>OX421460.1:2561738-12561738 GCA_949126895.1 Eilema caniola | reverse complement strand
ATTTGGCATATCTTGGCTTTCTTTCTTAATGCCGTCTGGAGTGCCGGAACACCCTACCCCGATAGGAAATTAGCTAACTGCACGAAACGAAGCAAATTCGATAGAATCGTGAACCGCTGGTTGGTACAAATGAGCTGACTGAATATTGTAAAAATTGCTCCACATAAAATTTGTCTTTCATTATTGTTGCATCATTATACTCCATTGTTTTGTCCAAGCTCATAATATTATTGCTCTCAGTATTGCACAATATTACTGTAAATAACTACAGTAAAATTGTGCAATATTATTGACTTTTATTAACCCTTTCAATATTTGTATGAACCCCCACCCAAGATTTTCAATGTTCAATGGCTTGAAATCTTGTTGATGCATTGAGTAATATGAAGAAGTATTGTATCCAGATTTTAATCTATCCCTGTACAAAATTTCAACCCGATTCGTTCAGCCATTAGAACGTGATTCGTAATGGAATAACATAAAGCATCCAAAAATCTTTACAAACTTTCATATTTATAATATTATTTAGTAGGAAATATGATAGGATAGGACTTATGTCAATGATGCCGCGATGGTTGGCAACTGGCAACCCTACACTGCGGCATGTAAGGGGAACTCCTTGGCAGTTTTGTTGTCAACAGGACATGACCATTATCACCATGACTCAATTACCGTAGGCAAGACCAAAGGCTAAAAAGCATTGGGAAGTTTGTTATTTGTTTATAGTCGTTGAGTAGGTTTGTTATGAAAATACCCGTTAT
Source organism: Eilema caniola (assembly GCA_949126895.1). Taxonomy (NCBI): domain Eukaryota; kingdom Metazoa; phylum Arthropoda; class Insecta; order Lepidoptera; family Erebidae; genus Eilema; species Eilema caniola. Next base: position 12,560,977 of record OX421460.1, on the reverse strand, counting down.
GATGAATGTAGGTCGATATTTTGCTTATTTTATTAAAGAATTATTCTTAGAAAATCAAAAATGCTAGTATTCCCCGATTGCCCGTAGCCAACTATTAGGTCGTTACATATGAAATTGCCGTTTTATTGAAGAAATTGGAGGAAAAGGTAATCTGTACCGTAGCTTAAGGCGACAAATGTGGAAGTTTGTAGTGAATGGGCGGGGTGGAGGAATGTTATTTACCCCATCACGCAAAAGACGGCTGAAATCTTCATGAAATTTAACACTCAGATAGATTACAATCTGGAGGAATCCTGGGCCGCAGGAATTGAATCAGTAGGTCACGCGGATCGAACCGCGGCCGCGAGCAACAGCTAGCAAGTTCAAATAAATTTAACGGATTATTAGTGATTCATGTATCCTTTTGGGAGTTCCCACTAATCTAAAATGGTGCCCGCGTGTACTCGTAATAAATGATAATACATGCCTTATGTCTACAATTATTATATATATTATTTATATATTATTAAAATGTTTAATAAAATTCCTCAAGAGTTGGTTGACATGCCACTAAATAAGTTTAAAATCGAAGTAAAAAAGACTTTAATGAAAAAAGGATATTACAAAGTAAACGAATACCTTAATGATAAAAATGCATGGTCATCCTAATCTCTTTGCTTGCTCGCACAATATAAACCTATGAAAAAAAAAACAAATTGCTTAAAAAAAAAGAAACTATAATATTGTTCACTGAGTTTCTTGCTGGTCTCTTCTCAGTAGAACCAACTTACCGAACCAGCGAAAGAATCATTTTCAAATGATTTATTTACTTAATTTAATATTATATTAGTAATTTCTTGACATTATTGTAAAATTTTGACGTTCATATGTGCTCTTTATGTGCCTAAACTGAATAAACGAAATTGATTCTTTGATTGCTGCATGCTTAATTAGTTAACAATATAAAAAATATACAAGAAGTAAAACATCTTTATTAACATTCGCTTATTCTTTCTTCTGTATTGGAGTTATATTGGCAGAGGCAGTGGCAGTGAATGCAACGAGGTCGCGAGTTCAATACGGAGTCAAGAAAAAAGTGTTTTTAGTTTTTCAGTCGGAAAATAGTCGATAACTGTAATCGTAATACGCAATTTGGAAAGTTTTCTTCAAGAATGTCTTCTACTACGTCTCCGATAAAACCAGATAAAATCAGGTTACGTGTGATGATAACGGAATGGATTCATCACAGATAGCTCTATGACTAGGTCTGAGGACACGTATGTTTGCGGTCACGTATTTTTGTATCCAGGTCTTACACGTGGATGTAGAAATAAATACGGGCAGACTGCGATTGAACATCGACTGAAGCCTAAAAATAGCAGCGTTCGTGTTGATTTTTGAGGAATATTTTAAGCACATACTTTATTTTTAATCTTTCTTTAATTGCAGACAGTATCACCGGCTTTATAGGCTTTTATTAAAAATCAAATTTTGATTGTTTAATAAAAGCCCGTGACACCAAAAAGAGAAGAAAGAGTTTGTCCTTGCCCGGGCACAACCGAACAACGAACATCGCCCTAACAGGGTGACAGCACTGACTGCTGAGAAGGTGACGTGTTCGTAGGGGAGAGTGAATTACTGGATCTGATCCCCATCAACACGACGGGAGCCCAGTTGTTGCCAACGTGCGCAGGTCTGAGCTTACTCTGCCATGCATTCATTCATACTATAAAATTATAAATGCGAAAATAACTCTCTGTCTGTCTGACTGTTACGCTTTCACGCTTTAACCACTGAACCGATTTTGATGAAATTTGGTATCGGGTAAATTTGAGAAAGGACTTTAGGTTATGTTTGGTCGCGATAACCGACATCCACGCGCGCGGCCGCAGGCAACAACTAGTGATGTATAATTATGATAATTTCCAGTGAAAATTTTGAAAATGATGATACCTAATACATAAAAATTAAGTATAATTAAGTGCACCTATCAGATCTGCGTTTATCGAACCATTATCGCAAACGAAGGGCAGACAGATACAAGGGCGTTTGTGATTATACGGCAGATAAGGATAAGAATTATTTTGACACACATTTCAGTCAATGAGAGATATTGCTCAACAGTAAATGTTTTTGCACTATTGTTGCAACATGTTTTTTAAGAAACTAATCGCATCCGCATTTTCACCATAAAACTCCGGTTTCTACTACCTATATGTTTGCTTGCCTTTGTTTTTTTGCACATGGCCCACCTAATGAAAAGTGGTTACCGTGGCCTTTGTACCAGGGGCATTACACTCGTGCTGTCAGTAACATAAAGTACCTCATGATACTCGGAATGTCCCACGGGAAGTTAAGCTTACGCCACGAAGATCCACTAAGAATTTTCCGTCGTGCATGTACTTTTCTACAAAGGAAAGCATAGGACAAATTGAATGAACACGAAAGTTTGGATGGCTGAATTGTATGCATATTATCTGCATGAAACTGCTATGCTTTTTTACGTAGAGTACCTACGTAAAAAGTAGCATAATGGTCGCTCTCAGTAATACATTATGTAGGTCGCAGAAACGGGATCGGTATGGTACATTGGCGAACACCTATAGTCAGTAGATGATATTGCTCATTAATTGCAAATGTAGAGGTCCATCAAGAATTCAATACAGTTAGTGTCACATGGAAAAAAATCTATCCCTACTCAATTACCACATGGGCCCCTCAATTGTTTTGAATAAGTAATCCCTAATAAATATTGTCGAGTTATCTTCAGTTGCATCATTCTCGCCGCGTTGGAAGTTTGTCGAGAGCCGGTACACAACGGACACGTCAGTAACACTGCTTCACACGAAATAACGCGTAATAGATTAAGTTCATTCACATCTGAATAATCACCACATAACAACCTAATGAATGAAGACCTACTAACATCTTCAGGAAACAAACACTTGATTATTGACAGACAAGGGACTGGTACTTGCCTGTTGGGGTTGGGAGGGCAAACGGCAGTCGTTTCCGTAAAAAAGTAGGTGTGTGGACACTGGGCGACAGGTAAAAGTTGAAATTACCTAAATAGCCATGATCCCAAAGTGCTATTATTAGTTGCAACCGGCATTGGTGTTCGAGTAATTTCTTTAAATACTAGTAAAGTTAATCAAAAGTACGGGAATTTAGAATGAAGCAGTCACTTTATCGAGGGATTTGGTACTCTATCAACGGAGCCACTTGGACCCGTCTTGTTGCATCATTCTCATCACGTTGGAACTTTGATGAGAGCCTCTAGACAGTGGACACGTCAGAAGCACAGCTTTGTACAAAAAATACGCGAGAGGTTCGTTCACACATTCAGTAAAAAAAAAGCAGCTTCTTTGATGACCTTTGGTAGTAATAGCGTACGACTAACTTATAGAGGTAGTGGGTTCGATTCCCGTCATCCCGTGTTTTATGTCTGACCGTTTGGGTGGCAATACTCGTATCGTAATATATGAAGAAAAACAAATTTTGTTTATCCGTATTGTAGAATCCACATTACAATTTATTATTAGTTTAAGTAAGTAGTACGTATAAAAATAAATCTGTTCTATTCTATGTTGTATTTACATCATTGTGAGCGTCTTGGAGCATCGTCAAAAGCTCCACGTCAAGAAAACGCAATTGTACACAATGAATGATGCAACGTAACAGTTGGCTTGTTCATACCTTCAAAAGTGAGTATTTGTAGTAATTCTGCATACTAGTAAAGTAGTAAAGAATTACATACATACTACATACAATTACAACCTGTTTGTATCTGTGCACGTTTGCCATGCCGAAGGAGAGACGAGAAAGAGAACTAAAGCGGTGTGGGATATTTTTCTCTCTCGTTTTTATACATAAGTAGACATAAGTACAAAATACTTATAGTATCACCGATACCGACACTCAACTTTAGCTGCAAGCGCATCTATCTACTAATTCACGAATGTCTTGGTCACGAAGGTTTTGGGGCAGGTTTTGCTCTCGAGGCTCAGAGGCGTTCAGGTGGCAGTCGAAACAAGCCAAATTATGGCTATCAGGAGTAAACAGTGTTCTGGGCTCCAAAGTGCATGCTAATGGCTAATCGTTATAAAATTCGTATTAATGTCAATGACACAGATTATAAAACAGACATACGATTATATTATCAGTGAGAGCCATGATGAAATTGATAACGATGTTGCCTCAAAAGTAATGTTTTTGTTATTTGTTTTTGTTTTGAATCAAGCACCGACTAATAATGAAAGATAATAAATAATCTAGGACAAGCTACACAGCGCTATGTAGAGCTTAAACTAAATGGGCTTGTGGCTTAGGCCCCCAGTGGTCGACACCCGCGTATTTTATACATACAAATCCATAGCATAATGCAAATAGACAATATTGAAACATTTACGCTGAACCTGTGACCTTTGACGTAGCAGTCGTACTCTTTATCACCACGCCCAACACTCTGACAAATCTGTAAATGAAACGATTTTCATTTACAGATTTGTCAGATTGTCCATAATATTGTGTATTATTGTGTTCCCGAACGATGATAACTCAGTCATGAATCTCGAAAATCTCGATAGATATTCGAGATTCATGACTGAGTTATCATCGTTCGGGAACACCGGCCTCTAAGTCGCAGTACCTACTACTGTGCTAGTAGAATATTCTAGTAATGCATTACCTACGTACTCCAAAACTTTAACAGTTCGTTTTTATCAAATTGTACCTAGTTGTCATTATCACAAAATAGGTAGTACACAAGCATGACTCAGCACCGCTACTCACAGAGAGGGTAGCCTCTCTGTAGTCGACATTTATGAACACGTCGAAAGCATGTTTTTTATACCACAGCCTAACGACTCATACATAAGATTACTTGTTATACTGAGACAATATTATGCTATCATACTATAATACTATTATTAACGTGTCGAAAGAGTCGTGTTGTTCTGAATGACGTTATCATCAATGAGGCTTTCATTTTGGGGCCCAAGGCACAGAAAAAGTAACAGTAGAAGGCCCACTACTTCTTATCCTTTAAGTATAGCATCTATGGCTTTTATGGGCCATCACTATTGCCGTCTGCCTCGCCAATCCTGAGATGAAAGCGTATCGGTATGCCTGAACCTTGGCCGTCAATTACTTAGTGAACCTATCAGCTTGCAACTTAGCTTGACCTCCAAGGTATCGGTGAGACCACATGCAACTTTACAAGTATGTTTTAAAATTATATCAAGTATCAAGTAATAGTTTTCATATCACATAATATTTAGGTAAGTAAGTGATACAAACACAAACAGCTGTGACTCAGAACGTCGCTAATCAATGAGGGAAGCCTCGCTGTAGATATATTGCTTTATCTGTGGACACGTCAAAACTGCCGCGTTGTACAGAATGACGCGACGTTGTTCGATCACGGGACGGAACTAATGCCACGCGTATTTCCACTCTTCTTGGATCAGGTGGAAGTCCTTAAATAAACTTCGAACTACGTTAGTACTATTAATTATTCTGTGCTTCGAACACAGGTCGGCAGAAGCACAGCGAATCGGTCTAGGTGGGATTTCTCGGATGACGCAGCACATGTTATTGAAGGGAAAGTGGCGGCCGCCTTCAGCTCATGGAATTGTTGGTTTATTATTATTACTTATTACTGTATAGTAGATGCACAGTAGAAGTGTAGGTACAATGTAAAAAAATTTACGAGGTACGAAATGGTACACTGGTATCTAGTATTATGTTATGGGCCAAGAGATAGCGTTAAGCTACGCAGCTTTTTAGCGTACCTAGCAAAATAAACACTCTGTACCTAGGAATGTTGTATGACGTCATGTCGTCCTACAAAGTCGTCGGTTACGGGTCAAAGGTCACGTGATCCTGACGCGAGTCCTGACGCGAGTTTAACACTTTTTACCCATCCAACGCCGCGTAAGAAGTTTTCACTTCAAAAATAACCACGAAGACTAAAGCGTGAGCTCCGCAGATCGAGGCGCGCAGTGTCCACCTCTGATATTTATCATTATGAACGATTTCTCACTTGGCCCATAAATAGAAACTTATAGGTATCACTACTTTGCTTATATCCTTCTGTAAACGGGAGATAATAGAGACAAATAAGCAAACTAAGCCCCCACGGTGTGAGATGTTAAAAGGTCCAATGGTGGTATAGGGTACGTGTAATTTTGTATAAATGTTATGCTATAAGATATAAATTAATGAGTTGCACGACCTTACTCGCCTACTCCAAATATTTTATCGATGTCAGTGCGAGGAGTTCTAGGAACCATCCCAACATTCCAAACTACGTAGAGCGTGGAGCGTTTTACTCTAAAATAGACCTTTTATTCACTATTTATAAAGTTCACTTTAGGTTGATAAATCGAACAATGATTTGGAACATACGTGTGGTGACCAGAGATATCAGATTTTGTTCTAAATTCGACTTTATTTCTTAAGTGATAAAGTTCGTATTACTTTGATACTTGTAAAAATATGTGGGGTTATCAGATCTGATAAAGGAGGTGTGTTTTTGATAAGATTATGTTAAAATCAAATATTTGATAGCCAATAGGTCAAGCATGACACTGATCTCTTTAGAGATCTTTAGATATCTTTAGTTTAAAATTAGATTTAATAGTTTACTTACCCTTAAAAGGCGATAATTTTGAAATGCTATGAACATTTATTTTTATTTGGCCATCAATGTAAATCTTTAAAAATGCCGCAAGACGGAACCGGTCATGTTTTAATAAAATACCGTGGAAAAGTACAAGCGTATTGTCAATATGTGTTTCTTGACAAAGCTGCAAAAAAAAATTGACGTGCATATATGCTCTTTATGTGCCTAAACTGAATAAATAAAATTGATTATTTGAATGATTGAGACCCAAGGGGAAAGATTACACCATAGTCTCGCTCGTCAATCAGCCAGTGAGGTCGGCTGAAGATCATACCGGGAACCACACACTTGTTTACTACCATAGTAGTATAAACAGTCATATGAATATTAATTAGATTGACACCGTAATTAAATTTATATAGGTACAGCATTCTATTTTAGTAACAGATAAGGGTTGATAACAATCATCTAAGTGTTATCTATGTTCATATAGAACGCTGCGTCATACTCACATGACAAAACAGTTATGGAATCGCACTTAATAATTAGCATTATAATATTAAATAAAATTAAAATTGGCTTACGAGGTTGTCGATGTGAGAATGTGTATTCGGCGATTACTGTTCTGATAGTCGTATCGGTTCACGGGCTGATTGCCAAGAGCCTCGAAATTTTTTGAAGCCCCTTTGGGCCGTTGGGGCCTGATTCAGAAGACAGTATGGTCTAGATGACCAGAGAGCAGATAGTCCTAAACCGTCCTGATCTGTCGCATCAGTCATATCTGTCTTATCTTTCCAGCCCCAACCAAAGCTTTAATCTATGGCAATAGTTTATAAAACTATTTAAAAAAAATTAAGCCTTCGAATCGAAATATGGGACCAACTTTGGGGTATACTCTTTCCAATAAAAAAAGAATTATGAAAATGAGACTACTCTGTAAAAAGTTATGCGTGGTAATACCTTGCAATCTGAGTGAGTAATCAATCATCCTCTGTTTTCCTACCCTTAGGGTTGGGTTTTTATTTTCAAATTTATATAGAACCAACTTCGGGGTATATACTTTATCCAATAAAAAGAGAATTATCATAATCGGACTATACCTACTCTGTAAAAAGTTATGCGTGGTCATACATAAAAAAATATATGCGACTTGAGAACCTCCTCCGTGTTTCGTTTTTTCGTCGGCTGAAAATGAAAATATAAACACACATGCAGCATCAAATCGAAGTGACTTTGATGATAGCATAAAAAAATTGCTTTTACTAGTAAAATATCCGAAAGCGTCCTAATATTTTTTTAGTATTGGTAAAATTGATTTTTCGGCTATGTTGTAATTCAAACTCAAAGCGCAGACGCATCTGAGAGCATGGCAAATAATATTTAGAGTTACATCTAATTAATGTCACTAAATTATGGTCATATATAACTTCTAATATACAAATCACTACTTTAATGTTCTTTTGGAACTTTAAGTTACATGTTACATTTCATGGTAACTTCATTTTGCAATATATTTGAAGATTATAGAAATCAAAGTCGCCCCGCCCCATTGCATGCTGCTTTCCATTTGTATGTTTCACTTTGCCTATCAAAATCACCTTTACAGGAGCAAATGGTGCGAAATTATAGGAAATCGCCGGTCACTAATTGTAAGAGTGATATAAAACTTGTTTTTTTGGATCTTGATTTAACCTAAAATATGAGTTCTCCAGGTTATCCTCGCCAATTAAATTAACCCCTGTAATAACGCATAAATCAATCAGTGAAAAAATATATTTATTTTCTATGATTTGCTTCTTTACTCGCTAAAAATCATTTATCAAAGTGACCAACTGGCTGTTTGAAGTTGAAAAGCGACATTTTATTTTTTCCTGCAAAACACTTAACCTCGTTCGTTCGTATGTACTCAACACACAAAACGTTTTACTTAGTATTTTTTCTTAAGCAATTGCCTCTAATTAAAAAGATATAGAGAAAGAATTTATCCAAAACATATCAAAGTCACTTCATTTTAGGTACTCAAAACTTTATACCATTACAGTCTAACGAACTTTATGACTTGTTATTAACCGACTTTCAAAAAGGAAGAGGTTCTCTCGCACGATATTTTTTTTATGTATGTACACCGATTACTCTGAGATTTATAATCCGATTTATACGTGATATTTTTTTAATTCGATGCGCAATAGATGCCATTTGGTCCCATAAGAATGTTATATAGTTTGTGCCAGTAGTTATGCTGGAATCATTAAAAATATATGACCTCTCGAGCTAGGCACCGATTTCTTCATCTTTCTGAGAAACTACTCTTGCTAGTCAAGGTCTATCTTACTGACCATAATATATGTGCCACGAGGCAAAGAAAAAGTTCTATATTCAAACTTCTACGAAACTAAAGAAGTCTTTGGTGCCGGCGGCGTAATAGCACGTGGCGTAAAAGCATCGTATGACACGCCTCGTGCATGTGTCAAAGTTCAACTTTGAACCGAGTGTTTGCATTATTGCGAACTCGTGATCTGCGTATAACTTTGACCCTGGCCGCCTGGACAGCACGAGCCATTACAATAATCATTTTCACTGATAAGCAGTAACGTGTTTGTTGGTCTTTACTAATTATGTTTGTTAATCTGATTTTAGTTATCATAATATTTACATGTTCCTTGTTGTTTGAATGTTATACAGGGATATACAAGAGCGTGTCTACAGTGCCCCGTGCCCACTCATCTCTTCATGTTCCTGTGGACAACTTAGTACTTATATAAAAATACTGTCAATGGTCTCATTACAATATTATGTGTGGTAACACTTGCACTACTGTATTTAACTGTATACATAATGGTGGTAGACCAGGATGTTCAAGAAGTCAAGATCATAAGAAGTGGAGAAGTAAAGCGAAAAGCGGGCTCCAAGATTACAGCCTTGGATGCGAAGTTGATAAGGCAAAGTTGATGATAAATAAGAACGAAAATTTCTCATACTCACATTATCTTGTCGTAACAATATGAACACCACAAAAATTAAATCCTTGCAAATCGGTGAAGCGGTTTGCAAGTTTTCCGCTTAGCAATAAAGGTCGTTGTTATTTATACATAGATTAGATTGTAATTTAATTAATGTTGGTACCTATTTATTTGATTAAATTGTCATTAACACTCTTATAGCAGGTTGATAATAAGATTGAATAGTCAATAAAAAATAATCTTCCAATTTCGATCAGAAATCGCACAATTATTATAGTTTTTCCTGTAGGTCATTTTATAATCCAGCATGACCTAGAACCATTTCAAAGATGTGTCATGCCACCTTGGCCTCGAGACTAAGTAAGAATTTAATATTGTTTCGTCTGGCATACTTGTTACAAAGTTTTCAGTTTTAAATAAATAAATAATAAATGAAGGCGGGGTCTTAATTTAATTCAACAATAAGTGTCCTAGAGTATAAAATTGCCTAATAAATTTCGGTCGAATCACGCCATAATAGTGAATTTTTTTTTTAATTTACGTTTCTAAAGCGTAGGTGTATAAAGTTTCGTGCTTGTGTTGCTGGCGATGAAGAGTTCCTTCAGTTGGAGCTAATCCTGGATGATTCGAGTCATAGAATAAAAATGCATCGGCACTAACATTTCAATATTGATCCAGAATTTACCTTCTGAGCCTTACCCTGACTTCCTTCCTTCGGCGGTAAGCAGTGAAGTAAGCAAAAATCATTTTTGTAGCTTATTGGAAGTGATTATAATTCAGCTTGTTTTTTTTTATAAATATGACACGTCAATTTGACTTTACCTCGCCTGATGGTAAGCTGAAGGTAAAGTCTCAAGAAAGAGGGCCACCATTATATACACGTGTCATGTTAACAATGGTGGCACTCAGCTTGACGTCCTCATCAGATGCTTTTTCACGCCCCGCTTAAAGGACCCGGGACTGTAGGAAAAGGGAAACACGTGCGCTGGCAAGGAATTCCAGGTCTTAATGGTGCAACAAAGGAAAGAGTCACCGAACCGCTTGGTTCTTGAAGGAATGTTCTGCACCGTATAGGGGTGACATCTAAGTCCTGCACGTGTCGTCCTGTATAGGAAGAGGGAGGGTGGGACTAATTGGAATAGCTCTTCAGAACATTCACCATGGTAGAGACGGTAAAAAACTGCCAAGGAAGCAACATCTCTACGCATATTAGGTACCGTATTGGTGCCGAATAAAGGGTTCCTTTGCCGGTTGCGGGGTTACGTAAGGAAAACATTCAGTCAAGTCTACTACCACCGCAGTACTCAGGGCAGGAATGAAGTCACCAGGGCATAGGATGTGGACCTACTTGGATGGGGACTTTTCATTTTAATTAAACAAGAAAAATACAAGTAAATATACGGGGAAGTCCCCATCGCGCTGAAATTGTACCGTGTGCCAAATAAAAATTGAGAGCGATAGTGCTGCAGTGTCAACGGCCCAACGACGGCTTTGACACCATAAATAGATAGTATGGACGAGGCCGCTAGACAAACACGACAATTTTTAGTACAAAATGTATAAATTGATCTACTTTTAGGCAGTATGTTACAGATAAGACATCTCTCTACAGTTTTGTACAGAATTCTCAGTGGACAAGTCTTACTGGAACATGATCTGTATTTTCTATACGAGCAATATCAATTTTATGAGTGTTGCCGAAAAAGATACTAAAAAAGACCTAAATCAATCTGTAACTGTAAACAATATCTCATAATAAGACGTCAAGAATTAGATACGGCATAGTTTTAGAAACAATTTATTTCAATTTTGTAAACATGTTTACGAAAATAAGTCCAAAAAAGCTTTTGTTTTTTTTTAGGTTATTTTAACTACAGACGTACTTAACAACCACCACCTAACTGATAGAAAATGGTTACCGCAGAGGAGATAGTTTTTATATTGCCCCTAATCAAATGTGATGGAAGAGGCGGGCCTCTGAGCTCTGAGGGCATCTCAACCTCGGATGCAATCGAAAAGAATTTCACATCCTTCTACTATTACGCTCCATCAGTACGAAATTGTATCTATATAAATCCATCCAGCTGTTCTGGCGTGATTGATCGAACTAAAAATTCCTAGTTACTACTTACAGGTCCCGGGTGAAACATCTTTTTTTTTATATACTTACCACTTGGCAGACAAGCACACGGCCCACCTGCTGGAAAGTGGTTACCGTGGCCTATAGACGTGTGCAACACCAGGGGCGTCGCACTCGCGCTGCTGATTGAGGCCATCCAGTGCAATCAACTGCGGGACCATCTTAGATTGACAGGATCACCACTTTAGGTAACCCATATTTTCTAGTCTTTAGCTTATCACCATCCAACGGAGTCCATTATCGGACTATAAAAAATAAACATGTTTAACATTCGCATTTTACATTCTTCATTGTGGTAAGTACGCAATTTTTCCCATTAGGTTAGTACGCAGTTAAAATATTATTCTCGTACCAGTACAAATATACAATGTATGCCACGGTACTGCAGTCCGCAGTATCTTTGTATACATACTCTTAGTTGGAGATAAGCTGATACAGCAGTGATTGCCACATGTACCGTGGCATTTAATGTAATGTGACATTGTGATTGTACGGAGGCGAAGTTCAACGTACTCATGGTACTAACGTGTTACGCAACGCCGCTTGACAAAGAATTAATTGACCCTCGACTTCGTAGCAGTCCTGTGGACTCGTGTCTCTAATAAACCTTAAGATACAAACTTCATTCTACACAACGGAATCAAAATCAAAAGTAAGTATTTTAGTAAATGCTTAAATACAAAGGCAGGCAACCACATATTTCCCGCCGAGGTATGTATAGTGCTTTTCTCAAACAGGCAATAAAATAAACAACAAAAAAATTAACGATTTATTTTTAAAGAAATTAAAAGTAAACAAGATAAAAACTAAAACTCACGTGTAATTACTATTTCGTCTATTTTAGCTTGATTTTAACAGAAAGCATTCACTTTTATGTTCATTATCATGTTACTTAAAAAAAGTATAAAGGCACGTTTCTGAACGAACAGTGACACTTGTCATTGTTATGTCAATTTGTTGCAACTAAATTAAATATTAATATTTCACTGTTTATATGTATAGTTAAGAAAACAATTGATAATAATGTGTTATTAGTTATGTTAATGTGGATTTTTTATGTAAATAAAACTGCTCTAAGTACATATCTACCAAGTCGTTTATTGTTTGTTTTTTTTAATACGCATAGTGGCAGAGTGTCGATGCCTTTGCCACAAATTTATGTGGAATCGAAAATTTTTAATAAATAGAGGACTTTGCCGTCCTAGGCCTGCAAGGTTTGTATGAAATTCCCTTACCGGCCTCTGGTCCTAGCCGCGCCTGAAACGTCATACTTCGCAGCCTATTATGAGGAACGTAATGTCAATATTTCATTGCATGTTTGAGAAAATACAATTTTTGCACTAATAAAAATCTAGGTACTCGAAATTCAGTTTCGATCTAAATGTTTTACTCCTAAATGTCAAAAACGATTATGATTTTAATGGAAAAGAGATCTGATTCAATTCAACATCTTGTATCTCGTTGTTAGAACCAGATCCTGTAGACTAGTATAACCACAGAACAGTTAAAGAGGCTACTGTAACTGTACTATGAATATAACTTTTCCGTACGAAGCCGGGACGTATCAGCTAGCAGGTATAGTGATGAGAGATTGTGTTATCGATCTTAATGGTATGTTTTGAAATACGTTACGGCGTACTGTTTACAAACATAACGAGCTTTTATTTACAGGGGTGTGTCAAACAACAGCGTACTGCGTACTGTGGAAGTATAGACGGTGAAAACGTGTTCAGTCAATGGCTTGGGATCGATGACACGTTCCGTAAGGCGAGTGTTGTTATTAACACAATCATTTGATGTCATTGGGTTAAAATGTTTAACACTGCTGCTTTCAAGGTTGACATAAGCAAAAAAATTATGTTTTCTTTCAATCGGAACAAGTTAATGTTCAGGACGGGGCTTGAACCCGCCGACAGTTCCATTCTAAACTAAATGAGCCACCAGGTTACGACCTGGAACCCAAGACGAATATATAATTATGAGGATCTCGATTTCACAGGACGCGTCTAGGTAGCTCAATTGATCTAGAATAGGTAGTTGTACTACTTGGGCGGATAGTTGTACTCTTTAAACCATTAATCTTTCAATCAGTAACCTTAGCCGCTAAAACATAATAGAATTCCTTAGTACTTATTGGCGTCTCAAGGTTAAGGTTCAAGGTTGATCCTCGGTCACGCACCTCTGACTTGGCAAAACGCATGTGTCACCTGCTTTATGTAACGTTGACGGAAAACATCGAGAAGGACCGTCCTTGCACGTTATATCATAAATATGTGGAATATTGAATTGGCGCCATTTGTTTCTTGAGATTTTTGATAAGGGTACTGATTTTAATAGGTGTGATTTTTACATACATATAATCACGCCTTTATCCCCGGAGGGTTAGGCAGAGGTGAATTAACATAACACCCACATTTCACCAATCTGTATTAGGTCCCACGTAATAAGGGGTGAGCCTATTCCGCCGTATTCCGGGCACTATTGTTGACTCGAGCCACGCATCTGAGGCTGAGTCTGGGCTGTACATATCTGTCGGATGTTAAAGTTAATCAGCCCTGTCCCTTAGTCGCCTTGTACGACACTACATGGGAAGAGAAGGGGTGGCCCAAATTCTACTCTGCCGGGAACCACGCGACTTATGATTATTAAATGATTAATACTATTTTTGTATGGATGTTATAAATATGTAAGTTGTTGACCGTAGACCATTGCCAACCATTGCCGATTTTTATGGCTAGTTTTTCTATCAGTTATAAGTGATTGTCCACTATTGGTGTTTACGACCATGTGTAGTATAATAATTGTATTTAAAGAAAAATATGTTAGACTAGCTTTTGCCCGCGGCTCAGCCCGCGTGGATGTCGGTTATCGCGACCAAACATAGCTTATGTCCTTTCTCAAGGTCTAATCTACACCTATACTAAATTTCATCAAGATCGGTTCAGTAGTTTAGGCGTGAAAGCGTAACATACAGACAGACAGACAGAGTTACTTTCACATTTATAATATTAGTATGGATTTTAAAGATTTCATCTACTAAAGCTAACGTCTAAATTTTGCTTTAACAGTTAAAAAAGAAATTTTCATCTTTTAAAATAATATACAAAAATTTTATAGAGTGAAATTTGATTTGTCCTTAAAGGTAAAAGCACCAATGTAGACACCATTATACCTTATGTACTTATATTATTTGTTAATTTCAATACAATTACATCTTTTTGTCGTTAATTCTACTTAAACTAACTTTACCACCACTTCCTAGGCGCTGCTGGTGAAGAAATGGCACAACAAACCCCACTGCGTAACTTCATCACGGTCAACGGCTGAATGGATTTGGCTGAAATTTGGTACTAGTGTATTTTGTGCCTGAGGGGGCAGTTATAACTTATTTTTAAGTATTAATCTGTAAAGAATAATGATGGGATCTAAACGACCGCTAATATGACATCGTGTTTAAAAAGCAAATCATATCTTTCTGTTAATTAAAACTAGCGGGGATCTCTCCTCTTCGAAGAAGTAGCAAACTAGCAATTCGAAATCCCACCACGTCCTCATAGCCCCACGTCCATACTTGAAAGTTTAACTAGATAAGTGAAATTGATAGGTCAATTCGAAAAATACCACTCGTATTTCTCGAACTGTCCCCGTTATAACGAGAAATTTATGATTTTACTTCATAAATTTGAATAAACGGACCTGAAATTATTGTGCTGCTGAACTTTTGACCTTCCATATCGATCACACAATCCTCGTGACTTATTGATGTCAAGGTCCCACCCCTAGCTCATTATCAGTTATCGGTGTGCATCGAGAAATTCTACTGAAACATAATTATTGACTACTTAGTGGTTATTTACTGGAATTTCCATTTAGTTTTACTGAAACTTGGAAAAGCATTTAATTGTTTGCGAGTATTGCAGTAATTTTATTTTACGAGTGATATTTGACAGACAATGGAAGTGACGGAATAAAGTAAAATGTTAAAAACAATAACTTTTCATGTATACTAGACAAGCTGTTTAGAACTAAAAATGTGTTACTGGGTAAGTCGGAAATAACTTTTGAATTTAGAATTTGTATGTCTATGAATGTTGTGGAATGTTCACTGTATACCTACCCACAAGCTGTTCGATTGTGTAATGATTGCAGTTACTTTTCAGTCAAGTAATAAATAAGTAATTGCTAGGTCATACGTCTAGATAACATAATAAATATCTCTTTTCTTAGATTCTTTTTGCGTGACGGAGGATTTGAAATATAAAATACTGGGATATTCTTTAATATTATTTAATGACGATTGGTTTTACTGTGCAAGCTATTCGATTGTGGAATGCATCACTACCGTCTAGTAGATAGTTAAGAGAGTTACACATAGTCAGGATCTCTTTGATATAAAATAAAATCTTTTGCCACAGAATACATAATAGTACTAGGTACGTACTACTGCCTACAACCGAGTATTAACTACTTCGTAACTACTATTGAGTGAAGAACAGCCCCTATTCCTTTATTTCACACATCAATTTATCGAAATTATTACCACTATGGAGTAATGTTAACCGCTATAACATCATCACACCAGGCGTTTGTTCCGATTGTATCTTAAGCTTGAACTTTGAAGCCCAGGATCTCTTGATTTGGCTTACTTTGGCTTTAGTGAGAGCGACTGCCAACTCCTCCAGCAAGTTCCCGCAGGTATGTAATGGTAAGAGTTCGAACCTGCGATCTTTCGACCTCGTTGTCTAAATCGTTTTTAAGTCAATCAATCGATTAGTATATCACTGCTGGACATAGGCCGCTCCCAATGTTGGGAGGCTTTGGTTTGGTTGATACAGGGTACCTATTATTTCGAATTTCCCTTCTCTCAATGATATCGTCTACGTTTTTTTTTCCGTTAGACGCCTCTTACGACACCCTTCTGGATGGTGTAACTGTGATCATGAACGCGCACAGGTACGAACGTGTTTCACAAAACCAGGTCGACAGATTTACATGTGCTACTAATTGCACATTAAGACTTCCCATTTTCTTTTGAATCTTGGATTTTCTTTGTAATAACGGTATATACCTACAGCTAACAAAGCAAACGCGACGTGATAAAGATTTAAACAACGCGTAGTTGGTATTTAATTTACAGTTATATTACGTAGCACTTACTTATTCAGCTCAGAACAACACTGTAATATCAATTCCTACAATGATTGTTTTTGTAGGATAATCGATTCGGAATTAAGCATGTCATAACAGTTCGCAAATGTAAGCACGAACCGGAATAAGTACGGAATACTCAATTTTATAGTTTTTGTTGAATTAAGTGAAGGGAGAGGAAGATTTAAGAGATAAGAAGTAAGTCGAAAGAATTATTTTCAAATGATTTCTTTACTTTATGTGATATTCTTGTTACTATTTCTTGATATAATTGTGAAATTGTCACGTTACATAATATATACGTATTATAGATACTACCTATAAACCAGCCTGCAAAAAATATAGGCCGTAGGTATCTCCCTAATTACGAGTAGGCACAGATATACGTGCGAGTAGCTGTGTATTATCTGTAAATAAAAAAAACAATAGTAAAAAGAAGCGGGACCAGTATTCTAAATTTAAAATTATGCAATAGTTTAATAACAATAACAGCTCGGAAAATAACGTAACCCAAAAAAAAACGTATTTTTACAACAATCTATTTGTTGTTTTTGTTTTACTTGTTTGGAAAACAACGTGTTTTGTTCCTTACGGGATAGTCCAATATACAAGGATGTTTATATATCGTTATCAATTTAACAATAAATGTTATGAACATGCCGCGGTTATTTGTCTTGTAATAATGTTTGTCCGCCATATTTAGTAGGAACTTATTATTTAGGCAATAAATGGTATGGATATCAATACGAGGATACGCAAAATAGGTTGAATTGATATTTTACCCCTTACTTTATGCTTTTTCATAGAAAACCTTAACAATGATGACATATATTTTATAGTTCTAAAATAGGTATTATTTAATTGTTACAAACCTGTTTTCCAATATGTAAGAGGAAATAAAAAAGCACAGGTGCATCAGTTGTAGGAAAGATAATTAATTGATTATGAAATAAAAATAGTTAATGGCGGGATGATGACCGTTGTCCACGAGATGTATTTCAGAGATAACCTTATCAACTCTTATTGATTAAAAAAAAACACACAAATTAAACTTATGCCCGTTTGCACTGAACTTAAGAGTATCTTAACCTGATGCCTAAGGTATATAAGACACTCTTAACAAGAAAATGCATTGCACCAACCCTAAGATACTCCTAAACACGCTAAGTCAATCTTAATTCTTATGACACCGAATAAGTAAGTCATAACGTTTTAGGAATCTCCTAACCCTATTTTTTTGACAGTTGTCACTCAATGTCCGGTATTTATATGTACTGTTTGGCACATGATATTAAACTAAATAAATAAATAATCTAAATTTAAATAAATTTAAATACAACGTGACTTACGTGACTTGACTGACGAGACGAGATCGT
Source organism: Eilema caniola (assembly GCA_949126895.1). Lineage (NCBI taxonomy): Eukaryota > Metazoa > Arthropoda > Insecta > Lepidoptera > Erebidae > Eilema > Eilema caniola. The sequence continues at coordinate 12,542,749 of OX421460.1, read as the reverse complement.
TATTTTTATTATTATTTATTGGGGCTTGGCACAAAGCCATCAGCCTAAACCTTAAATATCTTCAATACAATATTTTTTCATGACGATGACGATGAGTGATGATTTCTGCTTCAGTAAAGTTGTGGGGACTTTACTGAAGGTTCCCCAGGAGATTTGGAACGAACACGAAATGTCACAATTCACTGTAATATCCCACTTTCCTACACTTGTGTGAATTGTCCAAGACGTTATGTCTAATAATCCACCATTTTTACACATAAAAACTCGAATTCACACCAATTTCGAAAAATAAAATCATACTGCGATGTGCGCTTTCCCGCGTTCGCGCCAAAACTCCGACGAGATCGTTAAAGAAATCATAGACAATCGCTCAATTATCATAGACAATTGGCTAATTCATTCGTTCATTTACACCTTCATTCGCTTTACTAGGCTTATCTTAAGTTAGGAATGCCCTTTCGTAAATATGTTGGTGCAATTGAAAATAAAGTTAAGATTATCTTAGACTTAGGAGTCACTTTACAAGGATTAGCCTAAGTAGAGTTTAGTGCAAACGGGCATTAAAAGACCAAAAAATAACGCTAAATGTGAAAAACAACGGAATTACTTACACATTTCATTCAAAAGTCGTGTGCGATTTTTTCTCATCCTATAAGTTAAAAAAAGCATTATCAGCAGGCCTTTAAATGTGTTTATTATCATTATTTCATAATATTGAGTTATTCCTTTGAAGTTATTTATTTAATCACTTTTAAACTATATTTTAATGTTTTCATTAACTAACAGCCAATTAAACAATCAGGTAGCACAAACAAATTAGGAAACGAGTAAGCTTATCTATTCATAGATTTTAAAAAATCAAGTTCATTCACTTTTTACTGTGTGGGCACTTAGGTACGAAGAAATCAGCGTTCTTCCATGGTGGCTTATTAATTGCATTTAAAAATGGAATGTCAGATCGTTAAAGTTTTGCCACTTACAACAAGACAAATTATTGTAATAAGTAGGTACCTTCTTATAATTATTTATTCGATGATTACTGTCATTGATTAGTTAGGAAGAGAGAGAGAGAGAGAGAGAGATGGAGTAATAAGAAAGAGAATCACGCAAAAACAGCTTTACGTTTATTTGGCACAGATATAACTATAATAGCACATACTCGGGAAATCACTAAAATAAGGATATGTGCACTAAAATGAGATTGTACAGAACAAAAACTTGGTACTTAAAACCAATACACCTTGTCTAGTAGGATCAAGTAGGATACATGAAATTTAGTGGCATGTGGCATTGGATACAACCGCGATAGGCACTGATGATATGAATAAATTACAATTACTTAAAATACAAAAAAAAACCACTGTATCTATTATTACGTGCGCATTGCTCCAAAAGATCTTGAGTTCAAATAATTAGACTATTGTATTGTGCGCAAAGTTACCCGGCCCCAAACTAGATATGAACACTATACGCATTTTACGCTTCAGTTTCGCATCTTCTACCAGTTGATTTCATATATTATTATGTTGCGGGTACTTATTCTCGAAGGATTCAAGAAGACTCGATCTAGCCTTTCAAAAAGCCTTGCATTATCCCATTAACGGCTCATACAGATTCACGCCGAGAACCCCCGTGAACACCCGAGCATCGTGAATGTAATCTGTTTCTCGCTTTCTTTGTCGCGCTTGCCTGTTCTCGGATCGGTGACGGTATTTTGACTCGGGTCAAAAGGTATCTCGAACGAGAAAAGAGAAGGGTATCACATTCTCGTACATACCTACCTAACTCCTTAGGTATTAAAAGTATTGTTCTATTTTGATGTATTTGTGTCATCCACCATCGTCTGGGTGCGTCTCGTGAGTTATAAGTTGTAAGTTTTAACACACAATAATAAAGCCCACTGTGTAGCACTCCGAAATACGGTCGAGGACGAAGTGAGACGGTCACTGAGTGTAAAAACCTTCTCGGTTCTCGTCCAAAGTCTCGGCAAGAAGACCAAAACTTCTCGCCGTGAATCTGGAGACCGCATAATATTGTTGACATTACTTCTATCTCTTCTCATAATTCGATATATGATGCCAATTTACTGAAGTTTATTGACTTTCCAACACAATTGAATGATGGCAAACTTCCTTATGACCACCATCCCGTTCATTGTCTTAATATACAAATATTCAATTTGTTCATGTTGCAGGTTGCAGGTCACTGGCATGAACCCAGTATCCTCACTATTACAGTGTGGTGAAAATAAAATTACGTGAATGGAAGGTAGGGAATTCCCTGAGTTGGCCTATTTATGATAACATTGATAAATGATTAGGCAAATTAAGCTTTCACTATAATATCCGTTATAGATTGACTAAAAATAATCAAAGTGCCAGCAGAATCCTACTTTATACCAACTTGGACGAGCCTTTGTTTAAATATTTAGGTACCTATAGAAAAAATATCTGCAGATAAAAATAATATTGCATCAGGCAAATAAACAAATAAAGCAGAGTTATTGTACAAGCACTGATGATTTATTTGTAACAAAAATAAATTTATGACTATTTCATCTACTTAGAACATTGTGTCAAACAGAAGTTAAAATAGACTACAATAAGGTGTTTAATCACTTGTTACCAAGTTACTTCACTCAACATTTCAAAGTATATAACCTTATCCTGAAGTACGACAACAATGCAAACAGTCACTCACAAACCACATAATATTATTTAATTATTGTGTTTATATTGCGTAATGTCAGACAATTAAATAAGTACAGGGTGATAAGTGACAACCTATTTCAATTAAAATCATTACAGTGTTATCGAAGTTACAGCCAAATAAAAGCGGTCCCCAGACTCCTAGGTGTAAGCTTCAGATGTGATGTGACTGGGATTAATGACAAAAAGACCCGGTAGAACTTTGTAGCCTGGGATTTAATTTCTTACTATTTCCCTTAACCTCTAACGCCGAGAGTAACATCCGCGCCAGAGCCCAAACCTGCTGATTAATATTTTTTTTTTTAAAGAACCGAAATTATCGAAATTACTAATATTCCCTCCAACCCCTCCAACTAAGCTAAATTGCTTGTGCTAGGAGTGGGTTCACGTCGGTAGTGTAATGGCCAGGATTCGAACCCGCGACCTCTCGATTGTAAGGCCGACTCCTTAACCGCTAAGCTACCGGCGCCTTCTATTTTAAGTTTGTCCTTAAAAGAGACACCAGACTTTCATCGTTTTAAGTGAACGAAGAACTTGGAGGGGTTATATTTCCAATCAATGAACATAAACAAGATAAAAGGTCACTGGCAGTCGCTCTATATATATCGAAGATCAGCCAAACCCGCAGTTTGGCTGGAAAAAGAGGACCCAGGACTCCGAGGTGAAAGCTTCAGGTGCGACCGGGATTAAGGCTGGTATGAAGAAGAAACAAGATAAAAGCTATAAAAAAAGTCGCAGTTGGCTGGCACGAATTCAAAGAGTATAAACTGCGCAATGAAAAAAAAACATTGACATCTTTAGTTTTCCCGCGCAAAATATAAGAAGATAAGATTGTTGCAAGAAGACATTTCTGTATCTGTACAATCTGTCATCTCATCAAAGTCATGTGACTTTGATGAGATTACAGATTGTAGAATTATTTACGAGCAGTGTGTTATTGATTTTAATTTTTGAAAACTCGTAACGAAAAATATTTTTGTAAAATTAAGGTAGGTACCTACATTGACGAATATTGACGACCATTTTTGGGTTTGTTGCCTTACCTCAGTGTTTGTTGCTCTCAGAATCTTTTGTACAGTCGTACAGACAGAGAATAAATAACTCATATCTGTTATTATAAGTTGAATTCTATCTTGGATTCTGGATACTATCCTTATACCTATCCGAAATAATAACGATAGCATAAAAATAATGATCAACAAAATCAAATAAATAGTAATTTCCTAGCAACAAACTTAGATATAATAATTATTATACACAATTAGAAAAAGATAACACAGTAAAATTATCTACGTGTAACAATGCCATCAAATGATAACGCCAATAACAAGGATTTAGCGATAAGATAATTAGGCCATACAGCAGATTCCAATTTAAATGCGATAATTACGAAAACGTTTTCGCTACCGGACTAGCCAATTGAATAAGAAGCACATGAAATTCAGTATCCGTAAACATAAACCCAAATTAATCAATTTTTCGTAACTAACGCAATCATACTGTTTCCTCCAACAAATAAAACCCAAGTTAGCGGGAATTCCGAATGCCGCGGATAAAACGCACACAAACCAGCTCGCAGTTGATAACCTTAACGGTCAAGAAATCTTTAAATATCCGTAACACCCCCTCTGGCGCCTTGTTTACAAGCACCGCGGGGAGCAGGGCAGGCCACACAAAACGGCCTTTCCACGAACACGTTGCGACCCGACGCCACTGGTTTGCAAAGAGTATTGTCCAACGCACACATGTACTCACCTTCGTATGTACACTCGCGTAAAAACACTCACTACGTACAAATAACGTACACACAGCGAAAAATATAGGCGCTTTTCGAAGAATTTCCGTCGACATCGGTCGACTGCTACACGGACATTGACAGATCCACGCGCATGTCGGTGGAGTGCTATAAAAGATGGCGCATCGTCATGGCGCCACATTCTGCCCCGATAATTCAGAGCGACACCACGCAAGTTTAACTCGCAAAGTTGTGAAATTATTGTGACATAATTCGAAGTTCAACATCAACAATTTGTGAACCTGTACATTTGGATTGCATCAGAGGATTAAAACTGTTTGAGTGAAGTGTTTGTGACAATTCCGGCAAAGAAAGCCGTGAGAGTGCCTACAATTAGTGTTCTTGAGTTGAAAAGTATCAAACTGCAAAATAAGATGTACAAGGAATCAGTTGTACCAGTAAAAGCGGAGACTTTCAGTGGAATGGCTGCTAAAAGGTAACAATTATAACATATTGTGAAATATTCATATTATTTTTTAAATTTTACTGTCGATTTTACAAATTATTAAGTCTCATTGACACAGCTGGCTAAAATATATTCAACTTGCACTTATTAGTACACCAACTTATTGAAATGATGTTTCTTTGATATTGCTACTGCTATTTACACTATTTACTCCCATATTTGGGATATCTTGTCATCATCCTCGGTAGTATAGTGGTAAGTATCCCCGCCTGTCACGCGGGAGACCAGGGTTCGATTCCCTGCCGGGGAGAATTTTTGAACTTTATTGGATATTTTAGAATTTACTTTTAGAATTAACTAACAATTTATTTCCTTCTTTACAGTGCAATAAGTGGTTGCATCAAGACGGTACTTCGAAGGGCCTGCGTGGAGAAACGCCTTACCGTTGGCCTTCTGCCTGCCATTCAGTACCTGTCGAAGAACAGCAACAGGGCCCTGTTCTGTTTGACCACGGAGGCTCGTCCTGGAGACAGCGCCACTCACATGCAAGAAGTTTTACTTCAGGCATTCTGCGTTGAAAATGACATCAATGTCATTAAGGTAAATTTATCTTTTCAGCAATTATTATTTCCCAATAAAATTTCACTCCAAACTCCAAAACCAGTTTTCACGCAATATCGATATATATTTTCGCGCAGCATTTCATACGCGTGCGTAATGTTGTGCAACATTATACCTATTTGTTGCAACATTTTCCTCATGATAACTCCCTATGCATTGTAACGAAATAATTATGTGGATTTGACCGTATTTACTAGTAGAATATCCGTTAAGAATGATAAAAACATTCTTGTCATTAAGTATGTCATCCATATAAAATATTCACACTTAAATCTGATTGAAATCTTTACTTATTTCCAAAGTTAAAAATATGGACCATAGTCAATAATGTGACTTCTTTTTTTGTCTGCAGGTTGATTCGGAGTCTAAGTTGAGGAAGATACTCGGCTGCTGCGGCTCTCCAATGGACTTCAGCTGCGTCTTAGTCCACTATCCGTATACAGACCCATTTAGCGACAGTCAAGAATTTGACTTTTCATTACTGACAGATGCTGAGAGAGACCTCATTGAACATTGTGAGATGAACTGGGGATGCTCCCAGATTCCAGTTGTTAAGCTACCCGAGAAGTGAAAATAAGACAAGAAAATGTATAGATTATACACTTGGAAAAAAAAATAATTTTATGACCATTTTAGGTCCGTTTACGTTTTCGATTCCGGCCAACTCGGTGTTAGTTGCGGCTTCAGCGTAAGCTATCTTTTGTCTATTGTTACAACCACGTTGTTATCCTGTAACAGATATTTTATTGTAACATTTGTAATGGTATCTTGTCTTGTGATTTTGACTATTGTGGATAGTTTTTGAAATTGATAAAAACACTTTCAAACCTTTGTCTATTCCTAATGTGTAAGGATAGGTATAGACTAAGGCAGTCATGCCGAAAAATTGTACTACGGTGTTTGTAATCATCACAACCAGTGATCCTTTTATGAAATGTTTCAAATTAGATGAAATTTTGTATAAGACTTGGAGATTTTGCGAGGAGATATTGTGGAATTTGTATTTTTATAATGTGAATAAAATAAGAATATGAATAGAATAAATATATTATTTTCTAAACATGCTTTTATTTCATAATACCTTTAAGCAGCAGTAGTATTTTTCAGTGTTTGATTATATATAGACTAACCTTAATTAGTAGAAAAAATCAGTGTTCTGGCATGGTCCCGACCTAGGATCGATCAGAAACCTATCAACAGCGATGTCAGAATTTGAATTTTAATAAATAATACGTGGAACCAGGAACCTGCTTTAGAAAAGAACTTCAATAATATAGAAAAGTTGCGTAAAAGGACTGAGTTTCTATACAATTTTTGAAGTTTCAGGGTGAATAAATGTTATTATTTAAAGTAACTTACAAGTAGCATAAAATAGTAATAGAATGAGTAAAATAAGAACAGAATCATTTTGGAAGTGTCTATCGCGCAAACGCACAAATTATAAAAAATAAATTAGATACCTCAATATCATTTTTGCAGACCTATGAAAAGAACTAACGTAAAGTTTGATGAAAAAAAAAATGGTTTCAGTTCTAAGTATGGGGAAACCCCCACAATTTATTGTTTTATTTCTTTAACAAGTTTTATACAGACATACGGACGGACAGATAGATAGACAGACGTGACGAATCCATAAGGGTTCCGTTTAACCCTAAAAAGGGCTTTTTAGTTTTTTGTTCTTATCTGCCTCAAAAACCTCTTTTTTCACGAAATTTCCTGAAGTTGTACCTTTTTATATTTTAAACACAATTACCATACATACACCATATTTCCTTTCAATTTGAACAGTTTACATGCTGTTATTAATTATTTCCTATTTTCATTATTTTTGACGACTGGCCTATGACATTAATTTTCGTGTTGCTTACAATTTTATCTACTCCACAAAAGATGGCAATACTTGCATATTTTTGTCGCTTTAAAAACACAACAGCCGCGCCATCTGTCATCTTTACTAACTAGGTTAATTGTGACTGTCACTAGATGTAACTTTCCCATTTGTGTGTTACTTTTGGTTACCTTTGCTTACAATTTTGTCTACTCCACAAAAGATGGCACTACTTGCATATTTTGTCACTTTAAATCAAAACGACCGCGCCATCTGTTCGACATCTTTAATAACTAGGTTTATGTTACTGTCACTAGATGTCACTTTCCAGTAGAAAGAATTTCAAGACGGTCAAAAGGGAAGTAGGAAATAGTTAGGTACTTTCTGTTGAGTTCTTCGAAAAAGGATCACAAAAATCTATAATAAATGGCAAAAAGCCAACAGCACGTGGTATTCCCAGGCGGTCACCCATCCAAGTACTAACCACGCCCGATGTTGCTTAACTTCGGTGATCGGACGAGAACCGGTGTATTCAACGTGGTATGGCCGTTGGCATTTGGATACGTTAAATAAACGTATTTATTCAGCACTAAGTGTTATAATTATGAAATTTAAAAGTGTGCAAGTTATTGTCATAATATATACTATAGACTGAGAGCCCGTGAACACCAGAACTTCCTCATTTTATATTGTCAGCGCATGCTCTCAACACAGGTAAGAAAGATAACGAAGTTTGGGTCATATTGGTTTTGGCAGGTAAAGGACCTAAGTGGCCAGCTACTGGTGTGGCCAGCTACTGGTGTGGCCAGATCCATCTTCCTCACCCCTGTTAACATTATTTCAAACCTCAAAAGGCTATTGGGTTTTTTTTTTTTTTTTTTTTCTCCCTAAATTATCTAATTTGAGTCGGGATAAGCGCATAAAGGGTGTACAAATTGATCATACATAGACAAATATAGCTTAACAAAATATCATTTTAGCTTAAGCGTAAAATAAAACTTTTATGTTTACAAATAAGCACAGATAATATAATACATAAGTAACTGGGCTACCGAGTGTTGCTCAATAGTTTTTACTTTAAAGGTCGTCTCGTAGAATATTGGTTTTGATTTTGATTTTTACTTTGAAACTGTATTCCAAATTTAAATTTCCTTAATATGTCGATGTATATCGATGACGAGTTTCAAGGACAGATACTGTAACTCTCACGGAGGACAGAATATGACATTTCCTTCTCCATGGTAACTCTTCAATAAATAACAGAAAGCCTATCGCGATTGCTGTTATGGCATATGTACCTATGCCTTGCTTACACAAGCACGCAACATAACATCACGCCTGGTACTGCGTACCAGGCACATGTGTAAGAGATTCTGAGGGAACATGAACCCGTCCATCCGTCCCCCAAGTCGAGCTGTCTTCTAAAAAGTAATTTCGTGAAGGAATTGGAGCACTTAAAAAACGCCTAGAACGCGCCTGTGTGTACTACTGAACCCTATCTACTAATTATAAATCTAAATTATTCAGCAACCTACACAACACACACGTCACACAGTCACGAAATTTTGTCAGCTTTCAATTGAATTTCATGATTTTACGTTCTAAAGAGATGAGCCATTCTTATAAGCTTTCAACTCATATTCACCCACCTAGGCGACTTTTTAAAAAACACTCCGATGCAGGTTCATTTATACCAACCAGAAACAGGTATATGACATGACGGATTTTCAAACAACCCTTCAAACCTTATTCTAAAGCCTAAGGGGGAGAAATCTCAAAAAAAAAACATCCTTAGTGGATGTTAACTACATAAAAGGCATCAATTGTCTTAAATTCAACTCTGTAACTCTGGTGGTTTGAGCTTAATCAATAGTAGTACGACACTGCGCCCCGACATGGATAGAAGTAGTAAAAAGTAAAGTAAAATAAAAAGATTTAACTTGATAACAAATATTTACACGACTGGACAAGGCAAATTAATTTAGTTTTAAAGCTTTGATTTTCTAAAACAAAATATATTTTATATATGACAAAAAGGTTTCGCAGCCGGTAGGATTCGAACCTACGCTCCCAGAGGGAATCTGATTTCGAGTCAGACGCCTTAACCACTCGGCCACGACTGCCACGTAGTTACTTTTTGAAATTTTGAACTTTACTCTAAAGCCATTCGTAATTATATTTTTCAACTATGGTGGCAAAATAAAATTTTAGTCCAAGAAATTGTACATAGCAAGGGAATAAGTAGGTATACGTATAAATATATATATATATGGTAAGCGTATGCATGTGCTCCATACGCGCAGTCCACGTTCCCTGGTGTATTTTGAGTTCAGCACAGGGTGCAACGGCACGCGGCGGTTGACGAGCTCAAATTCACCATGTATAGATTGTTACAACATAATGCAGCACAAGTAAAGGCGATGTTATAACGTTATAAGATGATGTTATACCTACCTAGAAACAAATAATTACGAAGTAAGATAATTTCATTGAGAAGATAAGCACCTGTACGTACCCACCAAGTACCGCAACCAACCAGGTTAGGGCAGAGACATCTTTAAAAAAACTTCATAGAGATTCAATTTAAACGAATTGTTTTTATTTTAAGTAATGATGTTAGTTTCACCAATACCTTCAATAAATAAATATATTATCACGTATCACATAATCATTGTAATAAATACTCGGGTGGAGCCGCTCGTCACCCTAGCAGAAGCAGGAGGACGATGCGCCCCCCCCCCCCCCCCCCCCCATATATCGGGGGCGAGTCGGGGAACCGAGGAGAGCCAGACCGAGAGGAACGGCCCTGGGTCAGCCGTTTAGTCGGTTCGAGTCAGACATAACCTCCCCCTCCCTCCGGCTCCGGAGGAGGGGATTTCCCGCACGTAAAAAAAATAAATTCTACACTGCAATAGGTACGAATATCATATTGACGTTAAATGGTGCTGCGTTGGGTCCTCTCGCTGTGGGTGTCGTATAAGACATCTAAAGGATAGGGTTGTTCTGTGACTGTTCTCTATCCAACAGTAAACATAGGTACAGCCCCTAACTAAGTGCCCACTTGACGTCAATTGGGACCGAAAATCGTAGTTGGCGAAATGTGGGTGTTAATACACCGCTGCCTACCCCTTTAGGGATAAACCGGTGTGAGTGTGTAATGTCTGTATGTTAAAAGGCATTCAAAGGAAGACCGTGTGTGTGTGTGTGTTTCATCATTTAGATAGCTACTGAAACCACTGAAACTACAGAGATTTTCTTCTCAACTGTCGTTGTCTATTAATCCTTTTGACTCACAATGCAATAATCATGAGGCAAAGGGGCCACAGCATGCAAAAAAGAGACAACCAGTTGAAAAAAAAAGTTAGTAAGAGTAGTTAGTAAAAGCGACATTTAACTCGAAAATCTATGGACCTTATTTCTTTAAAAGGTCAATATTATATTACTAGCTTTTGCCCGCGGCTCCGCGTCGATGTCGGTTATGGCTTAATGTTGAGCCGACGCTATTGAGCATTAAATTCGCCTCTCTACTCAATTTTATCCTCGTCTTTGTACTCGCCTCTATATTCGACTTTCTACTCGACTTCCTACTCGCCTCTATACTTGAATTTATACTCGACTCTCTATGGACTTCTCTGCTCCTCTCTTTACTCAACTTTCTACTTCCACTCGTCCGTCCACTCGAATCTCTTTTCGCCTCTCTACTTGACTCTTCCCACTCGCCTATCTACTCGCCTCTCTACTCAACTCTCTACTGGCCTCTACCTTCGTCGCTCCACTCGCCTCACTATTCGCCTCTCTACTCAACTCTCTACTGCACTCTATTTGATGCTATACTCTCCTCTCCATTGGCTTCTCTAGTCGTATATCTAATCGCCCTTGTAGTCGACTCTACTTGACTTTCTATTTGACCTCTACATGCCTATAACCACGAAGGACAGAATATGATTAAGTAGCCTATAACAATCTCTACTCGTTTCTATATTTGGCTCGTTACTCGACTAGGTCCGCTACGAAGCTCTAATCCACCTTTGTTCAAAATTCAATCAGGATATCTTCCAAAAAACATTTTTACTATTTATCCCTTATTCACCCCCTTCATTACGCGATGGAAAAATTACAAACTTTAATCCCCTAACCCTACCCCTAACTCTAACCTATCTCTGTACCGAATTTCATAAAGGGATATTTAACTGGTACGTGACGATAGCAAGAGACCGGATGGTATGTCGTTGCTACCTTGGAAGATGGGCAGGCCTTTGGTGTGGGACGCAACGTGCGTCGACACCCTTGCACCTTCATATCTTTCAAGCAAAGTAGGCTGTGCTGGCGCTGCTGCTGCATCTGCGGAAAATCTCAAACGGCGCAAATACTGTAATTTAACTGGTGATAATGTTTTTGAGCCACTTGGGGTTGAAACGTAGGGGACATGGGGTCCAAGTGCCCGTTTTCTTTATAAAGAATTGCCAAAGCGGCTGATCGACGCCACGCGTGACCAGAAGGCTAGTTATTATCTTGCACAAAGGATAAGCATTGCCATCCAACGTGGCAATGCTGCCAGCTAGCTACAAACTTTCATATGCTATTCCCCCTCCTTCTATGCCTTTTTCTCGTTAAAAGGTAGTCTTTATCCATTTTCAAGCTCTAATACCAATTTCATCAGGATATCATCAAAACTGACAAACTTTCATCCCCTATTCCCCCACCCCCCTCTTTAACCCCTTTTTTCGCTACAAAAGGTAGCCTATGTCCGTTCTCAAGCATTAATCTATCTCTGTACCAAATTTCATGAGGATATCTTCAAAAATGACAATCTTTCATATAAACCTTCATCCCTTATTTCCCCCCCTTAAACCACCCTTTTCACGATAAACCACTGAACCTATCTTGATGAAATTTGATAATATGGAGTTAGATAAGACTTTGAGATAACCGACATCCAGGCGGGCGCAGCCGCGGGCAACAATTACATAGTTATTATTATTATTTTACTAGTTGTAAATAGATTATCAATGCCCTTAGTCATTAAGCGGTCAAAAATTTTCTTATTAGAAATACAAATCGATTGATTTTTCCACTATCACAGTTTCGCTGAAGGACAAAAATAAAATAAACGCTAGGGGACACCCGGGTTTGAACCGGGGACCTCTCGATCTGCAGTCGAATGCTCTACCACTGAGCTATATCCCCAACGGCATTGATTGCAAAATTATCGTTCCTTTCTTACAGTACATTTTGGGTACGTCATAATGATAATAATGATTTGTTTTTATATTTATATTTTACTAGCTGTCGCCCGCGGCTCCGCCCGCGTGGATGGTTTTAACTCGTATTCGGCGCACTCGTAGTCGGCGCCAACTTTGTTTGCTGTACCATAGAATAAATTAATAGTACTAACGTACAGAAGAATCACTGCGCAAGAAGATTTAATTAATTCCAGTCTTGCATCGACGCAATACGGTGGAATTCAGCTCGCACAACATTAAGTACCTACCTATAATTTTATTCACCTACAACTTGTGTCTCTTTTGTAGCGTAACGGCGATGACGTTCATGTGTGTTACGCTGACAATAAAAGTGTTATGAGAAATTTACCTAGATAAGCGAAGCCAGCAGATACATTGGACCTTTTAGGTTAAGGGCCGTATCGTGTGGTTATTCGGTTATTGTTGCATTGGATTCAGAAAAGAAAACTCTGTTCTATACTTACAACAATATTTAATTGTAAATTATTACAATACTACATGCGAAGCACAGTAAATATGGTTTTGAAAATTATACACCTATCTGATGCCCGCCCCTACGTGCATCATGACTGAGCCGATGTGTAACATCGGTTACCACCCTACATTTTCTTTTCCTATACTTAACCAGAATTAAGAATATCTTTATTGGCTAAATACCTATTACGTTCTGTTTTGGAATAAGTTTTTGTTATATATTGTGTATTGAAACTTACTTGTCAGTACACAGTCACGAAATTGTACGTGTGCAACACCAGGGGAGTCAAACTAGTCGTGAGTATTTCTTTTTTAATTAATTTCAAGACACCTTATATACTACTTATATAGTACCTAATTGTTCAACGATTATAGTGAAACGACACGATGATCCTTGGATTATAATTGCCATTCAATAAAACACGGTTGCTTGTTATTGCAAAATCATCTACTTAATTGTCATAAATTATCGCCACGAAACATGTTGATTACTATGTTTGAAACATTTAAGGATCACTTGATTAAAATGTTTTTCAAATCATTTGCTCATAAAGTGGCTGTTATATCATTGCAGTTAGGCACATAATGACAACTGTAATCAAACTGACTTTTATGTTCCTATAATTCACAAGTGAGTTATAGATTTTTTTCATTTTCTTGATCGAGTTGAGATATAAAGTTTCAATGCAAGAAATATTGAAAATAAGCAATTGTTTGCTCATTTCATGCAAGTTCGTCGATAATTTCAACTTATACGTATTATTATTAAAAGTTCGCGACATATTATAGTCTATGTCCGATCGCATATGAAAACAAATTAATCTCGCCCGCTATTGCGAAGAAAAATTCACAACACGTTTTCACTTTTGAAATTATAGTTATTTATAATGAAAATGTCTACAAGTACTAGTTATGAAGATAATGGCTGATGTTGTACGACGACGTACGTAAACTTGCATCCAATTTTTTCAAGATTATAAAATACCTGTAAGATTGGCCAGTAGTAATATGGTAATTAAAAATGGTCCCGTGTCACTACTGCAGCAGTTAATGGTAACACGGGCAAAAAAACTACCCATGTTACTACTGGTAGTAAGACTGGTAGTAACACGGGTAACGAAGTATCTATTTTAGTTTTATTTTATTCACAAGAGTGTTGAAAAACATACTTATGATACACGTTTGTATTGATGATTATCGTCCTCGGCACCTCAGCGGTAATCACCAACATTACACACTTGTACCATAATCTACGGGTGCGCCAAAGTTCACCTAAATTTTCAACTCCGAAAATTGGAACTCCGAAAATGTTCTTCCTAACATTTTTCATCCTAACAATCACAATTCCTAACTACTCTGTCTCTAATGTTTTAATTCCGAATCATTCAACTTCATAATGTCGGTAGCAATAAACATCTATTATACTATTATTTCTTTTCCTATATTTTGTCAACATAACCATCTTTTACACTATTATTGAAAGTCATATTCATTTTAGGTGGTTGATTGTTATTTGAAATTGTTTCATCCGGTTACCTACTGTAAAAACTGAAGTCTATGTTTTTATTCATAACATTGATATGCATAAAGTTGTAAAGCATATTGTTTATTTGTCTAATAGTTATTTGCGATAATGATAAACGCCTGCTAACATGGTGCTAGCAAGCTAGCAAGGATCTGGATGCAATCTGGACTTTAGGGCACCCCAATGTCCTTTTATAAACCACCCAGAAGTAGGAGCCCCGCACGGCGGGGCTCCGTCGACTAATTAAGTCAAAAGAACATTAGTATGAGTGACAATATTATGGTAATTATGTTTAGGGATAAAAACGTTAGGATAAAAAAGTAGGAGCTTTAATATTGTATGTTAACGATTTTATTGATAACAATTTTCGGAAACATGAGTGTTATGAACATCGACGGTAGCACTACAAATAGTATGAATAAAAACTTTAGGATGAAAAATTTTAGGAGGAGTGATCATTCGGATTACAAATCGTTAGGAAGTACAATTTCGGATAAAGAACTTTAGGTGAGTCAATATGGACCCATAATCTACTACTATACCGCTTTCCTCGTTGACCGTAGGTTTCATTATTGTTTTTATTGATGTAGACAACTACATATTCAGGTAATCTTTGTTAAAGTTCTAGAACAGGTACTTCTCAGGTTAATCATTAAATCAATAGCTCGCAATGGTAGTAAAACACATGCAATTAAAACTTATAATATTTAACATTAATCAAGTACAGTCAGGGACACAATTATGTAGTTCAACTAATTCTATTTTTTATGACTCTTACACCTATTATTATTACTTTATCTTCTATACTATTATAAAAAATCTTATCTCCTTTGCTCACAGGTTCTTAGAAATTATTTCTTACATTCGAATTCGTCTGTAGACTTTGACACTAATAAAATAAAATTACAACTAAAATTATAAACGTGAAAGTTTGTAAGTATGAATGGATGGATGGATGGATGTTTGTTACTCTTTCACGTAAAAACTACTGGAAGGATATTTTAATGAAACTTAACAATAATATAGCTTATACATCAGAAAAACACATAGGCTACATTTTATAACGATAACCGACATCCACGCGGGCGGAGTTGCGGGCAAAATGTAGTATCAAATAATATTTACTTTGTCCGTTTGGGCTGGTATAACTATTATTGTATCAATTAATGTTACGTAGGTACGTGCAGGTACCATTCCAATATCAAAATCCCTTTAAAATATTTGCGCATCAAGCAACAGAACTTTAGTCATTGATTGTACATAATAATGATAGCAGTGTACTTTGCATGCAAACAATACACTGCTTGGCATTTACGGTCCCAAACAATTCATTTAAAGTTGTGCTTTTTATTCGCACAGACGTGTACTTACTATTGATTAGTTAGGTAGGTATAGGTGTGGTATAGGCTTCAGGTAAGGATTCTATAAATATTTTCCTTTGTTAATTTTATTTCGGAAAATACTTAAAAAACAAATACATACCATGGGTACTTTAGTATTATGTTATCTGTGCCATGGGGTACCGATACGAATAAGATATCTTTAGTAATACCCAAAACTAAATAGATGGCACTAGTAGACTCATTTAAAGAAATAAAAAAGTTAAAACTAATTTGCTGACTTACAATCACGTATATTATTTCAGATGTTATACACATGATAATGTAAGCATACATATGTATAAAAACTCGTTGATAATGTAATAAATAAATATTTCGTGACAATCGTGCTATTTATTTATTTAATATTGTGCCATCTAGCGGTCCAGGGCATTATGTCTGTCACTTTTACAATAACTGCAGAATTTGCCAGAATCAATATAGATTAGAATATTTATAGTTTTATTCAGTCATGCTCATTTATGTCTTTTGGGTATATTTTATTTTTAATAAGTTAATTTTTATACGAAAAATTATGAAATGTTTACCAAAACAATGTCGCCATCTAGTTATAACTCCTGAACTAAAAAACTGCCTGCCTGCTTATTGAAGTTACGAGTGGAACCATTTTTTATTCCTGATTGTGCATCTTTAGAACAATTATATTATACATACATACATACATACATATACTCACGCCTGTAAATCCCCGAAGGGGTAGGCAGAGGTATATTAACATTCACGCAAGGGGCCGAGCCTATATCCGTCTATCGGAGACTTTCTCTTGGACTGTGTGTTTACTGTCGGCTGGAGAACACCTATATCCCTTAGTCACCTTTTACGATACCTACAAGACAAGCTGGGGTGGTCCAGGCAGGTCCCTTGTTGGCTCCCGGTGGAGTAAAATAGGACATTTAATTATACAAAAAATAGTGGCCCACCGGCATGAGGTACCTCTGTACCTCAAGCCGATGGGCCACTATTTCTCATCCTCAGACCATCTCAGACCTCACAATACGTGCATCAAGTCGTTGCCCCAGCTGCCTAACGAGAGTTATGGTTATGGTGTTAGTCAATTATACTATTCAAATCATTATTGGTATATCAGAGCCACATTCCCGGATCCCAAAAAAAAAAACCAACTATTATATATCACTATAACAGTCTATTTTTTAATTTTGGTTTATCTTTTAAATAGGTACTTACAAAAAAAATACTTTTAAAAAACACAAAAAATCTCATGGCCCATGAGGGGATCGAACCCGCGACCTTCGCGTTATTAGCACGACGCTCTAACCAACTGAGCTAATGGGCCGATGAGCAAAAGTTTTGAAATAGTCAACCAGGACTGTACGGTTATTTCTTTTATACACTATCGCTATCTATGTTCCAGAAACATGCTCTGGCAGCCTTTGAATTTGACCGAAGTCTGCCCAGCCGGCACGCATGTCGAGGCATGCTCGTACTTCGGTTATGTCTACCTCAATCTACTGGTTCAGTTATTCGGTGGCTCAAGGGATATACGAAAACAGCAATTGATAAGAGAACACAGAGATAGCGTTTGGAACTACAACGAAGTGAAGAATAAGGAGGAATACGATTTTATAGTGGTTGGAGCCGGTACTGCTGGTTGCTTGGTTGCGAACAGATTGTCGGCGAATAAAAATTGGAAGGTTGGTATATCTACGTTGCTCGACTATGGCTCGATTGATTTTAATACGATTTTAGTCCTGGGGATTTCCGTATTATAAATTATTGCCATAAGTACCTATATGAGAATCATTTAGGTTTATTTTCTCTAGATAGGGTTAAATATACCTACAATATTCTGTTTATGGTACTTAGGTATATCTATAAAATTATTAACTATCAATGGCATCTTTTAAATATTAAACCATTACCTTATGTTTCCTTTTACAAGTCGTCCGAATTAATATGGCACCTGGCTCGGTGGCAACCCTCCCTCCCACAACCCCGCGCGAGGCCCCGCGCACGCCTTGCGAGACCAGTAGCGTCAGCATCGCTGTGACCGTTGCATGTTTTTCGTTGTATTTGTTATCGGATTTTTGAGGTGTTTTTTTATTGTTTAGTTTAGAGATTTTATTTGTTATTGTTTTTTTTTGAGTTTTCGTTATAATATTTACGTTTGGACATTTTATTAAGTGTAGTATTTGTTTTTCCACAAAAATGGTGGGAAAAATTCTACATAGTAAAGAAAGAGCCCTCATACTAAAAGTATTGGCCTTTTTCGAACGCGAGAAAGAAATTAGCCATTTTGTAATTCCCGTGGACGCTACAAAAAGTGCTAATGAAGTTCGTCAACATGAAAATGTAAATAAAAAGTTTATGATCCCGGTGGATCAGCCAATAAATAGAACCTGTGCAGCGACAGGTATATCCAAGAGAACGTTGATGCGAATTAAACAACAGGTTAAGCCAGTAGTGACATCAAATTCACCGGTGCCGACGCGGTCAAGCGTAATCATATTTACTATTATAGTATTTCTTGCTTGTATTAAAATTTTTATAAATAAATTTTGAACTGAAGCCATTGTTTCTGCTTTCTACCTGAAATATTTTTACTTTACTGCCCTCTGATTGGTGCACGTCACTACTGGTGACTCATCTACTGATAAGAAACACATTAGGTGGTATGAAATGCACTGGCATAAAACGTTTACATTTTACGATGAAGTAAAAACCATAGGCAATGATTTTTTTTTTCATACAACTTTATTGTGTTATCTCGGAAACCATATGGTCCCGAGAAAATATAAAATTATTAATATCTACAGGTGACACAAAGGTCCGAAAACAAAGTTTGTGTTTGTTTGTTTGAAAATATACAAAATTTAAATATATGCAAATAAAAAATTAATATTGATATTCAAAAAATAAAATAAACGTCGAATTTTTTTTGCACTCGGTACTTTAAACGTCGCCCGTCAAGGCCAGGTGCCAAGTTAATTCGTATGCGTAGTAATAACTGATATTTTTTTATATTTTAAAATCAAATATTTGGCTCCTTTATGTGCATTTTTTTCCATGCTTAATTACCAAACCAATAGTAGGTATATAACTCAAAGAGCTGATTTTTCAATTTCAACTTTTCATTTCAACCCGCCGCGCAATGCAAGTCGAAACATGTCTCATTCAAAGTCACGCGCACCGACATCGATTGCGTAAGAAAGTTAAGATCCGTATCCGTATTCAGAACCGTATCCGCGGATACACATTTTTAACGATTCGGCACATCACTGTTAAACTTATAACTAATTGTGTAGTTAAAATAATTTTATTATTCCTATTTTTGTTCCCGTCCCATTTTATCAAATTAGATTTTTGTAGCGATTAACTATTATTTAGGTAATCTGCGGTGACTGCCATATACGTGCCCGCTTTGCCGCATATTACAAGTAAAAAATAATAACACAAAAATATATCTTTAAGTTGTAAAAAATGGCAAAACGCCAACAGCACGTGGTATTCCCAGGCGGTCACCCATCCAAGTACTAACCACACCCGATGTTGCTTAACTTCGGTGATCGGACGAGAACCGGTGTATTCAACGTGATATGGCCGTTGGCTAACATTATTGTAAAATGCACCTTGTTATGAATGATGGAAGATTTTAACCTTACCTGGAGGGGAAGTTCGCGTGGACGTAATAACATCTCTTGGTCAAATCTCAGTCTCAGTACCCCGAGCCCGAAAAATTATCGTAATAGTACCGTAAGCGTATTGAGAGAATGGAGAATTGCGGTTGGCCGGCTTCACACGTACCCAGGTTCACAGTTCCGTTCTCTCGATACGATTACGATACGATTACGATAGTTTTTCATGCTAGGGGTACAGGTTTTTGGCTTAACCAAATACGACAATGTTGATCGCATCATAGCAAATTAGTTGAGCCAGAACGGAAGATTAACAAACAGAAAAACGTAAGATTTTAAGTCTGACCAATAATTTGTAAACCTTTAGTTTCTGTGCCCATCCCAAATCGCGAACGAATAGACAAGAATTAAAAAATGGTTTTAGACCGTTAATGTAACGCAACCCAAGTTATTTTAAATTCTCCAAGACTACTTTACAATTTTTGTTATAATATGAGAAGACGTTTTACCTGAAGGACAGTCAGACGTCCGATAAGGAGTTATAGTACAATGCTATCAACTTTTCAGGTGCTTCTATTGGAAGCTGGTCCGGAACAACCGGATGTCACTCTGGTACCAGCTCTCTCGTCTGTCCTGATCGGGTCTAGCATCGACTGGCGGTACACCACCGAGCCTAATGGCAAGAGCTGCCTGGCTGTACCTGGAGGCCGCTGTAGTTGGCCAAGGTAAGATGGAATCAGTAAAGTTATAACCGTTATCATCATTACAGCATTAGTTCCGGTTACTTCAAAAGCTAATAAAGCGCCCTGGTTCTGGTTTTTTATTTTTCGGTACATCGTGACTTTTGTGGGACCGATTGCCGTTCCTCAATCCCTATAGAAAAGCCTACACCAGAGCATACTACTCATGAGGCCAGAGTCTCTCCCGTTAGTCAGTTGTATAATCAATCTTTTTCTGTGCTCAGTGTTATTGGCGTCATCACTGTTTCGGCATTAGGTTTTATCTTCCTACTTTCAAATCACCCATCATTATTTTTAGGGGTAAAGTGATGGGTGGTTCGAGTTCCATTAACACAATGAATTACATAAGAGGGAACAGATACGACTTCGAAGAGTGGGCGGCGCTGGGGAACGAGGGCTGGAGCTTCGAAGAGGTATGTAACCTGCCAAGTATGTCTATATTAATAGCAAAGCTGAATAGACTCGACCGGCTTTTTAATTGAAAAGTTTTGGTTGGCACCCAAACTGACCGTCCGGAAAATTTTGAAATAATATAGCAAAGTTCTTGGAAAAAGACATAGACCAACCAGTAAAACCAATAAAAACGCTTATACGTATCCTTTAATGACCTGCAAATGCCGGAAAAGCAGTATTTCCATTATACGGTTTCTCAAACCGTATCCGATGATCATTCTTGTATTCCGGTACTAGCAATGGATCACTACAGAACTCCGTGAAACCGACCAGAGTCTTGTGGGAATACATTACTAGGGTAAAACAGTACCAATTCATTCCAACATTGCCGTAGCACTTTTTAATTCGTCTAAGAATTCCCCTCGAAGCCTGGGGGCCGCTTAATTCTTGTCCTCCTTTTGAGCGCATGCAATCAGGCTTCGGAAGAAAAGCCAGCGTCACAGGCTCGTCCGTGAATTAGCAGGTGCACCGACTAACAGGTAAATGTTGGCTTGATGGACATATACATCCGTTGATAGCATAGGACAAAAATACACTAAATGTTTTTATGTACATAGGTGCTGCCTTACTTTAAGAAGTGGGAGAAGAATTTAAATTTCGAAGGCTTAGACCGTCACTATCACAGCGTTGACGGTGATCAGCCAGTTTCTCGATTCAATTTTATTGATCGCAATAACCTTATGCTGGTAGAAGCCTACAATGAAAAAGGCCTCCCTATAATCGATGTTAATGGACCTCATCAAGTTGGTGCAATACAAGGACAGGCGTATACGCATCACGGCGCAAGAGTGTCTTCAAACAATGCCTTCATTCAACCTATACGATATACTCGAAAAAATTTCTCCGTAAGAGTTCAATCTGAGGTATTTAAAATACTGATAGATGAAAACCAAACCGCTTACGGAGTTAAATACGTTCATGAAGGAAAAAGCTACACAGCATATGCTAAAAAAGAAGTTATTGTCAGCGCTGGCAGCATAGACTCTCCAAAATTGTTAATGTTATCTGGTATAGGACCGAAAGAGCATCTATCGAAGTTGAATATACGTATCAAACAAAACTTAGCAGTTGGTGAAAATTTACAAGACCATGTAACCTTTATAGGACCCCTGATACAGCTTTCAAATAAAACATCGACAAGGATTGAGGACCAAGAAGTTTTAGACGAATTGTATAAGTACAGTAAACAAAAAGTGAAACATGGTCCCCTATCAGGTAATGGTCCTCTTAATATAGGAGTATTCATAAAAACTGATCCCAGTTTGCCGGCTCCAGATATTCAATTAGGAATACAATACGCATTCGCGGAGGATTTGATAACTGAACCGCTTACTTTTACCGCAGCAAAAATATTCCCAACTAGTTTTTATGATTCGTTGACTTCAAGAGTAATAAGTTTGACTCCAAAGAGTAGAGGAAAATTACTTCTGAATTCTACAGATCCTCATGGTCCAATCTTAATTTATCCTAACTACTTTGAAGATCCGTCTGACTTGATACCTTTGGTCAAAGGTGGCCAATTCTTTATATCATTAGAGAACACAAAGGCTTTCAAAGAAAACGGGGCATATTTCGTAAAAGAGTCTTTGCCAGCTTGTAAGAAGCATCGATGGGGAAGTGATGCATATTTTATCTGTTTGTGCCAGTATTATACAAACACATTGTACCATCCTGTTGGCACGTGTAAAATGGGACCAAAATGGGACAGAGGTGCCGTTGTAGACAATAGATTACGGGTGTACGGCATCCAAGGGTTAAGAGTAATAGATGCTTCTATTATGCCCCTCATAGTCCGTGGCAATACGAACGCAGCAACTTTAGCGATAGCTGAAAAAGGCGCAGCAGCAGTTTATGAAGATTGGACAAAACATGATTACTTATAATAATTATTCTTATTGTTACTAATGTCTAAACTATTATTATAATGACGTGAATAGCTGCAAAACTAGAATGAATGTAAGTCCGATACATTTTTTATGTTATTGCTTTAGACCGGATTATAAGAAGATGTACAATATAATTATTATGAAAATTACAAAAATAATTACATCCGACTACATGAATTATATATTAATTTATTTATTCCAATATGTAAACATCATTTGAATATTTCCTTTATATATTTTGTGCTCTCTAATAACAGACGCGTCTAATTTTTTTTTTTTTTTTTTTTTTTTTAACTTGCAATGTATGTTTGTTCGGGTGGAATCTTACAACTCAATTTTAAGGCACTTGCCCTCAACCGATTGAGCTGAAATTTGGTATGCACGTTCAGTTCGGATGACAATGCAAGAAAAAAAAAAGAAAAAAAAAAGAGATTGTTTTTAAAAAGGTTTTTCGAATATATCTTATTATATACTTAAATCATCCGATGATCTTCTAGAGTGTTTCTCATACTACGTTCCCAGAAGATACGATTGTCCCTTTATATTTTTCATTTTACTTTTTGGTTATTACTTTATTCATTTTTTGAGTCAGTTGTTCATAAAATTGTTTATTACTAAATTAAAAAAAATAGGGAGCATAAACGTAACGCCCCCGGGTGGGCTCGAACCACCAACCTTTCGGTTAACAGCCGAACGCGCTAACCAATTGCGCCACGGAGGCCGCGTTATTAATTCGTGAAATAGCTGACTACTTCAACGTTGCAAAATTTAAACCTTCCTTTGACTACGACAATCATTGCAAAACGAAAACCACCTAAATCGGTCGGCCGGTCTCGAGTTTTAGCGGGATTTTTGCTTTTTTTAATACATTCATTTATTACTATTTGCAACAAACAACTAAAATAACATAAAAAGCAAACCAGATTTAAGGATTATATACAGCTAACTCTTGCCTTCGGCTCCACCCGCATGAAATTTCATTCATTTCATCCCTCTTGGTCTGGCCCCCCTTCCACCCGACTCGTCCCGGGTGTGGGGTCACGCGCATCGTCCCACGATGCGCGCCGCCGCCGTGGCCTGCTTCTGCGAGGGTGACGGGCGGCTCCACCCGTCACCCTCAGGCCCGCGCTCATGGGGGCGGAGGTCGGTCTGCGCCCTCCGACGCCCGAGCCGCTTACGAGCGCTTGCAGCGATGTCAGCGAGTCTCTCTCGTTTATCGCGCCGCGCCCGCTCTGCTGTCTCCTTCACGAGCATGACCTGCTCGCAGAAGGAGGCGCTGGCCGCCCACGCATCCGCGCAGCGGCCAATCGCCGCGAGCGGGGTGGAGAGCGTGAGCGCTCTCACCCCCAGGGCCGTCACAAGCTCCCGTCTCGGTGTTTTGAACGCCGCCGGACACTCGGTGAGCGTGTGCAGCCCCGAGTCTACGCTCGCGTCGCAGTGATGGCACTCGGGCGTTGGCTCTATGCCCATCAGATGCAGGTACCGCCCGAAGTTACCGTGTCCGGTAATGACCTGCGTCTGACGCTACGAAAGGCCACCGTGTGGCCTCTCTAGCCACTCCCTCATGATGGGTCTTACCGCCGCAATCACGGCGTGCCCTAGTAGGTAGGTACCTGACACACTGGTTGGTCAGCAACAGGTAAGCAGGCAGAATTAAAAAAAGAAACATGCAATAAGTACCTAAACATTATTAGTTACCTACGCGACCAAAAGACATTCAAGTCGAATTTCGAAAGATGACTCATCAGTTTTGATTGTGACGGTGGCGGTGAAGGTAAATAAATAATCAAAGGTCACTCATAAGACAAAGATATTGAGGCAGAATTTTAATAAGAACATGCGAGAAGCATTAAGCCTACCACGCTAGCACGTATGAGCACGTAGTATTATCTGTATGAGTGGTATAACTAGGCGAAATATAAAATAAACATATACCTAATTACCTACCATTATTATAGGTATCAGAAGCAATTTGCAGGCAAAATGATCGCAAATAAAAGAAAGCATAATGTTGTTATTCCAAGGCACGCGCATTGATTTTGTTCAATAAGGAAAATAAATTCAATCTCAATTAAGGTCCTAGTCTAGAATACCTATTTATAACTATTTATTATAGATAAATTTCGTATTTCTCATAAACAATCCAAATGATTTAGAACAAAATTACTACTATAATATGTCGCAGCCAACTAATTAAATCAGCCGTTCAATTAAGTGCCTTGGCTGGCAACTAAATAGCGCTATTCAATTAACGGCCTAAATGATATGCAGCTGTAACGTTTATAACAACATTTAATAAAACTAGCAATCCGTAAGATGGGGCACCACCCCAAAATAAGATAGAAAATTACATACATACATACATATATATAACAAATCCTGCATATAACAAAGCCGGTAATAGAGATGGATTCACAGAAAATTAGTTATAGGTTTATTGAGATATCTGCGCAATGTCATTTGGTTGGGTTAGGTTGGAACATTGGTTTATATTATTGTTTACCTGAGTGAGTTAGGTTTCTTCTTCGTGATTATTGTTTTTTATAACCATGCAGAAATAAGTAATTTACTTAGCTGTTTGATTAAATGGCTAGGCAAGTAATTAAACGTCATCGATCCAAGCCATTTGCCTAGCCGTTTATACACCTGGCTGAACATCATTCAGGCCGCTTTTAGTTACCAACCTAGGCAGTTAATTGAACGGCTGTTAAAAATCGCTAAGATTAATATTTTATAACAAAAAGCTAAATTTGTATTACAACACCATCTTGTACATCTTTGACGTGACTACTTGAATCTGGTGTGTGTTGAATTTTATGCTGGCATACTGGTACTTCCAAGCTCTCCTAGATGGCGTCATGTAACAAAACACCTAGTACTAATTATTTTAATTTTTGTTTTATTGAAATGATGAAAAATTAAAACCACTCTATTAAAGTAGGTACATAAATAAACTTGGACGAAGTATGTACCTACAATCTATTTGATACGTGACACTGGTTGGTCAGCAATAGGTAGGCAGACAAAAACACAAAAAAAGAATGCAATGACAATACCCCACTGATTATCTTGCAACAGGAGCGCAGACCGCATGTCCCGACATGGACATGCCAATATTAACAACATTATCCTTCGGGCTCTTGTCACCGCCGCGGCGGCGTGCCAGCTATACATGAAGCTTTTTGGTTTGCTTAGCGCGCAACGATGGCAAGAGACCGGACGGTATGTCGTTGATGCCTTGGAAGATGGCCGTTGATGTGGGACGCAACTTGCGTCTACATCCTGTTGCCTTCCCATCTTATAAGTGCGATAGATTGGGCATACCTGCTGCGGCATTAGCGGAGGCTCGCCGCAAACGTACCGTTTGTAGTCGACGACGTTTGGGGTCCCAGCGCGCGCGTTGTCTAAGAAATAGCGAAGCACCTAATCGACTCTTCCTGTGACCATAGGCACACAGCTTAAATAATAGTACTACCACAGATAATATAATATAAATCTTATACAGATGCACATTCCGGAATAAAAATAGTTACACTCGTAACTTTGAAAAGCAGGCAGGCAGCTTTTTAGTTCAGGAGTAATGATTGGAAGGCGACATTGTTTTGGCAAACTTTTGTAATATTAAAATTAACTTATCAAAAATAGTATGACACATTATTGAGTATGACTGAATAAAACTATAAACATTCTAATCTATATTGATTCTGCCAGATTCTGCGGTAATTGATTGTAAAAGTTACAGACATAATGCATCATGCTACAAATATGAGAAAATTATGAAACAACTAGACAAGATAGAAGGTCCCTTAAGTAGGGACTGAATAAATTAATAACAGACTTATGCCCGTTTGCACTAAACTTAAGAGCATCTTAACCTGATGCCTAAAATATATAAGACACCCTTAACAAGAAAATGCATTGCACCAACCCTAAGATACTCCTAAACACGCTAAGTCAATCTTAATTCTTATGACACCGAATAAGTAAGTCATAACGTTTTAAGAATCTCCTAACCCTATTTTGTGACAGTTGTCAATCAAAGTCCGGTATTGTTATGTACTGTTTGACACACGACATTAAACTAAATAAATAAATGATATAATTTAAAAAAAATTAAATACAACGTGACTTACGCCACTTGACTGACGAGACGAGATCGTTTTTTTCGTTTTTTTGAGGAGTGATGATTTCTGCTTCAGTAAAGTTGTGGGGGAGGGACTTTCCTGAAAGCTCCCTCAGGAGATTTGGAACGAACACGAAATGTCACAATTCACTGTAATATCCCACTTTCCTACACTTGTGTGAATTGTCCAAGACATTATGTCTAAAAATCCACCATTTTTACACATAAAAACTTGAATTCACACCAATTTCGAAAAATAAAATAATACCACGATGTGCGCTTTCCCGCGCTCGCGCCAAAACTCCAGACGAAATCGTTTAAAAAATCATAGACAATCGCTCAATTATCATAGACAATTGGGTAATTCATTCGTTCATTTACACCTTCATTCGCTTTACTAGGCTTATCTTAAGTTAGGAATATCCTTTCGTAAACATGTTGGTGCAATTGAAAATAAAGTTAAGATTATCTTAGACTTAGGAGTCACTTTACAAGGATTAACCTAAGTAGAGTTTCGTGCAAACGGGCATAGTATTACATGAATCTCACAACTTTTTACGGTAGAACAACTGAGGCGAGACTTATGCCCGTTTGCACTAAAGATCGGTAAAGAATGTTACGGCCGTGCCGCTTTTTTTGCATGACTTGGCGGGGCACTGCATATATATATATATATATATAAAAATACAATATACTATGCTTGTGGATTTATAGCCCTATATATATGTATGTGTGTGTGTATATATATATATATATATATATATATATATATATATATATATTTGCATCCCGGAGTTGATATTACGTCCTACATGGCGGTTTTTACCGATGATGTTGCGTCCGACTGACTTGTTGCATCCTGTATACGGACGCAAGATTGACCATCTCTCAAATTCAGCCAGAAATAGTGTTAAGGCTCGTACAATGGCTGGGTGAAATATTGGCATGGACGTTGTTTTTTCACCGGAGTGCTTTTCGGCGTATTTCTTAGTTCCGCTGTTTGGCGCGCGAATTTTGGAGGTCGCTCCTGTGCGCCGTATATCAGTGGCGTTATATTCGATATTTTGTTTACGTATAACACGCCGATAATGTGGCTCCTGTATATAATAAAAGTTTTTATCAATTCTAATGTGTGATTTAATTGCGTCACACAAAACGACATCGTCCCAGAGGAGACGCGGGGGTGACAGAGGTGAGGGGGCGGAGTTCGCACGCGACTTGCAAGCAGCATGTTTTTGTAAATATTTTTTGCCGGCCAGCCCGGACGTAATAAAGCTTGTGGTATAAATATCGATACCGGAAATTTCAATTGTCGTAAAGGACCGTTGCAATTAAGAAAATAAACCAAACTTAATAATTGACGAATATGAGTGTCCGTAACGACCCATAAAATTTTAACTGAAGTACTTTATAGTCACGAAAAATTGGTTGTGATAAAATTAGATATGTAGTAAAGAACTAATCCGGATCATCAATGGGTCGTACGAGTTAATTAAATGGGAGACTAAGGGGGTACAAGAAACAAAAGAACCTAAAGATTTAGTTATAAAATGGCAAAACTGAGTGAAATAAAAGGGATTTTTACTATTTCGTATTTTTTTATAAAAAAATTCAGGCATAAATTTTACAAAAATGTTAGGAACTCAAAATTTAAAAAAAAATGTTTTCTTTTTTCATTCAAATGGCAAACTATTGTTGAAATGCTGAAAAACAACCGAATGTTTGGAATAATCGGCCAATAAACTATTCTAATAACAAGTTTTCTTAAATAATTATGTCAGTCATGAACTAAATAAAGGTAAAATATCCAACATTTACCAAACTTCGCCCACTAGAATTCAAAATTCAAACAAATGACACTATAAAGCAGTGTTTCCTAAACATTGTTCTGCCATGGCCCGGTAATTTCCACACTGCCCCTTCGTGCCCCACTGAATACTTTTAAGCCAAGCTGGTTCCATTAATAATACTACAAAATTGTATAGGTTACATACAATATTTTGGGATCACCTATTTAGTAACTAATTCCCATCTTTAAAAATAAGGGTGACGTGTAACACCCCGACAACTATCGGGGAATAAAGCTCATGTCACACAGTATGGTAAGTTTGGGAGAAAGTGATAGAGAAGCGTGTACGAGAGGCAAAAGCGTGGTTACCCATAACCAGTTCGGGCTTAAGCATGGCCACGGGACCACAGACGCCATTTTTCCTCTTCGCCAACTGTGTGAAAACTCATGGTGTTTGTGAATTTCGAGAAAGCATATGACCGGGTACCCAGAACGGTTTTATGGTAGGCCTTGAAAGAGAAAGCGGAAGTACATAGAGTAGATCTGTGCGATGTACTGACGATCAAGAACCTATGCACGATCCGCTGCCGGCAACGCCGACGAGTCCAATGTGGCGATAGGCTTGCGTCAGGGCTCGGCGCGAAGCTCCTATCTCTTCTTGTTGATAATGGATGCCTTGACATCGGAGATACAGGAGGAGAGCTCCTGATGTATGCTGTTTGCTGATGATCACCTCGCCCCGAGCGATCGCATCCTCCGCCAGGGCTCTTATGCGCAGTAGAACCAAGACTGAATGTTCTGTGATTTCGGCGATCTCTCCAGTTTTACACCCATGGTATTAGATAGTGCACCAATACCAGTCTGCTCCAATTTCCGCTACTTCGGCCCTCTTATCCAGACGGTTGAGGAAACTGATCGAGCAGTGAAGCACAGAATAGATGCAGGGTGGATGAAATGGCGGCAGGTCAAAGTCACAATATGTGATCCCCAATTTCCCCTCAAGTTTAAGGGGAAAATCTATAAATGAAAGACAACTGCATGTGGCGGAAATCCGAATGTTAAATTTGGATGTGTGGTTTGATAGTGGCACCAGTGAAAGAAAAATTGAGAACCAAGCGACTGTCGTGGTATGAAAATATTATGAGAAGGGAGTAAAGTCATGTTTTATGGAAGGTTCAAAGTATGAAGAGTTATGTAAGGAGGGGTATGTAAGAAGTTATCATGGACGTCCTGCGGATAAGCAGTCGGATATCGCGGAAAAAGGCAGCATCTTTTCACTGAGCTTGACCGGATTCTGAACCACGTTTCCCAATGGGGCTCTGAGAACTTGGTAGAGTTCAATGCTAAGAAGACGAAATGTGCGTTTACAGCAAAGATATCTCCTTTCCTTCCCCTTCCCACTCTTCAGAACACGCCACTGCCATTGCAGGACAACCTCAGTATCCTCGGTATGGATGTTCGCTGTAAAATAAATAACAAAAACTACATCGAGAGTATCATCAAAACAGCTTCGCGTAAACTCGGAGTCCTGAACAGAGTGAGACGGTTTTTCACGCCGGAGCAACGGTGTCTTCTATACAAGACACAAATTCGTTCCTGTGTGGAATACTGCTCGCATCTCTGGGATGGATCCGCAAAGTACTTATTAGATGCTCTCGACAGGTTGCAGCAACGTGCGGTCCGCATTATCGGATATCCTGAGGTCACGAGTACCCTCGAGCCTTTGCAGCTGCGTCCCTCCCGAACCAGGGACGCGTTCTGCGTACACCGGTGACATCAGTGTAGGGGATATAATATTCCATGCCCAGACTGATCTCACCGGCCACAGCAGTTGCGGCCTCAGATGGGTTCTTACCCTCAAAGCAGCGTTCAACCCACGGGACGGACGCAAAATAATCACGCAGGCCATCCCAGTCCGCTGACGAGTAGTGCCAGAGACGCCGCTTCCTTTCGCTGCGCGGGTCGTGGGGGCGCTATAATGGGCACCTCGGAACGGACCAGACAATGGTCGAATTCACCTAAAGCGGCGCTCACCGAAACACTGTACTGCTCCGGGTGACTCGTCAGCAGGAGGTCTAGCAGAGAGGGCTCATGGTCCGACCTTTTTGGTATCCTAGTGACCTCGTGTACCAATTGGGTCAGGCCATGCGTCAGAGCAAATGCATGGGCGGCTCTTCCCGCGTGGGTTGTTTTGGCGGAGCCCAACCAGATCTCGTGGTGGGCGTTTAAATCCCCCAAAGACACCAGTTCAGCGTTCGGAAATCGCTCCTGCGCATCATCTGCCGCCTGACTCAGGTATTCAAAGAGTCGAGTTGTCTCGGTATCTCCTGTATGGGAGCGGTAAAGGCACACATAGATCTGACTCGTAGAGCCATGGTCTATTTGCACCCAAAGGGTGGAAAAGGACGGATCCTCTAGGCAGCGCAAACGGCGATAACAAATATCCGCCCTGACATACACACACACACCCCGGCTTTTGCGCGGAAATTCTCCTCAAGGACATAGCCGGGGTAGAGCAAGTAGGTCGTGTCATCAGGGCGGCGTATTTGTGTCTCCATAAGAAACAGCATAGCTGGTTTCGCTGTCTCCAGGTGTTGGTGGACGGCGTTGAGGTTTGTATGGAGCCCACAGATGTTCGTGGACTCCACCTCAAATAGCGAGCCCGAGGGAGAGTTTCTTGCCGCTGTGTAGACCAATCTACTGTTGTTGTGCGCTGCCATGAGGATGAAGAGGGAAGGCGTGAAAAAAAGAGGCGGTTGTTGCCGCAGCACCGCGTGACAAAGCGTGGGTTATTGGTTATATCTATGAATGTGAGGTATGGCGAGAGCCGACGCGCCGAACGGAAGGGCCCCCGTACCCCCTCGAGTATGGTCGCCGGGCTCCCTCGTCCGGTCACCAACCGGCACGACGAGCCATATCGGGATTATGCGCGACCTGGTCGGGCAGCCTCCCAGGGTGGTTAGTCCCGGTTGGGCCCCTGTACTATGCCGCGGGCGGCCAGCGGCACCACCGTTTCTACAGGTCTCCCTGCTCGGCGCGTCGCCCCGCGCCATCCCCCACTAGACTACGCCAAGACCCACCGTTCCCACTTGTGCAGCGACCTCAATCCCCCCTGCCCGGCTATGAACTTGCTGACCCCTGAACGCAATCCAACCGAGATTGGATTACTATGGAGGGTTTTTCGCAAAAGTGCACGGTGGTACTCACCCGGTCGAAATTTGTGACAAATTTGTGCCATCAAATTATTATTATTATTTTTATTATTATTTATAATTATTATTATTTTATTTTAATCGACTTCATGAAAAGAGATGATTTTCTATTCATACATACATACATATCGTCACTCCTGTCCCCTATTGGGGTAGACATAGACCACGTCCCGCAATAAATTTATTGGGATCTATTATATTAGGTACCTATGTACGTATAGATATAAGGTTTGGAGGAAGCAACAAACTTAATAGTTTAAGGCGTACATTCAAAAATAATATACGGTACCGATATAATCTCAAATATAGTAAGGAGTCGTTAAATTAGTAGAATGCATGGAATTAATATAGTACAATATATGGTATCAATATATCCATACATTTAGATGGATGTAGGAAAAACGATTAAATGCATGGAACGAATACAAAAATATACAATGTGTCACATGATTTCCATCGACAACGGATGCAAAAAACCAGCGAGAATTATTTCAAAATGAATATCTAATTTTCGTACCTAAACAAAATTTCTCGTCGACAATAGAATTCACATGACAGCAATGTAGCTATATTCGCACGAATAACAATTAAAAAGTCATTGGAAATGGTAGACGCCGCTGCGTTCGACTTTGAAAAGACGCAACAAGTCTTCAGCGATTTAAATATATATATATATATATATATATATATATATATATATATATACAGGGTGTATTTTTGAAACGGGGCAGTAAGGGCAAGTACCTTAACCGTTGCAGTTACAGCAAAACGTTCTTAGAAGACCTTCCCTAACTTTTTGACATATTTTGAACTGCATTCACAGATTTTGTAAAAAACTTACAGTTAGCAAAAAAAAATGCAAAAAGTTCAATTTTTTTTTTTTTATGCCAATCGATTCTATTTCATGTGGGGATCAAAAAACTCTATGGGACCATTTTAGCTTTCAGTACTAGAAAAGACAGAAATCGCCAAAGACCTTTCCCATACATTTCGTACGGAAATATGATAAATCAACTCGAAACTCATAGGTCAGGTAAAATTTTGAACTTTTATAAATAAAAAAAATCATTTAAACATTTAAGAAATTGGTTTATGAAATAAATTGCTCAAAATGATTTCCATTTTCACGTATACATAAGTCTATCCTTTTTTGCACTGAACGAATGGCGGCTATTAATGTTCTGGGATGAATATTACGTAAAATGGTCATTAATGCATCCTTGAGCTCTTGAACACTGGCGTACGTCGTCTTATACACCTCGTTTTTCACGAAGCCCCATAAAAAAAATCATACCTATCCACTGTGTACCGAATAGGCGGCTCAAATTGGAACGTGAAAGGTGACTGTTATGTGGCGGAGCACCATCTTGTTGAAAATGAACTTTTCGCAATTCCGACAGGGGCCATTCGTCCATCTCGTTTTCAAGATGGTGTAAAATGACTTCATTATACATGGCAGAATTCAGTTTCCCTTCATAAAATTCCACCATTATGACTCGATTGGACATTATACCACACCAACAGTTGAATGAGAAGCGAACCTGATTATGACTTGCCGTAACTCTAGTTGAATGAGAAGCGAACCTGATTATGACTTGCCGTAACTCTTAGTGGATTTTCTTTGGACCAATAGTGGTGATTTTTTCTGTTGTACATACCGTTATTGGAAAAATTCGTTTCGTCTGACCACAGTATGTAATTTAAAAATTCATGATCTCTGCTTATTTTTCCTCTTAGCCATCTGCAAAAAGTAAGCCTTCGAACATCATCACCCGGATGTAACACTTGAACTATGCGCCCATATCGATAGCACTTGTAGCCGTATTTCTTCCATATCTTTATCACAAGGGAGTGGGATACACCTACTTCAAGGGCGACTTGCCTGGACGATACCTCTGGATATGCTTCGACATAAGTTAGAACCGCAATCTCCGTGTCCATGTCCACACGAGGCTGCCGCTTTATTTTGAAAGAACCCTGCAATTCCAGGTTTTTCAAAAGATTTGTAATAACCTTTCTTGTTGGCACATGCCGCAACGGATACTTATTGCGGTACCACACTAATGCAGCTCCCGCATTTCGATTATTGACAAAATACGCTTCTAATAAGTCAATTTTTTCACGATTAGAAGACATTTTAGCGAAAATTCTTAATTAATAACTCATACGAAGTTTCTCAGCTGAAACTAAAGGCGCCCACTCACTAACAGTTTACCGGACGATATAAATCTGTCAGTTAATCGCAATAACCCACACACTAACAGTTTCCTTAACGATTTTGGACTGACGACTAATACGATCCGATAGTGTGTGGCCGCCGAACGATTCCGGACAGTTCTAAGCCGGACAGTCCTAGGCCGTCAGGGCAAACGAGCACAACGGGCCTGTCGATCGACGTTTCGTGTCAGTTTTTACTAAGATTTTATTCCTTTTTTGTACATACTCGTCTATATTTCTTATGCACATAGTCCATAAGGTTCAAAATAGCTAACACCTATTTCTCACAATGATTAGCACATACTTATATAAGAATAACGTAGTGCAAGCCATTTTCAACCTTATTGACATCACAACAAATCTAGTTTTTTTTCTTATATTCGTGATCAGCAGCATTTATTTGTGCGAAAAAACATGTAATTAAGAAAATGTCAATAAGGTCGAAAATCGCTTGCACTGTTTCGTACTCTCTATGTAACTGATATTAGACCATTACCGGCAGGCTATCGTACGACCTAAAACTGACGACTCACAACTGCTAGTGTGTGGTCGCAAAACTGACAACAGGGAATTGCCGGCAGGCTAAAATCGCTTTAGTGTGTGGGCGCTATCGGCTTAGGACTGCAGGTCGCCGGACAGATCAGGAACTGCAGGCGGACTGCAGGCGGACTGTTAGTGAGTGGGCGCCTTAAGAATAACACACAGATTTTCGAATCAAATTCGAAATTTGAGGGTAAAAATTCTTTTTATTTACTTTACAATCAATTCTACCCACTTCCTGGCCATAACAAAAAGTTAGACCATCGTAGAAATTTGTTTCTGTTGCCGAAATGTATGGGAAACGTTTTTGGCGATTTCTGTCTTTCCTAGTACTGAAAGGTAAAATGGTCTCATAGAGTTTTTTGATCCCCACATGAAATAGAATCGATTGGCATAAAAAAAAAAATTTGGACTTTTTGCATTTTTTTTGCCAACTGTAAGTTTTTACAAAATCTGTGAATGCAGTTCAAAATATGTCAAAAAGTTAGGGAAGGTCTTCTAAGAACGTTTTGCTGTAACTGCAACGGTTAAGGTACTTGCCCTTACTGCCCCGTTTCAAAAATACACCCTGTATATATATATATATATATATATATATATATATATATATACATACACACACATACATATATATATATATATATATATATATATATATATAGGGCTATAAATCCACAAGCATAGTATATTGTATTTTTAAATTTATAATTAATTTTAAATTATGTATTTCGCGATTGACGTTAACTCCCGTATGGTCTAGTGGCTAGGATACCTGGCTTTCACCCAGGAGGCTCGGGTTCGATTCACGGTACGGGAAAATGCCATTTTGCAGATTTTGTTTTTAGAAGAAAAGTTCACATTACCTACTGCCCTCTATGCGAAATTTTGTTAAATGCCTTACTTGGATATGTGAATGAATGTGTGACGGAATAGGTGAAACAAATGAATTATTAAAAATGAATAAAAACCCGACTGCTGTTGAAAAATCGAAATAAGTTTGATAGCAGCCGGTACCCATTTGCCAATAAATTATAATAATATATCACTTTATTGTTGTACACAAAGAAAGGACATAGAAAGATACAGTTCAGTAGTATTGTGGCTTAACAAAGGGCGGCCATATTGCTCAAGGCAATCTCCACCTGGCAACTATGGGATGGAGTGAGTTAGATAGATAGATATAGCGGGCAGTTTCCGGTGTACATATATTATTTATTTTATATTGTTATTTATACTTTGATATATTATATAGTTATAGATATAATACATACTACTATACTTATATTAAAAAAACTCACACTCACACACTTCGGAGAGGTGTCGGTTTTTGTGCACAAATCAAAGGCGCTGGTCTGCGCTCTCATAGGCGCATCATTGGCGTGGCACCTATTTGCCGAAGTTCGCCAACGTTCGCATTGGCCTACAGTCGGCCAGCGTGTATAGGTGCTTTTATAACTCCTATACACGCTGGCCGAGCGTTACCGAGCGATGGCCAACGCCAACGTGCGGACAGCCTATTTGCCTTGTCTGGTCATAGCTCGGTGTCACTCGCCTCGTTGGCCGAGTGAAGCCAAGCACCAACGTGTATAGGGCTCATTTGCGGTAACTTGTCTTTGTTCGCCGTCGCTCAGGAATTGGGGTCTGAAGCGATTGCTCCACACTAGCAGTTGGGAGTCGAGATTTTAAGTCTGACCAAGACCTTTCTAACAAAACAAACTGCATCAAAATCAGTTCAGTGGTTTTTGCGTCCAACGCAAACAAACATTTCGCGTTGGCATACACTCGGACAGCGTATGTAGGCGCTTCATTTGCGTTGCACCTACTTGCCGACGCTCGTCACCGCTTACGTTTGGCCTACACTCGGCCAGCATGTATAGGCGCTTCATTTGTGTTGCACCTATTTGCCGACGCTCGCGTTGGCGTACACTCGGCCAGCGTGTATAGGCGTTTTTACGTTTATTTATATGTCAATGTCAAAACTCTAACTAATAGGCTCGGATGGTTAGAAAACATAATTAATAATTAGACCCGACAAATGACGCTGCTGTCTTTATATGCACTGCTTTTCAGGCAGTATTTATATATAAATAAATACTTAATAATATCATATAGACAATATTAATATATCTAAATTCAAAATAGATATTGAAAAAGTATAAATATTAAATAAAAACAATAAAAAAGGTTTTGTCAGAAGTGGGATTTGAACCCACGCCCTCATAGAGGACCAGAAGAACTCTAACTCACGATCAGTGAGCAAGGTAAACCTTGAGTCTGACGCCTTAGACCGCTCGGCCATCCTGACAATTGCAGAAAGTTGTTGAAATTATCCATTATGTTAATAAATAGAAAAACACTATTTAAATCTCTTAATTTAAAACATCGTGGACAACAAACCGACAACAGAATAAACAATAATTAAAACTGAAGCAAAAACACAACAGTTAAAAATCTCATGCGTTTAAAAAGGACGCCATCTAGCAGAAATTTATAGAGACAAAAAAAAACCTCATCTTTAAACAGTTCTGCTACGTTATAATAGATGGCTATAGTGATTATTTCTTAAATAAGATAATATTATTAATGGGTGAAATGCGTTGATCTGAAAATTTAATTATATTTAATCTAATGCACAATTCTGTTACACTGAACTTAATCAACGTTATTAGATATATCACTGAACATAAACACTGTAAACACTATTTCTTTTAATGTTCAATAATGTCACCAAATGTGACAATATTATAGGTATTACGATTTGAAATTGAACAACAC
This sequence comes from Eilema caniola, assembly GCA_949126895.1. Classification (NCBI taxonomy): domain Eukaryota; kingdom Metazoa; phylum Arthropoda; class Insecta; order Lepidoptera; family Erebidae; genus Eilema; species Eilema caniola. Next base: position 12,505,421 of record OX421460.1, on the reverse strand, counting down.
TTATACGAGATGAATTCGCAGGTGATATATACCTAAAAACTAGAACGAAACTATAACGAAAACTTCCATTTCATTTGTGATTTTTAACCATTTCTCCACTATTGTATTCCCGAACATATAATGAAATATAGTAGAATAGATACTTGTAAACACTGCTTTGTTCGAACATGCACCTGTTTTACAAACTTTTGTTTCAGAACCAGTTACTTTTCTAATTTGAAATGATAAATTGTCAAATTAAAAAAAAAAACAAGCAGTTGTAAAAAACTGTGCTGTGTGTGAGCGGTTTTTTTAATCAATATTTTTGGCTTGGTTACAAGATCTTTAAACCATGTCTTTATTTATATGATATCTATCTTCATTTGTTGATGATGATTAATGAGTTGATCATGAATTGATAATATAGATGATGATGATGACGATGAATGATGATTGCTGCCTCAGTAAAGTGGTGTGGACTTTTTTTTCACACCATCTTGTAGATCTCTTCAAGATGCGTCTTTTTTTGATACCCCATTGACACGCACCAAAATTGACGACGCCACATCGATGTCACACTTTCGTTGGAAACTTCGAAAAAGCATTTGCAATGTCAAAACTCGAATTCACACGAATTTCGGAAAATAAAATAATACCACGATGCGTCCATATTGGTGTTCCCGCCAAGCTGAAAGAATACTTGAATACTTATATAATGTTCAGACTTGCTTCAGAGTATTATTATGGTTGTCAATTTTTAAAAATAATTTGAAGTTTAAGGGAAAATAGGCTATAGGTATGACTATTATTTTTTACTTTCGAAAAATGACCACTGCGACGCTAGCGTGGACTCGGGGCTGTTCACGCTCACCGAGTGTCCGGCGTTTGAGACGCCGCCGAGGCGGGAGCTTGTGGCGGCCCTGGGGGTGAGAGTGTTCACGCTCTCCACCCTGCTCGCGGCGATGCATGGCCCGCTGCACGGATGCGTGGGCGGCCAGCGCCTTCTTCTGTGAGCAGGTTTTATTATCTGTCACAATAGCACTACGACCCACAGGCGGCTTACTCGGTTCGAGCCCGACATAATCTCCCCCCCGGAGAGATCCGTGAGGGATTTCCCGCACGTAGAAAAAAAACGTGCTAGAGAATATTAATATCGCATTTATCTCGGTCTACTTTGCGTTTACACGTTGGTATATAGATCGTAATAAATATAATTTGAAATTCAATGTGGAATCTAAAGAGTTATGAATTTTAACTGAATTTCGGGCCAAACGTATGATTCGGAGATATTTAGCGGGCCAGTGACAGCTTTTACGGCGGGGAAGGAGGGGGGAAGGAGGGGTACTGGAGTGGCCTGTTGACTTTTGCTCTTACCCGATATTTCCCAACCTCACGCAAGACATCCCTGAAGCACCCGTGCGCGGTCATAACCTACGCCAGCTGGTACAAGAGGCCGCCGTTTCCGCATGATGGGTCGTACCGCCGCTAGTGCATTGTGCCCTGCGTGTGGTTGCCCATGTCATCGCTCCCACTCCGCTATGTCCTTGTGGAGCTGGAATCTCACGTACTGAATTTCTTCTGGCTCTACAATTTACATTTTTGGAATCTCCTGATTCCCTTCATTTTGATGAATGAGCGTGAATAATGCGATTGCATTTTTCCAAGGCCACGGGGTAGCCCGCGAGCCTTGGGTTGAGCAGCCTTGTGTTAAATCCCCTATACACGCTGGCCCAGCGTTGCTGAGCGATGGCCAATGCCAACGTGTGGACAGCCTATTTGATTTGTCTTGTCTGGTCATCGCTCGGTGTCAATCGCCTAGTTGGCCGATTGAAGCTAAACGCCCGCGTGGATCTCTTATTTCCGGTCCTACTCAACCGATTGGAATCAAACAAACCTAAAGGCACCCTCACTCACTGACAGTCCGCTTGCAGTTTCTGGTCCTATCCGGCGGCCTGCAGTCCTAAGTCCTGCAGCCAGCGATAGCGCCAAAAGTCTGAAGCAATTATAGCCTGCCGCCGGCCAAAATCTTTCTAACAAAACAAACTGTTTTGTTGGAAAGGTTAAAAAAAATAATTTTTACAACTAACGAGGGGGGGGGGGGGGGGTAGTGGGACAAATTTTACAACTTGACTCGAAGTGGCATAAAATCCGGCATCCGGTTTTAGTCGATTCCAGTCCAAAATAACCATCGTTGTCTGAAACGATTTATATACAATGCAGAAAAACTTTACTTTTCCCCCATTGGTCATAAGGTATATGAGAATATCTAGACTATTTAGATGAGAGTAAATAAACCACTTTATATGCAGAAGTTGAATGTGTGGCTAAGAATGGAAGTTAAGGCCTGTTTTACTTTCACAAACAGTATGAAACAGATATTCAGTGAAAGTAGTCTTATAGCTCTTTAATATTTCTATTCAAAATATTTAATTCAATAGTTGTTTGTAAACTTCAGTTTAAATGTATTTTTACAAATATTTAAGAAGCACTGTTCGTTAATGCCTAATTAAAATGTAGTGCAGGACAGTAAGTTTACTTCTTATTAAATTCAAGAAGTGCAAGAAAGGAACAATGATGGTCCTTTTGGCTTACCATTACACTGACTCTATGCTCTTCAATCCAAGATTTGACACACACACAAACAGCTCCTCCATTCAATACAGTGTTCGAAATATCATTCCGGCTTATTCTCAACTCATTATCAATTAAACTTCTTCGTCCATCTTTCGCTCGCTGTTGTGCTAAACGTTCTGGAGCCGGCCTATCCACTAAACCTTCAGTAAACGAATATACAACTGTTGTAAAGTCACCTTTAATGAAAGCTAAGTTTACAGTTGGACCAGTTTCAACGGTACACAAATTTTCTTGTATTTGGTTAATAAACTCTATACTTACTTATCATTTCGTAAGTAGGTGTTGGCACGTAAATATTTAGTTTTTTGATTCCTGTTCGGTCGAGCGACGATATATAACGTATCAATGTCCTTGTTATAACAATATTCGCTGTCGTACATTAGTTTGTCATCAACTAAATATATGTATAGATTGAACGCGAGTGAAATTTTTTGATCGGAGTTGCAGCCCAAAGCTTTCATGTCTTCTTTAATTTTAGTTTCAACGTCCATTTTTGAGAATTTATTAGAATTTAAGTTCACCCAGTTTACTTTTAACCTAAAAATTCTAAAGAGAGAAGTATGCAAATAATAAACAAAGAATAAGTTCAGTTCAGTTCTTGGTTTATGGCTCCGCTTGCATATTGCTGCGATTCTGCCAGTGTCAACGTCCAACTGTGTCATAAACTTCAAGAAAAAGTGATTGTTTCAAAAATAAATAATTAGATAATAATTTGCAGAGAAAAGAAAAAAAACCAGTAGTGAGAAGAAGAAAAAACTAATTATGCATCAAATGTTCAGAAAAGGGGGGGGGGGGAACCAAATAAAGAAGAGGGGAGGGGAGGATACATCAATCAGCATAGTATGCAGACAAACTTTTAAAGCTTAATATTGTTGAGTTTTATAAATTTACAGAGGGTGATATTTATTGAGGGGGAGTGTCTTACCGACAGTATAATCTTTAAGGAAGTAGGAAGGGGGACAGCAAGGGGGAGGATATCATAAAGGGAGCATTGCAGATTCGGGCAGCTAAAATATGTGATGTAAAAACATAGAATAAACAATAACAAGTCTCAAGTGAGATGTCAAACTTGCGTTTCGTTATACCCATACAGAGTTAAGGGACAACATAAAAAGAGACCACAGTTGATTATTATAATACTAGCTGATCCGCCGAACTCCGTACCGCCAATGTTTTTTCGCCCGCGTGGTTTCAGATCTCGTTCCCGCTGCACCCTCTACTATATTAAACATGTATTGTACATATAAACCTTCCTCTTGAATCACTCTATCTATTCAAAAAAACCGCATCAAAATCCGTTGCGTAGTTTTAAGATTTAAGCATACAAAGGGATATAGGGACAGAGAAAGCGAATTTGTTTTATACTATGTTGTGATTTGCAATGGGATTTATATATAACTTACTACTTATCAATTTCTTAAAATTTTAAAACGTATGATTATTTTGTACTAAAACTTAGCTGTTGTTCTCTGGCAGTCTGTTTACTTTTTATTTTATTGAATATTATTAAGTGATGTTTCATCTAGTGAAATAAAAATTAAATTTTATTTTAAGCTATCGTATACGAGATGGTGCTGTAATACATTAAAAAAAACAATGACATCCTCAGACCAGACCACAACCAGACTATCATTAAAATTAGGGAATGTATCCATACCACGTGACTCATTTTTGTATTCTACACCCTGGTATCTAGTTTTCCCGCAATTCATAAATATGGTTTCCAAATGTTTGCAAACAAAGTATGTAGGTTTAAATACCTATACAGCATAGCCGTGATATAATTGCCTTATAAGTCGTCCATTACTGCCATTAGTATTATCAATAGTTTGGCTCCCGTTGATCTTGGGATCTCCTGTAACCATAAGCCCCATTAGTAGTATTGGAGGGCAACCTCTCTTGCAAGCCCTCACACAAGGCTTTCATTTCATCTGTACGGGTGGGTACATGTTTGTCAGATGGCTGTTACTCCCGTATGAAGTAAAATAAATCAACTTATGGAAAGTAGTTGCTGTAGAACGGAGAATACCGTTTATTAGGTACTGTTCTCGTTTTTATTTGGTATTAATGATTTAGTAAGTAGGTTGCCCTATAGCTCAGAGTTGAGCTTTTTCGTCTCAGCTGGGAAAACACCTACCTACTTCTTGTTCTCGTGTCAATGATTCACTTTTTACTACTTAAAATCATTCGTTATTAGAATTCTGCCATCTCAATCGCGTTGTCAGTGGCTTTATTTAGATCGTCTTCAATGCAGGAGGCAGGACATTATAAGGGATATCAAATCAAATGCGCCATGGACTGCACGTGGGCTTCACAGTCACATGGCCCGTAGGTGTAGGTAGATTTTGTCTCGACCGGCCAACATAGACGATTAAGAGACCTCCATACAATCCGGGAGGTAGATATTCCTGGGGAGATAGGATGTCTGAAGGTGGTGGGAGTTTCTCTTTGCTTAAGAAAATTCTTTTCATAATAGGGTGTTCGTGTTCGTGTGCGGGAGAGGCAGTGGTCTGCTGTGGGCTAATTGATAGAGTGATTGTGCTGGTGCGGCTTTTGCGTTCTGCATGAAACTCTTACGACTCTTTAAGCGAGCTCTCAGCGGTCGTTGTCCTTATGCGCAATGTCGGGAGTGGGTCTCTTGTTTTGCCTTTTCATGCCCACTAAAGTTTACACTTCCCTGCTCCAGACCTCGCAAAAAATTAAATCCCTAATTTTTAACAAAATGAGCAATAAGAAAATACTGAAGAACTAAAAAGTCCTACGTAGTTCCAATGCTTTTGTGCTTTCGTATGGTATGTTGAAGTTGAGATTTTCGAGTCTCACTCACACGAAAAGCATAGAACTCATAAAAATAAGAGATAAGCTAGCAACTGTGGTTGGCAAGGGCCCCGAGGATCTTGATGTATATGGTAGCAACATACAGTTAAATAAAAAAAAAACTCGACTGATGCTGAAAAGATCGAAACATGCTTTGTATATTTGTATGTATGTTTGTAATATTCTTTATTACCTCATAACTTCTGAACCACCGTGCGGATTTCAATGATTCATGACTCAAATGAAAGGTATTTATTGCCCAAGTGTTCTGGGGTACATAAAATAGGGGGTGAGAGTGCTCACGTTCTCCACCCTGCTCGCGGCGATGGTCCGCTGCGCGGATGCGTGGGCGGAGAGCGCCTCCTTCTGCGAGCAGGTCATGCTCGTGAAGGAGGCAGCAGAGCGGGCGCGGCGCGATGAGCGAGAAAGACTCGCTGACATCGCTGCACGCGTTCGAAGGCGGCTCGGGCGTCGGAGGGCGCAAACTGACCTCCGCCCCCCATGAGCGCGAAGGTGACGGGTGGAGCCGCCCGTCACCCTAGCAGAAGCAGGCCACGGCGGCGGCGCGCATCGTAGGACGATGCGCGCCTCCCCACACCGGGGTTGAGTCGGGGACCGCGTGGTCCCCCCCTCCCGAGGAGGGCCAGACCGAGAGGGATGGCCCTGGGTCAGCCGGGGTGCGAGGGATATGTCGCATGACAACCTCACCTTCGGCCTAGCACTACGACCCAGAGACGGCGTGCGGTTTAGACGGTTCGAGCCCGACATAACCTCCCCCTCCGGCTCCGGAGGGGTGGGTATAAGTGGGGATTTCCCGCACGTAAAAAAAAAGGGTAACATAACATATGAACAAAAGCCATATATTGGATTTTTAGCGAAAAAACTTGTGGTAGTAACTTTCTTTTTACTCAAATTCATCGAGTGGGATATCAAAATGAATGAAATTAGAAGACGATCACAGAAATATATAACTAAAATGTATAAAAACATTTTTTATTTACATTTTACATTTTTTCGCCAAAAAAACCAAGATATAGCTTTTGTTCATATTTTATGTACCTAGGAACACTTGAGCAATAAATATCTTTCATTTGAGTCATGAATCATTGAAATCCGTACGTTGGTTCTGAAGATATGAGGTAATACAGAATATTACATTCATACATACAAACATACATTCATACAAGATAAGCGTGAAAAACATAATCCTTCTTGCCAGTCGGGTAAAAAAACCTTTTATTATTTGTAATACTTTTATTTTATAAAATAGTTACAATATTAGTGATAGATAGGCCTTATGATTATTATCTACCGAATAAAAAAGGTTACATAGTTTGGGTGGGATAGAATGTACATATCGAGCTGGTCACTGAGTTCGGTATCCCCATAATATGCAATATAAGAAAAAATATTTTCTTCAGGTGAAAACATGAACTTGAAATAGTCCAATAAACAACGAGAATAAATATTAGTTATTAAGAAAAGCTTAAAAATAACGATTATAAAAATGTTCTATCAGTCATATTTACATTATAAGTAGTGTTTAAAAACATTTCACAAAATATTCTATATCTTAATTTTAATTCATAAGTCATAACTACGTAAAAATATATTACATAGTAAATACTTTTAAAGCATGTAGCCACAGACCTTAAAAGTGAAACATTAAAATCCTAATGTATTAAAATTAATGATTACTAAGGTGGAACCAAGTAAAGAGTTTCTGAGTAGACTATTTACAAGGTTTCACCATACCGATTACCTAATCCAAACATTAATACTAATAAATATATTATAAGGATCATGTCAACTTCAATAATCCATATTAAAAAAATGGTCTTAGCTATTTGATCACTAGTCATTGTGATATTGTTCGTACATAAATTCACTATTTTGAACACAAGTCTTTAGCACCACAATTAAGATTTATAACGACTTATAGAATATCTTTATGAGTTTTGATACACTTGCCCCTAAAACAAATTTCTGTTTCGTGTGAAACTTCTGTTGACATTGACGTGCTCATCACATTGGCAGGGTCCATAAATGAGGAGACAGATGAACTTTCTACTTTACTTACAGATGTAGCGGTTGTATCTTCATCAACCTTTTCGGTGTTTTCTGAAGAGTCTATTTTCTTAATATCTGTAATTTCTGGCATATCTGTGCTTTCATTATTTACTACTGAAGTTGTTATTTCCTCAGGTATAAAAGCACTTTCAGTCGTAACTATTTTCGTTTTCGACAGTTCTGTTGTTATTTGAATATCTGATTCAGCTATTTTTGTAGCGTTCTTTTCACCACCACTATGTGTTTCACTGTCCTCTGATGATATGCCGAATAAATAGTTCATGAAGCTAAAAGCAGAATCAGATCTATCATCAGCTTTAGTTGGTGTCAGTTCAGTGGATGTAGTTAAATATAAGTCATCAATGGTAGGATCAGGAGAACCTGTACCTAAATCTAAATCCCCGGGACTAATAGTTTGAGTTTCTTTTTCAACAGGTACAGTTGTTTGCTTGTTAACATCGTTGACGAATGTTTCTTCGTTATTCGTTTTATTAATTTTATTTATTTCTATTTCAGGTATATCAGCGAGACCTGTGAAGTCATCACCGCTCGGGAAGAAGTCGGAAAGGAATTGGAATTTTGGTTTATATGTAGTTACTTTAGTTTTCTCATTATTTCCGGCCTTTTCATGTACCACCTTCAGATCCTTTACAGGTTGTCCGAGACGGTTGACGGTATTACTGTAGTACTGCGATTCAGCGAATTCTATTGATTCGGTTGGCAAAGGTCGCACCTTGACTCTTTTCCAGAAACCGCGGCGATGAGCTTTATTTTGATTTTCCTCCTGAAACATAAATAAATCCGATAAATAACTATATTTTTTCGTTTATGTTAGGGAATTACTACAATAAAATGGTTTATTGAAATGAGGAAGGACAAGATCTCTCTACCGAGAGATTCTGTTTGAGCGCCAGTTCCGGTTGAACCTAAAGCTTGCACTTTAGAGTTCACTCCATAGTTTCGTTGATTTTAGCTTCTACGAGAGCGATTGTCGTCTGACCTCTTAACCCCAAAAAGGAAAGCCTGTGCCAGAACTTCATTTGTCAATCAGCATGTATACTGCTACGTAAAAGATGTTGACATGGGCTCCTAAGATATAGTTGAGACCCTATACGCCCTATCTGTACATGTTATCAGTAAATTGTCTTTGGCTAGCATATGAAATATTATATAATGCTTACCTCATCGATCAGAGGATACGCCTCAGCCGTGGTTACCTCTGTCGTGACCTCTTCTATGGGCAAGGTGGTCTTTGGTATGTTACTATCTCCAGAGGATATTATTTTTTCTGGCGGTATTTCACCAATCTCACCGCCCTTATGCTTCATAACATTGCTATTATACTCATCTTTATCCTGCTCTTCTAAACTCTTCATAACTTCCTCTAACATACTCTCAAAAGTAGACATCGTATCTGTGGTGTCACTACTAGTGACCTTACTTTGTTCTACTAAAGCTTCCAGCGTAGGTGGAATGTCTGGAATTTTCTTAATCATTCTGTTGTTAGTTGCTGGTGTTACTGTTAAAAGTATATCCTCATATTCACTCCTTGCTGTGATTATATCCTGTTCACTGTCTTTCTCTGAACTATGCTCGGTTGTCGCGATTCTTTGTTCATCTACAATATCATTTGGATTGTAGGGTTTGAAGGAATCACCTGTAACTTTTGGAGACCATTGTTCCGAATCTGCTTCAGCGAATTTTGGTCTGTTAATAGAGTAGTTTAATTCTTGATCTTCTACTTCTGCTTCAGGCTCTGGTTTCTTATTGTACCTTTCTGATAGCCTCGTTCTGTGGCTGTATCTACTGTGCAATGGTGCTCTGGTAGTCGAAGAAGGTGCTTCAGTTTGAATATCAGGTTTTTCTGTAGACTTCTCTGTAGTTTTTTCTGTAGGTCGACGACCTCTAAAACGGTTCTTTATTTCATAGCTACGTTTAGTACTTGACGCTTCAGTTGAGGTTGTGGAGTATGAATGTGATGGTCTTCTACGACGGTATTGGTTACGTTTCTTTGAAGTTTCTGTAGACGAAGAAACCACAGATGCTGGTGTTGTTGAGGCTTCTGGTTTATATACAGGATGTTTGTACTCTTGTTCGGTCCTTGTGTGAACTTGTTTTGTTTTTAAATCAGCTTCAATTTCATCAATTCTCATAGTAGTGCGACGTCTATCATACGCTGGTCTATAAGTCACAGATTGAGTAGGCCTCCTTCTTTCTTTAACCTTTGGTGAGTCCGTTGTCGTAGCTGGATGATATTGTCTAATGACTCCTGGACGAACGCGAACTCGGTTATATGATGGCGTTGTTTGAATAACATTATCAATGTCATCTTCGGTTTCGGTATTTTCTGAACTGGCAATTTTAGTGTGATCAGTTTGGGAAGCTGTATCTTCTTCCACGTGTTTAACAGTGGCCTGTTCTACATATGGTACATTTTCTTCAGTAGCTGCAGTTTCAGTAGCGTAAGAAATTGGGTCAGTGTTTTCTTGTTTGGAAACAGGTGTCGTTTGCTTCACATAGATGTCTTCTTCTTTATCATTTGTAACTTGATCATAACCTGACGCTTCGACTGGTGCAATACTACTCCTGGACTGATAATAGTATTCTTCGGCGCGAGTAGATGGTAACTTCGGTACATATGTAGTTTCGGTTTGAAGTGTACTCCTTACAGTGAATGACGAAAGAGGTGCTGCATCCTTTACTTCTTCTTGTTCGCTTACAGATGCTCTTTCATGTGTATAAGCATTGTCCGTGTCAGTTACAGTTGCAGGCTCTTGAACATTGGCAGACGATTGACTTATAGTTGGCTCAGTCATAGCTTCAATATCTACAGTGCTTGCACGTTCCATTAAAGTGACAGGATAGTTCTGATGCAGAACATCTCTTTGGTATGCTAAATCTTCTTCCTTGGTGTTATGTGTCTTTTTCCTGTCATAATATTCTTCACTGTCAGATGGTCTGTACTGCACCCGTCCTCGGGTTCTCGTTCTTGAAATTTTCGTAGTACTTTCACTTGAATCTACAGGTTTCTTTGTCTTTTCAGCTGAGATTTTATTTGGTTCAAATCTGGATTTATTTGGTACAGGCCGTCTTTCTCTCAAGGGCCGTCTTGTTACTACTACTTTGTTGTCGGTGGATTCGTTAGAGTCATAGCGAGGGGTCGTGGTGTAACGTGGGCGACCTCTGGACCTTATTGGTGATCTTCTAGTCGTTGTAGTTGAAGTTGAAGAGGTGGGATTGATTTCTGTGATATCCGGATTGAGTTCATAATCATTTTCCTCATCGTATTTTGGTGGTACATTGTCTGCAGAAAGTGTAGGCGTATTGTTTATTTCTGTGAGTTTGTCTTGTTCAGATGAAGTATCAACATTTTGATTGTATTCAGGTTTATAATTTTCGACCGTGTCAGTATTTGAGTTATATCGGTTGACTGGAGGCTCAGAACTGGTTTTGTAAGTGTTTACAGAGTTTTCGTAATTTGAATTGTATTTGTTGTAGGTTTCAATGTTGTAATTATTGACGTCTGGGTTTATATTTGTATTTTGATTCAATGAAGTATCGATATTCGCGTTATATTTGTTATTTGATGTATCCGTGTTTGTATTATACTTGTCGACTTTAGCACTGTCTACATAACTAGAAGGTTGCTGGGAAGTTACCTCAGTTTTGTCAATATATTCATTGGCAGTGTAAACGGGATATTTAGGATTGTTTTCCAAGTTGTAATGTATTTCTGGAGAGTAGTTGTTTAAATAGCTTGGAGAAGACTGGTGCTGGTATTTTGGTGTTTCAGTGACCCTTTGTTCAGGTTTTCGTGTAGAACTTGACGGTCTTGGGGAAGATGGTGTAGGTGATGGGGATGAAACTTCTACAGAACCAGGCGTGATGTAAGGTTGTTTGATGTCATCGAAGTAGTTATGATAATCTAGAGGAGTACTGAAGTGGAAAGCCTGGTTTATCGAGTATGGGTTATGTGTCTCCAATAGCTGACTCGGATAAGTTGATGGTTTAGCAGTTGTACTCGTAGTAGTTGTCCTCAATGTTGTGGTATATTCAGGTTGTCTGGGGCGGTTGAACTGGTTAATTCTTTCCGAAGATTTGTAGTTATTTTGAGGAGCAAAGTTTGTGAACTCTTGAGAATTATATTGAGGAGCAGCGTTACTTAGGAAGTAAGATCCGGTTTTCGGAGGCGCTGTTTGTGTCTCAGGTTGTAAAGGTGTTCGGAGTGATGTAACTGTCTGTGGCTCAAATGAGTAATAGTTAGATTGATAGTTTGGGACAGGTTTCGTTTTAGGTGCACCAGTACTGAAGTAGGTGAAGGTTGGTTTCTGTGTAACTGGCTTCGGTGTTTCAGGTTTAAATGAGGATACGAAGTAGTTTGAATTTATATTAGGTTGTGATGGAGCTTGAGGTTGTGCCGGTTCCTTAATCTGCGAGTTAATGACTACTGAACCAACGTGAGGTGATGGGAAAGGGATTTTTGCAAAACCGTTGGGGGTATTATAACTTAGGGGAGCAACGAAAAATGGTAATTGTTTTAGTTTACTGTCACTGTGATCGATGTTGGATAAGTACGGCAATTCAAATTTAACGAAGTTTTCAGGTGGTGGCATATTAGAGGGTCCGATAAAGACTTTAGGTGCATTCGAAGGATTCACTGAATCCAATACAGCAATCGTTTCCGCTGTTTTTAATGATGACAAAACATCTCCAACTTTGAGAGCATTATTTCTGCCACTATCTTTCATAAAAATAGCCAAAGGTGGCTGATGGGGCTTAAGTTTTTTCGGTTTAGGAGTGATAGGTGCATGAGTTGCAAAAGGTGTATGTGTTGTGAATTTTGGTACTTGTTCTAAATCTTTAAGTTGCGAGTTGAAATCGGCAAAGTAGTTTTGTCCTGAGAACATATCAAGTGGTTTTGCTGACGGTCGGTAGTTATTTATAAAATTTTGATTTCCTGGATTTTGTCTTGGTAAATTTTGCGAATACATTTCTGTGTTGATTAACTGCGAACTTGTCAAAGGGCTTCTGAAGTTGAATTGGCCTCTGTTCAGTTGGTCTAATGGGACATAAAGCAACTGCACTTCTTCACCCTTCTCATTTCTGGTTCGCTGGGGTATAATTTCTTGATGAATTTTTTCACCACCCTCAAATTTGATCTTTTGCAGTGACTGCGGTTTCTTCTTGGAAGAGAAGACAAATTCATTACTTGCATTTTCAGCACGGTAGCCATCAACGAACTTAGGCGTATCTGATTTAGGTTTCTGTGGTTGATTATGAAAGGGTTTCCCGGCTGAAAGACTCGGAGCTTGTGGGAAAGAAACTGGGCTCATAGGTATCGCTTGAAACGTCTGGGGACGAGCCACCGGTTTTGATTGGAGCGGTGCTGGAACGTTGTCGAAACCTAAGGGAGGGGCAGCAAAGCCTTGGTTTTGTGGAAAATTGGGTTGTGACAAACCGAATCGAAGGCCTTGTCCGAATCCCTGATCTGTCAGGTAATTTTGTGGTGCAGACGGAACGGAAGACACAGATTGCAAGTAGAGCTGTCTGTTAGCTGCGTTATTAAAGAAGTTTCTTGATGAGAACGTATCACCACTGAAACCACTAGGCCTTGTGAATCCTGGGAATGGTTCTGTAAGTATTCGGGGTTCAGCGACGGCTTGTCTCTTTATTTGTGGCTGAGATATTTCTTCTTCTCTTTCTACGGGACCGCGGAGAGGGACCCAATCGCCCATATCGGAGGTATATGTGCTGAGTTGACGCGACCATCTTGACTGTTCTTTTGTTGCTGTCGCTAGAGCCAGGAGTGCAATGAGGCAGGCTAAGCGGTGCACTTTGCTGTGCGCCATCTGGAAATAAAAAAATATATTATGAGTATATTTGATATTTTTGAAGTGAAAACTTCTTTAGCGGCGTTGGATGGGTGTAAAATGTTAAGGAAGCGTTAGGATTAGTTGACCTTTGAACCGTAACCGACGACTGACGTCATACAAGATTAGGTAAATACTATCTATTCTGCAATTTTCCATAGATAGCGTCGTAGCTTAAACGATAAGCACTTCGACTGTAAGTCCTTATGGTTTCAAATAGTATCGGGTTCAAACCACCTAGCCTTCTGAAACTTTTTGTGATTATTTTTTCTTTTTGTAATTTATTACTTTTATGATTATTTTTTCTTTCTGTAATTTATTACTTTTTGTGTTTATTTTTTCTTTTCATAATTTATTAATTTCTTCTGACAGAAAATTAGCAGAAAATAAGTGATAGGTTCTATGATTAGCGCTATATTATAGGTATGGTATGGTATGTTCTTTTTTATCTTTTTCTATGTATATAACGAAGAAAGAAAAAAAGAAAATGTTTTCACTTCTGCCGGCACTCCCAGAGTGCAACCCGTCTTTTTTTTTTGTAGAGGCATCGTCATATGAGTTTGAATTTAGACAGTAATCATCTAAGCAACCCAACTACAACTAAAGATTGCACTTTGGAGCACGGGATCCGCTCTCCTTCTCCTTTACATAATTTGGTTTTGCATGAAGGAAACAAATACCTTTCCAACTCCCAACCAAGAGAGTAAAGCCTCGTTCATCAATCAGGTTTACTCGCATGCAAGTGAGGTTGACTTGTGCATCGAAGATCTTGGCGGGTCCTAATACCTTCACCCATATTATAGAACACAATGTACCTAGCATAAGGCAATTATGATTGGTCAAGATGGTTACAGTCTGGGACTTTTTTGTACACAATGCGCTCATAATACCTAACTACAAATAATTAGTATTGTACAATGGTATGTGAAAAAACGAACAAGAAGCAAGCCGTTACATAACAACTGTTTAGTCCTATAATACAATTCCAGGTACACACTAGCCAAATAAGGTCGAATGCTTGAATGAAATTGCGATCGTCACTCTGAAACTCTGAACGCAATGAAGTTCTGGTTTTTGTATTAAATTCGTCACTTAATGCCATCTGTCAATAAACTAACGTGAAGTGCTAGATATAAAGAACACTGTTATTATTGTAAAATTGATAGAATTTTAATACTGCTGTTTGTAGGCCTCGATCTGACGTCAGGGGGATACATTCATCATGGTTATGGCAAGCATGACAGCGTGCGATAAAAAAAAACAAATCCTAGTAGTTTGCATTCGTTCTCCATCGTGTATGTTAGCATTAGGTTAATATTGCGAAAAATATCAGTTGAAGAAAATTTATGTGTTACTAATTTAAAAAAATTGCCATGTTGGTTCCCCGTGGACGGTAATAGGTTCGCCCCCTATTGAGTGGGATCGAAAATCATAGTTGGCAAAAAGTGGGTACTAATACACGTCTGCCTACCCCTTCGGGTATTTACAGGCGTGAGTATATGTATGTAATTCTCATATTCTCCACAGGAAACATAGGGGAAATGGGTGAAATGGCCCACACCGAAGGGCAGATAACCCGTCCGTTCGCGGTGTCTCCTGCTGGCAGTAAAAAAGTATATGTATGTAATGTATGTTACTTTAAAACACGCTCTCAGTCCTACTCCTCCTTAACGTTTTTGGTTTATATAGGCTTTTACGGCACGGAAATTCTGAGTCAGAGAGAGACTTAGGTTAGGTTAGTGTTAGCCTGACCCTTCGCCTTAACTCCGAGCTGCCTGCGTCAATCGCAATCTTGTCTATGACTCAACATTAATTCTAATTCTGAATCAGCATCAGACCTTCATGTAATTACATGTGTGAAATCAGGCCTTAAGACAATGGTACGGACAGCATAAATAAGGTGTTCTTTTGCCCATAAGCACGTATCAATTGGTCAATACACATAAAAGGTGACTGTTTTGTCTGACCTGCATGTATGTACCTGTGTCTCTGTAAGTGTTGCACGCACTAGCTGACTATAAAATATGTGATTCTTTGTAATAGTTTGCAGATAGAGAAGTCGTTAGAAGCAGTGGTAGACCTAAGAAAAGAGACTCTTTTTACCCTTTTACCTTCTATCTAGTCTTTACTCTTCATTCGAGAGAAAATCGCGGTTCCATCCAAACTTTTGATTTAATTAAACCTTTAGTTTGATTTATTTTGGAACTATTAAAGAGCAATTGAAGTCTCACCCCTTCAACTAGGAAAGAAAAGCCTGCGCCATAACCTCGTCATTTATTGAGCAGGTGTACAAGTCTGCAAGGTGATGTTGGGCTCCATACACTCTCAGTGGTTCCGATAGGTACACCCTGATGGGATGTACCCACCCTTTGATGGTTTTTAATTCCCTTTAATTACTGTCATTCATGTGACGAAACGCCGCAACACATATTAATGTTACATTATGCGACTTTTGTGACGTAATAATACAGTTGTACCATCTGATTCGTGTACATAATGCTTTTTTAAGTGTCTGTTCATTTTGATGCAGTTGGTTAATGTTATTCGCACGTGTGACATGACAATCGTGATCAATTTCGCTTGAGGTGAGCATCATTCTTTTGTCTACTCACGTCTTCTGTATCTAATGTCTCTGAAGATACTGGCAGAGAAGTATTATTACAGTCAACAACGTTCGTACGTATGGTAGAGTAAGCTTATCTAATTTTCACTGGTAAGCAATGTATTCTATAATCGAATAGCTAGTAAACGATTTGTCAAAATTTGTAGATTGCGATTAAATTTTTATCATAAATTAAATATATCATAATGAAATAACATTCACGTTTTCATATAAAATTGAATACACATCTCTTTTTTTGATTGTACATTAAAAGAACATTAGACTGTTTAGTAACCGCTGACCGAGTTACTAAAAAAAACGAAAATATTAAGTAATCATGTATAAACTGGTGCAATTAATGTAAAACTTGTATATCGTACATCTGCTCTGAATACATATTTTTTATTATTTATCATTGCAGGGCATTACATAATGCAATTATTCAACTATTCGACAATATTACATAATTATCTACTGCACATAAGATAACTGGTAAAATACCATGATCATGTGAGAATAAATTATTTTCAATGTAGGTAACTGCGAATAAAATGAAGACTGTGAAATTAGGATAGGTTGAGAAACCATCCCAGCGCTACCTGTGGATATCGTAAAAGGCGACAGGCTGTTCTTTATCCTACAGTAGGCAGGTAGGTTGACGGCTCGTCCCCTATTACGTGGGATCGAAAATTATAGTTTGCGAAACGTGGGTGTTTGTGCACATCTGCCTGCCCCTTCGAAAATTTACAGGCACGATGTGAGTAGAAATATTAGTCTTAGAAATTAACCTTCCCATTAGATTTACAAAACGTACACAACATACACTGATGTGTGTAGTAATTTCTCAATAATCTAATATCTTAAGTACAAAATTGAGAAGCGAAACGATTGCTTTCGTGGTACAAAATTGAAGAGATAGCGGAAAACTAGAACAACAGAAAGTTACCGGCTTTTGATTTGGCGACGTGAGGAAGAGTTATAGTCTAGGAAAAATTGGCTTATTTGATCTTGTAGAGCGACTGTACCGAAGCTCACGGAGATTGCCACTAAGCTAGAAGGGACACAATACTTTAGTAAGTTAGATGCAAGGTCTGGATGTTGGATGGTCGGAAATTGATGATGACAGTACAGATTTGTGTAAATTTAGAACGCCCTTTGGCAGGTATTAGTTCTTGCGCTTACCTTACGGGATAAATTTCGCATCATAAGTATTTCATGCCAAAGTAGGTACGGCAAATACTCGAAGACCTAGATGGGGTAGAATCATTTAGTCGCATATAGGGCTTACAGTTCGATACCTTAAAACCCTTTCTGCTTATCAAACCAGAGTAGTTACATAAATGCATACAGAAAACTCTGTACAAAATCTTTTTGTTATCTTAGTTATTATCACCTGACTTGAGCCACATGTCATTTACCCGGTGTGTAATTGAACGTGTCGTATTGTAGCTAATGTACTTTCCTCTCGATGCTAATTGGTACTTGTACGTTAGATGCGTTATGTATTCGTGAAAGTTTGTATGTCCGACTGTCCGGCTCGTAGATAGGTACTTAATATTTGTGCAAATACAATTTAGGCCAAATTTTCATTTCCGTCTTCGACGTCTTCGTTCAAATAAGGAGCTATTAAAATGGTAATAACAAACATTGAGTTGTTTAATGAATGGTTTATGGATAGCACTGTTGGCTAATGTTGCGAATAGTGAAGATTTCTGTGTCTGTACTGTTTACTATTGGACTGTGCGGATGCAGTTTGACTGTTTGTTCTTCTGCGGATTATGGACAGCTATTATTATGCATGCAAACATCCAGTGAAAAATATGTAAATATCTGTGATTGATTATCTGGTTTAAAATTTAAAAGATAAGCGTGAAAAATCGTACGTTTAGGTACATGGGATGATATAAGAGTATTTTTATTTACCTTTTTATACGTAAAATATTTTTTTTAACCTTTTCTACAATTTAGCTTGGCTTAATACCTACTGAAAATAATCAATCGGCCATAGAAAAAATTACTGCTTATTATTAGGATGGGTTTTTGTACCATCTGTAGGCTCATGTCTGGCCACATAAAAGTATATAATGCTAAGTGGTACTGGTCAACGATGGAACACACGAACCTAGAAGTTATTCACTCATGACTTGAAGATTCCCAGGTTAGGGATTCACACCTCATCATTAGCTCTGATGAGGTTAAGTCCGAGGGTGCTCCTGCATACATAAAGCAGCATATGAGTGAAATATGCACCATCTAGCGTCATGGTGTGTTAAATTACATCCGGTCGTTCGATCATAGGAGACTTACCGGAAAACCCCGATAGGTTTGCACCTCTACGTATATTTTTTGATAGGCATCATAGTGGTATAAAATCTATTATATTTCTAACTAAACAAATAGTATCCAAGGAACATACTCATAGAGAAAGTTATAACGGTTTCTCGTAATGATCACCTCACCGCAACCACGAGGAAAGTGAGCTTTTGTCGTTTTACTTGCAATAGTTGTATTAGCAATATTACACATTAAACATAATTTGGTGTTATTCGATTCTAATTTGTCGTAAAATTGTTTATGATACGTCATCTTTTTTCAATAGAAGTGGAATCATAGGCAGCCAGGAGGTAGGTAGGATGGAACCATCATTATCTTCTGTGCTTTTCAATTTCGCCTTTTATTGATTAATTTTGGCACAGCTGTCTATTCTCTTAATCTTGAGAGAAAATCCTCACCCGGTTATCAACATGAGTACCAGCTTGACGATGACGGAGGCTAGCCTGGAGGGTTTAAGCTAAGCGGTGCCCGACTGGCAAACACCATGTTGACTGCAAAGCCATTCCGACTTTTGCTCTGAGCAGTTCTTGGTAAGTAGTATATATACTGTCTCAGTGTATTTAAGTCATGTTGCGTGTGCCTGTAAGCGGATGTCCACGGCACGCCGCCGACGAGAAAACATAAATAATGTATTAATGGCACTACAAACCGAGCGCCTGAAACTGTCGCCACACGCCACGTAACGTAATGATTTATAAGTGAACGAACTGGATTGGCATTAGGGTTGTCACAATGCACGTCAAATGCAGTCAGAATTGATTGTTTAAAGTGACTCGTGAGAGGGCCTTTTACTTCATTTTATTTTTCCGGGTGCTAATGTCGGTTGTATTCAAGGCTGGTATTTTGGAACCCGATCTCCGTTCTCGTACTAATTCTATTTATTATTTATTTTACATCAAACATCGTCTGACATGCTATCTCCGAGGGGTAAGGATACGCCAGAGTCTCATCCATCAACCAGTAGGTCTACCGGCTGATAGATGAGGTTGCTTAGGCCCCGAAGGTCTTTGCCTTTACGTTCTAAGGAGATTTAAAAAATAGATGAATTTATAAAGGAATGTGTATATTTATTAAAGAAGCTACCTAAAATCGGACAACAAAAGTGTTATGTCAGGAAGGCGGTGTAGCCTTCTTGTCATATAAATTATCGATCTGTAGTCGTGTATCCGACAGCCGACTCTGACGCAAGCTCGCGTTGCGGATCTCGCGAGTCACGACTGCAAGTAATCAGAGATCTCTCACAAAGTGCCGTGCTTTGAGTTAATGAACGTGGCAGTCAGCAGGCCGGACTCGTACCTACTTTGAAATTTATCATTGAAATAATTGGCAGATTTGATGAGTATCAGTTTCACCATTTAACTGGACTAATGTCTAGGAAAAGACTAGACAAGACACTTGTCTCGTATTTTCCTCTTAAAATTAGTCTTGTTTATTGTATTTGTGAAACGAGAATGAAATAAACATGTCGTTATTTAAATTCATTACTGCAGTATTACTTTACAGTATTAACCAGTACCTAATACGAGAATTTCACAAATGTAAAAAGTAAATTAGCTTTTATACAGTGATATGAATAAACATTGTTAAATACTTGTACAGTGTGGGCCGTGTAAAGTGACATGCGCGGTTGAACATCTCGGGCATCAGTTGCATAGCGTGAAACGAAACGTGTTTATTATTCCTTAGCCGCGGGTTCGATTTTACGTAATTTTTATTGTGACTATTTAATTACGTGTTCTTTTTACGAAAAATCATGTCTTATATTTAATGTATATGCAACATTGCACAAATACCCATTAATTGGTCCGGTTTTAAGCAATATACATCGTTATTACTTAATTTTGTGTTTTTTATTATATTATATTTATATATTATATTTATTATATCATGTAAAACAGTTAATTTATGTGTAACGTCATTAGTTATCAGAATTATTTCATTTTATGGGTGCTTGTGAATTTTATGGCAGATTTCAACAGTGCTTAGAATTGTTTCTATTGTTCTTGGTGATTTACAATTCATATACCACATTGTGAATTGTGGAAAGCTTTAAAAATTGCAAATTGTTAATCATAACTAGGTTTATCGCTTCCTGGTAAAGCGTGTGCTAATAAATTGCATACCAGGTTATTCCGTACATCATTAATCCATTTTATGCCCAATTTGTTCAGACAAATATTTAGAAAATTTGTCAGTTGTTCACACGCACAGTTAGGCAGTAAAAAATCAAACAAAAATAATGAAATATAAATTACAATATTAACAATCCAAGTTAAACAATCAAAGCTGATTACCTCTTTTTACGTAAACCCCTAATTATTTTTCTTCAATAAAAATAGTGTAAGTTACGTCTTACGCTTTAGTTTTCACACAGTTATACACCCCAGCAGTCAAATGTCCAGTATTTTAACAGGAACGGCTGATAAATATTTCTCTGCATGTTTTGTTTTGAAACTGAACGATTTTCACACTTATTTGGTTCCCATAATTACAAAAAAATAATGTGAACCCATTCTTGTAATAATAAATAATAAAATATATTTTCTTAATAATGAAACATTCACAACGGAGCAGAGATCGTTAATATTTATGTTAATTTTGAAAGCACTAAGCATAGTCACGATAAAACAATTTTGCTTGAAGATTTCCGCGACTATTTATTGCATAGATCCACTACACACTGCTGACCCATATTACGCCACCGGTGATCAACTCCGGCTAACATTTGTCTATGGCAAATCGACGGGTGGACTTCACTCTCTTTGTTTTAGTAATTCACTTCAGTGAAAGTTATAAGTGCTGAATGGCACTGTGCCACTATTGTGGTCGGAAGTGTATTTGTTAAGCTCAAATTATTGTTTCATCGTTAGTTTCGGTTTTCATGCATTAGGCCAGATCGGGGCTGGATTTGAGAGGGGTCAATAACTGGTGCAATTGCACCCATCCCTTTCTGCCTTGTGTCCTAAGTTTTTGTAACTAGTCAAAGTCTAAGTACTTAGAATACTTTCTTGTGAGCACATTGTAAATGTCCAATTACTTTTATGATTTTTCTAAGGGTGTTTCTACTTCATATGTTAAAGTTTTAGTTACATGAAATTCAATTTTAAGTAAGTAAGTAGGTATCTACTTAGTTAATTTAAACGAAAAAATATTACTTAATTTTACCATTATTATTAAAAAGTTAGTACCAATTTATTTATGCGACTAATTACCTGGTTATTAATAAACCTTAAAAAAAAAACAAAGTGATGTGTAAATGAAAAATGTTGTCATTTTTCGGGTCAAAAATTTAGATAAATCGTATTTTTAATTATAAGTTACGTTATTTAAATGTTCCATTTATTTTATTTTATTTACTTAGCTGTTGTAAAAATATTCAACACATGTAACTTTTTTATAAGTATCATACCTACAAACACCACATTTAAAAAAAGCTGTTATTTTACAGACTCTTCAAATTTATTTATTTGAAAAAATGTAGAGATACGTCATGCTTCGCAACAATCGCAACTCTATGTACTTAAAGCTACAATGTATGTGTGGCAAATTGCATTATGTAGCATGTCGGCAATAATTATAGCCCCATATTACGAACCTTTGTGAACTGGAAGCGTTCCGGATTGATTTCACGCAGCTTCTACTAAGTGCGATTACAAACTTGGAACTGTGCTTGCAATAGTACATATTACATCACTACTACTCTAATTTCTAATTCTATCGTACTATCTACCATTTATCTTCATCTTAAGTTTCTCCGCTTGAAGCACCAGATTTGTGAGTGAACCCCTGGCTACTTATTGTTCCCGGAATATGAACGGGTTCAGGATTTCACGCGAGTGGTGCCGTAAGCAACAGCTAATAAATTTTTCGCTTTTTCTTTTGTGGTACGGTACCCTAAAAAAACAGTATCAGTATATATGCAACAAGTAACTAACATCTACTGATTCTCAACTTACAGCGATACATGAGGAGGTGCTTCCTATAAACAATGTCGTACTCGATACCATTGGTAAACAAATGTACCATTAAAGTGGACTACACATGGATCAGCATACAGTTTATAGTTCCAAACACCCGTCTAACAAATAGCTCATTAAAAATTGCCTGGATGTCGGCATCGAAAAACATAGAAATGAGCTCCCTCAACATTCGCGCAGGTGTTTTTGGGTCGAGAAAGATTTATGACAGAATAAATAGGGTTGGGAAGAAGAAATACTAAAATGCTTGGCACCCAAGCCTACCGAGCCCACAAGCCGGTGCCTGAATTGGTTAACGGAAGAGGGTCTGGTGCAGGTTTTCCTCTCGGGGGGTTGAGCAGACGGTTGTCGCTACCATATAAGCGTAAGTCTGACATCAAAATGAGAATTTTGGATGCAAGTGGGATTGGCACCATGATGATGTAGAAGAACTAAGGAGTACTACGTAAGTAGGTACCGTCAGCATCAGATCGCTCTTTACGAACAAAGCACTCAAAACGATATTAATGCCTAACCCCCCCCCCCCCCCCCCTATTGTTGACTGAAATATTCAGTACGTACCTCCTCAATTAATAAAACAGTTGTATTTGCTCTTAATACCTTTTAATAGATTTTGTAGTCAAGATACTCAGGATCGTTCTGGCGCTGACTGTACTTAGTGTTGTGTAGTATGTAAGAACCAAACGCTGATTACCAAACATAGTTCTAATTTAAATGCTACCACCTAGGGACGCAAATGTCATACAGACCACTCAATAAATCATCCAGGTGTCTCAAAGACAGTGATGGGTAATTGTCCGAAAAATTTCAAATACCGGAAATTTTTCAATTTATTTTTCTGAAAAATTGAAAAATTGGAAAAATAATGGAAATATATCTTTTTATCAAAATTATTAGTTTAAATGAAATAGTTTATAAAATATAGTTCATAATAAGTTGAAATTCAAAGGATTTAATGGCTTTACATGTTGTTTAAAAAAAAAAAAAAAAGATCAAAGTTATATTTTAATACAGATTCATGGTCAATGGTTTATTTTACACATTGTCGTGCGGTGTTCCACAGGGTTCGGTCCTGGGGCCGCTCCTGTCCCGGCGGACGAGCCGTCCGGGTACCGGCCCATAGTGCTGCTCGACGAGGTGGGCAAACTCTTTGAAAGAGTTATTGCCAAGCGCCTCGTCGAGCATCTCTCTAGAGTGGGGCCGGACCTGGCGAACACCCAGTTTGGGTTCCGCCGGTGGCGTTCCACTGTGGATGCCATCATGCGCGTGAGGACTCTGGCGGGGGATGCGGTTGCCCGGGGCGAGGTGATGTTGGCGGTGTCCTTGGACATCTCCAACGCCTTCAACACCTTGCCCTGGAGTTGCATCAGGGAGGCACTCGTGTACCACGACGTGCCTCTCTACCTCCGCCGCATAGTCGGGGCGTACCTGACGGAGAGAGCCGTCATCTACCCAAGTTCGACGGGAGTCGGTAGGCGTGAGATGTCGTGCGGTGTTCCGCAGGGGTCGGTCCTGGGGCCGCTCTTGTGGAACATCGGTTACGACTGGGTGCTTCGCGGTGACTTCGCGTACGGGGCCACCGTCACGTGTTATGCGGACGACACGCTGGTGACGGTGAGCGGGGCTACGCACCGCGAAGTGACCCTGAGGGCCACGACCGCGGTTGCTCAGGTCGTCGACAGGATCCGGCGGCTGGGTCTCGAGGTGGCTCTGCACAAGTCCGAGGCCATGTTCTTTCATGGCCCTCGGCGCAGGCCAGGCCCGGGAGCCAGCCTTACAGTGGGAGGCACTCCCATCGACATCAAGCCCCGGTTGAAATACCTGGGGCTCGTGCTTGACGGTCGATGGGACTTCGGACAGCATTTCCGAAGTCTGCGCCCCAAGTTGGTGCTCACGGCGAATGCCTTGGGCCGGTTGTTGCCCAACTTGAAGGGCCCAGAGGCCTCCTGCAGGAGACTCTACGCGGGTGTCGTGCGGTCCATGGCCCTATACGGGTGCCCCGTGTGGGCGGACACCCTGGAGGCCAGATTCCTGCCTCTGCTCCGTACGGCGCAGAGCACGATGGCCTCCAGGGCCATCAGGGGATACCGCACGATATCCTTCGAAGCGGCGAGTCTCCTGGCCGGATCGCCACCGTGGATCCTGGAAGCGAGGGCCCTTTCAGCAATATATCAGTTCCGAAAGGAGGCGCGGGAGCGGGGATTCGATCCCGAGCCCGAGGATATTCGGGCCGAGAAATCCCGGCTCCACCAGGTCATGGTGGCCGCGTGGGAGCGACGACTTGGGCAACCACGCGCAGGGCACGCCGTGATTGCGGCGGTAAGGCCCATCATGGGGGAGTGGCTAGAGAGGTCACACGGTAGCCTCTCGTACCGTCAGACGCAGATTATCCCCGGGCACGGTAGCTTCGGGCGGTACCTGCATCTGATGGGTATAGAGCCAACGCCCGAGTGCCATCACTGCGACGCGAGCGTGGACTCGGGGCTGCACACGCTCACCGAGTGCCCGGCGTTTGAGACGCCGAGGCGGGAGCTTGTGGTGGCCCTGGGGGTGAGAGTGCTCACGCTCTCCACCCTGCTCGCGGCGATGGTCCGCTGCGCAGATGCGTGGGCGGCCAGCGCCTCCTTCTGCGAGCAGGTCATGCTCGCGAAGGAGACAGCAGAGCGAGCGCAGCGCGATGAGCGAGAAAGGCTCGCTGACATCGCTGCACGCGCTCGAAGGCGGCTCGGGCGTCGGAGGGCGCAAACTGACCTCCGCCCCCCATGAGCGCGGGCCTGAGGGTGACGGGTGGAGCCGCCCGTCACCCTAGCAGAAGCAGGCCACGGCGGCGGCGCGCATCGTAGGACGATGCGCGCCTCCCCACACCGGGTTTGAGTCGGGGACCGCGTGGTCCCCCCCTTCCCGAGGAGCGCCAGACCGAGAGGGATGGCCCTGGGTCAGCCGGGGTGCGAGGGATATGTCGCATGACAACCTCACCTTCGGCCTAGCACTTCGACCCAGAGACGGCGTGCGGTTTAGTCGGTTCGAGTCCGACATAACCTCCCTACTTTTATGAGTGTTTTTGACTGATCTGACCCACAAAACTGCCATTGTTAGTAGACAGCGATGTCCAAAGGTAAAAAACAAATATTTTACTATTAAACAGAAATACCAACAAACTAGTATGTATCTATCTACTTAATATTGCACGTTCGTATAACTACTCGTACACGTAGCATTATAATATATTTTAGACTCAGTGGCTTTGCCTTGCCTGTGAGTTTATGTAGGTATGTTTATTTGTTTTTCAGAAAAGATTATACTAGCTTCAGATAGTGAATCAGATACTGAAATGAACTGTAATTTTGACAATATGCGTAATGAATCAGAAAATTTATTCACTGAAAATGCTGATTACATTCCAAGAAAAAAAAAAGCTTTCAGAAGTCGCCGGAAAAGACAATACTCCAAATTGCAGCTTACCTAGAAGTGATACGTACATATCAGAACCAGATGAGTACAGTCAGTACGCTCAACGTTGGTCTAGTCCAGATTATACAGTTAAAGAATCCCAAAAACAAATCCCAAATTCAGAAAAACTGTTTTGTGATGCGGCAGTGATGACAGAACCAGAGTACAAAGCGGAAGATAATGAGAACATTAGAATTTCAAACTTAATGATTTGTAAATTTATCTCGCATGAACTTCACCGGTATACCGGTGATGAACGGTATAATCTTATGCAAGAAATCATAAAAGTCTTTAAGAAAAATAATAAATAACAGTCTTAGTAATAGGGTACGGGATCCTAAATATGAGAAATTTTAGTATTTTGATAAAAGTAACAAATAAAAATTTGTTTTAGTTTCTGATCTTGGTCGACTCCCCATTTTTTCCAATATCTGAAAAATATTTGAAAAATTGGAAAAATTTTGGAAATATTTCATTTTTTCTTTTCTTTTCATTCCGAAATTTTTCCATTATCCATCACTACTCAAAGATAACACAATATTACAACTATGAACGAGGGCGCTACTGTCTACGCGATGGACAGCCCTGTGCTCACGATTTCAATTACTTCCTTTTTTGGTCACCGCACTGATAACTTTGTAATGTTATAATCGTGGTTAGAATGTTACTTGCCTCTGTTAAATACAAGGTCGATGTTAGTTATTATCTTAATATGCAAGTAGGTTTTTAGGTTTGGCTATTAAAGTTACAGCGAAAACTTTGGGAACCAAGGTTTTTGACAAACTTTAGTGTTATATTTATAAATTGATAAATTAGGCGAAAGTAGTCGACTTAGTCTTAGTTTTGAGGCTATTTCGGCATATCGATAAGAGTCAGAGTATGGTTAAGATAACCTTGCTCCTTTTTGTATAGCGTTCTTAAGCTTAATATATTTATAGAGTGGTTATAACGAAAGTTAATGTTTAAATATTTTGTGAACAAAATACAAATGGTTATATGTACTCTTTAAGCATTTTCATACCACTTAGGTGGCAAACAATTACACAGCCCACCCGATGGAAAGTGGTTACCGTGGCCTATGGACGTGTGCAACACCAGGAGGAGTCACAATTGTGCCGCCGTGCGTATTAGAACAGAGTTTCTGTGTCATCAGTGTTGAAGACAAAGCAGGACGAGACTTTTGGCTTCCCACTGACAGCACAAAAACTCACCAGCATTTCAAACTCTAAGTCCGATGCTTACAACATATAAGGCATTAACTGCTTACGTTTCTAATTTATAATTGGATGAAGAAGTCAGTGAGGAAGAATGATTTGTACGCTGATTATGCCATATGCCTTATGGCTTCACTTATGCCGTCAGAACTATTAGGTACATATTCTGTGCCTATGCTTAAGTATACACATTTGAAAGTCATATTGTCGCTATTGTTTTTCATAATAATTGGACTGTTATAACATCGCTTATAGTATGTGTGTCAGCTCGATTTTGTTTTAATAACACCCGTTTAATAGCTTCAATCGTAACTAACTAACTACAGTAAGTACTGTTATATTAAACAATATTGTGATTGTCGAAACTACCTTTTTAACATTGTGGATTTTTTTTATAAATCAATTTTAGTATTTTTGATACAAATCTAACTAATTATCATTATCTAAATACCTTATTTTTAATTTTATGTAACGTATTCTCTTGGATTGATTACAATTGTTATTAATTGATAATCAAATTTTCGTTTGGGTATCTCTCATGTCTCACCAGCAAGCCAGGTACAAACAAACATATAATTTACTTTTTACAACTCTCATAGCAATTGAATTAACCTAACATTAATTCCTAGTATAAAACTTTCTTTGTTACTTTGGCGCCTCACAAGGTATAATTCTGTCGTAGGTATTGTATGATTCGTCCGTAATTATCTTAATTTTTTAGTATGGCCATTGAGAGGGGTTATTCCCGATTCACCTTGTTACCGATTCCCCCCGAAAATTTATCAGTTTTATAATAATTAATATATTTATTGATATAATCGGTATCAGAGGGAATCAGGAATAACCCTTTGGAAAGATGTCAATATGGGTTCCATCTCGATCGTTTCTGTTTAAAAGCTATAGGGCAAACCTAACCTGAAAGGGGTAATAAATTAAAACTGCAATCAATATAAGACCTCATAAAGCTTATATAATCTAGTAGGTTATAATCTAAAGCATAGCTGAATTAACAATTAGCATGCTAATATCAACGAAAATAGCATTAATCTACACAGTTTTAGCGTTTAACATCCGCTGTTTATATAACCTGTAAAATCTGCATGTAGGTACATGTGTAATGAAAACTGCACTCAAAATAATGTATCCACAAACAAGTTATGTAAAGTACAGTCAATAACATGAGTGGCTGTACAGAAAATAAACAGTCTGTATATCAAGAAATGATTGATTTACAGTCAGTGTGAGATCGATCTTGACTATACAATTTCAAAATGATATTAATGCCGAGATATTAAGATGAAGTCAAACTATTATATTGATTTAAATTGTATTATTGTCCGAACTAAAGTTGTGTACCAAATATCAGAACAATTAGTATACACTTTTACTACTTTATTTGTCAAGACCGATCTGATGCTGACTGCACAAGTGTTTTTGTAATTCTCAGATGGTTGAAAATAGATTTGTATGTATCTATAGATATGAAGCCATACCAAGATCTCCGGAGCCCGAGCCAACCTTCCTGATTTACGGACGAGGGTCTGTCGCAGGCTTTACTCTCAGGGTTGGGAGGTCATATTGCAGTCCCCTTATTGTAAGGAGGAATAGGACAGTGGACCCTGGACTTCACATGCAGCCAGTAAGGCATTCGGATAGAGAGAAGATACAAGTATTTCTTGATTTTATGTTTTTTTCTTCACTAAAGCTTTTGTTGCTGATTGTATCTAGACCTAAGTTATAAATAGTAAGAGTTGTTGAACGCAGAACCGGTAAGAGACGTTGGCCCAGTTTCTTATAAGAATGGGGATAAAACTGAAATCTGGTTTTATTCATAGTCTTAATACTCTTAAATGGATAATGTAGAAATTAACGTGCGATTTATGACTCCTTTATTATGCCTAATGCTATCCATATTTCAGTCACTGTATAATGTTACTACTTTAAATGCAAAACTTTGAATGGCGTTATGTGTACATCACTAGATTAGTTTGAAAATTAGTGTAGTACGTATGTAAATTTCAAAAACCCTCACTTAGTGAATGCTTATAATAATAAGAATTTGCCTCTCAGTCCATCTTGAGAGGGTTAGGATTAGTAGGGAGTCGACGGCGATCAGGATGCAAGCAGTCGACATTGTCAGAATATCTGGCGATACACTGCCAATCTCCTAAAAGCTATCAGATCTCATATAAAGACAAGCTCTAAAGACTGCACGCTCTAAACCTACAAGCTCTGCACTACACCTTAGGTGTAGAGCGTGCAGTCTTTAGAGCTTGGCTTTATACGAGATCTGATAACTTTTTCACAGGGTAAGCTACGTAAACTTGTCTTGGTAACATTTTTGCATGAAAATGTTTTTGGTGGGATTTCATTTATTTTTGTAAGTTGGTAAAAAATTATGACGTACGTATTTTTATTTGTTATAAGAAATATTTTAAATAATTTTGACTTATGTAGCACAAAGTGTAGTGTAAGTCTCATATACAAACTTCCACCGTAGTAGATAATCTGTGTTTCTACCTCCTATTCCCAGGGGATAGGTTAGGTTAGGTTTTTATTTTTTTTCAAACTTTGTATGTTTAATGATTGTACCAATGGCATTCTATCTTGAAAATGTTAACTATTCAGCATCATCCAAAGCAAAGTTATGAGAGTTCAAAAAAACGACGAAGCGTTTCGAGAAAAGATAGGTAGTGCCCTAGCGCTTCGCTTGGCTAGACTTGGCGGAGGCATTAGATAAGATCGGATCAAAATGCGGGATGTTGTCTCTGCTTACCCCGGAGGGAAACTGGCGTCAGCGTATGTATGTATAATAACAATAAATCATTTATACACTTCATTTTGATTATAGATCCCAGAAGTGTCGGAGAAATAACAAAACAATTACCGCCCCATCTCATCCGAAGGGTGTCGTATGAGGTGACTAGCGGAAAAATCCGCAGACGATACCACTGCGAGAGAAGGAAGATTTGAAATAAAGCCCTGTACCAACCCGTCTGGCCAGCGTGAAAACAATAGGCTAAGCCTCCCCAACATTAGGAGAGACCTATGTCCAGCAGTAAACTAATTAATTGATTCATTAAAGATCATGAAATCAACAAAAGCACCTTGATAACATTTTTAGAGAAAAATACTTAGTGAGCATTTTTTATACCAAGTAGTTCAACTCTGGTATTTATGATAAGACTAGCTTTTGGATAACGGTTATCGCTATAATATCGGTTATCGTTACAAATTGTAGCCTTTGTGTTATTCCGATGTATCTAATATATAAAATTCTCGTGTCACAGTTTTCGTTGCCATACTCCTCCGAAACGGCTTGACCGATTATCATGAAATTTTGTGGGCATATCGGGTAGGTCTGAAAATCGGCCAACACCTATTTTTCATTCCCCGATTCGCGATAACCGACATCCACGCGGGCGGAGCCGCGGGCGACAGCTAGTAAGCTATATTATTGTAAAGTTTCATTAAAATCTATTCAGTAGTTTTTACGTGAAAGAGTAACAAACATCAATTGATCTTTACCTACAAACTTTTGCGGTTATAATTTTTTTTTAAATTTTTTTAAATTTTTTTTTATAAATGAAATTAGCATCCGAAATTATCGAAATTACTTATATTCCCTCTAACCTCTCCAACTAAGCTAAATTGTTTGTGCTAGGAGTTGGTTCACGTCGGTAGTGTAATGGCCAGGATTCGAACCCGGGACCTCTCGATCGTAAGGCCGCCTCCTTAACCACTAAGCTACCTATGGGTAGATATTACGTGTAAGTGTTGTTGCAAGCGTAATATATTATGTACATAGTGTCTGGTAACAGTATATCAATTTTCTAGTTAGAGAACTCGTGTAGGTACATTGTTTCATTAGTTAATTAATTGGTTATACAATTTGATTCACTCAACCGATTCAAATAGATTTACTTACTCGTTGGTTGCATGGAGTGCTGGAGTAGTGCCTAGGCATAATGCGATTGGTCGTGAAGCTCTGTGTTTGATTCTTGAGCTGGGTAGAGTGGTTCCCGGTTGCGCTCGACGCTTTTCTCATTTGTCACTTTTGGTAGGTTTTATGGAGGTCCTTAGGGTCTAAGCGAGACCCCGGTGTATAGGCATTAAATAATCTACCACAAAAGAAAACCTCTTATTTACTCCTTCTATTCTTCGCGTACAACGCTCTACTTCATCTCAAGAATCACTACGCTTCGATGCCCAGGTGATACATTTCTAAAAGAAGTACTTTCCAATTTAATCTCAACTCTATTTTAAATGGCGGAAGGTATAGATTTGATCACTAGGAAAGCGAATCAAAATTGTTTGTCACTTAATTATTTCTTGGTTTCGGTAATAAAGAGAAAATTCAATTTCAAAGAAAACACCGTGCGGTTTGGTGACTCTTTCCTTTGTCGCACCATTAAGACCTGGAACTCCTTGCCAGCTCACGTGTTTCCTTCTTCCTACAGTCCCGGGTCCTTTAAACGGGGCGGGAAAAAGCATCTGATGAGGCTATTAAGCCGAGCGCCACCAATGCTAACATGGCAGGTACGTGATGGCAACGGTGGCCCTCTTTACTGAGTCTTTGCCTTCAGCTTACCTGATGGTGAGGTGAAGTCAAATTGACGTGTCCTATATATATAAAAAAGCTCTACTTCAAGGAACGAATTTTAAAGTTAATTGTCGTCATACTTTATTATTTCATACAAGAATACATAGAACTTAGCGTTTTGGTAAATAAAAATAAACTGGTTTCACTGTCAAGTTAAGCTGTTCTTGTCGGAAATATCCAATTAGGATTAAAAAAGTGAGTCCGATAGTAAAACATTCTGTGTGTTAGTTATGTCAGCCTCTCTGTACGTGAATGACAGTCGTTAACGCATGTCATAAACGTCAAATCCCATACATTCGTCATTCTATTCCATCGAACGCTGGCCAACGAATTGGCACTTGTCTAGACGGGCAGCAATTTAACTTGTCGGCCTTGCTTCCTTGGTGTGAAGTTGTGTTTGCGTGCGATTCTGAACTCCTCGATTTTGAGATCGCGACAAGTGTCATTAAGCTTTTAGGTCAGGGAATTCTTAGAAGCAGCTTGAAGTCTGGCAAAGTTAAATGTGGTCCATAAATTACGAACGTAGTGTGAGAGTTGAAATCTCTAACAGCACACCCAATAAATAATCACGATATGGAACCGTACTCGAGATCTTGTGATCTGTAGCTGCACTCGGTACCGATTTATTCTAGTCCAAAGCAGTCGGTAAAATTGTATATATAGTATGTTAGTTCATAAAAAAAAAACAGTTACATAGTTACGAATAATTTTCTAAACGAAAGCCACAGATGTGAGGAAGAAATTAAGTCACATCCATAAACTATACGCAAACGATTTGAAACATTGTAGTAAATAAATATTGAATAAGTCCAACCGAAAGTGTTCTTTATTTAAAAGCAATAGCGGTTATTTTAACATAAAGGAGAACAAGGTTTTCTGTACACTCTGTGTCCATAAACGGAATGCAGCTAGTTTCACAAAAAATCAGTGAAATGACAGGAAGAGTGGCCGGTCCAGTTTGAAATAGAACTGGTATCAACTAGCTCGGACCGGTTTGGAGCGTAACTAATGCACGGAGTCATGTTTTTGTGTGATTATGCACTGGTTTGTCTGTAAAAGTGCATTTGAATGAATTTTTATGACACTTAAATGGTTTACTGTATTAGAAATACGAGAAACGTTGAGGAAAACATAGTTAAACACATTACGTTATAGCAAAGACTGTTATGTATACTAGGACAGCTTAAAACTAAAATTATGTCAGATTGGAAACATAAATATAAACAAGGAGTATCAAATACTTCTTTGTATACTGCTAACTTGTGACATAATTCAGGAACAGTGATATTAACTGTTTTCGCGCCTTTATAGAAAGTAATGATAAGGAAACGCATATCAACTAACGCTCAAAACGATAGGTAGTATCTATTTTAATGTCATTTTTTCCAATGTGATATAAATTTATTTTGTTTTATTTTTGTAATTATGTTATCAGTGTCCCGTTATAATTGGATTATCCTTAAAACAAATTACAGGCAGGCTCTCTTCTCTGTGTACTTATAAAGGGTTAGTTATGGTTATTGGTTTTAGTCTCATGATACTTCATAGGAGCATACCTTATTAGGGATGACCAAGTTTCTAGACTCGATTGAACCCTAGACCACAAGCGCCTCAGGTGCACTCAGTCATCGAGATGTTAGTGGGGTGAAAGATCTAGTCGTGACAAATATGTAACCGGAGGAAAGGAGAACCGTATTATATCTGGGGCAAGTTGAATGTGTTCAATGCAATGTAAACAGTATTAATATGAGTTTTAAAACCTGCTTATTACCAGAGCGCTAGTGGTATGAATTTAGCGGTTTGAATTTGCTTTTCATGATTTTTACTGCTGTATTTTCAGAGCGGTTTATGAACAAACAATAAAATTTATTTTTTTATTTAAACTTTATGCACAAATTGTACAAAGGCGGACTTAATGTCAAAGGCATTATCTAACAGTCAACCTTAGGGTGATGCAAAGATACATGCAGGCAGGTGCAGGCAGAAGAATTAACTAAATATTTACGGAAAGGATAATGGTCTAATTTGTACACAATGAAATATATTAAACGTACACATTATAATACATACAAAATTCTTTTCTTTCTCTAATTCGCTATACTTGGCATTTGTAACTATGGTGCCATCAATTGCAGGCCGATCTACTTAGCTTTACATTCCAAAGCGAAAACGTAACAGACATACGGCGACTTTCGTATTTAGAATATTTAAGAGATTTCAGATATCTATAGTAT
This sequence comes from Eilema caniola, assembly GCA_949126895.1. Lineage (NCBI taxonomy): Eukaryota > Metazoa > Arthropoda > Insecta > Lepidoptera > Erebidae > Eilema > Eilema caniola. The sequence goes on along the minus strand of OX421460.1, from coordinate 12,471,637 downwards.
ATATTATATGTTATCTAGAAACGATATCTTAGCGACCAATTAGAAAATAAAACACACAGAACATTCACTACATAAAGACGTAAAGTAACCACTCATTCATACAGAGATTTCACTTCATTTCAAAGCAATACAAACCTAGCACTTGAATTCTATACAAAGAATGTATGTAAAATGATACTTGTTGCGTATTTCTTAACTACTATACTGAGATGCGACAGGTTTTCTCTGAGCGGAAACGAGAGCCAGCCTCTGTACCGGTCCCCAGCTGTACTTTCCTCAGTCCGTTGTTGTTCACTTTCTAAGGAAACGTTCGTAAAATCGAGCTTTAGTGAATGTGTGTCTTCAAAAACATGCTTTTGGTATTTATGATGTGGAGCGAAGCACTCCGCAGCGGCAAACTGTAATCTGTAGACTATTATCTCTATTCTAAGCTTAAAGGCTACAGACGTTCACAGAACCCAAGATGTGGGTGAACCGGAGTGTAGCAAGAATTGCCAGTGTAGAGTTTTAAAATGTGTTTAATTTTTTGTAAGCAAGTAGTCCATAATAGTGAAAGAACTGACGATGAATTATTTGTGTCACAAAATTGCATTTCTATTCCTGCGCATTGTAAAGCAAAGTTTTATTATATTTGCGTGGAACCTAATTATTTTTCAAAAATAAAAGTAGCCTAAGTGACGCCTATTTGCTAGTGAAACCAGAATAAATAGACATAAAGATAGGCAGGCATGTCTACACAAAAAAGGCCGCTTTTTAATATTACGAATAGACACCTACATTTAATTCATAGCACTTATAGAAGATTAATTCATAAACTTTACAAGGGAAACAAGATTCACCGACCGGTAATATTTCAATTATCTCCGGTGTCAGTGGAAATACACCTTCTAACTGAGTAAGAACAAGCCTAGATAGATAAGGGCGTGAGATGCCGTTCCACTTGGCGGGCTTGTTAACCTTTAATCACCGGCAGCGAGGCCCGGTTTGTGTGCCAATAGTGCCTGCAACTAATTGTGTGTTTGTTCTGGTTGTGAATAGCGAAGCGATGTGTGGAGAGTTTTAATTGCTTTTAATGATGCTAAGAATAGGTAATAGAAGTTTGAAACATGGCTATTGTTAGCGGCAGTGGTAGGATTTGTAGTGTAAGTGATTTATTAGAGAATACTGAACAATGAAGATACGATTTTTTTAGGAACATAAACCGCTTGAAAACTCCCGAAAAAAAAAACATAATAGGTAAGTTAAATCGACATCGCGTGCAGCTCACTATATGGTATGGGTATCTATATGGTGGTTTGTATGACCGTTGACTTGACTTTGACCTGACTTAAAGTTGAAATAAACCAAATAACGGAAAATAGTTGGAAAGAAGACCCAGAGTTTCAAGTTTGAATGCAACCGGGAATGGCGTTCTACCGGGATTGCCTACTACTAACTACTAACTATAATTTAAGTATATACGATGTACAATAGACTACATTATTTTAGCTTCAAATTTTGCTTTCTCTCTCTCCATAAATTAATGTCACAGATGGCAACATAGCGTCATATAATTGTCAGTGGTCCACCATATTTTTTTCACGAGATACTTTATGATACTTTCATATTGCTTTTATAATTTATTGCCGATTAAAGATATTAATCATTATAATAATACGGTGGACAATCACTGGCGGAACGCTGGAAGTGAAATTGCCCAAAAGTGGCGTGTCCATATACGGAACGTCCTACACCAATTAGAAGAAAGTGACTGAGTTAAGTAAGTACTTTCAAGGGCTTTGAATATATATGTAGTATACCTAATTATATGAATTGCTAACTGAAAACATATTCGAGAGGGAAAAGGAGGGGTAGCTTAGTATATTGCAAGGCAAGCAATATTAGCCAGACCCATCTTAGAATACTAGAACCGAGGGGGAGACGGCGGATCGGGCCCGGTAGAGATTCAGCTCAGGTTGCGATGCGTAAGCGAGCGCCTGGGGGTGACACACCCTAGAGGCTCATCCCGGAAACCGGAGATGGCATTGGGTAAGCCGGGGTGGTGGTCAGATACATGGGGAGAATCCTCTATGTTTTCGGACTCGATTTTGTCTTGACTATCGTTATTATGAGACAATTGAATAATTCCACATTCGAAATTCAAATATATAGAACCATGTGTCGACGGCAAGTTTTAGTCACCCCTTATTACGTGGGAACGAAAGTCATAGTTGATGAAATGTATGTGTTAATACACCCCTACTTACCTCTTTAGGGATTCATCGGCGTGAGTATATGTATATATGTATTTAATGTATTAGACCGTACGAGGCAACGGTATTTAACATACAGCCAATAAATAAGTAAATAAAATTCACTTTTTAGTTTCGTCTCGGACGTTTTCACTTTCGCCGAAACCCGTTTACTGGCCTGTCGCATTATTATACATGTGTGCGTTGACAACCACCTGTCGACGTACAGTCGACGTCAAAAGTATGTGACAATGGCACTGAACCAAAACTCTGAGGCCCATATTATAGAATGTCACTCAACTAAATTGCTATTTACCTGAGGAAAAAAATGTATAGACAATCTGCCAGACAAATCTGTCATTATGTCTACAATCTTTTCTCAGAGAAATCGAGATTCAGCTTAGTGGCGTGCTAAACGGCGGCGCGCATCGTCCTACACCGGGGTTGAGTCGGGGACCGCGTGGTCCCCCCCTTCCGAGGAGGGCCAGACCGAGAGGGATGGCCCTGGGTCAGCCGGGGTGCGAGGGATATGTCGCATGACAATCTCACCTTCGGCCTAGCACTACGACCCAGAGACGGCGTGCGGTTTAGTCGGTTCGAGCCCGACATAACCTCCCCCTCCGGCTCCGGAGGGGTGGGTATCCGTGGGGATTTCCCGCACGTAAAAAAAAGTGGCTTGCTAGAATACGGGCTTGAATGTTTTTTTATTTAAATACATTTTTATTTTTATTTTATATGAATGAGTTTAATGAAAATATTAAGAATTATTTTCGTTACAAGAATATTAGTAACCGAAGTTACAATATAAATCTAAAATAAATTGCTTATGTTTGAAATAGGTTCACTTTGTTAGTGTGATGGCTAGGAATTAAATCTGGGACCTTTCGATCGTAAGTCCGACTTCTAAACCACGAAGCTAACGACAGATTTGATGATAAATGTAGTTATCTCAAAAATTAAATTTCAAATCCGAAAATGGTCACCTCCTTTATGCGACACTGACTTTTACTACATTTTTGAAAAGTGACAGCTGTAAAAAAGTAATACAAAATGTATCATCAAAATGGATAGCATTTAGGGAATTTAGGGAAAAACAGTACGTTTTTGAAGATCGAATTTAATTTATCAAGCGGCCATTAAAAACAAAATTTAATATAGATTTGTAAAATCTTAAACTCAACTTTCAAAAAAAGTATATATAATAGCTATTAAATTACAGGAATAACGAACTCATGAATTCGGCAATTTCATATGTAACGACCTAATATTATTATATATTGGCGGAGTTGCATTCAACAGTCATTGTCCCTTCTTCCGTGCCTGCTCGCCCCCCTATGATCCCGAAGGTGTCAATAAGAACCCCAAAAAACACCATGTAATTATTTATATTTGCCAAATTTTAATTAACTATGTATCACGCTGAATGGCTTTCTCTGCTATCATTATGGAGAACGTGGTCCGTTCTCCCCCAGATTCATTATTTGATTTATTTTTGCCTTTACTCCCGTTGAACCCCTAACCCTGAGAGAAAATCCTGCAACTGAGCCTTTGTACCACCTTGCAGGTGAGGTCGGTAAACGATCTATTTACAGATGGATAGTGAAAGTGTTATACCTACATACGTGGATATGTCACGTGACAACCGTCACCTTCGGCCTAGCACATCCACCCACAGACGGCGGTTTAGTCGGTTCGAGTCCGACATAACCTCTCCCTTCGGCTCTGAAGGGGGGGGGGGGGGGGGAATACGTGGGGATTTCCCGCACGTAAAAAATTACCTACATACCTATTCACATACCCCTGTCTCCACCTATCTGAGAGATGTTCTCACGACCGAAGTTACGGATAGTCGCTAGTCTAAACTAAAACATACTGAATGTTCAACGAACTAGTGTAACAATAAATCAAGTTCATATGTCAACGACCGGGAGCGAGGTTAGATCGTTTTTCTCTCGCGTGTGCAGTCGCGTGCGCATCTCGGGTCGACACGATGCGTTTCTTACGTAACTATACAACCGGAAAACTTTGTTGTTTGTTATGCTGGTCATTCACTCTTTAGAACTTATTTTAACACCACTGGAGTAGTAATAAAATGAATAGTGCACGTGTTGGCTGAAGTTATCAAATTTATTGCAGAAAAAATATTTTTCCATTGATCATCCGGCCGGGTTTCCGCAGATTTTTCCTAATAATGCTATCTTGGAAGTATCAGAAAGAGGTTTTCAAAAATAACACTATAATAGACTGTATTGCTGTGTGCTGTTTATTATTTTATTGAAGGGATAACAGTAATCGGTAACTTGGAATTAGTTAAGCTACTTTTATGGGCAACATAACTAGAATTCAATCAGTTGCATAATAGTCTGCTACAGAAATAGCTTCAGGAACTGCCAGCCGCGGAACCAGACGCTACAAGTTACTCATTAAGTAAAATATCAACCAGTTAGATGTAGGAAATTCACAATTTCAACCAACAGCCGTTACTTATATACAAAATAGTTGGTTTACATCGCGACGTAATATGGGAATCGCTTTACAGCCGCTGATATAATACCCGTGATAAGTTATTTATAGTCATAGTTTTTTGGATTTACGGTAGTATAACATCAGTCAACCGATCGTCGATCGACGCTATCCATTCGTGCTAATTGAAAGGGTGCCCGGGTGGTGCACCATAGACTGCGGAGGGCAGAACCTTCCCAAATCTATCGATTAACGCCAACTAACGCATACTAACTACCATTGATCGATGGCACCGATCGATGATCGGTCGATTAGTGTAGTGACACCCTTGGGGTAAATCACTCTGTGTGCAAGATACCCATTTTTGCGTGAAATAGTATAAAAAAATAAAAATTTGAATAGTTTGGTTTGTTTATTCTCAATGACGCAAACACATCTTTAACTGGAATTTCACACATAGAGTATGACCGGGAATAAGACCGAAGCAGAATTTCACCTCTTTTTCACGGTTTGCAGGTGAGGTAGGCGTGAGCCTCGAAGAGCTTAGTGGGGTCCACAGCACCCTGAGGCTGGCTTTAACTCACTTACTTCCTTCTAAACTGCGTAAGTCAATGAATTTCAAAGGTTAAAAGTGAAAACTCGGTACGCATTTTCAATCGTGAGATCCAGCCTTCTTATAACCATGAAAAATTTTATTAGTTTGGGTTATAGTAACGGGTTCGGTATTATTAGCGGGGGCGCGGCGCTGCGTGTACCTATATTCTATCCTAAAATCCTAATAAATAAAATGATTTTACTATTCTTATTTAATTATATAACAATAATATCACTATACATAAGGTATTAGAAAGCTAGTTTTAATTATTTATCGTTTGGTTATAAGATTAATATTAAATTAATTAACTATTGACGTTGAAAGAAAGTAGATGGCAAGGGGAATTTTATGGGAAAATGACGCGGATATGGCACCGTTGTCATGGTACCGTGACCGGAGGGTATTAGCGAAATTAGATATTTTTTCTCCAAATGATGTTCAGTGAGCTTGCTTTCTAATTTTTCCGTAGACCGTAAGAAGTTCGTATGTGACAGTTTTGACAGCTGCCAAACAGGGCCTGGTCTGGCCGGGGCAAATAGACCTGACCCCTGCAAATAAAGACCAGCTTTATAGTTCTTGACTGGCTTTACGAGACGTAAAAAGATATATCGTAAATAATTAAATAGAGTAAGTAATCTTACATTCTTCGTGAAAAAAAAACGTTTATAAAGTATTCATAATCATGTTGAATAACAAAATTCTCAATTTAAATAACACTTGTTACAAATGTTGTTACATTATCTTTCTTATAAATCAGAATTTTAATTTGATAAATAAAATGTATTAAATTAATTTTAAATTATTCATGATTATTATGAATTTAATAATAATACATATAAGCTACTGAATAGTGCTCGTAATTACATCACTGGCACAGACGTCGACATGTATTTTAAGTAGGTACTTTCTATTTTCTAGCTTTGTGAGTGAATATGGTCATAAAGAGAACGGATGAAAGAATGATTGAATATACGAGTGAATATTATATAAATTCATTCATTCGTTCATTCAATCACGACTTTTTGTAAATTGATTTAGTGACGTACAGTCGCTATCGGAATAAGCAACTACTGGCTAATTTGTGGTTTATTAGTTGTTCAAAATCCAGTTCTAAACTTAAGATAAAATAACTAACAAAAATCAATTATTTTACATAGTAATTATTTCTACACTGACGTAAGGTTATGTTTAGTTTCAACAGTCTTGGTGGCAGTCTTCCAAAAAATAAAGAATTTCACAAGATAATCATCTATTACATAAATATTCAAATTCATAATATTAATAATTGTAGTGTTTGTATAACAACCTGCAAGGTTAACGCGAATTTTGTGGAAAGTTGCTTTTGGCAATGAAAGTGAGGTCGCTGACCTTTACGCGTTGATAAGTAACCGCAGCATCTGTTACGGTTTCCTTTAAAATAGTGGAAAAAAATCTTCTTTAGATAAATATTTAATATATTAATTTGCTCCAAAAAAATTTCAATAACCGAAGTTAGCATTGTAATGTCATCTGAGTGACGGCTTCCATTTTCATATTTGTTACTGGTCAAATAGGTGGTTCGGTATATTTTTTTTTTTGTTTAGGACAATAAAATTAGTCTAGTGTATTGAGCATATTGGTGTTTTATAGATAGAATACGTACGAAATTATTTTTCAAATTGAGTTGAGTAATATGCGGAATGTATGTTGGCTTGTTTGTTCTGTGATCGGAATACTTGCGTTTATTACGTACTGACCTCGTCAGTACGTAATAAACGCAAGTGCATGAATTTGTTACTATTTTAAATATCGTATAAAAACTTTTTCTCTTAACAAACTTTTTTTACCTACTTATTTTCTTATTTTAATGACATAAACAGTGGCAGTGAAGTTCAATAACCTTCAGTAACTTGTTCTATATTAAAAAATATTCAAAAACCTTGACATTGGAATAGAAAAAAAACTCTCACAGATAGTTAAACAATAGATGATTTCGACGAACTTTTTAATACCTGTTACACGAATTAGATTACAACTGTTATTGTAACATAAATATTATGTAGATAGTTACAAGTAACAACTGATTCGAATTCTGTTCCCAAGAGTTCACGTAATGAACCAGCAGAACAGTTATAGTGATGTAATTAGTATTGTTACCTATTGAATACTTTGACAGTTATGTGAGAGTAGCGTAATTTTATTAGGGTTTAATATTTTTAACCGAGTTCTAGAAAGTAGGAGGTTCTTAAATCGGATGTTTATTTTTTTAAATGTTTTTACGTGCAAAGCTCCCTCATGACACATGTATAGACTAATTAATTTTTTTTTAATTTCTAACAACTCGACCTGTAGTTTTGACTTTTACCTAAAAGTAGCACGAATTTTGTTCTGAACGGATTCCCTAGTAGATAGTACGTAAAACTACATGTACCCATCACAGTTTAAGCAAAGACTCCGTTGTGTATACTATTGACCGAAATAGAAAAAAAAGACGGGTTGCACTCCGGGAGTGCCGGCAGAATTGAAAACTTTTTCTTTCTTTCTTTCTTCGTTATATACAGAGAAAAAGATAAAAAGAACATACCATATCATACCTATAATATAGCGCCAATCATAGAACCTATCATTATTTTCTGTCAGAAGAAATTAATGAATTACAAAAAGAAAAAATAATCACAAAAAGTACTAAAATACAAAAAGAAAGAATGCACAAGAAGTGTCAGAACCATAAGGACTTACAACCGAAGCGCTTACCGCTAAGCTACGAAGCTTCTTAGCGTGACTAATAAAATAAACAATCTGTAGCTAATCTTGTATGACGTCAGTCGTCGGTTACGGTTTAAAGATCAAGTGATCCTGACGCGAGTTTAATACTTTTTACCCATCCAACGCAGTTAAAGAAGTTTTCACTTTAAAAACACTTTGCTTAGTTGTCATCTGTACAGGCGCGTAAAAGTTAAATTTCACTGTCACGGAGCCGTGACATCTTTGTTCTAAACTACTTAAGTACTAGTCTTATTGTGGTCTTGTTATTATAATCTTTTTAGTTGACGGTCCTTCTCATAACATACCCAAACCTAGAAAAAGCTATTAATTTTCAACTTTTCCGTCAAACGACCTACTTTCGCACTTCATATTTACTTTTGATTAGCTATAATATTATTGGACTGTACATCTTTAGTAAGTAGTTACATGATTTCAAATAAATACAATTCAGTAAATATCCACGTTAATTACAATTCATTAGTAGTGAATCACCATAGTCAATTTCTGATTTCGCGCCAATTAAAGCTGTCAAATAATTATACTGTCAATTTCTGTGTCACTGGCACATTGCTTGAACACAGATAATTATACAGTACAGCATACATACAGTATGCTCACGCCTATTTCCCTACGGGTTAGACAGAGACAATAGTTTTATGAACACATGTGAAACACTATAAGTGATGGCCAGGTCAAGGAAAATTGTGGATAATTTATGTGACTTTCTCCTTTCTTACAAAGAGTGGGCAAATAGTGGTTCCCTTTAATTCTGTCAGGTCGATGCACCTGTCAAACAGACGTGACTTTTAGGGTTGTCTCCAGCACTAAGCAACATCTAATTCATGAGTTTTTTTTAATATGACCGATATTGACAGGTAATTATAAATTTTTCGTAATGCCTAATCGATTTAATTTTCGATTTTCTCGGTATTTTCTTTTACAAATCAGATTATTATGTGGTAGAGACTAAAACGATGATGATGATGATCAATGAGAAAGATTTGTAACTAAAATACTATGTAGGCTTTCATAAACCTATGGCATTTAGTTATTATTGACCGTGTCGTTGCACGATTACAAACGATTCATTCATTAATAATTTCAACACACATTCTATTCACATAGCACTAAGTTAACTGATCTTCGAAACCATATTTAGCCATCCTTAGTAGTGAAAGCTTGGTCTAAAGTCGTCCAAAACTATGGCAAATATTTGTGACGCTATTATTGATTAAATAGTGAAAGTAGAGAGGTAGGCCATAGTTTGTTGAGTAATAACGAGTAATCCAAGCGCTCTGATATACGATACGAGTATTTTAATAGGTATTATTATTGAATAACTTCCTGTTTATAATGAATGCCATGTGTGATAAATAAATTATTTCACGTGTAGAAGTTTACATGTAATTAATCTAAAGTTGAGTTAAGAAAAATCGTGACGTGATGTTTGAAAAAAGACTGACCAAATCTATAGGTAGTCTGAGTTCATTTAAACTTTTTGATATTATTAAATGAAGCAGAACTATCACGATGAATTAACTAGAAAGACGTTTCGTTTTACTTTTTGGCATTAATGATATTGCAAAGGTATCTCGTGGTCACTTACATCTACAACTAAATCACGTTAGCATGTCCAAAGAAATCTTTTATAGCTACGTTCCAATGAACAGACAACTTATTACTGATATATAAAACGCGTAAAATTAAGCGCAGTTTCCCCCATTACGAGTAGAAATCTAGGATGTATCCGCGACGATGTGGTTTCACTGCATGAATAGAACTTTACTCTTGTCATAAGTAAAGAGTAATATTTTACTTTGAGTACTTACAGTGACAGGAACCTCACTACGGTTAGTAATTTTAGTAAACGTCATTGTATGTTGACAAGTGTTTGAATATGGAATTATTTGGTTTACCATAATGTTTTGGTTTCATCTGTGAACGATAGATGGCAATGAGGACCAACTTCATATAGAAGTAGAAATGTCTGAGAGATCTAGTGAAACTAAGATGACGCTGTCATAATAAAAATCTCAATGTGAAAGGATGCGCTAAAATTAAATAAACTTAAATTAATGTTGATTATAAAGTTTGTCTAACCTGTTATACTTTGTTACAGTTTTAATTTCATAATGTTTAAAATTGTTTATTTTTATTTTTATATTGGATTTATTATTGCATTGCGCACCGGAAACTTACGAAACTGCAATATACCTTGACAGCTTTAAGTTTATTACCGACAAGTGCTTTTTTTTCAGAAATTTTCAAACACTATTATATTGGCAAACAATAACTCCAACACCAGCAATTAAAACCGAAGTCGATTACAAAAACAATTCTAAAAAACGCCAAGTTCCAAACTACAATCTTTCAAAGACCTTCCCTCATTCATTTCCTCATTAAAATCGGCACTGAGAAAGTAAGTTCATGGTCAGTGTTCCATTATTTATTCTTGGTATAAAATAAAATTATACACTGTATTTACATACATCATAATTAGCAATATAGTTAAAAATGTATGAGAAACTCATCAACGAAAGTGTTTCTTATTTTAATGAAACTATATTTAATATGTATATTATTCTAAATACCGGAACCACAGACGTTTCGTCAACCTTGTTACTTCACTTTCGTAACAGCTATCGTCTCATGCATTCATAGGCTTTCTTCTTTTTCTAAGTCATTGATCTGTGTTAAATATCCGTGAAAGCCAAAATATGTTCTACCTATTCTCCACCTGTATCCCGGCTTGCGTTGGATGCAACGGGAACTGGCACTCGGATGAAAAAGAAAATATGCCTGTTTATAGGATAGGGGCGGTATCTAATTGATAAGAATTTGTATTATTTTTAATCCTCCATACGTTGAGCATGGCTCACAAAAACTAACAATAGAGGTGTTGAATGATTTTTATCTAACTTATTTCATTTCGGGACGCTCTTCAGTTTTGTAATGGTGACTAGATTCTTTAACCAAATGTTTTCTAAATTTATTACCTTGAATATTTTCCTAGTACCTGCAACCTAGTACTACATTGTTCAACTGCAATTACTACAGACTGCCTACATATGTGTGAGTACCTTAAATTGAGCTGTTCACCTTGGGCCCACGACGGCTCCTAGTTTTAGTCAAATAAGGACATAATATATGTTGGTGGGTAAGTTTTTAAAGGATCAAATAAGTGTAAGAATATGTTATTAAGAGTGAAATGTTCATAAATTTATTTTTAAAGACATTTCGAAATTACATTACTTAGTGAGACCTGTAAGACAATTTGTTTTCTTTTTTAAATAAGCCTAAGAAGCAACCGAAATGTGGATAAATTTCAACAAGCAAAGAGATCTTGAGTAACTCTAAAATTAAAAATTTCAATTGTTATAATGCAGTAAATTTTATGCGTATAAAAACTAATACCTGTTCCAAATACAGACACAAGTAATATCGGTTAAAAACAATATCTTTCAATTAAAATACCAGACGTATCGTTCAATTTATAAAAATTAAGAATCAATTACTACGTAGTCTAACTTACTAAATGAAGTTGATTGGTGCTGTTGTGAGGTGTTACCTGTAAAAGAGAAATTTCAATCAGTAATTAAATAGCTTGCGATTCAATGGAAGTGAATTTCACAGATTATTAAAGACCTGATGACTGCACCCATAAATTAAGAACGTATTTTTATTGTTCGAAAGTTTACATCGATTATATTAAGGATAGTAAATTCATCGCAATATAACGCATGTTAAGTAGGGATTTCCCCGCTCCATTGGGTATACTAGACTAGGAAAGTAATAATAGCCAATTTTAATCCTACCTATATTTTACCGCCGCGTGGTTCCCATGTGGTGTTGTACAAGGCGACTAAGGGATAAGGCTGATTAACTTTAACATCACACAGATATGTACAGCCCAGACTCAGCCTCAGATGCATGGCTAGAGTCAACAATAGTGCCCGGAATACGGCAATAGGCTCACCCCCTATTACGTGGGACCGAATACAGATTGGTGAAAAGTGGGTGTTAATTCACCTCTGCCTAACCCTCCGGGGATAAAGGCGTGATTATATGTATGTATGCTATATTTTACCTATGGGAGGGTGGAATTTTGTGAAGATGTTTGCTATTTAATCAGTCTTTAAAAGGCTAAACTGATCTGGGTGAAATTTGATCATGGTCTGGAATAACACCTATCTATAAACTGTCCAAACGGCAACTACGCACGGCTACAGCCGCCATCACGGAGCACGGCTCCTTCAATAAATACCTTTTTGTTTTAGGAATCACTGACAGCCCTCTCTGCAGAACCTGCATGAGAGAGGATGAAAATGGAAACACAGGTACGCTCCGGGAGATCGTCAGCAGCGTGAATAGGCGGAATAACCGCGCCTTGTCGTGGAATTGCGTATACCAGCCCGTGATACCATACCATACCATACCAACACCTATATTTTGAAAATAGGCTGATGAGTAAGACAGGAACGGGATAAGTTATATAGAGTATATAGTAGGTATAATTTAATACTGTTTTTGCGAGGTGGCAAGGCCATCTTTTTGATATTTAACTTTATCCTCTTGTCAGTCATACTTTATTCCAGTAAGGCAAAGTCATTATCATAATCATTCTAATCGTTTGGTCTACCTCAGCTTTTACGGGAGTGACTACCGTCGACCTGAGCCAAGTAAGTCAGTTACCGGGTGTGCCTACCGCCTCACAGGTGAGTTTGATCCAAATTGTTCAAGCCGTTCCCAAAAAATGTAAAATCTTCATTTAGATATAAGACTATTTAGATAACATTCATTTAATTAATTAAGTAGATAAGTACCTAGTAAAATTACTGTTTAGAAACGTATTACGCAAAATTAGTTATGATCTTATGATATGCTTTTGAAACCTCATTTTTCTCACAAGAGCATGTTGCAATGCAACGTAAGTGGCTTCAAACATCCCAGATGCCGTGCCGTGGCCATGTATGGCTAAGTATGCGTTGGTTTGCGTACTCCTCGGTGTTGCAAGCAATTTTAAAAACAAATTAGTGGAGGAATTGCGTGCGAGTTCTATGGCTTAAATTTTTTTTTAAAGAATTTTATTTTTTCAAATTACTTTATTTTCAGTATCATCATGCGCAACTGGGAATAAAGTTAAGTTTTTCCAGTTGCATCCGAGACTTTCACTTAGAACCCAGGGACCACTTACTCTTCATCTTTTATTTCGATTCAGATTAGCCCCTCTAGACAAGTGGTAATTCGGTGGTCGACATTTGATTTAATAGAATGCCACTTGTTTAGAGTGGCTGATATCTTAGTTTTATTACGACTATATTCATCCACCTCTTTTCATCACTGCCGCGTTTTTTTGATTCCTCAATCCCAAGAGGATGGTCTGCACTAAACTCTTTTCCGTTATGGCGATATGTTCAAGCGTCGAAAACCTCAGTAGAGTTCCGTACACCCAACTTATTAATCCAAACTAATATTATAAATGCGATAGTAACTCTGTCGGACTATTACACTTTAACACCTAAACTGCTGAACCGATTTTATTGAAATTTGGTATAGAAATGTAATTAATATTAACAAAGGACTTAGGCTACCTTTCGAAGGGTTGTCGTCAAAGCTCGAAGGGTTCAAACAGGGGATAACATTTTGTATGAAAGTTCGTTATTTGCGAACATAACCTAATGAAATTTGACAAAAAGTAGGGCAATGGTCTAAAATATGTAGGGACCCATGCGAGTGAAGCCGCGGGCATCAGCTAGCATCTACACAATGCAATCTAGACCGAAAGTATTGTATTTAATCAATCGACAAGCAAAACGTTGTTATATTTATTAACGACTAGCTATTGCCCGCGGCTCCGCCCGCTTGGATGTCGGTTATCGCGACCAAACAAAACAAAAAGGCCTATGTCCTTTCTCAAGGTCTAATCTACCACTATACCAAATTTCATCAAAATCGGTTCAGTGGTTTAGGCGTGACAACGTAACATACAGACAGACAGAGTTACTTTCGCATTTATAATATTAGTATGGAAACACATCAATGGTTGTTATAGTGAAGCCTATGAATTAGAATACAATAGATCAGATGGTACAGGTAATAACTTACTACAGGGTCATAGTGGGCGGCTGTCCTTACTCAACGAGCCTTATTTGTTTAGGAGTAGGCAGAATACTGCAATAACACAATATAATTATGTAACTTGTTATGATGCGAAAATTACATTATATTTAGGTACTTGCTCATTTAATTAATGCTTTACAAACAAAGATATGTACTTATTGATAATAATTATCCGTGTGGTGATGGAGAAAGAATTCAAATATCACTATTTCATCTTATCTGAAGGGTGTCGTAAGAGGCAATCAAAGAAAATATACGTATAGGGAAGTAAAACTCTAAATAAAAAACTGTATCAACTATATTGTGGTGATATCTGCGCAGTCATATACAATGACTTCTATGAATCTGCAATGAACTTCTTCTTTCTACACTTTTAATAAAGAATCTAAACCAATGATAAGGTAGAAGAATTTGTTTGTTAAACGCTCTAACGATATAATTTGAAAGAATCATTTTGCATTTGATAGCCCAGTTTTGAAGAGGAGAAAGTTAGAAGCTACATAAATTTATTTAAAAACAGTCGGGTGAAATTACGGGGCACAACTGTATAAAATGAACATTATATATCAATTGATGTCAGTATAGAGCTCTACAGCCCCCAGAAGGGACTTCCTTAAGATGGGGTTCTGTTATCTTATATTTTAAAATAAGAATGCAAGTAATGTCCGAAACAGACCGAAACAAGTTTGAGAGCATATGAGACCCACTTGCATATCAGAAATCGAAAGAAAATGAATGGTCTCGCATACCGCTAAACTTGTTTAGGTCGTTTTCGTGGCCGAAAGGTATGATTTCGAAGTTGACCGCATACGATAACTGGAGACGCACGCAGCAGATACGCGTAATTCATTGCGGCTTCTCAATGGCCCCCTTTATCCGTATCCAAGTTTAACAAGTGAGGTATTATTCGCTGTTATAAGTGCCTTTACTTATAAGTTAATGCTGACTACTTTTTGAAAAAGAAAATTAAATCTAATTTATAGACATTTCAGTTTGAACGTACATAGAAACGTACATTATTCTGTATACGCGCATAAAACGTAGAGCAGTCAAGGAAAAAAACCGTAACAAGTGTGTAAAAAAGAAGTACCTATAACTAAATTAAATGCCCTTAAAGTTCACGGTAATATTTTTTATCGATGCGTTACGGGGGGGGGGGGGGGGGGGGTTGCATCATTATCACTTTACCTTTTTCGATCAAGTGCGTGGGATACCAATGTTAGCTGTTTTTAGCTAGGTATTTGGGAGTATTGGTGGGTGCAGAATAATTAAGGGGGAATGGGGCCCTCACAAAACCTCACCTGCAAGTCATTAGATCTGCGGACAGTTGGACGAGGCTGAAACGAGAATTTTTTCCATTCAAACAATAAATGAGGGCAGGTGTATATTTCCACAACTGGATCTCGTCTCTCATCATCATCATTTTAGCATTGTTCCGGGTTGCGCCCGAGGCTTTCAGTTCAGTGCCAGAAGTTCGCTTACTCCTTCTGCTCCTTTTGTTGTTATGTAGTTTATTGCACAATAAATAGAGTACTCATATACAGTGTAAACAACTGCTATTTAAGAGCAGTCAAATACAAATCTTATAGAGCAATAATGGTTCTTTAGACTGGCTTATGTAGCATTTATGGGTAAAACTATCGCCTGAACTCTCACCTCCAAGAAGAAAGCCTCGCCCTTAAATCACCAAGTGACTGGCTTACAGGTACGGTTGGCCCCAATGATCTTGATCGGGCCCTATACTACCGGATCTGCACCCACTACTACAAATAAAGTAAATATAAAGCTTTATCATTGTTACTTCATATACAAATGTAAAACAGATTATAATATGAACAACAAAAAATAGTTCCTGAATATATAATGGTAATTATATACGTGGACAGATAACTAATGCATGTAGGAGTATCTACGATCAAATCCTTGGTTAAATTTCATGCATCCGGTGTGACCAAAATAAGAATTAAATAAAAGAAATATATAGACCAATGTCTTGTCTCAAGTATGTTAGATTTATTGTGATCTATTTATAAACATGTTTATGTAGCCATATTGCTAAGTTTTGTTTGAATAGAGAGAACAGCTCATTTTCAAGCTTGTTTGTCATCTAAATTTTCTTTAGATGACATTCGTTTCGTTTAGAATCCCAGTATACATTCCTTTCTGGAGGTAAACAAAAAACAAACTGAATAACGAACTCAAAATGTATGACCAGATGCACAGCACGTTCACAAGGAAATCATCATTGTTTTAGCGTTGTACCCGGGTGCATTTGAGACTTATATCCAACTCCGAGAAAAAAGCCTACGAGCCTCATCTGTCCATCAGCAAGGAAGGTCAGTCTCCTCTCCTTCCTAAAGGATCAAGAATTCAGTTAATCCAAAATTATTACAGTATGCCAAGCATATAATCTCAATCAGTAGACTAATGAATGTTCTTATTATCTAGATCCTAATGGAGGATTCGCTTTTGTTTCAAAATTGGTACCTATTCAAATTCTCTAACAATGGGCGAACCTTCACGGTACCTTACTCCCAAACGAAGTTGCTCATATCCATATCCGGACATACTAAACTGGTACTTAGGTACCTACCTAGTCGATTGATGGGTTAGAGATATCGGATTTATAATTTTGCGGATTACCTTCTTCTTCGCTACCTAGATAGATAGATGAATAGATTACAGGTGAGGTTGGCCTTAAGGGTCTTGATAGGGCCCTATACTACCTGATCTGCACCTACTACCACAAATAAAGTATAGAAATAAAAATAAGCTTTATCACAGTTACTTCATATACAAATTAATAATGAATCCCAGCCGCATATGAAGCGGTTCAACTTTAAGTCAGGGGTCTGCTGTACCATTAACTGCGGATTTGGCTGCACTTCGATATTTTCTGTGAAGCGACTGCCATCTGACTTCCACAACCTAAAAGCGATATCGAAGCATTGCAGTTAGACCACTTGTTAGACTTTTTAGCCCTCCAACTACCCGTAACGACTGTTATAGATGTTCGTATGGCAACCAGATTAAAGTCAATACCCACACTCATGTATACAAATATTTGCTTATAGCGGGGATCGAACTCGTGCCTCCTGCTTGGTGGCCGCGTTTACTACCGCTACGCCACGGAGGCTGTCAATTTAACGGATACCGTAATTCATATAATAACCTAGAAACAGTAACAGGATATGATACTAGCGGTCAGCCTCAGGATGGGTGACCGTTCTTAATCCTAACACAATGAGACCTTGGAGCGTAAATAAAACTGACAGCACGACACCAACCGAGTTGGCTGATAATAATATATTGATGTTAACACTTTCAAAATCATCAACATTCAACACTGAATTGGCTCACAAGGGATACATTATTTATGTGTGGCATTATACAGCATATCCCTTAATTATCCTATACGCTACTGCCAACCATTTTGTTGACTCGGACGTTTGACTGGATAATGTCGAACATTTGTTTTCCCAACACTAGCAAATATCTGCAAAATTCCAGGCCCCTGATTCTGCTAATTTATGACATTACAAAACCATTGACATACCGCTGACATTGCATAAAATGCCATTAAATTTTAGACTTTATGACTGAGATTTAAAGTCCAAAATGGAAAGAGAAAGAGTTTATAACATTTTTCATCCACTCTACAAGATTGTCATTAAATTTTAGACTTTAACAGTACAGGTGTAAAGTCTAAAGTTAAATGGCATTAGTAACAGTGTCTGTGGTACCGCACTGGTTTTACCATGAACAAAATAATAGCAGAATCAGGGCCCAGCAAAGGTTTCTATACGGTCCGGTTTTTGGCTTGATAATCAATTGGTCTGCGGTTTCCACTGCCTCATGTATTGCTATGTGGTTATGTGGCATATGAAGCATGCCGGCCTAGACTGAGACCTCAAGACTCCCAAAGTTATAGTTTTCCGGCAACACAAACTCAAGTAGGCTTTAAAGTACAACCGTATGTTCAAAATCGAGTGTCGAACGAAGCGATAGCATATTTCTAAAATTGGTTATCTTATGTGAATTTAACATAACCGCTTCCTCGTGTGGTAAACTATATAACAACTTCTAATTAATGATTAATTTCAATATTTGGCAGGATACCCGTAAGAAAATTACTGTTATAATAGCATTTAAAAATTTCCTTTGAAGTCAATCAATCCAATTATTGGAGCGTATGTGTTATAAATGTTATTATCCAAATTGTACCTTATCCTGTCCAAAGACAATATCCTTGAAGGGAAGTCGCAATTATCGGACTTAAACCTACTTCCTGTACGGTTACAAACGGCGTATTTTCTTGCGTAATCCGTAAAAAAAATTAATTGACCGTTTCATTTGATGTTAGTATAGCAGAGACTCGTTCGACAATCATCAGGTACCCCAATTATCTTGGTAGTGTCTCATATACCCAATTACGGTATTGGTGACTTTTCAAGTACCCTTCACCAAGGAAAAATGAACAAATATGTAAGTATGTAAATATCAATTACGATGGTTACAAAAATTTTATTCAACAAATTAAGATGGTGTACGCTAAAACCAACACACCATAATAATTATGATTAATACATCGAGGTAAAGATAATACAACATAGGTAATTATTAATTTGATTGTCTTAAGAACTGATGCAACCTGTAAATACTCTATAGCTTGGCTAATCTTGTTTACTTTTTCTTGACATTTATACTATAGAGAATTGCGCCAGTAAAGAGGTCAATAAATTACATCAATAAAAACATATATGCGTATTGCGTTTTCAAATTAAAGGTACGATATTACCAACAATTTATGTGAAACGTGTAAATAATTGTTTAATCGATATAAATAGAATTTCCAAATACTAATAAATTAATGATTCTCGATCATTAATGATTACATCTAAGTTCTCAGTTTGCGTAATTCGATAATCAGTATGACGGCACAAAACAAAAGGCAACGCAAACGCGCCAGTTAACGTTACGCGAGAAGAAAGTGGTCAGTCGAGTAACCTCGTCGGGTTTTCGGCGAAAGTTGTTAATACAATAAAAAGAAAAATAAATGAATATTTAGAATTTCTGTAATAGTTGGTAACGAATTGTTGTTTGGAAACATTTTGTGGTAATGTAATCGCACAAAATTCTACAAAAAGATTGGCGTTTCGTTTAGAAATGTTATAAGTAACAATTTACAATTGGATTTTTTGTGCTCGCCTCACACTTTTTTTTATTGAGGTCAAAGTATTATTTATATACATAGTTACGCCTATTTTACCAGAATGGTTAAGTAGACGTGAAATAAGGAAATAACACACACATTTCATCAATCTCTGTGTTAGTCGCCTCTTGTTCACACACATTCATAGGGTACATTTTCTTTACCCAGGCCAGAAGTTGTGTCTGGGCTGTATTTATGTCCTATCGGATGTAGAACAGCCTTTTTCCTCAGTCACCTTGTAAGAAGAGTCGGGCGTATAACCAATATTTAATCTTCAAATAGGTATTAAAATTCATTGACATTCTCTACGTCCCGTTCCACCTCACTCAGGAAATGATACACAAATTTTGTTCTAAACAGCTTGTTGCATGACAAAACCAGTTAAGTACCTATAACTACCAATGCAATTCCAAACATATCTTAGTACAACAATTGGGTCTCGGACAGATTGGAAGACTGGTATTAAGTGAAAATGTTTGGAGCGCTCTAGATACGGTCGGTGGCGGAAAAGCGTCGGCGCGCGCACCGGTCGACGTACCCACGGAATTTGTGCACGTGCACATTGTTACACGACATCGGGAAGTGCTTGGTTTTAAAAAGAGTAGAACATTCGAAATGTGGCTGTCTGTTTCCCGCAGTTGCGGTGAATATACCTTCGAAAGTTAGCCAACCAGGCTTGAATGAATCACTGTGCGAAATTGCATCCGATCTGTCCAGCCGCTCTGGAGTATCAGTGTGACATACATCCATCTACCCACCCAACTTTTTCTTCTATAAAACACATATAAAAAAAGAAAACCTAGCACCACTCCGAAGCTCAGGCTCTCATAAATGCGGATAATAATCCCACAAATTAAAAATTAACTTTCTTTCTCTCTTTCTCTCTCTTATCTCTGTAATTGTGTTCGTTGTCGTAGTTGAGAGTTATGCTTATAAATTATTAAAAAAATTCAAAAGCATGCCATAACAAGAACTAAAATAAATGTTTTATTCAGATAAAAACCATACAAACCAATAATGTGTGTTCAAAGTGACCTAATCATAAACTTACATAAAATAAATAGCGAAAACTTTTTTAATTCCCTGTTTAAAATAATTGTATTTCAATAACATTCGCGTAAACTGCAAAAAATATCATGCTAGCCAATAAATGCAATACAATACAAATACGCAAAGCTGTAGCACTCCGCATTGGGTACCGGGGTACTGCACAAATACAAAACAAATTTAGTTAACATCAGTCGCAAATCAACTCGCTTATTTATCTGTGAACCTACCACGACGTACATAAGAGATTCAATTGGCAATATAACGATTCAGATCTGGCAGCGCTTCAGAAGGAGAGAGATGGAGTCATACAGTGCACACGCCCATGTATAGCTCTAGCGCTCCGAACCACTGCCGAATCTGAATAGCAATAATTGAATTTCTTATTGTCGTTGTGGTAGGCTCTCTGCAGTCTTTTCATTTTGATAGTAAATTAGCTACTGCACTAAGCCCACGCTCAGCTAAATATGACAGAAAATCCCCGCAATTCAGGATAGAGAGGTGATATTGATTTGTGAAGCCAAAGTATTTATTGTCCCTTTGTACCATAACGTCACCCATATGTCTGAACCCGCTACCCGTTTCCCACTATGGTCTATGTACCTCTGACAACGAAGATAAGATTGCATTTATTCATACAAAGTTGTATGTAAACCGTATCTCCTTTGTCGACTGTACACTTCTGTAAAATCATATTTCCCCAATTACCTACATGCTAACTATCCCCTATGCTAATGCGAGGTGCAATGAAAACACTCGTCCCACTGCACTAGATGCTCGGAGCGCGCGTCGCACGCCACGGCGCACGCATCACTATTTACATTTTTACACCATTCTCCAGACTCATACGAAATCTAACCGGGCACGCATGATAATTTTATGAGTGGTAAGGTAAGGACTTATCAATATTTTGAGTTTATCACATGGAGAATCTATACCACCTACTGCTATATTCTTTCGAACAGAATGGACGGGCTCATTATCATCATCATAATTGAAGAACTATATTTATTAAATATGAAGATTCTTATTTTCTATTTTCAGATAAGTATCTATTTTATAGAGTCGAAAATTTACGCGAATGTTAGAAATGGAATTTTTTTAAACAGATTTTATGGTTTTAATTAGAGTTTTCTTTCTCATAGTCGAAAAGTTGCTAAAATTATACCATAGTATTGTCAAGTTTATGAAATTCATTACATCAAATTTAATTACACCCGTGAAAATCAAATAAAATTATTTGTGGTTTGAAAACAGGAGCCGTTATTCATTAAACTAATGTATAAAATCAGTTTTAGCCGACATCTGCCACAACCTTAACTAGTTGATTGATCTCCGATTAACGTGTGACTAATTTTTGTTCTAACATTAGTTCCGGATTTCACTGATTTTGCATATTGGGCGTACTATTTTGGGTGACAACTTTCTATGGAAAGCTACAGATGTCGAGTTTACTGTGGACGAAGTTCAGAGTTCTGTGTTACGTAACACAAAAGAGAGAACCTGATATGCCCTTGTAGGTAGAGTTATGTGATTGGAACGATGTAATAGGGACGCACCTGCGGAAGGAATGTTTGCGTCGATAGCTGACGAGAATTAGGTTATGTAAGAGTAGATTGAAAGAATGCTTCGATATCATTTTTGGGTGACGAAATTAGATATTTTGGTTGAATTGTTATGTTGAAGAAGCAGACACTGAAGCATTAGACGTATTAGGTACTTTAAAGAAAACCGTATTAAAAATTCAGGTTATCCTGGGTGAGGCGAGAATGAATTCTGAATTTGGAACAGGATGTAGAAACCAGATAAATGAGATATTTTTTTGCATCTATAATCTGCATGTGCATAGCGGGTTTTTTTGTAATGTCATCGGCATGACAGGTACGAAAAATTGCGCATTGTTGCTGCTCAAGTAGTAGCATATAATTTTTTTTTCGATACAGTGAATTTATTCGTATACATAGAAATCGTTGGATATAAATATTATATGTATTACATAACTACTTTGTCGTCTAGATATCGACATAATTAGATTTTTGATTAGGTATCAAGTTTTTCACAAATTGACTTTCTATTTAATAATTATAATTAATGGGAATGACAGATCTTTATTGGATATTATCGCTTCTCAACTTTTGAACGAATGCGATTCTTTATATTTACCTACTATTTACAGCAACCCACTCACTTTCGACAGTATACCTAGTGTCCAACAGTACGATAAAAAATCGCATTAACTTTTAATGCGATTATTTTCGTTTCTGTGTTATCTTTACATTGTTAGTAAAATGTGTTCGAGAAAGTAAGCTGGAGAATTTATGTTTGTGATTTTTATGAATTTAAAAATCTAGAAAGTATCTTGTGGTTTCGGTGCGTACGGGTTTATTTCGCGTACGATTTTTCATATTTTGTTCAAATATTTATTATTATAAGTATAATAAACTTAGTCTTTGGTAACTGTATATTATAGTCAAGTTAGAGGGTTTGTAATATATAATAATCAGCACCTGGGTGTTTGTAGTCTGGTCTAACAACTTGAAAAGTAATAGTCGATAAATTAATTAGCTTCCCGTAGTCTGACCGCGTAATTTCACTTCGATCCAAGGGCAATCTTTCTATTACCCGTGGTGCCATCAATCTGGCTATGGGAATATCAAATTACCCCTGTATTGGTTTGAATTTTTTACAGTTCGCTGCATTTGCACCCAGGTACGTTCATTCAAGGAATGGAGTAATCTAGTAAGGCGGTGCTTAAGGAAGCGGTAGGAGATTTTTTGGGAAATTATTCTTTGGGAATTCAGCTAGTCGAATATAAGATATCTGTCCAATTACTTAGGTGGTTTTATCGGGCATTGAATGGCAAACTTTATTTGTCCTTGAACTTATGACAGGGAAAGTGAGCTGTCAGTCGTAGATGAATGGTTTCTGCCGGCCGCTGTTCTAGTGTGGACGGGTGTACCATGCTGTAATTAAACATCTAAGAGAAATTAAAAATAAAGCATTCTGTTTTCAAATTACAATAACGTAACTATTACCCGTGCGTTTTCGTTTATATTTAGTTTCGCTTAGTAATTAGGAAAGTGAAAATTGTTTATGTAAAAAGTGGACTAATTAAGATGCAAACTTTTTAATACAATTTTTTTGTCTAATTTTTTGAACCTTCTACAGCTTGTAGACTTATTGGCAAATTTATAACAATTTAATTGACTGAGTTAAATCGTTTCGCAGTTCAATTTTTGTTACGAGTATGACAAACATGTCAATAAAGAGTAATCTGTAATTTATTAAAAAAAAAGGAATTTCCGATCTGTTTAACTTATAATAATGCCTACATAATGGACTATTGTAATTTTGACTTTTTATGCCATGATGTGATGATTTGATCTAGGATGAGGCACGTTGGTTGATCGATAACATTAACCCATGGCCCTCCGTACCCAGTTCGAGCACAGGTCACGGGCCCCCGCGGCCGTCCACGGCGACTCGGCTGAGGGTCAATTCAGATCACGTATAAAAACGCAAAGAATGGAGAGGAACTTATCATTATTAAAAAATATCTGTTTGTTCAACAAAAGGTTCCATATAAATATTATAACTTTCTTCCTAGAGACCACCCACTCTGCCCATCCACAATAACTTTATCCATGGTCACATGACGTTCAGTAATTATAGTGAATAATATTTATGTAAATTTAAACGTATTTAAATAGTTAGTATTTCTTATACTTTCAAGTATTTTCTATGCATTTTAGGTTTTAAATTAGGTTAACAGTACAATGACAAACGCTTTCGTTTAGAAATCGTTAGATTTTATTAATATTAATATAATTCCGTGATCATTATAAAAGTTTTAATACATTTTAATGCGTAAATTATCTCATAAAGTCGGACATTAACTACATGCATTCATACATCGTCATCGTAACAATAAAACTTAGTATAATAAACTGTAATAAGTAGTTTATTGTAAGCACATTATAGAATATATATTTTTCGAAATACCTGTTAAAATTGTGTAGTTGAATATAATATTTCTAACACAACAATACAATTCGCATCATATAAAAAAAGTATAAATTTTAATAAAATATTTAATTTAAAAAAAACATACCTTTTAAAAATGATCTCACTTCAATTCCAATTCAACCCCCTTTTTATAGTTCGTACACATACAATTTTAAAGTTCGAAAAAAAGTTTAATACCCGAATACCGTCGTTGACTGAATCACATTTTTCGAATTACAAAAATGGTTCAACATCACACTGCGTTCTTAGTTTGACTTCCAGAAATAAGTAATGTTGAGTTCAAGTTAAGACTGAGCCATGTGTTAACACCGCGAGTGGCGCGCGAACACTGATCCGTGGTACTCTCCACTCGAATGCAACTTAACTACCAGTCTTCCACTCACCACTACTCGCCAGGGCCGTATTCAGTCGCTAAGTTGCAATTAATACGTGAATCAGAGCTTTTTAAATTGACTTCTCGAAGTACATGCTTTGACTTATGAAGTGTAATTAATGATTAATTGCATTAATTACTTCATAGGTTAGTTTCGTAGTTTAAACATTTTTTGACCAACTTTTACTTTGAGCAATACGACATTTTAGTTGTAATACAAGCAAATTGATGTTAGCCAATGAGAGATTATTGTCTACCTCAATACCGTGTATCGCAAGGTGTAATGCGGTATTCTGACCCTAAATTCTCAATAGTAATTAACTGTCTGAAAAGAATATTTGTTAGAGATATTCCTAGAAGACTGTAAGAAAAATAAACCAAGTAGAAGGCATAGTCTCGTCAGGTCACGTTGCTAACTAGTGCAGTACTGAGGGTGGTAGATTACCCTACTCATGGTAAGTATTTGTGCGATTTACATAATTATATCTAAGTTATCGTTTAGTAGATACTACTTTGTGTCTGTCATAATGTCCGTCGACGTTTTGATCCTTAATGGAGTGGACATTTGCTGTGTAAAAAGTTAAGGAACAAAATAATAAATTATAATTAATGTTCATGTGTGTATTAGTTCTTGTGTACTCGATATGTAGTAATTAATATTATATAAGTAATATTAAAAGATCATACACTTAAATATTATGGTTTAGCCACACAATTTGCATGACTATATAATAATTATATCATCAACGAAAACCGGCTGTTCAAGTATACTCGAAATAGGTACTAGCTACCGGATAACTGAATTTAACAAGGAAAGTGCTTGTTTAGGGTTTCGGGTTCATAGAGCGCATTAGGAAGGGATGTGTACTTATCAGTTGTCATCGTTGTGAGAACTGTTTTCGGAGATGGGTTTTGTTGGTATCGATTTAGGGCTTGTAGGTAGTACTTTTCATCAGATGGATTGGTTATTTGTCTATCTAGTAGTATAGTAGCCAGTAGGTATATGTCATCGGTGAGGTACTGGGTTTGTTTGAAATATGCAACCTACCAGTGGTGAAGGGTGAAGTTCACAAAAGGCAAGCCGGTGGAAATGTTGGTGTATAAATATAAACATCTCTACCACGGCTTGTCTTTGCAGAGTAAGCCGGTATGAATCGTGTTGTAGGGAGCCCTCGCCACTGCAACCTACCTATCGCAACAACCGCCAACGATTTTTGCTACCCGCTACTTAAATTAGGTCGCAATGAATCTAAATGCACGGAAAACACGCAATGCACTTAATTACATATTATAAAATAAATTTAGATTTGTGTGAAGTCAAATAAAATTAGAGTAATACTAAATTCATATTATATAATATAATAAAGCATGTAATAAATTGTTGTAATAACGTATGTTATACAGGCTAGTTTCTTAAAGACACTTGCACACACATGCAACTAAACGCATGAGCCTCAATGCAATCAAAGTTCGTCCCTCAATCTAGTGAGCGAGGTTGACTCGCACATGCTTTATTTTTCAAATTTTAGTCACATTGGTTTTCAAGTTTGGTGGTAAAAACATTTACTCGTTCCATGGGACAAATTGACAATGAATCTAGGGAGAACTCTCACTGTTTTACTTTGCCACTTTTATTTCTCTGTTGTAGTATGAAGTCTGCTCTTTCATAGTTTGACTTCCTCAGCTAAACTACCCGCTAGATTTCCCTTTCTATCCCTGATACGTCCCTGTCAAATTGCGCCTGCTCGTATTTTTTTATCTCTAGGTAATTTAGTTTATCTGTGACCAATGTTTTTGTGTTTCCTGTCTCAGGGGTCTAAGTTACGGAAGCGATCGCTCAGGTACAAAACTGCGGTTTTGTTTTATGATAATGGATAAATCTTCTTGCCGAGTGGTTTAGATTACGTAACTGGTAGATAATAATATTTTGGGACTATACATCACCAGTATCTAGATAGAATGTAAATGTATTATTCATTTTAGAATAAAGATAAACGATCCAATGATAAAAGCATCTAGAGGGCGAGAAATCTGTCGAGAAATTTTTGATAGGAGGGAAAATGGGGGAGAACAAGGCGAAGTATGCTATCGCGTTATTTATAAACTGTACTCGATGTTTTTTCTCATAAACATCAAGAACATGATTCCACACAAGTTGTTGTGAAAAAAACATGACTTGCAAAGGTGTATTTCCTTAGAATAAAATAAAACTACTTTTAAAAAGTCCGACTTCAAAAACTGAAAAGTATAAATTAAAGGAAATAACTGAATTTACAGATTTACTGAACTGTATTTCAATTGATTTCAGCATAAGTTCAGGCACCACAAACAAAGTTGGCACCGACTTCTAACAGAGCAGTAAATTTGTAAATTCAGTTATTATTTCTAAGTTATTTTTTTCTTTACAGCAGTGTTTGTAATACTTAGGTTGTTTTTTAAATTGTGTGGTGTCGAGGTAGACTGGGTGAATCTTTAGTGATTTAATCCAGTCCAGCATGCCTTCGACCATAGTTTTTGAGTTTTGTTTCATAAGATTGACATAATGTTCTCAATAACATAAACGAGATATTCATGCTATATATAATAGATGAGTTCTATTGTTTGCTTCCATAGTTCAAGACTAGGTAATTCCAGCACGTCCTTGACCATCATAATGTAGCTTACCTTGCCACAGGATCGTCCTAAATTTAGCTAAAAGGCAATCATTTCCTACTTAATTTTGAGGAGTTCTCTGGTGTAGGTATCTCCGGAGTCCAAGGTCCAGGACCCATGAAATTCATATGGAGTACCTGTGAGTTATTCTAAACCCAATGCAAAAATAATTTTTGAAGTCGGTTCTTAAACGACGACAATATAGGACAACATAAATAATAAGTCAGTTAAAAGTTTCAATTAAAATTATACAAAAATTTTCATAAATGGAACAAATTATTTAAAAAAATTATGGGACCAAAAAGCAACTATTCCGCGTCGAACTAAAAAACATCATGTAAATCTCAGAGTAATCGGTGTACATGCATAAATAAAAGATACCGATCCAATAGAACCCTTTTTGGAAGTCGGTTAAAAAGAAAAAAGATGAGAATTTGATTTGATTTGAGAATTTCTTGATTGGCATATTTTTAGTTAAGCATCCAGGGCTGTTTAAAATAAGAAGATACGTAAGTATCTTTTTCTCTTTTTTTACCACATATGAGTACTTACCAGAAAAATTTGGCAATGCGTGCTCGCGAGGTCACCGAACTCCTAGATAATAAATCAATATTTAATTAGTTGTCGTTGCTACCTGTACGCCACAGTGGACTGAAATATCGTTTTGTGGAATTAGGGAGAAAAAACTATAGAAAGTGATTCCTTTTCTGTCTATAATCGTTTTATGTTATGGGCATAAATCCAAAAAGTTAGTATTTCAAAAGTTATACGGTAACAATGTTATAACATGAAACAGTTAATTAATTCTTATGTTATGCTTAGAAATAATTAAAAATAGTTAACTAATTAAATATTAATTATACATAATGTGTATGTTCTCTATTCCACACTACCCCAGAGGTTAAGAACCAAGTGCGTTTTTTTTTAAGTGGTGTCCCCAAGAGGCCTAATCCACTGGCAAAAATAATTATATGGACTGTCTATTATACACCTGACATAAAAATAATTATTTAATAAAAAAACAATATTAAACCTGAAAAAAAATTGTCTCAAATGGCCTCAGGTAAGAATCAACCTCGAATATTATATTTCATTCATTCTTCGTCATATTCTTTATCTTGTTCAGTAGTAAATAGTAAGGATTGTGCCTCATTGGATATTATTTTATGTTTCCTAACGAATAGGTATAGGTATAGGTAAAATGGTCTAATTGTAGAAATATATGGATCAGATGTAACAATAAAATTATTAAAAATGTCCTCATTTGTTGCTTTTCTAGAAAATTTCCTTGAGTGGTGTTCTCGATACCTCCTGAAATCTTTATTTCTAGATTCAGCGGCTTCTTCAGACAATTTTCCTATTGGGATAAGACCGAAATTGGCAATGATGTCTGCACCATGCACAAGTATTTTATGCACGCTTGCAGGCATATAAAACCATTTATATTTCTCAATGTACAAAGCCAATGTAGCATCTGTAAATTCCTTAAATTTAAATGTATTTATAGGAAGCCCCGATGACAATGTTTCTAAAATGACAGAAAACCGCTTAATAAGATTTTCATTTACTCCAGTAATAGAAGAAGTAGTATTTACGTTTTCGAAAAATCTGCGGGCCGTATTCCCATCATTAGTGGTACCATGACCCTGTTTAACAATATCAATAAGCAGACCAGTTCTAGTTTGAAAAGCTATTTGAACTTTTTTCTTTTTATTTTCCAACTTAGCTTTATTTTCACCTTTCGCAATCCAAGATTTAAAATCTAGTCTATAGGATATGTGCAAAATACATTCCATGAATCTGATCCAAGCGTGAAGTGATGATATGCCAAATTTATACACCTCAGTATTCCATTGTTTTTGTGACAATATGTCCAACTCATTCATTTCTTTAGGTGTGGCCTTACAAATATCACAAGTTTGTGAAGAGGTCTCACTCAGTACTGATGCCACTTTTCCATCAATCATAGTTAAATGTAACGTGTGACGAATCAATTTTCCTAGAACGTTAGTTTCATTTAAACAATTAATTTCGGAATATCCTCTCCTTTTCACTCCTAATTATTAACTGCGTCTCTTTCATAAATTTAAAAAACAGGGGACGGCAAAAAAAAGTAGAATTAGGTGTTTTATTTTCCCACAAAACTTGTTCTCCACATGTTAGTTTTAAAGGAACTAGGCTTCCCATAAATATACTGCTATCATCATCATTGGTCTCACTTTTCTGCTTATAATTAGACTGACTTGAGGCACCATCGAAACCCCATTTACTAGTTAATTCTAGGTTATTGTAATCGTCTTGTATTTCAACTAATTTTAAAAGTCTTTCTGCCGTTTTGTCTAAAAGAGCCTGTAATTTTATTTGTGCAGAAATATCTGTTATTTCCACATCATCTTTTGATGGATAACATTCATTTTTTGCCTTTTGAATAAAATAGTAAGAGGGTAGTAAAACTACGCCTTCGCCTTGAATTGATTTTCTCATAGCATTATATTGCCATTTTGTCATTTTTAAAGATAACATATTACCTAAGGCTTTTTCAGAAGACATAACGTTTTTTTTCGGAACAAAAATGAATTCCTTTACATGTTTTACCTCTTCAGGATTTTTGAGCAGATAATTTAAAATTTCAGCAATATCATTTTTACCACACGCCTTTAATGAACGTAAATAAAAATAAGACTGTTCCTCTTCTTTGTCAAAAGAAAAGGAATTAGATTCAGTATTTTCAATTCGCTTTTTTTTCTGTTTAGGCCCTAAATCAGAAAAAGGTTTCCTTGGACTAATCTGAGTCGAAGTTCCAACGGTTTTAGTTGTTAAAGGAGTACTTACGTAAGAAGGGCCAGCAATCGAGTGCACGTTCTCACTATCACTTGCTGAATTATTGATAAATTCAGGCCAATTTACACGCGAATCTAACCAAGAACTATATTTATTTACAAAAACAGAACTTTTGCAACCCGCTAAGGTCCATTTTCTTTGAAGATTAAAACAATATGTCCTACAAAATGTTTTGAGAGCTTTGTTTTGATCGTCATTTAACTGTTCCGTTAAATGTGATTTAACGAGATTGAACATTATCTCACTATTTTTTAAACTTCCACTTTCTTTTAATTTTAAAAATACGTCAAGATTAGAAAATAAACCTTCCATAATTCGAACATATAATAGCGTACGTTAATCACAAAAGCAAAAAACGGACTAATAGAATACATACTGACAGAATAATAGACTGATGACTTGAGGGTAGTTGTAAAAAAAATTAATAACCAGATTGCCTCAGTGGCCCATAGTGGTATGAGAGTGCGACTTCCGTCCCTGAGGTTCAATTCCGGGTCGAATCAAATATATGTGTGATCCACGAATGTTTGTTTTGGAGTTTGGGTATTTTCTATGTATAATTTAATTATATGTATTAGATTAGCATAAAGATTTATTCTGTGTCTGGGTGTAATTTATCTATAATAATGTATGTATTTACAAAAACAAATGTATTTAAGTATACATATTTATCAGTTGTCTAGACCCATAGCACAAGCTTAATTAGCTTAAATTGGACTAGATGGCGTTGTGTGCAATTGTCCAAAATATTTATTTATTTATTTTCTTTATGTCTTTAGAAATATATAAGTGTGTTTAACAGTGGTCTAGATCCCATAGCTCAAGCTTATATTGGCTTAAATTGGGTTAGATGATGTTGTGTGAGAATGTCCAAACATTTATTTATTTAAAAAAAAATTGCGCACTTGACTAATTTTTATACTGACTACTATAAACACCTTACGCACTATGGTTCTTAACCTCCACAAGAGAATAAACAAATATTAAAAAAAAAAAATGAGGTCCAAAATGACGCAGTTTCGGGGATTTTCGAAGCTCCCGAATTATGTGTAAAGATAGAATATTTAACTTATTTATCGACACCATAAATAATATTTGGAGATTATGTGAGCTTTTTGAAATATTAATTTTTTAATATTTTTTCAAACAAAAAAAAAAAAATTTTTCATAACTTTTAGAATATGACTGTAAACAAAATGAACCCATACCATTAAAGACTCGTGTGGACTAGTAGAACAAATCACCATTAAAAGAATAATTAAAAAAAAATGTTAATTTTTTTATATCGTAATTCTATGAGAAATTAAATTGAGCCTACTGTGCGCCAGCAAGAAACGAAATAGTAGATTGTTCAACAAGGGACTAAAACAAGCCATAATGACACGAAATGTTTTTGTGGCTAATAATTCGAGTGTCATTATGGTTGTTTAGTCCCACGTTAAACACTCTACTTTTCACTTTGAATGCGAGGAAATAAAACGACGTTCTATACAAAATTATAATATATTATTTATAATAACAAAGTTTCTTAAGGCGCCCACTCACTAACAGTTTACCGGACGACGGCCGGACGATATAAATCTTTCAGTTAATTGCAATAACCCACACACTAATAATTTCGTTAACGATTTTGGACTGACGACTAATATGATCCGATAGTGTGTGGCCGCCGAACGATTCCGGACAGTCCTAGGCCGTCAGGGCGATCGAGCACACGTCGGCCGGCGGCCTGTCGATCGACGTTTCGTGTCAGCTTTTTTTACGTAATAAACTTAGAATAACACGGTAAAATAATATTATTCTTTTGTCTGAGGTAAATAACATTATGATTTTACTAAGATTTTATTACATCTATATTTCAAATGCACATAGTCCATAAGGTCCAAAATAGCTAACACCTATTTCTTACAATGACTTTCACGTACTTATATAAGAATTAAGTAGTGCAAGCTATTTTCAAGCTTATTGACATCAGAATGCATCTAGTCTTTTTTCTTATATTCGTGATCAGCGGCATTTATTTATGCGAAAAAACATGTAATCAAGAAAATGTCAATACGGTCGAAATTCGCTTGCACTGTTTCAGAGTCTCTGTGTAACTGATATCGGACCACTACCGGCAGGCGATCGTACGACGGAAAACTGACGACTCACAACTGCTAGTGTGTGGTCGCAAAACTGACAACAGGGAAATGCCGGCAGTCCAACATCGTTTTAGTGTGGGCGCTATCGGCTTAGGACTGCAGGCCACCGGACAGATCAGAAACTGCAGGCGGACTGTTAGTGAGTGGGCTCCTTAATCTAACCTAAGAAAAATTATATTCAAAATTCAAATTGCAAAAAAAAATGTACCGCGGTTTTTTTTTGTTAAGTGGCGTACGCTTTAAATGCCTGCATATTAAGCTAACAGATTGAAACTTGAAAAATAATTTAAAACTAATTGGAAATGCATAATAAAATGAATTAATCCTTAATACTTACATAATAATTAATTAAATTAATATCATTAATCGTGTTTCAAGAAATTAAATGGGTTTATTAGATCTTTTCAAATGTAATTTTGAGGTTATTTCTATACACAATCACTCAAAACGTCCATATATTCAATCGATGGATCGCTTTGATAATCCTTTTTCACTATCGATCCCACATGGACGTTTTGAGCAACGAATCAATTCAAATTCTGGTTTCAGATTGGCATATTTGGAATGAGATCGCATATGAGGACCGGCCGTTGAGAACTACGGTCTCAAAGTGGTGGTACGAGGGTTTCAACATATAGGGCGAAGCTGGGGCGGGTAGGCTAGTGATTTATATAAATATTCCTAGTTTCATTTCAACTGTTTTGGTTTATTGGCGCACGGCGCAAAGATAACAATTGCTGTATACTATACAAAGTCATCATTATCATCATAGCATTGGTCCCGGTTGCATCCAAAGTTCATAATTTGAAGCCCAGGGTCCGCTTTCATACTCTTTCTCATGATTTGACTTATCTCGACTTATATGAAAGCGATTGCCGCCTGAACTCACAACCCCGGGAAGGAACCCCACGTCAAGCCTCTCTCATCACTAGATGTGCCGTCCAGTACATGAGGTGGGCTTATGCCCACAAGTCTTGGTGGAGTCCCCACTTGACTGGTAAGGTAAGGGCTACCCTAATCAATATTTTGGTTGGTTTAACCTTCGTAATAGGTACAATAAAAATCATAAATAATAATAAACAAACCTTATTTTCACTTCTCATGCTCTTAAATTGTTACTTTAGTCACTGCATATCGGGAATAAACTTCCTTATAAATCTCTAGGGACTAAAGTAATTTTGAAGTGAAAACTTCTTTAGTGGCGTTGGATGGGTAAAAAGTGGTAAACTCGCGTCAGGATTACTTAACCTTTGAACCGTAACCGACGACTGACGTCATACAAAATTAGCTACAGATTGTTTATTTTATTAGGTACGCTAAGAAGCTTCGTAGCTTAGCGGTAAGCGCTTCGCCTGTAAGTCCTTATGGTTTCAGATAGTACCGGGTTCGAACCTGGGCTTCTGACACTTTTTGTGATTATTTTTTCTTTTTGTAATTTATTACTTTTTGTGATTATTTTTTCTTTTTGTAATTCATTAATTTCTTCTGACAGAAAATTAGTGATTGGCGCTACATTATAAGTATAAATATAATAGGTATGGTATGTTCTTTTTACCCTTTTCTCTGTATATAACGAAGAAAGAAAGGAAGAAAAAGTTTTCACCTTTGCCGGCACTCCCGGAGTGCAACCCTTCTTTTTTTTGTGAGTTTGATCCACACAAAAAAGTATGTTTACATTTTTTATTGCGAATAAGTTTTTTATAAGTTGGAACCATAAATATAAGTTTAGATTACATGGATTTTCCGTCATTAATTTACCATGCTTGATAGAAAGATTTCATTTTTATGATTGACCGTATCGACTGATGGTACAGGATGTTATTTTTCGGGTTTCAGTAGGTTCGATAATAATAATAATAATAAAAACTTTATTGACATCAAAATATACATTGTCATCCACTCTTAATTAGACATATTTAGTACAATGTGAGATGAACGTCGTCCGTAGTACTAGTACAGTAATATGCTGGATAATATCGTATCTCATTAGATACGATATTATTTACGATTTACGATTTGGTAACAAAATTTAATGAACCCTGTCTCCTAAACTAGGATATCCTGTGTCTTAGGAGACAGTTTTCGGCTAATGTTTACAATATTAATTTATCAATGAACAGTCAGCAGTCTCGGTCGGTCGACCTGTGGTTCATAGAATAATGGAATAAATTGTGAAGGATGTATATTAGTTGCCAATTTCGTGATGAGTGTGTGAGATTGTGTGTGTGCGTGTGTATGTGTGTGTGTGTGTGTATGTTTGTGCGCGCGCGCGTGTGTGTGTGTGTGTGTGAGTGTGTGTATGTGTATGTTTGTGTGCGTGCGTGTGGCGTGTGTGTGTGCGTGTGTATGTGTGCGTGTGTGTTTGTATGTTAGTGTGTATGTGTATGTATGTGTGGTGTGTGTGTGTATGTATGTGTGACTGTTGTGTGAGTGCGTATATATATATGTGACTGTTGTGTTAGGCAATGTATGTCATTAGGGATTCCGTTTGTGCATAGTCTTGTTGGAGGAGCCATGTTGACACTTTGTTTTTTAATTCGTTTTTATTTATATCAATGATATTTAGCTTTTTGTGGATCTGTTTATAAATGTGGCTACTAATGATATAATATTGATGCTTGGCGAAGGCGGTTCTATGAAGTGTGCCCGAAGGATAGTTCGTACGTCTACTGGGATTAGAAGGGGGGACGCTGTTGTGTTTCCTAAGGACACACCGGAGCACGTATAGTTGACGGACCGTCAAAACGTTGCAATCATTATACAGATGATCTGTGGGATAGCGGATAGGTTTTCGAGTCATAAATTTTAAGATTGCTCTCTGAGCTCTCTCTAGTTTCAGAACGTTTGACTTCACTGCTCCACCCCAAACCGGGATACAGTATCCTATAACTGATTGACACAGCGCTTTGAAGACCATTTTTAGGGTGTCGAAGTTTGCTGAGGCTCTGAGCGACTTGAAAATATCTATAAGTCTCATTGTTCTGGTTGTCAAAGTTTCCATATGGGCATCCCATCGTAGTCCCGTGACTATTTCCACTCCCAGATATCGTACAACCTCAGTTCTTTTAAGTATCGGGCATGTACACGGTGCTGCTTGTTGTGGGCACGTGTGCGCTGTTAATAAGAACGTAGAGTCTGGGGACGTGATTTGACGGAGAAAAAAGGGAATATAGGCCGTTTTCTGATAATTTAGGGTTAACAGGTTAGTATTGAGCCAATCTGTTACCTTAGCCAATGCTGATTCTGCGCTATTTTTGACACTGACCCATGTTGATCCGGTAACTATGATTGCTGTGTCGTCAGCATAAGCAAACATTTGTGCATTTGTAAGTGTCATATTACACAGGTCATTGACATAGATGAGGAACAAAATTGGCCCTAGGATACTTCCCTGTGGGACTCCGTAGGAGACAGATTCTTCGTCACTTAGATGTTGATTAATCTGTACCCGTTGGGTCCTGTTACGGAGATAACTTTTGAAAATTTCTAGAGTTACTCCTCTTACGCCTACTCGTTCCAGCTTTGAAATGAGCGTGGGAACAGAGACCGTATCAAAGGCCTTGGTTAGGTCTAAGAATATACCAAGACACTTGTTTTTTCTGTCCAGGTTCCTAGCAACCAGCTGCGTCAAGTTCAAGACTGCATCATCAGTTGACACTCCTGTGCGAAATCCATATTGGTTGTCCGATATAATTTTATGTGTTTCTAGGAAAGACTTCAGACGGTTGCCCAGGACCCTTTCAAGAACCTTCGAGAGTGCAGTTAGGACCGAAATCGGCCTATAGTTATTAACACTGCCCCTGTCTCCTCCCTTATAAATCGGGTATATAATTGCTCTTTTCAGTGCATCCGGAAATATACCCTTTCTCAAGCATGTATTAATTATGTGAGTCAGCGGCGGAGTCAGGTGGTGCCTACTCTGTTTCAGTACTTTGGCTGAAATCCCATCCCAACCCGTAGCGCAGTCATCACGTAACTGAAGAATGAGCGTCTCTATTTCCTCTTCATCCACCTCTAACAAAACCAAGGAGTTGCAGGGAAGGAGATGAGGAGTGAGTGTATCATCTTGGAGTAATCGACGCTGGCTATCATCACGAGACAGGATAGCATCCGCCAGATTTTTACCTACAGTGCTCAGGTTGCGACCCACTAGATTTATGGAGGAATTAGGGCTATCAAGAATCTTGAGTAGTTCGGTTGAGCTGGACTTTGATTTTTGCGTGTGAGTGATCTCTTTAATTTTTTTCCAGAGAGCTTTAGGGTTGTTTTTCGCTTTCTCGAGTTCTGTTTTTTCATAGGTAGTTTTTAACTTGCGAAGTAAACCATTACAGAAGTTACGATAACGCTTATAGATAATTTTAAGTATCAGATTTTCGGGTTCCTGAGTTGATCGAGCGTGTAATTTATCTCGATTTCTGATACACCTTAGGAGACCTGTGGTTATCCAAGGCTTTTTGATATTCTGTTTTCTGTGGAGCTTCTTGTGTGTAGTCTGTTTAGTTATCAAGGTCGTTATTAGATTTATGAAGGTATTCATTAAAAAGTTAGGGTCATCATTATTATATAAGTTAGAGAAGTCTGAGTTAGATAGCTCTGCCGTAATTGCATCAGAGTTAACGAAGGTGAATAAGTGAGTTCTGTTATGTTCGGGATTGGAGTTTGCAATGGATAGGAGCAATGGTTTGTGATCAGTCAAGTGAGATTCTAATACTAAAGTAGTGACAGGTAAGTGTGTTTTGATGAATGAGTGATCTAGACATTTTTCGATGCGAGTAGGGAAGAGATGAGTGGGGAGTAGTCCATGTGTTACATTTAGAGTTAGGTATTCACGTCTTCGCTCATCTATAGAATTCGGTTTAATATCTATATTTATGTCACCAGTTAAAACAATGTTCTGCCAGGTGGATAGTTTGGCGTATGTATGGTTTAAGCTATCAAAAAACAATTCAATTACCGGATGTAGCAAGCGACTTTACGGAAATGTAAGAATGCAGTTTTGTTTCTTTTTAAAAATAGGGTAATGTTTCATTGGAGTAAAATTTGCTATCGACAGTATGTAGACCACTTTCCCTCCAGGTATAGTCAAAAAGTTCGACCCTGTATATACTTTCACATCACATGCCTGACACGCAGAAGGCCCCTGGCTCGATCCCGGGCAGAAACACCAAGTGCCGTGTTAGTTCACGGTGGAGTAAAATAGAGCCACCCCATCGCTTCCTGTGGGTGTTGTAGAAGGTAACTAAGAGATAGGAGGGTTACCAGGCGTCCGGATAAAGCCGGACATAGGCTTTTTGAATGTCCGGCAAAAATTAACGGCGTCCGGCCCGTCAATCACAAGGGTTGTGCTGATTACAAAAGCATGTCTCGCGCAAGTTTTTTCTTTGTTTTCTGTTTACGCTATAAGCTTTTTTAACACCGCTTGAATAATATTATTAGTTTAGGTTTATGTTGTTTACTTTACATTAGAAGTTCCTAGGGCCACTTTCTGAATGCAACTTTAGATCCTGAATACAATATAATACGACAGAATTTGTAAAGATATAACAAATGTGCACAAACTCTACATTTTTATCTTATTTAATTAAGGAGCTCCTATAGCCACGTTCCTACTCCATTATCAGACCAGCTCCATTGTCATTCAATCTAAACGTGTATGCAAAATTTTATAAAAATTGGGTGAGGATATCTGCTTCAAAATCGAGTTGCAAGATTTGCCCCGATGAAATTACATAGATGCATTCATACATACCTGCTTACATAGAGTGCAAGCTAATAGCAAACTTGTAAAAAGTTTGATTTTGTCGTTTCCATTAATACTGAGATACAAAATCCTCAATAATGTAGGGTGTAAGACCTTTTTAGCCAAATGTCGTCCGACCTTTTTAACCGGATGTCCGGCCTTTTTACCCGGACGTCCGGCTTTTTTTTCGAATAAACGGCCAAGCTAGCTGGTGTGTCAGGCCTTTAGGTTTGGCGAACGTGTAACTCTGAATTCTATTTTATTTTTATTTTTTAGATTAGATTATATTCTCCATCCGACAATAAACACAGCCCAGGACTAATTGCCCGCTTGACGGCTATAGGGCCGCCCCTTATTACGTGGGACAGAAAATCATAGTTGACGAAATGTGGGTGTTAATACAACTCTGCCTATTTTTTACAGGCGTGAGTATGATTGTGATATGTATTTTTGGTTCTACGACTGAAGTTCGTTCATTAAAGTTATAGATAATCTTATTTGCAACCAGAAGTGTTAAATTTTTTTTGTTCGTGAGATAGACCAAAACAACCATTTGGACAATTTTTTACAAGATTGCGAAATTGACCCCCTTGATTTTCAAAAAAGACAATTGCATTTTCTGACTAACGCAACCTCAAATGTAACATTTTTAAATGGACATCTATTGTAAGTTCCCGCGTAACTTAAAAATATATTGTGTTGCCTAAAATAACTAAAAAGGGTAAATTAGAATTTAACCAAGTCAATAAGTAGGATATTCTTTTATTTATTCACGATTTAGGAATAAGTTGATATTTCACATAATTCACGGCCATTATATCATGGCCAAAGATGTCCATTTCAACTGTCAAGTGTGAATTCATGACAGTTATACAACATTTTATGTGTATATATATGTGTGTGTGTGTGTGTGTGTGTGTGTGTGTGTGTGTGTATCAACAATGCTGTCAGACGAGCTTAAACCGGTTCAGATGAATGAAAGGAAATATGAAAGAAATTTCGCACAAGCCCAACGAATATTATAAAAATGTGAAAGTCTCTAAGTTTGTTTGTTTGTTACCCAATCACATAAATAAGGGCTTGGCCGTTTTGACTGAAATTATTAAGCATTTCGCATGCTAAACATTCAAATTGATTAAGATAGGAAAAATATGGAATTTGACTAGGCGGGGATTTTTCCTATCTTAATCGATTTGACTGGAATTTATTATGGTTATACCTAATTCAACGATTTTTAAGGGAGCAACTGCCGTCAGATCTCCCAATCCCGCGAGGCAAGCCTACGTCAGAACCTCATCCCTCAACCAGCATCATCATCATCATCATCATCATCAGGCTATATTAGTCCACTGCTGGACATAGCCCTCCCCTAATGAGCGCCATAGCGCCCTGTCTTCAGCTTGCCACATCCAGTATCTGCCTGCAGTCTTCCTTAGATCGTCATCCCACCTGGTCGGAGGGCGTCCTACACTACGCTTGCCGAGTCGCGGTCTCCACTCAAGAACACGTTTACTCCAACGGTTGTCGGATCTTCGTGAAATATGGCCAGCCCACTGCCACTGCAGCTTGCTGATTCTTTTTCAATCAGCATACCCATACCGAAATGCAGGTGAGGTTGCTTAGTAGTTAGGACAAAAAAGCTTGGCCAAAAACGTCTTGATGCACTCCAATATACGCTTGAATTCCGAGAAAGAAAGAAAGAAAATTCGTTCATAGTTGGCCGGTAGCTTAATGGTTAAGGAGTCGGCCTTACGATCGAGAGGTCCCGGGTTCGAATCCTGGCCATTACACTACCGACGTGAATCCACTCCTAGCACAAGCAATTTAGCTTAGTTGGAGGGGTTAGAGGGAATATTAGTAATTTCGATAATATCGGTTGCTAATATACTTTATAAAAAAAAAAGTGAATATCTGAAAAGCAGAAAAACTTAGTGTGACTGAAAATATCCGTCAAGTGTTCCATGCTATCTTGAATAATCCTACAATATCTACCACATTTTGTGTTACTGACAGAAGTTTACGCAAATATCACTAATTGAAATAAAACCACTTTTAACGGATTCCAGCGCGATTTATTTGTTACCGTTTTATAAACATAACCCTTCTTGGCAGTCCAAGGAGGGTTATGTTTTTCGCGCGTATCTTGTATGTTTGTATGTATGTTTGTAATATTC
The DNA here is from genome assembly GCA_949126895.1 of Eilema caniola. Taxonomy (NCBI): domain Eukaryota; kingdom Metazoa; phylum Arthropoda; class Insecta; order Lepidoptera; family Erebidae; genus Eilema; species Eilema caniola. The sequence goes on along the minus strand of OX421460.1, from coordinate 12,431,274 downwards.
TTTATTTCTTCATACCTTCTGAACCATCGGACGGATTTCAATGATTCATGTCTCAAATGAAAGGTATTTATTCCCCAAGTGTTCTTGGGTAAATAAAATATGAACAAAAACAATATGTTCGGATTTTCACGACAAAATATATGAGGTAAAAAAAATCACTAAAATTTATCAAGTGGGTATCATAATGAAGGCAATTAGAAGACGATTACAAAAATATATATGTCATCATAAGTCATAACTAAAAAGTATAAAATAAAATAAATTATTAAAAACAAAAAACCCCACTGATGCTAAAAATATCGCTACAAGCTTTATAGCAGGCGGTACCCATTTGCAAATCTTAAACCAGATGAAAATTAATGGGTACCGCCTGCTTTAAAGCTTGTTTCGATCTTTTTAGCATCAGTCGGGTTTTTTTGTTTTTTATTATTTACATGTAGTACGAAGTTTCGGCTATTTTTCAGCGGCTATGGAAGCGTAAAGTAGGTAGACGCCAAGCATATGTATTAAAAGAATATTCATAATTTACCTCCCGCGGCGTTACCTCCCTTTGTGGGTACCATAGATATCCGAGTAGATACCACTTTGGCAAATAGGGCAGACTAGCGAGACCATTTACAAACCATCGGTGTTGTATTGCGTTATTTCTGTCGCAGAACCAATGTTATCAGGCTCGGCTGACTGTAGATCGTCATCATATCATCATATCAGCCACACACAGTCCACTGATGAACATAGGTCTCTCCCATAGACTTCCAGAATGACCGATCTAAAGTAGCCCGCATCCAGCGCTTCCCGGCGACCTTGTTGAGATCGTCCTTCCACCTGGCCGTTGGGCGTCCTACACTACGCGGTCGCCATTCCAGAATTTTTTTGCTACATCTGCGCGCTATTTGTCCCGCCCATTGCCACTAGCGCTGGGCTAGGTCGGTTACTTTTGTTCTCCTACGGATATCATCATTTCTGACGCGATCACGTAGGAAAATACCGAGCATAGCCCTTTCCATAGCTCGTTGAGCGACTTCGAGGTTGCTTAAGAGACCCATAGTGAGGGACCACGTTTCAGATCCGTAAGTCATCCCTGGTAACACACATTGGTTAAAGACTTTCGTCTTCAGGCGAAGACAGCTTCCCGAACGCTGCCCAGCCGAGTTGAAGCTGGAATTGCCTACCTGGATCAGTTGACCCAAGTAGACGCCAACAGCTTCTAAGAAAGATGGAGTGGCTGACTGTAGATACAGCATCAAATCGATCTTGCAAAGTACTCTGTAAAGCCCTTCTAGATCGATCTGATGCCGACTGTACCCATAAAATACAAAAGGAAACATTACCAGCGAGGAACTAAGCACGTTGCGTCACTTTTCCTTCATCTGCGGGCCGGTCAACCGTGCTAACAATACGTCACACAACATAATGCCGCTAATAGTCTAAGGCACTAAATAAAGAAAGTCTTATGTACGCTTTTTCTTTTAAAACATATTGTTTAGATATTTTGTAAGTGCTCTAAGAGACATTCATATACAAACACACTTTAAATCACAATACAAACACTTTTGACGTATTATAACATTAGGTAATCTTTGGTAATGGGTAGGTACTGTGATGACGGGGACGTCTATCACCACAGTCTGCTATATTATTAAGTAAAATGCACTTTTTCTGATATTTATGTTATTTATTTATTAATAAGATATTCCTATACGGTTATTTTGGGATTTTACGCGAGGGTTTTTATATTATAACTTTTAACGTATCAGAGGATCGCGAAATCTAGTAAACTCATTCTTCAATCTTCAACGAGTAGTATCTTGTCAGTCAGGTCCTTGACAACAACTGTCTGGAACTGTCTTCGCTCGTTCATTTATTTTCCTATTTCTGAGTTCATATAATGTGTGGGTACTATGATCACGATGGCATGAAGGAGATGGGGCCAAGCCATCTTTACCTGCTTGCATTTCTCTCGGGGTTTGAAGGTCAGACGGCAGTCACTCTCGTAACAACCATATTTTTAATACTACTGAGGTGGCAGACAAGCACACGGCCCACCTGATGGAAAGTGGTTACCGTGGCCTATGGACTTGTGCAACACCAGGGGCGTCACACTCGCATCCCTGTTAGAACAGAGAGTTTCTGTGCCGTCAGCGTAGCAGACAAAGCAGGAATAGCCTTTGGTCTTCCCACTGACAGCACAAAACTCTCCAGTGAGCTTATACCTAACTCTAATCAAAAGAGGGAAACCTTGGAAGCACTCGGGTCCTTAAGACATATTATAAATAAATAATAAATAAATATTCCACAACATTTCACACAACGCTATCCATGGTAAGCATAGCTTAACTAGCTTGTGTTATGGAATCTAGAATGCGGATAAACATACTTAGATACGTTTTTTTTTGTAAATACATACATATTATACATAGAAACACCCAGACCAATGCAAATATACATATTCATACATATAAATATTTGCACTGAGCGAGGATCGAACCCGAACATTATTTGTTATAGAACACGTGAACCACCCGAAATGCCTGCTTGCTTAGCAAGTGTCTTCAAATAGCAGTTCAAGTAATCATCTTCTAAACTTGGAGTCGCTCTTCTTCTATTTTCCATAATTTGACTATGTCGAGGCTTATACACACACCGGAAGAATCAGCGGAATACAAAATTATGGTCTGGGGAGGAATATGTTTAGGAGCTCGCACGGAGTTAGTGGTAGTCGACGGCGGTAATCTGACTGCTGATCGGTATATCAGGGAGGTTTTAGAGGAACATGTTACGCCATTTGCCTCATTTATTGGAAACGTCTTCATTTAAATGCAGGATAATGCTCGGGCTCAGACAGTGCTCGCTCAGTACAGGCATACCTAAACCATGTTGGTGTGACGGTGATGGAGTGGCCAGCACGGATCCCGCATATGAATCCGATTGATCACGTTTGGGACTTGCTAAAGAGGAGTGTCAAATCAAGAATGCCACCTCCTAACAATCTGGGCGAGCTGCGAAACACATTAGTTGAAGAATGGCAGAGGTTACCCCAAGATACGGATGGAAACCTTAATCAGGCCACGAGGGGTAAACACTCGTTATTAAACATGTTATTGTTGTTTCATGTTTGATTATTGTTTGTTTAAAAATAAAGCTAACTATTTTATACTATCCTTTTTTTGTGTTCCACTAATTCTGACGGTGTGTTTATTTGTGCCACTGCCACTTTAAACTCTGTACTGTCATCATGGATTACTTAATAGTTAATATTATTTCAATGTCGCTTTCTATGTCCTCAACTAATATCATGTAATGTCCATAGAAAGTTAAGGGTGTAGAAAACAACTGCCTATACAGTTTTATGACGTTTACATCCTGTTGATATACCTGCTGATGTTATTGTATAACTTTCTTGTGGACGACTTGGGATGGCCCCCCATTAAGTTTAAACTTTCAAAGGTCAACTGTCGACAGTGAAAATTTAAATTTACGTGAGAAACTCGCTCTAAAAGGACGCGTAAATACTTTTCTGTTTTTATATCTTTTTTATAACACGATTTTATTAACTTGTTTGTTTGTATTAACGAACGCGAACACATTTATTTAAAATCATTTAAGAATAATTAGTTAAGTATCATGCACTGATTGTAATTAAAAAATACTTAATATACTTAAAATAATAGCGGCGTGTTGTTTTTTATTGTCACATTAAACTTTTGTACGCGTTTGCCCGTATACCTACCCCCAACGCAAAATGGTAGACAAAAGGGTAGTGATAAATAATTACCTAGGAACTGTCTCACTCAGAAATAAATACTAATATTATGAATGGGAATGTGTATGTGTGTAAACACACACGTTTGTCTGTCTTTCACGCCTAAACCACTGAACCCATTTTAATGAAATTTGGAATAGGGGTCAGTTTAGGGTTAGTTTAGTCGTGATAACCGACATCCACGCGGGCAGAATCGCGGACAAAACCTAGTTGATGGATACTAACAAAATAAACGATCAATCCGTATTATTATTTTTTAATTTTTTTTTTTTGTAGGTTCAGAGCTAAGTTAGTTGGTAGCTTGAATGTGTTAAGATATTGACTGTACCTATATTTCGATAGTTTATATTTTCCAGTCTAACATTACAATATGGGTGGTGCTTTTGCCCCATGTCATAGGCTAGGCACATTTATAAAATATATGGCTGCTAATAAACATTAAATTGCCTTATAACGATAAATAAAAGTTACAACATTTTGTGTGATCCTAGAACCCGACCCGGGACCTCATACACAGATGGTATCGCTGCGCCACGGGAGAGGCCTGCGCCCTTGATACCTATAATGTTATATTTTCTGCGTATACGCATAATGAGTCAAAGCCTGCTAGATGACTTTCGGCTGCTATTAGTAATACTCGAAGATGTGGAGGACGGGGAAACTGGTCCTCATCCGCAAGCAGGGACGCCCGGCGGACGAGCCGTCCGGGTACCGGCCCATAGTGCTGCTCGACGAGGTGGGCAAACTCTTCAAAAGAGTTATTGCCAAGCGCCTCGTCGAGCATCTCTCTAGAGTGGGGCCGGACCTGGCGAACACCCAGTTTGGGTTCCGCCGGTGGCGTTCCACTGTGGATGCCATCATGCGCGTGAGGACTCTGGCGGGGGATGCGGTTGCCCGGGGCGAGGTGATGTTGGCGGTGTCCTTGGACATCTCCAACGCCTTCAACACCTTGCCCTGGAGTTGCATCAGGGAGGCACTCGTGTACCACGATGTGCCTCTCTACCTCCGCCGCATAGTCGGGGCGTACCTGACGGAGAGAGCCGTCATCTACCCAAGTTCGACGGGAGTCGGTAGGCGTGAGATGTCGTGCGGTGTTCCACAGGGGTCGGTCCTGGGGCCGCTCCTGTGGAACATCGGTTACGACTGGGTGCTTCGCGGTGACTTCGCGTACGGGGCCACCGTCACGTGTTACGCGGATGACACGCTAGTGACGGTGAGCGGGGCTACGCACCGCGAAGCGACCCTGAGGGCCACGACCGCGGTTGCTCAGGTCGTCGACAGGATCCGGCGGCTGGGTCTCGAGGTGGCTCTGCACAAGTCCGAGGCCATGTTCTTTCATGGCCCTCGGCGCAGGCCAGGCCCGGGAGCCAGCCTAACAGTGGGAGGTACTCCCATCGACATCAAGCCCCGGTTGAAATACCTGGGGCTCGTGCTTGATGGTCGATGGGACTTCGGACAGCATTTCCGAAGTCTGCGCCCCAAGTTGGTGCTCACGGCGAATGCCTTGGGCCGGTTGTTGCCCAACTTGAAGGGCCCAGAGTCCTCCTGCAGGAGACTCTACGCGGGTGTCGTGTGGTCCATGGCCCTATACGGGTGCCCCGTGTGGGCGGACACCCTGGAGGCCAGATTCCTGCCTCTGCTCCGTACGGCGCAGAGCACGATGGCCTCCAGGGCCATCAGGGGATACCGCACGATATCCTTCGAAGCGGCGAGTCTCCTGGCCGGATCGCCACCGTGGATCCTGGAAGCGAGGGCCCTTTCGGCACTATATCAGTTCCGAAAGGAGGCGCGGGAGCGGGGATTCGATCCCGAGCCCGAGGATATTTGGGCCGAGAAATCCCGGCTCCACCAGGTCATGGTGGCCGAGTGGGAGCGACGACTTGGGCAACCACGCGCAGGGCACACCGTCATTGCGGCGGTAAGGCCCATCATGGGGGAGTGGCTAGAGAGGCAACACGGTAGCCTCTCGTACCGTCAGACGCAGATTATCACCGGGCACGGTAGCTTCGGGCGGTATCTGCATCTGATGGGTATAGAGCCATCGCCCGAGTGCCATCACTGCGACGCGAGCGTGGACTCGGGGCTGCACACGCTCACCGAGTGCCCGGCGTTTGAGACGCCGAGGCGGGAGCTTGTGGCGGCCCTGGGGGTGAGAGTGCTCACGCTCTCCACCCTGCTCGCGGCGATGGTCCGCTGCGCGGATGCGTGGGCGGCCAGCGCCTCCTTCTGCGAGCAGGTCATGCTCGCGAAGGAGACAGCAGAGCGGGCGCGGCGCGATGAGCGAGAAAGGCTCGCTGACATTGCTGCACGCGCCCGAAGGCGGCTCGGGTGTCGGAGGGCGCAGACTGACCTCCGCCCCCCATGAGCGCGGGCCTGAGGGTGACGGGTGGAGCCGCCCGTCACCCTAGCAGAAGCAGGCCACGGCGGCGGCGCATCGTAGGACGATGCGCACCTCCCCACACCGGGGTTGAGTCGGGGACCGCGTGGTCCCCCCCTTCCCGAGGAGAGCCAGACCGAGAGGGATGGCCCTGGGTCAGCCGGGGTGCGAGGGATATGTCGCATGACAACCTCACCTTTGGCCTAGCACTACGACCCAGAGACGGCGTGCGGTTTAGTCGGTTCGAGTCCGACATAACCTCCCCCTCCGGCTCCGGAGGGGTGGGTATCCGTGGGGATTTCCCGCACGTAAAAAAAAAAAAAGGTATTAGTAATACTTAAGATTGTCGGTATGCCCAGTGGCCATAGTAATGACATCAATGATTTTTTAATATATTTCAGTATGAACATAGTTTGTTGATTTGTTTGTTCAGCAACTTCTGAGGCAGACTGCATGCAAGTTTTCCTCTTGAAAAAAAAACATTCATGTTACAATAGAATGAATGATGAATGATGAAATAGAATGAATTAATGATGAATGATGATCTGTGAGTTCGTTTCATAGTAGTATTAACGTGTTCAAGTCCTGTCAGAGGGACATTGTCTCGGCGACAGTGACGTCAAGACATATGCACTAGCTACCTCACCTTCGGCCTTGCACTGCGACCCACAGACGGCGTTTGGGGGAGGGGGGGGGGGTTGCTTTATCCGTGGAGATGAAAATGGCGTGAGTGTGGCCGCTGCTGGAGTGACACAAGCAGAAGCAGCATGTCACGGAGATGAAAATGTGCGGAATCACGCGTAAAGATCACGTGAGGGTGCAAGAGCGTCGCTTTTGCTGGTTTCACGGGCTTTTTGGGAATCGGATTATGCCACTGCTGCATAACAACAATAAAACTAAATATCGTTACTTGAATTCGAAACAGATACCTTATGCATAGTAGTTTCGCAGTCACTCCCCAGTGGTAGTAAACGCGAATACTGTGTGTACAGCACATATACGTATAAGCCAATATAGTTAAGAGGTCTTCCCTTAAGAGCCTCCGGATATTGATTCTCATTTCCCCCAACAAATTCTACTTTCCCCATTCATCCGTTAACGACACCGACTGTACTGTAGTCCGTTTATAAGTAAACACAGTGTCGGCACTTTCTTCGGCGCGCCCTCAGCGTTGCGCAAGAGAGGCACATGCGCGGGCGCAGGTATGCGCACGAGTGTGTGCTTGTGTAGGAGTGTGTGAACCGCGCAAGTGTGCCTATACAGGTGTGTCGTGACGTGATGGTATAGCTGATATGATTTATATTATTTAATTAACGTTTATTTAATTATGTATTCAGTTTTGTACATTATATAAGTACTTCGGAACTCTGGTCAACCCCACCGTACGCCGGTACAAGTACTCCGGTATATTGACAGACTTGGCCTTGACGTAGGCTTTTCTCGTGCGTTGTAGCCGCTGCCACAAAAGCTGTATAAGCCAAATAAAAGAGAGGAGAAGGAGGAAATGGACCCTGGGGTAAAGGCTGCAACCGGGAAGAACAGTAAGATGATGGCTTATCTTGGCTATTACGGGAGCGACTGCCATCTGACACCAGAGTTCGAGAAGCAAACATGCACCAGAGATTCGTTCGTCAATCAATAATTAAACTCAGTAACGTGTTAGGTAAGTGTTTTGAATATTGTTTCCGTTCTTTCAAATCATCATCGAGCACTGTATTGTTATCAGTCTTTGATGAGTAGTCCTCTCACAATCAGGTGGGCCTTGTGCTTGTCTGCTAGCTAAGTGGAATAAAAAAAAGTTCGCAAACGTTCAAATTAATCCGACAAAAGCCAGTGACAGGTTCTCATGACCAATCGCCTCCCAGATGATAATTCGTACAATGGTTAAGGAAGTTGAACTAATTTTTCTAATTTATTCAAATATTGTAAGTATTTGTACAAATAAACACACAAAAATATCAATCTCACGAGTTCTCGCAGTGCCGAGATTATTCATAAGCTCGCGAGATATCGCCTGAGCCCCAATCTCGCGAGATTGCATTTCCAAGGCCAATGTCCATCACTGGTCTGCGATAGGCAAATTTATAGATTGATAAAAAACAATTAGGCCCCAGTTTATTGTGAGTAGGAAGCCAATAGTAGTTTTCGTTCTGAGCCCCAATCTCGCGCGATTGCATTTCCTAGGCCAATGTCCATCACTGGTCTGCGATAGGCAAATTGATAGATTGATAAAAACAATTAGGCACCACAGTTTATTGTGAGTAGGAAGCCAATAGTAGTTTTCGTTCTAAGCCCCAATCTCGCGAGATTGCATTTCCTAGGCCAATGTCCATCACTGGTCTGCGATAGGCAAATTTATAGATTGATAAAAAAAAATAACCACCACAGTTTATTGTGAGTAGGACGCCAATAGTAGTTTTCGTTCTGAGCCCCAATTTCGCGAGATTGCATTTCCTAGGCCAATGTCCATTAGAGGTCTGCGATAAGCAAATTGATAGATTGATAAAAACAATCACGCACCACAGTTTATTGTGAGTAGGAAGCCAATAGTAGTTTTCATTCTGAGCCCCAATCTCGCGAGATTGCATTTCCTAGGCCAATGTCCATCACTGGTCTGCGATAAGCAAATTGATAGATTGATAAAAAACAATTAGGCACCACAGTTTATTGTGAGTAGGAAGCCAATAGTAGTTTTCGTTCTGAGCCCCAATCTCGTAAGATTGCATTTCCTAGGCCAATGTCCATTAGAGGTCTGCGATAAGCAAATTGATAGATTGATAAAAACAATTACGCACCACAGTTTATTGTGAGTAGGAAGTCAATAGTAGTTTTCGTTCTGAGCCCCAATCTCGCGAGATTGCATTTCCTAGGCCAATGTCCATCAGAGGTCTGCGATAAGCAAATTGATAGATTGATAAAAACAATTAGGCACCACAGTTTATTGTGAGTAGAAAGCTAATAGTAGTTTTCGTTCTGAGCCCCAATCTCGCGAGATTGCATTTCCTAGGCCAATGTCCATCAGAGGTCTGCGATAAGCAAATTGATAGATTGATAAAAACAATTAGGCACCACAGTTTATTGTGAGTAGGAAGCCAATAGTAGTTTTCACTGCTTGCTTGCTCGTATTAAAAAAAAAGGCTAATTTAAACCAGTCCACCCATCACCAAAATGTTCTCGATTACCAACGAGATTGATAAGCATGTTACATAATGTACACTAGTTTGTAGTTCGATTAAATTACATAGGTATGTGCGAATAGAAAGTAGCCCGGGGAAATGACCACAACGTTGGACTTGCCGGACAAAAGTAGTTCGATACGTAATTCTTTTACTTCTTTTTTTTATACTTACTCACACCAACTTGTGATAACTGGTGTAGCGGCAGAAGAGCAAGAACGCCAGTCGTGTTTGTGTGAGAATTTTTTTTTGGATTCATTTTTTTTAGATTTATATTATGATCATATAAATTACAAAAGTCGAGCATGCGACTGCTATGCTAGGGTTGGCTTTAATGTTTGTGTAAGTATATTGTATTTTTTTTTTGCAGAACAATTGCCGATCCCGAGGGCCAATACTTTATATATATATATAGGACACGTCAATTTGACTTCACCTCGCCTGATGGTAAGCTGAAGGCAAAGTCTCTTGAAAGAGGCTCACCATTACATACACGTACCATGTTAACAATGGTGGCACTCAGTTTGACGGCCTCATCAGATGCTTTTTCACGCCCCGCTTAAAGGACCCGGGACTGTAGGAAGAAGGAAACACGTGAGCTGGCAAGGAATTCCAGGTCTTAATAGTGCGACAAAGAAAGGAGTCTCCAAACCGCTTGGTTCTTGAAGGAATATTCTGCACCATATACGGGTGACATTTAAGCCCTGGTCGTGTTGTCCTGTGTAGGAAAGGAGAGGGCGGAACCAATTGGAAGAGCTCATCAGAACATTCGCCATGGTAGAGACGGTAAAATACTGCCAAGGAAGCGACATCTCTACGCATCTGCAGAGGCTCGAGGGTGCTCGTGACCATTACATTACACTTTAAAGTACCTATGTGTAAGTAACTAATACACTAGCAATTTAGCTTTGCTAGGGGGTGGTAATAGTTTATTGTATGTATTTTGTTACAGAATGTTATCTGCTATCTAGAATCCACATAAGGAGCTACGGGAGCCTAGATAGTGCTATGTTTGAATATGTGATAAAATACTTTTACAATATTATTAGGTTGGTGTGGTAAGGATATTAATTTCGTACAAAACATTTGACAGCATTATTTCCACTGTGCCAACATAAATTAATTTATCTGCTTTGGTTTCGTTATATTCGGATTTTCAAATTGACAGCGGTTTATGCATATTGCTCTCCAGTTTCAATAGAAATCCTTACTATAATACTGTATCAATATGAATCCATATTAAAACAAGGTTGCAATATACGAATCGTCATAAATTCTAAAATAATATGAGCAAAGACATTTTCACATACAGCTATCTGTAGAATTTACTTCGAAATCAAGCCAAATTCAATGAACTTTTTAAAAATGGAACGCAATAGCATTCGACTTTTTATGATTTAAAATCAAAACAATCGAATGCTGCCTATATGGCTGTTTCTGCTTTAATACCTTTGCGGTATAAAGACAATGTAAATATATTTAAGAATACACTTTATTATCTATATCTGTGCTTTATTTGCAACCTCGTAGATAAAATCTTGTATGCAACTGCACGTTATTGGTCTTTTAATACTCGTGCCCATCTATTTCGGTATTCGCTTCGCTCATACCGAAAAATGGCACTCGTATCAAAAGACCCTCCATAACGTGATAGTTGCATAAATAGCTATTTTAAAACAAAGTAATAAACTTCTCCGCTATCGTGCCTATGCCTCATATGCCTACATGTAGTGCTTTTCACTTTGAGTTGAAACACTAATTAGTAAAACCTTGACATGCACTAAAATAGAATAATTATGACTGCTTTACTTTCGTAACGTTACGAGTAATAATGACGTAACATCTTAGGGAACTAGTTATCATCATCACTTTACGCATTTGTACCTATATGTGTCAATATACTGACAAAGTGTGTTTTTAGGATTTGATGGGTATTGTGAGTTGGTAATGTATTATTTTTACAGCTTTAATATGAGAATGATGGACAAATAACATGGAATTATTGGTCCATAACTAACATTGGTCGCCTATAGTTTGTGCAAATAGTAATTTTAGTAGATTAATGTTGTATTTTAGTGTTTAATGGCAACACTTGGCGTCACATAAATCTCACAGGCTTGTTTTTATTTGTCAAGTTATGTTAACGCATCTATCGTCTCTTTGTTTGCAGAGGGACAGACGATCTTTAAATTTTTTAGGTACACTAGCATTTACAGCACAGCAATGAAGACTCGATTCTCGAGATTGCGTTTGTTGAAATTACTTGAGACACAGGAGTCTGTGGTCGAGACTCTTGAGTCATCACGACTCGAGATCCTTAAATCTTTTCACAAATATGCTCACGCCTACTTTCCTCCAGAGTACGCAGAGACAATAGCTAATCAATTCGGTCAATTATTTAGTAGATACTGTCACGTTATACCAAAATGACATCTTGGTTGAAAAGACTCTCTTGTTATCTCAGGTCACACTGAAGTGTAAGAGATCTTTCCTGGAAAACCCCTTCGTGGTGACCTTGATCTACATTGGCGATGATGTTAATTTCTGGTCGAGTTCTTCTCATGCCATACCCAGAGTCCCCGCAATAAACGATGCTGTGAAGGAATTTATTCGGTTCTATTGCGCCACCATCAAAATCTATAGGAATGCCAATCCGAGGGGTCTTCCCGCACCAAAGGGCCCAGGTTCCGCTCTCCTATTCCAAGATTTGGTTTTCTTTAACTGTTAAGGGAGCAACTGCCGTCTGACTTCTAAACCCGACAAGACAGCCTGTGTCAGAGCCTCGTTTGACAATCAGCAGGTGTGCCGGCTTGCAGGACTTGGTTCCAATAAACCTGAACAATGTTTACCTGATAATGATGATGAATTACCATGAAACATTGAGGGATAGGTACATACAGTCAGCATCTGATCGACTTTGGCGAACAAAGTATTCAAAATTTGTTTTTCTCCCCTTCCTGTTGTGTTTTTGTTCTGATATTTGGTACTGTGGAATTTGGGGTCTAACTCCACAGCACAGCACAACTTGTCGATAACTTGAAATATTTAAATTATAAGACAAGCAGGGCTAACATGCGCGCGTCGTCAAATATCTCGAATCGAGATGAGATATCATCTCGAGTCTTCTCGAGCGAAGTAACGTCGACATATTTTGTCGCGTCAAACTTTTTTAATTGTTGTCTATGACATACACATTTTTTAAACATTTATCCGAGAAAATCGGCCCGATACGGCCATTTGCTAGAAAGCACAGACTAGTTAGGGATGCTAATGGCTGTATCGATGAAAAAAGAGAAGAAATAGTGCAAACAATTTTCGACCTTATTGACATGACATGCTATCGAATTTTTTTTCTTATATTCGTGATCAGCGTCATCAATTAATGCGAAAAGACACGTAACAAAGGAAATGTCATTAAGGTCGAAAATGGCTTGCAGTCGCTGTTTTAGTCCAAAATGAACCGAGCACAAAAAATGTTTACACGACATAACTTCTCGTCGACCAAATGAAAGACGGGAGACAAAACATTTTAATTTAAAAAAGAGAAAAATAGTGCAAACAATTTTCGACCTTATTGACATGACATGCTATCAATTTTTTTTTCTTATATTCGTGATCAGCGTCATCAATTAACGCGAAAAGACACGTAACAAAGGAAATGTCATTAAGGTCGAAAATTGTTTGCAGTCGCACAAAGGTACTAAATTTTGATCCAAAATGAACCGAGCACAAGAAAAGTTTACACGAGATAACTTCTCGTCGACCAAATGAAAGACGAGAGACAAAACATTTTAAATGTCAAAATTCGAGTAAATAAGGGCACGTATGTTACAATTTGCGGACACTAAGTAGAGATGATTTCTCGAAGTCGAGTTATGGCGACATCTGACAGATCGCCATGGAATTTGCCATGTTACCAACAGTCGATATCGACATAAAACGGCAAAATGCCTCGAGATAGCTATCTCGTGGCACGCATGTTAGCCCTTCATGCTACCAACAGTCGACATATCGACATAAAACGGCAAAATGCCTCGAGATAGCTATCTCGTGGCGCGCATGTTAGCCCTGAAGGATGGCGAAGGAGGACACTACTAACCGAGTTTTACGGTATTTTGCGCGTGGTTCTTAAATTTTCCTTCTAGAAGAACCCTGGCAGATCTCCGATCACCAACTGACTCCATCTGGCGTCCTTCACTTGTTTTTCCTATTCTCTCCATTCAAATTTTATTCATGTGTTTTATTTTTATACCGCTGGCGTGTGATGGCCAGTAGAGGTTCGACAAGAAGTACTAACACTCTAATAACCTTTAGTTCGGACAATAATACAATTTAAATCAATATAACAGTTTGATTTGCTATTAATATCTTAGTATTAAGAATATTTTGAAACGTCAAGTTCGTTTTGACGCTGACTGTGCCCATACTTACATAACAATAATAACGCCAATAAATTACTATAAACTAGTAGGTATTAGGTACCTTCATGTTCAACGCCCCATTTACTGCAAATTAAGTATACATCGCGACAATACTTCCACGTAATCGTACTGCAATTTTATTACCAAAAAAGTAGTTCATGATTTGGATGCGCTGCGTACGCGCATAAACGCGTCGACGAGTTGTGTCGTAATATAGTTACGTGCACTTCACACCGGCTTCTTACTGTCTGGATGAATTCGGAGCACAGAGACACTTATGTATGTAAATTGTTTATGATTATGACTCCTGTCCTTTCATGGCAACGAAATGGTTGTGCGTAATGTTAGCTGTGAGAATTGTTGCTTTTGGGCAATGACTTCTATTTTGTGGTGGTAGAAATTTGATGGCACAAATTTGTCACGGATTTCGGCCGGGCACGATTGCGAAAAAGCCTCCATAGTAATCCAATCTCGGTTGCATAGCTGGGCAGGAGGGATTGAGGTCGCAGCAATGGTGGGAGCTGTCAAGCTGAGTGCCACCATTGTAAACATGGCAGGTACGTGTATGTAATGGTGACCCTCTTTCCTAAGACTTTGCCTTCAGCTTACCATCAGGCGAGGTGAAGCCAAATTGACGTGCCCCTATATAAAAAAATACCCATACCAACTTACAAGCCCATACCGTTTTTATGTCACTTAGGCCTTCATTAGGCCTTAAGCCCATTAAGGTGATTCCCTCATATCCCGGCCGGCTGTCTTTAGGCCAGCTACGGTTTGAGGAAGGCTATTACTATATATAGTATTATCACAGATAATATAATATTTATTATCCTAAAACGATTCCAATAAAAGTGGCATTTCTAGACAAGCCGCAATTTACAGCCGTTAAATACATTCGTCATTTTATTCTACCAAATGCCGGCCAACGAATTGCCACTTGTCTAGAGGGGTTGAAAAACAAACAGACAGAAATACTTATTTATATATTAAAACTTATAAGTAAGTACGTATTGTATATCCATACCCTCTTAGTCAAATTTGTTATTATAACATCACAAACAGGGAGTTCAAATAACTTCAATTTGGTTTATTTGTGTGGAGACAGTCATATATATTAAGCAGATTGATGAGGATGACAAGCCACGTGGTTCGTGGCTGTGTTTGAGGGCACCAGAAGCGAATTAAAAACAGTCTAACCTTCGTTTATATGTAGCAGTTTATTAGCACAATAAATGCACACAACATCGTCACAATACGTACAGTAACAAAGAATGCACTATCATATTAAAGTAATTTATCCGAGCACAATAACAGTTACCTATACACGTCGTGTTCGTGGTCAGCGAGCGAGAGAAGGAGGAAGTACCTACACAGTAATTGGTACGGGGTTCACACATCCGGTGATACCATACAAGAAAAATATAATCAGGGCATCTATACACGGTAAATCTAATACTTCCCCTTGTCCTATTATATTTTTAGTCAAAAAATACAAAATATACAATTGACACTATATAATAAATGTTACACTGCAGTCTCTACAACTTATTTAAGTCTCACATAAACATAGCAGTTAATAAATTAACAAGTTATTAAAATTATACCACAGTTTTAACATAAGATACACATTACACTATAATTAACTTACTTTATAATTTCAACCACATTCAAATTCTGTGTGAAACTACTGTGTTTTTGCTTACCCAAAGATTTGGTAAGAACATCCGCTATCATCTTGTCTGTAGGCAAGTATCTAACCGTTATAGAACCATTATTAATTAAGTCTTTGACAAAATGATATCGAATGTCAATATGTTTGGTTCGTTTATGACATACTTCTTTACATTCTAATAACTTTTGAGCACTTTGACTATCATTATATAAAATACATTCATCCAATTGAATTAATGTTAGTTCTGAAAGTAAATTTTGAATAAAACAGATATCTTTACAAGCATCGCCTATTGCGAGGTATTCCGCTTCCGTAGTTGAGAGAGCCACACACCTCTGTTTACGGGATTCCCAGTTTATGGTGGAATTACCTAGTTTTATAACGTAACCAGTGTACGATTTACGATCAGTAGCGTCGTTAGCCCAATCAGCATCAGTGTACGCGCTCAATCTCCAATTGACACTCTTTGTGAAAAGCAAACAGTGATCAATTGTACCAGCTAAATATCTAAGTACATGTTTGGCTGCGAGCCAATGGCTTTTATCGAAACAGTTGTTAAACTGGCTTAAATAACTACAAGCATAGGCAATATCCGGCCTAGTGCAAACACATAAATACATAAGACATCCTAAAAGTTGTCTGTATTTATAAACACTATCATCCAACTCTACACTTGTATGTTCAGACTTCTGTAACTTACAATTAAGAGGCAAAGGTGTGGTTACTGGTTTACAATTTTGCATGTTAAATTTAACCAATAATTTCTTGGTGTATTCAATTTGGTCTAAACATAATATACCTTTTTCTCTATATCTAGAAACTCTTACACCCAAACAATTTTTAAGTGGACCTAAATTTTTTACATTAAACTGCTTTTCTAATATTATTTGCAAATGAACTTTAATTTTACTATTTTTATTATAAAACAGATAAAAATCATCTACATAAAGTGCCAGTAAAACTATGTCATTGCCTACCTTTTTACTGTACACACATGGTTCACTTTTACATTGTTTAAAATCATTAACAATTAACAAGTCATGTACCTTTTTGTTCCACATCTTGCTGGATTGCTTTAAGCCATAGATAGCTTTCTTTAGTAAACAAACTTTACCATTAAAGTGTTCCGAAAAACCTAAGGGTGGTTGCATATATATTTCTTCATCAAGATCTCCATTTAAAAATGCAGTCGCTACATCAATGTGATCAATTTCTAAATTTAGTTGATTGCTTATATTAAACAGAATTCTCATTGAAGAATGTCGAACCACCGGTGAGAATGTATCATTGTAATCTATACCTTGCTTCTGAGTGAAGCCTCTGGCAACTAGTCGCGCCTTAAAGCAGTTGAACTTACCATCTGTGTCATGCTTAACCTTAAAAACCCATTTACATTGAATAATGTTTTTGTTAGAAGGCTTATCAACTATTTCCCATACCTTGTTGGCGACTAGCGAGTCATACTCGCGCTGCATAGCGGCTTGCCACTCATCAGAATGTGGAGAAGACAACGCATCTTCATATGAATCTGGTTCTCCACACAAACCATCATGCAAGGACATAGACACAAAACAACCATAATCCTTATACCTTATGGGACGAATATTGCGTGTAGAACGCACACTGCGCCCAGTAGAGACTGTCTCTGTGTTAATAACTTCCCCTCCAGCAGATGTCCCACCACATGTCAGACGGCCATCACCTCCAACATCAGCAGACTTTCCAGCTGAGGTACTTGATGAGTCATGGATCTCACTAGATGCTCTTGAGTTCTTTTCTGCTCCTGAAATGTCAGAAAAAGAATTCAAGTCATTTTTTAAAATACTTGAATCTGATTCATCATTTGTAATAATTGAGTCATTATTTAATTCAATATTATTATTACAATTAATTTCAATATCATTATCAGAATTCAATTCAATATTATTCAAATTATTATTATTAATTAATGACTTATTTCCATCTATATCCATAAAATCTTTTAAAAATACAAAATTATGTTGGTGATTTTTAAAATCATGTCCCAAATCTTTGTAAAATTTATTCTCTATGAAAGCTACTGTACGTGACAATACCACTTTCTTTGGATTTGAAGGCTCCACAAGTCTATAACCTTTGCAGGTGTCACTGTAGCCAACAAAAATGGAAAGTCTGGCTTTCGAATCCAGCTTCTGCCGTTTTTGCGATGGCACCAGGTAGTACGCTAAGCATCCAAACACACGAAGATGGCTGAGGTCAACTGGAGACCCAGTCCATACTTCTTCGGGCACTCGTCCAGACAAAGCAGCTGTAGGTGATCTATTTTTTAAATAAACAGCTGTCATGACAGCTTCACCCCAGTATTCCTTGCTGAGACCCGCCTCTATCAGCATACTCCTAACTTTGTCCATTAAGGTACGGTTCAGTCTTTCTGAAACCCCATTCTGCTCAGGGCAGTAAGGGACAGTGACCTGATGGACAATACCCTGCTCTTTTAAATAGTTGCTAAACTTGTTGTTACAGTATTCACCGCCATTATCTGATCTTAAAATCTTAATTTGCAAGCCTGTCTGTTTCTCAACTAGTCTTTTAAATGTAATAAAATGGTTAATTACCTCAAACTTATTTTTCATCAAGGATGCAAAGCTCTTTCGAGTGTAGTCATCAGTAAAAGTTATGATGTACTTTGCTCCAGACCAGCTTAGCTCCTGCATAGGTCCACAGACATCGGAATGGATCAGTTGTAGAGGCTGCGTCGTTTTCGATGTGCTGTCAGGAAAAGCTGCGGCCGACAACTTCCCCTCGAGACAAGCAAGACAGTTCTTGAGTGACTCTTCATTCTGAAATTGACAACGCATTCCACATGCAACTTTCTCCAGTGTTTTCATACCTTGTATATTCAGGTGGCCGAGACGTCTGTGCCATAATTCAGCAGGAAGACCAGCAATGTCTCTGGTACTCAACAGCTCCTCTCCATGATCAAGGAGTAGAGAGTGTCCACTTTTAGTCGAAGACCCAAAACCATTTACATTTACACACTCAGACATAACAACACACCCATTAAGTCTAAACAAACCATTAATACATACACCAGATGCAACTAAGTTGCCAGACTTGTCTTTATGACCAACATTGTCATTATAAATAAAACATTTCTCACTGCTAAACCTAACTGAATGGCCAGACAGCACTAATTTGCTAACAGAAATGAGATTGGCCGCAATTTGGGGAACATATAAAACATTTAAAAGTCTAACCTTATGATTTGACTGAATCTCCAAAGTGCCTATACCTTCACACTTAATTTTAGAATTATCAGCCATAGTTATTAAGTTATCTGACTTTCTCAAGTCCTGAAGTATGTCCCTGTTGTTCACCATATGACTGGTAGCTCCGCTGTCAATATAAAACTCACTGGCTTTTGACAGAAATGCTGATGCTGAAAAAGTCCTATCTTCGTTTTCTTTATCATTGGCTTTTCTGGCCTTTTTAAGTTTCTTTAATTTAAAACAATTTGATTTCTTGTGACCACTCTTCTTGCAAAATTCACAAACAGTAACTTTTCTAATTTTGGAGACATAAGCTGTACTTTCTTCATCACCCGATGTCTTCCTCGAATACTCTTGCAGTAGTCGGGCTCGCACAAGTTCACTTGATACCGTAGTAGTGACTGCAGCAGTTGATAAATTCGAAACAACAGAATCATATTCAGTTGGCAGACCACTCAATAAAATCTCAGCAACTTCCTCGTCTTCGGTATGTTTCCCAATGTCGTCAAGCTGCTGGACTAGTGTAAACACAGCATCAATATAAGCTTGCATATCAGAATATTCAGAGTACTGAACGCGGTGCAGTCTCCTCAATAAAAGAACTCTTCGGTAAAGGCCTTTATCTTCGTAAACGTCAAGCAACGCTTTCCAAGCATCTTTAGCAGTATCAGAGCTTCGTACATATTGAAACAAATGCGGCTTTAATGTTAAGCAAATACGTGCAAGTGCTCTTTGATCACGTCTCAAGTGACCTTCGGCTTGGTCCGTTCCAAGAACGACTTCCCACAAGCCTTCTAAAATAAGCAGGTTTTTGACTGAAAACTTCCAGGTATGAAAATTAGATATACCATCCAATTTTTCGAACCCATTGAGGTTATGTTCCATGATGCACGGCTTGCAGTAGGTACTGCACGTGCGCACCGAATCACACTCCCAAAACGACGGTCACGTTTCAACGAACCTTTTCATTAAATGCAAAGCAAGGCAAGCTTCTGTATAAGCACGCAGCCAAGATGCTCTCTTCTCTGGGCCAATAACCTATTAAGCAGATTGATGAGGATGACAAGGCACGTGGTTCGTGGCTGTGTTTGAGGGCACCAGAAGCGAATTAAAAACAGTCTAACCTTCGTTTATATGTAGCAGTTTATTAGCACAATAAATGCACACAACATCGTCACAATACGTACAGTAACAAAGAATGCACTATCATATTAAAGTAATTTATCCGAGCACAATAACAGTTACCTATACACGTCGTGTTCGTGGTCAGCGAGCGAGAGAAGGAGGAAGTACCTACACAGTAATTGGTACGGGGTTCACACATCCGGTGATACCATACAAGAAAAATATAATCAGGGCATCTATACACGGTAAATCTAATAATATAAAGGCTGATTTACACCAAACAAGCGAACGCTCATTCCATGCCGTCTACGTCAAATTTTACTAGTTTAAACAAAAACAAAATGCTTTTGTTCTAGTTCTAGCTCTAAGACACGGCTACGGTACAAAATACGAGACCATTGTTTAATAAACTACTTATTAGACAAAATATTTACTTGGAAAAAATTAATTATCAAATATATGTCATTTCACAAATTGATTATTTTTTAAGCATGACGTTAGTTCCCAAAATAAGCTTTACTATTAAATTATTGTCTTAAACAATCAAAACTTGTGACACAAACGTTATCGAATGAATTGAACCGCTGCAAATTCAACTTTACGTGAAGTCAGATTTGCCCTATCGCTAGAGTATTATTTAAGAGCACGCAGGTGCGATGGGCCGAGGCGGTCCACGAGCTGAAGAGCAGGTGGTAGGCGTTACAGCCATCTGCGACGTTAAGCTCGTGTGGGGCCGCCGCAGCCCCGCAGCTCCAGAGCTGTGTCAGAAACGATGTTTGCTGCATATTTACTGTATGCTGGTTGCTACTTGCCTACTACATGCTACTTGCCGGCTATATGCCAGGTTTATGCTTGCTTGTTTGTCATATGAATATGTTCTACTATAACATTTTAACAATTGATATATTTCCTAAGTGGTACATTTGCGAAACCTATATTTTATCATTGATTTTATTATTTTCTAACGTTGTTTGTAAAATGATCGTTTATCATAATGTTTTTTGTTAAACAATAGTAAAACATAGTGCGCCACCTGTTAAGGAATAGTATAAACAATGTCTACGTTGTCTGAGTATTCTTTCAAAAATATTACTTATTTTATTATCTGTGATATTACTTATTGTGACTATCATAAATTAAGAATTTTTGTTTTTAAAAGTAGATTCATTATTACATCTTTGATTTCAGGAATAAATAAACTTAACCTCCATCTAGTATCTAATAGGAGTACCACTACTATTCTTATAGTAAGTTGTGTGCTTTGGTAGTTATTGTGCTTTGTTAATAAAATGAACAGATGGCGCTAATGTAAAATACTTAGTTCTGTTAAAAATTCTATTACCACAGAATAGATAATAGTACTACTGTTACTTCTATGAATAAATATTGAATATTGAATTTCTTAGTACGCACTTATATGTATCCCCATTCTAGACACCATAATATAGACAGGGTATTTTAAAAACTTTATAGAAATTACGTACCTTTCATATTTTTATCATATTATGGTATATGCATTTTAAGTGTTTTGATTTACAATTTTTTTACATAGTTCTATTAAATGTTAGTTTTTATTTTATTTTATAAGGTATCATAGAAACATGTTTTAACGGTGCGGTTGCCAACGGCCATACTACATTGAATACACTGGTTCTCGTCCGAACACCAAAGTCAAGTAACGTCGGTTGTGGTTTTATTATTTGGATGGGTGACCGCCTGGGCATACCACGTGCTGTTGGCTTTTTGCTGAATCAGTCAATTAGCGCACCGCAGTGCAATGCTGGACATAGGCCTCTCCCAATGATTCATTAGGAGGGATTTAGCCTTCTATGGGCATTTTTGCTGAAGTAGTTTATTATCTCTTATATAACACTATATTTCCTGATTGATTGACACAGAGACAACGCACAGACTAAACTGCTGGTCTCAGATATTCGAAATTTTGTAGAGAATGTTTGGTTTGGTGCGTGGAGGAGTACCAAGGAAGGATTTTTTGGAATTCAAAAGGGCAAAAATGTACTTTCTTATAACTCAAGAATGACTGAACAGTTTTCGCGTCAAATTCACTACCATAGAACAGGAAGGCGGACCTTGAGCTTCGAGGGCATCTCGGCCTCGGATGAAATCAGGATAACGTTTAAATATATATGATAAACATACATTTTCATCTTTATTGTTGACTAGCTGACCCGGTGAATTTCGTACATAAAACCTGCATTAAAATCCGTTGCGTAGTTTTAAAGATTTAAGCATACTTAAATAGGGACAGACGACCTATTCCCAGTGTACTACCGTCTAGTCTTACCAGTAGTACTATTGGGAATATTCATCCTATTAGACTTACTGATAGTAAAACTTGTCTGATATTATTTTTTCCCAATAAAGTCTTACCGTTATAAAACATAGACTTAGTAGAACTGCAGATATAAGTCAAGAAAAAATTCAATTATAAATATAAGAATAATTAGAACCAATGTTTAATGGATGTAGTTGAAAATGTTGGCAGGTATTTTTTCCTCCCGAGCATCAGACCGAGAGGGATGGCCTTGGGTCAGCCGGGGTGCGAGGGATATGTCGCATGACAACCTCACCTTCGGCCTAGCACTACGACCCACTGACGGCGTGCGGTTTAGTTGGTTCAAGTCCGACATAACCTCCCCTCCTGGGGGGGGGGGGAGGCGACCGGTGGGGATATTCTTTTCAATACTATTAGTATAACTATTAGTAGTAGTAGTAGTAACAATTAATTACATAGCTATGTAGTGGATGTACTTTCATAATAACTCGAGTTTAGAATATCATGACTCCTATTGAAATATTTGGATGGAGGTAACAGGTAGATACAAACGTACATGTACAGTCAGCGTCATTAAAATATTGCTAGCAAAAGTACTCAAATTAATCCAAATACTACAATCCCTATTTTATATTGGCTATTAGAGTACTCAAATAGTTGTAAGTATTCAGAGTGGTCCAACTATCTTAATAATCGGTCTGCCAGAATTATGTAAGTTAGTAGAGTATTCATATTTATATACACAATTACGCCGGTCGATGGTATCCAGTCAAGTATAATTTCACAAAATCTAGACATTGTCATTTAATCATATTTTGTATCCCTTTCTTAATTGTAAAGGGATTATCACAAAATGGCGAGATGATAAGGGATGGGTATATGAGTAAGAAAAGGATATAATATGAATCAATTGACAAAGTCTTTTAAATTTTTTTATAGTTGACAGTTGCATAACTCATGAACTATCATCAACTTACATTAGTGAGAAAAGTATGAATGTCTAGATTTTTGAAATTATACTTGTCTGGATAACATCGACCGGCGTGATTGTGTATATATATTCATATACACAATCACGCCGGTCGATGTTATCCAGACAAGTATAATTTCAAGTGTGTGGTCCAACTATCTTAATAATTATCTTCCAGAATTATGTCAGTTATTCATATGAATAACTGACATAATTCTGGAAGATAATTATTAAGATAGTTGGACCACTCTGAATACTTACAAAGAGATGGGCCGAGCTACTCGGTACTCGGCGTACTCGGCGGGTTTTTTGATACTCGTACTCAGCCGAATAACTCGGTTTTAATGCCGAGTATACTCGGTTTAGGTAAAGCAATATATTTAGTTTGTTGACGTTGACGCAAATGGCTCACGATTTTGAGATATTTCCAGCATGTTGGCTTCTGCTGTTGTGTTTTTATTTTTGGTTTTTATTTTTTTTGTTTTGTGTTCCTTCTCATTTTCTATTTTTTAGATTTTTGTAAATTTAATATCTTTCTATTTATTATTCATGTCGCATGCCCTCTACATAGGAGCCAGTTGAAAACCAGTGTCAGGTACTTGTGCCTGATATCATGCTGAGATGGCTCCTTTTTTGGTGTAGCGCGAAGAACAATTGTGCCTGATTTACTTGTTTGCGTGTGTCAGTACACAATTAACTGTGTAATCGGTGCTGCACTAAAATAAAAGGTTTTTCTTTCTTTCTTTCTTTCTTCTTTATTCTTCTTTCAAAGTTTCATTTTCCAAACCTTTAAACTCTTCTGTGTGTTTTATTTTAACATGGCTTAACATTGCTGTCGTAGAAGCCTTCCGTCCAACACCGCTACGTGAAATCAGAGAATTGCATAAGGTACATTTCTTCAATGTCGTCGTAAAACGTCCAAATTCGGAATCTTTTACGTCAAGTCATCACAGTCAATTGTTAATTAACAAACTTTTTCAATTATTTGTCTACTATGACGTGCAACGTGACGTATTTGTTTGTAAACTAGCAAGCGACTGATAGATGAAAGGCGGGGGCGGGGTGAGGGGTGTATCAACGCAAGCCAGACGATCGTGCCGCGCGAATCTGTTTGTACTTGTTTACACGCCCGAAACGGGGATTTGATTAAACAGAGTTACTCGGCCGAGTACTCGGTAGTAAAAAAAATTAACCGAGTAAAACTCGGTACTCGTTACTCGGCAAAAGTGCTACTCGGCGCATTTCTTACAACTATTTGAGTACCTACTCTAATACATACATACATACATATAATCACGCCTTTATCCCCGGAGGGTTAGGCAGAGGTGAATTAACACCCACATTTCACCAATTTGTATTCGGTCCCACGTAATAGGGGGTGAGCCTATTGCCGTATTTCGGGCACTATTGTTGACTCGAGCCATGCATCTGAGGCTGAGTCTGGGCTGTAAATATCTGTCTGATGTTAGAGTTAAACAGCCCTATCCCTTAGTCGCCTCGTACGATACCACATAGGAAGAGATGGGGTGGCCCAAATTCTACTCTGCCGGGAACCACGCGGCCAACTCTAATAACCAATATAAAATTGGAATTGTGGTATTTGGATTATTTTGAGTACATTTATTATCAACATTTTAATGATGCTGACTGTACCAAGTAGGTAGGTAGGTACCTATTGTGTGTTGAAAATAAAACACAACATCGAACATTGTCTATTTTAATGTAAGTATGTATGTTGTATGTATAATACTTAAAACTAGTATCGTAATACTAAACACAGGCTTAACATACAAGGGCGAGCGAATAATAAGCATTCAATCAAAATATTGTTATTTGTTCTAAATATTAGATACCTATTAATAATGATCACTCAGTCCTTTACTTAAAAAAAAAAAACTCATAAAAATAATATACTTTTTCAGAAATTACTAATTAAGATTGTAGTGTGATAAATATTTCAGGATATTCACCTCTTTTTCTTATGGTAATCCAAAATGAATTAAGTCCCCTTTGGTTTGTAAATAAAATTACTACTATACAATGTTATGCTTAAAATTAAAGGATCATGCACTCACTGATACTACACAAGCCAATATCACAAGCCCCAAACCCCATTTACGCCTTTGTGGATGTAGTAGAAACGGATTCGCCTTGAAGCATTGAAGCGATTCCACTGTCGTTTTTGTCTTCTCCAGGAGGCGCCTGTTATATAATTTTAAATTTATCACCTGATTGGTTGCTTCATCAATCAATCAATTAGCCCACTGCAGTCCACAGCTGGACATAGGCCTCTCCCAATGTGCGCCATTTCATTGTAATATCTATAAAACATTGCAAATTATGCTATAAATCGTGCATTCAAACAATATGACACGTTAATAATTTACCTTACATCTTTATTTTGTTTTGGTCTGCATTGACTTGAGTTGGATCAATGAATACAATAGTTTAAAGAGATTTTAAATAAACGCTGGCCCAGAAGGTATTCAGAAACAAAAGCAACTTACACACAAAACAACGGACGGAAAATACATTGCAAATTTAAAAAAAATAAAATAATTAAAGTGACAAAAATAATGCGCTACATCAGGTCCCCGATTGTGCTAAATTTATGACATAACAACACCACTGTCATACCGCTGACATTGTATAAAATGTCATTAAGTTTTACACTTTATGATTGATCGTTTAAGGTCCAAAATGAAAAGAGAAAGAGTTTAAAATATTTTTCATTCACTCTGCAAGATTGTCATTTAATTTTAGACTTAACAGTACAACAGTAAAGACTGAAGTTAAATGGCTAATTGTTATGATTAAAATAATAGCAGAATCAGGGCCCTGGGCTCAAACACAATAGGAACTATCAACCACTTTAAAAAGTATAGAGGTTTAATATACAGTGGCCGCGAGTTTCCAATTTGTTAATCTATATTGAATATACCTAACTATACATTTACACACATAAAACCATGAATGCACAAAAAATAGGACATAGACTCGTTGAAAAACCGCCGAAGCGACGAATAAGTTAGCTCATTTATCATTTATAAGGTAACTCACTAAAGGTCAGTAGACAATTTTATAAATAATTACGAGTATAAGAAAGCATTATCTGAATCACCTTTTATAAGCCTGAACCATGTTTCAAGAATTGAATTTGTATATAAATTATGAAGTTAATGACACTTTTTCACATTGCAATTTGGGTTTAAACACTCCCATCAAAAAGTATATCTCCTAAAAGTTCATAATAAATCGTGTTCGTTAGCACTCTAATTTAGATATAGGTTCCTAGTAAACTAGTATAGGTATTTCGAATCCAGCGTTGTCGGAGGACCTGCGATCGTTCCGAGAACATGTGGGGAGTGCTTTACCAGTTAGAGGGCCCCGACACCATAACGCTTGAATCAAAATATGACTAGGGGTAGGCCCCTATATAAAATCTATAATCAAATCTGTATAGATTCTGATTCTGTATAGATTTTTAAAGAGGAAATATTTGTATGTAAGTATGTTTGTAACGAATTACCTCATAAAGTACTGGACCGATTTTAAAAATTCTTTCAGCACTTGAATGCTACATTATCACTGAATACAATAGGCTATTTAAATTGCAAGAACACAGTGCCACAGCACATTTTGGGATTTTTATTTATGAGTTTATTAAATTTTCAACAGAAATATACTAGATATACTTCATTTAGTTTGGTACTTAAGGTAAACAATCTTGTGGCGACTTTAAAAAAAAAACATACATTAAACAAATAAACTAGACTCCCTCACTGACTCACTATTGGTTCAATTCCGGTTTTTAGTCTCCAAAATAAGTTTCTAAAGAGAAAAAGATTTTTAAACTGAGATTTTAAACAATACATATTTAAAAGACACATCAAGATTGTATATGTTTAGTTAGGTACCTCACGGAATGGAGTACAGGTACGGCCATCGTTAGATATTTTCTCTTTAGACAATGTCTTGTGTACGACGCACCTTTTTCAGTATAATTTCTGTATTTTTGTCTGCCTTGTCTGTCATTGAGTAAAGTATGCTAACGTATTTTTTCATTCATTCAACGAATGACTGTATTCGTTAACAGGACGTAAATTTTGTAGATAGCAAAGATTTTGTTTATTTGCAAATAAATCTGCAATCGCTATTAGCAAATTGTTTGCTTTTACTTTTTATGACATACATGGATGTAGTTACCTCTCTTGACATTATACCTATCTTACTAAAGGTTGCATCACAGAGTAATGAGTCTGACAATCTTGTAATACACTATTATTGCATTTGATGTCATTATTCATAATTAAATAGTCATTTTGATTACTCAATATTTTGAACATGATATTTGTTGTTGATTGCCATGTACTTTATTCAGCTATGTAGTAAGTATTCTTTTATGATATTACTGTATTTTTCTTCGAATCCTATTTCTAAATGGAGGTATTTATATTTGACACACAAATGGTCATCGGATAAAGTTCCATATTTTTTGTACGTTCATGGATAATATATAGATACTGGGATTGAGACTCCGTATACAGTTTAAAGTCTGATTATATGTTTCCATTGTTTGGAATATCGTGATACTTTGTAAGTCACATAGCCTTATCAAAATGTACATATTACGAGTTTTAAATTACCCTTTTTGTCGTATAGCTATGTATCAAGTGTTCAGAATGAACAACATATCTGAAAAGTATGTAATATATTTTTTAAAACAAATTTAAGAGCCCTTCAAAATACTTGATTATTTTTTTAAATAATATACGTAATATAGCCTATATGGGTACCAAAATTTATAAATAGCTTTGCAGAAACTTGAAATTATACCTTCAGTACTTTCAATAAATATTAAAATTCGTCATTGTTACAACTTTTTTCAGTGCAAATATTTGTGTGAATATAATAAAATTGTGGGGTAAATTTTTTGTAAGATGCGTAATTAGCTAAGTAGTGTTTTCGCTTAATTGAAGAATTTCTGTATAAATTTAACCTAGAATTTTGAATGGCTCCAATTCAATAGCGCGGTGTTTCAAGCGGTACATATTAAAATTACTATCACACTTCCTTGCAAAGACGTTTAGATCTAAACTAGGTATGCGTATCACTTGTAAAATCATTAAATTAACTTTAGGCTCTGTGATAAGATAAAGCAGTTATGACATGAATTTGTTGAATATGTAACAGTTCACTTTTTAAAATGACCTATAATATGTATTTAAATCAATATTGATACAAAAGCAGCTAAGCTTTTTGTTTTGTTTCTTTTTGCTTTTTTTTGGTACGGTCGTACATAGGTACATATTTTTCTTTTCAGTATCTAGTCTAATATCGCTGTTCACATATACATAAACAATAGATTAATGATAAAAAATGGAACAAGCCTTATTTAATATAACATCAAATGAAGTACATATTCATTTTATTCATGATATTTATTGTATTACATTATAAATTGATATTTATTATACAAATAACTTGTATTGTGTGTGCTATTAAAATAATCACAGAGCCTAATAAAAGTAGATGAGAATTCTATTCTATATTTGAATGTTTCTTTTATTATTTCTATGTCTGAATGTTTTGAATCCATACCTAACATCTAACCTGGATTACGTCGAATCTCGTAAACACATCAATTAGTATGAACTATTTAAATCCTATATAATACTTCATTACGTTACTTAAATAATAAATAGCTTATATTAAACTATAATTTATTATTGTACGAGTGCGTATACATGTATTTTCTCGAATACAGCTCAAATTTTATCGTAAGTAAAATTATGTCTTGGGAATATCGCGAATGAATGTCACTCTAGCGTAAAAAAAATAATTGAGCTATCGGCCATTGCAGAACTTATGTTTTTTTAGATCTGTTACACCATGCACCTAATTTTAATCGGTACCTTTCATTCTTTTCGTACCGTTCGTTTTTTACATTGGGGTCCGATTAGGTAATATTTCATTAAAAAAAATTCAAAACACAAAATAGAAATAAACTTGGTTTTCAGTTTTATTTCAAAATAAAATTGAAAACCAATCAAACTATGAGTTATTCTAAAGGTTTACTAACTTCACGAAATGCAGCAGGTTTTGTTTTGACTGATCATAATGTAATAGCAAAGATTTTTTTATCTTTTTTTTCCTAATTATAATGGAAAAATGTGGCGCTAGCTCAAAATTAATGTTTAATTTTGTCAAGAGTTCAAAAAATAGCACACTGCAGCGCTGAAACAATATACTCTACGAGAGAGCAGTCTTCGTAAACATACAGTTCTAGAACATTTTCTTGTACTGACGACCAAAATGTTGAGCGCCGCAATTTTCAGGATTTCAACATTTATAGAACACTGCAGTTTTGTGTGGCGTCTTCTATACCTTAGTTATAAGAGCTCAATGGTAGATCAGGTTATGGACCTACCAATTTTTTAAATTTGGTAGGTCCATAAGGTGTTACTATTCCGGTGTTAGAAGTCAGGTCCAGGGTGTGGGTAATGAAATACTCGCGGTCAGTACACCGGGCTATGGGCGTCGTAGTTGAGCTGTAAGTACGGTGGAATGGCAGCAGATAGCTCAGAAGCGCGCCGACGGAGTGCAGCAATGCTGTGTCCACGCCATACTTCTTCCTCGGCTGGTTCACCTCCTCCTCCTGAGAAAAGATAGGTTCATGAGATGGTGATCTATGCGGTGAAGGGTTTGCCACGTCTTTAGTTGTAGTCTAGGTCGCGATTTTAAATTTCGCTCAGAGCCATTACATAACATATCCCTTTCCTCTGTAGATGCAACACGCAATTGACCCTCTAGTACTGACCCTATCCATAGGAAAAGATAGCTGTTTACCCTATAGAGAATATTACAGAGGCGATTAGAGAAGAAATCCATTGATTTTTATGATTCAGAAATTCTGTTCTAAGTTGGAAGATATTGTTTTCTTTACAGGGTAACCTATATACCGGTAGTGGCAACGTAGTGTTGAGAAGTCGGTACGAACTTACCAGACGTAGTGGGCGAGGCGTTGTTATTAGCGCAGTGGCCCATGTGCGGCGGAGTGGGCGACCCCTCGAGGGGGCCCCCTGACTGCTGCCCGCTGATGTTGTTACAGTAAGACATCATCGTATCTCCTGGAACCAGAATATAACCATCAGCATTCATCTAACGAATGGATTTTAGAACCTACTAAGAAAGTAAACGAATAAGTATTCCCTTTTACAGTTAACGTTTGCAACACCAGATTCAGCTCATCATACTGTTAATTCTTGTTCACCAGGATCAACAAGAGAGTCAAACAATTCCTAATTAGAAATGTTCCAAGGAATGCTCCACAAAAATGTCACACGAGCTAAAGAAAAGGGTCCGAAAAAGTGGTTATTCCGTTGCAACCAGTTGAGACGCCTCCAGCGACCATAGTCATATTGGTCGTGCTAGAGTTGCTGGTCAAATAATGGTCTATTTGTATGGAAAGAATTTCACTTGCACGTATATTTAAGTAGACTTGATATTTATCTTGAACTGGCTATGTGATTTTAACTTAGTAGTTCTTACCAAGAGAATTGAGTGGATAGTGTCCTTGATAGGGCTGTCCTGATGCCACGGAGCTGATAGGCAGTGAGGGGTTGAGGTCGGCGGCCAACTGCGGCAGGCCACCTGCTCCAAAGCCCCCCATAGACACACCACCTTGGGAAAGCTGACCTAGGCCTGCAAATGAGAAAAACAATTAGAGCTAGTCTTTATCATTGTTTCCGAATTCAGTCCAGCTTTCACCTTGGAGCCCGCGGTGCACATACAGGTTCTCCAATATTCGTTTAGCTTCTCCTATTTTGGTTTGGCTTATACGGCTTTTATCAGAGCGACATTGCCGTCTGACTTCCCAACCTCGAGAAAAAGCCTGCACCAGAACCAAGTCCATCAATAAGCAAAGGTACCGACTTGCAGGTATAGTTGACTTAGATCCGTACGCCCCATAGGTATAGGTGCAAGATTTCCTTTCAGAATTCTCAAATCAGACGGCAGTGTCGCTCTCATAACAACATAAACTCACGCCTTTATCCCCGAAGGGGTAGGCAGACCAGAGGCAGAGGCAGGCAGGCACCCACATTTTGCCAGTTTATGTTTAGGTCCTAATGTAATAGGTGGCGAGCCTATTGCCATTAACCGGGCACTTATAAACCTGCGATAAATACATACATAACTTCGAAAAGCATAGAAAAGTCATTGGTGTGTGCCATGGAAAACCTGGGATTGAACCCGATACCTCGTCTCAGCAGTCCATTACCCATACCACTAGGCTATCGCTCTCATAAAATCAACATAAACCAAATCCAGAGGATGTTATGGAGCGAGCGGATACTGGACTCTGAACCGGCAGCAGGGTCTTCCATTTTTATTTTATTAATATCACACTGAGTTATTCTAGTCTCAATATATCTATTTCCAACGATGTGTCCTCCCACCTGCCGGCATAGACCAGGGTCTATCAGCGAATACTCCAGGGCCGCACATGTCGCCAGCTCCGAAGGGCGGCAGACCGTGGGACGGGAGCAGAGCCCCCGGCGACCTAAACACGTTAGTGCTCTTCTTGCGTTTCTTCCACTTCGCGCGACGGTTTTGGAACCACACCTGGAAACGGGAGTATGCAGTTAATTGAAGCTGTCGTGTCTCACCTCTCTCTCACATCCCTCCAGTAAGTGATGAGCTAATGGCACCCTGCTCCGGTACCGAAGTCGCACAGCTGAAGCACAGCTATTTTAAAATGTTTGTTACCGCTAGCCGTCTGCGCGCTTAGCACGCAAGACATTACAAAAGGCCTACTATTAAACGCCCTGATTGATAATCGTTTCAGATAAAAAGATTTTGGACAGTTTCGATAGCAAAACGTCTGGGAATAAGTATTAATTTTGAAAAAAAAAAACATATTTTTTAATAATGTACAGATGTAATAATGTAGGTATGGGTACTGTATTTTTTTTTTCGCCAAATTTATACTTAAGGACTATTCAAAACTACGAATCGAAACTAAAATCTCCCAGTATGCGTATAGGTATCAAAATTCTGTAACTCAATTATTTAATTTCTGCGTTCCACATTCGAAATTAAATGTCTATTCCCGTCTAACTTTCACACAATTGTTGCTATTATCGGATTCATAGAATTCAATGGGACTAACAGACGCAGTTACAAATACACGTTTCAATAAACCTGGTAGAATTACTTTTCCAGATTTTTTTTTTCTAAATCCACCCTCCGTCTGCCGATCTATCAAGTAAGTTAAACTCACCCTCACAAATCGCGAGTCCACGTGAGGATTTATATAAATCGTAGATCATTAATCAGTTCGTGTGTTATTGATTCACACGTAATATAAGGATGATCCCTTGTCATTTATCACTGGGCTTCGAAGGAATGACATGGCGGGAAGGGTTTGTGGTTGTGTTATTTATATTAATTGCTTGCGATAGAAACTTTTATCTAGGTACATGAAGGAAAAGTAGAAATGAAATAGACTGAAATAAGCTTGATAGTAGGTGGGACCCAATTTCAAATTATACACCGAAAGCAATAAGGTCGTAGGCATCACGACGTTAGGCAGAAGGTCGTACGCGGCTGTGGATGCAAACTTGAAGGTCGTACCAGAATGTAGCAAAATTAACGGTCCCATCTTCTATCAAACTTGTTTCTGGGCCCTGATTCTACTAAATTTTTTTCATGACAAAGCTACTGCGGTACCACAGACACCAATGCTGTAACTGTAGACTTTACAACTGTACTATTAAAGTCTAAAATTAAATGAAAATCTTGTAGAGTGAATGAAAAATGTTATATAGTCTTTGTCTTTTTATTTTAGACTTTATAACACAGTCAGAAAGTCTAAAATTTAATGACATTTTATACAATATCAGCGGTACAAACTGGTTTAGTTATTGCATAGATTTAGCAGAATTGGTCGCCTGCTCAAACGTTCACTTTACTTTGTAGCCTGCTTTTTAATTTGTAATTATACTTTTTAGTTCTGACAGATGTAATTCTACTAAACTTACGTCATTTTAATACCTACTAGTGGATGAAAAATAACCTTCTTGCTTGGTAGGTTCCTAGTACCTACTGTAGAGGTTTGTATTTATGCGGACAGACCTTTACCGTCTGCCTACAGTAGTTTCCCGATCCAGACGGTTTACACTTGCCAATACAAACATGTTTATTATATTAAGTTGTAACGTTGTGGATTTTTTATAAATCTATTTTTAAATAATTTGTCTAAAATAGTCGATAATTTAGTATTTTCGATACGATATACTAATTTGTCTATGGCTGTGCGAGCGAGATTGGACAACATTACTTAAGTGTCTATTCACGGCGCTAAAGTGGGCCCTTTCTTCGGCTACTCTTGGCCGAGGAAGGTCGCTTTGACCCCGGCGGCCAACTGCTGTCGGCACCGGGTAAGTTTTGAGATCAACAACAACAAGATAATCTCCCCAGCGGTAGAACAGCGTAGCTAGAAGCTATAAAAAGGAAAATAATTAAGCAGCGCAAGCTGGTGACGTGACCTCTGACCGTAGAGGTCATCGGTCTCGTGGCACTTATGGGTAGGCTGAAATAGCACAAAAAAATGTTAAATAATAAAATATAGTAAGCCATACATTAAGCAGGCCGTAAGCTGCGCCGCTGAGAAGTCTTCACCTGTTGAAAGAAGTAGGAAATGTTGATCTCAAAACTTACCCGGTGCCGACAGCAGTTGGCCGCCGGGGTCAAAGCGACCTTCCTCGGCCAAGAGTAGCCGAAGAAAGGGCCCACTTTAGCGCCGTGAATAGACACTTAAGTAATGTTGTCCAATCTCGCTCGCACAGCCATAGACAAATTAGTATATCGTATCGAAAATACTAAATTATCGACTATTTTAGACAAATTATTTAAAAATAGATTTATAAAAAATCCACAACGTTACAAAGTAATAGTTATTCGTATCTATTGAATCACTGCTATTTTTACGTATTGGTCCCATGACAATAATTTCACCTCAGTACGCACAAAGTCATGTTTTAGAAAGCCACAGTACCTTAATTTACCTTATATTTGTACATTTTTTTTTATATGTACTTCCCCACTTCTTAAGTGCAATAAGATAAAACTAGATTCCATACATTGGCAACACATTATTGAAACGCGAAAATAAAAATGATGTTAAAAAGTTTTGTAATAAAGTTAGCTTTGCCAACATAATGTATTGAGCCAGCCAAACAGATTATTAATTAAAATAGTAGCCATTTTCAAAGCACGTGTGACACATACAAACAAAATGCAAGTACAATAACAACCAAACACATTAAAACAAAACAAATCTACCCCCGGTGCCTGAAACGCCGAGCGCATTAAAAATGTAAATAAAGCCGCTCTACGGCTACAAGCGTAGCGGAAACATGACAGCGATTTTTAAATCAATAATTTATGAACTCAGAATTGTCGCGGTCATTTATTTTTTATAATTGCTCTTACCCTTCTTCTCTGTAGGTGACTAATTTAGATTCTAGCTAGAAATAAGATATTGTTATAGTGCCATACACTCGATTGTTAACATCATCATCTGAGCACCAATCCCAGTTGCCACCCCGGAGACCGGGGTCGCAGTGGGAGTAAGATAAGCGGTATTGAGCTGTATTGTGTTTATAAAGGTTATTAAAATTTGAAAATTTGTAAAGATGTTTGGATGGTGTTGAATTATAACGCTCAAACGGCTGAAACAATTTGGCTTATAGCTTTCCATGGGTCGTAGAAAAGGAATCAGAATTCAGAACAGCAAGCAACAGCTAGTAAGTAATATTATGATCTTTTAAGCGATCTTTTAAAATAGAACTGTTTCCGCAGCCGCTCGTGCTGTACCGTTATCGCAGCTTTAGTATATAGTGTGAAAGAGACAGTTAGAGGTGTGAGCGGAATAGCGACACTCATTTGGCAACTGTCACATGCAGGAGTCCATTATTTATGGTGGCAGCGGTCGGGACGGTATTGCCCGTCGCTTTGGCCTTTTGTTTTTTTAATGCTTAAACAACGGTTGTGTCTTTTACAGAATATAATTATGGATAGTATCTGTATATTAAAAGAATTTATGAAATAAATAACGAGTCCTTTGAGCAGTTCTATTTCAACACGATTTCCTTTCCAAGTGGCCTATATTATGTTATTCCAGACCATAATCTAACCCTGTACCAAATAGGCGTATCCGTCCAGCTTTATAGCCGGACCCCGACTATTATCATCCCTGATTCTAGTTGATGCCGCTTTAGCCCAATCAATTGGGTTGACATGAGGTCAGCATTAGAACGATCTTGATGAACAAAGCACTCAAAATGATCTTGATGATTGTTTCTGTTATCTGGTACGCACCTTTAGTTTGGACAATAATAAAAATTTAATCAATAAAACTGTTTAATTTGCTCTTATTACGAGATTTTTAAGATCATTTACGGACTTTGTTGTCAGGATATTTCTGATGCTGACTCTACATTAATAAGTCCTGAACCGTTATTAAAGGTATGTATAAATGTACATTCGTTCACATTTGTAGTGTTATTGTAAACTTGATGTCTTGGAGAAAATGCCTCAGTAAAGTTTGTTGCGCCGCTTCTTCTCAACTCGTGCCTAGAAATTGGTGGTAAGCTTAGCATAAGGGTCGATCCCGCAAGCAGGGGCTTATTGAGACAAAATGTTACAAACCATTCTGAATCTTATCTTTGGGAGGAATAGATCATATTCGCTTGAAGGCGAAAGAGGGACCGCCTTCTCGCAATCGTTTCTACTTAGTTTTTGTGCTAAGCCGCTGACCGATGCTCTGTAGTGGGGTTTGACCCTAA
The DNA here is from genome assembly GCA_949126895.1 of Eilema caniola. Lineage (NCBI taxonomy): Eukaryota > Metazoa > Arthropoda > Insecta > Lepidoptera > Erebidae > Eilema > Eilema caniola. The sequence goes on along the minus strand of OX421460.1, from coordinate 12,395,375 downwards.
GTAGAATCTTATTATACTATACTGAGAATAAATAATAGTGTAAAAAAACAAAAAAAACACGCTTTTTATAGAGAATCGAACTAAAAACAAATATAAAATAAGTTTTAATAAATTTAAATTAAGAATAGTGTTAAAATTTGCAATAAATGTTTAAAAAAAGTGTGGGGTACTTTTTAAGATATTATCAAAATGATAATCACTCCACTCATGTCTGTCAATAAATTATTTATATTACGCTTTTTTAATATTTATTGAAAATTTGAACATTATGTATTCTTAATTTAATTTTTTTAAATTTTAAAACTTATTTTCTATCTTTTTTAGTTCGGTTCTCTATAAAAAGCCTGTATTTAAATTTTTTAAAGTATCTATTATTTATTTTTAGTTCTTTTCTAACTAAGTATTATTTATTTCCTACTTTTTTTATCTAATTAGTGTTTAGTCATCGGTCCTCGATAAATCTAAAAAGTTTGAACGAAATCTAGCCGTTTAAAGTGGGCCCAAATCGCCCTCAAAGGAGTCAGTTACAAACAAACAAACATACACTATTATTTATTTCCTACTTTTTTTTTTAACAAATTAGTATATTGCCATCAGTCTTCGATAAATTTACAAAGTTTGAACGAAATCTGGCCGTTTAAAGTCGGTCAAAATCGCGCCCAAAGGAGTCGGTTACAAACAAACATACGATAAAACATACAGGTGAAGCTAATAAAAAGAGTATAAAACAACATTGGACATTGGTCACTATGCTTTCAGTACGGGCCGCACTAGCTAATCTATCTTTACCTTTCTGCTCTATTGTGTAATGGAGGACCTAAATGAGATATTGTGATTATAATTGTAGCATCACTCAGTGATTTACAATGCGAACTACAAACGCATTCCCGGCTAATAAATCAAGTGTTGTCGAATGTAACGAGTTGAACGGCAGTGAGCAGGCCTTTGTCAATTATGCCAATGATATGACCAATGATATTGCTACCAATACAAATACTAATATAATTATACGTAAATGATTGAGTACGATTGAATAATGGACATCGAAATATCTACACAAATTATCATATTATTATACCAGTTTGTGGCATTTCCGCAATTAAATGAATTGGAATTTGATTATCTACTATTACATTACCTACCAATGCATTGATTACATATGTTTACATTGTACAGCAAGCTGGATAGGAAAAAGTTTCGGAGAATGATAAGAGAATGTTTCTCGTATGAGAAATTCCGTACTATTTGGGCGATGATGATATTCTTATCATCATTCTCTAGGCTAGCCCCAAAAATGGGTCAAGCTAGACCCCAAATATTGGGATATATCGATACCACTTACAATACTGCTGCTGTTTCCCATACTAGGTATTCCTGTTAGTTTGGGATTCAAGGATACAGATATGTTTGTGGCAAATATCGGAAGTTTGCACGAATATTACACATCGAATTAAAAATATTCTTAATGGATTGTATCGCGATTGACATTGTGTGATTTTATTTTTTAAATTAATCCCGACGTTCCGCTTACCTTTTCGCAGTCATGGTTACAAAGAAAAGCAGCCGAAATGTCGGGACCAGTGTAAATAATAAAGTAACACCAAGTAAATCGAGATACAATCCGTTAAAATAGTCAGTTCTATTTCAATCATATAATATATTGTATGTTGTAAGTTGGTTTTGGGCTGGTTCAAAATTATCTTTGTAAAGTTTACGTTTTGTAATAAAGGGGGTTAAAGTTTAAGTTTTAATACACATTAACGATACAAGAGAATAAAGCTAGTTCCAAATTCAACTTCAAAACATAACTCATTCGTCTTGAACAAACATTTCCAACATGCGGGAGTTTGGGTTCCATTTGGGTCCCAAGGGCGGGCGACCCTTCTCGCCCTGACAGAAACTGCGCGGTCGTGAAAAGCGTCTCTGTGATCGTCGATCAGACCGTAATCCTTAGTTATTACTCTTAGGCATGTTGAAGATCTGTGGATGTCGTAATATAAAGTGAGGAGATTTTTTTTTAAAGTTGAGAGATGAAAACTTTTTAGTTTAAGTAAATCTTCAATGGTTCAAGTTTAATGATAATGGGTCGGGTTTTATATCTGAGGAGGAAAGAAAACACTGCTAGCTAGCGTGGAAACTATAAGCCAAGGCATCCCAACGTTGAGAGAGGCCTATGTCCTGGAGAGTATGTATTGGAGAAATAAAAATGTTCATAATATTGTCGAAGTCTATGCGAATATAACACATTGAAATAAAACTAGTTTGAACGGATTCTAATGTTTTTATTTGGTATTACTTTATTATTTACACTGATCCCGACTTTTCGGTTATTTTTCAGCAGTCAATGTCACGGGTATGCGCTGAAATAATGTAGATAGTGTTGTGTGTGTAGAATTTCTTTTAAGGAAGTTTGCAATACTATTAAAATGTCAAGCAAAAATTAAAAAGTGTGATAGCATTTGTTTAAAATAGTGTATATTAAAATATATGGGTGATATTCGGTGCTGTAGTCAAGCTCACCAGCAAATCTCCCGGGATTAGGGGGTAGAAGACCATCGCTTCCTTCAAGCAAAAGAAATTAGACAGGCGGAGAAGGAGAGTGAATACAGAGGTCCGTATTGCAAGCTTTGGACGCAACTAGGAGTACAGGCACTTAACGAGGATTCTTGACAGCCCGCAAACTACTTTACGATCGTTAGCTGTGTGATTTTTTAACATTGCCGATATGTTAAGAGGTTATTAAGAATGTAAATTGGACAATATATTATCATGGAAGGTTATTTGGTGTAGAATTTGATTGAGCTTCAACATAGATGCTATAATTATTTCATCATCATTACATTGCATACGTACAGCGGCGCTTGGACTGTTGACATTTTTAGAGGTTACCAAGTATGAAAACTGTACATTATAATTATGATAGCTTATTTGGGGTAGAATTATGCTTCGCAGCTTCATTCTTTGCGATTTACGTTTAACATAAGTAGTAACAGGTACCGTTGCATTGAGTTGGTACGTCAATGTATCGCGTCCTTTATTCCTATTTCTAAAAACCGTACGGTGTGTTTCATAAGCGTGAGCGCGTCTTCGTGAGTCAACGTTTAGCGTTGGATGTTTGTGCTTCGTGGCCAGTAGACTGTACGCTGCACTAGTGGTGTGTGGGACAAGGTAAAGGATCTCGGGAGCGATTTTAGAAAAATATTTTATCTGGCCTAATTACACGAACACTTTGGCTGCTACAACGATTACGATTATTGTTTCAAGTTTAAGTGATTATAATTAAACACTGTCATGGTTATATCTTTCTAAAGAGGAGGGGGAGGGGGACACTATAGTTAAATGAGGTTGAAACTAGAATCTGTTGCTCGTTGGTACTCTATGGTCCTGCTGATTGTTGTACTGATCCAAACAGGTCTAAAACTATGTGTTGATTAGAAAGCCGTGATTCTAATATCAGAATCTATTACCTAGCCTACATTTGATCGTAAGGTGGTATGTGAGCACTGCCTCCTAACTTAGCTAATCCTAAACTCATTAATTTGAGAGACGTTCTTACTGGAGCTGAAAGTTATCCCCGGTCCTTCCACTTTAAAACGCTTGAGGCTTTGTTCACCGACGAACAGATCTAATTAGTGTGTGTAGCCGCAATACTTGTCCATGGTTTAACATTTTAACAACAGTTATGGTGATTCTAATAGATAAAAATATATCATTTCACGAATTCAAATCGTAAACTGATCACAGTATGAGTCATAATCACTAACAAGTTGTGCACGAAACCAGTGACGCTTGTGAATTGCGCCAGCGCCTCACAGTGTGTTAACTAAAAGAGCAAACACAGAGTCACGGTAGCTAGTGTTGCTACCAGCTACAATAAGTCTTTCGATTTAGTCACGAGTTTTTCATTACGGCAGTACTGCGGTCATAGACTTTTCGTGGAAATTTTCAGTAAAAATGAGCCCTCATTTTGAATACGCGCCATTGCCAGTGACTCCACCCGAGCAGAATTATTATCCCAGCCAGGCAACCTATGGGAACCTATTCTAGGGATAAAAGTAGCCTATGCGTTATCTAGACTATAATCTAACCCAAACCAACTATCAGCCAGATGTGTCCAACTGTTTGAGCGTCATTGAGTAACAAACAACTAAATGTCACAACATCGAACAAACCTATAAGTTGCAAGAACGAGATTAAAACTTGTAAGCTTACTTAACAGATACAGATTTTAAAAATCGTTTGTGGATCGTAAAACCGAAAACAGAAAACTCAACTAAATAGAACATTTCTGTCCCTCCGAGGTCTTATAACTAAAATATTATGATATTACGCAACTAAAATAGTGTACGATAAACGCTTTAGTTTGTCGCTTCGTTCAATCCGACGGTGATTGAAAGTTACGGGCGGCACGCGCTGCGCATACTGGTGACTGAGTCAGAGGGATACTGCGGTGCCTCCTGTGAGATAAAAGATAAAAACAACAGTCCTTTGGTAGAATACAGGCATGTTTATATAAATAAATCATTAGGTACATCATGCCTCATAATCTTCAAAGGGTTTTGCTGAGGTGTATCAACACCTCTATTTATAATTAAAATCGATACGCTTACCGTTGGTTCAATAACATATGGAGTACTATAAAAGCTGCAGTACTGTTGGATGAGTAGCAATAGATTTGAATATCCTTGCGTCCGGGAAGAAAAGGCAGAGTGTGTTTAAGTGCGAAAAATATCGATTAAAAAAAGATTGAATGAAGAAGTAATAACGTTGACCTACATGAATAAATATAAGGAACACTTGATATCCGGCATCCGTGATCTGTCGGGATGATTTCAGGAAAGGAAAACAAAGGCTGTATTACTGACTGTCTTGCGAAGAGAGCTGAGCAGGGGTATAGTACATAGCACGGTATATAGGACATCGCTCGATACATATGCGCGCAAGCGTACACCCCCCAGCAGACGGTAGTAACGGGACGTTAGTGTGTCGATAGATTTTTTCTATTTAACATGATTTTTTTATTACGTGTGTCTTTATTGCGTTTTAATTCACTGAAATTAAGTTTAAATTTAATTAAGAAGATAATTGCAGAGAAATGTCAGGTCAAAAAAACGTTTTGAACCAAAATAAAGGTGAATTTCTGTTGAACCAAGGAAGGTATTATTTAACTAGAATTTAAGTTGTAGGTAAGAGAATGTTGTTTTATTACGGCAAGATGTTGTTTTTGGCTTATAACGGACACATTTTTCGAAAACATGCGACTGCTGAGAAACTCGTGACATAAAAATTTAATAATGTAATATTTTGTATTATTATAATCGATCCTGAAACCTCACACTCAGCATCTGCATTCACTATCACTAAAAAGAACAAGCGAACACTGAAATAATAACATAATAGTAGATCTAGCAAGACCTAGCACAAAAGATGAACATTTTTTCAAGAATGAACTTTTACGTCGTCCCAATTGATATCAGGCTCACATCTTACAGTGAGGTCAAAAATATACTTAATGTACGAGTTAATGTGTACTTTGCTACCATTTCCGAGATATAAAGGTACCTATGGTGTGAGATAAGTCGGAGTTACTACTCTAATGAGAACTATAGGAACCGAGTCCTAGTGTACTAATCGAAGCGGACCCCAGACTCTCACGTGAAGGACTCGGATGCGACCGGGACTAGCGTAGGGATAATGATGATGACCGAGGGTACTAATCTGCGATATCACATTTCACTAATGAGTTTCATTTATTGAAACAAAACCACTTTTCAACGGATTCTATTGCCATTTATTTGTTAGAATCCGTTAAAAAGTGGTTTCGGTCTAAAAATCAATGAAAATACTATTACCACGAGGAAAGATTTGTATGCTTGTAAAAAAATAAACACAAAAACTACTGTGCCGATTTCAAAAATTCTTTCACCATTGGAAAGCTACGTTCACCCTGAGTAACATAGGCTATATTGGATTTCCACGGGAACGTGCCCGTGTGAAGCCGGGGCGGATCGCTAGTAACAAAGGAATCGTGATAGAATCCGTTAAAAAGTCGTTTTATTTCAATGAGTAAGTAATATTCGCGTAAACTCTAGGAAATGTCAAGTTTCATTGAGTAAAACGGTAAAGCAGAATAGTTGTACGAATTTGTAAGGTGTAGTGCAGCCCAAATATTATAGTATCAAATAAAATCAAAATTACTTAATGTTTTTTTTAAAGGCTGAATTAGCAAAGCAACTTTTTCCACCATTAATTAATAAAATCAATAATTTTATTTTATTTACCTAATTATGAATTAATTTTTATATGAACGAACAGTGTAAAATATCGATATAATTCCATCGATTAGGTCTAATCCCTACGATAGGCCCCGCCCGCCTTCCTTCCGGTAGAGCTATGTGTTGTGTTTGTATGTTTGTATACTTATGTATGTGCGTCAAGAATGGCTGCGTAAATAATACTATGGAGGTAGATTAATTGTAGTCAAAATAAATGACCTTTTTTTCTAAATTTAATATTGATTTTAGTCTATAAATTAGGTCTCGTAACGCGGGACATCTCTCCTACTGGAACTCCCAGTCCTAAACAAACAGACAAGTATTAAAATAGTTTTGTTGTTCAGAATTGTTTTTTTTTAACATCTCTAATGCACAAACACGACCAATTTTACAATTGTATTAACAGTATAGATGAGAGTAGGTATAGTCTGATCAGCAAGTTGAAAAACACGAACAATAAAACCCCTAAAATATCTCTTATATGCGTGGCGCGACACCTCGAAGGGTTTGACATCACAAACAAAAAATAATTTTTTTATTAACAATATTAGATGAAAAAATAATAGTATCTAGTACTCAATGAATAAGTAATGAATCTAAAGTTTTCAGGCTTTTCTTTCTTTCTTTCTTTAAAAGTAGTTAATCAATCATTATTAATCAAAACATTCGCAACAAAGCTGTGAGATGGTTGAAGTTTTCTGGAATATTTACTAACTTTTCTTCTCTTATTCCAATATCGAGGGAATTTGTAGACTTTTAAAGTGAGACAATTCAAAATGACCCTTTTTAACTTCATGTTTTATATAACGTACTTTTAACTAAATTAATTAATTTAGTTTTGACGTTTGCTATTTTTTTTGTCGTAAATGGGCATAGGTATACAAGGTAAAGTTTTAAAATCTAGATACTCAGGTAAGATAATAGTACAGATAGCTTTATTTTCTATTTTGCACGTAATTATGCGATCACTCCACCTGCTGATAAGTCTCAAATGTATATATAGGTATGCTAATTTTATTCCTGGAATGGGTTCCCATGGGTAGCAAGAACGGTATCAGAAGCCACACAGACAAAGCCGCGGGCAATAAAATACAAAATATCATTTAAGAATCACCAGTAGCAAGTGTCAAAACAATTTCAAATATTTTCCGCCGTATTCATCTTAATAAATAATTTCCCTCCAACCATAAAGTTTCAGGTTATCATTTAGCATTATGAAAAGTTAATTATTCGTTGAGACGTTCTCTTAATCCGTCGGCTTAGAGGTGCCGTAATTGAATGAAGGTTTGTTTCATTACTCCATTACGAAAAGCGAGGCAAAAGACAAGAGAGACCTTGTACATAAACATTTAGGCCACCCTTTCAGCGGTGGTCTTAACTTATTTTCATAACCAGTGTTACAAAAAGTCTTTTTGTTTTTTATTTCTTAACCACAACAAAATACAACATGGTGACTGCTATGCATAGGAATGAAAATGAACACTCTAGGATTGATCGACATCAACGGCTTTGGCGTTGTTCATGACGCCAACGCTTTCACGTCGGATGCCGGTATCCTGGGTTCATTTACTTCCATATTTATGTTTGTTATGTTATAACTTAGTGGATATATGTAAAATTATTGTATTTGTCAATAAAGTTATTTTTATATTATCCCACTTCTCCTCTCCTTGGATTGTCTTCAAGACTAACCCCAGGTGCCCAGAGTGTATGAATGGCGACGAGACCAGCTTCCACCTGCCCATCGAATATTCACTGACAAGATGATAACAGACAAAGTTTAAACAATTTATTCTTATAAAAGACACAAAGTCACTTCTTTGAGAACATAATACGTGTAAAATAACCACATAAATAAAAATTCAAAAAGCCCATTTGGCGGTTTCAATCTTAAAAGTATGTTTAAACTGAATGAGTTTTAATTAAGTATATAGTCCAGTATGAGATATGAAAGCGCAAAACGAGCTTCTAGTTTTTTTTAATTTTAAATGGAAAATTATAATTATGTAGCTCCTTATAAGTAAGTAATATTCTTTTCAATTCATTTGCTCATAATATGGCTCTCACCGCAATTAGGCATATAATGATACCTATTATCAAACTGTGGTTTCTTAATTGTTTTGTTATTAAATCACGAATGGGATAATGACTTTTTTTAACTTTACTGGTTGAGTTGCATTATTCTTAAAAAATCTGATACAAAAACATCGTGTTTTAAAGAACAAATAAATGAATATACCTACCTATTGCTTGTTCATTTCATGCAACTTCGTACCTATTTAATTGAAAAAAATCATCGTGTACGTGTACCTATACGTAAAAAACAAAACTTTTACTCAAATATAACGTTTGATTTCTCTCTGTTACATTAGAAATTTTTAGATGATTTACAGAGTTTGTTCGCTGTAATTATAGTTATTTCTTAATTATTTAAATGTCTATAGGTACTAGGAATGAAGAAAACGATTTATGTACCTAGTACATGGCCCGATATATTATTATACACATTTACTTAAAGGGTAAATATCTATTTTAGTTTTATATTTATTATTCACAAATGAATTGAAAAACAAAAACGTCGTATGATACACGTGTGTATTGTTGATTACCGTCTTCGGCTCTCTTTACACCCTAGCCTATCAGCTCGGGTCTCAATATCACCTCAGCGGTAATCACCAACTTTACACACTTCGAACATAATTTGCTATTTTTGTGCAGACAATTGCAAAGTAGAAAAGGTGGAATAGATCAAAAGGTTTTGTCAAGAAACAGGTAGGTTAGACTGAACTTCGTGATTGCTGGATAACCCACATCCTCCCCAAAGGAGGACCAGGGAAAATGGGTGAAACCCACTCATGAAAGGCAGATCATCCGCCCGGTCATCGGTCTCCCCGATGGAAATATTAATGAAATAATAATAACTCTTGTATCTGTATTTTAATCCATAATAGTATTTTTGTGAAATACAAATCGTTCGCAGCAGCACACTTTACTGATTTTTTAACAATAACTCACCTCTGTCCTCCCCTTCAGGGATGGAGACATACATGCATAATTTCAAATGACGTATCCAAAAATCCTTTTAACTCGCCTCATTTATTATCACTTCCCATCACAATGCGATCCCTCTTAAAAGAAACCGTACCATTAACAGACATGGTTCCTTGGTACATTGCGTCCCAAGTGAGCGTTGGACAGCTACACGCGAATGGTATTAAAGCTCCCTTGAGACTTGCTGCCCGGGTATGCCGCCCTGGTACTCTGTGTGCACATGTCTTGCTATCTGGGGTGATAAAATAATAGTATTGTTTAATATTTATGAAGTATTATTTTATTTATTTAATGAATGTTTTCTCTACAAACTTTTCCTTATAATAATTTCAAATCAGCTTATACTTCCTTGTTAATAAAATTTATGGTGGCTTATATTACCAGTTATAATCTAGAAGATTATTTTGAATAAATGTTATTGTTATAAGCTGTGCTCGCCACTTCGTCAGCGTGGACCTAGACCTCGGTTGCAATTTTTGCGCGGAATCTAGCCTAAGTTACACCGCAAAACATAAGATATCCACCAGTGAAAAACCGTCAAGTTCAGTCCAGGTACTTTGGAGATTAGCTGAAACAAATAGATAAACAAACAAAAATTTCCTTTCGTTTCTTTCATTAGTTTTACGATGTCTACTGTAAAGCCGGTTATAGTTGAGGACTCACTCTTTTTTCCGACGACGACGATGTGCCAAATGATACTATTTATTATACTTGTCACACTCACATTGAAGTCATCATTTTATAGTGGACAAAAAACCGAAAAAATGTAGAAAACTTAATCTTAAATCCACACGTTTTTTTCACAAAAGTACTAACCAAAAATCATATAAATAAATTATGATCTGCATACCTCATAATATTAGGGCTGCATAAACCCAAACACGTATTTAATTGAGCGTCGTAATCCGTATTAATAACAGGCAGCTGGCGCCCCCTGCCGGCGATCGGCGGATTTAAAAGTCAATATAGAACCGGGATTACACGACGGGGTTAACGGAGGGGAACGAATAATTAGGTGCGAGAATAGTTGGCTGGAAGTAGTTTGTTTTTAAATTGTCGCGGCGGCAATATTATGGGGAATGTTTGGTGGTTGCAGTTATGAGGCTTCATTTAACCGCAGTTTACTATATAGTAAGGATGGATTTCTCGCCATCAAGTTTTTCATTCATTATACTGGATTCTCGCGTTTTACTCGATGAAGTCCAGAATGACTGGATTGCTTTTTAGCAAGCGTGCAACATCATTAACCAAACCAGTACTGACCAATAGGTCAAACGCGGGCCTCTTGATTGTACAAAAAAAAAATGTAAAGAGGCTTTTAAATAAAGTTATTTTCGTGATCTTCAGAGGACAAATTTGACATTTATAAATTTTTGTTTAGATGTAACTTTATGTGAAGTTTTAGAACTAAGTTGATTCAATACCGATGGCGAATGTATCATATTTTTATGTCGAAGCTAAGTAGGTATAAAGAATGACTAATCGAAGGTATAAAGATAAATGGCCACCATCAAATTTCCTATCATCCATCATTAATTCTGCCAAAGATTTTAGTCCACACGAGTAACTAAGGGAAAGTCCTTCCAAAAGACCATTACGGGTCAACCAAACTAATGATCACTCATTTCTTATTTCCAAACTCACCTGGGAATCGAATACTGACCCTACCACATCCCGGCAGCAACAAAATTAACTCGCAACTGATCCTCAATACAATTTTATTGCAAATGGCTGCAAATAATGCTAAATCACAAGTAAATCCCCGTATTATGGGGTTGCCAGATTACAGGGTGTATTTTTTTGGCGGCAACATTATCTTTTATTGTGATAAGTGTTTATGTGATGCGATTTCAGGTGGCGGTAACGCGTTATGAATATTTGACTTATACCTTATAAGATGCTTTTTTGTCAATTTTTACACGAATTTGATTGTTTTTGTAAAGATTGAATTTTAATGAAACACCGCTTGTTATAGATTTGATACTTACGTAATGTCTGATCTGATCTGGATGAAATTTGGTATACAGATAGATTATAGACTGGAATAGCACAAAGATTTTTTAGACCGGTAATAGGTTCCTAAGCGTTATTCACCCGAACGGGTTCTGTATTTCACGGGGGCGGAGCCGCGGGTGACAGCTTGTATATTAATATGTATTTAAGATAATTTATTTGCTTATTTTTAACTATATTCTTATTTCTCGATGACACGTTCTTGAACAGGCCTGTTATTCCTTTATAAAACTGAGGTGGCAGACTAGCACATGACCCAACTGATGGAAAGTGGTTACCGTAGCCTATGGACTTGTGCAACATCAGAGGAGTCACATTCATACTGTCGACCCTGTAAACACAGAGAGTTCTGCTGACAGCATAAAAACTCTCCAGTGGATCTGGCTACCTTACTCACCGCCGGGAACACAACACGAGGTTATTATGGATACAATCCGAAATGGTAAATTTTACATATATCTATTAAATGTAAACTAGTGATTAAACACACCTATTAATTCTAATTATCGACATATCGATAACACAGCAGTTCACCTGTCGATCGATACTTTTCGTCCAGGTGTTAAAACATTTTATTACTAGCTCGTTTATTGTTAACAGATGCGCCTTTATTGTTGTGAATCATCATTATATTATTAATAATAAATTGATTGTGTATATTGTGAGATAGGTTAGTATTGTCAATATTTTAAATTGATTTTCATGTTTACATTTATAGTCTAAGCTTTCTAATGAATACAAATGCGAAATATGTGTGTTTTTTATACCACTTAGGTAGCAGACGAGCACACGGTCACCTGATGGAAAGCGGTTACCGTGGCTATATACATGAGCAACACCAGGGGAGTCACACTCGTGCTGCCATCGCTGTAAGAACAGTGAGTTTCTAGGCTCAAGGGCAGGCTTTCTTTTTCTTGGGGTTGGTAGGCAATACGGAATTCACTCCCATGAAAATCGTATTAACAAAAGGAGGGGAAGGAGCTAGCGACTCCGACATGAATGCTTCGGATGCGATCGGGAACAACGCTGAGATGATGATGGTCCAGAGGTTTGTGTATACAATAATAAAATATATTATTAAAAACAAAAAACCCGACTGATGCTCAAAAGATCGAAACATGCTTTATAGCAGGCGGTACTGGTTTAAGATCTGGTTTGAGATTTGCAAATGCTCATGACATATATATATATATATATATATATATTTGTAATCGTTTTCTAATTTCCTTCCTTTTAATTTGATATTTTGTCAAGAACCCAACATATCGCTTTTGTTCATATTGTATGTACCCAAAAACGCTTGGGCAATAAATACCTTTCATTTGAGACATAAATCATTGAAATCCATACGGTGGATCAGAAGATATGAAGTAATAAAGAATATTAAAAACATACAAGATTGGCGCGAAAAACATAACCCTTCTTGGCAGTCGGGTAAAAGCTAAAAAGGCGTAAAATATTTTATTAGTAGATACAGGCTGTATTTAGGTAGCGTCTTTTGAACAAATATAATATGACAACTAACAGTAAAGAGTACAGCAAAAGGTTATTGTAAAAATGATAGTGAACGAAATTCTATTATATCTAAAACACCTTGTACTTTACCACTGTATTTTATTTTTAGGTTTCGCCTCTCGGCATTCAGTTTCAGTCAACCTTTGAAAATGCCACGAGGAGAAACCGGTCAGGTTGAAAAATAATGTGTCTTATTCCAAATATGTGTAACAAGTTCCACCCAGCCTCAAGGGATATTTCAATTGAACCTAAATAACTAAATTTTATTTAAGTAAACAGAAAATTTCATTTACCAACTACCTTTTTATCATTTTATTATTGCAACCTATGCTTAACTTCTAAAAATAAGCAGTAAATTGAAGTCAAATATGTGTTTCAGAATAGCTGCACAAGCCGCTCCCGACATTGTTATGGCAGTACGTCGACGTCTGATACGAGTATACTACATATTAGATTAAACGGACAAATTAGAATGGACGGGTCAACATTTACAAAGTTCATGAATGTTATTTACTTAACAGTGGAGTTCTTGGGTCAGAATTTGGAACTAGATGATGTGTTTTACATATAAATCTTAACAGTTACTTACTTAACGAAAATATGCATGAAATGACATTATCACTATTAGAAGAAAGAAGATAATATTTTATTTTATGGTTCGAAGTCTTTTTTCGGTGTGGCAAGTCGCTCGGATACCTTCGAACGACTGCAACCACACACCGTCTTCGGTCTTCAGAAAACGTATCCCTCGCACCCCGGCTGACCCAGGGCCATCTTCGGTTATGGGCACAATTGTGTCCCCATCTTGCCCCCAGAAAGGGAGGGGAAGGGTGAGCGAATTGCGTGAGTACTCCTGCGTATTTCATGCAAGTCGTATTTATTTTGAGTATAATACATGAATATTACGCGCGGAACATGCACCTCGTATGCTTATCCACGAAGCAGCGGATGGTATAAGTGTATCATGGCACACGAGAGTTTAAACGATGAATGGTTAAAAAGTAATATTCATACATTACTTTTGAACCTCATCAAGCCAAGCCAAAATGCAGTTAATTGTTTAAAATACAATGTTATAATGAGAAATAATCAAACATTACACGTTGAGCTAAGCCAGGGACTTAGACCCTAACTTATAGGGTTAATAAATCTTAATATACAGCGGCGCGGAGCGCATGCTAATGTTTCATAATGCAGGGGGCACACGGTGCACGGTATAATTATATTTTTGTAAGGGGTACAATGGACACTCTCATTAAATTGTTCTTTTATAAATATCTTATCTGTTTTGCTTTGTCATAGAACTTGTAGGTAACTGAATTTATGTACTAATATTTTTGTTAATCCCTACATCATCGTAATCTAGCGTTCCTGGTTGCATTCGAGGTTCACACTTCGGAACTAGGACTCCTGGGTCCGCTAACTCATTCTACTTCTCTTGATTTGCTGTCTGGCTTCCCAACCACGAGAGGGAAACCTACGCCAGAACCTCGTACATCAATCAGCAAGTGTGACGTGTGGTGGGGTGCTGGCCAACCTCATTTGTAAGACGCCTAGTTTAGACTTTTCTCTAGAGATTAGGAGGTTTTATGGTAGTTGCTTCAACAAAACAGACATTCTAATAAAGAACATATGTGGACGTAAGGCTCCAAAGCCCAAATTATGCACGCAACTGGGAAGTCGTGATGATGACATACAGTGAAATATTCTCAGAGACTTTCTACTCGGAACCTAATCATACCTGAATGCATAAGCATAATGCAGTTTAATTCATTTTTTCGATATTGATCCAATAATTGCGCAATATAGTTATAATATTACTATTTTTGAAACAAATAATAATGCAGGTAATTTTTAATAGAACTTTCATTAACTTTAATAACGCAAACTGAACTGAAACAAATACTAAATAAAATTGTTCCGCGCTGTTCTCTACCAGTTAATATTCAATGGCGTCCATTATCCATTAAACGAAAATTCTCATTCGGGAAACTACTAAAAAAGTTACACGAAAAAAGGTCAGAATAATTAATGATAGAAAAAGATTTCTCATGTAACGGAACGGGCGACCATTTTACTGTCTAATCGTCGAGAATAACGAATGAGGGTACGCGTGCTGTTTATTTTTATCGATGTTGATAGTCCGCGCACCGTGGTACATCACTAGTGATACATCTTTTTAATAATGAAAGGATTTAGTAAACAAAATATGGTAACATACGCGAACGGGGTTGGGGTTTTATTTGTAGTTATAAAATTTGTGCTGCAGTGTTTAGATATTTTCATTTGATTTTAGTAAATTAAATTGCGAGTAAGTTTGATTACTATTGAGTAATTATGACAAATGAATAATTTAATTAGGTATGGATTTCACAAAGAAAAATCCAATTGAATCCGGTTCTAAGGTATTATGGGTCATTCTTTAGGACAGGTTTTGCAAGCGGCTTTGCTTAAAAATAATAGAAATCAAAAAGTCAGCAAGCCATTTTTTTGCATATACCTTAACTCCTCTTTTAACTGGGTAACTGATTATTATTCAATTGTCTTTATAATGAAACATGAGTAAAAATAAATTACTCCCATTCTTTGATTTACGTGGGGTGTTCCAAGCCCCGATTTGATCACTTAGTAGATTATATATTATAAACTGAACGCTACAGGTTTAACAAAAAAAAACCACATTCAGTCCTAAGAAGTTTACAATGCTATGGAAAATTAGATCATAGTTCTAAAAGGACTAAATTTCCATAAAAATAATTAATGTAACTGTCATCAACTGTTATCATTTCACTAGCAAATCTCTAAATACGCGGCCCAAAGATGCGTCATCCATAATTCTTGCTGCAACTAGCCGTGCTCCGACGGGCGGGCAAAGGGATTGGGTGATAGTGCGTCGTGTTTTTAAAAAAATACGGTAAGGACCTCGTTGCGTGGGTTTGATTTCTCAAAACTTTGATTTACGTGGTACAATTATTTCCACTGCCTATGAATTTATTCAATGAATAAAATATTGAAGTGAAAATAATAAGGTAACGTAACTTATAATCAAAACACAGTTATTTGCTTCAAAGTTTTTTTGTATATTTTTAGCATAAAGGATTTATTTTGATTTTCGTGGTCGTGATTTGCGTGGTTTACGTGGTAGTTCTGACCCACGCGGATAAATTTTTGACCATGCAAATTAAATAACTTTGAGTTTTGCTATAGTTATTAATGAAAATATTTGTTATTACTTTAGTTAAATGTAAATTCGTTTAAATTAAACTTTTCCAGAAGTGAGTGTTGAAACAAAAACGCCAGAAAATAATTATGATATGAAACGATCAATGAATGATATTCAACTATCAGACAATGACAGTTTCTGGGTTCCAGGCTTGACCAAAGAATGCGAAGTGCTGATGACCCCAAAAACTACTAGAAATATTATTTCCTCTTAAGACAATGGGCCGATAGAACCTCGAGTGATTCTGACTTGACCATTTTTTTAAGAATTTATATAAATAAGGAAGTTAATGATTGTGATAATAAAAAATACTGATTATTTTACTAACAAATTACTGATTATAATAAGAGGAATTGTTATTTTTTTGTTTAAATCAGTGTTATGTGTTTTTGTAATTTCTAAAAATAATAATAAATAATATTGGACTAATTCGACTAAAAAAAGGTTTTCTGCCTGAGTAACCTATTTATTTTTTTACCTTATAATAAAATAATCTTTTTTCAATATGAAGTAACAATAAGTAACTCATTTGAGAAAGTTAAATTAAAGTTTTCACTTTCGTGGGGTGTTCTGTGATTAGCGTGGTCTCTATGTTTTTAACCTCGAGTATCACTGTAAGTATATCGTTCTCTGAGGTGCCTTTTTTATAAAGAATTTTAATTTTAAGATTCTGATTTCAATTTAAAAAAAAACTTTAATTTGAAAATTGCCACTAAAATCACCAAAGAAAATACTCGAAGAAACACCCTTATACCATGCAATTTGTTCAATAAAATTAAGTTTAGTTAACTATCTCAGTACCTATTATTGGTGAAATTCGCTCTTTGTTACAAAGACTTCCAGTTTAAATTATTGATCGCGGTCTGCGGTGCGAATTACTAGGAACTCCACGTAATAGCTTTGGTAAATAACAGCGAGTGGTACGGTGGCCGGTCTGACTGTGAGTAGGGTGACAACACAATATGTACCCATTTTACTTTGTCTGGCGGCCGCGTTGGTCCTGTGGTCTAAGCTGACAGCTCTCGATTGTATTCTTCCATTAGTAAATTCTTAGTAGTATGAGAATGAACCAGGCAGATGGAAACAGTCAGCTTCCGATCAGTATTAGGTATACATACCTTTGACGCTAAATTTGTTATATAGGTACCTTTGATTCGGATTAGAAATTGAAATCAGGTAGCTTTAGGAAAACTTCAACATAGATCTCTATGGAAAGCTATATTTTTAATGATTTTGATATTTGTCCAAGTTTTAATTCCCATTATGAAACAATCTGTGATTTTTTTTATGTTAAAGTAGAGTAGTTTTATTGTTCATTAAACAGGTAGCCATAAGAAAACTTCAACATAGATCTCTATGGAAAGCTATATTTATAATGTTTTTTTGTTATTTGTCCAAGTTTTTATTCCAATTATGAAGCAATCTGTGATTTTTTTATGTTAAAGTAGAGTAGTTTTATTGTTCACTAAACAGGTAGCTATAAGAAAACTTCAACAAAGATCTCTAGGGAAAGCTATATTTATTGATATTTGTTCAAGTTTTTATTCCAATTATAAAACAATCAGTGATTTTATTAAGAGCACAAAAAAGGAAAATAACAGTTTTTTTTAAAGATAATTATGAAACAGCCTGTGTCTGGGTGTGCTTCAATTGGGTGTGCTTTGAGGAATGCCTCTAGAAAGATACAGGTACACTGATTAATCAACTGCAAATGTAACATTGTATTCCTATATGTTTACATGGGATTACAAAGCTATTTATGCAGTTAATGTTTCTAGAAAACTGGACTGAAATAGAATAATATTTTAGATTTTCCTTGATTTATACATTAAACACTAATTATATTCTAAATTTGAAGGTTCAATGCCTGCTAGAAGTGCCTTAGAATTTTGATGATTGGTCAGTCAGTGAGTGACAAAATTAGGAAACTCGACTCGTTATAATTCTTAAACCACTTACATACAACCATGTACATACAATGCTGAAAATTCAGGCTTCTAGTTATATCCACAACGGAGTTATAGGAGTCGAAAATGGCCTGAATTGCTTCGAGAAAAGAATGTTACGGCCCTGCTACTTTAATTCCTCGACTTGGCGGGGGCACTGCCGTACCTTTAATAAAAATTTAATAAATGAACCTTTCTTTGCAACAGTATTTAGTCGATTAAGAACGAAAATGATACCAACAGTACATAATAGATAATATTACTTATGCCAACAGTACTAAGGTTTGATTTCGAAGGTGACCGCATACGAAAACTGCAGACGCACGCAGCAGATACGCGTATTTCATTGCGGCTTCTCCATAATTCCCTTTATCCGTTTCGAAGTTCAACAAGTAATGTATGTGCTGCATGCGTCTGCAGAGGTCGACTTCAGAATACCTTTATAAAAAGACAATCGCTGACAAAAGCGTTTCCCGTAATACAATTGAACGTGGTTCCCCTACCGGCGAGTATAATATTTTTATGGTTGTGCTAAAACGCTCGGCCGCCGGAGGATTTCCGATCACTGTTCTGATATCATAAAGTTAACATTGGACGAGATAGAGATACACTTCACGATTTGAAGGGCAACCATTCAGAAAAAGGCACCTAGTGTTTTCAAAAATATTATTAATATAACAAAGATTTGTAATAGCTACTTCCCCTATGATTATGAATGACTTTTAGCTCTATCTATATCGAGAATCTTCTAAAATATATAAAATTCTCGTGTCGCAATATTTCATTCCCATGCTCCTCCGAAACGGCTCGACCGATTCTTATGAAATTTTTTATGCATATTCAGTAAGTCTGAAAATCGGCTACTATTTATCTTTCAAAGCCCAAAGGCTAGCCCAGACATATGCTACATTCTATTTTGAAAAAAAGAAATGGGTTCCGTAAGATATTTGGGTATTTCGGACACAAGGTGTAACAACCAGAAAAGTTACTCATTATGTGACGCTGCCTAAACTATAAAAGATAGATCCATAAAATGTTCTAATTAATTGTAGATCTTATAAATATCTACAAAAAAGTACGCGACATACTATATCTATCTATGTCGACTGAGGCACAACAACCATTTTTTTATTTACTGGACTGATTTACTGACTGATTTTATTGGACTACATTTAAACGCGTTTATTTTACTCATGCTATTAATCCTTATCAAAATAAATTATTTCATCACTAAGTACAGTTTAAGTAGATAATATTAGGTCTTTGAATGATTAAAATCGGAAGTTTCGGCCCGTTGCGAAGTGGGCGTCATGCTAAATAAACTAGGCGAAAAAAGAATCACGGTTACCGAAATCCACGCGGGCGAAGCTGCGAGCGGAAGCTAGTATTGTATACTACTAGACTGGTTGTACGGAATGAAAAAATATCATATCGTTGTTTGTACGCGCCTTTTTGTATTGAGATCAGAATCTGTCATACGTACGGATGAAAAATACACGAGGCGCGCTGTATCTATCTATACACATAGGATTCAAAATTCATTCTACATTTATATATTTTTTGCGTCCCGCATTCCCACAGCTTGTTTAGCATTGTTTAGAATACTATACCGGTGACAATACGTAGCCTTTGTGGTTCAGCGGTTGAAGGAAGTAGCTGGTTCGATTCCTGCTCAATAAATCCCCTGTCGCGCCCGCTCCCGTATTATAAATCGTCATATTATGTGTGTGAAGTACCAAACGATTAGAAGCCGATAAAATGTATTCTAAAGTTACGTGTCAGACGTGCAATCGACAAAATCGATAGTATCCCACCTTTACACATAAAATTGTTTATGCAAAGGTGGGAAACTACCGATTTTGTCGACTGTACATAGTGTAGGTACAGTCAGAATCAAATCCATCTTGATGAACAAAGTACTTACTCAAAATGACGGATTATTTTGATATTTGGTACACACCTTTAGTTCGGACAGTAAAACAATTGAAATCAATTAACCAGTTTGATTTGCTCTTATAGATAACTTAATTTTACGATCATTTTGAGACAAGAGACAAGATATTTCTGACGTTGACTGTAGGTACATGTTTGCATCCACATCTCGTATTATCGAGAAGTAGTGTTTGTTCACTGTGCTGCGTATTTATGTAATACATGTACAATACAATACGGCTGGACTCGAGCAAATAGCTGGAAAACGCAGTCGTTGTTTGCAATTGACCTACACACTGTAAATAGTTCATAGTACTCATATTTATAGATGGTGTTTAAACGATGCGGTGATTTATTGTAAGTTAATATCCGGTTATTATAAGGGTGAATTATTTCAACATCTAATTTTTATACCTAATTTTGGTGTATTTATAGGGTTCCGTAGCCAAATGGCAAAAAACGGAAACTTTATAGATTCGTCATGTCTGTCTGTCTGTCCGGCCGTATGTCACAGCCACTTTTTTCTAAAACTATAAGAACTATACTGTTGAAACTTGGTAACTACGAAAACTGGTGCGAAAATCGTAATGCGTTTCACAGAATACATCTACATGTATTCTGTGAAACGCATTACGATTTTCGCACAAAAATAGAAAAAAAAAAACGATAATTTTTGGGGGGTCCCCATTCTTACTAACTGAAACTCAAAACAAATTTTTTCATCAAACCCATACGTGTGGGTTATCTATGGATAGGTTTTCCAAAATGATATTGAGGTTTCCAATATCATTTTTTTCTAAACCGAATAGTGTGCGCGAGAGAGTCTTCCAAAGTGGTAAAATGTGCATGTAACATCTAAAATAAGGGAATGATAAAACTGAAAAAAAATATAAGATGTACATCACCATGCACACTTCCACCGAAAATTGGTTTGAACGTGTTCTAGTAAGTAGTTTTTTTTAATACGTCATAAATCGTAAACCTCAATTTACCTACTTGCTGCTACGGAACCACATGGGCGAGTCCGACTCGCACTTGGCCGCTTTTTGTTTCTTGATATTTTTGATATTTTTGTCATCTCTTTCTATGCTCAGCTAGAAATACGTATTTGAATGCATGATATACTTGAGAAGTTTAATTGAGCCTGAAAATTACTTATATAATGGACACCTAAATTATCAATACACGAAATCGATATCTTTACAATTTATAGTGCAAATAAATTTTGGTGTTAGCAACACCAAAATTTACTCACGTTTTGGTGTTTTTTTGTCAGAGGCTTTCAGAGAGTCCAATTTAGGAGTATATATGTATTTCTGGAGGGAAATTAAAACAGGATATAACTAACTTTTAAACTCTCGCGGTCCATGATATTTAATTTAGAAAACGGGAATTAACGCGATTGTCGTGGACTGTATGACTTTTATCTCCCTATCAGGATTCACTTGAATAAAACTCCAATTTGCAGACTTGCAGCTTTATTCTTCTATTGTTCTGGATCGCTATTAGAGCTTTTCCGAACTTGTGTTCAATTGTACCGCCTTACGGGCGCAACATGCTCGCTTAAGTACTACATTTTTCGTTAGCCCGCATAGGCACTTAAGGAGCAACCTAAATGACGCGGTTTGCTACCGTGTCTTACAATGTATTCTTAATACTACTTATACACTAATATATACATTATATATACATTATAGACCGTTCTTCATGCGGCATGACTCGGCGTACTGGACAGTTCTCCCCCCAGTGCAGCAGTTTGCGGAACGGCCTTCTCCAGTACGACGATCTTGCTCACAGGCCTTTTGAACACTCCGGTTTTTGTTCTTACGTCTGCCATCCGGATTCCACCGTCAGGTCCAGTGTAGGTGCGTGTGACTTCTCCCATTGGCCACACGTTGCGTGGTAAAACATGATCCACTATTACCACGATGTCCCCAATCTGCAGGGGTCGTCGTTGGCTGCTCGGCTCGCCGCGCGGTACCAGGGTGGGCAAGTACTCGCGTACCCACCTGCTCCAAAAATGGTCGGCGAGGGCTTGACAACTCCTCCATGTTCGACGATCGGCGTATTGACAGGGCCCTGTTGATGGCAGACCCATAGATGACCCCAACAGGAAATGGTTTGGGGTTAATGCCTCTGGATCTTCCGGGTTGACACTCACGTGGGTTAACGGTCTCGCGTTGATTGAGAACTCTGCTTCGGCTAGCAAAGTTCCCAGCACCTCTTCGGTCGGCTCTTTTTCGTTAAGAGTCGCCGATAACGCTACCTTCACTGACCGGACTAATCTTTCCCACGCTCCGCCTTGATTTGGTGCTCCCGGTGGTATGTATCGCCAGTTGACCGCGTGCAGCTGTCCCAAGTCTTGTAGTGCCGGCATCCACTCTTCGTATGCTGCCTTCAGCTCCTTATCGGCTCCATGGAAGCTGGTGGCGTTGTCTGAGTATATGGTTCTCGGCCAACCCCGCCGTGCGGCCATCCTTCTCAGCGCCATGATCGCGGAGCTCGTAGTGAGTGACGCGACGATCTCCAGGTGTACAGCTCTCGACGTAAGGCACGTGAACAGAGCCCCCCCATCTCTTTTCTCGGCGACGTCCCAACTTGACTACCATGGGTCCGAAATAATCTAACCCACAGTGAGTGAAAGGTCGTTGATAGGGCTCGAGGCGTTCGCGTGGCAGGTCTCCTGTTGCTGGCGGCTGCGGTCGTGCTCTTCTTCTTCTACATATTCCGCAGTCTCGTTCTGTCGTTCGAACGGTAGGTCGCAAATGGATGATCCAGTACCGCTGCCGCAGGTCGTTCGTAACCCGTTCGCGCCCGGCGTGCCCGGCGGCCTGATGTTCACGCATCACTATCAACTTAGTGACGCAGTGTCGGCCGTCGAGTATGAGGGGCTTCTTTGCTTCAACTGGCGCGGTAGCTGCTCCGATGCGTCCTTTGACCCGTAGTAGTCCATCTTCCAAGATCGGGTCCAGCTTATACAGACGACTTGCTTTAGAAATAGGGCGAGCGGTCTGTAGTCGCTCAATGTCTTCTCCGAAGCTATCGTGCTGCGCGCGGCTGATAATTGCATTCTCAGCCCTTTCGATGTGTGTAGTTCCTAGGTGCTTTGTTAGTCGGCGACACTTGTCCACGAAGGCTAACACGTAGGCGGCGGCTCTAACATACCGATTGTAGTTAGAGAACCGGGCGGGGTCGGGTAACCACGCATTATGCACTACTCTCTTCTCGCTAACGTGTAACACCTCAAAGTCTTCAACTGGCTGTGTCTTGTCTGCCGGCCATCGTTCTTCTGGTTGCAACAGGAACTCTGGACCTTGAAACCACCTGTCATCCGCGGTGATCGGTAAGTAGGTGACGCGTGTTGCGTCGTCTGCTACGTTCTGCTCAGTCGGCACCCACCGCCACTCCTTGCTGTTAGTGAGCTCGGAGATCTCACCCAGGCGGTGGGCTACAAACGGCGTGTAGCGTCGCTCGTCGTTTCGCACCCAATGTATCACCGTGGTTGAGTCGGTCCAGTATACTGTCTTGTTTATCTTGACCCGATGCTCTTGCTTGATTGTTGCCGCTAGTCTTGACCCGATGACCGCTGCTTGTAGCTCCAGCCGAGGTATAGTCTGCGTGCGTCGTGGCGCCACTTTCGATTTGGCGGCCACGAGGCATAACCTGACGCTGCCGTCCGACTGAATGACGCGCCAATACGCCACTGCCGCGTACGCTTGTTCACTCGCGTCACACAGCACATGCAGCTGTAGGTCTTGAGCTTCGTTCAGCATGTAGCAGCGTTCGAGTCGCAGGCAGGCTAGGTCGTTGAGTCGCTCTAACCAGGCTGCGAAGAGCTCATTTTCTTCTTCGGGTATAGGTTCGTCCCACGACATCTGAAGTCGCCACAGACTCTGCAGCACGATCTTAGCGCGTATAGTGAAGTGGCTCAGCAGTCCGAGGGGGTCATAAATCGACATGACCGCGCTGAGGGCTTCTCTCTTCGTCGGCGCTCGCGTCCGGTTGATCACTTCCGTGGGAACTCGGTTCATAGAGGTGTTGAACCCAAGCTCATCTTGTTCTGCGTTCCAGATGAGGCCGAGTATCTTGTTCTCGGGCCCATCTCCCCCCAGTGGCGTCGGCGACGTTGCTCGTAGCTCAGCCGGGACGTCGCGGAGCACGCTAGCTTGGTTCGTGTTCCACCCTCGTAGCTTGAAGCCGGCAGCTGCGTGGACCGTCATTAACTCGGAGACGGCTCGCTGGGCTTCTTCTTCAGTTTCGTAACTGGCCGCCAGGTCATCCATGTAGTGGCTTCTCGTAATCGCTTCGAAGGCCGCTGCGTGAGTATCTGCATGGGCCCTCGCGTTCGCGTCTCGAACGTAGTGTGCCATAAATGGGGAGCTGGTAGCACCGAAGATCATGCTCGTCATCTTGTAGTGCCGGGGCGGTATATCTCGGTTTCTTCCCCTCCACAGGAACTGTTGAGCTGGCTGATCTTCGGGTCGTATCTTTACTTGCAAGAACATTTCTTGTATGTCCGCTGTGATGGCGATCGGCTTCTCTCGGAACCGGAACATAATCCCCTGTAGTGACATCAACAGGTCCGGCCCCTCAAGCAGGTGATCATTCAGACTTACACCCCGGCTCTTGGCTGCTGCATCGAAGACGAGTCGCTGTTTACCAGGCTTGTTCGGGTTATGTACTGCGAAGTGAGGTAGGTACCAGCAGACTGGACTCGTAGCCTCGGTGCCGTCGCATGGTGCCGCGTATCCCTTCTTCAGCAAGTTATCAATTTGCCTGGTGTAGGCTTCAGCGAAGTCTTGATCGTTGTCCATTTTTTCTTCGATCTTTTTCAGTCGGCGCAGCGCAGAGTTGTAACTCGGCGGGAGTGTGACGTTGTCTTCTTTCCACGGTAGCCCTACTTCGTAGCCTTTATCAGTTCGCTTCAACGTAGATTCGACGATTCGCACCGCTCGACGTTCCGCGTCACTCACTTTCGGCTTGTGAGAGACACCGAGCGCGTCGATCTTGAAGTGATGGTCTACGAGGTCGTGCAGGCGTTCACTCTCATTTTTAGTTTGCTCAGAGGTGAAAACATGTAACACGTCGCTTTCGCTTTGGCGAATGATGCTTCGTGGTAATGTTCCATGTATCACCCACCCTAGGCTGGTTCTCGATGCTACGGGTTGGCCTCGTTTACCCAGACGCAGCTCCCGGGATACGATATACTCCCAGTGGTCTGTGCCTACTAGGATCCCCGGACGCGTCGACTCGTAGCAGACCTTGTTCTCTCCTAGGTCCCGCAGATGTTCATACTCAAGCAGCGAAGCCGGAATAGCTTGCTGATGTAGCTTCATAGACCGGATGGTGCGTGCCTTTAGTTCGTGGGGCGCACCTTCGGGTCCCTTAATCTTCACGGTCACCAGCTGGCTTCTTTCTTCCGACTGCTGCATGTTGACCCCTCGCATTAGCAGTCGTTGCGGAGGTCCTCTTGCCCCAATTTTCCTTGCCAGGTCTGCATCGATGAGAGAGATGGTAGCGCCTTCATCCAGGAGTGCATGAGTCTTTGCCTCCCCCCCTGGTCCCACGACCGTGACGGGACACATCTTCAACAGTACGGCTCTTGGCTCAGCTGAGGACTGGGTTACCACTGAGAGTACTGCTTCCGTCGGGCTTGACGTGGTTGGCGGCTTTTCATCTTGCTTCGGCTTCTCACTGTGCAGAGTGGCGTGATGGGCGATGCGGCATTCGTTCACACCGCAAGGCTTCGACTTACACCGGTTGCGTTGATGCCTTTTCACTAGACACTTGAAACACAATCCTTTTTCTTTCACGAAGTTCCATCGCTCTTCTACCGTTAGTGCCTTATACTGTGGGCACCGCGGTAACTCGTGGGCTTTCTCACACTTCAGACACTGATCTAGCCGTTCTTTCGACTCTGATGACTCTGTGACATTGAAGACAGCGTTCGTTTTCTTCTTATTCGCAGGCGCGGGCGTCGGGCGAGTTTCTTTCTTCGCTTGCGTGGTTGTACTACTCTCCGGGACGTAAGCATGCTTGAGCGCGCGGTCTGCCTCCCTCATCAGGAAGCGGGATAGCGTGATGATATCGGGTTCTGCCGCGATTCCGTAGTCCGTCGCGTAGTCGCACCATCTCGCTTGCACGTGAGGGCTCAGCTTGTTCAAAATTTCTCTTACTAGCGCTGGGTTGTACAGGTATCCCCGCTGATCAATATTCTGTAGTACACACACGACGTTCTGTACTCGTATTGCGAATTTATTCAATTCCACTGCCGACGATCCTGGCCTTGGTAGCTTCTTCAAGTCTTCAAATGCCTTGTCGATAATTACTTCAGGACGGCCGAAAGACTGTTCTAATGTTCGGAGTATGACGTCCGGATCCGTTGCGGTCGCGAGTAGTGCTGCCACGATGTCTCGTGCTTCCCCGGTGAGACTCTTCCTCAGTCGCTGTATATTCTCAATCGCCGATATACTGTACAGCTTCGTAGAGTCGGTGTAAGCGGCTTTGAACGTAAGCCACTCTCCATGAGCCCCCGAGAACGTAGGTAGATCTGCACACCGTATTCTGGGTCTTGCTAGTCGCTCCATCGCTTCAGTCAGTTGATCAATGCGACTCGTTCGCGTGGGTGTGTCTGACCTTCCATGCAGTTCGAACCGTAGGTGCCGATCTTCTCTGCTCCGTGTTCTCGACTCTTCTGGCTCCGTTCTTGGCATGACGGGGTTCGCTTGCAGCCACTCATCTACTCTTCTGTGATGTGTTTCAATGGGTACATCTTCGTGAACGCTTTCTTGATCCTCTTGGATGGCCGTAAGTTCGGTGGCCAACCTTTTCCTTATCAATTCTGCTTCAATTTCGAGTTCTTTCTTCTTTAGTTCGGCCAGCTTTTCTGCAGCTTCCAACTCGAGCCGGGCCCGGGCTGACGCAGTTGAGCGGTGCGATCTCACCGACCCTCCCGGTGAACCAGTTCGAGGTAGGTTCCCGGGCTTCAGTCTAGGAGCACTAGGAGGAGCGTCGATCGTAGCCCCTACCCTAGACTCCATACCCAAATGCGTGCTTGGCGATGCCGGCGGACCCAGAGCCAACCTTCGGCGCCGTTCCTCTTCAATGCGCTGCTGTCTCAGGTCCTCTTCCCGTTGTCGAGCTAGAACTTCCTCTGCGTCAGCCTGACTTCTAGTCACCACCATCTTGAACACGAAGTATTCTTGAAGCGTAGATTCTTCCAACCTTGAAGCTGATCTTCACAATTCGATCCGGCTTCTGAAGGACCAAACAATGTCGTGGACTGTATGACTTTTATCTCCCTATCAGGATTCACTTGAATAAAACTCCAATTTGCAGACTTGCAGCTTTATTCTTCTATTGTTCTGGATCGCTATTAGAGCTTTTCCGAACTTGTGTTCAATTGTACCGCCTTACGGGCGCAACATGCTCGCTTAAGTACTACATTTTTCGTTAGCCCGCATAGGCACTTAAGGAGCAACCTAAATGACGCGGTTTGCTACCGTGTCTTACAATGTATTCTTAATACTACTTATACACTAATATATACATTATATATACATTATAGACCGTTCTTCATGCGGCATGACTCGGCGTACTGGACAGCGATCATGGTATAGGTACTTTAGCACCCGAGTGTACCGATCGACTGATAGTAGTATCGTACTTTTAGGTATCTTCAATACGAGTCCAGTGATATGTTTTTCATGAACCCCAACATTTCAAATTTCTCTCGGACGGACCTTATTCTCTGAGGTAAATTAAATACTACGAATTAATGGCAATGGAAAGCTAAAATAATGC
The DNA here is from genome assembly GCA_949126895.1 of Eilema caniola. Classification (NCBI taxonomy): domain Eukaryota; kingdom Metazoa; phylum Arthropoda; class Insecta; order Lepidoptera; family Erebidae; genus Eilema; species Eilema caniola. The sequence continues at coordinate 12,367,617 of OX421460.1, read as the reverse complement.
AAAATCGAAATAAAATTAGCAATATTTTGTTAACAAATGGTGTTTTGATTAAACAATAGTCATTCTCAAGGTAAAAGGCCGCGGACCGACACCAAATTTACATAGAATCAAGGTGGAAATAGATTTTTTATACACTCTTGAATAGTAGAGAAAAATGGTAGCTATCTTAGAAAATATAAGCGTTATAATATCATAACGTTATAGTATGATTTTCAACAGCCGCGTAAATTTTACGCTCAAGAAATTCACCAATAAAGACTTGGGGTCAAGTCAACATCACCGGCAAGCCGGTACACTTGCTCATTGACGGACGAGGCTCTGACACCCTTTTCTCTCTCGGGGTTGGAATGTCAGTGGTGGCCTGTATATCAATGATTCAGAAGCCAACTCTGGACAAACTGTTTTCAGCTCGCACCTTGGTTCTACTAACTAAATCGCCATCAACTAGCAACAGGGTAGTATCCTGAGTCAACGGATCATCAGAAATACTGCCTTATGTCTTAGTTTTTTCTTACCAATTATGCGTAGTAAAGTAAAATATTGCCTAACTACACTAAAACTTTGCCTTAGATAGGTAAAAATTTTGAATCGGTCCAGGCGGTACTCGAACTCACGACCTTTGCCCTACAGGGGGAATGCTCTGATCTAAGTCTAAATCAATTTGAAATTTAGCTTTAATTTTTTTAAGTCTAATGAAACTATGACTTTTCATTATTTTTAATTTCAAAATAGGTCAAAATATAAACAATCGAAATGAGGCAAAATTTTTAACATTTTAGATCCCTTATTGAATTTCGAATCAATCGTATTATTATACACTACGCGCCGGTAGGTAAGCTGCTATTTTGTATGGAGCATATTCGAGCGGCTTTAGAAATTTAATTTCCAAAATCGAATATTTTTAAAACTATTTGCCATAATACTACTTCACTTCAACAGTTCATTATATTATTGTAAAATGTATAGTTTACGATATTAAAAAATAAAAAATAAGACACAACTGCGTAGGATACCTACACCTAATTTATTCTATCTAAAACGAAAACTTCAAAAATATAGACTAATTTATCTATCTGCGTCCCGTGAAGCCCTTATGTCACCCCTAGAACAGAGACACATGTTTCGTTCTAACAGTTGATTACTGGTTGTAAATTATTGGTTATGGAATAAATCTGGCACAAATAGACAAAGAGATCCAAACAATGGCCGTTGAACATAGAACAGTAGCCGAAGCCGTCGTCCAACTCCGACAAACACATTTGTTCGTTTTGTACCTTCGACGCAGCGGCCACTTCGCGCCACACCGCGACATTCTTCCTTCCCATATTTATTTATTGTGCGTAGCAAACCATCGACTTTTTTGTCGACGCTACTTTTTAAACTCCGAGGTGTAAAGGTTAGTAATGTTTGTTTTGTAAGGCTTTATTCATACATCACGTTTTTTTGTCGAAATGTGTGGCTCGCTCTAAAAGTGTTACTTCGTGAGACGGCAGTATTTGTCTGTTATGAAATGTGCGTAATGTAGAAATTGCTGGCGGTATGTGATTTATTTCCTAAGTGAGGATTCTATTTTGCAACTATTATGAGATTTCAAATTTTATTTGAAACATTTAGCGTCTGTTTTTGAGTCTTTGGGTCCATGTAGACCTGGTTGCATCCAAAGTTTGCACTTTGGAGCCCAGGGTCTGCGTTCTACCTCTTCTCTCCATATCGGTGTATTTGTGTCGGCTTTAACAGGAGCGGAGGCCGTCTGAACCTCCAACTCTATGAGGGAAACCTGCGCCGCTCTCGTTTGTTGATCGGCAGATCAGCATGCAGGAGAGGCTCGTTTACGTCTTAAAAATGATCTTGGATTTTCGCCTCATATGCTCCTGTAGAGGAGACTGCTACTTTTGACCTTTCCATTTACCATACCTACACACTTTGGTTATATAGGCCATCCTGATAGGCCCAGCCGTGCTATTCCGAACAGTCATTTAACGAACTCGATTATGAATCCGCGGTGAGATTCAAGTTTGGTATTCCGAACACGTCGGTTAATGAGTGAGTTCGACACTAGCGCCACCGAGTGATGACTGAAGTGAGAAGAATTACTCCAAGTGAATATTTTGACGTTTTTCACTATTTGGTATTCCGAAATAAAATTTTCGCGCAATTTCGAAAGTCATCTCGAACTCACACACGAATTTATCTGTCAAATCAAAAGTTACTAATCCGCGAGTGAACTCTACAGAAGACATCGTTGAAAAGTAATTTTCCTGGAAAAATAAGTATCAGTACCTGTCCTATTTAAACTGTAGGTAATTATTAAAGTACCGTTTTTACTCTAGGTGGGTATTCATCCAAGAATTGTTAATTTGGGTACAACATTTTCTTGTTATTACAGATGTCTCGTTCTTTTTTGTTGTTGAGCTTGTTAAAAGAAGCTGATGTGCTAGTAACTATGTAGTGGTACTATCTACGTAAATATGTAATAATCTGTAAATAAAAGAAAAAACTAATATTGAGAAAGACAACTTAAATTGTTTTTTCTTTTTATAAAAAATACAATGTTAAAGTAAGTAAGTAAGTATTGGAGATGCATGCATAGCAAATCGTGAGATCGTAATTATCACATAAATTAATAGGTACTCACTTCATCCTTTCAAAGTTTCAACGAAATTATGGAAAATTTACACACGGTTAAGTACCTACAGCAAAGCATACACACAACTTAAAAAAAACCGCGCCTTGCGACGACCATAGACACAGTTGGGTATTTTTTTTTTGAACGACCGACCGTCTCCAAAGACAAAAGCCACAGCTTTTCATTCAACCAAATATTTTCATTTGACATTTCTGTCTAAAATTAAATATTTATGTAATAAAATGTATTCAACAATGCTTATACGGCTAAAATTAAATGAAATTTATTATTTTAAAGGCCTAATTCAGCCAAAATAAGCGAGTCGATATAAATCGTACAATATCGATATTCAGGTGCAATGCCTAGTACCATAGAGCAATCTCACGCGTATTTTCGATAGTCACTTCACTTCACTTGGCCTTGGTTTTATCTTGAGAATACCAAAATAATCACAAGCGAGGTGAGTATCGAAGTGAGAGTGACTTGCGAGATGAGTTGCGAGATGACTTTCGAAGTGAGTTTACGTTTTTCGGAATAGCATGGCAGGTTAGATGTGCGTGCCTTAAAATATCTATAAAATTCTAACCAATTGTCAAACCGTTTGTTTCTTGAAAGTAGTTTTTATAAATGGATCAACTCTACCGATACACTCTGCATATACTACACAGTCGGTAAGTAAGATTTGACTTTGTTTTTTTTATTATTACATATTTTATGAAACGTAAGGTAAGCAATAAATCAAATTTTGTCGCTTGTGTCGTTGACCGTACATTATTGTGAACAGAATCAAAAGTCAATAATTGTATAGGTATATTTGAAAACGCATTACGTCACACATTGTATATGCCTAGCAGAGTATAAACATAGAGGATTCAGAACGGATATCGGACGAAGTAGAAAAATAGTTCTGTCCTACTTTTTTTTTAAAAAACATATTATAAGGGATCCTTTCTTTGCCACACGGACTTCGTAAGAAGACTGGGGAAGACCTACCCTTTTGAGTTAATTCAGTTACTGTTACGGAGTGTAGTGAGTGCAACAACAAGCACAAAGTTTTTTCCATTATAAGTAATTAGGGATTATAAGAATAGTGCGCATGGACTGTATGCCCATGTTCTGTGAGTTTTTGAATTAGCCTACTGCAGTCCATTGCTGGACATAAGCCTCTCGAAATATGCGCCATTTTTACCGATCCTCCGCCTTCCGCATCCAGTCTGTCCCAGCAAATTTAGTTTAATTATAAAAATTGAACTTAATGTCCTTAAAGTGGAATTGTAATTTTATTGCTATGAAGTAACCATTTAATTACCTCCAAATGAAAATAATACTTTTTATATTTGATCCGTTTTTATGACTGCACCCTGACAGTAAGCTGTGGGGAAGTCTAAACAGTAATGGTCATCATTCCAGATGCTGTCCCTATAATACCCACGTAGATGTCCTGATTTTTCAAGCTCCGTTAAAAGAAACAGATAGAAGGCGACACGTGTGCTGGTAGATCATTCTATGTCTTTATCGTGCGTAAAAGAAAGACGTATAGATTGCAGCATATGAGAGAAACTAAGTCCTGGGCATAATAATATGTAGGTATTTAGACGAGAGATATAGTTTTCACAACAGGTTCTAGTAGTTCAAATCCACAATTTTTCTTGTGAAACATCAAAACATCAAAGCACTGTAAATACGCTATGAAACAGTATACACGAAATGATTCTAAACAACGCTATCAAAGAACCTTTCAATATGTATGAGCTCAATATTCAATGGATCCATTCAGTAGCAGTTGAGGCAGTAGTTCGACATGCAGCCGATAACTACAATGAACATAAAGATAATAACGCCAGCGATAAAGCGGCAATTTTCACGGATTACAACCTACTCCTCAGAGCGGGACACACGGCTGGGATAGATGACGAACATTTTTCTAAATGACGAACTGCCTGTAATGCTGTTTTAGTCAATATTATCTTAACTAACGTTAAATGGTGTTGAAGTACTATCATCTTCCGAGCCTGTGCCCAATTCAGTTGTGTTCGGCTTTCAGTCTTCTTAATAAGATAAGGTTGAATTTCGATATTTTTAGCTTAGCGACTGCCATCTAACTATTGCGACTAAGGATTAAAATTTATTTTATCGACTTTATTGTACGAAATAATAACATCAACACAGTTAATAAAAATTGCTTACAACTTCTTATTCAATATTCTCATTCTGAATGATGACACACAACATTTTTGTTTTAAACTGTCTTCATTACAAAACTAGCAGTCATTGGATATCGTACAAGTTGTTAGGTCACATGAACCGTGTGTCACGAGTGTTAACGAAATACAAATATTTGTGGACACACGACACAAATTAAGACTAATGTCTAATGTAAAGCATAGTTTAACTTTAAACTAAGTGCTTGGACAAAGTGACAGTTGCTGATTACTGCACCGGTCGGGAGTTAACATCAGGTGTCATTGTATTAACCCATGAGTTGAGACATCACGAGATGGTGTCAATTGGTATTAAAAAGAATATGAAAGAATCAAAAATCATTGTAATAATAGCATTTCAAATGTAATTAAGCCGTTGTGTGTAAAATAAGTAATTAAAATAAATCACGATCGAATACGTTTCTAATCTTTTAACAGTATCAATGTTAAATAATCCTTTTTTATTACTATTAGAGCAGTCAGGATATTTACCATGTATTGTTTGGAGTTTCTGATATTTTAGAGCTGTTGCAAGCACCATGATCACGGATGAACTGGAGCAGTGAAAATCTTTTTAAGAGTAAATATATCGCTCTATCCTCTTTCAAATTCTCTTGCTACACGTATCGGCACTACTACTGCTGTCCCTTTCACTACAGACTCGAGCTCGATCGATCACTCGCGATTTTGTTTTGGCTTATTCCCTGTTATTTTTTGCAAAAATAGACCACTGGAGGATGCTAGAAGCTCGGCAACTGAAACCCATCTTAACGATTGATATTTCTGTTTTTTTTTTTTATTTCAATCGCTGGTGAGTTCTGACGAGAGCATCTGAGGGTTATGTAACTCGAACCAGTGGTTGGTGCGGTTCATTATTTTTGACTGCTCTGAAGTGTTGCCTAATTAAATACTTTAATGGCTTTCTTAATTGAGTTTGCAAATTATCTACATGATATAGGTAAAAATTCTAAGAGTCATTCATAGGTAACGGACGTTGTATTGAAACCTATAAAAGAAAGAAAAATTATCGCTTACCGACATACGATGACGTTAATAAAACTTATGATATGGACTTTGAGCCTCATAAAAATCCAATATAAGGGCTTACTTTACTATGAAGTTTTAACAAAAGCTTTTGACTATATCGACCACCCATTCGCAAGGCTTTTAAAAAGTATAAGTTGAAACTAACATTTTTATGCGTGTAGCAGCGAGGTTAATTCAGGTAAAGGGATCCGTGAAATGTATCAGAGTAGTGCAAGTTTTGTATCGGACGTGCGAAGACGGAGCACCGCAAGGTGAACGCCTGGGACCGGTCCTTTTTTGTATTGTGTATTTTCAGCGGATGTTGAAAAGGGCATAACGGTTGGGGCACAATTTTGATTTATTTGTGGACTTATCACCTGTCTGTTATCAAAGTTTAATATTATTTTTATTTCATTATCCGATTTTTTACCTATTCAACTGTCTAAAATTTTACGATTTCTTCTATATTTTGTTAATCAAGATAATAAATATTACAATTACATACATTTTAAAATAGTCCATTCACCTAAACTGATTGATTTTAAACAAACGGGAGGCCAATTACTTACATAATAAAAAGATAATCACAAATTGAACATTAATTATCTCTTTCTGTGTGTGAGTGTGTGTGTGTGTGTGTGTTGGTGTGCTCGTGCTATTTGTGGTCGTAAGGTTTCGGTTCAATGTAGATAATAACACCAAAGAAAATTCCGATACGAGTAGAATCCGTTAAAAATAGTTTCATTTCAATGTGTAACATTCACGTAAACTTCCGACAATATCATCATCATAAAGACGTTGTGTCCCGATTGTATCCGAGGCTTCACCTTGGAGTCTAGGGTCAGCCTTCCGATTTTTCCTCCTCTTTTTCGCACGGTCCTGGGCATCCATGGTAACGAGACCGTTGGTGCATGTCACCCTCTACGACGTCAAGCCAGCACTTCTTGGGTCTACCTCTCACCACGACCCGGCGGAGGCGCCATTGCCAATACCAATATCCGACAATATCATTTTAACCAATAAATGCAGGACAATACAAATACACAAAATACACAATAACAAAATAGTATTAATAAGAATGTTGAGGCTGAAGGAGTTTTCACAATTTCTTACTGTCGGGTTCAAATTTAGTTAACATTAGTCCCAAATCAACTAGTTTAGTGAGAGGGAGAGATGCTATACACAGACGTATTCGTGTATACGTTTGTGTATAGCTAACCGTCTCTCTCCCTCTGAACTACGGCTGAATCTGAATCGCAATTGAGTCGCTGATGCGTGTTGTAGTAGGCTCGCTGCAGTCTATTCCTTTACCTAACCAAAAAATTAGCTATTATTTAAAGAAATGTAATTGTAAATTTCTGTACTATTTCCCACAATCCTTAAAGTGTTGATTTTGATTTTTGGAGCCAGAACTCTTGCTATCCATTGGCCCCTTAACTGTTATAACGCCCCATTTACCTTTGGACCAGCTACCGCCCCCATGAAAAGTTTTAGCGCCTACTAGGAGCCATACCGCCCCCGTTGGGAAACCCTGGTCTATCAAGAGTCTAGTAGTGTTCGTAAATAGTTATCGTAAATTGTTATCCAAATTTTATGGACTATGTGTTCTGGTATGACGTTTAAATGTAATTGGAGTAGCTGAAATGTAAACTTGTTATCAGTATCTTATGATTATTTGGATAATTTACCTAAAAGCTTTAAGTTCCTTCAAAGATAAATTACAATTAATTTCTGATAAATCTTACTTTTCTAGGACTAACCTGTACTCTACTCTCGGTAAGTCCGATTCTCATGGCTATTTCCTCTCTCATGAAGATATCTGGGTAGTGGGTCTTCGAGAAACATCTCTCCAACTCGTTCAATTGCGCAGGGGTGAACCTTACAACAAAATAATCATACACTGTTTTTACAATAGTCAAACCCGGCCATATTGAAACCATAATTTTGCTTCATTTCTTGATAATATTAAAATTTGTAAGTGTTTTTTATATATTAATTCAATTGACTTTCCCCATTTCAAAAAATGTTTTACGAAAAATGTCCAACTCGCTTATATATTTTTTTTACTTCAAAAATGTACAAGTAGTGACGGAGACGGAGAGCCATTCTTTATCCCTCCCGTTTTATGCCTTCTGCCTTTTCTGATATCTTAGATAGTTTCGACCCTCACCTCGTCCGATGCCTTTTCTGCTTGGCCGGCTTGTCGCTGTCTGATGCTGATGAAGACATGCTGACGGGCACGGTGGCCATATGCGCTCCGCTGTGCTGTTGGTGGATGCCACCTACGATAAAATACATTTTTAAAAATAGCTTTAAAAAGAATACGTGTTGCGATATTGCATGTATAAGTACCTTCCTAATGCCACAGTATGACTATCTATAAGCCTCTAGCGCAGTGTTTCCTGAACATCGTTCTGCCATGGCCCGGTAATTTTTACACTGCACCTTCGTGACCTACTGAATACTTTTTAACCCAAGTTGTTTCCATTAAAAAATAATACACATTTATTTATAGTAGATTTTTTGGAGTGAAAACTTCTTTAGCGGCGTTGGATGGGTGTAAAATGTTAAGGAAGCGTCAGGATTAGTTGACCTTTGAACCGTAACCAACGACTGACGTCATACAAGATTAGGTACAGACTATGTATTTTGCAAGTTACGATAGATATCGCCGTAGCTTAAACGGTAAGCAAGTCGACTGTAAGTCCTTATAGTTTCAGATAGTATTGGGTTCAAACCACCTGGCCTTCAGGGATTTTTTGTGATTGTTTTTTCTTATTATAATTTTTTACTTTTGGTGATTATTTTTTCTTTTTGTAATTTACTTATTACTTTTTATGATATTTTTTTCTTTTTGTAATTTATTATATTTTGTGATTATTTTTTCTTTTTATAATTTATTAATTTCTTCAGACAGAAAATTAGCAGAAAATAAGTGATAGGTTCTATGATTAGCGCTATATTATAGGTATAAGACGCACTAGTGTTGAAAACCCAGCTGAAGCAGCAAGTAACATACATAACAAGCACAAGTTCTTGTAGTTCGTTGTAACTTAAGGCGCCCACTCACTAACAGTTTACCGGACGACGGCCGGACGATATAAATCTGTCAGTTAATCGCAATAACCCACACACTCACAGTTTCGTTAACGATTTTGGACTGACGACTAATACGATCCGATAGTGTGTGGCCACCGAACGATTCCGGACAGTTCTAAACCGGACAGTCCTAGGCCGTCAGGGCGAACGAGCACAACGGGCCTGTCGATCGACGTTTCGTGTCAGTTTTTACTAAGATTTTATTCATTTTTTGTACATACTCGTCTATATTTCTTATGCACATAGTCCATAAGGTTCAAAATAGCTAACACCTATTTCCCACAATGATTAGCATGTACTTATATAAGAATAACGTAGTGCAAGCTATTTTCAACCTTATTGACATCATAACAAATCTAGATTTTTTTCTTATATTCGTGATCAGCAGCATTTATTTATGCGAAAAAACATGTAATTAATAAAATGTCAATAAGGTCGAAAATCGCTTGCACTGTTTCGTACTCTCTATGTAACTGATATTAGACCATTACCGGCAGGCGCTCGTACGACCTAAAACTGACGACTCACAACTGCTAGTGTGTGGTCGCAAAACGGACAACAGGGAATTGCCGGCGGGCCAAAATCGCTTTAGTGTGTGGGCGCTATCGGCTTAGGACTGCAGGCCGCCGGACAGATCAGGAACTGCAGGCGGACTGCAGGCGGACTGTTAGTGAGTGGGCGCCTTTAGATAATAACATCATATATTTTTCATCCACACATTTTACCACTTTGGAAGTGTTTGTCGCGCAAACTTCATTTCAGTTTAGAAAAAAATTAAATTAGAGACCTCAATATCATTTTTGAAGACCTATAGATACCCCAAACGTATGATTGATAATGATTAATGATTTTTAGTTCTAAGTATGGGGAGTAGTTGCAACAGAATATCTAGTTCTCATAGTTTCGGAAAAATGTGGCTGTGACATACGGCCGGACAGATAGACAGACAGATATGACGAATCCATCAGGGTTCCGATTTTTGCCAAAATATATTCTCATCTCATTCAGGAACTGTGACATAATTTTTATTCCAAACAGGTAACTACTATCATGTTGAGGAATGCGGGTCAAGGAATCGCAGCATAGCATCAAAATGTAAATGGTGAATTATTACTATCGGTGTTAAATGGAAACAACATTTAAGTATTTGTGATGTTCATTTCCGCTATGTAGGTACGTTATTGCCAGCGTTTACTATTGTAACGCTTGTTATTGCGAAAATTCTTGACTCCGATGTAGGTTACTGCGAAAGTTTACCATTGCGATGTACGCTGTCGCGAAAATTCTTTACTGTGATAATTGTAGTCTTTGTCAGATGATATTCATAACATAATGTGAAATTAATTGTCAAATATTTTTTTAAATATCTTTCCGAATCCTATCGCATGAAATATAGTGATTATTTTTAGGGTAGAGCTGGGAAGGGCATTTATATTCAAAATTATGAATTGCCTTAAAATAATCACACATAAACGTAATTTTAATTACAAACATTGGAATTATTGATAAAAGAACAAAATAAAACAAAACAGGCTGAATGAGTACTGTACCGAAAAATTCGAAAAATAAGTATAAGAGTACTGTACCGCTAGGTACAGTACTCTTATACTTATTTTTCGTATTTTTCGTACAGTACTCGTACTACATATTTTTGCTTTTAAATATCAGGTACCCCTGATATTTTAAGCAAAAATAAAGCATACAAAATATTTCTATAAATTTAACGTCACTTATCAAGAAATAATTACATGTATATACTAATGTGATTTTTGAAGTGAAAGCTTTTTAGCGGTGTTGGATGGGTGAAAAGTGTTAAACTCGCTCAGGATCGCTCTACCTTTGAACCGTAACCGACGACTGACGTCATACAACATTAGTTATAGACTGCCTATTTTGCAAGCTACGATAAATAGCATCGTAGTCGACTTTAAGCCCTTATGGTTTCAGATAGTACCGGGTTCAAACCTGGCCTTCTGGCACTTTTTGTCATTATTTTTTCTTTTTGTAATTTATTACTTTTTTACTTATTTTTTCTTTTTGTAATTTATTACTTTTTTACTTATTTTTTCTTTTTGTAATTTATTACTTTTTGTGATTTTTGTAATTTATTAATTTCTTATGACAGAAAATTAGCAGAAAGTAAGTGATAGGTTCTATGATTGGCGCTATATTATAGGTATGGTATGGTATGGTATGTTCTTTTTATCTTTTTCTATGTATATAACGAAGAAAGAAAGAAAGAAAATGTTTTCACTTCTGCTAGCACTCCCAGAGTGCAACCAGTCTTTTTTTTATGACAACCACCAGGCTACCTTGGTAACAAATCTCTGACAATAATGTAATGTAAAAATGTAATGTAATAAATGTAACGGTAATAAGGGCAGACCCAAGAAGTGCTGGCTTGACGTAGAGTGGTAGAGGATGACTTGCGTGCCAAATATGGTCTCATGGCTCAATACCGTGCGAAGTGAAGGAGCAAAATCTGGGAGCAGAGCCTAAGCTCCGAGGTGAAGTTCATCGAATACAATCGGGGCTCTTAGTGATGATAGAAATTTGGGTGAATTTTCGTACCTAAGTTATATAAAAAACATAATAAAGATTTATGCAATATTATGTTTTGTGTTTTGGTCAAGTTTTAATTAAATTTACTGTCTATTTACGTTTATTGATTACTCATATCCAACAATTAAAAAACCAGTATTGACAACCCTCTTACATAACCTACATCGCAATAGCGTGTAATTAAGACTGCAATCATCGCAGTAGCATTCGCGACAGCGTACATCGCATTGGTAATTTTTCGCAGTAACATACATCGCAATGGTAAATTTTCGCAGTAACTCCTATTCTATGCGATTAGATCTGATCGGAGCACTTGTCATGGTAGACGCCAATAATAATAAACCAATCTATGAATGACTAAGAAAGCGGGTCCTTGGCTCTTAAAGTGCTAACCTAGACGCAACCAGGATCTGAAAAAGATCTTAATCAAGTTATTGAGAGCAAAATAAACTGTTTTATTGATTTAAATTATATTATTGTCCGAACTAAAGGTGTGTTTAACTAAGGCATTAAGATCACATTAAGTACTTTGTTCTTCAAGATCGATTTGATGCTGACTGTAATCTTTTATTATTCATGATTGCAGCTGAGGCTTTCACTACAGAGCCCGAAGTTCGCTTAGACCTTTTTCTCCTTTTGGTATGACTGGCGTATACCTTCCCAACCGTAAAAGAAAAACCTGCGTCAGAGCATTGTCCTTTCATCAGCAGGCGTAACGACTCACAGAAGAAATAGGTTTGGCCTCGTACATTTTGGTGTTGCCCTAAAGCACTTGCTCGGATGATATTGATGTATGATATACTTGTAAATCCCTGAAGGGATATGCTTCTTATCTTAACATATCTTAACATCCACAATTTGTCAACTACTAACGGTCCCGCGTAATAGAGGGCGAGCCTAATGCCGTCAAGTGAGCACTTACTTATGGGTTGTATGTTTACTGTTGTATGGAGAACAGCGCTATCCCTTAGAGCGTTTTTACACTCATCCGGTATCCGATTTCCGACATCCGATATCGGCGGAAGACAAATATATAAGAAAAAAAAATCAAAAAATATCGGTTATCGGACACAACACAACTGTTTTAGCCCGATATCGGATCACAAAAAGACTAAAACAGCGACTTCAAGCAATTTTCGACCCTAATGACATTTTGTTAGTTACGTGTCTTTTCGCCTTAATTGATAAGAAAAAAAAACTCGATGTCATGTCATGTCAATAAGGTCGAAAATTACTTGCACTTTTTTTATCCGTAGCATCCCTAAGTAGTCTGTGCTTTCAAGCAAATGGCCGTATCGGGCCGATATTATCGGGTATATGTGAAAACAGCACAAACGACACTATCGGATGTCGGCTATCGGCGTCCGACCTCGATATCGGATAAATGTGAAAACGCTCTTAGTCGCCTTCTACGACACCCACAGCAAGGGATGGCGCGGCCCTATTTTATTCCACCGGAAACCAACACGGCAATAATACCAACCAACATGGCAAGGTGATATTGAAGTATAAAATTAGTAAAATAAAAGGCAGAGACACACCTTGCAAGTGTTCAGCTCTAATGTTGTGCGCGATGTGCAGCCGCGCGCCGAGCGCATGGTGCGAGCGCTCGATGTTCGGCTTGATCTCGTGCACCTTGCTCTCCTCGCCGCACGAATCTTTGTGACCTGGGGATGAGGACGAACGGTCACTGCTAACTCAAGCGAGCAAGCTTAGCTTAGAATTAGAATTTATACGGAAGATTGATGGTGTTTGGTGTAAAAAAATTTTAAGCATATTGAATGCACTTGTACTTTTCCAATGATTCTGAAAAATCTGTGAAAAAGTATAAGTGCATTATTCCATATGCTTAGCTGGAAGGGTTTACGAATTTTGGTAGCTAATATTCCTTTAAAAAAGTTGTATTATATTATGTGTGTAGATTGCCATCAAGTAAAAATGTCAGTGTTATTTCAAGCCTCAAGGTAGTAATTGTTATGGTAATAGTTAAGGCACTGTCGCATAAAAGAGCTTACGTACCGTAAATTGGGATTGCTTTGTGGCAACTGCGCAACTTTCAGACAATTTAACTTTTGTTTTTTGTTTTCAATTTTATGAATAGACAATAATAATAAAACGTGAATTTATTATCATCACTTTCGTGAAACTAGAAATGCTATTCCTGTTATTCACCTTTTTCTTACGTTTGCCTGCTTTTGAAAAGAAACAACAAGTAATTTTAGATTGTTCCAAAGTTATTAAGCTGTCACAAAGAGACCCTAATTTACGGTAGGTACTATGTATATACACAATTGTCCGACTAACATTGACTTGCTTCAGTCTTATCTACAGCTAGATATATTTTTAGAATTGTTAAAATGATAGCTATAGTACCTACCTACCTACCTGAGGAGGGCCAAACCGAGAGGAATGGCCCTGGGTCAGCCGGGTTGCGAGGGATATGTCGCGAGACAAACTCACCTTCGGCCTAGCAAATCGACCCACAGACGACGTGCGGTTTGGTCGGTTCGAGTCCGACATACCTACCTACCTATTAATATTTTATAAGTAAATACGAATAGCTTAAACAACACAGTGTTATTCAATTCAATGTAATCTATCTACGAAATCAAATGAAGCTGACTTTACACGAACTCTGTTCCTTCTATTCTCTCCGAATCCGAGAATCCGTTAAAAAGTCGTGTTTTCAATGTTGTACCAATGTCAATATTTAAGGAAAAATACCAAAATACCAAAATTAATTATATTTAATTAAATCAAAATTTCAAATTGAAGATCCATGGTGATGTTAATTGTTCAGTAACATATATTTCTCTTTATTCATTTTAAAATAACTTATGTATACTAATATTATAAAGCTGAAGTTTGTTTGTTTGTTTGAACGCGTTAATCTCTGGAACTACTGGTCCGATTTGAATGATTCTTTCAGTGTTGAGTAGTCCATTTATCGAGGAAGGCTATGGGCTTCAAAATTAGGGATCCGTACGAGAAAAACGCAGGTGAAACCGCGAGGCACAGCTAGTTAATAAAAAGAAATCTTAGTATTTAAAATATAAAAATAGTGCATCGGCATCGGGTACTGCGACCAATCTACCGGTGGTTAGGGCTTCAGGGAGAGGAACCTCCTCACGAACCGTGTCGTGTCGAGGAGTACCGCCTTCTGTATCAGACCCTTGACCCAGTTCGACGTAAGCCTTTTAATGTCGGTCGAGGCTCTTAGCAATCAGTCCGTGAACTGACACAACCATCGGAACAATAATCGCCGAATTTACACTCCACTTGCTGGCAACCTCGTGAGCTAAATTCAAATATTTTATTTGCTTATCATTTTCGGCTTACATGAGATTCTCGTCATGCGGAATGGTGTCGTCGATAATATAATTATTGCGCGGCGCTTTAATCGATCTATCACAACTAGATCAGGCTTATTGGCTTCAATAGACCTGTCAGTGATAATATATTGATCCCAGTACGATGTGACACGACCATCGTCAGTAGCTGGGTCGGGCACATACTTGTTATACGGCACCTTCGAATCTACAAAGTTATATATGAGAGCAAATTGCTGATGGACAATCCTGGCTGCTTGGTTGTGTCTATGCAAATACTCGCCGTTGGCTAGACGAGAACAACCAGAGATTATATGTCTGAGGGATTCTCTGGGGCGGTGACAAGCCCAACAGATGTCAACCGTACCATACTTAAGGATAATTTTCAGTACTTGTTCGTCATTACAACTTCATCAGTAATTGCGCAGACATTTTCTTCAAACATATCACCGAAACGTAACTAGGAAACAGATTTTTTCAAAATCTATAGGCCCGATAAAATCGTCGACGAAACTCTTTGTTCTTCCATACTTCCTTGCGATCATTAATGCTGAGTATTGCAGCCCCTCTAGACAACTGGCAATTCGCTAGCCGGCATTTGATGGAATAGAATGACGAATGTATGGGATTTGACGTATTTGACATGCGTTAACGACTGTCATATACGTCAAATCTTATATATTCGCCATTCTATTCTACCAAACGCCGGCTAGCGAATTGCCACTTGTCTAGAGGGGCAGGTTTGCGCTAGTTCACTTTCGCAAGAGCGAGCGGGGTTAGTCCGTGGCCCACTGCCACTACAGCTCGGTGCACATCCACATTCACTTTAAGAAAATATTCTCTAAGGTTGCAAATCTTGCGGTTGTGTAGAGTCCTAATGTTTTTTAACCACGACCTATAAACTTCCGCGGGATAAACAACCTCATTACTGAGGAACGTGGATGATGCATTCGATATGAAGTAAGCATTGTACGAATTCTTCTATCCAGGGCTTCCAGCTCAGTCTGAGTCCATCTGAGTATACCAAAGGAGTAGGTTAGGATGCGTATGACCCAATTGTTATAGGCACGCACCTTGTTACCGCCCAACAAAAGACTCTTCAGTACATTTTTCAGGGGGCAGAAAAAGCCCTCTCGCAGCGATTGTTTTATACCCGACTCATTAAAACCTTACGCCTGTGATATACCCAGATACCAGTAGGTGTTTCGTTTGCAGAGAGGGATCTTAGTTTTGTGGAATCTAAGAGTTCTATCCCTTCAGATATCACAATTTCACCTTTTTTAAATGCATGACCGCACATTTATCTACTTCAAACTCCTGATGGCGCTACTAAAAGTTTCTGTTACCTTCAGTTGCTCCATTAGTTGGAGGCTGTTGGGGCAAACAATTTTAGGTTATCCAAATAAAGGAGGTGGGATATAACCCGGCTGCCTCTCCGCAAACAGCAGCCTAGCCCTGATTCCTCTATTATTATTGAAGTGAAAATTTGCCTCCGTGCCAGTAGTACTACCAAGAAGTACAACTGGTTGTACAAATGACACACCTTTGTATCTTTAGTACTACTACAAAAAATACATGTATATTCACTCGGTTTTTAATTCTAATTAATTAATAAGTTCAACTGGTAGTACAAATGATACATAAATGTATTTAAAGTACTGTACCCTAAAAACAACAGAAATATTATGCCTCCGTGCCAGTAGTACTACCAAGAAGTACAACTGGTTGTACAAATGACACACCTTTGTATCTTTAGTACTACTACAAAAAATACATGTATATTCACTCGGTTTTTAATTCTAATTAATTAATTCTTTAGCGGCGTTGGATAGGTAAAAAATATTAAACTTGCGTCAGGATCGCTTGACCTTTGAACCGTAACCGACGACTGACGTCATACAATATTAGCAAAAGATTGTTTATTTTGTCAAGTACGATATGAAACTTCGTAGCTAAGCCGTAAATGCTTCGACTGTGAGTCCTTATCGTTTCAGATGTTACCGGGTTCGAACCTGGGCTTCTGACACTTTTTGTGATAATTTTTTCTTTTTGTAATTCATGACAGAAAATTAGTGATATGTTCTATGATTGGCGCTATATTATAGGTATGGTATATAGTATGGTATGTTCTTTTTATCTTTTTCTCTGTATATAACGAAGAAAGAAAGAAAGAATAAGTTTTCACTTCTGACGGCACTCCCGGAGTGTCCGTCTTTTTTATTATAAAAAAACTTCTGAGTGCGACTGCACGTGTAAAATCAAAGCACGGGAACTTTCAAAGATCAATTTCTGAGTTATTATAGAGACTACTAGCTTTTTCCTGCGGCTCCGCCCGTTTGTTTTTGATGTCCTATTTTTCTGCACCCATTTGGACCCTAAGCTTTCATTTAAAAAAAAAACCGATGAAAATTGGTTGGGTAGTTTTTGAGTTAAGAGCGTTACGCTAAC
The DNA here is from genome assembly GCA_949126895.1 of Eilema caniola. Taxonomy (NCBI): domain Eukaryota; kingdom Metazoa; phylum Arthropoda; class Insecta; order Lepidoptera; family Erebidae; genus Eilema; species Eilema caniola. The sequence continues at coordinate 12,350,326 of OX421460.1, read as the reverse complement.
GTATTATAATAAGAGATATTCAGAGTTCTTGAAAAACCAAAAAAAACAGCAAAGAATCACACTCTTTTCCTCTATGACAATCTCAGATGACAATGTTGTACTGACCAGATACATCAAGTGTGAAAACCGATACAGCGCAGGCGGTATATAATGACCTTTGCCTCCTTAAAAGATGGAGCCATTTCTTAATTTTATTGTATTATCAAAGTTAAAATAAAACTAGTAGGTCTGTGAACAGTAGACCTCGTTAACACCCTTTGCTAATTTTTTTAGTACCCTTAACATTAATGAAATCTGATATTCTTAAAAAATACATTATTTAAACACCCTTGGATAATGTACAAAACAATATGACGAACCGTCCTTAAAAAAATGCTACAGCGATTTTCCACAACAAGCTTTTTTAATAGGTTAGAACATGGGGGATAAAAGGGGGGATGTTCTGTTGTTCCGCTATGTATGAACGGATCTTAATGATTTTTGGCTGAAACATCAAGGACATGATTCTTCACAGGTTGGTGTGCAGTTTACTCCGTTATAAAAAAAACCAGTTGGGGAAAAAAGGTGGAAGTTAGCTGAAGCGTTTTTTCAAACACGGATTGTCATAATTTTTGGTGTAACATCTACGGCTATTTAAAATAAGAAGATACGCATCGTTCTTTTCTTCTTTTTAAAAGATTGATTAAGAGGACTTGAAAAATGTGGTAAAGACTGCTCGCGAGGTCACTGTTCACAGAACTTCTAGTTATAAGATCAGGTAAGTGACGCTGCAATCGTGTCAGCTAGTCCAATATAATAATGCAACGTACCAACGTAACAAAAACGTAACTATAATTTAATAATTCCATTCTACCCCAGACAAATTTTAATATCTGAAATTGGCAAAGTTGGCTCGGCCCCCGCCTTTTAACGACATTGCGACGCTCGCGATTTTCTATTTACCAAGAAATTGCACATCTCGGAGTTTAAAACTTGCGTTTCAGGATACAAAAGGACGTATAATAATATCGTTTATATTCACGACTTAGGACCACTTGAAGTTACTTTGTTATAGGTTTGTTTTTATCGAACATTTTATCAAAAACAGTAACAGTCAGCGACAGTAAAATTGAAATCTGTGCGTCTTGTATTCCTCAGTGTGGCCGCAAAGCACGTTTTCATACATTTGATATTTCCCCAATCCTGGCGGTAATATTCGTCATTCTTCTATTCAAGGCCCAAGTGGACATTAGCTGTAAGCAGATAACTGCTCTGTACAGCCCCTCTAGACAAGTGGTAATTTGAATATATGGGATTTGACGCATTTGACATATTATATTAATTTCATACAACTTCTGTTGGAGGTTTTATATGAACGTTCACCATCGAGCAGCATATTTTATAATGACAATGTTTTTATGTGACATTTCATGTCTATGTAAAATCTTATTCCCTTTTGTCGTCATCTAAAACTTATATCGGTTGATAATATTATATTTTCATAATATAAGTGCTTGTTTAATTCCATTAACTTCGAATAAATCAAAGTTCTTTTTGATAGTGGAAGTAGTGATTGCATAAAAAATTAAAATACTGATTGAAATACCTCGATTTAAAAAATCATAAAGGATAAATAATACAAATGATTTCATGATTTTATGTTTTATTTATTATCAATCTATACCTACATAATAATAAAGCAGTATATATTTCGGCTGTACATTTTATAAATTTATCATAAACCGTTTGTGACCCATAATGCACACGATAATCAAACATATACCTAATTCACATTGTGGAATATATCTTAAGTGTTTTTTTTTAATTTAAAAGACATCAAAGCACATTCTATATATCCTTTCATAGTGCCCGCGTGACAAACAAACAGCTTTAAATCAATTAATTGTTAGTTATAAACCAATAATAATAAAAAATAAATGTTCTGGTACTCGATTTCGATAGTAACATTTTTAAGTTATTATATTAAAAACAATCGATCGACTAACTTCATCCCTAAAGTTGCTTTGTGGCTGACGTGGTTTTGTCATTGCCATTTTGTTCGGAGTTTTAGTTGACGCTTGAACAAAGTTATATCGATAATTGTGTGAGGGATTTCAAAACTAAAAACAAAAAAATGGACAGAGTCTATGACTATTCAACGCAATACAAATTTGTTTTCGTTTATGTAGCGCAAGTTCATCCATCAAAATAGTTTTGTATACAACAAGCCTAAGGCCCGTATTCTAGAAAAACATCGATTTATCTAGATATTGATAAATTTGACAGGTTGTCCGGCAGATTGTCTATACATTTTTCCTCAGATAAGTCGAGACTCAGCTGAGTGACATTCTAGAATAAGGGCCTTAGTGACTCGCACTCGACCGGGTTTTTTAACAGGACATGCTAATATGACTTCATCCCGCAAGACACCGAGAAGCTGCAAGCGAAGACTACAGAATGAAGGAAGGAGTAAGGGAGTACATAGGTACGTTGAATAAAATTTAAAAAAGATGGAAACGTAATAAGTTATTGTTCACTTAATTACAGATTTATTCAAAAAGACAAATATGCGTGTACACAGATAACACTTTTCTGTTAAACAGATTGTTAACACCCAGAATTTACACCTCTATTTCCGAAAGTACCTTAAAATATTCTTCCAAACTTCCAAATTAAAGATATAAGTTAAAATCAGTGAATAATTGGCAAAGATATCGCTAGCCAAGATGCAAACACCACATGAATTTAAAACCACCATCTTTTGTGTAAATAACTCAGATTTCCTTTTCATTCTACTATAAAAGGAAGTTACCCATAAATTTTCTGATTTAACAGTTCTTAGTAGATATCCCAATTTTCATTTTCTGCTTCATCATCCCGCTAATCCCAGTTGCATCTAAACTGGCACCTTGGAGGTTGGGGTCAAATCTACTCCTTCAAATTGACATGTTTAAAAGGAATTCAAAGGAACGATGCTATATGAGAATTGATATTACAATATAAAAAAAAAATTGAAGGATATATTTTTATACTAATATAAATTATTTTCAATTGTATTGTATGTTTGATAATTATTTAATTGAATCAAAATGTAAAATTTGTATGCCACAACTGGCAGAATATGAGATCCAACAATGTAAATATCACTTTTTTACTATATTCAACAAATAATGAACGAACCAATAATTTCATGAAATGGCTGGCATAGGAACTACAGTTGTCAATGTCAAATGCACACTGTTTTATTACAATGAAACACAAGCACGATTTGACAATATTGTCATCCTTCAATTCACGGATTTGTTTGTTTGAAGATTTGAATATTTATGATTCTATGGTTGATTCTGACCTGTCCTGCCCTTCGCTCGTGGCATTTTCGAAATGCGGATGCTGGTAAATAATTTATTTATCTGCCGGATTTCTTGTCACTTACGGCTACTGCTACGCTCCCTTGAGTAGTAACAGATGGTATATACTAACTTTTAAACTTTCGCGTTCCATGATATATAAATAAGAAAACGGGAATTAACGCGATCATGGTATAGGTACTTCACACCTTTGATTGCCTGACGTTTCGACCAGGTTACACCGGCCGTGGTCACAGGCTGACTGGCTCAGCGGTGGACGCCCTGGTCTTCGAATCCGTGAGGTAGTAGGTTCTTCATCTACCCGCACATTTCCAATATTTTTTTTTCGCCGTGTACCGCCACATACCATACTCTCAGTGTCCCTATTCTGTAAGCAAACTGTCCGGTGTCTATCTGACTGCGCAGAAGAGCGAGAATGCATGTTTTCCATCACTGGATTCCATGTTGCAGATAATTTAAAACCATCTTCCCGATTGAATTTTTTATGTTTCTTGATTTCAATCGCTTCTCGTTCAGGACTTGCGTATGGTGGGATTCAATCCAGTGATTGGTGCCTGCTTCTAGCAGGTGCTCTGCAATCGCCGATTTGCTCGTCTGGCGATTCTTTACAGCTGCGATGTGTTCTTTGACTCGTTCAGCAATAGGCCGCTTCGTTTGGCCTATATAGGAACTACCACAGCTGCAATCTATCTTATAGACACCTGGACACTGTAGCGGTAAGATATCCTTCGGTGTGCCCACGATGTTGTTTACCCTTATGCCTGGGGTGTGAACTGTCGGGATGGAGTACGTTTTTAACACTGAGCCGACTTTGTCCGTTACTCCCTTGACATATAGGCTGGTTGTCTGCTCACCTCTGGATGTCTGCGCCTCACTGCCTGTTGCTGCCGTCGTCCGTTCACTTCATATTTGTTGTTCTTGAGTACCTCCTGAACATGATCCAGCTCTCGCTCCAGATGTTCAGGGTTACAGAGATCATACGCTCTATTCCTGAGTGAGGTCACAACGGATTGCAGTTGTCGGGGATGGTAATGAGACGTGGCGTGTAGGCTTCCGGTACACACAGTGTGACAAGGACCCATCTGATTTCACGGCTACTTTTACGTCTAAGAATGACAACGACCTATCTTTCTCCATCTCATACGTGAAACTTATCTTGGGATGAACTGAATTAAGGTGTTGTATATATTGATCAACTTCCTGTTGACTTCCCTTGACAATACTGAAGATGTCATCCACATATCGCTTCCACAGTCTGATGGTCTTCGGGCCAAGACTCAGGGCCTTTTCTTCAAAATTTTCCATCCAGATGTTGGCAAGTACAGGGGCTACAGGACTTCCCATTGCGACACCATCTGTAGGTAACGTTGACCTTGGAAAATAAAAGTAGTTACCATCTAGACAGTGCTCACGTAGATCAACATAGTTAAACGGCAGTTCGTTGTCACTCATTAGTTCTTTTACGACGTTTATTATTCTTTTATAGAGACGTTGGTGAAAAGAGATTCCACGTCAAAGCTCACCATGATGTCATCTGGTTCTAGCTTGAGATCTTTAATGATCTGTATAAAGTGCTGTGAGTCCTTCACAAAACACGGTGTTCTGCCTACCAGTGCATATAACCTCCCTCGATGAACCTGCTTTACAAAACAATTTTTCAAATTTTTCAAAACATATTTTAATTCGAACCAAACTAACAAACAAATCTTTAGCTTAATAGTAACGTGGCAAAGCTTGATTGATGATTTATGAAATCAAATCATCGAGTCGAGTCCAATTGGTAGGTATGCTGAACATCTGTATACTATTAATGAAAGTTTAACTAATGTTACGGAATAGATAATCTAATGCTGTTCAGCTGTACAACATAATTTTTCAGCATCGCAGTCATCGTAATAGCCACAGGGAACTTTCTTCTAATTTTATATTACTTTTTACTATGCAACAGGGTCAACTCTTGTGCTGTTACATAATTGGCCACACCATCTTTATCATTCTTCCTCACTTCTATTAGTTATTTAGTCCAAATATTCCTGCATACTTTGCCGGAATATAACATAAAATGTATTTATGTAATCACAACTTTACTGGAAGGTGCATGCTTAATATCGTTTGTTTCTTTGAATCAATATCAATGACATGCAAGTCTTTGTTCCCTTGTACGTTTTCATAAAATTACTTTGCCGCATTGGGGGGTAAAAGTCAGTGAGTCTTAGTGCCACAGCCCGCCGGCTTACGGGATTAAGCCGACGTCATAAACACGCCTTAATGGAATCGACGCCCGTAAAACAGAATAGGGACGATACGAAGCAAACGGTTTTATAGGAGATCTAACTGTTACTGTTATTTTTGCGACGGTTTTTCTGTGTTGAAGTTGGATAGTGAATGGCTTACTTTAGAATTCAGATTTTGTTTGAAATTTCGTGGCGCATACTCTACCATTATTTAACCGTTTTATGTACATTTTCAATGTTTTACAATATTTTAACTAACATTAAATAAAATAAAGTTAATAATTTTACTATATGTATATATCGCCGCCAACTCGCTTAATCAGCCGTTTAATTAACTGCCTAGGCAGTTAACTAAACGGCGCCATTCAATTAACGGTCTGAATGATATTTAGCCGTCACGTTTTTTTACATCATTTAGCAACCTGGCTGGCTCATGCTTAGGCCAATCGTAAGATGGGGCACTACCTCGAAATAAGATAGAAAATTACATACATATACACATATACTTACACCTGTAAATCCCTGAGGGGGTAGACAAAGGTGTATTCACAGAAAATTAATGATAGGTTTACGTATTTTTTTTACCATTACCATTTAACCATGCAGAAATAAGTTATTTTTCTACCTGTTCTAAATAAATGGCTAGGCAAGTAGTTAAACGTCATCAATCCAAGCTATTTGCCTAGCCCTTTACTTTTTTTTTTATATAGGACTCATCAATTTGACTATACCTGGCCTGATGGTAAGCTGAAGGCAATGTCTCAGGAAAGAGGGCCACCATTATATACACGTGCCATGTTAACAATGGTGGCCATTAAATGGCTGAACACCATTTAGGCCGTTAATTGAATGGCGCCATTTATTTAACTGCCTAGGCGGTTAATTGAACGGCTGATTAAGCTAGTTGGCGGCGAGATATACAGAATAGAAAAAAAGACGGGTCGCACTCTGGGAGTGCCGGCAGAAGTGAAAACATTTTCTTTTTCTTTCTTTGATAAATACATAGAAAAAGATAAAAAAGAACATACCATACCATACCTATAATATAGCGCTAATCATAGAACCTATCACTTATTTTCTGCTAATTTTCTGTCAGAAGAATAAAATAAATTATGAAAAGAAAAAATAATCACAAAAAATAATAAATTACAGAAAGAAAAAATAATCATAAAAAGTAATAAATTACAAAAAGAAAAAATAATCACCAAAAATAATAAATTATAATAAGAAAAAACAATCACAAAAAATCCTTGAAGGCCAGGTGGCTTGAACCCGATACTATCTGAAACTATAAGGACTTACAGTCGAAGTGCTTACCGTTTAAGCTACGACGCTATCTATTGTAAATTGCAAAATAGATAGTCTGTACCAATCTTGTATGACGTCAGTCGTCGGTTACGGTTCAAAGGTCAACTAATCCTGACGCTTCCTTAACATTTTACACCCATCCAACGCCGCTAAAGAAGTTTTCACTTCAAAAAGTGTTATTAGTTTATTAAATGAATAATTCTTGTATTTATAGAGGGACACACCTTGCAAGTCATATACCGAAAGGAAATTATGGGTTACACCTGTTCTCCTGTTTGTTTCGCTTTTCACAGCAGTTACATTGCGGATTTTAATTTTAAACATGCAAAAGGATAACTTTCTAATATGTAGGTACTTTTTAACATTATTGTGATGAAGGTGAAATTTGATAGTTCATATTAAATACAGAAGAATTGCACGGCATACGTCATTGTATACATAATATATAGGTAGGTACAGGAAAAGTGTGTTAAATTTATATTTACACTTAAATAGATTTAAGTTGAAAAATGTTGCTAACAAAAACGGTTTTTAATTAAGTATCTGATGAAATGAAAGAAATACATTAATTTAATTAAAACACACATTACGTATACTACATCACTTAAAAAACATATACGTCATGTTACTTACATAAGTTTATATCAGTCAAACGTATTATAAGCATCTATAGTCGGAACAAATTCTGTGAACTGTAAAATAGTGTCAACGTCCCTTCAATATTGTCAAATCGTGCTCTATTGAATTTGAAGTGCAATAAAACAGTAGGGTAAGACCGGAATAGATGCGATTCCTCTTAATTCTTAACCGATTAATTTAATATTAATATTTTTTATCATTCTCCTAGTTTCATAATTTATGCTGAAATTATTAATTATTTTTGTTTTACCTATTAATTAGGTACAGATTTTGCAAAATTGAGCTTTTTGTTGAGCACTCAGCTCTCTTAAGACCAGAGCCGTTTATACCCAAAAAACATTCCGTTGTCGTATGGGATTACATAAATGCCCCAAAGATTGCCAGAAGCCAAGACCGTACAACCAGAAAATGAATGACGGTCTCCAAAGTGAATACTCAGAGATGATCGTCCTATGGATAAAATATACCTAGGTACTACTAAAACATAACTCTTTTTGGTAGTCGGATAAAAAGAAGAACTATTTGAAATACTTCCTATTTTAATTTATAAAAAAAAGACTTGCTGCAACTAAAGGAGAACACCTAGATTGTTATTGATATTGTTCCAGCAACCAATGGAAAGTTGTTGTGGGGACAACCCGATTGAACAAGGTATTACAGGGATGAAAATGTATGCAAAATAATTCATTCTTTCTTTATCCTAGCGTTAATCCCAGTCGCATCCGAAGCTATCAACTTGTAGTTGGGGGTCCGCTTTTAGGTCCCAGTTCAACTGCGGATTAGGCTAAACTTCGACATTTTCAGTGAAGCAACTGCCATCGGACCTCAACATTTCAAAGGAGATATCGAAGCATTGCAGCTAGACCAGTTGCTGGACTTTTGAGGGCTCCAACTACCCGTAAAGACTGCCTTAGATGTTTGTATGGCAACCGGGACCGACGGTTTAACGTGCTCTCTGGGGCACGACCAGACCAATTCAAATACCCATATTCATGCATATGCATTTGCACTGAGCGGGGATCGAACCCACGCCTCTAGCGCAGCGGCAGCGTTCACTACTGCTACGCCACGGAGGCTGCAAAATAATTTATCTTTGCACTAAATTTCAGGCAGATTCATTCAGCCGTTTGATCATGATTGAAATTTCTCAGAAATATTTAAGTATATAATTTAGAAAACGGGAATTAACGCGATCATGGTATAGGTACTTACATACCTTTCAGCCTGTCACCACGGCCGGTGTAACCTGGTCGAAACGTCAGGCAATCAAAGGTATGTAAGTACCTATACCATGATCGCGTTAATTCCCGTTTTCTAAAATTTATATCATGGAAGGCAAGAGTTTAAAAATATTTAAGTAATGTATTAATATCCTAATTTCCTACTATACTTCCTACAAATATTTTATTAGGTCGTTACAAATGAAATTGGCGAAATTTTCTTACAGATTCATGAGTTCGTTATTCCTGTAATTTAATAGCTATTACTATTATTTATACTTAGTTTGAAAGTTGATTTCATGATTTTACAACTCTGTATTAAATTTTGTTTTAATTGGCCGCTTGATAAATTAAATTCGATCTTCAAAAACAGTACCTACTTCCTAAATGCTATCCATTGTGATGATTAATTTCGTATTACTTTTTAACAGCTGTCACTTTTCAAAAATGTAGTAAAAGTTGCTGTTAGCTTAATGTTGTCTCATTCATACAGAAAAAAAAAACATAGAATTTGGATTTCTCATTCATAAAAAAATGCAAAACTGTCAGTACTGCAAATTGGGTTTCCTCCAATTTCTTCAATAAAACGGCAATTTCATATGTAACGACCTATTATAATAATGTGAAATTTTGTGAAGTGGATGTTTGTGAATCCATAAGTGTTGGTGGTATTGTAAATGACTAATTTTGGAGCCTCTATAATAAAAGAAGGTGGTGATAAATTATACTACTATTAGGTTCGGACAATATCCAGCCTGCAATAGAGCCTCGACTGTTATATAGCATGTGTATCGACTAGCAGATGAGGTTGGAGTGGCCGTACCATAGGTGTTTGCATCAAGAACCTTCTATGTCACGGACTCGATAACGAAAGGCCCGTACTACTGATCCAGTCAATCTCTGACCATGACAGTGTAAACTGTTCGAGACTTCAGCTAATTCCTTTGAATTTAATTTATCTTTGTATACCTTCATATGATAAAATCATGTTAATTCCCGTTTACATTATTTGATTGATTGTTCAATTTAGCCCTCCTTGAAAAGGATATTTATCAATAGGGAATTAAAAAAAAACTTACCTCCCAAAGCCGCAGCAGTGAGGTTATTGAGCATGGCCTCAAGAGGCCAACCCTGGCCGCCCCCTATACCGACATCGTTCACACCACTAGCGTCCAAACCACCTGCTTCTGACGTCACACAGAACCCCGGCAGGATCACTCCTCGTACACTTCGGTCCTTCAATACCCTCTGTCCACCATTCCCTTCTAAAACCGCAGTCCACTAGACCACAATATAAAAAAATATCAACGACACTCACAAATCGTCAAAAAGGACGAATATCCAGCGAAAACGCGCTTTAATATAAAATAATTAGCGTTTTATTAAACCCAATTAGTTTTAATTATGACTCCGTTCAAACTTATTTACACACTTAATTTTTGTTATAAAATTAATATAACCCGTTTAGTATCAATTTGTATATATTTGCAGTTTGATTGGTTCGCCCTTTAAAATGATCGTTTAATGTGGAACCCGGCCGACGACTGCTACAAAAGCAGATAGTCTTCACATTGTTGGCGGCCCTGCTCTGCTAAACGCTTTACAACAAGAAATACAGCCGTCTCCCTCTAACATATGCTAAACGCAACCGTTCTTCGCTCTGTTAGCAAGCTTGCATCAGTAATGGATGCTTACATTTTGTTTACGTTCGATTTGAACAAACGAATAATCTATTATTTCATTCGTGCACGTATTATTGATACATGCCTTTCGCATTCATACAATATTCAAATACTGACATAACTACTTGTATCTCTTTCTAACTAATGTATTCCTGACACAAAACTGGTGTCGCTGTCTTTGTTGTACACGTGTTTCGAATATCGAACGCTTTGCTGGCTGTTGTGTTTTGACCAATAGGAGTCGAGAGAAATCACTTTGGACGCGTCTAGGGCTGGCACCCACGTCGCGATATTGAAATATTATTGCTGTAGTGAACACAGGGCGTTCCGTTCTTTTGTAATGGAAAAAACAAATACAGGCAGTGTGCTCGTGATATAACTGGCTATAGCTGTGTTGTTTGAGGTAAATAAGAGTACTCGAATGAGATCCGTTGGAAATATTTCAGCTGGGTTTCGTTCGAAAACGTCTGAGTCTGAGTGCGATTTCTTGTAAAGCGCCTTTAATTTTCGGACGTTGCTGAATAAGGAATGCGGGAAATGGACACTTGATGAAATGAGAACGAAACGTTTTTATTTTCTTTCTTTTTTGTAGTAGGTACTTCTGAACGTTTTATTTACTTTTCTGCGGAAGATGGGTATTCGGAGTTCGAATTTGACAATAGACATTTGTTTTATTTCTCAATGATTCTTGAATAATATACCTGTTCTAAAATTTGAATGCCTATTTTAAAATGTAGAATGGATTAACCACACTTTAATATTAACTGCACACATTTCATAATGTAGACAATAAAAAAATAAAGTCATAAATATTACGTCTTTATCTACAGAGTGGATAGTTGCCTCACTTTTTAAAATAGCTGGACCTATTCTAGAGGGCCGGAGTGATCTTCAACATTTTAGTAATATTTTTGATACTTTATTCTTCTTCAAGAAACGTAGAGTGATTACCTACTTAAATAGAATAAGCGATACACTGAAATGTGAATGAAAGTATATAAATAGTCTATTTTAAAAAAATATCACCGGTATCATCACATTGGTACGTATGTATAGGTAGTTAAAGGTCGGTGCTACTAGACTGCTTGTACGGAACAAAAAAATTGGTAGAGCGGTGCATCAATGGGCCGCCAACAATGCGTTATTTTTTGTGCCTTTTTTGCGGTGCGCTTGCATGTGTAGATAGGAGTCAAATTTATTTACTCGTTTATCTAGTTTCTGCGTACTGATTCAAATTCGAAATTCAAACTTGACATAGCGGCTTTTAGCAAACAGACATCATCATCTTCATTACGACGGATTTTCCTGATTGCATCCGAGGCACCTTCCCTTGGAGCTCAGGGTCCACCCCAGGGTTCTTCCTCCTCCATTTCACACGATCTTGGGTGTCCATGGTAGTGAGATTAATTGCACGCATTTCAATCTCCTCAGCGTTAAGACAGGACTTCTTGAGCCTGCCCCTACTGCAGTTATTCGTCGGTGGCGCCATTGTCCGGCATTTCCTACCGGTTAGCCTGGTGGTTACCGCAAAACGTGGCTGTAACAACACAGGCGGCTCTCCTGCATTTTATCTGCGATGACAAAGACACGAAGGCTGCCACGGATGCGAGAGTTCCTAACGCGATCTTTGCGCGTGACTCCAGCATTTTCATCTCCGTGATACGCAGCTTCTGCTTGTGTCGCCGCACCTGCGGCCCGTCTGTAGCACCCTGTATACATAGATAAAGTCAATGTAAGTACCTAGGTAAGTAAATGACTTTAATTTTCCTCTAATAGGATGCAAGGTCATTGCCATTTGTCACTGTCTGCCAGTGCCATCTTTTATATCGTCTAAATATACCTTTACCTATTAAAATAGTCACGAGGCATCATTATCATCACTGTGTAGCCTTAGTCCTAGTAGCATTCATAGTTTGAACCTACTTTGGAGACCGGGGTTCACCTCTCAACTATTTCGTTTATTTTGGCTTTTGTGGGAGCGACAGCCTTCAAACACCTCAAATTAAAAAAAAACCTGTTCCAGAACTTGCATATAAGGTTGGCTTAGGTCCCGAATACTTTGGTGGGGCCCTAAAAACATACATTGAACTAATCTTTTTTCATTCTCTTGCGCAAATTACAAACAATCATGTTTTCTCGATTTTATATCTCGTATATACCTACAAGGATAGTAGGTAAGTAGATAAAGAAATGTCAATTATAATTATATGTAATATTCTTTCATACGATTCACCGCCGGTAAAGAATTTCATAAAACTTTGCAACATAAACCCGTTCATGCAAAAAAATATATGAAAACACTTCTACAGGGGGTTTGCTTTTTGCTATCATTTTTCTCTGCCCATGATTCTACTGATATGAAGCTGCTTGTAAAACAAGCAATTTAGATTGGCTTGTTGTAATGAGGTACTTTAAAAATCACTTTGATAGTACATTAGTGCTAGGTCCGTTATTTTGGCGAAAAACAAAAAAAATAATTAAAATATATAGGATTAATGTATAGAAGAAAAATATAATAAAAAATAATTATAATTAATTTAAAAATCTAGACCTAGCATAGCTTAATTAGCGTGTGATATGGAATCTAGAATGCGGATAAACATGCTTAGATACTTTTTATTGTACATACATACATTTTATATACAAAAACACCCAGACCAATTCAAAAATACATATTCATACATAAAAATATTTGCACTGAGCGTGGATCGAACCCGCGCCTCCTGAGTAGCGGCCGCGTTCACTACCACCACGCCATAGAGGCTGTCAAATAATTTATGCTGAGTTTGTAGCGCCGAATCTTCTCCACCAGCGCCTCGGAAGCGGGTGTTAACTCAGTTTAAGTAGAATTATCAATTGATGTCAATAAGAAACAAACATGTTGTTCTACATTGAATAATAACATTTAACTTTGACTTGGATTACAGTTGTAAAAAAAATAATTGCCGAATTAATACTTCCAAACGATTTTACTATCGAAACTGTTCCCAAAATCTTTCGCTCCAAAACAACTATAAAACACCCGATATACATTCATTTGCTAAATTTAGTTGAGTCCAACCTCTAACGCTGCACTTGAGTTCTCTATCACGACACCATACAGGTCGTCAAACTGCAATCAGTAGGTCACATAGTTCGAAGTGCCGATTAATCACTGGGGAAAGTTCACTGGTAAAGATTGGAAGCTTCGAAATAAAAAGTAACAAAGACGTACAATATTGTTTTTAAGCTCTACGTATGAACTCGAAATTGATGTAAAAAATTTAATATAAATTTGCAACGTACCGTTTTGCAAGAAATTCTTCACATTTTTAAAGAAATGTAATATACGTATTTGAAACAAACTTATACAGGTTGATGAAAAATTCTGCGTATTTTCCTTTGTGCGTTTGTAAAATATTGAAATGATAGGAGAGTTCATATCGAGATGTTTTTAGTGAAATAATAAGCATGGTTTTAGATTTTTTGTTTTCTTAAGCACTTTAAATTTACGTAGTTTCTCTATGGTTAAAAATATTAGTAACATTATTTCAATGAAATTTTAAAGCATTTTGCATGCTACATATTAAAATTGATTAAGACAGGAAAGTATTAAATCGGTTCAAACCCCGCCTAGACCGGTTTAATATTTTTCCTATCTTTATCGATTTTATTAGTAATATATTTTACAAATAAGTATAAAATAAATATATAGCGTTTATTAGCCTTTTTCACTCTGGGTAGATGGCCCGCTTATACACCATGTGTTGTATTCCCGGCGGTAAGTAGGGCAGCCAAACCTCACTGGAGAGTTTTTGCGCTGTGTGTGGAAAGACCAAAGACATGTACTAATTTGACAGCGGGAGTGTGACTCCCGTGATTTTGCACACGTCCATAGGCCACGGTAACCATTTTCCTTCAGATGGGCCAAGTGGTTGTCAGCCACCGAACGTGAAAAAAAATTTGATCAGTGTATTTTCAGCGAGGTCGACCTTCTAAATCGAAAAAAAAGCTAAATAAATTCATTTCATGCGACTATGACCATTTGACCATGGAAGTCTATGGGAGAGGCCTATGTTCAGCAGTGGACTGTGTATGGCTGATATGATGATGATGATGATGATGACCATTTAGTTACCACATAAAACAATCGAGACGTGTAAATAATAAATGAAAACCAAATTAATCTGCGATGTATGTTTGAGTAATAATTCAAATTTTTACAAACGATAAAAATCAGCCTGTAGCATACAATTAGTGATAGTCTGGCGTCGGGGACCCTCCAGGGCTTCCGGCTGAAGCGACGGTAGACGGTGTATTAAATATTTCACTTTGTATATAATATTAAATCATAGCGCAGCCGAGTGATCCCTCGTTCCAATTTTTAACATCAATCTACCGATGTGAATTCACTCCCAACACAAGCTAGTAAGATTTTGGCTCAATCAATTAGCCCACTGCAGTCTACTGCTGGACATAGGCCTCCCCCAATGTGCGCCATTTCGTACGATCCTCCGCCTTCCGCATCCAGTCCGTCCCAGCCACCTTTTTCAGGTCATCGGTCCATCTGGCCAGGGGGCGTCCTACTCTTCGTTTGCCTTCTCGCGGTCTCCACTCTAGGACTCGTCTGCTCCAACGGCCATCGGTCCTTCGACAGACGTGGCCAGCCCATTGCTACTTCAGCTTGCTTAATCTGCGAGCTATGTCGGTAACTTTGGTTCTTTGTCGGATGACCTCGTTCCGAATTCTATCCTTCAGAGAAACTTCAAGCATAGCTCACTCCATAGCCCACTGCGCGACTTTTAGTTTATGGACTAGCCCTACCGTCTTTGTCCACGTTTCGGCACCGTAAGTCATAACAGGTAGGACGCACTGGTCAAAGACCTTTGTTTTCAGGCATTGCGGTAGGGGAGACGAGAAGAGTCGACGTAGTTAGCGAAATACTGCCCAGCTCAGCTGAGTTGAGATTGTGGTTACTAATATAAAATATTTATTTAAGGTAAAGAGGCAGATTTTTGCCGCAGACAGGGAATTCATCACACATTCCGACAAGAAATGGTGCGAACCGTGCGGTGTGAAAGGAAATTCATCCCACGCACGCTCAAGTTGTGGAATAAACTCCTTGCTTTAGTTTTCGCAAGCGACTACAATATGAGGTTCTTCAAGAAGAGGCATTAGAAGGTTTCTTTATACATCTATTTCTTGCATACGTCCATAGGCCACGGTAGCCACTTATCATCAGTTGGACCGTGTGCTTGTCTGCTATCTAAGTGGTATAAGAAAAACCCACATCTTGTAAACTGTTATTTTCAGTTTCACGTAATGGAAGGTGCACGTATTACCGTTGACTGGTCATTTAGCTAGCGATATATTGGAACACATCCCAAAAAGTGATCCTATTGTCGTCTACTGGGTACATTTCCTGACTCCGAGCAACTGATACTAATAATTTAATTTACAGACAAGAAAATCTTTGACTTTTTGACCTATCCGGGTATCGAATACGGAACCAAACGAAAAAACACAACTCAAGGGTAATCCTAGCCTTTACAGAAATATTAATTTAAACGTTTTAATTAAGCGTAGCACGTCTACGGCACGGCTACGGCGTAGCAGTCGCATGGCGCGCCCCGTAACCATGAAGTAATTAAATTCCCTAGTCGCGACGCGAGTAATTTTATGTTTCCCTGTGTAATAATACGCATATTATTAGACAAGTATAACACTGTAATATTACGATTCTATGTACTTGTATTTATATAGAAATAAATCCCTGTTTCCCGTGTACGCTATAACTTGTGAAGGACTTTACCGATATCATGAATTTCGTTTTACTATACATATTAATCACCAGGAATGAGATACAGAGACTAAGTATTTGGGTTATTGAATATTAGTGCCTATTTGGTAAGACATAACGCGCCTTTTCGTACTGTCATCTGTATGGAAATTACAAAAAATTGCTGACAATTAGGTAGGTAGCAAATTAGTGCCCAATTTATTGTGCTGTACAGAGAAAATGCAGTATAAAAAATCTTAGTAACCTGGTTTCTCACTTTTCTTCCTTACATACTAAAACAGTGTACTTATTTAAATCGCTCTTCATTTTTTAAATGACCCATATGTCCACAATTCGTGTACCCCATCGTACAGGTTATTCGGTCACAATCCGATAATAACTGCGAAAGAACAATATTGGCTCTTTTTTATACACTCACGGGCCACTTGATGGAAAGTGGTTACTACTATTGACGTGTGCAGTGCCAGGGGTGTCGAAATCGTGCTGCCCTTGGTTCTCTGCTGACACTCGATGCTCGAAAGCTTTGGGAAATTTTTTATTTTGTTATTTTGTTCCATCAGGAAAATAATTTCACGTACAGAAGTACTGATAGATACCTATTATAATTTAAATAATAAGGAAAAAATTTAACACGGGGCGAGATGAGATAGAAAGTTTCAAGTTAATAATTGAATCTTTGAGTTTGAATCATATTTGGATATTTTCCTGTTGTTACAATATATTATTTAACTGAACTTATTAAATGGAAAGTTGTAAAAGTAGCGTCGGATCTTATTTTTCTGATTTTATGTAAATGATTTGATTATTAAATATTATGAAGTCTCTGTAAATTATTTTCATACAAGTTTCCTTTTTACTTACTGTTTTGACGTTTAGTAAAAACCACATAATTTGACTAGTCAGTCAAATCTCTTAAACATCAATTTTCCAGTAAAAAAAATACGGGTTGCACTCCGTGAGTGCCGGCAGAAGTGAAAACTTTTTCTTTCTTTCTTTCTTCGTTATATACATAGAAAAAGATAAAAAGAACATACCATACCGTACCATACCATACCATACCATACCATAACATACCACACCATACCATACCATACCATACCTATGGATAATATAGCGCCAATCGTAGGACCTATCACTATTTTTCTGCTAATTTTCTGTCAGAAGAAATTAATAAATTACAAAAAGAAAAAATAATCAATCACAAAAAGTAATAAATTACAAAAAGAAAAAATAATCACAAAAAGTAATAAATTACAAAAAGAAAAATAATCACAAAAAGTAATAAATTACAAAAAGAAAAATAATCACAAAAAGTGTCAGAAGCCCAGGTTTGAACCTGGTAATATCTGAAACCATAAGTACTTACAGTCGAACCGCTAACCGTTAAGCCACGATGCTATTTATCGTATGTTGCAAAATAGACAGTCTTTCTCTTTAGCTAATGTTGTATGACGTCAGTCGTCGGTTACGGTTCAAAGGTCAAACGATCCTGACGCAAGTTTAATAATTTTTACCCATCCAACGCCACTAGAGAAGTTTTCACTTCAAAAATATTTCTGTACTTTGATACTTCTTTTTTAATTTAATTTGACTGGTTTTCTTTTAGGTACCCACATTTATATACAAAACAATGTATCTAAGTGGCTATATTTATTCGTATTCTAGAACTTAAAATACAAACAATACATAGTTCAGATCTAGATAGCTCCGTGTATCTACTACAATATTACTAAGTATTTCAGTAATCAACATATTCACGATTAAAACCAAAACCTTTCTTATTCGAAGTCGGTAAAGCAGCTACTATGGCAAATAATCACGACAGATAACACAAACACTTGGCTATTCACTTTACATCACTTAGATGCTCCCACTAACAGATTAACTGTAATGCGTCTTTACTTAAAACTAATGCAATTACTGCGCGGGAGCGGGACGGAGGATGCACACGAGATAGATAGAAACAGAAGGGAAACTTTGTACAGGCGGTTTATTTCGTTTGAGGAATTTAATATATCTTTCTTTAAGGGTAAAAATAACCGCGGTAGCCTAGTGGTATGGGTAATGGACTGCTGAGACGAGGTCTCGGGTTCGATCCCAGGTTTTCCATGGCACACACCAATGACTTTTCGATGCTTTTCGAAGTTATGTGTGTATTTATCGCAGGTTTATAAGTGCCCAGTTAATGGCAATAGGCTCGCCCCCTATTACATTGGGACCTAAACATAAACCGACGAAATGTGGGTGCCAGCACCTCTGCCTACCCCTTCGGGGATAAAGGCGTGAGTTTATGTTATGTTATGTTCTTTAAGGGTCATATGTCTTTTAATAATAATAAAAAAGTACAATGTTATAGAAACATGCTTTTATTCAACACTCTGTATTATTTAAATTAAATGCTAGTAACTAATTTGTCAAGTAACTATTTCTGTAGGTGATGTCGGTAGCATAATGGCCGGGTTTGAAACTGGGACCTTTTTATTACAAGTATGACGTCATAGCCACATAACTACAGCAAGAAATTTTCCCAAACAAATAAACCCATATTAAAATTTATGTGTCTACTTATTCTCTTATCTCACATCTCTAATCTCTCTTTTATAAATTTTACTTCTTCCTTGAATCCTGAATCCTTTAAAGCATTTGATGAGACTGTCAAGCTGAGGGACACCATTGTAATATTAATGGTATCTGTCAACCTGACTCTCTTTCCTGAGGCGAGGTGAAGTAATATCTACGTAACCTAATTAAATTAAAAAAAGATTTGGAATTCAAACCCAGAATTTCACAAATGTTCATTTGAACTTATGCGAAGAGACCAATACTTCAAATAAAGCTAAGTACCGTGAAATTAATAACAAAACATAACTTAGCCAAACATACGATAAAGCCAGCGAAACACCATTACAAGGGTGAGCTAAGCGATGATTTTTAATAAAAAAGATACCCTCGGCTTAATATCGGATATGCCTATGGATATCTCTATAGTCCCCTTTTTAAAACGACATAACACACAAGCACAAATATTGAACATTCAACCTTTTGCTAACAAGCTCAGAGTTTATAACAGAGCGTCAAAAACAATCCAGACTAACTCGAGTTACATATTTTTTGAATCAAAGGATATTCGACTTTGTGTGTTAAGAATTAAGAATTACTTTAAATGGTTTAATGTGTTTTTTAAGGTCAATACAGCTGTGTGGGTAACACATGGTAACATGAAAACCGCGGGTAGTTTATTATAAGTTAATACGCACCCGCCTTAACTCGCCCAATAGCTTATAATACAAATCAGGCCAAAAACCTTTGTGGATATAAAACTCCTGTTAAAAATCAAATTCAGTTTTTGGAAGCGTTTTTTTTTCAAGGCTTAAATTGAGAAAAAACGAAACGGACAAAAATGTGGTGTCTGGCTTCTACCACTCATAAGTCGAATGAAGCACTAATCCTGGTTGTCACTGAAGCTTGTGCCTTGGAGTCCATTATTTTGTTCATTTTGGCTTTAACGGGAGCGACTGCCATTTAACCTCCCAACAGCAGCGAGTTAATCATCCAGATATACTCTCACACACACATGGGAGAAGAAACAGACACAATTACTTTCATCTCACCAGGTTTGATTTTAAATTGATTGTTTGATTTGCCGTATTAACTTATAAATTTAGGAGGTAGGACACGACGGTATTTCCTTCCGATTGAACAGTCCGATTGGGGAAGTACCTCCTTCCTACAGAATACCGTGGTCATAATAACCTCGTGTTGTGTTTCCGGCGGTAAGTAGGGTAACCAGAGCTCACTGGAAAGTTTTGTGCTGTCAGTGGGAAGACCAAAGGCTTGTCCTGCTTCATCTTCTACACTGACGGCACAGAAACTCTCTGTTCTAACAGAGTCGGCAGCTCGAGTGTGATGCCCCTGGTGTTGCACAAGTCCATAGGCAACGGTAACTACTTTCCATCAGGTGGGCCGTGTGCTTGTCTGCCACCTAAGTGGTATAAAAAAACTGCCTACATTGATAATTCACACTCTTAGGGGTCACCAATATACGTACTTATATTATTATTTTGAAATAAAAAGAGGTTACAGGCAATCGTTCATTTCACGTAAATTTAATAAATTATAATACAAAATAATTTAAAAAATAAAACTACCTTATCACACACATCCTTCACATTGGACAGCTTATTAAAAATATTACAATATTAATAGTCAATTTTTATGCACGACACTACACCCCGCACCCCATTTTAGTGCCGGCATTGTAATAAAGTAACACGGTTTTTAACTCGGCGGGCACTTGCCCTGTACACTGTCGAGCAAAAATGTTCAAGCAACCCCGCAAAATGGCAGATGCCCCGATTTATTCCACGGTCATCAATAATGCATATCACTTGTACACTGTACAACACTGTACACACTGTTCACTTGTACAATGCATATCACTCGTACGTTCCTGGGTGGAACAAAAAGTGTTGACTTCTCTTTTTGAATTTGTACTAGTGCCAGTGTCCAAATAGGGCACAGCTTAAAAATACTACATATGTTTCTGTATTTAAAGGTTGTGTCATGTTATTTTAAGCACAGCAAAGAGGTTGACTTGTTTATTTTAATCGGGTTCTTAAAAAAACAGTTACTAAGGTAACCTAGAACTTTAGGACCAAGCCCAGTACACCTGCTATATGGCAGACCACATGATAATTTTAAACAAAAAATGCACTTCAAAGCATTGATGACGCAATGTACAACTAGTTGCTTTTGCTAGTAAAATTCAGCTAAATGGAAACTAACATTGAATTAGTGCAAGTTTCTACAAATGCATAATTCCAACACAGATTCAGAGTAAACTAGATAATAAAATTAATACTTAGTATGAATACCGTGCGTGCAATTCGCCACAACAGTTGATCATTTTATTTAATTGCATGGATGGAATTGTTTCGGTATAATTATTCACGATCGACTGGCGATGTTGGACGTCGACTTAATGTATGTAAATTTTGTTTTGCGAGCCATATCACAAATGACATTATGGCTTCTTAAACACTACCCCGTCCTCGGATATGCTGATGCGGTTAACTCGCAAGTTAGACTCAGTTGTTTGAAGCCGAGTGTACTTGAATACCAAGTCGCTTATCCGAATCTATCTATAAGGTTAGTAGTGTAAAGTGTATGTACATAATCGAATACGAGCTAACGACCAAGTGTAATTGAATATATTAAACGGAGCATTAGTTTGGTGACACAAAGGGATAAATGGGATAACTAGTTTGTGGTACTTATCTAGCGTTACCTAAGTCTGTAGTCCTACTAAATGAGAAGCAGCTGAGTTCCATTTAAACGTAAGCGGTAAGTGCAGGTGGGCAGCCAAGTATTTCATTTCACAAAGAATACTTCTTCCGTATTAAATCGCTGCTTGCATAAACTTTACTGTGTAGTGTTGCGAATTATGCTTACCTAGTATATCGATATCACCCGTCCCCATACACATGCCCATAAAGCAGCGCGTGAAAAAGCATCTGATGAGGCCATCAAACTGAGTGCCATCATTATTAACATGGTACATGACGTATACTTCGTGGCGTAGCAGCCGCGTTCACTACCGCTAAGCATGAAGGCGCGGGTTCGATCCCCGCTCTTTGCAAATATTTGTATGCATGAATATGGGTATTTGCATTGGTCTGGTCGTGCTCGGAGAGCACGTTAAGCCGCCGGTCCCGGTTGTCATACGTACAAACATCTATGGCAGTCGTTATGGGTAGTTGGTGCCCTCAAAAATCCAACAACTGGTCTAGCTGCAATGCTCCGATATCGCCTTTGGGTTGTGGAGGTCAGATGGCAGTCGTTTCACGGTAAATATCGAAGTTTAGCCAAATCCGCAGTTAGACTGGTAAAAAGCGGACCCCAGACTCCAAGTTGAAAAACTTCGGATGCGACTGGGATTAATGCTAGGATGAAGAACATGACGTGTACTATATAAAATAAGACGTGTGGCACTCGGGGACTGCCGCGGTAAAGCTATTGCATAGTATTTTGTATCAACTTATGCAATTATGATAATATGCCCTTTGACGTGCATTAGTTTTTTTTTTCTTTTTAGCTCTTTACACTTTTCTTCTCTATAAAACGAAAATATCTAGATATAAATAATAGGTATAAATAATTAGGTATAAATAGTGTAATGACACACCAAAACAAAATTATTCATTAAAAAAAAATAACGGTATTAAGAAGTGATTATCGACAAATTTTACAAGTACAGCTATTCACTGTTGTACATAAATACCTATACACCTATATACTTTCTCATAAATAGCTGCTTATGTATTCGTCCGATTTCGGAGCAGCTCGTCTCGATTCGTGCGAGCTTCGTAGAGTCGTACAATACGGCTAGTTGCACGCACACGAACACCGTGTCGAAGACTGCCGAAAACTGGATTCGGTCCCCGCGCTCAAGGCCCTCGATAGAAGCTATGCAATAGCTTAAAAAACCTCTAGGAAACGTCATAGACGTGTATGGAAACGCTCGAGGCTCTCGTTAAAAGGATCTTGGGTTTTCAGGGGAGTCTTGGAGTTGGGATGTCAAGCGATAGTCGATCCCATACATGTGAAATCAACTAAATGATGAAGGAAGGCTGTGAAGTGTGTATAGACAGAAGCAGGTAACGTTCTGTTGTCAATTGGAAAATCTTAGAAGGTAACAAATAAATATGCAACACCTCAGTTGAACAACGGTAGCGTAAATCACGGCGTACCTGGAGGTGCGGGCTAACAGAATGTTATGTAGGTAATTTCGTTTACTAGTATTTTTCACAAATAATATCGATATCGAAATAGCGTTATCTCCGCATCCTTAACTCGATTGCGGCGTAAGAGCTAAGCCCTGT
Organism: Eilema caniola; assembly: GCA_949126895.1. NCBI lineage: Eukaryota > Metazoa > Arthropoda > Insecta > Lepidoptera > Erebidae > Eilema > Eilema caniola. Next base: position 12,327,236 of record OX421460.1, on the reverse strand, counting down.
TCGCACTCTCCCGGGACCAAATATATTGTTATTTGTTACAGAGATACCAACTGAGTTACTCCGCTGTTTGTAAGGACGCTCGATATTTGATACCTACATCACTAAACTAAGGTTGCTGTTGTAATAATGTCAAATAATAAAATTAGATCTACAACTTTAGGTAAAACATTTTAAATTGATTAGCGAAATGTGTAACAATGATTAAAAATAACATATGGCATGACGGTAGAGCAATCGAAGTCTTTAGGCAAAAACGGAGCTGGTAATAACTAAAAAAAGCAATATAAGTAGGTATTTGAGCGCCCATCACACTCGAATCAAGAACTTTGAACAACTTCACAAATTTCCATGTCCGACAATTCCAAGAGAAAATCCGACAAAATCTCCGACAGCTTCGGATAGCGCACAAATCGTCCGCACACAATTCCTACTAAACCCCCGCAATAAGGCCTGATCCAAACCAGCCCCGGCCGAATACAAACTGCCACTAACTAGCCGCGCACAAACATATTTCAAAGTGTATTAACTGTTGATTTATAAAACGGCTTTTCGCGAAACATTGCGGAAAAAAATATTCGTGCCCCCGCTTTTTTTATGATGACGTAATACGCGTTAGGATTTAGTTAGGTCAGAGGTAATGGATACAGGATGGATCATTTGAGGATGTTTTGTACGGGGTGTTGTATTAGCCACCGGTGTCGACAATGTTTGATTTGGTTGGTTCCTATGTAGGTCCGAATTTATGGGGTCGAGAATTTCATCTATTCCAGCTCGGGTTCATCATTCACTAGATTTGGCCAGCATATTATTGAAAAGATATACAGAAATTTATTTTTAATACTCTTTAATTATGTATACTTATATTTCGTGAACAATTTTTGAAGTGAAAACTTCTTTAGCGGCGTTGGATGGGTAAAAAGTGTTAAACTCACGTTAGGATCACTTGACCTTTGAACCGTAACCGACGACTGACGTCATACAACATTAGCTACAGATTGTTCATTTTGTTAGGTACGCTAAGAAGCTTCGAAGCTTAGCGGTAAGCGCTTCGACTGTAAGTCCTTGTGGTTTCAGATAGTACCGGGTTCGAACCTGGGCTTCTGACATTGTGTGATTATTTTTTCTTTTTGTAATTCACCCGCGGTAGCCTAGTGGTATGGGTAATGGACTGCTGAGACGAGGTCTCGGGTTTGATCCCAGGTTTTCCATGGCACACACCAATGACTTTTAGATGCTTTTCGAAGTTATATGTGTATTTATCGCAGGTTTATAAGTGCCCAGTTAATGGCAATAGGCTCGCCACCGATTACATTGGGACCTAAACATAAACCGGCGAAATGTGGGTGCTAGCACCTCTGCCTACCCCTTCGGGGATAAAGGCGTGAGTTTATTGTATGTTATGATGTAATTCATTAATTTCTTCTGACAGAAAATTAGTCATAGGTTATATGATTGGCGCTATATTATTGGTATGGTATGGTATGGTATGGTGTGTTCTTTTTATCTTTTTCTCTGTATATAACGAAGAAAGAAAGAGAGATAAAGTTGATATCCTATGAACTGATAAAAATAATATATCGATAACTTCTGTGGAGTAGTGATAGATCGACTGCTAATTCAAAGGTCGCGGACCATGTCCTGTCTAACTAATCCTCTACATGTAGGTAGAGGTACCTAACCGAGAATAAGAAAAAAAATCGAAACATTAAAAAAAAATCCTAAATAACTTAGGTACTCTCTCCCCACTAAAGATGTCAGCACAATTTGACGGTATACTCTTCGTTAACCGTTAATAGTACAAAGGGTATATTTATTACAATATTGAATAGACAAGGGGCATTACGGAGCAGTGACGTCAGCACGTGGCGGCGCGTGCCCTATGACGTGGGCAGGTGAGGCACGCGACTCTTGCGCATCGAGCAACTGGTGGGCTCATCTTGGAGCCATGCATTTGGAGTTATTTGTAGCTTCATTTGTAGCTGTAGCTTTTGTGATATGAATGCTTTATACTCACACTAAAAAAGTGACACACAAAGAGTGCAAGCGACTTTAGTATTACTTTAGGAGGCTACACTCGCTAGTTCTATTCATTCCGTTTATTTTATTCTTTTAGTCTGAGGCTCTTCTTTTAGTTTTGATGAACTATGCCTGACTCAATTTTATGCTGGCATGTATCTATGCCCTTTTGCGTTTCGTTAGTTATTCGATGGAGAATAAATTATAGTTATTTGGATTTTTCTGGCTTTATAGATGGTGCAAGCCTATTGTCACTTTACACAGAGTTCGTGCTTCTATCAAAAATATAAACCCAAAAGAAACCTATTAACACTTCACCACTACACTCATCATCGTTTGACAAAATGTACCTGCTTGCCACTACGGAACGGAGTGTGTATATATAAATATCTTTAGTTGCTTGTCCCTTTTTATAACTGAAATTGATAAATAAAATACGAAACAGAATAAAAACAAAATGTTATTTATACCCAAATATGTAGATCAAAGTGGAACAAATCACAATATAACACAGTAAAGGTGCATTTAATACTCCGTTGATTGATGTTTATTGGTGAGGGGGCTGATATACAATTTGACCTACAACACCAATTTACATACGTACTTGCGAAAATTGTACCCTCACCTTTATTTCAATGATTATAAAGTCCATTTTGCTAGTTACTGGTCATGTTACAGATATATAATCGAGTTGGGACTTATTCATAGGTTTGTTAGTGTAGTAATTACCATACGACAGTTAAGACGCAGTAGTATAAGTTAAAAAAAAGAATAATGAGAATTCTAATGCACATAAATTCAGTATGATAGTATAGTCCTATTTTAAAGCAAACTATAAGTACGTAATAAACTATGTAGGTATGCATAATAAGGAAATATTGTGGCACTAGTTCAATCTACATCTGCAAACACTTCACAGGTACATATCTGAAGAGATCGTTAAAAACGTATAAACGCCTACATTTCACCAATCATGTGTTTCGGTCAATATTACCAGATATAGTGGCAGCGTCCCTCTAATTAACCTTCTGTAGTTTCTCTGTACAGTGACTCAATTCAGGCAACAATTTCTCACGAGAACGTTTAATCGTGCGCATCTATGTCGATATAATTTTATTTGACAAACGTTTTGTACTGCATTCGGAATTGTAAACGAAACGCAATAATTGTTCCTACCTTTGTGCTCTGATAGCACTAAAGTGTTCATCTACCTGTCACTACAAATCTCAGAAATTGACAGAACAATTTAAATTTGTTTCGGGGAGCGCTTATACCCTCCTTTTAATAAAAATATAAAGTATCCTTGATCGTGTGCCAAACTGACAGATGAAGAATAAATCTGACAGGAATTTTAACAATGCCGTTTGATTAATAATTCTTTTTTATTATGGTGAATTCATAAACTTTGTTCAGATATTACCGGCAAAGCTTGGATCTCAGAGCCCGGGGTATGTTTTCCATTTCATGTAGGGCAAATTTTGGCTCTTATATATGAGCGACTGCAATCTGTCCTCCCAACCCTGATAGGAAAGCCTGCTGAAGTAACAGTACCTACTTGAAAAAGTTTTTACATGACGGCCGACGATGAGACGAAAAGTCAATGACAATTAGTAGCTACTTGTGTTGCAAATTAAGCTGAACATCTATATACTAATGCAGCGAAATTTCTCTTGATTTTATATTCTGACTAGCTGATGCCCGTGGCTTCGCCCGCGTGGAATTCTGTACCCGTCCCCATGACGGCGTAACCCCTTTTTAAATTTTTATAAACCATCCTGATACTACAAAGAATATTAAAAAAAAAGACGGGTTGCACTCTGGGAGTGCCGGCAGAAGTGAAAACTTATTCTTTCTTTCTTTCTTCGTTATATACATAGAAAATGATAAAAAAACATGCTATACCATACCATACCATACATATAATACAGCGCCAATCATATACCCTATCACTAATTTTCTGCTAATTTTCTATCAGAAGAAATTAATAAATTACAAAAAGATAAAATAATCACACAAAGTAATAAATTACAAAAAGAAAAAATGATCACAAAAAGTGTCAGAAGGCCAGGTTTGAACCCGGCACTATCTGAAACCATAAGGACTTACAGTCGAGGCGTTTTCCGCTATGCTACGAAGCTATTTATCGTATATTGCAAAATGGACAGTCTATAGCTAACATTGTATCCAACGCCGCTAAAGAAATTTTCACTTCAAAAAAGAATTAGCGAAATCGGTCGAGCCGTTCACGCGTAATGTTGTGACCAAGGGAAATAGGAATTCATGTAAATATATAAATAGAAATATATATATAATATAAAGATGTTAAATATCAGAGGGAGAACAGCCCTTATTAATAAAGCTAATAGCCGACCGCCGTTCAAGCTCTGATTGTAACTTAACAAAATACTATTACGGTACTGACAACTTTTATTAAATCAGTGTCCCAGTGAGTGGTGTCCCGTCGCCAACTGCCTTAGGCTCCAAAACGATCGGACAAATGATTTAGTTGGCTGGGAATAATAGACGTGATATTCCCACTGGTACCATGATATAAGTTTTGGTTTGATTTGTGGACCCAACGATAAGTCAGGAAAAGTTTTACTTTTGTGTTAGGGAGTTTCTCGATAGCTGTATATATTTGTCGATAAAATGATGTATATTGTTCCCATACACAAAAATCTCCAACTTCCGAGGGCCAATTCTGGATTCAAATCGGAATTGGAAATTGGAGCCCGGAGTTCTCTCTCCTACTTCTTTTTTAAATTAATTGGTTATCTCGATTTCTTTATTTTTTCAATCCCGTTTGCATTACGCTCTTCTACTGACAGGCTTTCATTCCTGCGGATGATATTATTATCCTTAACTTGGTTAAAAGAGCAACTACTCTTTGAATCTCGAAAGGACCTTCGTTTGTTCTTTGTGCCATTAAAACTGTCCTGAAGTATTTATCTCCTCAGCTTCGTAAGTATTGTACTGGATAGAGTGGTCCATTGGTTTAATACTAATAATCTTTGCCTTAATGGGAACAAAACTAAATGTATAAAATTCACATTACCAAATGTTACACAGGTTGAAACCAATGTACAACTCAATGGACAAGTGTTGAACCTTGTAGAATCAACAGTGTTCTTAGGTTTAAGTATTGACGCCAAATTGCAGTGGCGATCGCATATTGAAAAAATATCCAGTAGATTAAGTTCGGCTTCTTACGCTGTAAAAAAGATTAGGACATTAATAGACGTGGATACGGCTAGAATAGTTTATTTCAGTTATTTTCATAGTATTTTAAGCTACGGAATTCTCCTTTGGGGTAATTCCGCGGATTTAAACACAATATTCATTTTACAAAAGCGGGCTGTGAGAGCTATGTATAATTTGGGCCCAAGAGTTTCCCTTCGAGAAAAGTTTAAAGAAATAGACATTCTAACCGTAGTGTCACAATACATCTTCGAGAACCTGATGTATGTAAGGAAAAATATCTCTAAATTTTCAAGAGTTTGTGACAGGCATAATATAAACACAAGACATAAAAACAATCTTGTAGCTTGTGATAGTAGACTCCATAAAATTTGTAATTCTTTCCGGGGCAACTGTATACGCTTTTTCAACAAGCTCCCTAATGAAATTAGAGATTTATCTGTAAATAAATTTAAAAATGTAATTAAGACTAAACTGTGCCAAAAAGGCTATTATAAAATCCAAGAATATTTAGATGATAAACAAGCTTGGAAATGAGCTGTTCGCTCAACTATGCTACTCAAGCAAACTATTATATTTAGACTAAGTAGACTAAGCAAATGTTTGTAAATAGACCAAAAAAAAAAATGCCCGCTGAGTTTCTTGCCGGAGTCTTCTCAGGTCGGGGCCGCGTTTCGAACCGGTGGTCCATTTGCTAAACTAGTCTAGACTTTTTTTAAAATTGACGTTTTGTAAGTACCGTTTTAATGGTCTATACAGAATAAATGATTTTTGACTTTGACTTTGACTTTGACTTTGACTTTGACTTTGACTTTGACTTTGATATGAAAGGCAGTTTTGACTTTTGAGAAGAAGCACCTGCAAGTCACTGCTCATGCTATACTTACAATAGATGTGGCTCTGACTTACGCTTTTCTTTTAGCTTTAGGCTCTAAAGTGGGAAATTTGGACGCAACTGTGACATCCCCACGAGAATGATGATGATGATGGCTAGCGCCGTCAGTTTAACACCATAAATATTAAACTTACTATCCTAATTTATAATATTTATGACTTGCAAGTTTATTTTAAACATAAAAAAGGGTGTGTGCAGACGCAGCGGGCCGGGCGCCCCGCCGCGATAATGACCTTGCAAACATTCGCTACAATAATAAATAGATATTAGAAAGATTAACGCAGTCGATGGCACGTGGCGACCTGTCCACACGTCCGTGTTACACGCCCGTCTGTACAAGACATTACGAAATTTTCATCCATTTTTATTTGAACGCGTGGCTTGTGACGGGTTTTGTTATTCTTAATTTAGTTGGACATGTTGTTTGCTGGGAAAACGCTTGCAGTTTATGATTAAAACGTTTTTGATGTGTGAAGTGATATAATTAAATTTTAATTAAAAAACATCACCAGCGGCACTAAATGGATGGTGGTTTGCGTTTCGTATTATACTATCAGTATTATAATAAGTGCGACTACAATATGGGATTCATAAAGAGGGGCATTAGAAATTTCTTGCAGGGTCCCCTGGTGTTACACACGTCCATAGGCAACGGTAACTACTTTCCATCAGGTCTTGTCCTCCACTCAAGTGGTATAAAAAATGTACCTATGTTGTCAAAAAAATAGTAAAACAATAAAAACAGGATTCTTCGGCAGTTTATTTTATTTTGAAAATAAGATAAGATATGAATAATTTATTTGTTTTAGTAATCTCCCTCTGATTCCCTTCATTCTGATACCCTACTCGATAATTTTGAGGTATTTTTTTCAACCCCCATTTCAGCAGTCATGTAAAAGTAGGTATTTCTATTTTGTTTATCACAGACAAGATAACCGAAAAACATTTTAGAGTAGATTTTTACACTAATTATGTACCTCTAAGGTGGCAAAGAAGCATAATATGATCTACCATGATAAACAATTACCATAGTCAATGATATTTCCACGTTGCCAACTAAGCAAACTCCACACAACATATTGTATTGGTGAACCTAGAAAACAAAATCGTAATAATACAAAGAACTGTGTGATACAATATTACAAATACAAACATTCTCGAGCAATAACTCAACGTTCAGGTGGAATGTGTTGCTCCCCGGAATTGGTGCGACGTCACGACAAGATGGCTGACGTAGACTGGTTTAATTAATTCGTCCTACGTCAATACAGTGGGTACATACAGAAAATAATTTCATTGTGAAACGTTTCTCGTAGGGTAGATGTATTGTAATAAGCAACTGTAGCCTTTTGGCCACTCTTCGGGGAGAAATTCTTCGACGCTTGAAACTGTAGGTTTGTATATATTGTGCATTATTTTTATATTTATAAAATCATGAACGTACATCCTCCGCCTTCCGCATCCAGTCCGTCCCAGCCACTTTTTTCAGGTCATCGGTCCATCTGGCCAGGGGGCGTCCCACTTTTCGTTTTTCTTCTCGCGGTCTCCACTCTAGGACTCGTCTGCTTCTACGGTCATCGGTACTTCGACAGACGTGGCCAGTCCATTGCCACTTCAGCTTGCTTGATCGTGCGAAATGGCGCACATTGGGAGAGGCGTATGATCAGCAGTGGACTGCATTGGGCTAAATGATTGATTGATTGAACATACACTAAGTGAATAATCAATAAACAATATACATTATACACCGTCCATTATGTTATTGTATTTTAGACAGATGGAAGTACTGATTGCATAAAAAAATTAATAAAAATCGATCTGTTTAGAAAATCATATTTCGATGAATGAAAATAATGAAAATCGGTAGGGTATCATGATTTTATATAGGATTATTATTTACTATCCATATATACATTACAATGAAGAAGGAGATATTTTGTGCCTGCTCTGATTTTATAAATCTATTATAAAACGATGGTGGGCCATACCGCACACGCTAATCTCAAAAACAAATTTTGACATTGGAGAATTTTTTTTTTGGTTCTTTTTCGATTGAAAAGACAACAACGCACTTTCGATTAATCTTTTCATAGTGCCCGCGTGATAAATTATCGGTCTTAAATCTATCAAATATTAATAAATAAGTTATTTTCTAGAGCAAAAAATCACTGCATCAAATGTGTGTGTAGTTCTCGTGTAGAACTGCACGTCAACACAATATAAATGGGCAGGCAGGATTGACGTCATGACGAACCACCTCAATTGAAATTCTGTCTGTTTGACTTGGCACCGACTTCAATGAAAGTCTAAATTCTTATATTTTCAGTTATATTTATTATGCTTTTATTTATTGACTTTTCGGGACATTTTTAGTTTCTAGAAGACAGTTTAATTTTTTTTGTTAAAAATAACTTATTTTTCCCGTTTTATTGAGCTTAACACTGACTTGTTGAAAGCGCTTTAGGATGAGCCCATTAGCCACGCTACTACTACTAACAAGCAACAAGATAGTATTAAATCAATACATGTTAAATGATATGAAACATTTATCTCAAAGTAGGCAAGTATGCATCGAAGGTTATTTTGAAAGTAAACAACTTTAATGCAAGCTAGAAAACTCAGAAATACTGAAAACCAGAATACGATGACAGATCATTGAAATTGCTTCATGCTGATTGTACCTATCTTTAATAAAATACCTGTAGAATCATAACTTATATTATAAACGCGAAAGTTTATATGTATGGATGAAAGGAAGGATGGGTATTTGTTATTCTTTCACGTAAAACTACTGAATGGATTTTATTGAAACTGTATAATAATATAGCTTATACCTCAAAATAACACATGAAACCGAAACACCGGAAATGTTCTATGTTTTCTGATATGATGATATTCTAAACACCTCTGCGGACCCATTCAAAGGATACAGGCGTTGTGTTATTGATGTATAATGGCGTAGACAATGTAGACATTGCAATAATATGCGATTGCAGCAATAGTGGATGATTTCCTGGTATTTATTGAAGAGTAGCGAGGTCTGCCTCTGAAACTCATCATCAGATTTTTACGAAATTTAAATGCGAGCGATTGGTATTAAACCTCTTTCGAACAAAAAAAAAAGAATTTTTAAATCCGTCTACAGATGAACAGACATACCTATGCGTGTGAAAACATTTAAAAAAATAAACATCCGAATTGAGAACCCCTCGAGTTTGAGCGCGAACGCGGGCAAGTGTGCATCGCAGTGCTTTTTTTTTCGAAATTGGTGTGAATTAGAGTTTTTATGTATAAAAATGGTGGATTTTTAGACTTATGCAAGTGTAAGAAATCGGCATATTACAGTGAATTGTGACTTTTCGTGTTCGTTCCAAATCTCCCTAGGGAGCTTCTAATAACGGCCCACAACTTTACTGAGGCAGCAATCATCTCATTGATCGTCATCATCATCTTCATCATCCTCATCATCATCATCATCATCATCATCATCATTAACATCATCAGCTGGCACTATGGTTTTAGACTGTTCAGTTGGTGGCTACGTTTTACACAATATACGCACCAGTCTACTCATTTATCTTTTTGGTGTAAAATAACACTGTTTTCTGAATATATATTATTTTAAATACTATTTTATAAATCAAAATTTTTATTTTATAAATACGACATACAAAAATGGGTGAAGTTTATCCTCTATAAACAATATTCGCTCCTAGTAAGCATGCCGACAATCAACTCTCGTATGTTTTCAATTTACATCTCAGTGTATTTCGTCATGACAACGCTAGATGGACGAGGGCCTACCCAGTCAAGTACCTCGTTGAATCCCCCGAGGGCCCTCAACACGGAGACAGACGGAATTAAAAATATGCAGGTAAATAAAGCATATTATGTGCCTACATGGCATGTTCACATAAAGGTGTAGGTATATAGTTGGTGAAGTCGCAGATATGGGGTGTACAGGGCCAATCTAAATCAGCCGAGCCCCACGACTGTTTGACCCATAAGGCTTTTGTGCAGAATTTTTTTGACCAATTGGAAAACGCAACCTAATTTATAAACTAGCGTTTCTTCATAAATTAGCTTTTGGCATTCGCGGATGTGACTGCCTTTGGTACTGAATCTTTGGGTACTACTAGGAAACAGCTAGTCTAAAAAAAAAAAGTCTGGCTATCGGTTCTCTGCACTGGACTGTTTTTTTAAATCTATACATGGCAATATTTTTGAACTGTCATGAGTGTCATGTCACTGTCAAACGGATTGTCCCGTTTTTGTGTTTATAGTGTTTTTCAATCAATATTCTTTTGAAATTATTGAAAAATGCCGAAAACTATCAAAGGCGTAGTTAGAAAGTAGATATTTACCATGATCGGCAAGTATCAAGACATAAAACTTGATAATGAACGAATCCAGAACGAAAAAATACATCGCTTAGACGAAATCCTTACAGCTGCTGGTAAGTATTCTTGATAGTTGGCTTGATATTTATGTCCGGATATCATGTGTGAATACTATTTACTATTTATTTTTATTGTATGTGTTTTAGAAGGTGACCTGGCGAGAGTCAAGACGTTAGTGAAAGAGTTAAAATGTTTTGAGGAAAAGGAAGCGTTGAACTCTGAAACGAAATATTTGGATACAATTGCTACTATGACAGGTAGGTAAATTTATGGTTTTGTAAAATGTCTTAAAATCTTTGTACGATTATTTTCAATGTTTGCATACAAGTTTACCTTTGTTCATGGTATAGTGGAACAGTTAAATTATTGTTAGGCTTTTATATTTTTTACATTCAATTACATTTTTATATTTTTCCTTTGCAGAAATATCTGTTAGAACTATTAAAACAATCAAGAAGGAGGGTTCTATAAACCAAGGAGAATGGAATACACCCGGCAAGAAACGCCCTCGTCAGGGCACGGTGTCAAATTTGGATGATTTTGATTTAACGGCTATTAGGAATAAGATTAATGAATTTTACTGTGTAAAAAAACAGGTTCCTACTCTACGGAATTTACTTGTTGAACTCAGAGAGTCAATTGGCTTCACCGGCTGTCGTGAAACATTACGGCAGATATTGAAAAAAAATGGTTTCGAGTTTAAGAAAAACCAGAATGAAAGGTCTTTGCTCATAGAGAACTTTGAAATAGCTGCTTGGAGACACAGATATCTTCGAACAATTGCTGAGTAACGACAACAAGGGAAACCAATAATTTATCTTGATGAAACCTATGTTCACCAAAATTATAAGGTAAAAAAATCATGGCAAGGTCCTTCCACTAGTGGAGTGATAGACAAAATGTCGTCTGGCAAAAGACATATTATAGTACATGCTGGATCAGAAAAGGGGTTTGTGCCCAATGCACTGTTAGTATTTAGTACCAAATCAAAAACAGCTGACTATCATGATGACATGAACGCAGAAAATTTTATGAAGTGGTTAGGTGAGAAATTGATTCCAAATTTGACAGAGCCTAGTGTGATTGTGATGGACAATGCTAGTTACCATGTTACACAAATAAATAAACCACCAACAATGCAGAACTTAAAAAGTGACATACAGAAATGGCTTAGAAAAAACGACATTCCATTTGAAGAAATTTATACTAAAGATGAATTAATGTGCCTCGTTAAAGAGAATAAGCCTGAACCCTTGTATAAAGCAGAAGAACTTCTAAAACAACATGGCCATGAAGTGCTTAAACTACCTCCATACCACTGTGATTTAAATGCTATTGAGCTCATATGGAGTTTAGGTAAACGAAAAGTGGCTAGCAAAAATATAGGAGTACCAGGGGCAGAAATGGAAAACTTAATTAAAGAGTCATTTCTTAGTGTAACGGCTGATGATTGGAAGAAATGCACAGATCACGTTATTCACGTCGAAAATGAATACAAATTAAGAGATGGAATCACAGAAACAGCACTGGAACGATTTATAATAAATGTACGTGATGATGATGACGATAGTGACAGTTCATTTTCAGGTGTTGAATTTATAGAATCAGACTTTGATTATGAATCATAATAAAATTATAAATATTGATGACTTGTAATTTTTTTTCTTGTATCCTGGACATGATCATTATTTGCATGATGAGCAAGCATGTATGTTAACTTTATGTGTAAGTTGGAAATTTATTTTTTAATAAAAGCATACTAGCAACAGAAATTACTAGTATAAAACTGCTTGTGTGGGTTCATACCGGTAGTGCAATTACTGGGGATCGAAACTGTAACCTCAACATTGTACGTCCAATGCCATAACCATTAGGCTACAGTCACCGTTAATTCATAAATACCGGAGTGCAAGTTTGGGCCGCAAACGGGACTAAACGCTATAATGATGATATCTAAGCTAATTTTAAAGTTTGTGCAGCTTATCCGACTCAGTTTGTTATATAATATGTACAGGTATGATAACACGTAATAAATAAAAATGTATAAAATAACTTTAATTGAATATAAAAAATAATAGTATCAAACGCATTTCTTCAGTCTATAGTCGGTGTTGTCACCCCTTGTTTTTTTGAATTTACCGCTCTTTTCTTGTGCAAAGAACCGAGATGGCCAGACTCTATGAGGATAATTTAATTATAAGCGTCGGTAGCTTAGTGGATAATGAGTCAGCCTTACGATCGAGAGGTGCCGGGATCGAATCCTGGCCAGTACACTACCGACGTGAATCCACTCCTAGCACAAGCAATTTAGTTTAGTTGGAGGGGTTAGAGGGAATATTAGTAATTTTGGTTGCTAATATTCTTTATAATAAAAAACATTATGAATATGAGCTCTAAAACTTATCTTAAACCTTTTCTACGTCACGTTAAGACGTTTATACATAAAAAAATTGTGTTTTGTCCAGGAAATATTTCAGGTATAGGTCTACCAGAATCTCATGGCTGGATTTAAAAAAAAAGAATTACTATTTGCACATGGCAACGTTAATGTCATCTTGTCAAATTCGACGAGCCAATGGAGGTACAACTATAAAGTGGGTGATAGACGTACGAACTTTAAGGACACTGTTTTCAAGATCGCGATCTTACTCGGCTCGCCGTCGGCGACAGACGTCAAGCTTGCTCACACTGTATTTCGATATCGTCGAGAGAAGAGGCTTTGTGCTATTTAGAAACTCTAACATTTCCCATTTTTTAAAATTAATCAAAAGAGACGAAATCGCATGTGTATTTAATTAGAGAGTTACACGACGAGAAGGAAGTATTTAGAATGCCTAAACCGATGTATTAAGAACTTTTGCGCTTGGTTACTCCAATTATACCTAAACATGATAGTATACTTGTATGAGATAACTGGTAGACCATATTATACAGATTTAATCAATATAATTTTTTAATAAATTTCTGTAGGTTTGGAACTTCATATTTTAGTTCTTATACTCATTATTTCTAATTTTCGAAAGACAAGGATTATTTTGAGAAACCTCTATAAATTCTGTTAGTAATTTTCTGAGAATAAGTTCTTAAATCACTCATGTTTTTCTTTTTTTTATATAGGACACGTCAATTTGATTTTACCTCGCCTGATGGTAAGCTGAAGGCAAAGTCTCAGGAAAGAGGGCTACCATTATATACACGTGCCATTTTTATTTTCTCAAACCAATTACTTACACCAAAGTGGAGACGTCAAACTCAACTGGCGTCGTGAACAAAATGATGGCTCGTGGCTCGCAATGCTGCCACACGTACGAGCCGAGACGGGTTACGAGAAAAATTTCAAACTTGTCAGATCGCCATCGAAGTTTCTCGGCGGTTTTAAAGTATGCGATGTTATGGTGGCAAACGTGCGAGTAAGGTCGCCGAGCCATAAGCTTGCGTTACTTACTCGCCCGTCTGTCACCCACTTTACATTATAGCAGACATAACACGCACATGCGTACAAGTCTGACATGAGATTCTCGTACATCTGTAACTCATTTACTAGTGGTCCTGAAAAGTGACTATGGTTCTCCTTTTTTAGAGTGAATACTCGAGTTTCCGTCATGTCAAAAATGGTGACCTTTTCTAATTTAATCATCGGTTCGCTTAGGTTAGGAAACTTCTAGAAGATCTTCTAGATGCGATATTACTGCAGAATTTACTAATTTGTTTCAGGACTGCTTTTTTACGTGCGGGAAATCCTCACGGGTACCCACCCCTCCGGAGCTGGAGGGGGAGGTTATGTCGGACTCGAACCGACTAAACCGCACGCCGTCTCTGGGTCGTAGTGCTAGGCCGAAGGTGAGGTTGTCATGCGACATATCCCTCGCACCCCGGCTGACCCATGGCCATAGCGAAGTTTAGTTTTAACTTTTACGAAAATGAAGTACGAATTTCATTTTTGACAGTCGCTCTGGTATGGTAGCTCTCTGCCCGATTTTTAATTTGGCACGTCGATAATAAGATTAATACTGTTCGACTTTGTTCGTTTTTCTTTCTATACATTAAACTAATAGTTTTATTTCTTTACTGGGTTTGCTTCCAGTGGATATATTATCTCCGGTTCTACTCAACCGATATCAATCAAACAAACGTAAGATTTTAAGTCTGATTATTACTATTATGATAAGTATAATAGTAATAATAGAAGAGGGATGAAGTACTTCAAAACCATTTGTCTCCATAAAAATTTGGAAACATCACGGTCACGGTCATCTCAGTCACAACAGCCCCTCTAGACTAGTGCCATTTCGTTGGCCGGCGTTTTGTAAAATAGATTTCTTTACATATATATATATATATATATATATATATATATATATATATATATATATATATATATATATATATGACAAGTCAACTTGACTTCACCTCGCCTGATGGTAAGCTGAAGGCAAAGTCTCAGGAAAGAGGGCACTCTGCTTGACGGCATCAACAAATGATTGTCGACGCAGCACCGTGTGACACCCACCGTTCCCACTAGTGGTGCGACCACAATCCCCCCTGCCCGGCTATGCACTTGCTGATTCCTGAACTTAATCTTACCGAGATTAGATTACAAAGGAGAGTTTTTCGCAATCGTGCACGGTGGTACCCCCCCCGGCCGAAATTTGTGACAAAGTGCCATCAAATTTCTACCATCAGCAATGAAAAGAAAATGACGCTGAAAAGAATGACGAATGTATGATATTTGACGTTAATGACATGCGTTAACGACTGGACACATACGTCAAATCCCATTCGTCATTCTATTCTACCAAACGCCGGCCAAAGAAATGCCACATTCTACGTTTTAACTGTAGAATGTTTACGTAACAACTAAGAAAATGGCTATGTCATGTCATGTTAATAAGGTCGAAAATTGCACTTCTTTATTTTATCTTTTTCATACGCAGCAGCCCTAAGTAGTCTGTGCTTTCAAGGAAATGGCCGTATGGGGCCGATATTATCTGATAAATGTGAAAACAGCACAAACGGCACTATCGGATGTCGGCTACCGGCGTCCGACACCGATATCGGAAATCGGATATCGGATGTATGTGAAAACGCTCTAAGACTGAAAGTTGACCCCAACTGAATTGGGAAAAGACTTGGAACCGTAGATTGAATCTGTATCGATTATTTAGAATAGTGGTTTTGAAGAGGAAGTGATTATAGTGGATCGGAAGAGTACAACTGTAGGTCCCACACTCGTGGGTTCACAACTTTTACCCTTCGGATAGGCAGACAACAGTCCACCATCTACCTCTGCCCTTATACACTTCGCAGGCTTTTCTACTGCCATTAAGTCTATAAGCCCGCCGGTTTCGGTTGACTAGACCTGGCCCCTGATTCTGCTAATTTGTTTACATAACAAAAACACTATCATACTGCTGACATTGCATAAAATGTCATTAAATTTTAGACTTTATGGCCGAGATTTAAAGTTCAAAATGAAAAGAGAAAAAGTTTATTACATTTTTCATTCACTCTACAAGATTGTTATTTAATTTTAGACTTTAACAGTCCAGATGTAAAGTCTAAAGTTAAATGGCATTGGTTACAGCGTCTGTGGTACCGCAGTGGTTTTCCAATGAAAAAAATAATAGCGGAATCAGCGCCCTGAAGCCTGAAGCCCTATTCAATTCTTTCTGTTCCGTTATATTGACTTATGTAGTCGAGAATTGTGGTGTACCTTAGAAAGGTTATTCCAGATGCCCCGACCAGCCTTGGCCACCAAGGGGAAATCCCAGATTCTCCGTCAAATGTGACGAAACACCTTAAGATTTTAAATGGTTAGGGTCCGATGTAACTACCTCATTGTTGGTATAGGGAAGCCCTAGAGGGACGATAGTAGACAATTAGCAATATTCAGTCATTTTGACTGCCACATTCTCATAATGATCTCATTACCAAGATATTAAGAGCCTAAACTAACTTTTAAACTCTTGCGTTAACGTTCATAGGCCACGTTTAACACTTTCCATCAGGTGGGCCGTGTACTTGTATGCCTCAGTGGTATAAAAAAATGCAATAAAGATAACAGGAATTAACGCGATCATGGTATAGGCACTGACATACCTTTGATTTGCCTGACGACGTCATTGAATTATTGAGACGGATTGAATTCCAACATACGCAGGGTCTCTCCACGGAACTTCACTTTACTTTACTTTGTACCTATACCATGCAAACCTATACCATAATCGCGTTAATTCCAGTTATCTTTATTGTATTAAGGGAATGCCAAACTGTGCTATTTATTTAAAGTCTATTATCGTTCGAACTAAAGGTGTATACCAAATATTAGAACAATCTGTCAACAGGAAGAGGTGAATACGATAATAGGTATGAAGATCATTTTGAGTACTTTGCTCGCGATCTGATGCTGACAGTACCTCATGGTAAAGGTAAAAGATGTAAAAAGAAAAAAAAATCTAAAATCAAATCATAATATACTATCCAGAAAGATTCCAAAAAATATAGGCAAATAAAAAAAAATCATAAATCCTAAGTCCATTAAAACTCAAATGTAAACATAATTCGTATAGAACTCAGGACATACGTCATAAACGTGAGAATCTCACTCATAAACGAACACCCGAAAACTATTTGTAACTACATAAAACAAAGAAATAGACCAGCGAATTCATCGTTGCGCAAGCCAATGTCGACCCTAAATCGTTGTATTAAAGGTGTGCGTGACTTTCGACCTCCCACGCTTGGAGCGAAATACTCTTGCGCAGAGGTGGGATGCGGAGGGGGGTTGGCCGGAAGCGCCGCATGCGCGGTAGCACCGAGCTGATACGTCAATTAGCGGGTAAACGTCAAAATTCTATGTGAACTACCATCTTGAATACAGGTTGATATCAAATTAATAGAGCGGGCATCTGTTTTTTACGCCATCATGACTTATCTTCAAATGGAGTTCACAGTTTGCCAGTTATTGCTTTTATTTATAATTATACTGCAAGATTACAGTATTATTTTAGTTCAAATCCCTCACAAGGGAATACTATTCATGTGTGCTGGTTATTTCACAAACATGCAACTAATGAAATACAGTTTTTTTCATTCAATCCAATTCTATTCAATTCAATATCTGATTGTCATATTTATTATTCTAATTTGTAGGTCCGCTAGTCATTTTTGATTTTAGTACATCTAATTTTCCGTGAACAACTACCGTCTGACTTCCCAACCCCGAATAATAACATCGAAAACTGACACGGCTCTGGCGGATGCATTCTATTTACTGGTGAGGTATGGCGGGTGGATGTTTGTATGGCGCTGCGCACTCACGGTGCCTATAAACCGCATTTACACTAGGTATAGCACCATCCTGTAGATGTACAAATGAACAGCGCACGCCGGCTGTGTTCACACGTCACGCTGTGCCGGAATATTTTCCAAGTGGCGTGTGTTCGAGCCCTGTTCTGTGCTTCGTATAAAGATATGATATCACGTTGAATGCTTGGTAGTAATAGGTACAATAAAAAAATAAAAAATCGAAAATATGTAGTCGACCAACTGATAGATTGGTTCCGATTGATTTCATCAAACTAACCAAATAACCAAATTCAAAGAGTTTAGCGAACCTACATCAAGATTAGGAAACTGTTGAAAGTCACCAAACTCTAGTTTCACCAAGAGTTGATAGTATGTAGGTAGTAAGTTAACTTATTGTTAAATGGTATGTCGGCTTTTCCGGAATCGACCCTGGGAGGGAAGGCTGCTCCAGCGCCCCGTTAGTTATAAGTACACACCGACTTTCAGGTGAAGTTGATGTGGCACTTTACATCTAATGAGATTTTACCATAGAATTTCGTTCGTTTTAAGTGTATCGTTTTGAATATCCTGAGTTCCTCAACTATCAACAAATCTACAAATATAACAATCTTACACGTTATCCTATGAATAAAATTTTGAAGTCAGGCTAACTTATTCTACCAATTTAATTCGGAAAAGTCAAAATCTGTGACTGTAGTTGATATCGCAACTGTCCCTTTTAAGAATCGGTAATTCGGGATCAACCACCACGGTGCTCCGTCCCCGTGAATATTTTACCCCGGTATACCCGGGAACTCTGGTAGATTTGAATAGAAAAAATTGAATCGGTCTAGGCGGGGTTTGAACCCGCTATCTTTGCCTTACAAGGGCAATGCTTTGACCACTGTGCTACCAGACCCCATCCTAACTAATCCAAATTTCTCTTTTATATCTGTATTTGAGGCGACTGTGGAGGCGTCTACCGACATTCTTACGAACTATTGGAAGCAATGAATGATTTTTCAATCTTTTAGTAATTGACTTTTTACTTCTCCGCGTATACAATTTGAATTGAATTTTTAAGCATTTTTCATGCTAAATATTCGAATCGATTTAAATAGAAAAAAAGACGGGTTGCACTCCGGGAGTGCCGGCACAAGTGAAAACTTTTCTTTCTTTCTTTCTTCGTTAGGTATATACAGAGAAAAAGATAAAAAGAACACACCATGCCATGCCATACCATATCTATAATAGAGCGTCAATCATAGAACCTATCACTAATTTTCTGTCAGAAGAAATTAATGAATTACAAAAAGAAAAAATAATCACAAAAAGCAATCAAATTACAAAAATAAAAAATAACAAAAAGTAATAAATTACAAAAAAAAACAAAACGTAATAAATTACAAAAAGAAAAAATAATCACAAAAAGTGTCAGAAGCCTAGTTCCGAACCTGGTACTAACTGAAACCATATGGACTTACAGTCGAAGCGCTAACCACTCAGCCGAGAAGCTTCTTGACGCACCTAACAAAATGAACTATCTGTAGCTGTTGTAATGTTGTATGACGTCAGTCGTCGGTTATGGTTCAAAGGTCAACTAATCCTGACGCGCGTTTAACATTTTTAACCCATCCAACGCCGCTAAAGAAGTTTTCACTTCAAAAATTGAATCGATCTAAGCGGAGTTTGAACCCGGGCTATTTGCCTTACAGGGGCAACACTTTAATCACTAAGGTACCAGACCCCGCCCTAATCAATCCAAATTCCTCTGAGGCGACAGTGGATGCATATTCCGACATTCTTACGAACTATCGGAACCAATGAATGATTTCGTCATTTGACTATTTAGCATGAACAATATTTTAAAAATTTAATTCAAATTGGTAGATTCTTTTTGAATTAAAATTTATTTATTTTCAGAACATCGATCCATAGAGTTAGTAACAATTTAACTTAAGAACTACAATTTAGTAATAAATACAATTCTATACATAACAACAATCCACATTGACACATATGGAATCTTTGGCCACCATTCATAAGGCAGGTGGTATCGCTGAGGCCTCAAGTTCTTATTTAAAGTGTAACAAAATTGTACTCTCGGAACTTTCTGAGATTACTTGATATCGGAAAATATGTGTAGGAACAAATATCGGATGGCCCAATTCTTTGCAATTTAGTTGCAAAGCTTTCATAAACTGACAATACTGCCTTTTGCCTTGTTTCATCGGGACTACAATTAGGATCCGGCCAGAACGCTCCCCGGACGTTTTCTAAGCTAGGAAAAATCCAGGGAATTAGAATAATTCTCTATGGAGCGTTTTGGATGTATGAAGAAATTGAATTTTGGAAATAAAATATCTTTAAAACTATTTGTAGTAAGAATATTTTACTTTCGCAGATCATTATATAAGGAGGTGATTTTTCAAGAATCAAAAAAGTTGTCAACGTCCCCAAATCATCACACCTAAGTATGTCTACTGCTATATATGTAAAACATTTAAAAATAAAAAGTATCAAGATAGCTTAGTCCAAGTTCTCCAGTATTACACTTTATAATATTTTTTTCCAATTTGCCATTAGACGCTGGTTCACCTAAGTATACCTATTCATACAAAATTGTATGAAAAGGTTTTTAAATTTTATTTATTTATTTTCATTGTAATATAACATACATAATTATACTCTTTACTCAAAGTTTACCACCGCTTCCAGGCACTAGTGGAGAAGCAACGGCGAATCAACTTATTTCTTTTTTTATAGAATATTAGCAACTAAAATTATCGAAATTACTAATATATCTAACCCCTCCAACTAAGCTAAATTGCTTGTGCTAGGAGTGGGTTTACGTCGGTAGTGTAATGGCCAGGATTCGAACCCGGGACCTCTCGAACGTAAGGCCGACTTAACCACTAAGCTACCGAAGGTGTATACTAATATCCATTGTCGACTGTAAATAAATTCCATTTTCCAATTTTAAATACACCATGATATAAAAATGTAAACGAATAACAATAAATTAAGTTCACATTTACAAATATACACTATGCGAGGTGTGATGCCACCGGTAAGTCAATAGTTAAACCGAGATTAGCGCCACATCGCGCCCCCTACCCGAATAAATCACTGCGCCTTGATTTAATATTAATGATGTTTTAACCTTAGTGATTTATTGAGGGCGGTCCAAGTCGAAGAAGGAAGCGGCTGCATTTTTATTCCGTCGTACGTCACGTTGAATATCTGTATATTTGGGTCGAATTTAAAGTAAATAATTGCGATTAAATTATACTTACCTAGGTGCTTACGTGTAAGAGTTAAATGTAGACCCATTTTTGGAATTGACTTTGAATTGATTGATCCTGTCATAGGTGAAATCAGCTCTGTATGGTTTTGAAATATGAAAACTTTCATGTCCAATAACATTTTTTTGTACTAATAAAAAGTGAAGCATGGTGACATGATAACTTTTGCTTTAAGTCACAAGTAGTTTGGTACAGACGTAAACACGTGCTAGACTTTTGTAATGAGAATACGTTTATAAATGAGTAATCCAGCACTCATGACAAATTGTTAAGGTTTCATTAATCATAACGTAAAACACGGTTCATCATCATCATCATTTTCAGCCATTTAGAATCCATTTCTGGACATAGGCCTCTTCCATTTCCATCCACTTTTGACGATCGTGTGCCCTCTGCATCCAGTCGTGACCTGCGTGCCTTCGGATGTCATCCACCCATCTCATTGGTGGTCTTCCTCTCGGTCTGTTGTTTGCACGAGGTCTCCACTCCAGTAGTCTCTTTGTCCACCGACTAGGTTCCATTCTTGCAATGTGTCCCGCCCATCTCCACTTCTTTTTTGCAATGGCAGTCATCACGTCCGTCAATGTCGTTCTACTTCTGATCCACTCGTTTGTTTTATGGTCGCGCAAGGTGATTCCGAGCATGACCCTCTCCATTGCTCTTTGCGCGACTCTGAATTTTTCAGAAGACTTTTTTGTGAAAGTCATTGTTTCGACTCCATATGTGAAAACGGGCAGTATGCACTGCTCAAACACTTTAGCCTTAAGCGCGATTGACAGCTTTCCACGCATTATTTGGCTGTTTACACCAAAAGCTGCCCAGGCTTGGGTTATGCGACGGTCTACTTCTGCAGTCTGATTTTGGAGACCCAACGTAATAAAATGCCCCAAATATACATACCGGTCCACAACTTGGACTGGGAAATGGTAGTCTTCGGCATTTTGGATATTTGTCATGATTTTCGTCTTTGAGATATTCATCTTCGTCTTCAGTCCGACTTTTAGTGACTCTGCCTTTAGTTCGTCCAGCATGACTAGCATCTCATCGATATCGTCCGAGAACAACACCAGGTAATCCGCGAATCTTAGGTTCGTAAGGCGTTCTCCGTCGATGGTTATACCCTTGTTTTCCCAGATTTTTGAATACGCCTTCCAGGGATGCGGTGAAAAGTTTTGGAGAGATGGTATCTTCTTGACGTACGCCTCTGGCCAGTTGAAAGTTTTTGGTCTTCTTATGGAGTTTCACGCAGGCAGTAGCATGAGATCTTAAGTCCCTAATTATGCTTATGTATCGCTCATCGACTCTACACTGAACCAAGGCATCCTCGACCGCCCATGCCTCAATCGAGTCGAAAGCGTTTTCATAATCAATGAAGCCCAATACTGGTTTTATTGTATTCCTGGCATTTTTCTATTAATGTTTTAATAACCTGTAGATGATCACAGGTGCTGTATCCTGACCGAAAACGAGCCTGTTCTCTTGGTTGATAGGCGTCTAGTTTCTTTTGGAGCCGATTTACGATTACTCGTGTGAAAAGTTTATAGACGTGAGATAGAAGACTAATAAGCCTATAGTTGTCCAACTTCCGGATATCACCCTTTTTAAACAGCAACGTGATGACGGCGTTGTTCCATTTTTCCGGAGTCTGGTTTTCCAGTAAGCTTTTAGTGAATAAGGTGGCTAGCGCTTTCTTTCAGTTCTTATCTGCTTACTTCAGCATTTCAGGTAGAACGTTATCCTCTCCCGGAGCTCCTCGGTTTTTTAATTGCCGCAATGCAAGGTCAATTTCATCCAGGGTTACGTCAGGCATTTCTTCGGAGCCAACATTGGAAATCAGTGGGCGTTTATTGAAATCATTTCCACCTTGTTGTTGTTGTGGGCTACTGATACTACTTCCGTATAACCTCTCAAAGAACTCACGTGTCACAGTTAGAATTTCCTCACGATTCGTTATTACCTTGCCTTCGTTGTTTATCAGTTTAAACATGTGCTTACGTCCTTTACATAGTTGTAGTTTTAGACTTTTTCGACTGCTGTTCCTCTCAATGGCCTGTGAGATAAGGTTTTCTTCGTGTCTTCGGAGGTCCTTGCGAATGCTAACTCTTAAGGTCCTCGTTAAAGTACGGAATTCGGCGGTATCAGTATTATGACATTCAATCATTGTTTGCTTTTGGGACAACAATTTTTTCGTCTCGGCCCCTAACTTTTCAGTTTTTGCCGTATTAAATGTGGTTGGTGTTATTGATTTCAAAGCAGCTTCTGTAATCTGCACAAGATGCTTGTTTATGTAGTCGATGTGCATCTTCCCAAGTACTTCTTCACTATGGAGGTTGTCTTTTATAAATTTCATATAAAGGTCCTGATTGGAGTTCAAAATATTGATCTTCATATCGTTTGAAATGATTGAATTTTTAACAACTAGTTCTCGTCGTTCTTTCTTTATGTTGAAGAAACATACTGCACGGACCAATCTATGGTCGCTACCGGTGTGAAATCTGTTTAGGGCAGACACATCCTGAACCGTAGCTTTTCTGTCAGTAATGATATACACGGTTAAGTATTCTATTATTTGTAATTGAAATTCGAAAAATATAGGTCAGATAATTTGTTTATTAGCATTCGAAACTTTACGTGATAGGGTTAATGATAGTGAATGAAGTTTGATATATCACTCCTAAAGCAGGTGGTGGACTGTTGTCTGCGTATCCCAGAGGGAATGTCTTGTATTACCTACATTTTTAAATCTGAGAAACAGCTTAGCCTTCAAAGTATTTCCCGCTACCGCCTATGCCTTAATGCCACGAAGAAGCTTGGTGCTGTAGCCAGCCCCTACTTTTTGTTTATTGCTAATAAGCTATCGTAAGCTATCTACCAGCAAATTGCGTGGGGTGGGGTAACTCTGGACTGGTTTCCCCCACCCCACAGCGAGCGGTAAAAATATTATAAATTTTGTGAATAAGAAAGTGGTAGCAAGATTCAAAAATTGTTCTGACTTTGTTTTTTTTTTGTTTAGCACTTGGACCTTTGGTTTAATAATATACTTACGTAGGTAAAAATTGTAACAGTACAAATAATACGTAAAAGTAGTTTATTCCTGGTTGTTTGTTGAATTGACTTCTGAATAGATTCTCATTATTCTCCTTTCATTCTCATTCATCATCATCTTAATAGTCGAAGTACGGAGTTCAAAATTTAATAAAAAGAGCAGGAGGTTCAAAACCAGGCTCCAAAATACGAGCTTTGAAGTAACCGGGACTAACGCTGTGTTAATGATGTCATACGCACATATGAATCCTGAACTATTAGAGCGTTTATCCGACAGCCGATATCCGACATCCATATATGACATATATGTATCTCTCTTTCACATTGTCAGGCCCGATATTGGTTATCCGAGCTAACACCACTGTTTTGGCCTGATGACTGAAAGTGCAAGCAATTTTCGACCATAATGACATTTTCTTAGTTACGTGTCTTTTCACGTTAATTGATGACAAACTCGATACCATGTCATGTCAATAAGGCCGAAAATAGCTTGCATTTTTTTTAATTTTTTTCATTACTAGCATCCCTAACTGTTTTGTGCTTTCGAGCAAATGGCCGTTTCGGCCCGATTTTATTGGAAAAATGTGAAAACAGCACAAGGTGTCGGCTATCGGTTGTAGGCTATCGGCGTCCGACACCGATATCGGATATCGAATATCGGATGAATGTGGAAATGCTCTTATACTTCTTTTTTGGACAGTCGTCTAAATAACAAGTAGATTGAAGAACTGTTGCCATGGCTCTTGAGTGCACTGCTCCGATTTCGACAGTGCAAACAATATTTTGTTTACCTTACCGGTTAACGGGCGGCGCGCTCGAGAGCCGCTAAAAGCTGCAAACGGTTGCTACAATATGTTGGGTAAATACAGCTCATATTCCAACATGATGGGCACCAAGTATGTGGACATGTTGGGTGACATGTTAGTAGAGTTACTATTTTGGATACGTCTGTATATTATAGAGGGTAGGATGGTGTCAGCCATCCTCGGTCCGGTAGTTATAGGAAGTGTGGGTATTGCCATTAACTGGGTACTCCTCCATGAGATATATTATGTTCACATTTAGAGGAATAACTTATAATTTTTAGAACTTATGATCATCATAGTCCTTGTATAGTCACCCTTAGAAGTAACTTAACACAAATCTCCACTGCCAGCCTCTGAACTTGTTAATTCACGTTCGAGGCTTTTCTACTGGGTTTTTTGTCTGGGTCGGGAGGTCCGGTGACATTCGTACAATAAATGCCAAGTACATCGTGGGCTCTAAATTGAAAGCTTTGGATGTATCCATGATTCGCGCGCGGATAATAAATAATAATGTATAAATATTCCACAACATTTCACACAGCGCTATCTAGATCCATGATAAGCATAGCTTAACTAGCTTGTGTTATGGAATCTAGTATGAAGAATCTATAAACATACTTAGTTACTTCTTTTTTGTAAACACATACATATTATACATAGAAACACCCACACCAATGCAAATATACATATTTATGTATATAAATATTTGCTCCGAGCTGGGATCAAAACCGCGCCTCCTGCAGTTCACTACTACTTTGTCTGTCTGATAATGATAAAGATTTTGTTGCAGGGTTAAAATGTTAGTTGTAAGTTTCGAATAGTACTAGTACGTACTAAGTCACCGCCGTAAGTCGCGGCTGCCGAACAAACAACAAAACTACGGAACTTTGAGAGCGCCTGTCAGTTGGCGCGAAGTTCGATCGCACTTGTTCCGTGGCAAATATCAAAGTTCGATGGTTTCGCAGTTAAGTCTGTCTCTGAGTTGCGAACTTGAACGAACACAATACCGATTTCTAGATCACGGCTACAAAACCACCTCCGCGCAGCTAAACTGTTATACCTGTTATCAATTATGAATACCTTAAATGTATTATTTAAATACCATTAGTCAGAGGAAAGTCCAATTGTCACCATGTAGACACTTATTGTGGAGCTTTCGACAGTTATGGCCTTGTAGGGTGACGAGCAAATATCACAGCGGTGTGATAAAACAATGCATGGGTGACAGAACTGTGATAATTGTTTCATGAAATGGACTGGCAGTAGTACAGATGACGCAGCGGTTAGAATACTTACTGTGCATTGTATTGCGGCTTCGACATTCAAAGATGATCAGCGACGCTTTTCTAGTCTAATCTCACTGTATTTATATGGCGGTCGCACAAAATATCAAATGTACGATTTTTGAAGTGAAAACTTCTTTAGCGGCGTTGGATGGGTGTAAAATGTTAAGGAAGCGTCAGGATTAGTTGACCTTTGTACCGTAACCGACGACTGACGTCATACAAGATTAGGTAAATACTATCTATTTTGCAATTTACCTGAGATAGCGTCGTAGCTTAAACGGTAAGCACTTCGACTGTAAGTCGTCATAGTTTCAGATAGTATCGGGTTCAAACCACCTGGCCTTCTGAAACTTTTTGTGATTATTTTTTCTTTTTGTAATTTATTACATTTTATGATTATTTTTTTTCTTTCTGTAATTTATTACTTTTTGTGTTTATTTTTTCTTTTCATAATTTATTAATTTCTTCTGACAGAAAATTAGCAGAAAATAAGTGATAGGTTCTATGATTAGCGCTATATTATAGGTATGGTATGTTCTTTTTTATCTTTTTCTATGTATATAACGAAGAAAGAAAAAAAGAAAATGTTTTCACTTCTGCCGGCACTCCCAGAGTGCAACCCGTCTTTTTTTTTGTCCACTATTTCAAATTACAAAGTGTACCAGAATACCGTTTTGTACTAATACAACTTTCGGTCACATATCAATATAACCATCAACACATTACAGGCTATATAGCACTATAAAAATACTAAGCTTTTGCCCGCGGCTCCACTCGCGTGGATGTCGGTTATCGCAACCAAACTATGTAATTTCTCAAAGCCTAATCTACCCCTATTTAAATTTCATTAAAATCGATTCAGTGGCTTAGGCGTGAAAGACAGACAAACAGATTTTTTATTTATTTATTTATTTATTTATTTATTTATTTACACACACTGACAACTATCTTTACAGGTAGGCCCTAATACGATAGTGCCGTAACTTAAAATTAACACCCTAATCCATACATATCTACGTTAATTCAGAATAAGCTGCCTTTGTGAATTCATTCAGACTACACGTATATATATCGACTCGCTGTGACACCGCGTTGAGCGCATGCAGAGCGCGAGTCAGTGGCGCGAGTTTTAACAAATTGGTGCGCGCGGGTGGCACACGCAACATTGGCGGGCGACGCCGTCTTCCTACGTACTCATCTGGAACACACCACCCTACTGTCTCCAGTATCCCCGGGTTGTGTGTTTTGCCGCGAATAATTTTAAATAAGTAGGTGGTACTAGCCACTTCTCTTTTGACCTCCAGCCTATAAACACCCACCATACCCAACAAAAATAGTGTGGGATATAACAGAGGGTAGCCAGGATACACGAGATATTGCCTAAAATATACAAATCTAACAAACTTATTTTGGATTCGCTCCAGCATAAATCTGTATTTCGCCTCATGCGGTGACCACACCACCGAATTGCATTCGAGGTGACACTTAACAAGCGCCTCATATAATGACATCAGAGCTCTGATGTTCGTGAACTGGTTCCCCAGCCGTAAGACCATCCCTAAATTACGGTAAGCTTTCTTACAGGCCTCCGTAATATGGCGTCGGAACTTTACGTCAGCAGTAAACCGCACACCTAGATCCCTTACCTCGGTGACACGTTGCAGCGGCGTGGCATCCATGAGGTATTGATGGTGACTCGGGCTGTGCGCTCGGCTAAATGTCAACACCGAACATTTGGCTGTATTAAAATACAGTTTATTGACCCGACTCCATTCCACGATCCCAGTAATGTCTCGCTGCAGCATGTCGTGATCCGTGTTCTGCTTTATTTCGAGAACCAATTTCAGGTCATCGGCGAATAGCAAGGGTGTAGCCTTTTTTACTACCTCAGGTAAGTCATTAACGGCTATTATGAAGAGCAGAGGTCCAAGATTACTGCCTTGACTGACTCCGGATCGTGTGAAGTAGGGCTCAGATAAACGTCCACCACAGTCTACATATTGACAGCGATCTCGTAAATAGCTGGCGAAAAACGATAAAGTATGGGGCGTACAGCCTACCCCAGCCAATTTCCTTAGAAGGACGTCATTATCTACCGTGTCAAATGCCTTCCGAAAATCAAAGTAGGCAACGTCTACCTGATGGCCGGCATCCACAGCCGGCACCAACTGTGTCATAAGGTGCAGCAAATTTCCCGTTGTTCCCCGCCCAGGACGGAAGCCATGCTGCGCATCGGACAATAAAGCGCTAATTTGTGGATACAGGCTGCTGTGTACAGTCGACTCGAACACTTTAGCTGGTGTCGACAATACCGCCACTGGTCGATAATCGCCGGCTGCTGACCCCCCACTCCCCTTCGGTACAGGTACCACCCGCGTGAGCTTCCAGCGATCAGGAAACTTTGCAGTACTTAGGCAGGTGTTGAATATATGAAGCAACGGATTGACCAAAACCGCACGACAGTCCCTAAAAATAAACGCTGGTATTCCATCAGGTCCGGCCGAAGGCTTAGGCGGCAAACGTGCAAGGGCACGTCGTACATCAGTCGGGCGCAGGCATGACAAGTGGGCCCACGCACTTAACGCGGGAATGCTCGCAGCGTTCGCCGCAGCCACGCTTAGCTTGGGTGGCTCCTCACTATACACCGTTTGAAAAAATCGAGCGAACTCTTCGGCGCATTCATGCTCTGATAGTACTCGTCCGTCTTTAATTAATTCTTTATGACTCGACCTGCCTTTCCTAGCTCTTATGTATCCCCAAAACGCACGCGGATCGTTTTGTAAATGTGCTTGCACGCGGTCGCGATACTGGTCATGCGCTCGTTCCGTCTCAGCTTTGACTCTCGTCCTACATCGCGCGAACTGCTCGTAATCACTTCGCAATTTACTCGATTTGTATATTCTATGCAACCTGGATTTCAGTTTTATATCTTTAATTATCTCCGCCGTATACCACACTGGGTAGCTATATTTACCTGCAGTCGAATTAACATTTTTTAGAGGAACACACTTGTCAAAAATAGTATATAATTTTTCGTAGAATAAATTTAATACTAAGTCCGGGTCATGTAGTGAATATATCTCACTCCAGTCTGTCTCATTTAGTAAGCTGTAAATTTGATAGAAATCAGCTTTATTAAAATTCCATAAGTTACGAATTACCTGGGATTGAACGTGTTGTGTATGCAGTGACGCACTGCGCTCACGAGACGGCGGGGAAGGTGGGGACGCGCGCGCGCTGGCCCGCACGCTCACGGCGAGCGGGGGGTGGTGCTCGTCCACGGGCCGCACCGCCTCGTCGGCCTCGGCCACCGATACTCGCACGCTACCGCTAGCGCTCAACACGAGGTCCAACTGTCTATTGTTATCATTAGGTATCGTATTGTACTGAATGAACTCACCAAAGGCCATAAAATACTCATAATAGTTACAAATATTTACGCTACATGAATACAAATTAAAATCTCCCAATATAATGAAGTTAGATTTATATTTAACACATAGTTGTTCTAAAATATGAAACATCAACAAATATTCATTGTCATCAGTCTGTGGCGGAATATATACTGCACAGCAAGTAAACAAATAATGATTCCGCATATAAACGGCAGCACAAATCAATTCAAATTGATGAGAGTCTATATCGATATCCCCCGGCACTGCCACTCGTCGTAGGTCAAACCGCGGTGTGGCCACTATAAACACGCCTCCCTGCTTACGCCCGTCCATCCTGTCGCATCGTAATATTTTGTGTCCCGGGATTATAAACTCTGCGTTTGGGATACCTTCATTTAGACCGGTCTCGGTAATAACAAATAAATCCGATCCTGATGATTCCAGTAACGATAAAAACTGTGTAGTCTTCGTCCGGAGTCCTCTAGCATTCTGATATAAAATGTTCACATGTTTACATTGTTTACTCTGTGTCCAATGTATTTGCTTTGGAAGACCGACGAAACCAAATCCATTCGCTGAATTCCGCGTTCACAGGCCATATTTCAGGATCACTAAGCTTCTCATAATCACTTACTGTTACACCAATCCTGAATGAGGCATAGTCCCGTTCCGTTTTAGGTTTTAATTTTTCAACCATCATTACAGAGTCGTTTCCCAGTATTTGTTTAATATACTCCTTAATACTTTCTTCTGTAGTACATTTTTCTAATCTCCAGACATGCAAAAATTTAGTGCGTTCAACTGCCTTTAAACTAGCAATTGAATTATTACCCCCTCTTTTTATGGGGTTGGTCCTTCTATTATTTTTAACTTCCACCCAGCCATCACCATAGCTCTCATTCACTTTACCACTCTTTGTTTTTCTGGTCACCGCCGCGTAACTAAACCCCTTGTCACCCGTGCCCAAGGGCCTCGGTCGAGCGGGCTGAGCCTGCGCGCTCAGTGTGTTCACGCAGCTGTCCCCGTTACCAGAGTTTGGCGGATTAGATACTACAGTAGTACTCTGTAGTATTGATTCCTGTATTAATCGTCGGTCAGGCCTAATAACATTACTTTCCTTTTCTTCCGTGTATCTCTGTCTATCAGTTTTTAAAGTTTTAATTTGTTGCTCATAAGAACTACATTTTCTATTAGCTTCCTTCAGTTCTTGCCTTAGTTGACTATTTTAAAGCGCGAGTATGGCCACCGTGGTTTTAATTTCCTGCAGTATATTTGCTTCAAAAGCACTGATTTTTGCCATGATTACACTATTAACTTTATCTATTATATCATCTGATGTACCTGACGATAGCTTCGACCGAAAAGTAGTTTCCTCAAAGGATTGATTCTGTTCTACCTGGCTGCCGCTGGTGCCGCTCACTCCACGTACTGGTGTATCATCAGTCACCCGTAAGCGCTGGGTCACATTAGCGCAAGATCCACACTTGAACGTACGCTTCAATTGTGTATGTTCATTCTTAAATGCATCCGGGGTAATATTAATACATCTATAATGAAATGCTGTTTTGCATCCAATACACTTAATCATCTCCCCGACATCAATTTTTTTGCTACAAACCATACAGCTCATTTTGAATAAAATCGTAGCACAAGGACAGCGATAGATAAGTCCCGCAAGCGCGAAAGAGCGCGATGTATTTGTTTGTGCTTCGTGCTACCCTCGATTTAATTTATTGTCACAGCTGATTTCACTTCAAAATAATGTCTAAAATGTTAAAAATAAACAGATTTAACACTGTACTCCATTTCTTATACGTTTAGAAAAGTCTAATACACTATTTAAACACATTTTGATAGCTTTATACTCCGTAACTTTTAACTTAGAAAATAATCCCGTCAAAGTGATACGTCGCGTTCCAGTCCAGTTCAATCAAGATACACACACACACACACACACACACACTTTCCCATTTATTATATTAGTACGGATTGAACACTTTTGTAACGAGAATCCCTTTAAGGAATGTGTGAGACCGTGCATACAGCTGCTTCGCAATTACTCTGTAAAAGCAAATCCCGGGCCCCAGAATTGAAGGTTTTGGATGCGATATCTTGACCCCAACCAAGTCACAAAATGTGCTCTTAATACACAGCCCTCTTTGGGTCTTTTGGCGATAACACAGTGTGCTACGGAGGCGAAGGAGCTCAAATCCACCAATCACAGATTATTTTAAATCTAAGCAATCGTCGTTTTTATTGAAACTTTCTTGTTCATGAGGAGCTATGGAGTTATGTAGAAACTAAATCGTATGATAAAGAAAGCAAAAACAAACAAAAGGCCCAGAAAGCCCTAGCCAGAATATGTTTTTCGGTACAGCCATCAGTGTTCTCGCACGTAAGATATGCACAATCGCCTTATGAAGCGTGGAACAACCTAATGGCGGCTTCGAGGACAACGGATTGTGCCGGCAATTGGGTTTACTACAATTTTTGCGGCGAGGTTAAACGAGTTCACCAACATGGAAAGTTATCTTGAGAATATATCTAGTGTCTCCCAGCAGCTTCAAGATATTGATGCACCTCTGGATTCATTTAACCCTTGTCAATATGCTTGTCAATGTTGCAGATCTTATAACTATTTATGTAGTCTACCTGCTAATTAATTGAACATGGGTTGTAGGTACAATGTGTTACGTTAACTCTCGTTTGCCGATGTTGACGTCACACGTCACATTCGTCTATGAAGTTTCCGTGTTAGCCAAGTTCCAAGCACAGAGTAATGCAAATAATATGCTGGTAAACTCTAGGGAATTACTTGACTTGACTTACCCTGAAATGGAGAAATATTTGAAATTAATACAAAAAAAATATCCTACAACTGCTACGTAGGTAACTGGTCTAATACTAGGTACAGAATAAAAAAAAAATTATCGCGAAAGTTACTTTTCGTAACTACACACACCGGCAGAATTAGCGGAACACAAAATTATGGTCTGGGGAGGGATATGTTTAGGAGCTCGCACGGAGTTAGGGGTAGTCGACGGCGGAAATCTGACTGCTGATCGGTATATCAGGGAGATTTTAGAGGAACATGTTGTGCCATTTGCCCCATTTATTGGTAACGACTTCATTTTAATGCAGGATAATGCTCGGGCTACAGTGCTCGCTCAGTACAGGCACACCTAAACCATGTTGGTGTGACGGTGATGGAGTGGCCAGCACGGTCCCCGAAAATGAATCCGATTGAACACGTTTGGGACTTGCTAAAGAGGAGTGTCAAATCAAGAATGCCACCTCCTAACAATCTGGGCGAGCTGCGAAACACATAAGTTGAAGAATGGCAGAGCTTGCCCCAAGAAATCATTAACAACATCATTCGTAGCATGCCCAGACGGATGGAATCCTTAATCAGGCCACGAGGGGGAAACACTCGTTATTAAACATGTTGTTTTATATTATTTAATTATTATTTGTTTAAAAATAAAGCTAACTATTTTATACTCTCTTTTTTTGTCTACCGCTAATTCTTCTGGTGTGTGTATTATTTAAGTAGTTGAGATTACAATAATAATGCGCACTATGGGGATACAGATAGGTGTCAAAATTGTTTTTCTAAAGTAAATCAGCTTATCAGCTGCAGTAAAATGACGTTTCAAAATGTCATTCCGTTAAAATAATGTTGACCACCTAATTTCAATAGGGAAGTGATTAAGTTCACAGAAAATGTAATCGTTCTATAACTAACTCATAATCAAACTTAATTCTATTTATTATTCATATAAATAAAAGGCTGGATAAAATCTCAAGTTGGTGCTGGTTTTTAGTTACGGTGCTACGATGACGCTTGTCCGCCATTTCATTTCATTTGTCATTCGCTCATTCGGCTTCTAATTTCTATTTTGAGTGCACGATAAACTTTGCTTTGCCCACTGTAAATTTTTGTTACATTGTGTTTGTTTTTCGTTACCTACTTATTTTTGTTAATCGTGTCAGTTTTTTTTGTTTGTTACATCGAAGACATGGATGCTAAGTTGAGCACATCACAAGATGATGATACATTTTTATCTCCTTTACCTAATAAGAACAAAATGCCGCGTGTAGCTCTAAGTGTAACCGAGAAACTTTGGGTCAGAAACGTTTACAAATATGTGTTTGAAGTGAAATCTATAGAATCAAATAATGAAGTTCCAAAAACAAGTGAATGCGTCAACAACGTGGCTAAAGTCTTGGGAATATCCGTCCGCACTGCTTATTCCGTTTTAAAGGAGTACAAGGAATTCCTCGAAAGAGATATTGAGATAAATTATGAAGCATCTTAATTTCAAATTCGCTCCTCGATCATGCAAGAGCGTACTTATTGATAGACAAGACATCAAACAATATCGTAGTGAGGGAAGATACATATATTATCAAGGCGAGACCTGGGCCTTCGCCTGGTAAGTGTCAACTCTTAGTTTTCTTAGATTCCTTTTTGTTCTTTTCAGGTCATACTACAAAAAAAACCTGGAGTGATAGAAGTATAAAACCTTCTCGGCAGGCATTTTTAGACGGCCTAACTACGGGATTAAAAAATCCCACAGGTAAGGGCAAACGACTCGTAATCAGTCACATAGGCGGAGAAGAAGGCTTCCTGGACGACGGACTTCTTATGATTGAAGTAAAGCAAGGTACAAAAAATTACTATGATGAAATGAACGCAGAGTGTTTCGAGGAGTGGTTAGCCGGCATTCTACCCAAACTCAAGCCGAATGCAGTACTCATAATGGATAACGCGCCCTGTCACTTTAGAAAGATCGAAACAATCCTGAAGATGTCGTGGACGAAAGCCCGAATTTAAGAGCGGCTGAGCACTAAAAATATTACATTTGAACCAAATATGGTGTAGTCCACTCTTATAGAGTCAAAGTCAAAGTCAAAGTCAAAAATCATTTATTCTGTATAGACCATTAAAACGGTACTTACAAAACGTCAAGTTTAAAAAAAAAAATCTAGACTAGTTTAGCAAATGGACCACCGGTTCGAAACGCGACCCCGACCTGGGAAGACTCCGGCAAGAAACTCAGCGGGCATTTTTTTTTTTGGTCTATTTACAAACATTTGCTTAGTCTACTTAGTCTAAATACAATAGTTTGCTTGAGTAGCATAGTTGAGCGAACAGCTCATTTCCAAGCTTGTTTATCATCTAAATATTCTTGGATTTTATAATAGCCTTTTTGGCACAGTTTAGTCTTAATTACATTTTTAAATTTATTTACAGGTAAATCTCTAATTTCATTAGGGAGCTTGTTGAAAAAGCGTATACAGTTGCCCCGGAAAGAATTACTAATTTTATGGAGTCTACTATCACAAGCTACAAGATTGTTTTTATGTCTTGTGTTTATATTATGCCTGTCACAAACTCTTGAAAATTTAGAGATATTTTTCCTTACATACATCAGGTTCTCGAAGATGTATTGAAAGATGTTGTGAAACAAAAAAAATCATACTGAGAAATATGCCGTGGACGAGATGGCTGCACAAAAAGGTATCAGACTCTTTAAACTTCCCCCTTATCACTGTGAATTGAACACCATCGAGTTGGTTTGGGCTCAGGTAAATGGGCACGTCGCAAACAATAATAAAACGTATAAAATCACATAGAATAGATCGGCACAAATGCAAGAAGTGAAAACTTTATTCCATGAAGGAATCAACAAAGTGACACCGGCTAAGTGGAGTGACTGTGTCTCACACTATAAAAGAGAAAGAAAAAATGTGCCACCTCGATCATATTATAGACGAAGTGACAGACAGATTTGTCATTAGTGTGACCGAAAGCGACAGCGATAGTGATTCCGAAAATGATTGATTGAATAACATTGTTATGAAATTTTTGTTTCATTTTAGATGTACGTCCCTATTATTCCACTGAAAAATATCAGTACTTTACTATAGTAATAATAATAGGATAAAAAATATTACAACTTGATATTAAATCTCTAAAACAAAACGAAACTGATCATTCATTTATTGAATGATTCACTTACTCACTTACCTTCATCCCTGTTTATTTTTCTTCAAAAAGCGGCTACCCACAAAACCTCATTTTACTGCAGCTAATAAAAAGTTCCACTATAGTTAGATGATATTATGAAATCGAGGTCGAGGGAGTTTCGTTCGAATCGAAATACTAGGTACTAGTAAATAGTTCTGTGAACAGTGTAGACCTAGCGAGCACTGTTTACCATATTTCCTTTTTGGGTAAATTCCTTTTTTACCCGACTGCCAAGAAGGGTTATGTTTTTCGCGCGTATCTTGTATGTATGTGACGTATGTGTGTGTGTTTGTAATATTCTTTATTACCTCATATCTTATGAACCACCGTACGGATTTCAATGATTCATATCTCAAATGGAAGGTATTTATTGACCAAGTATTCTTGGGTAAATTAAATATGATAGCACCAAAATGTATGCGCTCAAAAAAAATTTTCACTCAAATATTTATCAAGTGGGGTATCGAAATGAAGGAAATTAAAAGACGATTACAAAAATATTTATATGTCATAACTAAAAGCATAAAATAAATTATTAAAAATAAAATACCCGACTGATGCTGAAAAGATCGAAACAAGCTTTATAGTAGGCTGTTCCCATTTGCAAATCTCAAACCAGATGTAAATTAATAGGTACCGCCTGCTATAAAGCTTGTTTCGATCTTTCAGCATCTAATATATATCTTGTTCAGATTTAAGTACCCAAGAACCATTGGGAGAAGAATAGGTACCTTGCATTTGAGAAATCAATCAATGAAATCCATATAGTTGTTAATATAATATGTAATAAAGAATATCACAAACAAATAACGATAAAATAAAAGACTATAAAATAAAAGACTAACTGTACCAACTTTCAAAACTACACAAATTATTTGATCTGATCAGCAATTTTCACGTCAATTTAACAGGGGCACATCATAGGATCGTGACACACGGATGATTGTGGGTTACTTGGGGCAATAGGCTATTCATATTCCTTGGAACGGGTCAATCCTATTCGTCAATACCCCGTGTTCAACACTCATACTACATCAGTGTTGAACACGGGGTATTGACAGACAGGGCGACCAGAAATTCGCACCATTTCTGGTCGCCCTGTCTGTCAATACCCCGTGCGGTATAAAAAGAACTTCACCCCACGCACGCTCAGGCTGTGGAATGAACTCTCTGCTGTGGTTTTCCCAAGCTACTACAATATGGGGTTTTTCAAGAAGTTCTTCGAGAAGGTTTATTGAGGGTCGGCAGAGCGAGGGTGATGCCCCTGGTATTGCACACGTCCATAGGCCACGGTAACCACTTTCTATCAGGTGGGCCGTGTGCTTGTCTGCCACCTAAGTCGTATAAAACAAAAAAGAAGATAAGAAGACATACACACCTTAGATGGACTTAAAATATGGTCTGAAATAAATAATAAGTAATTTAATTTACATGTAAAGATGTGCATAGAGCTACTGCTCTCTTTGCCCATCTGTAATCCACAAAAATGTTATTATTCCTTAGGGATAGAAAAAATAACTTTTAACTCAGACATTAACTCATGCAAAGCCAGCAAATTATAGCTAGTCTCCTATAAGATATCTAATAACATGATAATGCAATTTAAGTGTTACTTGCTATGTAGCTCCCCTGGCGTTAACGCACACCAAGCCTTCGGAGGGCGCGGCCCGACGGGACGCGCCGGACACGACACGATTACGCAATTACGACTTCATGACGTCATATAGGTAGGTATGTGAGCTAATCTTAGGGTGTAGGTACCTACGATGATTGGTTAAATATCGGTAGAACATGTAAAGCTGATTACTGATTAGTACCTAATCTGGTTAATGATGTATCTATTATTATTCCACAGAACATATAAGTAGGTACTACTACGTAAGCTACCAACCTTATTTTACCTGATTGAAAGCTAGCTCATGCCCACGGCTAACTTACTTGGGTAGTAACCTAATTAAGAGATTTATGCCCGTTTGCACTAAACTCTACTTAGGTTAATCCTTGTAAAGTGACTCCTAAGTCTAAGATGTTCTTAACTTTATTTTCAATTGCACCAACATATTTACGAAAGGGCATTCCTAACTTAAGATAAGCATAGTAAAGCGAATGAAGGTGTAAATGAACGAATGAATTAGCCAATTTTCTATGATAATTGAGCTATTGTCTATGATTTTTTTAAGATCTCGTCTCGTCAGTCAAGTCGCGTAAAGTCACGTTGTATATAAATTTATTTAAAATTCACGTTGTCGGTACGTGGGACATTGACGACTATTTCTATAAAACAAATTACGTACCTATTTCAATTGGTAGTTGGGTAAAACTAGATTTATTAAAACATGGGGACTGTAAACTTTACTTACCTGCCACTTGTAAACTCCAAGTCCTGATCAATTTGGTCTAAAATAAACAAGGCTGTACATTTTAACATACGATATCTCTTGAAGAAATCAAGTTCATCATAATTAGTGAACAAATCAGGTCGCGATCTTTGTATGCGAGGCCTAGTACGTATTACATTGTAATCATCAACGTCTTCCAAAAACTCTAGAAACTCCAAGAATACACCAGCCATAGTACAAATTTCACTTGATTTATTCAATTTAATTCTTAGTTATGACCTTGTGTGGAGCAGTCACCAGAATTTTGCCAGTGTCGAGTTTATGATAGACTAGCAAACGAATTACGAAGGAAGTACTTTAACTAATGGGAAAGAACTTCAACTTTTAAAGAATGGCTTTTGTGGAAAACAGTACATAACAATACCTGACAACTGTCAAAAAATAGGGTTAGGAGATTCTTAAAACGTTATGACTTACTTATTCGGTGTCATAAGAATTAAGATTGACTTAGCGTGTTTAGGAGTATCTTAGGGTTGGTGCAATGCATTTTCTTGTTAAGGGTGTCTTATATATTTTAGGCATCAGGTTAAGATACTCTTAAGTTTAGTGCAAACGGGCATTAAAGTCTGACCGAGACTTTTCTAACGCCCATCGCAACAAACAGGTGAGAATTTAAAAAAAATGTTACATTATTAATCGTTCATTGAACATAAGTAAGCCATGTCAGTACCTACCTCCTTACGTGGACAGGATCTATTTGTTGAAATATCGATGTACCCTAGAATTTTTGAAGTGAAAACTTCTTTAGCGGCGTTGGATGGGTGAAAAGTGTTAAACTCGCGTCAGGATCGCTTGACCTTTGAACCGTAACCGACGACTGACGTCATACAACATTAGCTATAGCCTGCCTATTTTGCAAGATACGGTAAATAGCATCGTAGCCGACTTCAAGTCCTTATGGTTTCAGATAGTACCGGGTTCCAACCTGGCCTTCTGACACTTTTTGTGATTATTTTTTCTTTTTGTAATTTATTACTTTTTGTGATAATTTTTTCTTTTAGTAATTTATTAATTTCTTCTGAGAGAAAATTAGCATGAAAAATTAGTGATAGGTTCTATGATTGGCGCTATATTATAGGTATGGTATGGTATGTTCTTTTTATCTTTTTCTATGTATATAACGAAGAAAGAAAGAAAATGTTTTCACTTCTGCCGGCACTCCCAGAGTGCAACCCATCTTTTTTTAATATTAGTATCTATCTGTCGCCGCCATCTAGCTTAATCAGCCGGTCAATTAACTGCCTAGGCTCTTTACTGAACCTCGCCGTTCAGTTAACGGCCTGAATGGTGTTCAGCCATTTAATTAAAACAAAATTATTATCAAACGACAAGCAGATAGCTTGTCTTTTGATAATAATCGATGACGTTTGCTACTTGCCTAGCCATTTAATTAAACACTTAGCTAAATGACTTATTTCTGCATGGTTATAAAAAAAACAACGAAGCCTCCTTACTTAACCAAGTCAGATTACGCAGCCATCACAACAAACCTATCAATAATTTTCTGTGGATATACCTGTGTCTACCCCCTCGGGGATTTACAGGTGTAAGTATATGTATGAATGTATGTAATTTTATTTCGTAATCTTATTTCGAGGTAGTGACCCATCTTACGCTTGGCTGTTTGGCTGCAACTGTTTTAATAAAAGTTTCGGCTGAATATCATCCAGGCCGTTAATTGAATGGCGCCGTTTATTTAACTGCCTAGGCAGTTAATTGGACGGCTGATTAAGCTAGTTGGCGGCGACATATCTATAAGCAAAAAGCACCAGCTAACAGCTTCAGATGTAATGCTGCCTGAGAGATTTCCCCTGCACCCCGGATAACCCAGTCTCGCCCGGACCCGCTTCGCTGTCTTCTTCTACAGCATTACTTGCTCGTAGAAAGAGGTCGTGCTGCACTTCATCTTGGTGAGCAAGACGCTGAGTGAGAGGACTTCCACTCCGACGGCTACCGCGAGGGCCCACCGCGGCGTACCCACTACAGCGTGTGCATTGTGCAGCCCTGAGTCCGCGCTCGCGGTACTCCCGCCTGATCCGAAACAGGTAGTCCCTGAAACGTCCTTTCCCGGAGATCACCTGCGTCAGAGACTGTCAGAGTCAAAGACAAAAATCATTTATTCTGCATAGACCATTAAAACGGTACTTACAAAAAGTCAAGTGTAAAAAAAATCTAGACTAGTTTAGCAAATGAACCACCGGTTCGAAACGCGGCCCCGACCTGAGAAGACTCCGGCAAGAAACTCAGCGGGCATTTTTTTTTTGGTCTATTTATAAACATTTGCTTAGTCTACTTAGTCTAAATACAATAGTTTGCTTGAGTAGCATAGTTGAGCGAATAGCTCATTTCCAAGCTTGTTTATCATCTAAATATTGAATCCCTCAGGTGGCAAACTTCGAGGCCCTTATAAAAGCCGGGCCTCAGTGTTATGCAGAGCCACCTCTAGACCCAGCCACTAGATCTGCTCAACGAGTTGGGAAACCGAACGCAGAGTCAATGTAGGACATTAGCGGTCAGCCTTAATACAACCAAGGCCTTCGATCGGGATAAGCACAGAGGCCTGCTTGCGAAGTTGCTTCCAGAGAGACTGTGTGAATGGATTGCAAGCTTTTTGTTCAACAGTAGCACCCAAGCCCAAACAGTCATCGATGGCAGTTGGACAAACTGGCTAGGACAAACGCTGGTGTCCCACAAAGCTCCGTGTTGTCTCCTGTTTCTGTTGCATATCAATGACATGCTGTCGGTACCCAATCATTTGATAAAAAAACGAAAAACAAATTTTAATTGTGTTCTTTGATGTGATTTTTTAAAAAAAAACAACGTTTGACGAAATTATACTTGATAAATTTATCGTTTTACAAACTATTGTTTAATAGATTACTCATTGGAAAAGATATTTACTCGGAAAAAATTCATTATGCCATAACATTATTTCAATAATGGAATGTTTTTTAAACATGTTAGTTGGCAAACAATTTTCACCCTTAAATTATTGTCTTGAACAGTCAAAGCTTGTGACACAAAAGTTAGTGATAGAAATGAATCAACCCGACTAACTTACGTTGTATTTTTATGTAATGCTGCCTGATATAACTCCATCGATGGTTACGGACGTATGTTACACGGGCTGAGCAAATACCCCACGGTCCTAAGTGAAGGAAAGTCGCGAACTACTTGCGTCTGAAATGAAGAATAATCTCACTATAGTATCCGATTGGGGAACTCATGTTTTCGTAAAGAAATTATCGAAATTACTAATATTCCCTCTAACCCCTCCAACTAAGATAATTGCTTGTGCTAAGAGTGGGTTCACGTCGGTAGTCAGGCTGGCCAGGTTTCGAACCCGGAACCTCTCGATCGTAAGGCTGACTCCTTAACCACTAAGCTACCGACTCTTCATTGCTAAGAAATCCCCATTTATACACCGCTTACCATCTCTTCGAGTATAGGGATCCTTAGTTTTAGTATAGGTCACCAGCGTAGTACCGCAGCCACTTGGAAGACAAGGTCAAACTGGTATTAGGTAAATATACTAAGAGTGCTCAACATGGTGAAGTAGTACTTCACTGCGGGGCAAAGACTTCTTCCTCGAGTACTTACTGCTGAGCCTGCATACCAGCTGGACCCCTTCGACTCGGTGCAAAGACAGGCGGTGAAGGTTGTCGACAATCCCATACTCACAGGCGGTGTGGAACATTTTAGCCTCAGAAAGGATATTGCTTCGCTGTACTTTGTGGTGTTTTACCGTTTATGCCTACAATGGTTTCTGATCAGAAGAATGGTTTCATCACCTCGTGACACTGCGCGGTATGAAAGAAACTTCATCCCACGCACGCTCAAGCTGTGGAACGAACTCCCTGTTGTATTCCAAACGACTATAATACGGAATTCTCAGTGTGACACCCCTGGTATTGCACACGTCTATAGGTCATGGTAACTACTTTACATCAGGTGGGCCTTGTGCTTATCTGCCGTAATGTGGTTGACAAAATCTCCAGGGTGAAGTGTTGAATGCATTGGCGATGTTCCGGGATACATCACTTTGTCCCGGGAAACTGCGTCCTTCGCCACAGTCCTCAGGCGCATGGTGGCACCCACTGTGGAGCGCCTCTGGCGGCATATTAGCCATCCGCAAGGTCGAGTGGCGGAGCCCCTATTGTCTTGGCGCCTGTGTGGGACGCACACTTCGCACAACATCTTGGTGCTGGCGCTTTTTGCCGTAACAAACGGGTATTTTATTTGCACAAACCTTCTGTCAAGCGTTCGTTCACTTGTTGACACCTAATGCCATCTGCGGGTAATAAAATGTAATCATTTAATTGTACTATCATCACACAGTACACATCATAGTACTGACATCTATTGACAAATATTCAAAATAATGAGAAAAATACTGGACCAAATTGCTCAGTAGTATAGCTACTAAACGCTAGAGGTCACTAATTACAGTATTGTAAAATTTTCTTCTATATTGCACCAAATTATATTGTTAAAATCAATTATCGTAAACATGCCTATAAATACTTATACATATTTTGTGAGTGATGGGGTAAACAAAAGCAGTAAACAAATTTGTTTACCGCTTTTGGTTAAAATCCCATTTGTAGGAAATAGAATGTAATTATTTTTTAAAGTGCTGCCATCTATTCAAATTTACGTTAATCTTTCCAAATTAAATGGCTGTAAACATATTTCTCTGTATTACAGCTTTTCAACACTAGATGACGTTGATTAGAACTTTTGTCATATTCTCAACAGATGGCGTAGTAATAAAGTTCAGTCTCCCGCCAAATTATTGACAAAACAAGATGCTTCAACACTTTTTAACAGTTTACCGTAAATTGTTTTATGAGCACGTATATATAGTGAAATAATATAAATATATATGAATCTAGTGGTTATATTTGTTAAAAATGTCAATAAATTCACAGAGATCATTTAACGACGAGTATTCGGAAATAATAGAAAGAAGTTATTCGGTCAGAAGTCCATCGTATGAAAGTTTATCAGGGTACGTTAATTCTTATACATATATGTATCTATCATGTACCTACCTGCCTATTGCTGAGTGACAACTTATAGTTTAAATCTAACATAGCCACTTCAGGTGCTACTTATCAATTATCATTTGAAGGGAACCGTAGTGAGATTGACCGAGCTAGGCAATCCTATGGTTACATATTGTGACAACGGCTATGTAGTTAGGTTAGGTGTACCTACCTCTCAGACTAAAAGATACTTTAGTCTGAGACCTACCTATCCGTTTTTCCAACCAAAAGCTTAACATACTCAGGTACTTGGTATATTGTCCTGTGAAATGGCGAGACAGTGCTCTCCCAGAGTGCACGGTACGTGTGAACATAGCGCCGAGTAGGTAGGTACTTCACACGTGCAAAGCACTGCTACATAACTCTGTTCCCAGTGAGGACGAGGACGAATGCCTGGCCCGCGAGCTGATGAACAAACTGACGCCGCCCGTGCTTAGCAAGTTTAGGCGATGCTTCAAGAAAAACAAAGAGAGGAATAAAGCCCAGGATATTGACAAGTACGTGCTATTGAAACAAATATCATTTTTGTGGAAGAACCCCTCAGGACTCATGGGGTCTGTGTGTTGTCGTCGCCTTCTGCGAGCAAGTACCTAATGCTCAAGAAGGAGACGACGCAAAAGAAAGAGCGCGCCTCCCCATACCCGAAGGCTAGATGGGGACTCCGTGGTTACCACACTTGAAGAGCGCCAGCTCGAGAAAGATATGTCTCCGATAATCTTCCCACTTGCAACCCACGATATTAAGAAATGATAAGGGCTCATGTGGTATGGGATCCTTATATTCTTACGTGGCCCCTATCTTCTATAAGACGGCTCTGCGTGTACGTTACGTACGTGTAGTTGGAACTGACTGGCGTGTACCTACCTAGCTTTAGGATACCTAAACTGTTGCCCGCGATACCGTCCACGCCCTTAATATCCTATCCTAATATTAAAGTCTATCTCTGTAACTTCTTTAAACCGAATCATAATTTATTCAGTCGAAATACATGATCTTATCTTCCCCAAACCGAATTTCTTCCCGATCCGTTGATTAGTTCTGGCGCGATTAGGTAACGAATATCCATCCAAGTCGGTTACAGGCGCGTGGAGGAAGTAATGCGTATAGCCGCTGCTGAGGAAGGTATCGAGTTCGCGCCGTCCGAGCCTCCGCCAGAGGATACGCTGTGGCTTGACGAGAGTGGGTTCGTCACTGCATTAGACAGAATATTTGGTTAGTCTTAGTTATTACTGTGGTATGCCTAGAACATAGAATCTATCCTATTCTGTTTCTATTATTAACCGAAACTACTTATATTACCAATAACCCCCTCCAGTTAATCTAAATTACTTGTGGGTTCACGTTTGGTAGTGTTCAGGTTGTGCTTGGGACCTCTTGATTGTAAAGCCGACTCCACAAGGCTGTATAGCCGTGTGGCGATGGAGAAACAATACAAGTATCACTACCCCATTCGAAGGGTTTGTCGTAAGAGGCGACCAATGGAAAAATACGCAGACGATATTACTGCGAGAGACGTAAAACTCGAAATGAAACCCTGTACCAACCCGTCTTGCCAGCGTGGAAACAGTATGCCAAAGCCTGCTGCCAACATTGGGAGAGGCCTATGTTCAGAAGTGGACTGTGTTAGGCTTGTTCATTGATTGAAATAGCCATATAGCAGCCATC
Organism: Eilema caniola; assembly: GCA_949126895.1. Classification (NCBI taxonomy): domain Eukaryota; kingdom Metazoa; phylum Arthropoda; class Insecta; order Lepidoptera; family Erebidae; genus Eilema; species Eilema caniola. Next base: position 12,282,457 of record OX421460.1, on the reverse strand, counting down.
AACGGTTGCGGAACGCGGATAATCGGACGAAATGGCGCACATTGGGAGAGGCATATGTCCAGCTGCGGTGAGCTAATTAATTGAATAATTGAACCATCAACGGTTCTTTCCAGGCCACAACAGGTACACGACCCACGCCCACAAGCTGTTCCAACTACTGGACTCGTTCGGCAGCGGCAAGGTGTGGTGGCGGCAGCTGGTCGCGCGACTGGTTGCGGTTGGGGCTCGCACCACAAGTTCCAGGGCCGAGCTTTGGAAGCCACTCACGCACTTGAATATTAAAAGACTGGAACATTGTAAGGTAAGGTTGTGGCCTATTAATGACTATTTTTTTTAGTTTAAAGCAGCGGTTGGTACAGGCAAGGGCCACATAGTGACAAAAAAATAACCCTCCGTCAGAGTCGACTATGCGGCGAAGGTAGAGATGCACTTCGTGGTACAAGAGCGCCTACCTAGTACAATTCCAGGGCGGGGAGTTGAACGTGTGAGCGATGTCCAGAGACATCGTCAATATTACCTCGCCCCGGGCGACCACATTATTCGCCAGAGTCCTCACGCGCATGATACCTTCACGGTAGAATGTCTCCGGTGGAAGCCATATTAACTATCCGCCAGGTTCAGCAACATTCTGGAGAGGCGCTTCACAATAACTCTTTCAAAGAGCTTTCACACCTCGTCGAGCAATACTATGGGCCGGTGGACGGACGGCGAGTCCGCCGGGGCTTTCGGATGAGTACCAGGTTGGTCCAGTTTTGGAATTGGTGCAGTTACGGAAACTGAGTATCATGATCAGGACTCTCTTTGTTCCCATCAAAATAACTCGGAGTCCTTAACAGGGTGAAAGGTACCTACATTTTGCCGGAGTACCTGCATATCAATTTGAGCACTTTATTTCGGTGCACAGATGCAAAGATGGGTGTCGAGGATCGTCATCAAACCCATACTTCATTCCAATTTACTGCGAGAAATTACTCCACGCCATTGGTGTGAATTCAGAAAAGTTGTTCGACATGGAGCCCACGTCTACATTCTATCTTTACACCGCTCACCACAGGCAAGGAAATCATCCTCACATGTTGCAACTGGTAACGATGCGCTTAGTGAATTATCAAACTGGCTTCATTCCGCATACGCTGTTGTGGAATGCATTAAAAGGTTCCTACGCGGTCAGCAGCACAAGCGTAACGCCCCTGGTGTTGCATACGTCCGTAGACCATGGTATCCACTTTCCATCAGGTGAATCGTGTGCTTGTCTGCCACGTAAGCGGTATAAAAAAATTACAGTTACATAAAGTTGTGGTTTTCTATGATACGATATTTTTGTCCCGTACAGCTATTTTATTAGATAGTATAGTCATAGAAGTTATTACCGCCTACAGCGAGAGACTCTGGTGAAGCTGGTGAGCCTAGAGCGCAAGGAATCGTTCTGTTACGTGGCCGTGTCTAAGGGCGGCCGCGTCGGCGTGTACAGCGGGGAACTGCGCCTGCTCCACTCCTATGAGGTAACATTAGCTGCGCTGCTGGTGCTCGGGTTAAGTACATACATATAAAGCATTCATCGCCGGAGGGTTAGGCAGAGGTGAATTAACACCCACATTTCACCAATCTGTATTCGGTCCCACGTTTTAGGGGTTGAGCCTATTGCCGTAATCCGGGCACTATTGTTGACTCGAGCCATGCATCTGTTGAAGTTAATCAGCCCTATCCCTTAGTCGCCTTGTACGACACTATATGAGAAGAGAAGGGATGTCCCAAATTCTACTCTGCCGGGAGGCACACGGCTTATAGGTTAAGTTATTTTATAGTAAATCACGTCAGCACTAATTCATTCTCATCTCATTCACATTGGTCAAGCCCACCTCTTAAGCCCTGCACTCTTGCTGATTGACGAATAAGACTCTAGTGCCTGTTTTTTTATCGTGCGGGTTATCCTCACAGATACCTCCCCGCCGGAGCCGGAGGGAGAGATTGCCTTACAGGGTTGAGAAGTCAGACAGCAGTAACTCCGATAAAAGACGAGACTTAACGGCTGTAACGGGAATAAATATTAAATACCTATGTTTAATGACATTGCAGATGTTTTACCACAGAAGTGGAACCCAGGGCCGTGTGAAGAACAGATGGATCACAGACGTTCTTTATCTACAGGTAATACCCCTTCGAGCACCTACGTCTATAAATCCTCATGACACAATGACATGACATGACATGGCAAACTTTCATGACATAATATTACCTAGTAGAAATTAGTAAGATACAGAAGGAGACGGAGGATCGTACGAAATGGCGCCCATTGGGAGAGGCCTATGTCCAGTTGTGGACTGCAGTGGGCTAATTGATTGATTGATTGATATTTAAACTAAAGTGTGAGTTCATGTTTCCAGGATGTGCAGTACTTAGTGATGTCTGCGTCAGATCGCAGCCTCACTATATACGACGCAACCACTCTGTCCCATAATCCACTGATTTGTATCACCGGACTGCCCAACATACCTATGGTAAGTTCAAATTCAAATTCAAATTCAAAAATCATTTATTCCATAAAAATATTAAATTTGTTTGGAATCGTCATTATTTTTTCCCCTACCGTGCAGTGCGTGACATGGCAACTACTGAGAAACACTGCCAAAAAAACTCAGTAGGAACCCTTTTTTTTTAAAGAAAACGTCGTTATGTATTTACAATCATTTTCTTGTGTTGACTTAGAGCTACTTAATCCCAAGCATTTTTGTCATTCAAATAGTCTGAAATGTTATAAATACACACAATTTGGCCTTAAATTAGTTGTTTTAATTTTAATTATGGATTACGGACAATGTTCTAATTTCATTGGGAAGTTTATTGTAGAATCTAATACATTGCCCCATAAAAGAGTTGCTTATTTTTTGGAGACGAGTAGTATGCAACACAAGATTTACTTCTAATAAATATGTCGTTCACAGGTCGTCAGATATGACAGATTGCCGCTACAATCTGTTATATCTGACGACCTGTTCTCGGGTAATTTACCAAGTCACTATGAGAATATTAAATGAAAGTAATGCGATGATATTATTGAGGCCCTATAGGTATACCCGTATTGATCTACCTGAAGGGCCTCACCAAGACTTTAAGGAGGTTGGACACGACGGTATTTCCGTCCAATTGAGCAGTCCGACTGAGGAAGTACCTCCGCCCTACAGAATACCGCTGCCATAATAGAGCCAGAGCTCACTGGAGAGTTTTTGTGCTGTCAGTGGGAAGACCTAAGATTATTCTTGCTTTGTCTTCTTCACTGACGGTACAGAAACACTGTGTTTACAGTGTAGGCAGCACGAGTGTGACCCCCTTGGTGATGCACACGTACATAGGCCACGTTAACCACTTTCCATCCGATGGGCCGTGTGCTTGTCTGCCACCTCAGTTGTATAAAAAAAATAGACGGGTTACACTCTGGGAGTGCCGGCAGAAGTGAAAACATTTTCTTTTTTTCTTTCTTCGTTATATACATAGAAAAAGATAAAAAAGAACATACCATACCATACCTATAATATAGCGCTAATCATAGAACCTATCAATTATTTTCTGCTAATTTCCTGTCAGACGAAATTAATAAATTATGAAAAGAAAAAATAATCACAAAAAATAATAAATTACAGATAGAAAAAATAATCATAAAAAGTAATAAATTACAAAAAGACAAAATAATCACCAAAAGTAATAAATTATAATAAGAAAAACTATCACAAAAAATCCCTGAAGGCCAGGTGGTTTGAACCCGATACTATCTGAAACTATAAGGACTTACAGTCGAAGTGCTTACCGTTTAAGCTACGACGCTGTCTATTGTAAATCGCAAAATAGATAGTCTGTACCAATCTTGTATGACGTCAGTCGTCGGTTACGGTTCAAAGGTCAACTAATCCTGACGCTTCCTTAACATTTTACACCCATCCAACGCCGCTAAAGAAGTTTTCACTTCAAATAACTTTGAGGCCAGGGAATTTACCTGCAAGTTGGTAATTGACTCCATCCTACCCAGATTGAGATATCAGCGTATCAGCTTGTAGATGAGGTATGAGTAGGTACGGTCCCTAAAGATCCTGGTGGGCCCCACTCATTCCAAGTATAGTTCGTAATGTGAATTCTGGATACAACTTTTTACATTTACATGCCATGCTTTATTCGAGTCCAGATGACGCTGTATTAATATATTCTGAACGCTTTAGTTCAGCCGTTCTGGAGAGCAGGACTTACACCATAACCATGTGGTGACGGAGAAAGAATACAAGAATCCCCACGTCATCTCATCGTGTCGTAAGAGGCAACTAATAGCAAAATACGCAGACGATAACACTAGCGAAGAAAAACTCGAAATAAACTCATCTGGTCCTGCCAACATTGGGTGGTTGAGGCCAGTGGAATGAGATGAGATTGATACTTTAGCAGTCAGTCCGGTTCATTTAACACCAGCAAAATGTTCCAGTGCATGGCATACTACCCGTCAATCTGTGCCAGTGACACCTCGGAGCTGGCCTTGGGAACAGAGCGAGGGGACATCACGAGAATCAAGTTCTTGCAGCCCAGACTACAGTTCATGCACCTCAATACCACTGACCACATCAATTTCTACTTTTGGATGGTAAGTCATCGTAAACTAGCTAGCTACCATGTAGCTACAGCCATCTATTTGACAGAAATATTGGAAAATTCAACAAATAAATGAATAAAGGGACATTTAGCGAAAGTTTAGTACAGAAATTGTTGTTTGATGGCACTTGGTGTAATTTGTTGTTAACACTTATACTTTTTCCATAGTAAGTATTTATTATTGAACCTGACCGGTTTGGCCTTACGGCATTTTCAAAGGTTTACATTGATGTAATAATGATAAACATCAAGTAAACCTTTGAAAATGCCGTTAGGCGAAACCGGTCAATAATAAATACTGTTGAATAAGTACAAGTGTTCAAATGTGTTTAGCATTCATTATCATTTATTCTCTGAGTCTTTTCGTAATTCGTTTGTGGTTGGCTTTCTAATCTAACTAAGATGCAGTTATATTTACTTAGCGTACCTAAGTGTCATTTGTAAAATGGATATTCCACCAAAAAAACTTTTTGCAGATGACGCAACTTCTTGTGAAAGGGACATTTTATGAAGGCGATTTTCCCAAAGGGGCATTTTTAGACTTTTTTTTCAAGCGGAATTCCCTTTGGATACCCGCCACTGCTCGATGGAGCCGGTTATATCGGACTCGAACCGACTAAATTCGCATGCCGTCTTGAGTCTTTAGGTACCGGGGCATAAGCTTGTACATTTTATATTATACAGATTCTTACATTTTCCCTTGAGCTGCACTTTCAAGCCTCGATTAATTCCTATCTCAGGAGCTATCCGGCCCCCCTCACACGTCACACTGCTCCATAACCCACTGGAAGCGCGTCCACTCCCGCTCCGTGCGGCGCCTGCGGTACATGGGGCCCTGGTTACTGTCGTGTTCTCACGATGCCGTCACCAGCCTGCGGTTACGACACGTGCCGGGGCTCATGGATGATTACGTGTTCAAGGTTTTGAGGGTGAGTGTTATTTTTTTTTATTTTAAGAAGAATTTTGGCTTAGTAACATGACCTTTAAGCCATGTCTTTATTTGTTTGTATCTTCATTTGTTGATGTCGATGTTGATGATGATGATGATGACGACGATAACGATGAATGATGAATGCTGCCTCAGTAAAGTTGTGGGGATTTTACTAAAAGCTTCCTAGGAAGACAAACACGAAAAGTCACAATTCACAGTATTATGCCACTTTCCTACACTTGCGTGAGCTGTTCGAGACGTGTCTAAAAATCCATCAGAATAAAATAATATGGCTATGCGCCCTATCCCGCATCCGCGCCAAATCTCCAGGATGAGTGTTAGATATTTATATTGATTTATTTAGAATTGTTTTTAATAGTGTATTTTTATGTGTGAATATACATATAGGTTGTATAGGATAATGATCTTTGTGGTAAAAGCCAATCCTGGTACTGCAAACGTCTATATGCCACAGCAACCTTTTTTCTACAGGTGGGCCGTGTGCTTGTCTGCCACGTAAGTGGTAGGTATAAGAAATTGTATTGTGTCTGCATGGTGTCTTCTCTCGGCATTGAGTGGTTAGATGGCAGTCCCTACAATTAAAATCAACTAGATAAAAAAAGGCGATGTGACGTCAAAAATAAAAAACAAGTAGCAAAAGCTCCAAAATCTTACAACCAAGATTCAACTGATATCAACTTTGCGAAGATGATGAATTACTAACAAGGTTTAGGTTACTTCCAGATTCTGTATACCATTATGAGTTACATTCTTCGTACTCTGACGTCACAGGGCGTGAGCTGCTTCCACACGGTACCCTCACTCCACACAGTCGCAGTGGGTGGTATCGACGGCTCTGTGCGTCTCTGGCAGCCTGGTACCCGCGCCGCCTTCGCAACATTACCCACACCGACTAGTTCGGCGATACTGGATTTAGTCATCGTGGCTGCACAGGAGATACTTATCGCTTATTGTAATAATTGTGTGAGTACGAATTTACAATACAATACAAATATTCTTTATCTACTCTGATACTATAATACAAAGATTATAAAATTGAAATCAAAACTCTTAAGACAAACATTAACTACGCACAGGCCAAAAAAAAGTTTTATTACGATACAGGTCTCGTATGGACACCTATATCATTAAATAACTATTTAATCATAACGATACACCTATACAACCTCAATCTGGACTGAACCTCTACTTTAAATAAGATATATTCGAAAAACCTTTTTAAAAACAATCTTTTTTTTCTTTTTTTTTCTTGCATTGTCATCCGAACTGAACGTGCATACCAAATTTCAGCTCAATCGGTTGAGGGCAAGTGCCTTAAAATTGAGTTGTAAGATTCCACCCGAACAAACATACATTGCAAGTTAAATAAAAGCTTGTAAAAAAAACGGCCGATTCGGAAAAAAAAGAAACGCGCATGCGCAATCGATGTTTGCGCCTTGGCTTGGCGCCAACTTTTTTTTTACATTTATATTTAACAAAGTTTGGTTTTGTTTGTAAAATTAATTAGTTTATGTATTATAGTATGAGAGTAGATAAAGTAGTGTATGACACTGTACATTACTTGGTCTTATAACACTCGTGTGATACAATAAAAAACTCGCCTACGGCTCGTTTTTTTGAAACACACTCGTGTTATAAGAACCCTTATTATGCAACAGTATCATAAACTACTATTATTGTACACCAAAAGAAACAAATTTAAAGAAATCAAAAACAATCTAATGTACAATGGGCTGACTTATTGCAAACAGCAATCTCTTCCAGGCAATCTTTGGATGGACAGGAGTGCATAGAAATTACACGATGGTTTTTAATGTAGGAATACAACATCAAAATTATAAATAGATACATGTATGTATACTATATACGAATTTGACGTATTTTCCTTATTGCATCCGTGGTCAGAGTCCGCCTTCCGGCTCTTCTTACTCCACTTCGCACGATCTTGGGTATGGTAGTGAGACCATTTGCACGCATGTCACCGACCACAACGTCAATCTAGGATATTTAACCTAACCATTCTACCTGGACCCGGCGTGAGCGCCATTGCCAGGCACTTGTTACCCACGTAGCCTGCCGGTTTTCGTAAGACATGGCCGTACCAGTGAAGGTGTATTTTATCTACGATGTTACGGACATGGAGGCTGCCGCGGATGCGAGTGTTCCTCACGCGATCTCTTCGTGTAACTCCACACATCCATCGCTGCATTTTCATCTCCGTGACACTCAGCTCCTGTGTTGTTTTATAGACCTGCCCCTTCAACCTGACCAGCATTTAGGGTCGCATGTGACGTCTGCCATTTTCAACCAATACCTCAAAATTTCCAATAGTTTGTGACAGGCATAATATAAATACAAGATATAAAAACAACCTTGTAGCTTGTGATAGTAGACTCCATAAAATTAGTAATTATTGCCGGGGCAACTGTATACGCTTTTTTTAACAAGCTCCCTAATAAAATTAGGGATTTACCTGTGAATAAATTTAAAATAATAAATGTAATTAAGACTTAACTGTGCCAAAAAGGCTATTATAAAATCCAAGAATATTTAGATGATAAACAAGCAACTATGCTACTCAAGCAAACTATTGTATTAAGACTAAGCAAATGTTTGTAAATAGGAAAAAATGAATGCCCAGGTGGGACTCGAACCCACGATCTTTCCCTTACAGGGGAATGCTCTGACCACTGAGCCACCGGGCCACACCTGAAGCTATCCAAATTCTCCTATACTACCGTCTTAGGGCGACGATGGGAGGCATCTACCGACATTCATACGAAATATCGGAAACAATGAATGATGTTGCAATCATTTTTAAACATTGTTTTTTGATGACTCCGCCCAAATAATTGAATGAGATTTTTGACTTTGACTTTGAACTTAGCCCACGCGAATGAAATGGGTGAACAACTGTACAGAACCTAGTCCGTATGCTTGACCAAGTCATCGCCAATACGGACGGGTATGACAATTTATTCTACGAAATAGCTTCATCAAGCCAACCTCACTGATCCGCAAGACACAGGAACCCATTTAGGTGCTTCATGTTTATTTTTTTATTTGTCTGTTAGACCGTGCACATCTGGGATATCTACGAGGAATGCCTGTTGCAGAGCATCAAGATCAAATTCCCGTTCCTCGGTGTTTTAGGGAAGAAAGTGGAATTCGGTGCCTACTGTATACATGCTGGTAATTTTGATGTTGCAATAATACTGTTGAAAATGTTGGATGACATGATGCCCGTGTGATTTCTTCACATGATTTTTCAAATTTCCGTGGCCTACAGGGGACCATTCCCGGGATAACTAGTAGCATATGGACTTTTCCAATTCATCCCTGTATCGAAGTGTTTGCGGACCCCACTAAGAACTTCGAGGTCCAAGCCACCCGGTAGCCGATAAACTTGCTGATTAACAGACGAGACCTTGGAGCAGGCTTTTATATCGGCTTTAGTTGATCAGACGGCAGTCGCTCCCATAAAAGCCGAAAGGACCCAGTCAGTTCTGGAAGGGTTCTAGAGGTTGGAAAAAGTGGACCTTATGCTTGGATTAACGCTACGATGTAGAAGTGGATTCTAGATTCCAAAGGGTAAGCATTGGAAGCAAGAACGGCTAATGCTGTGATGATCTTGATGAATCTAACTCAATTTTTTTCCATCTGTCATGCGCGAATCTGTCGTGCGCGATTGAGTAGCAATCAGCTATCCATCCGCCTAACTGCTGCTACAGTCAGCATCAGATCGATCTTGACTAACTAAGTATTGAAAATGATCTTAATGAGTTGGTTTACCCCCTTACCTACTGTCGACTGATTGTTTTGATATTCACACACCTTTAGTTCGCACGACAAAAAAATTTGATTCGCTCTTTTTTTTTGCCACGTCAATTTGACTTTGCCTCGCCTGATGGTAAGCTGAAGGCAAAGTCTAAGGAAAGAGGGCCACCATTATATACACGTGCCATGTTAACAATGGTGGCACTCAGCTTGACGGCCTCATCAGATGCTTTTTCACGCCCCGTTTAAGGGACCCGGGACTGTAGGAAGAGGGAAACACGTGAACTGGCAAGGAATTCCAGGTCTTAATGGTGCGACAAAGGAAAGAGTCACCGAACCGCTTGGTTCTTAAAGGACCAAGCGAAGAGAAGAGACTTTGTAGTCAAAATCATTTTGACGCTGACCATATATATTCCCAGGTCCAATTCGCAAGGAGCCAGAGGAATCGATATCGGAAGTGACGGACTTCCCGATGTCCCGGCGCGCGTCCAGCGTATACCAGGGTTCCACGGGCGGCCTGATGCTGCAGCTTAACCAGACCGATCTGGAGACCAAGCGGAAGCTGCAAGAGGAAACGTGAGAACTGTTGTTTAGTCACTTTATTCAACTTGGATTACATATTTTGTACTTGAAGGTCAAATCTTGCAGGCTGAATTAGAACCAGTTCCTCGTGTACCGAACACTATGGAGTATGTTTGAAGTGAAAACTTCTTTAGCGGCGTTGGATAGGTAAAAAGTGTTAAACTCGCGTCAGGATTACTTGACCGTTGAACCGTAACCGACGACTGACGTCATCCAACATTATCAACAGATTGTTTATTTTGTTAGATATGCTATGAAGCTTCGTAGCTTAGCGGTAAGCGCTTCGACTGTAAGTCATTAAGGTTTCAGATAGTACCGGATTCGAACCTGAGCTTCTGACACTTTTGTGATTATTGTTTCTTTTTGTAATTCATTAATTTCTTCTGGCAGAAAATTAGTGGTAGGTTCTATGATTGGCGCTATATTATAGGTATGGTATGGTATGTTCTTTTTATCTTTTTATCTGTATATAACGAAGGAAGAAAGAAAGAAAAAGTTTTCACTTCTGCCGGCACTCCCGGAGTGCAACCCGTCTTTTTTTTATTAGTTTAGTTTAGTTTCATTTGCGACCGATCTCGATAGACATTGGACTTGAGTCGTCGGACTGAGTGACGTCACTGAAAATAAACCAACGACAATCTCTATCAACATCGGTCACAGCGCTGCGCTCGACGTTGAATACTTAGAGAATAGCACAACAGTTATCAGATTTTTTATTTTTAAAGTTTTTGTTATTTCGGGGCTTATCGCGATATATAGACCAGGGTCGATAATTTTTAAAACAAAAAAAAATAGTAGAATGAAACCTATTAGAAAAGGAGGGGAATATTATAAAAATGAAAAGAAAAATAAATTACGGGCGATCTGAGGTCGGGAAGGGGATGGGGGTGAGTTTTAAGGGAAAATAACGGTATTTCTCGATTTCCGGCAAAACTAAAAGTCCTATGGAAAAAATTCAAATGGCAAAATTGTAGGTAATAAAAAGATCTAAAATTTTGTATTTACACTTTTTTCACATGACCTCAAAATTTATGTGAAAAATTCTAAAAACCAAGATTTTGGTTTCTTTTTTTATCTTTTTCAAATAAATTTCTTTTTTCATGAAATTTGGTGAAAACTTACCTTTTTATGTCCCAAATACGCTGTAATTTATTTGATTAGAAATATTTATTTTTGCACCTTATTTTGAATTAATATCGATAAAGCACCCTAATTTTCAATCAAAAATTCACCCGTCAAAATATCAGCTTTTATCAAAAAGTTGGTATGTTTTCTGTTCTGTGAAATCTCTACTTTCCGATGGTGAAAAAAAAAATGTTACAATAGTAAATCTTCTCAGAAAATGCCAAAAAGCAAAAAAGACTCGAATTCGAAATTTCTTTTTTAAATAATTATATACAATTATGAGCCATTTATTAAAATTTACACTTTAATTACTCGAAAAACGTTAGATTACATGTTACAAGTTTACTTAAAAAATAAAGAAAACTGTTCGAATCTGCATAGGAAGGTAAATACTATCTTTATTTATATCTGTTTAAATTAACTCAAACATAAAATAGTAATATTTTCTTTAAAAAATAGTATGCTTAACGTAACATAACCTAAAGATTAAAATTGAACGATATTTTAGTACAAGATTGAAAAATAATAATCTTCTGTGTTTTGATCAAAAAATTTTAGTTACTCCCATGAAAAAAAGAATTTTAATCTTTAGGTACGTTTAGGTTACGTTAAGCATACTATTTTTTAAAGAAAATATTACTATTTTATGTTTGAGTTAATTTAAACAGATAAAAATAGAGATAGTGTTTACCTTCCTATGTAGATTCGAACAGTTTTTTTAAGTAACCTTGTAACATGTAATCTTATGTTTTTCGTGTAATTAAAGTGTAAATTTTAATAAATGGCTCAAAATTGTATTATAATAATTAAAAAAGAAATTTCGAATTCGAGTCTTTTTTGCTTTTTGGCATTTTCTGAGAAGATTTACTACTGTAACATTTTTTTTTTTATTCACCATCGGAAAGTAGAGATTTCAACGAACAGAAAACATACCAACTTTTTGCTAAAAGCTGATATTTTGACGGGTGAATTTTTGATTGAAAATTAGGGTGCTTTTTCGATATTAATTCAAAATAAGGTGCAAAAATAAATATTTCTAATCAAATAAATTACAGCGTATTTGGGACATAAAAAGGTAAGTTTTCACCAAATTCCATGAAAAAAGAAATTTATTTGAAAAAGATAAAAATAAAAAACCAAAATCTTGGTTTTTTGAATTTTTCACATAAATTTTGAGGTTATGTGAAAAAAGTGTAAATACAAAAGTTTTAGATCTTTTTATTACCTACAACTTTGCCATTTGACTTTTTTCCATAGGACTTTTAGTTTTGGCGGAAATCGAGAAAAACCGTTTTTTACCCTTAAAACTCACCCCCATCCCCTTCCCGACCTCAGATCGCCCGTAATTTATTTTTCCTTTCATTTTTATAATATTCCCCTCCTTTTCTAATGGTTTCATCCTACTATTATTTTTTTTCACTTTTTATTATTTTTAAAGGCCTGGCCATGGTCTAATAAGACTTTGGCAAACTTACTTTTACCGACGGTTCGGGTGCGTTGCAGCACTCGTTGTCTCACCTTAACCAAGGATTTCGTTTCTTTATGACATCCATGAGAAGAGACGAGATGAAATACTTTTGGTTCGTTATTTTGCTTCAGTTATCTTTAGGAAATATTTGATTGAAAGGAAATCTTGCATTAAACACAACCGATTGGTCTATTGCAGTGAGTACACCCGCTATAACCGCGCAGAACTGCTGTTCACGTGCTGCGACTACATCTGCACGCTCGCAGTCGAGAGGGTGCAGGGCGAGGTCCTAGGCCCGCCCGCAGACACCCTGAGGGCGAGGAGACCGTCCGCCTGGGACCTGCCCGACTGTACGGACGACTATGGAGATGGTAACGGTAAGCAGCAAAGGGTGTATGGGCTCCATATACAGCTGCTACTACATCTGCACGCTCGCGGTAGGGAGGGTGCAGGGTGAGGTCCTAGGCCCGCCCGCAAACACCCTGAGGGCGAGGAAACCGTCCGCCTAGGACTTGCCTGGCGACTATGGAGATGGTAACGGTATACTTACCGTTACCATCTCCATAGTCGTCAGGCAAGCAAGCAGTCAGTCAGGCAGGCAAGGGTGTATGGGCTCCACAAACACTTTCAGGAGTTACTGTATCTACTATTGACGGGCGAGATTCTATCTTTACTCTTGGAGTTGGTAGGTCAGACGGTAGTCAAAGCAAGCTAAATCAAAACGAGAATACGTATAATAGAACAACGTTTACTCGCTTAGCTACTTATAGTATGAGAGGGCTTTCTGCGATCAGGTTTGCATTATAGCCATTTCGTTTTCTTCCATTAAAGACGCATCTTATGATCAAACTATCATCTGGTGATCTGATCGAACTAGTTTTAGTGCTGTCCCTTATTATAAGTACAAATAAAGCCCTGTATTGTTCGCTATGAGAACAGCAGATAACCGATTGAATTGTTTAGAGTCGACGTCATCGTCAGTAGTTCGCCCCCCGCCGCGGCCTTTCATCGCAGCCCCAATGCTGTTGTCGCCATCCACTGCAGAGTTGCCGCAGACAGACCTTGACACTTTGTTAGAGAACGCAGGTATGGAACGAAAATAACTCAAATAGTCAAGTCTTTATACCATCTAGGTGGCAGCACACGGCCCACCTGATTGAAAGTGGTTACCGTGACCTATGGACGTGTGCAACACCAGGGGAGTTACACTCGTGCTGCCGACCCAGTAAGAACAGAGCTTTTGTGCCGTGTAGAAGACAAAGCAGAACAAGCCATTGTTCCTCCCACTGACAGATCAAAACTCTCCAGTGAGCTCTGGCTACCCTACGCACTGCCAGGAAAACAATACAAGGTTATTATGGCCGCGGTATTCTGTAGGGCGGAGGTACTTCCCCAGCCGGACTGCTCACTTAGGAAGGGTATATTCTACTGTCCTACCTCCTACTTACTTACAGTCAGCATCAGATCGGTCTTGACCAACAAAGTAAGTAGGTATTAAGTGACCTTAACATCTAGTAATATTGTTAATACCGAACTGTTTTATAGATTTAAATTGTATAATCGTTTAAAGGGGTGTACTAAATATTGGAACAATCAGTCAACGGGTAGGAAGGAATACTTACCGAGGTATTATAGCGTTTTCACATTCATCCGATATCCGATATCGGTGTCCGCCCGATACAGCCTTTTGCTCGAAATGAAATTTGCTAGGGATGAAAAAAAAAGTCCATGCCATTTTCGACCTTATTGACATGACATGGTATCGAGTTTTTTTTTCTTATATTCGTGATCAGCATCAATTAACACGAAAAGACACGTAACTAAGAAAGTCATTAAGGTCGAAAATTGCTTTAGTCTCTTTGTGATCCGATATTGGGCCAAAACAGTGGTGTTGGCTCTGATAACCGATATCGGGCCGGACAATGTGAAAGAGAGATACATTATGTCATACAATACATTTGACTTCCTCCGATATCAGATATCGGACAATGTGAAAACGCTCTTAAGATAATTTTGAGTACTTTACTAGTCAAGATTGATCTGCAGGTCTAAAAAGGCCATATTGTATGTTCATTCACTGATCATCATGTGTGTTATTTCACTAAAAATGGTAAAAGGGTCACTATCATATATAGTTGACTATCATAAAATGAAACTTCATTTGAGTACATCATTTCATTTAACAGTTTTGTATGAAAATGTGTAATATGGTCTCAATTTACGAGCCATTCATAATGTCAAATTCGTGGCGTATTGGATGTTAGTAGGGACTTACATTTTGCGTTCATTTTGGTGTTTTCATTGTCCTGATGCTGACAGTACCTACGTACCAACATCTTTGACTGTTTACAAAAATCAAAGACGTATATTAACTACGTTATGTTACACAATGCTACGCTACACTATGCTGCGCTGTGTTGCGCTTCGCTGTACTGTTCTAATAATAATGACATGACCACTGGAAGCTTGGTCCCTGTACCCGATGCCAGTGGGACACTATTTTTTATATTTTTAAATATATTTTTTTTTTGTAAGTACATGTATTTAAAAATGTAATTTATATGTTTTGTTAAAATGAATAAAGGGAATAATAAGAATTTTTTTTTTCACGTCAGAATTTGGTCACCAGTCATGTTATGTTTGATAATAGGGCTGCAAGGAATACTGGAGAAAGATTTTGTACTGATGCAAGGACTGAAGAACGACTTGAATAGGAAGTTAGCCGAGATTGATGCCAACAAGGAAGCGGTGAGTGTTATAAATTACTGTACCTACTAATGTTCATTAATGAAGGGGTAGGTCTTTCCTGATACCGCTTTATAGCTTTCCATGCCTCGGATAAAACGATACGAGGTACGATTTCAAAACCAACCGCGTACGACAAATACATTACATACATTACTTGTTAAAAGTTTGATACGTATGAAGGAGACCATTGAGAAGCCGCAATGAATTACGCGTATCTGCTGCGTGCGTCTGCAGTTGCTTCGAAATCAAACCTTAAGTCGTCGAACATCTGTAACATTCTTTACGGGTAATTGCAGACCTAAAGAGTCCTAGAACACTATGATCTAAAATATAATTCGGTTTGGATTCATTCTTAAAAGAAATGGAAACAAAATAAAATAAAAATAAAAATAAATCGCGATAGAATCCATTATACAAGTGGTTTTATTTTGATAGAATAACGAATTGGTCTTGCGGCCTCGGTGCACAAGTGCGACACGTCCATAAAGGCTGTTTTTTAATTTCAGATAGTAAAATGACATTACCTGTGTTGCCGGTATATTGCAATTAAAAAATAGTCATGTGCCACCAGTATCGAAAGTTGTCGAAAAATTAAATTAAGTACAGATTTTTGTAGGTTATTTTATAGTTAGCTTATATGGATAGTGTACGAAACTAAAAAACTTTTAAAAAAAAATTTCTTTCTTAAAATATAATAAAGCCAAACCACTTGAATCTAGGCCACAAACATTGTCGATAGTTTCGAGCACGTCTCATTATTTCACAATTTAACATTTGCAATTGACCACTTTTCATCCATCCATTATTGTCCATTCCATTCCGTCAGGTGGGCCGTGAGCCTGTCTGTCACCTAAGTGATACAAACAAAGAATTCACTTCAATAATGTAATACACTCGAGCATTGAATTACTCGGGTAATTACATTATATAAGGCGATTCACTCGAGAGCAATGAATACACTAAAAACTCGCATACTGAGAATGCTATAGCTTATAGGAAAATCCGAAAAAAAAAACCCGCGAAAAATAATGTTTTCTATTTTTATTTTAAAGGGGTTTAAAACTAAGAAACATTAGATATTTTATAAGCAACATTGTTCGTGGTTTCATTATTGTATTTACGTGGTTCGGCATGCTGTATAGTCAGCGCGTCAAAAATATATGTTGACTACAATGTCTCAAAATGATTGACAAAAAAATTGTACTATTTTCCGAAATAAAGCTGTGTACCAAATATCAGAAGAAATCGACAACAGGAAGGGGGAAAAACAAGGCATAAAGATCATTTTGAGTACTTTGTTCTTCAAGATCGGTCTGATGCTGACTTCGTTCGACGACGACGTTCCTAATACAATTTTGGGGTATAATCTCCCATTCCACTCATGCTACTTCTCCTTCGAAGCTTACCCCCTCTATAGAGCGTATTATTGGTGTGCGAGATTTTTAGTGACCCCTCTTGAGTGTAGATCATTATAACTCCTGCAGATGTTGAACGCCGTGACGATAGGAGCCCCGTACTTGGCTCTGAAGATGTATGAGCCGTCGCCGATGGGGCCCGGAGACGACATGTGCAACCAGTACAAGAGAGTCATGAGGTTCGTTACACTACTGCGATGTCTTCTCTGTTTTTTGTTTCTTTATATGTGGCTTGTAGGGGTTAAAATAGGGTATGAAAGATTATGTTCATCGGTTTAGAATAAAACACACAGTGTGAGAGTTTATCACCCGCAAGAGACGATTCTCGAAGGACAGAATAAAGTACTAAAGATATTTTCTTAGCACCGGTACCCCTTTTTTTTGTTATTTTTTAAGTGTGGGAAATCCCCACAGATAGCATCGGAGGGGGACGTTATGTCGGGCTCGAACCGACTAAATCGCACGCCGTTTGTGGGTCGTAGTGCTAGGCCGAAGGTGAGGTTGTCAGGCGACATATTCTCGCATCCCGGCTGACCCAGGGCCTATCTAAACATTCGCAGAAACAATTGCCGCTCGCACCTCCACGCCTGGCGAGAATCGCCTCCCAATTGAATATTGATAGTGTCCGTCTAAACAGAATTTTAAAACCTAAATTAAAATGTCACTTGCGAATCTCGTATGATATAATCGAAGGCGAGAATTGAGTGTTTGCCTGTGTGTAAGCATTTTGATATGATAATCGTAGGGTGATTATTGCTAGCGATAGTGTTGCGTACGAAACTCGTCCAGTCTAAATGCCACCCTATATACTTAGGCGTTATACTGATAACGTTTTGGAAATGTCTACTTATGTGGGGGATGAAACAGTGGATGATAGTTTGCATGGACGTCTATTTATTTATTAGGTAGGTTTCTTAGCTTATGCTCCCGGCGGCCGATGCCTCCGAAGCGATTCCCCATTTTTGAAATTGGTTAAAAATAGAAAGACTAAAGCTATGTTGGGCGTAACCAGGATTAACGCCCGTATAATAATGATAAGTAAAGGTTATTTTATGCTTCCATCTCAGCTGAATAAGTCCTGGCTTGACGTTGTAGAAGGCAACATGCATGCCAATGGTCTCACCACCGTGCATGCCCCATACCATGCGATTTAGAGGATGAAAAGTCGGCAGTTGGACCCTGGTTTCCGAGATGCGATGGAGAAAATACGTCTTTACAATGATAATGTTTTTATGCTACAGGCTGTTCCCAGGCTCCAGTGTGACTGCCACTCCGTCTGGCAGCGAGAAATCTACGCCGAGGAACAATAAGAACCAGAAATTATGATGTCGTACTGGTAAGTACCTACCTGTAGGTAACTAGCTAAGATTGTTTCATTAAGCTTATTCCAGCCGCTTTAACTACATTACATAAGTATTGGGTACATTATTTATTGCTCATACTTCGGACGCAAACGAGTTCCTCAACTTTAATAAAAAATAATCAGGTACCATTTCGAATTTATTAAACTCATAATATTGCAGTTATGATACCCAATTAAAGTGAATTAATTAACAAACACAAACCACATACGGTAAAGCCTAATTAATTCGCCATAGACTGCATTTAAATTAAATAATCATTTTGAGTTAAAGCATAGATAGTTCAAAAAGCAATTTGTTTCATTGTAATTTTTTTTTCTGTTCTACCATCATATACCTACTCGTAATTAGGTTCTTCTGAGGCCGCTGACTACACGTGATGACTAATAATAAAATATATAAGATATACACCTAATTTAAAATACTATTTATTCATCTTGCGTTGATGATATTTAATATACTTACGTTTTTTTCATAATAAATAATAAGCCCCCAAGAAACTCAATTTGGTGCTTTTGTCGCCGCCAACTATCTTAATCAGCCGTTCAATTAACTGCCTAGGCTGGTGACTAAACGGCGCCATTCAAATAACGGCCTGAATGATATTTAGCCGTAACGTTTATTACAACATTTAATAAACTGACTGGCTAATACTTAGGCCATTGGTAGGACAGAGCACCAACCCAAAATAAGATAGAAAATACGTACATACATACATATACTCATGCCTGTAAATCCCCGAGGGGTACCTAAATAGAGGTGTATTCACAGAAAATAAGTGATAGTTTTATTGAGACAGTTGTGCAATCCGACATGGATAGGTTTTTAACCGAAATGAAATGCAAAAGATGAAAATTAATGGGTACCGCCTGCTATAAACCTTGTTTCAATCTTTTTAGCATCAATCGGGTTTTTTGTTTTCAATATTATATATAATATTTTATTTTATACTTTTTAGATATAATATTTATATTTTTGTAATCGTCTTCTAATTGCCTTCATTTTGATACCCCACTCGATAAATTTGAGTCAAAATGTTTGTTTTAGCTGTTTGATTAAATGGCTAGGCAAGTAATTAAACGTCATCGATCCAAGCCATTTATTTGCCTAGGCGTTCAATCAACTGGCTGAACATCATTCAGCCCGCTAATTGAACAGCGCCATTTAGTAAAGAGCCTAGGCAGTTAATTCAACGGTTGCTTAAGCTAGTTGGCTGCGATACTTTAATAAAGACGCCACAAATTAGATCAGATAGTATCGACTATTCTTCCATTCAAATCTTATTCGCAACAAAAAATGTAAACATCTTTTTAATAAGATAAAACATCGTCAGATAAACAATAAAACCCATGGCGGTCATAGGACAGGGGTTGCAGTCCCACAAATTTGGATTTAATTTTGAACTGACCTTGACATCTAAAAAAGAATCAAGCATCCTCTGACAAATGCAACCCTCAAATGTAACTTTTAAATGGACTAGCACGGGAGGACGCAAGCACTAACTAGCTATAAACTGTTTATACCTACTGGCCATTGATGAAACTTGATGGAATTTACTACACATATTGAATAATAACTACACTTGTACCTTTCTACAGTTTATTTTTATTTTTAACCTGACCGGTTTCGTA
This sequence comes from Eilema caniola, assembly GCA_949126895.1. Lineage (NCBI taxonomy): Eukaryota > Metazoa > Arthropoda > Insecta > Lepidoptera > Erebidae > Eilema > Eilema caniola. The sequence continues at coordinate 12,262,769 of OX421460.1, read as the reverse complement.
ATCCTTTGATAATGCAGTGAGGGGAAACCGGTCAGGTTAAAAAAAAACTGTGAAAAGATACAAGTGAAGTTATTAGGCAACTAGCTATAATTTTTCATACTTAGTGTTCGCGCAATTTTTGAAAACCGCGCTGTTCCTGCATGCCCTGTCTTTTTAATACTAGGTAGGTACACTATTGGGAAGACGAAGTGATCTTTCACGCACGCATACTCACGGCAATAAAATGTGTAAATCTAGTTCACATCTTTTTACATTAAGCACGAGTTTTATACATCTTATAAAACTCGTGTTAAATGTACATACGGTCAGGGTACAAAAGTAAAAGTTTTATATTCCTTTGAAACCAAAACATTTTTGCGTCAACATCATTCATGTGCATATAATACAAATAGGATTGCTAGGTATCCTCACACGACCTTGAATCGCGCCCTTATATACCTATCATGGGTATAGTTTTTATACATGTGCTTATAGGTCTATATTTCGGTCGTTCGGTTGAATTATGATGAAAAAATAGGCACTAGCCATTGATGTAACAGCTACGTAATGAAAGGTTACTAAGTGTATCACGTAAGTGCACAATGTACGCTTCGGCCTCTCACAATCAATCTTTTCAATGATTAATACGTGGCCATCATCGTGCTACTGAGGCACATGTTGTACACGGTTATACCTAATCTATAAGGCACTTGTCCCACCGGCGCCGGCGCGGCGGCGACTTGGCGATGAATGAGCTAGCAACTTTAAACGAAACCTACAAAATACCACGATCATATTATAATACACAAGGTTATCCTTATGTTGTGTTCCCGGCGGTGAGTGGGGTAGCCAGAGCTCACTAGAGAGTTTTTGTGATGCCAGTGGTAAGACTCGTGGCCTGCTTTGTCTTTTGCACTGACGGCACAGAAACTTTACAGGGTCGGCCGCACGAGTGTGACTCCTCTGGTGTTGCACACGTTCATAGGCCACGCTAACCTCTTTCCATCAGCTGGGTCTGTGTTTGTCTGCCACCTAAGTGGTATAAAAAAAGGTACAATTACTTACCTCATCTGTAAGGCACTTGTTCCACCGACGACGGTGAGCGATCTTGTAACTTTAAACGAGGTGACTATGCGGTTTTTTAGAGCGTGGTAGGCAGTAAAATGGAGTGTAAGCAAAGCTGCACTACACAGGTATTTACTTAATATATATATTATATATTTTTAAATTAAACTAATCTCCAACGGTGTCCAAGTTGCGACTTAAACAGTGGACAGCGAGCGTTTTTCACAGCGAGGGCCGCGTACCCATAGAAACCACAAGCTCAACTTTTGCCCTCTGAGAGTCCGCCAAAGAAATTGTGTTCAATAAGTTTTTTCTGTATATCGTCAAATTTATGTCATGAATTTTAAACGATAAGAAAAGGTCAATTCGTATGTATGTAGGTACTCTCAACTTTGAAAACGTGTGCAAATCGTAGGTACCTATCTATTTTACAGACACAGTTTAGGGTCACGTAACCCCATTCTAACTATATCCTTCTATTAATAGTAATTTATTACGTAAACTTTAATAATTAAATAAAAATGTGAAAGTTTGTGAAGATGTTTGGATATTTGTGTTTGTTATTTATGCCATAATAACAAACATTAGCACAACACTGGACCACTGATCAGCCGTTAGCTCCTAACGGCTGGTCCGCTGGGACGATCTGCTGTGCAATTCTCTAAGCACACAGCGACGAGCTCAGCGCTAGATAGAGATTATCTTTGGTCAGACTGGGTGACGTCAACTGAGATCGACCAATGACCAATATTTATCAAGCCTGTCGCAGCGCTGAGCTCGATGCTCAATGCTTAGAAAATCACACTGCCTGGTACAAATTCGGTAAAGGGATAGATTAAAGTCTGGCATAATTACTTTTTCACTTCTCATGCTCTTAAAATGTTACTTTAGTCCCTGCATATCGGGACTAAAGTTCATTATTAATCTCTAGGGACTAAAGTAAATTTTTTTTAGTTTACTTTGATAACTCCTAAACAGCCAATCATGGTGTTTGTGAATGGGAGGATTATCACCTTTTTAGTGATTGTGTATAGAAATAACCTCAAAGTGACATTTGAAAAAATGAAAAAGTAATTAATTATTATGTAAGTATTAAGGATAAGTTCATTTTATTATCCATTTCCAATTAGTTTTAAATTATTTTTCAAGTTTGAATCTGTTGGCTAAATATGTATGCAAGCATATAAACCGTACGTCACTTAACAACAAAAAAAAAACCGCGGGACAAATTTCTTTGCAATTTGAATTTTGAATAGATTATTCGTAATAAGCTTGCGTTGTAATCACCAATTACTTACACCAATTAATTGTGCAACTTAGAAACTTTGTTATTATAAATAAATAAAAATAAATAAATATTCCACAACATTTCACACAACGCTATCTAGATCCATGGTAAGCATAGCTTTACTACCTTGTATTATGGAATCTAGAATACGGATAAACATACTTAGATATTTTTTTTTTGTAAATGCATACATATTATACATAGAAACACCCAGACCAATGCAAATACCCATATCCATGCATACAAATATTTGCACTGAGCGGGGATTGAACCCGCGCCTCCTGCGTAGCGACCGCGTTCACTACCGCCAAGCCACGGAGGCTTTACCCCGTTATCGATATGATAAATGAATATATTTAAGTTGAAAAAGATATTTGCCTATTTCTGATTTTTTTTTCATATTATAATTTTGTATAAAATGTGGCTTTTTTTCCTCGCATTCAAAGTGAAAAGTAGAGTGTTTAACGTGGGACTAAACAACCATAATGACACTCGAACTATTAGCCACCCGAGCGAAGCGAGGAAAACATCTCGTGTCATTATGGCTTGTTTTAGTCCCTTGTTGAACAATCTACTATTTATCCCGGGAATAGCTTCTCATAGGTTACGGGCACGGGTTGCGGAACCACTTTAAAATTATATAATAGTCTCTAACGCAGATCGTAAACAGTTGGAGCTACAAACTTGAAATTATAGCGGTCAATTGAATGCCTTTTGTATTGTAAAAATCGACTTCTGTCGCGTGGACGGCATAACCGAATTTAAAAAAGGTTTAACCTAATTTTATTAATAACAGTGAAACTTGGTTAAGTTGGACCTGGATAAGTGAGAAATCTCCATAACTGTGCCAGTTATGGAGATTTCTCACTTATTCGTTAGTCTTGTTGAATACTTTGGCACTGAATTACTTCTATTAGTGCGCTGAAGCAAACCATATTTGGGATACGTTCTTTTGATTTTATCGTTATATTCACCTCCATAACAGAGACAGCGAGCGAATTTTACATGCATTTACCTCTGTAATTGAGATATCATGATTTTGTTTGTTTACTTACTTATTCTTATTCTACTGATAAATTCCTTACTTGACTAATTTTGAGCCTCAATAATCTACAGTTTAGTTTTGCTATACATAATTATCATACGGATGTTTATGGGGAAAATGGCGATTGCTCAGTTATATTGAAAAGACATCAATAATTGGTGACTAAAGCATGTATTTGATAAAATTAATAACAACGAAAAATATCTTACGTTGAATAATAATGACACTAGTACCTTTCCACACTTTATTAAATTTTTAATAAACCTGACTGGTTTCATCTCACGGCATTATCAAAGGTTTACGCAATAAATGTAATAATGATGAATATTACGTAAACCTTTGATAATGCTGTGAGGTGAAACCGGACAGTTTAAAAATAAAAATAAGGTGTGGAAAAGTACAAGTGTCATTATTATTCAATATGTGTAGTAGATTTCACCAAGTACCATCAATCTCCAGTATAAACAAATATATTATAAATCTGAGCTAATACCTGAAACCTATCCTTTGTTCGGTACTGGACAGATTCTTGGATTGGACAGATTAGTTATTGCCAGTAGACAAACGTTTATCTGTGTTTTTATGGTGATTAGGTTTTTAATTAAATAATACCTAGTGATAATTGAAGCCATGACACATTCTGTTAACATTTTTGTATTATTTATAAAAAAAACGTGCATTTTATTATCTTTTTTGATTTCCCAAATTCTCAATTAAGATCGAAAGTCACGTATAATTTACATTATTTGTACATTTTTTATTTTATAATAGCGCACCTGTATAACTGAAATAACCTGTTTTCTGATCTCTATTAAATAGTAAATGAGGCAGAAATTTATCTCACTATACTACAGTAATAAAATAAATCAATTTTCAAGTAAGTGCGAGTTGATAAGATTTTATAATATAGATACTTCGGGTTACAGTTCTTAATTACGAAAAACATAATAAAATACTTAGTATTTTTTACTAAAGTATAAATTGAAAAAGAACATTATATGTAATTTTTATCATGTAGTTATATCTGCATAATTATCTATATCTATATATATATAAAAGAAAGTCGTGTTAGTTACATTGTTTAAAACTCAAGAACGGCTGATTATTCTGAAAATTGTTGGGGAGGTAGCTTAAAACCAGGAGAAGGAAATAGGACACTTTTTATCACGTATAACAAAACGCAAAAACACTTTTCTTCTGGAATAGCAGCCACATTGTAAGAAGGATGCCGTACGGCTCATTCTGCATTAAAATTGCGTAAATCGTCCATGGCCAAAGTTTTATCAGCATGGAAAATCATCATCTGGGACGAATGCACAATGGCGCAGAAACGTGCATTGGACACACTTGAACGAACATTGAAAGATCTACGCAATAACTCGAGATGTTTTGGAGGCGCAATGATTTCCGCCAAACACTACCAGTAATTTCAAGATTAACTGTTGCAGATGAAATGCACGCTTGCCTCAAATCATCGAATCTATGGCGCTATGTGAAGAAATGTCAGCTGACAACAAACATGAGAGTTGCATTGCTGAACGATACATATGCTGAAGATTTCCCTGAGCAATTACGGACTATCAGTAACGGTCGAGTACAGTCAGCATCATTAAAATGTTACTAACAAAAGTACTTTTTGAAATTATACTTGACTGGATACCATCAACCGGCGTGATTGTGTATATGATATGAGTACTCTACTAACTTAGATAATACTGGAAGACCGATTGTTAAGATAGTTAGACCACTCTGGATACTTACAACTATTTGAGTACTCTAATAACCAATATAAAATTGGGATTTTGGTTTTGGGATTATTTTGAGTACTTTTGTTAGCGACATTTTAATGATGCTGACTGTACCTGTCGGCGAATCGAGCGGATTGATTTCATTTCCTCAGAATTTCTGTAACTTAAAAACACTTCCTTTTTAATTTATATTAGTATGTAATCCAAATAAAAAATGTTCGTTGATAAAATCAAAGGTCTGCTCATTTATTGACTCAAAGGCGTAAAAAACTTCTCCGAGTCAGCTAATTTGTAATATTTAGCGGTATAGGTATTCTAAACATTCCTTACAATACTGTGAATACCATAACGTTATTTTCAGTGTCAACCCTACAAGTGGCCAATGTTTATGTGTTCATGTACTTTTTATAATATTTAAGGCATTCAATTGTAAATGTTGTCGCGGACATGTCGTTCTGTTCCATTACAAAGTAGCGCCGAATATTATTTTTCGGTACTCACTATATAAACATTAGTCATCTTATCATGTTATTATCTCTTAATTACACTTACATCACATATTTAACGTAATTTTCGGTTATTCTATCACGAGCGGTTAAACGAACCACAATATATTTCGGTTTCAAAAAGGAGAAAATATAAGAAAAAAATATTAAAAAAATATTAAAAAATAAAATGTTTGCAACAGTGAGACTCGGAAAAAAGAATGGTGGAGAACTAGCGAAGAAATTATTTGAAATTCGAACGGTATCTTTACCGATAAAGAAGAATTATTCTCAGCAAGAGAATTTCAACGAGTTATATAAGTTTTATAGTGATGAAATTTGTAACGATGACAGATATAAGCCTCTGAGTGGGAAAGATTACGATAGATTCATCAGCGCAAGGGCAGCGAGAAGAGAACCGGCAGTAACCAGACAAATTAGTAAGTGAATTATCTACACTCGACAAAGAAAATACGGTTGCACGTTTAAATACAACTTTATATGAAAAAGTGCAACCGTATCTCCTTTGCTGACCGTACATACTTATCCTGACGACTGTATGTGGCCGTAGGGGTGGCTGGGCGATTCATACATTACTTAAGCATGTAACATGTGTACAGAACCTCCATCAACACAATTATATTTATCTACTCTGATACTATAATACAAAGATTATAAAATTGAAATCAAAACTCTTATGACAAACATTACGCACAGGCCAAAAAAAAGTTTTATTACGATACAGGTCTTGTATGGACACCTATATCATAAAATAACTTTTTAATCATAACGACACACCTATACAACCTCAATCTGGACTGAACCTCTACTTTAAACAAAACGGCCGATTCGGAAGAAAAAAAAGAAACGCGCATGCGCAATCGATGTTTGCGCCTTGGCTTGGCGTCAACTTTTTTTTTACATTTATATTAAACAAAGTTTGGTTTTGTTTGTAAAATAAATTAGTTTATGTATTATAGTATGAGAGTAGATAAAGTAGTGTATGACACTGTACATAACTTGGTCTTATAACACTCGTGTGATACAATAAAAAAACTCGCCTACGGCTCGTTTTTTTAAAACACACTCGTGTTATAAGAACCCTTATTATGCAACAGTATCATAAACTACTATTATATCATTGACAAAGAAACTTGTACAAGCGGAGCAAAACCTGTATTCTAATTTCACCTAAAATCCAACCTAAAAAATTCTTAGAAATAGATTATTTATCTATTTCTAAGATTTTTTTAATACATTTAGATGTTTTTTATTTACGTTTATAATGATTGTTTTTATTCTTCTATATTTTTTCTTAATTATACTACATAAGTACTAGGACACTTTTGTAAACATGCATATTCATCTTGTAGATAAACATCTGGCTGTTATTTGGTTAAAAAACAGATCTGAATCTATCTGGCTTACTTTTTTGACAGTCAAATTATTAATTTCAAATACCTGCTTATCGGTTTTTTTATCATATCACAGCCATTTGAAAATCACTCTGAAATTTAAAAAATTCATGGTTTATTGCATGTATGTAATTTTTCATATCATTAGGAAGTTGTAAGACTCGGGGACCGCGGGGTCCCCCCTCCCGAGGAGGGCCAGACCGAGACCGGCTCCGGAGGCGGGGGTATCCATGGGGATTTCCCGCACGTAAAAAACAAGCAAATTATTATATGAGTTTCCTATTCAACAAATAAGCTTTAACAACATAAAACATGTCCTGTAACAACTATTCGTCCGTCGCCGTGATTCGTAATACTCGTTTTTGATCAGATATAATTTATTTATTTATTTATTTTATTTACGCTAACATAGTTAAAACGCATTTTTATTTATTCATAATGTTTTTTAGCCAGAAAGATAACTTATCAAAGGTATAAAATAAAATTCTACATCTTTAAAGTTGGTTTCCAAAATTTGTTAAATACCTTATTGTTGTTACTGTGATGTAAGCGGTTTACACTTTTAATGAAATTCATAATAGAAGTAGATTTCAGGCTGATCTTGCCAGTGAATTACTCATAAATACTGGTAAATAGTGTCACCATTATATGAGCACCCACAGTGACTTCGGGTTCCAAAGTCTAAGCTTTGGATGTAACCAGCCCCTCTAGACAAGTGGCAATTCGCTAGCTGGCGTTTGGTGGAATAGAATGACGAATGTATGGGATTTGACGTATATGACAGTCGTTAACGCATGTCATATACGTCAAATCCTATACATTCGTCATTCTATTCCATCAAACGTCGGTTAGCGAATTGCCACTTGTCTAGAGGGGCTGGTATTTGAACTTCCCGGGACTAGCGCTGGAATGATGATGATACCACACTAAGCTGAAGGCCACATTTCCTAATTTAAAACTTAAGCTTACTACCCGGCGAATTGATAAATCCTACCAATATTTATAAATGCGAAAGTTTGTGACATTTGTTACTCAATCAGGCTCCAAAAGCTAAATAGATTGATTTAAGTCTGGAATAAATAACATAATATAGAATTTTTTATCAAATGACGCACCAACTTTAATTACTAAATATAAGAAATTAATTCTATTGTCCAAGAAATTAACTATTATGTCATCTTTAATCTCTGCAATTAACGTAAGCGCTAATAGAAACACCTGCAATTAAATTCATTGTATGATTAATAACAGATCCCGCTGCAACTTCTGTTCAGCTGTCCCTTCTCGGCTTTGCTTTTAACCCATAATATACTCGAAATGTACCCAAAAGTTTGCAAATAATGTATGAGAACCTACCGGTATTATTCGTAATATCTGTCGAGTAGTATTAAAACAGTCTTGAATACGAAACAATTTATTGTTTGCTGTTATTATGTTAGTCTAATGCTATTATTGCTTGAGTTTATCTCGTAGTGTCGTTCATAACTTACAATTTGCGAATTCGTAATTATATCGTTTGAAAGGCAATTTTTTACCTACAATAATGCACAACGTATCTAACAAATTTATATTTTTATGTTTATTCATAACATACAAAAACCCAAAATAAAAATCCATCCTCTTTAAAATATTAGTATAAGAAGTAATAATTATAACTGTTTATTACTTACTAGCTGTTGCCTGCGGCTTCACTCGCGTATATACAGCCCATGTCCTTTTCCAAGCTATAATTTTATCAGGTTACCTTCTTATTTATGATATTAGCATGGATTTGTGTCTACTGAAAAAGAACATTACATTACATCATATATATATATATATATATATATATATATATATATATATATACATTTACGGCTGTATATCCTCGAAGTGATAGGCAGAGGTGTATTAACAAAACACCCACCCAATCAACATCAAAAAATTAAAGGTAAGATCCAAAATGAAAAATAATAACGCGTGATATTGTTAAAACAGCCCTAAACAAGAAAAATTCACTCTCAATTCCTAGTGACGTTTCCATTGGCGGAGAATGGTACATTTAAAAAAATCAAATTTTTCAATATAGTGGTGGTGTCGACATTGGGCGCAACTAGGAATAGCCACTCGTTTTGAACGCAATTAAAACAAATACTTACGATTCATTTATGATCATTATGTGAATCACACTTTAAGAGCGTCAGCGTAGATAAATTTATCAAAGTCAATGGCCAGCTATCTAAATGATTAATAACGTATCGTACATTTGAAAAAACTATTAGATGCAATAATATTGGTAATGTGTTCCAATGATGAGGCTCTTGTACAAGCCTTCTTCTTGAAGTCGGAAGCTCATACGGCCGTATTAGCTAAACCAAAAGCAGGAGTAGGCAGATATCGGGCTCTGAAATGTAAGCCTCGGAAGTAACTCAAAACTGACTATAAGAATTAATTCATAGGAAGACGAGTTGTCTTTTTTCTCGAGTATCGTCTTGTTTTCAGTCGCCATTAAAAAAGTCATGTAAAATCAATTTTTTACTCGTCAGTAATGAGATATTTAAATTGATTTGTTAATAAAATTTATCGAGTTAGATTCATGATTTACAAAATGAGTGTAAAATATTACATAAATTCACAAATGTCATTGTTGTAAGACGGTCGTTACTTATATATAAAAATGTCATTGTTGTTTGAAGATAATTATTTTCATCTAATACAATACTACGATACAACTACTTTTACATTGCAATATGTATTGAATGAGTTACGACACGGTTGCAAACGGCAATGCCCGTTCATCCATTCTATTTAATTCTATTATGGTTATGATGATCAAGGCCTATTATACCTATTTGTTTCGTTTTTGCATTGTAATCTATAAAATGGAATCTCCGTTCTTAATTCTTAATATCTCTAGTTGAGTCCGCAGTTTTTGTTTTTTATTTACTCAAGGTTTACAAAAAAATTTGTTAGTTTTTTTTTTAATAAATGTTTTTACTTACGTCATCATCAGCTATAAAATAAAAGAAAACCATGAACAGAAAGACAAAATGCTGTTGATTTTTATGTTATGTGGTTATATCTGTCGATAGATATAGTTATTAGTTATTCGATTATGAATCAAATACGTAAATAATATGCAGGAAATCGATCATCTTATTGATTTTAAGTAGGTATCAAACGATTTTATCAATATCAATATTTATTTATAATTATATCCATTTAAATATATACATATTTATATCACAACTGAATCAAAGTAAACCGTGTTTTGTTGATAAGAGTTTCTTATCAAAAACCAAGGTTCTATTTAATTGTATTAAGGTTATGATCAAGGCCTATTTTTGTTTCCTATTTACATCATTTTCAGGATGTAATTTATTACTGTAAAATATTTCCTGTTTATTAATAAATAAGGAAAGAAAAATGTATTGGTTAATGCAAGGGGCTTTTTTTACTCTACCAAAATCCAATTAGACGAAGTCTCGAATTAATTTGGGAATTAAAAAAAAACGATTAAAGAAATAAAAATAACTGTCCACTTAGTTTAACGTTAATACATAGCTGAGGAAGTGAACTGCTTCCATTGTCGAGTCTCTAGTATTAAGTTCATTATTTAATCACGAAATCACTTCATTGCTTCACCACGAATGATTACATCACGAAATCCTTTGAATATGCAATCACAGGTTATTTCTTTCGTGATTGTTTAATACATACCGTGCAACGGGAAAATGCCACAATATGCTATTTCCAATTGTAGAATTATCAGCCTAGAACTAAATTTGAAAAAAAAAAGTAGAAGCATTTCTTATTTTATCTCTCAGGAGTATTTATTTATAATTATATAGTCTGAAGCCTGACATGCAAGTGAAAACTATTTATAACAATTGTTCGGTGCCTAAAATTATTATAAGTAGGTATAACATCCATTTTAGTTACCTTTAAAAAGATATCACATAGGTGTGCGATAGAAAGAACGCTTTACAAAACCAAAATACGCTGATTTCAGCTGATCATTCACTCTTTTCCTAATTCAAATCACATGCTACGTGCTGTTAGATATGTACAATTTTATACACGGTATCTCTGACGTCAGAGCTATTGCGTTCACCAGACTCTGGCAAGCGTTGGTTCATTGAAATGTTATTGTTTAAAAAGTTTATAGATAACGCAGTTTAGTAAAACAACTCTGAATGTCATTCGTATAACTACAGTCATGCCTTGGAAATATTTGCTTTAACAGCGTATGCCTTTTTTAATGTGTAGAAACCCCAGCAAGTACCACTTCATTGGCTAAAACCACACGGTATTTCATAACGGGTACCTGTTTTAAGAGAAACTCGCGTCGGGTATACCCTTAGATTGGAGTTCCTCAAGAACCCCGCTACCACCTGTAGTACAACAAGCGGCCTCGCCGTAAGTTGGAGAAGGCCTTGCATTGCCCCTTTGTTAAGAAGGGTAAAAACAGAATATGACGCGCCACAGTGATGACATGAAATTGGTCCTAGCAGTAGCAGTACTGCTAGGGCCAATGTCATCACTCCCTGAATTACATACGGCTGGTACTTGGGGTTACTCATAATTAACTATATCCGACATAGCTGTGCGTAAGTCCTGAAAATGTCTCCTACGACGTGTTTTTATGCATCGCCTGTTTGCTATCAAACAGTTATCTAATATGAATATTTTTATCTTAAAGTATGTAATTACTGAGTAGGTATGTGAGTTCAGTAGCCGCAGTAGCAGTGATAATGGCATTGAAAGATAAACATATTTTACCTATTCTCATATTGACATTGAAACATTAAAAAAAAACCTTTAATTACAGTTTTTGTCTTTACAACAAAAAAAACATGATTACAGGTCTTCTATAGGCAACTGTGCTATCCAGCTTCAGCTAATCACAAGGAGATGTAAAAGTTTTTTTTTCTACATAATATGTGGATGATTTTTATCATTTTAAGCAAATTATATTGATTATTTCATGAGACTTTGTGGTGTACGATTTTGTGTAACGATGATGTGTGATACGTGTAAGATAAGTAGTGTATCAAACACTACTTTAACTATAGTAACTGTAACGTAATAGACATGCAATAACAATATTAATAGACAAGCATACGGCTCACCTAATGGAAAGTGGTTATTTATTTAAATGATCATCAACCACATAATTATTATGTTATACTTAATCAATTAAATCTTAGTGTTCTATCAACTTAAAACAATAGGTAAAAAAGGTGTTGCTTCACGATAAATATCGAATTTCAGCCGCATTGCAATAACATTGGAAAAAACAGACTCTCCCTACCTATTGCGAGCGGTGTGAAGCTAGAATATAACTGTGGGTATCATGGAGAAGGAAATGATAGCGGAGAAGTTGCAAGTCAATCGAGATTCGAGTCGCGAGCCTTCCATACGTCAAACCGCCTCAATTGGTCTGTGACGTCACCATCTAGTTCTAGTGAAACGTCCTTGCGTTTGGTTGTCATTTTTGGTCAAAAGTTCAACGATAAAAATAGCTTTAGCCTGGTTTAAGAATGAAGTGTGCAGTACAAGGATGCACAAAATATATAGATAAACAATTTAAACATTTTAAGTGTATAACATTTCATCAGTAAGTCCACTATATTCAAATTTTAATTTTTTTGAAAAAAATGTTGTAACAGAACCATCTGGCGTAGAGAAGAAATAAGTAACCTTGTCTTACATGTATACTAGTTGTAATAATAACTCAATTCATTTTATGAAACATTCATCACAATAAACTCGCCCGAGTTCATTAGCAATTTCAAAAATGTTATTTTATTTATTAAATGGCATATTTAGCTGAAATTGAAAATTAAAGTAAAAATAATCGGGCCATCTGTCGGTATAAGGCCAAATCATGTAGCCCCCTAAATGATTTTGCTATAATCCGAAAGTTGGCGCCTTAGTTTTAAAAATTATTTACCTAATAATAGATTATTCTAGAATTCTGTGTAGCGCTTAGTGGCGAATAGTCAAACTATATAACAAAAATGACAAGGTCTGTTTCTGTTCGGTTTCGCTATGACGCAGTAGATGGAGACGGGGACGAGGTTTGACGTCATGCCCCCGCGTCTCCCTTCCCACCCGCATTTGGTCACGCGTTTTTCTTAAGAGAAATTTGACTATGGCATCTCCGCTACTTAATCATATTCTGTCCTCCGTGGTGGGTATCAAGTCAAACAATTGCTTTAAACACAAGTCATTCTACACCCTGATTAGTGAAAGTAGTTTCTTAGAGATTTCAGACCTAATAAGCTATAAGCTTTTCGCGACTATCCTCCACCTTGGACGAGTGAATGATTGCACGGCCCGTGTAACATGCGTCTCCGATACTGCCGTCCGCATTGCAATCAATGGAGTCATCAGACAGCATGTCGTTGATAGCAAAAAGAAGGTCAGACAACATGGAGCCTTGTGGGCGTATATGTCCATGGGGTCCGAGCAGCTACCGTTGGCTAGATTTGCTAGTTATTCCGGTCTGCTGGATTCTTGACGAAAATGATGAGTACAAAAACATGACGCAAAATGTAAGAACCTATTTAATATACAATTAAGTAAGTGGTGCTTGACTGTACGCGTTTATAAATTTCGGGGAGAATCGAGTCCAAATGTCTATACATATTTATAGAGTATCTTTTTGGAGGAAACGGTACGGAATAACCCGTTTTTTAACTCAACCTTGTAATTTAAGAACCCTTATGCGACTGTTTCATTAACTACTAGATATGTATTATACACGGCTACAAAATGGAAGTTGTTTTCACGGTTCATATATTTGATATTTTTAGCATGTCTTTTAAACGCCTGTATTTCAGAGGATTCATATTATATAAGCCTTGATTAGATAAAAGCCGTCTAGAACTCTTAGATACGATTTATGTTTACTGTATCAAATATTTTAAGAATAAAAACTTAAGTAGGGTACGTATTTCGAAATTTGTGTTGAAATTATATTCGTATTTAATTAACAAAATATACGATTTCGTGTAGGTATTTTGGCTAGTTAAAACTGATGAGATGTCACCGTAACACCGTATCTGTGAATATGCAACAATCAAATCCGGACCTATAACTAAAAACTGCATCGAAATCGAACTTCTCATTAGTTTTGGAGAAAAATGGGAACATGCATTTGCACAAACATCCTCTCACTCCAAACGCATATTTACCGTCTTCGTTTCGTCGTGGGTAAAAAACAAAATTTTCAGCTTTTATTTCTATGTTCGTATGAATATAAATGTTTATATAATTGAAAAATGCGAGTGGAGGCCAAGGGTGACGCGCCAACCTCACACAACGAAATAATCTTGTCATGTTCGCACGTCAGAAATGTCAAAATATGTTAATTTACATCTAATGTAAATAACTAAACAAAACATTAAAGATTAAGATTGGACCTGTGATAAGAAACCGGTGGCTATTTTCCCACAATAACAACTACCGTAAAAGCATAATATATGTTCTTATAAACTTATAAGTTAAAGCTAAGAAATTGTATATTTCGAATAGGCATTATGTTCCACCATCATCAAAATGCAAACTTTGCATACATTCGAGACCGAGAATCCCAGTAGCATGCAAATCTGGCATTTTGTTTTTGAAACCAGGATCAGCTGTCTTTTTACCCGATTGTCAATTATTATTACTGACAATTTAATGGTTCATGTCTCAAATGAAAGGTATTTATTGCCTAAGTGTTTTTGGGTATCTATATATAAAATATGAACTAAAACTATACTATGTACTATGTATATTGGATTATTGGCCTGCCTCTCGGGTGTTGAATTTTTTCCCGCCAAGAAGTTATCCAAATTCTGGAAAAATTAGTAGTCTGTAGGCGCAAGGTCTTCGTGAGTCCAGCTGAGTATGGTAGATGACGGAGAGCTTCCAACCCCAGTTCTTGCAACTTGGAGACCGTCTCTGTGCAGTATGAGGTCGCGCATTGTCGTGCAGGAGCAGCGGAGAGGAGCGATTGACCAATGCTGGTTGGAGATGTGCCAGCTTCTCCATTATTGTGTTCAGTTCTTCACAGTACACATCTGCAGTAATGCTCACCCCGTTTGGTAAGATGCTTTGATCAATCACACCGGCGCTAGACCACCAAACAGTGACCATCACTTTTCTAGGGGTAAGTTTTCGTTTAGGGCATTGTTTAGATGCTGAACGAGGATCCAACCAACTTGCTAAGCGCTTGCGGTTATCAAACAGAATCCATTTTTTTCATCGCAAGTAACATTGCGTTTCAAAATTCCTTCATTTTTGTGTCTGTTGTGCTATGCCAGGCATGTCTTGACGCGTACTTCGCGCTGGTGATCATTGAGTTCGTGGGGCACCCATTTGTCAAGCTTTTTTACCTTGCCAATTTGACGTAAATGGACTAATATTGTTTTGACGCTAACGTCGAAAGCTGCTGCTAATTCAGCCATAGATTATGTATCATCGGCTTCCACAATCGCCTTTAATTCGTCATTGCCGGCCAAAGTTTTCGGATGACCGCGAGGTTCATTTTCCAGGTCGAAATTTCCAGAACGGAAGCGAGCAAACCAATAACAGGCGATGCGTTGGTTTGTAGTGTTATGTTATGTTTGTATGTTAGCTCCGTAAACGTCGTTGATGTTGCGTGCCGCTTGCGCCGTGTAGCTGCTACGACGAAACTCATATTCCATAATTCCTCGAATTTGTAACGTATCCATGATGATGAAAAAGATTGGAATGCGATGAAAACGTAACACTAATCAATAAACAAATGACTACTTTTGGAAAGTGAATTCCATGTTTTTAAAATAAAATTAATTTGAAATTAGAATTCTTAGCTAAACAAAAATTCTTTTGATTTGAAATGGCCAGTAGGTAACTGCAAGTAGTTTGTTAAATTCTCATTAAAATACAAATAGCGGTGACTAACCTACCAAATCAGTCACCTTCATTTTATTATGCTTACGTATGTTTGTACTTAGATAATTGATAGCCAGTATTTTTGTATAACGCATCATCTTAAAAACATTAGCAGAGTAAACTCACATGATTGATACGAAAGTCTTAAATGATAACAAATGCCGCATATATTGTTTTTAGACATGAACACGCCTACTTTTTTAGCCAACTGCGCTATAGCAAACATGTTGTTTTTTATGCCTGTGAATTCACAAATACAGGAAAGAATTAAGTCCATAGCTTCAAAAGTTAGATAATTCCTTATTTCAACCAAATTCATTTTCAAATTAGAATATAAAACAGAGGTCAACTATATAAGTAGTTCAACTGATTGACAATGGTGAATGATTAGAATTTCAAATAAATTAATGTCAAAAGACTCAAAGGTATTAATAATTAATAATAAAGATATCTAAATTACATTAATTACAAAATGTCTTTGGTAATCGTCCGTATTGTAGGAGGCCTTTTCCAAAGGTTTATAATCTGTGATGGATCCATGATTAGATCCATGTAGATTGGTTTTGATGCTATTAAACATGTTTTTATGTAGTACCCAATCAGCTACTGTCACTATAAGAAGTACCTGCCGATACTAATACTATTTCATCATATGAGCGCCAATCACTGTCGTATACAAAGCTAACAAAGCGTGCAATTTTAAGCCCGGATTCTCTCCTGCTCCTTCAGATAGGTCCATCTTGGGCCCAGATGGAACCAATCTAAGCTTTTTGGTAGGTTATTTAGTATTATTAGAGCCTCAAATACCCACGTGGCTTCCGTGAGCCCACGGGGGTACTTGAGGTGAATGCGAAAAGTGCATCCTTGCCCACCTTAAATGGCTTCGAAGACACTGGTGAGAACCCAAAATGCAATATTTTGTCTTTTTGTTGCAGCATCCCTCGCATACAAGGTAGGCAAGCAAGTGATCTCGCTAGCTGAAGGAATGCCCAACGAAGGGGTATTTCCCTTCACACGGTTATCCTTGGAAACACGAACTGGTGAAGGAGTTCAGCTAAATGGCAAAGATCTCGCTGCTGCTTTGCAGTATGTCCCATCTCAAGGGTAAGTTGGAGTACTTGCACTTGAAATAATTCAGTTTTTCATACCACTTAGGTGGCAGACAAGTACACGGCCCACCTGATGGAAAGTGTTTACCGTAGCCGTACACTCGTGCTGCTGACCTTTGTTCTTCCTACTGACAGCACAAAACTCCAGTGAGCTCTGGATACCCTACTCACCGCCGGGAACACAATAAGAGGTTATTATGGCCGCGGTATTCTGTAGGAAGGAGGCACTTCCCCAGTCGGACTGCTCAATTGAGACTGATATAACATCGTGTTCTACCTCCATCAGTGTGAAATGTTTGCATGAAATGAAAGGAAGGGGGAAAAAAACTATACAGCATCAACTGTATAGTTTTTAATATATTTATTATTCTCCTACAGACTACCAGCTCTCCTCACCGAGCTCCGCAGCTTCCAAGAAGACTTGCACCGCCCACCGGAGCTTCCTCGTGACGTGTTGGTCACCAACGGCAGCCAACACGGCATCTACCAGTGCGTGGAGCTGTTGGTGGAGCATGGCGACCCAGTTCTTACTGCCGAGTACGCGTACACTGGAATACATAGTGCAGTGAGTGAATTTATACTTGTATTGGCACTTGTGTTTCCCCATAGGAGAAGAAAAAGGCAGCTTGGTAGTTAAGAAGTCGGTCTTATGATTAAGAGGTTCCAGGTTCGAATTCTGGTCATTACACTACTGTAAGGAATGTAGCTGGAGGGGTTGGGGGAAAAGCTGATGTATCTATTTTATTTTACCACCTTCTCTTGCAGCTAAAACCTTACCAACCAGAAATTATCGGCATACCAGAAGACGAAGATGGTCTAATCCCAGATACCTTAGACTCTGTTCTTGGTGAGCGTCTCCGCCGTGGACTCAAGATGCCCAAGATGTTGTACACCATTCCCACTGGCAACAATCCGACGGGAACTGTTATACCTGAAGATAGAAGGAGACAGATATACGAGCTGTCTTGTAAATACGACTTTCTGATCGTTGAAGATGATCCTTACATGTTTTTGAACTTTAGCAATGTGAGTATAAATATATATTCAGTTCATTTCTCATTTTCTAGACGAGTCTTGACTTCCTCGAGATAGTTATCATTTGCACCAGACTTTACAGTTTACACAATTCACCATTATCATCACTGATCAGCACAACATTAGTTTTTGTTGTAGTCTTCCAACTCATTTCCATGATTAAACAGCATTTCTCGATTATTAGGCAAACGAATGTCCTCTGATACTACAACTCCTAGAGGAAAGCCTATGCCAGAATCTCATCTATCAATAAACAAGTGTACCGGTTTTACTTAAAATTGGCTTGGTTCCGAAGGTTCTGGTGGATTCCCATAAATCTCTATTACATTTCACACAATTTTTAAAACTTTGTGTCCTGTTTTGCCCTTTTTTAAATTGTAACAAAAAGCGAAGGCAATTCGATTTAAACCACTAGAATATTCCTTCTCCATGATTACAAAACTACATAGTAGAACTACATTTAAAATCGACCCGGAAATTAGCTTAGATTAGCAGTTTTTCAATCAAACATGTTATAATATTACTGTATTTTTAGAATCACATCCCATCGTTCCTTTCGATGGACACACACGGTCGCGTGATACGTCTAGACTCGGTATCCAAGGTGATCAGTGCAGGTCTGAGAGGCGCCTGGGTTACAGCCCCAACGCCTTTACTAGAACGATTGGAACTACACATGCAGGCGGAACTGTTGCATTCTTGTACATTGACACAGGTAAATATTATTTATTTGAGGGTCTTAGCCTGATGGAGTGATGACCTAAAAAAGTTGACTGGGACAGACTGGATGCGGAAGGTGGATAAACGGATGAAATAGCACATTGGCAGATGATTGACTGTGTGGGAAGTTGTCTCCTCGTACTTCCCAACACGGTTAGGTATCTAGGTTCTATATCGACACCTATTTATATTCTCGATCCGAAGGCGTTGGAACGAAGGTAAGTGGATGATGTGATTGAATAACGAACAACAGGAATGTAGGTATAACGATGGTTCACTATTGATATATTATGTTTACAAGCACTGTATACACTAGAAAGCAACACAAGTAGAATACTTTAGTATAAATAACAACAGCTTAAACAAGATAGAAATTAGATTAGGCTAGCAGCTACGTCTAAAAGCGGTGAGCAAAACGATTCGTAAATAGTTTGTACACACATAAGTAAATATAAATATATAAGTTATGATAGTAAATATAAGTGTACGATTTAGGTATATAAGGTAGGGACGTGCTCGCTACAACTGATTGATGGTATCCATAAAGGTATGATTCCGAAATCAACCAAGAAATTTAAAAATTCTTGTTTTCCAGGCGATTCTTCTGCAGATCCTAAGCAACCGTACATCATTGGCTCGCCACCTGATTGGTGCGCGCCAGTTGTATCATGAACGGCGTGACGCGCTGCACAATGCTCTAGAACCCATATCCGACTTACTGCCGTACTGTCTGCCTAAGGCTGGCCTGTTCTTCTGGGGCAGAGTCAATGGTGTCTCGGACGTCTTTAATATGGTGAGTGACCGGTACTCTACTATTTTTTTGTGTGTGGAAATCCGCACAGATACCCCCGCCGTCCGTATGAATAGTTATATCGGACTTGAGCCAACTAAAAACGCCATGGATTTTTCACATAATATACACACATCAACATGGTCTAGGGATATTTCAATTAAACTTAAATAACTAAAATTCTATTAACTTTTTGTTAAGACACCTAAACATTAAAATAAACCTTGTTTAATAGCCTATCTAATCTGATAATAAACTTTTAGATAAAGTTAAATTTTGAAAAAACTTAGAAGAAGAGGAAAAACTTAGACAAAATTTCAATCTTAACGTTATTTTAAAAACATCAAAACCTAAACCAAACATCTATTTTTTTTATAAAAAATAGTGAAAGCTTAAAATTAATAATCCTAAGACTCTCCTGTCACATCTGCAGCGGTTCTGCATATTCAAAACAAGGGTGTCAATATCATGTTGTGGAATACTGTCCCAAGTCCTGCTAAGATGCAAGAAAAGCTGGTTTTCATGCTCAATATCTTCAGGGAAATGCAGCCTGGTGAGATCCGAAACCATAATAGATACGAGGAAACTCGGTGAGCTCGGTGTCTAATGTAAGGATCCTGATGAAGAGATCCTGTTTTTGTTTTCTGGCCATTACACTACCGACACGACGTTAACTCTATTTTTCTTTATACCACTGAGGTGGCAGACCAGGCCACAGCCCACTTGATGGAAAGTGGCCACCTTGGCCTATGGACGTGTGCAACACCAGGGGAGTCACACTCGTGCTGCCGACCCTGTAAACACAGAAAGTTTCGGTGCCGTTAGCGTAAAAGACAAAGCAGGAATAGCCTTTGGTCTTCCCGCTGACAGCACAAAAACCCTCCAGTGAGCTCTGGCTACCCTACTCACCGCCGGGAACACAACACGAGGTTATTATGACCGCGGTATTCTGTAGGGCGGAGGTACTTCCCCAGTCGGACTGCTCAATTTGGACGGATATATCGTTATGTCCTACCTCCTACATAAAACTGATTCCTAACCCAAGCATGGCTTTAGCTTGGATGGAGGGGTTAGTTGGAATACGTCAAAATAGGGTAGTGTCCTGAGTCAACGGATCATCACCAATACTGCTTGATGTTGTAATTTTTACTCAACAAATATGCATAGTAAACTAAGATATTGACTAAGTAAACTGAAACTATGACTTTTCATTATTTGTAATGCCCAAAATAGGTCAAAATATAAATAATCGAAATAAGGCAAAATTAATAAATTTTTAGATTCCTTATTAAAGTTTAAATCAATGTTTATATGCATTGTACATGTGTAAACGCAACGTGGACTGAAATAAATGCGATATTCTCTTGCACTGCATACATTTGCCCTACGTGCTAGCACACTGTGACGTCACAGTGTACTGCGATTTTGTATGGAGCGTTTTCGGGCAGCTCGAGAAATCAAATTTTCTAAGTCAAATATCTCTAAAACTATTTGTCATAGGAATATTGCACTTTACCAGTTCATTATTATTGTAAAATATATAGTTTTTATGATAAAGATGAAAAATAGGACACAACCCTATTATGAGTGATTTGGTTGGGATTCTTATCATAACAACGAGGTTTTTGAGCCTTCCTCTAATATTATTTTCTGTTACTGAAGTTCAATATTGATTGGTATGGATTATGTCCTTAGTGGAGTTACTCCATTATTGTGGACTAGCTTTTGCTCGCGACTTCGTCCGCGTGGATGTCGGTTATCGCTATGATATCGGTTATCGTTATAAATTGGGTATTTGACTGACTAGTCAAATTAGTTACTTTTTACTAAACGTCAAAACGGTAAGCTAAAAGGAAAATTGTACGAAAAAATATTAGTGACGTCATAATTTTTAATAGTCAAATCATTTACTATTATTGTTAGAGTGGATGATTAAAAATAAAAAAGAACTTTTCACTCTTTTTACTATTCCTAATGTAATAAGTTCAGCTAAATAATTTATTTTAACTGCAGGAGAATACCCAATTGTAGCCTATGAGTTATTCTGATGTATAAGCTATATTATTGTAAAGTTTCATTAAAATCCGTTCAGTACTTTTTACTTGAAAGAGTAAGCATCCATCAAAAATAGGTATAAACTTTCGCGTTTATAATATTAGTAGGTTAAAGCCATGATTCCATTATCGATGACGTCACTTTTATCTTTTTTTTCTCTCAATAGGTATTCCACACAGCTCTCCAACGTGGTCTGATGTTAGTGCCCGGACACGCTTTCCGGTACGACAGTAACTCCCCCTGTCAGTACATCCGGCTAACCTTCAGCAGGATCCGACACGAAGACATGGCAACTGCGGTACGCCATCTAGCGGATCTCATACGCGACGAGCAACAAGTAAAAACGAAAAGATATGCTACTGATGGATAGATGGCATTTTGCTTAATTTTAAATATTGTTATTTTATTATAATAGATAGCGCTGTACACATTCTATTTCTATTGTAAGTAAAATATCTTTTCCTTTCTCAAATTATACAAAAGGTATTGTGCCTTATGGTTTAATAGCTTGTAGTAAGGTTTATTTATGTATAAGAGTCCTGAAAATTTAAAAACATATTTATCTACTTATACCTGCGGTAGGCAGGGAGATAATATCTCCCTACCACATACATCATTACATCAATAGTTGTAAAAAAATAAAAATTGTACGCACAACTTTGTAAATTATTAACGATAATTAAGTATATTAGTTGTAGAATAATATAAGAAGAAAGAAAATGCACCACAGTGGATGTAAAAATAATTTTAAGATTAAATACATATAATGTAGTTATGTACTTTAATATATTGATGTGATAAATTTTATTTAATAAGGTATGATTTATGAATAATTTTTAATAATTTATAACTATTTTATGAGTTATGTTTTGGTGAATACATTCTAATTCATTTACGAATCGATATTATAAATAACTTAAAAGTTTAAGGATTAATCTTGTGAAATTATAAAATCTAAATTAAATCTGTAAACCGCCATCTAGTGTTGAGTAGCATATATGCGAGTTACTATGCGCCGCTAGATGACACTAGCAGTCCTTTGTTAACATTATCATTAAAATGAATGCATTTAACACACATACAACTAATAAAATTTAATCTGTAAAGATATTTTTTATTTTATAACTTAGCTTTTACGTTTTACAATGAAAAGAGGTTAATGATGTAAAATTTATGTAGGGTAAAAATAACCGAATATTATTATTACAATTTTACTAACGTTATTAAATAAATTGAATAACTATGTATGTATTGCGTAATGATTAAGGAGTCGGCCTTACAATCGAGAGGTGCCGCGTTCAAATCGTGGCCCAACATGAATTCACAACACAAACAATTTAGTACCTATGCCCCACATGGTAAATTACAAGGATTACTGAGGTGGATTAGGTTCAATTAATTTCGATTATTATCTAATATTCTTATAAAATTTACAACTGAAGTAAAGTTCAAATAGTTCCATTTAAACACATTTAAAAAATAGTCCGTTTTTTAGCTAAGCCTAGAAATAGATTAGACCTCATCTTTTTAAAACTTACAGTTTGTAGCTCTTCTACTTCTCCCTTCTCCAATTTAGTTAATAGCTTTCACTGCCATCGGTCCCCCAAAACCCAGAAGAATTTCAAAATTTAACTATTCAGGGATTCAAGCGCGCACTGCGCACATGATATTTCATAGCTATCGGTTTCACCGAGTCTGGTGGAAGCACCAGGAGGTAGGTAGGAAGCTGAGCTACCTCTCTAGACAAGTTGCAATACGTTTATGGAATAGAATGGCATAGATTGAATCTTAAAATCTTCTTTCAATCTGTTCTAATTACAGTGACTTTTCAATTTGACGTCCACGATTTCGGCGGGAGGTCTTGACGTAAATACCTATTGTCACGAAGTAAAAAAAAAAAATTGCAAATAATATCTATTACTTTAACAGTGTGTTAGTTTAATACATAAATGTAAAACATTTAAATAAAAAAGCTTATTCGAAGTGGTCTCCATTGGCTGCAATACAGTCCTTTAAACGTTGAGGCCAGTTATCAATAAGAAGCACGCACTCTTCCCATGGGAAAATTCTTCACTGCCAATCGTATGGATTGTTTTAGGGACTCCAAATAATTATGGCGTTTAGAGCAAGCCGTACCTTTAAAACTAACATTAAGTCATAATCCAGCGGATTAAGATCGGGAATAGACGACGGCCAGTCTTCAGCTCTGGTGAAGTCCGAAACGTTTACTTCCAATCAAGACTGCGTAGACCGAGCTTTATGACCCGGCGCCGAGTCTTGTTTGAAGGACCATACTTGGTTATTGTACATGGTGTGGTTAAGGGGCTTAACTACCTTCTCAAGAATGGTCTCTAGATACACTTGTACCGATGTTTTGATACCTTTTTCATAAAATATGGTCAGTCACACCTTCATAGCTAACACCCCACCAAACCAAAACTGAAGTCGGATAATGCCCATGTTGCACTCTGTCGACTAATTAGGAAGCTTCCTTAGAACTTTCAGCATAAATACGGTCATTTTGTTTGTTAAAATGTTGCTCAATTTGTAAAGATTTTCTCATCCGTGAACAAAAATTTTCTGTGACCTCCCTTTGCGTACCGCTTCTGTAGTTGTTTCGATTTTACTACCCTATTCTTTTTTAAATTGTCAGTTAAAAAATGATCAGTGCGTCTCTTATAGGCTGCAAGTCCTAAGTCATCTTTTAAAATACGCGACATGGTTCTGGGTGCTATCTTCATCTCCCGAGATAAAATCTTTTGCTTTCGGACAGGATTTATTCGTATTCTTTCCCTTTCTGCTTTGGTCACCTTTTTCGTACGAACACTACGTGGATGGCCAGATCTTTTTCTGTCACAAACAGAGGAGGTCTCATTGTACCTATTAATAGCCCGGTACACAAACAATTGACTAATACCAAGCGTACGGAGAGTTTTAAAAATTGCATTTTGCTCCATACCAACTTTGTGTAATGCAATCACAGCGATTCGGTTCTCTTTATCACCCCACTCCATTTTAATATCGCAAAATATTGTATATACAATGTATTGGCGCCAAAATTAGAAAACCCAATGAACAATCGTATAAAAATGACAGATTCCAAATTCAAATGTAATATCTTTCTTATTTTTAATTGTAACAGTATATGGCCAGACTGTATCTAATATCTGTGTTCTTTTTCTGTTTTTTTTATTTTTATTATTTAGATTGATCAATTTACTGGGAGACATTACTCGGATCGTGGAGTGGAGTCGGATCAATAAACTGTATTTTAATATAGCCAAATGTTCGGTGTTGACAGTTTAGCCGAGCGCACAGCCCGAGTCACCATCAATACCGCATGGATGCCACGCCGCTCTGCGTGTCACTGAGGTAAGGTATACTGCCGACGTAAAGTTTCAACGCCATATTACGGATGCCTGTAGGAAAGCATACCGTAATTTAGGGATGGTCTTACTACTGGGGAACCAGTTCGCAAACATCAGAACTCTGATGTCATTATATGAGGCATGCACTTGTTAAGAGTCACCTCGAATGCAATTCGGTGGTGTGGTCGCCGCATGAGTCGAAATACAGATTTATACTGGAGCGAATCTAAAACTAAATTTGTTAGATTTGTATATTTTAGGCAATATTTCGTGTATCCTGGCTACCCTCTGTTGTACATAGCGCACGCACTTTTTATTTTGGGAATGTTGGGTGTTTATAGTCTGGAGGTCAGAATTATTCGCGGCAAATCACACAACCCAGGGTACTGGAGACAGTAAGGAGGTGTGTTACCGATGAGCACGTCGGAAGACGGCGACGGCCGCCGATGTCGTGTGTGCCGCCCGCGCGCACCAATCTATTGTAACTCTCGCTACTGAAGCGCGCGCTGCATGCGCTCAACGCGGTGTCACAGCGAGTCGACATATATACTTACCCGCCCCTCTACACAAGTGTCGATTAGTTGGCCGGTGTTTGATGGAAAGAATGGCGAAGGATGACATGTATCAACGACTGTCATATACGTCAAATCCCATACATTTGTCATTCTATTCCATCAAACGCCGGCCAATAAATCGACACTTGTCTAGAGCGTCTGTAGTCTGTTTGCATTCACAAGGGCTGCTTATTCTGAATTAACGTACATATGATATGCGTGTGTAATAATTAAAGACGTGAGTGGATGAAGGGGTCAACTAAAATTTTTTGAGATTTTTGATGTTTTATATATCATTATATGAAGGTTGTAGGTGTAGATAAACTATATTAGACCAAAAAACCCGCAATTTAAACTCAGTTTCAAAAATGCCAGAAGATGAAGGACATAACTGCAACAAAAAAGGCAAAGCTGTCACGGAAGGAGGTATGTGACTATTACCTAACATCTTTTTTGAAATTGGTTAATTAAACATATTTTTTCCATGGAGGACGGGGTTATGAGCAGGAAAATGCAATGCCACGATGCTTTATTTGACTCATGACCATGTTCTTGCTTTCCTGCTCTTCTATGTATACTAGGTACTCGACTGGCTGTATGTACCTACCAAAAAACTTAATAACTATTCTGAAACAGTACAAAAAGGCGCACTATGGTGTACAGATTGATGTCTAAATTTATTAGCTCATTATCTAGTTTTTATACCAGATTGAATCTTCTAATCTAAGACTATAATATACAAACTCTACGGACGCCACAAGTGTGGCAAAACGGCGTCATACATATTAATAACAACTACCTAAACTAAATTAGCTGACTTTAGAACGTTGAACCTATTATTCTTAATCTAGTGTATATGGCAAAACATTATTTATACACAGAGAGCAAGAGAAATTGTACGCAACAACATTTATATCATAAGCTGGGAGTACAGTCAGCATCAGTAAAATGTTACTAACAAAAGTACCTACTCAAAATTATCCAAATCCCAAAATCCCAATTTAATATTGGTTATTAGAGTACTCAAATAGTTATAAGTATCCTGAGTAGTCTAACTATCTTAACAATCGGTCTTCCAGTATTATGTCAGTTAGTAGTGTGTTGATATTCATATACACAATCACGCCGGTCGATGGTATCCAGTCAAGCATAATTTCAAAAAATCTAGATATCAAATTGGGATCTTGCTATTTGGATTATTTTGAGTACTTTTGATAGCGACATTTTAATGATGCTGACTGTACCTCCACGCGGTAAAGGCGGTAACAGCTTAGCTGGTTAAAACTCCCATTAAACAATATATCTATGTCTTCGGGCTTATATATGTTATTGTTATTGTTGTTATATATTTTTGCAGACACCTATTTGGCATGGTAGCCTTCCCGGTAACGCAGGCGAGCAGCCATCTAGCGTCCGTTTATTATTAAATATTACATAATTAGTATAATATTAATAATTGCTAAAATGGCTGTTTCGAGGAAGACCAAAAAAGCTCGCCAGACGGCGAATAAGCGGAAACAACAATCTCCGCATGCTCGTCAACAGAGGCAAATGAGAGAGATAATGAGAAATTATTACTCTCAGCTCTATGCAGACGAGAAACCGAGACTTTAACAGCAAGATTCTCCGAGTGAATCCTTGAAAATGCAGAGCAATAGTTTGAGACAAAAGAAAACAATGCGTACTAGGCATCGTTTGCTAGTTGCTAGATCCCGAAATGCGCGCACTTGAATCACCATCTTCACGTGACAAAAGATTGACTCAGATTAGAGATCACGCATCAAATATGCGTGAACTCGAATCACCTTCTGCGCGGGAGAAAATGTTGACTCAAATGCGAGAATACTCTGCACTTTCACGTCAAAATGAGACTCCTTCTTCAAGAAAAGAAAGGCTTGAAGCAAAGTAACGAGATTATTGTTGCCGAAGGCAGCTTATTTTTGACGACACAAATTTTAAAAACCTTATACAGCAGGTCCCCGATTTTATTTGCTAGTCTTGCGAAAAAATGGTATATCAGAAGCAGACGCGTCGTATACCTGCAGATAGTAATACAACAATCTTACCCGAAGATCATCCAGACTTACTTATTTGCTGCAATAGATGCGCCAATAGCATCTCAAAAAATAAAACTCCATCGAATGCCTTCTAGAATAAAATCTCGAAAACTTATCCACGAGTCGCACGATAAGAATTCTATAGAAAGTTAAATCGCCTCAGAAATCTTTCAAATATATTTATATATTTGATAGAGCATGCCAGTGCTACCTAGCGCTAGTTACCGTACCTAAGCGGAAATAAACTCACACACAAGTAGCGAGCGGGGGCATCCTTGCAAACCTGTTGCAAAACTGTCCCCTGACTGCAATGAATTTTTTATTTATCTGTTTCGTTCTTGTTTTTTACTTTTTAGTTCTTTGTAAATTGGGCGGTCGTGTTTTTTAATTTTTTTAATTATTTATTTTTATTTTCTTCATTTTAGTGACTCTGTAAGAGATGTGTGGGTGGAGTAGATAAAGACGATGACGTCATTGACTCTTGCGAACCTATGCTTCACAGGATTTGCAAGAATGCTTCGGTGGCAGACTGGCACACGACTCACCTGAAGGAAAGTGTTAACCTTGACGCGTGCAAAACTAGGGGAGTCAACTGACGACCCTGTAATAACATAAAGTTTCTGTACCGTCAGTGTAGAAGACCAAGCAGGACAAGTCTTTCTAGTGAAAGCTGGCTACCCCCTCACCACCGGGAACACAACCCGAGGTCTGTGTATGGCGGAGGTACTTCTTCTGCCGGACTGCACAATTGAGACGGAAATACCGCCGTGGCCTACCTCCATGAAAGGTTGTGAAACTGTGCAGATAAAGGGTCGCGATCTTCTATTCCGTGTAAGTAACCTCTTAGCTGCCATTGAGTAAGTATATCGTCTGCTTGTTTGCCAGTGAAAAACACAAGAAAGCAATTATTGCGTCGATTGCACATCCTTTTGTTACTGTACGATGTTGTATTCCGCACCATTTGAGCGTACAGAGCATCTTATAGATTCAGAGAATATTCAGTGTCATCTCAGCGCCATGTCCAGTACGTGGGCTTTACCCTTCAGGATATCATCTTGACAAGATCTTGCATGTCCATAGTAAAGGTTGGCAGTTGGCATGCTTGGCATGCTTGTCATCTTACGAACTCAAACCACTACTACAGTCTTCTTTGCTCTGCAAATTATACTAAACATCTTCATAGCACTGTGGCGCACAAGCGAAACCTGAGGAAAAACAGAATAATGAATTCAAATAAGAAATCATACTGCCATCTCTATCCTGCACAGTACACTGTACATACTTTCTCATTATTAGCGCAAAGAGTTGTTTTATTCCGACGTCGACGAGTTAGCGAACAATTTCCCATTTATTTCACCTCATGACCACTTCCCAATCAAACACAAACCTTATTACTTCACATTAACATTCATATTCCAAACCAGACCTCTGACTGAGAAAATTAGACACATAAATGATTGAGAAATGAACTTTGATGCAGAAAGTATAAGGTAGTTATTTGTATGAAGTTTAAAAAGGCTCTTTAGCCGTCCGATTGCTTCGAATTAAGGAAGTAAGCAGTTTTAATTGCTGAACGATTAGTCGAGAGTGACTTTGCGTTTTGTCTCTTTTCGTAGCGCAGTGGAATTGGTCGACGGACTGTAGGTACGTCATTGCATTGCGAGGTGATTGAGCCCTTTCGCAGATAATTAAGCATCTGTTTTGAATTTTAGATTGGAATTTTCATTCAATATGTTCTATGTGGGCTCATTTAGTGAATGATAGGTCCTTTGTGAGAGTGACTGCAACTGACCTTCCAACTCCGACAAAGGTATCATCGTCAGAGCCTCGATGGTCGGCCCTGCAGATTTTTATGAAGTTCCATTGCCCCATATCTTAGTACTGTAGCGTTCGTCCTCCGTTACAAAGCTACGTAGTTACCTGGCCATCACGCATCAACAGTATGAAAATAAAACGTATAATTTCAATTTGAACTAGAACAGGAAAAACAATCTATGGAAGACATTTGGCGTCAGTAACTGATGGTGGAATGTGCAGAAGTTCTTCAAGAGGAAGATTGAAGATATTATAAAGTGTATTAGATTCCGAGACCTTCTCTTTCGCTACAGTAAAATTAAAGAAACCTCGCGTAAAACCCATAAAACTCGTATAGAAGTGATATATTTCCAAATAAATATATTAATATTACAGTACGTAGTTGTATCATTTGAAGTATCTTAGGAAACTGTGGAGTTCGATGCCCCGACTCTACAGTACCTACGCCTAATTTTTGCATTTACCGTAGAAGGAATGAAATCTCAATTTCGTGTTCTTTAGAGTAGTCGCTGAGAAAGCTAATACTTAAGTACCTCTGCTGATTTTAGGGTTAAACAAGTGTAGGCATGTTTATATTGTTTACGTTATCTTCATCTGGGTAGGTACCTAGGTACCTATTACAAACAAAAAAACCACCTATTCGCACTCAAGTTCACAAACACTCAAACAATAACATACTTACACCCGCCGAACGCATTAAGTCCACAAAAAATAAATCTTAACACCCGCCGCACGCATTCAATCAGCATCAGATTATAATACACACTCGACATTGCGCAAAATACTCCAAACATTGCAAAAAAAAAGTATTTTGTGTCAAAACTGACGCCTTTACACAATAGTTTTAAAAACCAAAATTATTTTACAGTTCATAAACTTAATCTTCCAAACATTTTTTGTTGGATGGCATTATTCACGACCGCAAATATAAATTTGGTTAATGGTTCACTTACCTACCTATTTGTTTTCATGGATTAGCTACACTCTCTGAAGTTGTATTCTAAACCTTCTGAAATAAGGCCTATAATGGCTAGATATGGAATCGCTTAGTTAAATTTGATACAAAGGTGTTAGATCAGACGTTATGCTTTGAAGATGAGAATAGTCGCACGTGTATTGGATGCAAGAGAGCAGATATATTACACAAAGAAGATTTAATCGTAACTTCTTAATTTTGTTATTACCACAGAATATTTTACTACACTAAGGCCCATATTCTAGAACGAAATACATTAATGAAACTAGTTTTAAGAAGGTAAAGATTGTACTCTAGAATTAAACTTGAGCGAAGAATTTGAATGAAATTTTTAAGCATTATGCATACAAAATTTTGTGGCGAAGTAGTCAAATCATTATAGCATATGTATATATTACAATATATAATACATGACAGTAAATCAATGTTTAAAAATGATTGAAAATCATTAATTGATTTCGATAGTTCGTAAGAATACCTACCTACTGGTAGACATTCCACTGTCGCCTCAAAGACTGATATAGAAAGAGAAATTTGAATTGGTTCGGGCGAGGTCTGATAGCTTAGTCGTCAAAGCATTGCCCCTGTAAGGCAAAGATCGCGGGTTCAATCCCCGCCTAGACCGATTCAAACTTTTACTATTTTAATCAATATGTGTGAACAAGCTTAAAACTATGCTAGCACGTAAGTATAGTCAACTCCAAAAGTAATTTAATGAAATTAAACATTAAAAATATTTACTTAGTGCAATGGGGAACTACAAAACTACATAAAAAATTAATACATATTTTACAACTTTATAAAAGATTTGTATATGTTAGTGTTAATCACTGGCTGACTGTACCTAACTGAGAATCTTTTCAGAATATGAATCTCATTTATTCTAATACTTTATAGGGCTATGGGCTTGATAAATGCCCCAAATATTAAAACTAAGTATTTTAACACATAATATTATAACAATTTCTTTTTTGAACAATTCAACATTCTTTGGATTTGAATTAACCAACGTTCTCGTGACTATGTCTGCTTAAAAGCAACGAACACGTCGAGATCAGTACATCTAAAAATAACAATAATATCCTGATTGAATCCGCTAAATACTCATATTCGCGTAGACTTCCGACAATATCACGAATCTTATTATGAACATCAGTTCAAATATATTTCAAAGAAGACGTTTGGATGTTAATTGTGA
This sequence comes from Eilema caniola, assembly GCA_949126895.1. Taxonomy (NCBI): domain Eukaryota; kingdom Metazoa; phylum Arthropoda; class Insecta; order Lepidoptera; family Erebidae; genus Eilema; species Eilema caniola. The sequence goes on along the minus strand of OX421460.1, from coordinate 12,231,160 downwards.
ATGAAATTGGCTGGAAACTGCAAGACGTCTGGAAATGGAAAATATAATGCGATTAACGACACTCATTCATTGTACTTGGCTGTGGCACAAGTTAAAGACTTACAGATCAGTATGTCTAAAGAGTATATACTTAGAACCATAAAATATTCGGGCTTCAAGTCAATCTCATCTTTAAGCCAATACACCTATTGGTTGACGATCAAGATTTTGGCTTGGTTTGTCTCTCATAATAATTTACCTAATAATTCAATAAATAAATAATAAATAAATATTCCACAACATTTCACACAACGCTATCTGGTAAGCATAGCTTAACTAGCTTGTGTTATGGAATCTAGAATGCGGATAAACATACTTAGATCCGTTTTTTTTGTAAATACATACATATTATACATAGAAACACCCAGACCAATGCAAATATACATATTCATGCATACAAATATTTGCACTGAGCGGGGATCGAACCCGCGCCTCCTGCGTAGCGGCCGCGTTCACTACCGCTACGCCATCCCATCCCAATTTAAAAGGAATAAAATACGTTGCGACACCAATTCAATTGAATGTCAACTAAATCTATTGTATCTTATTATTTGTAATACAGTCTCGTCAAGATTTAGAATTGATTAATAAAATATTGATCAAATCGTATTGATCGTCCCACGTATCAAATTTAGCCTGTGAGGATGATTTTACTGCCAGAATAAACACCTAGATATTTCAGTAGTAACGCTCAAATCTTGTCTCTAATACCAAGCCAAGCAAGAAGGAACTCCTCTCTTTACTATTTCCTCATATATTAACACATTCCTACTTACACTCTCTTTCCTTGTATTTAACTTTCGTGTTTAGATTTACTTGTGCTTATTTACGTCGTTGTCGAGGTTACATTAGTATCAGAGCTCTACTAACATTCTTGAGGCAAAATTCAATTTGATATGCATTTTGGTGCTCAGTGCTATAGAACGGATATTTGCGTAGGCTTTCCTCCTCAATGCATGTCCGTTCTATAGCACTGAGCACCATAATGCATATTAAATTGAATTATATAACTACAAAACTACGTAAAACATGAAAAACGAATACATATTTTACAACTTTACGTTAATCAACTTACAAGGCTGACTGTACCTAACTGAGAATCTTTTCAGAATATGAATCTCATTTATTCTAATACTTAATAGGGCTATGGGCTTGATAAATGCCCCAAATAATAAAACTAAGTATTTTAACATTTATTAGTATCAGTGCTATAGAACGGACATTTGCGTAGGCTTTCCTCCTGAATTCAGGAGGTCATATGGCACACCTATCAACAACAACAAGCGTGGCTCGGGCTTTAAAGCACAGACTGTGGATATGACTGGGTAGTCGCCATGAAGATGGTTTGCGGTCTTTTGCGGCACCATAGGATCCTGGCATATTTGTATTACACCTTTTGTTTGTACTACTATACGTACTACTTAGTTACCATACATGCTCGCCGGTTGCGGGTACTCTTGACTCCGCCTTTCTTTAAAACACGTACATAGTATCTATGTGTGACGCTGGCCCTTTTCATACTGTGTTAATATTTTACCGTATCAATTAGGTAGGTGATTTCTGTCTTACAACAATAAATATAGAAGCCGCAACACCTGCCCCACTCAAACTACTGAACCATTAATACAGTTTTAGTATAATAATGATTATAATGATCGTAAAATATTGAACACTAAACGCAAATCCCATAAGGCCGCCTGCTGCTCGTTCTCCTAAACCGTGAAATATGCTCTTTATGTATCGTGAATGAATGAATGAGCGGATTATATCGAGGTGTTAGTGGTGTGGTGCTGGGGTGATTATGCGTCCACGGTGTGATGCGTGATAATGGCGATAATTACCTGATATAAGTAGTTATGTATGTACTGGCTATGAATAAAGAACTATTATGCAGATGTATTGGCAAAAATTAAATTTAATTAATAAAGTTACAATATATACACAATACTAAATAAAGTAAAAATAAAAAACTAAAACTAAAAGTAAAATGCGTCGTGGAATTCATCCGCGTCGCATGCCTCTTGTGGTAGCGTTCCCAGAAGACTGACAACATTGCCACGTTGTATGGCAATGCTTAATCTCTGACCTAAAAAGAGGCCATACTTCTGGTCACGAGAAGCGTCGACCACACGCTTCGCAATCTCCCTGAAGAGATTGCGAAGCTACTTTATTCATTATTGTCATGAATAAAGTAGCTGTTTAAACAGATTCTATTTATACTGTACAGTCAGCATCAGGTCGAATTTGATGAATAAAGTAGGTACTCAGAATTGATCTTAATGCCTTGGTTTAATTAACCCCTTCCTGTTGACTGAAAGTTTTCACATTTGGTACACAGAAAACAGTTGCGATGCACATCGCAGGACGATGCGCGCCCCGCATACCGGGGCCAAGTCGGGGACCGCGTGGTCTCCCCTCCCGAGGAAGGCCAGACCAAGAGGAATGGCCCTGGGTCAGCCGGGGTGCGAGGGATATGTCGCGAGACAACCTCACCTTCGGCCTAGCACAACGACCCACAGACTGCGTGCGGTTTAGTCGATTCGAGTCCGACATAACATCCCCCTCCGGCTCCGGAGGGGGGTATCCGTGGGGATTTCCCGCACATAAAAAATACAGTTTGATTTGCTGTTAATACCTTAAGATCTTTTAAGACTGTCGTCCAGATCGTTCTAGGAGATACGGTTACACTTTTCATATAAAGTTGTATGTAAAGGTGCCACCATATTTTCTTTGTCGACTGTACATTAGAAACCATTTAAGAAGTTAATTTTGTACAGATATATAGTTACGTCTCTCTATTTAATGTTCTGTTTTCAATTTTCTGGGAGGTTTTAGAAATCCTTTGTTATTTAAACTTTTTGAACTGAAAAAAAAGATTAAAATAACACTTCTAGGTGAGCTCTGTACAATTCTTGGCATGCCTTATATAAAAAAAATGTCTATATGCATAATTCATTGTGAACATCATATATTATGTGAATTTGTTTAGTGTTCAGCAACTTCTGTCATTGACTTTACTGAGTGCTTGCTGGGTTGATGTAATTTATGTTGCCTATGCCTATTTCTGTGAGAGATCTTGACTCTCTATGTTCTATGGTCGGAAGTGTCAAAGGGATTTTCTGGCTAAATTGTCCGTAGTGGACGTGCAGTGAATCTGGAAATTGTGTAGAGTGCTTTCATTCCGTTCGGCTTGGTTGCCTTTTACGGGAGAGACATCCATCTGACCCACTAATCCAGAAAGGAGAGGCTGCCCTAAGACCCAAACAGTCAATCATACCTTATAATATTAGTAAGATTACCATCTCAAAAAAGTTCGAAATTCTTCATAATATCTTTTGCAACGAACCTTTTAAAAACCAATTATAAAGTTGGTTCATTCACTCCGATGTCGTTTGATTTAGTTAAAAAACAAAATTCTCCATCAATTTCCACTTGTTTCCTTTTCACAGACACTCTTGATTTCTTTTTAATTGGTTTCTTTCAGTTAATTATTAATTTTGTAAAAAGGGTCCTGGTAGACTGTCTCTCAGTGGTCAATATTTTAGACGTGAACCTTATCTACGACGATACAAATTTTACCAAGAGGCAGTACCTTGGCGCGTGACAGACGTTCATCAACGCCGAGCCGAAACCATCAAAGCATCTTGATTTCTTTCCTTTGATGGCCTAGGTAGGTGAATTGAATAATAAAAACTTAACATCATGGTTTAATTAAATGAAACCTGCGGGTTTTCATTGCCTTAACCTGACCCTGCTACGGAGGCAATATCTTCTGTTGCAACTAGCAAAATTACTTAAAATACTTAGTAGCATAAATTTAAAGTTTGTGAACAAAATTATTCTGAAACGGAAAATTCACTGAGACGTGAAGTCATGTCATCCATTAAGAAGTGCAAGCTTCAATAGGAGCAGCGCCACCTAACCATAGGAATTAATTCAGTTCACAAACAGAAAACGAAAAAATGAACGGAATAAAAACGTTCCAAAGTAACCAATTTTGTCCAAATCAATTGGTTTGTAGCAATGATCCTGTCAAATATAGTAGGTCAGTTAATAAGGGAGCGTCGGTGTAAACGGTCCACAATTGAATTTAGCCGTGTAATAACAGAGAAATGATCGCTTGATACGTCCGCGTCTCCCGAGAAATACTTTAATGTTTAAACTGTAGTGATGTTATCGTTAGAGATTGTCGATATTCTAATTCATATCCTTAATAATATGAGTAAGGAGTGTGTGAAACATGTATGTTCATGTAGTGTGCATAATACATACGGTTTCATGAAATAACTAGAAATTAGATAATTAAGGCCCGTATTCTAGAACAATGCTCAGTTGTGAATCTATTCCTACAATAACATTAGAACTACCATTTAGAATACAACTTGTCCGCAGATCTAGTTATAAATCGAGACTCAAGACTGAGCACAGTACTTATTCTATTGCCGAGCCGTCAGTGTGTGTGGAACTGTGCGTTTTGTGACAAAATTATCGTTATCGTTAATCAAATAAGTAAAATCATTTTGCAGGTGATAGACCTATGTATAATTTTTTTTGGCATAAATTAGCCCGATAGACTAAACTAGTATAACTCAATAGTATGAGAGGCGACAATACTAGCCAAATGAGATTACCAGAACATATTTTATTTAAAAAAGACGGGTTGCACTCCGGTAGTGCCGGTAGAAGTGAAAACTATTTTCTTTCTTTCTTCGTTATATACAAAGAAAAAGATAAAAAGAATATACCATAGCATACCTATAATATAGCGCCAATCAGAGAACCTATAACACAGAATTTGATGATAAGTATTTCAGATGCGTCTGGTTTTTGTTGGTAATGTTATCATATTAGATATAGATTATTTTTTGGTTTTTCTTTTAGCCGTGCAACATAGCCATGTCGTGTTCTCCAATCGAAGACGCGTCTAATGGTATACATATCCTCTAGTTATCTGATCAGAATAGATTTAGTGTTGTCACCTCTAGGAGAAAGTTGCGAAAGTTGGGTCAGCCGGAGTGCGAGGGATATGTCGCGAGAAAACCTCATCTTCGGCCTAGCACAACGAGGGCTCCGGCTCCGGAGGGGGGGGGGAGGGTTATCCGCGGGGATTTCCCGCACGTAAAAAAAAACCCCACCTCTCTTTCCTTTATGCTTTCTCTCCTATCTACGTAATAATACGCTAGTGGTACATCAGATGTGATCGATCCTAAAGGTGTTACGTGCTTTGGCACAAACTCCTACTCAATAACTGTTTTGATAATAGTAGTCAGAGTATCCATTGATAATAATTGTTCATTTTTTAAATTTTATAACTCAAGTATTACAATTATTTTTATCGACGTTTGTACAATATCCCAACACTATATGGGCGGGGGCGAGAGCGCGAAATTGGAGGAAAACTTTCGTAAGGGGAAATGAAATGGGATTGATAAAAATTGGAACCAAGCCGCCCGAACAGGGCCGGCCTCATGAGACCTGTATTACGTAGAGTTGGTTTTGTGACGTATTTTTAAAGACTGTGTTCTCACAAATTGTAACAATACGGTAGAAAATCCATCTTCTGACGGTCATTAAAATTTGTTGCTGGCACTGTCTCGACATGCTTTCTTCTAGCAAATAGCAGTTTATCTCTTTGGTCTATTGTTTCAACCCTGGCCAGACTTGGATTTATAGACTTTTATTTCGTGTTTTAATTCTTTCACAGACGATTCACTAGTCGCCTCTTGCGACAACTTTTGGATGAAATGTGGAGGTGATACTTGTATTATTTCTCCGTCATCACACGAATGATTCTTTGATTAAATATTATACATAAGGTATTTAGCTATCGATATGGCACATTTCGTACGGTCTGCGAGTATACCAGCGCGTACGGTCTGTCTTCTGGTGTTGCAAGCATCCATGAAAACAAGAATTTGCTGCCTTAATCGAATGATAAATAACAGGATAACCGATTGACTAGTTAAAGCTTTATTTGGTACAGTGATACCGGTGACGACGTGTGACTATGATCACCTTGCCTTATGGTAAGCTAAAGAGCAAGTTTCAGGAACAAGGGCAACCACAGCAGTTGTAAGTTAACTACTAACCATAGGCCTGGCCCTCGATTCTGCTAAAGCAAAATCACTGTCATGTCATAGTACTAACGCTGCAAAAAATGGCACTAAATTTTACACTTTATTTCGATACTACTATTAAAGTCCTAAATTAAACGAAAAGAGTTTCTATTAATACTGGAGATAGATGGCACTTGGTGGAATCTGCTACACATATTGAATAATTATAACACTTGTACTTTTCCACACTTTATTTTATTTTTATTTTAACCTGACCGGTTTCACCTTACGGCATTATCAAAGGTTTACTGAATACACAATAATGGTTGTAAGCAATTATATTTCTAAATACTACATTTTTTATATGTGGGTAGTTCTAAAAATGTGAATACCAGGTTCAATTTTTTTCCCAACATTTGGGGAAAATAATTTTTTGAATTTCCTTAAAAGTTATTTGGTTTAAAATTAATGAATACATTATAGGTACAACGCTAGTTGTATTAAAGTTAAATGTCAAAATTATAATTGAATTAAATTAAAGGAATTTTCAAATTAAAGATGTCAAATGGATATAATGCTTATTGGTACTACATAGTACTGACGCTGCAATAAATGCCACTAAATTTTACACTTTATTTCGATACTACTATTAAAGTCCTAAATTAAACGAAAAGAGTTTCTATTAATACTGGAGATTATAATATATAAAATTATAATATGTAAAATGTCACATGAATTATAATATATAAAATGTCAGTCAAATTAATAAATAATTAATTAGGTATGTAGATGTCACTATTCATTGAAACCGGTCAGGTTAAAAATAAAAATAAAATAAAGTGTGGAAAAGTACAAGTGTTTGATTTGATACCATTATTCAATATGATATGAGTTTCATTGCACTTTTTCATTCACTCTGCAAAAAGGTGAACTTTAATTTAATTTTATTTTATTTTATTTATTAAGAAACAAACAGTCATTTATAATTACATTAAAATAGACAACAATTTAACAAATACAGACCTACAGTTTCCTATATTTTTACAAGACATATAGCCAATTGTGTTCAAGCATACTTAACTATCAAATTAAATCTAACCATACAAATATGTATAATCATTTAGAGAGACCATGAACATGTACATATGTATGTACCTACATACAATGTTGTAGATTTGATACCATGTTCAACTTTAATCTCATGGCTTTAAAATCTAAAATTAAATGAATATTTTAGCTGTGTCCCTGGTAGGACAGATGTCCTGGTGGTCCTGTGTTCCTTTATAATTGTACAATTTATTTTTTATTTATTAAGGACCTTATATATTATTATTTATATATAATTGAAGATTTAAGGTAATCACATTGTTCTGTTATAACATAAATTGTAAAACTAGTACATATTTGAAATAGTACTTTCTTGATTCTTTTGGTAACTGGTTATCATAAGATGGATTGCATACTAATGTACTGCGTTAAGATTTAAAAAAATAACCGTACAACAGCCTATAAGCGTAAAAATAAAAACAATAATTTTACACCGCAAATAATTTTCCAAGTCCGGCCCATCCTTTTCCGAGGGCTCGAAATTCACTTAGCTTCGTTTGTCGAAGCTTTTCGCCTCTTGAAACTTTTCAATAGCCCGGAATCGAATTCAGGCACCTCCCATTCCCTCCCCGCGCTCCCTTCACCCCCTCACACCCAGCACTCTCCTTTGAACACCTGGATTTAACTCCATGTGTGTAGAACATGTACATATGTATGTACCTACATACAATTTTGTACACTTCTATATATATATATATATTATTAAATTTGAAGTTTAGTAGTGGTAGAGATTTTTAAACAAGTTACAACAATTTCTTCAAGGGTAGGGGTACCATGTTCAACTTCCGAGTGAAACTAATTGATATTAAATTGTTTGTTAAGAATTTTTTAGTAACTAATTCCTAGGTCTGCGATCAAGCCTAGTAAATGGAGCGTTCGTAATAGCTTAGGGCTGAAAACTTAAGCGTTTCAAAATGACTTGATACTAAACTGAAGGTCAGTCATCCAGAGACTGTAACTGAAGAATAACAACTCCTAACTAACAAAATCGTATGCTTCAAACTTGCTTCTACCACAAGCAGTTGAATGCTAGTAGTACACAGTTAGCCGCGTGGTTCCCGGCAGAGTAGAATTTGGGCCACCCCTTCTCTTCCCATGTGGTGTCGTGTAAGGCGACTAAGGGATAGGGCTGATTAACTTTAACATCAGACAGATATGTACAGCCCAGACTCAGCCGCCGATGCATGGCTCGAGTCAACAATAGTGCCCGGAATACGGCAATAGGCTCACCCCCTATTACGTGGGACTGAATACAAATTGGTGAAATGTGGGTGTTAATTCACCTCTGCCTAACCCTCGGGGACAAAGGCGTGATAATATGTATGTATGTCTCATCTACAAGGTCGAAATTATTTGGGGTCGTCGCAACATTTAATTTTCGTCCATAAATATTCCTGTCAGAGGTAATTCCCTCAGTTACTCCCTTCTTACCCATTCTAGGAAATAATATTCACAGTTCTGTTGTAAGTTCACGCGAGTTCAAAACAATTGCGTTTGTAACAAACGTATCTGCAACAAAGCGGGCAAAAGCTTGTACCCATAACACAAGTTTATTCTTAGCACGGGTATCAGTGGTCAACTTAACATAACATAAACTCACACCTTTATCCCCGAAGGGATAGGTAGAGGTGCTAGCACCCACATTTCGCCAGTTTATGTTTAGGTCCCAATGTAATAGGTGGCGAGCCTATTGCCATTAACCGGGCATTTATAAACCTGCGATAAATACACATATAACTTCGAAAAGCGTCGAAAAGTCATTGATGTGGGCCATGGTAAAACCTGGGATCGAACCCAAGACCTCGTCTCAGCAGTCCATAACCATACCACTAGGCTACCGCGGGTTTCAACTTAACACTAATGTAAAATGGTCTAAGATGATACTTTGAATGCATAATTGTACTGTTTATTACTACAACTTATGTGGCAAATAAAATATACTTATTGACTTTACTTTAGTAAACAAATAAAACTGAAACAGCAAACAAACATGTAACTAAAAAGCGTACATTTTCCACCCTCCATATACTATTTAATGGAGGCAGATATTGTTTGTAGTTTAGTTAATTTAAATTTAAAATCATCCCTCCGAAGTTTCATATTATAGAGTTGATTTGAACAGTTTGTTAGCCGCGGGACATGATCCCGTAACAGCGTCAAACACCGCCCGGGTTCAAACCCTGGACACCCGCTGGCGACATCCCGTCTCTAATATTGTTACTATAAACTATTCTTAATTTTGTTAGTAAAGGTTCCGTAGGTAATAATTATTTTGATTTTTTTTTACAGCTACTCTATAACTTATTCGAGAAGACTTCTGCACGAAAAAACGTACTTTACAACTATTGGAAGCTTTTGTAACTTAGTAGGTAGTTAAAGTGTTAGCCTTACGATCAAGAGGTTTTGGATTCGATAACGAGCCATAACATTACCGAGTTGACGGCGACGTGAACAAACTCCCTAACACAAGTAATTAGATAGTGGGTAATTTCGTTCATATTTAAAAATATATTTTTATGTACTCACACCAGTCATTTAACGAAATTGTACATAGAGGCTGACCAATTACTTACCTACACCCACACTTTTCAACAATATACATATCGATGCGACACAAGCTCTCTGCCTTTACCAAAATTTCCTAATTTCTATACATACTTTGTTCATCTCGAGACTCAAATCGAGTATAAATATACCTATTAATATATAGGCCACGTCCATAGGCCACGGTAAGCGCTTTCGATTAGGTATGCCATGTGCTTGTCTGCCATCCAAGTGGCATAAAATAATATTTTTTCATTTATGTCACAAAAAGTAACACATATGAACGTCAAGATCAGTTGTTTTTCCATTTTGCGCGGGCCCCTAACATATCCGCGGCATAAAAGAGAGCTATCTCGATTGTCGCTCGTCTCCCGCGGCGTTAACTGCACGGTACCTTCCTAATAACTAGTTCGGATACAACACCGCCAGATATCGCTGGAGCATTTCCTTCTTAAATTGTTACTGCGACTTAATAAGCACTGTGACTGTTGAATGTGATATCGTGCAAAATTAACCTCCCAAAACAGAGGGTGGGTTTTGAGACGGAAAACTAACGTGAAGTCATAATGTTTTTCTATATGATATAGTGTAGATTAAAAACCTACAGTTATAAATATATAGTTGTATGTACAGTTGTATCTCTGCATCACCCTAAAGTTGACTGGTAGAAAATGCCCATGGCATTAAGTCCGCATTTGTACAATCATTTTGTATATGTGCAAAAAGTTTGAATAAATACATAAATAAATAAATACTTCGTGTCTAATAAGGCACGTTAAGAGAAGAAAGCATAGGAGAGAGAAACATGGACATTTTTAAACAACAACTTAGGTATTAGATAAAACCAGGATTAATACTGGGAAGAAGGTATATTAGCACTTCGTACGAAAAAGAAAAAAAAAATATAAATGTCACGTCAATTTGACTTTTCCTCGCCTGGTGGTAAGCTGAAAGTAAAGTCTTAGGAAAGAGGGTCACCATTACAAACAAGATTGCGAATCTGACTGTGCCTCATGTAAATTTAGATGTATTAACCTTGACGTTCATAAGTGTTACCTCGAGACCTATATGAATATATTAGATTTGAACATTGTACAATCAAAATCAAATCACGAACTAACCAAATAGTTTTTTTTAATGATATTCTCGTTACAAAATCACAATACAAAGGACTATACAGATTGATATCTTTATACGCCCAACGCATTTGTCCGCGGTAAATTGCTTGAAACTTCGCCGATCTGATAACGCCTTAATAGAGGTAAGTTCAGATGATTCTGTGAGGTTTTTTTGCTATGCAGCTGTTACTTACGCAACGTCATTTTGAAGTTAAATGGGTTTCTATGGCTCTCGTCTCCCTCCCTTTCTCCTCCTCAGTTATCAGATTATGATCGACTACCAAGATTTGAGCCATACTAACAAGGCTAGATGAATGAAAAATTGTTAAACTATAAAGCTTGGAATTAAAAAAGACCATAGAAAAAAAAACATTGTAAAGGACACTGTGCATTAGCTTGTACAGTGTCCTACTTAAATATAAAATCCAATAATTTAATATTTATATAGGTACTAAATTAATTCCCTGGGTCAGCCGGGGTGCGAGGGATATGTCGTATGACAACCTCACCTTCGGCCTAGCACTACGACCCAGAGACGGCGTGCGGTTTAGTCGGTTCGAGTCCGACATAACCTCCCGCTCCGACTCCGGAGGGGTGGGTATCCGTGGGGATTTCCCGCACGTAAATAAATAAAAAAATAAAAAGGTACTATTTTCAGGTAGGTTACTAAGTAACACTTACTAACGTCAAGATTATATTACCTGCATTTATTGCTACCCTGGGCTCCGAGGCGAAGACCTCAGATGCAAACAGGACAATACGAGAGAAATACATGACATGATGATTATCGATAATACAAACCTTTGTATAGGTATATACCACGTTATATACCACGAGATATTCTTCCCGCTATTCCCATCTGTAGGTAGAGTACTTAAATAATAGTAACATTTTCCAAAACATAAAACATCAACAAATACATAACAATATTGAGTACAAATTGCATCACCAATTATATTCTAAGCCGTGTATGGATAACAATTGTAACGTTTACCCTACGTAATGAGGACAGTGGTTCCTGAACTTATTGAGAACAGATCATACTGGGGCGGGGGCCACAGAATAAATAATAGTACCTACTTACTAGTGTTTGGGCTGTGGAGATGCAAACGGATGAAAGAGATGCCGAGTGCTATGGAGCCCATTACGGAAGGCATAAGTAATAACGTCCAGTACTTAGTGGATATTTGAGTCTGAATTGAAGAGAGATTTGAATCCCAATGTATCTAGCCTGTTGACGGCAATTGGCTTTTGTTCTGCTTTTACCACTAAGAGAATGTGAAGTGTAATTTACGTACGCTCTCTTAAATTTTATGGGTGGAAGCAAGGCAAGTGTGGTATGCAAGCTTGGTGAATGCGAAAATAACATCACTTGTTAATGCACAGGGGGCTTAGCGCCAAAAAATATTGAATAAAACTTTGACAGCCACGAGCTTGAAACCACAATGCAACAAAACAAATCATATTACATAGTGCCATCTCTCTTTGTACCGTACCTCTCCTTCGCACAGGCTCCCTGCTGACTCGTTAGCGACGACTAAACCATGTAATACAATAAAACAGAAAATAGTGTAAAAAATTCCCGTTGCTAACATAGTTTTGCAGTTGCAAAGACTGTATTCTGTTCAAATAAGAGCTATTTTTGTATAATTTTCAGTTCATATACGATTACATTATAGGTACGCCAAGAGTGACATTTGTTTGAGGCGTTCTCCCAATATGGTGTTAGAGAGTAATAAAATTGTATTTTTCTGTCTTTAATTGGAGCAAATTGTCGTTTTAGAAGGGCGATGAATGCGAAAACCAATTATTTTCAAACGAGATACACTCTGAATGCTTATTATTACTTTGAGTATTGAAAAGTTAACAAATCCTATATCAATGGGGTATTGTCAAACCACAAACTTAATCTACAATGGTTTAGTTGTAATATGATGAAAACTAGTCCACATGAAATATAGGTAATTTTTTTTATGATTGGTAGGCCAGTACCAAAATGTTATGTCATTATCTAAGTGCAAACATTTTTGGGCGCACTGAGCATTTTTTAGGTGAACAAAAATCATGGAACTTTGCCATCACCGAACGCGTGACGTCACATCAGAATTCTGACGTCACGATGATACAATTGACAAGTTATTTAGTTTTGACTTCTATCGGCAGTCCCCAAAAAACTACCCCACATGTAATTACCCGACTGTGAAGAAGAGTTATGTTTTCGCGTGTATCTTGTATGTTTGTGCTTCCTTTGTTACCTTATATCTTGTGAACCACCGTACGGATTTAATTAATTCATATCTCAAATGGAAGGCATTTTTTGCCCAAGTGATCTTAGGTACATATAATATGAACAAAAGCTGTATGTTGATCTTCGATTGATATGTGATCAAAAAACATTTTTCACTCTAATTTATCAAGTGGGGTATCAAAATAAAAGAAATTTAAAGACGATTACAAAAAGATATTTATGTCATAACTAAAAAGCATAAAATAAAATAAATATTTAAAATAAAAAAACCCGACTGATTCTGAAAAGATCGAAACAAGCTTCATAGCAGGCGGTACCCATTTGCAAATCTCAAACCAGATGAAAATTAATGGGTACCGCCTCCTATAAAGCTTGTTTCGATCTTTTCAGAATCAGTCGGGTCAGTTTTCTTTGTACTAATTTATTTTTTTCATAAAATTTGCGTTAAACAAGAAAATTGTTTCCTTTCAATTACTTATATAAAATTTCAATCAAACAAGCCGAAGGTTTTCAAAGCGTCCATAGTTTGGGTAACATAGCATCGGCCATCATTGTGTAATATAATCTTGTGATGATCGTGCCGATAGAACTGTTTGAAGCGGATGTGTACGTAGTAATTAGGTGGCGAATGTTACCGCAACTGTTAGATAAAAAAAAAAAACAAAAAGCCGTATACAATATGGTTTTAGGAATCTACTATGCAGTAGTATAGTTAAACTTATGCATAGTATCTAACTTCAAATATCGTCTGCTTGAGACATATTTACCTACTTAAACAGATGTTATTTGAAGTAAGATGCCTATACCTCACTTACACTTCGTGCCTTTTTTGTTATCTAGGCACTACTGGAAGATAGACTTGTGAACTAGGATTTTTTGTTTAAAAATACCCGGTAGCACTTTGTTCAACGTTGGAATTAAATTGTAATCTATGAAGTAATATTAAGCTGAATCCTGATAAATCTCTTCCCAGTCTACTTCATTGTCATCTGTTTATAATTACATCGTATAATACAAAATCAAAAGTGTATTCTTAAAGATCTTTAAAGGAACCATCCGAGCATAAAATCCGTCATGCACTGCAATAAAAAGCTTACCACGAACGCCTCCGAACAAATCCCTTACTTTGTGAAACCGATCTAATGTGAACTAAATCCTTTTATAGGTACTTACAATAAGAAAAAATATAATACTACTAATAAAGCCGCAAATTTCGCAGAATCTTTTGTCCAGGATTCCGGAGGAATTGACCACTGTGCGGCTAAGACGTTACAATGAGATACACACAAATCGGTTTTGTGTTAAATTTCAAGGGTCTCGCATTACTGTGCGTACGTGTGAGGCACAATGCACAGTGAGGTGAATGGAGAAAAAAAATGGTCAAATGACCACTGGCCGGATTATGTTTTTCGAGTGTAGTATTGTATAGTGTTATTATTGATATGTTTGTAATAACATTCTCTGGCGGCTTTTCGAATGTTAACGAAGATTAACTATAATATTTAGACTGATTTTGTTTGGTTCCACGATTGAAGTTGAAGTGCTGTTTTTTTTTAATTTTTTAAGTGATAAAAATTACTTTTAGTAGTTGGACTTGCTTTTGAAAGTATACAGGTTCGAACCCTGACGTAGCTCAGAGGTTGACGTTACAACTTTAGATGTGTCTCTTGTACTTGCCGACTCTGTCAAAATCTGAACATTTGATGCATAAAGATTTGATGATTAGTTTTTGCTATTTAGATCACTACTTGCTGGTGTTTTTTCTTTTCTCTGCAAATTATTAATTAATTATTTTTTCGACACCCTTACTCATAAAGTGGTGTTTATCACAAGGCTTTTACACTCATAAACTATGCTATTAAACACTTGTGCTTTTTTTTTCTTGATCGCACTAGTGTTTTATTTTATATTCCATCAAATTAAGTTGGTACCTCGCTGAAAGATATTATATATGCATTCTATTTGCTCTTAACTTAACTGGGTTATAGTTTTATTTTTAAATCTCGGCAAAAGTTTTGACTTAGATACGTTTCGTTTCAACGTAAGACTAAAAATAACACTATTTTAATAAAAAAAAGTAGTGTACCACCTTGAATATGATAAATTTTCAACAACTTATTTACTTTAATTAATAATTCAACGTGAAACAAATTTATAAATACATAAAAATTAGATTTTTTACATTTTGCGTTTTGGCTGTTTAGCGTAATTGCTCGTGCCTACGCTCCAATCTGCGCGCGCATAGATAACGCGCCGCGCGCTGAAAAAAATATATTAGCGCGGCGTTTTCAACAAATTTTCCGTCTGTGCTGTGAGCATTGTTTATTAGTACGAATAATTGATCAACAAGTTTAAAATGTCAATGTCTAGTGTAGAAAAAGACAGTTACGTTGATTTGACGCCGCCGGAAATATTAAGTGAGGCACGAAATGCCAGTGATAGCCTTTTGCCTCCAAAATCCAGGGATAAGTACATGGCAGTTTATGAGACCTTCATTCAATGGAAAATTGGCAAAAATGCGCAGTAATTTTCTTTTATCTACTTCAATGAACTATCAAATAAATATAAGCCTAGCTCTCTGTGGAGTATATACTCCATGTTAAAGAGCACCGTTATAACAAAAAATGATATAGACATCAAAAAGTATACCAACCTAACGGCATTTTTAAAGAGGAAGTCAGACGGATATAATGTTAAAAAATCCAAAATATTGTCTACAAATGACGTGGAAAAGTTTTTAAAAGAAGCTCCGGATAGTCAGTACCTGGCAACGAAGGTAAGTTCCTAAACTAGTGTTTAAAAAGCTATGTAGTCGGTTATGTAAAATGTACTAATTGCGAAACAAGCATTTCTTTCTTTCATAAATGTAAAATGGAATGAAATATTTTAATATGAATATACTGCAGGGAGACCTAGCTCGATCGATTTCTCGAAATTTAAAGTAGGTATTATTAGTTAAGTAAATAGTTATTAATTGTTATTCTATTATGGCCTGTTATGCACAATAACCTGTTTTGTATTTTACAGGTCGCATTAATATTTGGCGTGACTGGTGCGTGTAGACGCCAAGAGCTACACGATATCACTACTGAAGACATAGAACAACATGGCGAGATGATGTTGGTCAAAATCACTCGATCTAAGAACAAGATTCCGCGGTCATTTGCTATTCACGGCCCCTTTTACGAGATAGTTAAAAAATACCAAGCCCTTCGTTCACCAAGGGCTCAAAATGATAGTTTTTTTCTAAATTATCAAAAAGGCAAATGCACAGCACAACCTATCGGCATCAACAAATTTGGAGCCATGCTAAGAGAAATAGCAAGATTTCTAGATCTGCCTGATGCTGACTGTTATACAGGACATAGTTTTAGACGCACTTCTGCAACATTGTTGGCTGATTCGGGCGCTGATATTTTAACCCTAAAACGTCATGGTGGGTGGCGATCCAACACTGTTGCAGAATCTTACGTCGAAGACTCAATTCAAAACAAAACAAATATAGCCAATAAAATAACACAGGGCATCAATTTAGAGCCGCCGCCTTCGAAGAAGTTTTGTCTTGAACCACATCCATCTACTTCCAATGACCCAATGTTTTTGCCCCCTCATTCCGCAACTGAAATATTTCAGATTGACTCTTACAGCTCCTACGACAATATTGCAACATCACAAACATATACCGATGCTGACAATAATGAAGTAATTAACAATACAATAACACAGACTGTAAAAATGCCTACAAAAACTGTCAACTACCATTTTAATAACTGTTCATTTGGTAATTGTTTTAATAATTAAACATTAATAAATATAAAATTTGTTATTTTACTCGTAAGTGTGTCGAAAAACTTTGTATGACACACGTGAGGTATGGTCATTACACTCTCGGTTTCCTTGCAATATCACCTCGAGTGTAATGACCAACTTACCACACTTGTATCATAAATAACTATTAACCGATCACTTTATCTTGAAGTTTATGACACCCCTGGACGTTGACACTGGCAGAGTCGCAGCAATATGCAAGCGGAGCCATAAACCAAGAACTGAACTGACTCTGTAAAAATAATCATTTGTCATTAACAGCTTTTGTTTCGGTTGTATTCGTAACTTGCGTTTTAAATTCCGATAATATGCTCTTTTTCTTTAGCTTTAGTGGTACTTAGCGCCTGCTATCTAACCTGTGAACTCCGAGAGGAAGGCCAACTATAAAACCTCGTCCGTCAATCAACAAGGTTGCTGGCTTGCAGTTGAGGTTGGCTTAACTAAAAAAGATTTTTTGGGGCTCCTTACCCCACTAAAATATTTTCAGACACATTTGCTTTTTTTTACACAATTGTCAGTATTATTAGTAGGTTTATTTTCATTTGATTTTAATTAAATCTGGCTTTTTCTCTACGCGATAGTTTTGGACGTAAAATGTAGATATAATATGAATTGTCCGTCAAAATTTATTATAGTCCGGCGAGGCACCCGTTGTTGGTTCGCTTGTGTCATCATTCGATTATATGGACAAAAAACACTGTGTGTTCGTATATGGACAGGGGCAGCCGAGGAGACGGTAAGTCAATAAATATTTTAATATTAAAAAAAGGTAGAAATAAATACTGCAAATTGCCAGTACATTTCTTCTCATGGGGTGTCGTAATATGAAAGTATGGGATAGGGCTGTTTTTCATCAAAGACTTCGCTTTATTTATAGCCCGGTATCTGTTCATTAATTTTGGAGTGGTTTGTTAAATTTTATGAAAGCGATTGCCATCTGACCTTTAAAGGAAGTGTGCTCTAGAGTCTCGTCTGTTATTGAGCATTTGCACCGACTAGTAGGTGAGCTTGACTTTGGCCTAAACTTCACTCAGGTTGTGTTGGTACACACAACCCTCCTCTGACAGTAATCATACAGCCCTTGAAAATATGTAACTGGAATCCTCCTAACGAGTGGCCCTATTGCGTGATGGCATTGCCGTAGATGTAAGTTCTGGGTTTCTAGGTTCGGTGGCATAGGTAAGTAAAATTTACTGAATTTATTACTACGAAATCATTTACAACAGCCATTTAAATGTATGTAATCAGCAGCTGACAAAAAGACTTGGTTGTTTAAAATGTAGTTAGTGTAATGGGGGTGTAATATACTCACCAATCTCTTCCTACTTCTTGGAGAAATTGAAAAGCATTTTTAGTCCCAAACGAAAAGCCCGACTAGTCCGTAAAATATGTCGGTAGAATCAATATAAAGTGACAGAAAACATGTCTCCATACCTTTCTATGTTTTTCGTTAAGTGATGTAAAACGGCAAAAATTGCTTGCCAAATCACTGGCGTTTTTTAATAATTGTTTTATGCTCTAACAAATGAGTTTGAAATTGGATCGGGCTCGAAGCGCTTACAAAAATGGATGCATAATACGATTAGAGGGAGAGAGACTAAGCTAGCGGGACAAAAAGGGATGGAGACACTCTATAGTATCTAAAGGTTTTTGTTCGCGTTTATCATTTTGTTATTAAGATGTATTATTTCGGATTTGTTAGTTGTACCTAACGATTCAATTTAACTTTCAATTTAGGGACTCCAAATTAATTTAAGACAATTTGTTACTGTAAAAATGTTTTCTTTGTAATAATAATGTTCGGATTGAAATTTTAAATTGGGTTTTAGTGACAATTTGCTTTTGTTTTGAATTAGAAGGTATATTAGGTTTATTCAAAGTAATATGTTAGTGTAGCACCTTCTGAAGACATTAAGTATTTTAGAGTTTGACACTCTAATTAACCTCGTCTTACGTAAGATCTTAGGGACCCAAGCTAACTTTTCCTACAAGCTTTACTGATTTACGGACGAGGCTATATCATAGGGCTTACTTTCGGGGTAGTAGGCTCAGGTATTAATCACACCCGGAAAGTCAATAAAAGTGATATCAAGAGAAAAGGAGGAGAGTGCATCACTGACTCCAAAGTAAGGCTTCGGATGAAACTAGGACTGATGTTGGAATGAGAGATGATGATTTATCATTCTTCTTAAGCATTATCAGTATCTACTAATATGATAAATGCGAAATTTTGTGAGTATGGATGGATGTATATTTGTTACTCTTTCACGTAAAAACTACTAAATGGATTTTAATGAAACTTTACAATAATATAGCTTATACATCAGAATAACACATAGGCTATAATATACCATAATGCTACTACTCAAGGGAGCGGAGCAGTGATCAATAATGTCAACAAATCCGACATCCACGCGGGCGTAGCCTTGGGCAACAGCTAGTTTTGTATCAACATCACCCGTATAACAGATCCGTGTGGAGACGGAGATATAATACAAGAATCACCACCCCATCTCATCGGAAGGGTGTCGGAAGAGGTAACTAAAGGAAAATACACAGACTATAACTTACTTTATTTATTATAAAATTACTTTATTTAAGGCTTACTGTCAGTCGTTTTACACGTGCAGTCTGTGGGCAAGATATCGTGGGCGTGCATACAGCGATCTACGTGTTATGTATAATAATACGCTCAGGATACTGTTGGGGCTGCCGTGGAGGTGCAGCGCGTCGGCAATGTTTGCCGAAAGACGCATAGCTGGTTTTATGGCCATCATGCGTAAAAGGAGTGCCTCGCTACTCGCTCGCCTGCGCGGCAGCACTAACAGCGTCTTATCTGTATTTGCAGATAAATGGGAGTCACCATTGCTGCGACACTGGATGAGGCTCCACACCAATTAAATTAAAATTATGTTTACTAACACTAGGTTATAAGAGCAATGTTACTAACAAAATATGGGCTTTGCCTGAAATAAAGATGATTATTATTATTATTATTTTTATTATTATAACACTGCGAGAGAAGGTAAACTCGCAATAAAACCCTGTACCAACCCGCTCCATCAACATGGAATCAGTAGTAACCTTCCACCACTGGGAGAGGCCTATTTATTCCAGTGGTTGGTAATCGGCTGATTGATTGATAAACTAATTGATATACAGATCTGACTTCGATAGTATTACTCAATATTAATCTACATCATTATATCCGTAATAGGTACTCTAAATCTAAAGTGAAAAAGAGGTTTCCTAGGAGAAAATTGCTAGAGGTACTGTAATGCGATTGCCGCCTCGTCTTAAGGCGCCAATAATTATCCTTAGCTGGACAGAGATGGCCGAGGGACTCCTAAAGAGTGACAAGGAGAGTGCTGAGCGGCGAAGGTAGGAGGGGGAGCGAAGATTATGTTGTTCCAACTTAATAGGCTTTTTATTGTTTTAAATTGTGCTGGAACAACTAGGTGTGAAACTGTTTCGGGAAATCTGTGTTAGTACTCAGGATACAAATGTCATATTTTGTGGCATTGTGATAAAACGTGAATCCACATGCAAAAATGTTTATTCATCATGACGTATTTTATGAACGTGTTTTATGAAGAATCGTCAACGGCGGAACCCGTGTCAAAAGCTCTTAAGGTACTTTATTTAACTTTTAAATAAGCAAATAAATAAAAATAGGTAAATAGGCATTAGCAATTTTAATATTCAATTGGATAAAGAGTAATGGTAATAAGTTATGCATATTTTTCACCTCTCAGTTGTGTAGGTAATAGTTTTGGCATTCTAGTCGAAATAGTACCCCAATTATCGTCTTGTTTTATAATATAAAGATAGAAAGTTGACATAACGTGAATATCCCTAAACGGGAACCGGCCCAAAGCTCTAAGTGTGCAATTGTCTACAAATTAGTCCGTGCTTACACAACATTACAGCGAGATGTTCTCTCACAAATGAGATTATTTCTCGTTCGCTCACTCTCTGTTTACACTTAATTTATGTTTCAAATCATTTCGACGTCAACTGTTTAACAAAGAGACTTGATAAGGTTCTAATTATAATTGGGAGGTTCTCATTTAAGGAGGCTTTAAGTAGTATAGCTTTATACAGGGTGTGGCGTAAAGCTGACGTGGCGTTGATGGAGTAAGTGAGGAATCGTTTTAGTGTGGTGGAAGATGTATTGAACGAGATTTTGAGGCTTCAACAGGTAGAGAGGATAGACGTACGAATGAAAAAAAAAAGACGGGTTGCACTCTGGGAGTGCCGGCAGAAGTGAAAATATTTTCTTTTTTCCTTTCTTCGTTATATACATAGAAAAAGATAAAAAAGAACATACCATACCATACCTATAATATAGCGCTAATCATAGAACCTATCACTTATTTTCTGCTAATTTTCTGTCAGAAGAAATTAATAAATTATGAAAAGAAAAAATAAACACAAAAAGTAATAAATTACAGAAAGAAAAAATAATCATAAAAGTAATAAATTACAAAAAGAAAAAATAATCACAAAAAGTTGCAGAAGGCCTGGTGGTTTGAACCCGATACTATCTGAAACTATAAGGACTTACAGTCGAAGTGCTTACCGTTTAAGCTACGACGCTATCTGTGGTAAACTGCAAAATAGATAGTCTTTACCTATCTTGTATGACGTCAGTCGTCGGTTACGGTTCAAAGGTCAACTAATCCTGACGCTTCCTTAACATTTTACACCCATCCAACGCCGCTAAAGAAGTTTTCACTTCAAAAAACCTTGTTATAATCTGCAACCAGGTAAAGGTTGACTACGCGTACATATGATAATTAAATAAGAGGAAATACGACCAGCGAGTATTTGAAACATTTGCGTAGTACGAACCATAGAAGCTGCAGGCAAGAAGTAGTAGGTAATGATCATATACGGTATATAAATAGAATGGTAACATTAAAATAAAATACTAGGTATAATTTTATATTACAGTAGCTGTTGCTCGCGACACCGCCCGCATGGATGTCAGTTATCGCTTAGTGTTGAGTCAACATAGTAGCTTTATGCAAGCAAAGTCTCAGCCCGATCGGATTAAAATTAACAAAGTTTCATACAAACTTTCATCCCCTATTTTATCCACTTGGGGGTAGAATAAATTAAAATCCTTTCTTAGCGGATGCCTACGTCATAACATCTACCTGCATGCCAAATTTCAGCCCGATCCGTCCAGTGTTTTGGGCTGTGCGTTGATAGCTCACTATGTCAGTCAGTCACCTTTATATTCCTAAAATATAATTTAGATTCCTAAAAAAGAAATCAGCCTTCTGGTTAGGAGATGAGAATTTAAGACTGTTCCTTTAATGTCATATCGGTGCCGAAATGTCTGTTAGCAAGTACAGACATAAATTTTTTCCTCACAATATTACTTATCATCTCATTTCTGACATATTCTCCAAAAATAATACCCATAATCCTTCAACTCTTAAAATTTTTATTTTCTAATCCTTTTGCTTACAATATCTATTGTCAAAAGTTTATAATAACTCATGTTGAAAGCAGAACTATTGAAATGCGATTATTTAATACGACTTAGTGAGTGGTGAATGAATGACCATTTTGAAGTTGTCAATGGTTATGATGATAAATACGTAAATATAGAGTAATATAGAAATGAGCAACAAGATTCCAAGAATAGAGAAATTTCAACTAATAAAGTGTTTATGTGGTGTGTAGGGAAATTGAGGAGCATCATTTCTTTAAAAATTGAACCGTACCTACTGTATGTTTTAGGAGATAATTAGTTCTGTATGTTTTAGGAGAGGTAGGACACGACGGTATTACTTATTGACTGGGGAAGTACCTCCGCCCTACAGAATACCGCGGTCATAATAACCTCGTGTTATGTTCCCGGTGGCGGCGAGTAGAGTAGCCAGAGCTCACTGGAGAGTTTTTATGTTGTCAGTGGGAAGACCAAAGGCTATTCCCGCTTTGTCTTCTATACTGACGGCACAGGAACTCTCTGTGGTTACAGGGTCGGCAACACGAGTGTGACTCTACCGGGTTTGCACACGTCCATAGGCCACGGTAATCACTTGCCATCAGGTGGGCCGAGTGCTTGTCTGCCACCTCAGTAGTATAAAAAAACCATGTCCAAAAAATTGCTTAGGGACCTATTTAAACTGTATGCAAGGGATTATATTTATATTTCAGTACATTCCTACTTCTCTTTATTATCATTATAAAGTGTGAGAAAACAAAAGTTCACTTTACTCTATAAAATGTTTCAAACAACCTAATGTATAGTTGTACGTAATTTATTGGGCACTCAGACGCACGCACTTAAGTGGCCGACGAATTATCAATGTCTTGCTTAGCATTATGTAATGTACACACCAAACACCAATAGGCGAATGCGAACGAAAACTATATACGAGTAGGCTGTATTGAGAATCTAGTACAGTCAGCATCAAATATATCTTGACTAGCGAATACTCACAGGGCTTGTTTTGACTACATCTTCTGTCATATCTCCAGTCAGAATTGGAATGTCATTTGTACATTTTTATAGAGCTTGTACAGTTAGCATCATTAAAATCTCGCTAACAAAAGTACTCAAAATAATCCAAATATCAAAATTACAATTTTATATTGGTTATTAGATTACTCAAATAGTTATAAGTATCCAGAGTGGTCAAACTATCTTAACAATCGGTCTTCCAGTATTATCTAAGTTAGTAGAGTACTCATATCATATACACAATCACGCCGGTCGAGAGTATCGAGTCAAGTATAATTTCAAAAAATCTAGACATTGTCATTTAATCGTATTTTAATGATGCTGACTGAACAATCAGCATCAGATCAATGCAAAGACAAATTAAGCAAGACCGATTAGATGTTGTATAAATAACATTCCAATTCTGAATGGAGATATGACATTGGCGTTAATGAACAATTCCCGGTGACTAACATTTAGTTAGCGTCAGAAATATTTTGACAATAAAGGCTCAAAATGATCTCAAAAATCCAATGTAAAAAAAGCAAATCTAACTGTTTTATTGATTTCAAATGGTTAATTGTCTAAACTAAATGTGTTTACCAAATATCAAAACAATCCGTCTATAGAAAGGTAAGAAACAAAGGAATTAAGACCACTTTGAGCACGTTGTTCATAAAGATGGATGTGATGCTGATTGTCAAACTCATAGAAAGGATCGCCCCTTTCTTCTTTCGTTCAACCAGACAAGACGATAATAGTTAGTGTACAGTTCTGTTCTAATTCTATATTCCATGAACGTATTTTACCTTAGAATAGATAGAGGTTTATCACGTTATACACAGAAGATTGTCAATAATTGTAATTAATCAAGTAAGATCCTTTAATTAGGTATATACCTATACCTAACGAGTTTTGTAAGGCCACAATTACAAATACCAGAATAAACAATAACTGATAGTGGTGATTAGTTGACAAATTCGTTTGGTCCGTTTGCGTTCGTCTGTTGTCTGTTGGTGTGTACACTGCATAAGTCAAACGGCTAGTAATCACATCTAATGCTATGTAGTCGTTGTTGAGTGCAGTTTGATTCAATTTATTATTATAGTTCGATTTATAATCATTATTATTTGGTTAGCTTCGTCATTGAGTGTTTGTTTTATTTTTCATAAACTTTTAAGTAACCACGATTAGCTTATATAGTTAATGTGTTAAATTTGTTATGATTTTAATAAAATTACTCACACTTAAGGATCTTCGATAGGATAGATGGAGGAGAGGAGGATGGGATAAAAATCATATTAATCCTACAATATTTCTACTTGTTGGTACCATAGTACTAAATCTATTATCCTGTACCGAGTGCCACTTCAGGCGCATATTTTACCCAAGAGTAAAACCAATTCAATTTTAATTTATTGAATCTGGCTAGGTCCTCACTTTCGCACCGCGCCATCAAGAATGCTAATTTGGTATGTACAGACTTACCACAGATAATATAATATAATTCTTATACAGATGCAAAACCGGGATTTAAACTGGTTACACTCGTAACTTCGAGAAACAGGCAGGCAGCTTTTTAGTTTAGGAGTGATAACTAGATGGCGATATTGTTTTGGCAAACCTTTTATAATTTTTAGTATCAATATTAACTTATCAAAAAAAACATACACCAAACACATTACTGAGTATGACTGAATATAACTATAAATATTCTAATCTATTTTGATTCTGCCAAATTCTGCGGTAATTGTAAAAATTACAGACATAATGCACTATACCGCTAGGTGGCACAAAAATAAATAAATACATAAATAGCACGATTGTCACGAGATCTTTATTTTTACATGACCAACAAGTTTTATATGCTCACATGCTTACATTATCATATGTTTAAGTTCTGAAATAATTTACTTGATTCTAAGTCAGCAAATAAGCGTTTTATGTTAAAAGTTTTAACTTTTTTATTTCTTTGAATGAGATGAAATTCTACTAGTGCCATCTATTTTCTTTTTAATTTTACTAAAGATTTTTCTTAGTATCGGTACCCCATATACTTATAAAGTTCCAATCCAACTTATTATAAAAAAAGTTGACATAGCACATAAAAAGGTCGAAAATTGAACACAATACCCTAAATATCAATTTAAATGTCAAATCTACGCGCCAAGTAGTCAAATTACAATAATTTGTGAGATAAAACATTGAATTTGTACATAAATATATCGATGGCGATTCTAAAAGCACTCTAAATGCCATTTTGTACTTTTTTCACTCAAACAGCCCAAAAATTATCATCGTTAATAAGGTAGTATTAAGATGTGACCAATTGAACAAGACCTCCCTACTGTTTCAAAACTTTTTTCTTTTAATACAAAGCATGCAGACAGTTAGAAATATTGTTACATTTTATTATTTTTCTACTGATCATGTCCAGAATAGAATATTCTTATAGAATCTAAAATAATATGCATTTTATATCGTAATGCGGGCCATTTGCACCATGGGCGCACCTACGCTAAGAGGTTTCTTTGGGACTTATTTTCTGTTAAATATCGTAGAATAAAAAAGTTACATGCCGGTGATTATAAACTACAACCACTTATTTATGTTGCTAAAATATTATTTAAAGCTTAACAATGTTTTGAATAAAAACTGCTTGCAAATGAAATATTTTTCTGGAAGATAACGAAAAAAGTTACATCGGGTTGCATGCCAGACTAACTTCAAAGCCCTGATTTGCAGAAGTATCTTTATTCTACGGATTTCATTGTAAACTTCTTACTCTTATTACAACGACAAAAATCGTGAGGCTCAAGTTATATTGGACGTCAATTTTCCAATTTTACTTTTGAGTGGGCAGGTATTAATTTGAGAGAGTGTTATTATGATCCGCGTGATGGATTGGATGATTCAGCGAATATTTGGGGCAATTTGGTTTGTTAGTTGGACCAAATGTTGGTCTACGTATCAAGCGTTCTGAGGTATAAATTAGCTTTAATTTATTCTAAATATAGGTATGGTACCCATGTGTGTAGCTGATAGATAGAGTGGGCTCTTTCAACAGGAAAATGTTACAATTTCTGTGTAATAAGTGCTTGATACTTGGTCTTTGTATGTGTCAGAATTGTTGCGAATATTAGCATCAGTGTGCGCGGATACTCAGCGATGCTTGTAATATCAATATCAGCATCCGCATGAGCAACGATCGATGCTGATATTGAATGCTGACATACACGTCGTAACGTGTCTGTTGAATACAGGAACTAACGCGAGTCACGTGTAGTATTAACCCATCACAGACAGTTATACAAAACAAGTCGTAATTTTTGTTACTTCATTCGATTGTTTTATATTACTAATACAAGCTTTAGCCCGCGGCTCCGCCATCTTAGAATACATATTCCTTTCCAATATTTTTTTTCATGTGGAAGTGGTAAAGGAAGCACCTTTACCACCCCGTCGACCATGTCACCCAGGGGAGGCGCTGCTTTTGCGGCAAATACTGGCCGCAACGGGAGTGGTCTTATAGAGGGCTACCCATATGTGCATCTGACTACCAGTCAGATAATAATTTATTTAGATAAGAATTTCTACAAAGGTATATTCATAATTCACGGTTTGACTTTGGTGGGCACATATTCTGTCATCCATGAATCGATATTTCTAAGTGATTTTATTTCGTGGTGCACCATGTTCAAAGTGCGATACCTCTTGACATATTTATTGTAATTACATAGTTTAAATGGCAATTTGGTCTACATTCAAAGCACAGCATATTTTTACCCGACTTAAAAAACGAGGAGGTTCTCTATGCGATGGCTATGATTTTTTATGTATGTATGTTACGCGATTTCAAAGGCAGTTATGAATGGAATTTTATTATTCTTACGGCGTTGGATACGGTACGTATACTGTCAGAATGGTCCCATATCCGAGCTCCAACCGCAACAGTAGCGAGCAAACGCCCGTGATTTAATATGCCGTGCAGAGTAGCTAGAGGCCGCAAGCAATCTGCGTATATGGTTTGGACCATAGCATTGGCCAATCAGGATCCGAACATCACTGAAGTGAAAAGGAAATTGAATGCCGCCTCGTGGTCCTGTAAAAAAGTAACAGCCTCGGATAACTACGAGTTCTTCGGCTTGCACGGTACCCATCTGGCAGCTGTGCATTTTGGTCGCTCGAAAAGCTGCCGAGGGAAACTTCTGTCAGTTTTGCCTCCCTCCGCAGCAAAAATCCGACCCACCGCTGCACCGTCGGGTTGGCCATGGTGGCCCATGACGCTTAGGAGGAAGCCGATCTCTTGGGTAATCTCTTTGCATCAAACTTGACTATGAACGATGGGAATACCGAGCCACCTATTCTACCCAGCTGTGGTGCTTCTATGCCTGAATTTTAAATCACACAACGGGTGGTCCGGTGGGAACTTAAATCCCTAGATGTTTGATAGTCGAGTGGGCTGGACGGTATACCGGCGAAACACGCACTGTGCTCCCACGCACTCCACTGAGTTGTATCCAGTACTTACATGCCTTTTCACGCTCTATTATTCCGTGAGGCAAGTACCGGTCTCGTGGAAGACTGCGTTCGTACATCCTGTGCCTAAGAAAGGCGACAGGACAGACCCGTCCAATTACAGGCCATTGCTGTAACCTCCCTTCTCTCGAAGGTGATGGAGCGCGTTATTAATACGCAGCTCTTGAGATACCTTGAGGGCAATGATCTACTGAGCTACCAACAGTACGACTTTCGCCACCGTTGCTTTACTGGTGACCTTCTTGTGTATTTTATAAGCAGGTGGGGGCATGCGAGAGCCGGGGGGAGGCACTGGCGGTCAGCCTAGAGCGAAGGCCTTTGATCGGGCCTGGCACAGAGGTCTTCTTACGAAATTGCCATGCTATGGACTCCCCGAGGGACAATGTGAATGGATTACTAGCTTTGTGTCCAATAGAAGTATCCAAGCCGTCCTCGATGGCCGCTGCTCGGACCACATGGACATAAACGCTGCTGTCTTACAAAGCTCCATGTTTTCCCCGACCCTTTTTGCGCTGCAAATCAATGATATGCTATTTGATGACTCCATTTCAGTTTTATGTGGACGATAGTACCGGGTAAACGTGTTATACGGGCCGCACAAATATCTTTCAGTTCGACGTGGAGGAGCGTCGCGAACTACTTGTATCCGGAATCGAAATTACTCTCTCGGGAGTATCCGATTGGGGTCGACTAAACTTAGTCCAAATCAACCCCACTAAGACACAAATATATGTATTCACCGCTAAAATAACCCCATTTATTGTAGCGCCGCAGTTCCTGGGTACATCGCTTACCGTTTCCTCGAGTATCGGGATTCTAGGTGTCGATTTGTCAAGCGACGTCCAGTAGGTACGGCAGCCATTTAGAGAACAAGGCCAAGCTGGCATCGAAAAAACTTGGAGTGCTTAACAGGGCGAAGAAGTACTTTACTGTTGTGCAACGACTCCTTCTTTATAAGGCACAGTTCCGGCTCCATATAGAGTACTGCTGTCACCTTTTTGCCAGAGCACCTGCATACCAGCTGACCCCTTCGAAAATGGTAAAAATAAAACATTCAAAAAAATAAAACCAATTTCAAAACCATATAGGTAAAAAAGTTTTAAATATATGAATTTATAGAGAGAATTTAGAAATTTTCGACCTGTTAGAAGTTGGTCTCTAAATTTAGTTATTTTAACTTTTTAGTGATAGGATTGAGAAAGCTGTACAATCCGACTTGGATAGGTTAGGTTAGAATATTATGTAGTGTTATTAGGTAGTGGTTTTTTTATGATCATGCGGAGTAAATCCATTTTCATAGGTAGCTATTTCATTAAATGGCTAGGCAAGTAATTAAACTTCATCGATCTTAGCAACGTCTAATCGAAATAATTCGAAATGCTTGTTTTTCAAATTAGGTGTTTTACTATTTTTACAAATTTACAATAATTCTTAAATAGGTGCTTATTATGAAATATGTTAGTGAATATATTTTGGTGCACATTCAGTATGTTTGGCGGAACAAAGGCAAAATTAGTTAAATTAAATGGCAATAAATTTAAGTACTTTTAAATACTATCCTTAGTAGTTTGAATACTGAAGATCTCGATAGGCTTCTAGGTATACACTGAGCTCCAAATGATTTATAGAAATATTGACATGACACCAGTATAATGTACCAGTGAAAATGTTAGATTTATCATGTTAAAAACTTTTTGTATGAAATTTTAAAACAAATTGCATGCTTTCATTCAATTCATTCAATGTTTTCAATATTTTTCCTATCTTAATCGATGTTAAAAACTGTATGCCTATAAATATTGAATCAGCACAAGGAGAGAGGAAGGGTAAGTTTTGGATACAACCAGGAGGCTTTCGATCTAAATCAATATCTCTTGTCTAAAACATTAAATTTACGGCTTGTGATTATTTTTAAATAAATATATTGGACCCGTCAATTTGACTTCACCTCACCTGGTGGTAAGCTGAAGGCAAAGTCTTAGGCAAGAGGGTCACCATTACAAACACGTACCATGTTAACAATGGTGGCACCCAGCTTGACGGCCTCATCAAAAGGGGATTGTCGCTTGCGCACCGCGTGACACCCACCGGTACCACTAGTGCTGCGACCACAATGCCCCCTGCCCGGCTAAGCACTTGCTTACTCCTGAATGTAATCCAACCGAGATTGAATTACTATGGAGAGTTTTTCGCAATAGTGCGTGTCGGTAACCACTGGGCCGAAATTTGTGACAAATTTGTGCCGTAAAATTTTTTAAACAATATTTTGAGTCATTGTTTTAAAGACAGGTCCCACAAGGGAATATCTTTTAGCCCCATTTACCTTATAGTATTAAAATCAAACTATATCAAATCTCAATGCCCCTGTCCAACACCTGTAGCGTAAACATAGCTTTAAAGCGAAACACAATGGTCCAATCAGCCACAAGATGGGCTGGTGCTCGACGCATCTCGGCTGCAATCGAGTTAGAACGCTGTTACGAGCCCCATGGACACTTGAACCTGGACATAGAGTACGAATCATGTATAGAGACTTCGGAATTGTATATTTTGGGTGTATGAAGTCTATAACATAGTCCAAGTCAACCATAAACCAAATGATTTTACAAATGATGCTCTGGTGCAAACTTCTCCCTATTGGTTGAGACGGTAATATTATATAGATTTCATTCCACTCTAACATAAGTCACAGTCAAATTTTCAAATGTTACCGGAAACAATGTAAAAACGTCTTGACTGAATGGCTTGACTTGACTGATTCATCAATAGAGAACCTAACAACTTTGGTTGTTGATGCTTTTTCGTCAATTGTTCATAGAAATCTTCAATGAAAATACTTGTACTATTCCACATTATTAATTAATATCTTGACCGGTTTCGCTGTCAACCTTTGATAATGCCTTAAGGCCAAACCGGTCAGGATAATAATAAATAATGTGGAATAGAACAAGTATTTTCATTGAAGATGTGTAGCAAATTCCACCAAGTGCCATCAATCAACAGTATAAGCAGTTTGTTCATAGAAAATAATAAATTTAATAACATGTTCAAACTTTAGAAGGTAAATGACACATCGTTATGCAATGTATTTTGTAGCATCTGTATCTTGCCTTACTCTGTGTTTGAACGTGCAATCACAAGATGGAGAACAAGTAACCAACTGACCACTGCAATACAGCAATGGCGGCGACTATCAACTATAACTGGATTTACTTGGACACGTGGAACTTCCTGCATATTGAAGTTTATTAAACGAGATCGTGCTTGTGTTTATGTTTATCCATATTCTAGAACCCATTTTGCAAGTTACGCTTAATTTGAGTCTAGATGGCGCGGTAAATATGTCCTAGGCCCGTATTAGAATACGGGCTTAGGACATATTTATTTATTTATTCTAGAGAATGCTACTCAGCTGAACCTCGATTTATCAGGGGAAAGATTGTATACACATATTGACAGATTGTCTGGCAGATTGTATATACAATTTTTCATCGGATAATTTGAGATTCACCCCCTAAAATCCAACCGCACGTCCTGATCGTCTACCTGAATCTCGTGGGGGGCGGACACACGGAAACAAAATTACTGGCGTGGCTAACGTGGCTCTGGTACACTCGACATTGGCGTGTCGCCATTAATAATTTTATAAATGCATTTTACTAACTTTTAAACTCTCGCGTTCCATGATATATAATTTAGAAAACGGGAATTAACGCGATCATGGTATAGGTACTTACATACCTTTGATTGCCTTACGTTTCGACCAGGTTACACCGGCTGATCAGCCTGTGACCACGGCCGGTGTAACCTGGTCGAAACGTCAGACAATCAAAGGTATATAAGTACCTATACCATGATCGCGTTAATTCCCGTTTTCTAAATTATATAAATGCATTTTACTTGGTATTGGCGAATTGCGGCGATTTGCTGCTGAGGCCATTTTGAAGAAGTTGAAGTTGAAATCGAGATTCAACTGCGTGACATTCTAGAATATGGGCCTTAAAATAGATATTATTACTTTTTAACCGACTTTCAAAAAGGATAAAGTTCTCAATTCAATTGTTACGATGAAGCCGTTGGCGAACGAATGCTTATATCGACCGTTCCATCCCTTTTCGGGAGCGAAATCTTCATGTTGCATTTCTTTTATCAGTGTTGAAGGCGTTTTCTAACTTCTTTTTCATGGTTAATCCTTCTGTTTACCCAATCTTCACCTTGAAGTCACTTAGATGTTAGATGAAGCATTTTCCCTCGCACCATACCTATACTTATGTAGTTGTTTTCAATCCTGTCTATATGAAACCTATTTTTTTTTACGAATAGACCCTAGAACCTATTTTTGTAAATGGTAATAATAAAAAAGAAACCCGAGCTAAAATCCTACAGTACATAAAAAAACCTCTTAAAATTGCATAACTAAGGTAATTATTATGGTTTTGTTATTTAATAATGGTTGAGTAGCGTCAGTGATGAACTAATTAGCTCGTTGCCATTAGTAAGAGGTATTTATCCTTCGTCCCTGAGAATTACTTGCAGATTTTTTTCTGGATGTTGGTAGAATTGCAAAAAGTCAAAGGCCCGGCACGAGACCATTTTGTTAAAAAAAAAAAGCGAAAGTGAGTGTTGTTTTGTAATGGAGGCTGATTTTATCCTTTATTAGTTCCATCAGAAACAGAAAGTAAGAAAGTACAAGAAAAAAAATGGTCAAGAGCATGTCGGTCTCTCACACTGAGGGTTCCATAAACAACTATGTTCAAGCTTAACCATACTAACATGTTACCAAATATAACCCGCAGTAAAGAGACGTGGATTGTCACCGGGCTGGCCACATTTACCAAAGGCCAATAACCGCAATGAGTCCTACAGTGGAGACTAAGGCCCATATTTTAGTATGTCACTCAGCTGAATCTCGACTTATCTGAGGAAAAATTGTATAGACAATCTGCCAGACAACCTGTCAAATTTGTCAATGTGTATACAATCTTTTCCCAGATAAATCGAAGTCCAGCTGACTGGCGTTTAGAATACGCCTAGGATTCTGTAAATGGACGAAGGATGGGACGGCCCAAGCCAGATAAATTGTCAGCCTATAAAGCTCCGAATGTTTGGTTCTATAATTTCTTGAATATTAACTTAAAGTTTAAACCTTAAAAAGTTCAAAATCAGCACTTTGAGCCAATGAGGTGAAGTCTTGCGTAATTACATTTTGACATAACATCAACTAAAGGTTAGGTTAATTTTATATCTTATTAAAACCATTTTGTACAACCCTTTGAGCCGTCTAAGTGGTAATTACAGAGTTAATGAGAACCCAACAATCACGTTCAACTGACTGCTAATAATTTGTTCGAAGACCAGATAAAGGATTAATTCACGAGATCAAAGCGTGACAAGAACAGGTGCGTTAATGTGGCCACGGGCTTGAAAAATGGTAGGATTGATATTACCCTGTTTTAAAAGTACCTACATAATAAATAGACAACGTGACTTCGAATTTCAAATATTCCTTTAGCCTGAATCTTAGTACTAGATATACAAGGGAGCTGATATGATTTTACCGAATTTATATTTTCCTAAAAAGATTAGTTCATACATTGCCTTACAATCTGGTATTGCTGTTAGAATTAGAGGTAATACACGATGGTATTTCCGTCCAATTGAGTAGTCCCACTGGGGAAGTACCGAATACCGCGGCCATAATAACCTCGTCTTGTGTTCTCGGTGGTGAGTCAGGTAGCTAGAGCTCACTGGAGAGTTTTTGTGCTGTCAGTGGGAAGACCAAAGGCTCTTCCTGCTTTCTCTTCTACACTAACGGCACAGAAACTCTCTGTGTTTACAGGGTCAGCAGCAAGAGTGTGACTCCCCTGGTGTTATACACGTTCATAGGCCACGGTAACCACTTTCTATCAGGTAGACCGTGCGCTTGTCTGCCACCTCAATAGTGTAAAAAAAGAATTCTGAACGGAGAAATGTATGTAAAGTGATGTATTTTTTTTTTTCTTCTTTTGATAACCGAATTTTTTGTCTAAGTTTGTAAATTGAGTTGCCTTATTCTTTCTAAGATCTTTGAGGCTGGTTTATGTGCCTGCTTCCCTCGGAAAGCAAAAGTCAATGGATGTTTAACCTAATAAAGCCACACATTAAGCCAAGAAAAAAAAACCGGGTTGCACTCTGGGAGTGCCGGTAGAAGTGAAAACATTTTCTTTTTTCTTTCTTCGTTATATACATAAAAAAAGATAAAAAAGAACATACCATACCATACCTATAAAATAGCGCTAATCATAGAACCTATCACTTATTTTCTGCTAATTTTCTGTCAGAAGAAATTAATAAATTATGAAAAGAAAAAATAATCACAAAAAAAAAATAATTACAGAATGAAAAAATAATCATAAAAAGTAATAAATTACAAAAAGAAAAAATAATCACCAAAAGTAATAAATTATAATAAGAAAAAATAATCACAAAAAATCCCTGAAGGCCAGGTGGTTTGAACCCGATACTATCTGAAACTATAAGGACTTACAGTCGAAGTGCTTACCGTTTAAGCTACGACGCTATCTATCGTAACTTGCAAAATAGATAGTCTGTACCTAATCTTGTATGACGTCAGTCGGTTTTCGGTTCAGTTACGGTTCAAAGGTCAACTAATCCTGACGCTTCCTTAACATTTTACACCCATCCAACGCCGCTAAAGAAGTTTTCACTTCAAAAAACAAAGAGCATCAAGGTAGAGTCGGTCTGTGAATTGTCGTATACCGTCCGTGTATAATTAATGTACTAGGTGTACAATAAAGAGATATGTTATACCATGTAAATATAATTTAAGAGTCTGCTACAATCCTAGTTAAATATTGTTATGCATATCCTAGTTAAAATAACAATTTGGCCACCCTAACGCCGCCCGCAGCGTCCAACATTAATGGATCACGGGCATGCCACGCTATTAATTAATTTAAGGGTTCCTGGGTCAGACCCATCGCCGGTCATTTTTGTGGTCACCCTAGCAGTTTCTAACAAAAACAGTACAATGTTTGATGTGCTAAAAGTACAGGGCCTCTAGACAAAGTGACATTCTATTAGCGCACGCCAATGGACGTTCAGTAATGTATGGGATTGACATAATAATTGACTACATAAATGAAATTTAACTGAGTCTGTGTTGTATAACCAGCAATAAATTATATTAAAATTATTATGATTATTAAATCGTTAGTCATTGAATGTCACTTTGTCTGTATATTGGCCTAGTACATATATAGAAAAGTTTGTATGTATTGTCATAATGGAATATGGGGCCCCACCAAGATCTCACCCAATGCAACTTCAATTGCAAGCCGATAATCCTGTTGATTGACAGATTAGGCCCTGGCGCAGGCTTGCTCCTCGGGGTCAAGGCCAAAGCCAAGATAAATCATGTGAGACCAGAGATTGAACCAACAGAGTGCAACCGGCATTAACGTGGTTAGTGTACGTTCATAATTTATTTAACATTCATGTATAAAGTACATACAATGGCGGACTTTTACCGAAGATAAAATCTAACTCTACGGCGTAGAGGCGTAGTGTCTACGCCAAATCGTCTACGCCATAGTTTTTTATTCTTGACTACTTTGTGCGTAGCGTATGTTGTTTATGTATTGTAATGTTTAAACAATTAATCATTGGATTAAAAATGTTCATTTTATTAATGGAATTATGTCTTTTCTTATACCATATTTCTTTGCAGCATGCCACGCATGAATGTTAGGGACGAGTATGGCTTACCATGCTTTTTAAAGTTGATAAAAACTATGTGTGTTCAACGATAGAACTGGCCATACAGAAAACGCCACTACGGATATAATACAAGTCTTTTTTCCCGACTGCCAACAAGGGTTACGTTTTTCGTGCGTATCTTGTATGTATGAATGTATGTTTGTAATATTCCTTATTATTTCATATCTTCTGAATTACCGTACGAATTTCAATGATGCGTGTCTTAAATGAAAGGTATTTTTGATCAAGTGTTCTTAATTACATAAAATATGAACAAAAGCTAGGTATATGTTGGTTTTTGGCTCCAAAATGTATGCGAAAAAATTCACTCAAATTTATCGAGTGGGGCATCAAAATGAAGTAAATTAGAAGACGGTTACAAAAATATACATAAGTCATAACGAAAAAATAATTAAAAATAAAAAGACGGGTGGCACTCTGTGAGTGCCGGTAGAAGTGAAAACTTTTTCTTTATTTGTTTCGTCGTAATACGAGTATACAGAGAAAAAGATAAAAAGAACATACCATACCATATCATAACATACCACACCTATAATATAGCGCCAATCATAGAACCTATCACTAATTTTCTGCTAATTTTCTGTCAGAAGAAATTAATAAATTACAAACAAAAAAAATAATTACAAAAAGTAATAAATTTCAAAAAGAAGAATAATCACAAAAAGTGTCAGTAGCCCAGGTTCGAACCCGGTTCTATCTGAAACCATAAGTACCTACTTAAAGTCGAAGCGCTCACCGCTATGAAGAAGCTTCTTATTATATCTTGCAAAATAAACAGTCTATAACTAATGTTGTATGACGTCAGTCGTCGGTTACGGTTCAAAGGTCAAGTGATCCTGACGCGCGAGTTTAACAATTTTTACCCATCCAACGCCGCTAAAGAAGTTTTTACTTCAAAAAACCTGACTGATTCTGAAAAGATCGAAACAAGCTTTACCTATAGCTGGCTGTACCCATTTGCAAATCTCAAACCAGATGAAAATTAATGGGGACTTCATGCTATAAAGCTTTTTTCGATCTTTTCAACATCAGTCGGGTACCTACTTTATTTTTATTTATTTTTTCTTTGTGCATGTTTAGAAACAATTAATCTCTTCTAAAATGTAATGTATCTATGGCGTTACCAGGGCCGCAGAGGGCGTGCGACGGGTTAAGAGTGGAGGGAAGGGGGAGGAGGAGGAGGAGGTTCAAAACCAATCAATGTTGCTTAATTGGCGCTTTAATGTCCGCTCATTCAACAATTACCTTTAGCGTTCGCCGACAACCGTTGGGATGACTCGTGTCGATGAACGTATGGTTAAAATGGAAGTAAATTTTACAATATTAACTAGTCTTAGTTAATCCTGTTTTTAGGAGGTAAGATACGACGGCATTTCCGTCCAATTGAGCTGTCCAACTGGGGAAGTACCTCCGCCCTACAGAACACCGCTGCCATAATAATCTCGTGTTGTGTTCCCAGCGGTGAAAAAGGTAGCCAGAGCTCACTGGAGAGCTTTTGTGCTGTCAGTGGGAAGGCTAAAGGCTTTTCCTGCTTTGTCTTCTACGCTAACGGCACAGAAACTCTCTGTGTTTACAGGGTCGGCAGCACAGTTGTGTCGCCCCTGGTATTGCACACCTCCATAGGCCACGGTAATCACTTTTCATTAGGTGGGCTGTGTGCTTGTCTGCCACTTCAGTGGTATGAAAAAGTCCTCCTTTTCATCATCCTGGCGCCAAAACTGATTGCATGTCTTTAGCAAAGCTTCAAATTTGGTGCCCAGGATTCATTCTCCATGCTTCCGTTCCATTTAGTCTGGCCCTTCCCTCCACCCTAACTTAAGAAGAAGTATGCCATCGAAATTGGGTAGGTAGTACTCCTAGTCCTAACCTCCGGTACCAAGATACCGGAGATTAGGACTTAACAAAGTGAAACCTCCTCTCAATAAGGGGCTTTAGAATTAATCACATTTTGAGTTTTCGGCCAACACACTGAAATATAGCAATAAAAAATACTACTTACCTAAAACACCTAATATTAATTGGTTCTGATGCAATTAACTAACTCCATGAACCATTTCCGTAACTGAACGATTAAATCAATTGATAGCAGGATCGCAATCAATCAACCCATTCAATAACCGTTAAAAAATACAAATTGAATGGAGTGACATAATGGCTGGTTGGTCCCACATATACCTACTTCAAAAAATACACATAGACTTATGACTTCTAGAGTAGACATCTAAAACAATTGGGTATTTGACTGACTAGACAAATTAGTTACTTTTACTAAACGTCAAAATTATAAGCTATAAGGTCAATTGTGTGAAAAATTTATTTGTGACGTCATAATATTTATTAGTCAAATCATTCATCTAATATTAAAGGTTGAATGGATGATTTAAAATAAAAAGAACGATAAGAGAATCGACGCAACTGTTTTCAATTTTTTAGGTAGGTACTATTCATAAATTAATAATTTCAGCTGAATATAAAATTAAATACAGATATATACCCAATTTTAGGGCAAAGAATAAAGGAATATAGGGGATAGGAGAATTAAGAAGAATGGAGATAGGTAGGCAGTGTTTCAGCCTTCCATTTGGCTCTATGTTTACCACATCACGAGCTTCCTCTTAAGCTGTAATTAATCCTTTCATGCAAGCCCACCGGTTTCAAGCACTTCCGACCTGTCTTTAAAAAAAAAATAAAAGTGTCTAATACCTACGACAACAGAATTAAATTTCGAATTTATGCTAATTTCTGCAATAAATGCCTTTTCATGTATCGATCGGTAAAGATTTTATTATATGTATAGATTATAAGATTAAATAAAAATCACATAAACTTCTTCTGGTTATAAGATATACATAAAACTATAAAATAAATTTTAATTGGTAATTAGTCAACACTCATTGCGGTATTCCACTCTCCGAATGAGATTTAGGTGACCCTGTTTCAGCGTATTCCCCTAGAATAGCTAGCCACAGATTGCAGTAAAGGATATTGACGTTTCAATTTAAATTTATAAGTCGAGTGAATCATAAAAAGCAAAAGATATCGTTTCTGCATCAGAAGTTTTAATGAAAGTTCCATTTATGAGAGCAATTAATAAAACAGAATTTTATAAAGGCGAAAGTATCTTTGTGTGTCTGTAGGTCCACTCAACAAGGGACATATGACCCCATTTTTTTACGATAGTAACTTAGATTTTTTTCAAGTGTTGCAGCAAGTGGCAATTTTCAGCGATAAAGGTAAGGAACTTTGGTAACGTTATTGGTATAAAAAAAAAATTTAAACACGCACTATAGTGTGTGCTGGGCATTCCTAGTGAGACATTAAAATATTAGTTTCGCAAAATGTAACTTCATTTGTATCTTATTTTTCTGTTTGGATTTTCATTCATAAATAACAAAGGTACATAGTTAAAGCTTAACAAGAATTAACTTATCTATTCTAGTATACGCTTAAATCTGTGTGTAAAAAAATATACTGTCAATTAAAAGTTATCCAATTGCCTCGCGTGCATTCAATCAAGTGAAGAGTTCGCGGCAATGATTGGTGGTATGTTAAATATTTAATACTGTAATATTACAAATGTAATGCATGGCGAACATGGGGTGAGGAGATCACAGACTAGTGATAGTCTAGATTTTTTTTATACTTAGGAAATAACGATTTTTACAGTCCACTTGACGGTAAACAATCGCCGGTGGCCTATAACAATTATTATGACTGTGACTTCTAATACCTGTGTAATAATAATAATGTGACTACGTATAAAAGCAACGGTAGCTTAGTGGTTAAGGAGTCGGCCTTACGATCGAGAGGTCCCGGATACGAATCCTGGCCATTACACGGGATTCCATCTTTTGTCATAATAGTTTTTGTCCTAATTTAAATTGCCATAACAAATTAGGCATAATTTTCTTTGTCATAATAATAGTGTGCCATAATTGGTTTTTAGCACAATGTGTTATTAAGCATAAATATTGTTTATCCTAATGTTTTTATTCATAACATTGATATGCATAAAGTTGTAAAGCATATTGTTTATTTGTCTAATAGTTATTTGGTATAATGATAAACGCCTACTAACATGGTGCTAGCAAGCTGGCAAGAATCTGGATGCAATCTGGATATAGGGTACCCCGACTCGGATAGGTTAGGTTAGAAGGCCTTCGTGGTTATTTTTTTATAAACCACCCAGAAGTAGGACCCGCTCAGGGGCTCCGTCGACCAATAAGGTCAAAATAACATTAGGTTAAATGAACTTTGATGCGCTTAGAAGTTTGACGAGAGCAATTAATAAAATAGTGTAATATTGTTAATAAAAATTTTGTAGTGATTTTTTCGGAATTGTTATGGTTATACGTCGTTATGCTTAAGTTAACTTATGCTTTGGGATATTATGCTTATTAAATATTATGCTTATAGTAAATAGGAGTTAAAAAATTATGCTTAAAAAGTTATGGCAATTGAGTATTACGCGTAAATAATGTTCTGACAAGTAACATTATGCAATGTTAAATTATGACATAAAATTTTAGGAATATAAATAGAGAACCCCATTACACTACCGCCGTGAACTCACTTCTAGCACAAGCAATTTAGCTTATTAGTTAATTTCGGTTGCTAATATCATTTAAGATAAAAGAAAAATAATAGAATTACGGGTTCTGATATTTCAGATAAATGATTATTTAATTTAATCAATAATTTTTAGTGTTAAGCAACGTTAAAGTTAGTTAATTGTATATGCTTAATTTTATTACTGCAGTCAGCATCAGATCGGTCTTGACGAACAAAGTATCCAAACTTATCGTAATGCCTTGCCCCCCCCCCCCCCCCTCCTTTCCTATTGACTGAATGTTCTGGTGTTGGTACGCACCTTTAGTTCGGACATACATTTCGAGACTTTGTAGTCAAGATAGTTTGGACGCTGACTGCTTCGCTTTATGTAGATAAAAGCTTCACTTGCACGTTGCAGAGTCTACAGAAAATGGAAAATAGAAGTCAATGACTTAAATAAACAAATAACACTCAAATATTTACAAATCTATTCTACAATGAAAGATGTAATTTCCTACATTAGGTTTACCTACCTTGTACCAGGCTGTTACTGCAGTAAATTTACCGTCTAAATTACCTACTGCGTGAAGTGCTGTGCCTTCAATACTGTTTAACGAATTAGGTATGTCAATAAATAAGGCGATAAATATTAGCAAATCCCATAGGTAGTGTACCGGTTACCTTAGAGACTGACGGATAAATTTTAGCCATACCACCCATGGTCACCTATGGCCGATTTACTTCATGCGGGCAGAGAAGTGTAAGTAGGTTGTATACAAATACTATGCCATTGACGTACCTACCTAGTCATGCAAATATACAATGAATAACAGAATCTACTTATTTGTGTAGGTATTAGAAATATTTGGCAGCTTTTTTACTTAATTCTAATTCAAAAACGGATTTATTTTATGGCAGATGGTTGTCTCTACCCACCCAAGAAAGAAAAAGGTAAATATAAAATAAACTAATTCTATTTCAGAATGAAATAAATATTATAAAACATTTATCTCGTACAAAAAGCCAGAAGCTTGTTATTCTGAAGTTAACTGTGTAACAGAGCGCCGCAAACAATCACTGAATGTCGAACAAAAGAAACGCATTGACAATACAAGACGCACCAAGGAAAAAACAAAATCCCCACCGTGATTGGTCGATCGGCGAGTGACGTCACATCGCGCCCCGCCCCTTAGCAACCGTCGCTACACCTGAGATGAGAGCGAGTGAGATAATAGTAAGTGTGAAGAAGACAAAATTATATTGACGAATCTGTATCTAATGCTAAGATGTCCTATAGTCATGTTTCGACTTAAAAACACTTTTAACCTTATTAACAAGGAATAAAGTTGATTTTTATTTGTAAAGGTTTAAGACATAAGTCCATGTAAATGTTCGGCTCTGGTCAGTTGGAAAAGCTGTTATTGTTTGGTTACGGGTTAACCGATTTGGTTAAATTTGTGTGTTAACAGGCAGATGTCCAGCGGCGCTCTCGCTCCTTCGCCCTCCCCGCGCCGAGACAGGTAGCGTCTGACTGGCTCCATATTGATTAACGTCATTAATTACAATCCAGTTCATTAGCATTCGCATAATTAGAAGTTTGGACTGCGTTCAGTTTGTTTTTTGTCGAGTAGCTGTTAACGTATGCAAAAAAAATAATTGATTAGTTGATTTGGTTTAAAAGTGTCTGTAATGTAGGTATCTAATTACAATATGTTTATGAAGATCGTTTTAGACATTATGTTATTAATAGCGTTAGGTAACTAATGCACCTACTTAAATCAAGTATCTTAAACTTGCAATGTCTTCATAAAAATATATATTATGTTTATAAAACATTTATAAGCCTCTAAATTGCTACCTTTTGATAAAGTTATAACTCGTTCATAAACATGCAAGAAGCAACAAGCAAACAACCTGGAGAATCAAGAACCCTCAAAGAAATCGCTAACAAACTCCCAGCAACACTCTAACACCTAGCACAATCGACCCAATCAAACAGAAAAAAAAACTATTCAACCATCACCAACTCTCAATACAGTTCAAAGAAACTCCGAGGGGAAAATGCTAATACGCCGCTTCTTGCTTCTTACCAAACAAAATCACTTCGCGACCCCAAATTTCGCACTTTCAATGGGCAATTTCGCTCGCCCCCCTTCGAATAGGCCCCGCCTCTTTCTTCCCCGCCGGCTCTCGTAGTAGTTTCGGAGCGCCAGTGACGTACGTGTATTGCTGCGAGATGGACGCGCCCGACGACCGATATTACGGCAACCAAACGCCGGACCGTTCCGACACGAACAGTCCACGCTCGCAGATGAGTAGTCCAAATTCGACTTCTTCAATAAATGTGACTGACCAATCGATTTCGTTATCCCAACACCAACAGAATTTAGAGACGCTAAATAGAATGGGAATGTTTTTTCACGCGCAGCAAATGCAACATTTAAATCAAAGTTTTGATGCAGTGAAGTCTAGATTAGGCTTGACGCAAGTGCCTACGAGTGTGAATCAAGGTCCAAGGCATACGATAGACGCTATACTAGGACTGAATGGACAGAGGCAGGTGTCTAGAGTGTCGAGCGAGTTTGAGCAGAGGAGGGACGAGCGGGAGTGTGAAACTGTGCCGGTGTCTCCGGGAGCTGTCGAGAGTGCTGGTACGTTCAATGTATATTTAATGCAAGAAATTATTGTGGAGTAGACATTTTTTCTGCAATTAAAAAATCACTCATAATTAGTCTAAATGGTGCGTTGTTACTAATTTTCTCTGAGACGAATAGGTATACTATAACCCTTTTTAGCGGTGCGATAATTCAAATAATTTTTGAAGAGAAGTTTTTGTTGAATAAAAACTTTTGGTGCCGAAATTTCAAGTTCATTACAATGTATAAAATAACGACAATACGTTGTGCCCAATCTTAGTTAATTATAGACAAATGCGTAAAAGATAGACACTACTTTGACTGAATTTTGACAAACTTGATCTGAAATTGAATCTCTTAAGGATTCTGAAGAAACAATCTGTTGGATCGTGGTTAGTACCTAGGTATAATAATTATGAAAATTATATGCATTATGTCATTCTCACTTAAGTAGTAGATACGTATTAATTCGTAGCATACCTACTTGTGATTGGAGGGATTTTTTCTAAAAAAATGTGGCGGCACTTCGGGCCAAATCATTACGATTTAGAACACACACCTAAGTAAGTAATTAGGTATATTAAGGTGTAATTAACACTTCTTGCCGTAGGTATTTTGGTACCTAAAAAAATAGTGTTATTACGGAAACCTGAGTTATAGCTAAATAGCTACCCCATACTTATTAGAAGTTATTAGGATCTTTTGATCCACTACCTATTTTAACAACCTTAATGAGTAGGTATGTACTTGTATAAAATATCTACGGTTCCAAATTATTAAATAAACTAGGCTTAATGAACCTTTATTGTAAACACTTAATACTTAAGGGTTTTTTCACCTTGCGTGTATAATATCTCAAGACAGACCGAGGTGCAATATATCCATATTTTTTTTAATCTCACTATTACATGAGATAAAAAAAATTGATGTATCGCACCTCCAAACGCCGATCTATTATTTTATAATGTACACAAAAAACGTTCTTCATTGTTTCTCAATTATTTCACAAGTAGGTAATTCACTCTCACACAATAACTGAGCTCACACAAAGGTTAATCAAATTAACCTTCATATTAGATACCTAGACTATAATTATCAGAAATGCGGATTGCGAAACGAAACAATAGTTATTGCAATTCACTGCAAATGGTCGTACGTAGGCGGTGCCTGCATTATAAGCGCCGCCCGAGTTTTTACGCCCGACGCAGACCGCGCG
This sequence comes from Eilema caniola, assembly GCA_949126895.1. Taxonomy (NCBI): domain Eukaryota; kingdom Metazoa; phylum Arthropoda; class Insecta; order Lepidoptera; family Erebidae; genus Eilema; species Eilema caniola. Next base: position 12,187,039 of record OX421460.1, on the reverse strand, counting down.
CCGCCGACGGGTTAACTTTTGAGAATTGGCCATTTTTCTGTAGGTAGTTAAAATAAATTATTTATCTTTTATTTATTAAAGACTATTAAACGATAAAAAATTGCATCTGTTCTTATTTTATCGTTCTCATTTATTTTTATCATCCACCCAAGCTAGAATAGTTGTTACAGATTTGACTATTAAATATTGTGCCGAAACAATAATTTACGTCACACAAGTTTACTTATATCTCACCGTTTTGACGTTTAGTAAAAAGTAGCTGTTATAATTATTTGTCTAGTCAGTCAAATATTCAAAATCTAAAAATCCAAAAAAAAGTTTAAAAAAAAGCTGTTTTATTCGGATTCCTGTTACGTTTCTTGTTTCATTTTTATTTAGTTCTGGGAATAGATACCTACATTAAACTACTGCGTACCTATAATATGAGAAGGATGAGTCACATGGATACAGTCGTTCTGTAGCGTTGTGCGAACAAACATAATTTGTGAAAATTTGAATTTGAAATTTATTTAACGTAGGTACGATACGTAGGTTAGTAGTTTACCTAATTATTGTCTATCGGAAGTTTACGTGAATATTCCGCATTGTCTTATTTTTAATTAATTCTATCGCGAATTACTATTAGGCAGGTAAATATTTTCATATTATTAATCGTTTCCATATATTGCGAATCTTAATTTTCATTAATATGTTCTAATCTAATATCACATTCTGTAACCATTTTTATTCAACTGTAGTCTTATTTATTTCATAATATACCAAATGGATACCATTTTTATTATAGAATAAATGCACACACCGGCAAAATTAGCGGAACAAAAAAAAAGTAGAGTATGAAATAGTTAGCTTTATTTTTGAACAAATATTATAATAATTAAACATGAAGCAACAGTTAAATTAACATGTTTTGACATTAATTTGCAACATCATACTTGAAGATTAATTAAAAAAAGACGGGTTGCACTCCGGGAGTGCCGGCAGAAGTGAAAACTTTAAATTAACAAATCGTGTCTATGTAGAATTTATTTTCGACGCATTATACAATTGTAAATATTTTATTTATTATTTCAGTTTGCTTCGAATATGTTTATGTTCTATAGCTATGAATAAAAAGAGCAACGCAAATTAATTCTTTTTGTATCCTGCCTAATAAGTATTCTATGAAATCCTATGGTACAGTACCATACTGTACCATAGGATTATATAGTATATAATACCTACTTTCTTACTGACTAAAAAAATAAGCCAATTAATATTTTTTTATTATTTCCTCTGCAAACTTTTCTGATGAACATAACTTTCATGAGAGCTTAGGTGTTAAATTTACTTCGTTAAAAGAAATATTTATTTTATTGGGACCTTAATGATAGATATATCAGTAAGCCGATGCTGCAATGAGCGTGTCTGTTTGCTGATAGCACGAACGTGGGCGTCGGGCCTTTGGTTACAAGCTCTTCCGTGGTCGTTCAGCCGTAGTATCTATGTTTAGCTTAGGCACTATGTTAGGTGACAGTGCCGACGGCTGCAGTGCTATTAAATGGCGCAAATATTTGAATCTCAAATTCTACATTTGTGCAGTTTGGCATGTTGGTAACGTACTTATATAAATATTTCATCTAGGTACATGATAATCAATTACTAATAATAGATAAATAATAATCACAAATAATCAATCAAATTTCATGAACACCGAAATAAAATGAAAGTGTCTGTTTTTAATATTAATATAGGTATTTCTTTTTAAATTTCTTTAAAAAAGACTGGATTTTGGTATATACCTAATCAAGAATGTATAACATGCAAATAATACACTTTCTTTTATTTATTAATGTACAAACATGAACAAAGATAGACATAGGTGGAAATATGAGAAGGTACAGAGGCTCTGCTTATTTCTATTAGAAATCTCTTCCAGCAAACCTGCGAGAGGGGAGAGTGAGAAGAAGAGAACTTGGTGAAAAGTGAATAGGGCAGGCGAGAGACAAGTATATAAAAACATAAAGATAAAAGGCGAGGGTCTAAAGAGAGCCGAAGATTTTTCAATTCACATGTGAATAATACAATACTGAAATAGATTTACCCTTGCAGTTTTCAGATTTTTTAATTTTTTTAGAACATTTCATAACGTTAAGTACTTCATATCAATCACATCATATATCGGACGTTATACAGTATATGTGTATATATCGGGCGGTGTACTAGGTAATCATTTTCTTCATAACTAGTACTTGTAGACATTTCATGAATAAAATACCTTTAATTTCAACAGTAAAAACGGACGAAGTCAATGGATCCTCGTGGCCCCACAGTACTTCTTTGCCGCTTGGCCCGAGAATAACCAATTGGCCTTAGAAATTAGGCTTTTCAATAAGTTGTTGTCAAATATAGTCTATGTACGTTAAGTAAGTGTTTTGAATTATTGTTCAAGTGAGTGATATTATAGTTAGATAGACAGAATTATTGTTCAAGTGAGTGATATTATAGTTAGATAGACAGAATTATTGTTCAAGTGAGTGATATTATAGTTAGATAGACAGAATTATTGTTCAAGTGAGTGATATTATAGTTAGATAGACAGAATTATTGTTCAAGTGAGTGATATTATAGTTAGATAGACAGAATTATTGTTCAAGTGAGTGATATTATAGTTAGATAGACAGAATTATCGTTCAAGTGAGTGATATTATAGTTAAATCGACAGAATTATTGTTCAAGTGAGTGATATTATAGTTAGATAGACAGAATTATTGTTCAAGTGAGTGATATTATAGTTCGATAGACAGAATTTCAGCCTTTATAACGCATTAGGCAGTTGTAAGAATTATAATAGTTTACAGTATACATATTAAATAAGTAATGGGTTCAGTAGGACATATTTTCTTGTAAGAAGGCATTTTTAAGTTTTTTTGAGGTTTATTCTGTTTCAGTTTACCTGATAGATATTGGGTTTAAAAAGTTAACCTTTCATCGTAAATACCTAAAGACTTATAAAAGGCAACACATAAATAAAAACAAAATTGAATAATTATATATTTTAATCATTTATCTTGTACAGATAAGGTAACAACCGCACGACTTCAAAAATAATAATGAAAATCTGAACTATACTACTATGTCATCAAGTTTAGGATATTGTTGGTGCATTGTTATCAAAACATATTTAAAAAATACTAGAGGTCTCTAATATGTCCTACCTATCACAAAATGTTTGCCATGTCACACATCTAAAGTCTATAATTCTAATACTTAATTTTTGTATAAGTCTTTAGAAATCAGTCAATTCAACCTACATCTAATTACAAAGTATGAACTTCGATAAAAGTAAGTAACCAAAAAGTATATATTTTATTCACATTTGTTATAAACAATAGTATAGGGAAATGCTTATCTAAAAACAATGTTTAAAATGATTGCAACATCATTCATTGTTTCCGATAGTTCGTATGAGTGTCATTAGATGGCTCCCACCGTCGACCTAAAGACGGTAGTATAGGAGAATTTGGATTGCTTCCTGTAAGGGAAAGATCACGGGTTCGAGTACCGCCTGAGCGTTTCACTTTTTCCTATCTTAATCGATTAGAAAAGTTAGCATGCTAAATGCTTCAAAATTTCATTTAACCATAGTTATAAGAAATCTCCTTAATTATGCAAGTTCAGGCTTAACGTTGGTACCTACATTGTTCACAATAATATGAAGAAACATAAACACCTATATTGAAATAAATTATTATCTTATCTTATCTTACCTGTCACAAAATGTTTGACAATTCAAAAAGTTAAATTATGTAATTCTATGTACCTAATTCTAATACTAACATTAAATACACTTGTGGACACATCTATTGGCCCACCTTGCATTTTAAGTTTCGTTTAGTCCTAGCTAAAAATTTATATTAGGTCGAGCAAAAAGTTTTTATGCAGTTTTGAACCAGCATATTCATAATTTTATTCAATAGTTTTATTTTGAATTTCGAACATAGAAATAAAGAAACAAAAGACAATTTGGAGCCTGTTCGTTGTTATTAAACAATCGAATACTAAGAAAACTTGAGTTTATTCGTTTACTTTGATTTAATTCTCGAAAGTTTGATTTTTCTCTTTGGTTTTGCAACAAACATTACTTATTCTTAGCATTAAGGTGAGGTTCTATCAATAATCTATGGATACTTCGCCTGAAGTCGCCGCCCAAGCTGTGGCACTTATCCAGGCCGAATACAGCCAAAGAAATGTGAGTGCTGAACTTAATTTAAGTCGATCTGCGGTCCGAAAGGTTTGTCGGAAGTACCTAGAGACTTAGTTCGTCGCCAAGGAAGGCCACGATCTCGGGTCACAACTGAAAGGCAGGATCAATTCATCGTGACGACCAGCTTGACAAATCGTCACCTTACCTCCATTGAGATACAAAACCAACTTCGCGACTTCCACGGAGTATCTGTGAGCGCTCGAACTGTTCGGAGAAGGTTAGAAAAACGCGATATGGTACCACAAACCAGCTAATGGCCCCAAACTAACGCGAACCCACCGAACAGCGCGTCTTCTTTTCGCGCGCACTCATATAATTGGACTCAGCAGCATTAGAGCCGTGTACTCTTTTCTGATAAGTCTAAAATTGCGTTACATGGCAATGATGGAAGGAAGATGGTCTGCCGACGTAAGGGAGAGCGTTTTGCACAATGCTGCTTTCAAGAGAGGGTTGGTTATGGTGGTGGCTCATGGACTATCTGGGGCGGTATATCCGCGAGCGGCAAAACTCAACTTAAAGTTGTTCCGGGACCACGGTTGCCAACATTAAATGCTGAAAGGTACATTCGTGAGTGCTTAGAACCTCACGTGATGCCATACGTGGACTATGTGGGCCCAAATTTCCTTTTTATGCATGATAATGCAAGAGCCCATACGGCCGGCATCGTCAGGGAATATCTTCGGGATAGGAACATCACAGTTATGGACTGGCCAGCCAGAAGCCCAGACATGAACCAGATTGAGCACATGTGGGACGAGCTAAAAAGACGTGTTAGGGCTCGTCAGCCAGTTGCCCAGACGATGCCGGAGTTGAAAACTGCCATAGAAGAGGAATGGGAAATGATCCCTCAAAATTTCATAGAACGGTTGATAAACTCTATGCCTAATCGTATGAGAGCTGTCGTAGATGCCCATGGAGGCAACACGCGTTATTAAATTAAACCTTTATTTGATTAATTAAACCTTTATTTTGATAAAACATGTTTTTTATTCAAAAATCAACTGCACTCATCAAGGCGCATACGCGACTTGTTAGACGTAGCTCCATATCCTGTGGTATTCTGAATTCAAATTTAAAACGATACAATCGAAAAAGATGGTAAAATTTATCAGATTTAAAACTGCATCAATAGTTTTTGTTCAATCTAGCAATCATATTTAGGTAGGGGCCATCGAAACCTAAACTCTAAGGTGGGCCAATAGATGTGTCCACAAGTGTATTTGTAAATCACTTACAATAACACATCTAACATATAAAAATACAGTGTATAAAGAATACACAAATAGTACAAAAATTTAAAGAAACAGTTGTCACACAAAATTTGTAAATGGGGACAAATGTTGCAAACAGTGTTTACGCTTTTGGTCTTGTTGCGCGCTGGTTGGCGACCCATTGTATTGACATTAGTCTTGTAGCATTCCACACAGTTTCGTCTGGTTTTTCTGGATGGCCCATCACATTTTTCAAACTGATGTTTTTCTCTTCGGTCTCGGTCTTTTTGGTGCACTTGCTTGCTGCTGTTCCTCTACATGATTAGTGAAATATTTCAAAATAGAAATCCTTAAGTCTGTGTCAGACATTTTTACATTATTTACTGACTTGTACAAAAGATGGTCAAAGATAGGTTTTTGTGCTGCCAGTGGGAAGACCAAAGGTTTATCCTGCTTTATCTTCTACACAGACGGCATGGAAACTCTCTGTTCTGAAAGGGTCGGTAACGCGAGTGTGATGCCCTTGGTGTTGCACACGTCCATAGGCCACGGTAACCACTTTCCATCAGGTGGGCCGTGTGTGTGTCTGCCACCTAAATGGTATAAAAAAGTTATCTCGTTATGCTCATACCTGCTGCCAATAATTACATCTTGTGATTTGGCTGGGTTAATAAGGATACCGAAAGATTTAGCCCATTCGCTGAGGCAATGCAAGTCACTATTCATACCAGCAACAGCCTACCTAAAGTCGGCTGCCACAAAATGACGATGCATTTACAGATCGTCTGCATAGAGATGGAAACTGGAAGAAATGAGATGTGTGACAGAGTTTATAAAGATTGAGAAGTGAAAAGGAGAGAGGACTCCACCCTGGGGTACGCCCGTCGTGAGGTCACACAGCTCTGATGTGGATTCGTCTCCTCTGACACATTGCGATCGTCCCTGGATATAAGAGTCAAATCAAGCAATAGCAGTGTTTGAGATATTTATGTACCTACTTGAGTATGCCTAAGGCTAATCCCTCAAAATGATCTGAATGCCTTGGTGTTTCCCCCATCCTGTTGACTGATTATTCTGAACACACCTTTACTTCGAACAATAATAATACAATTGAAATCAATAAAACAATTTGATTTGCTATTAATTAATACCTTGGTATTAAAATCATTTTAATTTAGTCGTTAAGATCGTTCTGACTCTGATTGTACATTTTATTTTATAAAAAGAATTAATTGTGCCAGTGCCAGTCAAAAAATGTAAACCTGGATCGAAGTCATTGCCACATCTAGTTTCTATAATATACTTGCGGCGTGCATGAAACCTAGTGTAGACCTAAATATGCCCAAACTGGTTGATCTTGGAATCAGGGTCTAACAAATTTAATGGACCCATTTAGATTATAATGACTGCGCTTAAATAATTAGAAACTTCTGTTCGTTCCGGATTTACAAAAAAAAAATACCGATCGAATTGCAAACTTCCTTTTGAATGGAAATTCACCAATTAATTCTGTTGAAATAGATAGACCGATTAGAGCTTGTGGAAAGACATAGTGGAGTAGAAAAGAGAGACAACGGGGATGGGACAAGCTAAGGGGCAGAGATGGCAGTAGAGAGTCGAATAGAGATGCAAGTTAAAAGTCGAGTGGAGTAGCGAGTAGATCGGCAAGTTTTTTTAATATTCTTTCAATGATCTTAATACCATACTCACTCACCAAATCACTCTTTGTATACTGACATCTCGAAAATGCTGCAGTAGAGTTTGTTGCGCTGTTTATTCTTCATTAGCGCCTAGGAAGCGTAGGTAAACGTAGTTAGAAGCGAGTAGAGAGTCCAGTACAGAGTTGAGTAAAGTTGAGTAGAGAGTGGAACAGAGATGATTAGAGGATCGAATAGAGAGTGTGGAGTCGGGGGTTTGATCTCCACAGCTTCACTATCTCACAAGAAACAACAACAAGAAAAAAACCAAAAACAACAACAAAAAAACAAGAAACAACTTTTTACTGTTATATTAATATATTTATTGGAAAAAAACATATCATTCCTATATGACCTTTTAAAAGGGGATTTTACGCGAGGTTATTTTTTTAATTTTATTCAATACTCGTTTCAGAGGACCGCGGAAGCTAGAACACTTCTCTTCAAATCTTGAGCTTCCGGAGTCTCGCTGGCTTCTTCAGAAACCTTCCCTTCACCTGTCAGGAACTGTCCCGAGCATTTAATTTATTTTTCCTATCTTCTAAATTCAATATTAATTTTTTATTCGTATGATTTATTTTTAAATCGATGACACATGATGTCTAGGCAACTACTAGTAATATCTGCCACGGAGGGCAGATATCACAAGAGGCAGTAAGGAGTCAAATAGGGAGGCGAGCAGATTATCCATTAAGCCCTCAACGCTCCACTCCGCGATAAAATTTACTATACTACGCGATGCGACAGCTAGTTCATTACATGTATATTATACATTGCCGTGTTGGTTCCCTGTGGAGAAGAATAGGACCACCCCAGTTTCTCCTGTGGGTGTCGTATAAGGTGACTAAGGGATAGAGCAGTTTTCTATCCGATAGTAAACTAACATAACATAACATAAACTCACGCCTTTATCCCCGAAGGGGTAGGCAGAGGTGCTAGCACCCACATTTCGCCGGTTTATGTTTAGGTCCCAATGTAATAGGTAGCGAGCCTATTGCCATTAACTGGGCACTTATAAACCTGCGATAAATACACACATAACTTCGAAAAGCATCGAAAAGTCATTGGTGTGTGCCATGGAAAACCTGGGATCGAACCCGAGACCTCGTCTCAGAAGTCCATTACCCATACCACGAGGCTACGGTCAGTAAACACGTGGGACCGAAAATCGTAGTAGGTGAAAGTGTTTGTTACTTACACCTCTGCCTACCCCTTCGGGGATTTACTGGCGTGTGTTGTATATACGTATTTTAACCCCGTTAGCGAGACGGCAATCAGAGACGTGAGTCAAAATAGGTAAACCTTGGCCAAAAATATTGGCGATGCAGACATCTTGTTGGGATTCAAATTGCCATCTCTTCTCCATACGCGCCACCACCCTTGGCCCACCTTCCTAGAAGAAGCAGACCCAGGGTGGTGGCGCTTCGAAGCCGTCAGGCTATCGCCAACTGTCACTCTAAAGCCCTTTAAGAGGTTGGAGATCATTCTGCGATCTCGGCCGCTCGTTGTGCCTATTACGGCACAGATGAGGAGAGTTCTAGATATCTCCCGTTTCTTTTCCACCGTGTCCTTTGAGTGTATCACTGGTTGTGTAGGCAATGGTACCTAGTTACCACATGTCTGCCCACATAGTGAAGTTAAGTCAGCTAACTCACTACGTAGTTAGTTGTAACACTCTTCGAACCGGCTTCTGTCCGAAATAAAGGTGTGTTCCAAATATCAGAACAATCAGTCAACAGGAAGGGGGGAAAATCCCTTTCGTAGACTTAATTCACCTGCATAATTCACCCAGGTGCATTAAGTCAACCAAATAGTGTACCTTATTCACCCAGGTGCAATAAGTCAACCAAATAGTGTACCTTATTCACCCAGGTGCATTAAGTCAACCAAATAGTGTACATTATTCACCCAGGTGCATTAACACAACCAAATAGTGTACCTTATTCACCCAAAAGTAAGTATTAAGATCATTTTGAGTACTTTGTTCATTAAGATCAATTTAATGCTGACTGTATCAGTTGTTGTATCGAATGCGAATCAAGGGAACACGAAGATGAAATAGACAATAGAAGACTATAATAATAGCATTACTGTACGCATTTATTACAGACCCCCAAATGTAATAAATATGACATATAGACAAAACACGCAAATGAAAATCGTAGTTACTACGGACACTATACAATTTTGATTACGACACTGATACAATTTCACAAGCGGAAATTGATTGTGTGCAATCTCAATATTGATCTCAACAAGCCAACGTTCGGTCTAGGGATGTGCGACTCGGTGCAGTATTGAAACGGTAATAGGTACGATATTGAGATTAACTAGTTTGCAACATTGTATCGTATAATGTATTGAAACAAAAGTATAGATTGAAAATTCTGTTTCATCCTAGCGTTAATGCAAGTCGCATCTGAAGCTATTGACTTGGAGTCTGGGGTCCGCTTTTACCAGTTCAACTGCGGATTTTGCTAAATTTCGACATTTTCCATAAATAGTGCGTAGTGGTAGTGAACGCGGTCCCCGCTCAGTGTAAATATTTGTTTGCATGAATATAGATATTTGCATTGGTCTGGTCGTGTCTCGGCGAGCACGTGAAGCTGCCGTTCCTGGTTTTCAAACAAACGTCTCTGGCAGTCGTTACGGGTAATTAGAGTCCTCAAAAGTCCAATAACGGGTCTAACTGCAATGCTTCGATATCGCCTTTGAGTTGCTTCACAGAAAATATCAAAGTTCAGCCAATCTGCAGTTACACTGGTAAATTGGACCCCGGACTCCAAGCTGAAAGCTTCGGATCCAACTGGGATTACCGCTAGGATGAAGAAGAAGAATGTGGTGCAATATAAGTAACTATATAGAATATATGAGCTTGAGTTTTATGTTGTTTGTAACAGTAATATATACTTATGTAAACTAATTAATTTAAATTCACAGATGTATTATCGACCACTTAGCCAATAGCATATAAGATTTGGTTTAGACTACCTACTAAATATTTAAAACAATACTTTTATCAATATTGTACATTACTATGATTGAATATTACACTAAAATGCATTCTCCCCCCCCCCCCCATACCGGAGGCGAGTCGGGGACCGCGTGGTCCCCCCTCCCGAGGAGGGCCAGACCGAGAGTAATGGCCCTGGGTCAGCCGGGGTGCGAGGGATATGTCACGAGACAACGTCACCTTCGGCCTAGCACATCGGTATAGTCGGTTCGAGTCCGACATAACCTCCCCCTTCGGCTTCGAAGGGGATGTATCCGTGGGGATTACCCGCACTAAAAAAAAAACTAAAATGCATTCTATACGGATATTTTAAGATACATCTATATATCGATATAAAACGTTTCGATATTATCGAGTGCTGCCTACGGACGCCTTCGAGCGATAAGTATTGTTACTGTGAGATTATATCGACACAAGAAGCATCACTAGTTCTATTAAACACTACGATCCAATATATCTACTCAAGTCGCTAATTGTGAATCGACATTGACATATGACATCCGGTGATAATTGAAACATAATTGAAGAAAGAACTTACGAGTGTAAGTAAAATTACTTTTTTATAAATGGCTATCGACAAATTACTTATTAACCACTGGTTTCACTAACGTTTGTCAAACGTAGGTCCACTTAACATACTTAATAGTGTCCACTCATTGGTTGATTATATAAGCTATAGATTAAATAAGCTTGTAGGTCAAACAGCAAATGACAACAAAGACAGTGCAGGTAAATTTATAAACACAAATAAAATATAATTATCTTGAGTGTATGTATATTTGTAATTAAAAATGTATTTTTGAGATAAAATTTCTTAAGCTGCGTTTAGCATTTTTCGTTAAAAAAATTGAGATGGGAATTAAACGCGCGACACCGTTACCGATACCTCATGTGACAGATTGTTACAATTCGCATGTGGCACCTCTAATAACTACCTACATATCGGTGGTCTAGAAGGCAAACATACTAAGTGAATATTTTGGTATATTTATCTTCCTTACCATCACTTTAGGGTTCATAATAAAACGTGCAAAATATAATATTACACATAGCTTGCGCATTCTAGACTAGACCATCGATAATCGACCAAGTGTGCACTTCTGTCGCGACTGCTCGAGTGTCACTGTTTATCTACCCGTTTAAGCGTCTGTGTGTTTGTTCCTGGTAATCTTCGGAGGGGCCGGTTCGATTTTAACATCATTTAAACGTCAGGTAGTTGATGATAAAGCGTAACTTACGCTACTTTTTATGCAGATAAGTACCTATATATATATTAAAGGTTATCAAGTGGATTTTCTTTTTTTTTTCGTTTTCTAAATACGATACTAGTGATAAATTACCTAGGCCCATGACGGCAGCGTGACGTGAGAGATTCACGCACGCCCCCCATAAGAAGCGGGATGACACCTGAACCCCTCCCCCCCCCCCCCCCCCTAGACGCGGGATAACACTCGAACCGCAGCCGCAGGTCTGTTGGTAGTCCTGGGACATCCTTCCGAGGGCTACCAACCGCAGGCTATTAGGCGGTAAGTGAGGGTTTTTAGTCGGTAGGAGTCCGGCATAGCATTCATGAAGGATCTTCCCTCACGTTAAAAAAAAGTGATAATTATCTACCCAGGCATAAATAGTAGACTGTGATGAGACCACTCATTGTTCAGCTAAAAAAGTTAAGCCCCGAGGTACCCGAGTACCGAGGGTGCCTGAGGGCAAAATGTAGACAAAGCGGTATTCGATTCCGAAATAGTTGGAAAGTAGGAACAGTAGAAAGGATAGGTGTCATAGTAGGTTTTCCAACGGGGTATCTATCCAGACTTCACGCCAAAATATTATAAGTACAGTCAGGATCATGTCGATCTTGATGAAAAAAGTGCTCAAAATGATCTTAATTTCTTGGGTTTCCCGCCTTTCCTGTTGAAGGATTGTTGTGATATTTGGTTACACGTTTTGTTCTAACAATAATACAATTTAAATCAATAGAACAGCTTGATCATTTTGAGAATTTTGTGACTTAGTAGTCAGGCTATTTCTGACGCTGACTATTTGTTAAGTAGTAGGTACTGGCTATTAGTCGAGTTGTAGTAACGAAAGGGCTTTTTTCCTCACCTCATGTTTTTCAAATTCCAACCTAATTTCAACCAAAAGGTAAATACAAAAAGCGTATTTATTTAACATTAAAATGGGGTCACGGAGTTGTCGTTCGTCATAATTTGTGTGAAATTAATAATTAGCTAATCGAGTTAACGTCTTATCGGAGGAATCTGACGGTGGCGTGCGCTTACTGCGAGGTTTGGACTCTTGTTATGTTATGATATTATTTTTGAACAATGCTGTTTTTTATAATTAACGCTAGGAACTCACGCATAAATATATTTTAGAATCAGCTGAGAAATATGTACATTAATATGTAATTATTATATTTAAAGTTGTCATAAATAGTGACTATTTTGCATAATTTAGTTAAGCTCGTCTTCTAGCATAATTTAGGTAATCATTGATCAGCCTTCATAGAAAGCTGCTTGTCGGGGTAGAAATAAAAATTTGGTTTAAAAAAATAGTTAGAAATAGCTTATCTAGAGCCTACGTGGAGTGGTTTTACATTACTCCAGACTAAGCTGCCCAAAGGGACATCCGATACTTAGGTATATGAAATATATTAGAATAGAACGGTGTATACACAGTGTTCACCTGCAGGTCGCGTGGTGACTTTTTCACAGTAAAATTGATGATGGTAATATAGGTACCAAAAATTAGGTTACAATTGAAATTCTTAGAAATACTTCTAAAGCTCCAGTTCCGCGATCATTAGCATTGGCCAAATTAGTTAAATCCAGCATAGTATAGTTTAAATTCTACAAACATTTTGACTAAATGTATTTTTTGAAGTAAGATTTACATGGAGTAATCAAGTAAAATGAAGGTTTTTTCAAAAATAATATACGTGGTCTCCCTCGTTACGTTCTTGAGTAAATCGTCGCCTATTGTGATGTTTGAAATTTAAATCACCCACACTCGCAGCAACGTGATTTCACTGCGAGTTTTTAGGCAGCAAAGTCGCCTTTTCGTGCTATACCTCTAGAGGTGAATATTTTCCACCACTTTACTATGTTGCAAAATACACTATAATTATTATTATTCTACAAGATAATTAATATGATTTTACCGACACAAACAGTACGTAACGTGTCTATCCATTAACAGTGATCGAATGAACGTTAAGCGCTGCGGTCAGTACCATAGGGGGACATAATCGAATATTGGCTCGTAATAGCGATTGCAAATCGATTGTAAACCACACAATCGAATCGCTCACACAAGCGACACAAGCGGCACAAGCGCTCGTGATGAAGCGCGCAATCGGTGACTGAATTTGTTAGTTTGTATGTGTTGGTGATAATTAATTTATTTGAATTTTGATTTCAGTATCGGTAAAACTAATTAAATACCAAAATGTGGAATATTTGAAGGTTTCTTATAGGTTTCTTGAAGTAAAGACTATTTATGTAAATCAAAGCCGACGGCACAAATAATATATTATGGCCAAAATAAACATTTGATCTTGCATAAATTTGTATTTGAAGGAATAGGTACATCATAATAAAAGAAATATCAGATGTCGCCATCTTTTTGAAGTGAAAACTTCTTTAGCGGCGTTGGATGGGTAAAAAATATTAAAATTGCGTCAGGTTCGCTTGACCTTTGAACCGTAACCGACGACTGACGTCATACAACATTAGCAAAAGATTGTTTATTTTGTCAAGTATGATATGAAGCTTTGTAGCTAAGCCGTAAACGCTTCGACTGTGAGGCTTTGTGGTTTCAGATGTTACCGGGTTCGAACCTGTGTTTCTGACAATTTTTGTGATAATTTTTTCTTTTTGTAATTTATTACTTTTTGTGAGTATTTTTTCTTTTTGTAATTTATTAATTTCTTCTGACAGAAAATTAGTGATAGGTTCTATGGTTGGCGCTATATTATAGGTATGGTATAGTATGGTATGTTCTTTTTATCTTTTTCTCTGTATATAACGAAGAAAGAAAGAAAGAATAAGTTTTCACTTCTGCCGGCACTCCCAGAGTGCAACCCGTCTTTTTTTTTTTTTACGTGCGGGAAATCCCCACGGATACCCGCCCCTCCGGAGCCGGAGGGGGAGGTTATGTCGGACTCGAACCGACTAAACCGCACGCCGTCTCTGGGTCGTAGTGCTAGGCCGCAGGTGAGGTTGTCATGCGACATATCCCTCGCACCCCGGCTGACCCAGGGCCATCCCTCTCGGTCTGGCCCTCCTCGGGAAGGGGGGGACCACGCGGTCCCCGACTCAACCCCAGTGTGGGGAGGCGCGCATCGTCCTACGATGCGCGCCGCCGCCGTGGCCTGCTTCTGCTAGGGTGACGGGCGGCTCCACCCGTCACCCTCAGGCCCGCGCTCATGGGGGGCGGAGGTCAGTCTGCGCCCTCCGACGCCCGAGCCGCCTTCGGGCGCGTGCAGCGATGTCAGCGAGCCTTTCTCGCTCATCGCACCGCGCCCGCTCTGCTGTCTCCTTCCAGATGTCGCCATCGATTGGACTTCTGTATTTTTGTATTCTAGATCAAAGAATAAATTTATTGGACTCTCGTATTTTTAAAATAAGTGGGACAAAGTTATAGATTACGTAATTACCTACAAAATTGTTGCAACATTTATTTTTGTATGAATCACCATTTCAGAGATAGCGTGATTTCAAAATTTGAACAGGAACTTCCAATTTTGAAATGGGGATATTGCCGATATGGTGATTCACACATAAAAAAACGTTGCACCAATTTTGTAGGTAAATAAATGATCTACAACTTTGCCGTACAAACTTTTGCGATAACACGTACCGTCTGCGAGAAAAATGCGAGAATCCAATAAATTTGTCCATTAACTCTAAATAAATAAAAAAATGCAGAAGATTGCACTTCTGCATATTTTATTTACGGCTGTAGATGGGGACTTTGAATTTTTTTTTATTATAGTGTAGCTCTATGTGAATTTATGCAAGTTTTTTTTGTATATTTGACTAGATTCAAAATAAAACTGAAGAGAAGACATCACAGTTTGATCAGATTAAATTCAGACTTTATGAGTCACTAATTTTGATTTTGAAGTAAAAAAAAAACTGGTTTTGTTTTGATTTTACCACGACAAGGGTTGTTCCATACATCTTGGATCTAAAATATGCTCGATTTGTGCTCTATACGCGCAGTACACGTTTCTTGGGTGTATTTTGAGAAAAGCACGAGGTATTACTGCGATCGAGGAGCTCGAATTCACTAAGCATAAATACAAAAAAACCTGCGCGCGCCAGAGGGCCTTTTATATATCGTGATTTAGGTTCAAGATATGAAACGGGCTGTAACATGGCATCCTCTGTGGCATTTAAAAAGGCCTATGTGGTGTAGCGGTCGAGCGTTCTTTATTTAAAATTCCAGACTACAGAATCGGTAGTGCTACATTGTAAAATTTGAGTGTAATTTATTTTTTTACCACGTACATTTTTGTGCCAAGAGACCAACATATAGCTTTTGTTCATATTTTATGTACCCAAGAACACTTGGACAATAAGTACCTTTCATTTGAGACATGAATCATTGAAATACGTACTGTGGTTCAGAAGTTATGAGGTAATAAAGAATATATATTATATATAAGAGGTAATGAAAAATTTGCTTAACTTGGCTAAAAAGAAAAATAACTGAAAATAGGTTTTTGAAACCAAATAATATCATAATGCACCCACTGTAAATATTTGGCTGAGCGTGATTTTAGTGCAGTAGCTAATTTACTATCAATGAAAAGGAATAAACCTGTGAGCCTACAACGACGTGCATAGGTGTTCAAATTCGATAACGGTTCAAGTGGATGTACATTTAATTTCATATGACATACCTACTCGTTGTTGTAGACTTGCAGATCAAGTAGCGAGTTATTTGCGAACTGATGTTAATTAGATTGATATCCAACATTAACAAATTATTAAAACTCCATCAGCCTCACACTACTATTGATATTTAAGTTCCTTATTGCTTTTTTACTATCTACCATTGTTAAATCGTTTTGTTTATTATTTGTGCAGTTCCCCAGTGCGCGGTGCTCCAGCTTTGCGTATTTGTATTGTATTGCATATGTTGGTCAATATGACCTTGTCGGAGGTTTATGCGAATGTACACATTGAAATAAAAAAAATATTTGGTGTTATTTTATTTCTCACATTGACCCCGACGATTTGGTCTATTCAGCAGATTATACAAAAGACTATAGAATAGGTACAATCAGCCGCTATTCATGGCATTTGTGGACTACGAGTAATTCTTCCACTTCATCGAGACCTGAGCAGTTCTGGATACTCTGCAATGGTGTCGTGTTATTTGGCGATATATTGAAGTGCTTGAGATGTTTGTATGATACCGTAAGCATATCCGGTCATCTCCAAGACCAAAAGACGAAGCCCATAGTCCTGCAGCGTGTAGTAAGGCCAGGGAACGTTATATCCCTAAAACTTTTCGTCAAAGTAATGGAGGAAGTCTTCAAGACTTTAGATTGGACTGGATAGAGTATAAACATTAAGTGTGAGAACAGCTTGCATCTTCGGTTCACCGACGATATCGTTATAGTTGCGGACTGGCTGGAGCAGCTAGACGAAATACCACACAACCTAAATGGAGTAGGTGGGGTCTTGAAGTAAACTTGAACAAATCCAAGGTTATGTTCAACGCACAAATTGCACCGAGACCGATCACATCAAAGAGTCAATACTCAAAGTTGTTGGTTAGAACAACTATTGTAGAATCATCTTCGAGAAAACAGCCACCTAAGGATGCAATTGGGTTGAGCAGTTTTTGAGGAATTACGCCGGGTTTTCTTTTAACCCCGCAGTGCCTTAAAACTAAGTCCCACGACCAGTGTACTGTTATGACTTACGATACCGAAACGTGGACACTGACAGTGGGGCTAGTTCACAATCTAAATGTCTATGGAGCTGACTATGCGCGGAGATTCATTGGAGAAAAAAAATCGTAATGAGGTCATTTAATATAGAACTAATGTTACATTAGCACGCAGAAAAAACAATCTGTAGTGACAATGGAATGGCCACATAATCTGTCGAAGCACCAATGGCTGGTGGAGCAAACGAGTCCTAGAGTGAAAACAGCGAGTCAATACCCCCTAGCAAGATGAACTGACGACCTGAAAAAGGCACCTGATCTCAGTACCACCCATGAAACGTGACATAATTTTTCTTCTAACCGGCTTGTATAGTATACGGGTATACATACAAAGAAGTCATTGAGCAATTCCATTTTGACATGCGAAATATTACTCGTTTACATAATTGAAATATAGTTGATTTAAATAAAATTAAACGGCCGTCATTACTGATTGACTCTTACTTTGTATCCATTAATCGCTTATTAAATCATCGGATCTCTAAAACTAAAATAATTCAATAATGAATCCATTTGAAAAAAATCATTAAACCCGAAGAGCTTTAATACGTATGAACACGGTAAATCTGACACGTGATTAGGGTTGCTACATGAAAAAAAACGACGAGACAAGCCATTATAGACGATAATGCTCGCGAGTGTTGCCAGATTATCGATAATTATTACGAAAAAGAAAAAAATGGACACCAGATTGTATCGCGATAAGTGTAAAATGTCTTAATGCGTTGGCCACAATATTTTTATTTGTTTTGTATACTCCCTGTAATCTATTGTGGTAATCTTAATGTGACACAGTTTCGTCTCATTCTCTCGCCACAGGAGTGAGTGAGATGGCGTGAGTGTTGTGACGTTTGATCGTTCAATCTACTGCGACGTGTATTGAGATGTTTTGTTGTCTGTCTTGTTCACTTTTGATTTCTTAATCGTTTTTACAACTGACAGATTATGGCGCTATCCTTTATCTAAACTAGTCCAGTAGTCGTGTCCGTATGCAGAGAAAGGATATATTTATTTTTAATAAGGACTATCTTGGAAGGTCCTTCAGTCATGAAGTAAAATTGAAATAGAATAAAATTTAAAAATTGTTGGTTCCATGAACGTAAACATTAACATTTCGACGATAAATAGAAAATAACATTTAACATTAATACCGATTAAATTACTTAAAAGATCGAAATATATTTGATATTTTTAAAATTACATTTAATCATGTCAAAGTAACGTAAATGACGGCTAATTTTAAACTCGGCTTACATCGTATTGACATTCACATTCTGGGCCTGAGGGTGACGGGTGGAGCCGCCCGTCACCCTAGCAGAAGCAGGCCACGGCGGCGGCGCGCATCGTAGGACGATGCGCGCCTCCCCACACCGGGGTTGAGTCGGGGACCGCGTGGTCCCCCCCTTCCCGAGGAGGGCCAGACCGAGAGGGATGGCCCTGGGTCAGCAGGGGTGCGAGGGATATGTCGCATGACAACCTCACCTTCGGCCTAGCACTACGACCCAGAGACGGCGTGCGGTTTAGTCGGTTCGAGTCCGACATAACCTCCCCCTCCGGCTCCGGAGGGGTGGGTATCGGTGGGGGGATTTACCGCACGTAAAAAAAAAAAGAAGACATTCACATTCTTCTTCTTCTTCTTATTGTATTCAAATGGCGCTTTACATCAGTTATATAGGTACCGATGATTCTGCCAACCTCAAGTTGTAGAGTAAATGTGTAGTAAAATGTATTAAAAAATTATTAATGTCGAAACGCCAATCTCAAGTGTACCAAAGCCACATTAGCCACGCCAGTAGAAATTCACATTAAATTAATCATTTGCTTAAAATAGTACATGTCAAATTTAAAGATGTTACATTGAAGTATGTATCTCTCCCACAATGTTTTACACAAGGATTAGTGTAGGTAGATACAACAAATTTGGTCCTAATAAAAAATAAAAGAGCCTCAAAAGTCCTTAGGTTTATTATTTATTAAAGTTTAAAAATCATATTTGGAAAAGTTCGAATAACGGATTTGGAAATGGAAATCAAAACATAAATAGATGAAGGTTATTTGGTTAATGAAGATATCGCTACCTACTTCATCTATATAACCAAAGACTTCATCATTCTTCATACAACATTTAACAAATCCTCTTTAAAAACCCTTCTGTAGTTACACGTCCAGTTCGTTCTTTCTCCTACTCCAGGCGAATTCGGTTTAATAAACAAAAACGAGCAATAAATGTTCTAAAGCGTCCCACCGTCCATTAAGCCTCGCACCGTGGGCCACTCGATCACTCACCACCGACAAAATAATGGAACTGATAAACGCTGAGTTTCCGCAAACAATTACCCCTTTAGTTTCCGAAGTGGAACTCGATTTTCACCACGTTATACACGGTTGAATATTTAGCAACATCACCCATAGTGTAGAATTTGAATGGGCAAGAATATTTTTATTTTTTTATAAATGAGCAGGCATAGCATTTTTTACAAATAATTTTTTTTAGGTATTAGTAAGTTATTACGAGAATTTTCGCACACTGTGCAGTTTGATAGAAAGATTTTTTTCTTGAACCACTTGTTTTGGTTTAATTTTTAATAGACCCATAACTACATCGAGTGCTAAGGTATGAGTGATGTGAATGTTAAAAACCCGCTCAGAGCAAATCTACTTTTCGGTAAAATGAAGAGATGAATCTTCAAAAAGTTATTTTTCTTTACTGAAATATTTTATAAGCCTCCGTGCTGGTGTCCTAACATTTCATTAAAGGTAACTATCGGTCATCATATAGTTTTTAAACTGTTATTAGTATAAATGTCCAATATAGCAAATAAATAAAATAAATCCTGATAGAATCCGTTAATTTAAAATAGTTATTTTTTCTTAATCCTGAATTCTTAATTGTACACGCACATAAAATGGTACAGTAACAGACATAAATGCATTATGATGTACAAAGGCGAGTTTAGCTTAGTAATGAGTTTTCTCTCAGCAAAGCCCAAAGCTTTAGGATAGAGTAGAAACAGCAACGAAAGGGTAAAAATACAAGTGTACTGTACTGAAAACAGAAGTAATAAGATTTTTCCATTCATGGATAAGGTCTTTAACAATCCCTAATGCACTTCAAATCACATTCCCTACCGCAAACATAAAAGGATGTGTTTTTCGTTATGCTCCTGTCCTTCACAAAAAGGCTAAGCAATTGCATTTGCTTAATAATAAAACAATAGCTCTTTTTGTAGCATTGGTACATTTACCAACAACTGTGATGCCTGAGGGCTTCGTCAGTGTACAGTTTGAGTTTTTTTTTTTAGATTCTGTCTAATGTAGAGGGCTGGAACGACTTCGTAAACTACTTTATAAAACAGTGGATGGATCCAAAATTATTTCATGCTGTGTAAGCTGCTTTGATATTCCCCACCGTACTGTAAATGCAGTAGAGGGCTCAAATATATATTATACACGCTTAAATAAAATAATTAAACAGAAAAACTAAACCTATTCCCGTTCATTAAAAGTATAAAAAATGAAAGCATAAGATACGATCATGATATACGTAAGAGCTAGATCCATAACCCAAAAACTAAAAGACAAATTAAAAAAGAAAAAATAACAAATGATCGCATACAAAAAAACATGTTTAGGATTTTCTTGATCAACATTTTATAATGGGGGTTTGTTAACATAGACTAAGCAAAGTTCTGTTTTTTTTTTTAATGAGGTTAAGTATAACACTAGATTTTAATCATTCTCCATTTTAATTATTATGAACGTTGACTTTGTTGGTAATTGAAGTATAACTTTGTGTTAATTGAAAAGAAGTGTTGGCACCATAGGTACGGTTAGCCTTAGAAATATGATGTTTATTTAATTACTTACTTTACATTAAATAAAACCGTTATTATGTTCATACAATTACTGTTTTGTGTTTGATTGTACAACATATTGTAGGCAAAACAAATAACAAAACCATTGGTGAGAACGAAAGGGCCATTATGCGGCTATTTTTTCTATTTTGAATAATCTTCGCCAAATCCCGATGTTTGTGTATGCGATGATATATTAAATGGACTTTTCAAAATATTGCCATTATGCTATATACTGCAAGTAAACAATATAAGATAGACTCAGGCCGATAGTAGGCATCTCGCTACAAAATCGCTTAATGTTATCTCATTCATACATTAAAAATGTTGTTACAAGATTTGCCATTCCAAAGTAATGCAAAAATGTTAGTACTGTAAATTGGGTTTCCTCCAATTTCTTCAATAAAACGGCATTTTCATATGTGAATCTATATAAATAAATAAATATACAAATAAATGATTGAGATTACATACATAAATAATACAAAGTTATCTAGTTTTAGAAACAGTTCTTTTACTTTTATCTTGAATACGTTAAAAGAAGTGCTATGGCGGACAGATTGAGGCCAAAAATCCACAACCTTACCGCGCAAACAGTAAATGAGCCATCGTAACAGCTGGAGCAGTGAAGAGGAGCTCGAAGAAGAAGCGCGGAGAAAGTGCGACAGGGTTTACCCCTGGGAACAAGATACTCAAATTGTTTTCTTTAGTAAGAAGGCGAATCAGGATTGAAAAGAATTGAGTACGGAAGAGAAAGAATATTGACGCTGACGAATAGTAGAAGTATAATATCTGCCATGTGTTGTTTTGAGTGCCCGATATTTCGGTATTGTTGCAAGCACCATGATCACGAAGTAACTTGTTCACCGCCAACGAAAACGATGAACGAGACTGAATAATAACATCGATATACCTTCTTCCTTCTTAAAAGCTACCCGTGACCAGAGGGCAAAGGAATAAACCTCCTTGCGCAGGGAATTGGTATTGCCATTCAAAGTGGCAATGTCACAAGCTTTCTGGACCACCCTTCCAGTTGACATCGTAGAGGAAGGATTCTTTGACGCGTATAGCTGTAGGTTTGTATATATATAAGTACCCACCTATCTACTAATTTCTTTTTATAAATTTTAACTTTTTTGACCACAACAAAAATCATTTACCGTTTTAACCCATACAACCACTAAGGTGACGTGGTCTGCTCGATTTGCACCCAACATTTCGATAAATCAAAATCTCGGACAAGGTATTCATGTTCATAATTGTGGTGTGAGGAGCCTTGGTTTACTGATGGCCTGATACGCAATGATATATGGCACCCTAACAAATCTAGTGCGGCAAGAATGCTTTTTAGATTGTATCACTTACAGTGCGGTAAGATAGTTGATTTGTTTTTAAATGTTTGTAATGTATTGTTGGTTTGCTATGAAATATGGAGTTAGTTCCTTTGTTTGGGGAAGGACTAAAGATTGGTGTGTTAAATATTTTTGTATGAATATTTGTTGATTTAATAAGGAATACTCAAATTATGGTGGTAAAACTATGGTTAAATTGTTAGGTGGTTCTGAGAAAGGTACTTAATCACTTATTATCAGAAGCTATAAGTTACAGTAAGCTAGTATTACCTACAGGGTTGTAGATATGGGGCCCCAAGATTAGGTAATTAAAAAGCATGAAAATCCCACTCTAATAACTACGGCTCTTTATGAACTACCTACAGCAAAAATACCAACAGACTAATTTTATCCTTTCTTCTTCCAGGCGAGGGTTCCTGCAACAGCAACGACGGCTACAGCCAGCGTACCCCCACTGACCACGACAAATCACCTCCAGCTAGCGATGACGAAGCTCCTCGTCCAGGATCCGCAGCCGACAACAAGAAGAAACACAGAAGAAACCGCACGACGTTCACAACCTACCAGCTCCATGAACTGGAGAGAGCGTTTGAAAAGTCACATTATCCTGACGTGTATTCCAGGGAAGAGCTGGCCATGAAGGTCAACTTGCCCGAAGTTAGAGTCCAGGTAAGGTCAATTTATGTATTTTGAATACGTTTATTAATTTGGTAGTACATTTTACCCATGTACGTCCACCAAATACGTCTTTTTGGCAACAGATATATGGGGACGTTTTAAGCATAACTTCTAACTACTTGATACGTTTATTTAGATTATTTGTAGAGATGTTTCGATTATTTTCTGATTATCGCTACCGGTAAGGATAGCAATTCTTCGGTTTTAGGTGGCAATATGTTTAACTGTCTTATACGTTTATATAGCAACACATATGTACGTATAAGTAGTATGTTATTTGACATATCCGTTATGGACACGTCTTCCTTACATCTAATTTGCAAATTCTTCTATTCAGTAAAACTTCTAACTATCGAAATTATTTGGGAAAAAAAATTGCTTACGTTATTCTTGAGCAACAATGACTTGGAATTTCACGTATACTGCCCTGCAGCGGCATTCCTCTTTCTAATAATAAGGTACTGTGCCTACTGCTGTCTTTCTATTATCTAAGAGTCGTTAAGATGAAGTGAATACCATCTACAACGAAATCAAAATCCACTGAACGAACCTTTCTCTATAATAAATCGAACGTTGCCAACATTAAATGAAGGGCCCTGGAGCCCTATAGGGAAGGGTAAAGGGCAATAATAAACCCAAGGGGCTTATGCCACTCAATCCCCTTAGCTTGGCGAACATATGTCAAACGATTGATAGCATCCAGTTTATTTGACCCTCCCCAAAACCAATGAAGAACATAAACTAAAGCGTTTAGAAAATCATTACCAAATTCATGGGTCTTGTTATATTGGACAGTTGTTAATTGCTTTTCTATGCTTCTGATTCTGTTCAGAGTATTATAACACTTATTATATTGAAATAGAAGTTATATTACTTTGTGATATTTGGTTCATATAGTGTTTGCCAAATATTTGGTCTGCAAACTAGGATGACACTTGGTTTTCAATATAATATGATAAGCTGATTTTAATAGCTTGTCATTAAAATTATATATACTACTGGCCCCTTCCGACTTCGCACGGGGAATTTCCTTATTTGTAACTTCTCATAAAGGCGAAATTTCTATGAAGGTACAAATTTATAAGACCATAACCGCGGTAGCCTAGTGGGTAATGGACTGCTGAGACGAGGTCTCGGGTTCTATCCCAGGTTTTCCATGGCACACACCAATGACTTTTCGATGCTTTTCGAAGTTATGTGTGTATTTATCGCAGGTTTATAAGTGCCCAGTTAATGGCAATAGGCTCACCACCTATTACGTTGGAACCTAAACATAAACCGGCGAAATGTGGGTGCTAGCACCTCTGCCTACCCCTTCGGGGATAACGGCGTGAGTTTATGATAAAATATTACGTCTAAAGTAACTAAATTTCAAGTCTGCAGCACTAACGGTCATCGTCATCCTAGCGCTAATATTTACTTCAACTTCTTCAATATGGCCTCTGCAGCAAATCGCCACAATTTTGACAATGTCAAATAAAAAGTATTATAAAATTATTAATGGCGAAACGCCAATGTCAAGTGTACCAGAGCCACGTTAGCCACGCCAGTAAATTTGTTTCCGAGTGTCCGCCCCCCACTAAATTCAGGTGGTCGATCAGGACGTGTGGTTGGATTTTGGGGGGCTAGCGCTAATATTAGATGAATCTAAAGTTGTTGACAGTAGCTTTTGTTGTGATATGACCTCTATCTTCTCCTCGTGGTTTAGGTGTGGTTTGGATTAATGGTTACCGTCTCCCAACCCCGAGAAGAAAACCTACCCAAGAGTTCATCCTTCAATTAGCAGGTGTACTAGCTTCTAGATGAAGTTTTCCGAAGATCTTGGTGCTGCTCGAAAAACACGCTTATCATTATAAGTAGCTATTGCTTGCAGCTATTCTTCCCCTCCCCCTTTAACCCCTTCTATCGCGATATAAGGGAGCCCATGTCCGTCCCTAGGCTATATACATGCCTGTACCAAGTATCAACCCTTTGAGCACGTAAATTTTTTGTATTCAAATAATTTGCTCGACCGCCAACCGCTAAGTCCACACGCCTGCGCGATGCACGGCGCCGTGGCTTAGCAACAGAAATAACTAAACTGTCACTTCACTGTATATGCCTGCCGGATTTGTTGACATTAAAGATCACTGCTCCGCTCTCTTAAGTAGTAACGTGATGATATATGTTATTCTGATGTATAAGCTATATTCTTGTAAAGTTTCATTAAAATCCTTCAGTAGTTTTTACGTGAAAGAGTAACAAACATCCATTCATCCATACTCACAAACTTTCTCATTAATAATATTAGTAGGATCTAATTTTTTTGTTTATATATGTATATCATTAGCATATGTATATTATCAGTATATGTAAATCATTAGTATATGTATATCATTAGTATATGTATATCATTGATGCAGTGCGTATTCATGTCACGCAACGCATATTATGTCATAGTAACGAAACAGGACTTTTACACGCGTTACTTATGAAATTTTCAGTTCGTGAATAGATAATTTTTATTACGTCCTGTTTGCCGAAGACATGTACAGTTGTATATTTACCGGTACAGTCTCGTACATATTGTATGAAGACTGTCAAACATTGTTACTGAAATTGTTTCTAATGTGGTGGAATGCCAGTGGATGAAGGAAAGTCGAAAAGGCACTGGTTAAAACGCTGCCCATTATGAACATTAATCGTTATCATCATCAAATCAGCCACACATAGTCCACTGATGAGCATAGGCCTCTCACATAGTCTTGCAGAAGGACCGATGTAAGCCCGCATCCAGCAATTCCCGGCGACCTTGATGAACATTAGTGACGTGAAAATTATGGTTAGCTGAAAGGATTAAAGGAAATAAGTACTACCTACTACTGCCAGTGAGGACGCAGTTGACAGTACTGTTCTTCCGTGTGGGGCCATTGAACCCATTTCTCCTATAACGACTGTCAAATATGGTCGTACGGCAACCGGGACCAACGGTTTAACGTGCTCTCCGAGGCACGGCCCAAAATGGCAAATTTTGCAAATTCATGCATACAAATATTTGCACTGAACGGAGATTGAACCTGCTAAAGTCGCGAAAGGGAATACTAGAAATTACTATTACTCATCATCATTATCATACCTACAATCCTGGATTCTTCCAAAGCTTGTTCTCTGGAGCCCACACGGTCCGGCTATTCTACTCCTCTTCGTTGTGGATTACTTTATTATGATTTATACTTCTTTTTTATATATGCTAGTCTGCCTATTTCGAGTGCTTTTGAACTGCTATTTTTGAACACGTCACCAATTGGGTATTGTCTTGTAGATAAAAAACTTATTTAGCTGAACTTATTAAATTCAGAATAGTAAATTAATGAAAACAGTTGCGTCGGTTCTCTTATCGTTCTTAATTATTTTTATACCATCGACCCAACTAAATAGTAAATGATTTGACTATTAAATATTATGACGTCGTAATTTTTTTCATAAAAATTTCCTTATAACTTACTTACCGTTTTGACGTTTGGAAAAAGTAACTAATTTGACTAGGTAGTCAAATACCCAATTCGATGTGTGTTTTCTGCCAGATCGAGCCTACCCTACGCTCGCTTGTACCTTAAGTACTTGGTGTTACATTCGCTCAGCAGGTATATGTTCGTTCTACGTGCAAAGTCACCTTAACATATTATTTTCTATTCTTGTTCTTGTTACAATATTCTTTTTTAGATCAGCTATCTGAAAGACGCTAAAGACATTCAAACTTCGTAAAGCGTGGATTAAGGTATAATTCCAAAGATGACCACATACGTCAAAAGCAAACGCACGCAGCAGATACGCATAATTAAGATAGATAATAAGAAAATATGTATTTATTGGTTCAATCACAATAATTAAAATTACATTTCATTACATTAATACAAACAAATGTAATGAGTTTCTGTGTTACAACTAAGTTTGATATGTCGTACGTTGACAGCTGTACTAGTTAAAACTGTGTGACAGCTGTCAGCGTCTTAAAAAAGTAGTACAAAAACTTAGGAAGCCCCCTAAAATTCAATTCAACCACACGGCTTGATCGTCCATCTGAATCTTATGGGGGGCGGACACACGGAAACAAATTTACTGACGTGGCTAACGTGGCTCTGGTCCACTTGACATTGGCGTCTCGCCATTAATAACTGTATAATTCATTTTACTTGACTTTGGCAAAATTGCGGCGATTTGCTGCAGAGGCCATTTTGCAAAAGAAAGAAGAAGAATAACTTAGGTAATCATTTCTAGGGAACAGATAAATGTGTTAGATCAGTAAGTTAAAATTATTAAAAATTCATTGCGGCTTCTCAATAGTCTGCTTTATCCGTATCAAAGCTTAGTAAGTAAGTAATGTATGTATCGCGTCTGCTGCATGCGTTTGCAGTTGCCGTATGCGGTCGGCTTCGAAATAATACCTTTATCCAGAGAGGTCAGAGGCATGAGGCATAAAAAAGCAAGATCGTACGTAATGACGCGGTCACGGAACAAAATACCTTTTGCCTATTAAAGTGTGCTTATTGCAAGTTGAGATAAGCACATAATCGGATTACTTATAGATATAGAGTTCCTATTAATCGGCGAAGAGTCGATGCGCGGCGCGACTTTAAGCAAATTTCCACCCGCTTCCGTAGGAGACGGCGTCTCACTTAATTGCGCACTACTGATAGTATGTAGTTACAGCTCGCGATAATATATGCGCTGATAGTATAAACAGTCTGGCAACAAATACTGTTACAATTAAAAATAAGAAAGTTATTACATTTGAATTTGGAATCTGTAATTTTTGTACGATTGTTCATTTAGTTTTTTGGCGCCAATACATTGTACAATATTTAGCGATATTAAAATGGAGTGGGGTTATAAAGAGAACCGAATCGCTGTGATTGCATTGCCATTTTAACAAACAAAATGACCGTATTTATGCTCAAAGCTCTAAGGAAGCTTCCCAATTAGTCGACAGAGTGCAACGTGGGCATTATCCGACTTCAGTTTTGGTTTGGTGGGGTGTTAGCTATGAAGGTGTGACTGACCATATTTTATGAAAAAGGTATCAAAACATCGGCACAAGTGTATTTAATAATGAAATAATGGTATCTAGCCATTCTTGAGAAGGTAGTTAAGCCCCTTAACCACACCATGTACAATAACCAAGTATGGTCCTTCAAACAAGACTCGGCGCCGGGTCATTAAGCTCGGTCTACGCAGTCTTGATTTGATGTGAACGTTTCGGACTTTATCAGAGCTGAAGACTGGCCGTCGTCTAGTCCCGATCTTAATCCGCTTATGATTTATGGTTAGTTTTAAAGGTACGGCTTGCTATAATTTGGAGTCCCTAAAACAATCCATACGATGGCAGAGAAGAATTTGCGCATGGGAAGAGAGCGTACTTCTATTAATAACTGGCCTCAACGTTTATATGACTGTATTGCAGCCAATGGAGGCCACTTCGAATAAGCTTTTCATATTTTAAATTGTTTTATATTTATGTATTAAACTAACTCACTGTAAAATAATAAATATTTTTTGCAATTTTTTTTTCCTTCCTGCCAATATTTATGGCAAGACTAAGTATTTAGTTCGTGATAGTATAGTATGAACTATAGGAATAATTATGGAATTTTATATGTAAATTTAGTATGATAGTTAAGGCGATTTCATTCCCCCAACCCCGATGTATTCACTTCGCATAAATTCGGCGGCCCATAGCAACACTCAAAATACACTAACACACATTAGGTACCCCTATAATTTAAAATCTTGTTACACTTTTGAACACATTGAGTGCTCAATGTGCAGAAACCTATTAGAAGCAACTAGCTTAACAATCAAATCGTAACAATCTTATCTTATCTCAATTTAGACTGCATTCTTTATAAAGTCAGTCACACATAAACACTTTTATTCTTATCGATCAGCTTAATAAAACCCCTAAAAACATACGTCTTATTTGCGCCTACGGTTCAATTAAAACTGGATGCTTTCAATTGACCCGTCAAAGCTTTGGACAGTTTTATATTGGCCTTTGTTTGAATTGAAGTGTTTAGGAATAAGGGTTCTGTAGTTACTGGGTGATCGAGAATGCTGAGGTGCATTAAGCGCCAAACAGCCAACAATGGTGAGGCGATGGTAATCAAATTCGCTGCTTTGATCGAAGTTGGTAGGGTTGCCATCGATTAGGGACGACATTAAAGGACAAAAGAGTATTGCAAACACTAATAGAACAAATTAATATTATTTTAATTTATTTGTGTATTTTAATTTAAAATTACTATTCGATTAAAGAGTCACGGAAAAAAATCAAGGTATTATAGAACTAAAGTATCAGTATTCTAGACCAAAAGTAACTACACACACCGGCAGAATTAGCGGAACACAAAAATTATAGTCTGGGGAGGGATATGTTTAGGAGCTCGCACGGAGTTAGTGGTAGTCGACGGCGGAAATCTGACTGCTGATCGGTATATCAGGGAGATTTTAGAGGAACATGTTGTGCCATTTGCCCCATTTATTAGTAACGACTTCATTTTAATGCAGGATACTGCTCGAGCTTACAGTGCTCACTCAGTGCAGGCATACCTAAACCATGTTGGTGTAACGGTGATGGAGTGGCCAGCACGGTCCCCGGATATGAATATTATTTTACACGTTTGGGACTTGCTAAAGAGGAGTGTCAAATCAAGAAAGCCATCTACTAACAATCTAGGCGAGCTGCGAAACACATAAGTTGATGAATGGCAGAGGTTGCCCCAAGAAATCATTGATAACATCATTCGTAGCATGCCCAGACGGATGGAAACCTTAATCAGAGGAAACACTCGTTATTAAACATGTTGTTGTTGTTTCATGTTTAATTATTATTTGTTTAAAAATAGAGCTAACTGTACATATTATACTCTCCTTTTTTTGTGTTCCGCTAATTCTGCCGGTGTGTGTATATCAGCTTGGATTGCGGGATCTAGAATGCTAACCTATAAACCTCTATAATATAAACCTAGGAGAACCTCTTACTTGGCAGACGAACGCTCTACCGCTACGCCATGATCGTCGAAGGATCCATCGTTATCCATATCCGTGCTAATATTATAAATGCGAAAGTAACTCTGTCTGTCTGCTACGCTTTCACGCCTAAGCCACTGAATCGATTTCGATCAATATTGGTATAGACATAACTTAGACCTTGGGAAAATACATAGGCTACGTTTGATCATGACAACCGACATCTATGCGGGTGGAGCCGCTGGAAACAGCTAGTTGGTCATAACGCCTTGGTATCTTAAACTGACATGCCTTAACCAAAGTCATAAATAAATTAGGTACGTATAATCCAGTATTTTCATTATGAAATATTGACTCTTGGTTTCAAAATCCGACGCCAGAATCAGATTAAATCTTTCAAAAAAAATCTATTGGAAAATGTCCTTAGGTACTCTTTTTTTCTGAACACTTCGTAATGCGTACTCATTACATTCACCCCCAAACATCTCAATAGGTCGTCACTTATCGCCATCGCGCTCGACTGGCGACCAAATGTGCTAATAAACGTTTGTGTACCCTACCCCTTATACCGCCCATAAATATACTTTGTACCTTATATTATACGATATAGAGTCTAATTCAGTTCAATAGGCTTATGAGAGCAGGGTATCGGAATGGACTTTTATATTGTTTGTTTAGTGTTGCAATATTGTTTTGTGCGAATTTGTAACGATGTTCAAAGTGACACGTTTTTTGTGTTGGAGTTGTTAAAAGGTTGTTGTAGTTTTTGTATTTTAATATTATAATAGTTATTCTTCTGTGTTGGGCCTCACCAAAATTTGTTGGAGCCTAGATTGGCTTCATTTGCAAGCGGGTTTTACTACTAATGAGGTTATGAACGAGACACTGACGTAGGCTTTTCTCTTGGAGTTGGGAGGTCAGACGGCATTTACTGCTAAAAGGTCATAAAAGCCAAATCTAAAGGAGAAGAAATAAGCGGATCTTGGGCTTCGAGGTGAAACCTAACGGCTGGTCTGATTTTGATAAATGTTATATGTTGTTACATATGAAATTTAAATTTCAATAATTCATCCATTTATTTATATAAAAACAATACAAGCTAACTGTGAAAACATAAACAGGTAAAGTTTAAGTTACTGTGATCAGCTGTTTTTTACATAATAGCCGGTTACCTTGCATCAGTTGCCGAAAAAAAACATTTACAATATTATACCATTTACTCTTTTCTTTTTACCTAACCCGCAGTACTATTTTAACAAAATCACTTAGCGAAAAGAAAATTGCTTCACACCGCTAATAGTGTTGTAAGAAAACCCGTAATTTCCCACTGGCTATAATTACGGTTTCGATCTATCGTGAACAAGAAAGGGTTCGGCGGGCTATTAGCAGTTTTTGTGCTGTCACGTTCTTGTTGGCCCGATGTCTGGCTTCCGACGCTAATTATAATTACTTTAGTTTAGTCGTTAAGTAATTCGCCAATACTGAGAGCGATTACTTTTTATAGCTTCTATTAAATAATGAGTTTAATTTTGGGTAATTGTAACTGGAACTATGGGAATGTGCATGGAAAGTTCATGGAAATCTCATTTTTAGATTACTTCTAAACAACATTAATGACCTTTAATTTAATACTAAAGATTTGATGGCTGAGAATTTTGCAACAAATGAGAAGTAGTTATTGGTACAACACCAGCTATGATGAGAGAGCATCCCCGTTCTCCTTTTCGTCTTTCAGTCAGTTACTGGACTCATTTTCTGGCACTCATTATGCATTTCCATAAGCAAAGACCAACTCAACATGTCTACTACCTACTTTTATAATCTATTGTACATTCTTATATTTGCATTCGTCTCTATCAATCAATCTTACTCAATAAACAAAAAAATATCTACATCTATTATTCCCCTAGAATAGATCATAATAGCGTCAATTAGTTTGAGGGTAAATAAAAGCAATTTACACGCTCGTAATCGTGACCATAATCCCGTGACCGATCCCGGAAAAGTCCCGCTTTGTATAGGATTATGGACGCCCTAGCGCGTGTAAGCGTATGCAGCTGTGGTACGTAATGCACACACTCATAGATTATTATATACCTAATGTAAGTACCTTCATTATAAATGTAAATACATTATCTATGTGTGTGTGTGTACATTCTCAACTCTTTATTAGGCGGGATTTCACCAAAGAAAATCTGTTTTACTAAATGAAGCAAGTTTTACTCAGTGAGCAAAATGTGCAAACGCAGTTAAACTGGAATTAAATGCGATTATAATCATCAGTGAAATTCAGCCTCAATTTAACTAAAAGAGAGAAGAGTTGTTTTAATTTGATTAATATTATATCGGATTTGTAAACCGTTAGGTCCCTGGCTTTACTAAAAAGCGATCGCAAAACAAAAAAGTTTAAATTCATAGCAAGGTGATACAATAATCATAGTCCTGATTCGCGGGAGGATCGCACTTCTCATAAGTAGTTTTGATTAAGCCCAAGGTACTATCACCATGTCAACAAAAGCGAACGACGAGCGTGCTCAAGTGAATAAAATTTCGAAGTGAATAAAATCCTCAATAAAGTTCAGGAATGATCGACAGAACTAGTTTTTCCGTCCATTCGTTACATGACTGGGCTTCAGCGGTACCAAATGAATCAGTATTTTATTCCATCGCCATCATTTTACTCCTTCTCGACTTTTAAGTTTGACTTTTACTAGTTATAGCGACTGTATTCATTCATAATACAATTTTTTTTAACAAAATTTTTTTTTGCTTTTTTTTGTGTGAGCCAATTTTTTATTCAATAATGTGACAATTAAAATAATCTAAAATAAATAAATATTTACATACATAATGCGTCGTGGAATTCCTCCACATCATCACCGGTCGGTAACGTTCCCAGAAGGCTGGCAGCATTGCCACGTTGGATGGCAATGCTTATCCTTTGTGCAAGATAATAACTAGCCTTGTAGTCACGCGTGGCGTCGATCAGTTCTCTGAAACATTTGGAGATGTTTGCATTAAATTATCTCTTACTAACTTGCAGAGCGGCGCATCCCATTGTCTCTGGGAAAAAAAATTAACAGGCAGCTCAGTGTTGGGACAAGCAACCTTTCAAGCATACTTAAATTACAAAATACTTAAATTATATTAGATAGTCTATTACCAATTGAGTGGAAGTTACAAGTTCGGCTACTTACTTACTACGAAAGTAACTCTAAACCATTCTTCTCTCTCTAAACCAATACCTAAGGTTTGCTGGAAGCTTTCGCTATGTGGTGCTACCGCAGAATGCTGCGTATTAGCTGGAAACAGAAAGTTTGAAACGTGCGGGTACTCCAACGTGTTGGCAAGAGTCGCGAGTTTCCGCAGACCACCAAGCGACGGAAAGTCGCCTACCTGGGCCATATTTTGCGACACGAAAGGTACGAGCTCCTCTTACTAATAATGATGGAAAAAATCACTGGCAACGTTGGACGTAGAAAGAACTCGCGGCTGCGTAGCATCCGAGAGTGGACAAATATTGCCAGTGTACACGAGTTACGGCAGACCATCAAGAGAAGGAAATTCGCCTACCTGGGCCATGTTTTGCGCCACGAAAGGTACGAACTCCTCCAACAAATAATGATGAGTAAAATCACTGGCAAGAGATGCGTTGGACGTAGAAAGAAATTGTGGCTGCGTAAAATCCGAGAGTGGATAAATATTGCCAGTGTACACGAGTTACTGCAGACCATCAAGAGAAGGAAAGTCGCCTACCTGGGCCATGTTTTGCGCCATGAAAGGTACGAACTCCTCTAACTAATAATGATGAACAAAATCACTGGCAAGAGATGCGTTGGACGTAGAAAGAAATTGTGACTGCGTAAAATCCGAGAGTGGACAAAATATTGCCAGTATACCTAGAACAACTTTTACGCTTGGAACAAGATCAGGAGAAGTAGGCTGAGCTGACGGCCAACCTCCAGTAGTGGAGAGGCACAGGATGAAAAAGAAGGCTACGATATCCTATATACATGCGGGCGGAGCTGTTACCCAGTTAGGTAACTATATTTATTCAAGTTTAATATTCAATAATGTTTTTTTACTGAAAGAGATTGCATCGGTTCAGTTGGTGTGTACCTAGCATTAAGAAGACTCCTAACACATCGTTTATAATGAGTTTTGCATACGTAGGTATGCGTTGCGTCAAATCACGTCAACATTAATTGACCTACACTTAGGAGTACTTTAGTTGCATCACGATTTGGGAGTTAGTAATTAAATTCAATCAATCAATAATAACTTATTTAATAGGTTTATTAATAGGCTGTACGGTCATATTACATACAAACTATTAAAGAATCTTGTGTAATGTTTAAGCTTCTGACGGTATATAATTACTAGCAATTCTGTATGTTTATTGTAACAAGGCTGAGTTAATGTCATTATTTTATTCTATGAGTTTTAGTTTCATAATTATGTCAATCGAAGGATTAGACAGGAGCATGCCATTTAGGCATATCGGCTTTTTCGGCTACGATTATCGTCTGTCTTCCCAGCACTAAGATAAAAGCATATGCCAGAACTTCATCTATTATTTAGCATGTGCTCCCATTTGAAGGCGAGGTTTGATGACATCAAAGGAGTCGATAAGGCTGTACACCTGCAAATAACTCAGAAAATCACGTAATACACTGTTATAACGTAAAATTGAGCAGATTAAACACAAAATAACGCTTAAACACTCTTCCATAACTTTCAATAACGAGTTAACAGTGTAGCGCGCATTGGATTAGCAACGAGCGAGACGCCGCCTATTGAGTTAGTTTGCAATTAATAACTATTATAACCTAATCCCACACGAACATCCTTGCGGAAGGGTTCAAAACGAACAGAGAAGACCATTGGATAGGAAACTTATTCTAAGAAATTGGATATCCTTAATTCCATAGTCTTCTTTTACTCTTTTATTGCAATTTGTTGAGAATGTCAACGGCATTTTGCATTGATAATGAAATTATAAATGAAATTAAATTTATGATCTAGGTATATCACTTTTGTTCATATTTTATGTACCCAAGAAAACACTTGGGCAATAAATACCTTTCATTTGAGACATGAATCATTGAAATCCGTATGGTGGTTCAGGAGATATGAGGTAACATAGGATATTACAAACATACATACAAGATACGGGCGCAGAACATAACCCTTCTTGGCAGTCGGGTAAAAACATATAAAATGCCGTTATACTTCGTCTTTATCATCTGAAGAAATTCTATATTTTCATTCCATCTCTGTTTCTAAGTGACTTGAGTGTTTTAAGCCAACACACATCTTTTAGTTTAGCCATAAATAGTAACCTCTTTTACTCTATTGCCAGATGTGCATATTGTGCGTGAATAGGAAAACAAATTAAATTTTCCCATAATTGCATAAAATAATTCACAACTCGTTTTCACTTTTGAAATTATAGTTATTTAATAATGTCTGCAAGTTCTAGTTATGACAAAAATGATTTATGTTGTACAACTTCCGATTTATGATGTGATTGATGTAAAACCCTTAACGTTATGGAAAATTTAGAACCCTAAATATCTACTTTAGTACTATTTTATTCACAAGAGTGATAAAAAACATCGTATGTAACACGTGTGTATTTATGATTACCGTTTTCGGCTCTCTAAAGACCCGAGCCGTTAGATCTCATCGGTAATCACCAACATAACACACTTGTAGGTACCATAATATTAAATAAAACTAATTTATTAACTATAACAAATTAGTTTTATTTATTTATGATTACTTATTAAGCTTAACTAGAAATATTTTTGGAATTAAGCCTTTTCTATGCATTTATGATTCTAAGTTAGTGGAGGAGAGTGCGATGTGCGAGCTTGTAGATATAATTCAGTTAGCGCTAACAGCGCGGTGTAAACTTAACTTAGCGCGTGGACGCCTGCACTATAACTACTTACTGACTAGATATACCCCCTAACGTGAAACTATGTGTATACGTAGTTGTTTTGACTAAATTTTGGTTAATTTTGTAGTTTCCATGTATGTTGCGTTTAATACCAGACTTTTATTTTCAATCATATACATATTTTCTTAAACCTCTAAACCCCGTTCTCGCAGACTTGGCTTTCATTACATACCTACATTGCGCACGTAGCCTGTGTGACATATATCCTAACATCATATCATTCTAAAGTCCATTTTGACTCAACCATAGTTTGTGTTTAAAACTTTAAATAAATTCACCATTTTGTACATGTGATAAAAAAGGAACCTCATTCTTTTAGTCTGTGGCCAGTGTGTTATTTTTTATTATTCCCGCCAGTCCGCTAGTACCAGAAAGTTTCACAATTCGTTTTTACTGGTGAAATTATAGTTATTTATTAAATTAAAATATATATAAGTACAAATTATGAAAAAAACGCTTAATAAGCATTAAAAAAGCTGTGTTGATTTTTTGGCGCCAAAATGTATGAGGTCAAAAAAACACTCAAATTTATCAAGTGGGGTATTAAAATGAAGAAAATTATTACCTACGTCATAACTAAAAAGCATAAAATAAAATAATGTATTAAAAAAATAAACCCGACTGATGCTGAAAAGATCGAAACAAGCTTTGTAGCAGGCGGTACACATTTGGAAATCTCAAACCAGATGAAAATTAATGGGTACCGTCTGCTATAAAGCATATTTCGATCTTTTCAGCATCAGTCGTGTTTTTATTTTTAATAACTTATTTTTGGAATTTAATTAACTAGAGAATTTGAAAACTATGATCGATTTGACACTCATAGTCACATAATTAATAGTACTTGCGTATCCAACGTACGACAAACGATCTTGAAAAAAAAACCTCGAGTTACTAGGCTCACATAAGTCGCGTGGGAGTCACAGCGTGCCGACAATTTGTTCAGCAACACGGGAAATTGTGTTTATTGCGATCATATCATTTATTCCCCGTTTCTTTTCATTTGATCCCCACACCCGTTCACCCCTCAAGTGTATTAGGACGCTTTCCTTTTATTTTACGGTTTATTCCATCCGTTATGGAGAGTGACGATCGATAAGACATTTGGTTGGGTTTAAGGTTGTCTGGTTTAGGTTGCATTGAGTTTTTCATCAAACTGGTAATATCAACATCAACTACATTATCCATATCTGTAATAATAGTACCTAACCCTTATTTAAGACGTTTTTGTTCTTACCGTTTCTTTGTACAGACTAGCACTAAAACTACTGAAACTAAAACTACTTATTTTAGTGGTCTGAAACCGCTGTCGAACATAGGCCTCACCCAATGTGCGCCAAAGCATCCGATCCACAGCCATGCAATTTCATACTTTCATAAACTGTGGTATCCCTATAAAAATATTTTGTTAGTTTGTTAATTAATTACGACGTTTTGTGATATAGACCCTTGGGCTTTATCCCACACACTTACCAATAATAAAATCATTATAATAATGTTTAAAATAGTCCTTTACATCACATACGAATCAAGACGAAAAAATATGAATAGACCTTATTAGGAAATTAATACTTGGACATGTATTGTAAGACCCTAATAATAGTAGTAGATTTTAATAAAAGGGTAGGTAATCATAACTTAGGCCTTTTGTTCGACAATAATTTGATTAAAATTTGACAGCTTCATCCTGTTTAAAAAAAACAGGAAATAACTAAATAAGGGTAATTGAATTACAGCTACCAGTAAACCAAATTATATTAACCTCATAGAGGAACAAAAATTTTGAAACCACGGCTTATTTTATACTGGCTATGACTAAAATAACGTCAATTTTTTCTGGAACTCTCGGTCTTAAAGAAAACGCGTACTGGTGTTGCACGTTTACAGGTCAAACTATATTGGATTAAACAAGAACAAAACGACAAATATGACTTGAGCTCTGGTTGTTTTAAAAAAGGAATGATTGCGGTTCAAGTAATATTGGGGGTTGGACAAAGGTGAAATATGAAAGAATAAAGGCATGAATGGTTAATAGTAGGTTCCGTACGTATCATGTCGGTGTAGATTACGCGAATGGACGGCGGAACTCTAAACTTGATATTTCCGTTCTCTTCGCAAACTTTTATCCAGTGTATAAGTAGGTCTTTTTGGATATAACAATACCGAACTATTTATTTACCTAATTATTGTTAACAAAGAAAGGAACAACAAAAACTACCACGCTTCTAACAATTGGCACGGATTAGATATTGTTATTTCGTAACTATAGGATTTTAGTTTTAAATTTTCGTACTGCGGAACATAATAAAAGATAGAGACTCATTGCTCTTACGACTTGTTGAAATGCAATACCAGGGCAAAGGCATTTTACGACTTAACCGTATATAATTAAATACCATCTGCATATGCTCCAATGTGCGCTTGGAATTGCGTAAATACCATCTGCATATGCTCCAATGTGCGCTTCGAATTGGGTAAATAACTTTTTTTTTCAATTTTTATATAAGATAGATAGATACCTAGATAACTCTTTATTGTATTTACGCCTACATCAGATTAAGTATAAATAATTCATTTTAACTACAGGAAATTTGTAGTAAAAATAAATTATTTAACTGAGCTTATTAAATGAAGCATGGTAAAAAAGTATTAAAAGCTGCGTCGGTTCTCATTTAACCGTTTTT
Organism: Eilema caniola; assembly: GCA_949126895.1. NCBI lineage: Eukaryota > Metazoa > Arthropoda > Insecta > Lepidoptera > Erebidae > Eilema > Eilema caniola. The sequence goes on along the minus strand of OX421460.1, from coordinate 12,148,371 downwards.
ATTTATTTTTAATCATCCACTCAACCTATAATAGATTTGACCTACATATTGAATCACTGACCTCTATAACTAGCTGGACAGGCTGTTCCATAGAACATGACATTTTATTTTTTGTGTCGATTTGAAGCGCCACCGTGAATGTTCTGAGAACTAATTAGTTTGCAAATGGACGTTGTTCGATGTTTTTATCGATATATCGATAAGATGCGTTTGCCATAAAAAAATGTCTAAAATGGCCATATCGTTAATTTGATACACAAGACCGGTCTTGTGTATCAAATTAAAGTTTGTATTAATGAAATGTGTGATTTAGTGCCTCAACCGGTCGACCGACATGGATGAAATTACCAATGGAAATAGGTAGGATCCTGATAATTATATCGACATTATAATATAAATATGATTGCGCCTTCAAGTCCGGTTTAATTTTTAAACCGATTGACACTAATAGCACTGCTTTGACAATATACCCGCTGCATATAGGTACATTGTTTGTTATATTATTATTCATTTTTTTATAATAATACAGCACATAAGCAGTACTCGATACTACGTTTATTGTCGACCTGGCAAAGATTTTATCGATACCAAGACAATTATTGTTGTCCATCATTAGTATTAGTTCTAAGTACACTCACTATACTGCCAAAATGGCGATTTTCAATTAGGCACAATAAATAGGTAGGTACTGATCACCAGTCCAACGAGTACTATTACAGGTCAGTGATATTGAATATAATGACGTCACAATAAATTATTTAAAACAGGTTTCCAAAATTACCGTTTTGACGTTTAGTAAAAAGTAACTAATTTAACTAATCAGTCAAATGCCCAATCATCGAAACTATTTTGTGGTGTAAGAAATTCAACGGCCTGAAAGTAAAATTTTAATACAACCAATTACATTAGCAAAAATCACTTTCAAACATCCATTAACACTTCACAATACGTGCATCTGCATCACCGGCAACAATAGAAGTGTCTCTTTTTCGCGCCATTTTGTTTAGATCACAACAATGGCGGCTCACGCAGGCCCTCAAGCGGATTATCCATCCAATTTGACAAACAATTCGATACGAATACAACTTACATTTGAATTGGGAACTTTTGAATTCGGCTTCGAGTGGCGGCCCGGTGAAAGATTTCACATCCAGCTTTACAAAACCCCAGATATATGTGATAATGTTCGTTATCATTTTGGGCATAAGACTCATAGTTGAGGTCTTGGTAGACAAGTTTTGCGCAATGGTTGATATTTGAGACCGTCAGTGAGACCGTAGAGTCTTTTCAAAGTTAGGAGTATTAAGTTCTCGGAACCTTTGTAAGGTAGACGGATCATCGGCTAATTTGATGTTGTACACCAACTTGAGTCGGCTATTTTTAGTAGATTTGCGAAGAATGAGAGACAAGCACGCTAATCAACAATTGTGTAAGATTTTTTTTTTGTAAATTCTTATATTATAAAAATAGATCGACAGCTCTTTATTGTACACTAACATCAAATTACAAGGGATAATAGTATGGATTACAGTAATAGTTTTCATATAGGGACTGCTAGAACCTACGGCAACTATTATCTATTCTGTGCCTACGGGTAATATCAAAGTTTTGTAGTGACTTTTTAAGGGTACCCGTAACGAACCCTGAATGTGAAAAAAGATCCAAACGAACGAATATATTGGTAATTTTGTTATCGAGTCGTATTGTCGCTTACACCCTTCAAATTTGCTGCTGTTATTATCAGGACTTGCTTACAAAGTTAAACACCAATCGAAAACTAAACTTTAACTAATTGTATTAATGACGTTTTTACTTCAGGAGTAAGATAGTCGTTAGGACGTTTAGTACAAAAACCTCACGCACCGGGAAAAATCTTGCCATCTAAAAATCACGTTTCCAAATACACTGCAAGCGGACTACAAGTGGACACTTTTATGAATATTTCGAGCACGTACGAGTACGAGTACCTAATCAACTGCTGTATAGACACCCATTCGCCAGCTGTTTTCGGTGGCCGACTAATAGAGCACGAGCAAATTGTCGATCATCAAGCATTTGCTACTAACTGCCAGATGATGCTGATAATTTTCTTTGAAAAAAAAAAGACAGGTTGCACTCCGGGAGTGCCGGCAGAAGTGAAAACTTATTCTTTCTTTCTTTCTTCGTTATATCCAGAGAAAAAGATAAAAAGAACATACCATACTATACCATACCTATAATATAGCGCCAATCATAGAACCTATCACTAATTTTATGTCAGAAAAAAATAATGAATTACAAAAAGAAAAAATAATCACAAAAAGTAGAAAATAAATTACAAAAAGAAAAAAATGTCACAAAAAGCCCAGGTTCGAACCCGGCAACATCTGAAACCATAAGGACTCACAGTCGCAACGTTTACGGCTTAGCTACGAAACTTCATATCGTACTTGATAAAATAAACAATCTCTTGTTAATGTTGTATGACGTCAGTCGTCCGTAACCGGTTCAAAGGTCAAGCGATCCTGACGCAAGTTTAATATTTTTTACCCATCCAACGCCGCTAAAGAAGTTTTCACTTCAAAAACTATAAAGCATGTTTGTCACCACCGGGAATTAAATTCCTCGTTTAAATCTATAATTTGCCACTGCTGCGTCACGCACGATATTATTAGACAGTGTTGTTGAAAAGACAAAATAAATTTACATTTAGGTACGATTATTTATCTTTACAAGACGTTTGCCAATTTAATTTCATTCATTATCCTTTGAAGAAAGTCACGGCTATTCAGGCTTCTATAAAGGCCTTGATCAAAAGTAAGTACTTAGGTATAAACGGTGAGTACGTAGGTATGAAAATAGAATTATAGAAGTAGAAGGGGCGAAATATTTATGGCAGGATTGTAACTGGCGGAAAAATGTACCTACCTAGTAGGTATATAAGATAGTTTACCTCAATAAGTAGGAGCTGTGACCATAAATATGATACCTAGGTATCTAGGGGCACGGTAGTGGCTCCGCCAAGACAAGCCAAGCGAAATGACCCAATGAACGTATGCCTATGAAATCTTTGTGAAGGTAGCAAAACGGCCAAGCCACGCATTTTGACTAAAATGTAGAATTTGTGAAGGTACGCCTGGTGAAGTTATGGCGCATAGATCAAGAATCTTGGCTTTATACGAGATCTGATAACTTTTTCACAGGGTAAGCTACGAAGACTCGTCTTGGCAACATTTTACATAAAAATATTTTTGGTGGGATACTTTATTCGGTTAGGTACTCAACTAAACATAAATAATATTGATGTGTCTTTTTAATATGTTTTGCTAGCTGACCCGGCGAACTTCGTACCGCCCATTTATGTTTCGCCCGCGAGGCTTCAGATCCCATTCCTGCTGCACCCTCTACTATATTAAGCATATATATTTTACATATAAACCTTCCTCTTCAATAACTCTATCTATTAAAAAAGCCGCATCAAAAGCCGTTGCGTAGTTCTAAAGATTTAAGCATACATAGGGATATAGGGACAGAGAAAGCGACTTTGTTTTATACTATGTAGTGATTTAAAAACTAATTTTATTAACATTTTTCTGTTTAGAAACTCATTTTAAAGACTTCGCAATAAACGAGTTTGAGTTTGAGTTTGAATTTGACTAAAAACCGATATTGAACCACTAGTTAGTTAGTCGCTACAGGATATTTACCTTTAAGTAGTAAAATAGCGATACGAACGGAGTGGTTTATTTGTTTTGAAGGTAAAGTCAATTAGAGAAATATTCCTGAAATTATTTTTGAAGGAAAATCATATCCAAATAAATAAATGAGATAAATTAATTTTCACAGCACCAGCGCTCTTGTGAACCCCCGTTGATATACTTGCTGAGTTTACATAAACGTGATTATACTGTAGGTATCTAAATATATATAACTCAAAGGTGACTGACTGACTGACATAGAGATCTATCAACGCACAGCCCAAACCACTGGACGGATCGGGCTGAAATTTGGCATGCAGTTAGATGTTATGACGTAGGCATCTGCTAAGAAAGGATTTTGATTAATTCTAACCCCAAGGGGATAAAATAGAGGATGAAAGTTCGTATGAAAACTTTGTCAATTTAAAACCGATCGGGCTGAAACTTTGCCTGCATAAAGCTACCATGTTGACTTAATACTAAGCAATAACCGACATCCACTCGGATGGAGCTGCGGGCAACAGCTAGTAAGTAATATTTTAAAACAAAGTGAGTATTATCTCGTATGAAGTGAAATAGTTTCTTGTCTATCCAAACGCCAATCCATTATTCGGTTTATTTTGGCTTCTAAGGAACCACCACCGCATAAGACCACTGCAGACGCACGCAGAAGATACGCGTAATTCTTAACCGCTTCTCAATGGTCCTCATTATCCGTATCGAACTTTAAAAAGTGATGTATGTATTATATCTGCTGCATGGTTCTGTGGCTGTCGTATGCGGTTGGCTTCGGAATCATACCTTAAATCAAAGTCAGAGCGGCCCGATAGAGGACTGTTCGGAAGCTCTCAACGTGCTCGCTGAAAGCTCACCAGCACATAACGCAGTGGAGAGCATACGGGGAGTGGACAGATTCTCCAGACCCAGGCCTAGGGATAATAGGTGCGACCGACTGTCGTCCCAACAGAAGCAGGCTTGCATAATAGCGTGAGGCGTTTATAGGGCAGCATGGTGCCGTCTAAAATCCGTAGATGGCTCAGGGCCGGCCGAGGTGCAAGGAGGTTCCAAATTGCTTAACCTATCAATAAATGCAGTTTGATGTTAGTTAGAACTGTTTTTACAAAAGCTAAGAAATCCATTCCGACATGGGGGCTAGATGATTTCATATCACATATCCCCGTGGAATAAAGATTGCGTGTGACTTTGCAAATCTTCCCCCATAATACCAAAAAGTTCAAAAATTAATTACATCTAATACACCCCAACAGTAACACGACACTTTGCAAACATCATTACGTCATATGTAGGGTGAATATACCAACAAGCATCCATGCTAAATAACAGACATTCGTACCCAACGTTCTGTCAAATTGGCCGAACAGTGGGTGTACCAACAACTCGCCACGTGGTCGCCACGCGCCCGCCACGCTCACCAACGACAAACATGCTCACCAACGACAAACACGATACAGTATTATTTAACGTCACTCATACCGCTGAGAATTTTAAGATGCGTGTACTAAATTAAATTGATCTTCGCGTTTTATAGGAATTTTCTGTGAAGCTTCGAGTTTAATTTATTTATTATAAACAACATTAACTAACACCTGTATTGCCGGAAGGGCCAGGCCAAGGTATTGTAATTGACTCTATATTTTTCAGTTTTACTTCATATGGGCTCGTCTATTTCAAATAGAACAGATATGTAAAAGATTTTATTATAAAATACAAAATCTTACTTACTAACTCAATTCAAAACATATTAACATAGTTAAAATTTAAAGAAAATATATGATCCCAGACATACGGAACACAGAATTTGATACAAATTAGTTTCGAGTAGTTCAAGGGTGAAATGAATGAATTAGTTGAATGTAATTGCGACCCCATTGATGTATTGTCCCATTGTTCGCCAAAGGATCTAATGGCTAGTTGTGAATGCGGTGAGAACGAACTGCAACAATGGGTCTCTGTTTTTGTCACGTTTTCAGATTAGGATTACTTTTTAATTTGACGCGTTGGGTTTTGTTGGAGCTAACTGCCTTCTGATGTAGTGCTATAAGTATATCACTTCTTTTGTATTTGATTGTGAGCTTTCATTCCCCCTTGTTTAATTTCTTGACACTTTTTAATCCATATTTTAACTTCCATTTAATGAAAATTAAAAGAAAATTGAGCTGCAGATAACTCAGTCCTACTCATTACAATTTTTAAAAAAATATTATATAATAATAAATCACCGTGGCAAAGTGTATTGTTAATATGTGTAATAACAAGTTCTACCAAGTGCCATCAATCATCAGTATAAATTTTAATATCTGTATAATAATGTCTATATTGTTCCTTAACTTTTTCTACTAACCTAAATGAATATTTATCTGCCAGAAGATTTTTATATTATTATATTAAACACTTTTGAAAACGCGTAAATAAACTAAATTTGAAAGACATTTGTAACATGGATAATACCATATTTTTTATTCAAATTATTTAATATTTAATGTATTATTGTATACGAAAAGAAGTAAAGCATAAGTATTTGTAATTAATATTTAATGCATAATTATAAATGATAAAACATCACGGACGCTGTTTTAAATATAAACGTCATTTTTATCTTTTCCTGTTCATTGAGTTATCTTCTAAGTAATACTTATTATGTGGTCTCGCTGCTGAAGTGAAAAGTAATGTGTGCCACACGAGATCAAAATTACTCACTACGCTCAAGCCCAAAAGCTCACGATTCAAAATCAGCACTTGCGGCATAAGACAATAACTATTTGTCTATATATATCACTTAAAGTTTTCTATTAAAATTTTAAAATACCCTGAAACTAGACGATAAAACCACGTTCAAGGATACTCCATTAAATAAACGAAGCTGAATAAAACCAACACTTCATTAACTAGGTTCCAATAAAAGCCATGCAAACAATTAATAACTTCACCTTCACCGTTAATAAAGAATGGTGCAATTTAAAAACATGTCAGTACCACAAATCGACATCGCAAACGTTCATCGCAATAATTAATTTAGCTCCACAAAGTTGATTCTACTGCGCCGTGTCGCTGTCGTGTCGTCCACGCAACAATGTTGAATGTTGCTAACGACTAATATGACCATGACACTAGAGTTCTGTATGAAAAATCAGGACATGACTAAGTTTTAGTTCAGTTTTTAAAATGTGGAATTTGTGGGTTGGTATTTTGTATGTTAGGTACCTATATGATTGTCAGTTAAAAGATTTGATAAAAAGAAAATCAGTAAGCGACCAATATACCTACTTTATTACACTTAAAACGTTTATTTAGGATGCGTTGTAAATAATATACTTTTATAAAAAAAAAAAAAATTACAGTGAAAAACGTATCAATATGCGTGGAAGTTTTGGGATGCTTCGGATGCGACTGGGATTAACGCTAGGATGAAGAAGATGCGTGGAAGTGTGTTCCTTTTAAAGTTGCCATATAATTATAGTATAGTACGACTGGGTGTACCTGCTCATGATCAAAGTCAAACTTGAGGGAGTGTAATCATATACATATATGAAAGTTTTAAAAATACGATTTATTCTACAGAAATCCAAACGCATGGTCCCATCAATAATGACTCAATTTGGTTCCGTCCCGTAAGTAATTTGTTTTCGATTGATTTTGCCCTTTTTATATTCGTTCATTGTAGCTATTCTATAAAATTGTTGTACGGAATCAATTAATCATGCTCGCTTTTTGAAACCTTTCATAATTTACTTAATACTGTAATTGCTTTCAAACGCGCTGAATTGTATTAAAATCCAATTTGGTATGTTTGTTATAATATGTGATTTGCGTACCACAGGCGTGACTTTTCACAATGATTTATAAAATAAACGATATTAGTTTCTTCGAATGGAATTGACATGCGAAGGTTGTTTAAGGTTATATGCGTGGTAGTTATTGAGTTTGATAAGCTAAAGGTCACGTTGAACTTTAATGAAATAAAAATTATAATTAACTAAAAAGATAGTCATCTGACTAAAAGGCAAAAATTATCCTAATTTTTACAAACTAACGATGTACACGCTGCCTTTAGCATGCCTTTAGCACTTACGTATCACTTGAAGAACAGATAATTGAGTTCTTTAAAAATGATTTTGATTATTTTTTATTAAAAACCCAAGCTATTCCTACGACTAAGCTCTCTAGAAATATAAATTCTTTTACCACGGCAAACAGTACAATATTATTATTGGATTAAGTGATAATAAACTGATTGAGTAACAATCCAAGATAATATTTTAAGTCAAAAATTTTAATACTAGTCGGCTTTTTATTTGCAACCCAAGTACATTTCAGCCGTCATTGAGTAGATAACAAACATAAAACATCTACACCAATTTACACATTTATAACATTACAAACTAACTATAGTATTTGAACCGTATGCCACGAAGATTCTCAAACCAATCGAATTCTAAATCTCAAAACTATATTAACTCAAAAGTAATGATACTGCATTGTAAATACAAATCCAAATAGGGCACGTGCATCATTTAACAGTCCTCCTATTATCGTCCACGCAATTACTAGATCTGATCCTTTGTGCAAATAAATAAGTCGTTATTAAGTAGTCGGGCGCACTCGTATATAAATAGAGGGATAAACCCCCGCGGCCGACAACTCGAGCGTTTACCCTGCGTTTAAGATGCGTTATGCAATAACGTTTCAAGTTGTTTGTATAACGCTTTATTGAATTTGTTCGGGTGTTAGAAGAAGACGTTTGAGTAATGCGAAGTTTTTTTTTAATATTTTTTTCCCCAAGTAAACTCTTATTGCCCACGATGTCGTCAAGTTTATTAAAAAACAATAGTTTTTGTATATGTATACAGGTATTTAATAAGATACCAAAAGAATTTAAAGAGTTACCGTTTACACGCTTTTCACAATCTCTAAAGAAATTGCTCACAGATAAATGTTTTTACACTATGAAAGACTTTATTACATATAAGTAACTAATTGTGATAAATCCATTTAAATTGAAAGCTGTGACCATGTTTTTATTTTTTGTTATAATAATTCTGCTGACATTATAATAATTCTGTTGACATTATAATAAGTCGGTTGACATTACAATAATTCTTTTGACATTCATAATTTTAATTTGATTTGATTTAATTTGATAGATAATATAATTTTTAATAACTAATAAAATTGTAATTAAAGATTTGCATGCTGTAGTCTACGACTAAACATGCTGTGCTTGTACATTATTGTAAGATCTATGTTACCATGTTTAAAGGCAAATAAATTATTCTTATTCTAACAAAACTACGTGAGTGTTACTGGATGCATTCTTATTAGGTAGTAATTTAGGTAAATTTAATTTACTTATTAGTCAATTAGTTAGATGTGAATAAATAAATCTTCTTCGACCGTCAATCCATTCTGTATCCAGCACTAGAGCTAGTTGTCCACTTTATTACTTTTTCTTTGATTTGACTTATCTCGGGTTTTAACGACTGTCATCTGACCATCAAACATTATTATTCGTTCTTCTTCATCCCCGCCATCTGACCTCCACAACCCAAAGGCGATATCGAAGCATTGCAGTTAGAGACCAGTTGTTGCACTTTTGAGGGCTCCAACTACCCGTAACGACTGTCATAGATGTTAGCATGGCAACCGGGACCGATGGCTTAACGTGCTCTTCGAGGCACGACCAGACCAATGCAAATACCCTTATTCATGCATACAAATATTTGCACTGAGCGGGGATCGAACCAGCGCCTCCTGCGCAGCGGCCGCTTTCTTATTTTTCGTTATGAACAGTTAAAGTTGGCTTGAGCCCAGAAGGTTTTTGTGAGGCCCCATACAAAAAGCTTGACGAGCTTCCACAGCTGTCCTTAAAAAACATAATAAACAGTTACTAAAAACTTAGTTCAGTCGCGTAAAAACGCGTAAATAGCTCTTAAATATCCACCTAATGAATCAAATAAAACTCAACGAGACTCATCCTGAATAACCAACCCGACACTACTTATCAAATCAAAATCAACTCTATAATTGGTTGGTATAAGGGTAAAATTGTATCGCACGGAGTTTATTAAGCCTTTTAGAAGCGGCTCCGAACTCAAATGATCGTTGAACGCAAGTCAAAAGATCGGAAAGTTACATTCGAATTTGATTCTTAATCCTAGGGCACCAAAACTGTAATTCGAAAAAACTTCTATTTATCCGATTAAGTAAAATACTATTTTGTGCTAAGGGAGTAGAGTTTATATTCGTTCGCGTGTGGTTTATATTAGGGTAGGCACGCTTGTTTGCCACGAGTTAATTTAGTTGTGGATTAACTCACTTTGAGTGATTGATGTATTTGGGCTCGATTGTACATTGTGATGTGAGGTTAGAGCTTTTGTACGGGATTGTACGTATGTTTGAGAATTCTTTTGTTTTATTTTAGATGAAATCGATTGTTTGTGCTAGTAGCTTACCTGTACATCTCCGGCGTGTAGGCAGACATAGGTAGGTATTTTCGGGTTATGTATGTCAAAATTTATTATGGAAATTGTGACATAACACGAAAATATCTACCGGCTGTATATTTATTATTGCTTTTAAGTTTTTAATTAAATACAATGTGTATAATATATATACTTTTAATTTCAATGTCTTTTTTACGTACCTATTCAAGTTGGTGCCTAGCTTCTGAAAGTTAGAAATGTATATCACATGTATACCCACAATGGTGGTTTTCCTGAATTCTCCTGTCTTTCAAGATATAAATGTCTATATTTAAAATTCAATTAAATTTTATCCAACTCTGGAATAGACTACAGGACCACATATCAAAACACTACTAAGGTATCTAAAAACATCAAAATTATCTTAAATACTGTGTCTGTACATGATAACGAAACTCACTCACACGCACATAACCCAACAAATTAAACCCCATAATTAGCATCACAACCCCAAACAAAATACAATTTCAAGCTAACTAATAGGCCTTATTATATTACAGGCCATTTCAAAACCAGACTACATCACAATAGGTCCCATCAAAGACACGCAATCATTATTTTCTCCTCACGTAGCTCAGCTAACCTCCCCTTAAAGAACTTCCCTGCAAACATTATTATTAATTTCATCTCAAACTAATCTTCAACTTTTGTACCCAAACAATACAGTCCAATTTACTTTACCAATTGAGCTCTAGTTAAGCCCGTTTGGCATCCCACAAAGCAAGTTATTGGCTAACTTTTGGTCCACGGGCTGCATCTAAGATGGCGATGTATTCTGTCTCGCTTGCTAGCGTGAAGCTGCCGTACGTGCCGTCTTTGTTGTTTTCTTTGGAATAGAAAGAAGGTAAAGTACTTTTTGTTCATGTTTATATAGGGTGTTAGAGAGAGATGGAGCGAGAAGTCAATGTCGTGTGGCTGTGTAAATAAAGAGGTATCTCAGATCGATGGGCTCGATACCTACAGACAGGTTGTATAACTCTTGTAATCATGGAAGATAAAATCATAGATGAAGTTTAGTGCCCTACAGTGATCGCTTTTATGCCACAATGCTTTAAAGATGTTCAACATAATTCGCAACGCGATTGGCATAACTATAGTTTGGTTTTAGGTTTGCTCTTTGTAGAAAATTTTGAGTAATCACGTCTCCATTTTGAGTGATGTGTTTGGTCATAGGTCATAATAATTATGTGATACTTTGGTGACACTAGATGCCATACTAGAATAAAGAGTTTTATAGCACTTTCTCTTGATTTTATGGTTTATTATATAAAACCGTAATGAATATATATTTAAGTAGGTACTTAATACTTAACACATTATAAAATAGGTATCTTCGTCAATTATTATATCTACTCAGACGACTAGACACAAAACAGTATAATCAAGTACAACTGCATATAAACATAATAAGCATTAAAATTATGATTTAATTTATCTTATATAATGTGCCTTAAACCATATTATCCTTATTCTAGAATCCATGTTATAAGTAAGACTTTGAGTCTAGATAGTGCTGCGTAGTGTTTCTGTAGTATGTCATAGTATATAATTGTAATTATATATCAGTAACTAATTATTACAACAATTCGGTGATGTACATATTGTACATACGCAACTAAAATAACTGCTCTCGCCTGTTCAACGTGTATAAATAAACATAGTATACATAAGTACAATCATCAACACAATATAAAGATGTTCAATCAAGCACCACTCGAGTGAACGAGGCCCGCCATTGGTCGTAACGAGACAATTCGATTAGCGCGCCGCCTACGTACACACTATCTAACTAAAGATAAATTGAGCGCTCAGTATTGGTACAACGTTTGTTCTGCGCCACTGTTTCAGATATTAAAAGTTATTTCAATGTAGGTTCTGTTTCAAGAATAGAACAGAACATAATACTTGGTCTATATTTTTTAAAGTTAATGTGATATGGGTAAGATTGTTTATTAAGTCATTAAGACATGCAAGTATTATCCTTTATAGAATTTAATATAATTATGCAACAGACCTATAGGTCAGACACAGACACAGACACAGATTACTTAGATTAAAGAAATCTCCGTATTTCGTGCATAAAAATTACATCGAGCAGAAGTCGAATCCGCGAAATCCGTGGTCGGCTATTGCTAAGCCACAGTTGTGTACAGAGGTTTGAATTGAGGCATTTCTATCAGTCCTCTTGAAATAAAAAGAGTGAAACCATGTTACCGCTTCCCACACAGCTGTCTCGATATTGAAAATATCGTTTTTTAACGTCAATTGTCGAGGTTGTTAACCCTGTGGACAGGTTCGGGGTCCACAACATGCGGATGTTATAATAAAAGAAAAAATCTTTAAAAAATACAGCTTGGTTGGAAACGAAGTGACCTATGTTTTGGTTGCGTGAAATACCTATTGATCCCGTGTCTGTCGCTCACAGTAACCTATTCCCGGGATATAAAAAAAATGACTTCGCCTCCTAAATGTATTTATCAGCTAAAACAAGACAAGTGAGTTTATATATGAATACAATTTATTTATGAATATAAAAAGGGGTAGAGATACGTTATTGGCTCCTGAAAATGATCATTCGAAATAAAATAAATCCGCCTGCATAAGCAACGTGGTACAATTTTGGCTTTGAGGTAACACATGAAGTCTCTCATAATAATAAAAGATAAGTATGCATGCGCTTACATTTATAGTCAAACAACACATTAAACAAATTTAATCTCATACATACCAAATAATAATTCCATCTTCGCTCTTAGGTATGACAAAATATTTCTCATATCGTACCTTCATATACTTACCTAACATTACAAAATGTTCAATCTCTCTGACACAGAGGTGTGTTGGTACACAAATAAGCGAGACCAATCTCGTTACACCGCGGAAGTGTCAGTGGTTCCCCCCTCCAACCTCCTCTCACCTTCAGGAGGCTCACGTAGCACCTTATTCACTCGCTTCCGATTTAATAAGCCTGAGAGTCACATTGCCTGATATCGGACGTGAGTATAAACTTGGTTCAATTTTTTAAAAATGTTGGTTATATTTTCAGGTTATAGAAATTGATTAATGATTTTTAAATTGTTAGGTGTATGGATATGTCGCTGCCAACTAGCTATATCAGCCATTTAACTAACTGCCTGGGCTAACTAGTTGACTAAACGGCGCCATTCAATTAACAGCCTGAATGGTGTTCAGCCATTTAATTAAACGGCTAGGCAAATAGCTTGGATCGATAACGTTCTACTACTTGCCTAAACATTAAATTAAACAGTTAGAAAAAATGACTTATTTCTGCATGGTTATAAAAAAAAACCACGAAGGCTTAATGTGTTCTAATCTAAACTAACCAAGTCGGATTGCGCAGCTATCGCAATAAACCTATCTCTAATTTTCTGTGAATACACCTCTGTCTACCCCCTCGGGGATTTATAGGTGTGTATGTACGTATGTAATTTTCTATATTATTTCGAGGTAGTGCCCCATCTTACGATTGGCCTAAGCATTAGCCAGCCAGGTTATTAAATGATGTAATAAACGATACGGCTGAATATCATTAAGTCCAAGCTTTGGATGCAAAAAGGAATGGCGTTGGGATGATGGTGGTAGCAAACGAGTATTTTAACCAACGTATTGGAAAGCGATCATTGTGGTATAAAAACCCTGACAATTGACCTCTATATCGCAAGTTGTAATCGAAAGAGGGCTTAGCGGCTTCAAGCAGTTCTATAATTTTATTATTTTTATATATCCAGAAATGATAGGCAGAGTTGTAGGTACATTCCATTATTTTACGCTTAACATATATTCAAAATATAGTTATAGAGCTATGGAAACAAACAATTGCAATACTAAGTACAGTCGCGTAAAGCGCTTGTTTAGTTTGTGCCTCTCAAACATAATTTGGGTGATGTATTGCTCCGCGCTGTCACGCGCGATTCTAAAACAGACTTGTATAGAGATGTTTATATCAACTCTGTATATAGAATTGTGAGATTTTGTTCTACATATAGTACCACAATAAACTGAAAGTGCAGCCGTAGAACATACGTAACATAGTACCACGTACAGCATGTGTCTTGCATTTAATAGTAACTTCTGCGTCTTAATACGATTTATCAATTTTTACTATTACTGTCAATTAATTTATAACTGAAAACCATAGAGTAAAACAGGCTTAAGTGTATCCCAACGAGAAAGAGATGCAACTATTATATAGGTACCTATGCCTATTCTAATGCTAAAGCTTTTTAGGGCACCCATTTCTTAAGCGACTCATAAGTGTAGAAAATACGTAGGTGGCACAAGAGTTTATTAACACTGGTACATTTAACCAACGGATGCGCGTTGTGCTAAATACTTAAATTAAAAAGCCTTATTAGCATTTAAAAGTTCTACAAAACATATTGCCTCTATAACAGTCACACCCACACTCCTCTAGACGTCTTTAACCAAAACGCGTGTGTCGCGGGACCAATTAGTAGAACAATTCTGAGCACGAACTGTTTAACCGCTTTAATTTCACCCCAATAACACGTTAATTCATCGCCACCCTCCCACCTACGCTTGTCGACGTCCCTCGCCCCCTAGAACACCCGAAGTCGTAATAAAAATTAAATTTGTTCAACTGTGAAGCTACTAAGTAAGCACGTGAAGTCATGAGACGTTATTTATGAAAGGCGATTTATATTAATTTAATTAGGTACGTGCACTTTTGTGTTCGACTGTACACGTGAGCTCACGATATGAACTGTTATTTTTGGCTTATCAAAATAGTTATAATAATTTACGCCAAAGTTTGTGAGGGCAATAAGATTTAATGATATGCATTTATTAATTTAAAAAATAATAATTCTGAAACAAATTAGTTTTTCATTTCTTATTTCGTGCCTTCGCAGTCATTGTACTGAAATTGAAACGTACATTTTTTGGAATAGTATTAATTTCTTAAACAGTTTTTATTTGGTTTGGCTTGCTCATTGGTGAGTTCTTAGTGATTGAAATTTTAACACTGTCCTGTTGACTAGCTACTTGATCTCATATTTGGCACACGCCTTTACTTCCGTAGGTAATATGTTAAAACCGTTTACTTGAAAACATTTTTTTTAATTATAACTTATTATATTACTTATGGAAATGTAAATTGAAAATCTAAATTTTATAGTTGTGAAACATTGCTAACTTAACATTATGCCTGCACAGATAGGTGTCAAAATTAACTCATTTATGTAGTCTACATCCCGTGTTCCTGGTTGCAGCTTCCTTGTAACCCAGGATCCGCTTACTCCTTCTCCCCTTTTTGCTTCGGTTTATAAGGCACTAGCTTTTGCCCGCGGCTCCGCCCGCGTAGATGTCGGTTATCGCGACCAAATATAGCCTATGTCTTTTCCTTGGCCTTTGTCCTCAAGGTCTAATCTGCCCCTAAACCAAATTTCATTAAAATCGGTTCAGTGGTTTAGGCTTGAAAACGTAACATACAGACAGACAGACAGACAGAGTTACTTTCGCATTTATAATATTAGTATGGATTTCAGATGGGAAAATCGGAGAGGAAAGCCTACGCCGGGTGTACTGGCTTGCAAGACATATTAAGTTGGCCACAAAGATCCAAACGTAATTCCTACGTGAATTTTCTGTAGGTTATTTAAAAATATCAGCAATATTTATTATAACAAATATAACATGTTAATAGGTTCCATTACTGATTCTTAACAAAAATGTTTTCATGTTCATGGTAACTTTGAAATAAGCATCAATCCTGGTTCAGACTGGAATGGAGGAAGGAAGGCATTATCCATGGAAGTGGATGGCTACAAGGGTAGAGGAAGACCTAAAAGGAGGTGGATGGACTGTGTGCAAGATTATATGGTTAAGAAGGGAGTGAATGTTGAGATGACTGCAACTAGAGTTGAGTGGAAGAAGTTGCGTCGAAACTTGGAATGAGGGCAGGAAAATGATGGTAAGTCTATGAATAACGTTTCGTGTTATATAATAGTTGCAATTTATTTTAGTCATCTTAGCAGGAAATAGCCACCAAAATCCCTGAGGTACAAGGTGAAATTCACCTGTAGGCAAGTCGGCCTTGCAGAATGACGGACGAGGCTCTGGTGCGGGCTTTTTTTTGGTTGAGAGGTTCTTTTGAGCGGTTTCTTTGGTCATCTCCTTACAAGCGTTATGAATCAAATTTAAAAGAGGGGGAGTAGTAAGCGCACTCCTGGCTCCGAGACAAAATGTTACTAATATAATATAATGCAATGGAGGAGTAGGAGAGCGGGAACTACGAGTAGCCGCCAAAGTGTAAGCTTTTCTGCAACCGGGCGTGGCTCTCTGATGATGAAGAAACGTTTGGTTACACATTGCACTAAAAAAATTTTTACTGCCTATTATATGCAGACTTTAGCGAGATAGCTTCAAATATAAATTGTATACTTTCGTGTCAACGTCGCTGTCGGTAAACGACTTAACAAAATAATTCCAATTTTTGTGTAGTTCGAAGTCTATATCAATATTCATGTGCAAAATAATAAAGTCTTCTATTACTCTCAATGCCATATGGCATAAAAATATTCCAATTACGAAAATAATAACACGCAAAGTCAATTTGTCACTCGATTAAAGTCAAAAGACGTCATACGAACGTTGAATAATTAAATTACGAACAATCCAATGTTGCAAACAGCGGGACCAGAATCGAATAACATATTAAACGAAGTGGTCGGCTGTTTTCGGAGGCACTCGGGGGCGTTCGGAGCCAATCGGGTCGTGCAAATCTGACATCTGTCATATTTGAACCGCATTGTTAGTGTTGTGACGTTCGTTTTTTGAAACTCGACAGTTGGTGGTCCTCCTCTTTTTTATTTCTTTTTGTGACGATTTGATTGAATCTGTCGTATTGCAAAACAATGTGTTGTTTCGTACGTTCATTTTCTTGATATTTCGTTTAGCTTGACGAAAATATGTTATGATTGTCATTTGACGGTATGTAGGGGTCCAAATTTAATAGTGATGATCGGTAATACTTTATTCGGAATACAAAAGTGGATTGAGTATAATTGGATATTTTCCTGTAGTTAAAATAAATTATTTAGCTGAACTTATCAAATTATAGTAAAAGTGTGAAAACAGTTGCGTGGGTTCTTATTTATTTTTAATCATCCACCCAACCTTTAATAGTAAATGATTTGACTATTAAATATTATAATGTCACAAATAAATTTTTCATACAATTTTTTTTGTACCTTACCGTTTTGACGTTTAGTAAAAAGTAACTAATTTGACTAGTCAGTCAAAAACCTAATTGCAGACTGTGGTCTACTACTACAGATTAATTATAATGCTCTAAGCCTAAAAGTGTAGATGGTTTTTGCGCTAACTAATGCAGCTATTAATTTTTCAATGGCATTTTTCACAGGCTTTATTTACTGTACATTTATAAGTGATTATTCTTAAATTTCATAAATGATATGTTCATAAATTCATGAAAGCGGATGCCCACAGATCCACCCGTGTAGGTTGGTAGTACGAAATAAATAATTGGGTAATAGTTCTATCTCTGAAGCTGGTTATAGTCTGTTAAGTTTCTTATGGTAGGATTTGTAAAATAATTAAGCATTTATAAAGGATACGGGATAATCCTCTCTGATTACAATTAATATAAAATTCCCCAAGAGTACCAAAATAAAGAGAAAAGAAGTTCTACTATGATGTTTGAAGAAGAATAATTTCATCCAATCTATGACCTAGGGGTCAAAAAACAATAAAAATCAATTATAAACTGAAAGACTAGCGAGAATTTTAACTCCAATTAATTAAACTTCGGTGAAACTTAAATAATTTACGAAATAAATCGTCAAAACCAGCTTTGTAGTCAACGACCAATTTAGTTCGAAGAGGGCCTAATTCAATTTCGACGTCTCGTCACTAAAGTGTAAGTCACACGAAACAAACGAACTTGGAACAGAAAACAAGCGACAATCGCCCTGCTTATTTTTTTATTGCGATGCAGAATGTAGGGTGGCCACGTACTGGTTTCTACAGGATCATACTGTGCTTGTATATGAGCCGAAGCCAATCTCACCTGCTTATTAACGGGTAAACTATTCGAACAGGCTCTCCTGTTGACGTCAGAAATTTAAGAATACTCGTAGTGCAGCGGACTTCTCTTTGTATTTTATTGACTTACTTATTGAAACTTTGTTATCTAAAGAAAACAAATATAAATTCACGTACACTTGGTTTAACCATGACTCACTTACTACCTACACATCTACCGAATATATTTAGTTTGTACTATCTCATATTGGAAACTTGCAACAGTGCCGAAATATCTAACACTAAATACAACACATGATACATATCCCATTGACTCTGATAGTAACGATATTGATAGTTTAATAGTAATAACGATATTTGAAATACTAATCTTTATTTTCTATCAAATTATCCTGAATTTTCCCATTTCATGGTGTACCTCCAGGCTGGTGACATCGGGTGTTCCAACTAAGGTTGCGTGTTCAAGAATCACTTGCTCAAAATTACATGTTTTATTATTTCAAATGTAGTTCTCGTTTTAGTTAATTAACAGAACAATAACAATTCAGGTTTTACAACCTGCACTTAGTATTTTATGTCCCAAGGGCTTTCATTAGTTATACTATTAAGATTGTCGAAAATAAAAATACGTAATAGAAATAATGAGATTGTTTCTGATATTGAATTCTGTTGTTATTTTTTTTATTTAGAAAACGATAATGTATGAGAAATATTATGTGAGTTTTGTGACCAAAGTTGAAACGTAATTATACTTATAGTTACAAGAGTACGCCTTCTGGTAGGGACATAACATTTTACAATGGAAATGATAATAAAGAAGACGATAAGAATCTTTAATTGTACATACTCTGATTTGCGTAGTAGCGCTACGCCAATCGTAGCACGGCGTAGCACTGTCCGTGTCTGCTTCGCAATCTTCCAATTTTGTGACAGAAATCATCTCGTCTCAACGATCTGCGAGAAGGACCTGCACTTGAAATTTATAATGGATAATTTGAATTTGTCATATCTTCATCGGAGCGCCAATATCGGTTAAAACCAAAGAAAAGGGTAGAAAAACCAAGTAATAGAAGAGCAACAGCGCGATCTCTGGCCGCTACGTTGCTCCTTCATAACTTGGTATATTTTTTACAGGAGTAACTGACTGCGATCTGAGCTTCAACTTCCAGATTCATAACCGCGTCAGAGCTTCGTTAATCAGTATGTGTACCAGCAAGATATGAGATTTGATCCGAAAATCTTAAAGAAACCCCATACTGTTTGGTGTTAGTTCTTGCCACATTTGATGCTCTCCCCTAGAAGTCCTAGGTCCGTTGGCCAGCTAATTTATATTAAAACATACTCCACAAATATGTCGTCACAGTTCTATTACAATCAATATCACAATAAAAAACTAGCGTTTATATTACAACACTTACCGCGCGCTGCACTGGTACGAACCGACACCATACTTCACGGCAGGCCATCTACACACGATATATTAATTCAATAAGTTTTATTGAACTCACTTATGACTAAGACACGGTAGTGTTCGCTCGTAAATAAGGCTGTTATTGTCATTTATAGATGGTATGGGAACAGTGACATTTGATTAGTTTTATTAGTCGGTTTTTTAACTTGGAATAATAAAATTATAACACCAACCAGAAAAAGTTACTAATTAGTGACTGGTATTTGTTAGTGGACTAGGTGTTTTAGTTTTAAACAAAATTAAGCGAAATAGTTACTTTTAGATTTGGTCATCCACGTTAATTTGTACAATTACAAATACTGTAGTTATAGTCGTGACATCATTCACGTCATTAGATCTGAGTAGGTATGACTTTTTTGGACGAATAATTATTTAAAAATAACAAAAGCAGTCTAAATTACACTTATCATTACAGGTAAGATCTGTAAGTAAAAATCACACTCATCAAAAATCTGACATAATTGCTCCAGAAAACTTCCATTTTCAATTAAAAAAATACATAGCTCTTAAACAAATATCAACAAATGACATCAAAAAAATTTACTAACTGATAATAATAAAGATTAGTATGCGTATACTGCGAAATTTGTTGAAATCAGTCACGAATACAGTGATAGAAATTCAATTATCATAATTTACTGTTATTAAGTTTACTTTTATTAACACACAATTTACTGTTATTAAGTTTAATGGTAAATTTTTAATTGAAAGAATATTGCGATATTATTTTGTATTCTACTTTCACTTGGCTTTGAACGGAAAGTTGAAAACAATAATTGAAAACTAATTTTTAAGACAAAAATACATTACTTTAATATTTACGAGTATTATCGTACAAATCCTGTTATTCTTTAGTTACAAGAATTGTTAGCTACATATATATTATTATGTTATGACTTAGGGCGATGTGGTCGCCAAGATATAAAGCCCATAAATTAAAAAAAAAAAAAATGACTTCGTGAGAAAAGTTCGCAATGGAACCTTACCTATGAATCAGTAGATAGATGAATCGGCTTGAACGTGAGGATGACTTGGGCTCTGAAAATTTCGATAGGGCCTTAAGTACCCGATCATTAACACTAGTAGCTCAGGAATTTTTGTGAAACCAAACATCGTAATTAAAATAAAAAAAATCACTTCGCAATAAGAAATAAATAAATATAAAAAAAGTAAGGCAAAATTAGTAAACGGCAAGCAGATTTATATAATTAAAATTAATAAAAATTACATAAAAACTCAAGTTCAATTAGGCCATTTTTATTGTAGTTTCAAAACAGTCTTGAACATCACAACTAGCTAACATTTAACTTAGTTAGTAAAGTACTGTCGTGATCACGCACTTTCCTAAGCTCTTCACAATTTATACAGTGTTAAAGCAGTTATCATGAAAATTATGGCTTGTAACGAAATTCGTTTATCGGTATTAAAGCGCCTATTAGAGCATCAAACCTTTACGATGTACAATAAAACCCCTAAAAGGCTCTCTGAGACAATAAATCAGACAGTGAACACGTCACTTCTAAACAGTTTGTGGAGCCAGACATAACAAAACTAACTTCGAATACGGCAAAGCATGAAACACGAACTCAATCACACAAATGGTGTACCATCATTGTGCCATCCACCCTATAGACGCAATACAATCCACTAAATATAACTTCTATCACAATAAAAATAAAGTATATTTCAGATTATTTAAATAGAAAATGTTTGATATAAACGTGGTGTCAAATTGTAGTGTGAAATGATATATTCCGTCGTGGAGTTGAACGGTAAGCGGTGAAACTACGCGCGGCTCGCGTGACTGTTTCGATTTCGGTTCGGGTTAGGAGACAGCAGGTTACGGGCATGCAACGTTTGATGGCTTACCTGTCACAAGTATTAAATTTGTTCAACAGTGAAATATCAGAATACATTACAATGTCTATCGTTGGCAGCTCTACAAACTCGTTATCGGTGTAATATTCGAAAATACGTTGACATTGTTTGTAACGCAATTAACTTCCGCTGATAGAGAATTTGAAAATCGAGTCATATAAATAATTAAGCTTTTTTCTACGCAGAGTTAAGCAGAGGTGAATGAACACCCACATTTCACCCAATCATTGTATTCGGTTCTACGTAATAGGGGGTGAAACTATTGCTATATAAGCTAAGTCTGGGCTGTACATATCTGATATCTGTACCTTGTAAGACACCGCATGGGAAGAGATGGTGTGACAAAAATTCTACTTCTTGCGGTTATTTTATCTTAGGCTTTGATATCATTAATTTTGAATCGAAAAATTTAAATTGGAATTTTTCGAATCATTTTTTTTTTTTATAAATAGGACACGTCAATTTGACTTTACCTCGCCTGATGGTAAGCTGAAGGTGAAGTCTCAAGAAAAAGGGCCACCATTATATACACGTGCCATGTTAACAATGGTGGCACTCAGCTTGACGGCCTCATCAGATGCTTTTTCACTCCCCGCTTAAAGGACCCGGGACTGTAGGAAGAGGGAAACACGTGAGCTGGCAAGGAATTCCAGGTCTTAATGGTGCGACAAAGGAAAGAGTCACCGAACCGCTTGGTTCTTGAAGGAATGTTCTGCACCGTATAGGGGTGACATCTAAGTCCTGCACGTGTCGTCCTGTATAGGAAGGGGGAGGGTGGGACTAATTGGAATAGCTCTTCAGAACATTCACCATGGTAGAGACGGTAAAAAACTGCCAAGGAAGCAACATCTCTACGCATCTGCAGAGACTCGAGGGTACTCGTGACCTCAGGATTTCCGATAATGCGGACCGCACGTCGCTGCAACCTGTCGAGAGCATCTAATAAGTACTTTGCGGATCCATCAGTACTCCACGCAGGAACGAATTTGTGTCTTGTAAAGAAGACACCGTTGCTCCGGCGTAAAAAACCGTCTCACTCTGTTCAGGACTCCGAGTTTACGCGAGGCTGCTTTGATGATACTCTCGATGTAGTTTTTGTTGTTCAGTTTGCAGCGAACATCCATACCGAGGATATTGAGGTTGTCCCGCAGTGGCAGTGGCGTGCTCTGAAGAGTGGGAAGGGGAAGGAAAGAAGATACCTTTGCTGTAAACGCACATGCCTGCGTCTTCTTGGCATTGAACTCGACCAAGTTCTCAGAGCCCCATTGGGAAATGTGATTCAGGATCCGGTCAAGCTCAGTGACAAGAAGCTGCCTTTTTTCCGCAATATGCGTCTGCTTATCCGCAGGACGTCCATGATAACTCCCGTGTAGGGTGCTATCATCCGCATAGCAATGAATGCTGCCGGTCGACAGCATGTCATTGATATGCAGAAGAAAGAGAGTTGGCGATAGGACTGATCCCTGCGGTACGCCGGCATTTACCTGCAAGAACTCCGAGGCTCGTCCATCACAAAGGACGCGAATACGGCGCTCCTGCAAGAAGCCGGCAACCCAGTCGCACAGTCTAGGAGGCAGACCAAAGGCTGGTAACTTGGAAAGAAGCGACTTGTGCCAAACTCTATCGAAAGCTTTGGCGATGTCAAGGCTAATTGCCAATGACTCGCCGTGCTTGTCCATAGCCTCACCCCAAATATGGTTAACATACGCCAGAAGATCACCCGCTGACCGTTTCGGCCTGAAGCCATATTGCCGGTCATTAATTAGGGAGTGATCTTCAAGGTGACGCATGAGCTGTTTGTTAATAATGTGCTCGAACACCTTGCACAGCACTGAGGTGACGGCTATGGGTCGATAGTTGTTTGGGTCTGAGCGATCCCCCTTCTTGGGGATCGGCTGTACAATCGCCTCTTTCCAAGCCGAAGGCACTGTACCAGAGCTGTAGGACAGCCGGTACAGCCGCGCAAGCATTGGAGACAACTCCGCTGCACATTTTTGCAGAACCACCGCTGGAATACCGTCCGGACCACTGGCTTTCCGGACATCGAGTGACTGCAACACTGCTCGGATATCGCGTTGCCTGATACGAATATCAGGCATTGCATGGTCACTGACGGGCAGTGTCGGTGGCTCCATACCACAATCATCGACTCGGGAGTTGGCCGCAAAGAGATTAACCAGCAAATTTGCTTTCTCTTGCGGCTCATGGGCCAGGGATCCATCGGGATTGTGCAGCGGGGGCAGCGAAGGCTGGCAGAAGTTGGCTTGCACGGCTTTGGCCAGTCGCCAGTAGCCACGGCTGCCCGTGGGATGCTCTATTAGCTCCTGACCAAGCCGCGCTATGCGCTGGGCATCCGCTCTGACATAAGCCCTCTTGCAGGCCTTTGTGGCTCTGTTGTACGCCGCCTTGAAGTGGCCCACGTTGGGATCGCACGTAGCGCGCGCCCTGATCCAAGCGCGGTACGCAGACTGTTTATGATTAACAGCCTCCGCGCACTCGCGCCCGAACCAGGGGCGGGCTCTGCGGGCACCGGCGACATCAGTGTAGGGGATATAATATTCCATGCCCAGACTGATCTCACCGGCGACAGCAGTTGCGGCTTCAGATGGGTTCTTACCTTCAAAGCAGCGTTCAACCCACGGGATGGACGCAAAATAATCACGCAGTCCATCCCAGTCCGCTGACGAGTAGTGCCAGAGACGCCGCTTCCCCTGCACGGGACGTGGGGGCGCTAAAATGGGCACCTCGGAACGGACCAGACAATGGTCGGATTCACCTAAAGCGGCGCTCACCGAAACACTGTACTGGTCCGGGCGACTCGTCAGCAGAAGGTCTAGCAGAGAGGGCTCATGGTTCGACCTTTTTGGTATCCTAGTGACCTCGTGTACCAATTGGGTCAGGCCATGCGCCAGAGCAAATGCATGGGCGGCTCTTCCCGCGTGGGTTGTTTTGGCGGAGCCCAACCAGATCTCGTGGTGGGCGTTAAAATCCCCCAAAAACACCAGTTCAGCGTTCGGAAACCGCTCCTGCGCATCATCTGCCGCCTGACTCAGGTATTCAAAGAGTCGAGTTGTCTCGGCATCTCCTGTATGGGAGCGGTAGAGGCACACATAGATCTGACTCGTAGAGCCATGGTCTATGTGTACCCAAAGGGTGGAAAAGGATGGGTCCTCTAGGCAGCGCAAACGGCGACAACAAACATCCGCCCTAACAAACACGCACACCCCGGCTTTTGCGCGGAAATTCTCCTCAAGGACATAGCCGGGGTAGAGTAAGTAGGTCGTGTCATCAGGGCGGCGTATTTGTGTCTCCGTAAGAAACAGCATTGCTGGTTTCGCCGTCTCCAGGTGTTGGTGGACGGCGTTGAGGTTTGTATGGAGCCCACAGATGTTCGTGGACTCCACCTCAAATAGCGAGCTCGAGGGAGAGTTTCTTGCCGCTGTGTAGACCAATCTACTGTTATTATGCGCTGCCATGAGAATGAAGAGGAGGAGGGAAGGCGTGAAAAAAGAGGCGATTGTTGTCGCAGCACAGCGTGACAAAGCGTGGGATATTGGTTTTATCTATGAATGTGAGGTATGGCGAGAGCCGACGCGCCGAACGGAAGGGCCCCCGTACCCCCCCGAGTATGGTCGCCGGGCTCCCTCGTCCGGTCACCAACCGGCACGACGAGCCATATCGGGATTATGCGCGACCTGGTGGGGCAGCCTCCCAGGGTGGTTAGTCCCGGTTGGGCCCCTGTACTATGCCGCGGGCGGCCAGCGGCACCACCGTTTCTACAGGTCTCCCTGTTCGGCGCGTCGCCCCGCGCCACCCCCCACTAGACTACGCCAAGACCCACCGGTCCCACTCGTGCTGCGACCTCAATCCCCCCTGCCCGGCTATGCACTTGCTGACCCCTGAACGCAATCCAACCGAGATTGGATTACTATGGAGGATTTTTCGCAAAAGTGCACGGTGGTACTCACCCGGTCGAAATTTGTGACAAATTTGTGCCATCAAATTTCTACCACCCATTGTAGTATAAGATAGGATACTGTTTATTTTAAAATCATTTATTTTTATTTTACAGGTTTGGTTTCAAAACCGGCGCGCAAAGTGGCGACGTCAAGAAAAGATGGAAGCAGCTCGGCTCGGCCTCTCTGAGTACGGCTGTGGCGCTGCTGGGGCCTTACCGAGGCTCGGTGGTCTGGGACTGCCTGTAGATCCTTGGCTAGCACCACCTCTGCTTACGGCACTTCCGGGTCAGTAATCTATAATATAAAAATGAATAGCTGAATGTGTTGGTAACCGCAAATCTCAAGAACAGCTGAACAGATTTCGCAAATTCTTTTTTTTATAAAATTCTTAGCAGTACGAGGATGGTTCTTACGAAAAAAAATAATTAAAAAAGAGTTACGCCGTCACGGGAACGGTAACAGAACACCACGCGGGCGAAGACGCGGGCATCAGCTAGTAGTAAAATATCAATTCTTAGGACTTTTAGATAAGTTAATAAAGTTTAAGGAAGAAATAAATGATTGAGGTGTTGATATTTTTGCACCAATGCGACCACACTCCTCTTATGTGCGTAGAACTAAAATGTTTGAAGTCTATTATAGGCAATAATACTTTCAATTTTATCCAATTATGTTCATTTAATCGTTATATAAGTTAGTGACAATAAAAATTATTTATCAATACTCCTAATTGTTGCAATATCTAATATTATATGAGTCATAACTACATAGTATAAAACAAAGTCGCTTTCTCTGTCCCTATATAACTATGTATGTTTAAATCTTTAAAACTACGCAACGGCTTTTGATGCGACCTTTTAATAGATAGAGTGATTGAAGAGGAAGGTTTATATGTATAATAACATCCATTGCACCCGTGCGAAGCTGGTGCTGGTTGCTAGTTGCTAATAATATTGAATTCAGCATTATCTTAACACTGTTTTTAAAATATACTTTTCTACCCACAGGGTTCCTGAGCCATCCACCGTCAGGATATCCCAGTTATTTAACCCCACCAGTACCTGTCTCAACTGGCGCCCCACCAGACCCTCGCTCTTCCTCTATAGCTGCGCTCCGTATGAAGGCGAAGGAACACGTCGAGAGTCTCAACAAGGGACTTCAAATGGTCTAATAAAGTTCCGCTATAGTAGCATTAACTTTTCAATTTGAAGTAGTCAAATAATGCGAAAGGAAAATTTTCAAGAAACAGTTAAAGAAACTGATTCAAAATATGTGTATTTGTCACTGCAGTTTGAGATATTGTGACTGGATTTTATTCACAAATTGTATATTTCTTTGTGTGTAAAGTACGGCTAAAAGTTTGTTAAGTGCAATCAAATGCCTATCAAAAATCTAAATGTAATAGAAAACAAAAAATCGTGATCTAATCTAAATTTTAAGCCGTTGTGAGAAGAATACAGAAAAAATTGTCTCTAGTAAACTACAATTGTATCAAAGTTCTAAAGTCTAAACTATAAAGGTATCTGAAGTTCTAAAGTGTTTTAAAAAATTGCAAGATAGTACGTGTGTTGCACTTCAGGATTATATTATTAAGATAAGTATTGTGTTCCATATATAAAGCACCTTACTATTAAGGTGTTACGTCAATATTGTGTCATCATAAGTATTGTTCCTGTTTCAGAATTCGAACTATTTTATTTGACGTGTCCCCCTTTTAACTGTTACAAATCTAATCTGATTAGTGTATCGAAGCAATACGTAAGTGTAAATACTGACTTTCAAAGATAAACATACGTAAATTAAGTAGGTTCTTCATTTTATATCATTATTAAATTCATCATCATTTTCTTTTAATCCATATTTTTTTTAGATTTACACCACATGAATGCTATAAGATCTAGAAGTTCTTCTCATTGTATAACAAGATATGAATCAACTTTAATTATGTGTAAAAACCATTTTTTTATTTGGTTAATGTAATTACATAATATCTACAGTGTGATTTATATTTCGTATTATTAATTCAAACCATCAGTGTCAGCAGATCATCTGAATCAAATTTATAACATGGATTAACTACACTCTATATGAATATTACATACCTAAATAGATGTACTTATTGTAGTCATAGATTTTGCATTGAATTAAAATTGATTGTAAATATTGTACTTAAATTGTAAAGCCTCTATATTTTATAATTTAATCTGTATTTGAAAGCAATTAATATTTATGTTTTTACTGCTAATATTGCATTTACAGAATTATACTACTGTGTTATATTGAAATTTGATGTAATACTTTGAGATATCCTCGGTGATAGTGCAAAAACGTAGATACACGTAGGAAACTAGCATAAGTGAAAGTTACAATTAGATTTCCTTGCAGTAACACCGCAGTATAACTTTAACACTCTGCCTCTAAGTATGTGTGTATGTAACTGATTTAGATAATTGGTTCCCAACAGGAGCGGTTGCTCCCTAGTGAGAACTGAATATTTTTGTGACAAATGTCGAGTGATACAACAGTCAAGGGAGCAAAATGGATACCCACAGTTCTGATTCCAAAAATAGCAACTCCGTATTCGTTAGTTCATCATAATATTATCAGCTCGCAGGAATTTTCGCAGCCATATAAGGCTGTCCTTCATATATGTGACATCGCGTATAAAATGCAGGAAAGACGTCTTCGCCGGTGCGGCCACATTCTGCTGCAGCCGCTGGGATATGTGGGTGACAAATGTCTGGCCCTGCCGCCTCCGCCGAGCCCTGGTAGGAGTAGACCCGAGAAGTTTTTAGTTTGGCGTCCTAAAGGATGTCAATCGTGCCAATGATCCACCGCCATGGATACGGAAGACCGTGCGAAGTGAAGAAGTAAAAGCCGGAGGGTTGGAGGAACCGGGCCTCCGCGAGAAAGGCTTCGGGTGGGACCGGGACTAACACAAATATGATGAGTATAGAAATTTTTTCATATTTGGCTGAGCGTGGGTTTAGTGCAGTAGCTACATTCCTGCCTAAAAGGAATACGTCAGCGAATCTATCACGTTGCGCATAAGTTATTCAGTCAGTAGAGTTTCATCTATCATGCGCATCGTGGTAGGCTTGCAGAACGCCAAGCGATTGATGTGCGACTTATGTTAACTAAATTGAAACCCGATATTAATAAATTGTTAAAACTCCACCAACCGCAAACCTATGTACATGAAAGGTTTGTGGCTGCTGGTCATTATGATATACCGTTTTGTCTTTACCTTCACGCAGTTCTCCAGAACAGGATACTCCAGCTTTGCGTATTTGTTTTATTAACATGACATTTTTAGAAGTTTATGCGAATGTACACATTGAAATAAAACTATTTTTAATGGATTTTTTTCCTATTTATTTGGTGTTATTTTATTTATGTTGAATTCAACGTTTAGGTTTCTATTCGCTATGTTCTCTATAGGTTAGGTTATAATTTTTTTTACAAATTGTGATGGAACAACATGGATGATAGTAACAACTTCGAGAAAAAGTCGCTATAAAGATCCGACTAGGTGCTCAAAATGCTGCCCATTTGGCAAATTCGGGTTTTTCACGGCCCAACAAACTATACCTAAAAACCAATACCTTTGACCAGTGCCCCCTAATTATTGTTTCTTACATGGCGAAACGTAGGTACTCACAATGGGGCTAGACTGAGGTTGGAATTCAGCGGCAAGCTGAGGTGGCAATGAACAAACGAGTCCAAAAGTTTGAGATCGGCAAACGGACGATCTGAAAAAAGTAGTTGGGATAAACTGAATGAGAAAGGTGGAGAATCGGGTCTAATGGCGCACATTGAGAGAGCTAATTGATTGATTAACAGACCATAGACAGACATTATAAAATTGTCCAATCAAAGTCACACGCAATGACATTACATTCAAACAATAACACATATTACGAATACGTCCGTGATTATGTCGTATCGGATAACCCAACCCGTATGGATCGCGGTGCAACGATGCCCATGATGCTGGTAGCGTTGAATTGCTGAATCGTACTGCCTATTTTTTACACCCTTTACAGTAGGTACAACTCTTCTGAAATGAGGTAGGACACGATGGTATTACCGTCCAATTGAACAGTCCAACTGGGGAAGTACCTCCGCCCTACTGAATACCGCGGCCATAATAACCTCGTGTTGTGTTCCCGGCGGTGAGTAGGGTAGCCAGAGCTCACTGGAGAGTTTTCGTGGTGTCAGTGGGAAGACCAAAGGCTATTCCTGCTTTGTCTTTTATACTGACGGCACAGAAATTCTGTGTTCACAGGGTCGGCAGCAAGAGTGTGACTACTCTAGCATTGCGCACGTCCATAGGCCACGGTAAACACTTTCCATCAGGTGGGCCGTGTGCTTGTCTGCCACCTTAGTTGTATAAAAAAATGTAAAAGGCGCAGGCGTTTCATTCTTTTTCCTGTAAAGAGGGTTTATAGTTCTTAAACCCACGCGTGGTTTCCCGCATGGTTCCCGGCAGAGTAGAGTTTGGGCCACCCCGTCTCTTCCCATGTAGTGTCGTACAAGGCGACTAAGGGATGGGGCTGATTAACTTTAATATCAAATAGATATGTTCAGCCCAGACTCAGCCGCCGATGCATGGCTCGAGTCAACAATAGTGCCCGGAATACGGCAATAGGCTCACCCCCTATTACGTGGGACCGAATACAGATTGGTGAAATGTGGGTGTTAATTCACCTCTGCCTAACCCTCCGGAGATAAAGGCGAGTTTATATGTATGTATAGTTCTGAAAAGGTTGGGAATCAATGATTTAGTTACATAGAGGCTTTCCTACCATTTTATATTTTTTCTAGCTAAACCTATTCTCAAGAACAGCTGTTGTAAATCTAATATGATTACCTGATTACACTATTCTTCTCATGAATATTTTGATGGACCTAAACAATATTTGCTAAATATAGTACCACAAGATTGCACTATCACCGATGTTCAATTTGGTTAGTATTATAAATATGTAATGTGTATGTTAAAGTCATTGTTTCTTTCGAATTGCAAGTATATCGTCACGAATGCCTCTTGTGGGTACTTGTCAAATATTTAGAAGATATATACCTACTTGCAATATTAGATGGGTTACATATTGCTAAAGAAAATTTACCTTAAAATCCTCTTATTCATAAACGTATTAGCAGAACCTTATTAAAGTAAAGCTAG
Organism: Eilema caniola; assembly: GCA_949126895.1. NCBI lineage: Eukaryota > Metazoa > Arthropoda > Insecta > Lepidoptera > Erebidae > Eilema > Eilema caniola. The sequence continues at coordinate 12,117,652 of OX421460.1, read as the reverse complement.
CTTAGTATTTTTGACATTTATCTCATTTGGCAAACGTCAAACAGAAACAAAATAACATATTCATAATTTGATACGCTCGTTATGAATAAGGGATAAAGATTATATTTAATCAAATACATATTTAACAATATTGTGTATACTTATAAGGAATCATCAGGAATGTATTTTCAGAATACTTATTTAATTTTGTTCATTTACATTGGCCTAACCAGAAGGCAGTGATCTGAAGTTTAAAATAAGCTATGTACTTATATAAAATAATTATGCAAGTTTTAGCGATTTTACTTTAAATATAGAAATATCTTTATTTGTAACCGTGATAATATTAGAGAGTGTTAGTAACGATTGCCTACAAAAGCAGACAAATTAAACTACGAACCCTTTTAAAAAAAATCTGAGTAATAACCATCCTCGTACTGCAAGGACTCTAAAAAAGAATTAGTGCAATGAATCCAGCCGTTACACGCGTGAATTCGTAACCAAGAGAAATAGGGATATTATATGAGATGAAAGATAAGATATGATTGCTCATTAAATTTGGATTTATATCTGTATCTATAGGCTAAGCGTAAAATTTTATAACATAAAGTTACGCATTACTTTATGGCAATAACGAGCAACTGTATGACCAGTTTTTGGTTACTTACACCGAGTCTAATAGTACAGAGTAACTATGTGTAAAAAAGACATCTTACTATCGGAAGGTGATGCCCTTGTCCATGGCGTACTTAATAGTCTGAAAAAATAGAACTTATGCAATACGATAGAATAATAAGGGTAAAAAGTCCATCCTGCAAAAAATTGCGTAATTCTGACAGACGACATGGCACCACGCAGTCTGTCAGTATTACGCAGATTTCTGCACCATATCGAAAGTGTGTGAGAGAATAGAATTTTTGTTTTACTCGTAAGTCCCGCTAAGACAGACGGTGCACACTTTCGTATGGTATAATTATACTCTTTCATAGTGGCACTTCACATGGCTATATGTGTTTGCTATTGGGCGTTTGTTGTGTATCGTCTACGCTGCACCGCGCGTTACATTGTGACGTACATGATTAAATAATTTTATTTCATGAATATCTTCTCTCTTGGCTTACGGTCTTACGTCATAGGGGCGTGGATGCCATTAAACATTTTAATTTCAACTTTATTACGTTGTATTTTCTGCTTTTGTAGGTATATCTACGTAGAAGTGATTCAATTGTATTGTAAATAGCTATGTGTACGTATTTATATGTTTGTATATATACTAGCTGATGCCCGCAGCTCCACACGCGTGGATGTCGGTTATCGCAACTTTTTGCTATATCTCCGGCTTCACTCAACTTGCGATCAAACATACTGTAGATATTAAGTCTGACCTTTCTAAAAAAAACCACATCAAAATCAGTTCAGTACTTTTTGCGTACATCGCGGACAAACAGACAAAAATTCCAAGAAAATACATATCTGGGTTCACAATTGCTAATATAACATAACCTGAGTATTTTTTATATATCTCCAATACATATACAGACACGACTTATTTAAAATTTTAGAATAGCATAGATGTGAGTAGTGGTGTAGACTAAGATAAAAATATTATACATTTAATTATGAGAGATTAATAAATGTGTTCTTTCCTATCATCCATTTTTTATTGCGTCACCCTTTTTGTAGATATTTTGGTACCTATCAAAATACGGCGAAATAATACAATAGATTAGAGATGTCAAAAATCGTTGTCACCTAAATGCTGTGCATGATTACAACCTAGGTTCACATCAAAGAGCCCAGAACCCTCTTGCTCCTTTTTATTCGACATTTATAGGAGTGACTACCGACTGACCTACCAATGCCGAGAGGAAAGCCTACGCCAAACCTCATCCGTCAATCAGCCGACGCACCCCGTAAACCGTACTAGTTTCCAAGTGAGGCTATCCTGCGCCCTGAAGGTCTTGATGTAGCAAACAAGATTCTAATAACAAATGACCAAGTACCAAGAGTAATAAACAGCTGTTAGACAGTTATCATAAAAAGTAAAAAGAATTTCAACGAAAGTAAATTGGAGGTATTGGAAATATATATTAGTGAACTCATTAAAACAACTTATAAGTTCAAGATGTACCTACATATAAAAACCGTCACTAATATAAAATTGACCGAGTGACTAATCAACGATTTCTAGGTATATTGTACTCGTACTAGCTGACCCGGCGAACTTCGTACCGCCAATATTTTTACGCGTGGCGTCAGATCCCGTTCCCGCTGCACCCTCTACTATATTAAACATGTATTATACATATAAACATTCCTCTTGAATTACTCTATCTTTAAAAAAACCGCATCAAAATCCGTTGCGTAGTTTTAAAGATTTAAGCCTACAAGGGGATATAGGGACAGAGAAAGGGACTTTGTTTTATACTATGTAGAGAAACATACTAGTAGTGAAGAGACATTTTCTAAAAGGAAGCTGTTGGCAAAGTAACTAACCCCTTGTCACTAATAAGAGAGAGAGAGAGAGAGAGATGAGAGAAGCAGGATAAAAGAGATTATTACATTATACTTTTCTGTAAAGTCAAAGCGCGCCTTTTTGTAATGTCCTCTGTATGTTAACTGCAAAAAGTAGCACATTGTGAGTGTGGTCTTTCGGGTTAACTAAGTAACCAATCGCTGTATTGTATTTAGGTCAGGGCCGTATTCAGGGCAGGGCAACCGTCCTAGGGCTTTACCGAAGTAGGAGTCACCACAAGAAATACTTCGTGAAAACAGATCAATTTTTACTTTAAAAAAATAGTCACGTCATGTCACTATGGAATCTGAGAACTGTTTATCTCAGATATCTCTCCTAAGCATAGCTAATGATTTACTTCGGAAACTGGATTTCAACGAAACCTTTTAAAAGTTTATTTTTTAACTGAGACATTTATGGGGAGATCTGAAGCCATAGAAGGTACAAATAAATTGTCTGAACAACCATTAACCTCCCTTTTGTAGTTGTCACATTTAAAAAGACACACTTTTACACTACTATAAATTTATAAACTAGTTATGTCTACATTGGAGATATTTGTAAAAAATACTTGACTTTGGCAAGTCGTCAATATATTTATTATAAATAATTGTCTGTTGGATGTGGTTTCTTTATTAGAAAGGTCTTATTAACGGAAAAGAAAAGTTGGTTGGAACAAGGAAATTGGATGAGTCGCACTAAAGATATGAGCAAAAGTTGCAATAACTGACATTCACGCGGATGGAGCCGCGGACAATTTACTTAGTATTTTATATGTTTGTTAAAATTATTTGGTTTCAAAATAAATTATTTATTGAAAAACTCGACTGAAAAATGTTGTTTATATTATTTACCTCTACATCTCTAAATTCGGCCCTGGTCGCTAAGAGTGTTGGAAAAAAGCCTAGCCGCCTCTGTTTCCTCTTAGTTACATTTTCCAGTTTTCCTTTTCCTTTCCCCCTTAGTAGGTAACACGTAATAGAACAGTTTAATGAATACGAATACGAATGCTATAGTCATTAAATTTCTGACCACGACAATAATTCGTTTTGACCTAAATAATGAAATGATTGCACTCAATTTAATATCACTTTTATTTTGCAATGTAATTTATCATTTTAACACAAATTAAAAACCAATTATCACTTATTTATTTGTCTAATAATAATAACGTTACCAATAAAACATATTATTATCACTAATTGCTAATTTCCATTCAATTAAAACCCAATTCTGAAACGTGTCCTTGTTAGGGTTCCGTAGTCAATTGGTAAAAAACTGAACCCTTATGGATTCGTCATGTCTCTGTCTGTCAGTCCGTATGTTACAGCAACTTTTCTCCGAAACTATAAGAACAGTGCTGTTGAAACCAGGTAAGTAGATGTATTCTGTGAACAGCATTAAAATTTTCACACAAAAAGAGAAAAAAATGATTGCGAATTCCCTCCATACTTAGAATTGAAAGTGGAAAAAATCTAACTAAAATAGAAAGGTCTTCAAATATAATATTGAGGTTTCTAATATCATTTTTTCTATACTTAATAGTTTGCAAGAGAGTCACTTCCAAAGTGATAAAATGTGTCTAACTTCCAAAATAAGAGAATGATAAAACTAATTATCATGTAAACTTCCACCGAAAATTGGTTTGAACGAGATCTAGTATGTAGTTTTTTTAACACATAAATCTTAAACAGCAGTTTACCTTTCATTCAATCAACTCAAATATAAAAATAACTTTACTTATCTATCAATAGTTAAATAAAAAAAAATACACTATTATTAAAACATCAATCAAAGTTACAACGAACTAAGTATAAGAAATTTTCTTTGCTGCTACGGAACCCTTCATGAGCGAGTCCGACTCGCACTTGGCCGCTTTTTTAAATTCACAATTGCGAATCTGATTGCAAAAATAAATTTCGCAAAGCCTTGACTGATATTTAATTAGCTCAATTAGTGAGCTAATTGAGCCACCCCCCCTCTTTCCCCTAGTTCACGCTCAGACACCCCTTCGCCCGTCTAGCGCAACGCTAATTATTTTTCGATAATTTAATAAAGGCGGCCGACTAATCACTTTCAATACACTTTCGCGCCCTTTGTAATACGAGTAATAAAATAATTTTGTTAGATCCCGTATATTTTATTATTTAAGAAGAAAATTCTTTTAAAAAGTACATAATAAAAATAAAAAGCGGCCAAGTGCGAGTCGGACTCGCCCATGAAGGGTTCCGTAGCAGCAAGTAGGTAAATTACCGTTTACCATTTATGACGTATTAAAAAAAACTACTTACTAGATCACGTTCAAATCAATTTTCGGTGGAAGTTGGCATGGTAATGTACGTCATATATTTTTTTTAGTTTTATAATTGGGGGAGGGGGGGGGGGGGGACACACATTTTAGCACTTTGGAAGTGTCACTCGCGCAAACTATTCAGTTTAGAAAAAAATGATATTAGAAACCTCAATACATTAATGAAAAACAATTTTTTGAGTTTCAGTTCTAAGTATGGGGAACCTCCAAAATTTATAGACTTTTTCTATTTTTGTGTGAAAATCTTAATGCGGTTCATATGCTTTATCCAATATGCTTTTTTTTACGTGCTGAGAATCCCCACGGATACCAGCCCTTCAGAAACTGGCCCCGCTCCAAGCATGCGCTGAATAACCCTCTCAGTCGGGGTTCGAGACCGTCTTCCCCTAGAGCTAGGACCCACGCGCGGCCTGAAATGCCGTCGGGTCCCGAGGCGGTGTTCTTCTTGGCTCTAAGCCTTCGCACCACCAGCTCTAGTTCTACCCAAGTGACCACGGGCACGTCGTCGTCAATCACCGCGCCGGGCGCCATAGGCGACCGAGGCGGCGGAGCCATCTGCGGCGGAACATGTTCCGCTCGCGCCGGGAACAGGTATTCGACCACTCCTCCGAGCAGAGACGGCTCGAGCACCTGGGTCAGCGGAGGGGCCTGGGGGCGCAGCTTTTGTTTTACCATAAGGTCCATTGGTCCCGCTCCAGTGTCTCCAGGAGCTCCCGGTAACAAGCGGCCTTGGACCGCTTGATCCCCGCTCGGATCCAATATGCTCACATTATACTTATCACATAACACCATCCTAACATTTGTCACTTATCAAAAATGTCGTTGACACCCGTATGTAGTACAGTCAACATCAGATCGATATTGACGAACCAAGTACTCAAAATGATCTGTATTCCTTGGTTATTCCCCCTCCTGTCGACTGATTTTTATGATATTTAATCTTCTTCATCCTAGCGTTAATCCCAGTCGCATCCAAAGCTTTTCAATTTGGAGTCTGGGGTCCGCTTTTTACCAGTCTCGCTGCGGATTTGGCTAAACTTCGATATTTTCCGTGAAGTGACTGCCATCTGACCTCCACAACCCAAAGGGGATATCGAAGCATTGTAGCTAGACCAGTTGTTGGATTTTTGAGGGCTCCAACTACCCATAACAACTGCCAAAGATGTTCGTATGACAACCGGGACCGACGGCTTTATGTGCTGTCCGAGGCACGACCAAACCAATGAAAATACCCATATTCCAGCATACAAATATTTGCACTGAGAGGGGATCGAACCCGCGCCTCCTGCGTAGCGGCCGTGTTCACTACCGCTACGCCACGGAGGCTGTGTTATGATATTGTATGATATGTGTTATGATATTTAGTACACACCTTTAGTTCGGCCAATGTAACCATTCATATCAATTAAACAGTTTGATTAGCTCTTAATACCTTAGTATTAAAATCATTTTGAGAATATGTAGGCAAGATCTTTCTCATGCCGACTGTACATGGGATTGAAACTCGCATATCGCAGTTTATCGATTGTAAGTCCGATGTTATGCACCGAAATTGGCCACACTATCGTACCTTCCCCTCTAGACAAGTGGTATTTCGATGGCTGGCGTTTCATGGAATATAATGACGAATGTATGAGATTAAAAGTATTTGACAGTTATTAACGCATGTCAAATACATCAAATCCGAAACATTCGTCATTCTATTCTATCAAACACCGGTCAACGAATTGCCACTTGTTTAAAGGGGCTTAACTGAAATAAGTAAACGGAAGTAGAATATAAATGTGTTGAATTTTAATCGCGTAGTACGACATTCTTGTGATAGGTAGCGAGATTATGAAGTTTGCTCTGATTTACGTACTTGCCAAATGTTAGGGATGGTGTTATGTGGTACTAAGTAAGTAAGTATCCAACAAATCCAACTACAGTGCTCTGCGTTTGATTTGGGACGTCGCCTCGTTATGAAGAAGAGTGAGAAAACGGATTAGATAGAATTGCTCCTGTTTTGTAGCTCGTCCTTGTGGCTATCTCGAAACTAGAGACGAATGTTGACCGAGATGGAAGAGATAATATGTCTATCTAACCTCCGGCAACTGAAGACCAAAGACGGCGCCGTTATGTTTTAGTCGGTTCGAATCCCACGACGTAGGCAGAGACAACATCCCGCCACTTGATTCTATCCTTACATACCTCACGAGTTTCCTCTACTATCATGAATCCTTCCATGCAAACCCGCCGGTTTCGAGTAATTCTGACCTGCCACACAAAAATAGATTCCTAAAGTTTACAAGAACAGCATTTTTAGGTATTACACCGGCAGTATCATATGCATTTATTCAGGCAAATGTCAACAATATTTAGTCTTTCATAGGTAAATAATTTAATAAAGTAAGTATCATACCAATTTTATTTTTCCTACGCTTCTACGCTTAGTAGTATTAAGTATTTTATCATTTCAATATAAAAGCACAAAAAAGGAGGAAGAGCCGGAAGGCGGACCGTAAGCTCCAAGGGCGTCTCGGCCTCTGATGCAATCAGGATAACGTCTAAATATCGAGAATGATGATAAAAGTACAAAATAAAAGAATAAACTATTTCTTACTGTAGAGTTGTTACATAACCCCGTCCTGCTAACAACTGGGCCATCAGTCATCATGAGCAACATAAGTTGCTTTTCGCTTGACAATTTATTATCTTTGTGCGCCACACTAATCCGTTAACAGTTAAAGAAATAGGGTTGTTATTAAAGTTCAATTTTAAATATACTAAGTTTTACCTGCCGATTCGCTGGCGCTATTGTCTTCGTCATCCCAGCACCAATCTCTAAAATATCAAATCAATTGTTCTTTGCTTCGAATATGTTACAGAAGTTGTATCTTAGAACTAGCAGATACAGAATATTCTGCTCCATATAAAGCGTGCAAATATGAAGTTAATATAATCATTAATATAAAATCGTATTGTATGAAACAAATATATGTTATCACTAGCTGTCGCCCGCGGCTCCGCCCGCGTGGATGTCGGTTATCGCGAATCGGACTATAATTTGAGATTTAAACTATCCTATCTCTCAAGTTGGATCGAACTGCACATGGTGTGCGAATTTTATTATAATCGGTTAAGTGGTTAAGGAGTCCATTGAGGACAAACATTGTGACACGAGATTTATATATATTAAGATTATTATCCATACAAATAAAATATTTATTCATGTCATAAATTAGAAAAGAAATTTATTATCATTTTGCTCATTAAGACATCGAATTGCTTTCTGAATTTTCTTGAAGGTAATTAATTGCCTGTAGTGATTGTATTAAGTGATACTACTCCTTTCAATTTACTCGAAAGTTCATTTTTACGGCAACGTTGGGACGTTGCCGTAAAAATGTGGAGCCCCATCAGGGTCTTCATGGCCCAAATCTACCTCAACTGCAAACTAGTACACCAGTTAATTTTGACTAATAAAGCATTGTAGTCGAGGAGCTGGTGTCTGAAAACAAAAGTGGGTAAGATATTATAATTTCTGAAAACTCATCGGAAATAGCTCAGTTCATATATTTTTAAGAATACTACATTGTTAGTAGATATTTTATTGCTTAATTTCTATAAACCTCTGTGGAATAATAAAAAACAAACACCATACATTACAATATTTGCTAAAAAAAATATTTAAAACGAAATTTCACGGTTTAAATTCCTATCAGTAGTAGTACGTAACCTTTTAGTTTATTACAGAAAAATGAGAACTCAAGCACCTAGTTCGATAAAACTAAATATTATTATGTGAACGAATATTATATGTGTGTATATAAGTTATGGAAAGTTATATTATATCTTCTTCATCCTAGTGTTGAACCCCAGGCGCATCCGAAGCTATCACATTGGAGTCTGGGATCCGCTTTTACCAGTCCAACTGCGGACTGCCATCTGACCTCCACAACACAAAGGCGATATCGAAGTATTGCAGTTAGACCAGTTGTTGGACTTTTGAGGGCTCCAACTATCCGTAACGACTGCCATAGATGTCTGTATGGCAACCAGGATCGACGGCTTAACATGCTCTCCGAGGCACGACCAGACCAATGCAAATACCTATATTCATGCATACAAATATTTGCAATGAGCGGGGATCGGACCCGCGCCTCCTGTGCAGCGGCCGCTTTCACTACCGCTACGCCACGGAGGCTGTCAAAACATATAGCCCACTTGATGGAAAGTGGTTACCGTGGTCAATGGACTTGTGCGACACAAGGGGAATCACACTCGTACTGCCGACCCTGTCAGAGTACTTATTTATATACTTGTCCGTGAGAACCCTATGCCTAAAAAAAACAAATTTCACATACAGAATTAAGCCACTGCCTCCTGGACTACAAAGCTTGCAGCAATCGGCGTATAATTAGCGGTTGATACGAGTGAGCACGTTACCCGCGCATTAGTGTACCAAGTAATAATATTTTATATTATAATGCTTCGAATAAACTTATGCGATGCATTCGTTTGGGAAACACGCCTTAATATTTATCAACTAGACTATAATTTATCAGAGTTTTAATTTATTTAGTAGAAATTATTATTAACGGTATACGGGGGCCTATCTAGATCTTAGGGGCCCATGCCAATCTTAGCTACGAGCCGATTACCACTGGCTAACATATCCCTCGCACCCCGGCCGACCTAAGGCCATCTCTCTCGATCTGGCACTCCTTTGGTGTGGGGACCACGGAGTCCCCGACTCGTCCCCGGTATGGGAATCACCTCCGTCCCCAACGACCGTGGTCTGCCCGCGCTCATAGGGGACAGAGGTGATTCATCGACCTCCGACGCTCGAGTTGCCTCAGTTGGAGGAGAGCGTGGGCCGCGAGTCTCCTTCGCTCTCGGTTCCACTCCTCAAGAACAATTACTTGCTCGCAAAAGAGGATTCTCAGCCCCTTGGGACTTGACAAAAGATAAGTAGAAATTATGATCCTAGATTTTATGGAGAAAAATATGCCCTATAAAAGTATTCCCTGTATTCATCAGCCCTATCATCATCAATCGTGTTAGTATTGATTCCGGGTCCATTCTACATTTTAATCTTAAAGCACTGTTTTTTTTAGATACTAATAATAATAAAGCCTGTTTATTTCCTATCCATAGTTATTATTAGATAGATACATGCGTTTTAATATATCCTATTGATATTATAAATGCGAAGAATAGGGGATGAATGTTTGTAATTTTTGAAGATATCCTGATGACATTTGGTACAGAGGTGAATTAAAGCTTGGGAACACTGCGCGATAAGCGACAAACACACAAACAAACAGCTAGTAGGTACCTAAATATAACATTTGTTCAATTTTCTTTTACTCACTATTATAATTTTCTTCACAACCATTGATCGGAGCCCCTTCTCGGGCGTTATGCCTCCACCAGCTTTTACCAAACCTCTCTGTCCATAGCTTCCTTCCTCCATTCACTTCCCGCTATCGCTTTTATATCTTCTATCCACCTTTTATATAAGGTGCACTCTTTTTCCTTTTCCTCTTGGTCCTTCTCATAAAATTGTCTATAATGTCCATCTTTTTTCTGTACATCTCGCTACATGTCCTGCCCACTGCCAATTCTGTTTTAGGGCGTATTGTAAGGCATTTATAACTTTCGTTTTTTGTCTAATATTTTTTACTTATTACTTTTTGTATTCTTCAAATTTTAAGTACGCTTCTTTCTATTGCGTTTTGACTTGCTATTTTTTATTTTTATTTTTGCGTTGTATGCCCACGTTTGGCATCCATAGGTATGCAAGGGTAGGCAAGAAACAGGTGTGTAAGACCACTCTGTTTAGGTTAAGGGGGAATTCGCCTTATAAGATTTCCCTTAAAGACCAAAACTTTTTCCAGCTCGTGTTAATACGAGCGAGTTTACTTATTCCTATCATTTTTTCAGTTTGGATTCAGCTTTTATGAGAGCCCAATGTTGGAAAGTAAACATACCCCAAAAGGATAGCCTGGGCCGGAACCTGATCCATCATTTGGTATACATACCATAGGGTGAGAATATTCACAAAGATTTTGGTGAAGTCTTACCACCCTGTGTATAAAGAATACGAATTTGAAAAAATAAACAATATAAAAATGAAACATTAGTTATTTATACAAGTTTTAGTGGTGAGATTATTCACTCACCATCATAACAATTAGTGTTGTGTATAATTTGGTTGTCGTGACTGCGACGTTGTTTTCTGTGCGTTAATTAATTACAGCTCGGCTTTTATGGCTTAAGGCTGTGACTACAGACTGGCGGAGGACTGAGCGGGTTGGCGGGTTAAGCGGGGATTTCCTGCTGATTTGTTGATGGTGATAGGATGGCTTAAACACTGGATAGTTATAGTTATGATTTCTCGTGCGGTCCATGGCCCTATTTGGGTGCCCCGTGTGGGCGGACACCCTGGGGGCCAGATTCCTGCCTCTGCTCCGTACGGCGCAGAGGACGATGGCCTCCAGGGCCATCAGGGGATACCGCACGATATCCTTCGAAGCGGCGAGTCTCCTGGCCGGATCGCCACCGTGGATCCTGGAAGCGAGGGCCCTTTCGGCACTATACCAGTTCCGAAAGGAGGCGCGGGAGCGGGGATTCGATCCCGAGCCCGAGGACATTCGGGCCGAGAAATCCCGGCTCCACCAGGTCATGGTGGCCGAGTGGGAGCGACGACTTGGGCAACCACGCGCAGGGCACGCCGTGATTGCGGCGGTAAGACCCATCATGGGGGAGTGGCTAGAGAGGCCACACGGGAGCCTCTCGTACCGTCAGACGCAGATGATAGCCGGGCACGGTTACTTCGGGCGGTATCTGCATCTGATGGGTATTGAGCCAACGCCCGAGTGCCATCACTGCGACGCGAGCGTGGACTCGGGGCTGCACACGCTCACCGAGTGTCCGGCGTTTGAGACGCCGAGGCGGGAGCTTGTGCAGGCCCTGGGGGTGAGAGTGCTCACGATCTCCACCCTGCTCGCGGCGATGGTCCGCTGCGCGGATGCGTGGGCGGCCAGCGCCTCTTTCTGCGAGCAGGTCATGCTCGCGAAGGAAACAGCAGAGCGGGCGCGGCGCGGTGAGCGAGAAAGACTCGCTGACATCGCTGCTCGCGCCCGAACCCGTCACCCTAGCAGAAGCAGGCCACGGCGGCGGCGCGCATCGTAGGACGATGCGCGCCTCCCCACACCGGGGTTGAGTCGGGGACGGCGTGGTCCCCACCTCCCGAGGAGGGCCAGACCGAAAGGGATGGCCCTGGGTCAGCCGGGGTGCGAGGGATATGTCGCAAGACAACCTCACCTCCGGCCTAGCACCACGACCCACAGACGGCGTGCGGTTTAGTCGGTTCGAGTCCGACATAACCCACCCCTCCGGCTCCGGAGGGGCGGGTATCCGTGGGGATTTCCCGCACGTAAAAAAAAAAAAAAAAAAAAAAGTTATGATTTCTATTTCTACAAACATGAGTAATATTAAACAAAGTCGCCTCCCGCTGTCTGTCCCTATGTACGCTTAGATCTTTGAAACTATGCAATGTATTTTGATGTAGTTTCTTTAATAGATAGAGTATTTTAGGGGGATGGTGTTTCAAGTATAATACATACATTTTTAGTAAAGAATATGTACGTGGGAGTAGTTGCGGGTAGAAAGCTAGTAGATACTAATACGTTCACGCCTTTTTTCAAACAGACTGCATACCTACTAATAGCTATCTAGAATTTTTTTTAAATCTTTATTTAGTCTAAATAGTCTAAACTGAGTTTAATAAATGTTCATTGGTATGTTTATATTCTTATATCTATACCTAGATTACATTGTGCAACATTGTAGGTATAGACGTTTTATGTAAAATCCATCGATCTTACATAAAACTTCTTAACGAAACACACTTATAGACGATGTCGCTACTCAAGTCACTTCTCCACTCGCTTCGCTCGACTATCTGCTAACTGCTCCGCTCCGAACATCTATATTGCAGTCTTACCTTACTGCCCTTTGTATCAACGAACATTGATGCTATCGCCAGCGCTCTGTGTAAGTATTTTGTTAAGTAGGTCGTTTAAGGTTCAGGATGAAGTATTGCGACAGGGATACCCATGACACCCCATTGTCGTAGGTACACTTTAGTTGCCAGCCCATGTTTGTGACCTGTTGGCATGTAGACATCGTCCCATGGTTCTCTGCAGTAAATTGGCTTGAACAATACCTACGACTGCCCTTCGTCCCTGCTGAACACTTTTCAATTGATAAACGATCCTTACATTAAAATAAAACAATAAATCAAATCATGTCATGTAAGTAAGTAATTAATTTATTGACTTTAAAAAATTTAATGAAAAACGTGCAAAATATTATTTACGTACATGTAGGCAGTTTATGCCTTTTGAAGGCTTGTAACTGTTTATGTTTAGTCACTATCGGGATTAGCTTCTAGCCGACACAGCCATCAGAAAGGTAGGTACCCTTTTTTTTATTGGTGATTAATATTCCCAAACCTAAGGAAGCTGCTGAGGGTGGTTATGCCAGACTTGAAGCGACTAAAACGCACGCCGTCTGAAGGCCGTTGGTTGCCGAGGGTGAGATTGTCGTACTAGATATATCCCTCGCATCCCGACCGAGAAGGCTTCAACTACCACTTTCTCACTTTATGTCGCGTTTTCGTTCTTTTACCTACCTTTTGACAGGTTTTTCGGGATATTCAGACTTCTCTTTGATTAACTTGAACCGCAATGAATCTTGGGTGTTTCAAGTGTTCATAGGTAAAAGTAACTTACCATTACTTCAAATAATAAATAGGTGCCTATTAAACTCTCTGCAAGAGTCAAATTTTGTTCAAAGTAAGTTTTAATAAATTTCTAAAGTCACACCATCTCTCGTCAAATAGTAAAACTATATTATACTTTCCTTGAACCTATTGCTTTGTTTTGAAACAATGTTGTATAGTGAAATGCTATGAATATACATAATAAGTTGGAAATAACTGTATTTTATGTCTCTAATAATACAGTTTTATTGTAGAGTCAGATAGCACCGTAAAAGAATAGTATAAAATTTAAAGAGTTTCGCTACTCACCGCTATGGCGCTAGCGTCAACTCTGATTTTTAATTACGAGCGCGCCTCGGGCGACGTCGGGCGCGACAATTTGCAAGTCAAAGCCGCTGAAAAAACCCTAAAACACCCGACACACAGCCCTTTGGCACTTTAGGAACACACAACACGGAGAGGTGTTAGTTGCATACTTTTTAGAATACTTAGCGACATCGTAGGTAGGTACCAATCATTGCAGTTTTAATGAGTTGAAAAACACATACAAACATACTCTTTCAAGCGTCAATCCAAAATAAGTATTTTATGGTACTGTCTGAAGTTTACGCGAATATAATCGAAACAAAAATTACTAATTGTAAGCAATGAGACAATGCCTACAATATCGGGTAGGCATTATCTCATTGCTTACAATTTACCTAGTCATACTCGTTCATGAAATGGAGAAGTTAAATGTCGTCTTTATTTAACATGCACTATAACATAACCTGCAAGCGGGTACACCTGCTAATTAATGTACGAGGCTCTTACAGGCTTTCTTACAGGCTTTCTTACAGGCTTTCTTACAGGCACTGGTTCACACAGTAGCCGCTCCCCTAAACACTAAATAAACAAAATTATGGAGGAGACGAAGAGTAGACCACGATCTAAATGCAATAAATAATAAAAATAATAATAATAATAATAAAAAATAATATTTTATCTACTAAATATTTTTATTTGAGAATTCGACTCCACTCCACCTGAATTCCTTCTCTGATCCCTCTCGGAGGTGAATTTCGTTAGCTCTCATTTGTTTTGTCGTAATTGCTGAAGATATGAGCGTTTATTGAACAGCCCCGTTCGCCCCTCGCCCACCCGTTCACCCCGCGGGGCTTGATACGCCCCTCGCACTTATTGGATTGCTTTATTGCCCTCTTTATAGAATGAATTTTATGTAACCACCCTATTAACCTGCAAGTGCAGTTTGTCTAGCCTTTTTGTAGCTTTGGTCGCCTCTCTGTGAATTTTACAAGATTTACCAACCTGATTTACTGTTTGAGATGCTTTTTAATTTTTACTTGAGGGTTTCGGTGTGGCGCCGGTAGTGAATTCGTCTGAGTACTAACAGCGATAGGAATGGTACTGTGATATCCGCCCTCCGTGGCAGATATTACTAGTAGTTGCCTGGACATCATGTCAACGATTTAAAAATAAATCATACGAATAAAAAATATATATTAAATTTAGAAGATAGAAAATAAACTGAACGAGCGGAACAGTTCCTGACAGGTGAAGGGAAGGTTTCTGAAGAAGCCAGCGAGGCTCCGGAAGCTCAAGATTTAGAGAGAAGTGTTCTAGCTTCCGTGATCCTCTAAAACGAGTATTGTTTAAAATTATAAAAAACCTCGCGTAAAATCCCCTTATAAAAAGCTCGTAAAGGAATGATATGTTTTTTCCCAATAAATATATCAATATCACAGCAAAAAGTTGTTTCTCTGGAAGTGAGATAGTGAAGCTGTGGAGATCAAACCCCCGACTCCACAGTACCTACCTATAATATTCTAAATTAATCAGTCAACTGTTTAGTTAAATGAGAATATTTAATATTGAACCTGACCGGTTTCACCTTACGGCATTCTCAAAGGCTTACATTTTTTTCATACCACTGAGGTGGCTGACTAGCACACAGCCCACATGATGGAAAATGGTCACCGTGGCTTATGGACATGTGCAACACAAGGGGAGTCACACTCGTGCTGCCGACCCTGTAAACACAGATAATTTCTGTGCCATCAGTGAAGAAGACAAAGCAGGAATAGCATTTTATCTTCCCACTGACAGCACATAAACTCTCCAGTGAGCTCGGTACAACGACAGTTATGAACATTCTTCCTAAACACTACAATTATTTTTCTTAAAGTCATATAGAAGTTTATTTAATAAGTAGGTAGGTACCCAGGCAGTAGGTTTCGTAATAGGTAGGACATGACGATATTTCCGTTCTAAATGAGCAGTCCGACTGGGGAAGTACCTCCTTCTTACGGAATATCGCGGACAAAATAACCTCATGTTGTGTTCCCGGCGGTGAGTAAGGTGAGCTTACTGGACTTACCGTACTTCTTCAACTTATGGAGTCTGGGGTCTGCTTTCCGTTTCGTTTCAACAGGTTCTCATGCTGTTATTAATAATTTCTAATGTATTTTTATTTTTCAGCCCACATCTATTTTTATAAACCGTTTAATCTTGCCATCTAGCATGTAAAATATGAACTTTTACAAGTGGTTTAATGCCACGCCATCTCTTAGCAAATAGCAGTACTACGAAGGTAGCTCACGGTCTAGAGTTCCTGGGTACGCATTACACTACCGACATGAACTTCCATTCCTACCACAAGCAATTTAGCTTAGTTGGAGGGGTTAGGGTTAGAGAGAATAATAGTAATTTCGGTTGCTTATATTCTTAAAAAAAACCATTGTAATTATTTAAGTAGTTAACAGATGGCGCTACAAGACCGTTTCAGTGATTTTTATTAAATTCGTTATACAATTTTATTACCAAATGTCATCTTATTTGTTGTCGTTGGGAGAGTACATAAGTATTAGGTATATAATTGTTTTTACTGGATATTGATGGCGCTTGGTGGAATCTACTACACATAACCTACAACGCCAATAAATAAAGTAACGCAAGTACAAATACAATTAGGTATTGCAGCGTTACTACTGGGCGCTATTTGAAATGATACATTTTGTAAGAATTACAGACCGTGTTCCTCATACAGCGCCATACAATACAGCGCGTACTGCAAACACTTTTGTATTTATTTAAATTGCTAACAGATGGCAATACAAGAACTTTCATTGAATATAACAATTCATTAATACAATGTTCTCATCGTCTTATTAAATTTATCTCTGTGTCAGCATGAGCGTGGCATAACGATAATATAAGGGCTTATAAAAAAACTACAACTCTAATAATAGAAAATAAAGCAACGCAATTGCACAATAAGTCACATTGAAATTAAACAGCTGCCACACGTATACAGTTTGGTTCTAGCATGATCATAGTACATTATGGTACAAATATGTAATGTTTGTGATTACCGCAGAGGCGCCATTGTGACCCGAGCCGTTAGGCGAGGGTTATAAGAGAGCCGAGTACGGTAATCATCAATACACACGTGTATCATACCATGTTTTTCAACACTTTTGCGAATAAAATAATACAAAAATAGATATTTACCCTTGCAGATTTCAGGCTTATTTTTTATATAAAACTCGTCAATTTGAGTTAACCTCGCCTGATGGTAAGCTGAAGGCAAAGTCTCAGGAAAGAGGGTCACCATTACATACACGTACCATGTTAACAATGGTAGCACTTAGCTTGACGGCCTCATCAGACGCCTCGTCATATGCAATTTTAATTGATAAATACATAACTATAATTCCAAAAGTGAAAACGAGTTGTCAAATTTTTCTTCGCAATTGCGGGGTGTTTTTTTCATAGCGCGCGCATCCCGATCCTTCATAGATTAAAAGAGGTTACTTTTTTATTTATCGTGAACTAAATGGCAAATTTAAAGTTTTTTACAGAGAAAACTATAATAGTTAATGGAGTGCAGGTTTTGCTTATTAAACGCGTACAAGTTTAAATTATTTATTCAAATACGAAGTTTCAAGTAATAAGCAAGCAAGTAATAAGTATATTTTATAGGTGTCATTATGTGCCTAATTACGGTGAAAATAGAGTATTTTGTGTGTTTGTACATTGTGCGTCTCTTAAATAAATTCATTTTCCTTCTTTCTTTCTTGAAAAATAATTAATAAGTAGGTAAGTAGGTAAAATTAAAATATTAGGTACCTACTTACTGTTTTACAGCTGAATACTATTTGTGTAAAACATTTGTGTGAAACATTTGTAAAATTTCTGGGAAATAGACAGCGGTGTTTCCGTAGGGCTAGTTAGATTTCTTTTTTAAGTTATAATTAGGTTTGTGATGCTGTATTTGGGCAATTGCTGTCGCTAAGGTCAAGATAAGTCAAATCTATCAGGTGGGCCGTGAAAAAAACCCAGGCTCAATAGTGCGAGCTCTGGATGCCGGAATCAAGACTATGCTAAATGCAGCATACTGCTACTGAACATCGAGTGACAGAGTGGCACTTTCAGTATAACGTTGCACTGCCCATCGCTCAAGCCGAAGCAAGCCCGTGATGGCGGCGCGGCTTGTACCTCAACGCCTCTCCAAATAGAGGGCTTAACGGTGGCCAAAGTCTATCAGGTTTCTGGGTACCTATATCCTTCCTGAGGGGAAGAGGTTCTCTAGGAATAAAGAACCTGGCGAAAGAGGTGTCCCTGATAAATAAGAAGAAGTGAACCAAAGAAGGTATTCATACTTACAAAGAAATGTTAATTGAGCTCATACACGAAAGTGAAAATATAATTTTATCGGTAAGTAGATGTTTAATAAATTGAACGCCTTTTATTTGGAGGTCGGTTAAAATAATAATTAAATACCAAACAATAAACATCTAACAACAATAAAAGTAACAATTGATACTCTCGGGGCCCTGATAATATTGTCATACTCGGTTCGTCTCCAAGCATGACCGCGGGCGTTCGCCGAGCGCCGAATGCCGAGTGCCGTATGCCGAGAGCCAAAAGCCGAGCTAATGCGGCGACCCCTAACGACAATTTAATAAAGAAAGCTAAGGCGTACGCCGCACAGTAATAACGTTTGTAAAAATATCCGCAGACACACTGTTAAGGGGTAGTCTACACCGGATTATGGATACCTTACGTATATTTTTTATGGTATACCTTTGAATTGGGCCACATGAATGTGGACCGCATACGACAAATGCCGACACATGCGGCACATTCACCGAAAAAGGGCCTAAGGGCTTGATAAAAATTACAGACCAATCTCCAAGCTCTACATCTTTGTCTCTTGACAGCTATACTCAGCCATTAAGCTTAGCCTCAGTGAGCACCAGCACGGGTTCGTGCATGGCCGCTCCACTACTACAAATCTAATTATTTGTAGTGACTATATATCTAAACACATGTTTCAGTGACTCCAGGTGGATGTCATATATGATGTTTTATGTATTAAAACTGAAACTCCTGCAGAAGGGAGAAGAGGTAACCTATACAGGTGGTTCTCATCATACGTTGAAAATAGGTGCCAGGTGGTCGTACTGAATGGTTATTCGTCAAGGTCTATGAGCATACCTTCTGGCGTTCCGCAGGGTTCCCTGTTGGGGCCTCTTTTGTTTAACATCTTTATTAACGATATTACTTCATGTTTTCATACGTCAAAAATATTTTTTTATGCGGACGACATGAAAATACTTCAAAAAATCAGCAGTATTGAAGACACTTTAAGTTTACAAAATGATCTGGATCGCTTTCAAGCGTATTGTGTGGACAATAAACTGGAACTGAACGTCTCGAAGTGCTACGTCTGTTCCTTCACACGTAAACCTAACCCCTTAATAGTCCATTATAAACTATCGGGTACCGCAATAGTCAGAGTTACCATCATTAGGGATCTGGGGGCAACATTTGACTCCAAGCTACTATTCGATTCACACATTGACAACTTGCTGAATCGAGCTTTAAAGCCTTAGGCTTCATCTTTAGACTTTCCACAGATTTTAAAAACATCAAAACTATTAAAATTTTATACTGCTCGTATGTCCGTGGTCACCTCGATTACGCATCCCAGGTGTGGAACCCCATCTATAGTAGGTACGTACGTTGAACGATTGGAAAGTGTTCAGAGCAAATTTTTGAAATTCATTCAATTCAAATCCCAAACATACTTAATATATATAATAAAATTTTCTTTATTAAAGCAATTTTAGCTCATTGGGTTAGTAACAATTTCTTACTTGGCTATGTTAGTTAAAATAGTTAATTAATAAACAATGACAAATTAAAAACAGGAATGAACGTAAGCCATAATCAAATTCAAAATCAGAATTACGTATAAATCAATGTCAAATGACTAAAATTTGAATAATAAAATAATATGCAATGTCAAATATATTAAAGAATATTAATGAAATATAATAGTTAGTTGTATTAAAGAATTTAAATTTTGATAATGATAATAAATAATTCAAACTTTCACCCACTCTAAGAACATGTCATTAATACCTACTTATTACAATCAAACTTGCTACAAGGTTATCACTGAAGAGGAGACCTTGCAGCACTTATTTATAAAAATGCAGTCTAACCTGCCTGCGACCATGCTCAGGACGCTGTTGGGGCTGGCCCGCACCCGGCGCACCAAGGATGCACACCTCTTCCTGATTGTTGCATAGAAGCAATCAACCCTGGCTTCAGCAAACATCCCCGATGCACTACAGAACCGGGGTAGCCCCATCAACACTCGGAACGCGTTATTATATTGAACGCGAAGCTCGCTGTAAGCCCGCGTCGTATAATGAGCCCACAAACTGCACGTGTAGAACGAGGTGCAATAAGCAAGAAATAAGGTAATTTTAACATCAATAGAACAACGTTAACCCTAACTGATCGCGCCCTTCGCTCTCGTTCAATGTCGTCATCTTCCTTGAGGTCAGGGACCAGTAGATGTCCCAAATATTTGAACTTGTATACCCTCTTTTAGGGTCCTGGGGCCGCTGCTGTGGAACATCGGTTACGACTGGGTGCTTCGCGGTGACCTCGCGTACGGTGCCACCGTCACGTGTTACGCGGACGACACGCTGGTGACGGTGGGCGGGGCTACACACCGCGAGGCGACCCTGAGGGCCACGACCGCGGTTGCTCAAGTCGTGGAACGGATCCGGCGGCTGGGTCTCGAGGTGGCTCTGCACAAGTCCGAGGCCATGTTCTTTCATGGCCCTCGGCGCAGGCCAGACCCGGGAGCCAGCCTTACAGTGGGAGGCACTCCCATCGACATCAAGCCCCGGTTGAAATACCTGGGGCTGGTGCTTGACGGTCGATGGGACTTCGGAGAACATTTCCGAAGTCTGCGCCCCAAGTTGGTGGCAACGGCGAATGCCTTGGGCAGGCTGTTGCCCAACTTGAGGGGCCCAGAGGACTCCTGCAGGAGACTCTACGCGGGTGTCGTGCGGTCCATGGCCCTATATGGGTGCCCTGTATGGGCGGACACCCTGAGGGCCAGATTCCTGCCTCTGCTCCACGCGGCGCAGAGGACAACGGCCTCCAGGACCATCAGGGGGTACCGCACGATATCCTTTGAAGCGGCGAGTCTCCTGGCCGGATCGCCACCGTGGATCCTGGAAGCGAGGGCCCTTTCGGCACTATACCAGTTCCGAAAGGAGGCGCGGGAGCGGGGACTCGATCCCGAGCCCGAAGAAATTCGGGCCGAGAAGTCCCGGCTCCACAGGGCCATGGTGACCGAGTGGGAGCTACGACTTGAGCAACCACGCGCAGGGCACGCCGTGATTGCGGCGGTAAGACCCATCATGGGGGAGTGGCTAGAGAGGCCACACGGTGGCCTCTCGTACCGTCAGACGCAGGTCATTACCGGACACGGTAACTTCGGGCGGTACCTGCATCTGATGGGCATAGAGCCAACGCCCGAGTGCCATCACTGCGACGCGAGCGTGGACTCGGGGCTGCACACGCTCACCGAGTGTCCGGCGTTTGAAGCGCCGAGGCGGGAGCTTGTGACGGCCCTGGGGGTGAGAGTGCTCACGCTCTCCACCCTGCTCGCGGCGATGGTCCGCTGCGCAGATGCGTGGGCGGCCAGCGCCTCCTTCTGCGAGCAGGTCATGCTCGTGAAGGAGACAGCAGAGCGGGCGCGGCGCAGCGAGCGAGAAAGACTCGCGGACATCGCTCGCCGCGTTCGAAGGCGGCTCGGGCGTCGGAGGGCGCAAACCGACCTCCGCCCCCCATGAGCGCGGGCCTGAGGGTGACGAGTGGAGCCGCTCGTCACCCTAGCAGAAGCAGGCCACGGCGGCGGCGCGCATCGTAGGACGATGCGCGCCCCCCCATACCGGGGGCGAGTCGGGGACCGCGTGGTCCCCCCTCCCGAGGAGGGCCAGACCGAGAGGAATGGCCCTGGGTCAGCCGGGGTGCGAGGGATATGTCAAAAGACAACCTCACCTCCGGCCTAGCACATCGACCCACAGACGGCGTGCGGTTTAGTCGGTTCGAGTCCGACATAACCTACCCCTCCGGCTCCGGAGGGGTGGGTATCCGTGGGGATTTCCCGCACGTAAAAAAAAAAAAAAAAAAAAAAAAAAAAAAACCCTCTTTTAGGGTATACCGCTTAAATTTACAGTAGCAACAAATTCAACCTGCTTCTTTGCAGCCTCAAAGATCATGACTTCACTTTTATTAACATTATATATCAGTCCATGATGCCTCACATACCTCTCACACTTTTCAATAAGTGTTCTGAGTCCACATATTGAGGCACTCAGAAGCACCATATCATCCGCATAACTGATGTTATTTACACAGACACCATCAATATGGCATCCCACGCGGGTACTACTGAGCTCCTCAATCAGGTCATTAATATACAGATTGAAGAGCGTGGGCGAGCTCAGGCCTCCCTGTCTCACCCTGCACTCCAAGCCGCATGAGCCCGATAATTCACCCGACCATTTTACGTGGTTGACCTGACTTCCATACCAATATCTAAATGTGTCTATTAGCTCAGATGGTATACCGACTTGTTCCATCTTTGTCCACATAAGATCGTAAGAAACCAGGTCGAAAGCCTTCGATAAATCGAGAAAACAAGCAAATACGGGAGTACCTCTATTTGTGTAGTACTTTACAGTCTGCTTGACACTTAATATTGCAGTTTCTGTTTTCTGAATTCGTACCTGATTATTACCATCGTTGCAGAAAATTTCATCTTTTTCCTTTACAGGAGAGAAGGAAAATGGCAGTCCTTTCTCTTTTACTCAATATATCAAACGGTTCTACTGACGTGACCGAACTGGTGAGCCAAATAGCCCAGTGCCATCAACATTTCTCAGAAGGTATAACCTGCTGCACATTCCTAACTGCCATACTACTTACAAACAGAATGCATACATAGTCCGGGTGTGTCAGACGTACAATGCTGTGTGCCGGAGTGTCGATATGGATTTATTTAACATGAGTGTCACCGGGTCTAAAAAAGACCCTATGTAAGGAGTACTTTTACTAGGATAGGAATTGTGCGTTGCTTTTTAAGCAAACATTCTTACATGTGAAAGCTTATAATTGGCCATCATATAAGACTGTCGTGTGTACTATTCTTTTGTTAGCTGTAAGCTTTTGAAATTGTAAAATAAAATAAAATAAAATACCTAATTTGTTGAACTTCGAAATGGATAAAGGCGACCTTTGAGAAACTACAGTGAATTACGCGTATTAGCTGCATGCGTCGCCAGTTGTAGTATGCAATCAGCTTCGTAATCATACCTTAACGTATATCTTACAGTATACCTTTCGAGCAGGCCAGATGTATGAGGTGGCCGCGCCAAGATCCAGCCAACAACACTTGAGCCCAACAAATCAATCAATCAATCAAGTAGCTTATTGGCGTCCACTGCTGGACATAGGCCTCTCCCAATGTTCACCATTGTTCCCGATCCTCCGCCTTCCGATCCAGTTTATTCCAGCCACCTTCTTCAGGTTGTCAATCCATCTGGCTGGGTGGCAACTACTTTCCTTTTGCCTTTTCGTCGTCTCCACTCTAGGACTCGTTTGCTCCAAAGGCCATCGATCCTAGCTTAAGCCAACGTAGCCAGCAAACAAGACAGCTGATTAAGGGTTAAGATTGTGATACAGATTTTCTTCAAGACGTTGAGTAGATAGACGGCAGTCACTCTAATAACTTGAATTAGCTTTTAAGCCAAGATAAGTTATCTTCAATGAAAACACTTGTACTATTCCACAATATTACCGGTTTCGCCTTACAGCATTATCAAAGGTTTGATAATGCTTTGAATCCATATCGTCAACCTTTGATAATGCCGTAATGCGAAACCGGTCAGGATAATAATAAATATTGTGGAATAGTACAAGTGTTTTCTTTGAAGATGTGTAGCAAGTTCCACCAAGTGCCATCAATCAACAGTATAAGCAAGATAAGTTACATTAGGAGTAGAAATCGTACCGAAGTCCGGGACCACAAACGGCAAGTATTGATGGATATCAACTTAGTACCTACAATCCTTACTCTGAGGGTAAGTAGAATGCTATTAATGAATCAATTCCCCTGAACCAAACCCTATCGCAGTCATCTGCTGGACATGGGTTACTCCCAATGTTGGGAGGCTTTAGGCTACTGTTTCCACGCTGGCCAGACGGGTTTTTATTTCCAGCTTTTCTTCTCTTGCACCATCTACGTACCTATGTTGATTCTACCATCGATACAATGGTTTGTGCTCAAATGAATTGTTCGACATGATGCCCACTGCTACATTCTATCATCGCACCGCTTGCCATAGGCAGGGAGTTCATCCTCACACATTGCGACCGGAAACGGTGCGTACTGTGCGGTGTGAAAGGAACTTCATCCTACGCACGCTCAAGCTGTGAAATGAACTCCCTGCGGTGGTTTTCCCAAGCGACTACAATATGGAGTCCTTCAAGAAGGCCATTAGGAGGTACTTCAGTGTCTGCAGCACCAGTGAAACGCCCTTGGTCGCCCTGGTCCAGAGGCCTCGGTAACCACTTTCCACCAAGTGAGCCGTGTGCCTGTCTACCACCTAAGTGGTATAAAAAAACTGCTTTAGTCTCTTACGACACCCCTTAAATGAAATGAAGTAGTGATACTTGTATTATTTGTCCGTCACCATACAGATACGTGTAATAAGTGGAATGCTAAATGAGTTTTACATGTAACCTCACTTCAGTTTTATCATCATTTCCAGCTGTATCCTCCCCTTGATATAACTTATACGGGTTTCTTCGTCCGTAAATCAGCAAATGCACTGAGCCGTGAGCTTAGCTTGTCACCACAGGTCTTGGTGTGATGATTAGAATACTACCGCTTAAAACGCTGCTGCTGCGTCAACTAGTGTTATCTAATGAAGAAGCTTCAAAAATTATTAAATTAACTTTTAATTTTCTTCAAAAGAATAAAGGGGTAACTACCCCTTAACAGCAGTGGGGTGCGGTTTCATAGAGTTTTATTTGCACGTTGCCTTAACCCGCGCGCGCTGCCAATATTAAATTCTGCACACCCCTCCCCGGCGCGGCTAGGTCTCGGCCCAACCTCCTACTGTCGTTCAAATTACATTATATGAACGCTCAGATTTCATTCGTTAGGAGGAGAGGTTTTGTACCTAATTTTTAATTATGTGTTAATCATTATATTATGATGAACCTAAAATTTATGTCGCCGCCAACTAGCTTATTCAGCCGTTCAATTAAGGCCAAGGCAGTTAACTAAACGCCGCCATTCAATTAACGACCTGAATGGTGTTCAGCAATTTAATTAAACGGGTAGGCAAATAACTTGGAACTATGACGCTTAACTACTTGCCTAGACATTTAATTAAAAAGTTAGAAAAATGACTTATTTCTGTATGATTATAAAAAAATAACTACGAATAACACTTCTAATCTAACCTCACCTAGTCGGATTGCGCAGCTATCACAATAAACCTATCACCAATTTCCTGTGAATACACCTCTGTTTTCACCCTCGGGGATTTACAGGTGATAAATATTATTATGTCTGTCTGTATGTATGTAATTTTGTATCTTATTTCGAGGTAGTGCCCTATCTTACGATTGGCCTAAGCATTAGCCAGCCAGGTAGTTAAAAGATGTAATAAACGAGACGGCTGAATATCATTCAGGCCGTTAATTGAAGCGCACAAGAAGCGCTGGCTTGAAGATATGTTTTCCTCTTCCTGTAGTTCCGAGTTCTTCAAGCGAGGCGTGATAAAGTTCAAGGCGGTCAAGTTAGGGACGACTATTTATGGCTGCTATTGTATCAGAAATACTGGTCCGTATCCTCAGCTTTTCACCATCTAGCGTGGCGGAGTCAATGAACGGTCCAATTGCTACAAAACAGACATAAAAGAAGACATGTGTGCCAATGGTTTTACTCATATTACTGTCGATCGTGAGGAGTTTAGGAGTAGAAGCCAGAAGGCGGGTCAGAGGTTAGATGGCAATCAGGAATTACTTCCGAAACTAAATCAGTTGGAATAACATGGACAATATGGACGATATGGACGCTGCACATGGACGTTGGCTGGGGTGTGGGCTTCCTGAAAGATCTTTTAAGAGCCAAGCCAACCTGACCGAATATATCGAATTTAAATACTTATTAATAAACTATTTCCCAGCAACCTTCCAGCAAGAATAAACTTATTAAAAACATTTGTAAATCTCGTAAGAACAATATTTCTTATTACGATAGGTACAAGCGATACAAGTTACCACATCACTTATTCTTAGAGTGCGATGAATAGCTAGTAACACATGGTCGCACTCGCTTGTTTTGCGTGTGTCATAAACCAAAATCGTCCTTATTATCAGGTGATATGTAGGATGAAGGTAGCGTGGCTCAGGCCGCATGCGCATTTGTGTGTGTGTCTGACTCATGTACATTCTTATTATCCTTCCACCTTCCACCGAATGCTTTTTCCATAAAAGTTAAATTAAAAACGTACTGTTTTTACTAAGACATACGTAATTTCTTTTTAATTCATGGTGTCTTTTAGTGCTTCTTAGTGTTGCATTTAATTAAAGTAATTAATTGTCATGCCATAAGTTCTATATGAGCTACAATGCTCGCTGCGTGTATACTGTTGTTCGAAGTTGTGCTACTAGGACTTGATACACTGGTACTGTACATAATTTGTAAGTGTTATGAAATAATAAAGATATTTTTAAACTAAACTAATAAACTATTTATAAACAATGGGTCCAATGCAAACCCATAAGCTAAATGATGAGGTCGCTCCAGGAAAAGTCGACATACTAATCAAAACCGATATGACCCCTGCTTCAAAGTCTAGGCTTTGAACGCAACTAAGAAATCACTATGAAGATGATGATGTTTAATAAACCAAATATTTCGAACTACCTTTTGCTGAATGCTCCCGTTTCTGCAAACGTAACTATAGTTTTTGAAGTGAAAACTTCCTTAGCGGCGTTGGGTGGGTAAAAAGTGTTAAACTCGCGTCAGGATCACGTGACCTCTATCGCGTCAGGATCACTTGACCTTTGACCCGTAACCGACGACTGACGTCATACAAAATTAGCTACAGATTGTTTATTTCGTTAGGTAAGCTAAGAAGCTTCGTAGGTTAGCGGTACGCGCTTCGACTGTAAGTCTTTATGGTTTGAGATACTACCGGGTTTGAACCTGGGCTTCTGACACTTTTTGTTATTATTTTAGCTTTTTGTAATTCATTAATTTCTTCTGACAGAAAATTAGCAGAAAATTAGTGATAGGTTCAATGATTGGCGCTATTATAGGTATGGTATGGTACGGTACGGTACGGTACGGTACGGTACGGTACGGTACGGTACGGTACGGTACGGTACGGTACGGTACGGTACGGTACGGTACGGTACGGTACGGTACGGTTCGGTACGGTACGGTACGGTACGGTACGGTTCGGTACGGTACGGTACGGTACGGTACGGTACGTTTGACCTCCAACACCAAAAGAAGCCTGTGTCAGAGTTTTATTTAATGACAAGGTTAGCTTGGGCCTCGAAAAAACTGGTAGGGCCCCGAAAACATGATTTTATTCGATTTCAGTTCGAAAATTGTGTAACCG
Organism: Eilema caniola; assembly: GCA_949126895.1. NCBI lineage: Eukaryota > Metazoa > Arthropoda > Insecta > Lepidoptera > Erebidae > Eilema > Eilema caniola. Next base: position 12,090,053 of record OX421460.1, on the reverse strand, counting down.
AGTGTAATTCCACACGAAAAAAGATCCACAATACACCCAACGATATAATCATTATTAAATCATAAAAATTGCAGTTATCAAGCTTGTGAAATGTAAAAATGTAAGTAATTTATTTCTTTTCTCTAATTTGAATAGATGGGTAGATGTTTTGAAGACAAGAGGTATGTATGTCGCCCGGATCGTCTGGATTCTGGCATGCGGCCAGGTTATGGACGCAAGTTGTTGTTGTAGCGTTAGATAAAGAAAACTAAAAGTAGAGAGTTTAGGAAAAGAGAAAATAACTTGTAGTTTTACGTTACATTCATTATCAGCTTCTTAACGATGTTCCCGATTGCAATCGACGCTGTATGTAGCCCAAGGCTTTCCGACGATCAATTTGGTTTATCTTTACTTCTACGGAAGGAACAGAGGCATATTCAAAGATTTGGTGCCTCGGGCCAGTTAGGTTTTCCTTCCATAAAGTTATGTTCGCGTTCACCACCAGCCTGTACCCAAGCAGGGTGGCCTAAAATATGCCAGGAGTTGCTGATCTGGGACAAATCTATCTTATGGTGCAAAGGAAATGACTGTCATGAACCTCCAAACAAAACGGGGCTTCCAAATGGTATCAATTCAAGGAGACATAGGCGCTCTGTTTCCAACGATGGCGGAGAAACCTATTTCACGATCGATGATTTCGCAAGCAAAGTAGAGCAAGAGATGGTTATGTTTGACTCAAAGACACAGGCACAATAATCGTGATTACAACATTTTCATGAAGTGCCTCATCGAACGTCTTAGAGCAGTGGACCTGAATTTGGTAGACAAGCAAATCGATAATCGTCGGGAGCATCGTGGATGCTTAAAACACGCGTGAGAGCCCTGGCTCAAGAAACAGTAGCGTAGCGAGTTGATGCTGGCTGTGTCTATTGTTGAATACGTCTTTAAAATAAAACTGTGCACGGGAGCTTTTTCTTTATCTCGAGGTGCCTCTCTATTTTCGCCGTATTGTAGGGGCTTAGGGTCAGGTGGCCAACAGTGAGCCATTAGTACACAGTTAACCAACACTCACACTGTATGAACGCGACGTTTCCAAACCATGCTATTAACTGAATTACAATCGTTTTGCGTCTCCTCTCGCTCTCCCCAGCCCACGTCGCGCTCCCACTAAGAACGCACTTGTACCTCGCTATTTACTGCTAGTGTCAAAAAAAAAGTATGTTATTTTTCTGGAATGGTTGTATAATTATTTTCATTATGTCCGGTCTGACTTTGAGGCTTTCTTCTGGGGGCTGACCTGAGAAGAAAGCATTCGCTTGGACTTCATTGTTTAGCAGGTGCACCGACTAGTAGGATCGAACCTACACCTGAGTAGCGGTCGCGTTCACTACCGCCACGCCACAGAGGCTGGGCCCTGAAGGTATCAGCAGAGTCATCACTCATGCATACATACGATTCGCACCGTCGGGGTAATGAGAGATCGCAGCATACCATTTACTCATTCTGGTATATCTGGTAGGTACATTTGAAAAAGAAGATACGATTGCACAACATTATATAAAAAAGTGCGACTATATCTCTTTTGTCGACTGTAGATACATATCTCACTTATCATGTTTCGATGGGTGTTTTCGTAGCTAGCAAGGACTTACCTACTCTTATATAAGCCTCTCTTTAAACAGTTTCGTTCTGCACAAACTCATCAGTGTCATCTCAGTGACTGCCGCGGTTACTTCCGAAGCCTCCAGCTAGGAGCCCGGAGACCCCTCTCTCTTCCTTTTTCCTCCTTATGCTTCGATCTAAGCAAACTGGTTTTTTAAAACTCCAATAGAACATAAATTCAATCAGACAATATATTTTTGATCTTAACAATCCAATAGGCCGATCTAAAATATATATCCCAAATAGTAGAACGACAAATCAATAAAACATTAACAAAAGCAACAATAGAAATACATCAAAGTCCTCAATTCATTGTTACAGTGAAAAACTTCACAACGAAATGAATTGAATATTCTCTGAAAAGTTATTAAGTGAGAAATTAATAAAAAGGCAGTCACCCCGTATCGGTTCATCGAGTACCAAAGAGCAACAAAACTGTTACTGAATAATAGACCTTATTGAATGCGCGACAATTAAATTCGTCTATCCTTTGACAGTTAGATTCCAACAATGGAGCGATCTTCTCGTCCCCTCTTAGCCCCCTGGAATTTCTCCCCTCCTGTTTCACCCCGGCAGTCAGTCGGCAGGTTAATAATGATTATTAATATAGTTTAGTATCGTTAGGTCTAAATGAAGCGGCCGCGACAACTTGTCTAATATCGAGCCGCGCAAATACTCGTGGTTTCGTGAAGTCCGGGAGCTTCAGACTGTTAGACGATGTTATTGCTGTCTTCGAAAAAACTTTGGCAGCATTAAGTTGAGAAGCGGTTTCTGCTGAGGTGTAATTTTGCATTACCTAAACAGTTACCTAAACAGTAGGTAGTTGTTGTTTGTAACTACATTCAATAGGTTAAGGATGGTTTCCTTCCGCAGTCGTAATTAGCTTGGTAATAATAAATTTGTGATCGAAAACAATTAAGATCGTAGTGGGTCTACTGCTAACACCAGACTTATAATAACGTGATGGTAAAGCTAAGGCCATATTTTTCCAGTAGAAAGTTCATAAAATAATCCAGAATCTCAGAATCTTGACGAGCAAATAAATATGAAATGTAAAAAAAAAAACAATTTTGGGCAGATTCGCAACACATAACAGTTTTTTAAATATTTAATGTACGGGTTACATCTCATTACGACTTCATTTTAATTCTTTTATAGCTAACTACCTAAGCCTATCTTATTTAGAAGGATTTTTCCCATTGTACATTAAACTTTATCGATGCTACCTATTGTAAATCTGTTGTAGTACAATATTCTATCTATCTATTAGTACATAGTAATTTTCTATCTATCTATCTAAAATAAATAAGAGCATTAAAGGTTATTTAAAAAAATTAGAATATTCAAATACGATACTTTACAAGTACAAAAACAGTGGCTTGTTGAACATCATTCTTTGGTCTTCTAACCTGTGTCTACAAAAGTCACCTGCCTCCTGGACTATGTATGTGAGTGTTCTTCCTTTCGAAGTGAATATTAAACCTTTGGAAGCTGTTTGAATGAGTTCGTCTCAGCACTCTTCACTTCGCGAATCTGATTACGACTGATGTACTCGAATAGGTTCTGATATAATGAAGTTGAATGTTTGCTTGTAGGTTTGTATGAAACCATTCTTATTGTGACGTTCATCCGTCATTGTTTGTAAGTGGAATATAGAGATGGAAACACTATGAATAGTTTGATGTTAATTTCTCATTTAATGTAAGTAATTCTAAGTACATACATACATATAATCACGCCTTTATCCTCGGCGGGTTAGGCAGAGGTGAATTAACACTCACATTTCACCAATCTGTATTCGGTCCCACGTAATAGGGGGTGAGCCTATTGCCGTATTCCGGGTACTATTGTTGAATCGATCCATGCATTTGAGGCTGAGTCAAGATTGTACATATCTGTCTGATGTTAAAGTTAATCAGCCCCATCCCTTAGTCGCCTTGAACGACACCACATGGGAAGAGACGAAGTGGCCCAAATTCTAAGTGTGGCTATAAGTAAATCAGAAAATGTACATAGTATATTAGTTTTTCAATTTACAATTTTCATGTTTACCTTTTTGATGTTGCATTCATTTATTAATACATTTTAGTCATTAAATTTCAAATTCACAAAGATGTCAAATAGAACTAAAATACATATAAATTCAACATTATTACAAACTAATTACAAATGCGAATGTTAGACACAATGTCTACCGTATATATCCCCTGTTGGGTTCGTCTTACGATGCGCTCGGGCCTGTAGCCGGTACAAAGGTGCCCATGACGCTGGCCGCATTACCTCTTTGAATGGCTATGGCCAGCCTTTGCACCAGGTACGACCCGGCGCGGAAATCTCCCGATTTCACCCTCAACCTGCGCCCGATGTCCTCTACAAACCGTTTGGCTTCTATACTTCAGCAGCCCAGCGTCTCCACCGCGTAGGGGACGAACAAGTACTGAGCCTGCAGTGCCTCGTATTAGACATGGCATTACTTTTTATTTTTGATTTTGAGACTATAATAATTAATTAAAGAGAAAGTTGGTAGCTTAGTGGTCAAAGCATTGCCCTTGTAAGGCAAAGATCGCGGGTTCAAAACCCGCCTAGACCGATTCAATTTTTTTTTCTCCTTTTTTCTCTTTAATTCGATTTGAATAATTCGTATGAAAAATGCTTAAAATTTAATTAAAAAAATAAGTTTTAAACATAATAGCTTGAATACAAACTATACCCAGTTATGTATTCGCTGAGGAAATAAGCACACGTGTATTGTAATACCCAAGTATGCTTTTCGCTCCCTAGAGACGGGATGCGCTTATAACCGCCAACTGGGTTCTTTTTCACAGGCTGTAAATTCACTAACGTATTAAGAACGGCCCAATCACCTTCATATTATACAAGAAGAAAACATGAAAGACTTACTTGACTTGCTTACTTACTTACTTTGTAATCTACTTACTCAGACACCTCGTCTGTTATGAGAGAGACACGAATATAGGTTTATCTAATGAAGTATAATAGTAAAAATACATCTCTGCCTACCCATTCGGCAATATACAGGCGTAATTGTATCAAATGTATAAAAGCTAGCTAACTCAAAATATTTATTCACGCATACCTTAACTAAATCACACGAATAACCAACGAAAAGTAATTAAGTATTGAATCGTTAACACAGCGAATCGTTATCAACAACATCAGTTTATCCCATGAACCTTATCTCGAAACAGTAAGGCTCATTTTAGATTGTATCGTTAGTAACGATAACTTGGTAATCACAATAATGAATGTACTTGGCAAGGGTGAGGAGCGAGGAGTGAGCAATGTGCTCGGCGGTGTGTGACAGATCTTTGTAGCACATCAATGCGAAGCTTTTTATTAGCTTTGGATTTCACCCTCCCTTTGAGTGTTAAAGTATCGTTAAAGATGTTTGGTTAATAAAAAAAGATAGAATCTAATTTGAAGAGGCAATAAAAGATTATATTATATTATAACTTTTACTAAATCACAAAAAAACTTGGCTTTCAGACTGTAATAGCTTTATTTTTTGTGGCGGACAGACTTTGGAACCTTCATTTTAGTTTTTGTAGAGGAAAAATAATAAAAAAATGATTACCTTTTGCAGTCTTTTCATCCGTATGATATGAGTACAGTATAAATTAACGTTGTTTCGCAATATACCTTGACCTAGGATAAAAATGTATCTATATTATCGACATCACAGTGAGAAAGTGAGCGACAGAAGTGAATATTATGGTGGTGGGTGCATTATGATAGTGGTGTTCTCCTCTTCATTCGAGCACCAATTTCGATTGAATCCAAAGCTTTGGAGTCGTTCCGATCTCACCTCCTTGCCATAATATAATTTAGTTGATTTGAAACCGCAGTGAAAGCCTTGGATGAAAACTGAGAAAGGAAGCAAACACTGTTTTTGTTCTACACAATATAAGATAGTGTAACTAAAGTAACTATACATGGTAAGATTTGAAAAACAATGGGATCAAATCGCACTCAACAGTGTAGAGTAATCTTTTAACGCAATGCCACAGACTAGCGAACCTTCGTTCGACTATGGTAATGCTGTACGCCTGGTGGAGTTTTCAGAGTGAGCCGAACAATGGTTATGAGAGAGATGGCCATTATTTATCTACATTTATAAAAATGAATACCTATTTCCCTTGGTCACACCATCACGCTTGAACGGCTGGACAGATTTCGCTAATTCTTTTTTAGAATATTCCTTGCGGTACGAGGATGGTTCTTACGCGGAGAAAAAATTAAAAAAGGGTTAACCCGTCACGGGAACTGGAACACAATTCTACGCAGGCGAAGCCGCGGGTGTCAGCGAGTAGAAAATAAAAAAATAGACACAACAGCAAAATATGAAAAAAGCATCGCAATAAAGTTAAAATATTGACTCTCTTCAAGATCTGTGATGCGTTCAGATGAGATGATGATTGACTCACAGACCTATTATGGATGTCTGAAACAGATTCACCGTCTTTCAGTTCTCAAGTACTTTTATAGTAGGGAGTATGGTTGCCAAACAGTTGTCATTGTTCGTGATAATGATTTTAAATCACCGATGTAGGTATTCATAGAGTTGTTGGTGTCAAGTACACAAGGTGAATTGATCTATTTATGTTCGTGATTGAAATAGATTATGTTTGTCTTAATTTGGTTCGTAGATATAGATTTTCGCTGTTTTTTTTATACCACTTAGATGCCAGACAAGCACACGGCCCAACTGATGGAAAGTGTTTACCGTGGCCTATGGACGTGTGCAACACCAGGGGCTGTTATAAGTATTGTTTGTTGTCATACCACTGACCAAAAAAAGAGTTTCAGGTACATGCTGAACACATTATGCTATAACCATTACGGCGTGATTCCGAAGCCGACTACATACAACAACTGCAGACGCATGCAGCACCATACATTACATACAATACTTGTTAAACTTTGATACGTTAAAAGGAGCGTTGAGAAGCCGCAATGAATTACGCGTATCTGCTGCATGCGTCTACAATTGTCGCATGCGATCACCTTCGGAATCATACCTTCGGGCCACACAATTAATCTATTAGCCAACTGCAGTCCACAGCTGGACATAGGCCTCTCCCAATGTGCGCCATTTCGTACGATCCTCCGCCTTCCGCATCCTTCCACCCATTTTCCAGGCCATACATCATTATAATATCGGTACATGGCTCCACCGTCCCCTCAAGACTTTTAGTACAGGTTAAGATAATTTCAAATGTCCAAGGCGTATCTGAGAAACAATTGGTCAGAGCATTCCCACTGTAGGGGACTGTTGAGAGTTCACGTCCAATCTTGAAAGTTAATTAATTCAGATCTAATACTTTATGAAAATCCATGGAATGATATATCTAAAAGAAAACACTGACCGAACAGTGTTCAAACTGATGTTCAAAGTCCTTCCTGGGAGCCTGGAAGCTTCCTGGGAGTTCCTTTCCAGGGTAAAAGGCTCACATAATAGAACAACATAGCCACTTCACCGTTAGCCCTTTGGGGGTTACCAGTAGTATGAAAAAGGTTAATTGTGAGTTTTTCATTTCCCTATAATTTTTGAATACCATGAACAGATGAACATTGGCTATTATTTTTTTTTAATGCCAACAATTATCAAAATGAAGATCTACTTTAGCATTGATGCTTTAGCAGAAATAATAAACAAGCTTCTCTCTTCATCCTAGCGTTAATCCCAGTCGCATCCGAAGCTTTACAACTTGGAGTCTGGGGTCCGCATTACCAGTTTAACTATGGATTTGGCTGAACCTCGATATTTGCCCTGAAGCAACTGTCATCAGACCTCCACAACCTAAAGGCGATATCAATGTATTGCAGCTAGACCAGTTGTTGAACTTTTTAGGGCTCCAACTAACCGTAACAACTGCCATAGATGTTCGTATGGCAACCGGAACCGACGGCTTATCGTGCTCTCCGAGACACAAACAGACCAATGTAAAACCCATATTCATGCAAGCAATTATTTGTATTGAGCGGGGATCGAACCCGCGCATCCTGCTTAGCTGCCGCGGCTACGCCACAGAGCAGTATTCTAATAAACAAGTTTATTCGAAAATTATTTTAATACAAATAAATAGAAAGGTACAATTTACACAGTTTACCTAAATGAATCTTCCTTTACTGGTGAGATCCAGCCTGAACACCGTGGTGTTCCGCCCCGGGTATACCCAAGGAAGGAAGCTCCCCAGGTAGACTTACTATCTATCATAACTTTTTACGATATTTAGAAATTCTTAGCTTATGTCGAGGATACGAATTCAATTCGACGATCATAAATGATTCACGAGTTGGAAGACGCTTATGGTTAGTGTGTGAATCATAGACAATGAAAATAAAACGTGGGCTTGCGCACATGTTTATATATCAAAAGTAAAGTACATCTCGTATCTTTTTGGTTATTTCTTCATCATATTATCTTAGAATCTCCTTCATCTTAACGTTAATTCCAGTCGCATTTGAAGCTTCAAATCAGGCAATTTTTTTAACTCTGAATTTGGCTGAATTTCGATATTTTTGGTGAAGCGACTGCCATCTAACCTCCACAAGGCATACGTGATATCAAAGCAGTGCAGCTAGAACAATTATTTGTGCTCTCCGAAGCACGACCAGACCAAGGCAATGCATTCAAATGCATTCATACAATACAATTATTTGCATTGATCGCCACGCCTCAGGGACTATCAATATTAGAATCTAATTGTATATTAATACGCCAAGTACATCAAGATCTGGCCAAATTCGACCTCTCCTACAAGCCGCTACATGTGCTGGTTAACCTACGAAGATTGTGAGGTCAGGCGGTGGTCGTTTACATTAAAGCCTTTCTAACCAAACCATAAGAAGGATAAACATGCAGACCTAGGCTCAAATGCAACCGAGTACATAAATGAGTAGACTACGTATGCGACCTACTTTCTTTAAATGACAAAATAGTAAGGTATCTGTCTCGTTGCCCTCGAGGAAGCGTCTGACTTTCTCGCTCATCCAGGATGAGTACTTACTTGCATTAGATGTAGGTCTGGAAATATATCATCGTAATTCTTAGAGTATATGAAGATAAGATGACCTGTGCAGGCTTTACTTTAGAAGTTGGCAGCGAAATAAAGCGAAAAACCTATATGGAAAAGAGTGGGAAAATGGATCCCGGGTGCTGAGTCCAAGCTTACCAGGATTGGCACTTGGATCATTGAAATTATTGCTGTAGGTCTAAAAATCATATGAGTGACCATTATACGAATGTTATAGAAATCTATTTGAGATCTAATAGGAATTCATTAAGTTGCTCGTTTTTAGCGAAATCCGCTGGTTGATTTTTGATAAGTTCTAACTACTATCGACGGAAATTCTATCTATCGATGATCGGACGAATTTGCGTAGATATTCAGCGTGGTATGGATTTGGTTAGAAACTGATTATTTTGCTTGTTGTAAAAGTAAGTTGAATTCGACTTACATACATATTCCCTATAATAAAAAAAAAGACGTGTGGCACTCGGGGACTGCCGCGGTAAAGCTATTGCATAGCATTTTGTATCAACTTATGCAATTATAATTATATTTATATTTATTTATATATAATTATTTTATAATTCAAAATGAATACTGCATTTGTGATAATAATAAAATGTATGTATATAGAGTACTCACTCATTTTCTTTTACTATTTTTTCGTGACTTTCTTCATTAATAATAAATGCACTTTGTTCACTCATATTCAAAACACTTTATACACAAATTTTACACGTACAGCTATTCACTGTTGTACATAAATACCTATACACCTATATACTTTCTCATAAACAACATGCTTATGTATTCGTCCGATTTCGGAGCAGCTCGTCTCGATTCGTGCGAGCTTCGTAGAGTCGTTTTAATACGGCTAGTTGCACGCATACAAACACCGTGTCGAAGAGGTTGAGGTGAGGTTTTTTCGTTACGGAATTTCTGGATTCGGTCCCCGCGTTCAAGGCCCTCGATAGAAGCTATGCAATAGCTTAAAAATACACAAAATATAATTACATTTAAAACTATAAGCTATTATTAAAATAATCTAAAATATATAAATATATACATACTTAGTTGCTTCGTGAAATTCCTGTAGTAAGGTCTACATAAATTCGCTTAGCAGTCAGAATTCGCTCAGAGATTCGTTTTCGTATAAATAATACCACAGCATAGCACAGTCGCTACTTGAGTCTTTGCAACTCGTCTATTATTGCTATCACTACTCGCTATCCGCTATCGCTTAGCTTCAGGGGTGAAACAGACACCTAAACTGTTGACTGACAGTAAGAAATACGTGATGATTAAAAAATTCAGGAACAATTCCTTTAAGTAAATACCCAGGTCATTATCCAAACAGTAACATATTTGTTGAGTGATTTTTCTTTTGATTACTAATAAGGAATACATAATCTTTCTAAAAAGCTGATGCATCAGGTGATTTAGTGCTGGATAGATCTTTTATAATAAGAGAAGAGGAAAATAAGGTAATTTGTATCCAATTGACGCAAGTATTAGGAAACAACAACGAATAAAGGCAATAGGTAACTGAAAAACGATAAAAAAGTGACGTAAACAAAAAAAAGTGAAGTAAAAAAAGAAACAACATGTAGTTCTCAACCTACATGACAGTCTAGGAACAAAATGAAAACATTCATTTAACATTACAGCGCTCAAAAATATTCCTAACATCGATGATTTCACAAGCTATAATTATACAAACACGACGTAACGCGTCTAGAACTCAATTTAGCAGTTCATTTAAAAAAATAAATTTAATGTTCATGACAGAATATTCAAAGCCCGTTACCAAATTAATACTAAGAAATATTTAGACATGAACATCCAATCCGTCTTAAAAGTTAACAAATTATCTGTAAATAATATAGTCTCGCATCTCAGTTGACACCATTCAAGAATGTTAAACCTGATATATTTCAAATACTACCTGACCGCTCACCCTCCCGGCTTGGTACGGGAGATCCACGTAAAGACAAATTGTATAACCCGGTTGTACTGCTACCGATCAAGATACATGTGTATGTAATAAGTTGACATTCTTTTATCATTATCAGACGAACTGCTACGCATAAAATATGAATAAACAGAAATAGAAAATAAAGTAAAAGAAATGGTAGGACACGTGTCTATGATAAAAAAAAGTTAAATAACTAAATGTTGTAATGGATTTCAATGAACTCGCGAAACTAAACAGATTTAAGACAAAAACTTTGCAAAACACCACAGTGTAGTTGCCAACACACAAAAATTTGGAGCTGTTAGCCATCGAACGAGTCGGATTCTTGACATAATGCGTTTTCAGACGCCACTTGGAGAACTATTATTAACCGATCCTAATCGCATCAACGTAAACAAGATTTCCAACGTCATATCGACGTATTGCGCCTAATATTCGACTACACATGTAAAGTAGCGCTCCGGGAGTCCGCAGTATTAATAGACCGATGGCTTCTTTTACTCCAGCCGTCTCTCGAGATATTTACGGAAACAAGTCGTGTAAGCGAAACTTTATCTTCACACTACCGCATTAGGTTCACGCTCGGGCGGCACACTCGGGCCCACCGCCCCACGATTACCCGATAAATTTAGAAAAAGCTTTTGGCCGCGGGAGTTGTCTTTACTATTTAAGGTAGTGCACGCGGTGGCTAATTCTGACGCGTGTGGGGTAACCTCTCGTTCTAATTCTGTACCATCAAGTACTAGGGAAAGCGCTCTTTCGTAATTTACTTGAGACCGACGGTTGTCACTACCCAATGAAATTTGAAAACTCGCCGCAGTAGGCGCGCGATTGATTGAGGAATGTTGGCAACGGGTATGACCTATATAGGGACAGATGCGGTCCACTGACTTCATTTTGTGTAGTTATAGCTATGTAACATTACACCGCAGGGGAGGGATGCGGGGTGCGGATACCAAACAAAATACCAAAGTCAACGGTTGTATAAAAAGAAATAATGTAATTAAAATAAATAAATTAACCGTTTATTTATTAATTACATTTGGCGTGAGATCCATAACGATCCCGTGTATATAATAAAAATAAAAAAAAGAAAATTAAATTTATATAAATTTTACAATAAATTACATTACAATAGATGGCGTTACATTAGATGTTCAGTTCTGTCAGGTATCACTACGTACAACGTAAACGTACTCGTACAAATGCTTGCACTCCCATCGTGAATGAGAGCACCACAACACACTGCACTTGACTCACGCAGCAACAGCACAAACTGTCGATGCGCTTAGAAGCACTTGCGGTGGACGATGCCGGGGCCGGACTCGTCGTACTCCTCCTTGGAGATCCACATCTGCTGGAAGGTGGAGAGGGAGGCAAGGATGGATCCACCGATCCATACGGAGTACTTCCTCTCGGGGGGAGCGATGATCTTGATCTTGATGGTGGAGGGAGCGAGGGCGGTGATTTCCTTCTGCATCCTGTCGGCGATACCGGGGTACATGGTGGTACCACCGGACATGACGGTGTTGGCGTACAGGTCCTTACGGATGTCAACGTCGCACTTCATGATGGAGTTGTACACGGTCTCGTGGATACCGCAAGATTCCATACCCAAGAAGGAAGGCTGGAAGAGGGCTTCAGGGCAACGGAATCTCTCGTTACCGATGGTGATGACCTGACCGTCGGGAAGTTCGTAGGACTTCTCGAGGGAGGTGGAGGCGGCAGCGGTGGCCATTTCCTGCTCGAAGTCGAGGGCAACATAGCACAGCTTCTCCTTGATGTCACGCACGATTTCCCTCTCAGCGGTGGTGGTGAATGAGTAGCCTCTTTCGGTGAGGATCTTCATGAGGTAGTCGGTCAAGTCGCGACCAGCCAAGTCCAGACGGAGGATGGCATGGGGCAGAGCGTAACCTTCATAGATGGGGACGGTGTGAGAGACACCATCACCAGAGTCGAGTACAATACCGGTGGTACGACCAGAGGCGTACAGGGAGAGTACAGCCTGGATGGCGACGTACATGGCCGGGGAGTTGAAGGTCTCAAACATGATCTGGGTCATCTTCTCCCTGTTGGCTTTGGGGTTCAGGGGGGCCTCAGTCAGGAGGACTGGGTGCTCCTCAGGGGCGACGCGCAGCTCGTTGTAGAAGGTGTGGTGCCAGATCTTCTCCATATCATCCCAGTTGGTGATGATACCGTGCTCGATGGGGTACTTCAGGGTGAGGATACCTCTCTTGCTCTGGGCCTCATCGCCTACATAGGAGTCTTTCTGGCCCATACCAACCATGACGCCCTGGTGACGTGGGCGACCAACGATGGACGGGAACACGGCGCGGGGCGCGTCGTCGCCGGCGAAACCGGCCTTGCACATGCCGGAGCCATTGTCGACTACAAGCGCAGCAACATCGTCGTCGCACATTTTGGCAGGTGTGTGTGGTTTTGGACGCGGTGGATGTTGACTCTACGGCAGCGAGACTGCGAGTGCGTCGAACAGCGGAGTAGGAATCTTATATAGGGTGCGCGCGGGCACGGGCCGCGAGCCATACATGGCGAGCGCGCCGGCCCCCGCACGTTGCCTCTCCCCCGACAATTTCCACTATTTTCATACCGTAGTATCAACTATAACCCTTGATATCAACCCTTACATGTTTATTACACTTAATACATGCTTTTAAATCTATGTTTTGAACGAAACGTATCGCGCCGTATGAGGTGCGCGCGCGCGGCATCGCCCATTTCAGGAGTTGGGCGGACGCATTTTATTTAAACTTCGAATGTTACTTTTTATTATTTGAATTGTTGATACTCGTAGTTTAATATAATTACTCTAGGATTCAAACTGGAACAGAGTTCTAAAGTTACTAAGTTATATTTTTAAATCACCTCAATATTGCAATTTTTTCATTGTTTTGAAATAGATGTACTTACCTAGTGATAATTACATTTCATTTTGAAAAGTTAGGTAAGCAACTATATCATATATATCGATTGGGGTCAGTGTTAGTAATAATTTGATAATACCTCATCTGATATGAAATGTTTATAGCAATTAATATGCTAAAGTTTCTTGTGAGTTTAAATTATAAGAAGTAATCTCAAGCGGGAAATTAAGCTTTACCCCATGACATAAAATTATTAATTATATTTATAGAAATTTATACAGCGAATTAGGTTAACCGGGTAATATATAATCACGGCCAGCGTAAGATCAGTATACCTCGATGGAATTATAAGACAGTACACAAAGCTTAAATCCAACCTTAATAAGTATATATAATTAAAAGGTATCTGTAGGTGAGTTTACAGGGATTTATCAACATTTTGGAGGCCCAAGCATACCTCACTAGCAAGTCGATGTACCTGCTAAGTAACGGAAATTTCTCTAGCGTAGGCGTTCTTTTCAGGATGGCAGTCGCTCTGGAATAAAATGGCATACCAATTAAAATGGACATCGGACTCCACCTTGGCAATCGCTTTGAGGATAATAATGCATTCCAGATAATTATGTAAATAATTATATTTTTACAGCAATTGATGCTACTATGACTGGTGATACTACTATGTATGGTGGAAGAATATTTTTACAGTTATAAATACTATGGTACTTAAATCATAAAGGAAGGGTCTATTATTACAATTTCTCGTAAGAATAGTTTTAATAAATTTGTAATCATAATTTATTCGTAATATTAGACACGTGTGGCGAGGTGTCCTTATTAGCCGATTCCTGCCAGTTTGCTCTGCATAGGTAAAAATTAATACTGCATTAGCGAAAACTGAATGTATCTGAAGTTCAGTGATTGAAATTCTTTATGCAGTATCTGAAATTCAATATCCGATATATTGAATCTTAAATTCAGTACCTGTATGGAACTCAGTATACTCCCAAAATTCTACGAGAATACAAAATTGCGTCGTTCTATAAAAAAATATTTTTTTTCACGGGCCTTTCATTTTGAAAATTTGTTCACCCTCGGCCACTGTTAGACACTTCCTTTATAATATTAGTGGGATAGGATTCATAACTAAAAACACATTCTAACACCACAACACCTACACCCTAAGCTGGGTAGTTACCAATTTACCCTATTAGTGAAACCTCCCTTGTACACTCAATTCCCCACAGGTATTCAGTGTACGACCCAATCTATTAAGGTATTTGATGTTTACTAGATAAACTATGTTCGAAAACACAGCAGGGAACCGTTTAGCTAATTCTCTTAGTTATACTCACACCTGTGTGTCATTAGAGGGGTATGCAGAAGTGTATTAATATCCAGATTTTAAAATTTCAGTGTTAGGAAATAGAGTGAGCGAACAAACTTTTTCCAGTCTGGGAATTGACTCATGGTCCTTATAAACAGCATTACACCAATCAATTTTGTGTATTACCAAAACCTTTGCTCTTAGGTTTGGGAGGTAAGGCGGTAGTTGGTCTCATAAAAGCCGTCTAAGCCAGACCAATTTACGAAAAGGGGTTACAGGACCCTGGGCTCTGAGGTGAAGCTTCAGATATAATCAGTAACAACGCTAAGATGATGCACATAGACTTACGACAACTAACGTGTTTTTCTTGTCACGATTGATCCTGCTGCCCTTGTAACCCAGGGTCTATTCTTGTACTCCTTCTTTTCAAGATTTAGTTAAATTTATATCTCACAGAAGCAGCCGTCTGACCTCAACGCCGAAAGGACGCAAGTCAACAAGCCAGTGCTTGTGGGCACTAGGCCCATGGGGTCCTCTAACATCTTTGTCGACCTACGTCTACTTCTTATGCTGGTAAGTGTCTTGTCTTGAAATTTCTTTAACAAACATTGCTTAAATCAATCTTTACTCTTGATCTTTAAACAATAGAAAACAACGGTTCATTTTTATAATATACCTATAGATGAACTTGTAAATAAACATAATTATTATGAATTTTACCCCTTCTATAATATAAGTAATAGATATAGAGTTATAGACTCTGCATTCATTATGTGGAACTACCTTTCATCGTACAAAAGGGTTAATTAAACTGCGAGTTAAATGTGTCTCATTGTCTCGTGTCAGGTTAATAGTACATCTATTTATAAGACAACAAAGTACACTGTCACTGCCACCATTCATTGATTTCACTCAATTGCATACCAATACTTTGATTCCGAATCTCCTAAACAAACGATTCATCTTCCACTTCGATATCCATTGAGTAGAATATTCGTAGCCGTTCAAAATTTGTTTGAATTAAATAGGTAATGTATTGCGAAGTGTAGTTTTGAGTTGATAGGGGATCTTTTTAGGGTAAGGATGTGATATAAATGCATTTCAGGGTGCATTGGCCGTCGCTATTTGTAGTAGCAGGTGCGTCGTGTCTAATCCTTGGAGATGGTGCGATGCTGGTACAGATAGTTGTGTGTACCCACCTTTAATAGATCAATAGTACCATTTATACTTGCTCTCAAGAGGATTCGCAAGCGTTTTTTTTTTTTAATTTGCAGTTATCTTACTAGGGGCCAGTGAGACCAACCCCATGTCAGCCTTGTTTTAAAGTGCAGAAACCCCCTTGATTAACCATCACCACCCGGCGAAGGTGCCGGGGTGTGAGAAAGTTGAAGTCATATCCCTCGCAATCCTGACCCATGGCCCTTTTTGGTCAACTAGAGTGGAGTAGAGGTGGCCACCTTGGGAAAAACCCAAAATCTTCTTCATGCAGGTACGTCTATTGAAGGCTCTAATAAAGTCTTTCCTTTTAAAGTCAGATGGCAGTGGCTCACATGAAAACCAAAATAGACTCAATTATGAAAAAGAGAAAAGAGAGGGAGAGTGGAACCCGAGGTGCAACCTTCATATGCAGTCGCGATTAGCGCCCAGATGAGGGTTCTTCCATTTTCGTAACTGATTTTTGATAACCAACTACGAACGGATCAAAATAGGAAAAAAAATATGAAAAAAGATTCATTATTATTATATTCTTGTTATTGTCTTCTACAAATTGTCTTCTTCCTGAGCCAAAACACTGAAACTGGAATTGATGCCAGATTATATTTTTTGTCTCACTGCGATGAATCATTAGTGTACGAAATGCCCCTGTAGTCATAAGTCATCTTTCGCAGGCCAGCGTTTGATGGAATAGAATGACGAATGTATGGCTCCCTAAAATCCAACCACACGTTCTGATCATCCACCTGAATCTCGTGGGAGGCGGACACACGGAAACAAATTTCCTGGCGTGGCTAACATGGCTTTGGTACACTTGACATTGGCGTTTCGCCATTAATAATTTTATAATACATTTTACTTAACATTTTCTCTATACCTTGAGTTTGGCAGAATCATCGGTACCTATGTAACTGATGCAAAGCGCCATTTGAATAAAATAAGACGAAGAAGACGAATGTATTGAATTTTACATATCTGACATGCGTTAACAACTGCCATATACGTCAAATCCCAAACATTAGTCATTCCATTCCATCGAAATAAGGCTAAGCCAAATTTTGTTACTGCCCCATAAATACCTAGAGACCGCTTTAAACGATTAAACCTAATCTCTACCTTGAGGTTGGCAGAATCATCGGCAACCAAATAGCTAATGCAAGGAGCCATTTGAATAAAATAAGAAGAAGAAGAAACTCCGGCCTACGAATTGCCACTTGTCAAGAGGGGCAGACATTCATATATTCGGTACTTTACTAGAATATACTTACTTTTTTTGTTATAATTTTTGTTTAAATTCACTTTGTTGTTATAATTTTACTTTAGCCTTTCATAAAGCCTTTACCTTTTCATAAAGCTTTTCCTTTTTTAATTCAGACCGAACGGTTAAACGTGCACTGAAAGGCACGGAGATATCTCACTCTGTTAATTAAAATCACTGGTCATCTAACCTGTGTTAGTCCTAGCTCGTATTGTGTAACCTATCCGGTTAACACATTTGCCTAAGGGTCCCTCATATTTACACTGAGCGGGAATTGAACTCGCTCCGACATGGTCACGGATATTTGTGGACGTAGTATTCGAATGTTCTATCATTACGCCACAGAGGTCGTCTTTCATTAACTTGTCACCTATAAACTATTGGACTACAATTAATTTTATCAGATTCTTACTTTAAATGTATAAATATTCGCTAAACTGCTGTAAATACCTACTATTCGACGTACTTATCCATGTAAATACTATTCAACATAATATTTTGTACCGTATGTAAACTGTACCTACTGTAACTGTAAAGCTCGTAGGTATTTCACGGCCTTTGCAAGAGTGAACTGGCAGATTCTCACTTTCAAAATATAAATAGTGGAAAATACTATCCAACATAATTTATTTTGTAAACTGAACCTATCGATTTCCACAGGTATTTAAATGCATGATCATTGACTATAATTAGTGGCGGCATCTGTTGCGGTAGAGCGTTCGAGTGCTGTACAGGGGGCTCAAGTTCGATCCCCGCTCAATGCAAATATTTGATACGAATATCGTCGCTTCCATTTTTTTTTTTTTTTTATAAATAGGACACGTCAATTTGACTTTACCTCGCCTGATGGTAAGCTGAAGGTAAAGTCTCAAGAAAGAGGGCCACCATTATATACACGTGCCATGTTAACAATGGTGGCACTCAGCTTGACGGCCTCATCAGATGCTTTTTCACGCCCGCTTAAAGGACCCGGGACTGTAGGAAGAGGGAAACACGTGAGCTGGCAAGGAATTCCAGGTCTTAATGGTGCGACAAAGGAAGGAGTCACCGAACCGCTTGGTTCTTGAAGGAATGTTCTGCACCGTATAGGGGTGACATCTAAGTCCTGCACGTGTCGTCCTGTACAGGAAGGGGGAGGGTGGGACTAATTGGAATAGCTCTTCAGAACATTCACCATGGTAGAGACGGTAAAAAACTGCCAAGGAAGCAACATCTCTACGCATCTGCAGAGACTCGAGGGTACTCGTGACCTCAGGATTTCCGATAATGCGGACCGCACGTCGCTGCAACCTGTCGAGAGCATCTAATAAGTACTTTGCGGATCCATCCCAGAGATGTGAGCAGTACTCCACGCAGGAACGAATTTGTGTCTTGTAAAGAAGACACCGTTGCTCCGGCGTGAAAAACCGTCTCACTCTGTTCAGGACTCCGAGTTTACGCGAGGCTGCTTTGATGATACTCTCGATGTAGTTTTTGTTGTTCAGTTTGCAGCGAACATCCATACCGAGGATATTGAGGTTGTCCCGCAGTGGCAGTGGCGTGCTCTGAAGAGTGGGAAGGGGAAGGAAAGAAGATACCTTTGCTGTAAACGCACATGCCTGCGTCTTCTTGGCATTGAACTCGACCAAGTTCTCAGAGCCCCTTTGGGAAATGTGATTCAGGATCCGGTCAAGCTCAGTGACAAGAAGCTGCCTTTTTTCCGCAATATGCGTCTGCTTATCCGCAGGACGTCCATGATAACTCCCATGTAGGGTGCTATCATCCGCATAGCAATGAATGCTGCCGGTCGACAGCATGTCCTTGATATGCAGAAGAAAGAGAGTTGGCGATAGGACAGATCCCTGCGGTACGCCGGCATTTACCTGCAAGAACTCCGAGGCTCGTCCATCACAAAGGACGCGAATACGGCGCTCCTGCAAGAAGCCGGCAACCCAGTCGCACAGTCTAGGAGGCAGACCAAAGGCTGGTAACTTGGAAAGAAGCGACTTGTGCCAAACTCTATCGAAAGCTTTGGCGATGTCAAGGCTAATTGCCAATGACTCGCCGTGCTTGTCCATAGCCTCACCCCAAATATGGTTAACATACGCCAGAAGATCACCCGCTGACCGTTTCGGCCTGAAGCCATATTGCCGGTCATTAATTAGGGAGTGATCTTCAAGGTGACGCATGAGCTGTTTGTTAATAATGTGCTCGAACACCTTGCACAGCACTGAAGTGACGGCTATGGGTCGATAGTTGTTTGGGTCTGAGCGATCCCCCTTCTTGGGGATCGGCTGTACATTCGCCTCTTTCCAAGCCGAAGGCACTGTACCAGAGCTGTAGGACAGCCGGTACAGCCGCGCAAGCATTGAAGACAACTCCGCTGCACATTTTTGCAGAACCACCGCTGGAATACCGTCCGGACCACTGGCTTTCCGGACATCGAGTGACTGCAATACTGCTCGGATATCGCGTTGCCTGATACGAATATCAGGCATTGCATGGTCACTGACGGGCAGTGTCGGCGGCTCTATACCAAAATCATCGACTCGGGAGTTGGCCGCAAAGAGATTAACCAGCAAATTTGCTTTCTCTTGCGGCTCATGGGCCAGGGATCCATCGGGATTGCGCAGCGGGGGCAGCGAAGGCTGGCAGAAGTTGGCTTGCACGGCTTTGCCAGTCGCCAGTAGCCACGGCTGCCCGTGGGATGCTCTACTAGCTCCTGACCAAGCCGCGCTATGCGCTGGGCATCCGCTCTGACATAAGCCCTCTTGCAGGCCTTTGTGGCTCTGTTGTACGCCGCCTTGAAGTGGCCCACGTTGGGATCGCACGTAGCGCGCGCCCTGATCCAAGCGCGGTACGCAGACTGTTTATGATTAACAGCCTCCGCGCACTCGCGCCCGAACCAGGGGCGCGCCCTGCGGACACCGGCGACATCAGTGTAGGGGATATAATATTCCATGCCCAGACTGATCTCACCGGCGACAGCAGTTGCGGCCTCAGATGGGTTCTTACCTTCAAAGCAGCGTTCAACCCACGGGATGGACGCAAAATAATCACGCAGTCCATCCCAGTCCGCTGACGAGTAGTGCCAGAGACGCCGCTTCCCCTGCACGGGACGTGGGGGCGCTAAAATGGGCACCTCGGAACGGACCAGACAATGGTCGGATTCACCTAAAGCGGCGCTCACCGAAACACTGTACTGGTCCGGGCGACTCGTCAGCAGAAGGTCTAGCAGAGAGGGCTCATGGTCCGACCTTTTTGGTATCCTAGTGACCTCGTGTACCAATTGGGTCAGGCCATGCGCCAGAGCAAATGCATGGGCGGCTCTTCCCGCGTGGGTTGTTTTGGCGGAGCCCAACCAGATCTCGTGGTGGGCGTTAAAATCCCCCAAAAACACCAGTTCAGCGTTCGGAAACCGCTCCTGCGCATCATCTGCCGCCTGACTCAGGTATTCAAAGAGTCGAGTTGTCTCGGCATCTCCTGTATGGGAGCGGTAGAGGCACACATAGATCTGACTCGTAGAGCCATGGTCTATGTGTACCCAAAGGGTGGAAAAGGACGTATGTAAAAAAGTTACAACGCTTTCGCTAATAGTTTTTACATGCGTGGTGTTAGGCGAGTTTCAGCGACGATAAGGTTTGCATAATACAATTTGATGTTACAATTTTGTGATTGAAACTTCTTTTGAAACAAGTAATAACTGCATAAAGAGACTCCGTTCCTCCTAGGTACATCTAGTCCTGAGTCTCATAGACAGATTAACGGATTTCACAGACGATCAATATCAGCCCTCTGATAAATCTATATACAGAACTGAGTATGATTCTGGGATACGTAGAGAATAAATATATTTAACTTTATGTTTAATCTAATATCTAAAATTCTCATGTTAGTTTTTGTTTAAAAACTTCTCGGAAATGGTTTGACCTATTTTTATGAAATTTTATGTGCATATTTAGTCCAAGAATCAGTCGTAAACTATAACAACTCTACGAGACAGACCCCGGACTGATGATGACATGGAATGCGAAAGTATAAATGTTAAGTATAGTAAACAGATATAGAGCGCCAATACCAGATAAATCCAGAGCTAGCCCAATCATATTCTGTCCTCCGTGGCCTACACTCTCCCACTCTTTCTTCGTATCAAATGATTCATCCTAGCCTAGACGGTAGCGGCTGACTTCTATCCTATCCAATCGTAAACTGATTAGCGAATGAAGCTCTAGCGCAGGCTTCCCTTCTCGGGTTTGGGGAGTCCGACGGAAGGAGCTCCGGTTAAAGTCGAGATAGATACGCCCAAGCAGATAAAGAGTAGGAGGATGGACTAGAAATTACAATAAGCATCAAATCTATCTTGACCAACAAAGTACTCAAAATGATCTTGAAGCATTGGGTTTATTCCCTTACTGACATATGATACGCACCTTTTAGTTCGTAAAACAATAAAACAGTTTGATTTGATTTTAATACCTTGGTTTTGAGATAGTTTAGAGACTTTGTAGTCGCTTGGAAATAACACAGCAGGGAGTTCGTTCTACAGCTTTACACCACACAGCTCTAATGATTTTCTTCCTCTTTATCTTAGTGTTACTCCCATTCGCATCCGAAGTATCTTAGAGTCTGGGGTCTACTTTATCAGTCTAACTGCAGTTTTGGCAGACCTTTCATATTTTTCGTGAAGTGATTGACATGTAACCTCCACAACCCAAAGGCGATATCGATGCATTGCAGTTAGACTAATTGTGGAACTTATTAGGGACCCGACTACCCGTAACCACAGCCAACCGGAATCGACGGCTTAACGTGCTCTCTGAGGCACGACCTGACCAATGCGATTACCTATATTCATGCATACAAATATATGCACTGAACGGGGATCACTACCGCCACGCCACAAAGCCTGTCAAGCTCTAGTGATATTCTAAATTAATCTAGCTCAATGAATGGAAACAGCAACAAAGCATGCAGTACAACATTGTTGTGGACTCGATACTGAAGTCGATAGTGTAATGTATGTATTTCAGGCGAGTAGGGCCGGATTATAAATAGTGAGGCAAGTTCACTGCCGATCATTGGAAGTATGGGCCACGAAAACTGCGAGAACACACACGAAAACTACCTTAATGTACAGGGTCAACACACAAACACCGAATGAAAGTCCCTGGGAAATTACACTGTCTTGGAACCGGCAACATAAATGTTGATGGATAAATATAAACAAGCGGTAGACAATAGTGGCATATAAGTACATAATTGATGATGCTGATAATGTGTGATGGAAAGAAAATAATCATTAAATTATTTTTAAGATTAACTCCGCAAGCGTTTTGAGGAGGAAGAGACAAGTGAATTTCTCGTCGTGCTATAGAACACGTAACAATGGCTAAAGGGGGGATCCGCAACCTAACCACTGTTCTCTCCTTAAGCCATTACTACGTATTCTATGGTAGACAGTCTTCTTCATCCTAGCGTTAATCCCAGTCGCATTCGAAGCTTTTCAACTTGGAGTCTGGGGTCCACTTTATACCAGTCCAACTGCAAATTTGGCTATTTTTTTTTTCCGTGAAACGACTACCATATGACCTCCACAACCCAAAGGCAGCATTGCTGCTAGACCAGTTGTTGGACTTTTGAGGGCTCTAACTTGCCGTAACGACTGCCATAGATGTTTGTATAACCGAAACCGACGGCTGAGCGTGCTTTCTGAGGCTCGACCAGACCAATGCTAATACCTATATTCATACATACAAATATTTGCATTGAGCGGGGATCGAACCCGCGCCTCCTGCGTAGCGGCCGCGTTCACTACCGCTACGCCACAGAGACTGTCGTGTTAAAGAAATAAGTCCAATCTTATTTTGTGTTTCTGAATTATCACTTCCAACTATTACGTACTACTTAAACGATAAATAAGTAGATAAGCAGCTGTTATTGATGTCGATCACTATTCACGACACCAATTTTTGCCGAGTCATGTTATATCGCGAGCTGCTCAAAACTGAGATGCTAAATCTTATTATACTTGGTTGATGTCGTAGTGTATTATCGCTAGACATCTACTCGCGACACTTATTGGCAGCTTACATTTCTATGGTTTGTAAGACGACAAATAGTAGGCTTTCCTGATTGTTATTACCCTGTGCAGATAACAACACGCAAATTATATCTCTGGTATTTGAAGCTTTCGTAGGTCACCACTTGTTTTAAGTGTTAGTTTGGCTGGCATACCTTTTCGTATGACAAACAATGTAATGTGCAATTCGTTTTCGTGGCCACACACAAAACGCTGGTGTATAATGTGCGGATTGCCAGACGTGCTCTGTATAGATATGCCAACGCGTAGTAACATCTGTTCAACCACGCAATACACGAAGTTTATTTAAATAATTTTAAATTGCTATCTATTTAATGATAATATCTGTATCACTGTTCCAAAGGCTATCCCATACAAAGGTAAGTATTTGGTTGGCCTGAATTCACTCTCCTGCTAATGCTTTTTCATTGGCTCGCATTGCCTCTTATGTGAGCCACTACTGTCAGATCTCTCAATAGCCAACTCAGTGTAGAGTCATGATTAGTGCCACTATTTCGTGTTCCCCAAAGTACCCGACCTATATGGATGTCCATATCTTCTTATCTTTTTGGAGTAACTATGGTGATCAAGATTTATGGGGTCTATGTGAACTTCATCTGCAAGGCAGGACCCCTACTCTTGGGTCAAAAGTGAAAATAAACCAAATAATGGTCTATAGGATTGTAAAGTACGGCCCGCAGTCTGTATAGTGCAAATTTTGGATGCACCTGAAGCTGGCGCTCGAATGAACAAGAGAACTGATTTTCTGTTTTTATAAAAAAGAAGTTCGCCTTTGCCAGGGATCGTCACACCACTGATGCGAATAATTGCATTAATGAATATATGAACGAATACGCACCATCCCCATTAATTGGCGTGCAAGTTGAATACAATATTCATTGGTCACGTGTATAGTACCAACCCTATCAGACAATCTTTTTGTATGATTTACTACATAAAAAGGCAACATTCATTTGCAAATTCGATATTTAACTATAAAGCTGTTTGAATAAGGTTCAATTTAAATTATATAATTGATTTTAATGCGTATGTGTGCGTGTTATAGGTGTACACAGTACAACACGCAATTAGGGTTGCCAGTCTTATCAGTTATTTGATATTTAGAACGTGGGTCTTATAATGGTTAGAGATTTTAGTGATAATGGTTGTGTGTAATTGCTGCAACCAAATATTGTTGATAGTAAGTTTCTTTTTGGGTACAAAATCGTGAGAAAATAATTGGATGTGATGATTTTTCGCTTTTAGTGGCAATAGGGACTCTAGATATAAAGTCGTAAAGCACTTTTGCTTGCTTTTTGGAATACTTCTTATTCTCGTAATAGACTTCTACGCTTCGGACTTTGACTTTGCTTTGACTGAGGCAGCAGACCTAGAGGCCGATGTCTATTCTGCTCCGACCCGCGATCCAATTCCAAGCAACTCTACATAAAGTACGAACAAACCAACATTGACCTTTTCACCGACATTTTGTAAGATGCCTTAAAGTACGTGCCATACAAAAATAATCCACACCATATTTTATTAGTAGGAAACAAATTATATGAACTGGTGTAACCAATTTAATAAACTGCGATTTTTCCGAGAGGACAGATCAAATAAACGAGCTTATTAAATCATAAGTCGAGTCACACGCCGGATTATATCAAAGACTAAGTTTTTTTTTCACGCATTATGTACTCGTATACTGTCAGAATAATATTTTATGTTTATTCTGCAGAACCGATTATTCTGAACTAGCTACAGTAGTAGGAAAGGCTTAGTCGCACTAGGCGATTACCTATGTCACCTTAATTAAAAATATTGCTATGTCATGACATAAAATTTTACAAAGGTCTCAGATTCATTTATAAAATGATATAAGTTTGGCTTTCGATTCTCTTGGGCCATAAGACACACAGCACACAATTATTTCGAGATACTGCTAGATATTTGAAATGAAAGTCGCCTGTTCGATGAAATGTCATTTCATATTTATATATACCTAATTAGAACTTCCACGAACGGCCGGGCTGTTAAATTGTGGCTCTACCAAAATACGATAACTCAATATCAGACGAAATTAAACTATTTTTACTGAATTGACGGTGTATCAAATCGTAGTTGAAATACAAAAAAAAGACGGGTTGCACTCCGGGAGTGCCGGCAGAAGTGAAAATATTTTCTTTCTTTGTTTCTTCGTTATTTACAGAGAAAAAGATAAAAAGAACATACCATACCATACCATACCTATAATATAGTGCCAATCATAGAACCTATCACAAATTTTCTACTAATTTTCTGTCAGAAGAAATTAATAAATTACAAACAGAAAAAATAATCACAAAAAGTAATAAATTACAAAAAGTAATGAATTACAATAAGAAAAATAATCACAAAAAGTGTTAGAAGCCCAGGTTCGAACCCGGTACTATCTGAAACCATAAGTACTTACAGTCGAAGCACTCACCGTTAAGCTACGGAGTTTCTTATCGTATCTTGCAAAATATAGAGTCTATAGCTAATGTTGTATGACGTCAGTCGCCGGTTACGGTTCAAAGGTCAAGTGATCCTGACGCGCGAGTTTAACAATTTTTACCCATCCAAAGCCGCTAAAGAAGTTTTCACTTTAAAAAAAAAACTACCAATACTGTTGCCCACTGATAACAATATTAGGTCAGACTTGTTATAACGTCATGTTGATGTCGTAGGTACAACATCAATACTATTACTGAGTGTCCCGTCTATGATATCAGCTAGTCATTGGCGTGTGTGTACCACAAGAGGGCGGCACAAAGTGCACATCGCCGGTCGCGTGCCGCACTGCAATCATAGCGCTAATTGACGATTTGCTGCCCACCGTACACATCAGGCCAAAATAAAATACTACAATGTAATTATTATTGTTATAATTTGAAATACCTACATAAAAACGATCTCTTTTAATTTATATTTTTGAACTTTACTTACATCACCAGCTACATTTTTTGACCTTCAATGTATGGGGCCATCCATTAATAACGTAATCTTTTACATGATCACATTCTAATGTTTTAACGTTGGAAATGCGCGAATATAACTTTTTAAGTTCTGTGGTAACAATAAAAGATCTGGTAAAATAAAAAGACGATACTGGCAACGTTTTACATATATTGCGACAGCCATGCCGCGGCCAAGGGACTTATGTGCGCGCGTTTGACGAAAAAATATATATGGGGGGGGAGGGGGGGGAGGCCGCCCGTTTGTGGTATTTCGTAATTTGAAATTATATATATATTGAAATGAGACATAAAACCAATAACAGTTTGTACGAGCTGGTAATCAAACTAACTGGTAATCGAACTGCCAAAGGTACTCTAATGATAAGCAGCTTATGACCACTTTATAAATCTCAAAATGGGCCACCGTGGGCTCATTCTGCGTTATTTACGTATTATTTTATTATTAACTATTTTAAATAAGATAGTTGATATTTTTTCTGCAGTGTGTTTCCTTACTCACACTTTTCTCGAAAAATCTTAACCTTGCATTTCAAAACATGATAATCTTCTCTAGACAATGACAACAAAAAAAAACACTGGAAAGTCGGAAATAATGTTGGTACAAAAAATCACAACATAAATTACTATTTAATCCGTTAAAATATGTTTCATTTAAATTTCAACATTTTTATTACAAAAGACTGACACAAAACACAACGAACATCTAACAAAATAGACATTTTTAACCTCTAAAAACCTATAAGATTCAAACCAAAAATATTTATCGCTGTGCTAGTAATTGTGTCCGACAGTGTACTATGCGCACACGTCATTTATCCGGCACACTGATCGCGGGGGCTGTGTACTTAATTTGTCTTTATTGTGTTGATCCAGAACATCCCCTTTTCCATAATAGGCGATCGTTCTCGCCTCGTTTGGCCTATTAATTGCCAATATTAGCCTATATTTCCTCTGGGACCTCTCTAATGTAGATTTACATGTGACAGATTTTATGTGACATGCCAATTGATTTGAATTATCTATTAGATTTATTGGTCCTATTGTGTAATGTGTGAATTGTGATTTTTCTGTTTATTAGCAATATGATGAGATGTGATAAAGAGGGTCCCGATACACTGTAGTGATCTTAGGATTTGCAAGTTAAGTTGTCAACGTCGCCACCATTGAAGAACATTAGATATCGAATTGTGGACGTCTTTCTTGAAACATAACCAATACTTAACTTACCATAAGAAGAGATGAGATCAATTTAAAAAGAGAATAGCATAAACCTGCACGTGTACAGTCAGGGTCAAAAATAAAACACTCTGTCAACAGGAAGGAGGGGTAGGAAATCGAGGCATTGAGATCACTTTAAGTACTATCGTCAAGATTGATTTCATGCTGACTGTTACTGTTTCAAAATCTTACTTTGTTAATTTTTTCGTTCGAGAATTTTAGGCTATTATCTATCAGAGTAGCATTCACAACACTTAGGCCGAAGTAGGGCACGACAGTATTTTCATCTAATTGAGCAGTCCGACTAGGGAAGACCTTCCGCCCTACAGTATACCGCGGCCATAATAACCTCGAGTTGTGTTCCCGGCGATGAGTAGTAGGGTAGTCAGAGCACAGTGAAGAGTTTTTTTGCTGTCAGTGGGAAGACCAAACGCTATTCCTGCTTTGTATTCTACACTGCCGGCACAGAAAGACTTTGTGTTTACAGGGTCGGCAGCACGAGTGTGACTCCCCTGGTGTTTCTTTCCCTTTCCTTTTTCCCTTCTTTTTCCCTTTCCCCTTCCTCACTTTCCTTCAGGTGGGCCGTGTGCTTGTCTGCCACCATAGTGGTATGAAAAAATAGTTATGTTGTTTTGTTCCAGAGTTTTGTGCAATAGGTACACAAGTGATAAGATGTTGTCTATATTTAATATTGCGTCTGTTACATTTTCCCACGAACTTGTGTGGGCGATTGACTCACTGGCACACTGATCTCAAACGGTTTGCTCATAAATATACTCGAATACTTGGTAACTAATACTTTCAGACCAGGTGGGAAAATGCTTGACCTTTTTTTTTAATTTGAGTTCTCGTTTTACCTGCCAGCTGTACGACCAATATAAAATAGAAGATTTTAAAAAGTAAGCTGCAATTAGCACTTGAGTGTGCTAAAATACTGTAATTGGACACAATGAACGTCTGACTTTTCACAGGTGAACCCAGCAGTGAAAGAGGTCGCCATTGATATTGGATCAAATCATAACGGCTAGGTACGGATACGGACGGATAGATACCTAGATTTCGTTATAAATAGAAAACAGACGACGAATTCGTCATGTACAGTACATTGACGGTACAAAAACTCAGTTTTTACAGGGTCGGTAGCACAAGTGATGTTGGATACACCCCCCCTCGCCCTCTCCGGGAACTACGAGGTCTCCGACTCGCCCCCGGAGCGCGGGCATTGCATCGGGCGATACGCGCCTCCACAGTGGCCTGCTTTACTAGGGTAACGGGCGGCTCCACCCGTCACCCTCAGGCCCGGCTGTTCACACTACCAAGTTGAAATCGCGTAAAGTTACATTTTTGCATTCCATAAAAGTTAAATTCCCGGAATGTTGAATAGCATAAAGTGAATGGCCTTTAAAAATGTCAGACGATTTTGCTCTCGAATAAAATCAGGGTGTAAAGGGTGGCTGTTTGATCTCCCTAGTAAAAAAATGAAACAACATATAATTTGTAACAAATTTCGATAGCACCGCTTTCTTTCTTTCTTTTTGAACGACACCCCGTGGGAAGTAATGAAATGGCTCTGTTCTATTCTGTCGAGCACCATATGGCGTATATTATTGGAATATGAACATTTATCTCTGCGTAGTTCACATTAAACTTTCCGAGGAATTCTACATTTTAAGATTTCAACTTTATGAGAATCTCCCATGGGATCGCTAAGACTTCTTGAGACTTCTTTTTCTACTATAGAGTTATGATGTCTACAGATACAGACATTCATACATATAGGTAGGTAGAAAAGGCCACATCAACATACATATATATATCTTCATGAACCGAACCCTTCTAATTTTGACTTCACCGCAGTTGGATAAAGATAAGTGTGAAAATATCAATAAAATGTGCTGTATTCTTAACTAGTTGGCTATAGTTCACATTACAACGCATTACGGTATGCAGTGACGAATTGTTGATCATAATGTGACTCTCTAAATAAGAAGTGGTCGGTCAGCTGGCCACGCCCACTACTTTCATTATTTATTAAATCTATCGAGAGCTTTGGCGTGAAAGCTCGCGACAGAAATGAAATAAACATTGCAATATTTTTTGACATACAGTGGGGCGATTCGACCGTCAGACAGATTCATATGCCGTGACTACAAATGGCATTGTCGGTATGCCTTTATACGAGTACTATATCTATTATGTAGTCATACTGCCTCCATACCACCCGCTCCCAAATCCGTCGTATGTGTGTGCGAGCATTCAAAATGTTAATAAACGAATATTACATTTTTTATAGAAATGTCGCCGCCAACTAGCTTAATCAGTCATTCAATTAAAGGCCTGAATGATGTTCAGCCAATTGATTGAATAGCTAAGATGGCTTAGATCGATGATGTTTAACCTCTTGCCTAGCCATTTAATCAAACAGAAACAAGACTTATTTCTGCATGGTTATAAAAAAAATAACCACTAAGGCTAAAGCGCGATTGGAGCTCCCTGGCCTTCTAACCTAACCTATCCAAGTCCGACTGCGCAGCTTTCTCAATAAGCCTATCACTAATTTTCTGTGAAAACACCTCTGCTTATCCCCTCAGGAATTTACAGGCATGTGTATATATATATGCATGTATGTGTTTTTCTGTCTTATTTCGGGGTATTGCACCTCACGAATGGCCTAAGCATTAGCCAACCAGCTTATTAAATGTCATAAACGTTACGGCTGAATATCATTCAGGCCGTTAATTTAATGGCACCGTTTAGTTAACAGCCTAGGTAGTTAATTTAGTAGTTGATTAAACTAGTTACCTGTAACAGATCTAATATTGCTTAGGTACCTCTACGGCGTAGAACATTCATCTGCTACGTCGTAGGTCACCAGTTCGATTTCAGCTTGGTGCAAATATTTGTATACATAAATTATCTCTATTTTGCATTGATCTGGGTATTCCTATGTATATGGCGCAGCCAAGTGGCTTAATCAGCCGTTCAATTAACCCCTTTACTGAACGGCGCCGTTCAATTAGCGGTCTAAATGGTGTTCAGCCATTTGATTTAAAGGTTAGGCAAATAACTTGGATCGATGACGTTTAATTACTTGCCTAGCCATTTACCGCTTTAGCCTTCGTGATTATTTTTTATTTATTTCTAACCCAACCAATCCAAGTCGGGTTGCGTAACTTTCCCAATAAACCTATCACTAATTTTCTGTGAATACACTTCTGCATATCCCCTCGAAGATTTACAGGTGTGAGTGTATGTTTGTATAAAAGTAATTTTCTGTCGTATTTCGGGGTGGTGCCCCATCTTAAGAATATCCTAAGCATTAGCCAGCCAGGTTATAAATGTTGTAACAAACGTTACGGCTGAATATCATTCAGGCCGTTCATTGAATTTCGCCGTTTAGTTAACCGCCTAGGCAGTTAATTGGACGGCTGATTAAGATAGTTGGCGGCGACATATACATTATAAAACTGTAACTCAATTGTGTCTGCATATTATTATATGGATATAACATACACATAATATTTAGAAAGCCAAATATCTGTTTGTTCGCGGTGGATGCAAATACTACCGAACAGATTTTAATGCAATTTTTGAAGTGAAAACTTCTTTAGCGGCGTTGGATGGGTGTAAAATGTTAAGGAAGCGTCAGGATTAGTTGACCTTTGAACCGTAACCGACGACTGACGTCATACAAGATTAGGTACAGACTATCTATTTTGCAAGTTACGATAGATAGCGTCGTAGCTTAAACGGTAAGCACTTCGACTGTAAGTCCTTATAGTTTCAGATAGTATCGGGTTCAAACCACCTGGCCTTCAGGGATTTCTTGTGATTGTTTTTTCTTTTTGTAATTTATTACTTATTGTGATTATCTTTTCTTTTTGTAGTGGTGCCCGTAAATTTCTTCTGACAGAAAATTAGCAGAAAATTAGTGATAGGTTCTATGATTGGCGCTATATTATAGGTATGGTATGGTATGTTCTTTTTATCTTTTTCTATGTATATAACGAAGAAAGAAATAAAGAAAATGTTTTCACTTCTGCCGGCACTCCCAGAGCGCAACCCGTCTTTATTTTTTAATAGAACGGTCGTGGTCAGTGAACCAGTTATTGAGCTTCATATTAGAGTACTCAATTACTCATGTAGTGCTCAGTTGCAATAAAAAACAATAAATTGCAGTTACTATAAATGTCACAGTTACAATGATTTGCTGGTGACTGGTAGCTGTGTTCGGCCAGACGACACCTGTCCGTGTTGTCACATTACGTGTAATGGGGTAGTGTGACCATGAACTCAGTGTGAAAGAGACTGACTTTTAACTTTTATTTTTATGTTGCAGTGGTAGGTACTAGGTCTGGGTCAGCCGGGGTGCGAGGGATATGTCGCATGACTACCTCACCTTCGGCCTAGCACTACGACCCACTGACGGCGTGCGGTTTAGTCGGTTCGAGTCCGACATAACCTCACCCTCCGGCTCCGGGGGGGGGGGGGGGGGGGGGGGTTCGTGGGGACTGCCCGGACGTAAAAAAAAATGTAGTTACTAGGTAACTTGTTTAGTAAATGTGGCTCGCCTTTAGGGTATTACTTGCGAATAAAAATATGAGTACCAGTCCTCTCCCCCCCTCCCAGCTTAGCGTTGATACTGTGGAAGGTGAACCAGGGTAAATTGCATATTTATATTTTTCAAATAATAAATATTTATAACTTTCTATTTCAATGTCTGTGGTATTATAAAAATATTTTATTGCTCGTACCTTGAATTTTCTTTAATTAAAAATGCGAGGGTCCTTTTCTTTCCTGCATTACCACAGATAATGGCTACAGGCTGTTGAGTAACGCTTCATTTTAATTTGTTTCTTTTAAATTACATTATTATATTACATTTCATATTTCTTCTAATTTTTTTAGGTATCTAATTATGGTCCAAAATTTGAGTAGGCATGCAGAGCAATTAGCAAGAGTATTAACTGGTTAGTAATATCACAGTTTACCCAGTAGTTTTAATATCTATCCAAATTTAATAAAATGTCCTTGTAACAAGATGGCCACCATAGCGGTGCAACAATCATTTGTATGTCGCAACTGACATTTTAATGACCCATTCTTTATGATGATGAATGATGATATTGATATCATTCAGTTTTAAAAGTGAAAGACTGTTGCTTAGTGATCAGTGGTGCATTCTACCCACGTCCATAGGTGTACCCACGAAAGATAAGCATGTTTAACACAATCTCGTGTCCGGCAACCTCAGATGTAGGCGGTTCAAGTACCCGTGGATACTTAGCGCCCAATAAAAAAATGTCCCGCAAAAAAAAAAATATGTTTGCGATGAAGTTTTTTTTAATACAATTAAAGTGGCAGTCAAGCACATGGCCCACCAGATGGAAAGTGGTTACCGTGGCCTATGGACGTGTGCAACACCAGGGGAGTCACACTCGTGCTGCCGACCCTGTAAACACAAAGAGTTTCTGTGCCGTCAGTGTAGAAAACAAAGCAGGAATAGCCTTTGGTCTTTCCACTGAAAGCACAAAAACTCTCCAGTGAGCTGTGGGTATCCTACTCACCGCCGGGAACACAATACGAGGTTATTATGGCCGCGGTATGATTGATTAATTAATACTACAGAACTACTAAGGCACTAGTATAACTTGTTTCTACAATATCCAATAAAAAATACCCTTAGACCGCAGCCCGCTAGGCGTGATCACCTTGCCATATCGGACAAGCCTCCGATTGTTTCAAAACATTTTCTTATTATATATTATTATGATCCGTTCAGTCTCTGTAGTAGGGAGGACACGACGGTACTTCCGTCCAATTGAGCAATCCGACTGGGGAAGTACCTGGACAGCTTTTGTGCTGTCAATGGAAAGACCTAAGGCTTGTCCGGCTTTATCTTCTACACTGACAGCACAGAAACTCTCTGTTCTAACAGAATCGGTAGCGCGAGTGTGACGTCCCTGGGTGCTGCAGACATCCATAGGCCACGGTAACCATAACCACTTTCCATCAATTGGGCCGTGCGCTTCCTAAGTGATATAAAAAAAGTATCTCAAATGGTAACCATTCGTCTAAGGAGAAGGCCCCCTAGACGGACGTTCGTTTGCTACCTTAGTTTTTCGTAACAGATTAGTCATATGTTTAGTAAAAGTTCTCCAAAGTCGTAAACATCAAGTTATCCACTGTACGCACTCTGAAAATATTCTATTGACTAAAACGCACACGTGCCCGCAAACCAATTTAACTAGAGAGAGACAGCAATAAGTCAAATGCAACTACGCTCAGGCGTAAAAGAGATGGGAGCTCTGCATCGCGACACCATTTCAGGCGAAACTCACGACGCGCGGTGCTTGGTATCTAAATACGGCATAAGTTCTCTAGAATTTCTAATAGCAGTTTGAACTTTATGCGTGTGATGTAAAGTCGGTATTGGCTTGGAGTAGTGTTATTGAGTTATTTCTGGATTTACACAGCACCGTTGAACAAATTTCATTTCAACCGCCGAAAGTTTAAAGTGCAATATAAATACTGCAGCGGTGAAAGCGGGCCCCGCTTTATTTTGTGGCTGTATTCATAATTTGAAATCCGTTTCGTGACGTCGACATTCACTGTGGAACGACACAGTGTATGACATATCCTTCCGTAATGTCACACACAAAATGCAGTTGGAAAACGCGCATATGCCCATGAGATACAATTTATAATAATACATCAGGTAAAAAGTAGATTTAAACTTCAGATGCAAGCTAAAATAGTTTGTAAGACTAACTGATATGATTGTAAATAGCGTGTTAGAGTAAGTGGAGGGAAATATTAATAGAATGTTGCAGAATGCGCGCGAGGACCGTCTTATTTGGTGAGAGAGTATAACCTGGCTCGCGGTATAGTAGAGAAGTTATTGTGAACTATTTACCGTGAGAATTAATAAATAAAAAATAATCTCATATTTTTATACATAACCGACAATAAATGCACTGTTAATTATGATATTATACTACTAAGTACTAAACAATGATTTACGGAGTCCTACAAGTCCTACAATCTGCGGGTCCCGAGCCAATTAGGTACACGTACCGAAAAACGTATGGGGCTCCGGTCCTTTTTTCGGAGTTCTGCCCAATAATTAACACGCCAAATCAAAACAAGAGTAGGATAGCAGCACCACGTTAAAAAACAGTAGCTTCAAAGCCAACGGGACAGGGTTAGGATAAAAAAGAATACTAAACAGTGTTGTTTTTTTTCAAGATTCATGTGACACGATTCCTTTCACTTGTATTTGATTTTATTTTATAGTTGTATTATTTCTACTATCTTAGTATTCTTGGTGGCAAAAGTTTAATTTCTTTCTAACCACACTAATTTGGCTACGGAGAAATCAATTTCTATGTAGCCAAATTACGAAATGTTCTATCTCTACGAGGATTATTTATCTATTACTTTATAATCATACTGAGTCAACTATGTGGAAATATATTTATTTGTTGTTTGCTTATCAACAACCCTTTTGAACCCAGCCCATAAAAAGTTAAACTTTTTGTATTTCTGCTGATATCACATTTTTTTTAAAGATTTTATTTTATATTTGTAATCTTTTCATAGGGCTGCAATTATCTGTTTTCGGGAGTTGCTTGTTCTGAATTACTCCAGAACTACACCGCGAGCTTCTAAAAGTTCATGCGGGATCACTAAATAAGGTGCGTACGGGACTTTACTACAGTGCCGCTGAAGCCAACTCATAACCAGCATACGTTGAACTCTAATAACCTCAGATGACGCACATTAAAATACAGGAAGAAAGGTCTCTTCATTCTGGATGGCTTGTTCGATAACAGATGCGCGTGGGCTATCCCCACGTGTGCTGCGTATTGTAAATGTGTGTGGGTGGATGTGTTGTATGTATGAGTAATATCGAGTTGAACCATTCTCAGTTAGAGACATGATTAACATATTATTTATACGCTATTAACAAAGAGTGTCAGTTTGTGTTTTGTATTCTTTCTTAATATGTACACACATTCAAATAAAAGTAAAAAAACTCCGCATATTTTTAATACGCGCTTAGAGATCTCTTGACTTTTAGACATAGAAGTAATCTATAACTCAAAGTGAAGAAGTTATCTTTTTTCTTTTACTATACCCTTCTAAAAGATCTTTTAGAATGGCATACTAAAAAAGAAATAAAACATTAGATAGATATGGTACCTTAGCAATAAAATATATCCTTATTTTATTGTATACATCACTTATTAAATAGGTATAAATAGGTAGTGTAGTAATGTCTACTAATGTAAATGTTACATGTAAAAACATTAATGTAAAAAATCAAATTAAAAAAATAATTATAAGATACGAGTGGATAATCACACCAAATTTAGTATTTAATCCTCTTGTTGAAAAAAAGTCTTTGTTTCTCTAAACAACAGCATAAAAAAGAGCTTCGCTGAACAACGTATATTTTTGTCGCATTATCCATCACGATAAGACCTTATGGCGTATTGTGCTCATTTATAATCTGTGTACTTAGATTATCAGTGTGAAGTATCTGACTTTCAAAATACTAAAATATAATCGGTTAAAGTTTGCATTAGCAATTTTTTCACGGCCTTTTTATGCTTTGCCTAAATTCATGATGAAATTCAATTATGATTCTGAATCGTATCAAATTCAAATTATTTATTTCAGATTAAATCCATACTAGTGCTTAACTTTCTTCTTGGTTTTGGGAGTTAAAAGTCAAAGCTAAAGTCAAAGTCAAAGTCAAAAATCATTTATTCTGTATAGACCATTAAAACGGTACTTACAAAACGTCAAGTTTAAAAAAAAAATCTAGACTAGTTTAGCAAATGGACCACCGGTTCGAAACGCGGCCCCGACCTGAGAAGACTCCGGCAAGAAACTCAGCGGGCATTTTTTTTTTTTTGGTCTATTTACAAACATTTGCTTAGTCTACTTAGTCTAAATACAATAGTTTGCTTGAGTAGCATAGTTGAGCGAACAGCTCATTTCTAAGCTTGTTTATCATCTAAATATTCTTGGATTTTATAATAGCCTTTTTGGCACAGTTTAGTCTTAATTACATTTTTAAATTTATTTACAGGTAAATCTCTAATTTCATTAGGGAGCTTGTTGAAAAAGCGTATACAGTTGCCCCGGAAAGAATTACTAATTTTATGGAGTCTACTATCACAAGCTACAAGATTGTTTTTATGTCTTGTGTTTATATTATGCCTGTCACAAACTCTTGAAAATTTAGAGATATTTTTCCTTACATACATCAGGTTCTCGAAGATGTATTGTGACACTACGGTTAGAATGTCTATTTCTTTAAACTTTTCTCGAAGGGAAACTCTTGGGCCTAAATTATAAATAGCTCTCACAGCCCGCTTTTGTAAAATGAATATTGTGTTTAAATCCGCGGAATTACCCCAAAGGAGAATTCCGTAGCTTAAAATACTATGAAAATAACTGAAATAAACTATTCTAGCCGTATCCACGTCTGTTAATGTCCTAATCTTTTTTACAGCGTAAGAAGCCGAACTTAATCTACTGGATATTTTTTCAATATGCGATCGCCACTGCAATTTGGCGTCAATACTTAAACCTAAGAACACTGTTGATTCCACAAGGTTCAACACTTGTCCATTGAGTTGTACATTGGTTTCAACCTGTGTAACATTAGGTAATGTGAATTTTATACATTTAGTTTTGTTCCCATTAAGGCAAAGATTATTAGTATTAAACCAATGGACCACTCTTGTGATAACACCATTCACTTCGTCATAATTATTTTGTTGCCTTTTAATTTTAAATATTAACGAAGTATCGTCAGCAAATAAAATAATACTAGTTTTATCCCTTACGTAGTAGGGGAGGTCATTAATATATATTAAGAATAAAAATGGTCCAAGTATCGAACCCTGTGGAACACCCATCGAAATCAGAGATCCCACTGAACGTGTACCATTAACATCGACCCTCTGAATTCTATTGTTCAAATATGAAGTCAGAAGCTCGAGAGCCTTGTTCCTTATTCCATAATGTTCTAATTTCCTGATTAATGTATCATGGTGGACGCAATCGAAAGCCTTGGATAGATCACAGAATACACCCAATGCATCATGCTTATCCTCCCAGGCCTCGTAAACCATAGTTTATTAAATAGTTGCTAAATCAAGATGTGGAAAAGGAGAGGTAACGCTTCCAATGGCAGCAGCAAGAGCGTAAGTTAAATAAAATAATCATTATTTCATATAAAATAATTATTATTTCATTTTATGATATTGTTGTTCAATAAATAAATACTTATATAAAATGAACTGTATTCTATCAGTCTAATAAGTTAATATAGAAATAAAAAAAAAATTAAAAAAAATATTTTAGGTAATCATAACCTAAAGCAGACCTTGATGAGGTCGTCCTTCCACCTGGCCGTTGGGTGCTAGATAAGGGCTGCTTTAGATCGGTCTTTCTGGAAGTCTATAGGAGAGGCCTATATTCAGCAGTGGACTATGTGGCTGATATGATGATGATGAATCATAACCAATAGAGGTAAGTCATTTCAAATACATAATAATTATACGGCCGCGTAACTTGGCATTAAAGACGTTCATATGCCACGACAGCCGATAACCAGGTCATGGGCCGCGAGTTCATTTGCCACCTTAGTTGAATTAACAAAGTAATATAAAAAAAAATCTAAATTATATTATCTATGAATAAAACACCGTTAACGTTAAACGACAGTTAACCCAACATTGTGCAATCGTCCGTTCGATGACGTAAACTCGACTCCCGCGCATGTTTTCAGCTTCAAAAGTTTCAGTACCGCTCCCTCGCTGGAGCAGTTAGCACGCCAGTCTACGAAAGTCTGTTCAGATTTTTTATTCACGATTCTAAATTAGACAGTTTATCGACCCTGGAGACTGCTGTTAGAAAGTATTTTCGTCTAATAACTGGTACAGCTGAGTGATTCTGTAACAAAGAATATCAATATCAGATTGCATTGAAACAGAAATACAAATAAAAATCAACAAAAGTTTTGAACATTTCAACAAATTATTATCCTTGTAAATCGTGTTCAATTGTAAAATAAAAAAATATTTTAAACAACTTTGTGGTTAAAATTTATTTGATTTTAGATAGATATTTATAATGCTAGTGATTTCAGCTGTTTCTGTAATGCATATAAATACGACAGTGAGTTTGTCTATTTGCAGCTCAGTCAAACGACTCGGCTGGATGGATTGATTGTAATCTTGCATACAGGTAGACGTGGAATATAAAATCCATGAGTACTTATTTACACCTTTGCTCTGCGACTATTGCTTATGTGCCGCAATGCTGTAAATAATATGTTCAACATAATTCGCAACGCGATTGTTTACTAATATGAATTCTATGTATATTACTGGACAAGCTGTTCGGAATAAAAATTGTGACATAGGTCCAAGTGTGAACTTAGGATTTAATTTCGAATTTGGAACAAGACACAGACACTACATAAATGAGATCAAGTATTTTGAGACTTATCTATACACATAGCGCACGTCGTGTTTTGTCATCTGTATGATAGCTGCATAAAAATAGTGGTTGGGATATGATCTTTCGTGATACCAAAGTCTTTGTTCCGTACAACCAGTCTTGTTTAAGTTATTAATAACCTACTAACTGTAACATTTAGATGATTAAATCAATCGTTTTATGTCTTTGTATGAAAAGATAGGGTAACAATATAAGTACTATACCTATTTAAGCGATTCAGTACCAATGAATTTTAAATGCTATTATTTCTTCTTAATTTCATATTTATTTTATGAGGTGTACGACCAAAATACGGTTCGCTATTTTTAGCCCGGAAATATGTTCCTGTGGGTGCAAGAATGTGGGTGAAGCTTGGCATACACTAGTCACGTAATATTTCAATGCAAGAACCACGTACCACACCGTACACGCACCTTATTTGGACGCATACGTCAAAGTATGCGCATTCATAAATATTTGCTTTGTAAACGCGAACAGCAATGGTCCGTCCACATAATATTCGGCATGTTCGGCACCTTGACGGAGGCACGAAGTATACCTAGCAAATAGCAATCCAGTACCGTTATGATTATTTCTCTATTCTAGTTTAGGAAACTTTTCATGAATGTGCAATCGCTAAATTTCTCAAAGAATCCTTTTAAGCATTATGTGAGGTGTATGGAGCCCACTAAGACCTACGGAGCCAGGCCGATCTAACCTGTAAACGGATGCTCCTACTCATTGACGGACGAAGCAGATGACAGTCGACATATTTTTTTTTTTGCTGTCTCAGATGCATAGGTACGTGAACAATGCTAAAATGACGATGATGAAAAAGTTCTAATACTACTGCCAGTACGTAATGTGTGATCGCCCCTATGTGTGAGCCGATGCATACCAATATTTGCACTGAGCGGGGATCGAACCCGCGTGATGATTAAGTTACAGGTTGATATATATATGTTTTTTTTTTAAACAGTATTGACAACCGAAATTTTCGAAATTACTAATATTCCCTCTAACCTCTCCAACTAAGCTTAATTGCTTGTGCTAAGAGTGGGTTCACGTCGGTAGTGTATTGGCCAGGATTCGAACCCGGGACCTCTCGATCGTAAAACCGACGCGCGTAATACCTATATGAAAATAGAATGTAGCTGTTCACATTATATCGAACAATTCTTCTGAACATTCACCATTGTATGTACAGGAAGGAAAAATCTCAGCACGTTTTAGGGGTAGTCCCGGTTGTATGTGAAGCCTCGCATGCAACTGGGACAAAGGGTCCACTTGCCGTGCTTACTTTTCCACTTTGCACAGTGAGGCCGTTGATACACATATTATCTTCTACGAGGAAGAGCTAGCAGCAATTAATTGGCCAAGTTAACCTGCTGGGGCTCGGCGGAGAAGACAATATGCCATGCAGACAGATACAAAAAGCGGTTAAGTGCGAGTCGGACTCGCCCATGAAGGGTTCCGTAGCAGCAAGTAACATATTATAAAAGTTCTTGTAGTTCGTTGTTACTTTGATCGGTGTTTTAATAATAGTGTACGGTTTACAATTTATGACGTTTTAAACAAAAACTACTTACTAGATCACGTTCAAACCAATTTTCGGTGGAAGTACATCATATATTTTTTTTTAGTTTTATCATTATTTTACAACCTACAGGGACACATTTTACCACTTTGGAAGTATCTATCGCGCAAACTATTCAGTTTAGAAAAATATGATATAAGAAACCTCAATATCATTTTTGAAGACATATCCGTGTGGTGTTTGATGAAAAAAAAAATTTGAATTTCAGTTCTAAGTATGGTGAACCCCAAAATTTATTGTTTTTTTTTCTATTTTTGTGTGAAAATCTTAATGCAGTTCACAGAATAAATCTAATTACCAAGTTTCAACAGTATAGCTCTTATAGTTTCGGAAAAAAGTGACTGTGACATACGGACGAACAGACAGACAGACATGACGAATCTATAAGGGTTCCGTTTTTTGCCATTTGGCTACGGAACCCTAAGAATGATTGACTTATTACTGGTATAAGCGAACCGTGAAGGTTTCAGTTTCATTGTGTATTTGTGGGTTTCTTATGTAGCTTGTCGTGCTGAGCTATTTTTGTTATACTGAGTAATTTAGTGACAACATGTGGAATGCACGACACCGTCTCTGCAATCATCCTAGCTTTAAATCAGAAGCTTTGGATTTGGCTGAACTTCAATATTTGCCTTGAAGCGACTGCCATCTGACCTCCACAACCCAAAGAATTTATTGAAGCATTGCAACTGGTTGTTGTTGTTGTTGTTCTTTTTTTGAGGCTCCAACTACCCGTATCGACTGCCAAAGATGTTTGCATGGCAACCGGGACCAACGGCTCAACATGCTCTCCGAGGCACGAACAGACCAATGCAAATATCGATATTCATACATACAAATATATGCATTGAGCTGGGATTGAACCCGCGCCTCCTACGTAGCGGCCGCGAGGTTGTCATCCCAGACCTATATCCTACTAATATTCTAAACGCGAATATTTGTGAGTATGGATGAATGGATGTTTGTTACTCTTTCACGTAAAAACTACTGAATGGATTTTAATTAAACTTTATAATAATATAGCTTATACATCAGAATAACACATAGGTTATATATCATCACGCTACTACTCAATGGAGCGGAGCAGTTATCATTAATGTGAAGATAGTCGAGGACAAAGTTAAGTAGAGAGGTGAAATAAGTGCTCAATAGCGTCGGCTCTACACTTAGATTTAGATTTAGATTTTATTTAGTCATAAAGAATTACACATGTTAACACAGTGTGACTGAGAATGTAACAGTAAGCTTACAATTTGTACCACGTGAGCGACACTAAGCGATAGCCGACATCCACACGGGCGGAGCCGCGGGCAACAGCTAGTCATACATAAACTTCAGTCTTAAGTGCATGGGGTCCCTAACAACAACCTCGGCACCCAAGTCTAGCTCAGCTGCTAGTCGGTGCATCTGCTAAACAACGAGACTCTGGCACTAGGTTTCTGATGGTCAGTCGCTCTCTTAAAACCAACAAATAAATCAAAATTAATGAGCTGACCTTGAACTAAAAAGTACAAGCCTTCTAAGTGGTAAGCTTAATTTAAATAGAATATATTAATGACGTCAATAAGAACTTCAACTTCTTCAATATAGCCTCTGCGGCAATTCGCCACAATTTTTTGCCGATGTCAAGTAAAATGTATTATAAAATTTATTAATGGCGAAACGCCAATGTCAAGTCTACCGAAGCCACGTTAGCCACGCGAGTAAATAAGTTTCCTTGTGGCCGCCCCCCACGAGATTCGGTTGGGTTTTAGGGCGGCCTTTAATGAAAAACACGTTGTTCTAGATTGAATAAAAGTCTTTGACTTTGACCTTTGACACAACCGAGAAGTCGCTAGGAAGATGATAATGACAACAATATTAAGTGTAAACGAACTTAGTTGGGTACTTTATTCAAAAACACTTTAAAATCAATTGATGAACAATTGCTTTTAAGATGTTTTTCGTAATTAATTATTTGCGTTCGACAATTATTAATGATCGCAAGTGATTTTAAAGTGTATCTGGCAAAAGTCTTGGCAAAAATTAAAAGTGTTAATTTTTGTCAACTTCTTTCTGCCTGTTTGACTTTGCTAATATATAACGGCAGAATCGACTTTTGGAATTGACAGAACTTTCATTACAAAACCTAACTTCATCTATTTTTATTTTAGCAAGAGAACCGTCGAAGCTTACAAAGTCACGGGCATAGCTATATTTTTTATAAATATAAAAAAAACCACTATAAATAACTCAAAAAACACCCAACTCATATTACCACCCACTCGACATAACAATCAAAGCTATAATAAAACGCATATGAAACGTTTGCAACAAATAAACATAAGTTTTTCATTCATTGAACCAATATCTAAGCCCGACATGATCCGCCCATACAACACCATTTCCGTTTCGTGCTACAGGTATTTGCTACATGACATTATTAAACTGAATTTAACGCTGCGCTGTATAGCTATTTAAAACTATTTGACGTCAATACACCTAAAGCTGACTGCACACAGTGGGCGAACGATCTGGTCTTACAGACACTTACAGATTTAAATAAACTTTACAAGACACTTCGGAAAAACATTAAGGCAGCTTCACTCCACAGCCAATATGGCTGACGGCCAAAAATTAATGATACGACGATGATTCGAATCCACTGCCTAGATTTGTAATGATTACCCCAGCAATAAGCCTATTATTCGTAATTTAAATGTAATAATGTCAAACGTATCGCATTACACACACACGTAATTACTGTTCATACTCCTAAAAGTCTACATAATTGAGATATGCGTTGTATTTAACGACCGCAAAAATTAAAACGTTTATCATGCAAGACTATGTTGAGGAACTCGAAGTAGTTTAATTTTGAAGGGCCCCTTTAAGCGCCGTATTCACGCGGATGGAACCGTGGGATAGATTATTTAGTACGAAGACAAACCTAATAAATATATTCGATTCGGCCAAGCGCCTAGGCCCAATGTGTACAACCGGCACCAATAGGTAATAATGTCAACTGGCAATCGAGCATTCTTAACAGGACCACAAAATGCGACAAAAAGTCGTCGAAAAAAATCACATAATGGGCAACTGGCGAGTAACTACACACCGCCGACATTGTCGCATTGAGTCGTGGGCGACACCGATAGTTTCTGTATAGATTTGTCGCAAAACGACTCAGCGGGTGATATTGATATACGTATTTTTTTAAATAGCTTTGTTGGCCCGTGTGAATGCGGTTTGTAGGTTATTTGAGTGTACACTTGAATGCAAAAGTGTTGTATGTAGTTTACAGAAATTATGACTGTCTTAGACAAGAGCGATATCTCCATTCAAAATTTGATAGGATCTTACCAAATTTGGGTAGGTAGAGGGGGGAACACTACTGACGGTGGAGGTGCGCGTTGATGCATCACAAGGCCACCTTGTGATGCATCAACGCGCACCTCCACCTTAAACCTACATTTGGGTCGCAAGTCCCAGTAGCCGAGAATCGGATCTCT
The DNA here is from genome assembly GCA_949126895.1 of Eilema caniola. Taxonomy (NCBI): domain Eukaryota; kingdom Metazoa; phylum Arthropoda; class Insecta; order Lepidoptera; family Erebidae; genus Eilema; species Eilema caniola. The sequence continues at coordinate 12,045,838 of OX421460.1, read as the reverse complement.
AGCATTTAAAGTTAAGTAGATATTTAAGTGATAGCTTCCGTAAAATTATACAAATAACCTTAGTTATATCTTGGCTATGTATCATCATCCTTCTCTGAGCCTTTGCCCGACTCAGTTGTGGTCGGCTTTGCGGTGGTGCCTGCCATCTGACCTCCATCTATACGAATATACTTAGCATAGATGGAGAACTCATGGAAGTCGCTTCACAGAAATAAGACAATGTTAACATTCAGGACTAGATTTGACCACTTACTAAAGCACATATTCTTCAACGATACCTACTCTGTCGTGAATTGTAAGCGATAAGTTTAGTCCTAATTATCCTTACGGCTATGTTTAAAGTTGAAATTCACGAGTGACAATCTCTCTAGAATATAAGACACGTGAACCCATCTGTTTTCCATGAAATTATTCACCTGCTACTGGCTTCAGAATTAAGGTACAAGTATGGAATAATAGCGTAAGTATTTTTATGTACCTACATAAAATTTATGTTTTGTAAACTCATAATATAATAATATTTTAGTGAGTAAACACTTTTATCAACAAGTGTACCAATAATTTTTTTGGGAATTATCCAAATGTGCGCAGTGATGACAATAACTTAATGTATATTACAAATCTATTGGAGCATGATTATGAGCATCGATTGATTTGTCTGCGATATCCATTCAGAGCACTTAATTTTTTTTTTGCCTAATAATGCTTTCATGTCCCTGAAAGGATACTCAGAGGTCTATTTTATTATTAGATAATATTTTAGGTGTAACAGTATAGGTCTAGGTCCAAGAAATGCTGTCGTGACGTCATAAAGACTGGTCGTATGGTAAGAACCAAAAGCAGAATACCTGGTGGAATCCTCAGGAGTCAAAATTATATTGAAATCAAAGTCAAAAATAATTAAATAGGCCTCTAAAACGGTACTTATATAAAGTCAAAAATCTATAGTAAGTAGCTTGGAGAAAAGCCTATTACCAACTCAAAACAGTAACAATGAATATATAAAGCTAAACATTAAACTACTGTAAGAAGGCAATAAACCAGTCAGAAAAGAACCAGTCATGAAAAAATCACGGCCTCTTATTTTAACCCTAGTAGTTAATTATAAATTTTTAACCGCTACTTGAAATTTTATACACAAAAAAAAATATAATAACCCATCAGTGTTCGCTCTTAACCCTCAAATATTGATATTTATGTTGCCACAAGCGTCATTATGCGTGTTCATAACTAAATCGTAGAGTAAATAATTACAGAGGGATGAGTGTCTGCGCCAGCGCACACAATGCGCGGCAGCGGGCGGTCTTTGTGCGGACACAATACACCAGTCACTTTGTGCACTATTAACAACTTTATAATTTGGTTTTCGGGTAAATAAATATAAATTACTGGAACTGGTATCTATATTATAAGAAAATAAAAAATAAAAATTATGTAGGTACCAATTTATTCTTCTGAATTTATAAGCTTGAATTAAAAAAATCCATTCTAAAATTCTCTAGTTTTCCATATTATTGAGATGTGCTGGACTGCAGTCATTTTATGTAACATTTTGTGTCATGTCCAACATTGGACTGTACTAGGCTAATTGATTGATTGATCATGTATGATCACATTTTTGCAAATACATACATGAATTTGAATTTTGTGAACTTTTATGGCAGGTATGCTTTTTCACGCCCCGGATCCAGAACCCGGTATTAAGCATTAATAGTACATCATGGTACAATGGTGCAAAGTTGGTGATTGAAGTACTATTGAGACACGAGCCGTTACGTGAGGGACTTAAAAAAGCCGAGAACGGTAATCATCAATTCACACGTGTATCATACGATGCTTTTCAACATTCTTGTGAATAACTAAAATAGATAATTATCCTTGCAGTTTTCTGGTAGTATACAGTCCATAACGTTAAGGGCTTCACATCAATCACATTATATATCGGACCATGTACAATAAAAATCATTTTCTTAATAACTAATACTTGTATCTCGATCGGCCATTGACTAAAGGGGTTACTTTTTTTATTCGTCGCGGATTAAATGGGGAATTTAAAGTGATTACAGGGAGAACAAAAGATCTTAGGTAATTGAGTGAAACTTTTATTTATTAATCACATAGGTACAAGTTGAAATTATCTATTTCAATACGAAGTTGCATGAATGTTTTATAGGTTCAGTTTATTAAGAAATAATAAACTGAACCTATAAAATTTACAAAAAGAATTCCTAACTCACTTGTAAATTATAACAATCATAAAGCCACTTTTTGGTTATAGGTGTCATTTGGTATATGCTTAATTGCGGTGAAATTAAAGCCAATTTATGAGCAAGTGTGTTGAAAAGATATATACTTGTAAATCATTTGGCTTTTTTGCACCCCGTTGATAACCCTGTGCTGAGGTAGAGTCACACTTTTCCTTACCTGAATGACTCATAATCATCAATAAGCACGAATCCAAGTTGCAACCAAAGATCGTTTCTCGAAGCCCAGATTCCATTCTTTGACACCTCCTATTCATAATTTAGTTTGTTTGGCTGAAGGCCACAGATACAGAAGTACGCTCAAAACCACGTGGTAGCTGTTATCAGCAATACCGCCACTGATGTCATATCTATTGAATGTACGTCATTGCGTCTTACCTTACAGCTCAAGAAAATATCCCGCAAAAGCTTTTGAACATTGTTACCACATCCGGCAATAGTACAATACACGAATAAACACACAAACAATATTGAGTGAGAGAGAAAACCGACACACAGTGTTTTCTGTGTTACCAAGAGCTTGCGTATCTACTTGGCTTTTGATTTATTTTTAAATTAAATTTGATGCAATTATATTACCGGCTAAATCAAATCATTTTATTAAACAACTACAAACAATGCTCTCATTTTAATTAAATGCGATTTTGATCATTAGATATTTTTTATTTTAAAAGTATTTTTGGTAGCAGACCCTTTTAGGAGTACCTAGGAGTACCAGAGTACGAGAGCAAACCACGTTCCAAAACGCCTAAAGTACAAGCTTTGGATGCTACTGTGATTGGCATAAGCAGATAAAATCATGTGTCGTCATCATGCCTCATTTAATATTTCCTTGTTCCATGCAAAGTATGCACTTTTTTTGGTTAAATACCAGAAAAATCTTTTTTAATATTCAATAACAGATTTACCTTACCTGTAAAACATAAATAAACTCATTCACCTTATCTTAAGTATTTCTTTGAAAGTGCAAGTAGTGAAATTAAAAAATGCTACGAAATTTATGAATATATGAAAAAAAAACTTTTGTGGCATCTAAGACTTATTAAAAAATAATTACAGTAGCAAAATTTGTCACCTAATCCTCTTTTGACCACCCACAGGTTATTTCTATAATCCGTTCATAGAATTTTAAACTTTAACTCAATTGTTATAACAGCGAATACAGTATGACGTATGTTCTTGGGAAGATTCTTCGGTCTGTAGGGTGATAAATATTTGTATCTATTAGTAGCGAAGCCATTCAGTCGTAATTCCGTTGCGGATTGTAATAAAACCTCACTTGTTATTGAAACTGTTGACTGTAATAATTGAAAACAACATTAAAAGAAAGTGTTCCGATTTTAGCGTCGATAAAATTTAAACCTTAAATGTTCTCGAATAATGTACATATTTAAAAAAAGCGATAATTTGCTATAGGTAAAAAAAAATACAAATTCTTTTCATTAGAAATTAAACCATGCGCATAAGAATTAACGCTTATATTTCTAAAGCTGGTTAATGCTTAATTAGATGTCTACTGTAAACATTTATATAGTCGTCACTATTAAATACAAAGTTCACTAGAGTGTATATTATTATAATAAATCGTTCTTTAATATTGTATTCGTATTTCCGGGATTGGAGTTACTATACTTACTAGTAAACCGGAACTCCCCAAGCTTGTGGCAAATAAAGGGGTAAAACGAAATTCGGAGCTCCCAGACTGATTTCAAAAGATTGTTCCACAATAGGAAATTGGCGGCAGAAGTATTCTGTATTCTAATATTAGCGATCACTTATAGATTGCCATTCGACAATGATTTTATTTTCGAACCTTTCCCGACTTAGACTTCCACAGTTTAAGGTTATATCGAAGCCATAAAAACCCTGACTACGGAACTTCAATAACAAAAAACAGTTTCTCCTATAATTGTTAAAAGTTAACCCTATAATTGTAAAAAGCGGCGTACCACAAAATAATATTTTATCTATAAACTAGAAATTGATTAATATACTTAACCCTTTATCTTCTCAATAAACAGACATTATCAAGCACGTGGGTACTTGAGGGTTGAGAACCGACACGTGTAGTGATATGACATTATTGTTTATACACCTGAATTGTTTTTAGGTGATTACAGAGTTTGACTAGTTTTTTGATGAAAAATAAATAAACAATAAATAAAGTTATCACAGTGCCGTCTTGGCGGAACCCAAACTAAGGTTCCTATGGGTTCTAGAATACGGATAGACAAATTTAGATAAAAAAAAATTTCAATAATTTTTAAATAATAATAAATAAATGTATCCTTTGATGATGACAATCTATTTTGTATACCTACACATAAGAAGCATAGTTACAATATACCAATTTAAGGAAAAAGCAAAAAAACTTCTCGTTATTTTTCTACTGGTTTCATGGTTTCATTTCCCAATGGTAGGGATAGTGGTAGAAATAGAGTCCTAGATACTATAGTCCGTTTTTTTTTTTTAATTCAGATAGTAAGTTGACAACCGCTAATGTCAAATTGTGAAATAATGATACTAGCGTTTAGAGCTTAGTGATGTGCTCGAAACTATCGACAAGTTTGTGGCCGAGGTACAAGTGGTAAGCTTTATTACATTTTAAGAAAAAAGTTAAAATTAAAATGTTTTTTAGTTTCGTACACTATCTATATAAACTAACTATAAAATAACCTATAAAAATTTGTACTAAATTAAATTTATCGACTACGTTCGATACTGGCGGCACATGACAATTTTTTAATTGCAATAAACCGGCAGTACAAGTTATGTCATTTTACTATCTGAAATTAAAAAACAGACTATAGAGCCCCGTAGGATTGTGTTTTTGTGTTATTCTGTTTCGAAATTTCAATAGTAACATGGATTTTATACAAGTGCTTGACGAAAATAGGCCAGCACGCTACGCAATCCGTAACTTGTATACCCACATAAAATGAAACTACGATGATATTCACTCCCTCTACAATATGGGCTACTTCGTTTGGTGAAGTGCAAGCAGTTTTAGTATTTTTTTTTGATACCGTGTGGAGTTAATCTTTTGTGTTAACGAGGCAGTTAGGCTGGTGTTACTAATTGGAAGTACCGATCGGTCATCTACAGCGTGTTGCAAATGATTGTTGAAATTTATTTTTAAGAAAAACACACGAAAAATATGTGTTCTTAGAATAGTTTTTTGTTATACAAATGTAACCTTTAACCGCGTGCTCAATTTTGATGATTACGCAAGCAAAGGATTTTAAAATTGAATCACGAGCGCAGCGAGTAGTTCAAAAATCGGAATCCTGAGCGTTAGCGAGGTAATGAAATGAGCACAAGGTGAAAAATCTATACATTTGAGTGCAACACGTAACTTTTCATCCTAACACAGCGAACAAAACACAAAACACAAACACAACAAATGGCGTGTGCAAAGCAAATCAAAAAAGTACATCAAGGAGGTGGCGATTCTGAATTGTCATCCAATATTTAAAAAAGGTGTATGATAAATTCGGCAACATAGAGGTAAAAAGTAATAAGGCTTAATGATGTTTAGAATTCATAAAGGGTGAAGGGAAGAAGGGTGCATCGCCGTATTATTTGAAGTATTTTTCGAAATTGGTGTGAATTCGAGTTTTTATGTATATAAACAAGAGCACACAAGAGGCATATTACAGTGAATTGTGACTTTTCGTGTCGAGACCCGACAATCTTGTGGAAGGACCAAAACACAGTTACACTTTAGAAATATTCGTTTAAGGCTAAAGGCGCCCACTCACTAACAGTCCGCCTGCAGTCCGCCTGCAGTTCCTGATCTGTCCGGCGGCCTGCAGTCCTAAGCCGATAGCGCCCACACACTAAAGCGATTTTGGCCTGCCGGCAATTCCCTGTTGTCAGTTTTGCGACCACACACTAGCAGTTGTGAGTCGTCAGTTTTAGGTCGTACGATCGCCTGCCGGTAATGGTCTAATATCAGTTACATAGAGAGTACGAAACAGTGCAAGCGATTTTCGACCTTATTGACATTTTCTTAATTACATGTTTTTTCGCATAAATAAATGCTGCTGATCACGAATATAAGAAAAAAAACTAGATTTGTTGTGATGTCAATAAGGTTGAAAATGGCTTGCACTACGTTATTCTTATATAAGTATGTGCTAATCATTGTGAGAAATAGGTGTTAGCTATTTTGAACCTTATGGACTATGTGCATAAGAAATATAGACGAGTATGTACAAAAAAGGAATAAAATCTTAGTAAAAACTGACACGAAACGTCGATCGACAGGCCCGTTGTGCTCGTTCGCCCTGACGGCCTAGGACTGTCCGGCTTAGAACTGTCCGGAATCGTTCGGCGGCCACACACTATCGGATCGTATTAGTCGTCAGTCCAAAATCGTTAAGGAAACTGTTAGTGTGTGGGTTATTGCGATTAACTGACAGATTTATATCGTCCGGTAAACTGTTAGTGAGTGGGCGCCTTAACTGTGCGTATTTTACATAATACAGAACAATTCTGAATTTTATAGTACAGTCAGCGTTAGAACTTTCTTGACTAAGTATAAAGTCTCAAAATAATAAACTATTTTATTCATTTAAATTGTATTATTGTGCGAACTAAAGGTGTGTACCAAATATCAGAACAATCTGTCAACAGGAACGGGGGGAAAGCAAAGGCTTTAAGATCATTTTGAGTAGGTACTTTGTTCGTTTTTAATGCTGACCGTACTAAGAAAGATTTTAAATCAACCTGTATATACAAATTGCAATAAGGGAATCGCTGTAATTGGCGTGATATGGCCAATTAGGGGTCAAATCGCACTGCAACAGATTAACCTAGACGCGTGTCGAACCCTGTACGTTAGGTTCACCGTTCATCATCATGATCCTTTGTTTAGTACCCATATTATATTACGTAGTTACTTTAAGTGGAATTGTCAGTGGTGATGGTGAGAAATACTTTTTAATGAAAATGTTTTATTGTTGTTACTTTTTCTTAATTCCTTATTGCAAACACAGTACAGACATCATACATAAAAAAATTCAAGGAACGTTTCCAAAGGCGAGCTTAACTCAAAATCAATTCTCTTCCAGGAAACCTTTCAGTAGCAGAGAAGTATATGATGTTATAGGGGGATGTGAAGTGTACATAAAAACAAATATTAATAATGAAAAAGTGTACCTAAACAGGTATATTATACACAAATACACACATACATAGCATACATATTATATTCATACATACATACAACCTACACATAAACATTATCTAAAATACATACACATTACATTGACACACACACACACACACACACACACACACACACACACACACACACACACACACACACACACACACACACACACACACACACACACACACACACACACACACACACACACACACACACACGTACTCACACAAACCGGGTACGCACGCACACACATTAACATACACGCAGACACAGACATACCCATAGATACACTCATATTTCATAGTTATTTATATTGATTGATATTTTGGAAATACTTCGATAGAGAGGAGAACTATAACTCCTAAACACAGGTTGCCCAGCAACCCAGGAGTTCAGTACAAAATACCTCTTTTTTAAACTATATTTGTTCTGTATGAATAACTGTAATAGAATATAAGAATGTGACTAATTATGATTTATGACTTACCATGCTAATGCTTAGATTCGTAAATATATAGATATATACAGACTACATTATTGTGATAGGAAATGTTTCCTAGTTCTTCTCCTGTAGATGTCCAGAGAATTACAACTACGAAAGGAGTGAAATAGTGAGTTTCCAAGCCGTACAGTTTGTACCGTGAAGGATCCATCATAAAAGCTAGTACTATGTGCAGGTGTGCGAAGCAGTATATAAGTTTGGGATGGTTGTTAATCAATATGTAGATTGAGGGATGGATATAAATTTTATTAATTAATCACTCCACTAATTTGTATGAAATTTAAAGTCTAGAATAGCATATACCCTACATTTAACCCATTTTTTATAGTAGTCTTCAATTTACCAGTACAGGCTGTAAATAAACCACTGTTTTTTTTAAATGTAAATCAAAGACAATGTTATTTCAAGAAGATTGCCATATTACCGAACCCTGAAAACAATAATTTTCTTCCGTTCTAGATCCTCGCATGGGACGTGGTCGCGGAGCCCCAATGCCTGGAACCCTGAGTTCTGTGGGAGGCTCTGGTGAGGAATCACCACCAATCTACAAACCAGGATCGCAGGCGTAAGATCATTACTACAAATAAATTAATCATAACTAAAATAAGAAACTAGTATGCTAACACTTTAAATCGATTGACATAGGAAAATTTGAAACAACTCAGGCGGGACTCGAACAAGCGAACTTTCCCTTACAGGGGAATGCTCTGACCACTGAGCCACCGAGCTATGCCTGAAGCTATCCAAATTATACAACCGTCTTAGGGCGAGGATAGAAGCCATCTACCAACTCGTACGAACTTTTCCTATTTTTTAACTTTTTCCTTTCTTAATTGATTTGAATAATAAAAACTACGTGTCATCCTCGGAGCCTTTTTCACAACTCAGTTGGAGTCAACTGTTAGGTGCCGTCTGACCCCTTAACCCCGCGAGGGAGACTGACTTAAATCCTAAAGTAGTACCTACTACTTACCATACCCCTATTTGCTGTCTCAAAAGAGCAAAATCTACAGGTACGTGGTATCCCAATTCGTAAAACCGAAGCCTCCACATCAGTACTGGGAAGAGGAGACTATGCTAACTATCGTTCCTGAGAACAAGAACTGCTTGCTGTGCGAGGCCCAGGATTCAGGGGCCTGCCGAGCGATGCCCTCATGCGTATACTGTGAACCTACTGTCACGGCGCTTTGTGAAAGGAGTACTCCATGTCTTCGGTGCACTGGTAAGGGTTCTCCAAGTGTAAACTAGCTTACAAACGAATGAATGTGAACGGTAGCCAGGATTTTTTTTTATATAACAGCAAACTCGATAGCAACCGACAATTAATCAAACAATTACCCTATAGAAGCCCACTGCTGGGCATAGGCCTCTTCCAATTTGTATTATTGTTCCCAATCCTCCGCCTTCCGCATCCAGTCTGTCCCAGACACCTTTTTCGTTCGTTCACATTGCCATTGTCAGTATAGTCGACAAAAGATACGAACTGTGTTTGAAACGTCGCAATTTATAGCTGATGTCTTCTCTGTTTTAATTAACAGTACTCGTTCAGGTTCAGTGTAAATATTAAAGCAATACCAAATAGCTCGTGAAATGAATGTACCCGTTGAAATTGGTTTTGTAGTGTTTAAATTCCCGACAGTGCCGGAATTTAATACTTTTTGTGTCGTGACGCCTGCCGAACATCGAAGAGCAAATCTGCACACGAAGTTATTCAGAGCAATAAATGAAATAGGTAATCATCATCATGTGATGTCATGGAGCTCAGAATCCGCCTTCCAACTTATTCTCCTTCACTTCACGAGGTATTGGGCGTTCATGGTGGGGAGACTGTTTGGTTTACACCATCTACGAAATCAATCAGGAACTTGTTAGGCCTACCCTCGGGACCGAGCGAGGGCGCCATTACCTCTCATTTGTTACCCACGTAGCCTGGTGGTTTTCGCAGCACGTGACCGTTAACGCCGACTAAGGAAGGTCTTCGGGGCCGGTACACATGCTGATTAACAACCGAGGCTCTAAATTAAGCTTCCCTCTTCAGATTGTAAAGTCAGATAGTAATAATCAGTACCAAAATCGCTAATAAAAATGAGCCAAATCTAATATGAAAAGGACTGGCCGGCATGTAAAAATCACATGAAAAACACAATATATTGCGGGCCCCAATGATGTGGTAGCGAATTTGGTTTGAAATCCCTGCCCTTTTTAAGGAGGTGTTACAAATTTCACTATTTTTACTTTAGTAGCATAAACAAATGTAATTCTATTTTACTTTCCAGTAATAAAGAACCCGTTCTTCAAATGCATCCCTGGGGAGAAGTACATGGACGAGTGTGACTCCTGCCGCTGCACCGACGGCCACAGCGGGTGGTGTACCAACCAGTTCTGCGAGTTCAGGTCTCTATATCTGTATGCAATGAAACTTTCCGATGGAGAATTCTATTAATAAAATGATTAAATATATTAGCAGTATTTTATCTTTTTATTCAGCTACAATCAGAGTGATCTGTGATAGTACTCGCCTAGTAGTTGGGAGGCTAGACCGGCGAACGGTCCCAATAAAGCCGAATCAAACGAATGAAAGATCCTCCTTTTATTGGTTTAGTTCGGCTCCAAGAATTGAGCCCAGACCCCGGGCTCCAAATGGTATGTCGGTTTTAACTTATTAAGCAGGTGCACCGACTAGGTTGGCTTGGTTCTCAAGGATAGGGACTTCGATTTTTTTGTTGTAAATATATGTATTATCATCACCATTCTCGTGCCAATCCCGGTAGCATACGTGTCCGGGGTCCATCTTGCCCAGTTTTGTAAGTATACAAATAAGTGATAAAATTATTAATAAATGCCACGGAACCAAGGATGCAGTGTATCACTAATCTATTATATCTATATCGTCAGCTGGCCATTCCCTTGTTATGATCGATCGTGTAATAACTTTTATATTATACTCATTATCGTTGTATTAAATTTGTAATAATACGTCACGAAATTATCAGTAAATGAGGCTCATTATTTTCTAAGTGATAACTCGGTAGATACGAGCTAGAGGGAAGTATATGTTTAGTGTTAGGTATATGGTATTATTGAAGCTATATTATGTGTATGTTTTGGTAAATAATATCGTAGTAAGGTTGTTACATGCACTTCGGGAGTGAGTTACTGTTTTTGGGGCCCCACCAAGATCATCCGGACCCTAGACAACCTCACCTGCGAAGCGGTTCAATGTTGCTTGATGTACGAGACTACGAAAACGAGACGGCAATTTTAATGACCCGGATCTTTGGAAACCAAACATTAGTTTTTCAACTAGACATTATTCTATAAAATCCAAGGCATAGCCTTTCATTAGCAGTCGGGTAAAAATAAATCATTAAAAACAAAGAACAGACGGGTTTTTGCCCATTTGTAAATCATAAACCGGATAAAAATTAATGGGTAACCGCCTGCATGCTATCAAACTTGTTTCGATCTTTTCGGTATCAGTCGGGTTCTTTTTGTTTTTAATCATTTATTTTATTTTATTAATTTTATTTATAACCTACCTATATAGGTATATTTTTGTAATCGCCTTATAATTTCCTTTATTATATTTTTTGGCGCCAGTACTAAACCATATTGCTTATGTTCACATTTTATGTACCCTAGAATACTTGGGAGAAGAATACCTTTCGTTTGAGATATCATTCAGTGAAATCCGTCCAGTGGTTTGGAAGATATGAGGTAATAAAGTATGTTACAAACATACATACATACAAGATACGCGCGAAAAACATAACCCTTCTTGGCAGTTGTGTTGGACATAGTTCAGCATCAGTTCAAAAACATTCAACCGAACAATAACCCCAACAGCTGTTAATCAAACAACAAAATTCGCACAAATTAAAACTATTTACAATCAAATCGCATTGAAAACGAATTAATTTATTAGCCATTCCCACGCGTTTCGACAATCAACATTAACTAATACTAGGGTTGACGGTGACCAAGTAATTCGCGACTTGGCCGAGACAATGCCACTGGTGACATATTTGCACACATTATGTACAAACCAGTGAATATTGACTCGCGTGAGAAATGGTGGTAATTTAATTTTAGATACGAATGAATTGGTATATCTAGGGGAGTAGAATTAGTGTGGCAGGGTATAGTTATTGTGTTGATGATTTTATTGACTTCTTCTTTAGTTACCTGTGTATGTAGAAAATAAATAAATCTTGGTAGTAGAATTTAACCAGTTTTTATAATCGTTTTAATTTGAATAATTGTGAATAGGTATTCTATGTATATTATGTCGCCGCCAACTAGCTTAATCAACCATTTAATTAACTGCCTAGGCTCTTTACTGAACGGTGCCGTTCAATTAACGGCCTGAATGGTCAACCATTTAATTACTTAAACAGCTAGGTAAATAGCTTGGGTCGATGACGTTAAACTACTTGCCTAGGCAACTAAACAGTTAGAAAAATTATTTATTTCTGCATGGTTATAAAAAAAATAACCACGAAGGCTTAATGCGGGAGCTATGCTCCGCTCCGCTCCCGCATTATCCTTCTAACCTAACCTAACCAAGTCGGATTGCGCAGCTATCACAATAAACCTATCACTAATTTTCTGTGAATACACCTCTGTCTACCTCCTCAGGGATTTACAGCCCCTCTAGACAAGTAGCAATTCGTTAACCGGCGTTTGATGGAATAGAATGACGAATGTATCGGATTTGACGTATTTGACATGCGTTAACGACTGTCATAAACGTCAAACCCCATATATTCGTCATTCTATTCCATCAAACGCCAGCCCCTCTAGACAAGTGACAGTTCGTTGGTCGGCGTTTGATGGAATAGAATGACGAATGTATGGGATTTGACACATTTGACATGCGTTAACGACTGTCAGAAACGTCAAATCCCATATATTCGTCATTCTATTCCATCACACGCCGGCCAACGAATTGCCACTTGTCTAGAGGGGCAGGTACACATATGCAATATATGCATGTATTTAATATTCTATCTTTTTTCGAGGTAGTGCCCCATCTTACGATTGTCCTAAGCATTGGCCAGCCAGGTTATTAAATGTTGTAACAAACGTTACGGCTGAATATCATTCAGGCCGTTAATTGAATGGCGCCGTTTAGTTAACCGCCTAGGCAGTTAATTGGACGGCTGATTAAGATAGTTGGCGGCGACATATATAAGTGGGGAGTTTGCCAATTAATTTTCGGTCCGTCGGTAGCTCAGTAGTTAAAGAGTCGGCTTCACTATTGAAAGGTCCCGGGTTCGAGTTTGACCATTATACTGCCGACGTGAACCCACTACGAATACCAGTAGTAAATCGGTGAAAAAAAAAATCTCTTCTAGAACGACCATAGCCATTTTGTACGGAATTCAGATACTGAATATCACATTACTGTTTCAGATTTTGAAATTCAGATTCCGCATTTCTACCACGGCATCCGTTTGCATGGCAATTGGATTACAGGGATACCTCGCCACTGCCGAATACAAACAATTTAGCCCAATTGCTCTCAGTTGGACTGCCACCCCTGTAGCCACGGTGCCATGTGCCACCCCTGTTATTCTCCTCATCTGAGCATCAATTTCGGTCACATTAAGGCTTGCACCAGGTAACCCGAGGTCCACGCTGCTTCTTCGCCTTTCCCCATCTAGATTTATTTTACTGCCATCTGACCCCTAACCCTAAGAAAATATCCACGTCCGTTAATCTACCTTGCTGGTGAGCTATCAGACGTGCAATTTATGTCGTTGTTAAAACAGCACTCAATTTCCACTCAAACCAGATCTTTGAACCATCTAAAACTTCTCAATAGAAGCTTAATCTCACAAAATCTAAAAATCAAATAAAACTCCAATTTACCACTAAATACATATAAAAATATATTAATATAATACCGCTTTAATGAACATGAGGTGAGTGGTAGAAAGTTGGGAGGGGGAGGGCAAGACTGGTAACCGATGAGCCTAAAGCCGACTGAACTAATATCGGTGCGGGGAGGGGCAATTGACCCAATAATATCGTTCACCAACTGAGTCTTAAGGCGTGACGCACATTGGAATACATAATTGTAACCGAGATTTTATCTGTTGAGATTTAAATGCATAAAATATTCTTGACTTTGCAACAAAAGTTATGTTATACTTAGGGGACAGAAGAGAAAGGTAAGATTTTGAATTCCTTTTTGTCTGAAAATTATGAGTTTCATAACTAAGTCCGAAAAAATAAAAGAAGGAGACGGTAATAAGCTCATCTTCTTATCTTCTTAGTCATTTAAGGCGCACTAGGCATTTTTCGTAAAACATTTTTTGAGGTAGGTACAAAAAAAATCATTGATATTGACACGGAGGATTACCGCAGTTACCGGACACCTCTTTTAACAGATTGCTGTGATAATTCACATGTGACACCTTTGTATAGGTATCTACATAAAATATTGGCTACGTTTTCCCTTCTGTCGGTACTCCCAAAATGCCACTGTTTTTTTATCAACTTGACTGATGAAATGAAGCCTTAAGAATAAAGGCAACTATTTGAGAAATTCAACAAAGGACTAAAGTCGTTAATGAATCTGAGATTTAAGAAGGAGGAAAATAGATTCGTGTGTTGATAGTTGATTTCAAGACTAGGCAGGCTTAAACAAGTTAAGAAGATCAGTGATATTCCTTCTTATTATTATTTTTCTGTAGGTAATTTCAACTTTTCCAGCAAGAACAGGCTTGGCCGGGATTGAACCATTCTCTCAATAATCAGCGACTTTAAGCAGCCATGAGCTGTAAATTCATTCATAAGAGTACGTAGAGCGGCCGTAATATTCTTCTATATTTTCCTATCAGATGGAAGTCTGATTTAGGAATGTGGGCGTTCATAAAGTGGAATGACTATAGTTAGGTACAGATGCAAGCTATTTCAATTTGTTCGAACTATGTTCTGTTCTTACAAGGTCGGCAGCACTACTTTTCATCAGGGTCACGTGCCTACCTGCCACCTGAGTGGTATGAAAAAAGAAACGAAAGAAGTAACACAAAAATTTTCCATGCACTGTGTACGGCGTCCCTTCACCTAGGCCGGTGTAAAGAAGGGTACAAATCGCTGTATAAACTTAATATCGTCTAAATTGCCGGGCGCCGCGGGGCGGGGCGGGCGCCGAGGCGCGGGGGCGGGGGTGTACAAACATCTAGCTTATATTGCGATGATCGCGTATTGATTCCGGTCATAAGCCGATGTTACAAGGATAATTTCATCGGATGTGGGTATCTGCGGTTTTTCCTTCCAAGTTCTCTATTCCCTATCTCCTAAATGAAGCTTGTGGTTAAAGTGTTCACAAGTGTTCCTTACTACTCGTAATGTCACAGATAACATTATACAGTAATGTTGATAAATAACAGAAGTATAAAAGGAGTTTAAATTCTGTTGTTTAGAATGAAAACCTCCAGCAGATCCAAATGCAATTTACAGTATTTTTAACAACTAGGAAATTGCTATGACCCATATGATTTACACCTGAACTAAATAACAGCTGTATTTCTGTCCTTATATTGCTAGTAAACGTTTGCAATTATATTAACTGCTGGTCTAGTGCGCGACGATGGTAAGAGGCCAGATGGAATGTCGCTGGTGCCTTGGAAGATGGGAAGGCATTTGGTGTGGGATGCTACATGTGCTGAAACCCTTGCGCCTTCACATCTTCCAGGGACTGCAGACTGTGTTGCTGTTGTTTCGGCAGAGATCGTCAAACGCGCAAATATGATAGTTTAAGTGATAATTACATATTTGAGCCGTTTGGGGTCGAGACGCTGGGATCATGGGGTCCAAGTTCCCGCCTATTATTTAAAGACATTTCCAAAGGGTTAATAGACGCTACCCGTGACCAGAGGGCTGGTTTATTCCTTGCGCAAAGGATCGGTATTGCCATTCAACGAGGCAATGCCGCCAGCCTTCTGGCCACCCTCCCAGTTGACGTTGATGGTGAGGAATTCTTTGACGCCTGAACCTGCAGGTTTGTATATATTATGTATTGTGTTTATATTTTTATTTAAAAAATTCTAATGTAGATACATATTGTTAATAATTATTGTTGCGAAGCGCACATAATAAAAACTAATCAAATAAAAATAACCGACTTTAATAACTACAAGTATAAAATAAATAAATAACTTAACATAAAAAAATAACTTTACATAAAAAAATAAATAACTTTACATAAAAAAACTGAATTTACAGATTCCCTAATCTGTTAAAAGTAGGTGCCTAGCCCGAGAGGTCATTTTTCAATTGATCATAGTAGTTCAGTAGTTCATCAAGTTCCAGTGATGTGTCAGGCGCATCCGTTTATTTATTTACATGTAAAATCATTTAAAGATTATATATAATTGACAACAACGTCACTCTGTAATGAATTGGTCTGAAAGAACCCTCCTTTTAATAAAATGTAGAATGTTAGACTATTTACAATACATTGGGGAGTTTTGAAAATGTAATTCATCCTGCGACAACAATTTTCCAGCGTGTTTGCGGGTGGTAGAAGCGGGTTTGTGAAATGTAAAGATGATTTTGTCAAATGTTATTAATGTGCAAATGTTTGTGTAAATGTTTTTTTTTTAAATAGAAATGTATTACGCAGATTTATCGTCATTTTAGGGCTGATGAGGTAAGTGGGGCCATTACTGCTATCAATAATGACCTTAAAAGTATTAGTGCTTGGTCAAAATCATTCGGTTTGCTTGTCAATCCCGCTAAATCCCAGGCAGTCATTGTAGGTGGTAGATACTTTTACAACAATCTGGACCATGCCTCTTTACCTCCTATTTTCTATAACGACACTCTAATACAATTTACCACGGTCGCCAAAAACCTGTGCGTTCTCATTGATTGTAACTTATCATGGTCTAGTCATATCAGCGAGGTGAGCCGGAGAGTTTTTGGTACATATTTCACCCTTTTAAGCGTCTTCGGAATTTCCTTCCTCTTATGACCAGAGTTTGTCTTGCCCAATCTCTTCTCCTTCCTCTCTTAAACTATGCTAATGTCACCGTCGTGGCAACTGAAGAACTCTGGAACAAGATGGAGCGACTACAAAATGTATGTATTCGTTTCATCTTCGGTCTACGTAAGTATGACCACGTTTTGGAGTTCCGAAAGCAACTAAAATGGTTGCCAATTCGGCGGCGTTGAGATGTTCACATTCTTTCTCTTCTCTTCTCTATCCATCATAATCCTCATTCTCCTTCTTATTTTCGTGAGCGCTTTGAGTTCCTCGTCCCAAGGGGTAAACCCTGTCGCACTTCGTCTTCTCTTTTGTTTCGAACTCCTTCTCCTAGTTCTACTTGCTACGACAATTCTTTCACAGTTTCTGCAGTACGGCTGTGGAATGCTCTTCCTCATTCCATACGCGATAGCCCTTCTTTAGATATTTTTAAAAAACGAATAAATGACTACTTTTTCTCTCAACAATAGCAGATTATAATGTGTATTTATTCATGTAAAGTATGCGACGGTTTGTATGTATTTATATTTACATGTTTGTTTGTTTGTATGTATGTTGTATGTTGTGTATATATATGTATGTATGTGAGTGTATGCCTACTGCCTTCTTACAATCAAATCTCCACATGGTACACTAGACTTTGCTTCTAATTTTATAGCAATTCCTCTGTGCACTCCCGGGTTTACTAGAAGAAAACTCAACTCTGAGATAAGCTCGCCTTTGTAAATTATGTATCGCTATATTTTATTAATCTCAAATATGTGTGCAATAATGAATAAATAAATAAAATAAGAAATAAATAAAAAAAAAAAATATTTATTTATTAGAGACACTTTTTTTCTATCAAATGTCCTGGACTAAGTTTTGAAATTGTACAACTCATTTATACATGTCTATTACACTGTACAGTCAGCATCAAATCGATCTTCATGAACAAAGTACTCAGAATGATCTTTATTTCTTGAATTTCTCCCCTTCCTGTTGACTGATTGCTCTGATATTAGGTACACACCTTTAGTTTTGAGAAATAATTTTGAAACTTTGTGGTCAAGATGTTTCTGACGCTAACTGTACACAAATCAGCTGCATTTAAAAGAGTTTGTTATTATTTATACCTATTGGCTGTAATTAAAACAGAAGACAATGTAAATGTCATCCCCAGACGCAACGTTAACAGGGAGTATTGTGATCACAGCATGGCATGATGCCATTCTACAGAAATAAAGTAGAAGGTTAGGTTCTAAGATTATTTGAACTTGATAAGTACAATGCTTTGATATCGCTAATGAGGAAGTAGCGAAGGACAGTTGGTGATCGCTTCACTAAAAAAAAGCCGGGTTGCCCTCCGGGAGTGCCGGCAGAAGTGAAAACATTTTCTTTCTTTTCTTTCTTCGTTATAAACAGAGAAAAAGATAAAAAGAATACATAATATATACCATACCGTAATATATACCATACCATAATATATACCATACCATACCATACCTATAATATAGCGCCAATCAAGAACCTATCACTAATTTTCTGTCAAAAGAAATTAATGAATTACAAAAAAATATCACAGAAAGTAATAAATTACAAAAAGAAAAAATTATCTCAAAAATTGTCAGAAGCCTAGGTTCGAACCCGGTACTATCTGAAACCATACGGACTTACAGTCGTAGCGCTTACCACTAAGCTTCTTAGCGTACCTAACAAAATAAACAATCTGTAGCTAATGTTGTATGACGTCAGTCGTCGGTTACGGTTCAAAGGTCAAGTGATCCTGACGCGAGTTTAACACTGGGTCCAACGCCGCTAAAGAAGTTTTCACTTCAAAAATTGCCACCATAGCCTTTTCCAAAGATTTTTGTCAAAGAGACAGGAAAGGCAGATATTTCATATTTCTGTCATAAGTGCCATACTTTAAAACGTTTTTCT
Organism: Eilema caniola; assembly: GCA_949126895.1. Taxonomy (NCBI): domain Eukaryota; kingdom Metazoa; phylum Arthropoda; class Insecta; order Lepidoptera; family Erebidae; genus Eilema; species Eilema caniola. The sequence continues at coordinate 12,026,978 of OX421460.1, read as the reverse complement.
TGGAAGATCTTTATTTAAGTCTTTTTTTTTTCTCAAATTTAAACTAAACTATCTATTAATGACACGATTATTAATCTTATGTGAGAATTAAGCCTCAATGTGTCTATTTAAATTCATAAACTTTAATCAGTTCTTCGTATCAAATACACAATACATGCATTTTGAGCTTCTGGCTCTAGTCTGTCATGCGTGTCGACTCGACTGTAGGGTGCTGATGTCTTGCAGCGCATTGTATGCGGTGAGGTCAATTACAACAGCTGTTCATGAAATGGTTTGCAAATGAGATGTACTCGAAATGAACTTTCAATTGTGAATCTGATTTTTATTTGTTAGTCGTTATATATGATTGGAGCAGCTGGATTTGCTTAATTTAAATGCTTCATACCTACAATTAAAACTGTTGTCATGATTTTTATTAATGTGAAATTAAATATAGGAAATCGGTTTATTGTATGGAAGCCATACAGCCAGATTAAGAGAAATTAATGTGTAAATTAAACATGCAATTTACTCTTTACCTGACATGACAGGTTCTTTTCATAGTTACGGTCACGAGGACCGTCTCAATACGACAATGAGTGACAATGATGCTAATTCTTTTGTGTCATCATAACTAAACTAAAATTAGCTAAAAATATCTAATATATAGTTTATTCGTGTCAAATGTCGTTTCGTATTCTGAGAACACACGACTAACCTAAATTATTTTGACGCGACCAAAATTACCTACTTAATTTATTTCCTTTTTTTATTAAACGGTATTTTGTTGTACGTTTTGAATGACAAACATTCACTATAATAGAAAATACCCTACAATTAGACGCCACCTAAATACTACCGACTAAGTTACTGATAGGTGTGTGGTACTTGGTCGAGAACCTCTACACCGTGCACCCTCGGCAACGTAGACGGCGCGGCGCCTCTCTCACGCAGGGCGAACGTTGCCCCACTTTGACCGATTAATTAACATTTACCGATATTCTAAAGACATTTAAATACATCCTATGTACGACCTAGAAACAGTCTTTTTATATTTTCAAATAAATCAACCATTATATAAATCTCAAAGAGGGGAAGAAGAGAGCGAATGAAGCATATTGAGATGTTGCACGCGACTCTGCTCGTGTTCAATATCTCAATATGTTTTAAAAAGCTGTGGTGCAGTCCAGAAGCTACGGACCACCATTTCCGATGCTATTGAACTTTTAATGGTGGTCCCTAACTTAACGGCCTTGATAGATGCTTTTTCAGGTCCTGGGACGGTAAGAAGAGAGAGAAGTGGGACATGTCGCAGTTTTGTTTTGAGCCTGCTTCTTTTAAGGCTGCATGATTATTTGTGACCCTCAAACTTGAACAGTGCATCGTGTGACGTAAGGGAGCAGCTATTTTAGTTATTGTTTTAATTGTATTATTTAAAAAAAAATAAAGGCCCCGGCGATCGGTCGATATAATTAAAGAATGGGAAGAACACATAGCAGCAAAACTTTCAAATTTAACTTCTAGCCATGTCATATTCTAATTTAGTGCTGTCTTAGTGAACACTAGTAAGACTAAAGAACAGCCTTATGTCAATCACTAAACTAAAATAAGAAAATTTCAGAGAAATTTAAGTTTAGAGAGGCAACAACAGAATAAGCATCATTGTCTGCTGAAAAGCTTTAAAACGTGACACAAATTAATTAGAAGTCATATAATACATATGTATTTTCTGACACTGAACTAAAATTTTGCAAACCATGTGATTTAAATTCAAAATCCTCTTAATGCATCATCTAAAAGTAACTCAAATTTTTCGCTGCTGAAGTCCTGACTTCGGTTAATATTAAAGAAGGTATAATCTCTTTACGAGGAGATCAGCATTTATGAGATCCCTTGTACATACAAACGTTAATACCAACTTCATAATAACGTTAACCGAGTTAGGATATAATAAAGTTTGTGGGCGGGTTGGGAAATGCCCCGCCGACGACGGGTGGGTTACTCGCACACGAATAACGGGAGGTGAATTTTGTAGAAGTAGCGCGTAGCTAATATTTTGGTAACCTTGGTTGTATGTGTTTATATTCTGAGTTCCTTTTATTATTTTTGGCTGTTTAGGAAACAAAGGCCACCACGTATTTCTGCTGTGTCTTGATTCAACAGTAAGTATACATGTACTCCATTCGTGTTGGTACTTAACTATAGGTAAGTTAAGTACCTGAACTATAGGTAAGTTAAGTACCTAACTAAATGAAGTAAACAAACTATGAGTGTATAAAGTTCTCGATTGATGATAAAAGCTCGAATGGCGTCCAAGTACCACCAAACGCGGAGTAGGCAGGCCTCCTTCAAGATGGTCCGACGATCTGGTTCAGATTGCGGGCCATCGATGGATGAATAAAGCGCAGGACCGGACGTTGTGGAAATCATTGAGGGAGGCTTATGTCCAACAGGGGCAAGAGAGAGAGAGAGAGAGAGAGAGAGAGATAAAAGTTCGCTACTTATCATCTGCGATCAAAAAAATTGTTGGTGAAAGATGGGTGTTAAATAGTGTGTAAGATAGGAGTGAAAGATAGTAATTATGATACAAGTGTGTAAAGTTGGTGATTACCGCTGAGGTGCCATTGAGACCCGTAACGTTATGTGAGGGTCTTAAGAGAGCGGAGGGCGGTAATCACCAATACATACACACAACAACATTTCAACATTCTTGTGAATAAAATAATACTAAAATATATATTAACACGTTGTACAGCATAAATCATTCTCTTCATAACTGGTACTTGTAGACATTTGAATTATTAAATAACTATAAATTCAAAAGTGAAAGTGTTTCTTTTTTCGTAATAGCGGGAAAGATTAATTTGTTTTGAAATGCGCGCGCATTTCGATCGGCCATAGACTAAACGACCATTTTTATGATTTGTCGCGGACCGAATGGGGGAATTAGAGTTTTTACAGAGAAAACATAAGTTGTTAAGGTTGATTGATTTAATTGACTTCGGTTTATTAAATACGTAAAAGCTGAAATTATCTATTTAATTACACACTTGCATGAAATGAGTAAGTAATATGTATATTTATTTATTTATACCTACTATTGAAACACGATCTTTTTTGGAACCGATTTTTTTTAAAGAAAAACGCAACTGAACCATTAGAATTTAAAAATAAATCTATAAATCACTTGTGAATAATAACAATCAAAAAGCAACGTTTGATTGTAGGGCAATTAGAGCCAGGTTATGAGCAAGTGTATTGAAAAAATATTAACACCCATTTTACTCATTTTTCCGTTAACATATGAGAGCGAGGATACAAGATTATATTTTGAAGCTGAAATAGCAACTTACCTTGAACGCTAAGAATGGCACTAGAACCTTGCTGAAAAGGACGAAGACTTAGGAAGATACGTTAGGTACGATCAAAAGGTCCCGGGCTTAAATTCTGGTCTTCACAGCAGACACATTAGCAATTTAACCTACGGTTAATAATACTAAATTCAGTTACTGTTACGGACTCTCCGAAAAAGTGCTGGTAATTCTAGTACAATACCAACAAGTAGTGCCAAGCTATCGTTTCTTTAAAAAACAGAAATGTCGCAGCCAACAAGCTTCATCAGCCGTTCTATGCACCGCCTATGCTCTTTTTTAAATGGCGTCGTTTAATTAGCGGCCTGAATGACGTTCAACCATTTGATTAAACGGCAGGGCAAATGGCTCTCATCAATGACCTTCAATTACTTGGCTAGCATTTAATCAAACATCTATGAAATAACTTCGCTTCGCTCTGCACCCGCATTAGTCTTCTAACCTAACCTATCCAAATCGTATTGTGTAGCTTTGTCAATAAAGCTATCACTTCTGTTCTGGGAATTCACCTCTGCCTACCTCCTCGATGATTTACAGGTATGAGTATATGCAGTATGTAATCTTATTTCGGGGTGGTGCCCTATCTTACAAATGGCCTAAGCATAAGTCAGTCAGTTTGTTTAATGTACAACATAAACCTTATGGCTAAATATCATCCAGACCATTAATTGAATGGCGCCGATTAGTTAATAGCCTAGGCAGTCAATTAAACGGCTTATTAATCTATTTGGCTGCGACAGAAATATACAACAATCCTATCCAACTACTATTCATTACTTTAATTCACTTTTATTAATTCAAATCTCCACTCTGTTACATTCCTAAAGAACTTACAAGTGTGAGACTGACGCTTTGGATATTCACCAATTACAAGCTTGTCGATGCCGTGGGCGTGAACTCCCCCTCCGTTACCTCCTCCCTACCTCCCGCGGGAAACAATAAGTAACAGTTTAAGGAGATTACGAACAACTCAGCGGCGATAAGTAGATCCGCGCGAAGAAGAATAGGTATTACGTTCGGTGTCGTACGCGAGAGGCGTACAGTGAGCGGCACATTCTATACTATCTGCTTTACGTGCTTTAAAAATTCATTCAATTACGTGATACGTTTGTTTCTGGCGTCACACGGATGCCGAATTTTCTCCTGACTTTTCCAAGCCTTTTTTACCCTAACAATCACAAATACAACAAAAATAAACAATTCAAATCAGCAAAGTCATCTCCAAGGTTTGCGCTAAAGCAAAAAAAAAAATGCTTTTTGTTTTTGTAAAGATTTTTACATATTTAAACTATCATGGTTGTTTACACTATTATGAAAGTTCGTCTTCCGTGATCATGGCGCTTGCAACAGTGCCGAAATATCGGAAACTCAACAAATCATTACATGGTAAATATCCCGAAAACTTTCAAAATAGATTTTTAGATGTTTGTTAAATATATATCAGTGTGTTAGTTGCTTAATCACGCTTTAACGGATGTGGCTGAAATCTGGTACAGAGATGAATTTCATTATGGTCTGAAATAACACACAGGCTACTTACTGAGCCTGTAGTGAGCTAACTGAACAGTGTAGTAACTGACTGAAGCGAGCTGATTTTACGTTCAATGTTAACTTTACTACAAGTGATGATAATACCCCCTTAAGTTATACCTTAATACCTTTGTGTGTCAGTATTCAGCATAAGTTACTGAACATGTTGTAAACGGAATTTAATTATGAAGTTTGGAATCTACAGGATGTTTGTTAATACTAAATTCATATATTTATATAAACTTTATTTTACAAGTTGTGTTTTGTAACTTAACATAGAAATGGGTTAAACATCAAACATAAATTTATTCAAGGGTTTATTGCTTTGTTGGGTAAATTGCTGAGCAAACTGGACTAAGTGTACGTTAGATAAACTTTACCAAGTCATTCTGATCTTGAAAATGCTTAGGGAAAATTTTATCCTTTTCATTTCAAGACCTGGGTTTAAATTATAAAATATCACAATACCTACATGCTCGATAAAATGATATATTCACGTAGGCACGCTTCTGCCTAACCTACTTGTAGGATGAGAAGTACTGTAAATACTAAACACCAACATTTCTTAAACTGCATATTAAGTTTACTTTGAGATCTATCTATTCCCGTCAAGTGGACCATTTTTCCTAACTTCTACTGAGTATTTGCTTACATAAAGCCTGTAACACTTACCCAATAGCCCTAAATTGAACTCACATATACACCGCTGCGCCGCATCACACGAATAAAATATCACCCTATTTATAATGAGCGAAATTTTTTACCACTACCAACGTAGGAACACCCACCATACGTACCTACATATATCACCATGTGTACAAAGCCTAATACCCCGGCAGACGCCCGAATTTTTACCAAATTAATCTGTCTTCAAACACTCCAAGTTCTTTGTAGAATCAAGCAGAAAATTTAATCTTGCGTCGCGATCTGTGCGTATGTATTGTACTCGCAGCAGTACATAAACTGTGGGGTAAATGGGTAAGGGTAAATTTTGAATTACGTGTGTTCGATCGAACTGTTCTTCTACTGTGAAGTGTTTGAAGTATGTAATTATAGTTTCCCCAATGTTATGTGAGAAATATTGCAGCATGTTATTACTTGTTGATACTCGTAGTGTTTATAATTATTTAAATTATCGGCGATTAGAAGATAAGATTAGCTTCTTATTTCCAGATACTTTTCTCATGGTGCTTACCTATTTCTGTGTATGTAAAAGTGAATATAAAAGTAATAATCATGGCGTTCATAAGTGTTACTTTGTGATTTAGATGAAAAAAGATTAAATTTCTTAATTTGCATCACGGTTAGGTTTTCAGCACAGCCTCTCTACACGATCCTCCTATATTTACTGCGAGTAATGTAGAATATTTCAAAGAAACTGTTCGTTATGTTGCTTTTATAATTTATTCGATTTTTTGGACTCTAAGGCCCGTATTCCAGATGTCCTGAATATCTGTCTTCAGACCTAGTTTTTCCTAGATTGTATTCTAGATGACAGTTCTATGGTCATTGTGAGAGTCGATTGACAACTGAGCGTTTTTCCGGAATCCGGGCCTCATCTCCCCATGAATCAGCCAGCTTTCTAGTTCGTTCTCAATAATTGTACAGTATTGTAGGTAGGTAACCTTGATGAAACTTTTATGATTTTAGTCGGCGTGATTCCAATATAGATACGCCATTGTTACAGAGTTTCTGCGATTATATCGGTCAAAATGATACCAGAAACTAGAATCTTCAGTCAATAACTCTTTCCTTTGTCGCACCATTAAGACCTGGAATTCCTTGCCAGCTCAAGTGTTTCCCTCTTCCTACAGTCCCGATTCCTTTGAGCGGGGCGTGAAAAGGCATTTGATGAGGCCTTCAAGCTGATTGCCGCCATTGTTAATATGGCACATGTACCTATATAGGTAATGGTGGCTCTCTTTCCTGAGACTTTGCCTTCAGCTTACCATCAGGCGAGTTAATGTCAAATTGACGTGTTATGTGTGAAAAGCTATGGCGTGTTAAAACAGGAAAACAATAATACACAATTTATTTGTCACGTATTTATTAAACACGACTACATAGACACATTATTGCAAACTCTCTACAATCTAATCGATCCAATAAATATTATTAATTAATCACTTTTATTATTATGTCGTCGGCATAATTTGGTATAATACTATTGTTATAAGTGCATTGTTATGGTAGTGCTAACAAACATAATAGTAACTATAATAATAATTTACAATATGTACATTTGAAAGACAATATTTACATTTTTATACTCACGCCTGTTAATCCTCAAAATGGTGGCAAAAAATTATATTACATTAGATATACTAATGCAAATATTTCGTCAAATATGATTTTCAGTCACGTAACAGAAAGGAAGTCTAGTACCGTCTAGCAGCCACTAATGTTATGTCATAAAATAAGTAACTTATCTTGACGTTATTCCATTAAAAATATCATTTCCTTCGTTTACAATATTGAGGACTTTACTCGTACAATTCCATAGAATCACATAGCTCATTGCTTCATTTCAATTACTGTACTTCTAATAAAGTTTATCATAATTATTATCCATAGTTTATACCAATACAGAAACTTTAATTCGCGTAATTACAATTCTAAAGAATTTGACGATTGCTAGTTTTTATAAGTTCTTATGTCATGTTTAACATTATTTTTGTTTAATAAGAATATGATAGCTACTGAAGACGTGTGGTATAAATTGAAATTCATTAATACTGCATTTATTACCTGCTTTACAGATTGCCATGGTGGTTAAAAGGTTACCCGAAATTACAAAACATCCTTCATCCTTCAACATAAGCTGTTATTCACGTACTCTGAAGGAATTACACTTTAATCAAGGACGCAACCAAGAAACATAAATCCGAAATTTAGAACCCGCACATATCAATAGGGTTTGAGCTGAACGCATATAATAGTACCGTTAGTACGTAAACTTCGGTCCACAACTTCGGATGTACATATATTTCATAGCAGGCCTTCATTAATTTAAATATGGTATTAGCAAAGATTCTGAAAGGTTTATCAATGTTTTGTTTATTTTCATATTGAAATTTAAAAAAATCTTTCTACTTTGACCTTATAACGCCTAGGGGGGTATAACCTAATTTTTTGAGATGGCACACATGAAATATTATAGGTACCTATATATGTACACACTTATACAGGATGTTGCAGTATATCTCTAAAATTAAAGTTAGAGAAGTATTTTAATTGATTAGTATTGAAAACATTGACAGTAGGTGTTGTTACAATGAATTATTAAGGCACACGTCTTAGTTAGTAAGACAACTACACGAATTTGATTAAATTTCTAGGAATTGTTAACGAGAGTAGTGCTGTGCCCAGTTAATAACAAACTTTTTTTACTAATTACATCATCAGTAAATATTGTGTAGATTTGTAAATTATGATATTTGTCCTTCAAAAATTGTGAATTTTACTCATAATAAAATTAACACTTTTCATCACGACCGTACAATTTAACATTTTGTTCTATTTTGTTTTGTTATGTGAGATATTTTATAGGTTACTTAGGTGATTTGTAATTACAAAGGTTAGTTTAGTGAATTGTAGTTTTCATAGAAATATACTTATATTATTATTTTTATGGACTGTTACACGTATTATAATGGATTTTGACATGCGTCTGAGTTCATGTCTCGGTGCAAGGTGCTTAGGTACTACTATCAATAATTATTGCAGCTTAGAAATAGATTGGTACTTTATTAGCACATATTCAGAAGTAATCTTACTATTAAAATAATTCAATTATTAAGGAATGTCGATATATTTGGTTTTTAGCATACTGAGTTACAAAAATTACCCTAAATGCCTACATTTCATATATACATAGGTACATGTATATACCGCTGCGAACTGGCTTAATCAGTCGTTCAATTAACTGCCTAGGCGGTTAACTAAACGGCGCCATTCAATGAACGGCCTGAATGATATTCAGCCGTAACGTTAATTACAAAATTTAATAACCTGGCTGGCTAATGCTTACACCAATCGTAAGATGGGGCACCTTGAAATAAGATAGAAAATTACATACATACTTACACCTGTAAATCCCCGAGGGGGTAGACAGAGGTGTATTCACAGAAAATTAGTGTCAGGTTAATTGTGATAAGCCTTCGTATTTTTTTTTTTTATAACCATGCAGACATAAGTAACTTTTTAACTGTTTAATTATATAGCTAGGCAATTAGTTAGGCGTTATCGATACAAGCTATTTGCCTAGCCGTTTAATTAAATTGCTGAACACCATTCAGGCCGTTAATTGAACGGCGCCGTTCAGTAAAGAGCCTAGGCAGTTAATTGAAAAGCTGATTAAGCTAGTTGGCGGCGACACATATTTTATATTACTTCAATGGAATGCATACAGTCAAACCTAAACAAAATAGTTCTACCTTAACTTAAATTCTGCTCGGTGCATTCTAATCCTACCAATATTATTAATGTGAAGGTTTGTGAAGATATCTGGGCCCTGATTCTGCTATTATTTTTTTGCTGCGTTATCACAGAGACTGTAACCAATGCCATTTAACTTTAGACTTTACTGATATACTGTTAAAGTCTAAAATTAAATGACAATCTTGTGGAGTGAATTAAAAATGTTATAAACTCTTTCTCATTTCATTTTGGACTTTAATATTCCACCATAAAGTCTAAAATTTAATAACATTTTATGCAATATCAGCCGTATAACAGTGGTTTTGCTATGTCATTAAATTAGTAGAATCGGGGGCCTGGATGTGTGTTACTCAATCAAGCTCCAACGGCGAAGCGAATGTAGCTGTAGTCGGAAATAAGACTTATCTCTGTCGAAACCCATAGGATAAAGTGGGGTCAGAATTCAGCGCCGATGGGGCCGCTAGCTTCAGTCAGTTATTCATAATATACAAACACATTATTTCTGGAATGTCAAAAGTATACTGACTTAAATAGAAATACTTGTCTTCATGAATGTTACTCTCTGAATACAAAGTATCGTGCCAACACTTGCCTTCACGAATGTCCAAGATGATTTGCAAATGGCCACAAGGGTTCTTCAGTGGTCTATTCCACTTCTGGTTATGTGTGAACTTTATTGTTGTGTTGTAGCACCACTCGGTCTTGAAGAAGAGCATCGTGTGCTCGGAGACGAAGAGCTTCGGCGCTTGCCAGGCGAGCGAGGTTCGCGGAAGGAGAGGGAGGGGAGGGAGGTGATGATGGTGAGGGTTCAGGCTCTGGGGGGCGTAATGCTGGAGGTGGCAGCGCAAGTACGTACCTGTTAGACAATAATATGTATTTTTAATATTTGTGTAGGAAATAAAAATGTTACTGAAATTTTAACAAAGAACAATCGCCATGCTAAACTAAAAAAATGAAACATTTCGCGAAGTAGCGAGCGGGCGAGCGAGCTGCATGGTAATTACAGATTTTAGCCAATGAATTCTATGTGGATATACTACTAGAAAAGTTATATAGAAAAAAAAATTGTTCTTTTTTTAAATTAGTTGCAGTTCCCGGACTAGGTGGGAAATAATTTTTGTATTTCAAATTTGGAATGGGATTTAGGAACTTAGTAAATGAGCTATTTAATCATTAATTTTGAGACTCATCTCTCTCATCTAGATGACAGCTATGAAAAGTTACTGTTCCGTACAACTAGTCTAGTAGTATACCATAGAAGTAGTATTCAACACGCTTACCGTCAAAACGATACCTTATTTTCTATCATACCGACAAAACCAAAACATCTTAAGGCAGCAAGTTTGCATAGAAAAAGGAACTTTCAACAATCTACAGGTTATTGATTTTCCTTTGAACTGGCTCTGTCGCTTAGAACCTTTACTACATGTTGTAGATGACATGTACAATCGAAGACAACAAGCTTACCTAATACTAAATTTACCAATACCAAATTTACCGGTGTAGTAACGCTCTAAACGCCGCGGCAGGTTCAGCATCGTGCCAAAGCGGTGCTGGCACTCCGAGGGCTCCCAGGCCAGCTCCTAGGCCAAGAGCCCACCACTCACCGCCAGGGGGGCCGCCACCGCCCCATTCGCCTACCACTGCAAAAAAACATTGTATCAATGGGATTTTAAATTAATCTTTCTTTTCTTATGTTTTTGAGGTGAAAAATTTTCGTTTATCATTTTTCAAAATAGGAAAAATACATTTAAACACGAGAGACACCAATATATATTTACATATTAGGTAATATTTCACTTCTATCGACAGCCTGTTGATGTAGACAAGAATGAAGGAATAAAATGATGACAGAAATAAATACATAAACACTAGTTGCAACTTTGGACATTTTATTATGGTGTGGCAGTTATTGTAGGTATTCTATTTTCAATTCCATATGTAAAAAATTTAAAGTCGAATACAAGTGCTACTCCATCTCTTGATGGTGATAGATAATTTAATTAAAAACAACTGTTTGGACAAAATTTATAAACACAATGGACCAAATTTGGGTGCCAAAATACCTCTACCTACCTACCTCAGAAATATAAAGATATGAAATATGCATATATCTATCAAAAATCACTCTTTGAAATCACAACGCACCAAATCGAATGTTTGTATAACTATTACCGAATGCAGGTGATGGATAAGTGATAGTGACGACAATACGCCCTTGTATACCTGCACCTGCCGAGAGTGTGCTCACACCTTTACTCACAATAAATAAACGGTCATAATCGTCACAATTTTCGAATATCGAACGATATTCAAATATCGAACGTTTACATTTTAAACAGGGTTTACTGCGCAAATATGTTAGACTGTAACGATATTCAAGTTTCGAATTACTATTTCGTTTGTTTTTGGATAATGTTTTATTCCCATAATGGCTTTCTGTAAATTACATGAAATCAGCCAGCCAGGTCTTAAAATCGATCTAGGTATTCATTTGGGTGCTATAAAGCTACAGACAATCACATTTAAAACAAACTTATAACACCCCACTTTTGGCGTGAAGGTGTTAAAAACTATATAATTATTTCTGTAAACAGCACATAAAAAGCTCATAAAGCTATAATATTCAAATCACAAAGAAATATAAAGTAACCATATCAATACAAATCACAATTATACCGTTTGTCGCCAAGCCCATAACGATCTGTAAACTCACATAGGCACTCATAACACACGCACACACATAATTATGTAACTTAGTGTGAACATATTGCCCCCCCCCCCCCCCCCCCCCTCCCCCCACATAAGTAAACACACACAAACAAAAAATCATTTGTCGTAAAAGAGGAGTACAATCAGGCACACAAGCGCTCGCTCAGTAATATCCAATATATCATTCGGTAAACAAATTCCCAATAATTGTCGTTATCAAAAGGATCTCGCTGCCTGTCATTATTAAAGCATTAGTAGGCTAATGATACTCCCGTTATACGTTCGTGTGTGGACACGAACGTATAACCAAATATTTCCGATGTAATTAAAATTAAAGGTGTCGATTTGACGGTTTATTGATGAAGAGTTATTTACTGTAATTTATGTACTGTTTATTTACTAATAAGCAATACTCAGCTACTGTATATATTTACTGTGTGCTATCTGTGTTATTTTATCATTTACGCTATTCCTGGCTTTGCTTTCCAGCAACTATGATCGAAATACTTATTACTAATAAAATAGCTATTCATGTACAAACATAAAAAAATATTAACATCCGCACATTAACATCCGAATTGAGATTCTTCTCCTTTTTAGAAGTAAGTTAAAAATATAGTAAACATATTTTAATATAATAATTTCAGTGACTGATACTTACTCATAATTCTTGTACACTTCCGAAAATATCGTGTGAAAACAATATTTTCTTTCGTTATAAATACGATTAAGCCAGGAAGCAATTAAAATGCGATGATTTTCAGCATCTAATGGCCTTTTGCTTATCCTAGTTATGGATTTATGATAAAGCGATAAAAATATAGTATTTATTTAGTAATGATGCATGTTACAAGAGGGTGCGACAGTCCAAAGTATTTTAAATGATAGGGCGGTATGAAAGGGTGACGAGTGATTACATCGAAATCGTTACTAATTGTCAACGATTTCACTGTGACTGACACCCAGATCCGATCTGAATTATTAATAGGGTTCGCACTTTAAATCGTATTTGGGGAAGCATATTAATACAATTCACCAAGTCAATTGTGTTAGAAGTAAGTTCACGTTAGTAGAATAACTCCTAGGCTTCTAACCTGCGACCGCACGAAGACCTTCAGCGTCAAGATGTGACTCCTTATAAACGGAGGAGGTTTTGAAGGAAACTGTGCGTGGTAATGAGTATTAGGTGTTTTTTAGAGCACCGCCAAGATATTTGGAGCCCTTCATCGCCCACTAGAGCCCCACCTGCGGATTGATGGTTAAGATTCTGGAGCAGGCTTCTCTCTCGAGGTTCGTAGTTCACAGTCGTAGGCACAGTCACTACTATAACGCCTGTTTAATCAAATCAAAAGGACTAGAAGAAGAAAGTGTACCCCGGACTTCGGGGTGAAAGCCTGGAACTGAGAGCAATACTAAGAAGATAATAGTGATGGTTAAAGATGAAACCAGCCTTACCACTCCAATACTATACATCTTAAATTGTATTGAATATATTTTGTTATACCCTATGCCTTCAGTGATATATACAAAAAATACTTGCCAATGGGATAAAATTACTTAAAAAACAAACAAACTAGGTACCTACCTACAAATTAATTCATCTCCGATAATTTCGAAATACAAAAGCATATCATATCAACCCTACTGCTACCCGCACCAATGATAACAATCGGTAAATGATCGTTAATGATCGGTAAACATCGTCTGCAATCGTGTTCATATTTCATTACCGATGCGTTGCGTTCGGTAAACGAGCTCCGATTACCGCAATATCATATAAGTTTCTTGTTTACGACTGTACCTCGTGTTTAATGCGTTTCCTATTATTATTATTAGAGTACAAAAGTACCCAGTTCCATTCTCAGTCGGCTTTTCCTGATAAAAAATTTCAGTTGACGGTAATAAAAAATAAGTTCGTATCACAGACTAAAATGTTAATGTTTTCTTCATAAATACTTAATATATTTTTTTAATTCACTTGCTCGTAAATTAACTGTAATCTCACCGCAATTAGGTATACAATGATACCTATAATCAAATTACTGTTTTTTAATTGTTATACATATATCACGAGTGGGATAATGACTTTTTTTTAATTTTATGGGTAGTGTTGCTTTATTCTTAAAGAAAATCGATACAGAAAAGATCGTTTCATGCAACTTCGTATTTAAATAGAAAATTTCATTTTGTACGTGTACAATAAACAAAACTTTCACTCAAATATAACTTTTTGTTTTCTCTCTATTTAAAACTTTAAGCAAATTTACCATTTTTTACACGCGATAAACAAAAAAAAAAGAACCCTCATTCTTTTAGTGTTTGGCCAATGCAAGCGTATGGAAAACCTACTCCCGCCAGTCTGCCAATGCCAAAAAGCTTCGCAATTCGTTTTTACTGTTGAAATTAAAGTTATTTATTAATTAAAATGTCTACAAGTACTAGTTATGAAGAAAATTATTTTTGTACCTACTACACCGCCCGATATAAACACATATACTGTACAACGTCCGATATGATGTGATTGATGTGAAGTCCTTAACGTTATGGAATATTCACTACCTGAAAACTGCAAGGGTAAATATCTATTTTAGTATTATTTTATTCACAAGTGTATTGAAAAACGTCATATGATACACGTGTTGATTACCGTCTTCGGCTCTCTTTAGATCTCAGTGGTGTCTCAGCGGTAATCACCAACTTTACACACTTGTACCATAATGTACTATAATACTAAATGAAAAAAAAAACAAAGGAACCGAAATAATTATAAATCCAAAATTAAAACAAAGAATCGCAATCAGAAAATAATATCATTAGTTTTTGTGTAGTAAAGTTGTACCAAAAAATCGCGATAAACGAAAAAAGTTCGCGTAAATTTTCGATAATTTCTACAGTTTGATAAACTCACCATGGTCGTGATGCATAAAAGGAGCATGGTCTCTGCCGAGTGCCTTTTCTCGTTTGCGCCATTTTGCGCGACGATTTTGAAACCACACCTGTTAACAACATTACTTTAGGTACATTTTAATTGACAACATGACAGTAAATGGATACATAAAACTTACACGTACGTCATTTGGGATGACTTGTACATTATAAACGATTTGCATTTTGAAGCGGTTTTTTGAGGCAAAATATTACAAACTATTTTGAGTATTATCTACGAGAAAAAAAAACTCATAGTCATTTGAAGGTGAAAGAGGGCCTCTAATTATTCCTAGGACAAAAGTTCAATACCGTCTATTGCTTTTTCAGTGGGGATAGACCCTTACTAGATGACGCAAAATTGTTAAACGTTTCTAGATAAAATTTGAAACAAAGATACATAGACAGGAAGGCCTGTAAGAGTCATTGAGCCGTTCGTCATTCAGCAGGATTTACAAGTTGCAGTTGAATTAGTTTCAGCTGGAAACATCTTGTTGGGGCCCAAACAGGATTAACAGAAACTGCACTAATCTGTTCACACTGCTCCGAACTCTACAGTCCTAGTAATTGGTCCAATCAAATGACTGTAAGTTGTGGCCGACTTTATTTTTCTTTTATTGTGTAATTGTTAGCAATTTGACGCCCCCCTTTCTCTTCCCATTCTCAACCCCCCACTTGTCCGCACCTCTCGACTACAATGGAACAGTAATGAAAAGCAATTACGCATACGTGGTCTCCATTCCTCGACACCAATTCACTAACACCATCTCTATTCGATGGTAATAGAGTTCATTTTTGGATTTAACATTCGTTGGAGAATAGAAACAAATTGAGCTAGTCGAGCCGCATTGCGCTAATAAAAAGACATTGAAGGAGAAAGAAAAAATTGGTGTAATTTCATAATTTTCAAATGAGACCATTTTACTGATTCAGTGCATTCGTACAATGGCTTCGCTCACTGGCAATGACGACAATTATGGTGACGTAAATGCCGGAGAGTTTTCTCTAATTACTCTAATCTTATTACTTAACGGTGAAACAACTAAAGAGTTAATTTACTCAAAGGTATAAATGAAATTGGAGTGTCTGTTTGAAATATTGAAATAACAATTTTTTACTACATGCACTATAATATGCTCGTTTACCTCCTATGTCATAAAAAAAAAATCATTTTTTACAATTTTTGTCTGTCTGTTTGTTCCGGCTAATCTCTGAAATAACTGGACAGATTTTGAAGGGACTTTTATTGGCAGGTAGTTTCTTTTATTTTAGAAAAATAGCGTTGACTCAACACTAAGCTGTAACCGACATCCACACGGGCGGAGCCGCGGGCAACAGCCAGTATTACATAGGTATATATAATAACGCAAACGCCTGTGTGTCATTGAAGTGAGGTTGGAATACACTGTGAATATAGTGTGTGATCCAATTGAAACTGCGTAAACACATTTCATACAATAAATTCAATAGTGAAATGGGAAAACTACTTTATATTTTTACATGAACTGCTAGGGAAGGAAAATCTTTGTTACTTATTTATTATATATATATATATTTATATAATTATAATATGTAATATTAAATAAAGTCCAAAAAACATTATAGAGCAAGTTCTATTCAAACAACCCGCCCCTGATCGCTCCTGGTGCAAAAGTGCCCATCACACTTGCTTCGTTGCCGCGCTGGATGGCGAAAGCCAGTCTTTGCACCAGAAACGATCCGGAACGATAGGAGATTGGACAGAGGCTCATCGAAACGACCCACCGGTCGTTTCGATGAGCCTCTGTCCAATCTCCCCAATAAAGTTTTTAGCCTCCTTGCCCCAGCTCCCCAGGGTCTCCACCGCCACTGGCACGAAATAGTACAGCGGCTCCAAGTCAGCGTACTTAAGCCTCTTCCGAGAGCTGGCGTCTTCCGCGGCGGCAGCCGGGGAGTGGATGGTACGACTAAGGTGGCTGGTGGCTACCGTGCTGACACAAGTTGCGTCCCAAAGTAGCCACTTGCCATTCTTCCATGGCACCAAAGTCAGCCCGTCCGGTCTCTTACCGTCAGACCTGCTCAGTCCCGGAGGCTCAAGCACGCAGGGGACGTTTGCCGACACAAGGGCCCTGCGGACGATATCGTTCAGAGCGTGGTGTATTGTATATTGATTTTAGAATCTAAATAACCCTCCTTTAATACCATTACAGACCAGACTCCGTACAATACTAAACAGATAACCTACTACTTCGAACACACTCTTCCGTACCTATATCATGATAAATTCGACCTCCTTTCATTATTCTCTTTGCGTTAATCACGGTCGCCTCTGAGGCCTTTAAATGCAATCTCTTTTTTGCGTTAAGTTTAATTTATTTTCGTATTGCATTAGTAATAGAAAAGTATTTTAAACATTTACTACGTTGTCAATAAAATAATCATTATCCTGCCCAGCTTCAAAATGCATTGTCATCTAAACTCAACGTGTATCCAAAATTTCATCTCAAGTGGTTATAATATTGACTACCTTACCTACTGTAAACTACAAGTTGCAAGATTAACCCGACCATGCATAGGTACATCTATTACGAATACGAAGGTCTAGTTCCAATCCAACCCACTTGTCATATAAAGTTGATCAATTAAACATAGATTTAATTCTACGACTGGTTCTCAAGTGTACTTCCAATGAATGAAAGACCGCGTGTCGATTACAAAGCGCAATCACTCCACATTTTATTGAGACCGTCTGAATTGCATTCGGAAACGACACTTTTACAATTTAAATTAAACCTTAAAACGAAAGTGATAAAGTTTAAAATGTCAAATCGTGATTTAGAAGTTGTTTGTCGGCAACGCCATCTATGAAGTGGATTAAAAGCAATTTGCAGTTGTTGAGTGTGATTTAAGGAGCGCGGGTGGGCTCCCCTATGTGGTCGTACTTCGGAAACCAATAACTCCACTTGAGATCTTTACAAGGAATACTCAAATGTAGAATGAGTTATAGGAAGAATATAGTAATGAATTATATAATACTAGCATTTGCCCGCGGCTCCGCCCGCGTGGATGTCGGTTGTCGCGACCAAACATAGCCTATGTCCTTTCTCAAGGTCTAATCTACCCCTATACCAAATTTCATCAAAATCGGTTCAGTGGTTTGGGCGTGAAAGCGTAATATACAGACAGACAGACAGAATTACTTTCGCATTTATAATATTAGTATGGAAGTATGGATATTTTCCGAATCAGGTACTTATTAGGCGTAATAAAGGCAAGTGTATTGTTTGTTACGCCATAACGTCTAAATAGATGTGGTTGATACCTATTTTGCACATAGGAAGAGAAGAAGTATGACCGGGGCAAGTGGGACATAACTATTTGTATTCCCAGGAATATATAAAGCAGTACAACGTTCGATTGGTTCGTTACAGCAAAAATGTCTGTAATTATATAGATTTACATTCATATTACTAGCAAATATTCATATTGCCAGAATATCTTCGGCCAACACATCACAGATCTTGGACATCATAATGCAGACAAAGGTCTTATATAAAAAAGATAATTCACCATTTAACAAAAATCCCCTGCCAAAGGTATTTCTTCTTTCCTTTAATCTTCTTCAACGACTGCATTTCACCATTTAAATCCTAAAGAATGTAGCTGATTCCTCAAGTGTGCCGTCTAGTGGCAGATATTACCCTCCCCCTCACATCACTCCGTCTCTGCATCCTCATAGTCGCAAGTCGAGTCGGTAATTACTAAATGACGCGGTGCTTGCTTTAACCAAAGCATAGAACCACTTAACACAAACCATTCTTAATTAAGGCATTTGAATTTGTGTTAATTATTATAATTACTGCAAGTTTAACATCCAAGACTATATACAAAATTATGTAATAAGTGACACAGGAGGGCGATAGACGACAAGAAAAATATACGACCATAAATACAATTGGGTATTTGAATGACTAGTCAAATTAGTCACTTTTTAATAAACGTCACAACGGTAAGTCATAAGAAAACTTGTTTGAAGTAAATTATTGTGACGTCATAATATTTTAATAGTCAAATTATTTACTGTTGTAGGTTTGGTGGATGATTAAAAATAAATAAAAACGATAAAATTAGAACAAACGCAACTGTTATCACCCTTTTACCATTCTTATTTTAATAAGTTCAGTTAAATAATTTATTTTAATCACAGGAAAATACTCAATTACTTGTCCTGACTGATCCCTTAACGCAGAGAGTAAACCTTTAGAGCAAACTAGAAATTTGAACTAAATTGTCAACATCCAATACGTTTTTTAAAAAAAATCGATGTTAAGGAGATAATATGGTATGAAAGAAAATGAAAAAGGGGAGAGAAACAATTATTGGATATTTTCCAAAGTCAGTAGCAATAAAAGTCGAAGTTTAATTTGTTGCTGATACAGATACAAATAATCGCTCGTCAGTCGCCAAGTGCGCTCGCGGCTGTAAACTGCACCTGTAGAGTACCTCATTAGAGCTATTCATGCGGACGAGGCCTATGATTAAAATTACGACTTTTGTTTTTGATGTCATTTGCGGCTGAATCTTCTAGATTTTGGTACGACGAAGTGATTTCTTCGTAAGCTTTTACATATTATTTGAAAGATTCACTGAATTAAGATTAAGTACCGGGAGATGGTGATATCAAGTACTGTTTTCTTTTCATTAACTCGTCCTACAATGCTAATCGATTGTGGTCGCAATAATTCAGTATTGTGTTAAATAGGATAAGAACCTGTTACCTCTTAAGTACCTGTCCAATGTATTAACGAATAAAATATATTTATATATTTCTTAACTAATAGAACAGTGAAAACTTAACAAATTTTTTTAGTTTTTGTAGCGTCAATCGTGTGTTGCCCTGTATCTTGTGTAGGTATACTTTAATCTTCATTAATGCATATTAAATTTTGATCGACAATAAAGAACTACCTACCCATGACTTAACTAATCACTTTACTATTGCTAACAGTTATCAGATAACGCACGTTCATTGTTCGGGGATGTCAATTTATGTAAAGAAAAATAATCCATATAAGTCACAGAGTATACCACCGTTAAGATTCGATTTTGCTTCTACATTTACTACCACGCAATGCGGAATTAAAACATGTGAGAATGCTACAAGAAAAACAAATTTTTAGCTTCAATTACCTTATTTTAAATTTTCAACAACAAACCCCTTTTTTATTCTTTGTGAGGAACAAATCGCAATAAGAAAGGACCCTAATTACAATATCTGCGACAATTAGCGGCTAGGCGGACGGTAATGCGCGCGGTTGTGCTGCAAACATTAGCACACTCGCCACAAGAACATAATGACAGAAGAATTAGCGCGCATTACGCGACAAAATGAAGCCAACACAATAATGCGATTAACTGTGTTCGCGTTTCGAGCTCCTCTTATAGAAAGGACAGAGACAATTTTGAATTAGGTATTTTATTTGACAAATTTTTGAAACCTATCTTAAAAGACGTAGAATTTCTTTTTTTACCGCTTACAAGTTATCTTTTTCGCAAACAAACATTATAAATAAATAAAAATGCGTTTTTACTTTGTTTGCTTGAAAAGTGCTCGAAGTACGGTCGCTCACGGCAAATTTGTGTGTGACGTCATCAATAAGATATGGAATCTTAATATGGAATTTTGTAAATATACGATTACAAAAGATATAATAATAATAGGGGTTAAAGTATGAAATTGCCGTTTCATTGTAATAGGTACTTCGAATTGACATAGAACCTTCATGGTTTGAGATTTTTGAGTGAAACTTTTTCCACATGGTACCTATGTAGTTCTTCATTTAAAAATGTGCAACATTCGATTATCGACTTTCAGTTGTTTTTTTTATTCAGCTTAGACAAGAAAGATGGATACTTCGAAAATTCGAGTGATTTTTGAATACGAGTTCCGACGCGGAACTAACGCGGCAGAAACAGCTCGCAATATCAATGTTGCGTTTGGAGAGGGGACTGCTAATGAACGCACCGTGCGATTTTGGTTTAAACGCTTTCGTGATGGAAACTTTGATTTGAAGAACGAACCACGAGGAAGGCCGTCCACACAGGTGAATAACAATGAATTGAAAGACATGGTGGAAGCCGATCCGAGCCAAACTACCCAGGAATTAGCTGCATGGTTTAACGTTACCTTACCAACAATATTGACTCATTTGCGTCAAATCAATAAAATAAAAAAATTTGAAAAATGGGTACCTCATGATTTGACTGATCTGCAGAAAGAAATGCGTGTTGAAACTTGTGTTGCCTTGTTGAATCGATACAGAAATGAAGGAATATTGGATCGAATTGTGACATGTGATGAAAAGTGGAATCTTTACGATAACCGTATGCGAAAAATGCAATGGCTGACCCCAGGTGAAACGCCACAACAGTGTCCTAAAGCAAAGCTTACCAATAAAAAGGTAATGGTAACTGTTTGGTGGTCTCAGCATGGTGTTATTCACTATAGCTTTCTACGATCTGGTCAAGCAATAACGGCAGATGTCTACTGTGCCGAACTCCGAACAATGATAGCAAAACTAGCAGTGAAACAGCCCCGACTCATGAATCGATCTTCACCATTATTGCTCCATGATAACGCGAGACCTCATACAGCACGAGAAACCGTTTTAACTCTACAGGAACTGCAATTAGAAACTATCCGTCACCCTCCGTATTCGCCAGACCTTGCTCCAACAGACTACCATTTTTTTCGTGATTTGGACAATTTCCTATGTGATAAAAAGTTTTCTTCTCAGGAGGCAGTACAAAATGCTTTCACACAGTTTGTCGAATCTAGATCACCAGAGTTCTATCGCAAAGGCATAAATGACCTTCCTACTAGATGGCAGCAATGTATAGATAATAATGGTAATTATTTTGATTAAATAAATACGTTAAATTAAAAAAAAACGAATTTCAATTTGTCAGTACAAATCGGCAATTATACTTTAACCCCTAATATCTGATTAAAGACAAGTATTACGACTCACGGCGACGGACGAGTAGTTGTTACGGGACATGTTTTATATTGTTAAAGCTTATTTGTTTAGTAGGACACTCATAATAATGATCTCAAACGTAGAAGTCAATGGTTACAGTTGGCACACTAAAACCGAAAGTTTACTGTTGTTCTTATTTTGAGAACCACTTTAATGTACCTAGGAAAGTAAGAAATCAATTTAACCTATGGCATTGCAGAATAATGCCTACATATAATTTGATCATAACTAATCGTTTTGTAGGCTAACATTAGTATAGCGTTTCCCGTAATCAAATTCTCGTAACTGTATCTCTGGTACCTAGGTATATTCCTATGTATTCAAAGTAATTGATATAAATATAACCCCCTAATGATGTGAAAATATACAATAAAAAATACAATATGTACACCAGCACAATGGGCCATTATAATGGGTTTTGCAGAATATTATCGTTTCTATATAAAAGGAATAGGTAATTTAGAAACCTCCCTGAAAACTATTTCAAGTCTTTTTATAGTCTAGCTATCGTTTTTGTTAATATATAACACTGCATTACTTTTGATAACGATACTTACAGAAAAGTATTGCATTCCGACACTCGGCAGAGCACAAGTTAATGAGTAACTTAAGTAGGTGTTAGATGCAAAGACATTACATTTAGATAGGATTGCACTGTCGGTTTCTATAATATCCTTGCTAAATTTTATTCGATTTTCATAATCCTACTAATACCAAAGTTTGTGAGTATGGATGGATGGATGGATGTATGGATGGATGTATGGATGGATGTATGGATGGATGTATGGATGGATGTATGGATGGATGTATGGATGGATGTATGGATGGATGTATGGATGGATGTATGGATGGATGTATGGATGGATGGATAGATGTATGGATGGATGTATGGATGGATGGATGGATGTATGGATGGATGGATGGATGAATGGATGTTTGTTACTCTTTCACGTAAAAAACTACCGAAATTATTTTAATAAAACTTTACAATAATATAGCGTGTTTTATATATCATACGCTACTACTCAAGATTACGGAGCAGTGATCACTATTGTCAACAAATCCGGCCGGCATATACAGAGAAGTGACATTTTTTTTAAGAGCGGGATATCCCCACCTTTACCCCCAGAGCCGGCACGGTCTCCGACTCGCTCCCGGTACTTTATCGTCCTACGATGCGCACCCAGAGAAGTGACAGTGCAGTTATTTCTGTTGTTGAGCCACGGTGCTGTGGATGGCGGTCGAGCAGGCCGCCAAAAAAAATACGCGCTGAAAGGGTTGATACTTGATGGATAAAGCTTAGGAACGGACATAGGCTATTTTTATCGCGATAGAACGGGTTAAAGCAGAGGGGCGAGAATAGAGGATGAATGTTTGTAATTTTTTAAGATATCCTGATGAAATTTGATACTGAGGTGAATTAGAGCTTGGGAATACTACGCGATGAGCAAATTATAAACACAGTACCTAGTCGAAACGAGACCATTCGCTTTACCAACTACCAAAGGCGCGAAATTATTCCGATTATTCGTGACGTTACAAGAACTGTCAACTGATTAAAAAACTCGCAACTTTATTTTGTAAAAATAAATTATTTACAATTCAAATTTGAGTGAAATAAATTTGTGTTGTTATTATTTACATATAAGTTATCATATCCAATACATTTCATATTTTATTGTAAAAGTTGTCAAATACCCAATTGGGAATACAAGCCTTCAAGACTTAGACAATTTTATATTATTACTCATCACCATCAATATCAAATTATTATTACTAATTACTATTACGCATCATTATTCTCGAAGCCTTTTAATGGGATACTTTATCCGCAACTACGCAGAGTGACGCTAAATTATGTTAAAATGAAAAAAATGATGATGAGTTTATTTGTGATAGTGAAAATGGCAGAATATGCTCACAGGTTTAGGTACATAAATTAAACTCATTCTTTATTTTGTGTGACTTGACGTGCGTTGTTTTAATTGGTGATATAAATAAATAAAGAATTTTGATTGATTGTGAGTGGTGAAATAGTATCTGAAAGATACAAATATGTGACCGAGTTTTAGAAACTACCTAATAACACTTTGTATTTTAGCTCACTACATCAGTACTTTTCGTGGTTATTTCATATTATGTAAAGTTAATTATCTGTTAGTGCATTTAAAGAAATTACATGGAAAGCTAAATATGAACGGACATACAAGTGTAAAGTTTCGTCGAATCTTGATATTGTTTGACTTTGAATCTTACAATGAAAAACCCTTTTAGATTTTGTGTCACTCTTTGAGCAAATTAGGCGCTTGTCTGGAAATACCTACATTTATTCTCAGACATTCTATGCAGCTCTATTCAACCATAATAAAGTTTCATCCTCGTCATCATCAATCAATCAATTTGATTCGTTTATAAGCATCAAATGTTCATTAAGACAGAAATGGTATTATAAAACCAAAGGTACTTACTTACAGCAAAAGAATTTTAATTTAGCGTGTATGACTGTATTCTCATACAAATATTAAAATGAATTTAATTTAATAGAAATCCTCTTAATTAAATTAAATTCAAAATTCCCTCATACACTATCCACAGTCCTATATTAATAAACATTACTTTGCAGCAAATCTCTGCGGTGTGTGGGAGGGGCTGGAGCGACAATTGGCGCGCATTGTGTCGCGATCAGAATGGAACTAATTTTAATTACAATTGCACCTCTAGTGGCCGTCGGTCACCCCTAGTCTATATATATGCTAAATATGAACGGACATACCTATTGTAGAAGGTATTTTCAGTATGTAGGTACACGTTAGAATATAATTATCTAAAATAGCTCTGAATATGATAGCTTTCATGTTTTTAAAGCGTTTGATTCCAGGTGATAATAAATGAATGTTTTTTTAGTCACATTTTTTTCTAACGTCGAGTCATTAACAATTATTTTTTTACATTTTAGCTTGGTTAGGTCAGGCAATACTCTGCCACTTGGGCTACCTGGATCAGTCCTGGAACATCTGAAATGTGTTGTTTACGTACGAGTAGTATCTACGTTTTAGATGAATAGTCTACTTAAGTACAAAAATACTAAAGGAAGGAGTATATTAAATTATCTATTAATTCCGTGTATTTAATCAGTAAATGATTAAATAGATAGTTAATCAAAATTATTAATAACGAGGTGCGTCACCACACTACAGTTACATCAGATTTAATTTCAAATAATTAATTAAGTAGTGATGTGATTGGCACTAACGTCTAAAGCATTACATATTAATTATGTTTTATACCATGTGTACCTAGTTATCGTTAAGATGCGTTCTTACCATAAAATTGTAGTTAATTAAGAAATAATTGGTACGATAATTATTCTCTTATATCATTCTCTCGCACTCTCGAACTTATTAAGTATAGGTAGTCACACTAAAAGTTTTGCATAACTTGAAAAAACAACATGTTATAACCAAAATATTATGTTTATTGCTATTCAAATTACTCTCCTTTACATGTTAAACGATTTTTCATGCGATAGAATTTTTTAAAACAGGAGGACCACATATTTAACTGCATGTGCAACGCTATCACTGTCTCTTCGGAGTTGGTAAAAGTGAAATCTCTCATCAAATTTTTGATTTTGAGGTAAATACAAAAATCACTGTGTGCTAGGTTGGGGCTATGTGCAGGACGAGTGACGAGTTGTACTTTACGGAAGCTGAAAATGACTTTGTTTTGTTGGCCGTGTGTGAAGAAGCGTTGTCATAATGTAGGAGAACGCGGCCTTATGGTCGTCTTTCGCGAACTTTTTCTAACACTCCGGGGGAAACAAATGGTAGAATACTACTCGGCATTAACACTTTTTTGATGTTCAAATGAATTGCGCAGATGAAATTGTGCAAAAAAATGATCGCGTTTTATGGAAATAAAACGCGATCATTTTTTACCACTAATTTAACTACCATTAATTTACCGATGTTTTTCACCTGCCTCGCTTTTGTTAGCCTGCTCTCATTTTCAAATACGCATTCACAAAATTGCTGTTTTTTTTTGGGTTCAAAACAATAAATCCACATTTCGTCTCCTGTGACAGTGTCATAAACATCATTAGAATGACCTTGGTCGTACTTCAGTAGCATCTGTGAGCACCATTCCACGTCAGCCTGCTTCTGCTTCGCTATCAGTTCAGCAGGGATCCAACGACAACAAAGTGTCCAAACTTTCAATTCCTCGTAAAATTTTCTGAATTTGGCTCATACTAATCCCCAATAGTCATCGAATTGTTTCATAGGTCCCTCACATACATTATTTTCGTTGACGGCAGTTAGGCCGCCCTTCACCAAATTCATCATGTAAAGAATGCGACCACTCTCAAATTCAGCAAACCATGGCCTCACGGTGCTCAAGCAAGTTGCTTTTCTCCCAAAAGCATTTTGGGGAGAGAAACCTTTTGAAATCCTAAAAAATCATCGCTCTAAAATCTTTTTAACTTAATTCCATTTTTATAGTGTACGTAGAACTTTGATATGTGTGAAGCAACAATTGACAAATGATTGCCCGCCAATTTGTTCGGAGAATGATGATATTACTTAGTAGCCTTTGTGTTTGAAACTACAGTTACTACACTGCCCTATAGGAAAGAATACTGTAATAATAGAAACTGAAAAGGTATGCTCACCTGCACTCTAGCCTCGCTAAGATCCAGCCTCATGGCCAGCTCCTCCCTGGTGAACACGTCGGGGTATTGGGTCTTGTCGAAGGCCCGCTCTAGCTCGTGCAGCTGGTACGTCGTGAAGGTCGTACGGCTGCGACGCACCTGCTTGCACGACAGATACAGATCGATTTGAGAGTTCTTATGATAGACACGGACGCTTATTGGCTGGTTGACTTTTTATTGTGAAGAATTTCGCTTCGATTCGCTTCAACTCTGCGCTATGATCCTAATAGACCCTAGTCTATCAATGAAAAAAATAAAAAATTAAGTACCTTGTGCGGTTCCCCTGTGTCAGATGCGATATGCTTGCCACGGTCAGCTTGCTCTTGGCTGCGCTCGCTATGCTTGGCGTGCTCGTTCTTAGTCTAACTGCTGCCATTGCGTGACTAAAACTTCTAAATGAGCAAGCGCTTTATGTCCATCAAATGAAAAAAGTTACCTTGCGCGGTCTTCCTGCGTCCATAGCTTCAAGATGCTCGCCATGGTCAGTATGCTCGTGGACATGCTCGCTGTGCTCTGCGTGCTCATGCTCGTGTTCGTGATCAGAGTCTGACTGCACTGCGCTCTCATTCTTTAATTCTATTCGATCTGTTGAAACAAGAATAATGCATTTTTAGCATGTCCAAAAAAGTTGAAATTGTGCAATTAGTTCATATTTCTAGGCTCACAGTATTTTAAAGGTTGCCACATGCACTTATGAGGAGTACAGTTGTCTTCAGTAGTCGTTGAACACTAACGTACTAGTAGTTCAGCGAACAGTAGACCTAGCGAGCACATTTTGCCACATTTTTGGTACCATTATCTGGTATCAAAAAGAAAAAGAAACTACGATACGTTTCTTCTTATTTTAAACAGTCCTGGATGTTTCACTAATAAAATAATGACGATCCAATCTTAAGAAAAACGGTACAGCAAACTTCCACCCACTTTCTCATCAGTGTTTTTTATAACGTAATTCAATTTACGAGGCATATTTTTTCACAACGACCGGTGAGAAATCATGTTCTTGATTTTTCTGCCAAAAATCATCAATCCGCTCATAAATAACGCGACTGTAAACTTTCACCACTTTTCTCTCCCATTTTCCCTTCTATAAAAAAAGCTTTCGTCAAAGAAGACGGGTGATAATTGGTTAAGAAAAGACAAAAACTAAATCTGCCACCTTGTCAAAACAGAGACTCTCTCTCGCTTCGCTCGGTCGGTCCACAAATCTTCAGAACAGAACTTAATGATTTTTGGCTGAAACATGATTCCCGACAGATAGTTGTGAAAAAAATCAAGCCTCGTGAAGGTGAACTTCGTTATAAAAACATCAAATAAGGTGTAACGGGAGGAAGTTTGCTGCAACGTTGTTTTTGGAAAGAACGTCATTATTTTTTAG
The DNA here is from genome assembly GCA_949126895.1 of Eilema caniola. Taxonomy (NCBI): domain Eukaryota; kingdom Metazoa; phylum Arthropoda; class Insecta; order Lepidoptera; family Erebidae; genus Eilema; species Eilema caniola. Next base: position 11,998,916 of record OX421460.1, on the reverse strand, counting down.
TGAAACATCCTGGGCTGTCTAAAATATCGTTCTTCTTTTATTTTTTAAATTTATATTTTCTTAATATAAGAGATAAATCTAATAAGTTCCAGCAGTTGAGAAATAAAGATTACAAGTGCGAGAGAATGATAAAAGAAAATAATTATCGACCCAATTATTTCTTAATTAAATACAATTTTAGTGTAAAGACCGCATCTTAACGATAACTAGGTACACATGGTATAAAAAATAATTAATAATTATTGCTATAGACGTTAGTGCCACTCACATCACTAGTTAATTAATTATTTGAAATTAAATCTGATATTAATGTGGTGTTGTAACAAACTTCATTATTAATAGTTTTGATTAAGAATCTATTTAATCATTTATTAATTAAACACACGCCATTAATGGAAAATAATAATATACTCCCTCCATTAGTATTTGAATATGACATAACAAAACACAATTTGTATCCAACTCACATAAATTTTGCATGCCTATTTTACGGTCGGAATACTTGAAACGATTTGTTTTATACTTGCTGTCACCCGCGGCTCCGCCCGCGTGAATGTCGTTTATCGCGTAGTGTTCCCAAGTTCTAATTCACCTCTGTACCAAATTTCATCAGGATATCTTCAAAAATTACAAACTTTCTTTCCCAATTCTTCACCCCCCCCCCCCTTTCACCCCTTCTTTCGCTATATAAGGGAGTCTATGTACGTAATTAAAGAGCTATTATTCAAAATTTTCAATAACAAGCAAAAATCTAAAAAAGGGACCTTTCCCTCTCCCCCACCGCCAGCTCCGGCCCACCTTCGGGGACTTTTCGTATGTTCATCTGCGCACTATAAAATCAAAACTACACGAATTATTTCATCTCATCATCAATTTTTATGTTAATTTAAACATGATAAAATAATATACGATTTGATTTAATTTGAACAGATGAGGGTACCAGAAAGTGTGGCAAAATGGGATGCTTGCAAGGTCTAGTGTTCATGAAACTACTAGTTTTTAATTTTATGAACGTACAATATAGTCTGAAATAACACATTGGCTACTTTTTATCTCGAAATTGATCCTATAATCGATCGATAGCCACATGTGTCGTACGCATGTCACTAATTTTAATGAAAAATTAAATTTTGAATCATCGTCCCTGTATTACCCTGTAGCACATCCTTCTTCACACAGTTCCGACTATTTAACACAACAACTGTTTCATGTTAACACAAAAATAAATCTTGCATGCTTTTTTAATTCCGTTCAAACCACCCCTCTATTAAAACTGCGATTACCATTATAAACTGCAAAGTACAACATAATGAACATCTTTTTAATCTGTATATTTGTTCATCGTATTGTACACAACAATTGTATCAAAGCTCGTATAAAAATAGAATTAGTATAAATAAATAGTGTACAGTACAACGTTAAGTGTTTCACAATACTGTTTTGTTAAACTGCGAAATTCAGAGGGTTGCATACACAACAAGCTAAAGTTAAACATATTACGTCGAATTAAGGTTTATTTTACTTATTATTATCAGTTTGATCTAGTGGGGTTTTGAGTATTATTCTGCTGGTTCGTAACGGAAGCGGGATTAATAGATCGATGTCATGTCAATCAAATGTTGAGCGGTGGGAAAGTGCGTTATTGGAATTTAATTTAATGTCGTGTTTTATTTGTTAGATGGACCCTGTAGCAACCCATCTGGCCAGCGTGGAAGCAGTACGCCAAAACCCCCCAACATCGGGAGAGGGCTATGTCCAGCAGTTGACTACGATAAAATAATTGACTGATTTGTAAGATTCATTTACAGGAGATTTATGAAATTTTATTGACAGTATGGTGTACAGAGTGGTTATAACCATCTTAACTTAAACTTAAGGGGAATATTTATAAGACCAATAAGACCATCATAAAGGTATGACTCCGAAACCGAACGCATACGACAACTGCAGACATGCATGCGTCTGCAGTGATCCTACATTACCTACTTGTTAAACTTCGATACGAATAAGAGCGTTTTCACACTCATCCGATATCCGTGTCGAATCGGTACCGATACTTCGTGCTGTTTTCACGTTTTTCCGATAAAATTGGCCCGATACGGTTATTTCTCGAAAACACAGACTAGTTAGAGATGCTAGAGATGAAAAATAGCAATTTTTGACCTTACTGACATGAGATGGTATTGATTTTTTTTTATATTCGTGATCAGCGTCATCAATTAACGCGAAAAGACACATTATTAAGAAAATGTGAGGTCGAAAATTGCTTGCGGTCGCTTTTTTAGTCTCTTTGTGATCCGATATCGAGCCAAAACAGTGGTGTTGGCTCCGATAACCGATATCGGGCCGAACAATGTGAAAGAGAGATACATATGTCATACATTTGACTTCCTCCGATACCTGTCTGATATCTGACATCCAATATGTCACATATCGGACAGTGTGAAAACGGTCTAAAGGGGACCATTGAGAAGTCAAAATGAATTAAGCGTGTCTGCTTGTGCGTCTGCAGTTATATCCGTGGCAGTTGACGTATGCAGTCACCTTCAGAATTAAACCTTCAGAATTAAGCCTTCTTGTATATATTGTATTGATCTCAAAGCAACGTATGAAAAAATAAGATTGAGGTGAATATGAGGTGTGACTAGAACAGATAAAATAAGTACAGAGATTCTGTTTTTTAAGTTTTTAATTTGATCCAGTTAATGAAAAGGTAAGAAGCGAGGGACTATCAGGATACATTATGAATAATATTATGAGTGGACTGGATCTGGTTAGGGAGTAATGATACACATTAGGAGAGGCCTAGGTCCAGCAGTGGACTCCAAAAGGCTAACTAATTGATTTGACATTACTGAATAGAGCACAAAAGCAAACTCATGTTTCAAGCTGGATTTTTAGATATTTTGATTTATTGCAATTCGATATCTAGTTTTTTTTTACACCACTTAGGTGGTCGACAAGCACACGACCTAAATGATTGAAATTATTTATCAGGATTAGACTTATTTGACAGTCGGTAACGCATGTCTTATACTACATTCATTATTCTATTAATTCTATTCCATCAGACGCCGGCCGACAAATTGCCACTTGTCTAGAGGGGCTGGAAGGAGGAAAAACAAGGCATTAAGATCATTTTGAGTACTTTGTTCGGCAAGATCGATTTGATGCTGACTGTACCTACTTTTGCAAGTGTATTTTTTTTTAAGTGTATTTTAATCACCTCATATTCCTACCTATCCAAACACAATCCATACTTGTAATGTTATTTCCAATTTACTACTTAATTTAATTCTACTTCATCTGAGACCAATACAATAGGTATTAATCTAATATATAAAATTCTCGTGTCACAGTTTTCGTTCCCAAACTCCTCCGAAACGGCTCGACCGATTCTCATGAAATTTTGTGGGCATATCGGGTAGCTTTGAGAATCGACCAACATCTATGGGTGAATTTCAACAAATGCTATTTTTTTTATCATATCGGTGAACTTTTTCATTTATATGCTTTTTGAATATTTTTTAGGCTTTATGTAATCTTTATGATATAATATATCCCCAAATTTAATATCATCAACGTATCATTTAAGATTAAGGAGAAAATTCAGTTTAAATTTTGGTTTCCACCGACATGACGAACCGGCACCGATTATTTTTTCTGTACACCGATATGAAAAGTTTATCCACCGAAATGACATGCATATCCAGCGATGTGATAATATATCCAGCGAAATGATAGTCTATCCATCTTTGAATATCATAAAGGAAAATAGTTAGAAGGTACTTCATTTTTACAAGGGTGACTTAAAACTGAAGACATGACCTGAAGAAGATCATATCCAGCGAGAACTGAGTTCTTGGCAATCCAATAAAAATATATTTTTGAAATTATATAGGCACCTATTTTATTATTTTCACTTTCTTCTTTTCTTTTGTTATTATCGATAATTAATTAAAAAAATAACGTTTAATATATATTGCCATTTATTAAAATGAAGTATTATTAAAAAAAAAATCTCTTATAGATTAAAATTTCACAATACTGAGTAAACTGGGGTTAATACAGTTCAATGGGTGAAAAGAAATAAAATGATCAACCAAATTCTGCAGTTATTTTCTTTATAATGAAACTATGGCTTAAATCAATGTAGTACATACATGACTGATTGGAGGATAACCCGATTCAAGTATTAGTAAATTTTTAAATGTGCATCTGGATTGAGTGATCTTTTCTTATATTTCAACGAAACCAAAGCGTACATTTAGTCAAAAATTGTCAAAACTTATATAATATCTATATCTATATATATCTACCCTACAACACTCTATTCTTTAATAAAAATAAAAAATAAAATCTCGTAAATGAAATGACATAGACAAATGAATTTTATGCCAAATTTTAGTCACAAAGTAGTACAAATTTTCAACGCAGTTAGTGTACATTTAAACAAAAGGGATAGTTACCTGCATGCATTTCTAACGATCACTCAGTTCAGCAAATTCAAAAAGGTTTAATTTCTCATAACTATTTAACTATAAATATTGGCGTTGTGATTGCAATTTGTAAAAATGTTTTCGAGTCTTAAATTTATGGCGAAAATAAAAAATACTTATTATGTCTACATAATACCCTATTTCTAGAATCACTCAATCTAAATTTTTCTGAATTGAGTGATCCAATGAAACTGTCATAGAATCCTGGATTTACCTTTTAGTTTCTAGATTTTTTGTAAAACAATGTGACAAATTAGGTACAAATTTTTGATACGAAAATTTTGTCCACGGAGTAAGTATTGGCTAAGATTCAGCTTGAAGCCATTTTGCAAAATGTCTGTATTGAGTGATCGACATATTGGTCAATATCTTCATTATCTTGTGAGTGACAAATTTTTGGATATCGGTTATAAGTTTTGACAATTTTTGACTAAATGTACGCTTTGGTTTCGTTGAAATATAAGAAAAGATCACTCAATCCAGATGCACATAATTTTTAATTGTGTCTTTCATCAGCCTTTTCTGTTTTTTATTCCATTTTGTGTAACAGTATCATTTTTCCTGGGCAAAGAATTGATGTCGTTATTCTCATAAATCTGAACGACAATCTTAAAATCAATCTTAAGGATACGTTTTTGCAGGTCTGTATTATTTGGCTTCATCGGGATTTGTCTCACTTCTAAATTACTCTGTTTGAATTTCTTAAATTCTTGATCTAGTCTCATGTATCTCTTTTGTACATCAGTTTCTCTTTATTAGCCTTTGCCAATTGTTTTTTTAAATCGCATATTTGCTGAGATTTAAACTTTTGATATTACGAAACTTCATTTGAATGTTTTGATTGAATTTAATAGTTGCCAGGGACGATTCTAAGTTAGGACTGTTTGGGCGTGCTTCAGTGACCAATTCTCGGTCACTGAAACACTTGTTTGGTTGTTTCGGGCAACATTTGCCTTAGCCTTCTGCTCTAATAATATTCTTTTACAACAATATATTCTTTCTAGCAACCTCTCTCTCTCATTTTCTCCTCCTCTTTTAGTTTCAGGCTCGGCATTCTTAAACATAATATATGTACTTACCTACTATTTTTTAACTAGAAAATATTTTATAGAGAAACCTTTATTGCGTTCAATTGCTCCACCTCACCATCATCATCTCAGCCTATAGACGTACATTCCTGAATACAGATCTCCCCTAATGATACTTTTTATACATGTAACTATGTATTTATATGTATGTTCTTGTATGTTCTATTTTTTCTTTGTATACTTAACGAAATCACACGGAATCTACCGATATGATACAACGACTCACCGAGATGATAAAATGATCTACCGATATGATAAAGCAATCCACCGATGTTATAAAACTGTGCATTGATCATGAATCAAAACACCGATATTAGATGTAAGACACCGATTGATTTTTTCTTATCATTTTCGGTGTAAATTATCATATCCGTGGTAATAAAGACCACCGATTACAGCGATATGAGAACAGCGACGTGAGAAATTACACACTTTTTAGAAAATTAGAAAAAATGCATAATATCTAGAATAAATTCAATAACAGTCAATGAAGCTAATTCACTTACTGCCCCTATTAGAACCAAATAACAATAATAAAACTGCTCATTACACTAGAAAGATGCAACCACCGATAGTATAAAGTAATTGTCCGGGAGCAACTTAAATGGCATACATACGTTATTGGCTAGAATATGCAGCGATTTGACACCCATCCGTCCTGACTGCGCACTAGCACGGGCTAACGCCAGAAATAAAATTGGGGTGGGGACACTGTCGGACTCGTTGATGTAAAGTTAGGTGTAAATTACTTTTGTCCAGCGATATGAGAACATTTTGCAGGACAAGTACGTTTGTGCCTCTCAGTAATAATAATCGTTAGTTATGTAATAAAATATACCATATATTACTAAAAAAACTAATATTCTATGAAATACAATAATTTATATACCTAACTTACTTATTTTTATTAGTGTATAGGCTTTTTTGTTTGTAAAAAAGGTAGAGGGACAGCACCGATGTGAAAAAAATAGAGGTTTATGTATTTATTTCTACCTTTATATATAGTCCTAGCCAAAATATATTTTTGCCACAACCCAATTACTACCTATTGAATACTAAAAAAAATAATTCAAATCAATATTCCTTTTTTTAAATACTAATTTCACCGAAGACAATAAAAAAAGCCATTTGGGAAATTCACCCCTATTTTTCATACCCCGATTCGCGATAACCGACATCCACGCGGGCGGAGCCGCGGGCGACAGCTAGTAATTATTATAAATATGAAATGTGGATGGATATATAAAATAATATTATTATATTTAATATGAGTACGTATTCCAGTTATTGTAAAGTTACCATATTTAAAAACGAGGGCGAGAGAATATTTAAGTATTACAGTTATTGTAAAATTAGGATATTCAAAAACGTGAGCGAGAGAATATTCGAGTTTCCAGTTATTTTACCTGCACATTGGCACAAAACTAAATCAAACGGATTATATTGAAATTATGGGCGCCCGCAGCTTGCTGTGGTGAAATTGATGCCTATTTTAGTGATGGACCGGAACATTTTCGCGGAAAATATATTTGAAAAGTAGATACCTGGAATGTGTTTAAATTTGGAATGTTGGTAGCCTTTGTGCTATTCTGTAGGTATCCTTTCTCTTTTACGTGCGGGCAATACCCTGCGGATACTGCCTGGTATATTTACGAGTACCTATCATTGTTTAATTATTTTATTATAAAGTGTTTTGTGTCTATGGTTATTTCAGACACGCAACAAAAATGTACATTTGTCTACGTTTAGCCTTAAGGAATGAACTATTGTAAATTGACGTCTTGAACAATGCAACAGTGAAGTTGTTGCGCCGTTTCTTCGCCACCAGCGCCTTGAAAGCGGTGTTAAACTCAACTAAAATAGAATTATTTATTGACGTTAAGAAACAAATATGTTGTACATTGAATAAAAATCTCTGATTTTGACTTTAACATAAAACTCCAAAAAGTTTTATGATAATAATATAGGCTTTAAAAACATTTGTAACTGAAATTCGGTGCCAGTACGGATAGGGTGTACTAAGATATACTGTTTTTTCCTATTAATCGATACATTTGTCCATCCTCTAATTTTCACACTTATGCCGATTAGCTGATGCCTGCTACTTCATCCGCAAATAGATTATGTCTTTTTCTAAGCTCTCAAAATTTCATCCATTATTTGAACCCCTTTTCATAAAAGGTAGCCTAGTTCCTATCCTAAGCTCTAAGCTCTGTACCAGCTTTCATCAAGATCGAGACAAACTTTCCTGCGCACTTATAATAATATAGTATGGATATTTTAGTAACATTTATAAATATATAGTATATTTTGATTTTATTTTGATTTGAAATATTCTTTCGTGAAAAAGTAGCAAACCTTTCTTAATGTGCGTCCATTCTTACAAGCTCTCAGATTTATATCACGTAGGATAATATATTGAGGGATATTTCACTTTTTTATATATTTAAAGGACACGTCAATTTGACTTCGATAGTAATCTGAGAGAATGAACGTACCATGTTAACAATGGCGGCCATCTTCTAGACGGCCTCATCAAAAGAGGATTGTCGTCTGCGCACCGCGTGACACCCACCGGTCCCACTAGTGCTGCGACCACAATCCCCCCTGCCCGGTTAGGTATCCACTTGCTGAGCCCTGAACGCAACTTTATATATATTGTTAAATAATTAAAATATATCTTTACAAAATGAATAAGTTATACTTCATCAAAAAAAAATTAAGCTGGCTCCCTGATTGTTCCAGTAACTAAGAGAACGGGAATTAACGCAATCATGGTATAGGTACTAACATACCTTTAACGTTTCATTGGAAACCAAAATATAATATACCTAAAATAACTTTATCAATGTAAAGTCAGCATCAAATCGATCTTGATTAAAAAGTGCCCAAGAGGATCTCCCCCCCTTCCTTGGTGTTTCCCACTTCCTTGGTGTTCCCCTCTTCCTGTTAACGGATAGTTCTGATATTTGGAAAGCACCTTTCGGACATAAAATGCAATTTAAATTAATAAAACAGTTTTATTTGCTCTTAATGTTTTAATTTTAAGATCATTTTGAGACTCTACCCGACTACCAAGAAGGGTTATGTTTTTTTCATGTCTCAAATGAAAGGGTATTTATTGCCCAAGTGTTCTTGGGTACATGCTAAAATGTATGTAGTAAAAAAAAAGGTTTCACTCAAATTTAACAAATAAAAAAAAATTAGAAAACTATTACATTAATATATACAATGTCATAAGTAAAAAAGTATAAAATATAATAATTTATTGAAAATAATAACTCCGACTGATGCAGAAAAGATCGAAACAAGCTTTATAGTAGGCAATACCCATTTGCAAATCTCTAACCACACGAAATTTAATAGATACCGCCTGCTATAATGCTTGTTTCGATCTTTTCAGCATCATTCGGGGTTTATATTTTTAGTCAAAATATTTCTGACGCTAAGTTTACATAATACCTTTCAGACATACTCACTTAACATAAAATATAATCCTGTCAAATTGCCACTTCAGTTCCCTATTCTATAATTTTTATCATACGTTATCATGTTTCTTCACATTTTGAACGTTATGAACCGTAACTAAAATATAGATTTCAATAACAGATCTGCATGAAACGTTTCCCTTTCGCATCAGTTTATCTCTTTCAAAAGCACAATATTACGAAATGTGAATAATTAGAGACGTCAAAAAGATTTGCAGTCGATTCATTTTAAAAAGCCATCTTTGAAGATTTATCAAAATTCGACAACGTAACCTTGTAACGGAGGTATAAAATATTTCAAAGTTAGAACTTCACAATTGCTTAATTTTTTATAGTTCGAAATGTATATGACAAAATAATTTAATTCTACGATTTCCTTTGACTATTGACTAATTTTGATAGAATAATTGAAATTTTAAATAAATACAAAAATTCTTGTTCCAAAAAAAACGGAACGTCATTACTAGGTTATGTCAGTGAGTCCTTTTACTTTATAAACACTAGGGTTTTTTAAGTATGTTTGTTTACATTCTTGAACCCAATAAATAAGGAAGGTAATCTGTGCTCGCTTTTCTTAAACTGGCTGTTGCCTGCGGCTTTACTTGCGTATATATTGGTTATCGTAACCAAATATAGCTTGTCTTTGTCCAAGATCTAATCTATCTCTGCACCAAATTTCATCGAAATTGATTCAATGGTTTAGGCGTGAAAGCATAACAGAAAGACCGCCAGACAGAGTTACTTTTGCATTTAGAATATGAGTCTAGATTATGGAAAGTATGACTGCGATATTGGGTGCAGATTTTCAAGGGGTCGGATCTTAAACTAATGAGTGGTAGTACCTAAATGTTAGGATTTTTTTATAAAACGGACGTTTTGAGCAACGTATCGATCGAAATTCTGGTTTCAGATTGGCATATTTGGATTGACATCGCATATTAGGACCGGCCGTAAACAAATAAACTAGGCGAACAACATCTAACTAGTGGTTCAAACTCGGTTTTTAGACTTTAAAATGAGTTTCTGAACAGAAACATAATAATAACAATGAACTGAGTTTTCGAATAAAACATATTAAAGGGACACATCAAGATTGTGTACATAAGTACATAACGGAATGGAGAATACACATGACACCAAATGTTTACACCTAGTGGTAGACTTTACCACTATACAGAAGACAGAAGTCATCAGAACGAACCATTTTCAACTATACAATCAACGAAATACAAAGCCGATAATATTCCTAATACAAATAACCACCAAGCCAATGTAATAACCACCCCCTGCAGCGCCTCCTCACAACAACAGACTAAAAATTCATAAAGAAATATAATATTTTACACAATGGCCACACACTGTGATTCTTTATCAGTGGTTATTATAACACTCGGATGATTCCGTAAGGATTATGTCGATGCTATTGTAACAATGTAATTATTGGTACTTGGTGGTACTGTATGGCTTCAATATTGGTGTAGAGTGTGCGTGTAGGGGTTCGTGGCTAAAAAGTAATTGAATAAATTAGAATATTGCAAGGTTAAACAACAGTAACTAGTTTAGTCTTAGCATGGGAAACATTTTTAATGCATTGAGACCAACCCATGCCTTGGAAAGCACTTTATCTTCTATCCCTAAGCTCGCGCCGCTCCCGGTGTGAGCCAGAGTTGAAACGATATAAAGCTCGCTCGCCCGCCCGCCCGCTCGCTCGCTCGCCCGCCCGCTCGCTCGCTCGCCCGCCTGCTCGTGTGCGGTGTGGTCTGCCCTTAAATCATCGGTTCCGTGTGTCATCCGAACGCCTACAACATTCGTTACGTACGGGTAGTTGAAATCTTAAGACAGTCCGACGTTGCTCGTGAAGTTTACAAGTCAGATGGTATTCACCTCAGGGAAAATATTGAAGTTCGGCGACCCTAGAAGTATCTACAACACATCCAAACCAATGATCTCACTACCAGGAATGCCTAAGAACATGCGAAATAGAGAACTAAAAGCCGGCAAGCTGTCTGCATACACAGAGGTGAGAGCTTCGGATGTGACCGGAACTAATGCAAAGATGATGATGATGGTTAAAAACTAACTGAAGCTGAAAGATCGGAGGATTATACTCATAAATGTAAATATCTGTGGTTCTGGTATGGTCGGTAGCTTAGTCTTACGATTAGCTTAGTTGGAGAGGTTAGAGGGAATATTAGTAATTTCGATAATTTCGGTTGCTAATATTCTTTTTTCGTATAATTTACACTTCATTGGTTAAAACTTCAACTTGTATGAAAATTGTTTAAAAAAAAACTTCCAAGTAAACAGCTGCAACCAAACTTCAACAGAATGCATAATTATGGCGGTACCTACCTCTGATATGAACAATTCGAAAAAGTTAAAATCTAATGCGTGAAATACGTAAAGACAAAAAGATAAAGGCCATTTTAGATACTAAAAATCATAAATAAATGGTGGTTAGGGACGTCAGATGCCGTCAGACTTACTATATCTTTTGAGTTTTATTTAAAAATAAATTCAAGAGTCAAATAAAATCAAGTGGGCCCGTGCCACCGGAACAACGCTAAGAAGAAATAGATTAAAAAAAACACTGCTTTGACACACAATTATTGTTATCTATAACTAACCCGAAATTTCCGTTGTTTTAGCAGAAGCGTGACTATTATAGCTGTTAAAAAGCGTCGTCAAGTACAGTGTCAATAAAAAATAGTATCAAATAAAGCGCAATGCAGTTCTTTGAAAAAAAAATTATTTCAATAGCTTCAATTTTTATTAAAATGCGATATTTTTGAATGAATTTGATTTGTTGAAAAAAGAGCTAATACATTAACGGAATTGATAGGTCCAATTGAGTTATGCCTCGATTTAAAAGTCGTAATGATATTCAAAATTTTAACACCGTATGTATTAGAGTACCTACATTATTATTTTGTATTATATATTATACATTACATTCGCTCTTGGCAGTTGCTGAATTATAACAAAACAAATCATTTAATAATTTAGTTATTTATTAATAGTAACTTTATTAATTTAATTTAATGTTTGCCAATACATCTGTAATTTTTCAATTATATGGATAAAAATATTTTAATCGATTCAAAATTAATAAACAATTAATGATTAATTAGTCTTGTTATATGTATTAATATTACGTTGTTGAATGCAGTATATTGTAAAAAAAAGTACATTATAGTGTATATAAATAGCATGAGTCAATTGCCTAATGCAAAACATTTTTTCTTTCAAATTATTTAATCGATTAATTAAATATTCGCTGCATATAATAATTTAAATGATAATTATTTTTGTATTCTTTAGAGGACAAAATTGATTCTTTTTTAATTTTGTTCATTATGTGTTTTATATGAAGTTTTAGTTTACTGTACACTGAGAGCTTTAGGGTTTTTTTTATACCACTAAGGTGGCAGACAAGCACACGGCTCACCTGATGGAAAGGAATTACCGTGGCCTATGGACGTGTTTAACGACAGGGGCATCACACTCGCGCTGCCGACTCTGTTAGAACAGAAAGTTTCTGTGCCGTTAGTGTAGAAGATAAAGCAGAATAGCCTTAGGTCTTCCCAGTGACAGCACAAAAACTCCGGCAACACAACACGAGGTTATTATGACTGCGGTATTTTCTAGGGCGGAGGTACTTCTCCAGTCGGACTGCTCAATTGGATGAAAATCCTAGTCCTACGTTTATACAGTACCTACTAGTACCTAGTTAAAAACATTCGTATTCTTTAATAAAAATTATAGGTACCTCTAATATAATATCACTTAGTGTGATAATTAAGGTCAACCGGGGCAATTACGTCATATTTCTCGATCACTCCAAGTTATCGCCTTATTATTGTGAGTGAATTTATGGCATTATGCACTTTTTGAAACTCTAGTCTCATAATATGGCTATTTCTGTACAAAATCCTATTATTGATTTCTTCGCCAGAGTTTTACAACTGTGTCATATTGATTGTTTTTAAAAAATTGGAATTTTAGACGCATTTTCCCCGTCTGGGGCAAATGCGTCTTTCTTGGGTAAATACTTAATTGGTAAGCTATTCGTGAGAAAATCAAAGTAGTTCTTTTCGGATCAAATTTCTGTGCAAAAGAATGACAATTAAACTAAAAAAAAAAGAATAATTGAGGAATTCAGAGACAATTTAGTAAAAATTGGGGAAATGCGTCTAGTTTTTGATGGACGCATTAGCCTCATACTAAATACAGACGTTGTCAACATTTTACCTCGGTGGTTTGCGCTTACTACTTCAGGAAAAGTAAGCACAGGAAAAGTAGGCAGGTACAGCTTAGCATAAAAGTCGTGAAAAAAAAGTGCGCCACTTTCTATGCCAAAACGATTTTACTATGGCAACACTTGTCTTCTTTCATATGATGAAAAAGGTGATGTTACCGGTGAAAATAAATTGAACTTTTGCCAAAACTGCAAGTACTTATAGTTGTGTCAGTTGTGAAAAAAAAATTTATTTAAATTATTAAATGAGGCACTACTCAGTCTACTACGGTATCAATAAGAAAATTACGAGATCAAATGAATCTAGAAAACGACCTGACAGTCAAATTTATAAGTAAGTTAGGGAATAAATTGTACTCTTCCATTATATTACTTACTTATCTAGGAGTTACATACCATCAGGTGACCCGTCTGCTCGTTTGTCGCCTATAATATAAAAAAAAATATGGACAATGTTTGTTGCAGCGCCCCCTGGTGATTTGTCACCGTAACATCTATCTAAGAACATGCACCAATTAAACCCGAACCCATAACTGTAAACTACATCAAAATCGGACTAGTAGTTTGGAGAAAAATGGCAACATGTATTTGCACAAACATACTTATACAAACATCCTCTCACCCGAAACGCATATACCGTCTCCGTTCCGGCGTGGGTAAAAATGGAGCAAAATGGACACCAGAAAAATGAACTTTCCAACATCACTTGTGCATTTTGAATTATTATACTACCTATAATAAATGATAAGGGATATTGGGTATTATGTTTCTTGGCATTCCACATCATTGAAATAAAATTTCACTTTCGTATTAAAATGTGCGGACATAAAAAGGTTGTCGATTTCTGTTTTCGGGGTAAATGCGTCCCACAGTCGCAATTACCCCGTAAAGGCAGACGCATTTACCCCCAGACATTAATCCTAACCTTAAAAATGGAGATATAATTATTTCTTTAAATAAAGCTATTACACTAAAAATAACTGTCTGTGTAAGCAACCCATTGACTATTCTTTACAATGGTTATTGAATAAAATCAGTCAAATAATTTAAAAAAGACGCATTAGCCCCGTAGACGCAATTACCCAAGTTGACCTTACTTCATAATTGAATTAATACATTTAATTAAAATGTCATCGATTTAGTTAGTTAATCGACTTCTTATTGCATAACTGGACTTTCATTAGTACCTACATATTAATGACAGACTTTAAAAACTTGTCCTGTAATTAAAAAAATCTTTGCATATTTTAATTGCAATCAAATAGTAATAATAAATTGAAATTATGATTATTAAACAATTAATTAAAACTTATTAAGAGATATTATTACCAGAAATTAAAGTACAAGAATTTTATTAAAAATACAAATAAATATTATATGGCAATCAAGTTGTAGTTGTAAAGTAAAATAATAATTATAAAACAATTAATTTAAAATTATTAAGAGATTTTTTTTGTCACCAACATGAATAATAAACCATTTATTTACTTTACTACGCTTCACGATTATGAAATTAACTAAAGATGCACATTAGAGACATAAGCTGTTGTTCAGCTCTTCAACACTTGTTTAATCACCCATTAATAATAATAAGTATTATTGACATACGTATCGCCTTTCACGCTTTAGCGGGACGCGTAAAAGAGAATATGACAAGAAAGAAATGACTGAGGAGATAAGCATAAGTATAGGATAAGCATTGCCATTCAACGTGGCAATGCTGCCAGCCTTCTGGGAACGTTACCGGTTGGTGATGATGCGGAGGAATTTCACGACGCATTATGTATGTAAATATTCCGGTTATTTAGTTTAGCTTGTTTTAGTTTCTAGTTTTAAATTTAATTTAGTATGATTTATATTTTAAGTTACTGAGGAGATGACATTTGACAGGAATGTGCCTATGAAGGAAAATGACATATTGCACCAGGCCCAAATAATCAGCATCAAAGCAGGTAGATGATGAACGAGGACTTTATATTTCCATACGATAAATAAAATTCTTATGTCCCAATGTTTCTCCGCAAATTCTTTTGATATAGTTTGACTTATGACTCTTTTGTGCATACTTGCTAGATCAGAGAAATGCTCGTTGACTATCTGTAATGTTGCTCACTCCAAAAAATATATTTTTTATAAACTTATTTAATCATGATTTTCCATTAAAAATACATACAACCCTAAATTTTCACCATAGCGGGGTTGGTACGGTAAAAATTTTAATAACGACAAAATGACGT
This sequence comes from Eilema caniola, assembly GCA_949126895.1. NCBI lineage: Eukaryota > Metazoa > Arthropoda > Insecta > Lepidoptera > Erebidae > Eilema > Eilema caniola. Next base: position 11,983,346 of record OX421460.1, on the reverse strand, counting down.
TTGCCTCTTCAGCTAGTATTATTTATAATACCATTTTTTTACAACCTCATTAGAATTTAAATATTGACAAGAATCAACCCTATTACTGCTGACAGTTTTCACTTCACGGATTGATTTATGATATTTAATTTAATATATTTAAAAACATATACAGTAAAATGTCACAATATAAAAAAAAGTCAAAAATTACACGTCTCCGTGCTCGTCCTTAAAATAAAGGTGCGCCCAGACCCGTACCCGGTGCGAAAGTGCCCATCACGCTAGCTGCGTTGCCTCTTTGAATGGCGATGGCCAGCCTCTGCACCAGGTACGATCCGGCGCGGGGGTCGCCCGACTTCTCCCTGATCCTGCACCCGATGTCCTCCACAAATCTTTTTGCCTCCACACCCCAACACCCCAAAGTCTCCACTGCGAAAGGAACGAACATATACCGGGCCTGCAATGTCTCGTACTTGAGCCGCTTCCCGTCGGCTGCAGCCTCGGCTGCCGCGGCCGGAAACCGGACCGTACGTGGCGTCCCATAACAGGCACTTACCATTCCTCCAAGGCACCAACGTCAACCCATCGGGTCTCTTGCCATCGGATCTGCTAAGACCGGGCGGCTCAAGCACGCAAGGGACGTCCGCGGAAACCAGGGCCCTCCGGATTATATCATTGAGGGCATGATGACGCGAGAACCTACCCGCGCACCTACGACAGCTCAGTGCGTGATGGCCATCGGCTTCCACCGTGGAACCGCATGTGCATATGTGGGATTCACACACCCTGCAGCCCAGGCGGAGTGCCACCGCCACACGCAGAGAGCTGTCGTCCAGCCAGGTGCCGAGGTGGGGTGAGGGTAGCGCGTGTAGCCATGCCCCTGACTCCGGCTGAGCCACCGCTCGGAGTCTGGCCATATCGGCCCCCGAGGCACCCTCCAACAATTGCGCCCTAACCTGCCCCGCAACAACGTCGTCCCACGCGCGCTCACGCCACGAGAAGCAGGGCAGTCCGCCCCCAAACTGCGGGTCGTCCAAACTGACTCAGCATCCGCTGCATAAGGCACCCGCGCCCTGCCACCATCAGAGCCCAGGATTAAAGTGACAAGACCAGACACCCCATGCGCCGACGCCAAGAAAGCCGGCACGCCTACGTCCCCAGCACATCGCACCCCCAAACCCCCGCACCTAATAGGGAGTGTCGCCTGTCTCCACTGAGTCCCATCGAGGGCAACATTTAAGATACACTCAGTGATCGACTTTAGTGTATCGTCGAACTCCGCTACCTCGGTGGGACACAGCCAAGTGGGCGCTGTCCGCAACAGGTACGTGAGCTTCGGGAGGGCGAAGCACATACGCAGCAGCACGAGCGCCACGTGAGCAGACAGGTCCATGAGATGCTCTTGAGCCGCCAATAGGAGGTCCCTACGAGAGGAAATAGCCTCTGGGAGCCCTTCGGGGAAGATAGGCGAACCTAAAAGGAAGAAAGAAGAAGAGGACAGCACTTTGATGTCGGGCAGTAGAGAATTGAAGAGTCCCGAGTGAGCGCGGGCTTCAGCACTGCAGGGGAAAAGCTCACATTTTGAGGGGTTCACCTCCAGACTTGAGTCGCGGGATTAGAATCTCAAGATCCTGATAGACGTCTTGTGGCGAACCCCCCAGGGTCCCGTCGTCTAGATACCATAAATTCAGCTCAGACTTGAGTTCCGTTATGATCTTATGTATCGCTAAGCTGAAGACTAGGGGCCCCAACGGATCCCCCTGCTGCGCTCCCACTTGGGACGAGATCAGACTTTCTCCAAAGAAGAGATTGGTGGGAGAATAGTAGACCTGATGTAGGAAGGGATAGAGAGAAGGGATTTGTTCCCGGACCTCAGTCAAAAGAACATCCCTCTTTAAGCTATTGAAGGCATTGCGGATGTCCAGTTTAAGCACCACGCTGCCGAAGTGCACAGGGTCCATAACAAACGCTCGCGCTGCGTGAATGACGGCCTCACACCCTCGACTCGTTCCGAAGCCCAGTTGGTGTGGCCGCAAGTACTCCGCCATCGCATCCCTTGCGGCCCGGCAAGCCAACCTGGCCGCCAGTCTGCGGAACACACTGCCAATGGCTATTGGTCTGATTCCTCCGTCCTTTTTGCCAAGCGCGCAGAGTGAGCCCCCGTAAAGATAAGGGCATACCGCAGGGTTAAGTCGGCCACTTAACAGAAAGTTAGTCAACTTTGTCAGGCATTCCATCAAGCGCAGACCATTCTCTCCCGCGGAGCCGGAAGTGAGCTCCTTCAGATGGCCCGGTCGTATTCCGTCCAGGCCCGCTGCTGACCCACTATAGAAACTATTCAGAGCTGATGCCACGTCCTCCATCGATACAGACAACGCCAAAAACGACGCATCCGGCGGCGGCGGAAAACTAAGCGGGCGCGATGGTCTCGGGTGTTTGACCTCCAGGGCATTCAGGGCATCGGGATTGTGTTGCGCGAACGACTCGTTGGAGACAAGCAGTCTGACGGCCCCCCGAAGGTCTCCCTCAAAAACCTTGGCCTCGACGGCCCTTCGCTTCCCACGGGGCCCCGAACGCCGCAACGTAATTGGCTCGCCCGCAGTTTCATTGGTCCCGAAAGACAAAAACATACTTAATGTCAGCAAAATTATTATTGGTCTTCAATTTGTAATAAGTATCTAATTAATAGTTCTATCGCTAGGAAACATTTCAATCACAGAAAAATGAAAATTGTCACTTGGTATGCATTGCCAAATAAAATCCTAGTTCCATAATATGAATAAAAAAATGTGAAAACCTAAAAATAAACAATATACATAAAGAGATTCATATTAATAAAGGTAGATTCAATTTACGCGCGGATTGGAATTTCAAACAGATTCGCACAGATATGAGATAGAAGCAATGATGTATTATAAACTGTAGATACGTTGTTTACGCACCAATGAGCGCCGCGAGAGTGCGCTATAAAAAATAAACGTCTTTAGTAATGAATGAGTAATTATAATATTATTATAATTCAGACGCAGTAATAATATTGACGTCATATTAGTAAGTAGCTATATTTTTGCAAATTTAGTGTTTGTGCCATTTTTGAAAGCCACCATGTACTGGCATGACATATCTACAGTTTATAAAACATATTGGACAGAAGAGAATTTTAGAAGTCTCGTTCATCCCTCACCATATTTTCCGTGTTAGGATACTTGTAATAATGCACTAAAACGGGAGAACATCACTTGCCAGTGACACTTTTTAAGTGATATATTTTAATTTTCAATTTACATTATATTTATTAATACGAGTACAGTAATTAGGCGAAGGTGTGTGTAGGTACTTACAAAACAATATCATTAGATATATTCTGCAATGTTTTACATAACTATCTGAATCTGATTTTATAATATCAATTCCAGTTCACATTTTCGTTTTTTCTCTGACTGTATTTATTCTACTAATTCCTGAGAAAATACATATGTAGATAAATGTAAAAGTTTATGAATGAATTTGCGTACTTATAAGTTTGTTGCATATTATGTACATTATAATAGACATTGTTGAGGATCATTTATACTTTTTTTTAACTTAAAAAAGGGAACCGACGTTTTTGATAACACCAAGCCAATAAACCTATCATAACAAAAAATCGAATTATACAAAATTAAACATGTCACATAGAGTAATTTTAAGTAGCCAGCCATGCAAATAACCTGCTACGGGACGTGTCCGGTGCAAAGTAGCCCAGAACACTGGCCAAATTTCCTCGTTGGATCGCAATCCTAGCCTTTGCACCAGGTACGAGCCGGAGCGAGAGTAACCAGTTATTTCACTTATTCGTCAACCTATCCTGTCTACACTATTCCCTATCTATGTACACTACTATAGGTAAAATTGAAAAGTAACTGTAAACATTTAAAAAAAAATTTTTCAGTAGTTTATGCAATTTCAAAATTTAAAAAAAAATCTAAATTATCCATAATTATAATGTTCAAAACTTAATACATAGGTACCTACCAGCCTGTCTATCTGTATGTCCCAGGATATTATCAATCGTATAAGCTGCACCTCGACGTCCGGCCTCCGACATTGTTAAAAAGCAACGAACACTTCAGTACATATAAATGTATGTTAATTTGTTAATTTAAAAAAACTTCATCCAAATAATAAATTATTTTAAATAAATTAAAAAACTTATTCACTTATGTCCACTGAGTCACTTTTCAAACAAAATATTTATTAAATTAATGAATTCGATATCATTTGCGTAAATAAGTAGTCAACCCTAAACGGCTACGACTCAGTTACTCAAATTGCAAACTTTGACTGACGAGTTGAAGTCTTGATGAAAAGTGAGTCCGTTTCAACCCCCGGTTATGGCAGTGCCTTTACTTATACGTTCATCTCTCTCACTCTTAACTGATTTTGTATATTTATCTTTCTGTTACTCGCCCCGCCTTGTTGCGTCGGATTGGTGGATCATTTAAGTTAAGGGCGATGAATGGATTAGGTTGATGAGTGTCACGCGGTTGTTCCAAATGTGTGGTTCTTTTGCTGTCATGTTCTTTTGCTGGCATATAATTTTTTATTGAATAGTAAACAATTTCATTAAAGAGTAATCGCCATCTTTATGAGTTTTTATTCAAATAACTTTCTTAAAGGTGTTTTAATTTTTATTATCGTATATACGTCGTCGCCAATTAGCTTAATCAGCCATTCAATTAATTGCCTAGGCTGTTAACTAAACGGCGCCATTCAATTAACGGCCTGAATGAACAATGGTGTTTAGCCATTTCATCAAACGGCTAGGCAAATAGCTTGGATCGATGGCGTTTAACTACTTGCCTTGCCATTTAATTAAACAGTTAGAAAAATGACTTAATTCTGCTTATAAAAAAAAATGGTTATAAAAAAAATATTACCACGAAGGCTTAATGCGGAAGCTACGCTCCCCTCCGCGCCCGCATTAGCCTTCTAACCTTATCAAACCAAGTCCGATTACTAATTTTCTGTGAAAGCACCTCTGCCTACCCCCTCGGGGATTTACAGGTGTAAGTATTTGTGTGCACGTATGTAATTTCCTAATTTGTTTAGGCCGTTAATTGAATGGCGCCGTTTAGTTAACTGCCTAGGCAGTTAATTGAATGAATGATTAGGCTAGTTAGATATCGTATAGCATATAATATGACTAAAAGTTTTATATAATATAAATATGATTTATTTAATTCAGAATTAGCCACTATTAGGTTACAAAATATAATGTTGAATGGAAAACCTATTTTGAACCAGTTTCATAATTTATCACTATTATACACTTGCCTTGCCTTTTCTTAGTAAACATGTTGATAATAATTATGCTTATAAATGTGCAATAATGAAAAAGTAAAATATACTTGCTATGTGATGAAAACAAGTACAAATACAATGTGCCACTTAATGGCTATACTTACATATAAAAAAAAAAAACAAATATAATATGGGAGCCTGCACTGCTACGCAGATTGTATTACGCTGAGAGGCAGCCGTTGTTCTACATGGTACCTACCTACCTACACGGCGGTGTGCGTCACTACTTTTTACGATTCCTGCAATCTATAATATAAAAATGAATCGCAAAATGTGTTGGTAAGCGCATAACTCTACAACGCCTGGACCAATTTGGCCATTTTTTTTTTAAATGACCTTTGAGTTCAAGGATGGTTTTTACTACGAGAAAAATTTAAATAAGGGTTAAGCTGTCACGAGAACGGTAACAGAATTCCACGCGGGCGAAGCCGCGGGCATCAGCTAGTATTATATATATTTACACTAGCTGACCCGGCGAACTTCGTACCGCCAATATTTTTCCGCCCGCGTGGCGTCAGATCCCGTTCCCGCTGCACCCTCTACTATATTAAACATGTATTATACATATAAACATTCCTCATGAATCACTCTATCTATTAAAAAAACCGCATCAAAATCCGTTGCGTGGTTTTTTTAAGATTTAAGCATACAAAGGGATATAGGGACAGAGAAAGCGACTTTGTTTTATACTACGTAGTGATGTAGAATAAAAGTTTAATTCATTTCTTTGTTTTAGCCAATCATAATTTGGTGAAATTTGCAAAGAACGGCAACTTATCGTAGTATTGTAGTTCTTTTGAGCTGAGGTGATAAACGCTAGATACATAATAGATACGTACGTACATATAATGTTAGTCAGATAGTTACAAGATGTTGTAAATAAGAAGAGAATTAAAAAAGTCCTGTGACTAAACTAACGCTTACTTGTTATTTTTGTGTACAGCCTGGAAATTAGTAGATTGGATTGTATACGTGGTTTCAATTACGATACCTCTCAAATGTATCAATATCGTATCTGATTATTTTTTGCTTTTTCAACTAGTCTTTTACAGTCGCTGCTGGTCAATATGCTCAATATTTACCTTACTACCTATTAACAGTATTGTAAGTAGATATATCGTGGAAAACAAAAAAATATAGGTACTCGTATTTATTTGTCGGAAAATGTAACAATTAAATGAATTTTACCTGCATATATTGTTGTGGTATACTCGTTATATATATATATTATATATACGTTATACCTCACTTCTGTGTTTTTGACACATTAGGGGTTTCCCTGATTTAGAACAAATCTAACAACTTCAGCATGGAGGGAGGTTATGCTTGACTGTACGAGCTTTTAAATTTCGGGGGGACTCGAAAAAAGGTCTACATATATTTATTGTATAATTCGTTTCAGTAACTAGGGTGGAATCGAGATTAACTCGTAATCGGAACCATATCGCAGAAAGTCCGGTCCGGTGTACAATGTGGTTTTTCAGTTATATCTACTTAGTTTCAAGTCAAGCAAATGTTAGCCTAAAATGTTAAACCGTGCATTTTAGGGTTAAATTTATATAATTTTGATACGTACACCGAACGATGCGGCACAAATTTAAAAGAATTTTCGTCACTTAATTTTTTAGTGAGCTCTGTGTATAATGTCCCATGTGAATTGTTAACATGGTATGTGTATGTAATGGTGACCTCTTTCCAGAGACTTTGCCTTCAGCTTACCATTAGGCGAGGTGAAAAATATACTAAAAATATAATATCAAATTGACGTTTCCTAAAAAAAGTGAGGAACCCCAGATGCAAATGTTTGCAGGAATTGAACTCGTGACCACTTATGCAGCGATCGCATGTTGTACCGCTACATCTTGAGTTGCTTGGCTTTTGTTGTTGCTTTTCTTGAGTAGCAGCGGCGGTAATCAAAAATCTGTTAAAGAAATAAATAATGTAAAGAAGCAAAAGCCCCGAAATAAAATACATGCTATGAAAAGTATAATGTATTACCAAAATGTGATAGGTCTTCGTACAAAAACCACCATCTTTTATAATAATATACTCAGTAATTCCTATGATATTGTGACTCTCACGGAAACATTCCTGAATAGCTCGGTAAATGATGCCGAATTAGTCCCACCAAACTATATTGTACTTCGGAAGGATAGACATGGCGATGCTGGATTTGGTGGATTAATATTGGCTGTTAAAGATTGCTACACAGTAAAAAGGGTAACAGATATAGACGGATTAACTGACGATAAAGAACTTATACTTGCGATAATATCAAATAAAAATATCAGCTTATTAATGTGTATAGTGTACCTGCCACCTAGTTATAAAGCGGGTCAGTATCTAGATGTATTATCCTGTATTGAGAATGCCGTCAGCGCATACAGTGATCATAGGTTTGTGGTTGTCGGAGATTTTAATCTTAAATTCCTGTACTAAGGCTACAGTAACACCATTTGAGATGTTTCTAGAATTTTGTAAGCTGCGGCCTTGTAATAATATCTACGATAATACTGCGAATGGGTACAACTTAGACTTACTCTTAACCACAGAATTCAGCATAGTATCCGATATTGAGCCTCTTGTACGTTTGGACACCGCGGCAAATCACCCTGCTCTGGAGATATATCTAACCTTGTTTAAAACAAATTCAACCATCTACACATCGTCCCCACTAGTTTGCAACGACTCGAATTACCCTAAACACGAGTGGAACTTTCGTAGGGCGGATTTCTATGGGCTGTATGCTGAAATTCCGGGCATAGACTGGAGCGACCTAGTTCTGCAGTCTGATATTAATGTAGCTGTAGATACCCTATATAAAAAGTAAAACAGCGCCATTAGTAACCACGTCCCTCAAAAAAGTATAACACGCAGTCAGCAATATATATATCCAACATGGTTTACGGGAGAGATAATATACTATATTAAAACTAAGCACTCAAAGTCAAAGTCAAAGTCAAAAATCATTTATTCTGTATAGACCATTAAAATGGTATTTACAAAACGTCAAGTTTAAAAAAAAAATCTAGACTAGTTTAGCAAATGGACCACCGGTTCGAAACGCGGCCCCGACCTGAGAGGACTCCGGCAAGAAACTCAGCGGGCATTTTTATTTTTTGGTCTATTTACAAACATTTGCTTAGTATACTTAGTCTAAATACAATAGTTTGCTTGAGTAGCATAGTTGAGCGAACAGCTCATTTCCAAGCTTGTTTATCATCTAAATATTCTTGGATTTTATAATAGCCTTTTTGGCACAGTTTAGTCTTAATTACATTTTTAAATTTATTTACAGGTAAATCTCTAATTTCATTAGGGAGCTTGTTGAAAAAGCGTATACAGTTGCCCCGGAAAGAATTACTAATTTTATGGAGTCTACTATCACAAGCTACAAGATTGTTTTTATGTCTTGTGTTTATATTATGCCTGTCACAAACTCTTGAAAATTTAGAGATATTTTTCCTTACATACATCAGGTTCTCGAAGATGTATTGTGACACTACGGTTAGAATGTCTATTTCTTTAAACTTTTCTCGAAGGGAAACTCTTGGGCCCAAATTATAAATAGCTCTCACAGCCCGCTTTTGTAAAATATAATACTATAATCTAAAAATGTTTAAAGAAAAGGGATTAGAGTTTAATAAAGAGCTTTTTAAATACACTCGAGAGCAATGAATCCGGGTCACTCAAAGAATCCAAAAAATCTCGGAAAGTAAGAATGCTAGGTTAATTCAATAAATTGTATTTAATAGACAATTTAATACTCCTTAAATGAAAGTTAAAAAAATATGAGTCACCATACATTTTATTTACACAAAATTACATAAAGAAAAAAAACTGCTGATCTCTCCTTAAAACAAAAATAGGAAACATGAAATTTTTGAACTTTATGACGATTTTCTTGAATTTCAATACTTCGTATTACCTCCTCGTGCTTCCATTACTGCGTTTACGCGGTTTGGCATGCTGTACACCAAGTTCCTTATACGATTTTGGGGAATATTCTCCCATTCCTCTGTGAGAGCAATTTTGAGCTCAGGAAGCGTGATTGGGGGAGGGTTTCGTTGTTTTACGCATCTCCCTAGCTCGTCCCAAGCATGCTCGATCGGGTTGATATCCGGGCTGCGCGCTGGCCACTCCATACAAGTAATGTTCATCTCTTGAAGGTAGTCATTCACAATCCTACCTGTATGAGGTCGGGCATTGTCATGCATAAATATAGCATCCTCACCCAAATTGACCATAAATGGACCAACGTGTTCGTTGAGGATTTCTTCCACATATCTTACGCTAGTTAAAGAGCCGTTTTCTATGATCACCAGCTCTGTGCGACTTTCAGAGGAAATTCCGGCCCACACAAGTACAGACCCACCACCGTAGGCTACTTTTTCTTCGATGCATGCTTGCTTGAATCTTTCCCCTGGTCTTCTATACACTCTGTGTCTTCCATCGTGCTTGTAGAGCATAAATTTTGATTCGTCGGAGAACATAACTTTCGACCAATCTTCAATACTCCAATTTACGTGGTTCTGGGCATATCTTAGTCTTGAAATACGATGGCCACGCTCCAGTTTAGGGCCGTTTGCAGGTCTAAGGGGTTTTAAGTTAGATTCAGCAAGCCGACGTCTTACTGTCCATGCACTTGGGTTACTTCCTCCGAGGCGTCGAAACTGATTTGTGAGTTCAGTTCCTGTGAGAAAGCGATTTCGAAGCATGGTGTTCACCAAGTATCGGTCTTCTCGTGCTGTGGTACACCTAGTTCTGCCCGTTCCTGGTCTGCGTAGGTTAGAACCAGTTTCTTCGTAACGTCGGAGAACTCTTTGTACTGTTGACAGCGACACACCGACAGTCCTGGCTGTATCGCGCTGACTCCGGCCGGTTTCCACCAATGTAAGTATTCTGGTGCATTCTTCAAGTGTAAGCGACATGATTTCAGCTTGAATAATGAATATTGAGCACTATCAACCTGGTTTATGTACCAACATAAATGACAGATTACAAACAAAAGCAAAAACAAATCCTGTAATTTCGTAGTTCCATCTTCGACAGTGTTCCCTTTTCAAATTTGATTTTTTTATGATATAACTTTACAATAACTAAGAAGTTTTAATACTTTCATTTAAGGAGTATTAAATTGTCTATTAAATACAATTTATTGCATTAACCTAGCATTCTTACTTTCCGAGATTTTTTGAATTCTTTGAGTGACCCGGATTCATTGCTCTCGAGTGTATTATAGGTCCAAAGTGAAGGTGCTTATAGATAATGCATCCCGGAATTATTTAAGGACAGTTGGCAACAAAATAACCAGCGATCCTTCTAAATTTTGGGAATATGTTAGGGATAAGAAAAAAAGCAGGCTACACACCAAGGAGTACTCCTATGAAAATAGTACAGTTCAGGGACAAGAAGCTACTGACTCCTTTGCTCGCTATTTTAGTTCTGTTTTTCATAAAAACATTCGGAAGTTAGACCCTCAGTTGGCGGGACATCAGATTGGCATCCCACATATCAATGATACAGACCTGAGAATTGCAGCGCGGTGTCTTAAATCGACATCGGCATATGGGCCGGATAATGTATCTCCCTTCCTGGTAAAGGATTACCTATCGGCTCTCGAGGAACCGCTACTGTACATATTTAATCTCGCTCTTCAGCGGTGTTCATATCCTAATAGCTGTAAAGTTTCTCGTGTTACGCCGGTGCCCAAAAATGGGTCATCAACAGATGTCACTAATTATAGACCCATTGCAATATTGTCTGTATTTGGGAAAATATTTGAGGCTATCCTCAATAGGCATATCACGTTTCCGACCCGTACTCTCTTGAATGACTCGCAGCATGGTTTCCACCCGGCTCGCTCCACCTTAACTAATCATATTAAGTTTGTGGATTACCTAAAAACAAATGTAACCTCAGGCTGTCAAGTAGATGCGGCATATTTTGATTTCGAGAAGGCGTTTGATCGCGTAGATAATGATATCCTCTTGACTAAGCTTTATTCTTTGGTTTCGATAGGCAGCTTATGAGTTTTATTGCTGATTATCTCAGAGATAGAAGACAGTATGTCAAGCTGGGAAACCATAGATCGCGGGACTATTATACGAGGTCTGGGGTGAGTCAGGGTAGTCCCCTAGGGCCGACTTTGTTCCTCATCATGATAAATGATCTACCTACTGCGATTTCCCGATCGGAGTGTCTTATGTTTGCTGATGATCTGAAGCTGTTTGCATCAGTCAGGGAAATTAGTGATTGCGAGGTCCTGCAACGTGATATTGATGCAGTTGCGGAGTGGAGCCTAATTAATAAACTATCATAAAACATTTCGAAGTGCAAATTGATTACCTTCTCTCGATCGCGTTCTCCAATAGAAGTGTCATATACGTTGGGTGGAAGGCTGCTCGTGCGGGTTACGACAATACGCGATCTTGGCTTGACGCTTGACGTAAAATTAGACTTCCATGATCACATTAAAAATACATGTAAGGCAGCAAATAGCATACCAATTAAATAACGTCCTTGCCGTAAAACTTCTTTACAACGCTTGTGTTGGAAGCAAGTTAGAATATAACGTTATTGTATGGAACCCCTATGAAATAACTTACGCCTTAACCGTCGAGAGAATTCAACGCAAGTTCACCCGGTATCTCTACAGGCGCTCATACGGATACTATCCTTATCTATATCGCTCTCTGTTCGTCACAGGGGTGGTAGGTCTAGAGCTGAGACGAAACCAGCACTATTACCTGTTACTGAATAATAAGGACGATAATCCATCCGTCCTGGCTTGCATTAATTTATTTGTCCCAAATGGCTATGTGCGGGCCACCGGGCGTCGACAGCATCGCCTTTTCGTAACGCCACCGACGTGGCGCGTGCCTCAGGCTGCCACTTGCCCCACCGCAAGGGCGGTCGAGTTGATTAATGGCTTATTGCAATCGAACCCGGATGTTGATGTGTTCTCCGACAACATACATACAATGGCAAGAAACATCGTACCCATCGTATCTGGATGCACCCTCATGAGATGTATATCTAAATGGCCTAATTAATGTATTTAATGTAATTAATAGGGTAATTATTGTATTAAGAAAATTGTAATATTTGCATGCACTTAGTAGATTAAGTTAGCTATTAGTTAGTTAGTAAGTAGTGTAGCATTATAAGCGATTTGGTTTATTTTCACTGTTAGCTTGTTTTGTTTGTCATAAATAAATAAATAAATCACAAAAGTCGCAAATATCACGAAAATATGAAAATAACATACCTCAACTTAACCTTTCAGTTAGATAATACTTAAAAGTGAGTAGGTATATAAAAAATCACTATCCCTAAGATGTACTTACGTCTTACAACACAAACACTTAAATAGAAAATGCAAGTAAAGAACTTAACATTCTAAATCTGGTTTAAAGTTTAAACAATTTAACATGCTCAACAGATTGTACAAACCCTTTAGTTTGTTGAGGGTTTAATCTACAGTTTAGTCGAGATTAAGGAAGTGTTAACTCGAATACTTAACAGGTAGTTACACGAGCCCAAAAAATAAATAAGTACCAATACAAAAAGAAATACAAAGGCCTTTTATTCGTACTGCGATAAGATAACATAGTGTTGTAATTTATTTTTAATTGATTTCAAAAATACATTTTTTTTTAGTTTTTATGTTGTTGGGTACATACAAGTATACTACAAAAGTAAATGTACCTATCTATTCTTTTATAATATACTGACTTTGCATCTTGGCTTTCATGTCAGTATATCATAGCATTTTACCTGTGGACCTTGTCCTGGCTAAGTAAGGTATACCTACAACTAAATCAATAAAAAAGAAAAGAATCTTCTAACTTAATACAAACGTTCTAAGGTATGTGCATATATTACCGTATAAATAACCTTAGACCTAAGTAGCGAGACAAACAAGGTCCTCGCGCTGATTGTTTTGTAATAATAATATGCTTGTAGAATATACTGTTTCCGGGCTGTTTGGCCGTGGTCGATGTGAAACTTGCGTTCCAGACGTTTCGTCGATCACTGCGGTCGACATCTTCAGTGGCGCAGGGCCGGGCGACGATGACTTCGGAGACCTTGCCTCGCCGGCGGCTGAGTTGCGACTGATGCGAAGTCTTGAATCACGGGCGTATTTATAGGCACGGTCGGAGCGGGGAATAATAATATGCTTGGTGAATTTGTGCTCGTCCACTGTCATAGCACCCCGTGCTATCCACAAAAAACACACAAGAAAGTGTACTGTTTTTGTTCTGTCAGTGGGAAGACCAAAGGCTATTCCTGCTTTATCTTCTACGCAGACGACACAGAAAGTCTCTGTGTTTACAGGGTCGGCAGCACGAGTGCGACTCCCCTGGTGCTGCACACGTTCATAGACTTATCTGCCACCTCAGTAGTATAAAAAAATAATTTAGGTCCGAGATGTCCCAAAGTATACACATAGGTACATAAATGGCTCATTTTTGAAGTGAAAACTTCTTTAGCGGCGTTGGATGGGTGTAAAATGTTAAGGAAGCGTCAGGATTAGTTGACCTTTGAACCGTAACCGACGACTGACGTCATACAAGATTAGGTACAGACTATCTATTTTGCAAGTTACGATAGATAGCGTCGTAGCTTAAACGGTAAACACTTCAACTGTAAGTCCTTATAGTTTCAGATAGTATCGGGTTCAAACCACCTGGCCTTCTGAAACTTTTTGTGATTATTTTTTCTTTTTGTAATTTATTACTTTTTATGATTATTTTTTCTTTCTGTAATTTATTACTTTTTGTGATTATTTTTTCTTTTCATAATTTATTAATTTCTTCTGACAGAAAATTAGCAGAAAATAAGTGATAGGTTCTATGATTAGCGCTATATTATAGGTATGGTATAGTATGTTCTTTTTATCTTTTTCTATGTATATAACGGAGAAAGAAAAGAAGAAAATGTTTTCACTTCTGCCGGCACTCCCAGAGTGCAACCCGTCTTTTTTTGTATGTACTTTTCTTATCGAGGTAACTTCCTCAATACGTACAGATTGGAACTGTGACGAAAGAAAAGTGAATGCAGATGATTATTTCGTCATTTTTACAGATATTGGTAAACATTGAAAAAAAGCACTTACTAAATATGTACTTTTAACCAATATTTAGCGGTGAACATTTTTAATTGGCCATCTCCTATTTTAACTATCTTTGTAGCACTAAGTTTAGCAGTAAGTTTTCCTAAAATGTATTTATAAATAAAAAGTTAGGTCACAAATAAATTACCAAACAAATAAATTATAAACACAATGATTTATTTCTTTTCACATTCACATTTACAATAATAATTACGAACTAGCTGTTACCCGCGGCTCCGCCCGCGTGGATGTCGGTTATTGTTTACTGGTCAGTAAACGCTATTTTTCCAAAATAAAAGTAACCTAAGTTACTCCTTATTACATCAGCTACCTGCCAATAAAAGTCCCGTCTAAATCGATCCAACCATTTCAGAGATTAGCCGGAACAAGCAGACAGACAGACAGACAGACAAAAATTGTAAATAATGTTATTTTGGTGTATGTTCCGTATTATATTCGTATGCATGTAGTCAAACACGGTTATTTCAATATTGCAAACAGACACTCTAAATTTATTTATACAGTGTATAGATAGATGTATATAGATATATAGGTACGGAAACTAAATATGTAAGATTAAAAAACAAAATTAAAACAATCTGTACCCAATGCCCGGTTAAAATTATTCCAGTAGCATTCCAGTCCAGGGAGCGAGTCCAGTGCTGGAATGAGCTTCTGGAACAATGTTAATGTGCCCATTCCAGTCAGTGATTCCAGTGCAGTGGATTGATCAAGCGCGTTTTAAACATTGTATTAATGTGAACAATACAATTCAGTCCAGTACCAGACTGGATTGATTCGCTGGATTACTGAACTGAAATAATATCAAGTATTTCCTACTTATGCGGTGTTTACAAGTGTTTAGCCGCACGAAATTCGGTTAGAGTTCGTGATTAGGGAAGCAAATTACGGCGAAAATCACCCCGCTTAATCCCCTGATTATTATATTTGAAGTGGGTGATCGACGGACGAGCCGTAGGTATATGTATCTACCTACCTACCTACCCAGCTACCGCGGTTTCCTAGCTCGTTATAACAATCATACCTAGCAACAAGAAAACATAGGGACATGTTCAAACCACCCGTTATTATAGGTAACTACTACAGGTCAGATTACCTATTTCGACTTCGTTTTCAGTCTTTTAAAACACTATCAAACGATAAATGAATTATATAAGTACTTATACATTGTTAACCAAATTCGAAGTAGGTACGAAACACGTTGCTAAAGTCGGTGTACTTGCGTATTTTCCTGTATAGTTCAAATGAGTATATTTAACTGAGCTCATTACATTAAGAAAGGCAATAAAAAAGAACTACGTTTAAAAAAACCGACTTCAAAAACTGAAAAGTATAATATAACTTAAAAGTATAATCATCTGATTTTTTAGATTTAGGTACCTACTGTTCTGTAGAAGTAGACTTACAAAAAATAATTTGGGTTGTTAAAGTAACGATTTTGAACCCAAAAATTAAACTACCGAGCGGATTTTGATGTGGTTTTTTTTATTAATATTTTATTATATAGTAAATAATAGTTATTTTTATTTATATTATTAATAGTCGGACTTTGAAAAACTACTCCAAGACTTATCATGAATCTATTTTATCCAAAATAAATCTAATTATAAAGGTTATGATGCTTTATTAAATAATTTTTAAAGTTTACATCATAGTTATGGCGTCTTATGTCGAACTGTCGAACTTATGAACGTGTCGTAACCAGGGATATAAAATTATTGTATTTATATGGTATCCGGTACAAAATTATTGGACATGTACGCCAATTATCGTATGGTTGCTAAAACCGGCTGAGGATGTTCGAACGACATCAACGATATACATGCATAATGTCGAAATAATATTAGGGGTTAAAGTATGAAATTGCCGATTTGTACTGACAAATTGAAATTCGTTTTTTTTTTAATTTAACGTATTAATTTAATCAAAATAATTACCATTATTATCTATACATAGCTGCCATCTAGTAGGAAGGTCATTTATGCCTTTGCGATAGAACTCTAGTGATCTAGATTCGACAAACTGTGTGAAAGCATTTTGTACTGCCTCCTGAGAAGAAAACTTTTTATCACATAGAAAATTGTCCAAATCACGAAAAAAATGGTAGTCTGTTGGAGCAAGGTCTGGCGAATACGGAGGGTGACGGATAGTTTCTAATTGCAGTTCCTGTAGAGTTAAAACGGTTTCTCGTGCTGTATGAGGTCTCGCGTTATCATGGAGCAATAATGGTGAAGATCGATTCATGAGTCGGGGCTGTTTCACTGCTAGTTTTGCTATCATTGTTCGGAGTTCGGCACAGTAGACATCTGCCGTTATTGCTTGACCAGATCGTAGAAAGCTATAGTGAATAACACCATGCTGAGACCACCAAACAGTTACCATTACCTTTTTATTGGTAAGCTTTGCTTTAGGACACTGTTGTGGCGTTTCACCTGGGGTCAGCCATTGCATTTTTCGCTTACGGTTATCGTAAAGAATCCACTTTTCATCACATGTCACAATTCGATCCAATATTCCTTCATTTCTGTATCCATTCAACAAGGCAACACAAGTTTCAACACGCATTTCTTTCTGCAGATCAGTCAAATCATGAGGTACCCATTTTTCACATTTTTTTATTTTATTGATTTGACGCAAATGAGTCAATATTGTTGGTAAGGTAACGTTAAACCATGCAGCTAATTCCTGGGTAGTTTGGCTCGGATCGGCTTCCACCATGTCTTTCAATTCATTGTTATTCACCTGTGTGGACGGCCTTCCTCGTGGTTCGTTCTTCAAATCAAAGTTTCCATCACGTAAGCGTTTAAACCAAAATCGCACGGTGCGTTCATTAGCAGTCCCTTCTCCAAACGCAACATTGATATTGCGAGCTGTTTCTGCCGCGTTAGTTCCGCGTCGGAACTCGTATTCAAAAATCACTCGAATTTTCGAAGTATCCATCTTTCTTGTCTAAGCTGAATAAAAAAAACAACTGAAAGTCGATAATCGAATGTTGCACATTTTTAAATGAAGAACTACATAGGTACCATGTGGAAAAAGTTTCACTCAAAAATCTCAAACCATGAAGGTTCTATGTCAATTCGAAGTACCTATTACAATGAAACGGCAATTTCATACTTTAACCCCTATTATTTACGAAAAAGCGTGACGTCACGTGCTTCTGATTGGTGTTAGACGTAACATAAAGGACTGTTGTAATTTATAATTGCAATATGATTAAAACAGAATAGCTTTTTAAAAATAAGTAATTTCTTAAGAATCTCTTTGAATCTATTTAAAAAAATAGATTTCTCTTAATTATTTGAAATCATACTTCCTGTTCATCATGCTATCGTGCATCATATCGCTAGCGTTGATCCGCTTCAGATCCACCGTACCCCTGGCCGTTCCCCTGGTGGTACCGTGGGTCTGACACATGGGGAGACAAAGGGTTACCTATGTATAATCCCAGACTATTCATTCCTATATCAAATTCAAACCTAAGCTATTCAGGCGTTGAAACTTGTTTAAGTAACAATCTAATTTTCCCAAACTTCATATTAAAAAAAAAACTAACAGGATGTTTTATTTATGGTGATAAGTGAAATAAATATCAAAATAATATGTTATCAATGCAGTTTATTTATTAAGAAAATGGATCCTGCACCCATTGCGAAGGGAACGGAAACGGAATGAATGCCACAGAAATTACTGCAAATCGTCATCATCGAACAAGTCGTCGAAATCTGAAAACATAAACATAATTTTGTCTTTTTCGTTTGCCAATTAACATATTAGGTATTGCATATTATATGATCTAGATTCTAGACTCTAAAGCTATCCCTCCCGAAACGTAGGGGCCAGGTTGGGGTTGACACAAAGGATCCAATAGGGTCGAAGTGTCCGCGATAGCTCCAAAGCACGCACCCCAGTAACATAAGATAAGATAGACTCTAAAGACTCTCCACTCTCTAGATATTCCAAAATCTAGAGGATAAATATGAATTTAATAAAAAAAATAGCTGGTCCGCCTCGGCTTCGCCCATGGCACCCCTTGCCCTAAGCCATTATACGTCACTCAATTGTTTAGCCGTCACGTTACCTCTCCACTAACACTTGAACTTTATAATATGGTATTAAAGTTCATATTGATTTAAGTATTATTACGAATAGTTTGTATGAGAGTATAGAAAAGTGTTACTTTTAGGCTTTTTCAGGCAAGATTTTAATTTTTTTTCTCTCAATAAACCCATCCTCATACTGCAAGGAATATTCTACAAAAAGAATTAGTGAAATCAGTTCAGCTGTTCTCGAGATTTTTATATTATAGATGTCGCGCTCATCCAGCTCCATTGTAGCCGTATTAGTTCACGGTGCGATGGAGTGAAATATCGGGGTAAAACTTCTCTGCCTACCCCTTCAGGGATTTAGTGTGTGTGTGTATATGTCGCCGCCAACTAGCTTAATCAGCCGTGCAATTAACTGCCTAGACATTGAACTAAACGGCGCCATTCAATTAACGGCCTGAATGATATTCAGCCGTCTCGTTTATTACATCATTTAATAGCCTGGCTGGCTAATGCTTAGGCCAATCGTAAGATGGGGCACTAGCTCGAAATAAGATAGAAAATGACATACATACAAACACACATATACTTACACCATAAATCCCTGAGGGGGTAGACAGAGGTGTATTCACAGAAAATTAATGATATTATTGTGATAGCACCGCGATTTTTGATATAACCATGCAGAAATAAGTCATTTTTCTAACCGTTTAATTAAATGGCTAGACAAGTAGTTAAACATCATCGATCCAAGCTATTTGCCTAGCCGTTTAATTGAATGGCTGAACACCATTCAGGCCGTTAATTGAATGACGCCATTCAATTAACTGCCTAGCCAGTTAATTGAATGGCTGTTTAAGCTAGTTGGCGGTGATTTAAGCTAGTTGACATATACTTATATTGTGTCCATATTGTGTCCAACTTTTGGTCATGGAACAAATGACTCCATCTGGTTTTGTAAAAAAAAATTTCTAGACATTTTGGTATAACTTACTATAAAATGCACAAAAATATACTGTATTCGCAACCTTATCCCCCAGTATCTCAAGACCAGATATGGCGTGCGGTTTGAGTAGGTGCGAGCCCTACGTAATTGAGGGAGCGGGGGGGGGGGGGGGGTATCCGAGAGGAGGTGCGCTTGAAAGGCCTAGGCTATTCTAACCATAATTAAGTATTAATAAAAAAACGTATTACCATTGAAAAAGTCTGAATGGACATCCCTTTCATTGGCAGCCAGGTTCACGAGCATGATGGAAGGCCCAGTACTAGCCTGTTAACAAAAAGTGAACATGCTGTAGGTATGTAGGTATATGTATAAGTGTAAAATACGTAATAATATATTTATAAATAAATTTCCATCTAAGTATTTAGGTTGTGCCCTTTCATCCGCGTGCACTTAGATCTGGATTTTATTTTTTTTTGCACCGAACCTCAATATTTCGCCGAAAAGAAAACTAACCTAAGTTACTCCTTATAATATCATCTATCAAAAATCCGGTCAAAATCGGCCTAATCATTCCGAAGATTACCCGGAACAAACAGACATAAGTCAGACAGGCAGGCAAAAAATTTTAAAATAGCTTTTTATTTTTTTAAATATATCCAATGAACAGACACCACCACTGTTCGCACAGTTATATTATATGGTTGGCGTTTCATAGAAATCAGGTGCATAAATTAATAATGGCACACAATTAAAAAAAAATTACGTTTTTGAACAATGAATGGAAACTTGTATAAGTAAATTATTTCTTTGTACCCACATATTAGCTAGAAATATGCATATAAAATTATTTTAACACTTTTAGACTACGATTGATTACCAACGACTTAATTTGATGCAAATAAAGACATGCCTACCTCCTCTACATCGTTATTATAAGGCTCAGCACCTTCAGGGAACATTTCGTCAGCTGCCACGGTTGGCTTCATTTTTAAAAGTCTTCGATATCTCGACAATAACACGCTGAAACAAAATATTGCTGATAATAAACTTTAAAAACTCATTAAATTAATATAAATAATCTCACTTTTGTAACTAAGAAATATTTGTATTTCACCTACCTGCTGGTAAAGATGATAATGAATGCACGATTGCACAAACTCAACTTCAACTATGGAACAGCGGCCGATTGCACGCCACGGTGCAAGATTAAAACTTTTGACATTTATCGTGACATTGATGACTTATCTGTCCGATCATATTTTTTATAATTAAATTTACGGCCATGGATAGAAGTCTTTATAGCATAACCTAAATCATACATTA
Organism: Eilema caniola; assembly: GCA_949126895.1. Classification (NCBI taxonomy): domain Eukaryota; kingdom Metazoa; phylum Arthropoda; class Insecta; order Lepidoptera; family Erebidae; genus Eilema; species Eilema caniola. The sequence goes on along the minus strand of OX421460.1, from coordinate 11,962,570 downwards.
GATATAATGGTACTAACGCTTTAGTTAAATTCGAATAAATGTCAACTTTTATTGAATATCACAAAAAATATAGGTTCCTATGTTATTATGGTACAAGTGTGTAAAGTTAGTGATTACCGCTGAGGTACTATTGAGACTCGAGGCGTTAGGTTATCAGCAATAGACACGTGTAATATACGACGTTTTTCAACACTATTTGGGAATTAAATAATAAGTACTAAAAATCATTTTAACTATTCTCCAAAGGAAATGTAAACTTTAAAAATTTAAAAACGAAAATTTTGTAGTGGTGGATTGTATGATAGTGGTGGTTACTTTCTTTTTTTCTTTTGTCAGTCGGAATAGGCTTAGGTAATATGACTATGACGCGCAAAATATTAAAATAAATTGTATAACTTCAGCTGGATTTTTTCTAGAAAGTTTGTGGACGTGGCACAACACGCATTATATGTATTAATTTATTTCTTGAGATTAGATAGGGTAATGTATGAAACTACACATAATTTAGTCTTAAAATACTAACTCGTGTGATACTTACTATAAAAAACTCGCCTACGGGTTCATCTTTCAACTCACACTCGTATTTTAAGAACTGTTTTTGATGGCATTATTTTGTTTATTAAACATGTACAAGTTGAAATTATCTACGAAATTGCATGAAATGAACAAGCAATTGATAATAATTCTTTTCTTTTTATCTTTTTTGTATTGAAACATTTTATTTTCAACAAAACCACTAAAATTAAAAAAAATTATAACTCACTTGTGAATTATAGAAATGAATAAGTCACATTTTTATTACAGGTGTCATTATGTGCTTCATTACGGTGAAATTATAGCCAATTTATGAGCAAATGTGTTGATAAGTCGTTTATCTACGTTTTTTAACATTGTCAGTGTTAACCAAATAATTTTAATTTTCAATGTAAGCCAGTGCTGTGATACTTAGCATAGGCTAGTGCACACGGCACACTCAGTCTGGGGTTTCGGTAATCATCATCATTTGCATTAAGACCTTATCCTGATTAGTTGGCCAAGATGCCCTCAGCGCACCTTCCAGCTTTTCTCACCATTCCGCATGATCTAGGGCGTCCAAGGTAATGAAACTATTTGCATGAATGTCAACATCTACGACGTCATGCCAGGATGGATCTACCGAGACCCGGCGGGGCGCCATTGCCAGGCATTTGTTACCCACATGCCGCGAAACGTGGCCACACCAGCGAAGTCAACTCTCTTGCATTTTATCTGCGATGTCACGGACATGAAGGCCACCACAATCCTTAGGGCGAACACCGGGTCCACGGTCCCGTGCCCGAGATGAAACCCATACTGACACTCCGAGAGTGCCTCTTTTGTCGGATCCGGGTATCGATTATCCTCTCGTAGAGCTTCATAGTGAGGGACATTATCTTTAAACGGTGATAATTATCACACTCCTCCACCGATCCCTTAACTTTGAAGACTGGCGAAATGTGATACTCAGCCTCCACTGGTTCGGGATCTTACCAGTGAGCAGAGTGCGGTTACAAGGATTTATAAGGATGCTCACACCACGGGCACCCATTGTCTTCCAAACCTCGATGGGGCATCGTCGCATCCGACAGGTTTCCGGTTCTTCATGCGTCGAATGGCAGTCTGGACTTGTGCTGGCGTTATCGGTGGCACTAGTTCTTGGCTTGAAGGGAGGTCTGGTGGCTGCACCTCTTTATGCTGCTTATTCAGCAGCTCGTGGAAGTATCTCTTTCACCGCGGCTTCCTCGTATAACAAATTGCCCCCAGGGTCTTCAATGCAGCGGCACTTGGATATAGACTGTGCCGCTTTGGCCCTGGAAAGCGCCAACTTTTAGTTGCAATTGGTCTCGTTTGGCACTGGCTACAACTCTCTTAGTGGCGCGTTTAGCATCTTTGTATGCGTCGTGGTCTTCGGGAGATTTGGACGCTTGCACTTTTTAAACAGGGCCGGGCAGGGCAGGCCAAGTATCCTTGTCATACTTGCGTCCACCCTTAGACATACCGAGCACGGCCTTCTCCGCCTCAAGAATAGCTGCCTGAATCTTGTCCCAGCAATCTTGTACTGGTTCGTCTACAGCATCGGCGCACTTGTCACCGATGGCTGAGACGAAACTCTGGGACTTGGTTTCATCAAGCAGCCACCACTTGATTCTGCGTTGGCCGCGCTCAATCCGCTTGCCTTTGGGTTTCACACAGACGTCTATGACAAGGAGACGGTGTTCCGCAATGAGACTTTCCAGGGGTATTACCTCACAGTTCGCTACCTTGCTGATGCTGTGACTCCTATCCCTAATTAGCTTAGAGCTACGGCCACTCCACCGAGTCTCCTGCAGAACCGCCACGACCATCCTTCACCTGGAGAGTACGGCGGCCAACTCCCTCGCGCCGCCGGTTAATGTGCTGTTGTTCCATGTTGCTAAGTGGAGTTTCACGGAACAGACACAGTAGCCCTTGCCCACTGGCCATAAGAGGCGGGTGAGCATCCTGCGCGCCGTATTTCGGAGGCGCCCTAACTCTTACGTTATTCCGTTAAGAAAAAGTTTCATACATAAATTCAAGTACCTGGATGACCGAGCTTCGCTCGGTACTTTTTTGTAACTACGCCATCTGGTGGATTTAATGTTGGTGTGTCGTTAAAGCAGTTATTTGCTTACATCGACAATAGACGCCAGGAAGAGTCAAAGTCAAAGTCAAAGTCATTTATTTGCATAATACAGGTATTGGGATGGTACAAGATACATTTATTATTGCATAGGTGCGCTGTATTACAACCTCTTCGAGGTGTCCAAATATTCATATGCAACATGACAATTATAGCATTCATAATATTAATATCAAAATTAATCATGTCCAAATTAATCATGTCGAAATTAACAATGTTAGAATTAAATAATGTTGAAAGCCGATGTCAAAATCAATATGTAATGTCAAAATCAATAAAAATAAAGTAAAATAAAACGCCAAGATCAAGGGTAGATAATGTCATTATGAAGTAAATGTCAACTAGATAAATTAAGGCTGATAATCAGATTAGTAAATGTCAGATAGAAAGTAATGGAAATAATTCAATAATGGCAATTAATTATTTTGAGCTAATAAATTACAATTTATCTTGGAGGAAGTCCTTTACATCATAATAGCATTTTTCATTCAGTAGCTTTCTTAGAGTCTTTTTAAATGTAGTAACATTTGACTCTTTTATACTTTTAGGCAGTTTATTATATATTTTAGGAGCCATGGCGAAAACACTATTATGCATTAAAGTAGTGTTTGTCTTACATAGGCATAATCGACTTTTGTCTCTTTGCATTCGGCCAGAAGCGTCAGACGCTAAAATAAATAAGTTGTGATTGAGTTTAACGAATAGAGCAACCTCTAAAATATAAAGGGAAGGCAGTGTCAAAATATTATATTTTTTGAAATAGGGCAAGCAACTGTCAACTGTTTTTTAAAGAGAACATTGCCCTCACACAGCGTTTCTGTACTTTGAAAATTTTATCTTTATGTACGGAGTAACCCCAAAAAATGATTCCAAACCGAAGAACTGACGCCACCATGCCATGGTATGCAGTTAGAAGTGCATCAATGTGGATTATTTGCGACAATTCATGTAGTACGTACACAGATTTACTGACCCTCTTACATAGTTGCTCTATATGTTGTTTCCAAGTTATCTTGTTGTCAAGTTATTATTACACCTAGGAATTTTGTATATTCTACTTGTTTTAACAATTGGCCATTTGCGCATATTTGTAAGTTTTCCATAATTGGAATACGCTGACTGAAGTGCATGACCATTGTCTTTCCTATGTTGGCTTTTAGATTATTGACATCTAGCCAGTCCAGAACAGACCTTAATGCGTTGTTTATGTCATTTTTATAGGTATCCTTACAATTACATTTAATAGTGATTGTGCTATCATCTGCAAAGAGAGCCATTGGGTTATTGGTTACATTAGGTAAGTCATTGATATAAAGGAGGAACAGTAGAGGGCCCAGTACACTGCCCTGAGGCACGCCATACTGTATTGTGCGTGTTTCAGACTGAAAGTCTTCCTCTATTTTAGATACACCATTAATTTTAGCAATCTGAGTATATTGAGTACGATTTGTTATGTAGGATTCAATTAGAGCCAACACATTTCCCCTAATGCCATACATATTTAATTTACGTAGTAGAGTGTCATGATCCACGTAATCAAAAGCTTGGGTCATGTCCATATATATGGAACAAATAGGTACTTTACTGTCAACATTCTGCATTACAATTTCCAAAAAATCATATATGGCCATATTTATTGACTTACTACGCCTAAAGCCTTTCTGTTCCTTTGCCAAAATATCATTACTCTCAAGATAATCATTCATTTCTCTATAAACATATTTCTCAAATATCTTTGAAAAAATAGGTACCAAGGCTATAGGTCTATAGTTTTCTAATTTATCTCTATTTTATTTGCATCCCGGATATCCCCTTATATATACTTGCATCCCCTATATATATACTTGCATATATATACTTGCATCCCATATATATATACTTATCCCTATATATATATACTTGCATCCCCTATATATATCTCTAATATATAAAATTATATAGTATTATAAATAAAATAATATTTTTCATACCCTGATTCGCGATAACCGACATCCACGCGGGCGGAGCCGCGGGCGACAGCTAGTATTATATAAAATTCTTGTGTCACAGTTTTCGTTGCCATACTCCTCCGAAACGGCTTGACAGATTTTGATGAAATTTTGTGGGCATATCGGGTAGGTCTGAGAATCGGCCAACATCTATTTTTCATACCCCGATTCGCGATAACCGACATCCACGCGGGCGGAGCCGCGGGCGACAGCTAGTATATATATATAAAATTGGAATCACGGAAATTCGGAAGGAATATACGTTTATAGAAAGATATCGCGATTTTTGGTTTTTTCTGAGGGCGACTGCCACCCGACCCCCCAATCCCAAAAGGAAGCAGGTCCCGAAGATCTTGATGGGACCCCGAATCACCATAATGTGCGGCCTCGGCAATGTATTACATTATTATTCTTCTTCTTCATCCTGGCGTTAATCCCAGTCGCATCCAAACTGCAAAGACTGAACTTCGTTGGACACGTTCACTACCGCCACTCCACATGTGAGTGTCGAATTAATTACATTATACATTATTGTAACATTTTTTTTTTAATTATTTAATTATAAAGTTTTTTTTTTAATATACTTTGTTCATTCATTATTAATTTAGTATGATTTATATTTTAAGTTCTGTATTTATATAAATAAGTTTTCATCGACACAAGACAAATGTAGATTCGTTGACATTTTAGCCTTAAGGATATAAATATTGTAAGTTGACGTCTTAAAAAATGCCGCAATGGAGTTTGTTGCGCTGTTTTCCCAGCGCCTTGGAAGCAGTGGTAAACTTAGGTTAAGTAGTATTATTTATTGACGTCAATAAGAAACAACCATATTGTTCTAGATTGAACAAAAATCTTTGACTTTGACTTTTGAACTATAACTCAAAACCCTCCTTTTTTACTTCACTGCAGTCGGGTAAGAACTGAATAAGTACAGAAATAGCCTACATATAAAACTGGAGTTCAAAGTAGTTCGTAATGGGGGCAAACAATGACGTCAGACGTCTGCTCGCCCCCGCAGCCGGATTAGGAGTGCGACACTAATTTGGCGGGAGCTTCCTTCCGGCAGAGGGCGCCACCGTCAGTGATTTAATCGCCGTGTTCCGTTCGCTCTTGTATCTCATATCTTGTAATTTAGGTATAATACGAGCTCCGTGCTCGGTTTTGTTCGCTTTTAGTTGTACCAGTATTACCTTCTGTTTGAGGAAAAACTGACTGTGATTACAATATAGTCTCTTCAGGAATATTTTAAGTTTAAGGACATATAGAATTTTTTTTTCGACACTTAGGTGGCAGAATAGTTCACGGCTCACCTGATGTAAAGTGGTTACCGTGGCCTATGGACGTATGCAACACCAGCGGTGTACACTCGCGCTGCCAACCCTGAAGAAACCATCTAATGCCCTTCTTGAAGAACTCCATATTGTAGTTGCTTGAGAAAACCACAGCCGGAAGTTCATTCCACAACCTGAGCGTGCGTGGGATGAATAGGATGATGCATGGGATGTTCCTTTTAAGCCACACGGTGCGTACCGTTTCCGGTCTTAATGTTTGAGGATGAATTCCTTGCCTATGGCGAGCGGTGCGATGATATAATGTAGCTGCGGGCATTGGCAACTTCAATTGTCATTTCCTTAGCGATTTCCTACTTACGCCCAAAGTTCGCACTGTGGAGGGGTCCGCTGTTTGTTTTGACTGGTCAGTCGGTTCTTCCGGTAGCAACTGCCTTTTTACCTTCCAAACCCGAGAGGAAAGCATCCTTCAGAACTTCTTCTGTAGTTTAGCAGGTGCACCGACTAACAGCTGAGGTTGGCTTGCACCCTAAGGGTTAGGGCCCGGTACACCGATGTCCAGAGCCCTGTAGCGCCACCTGTGCTACTGACACCAGGCACCGGTAAGATCCATTAAGTGCTGATTAGACTTTGGGCACCCTGTAATTGCGGCGGTATGACTCATCATGGGGGAGTGGCTAGAGAGGCCACACGGTATCCTATCGTAAAAAAAAAAGTTTTGACTTCTAGTACGGGATCGTGGCTGGTACGAGTGATAAGGGGTGACATGTATGCTAAAAATTTCACTGCCCTGGATGTCTAAGATCGAACGTGGAGAAGTCAAAGCAAAGTAGCCCTTGTGCTCCGAAGTGCCACCTACCAAATTACTTAAAAAAACATTCATAAACGAATTCAAACATAGAAGTATTGTTCAGTTTTATTGCTTCCCTAGATACGCATAAAATCGTACGGAACACTATTTAAATCAAAGACCATCCACCATCCACCCACCCAAAATCGTATATCACAATTACATCAACTCAATTCTTTGCAGTGAATTAAGGCAATTTCGCGAACGCCGGAAAATAAAATAATAGCTCTCCCATTAGGCTCCGAGCTCAAAGACGGCACTTCTAATCGTCGTCGGAAATAAATTTCTCCGTTCCTCCCGAGTAACCACTTTGAGAGCATTCCGTCCCATTTAGCGCGAATGGGTATCAAACGCGTGAGATAATCTGTGTGTTGCTCGTGCAATTGGGCTACGTTCGGTGTTCAGAGGTGCTAGATTGGTTGAAGTTTCGGGTTAGATTTCCGCTCTGTGCATGTGTCGCGGCCAAGTAGCTTAATCAGCCGTTCAATTAACTGCCTAGGCTCTTTACTAAACGGCGCCGTTCAATTAGCGGCCAGAATGATTTACGGCCATTTGATTAAACGGCTAGGCAAATGGCTTGGATCGATAAAGTTTAATGACTTGTCTAGTTTTTTTGAACATCTATTTATTATTATTTCTTCAGGGTTATAAAAAAATATTACGAAGGCTAATACGATAGCATAATAGCCTTTCTAACCTTACCTATCCAAATCGGATTGTGCAGCTTTCTCAATAAACCTGTCACTAATTTTCTGTTCTGCCTACCCCCTCGGGTATTTACAGGCGTGAGTGTATGAATATGTCGCTGCCAACTAGCTTAATCAGTCGTTCAATTAATTGCCTACACTCTTTACTGAACAGCGCCGTTCAATTAAAAGCCTGAATGGTGTCCAGCCATTTAATTAAACGATCGATGATATTTAACTACTTACCTAGCCATTCAAATCAAATCATTTATTGCTCACTAAGTGTACATTGGTGTTACAAGTATATAGTAGTACTTAAGACTTAGCGCCATCTTCAGGCATTGCAATATTACAAATTAAAAATATTACAAATTAAAAAGAAAAAAATAATGTCAATATACAATAATTAATTGTTGAGTCCTTAGGAATTTATTACAACCTTTTATATTTAATTTAATGGATGTCGAATGTCAAATACAATAATATAATCAATAATATAATAAGTCCTCACAAGTCAAGAGTACAAATTATTGTTACACTTATTAAATTCAAATTCAAATTAATTTATTTGCAGATATGTGGTCATACATTTACAATTAAACAGTTAGAAAAATGAATTATTTCTACATGGTTATAAAAAAATAACCACGAAAGCTTAATGCCTATCTAATAGCCTTCTAACCTAACCTAACCAAGTCGGATTGCGTAGCTATCACAATAAAACTATCACAAATTTTCTGTGAATACACTTTCGATTGGCCTAAGCATTCGCTAGCCAGGTTATTAAATGATGTAATAAACGAGACGGCTGAATATCATTCAGGCCGTTAATTGAATGGCGCTGTTTAGGTAATTCCCTAGGCAGTTAATTAGACGGCTGATTAAGTTAGTTGGTGGGGACATTATTTATGTAATTTTCTGTCTTAATTCGGGGTGGTGCCCTATCTTACAAATGGCCTAAGCATTAGCCAGCCAGGTTAAACGTTACGGCTCAAGGTCATTCAGACAGTTAATTGAACGGCTTATCAAACTAGTTGGCGGCGACACATGCATGACATTTTGTATTGTTCGTAAACAATGGAAATAATAAATTAGGTACAAATTTTATAAGTGTTTATAACTTATTAAAACTCATTAATTACTTACAAATTATATTTTTATATGTATTTAAAAATATAATTTGTAAGTTTTTTAAAATGAATAAAGAGAATAATAATAAATATTCCACAACATTTCACACAACGCTGTCTAAATCCATGGTAAGCATAGTTTAACTAGCTTGTGTTATGAAATCTAGAATGCGGATAAACATACTTAGATACTTTTTTTGTAAATATACAGGGTGTATTTTTGAAACGGGGCAGTAAGGGCAAGTACCTTAACCGTTGCAGTTACAGCAAAACGTTCTTAGAAGACCTTCCCTAACTTTTTGACATATTTTGAACTGCATTCACAGATTTTGTAAAAAACTTACAGTTGGCAAAAAAAAAATGCAAAAAGTCCAAAAATTTTTTTTTTATGCCAATCGATTCTATTTCATGTGGGGATCAAAAAACTCTATGAGACCATTTTAGCTTTCAGTACTAGGAAAGACAGAAATCGCCAAAAACGTTTCCCATACATTTCGGCAACAGAAACAAATTTCTACGATGGTCTAACTTTTTGTTATGGCCAGGAAGTGGGTAGAATTGACTGTAAAGTAAATAAAAAGAATTTTTACCCTCAAATTTCGAATTTGATTCGAAAATCTGTGTGTTATTCTTAGTTTCAACTGAGAAACTTCGTATGAGTTATTAATTAAGGATTTTCGCTAAAATGTCTTCTAATCGTGAAAAAATTGACTTATTAGAAGCGTTTTTGTCAATAATCGAAATGCGGGAGCTGCATTAGTGTGGTACCGCAATAAGTATCCGTTGCGGCATGTGCCAACAAGAAAGGTTATTACAAATCTTTTGATAAACCTGGAATTGCAGGGTTCTTTCAAAAGAAAGCGGCAGCCTCGTGTGGACATGGACACGGAGATTGCGGTTCTAACTTATGTCGAAGCAGGTGTAGGTAGGTAGGTGTATCAAGTAGGTGTATCCCACTCCCTTGTGATAAAGATATGGAAGAAATACGGCTACAAGTGCTATCGATATGGGCGCATAGTTCAAGTGTTACATCCGGGTGATGATGTTCGAAGGCTTACTTTTTGCAGATGGCTAAGAGGAAAAATAAGCAGAGATCATGAATTTTTAAATTACATACTGTGGTCAGACGAAACGAATTTTTCCAATAACGGTATGTACAACAGAAAAAATCACCACTATTGGTCCAAAGAAAATCCACTAAGAGTTACGGCAAGTCATAATCAGGTTCGCTTCTCATTCAACTGTTGGTGTGGTATAATGTCCAATCGAGTCATAATGGTGGAATTTTATGAAGGGAAACTGAATTCTGCCATGTATAATGAAGTCATTTTACACCATCTTGAAAACGAGATGGACGAATGGCCCCTGTCGGAATTGCGAAAAGTTCATTTTCAACAAGATGGTGCTCCGCCACATAACAGTCACCTTTCACGTTCCAATTTGAGCCGCCTATTCGGTACACAGTGGATAGGTACACATGGTCCAACACAGTGGCCACCTCGTAGCCCCGATCTAACACCACTTGATTTTTTTTTATGGGGCTTCGTGAAAAACGAGGTGTATAAGACGACGTACGCCAGTGTTCAAGAGCTCAAGGATGCATTAATGACCATTTTACGTAATATTCATCCCAGAACATTATTAGCCGCCATTCGTTCAGTGCAAAAAAGGATAGACTTATGTATTCGTGAAAATGGAAATCATTTTGAGCAATTTATTTCATAAACCAATTTCTTAAATGTTTAAATGATTTTTTTTATTTAAAAAAGTTCAAAATTTTACCTGACCTATGAGTTTCGAGTTGATTTATCATATTTCCGTACGAAATGTATGGGAAAGGTCTTTGGCGATTTCTGTCTTTTCTAGTACTGAAAGCTAAAATGGTCCCATAGAGTTTTTTGATCCCCACATGAAATAGAATCGATTGGCATAAAAAAAAAATTTTGAACTTTTTGCATTTTTTTTGCTAACTGTAAGTTTTTTACAAAATCTGTGAATGCAGTTCAAAATGTCCCAAAAAGTTAGGGAAGGTCTTTTAAGAACGTTTTGCTGTAACTGCAACGGTTAAGGTACTTGCCCTTACTGCCCCGTTTCAAAAATACACCCTGTATACATAACATACTTAGAAACACCCAGACCAATGCAAATATACATATTCATGCATACAAATATTTGCACTGAGCGGGGATCGAACCCGCGCCTCCTTCGTATAGACTGCGTTCACTACCGCCACGCCACAGAGGCTTATCCAATCCTTAGTTTACACTGTCGAAGTTAGAACCACACTCCTAGTTATACATACATACATAAACTCACGCCTTTATCCCCGAAAGGGTAGGCAGAGGTGCTAGCACCCACATTTCGCCGGTTTATGTTTAGGTCCCAATGTAATAGGTAATGGGTAGGTAAGGTGGCGAGCCTATTGCCATTAACTGGGCACTTATAAACCTGCGATAAATACACACATAACTTCGAAAAGCAACGAAAAGTCATTGGTGTGGGCCATGGAAAACCTGGGATCGAACCCGAGACCTCATCTCAACAGTCCATTACCCATACCACTAGGCTACCGCGGTATTTACATATTACAAGCGCTCATATAAAGTCTTTGTCGATAACTTAGTGGGCAAAGTGTCAGACATAGAAATAACTCCTAACGAAACGTGAAGTCACTGCTAAAAACAAGCAATTTAGTTTACCTGGAGGGTTTAGGGGGAATATAAATAATAAGCATTGATATAATATAATTACTGACTTGTAGGTACTTTAACAACCAGACACATCACTAGAATATGTATCTAATACACGTATAGGCACATTGTACAATGAGCGCAATCCCCGAAAGGACTCAATACTCGATACTCAAGTACGGTTTAAACCCAAGGCGTTTAAAATCGTCAGTCCATAATGCAGTATTAATGGAACCATTGTGCTCATTGTTTAAAATCTATGCTTAAGAGAGTTATACCTCTTAGAATGTTTTGTGCTAAGTGGTTTTCCATTAAACCTTTCCAATTCCGATAGCTCTTCGGGGCGGCGACACACGCGACATAGCTGCTTTACTTCATTCTTTGTGCACGGTACACTGTGCGCATTATACGCGGGTATTGAACGAATTTTATTGTGTTCTTAGGGTGATTATACAATAGTAAAATTTATAATTTGTTTCATTACAGAAGACATGGGTCTCGGAAGCTTGATTGTTTCTTTGTCTTTCAATTAAATCAATTTGTGGGGATCACCCACTTAGACATAGGCTTGTGTCCCAGCGTGTCCTTTTGTGTGTTGCTCGAGCTCACTGAATCAGCGGTGCGATTTCAATTTCGCATGCTCTAAATTTGGTGACGATGACGTCACGTTTTCGAACACAAGGCCCACCTGATAGAAAGTTAAGTTACCGTGGCCTATGGACGTGGGCAACACTTGGGTCGTCACGCTCGCGCTGCCGACCCTGAAGAAACCTAATGCCCTTCTTGAAGAACCGCACATTGTAGTCGCTTATGTGCTCGACAACGCAGATTCAGATGTCGAGTTCGTTCAATCGTTCGAAACGTTCTTGCAGTAGATATGTGCCTACAGGCATGTTACACCTCGTGGGTCTTGTAAAACATATTATTGCAGTATAACAAGTATTTGGTATTATACTGACCAAATTGAACCTGAAGTTTTGCTTGAAAGGCTTATTGATTGTTACTGTAGGTACATAAGCCTACATTGTAAAGAAAATTCGTGATGTGTGGAAGGACACTTCGTGATGGTGGGATGGTTCTGCCTGAAATTTGCTACAGTTTTAGGTTATAGTCCGGAATAACACATAGTTCCTTTGATCCCTGTTATGTGTACCCATGAGATTAAACAAAGATTTTCATGTGCTTTTGATTTTTAACTTTAATATGTTACTTAAAGTTTTTCATGTACCACTTTGCATAAATTAGCCGAGATTTATAGTCTAGTGTGAAGGCACCCTTGCGTTTGTCGTAGGTGGAAAGCGAGTGAAGTGCGCGGAGTCGCGATAATGGATCAACCATTAACCACTCGATACCTTGCGCTATCCACCACTGTTCCAAGTAAGGGCTCTGATCTTTCAATGTTCACAATTTACTAGTTTTATTGTAGCCACTTTCTTGTTTTTATCCACTGGTGGCATTTGGCAATAGTAACTGCACTTACGATGAACCATTTTAGTCGGTTACCTCTCTTACTGCTATGACTCCACTTATGAGGCAGACAAGCTTGCCCACCTGATGAAAAGTGATTACCGCGTGGCCTATGGACGTGTGCAACACCAGGGTTGTCGCACTCGTGCTACCGACCCTGTTAGGACAGAGATTTTTGTTGCGTCAGTGTCTAAGATAAAGCAGGACAATTCTTTCCAGTGACGGCACAAAAACTCTCCAGTGAGCTCTGGCTACCCCACTCACCGCCGGGAACACAACACGAGGTTATTATGGCAGCAGTATTCTGTAGGGCGGAGGTAGTTCCCCAGTTGGACTGCTCAATCGGACGGAAATACCATCGTGTGCAACCTATTGTTTATAAGAATACTTAGGTAACCAAAATTATTTATAATCTGAATACTTCTCTTGCTAAGCTGAATTGCCTGAGAGGCAGTGGGTGCTTGTCGCTCGGTAGCTTAATGACCAGGATTCGAACCAGTAATTGTGTGAACTGCTGTTTAGTTCAATTTGAAGCAAATAAGCTGGGCATAGGTATCTCATGCGAAGCCAAGTGCATATTATATCGTGTTTTATAGTGGTCTCTGTGGTGTCAGGAGTGCGGGATTACTCAGATATTCATGCATACGAATTGTTTGTACTGACCGGGAGTTGAACCCGCACTCCTGACACCACTAGCATGGAGTACCGATACTATGAAAGTATCTTTAGTGATTCTCAAAAATGAATAGATGGCACCAGTACTCTTTTAAAGAAATAAAAAAGTTTAAACTCTTGTTTACTGACTTAGAATCACATAAATTATTTCAGAACTTAAACAAATGATATAATAAATAATAATAATAATAAATATTCCACAACATTTCACACAACGCTATCTAGATCCATGGTAAGCATAGCTTAACTAGGTTGTATTATGAAATCTAGAATGCTGATAAACATACTTAGATACATTTTTTTTGTAAATGCATACATATTATACATAGAAACACCCAGACCAATGCAAATACCCATATTCATGCATACAAATATTTGCACTGAGCGGGGATCGAACCCGCGCCTCCTGCGTAGCGGCCGCGTTCACTACCGCCACGCCACGGAGGCTGTCTAATAAATAATAATGTTAGCATGTAAGCATATAAAACTCGTAAGTAATATATAATAAATAAAGATTTCGTGACAATCGGCATGGTGCATTATGTCTGTAACATTTACAATTACTGCAGAATCAGGCAGAATCCATTTGGATTAAAATATTTATAGTTTTATTGTCATACTCAATAATATTTTTACTGTATGTTTAATTTTTGATAAGTTAATTGTAGAGATGGGCCGAGTACTCGGTTGCTACTCGGTACTCGGCGTACTCGGCGGGTTTTTTGATACTCGTACTCGGCCGAATAACTCGGTTTAAATGCCGAGTATACTCGGTTTAGGTAAAGCAATATATTTAGGTTGTTGACGTTGACGCAAATGGCTCACGATTTTGAGATATTTCCAGCATGTTGACTTCTGCTGTTGTGTTTTTATTTTTGGTTTTTATTTTTTTTTTGTTTTGTGTTCCTTCTCTTTTTCTATTTTTTAGTTTTTTGTAAATTTAATATCTTTTTATTTATTATTTATGTCGCATGCCCTCCACATAGGAGCCAGTTGAAAACCAGCGTCAGGTACTTGTGCCTGATACCATGCTGAACTGGCTCCTTTATTGGTGTAGCGCGAAGAACAATTGCGCCTGATTAACTTGTTTGCGTGTGTCAGTACACAATTATTTGTGTAATCGGTGCTGCACTAATATAGAGGTTTTCTTCTTTTCTTTCTTCTTTCTTCTTCTTTCAAAGTTTCATTTTCCAAACCTTTAAACTCTTCTGTGTGTTTTATTTTAACATGGCTTAACATTGCTGTCGTAGAAGCCTTCCGTCCAACACCGCTACGTGAAATCAGAGAATTGCATAAGGTGCATTTCACTTTCGTTTTATCTTCTTCAATTTTATCATAAAACGTCATCACAGTCAATTGTTGATTAACTAACTTTTTCAATTATTTATCCACTATGACGTGCAACGTGACGTATTTGTTTGTAAACTAGCAAGCGACTGATAGATGAAAGGCGGGGGCGGGGTGAGGAGTGTATCAACGCGAGTCAGCCGCTCGTGCCGCGCGAATCTGTTTGTACTTGTTTACGCGCCCGAAACGGGGATTTGATTGAACAGAGTTACTCGGCCGAGTACTCGGTAGGAAAAATATTGAACCGAGTAAAACTCGGTACTCGTTACTCGGCAAAAGTGCTACTCGGCGCATCTCTAGTTAATTGTAATACTAAAAATTAGAAATGTTTTCTAAAACAATGTCGCCATCTAGTTATAACTCCTGAACTATAAAAGCTGCCTGCCTGCATTTCGAAGTTACGAGTACAGCGTGATTGTGCATCTGCGTAAGAAATATATTATATTATCTGTGGTATTAGGAATATATATATATGTGTAAACAAAAATGCATCTATGTATATTTATCCGCTATCTGGAATGCATGTACCTACTATGCTCACTTTGGCTACAGATAGCGCTTTGCAGAATCTCCTAGGCTTAATTTTTATTTATTTTTAGGTTATTATAAATCCTTCAAGATAAATAGGTACCTACACCATGCCTGATGGTAACTTATGGCCCAAAAACTACAGTTCTGGGTGCTTTCAACCCGGCGCGACTACTCGCAGGTTAAGAGTATCTTCCAAAAAATACGGCAACGAGTGCTCGCAAGGTCTACTGTTCACAGAACTACTAGTTTTATTTATGTTTAGATTATTATAAGTCCCTCAAGATGAATAAGTACACGATGCCTGATGGTAAGATGTAAAGAAGTTAAAAAAATATAAGCCACAAACCAGTTGCTAGACCTTAAATTGATAGCTCCTAATTCACGGTCGCCTAAGCGAACGGAAAATAAGACCATACCTAGGTATGCCCCATCAATGGGCATGCAAAGATAGTGATGATGACCTACTTTATACTTTTTTGAAGTCGGTTGAAAAGCAAAATTATGAATGTGTTCTTTGTAGCAATTTATTTTTGCAAAATTGGTTTTAGTGACATCTATTACTCAATAGCCGTATTATTGAAGTAGTTTTATAGGCTATTGAAATAGTAGTTCTATTTGACAATAGATGACGCCCTTCAACAATCATTTTTCTAAAAGCAGCTTATATTTTTTTTTACATTTATATTTAAAACGTCTGAAAGTTGTTATGTTTTCTGAGATAATGTGTCTAGGAAATCTTATGCCTACATTATTTAACAATGTATATTATAGTTATTACCGACAAATCCGACAAGACTAAATGTTTCTATTAGACAACAGATGTCAATGTAATCGATATGATTAACCTATAAAACAATTCAATCTAGAATTACTTTATTACACAAAAATTAAATAAAAATAGTATGTTACGTACTATTTTTATTTTTTTATGAAGAATATAAGCGACTGAAATCAATAATGAACCCTCTAACCTCTTCAAGTAAGCTAAATTGCTTGTATTAGGAGTGAGTTTCACGTCATTCGAACCCGGGACCTCGTGATCGTAAGGCCGACTCCTATACCACTAAGCTACCGACGCTTTAGTGCTCTATTTTATATTTTAATTAATATAATATTATACACGGGCAAGTGTATGTGTGTATCTGCTTTGATTATATAAATGTCTAGATGGAGTGTAAAATGCGCACAAATGTCTAAAAAAATATCAGTTAACTGCTAACTGATAAGTACTTACGCGCTGCTCAGTGACCGTAAAGTGTGCCGTAATTATAAAGGATGACTAAAAACTACTACACAAATTACATATCATCGATAAGTATCCAAAAACATATTATATTAATTTTTCTTTTCAACATAAGAAAATATCATTCATCACACGCCATATTTATGAGTGTTGCTAGATTTTTTTAGTTCATAGGTTGGGGAGCAAATCTCCAAAATTTTCATTGATTTAGATTAGAACATTATTAATCGTCGTTGCGTTTGCCAAAATCTCTATGTGTTTTTGGTCAAGTTCTCAGGAGAGACAATAAACTGTTTTTTTAAAGACTCGATGAACGTATCAAATCAATCACGTATCAATCATCCTTTCGTATGCTTAGAAGCAGATCTGCTCCGTGTACGCTAACTGCTAAGGAGCAGATCTGCACCAACGGGATTTGCTAGACAATTACTGAAATTTAGATCCAAATGCATAATAATAGAGTGTAAAGTTATTTTATTTGTACACCTAATGAATGAACGAACCATAGAGAGTAAAAATTCAATCACTCTTCTAAGAAAAATAAAATAAAATTTGCTTTCAAAACCTAACGTTTCGTCGCGTAAGACTGTACTATTATTGCTCTCTAAAAAGTACGTTTTTACCTGTTTTACGACTGAAATCTTTATACAGAAGCTAAGTTATTGTTTTCTACTTAGCTTCTAATATGTATTTGAAATAAATAAATACGAAATACGCTTTTTTTTGGCAAAAATCATTGGTAAAATCTTAGACTTTGAGAAGTAACGGTAAGCGAGTATAAAAAATTTCAAGTATTTGAGACTATTGCAGAAGATTTGCAATTGGTACGAAATAGCAATCCTATAAGAAATTTTATAAGGAATTTGAAAATATAGTTCGTTTTCAAAAATGAGTTGTAGATTTTTTGCTAATTCTCTCGTTTTGAAAATTGGTCCAAAATACACACACTAGCGCAAAATCAAAATGGCGACGTGGTGTGTATGTACACGAAGGAGCCAGTGGACTGCGTTGTGCCTAAGCTACTAAGGAGCAGATTTGCTCACATATACAGGCGGGCTAGGAGCAGATCTGCTCCTAAGCAGCTTTCGTTCGGCTCAATGCACGCACACATATAAACAGTACTTTGACGATTCATTTTCAAATTGACCGATTTCCAAATGGATTTTTACAATAATTATCTATGAAGAGTGCATTGAATAATATCCCGTAAGAATACTAGTTTATTTATGTAAGCAATACAGTCATTTTTATACTCTATGGACTATTGCACGGTGCTAGAAACTACGTATCTAAAAGGGTAGCCAAATCACCTATACCTCGAGTTTTTCTTCAAAAACCTCGTTTGTTCCATCGTTTATGTGTTTTTTGTAATTTTTGTATAAAAAAGGGTATTCAGTTATGTAAACAGAGTACATTTAGATCTCTAATATCTCAAGTATCAAGTAATTTCGTGACAAAACGACTCCAAAGTCGGCGCGACTCGAGAGCTAAGTTGCCATTTTCAGAATCTCGATTTGAATTTTCAAAATGATATTACTATGTATAATAACATGTAATTCCAGCATTTTTTTGTATTATCAGTTAGTTGTAACCTTTATCTGCTTAGGTAATATAAAAAAAACGAAAATAATTTGAAAACTTTATAAAAATAAGGTAAAATATAACATTTTGACCGCAGTTTCATAAACCTGTTTATAAAGTGCCTGTAAAAAAATAGTAAAACATTTATTACAAATAAATATCCTGAATACTATTCACTAGTTATCTGACTACCAGAAACTATCAACACTTTTATGTCCTTCATTCAATTATGTGCTAAATATCGAGAAAATCTGAATCACGGTGAGCGCGCTCTTCGCGCGCAATATTTCCCGCACGTAGACGTTCGAAGTGGGGGCACGGTGGTGCATACGAAAGGGTATGATGTCAAAAAATATTGTGTATACATACCTACTGTAATGTAACTACCATCTCAATGAAAGTTTCACATTTTTGGAGATATCCTGATGAAATTTGGTACTTAGATGGACTAGAACTTGAGAACGTACATACGCTAACTTTGATCACGAAAAGGGTTTAAGGGGGGAAATAGGGGATGAAAGTTCGTATGAAAGTTCGTATGTTGGTCAGTTTTGAAGATATCCTGATGAAATTAGTTACAGAGATGGATTAGAACTTGGGAACGGATGGGGATGGGGACGGGAGGGGTAATGGAGTTTGAAAGAAAGATTACACAAGTCAACAAAAAAAATAAAAAATTTTGGTGCCGAGATATTGTTAGTGGTTTTGTATTAGGTATGCACTGGCAACACTAAACATATTTTTTATCTTTTTTTCCTACGTGTAATTTTTGATCTACCCGCAGTTTTAAATATTGGTAATAATCAGTACTTTCTTGTGCATGATTTGTTATCTTATCGATACATTTCTATAAATAAGTTGATTTTTATATCATGTCTTCATCGCGAAGAAGTTGTCGCACTGACCCAAATGTGTTTTGTTACATTTGTGGTGAATACACAGTTAAAAAGTTCAGAAAACCAATAACAGATTTTATAAAAAGTGCTTATTTTTCTTACTTTAAGTCCAAAATTGTCGATGAATACAAGCCGTGGACACCTCAAATTGTTTGTAAAACATGCTATGAACATTTGCGACAGTGGATCAGTGGTCAAAGAAGTCGTATGAGGTTCGGAGTGCCTATGCAATGGAAAGAACAAAAAAATCACTTCAATGACTGTTACTTCTGCTGTGTCAATTGGCGTGGTGTTAATGTTAAAAAAATGACTTATCCTGACTTGGAGTCGGCTAAAAGACCTTTGCCACATTCAGAGGAAATACCTGTTCCAACATTATGTTCCATTCGTGAACCATCATTTGAAGAAATCGTAGCGACAGTGATTTCGAAGGAATACCATCTACAGAACCAAAACTTTTTACTCAAGAAGAATTAAATGATTTGATTAGGGATCTTGAACTACCTAAAGAATCTGCGGAGGTTTTGACTTCTAGATTAAAAGAAAAAAACTTGTTGGCGTCAGGTACAAAAGTGACATTCTATCGTACAAGAGAGCAAAACTTGTTACCATTTTTTCAATCGGAAAATGATATTGTTTTTTGTTCGGATGTGCAAGGCCTTATTCTCGAAATAGGTCTTTCAGAATACCATCCAAATGAATGGCGCCTCTTTATAGACAGCTCTAAACGAAGCCTTAAGTGTGTCCTTTTACACAATGGCAACAAACATGGTTCAGTTGCCATTGCTCATTCAACAAAGTTAAAGGAAGAATATCAAAACATTTCACTTGTGCTAGACAAAATAAAATATGCCGAACACGAATGGAGTATTTGTGTTGACCTAAAAATGGTTA
Organism: Eilema caniola; assembly: GCA_949126895.1. Lineage (NCBI taxonomy): Eukaryota > Metazoa > Arthropoda > Insecta > Lepidoptera > Erebidae > Eilema > Eilema caniola. The sequence continues at coordinate 11,942,623 of OX421460.1, read as the reverse complement.
ACTTCTTATTAGGACAACAACACTGGGAAAATAAAGATTGGCCCGTACGTGAGACGATGGAAGTGGGAAAGCAGAATATCATAAATCCGCCTTTGGTATCACGAGATGAAATTATACTGCCCCCCTTGCACATAAAGCTAGGCCTTATGAAACAATTTGTTAAAGCGCTAGACAAAAATGGGCAATGTTTTTCTTATATTACAAAAAATTTGAAAATTTCCTGGTCTGAGCACAGAAAAGATAAAAGCGGGAAGCCCACAAATAAGAATATTAATAAAAGATACTGATTTCTTAAGTACAATGAACAATTTGGAACGACTCGCGTGGACATCGTTTGTTGAAGTTACCAAAAACTTTCTCGGAAATCACAAGTCGAGTAACTACTCTGAAATTGTAAATGGTATGCTAGAGAATTTATAAAAACTTAGGATGTAACATGTCCATCAAAGTGCACTACCTTCACAGTCATCTTGACAAATTCCCAGACAATCTTGGATCCTATAGCGAAGAACAAGGGGAGCGGTTTCACCAGGACCTAAAAACTATGGAAGACAGGTACCAAGGCCGATGGGATCGGCATATGATGACTGACTGTTGCTGGGGGATGCAACGTGATAGTCCCACCACACCTCATACTCGAAAGTCGCGAAAAAGAAAGTTTTTATTTAATTAATATTGTAATAAATATTTTTTTATGTAAATTTGTTTTTTTCTTTACAAGACAAAATCTATAAAACTACACGTAGGATAAATATCTTTTTGCTATTAATGTAATGTCAAAAAAACAATACAGCTTCTTGGCACCAAAACTAGTGTGGACCAGTGTTATTGAATGAATGAAAGAGAGAGAATTAAATTTGGTACAGAGATGGATTACAGCTAGGGAACGGACATAGCCTACCTTTTATAGTGAAATAGGCGAGTAGGGGAATAGGGGCGAGTGGATAGGCGTGTAGAGGTCAAATAGAAAGTCGAGTAGAGTAGAGTGCAGGGGCGAGTAGATATGCGACTAGAGAAATCAGTGGAGAGGCGAGTGTAGAATCAAATAGAGTCCAGGTAAAGATTCGAGTAAAGGAGGGAGTGGAGAGATGGATGTACCTAGCGGCGAGTAGAGATCGAAAAGAAAATTGAGTAGAGAGGCGATAATTGAGGCGAGTAGATATGCTAGTAGGGAGGCGAGTAGAGAATCGAGTAGAGAAACGAGTGAAGAGGCAAAAAGAGAATCGAGTGGAGTAAAGAGGCCAATGGAGAGGCGAGTTTAAAGGAAAGTACAGAGTCGAGTAGAGAAGGGAGTAGAGAAGCAAGTAGAGACTAAAGTATCAATTCAAGTATGGAAGCAAGTAGGGAGGCGAGTAGAAAGTCGAATATAGAGACGAGTAAAAAGTCGAGAACAGAGGCGAGTAAATAGTCGAGGACAAAGTTGAATAGAGAAGCGAGTTTACTGCTCAATAACGTCGGCTCAACACTAAACGATAATCGACGTCCACGCGAGCAATAAAAACACAAATTCTACAAGTTATTCTGAATTTATGACCTATTCATTTTATGATGTATTCAGTCCAACTGAGTTCATTGTCGATATCGCTACGGGTTGTTGACCCTGACAACATCGTCTAACAACAGAGTTAGTGGGTAGTTGCGTTCAGATAGCGATCAGTTCTCGGAAAATATCGCAATCCAAGCATTATTTTTTTTACATAGGACACGTCAATATGACTTTACCTCGCCTGATGATAAGCTGGTCAAAGTCTCAGGAAAGAGGGCCACCATTGTATAAATAAACGTGCCATGTTAACATTGGTGGCACTCAGCTTGACGGCCTCATCAGATGCTTTTTCACGCCCCGCCTAAAGGACCTGGGACTGTAGGAAGAGGGAAACAGGTGAGCTGGCATGGAAGTCCAGGTCTTAATAGTGCGATAAAGAAAAGAGTCACCGAACCGCTTGGTTTTTGAAGGACTGTTCTGCACCGTATGCGGGTGACATCTAAGTCCTGCACGTGTCATCCTGTATAGGAAAGGAGAGGGTAGGACTAATTGGAATAGCTCTTCATAACATTCACCTAGGTAGGGACGATAAAATACTGCCTCAGAACATTCACCATGGTAGAGACGGTAAAATACTGCCAAGGAAACAACATCTCTACGCATCTGCAAAGGCTCGAGGGTACTCGTGACCTCAGGATTTCCGACAATGCAGACCGCACGTCGCTGCAACCTGTCGAGAGCATCTTATAAGTACTTTTCGGATCCATCCCAGATATGCGAGCAGTATGCCACGCAGGAACGAATTTGTGTCTTGTATAGAAGTCACCGTTGCTCCGGCGTGAAAAACCGTCTCACTCTGTTCAAGACTCCAAGTATACGCGATACTGTTTTGAAACTCTCGATGTAGTTTTTGTTATTCAGTTTGCAGTGAACATCCATACCGAGGATATTGAGGTTGTCCTGCAGTGGCAGTGGCGTGCTCTGAAGAGTGGGAAGGGGAAGGAAAGAAGATACCTTTGCTGTAAACGCATATGCCTGCGTCTTCTTGGCATTGAACTCGACCAAGTTCTCTGAGCATTCCATATTTAAACTGTAAGGCAAACCAAAATGCGTAAGGAAATGGTGATGATGGATTGAATGATAAATCCGTACTAATTACCGATTATAAATGCGAAAATTACTCTATCTGTATGTTTGTTTGTATGTTACGCTTTCACGCCAAAACACTGAAACAATTTCGATGAAATTTGGTACAGAGGTAGATTAGGCATTTGAATAAAGGACGTGGTTCGGTGCAATAGCCGATATCCACGAGGCCTGAGCAACGACGCGCAGGGCACGCCGTGATTGCGGCGATAAGACCCATCATGGGGGAGTGGCTAGAGAGGCCACACGGTGGCCTCTCGTACCGTCAGACGCAGGTCATTACCGTACACAGTAACTTCAGACGGTACCTGCATCTGATGGGCATAGAGCCAACGCTCGAGAGCCATCACTGCGACGCGAGCGTGGACTCGGGGCTGCACACGCTCACCGAGTGTCCTGCGTTGGAAACGCTGAGGCGCAAACCGACCTCCGCCCCCCATGAGCGCGGGCCTGAGGGTGACGGGTGGAGCCACTCGTCACCCTAGCAGTAGCAGGCCACGGCGCCCCCCCCCCCCCATACCGGGGGCGAGTCAGGGACCGCGTGGTCCCCTCTTCCGAGGAGAGCCAGACCGAGAGGAATGGCCCTGGGTCAGCCGGGGTGCAAGGGATATGTCGCGAGACAACCTCACCTTCGGCCTAGCACATCGACCCACAGACGGCGTGCGGTTTAGTCGGTTCGAGTCCGACATAACCTCCCCCTCCGGCTCCAGGGCAACAGCTAGTCCCACTAATATTATAAACGAGTTTGTATGTATGAATGGATGGATGGATGGATGTTTGTTACTCTTTCACGTAAAAACTATTGAATGGATTTTAATGAAACTTTACAATAATATAGCTCATATATCAGAATATACTCATTCAATTTATAACGATAACCGATATAGGAATAAACGTCATCCACGCGGGCGGAGCCGCGGGCAAAAGCTAGTTATGACTAAATTAAACAACAGTACGACATAATAACTACAATTATTATAATTAATGATAGAAATCTTATTAAAGTCTACATTACTATTACATGTTTATCGGTAGCCCGAAAAGTCTTTGTAGAAGTCTTCAATAGTATCAGATGATGATGATGAATTGTACGCCCAGGCTTCCACCTGGAACCGGTACTGGTGCTTCAACACAAGCGCAGGGATAATTACCTGTGGAATTTAACAGACAGTTAATGCTAAACAGGGGGAGGTGTACATGACCCTACCAAGATTCTTGAGGGTAAACCTAGCCCCACTTGCAAGTCGGTGAACCTACTAAACAACACAGTACCCCTAGTATTGAGAGAACAAAGCAATGTGATTGGCCGCCTGTCTTCTTTGAACCCGTGTGTATGCGAAGCCGGCCAGTCGCAATACTCCGTTCTCTTAATACGTTTATGATAGTTGTTCGAGCTAGAGGTACAGACGGGGATCTGATCCCGAGGAGGGCCAGACCGAGAGGGATGACCCTGGATTTTGGCACTGAAATAAATAAAGTCGGGAAAATTTAAAGCCAAGAGAAGGATTACAGATACATAAGGCTGTACCATACCTTGGATGCAGGCCTATAGAGGTCAAAGACTTGTGGATTGCCGAATCTGTATGGCATGCCGACTTTTACGCAGACAATTAACGTCAGTGGCTCCGTATGGATCTGTGGTTTAATAAAAATAAAAAAACATTATATTAAAAGTGCTTAGGTGCTCGTACAGTTACTAAGCTAAATACGGAAGAGCATGCCTGATGTTTCCGGACAGTTAGTAACTGGAAATCTTTGAGTATTGAGTGAATTGTTTACTCTTAGTTAAGCATGTTACATTGTAATAGCTACATCCATTAAGTGGAATCATAAAAATATAATCTAAGTGTCTTCACAGGATGATAATGATTATCGGTATTTTAGAACTGATCTTGTACCCGATATGCCGATCCTAAACTATGAAAATGTCATAGGAGCATTTATATCCGCGCTTATTAAAACTCGCCTTTCTTCATAAATATGATATTCACTGGATGTCATTACTTTTTTGAAAAGCTGAATAAACACACAAGTACTTTGTACGCTCTCCACCATAGTAATTTTTTGAGACAAATAATAACTGGAGAGCAAGGTGAAATTCGATTTTTTATATAAAATGGTTCACAATTTTTTAAGAGTTTTTTAATTTTTTTATTATACGCTTTTTATTAGCTTCACTCTGTATGTTGTTGTTGACTCCTTTGGGCGCAATTTTGACACACTTTAAACGGCCAGATTTCGTTCAAACTTTGTGGCCTTATTTATATCGAGGGCCGATGACATTACACTAATTTGATAAAGTAATTCCATTTTTCAATTTGCTAAAAAATTTTTTTGTTATTTTATATATATTTTCATCAATAGTTGAAAAACATACGTATACAGATTGGTGAAAAGTGGGTGTTAATTCACCTCTGCCTAACCCTCCGGGGATAAAGGCGTGATTATATGTATGTATTGATACCATGCACTCCACGCTTTTTTTTTAAATAAAATCCATTTTTTTATTTACACTATTAATAATTAGATTTATTAAAACTTATTTGCAATTTTTAGCGTGTTTTTTAGTGTTTTTTAACTATTATTTATTGCTATTTCGTTTAGTAATAGTATATCCTACAAAAATAAATGAGAATAATGCCCACTTGGAAAATACATTGTTTTTGTATTTATGCTCTTGAATGGCTTAATACAAAACTCAAAAAGTATTTTTTTTCGCCAAACTATTGATTTTGGGTCCTCCAACACCCCCTGACGAATACGTCGAGTTACCAGCACTGTCGGATATAGGGGAGGGCAACCGGGGCAGCTGCCACGGGGCCTCCACAAAAGAGGGGACACACCCCCTACATTAGAGACCTCGACATTTTTGAAGTGAAAACTTCTTTAGCGGCGTTGGATGGGTAAAAAGTGTTAAACTCGCGTCAGGAACACTTGTTAAACTCGCGCGTCAGGATCACTTGACCTTGGATCCATAACCGACGACTTTGTAGGACAACATGACGTCATACAACATTCCTAGCTACAGAGTGTTTATTTCGCTAGGTACGCTAAGAAGCTTCGTAACTTAGCAGTAAGCGCTTCGACTGTAAGTCCTTATGGTTTCAGATAGTACCGGGTTCGAACTTGGGCTTCTGACACTATTTGTGATTATTTTTTCTTTTTGTAATTAATTAATGTCTACTGTTAGAAAATTAGAAGAAAATTAGTGATAGGTTTTATGGTTGGCGCTATATTATAGGTATGGTATTGTAACGAAGAAAAAAGAAAGAAAATGTTTTCACTTCTTCCGGCACTTCCGGAGTGCAACCCGTAATTTTTTTAAATTCCGTCTAATAAACACTAGTGAACATCTTTTCCTTTGATATTTTTTATTATATATACATGTGAACAATTGGTGTTATTAAATTTTTAAACAAATCAGTTATAACTATATATTATATCAGATGTAACTATTATTGACTAATTGGTATTTTTTTCCATATTTCTTTATGCAGCAAGGTGTATGTAGTTTGATAGACAAATAATTATTATTGTGAGGCAATCAAATTGGGACACAATAAAAAAAAATAAAAAAATCATAGTTGATCAATATAATAATTTACTTGTAAGATCAAAATTTCAGAGCTACATTCCCAAACCTAAAAATAGGCTTCGAACCACGATGGGACAAAACCGTTTATCAAACCTTTCTCTCCTGTGCATTGAAGGCGATTTACTTCGAGAACTGGATTTTAGCAAAATCATCAACGATTTTTCGGCGAAATAAGCTCGGAAGGTTCCTGTTCGTTAACACTAAAATTCAATTTCAAATAATTTATAACCAATTATATTTATACAAGATAATACTAAAAGAATCTACCTGCGTTTCACAATAAAATATTTATTGAAAACCTCAACTGAAAAATAAAATTAATTAATTTGGAAAATAATTTGGAGCCAGGCCTCCACTCCTTTGCTCTCCCGAGCCCTCCAGACCTCTAAATCCGGCCCTGGTTACCACCAGTAACCCTGTATGTCGGAGATGAGATCTGATCATCAGCCTAAGCGATGATCGTTAATACGTCTCGTGGGCGATTAGGGTGAAATGCCTATAAAGTAGCATTTAAAGGTGCAACCGTATCTTTTTTGTCGACTGTACCTATTAGGGATAGGCACGTACCTCCAAATTATAGGCTGTGAAAGATTTCATGTCCGGCTTAGGTTTCATAGAGAAGATTTCCCGATAAAACTTGAACATGTCGTCCGCTTTGAGTCCTCTGTCGAAGCATCTGATACCACCCATGAACCAATGTCCCAACCAGTAATGCCCGAAGCCTCCAAATTCCATCGGAGTACGAGGCATCACGTAGCCTATTTAAAAAGGACTAAATACATTATCTGTAACCATACATACCAATGCAAGTATTTAGATAAGACCGTAATCACTAATCAGTGTTTACCTGATTACAGACTTATCTCAATAATTTTTTCTTGGGCTTAAATTATATGGCAAGAGGCATAAGATGAGCTTAAAAGGCGCCTTCCAAATACTGGCGTGCAGTGACGCCTTGTGGTGCGCAGTCGCAGTGCCATATCGTAGGGGAGCCAACGGTAAATTGGGATTCGCTCGAGAGTCTGAGGCGCCATACACATTTACATACATAACCCTTGTCGTAGTCAGAACAAAACAAAAATTTGTCGAAAACAAACTCACGGTAAATTTTAAGTTTTGGCTTATTACTAAAACAAGCCAAAACGTGTGTGATCAGCTCTGATGTTGTCATGGCTGCACGCATTAAAATAAATCGACGAATTTATGTCACTTTGGCATGTGGAACGCATGTCTATATATTTTTAATTATTCTTGAATTATATAAATAGAGATGACTTCTTTTTTTACAAATTAGCAGCCCCCCTTTTCTTTACGTCAATTTCCAATTGTCAAATTAACAAAATACATTTGCACTGAGCGGGGATCGGACCCGCGCCTCCTGCGTGGAGGTGTACAAGGTTTCCCTCTATAAATTAATCTGCCGCGCTTTAGTAAATCTCGACATCCCTTCTACGGCCTTCTACCATCCTAGCTAGTGGCACTGAATGGCGTTACATCTGCACGTGTAGGAATTGTATGAAAATTAGTATGTAGTGGCGCAGCTAGTACACCACGAGGCGCCACTGCAGCGCTTTCTCACGCCTCTAATTCGAATGCGCCTTAATCATGCCAGAAGTGAGCCGGTTCGGACCCGACGCCTGCGCTTCAAAAGGTTTTAATGCAAAGTTTAGTTACTTACGAATGCGACACTTATTAGAGCTGTGAAAGAGGCGCACTAGAAAACGCCATAGAAACCTACACTCTACGGTATAAACAACATTTTCACAATCTCCTCGCTCAAATCTTTCTATACAAATGTGAAATTAGAACTGAACTTTAATACGGTCTTGCAGTACCTACTTACTAAATAAATTGTGACTTACCGAACGGGTCATCTTTAGCGAAAGCACCGACAGGCTTGCCGGTGATGGCGGCAGTTATCCATGGCACGTAGGGATAAATCATGATGTGCTGTGGAGGGTTAGGGGGACGGTGACTGCGCAGAGGGTCTGGGCACTGAGGGCCTCCTGCAATTAACAATGGTGGTAACAATTTTATACGTGAAGCTTGTTACCGAAAATAATAAGAGCCTAAGTTTCATCTTATGATAACAGCAATCTGCAGTGAAAATCCCAGCCGTTTCAAAGATTACCCGTTACAAATAGACAGAAAGACAGACAAATTTTGTAAAATACTTTGTCGTTAATAGGCATCGTAAGGTAGTAAACATTCACATGCATTAAAAAATGCGGCCAAGTGCGAATCGAACTCGCCCATGAAGGGTTCCGTAGCAGTAAATAACATAATATAAAAGTTCTTGTAGTTCGTTTTTACTTAGATCGATGTTTTAATAATAGTGTACGGTTTGCATGGTAAATAACTTACCATGCAAACCGTAATACTTCATATATTTTTTTAGTTTTATCATTCTCTTATTTTAGAAGTTACAGTGGGGTTAGGCACATTTTACCACTTTGGAAGTGTCTCTCGCGCAAAATATTCAGTTTAGAAAAAAATTATATTAGAAACCTCAATATCATTTTTGAAAACCTATTTATACAAACTCCACAGGTGTGGGTTTCATGAAAAAAAAAATTTGAGTTCAGTTCTAAGTATGGGCACAGATAACATAATACTAAAGGTATGGGGAACCCCCAAAATTTCTTGTTTTTCTTTTTCTATTTTTGTGTGAAATATTAATGCGGTTCACAGAATACATCTACTTACCAAGTTTCAACAGTATAGTTCTTATAGTTTCGGAAAGAAGTGGCTGTGACATACGGACGGACAGACAGACATGACGAATCTATAAGGGTTCCGTTTTTTGCCATTTGGCTACGGAACCCTAAAAAACTGTATACTACTTTAACATTAAAAACAGGCAGTCTAATTTAATTCATTAGTAAGTAAAGATTACAATAATTATGTGTCCGTAAGAATATTCATTATGCGATGCAGCATCAGTAGTTCGACTTTTCGCTCGATGACGTGAATAGCTGAATGTGTTGCTAACGCGAATCTCGAGTTCGAACAGCTGAACCGATTTCGCTAATTCTTTCTTTTAAATATTCCTTGTAGTATTCTCGTACTACAAGGAAGTAACACTGAGGAAAATTAAAAAAAAAGCCTGATAGCGTCTAAAAACAACACTTTCTATTCCCGAGGAGGGCTAGACCGAGACGGATGGCCTTTGGTCAGCCTGGGTGCGAGGGATATGTCGCATGACAACTTCACCTACGGCCTAGCACTACGACCCACAGACGGCGTGCGGCTTAGTCGGTTCGAGTCCGACATAACCTCCCCCTCCGGCTCCGGAGGCCGGTAGCCGTGGGGATTTCCCGCACGTAAAAAAAAAAACTCCCATACTAACGATTCATATCGTAAAGTTGAAGTGTTAGAGGTTCCGGGAAGGCAAAACAATTGACGACGCATAATGGCGTACTACGGGGTTGAAGTATGCCACGGGCGAAGCCATAACGGGTCAGCTAGTATAGAATAGAGGAGAGGCCTACGTATATTGATTGATTCATATATAATAGAGCATTTCTTACCTGTAGCAAGTGCCACTATCGACCAATGGCCTGTGTGCTCGTGGACGAGGGTCGGCGCTCCAGAGTGGAAGCCACATCCCGTGGTGCACATCATCCGATTTCGAGTGACCATTGTTGAATTCTTCGAAAATTTTATGAAGTTACTTTATATACATGATGAACGATAATTAGTTTAGGCTCGGTGCAAATGGGCTACTGACCGCAGCCACCAGTGGCCGGCGATAGCAGTTCACATGAGTTTTCATTCATTTTGTTATAACCAGTGGCCACCACGCGCTACTAGTATCCGCGACTCGCTACTTGTAGACTGTGGTAGCTACCACTGTCGCACTAGTCCATAGAGAACAGGTTATGAAAAGTGGTGACATCCGACCACCGGTGACTGTCGCTCGCTTCTGGCACTGTTACAAAATTATACAGATGTAGCGTTAGCGCGCGACCATCACCAGTAGCTGTGGTCGGAGACCCGTTTGCGCCGAGCCTTATGAATGAATGAATGAATGAAAAACTCTTTATTGTATGGTACACAAAGAAAGAAAGAAGAACATATTACAATATAGTGGTAGGTACAGTTTTGTAGCATACAATTGGCAGCCTTATCGCGCAGGGCAATCTCTTCCAGGCAACCAGGGGATGGAGTTCAAAGAGAATAAATAACCACTAAATTTTAGGTGGATCTAGAGACAAAAAGAAGGGGTAGTTTCCTAATAATTATTTTGAATTTTGGTCCATACTAGATATATTATTATATTCAGATAGTTAATAGATATAATAATACTATATAAACATTACTTACTATATACAATGTATAATACATAACTAGTGGAACAGTACCTATCATTAGGTACATGAAATAGATATACTTAGATAGAATACTAAAAACAGTAAAGACATAATAGAATAAATTATAAAGATAGAAGGTGTAAGACAGTGACTATCGCTCTTGCAAATAGTAGGCCGTTACCATTTTTTTGAAGACAGGCAGAGATTGTGCACGTCTAATGGTAATGGGTAGGTAGCAGATAGGGTAGCAATTAAACGGACTTCATAAAACAAAAAGCACTTAACACATACCCAACCCCACACACGGTTACTGATTTCATATCCTGAGCAGGGAGATTTGTGGTAGCCGAGGGGACTGTGGGATAGGACCAACATTATCTTAGCAAAAAACATCAAAAATTACCTCTAGTACTTTAGGATCAAACATATAACAAAGTTCTCTGGGAAGAAGACTAACTCTCTTTACTTCTTTCTCTTCCTCTGAAAAGTCTCTTGGTACATCTGAAAATGTACAGCGCGTTTTTATTAAGTAGGCTTAAGCTTATTAAATGAACAAGTATAAAGATACACTTACTAACGCAAGCAGTAAGTATTGCCGAAAGAGAAGAGAATATAATGATCAGAATTAAAAGACTCAAGCCCCTTCAGCATATGAAGTGGTTTAGGCACCTAGAACCAGTAAGTTCAAAGGTTTAGGCCCTATTGAAAACGTAATGTAGACTACTGGTCAACCCGAATAGGCGTCCTTCCTATACGGGTGACCGATTGTAACGTATGCGTCCTTCAATCAGCAGATGTACTAACCTAAAGAAGTGGTTGACATGGGCTGCAAAGATCTTCTTGGGTGGGATCTTTTATATTTTGAAGGTAACGCTTATGAAAATGTGCAAAACAATTTACCAACTGTAAAATCAATATGAATGATTTTTTCCTTAGTCTGCCTCCCTCGGTCATCTATCAAATAGTTCTTGAACGGCAAGCACGCTGGTAACATATATACTGAAATAGTCGAGAAGAAACTCGTTACTGATTCTGGAGAATCATTATTGGATTAATAAGAAACAAATTATCAAAAGAAATAACCCGAATAATGCTGAAAATATTGAAAAAATCTTTATAGCAGGCGTTACCCATTTGCAAATCCCAAACCAGATGAAAATTAATGCAATCTTTTCAGCATCAGTCGGGCTTTTTATTTTTAATAGTTTTTCTCGAAAAAATTGAGTGAAAAATTTTCCTTTGCCATATTCATTTTGGGGTCAAAATACCAACATATAACTTTTGTTAATATTTTATATATTCAAGAAGACATGGGCAATAAATACCTTTAATTTAAGACGTGAATCATTGAAATTCGTACGGTTGTTCAGAAGATATGAGGTAATAAAGAATATTACAAACAGATATTAATACATACATTCAAGATACGCGCGAAAAACATAACCCTTTTTGGCAGTCGGGTAAATAGCGGAATGGCGAAATTTGAATCGGTGTATGTCAACACATAGGAGTCGATTTGGGACTTAAATCCATGTCAAGTTACATTTTTACCACAAGAAAATATTCCTCTGGTTGGACAAACTTACCCGATCTCATTGGTTTAACCAACTTGAGCAGCGCCACGCTATTTTTCGCCTTGAAGTGTTTATACTCTGGATGGATCAGAACATCTGCTATGGGCATCACCAGTATGGCAGGGTCGCAAACCTGGCCGTCGATGACATTCTCAGTAGTGATACCACACTCAGCTTCGTCTCGTTCATAGTCCGCGAATGCTGCGTTGCCGCTGAAATTATGTCATATTATGTCATTTAGATAAATTTAAGTTGATTAGATGGCTTTAGCTTCTTTTTTTTTCTTATTATATATAAGTTCTTTCTTATGTGCATAACGCGCAATAACAAATAAATAAAATACGCATTGTACATATCCTGTACTAACAGTGCATAATCTTTGGGTATTTGTGCGGCATCTATTGCAGTGCAGAGAACAAACTGACGACTGATGAGGACCACTCGCGGCACCCTGAAGTAGTGCGGGGTACCGTTTTTAACTGAAACAATACAATTTACTACTATAGTTCTACTGTAAGGCACAGTGCAATTTCAGAACTTAACAGAATTTTCCATTCGAATTTAGAGCCTAATCTGTGGTGTGATAGAAATTGCCTATCCTCCACAAAACGGCCAGCTGCTACTGCCACATCTTCACAGATAAGTACTTGGTTGTTTAATTATGAGGACACCACCGGGACCCCAGGACTGCCGCTAGTGGCTGAGTGTGCTAGCGTCAGATAATGAATAAGGACCTGTTCTCAGTGAACCGGGTCTAGTTCCAATAGAGTCAGACCAACTCCCAGCATGAGGTTGGGTAAAACCCGACTAGTAGACGGAGACTGGTTTTTTCTTTGTTTATAAATATTTATATTCGAGGCAAATGGCGTCTTCACTCATAGCGCTGTCACACAATAATGTAATACTTAAGGAGATATTTAGGTGACGATGATAAGGGTAGTGCAAGAAAGTACCATGTATGTACTGTAACGCTCCAAGCCACCCGAACCTTGGTTCCGCAATCGGTCCATCCTCAGGACTATCCTCGGGGTCATCGTGGCATTCGTGAAACTGACATTTCACTGTTATACCTAGAAATATATAATAGTGATCTCCAGTTAAGTTGAGATTATAGGTGGATTTATGTGTTAGTGAAGTTTAAATCGAATAAAGGAGAAAAAATTGAATCGGTCTAGGCGGGGTTTGAACCCACGATCTTTGATAGAATCGCGGAATTGGAGATCGTGGGTTCAAACCCCGCCTAGAGCGATTCAATTTTTTTATTTCGATTTAAGTATTTAGCATGAAAAATGCTTAAAAAAATTAATTCAAATTATTTGGTCAGAGTAGTCAAAAATCAAAGTATTAAAAATGATTGAAAAATCACTCATTGGTTCCGATAGTTCGTAAAAACGTCGGTAGGCGCTCCACTATTGCCCAAAGAAAGATATAGAAGAAGAAATTTGAATTGTTTAGGGGGAGGTCTGGTAGCTTAGTGGTCAAAGCATTGCCCTTGTAAGGCAAAGATCGCGGGTTCAAACCCCGCCTAGACCGAATCAATTTTTTCTCCTTTATTCGATTTAAATATTTAACATAAAAAATGCTTAAAAAATTTAATTAAAAAAAAATGTTAGTAAAATTCCAAGTATTTATAGTGTAGCAAAGAATAATAGATTGTTAACCAAGAGTGAAAAGTGACATTTGCCACGAGATATTTTAGCGCTCGAACGAAGTTAGAGCGCAAATAGTTCGAGAGTGAAATGGGCAAATTCACCCGAGTTAAACTCTGTACTTTTCATTTTGAATACTTACAAGGAAAGTGAAAATAGTACTTTTTTGTTTTCTTGTCTGTTCTTTTTCTTCATCCTAGCGGTAATTCCAGTCGCATCCGTAGCTTTCAACTTGGAGTCAGGAGTCCGCTTTACCAATCTAACTGCGGGTTTGACTGAACTTCGATATTTTCTATGGAGCGACTGCCAGCGGATCTCCACAACCCAAAGGCGATATCGAAGCATTGCAGTTAGACCAGTCGCTGGATTATTGAGGGTCAGTGAGGCTACCGGCTACGACTGCTATCGATGTTCGTATGGCAACCGGTACCGATGACTTAACGTGCTCTCCGGGGCACGACCAGACCAATGCAAATGCCCATATACATGCATACAAGTATTTGCATTGAACGGGGATCGAACCCGCCTTCTTTGCGTAGCGGCCTTGTTCACTACCGCTAAGCCATGGAGGCTGTCAATTGGAAGTGTATTTTTTTGTCTGTTCATCACTTCATGAACTCGTTGTATATTTTTAAGTACCTTTCCCTTGAAATTTCTGGTAAAAGATTTTCGACTACTTTAATTGCCTCGTCTTTGACCGATTCTGGGGTCAACATTTCAGAATCGCTTGAACTCATTTTTAAACAAGTATCCCGCCAAATTATATACTTTTCAATTCACAATACAATTCAAACATGGAATAATCTCACCCCAATTAGACACATAATGATACCTATTATCAAATTGTGGTTTTTTGATCATTATTAACTTACGAGTGGGAAAATAGTGTTTATTTTCTTTTGTTAGCAGATTTCTTTAAAAAAAATCGATATAAAAAAGATCATGTTTAACAGAATAAAATAAAAAAATTAATATCCCTACCTATTGCTTGTTCAATTCATGCAACTTAATTTTGTTAGTAAATGTATAATAAACAAAACTTTCACTGAAATAAGTATAACTTTTGTTTTCTCTCTGTTTAAAACTTTAATTAAATTTACCACTTTGTATACGCGATAAATAAATAAAAAACCTTATTCTTTTTAAAAAACTACTTAATATTCCCGCCAGTCCGCCAGTACCAAGAAGTTTTGCAATTCGTTTTTATTGTTGAAATTAAAGTTATTTATTAATTAAAATGTCTGCAAGTACTAGTTATGAAGAAAACGATTTATATACCCAGTACACCGCCCCTTGTATACACATATACTGTACAACGTCCGATATATGATGTGATTGATGTGACGCCCTTAACGTTATGGAATGATTACTATCTGAAAACTGCAAGGGTAAATATCTATTTTAGTATTATATTTTTCACAAGTGAAATGAAAAACGACGTATGATACACGTGTTTATTGTTGATTTGGCGGCTCGGGTCTCAATATCGTCTCAGCGGTAATCACCAACTTTACACACTTTCTTTTAAACTTTTAAAAAAGGAACACAGCCGCGTGCCACCCCGGTTAAAATAGAAAAAGAAATAAAAAAGGGTAGGTATTTTATCATTCACCTATCTGTTTATATATTCACAAGGCCACAGCTTTTTTTATTTTAATTGATATATTTTTTATCATGTATTTTTTTTAAAGTTCCTTCCCGCCCCATGGAGGGAAGCAATTACTATGAGTCTTTTCCGCTATAGGCCTAGGGCGGGAAAGACAACATAACTTTCCGAGTATGAGAAATGAAAAAGAGATTATTGAACGGTGTAGTTTTAGATAGAAGTGTGTACACCGTACGAGGGTCATGGTGGAGAAGGTTAACTTTGGGCGCGATGATTTGGCTAATCAGTTATGCCAATTGACTTGAGTGGACTACCAGATGACGTGACCCCTTGACTTTCCATGCTACGAAGGAAGCTATCACCCCACTCCAGGTCCTCAGTGAGGGGACCTACGTTACGTGACACACGGGTGAATTAAAGTCCGTACATTAACATATATGTATACCTAATACTTTAAGGCATGTACGCAAATTTGTTGAGCTCCATGATACGCAACAACTTTGTTCGAACGTGTGTACCAACCTCTAAATCCGTGTAGACACGGACAAACAAACTTGCGTTCCAGGATACGCAACAACTTGTTTCGCACGTGGTACCACTAACGAACATCGAACACTCGTATCTTCAAACAAAAATCCTGTCGACGGTGTTCGAATAGTTATAATCAATGTTACGTAACTAAGCTGTTCGTATAGAACTTGGAAGGATACAGGCGTTTATTTTTCATACAAAACCGTTTCCACCATTTAGGATCCGCTTTAAACAATATCTTGTGAATCACTGTAATCCCCAAAAATGTTTACGCTACTTCAAAATCGACCATTACGCAATGAGTTGAGTTCCCGATTGTGGTGCGCGAACTCAATTTAAACTATATTGGCGTACATGTGCGGATATGCCGTCCAGACGTACAAACCAAATGTTCATGTTTGATGTTTATGTTCACTATGTTCATGTTCGTACGTATGCGGTGAACTCTCAGTCCGTCAAAAATGTTCGCAGCGATCCTAATATCTACGTATATGTTCCGTATGGACAGTGTTCGAATAGTTTTAATATAAGTTACATTACAAAACTGTTCGTATAGAACTTGGCAGGGTACACATGCGTTTATTTTTGTACAAAACTGTTTCCCACCAGCTAGGATCCACTTTTGATGTTTGCAGTGACAAACACCAAAAAATTTTTTGCCACTTCAAAATCGACCACTTCTAACGGCTCTGTGTTCGCCACTATTTGTGCGCGAACTCGATTCAATCTACATATGTTTGGCGAACTATGTTCGCGTGCGGATTCGGATATGACGTCCTTACGTACAAATGTTCATGTTTGATGTTTGTTTTCATTATATTCGTGTTCGTACGTGCGTACAAACCTTTAAAGACTGTAGGTACATTATCATTACTTACAACAGCTGAAGATAGCTACAATCGCGAAACTGCTCCACATTGAATCTCCCAGTTGTCCACTCCTGAAGTTTACACCACAACTTGCTTACTTACTGCAACACGCATAACAACTGTGCAATATTATGTTATCTGCAACAATTGTAAGCGTTTCAATCATTTTTACACCTATATCTACACTAGTCTATGCCTGTGTTGTTGTAAGTCTACCGGCAAGATCCATTATATTAGCCATCTTAAAACTGGTATACATCCTACTAATATTATTAACTCGAAAGTATTAATAAGTATGAATGGATGTTTGTTACTCTTTCACGCAAAAACTACTGAATGTATTTTAATGAAACTTTACATTAATATAGCTTATATATCAGAATAACACATAGGCTACAATTTATAACGAAAACCGATAGATTAGCGTTAACAGACATCCACGCGGGCGGAACCGCATGCAAAATCTAGTATAGTTACTAACCTTCATATATCTAGACCCCAATGACGTCATGAAAATGTACATTTAATGCGTAGTACGGGGACGTTATGGGTGTCTTTTGAGGTAAGCACGGGGTACTACGCCGGCGATGGAGCCATAGGCCACCAATCATGGATTATAATTATAACAAACCAATCTGCGTGCGCTATCGTCAGGGCTTGGAGTCAAGATATTATCCCATAAAAATAACAGTACTTGTCAAAAATACCAAGTCTCGCGTCAGTTGTTCTAACGTAAAAAGTTGTGAGATCCATGTACAGTCAGCATCATTAAAATGTTGCTAACAAAAGTAGTCAAAATAATCCAAATACCAAAATTCCAATTTTATATTGGTAATTAGAGTACTCAAATAGTTGTAAGTGTCCAGAGTGGTCCAACTATCTTATTAATCGGTCTTCCAGAATTATGTAAGTTAGTAGAGTATTCATATTCATATACACAATCACGCCGGTCGATGGTATCCAGACAAGTATAATTTCAAAAAATCTAGACATTCATACTTTTCTCAATAATGCAAGTTGATAGTTTTTAACTTGTTATTAGGTACCTAATAACAAGTCGGTTATTAATTTATTCAGTAGCTACTTAAGGGACTTTCTGTCTAAGTTGTAACGTAATTATCTAACCCAACAACATCTTATAGTGACCATATCATATGAAAAATCTTTAACGTTTTAATAAATATATTGACACGGCTATAAAGATTATACAGGTTTATAGGGGGTCTAAAATGGCCTGAATTGCTTCGGGAAAAGAATGGTACGGCCGTGCCGCTATTTTGCTTGACTTGGCGGTGGCACTGCCATGCCCCCAGATACGCTGATAACTGTACCTACATCATTAAGCAGTCACCATTGCACTATCCGTACGTAGAGAGCTGAATAGAGCTGCAGTAGTAAGGACCAAGGAAGGAGTCGACCTTACGATCGAGATGTACGAATCCTGGCCATTCACTACCGACGGGAATCTACTTTTAACACAAGCAATTTAACTTCCCGAAATACTTAATAGTAATTTAGGGAACTAGTAAATAAAATAATAATTACTACATAGTATAAAACAAAGTCGCTTTCTCTGTCCCTATATACCTTTGTATGCCTAAATCTTTAAAAGTACGCAACAGATTTTGATGCGGTTTTTTTTAATAGATAGAGTGATTCAAGAGGAAGGCTTATATGTATAATACATGTTTAATATAGTAGAGGGTGCAGCAGGAATGGGATCTGACGCCACGCGGGCGGAAGAATATTGGCGGTACGAAATGCCGAAAGTTACTCAGTATTAAGATATTATTGTAACGTTTTAGGAATCCCAGAGGACAAAGTTAGTATTATTTCACGTCTTTATTATTTTATAACACATTTAAGACTTAAGTTGTTAAAACCTTTGTCATTGCCTTTATATTGATAGTAATTAAATGAATTGAGGTGAAGTTTAACCAACTATAGGTACTTAAACAAACCTTTTCGCTTAGAAAAAGTTAGTTTCGCCTGATAAACTTTTAGTAAAAATTAAAATTTTAGTAAAGAAATATACTTTGTTGCACTAAATAAAAAATCCACTTATCCGCAGTTGCATATGTTCAATTATGTAACAGCCCACTGTAACCCCAAATCTTCTCCTGAACTTTACTCTTATGAAATCGAACGTAAAAATGAAGTCAAGTCACAGAAGTTGAGATGTTTGCTTGATTGATAAAAGAATCTGCTGTTTACTGTTGACATGTTGACACAGACACGCATTATGACCTAAAGATTTCTAAACAATTTGTTGATTGATCGTTGTTGAATATACACAAAAATGTTTAACGACAAACTTCGAGATGGTGTGTGTTTACCTACTAATACAGAGGTGATTGGATGTTTTACATTATGACTGTTCTTAGCCTTCAAGGCAAGAGCCAACCTGCAAGCCGGTACACCTGCTGGTTAACGGACGAACTTTTGGTGTAGGCTTTGGAGGAGTTGAAGGATCTGCCGGTAGTCGCTCCCGAAAAATTAACTAAACAAAACGTAAGAGAGCGGTCCCTGGGCTACCAAGTAGGTACAAGATCTGGGTGCAAATGTTATAGGCGCTCCATTGAAGAAATTTATTCGTCCATTGTCAATATCAGCCACTTGTGGCAATAATTGTCGTAGCGCCTACGTAGACCTTAGCAAACTGGTAGTGTAGTATAGTAGTTGTATTTTGCCCCCTACAATCCAACCTCACGTCTTGATCATCCACCTGAATCTCGTAGAGGGCGGATACATGGAAACCAATTTACTGGCGTGGCTAACGTGGCTCTGGTACAGTTGACATTGGCGTTACGCCATTAATAATTTTATAAAACATTTGCATGACATTGGCAAAATTGTGGTGATTTGTTACAGAGGTTATAAAGAAGTTGAAGTTATTTTCCAACCATCTAAAAACCCATTGAAATAAGTAGGTACCTACAAATTTCATCCACTTCCATGCAGCAGTCTCAGTTTGCTATACCATACGAACATTAGGGCATGATGTGATTGCGGCGGTAAGACCAATCATGGGAGTGTGGCTAGAGACGCCACACGGTGGCCTCTTGTACCGTCAGACGCAGGTCATTACCGGACACCGTAACTTCGGACGGTACCTGCATCTGATGGGCATAGAGCCAACGCCCGAGTGCCATCACTGCGACGCGAGCGTGGACTCGGGGCTGCACACGCTCACCGAGTGTCCGGCGTTCGAGACGCCGAGGCGGGAGCTTGTGACGGCCCTGGGGGCGAAACCATCGCCGCGAGCAGGGTGGAGAACGTGAGCACGCTCTCCACCCTGCCCGCGGCGATAGTCCGCTGCGCGGATGCGTGGGCGGCCAGCGCCTCTTTCTGTGAGCAGATCATGCTCGTGAAGGAGACAGCAGAGCGGGCGCGGCGCGATGCGGGAGAGAGACTCGCAGACATCGCTGCCCGCGTTCGTAGGCGGCTCGGGCGTCGGAGGGCGCAGACCGACCTCCGCTCCCCATGAGCGCGGGCCTAAGGGGTGACGGGTGGAGCCGCTCGTCACCCTAGCAGAAGCAGGCCATGGCGGCGGCAAGCATCGTAGGACGATGCATACCCCCCATACCGGGGTCGAGTCGGGGAACGCGTGGTCCCCCCTTCCGAGGAGGGCCAGACCGAGAGGAATGGCCCTGGGTCAGCCGGGGTGCGAGGGATATGTCGCGAGACAACCTCCGACATAACCTCCCCCTCCGGCTCCGGAGGGGAGGAATACGTGGAGATTTCCCTAACGTAAAAAAAAACCATACGAACATTTATCAATGGCAGTCGTTAGAGTTGTAACTGGTAGCTAGAGTCCTAAAATGTCCGACTAGTCTAACTACAAACTTCGATATCACCAATCAGTCGGACTCGGCCATGAAGGGTTCCGTGGCAGCAAGTAACATAATATGAAAGTTCTTGTAGTTCCTTGTTACTTTGATCGATGTTTTAAAAAAATACTACTTACTAGATCACGTTCAAACCAATTTTCGGTGGCAGTTTGCATGGTAATGTACATCACATATTTTTTTTTAGTTTTGTCATTCTCTTATTTTAGAAGTTATGGGGGGGGGCAAACTATTCAGTTTAGAAAAAAATGATGTTAGAAACCTCAATATCATTTTTGAAGACCTATCCATAGATATTCCCCAAGTATGGGTTTGATAAAAAAAATGAGTTTAAAGTGGCTGTGCATACGGACGGACAGACATGACGAATCTATAAGGGTTCCGTTTTTTGCTATTTGGCTACGGAACCCTAAAAATGCATGGTCATTCTAATCTTTTTGCTTGCTCGCACTATATAAATCTGTGTAAAAAAAAACCACATTGTTTTAAAAAAGAAACGATAACATTGTTCACTGACTTTCTTGCTGATATCTTCTCAGTAGAACCAGCGAAAGATTTATTTACTTTATTTAATATTATATTAATAATTTCTTGACATGACTGTAAAATTTTGACATTCATAATGTGCTCTTTATGTGACTGAACTGAATAAACGAATTTGATTCTTTGAGCCGTGTCGCAGTTAGACTTGCAAACCGACCCCAACTGTGTTAACTACACATTTACTCAGGGAATGATGATTTTTTGAAAAACGTAACAAGTTTTCACAATCGTTATAGAGTTGATGGAAAGAAATAAATTTTGACATGTTTAGGGGTAAAATGGTAATTTATTATACAGGCATCAGTCGTGAAATAATCTTTTAACACAGAATACATTATTTAACAAAACATTGGATATAAATTAACAAAATTAAAATACCTTATATATGTCGCCGCCAACTTGCTTAATCAGCCGTCCAATTAACTGCCTAGGCAGTAAACTAAACGGCGCCATTAAATTAACGGCCTGAATGATATTCAGCCGTCTCGTTTATTACATAATTTAATAACCTAGCTGGCTATGGCTTAGGCCAATCGTATGATGGGGCATTCCCTAGAAATAAGATAGAAAATTACATATATACATACATACATATACTTACACCTGTAAATCCTCGAGGGGGTAGACAGATGTGTATTCACAGAAAATGAGTGATAGGTTTATTGTGATAGCCTGCGCAATCCGACTCGATTAGGTTAGAAGCCTTCGTGGATTTTTTTAATAGCCATGTAGAAATAAGTCATTTTTCTATTTGATTAAATGGCTAGACAAATAGTTAAAAGTCATCGATCCAAGCTATTTACCTAGCTTTTTAATTAAATAGCTGAATACCATTCAGGCCGTTAATTTAACGACGCTGTTCAGTAAAGAGCCTAGGCAGGTAATTGATCGGCTGATTAAGTTAGTTGACATACACATTAATTCCATACTAATAGTATAAATACGAAAGTAACTCTGTCTGTCTCCCTGTATATTACGCTATCACGCCTATACCACTGAACAAATTTTGATGAAATTTGGGATAAGGGTAGATTAGACCTTGAGAAAGGACATAGGCTATGTTGGTCGCGATAAACGACATTCACGGGGGCGGAGCCGCGGGCAAACGCTAGTTACCCCAGAGGAAAATGTTGAGGAAAGAGTATAAGCGTATATAAATATATGTATGTATTGCAGAATATTCTCCGACCAACTTAAGCAAAACTTGTAACATGAATTCTGGAATGCGGAAACCTTTACTTAATTGTACTTACCTGCGATATTTTTAAATAAACCTTTTCAAAATACAATTACTCTTGCTAATTATTTTAATACTTTCAAATTCAGGCTACTCATAGTGAGAGCTACATACCTAGATTATCTTTTAGAAGGACGCACTTAGTAGGTAGTTGCTGCAAAGAAGTACAAGAGTGTAAACCGCTCAGGGTGGGACACATCTAATGCAGATGTACTGACAAACAGAAAAAGGTAAAATTTCCAACATCACCTTCAACCAGCCCATCCCGGCTGGTTAAAGATTAATGGTGGACCAAATGCTATACCAGACTTAAGGACCAGCCTTTTTCTAGGAGTGATCTACAATTGATGATTTCAATTTTTTTTTAATCAATTGACGATTCCTCTTAATGCGAACACGTAACTCATTTGGTGGCGTAGATTACTAGGACATAGTCGTTTATGAAATAAGTTTTACCAATATTTTCATTATTTTCAACGCGTAACATTCCATTTTCTTGACTCACAGTTATGAAATCCTTTATAAATTCATCAAATACTTCATTCGCCATATTAAACGGCTCCAGAGACTGTATAAAATCTAAAATAAGAAAAAAAAATATATTAATAGGAATATGGTTAGTACAATTACTTGCCTACCCTTGTCTCCAATTTGGAGTCAGTGCAACAAATACTTTCGTTCGATTTTTTTCATATCTGACGTCATCTCCTCAGGCACCCTTTTCTCATAGTACTATACTTTTATCTCTTCTCAAAATTTGTCCATACACGACAACCACGCGCTTCTCAACTTTTCAAGTCCCTCCACGTGGCGCAATTGGAAGAAGCTAGACTCGGTAACGCCTCTGCTACTAACCTCGCCTCGCCACAATGGCTCGAGAAATCGACTGGTGCAACTGTCAACCTTCGCCTCATCTCTTCATGTCTTGTAACCTCATGCATCCACATAAGAAGGCTAGAAATCATGTTAGTACCTACTCACTTTTAAGAGCCTGCACAGAGTCATAAGAATTTTCATTTAATTTTAATTTTACTTCCGTATTTCTGAAACCACCTTTTGTCATCAATTCTTCTACTTTCTTCTCAGGGTTCTGTAATTTATATAATTTATAGCATTTTAAGAATAATGTTTCAATCCAAATATCCTTATTAATTTTTTAAATGGGTAAGTGTGTGTGTGTGTTACCTATTACTTACCACGCCTAAATCACTGAACCGATTTTGATGAAATTTGGTATAGGGGTAGATTACACATTGAGAAAGGACATAGGCTATGTTTGGTTGCGATAACCGACATCCTAGTTGTTTATAATTTGGACTATAAGGACATGCTCGGTCACGATGGACCATTAATTTGCCATGGCTCTATTATTTATATCAGCACCATGATCATAGCGTATTCTTTCGATTGCATCCGAAGCCTCCACATCAGTATCCGAAGTTCACTTTGCAACTTTTTCATTTTCAGAAAACCATTTTTTTTATTTGACTATAATTACTGTCCTTCTATCCGAGCTCCAAATCTTCTGACAATCAGTAGGACTTGCCTGTTAGGTTTACTTCGGGGTCCGAAGATCTTGGTGGGATAATATATTCACGGGGTGGCCATGAGTATATCATTTCATATTCATATACATCAATGTATATAACTAAATAATACATACCTTTACATCGGAATACGGGCCTTTAAATTTGCTATTAAGGTCCTTAAGATAAGACTTCCATTTTGGATGATGCGCAAGCGCAGCGTACGCCCTATATAAATCACTGGCTCCTATGAACGTCATGAAACAGTCTCCATCGTTGGACATGAGATCGTAAATATTCCTGAATGCTGCCCTGTAAAACATTACCGTTTTTTAGTTACATATTTTAACTATAAAAAACGGTAATGTATTGTATTCCATCTAACCTCGGTACTGATCATGGGACGTATCTAATAATATTCGATAAATCAATACAATACAAATTCACTTACTCCTGGTCCTTCACCCAATGTAGAGTGTAGAACGAGAACACATGGTTGAATGCTCCTTTCATGTCCTCAGGCACTTCCCCTGCTATATCCATTACTTTAAATAGAATATCTTCGTCCATATACCGTTTCTTGGCAAAATTTATCATTTCGTTGCTAACGTCACATGCTACAAATTTCTTATAAGTACTAGGTGTGATGTTCTTCACATGTACAGTAACACTTCCGTCCCCGCATCCTATATCAATGACTGTATCTTCGCTTTTGTTCCATTTTATTTTGTTTGTATATTCTTTTAGATTTAAGATGGACACAGTCATTTGTATCGTGTTAGATGCACTGTATAATTCTGGTTTGTTCATTGCGGTTCTGAAATGAAAGTGAACTACCTAATAAAACTCAATTAGAAATTGGCGGATGTACGCTTATCATGTACAACGCTATTATGGAGTTTAAATAAAATATAAGTAATTTATTCGAATACGGAAAAACGGATTCCTTATATCTACTTAGTGTTCAATTTAAAAATTCACTGTCTGCCTTGGAGGGCCTATGCCAGCCTATATACATAATTAAATAAATATTGTAGGACTAGCTGACCGGTAAACTTCGTACCGCCTCAGAATCAATAAAAAAAGTTGCAATTTCCTATATTTTCTCACCGTTTAAACGTTCGTTTGGACATTCACAAATATTTTAACACTAAAATTAGCCAAACCGGTTCAGCCGGTTCGACTTTTAGCGAGACTAACAGAATTGCAATTCATTTTTATATATAAGAGATATTCTATATAGCGATATCAAGACCCAAAGCTAGCTTGTGTTATGGAATCTAGAATGTGAATAAACGTAGATTCATTTTTATACATAGATACACCTAAACCGATGGAAATATATATAAACATGAATAAAAACACTTGCACGTATAATTAACTATTTCAGTCTTTTGTCTTAATGAGAGTATTATTATCTATTCTTTGCCGTTAGGGTGGTAGGATTTTAATTACCCGTGAGGTTTGAGCCGTGGGTTTGACCCCGGCGACGGCGAACATGACTAACGAACTTTCACTAAATTATAACAACAGGAACAACTAATTATATAGTTATTATTAGTTTATCATTGGGTACATCAGCACAGCACATTGGGTGGCCGCTGCATGTGCGACGTTTTTTCTGTAGTAATATCAAAAAAATTGTAAGCCTGGCATTAAAAAAGCAATATCTATTCGTTTTCAATCAAAGGCATGAATCTACAACGTTGATTACGAGGGACGAATTTTAGAAGACAAGTGGGTTCGTTACTGTCAATAACTTTAATTTTTCAACCCCCAGGGCACAGTAATCCAGGGCCTCCACAAAGACCCGCCTCGCCGGGCATTCGGACAGCGAACAAAGAGCTCGAGGCGGAGAAAGAATACAAGTATCGCCACCCCATCTCATACGAACGGTGTAGTAAGAGCTGAATGACGGAAAAATACGCAGAAGATAACGCAACGAGAGACGGAAATCTCCCATTATTCCCAAAAAACATAAAACCTTTTACCAATAGGCCAAAGCCTATTGGGAGAAACCTATGGCTACTTGTGCAACACTACGATACGCTTAATGATTTATTGATACCTTTTCAAATGCTTACAATTTATAATTTTTTAAATTAAGTAGGTCCAAGGTACCCACCTGGATTATAATTCACATCACAACACCAACCAGTACATAGAGAGATAAGGTACATTTTACAAATATACATAAATTTACATAGATAGATTTTATAATTTTCTAACTAATACTTACCTACCTCGATTGGCTAAGTCACTATTATGAACAGTACAGGCTAACCTACTGAGGAGATTCTATGGACGACTACTATAATGATTGAGTATCACAAGGCACAGCTACAGTTATAGGGCTCTCGCCTCAAGGTCCCATGGTGGGGCTCCGGCAAGTAGACTCGCCGCCTCGATTGTGCCTCGGCAAATAAGTTGTAAATATCCTTTTGCATTTGCGTTGACAAAAAGACTTCAATCTGTTCTTTTTTTAATTTTTTTTGTTCCCTTTGAACCGCGTCTAGTGAATATATCTGTGTTTCAATACAAAATACAGTTTTGTAACTCTTAAATTTTCTGGCCCGGCCCGCCATTAAGTAAGTTTGTCCAACGATTACAACTGAATGGAGTACTTGTATGGTGTGTCCATTAGGACAAACTGGAGTAAGTAGGTAAACAGGGTCTAAAAAATTTAACATTTGTAACTACGTACATAGTGTTTTTAATATTACGAGTTGTACATAGGTATTAGGTAGGACCTCGAAGCATTGCCCTTGTAAGGCAAAAATCGCGGGTTGAAACCCCGCCTAGACCGATTAAATTTTTTCTCTTTAATTCGATTAGGTAGGACCTTTTTTACGTGCGCATAATCCCCACAGGTACCCCCTGCTCCCTTATGTCGGAGTTAAACTGACTAATAAGAACACCCTCTGTGGGTCATTGATGGATGAAGGTGAGGTTGACAGGTTTGTCAGGTTTCGTCGTCCCAGGGCCATCTCTCTCCATATTTTAATCTCCCCCTCCTCGGGTGTAGGGTCGGTGACAGGCGGGTCTACCCGTCACCCCCAGGCCCGCGCTCATGAACATGGAATCATTGCAATAAGATAATGCAATCGGGGTCTCATACCTTATCGGTTACCGGAGTTAAATCGATACCCGTATTCAGAAAACAAACTGCGTATCACGGCCTTTATACCGTTTGACGTAATTAGTTCCATGAATATCCCACAATTGGCTAAAAAGTATTGATTCAGATTCACCGTACCGCTGTAATCTATGTCGGCAAGGCAAAAACATATTAATAGTGTTCGATAGTCTGTCTGTCTGTGTCTTTTGTCCGCACTTAGTCTTCTCTTTTTTGGGCAATTTTATGTTATGAGTACTTTTAATTACGTAAGTAGATAGATATTAAAGCATTTTTCTTACAGTAGTAGGTACTTACTGTAGTTTTCGGGCACATGAGCTTTTAGTAGTGGTAAATGATGAAGATGAACGAATAGACTTCTTCACTTAATAGGTAGATAGGTAGGTAGGAAGTGTAGGAACTAATAATATACATAAGCGATAGGTATATTACACACAGACTTGTTAATCACAGTACAATAATAGCTGGTCTGCCCCTCTAGACTCACTTGTCTAGAGTGGCTGGTATAACTTTGCAAAAAACCGACTGGTTACATACAAACAAGTTTTTACTTACCAATGAGATTACTTCCTAATAGACTAAGATCCGGCTGCAGATTATTGCACTCATCGATTATTAAATGTTGTAATAAACGTTACGGCTGAATATCATTGAGGCCACTGAATGGCGTCGTTTAGTTAACAGCCTTAGGCAGTTGATTGAACAGCTGATTTAGGTAGTTGGCGGTGGCAGATCGATGACGTTTCACCTCTCTTGCCTAGCCATTTAATCAAACATTTAGGAAAGTAATTTATTTCTGCATTGTTATAAAAAAAAATAACCACGACTAACCTAACCTATCCAAATCGGAGTGCAGCCACAGCTTTTCAATAAACCTATCACTAATTTTCTGTGAATACACCTCTAGGTACTTTTCCCCTTCGGGATGCACACGCGTGAGTATAGGTATGTATTGTTCGTATGTTATTTTGTGCCTTATTTCGAGGTGGTGCCCCATCTTACGTACGGCCTAAGCATTAACCAACCAGGCTCTCGATTCGGCTAAAGCCAAATCAATTGTCATACCACAGATACTGGAATAAATGGCATTAAATTTAAGACTTTAATCCTATCATCTTAAAGACCAAAATTTAATGAAGAGTGTCACATTTCACTTTTTCATTCACTCTACAAAAAGCCATTTAATATTAGACTTTAACTTTATGAGTTTAAAGTTTAAAATTAAATGGGTAATTTTTGCAGTGTCTGTGGTATGACAATGGTTTTACTTTAGTAGAATCGAGGCCCAGGTTAATAAATGTCGTAATAAATATTACGGCTGAATATAATTCAGACCGTTAATTGACTGGCACCGTTTAGTTAACAGCCTAGGCAGTTAATTGAACGGCTGAATAAGCTAGATGGCTGCGACATCTAAACATTCACCGCTGTCCCAGCGCCAGTCCCCTTGGCAATATCTAAAGACTACTATTTAGAGATATTTAGAACGGGAACGGGAAAGACTATCGTCTAATCAAGCATATCCAAGAGAAAATGAGTACAGCAGAGTCAAAACCATCAATCATCAATCATACCAGCTTGGAGGTAATGTTGATTTGGACCACGATGATCTTGGATCAAAGCATCGTTTATAGTTTTGTAGCTATTTATTGCCACTTGGGACGCCACATTTCACCAAGCATAATTTGATTGATTTTGACCGAAAATCATGTTTGACGAAATGTGGGTGTTAAAACATCTCTGGCTACCCCTTTTGGGATTTACAGGCGTGAGTATATGTATATATTGATTTAGCAATAACATTCTGATTCAACGTAATGTTAATAGATGACGGTAAACGATAAGAGATGACGATAAACATAGAGTAGGTAATAAAATTTGCAGAAATACAGGTAGGTAAGATATATCATTTGCTATGTTCTATAGCATAGCCTAAAGTGGTCTAAACAACAACAACAAGTGGCTTAAAGTGGTCTCTATGTCGCCGCCAACTAGCTTTATCTGCCGTCCAATTAACTGACTAAACGGCGCCATTCAATTAACTGCCTTAATGATATTCAGCCGTCTCGTTTGTTACATCGTTTAATAAGGTACATACATACATATATTTACACCTATAAATTCCCGAGGGGGTAGACAGAGGTGTAATCACAGAAAGTTGGTGATAGGTTTATTGTGATCGCTGGCTTTTCATTAGGCCTTGTCTTTGCATTATCCTTTTCACCATTGCGACGGATCCCCACCTACCGTGCTTCCTAACCACCTTTTTGTACCACGAGCGCTACTATGTCCGGGATCTTTTTGTGACTGGTATTCTTCGTGAAGTTTTATCATGCTTATACCACACTTGTCCAACGGGTTGATGAAAGGTTTGATTCTAATTTTCTATTTTTAGGCCATTTGGTCTTTGGCAGTACGTCAATCAAAAGTCTAACAAAAAAACAAATAGAGGCCTTACCGATGTCTTAAATGCACCAACGGAAAATTTTCTAAAACAGCAATTTGGTGTCGTATCTGCCACACCAAATCATTTATACGCTCTTTGTTTAGGCGCCAAAGATTTTCCAATTTCAAAACAAAGAATATTGTGACATTCCATTTCTGTCAACACAGTTATGCAATCAAGCGTGGAGATTAACACGGTTTAGTTAGATTGTTTAAGCCGTTAAGAAATGTACGTGAGAACAATTGTAGCTGTTTACACCATATATACATGTCAGTATACTATTTCATTTTAAATCTACTAAGGCGGCTTATCTACTCTAAACTGAGCTTCATAATAACAAAATTGCCTGAGTGGCAATTCGCTAGCAGGCGTTTGATGGAATAGAATGACGAATGTATAGGATTTGACGTATTTGACATGCGTTAACGACTGTCATTTACGTCAAATCCCATACATTCGTCATTCTATTCCACGAACGCCAGCTAGCGAATTGCCTCTTGTCTAGAGGGGCTAAGCTGCGACCGGCCGTGGACACTAAGTCTAGGTCTTACGCGGTGTGGGGGTTCAATTGCGCAAAGCTAGCAATATAAGACATGCCGCTACTCTGTGCGGCCTGAGCTTGCTATAGGATAATGGCTAGCGAGCGGGGTCGCGCTCCCGAAGGGGGTGCTGAAGACCTTATTAATTAACAGTTAACTTCCCTCTTTTGTTAATTACTATCTATACTATTTCCAATGTTAAAAAATCGCTTACAACAATTAATTATCATCGAGCATCTCCATCTTTTAAACAATATAATAAATCTCAAATTCATTAACAATTTTTTTTAGTTTTTTAGTTTGGTAGATATTTTACTATTTTTTATTAAAGCGTATTTCTGATTTTATTTATTTGTGTCATCTGTGCGTCGATCAACTTCAATAAATTGCGCATTGTATCTTTCGCGTATTTTTTGTTCCATGTAGTGGTTTCTTTGGTTCTACCGGTAAATATCTATTCAATGTGTTTTTTGTTATGACGTTAGCTTGCATTCGTCCAACGAGAAGTGAAACTCGAGACTTCTACTTATGCCACGATGACTTCACCTTGAAGCCTGCTGATGGAGTAGTCAAGGAATATACATTTCCGTGGCTCGGCTTCGTACAATATGTTCACGGTATGACCATTTTCTTACTACATAACCTACCTGCTTTACATTTTAGAGCGGACACTTAAGTAGGCATACCTACATAGCATTCTATTGGGTAGATAGGTACTCCGAAGCCTCAGGTTCTCTTCTGAATGATTATTACTATTGAGTCACTGCCGTGTTGGTTCACGGGGGAGTAGAAAACAGCCTCC
Source organism: Eilema caniola (assembly GCA_949126895.1). Lineage (NCBI taxonomy): Eukaryota > Metazoa > Arthropoda > Insecta > Lepidoptera > Erebidae > Eilema > Eilema caniola. The sequence continues at coordinate 11,911,777 of OX421460.1, read as the reverse complement.
AATTCTTCCCGTGGATTCCGTAGAAGGCAACTTAGGCATAGGGCTTCTTCGCCATCTGACAGCACACCGTCCATTACAAAGTACCCGCTTACCATCAAATAGAACAGCAGGGTAATAAAAGGTTGATCTCTGAACAATTCAAGTTCAAATTCAAATTCAAAAAATCATTTATTCCATAAAAATATTAAATTTGTTTGGAATCGTTATTATTTTTCCCCCTACCGTGCAGTGCGTGACATGGCAACTACTGAGAAACACTGCCAAAAAAACTCAGTAGGAATCCTTTTTAAAAAAAAACGTCGTCATGTATGTATATTCATTTTCTTGTGTTGACTTAGAGCTACTTAATCCCAAGCATTTTTGTCATTCAAATACTCTGAAATGTTATAATATGCTCTGCTACACAATTTGGTCTTAATTGTTGTTTTAAATTTATTTATGGACAATGTTCTAATTTCATTGGGAAGTTTATTGTAGAATCTAATACATTGCCCCATAAAAGAGTTGCTTATTTTTTGGAGACGAGTAGTATGTAACACAAGATTACTTTTATGTCTAGTATTTATACCATGTATATCACTCTTTTTAGTAAAGGAGTCTATATTTTTATGCACATAAAGTAAATTTTCATAAATAAATTGCGAAATAACCGTAAGAATATTTATTTCTTTGAACTTTTCTCTTAGAGACATTCTAGGACCAAGTTGGTATATTGCTCTCACAGCTCTCTTTTGCAATACAAAGATGGTATTAATGTCCGCAGAATTACCCCAGAAAAGAATTCCATATGACATAACACTATGGAAATCACTAAAATAAACTATTCTAGCTGTCTCAATAATCAGTAAGCCGTCTAATTGTTTTTACTGCATATGCTGCAGAACTTAATTTGCCTGATAATTTTTCAATCTGCGGTCCCCACTGCAGTTTTGAGTCAATTAGGTGTCGGGAATTTGATACCCACAATTTTCATTTCCGTAGGCACTTTACTGCACACCTGCCGGGCCCCTCTGTGCCGGACACTCTTCAAATCTTCGGGGATTTACAGGTGTGAATATAAATGTATGTTTAATTACAGTGACCACGGGACTACCACATCACAGCAAAGCCCCGCGGGTAATACTTGTACAGAAGCAATTCGTTGTTGGAACAGCCGTGGACTTGATGAATCTGCCTAAAAACTACAAAATGTAAGTCATGATCAACATCCCCTGATTCTGTTCAAAACTCAGTTGATGTCGGCTTGCAGTGTAACTGCGAAACGGCCAAAATTCGATATTTTCTGTGAAACTACTGACATCTGACCTCCAGAAACCACTGGCGAAATCAAAATTCTGTAGATAGCCCTTTAGTGCCTATGTTGCTTCTATTAAACTTCAACTTCTTCAAAATGGCCTCTGCAGCAAATTGCCACAACTCGCCAATGTCAAGTAAAATTTTATATAAAATTATTAATGGCGACACGCCAATGTCGAGTGTACCAGAGCCACGTTAGCCATGCCAGTAAATTTGTTGGTCGTTAGCGCAGCACTTTAACACACTTGTGAATAAACCTTCAGATTTTCAAGCAAAAGCTATTTGAAGTCGGTTCTATTTTCTTTGTTTTTTTTTTATTCTCGTGCGAAGTGCGGACAATTTTTTTTTATTTTTTAAATTATTATGTTAAAGGGGTAATGTCGTGTTCGGTGAATATGAACGGGACGAAGAAGAGTGTGGACTCACACGCAGCAATATTAGGGAAGGCATGAAGTGCACACGCGCGTACCTTGAAATGCCACCACTAGATATAACACCGCATCCAGAATTTTCCAGGTAAATACAACATCATTTTTAACTGTGATCCCGGCTCTAATCAACGCTTTCGATTCAATTTGAATTTTATCATGCTCGAGTCAATCCCAGTCGCATCATCTAGGAAGCAAGTGGCTTAAGTTCGATATTTTCCGTGAAACGACTGCCATCTGCCCTACAAAACCCAACTTAGACCAGTGTAGGACTTTTTAGAATTCCAACTACCCGTAACGACTACCATAGAAGTTCGTATGACTTATAGAGACCGACGGCTTAACGTAATTTCCGAGGCACGAAATGCCGAGACTAATTCAGATAGGCGTCATGCATACAAATATTTGCACTGAACGGGAATAGAACCCGCGACCCCTGTGTAGCAGTCGAATGCACTACCGCCACGTCATAGAGGCTGCCAGCTTTTAATGCTCGACTTTTTCTTATTTTAGGTTTGGAGTGGGGAACAGTCTTGCTCTAATCAAATTACTTCGACCTGTCAAGTCAAGTAAGTTATCAATGTAAGGTTTTGAAATAAAGAGTTTTTATATAGAATTTAGATAAAACCACGTCACTAGTATTTTATTTTTTCAGATTACATGGTGCCAATATGTCTACCAAGTTTAACAGAGCGCACAAAAAAAAAAGCTCACAAATATGTATATCTAATAGATTACATAAGTTGTAAGTACACCTATATCTATCTATCCTACGACTAATTGACTACGACTAATCTAATCGACCTAAATCGCGATATATAAAAGGCCCTGCCGAGCGCAAATTCATCTGTAATAATCTATGCTTGATGGATTTGAAGCTCGTCCTCGGCCGTAGCACCCTGTGCATTCTACAAAATACACAACTCAAAAAAGCCTAAGCCATATGCATGATATTACAAATTTACCATTCATATTAATTAATATCTAAGTACCTATTTACTCACTCAAAGTGCGTAAGTATCTAAGTAAACTTTTCGAAGTGAAAACTTCTTTAGCGGCGTTGGACGGGTAAAAAGTGTTAAACTCGCGTCAGGATTACTTGACCTTTGAACCGTAACCGACGACTGACGTCATACAACATTACAACAGCTACAGATTGTTTATTTTGTTAGGTGCGTTAAGAAGCTTCGTGGCTTAGCGGTTCGACTGTAAGTCCTTATGGTTTCAGATAGTACCGGATTCGAACCTGGGCTTCTGACACTTTTTGTGAATATTTTTTCTTTTTGTAATTTATTACTTTTTGTGGTTATTTTTTCTTTTTGTAATTTATTACTTTTTGTGATTATTTTTTCTTTTTGTAATTCATTAATTTCTTCTGACAGAAAATTAGTGATAGGTTCTATGATTAGCGCTATATTATAGGTATAGTATGGTATGATATGGTGTGTTCTTTTTATCTTTTTCTCTGTATATAACGAAGAAAGAAAGAAAATGTTTTCATTTCTGCCGGCACTCCCGGAGTGCAACCCGTCTTTTTTTGGTTTGCGACTGCGAATTTGTTTGAATTTAAGTGCGTTTTAATTGCTACGTTTAGTCTTGATTTTTTTTTTGAAGAACCGTTTAAATAAAGTTAGCGACAAAATTGAATTGTTAGATATTCTTTACGTCATGGAGCGACGTCATTTGACGGCAGATGAAATGCAAAGAGCTGTAGGGATGTTGCAAGCGGGAAGTAATCAATCTCAGGTATCTCGATAATTTGGCATTCATAGAAGAGTTATTTGTCGTCTTTGGCAGCGCTACAATACCTAATACAGGGGAACCCGCTGAACAGCATCCAGGCCGTAAAAGGAGTCACTCGGCAAAACCGGTACACACAACTGACTGCAAGACGCCAGCCGATGTTAACCGCTCGAGAGATAAATTTGAGGCTACACAATTCAAGTGGTGTTGATGTAAGTCCCCAAACTGTGCGAAATTGAATGCATTAGTACGGCCTACAAGCTCGACGCCCAATCAGGTGCCCACCAATACGTCACGGAAATCGCACTCGTCGAAATAAATGGTGTAGAGAACGCATAACATGGACCCGGGAACAATGGGATAAAATAATGTTTTCCGAGGAGTCGCGATTTGGGTTTAGGCCTGATACAAGAAGGGTGCGATTGTACCGTCGGCCCGGAAATACTTTTTATATACTATAATACTTTGGCTCCGATTTTACGTTAATGCATGACAATGCGCGTTCACTACAGCTCGGCGAACCAGTGAATACTTGGCAACGGAGAACATCCGGGTATTGCTCTGGCCTGCACAATCGCCAGACCATAACCCCATCGAGAAACGTATGGGACATGCTCCAGAGACGTGTTTTGAAGGACTTGGACGGAATGACAACAACCCAACAGCTGAAGACCGCAAGATGATATAAACAGTCTCATTAATTCAATGAATAATCGTTGCCGACAAGTTCTCAATAGCAGAGGCAAAAATTGTATTAAATTGTCCTATTCTTTCACAATAAATGCCTTTTTTAGAAATTTCATTTTGTAATAATTTTAAAAATAAAATACAACGTTATAATGTGAAGAACCATCCTAAAATTTAAATTAGTACATGTTGCTTAGACTCTTTTGATGTGTGTACATCCTAAAAACGTATACTGTGCGTATAGAGCACATTTTAGGTCCAAGATGCATGAATCGAGCCATACTATCAATAATGCTGAAGAGTTTGGGTGTTTGAACACGATTATCTCCGAAATAAAAAAATAAATAAGTAATTTCATTTAATAGCCCCGTTCTACGGGAAAGCTATATACTTAACATTACGCTACCACTCTTATGAGTCCGCCCGAAGTCCGCTTGGTACTTTGATTGGTGTTTCTGCTTTCCGGAAGTGAGTTCTGTCTGAACTCCAACCTTGAGAGGAAAGCACGTGCCTGAATCTCGTCTGCTGATTAGCAAGTGCACTGTCCAACATGTGAGGTTTTCTTGGGCCGCAAAAAGTTTTGTTAAGGCCCTGCCCCCCTAGACAAATGGCATTTCGTTAGCCGGCGTTTGATATTTGACAGTCGTTATAAAGACTGATTTACATTGATACAGTAGCTGGCGTCAGCATCACTGGATTCCGTCGCTACACTGGCACTGGCACTGGATCGCGCCGTTTACACGCGTCCAGCAGTCATTTCTGCTTTGTTGCGGTGACTACACGTTTGCATCCTTATAAAAATGAGTGTTTCACAAAAAAGAAGGAAATTGAAAACATTTTCTAAAAATCTTTGTGCGTTATTACTAGACGAGCTGACAGATATGATTAAAGAAGAATTGATGAAGTAGAAACGAATATGGGTGAGAAAATGGATAAATGACAGAGAGACTTCTGTAGGATCTATTTTGCTTATGAACCAGCTAAGGTCAGAAGACACCAAGGAGTACAAATAGTGCTTTAAGAATGACATCGCAAGAATCACATGCTAGCATTGGCTTTATTCAACGTCAAGATTGGTTGTTTAGCAAACAAAACGCGTGGTTACTGTACAATTAAGCGCTAGCGACTGGCATCGTAACGTTTATACGAATCCAGTGCCAATTGCACGGGCTGCGCGGCGTGCGGGGGTCGTTCACTGGATTGAAAAATAGGCAGGCGGTCTATTTTGCTCCATTGCTGGATACTGGATGCTGGACTGGATTGAAACATAACATGTATACATTGATACAGTGCTGATCCAGCGCTGGAACCCAGTGATGCTGGCGCCAGCTACTGTATCAATGTAAATCAGCCTTCACGCGAGTTATAAACGTAAAATCCTATAGGTACATTTGTCGTTCTATTCTACCAAACGGCTGTTCGCCCATTGGACAAAGTATTTATAAGTACATCTACTAAGTTAGTAACTTAATTAAAAGTAATAAGTAATTCTTCTTTCTCAGCCGTGCCAAGGGACTTTGATTTTGAAAGAATGGGAAAGAAAACCCTCAAATTATACACACACAGAGACTGCAAACGACATCGTATGAGAGCGGTAAATAATAAATTTATTATAATTCGACACAGGAAATTATGATCTCTACAATCAATTTCTAGACCAGCTTTTTCATAAAAACATATATCTATGTTCGGGTACATGGCAAGAATTAATAATTTCGAATTTGGAATGTGACATGAATGTGTACAGTCAGCATCAGATTGATCTTCACTATCAGATTTTTTTTTAGAACGGTACGGCCGATTGCAATATTATTATCATAAAGTGACCATATCAATAACAATCCTAATTTTGATATGGTTACTTTAAGACATTAAAAATCGCACTAATAGTTTAGTGCGATTGCCAGGTCAATATTATTTATTTATAACGTTAAAGATTTTTAATATTGATATGGTCACTTTAAGATATTGTTAGGTTAGATAATTACGTAACAACTAAAGTAGGGACGGAATAAATTAATAACGACTTGGTAAAATAACTGAGTGGCAAGACTTGGTTTTTTGACAAGTATTGTTGTTTTATGGAATTTCATTTCTTTTTGTAGATAGTACTATTTTTTCCTTTCCGCTACCTTCTCCTTCTTGTATACCTAAGTGAGTAGGTAATTATGCAATTTCGAGCAATTTACTCCACATAATACCTACTCCCATTCTTGGTTTTTTATTCCATTGGACATTTTACAAGTTACCTTTGATACAACTATTATTCCCAGGTACACTGGTTAATTAACCGCAAATGTAACTTTGGAATCCTTACAAAGTTATTTATGCAGTTAATGTATCTAGAAAACTGGACCGATATTTATAAATGAACTACTCATTATATTCTAAATTTGAAGCCTGTAGGTCTGCTTGAAGTGCCTTAGAATTTTGATGACCGGTCAGTCAGTAAGTGACAAAAATAAGGAACTTTGACTCGTTTTACTTCTTAAACTACTGGTTCAATATATACTGCGTTTATTCAATGCCTGCTTGGTTACTGAAAATTCAAGCTCTTAGTTTCGTCCACAACGAAATTATAGGGTGTCGAAAATGGCCTGAATTGCTTCGAAAATGGATGGTACGGCCGTGCTACTTTTTTTTTGCTCGACTGCGAGGGCACTGCCGTGCCCCCAGATCTTGAATTGAAGTTACCGAGTCTCTCAAGTGGTTGCTAACTGAAGCCGGTCGCGAAACCGCCGCACTGACCCTTCACAAACATCAGCACACTTGTCAACAAGAAGGAGGGAATACCAAATTATTAAGATCATTTTCAATACCTACCAATTTTGCTACGCAAGATCGAACTGATGCAGACTGTACCGTAACATATTTTTTATTCTAAATAGCTCAGAAAACCTACTTGCTAAGTATTACACCATCACAATTATAAAGCTAGTAGATAATTCTATTCTAACTCAGAGCAATCCAACTCGAATACTTATATTTTGGAAGGTTAAAGCGGCACCAAGTAACATTTCATTTGGGCCTACAAATGCCTTTAGGTTTTCTAAAGGTCTTAAAAAGGTTAACGCTTTGCCATCAGGTCATATTAAGTACTTGAAAATGGTTAATAGGTCCTGAAACTAGTTGTTTTTTATTACAACCTTGGAGCAGATGACAAGAGTTTAAATTAAGGTTATTTTGACTGTGTTTCAAGAGCATATAGTCCTAGGATCTTATAGTTGTCGTAGACTCCTGATTAAGTTCTGAAAAGGCTAGCATTATGCTGAAATGAGAGCTAAAGGTTTAATTTTTAACTTTGTTATGACCACAAAGTTATGGAATATCGAAATTGCTTATAAGTAATTTTTAAAACCTACCTCAAACCTTAAGGCTGTTTTGGAGTGTCTAGGCAAACAAATTAGGACTGCGTGGTGACAACCCAAACTAATTAGCTATTGTCTAAGAGCTTAAAGCATGATTAACGTCCTACAAGAATATTTTAAAGCTTTAGAGGCATCCTCAAAAAATATCAGTTGTCTCCGCGACTTCAAAGCGTTACGTTGTCCTCCTGGCAATAGCCTTAAAGCTGCTTTATCTAGCTCCGCGCGATGACCTTTAGCTCTTATTTTGGCAAACATTAAGAGCTTTTAGCTGTAACAGTTCTAAAAATGATAAATTTAATGCTTTTTAGTAGTTTCCTAACGCCAGCCATTTTTTAACATTAAATTTAAAACAATCGAAACCAATGGCAATATTTTAATTCAATGAGGCTAAATTAAGTAACTTGTGCTATACCATTTAAAATTTATGTTTTTACGATGAATAGTAGTTTTATTTCTAATGCAACTTACCCCCAACCGTATAATTTTATCATTTTTATTTCATTAAAATATCGTCAAAATTATAAACTAGCGCAAGGCCCGTCTCGTATACAGCACTATTATCCTAAAGTATCACGATGAAGTGCCAGTCGCACAACTTTTTAATTTTTTCCTGACTTCAGCAAGATACTTATATTTTTTTTAAATACTACTTAGTTAGCCATTTTGAAACTTGGAATAATGTCAGGGAATGTGGCGCCATCATAGTAACTATTTAAATTCACGATAGGTCTTTTTGTGTAAAAAAATCTTACAAAGAAACATTTTAAAACCCGAGAGTCCTGGAAAGGTTTTAAGTTGTCATAGGGTTACATCCAAGACTAATTTAGAACTTTAAAAGCTGTCTGGCAAAGTTATATTAACGTTAAATTAAGGTTGTGAAGGTTATATTTGGGTAGGTAAGTAGTTCGAAAGGTTCTGGATTTGAAATTAAGGTTGTGAAGGTTATATTTGGGTAGGTAAGTAGTTCGAAAGGTTCTGGATTTGAGCTATAGGTTTTGCTGTAGCTCTCAGAAAGGTTTCAAAACGTGGGCCCTTTTTGCACTCAGGAGGTTAATATAAGGTTAATATAACGTTATTGAGCCTATTAAGACTTACGAGCAGATTTCCATATAAGGTTATAGAACCTTTTCAAAACCTTTCTAAAACCTAAAATGTTACTTGGATTAACTTACTTCGTTAAGAACTTTTTCAGAAATTAAGCAGTGAAGGCGTGACGCACGTGCTATGCAGCTCCGGCTGCGGGGTGCGTCCAGGTGCTCCTATCGTGTCCCACACCATGGAGGGACGCTTCGAGTTAATGGGTCTAGCCGCGGGCGGAGCACCCTGCTCGCGACGTAACATGCGTCGACGTCTCAATACCGAACCACCTATATACATAGACGTGTACCCCTATGCTTCATGGATTACTAATGTGATCAACGCACATAAAATACCTAAGGCGTACCCTGAAACTTTCCAACTGACTGATGGAGGGTCTCGTAAGTTCTTTCCTAACCATTCCTACATTAAAAAACAGTAAAATTTTCTATTAGCATTCTATTCTGTAGGTAGATACTATTCTGTTGATTCTTTTTTTACTGGCTTTACATATTGCATTGCGAATCATCATCTTAGCTTTTCTGTTTGCATTCGAGACTCGTTTTTCTCCTATTTATTTTGTTTATCGCATGCGCCTAATAAGTCCTGTGCAGAGTAGGTACTGCAGACCTCTCCCAAAGAGAACAGTACCTACATGTCTATTTCATGCAGGAACGGCTTTGTGTTTTATACGGAAGACACCGCCACTCCGGTGTTGATGCGGGATAAATGGATCCCATGTAATCCCTAGTCTAGTCTGTCACGAAACGACAGTCCGTAACTTTAAAGTACGTTTAACGTTAATTACCAACTTGAGATATTGTTTTAATTACAGGCATAGGCGTCAAAAAGAATTTTAAGACAAGAAGGTATTTGCAAATGTCTGATTGGAAGGGTCGCACCTTCGCGACAGGGAATCTATGCTTCTCGAGTCGGAAAACTCAAAGAAAGGCGTCATTTTTCTATGCAGAGAAATTTGAAGTCATCGCTGGTAGTGCTGCCCAGCTCCATATAGTACTACAAGTATGTATCAATCAATTAGCCAATGTGCTGGATGTACCTACCCTTGTACACCCTGCACCTTCCCTACCAACATCCTTAAGGCCTGAGACAATCTTACTTGCAAGTCAGTGCACCTCTTGGGATATTACGAAGCAGTAGCTCACTGAAAAGCTGACATACTTACATACAAGTGCAGTCATTGGCCGCAGCTGCTAAATGATGAACGTACCTATTTAGCCTAACAGTGTCCACTGTTGAATATAGGATTTTCCCAAAATGCGAGAGGCCTAAAGAGTGTTTACATCTTGGAGCTTGTGGTCCGCTGTTCTATTGTAGATACTTTTCCAACATTTGGATAACAACGATACCAACAGGTGAATGTCTTGATAACAATACAACTTAATTTCCAGGTGTTTGCTGGCTATGATTGCAGAATAATGTGTTCGCGTTTGACACTACCAAATCGAGAAATCCGACCAGAGGTCGACGGAGTGGGTACTAACAATATAACAGTTACATTCAGTTCAGAATGGTTTCCATTTACCTTCATTTTTTCAATGGGCCTTAGTGGAATGAATGTAACTAGACTGAGGTAGCGTTGTCCACCTACATACCTGTACCCAGAACCAAATTGTTTCGTACCTACCTACCTCTTTTTCTTTGCTGCATTACTTACGCAATACTTGGAATCTTTACCAACATACAATTCATGGCAACTTTAAACGAGGAGTGATAAAACAGATACGAAACTCAAGCAATAACCCTTCTATAATCCTTGTTATTATTTCTGTGATTTAGTTAGATAGCCAGGTTTTGAGTAGCTCATAAGATAAATTGAGATCTGTAAATATATTATTTTAAAAATTACTTTAATTTTATTTCTGCCCTATATCTTAACAAATCCGTGACTGACAGGAACTTATTTCTGAACTAGCCGCAATTACCATCGCGATTACCACCGCGCCAAAAACCTCATCATATCTCGAGTTTTACTAAACCAATGGCAATTAAACAAACGTACGATATCTGGCTAGTCGAAGACTAGTTTGAAGACCTTTAAAACAAACCAAAAACAGCATATAACACCGCTTAGTAGATACTTTTTGCGTCCAGTTACAAACAGAAAACAACTGTCTGTGTGCTTTTAAGTGAGTGTTGCAAAAAACACGAGAGGTAAAGCACCTATTTTAAATATTTTCAGTATGAGAACTCTAAGGCTAGGCTACTACACAAAGAAAAAGGCGTGACTCCAGTCTAAAGTCGTCTTTATTCATTATATTTCAACACAGTAATAAAATACAAAACAACTTAATAAATTAAACTTTAAAATCATAAAATATTACAATTTTATTATTAGAGTGTGGGGAATACACTCCTATTTATGCCAACAATTATACAACCCCACAACAAATATACAGTCAAACAACATGATTATAGCGGCAGTAGCTCAATGGCTAAGGCGACGAACTTGCAATCTACATTGTATTCGTACCTCACTCAGCAACCTGCAAGAACCCAGTCACTATAGCGAAGTGGTTCATAAGAAATTACTGATGTGTAAGTCATGTTCTATAAAAGTATACAACCCCACTACAAGTATACAACTTACCTACAATTACACAGTCTGATAACAAGTTTCAAGTAATAGCGCTATTGCTAAGGTTTGTAGCTTGAAACTTCATTCAATATACTAATAAGGGTACTAGCTATTGTATCTAATAGTCTTTAATAAATGATCAAAGTACACAGTCCATCTACAACTATTTAGCTCAACTAAAGTATACAATCCGCCTACAAGTATACAGCAACAACATATACAGACGAACTTCAAGTCAGTATACAGTCTGACAAAAAGTCGTTTACAGTACCTACGCGGCTAATGATTTGGCACACCGTGAAGAAGAGTGAGAGACCGACTAAGATCGGCTTGCTTCGGATTTGTAGAGCGTTCGTCTAACTGGCACTATAGTGTGGTTAAAACCGTTTATGTTAATACAATATTTTACTTACTATTTACTAAAATGTACACATTTAAAAATTAAAACCAAAACTTTATTGAGTCTTTACGCACAAAGAAAAAAGAAATTTAAAATAAAATACATTATAATACAGCTCTTCCGGTATCATTTTTTTTTTCATTAGTATACAACTTCAGTTAGATTAAGTAGGTTTCAATACGGTTTGCCTATAAATAATCTGTGGATAAGTATGTGCGATGAGCAAATCGATTTTGGCGCTCAACGTTTTTGACATTTGAGTTTAAATAGTGTATTAAACTGCACATTATAATGATCTTAAAACACATACGTCATACTATAAAAAAGATTCGTCTACGGCTCGTTTTCTTAACTCACACTAGTTTTTTAAAACCCTTTTTATACTATACTATCATAGACTACTAAAAACGATAGCTTCGGTTTTAACTGCCCTTAAAACATATCAATGTGTAAACCTGTGCTAGCGATAGCGAGAACGCTTAACAGAACCTAAGCAAGCCGATTTTACCCGAAGTCTTACTGTTCCTCCCGGTTACTGTACGTGTATAGTCATCGGTACATATAATGATCCCAATTCGCGAGAGCTAGGAGACAATGGCGCAAGTGTATTTGTAGGCACGCCACCGTCACCCTCGCACCCCGCGCTCTTATCAAAAGAGATCTAAAATAACGCATATGGGGTGTGATGTCACTGGGATCATTATACACGATAACTATACTTAATTCAATCCTCGAAAATCTGTAGCAAAATGAGCAAATGATGCAAAATGTGCAACAAAAAATACACAAAAATGTATCTGACTGCTTAAGGCACAAATATAGTCATATAATGCGTTATTGTAGGTTTAGCACGAGTTTTAGGCTATGAAAGGAATAAAAGTATTATATTACTTATAGTAAAACTATTTTTAACTAATTATATTTCTTTCAGCAGGAAGACAATAGATGAGAGAATAGAATTTTAGGTGTTACTATTTAGAGCGTTTTCACACTCATCTGATATCCGATATCCGACATCCGATATCGGAGGATGTCAAATGTATGAGATTTGTATCTCTCTTCCACATTGTCCGGCCCGATATCGGTGATCGGAGCCAACACCAGTGTTTTGGCCCGATATCGGAACACAAAGAAACTAAAACAACTACTGCAAGCAATTTTCGACCTTATTGACATGCAGTCTTTTTTTTACTCCTAGCATCCCTAACTAGTCTGTGCTATCGAGCAAATGGCCGTATCGGGCCGATTTTATCGGATATATGTGAAAACAGCACAAGGTGTCGGCTATCGGATGTCGGCTATCGGCGTCCGACACCGATATCGGATATCGGATGAGTGTGAAAACGCTCTTACGCAGCTCGGGCAGTAGCAAAATATCTTGTTGTTTTTTGCTTTTGCCTGAGTTTAATTAAGAGTAGGACTGGATCCCAATTTGGTAGTACAATCAAACATATTCTCTATTTAATTTAAAAAAAGAATTCAATAGACTCGGGAATCAAATGAATCGTAATAGAATGCGTTAAAAATAGTTTTATTTCAATGTGTAATATTCACTTAATGTGTGCGGTACACATTGCTTTGTGTATGTAGTCGTCATTAACAAAATATTTGTCGTTTTATGCAATATTTTCTATTAAAGCTTGTATGTCTATTCTTATGTCTATATATATATATATTGTATAAATGAATTGACTATATTTAACTAAGAAGACATCAAGTTTAATAGCAGAGTTACACGACTATACAAGGTGGAAGATTTTGACCTTTAACGACAAGAGGAAGAATGTAGCCACTAATACCATCTCGCCATCCCCGTTTTTCAGGGTGCACCGCGTGGAGGTTTCCAATCAAGTACCCTAAATTACTACCTACCCTACCTACATACCTCGTGCAGTTACACCTAATAAAATTACATTCTAAACTGGAAACAAACTTCAGTCATTTAGTACTCATATTAATAAATATTTGACTTCAAAGATAACTTTAGTGTTGATAAGGTTTTTAATGACTCATTAAGTAAACACGCTGTAGGTATCTGCTGCAATAAAATTTATAAGATAAGATTTTATGGACTTCCTTCCATTTAATTTACTATGATTGTTAGACAGATTTGATCCTTATGATTGACACTATCGATTGATGCCATAAAAATGTAGGATGTTACTTTTTCTGATTTTAGTCGGCTTAACTAACGGGTGTGGCAGCATGTTTTCAAAAAAAATTAATGCAGTTTTGTTTCTTTTTAAAAATAAAGGAATATTTCCTTTAAGTGAAATTCGCTATCTCCAGTATTTAGAGTACTTCCCCTCCAGATAAGGTTACAATCTTCCACCCTGTATATCTTGTCCTGTATACTTAAAACCTAGACGAAATGGCCCGCAGAAATCGCGGACGGATCATCCATCCGGCCATCTGGCGTCCCCACAGTGAAGTAAACCAAGTGTTTATAGAAAAATAAAACCGGCTCGTCCTTCGAGCCGGTTTTATTTTTCTATAAATAACAAAAGGTGCTAAGTGGCATATACAATTGCACGATAATACTCGTTCTGAAGTTAGTGCCATTCTCTATCACAGCATTCATAGCGGTCAAGCGTTGTGATATCTCCTATCTTTAATAATTTGACGTTGATAATAGCCTGGACCGATAGTGCTAATAAGGAAATGAGAAAGGCTGTGAAGATGTTTGAATGATTGTCACTCATCACGTGGATCTAGATGAAATTTCATAGTGGGATAGATTATCGTCTGTAATAACACATACAAATACATACAGCTATTTGAACCTAAAATGTGCTCTATACGCGCAGTAAACATTTCTTGGGTGTCTTTTGACGCTAGCACGGTGTGCTACTGCCACGGAACAGAAAAAGAAAGGTGGAAATGTGAAGTAGGTGTGGCACGCATGTCATTCATATGCGGAGGTTTGCAAGAGCGTACAATATATATGAAGGTCGAACCTTCAAAGTAATGTCAACCGTATCCTTAAGTTTTTAAGTGTTAAATAGCTTTCTTAGATAAACTGACATCTATTGAGAATTCGTTGAACTTTTTCGTAACCCGTAGCACGTTATATCAGATGCGAAACGTTGTAAATCCGTATATTAAAAGTAATCTCTACTGCGAATCAATAAGGTGTGTTTTCGTTTTGCAGTGTACTTTATGCTAATTTAGTGTTAAAGACATACGGACCAACCAAAACAATTGTTTACTAGTAGTGCAACGTATATATATAATCTGGTTGTATGTGTGAGTTTGGCGACATTGGTTCCGCTATAGAATCTGTCCTATCACACTTCTAACAGTTTTTTCTGCGGTGGACGAGACGAGAATTTAAATCACCAAGCGTAGATTATAACAAACAATAATTTTCGTGCGCCAGGGCCACGTTTGGGGCCATCCAGTTGGATGCGCGATAGCTATGCCAGAGGCTACTTCACCCCCGGCAACAGACGGCCGTGCGGTTTACGTCGGCTCGAGTCCGACATAACCACCCCTACTTACTTTAAAAAAGAAAAAGAAAGTGGTCCAAGATACGTGTCTCGAGGTAGGTATATAATCTATGTCCACAGATAATATAATATAATTCTTTCGTATGCACAATCAGGAACAATAAAATGGTTACACTCGTAACTTTAAGAGGCAGGCAGGCAGCGTTTTAGTTTAGGGGTTATAACTAGATTGCGACATTGTTTGGGTAAACTTTTTATGAGTTTAGTATTAAAATTAACTTATCAAAACTTAAACATAAACCAGACACATTATTGAGCATATTGATTATATATAGACCTATATAGACCTATATTGATTATGCTAGATTCTGCAGTAATTGTCAAAGTTAGAGACATAATGCCTTATGCCGCTAGATGGCACATAAATAAATAAATAGCACGATTACATTACCACCGAGTTTTATATGCTTACATGCTTACTTTATCATGTGTTTAAGTTCTGAAATAATTTACGTGATTCTTAGCCAGCAAATAGGCTTTTTAACATGGTTTTAACTTTTTTATTTCTTTAAATGAGTCTACTAGCGCCATCTATTAATTTTTGAATATTATTAAAGATATTTTCTTAGTATCAGCCCCTCTAGACAAGTGGCAATTCGTTGGCCGGCGTTTGATGGAATAGAATGACGAATGTATGGGATTTGACGTTAATGACAGTCGTTAACGCATGTCAAATACGTCAAATTCCATACATTCGTCATTCTATTCCATCAAACGCCGGTTAGCAAATTGCCACTTGTCTAGAGGGGCAAGTACCCCATGCTATGACGTAGCAGGCTACTCACGTATTGCTCGATTCACATATCTTGATCTTGAATCGCGATATATAAAACGCCCTGGCGCGCTCGGATTGTTTTGTAATAATCGATAGCTTGCTGAATTTGAGCTCGCCTACGGTAAACATCCTCTTGAATGAAATGTGTATTGCGCTTTTGGAGCACATTTTAGACCCAAGATAAGTGTGCCGAGGTATGCAATCAATGACGTAGCGGGCAACTCACGTACACTCGGAACTTTTCGGGCAGCGGTCGGAACTATTCGGGCAGCGGTCGGCAATAGTCGGGCAGACGTTGCAGTCCTCGCGAATACGCTACTCGCGTGTTGCTCGCGCTCAGGTGGCGGTTGATATGCGCGTTGTGCAGTTCCGCCACTTGCGTAGAGCTGGCGGCCGCGGGGTCGCCCGAACTTGTCAGACTACCGTACCTGGGTATGGGAACTTAGTATGAGAGACGACATCACTGAATATATTCTGACCAGATTACCAGATGATATGTATATCATTATGAAAGTCGCAGAAAGTGCCTATTGGTTTTGTGTTAGATACATAGAGTGCCTATTGGTTTTGTGTTAGATACATAGATGTCTATCTATAGTGTATCTACAATATACATATTATAATTGCTATTATAGAACCAACAAGCCTGTTGCTTATACGTTTGACACAAAAATATATCTCACTGTTTTCAATTACAGGTATCTAGATAGTATCAAACGCTTTATAATATAGTATGGCTAGGGCCACTGTACCGCGCCATAGGAAAGCCCGGTGTGACGAGAGAAACAAAGATGAAAGATATGAGTCAAAAGCGAGCGCGATACCGCCGTGAGAGTTGGCGACAGACTGACCAAATCTGTCGGCCCATTGGTCGATACTCCATCGTCTCGCCGCGCACAACCAAAGACGCGGTACCCTGGTTACGGTCAGTCTATAGTTCATAATTCAAAATGCAATACTAACCAGAATTCATTTCCCGGTTGTGCATTCCCATCCCATGGGTAGGTCATAACTAAAAGTTTCCCTTCGTGTTCTCCTGTTAGCGCTGCCGAAGGCTGCCGCTTCAGAATCTGCACATTGATGCCCCCTGTGGGAACGAATTATGTGATACATTTAAGTGTAAGGTAAAAATGCGTGAATTTATTTAACAATGACGGAAAATTACGAAGCCTCTGTGACGTAACGGTTGTGCATTCGATTCAGTATGATTGGCGCTCAGTGCAAATATGTATGCATGCTTAAATAAACTAACCTCGTGGATGTTTTTTGTTAGCGATGAAGAGTTTTCTCTCCTTGGTTTTACCAGAGCCCGTACCATCAAACATTGCTGAAAATGAAAAGATTGTTTTAATATTATCATCGTGAGTTATTATTCCAACATTCTTTCCTCACAGGCTTTACCAAACAAAAGAAATTACCTTACTTAGAATATATACTGTAAAAAAAAACCTGTAACAACGGCGTAAAATACTCATTTTGTGTAAGAGTACGCGCCACGAAATAAGTCCCTTGGCCGCGGCGTGGCTGTCGCAACATGTAATGTTGCCAGTATCGTCCTTTTACTTTACCAGATCTTTCATTGTTTAGATATGACTATAATAGTAGTTGAACCGTAGAACTAATGAAGTTATATTCGTGCGTTTCCAACGTTAGAACGTTAGAATGTGATCATATGAAATACCTAGAAGATGATTGTTTTAAAAAAGATAAATTAGGTAATAGATGAAAGTGATAGTGATGAAATTTTTTTATATACTACTAGCTGTTGCCCGCGGCTCCGCCCGCGTGGAATTCGGACTGCGGCTTAAATTGAGATGTTAGCTATCCTATCTTTTAAGTTGGACCATATTACAAATGGTTACAAAATTTTATTAAAATCCGTTTAGTAGTTTCGGAGTTTATCGCGAACATACATCGTGACACAAAATGTTTATATACACACATCCTTGTTTTGAGTATGCAGAACTGCTGCAAATGTGTCAGGAGAGTCTTAGGTGGATCCACAGACTATTAATTTAAAGTTTTAAACATTTTATATAAAAAACAATGGTTGTTTTGTTTAGGTTTTAATGTTTCAAAATTAAGTTAAGATTGAAATTTAGTCTGAGCTTTTCCTCTTCTTCTAAGTTTTTTTTTTAATCTAAAAGTTTATTGTCAGATTAGATAGGCTATTAAACAAGGTTTATTTTAATGTGTAGGTTTCTTAACAAAAAGTTAATAAAATTTTAGTTATTTAGGTTTAATTGAAATATCCCTAGACCATGTTGATGTGAGTGTATCACCTCATGCTATCCTCAAAAGGCACCAAAAAAAACACGTACAATACGCGCCACACAACTTTGCGCCTACGAAGTTGGCAACATACTCAAGGTTACGCAGGTACCGTCGCGAACAAAAGTACTAAGTATTAAAATACATCTTACATACTGTTTGCGTAAAATATTGGTTAAATAATTGTTTAGTCTAGAAACCTCCTCATTACCGTAATCATTCTCATCTAATTGAATTATGTTTAATGTTTAATCTATTCATGTAGCAAATAACTTAAATAATTTACCTGGAGTAATTAACCTTTTTTTTATATATAGATAAATTATAATGACTTTACTAATGAGGCAACTTGAAATACATAACACAAAAAATCACTTTCTTTCGTTAATAACAATATCAACGCAAACTTTTATAACAATTGTGTTCACGACAGTACGTTAGAGTGAAAGCGGAGAAATTACCGAACGTCAGAGCGGGATGCACGATTAAACGTCGCCTCGGCCGGCCACGTGCCGCCCCGCCCCCTTCCGCTGCGCAGCAGTTACCCCTGTGACATCTATAATTATATCATTGCTGCGCCTTTCGCGCGAAGTTCATAGACGCAAAGTTGTGTGGCGCATATTGTACTGTGCATTTAGAGTACCTACATGTTGTGATGGAGATCATAGATAATATATACTTAGATAAGTATTATTTGAACTAGAACAACAAAAAAAAATCTTCTGGCAACTCTTTCATGGCCCAACCAATAAACAAACAGTATAGCAGCGATGTCATTTTTAGTTCCGCGTTTTGTCACGGGACTTATTTTGTGGCGTTGAAGCTTGAAGCTAATGTCAATATTGTTACTTCTAACTGTCAATATGTATATGTCATGGGATGGTTCGGTATTATATAGATGTCAATTTATACCGAAATAGTATGAATTTTTTACGCGCGTTAAAATGAAGCTTCCAGCATCTAAGTATAGAGTTTGAAAGGAAATTACCTAGAATTTTATCAGTAGGCACTATGTATGAAAAATTGACATCGGAAACATTCTGCAGTAGCTCCTTGCGAAGTAAATACTTCACTCTCTCCATGAATGTCAGTACGTACACATCTACTTGGTGCTGAGATATCTTCCACACACCCAAACCTGTAACAATTGCATAATGTAATAAAAACGTTCAACGACAATTCCAGTTATCAGGGGACCCGACTCAGTAACGCCACGTTTTTAAAACTCGTGAATTCAATATGATTAATGAGAAAAACGTAATAATACGTAGTGTTTTGCGAATGAGACGCTCCACAAGTGCGAATGCGACGCAGACTACCAATGGTACAATCAGCAAATAGAACAATTTTACCGGGGTTTTTTGCGAATCCGTCAATATGCGCACATAATAGTAGTTTATGAAACTGTTCCATAACAAATGTTCTGTTTTAAGATGTGTGCAGTTTGATACAGTACTTTATATAATCTCAAGAAATGATTAATATTACTTTGCGTAAAATGACGGAAATGTTGAATCATCCAAAATCAATTTGCTGATCGCGCATGCGTGTTGCGCTGCATCCACAGACTACATAGAAAAAATCGAGCTAGAGTTGTATCATAATATATTTTTTTTAATTTATTTCGATAATCTATGCGTAAAGACCGTCTTTAAAGTTTTTGTTTTAATTGTTTAATGTTTACATTTCAGCATGAGAGTACAATAACCATAAAAATTACTTACCACAACCAATAACATTCACAAAAGCTTGTTTCCCCTCCTCCAGAGCCCTCGCGTCGGCCTCCAACAACACCATCTCAGCAAGAACACCGATCCTTTTGTAATACACCTCGTTATCAAATATAAACTCGTCTTTCCGAACTTTCACTTTGATAAACCTATCTGTGTACAACTTCTCTGGGTCCGAATCTGAAGTATTCACGTATGACGACAACTCTTGGTATGTATAACTTGGTACCTGAAAAAAATTAATACTATCATTGGTGCAACGTTCACGTTTGATTCGAATGCGAAATTACCCAGACGCACCGACACCGATCTACTCTGGGAAATATTACTATAAGACCTATGGCACATTCGCGCACACGATCTCCATGGTGACATGATCAAACGCCTTAAACACAATCCCTATCTTTTCGCTAGAAGAGTAGGTGAGATTGAAACATTTAATAAAAAAAGAGTGGGACAAGCCAGTCTTCAAACAGCTGGCCCCCTTTCGACAGCTCTGACCGTGAAGTATCTTTTAAGTAACAAGCGTTTAGAACGTTGGGGTAAATCCCCATTATTTATCGTTATCCTCGTATATTCATATAGACACGAGTAATATGAGGAATCGATTAGGATACGACACGAACTTGTAAAATATTTAATAAAATGTAAATTGAAACTAGAGGACTGCTTATACTGTTGATTGATGGCACTTGGTGGAACTTGCTACACATCTTCAATGAAAATATTACAAAAAAAGAAACATGTATCAACGTTTGATACCGTAAGGCGAAACCGGTCAGGATAATAATAAATAATGTGTAATAGTACAAGTATTTTCATTGAAGAAACTAGAGGAATAAATGATTTTCTCATTCTGATTCAGGTTTGATTCCTGAATCGTGATATTTTTGAGAGGAATATCTTTTAGGTATGTCTAGTAACAGTCAAGAAAAAATGCTCAGTTGAGTTAGAGTTACCCGCTATGTCACTCATCTATCTGGTTATAATCCTAGCTTCGTTAATGTGCATTTATCGCCATTTTCGTAATGTGCAACACTGTTGGCATCTATAATGTCTGTTTCTGACTCAATCACGCCAGAACAGATATTTCGACTATGTGACGATAAGTGCCCACTTAACAATAATAGTCTCGCCCCATTAAGTGAGACCAAAAACGGTGGGCGTTCAATACACCTCTGACTGCCCCTAAGGGGAACTACAGGCGTGATTATATCTATGTATGAGTTTACTATACCTGAAAGAACTCTGACCACATTTGCCGCCACATATGTTTGGCCGACTGGTTATTCCTCACATAAGTGGTCTTCAGAACATTCAGGCAAGTGGTGGGGGTGACTTCCTCGCCATATCCGTTCTCGAGACAGTTCTGCTCCTCCGTGATGAGAATATCTTCGTAGTCCATGCGGCCTGGTCGCTGGAACCGAGGGCCGATTGTGCCTGCAAATAAGTATAGTAAATATTACTTATGTGTATACCAGAAAAGTAAAAAGGTCATATATATGTTGCATTCTGATTTCATATTTGAAATATTAAACAGTTCTGTATCAAAATACGTAAAATGGTCTACAAATTTCATAATGATATTACCAATTTAAATTGTTACAAAGTGGTATTTAGACCTGCTGTTGTTTAGAACAAAAATTATGTCGCAGTTATAGGATATAATTTTTAATTGCCTAATGACGAAAGGCCTACTTCGTTGTCCCATTGTTATTCCGGACCGGACAAAACTTGAACTGGGTGCTGTACAGACAACGGCAAATATCTTGAACAAACGTCGAAGAGTTCTGGGGGTAGCAGTACCACCAATAACGCGTGGTCATGCGCTTATGATCACTTTAATAATCGATTTTTGGCACAGGTTGGGCCTACCACCTTTTGCTCCTCAACTTCGCACGGTTTTGGGCGTCCATAGTTGTGAGTGTAAAAGACCATTGGAATACATGTCACTATCCACCGGGACCCAGCAGGCGCGCCAACACCAGACATTTTTAACCACGCAGCCTTTTTTTCCTATCAGGCGCAAAGTCCCCACTGGTACCCCTCCCCGGCCGCAGGAGATGGCGGGGTGGTTATGTAGGACTCGAACTAACTAAAACGCACGCCGTCTGGTGGTCGTGGATTGTCGGAAGGGAGACTTTCTGAGACATATCTCTTGCCTCCAGCCGACCCACATAGCCGGTTTTCGTGACCACACCACTAAAAAGACAAAGAGATATTTGAATGACCTACCAATAATAACAGCACTCTGCTCAATATTCTCTTCTGTAACGAGGCCAGAGTTCCTTCTGTCACCGTCGTTGATGCACTCAGTGTGGCCGCTGACGAACACGTATGCCGCTAACTTTAGCTCGTCGTAGCTCAACAAGTCTTCTAAAACCAGTGGAGGTTTCTGTTGCATTGTACCAATTGTTTCCCAGCCTCCTGAACTGAAATTGAAATTTAAAATAATCTTACTGCAAAATCCATATATTATGACTCCGCCTATAGTGACCATTGTATGCCGCTTATGGTGACGTATTTTTATGAAAGCCTGGTTATAGTGACAGACATGATTCTTAACGCCGTCGTAACCCAGCCAATCCTTTACCTGC
Organism: Eilema caniola; assembly: GCA_949126895.1. NCBI lineage: Eukaryota > Metazoa > Arthropoda > Insecta > Lepidoptera > Erebidae > Eilema > Eilema caniola. The sequence goes on along the minus strand of OX421460.1, from coordinate 11,889,297 downwards.
GATAACGATTAATTTGTTCTGTAAATTTTGTAAGTTTGCAGAACAAATAAACGTCATAGTTGTATTTACATAAAAAAAGATAAATTAATTAGTTGCTTTCTAATAACCTAGCAAAAGACTGCAAAGTTGTATGCACATTATTGCTTTTTATGTCGTCCGCTTAGTATGACATACATATTTGTCACTTCCTTCTGATATCATTATAAGCGGATTTTACTCCCCCTAAACTCCAACCATTGATCCTGATCCTGATCGTCTACCTGAATCTCGTAGGGGGCGGATACACGGGAAAATGTTTACTGGCGTGGCTAACGTGGCTCTGGTACCTACACTCGACATTGACGTTGGACCATTATTAATTTTATAATACATTTTTTGTTGAAGTTACAGAGGCCATTTTGAAGAAGTTGAAGTTGAAGCGGATTTTACTGTATATCAATGCTAAAAATATTGATATGGATAAAAAATATGCTTGTCTATAGCTCGTCTTTCCTGTATAATAAACGCCTTACATAAGTAATTGGTATGTCATTTTTACATGACTTCAATCGCTTTGCAATGAAAGATATCTACCAAATGAAGTTGGAAGTGTCACGTCGGAATCTGCCCCTGCCTCGACCAAAGCGGCCCGACTTAGGCGGGTCCGTGCGACGGCGTTTCGCTGATTGTGCGGAGCTCCCACCTCGCTTGCTCGCCTTCACGGAACCATACCTTTATTTTACATTTCAAAGTTAGAGAGCGTACGCGCATCGGTAACTTAATGAAGATATTTCCTCTAGAAGAGTCGGCAGAGGCATATTAACACCCATATTTAATAGTTTACGAAATATTACTGTTGATACATCTGTCTACTTCTTCGGGGATCTAAAGTTGTGAGTGTATGCATAGATTTTACGCAAGAATATGCTTACCCTTCGACTCCTGACATAAGCATGTAGGCGTCCTTGGGTCCAACGAAGGAGACGGCTCGCTTCTTTAGTATTCTGTCAATCAAATCTGTAACACCCATGTCTTTGTAGAAATCTTTTTCTATAGGACTTCCAAACTCTCTGAAAAAGTAAATATATTAGAGTACACTGCTGCTGGTACTAATCAGCAATTTAAGCGAGGCGTGAAAAAGCATCTGATGACGCCGTCAAACTTAGTACCACCATTGTTAACATGGTACATTTGTAATGGTGACCCTCTTTCCGAGACTTTGCCTTTAGCTTATCATCAGGTGAGGTGACGACAAAAACGATAAAAGACGATTCCTGCCGGCTTCCCGTACAAGACAAGGGGAAGACGCGGTAGAGATGTTTACATTTATACTTGTAAATTTTCACCGGCTGGCTTTTTGGATATTTTCACCCTTTGCCACTGCTACTAATACATGAGCCTACCAATGTTATCAATGTGAAAGTATGTGAAGATGTTTGAATGTATGTTATTTTAATCTATCACTCTCAAACAGGTGGCTGATATTCGGTACAGGGTTAGATAAAATAAATCTGATATATTTTTCATCACTGGGATAGGTCTCATGGCTACGGAAACAGAACTTTAGGCGGGCGGAACCGCGGTCACGAGCTATTACATTCTCCTTTCTCCTAGCGTTAATCGCAGTCGTATCAGAAGCTTTAAGCTTGGAGTCTGGGGTCTACTGTACCAGTCTAACTGCAAATTTGCCTGTATTTTGATATTTGCCGTGAAGCGACTGCCATCTAACTTCCACAATCTATTGGCGATATCGAAGCATTGCAGTTAGACCAGTTGTCGGCTTTTTGAGGGCTCCAACTACCACGTTTACTTATTGAAGTACCTGCGTCGTAACGACTGCCATAGATGTTCGTATGGCAACCAGGACCGACGGCTTAACGTGCTCTCCGAGGCACGACCAGATCAATGCATTGAGCGGGGATCGAACCCGCGCCTCCTGCGTAACAGCCGCGTTCACTACCACACATTATTTTCCTTCAACTTACCTCTTGTATATCAGGAAGTGTGTCATGAGTAAGATCACTCTTTCGTGTATGAGAGGGTAGGTAGACACAATATTCTTTAGTAACCTTTCTATAGGCCGCCGCTCTTTCAGCTTTTCCAGTCTGCCAATGGAAAAATACACTTAGTATCAATCTTAAATTACTAAACTGGCTGAACGGAAAATCAATCCTGATCGGCCACCTCTAGCTATGCCTTTCCCTATCCATTTTAAAATTCATTAGCTCATTGACATCTAAACCTCGTGCCAAGTGCATTAAGAATAAAGTTTGTTGACCGAGTTGACCTTGCGACCAGTTATAAACCGGTTAATTAGGGGTTGTAAACAGTTTCTGTTTTCTATTCTATATTCAAAATTAATTTGCACCTCATGCAGGATATGTGACACCATTATTGTTCTGAACAGATGGATTAGTGAAGATCCTACAATATCGCGACATTGGAGTTTAATAATATATATTAATAATAGACCTCGCAATAACCCACAATAACAATATTATTAATAACTGCAATGAGTGCTCATTCCTCGGCATTGTGGTAGACAAATTTTGTAACTGGAAACCTCATATAAATATGATATTAAATAAACTTGACTGCTTTGTCTTTGTACTGAGTAGAATAAGGCAAATTGTGAACTTGCATACAGCAATCATGACATACCATGCATACGTATCCTCAGTACTCCGTTATGGACTTGTTATTTGGGGCAATTCAGTGGAGGCAGAAAGGGCATTCATAGCCCAAAAAAAATGCATCCGTGCGATGTGTGAAGTTGATGGCCTAACTAGCTGTAAGCCTTTGTTTAAAAAACATAAAATTCTACCACTACCGTGCTTGTACATATTCGAAATGTGCTTCTTTGTAAAAAAACATTCACACTTATTCCAGAAATTAGGAGACATGCAAAACAGTCGAACAAGGCACGAGTCTAGACTGCAGATCCCAAAGATGACCTTAGAGGTATCCAAAAAAAATTCATTTTGTATGTGTATAACACTCTACAACCACCTGCCAGAGTACTTAAAAGAATTAGAGGGCTCTCGATTCCGTAGGACGTTGTTTAGAATGTTAAACGAAAAGGGTTACTATGCAGTGACAGAGTATCTGAACGATAAAATTATGATTTGTGAAAAAGACATACCGAAGAAAATTTAATCCCTAATTTAATTCAAACTGAATTGTTATTTAATTTAATTTACTAATTTATACATTCTAATTTATATTTATTTAATTACGCACGGACATTTTCATTATAATTAATTCATAATATCAATACAATTTATTAATTTTGTGACACATTAACTTTTTTTTGACTAAGACTAGACAAAGTCCGATTGTTTAATGTTATCGAATGTAATAAATATTTCTGCGCCTCACGGCAGAATGTGCTGTACCAAAAAATATTACAACACCCTTAATGTAACCATGTTCTATAGAAATAAAATTTGATTTGATTTGATTTCATTTAATATTCTGGTAAATACTTCACCTGATAGCCTGAAGCGGGAAGGGTATCGGGAAGGCCTTACTCCTCGCGATGACCTCGTCAACGTCATCGGACACCTCCACGCTTTGGAAGCTAGCACACTGATGGAGGAGCTCGTTTGTTTCTTTACTCATGCTCGGAAAGCACCAGTCTGGCTTGCACCTGAACAACAGAATCGGACAATTGATAGGTACATAAGATGATCATTTTTTTTTGTTTCTATCTAACGCTTTTTAGCGATGTCAAATTGAACTTCTAAGATCACGACAGATCCTGAATTACGAAGTGAAAGCTCTTACTTCCATGCACCACAGATTTCAATGAATACATGCCTGCTAGATTTTAATTCTCACTGTTAGTAAATTGAAATCTTATATTTTTGATGCTTAGCGTGCATCTGTCAGAGTATGCAATTTTCTTTTTTGGATATCAATGGGGGGAGGGGGAGGGGGATTAGTTTAAAGTTAAATCCAAGTTTGTAGGGTTGCAACTCCCCCTTGTGGCACGGCTGGCATCTTGAAAAAGGGGGTGCAAATGGGTTTTATTGTATTCTGACGATTTTATTTCTGTTTTTTGACCTATGCATACTAAAAAAAATTGTAACATTTTTGTTATAAATAAGAGTATTTACAACTTTTGTCAGGATACTCCGAACTATTTTGTATAAGTTCGAACCGTACATTTTATAATTTTAGATGGCATGGTTTTCCCTTCATTTTATTTACTATGTTTGTTAGAGAGATTTCCTCCTTATGATTGACCCTATCTGCTGAAGGTTTAAAATACATGTGTTATTTTTTCGAATTTCAGTCTATTCGATTACCGAATGTGACAAGCAATATTCATTATAAATCTTTGAATCGAGTTTTGTTTTTTTGTAAAAATAAGGTAATGTTTCTGTGGATTGAAATTCGCTATCTCCAGTATTTAGAGTACTTTCCCTCCAGGTACGGTCGAAAAGTTTTTTTTTTTTTTTTGGTTCTACTACTGAAATTACTTGATAAAAATTGTACATAGATAATCTTATTTGTTTTTGTGAGATAAACCAGAAAATCTTTTTGGACCCCTTTCTCTAAGATGGCGGCCATGGCACAAGGGTTGCAAACCCAAAAACTTGGATTTAAATTGTAACTGTCCCCTCTTGATACCTAAAAAAAGAAAATTATATCCTCTGACAAACGCAATCCCAAATTCCAGAGTGAGCTTTCAACAAAAATACCTACCCACCCAATCTCCAGTTTTACGTATGTTGTAGGTAGGTATTTACATTATTATTCATTACTTGATAACGCTACGTAACGACTGATTACTAACATGGCGCAATGAACGTTCGGTAGTTTCGTAAAAGTACAGCTTGCTATCATTAACTAGATGTACTAGGTGGTATCATCACCATTGATAAAGTATCTTGACTATTTATATTTTATTTATTCTGATTTGACTGCACTATAATAAATATTCGCTTTATCTTAAACCATTTGCCAGATATACTTGCAAATTCTGTGAGCTATGTTAGTTATTTGGTTCACTAACAAAAGACGTCATTTGAAAGTAATTACAACGAACGATAAGTAATAACTTTCACCGCATGGGAATTCACACTGTGTGGTGAAATCAGAGATACATTATTATGAAAAAGGAAATAAATGTACATTACTCAATGTTTCAACCGTCTAAGAATAAATTCATTCGTAAAATGACATTACAGTTTAGAAAATATACAATACAATTTAAAAATAAATAAATTATAATTATGTATTTTTAAATGAATAAAGGGAAATAGAAAATGTATGTACGCGGAATTAAATAGATTTATTTATTACTATTATTTACAGTCAGCAGCAAAAGTAGCTGACTGTACTTTTTTTTTGCTTACATTTAGTTACTAAATATTAAGAGATGGACTCCGAAGAAAGGTCTCGGAGTCACTAAAAATAAGGTAAGGATGATGATTTAGGTACTTCAATAAAATTATGGGAAAAATTTCATAAAAATTTTTCACGTTCATACTTGGCATCATACTGTATGTTTCACACTGTCAACAGATTATCAAAACAAATAGTATATAGTATTTTCTTGTATTAGTCATGTTTTTATTGATATTACAGAATATAAATAGAATTGTGCAAGAAATGTGTTTTAAAATATGCTTATATTTTGCGCAATGTTTTAGTTCTGTCTGTATATTATATGCATACATAGGTGATTGGTCTTCACGATTTTGGGTCACAACACAATACATATTGATTGTCAGATGCGGCTCGTGACTATTTAGGTTGGAGGTTTACTAAAAGGTCATTCACGTATTGCACCTATAGTGCGATTGCACATTCCGCGCGCAAATATTCGGTGACAATAAATCAGAGGTTTGTTTTGTTTACAATTACCATTAATAATTTAATTTCATAAATGTGGCAGCGCGTGGACGATCGGGAAGGATCGGTTGTGTTCGTGTTCGTCAAGTTCTACCTATTTTTCCATACAATAGCTAGCTTTTGTTTAACGTATGATATTCTTTCTCTTTACCACTCGTTGAAATCAGTACTTATTATACTGTATCATTTCTTCCATAAGAGCGCTTACGCTAGCGCTCCACTCAATGCAATTTGTTATCAAAGTATGCTGAGTTTGTCTGGCTCAGTCAGTCTGGCTTCGCAACCCCTTAAGGAAAGCCTACACTAGAGCCGTGTCCATTAATCAGAATGCGTAACAGCAAGCAGGTGGGATTGGCATTGGTTGCGAAAGAAAAAAATTACAGCACAGTGCAGTGTATTATGTGAACACCATGGATCACACAATTATTGGCACAATTACTCAAAAAACAAAAAGAATATTCGCCATTAACTTGAATGAAGAAGATTATGTAGTCAACAAAGGAGATGCGGATGCGCTTTTACATACAAATCTATATGAAAAGGTGCAATTGCATCAACTGTGTCGACTTACCATTTGAGTAACATTACATTCACATATTACATTACATTAACATGTTTGTATTCATAAATAATAATGCCTGATAAACCCTTTGTCCATGTATTCTAGCTGTACTTATGCACTTCTAGGTCTCTTTGGTGGGAGTGCAAAGCGCAACGCCCGAAGTAGCACTTATATACAGAATGTAATATTTTTTTTATTTTATTAAATTTTTATTGCCAACATCCTCCAACATCATTATATATTCTAATAAAATATTGTTACAAACTAAGCGACACAGAGGCCTCCTCCAGCTCTTTTCAGTCTGCTCTCAATGCTGTTAATTTAAGCCATAAATGTATAATAAGTACCTATATTTAAAAAATGTATGTGTCTTACCATGCAAATCTTTGAAATTGTGTATCCATGTTGTTTAATGTTCCCTGCAAACAAAGACCACAAATGTTAGTAGTATGAATTTGTGTGTATGAATTTTCCCAAATGGAATATTATTTCCAAATTAAATTTTATTTGGGAAAATTCATGTCATGTTATTTTAAATAGTGTTTATAACTTTGATATTTAAAAATGATATGTCGAGCCCCTTTTCTTAATTTTGTTCAAGGTCTAGTTGAATATACCAAGATTCTATAGTCATCACAAAATAAAAGGCCCATATGACATTCTAAGGTAATTAGTGATGTAACCATACAACTGGGTATTCAATACTCACGATAAAACAATTCAAATATGCATAAGTTTTTAATCGATTTGCATATGTATTGTAAAGTGCATTTGATTAAAGCTCTAATTATTTAACTTAAACTTTGATATTGTAGGCGTTTTTAAATGATACAATTTTAGGAAAGAAAGTTTTGTTACAACATCATCCACATCCTCACTTGTATTTAAAATTATTTCATTTCCAATTATGTTGTTAACATTGACCTCTCTGTTGCCATTTTTTATGGATTAGAGCATTAAAAATACTGTACACCTGGTGAAAATCAGTATCAAATTGATATAAACAATAATATTGAAATAAATAAAACCGGACAAGTGCGAGCCGGCTTTGAAAAAACATATAATGATTGATTGGTACAAAATAGAGAACTTCATAGGCATGAACTGTCAAGGCGGAACTATTTTTTGTGATGACAATAGTTGAACTATTTTTCAGCTATAATGCACATCTTTCAGCTATGGTACATGTCTTAATGAATGAGAAGCTAATATTGGAAGTTCTGCATGTTCTACTATATTCACTTCCATTTTGTTTTGATAATTCACATTATTCTAAATTTGAGATTAAGTGAGGAATCAGCTTATCCATAGACGATAATGTTGCACTCTGTTTTATTTCAACGTTATACACCTATAGTGAATAATAAAACTTTCTAAAACAAATAAAAGTGATGAAGTCATGAACTGTAATCAATACCGTATTCTTGTTTATTAAATATGCGAGATAGGATAAATAAATATTAATGATATGAGATGATGGACGAACTGCCTTACAGCTCTAGTTAATAATTATAAGTGCTAATTATTGAAACTCCAAAGCGCGTAGTAAATTTTATTTACAAAACGAACTTACCGAAACTTGACGGATGAAAGACGAAACCAAAGGCGCGATGGATCTTCGTATTAACATATAAAACACTAGAGGAAAATATTTTCGGCCCAGTTATATATTAATTTTTACGGCAATAAGGTGAATCACCGACCGGACTTTCCATTCATCGTACATTTGTTTTGACAGTTGAAGGAAAAGATGACTTGAAGCGCAGAAACGTCAGATTCGGATGGTTTTGGTTGGATTTTGGCGTCATCGCCGTTGAAATAAAACGTAGGCCGTGCATAAATCAAACATACCTAAATAATCCATTCCAAAAATATTAGAAATGGAAAAATAGTAAGTAAAATACCCAGACAAACTAGGTAAAAAACAAGACATGTTTAAGTTATTTCCCACTACCTTCGGACTTCCTGCCTTCGCAGGAAAAATTAAATCTTCCATAGTCAGTATGCGTCTGCTCTTTGTGCGTCTGCGTCACGGAGGACAAAATATAATTATGTACCTAGGTCTGCGTGCATCCGTGCATACACTATTCGGCTGGTTGAGACAAAATCTATGCAGATGGGGCATGCGAGATATAGTCTTGACCCACTGCCGGATTTAGGATATTTTTTTCTCTTTTTTACCTCTACCTACAGTACTTTGTACAAACTTGATTATATTATTCTTAAAAATAACAGTAATATCATTGTTCTATCTTTGATAATGTGTTTGTTCAATGAGACTTATAAAAAATAGGCTTCAATCCTCCTAAGCATTGAAAGCGATTTACTTCGGGAACTGGATTTTAGCGAAATCATCAACGATTTTTCGGCGAAAATAGCTCGGAAGGTTCCGGTCGTTATCACTAAAATTTAATTACAAATAATTTTTGTTTCCAATTACTTATATAAGTTTGTTAAATACTAGAAGAATCTACCTGCGTTTCACAATAAAATATTTATTGAAAAACCCAACTAAAAAAATACACGGGTTACACTCCGGGAGTGCCGGCAGAAGTGAAAAGTTTTTCTTTCTTTCTTTCTTCGTTATATATTCGAAATATCGAATTCTACTCTCGAATAATTTAACGTTGGAGTGTAAGAATCATTGACACGCAAGAAGAAGAATAATTCCTGCACGTATCTTATCCTGTCATTCAAAGTTAAGTTGTCAAAAGGTTGAATTTTGATTTGGCGCCTTTTCAGGCAATCTTACAATTACAATTATAATATTACTTCAATACATATTTTGTTTCTGACAATAGTTGCCATAAATAAAGTTAGCAAGATAACATACGGAAAATGGAAGACCTGCAGAAATTGCGTTCTGAAGTTAATTCAACTTTCAAATTAAGTGGATTTACGATACGAAGAGAAGCCAGTACTTTCGTTGCAGAACAGCTTTCCTTGCTACCCCATGACGAAAGACAGAAGATGTTAGACAAACTTACGGGTCATCTGCTCCACCAGTGTTTATCTCAACCCGTATTAGAAAAAGAACACTTAGAGGTCGCCTATAAGGAATGTGCTACAGCAGGGTTAGAAGAGAATGAAACTATTCTAAATGTAATTGACGGATTTAGTGTACCGAAACTGTGCTACGACCACGAGTTAAAGAAATTTGTGAAGGAGCATAGTAGTACTAAGTGTTTATTCCCTGAACCAAATTGGAAGGCTCAATATATGCTCGATAGATACACTACGATATGGCAGAGAACACTGCGAAACAAACTCTTCACCCGAGACCCTTTGTCCACATCAGATACTGAGAAATGTTTTCAATTGCGCAAAGTAGAATATTTATTAAGCTGCTCAAGTAAAATTGATGAAGTGGTGGTTTTAGGGTTAATTTCTCAAATTGTTGAAAGGCAGTATCATTTAGAGGATCCAACTGGGTCGGTGCTTTTAGATCTGACTCAAGCAAGATATCACTCGGGTTTGTTCACAGAGAACAGTTTTGTACTGGCTGAAGGCTATTATGAAGATAAAATCTTGTATGTAACAGGTCTTGTACAGCCTCCTATTGAAAGTAGAGAAGATTCCTCACCATATTTTGGGAATCTAAACTTATTTGGAGGCAAATCAAAAACGTCACTGAAGAACTCCAAAGCTCTTATAAAAATTGAACAAGAAAATCAAGATGGAGTATTTGTGTTTCTGTCTGAAGTTTGGTTGGATTTGGCAAAGGTTATGGACAACTTAAAGAAACTTTTTGCAGGGTTTGAAGACTATCCCCCTATAGCAATTGTGTTTATGGGTGAATTTCTGTCTTATACATACACATATTTACACAAACAAGAATTCAAAATAGCTTTAAATGACTTAGCAGACCTTATTTGCCAGTTCAAAAACCTACGGGAAAAGTGTAAATTTATATTCATACCAGGTAAAACAGATCCTGCTGCTCCTGATGTGCTACCTCGGCCACCAATTCCAAATCATTTAACAGATGTAATGCAAAAAAAACTAGGTGACAATGCAATTTTTACAACGAACCCATGTCGCATACAATATTGCACGCAGGAATTCGTGGTATTCAGACAAGATCTGGTGATGAAACTGTGCAGGAACACGTTACGTTTCCCAGAAACTGGTGATATTCCAGATCACTTGACTAAGACACTACTCAGTCAGTGCTGTTTACTGCCAACATCACTACGTGTTCAACCTGTATATTGGAGACATGCAAGTGCATTAAATCTTTACCCTTTACCAGACCTCGTGGTTGTTGCAGATCATTTTCAACCTTTCACGCGCACTTATAAAAACTGTCATGTTATTAATCCTGGCTCCTTTCCACGTACAGAATTTTCATTTAAAGTTTACGTACCAGCCACCAGGACTGTAGAAGATTCTCAAATACCTAAAGATGAGTCCTAATGATGCTAATTAAGAGTTGCAAGCAAAAAATTTGCTAGCTAAATATCAATGTTGACCATAGTGTTTGAGGTGAATACTAATGAAGGAATATTCATTTGGTATTTTCTTCAATTTCAAGTGTTTAATCATTTCTTAATAGTGCTGCAATATTGTATGGAAATGATAACAGTTATAATATAAACGTTTTGCTGTCATCACACTATATGAGTTTTTAGTACAAAATCTTGCCAGTTTTTGTCTCAGACGGCTAATGGTTTCATTGAAGTTATCCAAAATGCACAACAGCAGGTATTAATAGAGTTATAATAAGTTACAATTTGAGATGTACTAGTTTGTGATTAAATTCTAGATATTCAATTGTGTTCTATAGGAATTGAAATTGAGATATGCAGATGTGCTGCATTGAACTATCTATCAATTAGTTAGCCTATTGCAGTCCTATGCTGGACATATCCCTCTACCACTAACCTGTAATAGTACTATCTGGACTGGTGATCGGTACCCATATATTGTGTCCAATTGAAAATCACCATATTGGCGCTGATCGTTTCGGCACGCAGTAGTGAGTGTACTTGAAACTAATACTAATGATGGACAACAATTGTCTTGGTATCAATAATTTTTAACAGTATGGCCATTTTAGACGTTTTTTTTATGGTAAATGCATAAATAAAAACAACGAACAATGTTCAACTGGTATGGTATGGTGTCACGGGCTGATATCCGCGACTCCACGACAAGGCGTGGTTTTTGCGTGAATGTGAGCATTCTATTCGATCCACCCCAACTCATTGAAGAACGCCAGCAAGCTATTCACGCTGCTGTCGATCTCCCGGTGCGTACCTGTGTTTCCGAAGTACTTAACCCTGTATGTGGCGGTTGCAGGGCAGTTTAGAAGCACGTGTGCCGCTGTTCTCTCATGCAGGCTCTGCGGAGAGGGTTGTCGATGATTTCTAAAATCAAGAGGTGTTTATTGAGCAGCTGTGCTCAGTTGCCGTTTGGACAGTTGTTGAAGACACTTGGTCAGTCTATTTTCAAGTACATGGAGTGCTTCTCTCGCCTGTCTGCAAACTTCTAGATTTATCCAATAGCTGTTGTGTTGATCTGTCGTTCGTTTTTTCACTATGGTTCGTAGATATGCAAAGAGGATCGGTATTCTGGGCTCAGGTCCCATTACGACCATGTCAGATCCTCTCCAAGCAAGCTCATTTGCTGCATCATTGCCGCGCGAGCTGCTGTGGCCCTTGATCTATTGCAAGGTTATGTTGTTGAAGTGGCTTATTTGGTTTAAGATGGCCCGATTGGTCCCGAGTTTATAGTGTGGCTGTTTAAAGCTTGCAGCACCGCCATGCTGTCGGAGAGTACCTATGCGTATTGAGTGGTCTTCCACTCTCTTGGCCATTACCGCTCAAGCTGCCAGAGTAATCCCCATGCATTCAGCTTGAAATACTGAGTTATGGTTCCCTAGCGGTGTTGAAATGGATATACGAGGGCACACCTTGGAAGCTCTCGGAAAAATGTATGAAACAATCGCGTTGTAATTACTACAAACATAGCTCGTGTACATGCACGGTAGTGTTGATGTGTGAGAAAATTAGAAATGTCATGGATGGCACTTTTTGAAATTTAAGCTAATTTTCGAGTGAGATAGCGTGATTTTTCTCACTCTTTCCGTTGGTGTCATGATTTACGTCACATCCGACGGAGGCGACAATCCTGCTGTTACAAAGAGTCATATTAATGATTTTGACATTAAAACGTATTTCCATCTTTTTCTTCGCTTCGGAAGAAAAGAATATGGCGATACATTTTGATCCTGTCAAACAACAGAATTGGCACAAATAACAAAACAATACTACAACACGACTTTGATATGTTTATAGAGTAATTAAAACCGATTGTGTTTTTTAAAAACTAGCTGTTGCTCACGGTTTCGCTCGCGTGAAATTTTTATTTCGTAGAAAGAAATTTCATAGAATTTCGTTTCACAGAAAATGTTTCATATAATATTTGGTTCTTATATTTTTATTTCGAATATTATTGTTTCAAAAACAATTTACTACAATGAAACATATTTCACAGAAACACAATTGAACGAATTTTTAATCACATTTTTTTGTTTAACAATCTGTAGAATTATTTGTTAAAGAATATTAAACCACCTTTATAATATTCCAAATCACATTAATTTTTAACTGTAACATTTACAATATAGTTAACACCCCGACTCAGATCACCCCGACTCGGATAGGTTAGGTTAGAAGGCTAATGCGGGAGCGGAGCGTAGCGAAGCTCCCGCATTAGGCCTTCGTGGTTATTTTTTTATAAACCACCCAGAAGTAGGAGCCCCGCGTAGCGGGGCTCCGTCGACCTTGTAGACGCATCAATTGTTTAGTTTATAAAAAAATTGTCCCATTTAAATGAGGGTATGCATTTTATGAATGGAAACGTTTAGAAACTGTCACTTATTAAATAAACAATATAATGATTAAGAATATTTGATTTGATATTCTATGAAATGATTATTCTAATGTTTAACTTTATATGAAACAAAATTCAGTGATTTAAAATTCTTTAAAGTAAGTATTCTGTATATTGATTATTCTATGAAACGAAATTATGCGAAACATTTTCTGTAATACGAAATTATATTAAACAATTGTCTATAAAACAACGCACACCCCTATAGGGCACATTTCTTAACCGATTGTCACCAAACTTGGCATACATGTTCTTTGATTTAAAACATCATTTTTTCCTAGAGCTTTTTTAATCGGAGGAGAAAAATGGTGCCTTTTCTGTCGCGTTATTTATGAACGGATATTAATGATTTCTGGCTGAAATATCCGAACATGATTCCTTACAGGTAGTTGTGGAAAAATATCATGAGAAATGGGGAGACGTTTGTTGTGGCTTTTTTAAGAACGGGTTGTCAATATTTATTGGTGAAATATCCAGAGAGCTATAAAATAAAGGTACATATCGTATAAAAGAAATATAAGTGAGGATACCAGATTTGATCTCCAGATGCCAAAAAATGATCTGGAACTCTTTACAGAACTACTAGTATTTATCCCTTAGTAATTAATGCTCCATTGCCAAGGGTGAGGTAAAACATTTCTTTATAAATGGTGTTTTTATTACTTACCAAGGTTTCTGAACCTCAACTGAATGACACGGATTTTATGCACGGTTTTTGTAATAACTGTCCTAATACTTATTTAGAATTGTCAACGGCGAGTAGGAAATTAGAAATATGGCAGTTGAGCACACTTTATTTTAATAGTGTTAATTTATTTAAGTATCAATTATAATTTACACTAACGGAAAGATATCTATTTATATTTTTTTGAAACAAATGGTTTTAACCGCTCTATACTTTATAAAATTTAAGAATCATAATTTTGACAGCTCACGCCTATGAAGTGTGGCTTTTTTTTCAATTTGAATGTATCACAATTAATTTTGTCCATCATGGATTCCGTCATTGCCAGGTACCGCCCATTTTTTAACCCTAGAATGTATACTAATCTAAATCTGCATCATATGCTTTTGAGTTATAATCTTTATAATGTTAAAAAAAAAACAATTAGGAACTGGGTTAATTTTCAATGTTGGCACACCTTCTGGGTTACAACTATCCAATGTAAGTAAATACTCACTTAAATAAATAAATAAAATCATAGTTTTCGAATAGTAATAAAGTAATAAGAAAAAATCATGTTAATATTTTAATATTTACTTATTTAATGCCACTAAAATACAGTTCCTAAATAAGTAACCTATAATTAATATCGGTCCACCATAATGTCACTTAACACGCTAGTTCTAAAGTTATTTAGTCCTGGGCGAACCTGGCATCCAGTACATTAGTTTTCTTTTATACTGTTCATTGATGACCCTTGGTGAAACTTGTTGTTACACATATTGAGAACACTTCATTAGTTATTTATACAAAAAGGCAAGATGCATTTGAGGGTTAAATTTCTCTATTGTCATGTGTGAAAGAGAGGACGCCTTAAAAACCGAAGCTAGCCGAACATTTCACTCATCTTCCCGAAGTGCCGTTCCTACACATTTTACTAGCGACAACCTTTGTTTTAGGCGCCCATGAAAGCGCCCATGATTTTGACGTGCGGGGAGAGGAAATGAAATCGGTGGGAGGGGGTGAGCTTCCATTCTGTACGCTAATACTATTATCTATTCTGTGACGAGGGTCAAACTGAAAGTTCTTAGAAAATCAAAAACTGATTACATTAGCCAGTTATTAGTTTTATTATATCTTTTCAAAATATTGTCCATTCACGTCAATACACCGCTGCATGCGATGGAACCACTGGGAAGAGCACTTTGCCCACTCGTCCTTAGGGGTCTCTTCAATGGCATCGCGATACGCAGCCACCGCTTCCTCAGCATTCATAAACCGCTTTCCTTTAAGTTTTTCTTTAATTTTTGGAAATAAATAAAAATCACAAGGCGCGAGGTCGGGGCTATACGGCGGGTGACCCAGTAATTCAACGTTTGATGTCGCCAAATAGTCGATCGTTCGCTTGGCGGTGTGCGACGAGACGTTGTCGTGGTGAAGGAGGATCCTACTGCGAGGTCGTTTCTCTTGAACTTTTTCCAAGACAAGTGGCAAACAATTGGTAGTGTACCATTCTGCAGAAACTGTTTTTTGATCCTCTAACACAATTGTTGCGAAATGACCTATCCTTCCAAAGAACGAGGCCACCATTTTTTTTCCCGCACTTCGATCTCTCTTCACTTTAGTTGGCAACTCCTCGAAAGGAAACACCCACTGAGCAGATTGTCTTTTGGTTTCAGGATCATAACAGTAAATCCAGCTTTCGTCACCTGTTAGTATGTCGAACACAGCATTTGAGTCACCTCCGTTAAATCTTTCAATCATTTTACGGTCCCAATCCACACGATGGAGTTTTTGAGCCTCAGTCAAATTATGAGGTATCCACCGGGCGCAAAGCTTCCTGACCGCTAAATATTCGTGGAGGATTTTGTGCACTTGACTCATACCGATGCCTAAGCTTGTCCGAATCTGCTGATAGGTCACTCTTTTGTCAGTCTCTGTCATACGCCGCACAACACAGATGTTATCTTCAGTCGTCGCCTTAGAAGGCCGTCCCTCACGTAAATCATCAGTGAGATTAGTGCGACCACGTTTAAACTCATTAAACCAGTTGTAAACAGTCGCACGAGATGGGGCTTCATCGTGAAAGGCCAATCGTAGTCTATCATAACTTTCTTGTTGACTTAAATGACATCGAAAGTCATAAAAAATCATTGCACGAAAATTTTCTCGTGTTACATTCATGTTGACGTGACACAGACAATTTTCAATTTGCCGCCAAATCGTAAAACAAATGACAAATGTATGAAATATATACTCAGTAATATTGGCAAAGAGTTCTATTTTCAAATTTTAGAATTATTTTTTTATTATATTGTTTATAAGTGGCCAGTTCCAAGAACTTTCAGTTTGACCCTCGTATTAAGGTTCTCCGAGAAGACGCCAGCCCCGGTGCCTGTACCTACTTGTTTTTTGATCCATCTGTAAAAATGCGTAATTCTGTTGGGCATAAAGCCCCACAGCGCTGGTCCTCATGAAGTTGGATCTTCTATTTTTTGTCGAATGAGTGTTATTTGGGTACACGATCATTTACTGCTCCTACCATAGGTATCTCCTTTGTGAGATCTGAGAGCAGTGAGGTGTGTCGTGTGTTTCTCTCGCTCCGTTTGCACGTGCATTTGCATACTAATTTGTTCTCAGTACACTCACGGTGGCGCTTTAAAATTGACACAAAAGTAAGCTGTAATTTTCTATGGAAAAGCCAGAGCAGCTAGTTATGGAGGTCAGCGGCCTCTACTCAATATACGCCATTGCTCTCGATCCTCCACCATCATCATCGAGTCTATCCCAACCGGTGTTATATCTCTGTTTTACTTTTTGATGTCATTATTAAATACCTGAATTGAATTACGAAAGAACTTGGAGGAGGAGGACTATAAATGTTCATAGATCATGAGTGAATTATGTACTTCTTAGAGAATTGACATCGTAATCTTTGTATTGTTCCAGTTGTATCTGACGTTATTCCCTCAGCTTTCATACAATTTTAAGAAAATTGTATGTTCAAATTGTACATCTACACTCGAAATGACAATATGTAAATATTCAATGTGTGAAACTTTGTATGTGATGGAATGAATAAAACAAACATTTTATATTTAGATAAGTTTAATTTTTTTCATAACTAGATATATTTACATTATTTTTTACTACAATAATTGTATTAATTTACTTACTTTACCTTACCTTATCTTAACAATTTCATCTCATAAACTTATTTATTAATAAGATATTACAACTAAGGTATAATGTACCTTAACTTTCTAACATTCAAATGACAAAACTTAGATTCTTAGATATTGTGCAAAAATTGTTGCACTGTTGACTAACTAAAACAACAATGTTTTTGTTCAACAATATTATTTTTTACTTCGCCTGCACGTAATCTTTGCTGCGTTAAGTAACAAGTATAACTGATACAAAGTCCAGATCCAGTTAAGTAGAACCACTATAGTAGATATGGTTGAAAAGGATAGAAAAGGGGTGCTTAAGTGGTTCAGATACATAGCGACGGAACAGATCTAAAAGGAGCAATGAATGAGCAACCCAGTAACATTCCTAGTAAATTGTAAATGGCCATGTAAATCTCAAATCATACATAATCCAGTAAAGGTTGACTAAGCATACCACTTAAATATTTCGTTACCGATATGCGTGCATTTATGAAAACCAGTATGAAAGTTGAAGAAGTGAAAGACGTTTGCCAGGATCTTAACATAGGAATCGAAAGATGTTATCTTTGTTTACCATAGTCGAAAAGATGCGATGGGATATGTGCGTTTTATAGAACTTTATAAAATGTGTTCGAGTTCAGTTGCTTTCATTGTTTAACTAATTAAGATCCTAGGATAGAGTCGTATGTGTCGGCGATCGGCGCCAGTGCAACAAGGCAGATGATAGCGATCGCGAACAGCAATGTTACAGGCACGTACAGACCGAGCAGAAGCCGCCGGAAACTCGAGAACTGAAAAGGATAAAAAATAAATTCTTAGGTAAATTGAAGGTAACTTTAGTTTTGGTCTAGATAAGCGCCTTGTACTTAAGACTAGGTGATGGGACAGTTTATAGCACAAAGCTAGTAGTAGTAGCAGGGTTTGTCACACAGCCTTTCCAAATTTATATCTGAGGTACGCGTACTCCAATCGTGTACCTACGGGTTTGTTACTCAATAGGTAGTTTACGTATTAAATTTCAAGGTAATGCTGCCTATACGAAAAGATTACGCCTCCCGCAACACATGGGAATTATACCCACATTTCAGGAATAAAAAGTAATTTCTGTGTTATTCCAGACGAACCCTAGCCCTGTATCAAATAAAGCAAATCATACTGACCGGCGCGTCGGTGCTCCTGTCCACCTGCGTGACCTGACGCGTGTGGCCCATCATGTCCTTCATGGGGAAAGCGTTGATGCGGCCATTGCTAATGCGACCGTCTGACACGCACACCGTAAGCTGAGAAGAAAAGTAATAATGTTATAAAATTTCATCTCTTAGTAAATCCCGGTTACTGTAACGTAATATTTTTTGCTAGGTAGTTAGTTGGAGCTCTAAAAAGTCCAAAAATCTAGTCTAACTACAAAACTTTGGTTTCGCCAGTGGATAGTGGAGGTCACATGTCAGTCGCTTCGAAATTATAACAGTTTAATCGTTTCGTATCGACTAAAAGCCGCTCCCTACTGAGAATAGGGATTTAGGTGAAGACTCGGGGATGATGGTGGTCTTCCTTCGCAGTACAAAAGCATAGAAATAAACTTACCGATAGCACTAAGTGCATGACGACGTGGAAGGCCACGAAAGCGGCGAGTATGTAAACGCTCCACGGTGGCAGCTCTGCTTTCTGAAGGTATACCGCGAAGAATATTGTCACGACTGAAAAAATAATGAATCTGTTTAGGAACTTTTTTTTTCAACGCTACCAATGCGAGGCGGTTGCTGCGAAATATGAATGCACGCAACACTAGAGGATTCCTTTTTTTTAAAGGGATGTACAGTCAGCATCATTAAAATGTCCCTATCAAAAGTACTCAAAATAATCCAAATACCAAAATCCCAATTTTATATTGGTTATTAGAGTACTCAAATAGTTGTAAGTATGCAGAGTGGTCAAACTATCTTAACAATCGGTCTTCCAGTATTATCTAAGTTAGTAGAGTACTCATATTATCATATACACAATCACGCCGGTCGATGGTATCCAGTCAAGTATAATTTCAAAAAATCTAGACATCATACTTTTCTCTCTAATGGAAGTTGATAGTTCATGGCTTATGCAACTGTCAACTATAAAAAAATACAAAAGACATGTTCAATTGACATATTTTGTATCTTTTTCTTACTCATACCCATCCCATCATCCCGCCATTGTGTGAAAGGAATGGCTTTACAAGTAAGAAAGGGATACAAAATGCGATTAAATGACAACGTCTAGATTTTTTGAAATTATGCTTGACTGGATACCGTCGACCGGCGTGATTGTGTAAATGAATATGAACCCACTACTAACTGACATAATACTGGAATACCGATTGTTAAGATAGTTAGACCACTCTGGATATTTACAACTATTTGAGTACTGTAATTACCAATATAAAATTGGAATTTTCGTATTTGGATTATTTTGAGTACTTTTGTTAGTGAAATTTTAATGATGCTGACTGTACATATCATCTGCAGATGAATGGGACGAAAATATATAAAAAAAAAGGAAGTAAGGTCTTCGTTTCTTGAGGGAATTTGTGAGCGCTTATTAATAAAATCGTATTTTTTTTTAACTTATGTTGAGTTTGCCTGCACACAACTAAAAGTGCTTTTAAGAATCATCATCATTACTCACTTCCAAGGATATGAGCGGCATTCCCGGCTCCCCAATGAAGCCAGTTGAATATCGGCCTGGTTTTAGTGCCAGGGTGTGGTCGGAAGTAGGCACCTGTAAAATTTAGAAGATATTTTATCTAGTAGGTATGTATCTCGATATAATGTTTCTTTCTTGATTCTTTGTTCATCATCGGATGAACAAAGAATCAAGAAAGAAGGCTATAAAACTTTGATAAAAAAAACTTCTTGCACAAGTGCTAGACTCCTAGAATGCGGTAGGCTTTTGAGGTACAAAAATTTCAGTCATTAAAATTAATTAAATATTTGTATTTTTAGTCATGGATATGTAGGTACAGTGGACATGGGAGATACAGTTGCACCTTAACATACAATTTTATATGAAAAGTGCAACCGTTAAATTATGCGAAAGTAATTCTGTCTGTCTATCTGTATGTTACGCTTTCACGCCTAAACCAGTCAATAGATTTTGATGAAATTCAGTGTAAGGGTTAGTTAAACCTTAAAAAAAGAACATAGGCTATATTTGGTCGCGATAACCACGATACACGCGGGCGGAGCCGCGGGCAAAAGCTAGTGTGTTATAAGTCTTTGGATATGTACCTACCTGAAATGAATAAGGAAAGGAATTTGCATTAGGAAACGGCTTGGAGGTGAATGATAATAGTAATGAGGACAAGTAATTTGTAGCATAAATTCACTAACCCGTCATATAACCCTCAAAGGGCCCTAAGATTCCTGAATTTACTTACCAATAGGTTGTATGAAACAAAGAACAACAGTCACGATTCCAGTGATGGCGTGAGGGTTGCTTCCCGTGGTGGACCATCCTCCGACTTCGATGAGAATCAGTATGAATCCCACAATAGTCAGCACCCATGTCCCGACCATGAATATACGATGGTACTGTAATTGAAATAACTTAGTTGTATTAAAACTACCTAACTAATTTAAGCGGATTCTATTCTAAATAAACAAATTTATTTTAATAAGATGATTCAAGTAAATACGTACTGCAAACCAGATGTCCTTGCCACCGAGTTGCTTACCGACCCAAGTTTGTCTGAAGTATCTGTAACATACACGCACACATAAATACACTATTGTTAAAAGCCATTTTATCTGCAATACACACACGCACACAAACAATAAAAACATGTAGGTATCCTTCGCACACTTGAGTACAGTTCGAATATCCACACACATAGGTACATCCCAGGCACAGTTTCTGGCGAAGAGCATGAAGGAGTCGTGTGACTCAGCGTACAATCAGCTTGAACCAGCTACCACCATGCCACTGATCATTCATTAACACATACACCCGTCTCACCTAGCGAGCAGGATCCCAAGTGAGGCAGTTCCCAGCCAGGCGAGCACCATGAAACTGCCATGCAGCTTCACCAGCAGTTTTGAGCCACCCGCTGCCGTACCCACTGCCGCTAAAGCCTGTGGGGTTCCTGTGGCTTCGTATGCTATGTCGTGGAAGCCTACGCGGTTGGCGTCTGAAAATTAGGCACGTATAAGTATTAAACATTAATAGGTACCTACTTAAGCAATATCAACTTCTTATAGTGGCCTTTGATAATATTATGGTTGTCAGTGGCGAATTGTGTAAATTTTCAAATGGTAATCCTTTCCACTGGATTACCATTTGAAAATTTTCCTATAAAGGCGAAACCAAATGGTTGCCTATAAATGTAAACATCTCTACAGGCAGGAATCGTGTTGTAGGGACCCTTTTCCACTGGTGGTTGTTATTTTACGTCACCTGTCTCCACGTAACCGTGGTTATTGAAAAGTAACCGAAAAAAAGAAAAAAGCGCTATTACCAGTAATAAAATAGAGGGTTCACCTTTCATTGAGTTGCCAGCAAGCACCATTAGATTATACATGTTATTTGCTAAATCGAAAGTCTGCCCTTTCACTTCGGAGACCACGTTCCTGCTAAACTTGCAGTACAATTTTCCATCTATCACCGAAGATTCTAGCAACTGCACAATATCCTGGGGAGAGTCTGATCGGCTGACGTAAGGTTCAAACTTTGGATAAGTCCAAGAGGCATAAAGATTGACTCTTCCGTTCTCATTTCTGACGCATTCCATGGCGCTATCATCTCCCATTTTGTTGTCCATACTCAGACCTGCGGCTACGTATTTTGGATTGCCAGGTGCTTGCAGTTCGAAGGTATACTTATCACCAGCGACAAATATAGCCACGACTGCCTTGCAGTCACCCCTGGCGATGCAGTTTTCTGGTACTCCGAAGCATAATTTTGTATCTGCACATCCCTGGTAAATCACGTCTAGGGCACGGGATTCAATTTTTGGCTGAAAAAAGAATCAATTGGTAAGTATATATATATTTTTTACTATGAGTTTCCACTGGATACTGGAGGATGCCAGAAACTTCTTACTTTCCTCTTCTACATTTTAGGGTTCTGTCATTACCGTCAATGCAACTCCAAAGAGAACGTCATGAATTTATATCCTTTTTAATATTCCTCCTTACCTTACTTTCCATAATGACAGGCGGTGCGGCTGTTGTCCCCTTTACGGAGACAGCTGGAGTTGATGCGCTGATTACGGTATCGGCAGTCACTACCTCTACCAGAGGAGACTCCACATTCAACCAGAATGTTGCGTAACTTTGTGCGACTGTTGCTCTGGGAAAGAATAAAATTCCGAGGATTAATATTTAAAATGAGCAGTAGAGGTTCTAACCAATATATTCCTATCCTTATCATCTGCAAGTCGGTGCATCTGATAAACAAGGGACGACAAAGCCGATCAATCGAAAGTGCCAAAGCACGCAAGTGGGAAATCGCTATGAAGATGACGACAAATCAATTTAAAAGCGTTTTGTTACCTGAATTCGACCCCTCCAAGGTAATCGGTGGGTGCAAGCCATTGAAATGTCAATGCCGGCTTGTCTTGTGACGAGGTATGTGTCACTGTATCATTTGGATTCGTGCATGTTATCATTTTCACTGTTTCAGTGTCCGGCAGTCCAACGAACTTGCCTACAATGATATCTTGATTCTGAAATTAGAAGGGAAGGTTTGTAACAGTAATAACGAGTAGCTCTTTCATCTGAGTGAAACTGCGCATCGAATTTGTATAACTATTACAGAATAAAGTAAAGGCAGATTGTGAGACTCAAGTTGATCGTCAGTGACGAGAGGGCTCTGAACACACAGATTTTGTAAGTACCGCTCTTGCCGACTAGCTTGCTAAATTGGCTAGTGATAAATGGACTCCCAAGAGATTCAACAACTTGGGCAGACGGCAAGGTGGATCCTAGGTTTGATCTTGATATTGATCTCAATATAAGTGCCATCAGTTAAGGAACTTACCTGTATTTGCCTGGCCTGAAGAATTAGCCCACCGATGGGCAAAGGTGCACCCGAAGGGCTCCCAACAGTCACGTGCACAATATCTCCTTGGCGCACTTGAGCTGATGACGTCAGAATCAAATATGGCGGAGCTGATGACTGTGGTTGGATGCTCTCGTGACGTGGTGTCTGGTCTATGCAAGCCTGGAAAGTTTCACAATACTTGAGACTTATGTTTAAATAATGTATGATACAAAATGAGCCAGTGACATCTACTTAGTGCACTTCAACTGGATCTACTTACTTCTAAGTATTTAAGTAATTAACGATCCTGAATCGTATGAGAGTTCTCGACGGATTTTCATTCTTTTATTAAATAATCTATTCTCTTAAAACATCTACATC
Source organism: Eilema caniola (assembly GCA_949126895.1). Classification (NCBI taxonomy): domain Eukaryota; kingdom Metazoa; phylum Arthropoda; class Insecta; order Lepidoptera; family Erebidae; genus Eilema; species Eilema caniola. Next base: position 11,865,764 of record OX421460.1, on the reverse strand, counting down.
GAAATTCAAAAATTAGGTCGTGACTGGCCTGGTCACCTTGCCTGGAGGAAGGTTTACCTTTGTATTAACGGGACAAGAAAGAAATTTCGTTGCACGGTGCCGACTGCCGTATCTTCCGTCCGTAATTTTGGATTTAAAATTTCCTTAACACTTTAGAGTACCGTAAATTATTATATGTAGATATCTTCTTCTTCATCCTAGCGTTAATCTCAGTTGCATCCGAAGTTGTCAACTTGGAGTCTGGGATCCGTTTTTACCAGTTCAACTGCGGATTTGGCTAAATCTCGACATTTTCTGTGAAGCGACTGCAATCTAGGTCAGAACCCACAGGTCACAACCCAAAGGCGATATCGAAACATTGCAGTAAGACCAGACGTTGAACTTTTGAGGGCTCCGACTACCTGTAACGACTGCCGTAGATGTTTGTATGGCAACCGGGACCGACGGCCTAACGTGCTCTCCGAAGCACGAGCAGACCAATGCAAATATTTCATGCACACAAATATTTGCACTGTAACTACGGGGATCGAACCCGCACCTCCTGCGCAGCGGCCGCGTTCACTACCGCTACGCCACGGAAGCTGTCAAAATTATTATAGATATACTAGCTGTCGCCCGCGGCTCCGCCCGCGTGGATGTCGGTTATCGCGAATCAGACTATAATTTGAGATTTAAACTATCCTATCTCTCAAGTTGGATCGAACTGCACATGGTGTGCGAATTTTATTATAATCGGTTAAGTGGTTTAGGAGTCCATTGAGGACAAACATTGTAACACGAGATTTATATATATTAAGATATAGGTAGGTACTAATAGAATCTCAACTTACACGAGGAGGAGCGCCGGAACTGTACTCCTCAGAGCGTTTGACAAGGACCAGTAAAGTCACCAAAAATACGACATACTTTTTCCTCGGCAACATTGTGAAGCTCCTGAAACAAAAATTATATAATAATTACTTATTTACCTGTTTGAATACTTGCGAAATAGCATAATAAAAGTAGGTACTATTTAAATTCTTCACTTTTGCTAGCCAATTAACTTTGATTATTTCTCCGTGATTCCTGTTATTTTATTTTTTATTGTCGTATTACAAAATACGTGCAATGTTAATAAAAGTTATTTACCGTGTGAAAAGGAAGGACTTATTACGCGACAGAATATATTAGAAAACTATAACCGTTACTAATGTAGTAGGTATTGTTGGTACTTAATTAACCAATTATGCATACCTACACCATTCCATATGAAGTACCTAAGTTGTATGAAAAGGTGTATAGGTAGAAACCTAACCATTTCGAGAATAGGCCATATTAGTTTTATGTTGGCACTTGGCAGTGAACAGGCCCTGTATGCCTGTAGCGTTCGATTGTGCGGGAAGCGAACTTTTGATTCCCGAATTATTTTTTTAATTCGCTTAGTCGGCGAGCAGGTTTCAGCCTCAAGCTAACTCGTAAGTTATTAATTAGAAAATTAGTTAAGAATAGGTACTTAACAATGACTATGTGTACGCTAGTACTATTATCTATTCTGTGCTATGGGCAAGCAAACGCTTTGGCCACTGAATAGATAATATGGCGTAACGGCTTAACAAACTTTATTGACAAAATTGTATCGACGTGCTACGTCACCTCATACGTATTTTAAGTTTGTAATGGCCATTCATGTTTTACAGTTTCTGCATCATGATTCCCATTTAAAACGACCCTGATATAGCAGAAATGTTTATAGACTCTGGGGACGAGGAGGATGACAATGCGTTAAGGCGACTCGCGCCTTCCACCTGTCACTCTAGCATAAGTAGGCCGAGACGGCGGCGCGATACACGTCTCCCCTTTTATGGGAAACTATGGGGACGGCGTATTACGACACTCAAGAGGGCCTCCTACAGCCCTGGGTCAACCGAGGTGCGCGAGGGATATGTCAAAGGCTTCTACTACCCCCGGCAACTGATGGTCCGAGACAGCCGTGCGGTTTTAGACGGTTGAGTCCACCATAACCACCCCAACTGGCTCCGGCGGGAGGTATTCGTGCGGAATTCCGCACTTAATAACAAAGAAAGGTCCAATTTGATAGGTCCAACTGTGACCCTCACGATTGATGTACGTAGGAAATGGAGAGCAGGATATTGTGAGAGTTTGATATAATTGTTGGTATATGAATTTTCTAAGATGGCGGCAGAAAATTAGGAAAATTATTGCAGATTCATAATCTTCGGTTTCAAATTACTTAAGATTCAAGTTCAAAATTATAAATTCTTTGTACGTAGTTTAGGCGTCGCGCGTCGGCCCGAAAGGGCTAGTAAAATATCCTGTAGGTACAATTATTCCTATTTCCCACTGTTACCGTTTCCCCTCGAAAAATTATTAGTTTCATAATAGCATTTTATCAAGGTAGTACAGTCAATGACAAAAGTGTCACTTATATTATTATAAATATATTTTCTCCCACCTCGGATGTGAAAACCCCGAACTTAGGAGCTTTACCGAATCCCAGACAGTAAAACAAATTTTCTGGCTGATAGTACTTCTTTAGGCGTGGAATATCCGACCTCACCAAACCTACCCCACTCTTCTTCTCCAGGCCCGAACTCATGGAGGATGGAGGTCGCTCCGTAGGTATTTCACCCAGACTACAACTGGAATCCGGCCCGTCCGTTCCCCGGACGCCTTCTAAACTAGGACAAATTCGGGGCAACTCAGACGGATAGTAGCCCTATTCGAGTTTACGATTCCTATAATTACGTCAGGAATGGGTTGGATATGGAAAAAATCACTTTTATGTAACGTCTGTAAGCGAGTGAGGTCGGAGAGTTGAATGATGACGTCACCGGTTTATGACCACACCGATGTTACCTACGGACGAGATAGTAACGGTCGGAACCTTTTTATCCGTGGAACTGATTTCGGCAACTAAGTAATGAATCCCATGGACCTGCCGAGTGATAACAAATAGGCTAGTTGAATATCAGCGCCAAATAAGGCCTGGTGGAAGGCAGACAGAAAATAACATTTAATGAACCCTATCTAGTTAAACTTAGTCATTCAAGTAGATACTACATACCTACTTACAATAAAAAAAAGACGGGTTGCACTCCGGCAGTGCCGGCAGAAGTGAAAAACTTTTTCTTTCTTTCTTTCTTCGTTACATACAGAGAAAAAGATAAAAAGAACATACCATACCATACCCATAACATAGCGCCAATCATAGAACCTATCACTAATTTTTTGTCAGAAGAAATTAATGAATTACAAAAAGAAAAAATAATCACTAAAAGTTATAAACTACAAAAAGAAAAAAATATCACAAAAAGTGTCAGAAGCCCAGGTTCGAACCCAGTACTATCTGTAACCATAAGGATTTAAAGTCGAAGCGCTTACCGCTAAGCCTACCAAAATAAACAATCGGTTGCTAATGTTGTATGACGTCAGTTTTCGGTTACGGTTCAAAGGTCAAGTGATCCTGATGAGAGTTTAACACTTTTTACCCATCCAACGCCGCTAAAGAAGTTTTCACTTCAAAAAGTAGGCCAATGAACGACCTATTTCTAACTGTATTTTTAACCGTTCAAAGTCCGTCATCCAATACGATTGGGAAATCGCATTACACCCCAGAACTTCTATAATATTACGGATATGAGTGAAGTAACACCATATCGTGTGCAAATATACTTAGGCAGGTACACTCATCACTCAAAGTGCTAGTAAACAATTGAAAGTATTGGAATTGGAACTCGGTAGCACACATCATACCCTACTTTATGAATACAATATACCTACCTACTCCATTGAGAAGTAACAGTTGGGTTTCTCTCGTTCTAGAGTTTCGTTCGAAGAATTTGAGAATTGATATTACACATACCTACCGATCTTCAGTAGATAGACAAGATACCTGTATTACGGGCCTGAGGGTGACGGGTGGATCCGCTCGTCACCTTAGCAGAAGCAGGCCACGGCTGCGGCGCGCATTTCCTGATACGCGCCTCGTCGCACTGGGGGCGAGTCGGGGATAGCGTGGTTCTCCCTCCCGAGCCGAGAGGGATGGCCCTGGGTCAGCCGGAGTGCGAGGGATATGTCGTCTAACAACCTCACCTTCGGCTTCCGCCTAGCTCAACGACCCACAGACGGCGTGCGGTTTAGTCAGTTCGAGTCCGTATATCGTAGTCCGACATATATTTCCCCTCCGGCTCCGGGAAGGGGGGGGGGGGGGGTATCCATGGGGAAAAGAAACATATATTCAACTATTGTTGAAATCAAATACACTCGAGAGCAATGAATCCGGGTCACTCAAAGAATCCAAAAAATCTCGGAAAGTAAGAATGCTAGGTTAATGCAATAAATTGTATTTAATAGACAATTTAATACTCCTTAAATGAAAGTATTAAAACTTCTTAGTTATTGTAAAGTTATATCATAAAAAAATCAAATTTGAAAAGGGAACACTGTCGAAGATGGAACTACGAAATTACAGGATTTGTTTTTGCTTTTGTTTGTAATCTGTCATTTATGTTGGTACATAAACTAGGTTGATAGTGCTCAATATTCATTATTCAAGCTGAAATCATGTCGCTTACACTTGAAGAATGCACCAGAATACTTACATTGGTGGAAACCGGCCGGAGTCAGCGCGATACAGCCAGGACTGTCGGTGTGTCGCTGTCAACAGTACAAAGAGTTCTCCGACGTTACGAAGAAACTGGTTCTAACCTACGCAGACCAGGAACGGGCAGAACTAGGTGTACCACAGCACGAGAAGACCGATACTTGGTGAACACCATGCTTCGAAATCGCTTTCTCACAGGAACTGAACTCACAAATCAGTTTCGACGCCTCGGAGGAAGTAACCCAAGTGCATGGACAGTAAGACGTCGGCTTGCTGAATCTAACTTAAAACCCCTTAGACCTGCAAACGGCCCTAAACTGGAGCGTGGCCATCGTATTTCAAGACTAAGATATGCCCAGAACCACGTAAATTGGAGTATTGAAGATTGGTCGAAAGTTATGTTCTCCGACGAATCAAAATTTATGCTCTACAAGCACGATGGAAGACACAGAGTGTATAGAAGACCAGGGGAAAGATTCAAGCAAGCATGCATCGAAGAAAAAGTAGCCTACGGTGGTGGGTCTGTACTTGTGTGGGCCGGAATTTCCTCTGAAAGTCGCACAGAGCTGGTGATCATAGAAAACGGCTCTTTAACTAGCGTAAGATATGTGGAAGAAATCCTCAACGAACACGTTGGTCCATTTATGGTCAATTTGGGTGAGGATGCTATATTTATGCATGACAATGCCCGACCTCATACAGGTAGGATTGTGAATGACTACCTTCAAGAGATGAACATTACTTGTATGGAGTGGCCAGCGCGCAGCCCGGATATCAACCCGATCGAGCATGCTTGGGACGAGCTAGGGAGATGCGTAAAACAACGAAACCCTCCCCCAATCACGCTTCCTGAGCTCAAAATTGCTCTCACAGAGGAATGGGAGAATATTCCCCAAAATCGTATAAGGAACTTGGTGTACAGCATGCCAAACCGCGTAAACGCAGTAATGGAAGCACGAGGAGGTAATACGAAGTATTGAAATTCAAGAAAATCGTCATAAAGTTCAAAAATTTCATGTTTCCTATTTTTGTTTTAAGGAGAGATCAGCAGTTTTTTTTCTTTATGTAATTTTGTGTAAATAAAATGTATGGTGACTCATATTTTTTTAACTTTCATTTAAGGAGTATTAAATTGTCTATTAAATACAATTTATTGAATTAACCTAGCATTCTTACTTTCCGAGATTTTTTGGATTCTTTGAGTGACCCGGATTCATTGCTCTCGAGTGTACATTTACTGTGCTAGGTATTATCTTCTATTACTCTCTAACCGAACTGAGAAGGTCCGCAAGTATGCAAAATCTCTAAGCTTGAAGGTCAGTAAGCGACCACGGCCGGATCTTGGGATAATAAATTCTCATTAGTTCCATCTTAAGAACAATAGAAGTAATTTCAGTAATAATAGCTACTATTCTGTGGTAATTTACATGTATATTACACAACATTTAACACAACGCTATCTAGATCCATGGTACGCATAGCTCAACTAGCTTGTGTTACGCAATCTAGAATGCGGATACACCACCTACTGATAATGCATGTATCTAATTTACAATCAATATAGATAAATACTTAGATACACGGCCGGGGGAGCAAACAAGTAAAGACCACGACCTTAAAATAGTACCTACCTAGCTAGGATAGACTGGCTGCGCAAGGTGGAGGATCGGGTGTTGCTGGAGCATTAAGAGAGCACTATGTTTCATTCGGGTCTAGATGACGCTGCAGTATTTATTATGATTATTATTTCTAGATACAGCCATAATTAGTACTAAGTGACATTTTTTGTAACGTCATGCCGGTTATTTACTGCATAAAACATACATATCATGTTTTTTTATAAAGTAAATACATTTTTGATTAAGTCAACACTCAAGACTGTGGTCAAGACAACACTCAAGATGTCATTTGTATCCACGACATTTTAACATTCAGTCAGACGGTTTGACTGACGAATGAACTACCTGAGTTGCCTCCTGTATCACCACGTCTTAGGTCAATATCTCAAGATGCTTTCGGTTCTAAAACTCTGTTTCCATATACGACTGTTCTTGACGTTGGCGTTTCAGTACCTACCTATACTTAACTGTTGGTGTATTTATGTATAATATGTACTTACTAGCTTTTGCCCGCGGCTCCGCCCGCGTGGATGTCGATTATCGCCATAATATCGGTTGTCGTTATAAATTGTAGCCTATGTGTTATTCTGATATATGTATAAGCTGTATTATTGTACAGTTTCATTAAAATCCATTCAGTAGTTTTCACGTGAAAGAGTAACAAACATCCATCTATCCATATTTGGGTACAAACTTTTGCGTTTATGATATTAAAGGATTTATTACAAAAAAAATAATTAAGGAATGCCTAATTAGTTAAGCAATGCTTACCATGGGCCTAGATAGCGTTGAATAGAATAGAATGTTGTAGAATATTTTTCATTATAATATTTATTTAACTTTGAATACCATTTGAAATATCCTTTTTATATATCGTATACCTACTTTAAATTAGTCAACTAAGTGGGACGCCTAGACCGTTCAATAAACTCCGGCATCCAATCGCATGTCTGAAGAATGCGTGCAGTACCTACCTATACGAGTATCAATAAAGAAGAAGGGTATATAGAGCTATGACAGAGGTCTAACACTATTTGACCTAATCTAATCGTGCCGGCCGGGGTCGGTGTTGATGAGCTGGGCTTGCTGGCTGCCGCAGCGTTTAATTATCGACTTCCATTCCATTAGGTATTAGGTGAAACTTTAATCTCCCCAGTGCCTATTGATGGATCAGGCTCTATAATGCGCAGTGGTAGTCCATCGACTATAACGCACTATGGCCTAAGTCATTTTTTTTTTTTTAAAGAATATTAGCAACCGGAATTATCGAAATTACTAATATTCCCTCTAACCCCTCCAACTAAACTAAATTGCTTGTGCTAGGAGTGGGTTCACGTCGGTAGTGTAATGGCCAGGATTCGAACCCGGGACCTCTCGATCGTAAGGCCGCCTCCTTAACCACTAAGCTACCGACGCTCATTGCTAAGCCACGATTCCTTTATTCAGTTATTTATATCAGGTCGTTACCGAAATTTTCTTACAGATTCTTGAGTTCGTTATTCCTGTAATTTAAGAGCTATTTCCATCAATTAAACATTGTTTGAAAGTTGATTTCAAGATTTTACAACTCTGTATTAAATTATGTTTTTATTGGCCGCTTGATAAATTAAATTCGATCTTCAAAAACAGTAGGTACCTACTTCCTAAATGATATCCATTTTGATGACCGTATTACTTTTTTACAGCTGTCACTTTTCAAAAATGTAAGAAAAGTTGCTGTTATTTTAATGTTGTCTAAATTAATAAAATTTGGATACCTGTCATTCCTAAAAAAAATGCAAAAATGTTAGTACTTACTGCAAATTGGGTTTCCTTCAATTTCTTCAATAAAATGGCAATTTCATATGTAATGACCTATTATTAAAAGACCAACAATCAACAATCCTGATTAGGTACGCACCACAGTTTATCGTGTACCCGTCTACACTATTGTGTAAGTATACCATTGCCTCCTGTAGGTACCTACACTATTAGCGATGGCAAGCTATTGGCCTATCATGGGCTATATCAAGACGAATCCTTAGTATTTTCTAGCCTTTGTATTTTAAACCTAATTAACCGAATAACTTATTCTTATCCGTAGGTACATCGAACTGTTAAGACATTTGATTGTTAACGCAAGCCTATAATTTACAAGGGTGGAAGTGTGTCATTCGCGTGACCTGAAGGGCTTACTTCAAGTGTTATGTGGGGCAAGGAAACCATTTACAAAAACGGACTTAAAAGCCATTATTCTTGTTAGTAAGGAATAATTAACTGACAGATTTGGGTCGCTCAAGCTTTGGGTGACGAGCAATATTTTGGATAATTTATTAGTAGAATACTTAATGGAACTTTCACCTTTGAACCGAATCTATTGGGCTTGTATAGGTCCGTGGACATAATTACCCTGTTACAACTAACCGTTCATTAGGTACTCTAACACAACATAACATAACATAAACTCACGCCTTTATCCCCGAAGGGATAGGCAGAGGTGCTAGCACCCACATTTCGCCGGTTTATGTTTAGGTCCCAATGTAATAGGTGGCGAGCCTATTGCCATTAACTGGGCACTTATAAACCTGCGATAAATACACACATAACTTCGAAAAACATCGAAATGTCATTGTTGTGTGCCATGGAAAACCTGGGATCGAAGCCGAGACCTCGTCTCAGCAGTCCATTACCCATACCACTAGGCTACCGCGGTTAAGTACTCTAAGGCTGCTTATATTTGAAAATAATTTTCAATCCTTTGCCCTTACTCAAAGCCTCAAACTTGAATACTTTTGAGCGGTGTGCTTAATACAAGTGATGGGTATTTACATACATGGAAGAATGGAAGTTTTCAGTATGTAGGTACGATAGAGAAGAACACTACAAAATTGAAGGAAGCCGATTTTAAAAATAATAAAATCTTAAATCTGTCCTGTGTTTCTTTTATGCATAAATGTCGACGTCACCTAGGTCAGTACTTAGGTATATCGAATGAAAGAAGCGTCAGTAGCTTAGTAGTTAAGGAATCGGCCATACGATCGAGAATTTCACCGGGTTCACAACCGACGTGAATCCACTTCTAACATTAGCAATTTAGCTTAGTTGGAGAGGTTAGAGAGAATATTAGTAATGTCGATTACTAATATTCTTTAAAAAATTGTTTTGCCTAGGTACCTACCCCACTCTGGTATGCAAATTCAAAACATGAAATGAAATATTCATATAAATAATTTTCTTTCAATTCTTTATCGATTGTATTAATTGTCCTGCCCCTCTAAACAAGGGACAATCCGTTGACCGTTTGATTGATGAATTTCCATAGATTTGACGTTTTTGACTGTCGTTAATGCATGTCAAAATATGTCTAATATGGGATTAGACACATTTATTTCGTCATTCGTCATTCTATTCCATGAAATGCCGTCCAACCCATTGCCACTTGTCTATAAGGGTTGTGGTCGATGCATTCAATGGGTCACACCTGGGTCACGGGTCAACACACCTAGTATTATAAGTGCAACAATAATGTATGTCAATGATGAACATACATATTGAAATTAAACAAATTTTACCGAGACGGTATACCTACGCGTTTAGTGTGGGAGGATGTATGTTCAAATACATGTTGCCATTTTTACCCGATTGCTAAGAATGGTTATGTTTTTCTTCAAATATATCGAACTGGTACTTAGAGTTCAATTTTTATGCAGTTGTCAGTAATAGGTCTGGTTTTAGCAGTATATTGGCTCTGTTGAAGTAGGTAAATAATTCTTCTAGCAAGTAGGTAATTCTTCTAACAGGTAGATAGGTACCCAAAGGGTAAAAACGGAACCCTATTACTAAGACTACGCTTTCCGTCCCTCCGTCCGTCTGTTACCAGGCTGTATCTCAAGAACCGTAATAGCTAGATAGTTAAAATTTACACAGATTGTGTATTTCTGTTGCCGCTATAACAACAAATACTAAAAACAAAATAATAATGATAATTAAGCGGGGCACCCATACAAAAAATGTGATATTTTAGCCCTTTTTCATGCCCATTTTCAGTCGCCGAGCTAGATCTCAAGAACCATAATAGCTAGACAGTTGAAATTGGCACAGTTTATGTATTTTTACTGTGGCTACAACAACAAATACTAAAAATAAAATAAAAATAATATTTAATTGGGCTTCCATACAACAAAAGTATTTTGCTACCGTTTTTTGCTCGATATTAAAAATGGCTACACGTAGACGCTAGAAATAATTACAAATTATTAAGGTTATATATTTGTGGCCTTTTTTCTGGTACGGAACCCTTCGTGCGCGAGTCCGACTCGCACTTGGCCGGCTTTTTTATTTTTACTATTAGGTTTAAAATTTTAGCACCCAGCTGCTGTCGCCACATAATAAATAACAGTACTTTTAAAGGCTTTAAGTAGGTAGGTATACTTGAGTACGTGTAATACGTACGAGAATTAGGAGCAAATAAATAAATAAAATAATAAACTTCTAATAAATCATGTATTTACGCGCCAAGATATTAAATTTAAAATATTTGTAAATTTGTATAATCTTCTAATAAATTATGTATTTACGCGCCAAGATGTTAAAATTAAAATATTTTTAAATTTTCCTTAATAAACCGGAAATGTGGGTCTCATTAAAGAAGATTTTACCCATCTAATTAAAATCAAGGCTTTTATTGTATCTATATCTAACCAGTAGATAGTAAGTAATTAACGTGGATTTAACAAATTAATAGTGTAAAACCATCTTCTCCAAGCTTGAATGGGGCGTCACAACCGGTGAAGAACCCTTTCTTACTAAACTTACTAATATCAACATACATTTCGTTCCAACAAATAAAAAAGCGACTGTCCAAACTGGTTCAAACGGTGTTGAAAATAATCAGTATCAATCATTAGACCCTTATGTATGGTGTACGGAATGTACCTACCTATGGTTCCAAAACGCCGCGGCCCATGGCCATAGGGTATCTAAGTACCTATAGGTAGATACGTAAATTCGAAGCTTACCATCATTATATTAAATACCTACTTATAATGTAATATTTTAACGCCTTACAAGCCGGTAGGTTCTGGCTCAGACAAAGGCGTGCCTTTCGGGGTTGGTGGGTCAGAAGACAGGCAGTATCATAAAATCCAAGCAAACCAAAAGAGGAGGAGAGAGTAACCTGAGATACTAAATGCAAGCTTTCGACGCCAACTGGATTGACGTGCAGAAGAAAAGTAAGGTTCATATTTTTGTCCACCTGAATCTCGTGGGGGGCGGACACACGGAAACAAATTTACTGGCGTGGCTAACGTGGCTCTGGTACACTCGACATTGGCGTGACGCCATTAATAATTTTATATTACATTTTACTTGACATTGGCGATTTGTGGCGATGTGCTGCAGAGGCCATTTTGAAAAAGTTGAGTTCATATTTTTGTAACTAAACAGAACTAATGTGGCTTCGCACGAGAGGTAACCACGTTCATTACGAACAGCACCAAGGGTCGTGTTAAAGTTTGGGTTATCAAACATGCGATGTTTAATAACCCAAACATTACCATTGCAATAATAGAGCCTTTGAAAAACTCCCACGCAACATCATGAGTATGACTCAGTGACTCGAGGTCAGACGGTTAAGGTCTTATGACTACTGTGACCATAATTTTGATATATGACCTTCGATCTCCTGGCCCCTTAGGTGTGTATCTTTCAAAAAATAAAAATACTTATTCGTATAATAACCCTTTCTTACGAAGTTATGCGTGACATCAATAATTTTGAATTAGTAGGGGCAATGAACTATGAGTTCTGACTTGACCGTTAGGTCTAACAGTAAATTAAATTTTAAACACGTGGTTCAATAAAAACATGACAAAAAGAGATATCAATAATTCTTGGTCAATTAGAGAAGAATATTTACTGATTTTACAATACTTAGTAAAGATATCACATTTGTTTACAGTTTTGAAAATTAAAAAACAAATATCAAGCATAGCAATCCCATTATTAGACTGAAAATTCGTTCACTAGGTGCTTTGGTTTACGCAAAGATTTTTTTTGATCACGTCTCCTATCACTTGTGAAAACGATAAATAAACTATCAAGAAACTATACCTAATAATCCACGATACAATTTTTTCACAAAATCCACTAATAGACTGTGACCACTGGTTACCCTACTCTAATTTTTCGTATCCGAGACATTGAACTGTATGACTTAGTATGCCTTAGACATAAATTATTGCCTATAAAGACGTTTGAATGGTGTAACCGCATCGGGTGACCCTCAATTTGAATAGTACCTACCAGTTTTTGCCAACAATTTCCGCTTCCGTTTGCTTAGTCGCAATAGTTTTTGTTATTGTCAAAAGGAATTTGAATTCAAGGTATTCAACCAAAAAAATTAGTTCTTATAACAGTGTAATCAAATATGAGGTAATTCAACTATCCGCCCACAATATAAGTTATACACAAATACTATATTTTATAGACTACTGTTGGAAGATGGTGAATCAGAATACTCTCAAAGAGGCAGGTCAACTGTCTGGTCAATACGTGTGCCAATTCCAACTATTTCCAAAGCTTCGCGAGGTCCGCTCTCTACTACTAAAGTACTGCATAAATTTTGGTCTAGCCCTTTAACCCTGAGAGCTAATCAGCAGCTGTAGTGGGGTTTAGATGAAGTCGGCTTGGGCCCCACCCCGAAGATTCTTGTGGTACGCCAGCACTTAGCGAGTAGACACTTAAATAAAAACTCGCTTCTCAACTTCTAATGGCCTCCTTATCAACTACCTTTAGTATAGGTACCTACTCATTATTTATTCTATCCGTTCTCGTTATACCACTCATCAAAATATTGTGAAACAATAAAGGTTTTGCCTCTAGAATGCGGATATTTTAATTTCCTAGTCATTTTCAACGATTACTAAGAATAAACCAGAACCTTGACGCAGTGAATGCAATCTTGATCCTTTCCAATCAACTTGCTTTAGCAAAAAACGACATTGTCTACTTTTACGCTGTTACAAAGTATTAAGTGAATACATAGGACATAATTATCAAGTCTATAAGGCAAGTGGGCAAGCTACATCACAAAATATAAGTAGATACACCGTCGTCGACTTATATTTGTGAAGATGTCTCGGAGTGGCCAATTATTTCTATTTTTTTCTGACTTCGATATATTCAAACTGTGCAGTGCAGTACCTTACTAAAATTTGGTATCGGAAAAGACCACCAATGTATCTCCAACAATGCGAAACATTTTGTTGCTGTCGTAAAAAAGATACAGACAGATAGATAGCTCTTTATTGTACATCAACATTAGATTACAAGAGATAATAGTACAAATACAAATACACAAATGACTGCGGTTTTCACTTCGGACTGCTTTTTCGATCTCTTCGTTTAGTTTTGACTGCAATTTGATGCGGGTTTTATTGAATAATTGCAGCCTGCCCCCGAGAATACAGAATCTAAAGGCTGGCTTAGCACTTGGAATTAAGGGTTTTGGTTAATTCCCATACACCTGGTTTTATGTTTACATATTCACGATTAAATCTAGATGCATATCTACGCTTGTAAACGGTTATTTAGCTGTATCTACGACGGTGACTGGGTGAACTTGAAATCACGGTCTCACAAATGATGTAGAAACATTATTTGGTACACAATTTTGACACGTATTGCCCTTGCACTCTTTTTCTTCTTAAAGTGGATACTGCTACTACACTTCAGAGATAACAACTGCGTATGGTATAAATACTGGCTCGTGGCCACCCTCCCGGTTGAACATCGATGGGGAGGAATTCTTTGATGACTTTAAACAATTCTTATGTACATTTCTTAAAAGAATTCCCAGCACATTGGTAGGTGCATAATTCCCTACCTACTAACAAGTTTATTTGAATTCTATTACTTATCCATATAACGAGCTATGCTTCTACCCGTACCAGTTCCAAAGGATATTTTCTCCATTTACAGATTTTCTCCGCACCTTTAGCACACCTGATATAATGGCTAGTGGCACAGAATAGATAATAGTACTAGCTAGTGGCTAGTAGTATGTTTGCATGCTCAGCGCGCGGAGAAAGTCGAGTGTGTCGAATTACTTAACGTTACTGACCACGTACCGTGAACAAACAGATATGCCGATATATATGAGCAATGCACGTGATGCCCTCTGACTAGAATACGTTTAAAAGGTGTTTGAATAAGTTATCATCATGTTAACCTTGGGTTTGAGGCTCTCACCTAGGAGCCCGGGGTTGGCTTATTACTTTCGTTTTGCATACCTACACGTGAATTGAAATTAACTGCTATCCTACCTTCCAACCTTTATAGAAACGCCTGTTTAGCCCCCAAAGTCTTAGTGGACTTATACTCCCAGTCACCATGGCAGCAGAAAAGCAACTAAAGCGTCTCGTTATCGGGATCAATGCCTAAATGTACGGCCCCAAGGCAAAACCTCCATTATGCTAAGATTTTAACCTACACGAACCTACTTTATTATAAGCGTACGAAGTATAACACATTCCTTTCAACCATATAGGTATTAAGTTCTCTATACAGCCAAGCCAAGTTATTTATACCATCGAGCTGGTTATCCTTGAATGAGCAACCGCTTCGTGATTATTCTGTTATAGCGAGCGACTTTGAGGTCAATGGGTATTACAAAAACCTACATAAAAAACACATCAAAAGAAATTACGTAGAACAAAGTAATTGAACACAGCCCATTGTATAGAACAGGTTTAGGTACACACAGTTTGAAGAGGTTATCTCATTCTTGTCTACGTGATAATACCTACTTGGTATTTATGCAAATGAATTTGTTTAAATAATGTTTGCTTTTAAAGTTAGCTTACCTTTTGAATACTTCTGATACTACCGGAAAACTCGTGTCACAAGTCAAAAGGTTGTTTTGATAACATATCGATTTGTAACTACTTTTTGCGTTAAGATATTGATATGAATATGAATTAAGAATGGTACCTATGAGTTAGGAATACGCATTTGGTATGTTAAAAGAATGTTATGAGTTCTCGTGGTATGAATGCGGAATTACCCAAGTTTTTTATCCTCTCTAAAGGGTGAAGCAATACAACATGTGCCAAAAGTGCCAAAACCAACGCGATAGCACACAACATTTGAATTAATGTTGGAAGTTTCCAATTTAATGTTTATTTTGAACATTTTAAATTAGATACAGGTAGTTACCAACTAACGCTAAGATTAGCATCTGTTTACAAACTACGCGAGGAAAGCGTACGTCAAGCCTCATCCGTTATTATGGTATTTTCCTCTAGTAAAATTAAAAAATGATTTAACTGAACTTATTAAATTAAGAATGGTAATAGAATGATACTCGTAACAGTTGCATCGATTCCAATTTTATCGTTTTTAGTGTTCCGTACCCAAAGGGTAAAAACGGAACCCTATTACCTACTAAGACTTGGCTGTCCGTCCGTCCGTCCGTCTGTCATCAGGCTGTACCTTAAGAACCGTAAAAGCTAGACAGTTGAAATTTTCACAGATTGTGTATTTCGGTTGCCGCTATAACAACAAACACTAAAAACAAAATAATAATAATAATTAAGGGGGGCTCCCATACAAAAAACGTGATAATTTAATCTGTTTCATGGCTTTTAGCCTTTTAGCATTCATCCAACCTATAACAGTAAATGATTTGACTATTAAATATAAAGACGTCATAAATAATTATTTCATACAAGTTTCTTCCTAGCTTACCGTTTTGACGTTTAGTAAAAAGTAACTAATTTGACCAGTCAGTCAAATACCCAATTAAGGCTTATAAGTAGGTCAGGTTGGTTTGTGACTTGAGACCCTGAAGCGTACCTACGTACATACATAGATACGCTCACGCCTATTTTCCTCCGGGTTAGGCAGAGATAACAATCTGCCATTTGATTCTGTCTTTATCCTATATTGTTTAAGTAACTACGTATACTTATAGTCAGATTCAGCAAATTTAACATAACAAAAATAATACAAAAGATGGGAGAAACATAGGTCTAAGGCTTTCTTAACTGAAAAAAAAAACTGGTTAGCATGTCATGTCAACGTATAAATTCATTTGAACACACA
Source organism: Eilema caniola (assembly GCA_949126895.1). NCBI lineage: Eukaryota > Metazoa > Arthropoda > Insecta > Lepidoptera > Erebidae > Eilema > Eilema caniola. Next base: position 11,849,459 of record OX421460.1, on the reverse strand, counting down.
CACAAACATACAAAACCGAACTGAAAACGACAATCGACTGTCGTTGCCATCTGACACTTCAATGGCGTGTTTAATCAGTTTTTTTTTTATAATCTGTGCTAGGTACAATGTTACAAGTGGGAACAATGTACTTCCGCGTACAGTACACGGAATCACCGGTTCCCATGCCTAGCAGTGTACTCGTTCCATAAACGCTCATCATCTTCATTTTAGCATTCTTCCTGGATATATCCGAGGCTTATTTACCTTGAAATCTAACTGCTTATTTTTTCTCTTCGTTCAGTTCAATTAATCTATTCATGCCAATTGGGTAGCAGATAAGCAAACGGTCAACCTGATGATAAGTTACCGAGGTTACCGAGGCCTATGGACGTTTGCAACACCGGGGGCATCACACTGGTGCTGCCGACCCTGTAGAGACCTTCTAATGCCATTCTTGAAGAACCTCATACTGTAGCCGCTTTGAGTTTATTAGTACAGCTTTCTAGTGACTAAACTCAGAAACCTGAGAGAAAAGCTTGCCCCAGAGCCTCGCCCGAGGTACCCCGGCTAGCGTGTGAGGTCATTCTGGCCATGAAGATCTCGTCGGGACCGTCATCGAGAAATTTTAAGCCTGCATGTTAACTGAGCTCCAGAGCCTGAGCTTTTTGGATTCCATGCAGAAGAGTCTCCTGACTGTACATGCCGTGTTGGTGAGAACTGTCTTCAGCATCATGCCCTTGACTAAGCCGCCTGACGGTATGTTGGTCAAGGTTCTAGGCATCAGACCGCGGATCGAAACAATGATCGAAACAATAATCGCCAAATTCACATCCCACATATTGATAACCTAAGAAGTAAGACATTTATTATAACTGTACCTACCTACTGTAATTTGTCTTTCCGCAAGTAGGTATACATGTTGATAAAATTATGTACGTACTTAGTAGAAGTGAAAGGTATTGGTATGTACTTAGGTATTTATATGTTAGAATCGTAGCATGTGGAGATATTTTATCACTACCTACCCCAATGTGAAAGATATTTTCGCGTGACTATATTATACCTTTGTATGAAAATTAAACCTTCAAGCCAAAATAAACCTACAAATTACCTGCTAGGTGGGTTTGTAGGTCTAATAGTAATTTTGTAGGTCTAATAGTTTGTAGGTAAAATGCTAGATGGGTTTGTAGGTCCCATGAAGTTACTTTACCCGAAACATCGGTTCGGTTACGGGCAATTTTAAAACTAAAAAACGAACGTAAAACTTATATTGAGATTGTGACAGTTGAAATTGTATTATCGGGCCCCAATAACCCAATTATTATACACCCGACTCAAAGCAAATTGCTTCACTTGATAAGAAGTTGATAAATGAATCACACTAGTCGGTTCCTCACAACGTGAGAATAATACCTATTCCTTATTACCTATTATGAATACCAGTCGCAAGAATACCTCCTTATGTTAACAATGTGTTTACGCCGTCATGCGAATATTTTATTTTATTAATTTATTTTTTCTCAAACACCAAACATTATTAGTTACAATATTTGGTCAACAAGTTTTAACTTTAAAAATACAACCTAGGTAGCTAGGTAACTAACCTAACTTTTTTTTTGAGACCTAAGTTCACCTGTAGAATGACGAATATATGGGATTTGACGTATATGACAGTCGTTAACGCATGTCAAATACGTCAAATCCCATACATTCGTCATTCTATTCCATCAAACGCCGGTTAGCGAATTGCCACTTGTCTAGAGGGGCTGGTATTTCGTGCGTCTGCTAGGCAACGGACAAGGCTCTGAAGTAGGTTTTCTTTTCGGAATTGACTATAGAGGTCAGAGTCACACGCAGTTACTGAGGGAAAAGCTGACATACTAATAAAAAACTATAAGTGGACGCTGCTAGGCAGACGTAACTGGAAAATGGTTATTTGGGTGATGACTTGATTGACTATCTTGCCTTGCACTGCGACCCACAAACAGCATGCGTTTTAGTCGGTTCGAGTCCGATATAACCTTCCCCTCGGGCTCCGGCAGGGGGAGGGAGGTGCGTATCCAAGGGGAATTTGCGCCCGTAAAAAAATAATTGCACTGGCGCTCACATTAATAGAGTAAATAATTGCTTACTTAATCCATTTAAGTATGAATTTATTAGACTTTGTTATGTATCGAGCACAATGTGTACTATAAATATTAGTAAGATTTATTTTATTCTCGCAAGAACATTGTTACAGAAATGTTGAAGTAAAACGTCAATTTTGGATTCTAGCACGTTTCGCTATTTTATCAGCTTGCAAATATGACTGGTGGGCTGACTTGTATATCGCAACATAAAGACAGAAAAAATAGTGTTACGGTACTTACGGTTCGCACGCACGAAGAATCGTAAACGTATTGAGAAAACGAAGCAAAGCGATTGGCCGCCTGCCCACTGCGAATCTTTCTGTATTGTAAAGCCGGCCAATCGCATTGCTCCGTTTTCTCAATACGTTTGCGATGCCATTACGATAGTTGTTCGTGCTAGGGATAGGGTAGGGGGTGAGGTGGAAACAGGTGAGCGGATGAAAAACCAAATTTTAATGTCTATCTGTCTAAGCATTGGTCTACTATTCTTTTAAATCTGTACAACCACTGGACTGCAGTATGCTAATTGCTTGATTGACAAGCAGTACCTGCGTAAGAAGGTACCTACCTATCTACTTGTAGCCACTGCTTTTTTCACAAACATATTTACTTCTTTAGTAAATTAAATATCAATGCTTAGTACATTCAAAGTTTTAAAGTAAATTTATCTGAAACCTTGATTACCACGGCAGCATTGGTGAGTTAGAATTTAGCAGACAATATAAGAGCAAAATAAAATAACTAACTGCTATTTATTCAAATGGAACGTAAGTTTTTATTCTAATTTAAAATAACTCGCAGCTATTCATTTTTTTGTGATGTGTTGACGCTAAACAATTTAATTGACGGGGTTTTATCAAGGACTTTTATTCTATGTACCTACCTATATCTTGCAAATATCTAATTATGTATAACCATACGTATCTGTCGCCGCCAACTAGCTTAATTAGTCGTTCTAATAACTGCCTAGGCAGTTAACTAAACGGCGCCATTCAATTAACGGCCTGAATGGTGTTTAGCCATTTAATTAAACGGCTAGGCAAATAGCTTGGATCGATGAAGTTTAACTACATGGCTGGGCATTTAATTATACAGTTAGAAAAATGACTTATTTCTGCAGTGTTATATTTAATATATATTATTTTATATTATATATATTATTTTATATTATTTTATATATAAAAAAAACACGAAGGCTTAATGCGGAAGCAACGCTCCGCTCCCACATTAGCCTTCTAACCTAACCTAACCAAGTCGTATTGCGCAGCTATCACAATAAAAAAATTCACAGGAAATTAATAGTGATATACTATTAATTTCCTGTGAATACACCTCTGTCTAGCCCCTAAGGTATTTACAGGTGTAAGTATATGTATGTATATGTGTAATTTTCTATCTTATTTCTAGGTAGTGCCCATCTTACGATTAGCCTAAGCATTAGCCAGCAAAGTTATTAAACGATTTAATATGTAATAAACGAGACAGCTGAATATCATTCAGGCAGGTAATTGAATGGCGCCGTTTAGTTAACTGTCTTGGCAGTTAATTGGACGGCTGATTAAGCTAGTTGGCGGCGACATATCTATAATAAATATAAACATTAATTTTTATACAAGTTGTTTAGAATAAAATTGTATCACGATTCTAGGGGTGAGAGGAGTATTGAGAGCTCCTTCATTGTCACCTCAGAGACCTCTAGACTCATGAGGCTAGATCTCAGGGCTAGATAAATGTAGTATAGTGCACCTTTTAATAATGTTATCTACATGACAGCTATAAATAGTTGTCCGTGGTTGATTGGTTGGTATATACATGGTCTACGAAGCATATTATTATACCATGGGTTAGTATATCTTGTTCCGTATAAACAGTCTAGCAGCGCACACGGTAATCATTGGGTTATCCCTGTTTATATGACTTACTTAACTGATGCTAATATATACGCTTAAAAAGTTTAATTGCATGGGGTGATAAACGCACAAAGGCATGTTTTCATTGTCCAGTGACTCAGTCGCAGAAAGTCCGGTGGCTCAGTCGATAAAATAATAATTTATTGCTGTTTATTGATCGAGAAACCGACAGGTACTATACATACAGCAAAGAGGACCAATATATTACACAGAAAAGAGGCAAATAAATGGTTACTATTGATTCACTCGTAGTACGGCAGTATACAGGTGTACGGGGGTTTGAAACACAGGCCTCTCCCAATGTGCGCCATAGAAGCACCCACCATTCTTGAAATTCAAAAGGTTATCTACAAATCCACCTTTTCTCACTATTTTTTTGAATAACAACAAATAACTAGTATCTGACAAACGAAAATCTATAACAGAAAGGAGGATTTTTGTAATGTAGTAATCGCTTGTTAGGCGGTAAAAGCCTCCCTGCCCCACTTGATAGGCACCCAGAACAATTTTGTGGACATTAATAAAGGTGTCAGATTATAAAATATTTAAATAATTGTGATAAGGATTAGATAATAATGGCTTTAGTTTATGTTTGCTGTACAATTTATTTCAAAATGTAACCGTTTTAAGGTGCTGCAGCTGTTCAAAATAAACACATTTGTCTTTCTTCTTCTTTATAATGTATCTTAGGTACAGCAAAATTATTCACAATAGAGTCTTCAAAAATCACTCTACCAACCGCAACACCGATCCGGATGACCGTCGCCTCCTTTACCCAGGCTACCTTGCTTCTCCCAAACTCTGGTGAGGTGTAACACTGTGAGCTGGCTACACAACAGATCCTTAGACAACCTCACTGACTGGCGTGCGAATGAATAATACGGCATACTGGCCATCAATCTACATACTTAGCTGCGATTACAGATTATATGATCTGTTATTTATGCTACACTTATTTTAGAAAAAAAAGAAAACTTTGTTGATTTCCAGTCAAATCATACTCTTGGAATACCTACAATAAATATGTAATACTACTTACTATGTAAATACGTTGATACCTAACCTGTTTCTCAGGTTTTAATTTGTTTTTTGTTTTTGTTTTGGTACCACTGAGTTGGCAGACAAGCACGCGGCCACCTAATGATTTATTGATTAACTAACAATTATAATTACTTGTTTACCCCTTTTTTAAGTGGTAAATTGAATTCAAATTTATGAAACATTTTCGGTTTTACTCATTGAATAATAATTATTACACACCCGCGCATGTTAAGAAACTCATTGCATAACGATTATTATTTAATAGTGTAATGGCCGCTACGAGCTGCAAGCACAAGACAAAATGACACTTTATGCAATTTTGTTTCATTATTTTGTGTTACAATTGGTGTTAGCACATTATGTGCCTCATATGTGTTCATTTAGTTTGCATAATTGCATTAACTGACATACTATAAGACTAGTAGAAGAGGAAAACTGGTAATATTCTGCCACACACCACTGGGTTCTAGAATTGGTTCAGCATACATAGATAGTAGGTACATTTTCTATTAACATAATGCTGCCTAGTATATAGGTAAGTTCGTTAAAAACCTTTCAGTAGTTTTAGTCAAACTATTAGTACCTATGAGGTGAGTTGATAGGCTACAGGAAGCCTAAAATCATCATTATCAACAGTGTTAGTCAGGTTTCATCCGCTTTGCAGCACGAGGTCTTTCTCTATAACTCTTATTTTGGTTTATCTTGGCTCTTGCGAGAGTGACTGCCGTCTCACCTCCAATTCAAGGTACACTTGAACCCCCGGAGATCTTGGTGGGGCTCTCATACGGCTGTCTGTGCTATAATGGCATAAAATAAATAGGTACCTAAGATTCACGTTTAAGTTGCTGATAGACCAACTTTCTCCATCTATTACCACGAGACTAGTTATCAAAGTATTGATATATGAAATTCCTTTCATATATCAATACTTTGATAACTAGTAACTATGCTGCCTAGTATAAGTTCGTTAAAAACCTTTCAATAGTTTTAGTCAAACTATTAGTACCTATGAGGTGAGTTGATAGGCTACAGGAAGCCTAAAATCATCATTATCAACAGTGTTAGTCAGGTTTCATCCGCTTTGCAGCACGAGGTCTTTCTCTATAACTCTTATTTTGGTTTATCTTGGCTCTTGCGGGAGTGACTGCCGTCTCACCTCCAAATCAAGGTACACTTGAACCCCCGGAGATCTTGGTGGGGCTCTCATACGGCTGCCTGTGCTATAATTGCATAAAATAAATAGGTACCTAAGATTCACGTTTAGGTTGCTGATAGACCAACTTTCTCCATCTATTACCACGAGACTAGTTATCAAAGTATTGATATATGAAATTCCTTTCATATATCAATACTTTGATAACTAGTAACTATGCTGCCTAGTATAAGTTCGTTAAAAACCTTTCAATAGTTTTAGTCAAACTATTAGTACCTATGAGGTGAGTAGATAGGCTACAGGAAGCCTAAAATCATCATTATCAACAGTGTTAGTCAGGTTTCATCCGCTTTGCAGCACGAGGTCTTTCTCTATAACTCTTATTTTGGTTTATCTTGGCTCTTGCGGGAGTGACTGCCGTCTCACCTCCAAATCAAGATACTGGATACAAGATTTTGGTGGGGCTCTCATACGGCTTCCTATGTTATAATTGCATAAAATAAATAGGTACCTAAGATTCATGTTTAGGTCGCTGATAGACCAACTTTCTCCATCTATTACCACGAGACTAGTTATCAAAGTGTTGATATATGAAAGGAAAGCTGTTTGGAAACGTGTTATGGTTGTGGCTTCGAGCTTCCATTTGTATTTTTAAGTCAAAGTCAAAGTCAAAAATCTTTTATTCTGCATATAGACCATTAAAACGGTACTTACAAAACGAGGTGACAAAAAAGCATACGACGAGGTGTTCTGAATATGAATTGTTATTTTTCGAAGTCAACAAGTCCACCTCATCGATACACCGGCCAAATGACGGACGGGGGGTACAAAGGCTCAGTTATAAACTTTTCTCTCGGTATAGGCAGGCTCACGGTGTGAAAGCCTCGGCTACAAGCGGGAACAATGTCATGACGTCGAAGACCTTTTTCCCCTATTGGTCAGTATTTTCTCGCCTAATGTCTCATAATATCCACATTTTTATCGTTCCGTAGCAGTAAAGGAAAATGGAACTCTTATGGGATCACTCCGTTGCCTGTCCGTTACGACTTTTTTCTCATGAATGCGTGGAGGCATCGAGTTTAAATTCATAGCACATAATTATTCAGTCAGACGAACATTGAAAACCAAATAATAATATTATGTCCATTACTTTCTAATCAACTAAACCGGTTACTGATTTTGTCACCGAAATGCAAATAAGCAGCTAACTGTGATTGGTGCGAGACTTATTTCAACGGTTTGTAATCAAAAAGAGGAATCAGATTCCCGTAACATGGACATGACGATGATACAGAACAGATTTTCATACCACTAGCACACGGCCCATCTGATAGAAAGTAGTTACCGCGGCGTATGACCGTATATATGCAACCCCAGGAGCGCTACATGTGTTCTGCCGACCCTCTGAGGCAACCTTCTTGCAGAACCCCATATTGTAGTCGCTTGGGAAGACCACAACATCAGCGTGCGTGGAATAAAGTTCCTGATGATACAGAAGTGAGCTTGACAATGATAGATAACTGAGACTCAGGCCTACACTATGTTTGAAAGAAATTGATATAGATAAGTGGATATTATGCGCCAATGTTTTAGGAGGTAGGACACGACGGTATTTCTTTCCAATTGAGCAGTCCGACTGGGGAAGTACCTACGCCCTACAGAATACCGCGGTCATAATAGTTTCTTGTTGTGTTCCCGGCGGTGAGTGGGGAAGCCAGAGCTCACTGGAGAGTATTTGTGCTGTCAGTGGGAAGACCAATATTCCTGCTTTGTCTTCTACACTGATGGCACAAAAACTCTCTGTTTTTACAAGGTCGGCAGCACGAGTGTGACTCCCCTGGTGTTGCACACTTCCATAGGTCAAGGTAACTAAATTCCATCAGGTGGACCGTGTGCTTTTATACCACACAGCGGTATAAAAAAATGTAAATTTTTTGGTCTGTTTTCCTGTCTGATTGTTGCTGATAATTTACTAACTGACTAGGCCCATTTGGACGAATATTTTATTGTAGACAGTTGATATCATATTGCGTAACATAGGCTAGTTTTTTTTAAATAATAGTGTAGGCAAAAATTTGGTCCTGACCTGACTTGAAAAGTCCAAGCGGACGATGTCGCAAGCACACCTAGTTGATTAATGAATATTCTATAACGAATTACCTAAATTGCGATATTTAGATTCACAGTACTACTATTTATAAGCCTCCCAAACTGAGCATAAAGAAAGAACGTATATGAAGCGTTAAAAATTAAAAAAAACCGGGTTGCACTCTGGGAGTGCCGGCAGAAGTGAAAACATTTTCTTTTTTTCTTTCTTCGTTATATACATAGAAAAAGATAAAAAGGAACATACCATACCTATAATATAGCGCTAATCATAGAACCTATCATTTATTTTCTGCTAATTTTCTGTCAGAAGAAATTAATAAATTATGAAAAGAAAAAATAATCACAAAAAGTAATAAATTACAGAAAGAAAAAATAATCATAAAAAGTAATAAATTATAATAAGAAAAAACAATCACAAAAAATCTCTGAAGGCCAGGTAGTTTGAACCCGATACTATCTGAAACTATAAGGACTTGCTTACCGTTTAAGCTACGACGCTATCTATCGTAACTTGCAAAATAGATAGTCTGTACCTAATCTTGTATGACGTCAGCCGTCGGTTACGGTTCAAAGGTCAACTAATCCTGACGCTTCCTTAACATTTTACACCCATCCAACGCCGCTAAAGAAGTTTTCACTTCAAAAACCCGAAGCCGAGATAAGCTCCTTCTCTCTCCCTGAGCGCAAAAATGTACCAGCAGTATTTGACAAAGGATATACAAGTACAACAAATTTTCATATAAATTTATATGAAATATGTGTATATTGATAGGTATCATTTATCGTGTAGCGCTGTACATTTATTGACGTCTTTAACTATTATAAAACCATTGGATGCAATTAGAGGTCGATTCCATACCAGGTAGTTAGGTACTTATAATTCAATTAATAAGTTATCATGAATCAATTAACACAAGTCAGGTGTAAATCAAGTTAATCTTAAGCGGTAGCTGTTACTGATATCTGCTGTGCTGACATAATGAGTTTTGTAATTGCGCAACTGTTTGGAAAGCAACAACCGTGTGGCTGACACCAATATACGATACGGCGATAGCTACATATCATGTATACTTTTTACCGTGATACTTGTGAGATTGGTTAGGAATACTACAATATAGTACAATAAATCGTGATATATACCTACTACTTCTTACTTTTTTTAGCTAACGTAATTTATAGGTAGTTCATGGTATTATGACTTCACTTTGCCTGATTCTAGTGATGTTTCAAGAATGTAAGATTTTAATGCTAATGCTTAAATTTTAGTCCTCAGTTTAATGATTTTGATAGATTGCACTACGAAATAATTTTATAGGGGTTTTTGGGATAAAAATTTTTAGAAGACAGCAGCGCTAGCCATTCCGCAAAGCAGTTGTGTATGACACGGCACTGTCATATTGTGGTAGATTAGTGCTATAGAATAATTGCGGATATGAACCTCGGTCAATGAACTGTCGTAGTGGGTCCACTATTAACAACACAACACAAAAAATTCGCTTAGCTGTAGGGGTTAGACATAATACATTCAAAGACAATTGGGTTACTGCAATTCTCTTATTTATTTACAATTTGTTCACCATCAGCTTTATGTAGATAGGCTTTGAAGCTGGAGAAAAAAAATTGTTATTAACCAATTTCAACATCATTTGACATTATATTCCCACAAAAGCTACGAGAGTCGATGACTTCCCAGAAGTGGCGTAGCGAAGCCAACCTTCACGCTTGGCTACACTGACGCGACTTGTAAGAACGTTTAAAGCAAATACACGCCCAAAAGACACTCAACAAAGACATCTATATTACAATGTAAATAAAAAATAATTATTCATTTTGGTCACAAAGCGTTGATTTGCGGCGTTACTCTCTGTCTTATGTTCAAAGCATGCTTTTTGAAGCTCGCGTTCGATTCTTCTGTACCTTACACCATAACTGCATTATTTTATTTTATGCAAGCCATCAGGCCCGTCACTTCACAGGGCTGTGAAGTGAGGCCGTTCCTAGAACGATATAGACAGAAGGTGTGTGTCACGGAGATGAATATACTGAGGTGGAAGTGTGATCGCATGTGGAATTTTTTGGATAACAAATGTCTGTCGAGCGATCTAAGGAACACTGGCTTGTCGTGGATGCCCAAGACTGTGCGAAGTGCAGGAGTAAACGCCGGAAAGCGGACTCCTTACTTCGAGTTGAGAGCCTCGGTTACTACTGGGGTACAAGCGAAGATGATGACTGACATTGATTCCGTAACCATGAGAAGAAACTGCGCCACAGCATCGGCCGTCAATCAGTAGGTGAAATAGCATGCAGGCTGACCTGCGGCTGACCTGAATAAAATCTTTAAAGCCCAAGCCAATCCGGATTGGCCTGGGCTTCAAAGATTTTGTTGGAGACTCGTTCATCATTTATTGTAAAGTTTTTTTAATGTTAAAACTCTTATTAAACAAGTGATAAGCAGTCCTATTGTTACACTATCTGTGTCATTAACACTTGAATTGACGGCGAATAGCGTGACACACCTGGCCTTCACGCCTCGTAAGGTTTCTTTGTCAGAAATAAAACATTTAAGTGACTTTTTCGGAATGTGAATACCTGACAATACCTAATATCTTTATCCAATACATTGGTGGTACAGAAAAAGCTATATGACCGATATTTACCAAGTCTTGGGTTAGGTTATAAATTATTATTGGGCAAAGAGCAATTGAGTTTTAATCTGTGTGTACGTAGGGAGTAGCGAGTTCTAATTCCAACAGGTGCCAAGGTTTGCAGACAGCGTCATTATCATCGCGCGGATACAATATGGAAGATTAGGGGAGCGGAATGCTAGGTTCCAAAGTACAAATCTAAAGATGATGTGTTGAGTTCAATGATTATTTTGAAAGAACGCAATCGACGTATTGTTGCAATGCTATGTCGTGATAACCAAGCGAAACCAAAAGTCATTAAAAAGTTATTTTTACGTATCTTTATGTTAAGCAAGCAATCTTCGACAGAGAAAAGACAGGTTTTATTGAAGTAAAAACTTATTTATAAGCATTGGGTATTTATCGTAGAACAAAAAAAAACTTATTACTAATATACCATGTCAGTTACCTATTGGTTTATGTTCTTTTAAGAGCAGACCTAACATTGAAAGATACTTTTAAATTATATAGTTTTTTATCTAAGCTACTATTAGTTCATTACTGTCAAGGTGGAACTTGCTAAACAAACGATATATTTGCAATAGAGTGCCTTTAGAGCAGTTAGTCAGGTGACTGCTAAAACAAAGAATAGGTAGGTACTAGGTATATACCTAACTTAGTAGCCATACTGTGTGAAAAAATGTTGACTCAATAGGTACTACATTAGGGTCGCTTCTAGGGCACGCCGTGATTGCGGCGGTAAGACCCATCATGGGGGAGTGGCTGGAGAGGCCACACGGTAGCCTCTCGTACCGTTAGACGCAGATCATCACCAGACACCGTAGCTTCGGGCAGTATCTGCATCTGATGGGCATAGAGCCAACGCCCGAGTGCCATCACTGCGACGCGAGCGTGGACTCGGGGCTGCACACGCTCACCGAGTGCCCGGCGTTTGAGACGCCGAGGCGAGAGCTCGTGGCGGCCCTGGGGGTGAGAGTGCTCACGCTTTCCACCCTGCTCGCGGCGACGGTCCGCTGCGGGGATGTGTGGGCGGCCAGTCATGCTCGCGAAGGAGACAGCAGAGCGGGCGCGGCGCGATGAGCGAGAGAGACTCGCTGACATCGCTGCACGCGCTCGAAGGCGGCTCGGGCGTAGGAGGGCGCAGACCGACCTCCGCCCCCCATGAGCGCGGGCCTGAGGGTGACGGGTGGAGCCGCCCGTCACCCTAGCAGAAGCAGGCCACGGCCACTCCCCAAACCGGGGTTGAGCCGGAGACCGCGTGGTCCCCCCCCCTCCCGAGGAGGGCCAGACCGAGAGGGATGGCCTTGGGTCAGCCGGGGTGCGAGGGATATGTCGTATGACAACCTCACCTTCGGCCTAGCGCTACGACTCAGAGACGGCGTGCGGTTTAGTCGGTTCGAGTCCGACTTAACCTCCCCCTCCGGCTCCGGAGGGGTGGGTATCCGAGGGGATTTCCCGCACGTAAAAAAAAGGGTCGCTACTTCATTTTCCAGTCAGTGTAAATGTTTTTTTAAGCATGAATCTGTTTATTTCCATTGATCTGACTGCTTTTATGTATTATTATATTACATAAGCATTATGTTTATTTGTGTTCTAGAGCCCATTGTTCAAGTTACTTATATTTTTTAGTTTAGTTCACGATAGTGCTACTTAATTCATATCTTTATTATTATTATTTAAATATATTTATTTGCCTACCGTAGTCTACTGCTGGGCATAGCCTTCTCCCAATATTGGGAGGCTTTAGCGTACTGCTTCCACGCGGGCCAGACGGGTTGTTCCTTCTCTCGCAGTGATATAGTGTGCGTAATTCTTACTTTTTAAATATAAAAATAGTCCGCGGATTCACAAATACCATGAATTGTATCAATACTCGATTGAGATGTAAGTAATTAACAGGACTGTGTCAAATTAACCTCAGTTTGTTTACTGTAATGTGTGAATTGGCCTTTAGCATTATGTCGGATGTGTTACCGTATATTGCATGTGCAAACGACCTTTAACAACAAAACATTTAAACGCAATAATTTTAACAGTATAGGTAAAATTAAGAATGGGGCCCCAACATGATCGCAAGAAATGATAACTTAATCATACATCATCATCTTACTTAATCATATTCTGTCCTCCGTGGGCCCCATCAATAAATTCAGAGCCCAATTACCTCACTTGCAAGCCGCTACAAATTGATTGACGTAAGCAAAAGCATTCCTCACAAGGTCGGATATGGCCCCATGAAGGAACAAATACCAAAAAGAGAAGTAGGAGAATGAATAAGGTCGGGAATCATTCATTATAATGAAGATAATTATTATCTTTCTTTTGTTTGAATGTAACAGAGATTGGCGCTCTTATGATGAAGTATCATTTTATAAACGGCGCATCGATATGACGTCACTTCGCTTGATGGTAAGCTAAAGGGAAAGTCTCAGGAATGAGGGTTATCATTGCTAGCTTAGTCAATGATCACTATATATAGTGGTACCCAGTTTGATGGCCTCACCAGATACTTTTTCACTCCCCGCTTAGGATCGGAGATTGTAGGAAGACGAATTGAATTTAATTCAACGCCAGCGATAGGTACCTACATTATTATTTTTGGATTGCGTGAGTGGCGGTTACCGACCCGGTAAAAATTTTCACCGCACTGTCGGTCAGTTTATTGTAATGAGAACATAAAGCAATGATTTCCGGCACGTCCGGATGGTCAAATAATTTTTAAATGTAGTCATTTTTGTCGGAAGCGAGTACTTTTTGCTAGTAAATTCAATAAAGAATATTATTTTTATTTTTAAAATAAATGTAAAGTTCTTCATGATAATTTCGGATTTCATGATAATTTTATTTCCTCATTCTTTTACCTTCACTTTCGAAACACCATATCATAGGTACGAAGAAAAAACGATAATAGGTAGTCAGAAAAACCTAAAAAAGTGAATTAAAAAAAATAAATCACTAGGTTATGTACATATTGGGCATCCCTTATTCCGAAAATAGCCCATACGAAATGACAAACATTTGTGAACGGTTTATTTGAAAGACAACATTCGCATTTACACTCGCATACGCATGGCGAAAATTTTTATTTTTTGTCATTCGCATGCGCAAGAAACGATATAAATGCGAATGACAAAAATTGACGAATGTTTATGGCTAGGTAACAAAAAACTTATTTCACATGTAACAAAATTTACTCCCGGAACTTCGAGTGGTTATTAAGTAAAAAGATATTGGTATATTGCATTTTTTTTCGATTAAAATGTTAGTAACCGAAATTAGCACTTAAAGTATGTTAATCATATCGATGAAGTACATCGGTGCAGTAACAATCCTTGCAATGTATTTTGGATAATTGAGTCACTTGACATTTCTTTTTCTTTTTTCAAAAGCATTTTCCTACACTAAGTAGTTAGGTAATCTCACTGAGTTCGGAGAATTAATTTTGTTACATTCATAAACTTAATATTATTATCTTCGCATTCGCATTCATAAGTCTTTAAAATGAAAATTCGCATTCGCAAAAAATGTTGTTTGCATTATCCAATAGTCGTAATATAACCAATATGGGGCACTATTATACATATAGGTGTATAAAGGTAGCAAAATTGATTGACCTAGTGGTAGAACGTTCGAATACTATTCGTAAGTTTGCATATCGGTATGGATCTGGATGTTTCTGTGTTTAAATATTTTATTACAAAATACGTATGTATATAAGTGTAGCTAGCCGCATTCCAGGACGTACATGACAATCTTAGCTTAATTCAGAGCATCAGTAAAGCACCTGACGTTGCCGCGCCTGGATGCTCTGCTCATGAATAAGGACTCCGGTCGGGTCCGAAACTAGTCGGGCGCATCCTGACTATTGACATGAGTATAGCCGTAATAAATTTACCGAATTGAAAAATGGCTCACGATAGTTTCTATACGAAAATCTTAGCTTAGTTTGGATTTAGATGGCGCTGTGTGGTTTCTAGGCACAAAAATTTCCTAGTATGGTTATCCACATTCTAGAACCTGTAATATGAAGAGCTCAGCTTATTATGGGTTTATATGACGCTGTGCAACATATTCCAAGAATATTTATTACTCATAAGGTATGTTCGTATGTAGTACATAGCCAAAATAAGTAGGAATTATAATATGTAATATAATGTATTTCAAAATATGAATAATTAAATTTATTAACTTTGAATGATTGCCACTTATAGTTATGAGTTATTTGTTGAGCAACATAATATCGCGGTCATGGATAGGATAGGTACTTAAAATATGTACAAAATCCTTAACTAATTTGCATAATGTACTTATTATAAAATAAAATTAGCAATAACTATTTAAATAAAGTCATTCAAATAGCCTTTACGGCACCTAAGTTAATTAGGTGTATTTTTTGGGTGTTTTACTGACTTTCGAAACGTACAATCACCAATAAAATTAGTTGAACAGATTCGAGATTACATTCATGTGTACAGCAATATGTGTATGAAATCCAGTATTTATTATTTATATTATTTAGTACCTATTTAATTAATACTAGTATTTAGTACACACACACAGCCGTGAAAAAGAAACTAATAAACAGAAATATTTATTGCCTTGTGCATAAATTTGTTAGTGTAAGAGTCGTGTACTTAATAGTTCCTAATTATATTCAATCTATCTTTTTATAATATTTTACTAAAATATTTTTGTTAGAGGCAAAACAATTTGAAATGATAATCTCTTTCTTATACGATAGAAGACGATTAAAAAAGTTAAAAACGTAAAAATACTTAGTAGGTACATCCTTTCAATTTTATTCTGATTAATTAATTGTCAATCAATAAATCAATTAATGTACAGCCTATCGCATTCCACTGCTTAATTAATAATAAATTAATTAGGTATTTGACTGACTAGTCAAATTAGTTACTTTTTACTAAACGTCAAAACGGTAAGTTAATATGAAACTTGTATGAAATAATTTTTTGTGATGTTATAATATTTAATAGTCAAATCATTTACTATTATAGTTTGAGGGGATGCTTAAAAATGAATAAAAGCGATAAAATAAGAACCGACGCAACTGTTATTACTCTTACTTATGCCTTTCTTAATTTAATAAGTTCGGCTAAATAATTTATTTTACCTATAGGAAAATACCCTATTGTAATTACTTGAAGTAATTTTTGCTTTGTATTTTTGGGCTCTTCTAGTATGTTTCCAAAACTAGTGGTACGGTAGTAGTGGTAGATAGTGTGGTGGGAGGTGTAGAATCTGGGTTAAGCTGTAACCACCTTGTTGGTAAGCGGTTACCATAGCATTCAAGAATCTAAATATCAACCTCTTGATTGCTGTAATTTAGTAGGTTACGATAGAAATCTGGCGTTCAAGTTATTTCATTATAAAATTGCTTGGTTCGCTGTTCACCTGTTTAAACATAATACGATAATATTTCATTATATATGTTTAATATTGATTCACAGAGGTTTCATGTTTTTCAGTCATATTTCGAGCAATTGCATGTTTAGTTCCACAACTTATATTCAACTAATCCCAGTTGTATACAAAGATTGAACTTTGAGGGTTCGGTCTCCCAATTACGGCCCGTCCTAATATGCGACCTCAATCCAAATATGCCAATCCGAAACCAGAATTTCAATTGATTCGTTGCTCAAAACGTCCATATGTGGGATCGATAGTGAAAAAGTGTGGTTCAAAGCGATCCATCGATTGAATGTATGGACGTTTTAAGCAACGAATCAATCGAAATTCTGCCCTTTTAGACAAGTGGCAATTCGTTAGTCGGCGTTTGATGGAATAGAATGACGAATGTATGGGATTTGACACATTTGACATGCGTTAACGACTGTCAGGACCGTAAAATCCCATATATTCGTCATTCTATTACATCATGTCTAGACCAGGGATGGGCAAAGTACGGCCCGCGGGCCAGCTCCGGCCCGCGAAAGCATTTTATCCGGCCCGCCGACGGTCCTTCGATATTAATAGTAATATTTAACGGGCCATAAGTATAAAGGAAATTCCGGTGTCACAGAAGCTACTTGAGAGCCGCTTCTGCCTCGCACTGCTCGAGAATGCGTATGAGACGCCGAGGTGGCAGTTAGTGACCGCCCTAGTAGTGAGAGTTCTCTCCCTCGCCGCCTTGCTTACGGCGATGCATGGTGCGTATGCCGAGGCTGCCACAGCCTCTTTCTGCGAGCAAATAGTGAGAACGTCGGAGAGGAAACGGAGGAGACTCGTCAACCGCACAGTCCACGACGAACAGAGGCTACTCGGGCGTAGGACGTCGCAGAATGACCTGAGTGCGGGCCTGGGGGTGAAGGGATGCAGGCCTTGGCGGTCTTGTACACAGGGGCTAGAGGAACTCTGTGATCCCGTGCTCTCCACACCCGAGATCCAAAAAATGGTCCTGTGTCGGCCGAGGTGCCGGCGAGATGTGTCTTAGCCAATCTCAGCTTCGGTGTTTGTCTGTGCGTTTTAGTCAGTGCAAGTCTGATATAACCTGTTTATCCGGACCGGAATCGGGCTTGGAGTGTTTCTTTAACTTTCTGGCCCCCATCAAGAAAGTTTGAGTGTAAAGACAATAAATACATAAGCTTAATCTTCATAATTGCTAATTTGAGCCGCCATTAACAGGACATTTTGTTAGCAATGCTTAGTACATTTTTAAATAGTCAAAGAGTTCTTTATTTACCTCTAAGTAGATATAGGAAATCATATAAGTACGAAGTCAATTATTGTCTTTCAATACGGTAAAATGAACAGGTAAATCTTTTAATATTGTGCTTGGCTACCAGTGTAATGAGTACACAACAATATAGGACAGGATGTTTCTTTTTGACAAGACAGTATAAAGTTAATAATTATTATATATAACTCGTATAACCATATTAAGGTAGAGAATAAAAAAATATTTCGTATCGCTAACATTCAAATACTTACCCATTTCTTAGAATATGTAGATATAATTTTTTACGTGACCTAGGGTTATAAGATTAATTAGGAAAACTGGCAGTTCTGCTTTTTATGGATTGCGATAATTACTATTAACATGAACCACGGGCTTGTAGGTATGCCCCGAATTATATTACTTATTTAACTTTTTTAACCATCGTTGGTTAAAAAATGTTTTATTTTATTTTATTAAAAATCGTTAAAAATACATATCACAGAACATCACTTTTGTTAACGAAAATGAAATGAAATAAGAAATTAGGAATAATTAAATCATTCCACTTTCACTAAGTGCCACTGTAACTTTGTGCTTATGTTAAGTAATTTAAATTATTTTTGAACAAAGAATATTGCAAACTGTAAATTCTTAAGGGATTGTTCCAGTGAGAAAGTAAGTGTCGTGATTTTATGTATTTTTTTACTTTAATTTTAGCAGAACAACACTACCGTAACCATGACAAATCTTGGTATCAAAGAGTAGGTACAGTGATAGTTAGCCAAGTACTCTGTGTATCTACTAAGCTAATAAAGTTAGCCTGCTCAGTGTCGCAGTTGACACGCCTTTTACTACAATCTACAGTACTAAGGACTGTATGACACATACATGAGTAAATGGCTGTAGTATTTGTTTTTATAAAACAGTTCTTCATCGCGTTTTGCAACCTTATTATTATTAATTGTAACTGTCGACAGCGACTCCGCCTTGCTGGAATAATGAGAGCTTACCATGACGTGTTAAAAAGTTTGAGTTCCGGGTGAGAATGAGGAAAGGTGGAGCTATACACAGTAGATATATACCCTATTTAGCGCCGGAATCAGAGGGCAATCCCCTGATACGGCCACCTACAGAACCCTGTTTCAGGGATAAAAAACTAGCCACCTTATTCGCAGTCGTATTCAGTGTGCGCTAAATTACGCATTCAATATTAGTGCAACTTTTAAATATTGATATTAATTGAAAAGTTTTTTTTTTAATTTATGTATTTCCATTTACAAAAATAGAACTAAAACTTAACATAGAAAGCAAACCATAGAATATTGTAAGTCTTTTGAGCTTGTCTGGAATACTGTACCTGTTATAAAAATAGAAATATTTTCTAGTGCAACAAAAGAGTATTCATAGTATAGCACAAGAGAGAAATTAAGTAATCAAGATTAAGACTTATTCGAAAGTACCACAATTACCGGTTCCGTATCGAATTATAGAAAATATCCGGTAGGTAAGTACGGTAAGTACCTACTGAAATAATACCGCAGGTCCTAATACGTCAACTACTCAAGTGGTCCATCGTTTAGAAAACTATAGCTTACTTTTTAACTTTAAAAGTGTAAACTTTACACGTAGCCAGTATTACACATAAATTTTAAATCATTTAACAGTCTGTGCGTACGCACAAATCTGAACTTTTACTTTCGATAGGCGTATATACTCACAATTGAACCGGTTGAGCAAGGTTATTCCAACCAAATGCCGAAGTGCAGCTAACGTAGTGTCTCTTACTCAAATAACAAACACCGAGCTTGAACCAGATGATTATAATTCACACAAAACACTAATAGTTTCACACGACTCTGGTTTGTTTAGTATCAAACTAACGGTAAAATAAAACTTTTAAAAAACTGTTCATAAACATATAAATTGGCGCTAAAACTTTTATTCAAGTTAATTGTTCGATATTTGAATAGTTCCTTTTATACTTTTTTAAATTTCGAATATGTATAATATATATTTTTGGCGGGTTAACGCGTGCAAACAGTCCGATTAGCCTTTCGCAACTGTTTTACTTTTACAATTCATTTATTTCTTGTGGAGTGAATGAAATACCTTGGCGGCAGGCAGCGCGGCGCACCTGTACTCACTACTCTACTCACTCGCTCAAAGCAAACGAATGACGAATGAATGATACTCACATGGCACAGCTGCGGCTACTAGCTACCATTCTTTTCATTTCTTGTTGAATTAATATTATAAATTATTTATACATCGTAACATACTTTTTTCTCTGAACAGTTGACGTCGTTTACACCTAATTGGTATTCTATAAAAAAAAATTATGACGTATAATATGCATCATTAGTTTTACCTCTAAAAGGAACCCATATAGAAAACCCACCAAGAACGTAGATATAATAATTGTGGGTTTTTACACTGTCATCTGGTTCATTGTAAATTGTTGTTCATAGATTCAGTCTAAAGTTGGTTGGTTGGTATGATGAGTCAGTACCTAAGTATGTTGAACTCTGAAGCAGAGAAGTAATATTTCATTAAGGACAATGGTGCTTTTAATTTAAGGGTCTATTTTGTACATATGGTAGGTATTTCAGACAAAGACTTTGTTTGAAAGGAAAAACATGATTTTTTGTAGAGATATTCAAGCTAGAATATAGGTAAGTATAAAACTTATAAAGATTTCTGGCCTCCAAAGCTTACCTACCTCATAATTTATGGATTCTAGAATGCCGAAAATTATAAACCTACTTACAATGATTTTTTTTGTCAATTCGACTGTTTTTTTACTGGCGTCAATTAGTGACTTTAAATTCGTGGATGTTTCGGGTAGGTATCGTGACTTTTGACTTATCAAACAGCTGGTAGATTTAATGTCTGAGCAATATATAAAAAAAGCCACATAAAAGTTCGTTCAGTATTGAGTCCATCGTGAACAAATAGACAATTTTTTTTTTAATTCCAGAATATTTAATTTAACATTACCCAAGTATTTTTAAAATACATCTAATTTATAATAACTGATCAAACTAATAAAAACTTTATCATAACTGATTTAGGTACAATTTTATAATAGTAGGTAGGTACAGATAGAAACAACCACACTAGATATATATGTACTTACTTGCTAACAGACGCAAAAAATATTTATTTGCAGATAGTAGGTACCAGCTGACGTAGCTTATCATGTTCCAACATTATCAAAAATTTAAATAATGGAAAAAACAGTTAAATAGAGTTATTATTCAGCAACTTCGGCAGACGACTGTGCCGAAGTGAAGAAAAAATACTGTAACATCATATTAACTTAGGTACCTAAGTATAAATATAACTATTTTGCAATAATAAATTATTTTCGCCTCATTTATACTATTATAATTTATTCATAGTTACAATTTCTCAGCTCAAACATCCTGTATACAGTATGTGATTCCGAATAAATAAAATTCGCTTTCTCAAAATAATACTTATTCACTTAAATACTTATAATTTTTATGCGGTCTCTAGAATCTCGATATAAATAATAATTATTTTTGTTTAAGCATATATTAAACTTCACCTTCGTAAAATCCTTGCAATAATTTGATTTCTTCCGCAATCGCCCTACGAGCTTATTAAAATAATTTCAAGGTACTTAGGTACTCATTTAAATGTTCCCGGTATCAACATCTTAATCAATGTCTCTTGTATAAGTAGGAGCCCTAAAAACTAAGACAACCAGAATAAAATACAGAACTTCGATATAACCAGGGTGTTGAGGTCAGATAGCATTCGGTCACGGAGAATTTTGGAGCTAAGCCGTTTATTAGTTAGACTAATAGCTTATTTTATTTTGTATTATACACATAGTTGTCATTTATACACTATAGCAATACATAATTTACAAGGGCGAGCTTAACTTAGAGTTGAGTTTTCTGCCAGCAAACCCGGGAGTGCACAGAGAAATTGCTATAAAATGAGAGGCAAAGTCTAGTGTACAATACTTTCATTATTTCAAGAGGGTATTGTAGTTCAATTGCAAGTAGTGGAAGTTCATATTATTATCTTTCGGAAAAGTACTCATTTCTCAGAAGGAGGTGGCGGAGTAGATCAACAATGTAGATATTCTCGTTGATCTTGGGTATCTAGGATAGTAACGACACCCGCATGTCAAGACAAAAATTAAGATACTAGTAGATACTGGAGAGCGTTGCTGACGCACACTTTTGATGAGGTAGAACACGACGGTATTCCGGTCCCAATTGAGCAGTTCGACTGGGTACCCCCGCCCTCTAAAATACCGTTGCCATAATAACCTTGTAATAGGTATGTTGCCGGTGGTGAGTAGGGTAACCAGAACTCACTGGAGAGCTTTTGTTCTGTCAATGGGAAGACCAAAGGCGTATCCTGCTTTGTCTTCTGTTCTTATAGGGTCAGCGGCACGAGTGTGACTCCCCTTGTGTTGCACACGTGCGTAGGCCACGGTTACCACTTTCCATCAGGTGGGCCGTGTGCTCGTCTGCCACCTAAGTGGTATTAAAAACTGTCCAGTACCTTTTTTCGTGCGGAAATCTCCTCTGATACCCTCCGTCTTGTGTCTTCAGATGCCGAGGTGAGCACACTCCATTACTTGTGGTACCACTCACGTATAATATAAAGAGAATCTACACCCTGACTTAGGTACATAAGCGCTGTGCATATGTCGCCACCAACTAGCTTAATCAGCCGTTCAACTAACTGCGTAGGCAGTTAACTAAACGGCGCCGTTCAATTAACAGCCTGAATGATATTCAGCCGTCTCGTTTATTACATCATTTATAACCTGGGTGGCTAATGCTTAGGCTAATCGTAAACTGGGGCACTACCTCGAAATAAGATAGAAAATTGCATACCATGCAGAAATAAGTCATTTTTCTAACTGTTTAAATAAATGGCTAGGCAAGTAGTTAAACGTCATCGATCCAAGTTATTTGCCTAGCTGTTTAATTAAGTGGCTGAACACCATTCAGGCCGTTAATTGAATTTCACCGTTTAGTTAACTGCCTAGGCAGTTAATTGAATGCCTGATTAAGTGGCGGCAACACATACATAATTTTTAAATGCAATGAGTAGGTATGCGGAAAGCGCTTTTTTACCTGATATAATTAAAACACAAAAAAGATTGTGGTAACATAATCTTATCTCCACCATCATCTAACTGGGAAGAACCTCGGTTGCATCTATTATGTAGGTCTCCTCCATTTGGCTTATACGACTGACTGAGGGAATGGCTGCCTTCTTATCTCCCAACCCCGAGAGGGTAACCTACACTAGAGACTTGTCCATCAATCAGTATAAATATAAGGCTAAAGTGTCACAGTACATTTTCGAGAACCTACATTAGGTTCTCGAAAATGTAACGAAAAATATCTCAAAATTTTCAAGAGTTTGTGACAGCCATAATACTCGTATAAATACCAGACAAAAACAATCTTGTAGTTTGTGATAGTGGACTCCATAAAATTAGTCATTCTTTCCGGGGCAACTGTATACGCTTTTTTAACAAGCTCCCTAAAGAAATTAGGGATTTGCCTCTGAATAAATTTAATAAATATAATTAAGACTAAACTGTGCCAAAAAGGCTATTATAAAATCCAAGAATATTTAGATGATAAACAAACTTAGAAATGATGAATGAATGCAAAAGTAACTCTGTATGTCTGTCCGTTAGCTTTCCTGCTTAAACCACTGAACCGATTTTGATGAAATTTGGCATAGGGGTATATTAGAACTTGTGAAAGGGCGTAGGTTATGTTTTGCGCGGGTTGAGCCGCGGGCAAATGCTAGTTAGGCGAACTGCATAAAGTCATTAGGTATAATTTATTTGTGTACTGTCTTATCGCAGTATCGCAGTGTAATCGCATGATAGCGAAAGTTAAGAAAGTTAGTAAGTATTTAATTTTAAAAAGTCGAAATAATTTTGTGCATTAGACCAAGGTAGATATAAATTTAATAAATGTGTTTTTAAGACTTCTCTGTTTCATTGGCGGCTTGGCGGCTTGTTTGTTTGTTTTGGTTGTACAAGATTTTGAGGCTAAACCAACCGCACTTGCAAGTCTGTACAGCCACTGATGGCCACAGTCGCTTCCATAAATAAAAACCGTGAGGCTTTGAGGTGAAATCCAATGTATTCTATGACAGATCATCAACCTACAATTTAGAAAATTAAGCGATAATACTGATTATACGTAATTTAACTAAGTACCTATTTGATTTTGTGGTACTTAACAAAATACTGACTGAGCAAAAATATATAAATTAATAAATATAAATAAATATTCCACAACATTTCACACAACGCTATCTAGACCCATGGTAAGCATAGCTTAACTAGCTTGTGTTATGGAATCTAGAATGCGGATAAACATACTTAGATACTTTTTTTTTTTGTAAATACATACATATTATACATAGAAACACCCAGACCAATGCAAATATACATATTCATGCATACAAATATTTGCACTGAGCGGGAATCGAACCCGCGCCTCCTGCGTAGCGGCCGCGTTCACTACCGCTACGCCACGAAGGCTGACATATGACTATTTCGTTCGGCTATTTTTATAAAATGGGCTTATAATAGTCTAACTTTTTTCTCCTACCTAGGCCGAAAACTCAAGTTTGGTCCCTGTGAAGCGGAGAACAGAAAGTGTCACCTAACAAGCTACCTAGAACAAAAATTGTGTCACAGTTAGGGAGTGAAGTGGGAATGAATTTTTCATTTCTCATACTCGGAACCTTACCTGAAGGGGAAGTGCTCTAAATACTAGAGATAGCGAATTTCACTTAAAGGAAACATTCCTTTATTTTTAAAAAGAAACAAAGATGCATTCATTTTTGAAGTGAAAACTTCTTTAGCGGCGTTAGATGGGTGTAAAATGTTAAGGAAGCGTCAGGATTAGTTGACCTTTGAACCGTAACCGACGACTGACGTCATACAAGATTAGGTACAGACTATGTATTTTGAAAGCTACAACAGATAGCGTCGTAGCTTCAACGGTAAGCATTTCGACTGTAAGGCCTTATAGTTTCAGATAGTATCGGGTTCAAGCCACCTGGCCTTCAGGGATTTATTGTGATTGTTTTTCTTATTATAATTTATTACATTTGGTGATTATTTTTTCTTTTTGTAATTTATTACTTTTCATGATTATTTTTTCTTTCTGTAATTTATTATTTTTTGTGATTATTTTTTCTTTAATAATTTATTAATTTCTTCTGACAGAAAATTAGCAGAAAACAAGTTATAGGTTCTATGATTAGCGCTATATTATAGGTATGGTATGTTCTTTTTTTTCTATGTATATAACGAAGAAAGAAAAAAAGAAAATGTTTTCACTTCTGCCGGCACTCCCAGAGTGCAACCCGTCTTTTTTTTTTTTGTTCAATCATAAGGAACAAATCTGTCTAAGAAACATGGCAAATTAAATGCAAGGAAGTCCATAAAATCTTACCTTATGAAACCAGTGCCAGCAGATACAGCATTTTTACCCAAAGAGTCATCAGAAACTTTACCAACAATAAACTGACCTTTGAAGTCAAATATTTATTAAAAGGAGTAAATACTAAATGAAAAATTTGTTTCCGGTTTAGAATGTAATTTTATTGGGTAACTGCCAAGGAATGTAGGTAGGGTAGCTTGTAATTTAGGATGCTTGATAGGAAACCTCCACGCGGTGCACCCTCCCACGCATCTTAGTGTTAATCCCAGACGCATCCGGCGCTTTCACTTCGGAAACTGGGGTTGGGTTTGGCTTAGCTTCGATATTTACCGTGAAGCGACTGCCATCTGATTTCCACATCCCAAAGGTGATATCGAAGCATTGTAGTTAGACCTTAGTTTCATCCTTTTTTCACAATAGAACCGATATTATTAGCAATCCATGGATTCTCCGTGCGTGTGCCGGGTCCATCGCGTTGCTGAGTTGGGAACTTGGGACAGTGCCTGGACCTTGCGACCCAAGTGTAGGTTTAGAAGGGGGGCCCCTTCTAAACCTATACTTGATGGACATCAACACTCACCTATATTACCCAAGTTCCCCTCCCTGCCTAACAAAATTTGATGCGAACCTACTAGTGCCGCATTAGACATTCGTCCTAGTAATGATAGGCCTAGGCCTATCGAGAGCTACAATAAGCTCATTTTTAAGTAGGTTATAGACAGATTTTGCTGGTATATCTCTTGCCCCCACTTCTACTGCATACAAATTAACCACGTAACCGTTTTTGATTAATTCGTTTGTGATTTAGTTCTTTAGTGTGTGGTCCTACGGTATATTTGTTACCCACGGTACAGTAAGTTCCAAAAGGACCACAATACATATTCAATCGATTTCGATTAAAGAAATATGTCAGGTCTAGATGATGAAACCCCAAAATCCTCCAGAATTTTATAGTGCTTTTCATACGTGTCGATTAGGAGAGTCCAATCTGGGGCAGTATCTAAGATTGAATAAGGTTTGTTCCTGGATTTTTTGGATGAACCTTCGGACACAAATTTGATATGACGTCTGTAAGCAGTCAATCCTTTTTGGGCTCTAGCTACTGCCAGACTCATTGCTTCACGTATGATGATGAGCACCTTATCGTGGCGGCGTGAGTATTGGCCTCTATCGAGAAGCACCCTACATCCTACTAATATGTGCCTAGCCGTCCCTATTGCCTCACTACATGTATAAGATTGTTTTTCTGTGGCCTTACCCCACCTTACCGAGTTATTCTGGTCTGGGAGGGTCATCTGAAAGGCGTTAAGATAGAATTTAAAGAGGGCCGGCGACCACTCATAGATCAAGGTGCGCTACTTTCGGTATGCGGCCTTCTCCCATTGTCAACCATTCGTTTGGATTTCCGAATTCATCGCGTGCACTCGATATTTATCATTTTCGTCTTGCTTCAGAAAGGGCCCAAGTTTATCCTGGTCCCTTTTTAGCTCTCGTACTCCCAATCCCACTCTGTTCGACTGGGTTCCTATCATAAATCGTTTATGGAATATGAATCTAGATTCAAGCTCGGACGCATTATTATCTTTCGGGAGTGCCCTGACTGTGTCATCTTGAGATTTACCTAAGATGTGGGTTTCTTTAACTTCATCCCAAAATTATTTTAATCCATAAATAGAGCAGAGGGATCAGCAGAGTGCGTTAGTCCAAGCCACGATTTTAGTGATTTTGTGACAGTTGCATCTATTTTTGCCAGTAAGGTTTTGCTGAAATCATACACCAGAAAAGGCCAAGTCTGACGTGATGTTAAGTAGTTGTCACATTTTCAAGCTTTTTTGATATTGTTCAGTGGTAGCTGATCTATCTTATTTAGGTCATTTATAAACATATTGGCAACTTCATCTAAGGGTGGGTCCTTTATGGTGTATCTTTCTCCCAAGAAATTTAAATGGCACCGATTCAGCGACTATGGAAACTGGTTTACCCCCTATGAAGATACCGAGTCGTAGGAGGTAAATTTGATGTCCCTTCTACCCAGACACAGACAGTGACACTTACTGGGTTTCTTTTTAGTCCATTTGTCTACGAACAAAACTCATCGATTTCCTTTAATATGTAGTTCCTGACATTGTTTTGGATACGCGTCAGTATTGCGAGATCGTCAGCAAAAGCTAAGATGGACTCAGTGTATTGTTATTAACTTTAAACCGATAAACTCATTTCTTTTCGTGACGTATTAACTTGGTGATTAAGATATTAATTACTATGTTCAATGCTATTAGTGACAAGCAGCTTCCCTGAAACAGCCCCACATTATACCGTAATGGTTCTGTGTGGTCTTTTTGGAAGCTTATAGCAAATTTTAGCTGTGAGTAATACAACGCAATTATCTCTATGACCACGGGTCACACGAACTGTCAACTGATTCGACCGGGTTTTGCTTCGTGTAAAATAATTAGATAAAACTATATTTGTAAAAATAAATTATTCACAATTCATAAGTGAGCAAAATACATTTGTATAGTTATTATTTACGTAAGCTATCATATCCAATACATTTCATATTTAATTGTAAAAGTTGTCAAATACCAAATTAGAAACTATAACAATCGCGCCCCAGTAAGATTTTACATTGAATTAACATAAAGAAAAATTGTACGGGTCTTAATATTAACGCTACGGGTCCTTTTTTCTCCCGGACATTATACATTTTGAGTCTCAAGCTTCACCAACGACTTCTAAGGGTCTTTCCGCAATGCGTTCAATTACACATTTGCTTTGTTTTTGCAACAGGCGACTATCTGAATCACATATAAAACTATTTGTTTACGTCAAATGTTCAGAACTTTGTCATTCAAACGGTAGGTCTTCTTTGACTAAGTTGGACTTGGGTGCATGAGCGTCCCTGCTCAGCTCTGGTCGTAGTTAAGAACGCTCGGGCGGATCCTTGTTCCCATGTCTACCTGATGTCTAGTCTTCTTGCACATCGGCGCTAGGACGTTCTAATCAGGTTGTCTTACGAATTTGATTTGAATTTGATTGATTAATATGTTCTGCTCTTTCATTTTGAGATTGGAGCACCATGTAGCGGGATATCTTCTTCTTCACAAGCATTTTATAGGGATATTTAAAATGTTTTACAGAGAAACCAACATCTCGTCTTATTATGTGACCGTACGTCTTAGCCTGTTATCCTGTAATCAACTGATCTGATGGAAAGATGGTTACCGTGGCCTATGGACGTGTGCATCACCAGGGGAGTAACACTCTAGCTGCCGACCCTGTAAACACAGGGAGTTTATGTGCCGTTAGTATAGTAGACACAACAGAAACAGCCTTTGGTCTTCCCACTGACAGAACAAAAACTCTCTACTGAGCTCTGGCTATCCTACTCACCGCCGGGAACACAAAAAGAGTTATTATGGCCGCGGAATTCTGTAGGGTGGAGGTACTTCTCTAGTCTGCTCAATATGACGGGAATACCATCGTGTCCTACCTCCTCGAAGACCCCAAGTATACCGGTTATTTAGTTAGTTAAGATGCATTTTGTCGTAAACAAACTTGCTTACTATATAGATATAATGTCCGCTACCGTAGTCGGACGTGCATTGCCGAGAGTTTATAAACATAAATATTTCGTTCGGAAACAACATCCTAGTGTAAAACGGAATATAGAACGACAGCAAACATATAAATAGGCAAAAGATTACCGTCTACTATCAGAAAACTTTCTGTTTCGCAGAAAAGTGGTCATATTTCAGTAGTAATTCGTCAAGCATTTGAATTTTGTGAAATTTAAAAAAAAAGTATTAAATAAATTATCAGTATAAGTAACGGTAAGTATTAAATGCCTATTTCTTACATTCATTAATTAATTTTCGATATTTAGTACGTTTGTTTGTGAAAATAAATCTTACAAGTTGATGGCTTTGTGGTGATTACAATAATGACATCATTTTTTTATAGTCAAATTGAATCCGGAGTTGAGGGTTCACTTTCTTCTTTTTCATTAAATATGACTTGTACAGCTTTTATGGGCACGACTGATCCAGGGGTTGAGCTCCAAGCTCCAAGTAAACCTGCGCCCTTCAATAATTGGTGACTTTTCTCATTCGCTACGGTTGGTGGCGCTGCTTGCAGACATGCCGTGATCTTGCAGGTAGTAGGTTCTTGTGGAGTACAACATCTTCAACGTTGTCTAACATTATTTAATGCGTTACAGATTTAATTGAAGAATACTTACTACGAACGATCTTTAGAAAAAATGTGGAGAAAATTAGCTGTAGTTTTTATAATTATTTCTCGTAAGTATTCTATAGTGTATTGGCATATAATAATTATGTACATTGGAACTTATGTGGTGTCATTGTAAAGTTACGGTGCAACGTTGAAGGTTAGGGATTCGACACATGCTCTGTGTGAAAATAATTGCATGAAGAATATCCATTGATCTGGGTATTTTCCAAAATTGCTTAGACAATGAATTAACATGCTAGCAGGTATGTTTATTTAACTGACTTATTCTTAATATGTTTTTATTCCGCGTTTTTTCATCATTCTAGAACCCATATTAATAGCTATGTTTATTTTTGGTCTAGTTGCTCCTCGTGTAGTTAGCTCAGCATATTTTTAACTTTTTTGATTATTATTTCTAGATGTGAAAGTAAAAAGTCAGTTTCACGAATGCCACAATGACCCCGAGGACACTCCAGAGGACGGATCGATTGACGAGCCGAGGTTCGCGTGGTTAGGAGCCTTGCAATACATACATGGTACGAACAAAACATTTTTTATACCATTCAGGTGGCAGACAAGCGCACGGTCCATCTGATGGAAAGTGGATGCCGTGACCTATGGAGGTGTAGAATACAATGGGTGTCATACTCGCGCTGCTGGCCCTGTAAGAACGTACCCTTCTTGAAGAATCCCATATTGTAGTCGCTTGGGACAACTACGGCTTGGAAAATATATCTAAATAACCTACTAACTAACTACTAGTCGTCTATACCGCCTTCACATCACCAATTTAGACCAAAAAAAATTGGCGGTGGTTCCGTACCTATCTCCATTGACCGCAATTTTGTTCTAGAATAAAAGTTACCACTTAACACGAGCTACCAGGGCCCTGATTCTGCTATTATTTTTATCATAGCAAAACCACTGCCGTACCACAGACACTGTAACCAATGCCACTTTACTTTAGACTTTACAATTATACTGTTAAAGTCTAAAGTTAAATGACAATCTTGTAGATTGAATGAATAATGTTATAAACTGTTTCTCTTTTAATTTTGCGCCTTAAAAGTCTTCCTTAAAGTCTAAAATTTAGTGACATTTTATACAATGTCAGCGGTATGACAGTGGTGTTGTTATGTCATAAAATTAGGAGAATCGGGGGCCTGGATGTGTGAGCCTTTTCAAAATATTGTTTTTATATTACCACTAATGTGCGAAAATCAGTTAGAGTGCAGATTAACTAGCTATTCCGCAGATTACCTGGCTGCGTCATTTAAAGTGAAAAAAATTGTTTGAGTTCTTACATTAACTAGGTAATCTGCACACTACCAAGAACGACCGGGCGGTAAAGTACATAAAATAGATTTTATTAAAATAAAACATTATAAATCTATGTTTTAGTCATAAATTATTATGTATCCGGGCGGGAGCGAGAGAAGCGAGCTCGTGGACACCGCGCTCTCCGACTCGGATAGATTAGGTTGGAAGGGTAGGCGGGGGTCAACACAGACCTCTGCCATACCCCTCGTGTGTTCGGTTCAGGATGTCATTAAAATAGAGGATGTTATTTTTTGGATTTCGAAAATATTTGAATGCAGCCTTGTTTCTTTTAAAATAAAGGAATATCTCCTTCAAGTAAAATGAGCCAACTTAAGGATTTAAGATAGTTTCCCTCCAGGGCCCGACTTATTTTTCCACACTGTATAGTTTCTTTTAAACCTTAAAAATAGAACACGTCACTGCCAAGTCATCCCGCCTAATAGAAGAATAAATAAAAATAGTAACTATATTTTATATTCCACACTGGTTGTATAAATATATTCATAAGGCCACAGCTTTTTGTTTTCTAATTGATATTTATCTTTATTGTGTAATTTTTTTTTCAGACGAGCGAATTTATCATATTTATTTCTATTTCAAAGTTCATTCCAACCTTAGGGAGGGAAGCAATTACAATGAGTTTCTGTCGCCCTAGGGTGGAAGTACCGTTTTTCCACCCGGTATTTGGATTAGATAAACATGACTTTCCGAGTATAACAAATGAAAAATACTTATTCTCTACTATCCTGCTTCAGGGTGGGTAGGAATTGTATTACAAGTCCTACCACCTCATACGTATACTATTATAACAAAATCTGAAAGTGCGTAAAGATGTTTGTTTGTTTTTTGATGTGCGTTTCTCAATCAAGGTCTAACGGCTAAAGGGATCTTCGAAATTTGGTACCAGGATAGATTACTCTGAAATAACACAAAGATGCTTTTTTTGATTCCGGGGAATAAGTTTCCGTGGGTTACGAGAATGTAATTAATATTCCACACAAGCGAACCCGTGAGCAACAATTAGCATTTAATAAAAATAGACAGATATTGAGGCACGTATTGCCACCGCGTGGGCCAAATGGCGGGTAATAACTGGCGTCATATGCGATCCTAAAATGCCAGTCAAGTTGAAGGGACAGGTCTATAAGACGATCATTAGGCCTGTCCTTTTACACGGCTGTGAGTCATGGCCGATGTTGGAGCGACACAAGCAGGAGCTGCATATCACGGAGATGAAAATGCTGCGGTGGATGTGCGGAGTCACGCGTAAGGATCGCGTGAGGAACACTCGCATACGCGGCAGCCTTCATGTTCGTGACATTGTAGATAAAATGCAAGAGAGTCGCCTTCGCTGGTTGGCCACGTCTTGCGGCAACAGCCAGGCTACGTGGGTAACAAATGCCTGGCAATGGTCCAGGTAGAAAGATAGGCCCAAAAAGACCTGGCTTGATGTCGTGCAGGGTGACATGCGTGCAAATGGTCTCACTACCATGGACGCCCAAGATCGTGAGAAGTGGAGGAGAAAGAGTCAGAAGGCGGAACCCGAGCTCCAAGGGCATCTTGGCCTCGGATGCAATCGGGATAACGGCTAAATGTCGATGATGATGATGAGACAGATGATGAGTAAAATTTAAGTAAACTGATAATTTTATTCAGAACTTTTTAATTACTTTTTCTGACATAAATTCACCTTCAACTTCATCATCCGTTTCGGAACTAGAATCAGAGTCGTAGTGCGTAAAAAATATTTATTAAAAAAATTGATGTTCTTGACATTACAAGATATCGCATGACCTATTTTATTATTTATTTATTAATTTTATTTTATTTGGGGGACCAACAGCTAAAATTACAACATAATACACATTTAAAAGATACGTGACAGATAGCCAAAACAAAATAGTATGTGACAGACAGCCAGTTATAGGTCTCCACTAATAGAAAATAGTGTAATATCAAATGACAGTGAACACAGTATGACAGTATGTATAAGTACAAGTTAAAATATATCATGCATTGAGGTAGGATGAGCCAAATAAATACCTATTTTATCAATACAAATTGATCTTTAAGAGAAGATTGAGATTCTATATTTGAATTGTATTCTCATGTGCGTCTGACCTAGACGGACGCTGGCGGCGAACTGACTTAATCTGACGTCAAATATTTCCCTCCGTCTCGCCGCGCACATTCCTAAGGCGCGGTACAGCGGTAACGATCAAACTATCGTTAATGTGCACATTAACGGATTCTGCACTTATTGTTTCAGTTAAAAACGGAACCCCACACTACTTCCGAGTGCCACGAGTGGTCCTCATAAGTCGCCAGTTTGTTCTCTCCACTGCTGTGGACGCTGCAGAAATACCTCCAGGTTATGCACTGTAAGTATTAACAATATCAACTTACATATTATCATGTATGGTGGTATATGTTGTGGTGACGTAGAAAGTATCGCCATCTCATCTCTTTCGAGAGTGAGAGAGAGAGAGATATCACAAGACGCCACTAACAGAAAAATACCCAGTATCATTGCAAGAGAAGGAAAAATTGAAATAGAACTCTATGCCAGCCCGTCTGGCCAGCGTGAAAATAATAGGCCTAAGACTTCCAACACCGGGAGAGGCAGCATTCTGATATATTTCCATCAGTACATTACGATAAGCTATTGATTAATTGAACCTAAATATTATAGTAACGTACCTAAATATTTTAATAATATTAAATTAATAATTTCCGTCCAATGTCCGGCAGTGGACTGCAGACTAATTGATTGATTGTTCTTCCTTAAACTGATGCTAATCCCTATTGCGTCCGAGTTACAGCCGTTTGACTTCAAAAGGAAAGCCACTGTAGCTTGACGTGCTGTTGTAAAGGTTTGGAGTTGACTTGGCCTCCGTAGATCTTGCCGGGTTTTCCAAACAGCATACGTTGAGATATTATACCAATTATACAAACATAGTGTTAAACTTTCAGAGGAAATGTGGCTTTCTCGGATTATGATCGTGATGAGCTCGAATGCGGCCTCACTCCCTATATGGTTTCTGAGGGCAAGGACTGTGACCCTGCCATCCTGTTGGTACCTATAGCTGATGTGCTACTTCATCCAGAGTATAAACACTTCAATGCGAAAAACAGCTTGGCGCTGCTCAAGTTGGTTAAACCAATCAGATCATGTGAGTACAATAATAAGAAGGTCAAAAGCACTTGAAATCGATGGCGACGAATTGCATGAAAGGTTTAATACCAGTAGAGGAAGCTTGAGAAGTGTGTACGAACAGAAGCAGATAGCCAGCCCGCTATATACCTACGTATTAAGTATGCATTTACAGTAATGAAAAGATAAGGCAAAGATTTGGTTAATTCGGTCGATAAAAGAAAACCTTTCCCAGAGCCACGTTTGTTGAGCACCAGGACTTTGACTCGAGCCTCAAAAATCTGGGTGAAGTCTTTTAAAGCTTATTTAACTATCCTATTTGCAGTGTGAAAGCTTCTGTGTGGGAGGAACACCCAATGTTTGTGTTCCCTTAAAAGTATGAGATGAAGAATAAACATCTATTTTTCATTCTCAGTATATATGTTACCAGCATGTTTGCCGTTCAAGAACTATTTGATCAACGCGCGCGGGAGACTGACTAAGGAAAAGATTCTTCATATTGATTATGTTGTTGGTAAATATATTTCCGAATTGTTATTGACAGTTTATCGTTCGTTGAAGATAAAGCACATATAAAGGTGTTTGGATCAAGGGTCAAAGAACTGATGCTATCTTAAAAATTACATTTTATATTAATAACCAGGTGGACATAGGTAAATAGATGTAGGTGCTTCTTTAAAGTGTAATGCTTTACTAGCTGTTGCCCGCGGCTCCGCTTGTGTGGATGTCAGTTATCGCTTAGTGTTGAGTGAATATAGTAGCTTTATGCATGCAAGTTCTCAGCCCGATTGGTTTAAAATTGACAAAGTTTCAAATAAACTTTCATCTCCTATTTTATCCCTTTGGGGGTAGAATTAATCACAATCGTTTCTTAGCGGATGCCTACGTCATAACATCTACCTGCGTGCCAAATTTCAGTCCGATCCGTTCAGTGGTTTGGGCTGTGCGTTGATAGATCACTATGTCAGTCAGTCAGTCACCTTTGAGTTATATATATTTAGATTAGTCATCATCATTATCTTAGCGATGTTCATGTTGAATTTTAGTTCTACCATGCTATTCGGGATCTATTTACTTCTTTTTTGCTTTTTGCAATAGTATTGATGGAAGTAATGGCGATTTGACCTCCCAACCCCGAAGGAAGCCTATGCCATAACTTCTTAAGTTAATTGGCAGATGTTCTAGTTTGTAGGTGAGATTGGCTCCGTGGCGAGACCTTAGGAGGTTCTTAACCATTTAGGAGGTTGTTAATCTAAGTTACAAAACATTGTTTTAATTGAAGATGTTTAATGCCGATCGACTGGACAATTTCAGATGTACCAAGAGACTTTTCAGAAGAAGAGAAAGAAGTGAGGAGAGTCTCTCTGCTTCCGAGAGAACTTTGCTATATGTTTGATCCTAAATCTCCTGAGGTAATTGCTTTGCCCCTAAGATAATACCATTATAATCTAATTTTATTATGTTCTCAACCACTTTCAACATAATGTAAAAGTTTTCCTAAAATAAATAAAGACAATAATAATACTATCCCGATATTAATAAACTACCAATTTTTAGAATTCAACAAGGATTACACTAAATAGGATGATGTGCACCACGGGATGCGGGTTCCATTCTGGAGCGCCCACACTCGTTCATGAGCACACAGGACACTGGTCATTAGTAGCTTTGGCTGTTGGTAAGTACTCTTTCTTGGTACCTGGCATATATACAAGGTTGAAATGAATTCCTTGGACATGTCATTAATATATTTCAAAAAAGGTAGGACATGACGGTATTTCCGTCCAAATGAGCAGTCTGACTGGGCAATACCGCCTTACAGAATACCGCTGCCTTAATAACCTCGTGTTGTGCTGCCGGCGGTGAGTGGGGTAGCCAGAGTTCACTAAAGAGTTTTTATATTGTCAGTGGAAAGATTAAAGGCTATTCTATACTTTGTCTTCTACACTGACAGCCCAGAAACACTGTTTTCACAGGGTTGGCAGCGAGTGTGACTCCCCTGGTGTTGGACACGTCCATAGGCCACGGTAGCCACTTTCCATCAGGTGGGACGTGTGCTTATCTGCCCCCTCAGTTGTATAAAAAATATATACTCAATTTCCAACACATCTTTTTACAACGTTTTCTCTCTCAGTGGACAATACAAAACTAAAAAGTTATTCATTGAACCTGTACAATGAACACCTTTGGATACCATGGCACAAACTAAAGAACTGGGTGCCATGCTGATGATGATTCGAGATGGCCGTTTTTACGACATCGATGTCAGTAGGTATACGGTGTCATTGGCCAAGTGATGGATGTGCAGGAAAGACGACAAAGCATGAGGTATTTAAAAAAGGGCAGTTTGGAAGTACCATAAACCGGCCTTGCTTGGTTTAATGATAGAAGAGGAAGTTCTTGAAGTAAGTATGTAAGGATGGAAGCAGATGGTGGGCCGTTATCTCTGCCTATCATGTAGGGAAATTGGTGTGACCATATATTATGCTAATGTGTCGGGGATACGGAGAGCATTCGAAGGATCAAAGAATTCATTTCATTTCTTCAGAATAGGCACATAAAGAGCACATATATGAATATCAAAAAGGAGGACAAAAGCAATAAAAAAGATGTTTCGTATATTATGAATGCCCCTTGTGTCCCCATTATTTGTTAACTTTTCTCTAAATACAGGAGGTACACCATGCCCAGACCCTCTCCGTCCGCGTCGTCCTCCAAACCCTCCGCAACACATTATGATATACCCATATGTGTCGTGGATTACTGCTGCAATCACTGGCAAACCTTTGGGAGCCTTCGCAAAGGACGATCCTTTCGGTAAGCATATTTACCGTTGTTATGGCATGATCGTATGTCAACCAGCACCTCTAGACAAGTGGCAATTCGCTAGCCGGCGTTTGATGGGATAGAATGACGAATGTATGGGATTTGACGTAAATGACAGTCGTTAACGCATGTCAAATACGTCAAATCCTATATAATCGTCATTCTATTCCATCAAACGCCTGCTAGCGAATTGCCACTTGTCTAGAGGGGCTGGACTGACAGTTGTTTGTGCTTTCTAAGACTGACCTGGGCTCTGATTCTACTTTTTTTTTCTGGGTAAAACCACTGCGGTACCACAGACACAGTAACCAATGCCATTTAACTTTAGACTTTACGTTTATACGTTTAAAGTCTAAAATTAAATGACAATCATGTAGAGTGAATGAGAAATATTATAAACTCTTTCTCTGTACATTTTGGACTTTAAGAATTCTACGTAAAGTCTAAAGTTTAATGACATTTTATGCAATGTAAGCGGTATCACAGTGGTTTTGTTATTTTATAAAATTAGCTGAATCGGGGGCTCAGTATGTAATTAATTTTATAAATAAAAAAGTTACATATTATATGCTTACTCTTCGTCTGGATGGCGATAGAAGATTCTAGAATAATTATTTTGTTAACAGGTTTCGTGATGCCCCGACATGCAAGTGATACACAATTAGGTCATTTCTGGTTGGGCCATTGGTACATGGGCGGATACAGGTGCTTTGATAGAGGATATGCAGCGGATGACATGTTTATATTCTATAAAGAAATCTTCCTCATTAAACCAGTCTTTGGCATCCTTTCCTACATAACGTATTCATTAGATGTTAGTATCATATCTTTTTAATGTTGTTCTCTGAATTAATGTATTACCATATTCGGACATTTATAAGTACTGTCCATTTTTGAAGTGAAAACTTCTTTAACGGCGTTGGATGGGTAAAAAGTGTTAAACTCGCGTCAGGATCACTTTCAGATAGTACCGGGTTCGAACTTGGGCTTCTGACACTTTTTGTGATTATTTTTTCTTTTTGTCATTCATTAATTTCTTCTGACAGAAAATTAGTGATCGGTTCTATGATTGGCGCTATATTATAGGTATGGTATGGTATGTTATTTTTATCTTTTTCTCTGTATATAACGAAGAAAGAAAGAAAGAAAAAGTTTTCACTTCTGCCGGCACTCCCGGAGTGCAACTCGTCTTTTTTTTTCAAATACATAGTAGTCTCCACATGTTAGTGTAGGGTTATCACTGGTGAACGGTAAAAAAATTGTAAAGCTAGTAAAAAAAAAACCTTCTTTCGTAAAAAACGTTCAGATAAATGTTGCATGGAATTCTACAACGGCTTCTCTTTGCAGAGCAAGCCCATGACCTCTTGACAGTCACCGGTGAAGGAGGCCTCTCGTTAGA
Organism: Eilema caniola; assembly: GCA_949126895.1. NCBI lineage: Eukaryota > Metazoa > Arthropoda > Insecta > Lepidoptera > Erebidae > Eilema > Eilema caniola. Next base: position 11,811,410 of record OX421460.1, on the reverse strand, counting down.
GATCATAGTGTTCTCCATGGGTTGAATCAAGGGTAGGATTCTCTAGCTTCAATTCGTGAGGAGATGTTGAATGCAGAAGAGGCGGCTGAATGGGAGAGAACCAAAATTCACCGGTACTGCTAAATCCGCACCGTTCATTGCAGAGTAGTATTAAACAATATCTGACCTGCATGATGTCAACGTTCACCCTAGCAGAAGAAGACGCAGACTCGAGTTCTGCCTTCTATTGCTGGGGGAAAAGGGTGATTTTATTGAGGGGCGCTAGATCCGTTCAGTTGCTTTTGCATGTATATCCATTTGAACATAATCACAAATTTTCATATTTACAATATGGGTGGAATTGTATTAATTTGTTATTTATGTTATCCAGATCATGGGAGAACCAGGTACACTAATTGTTTGCGTGAAGGTTGGCATGCCCTACCGGTTAACTCACCCACGAGTATATGACGTCATGAAGGGTACAATCCAGGTACGTTTCCATAACAACGACCATTGTTTTTAACGAGCATTCAAAGATTCTTCAAAGATTCAGTCAAAGAGAGCTTTTCTACTATAAAAGAAAAATCATCGGTAGCTTAGAGGTTAAGGAGTCGACTTTACTCATCACGCCGACTTTACTGAAGGGGAATATTAGTATTTGTTGGAATATTTCGACTGCTAATATTCCCTTCCATCCCCCGACGCAAAAATGATACTTTTTGTTATTGACGACCTGTGTAGGTTAGATAACCAGTTAGTGTAAACATTTGGATACATGAATTTGTATTGGTCTGGGTATTAATTTATAATGGAATATACACACACAAAAGTATACGCTTACTTTAGGTCTAGATAACTTTGTAGGTATACTATGCATGGTACGTGCTTGTTCCACATTCCGAGAGACCTACCTATATTCCGCAGTGGTTTGCGATAGAATCTATTGTTGAAATTAAAATTGTTGTTTGGTGCTCATATTGTTTATATTTTCTTTATGGTTATAGGTCGTCGTCCCAGTCATAGCAACCCGGCACACTGTCCGATTCCAGGTAGAGGCTTGGGGCTACAACATTTCATCGTCTGAATCTCTGCCGAGGGACTCCTATTACAAGGATGAGGAGGAGTATAAATAGAATAAATATTTTTATTTTTATAAATTGTTTTTGTTCTTATAATGGACATTCAGATTTTATGTGGAAATGTCCTCGTGTTCGATAACATTTGGACATTTTGACGATTGAGCAGTCTGCTTGAACAATGTGAAAATTTATCATTTTGACAACTGAAGCAAAGATTCCTTATCGGATTTGGAAATAGGTCCAAATCTTAGGACCCTGATCACAGGGAAAAATGCTCATTTACTTAATACTGGTTAGGAAATGAACAGCTTGGTAAGATTTTGCTACCGTCTAGTAATGAGTATATACCTAGTTTATGATAATATTGTGAAGACAGTCACCATCAGTATTAGCTTGACATATTTCATTACTGACCACTTTAGCTCTCAAAAATATTAAAATCTAAAATAATCTAAGTACTTCATCCTGGCGTTAATCCCAGTCGCATCTGAAGCATGAACTTGGAGTCTTGGTCCGGTTTACCAGTCTTTAGTAGGAGGTAGGACACGACGGTATCTCCCGTCTCAGATTGAGCAGTCCGACTGGGGAAGCCTTGTGTTGCCAGAGCTTACGGTTACCGAACCTGGAGAGCAATTCATCTCCGCCCGGGAGACTGAACTAACAGCCTGTGTAAAGTTTGTTTTCTGCATTGACAGCACCGAAACTGTATAATCTAAGTGTCAGAAAAAGAAACAAGAGGAACGTTAACACAGTGGCACCATCGTCCACAATGCAAGTGGATTTCTGCAACATACTAACCTCAACGCGGTCCATCCCTACCCTACCCTGTTCTTCTTGATGAAAGCGCAAATATTTTAAATCTCGGCCACAACTTCTTGAGTCGCGCCTGGGTATGTTTGTACGTCAGGGATAATATTTGCTGTCACCGTCTAAATGACCTTGAAGACAGGGATCTGTCCGCTCTATGGGTACGCATAGATCGCGGTGGCCACAGCTGTATCTATGCGTGCCTTTACGAGTATGGGGGATATCAACGCTCAGCACGTGGAGTGCCAGCCACAGGAAGTATAGGTTCCACTGCCACTTCCTGCTGTGGTTTACATATGTGACGTGGGGTTCTTCAAGACAGGCAGTAGAAGGTTTCTTTAGGGTTGGCAGCGCGAGTGTGACGCACCAGACGTTGCATACGTCCACAGGTCCACAGAAATATATTAAAGATAGTACGGCCACGTGAGCGGGTCACGCGTGGCAACTTTTTAGGTTAAAAATATCGTGAATATACCTTATTGTGCTATTTCCAACGGTAGAATAAAAATTGAGAGCTGATTTTAATAAATGTTTATCTATTATATATATAGTATTTCTTATCTCCCGCGAGTATTTATTTACAGCGAAAAAGTCGCCACGCGCGACATAACAAAGTAAGAAAGAAAAACATTCATTTAGGATACGCACAATGTACAAAAGAACCAAATAAAAAAAATTGTTATACATGAATTCTATTCTAATAAATTTCTGTGCATACGTCCATAGGCCACGGTAACCAATTTCCATCAGGTCGGCCGTGTGCTTGTCTGTCACTTCAGTGGTATAAAAAAAGTCTTACTGTGGATTTAGCTGACCCTTTATATTTTCCGTACAGCCGTCTGATCTCCATAACCTAAAGGCGAGGACAAGACCAGCTCTAACTACCCGGAACGACTACTATAGACGTTCTTTTGGCAACCAACAACTTAACGTGATCACCGAGGCACGACCAGACCGATGCAAATACCCATATTCATGCATAAAAATATTTTCATTAAACGGGGATCGAACCTGCGCCTCTTGCGTAGAAAGAGAAGAAAGTCCCGCTTCGCCACAGAGTCTGTCCTTTAAAATCTTTATATAAAATAATAAACAAAAATTTGAAAATGTTGACTTGATCCTCTGTAAATTACAAAAGAACCTATACATCAATATTTTATTAATTACTAGCTGTTGCCCGCGGCTCTGCCCGTATGGATGTCGGTTATCGCGACCAAACATAGGTTATATCCTTTCTCAAGGTTTGATCTACCCCTATACCAGATTTTATTAAATCGGTTCAGTGGTTTAGGCGTGAAAGCGTAACATATAGACAGACAGAGTTACCTTCGTATTTATAATATTAGTATCGATAAAGTTTAATTAGTAAAATTCTTTGTGTTCAGTAACATCTGTGAAATCTCATCTCCAAAAATACTTTTATTCCAAAATTGTGTATAAAAGGAATTGTTTTAAGGGAGTTTGGCTTGAACTATAAACAAACAGACATATTCCTGACTAGTTACCTATACTACAATAGGTTACAAATTAATTTCATGCAATTTTGAAACAATTAGATAGGAGAAAAGTCAAAACCCAGAACAGAACCTGTTTAGAGTCTGCCTCAGATTACCTGGGCTACTTGAACACGTACTCAAAATTTAAAATTCTCTTACTTACTTACTCTTGCATGCGTTTAGGGGCTACACTGAAGCCATCAACGGTGAAAATATTAGGCAGTAATTTTTATTATATTTTTATTGATATAATTTTGTACAAATAACGGCGTATAATACATCGGACAGGTCTCACATACAAAACTAATTCTAGTCAAGCTATTTCACAAGTAGAACTACGTATGTATTGTTTCAACCCTCAACGAAATGTGTAAATTTACTTGAAATACATCCATTTACAAACATTTTTTTTATCAAAAGCTGACAGTGGTTAGGTAAATTTATTTAAAATGGTGCGAAGCGGAACGGATTGACATTTATATAGTGGTAATTTTATCATTATTATTAAATACTGTATTATAATAATGTTATTTATCAATATAGTTGCGTTATAAAATTTAATTCAGTTCAAATTGTTAAAGGTTGATTGGTTCGTTAGATAAAAGTAGGTATGCGAACTCTCGAAAGTTCATTTACAACGGTTTACATTAAGTTCAATGGATGTGATGATACACTTATATGAAGGTGATATTTGTGTTGCGCAACATAAGAAATTGGAATGATTTTAAAGGAGACCACAATAAAGATATGTAGATATTTTATGTAAATAATTTTCACACCCTGTGAAATACCTACGTAATTGACGAAAATTATTGGTGTAAATTAAATCCTAGTGATGGACATTAAGAGTATTGAATATAAAGCTTCTCAATTATTTAACGGCGACAGACATTTTTTATATTGTGTAAAATTTAGATACCTACTTCTACTTATGTTGAGTATTTTGAGTGGCTCTTAAACATGTGTTTAAAAGCCGCTCTAGTGTTGCATGTACGGGTACTTATTTTACTTAGCTTCCCGACTAGATAAACTGCCGTTATAGAAAACGTAGCTTACGTAGCTGGGATAGACTGGAAAGTGGGGTATCGGGGGCGAGCAGACCTCTTTTTAATGTGCATCATAATATTGGAAGAGATCTGATCGTAAGGCCGCGATGTCCTGCAATAGGCTAGTGTATTGATTGTTTGACTCACCCTAAATATTGCCAGTATTTACGTTAAATTAATTTCGAGTTCTTAATTGAATTTGATGTCTTGTCTCGCCATTAAACAAACGTGAAGCACTTCAACACATTCGTTACATACAAAGCGCGTTAATTCTACCGATAAATATAATCTATCGCTATATTACGTCTAATCGGTGCTACGTCAGACTGTAAAAGATCCAGGAAATTAAGGAGCTAGTATTTCTAAAATAAATTATTGTTGACAGAACTTTGGTGAATATAATGCCATGACATCGAAAGCTGATATTACTAAAATGCTATATACTATGATTAACAAATATATTTATTGATAATGTCTATTGAATTTTATTAACTGTTATCATAGTGATAATTAGCAACATGGAGGTTTACCAAAGTACAATTCGTTTGGAGTCTAGTGCGAGTTTCATGATAAAATCAAATACCTTCGCCAGTGCCAACGCGAGCTGGAACAAACGCTACCGAAAACGATGTTTTACTGATTTGCCGCTTACCAGTACTCATTCTTTATCATAAAGTTCATAGTTTACGCGATTGTATAGGTGTAGAAATTCGCACTGAACACGCAATTCAATTCTACTTCGCTTTTTAATAAATCCCATGGACGCTAGAGTTGAAAAATAAACGTTACCATTGAAAACTCTGATATAATGCGCTTGTTTGAAAGTTAGCAAGTGTGTTTATCAACTTAGACTCATACATTAATAACTTATTTAAAATATAAAATACACTGTTCAATAAATTTTAATTATACGATCAAACTCTATCATATTCCTACTTATAAATTTTCTAAATCCACGTCCATATGATTTTTTCCCAATATACAAACGCTATGTAGGTATACTTATTGAACTATATATAAAATACACTCACGTCGTAACAAATTGTGTTTAGCTATGAAATTAAAATGTTATACAGAAAGAAATACTGCGTGCATACCACTCGTACGACTAGAATTTATTTAATTTAACATTACCAATAGTTTTTATATATCTACTAGATAGTAAAGCACTTTGAAAAGTTATTCCATTGTACATGGAAAGAAAATCATTGAAAGTATTCTTAAAAATTAATGTAAATAATGCAAAAGTGAAAAGAGTCAAGAAACCCGCGGTTTATTTAATCTAAATTGACTAGAGTATTAACATAGGGCAACGGAGAGTAAAGCGGCTCGTATCAACAGAAAGACTGTCCAAAAAAAATTGTAAAACTCTGCTATAGAGAAGATCTTGACCTCTGCCTACCCCTTCGGGGATAAAGGCGTGAGTTTATGTTTTTATGTTTAGAGAAGATCTTCTAATTTCTTCTCGAAAGGAGAAGATAATTTTATCAGTAACCACAAATACCAATTTAATCATAGGTTCATGACCTGTGTTCTCTAAAAAGTTTTATCATAATATTACTAAATATTCAAAAAAATGACGATGGGCGCCAAAAATTTTCGGACATTTTTTATACTCGAACAAGGTTCACGATTCCTTTACTCTCCACACACAAAACATAAAACTAATTTGTAAGTTTCAAGTTATTGGACATTTATTTGTATATCAATGTTCATATTGTTAGTATTATTGCCTCCAATATTAATTTTTACATTGATATGTATATGGAGTTTAGTTATCCATCACAAAAGCAACTCGGAACGAAAAATCAAGTTACAAATTCAAATGACACACGTAACACTAGCGCCCTCGGTCGTTTCATTTGTGATCAAGTTAAATGAACTTGAATCGATTAAAATGAAGGATCGAGGGCGGTCATAACAAGTATCGATTAACTTAAATGAACCATTGTTCATTTAAATGAATGGCTTGTCTTATGGTGCGCATCGTCCGACATTGTTCGTGATGGTATGAGGGAGTTTTGAAAGGGATAGCGGGATGTCGAAATCTCCGCTGAGAGAGATTTGTGAGACGCAGCCGATAAGACCGCTCTTATATTTGCCTTGAGTGTTCAGTTCTATTGAAGGAAGACCACCTGTGGAGCATAAATGAAAATGATATATAAAAGCACCTAGTTAGAAAACACTTCAACCGAATGATTGTGATGAAAATAATTATGGTGGTTTTCAACTTGAATGATTCAGTTCTAAACCCGATAGGTAAAAAATACAGATTGAGTGAAATGTCAAGCGTCGGTAGCTTAATAGTTAAGAAGACGGCCTTACGATCAAGAGGTCCCGGGTTCGAACCCCGGCCCAAAAACCCACTCCTATTACAAGCAATTTAACGCATTTGGAGGGGTTAGAGGGACTTTTAGTAATTGCGGTTGGTAATATTCTTAATAAAAAAAATATTCATGATATTTTACCTATATAAAGTCCATTTTCTGTGTTAAGCTGCTTGAGCTTCCCGGGTGATACCTTCCCAACGGAGCCCAGTCCATCCACCTCTAGTACACCAGCTTGTCTATTTCTGAAGGTATAGATAAAGTACTTAAATTAACATTTGTTTTATCATGACTTTACGTCACTGTTTCAGTGGCGTAGCCTAGCCGTTGCTAATGACGGCTACAGACAGTGTATAAATTCCTAAGATCAATTACCAAGTCAGACAAACAGTATAATATGTCTGGAGAAAATTATCGTCAGATTCAGGACTACATCGGCTTTCCTAGCAGGTTTGGACGAGAGATTAGACTTAGTCAGTTCCATAAAAGTCGTTTAAGCCAAACCTATAAGAGGAGTGAGAGATGAGAGCTGAGGTAATGAAGCATTGGAAGCAACTACGATGATACTAAATTCGTTAACACTTAGCCTGACCTGGGAATCGATCAGAGGCCTGATTTTGTATTTTTTTTAGGTAAAACCACTGCGATCCCGCAGATACCGTAACCAATGCCATTTGACTTTAGACGTTACTATTGTACTGTTAAAGTTTGAAATTAAATGAAAATCTTGTAGGATGAATGAAAAATGTTATAAAATCGTTCTCTTTTCATTTTGGAACTTAGAACTCAGCCATAAAGTCTAAAATTTATTGACGTTTTATGCAATGTCAGCAGTATGACAGTGGTTTTGTTATGTCAAAACATTTGCAGAATATAACCTGGTCTATCCAACTAGTTAATTTTATGACGTGTCTTATTCATTGTTACAACGTCGCCCTATGGTGGGTGTGTGGAACTCACCTGGTCGCACGCGCTCTGTGCCACAGGCCATCATCCACCTTGGTGTGGTTGGCTATGATAACCACCTCTCCACTGCCGAGGTCGTATCTGGGCAAAGACATTCATTGTACACACTGTCAAAGATATAATATTCCGGTTTTGTTTGTAAAGTTAAGACTCCGAAGTCGACGGTATACGACAACTGCCGACGCATGCAGCACATATATTACATACAGTACTTGTTACACGGATAAAGGGAAAGAAGGCGGACCATAAGTTTCGAGGCCATCTCGGCCTCAAATGCAATCATTGATGCAAAGGGGACCATTGAAACGCCGCAATGAATAGGCTATTTGACTATTGCTGGAAAATAGTTTTATAGTATTTGTTATTGCATAAAATGCAAACCATTTTAATATTTCCTGGAGTTCTGTCGTATATACGGAGAAAATCAATGTTAATGTTTGAATTGAAAAATTACGCGCCATAACGCAATTATTGCTATGGCGCCTGGTTGCTCTGACAGATAACGTCACACATAAGTAAACAACAAACTGTTGAAATAGTTTTTGAAATCTATTGCATATATAATGGTTTATAGGTGGTGTGTTGTACCAAAATGTACAAGTACATCGATAAAAATCTGGATTATTTCCAAAAAAATTGTCCAACTATAGTCGCATCTACTTTGGGTAAGTTACTGCAGCTCGCACAAAATTTCTCTCCATTTTATGCATAGAACTTTAAATAAACAAATCTGTAATAGGACGGCTGGGAAATAACGTAAATAACACGTAGATCGCACGATCAATATAAAGAAAAACAGAAAGCATACACTGAAACTAATGTTTACTTCTGTGTGACGTCATCAGAGTTGCAACTAATCACAGAGCGTTTTCAAACGACGTGATTAAACCACAAAAAAATACATTTCATTTATGTTTTTTATACAGAAAATTACCTTATTTTTTCAGAAAATCAATAAAATATGCTTGTTACATTACATTTTATTAGGATGAGAAAAAAATGTTCCATATTTTAAACACAGTCAAAATGCCTATTACACGTATTTGCTGCGTGCGTCTGCAGTTGTCGTCCTTCAGAATCATACATTTGTTGTGTGGCCTGCCTAGATACATTTTAAGTCAAATCCTATCTACCGATAAAAAAAATCTACAGCATAATTTGCTTTGTTTGCTTTTCTATCGATGCTGGGAGACAGACGACAAATGCTCTCGTAAAATAAAATAAAAAACAAAACAAATAAACCTAATTCAAGAAAATGTGAGTTGATGCCTATGGTGCAAGCAAGATAGTAACGACGGTGTTTATACAAGGATTGTTTATCACTCGTACAGTTAGCATCAGATAGATCATAATGAATTAAGTACTCAAAATGATCTTCTTAATACCTTCTGTTTTTCCCCCCTTTTCTGTTGACTAATTGTACACACCTTTAGTTCTTTAGTTTTTTTGTTCTTTAGTTATCCAAGAACGTTCTGATGCTGAACTTTGTCATTGTTACCTGAAGACAAGTACAGAGTTCTCGATGGCCAGCGAGAGGAAGTCGGGAGGGGAGTGCGCGCCGCCACTCCACACCAGCAAGCCGCGGGACACCACGGACCTGAAGCGGATGTTGATGTCCAGGGAATACGACACCAAACTGAAAAACGTGCGAATGTCGATGAGCAAAGTCTTAGAATGAATTTAAAATAAGATTCGTCTATACTACTATAATATTTGAGAAGTGAGCGTATCTGTACATTAAAGATATTTAAAAAAATACATGAAATGTTTTTTTTTTATTCTTGTTTGTTTGTCCGCGATGGACGAAAGGTCTTGGTCAAACTTAAAATTTTACGTAGGTTTAATCCACGTAGGACAAAATATGATTAAGTAGGTTTGATCGCAATCGGTCAAGTAGAACCGAATATGGCTAATAAACGAGAAAACGAATGTCCGCACGAACGTGGCGGGCGGATGACTATGTCAATAAAGTCTGTGTTTGTAAAAATTAGGTATTCATTGAACTTGTTATTTATACCGTACATACCGTTTCATAGTTTCCTCATCATCAATATGTATGAAGCTGTCTGTTCCAGAGAAACTGGGATAGGTGTTCATATCGCTCCAGTTCACGTCATTGTCACTCAAGTATTTCACTTGCATGTATGTTTGTCCGTCGTATACTGGTCCGTATTTGGCTACCTGGAAGTATAGATTGAAATGTCAGGTTACTTATACATGTATGTAGTACTTCATTCCTAGAAATATTCTGGAATAGTATTGATGTACAATATTTCGTTTGTTTGTAGTTAATTGACAGGTTGTTAAGGAGCAAGACCTGCATCTACGCATTCACATACCTCATTAGTCCTCTCCGAATCTTCCATCAGGTACTGATGCTTCTTGCTGATGAAGTATTTCTTCGTTTTAAAGTTGTCTAAGTGTGTGTGCACTAAATGTTTCTTTAGCTTTTTGTAGAATTTTTGTTTGAAGCCTTTCTTTGCCACTATGGAGTGATGGACACCGCTGCTGGACAGGTTCTGAGGGTAAACTGGTACCGGCTCTAGAACTTCTTTGCAAAGGTTCTTGTCTCTGAAAATTGAATCGAGTGGTGGTTAGATGAGTGACGTTTTATTATCGGCGGATCATGTCGCACTCAAAATATTAAGTTAATGTTATAAATAGTACCATAATAACATTTAATACTCATCCGCGCGCAAGCATTTGCATATTCGCAATGCCAATAAATACTCATGTCGCATAACAGCCAAAGGAGTATCTCAAAATCACATGACAAGCGACTTCCTACTTTACAAATTATTCGCTAAATTTCAATTTCGCTTACCACTTCACTCCGTTCGTTGCTAATGTAACTTCTTCATTATCGGCTGTCTGCTGCTTTTTGGTTGCATGGAGTCTCTGGAACTGGAAGCAGCTGGCTTGGTAACACGACGACTAGGCTGACCATTCCTCTCACCACAATAGCTCGATTATTTTCTGGCGATGCTCATCCCCAATCACTACTTACTGCACCTTCATCTAGGGACAGTCAATGTCTAAGAATACTAATTACTTACGTGCAGTTATCATTGGCATCGTTACAGTTGTCCACGTTGAGCCCACCCAGTGCTGCGGACACCACCGACAGCTCCGCGTCGTTGATTATCAACTGCAACAATTACGCCTTTTATGGGGGACAGTTTTCAGCAAAGTATTACTACTTTGGTAGTTACGGCTCATCTTTCGGAGTCTGTAGAAAAATAATGATTTGTTTTATTGTACGAATTTTTTTTGTGAAATATCATTACATTATAGAAAACGCAGACAACGTAAGAAAAATAAAAGACGGAATAAAAGTTTGAAATAGAGTGACTATTTCATTTGAAAGTTATCATGATTGTAAAGGAACAAGCTTCAAAACTTGTGACAGTTTAAAAAGCAGTAGCTTATTAGTTTTAGATTATTCATAAAGATAAAAGTAATCGACATAATCCCAATGACGTCAATCTTTTAAACTTGGAAAAGTTGTCTACAGAAGAACGAATTCTTTTCCATTGAGAGTAAGCTATACAGTTGAATCCCGCACAGCAAAACACGTTACACAACATTAACAAAATCTCCATCATATTTAAGAAGTTTACCTGCGATACACAACCATTGAACGACGCATCCAGCGCTAGTCTTCGGGGCAATGGGTGAGGGGCTCCGCCCAGTAGCAACGGTTGCCGGAGCTTCAAATGCCGACGTGTGCCACGTGACGTCACAGCTCGTGAACCACCCCCGCGTACGCGCAGCCATGCGCGCCGTCCTGAACGGGACACTGATACCCTATGCCACTGGTTGCGCTCAATTGGGTACGCTGACCTGAAACCATTTCATTAACTTATTACAGGATGAAGATAGGGGGCATTAGTGAACCTGACAATTTAATTTATATCAAAATTATTCCATTCCAAATCTGTATGGAAAACTTCTGTATGATTCAAAATTAGGGTGCTAAGTTTGTTGCGGCGTCGATTGTTTTTCGATGATTCTGTGGAATGATAATGAAAAACGAAATGGAAATTGTACTTCAGGGCGCTGGTATGTATAAATATTTACCTGACAAGCGCAATCCCCCCACCGAGATCGAACGCAAATTCCAGATAGTAGTTTCTGAGATGTAGCGAAAAGAAATCTCCGTCCCCATCGGCTCGCTCCGAGTTGTACAGAATCAATCCATCTCCACTGGACGGCTTCAATGTGATCTGGAAGATGATCAAACTAATTTAGATATATGAAAAATCTAACTACCTTTAATTTAGAAAAAGTAAACGTATTCCACGCTCAAAATCACTAGCTCGCTCAGAATAGCTCAAAACACTGATTTAAGTCTACGTAGACAAAGTTGTGGTACTGCTACTAGTATGAATCAGACTAAACAGAACAAACGTTTATTACATAACTTTGTTTTACCAAAACACAATAGATGATACTAATTAACAAACGAATAAACTTTGGAAACTCATTGTTATTGTTGATTGCCTGTCATGAACGGACGAAAATGCTTAGTTGCAAAACACGTAGGGTACAGTTTCAATGCTTTGCTCGATATTCACGATGGTTGGGATATTAAAATACATGTATTTGAATCTGCGTGTGAATGTATGCATGAATTTGTGTTGATCTGGATGTTTCCATATATAATACGATTAAAAAAATGTACCTATCTTAGTATATTTACAAACTTGACGAATCCTTATCAAAGGTTCCTTAGTTCAGCTATAGTTACTTTGACTTAAATTGTCTTAGAACTTTCATTATTGTAACATTACCTACTTATGCATAAAGTACAGAGTTGATTTATAGCTAAATTTTGCTCAAGTAAAAGTAGGATCATTCGCGCTATTTGAGTGTTGTACATTTCTGCTCACCTCTTCGGGGATATGTAGTTAACTGTTTACAGTATCTTCAAGTCCGAATTTCATAGCAAGTCTAATGAGCACCGTAAACAACGATTACTGTGAGCACAGACAAGAGACTGCAAATTAAGACAAACGTTGGTATAAGATTTATTTGTTAGAGGGACTGAACAAACGCGTATATATAATTCAATGGACGGGTACACCGAAGATTTATAAGGAAAAGTTTGCAGAGGTGCCTTTTAGGGGAGACTGTTATGTTTTTTTAATTTAATTTTTAACCAACTACAGCGAATTCAAATAGTGGGGTTATATGTTTTTGTTTATTGTTTATTTAATTATATGTTTATTTTAGCCATAAACGTATGTATAATGTTGTACAACGTATGTACAAATTACTCTAAAAGGAGAATGAGAACCCGGATAAGATCCACATGATTTAGTTCAGCTTCAACGATTTATATAGCCAAGCATATCTAAAGCATAGCTGCAAGCTAAACTTAGCTATGCGTAGACAGAATATCTACGATCGAGTTTTCTCTACGCATATTATAATAGGTATAGGTTGCAGAAAACGAATAAACTTAATTAGATTACATAGCATTTTATTTGTTAATATGTAGGTATTCACGTATACAAATATTTTGCACAGAGTGGAAATCAAAGTGCCAAAGTGCCAAGATCCTGCTCGTCCATTGCGTCAAATAATGTACGAGTCATTGTAACAACAGTTAATAGCTTGATTTATTTTTATTATGTGTTCACGTATGTACCTACTACTTACAATCATTTACACCTTGCTATGATATAATTTTAATTACATATTATTATAATGTACAGCTATTAATTTACAGTAAGTTATAAGGTGTGACGGCAATCAATGGACCCATTCACAAAATTGTCACCAACATCTTAGGGTTATTTCTAGTTGCATCTTGAAGTCAGGGACTTATTACTTCTTTATCTTTTGATTTGACTTACTTAATAAGGCTTTACCAAAAGCGACCGCACCCCTACTTTTCAATCTCGAGAATTTGCACCGAAGCCTCGCTCGGTAATCAGGAAGTGTACCAGCTAGAAGATGATGTTGGTATTGGGTCCCTAAGACGAAAACCTAGCACTACGCGGTTCTTTAGGTTTATTAATGTTCTTCAAAGTCAGTATTTCTTTTTTAAAATGGTTATTTGAAGTCTAACATCACCGTAAACGAGCTTAAAGCCAATAAAGTAATCTAACGATAAATAACTCTAAGTTGTGTAGTAAACTTTGAAGTGGGTTTAGCGATATAACTCAAGGTTTCAGGACGGAACACTATTTGTCAGGGTTTGTCGTTCATAGAATTTATTTGAGGCGTTCGGAAACGGTTGGAGTAAGCGATGGTGTCTCAGAACTATCGGACTTTGATTGATATAGAGTTTAGTGCTTGGTTGCATATTTCATGGGCTTAGGTAAGTGGTAATGGAACCAGTTCTAAGCCAGTGAACTTGCTGAAGTGTGTAAGAACATTATAGGTGAACACTGCGCTATTTACATAAATCCTAATTTAGCATAGCTTGACTAGCTTGCGATATTTCTTTGGTTGCTTGCGGATACACCAGGATACAAACACTTATGGGAAAAAAAAACTAGTAAAGCCCTGTCAAAGATACATCAAGTGAAGATTACTTGATTATAAGGTCGTCGGTTGATGAAAGAAGCTCTCTTAATCGAGAATATTTTATTTCTACCGGCACTTATTTTTTATACCGCCTGAATAATTTAAATAGCTTCCACTGAGACAAAGTCAGACAGGCATATTTCTCAAAAAAAGCATAATTCTTTCTTACAGGCGTTTTGAATAATTCATAGCACATGACATTTTTGTTAATTTATCGCAGAACTTCTGTACATTGTGCGTTATCTGACATTTACTGTGGAAAATAAAACTGCTTTGTCTGTTAGTTTTTTTAATCACTTAGATCCAATCAGATTACAATGGATATAGTCGCAATCAAGTCGAGCTTCAAAAGCGTTGGGTTTCATGTTATTGAATTTCATTTCATTAAGTGTCTGGAGCTAATCTGTAAGCCGATACATCTGCTAATTGCCGGATGACGGTTCAGACGGTCTATATTGTTCTTTGGTACCTTTTCTCTCGTTTTGATTTTAATAGAATTACTAGCTTTTGCCCGCGGCTCCGCCCGCGTGGATGTCAGTTATCGTTTAGTGTTGAGCCGTCGTTATTGAGCATCAAATTCACTTCTACACTCAACTTTGTCCTCTTAATTTTTAAATTCTAACTATTTGTCCCCTATTCACCCCCTTTTTTACGCGATTGATAATGACAAACTTTATTCCCCATAACCCTACCCCTAGCTCTAATCCATCTCTGTACCAAATTTCATAAGGATATTTATAAATAACAAACTTTCAAACAAACTATCATCTCCTATTACCCCTCCCCCCTTTAACCCTTTATTTCGTTATGAAAGGTAACCATATCCGTTTGCAAGTTTTAATCTGTCTCTGTGCCAAATTTCATCAGGATATCGTCAAAAATGTCAAAGTGTCATCCAATAGCCCTATTCCCCCTCCCCCATCTTCTATCCCTTTTTTCGCGTTAAAAGGTAGCCTAGGTCCGTTTCAAACTCTAATCCATCTCTATACCAATTTCATCAGGATATCTTCTAAATTCTCCTAACCCTATTCCATCCCTATCCCCCTTTTTCGCGATAAGAGGTAGCTTATGTCCATTTCCAAGCTCTAATCCATCTTTGTACCAAATTTCATCAGGATATCTTCAAAAATGCCAAACATCCCATAACCCTCTTTTTCGCGACAATAGGTAGCCTATGTCCGTTCCCAATGTTTAAACTATCTCTGCACCAAACTTGATTAGGATATCTTCAAAAATGACAATCTTTCATATAAACTTTCATAGCATGGCCCAACTCCCCCCTTAAAACCTCTTTTTAGCTATAAGGTAGCCTATGTCCGTTTCCAAGCTCTAATCCATCTCTATAACCAATTTCATCAGGATAGCCCTAATTCCCCCCTCTAGCCCCTTTTTTATAGCCGATAAAAGTTAGTCTGTGTTAATTTCCAAGCTCTAATCCATCTTTGTACCAAATTTCACCAGGATATCTTCAAAACTGTCATACCTTCATCCCCTATCCCCCTCCCCATTTAGCCCCTTTTTCGCTATAATTACCTATTGTAGCGAAAAAGGGGAAAAAGTATCGCTTACGTTCATTTTCAAGCTCTAAACCATCTCTATACTAATTTCATCAGGATATCTTCAAAAATGACAAACATTCATCTCCTAGCCCTGTTTCCCCTCCTCTACCCCCCTTTTCACGATAAAAGGTAGTCAATTTCCATCCAATCCATCTCTGGACCGAATTCCACCAGGATATCTTCAAAACTGACAAACCTTCATCCTCAATCCCGCCACCTTCATCGCGACAAAAGGTAGCAATTTCATCAGCATATCTTCAAAAATGAGAAACTTTCTTATAAATTTCATCAGGATAGCTTCAAAAATGGCAAACTTTCATAAAAACTTTCATCGCATGGCCCTACTCCCCCTTCTTTCCCCGTTTTCGCGATAAACAGTAGCATATGTCCGTTACCAAGCTCTAATCCATCTCTGTATCAAATTTCAACAGATTATCTTCAAAACAGACAAACCTTCATCCCCTATTCCCCCCCCCCCCCCCTTAAACCCCTTTTTTTCACTATAATAGGTAGCCTATGCTCGTTCCAAGCCCTAACTCATCCCTGTACCAAATTTCATCAGGATATCTTCAAAACTGACAACCTTTAGTCCTCTATTCCCTCCCCCCCTTCTACCCCCTTTTTCGCGAGAAAGGTAGCTTATGTTCGTTCCAAAGCTTTAATCTATCTCTGTACCAAATTACATCAGGGTATCTTCAAAAATGACAAACTTTCACATAACCTTTCATCCCATGGCCCTACGCCCCCCCTTCTGCCCCCTTTTCGTGATAAAAGGTAGCCTATGTCCGTTCCCAAGTTCTAATCCACGTCTGTACCAAATTTCGTTAGGATATCTAAAAAAAAGACAAACTTTCATCCCCTATTTCCCCCCCTTAAACTCCCTTTTTCGCGATAAAAGGTAGCCTATGTCCGTTCTAAAGCTCTAATACACCTCTGTACCAAATTTCATCGAGATCGGTTCAGTGGTTTAGGTGTGAAAGCGTAACATACAGACAGACAGACAGAGTTACTTTCGCATTTATAATATTAGTATGGATATGGATTACCTGGATATCAAGCCAAGACTCAGCGGCTCCACCGAGGCTAGGCAAGCGCAGATACGACGATCCGTTGAACCTGGGTACCTGGGATAACAACAAAAGTATAAGACAATAATATAGTAGTGGTGTCATAAAACCAGGAGTTATTTTTGTTTTGAAATATCAGTTATTGATGCTCCTAGGAATTGAAACAGGAATCTATTTTATAAATTTGTAACTTCCATAATTAGAACTTCAGTAAAGTTTGTCCAACTTCTTAGAACTGTAATCAAAAGACGCAATTTACCGTCAGTAGTTGTATTTTTCTAAATTTAGTTAATATAGAAGGAGGAGGAACATTAAGTTAATATAAAAACTGAGTGAAACCCTAAACAGGCAGCAGCAGTTACGGACATAACACTTCAAACGAACTGTTCAAAGAACTGCGAACGGAGTTGGAAACATTTCTGAAACCAACTCGTAAAAGAGACAAAAACTGTTGTTCCCGGCTCATTTGAATTATGAGAGAAGGAGAAAATGTTAAAGTAAAGAAAGAATAAGGTGTCACTTCCGTGACACACATTGAGATGTACGCTGGGAGTAGGTAGGTGCAGTGGAATAATAGGTTTAAAATATTTTTGACAAAGAATCTCTAATGTTCTTTTTTAACTCTGTAGTACGGCTTTATGCCAACGAAAGTCTAGATTCCATGTATGTCCGTCTATCACCGGGCTGTATCCCATGGTATGGTATGGTATTACGAGTTGGTATCCGCAACTCCACGACAAGGCGCGGTTTTTGCGTGCTGTATCCCACAAAACATAATGGTTAGATAGCAAAATGTTTAACAGTTAACTAATAGGAGTACTTTTGTTATTATAGTACAATCTTGTACAACAGAATCCTTCGTTACATGTCTTACTTGTACTAGGATAATTTTGTACTCATCTTCAGTTGAGTATTGAAGTGTGCAATGTTATTCATCCTTGCGACTCAAAAATAATGTCTTGGATATTAACTTACTTTAATAATCAATTAGTCTCACCTTTAAATCCAAAGTAATTTCACACTTGGTACCAGCGTACCCAAGCGGACAAAGACAAATATTGGCCACACATCCTCCACCATGTTGGCACTCGCACACATCTTCTTTCTTAACTTCTTCCAACTCATTACCAACGTCGGCAGGCTTCGAATCATTCGTCAGCACTTTTCTGACATCTTCAAATGTGTAGGTCTTGAATGGTTCCACAGAATTATCTAATTTGTTATTATCTTGTTGCTTAACTTTTTGGATATCTCGCATCACGAGATCGTTGTCTTCGAAGTTAACAATATCGTTTATGTCATACATAGAATGTGGGTCCAGAATATTCTTGGGACGTTTGCGCACGGTTGATTCACTAGTCGTCACCTCGTTTAGTAGTTGATATGGAGCAAGGGCTGGAGCACATTCAGCTGTAACAATTTACCTGAAGTTAGTTATAAATGTCCGTTTTTATGCAGATCGTCAATTTTCGTTTCTCACTTATATTGAAGAATATTACTTAAAAAGTGATCTAAATTCTTACACATATTATTTTTTCAAAATTTCTCTTATTTTTTTTACTGTGAATAGGTTGTACAAAACGCAAAAACGAGCCAAAACCACAGAAGATATATACTAGTACTAGCGTTCAAAAAGTAATAATAAAGAAAAACTGAACTACGTGACTATAGGAAGCGATTCATCAAAGATTTAAACCATATTAGTACAATGTACCGCGTGGTCCCCCCTCCCGAGGAGGGCCAGACCGAGAGGAATGGCCCTCGGTCAGCCGGGGTGCGAGGGATATGTCAAAAGACAACTTCACCTCCGGCCTAGCACATCGACCCACAGACGGCGTGCGGTTTAGTCGGTTCGAGTCCGACATAACCTCCCCCTTCGGCTCCGAAGGGGGGGAGGGAATTCGTGGGAATTTCACGTAAAACAAAAATTGAAAAAAAAAGTACAATGCCATTTTATATACAAAACAGATTCATACACAATCAACCAATTGGTCCACCACAGTCCACTGCTGGACATAGACCTCTCCCATCGTGCGTCATTTCATATGATCCACCGCCGCACACATTTCGTACCATTATGCGCAAAATAAATTCATACTTGAGTTCTTAATTTTTGGAACCAAAAGCATTTGGTTTCACCTTGTATATAATTAGGACAGAATTATATAATGTCGGAAAATGTTGGAACAACTTGCAACTGATTCTATTACTTTTCGTTACGATTCTGCCTTTGTGCCTTTTTGCCAATATCAACTTCTATACGTAGGTACTATATTTTATAAATATGAACTGGCGGCATTACTAATGTAGGTATTCGGAGACGACATAGACTGATTGGATGCGATTGATTTTGAAGTCCGATTTTATGATGACGTCGAATAAACCCACTCTTCATGTTTTATTTCCATTATTAGCTGTTGCCCACAGCTTCCCCTGAATGGATATCGGTTATCGCAACGAAACATAGCCCATAGTCCTTTCTCAAGGTCTAATCTACCCCTCAACCGAATTTCATCGTAACCGGTTCAGTGGTATATAATATTAATAAGAATGTCATATTACATTGTCAGTGGATGAAGAATGTATTGTATTTTGTTCTTTTCTATTATTATTTTTTTGCATTTCATTCTTCGCAACGCCTAGCACCTACAACTTCTCACATTTGCCTGTAGAACTTATAGATACGCAACTATACAAGCGGGTAGTACCTAGTCTAACGCTACAGAAAACTAAACCTGACTGTTAATAAGATAAGATACTTCAGTGTAAGCAATCTGTTACCCCGAAAGATATACCAAGGAACTTTGCACACTCCGGCTTCGATGCGAAAGGTGTGGATAAAGGTAGGTAGTTATATACCATCACAGTGTTTCCCAAACATCGTTCTGCCATGGCCCGGTAATTTTCACAGTGCCCCTTCGTGACCCACTAAATAGTTTTTAACCCAAGCTGGTTCCATTAATACTACACCTTTATTAATAGTAGAAATGTTTTGTTAATTTTAGGTACATACAATATTTTGGTATCACCTAATTTAGTCACTAAATTTTAGTGCGACGTATGGCGCTATTGCTTATTTTTTACTAAAGAATCCAAGTTTGCGGAAAAAAGGTCGGTTTCTATATTTATTTTTATAGTAAACTAGTGTTGAAAACCTAGCTTTAAATTTATATACGATGCGTCGATCGATAGTATACTCTTTAAAAAAAGGGTAGGAATGGTGCGACCCGGTATTTTATTTTGATGGCCCGGTACCGGGTCACGACCCGGCATCGGCCCGGCAAATGGGAATCGCTGTACCATCGCTTTGCGACCCCTTGTTCAGTGTTGCTATATTAGTGACATACAGGAACAGACTGGATCAATGGGATGTCTTTCTACCGTATATGCATGATTTTCTTAGGAAACAGAATATACACTATATGGCAATATAGGCTATTATAATAGACCTACGTCTAGCAATTTTTTTTGTTCGTACCAGTTTTGTGGCGAATAAGCAAATGTCCCACTAGATGGAAATCGGTTACTGCAAAGAACCAGCTACACTCTTTAATCCTTCATAGGTTAACTTACATTTGTAGCCACTTTGGACCCCTTCATAATTCAAAAACTATTTCAGATAAACGTGTGAAATTTGACTCAAATATAAGGACTTGCGAGATAAATATGTGCTATAAATTTCACAAACACATCTCAAACGGTTATTTTTATATTAACGTCCAAAAATCGTCTTTTTAGTCCAGATGACCTAGAATGTTCAAATTTGGCATGCAGATAGGCAATTAGGTGAATACAAAGGAATAAATCAGAAACTGGTACTTAGTGTCTGTAACTGTAAAAATATAAGAATCAGCAATAAAAACTTATGACAGCCGGTCTTTATGTGAATTAAGTCTTCACGTGAATATATAACGAGTTGAATACCACCCTTAATTTTTTTAAATCCAAATATTTCCGTGTTTGTACTTATAACTAAGTCCCGTATTCTAGAATACCACTCAACTTAATCTCAATTTTGCTGGGGAAAGATTGTATACACATTGTCAAATTTGACAGGTTGTCTGGCAGAGTTTATACAATTGTTCCTCAGATAAATCACGATTCAGCTGAGTGACATTGTAGAATATGGGCCTAAGAGCGTTTTCACACTCATCCGATATCCGATATCCGATATCGGTGTCGGACGCCGATAGCCCACACCTCAGATTATCACCGGGCACGGTAGCTTCGGGCGGTATCTGCGTCTGATGGGTATAGAGCCAACGCCCGAGTGCCATCACTGCGACGCGAGCGTGGACTCGGGGCTGCACACACGCTCACCGAGTGTCCGGCGTTTGAGACGCCGAGGCGGGAGCTTGTGGCGGCCCTGGGGGTGAGAGTGCTCACGCTCTCCACCCTGCTCGCGGCGATGGTCCGCTGCGCGGATGCGTGGGCGGCCAACGCCTCCTTCTGCGAGCAGGTCATGCTCGCGAAGGAGACAGCAGAGCGGGCGCGGCGCGATGAGCGAGAAAGGCTCGCTGACATCGCTGCACGCGCCCGAAGGCGGCTCGGGCGTCGGAGGGCGCAAACTGACCTCCGCCCCCCATGAGCGCGGGCCTGAGGGTGACGGGTGGAGGCGCCCGTCACCCTAGCAGAGGCAGGCCACGGCGGCGGCGCGCATCGTAGGACGATACCGAGGAGGGCCAGATGGCCCTGGGTCAGCCGGGGTGCGAGGGATATGTCGCATGACAACCTCACCTTCGGCCTAGCACTACGACCCAGAGACGGCGTGCGGTTTAGTCGGTTCGGGTCCGACATAACCTCCCCCTCCGGCTCCGGAGGGGTGGGTATCCTTGGGGATTTCCCGAACGTTAAAAAAAAAATAAAAGATAGCCCACACCTTGTGCTGTTTTTACATTTATCCGATAAAATCGGCCCGATACGGCCATTTGCTCGATAGCACAGACTAGTTAGGGATGCTAGGAGTAAAAACAAGAGACCTTATTGACATGACGGTATCGAGTTTTTTTGAAGTGAAAACTTCTTTAGCGGCGTTGGATGGGTAAAAATTGTTAATTCAAAATCCGCAACCGGCGACTGACGTCATATAACATTAGCAACAGACTGCCTATTTTGCAAGGGATAATAAATAGCTTGGTAGCGGTAAGCGCTTCGACTGTTAGTCCTTATGGTCTCAGATAGTACCTGGTTCAAACCTGGCCTTCTGACACTTTTTGTGATTATTTTTTCTTTTTGTAATTTATTACTTTTTGTGATTATTTTATCTTTTTGTAATTTTTTACTTTTGTTAATTATTTTTTCTTTTTGTAATTAATTAATTTCTTCTGACAGAATATTAGCAGAACATTAGTGATAGGTTCTATGATTGGCGCTATATTATAGGTATGGTATGGTATGTTCTTTTTATCTTTTTCTATGTACCTATATAACGAAGAAAGAAAGAAAGAAAAAGTTTTCACTTCTGCCGGCACTCCCAGAGTGCAACCAGTCTTTTTTTTATCTTATAATCGTGATCAGCGTCATCAATTAAAACGAAAAGACATGTAACTCAGAAAATTTCATTAAGGTCAAAAATTGCTTGCAGTCGCTGTTTTAGTTTCTTTGTGTTCCGATATCGGGCCAAAGCAGTGGTGTTGGCTCCGATAACCGATATCGGGCCGGACAATGTGAAAGAGACATTTGACTTCCTCCGATATCGGATGTAGGATATACGCCTTCGGAACTATTTCGATCGTGAATCTCAAAATGGAGGGACAATTTTAGCTATAACGTCAGTGGTTGAACGCGTAGCTGATGCTCTTAACATTGGACAACGAACTGTTAGAAGAATAACTAAAGAAAAAATAGCAAGACTGACATCGAAGAAATTAACTTCACACACCAAAAAAGAGAAAACGAGCAAAACCAGTCGTAGGCATCGATAGCTTTGATGCCAACGCCATCCGAAGACATGTGTACGGCTACTTTACGAAAGGAGTATCTAACAAGAAAAAAGTAAGTGCAATCACTGAAGGAAGCTGGATTATTCTTCGGTGGGGAAAGTTCTTTAACGAAGATTTTGAAGACCGTAGGATTTCGATACAAACAATGTAATAAACGCAAAATATTGATGGATAGATTTGTTATCGTGATGGCAAGATATACTTTTTAACGGCAAGTGAAAGAAATTGAAAATTAGCAAAATTTTGTGTTTTTAATGTTAACTATACTGTAAGCCGCTCTTAGACCGATGACACTGCGGCATCTGCGTCCACAGTTCCTGTTGAAAAAAGGATCGCGACTTATAATTTGTCACACCGAAACAATCAACGGGTTGACAAGCCACCTGCCCAATCCCAAAAGAAAGCTGACATCGTCGCATAGCCTCAAAATAATGGCTTAAATGCAAACATAAATATGTTAAAAGCGGAATTGGTACGTCATTTAAAAGAAAACAAACCAACCAAGATCCGATACGTTATTGACGCAATAGCGTTAGAACATGGGCACAGAGTTATACGGTTACCGCTTTACCATTGTGAATATAATGCAATTGAGTTGGTGTGGTCTCAAATTAAGGGATATGCTGCAAGACACAATACAGAACCCCGCTTTTTTGCACTTTGCTGTGTTAAATCCACAGCAAAAATGCAAAAAATATTGGAAGAAGCTCGAGAACATGTGACTAAAAGAGACTGAAAAAAGGTTAGGAATAGAAACTATTATATTAAGAAGGGAAGATTATGAAAGAGATGTGAACATAGAAAATATCTTAGAAAACGAACTTATAATTAACATCATGATGGCAGTGACGACAGTGAGAATAGCAGTATGGACGAATCTGATTAAATATGGGCATTTGTTGCACCTTATTTTTGGTCTCTTTTTGTATTAATTGGTTTCTTGTGTGCATATTAAGTATGTTATATATTCATTTCCATTCCAATGTTCAGTTCTTTCAAATATATTAAACCTTTTTAATCAGGTATTACTTGCAATAAAAACTTATAGATTTCATTATATTTTTTTCTAGAATAAATGGACATTTCACATCACTATTGTAATATATCAAAACGGCCATTATAGCGTGCCGTAAGTATAGTTTGAGCGGATTGAGGTCCGTAGACGTCCGTAATGAATGTGTCCGTATTTATCTATCTGTTAAATGTTATAATAGAAGTGGTACTTAACCGTAATTTATTTAAGGACTTCGTGTTGCCTATTTTGGTCATATAGTGAATGCAGAACCAATCAATTGGTCTATTGCAGTTCACTGCTGGATATAAGGTTCTTCTAATACACGCCCCAGACCTCTGCCTTAATTATCTAGTCTATCACAATTAGCATTTTCAGGTCGTCCGTCCATCTGTTTAGATTCCATCACACCTTCTGTCAGTCACTCTAGGACTCATTGATGTATGGTCATATAAAAATTAATAGCTGTTGCCCGCGGCTCCGCCCGCATTGATGTCGGTTATCGCTTAGTGTTGAGTCAACATAGTAGCTTTATGCATGCAAGTTCTCAGCCCGATCGGTTTAAAATTGACAAAGTTTCAAATAAACTTACATCTCCTATTTTATCCCTTTGGGGGTAGAATTAATCACAATCCTTTCTTAGCGGATGCCTACGTCATAACATCTAACTGCATGCCAAATTTCAGCCCGATCCGTCCAGTGGTTTGGGCTGTGCGTTGATAGATCACTATGTCAGTCAGTCAGTCACCTTTGAGTTATATATATTTAGATTTTACTCTTTAATATTTTTCCAAATTCCTCTCTTTGTGTAAACTTACGCTATGTAGTAACCAGCATTAATATATTTTAATAGATATTATCAAGTGTAATACCTTCATCAATATCTGATAGAATATCTATATCATAAATGGCATAATTGGGTTAGATTGTCCTCAACAAGCCATATCTAATTACCCCTAATTGTCAAAGCAATGTTACTGTCGCAATATATTCGAACTACTTGAGTAGTGATTACCTACTGACATTAATTAAATTATTCAAACAAAGCCGTTGTAATTACTGGCGATTAGAATAGATTGACAGTTTTATTGCCACATTCTCATCTCACAGGCGGTGCTTATTCACTTACGAATATATCCGTAAAACTATTGAACCGTTTTAAATCGAGTTCACATCGGATTGTCGTGGGTAATATTAAAAAAAAAACTTATTCATGCACATAATAGTGACACTAGTAATACCATAAATGTCATTCCTGGCCATAACATTACCGACAGGAATCCACTCCTAGCACAAGCAGTTTAGCGTTGTTTGAAAGGTTAGAGATAATATTATTAACTTCGGTTGCTAATTTCAACAAAAAAAAATAGACTGTGTGCTTTAATGAATTTTGACTCCATATTGATAATTCTGTTACATAACATATTACAATCCATAAAATCGAAAATTGAAACTACTAACTTAACTAGTTATTTTAATTGAATGCACTTCTATATCTAAATTAAAGGTATAATCAACTAAACAAACATCTAAGGGAAGCTTTGTGATTTAATGAGTCAATTAGACCCAAAACCGACAGCTTTGGTTTCCACAGTCAAATCTACTGTTCGACATTGTAACGCGTTGTTCACACGGAAACATAGAATTCCAAAACGGAACTAACTTTGCGGAATAAAGTTTAGTTACAATTTAAAATCTATGCTGTATCAGTTTTTATGTGCATTCAGTTTAAAAAACGGCGGTCATCATCTTCTTAGTGTGTCTTGTTCCCAGGGATTTGCATTTTTATGATAACTTCTGCTATCCGACCTCCCAAACCCGAGCCTACATCTGAACCTCACCTATCAATCAGTAGGTGGATAGGCTTGCAGGTAAGGCTATCAAAGACGTAAGGTCCTTAAAATTCTTCGAGTTTTTAAGGTAGCTCAGTGGTTAAAGCAAGCCCCTGTAAGGCAAGGATCGCGGTTTCAAGCCCCGCCTAGACCAATTCATTTTTTTCTATTTAAATCAATACAGTGAATAACCAAAGCGGACAGACTTCAATAATCTGTAAAGATCCGCAGTTGCAGATATTTATGTTTTGGGCAATCAGTTCCATGAAATATAATTTGTCTCAAGATAGGATCCGGAGACGTTTTGGAATAGTTCAGTTCGAATAAAACCAAAGTGACCGATTTCGTGCGGATCGAAAGTATCAAAGGTTACATGGTAGCCCCTGATCAGATTCCACGGGAAAATACTGAAAACTGTTCAGTGGCAAATCGAAAACACTCACAGCACCCATTGCAAAAACAAAACCAAATGCCTCATGAACAAAGCCTTACTCCGTTGTATTCCAATACTATCACTAATACTTACATACACATGGAAATAATGAAATTCCTTGTTGTCGCGCTTAGAATTTGTAATCATTTGTCACGTACGCCTCCTATAATGGAATTTTACATTATTGTATGTATTTCTATATTGAAAGCATATCTGTTCATTACATATTCTGTTAGGTATTTTAGATTCTGTTATTCCGAAAGTTGATTTGTTATTGAATTTAAAATGAAAGTTAAGTTAATGTGAGTTCTTTTATGAGATTTCTGTTTTGCATCCGAATTGGTGCCCTCTGTGGCGTGATGGTAGGATCGACTAGTACATCAGAGAGGCTGATCTCTTTCGGGGCTTCGATTCTCTCGAAAGAACAAATTAATATTGGGATATATGAAGATTATCAATTTGTATTGAGCTGGGTGTTTCTACGTACAATTAATAGTGTCAGATACAAACGTAGCTTTAAAAAGGGATTGCAACGGCTTCGAGTCACATTTTTCAATTATAATGACATTATAATTTTATTTCAATATACATACTATAATAATCATTATAATTATCTCAATGAAAATGATCTGTCCATATTTAAGCAGAATGGAACCACAAAGCAAACACAAACCTTTGAGATATCAAAAAATGATAAGTTAATCAACTATAATTTTGTCAAACGTCGTTTGTCAAATGAAGATTTGTTATTCGTTTTTTGTCCGATGATTGGATACCGATCTCACACTATTGATGTGCACTAAAATAATTACTACTTGATCCCTGTTAATAACGTGATAAATACGAAAGTCGACTATACTCTTAGAGCGTTTTCACACTCATCCGATATAATATGCGTATAACGAACTTAAGTGTCTGACTGCTTAGAATAGTTTTTTGCGTACGTAAGAACATATCGACGAAATCCACATCAAAAGGCATAAACAGTCCAAATTAACGAGCAAGGGTCAGCAGTATCTATATCCGAACTCCAAAGCAGTGCACTCACTTTTTGTTCTTTTCGAAGCAACGTCAAGTCAAAACTGCTTTGTTTTGCATAGAGCATTGACGCAAGTTTGCCGAAGATAGTAGTTGTGCTGGCCAGCAATCCTATGTGACGACAGTGTGTTTTTTTATATGGAATTTAAAGAAAATCCAATACTGAGTTGTGCGGTGAATAAGTACAGCAATGTTGTGTCCTAAAATAATACATTCGATAAATTTTATGACTAACTGCACGTCACTATTGACAATAATGAACAGCAATTTGCTCCTTCAAATGTAATTACTAATTAATTCGAAACTTTATGAGTGGACAAAGGTCAAAATGGCCATCATATCGTGCCAGTAGTGTAAATTGATTAGCTATATCAACGCACGTCGTTGCCAACTTTAATATTTAAGTGATAAGTAACTTCCAACGCCTCGTATACAACGTTAGTAAACTTGAATATGCGCTGAAGTTTGTAATCTGAAGCATCTATAAAGTTTTAACTTTGCTCTTCAAAGACTCAGGTGTTAAGTTTACTCGTACGTTCACGTACGGTTAATATAGAGCAAAGTTTCTCAAAGTGAGTTTTCATCCGAACATCAATCACAGTTGCATTCTAAGTTTAGAGCGGGCTTCCATTTCATCCTTTCACCATTTGGTTTACAAAATTAACCAAACTGCGATCTGACCTGACCTCGAGAGGAAAGCCTGCGCTAAGACCTCGTCCGTCAATCAGCAGGTGCACTGGCTCGGGTCACGAAGATGTTGATATACACCCTCGACTCAAAGTCTGGTTTCTTAGTATGAGTCTTCGTACGATACATTCAATAGCCTTTAAATAATAGATTTCATTGTTTTGGGAAAGCATGATTCTCCGTAAAAATATTGGTTGATTTTGGATTCTCTCAAAGTGGGGGACGCAAGTTAATTGCAGGG
Source organism: Eilema caniola (assembly GCA_949126895.1). Classification (NCBI taxonomy): domain Eukaryota; kingdom Metazoa; phylum Arthropoda; class Insecta; order Lepidoptera; family Erebidae; genus Eilema; species Eilema caniola. Next base: position 11,783,359 of record OX421460.1, on the reverse strand, counting down.
TATACGGCAATCTTATTTGTTTTATATAATAAAAATTAGCGGGAGCTACGTGTCACGGCGATGAAAATGTTGCGGTGGATGTGCGGAGTCACGCGTAAAGATCGTGTTAGCGACTCTCGCATCCGCTGCAGCCTTCATAGCTGTGACATCACAGATAAAATGGAAGAGGGTCACCTTCGCTGGTGTGGCCACGTCTTGCGGTAATAGCTAGACTACGTGGGCAACAAATGCCAAGCAATGGCGCCCCCGCTGGGTCCAGGTAGAAGGGGTAGGCCCAAGAATTCCTGGCTTGACGTCGTGGAGGGTGTCATTCGTGCAAATGGTCTCACTACCATGGACGCTTAAGATCGTGCGAAGTGCCGGAAGGCGGAACCAGAACTCCGAGGGCATTTAGGTCTCGGATGCAATCAGGATAACGTCTAAATGTAGATGTTGAATAAAAATTATTCTGATAAGGATAGAAGTATTTGAACCTACAAGTTTGAGAAACCCTGGTATATTATAGTGAGTTTCTACAAGTACGACTTAACCACCACACGACACTTTTAGCTCCAGAGATCTTTTCGTTTAGTTTTGCGGTCATGTGACGGGAAGAACCGGATAATGGATTAAAGTTTACAGTTGTTGACTCCACTGTCCTAGTTAAACGTATATTCTATAGCTTGACCACTGAAAATGAAATTCTGAAATATAATCTTTAAGAATAAGAAAACTTAAAAGGTACGTTGATAAATTGGTTTTCAAACGAAATTGTATTTTCTACAGTGCTCACAATCACAGACACACAGACATAAAAGTATAATGTGTACATATTTGCTACTATTAGCGACGCCTAGACACCTCTCCGAAATCCATTTGAGAAGAAATGCCATTTATAACAACGATGCCTTTGATTAATCTTTTGAGTTATCTGTCGCATTCGATCGGTATTCTGAACAAAACAAAATGAACGAGCACCCTCCACTTTCCTTAACCATCTATAGAATTTTAAATCGCACGACTTGGCGCTACTGAGTCGGATAGCCGAAACTGTCACATGATTGACACGCGAGAAAAGCGCTGCGATGGCTAGGAGGCCTACGAGCTGGTGGAGGTGTGTGCGATTAGTCAGAGTTATGCCAGTGGCGAGTTACGTTGTTGTGTGATAAAAACACCATAATCTCATGTTGGAAATAAACAGTCGTAAAGCTAGTCATACCGCGCCAAACCGACCGAAGCGCGACCGAGCCCCTATAGCGTGAAAGCATCTACTTGCAGCGCTGTTGTAGCGCGACTAAAACGCCTAAAATGTAAAAGCGCTCTACATATTTGCGTTTCTGTCTTTCTGCAAATGTGGGAACAGAGGAGTAATCGATTGTCTCGAGGCGATTCTATGAAGGTATATGTACTTATGTGACGGTGGAAACGTAAGTTTTGTATGTTCCCAGTTCGCTGTGTCTACATTTCAGCGGAATGGAGTTCATTCTACCGTAAATCTGTTATGGCGTTCTGTATTGTAGCGTCTGTTTGTTGTGAGCATTGTGACTATTTTAGAATTTTCTTTGATACAATTATACTTTGTTCAAACGAATCGGAATTGAGTCGCCGTTGAGACTTTACTGGACTAATTTATTGTTATTTTAAATCATCCGAACAATTGAAATCCGAAGAAGAGAATAAATAAATATCTTTTAATAACTTTGTTTTTGCCGAAAAAAGTTTCGTCGCTCTCTCATTACTTCAACCGTGTCCGACGTCCATCAACGGGTGTGCGTTGACTGAAAGGCGCCTCAAATATACCTACATTTCAGTTATACAATTTCAAAAAAGATATGTTACGAATTTAGATACCATTACTTATTTTTCTTCTCATAGTCTTCATATCTAATTATAAAGTTTTTCAGTGACGTTACGTTGAAAGAGCGTCAAAGCGTGCCAGCAAACGAGACACCCGATCTTTGATGATAAAGTTTTAACAAGATACTACATATCGAGTTGAAAGTTGAACGGAATTTATTCAACGTCATATTCTGAGAGCTAATCTGTTCCGTTAGTTCCGAGTAGGATAAAGGCATTATTCTGTATTGTTTAAGTTACGAGATTATTATGCTTTGATCGAAGTTACTTAGCTTCATTGTAGACTTACATTCAACTAGTTCAGAAGTTAGACAGATTTGCTTTGCCGTTACATGTTCATTGGCCAGTTGAATAGTTATAGCCCGTAGTAATAGCTTATAGCATTGTTCATTTAGCTTTGATATCTATTTTGTCCCATCTATAAAGCACCTATACCCGTTTGCACTAAACTTATGAGTATCTTAACTTGATGCCTAAAGTATATAAGACACCCTTAAGAAGAAAATGCATTGCACCAACCCTAAGATACTCCTAAACACGCTTAGTCAATCTTAATTCTTATGACACCGAATAACTAAGTCATAACGTTTTAAGAATCTCCTAACCCTATTTTTTTAATTGTCAATCAATGTCAGGTTTTGTTATGTACTGTTTGACACGTGACATTAAACTAAATAAATAAATAATCTAAATTTAAATAAATTTAAATACAACGCGACTTACGCGACTTGACTGACGAGACAAGATTGTTAAAAAAATCATAGACAATCGCTCAATTATCATAGACAATTGGCTAATTCAATCGTTCGTTTACACCTTCATTCGCTTTACTAGGCTTGTCTAAGTTAGGAATGCCCTTTCATAAATATGTTGGTGCAATTGAAAATAAAGTTAAGATTATCTTAGACTTAGGAGTCACTTTACAAGGATTAACCCACGTAGAGTTTAGTGCAAACGGGCACTAGACTCCTAGACAAATAAACAGGACCCCGATTCTGCTAATTTTATGACATAACAACACCACTGTCGTACCACTGGCGTTGTATACATATACATTTTTCATACTCTACAAGATAGTCATTTAATTTTAGACTTTAAAAGTATTTAAGTAATGTCTAACGTTAAATGGCATTGGTTTCAGTGTCTTTGGTACCGCAGTGGTTTTGCTATGATAAAAATAATAGCGGATCTGTGTAGCTGTTTTCTGTCTACTTATGGTGTAACTTAGACAGATACTGTTATTTTACATAAAGAAATTAGGTAGGTACAACCAATATCGAAATCCACGCGGACGAAACTGCGGACAAAGCAAGTACAATCATAAATATCAAAGATCTTTCAAGAACTTGTAGTCACTTTATCACAGGTTACGTTTAAGCGAGAAGTGGTTCTATAATAAAAAGTCAATATGGCCGTGAATGGAAGCAATCTGTTGGTAAATTACAAATAAAGTGAGTTTTTATCCTTTGTCCAAGCAGTGTGGGGTAAAAGTCGGCTCCCCATTGAGCCTTGCCGCGTTGTGAAGGTAGTAAGTATATACTCGGGCCAATCTTACCCTAATCTTTACGCTAATCTTCACATCAACAGGGAATTTTACCCTTTACAGTGTGTTGTAAACGTATTCTGACCTCCTTTTTTAAATTCTGTGTTATAAACCGAAGAGTTTATTTGCAAAAAATCTATAGAATGTCTATGAATGTAAAGTATCTTGGTCAAGTAATAGGTTAGTAATTTAACATTGTAATTATAAAATCGCGGGGCATAGCTAGCAGCTAGTATTGACAATAGAGGTATTTAGTTTATTTTGGCTTTTACGAGTGCCGATCACATTTAACTTTCTCAAACCCAAGAAAGTACCATTTTCGCTTGGATTTTGAATGTCTTGGTGATATCCCATTCGATCCCTAAACCGTGCATCAATCATTTTATACATTCGGATATTTTGCAAGTACACGTTGGATTTTATCTCCACAAAACCCGCGTACAAAATAAATGAAATGAAATCAAATTAAAATTTGGTCAACCCTAATGTTTGTGCTCATTCATCAGCGAAATTGTGCACACGTAACGGAACTAATAACAAGGGTTGTCGCCATTTACAAAGTGATGACTGATCGTCTTTAATATTGAATTTTTCTATATATATTTTGCTGGAAAGGACTAATTTCACCCTTTTTGTACTTATAATATAGGCAAAAGTAGGCCAAGACCATGGCTTATCAGTTGCTTCTTGCCTTTACACACTTCACGAGCTTCCTCCGCTTTTATTCAAGCCCGTCAGTTTGATTCTCATTATCTGATGATAATGAGAAGCACTACCCCTCCTCAAAGCGATTTCTCAGTAGCCCCCGACTTTGCACTTTGGAGCTAGAGGTCCACATAAGTATTATTGTTTTTACTGGCATGTTGGTTTTGCTGGGTGTAACTTCCTTCTGACTTTGATTGAATCTATTCAGTTGTTTACTAGTGATGCTCGAACTTCGAAATAACAAGCAGCCAAACAAATAAAGCAAATTCTCATTGCTACTAAAAATAACTAGTTTTTTCTTTTTTGAAAACTATTCAATGACAATCTCCATCGTCATCGCCAATTATAATTATAGCACTGAATCTCAAATGGACCCATTTTGAAACTGTAAACACTATCGCATATAAACGTAAGTACCTAGTATGTAAGAAATTATTAACTTCACAACGATTGGCTGATACTTTAAATTTTGTTATTAAGTTTGATTTTTAAATGTAGAATCTTAGAAAAAAAAACTTGTCATTCCCACGTAACAAAAACGATTTCATATTATGAAAGTGACCTCAAACTTTTTTGATGTGTGTACACTGCATTTTGACCATTGGCAGTATGTAACATACATAGTACTAGCTGTCGCCCGCGGCTCCGCCCGCGTGGATGTCGGTTATCGCGAATCGGACTATAATTTGAGATTTAAACTATCCTATCTCTCAAGTTGGATCGAACTGCACATGGTGTGCGAATTTTATTATAATCGGTTAAGTGGTTTAGGAGTCCATTGAGGACAAACATTGTGACACGAGATTTATATATATAAAGATATGAGGTCACCACGTGCTAAATTGACTTTGATATATTACTTTAAAGCACTATATTTTTTTACTCTGATATTCAATAAAATACAGGATCGGTTTGAAGTAGGTAAAACCAGCTTAAATAAGCAACCTTGGGTTTACTATAATCATTGCTCTTTTGACAGAAACATGGGTATGATTAAACGGTAATGAATACAAATCGATCAGTCTCCTAAATGGCAGTATTAAACACAAAGCGATCGCTTGCGGTTTGAAAAGCAAATGAACCACGGGTCAGATATTTAATCGAATGAAATCACTTTCGAAGGAAATTACTTGTGATCACAGAATATACTACAGTTATTGGTCCAGTCAATAAAGCAGTTGTAGAGAGAATGGGCAAGAAACATTAGGTTTAATTATTACCTTATTACCCGGGGACGCTGTGGTCCCCCACCCGAAGAGAGCCAGATAGAGAGAGATGGCCCTGGGTCAGCCGGGTGCGAGGGATATGTACCAGCTATTTCAACTTCGGCCTTGCACTGCGACCCACTTAGTACGTACGTCGACGTACTTAGTGTAAAAAAAAGGTATTACCTTATCATCACATCCCATCTGTTTGTTGTGTCAAATGAAATAACTTCAACTCAATCGTGGCACAAACATTTCACAGATTGACTTCCAAATTATTTAAATGAACCGATCCAGACCTACGTACTAGAGTAAGTGAATGTGAAACACCGGTGACATGATTAAACTCGTGTGTTTTGTTGCCTGCTGTTTTGGGAGGATATACATGAGTGTTGTTTTGTCATAATTATAAGAGATTCCGTAATAACGATTCTTGGTACTGTTATAATGTTTTCAACACACTTGCTCGTAAGGTGGCTATAATTTCACCGCAATTAGCTACATAATGACACTTGTAATCAAATTGTGTTTTTACGTCAATTTGACTTCACCTCGCCTGATGGTAAACTGAAGGCAAAGTCTCAGGAAAGAGGGTCAACATTACATACACGTACCATGTTAACAATGGTGGCACTCAGCTCGACAGCCTCATCAAAAAAGGATTGTCGTTGCAGCACCGCGTGTCACCCACCGGTTCCATTAGAGCTGCGACCACAATCCCCCCTGCCCGGCTATGCACTTGCTGACCCCTGAACGCAATCCAACTGAGATTGGATTATTATGGAGGGTCTTTCGCAATCGTGCACGGTGGTACCTACCCGCCCAAAATTTGTGGCAAATTTATGCCATCAAATTTCTATCACGAGTAAAAATTTCTACCACCAGGCTTTAGGTTTTCACTGCTATAATTCACAAGTGAGTTATAGTTTTTTTTTAATTTTAATGTTTGAGTTGCTTCTTTCTTAAACAAGTTTTGATACAAAAACGGTCGCGTATAATACGTACTGTAGTAGTAATAGTACTAATAAATTAATATCCTTTTGCTTATCCTGTAAAACTTTAAATTCCCCATTTAGTCAGCGATAAATAAAAACAGTAACATAGTTTAGTCTATGGCCGATCGAGATGCGCGCGCATAGGAAAACAAATACAGTTTTCCCACTATAGCACAAAAAAAATCACAGCTCGTTTTTGTAGTACTAGTTATTTATTAATTAAAATATCTACAAGCACTAGTTATGAAAAAAAAAGACGGGTTGCACTCCGGGAGTGCCGGCAGAAGTGAAAACTTTTTCTTTCTTTCTTTCTTCGTTATATATAGAGAAAAAAATAAAAAGAACATACCATACCATACCATACCATACCTATAATAAAGCGCCAATCATAGAACCTATCACTACTTTTCTGCCAGAAGAAATGAATGAATTACAAAAAGATAAAATAATCACAAAAAGTAATAAATCACAAAAAGAAAAAATAATCACAAAAAGTGTCAAAAGCCCAGATTCGATTCCGGTACTATCTGAAACCATAAGGACTTACAGTCGAAGTACTTACCGCTAAGCTACGAAGCTTTTTAGCGTACCTAACAAAATAAACAATCTGTAGCTAATGTTGTATGACGTCAGTCGTCGGTTACGGTTCAAAGGTCAAGTGATCCTGACGAACTTGAACTTGATTACCCATCCAACGCCGCTAAAGAAGTTTCCACTTCAAAAATGATTTATTTTGTACGAGATCCGATATATGATATGATTGTAGTGAAGCCCTTAACGTTATGATAAGTTTACTACGTGAAAACTGCAAGAGTCAATTTCTATTTTAGTATTATTTTATTCACAATAGTGATTTAAGACCCTCACCTAACGGCTCGGGTCTCAATGTCGCCTCAGCGGTAATCGCCAACTGTGTAGTTGTACCATAATTGACTATTAATCAAGGCAAGTGTGTCAAATACATTAATCTAATGGATGATGTATTGAAAAAGGGCAGGAACAAGCGCTCTAAACTGGCGGGCTTGCATGATTGGTTTAATTACAGTAGACGAAGCTCGTGAAATATGTAATGCTAGAAACAGACGGCGTACTGATGACTTTGCCAATGGAAGGAAAACGTGTATGAACGTATGTGCAGATTAAAGTGTGGCGATGATGACAATTTTACTAACGAACATTTGTGAAGGTATAAGATGTAATATAATATAATGTTCTTCAATTAAGTAAGTTATAACCGAGAGTCCGGGAAGGAAAGCAATTTCCCAACTATTTAGGTAAACTGTGGTTTGACTAAGATTGGCTGGCTTCACCAACTATTTAGGTAATCTGTGCTATAACTTCGAGCACGCAGCCAATTCAAATACAGTTTACTTTTGTGCTCCTTACTTGTATGCAGCCTTAGAGCACAGTAGGTGCTCCAGATTGCGAGCTGTATTTGGGGAATATTGTTTCATCGAATTGGGCTATGGGACAACTGTACTTAGTGCACTTATTATATTGGGAAAGATGGAATACACACATGTTATCCTGTCGTTCATAAGTATATCCTACGAATATTAAAATATCAAAGTTTATGAAGATGTTTGTTGCTTGAACGGCTGAAATTTGGAACTGAGCTGGAATATGTTCCCACAACACACGGGAATAGGTTGCCAAATACCTATTGCAGAAACAATATTGGTATTGCACGCGGGCTGAGTTGCGGGTAACATCTAGTTAGATGTCAATTTTAACTATTAGATACGCTCCGGCTACCCTCAAAGTTATACAGGTTTAATTTATAAGTTAAGATTTTGTGGATTTCCTTTCATTTAATTTGCCATTTTTGTTAGAGAAATTTGATCGTTATGATTGACATTATCGATTGGTGCCATAAAAATATAGGATGTTCCTTTTTCGGATTTTGGTCGGTTCAATTACCGGGTGAGGCAAGCGAATTTTCAAAAATTTATGAATGCATTTTTGTTTGCTTTTAAAAATAAAGGAAGCTTTACTTTGGTTGGAATTCGCTATCTCCAGTATTTAGAGTACTTCCCCTTCAGGTAAGGTCAAATTTTTTCACCCTGCGTATGGCTCCAAAAAAGTTTTTCTCTCGAAATTTTTGTGGCCAAAAATACAGTTAAACTTTTCCCATTCTAACTTTTTCTGAATTTTAACTCAAATAGGAGGAATACATTCTAAAATGTTCGAGTTTTTGTCCGTAAATATCCGAGCGAGTTGCAGAGTGCACTTTATACCCACGAACTTTATTCAACTGTTGCAAACTAACGCTCTACTCAAGCCATATGCAGTAAAATGTAGTCCAAAACAACATGCAAATAATATTTTCTTCTATGCAAATATTTTAGACGAATAATTTCATATTTACGTTGGTACATATTCATTTGTATATGGGAATGTGTTTGTATATTGGTTTCTTAAGCAGGTACAGGGTTAGCTTATAGCCTGGAATAACATTAGGGTTACGTTTTATTCCTCAAATAGGATGCGAAAGCAATTTCCAATTTTCGTGTGGAGCCGCTGACAAAAGCTAGTTATTATACCTACTAGCTATTGCCAGCAGCGATTATTAAATAATTATTGCTTAATAAAAATGGCCCTGAATAAATTGCAAACCGTTAAACGTTATCGTACAATCTCTAATGACCCTCTACGCGTATGTGAAGGTTTCCAAAACAGCTGACAATTCAACGCACAAGTCCAATCATGCCTCCTGTGTTTCACATACGATTGCCCTCGTAAGCACGAGTCGGTACATTCCAACAATTTTGGAGTAAATCTGTGAAGCGTTTGAACTGCGATTGGATTTAAACCGTTCTATTTGACACAACAAATAGAATTGGCTGAGCGGTGTGTGTTTGTGTTCCAGAATATATTGTGACGCCAGAGATGCTAAGATCGAATTGCTAGTAAATAGACAGAATTTGTCGACGCCTTTGCAACTGAGTCTTAATCTTCTATATCTAGGTACATACCATAAAACGGGGTGAATGAGATCAAACGATGGATAAAAAGTGAAACTATGGACTATTTCAATATAATCATGAACAGAATTATCAAATATCCAGGATATTAACCTAAAAATCCAACGAGTATGAGGACTAAATCACATAATGAATATACTGTCACCTGTCACAGAGTAATTTCAATACTGAGGCTATATCTAGTGATACTTTAGATTATAGAATCGGTAGGTACCTATATACAAAATGTCAAAATGAAAAATTTACAGAATCTTCTCAGGCAACAAGGCCTAAGATGACATCCGGCAAGAATCTCAGCGGAGTTGAGTTCAGTAGTGTACTTTAAAACTATCAGCTGAATACGAAAAGTTTCATAATATTATTCGTTAAAATAATTATGAGCATCTGCTCCTGAATATTGAGATAAAATCTGGGCAAACGGGAAAGTGGCACGCCGCGCCGGGAGAGAGGCGTGAAGCGACCTCACAGTTCACGCGCCTCAAAAGAGATTTAATCACATTATTATTCCACTGACATAGGTAAAGATATTTTTACCTTAACCGACACGACAACAAACCGATTTTCTAAATACTATATTTAAAATTAAGCTTGTTTTATAGATATCACTGTCAACCGTCAAATTGGTTAATAAATAGAGAAGAAAAGGTACTGAACTGAACCTATTACAGGGATGCCTAAATAATCCATGATCGGAAGTGAAAGCGTGAATCTAACGCGTTCAACAGCCGAATCAAATATCGTCTGCTGTAAAGGGGTCTCTATATTTTAACATTCGGGAGCATCAATCGGAATATGAACTGAATAGTTAATTGGTCTTAGAACATCGTTCCTGTTTATTACCTCTCTTGCGTATGCATTTATGTTTGACATTATGATTTAGCTATGTCCGGATTGTGGTTTATCCCTTATTTATATCTACCATATCTCTTCCGTCAATCAGCATTTATTAGTTGTACCGGTTGTAAGGTTGGCTTGGGCTCCGAAGATCTTGTGGAGGCTTACTACGCTTTTTATTTTCAGTGAAAACTATATAGCGTGGGAAGATTGAAGAAATCATTTTACTACCTTAGTTGCGAAATGTTTGAAAACGCTAATATAAACACCTATATTTATTTCTAATCAGACGTAGGTATACGAAATTTCGTGCTGCTTACTTTAAAAATGGTGGACTTCCATACAAACTTTCATCCCCTGTTTAACCCATAGAGAGTGAAACTTCCAAAAAAAAATTTTAGTTTTATAAAAAGAGTATTTATGGGCAACTACATTTTACAGTGGAACTACTTTTACCTCGTTAGAAAGTAGAACTTTGCAACGTGTCAGGAGCAGGCGGATCTTGCAGCAATAAAAGAGTTATATATAAATTTCAACTTGTATTTATTGGTATTTATGAATCACAATTAAGAGATCGTCACTACACAGATAGATCATCTTTGTTCCTAACCATCGACTCCCAAAGCTATCGATACAGCTCTCTATGCAATGTTCCATAAACAATTACATTCTATGATACTACAGATCTAAAGTCGTGATTAGCTCTAAGTTTCCATCTCTTAGACTCCTTGCTTCCAACTCCATATTATTTATTTTAGGGGGCAGTTGATTCCTAAGCCATTTATATATTTGAGGGAAAATCCTATACGCGTAATATTTCTCCTAGGAATAAGAGGAATGGAAGAAAAAACAGGTTTGGAATAGGTAAAAGTATATTTTGTTAATCTCAGACTGAATACTGAGGGCTAGGAAGAATCATGTTTACTCCAAAAAAAAAAAAAACAAGGAAACAAGCACCGATCTCAAATTAATAAGCTGTATAAAATTTGACCTCTTGTATTTATTAAAGTGTTGATCCTATAGTAATAATGTCGAGACATTATTTATCTGATAAATAATGTAGAAGTAACTGGAGAGATATTAATAATAGTTTTCAATATACAAGCAAAATACTGAAAAAGGGGTCTCACGTCCCACCTTCGGGAATACCATACTGAGAGAGTATGTTCATCTGGGCACCTTAAAGACTAACAGTGCCATCTTTTAAAACTATACTATTTACTCGGTCTGATCATCAATTTTCACGTGAATATAAACGTATTAACAATGAATTCCAAAATCGAATTGAAAACTTAAGCGCAATCTTATCGCAAAGAATCAGCAGTGCATTCTTAAAGTCCTAACCTTTGATACAAACCATCCGCAGATTAGATCGCTCTTTCAACTGTAAGCCTCTAACCCAATCCCCTTGAGGAGTTGACAGCACTCCCTATTACACTGTGTTCCCCTGGGGGATTATATAGTTGCTGCATAAATATAGCTAAGGTACCATGCATGAGATTTTCAAGACGTTCAGATCTCGCTTAACCGAAGGGATCAGGTAGATTAATGTTTAGCAATTCGCTTTATTCTTCGCAATTTGGTTAATGACGTCACTGACTTTGTTACAACGCCTCGGGGATTATTCAGCTTCCCCAATTAGGAATTTTTCGTTTAATATCCTCAGGCGTTTTGTTGGAATTTCCACGTAAGGTAATCTAACCTTGTACTGTTATCTACCCCCCTTTCCAACGAAGGTTAAATGGTATTATTTGAAGATCGCTCCAAATATAATTCTTCAATGTGGTTTTCGAAACGATTTTAAACAAACGACCCTCTTATATAAGACATGTTCGAATGTAATTGCAATTCGTTTTGTGATCGTCGTAGTGTAGTTCACAGTCGCCGTGTCGTATCTTGTCACGCATTATTTGAGAAACACTGGCGTAGAAGTATCTTGAATTATCATATGAACTCCTATATCCATAATATAAGTTAGTTATAAGTACTAAGTACCTACCTTATACTTCATTATTTTTCTGCAAATTAAATTCTTTAACACTCCATCATAAGTAACCTCAGTATCGCATTATTTCTTTATCTTTAAAACAAGCTAAAAGTAACTCGCCACCCAGATTTCATTTACTTTTAATAGACTTGCAAAGTCCTTTGAGCCCGACCCTTTATAATGACAAGAATATGTTCTTTGATATTTTAAGGCTTTTTACTTCACTACGATAAGCTAGATATAAAATGTAATCAATTATTGTTTAACGTGTTTACCTAGCTAATGTAAGCTTAAATGGCTTTTATGACTCGAATTTTCATGTAAAATATATTATAAATTGAATTACATGGTTATGATAAAATATCTTTCAGTGAATTTTTAAATAATATAATGCTAGCTTGAATAATATAGTTATATTGGTCTCACTACTGAGGAATACTCAAGACAAGACTGCGCGATTCGATCCGCGTCCGATAGTTCGAGAGGGTGAGTCTCTTTGCTGGAGGAGTCTTCGGACTCCAAGGTGAAATCCAGGACTGCGTGAATGTCATGATAATGATGATTAGGTACTAATTAAAGTAACTACTGTCTTAATTCTTATTGCACAAAAACAGTACAGAGACCATGCCCGAAAAATACAAGAAACATTTACAAAGGCGTGGGTGAGCTTAACTCAATATCAGTTCTTTGAGATAGTGATGTAGTAAATAATAATAGTACCTAATGTACCTATTATTAAAAACATATAACTAAAAAGTTTTACCTATAAAACTACAATAGGTATATTGTATGGTGTCTGATGAAATAACCAATCATTTATCATTATTATAAGTAGTTTATGGAAACAAAACAAGTTTAGCCATTAAGATGTTCAATGCAATTGATCGACTCAATAAATATCATCATCATTATCTCAGTGCTGAGTCCCAATCGTGTCTGAGGCTTTCGCCTCGGCTCCTCCTCTATTTCGCATGGTCTTGGGTATCCTATCCATCCATCTACCAGCGAAGGCAAATCAATAAATAACAATATCCCCAACTAATTAAAGTTTAAAACTACTTACAAATTTCCAAAGTAGCAACAGCATCCTTCATCAGCTGGTACGTGTCACCATTGATCCTCAAGAAGTCCACGCAACCTAGCAGGCCGTCGGCTAGACCCAGCTTATTCTGAAGACCCGTCGTGTTGCCGGCTCCTCCGACCCATACTGGTTCGCGGAATGTCATCCGAGAAAACAAGCCCTGGTGACAAAGTATTTAAAATTATTTTAGATACTATGAACATGGTAGTATTATTGTGGCAACAATACCTAAAGACTCAATCGTGACAGAGTTAGTTGTTTTAATAAGGATAAATTACCTTCAACCAACTTCAACTCAATCCAATCTGATGATCCTAATATATGGAATTTTTAGTTAGAGGAGTTCATGAGAATACTAGCAATTTATTATAAGTCTTCCTTAAAAACTACGCCAGTCAACATTGTCCGCACGTAATACGTTTCCGCTGTAGTTGATGCCTGAGGACTAAGATTAGAATTCCCCTGTTTTTTTTGATCTAGAGCTTCGATCAATAATACAACGTTGATAATACAATTGATCGAAGATCTAGAGCTAGATAAAGTAATATGCGTGCTAATACAAACTAGGTATTGTAAAATGTACTTAAGAGAAAATTGGTTCGGTAACATTTTAGCTGTAAAAGAGGACTGACATAATACCAGAAGGGTCTACTAAAGTACTGGTTAGACTAGACTCATTACTGCCCTGCATGATTCCCAAGCAAATTATGCTCTCAAAGAGGTGGGTTGTTTTTATACGACGTCATTTTTGCGCTCGTGTTCGTTAAAAGCAATGAACTTCGAAGCTTTCAAAATGAAAACAGGGGATGGAGTTTTTTGAACACTACATGTATATGTATATGCACACCAATTGAGGTAGTCTGGCCTGGACAAGAGGCTGGCTTGGATCGCGTAGATCTTGGTGAGGAACCAAAATATCCCAACCTCAAGATTATAGAGCATTGATGGTTCTAATTTGAATATATAAGAATTTACGGTTACTTACTAAGATTTAGAACACTCCCAGTATACCTCAATTTCATGTTTGAAATTTGTATCAATGACATGGTTCTGCCAATCCGTGCTTCAATGAGGTATTGAATTGCTGACAAGATGTCGTATTCGGTGTGCAGTAAACAACCAGTCTTTATCAAATTCATTTAATTAAACCATGAAGATGACAGATCACAATCTCAGTCCAATGATTCTATAAGCGGACAAGCGTATTGTTTAAATTGCAATCAGATCTACCAGTTAAACTTTTAATTAATTCTGAATTTAAAGATTTACACCACCAAACCCTATTCCACGTTTGACCGACCATTATCGGAGGAACATTCATCCGTAACAGAGTTAGGGGTGGCAGTTCAAACGGGAGGAATTCCGTCAATTCTTCTAAGACATTACCCCCGACTGTGTTGAGAGGCAATTATGTAAAACTGGAAATAGACGCTCGGTAGACCCGCCCCGAGTTATGAACTTATGATGGGAGGTAGCAAACATTACGGGCAATCTAAAGATACTTTTAAGTATTAACCCAGATTTATACAGTAAGTTTTCGCATCCAAAGCTTTCAGACCATTAACATTTCTCAAAGACTTGAGTATAATTTACTACTGAGTAATTAAGACTGTCAATATTACTACGGATTAGTGTGAAATTTTGCCTCAATTGAGTGCTCTTCAAGCTTCACGATCTCGAATCTCTTCATTAATCTTATTTACATAACCGTTTCCAAGAATCAATTGTTATTTAGTACTTAAAATTAAAACACATTTTTTTATGACTGATGCTATCCGCTCCTCGCTCGCTTACGGGGAGGTGCAAATGTAGGCTTGTTTGCGTCTTCAACCCTTTAGTCAAGAATGCTCTTAATGAGTAGATTCAGCTTTTGCGTAACGATTTTGGTAAGCGAGTTGTTTTTGCGCCTTATTTTACAGCTCGTGAGCCAATTTATGTACGAGATTAATGGCATACGTGGAGAAATGCGGTGTCATTATTTGTCAGGAAAATATAGCCATGTTCTACAAGTATAATGTCTACCTGAGTATCAATTTTATGTTACAAAATGAGGCTAGGATGACATGGAACGGCGTAATAAATGAGGTTGATTTTTTATAAAGGGTATTCTTAGGAGAGTAGAAAGTGTTTTCGTAATAGCTACAAACTTTTTATCTTAGTTGAGCTGATAGTTTGATCAGGGCTGTTAATTGCGTATACTCGCTCAAATTAAATCTATGATTTGAGAACAATCGTAAAGCCCATTAAATTTGTCGACCGGTATACGCATTTAAATTCCATGTTCAATATGAGGCAACAGTGCCTTGAAACGCGCACGGGTTTGTTACACTAAAACCCTTTTCAAATCCGTATTCAGTATACGGCACGCGTCCTCCAATCGCGTACGGGTTTATCACGCAAACTGTTCTTGCTACTATTTGTATATACTTATAGAAGTTGATATAAAAAGGTCTGGTTAGTAAGAACAATAAACTAGAAACTACAAGACGTTATTGAACGTTTAGCAACGAAACATGGTTTGGGATTTCGTATAAAAAACTAACTGACATAGACAGCAGCTGGCGTCGAGTTCTTTGCAAACATACATTACCGTTTGTTTGGTCGATGAAGAATACGTCTTATTGCGTCCACTTTTGATGTCGTATTAGCTAGTAATTTCAGAATATATTGTTGCCATACTATTTATAACTAAGTCTATTTATTATTAAACTTTGATCTACTTGATATACAATTATGATAACGGGTATTACCTTCCTTTCAGTTTATGATTTGTAAGATTAGTACCTACCAGATATAAAATTGATTTCTGCCTTATCAGTCACAGTGGGATTTTATACTCATCCAATTTATTATTTACTTACTAACAGACAATTTAACTACTAATTT
This sequence comes from Eilema caniola, assembly GCA_949126895.1. Taxonomy (NCBI): domain Eukaryota; kingdom Metazoa; phylum Arthropoda; class Insecta; order Lepidoptera; family Erebidae; genus Eilema; species Eilema caniola. Next base: position 11,767,303 of record OX421460.1, on the reverse strand, counting down.
TATTTATTGATTAGATATAATATTTTTTTTTAAAATCTTTATGCACTCTATTATACTTCGAAGATCATTTGAAACTCACTCACTAAAATCTACCTAGCCGTTGGGCTTATAGAGAGGAATAAAGAAATCTATATATAGAATAACAATCGGATAAAAATACAAAAATATACAAAATCAACACGTCTGGCAAAGATCAGCACACATTTTACTGCAGTTGGATTGCATGACATATATCACAGCGTCGCCTACCACTTTCGAATACATTAGATTCAGCCTGACAGCAGTGCAATCTCCAAATGGAACGACCGTGTTCTTAGCTGGCTGTTACAATATGAACTGACAAATTTGCTTTGCGTACTTGCGATTTGTAACAGCTTGTATTTCTCGAATACAAATGTTTGTTTGGCAAGTATTGTATTGTTATTGGTAGCAGGCTATATATCTATTCATAGCTTGTCAAACGTCAAAAAATAAAACAATAGAAACGAGTAGACTTATAGCTTTGAAAGCAGTTAACCTGACGTCGGGTTGAAATAATATAGCTTTGAGAAACGATACGGTAGAAGGACAGCAGATCATGGAGAATAAAAAGACGTACAAGTTTTAGAGAGAGAGGGACTTCACAAAAGAGATTTAAGTAGTAAAACTAACTTGTCCGTCTCCTGTTACACTTGAAAAGCGATCCATTCGTATTGGTGTCTGAAGAATATCTCGAAATTGTATTAAACTGCTGTAACTTTAAGATCCCCACTGTCACTGCGGGAACTTTGTTCTTCAATATCCGTTTTTAGAACTTGGTGTCTTGTACAACTAGTTTCATAATTGAAATTTACGTTTGGGAATACTTGAAATTTCTGTACAATTATTTTATTACTAGCTGTTGCTTGCGGCATTCTATACCAAACTAATCTTGTGCCTGTAACCCACAGGATTATGAAATAAAAAGTAGCATATATGCTGTTTCAATTATTGTCTTTCTCTCTGTCAATTTTTTTTATCCAGTCATTGATAACAGACTATGCCCCATCTGTTAACGTGTGTTAAATGCCCATACATATTTACACCAGAGGAACTCAACACCATCCAGGCATGCTACTAGCACACTGGGAGGACACAGTTTGAAAGTCGAGGCGCCAACGCCATGATAGAAGATAACAAACATCCACTCTTGCGCGACTGCTACTGCACCACAAGAACCTTGATTTCAGATCATATTTAAGGGTCGTGGATAGGAAATGGCTGTTTCGTATGATATACGGGATCACTTTATGAATCTGATGGTCAGTACCCGCATCGTGAAGAGCAAACCCTAATTCATCCACCCGCAACCGCAGTCAGGGCGGTTGCAGAATATCGCACCTCTGCCTTGTTCACCACATATATCTTGAATTATCCAGAATATTCGCTTCTTTCATCGCTGCTTTACTTTTCTCTGCGTGAATTAATCTTTGGAGAAGGTCGCAATCAGGGTTAAAAAAAAACTAGGTCAACACACTCTTAACCAAAAAAATTCTATTCGACGAAACTTGTTTTTCATTGTATAAATTAATAATAACTGAGCAACCGCATCCCATTCAGAAAAACCTTGTACTAAATTATGTATCTGAAGCCGCGCACACGCTTCCGCAATGAATAACGAGGACTTGAATAAAGCAAATGACTAGGATGCAGCGTCCGGCTTTGTACGGAAGATGAATTATTCCGCAAAAGCTTAAACTTAAACGTTACAACCAAATCTGAAATTGGTTATTAATTGCAAGGAACATCTTAATATTTTTAACCAGCTTTTGGAAAGGACAGTGTTTTCAATTTGATTGTAATTTAACACATTTTGTCTTGGTATGAAGTTTTGGCAGGTTATGTGTTGTAGCTGAGTCTATAAACTCGATTTTGGATTGACTTGACATATCAAAGACATCGGTCTTACAATTACAATACAATAATGTAAGCTATTATACCTAGTTTTTTATTTATTTATACATTTTTGCATTCAATGTTTCCACTTTGGAGCCCGGAGTTCCTAACTACTGAACCATGCAAAGTAAAGTCTGCAGCAAAGCCTTCTGGGACACTTAGAGCAGACTTCACTTGAAAACTGAAACACCATGATGATTGGCCATCAAGACCACATAGTTACACCCAGTTTTTAGTTCTTCAAACTATGATATTTTATATTTATTTCTTTCGTGTAAAAGCTTCGTACAATTGATCAAACAATCAGAGCAGAGCACTCTATTTTAAATCGCATTACACGAACGATTGCACCGAGCCGAGATTTCAATAGGTCGGACAAAGAAAACGGAATACAAGTTGATTGTGCCCCCTCTTAAAGAAAAGCCTTGCTCTAAGATGGTATCTAAGCAAGCAGAAAATGTGGCGCGTTTCTGAGAGCCGACTAAACTGTAGTTTGAATTAAGACTCCTTTGTGATAACAGACTCAGTGTTTTGTAATGCTAATAATGTTCTAGCTACAATAATAGTGAAGTGCGAGCCTAATTCTATTATGTTAACGTATCTACTACAATTATGAATAAAAAATGTGGAAGAATCTATAGATGAATATGTGCACGGATGTATTGATGGAAAAATGTGTGTATGTATGAATGGACTGGTTGTAACCATGGAGAAGGAAAAATTCTATTCTGTCCTCCGTGGTTGTCACTCAATCACGCCAGGACGAATTAACGAATCTGAACGAAGTTTTGGCACAAGTTTGAAATAACATATACTAGGCTACTTTGCGTTCTAGTAATAGTATCCTGTGAGTTAAGCGGGTGAGATTGATATTTCACGCGCGTAGAGTTAATGTGGTCTCCCACAGTTAATAAAAACTATAAATGTCAATAAAAAGTAACTGGTTCGCATAAACAACAATCAGAAGATTAAAAAGTAACAGACAGCCTCCGTGGCGTACCGGTAGTGAACGCGGCCGCTGTGCAGGAGGCGCGGGTTCGATCCCCGCTCTGTGCAGATATTATTGTGTGCATGAATATGGGTATTTGCATTGGTCTGGTCGTGCCTCGGAGAGCACGTAAAGCCGTCGGCCCCGGTTGTCATACAAACATCAATGGCAGTCATTACGGGTAGTTGGAGCCCTCAAAAATCCAACAACTGGTCTAGCTGCAATGCTTCGATATCGCCTTGTGAGTTGTGGAGGTCAGATGGCAGTCGCTTCACGGACCCCGGACTCCAAGTTGAAAAGCTTCAGATGCGACTGGGATTAACGCTAGGATGAAGAAGAAAAAGATTAAAAAGTAAAAGAAGACAAGAATGTAACTCACCTTCGATCTCCCTCGAACTCTTTTCCCATTGTTGAGTCTCAGCCACGCATCCCACCGGTGTCGGTACACCGAGATTGTATTCCAGTGGCCCAGTCGCACGGGTTCAGGGGAACGCAGGATGCCAGCACCGCTGCCGCAGTCGAATCTAAACATATTATCAACGATATAACTAAAGTATACACAAAAATAATATACATTTAGAATGTGTACAAAGTTGTAGCAAGATTTAATGATAAGAGATAAATATTGACGAGGGCGAATGGGCAGCCCTGTAATATTTACGTATATAAATGAGAACGAAAATATTTCGAAGTAAGGCCAGGCTAAGAGCACTTGCAACTGGTGAACTTGTATCACGGAGGACAGAATATGATTAAGTAGCGGAGATGCCACAGTCAAATTTCTCGTAAGAAAAACGCGTGACCAAATGCGGGTGGGAAGGGAGACGCGGGGGGCATGACGTCATACCTCGTCCACGTCGCCATCTAGTGCGTCATAGCGAAACCGAACAGAAACAGACCTTGTCATTTTTGTTATATAGTTTGACTATTCGCCACTAAGCGCTACACAGAATTCTAGAATAATCTATTTTAAGGAAATAATTTTCAAAAATAAGGCCATCTTTTGGATTATAGCAAAATCATTTAGGGGGCTTAATGATTTGGCCTTATACCGACAGATGGCCTATTTTTTTTTACTTTAATTTTCAATTTTAGCAAAATATTCCATTTAATAAATAATATAACATTTTTGAAATTGCTAACGAAGTCGGGCAAGATTATTGTGATCATTTTGATAAAATGAATTGAGTTATTATTACAACTAGTATACATGCCAGACTAGGTTACTTATTTCTTCTCTACGCTAGATGGTTCTGTTAATACATTTTTTTCGGAAAAATTAAAATTTAAATATATTGGACTTACTGATGAAATGTTATACCCTTAAAATGTTGAAATTGTTTATTTTTACACTTTGTACATCCTTGTACTGTACACTTCAGTCTTAAACCAGGTTAAAGCTATTTTTATCCTTGAACTTTTGACCAAAAATGACAACCGAACGCAAGGACGTTTCACTAGAACTGGATGGTGACGTCACAGACCAATTGAGTCGTTTTGACATATGGAAGGCTCGCGACTCGATTCCCTTGTAACATCTCCGCTATCATTTCCTTCTCCATGACTTGTATGAAAACAAATAAGAAAGTAAAAGCGAAGGGTGTATGTCAAGATCAGAACTTTTACACTTATAGGAAAGAGGCTGTATGTATGTGAATGATCACATTTACTACCTTATTTCGTAAGAACTATAAAAATAACTATTAGTTGCTACGGTAAAAGAAAATATTCTGGTTCCTAAAAGTTTTACTAACTAGTTCTTGGCCGCATTGTAGCCTTAATGACGTCATTACGGGGACTCCCAGTCATAGTAATACACTAATTTATTAAGATTTAGTCACAACTTTACAGAGTCGTGGGAACTTCGAGACACTAATGTCTAATTGGTTGGCCAAATTGGATTGTACCGCGAAATGTAGGTACTGCAAGTTTCCAATACATTATTTTCAGATATGAAAGGAAATATAAACACAATGATCTTATATTTTTTATACTCTTATGTGTCAATCAATCAATTAGTCCACTGCCGGACATAAGCGTTTCTCTTATGCGTTTTCCCATAAAATAGTTGAGATTATTTTTGAAGTATCTAGTATCATATCACCTTATTTATCAACAGCATATGTAATTGAAAATCACAAAATATTATTATGATAAGTCTTTTTACATTATGTCCTAACCACTTTAAAGATCTTAACGCACTTAATAATATTATTTAATATCTGTAAATACGTTAGCAATTCTATCTAGACGGTACTGTGATATCCGCCCTCCGTGGCAGATATTAATAGTAGTTGCCTGGACATCGTGTGTCAACGATCTAAAAATAAATCATAAAACTAAAATAAATATTGAATCTAGAAGATAGGAAAACAACTGAACGTGTGGGACAGTTCCTGTCAGTTGACGGGAGTTTCAGAAGATGCCAGCGAGGCTCTGGAAGCCCAAGAATTGAAGAGAAGTGTTCTAGCTTATGTGATCCTCTTAAACGAGTATTGTATAAAATTATAAAAACACCTAGTGTAAAATCCCCTTTTAAAAAGCTCGTATAGGAGTGATATGTTTTATTCCTAATAAATATCAATATTACAGCAAAAGTGTGGTTTCACTTCAAGAAATATTGTAAAACTGTGGAGATCAAACCTCCGACTCCACAGTACACAAGTAGACCATCAGAATAATGCCCTACTTCACGGCAACTCTTGAAAAATCTCCTAAATAGGTACTTCAAAGAGTAGGTAAATCATTAATTCCGTCTTACATTTAGGGAGTGGCTGAAGTTTATTTGAAGGCTTTGAATGTCAATATCATTTTAGTCAAGGGGCAATAAGAAGTAGTGAAAACATCTGAAGAATCCATTCGTACTGATCCGTACGAGTCAGTGAACTATACTTTGTATAAGTTAAAGCTCACGATTGTACGGCAGATATGTAGATGTAAGAATCACTCCTTTTCAAGAGGTTGAAAATAAACAAATCCTTTTTTACCCGGTGTGGTCAAGATAATATAGGAAGGTTATGTGTTTTGATTTAGGTATATGTATTTTTCATGGTATTTAGGAATACAAAATTTAATAATGCCAGAACTAGTCGCGTATCCCGCCCCTGATCGCTCCCGATGCAAAGGTTTCCACGCTGCATTGCAATGGCCAGCCTCCGCACTAGGAACTTTCTGGAGAATCGGTCAACAGTAGCCTCTATGAGCTTCTGCCCAATCGCGCTTACAAGGCTTTTGGCCTCTTTGTACTAGATCCCAAAGGTTCTCTAAACCGGGAATCCCTAAATCCAATCTCATTCTTTTATCGGCCAACGAAAAAATAATGTCACTTGCCTAAGTTCCACGTGGCCATTCCTCAGCATCAGAGCCAGGTAATCTCCTGACAGGTCATCGTGTTCTCCAGTCAGCAGCAACATGCCGCGTGCGCGTTCTGGCCGCACACGTATCCTCATGCGCACACGTTTGTATGCGCCCCGCAGTGCACGCAACGCCAGCCACGACGATCCCGAGAAGCGAGGCGTGGTCACCTTCGGTTCTGTTGACAAACATTAGAATGAAAATAAATTTAAAAAAGCAATTGATAAACAGATTTGGGAATGTCTACTATTATTATTAATCATCCGTGCGCATAAACTTGGAGGCCAAGGCCTCTGTTTTTCAGAGTAGCATTGTTAAATGAAATTATTGTTTAATTTTCTCCTAGTCCAGCCTGACTGTTGTATGGATTACCAAGCATAACCAACCCAGTAAAAATAATCCATTGTGCTTTTTGAAGATGCGCAAAAAAGAACACTCAGAGAACAGCCATATTACCGAAGTCTGTTGTTTAAACAAACTTTTATAATTGGATTTAACATTTTCTTCAATTCTCAATCTCAAATTAAATTTGAAGTGTGATAAATTGTTATTGAAATTCTTATTAAGCCCTCAAACAGGGCCTCAGTTTGAGTTTAAAATTTTCTTGTGGTTTCAAGTTAAATAGCAAACTTTAAGAGTATATAATATCTGCTTTATACTTCTGTCAGATCCCAGATAGGAGAAGGCCAAAAAGTCCTGGCTCCGAGGTGAAAAATCTCGAATGCAATCGGAACAACACTGAGATGATGATGAATCTCTGCTTTATAGACAAGTGAGTGAGATCGTGCGTAATATGCTTAATAGTTTTAATAGTCTGATAATTTACTATGAAGCAATAGAGGCTGAATATTTTAATTCTCGGATAGTTGACCTGTCGACAGCGAGGCGATGGATGAAAGACACAAATGTCGAGACGCAAAAACTGAGATGACTATGCGATGTGACAAAAAGGGATAAAATGAGAAATGAGAAAATTAATCTATGCGTGGTAAAGGCTGCTGAAAAGTTAAACATCGGAATCGATATAAATAGTAAAATACATTATTGCTTGGCAAACATTTTTTTTATTTAAATTTACTCTTAAAATACGGTAATTTCAGGTCATTTATATTCTGAATAATCCTCTATGCTTAATCTTAATCTGCAAAGCAAATATTTTATTACAAATCACGCTATAACGGTGGTCTCGAACCTACCAATTTTTCGGTATTTCTACGGATATGGGCTCTGTTCTACCGAAATATAACGATTTTTCTAGAATTTCAGAGTATACATGGAAATTCTCCCTTTTTTTCTACCGATTTTACACTCTTAAGTTGGCACTTTTATGTTTAATGTTACGGGGAACCCCTAATAGTATGAACCTAGTGCAGAATGTTCCATATATTTTGGGGAACACCCTTGTATCCTACAATTCGATGTTATTAAGGGCCTTCCCGCTCGGGAATTTACCTGTCTAGTCTATATAAACAGGAATTCGGTTTTATGTGAAGGGGATGTAGTTTGTGTCTCATTGGACCCATTGAAAGATACCTATGTTATAAAGTAATCAGTTTAATACTGACTGATTCATTACATTTAGAACTCTGAAGAGAATGGTTAAGTGTCCAATATCCTCCTCCTACCAAAAATAAATATATACTTAATAATTTAAAATGTCATCTGATGAGGAACCTAGTGCAAAATGAAGGAAATATTCACAATATTATCAAAAAAAAAATTAGGAAAATATTATGTTCTCATCAAAAAATATAATGGAAGGCGTAAATCTTGCCTATTGCAAAATTTTCAATAAGGAATTAAATTATTAACATGACGTCAAGAAAAGATGCTTTAAAGAGTCTAAAGGAACAAAGTCTTTTAGCAAACACATTTCGCATCGTCTGAGGATATTAAATCACAACCAAAGATATTGCTTTTTACATCTACCGATTTTTCGTTCAAATATACCGATTTTTGAGCGCATTTTTACCGATTTCGCATTTTGACGTTCGAGACCACTGCGCTATAATGGGATTATTAAAAACCGGAATTGAACAGTAATACACTTTCCACAATTAATAGAAAAATTAACCGCACCTCGCTATTCGAAGAATTTCTCAAACTTCAACAGATCGCCACAGAAGATTATTTACACAATTTTTATACGTGTTTTCCAGCACTTGTTAGAGTGTAAATGTCGCTGAATGCCAATTCGCACGCTCCCATTTCGCTCCGGTATTAAAACAACAACATTCCTTATAAAAGTTTCATTGTTCCATTTTCTCCCGTTTTCGCTCTTGAGAAAATTTATCGTGTTAAAATATGCTCTCTGTCGGCTGCTCGGGAGAGAATGTGTTAAAATACCTCGTGTTGAGCTTGAATTTGAAGCTGGAGGCACTAGTAGACGTCGTACGGCGTTCTTTGGGATTGCTTTTCGATTGGTTCAAACATTTACTACATTTTTTCAATGTTTCATACATAATTGCAAAATATAGGTTTCATACAATCATTTCCTTGTGTAATAATAATATGTTGTAGTTATTCATGTGTAATTCAAGTATCACCAACCATACGGTGTACAATTACTTTATACATTATTACGGCGGTATTTCATACGCACATGAAGGAAAAAAGAAATGTAATTGTGCTGGCTGGGGCTTGGGATGCGCGCTATAACACTCCGACTTCCGCATTCAGTGTGTCACAGCTAAATACATCAGAGTACAAACATTAATCAAATTAATTAAATCAAATAATATGTAAGATTAATGCACTCTGAATCTTCTGAAATGAAGTGGAGACGGAGTAAATACATTACGTTTCAATGTTCAAATATTGTACACAGCAAATGTTGTGAAACACATCGTACCTACAAACTATTACTCCTCTCTGTCTGGCTATGACGAAGCTCGAATTACAATCCATGAGATCAACGAGATCAACATTCCGTAATCAGCCGCGTCATATTACATGTTAGTGTTCTGGAAACATTCGCGAACGCCTAAAGACGTTGTTGACGAAATTACGAAACAATTCGTTTTGACGTTGGGTGCTACAACCGTCAAGGTGTCAGTTAACACCGACGAGATTAAGTGTTGTACAAAAGCATCGTACGTAAATGTAAGATATAATGGCGGATAACGACGTATATAGACGTCGGGTGACGCTTTGTGCAAACATAACACGCTGACAGGGATTTGCATGATTTGTTTGTACTCGCACACTGGGCTTAAGGGGGCTGAATATTAAATTAATATATTTGTCCAAGAGTGAGTAATGTTTTGGTAATGGAAAGCAATTGCAAACGTAAATTATATGTAAGCAGAATAACGTTGACACGTAGACTAGGGTAAGTGTATGGGTAGATTTGAAAACTTGACACCCATCGGATCTAACGATATATTTATTTTCAGTAAAATCTGATTAAACTGTTTGAATTTTATTAATTCTTAAATAACGACTATTATTATTTTTGTTTTCATTTAATTAAAAATTATGCCATTAACTTTGTTTTTTCACGTCTGCCGGGCGTACTGTGACATCCAAATAATACTCATCTGTTTGTTTAGCTGGGGACGCGAAAGTGGCCCCGCTAAGTCGAGCAAAAAAAGGCGACGCGGCCGAACCATCCTTTTCTCGAAACAGTTCAGGCCATTTTCGACCCCCTATAACTTCGTTGTGGACACAACTAAAAGCTTGAATTTTCAATAACTCTCAGACATTGTATGAACACGGTATATTTCAAATTTCATTCAATTTGAACCATCTGTAGTTTAAGAATTTTAACAATTCAAAGTTCCTTAATTTTGTCACTCACAGATCGATCATAAAAATTCTGAGACACTTCTAGCAGACATAGAAGCTTCAAATTTAGAATATAATTAGTGTTTAGTAAATGAATGAGTAAAAACTAAAATATTTTGCAATTGCGATCCAGTTTTCTAATCCCATAAAAGTATATAGGATTACAAAGTTACATTTGCAGTTAATTAATCAGTATACCTGTATATATTTACAATGTAATGGAATATCAAAATAGTGGTATATTAAAGGTAACTTGTGAAATGGTCAACGGAATAAAAAAGCAAGAATGGGAGTATTAAGTTGAGCAAATGCCCAAAATTGCATAATTATTTACTTAACGATTAACTTGAACCGATACGTTTGACGAGTGCGCTATTAAATATTCCTAACTAATAACGAGTGCAAAAATGTATGTGCGTATTCATATGTGCGTAATGTTGTAAAGAACAAGAAAAGAAAAAAAAGAAGAACACCTACAAAAATATGAAAAGTTCTTAAGACAGAGAGAGTGGTTCAAGAAAATTCATAATGGGTATATACCTTCAAGAAGTAGAAGTTACTGGAAAGGATATTGTACGACCATCTAATAACATAAACACAATATATCACACAATTCACATATAAATTAGATTGTTTAGTGCGATTACCAAGTCAATATATTTATTTAAAACGATAAAGATTTTTCATATTGATAAAGTCACTATAAGATGTTGTTAGGTTAGATAATTAAGTAACGACTTAAGACAGAAGGTCCCTTATGTAGGGGCTGAATAAATTAACAACCAACTTGGTATTATATGGATCTCACAATTTTTTAGAAGAACAACTGAGGCGAGACTTAGTTTTTTGACAAGTTTTGTTATTTTTATGGTTAAAGTGACATTTGACTATTACTAGCTAACCGCTAACTAGATAGACCCAAACGGACCATAGCTTGTCACATGGATGGTACAAAACGTATAAACATAATTTAGATAATATAAATATATATTTACTACTAGATGTACGTCATATATTTGCCGTCAAACGCATTACCACTGCGCCACACAGGTCGTCAAAACTCTTTCGTACACTACATACGAGTAGTATCCACACTGTGGGGATGTCTGTTACACTAGGGACCTTGCAACGTACCTAGAGTTTTCACTACGGAATTTTCCTCCAACGGATCTCCTTCATCTCGGGCGAAGGCTTTGACTATGTGTTACTATAGTGTTCTTTTTATCGTATAGGGCTCTAGGGAATGCTTGGTAGTAAGACTTATCGTACGCTAAAATCAATGGTTAGGTTGCAAATTTTCATAGGTCTTGGTAATCGCTTATCAACGAGCATCTATTTTGGCTTTACGATAAGAATAGGTATAATAAACCTAACGTTTTCTAATTATTAAAAATCTGAAAGTTTTTAAAGAGCTTTCGATGTTTGTTACTGTGATGAACGAATTTGCCTGAACTTTGTTAGGTACAGGATATCGATTATTATAGTCTGGATTATTTTCGTGTCATTTCATTTCATTTATTTACTTTTCCATACATACAACTACCTTTACCGGATAAACCCAATGCAATAGTGTACACATTTATAAATACAAAACTAAATACCTAATTACCAGACAATATTTGACAATACAATACAAGACACAACATAATAAAACTTAGCACTACAAGACAATACAGGACAATACAAGGATACAGGACTAGACAACACCTGGAATAGGATCCTTTGAATAGTTACTGGGAGCGGAATCATAATCAAGATTGAATAGTTTCCAGGCTCTGTACTGCATCCAATAGCAACCGAGATTTCGAAATTGAGATAGTACAGACGCAGTTGCATTAGTTCCTATTGACCCACGGAGGCCAAAATAGCAAAACTTCAAACTCTCAAATGGTATTGATAAAACATATACCTAAACTTTTTAAGGAAATAAATAATGTTTACCTAACCTTTGGCCCGTTTAATAGGTATTCATATTAAAATACACTGCCTCTACAAATTTGTATAAATGTATAAAGTTTCTCGACAACTGCTCGAACAAAAGTTCCTATCGGTGTAATGGAGGGTTGGCAAAAACAGAACGGAAGTTTAGCGTAGGTAGCCATAACTAATGTAGGCAGAAGTGTGTTAGATAGGTGGGTTCATAATAATCAAGTTATTTCTGGCATAAGAATGCCTCATCAACTGATTGCTAGTCTTAGTTGCATTTAAAGCTTGTATTGTCAGAGTCCATACTATAGTCGGAGAGGGGAACCTATGGACTCTATAGGTTCCGCTATTCGCCTATTCCAGTATTTGGTTTATTTTGGGAGGGGAGTGACTGAAGCCCCTAGAGAAAAGCCTGCACAAGAAGAACTCTCGACCGTCTAGTCGAGAGTTCTGTTTGTGCAGGCTTTTCTCTGTCCACCTGGACCAGCTAGCAGACGAGATTGGTTTGTCCCCGAGGATATTGAAAAAAAAAGGTCTAATCACGAAGGGCAGATATGATTCTTCTCTATGGCAAAATTATGCAAAAAAATAAGACTTAATTAAGAACATTGACCGTCAAAAATCATGGACAAGCAGCAGCAGCAGACGTGCTGATTAAGTATCCTGTTCAGCACCTGCCTGACTGCCCTTTATAATTCATAGAGGTCAATCGTCATGTCATACGCCGGTAAAAAAAAACATGACCCTGTCATTGCATGCAATCTGGTAAAAACATCTCACTATTCTCACAAAATATGACTGTAATTAATAAGAATCATCCCTCAATTGAGCGCACCTGTAACTCGGTAGACGATTTAGGAACGCTCTTAATTATGACAAAGACACGGTACGCTTACAATAAAAGCACTCTGGAAAGCCGTTTGTCACGGGTTCCTGGATTATGGCCCTCCAAATACCAGCCATTGTAGCGACAACGCTTTTGAACATGTAACTCACCGACAAAAATCGCGGGTGAGAGCTTAATTAGATTCTTTATGCCTGGGTTTTGAATACTTAAAACTAATTACCAATGAGAGAGTAATAAACACAGTTAAGCAGGTACGCATGTTTAACATGATATTATTAGCTTATACAATAACTTGTCATCATTTTTATAGCGATATCGTAGTTGCGTTTGTTTGAACTTTGGAGCTCGGGGCCGGCTTACGAAAATAATGGTATGTGGGTTTTTCCAGGAGCGTCTGCCTTTTTACCAGCCAAATCCGAGAATAGCATCTGCGCCAAAGTCTTGTTGGTAGTTTAGCAAGTACATCTGCTAGTAGGTGAGATTGCCATTTTTTGGAAAGATGAAGCAGACACCGACTCCGAGATGACGGCGTCAGATACGACCGAGGCTGATGCAATAATGATGATGAAAAGAAACACACATTTTCACCAATGCAGAAGGCAAATATAGTCTGAACAGAGTGAGATGGTTTCACGCCGGAGCAACAGTGATAGAAGACACAAATTCGTTCCTGCGTGGAATACTGCTCGCATCTCTGGGATGCAGCGACGTGCGGTCCGCATTATTGGAAGAGATGAGAGATGTTGTTTCCTTGGCAGTATTTTATCGTCTCTAGATAGATAGATAGATAGATAGATAACTCTTTATTGTACATTCACCAACCATGGTGAATGATCTGATGAGCTATTCCAATTAGTCCCACCCTGTCCTTTCCTATACAGGACAACACGTGCAGGGCTTAAATGTCACCCGCATGCGGTGCAGAACATCCTTCAAGAACCATGCGGTTAGGTGACTCTTTCCTTTGTCGCACCATTAAGACCTGGAATCTGATGAGGTCGTCAAGCTGAGTGCCACCATTGTTAACATGGTACGTGTATGTAATGGTGGCCCTCTTTCCTGAGACTATGCTTTCAGCTTACCATCAGGCGAGGTGAAGTCAAATTGACGAGATCTATATGAAAATAAAAAATGAGGGCATGATATAATTACCATATAATTTACCAATATATACCATATAATAATATAATTACAATTATAATACCATATATTTTACCAATATATACCATATAATATACCATATAATTTACCAATCATCTGCCAAAGTTAAAAAGGCGAGGCGCCAATAAGAAATGAAAAGAATACAATTTTATATGATTTCAGCATCAAATTTTATCACGCTTTAACTTCATAATCCGCATTTACTTCAGGACAATTTCGAAGAAACGAACCTTTTCATGGATTAAGTTTAAGGCAAAAACCACAGGAAAATCCCCTCTGTCAGAGGTGCTTGAGACTCGAGATTAACTCTGAGGCTCTTCGGTAGACGGCTGAGTAGCCATATTGGTGTGTTAAGATTTTTATTTACTTTCTTGTAAGTTACATTGAGGTTCATTCTTTTAGTACACGAGAAACTTCCTCGTTATTGATGTCGGATAAAAACAGTGAATGACTCCGATATCTATAAGTACCTATATTTTTATAGTGATTTTCATTGAGCGTACTAATCTCTAGAGCTACTTATAAGTGTGCTCATAAGCTATTTGATTGGACAAGGACATTTATTAACATCATGCTACGACATTTAAGGGCCTAGCACAAAACAAGATGCGGATGAGCATAAGATGATGTGATACAGAATAATAGAGTGGTGGAGAACAATAGATGGCGTTTTCGTTATGAATAAAGTGCAATTAGGTCATTAGGTTATTTTTTTCATAAAGATGACATGCTGGTTGCATCCAACGCATAAACTTTGGGGAGCGTAGTGTGCTCTACCTTACTTCCTGAATCTTTTACGATTAATGATCGACGACGAGGATCAGTTGCCTGACCTCCATCAGTTGTCTGATCATAAAGGACAGCCTGCACCGGGGCCTCATTCGACAATCAGGAGGTGAGGTTGGCTTGGGTCTCGTAGATCTTTGAGGAGCCTCTAGCAAGATTGTTATCTGTTATAAGACACATCCACGAGCAATTCCTCGGAACGTGATCTTATTATATCAGTGGTGGAACGCACACATAATGCTTTTCGCATTTGTTTTATCTCTGAATCATTAATAACTTTGACAATGCGAGGGCGGCTTCCACGAACTTTTGAGCGTTACTGTTTGTGTTCTATAAAGGTATTATTGTCTTCCGTTATAAAAACGTGAATGCAAAATTTCATCAGAATCGGTTGGAGATATTCACTTCTAAATCGAGTTGCAAGATTTTCCCCCAACAAATTACATAACATACAATGCAAGTTAAAAGAAATTTATTTTATACAATAATTCTAAAAAATATATTTTCGTATTCAGTATTGTTAATATAACATAACCCAAGTATCTTTCTTAAATATCTCCACCTTACAATTATCTTAATATATATAAATCTCGTGTCACAATGTTTGTCCTCAATGGACTCCTAAACCACTTAACCGATTATAATAAAATTCGCACACCATGTGCAGTTCGATCTAACTTGAGAGATAGGATAGTTTAAATCTCAAATTATAGTCCGATTCGCGATAACCGACATCCACGCGGGCGGAGCGGCGGGCAACAGCTAGTATAATAGTATAGATACTTATTTTATTTTATAAAAAAACTCGCAGATTACGATAAGATCGGCCATTGCACAAATAATTTTAATTTATTAACTTCTGTGCATCCGTTGTTTGGTGTGCAATAAAGATTCTATCTATTCTATCCATCTATTCGAAGACAAGAATGTGTAGTAACGAAAATCAATTTCAATTTAGTCATAGCATGAAACTTTTGAACATAAGAGATTCTCTCTTCTAATTTTCCGTTCCCTCAATACCTGACGCTTTCGTCCGCGCCTTAGATCAAGCACCCTCGATATAGCTTGATATAATTCAAGCGCCTTGCATTCTTCGTGAGATGTCGATTAAGGGGCCCCTGTAGGGGATAGTAATCGAAAAATCGGGGTCAAACAGTTCACTGGCGGAGGGAACCGTTCGTGATTTTGTGATTTCTGCTAAAGTTTTGCATGTATGGTTCTATTTGGAGTTTGTTTCCAATAAAAACAGTAGAGAGAAATTTTATATAGGTACGTGTTTCTTCTATTTGTTTTTAAGTGAAGTTCATCATTAATGTAGGCTCTGAGCAATACTATAATGATTTTGTACAGACCGCTTAAGGCTGGGATGAAGACTTTAAAACAAAAATTAACATTTTTATATCAAGTAAATGGCGGCAAATAAAAAGCATATTCATAAAGTATACGATCAAGCGATGTGTGAAGACAGAAACACAATTCATAATAATTGACTCGATAGAAATAAGCGTCAAACATGACTTAAATGCTCCTGGACAGCCCCCGTAGCGTAGCGGTAGTGAACGCGGCCGCTACGCAGGAGGCGCGGGTTCGATCCCCGCTCAGTGCAAATACACTCGAGAGCAATGAATCCGGGTCACTCAAAGAATCCAAAAAATCTCGGAAAGTAAGAATGCTAGGTTAATTCAATAAATTGTATTTAATAGACAATTTAATACTCCTTAAATGAAAGTTAAAAAAATATGAGTCACCATACATTTTATTTACACAAAATTACATAAAGAAAAAAAACTGCTGATCTCTCCTTAAAACAAAAATAGGAAACATGAAATTTTTGAACTTTATGACGATTTTCTTGAATTTCAATACTTCGTATTACCTCCTCGTGCTTCCATTACTGCGTTTACGCGGTTTGGCATGCTGTACACCAAGTTCCTTATACGATTTTGGGGAATATTCTCCCATTCCTCTGTGTGAGCAATTTTGAGCTCAGGAAGCGTGATTGGGGGAGGGTTTCGTTGTTTTACGCATCTCCCTAGCTCGTCCCAAGCATGCTCGATCGGGTTGATATCCGGGCTGCGCGCTGGCCACTCCATACAAGTAATGTTCATCTCTTGAAGGTAGTCATTCACAATCCTACCTGTATGAGGTCGGGCATTGTCATGCATAAATATAGCATCCTCACCCAAATTGACCATAAATGGACCAACGTGTTCGTTGAGGATTTCTTCCACATATCTTACGCTAGTTAAAGAGCCGTTTTCTATGATCACCAGCTCTGTGCGACTTTCAGAGGAAATTCCGGCCCACACAAGTACAGACCCACTACCGTAGGCTACTTTTTCTTCGATGCATGCTTGCTTGAATCTTTCCCCTGGTCTTCTATACACTCTGTGTCTTCCATCGTGCTTGTAGAGCATAAATTTTGATTCGTCGGAGAACATAACTTTCGACCAATCTTCAATACTCCAATTTACGTGGTTCTGGGCATATCTTAGTCTTGAAATACGATGGCCACGCTCCAGTTTAGGGCCGTTTGCAGGTCTAAGGGGTTTTAAGTTAGATTCAGCAAGCCGACGTCTTACTGTCCATGCACTTGGGTTACTTCCTCCGAGGCGTCGAAACTGATTTGTGAGTTCAGTTCCTGTGAGAAAGCGATTTCGAAGCATGGTGTTCACCAAGTATCGGTCTTCTCGTGCTGTGGTACACCTAGTTCTGCCCGTTCCTGGTCTGCGTAGGTTAGAACCAGTTTCTTCGTAACGTCGGAGAACTCTTTGTACTGTTGACAGCGACACACCGACAGTCCTGGCTGTATCGCGCTGACTCCGGCCGGTTTCCACCAATGTAAGTATTCTGGTGCATTCTTCAAGTGTAAGCGACATGATTTCAGCTTGAATAATGAATATTGAGCACTATCAACCTGGTTTATGTACCAACATAAATGACAGATTACAAACAAAAGCAAAAACAAATCCTGTAATTTCGTAGTTCCATCTTCGACAGTGTTCCCTTTTCAAATTTGATTTTTTTATGATATAACTTTACAATAACTAAGAAGTTTTAATACTTTCATTTAAGGAGTATTAAATTGTCTATTAAATACAATTTATTGCATTAACCTAGCATTCTTACTTTCCGAGATTTTTTGGATTCTTTGAGTGACCCGGATTCATTGCTCTCGAGTGTATTTGTATGCATGAATGTGGGTATTTGCATTGGTCTGGTCGTGCCTCGGAGAACACGTTAAGCCGTCGGTCCCGGTTGTCATACAAACATATATGGCAGTCATTACGGGTAGTTGGAGCCCTCAAAAATCCAACGACTGGTCTAGCTGCAATGCTTCGATATCGCCATTGGGTTGTGGAGGTCAGATGGCAGTCGCTTTACGGCAAATATCGAAGTTTAGCCAAATCCGCACTGGTAAAAAGCGGACCCCAGGCTCCAAGTTGAAAAGCTTCGGATGCGACTGGGATTAACGCTAGGAAGAAGAAGAATAAGATGACTTAAGTGCTCCAAATGGCTATTCAAACTTAAACATTATGGACGCCTTTTAAATCAAATAATATCAAAGTTTGTGATAAAAAAATAGAGTCCGGTAAAGTTATATTTTATCACACAGAAATACGTTTTTTTTTCAAAAAACGTATAAATCCACATGAAACATCTAAATCGTTGCTTTAAGCTCTCGCTGCCTCTTTCTCTCTTGCGGATTTCATATTATAAGTGCGACGAGTAGGTAGGTACGTCGCTCTGCAACCCCGCCTTAAAGGAAGTAACTAAAAGTGTTAATATTGCACGTCAAGGTGACTTCTAAATGAAACCTTTAAGAGCGAATGCCACCATTATTGATGTAGGTACCTATGTAGCAATAATGCTAAAATGGTTTATTTTTTGTTTAAAATGTTTACATATAAATATTAAGGCAGGGTGAATTTCCCTTGTGTTAATTTTAATTCATTTTCATTAGTAATGTACATTATGGAATTTATTCTACATAGTATATGCCGTAGACTTTGGTAGCAGTATAGTAAAGCTTTTCCAGCTCAAATAGGGAAGCTCTATTGGAAATGGGCAATACCAACTTTAAGCAGTAGTATTAGTAGATACCTAGTACTCGTTATATTATTCGCATACTAACGGTTACATAAATCCTTAAGACTTTAGCCTTACCGAAAATCACTTAATGTTTTGAAAGAGGTATTCACTCAGAGAAACTTATACAAAACTATAGAAACTAATGGCATAGACAAACTTGTTTTACTTTAGAGTGAATTCTACATAATCGGATGAGGGGGCGCGAGGGCGAACTCAATAACAACTGTCAGTGATAAGTTAGGGGAAGTTGGGCCGGAAGTGGTCCGTCGGTAATGGCGGCTGGTACATCCGGTTCAGCTACACGAGTCGATATTAAATCAATTCCCCTCCACCTTGTAGCTGACGGTTAACATTTCAGTGTTGTGTTTTAGTAATCAACTGTTTGAAAACGGAATTATTATTAATATTATTGACATGCGTTAACGACTGTCATTTACGTCAAATCCCATACATTCGTCATTCTATTCCACCAAACGCCGGCTAGCGAATTGCCACTTGTCTAGAGGATCAGCCCCTCTATAACTTTTCATTTTGGACTTTAAAACTTAGCCATAAAGTCTAAAATTTAATAGCATGACAAAAATCGAGTCGATTCATCATCAGCTCAGTGTAGTATTGATTACATTTAAAGTATTTACTTGCAAGCCCTGTCGGCTTTCTTACTCCGTCTCCAGTTTTGGCTTTTCCGGAAGCCGTCTGCCGTCTGACATCTAAGCGGTTAAGGCTGACTTGACCTCACGTTTTGGGTCTTCAGAGGTATAAGTTGACCCATAAGGAATAGGGCCATCTCTGCTTTCGAGATGGCCTTAGGTTGGTGTGGTGCCAACGGCAAGGAGGCTTACGCATCGCGTCGTCGCCCCCGTAATACCAATGACCTAATCAAAAACAAAAATGTAAGTGTTTGATAATCTTTATATACAGGAGTAGTAAATAATCATATAAACCAACAAACCTGGTTTACAGGTGTTCATGCCGCCACAGGAGCATCGATCGTCTTCACAGCTCTCACAGTCGCACACTTCTACTGCCGCAGTCCACGGCGGAGACGCTGTTGCTCCTGGCACCTAGAGATATTCAGATTGATGAATAAAAGACAATACTCTGTCGTGCCCCAGAAGGGACACGGGGTACTGGAGACCCTAGAACAGGCAAAGTGGTAAAAGGAGGATAGTTTTCTTAATAAATAAAAGACAACACTGCCGTGCTCCAGAAGGCACATGGGGTACCGCAGACCCTTAGAACAGCAAAGTGGTAATTGAAGGATAGTTTCCTTAGGTTGTTTTACCCGGGTTTGCAGTTGACGATTGACTGCATCCCATTAGATGCGGTGATATCGAAAAATCTGATGGAATTGCCGAAAATATAAGGGTTCGAGATCACCGGGGTAATGATTTTCAAAAATTGTTGATAAAAGTTAGTAGTAGATTTAGATTGGACTGGACTATCTATTAGGAAATATTAGCATATTTATTGCTTCAAAATTCTTTTAAAAAGAAGCACATATCACATATATAAAAACTAGCTTACTAGCTCCGCCCGCGTGGATGCAAACGCTCGACAGATTTTGTGCAAACTTCACATAAACTATCTACTAAATAGTCAGAACAAAGCCTAAACATTTGGTTTGCATAGGTAAGCCCGTTCTTAAGGTATAAAATTACAACGAAAAGTGGCATTGATTTTTGTATAAATAGATTAATCCCTATTTCCCTTGGTCATGCCATCACGCCTAAGCCACTGAATCGATTTTGATGAAGTTTGGTATAGGAGTAGATTAGACCTGGTGAAAGGACATCGGCCATGATTGGTCGCGATAACCGATACCCACACTGGCGGAGACGCGGGCAAAAGCTAATACTGTATAAAAATTGTTTTTTTTAGACTTCGCTTTGTGTGGCATTTTTACATTATTCAGTAGTTTTCAAATGCAGGGTAAATAGTTTTGTAATGTAAAATGGTTGTAAAATTAACAAAAATAAATAAAGAGAAAAAGTCAAACCTTGGACTTGAAATTACTGAGCCACTATACCACAGAATAGACAATAGTATACACATCAATTGTTTTAACAAAGGTACTAAAATCTGAATTGAATTTTCCATTTGTGTCCAATTTAATTTAGTTCACAAACATGTCCAGTGTGCCACTGGGCATAACATTTACGAACCGACCGAAACCATTTGAGTAAGTAATAAAAGCCGTTTGTTCAACACAAACGTTAATTTAATATTGATTTGAAATATCCCACATTTACAAGTTTATTGTGAAACTTTATGAAATTTTCATAAAATTTTTAGATTTATTTATATAAATATTTGAATTATTTAGAAAAATATTAACTTAGTACTATATCTATTCTGTGACTCAAATCATGATGTCTTGTCAAGGAAATTTACTTAGTTTAATAACAAGTAGGTAGCTGGTTAGGTGTGTATGTCTAAAAGCAAATTGCATGTTACTATCTCTGCCTACCTTGTAGGAAAGAAAGGCTTGCGTATTTGAATAGAAGAATACATTATGCATTAATACGATAGTAACAAATTGGGAACTTACCTTTTGTTCTAGACTAGGCCCCTGCGTAGTGACCTTTTCGCTCGCTTCAACATCTTTAGTCTCATCTGCTATGATGTTAAGATCCATCTTACTGACACCCTCTTCTATCAAACTCTTCAAGCCATCTACTCGTTTATATGTCTCTCCAGTATACGTGTAGCTGGGTGTTTTATATACTATTGGCAGTATTGTTGTAGGTCTTCTGGCTTCGTCGATATGTTTTACGCTTAGATTAGGTTTATTAATTCTATTGGACGGTGCTATTTCTAGTTCGGCTGAGAACGAGACATCTTTTTGATAGAGGACGTCTTCTTCTTCATCTTCTGCGTCTGTTGATTTTGTTGAGTTTAGTTCTGTGGCAATATAGTTTTTATTAGTTTTGGGTAGGAAACATGTATACAAAAATTCTTTGCTACGGTATACCAATTACTTAAAGTCATATTTGTTTTCTTCTTCAGTCTTTAGTTAAATGGGACCACAGGACGACTTTAACTGATGAATCACATTCAACAAAATTGTTTAACATTAACAGTAATTTAATTCAATTTGAATTTAATTTATGGATACATTAGGTTCTGGGGGTAGTTGCAATTTTAAATCACAGTCGAATGTTGCCATTATTGAATAACTACAAAAAGTGAAATACAGCCTCTCAAACTAGGTTTAACCAGTATCTTAAGAGCCAGCAATGACGCATTAAAATACAGAGCAAGCATGACGCGAGTTAAATTAAATTACGTTAGAACGCATCGAAACCAAGCCGATGTAAATAGGGAAGTAAATATAAAAATACACTCCCCTTTTTAGCAAAGCAGGAGCCAAAAGTGCTGCAAACTGTGATAAACAAGTGAATAGCATTTCCATTTTCGAAACTATATTCGCTCCGGAATAATATAGAAGCTTGCTTTATAGAGGAACAATAAACGGCGATAAACACATTAACAAAGGCATTGAAACTTCAAATAATGGGCACACAATTTATAAATATAGTAGAACCATTAATGTAACCAACCAACCAGTAATGATAACTATTTCAACACATTTTGGCACGGAGTTATTTTATAAATGTATGATAGGTATACTTCTTGTTTAATATAATCAAATAATAACATATCTATATACATACATACATATAATCATGCCTTTATCCCCGGAGGGTTAGGCAGAGGTGAATTAACACCCACATTTCACCAATCTGTGTTCGGTCCCACGTAATGGGGGGTGAGCCTATTGCCGTATTCCGGGCACTATTGTTGACTCGAGCCATGCATCTGAGGCTGAGTCTGGGCTGAACATATCTGTCTGATGTTAAATTTAATCAGCCCTATCCCTTACCACACCACCCCGCACCACATGGGAAGAGAAGGGGTGGCCCAAATTCTACTCTGCCGGGAACCATATATCTATACTTAAATTAAAGCTAAAACTTTAGTTAATACTCATAATATTGTACTATTGGTACTATAGTATTGGAAATTCTTTATATGTACGTGTTGGTCGATTAGTGGTTATAAGGAGTCGGCCTCACGATCGAGAGGTCTTGGGTTCGCATCGTTGGCATTAGATTACCAATTCAATTTTTTTCGGAAGGCGGAGGATCGTAGGAAACCATGCACATTAGGAGAGCCTATGTCCAGCAGTGGACTACCGTGGGCTAATTGATTGATTGATTGATTGTTTCTTAAGTTTCATGCAATATTTTCATATAATCAACTTTCACGACGAACGAAGGGACAAGCATCAGCTAAAAGTAACTATTATTCGACAGTGTAACGCAAAATAAGCTATATCAGCAGATGTCTCAGGGAAAGGTTATATACTAAAATTCAATAGTGACTACAATTCTACTCGTAAGTCAAAAGCTTATCAGAGAAACTCAGGCGTAAGTGTCACGGCAAAGTCTTAAAGACCTTCATCTGTTTTAGGATTACAAAGTTAGGACCCTCATTTATAACGTAGTTAGATATCACATTGGATGTCAATCGAAATTAATGAGCCCGATGAGAGATAGTATGATGAAAATAATAAATATTCTATTTAAACACAGACTAAACAGAGATTGTTAGATGGTTTCTAGAATGCACTTAAAAATATTCTTGGATAATTTTATTGTAAAAAAAGGTTGTAACTTCATAGAATCACCCAGATCAATGCAAATATCCATATTTACAAGGAGCAGGAATCGAACTCCATATGAATGTCTCCATATGATTGTCTCGTTATGAGACTTGCTATGAGAGAAAAAGTTGCCAAACCGCAGGGGCGTATATACTACCAATCACACAAAATCTACAGCATTTGTGCAAAACTTATGAATATATATTATTTTATCAATCGACATTAAAGAACTTTTGAAAAGCATTTGACAAAGTCTATCGTAACATATTGCATTACTTAAACATAGGACCCGAGTGTAAAGTAAAACATCCACGTTATCTAAAACGTTTTTATCTGTTTCAAAGCCGTATATATGATAAATTTACGGTAGTGGTACGTCAAGTTAGTCTAAGAGCTAAGCACTATTCTGCTCTAAAAGCTTTTATACAGTGGAACTGAAATTATTTCACACAAAATACGGCAATTTCGTCACTTGTAGTTCCAGAGAGCCGAGAACAAGTGGTATGAAATCGATTTATCTGTCAAACGAAGTTTTATAGCTTAATGATATTGCTGCAATACAGATCTACATTGTGTGTCTTTGAACGAAATGATATCGTTTCTCTCACCGACTTTACGACATTTATGACTACCGATATTATTTACAAGATATGCAAAAGTTTCTCGATACAAATAGGTATGAGTGATACTCTACCCTCCCCTTAAAAAGATTCTTGGAACTAAGAACTTTCAACAATACATTTATATTATTTTTTCTGTGACAATATTAGTCATTTGTATTTAGTAGCTTGCTCTAGATAGTATTGAATTTTTTTTCCACAACATTATGCTGTAAAATGAAGAAAAGGAGTATAAATACTTGTTCACCTGTTGTATGAATTGCTCAGTGCCAGTTCAGAGCCATAAAAACGAGTAGTTTAAACTGATAGCAATGGCTCACAAATAGAATTCCAAAAACAGCAAGGAGAATGTGAAATTTTTGGGATAAGTATTAATAACGGAAATTTGTCTTCTTTAAACTGACTCCAGGTAAGCTGAATTGCCTGTTCATGCCATTGTCGGTAGTATTCTGATCACGATTCAAACCCTCGACCTCTCAATGATAAGGCCAAAAGTTCGAAGTTTGACTACTGCGGTATATGACGGAGCCGTCTCACCTAAACAGCCATATCCATCGACTTGCAGTACATAACCTGGTCCGCAGCCGCACTCGTAGGTGCCATCGTGTAGTTCCCGACAAAGTTGTTCGCACGGACTGCCCTCACCACATCGACCTGCCAACAAAATATTAACATAAGTATTACCCACCTAAAGAAGTTATACAATAGCAACAAGTTTTTGTTTTATTTCTCACCAACAACCAAATTACCTACAGTATTTACACAACTTAGGGTGTATAGAATCTGGTTGTGGATCGCTGGTGCCCGTTTTAGGTAATAGATTATTAATGATAGATATATTAATGGTCGCCAGGATTCTACTATAACACAATGAGTATGTAATGCTCAAAAAAATAACAGGATATTCGGTTTTGGTACAAAATATGCTACCGATTAAAATATTTATATAAAGCATGCTAAGTGTGTGTGTATGTGTGTGTGTATGTGAGTGTTTGTGTGTGTGTGTTTGTATGTGTGTGCGCGCGCGCGTGCATCTGAATTAGATGATGAAAGACTTCGTCGTTACTTCAATATTTTCAACAATAATCTCCTGTGTCAGAGTATGTTTGACAGAGAAGCCAATCGTGGAGAATAGTTTTGTACATTTTTTTACCATAAAGACTTAAAATTTTATGTCATTTATTATAAAGATACGGTCTCAGAAAAATAAAGAAGGTTTTGCTAAATTATGTCCTGCCCCGCGAGGAGACAGCCACTAGATGATTGCTGCGAGTGGAGTCTGTTCTAAACACTGTTAAAGAGTGCTGTTTGATTACAGTAGCCGGAATAAAGAGTTGTCTAACGGTCAGTACTAAGCAGTATTAGATATGTCATTGGTGAGATGTAGTGCTAGATCAGGAACGTTTCTATACACTTATAGTACCGAGCAGATAGAGTATGTCGTAGTTGTAAGTGTGTACGTAGCTGTAGTTGTACCTATAGAGTACCTATTATTTTCATTTCGAAAAATGTTCAGGTTCTACGCAAAGAAATTAAAGTCCACCTGAACGAAGTCGCGGGTATAGCTCTAATAAATTAACTTCTGAAGATTACAAAAACACATAAATATATTTTTTTATTGATACATTTCAACGTGAAGTTATTGTTCAGTAACTTCTGGACGTTGACTGTCCTTACAAGTGTTCCTGGTCCCTTACAGAGCAACCCTAAAGTTATTCATTCCATTAATTCAGAAATAGAAAGGTAGTTCAAAATCTTATCACGTTCTTTGATATTTTAGATTAAAGGAGAATTACTCAAAGACACTGGACAACGAGGAAGAATTACAAAATGTTACAAAAAGACAAACAGAAACAAGATTATTAACGATAGGTACAGTATTTAAATATTTATAAACGTAATTGAACTCTTAGGTTTAATTCTCGAGTCGGGGAAAGTGATATTTGTGATTTTTTTTCTGATACGTAAGGTTTGTACAGCCCCTTTAGACAAGTGGCAATTCGCTAGCAAGCGTTTGATGGAATAGAATGACGAATGTATGGGATTTGACGTATTTGACATGCGTTAACGACTGTCATTTACGTCAAATCCCATACATTCGTCATTCTATTCCACCAAACGCCGGCTAACGAATTGCCACTTGTCTAGAGGGGCAGAGGAGTATAAAATTAATATAAAATTGTTCTTAGCGCCATAACGGCGCTACCGTATGATGTATGGTGGTATAGTAAAAATTAGAAAAAAGAAATACATTAGCTATACAAAAAGCCAGTACAATTGTCAGTGTTAGACTTTTATCTATGCATTTCAAGTTAGGTAAAAACAATCTCTCTATATTTTACATTTATAATAGTAATGGCTACCATACTCTACTCAGAGCCTCTGTATCATTTATAATAACGATTTGGGTCGACTTCTGCTCCATTTTTGCTCATGTTTGCCTAGTTTATATGAAAGGATCTGTGTCTATTTATATTACGAAGATGATAGGGGTATAGTTTTCATATATCAGTATACATTAATCATTATATACATCAACTTTTAAATGAATAAATGATTATCTTTTGATTTATACTTGGCAAATGGGTACCGCCTGCATCAAACTAGTTCCGATTTTTTAAACAGCAGTCAGGGTTTTCAATTTTTAGATAATTTTTAATAATCGCCTTCTGATGCCCTTCATTTTGATACATTACTCGATATATATATGATATATACACATGATATATACATATATACGTATGATGATATATACATGAGTTACAAAATGAATGGCCACACACAACTCCTAAAATCCACTATGTGTGCTTTGTATTGTCAATTTATGTACCTATGACAATCGAGCGAGGAATACCTTTCATTTGAAATCCCATTCCTCGAAATCTATCCAGCCGTTAGGCCTGTAGAGGGGAACAAAGAAAACTACACACATACGCGTGAAAAACATTACCCTCGCTGGCGCAGTCGGGTAAAAAGGGCTCTTATCAACATGATAAATACCTTACACTCACAGTGATTTTGTACAAACTTTTGTTGTCACTTGAACCCTTTGGTCTTTCAACAGTCGATATAGTTTTGTATAAGTAGAGTTATTTGAAAGTCAAGCTACGCGAAAATATTTCGTAGCTTTTTGGATGGAATGTGTGGAATGTGTCATTCCACACATTCCATTGGCGTAAACTTGACTTGTGTGCGTCGTCATGTCCTACAGCTGTATATGTCTGTATATGTCCTACTTTTTTTCATTTGTATTTTAGTTCAAACGTAACTTGCGTAATTACGTCTACCAGACGAACATTTTTAGCGGTCGCGTGTTTGTTACCGATATAACCGTACCACTAGCTAGTCGTGGGGGTATCTGCACAAAAAAGTAACAATCATGATCTTACATATTTTTTATTGAGTATAGATAAAATCTGTATTTAGCGAAATAACTTAACAACACCCAATAAAACGAAACATCTTTTCGAATAAACATTACAAAACGTAAAACAATTCGAATTCCTTTAATTTATATCGACTTACATAAATTACGGGAGAAGATCTTAAAAACGTTTGACGGGAACCCTCATCAGTGCTTAAAAGGCTCGCAGACGAAAAATCGAATGCCAACCCTTCCTTTGTCTTGTAATCGAGTAAAAACCGGGGTAGCGAAAATGGTGTATAATTATCTAACACTTATTCACTTGCCCCATCACACCCAGGGCGGGGCTGAAAGCTTTTATGACGTCACACCTAACCATCCTACATAATTTTATATCGAAAACAAGAGTTAAATTGGGTTATAGTATGATGATACTATAACCCAATTTAACTCTTGTTTTCGAAAAAAATAATGACGCGTAGATAATTAATATTTGAAGACATTCTATACAGTGCTATGTAGATGTCGCCGCTAACTACATAGATTAATCAGCCGTTCAATTATCTGCCTAGGCGATTAACTTAACGACGCCATTCAATTAACGGCCTGAATATGTTCAGCCGAAACGTTTATTACAACATTTAATAATTTGGCTGGCTAATGGCCTAAAATCGTAAGATGGGGCACTACCTCGAAATAAGATAGAAAATTACACACATACATTATACTTACACCTGTAAATCCTCGAAGGGGTAGGCAGAAGTGTATACTCAGAAAATTAGGTATAGGTTTATTGTGATAACTGCGCAACTCGTCTTTGTTAGGTTAGGTTAGAAGGTTAATGCGAGAGCGGATTGGAGTGTAGCTCCCGCATTAAGCCTTCGTGGTATTTTTTTTTATAACCATGCGAAAGAAGAAATAAATCATTTCTCTAACGTTTTAAATAAATGGTTAGGCAAGTAGTTAAAAGTCATCGATCCAAGCTATTTGCCTAGCTGTTTAATCAAATGGCTGAATATTATACCGCCGGTTTAGTTAACAGCCTAGGCAGTTAATTGAACGGCTGATTAAGCTAGTTGGCGGCGACATAGACAAAACTTAAGTTATGTAGTCGGCCTTACGCTCGAATGATTCTCAATTCGAGTCCTGGCTATTACGCTACAAGGTAGCCCTTACAGGAACCTCATTATTAAGATTAGTAAGTATAAGTATAATTACAAGTATATTCAGTTAGGTACTAATATATTTATACAAAAGAATGCGTGGCTTAAAAAGCACTGACGTTTTGCAGGTCAAACTCACATTCTCACTCTTAGAAGTTTCGAGGTATCCTAGCCTACACTGCTCTGCGTTTTTTCCGTATAGGATGCATTAAGTTCGTTCGGAGACCATACACAGAGTTATTACAGCTATCTTCATTTTGGTTAGACAACGCGTCAAAGTCGGATAAGGAATGTAATTAATCATAATTTTAGCTTATGAAGGGTATGCGATGAATGTGAAACGCCGGCAAGGAGTTATTTGGTCAGTAAATTAAAATTCTTATATGTTTATTAACTAAAGTCACAAATAATCTCATTTAACAGGAACTTACTCAATTAATTTTAACTACCTACTAGATTTTCTACTTAGAGTAGGTACCTATTTGATGATGAGTACCTACTTGAGAGTAGGTATCATGAATTACTACCTATGAATATAGTCGCTATTCCGACATGTATGTTAACAGCCAAATTTTCAAGATAACTTCTAAAGTTTACGACGAAACACTGGCAATACCTAATATTCAGTCCTACATAATGTTAGTTCGGGAATGGGACTGGCTATTGCTACAACCACGAATTCTGGCCCACACCTTAGTGTACTATGTTGTAGTGTAACTTGTCTGTTCTGTGCTATAAAAATTTTATGACTAAATTATGACTGTTCACACCTTTTACACTGTGTGCGCCGTGTGTGCACTCGACTTCCAACTCACTGGGTTGAAAGTTCGCTCTACGTCCTATAGCAACTTAATATCTAACTAAAGTATTAGTATGATAAAGATAGTTTGTCCTTTCATCCGAACACTGATCGTCTACATCTAGAAGGTTGCTGTGCTAAAGGTTCCCAGTGGACTTAGTAAAGCCTGACGAAGCCATACAGTGCTACTAAGGTGATTTTAGGACTGAAACAAGTATAAACATGTAGTCCCTGCATACCGTTAGGAGAAAAAGACATGACTGTGTGTATGATTAGTTAGTTTTAACTGTAATTGTAAATATTTCTTTTTAAATAATGGGCTCGTACGGCTTAAATTGAAGGCTGTTGCTATTCATACAACAATTGTACGAAAGAAAAAGTAATTATTCGTACGCTGACTCATTTTTTAACAAAAGCTTATAAATTAGTCCATTAAAATTATGTCACTTAAAAAAGTGACGTTAACGAGCGATGTCAACGGGTCCCCTCTTCGCACACTCTTCTTACTTAAGTACCTACCTACCTACTTTTATTCGTATCGGAGAGCGCGAATTATTCATACGAATAAGCACTACATGACATGCTTCATACCTATTACTAGTTGATGATTAAACTTTGTCAGAAGTAGATGCCAAAAAGTGAACTGGGTCACGGTGGGTAAAAGTAAATCTGCAACCAAATAAACTACATCGAAGCCTTAATCCTACTATAAAAAATAGCTATAAAAATGTTTGAGAGCAATATTTCTTATGTAAATTCTATAAAAATGTTTGCGGGGGAAAAATTTCCGATGAAAAGATGCTTGGATTAATTAAAATTGCAATCTGATATCCGCTAGCTATATTGGTATCTGAATTACTGCGTGCCTCGTAATTTCTATTTTTTATCCGCATAGCAAAATGTTTATATCAGAATTTAACCGACCAAAAACACACGGTCTATCCTTTATCTAAGTATGGCAAGATTGGCAATAGAGTTGATTTGTCTGAAAATAGAAGTACCTACCTATTTACCATCTGCCTCATTTCTATCCGATACAAGTCCCTTTACCCCGGTTTATCTAATGTCATAAAAATGGGATTTTCGGGCTTTTCAGCAAAACGGTAGGTAAAGTTTTATCATAAAAATGTCAAAGATTATACAATTATCTATTAAAATCGGTTCCATACGTAAGTGAATTTAGGCGCGTACCTACTTGTGCTACATAAACGATAATATACTTGGATTGCATTGAATTAGAAGTTTGATTTTAATATACTACTCGTTGAGCTAGAATCATAAAAAAATTGGGAAGAAGCGAGATATGTATAGCACAAATAAAAGGAAAAAATTGAAATTCGTAAATATCACCATAATCCACCATTAGGTAGAAGTACGGTACGGCACGGGTATATAGCTACATATTTTACGGTTTTCAAACTCTTCCCTTAAACTGTGCTATAAGACCTTGCTTCTTCCCAAATTGCATGATTCAAAGCTCAACGGGAAGTACCGTAAAATTAAAGTTGTAATATCGCAATCAATGTAAATTGCCATTTGCGTAGGGCAAGTTCGCGCCTCAATTATTGGAGCTTAGTGCGTGAGCCCGATTCGCACTTGATAGAGTTTTATAGATAACTAGCTGATGCCCGCGGCTTCGCCCGTATGGAATTCTGTACATGTTCCAATAACGGCTTAACCCTTAAAAAAATTCTCCGCTTAAGAACCATCCCCGTACTGCAAGGAATATTCTAAAAAAGAATTCGCGAAATCAGTCCAGCCGTTCAAGCGTGATGACGGGTCTTTAACTTGATCTCAGACAGTTTTATGATAATCTCATATCACAATCATAATCATCATTTATGATAGTGTTTTGAACAATCCTCCCAAATTTCAGCTGGATGCGAATTTGTAGCCACTATTACTAATTTGACAAGTGGCAATTTGTTGGCCGGTGTACGGTAAAATAGAATCTGCTCCCGTCTTTCTACAAACTTGTGTTCTTTAAGCGGGACGTGAAAAAGCATCAGTCAAATTCATAAAGGTAGAAATAACGTTTCTAAGAACACCATATGGAATGATGTCCACTACATTTTGGACTTCTCTTCAGTGTACTATCAGGCGAGGTGTAGTTGAATTGCACAAACATTAAATAAAAGCTCCGGGAGGCGAATTCTTATTTTCTGGCATCCTTTTAATCTAGGAGGAGAAAACTCACAAACACGAACACGTCACCTCTTTCGAACAATTCTTCAAGCCATAGATAAGATTCTCATCAAGGCTATAAGTATCTTTCTAATATTCAAGAAACAGTTTAAATATTTCACATTACATTTTAATAAGGTTTTACAGCTACTTTTACGCTGATATATGGCATGAATCTCTCTTAAATGACGAACAGCACTTAATGGGAACATAAAGGCGCTTTCTGTCCTAGTGTTAATCGATTCATGAAGCGTGTTGATTCGATTACGTCGAGTATCGATGCCTAGGTGGCTCGATTAACAAGCGACGCTGACGACGATAACTCGTTTATTGTGGCGTGTATACATGTTGAAAGTAATACAAAATAGCGTTACAATATTTTGTGATAATATTTTTTAAATGTAGGTATGACGAATTTTCATTTATTTTTATTTGAGAAATATATACATACACAAACATTTAATACATAGCGCTATCGTTTTGTTTACTAAATGTATCAACCAAGGTGCTGTAACTAACCAACGTCCATATGTGAAGTAATAAAATGTGAGAGTCAATAATCCACGGGCGAAGTTGCGGACCACAACTAGTAATAATATAAAAGGCTCCAAACCATTTTCCCACTCGACTGGTTGTTATAAAAAACCCAAATTTCCTAAAGGTGTTTTGCAAGGTTGATATTTGGTGAATATTATGCCAGCCTTTTATAAGCGTTAATATCAGCTGAGGGTTTATTTTTTATTCGAGAGGAAAGTTCTCGTTTTGCTCTTTTATTGTAACGGGAAAGTAACTGAAAGGTTCCGTGAAATTTGATACATCAAAGAGATTTATACCTACTTGTGTAATTCGCCTTTGTAATTTTTCATAGGTTTCGAAGAAAAACATATTTTAAATATTATCTCTTATTTTGTTTATGAAGCGTATGGTGGATTTTTCTGAGCGTTGCTGGATGTTAAGAAGTTGTAAGTTAAATCTACGGAAAAGACCCGGGGTAGTAGGAATACGTATCGGTAAAGAATTTTCAAGCACATATAGTGCAGCACAAAAAGAGACGTAGAACCGTTTTATCTTCAATGTAATTTACTTGCACCTAGTGATAGCGACGCGTCATCTCTGACGTATTGCCGTGTTGCGGGCTGTGCGAGCTATTTATAATTTGGGCCCAAGAGTCCCTCCGAGAAAAGTTTAAGGAAATAGACATTCTTACCGCAGTGTCACAATACATTTCCGCGAACCTAATGTAAGTAGGGAAAAATATAATAAAATTTTCAAAAGTTTGTGACAGGCATAATATAAATACCAGACAAAACAACTTGTAGTTTGTTACAGTAGACTCCATAAAATTAGCCATTCTTTCCTGGGCAACTGTATGCGGTTTTTAGGGTGACGTAGCCAAATGGCAAAAAACTGAACTCTTATAGATTCGTCATGTCTGTCTGTCTGTCCGTACGTATGTCACAGCCACTTTTTTCCGAAATATAAGAACTATACTGTTGAAACTTGGTAAGTAGATGTATTCTGTGAACCGCATTAAGATTTTCCCACAAAAATAGAAAAAAGAACAATAAATTTTGCGAGTTCCCCCATACTTTTTTTCATCAAACCCCTGTGGGTATATTTTATATCCATATCTATGGATAGGTCTTTAAAAATGATATTGAGGTTTCTAATATATTTTTTTTCTAAACTGAATAGTTTGCGCGAGAGACACTTCCAAAGTGGTAAAATGTGTCTCCGCCCCTGTAACTAGGATAGGACGATAAAACTAAAAAAAAATATGATGTACATTACCATGCAAACTTCCACCGACAATTGGTTTGAACGTGATCTAGTAAGTAGTTTCTGTTTAATACGTCATAAATCGTAAACAGTACACTATTATTTAAACATCGATCAAAGTAACAACGAACTACAAGAACTTTTATATTGTTACTTGCTGCTACGGAACCCATACTTTTTTTTAAATGCTTCTTTTTTAATTCTGACATTTTGTAAGTGTAATTTTAATTGTCTATACAGGTACATAAAGAATAAATAAATAAATAAATAAATAAATAAATAAATAAATAAATAAATAAATAAATAAATAAATAAATAAATAAATAAATAAATAAATAAATAAATAAATAAATAAATAAATAAATAAATAAATAAATAAATAAATAAATAAATAAATAAATAAATAAATAAATAAATAAATAAATAAATAAATAAATAAATAAATGATGTTTGACTTTCAGTTTGCTGGTGACCGGTGGAGTAGAAATAGGACCACCCCAGCTTCCTGTTGGTGTCGCAAAAGGCGTCTAAGGATTTGGGACGTTCCATTCCAAAGTAAACTGTATGTTTACTGCCCAAGACAAAATATCCGCTAGACGGGAATGGCCTCGCCCCCTATCCCCGACGAGGGCCAGACCGAGAGGGATGGCCCTAGGTCAGCCGGGGTGCGAGGTATATGTCGCATGACAACCTCACCTTCGGCCTAGCACTACGACCCAGAGACGGCGTGCGGTTTAGTCGGTTCGAGTCCGACATAACCTACCCCTCCGGCTGCGGAGGGATGGGTATCCATGGGGATTTCCCGCACGTAAAAGAAGCCCCCTATTACGTGGGACCGAATATAATAGTTGGTGAATCGTACCACTTTGGGGATTTACTGGAGTGAGTGAATGTATGTATATGTCGCCGCCAACTATCTTAATCAGCCGTCCAATTAACTGCCTTGGCAATTAACTAAACGGCGCCATTCAATTAACGGCCTGAATGATATTCAGCCGTCTCGTTTATTACATCATTTAATGACCTGGCTGGCTAATGCTTAGGCCAATCGTATGATGAGGAAATAACTACACTACTTCGAAATAAGATACATACATACAAATACTTACACCTGTAAATCCCCGAGGGGGTAGACAGGGGTGTATTCACAGATAATTGGTGATAGGTTTATTGTGATAGCTGCGCATTTTTTTAAACCATGCAGAAACAAGTCATTTTTGTAACTGTTTAATTAAATGGCTAGACAAGTAGTTAAACGTCATCGATCCAAGCTAATTGCCTAGCCGTTTGATTAAATGGCTGAACACCATTCAGGCCATTAAAACGGCTGATTAAGCTAGTTGGTGGTAACATTTATATGCTCAGTGGAACGTTTGCTACGGTAGGAGTTGTAAAATACTGTCTAGTATGCAACTACAAAAGTGAGTTCAGGATTCTCAATTATGTGGGCTGTAAACTACTACAGTCTATGTGTATGTGTAAAATTGACAGAGCATCTTATAATTACTAAGCAGTCTATGTGTCTGTGTAAAATTGACAGAGCATCTTATAATTACTAAGCAGAATTATTCTAGAGATGAGAAGAGAGAACCTATGTCTTATAAAAAAGATGCCACACTCGTCCCCTCTTATTCACTCGATGTAACTTTAGGTACTTAGACAGTTTGCAGCGTACATTCTATACTGAGCATATTAGTACTAAGCTGCAGCTATGCTTGTGAAAGGAGTGTTTTTACGTCCATAGTATAACAGCCAAGATTCCAGCCAAGGACCTGCAGTGGTAGTCTTGTGTTTTGTAATTTATATGGGAACCAGCTGACCCAGCGAACTTCGTACCGCCGATTTTTTTCCGCCCGCGTCGCGTGAGATCCAGATCCCGCTGCACCCTCTACTATATTAAGCATGTTTTATACTTATAAACCTTACTCTTGAACTATTCTATCTATTAAAAGAAACCGCATCGAAAACCAGAGCGTTGGTTTAAAGATATAAGCATACATAGGGACAGACATACGGTAAAAGTGACTTTGTTTTATACCATGTAATGATGATAATGTGTTAAGTGTGTGAATGTGTTATTAGGTAACATAGTTATAATATCGAAAAAAAAATAAAGTTATAAAGTTACCAATTAACTTGCGACATTCTCTCCCTAACCCGTTTAACAAGCAACAAATAGTCACCGATTTTCTCAGGAATCCTTGAAGAAAACCCCTTGCCAACCCTATGACGCCACGGTTATTTACCAGGAAGTATCAACCCTAATTTGTGCCACATGGACAGAATGAATGATGGTTTTAATATAAGCCACTTTGATCCTCTGTTGCTCGGCTGGTTAAGCAATATTGATGCCATCGTGTGACGTCAAATGTAGGTGTTGCTTTATTAGTATGATTGTGTACGTCATCATCGTTATTGCATATCTAACAAATTTGTATGTGTTGTTAAAATTTGGCAAATATTCTTCAGAGATATGGCATTAATCAAATTAATATACCTGTTTAAAAGTACCTATTCTATTATGGCATGCTAGACCTCCATTTGAAAATCAATTTAGAAGATTATTTCTAATCTCATTATTTAATAAATATCATTATTATCTATTAAGTCTAAATTCTCATATCAACTCTAGTCTCTAGTCTCTAGTCTAAACAACTATTTGCTAGCGAATGTAATGCCCTGCCAAACTCTTCGGGTTGCAGACCAATTTTATCTGCTAGGTGGCACACCTACTGATTACTGGATGGTACTCTCATAACAAAACTTGGAGCAGGGAGTTCCCAGTCCTTCTGTTTCTCTGGATTTGGCTTTATCTTAGTTTCTATTACCTATTTTTCAATTATCAACCCCTAGAGGGAAATCTGTCTCTCAATTTGAAAGGAACGCAGTTAGCTTTTCTAAATATAATTGGTATCTATTCAAATAATTCAAGGGTTCAAAGTCCTTACAGCCTTTGCAATACCTAAGTGATAAGAATGAAAGAGTAACTACCTACATAAATAAATTCTCTGGCTTAGTAATTTTGCTGTTTACTCACCGCCAATACGCCAACTCTTCAGGATTGGATTATTTGAAACCAACCCTTAAAAATATACGGAAAAATTTCGTGCCTAAAACCATTACGGTTGTCTCAATTTTTCTTCGGAACGAATTTTCACTCGGCATGGTGCTTAGCATCCAGTGATGGTGGAGCTATACTATAGCTTTCAAATATTATTAATGTGAAGTATTAATAATACTTTGTAGACAATTAGTTACCAAAATTATCATTAGTAATCGTAATCATTAATATTCCCTTTAACCCCTCCAGTTAAGCTAAATAGCCCGTATTATGAGTGCGTTCACGTCGATAGCGTAATGGCGAGGATTCGATTATGCCTAGGTATTGCGTGCAACTAAATCTGGCTGCAAGGCAGTGCCCCCGCCAAGACGAGCCAAGCGAAGCGCAAAGGCACTACCTACCTTTTCTCGCAACGCTTCGTCGTTTTTTTTAACTCCCATAACTTTGCTTTGGATGATGCTAAATAGTTCCAATTTTCAAGATAGAATGCCATCAGTACAATCATTAAACATACAAAGTTTGAATGTCATAGCTATTATAGTTTAGATTTTATTAATGTCTTAAAACCCTTTATTTCGTCACTGACTCATCACTCACTGATCATCAAAATTGTTAGGCTACTTCCTGAAGTCCTAGAAAGCTATCGTCACAAAGATTTCATAGGCATTTCCGTTCATTGGCTGTGAAACAAAACGGCCCAGCTACGCATTTTGACTAAAATTTGGAATTTGTGAAAGGAGGCCTGGCAAAGTTATGGCGCATAGATGAAAAATCTTGTCTTTAAATGAGATCTGACCACTTTTTCATATATTTTGAGTAAGATGTAGTGTAGAGCTTGTAGGTTTAGAGCGTGCAGTCTTTAGAGATTGGCTTTATACGAGATCTGATAACTTATCACAGGATAAGCTACGTAGACTCGTCTTGGCAACATTTTGGTGAAAATGTTTTTGGCGGGATAGATAGTTTTCATATATAATGCTTCATTAATTCGGTAATGTAGTCATAAATGCATCATAATCCTTATAGAAAACCAGTTGCGTCGAAAGTTTAAACTAGGGATCAGTTTTTTAGTTTCGATTGGTGGATTTTGATCGGCATTTTCACGAGTGACAGTCCCCGAACATCCCATCTCAAAGAGAAAAATCTGTACCAGAGCATCGTTCATCAATCAACTTGTATACCAGTTTACAGGTCAGGTTGGTAATGATCCTCAAAAGTTTTGATGGGAATCCAGACATTAGCATTTTACCGATGTTACCAGGTGTAATCTGTTAAATAAATAAGAGGTATTTAAAGGTAGGACACGACGGTATTTCTATCCAATAGATCAGTCCGATTGAGGAAGTACTTCCGCCTTAAAGAATACCTACTAGTATCTAAAATATATAGTATCGCTTCGCCTTATAGCGGATAGTTGCCTTTTCTGCTTATTTAGGCCCTTTCTCGAGTATTATACCGTTCGCAATTAGTCCCTGTCGGCGGGTGCGTTTGCTTGTTATTTCATTTAATTTACAGAGTATAGAGCCCCAGATTTGAGGTTTGCTGATTGAAGAGTTTTGTTGTTGTGGCTATTTTGTGATTGACGATTTTGTAATTAGAAATTTTCCTGATTAGAAGAAAGATTGATGGATATTTTGTTTAATCAACTTAATACACTTATAGTTGTTTGGGTACCAAGCTTAGTTCTAGGCCATGGTGGATATTCTGTTTACATCTTGTAAGCATCATGTCATGTTTACATTAACTGTGATGACTGGAGGAAGGTTTGTGTGACCCACGGACAGTAAACAAAAAATCCTCTCTTGGTTGCCATTAACATTGACCTGCCTATAAGGGAACGGGAGACTCCGCCAATATTTTCGGAGTCCAAACCAATCAGAAAAAAAAAAATACCTGCCGTGAAATGGACAAATCGTAAATTTAAGTTTCCCTTTAGATATTTATAGTGGCGACGGCATGTTTCGGTGGCTTATTATTATGATTTTAAACCTCTGAGGTGGCAGACAAGCACACGGTCCACATGATGGAAAGTGGTTACCGTGGCCTGTGGACGTGAGCAACACCAGCCCCTCTAGACAAGTGACAATTCGCTAACAGGCGTTTGATGGAATAGAATGACGAATGTAGGATTTGACGTATTTGACATGCGTTAACGACTGTCATTTACGTCAAATCCCATACATTCGTCATTCTATTCCACCAAACGCCGGCTAGCGAATTGTCACTTGTCTAGAGGGGCAGGGGAGTCGCACTCGTGCTGCTCACCCTGTAAACACAAGCATGAATAGCTTTTGGTCTTCTCACTGACAGCACAAAATCTCTCCAGTGAGCTCTGGCTACCCTACTCATCGCCGGGAACACAACACGAGGTTATTATTGCCGCGGTATTCTGTAGGGCGGAAGTACTTCCCCAATCGGACTGCTCTATTGGACAGAAATACCGTCGTGTCCTACCTTCATTGGGATGATTAATTAGTGTTAGTAGTTATAAGTGAAGAAGTAGTTGGTGGGTTGTTTTGTCTGCCTACTGGAAGGCAGAAGGTCATGAGTAGGTAAATGAAAGTAAGAATTCATAATCCTTAAAACAAAGTTGATAAGACACAGATTAGGACATACTCGTTGATTACAAGGCTTACTCAGATTTATTCAGTTGTTCGTTGAACTGAATAATTCACACGAGGCGAGGGTTCGCGCTCCATCGGTGCGAGTCTATTTGTATTTATTTCGTTAGCAGTCGGTTAGCAATGTCTACTTTGTGTGGTTCATATCTACAACTACGTGAATTTACAGAACTAACATTGTTTCAATATAAATATGTACCTAATGTGAACAAAACCCCTGACGTGTAATGAAA
The DNA here is from genome assembly GCA_949126895.1 of Eilema caniola. NCBI lineage: Eukaryota > Metazoa > Arthropoda > Insecta > Lepidoptera > Erebidae > Eilema > Eilema caniola. The sequence continues at coordinate 11,727,956 of OX421460.1, read as the reverse complement.
AATATTATATAAGCACTTTTACTGATGAATATTAATGCGTTAAATTCAATTTGCACTACGTTTCACAATTCACTCAATTAATATCATCGAGTATAACGTGAAAACCCATTTTATATAAACGAATTTTCACTTTGTTTTCCATTTACGGTGAAATTCAGTGAAAAGTCAATGGTAGGTCCCCAGTTGTGTTATTTTTTTTGCTTTAGCTTCGTTAGTGGCTGCTCTTTAACTAACAATTTACATAAAGCCAATGAAAAACTACCCGGTTGAAGGCAATAAACTTGCCCATTATCTGTGTACTGTACTGTAGGTATTGTATAGTGCTGTGTACACCGCTGAAAATACCTATTAACACCGGGTTTTTTTTTTAGCATTTCGGGAAAAAGAGTTTGTAGTGCGTTCTCTTTCGTACATCGGACTGACTGTTTGACAGAGAATTTAAAATGGTTCTAACTTATCTATCGTCTACTTAAATACAACCACACGTCCTCATCGTCCATCTGAATCTCGTGGAGGGCGGACACACGGAATCCAATTTACTGGCGTGGCTAACTTGGCTTTGGTACACTTGACATTGGAGTCTCGCCGTAGGCACATTTTACTTGACATTGGCAAAATTGCGGCGATTTGCTACAGAGGCCATTTTGAAAAAGAAAGAAAGAAGAAAACAGAACTTATCTATCAAACAGTCAGTCTAAAAATAAAATATCGTACAAAAATGTGGCTTTGGTTTAAAAAACTCGAAAAAAAAAAGGATAAACTAGGTATAGACTTGCGAACACGAACTCCCACTCTTCTTCCCGAGCGACAATTTACACTGGGACAATTTCATACAATGTATACGGTACGAGATTTACAAAACAAGGTTATTTAAAAAAGCACTCAGAGTGTGGTGATAGAAATTAAAACGTAAAAACGGGGCCAATATAAAAATATTGTTAGAACCGTCATCTACATCAAAAATAATAAAAACAAAATAATACGAAACACAATAGGTAACGGTAACAGTTTGACAGTGTCGCGTTTCAAACAGCGCGCCTATTGAATTTTTCAATCCAAAAGTATAGACTTTCGATCGTCACATCATTTGGGTACACGGGTACTCGGTAATCGGTACTCGGTAATCGGTAACTGCCATCTGCTGTTTCTATAAAAACCGAAGCAAACGGTCCGTTTTCTCTGTTCTTCCCGACGCGAAGATGTGCCAAATCAAAGGTGTGTACTGCAAACTATCGATTACGTTGATCTATCTAGTCTAGACGGCTGACATTGAACGATTACAAGAGCGTGAGCAATATTGTAAGTGTGCCTTTCGTCTCTGAACTTTTAGAAATTTAAATCGCCCTTTTTTGTACGAATTGCCCACGCAGGTACAAATTCGCACAAGTCGAAAAAAAGGACGATTGTACTTGAGGTTGGATTCAGATTGCTAATGCGTTCAACTGAAATGAGTTTTCACATTTTGCTAAGGAAGATCAGTTTATTTTTAAACAAACTCGGTTTAGGTATAAATATAAATAAATAAATATTCCAGAACATTTCACACAACGCTTTCTAGATCCATGGTAAGCATAGCTGAACTAGCTTGTGTTATGGAATCTAGAATGCGGATAAACATACTTAGATACTTTTTTTTGTAAATACATACATATTAAACATAGAAACACCCAGACCAATGCAAATATACATATTCATGCATACAAATATTTGCACTGAGCGGGGATCGAACCCGCGCCTCCTGTGTAGCGGCCGCGTTCACTACCGGTACGCCACAGAGGCTGTCAATATATCATTCAACTGGGCGTAGACCACATTTGACATTATCCCCATCACATCTAAAGCAATACCTAACATGTATATTGGCGTTTCGCGGCGGAAGACCCGCACCAGAATTTCCGTCAAGTACATCGACAACAACCAGTTCATTATCACTTCACATAATTACTTCAGGCAAATCTAAATAGATTAAATTAGTAAAGGAATTAACCAACCGTTTTGTATAGTAGGTCTATATACGAATTACCATGGAGATTTAATTATTCATTCAATTTAGCAAGATAATAGGTTTATTGTTAGCAACAATGGAATGGGGCCAAATGAGTTCGGAGTTTCCATACATTTCGCCTTTTGTTTGACGTTGAACTCTGAAATGTTCTCGTTAGCCAATATATTTATTTTTAATTTTCGTACTGTTATACCGGATTGAGCTGTAATTTTTATATAAAGTCTCCGGACACTAGACTGAAAACCTTTGATGTAACATGTAGCAACGAATAGATGGCGATGATGAAGAAGGGGTCGACAGGAATTCTTAACAGCGTAGGTACCTACCTACGCTCTATCTGACAACTGAGTGTCCATTATGCTCGGATGCAGAATAATTCTATTTTCAATCTCAAAGCCTAATTTTAAAAAAAAAGTATTTACAATTCAATACCAAAATCTTCAGCCAATACAAGAATAGTTACAACTATCACAAATTTGTCACTCACCACGAATATATATTCAATCAAAAGTAGGTACCAATAAAAGCAATCGGTTCCGTAAAATGATTTCGGTTATAACTGACCGAAAAATGTTCGAGAGGTCATAGCTATATGGCCCATAAATGTTTATCTACGCCCACCTTATCTTAGGCTCCGTGTCCACTGAAGCGACCTAAATCAACTAACTGAACGACTTGCCGTATTACGAAAGGCACACTTACAGCCCGGGGTTGTACAGTCCGCATCGGATCGATATTGACAAGTAAAGTACTCAAATAATCGTAATGCCTTGGCTTTAAAATCATTTTGAGACTTCCTGACGCATACTGTAGGTACTTAACTTACTTAAGAGTCGTTTGAATTTCATAATTAATTTACGTCTAATAAGTGTTTAAAATCACTGCAGAAGCCGATACACTTGTTGTTGGCCGAATAAGGCTTTCGTCTCATGATGCTAATGTCAGGTCATGACTGTCGCTCCCGTGAAAGAGGGCAGACCAATCCATTAGAAAAGGGGAAGTAGCCACCGGGATTGTTGCTCGAATGATGATGATTCATAGATTTGAAATCATCTAATTTTCACCTTTGCTGTCACCAACTTGAATTGGTTGAGTTTTGGAAAATTTACCCGTAGTATATCTACTTAAAGCCCTCGGATTGATGCATTTAGGTGAATCAATTACACCTAATAGTAACCTTTATTCACTTTAGGCGTGAACATGCATCTTTACTTTTAAGTAACTTCTTTCATAATTTTAGATTTTTCACCTAGTAAGTATTCAACTTTAGATAATCATCTACAAATCAGTCATCGTACAGTTAAGTGTTATTTCTTCATTAGATAGGTAGTATAAAAAAAACTAAGCGGCAGCAAAAATAGAAGTCTTCCTTTTATATGTTTACTTTCATTCACCGTCAGTGGCTAACTACTGATTAAAAATGTTCAATGTTTGCCTTCAGGCTTGTTTTACACCAAGCTTCTTTCAAACGAGAGGACGAGAAATAATTAAACGTGGATTATTCCGTCTACCCTTTGGGAATTAAGTGGGAATATAAGTACTTATACCTACAGTAAGATTGACAGAGGCGGCGTATAAGATTATAAAAGAAGATTTCTATGACTGAAAAGTAGAAATAACATTAGATATTAATAATATAATTTTAGTTTCTTACAACAGTTTTAGTCGATACTTTTAGTCATATAAAATACACAAAAGCCTTTGCTGCCTACGTCGTCTAGGTGTGATCCACAAAATCCAAAGCCAGGGTAGGCGTACCTAATATAAAAATAATAAGCCCTTGTGACAACTTTTTTACGTTTTCCTTCATACTTATTTTCACACAAAGCGCCATTAGGACGAAACATTATTAAATGTGGATTATTCGCTGTCTGCTCATTTGGGGATAAAATGTATGGGGATTATGCCAGGTGAGAATGAGAAAAGCAGCGAATCCTAAGAATAATAATATCGTAGCAATATTTAACCATACATTTTTTTGTTTTTAAATTCCATTCACACAATGTAGGTACACAGGCGGACTTGATTTTCTACTAGTCAATAGGCTACTTGACTCATACTTAATTTCATACATCGAATGAGTTTTTCCTTTAGTACCTACTTGACTTAATAAAACGTAAAAAAGCGATATCGTGAAATAAAAGTACATGATCAATAAATAAAATTAATTTTAAAAACACATTTTTATTTTTTTTTATTCAACGGGTGAGAACACTGTCGTCCATGTCATGACGTCTATAGTATACGAAAACAACGAAACGTCAATTGTCATAATTATCATGGAGATGTGTGATCATTTGTACGAGTAAAACGGATTGTGATTTTGTGAAAACATCTTCCGTAAGTGAAAAAAGGTGATTGTTTTTTCGAGTTACTGAAGAAAACAATGATGGACATCGGATTTGTAAAAGCAGAAAGCACAAATTTGCCGAGAATTAACTCGGTTATGATTGATAATTTTTTTGCCACGAATCCTGATTTCTGCTCAACCCAGACAAGAAAGGTCAAGACTGCTTTGTAAGTACATTGCATTTTATTAATATAGTCATGGAAATAAAACAAAAGTTCCCTAATTAATTTTTCAATTAATAAGTAATACTGAAGTAAAGGCTCATATCATGATAACATAACCTTCAAATAATTATAACTACTTACATATTTCTCATTATACTTTTTCAGATCTGCAAGAGAATCATACGGCGATGATGCTATAGGGTACGTGCAACTTAAACGGGGGGGAACAAACTACACAAGAAAATGTAAAATATGTCCTGAACATAAAGTGCACGCAAAACAATACACGGTGTCAGTACTAGTGGACTGAGCTGCCAATGTCATATTGTTGTTTACATGTATTTCTGACGTCACAGCACAGATGATTTATCGAACAACATGGCGGACAGCGTTTTCCCCGGTTTTTGAAAATCATATCTTTTAAATAAAGTTTTCAATATTTAAAGGCTTAAAAATAAAATCTCATATTTTTTTTTTGTATTATGAAATAATAATTAATCGTTTAGGACAGAAAAAAATGAGTCAAGTAGCCTATTCTCTACCAGTCAACCTAATAGATGGTGCAGAGAATAACAGAGTTAGTAGGTGCGTTATGAAAGCGAACTATGTGAACTAAGGCCCAAGAAAATAACCGTGGAACACCTAAGTGAACTACGGTTACGAATAAGTTTCCGTGGAACCTTTAGGTGATCCAATACCGCCAAACAGCGCTATTTGACTTGAAAATCTGGTCTAACTACAGAAGTTCGATATCTATGGGTTTTAAAGGCCTGGAGGTCTAAATAGACCACATTTATGTTTTATATTCTTATTTCATATTTGTAAGATTTAACAGTTCAAAGTGGTGTGAAATACTTCATCAATGTGACAATATTATTGATTCATAATATCAAATAAGTAGATACGTGGACAATCTTACCTACGCATTTCCTTACAAAGCTGTTGAATATTACAAATATTAGATTAGAATGTGAAACATACAATGGGACCTTTTTATAGCGAAAAGTGATTCGTACCTTGAAAAGCCGCTTCGAACTGCGCGGGTTCTGGAGTGGGCGCGCGCGAATTGGCCGACACTACAATCGCGGCGAGGAGCGCAGTTAGCGCCACCCGCGGCGTAGCCATCTCACCACTACGCCATGCCATCGCTGCCCATCACTACACACGGTACACGACTGCCCTGCAACAATAAACACAAAGGTTAAGACAAAGGCTGCGTTCGGAAACGGTGAGTGCCGTACGTTGCGAAAGCAACTGCTGCTAAGCTGTGGAATGAAGTCGCCGCTGTGGTTTTCCCAAGCGACTACAATATGGGGTACTTGTGAGGGTCGGCGGCACGAGTGTAACGCCCCTGAACTTCCTTACGTCCATAGGCTACGGTAACCGCCTTACATCAGGTGAGCCAAGTGCTTGTCTGCCACCTCAGTGATATAAAAAAACCGCTCTTATCCCAATTAAGAGAAGACATTTTTAGGAAACAGCCCCTTTCATGTGATATCACATCACCAATCGGTAGCGTGAAAATTATAGGCGGTAATTTTAAATTTTCCACATACCTAAGTATAGTTTAAACACGCCAGTACCATTATCCATTATTCAAATAAATCAATAAACGAACTAACATTGAAAGGATCCACTTTACATCTGGCCTCAGGGACATGCGTCGGCTCGCATGACATTGTGTTTCATAACTCCAATCCTAGCTCTGTTCAGTGGCTGGGCTCTAGAGATTTATGGAATATATCTGATTGATAACTTCGTAGTTTTGATTTATTTTCTAGAATCAATTTGGAGGCGTTCGATTGGGTAAGTAGGTAATTCAGGTTAGATAGTATTGTGTTTCAAAACATGAATTACACAGTAAATAAGTACCTCCTTACTGTCTTATTCAACATCTAACCACGATTTCAAACAAATTCAATGAAGCTGAATCGTTTCCAAAACCAAAAGTTGTACCTACTCGAGAACAAATCACATAAGTTAAGGAGGCTAAAATCGCAGACGTAAAAGTTTCAGATGGAAGATATCACTTTGGCTCAAATGGAACCTCGTAATAAACGAGTAGGTAAGACAGTTTTCGTACAAACATTAATCAATCACACAACTTTAGCCATCGACGCGGGCTCAAAACATTCCATCTGGAGTTTCCTACCAAGTGCATTTGTCTTACTGTAAGCGATAATGTAAGTTTAAGCGATTTCAGTTCCTTATTCAAGTATTGTGTAGGGGGTGTTCTAATTCCCGACAGATCTACACACAAATAAAAATCATTCGCTGCTTTTTTTTTTGCACCCGCGTCTTGTACTTGGACCGGATACACGGATGGATGAATTGTCTTCGGTGTTGTGTTGGAAAGCGGGCCACTACGTAACTAAAAAATCTTGCAGAAAGATGGTTACCGAAGCTAGGCAAGCTACGAAACTGGTTATGTGCCTTTTTGCACCAAATTTGTTTTTTTTTTGTGTTCGATAATGTCAGGACAAGGTTTGAATAATAGATTTTTTTGGAATGCTCACAGGTTAGGTGTAACTGCGGTCGAGCCATTCCAATCAGTGCTGGGAAAATCAGAATTCTACTAAGTATTTTGCAACCCCTACTTATGTCAATTGAAGCGTTGGTAGCTTAGTGGTTAAGGAATCGGCCTTACGATCGAGAGGTCATGGGTTCGAATCCTAGCCATTTCACTACCGACGTGAACGCACTCCTAGCACAAGCAATTAGCTTAGTTGGAGGGGTTAGAGGGAATATTAGTAATTTCAATAATTTCGGTTGCTAATATTCTTTAAAAAAATGCTGTTAGAATGTCACATCTCGGTCTCCAAATCAAAGTACCTACCTACCATGTAGGTCATTGTAGTTAGGTACCATGAAGCGGTCTAATTCATAGAAATAGTCTAGTTTCACTACATTGGCATTTCGTCGACCTTCCGCGTAGTGGAGCTAAATCGTGATAAGGGTTGTCACAGATCAAGTAGGTAGGTATTTTACAAGAAACCTGCTTGTGATTTTTAACTAAGAAAGCCAGTGAGTGCTAGGTCTGATAAATTAATGAAATATTGAAGTGATTTTAATACCTAGGTACCGTCCTATGCTAACTGTCCTAAAAATTGAATCAGAAAATATCAACATAAGTACCTAGGTAGGTACGTAATGATACTTGCCCAGTTCCTGTCTAGGGAGAATTCCTCCGCTGACCAACTGAGTCGTCTTAGATGTTGACTTTCCCATTTGATTCTTTTTTAAAACATTCAGTGTTCACAAAGTTCTCGAATTGCTTCAGAATTTGTCAAATTATAGAGAAATCCCAATGTGCGAATTCCCTACTCGTGATTTTGTACCTACATGAAGAAAAAAAGATCAAAATAAAGCCATAACACGCAGACCTGTCTCCCTTTACGTAAATGGTGAGGAATGACTACAGCTTACTTTTTATTTTCGTTCGATCGTCCGAACCTACGTGATACCTTACGTTTACTGTTTGACCCATAGTATTGTAACTACCTACCTAAAACAGTTAAACCCTCGCCCTGCGTTTTTCTTGCCCCATTTCGAGCTTTTTCTAGTCGCTTCATGGAAAATAGCAAAGTTCAGCCGCTTCACATTTAGACTGGAAAACCGAACCCAAATGAGCTGGAAAAAGGGCAGAGAATGACGATACACGTATCAAGAATTTTAACTACGATTAAGTCGTAGTAAAGTATGAATATTATCGTACTTACACTTAGTTTAAGAATCATATTGAGTCGATTAAAACCTATACCTAAAGGCTTTTATCCATTCTGAATTTGTGACAAAAACTATAAAAACGATTATAAATGATAAACCCGCTACATTGAATATGTAGTAAATTACATAATTAATTGTTACTAGCGATCCGCCCCGGCTTCGCACGGGTGGTAAAAACGTTCCCGTGGAAATCCAATATAGTCTAAGTAGGTATATGTTACTCAGGGTGAATGTAGGTTTCCAATGATGAAACAATTTTTGAAATCGGCACAGAAGTTTTTGAGTTTATTCATTAGGTACTAACATACAAAAATACAAATCTTTCCTCTTTATAATTAATAATAGTATAGGTAAAAGGATATGGACCAAGTGATAAAATTGGGCGTTTTGTTAAAATATGAGAGGTGGACGCTGCGCGTCTCGATATGGTTTATGGATAGATATAGATTAGAAGGCTAAGGCGGGAGCTGAGCTCCCGTATCGGCCTTCGTGGTTATTTTTTTATAGCCACCCATCCATACATGAACCGTAAGTGACCATAACATTTTCACTTCTTCAAAATGGTAGAAAAGATATCCAGTTTTGTGCCTTTTAAAACCACTAGCGTAATACTACCTGTCAATGTCAATTGTGTCTTGTCAAATGCCAATGAAAACTGTAAACAAAACAAATGGTGTGTGTTGTGTCACTTTTAGTTATTGTTTTCTCGTTTCGAAAACCGGTCAGCCGGTGAGTGTAAATGTGTAATTAAAAAGAAAATACTGTTACAAGGTTTTTCATTGTAAACTGTGAGCTTAGTGAATTCTTCATATCACGATGTCAAGTGTTCGTTACCCAGTGTTCCTAATATTTCTCACTTTTTCAATGGACCAAGTGGATCTTTTAGAGAATGGTGTAGCACGCACTCCTCCGATGGGATGGATGTCCTGGGGGTATTATATGTGCAGCATTAAGTGCGAAAGAGAATCGGATAAATGTCTAAAGTAAAGTACCTTTTTTATTTCCTCACAATTCTACGATGACAATTGTTATCTGATATTTCAATAGAAAATATAATATCCCATTCGCAAGAAAGCTTGTAATTCTTGGATTTCCACACAAAACAAAAGTACAATAAGATTCTCAGAACAATGCTGCAAACTCATGAAATATTTGCTTGGAAAGGAAAATACATAAGTTTGTATTTGTTTCTTTCATAAGAATAATTTAATAATATCTGATTTTCTCTTAGTGAAGTCGTATAAGATGTTGTTTTATGGAATGGTTTTTACTGTATAATAGGAATTTCAGTAGTTGAACACAAATAACAAAAACCAAATAATTCTGAAATATTTTTTAATCTTATTCTTTTTGCTTAAGCTTTTTTATTAGTTATCTGTAAGGACCTTCTTCAGCGTATGGAAAGTGTTGACTGCATTGCAAAAAGTTAAACTAAAATCTTGAAATTTTTAATGACAAGCTTAATTTTTTTGTAAGTTTTCCAGTCCCCACCAGTGGTTTAGGGTGTCTTGAACGCAAACCAAACTTTAAAGTGGGCTGGAGTTTGGGTTAACTAGATGTTAACTGTGGTTTTTGTTTAATATATACTAGTATATATATAATACAATGGAGTTGACATATCTACATAGATAAAACTCCCCAAAAAAAGCCTGATTAACAAAGAAAACACCGGCAGTTTCACTAGTGAATATTGTCTAACCTCCCAACCCTAAAAAGGTCTAGTGTCTAACCTCCAAACCCTAAAAATCAATCATTCTTGATGAACAAAGTACCCAAAATGATCTTAATTCCTTGGTTTTCCCCCTTCTGGTTGACAGATTGTTCTCATATTTGGTACACACCTTATAATACAAATTAAATCAATGAAACAGTTTCACTTGATCTTTTGAGTGTGTTATTTTGAGACTTGGGAGTTAAGATCAATCTGATGCTGACTGTACCAGCTTACATGTGAAGCTAGCTTGAGTCCTAAAATTCTTAGTAGAATGCCTCAATACCGGGTGCATGGAGATCTATGAACAATTTTAAATATAAAATATGTATATTGCTTTTACAGTGAGCAACTAATTATGTCTGTGGCTGATACATTCTTTAATGAAGGGTACCAAGAAGCTGGATATGAGTATATTATCATAGATGACTGCTGGGCTGAGAGGACCAGAGACAGATTCGGAAAACTAGTGCCTGATAGAAAAAGGTTTCCTAGAGGAATGAAGTTCCTTGCTGATTATGTTAGTTTCTTAGTTTTTACATAAGATTTAATTTCATGTTTAATTTGTCAACTCTATTTGAGTATAATTGTTGGTTAAATATTTATAATATTCATTAGTGAGTAGTACCTAAATCTGTACTTAAACATATTGATTCGACTATATTATAGGCCAAGTGATAAATTGAGCATTATGATAAATATGAAAGGTGGACACTGTGCACCTCGCTATGGATAGAAATAGGTTAAAAGGCTAAGGCGGGAGCGTAGCAAAGCTCCTGATTTAGCCTTAGTGGCCACCCATACATAATATGAACTGTAGTTGAGTCACCATAAACCTGAGTCTGATTATTTTAACTCCCATATTTATCATAATGCTTGATTTATCACTTGGCCCATAGCAACTATATTGAATGAGACTTTGTATCTCAGTAGTCAGTCAGTTACTGTTTTTATTTGAATGTTTGTTTACAATATGATGCATTGTTCTTGGTTGAACCCGAGTATTTAACAATTATTATTCTTTTGTATTTGCTAACATGGTGTTTTCGGAACTAACCATCGCTGACCTGATAACCCTGAGAAAAAATTCTGAGCCGGAGCCTTGTCTATCAATCAGCAGATGTACAGGCCGAAGATGAAGTTGGCTTGGCTTTAAAGACCTCAGTGGGACGCTGTTAGTCACTACATAATATCAGAAATAAAGCTCAGAACTGAACTTCTTAAAATATGAAATATGGAAAATGGAACTTTTGAATGCACTAAAAATTGTTGACTAGATGTACTTTAAAGTGGAATAGATTATTACATAACTTCTTCTGATTAACTATCATTAAGAAGTAAGTTTTACGCATCATTCACCGCTATTCGAAATTCGTAAAAACTATGAGACATTTTTTTCTTGTTCTTTTATTGCCTGCTTGCTTAAGTGGGAACTGGATGTATTATAATTCTGTCATATTGCTGTTTTGCTGGGATAGGAGTGGAATTCGTCCTGTTAATAGGTAATCATTTTCATTTTCAGATACATTCCAAAGGACTTAAGTTTGGAATGTACACAAATTTAGGTGCAACCACTTGCATGTACTACCCTGGAGCAAGAGGGTATTTTGCTAGTGATTCTAAGCAATTTGCAGAGTGGGATGTAGATTATCTCAAGGTAGATGGGTGTTTTGAAGACGAAGACTTCCTTAATCAGGGTGAGTTTATATAAGTTTGCTATTCATATATGTTTTTTGCAATATTACATGTTATGGGGCCACCATATTATGTGTTTCAATTATTAAATGCTTAACAGCATGAAAATCCATTTATCAGTTTTTGCGTCCATGGCGTACAAAAGAGTCTACGAGTTATACATGGGCGTAGCCGGGAACCGGGCCAGTAGACAGTTTTAAAACACACATTACTTTCAGATTTATGTACAAAACGTGGTACACTAGGTGTTCTAGTACCTAGACCTACTTCGTGCAGTATGTTTGTGAAACTGTTTGTGAACGGCGTGCACTGCTCACACGAGATTCATTAGGTCAATCACAAGGCGTTTCGTCGTGATCATCTCACGTGACCGTCAGCGAGGTCACGTAAGGTCACCCAAGATTCTGTCTCGAACAAGTGACGATCGTTTCGCAGCTGACCAAACTCTGGCTCCGCAACCACGTCGACAAATAGACCGTAACCTGCATCTTATGCTAGACCGTTAGCATCGTCGTCTAGCAGACCTTAACCTGCATGCCATGTTAGACTGCAAACCATGTCTTGTGCTTACCCGCCATACCCACCATTATTACCGCGATCGATTGCGATTCGAAGACGTAATATAAAACAGAGCAGGCGTCGTAGGTATATATGGACTAGCTTTAGTTCTGTATGAACTTGGTACCGTGGCCCTATATGGTCGGCTGTAAAGGTGATGTTCCATCAGAGTGACGAGACGAGGCGAGGCGAGAAGAGAATTGACATTTGTATGGCAAATTTTCAATCCTCTCCCAGCGTATCTTTGGTGGAAACAGTGTGGATTGACGAGAATATGCGAGGCGTGAATTGAAATATTTGTTTGTGCATAAATTAACCGTATTGGTTCCGATATAGAGTATAAATCACCTTCAAAGTGATTTTCCACCAGAGTGGCAAATCACCTTCAAAGTGATTTTCCACCAGAGTGGCTAGGCGAGGAGAGAATTTGAATTTGTATAACAAATTTTCAATCCTCGCGATGGCAATTTTTAGTGGAAAAGGGTCAGTGCGATTTCAATTCTCTTCTCGCCTCGTCTCGTCTCGCCCCTCAGGTGGAAAATCACCTTTAGTGATTTCTTTAGCGATAAAGCATTTATAGTTTCAATTCATTGCGGTTTCTTGTTGCACGGTTAGCTTGTTCATCAAATATTATCAAGCAATGTATTTCGAATTTTAAAAATTATCAACGTATCTTCTTTTCAGGTTATATTGATTTAGGCGAAGAACTTAGGAAGACTGGGAGGAGCATGGTGTACTCTTGCAGTTGGCCTTACTATATAGAGTTTATTCATCGTAAAAGGGTAAATATATTTTGTAGTATCTACGTGATTTATGTATGGGCCCCAAAGCCACCTCAGCCATCCGGGGGCCAAAGTCAACCTCACCTGCATGCTGGTATACTTGCTGATTGACGGACATATATATCTTTGGAATACGCCATAATTGTAAATTTTAACGAATAAGTATTAATTTTAACAACAAGTTGTATACTCCCACGAGCTACTGAATAAGCAGCATAATGAGGTGCTGCATCCACCAGACCTTCCTCCAAACCAAGGACTAGTGCCGCCAATAACGCCTGCAGAAGTCCAGACTGTTATTCGACGCACGAAGAACCGGAAAGCTGTCGGAGCCGACGATGTTCCCATCGAGGCTTGGAAGGCAATGGGTGCCCGTGGAGTGAGCATCCTCACAAATCTTTATAACCGCTTACTCCTCACCGGTGAGATCCGGAACCAGTGGAGGCTGAGAATCACTACGCCAGTCTCCAAAGGTAAGGAATCGGTGCAGGAATGTGGCGGTTATCATGGTATAAAGATAATGTACTATACCATGAAGCTCTACGAGAGGTTAATCGGCACCCGGATTCGACAGGAGAGTGCACTCTCGGAATGTCAGTATGGGTGTCGTCCCCGGGACTGGACCATGGACTCGGTGTTCGCCCTAAGGATTGTCGCGGGAAAATATACCTTGAGCTCCGAGGGCCTCTTGGCCTCGGATGCAATTAGGATTAGTCTAAATCATGAAGATGTATGGCGCGAGAATGAACGAAAATACTAGTAATTTTGGTTACTAAAGGTTTATACTAGTAAACAAACTTTCTTAGTAGTCTAGTTCTCTTCGGAGTTTCTAAACGACGAATTGAACGATTCGATAACGCTTCAACTCCGTCATAAAGATTTTTATCGACTGCACCTACGTTTTCAACTAATAATTAAATCTTATCACAGTTCTAGTAAGTGCGACATTATTTTCAACGATTTCTACCTGCTGTATTTTTTCATACTTTGCCAATGTGTCAATAGATCTAATGCCCGCTCGATTGCGTCCGAGTCTCTCGTCTCGGAGCCCGGAGTTGACTTACTCCTTCCCCTGCTAGTTATACGGCTTCAATGAGAGGGAGTGCCGTTTGACCTCCCAATCCCAAAAGTAAAACCTACGGCTGTCTTGTCCGATAATTAGCAGGTATACTGGCTTCCAGGCTGGGTTGGGAGCCAGGGATATGCACTATTGCTACCTCACCGTCGGACTTGCACGGCGACCCACAGACGGCGTGCGGTTTAGTCGGTTCGAGTCTGACATAACCTTCCCCTCCGACTCCGGCGGGGGTGTTATTAGTGGGGATTTCCCGCACGTTAAAAGAAAAGATTGACCTGGCCCCAAAAGTTTTGTTGAGGACTAAAAACCCGGGAACTGATGATTAACACTCGTATTTCACGACTCTCGCAGACTTTTAGTTCGCGAATACATCAGTGCCAAAGTCTGTCCTATCACTTTATCATATTGGTTCATCTTAGCTTTACTACTCCGCCAGAGCCTCGTCCCTCAAGCTGTACCAGCTTATAGGTGAGCCGGACTCGAGCTCCATACCAATTGCCGTTTATGTTCAAAATTATCAACATGTTTTTATAGCCGGATTATGATCAAATAGAATACCACTGCAATTTGTGGCGTAATTATCATGACGTCACATCATCTTGGATAGCAATCACCAACGTCATAGACTACTATGAGAACAATTATGAGACACTGGCTCCGTACCACGGCCCGGGACATTGGAACGATCCTGACATGGTGGGTACATAGCTATATATGCTAACTGACTCTTTATTTAAGGTTTTTTTTTATATTTGATTTGAATTTGACCTCACCTCGCCTGATAGTAAGCTGAAGACAAAGTAACAGGAAAGAGGGTCACTATTACATACACGTACCATGTTAACAATGGTGGCACTCATCTTGACGGCCTAATCAAAAGAGGATTGTCGTGGTAGCACCGCGAGACACCCACCGGTCCCACTAGTGCTGCGACCACAATCCCCCCTGCCCGCTATGCACTCGCTGACCCCTGAATGCAATCCAACCGAGATTGGATTTCTATGGAGGGTATTATCCATCCGCCCGAAATTTGTGACAAATTTGTGCTATCAAATTTCTACCACTAGCACAGGTTGTGATGTGGTCGAAGATGTGGTTACTAGGATAGAGATAGATATGCTTAGATGATTCAGACAAGTCGAGGATAGACGAAAGAAGATTGTCGAAACAGATTTATGAAACGAGAGTGAATGGACAGCTCCATTCGGTGAGATAGGTACAAATTAAAGTGTAAACAATCTGGATGTGTCTTTGTTATATGTTTTACTAGCTGACCCGGCGAACCTCGTACCGCCAATATTTTTCTGCCCGCGTGGCGTCAGATCCCGTTCCCGCTGCACCCTCTACTATATTAAACATGTTTTATACATATAAACTTTCCTCTTGAATCACTCTATCTATTAAAAAAACTGCATCAAAATCCGTTGCGTAGTTTTAAAGATTTTAGCATACAAAGGGGTATAGGGACAGAGAAAGCGACTTTGTTTTATACTATGTAGTGATTTAAAAACTCAGTTTATTAATATATTTCTGTTTAGAAACTCATTATAGAGGTAAGGGTAGACCAAGGAAATGCCAGGTTAAGACTTTAAGAGTCGGGTAACGTGCATGAATGAAAGTGGGAAAAACGAAAGGCGTTTGCAATAATCGTAGTAAATAGATAGATTTTGGACCACCCCATTGAGATAATCTTGATATTTGTGTAAAAAAATTACACAAATATCAAGAGTTGTAGCGCGCCCGCGTAGATCCTGGTTTTCCCGTTTATTGTTGATATCTCCGGTTCTACTTGACCGATTGTGATCAAATTTCCATAAGATTTTTAGTCTGACCAAGAATTTTCAGTAAAATTCGCATCAAATACCGTTCAGTAGTTTTTGCGTCCATCGCGAACAGACAAAAATTCCAAAGATATATTTTTGTGTTCAGTTGTTTCAGTTAATATAATATAATTAGAATCATATTTCATTTTTCAGCTAATATTTGGAACTGGCGCGCTCACAGATAGCCAAAGTCGGGTGCACCTGGCTGTATACGCCATGTTGTCGGCACCGCTACTCCTGAGCTGTGATATGACCAAGATCTCCAGTTATGAGAAGTCTTTGCTCCTGAACCTAGACTTAATGGCTTTAGCCCAGGACCCGCTTGGTGTTATGGCTAAGCCACATAAAGTGAATGTAAGATTTATTTTGGTTTACTAGCATTACCAAACCTAGAATTACCCAATGCTCAAAATTTAATATCAGATAGCACTAATTATTTCTAGATAAAAGGCATATTTCCTAGATAAAACGTATCTCCTAGACGAGTCATTACAATTTTGGGTCAGGTCACGTGAGACCTATTAAAGTGAACACGCGCTCTAAAGCAAATTTTATCGTGTTTTAACCGCAACAATATTGTTATATGTTGTGGTGGTCAGATAGCAGGCGCTTCACGGAAAATATCGTAGTTCATCACAGTTAGGCCTCTTGTACACACACGGTTTTTCGCCGTGAAAAGCTACGGTGTGTAGGCACGGTCATCAGTGTTGTATGGGTCACTATGAAAGCTTGTAGACGTGCACGGTGGCGCCACGGCACGGCCCCGCTGCCGTGTGCGCCGTGTCTGCCCCTCGGCGCGCCACGTCTACGCACGGCGTGATTCGTTGAATCTATGGGGGGAGTGTGTCGACGGTGCAGTTCTTGATATTCCATTGAATTTTTATTACTACGTATAGAGAAGGCGCCCCAAAGTAACGCTTTGCGCCAAGAGTTAAATTGACTTCGTGTGTAGTCAAATACTGTAAAAATCACTCCAGAAAACAACATAAATGTCATGTTTTATTATTTATATCATGTTTTATCAATTACTTTTCACTCATAAGTATATAAGCTTTTCGATATAACACGCATGATTTTATTTGTGTTTTTAATAACCGCCATATTTTTACACTTTTGTTTCCAAGAACTTCATAGACTAATGATGTTGCATCAACTGATCCAGATTAAAACGCTACTGAGCCGTACTTGAACGATACTGAGCCGTCGGTACTCCCGGTGGTTTTGCCGTGTTATGTACAAGCTCTCACGTTTTTTCTACCGTACGGCTAACACGCCGATCGGTTGAAAAACCGTGACGTGGACAAGAGGCCTTAGGCCCATATTCTAGAATGCCACTAAGTTGAATCTCGCATTATCTGAGGATAGATTATATAATATTATATAATTCTTATAGAGATGCACAATCAGGTACAAAAAATGGTTACACTCGTAACTTCGAAAGGCAGGCAGGCAGCTTTTTACTTCAGGCGTTATAAATAGATTGCGACATTGTTTTGGCAAACTTTTCATAATTTTTAGTATCAAAATCAACTTATCAAAAATAAAACATATACTAAACACATTATTAAGTATGACTGAATATTCTAATCTATATTGACTCCATGCCAGTTTCTGCAGTACTTGTCAAAGTTACAGACATAATGCACTATGCCGCTAGATGGCACATAAATAAATTGATAGCGCGATTGTCACGAAATCTTTATTAATTACATTACTAACGAGTTTTGTATGCTTACATGCTTATATTATCATGTGTTTAAGTTCTGAAATAATTTACGTGATACTAAGTCAGCAAATGAGCGTTATAACATGGTTTTAACTTTTTTATTTCTTTAAATGAGTCTACTAGTGCTATTGATTTTTTTTTTGAATATTACTAAAAATATTTTCTTAGTATCGGTACCCGGACCCAGACAATGGGGATGCCGCCTGCGCTTTTATCCCTACAGAGGGCGCCTAGTAATGGCCAATGTTAGCTGTCATCTACGTAGATGCCATTGTTTGTCACTTCCAATCTGACAGCTATGAGTTTGTTATTGTCACATATCAGGGCCAACAAAACCACTGCGGCACCACAGCCACTGTAACCAATACCATTTAACTTTAGACTTTAGTTGTTTATCATTAAGGCCTATAATTAAATGACACTCTTGTAGAATGAATGAAAAATGTTATAAACTCTTTTTAACTTTAACACTCAACTATAAAGTAATTTAACAACATTTTGTGCAATGTCAGCGGTGTGACAGTTATTGTTATTTGGTCGTATGCTGCTGCCATCTACAATTAGTTTTGCGTCGGCATCCCCATTGGCCAGACAAGCTGTCAAATATGTCAATCTGTGTATACAACGTTTTCTCAAAGCAATCGAGATTCAGCTGACTGGCATGCTCAATCCGGGCCTTAGACTGGAACGCCGACCGCAACTAAGTTGGGAAAAGTTTTAGGGAATGATGATAACACATTGTTATGTTTCAGGGGAATGCCGTCACCCTATGGGTCAAGGTCCACCAACCGAGAAAAGGCAACTTGTACCCGACTTACACGTTCGCGTTCGTGAACATGGCTATTATGGACACGATCGTTTCTATCCGCCCGCTGAAATATGGACCCAATTCTACTGACCCTTACACTGTTTATGTAAGTTTTGAAAGTTTTGGAGAGAACACTTCTTTAGCGGCGTTGGATGGGTAAAAAGTGTTAAACTCGCATCAGGATCACTTGACCTTTGAACCTTAACCGACGACTGACGTCATACAACATTAGCTAAAGATTGTTTATTTTGTTAGGTACGTTAAGAAGCTTCGTAGTTTAGCGCGTTTCGACTGTAAGTCCTTATGGTTTCAGATAGTACCGGGTTCGAACCTAGGCTTCTGACACTTTTTTGTGATTATTTTTTCTTTTTGTAATTGATTACTTTTGTGATTATTTTTTCTTTTTGTAATTTATTACTTTTTGTGATTATTTTTTCTTTTTGTAATTCATTATTTTCTAGTAAGTTTTCACTTCTGCCAGCATTCCCGGAGTGCAACCTGTATTTCTTTAGGCTACATACGTGGTAGACAACAGCTTACCTGTGCCTCTAGCACGAAAAACTACCGTGATCGTAACGTAAACGGATCGAGAAACTGCCTACTGTCATACTGTGCGTTCGAGTGTGCGTGTGTGCCTGTTCCTGTGCTTGGGTGTGTATGAAGCCTGCCAATCGCAATGCTCCGTTCTGTCGACAAGTTTAAAACACGTATACGATAGCTTTTCGCGCCAAGGGTACTGGTGGAATGTGGTTATAGTCGCTTATGAGTATGCAATTTCTTGGTGGTTTTATATTTGAATGTGATGAGTTCCAAGATTCGATTCAAGGTGCAAATATTTTTAAGCAGGAACATGTCTATTTGATATTCGGCCTTCGTAAAACAGAATTAACCCGATTGTAGCCTATTATGCCTACAACCTTACAAGTGGTACAAGCAATTAATTGGTGAAGTTTTATCGGTGTCCGATGAACGGTACGGTAACGCATAATATACAAACAAACAAACACACAACACTTAGGTTTTTATATGTTAGACTAGAAACTAAAAAACCTGTTAACCCGGACACTCGAACCACTAAGCTATCAAGGTTATAATACATACATACATACAGTCTTGCCTCTTGCCCAATAGGGTAGGCAGAGTTCTATTATTTCCATTTTCATGCAAAACTAAGTAAAAACTAACAAAAACATTGATTTATAATTTTTAGGATTTATTTTCTGGCACCTATATCAAGAACATCACAGTAGACGAAACCCTTAAAGTGCCTGTGCCCGGCCATGGTAAGCGTTAAGTCCTTTTAATACTGCAATCTCTTCTTTGCGTGTGACGTAATACAAATTGGCTGACTACGTAGTTTGGAGCTCTATCTACTATAAAATCAGTCGCGGGTTCGATCCCGCTCAGTGCAATTATTTGTGTGCAAGAATGCAAATAGACATAAGTTAGTTCCGATTGCATTAAATCTTGTACTTCGGAGCCTGGGGTCGCCTACTTGTATCTCTTGATTTTGCTTATTTAACTTTTATGCAGTGACTATCATCTGATCACCTTAAGAAAAAAACTGGAGCCTTGTCAGTCAATCAGCAGTAGTATCGGCTAGCAAAAGCAAATACAAAATCAGATGTACCTAAAAGCAAAAGAAAATGCAGCTGAGGTTGACTTGTTGGGCTTGGACCCAAAATAGTTTATTCTACAACGTGCTAATCGGGTATTTTTTTTTTCAGATGTGACCCTGTACACTCTATATCCTATCTAATGAGGATATGTTACTAACTCATAACAAACATTTAAAAAAATATTGGTCGGTAGGTACACAAAAATAAGTGAAAAAATATTGAACATTCAATATTTCACAATATTCCAATTGCACGAGTTCAATATTATTTAGTTAGACAGCGAGCTATTTGTACATTTCGAACAAAGGATTTAAATTTCGAATATGCAATTCTTTTTTTATGTACAAATAGTTTGTTGACTGACGTAGAGGTATGGACCAATATGATTCGTTATGAAATTTTATGTGATAAAATCGATTATGACTGTTATATATGCTACTAGACGGTACGTTACAAAATATTTACCCATAAACCGGCCATCAATTACGCGGAATTTTTTGTAGCTGACCACACCCGCCCACCCGCGGTACCGCGACACAGTATATCTATCGTCCAGTAGCACACATCTTTACAATACGGAGGGCAAAAATCATTGACTTGGGGTTTAAAACTGTATTATTAGTAAAAGAATAATGTGAAATTGTTTAATATCTTAGTATACTCGTGTTGTATTTATTGTACCTACATGAAAGGCAAATTGGACCAAGAGTGCTCACAATGTACTTAAATATATTATTATAATTGTTTGACAGCAATCTTCAGTAAACGTTTAGACATTGCATGGTTCTTGTAATAGCCCACATGATGGTAAGTGGTTATTGTGGCCTTATGGATATGTATAACACCAAGGGAGTTACACTCGTGCTGCCGACCCTGTAAACACAGTTTGAAAGCAATTTAAGTTAGCGACGGTAATCCTCCTCCGCGGACAAAGTCTCTCGTCTGTAGATACAGGCCTTAGAGTGATAGTGCTCTGGACAAATAACTTTGACCTAAAATCTGTTCAAAATGCGCAATACATGTTTGATAGGTGTCATTTAAGGGAAGTACGCGGCGCTACTGCGATGGACGAGCCCAAATTCACCAAGCATATATTATTACAAAACAATTCGCGCACGTCAGTGCCTCGGTGGCCTCGCGATTTAGATCCAAACATGTCCCAAGGTGTATTACGCTGCCATTATTTTTGTCTGCCATGCCTGTTTGTTTACTTTTGCTGTCGTCGGTAAATATATCCTATTCTTATAAGTACACTGCTAGTCTAGTAGTTAGTATATATAGTACACATATTTTCACTTCAGCAGCACATGTAAGTTTTGCTGCGTATAAACAGTGAGTAAAATGCGATTTTGCTGACTGCGTGAGACAAAGTAACTTCTTATTTTTTCCATACATTTAAAAAGAATCGTTCCGCGAAGAACTTTCGAACTATACCGCACTCTGTCTCTTTCCCGTACTTAAAAAAAAGCGAGTGACAAACACAAGTAATTTGAAGGTCCAATTTCGAAATTCGACCCCAAAGAAAACACGTTCTGAAACGCGTAAATAAACTAAATTTGAAAGATATTTGTAAAATGGACAACCATGTTTTTTATTTCAATTATTTAATGTATTATTGTATACGAAAATAAGTACCTAATGCTGAAGTATTTATAATTAATACCCACTTAATGCATAATTTTATAATCATTTCTATTTTCAACATTTGTAAAATAAAACATCACGAACGATGTTATAAATATAAACGTAATTTCTATGTATTCCCGTTCATTGTGTTATTTTCTAAATATTACTTATTATGTGTTCTGCTGAAGTGAAAGTGAGAAGAATGTGTGCCACATGAGAGCAAAATTATTTGCATCACGTGCATTCGAAACCCTCACCACGCTCAGGATTCTACACTAGAATTCTCGCATGCTCGGGACAAAATCAGCACTCGCAGGTACAAGCAATTTTGCTCACTTGTTGCACAAATAACTATTTATTATGTGATGTTATTAGTGTTATTACTTTATTTAGTTTAAATAAGTTCCTAGTTTGTATCACGTGGTATATGTTACGGTGGGAAAAGACCTTTTTTGATGTTCACCATGTGATGATTTTGACACTAAACCTACATTTAATTGTTGTGTTTTGCAAAATATTTTGTTACTGCTGATATAATTTTCGATTAAATAAGTTCCTAGTTTGTATCACGTGGTATATGTTACGGTGGGAAAAGACCTTTTTTGATGTTCAACATGTGATGATTTTGACACTAAACCTACATTTAATTGTTGTGTTTTGCAAAATATTTTGTTACTGCTGATATAATTTTCGATTATGCCAATTTAATTTTTGCTGATCTATTTTTTTACTATGAAGTAACTTTTATTATGCACTATTTTTTATGATATTTTTGATTACCTATGAATATCTACCAGACAAACCGCGACGCTAATATTTTTTATGAATTATAGGAGACGCCCTAAATTTTGCTCAAATTAAAATCGAATGTTGATTTTTCGTTAAGGGTTAACGTTATATTTTTATTCCAGGCTGTTTTAATAGTTTTAATTCTATTTAATAATTGAGGCATAAAATAATGTATTACTGAAATAATACTTCATGTATTACTATTATTAGTATACTGTACTTATTGTATAGTATAGTACAGTACAGTGCAATAATCGTGTAAGAAAATTGAGATATATTTAATTATAAAAATATATATTTATCGGTCTGTAATGTCGGTAACGGTAAAAACAGGACTGTTTTAGTACTTATATTATAATTGTAGATAAACGCTATCAGTTAATAAAAAATATATCTTTATAGATAACCAAAAAGGTTTTATAGGTAAATATATAATTAATAATATTATTTACTATTAATGTTACCCAAAAAGATTATTAAATTGACCCATGAGTAGTTTTATCCACTAGATTATGAACTAGTACTTTTATAAAAACTTACAACGAATCTAAATGTGGAGTAAGCTTAGCTTCCTGATCTGCTGTCATTGTTTTTCGTGGGTAGTAAATAAATTGATGTTATGTTAATTCTCTTTTTACTGATATGTTAAAACTTAACCTCGGTATACTGATTTCCTTCCATTTATTCATTTTCTATTTTCTTCTCCTCTGCAGACGTTAGTGGTTTAAAGCTTCGTCTATAGCCCGCTGTTTTCTGCAACTTCTGTAAAAGCTCCACACTTCAAAAACTGTTGCATGCAACATTCGATCCACAGCAGTTTGTGTGATATAGAAATGTTTCGAAATGTTGTGCTGTCATTTGATATGAAAGCGAAATTCTATTTGAAACTAGTTAACCATAAGCCACTAGCCATATAAGCCATTTGCGTCACTCAATTGTTTTGCGTTCCCGGAACTTCTCCACTAATATTTGAACTTTATTTGAACTGCAAGGAATATTCTACAACAAGAATTAGCAAAATCGGATCAGCTGTTCTCGAGATTTGCGCATAACAACACATTCAGCGATTCATTTTTATATTATAAATATTAATGTATAAATTAAGTGCGTGTAAATTAGTAAGATAATATGGTTTGATACGCTACCGCATGTCTAGATAATGGCTTCAGTAGACGTAGAAGATATACCTAAACGAGAATAAGAAGACATAAATTTTGAATTAGACATTATTTACAGTCTCTAAATTTCAATGTATAACAAGAATTAAAAATGAAAGATCGATTTGGCATGGATAATTGTTTCGAATCTAAGAAAGAGAATAATAATTATTACGTTTATCCGATTTCAAATAACTAGTTTCAATGAAACTTCCACGTGTAAAAAAAAAACACGACATGGTACACTGCTCAAATGTTGTGAATTTATCGCAAGCAACTATAATGCCAAACATCATGTAATATTTTATAAAAAACCATTGAGATGTAGAGATTTGCATGTTTTGTTGTGTTTTTTTTTTTTGTAAAAATGTTGCGAAGAACATAAGGTCTGAACAAGGCTTAAGTGACTTCTTTGGTGTTACTAGAATTCATAAATCACTGTACACTAACCTTTATCTTAACCGTATCCTTATTTGCTACTTTAACAGTAATAATAGTAAGAAATAAGTTAAGCCGTCGGTCCCGGTTGTCATACGAAATTCTGGGGTATGGGTAGGTGCGCCCTTAAAACTCCGACAAACTGATCTATCCGACAACCGTTTACGCAATACCTAATCTTATTCCAGGGTTAAAAGTAGCCTATGTGTTCCAGATTATAATCTATCTCTGAAAATTTCAATCAGATTCATTCAGCATAAAGTAACAAATCTTCACAAACTTTCGTGTTTATTTATCGTGTAAAACAAATAGATTTTTTCGAATGCTCTAAGTGAATCCTCACCCTAACTTTCTTGTGAATGTAGAGCGTGCAACTGGGGTACGTCAATAGTACGAAGATTCATGTGTTTGAAAGGCGAGGTCACGAAATGTCTCAGCTTTTACTTCGCCTCGTTTTGAAATTGGGAATTATACTTATACTACTGCCACACGCTTTGAAGAAAACGAGCGCACGCAATTAAGACCAACTGAAGGGAAAAACGATCTAACATTTCACTTTATTATAATTTGCGGATATGTAGGCTAGAGGGTTTCCAAATGTAGGGTTTTGATATTTTTTGTCTATTCCTAGATCTGGGGGCACGGCCAAGACGAGCCCAGCGAAGCGCAAGGGCACTACCTACCTTTTGACGAAACGCTTCGTCGGTTTTAGGAACTCTCATAACTTTGCTCAAAATTTGCAAGATAAAAGCCATCAGTACAATCATGAAACATACAAAGTTTGAATGTCGTAGCCAAAAAAGTTAAGATTTTATTAATTTCTAAAACCCTCGATTTCGTCACTGACTCACTGACTCACTGATCATCAAAATTGTTAGGGTACTTCCTGAAGTCCTAAAAAGCTGAAATTTGGTATGTAAGCTAATATTACTACAAAGACAACAAAAAATTACAAATCCTTCCCCAACATATCCCCTGGGAATAGGAGGTGTCAATAAAGAAAGACCACTGTTCCCAGAACGCGCTTTCAAGCTATCAACAAGCACAAAGCAACTTCTACAAGAAACTATACGCCAGAATAGCTGCTTCAAGTAATAATATTTTTTTTTTTTCTCCATTCAGCGTCTGGTTATCTTTTTCCGCTTTAGCTGAAGGTGCTAAACTGTTGGCCTCATTGGATTTAGGTACCTCAGCAGAAATGTGTTCGGGATAAGTTTTATGATATCGCTACGCATGTCGAAGAACCAGGTCGAGATGTCAATATTAATAGAGCCCGCAGTCTTATCATCGATCAAGGTTTAAAGTTAAAGCCAGTTTGGGCAAAATATTTAGGTAACTATATGTTGTATGTATCCTTGTGGCTATGGCGGCGATAAAAATCCAACGGCGACTTCTCAATGGTTGAAAAATTATTTGGAGACAAAAACTAGATAATATTCTAAACTACTAAATAAGAAACATAAGAAAAAAAAAATAAACTAAATATTCCTTTGAAAATTTTTGTGGATCTGTTCGATTACGAAGAGCTGTGGACAACTTCTTTTAGTGATTTTCAAACCTCACCTTTTTATAACGACTTTGATCAGCCAATTGGTTCTGTTGAAATGATGAAAGCGAAGAAACGTGTGCGCTTAGCCTATATTCCCTTTGTACTAAGGTGGAGGAACTACCAGTTAGAAAGAATGGACGGTACTGTGCTGTTTGCTATTGAAAATGGTAACAATATTATCAAGAGTGCGGTCTACCGTCTACCGTACTCTTGATAATTTCTTAGACTCAATTTATAAAAAAAATTATCTATTACAATTGAGTATAGTTCCTGTGGACATCGCCATTCCGAAGTTTTCACTGAATTCGGAGTTTGACCTCAAACCTGCGTTTGAGGATATAGGAATTGATCGATACTGGAACGACCCAGCAGCTACTAGGTAAGCGTGTGTTTGTTTTAATTTTAAGCTTGTTGAAATTGTTGAGTTTCATGAAAATACGTTGAAGAGACGCAAAACCGTCATGTAATACCGAAATTAACATAATAATACCCTGATGTTCTGCATAAATACGTTCCATGTCAGATGTCACCACAGAGGATTGCTTTGTATATTTGATCGTATTTGTAAATCCAAGTTCTGAATATCCAAGAATATTTATATGTATAGGTATTGCATAGCGCTTTCATGCATGACTAGATAGCAACGCAATAGACACTCAAATACATCCACTGAGTCGGATCAATTAGACGCTTCAAGTACTGTCTGTCAAGCCACACAGAATAATTGACGTAACGTTATAAGCTCAGACAGCTTAGTTCGTGTATTATTAAATGTGATTGCTAATACGTGTATTCCTTTCTCGCAGTTACGCCACACATCTTGTCGCATTGCCCGGGAGCTATCTTATTCTATAATTGTCGGCAGTAGTTCTCGTTCTGCGGAGGAGCTTCTTTCTACCTGGACTAGTGAATCTTGTGATGAATACTGTGTCTGATGTCTTATCCGTCGTTATACGGTTATTATATATTTACGGGTGCTTGTTCCAAACCTAATACACGGTAACTTACCAAAGCGTCCCCACTCTGTAGGAAAAATAATAAAATTGTTTTGAAAATTTAATAACTGGCTAGTAATTTTAGTTGGAAACTCGAACAATATTGCGTTATGCCCCTAAAAAATAATCTGAAACGGAGGCTCAGGGCCTACTTACTTTCAAAATCGGCCTTGCAGACGTACCTGGTAGATGTGAAATGATGAAAAGTATTATCAAAAAAACACGCCACTGTTCTGATTACATTTGTATTAAATAAGGTACGTTGGCTCGGAGTATATAGCCACTATGAGACTTGTATAGGTCTGAGCATCGACCAGCGCACACATAAACGGTCTATCAGCCACAAATTCATTCCAGTATCTTTCTTCTTCGTTAAAATATTTCGGTGATGCTAGTTCAACTGTCGGTGGGTTGACTCCATCGGTGCTGACGATCAGTGACGTGCGTTGGATGTAGCTGGTGGGAAAGGCTGGTGGAGTGGATACGTACCTGTTGTAAGAAGTAAGTTGGTTAAAATGTAGAACAGTAAGTAATGTGAATGTTTGTGAGAAAGGATGTTTTGTTACTGTTTCAGAAACTATTTACGCACGAAAACAATTTGATGTAAGCATTAATATAGTTAGAAAAGTTTATCTAGAACTAAGATTCTTACCAGGTAGCACCAGGATCTTGCCACAAGTTCACAACTCCCATATCCTCCAGTATACTCCTCATATCAATCTCAGATTTCATCGAAAATCGTGGTATGGCCACATCTATCGGAACTGTGGTATCCTGCAAAGACGCTATCACTTCAAGCATGGTGTAGTTGCTCAAACTGGCTACCATTCTTTTAATATTGGGTTTATTATGTACGGCCAAAGAAAATATCATTTTATATTCTTCATCCTTACCAATTGGTAATTCTAGAATTTTCGAATTCGTACTAGCCACATATCCTAGGCGAACTCTTCTTTTTATTTTCATAAGATCAACTAATCCAATTTGTCGTCCCTCTTGACTGTAAAACGGTGACCGTTCGACCATAGCATCAGCAAAAGCGTGGGTCCAAAGACCACTGTATTCCACGGAATTTAAAATAATTGAGTTACCATTGAAGTTCAGCGGATGGGATTTCGCTACAAAACTCTTTATAATTTCCATAGTTGTTTCTCGATCGTATCTAAGTGGCGCTGCAACAATTTGTACAAGCGAATTTTTTCTCATCGAGTCATACCAATTTCCATTCACTACGACACCTGGATCAATGACTAGTGCCCGATTTTCTGAAAGGCTGACGCCTCTCTTGCTTAATGTACGCGTGGCTGCTAACGTATAAAACTTCTCACGGGAGCAATTGTTTTTTGGAAGATTAAGAAGTCTAAAGAGTTTCTTTTGGTGGTATTTGTTGGCTCCTTCTGCGATTGCGGCGAGAGTGATCCACACAGAATGTGGTGATATTGCGACGAAATGATCACTTTGATTAGCAGCCCTTTTTAATAATTTTACTGCAAAAGAATCAAACGCAGCCCGAAACGCGTTATTCACTTGGTGGTCAGTGAGACATCGGTTTTCATGCACAGATCCTAAATTTAATTGTTTCATTGTTGATAACTTTAATAATCGTTTGACTGCTAGGTGTTTTTTGGTAGCACACAATGCAATCGATAATAATATTATAACCGACTTCATATTAAGGTACTGAAGGTTTGTTTACTATAAGGGGCAATATTTTTCTGTTTTGGCCTGTCGTGTTACCTGTCAATTTGTCAATTATGTTAGGGAAAGAGATGGTCTTGGTACAAAAGTCTGTGAACGCCAGACCTACGTCGTATTATAAGTAAAGGCTGATTTATTGTGGGTAAGTAAGTAATTATGTACCTACATCAAAATATCTAAGTAAAACATATGACTAGGTATGAACTTGGATAATTATTACTTTGGTAAATAACAATTATATAGGCATAAAGCGAAAATTTTATGTCCTGTGTATTATTTATTCCCGACTAGGTATTTGGTTAAGCTTCCGACGCAGTGCATTCATAAATTGACATTTACTGAGGCAGGCGTCTGAAAAGGAACTGTGCAAGAGAAGACAAAGGGAGTCAATAGTCATCTAGACGTCTCTAAGGGATGACAAGTGGCTGTGATTTCTTACAGGTTTTGCCATGTGAATCTGGCTGTAATGTAAATATGTGTAGTAACAATAATCCATTTGTTTAAGTGTTACGTACTTTATAACAAAATAAAGATATTTGATATGCCACTTAGGTACCTACTACTATTTACTGTGTAAGCTACTGTTTATTCTTGAAGTAATTGCTTTGAGAATGAGCAGCTAATTACTTAACCACAACACATGCAGTTAATTCAAACTGTATCCCTACATTGCGTCTGCCACTCTCACGAAGCTCAGAAGCTAAACTCAAAAACAATTGATTAAACCTCTATCGCACACTTAAACCCGGAATTAAATGAAGTAGGTAGGCGAAGTCGTAAGAGGTAGGTACTTAGGTACTTACTTACTCGCCCACAATTCATTTAAGTCCTACAACTTTTTAATGAATAACTGCTGCTCATATCTAAACTCGTCCCAGTCCCAACTTGTCAATATTTACCTACTTAATTTAATTTTTTTGTTTAGATATATTTTTGTAAGTACAGGTACCTTATTTATAGGTACATGATATTTATAACCGGTTGCACTATTGTTTTTACTACATTTTGTGACTGAATGTACTAATTAGTAATTATATTATTTTCCTTCTGTGATTGATTGTCCTATGTTATATATAAATGGTGATTATAATTTTATTGATTTTACTTTTTAAGTTTCGCTGTACGCGACTGCTCTCACTATGTATGAAGTACAGTAACCTAAAGCGAGACGTTAACTATTATAATCAAGTACTAAAATAACCAACAATCGTAACTATATTGCATGAATTTTTATTATTTGATAAATAAATGTACACGTTAGCACATACAGTCAGTATATCGGTTTGACTAGCAAAGTAGGTAAGTACAAAATCAAATCAAAATGATCTAAATTGTCAAACTAATTATGTTAATACCAAACTATTTTCTCTTAAATTAAATTATATTATAGTCCGAACTAAAGGTGGTGTACCAAATATCCAAACAATCTGTCAATAGGTAGGGGGGAATACCAAGGTATTAAAGACCATTTGTTTTTTTTTTTAGTTGTTATTTATTGTAGTAGTTAAGTCCGTGTGGTGACGGAGAAAGTATACAAGTACCACCTCATCTCACCTAAAGAATGCTTAAGAGGTCACTAACGAGAAATAAATGGTCACTTGAATAAAAACAATTTGTTATTATTATTATTTTGAGTAATTGCTACTTAAGATTGAACTGATGCTAACTGTAGAGTGAATTGTTTCGGAATGAAAAGACACACACCGGCAGAATTAGCGGAACACAAAGAAAAGAGAGTATAAAATAGTTAGCTTTATTTAAAAAAAAAAATAACTTAACATGAAACAACAGTTAAATTAACATGTTTTGACATAAATTTGCAACACCATACTTAAAGTTAAATAAAGAAAAACTTAACTAAACAAAATGTATTTTTCTTAGATTTCGTAGTGACTTTGAAATTTTTAGATTTTATGACGGTTTAAAATTAATTAAATGAATGTTTAATAACGAGTGTTTCCCCCTCGTGCCCTGATTAAGGTTTCCATCCGCATGCCCATGCTGCGAAAAATATAAGAAAAATGCATTTTGTTTAGTTAGTTTTTTTAACCTTAAGTGTAATAATGTTGCAAATTAATGTCAAAACATGTTAATTTAACTGTTCTTCTTCATCCTAGCGTTAATCCCAGTCGCATTCGAAGCTTTTCAAATTGGAGTCTGGAGTCCGCTTTTTACCAGTCTAACTGCGGATTTGGCTAAACTTCAATACTTTCCGTAAAGCGATTGCCATCTGACCTCCACAACCCAAAAGCGATATCGAAGCATTGCAGCTAGACCAGTTGTTGGATTTTGAGGGCTCGCACTACTCGTAACGACCGCCATAGATGTTTGTATGACAACCAGGACCGACGGCTTAACGTGCTCTCATGCATACAAATATTTGCACTGAGCGGGGATCGAACCCGTGCCTCCTGCGCAGCGGCCGCGTTCACTATATACCGCTACGCCACGGAGGCTATCTAATTATTATAATAATTTAACTGTTGTTTCATGTTTAATTATTATTTGTTTAAGAATAAATTTAACCATTTTATACTCTCCTTTTTTGTGTTCCGCTAATTCTGCCTGTGTGTGTATGTTTCTGACGTGAATACGTTATTCGGATTTTAAATTTGCTTTTATCGTGGTCAGTGCAAATAATAAAATAATATAATTTAAACGAGGGTAAATTGCGTTCAAAAAATGTTCCCTTCAAAATTGGATGAATCTTTAAAATTGGTAGATACGTAACAAGTAATACTATCGAAATAGAAAGATTTAATTAACTGAGTATACCTAATTGATTAAGAAAATACATTGAGGTATAACTAAAATTTGGTAGACACAAAACCAACCTTATATGCCAACTAAAATCATTTTGATTCCGTACAAAGAGAAACCTTCAAAACCCGTATTTATTTCCATTTTCCACGAGAATACGTAAAGCCGTATTTTGGTTATTTCGTGCGACGGTACACTGCTCATAAAAGGTTTATAACGCTTTATACAAGCTATCACTCCTCTCCTTACACACGCTCGACCTAATTACAAACACATAAAATAGATTCAACATTAGCTATTCCATCGTGTTGGGTAAGTCGCTTGCTTTATTGGGGTTCCGCACCGGAAGAGACCCTATTACTAAGACTATACTGTATGTCTGCTTGTCAGTGGGATGTTTCACATAAAACCGCAAGTTAGACAATTTTTGATTTTACTTATTATTATATGATAACAACTTGAAATAATTTGTCGTTATTGCGTCTATTATTATCAAGGATGATGACGGCTAAGATCCAAGTCCAAGCTGAT
The DNA here is from genome assembly GCA_949126895.1 of Eilema caniola. Lineage (NCBI taxonomy): Eukaryota > Metazoa > Arthropoda > Insecta > Lepidoptera > Erebidae > Eilema > Eilema caniola. The sequence continues at coordinate 11,696,368 of OX421460.1, read as the reverse complement.
ACACCTACTGATGATGGACAAGGCTCTGGTATATGGTTGCCTCTAGGAGTTAGGGGTCCAGGGCGGGGGCTAGTGGCGGCCCTGGTAGTGGGAGTGAAAGCTCTCACGCTCGCCACCTTGCTCGTGGCGATGGTCCACTGCGCGGATGCATGGGCAGCCGGCGCCTCCTTCTGCGAGCAAGTTATGCTCGTGAAGGAGGTGGCAGGCCGAGAGCCGAGGGCCGAGGTCGATGAATGACTCCGTCCCCCATGAGCGCTGGTCTGGGAGTGACAGTTTAGGTGCACCCCTCTCCCCATACAGAAGATGATATGGTACCAGATCGAGGGAGACGGCCCTGGGTCAGCCGGGGTGCGAGGGATATACACTATAGCTGCCTCACAATCGGCCTTGCCCTGCGACCCACAGACGGCGTGCGGTTTAGTTGGTTCGAGGCCGACATAACCTCCCCATCCGTCCCCGGCGGGGGTGGTATGGGGGGGATTTCCTGCACGTTAATAAAGGGGGTTAGGAGTTAGGGATCAGACACCAGTTGCTTCCGTAAAAGCCATCCATTAGGAAAAAAGTAAACCAATCCGAAAAGTAAAAGATGAGTTCGTTTTAATCCTTCTCTCATATAATCATTTAGATTTTAGTCCTTTGAACCTTTTTGGACTTAAGTAATTCTCTTTCTCTTTGAATGTAAATTTCACAAGATACCAGATGCATAGACAGCACAAGGAGGTAGAAATTCCATACACAAACTCACAGCTATCTTGACTAACTCATTGAATACGCAAACTACAGTGCTCTGCCTTTGACAGTCGCGTTTGAGGAGTTTAGACTACTTGGGAAGCAGTCGAAACTCATGTTTGTGTATAATTTTGATGAATAACTATAATATACACGGCTTTGTTGCGATCCTATACAGGAACATACCTATAAGTATTTACAACGTAAAAATCTTTTCAGTCTTCGTAGCCTAAGCTAATCTCAGCCGCATCACACAAATCGTATCGGTTTTTTTGCATGTAATTCGCAAAATATACCTAGGTATTTGTTCGAAACGGTCACCCCGCACATGCCTGAAGGCCTCACGCTGCCCTGAGCGTGCCCTTGAGTGAATATGGCGAGGTTTGCCGTTACCCGCAGTAGAACCCACCACGAAGGGGTGCCGCACGCAGTCTGTGATCGCTCACACCCTTTTACGACACCTTTTATGGTAATGGGTGTTCCACGCCCATTACTTGGTTCTAAATGTATTTGTAATTATAAATATATACATACGTATACTATTGCCCGTATTTCCCTGAAAAGGTAAGCAGAGGTGTTATTAATTATTGTTTCTTTCAATTCGTGTCGGAATGATTTCAACTTGCCTAAAGGTAAAAGGGTTTCAGAAATTTTCAATACAAATGATGTTACTATAGTGGTACTCAGTTTGATGTTTTTCACGCCTTACTTTGCTTAAAAAGGACCCGGAATATTTTAGTTACAAGTAAAAAGCTATTATGATGTGAACGTCTTGCCATCAGGGCACTGGGCTCTTAAAGAGCCCTATATGTTTCCTGTTGCACGAAGATCAGCTTTTCTCTTAATAGTCCTCCTAAATATATTTGCCCATCTAATTACTTACTCCATATCGAAGTCACTAAAATATAATATTACCTAGATAACTTGCACCGCTCTGTTTTTTAAATCGGACGGTGAAACCGAAAAATATTTGAAAACACGGTGAAGCGAGTTTACTTCAACATTTTTACAGCACAAGTGTGTACTTCAACTTCTGTTGAAGATTTAACCTGGATGGTACTTGCCCTACTCAAACAAAGTAGTTAGTGAAAGAAATAAAATTAAAGAACGCGCACAATTGTAGGTATCTTGTAAAATTAAATATCTTGTAGCCTTAGCTCCCGCAGTAGCGTACCTGTAATTTTGAGTGTGCTTTTGCATTTCATGCCTAGAGTTATTCGTACCACAATTTAAATTGCCAACTGAAACTTTTATTAAAGCAAGGTATGAATTTCCCAATAGATAAGTCATGCCGTTGCCCTTGTTAGAATCACCGCAAAATTCTTTTTTAAATATTGACTCGTCTATCTACCTATCTATCAGTCAAAAGACGTCCACTGCTGGACATAGGCCTCCCCCAAAGAGTGCCATGACAACCGATCTTGAGCCTTCACCATCCACCAACCTGCATGGCCTGCCCACTGCCACTTCAACTTACTTATTCTAAGAGCTATGTCGGTAACCGTAATTCTTCTACGGATTTCCTCATTACAGATTCTATCGCGCAGTGAAACTCCTTAAATAGCTCTTTCCATAGCTCGTTGCGCAACCTTGAGCTTATGAAGGAGACCAATATTTAGCGACTCGTACAAACGTGGAAAGGAGAAGCAGGAAAGCATACCCTGAACTCCAGTACAAGCTCAAATTGCAATCGAGGCAGCGCTGCATTCAAATTTATAAATGCAGGAGCATAATAACAAGAAATAATAATTTAATTACAGTTTTACAGACAATACCGGGTTCTTCCTAAAATTACATTTAGTGAAGTAATTAATTCATCACGACGTAATATATATTTCAAAGCTGGGGCGAGTAATTAGACGCCGTAGCACTCGGCACTGATCAAAGACTGGCGACATCGCACTCGTCCGACTGTAAGCGAATAAACCACTAGCGTTTGGGTATCTATTACTGCAGTAACCGCTAGAGACACAAACGGTAGCCATTGATATTGATTAAATTCCATAGCGCCAGGGAAATTTTACCTTCCTCAATTATTTATTAAGTATAGTCTTCAACCGCAACCTAAGTTTAGGTGCAATAGTTGAGAAACATAGTTAAATTCTCTTCGTGACCATAGCTGCTCAAAAGCAACGGAGTCTTCGGAATTATATAGGCTAAATAATTCTAAATAAATTGCGTTAGAATCCGTTAAAAATTATAAGTAAATGTTCTAAAAATTTAAAATTATTACAAGCTTTTATTTAACTTGCAATGTATGTTTGTTCGGGTGGAATCTTACAACTCAATTTTAAGGCACTTGCCCTCAACCGATTGAGCTGAAATTTGGTATGCACGTTCAGTTCGGATGACAATGCAAGAAAAAAAAAAAAAAAAAGATTGTTTTTAAAAAGGTTTTTCGAATATATCTTATTTTGTTTAATCGCTTATTCATCAATCAAATTTCTACTCGCTGTCGGTGAGACTTGTGTTCTAATTTTATTACTTAGCAAAACAGTAATAAGACGTCTTGGCCTGTTTTGGACAGGTCTCGTTTTTCTTCTGTTATTACCTTCTACAGTAATGACCTTGATCCTGGTATCCCGGCAATTAAAAAGAACATTAGTCAATGTAAGTCCGTGTTGGTTTGTTTTAAGATTATTTCATAGAACTGCTTTTGTAGGTACTTTTGTCAGTCGAGTATGTAAGAAAATATGTATGTATTCAGTTAAACGTGGGACGAAACCCATACTGACACTCTTAGAGTGTCTGGGTGTCGATTATCCTTTCTTAGTGTCGATTATCATCTTTATGCCGCGGTAACAACCACACTCCTGCACTGATCCCTTGTCTTTGAATGGCATAATGATACTTAGCCTCCACTGACTCGGGATCTTACCAGTGAGGAGTACGTGGTTATGTGTATGTTACTTTCAGACAGTGACAGCGCAAATAACGAAATTAAAGATGAAAACTAATAGACGTTTAAGTTACATCCATAACCACGTCTTGTAAAGTTAAAATTGGCAAATCGTTTGCTGTATGTTCTCAATAGGTATGTAATTTAATCTTTAAAAGCGTTGTTATTGCAAGTAATTATAACCAATGGTTGTGACTTAAGATATATAATAAAATATTTTCCTTACTAAAATTATTTCGTACCTACTAAAATATGAAACTCTTAGCAATGTGCATTATTTTATAACATACATGTCATAAATCCAAAAACACATTTTTGAAGTGAAAACTTCTTTAGCGGCGTTGGATGGGTAAAAAGTGTTAAACTCGCGTCAGGATCACTTGACCTTTGAACCGTAACCGACGACTGATGTCATTCAACATTAGCTACAGATTGTTTATTTTGTTAGGTACGCTATGAAGCTTCGTAGCTTAGCGGTAAGCGCGTCGACTGTAAGTCTTTATGGTGTCAGATAGTACCGGGTTCGAACCTGGGCTTCTGACACTTTTTGTGATTATTTTTTCTTTTCGTAATTTATTACTTTTTGTGATTATTTTTTCTTTTTGTACCTAATTCGTTAATTTCTTCTGACAGAAAATTAGTGATACGTTCTATGATTGGCGCTATATTATAAGTATGGTATGGTATGTTCTTTTTATCTTTTTCTCTGTATATTATTATAACGAAGAAATAAAGAAAAAGTTTTCACTTCTGCCGGTACTCCCGGAGTGCAACCCGTCTTTTTTTATGTATAATTGTCACTTATAAACTAAATGAACTAAAAAAAAAGAAGAACGATCACTTTTTCCGCTGCCAAGTTAAGGGTTAAAAAATATATCATGTTTTTATAGAGTCGATTAAGCATCCAGCTCTGTGTCCTACATTTATTATACACAACGGATATGAGCTGATTCCTAACATACCTGCAATAAAGCATTATACATTAACGAAATACACCCCCTATAGTTATTACGTCTAGACGACAAAACATTAGAATTATATATAACTCTGATCTGGTCTAGACAGCTCGCAAAGCGCATTGGATTAGGCGACAAAGCCTAGCTAAATAAATTATTTGACAGACACATAAAAGGCTACATCACATCGTATGCCAACTCTACCATACTACATAAAGTATGAATCGCAAATATTGAGTTCTATTTACGTTGTGATAAAGGGGTGAGTGGGCTCCATCGAGATATTCGGTGTCCAAGCTAACCGCACCTGGAAGTCGGTAAAGGTACCTATAGTACCCCTAGCACGAAAAACGGAACGGAGCATTGTGATTGGCCACCTGCCTACGATAAACATGTGTGTGTGTATGAAGCCGGCTAATCGCATCACTCTGTGTTCTCGATACGATTATGATAGATTTTCGTGCTAGCAGTCACTCCCGTAAAGTTTAATCAATATAAGTATCACGATATTCTCAAACACATCTAATGATATAAGTATTGTAGATGTCTGTTCAATCACGATATAAACCATGATTGTGTCTATTTCCCCAGAAGATTGGATGTAATGTAATTTATTTTATCCAATTACTTAAGCAAAGTGCTCAATGTGTATCAGACACGCACATTGAACACTTTGACATTGAAACTAATTCTATATTAAATTTTGCTCAAGCCAACTGAGACATACATTTTTGCATGTCACTTTGTTATTCCCAAAGGCAAACTGGCCTTTTGTAAGTTCCTACCTACCTATTGGTTTTCAACATACTTTTATTAAATTCATATTATTTATTTATCTAACTAACTCTCTCTTCCGAGCCGTTTGCCTACTAAAATGTCAGTATGTATTAATCCTGGGTATTAAAACTTATTTAATTTTATTATCATTATTTAATGTAACTTATGGTGGTCGAAAGTAGGTTGAACCAGTTATTTAAACCAAAGTAAAGAAAGTCTAAGAAAAAGCACATGACGGTGCTGAAAAAATCCTCGCAAGTTCCATTCAAGGGAGCGAAAATACGGCTTCTTTTTACCCGCGTCGTTCCCCTATTTTAGCAAAGCTTCTGTAAGAAAAATGATTGTAACTTACACTACCTGCGTGAAAAGAAACTTAAATATTTTTCCTCAAACCTTTTTGAGTTACGAGACCCGAATATACCTAAGTGGCGACTCCGCATCGCTTCCATTAAGTGTAATATGAAACTCAAGGGAGCTAGGTCGCGTGGGTACTGACCGACAATCGATCAATTCAATCAAGCCATGCCTGTACTAGTAAGGCACGGTAAACAATATTGACAGAGTTCATACTACGGGTTAAAGTATCTTTACATTGGCATCCACCTACTTAGTTATTGGCAATAAATCAACAAATATCGGTAGTATATACTAGGTACGTACTGGACCAGCTGTTTAGAATAAAGATTGTGTCTGCTTTGTTCCTGGGTGGGGCGGCCATGAATTTTGAGTTTCGAATGTGCAATGGCACGCAGAAACTAGACCGAAACGACTTATAAAAATGTCGATTGTATAAAAAGTCAAACTTAGATACACTGTTACTGTATAAGTAGCGGTCTTCCACGATAATTTGTTTATTACATACAACCAGTCATGTCCTATATAAAAGTCATTGTAATAATAGGTGCAATACAAAATTTCCGTGTGAAACCGAATATTTCCTCTCAAGACAAACTCCTTAAAGTTAAATTTTACAAAATAATACGTCATTTCGGTTCAACATTACACCCTGGCATTTTTGGTTTCGTGTCACGTGCGCCCAAGTCTGGTCGTTGAGCCCCGCGACACATGTTATCCATCTTGTATGAGAATTAAGAGGAAGAAACTCCTCAAGTAAGTACTTATGTACCGTTTGTGTTTGTACTAATGTCAGCAAACGTTTGTGCCGAAATGTCCCTTGTTGTGAGAAAATATTTCTCTAACAAATGTTTATTATATACTCTGATCTAGGTATAAGATAGTAACGTAAGTTTACGAGAATATCACACATCGTATCTCAATAAAAGCAACACAGAGCTCAATAAAAAAAAATATTTTATTTGAAAAAATTGTACCATCGCTTTCCACTTCGCCGACACCACACGGATAAATACAATTCTAAACTTTTTATATCGCCACTTAAATGAGAGCTCATTTCCCGTTGTCTATTAGGTATCTACCTACATTATCGATTGTTTAAATTTAAACGTGTTAAACTAACCCTTAATGTTTGTCGTGAATTCAGTTGCTCCATTTCAGCTGTCCCAACTATTTAGGATCCCGAAACGGACAATTAATATATTGTTTAAAATAGTTGACTGAAACTCCAACTATTTTGAAACCATACCTACATTCGGAACTTCGATCTACGAAATACAGCGGTTTAAAACGTCGAGTTTTAAGAGTGACCATCGCAATTGTTAAGTGTCGGGTACGGGTTGGTTAATACCCGAATATTGTTTTTGGGTCAAAGTATTACCTTTTCATTTAGTCCTAAAAGGTATGGTGCTATTAATATTGAATGTTCATTATGTTCAATGTATGTGATGTTAATCTGCTATTAGTCTAACGACAATATAGGCCCAAAGGTCGGCGACAAAAAAATGCAACCACTTTCTAAAGGCTCATTTCCTTACATTGTGTTACATTTGATGTATAAATAATAGGTCTTCGGTCATTCCACTTGTTTCCTAAGATTTTAGCGACGGCACAGAATTATCCTGTACAACCGTTGAAATAGTTTCAGGTGTGGCAAGATGGCCCAGTGGTTAGAGCATTACCCCTGTAAGGGAAATATCGCGGGTTCGAGTCCCGCGTGAGCTGATTCAATTTTTTCTATCTTAATTGATTTGAATGTTAGTTACCTTTGCCGGCAGAATGTGAAAGTATTTCTCCCAGTAGAGATACCTGAAATAAAAAAATATATTTAGGGATTATTATTTTTAATGATCAAACTATAAATAAAATGCTATATATGCTTTTTTATGGAACGTAAGCAATCTTTTCAATAATATACCTACAGAGGATAATCTAAACCACACGATAACACATCACAGATTGAGATATACTTACCTAGTAAATTAAAAAAAAAGCTTTTGTAATAGATATGTGTGATAAGCATTATATAACCGCAGTAGAGCAGATCTCTTCGACCTATATGAAACAGCAGAAAATACTGCCACGTGACGAAATACGATTCATTTCATTGGTCAAAGACACTCGAAAGACAATAGACTAACAAGCCGTGCAAAGCGGGCAACAAGCACTTATTTGGCTCTTGGATGAAAGAAAAATATTTATTTTGCAACAATACTAGGTGCTTTTGTTATCAAAACGGAAGAAATTTCGCAATTAATAAGATGACTTTCCACAGTGCGTGTAACTACGGACGGACTCAGATCATCCCGAATTGATACACACAGGAGAAAGTATTATTTTTGGTGTATAAGAGATATACTCGTATGGTGTGGTTCATAGCGTTGCGATAGATATGTGGCTCCTAAACCAACTGACACCCAATGTGGGAAGTCGAACCAGTTTCTTTTTTATAAACTTCCGACTTCTATGAAATACAATCCTTTATTTAATAAGCTCAATGAAGCTATTTAAACTATGTGAATGTACCCCATTGATGCGCGGTGCGTAACCGTCTGTATATAGTCCTATGTTGGGCATGATAAAATCCACAACACCACATACCGTGGTAAACTGCCTTTATACTTTTATCCGAAGTTGAAGTGTTGCCAAATTCTTGAAAACACGCTTTCCCTCTTAGATTCTTAATTGGGGAAGGGACCCTATAATGAATGTGATATATTATGAAAGTAACGGTGCTAAACAATATGTCTCAAGCCGGGAACTCTTACAACTGTTCGGAGGGTGAACGCGGGGTGAACGTACTTTTAGTTTATTGCGCTTAGGGGTGATTCCAAAGGTTAGATTTAATCGTACGATTTAGGGTTGGTGTTGAAGTGTATGTGTATTAAAGTTCTCGTTACTATCGGACTAGGTTTTGCTTGAATACTGATGATGATTTCAGATATGCATTAAAACTTTTAATTCGATATAGGTATACCAAAGGGAGAGAGAGAGATATAGCATACACTTTCATGTTTAATTTTCTTATTTCTACAGATTTCTTTCTTTTTTAGAGATCATCGTAGGAATGGAAATAACTATACACAATAATTACGGCACTTGTCTGAATGGCAACTGCTCAAATGGCACCTAGCCTTTGATTATTATTCCTCTTTAGTCATTTTAAAAATCTAACGAATTATATTTTTAAATACATAATACAAAACAAAAATCCACTGTCGCCTCAAAGACAGATTTAGAAGGAGAAATTTGAATTGGTTAGGGCAAGGTCTGGTAGTTTAGTGGTCAAAGCATTGCCCCTGTAAGGCAAAGACCGCGGGTTCGATCCTCGCCTAGACCAATTCAATTATTTAAATTTAAATCGATTTGAATATTTAACAGGAAAAATGCTTAAAATTTAATTCAAACAATACACCTTGGTACCTACCACGGTAAACAAACCGGATATCAAATGTGTACAAGAATAGAAGCATTACTCAATAAAGCACTTATATCAGAATAGATTCTGACGTTCAATTAGATTAAGTGCCATTTCACTCGCGCGGAAGATTATCACAAATGTATAAGTGTTTTTCGAAATATCGGAAAATACACTTCAAATTTGTGACAAACATAAATTCATCTAAAATCTATTTACAAATCAAGCATTCGCCGTCTAGCTTATAAATATTATGTTTCGTAAAGGTATAAAGTGCAAGCTATATCGGGAGAGAAGCTAAGCCAATTTCATTTATACTTTATATTATAGTAACATAATTATAATTATATAAATTCTTGTGACATAATGTAATGTGTGTCATGTGATGTGATGAGATTATGTAGATATTATGATTCATCAAACCTTCCTTAGAATCTTATATTATATATTCCCGAGAACGAGAGGCTACAATCTTTTCAAAAAAAAAAAACTAAGATGACGCTCAATCGTGACATGTATGATTTATAGTACCTAAAGCTATATGTTCATATGTGACTTACGTTTTTAATGTGAAGCGAAATAAAAATGTATTTAAATTGTAAATATATTTTCCTTTTACTGTACAGTAAGTAAAGCAAACACAATACCTATTGTTAAACGAAAAAGAAAATGTGATTGTATCAAAATGTAATCGCAACATTATTTTAACAAAATATTACCTGTTAGAGCTACAACCGTAAATAGATACCTACTATAGAAAATTGTTATATAAGATACACAAAATAATGAGACAGCAGATAGAAAGGTAGTTCGCAAGAACAAATACTAAGTATCGTGTGATAGATTAACTAAAAGCATTAGAGAAAGTCTTTGACATGCAAGTCAAGAGATAGAGCGTATAGAAAAACACGCAGCGGTCATTGGGACTTGTAGTTTTTATCTACATAAAGTACTTCTATCGAAGTCGTTAAGCTGCTAGCTTAGCCTTTGCTATATATTTTAGTCATCATTTATAGTTTCTAGAAGTATATCGTCAGACCCGTTTTTCTTATGCGGTTTTAAATGGACGCATTTAGTATGAAAATCGTATCTGCAGTATTATGGACGAGCTTCCTCCTACGGTATGCAAATCCCCTAATCGCGCGCACGTTTGTAAAATCACGCATCGTGGAAAGCGTTCCATTGACTTTTTTCTAGGAGCGTTCTAGGACTATGGGCCGATACCTTTTTTATTTTATCGTGCGGAAAATCCCTAAGGATACCACCCCCACCGGATCCGGAGGGGGAGGTTATATTGGACCTGAACCGATTAAACCGCACGCCATCTGTTGGTGGCAGTGCAAGGCCTAAGGTGTGGTAGCTAGAGTGTATATCCTTCGCACCCCGGCAAGCCCAGGGCCACGGGGTCCCCAACTCGTCCCCGGTACGGGGCGGGGGCCACAGGGCCTCTTATTAAATTAGCGGCCTCTAACGTAGCAGTCCAATGGAGTGTGGTAGTACACCACCACACTCCAGAGGTCATCTTAAAGTAAATTACTCTCCGTACATCTTAAAATAAACCCTTTTACTCTTACTCGGGGTCAGCTTTCAGTCTAATGACGAAATGGTCGACTTTTACTTTTTTCCGTGAAGCAATTGTCATCCTGAACTTTACCTAAAATAGTAACCTTTAAAGGGAAAAGAATACACACTTCTTACGTAAATCGATGCTCTACGAATGTCAACGCTGATTGCTAAAGAATTCCAGTTACGGATACAGTTTCAATATGTAACAAATTTTATCCAGATAAAAGAAATATTCAGGAATCTCTGTTACAATAATCTGTGTTTAATATATTATTCGATTTTGTTGGCGGAGTTACGTGATTTATCTTTATCTAATGTCTTTGTCGCGCCATTAAGACTTGAATCTCCTTGCCAGCTCACGTGTTTCCATCTTCCTACAGTCTCGGGTCCTTTAAGCGGGGCGTGAAAAAGCATCTGGTGAGGCCGTCAAGCTGAGTGCCACCATTGTTAACATGGTACATGTATGTAATGGTGACCCTCTTTCCTGAGACTGCCTTCAGCTTACCATCAGGTGAGGTGGAGTCAAATTGACGTGTTAAAAAAAATGTAATTGTATCTGTCTTGCAGTTATGTGCGCGTGTATAGTATTTTGTGTGTCCAAACTATATATGTACTTATAACTAATGTATAACATGTTTTATGAGTGTGAACACATTAAATTAATGTAGGTATGGAAAATTAAAGTTCAATACTGTTTGGCTGTCAAATTAAATACAACATTCATCATCATTCATTCAATCAGCGATTGTTTTCAAACTTTGTACATAAGAGCCCGGAATCCGCTTATTATTTTATTCCAAAAAGCGACCATTAAATCACAAATCGCTTTATGTACACGATTCCTAAGGTCTGTTATACAATTGTGTGTGTTTTATTGAAAATTCCATTCGCATATTAGGGATCAGAATATTGAACAGCTTGGCTTCTAATAAAATGAAAAAGAGACAAAGAATATGTCTGGCAACCTTTTGACTTGTGTAGAACAAAAATAAAATAGTCTTATATGGAGCAAAGATGTCACTAGGCGCTCAGAGATTTAGTGTCAGCTTTCAAGAAATTGTTCTGAAATAGGCACGAAATAAAATGGAATCCGAATATGTCATTGGAGTCGTAATATTTTATACGACGGAAGACCTGTAAAGAAGTACTTCTGTGTCACAGAAATATAGTTTTAAAAAGTAATATACAGATATTACTACACTAAAAGTTTTAGTTGAAATACTTAACCTCGATTTGACGACCCCCATATTAAAAAATCTGGCACTAACGAGCGATGTCGTTAATGTTATTTGTGTACAAGCACTACTACCTACCTAAGAAGGTTCCGAAGTCTTAGGCCCATAATTCTAGAATGCTTCACGCAGCAGAATCGTGATTTATATGAGTGAGTGAACTTACATTCAGAAGATCCGTTCACAAACGTGCACGACTTCTTACCTTTTGCCTATTTAGGTGTTCATACAAATTCATTGAATTTTAAATACAGACCTGTTGTTATAAACAATTATCTCCTACAAAGCAGTAACTCCATTATGTACTGGGTTTTTGTATATCAATGTGTATTGTGTACAATTCCGCCTTTGTCGTTCAAGACTAATACAGAAATGTAGCACATTTTTCTCTTTGAATAACGTGTATGCAGACACTTTATTCAGTGAAGTATTTAATAGGAGATTTCCTCAAACATATAAAGTACACACAGTTTCAGATGAATATGTTCTTGGAATAGTAAGGTAAGTACAACCTCCAATAAATCGAATGTATGAATTAATTCTTAGGTTATAGCTGCATGTAAATTTACTTAATCGTTTTCCAATTGAAATACCTGTTCAGTCGTATTCAATAAACGTTCATCAGTAGCGTCAAAGGTTTCAAAGCCAGTTAAATTCTAACGCAAATTGTACTTCAATCGCAAACTGAACGTCAAAGCAAGGTTCCCAAATTCAAATCCGATGACATGACACTAAGCCCTCACAACCCTCATCGATGACAACAAGCCTGCTTAAATCCTCATAAATCATTCCCACATCCGCGTCGTCGGGCCACCCGCTCGTAACGGATCCGGAAGTAGTCACAGTACCGGATATGACGCGCAAAGGCTGACAGTTAATATCCTGTTGTGCATTGCTATGTCATCAGTCACAGGGAATTCGTTATCAACTGTAGCGACATACAAATAGAGTGCAAATTCGTCGTATGGTTATACGGGTGTAGGGATTCGTTCGAGTTCGCAATGCACTTTTGCCCTCTTTGAGTGGATATTTCACAAAACAAGGTACACATGTTAGGTGTCCAATTGGATTTGAGAGTTTAGGTCGTTGACATTTCTAAGGGGAGCTGTGTTTTAGAAATCGTGTTCTACGTTTAAATAGCATCGTGTACGTGTAGAAGTTGTGAATACTTTTGTATCTAATGCGAATATAAATTGTGCTTGGATTTGATAAACGGTTACAACTCGGCAAGACAAACTTATTCCGGTTAGGATAAACTCAATGAATGTGTTTTAGAATTCAGTTTCTTTAAACAGATTTTCACTGTAATTAAGAAGATAAATTTAAGGTAAGTAACATAATTATCCTAACGTTTTGGCGTCAAACAGTAACTTGATGAACACAGACAAATTCAGTCAATTAATTAATTAACCTATTGCAGTCCTCTGTTGGACATAGGCCTCTCCCAAAGACACATTATTCTGCGGCAATTAATCATCGATCCAATCGTTAAGTAACTACGAAGAATTCTCTTCATTTTTCCTTTCACTGCAGTAAAGTCAGTGCAACAAATAAAGTCACATATTCAGTGCTCAAACGATTACCGTTTTTTAACTACAGAATGCACACCACAACTTCCATGGCCGTTAAAACTTTAGTCATTAAATTCAGAAATGGACGTGTAGTTCCTGCAAATAATATATTACAGTACACGCTCGCTACCTTTCAGTTTCGAAGTTGGTTAAAATATACATCATGTTTGCCCAGCGTGTGGTTTTGTGAAGTTGGAGATTAGTTCCCAATGCTTAATTTTCAACGGGAACGTTTAAGAAATTATTTCGATAGCAGTTATTAGTGAAGCATTTTATCCTGGGAATTACCCCTTTCTTCGTATATTCCTTGTTTTTTCACTTTCAATTTAAAACGCCAACAACAATGCGGTTGCCAATTTGCCAATGATTGAATACCTACTTTTGACTTTTACCTTACATTGAATATATCCCAAATACACATTATCTCTCTCTACAAGTCAAAGGTTGATACACCATAAGGACTTTTTTTTTACGTGTGGGAAATCCCCACGGAGTCCACCAAGGGGCCGGATGCGCGTCGCCGCCGTGGCCTGCTTCTGCTAGGGTGATGGGCGGCTTTACCCATCACCCTCAGGCCCGCGGTCATTAGGGGCGGATGTCGTTCTGCGCCCTCCGACGCCCAAGTCGCTATCGAACGCAGGCAGCGATGTCCGCGGGTCTGTCTCGCTCATGGTGCCGCGCCCGCTCTGCTGTGTCCCCACGAGCATGACTTGCTCGCAGAAGAAGGCGCTGGCTGCCCACGCATCCGCGCAGCGGAGCATCGCCGCGAGCAAAGTTGAGAGCGTGAGCACTCTCACCCCCAGAGCCGCCCCGTGCAGTCCCGAGTCCATCAGATGAATGATATGCGTCTGACGGTACGAGAGGCTACCGTGTGGCCTCTCTAGCCACTCCCCCATGATGGGTCTTACCGCCGCAATCACGGCGTGCCCTCCATAGGGACGTTATTTAAACCACGCATACTATGTAGGTACCATTTCAAAGCTGTACTTAAAAAAAAAACTGAAAGCTATGATTTGCCACATTCATAATAAACCCGTATTTTGTGTATTGGCAGTTTCTTTGTTCTTATTATCTTAATTTGGAGCTACTTATAAATAAATATGTACATGTGGCTAAACTACTGCTTATATTAAATTAAGTTTTGGTGCGCAGTCTGGAAATAAACCAATGCATACATGATTCCAAAGAACGTTCCTAAAAGTCCGGCCCGCAAACTATTGTACCAAGTGTGCTTATATCACTGTTTACAAAAGCGCTAGTCCATCGTCGAACTAGTCCGCCATATTATTTAGACGGGCAACACAGACCGCAGATGACGTCACGTTCGTTGATGGCCGTTGGCAGAGTTGAGTTGGGTGGGTTTAGTTATGTGTGCGAAGGGCTTAATGACGATCATGTCAGTTGTTTTCGATTTAGATCGTGTTTTAGTTTTAGCTACGAGTTGATAAGGACTATGTGTATTTATTGAGCAGTTTTTGTGTGAAAATTTACCAATTACAATCCGGATAGTTATAATCATCATCTTAGAATGCTCAAGACTATGCCAAGGAGATGAACAAAACCGGAAAGTGGATTCCGATATCGGAATCTCAGTTGCAATTTAATCATTGCTAAGATGATAGGATAGGATAATTGTCATTCGAGCGTCCTAAGCTAGTACTGAAACCCCCTTAGCTTTAAGGGAGCCACTGACTAGAAATTTGTAGGTGAAATGGTTTGGACGCCAGGGCCCCAGGGGATTATGGGGAGCCCTATTGACTTCTACTGTAGGCAAGTATGTATACTTATATTAATTCACGCATTGTTTTTGACACAAAATAGGGTGAATGTTTCACATTGCGCGGCGTCCCACAGCGGCGCCATTTCTTTTGTGGTTTTCTAAAGTTAATTAGTTTATCTCGGTGCATTCTGGAATGGAAATACGCTGCACATTCAAAATATTTTTTACCTCAAACCACTTTAGGCTCAGTTCAGATTAGGCAAATAAAGCTCTAGTATTTTAAAGTATTCATTAAAAACGAACCTTAATACATTCATCTGGCAAAGCTAAAAATAAGATTTAAAAAACTCTTTTATGCAGCTGGTAAAAGAAAAAGTTTCTTTTGTCTAAATAAAAAATATATTTATAATATAACAAGATACTATGTAGAATAGTTTGTTAAAAAGAAAATAGTAGCGAAGGTACCTATGACACGTGATCTGGGCACGTAGTACGATTGACAAATCAAGAATTTAAGGTAAATACAAAGGTAGCGTTGGCAACACTTAAAACAAAGGACACACATAAAAAGCTTAACGACGGCCCATGAAAATCGTGAGGTAGGTATGTAAAAGTGGTAGAAAATGGAGAGTAAGCCAACTCTAGCCAACTCTAGAGGTAAAAAATTTTGAATGCATGTAAGTATGTATGTTAACTTGAAATGCGTTCGAAGATTTGAATATGTAAAATACCTAGTTTATTCTTACCAAAGCAAAAGTTTGTACGTTTGTCAATCCTAGATTCCCCAGTCACACAGACCAATGTGATACAACGTGCGGTTTTAGTCGGTTCAAGTACGCGGCATACCAAACTTATCACTAGCTCTGGTAATGTGAAACCTAGGAAAGTACTCGTACGCAAAAGAAGTGGAAATACCTATGTGTTTTTTTTTCATGCGTAGATTACGTTTCTCTAGTTTGAAACATGAGTGAACACTCAATGTAGTACACCACTCTGTATGGAGCGCGTTATTCTCGGTATTGTTTTTTTTAGCTCGCAATAAATAATATTATCATTTTTATTGACCACTTTGGTATAAATTTTGATAGTCGTCAATATTTTGCGAGAATAGGAGGAGAAAATTTACCGTCCCATAAATTTTATTGTTATAAAGTTGTTACGATTGAATGAATACCGCCTTTGTGAATTAAATCTTGCGTTCAAATCCCGGGCGGAACAAAGTATTTTAAGTTATTTTGATAAAAAGAACACTATCTGAATAATACGTGCCTTATAGATGACAATTTACTCGGGAACCAAAAATGGGACCAAAAGGCTGGTGAAAGGCGACTAGAGATAAGACAAATTGGACTCTCTCCATCATCATTATAATCTTAAGGTTGTGGCCATTTGACTTAGTTTATACCGTTTTATGGAAGCGACTGCCCGCTGACCTCTTCACCTCGAGATGATAGTTACAGTTAAGGAACCAAACACCAAACAAATTTACTCTATTCGTGAAAAGAATGACATGGATTGAATATTGAATATTGCTTCTTCACACAGTGTTACCTGTTCCATAAATGTACGAAGGGTCACCGGGTAACCCCACATGATTAAATCATTTCATTTCTTCCCTTCGGGTTTTTATATCCCAGCCACTGCCCAACACAGCTGAGGCTGGCTTTCAATGTAACTATGAAACTGGCGAACTTCAATATTTTTCTTGCAGTGACTGCCACCTGAGTGAATTCTGTATTTTGGGTATCGAATTCCATAGGTCACAGAAGGTAGGACACGACGGCATTTTCGTCCAATTAAACAGTCCGACTGGGGAAGTACCTCGGCCATACAGAATCACCGCAGCCATAATTACCTCTTGTTGTGCTCCCGGCGATGAGTCCTAGGGTAGGGTAGCTCACTGGAGAGTTTTTGTGCTGTCAGTGGGAAGATAAAAGGCTATTCCTGTCTTGTTTTCTTCACTGAGGGCACAGAAACTCTCTGTGTTTACATGGTCGGCAGCAAGAGTGTGACTCCCCTGGTTGCACACGTCCATTATAGGCCACGGTAACCATTTTCCATCAGGTGGACCGCGCGCTTGTCCGTCACCTCAGTGATATAAAAAAAACACCTCCAACTACCCGTAACCAATGCCCCTTGATGGATTGATGGCTTAACGTGTTCCCCAAGAAGGGGCTTCAATTTGTAAAGAATGGTCAACTATTCAAATGATTGTCTAGTATTGTTCACCCTCGAAACCTGCTTACACTTGGTTACCACTAAGCCTCATAAACACCGACTAATTATAATATATATAATGTTTATATTTACATGATTATACAACCTTTACCATAATTAACTCAGCTCCAACAATATCGGGCTCATTATTGGTCGCGAATCACAAACAGTGGATTATGAGGACTCAGTACATCGAGATGAATGGACCACCTGCTGCTTCGACGAGCACACCTACGCTCCGTCTCGTAATGTTTGACGAACGTGACGCAGGGAAGAAAATGAAACAATTTATGTTATTGTTACAAGTTCATGGGAATATCACACGTTGAAATATAACTACTTATAACGCTTTTTAACGGATTCTGCAACTGTACTGTATGTTTATAGTAAGTTGTTGTTATAGTAGTGTTGTAAGAACCGTTCAAAGTATGAATGTGTATAAGTGTGATGATGAATTGTGTAAAAGTGAAGGAAATGACATCTTACAGAAGTGTATGGTGGAGAATGACATGTTGCAATAACCCCAAATAACTGGGACAAAGGCATGTAGATGATGTTGAACTATTTTTAACAGGTTCTCTCTCTATTTATTTAAGTGTTATTTAATTATTAATACTGATCCGGAAGTTTTGGTTGCTGTTTGGTAGCCATGATGAACTAGCCAGAAGGATCCAACTGGGTTGGGCAGCATTTCTCAAAATATGTCGCGTCTTATCTTCTCCCCTACCAAAATGGTTAGAGGGAATATAAGTAATTTTGATAATTTTGGTTGCTAATATTTTACAAAAAAAATAATGGTAGAAAACAAAGGTCTTTGACCAGTGCGTCCTACCTATTATCATGGCTAGTGCATAAACTAAAAGTCGCGCAGCGGGCTATGAAACGAGCTATGCTTGGAGTTTCTCTCAAGGATAGAATCGAAACGAGGCCATCTGGTAAAGAACCAAAGTTACTAACATAACTTGCAGAATAAGCAAGCTGAAGTGGCAATGGGCTGGCCACGTCTATCAAAGGACCGATGGCCATTGGAGCAGATGAACCTAGAGTGGAGACCGCAAGAAGGCAGACGAATGGTAGGGGACCCCCTAGCCAGACGGACTGATGACCGCACTTTGCGAGAGGCCATGTCCAGCAGTAGACTGTGTTGGACTAATTGATCTATTTGTGATATAATTCTTGAAGCTTAATATTTGAAGTACTAAAAACTAAATCAATTAGTATTAAAAAGGGTCTAAAGTGAAAGCCTATTAAACAGATTAAAATTTAACAGGTACAGGCGGCCATTTTGTGTACTCATAAACAATAGAGGCGTATCGTGTACTACCTACATAGCATGTTTACAAAAGTGGTAATTAAGGCTGATTCTGCGTTAAGCTAACCATAGCCTGAATAGTTCGGGTTACCTTTTAATGAATAGTTCGTATAATCATACCTTTATGTTCCCAAAGGGATAGGAGCAATATACTTTCACGTTTCGCCAACGATATGTTGTCTTGTTTAAAACTTGTATATGTGTAATATTAAAGATTGAGAGTTTTGACGTTGAAGACAGTCTGATCTCTATTTTTGAAGTTCAAATATAGAGGTTTGAAAACTTGTCCGTACTCTTCGCACTGTTAATATGAAGTTCGTGTGAAAGAGAGAGATGGCCACAAGAGTTTAGTGCAGCAATTTAGAGGATTTATATGCTTTTTCTAGTTTTTCATAAAATTTATATCTGCGTGATAAAATGTAAGTTTACCAGTCCCTAGATATTTTTATGCTCTATTTTATAATACAAACTTTGACATTATTTGATAATTACTTCTTAGTGTAAAACGTGTTTGAAATAGCGATTTGGAGTATATCAGCGCCCTGTTTGACGCAAATTTCTATAGAGGCATATTTAATATTATGAATCGTGTTTCTGTCTTTTCACGTCCTGAGACAGTTTAGCTGCTTCATGAATATGATTTTTATTTGTTGTAATTTGCTATATAAGTTGATGATAAATGTGTTCAAAAATGTCAAAAACAACTGCTACCGGGCCTTAATGTTGTGAACACGAAGATTAAATCAGCAAATAGTTTGCCACTTAGTCTCTGCATATTTCGACGTACACCTAACAATACAAACATGAAATTAGGCTACATTGTTTCTCGAAAATGGATTACACAGTTTTAATTTCATAAGTGTAGCGAGTATACTACGTAAGTTCGTTAAAATGGAGAATAGAATAGTAAATGTAATTCGTTTGGCAATAGTATCGCTTATATTCTAGAATAATAATGCAAAGTTATATGCAAGGGTTAATATCCCCAAATTCGCTTCGCAGTGCATTGTTTTCATATAGAAAATACAGAAACGACCTGTCTATTTTCAGTACCATACCAACAATTTTGGACGAAAATTTTCAACGTCAGGTAATACAATGGGTAATGAAATATAGGTGCACAATGCGCTTACATTGAGTGTATGTCCGAGTGTATAGAGCTGTTTCACTTCAAGCGCGGATGAAACCCATTTCCCGTAAAATTTAAATCCTATCCAACGATATTTATTCAGTTCAAAAACAAAAATATTGACAGATGAAAATGCCATTCAATTTATTGTGTAGTCGAGAAAGGACATAGGCTTTGTTTGGTCGCTATAACCGACATCCACGCGGGCGGAGCCGCGGGCAAAAGCTAGTAATCCATAAGTTACAAACGTCAAACTGGATGCGGAAGGTGGAGGATTGAACGAAATAGCTCACATTGGGAGACGCTTTTGTCCAGCAGTGGACTGCAGTGGGCTAATTGTTTGATTGGTTGAAGTCACAATAACCAACATCTACGTAGGTGGAGCTGCGGTCACCAGCTAGTGTGTAAACGTGTTGCATTGATATGGATTTTCCTATTAATTGCGTTGATATTGCGTTAATATTATGTATTCAAAAAAATAAAGTTGTCGATAAAACCTTGCTCCTTGTCGATGGCAGGTGTGCCAGCTAGCAGAAAAGCAAAAGTTACAGTAATCTGGATACATAACTTCCAGTTCTATTTAATGAAAGCTATGGAAGCCAATACTATTAAAGATAGCGGATCGCCATGGCCATACAAAATTGTCCTTACACCGTATCACACGGGATATTGAACTTTATTTCTATAGCTATCAGGTTGAATATCCCTTACGTTAGTTAGTAGATATGACGTTTTATTTGCCTGTGAATCTCTACGTGACCGAAATAGTTACACTGAGTAAATTTCTGGCCATATTGTATTGGAACAGTCCAGTCATGGTACGGATATTATTTTGTAGTCAATTGCCTGCTTTTTCTTTCGACAATATACAGTTTATTTGATGACGTCATCATAGTTATTTATTGGATCTTTTGGCCAATGTATTTAGCTAATATACAGAAAAATATACCATCGAATTTTTGTGCAGATGTAGTCTTAATATACAATTACTACATTTTCCTTTTAACGTTTCAATACTGCCAGCCTTCTGGGAACATTGCCAGTGGAACATTTTTATGACGTGTGTGCTCCCCCGTGTCTACAAATGCAAAAAATTCCACAGTTTTGCCCGGTCCCGCTCTCCCAATCTAGCGCAATACAGAGAATGTGCTACGCTTTGTAGTAATTAGAGGATAAGCTACGAATTTCGTAGCCTGCTACAAAGGTGAACTTTGCGAGAATTTAGGGGCTTAGCGGTACACTTTCTATCTGTATTTTTATGGTTTCAATGGGTAATTTATAACACTGTCGCTATGGCTAAGTATTAAATCGATAAACACGAAGATGGAATAGTCTAGTAGGACAATAAAAATGTATCTAGTTATGACTTTTAAATTCATTCGTCTAATCTCATCACAAAACATCACAATATTTTCCGAGATATATAAAAAGTTCGAAAAGAACCAAAAGTCGCGACGTGAACAGAATTGATAACAAAATAGTCAGAGTTCATTTCCAATAATTTGCAAACAAGAAAATATTTCTGTAACGCAAACACGTTTCAAAATGGACGAAACAGAACATTCACAGAATGAACTGGAAACAGCTGCCAATTAATATTGTGAAACAAGACTTACAGAATATAATTACAAATACAAATGGGTTTAAAAGGCGTTCGTAGTTTAAATTATAATTAGCAAAGTTAAAGTCAAATCATTTATTATGTGTAGACTATTAAAACGGCACTTACAAACGTCATAAATAATAAAGACTTGTTTATTCAATCGACCACCTTTCCAAAACGCGGCCACGGCCCGAGAACACTCCGACAGATACTCGGCAAGCTATTTTCGCTCTATAGTTACTATGTTTAGGTACTTAGTCCAAATACAATAATTTTTTTGAGTAGGTTTTTTCAAAACTAGAAATTAACCAACAAAAGTAAAGAAAAATACTTCAAAAATAAACAAACAAACATTATACTTACATATGAATGTTTATTTAAACATAATACTTTTTACATGTTTTATTAGAGATTCGGATACTTGTGACATGCCATATTTTCGAAATATTATAATTTGATCGCTGTTGATGTGTAACTGCAGGGCTCATGGCCCAGTGGCTTTTATAGGAAGGACTGCCGTTTGATCTCACAGCTACGAGAGATAAGCTTGCCCCAAAGCCACATCCGTTGAGCAGATGTACCGACCAGATGGTAAAGTTGGTATCAAAAAAATTGCTAGAACCCTGTACAATTTTAGTGGCACTTTAAAAACTACAAGTATGTATACTTGTAAGGAGAGAAGCGTATATTTTAGTAGCCCCATGATTACTGAGCAAGAGTAAAGTGGCCATTACATCCCTTGAGCCTCATAAGGGACTATGAAGGATTTTTATTGAGTGAATGGCCAGAACTTGTTTACTAATATTATCTTAAAATCTCCAGTTCTGTGCAATACACAGAACTGGAGCTTTGTAAGACTAGGTGTACTTTTTAAAGTGAGATTTTAGATTTAGATTTTAGACAGAGAACTACTTCCAGACCTAAGAGCCGGTGACCTAAAACTTTAGCTGGTGGAAGAATTTGGAAAGAAAATATGAAAAATTTAGAAAGCAGATGGAAAGCTATAAAAGACGACTAATATTCGCTTAATTGTATAATTCTATCATACAACTTCATTTCTAATATTTGCGACAAATCTTTAGCTAACGCAGTTTAAATCAATAAATCTGTTTGACTAGCTGTTAATATCTTGGTATTAAGAACATTATGAGATTTTGGTGGTCAAGATCTATCTGCTGCTAACTGTAAATACATGTTTAGATGACAAGAGCACGTAAGTCTTGTTAGAATTTATCCCCTGATGAACCCATGACTGGTTACTCATAGTCCCAAACAAACACAGTGTTCTAATTCGTTACACGTTGTATTCAAATTAGGCAGTCTACGCCTAGTCGAACTGCATCAAAGGAAATCGCATCGCAGCAGCGGCTAAGCAACAAAAGAACCCACCAATCAGCATGCCAAACCAAATTTATAGCCAATCAGCGTTCAGATACGGTATTCCATACTAAGGGTGCGTTTCCAAAAGAGATATGCGAAGTATCTGGGCGATACGAAGATGAGTACTGACTCATTTTTGAAGCGAGTGGGGTGATGTGTGGTGGGGGTGGAGTGCGCGCACACTTTCTGGAGGCCATTTATTAAAACAGCAAATTTACCTACATTTAAGCAGAAAATGGCAATTGGCGGTGGTCGCAGCAAATGCTGCTACAAACACGTCCGTAGCATCTATTCTTACCTCGATTTGAATATACGAAAACCTCACTCCGTCGACCCATTTCCACTAGAGCTGCACTGAGTGAGGCTTGGCAAATGAAGTGAGTCTATTGGTTCTTAACAAATACATCACTCGCTACGCTTCCTCACACATGTCTGACCGAAACGTGGCCTAAATCCTGAATGGATTGTAATTAGCGCCAGTAAATGTTCGGCAGCTTTCGGAAACACGCTACACAAGATTTTGTTTTATCAAATTATGTGGTAGGCTCATTTCAGCGTTGAAATCAAATCACTGGACACAGTGATTTGATTTTGACGAAGGATATTGGAAATCGATAATAAGGAAATTAAAGGAGAAACAACTAATTTAGATAATAAATTATACAAAATTATACAATAGGGTTTATCTACGCAATGCGTTTCAATAAATGCGCTCAAAAGAGCGGATGAGCTATAGATGCATTTCTCTTAATCCAGTTTGTGAAGGCTTATGCACACATACAACCGTCTTCTCTGAATATACGGCATATACTGAGGCGCCTTTCATTGCATAATTGAATTTCCCAACAACTTTCGAGTTTAATTTTTACTTGATATTTTATTAGGACTTTCACTTTACATTCACTTTTTGTATATTTTACACCCACTTTTAATTTTTTTCACCATACCAAGATATCATGGACGTAAAATTCTTTGTGAAAATATATGGCGAGACGCTTATATGAGACAAAACTAACGACATAAAACGGAACACATAACACTTCGAGATAAGGCTGGGAAGTAGATGAAAGGGACCACTTATCTCCAGAAAAAGGATTTTCATAGCATCTAGTGTTTGTTTACAGTAACTTGTAACAAGTATGTCGTCGTCGAGCAGCAGTCGATGTGTTCATAGTTTCACACGATTAATTTTTGAAGTGAAAACTTCTTTAGCGGCGTTGGATGGGTGAAAAGTGTTAAACTCGCGTCAGTATCGCTTGACCTTTGAACCGTAACCGACTGACGTCATACAACATTAGCTATACACTGTCTATTTTGCAAGTTACGATAAATAGCATCGTAGCCTAGCAGTTAGCGCTTCGACTGTAATTCCTTATGGTTTCAGATAGTATCGGGTTCAAACCTGGCCTTCTGACACTTTTTGTGATTATGTTTTCTTTTTGTAATTTATTACTTTTTGTGATTATTTTTCTTTTTGTAATTTATTACCTTTTGTGATGATTTTTTCTTTTTGTAATTTAGTAATTTCTTCTGACAGAAAATTAGCAGAAAATTAGTGATAGGTTCTCTGATTGGCGCTATTTTATAGGTATGGTATGGTATGGTATGGTATGGTATGATATGTTCTTTTTTATCTTTTTCTATGCATATAACGAGGAAAGAAAAAAAGAAAATGTTTTCACTTCTGCCGGCACTCCAGAGTGCAACCCGTCTTTTTTTTTTCACTTCACTATAATATCAATTGGGTGTTTGACAAATTTTGGAAACCTATCTTAAAAGATTTAGAATTTAATTTAATTTCTCTTACAATGGATCTTTTTCGCGAAAAAACATTATAAAGAAATAAATAAGCGGCCAAGTGCGAGTCGGACTCACCATCATAAAAGTTCTTGTAGTTCGTTGTTACTTTGATCGATGTTTTAATAATAGTGTACGGTTTACGATTTATACGCCCGGCGGACGAGCCGTCCGGGTACCGGCCCATAGTGCTGCTCGACGAGGTGGGCAAACTCTTCGAAAGAGTTATTGCCAAGCGCCTCGTCGAGCATCTCCCTAGAGTGGGGCCGGACCTGGCCAACACCCAGTTTGGGTTCCGCCGGTGGCGTTCCACTGTGGATGCCATCATGCGCGTGAGGACTCTGGCGGGGGATGCGGTTGCCCGGGGCGAGGTGATGTTGGCGGTGTCCTTGGACATCTCCAACGCCTTCAACACCTTGCCCTGGAGTTGCATCAGGGAGGCACTCGTGTACCACGACGTGCCTCTCTACCTCCGCCGCATAGTCGGGGCGTACCTGACGGAGAGAGCCGTCATCTACCCAAGTTCGACGGGAGTCGGTAGGCGTGAGATGTCGTGCGGTGTTCCACAGGGGTCGGTCCTGGGGCCGCTCCAGTGGAACATCGGTTACGAATGGGTGCTTCGTGGTAACTTCGCGTACGGGGCCACCGTCACGTGTTACGCGGATGACACGCTAGTGACGGTGGGCGGGGCTACTCACCGCGAAGCGACCCTGAGGGCCACGACCGCGGTTGCTCAGGTCGTCGACAGGATCCGGCGGCTGGGTCTCGAGGTGGCTCTGCACAAGTCCGAGGCCATGTTCTTTCATGGCTCTCGGCGCAGGCCAGGCCCGGGAGCCAGCCTAACAGTGGGAGGTACTCCCATCGACATCAAGCCCCGGTTGAAATACCTGGGGCTCGTGCTTGATGGTCGATGGGACTTCGGACAGCATTTCCGAAGTCTGCGCCCCAAGTTGGTGCTCACGGCGAATGCCTTGGGCCGGTTGTTGCCCAACTTGAAGGGCCCAGAGTCCTCCTGCAGGAGACTCTACGCGGGGGTCGTGCGGTCCATGGCCCTATACGGGTGCCCCGTGTAGGCGGACACCCTGGAGGCCAGATTCCTGCCTCTGCTCCGTACGGCGCAGAGCACGATGGCTTCCAGGGCCATCAGGGGATACCGCACGATATCCTTCGAAGCGGCGAGTCTCCTGGCCGGATCGCCACCGTGGATCCTGGAAGCGAGGGCCCTTTCGGCACTATATAAGTTCCGAAAGGAGGAGCGGGAGCGGGGATTCGATCCCGAGCCCGAGGATATTCGGGCCGAGAAATCCCGGCTCCACCAGGTCATGGTGGCCGAGTGGGAGCGACGACTTGAGCAACCACGCGCAGGGCACGCCGTCATTGCGGCGGTAAGGCCCATCATGGGGGAGTGGCTAGAGAGGCAACACGGTAGCCTCTCGTACCGTCAGACGCAGATTATCACCGGGCACGGTAGCTTCGGGCGGTATCTGCATCTGATGGGTATTGAGCCAACGCCCGAGTGCCATCACTGCGACGCGAGCGTGGACTCGGGGCTGCACACGCTCACCGACGTTTGAGACGCCGAGGCGGGAGCTTGTGGCGGCCCTGGGGGTGAGAGTGCTCACGCTCTCCACCCTGCTAGCGGCGATGGTCCGCTGCGCGGATGCGTGGGCGGCCAGCGCCTCCTTCTGCGAGCAGGTCATGCTCGCGAAGGAGACAGCAGAGCGGGCGCGGCGCGATGAGCGAGAAAGGCTCGCTGACATCGCTGCACGCGCCCGAAGGCGGCTCGGGCGTCGGAGGGCGCAAACTGACCTCCGCCCCCCATGAGCGCGGGCCTGAGGGTGACGGGTGGAGCCGCCCGTCATCCTAGCAGAAGCAGGCCACGGCGGCGGCGCGCATCGTAGGACGATGCGCGCCTCCCCACACCGGGGTAGAGTCGGGGACCGCATGGTCCCCCCTTTCCCGAGGAGGGCCAGACCGAGAGGGATGGCCCTGGGTCAGCCGGGGTGCGAGGGATATGTCGCATGACAACCTCACCTTCGGCCTAGCACTACGACCCAGAGACGGCGTGCGGTTTAGTCGGTTCGAGTCCGACATAACCTCCCCCTCCGGCTCCGGAGGGGTGGGTATCCGAGGGGATTTCCCGCACGTAAAAAAAAAAAAAAAGGTTTACGATTTATGACGTATTAAAAAAGAACTACCTACTTAGTGGATCACGTTCAAACCAATTTTCGGTGGAAGTTTGCATGGTAATGTACATCATACATATATTTTTTTTAGTTTTATCATTCTCTTATTTTAGAAGTTACAGGGGGGTTATTAGAAACGTCAATATCATTACATACGGACGGACAGACAGACAGCCATGACGAATCTATACGGGTGCCGTTTTTTGCCATTTGGCTACGGAACCCTAAAAAAGCGTTTTACTTTGTTAGCTTGAAAAATGGGCGTAATACGGTCGCCTACTTCAAATTTGTCTGTGACGTCATCAATAACATGTGATATCTACGGGTACATAAGATACAATAATATTTAATCAATGACGAATATTTCTCGCGACGGACGAGTAGTTGTTACAGGACATGTTTTATATTGTTAAAGCTTATTTGTTGAATAGGGCACTTCGTATAATGCCAATTCGACAGCTTCTGTGGCGTGGCGGTAGTGAACGCGGCTGCTACGCAGGTGGCGCGGGTTCGATCCCCGCTCAGTGCAAAAATATTTGTATGCATGAATATGTATATTTGCATTGGTCTGGGTGTTTCTATGTATATTATGTATGTACTTACAAAAAAAAAGTATCTAAGTATGTTTATCCGCATTCTAGATTCCATAACACAAGCTAGTTAAGCTATGCTTACTCCATAGTAAGCATAGCTTAACTAGCTTGTGTTATGGAATCTAGAATGCGGACCCATGTCTAGATACCGTTGTGTGAAATGTTGTGGAATATTTATTTGTGGAATATTTTATTTATAATGATCTCAAACGTAGAAGTTAATGGTTACAGTTGGCACACTAAAATCCAAAGCTTACGGTTGATGAATCTGTTGTTTCTATTTTTGGAAACACTTTAATGTACCTAAGGAAGTAAGAAATTAATTCAACCTACAACATTGCAGACTTAAATTATAATTGATCATTACTAACTTTTTGAAGGCTAACATTAGTATAGCGCTTCCCGTACTTAGATTCTCGTAATCACTATTTCTGGTGTCTAGGCATAAATACCTGTATTCAAAGTAAATCTATATAAAAGGACACGACGGTATTTCCGTTCAATTGAGCAGTCCGACTAGGGAAGTACTTCCGCCCTACAGAATACCGCGGCTATAATAACCTCGAGTTGTGTTCCCAGCGGTGAGTAGGGTAGATAAAGCTCACTGAAGAGGTTTTGTGCTGTCAGTGTTAAGAACAAAGGCTATTCCTGCTTTGTCTTTTACACTGACGGCACAGAAACTCTCTGTGTTTACAGGGTCGGCTGCACGAGTGTGACTCCCCTGGTGTTGCACGTGTACATGACATGACACTTTCCATCAGGTGGACCGTATGCTTGTCTGCCACCTCAGTGGCATAAAAAAAAGATAATTTAGAAACCTGCTTAAAAACTATTTCATGTCTTTTATAGTCTAGCTATCGTTTTTGTTAACACTGCATTACTTTTGATAAAAATACTTCAGGTAAGTATTGCATTCCATCACTCGGCAGAGCTAAAGTCAATAGTTAAGTAGGTATTGGATGCAAAGAAATTAGCTTTCATTACTGAACCTAAATTTAGATAGGTTTGCACTGTCAGTTTCTATAATATTCTTGCTAAATTTTATCCACTTTTCACAATAGGAATATAAGTTATTATTATTTATTAGTTAAAACGTAAGCAACCAAATTGTTAACGCAGACAGTCGAAACGGGACCCTTTGCTTTACCCACTCGAAAGGCGCGAAATGATGAGCTTGAAAATAAACTGTTAAGATTTGCCCGCGTTTTGCTTCGTGAAAATACAGATTAAAAAATCGCATTCATATTTAAGTGGAATAAATCTGTGTAGGTATTATTTACATATAAGTTCGGTAAGACCCATCATGGGGGAGTGGCTAGAGAGGCCACACGGTAGCCTCTCGTACCGTCAGACGCAGATTATCACCGGGCACGGTAGCTTCGGGCGGTATCTGCATCTGATGGGTATAGAGCCAACGCCCGAGTGTCATCACTGCGACGCGAGCGTGGACTCGGGGCTGCACACGCTCACCGAGTGTCCCTGGGGGTGAGAATGCTCACGCTCTCCACCCTGCTCGCGGCGATGGTCCGCTGCGCGGATGCATGGGCGGCCAGCGCCTCCTTCTGCGAGCAGGTCATGCTCGCGAAGGAGACAGCAGAGCGGGCGCGGCGCGATGAGCGAGAAAGACTCGCTGACATCCCTGCACGCGCCCGAAGGCGGCTCGGGCGTCGGAGGGCGCAAACTGACCTCCGCCCCCCATGAGCGCGGGCCTGAGGGTGACGGGTGGAGCCGCCCGTCACCCTAGCAGAAGCAGGCCACGGCGGCGGCACGCATCGTAGGACGATGCGCGCCTCCCCACACCGGGGTTGAGTCGGGGACCGCGTGGTCCCCCCCTTCCGAGGAGGGCCAGACCGAGAGGGATGGCCCTGGGTCAGCCGGGGTGCGAGGGATATGTCGCATGACAACCTCACCTTCGGCCTAGCACTACGACCCAGAGACTGCGTGCGGTTTAGTCGGTCCAAGTCCGACATAACCTCCCCCTCCGGCTCCGGAGGGGTGGGTATCCGTGGGGATTTCCCGCACGTAAAAAAACAATCATATCCAACACATTTCATATTTAATTGTAAAAGTGGCCAATTGGCACAACTTATAACTTTAACGTTAGTATTGTAGTTCAGTGCATGAGTACATAATTTTGTTGTGATTCTGTGTAGCTAATATGTATATTTCTTTCTCTGTGCTAGTTTCATTGAAGGCATCTCTTACACTGCACAGAGACATCACCCTCTGAGAAAGGCGCCCTGGGATTAAGAGTTCCATACTTGCTCCACTGGGTCAGCTGATGAAGTGACCAAGAGAAGTTTACCGGTTAATACTGACGGTATTGCTGACGAATATTTTCAAACAAACATGAACTCTTAGATCTTGGTGTCTGAATTCTAATCACTTTTTCATATAATTGAAACCTCCATCAAATTTAACAACACATCTTCAAAGAAATACGCTGTAGCTAAATAAATATTATCAAAGTGAAGTACGATGTTCGTGACATTTCACCGGTCAAAGGTCTCGAAACATGAGGGGTTAGACACCCCTCATGTTTCGAGACCTTTGGGAAAATTCACATAATTTGAATAATCAAATATATCGAGTTCCCTCGAAAATTTTGAGGTAAAGCTGACAACAATTTAAGTAACTCCTTAGACGTCTACATACAGATTAATAAAAGTACTTTCAATGTTAAAATTACCTAATGTATCTTCTTTTATCCTGCACTGAAAGATAATGATGTACTGATGTAAGGACAAAAGTTGCTGAACATTATCAAATTAATATTATAATAATAATATGGTTATTGGGACCCTCAAACGTGAAGCATGTCATTTCAATTCTCAATCCTCTTTTACTTCTGTGTAATGCACGCCTACTTTACAATATACTACACAATACGTTCTTAAATGGCTGCGGTAGCTTGTAGCTTCCAAGAATGATAATTTTGTTCGTTTACTTATCTAACAGTGCCGGGAACGGTTGTTACCCGTCATCCCTTAATTAGCATACAAGACGATCTTGATCGGCCCGAGGCTGTTTCTAAGAAAGTTCTTCCTATACTATTATGAAAATGTAATATCGACGTGCCTGTACATTGGATATATAAAACCACTTGGTTTATATTAAATAAACGATTCTCATACAAGTAGGTATGTAGTACGTATTGTGTATTTGTCGCTGATTCTTTTTTTTTATATGGGATAAGTTATTGAGCGTCACCATTACCGCCATTTTTTTTAAATTGCTTTGAGATTGTTATTATTCCTGTAACTCGAGCATAACGACACCTGCTTATACTTACAATACTAAGCTAGTTTATATATGATTCCCTAGGACCATTATAAGCACTGAAGTACTCATTCGAACCCCCCCCCCCCCCATAGACGCAGGATAACACCCTAGGCGAGACCGCGGCCGTAGGTGTGTTGGTCGTCCTGGGACATCGTTCCGCGGGCTTACCCGGGGCTCCCAACCGTAGGCTGTTGGGTGGAACGTGAGGGTTTTTTAGTCGGTAGAAGTCCGGCATATCATCCATAAAGGATTTTCCCTCACTTTTAAAAGAAAACATTAACTACTGTCATAGAGGAGCCTTTTGTCCCATTTCCCAAAGACCCATTATACTTTTGTATTCCAAAAGATGAAATAAATATAAATTCGCGATCTAAACCGAAGCTGATTTAGCATAAGTAGTTTTATGGGTCATAAGAAGTATAACCATACGATATTAGTGAATCAATATCATGATGCTCTCATCATTGTATTTTATTAATGGATGATAGAGCTCTACGACTATAACTACCGATGTAGTGACAAACATATTTAAAAAAGTTTTTAAAAGTAGGTATACAGCCAAATATACTTACAGCTTAAAATTTTTTGAGAGCACACACAAATCATTGCACAATAAAATTGTAAACGTTGTGTTCGAGTGTGCCGTGCCCCACTGTGTAGGTATTCACTGTACGTAAAAGTCAGTAAAAGTAGCCCATTGCAATATGTAGTGGGAAGTATCCTTGCAATGAAAGTGTCGGGCTACAGAAAATTTATGGTACCTTACAGCCAGGGAAGTGGAATATCGATGGTGTTAAATTCAGCATTTGTATCGTGTTATACGAACCTATAGAAGTATACAGTCTGTTCTGAAATGTGTTACACATTTTCTAAGCGTATCGTACTGCCTTTCTTTGTTGTACGATAAAGAATTCATTTTATTTTCACTTTAATTTGATAACAATCTGCATTTGACTAAAGTATCAAAATATTTAATTAGACACAAGCTGCAGTAGTTCAACTCTGGTGGTTCTTCAAGAAGGAAATAAGATATTATTTAGGTTTCTTTAGGGTCGGTAACACGAGTGTAACGCCTCTGGTGTTGCATACGTCTATAGGCTACCATAACCACTTCCCATTAGGTGGACTCTGACACAAAGTGGTAACATATTAAACGTTGAAACTAAGGAACTGGAATGTCTAACCAACATACGTGTAATTTCATATTCTCCTAATTAAAAATACACTAATTCACTTAATGAACTTGTATAACTAAGGACCACTATTTCAGAATTGATAGTATTTGGAATGATTAGCATTAAATAATGTGCCTTACAGGGATAGACGGATGCTTACCAGTCAATCATGATGGAACTGTTGAACGGTTCTGGGTGTTTGAGACTGAGATAATTCTTAGGATCATTCAATCTATGTCGATCCAGTAAACGGATTCAGTATTCCACATAGTCCATTTCCATGGGGTACCGATAGGAAGAAAATATTTTTAGTAATACTCAAAAATCAGATGGTCCTAGTATTCATTCATTTATTCCTGATTGTGCATATGTATATGAATTATATTACATTATATGTGGTATAACTATTATACTATACCGCATTTCATTGGATAAGTTTTTTGTTTCGTGCAACCAGTAATTTACTTACAAATATGTGGAAATTTTGCCCACACCAAGCAAAATTCCAACACTAAGGTCCTGCATTTAAAATACTATTAAGAAGGTTTCTTCACACATCCCGAAGGAGCATTGCCAGTATCCCAAGTTATGAGCACAAGCTTAGAGGATCAGACGCTGATTCGTATTTATTGCGGGACCGCGAGCACTTGTAAAGGCTCCCGACTAATATGTATTCATTGCAATTTGGTTTATTCACTGCTTCAATTCAGATACACTCTCAAGAAGATAAGGGTTAAGGCTTATGTTGAAAATTACCACTCGAATAATGGTCTTCATGAGAAGTGACTATTAAGAATACCGGGAGATGGACACATGTTACGTATAAACAAATAATCTCACTCTCATTTATAAGTTAGTTCATACCTACTGAAAATCGAACATTTAGGATCTTTACAAAATATGTCTATATCCAACTATTATCTCCTTAATCATCCTTTTCTCAAAAAGGGAAAGAAGTTACCTACCCGGCCAAGGGGCTATCACATAGGTACAAAATTGCATTTAGCTATTTAAAAGATTAGAAAGTGATGAATAAAAAAGGAAAAAAAAGCCTTTTTGCACGGGAAAATGAACCTTATTGAACTAATATTAGCTGGATGACCTATCATTCTCTTATCCATATTATTTTCAAATATATTAGGGCTGCTTCAAACCTAATCAGAACCATCTGCGCCGAGGGATAAAGTATCCAATATTATGGACGGTCACAGGTGCCCATAACAGTAGGAATGGATGGCTTACTTGCATTCCGGGCACATGGAAGAGCGCGACGTTCTGAAATAGGTTACTTAGGCAAGTACAACCAACGAGAAAAGTTGCTCAATAACACATTTACAAAATATATATTGCCGAAATTTCTAGTATTTCTGTTAACGTATCTCGCCGTCTATCTTTTAGCGATGGCTTGAGTTAGGAGTGGATTCACGTCGATAGTGTAATGGCAAGGATTGAAACCCGGGTTCTCCCGGGAGCTCCCAAATCGTAAGGTTGACTTCTTAACCACAAAGCAGGATATATTGTCTTCAATGAAAACACTTGTACTATTCCACATTGTTTATTGGATTCCTGACCGGTTTCGCCTTACGGCATTATCAAAGGTTGATACATGTTTTTTGGGTTGTCTATTGACATCTGATACCCAAAAAACATGTATCAACCTTTGATAATGCCGTAAGGCGAAACCGGTTAGGAATCCAATAAACAATGTGGAATAGTACAAGTGTTTTCATTGAAGATGTGTAGCAAGTTCCACCAAGTGCCATCAATCAACAGTATAAGCAGGATATATTGCTATAAACGCAATCAGGTAAATACTTTGACTGTGATCGAATCTTTCATAAAATAAGTTATTTACCTACTACATCACCACATATTTCTCACATTATATAATATAAACTAATATGTTGTACGCTATTTACAATTTATTCTATTAGTGTCAAACACATTGACGTTATGTAAGGAACATTGAGTCAGTTACTCACAGAAAAATATGAAAGACGCGTATTTTCACATTCAATAAAATTGTGAAATGTTTATTTAAGCTAGGTATTCATGGAGCGAGGAGTAGGTATAATATTTCTGTCTAGACGTTGCTTTAAATAAAGTCAAATTGCTTTACGACGTACAGTCAACTACAATGTACCTTAACGTTTATCAACTTTTGGCTCACTTTAGCTCTAAAATGCTCATAGAAGCTTTTATAAATAATACGACGACCCGTATGGTGCGAAGGTAGAGCATTCGACTGCTACGCCAGAGACTACGGATGTTAATGTAAATTCGATTTGTATTTAGTAGTTTATGTCTATGGCTGTAGTCACTTACAGCTTACAGAACAGCATTAACAACACTGAAAGAAGTAAAATATTGGAAGTACTAAAAGTACATAAAAGAGATGAAAAGCGTAGTTATAATGTGAAAACGGTTTTAATTACTTTATAAAGACGACTAACTGTTATTCCGATGTGTGACAGAGTGAAGTGAGAAGAAACTCTAGAATATCGAAGCAAGTCAGCCGTAGGGGCCACACACTAAATCAGCATTTGCTGCGCACACAGTAAATTTCCAAGAAAAATGCTTCTTGTCAAAAGATGACAAAAAGCATTCGCTACATAATATTATAGGACAACTTGCTACATGCGCAGCAAAGGGTTCTATGTGTCTGGGGGCCACACATAAAGCCAGACAATCACTCTTTTCTCGTCGTGCAAAATGAATAGCTGCACTGTACTTATACAGAGTAACTAAAGCCTCATAAAATCGGCTTGAGCGCTATTGATCACTGGTGCGTGCCGACAGAATAATCCGTGATTAATCAAGAATTACGTCATTTATCTGTCGACATCGTTATATCTGTGACATGCAGATATACTGGAATCGGAATTGAAGAGAATTATCGCATTACGTTAGGGAAAAATTAAAGTGTAATGTATCTGACTTTTAGAAGGTTTTTTTTTCATAATCGAAGTGAATTGATAAATGCATAAAAGTTTGCAAATTGAAGAGAATCTAATTCTAGCCCAACCACAATGCTTTTAACTTATGTAGTAAGTTAAAAGGATTATGGTATCCGCCGTTAGACTTAACAACAATTCCTGAAGGGTTTAGTGTAAAATTCAATATAATAAGTACAAAGGCAGCGGTAAAGTCAAACTCGATGATACCATTGGCATCGTCCGCCTTTGACCAGTCTACCTTGAGGCGAAGCAGAAAATATTGAGGAAAATGTTTTACTGTATATTTTTACTATTAC
This sequence comes from Eilema caniola, assembly GCA_949126895.1. Taxonomy (NCBI): domain Eukaryota; kingdom Metazoa; phylum Arthropoda; class Insecta; order Lepidoptera; family Erebidae; genus Eilema; species Eilema caniola. The sequence goes on along the minus strand of OX421460.1, from coordinate 11,661,219 downwards.
AATGCACAATATAAGTACAGTATTTATTTTTACAAAGTGCAGTAGGGCTTACATGTCACGAGCATACGGTGCAGAATATTCTATTTATAATCAAGTTTTTCGCTGTCTCTTTCTTTTGTTGCACCATAAAGACCTGGAATTCCATGCCAGCTCACGTGTTTCCTTCTTCCTTCCATTGTGTGTGTGTGTGTGTGTGTGTGTGTAGAGAAGTCTCACAGAGGTGGACACTTAAGGTTTTTAGGAAAAAATTAAAAACTGTTCTGAAATACGTATCTTTATTGACAGTTTAGTGGCACCTAGTACCGGATAGATTTAACGCGACACCCTTAGCATCTAACAGTTTTAAAACACTGTCACCGATCACACATATAGGCGTCTAAACATTCTGGAATGTCAGCACAAGGTTCATGAGCCCATATATGGCAACTGGCGCATTGTATTCAGTCCTCGTCGTTGTCTTTTAAGCGTGCTACGCAATTTCTTGCATTGCAACCATGAATGAATGAATGCATGATAATTTGTTCGCACGAAATACGGTACATTATAGATACAATGGTATTCGGTTATTAGAGGTAGCTTAACGTATTTCACCAAAATTGGCATGCAAAATTTCAAAGAGTATCAATTAATTTCAAAGAATGTCAAATGAATATATAATTATATAAAACTAGGTCATTGAATTGACGTTTTTCTCTCTTGTTTTTGGTATTTATTCCGTTGTTTAGCCCCAACTTGGGATTTTCCAACTTTGGTTTCTCCCCTTTCCTCTTGCATTGTAGTTTTAAAGCTTTTGTTTTTTTTTCTATTTCAGCGTTTTCACTACCACTAAAAGTTGTTCATAATCGAGTGAAAATGTGTTATTGAATTTACTGATATTTGGTTGCAATGTCACTTCTTCCTCATGATTCAATACTGACGTTTTATCATACAAAGTACTTTTTACAATGTTGTAATGCGACAAAGCTTTTCTCAAAGAAAGTCGTTTAGTCATAATATTTTCGATTTCTTCTCTACCATTCTTCTGAAAAAATAGTATCGCAATTACAATAAAAAGTATAAATACCTACTGACAAGAAAAAGAACATGGTCCCCCCGCTTCCCTTATCACTTTCCTTGAATTACTTGCTTTTGGATTTGTCGAAATAATGCGAGTGTCTGGTCCTAGCTGCCATCCGGGGTTACGGGACTTGCCTGACGTATTGACAGTTTTTCGGAGTTAAAATACTAACAAGTAAAATTTGTTAATTTACCCTCAAAACTGAATGATTCATCACTCCTTCGGGAAATTAATAATCCGTCCCTAATCCATCTTACATACCTCGGTAAGAGGTCAACGACCGTGTGACAGCATGTAGCGATGGCCGAATATTCGAAGAAGGTCAAGCCTCTTTTTCCCCAACCTTTTTTATTCGTGAATAAATAGTTGGCGTCTTATAGACTGGGTTACACCAAGTTGTTTGTGCAAGAGATAAGTATACAATAAAAAGAAGTGAACCGCAAATATCTATTGCTTGTAGGTATAGCGATTATATTGCCTACCTAGTTTTTGGAACTTCTTCCTCAATCGGCAATTACAACCTACCATGTCACGACCCAGGGTCAGCCGGGGTGCGAGGGATATGTCGCGAGACAACCTCACCTTCGGCCTAGCACAATGACTCACAGTCGGCGTGCGGTTTAGTCGGTTCGAGTCCGACATAACCTCCCCTTCCGGCTCCGGTGGGGGGGAGTATCCATGGGGATTTCCCGCACGTATAAAAAAATATATAACCTACAATGTCCCTATTTTTTGTGATCCGTAATGGTGAATGTTTCATGGCAGACCCTACCGGTTTTAACCATCGAAACGCATGCATTAAACTATGCCAATACCTTAATAGCGAACATGTTTGAAAACAAAAGTATGAAAGTAGCAAAAAATAAGTAGTATGCCCCAATATTCACAAAGTTTAGACTAAATGTTATGGTTAAAGTCAAAATAATTATATGTAGATATAAAAATAAAAAATATTTATTTAATAACTAGTTTTCTTTTTAATCCATCCAGCTTAGTTAATTAATTTTGTGAGATATGCGTTCCCGACAGAACTGTAACAACTTAGGTTCTTCAAAGAAAAATATTGCAACATTAAATAACATTGAACATTTTTAAACACGCTTTAATTACATCCTGCTCCTGTATCCCACAGAAATGTTTTTCAATAAAAAGTAGTCTCTATATACAGAGACTACTTTTTATGTGTTTTTTTTTCATCCAGATACATCCATCGGATCTTCTCTCTTAATTTCGAATAATTTTGATTTTTACGAGAGAGATTACGTCTGAGGACCTTGATGAAATTCCATATACTCTCTAATTGCTCTTATTTTATGCACCTAGATAAATTTAATTAATAATTGAACTTGCATTTATATCATTTAAAACAGTTTGCAATTTAACGTTTCATGAAATATTCCAACACTTTCAGCAATTTAAACGTTCATAGTATTTGAAACTTCGGTAAAATTCGCTGAAATAAGTGTTTCAATTTTACAACTAAGAGTTGGTGATTTATTAGCGACGCTCAAAGGTTTCAAAACGTACAAACGTAATAAAGAATTTGTATAAATGACGGCGATAAGGGATTTTAAACGCTATTTTTTTCTACAGCAACCTTATGATTTGTAATTCTCAAAGGTTTAATCTGAATTTCTACATAACACCTCTTAATAATAGGCTCCTTGTTAAGAATTCTATTATTCCTTATTTCTAAATATTTGCCTACTACCTGTTTAAATATTCGATGCCACTGCACAGTCTTATTTGTGCCTACAATGTGCGCGTTTTAGCAACAGAAGTATGGAAGTTTCTTACATGGGTGCATTTACTTCTATCTTTTAATGCTACCAGACATGTTTGTTGTCAAGGTTTTGTCTTTCAAAACACAAATAATTAGACTCGATAGTGGATGTGGTCGCTTATTGCTTGCATTATGGCAATTGCTTTATACAAAAGCGGTGCAGTGTTATTAATCGCCTGCAGCGATTTTGTTATTATAACTAAGCACCTCGTTCATTGAAATATTTTAGATGGTACTCTATTATTTTTGGAAATTTCTAACCAATTTTAGTTTTGGTGAATTCGCATATTTACACTTCTATTGTACAGATTAAAAATTTGTATTTTTATATGTTTGTAATGAATAAACTCAAAAGCTACAGTGTCGATTTCAAAAATTCTTTAACCATTGAAAAGCTACACTCACCCTGAGTAACATAGGCTATATTCGATTTCCACGGGAACGTTTTTACCACCCGTGCGAAGATCATACTTAAAATGAATATGAATGTAGTTACAATAATGACTGATGAACAATTATGTTACGAGGGCTGTGCGGAATCACACGTATAGATTGCAGAAGGAACTTGAACAGAAAAGCTTTTGCCACGCACATGCAAGGCCACTTTTGGCGGCGGCCGTTAGGCCTACCCATACAATAGAACTCTAGACTAGAATAATAATGAATTATTAGTAAATAAATAAATATTCCACAGCATTTCACACAACGCTATCTAGACCCATGGTAAGCATAGCTTAACTAGCTTGTGTTATGGAATCTAGAATGCGGATAAACATACTTAGATACTTTTTTTTGTAAATACATACATATTATACATGGAAACACCCAGACCAATGCAAATATACATATTCATGCATACAAATATTTGCACTGAGCGGGGATCGAACCCGCGCCTCCTGCGTAGCGGCCGCGTTCCCTACCGCTACGCCACGGAGGCTGTCAAGTAGTGGGTATATACTTTAATTTTATTTTTCACATATTCATAGATAAGCCCAGTTACATAAAAAAAAAACAACAATTGCTTATCCCCTGGACTGTGCCCATGGATAGGTCGCGTACAATATTGCCCCGAGTGGCAAACGGAAAAATCTTGGTACATTGATTGATATTTGGTGTAAAATCTGGAATACAGTACACGTAGTCCCAATTAATGTCCCTATGGTATATAGGTACCTACATCAACCCCGCATAAGAACCTTAGCACCAGGCTATCAATTCGTTACTACCCGCATTTTCTGGAATTAAGTCCCTGTTTCACATGTCCGTACTTGGTAAGTGCACTTTTAACCCGACAACGCTCGGTGCACCTGTGGAAATTATTATTCCTGTGATAACGGAAGCAGGGACGAGTTATTGGAACATGGATTACGTACATACGGAGTGTCTGATACTTGTTTGTGTAACAGAGGCACTTGTAAACAGTATTCACTAACTGCTGCCGCGCCCACTCCGGGATTGCGAGATCAATACTCTATTTGATAACTACACAAAGTATTGAGTATTGAGTAACTATTACGTCGTGTGATATTAATTTATTGGAGCAACGTATAGTTAAACTACTATGTGTATTTTCTTTGCTGTCCTTGTGCGAGTGAAGATGTGTCCTTAAAGCTCGTTAGTATGGTGCCCTAATACCACCAAACACTATAATAATTTATGACTAAACACGTCACATAAAACGGTGACGTAATAATTCTACTTCCTAGATTGTGAAAATGTTTGGTTGTTTGCCGCTCCATCACGCTTAAAGGACTGAATGGATCTGCCTGAGAACGGGTACAGGGATAAATTATTGTAATCAGAAATAACAATAGCTACTTTTAGCTACTCACAGAATTCCATGCGGATGGAGCCGCGGGCTGCTGCTTATTCTACATGATCTATAAATTATAAGTTATGTAATAATTTATTAACATTTTAATGCTTTGTAAAGAGAATTTGAAAACAGTACATATTCGTTTCGCTTTATAAGGCAAACTCAAGTTAAAAAAGAATACTTGTATACATTTTTATGAATAATATTTTTATGTAAAATACAACAGAAACTAAATGTTCAGTATTTTTCATTCTTTCGAAACCTGCAGCTTTTGTGTTATTAAATTCTAAAGAAAAGGCTTCTTGCTCTACTCCATAGTCCTTTATCATCGAATACCCAGACATTATACAATACTAGTTTCGTAACTGGTACTGTCAACAACAGAAATGTTTCTATTTTATGTGACGTCTGCTGCCAATAACAGTCAGCATTAAATATTGTAGGAACGAAATGAAACCATTCTTGCGAAAATATTTGACGTCAAGAGCTGTATTTTACTGTAAGATGTTGTAGTCTATTATTGGTATAATATAAGTGGAACAAAACTATTGATTTGATAAGATAGAACTTATTTATTTATATTTAAACATTTATTATTTTTTTATTATACCCACAGAACTTATCATGACGGTGTTCTTAACATAAATACCCAAAAACATTTTATCAGTCTAATAGCCGTGGTGGCAATTGCCAACACTGCGACACTAGGCAAGGACACAATGTGTGAATTCAATTAATATGAATATAAAACATAATTCTGCCACTTTTAACATCGACTGTACAAAACCAAGCTATTCTTACAGAGGCGGCCGGTGAGGTAGAGGGAGGCTAGGTCTCTTTAAACAAAAGAGGAAAGCAGGTAGCCGCCCCATCGTAGAGGCTTGCAATCCCTATTGTAAGGGGTGCCTCGAGAATACCCTTGAACCGTGAACTCATTAAAAGATAGCAGAGCGTAGCGTTAAGCGGTTTAGATGTTTTTACAAATTTTTGTAACACTTGAATTATTTGTAAGTGCTTTAGCTTATTGAGTACGAATATTTTAAGATGGATAAGAACCACTTTGTATTATAATTTACGTATTTATATTTATATTTGCACCGTCCGATTGCCTGATTCCGCAACATAGAGCCTACTCTGCTACTACGAACTTGAAATTTTACCAATTGATGCCGTTGTGGTGCGAGCATTCACAAAGGAAAAGTTTTTAGAAATTACACCCCAAGTAGTACCAATAGAAGAAGATATGTATGTCAAAAATTTCACATACTTAGCTTAGGACTGTATGCGAAGCATTTTTAATCACAGACAGTATAGGCATTTAATCGCTACGCTTTGCGCTCCGCTCGTTTGAACATCATCCTTATTATGACAGCGGAAAAATAATATTACCAGCGTTACTTGTGATTCTAAGTTTTTGATTAGATATGGGGTAGGCTGATATATGTGCGAAGGTTGTTAGATAGTATAAAGTTTAATTATTTATCCCCGAACATGGGTAGTTCTGTGAAATGTTTGTACCTGCCCAAATCCTTTTGTTCAGGTGTAAAACTATTGTCTAGTAGGCGAACGATATTGTTTTGAACAGGAGCATTCTGACGGAATTTTGAGGAATTCCATGATCAATCTCAAAGTTGTCATCATCGTCCTAGTTTAAATCCCGATGAAGCTTGCACCTTGAAGCCCAAGGCTCATTTTCCTACTCCACCTTTAATGTAAATACGTTCAAGAGTTCAAGTATACAAATAAAAGCACATTTTAACAATTTTCTATCGCCATTCATTTGGTAGGTACATATTATATTATTATTTCCACTTAGTTCAAAGCTTCATTGGTACTCAAACCAATGATATTCGCATAAATTTAAAATAGTATCATAAATAAGTTTTCTATAGAAGCAATTGAGGTAAAATATATTCAATCAATTTTAATAAAATACAACCAAAATGAAATATTGTTATACTGCCATCATTTTACGCAGCTCCACAAACAAGGCAATGTATAATTGAATTTACATTTTAAATTCGAATATCGAAAGCATGCAGCCATCTCTTTATGATTATTGTTCTTTGTGAGCTACGCGAATACCAAATCGAAAATGTTAATCGAACCATTATTATTTGACGAGGTTTAATTCGAAGCTGTTAACTAAAACTAATTAAGGCCCTTATGCAGCTTGCCCAACCAGGGACTTATTCCTGCTGATTGACTGATAAATCTCTGGCTCTATCACTGACGTATCAACCCTAAAATCGAACTAATTATAACCAAGAATGACGCTCGGAAAAAAATGAAAGCAACACAAAAATTGTAATATGCACAAATTGAATATCGTTTGCTTTTTAAAATCTGGAAAAAAAGAAAAAATGTATTATGAATATAAAAATGGACATGGAAGGTCCATGTCCACTTTTATAGCGTTGCGCCCAACTCGAAGCATTTCATGATCTAACATAAAAGTTTCGCGTTGTTGAGAACAATCAGATGTGTCTGTATCTGCTTTTAAAAATTAATATATCCATACTAATATTATAAATGCGAAAGTAACTCTGTCTGTCTGTCTGTCTGTCTGTCTGTCTGTCTGTATGTTACGCTTTCACGCCTAAACCACTGAACCGATCTTGATGAAATTTGGTACAGAGGTATATTAGAGCTTGAGAACGGACATAGGCTACCTTTTATCACTAGAAAGGGGGTTTAAGGGGGGGGAAATAGGGGATGAAAGTTTTTGTGAAAGTTTGTCATTTCTGAAGATATTTTAATGAAATTTGGTACACAGGTAGATTAGAGCTTGGGAACGGACACAGGCTACCTTTTATCGTGAAAAGGGGGGTAGAAGGGGGGGGGACTAGGGCCTTGGGATGAAAGTTTGTCATTTTTGAAAATTTCTTGATGAAATTTGGCACAGAGAAAGTTTAGAGCTTGGGAACGGACATAAGCTACCTTTTATCGCGAAAAGGGAGGAAAAGGGGGGGTGGGGGGAGGTTACCAGGTGCTTGGGATAAAACTTATCGTTTTAGAAGATTTCCTGATGAAATTTGGTACAGAGAAGCTTAGAGCTTGGGAACGGACATAGACTACCTTTTATCGCAAAAAGGGGGTAGAAGGGGGGGACTAGGGCCTTGGGATGAAAGTTTGTCTTTTTTTAAGATATCCTGATGAAATTTGGTATAGATATAGATTAAAGCTTAGGAACGAACATAGGCTACCTTTTGTCGCGAAAGACGAGGATAGGGGGGGGGAGGGTTATAGAGGATAAAAGTTTGCCAGTTTTGAAGACATCCTGATGATATATTTGGTACAGAGATGGATTGAAGCTTGGGGCCGAACATAGGCTATCTATTGACGCGAAAATGGAGGCATAGGGAGGGGGGGGGGGTCATAAGGTATGAAAGTTTGATTTGTTTTGAAGATATCCTGATGAAATTTGGTACAGGGATTAATTAGAGCGTGGTAACGGACATATGCTACCTTTTATCGCAAATAATGTGGTAAAAGGGTGGGGGAGGGATAAGGACTGGATAGTTAGTATGAAAGTTTGTCATTTTTGATGATATTCTGGTGAAATTTGGTACAGAGATGGATTAGAGCTCGAAAATGGACATAGACTACCTTTTATTGCGAAAAAAGGAGTTGAAGGGGTGGAATAGGGCAACGGTATGTAAGTTTGACAATTTTGAAGATATCTTGATGAAATTGGTATAGAAATGGATTAGAGGTTGGAAATTGACATAGGCTACCCCTTATCCCCCTTCTAGGGGGGACGGGGAATAGGGCTATGGAATTAAAGTTAAAGTTTCATGAAATTTGGTACAAAGGTGAATTAGAGCTTCGGAACGGACATAGTCGAGTAGCGAACCAAATATAGAAACGAGTTGAGAGGCGAGTAGAGATTGTTATAGGGATGAGTGGATCGATAGGCGTGTAAAGATCGAAAGTCGAGTAGAGTTGACTACAGGGGCGAGTAGATATGCGACTAGAGAGCCAAATAGAATGCAGTAAAGGGTTGAGTAGAGAGGCGAATAGTGAGTCGAGTGGAAAGATCAATGTAGTGGTGAGTAGAGATCGAATACAGAGTTGAGTAGAGGTGCAAGTAAATAGGCGAGTGGGGAGAGTCAAGTAGAGAGGCGAAAAGAGAATCGAATGGATGGGCAAGTAGAGAGGCCAATGGAAAGGCAAGTATAGAGAAAAGTACAAAGTCGAGTAGAGAGGGGAACAGAGAAATCAGTAGAGAGTCGAGTATAAATTCAAATATAGAGGCGAGTAGAGAGTCGAATATAGAGGCGAGTAGAAAGTCGAGAACAGAGGTGAGTACATAGTCGAGGACAAAGTTGACTAGAGAGGCGAATTTAATGCTCAATAGCGTCGGATCAACACTAAGCGATAACCGACATCCACGCGGGCGGAGCCGCGGGCAACAGCTAGTAATAAATATATATATAGTGGAAATATTAGACGTTTAAATTCCCAATAAGCAAAAAGAGGAAAGAAATTAAGTAAGCCCCCGTATAGTATTTATACACCTACATTTCTTTTTGTAATACACCGATATTATACATAAAACCTTGAGTCTGTAACTGTCAGTCACATAAAACAATTTAATATCAATTTGAAATCTTTTCAGCGCACAAAATATGTAAAAGAGGAGCGAAAAACATGATATAGAATATAAAGTCTCGTCAGAGTAACAACATTACTTTTCATACCTGTATTGACAAAGCTGTAGGCCTACCATAAAATTTACATTCGAAGTTACGGACCGAAGTTTCGGGCAATCTGTACCATGAAACACATTTACGTCCGCCGTACATGACCACATTCGCGTTGGCCGTCACGAGCCTCACGCGACTGGCAGCGGAGACGACCTGCCGACGCCGGCACGTACATGAGCGTGCACGCGTGTGTTGGTTAGGTTGACGAATGGACGCATGGCAGTGGCGTGAGTGTATGTAAAAGCTATTTATCATTGTCGGATTCTGAACTTAAATCAATCGCGTCCATCTTATCGTCGATAAATGGTACTTGACACTCTTAAAACTCGTGAAAGCGATTGCGAACCCACACGTGTCCTCCAATGTCGATGTCACATTGGCGCAGAGTTGCGAACGAGTGCGAGTGCGTCAAAGATGGAACGTGTTATTTCGTTCGACTTTTTATTGTTTCTTTTTGAGTTCCGTGCGAGTCTAAAGTTTCGAATTCACGTTTCTTAGTAGCTCTTCTGACGTCTGAAATGGAGTGTAGGAGAGTAAATGGATACTCGAAGTGCTTTATTGTAATTTAATCTTATCACATTTTCGTTGACACTGCGATACCGTGTAACTTCGTTTTGCTTTAAAAGGCCATTCGCCGATTTAAGCGTTATTTTGCTTTATACGAATTCTTTTTATAGAGTTTACGGATTCCGTGAAGTGATTTATATGAAACTGCATTAGCGTTACCTGGCACCTGGCGGCTGTACTGCGAAATATTATATTTTATATCTGGACTAACAGGTTTGTATGGGTTACGACTTTTACGGCGAATCTCACTTGCTGACTGATCGAGGAGGATCTGGCGCAAGCTTTCTCTTCAGGTTTGGAAGGCTACACGACAATCGCTCCCAAACCAAAAGGCGGATAAGCTAATCCAACTTGTACATATGTGCAAAACCAGAGTCAATGTTGCAATTAACAGTTGAAACAACTCCACCTTTTGTTACGTAAATGAACCGGTAAATACTAGTAAACAACGGTAAAGTGCGGTAATTTACTCGCAGTCAATGAACTGCGTAACGAGCAACTTCGTATCTTTAAACGCGTGAGAGCGAGTTGCTTCACGTTAAATTTTAAGTTTTACACCATTGCGGTGAAGATGTTGTATAATTTTATTGCTTTGTAATGTGAGAAGTTTAAGTTTGTTCGACTAAAGCAAAGCGTGTGTGTGATCATTTTCAAAGGACTTCATTTGATAACACAACATAGTATGAAATAAAAGCCAACACAGACCAAGCGGCAAAATGCTCAAGCACTTTTTATGTGTTAACTAGATAATAGTATGATAAGGCTGTAGACGGTAGTTATTTAAGCTTTGTTTTAAAGGAATTTGATATTTCTTTCATAGGTCCTTAAAATGTACTCGAGCATTTTGCCGCTTGGTCTGTATTGACCCTATTCAGCATTGTAGGTAAAGTACGTAGCGTTGGGTAAATGAGTGACAGATCGGCTAAGATTGGCTAAAATCGACTTTCTCAGTTTTGTACCGCGTTATCTCTATCCTACAGTGCATGTCTACCTTCACTTCGAACTGCTAATATAATAGACTTATATGTATTTCAAGGTTTTTGAAAATGATAAAATGTAACTTTACAAGTCACTAGGCGTCTTAATTTGAAATTTGTTCGAAATACCGATTTGGAGTATTTAAGACCCATGTTTGACGTATGTACTAACTATAACTTTATGATCAATGTATTCAAAACTATTAAAAACGACTGCTACCCGTCCTAATATATTTTTGGTGCAGTTAATATATATATATAATAAGTATTTTTTTTTATATTGTGTTGATACAAATAGTCTTTTTACAGAATCTATGATTGATTCTTTGACTTCATCTTTGATTTAACGACAAAAAATTAAGCTTTAAACATTTGGCTCCAAACGCCCATATAAGTCACTATTTCACAGTAACTTTCAAATTAAGTATGGTCAGCTATCCAGGGTGTATCCAGGTAGCTCAGTTAGTACGAATATTTCAGAGGCGTGGTAAATCCCATCCAGGATGTTAATTGTTTTCAATTTCAATTCAAAGATCGATAAAACTATTTTTGAGAATCGATTATCAAATAAATTTATTGGTAGGCAATACTACAAACGGTAAACATGTCCTCCATTTACTTCACGAAACGTTATGTAATCTTTTACACAAAGTTCTTGCGTGAAGGATTGTTTCGACGTTGCCGATACCCTGTGTCCTCATTGCTGAATTATGGAGGTAGGCAATTGAAGACAGATGCCGGCCTCTCTGGCCACTTTGTTTGAATTAGCAGAAGCGCCTTCTGCTCGATATTATTCCTAAATAAATGATTTGTAGCGCGAAGTACTTTCATAGTACGTAAATTCTATGATATTCGAAGTTTCGGATATTTGTGCGTTTTATTCAGCAAGTTACAAATAAAGAAATCTTTTTATCTATAAATGTATATTCAAAAAAATCTCAGAAAGTATAACACCTATAAACTTGAATTTGCCAGGTAAGGTACTTATAGGGTGTAGATATCCGCTAACAGGTTAAAACAGGGGATAGTAGTTTGTATGAAAGTCTAGTTTACTCCACGGGTATTAAGTCGCAAGCGGCCGCGATGTATTTCCAGCATAATGAGTTCCTTCCTATAATTGCAAAGAACGAACGAAGCCTATTATGTGCATAATTGCATTTTTAATAGCTACATGAAAAATATAGCCTTTATAGAGAATGCAATTAGAAAACGTTTTATTTTCCGAGGAACGTTCAACTCAAGGTCAACAACCCTTTTGGCCTTACCCGTGTGAAGAAAACTTAAGTTTCACGACCCACACGGAGTTAATTTCTGATAAGCTTCATGCATTCCTTATAGTATACGTATTAAAATGTTTAATTTGATCAGTAGACTACAAGTTACGTGTATAAAATATGTTAAAGTTTTATAGACGTAGTAAAAGTAAGCCTATTGCCGCCAACTGCCGTTAACTACTAGATGAAAACAAAGATGGAATGGCGCTTACATTTATTACCAACGAGAATAAGAATTTTAAGGACAAAGGTAAAACATATTAGATCCACGGATCCGAATTCAAAGCAAAAAATAAATCAAAAGGATTAACAGCAAGTTGTGCCAAATTACTTGTATGCATATCTGTACTAAATATGGACTTTAAAACGTGAATATATTATGCACATTGCACTTATATGCTATTTTCATACTATTCGTTAGCATATCTTATAAACAAAATAAATATATTCATGCATAAAAAAATTTGCATGGATCGAGAATCGTACTGCAATTTAAAATTAGATGCCCATAGATCGTCAAACAAACCCAATAGCTAAAACTAACTCTCGAACAAACGAAATCTACGTTAAAATATACATCGATATTACAAACGTTACATTTCACCTCACCTCACCTCACCGTAGAAGATATCCTCATAGGTAATCTACGTTCAATAAACGTATGTATAAGTATAAATATTTATTGTTTACAGGCTTTTGAAGTGAAACACGGGATAACACCGTGAGCTTACAGGCTTCGGTAGGGATGTATGAAAAAACACATTAATATGTATGGGATCGCATCGAGGGTTGTGTAAGGGTTTTAACACACTGTAAACCAAACGGATGTGTACATAAAAGAATTAAAAAGCTTATTAATATCTTACTACATGTATTGAATTCTTTTGTAACTTACATATGCTGAAGACAACATACATTACGTTAGAGTAATAGTAGTTCTTACACATGAGCTTGTGATTCCCTGTGCATTATGCGTCAGGACGAACAGTTCATTTCATCTCAAAAAACTTTTAAGATAATTGCAATATACTCGTGTCAAGCAGAAGCTGTGTGTCACGGAGATGGATATACGCGTAAGGATCGTGCGAGGAACGTTCGACTGCCTTCATGTCTGTTACATGGTAGAAAAAATGCAGAAAAGTTGCCTTTACGGTCGTGACTACGTTATGTGGCGATCGCCAGCCTACGTGAGTACAAATACTGAACCCTGCTGCGTACGCCGTGGACAAATAGGAGGGGTAGACCCAAGAATCGTTGACTTGACGTCGTGGAGATGATATAGGTGTACCTATAATCTCACTATCATTTATGCCCAAACTGTACAAAATGCAGAAGTAAAACCCGAAAGGTGGTCTCCAAATTTCGAAGAGACAGCCTCGGATGCAATCGGACCTAAAGCAACGATGATGATGAGCAAACATATAGTCCATTAATATATTAAAGCCTTTTGTAGGTCTGACAAACACAGTAAGAGAAATGTTTGTAAATAGACCAAAAAGAAAATGCCCGCTGACTTTCCTCCCGGGGTCTTATCAGATCGGGGCCGCGTTTCGAACCGGTGATCCATTTGCTTAAGTAGTCTTAATATATTTGAGATGTTTGTAAGTCCCGCTTTGTCTGGACAAAATAATTGATTTTTGTCTTTGGCCTTGTCATCATAAAGATATATGGAGAATTGTGATAATACACCTTTACCTGCCCCTTTCCCAATACACGGGCATACGTATACGCATGTGATGTGTATACTTTACCAGCGATTGTTGTCCGACATATTCACAACATACGTCATCACCTATGACCTTTTCAGGCATTAACTTAATTAAAATCGCCCCTGAACATATTTTCGTTTTGGGATCCCTTAACAGATATTAAAGCTGATGAAACGACTCGTAATTGAAATTAATCACTTATCCTCATGGCCGCCAGCGTATTTACTCACTTAAGAAAATCAATTTACTTAAAATAACTTCATTACTTTAGGATATGCTGGTGGTAGAAATTTGATGGCACAAATTTGTCACAAATTTCGGCCGGGTTGGTACCGGTACTATTGCAAGATTGCAAGAACCCTCCATAGTAATCCAATCTCGGTTGGATTGCGTTCAGTGTTTAGCAAATGCTGCTGGGCAGGGGGGGCTGTTATTGCAGCACTAGTGGGACCGGTGGGTGTCACGCAGTGCTGCAACGACAATCCTCTTTTAATGAGGCCGTCAGGCTGAGTGCCACCAATGTTAACATGGTACATGTATACATATAATGATGATCCTCTTTTCTGAGACTTTGCCTTCAGCGTATCATCAGGCGAGTTGAAGTGAAATTGACGTGTCCTTTATATGAAAAAATAAAATTGGTGGCTGTGTACTATTTATTCTACAGATATTCTAGTGACAATATATTGGAGTCCCAGTGTTCACATACTTGATTTCCTACAATTTGTATTATACACAAAATTGTCACCGCACGTTTGACAAATGCGTGCGTGCGGTTAAACAATAATGCAAACTTGAGGTAATTTTGTTATCAAATTGTTAAATCGATTAACCCAACGTATATAAATGTAAAAATGCCTGAACGGAATTGACTGAAATTTAGTACAGAAACACAGTGCAGTTTAAAATAAAACAAGTTTTTTATACACACCACGTCAATTTGACTTCACCTCGCCTGATGGTAAGCTGAAGGCAAAGTCGCAGGAAAGAGCGTCTCCATTACATACACGTTCCATGTTGACAATGGTGGCACTCAGCTTGACCGCCACATCAAAAGAAGATTGTCGTCACAGCACCGCGTGACACCTACCGGTCCCACTAGTGCTGAGACCACAATCCCCCTTGCCCGGCTATACACTTGCTGACCCCTGAACGCAATCCAACCGAAATTGAATTACTATGGAGAGTTTTTCACAATCGTGCATGGTGGTACCCACTAGGCCGAAATTTGTGCCATCAAATTCCTACCACCAGTTAAAGGCCTGTTTATCCCTAAAATAGGTTCCCACGGGTTGCATTAACAGGATCAAAACTCCATGCGGATTTAGCAGCGGATCTTGCTGGTACTGACTAACAAGATCCACAGCTCCATCCGCATGGAGTTTTGATGTTGATGCGAGCTCTTTATAACTGTATAAAGAGCTCGCATCAACATTTGAAGAATATTTTTACGAGCCATCTAACCTCTACCTCCTCCGTATTCTGATGATAGCTCCCTCTATAAAGAATAAATTGCGAACTCGTTACCATTTAAGATCGAATAAACCCTTTTCAAAGGCGCTACTAGCAATCACCTTTGCTAAGAATTGAAGCTAATGAAAAGCGCTTTCTGAAATGGTTTCGTGTTGATGCAAGAGAAATACATCAGGGATATTTTATAGCCGCGCGATTGTAAGGTTTTCTATTGAATGCCCGGGTTGGTTCAAGTATATACAAATGAGTGCAGTCGACAAAGGGAAAAATGAAATATGAAATCTTGCATCAACTTAGACTTAATAAGTATACAATTTTTCATATAAAGTTGTATATAAAAGTGTATACGAATATCCTTTGTATGCTGTTTACATACTTGTATATCCATACATTAACGCCAAACGTGATAGTTTATACAAAACAATGTCATACTAAATTGCTACACCGTAGAGCATGCTCTACGCTGTAGCAATTACGTAGTACCATCGTAGATGATTGAAGCATTTCATAAGGTCTCACCAAAAACTCGATCAAGTCGAACTAAACTGAACTATCACGGGTTAGTTAGTGATTTTCATTGGGTAAATATGAGATTGTAATTGATCGCAATCATTTTCATTGGGGGATATTCGATGTAACTCATATCTTTGCGTCCTAACATTACGAATAAGATTACTACAATAGTTTAAAATTAACTGAAATCTTTTATGCGTTACATAATTGCAGCTAGAGTAATTTAGTTTTGCAGACACAATACGCACGATATTCATAACACTTGTTTAGTAGTAAAATGTAAATTCATTTTATAATAAACACAACTCATAAACAGACGTCTACCAGATTAAAATTGGTTATCATAAAGCCACTTATATTCCAAACCACGAAAATATAATGGATCATACTGTACAACAATGTTCAATATCATTCCCAACTACAAAATAGTTCTAGGAATAAAATATTATTTCCAATTGAAATCCACAGCAACCATTATCTCCCTACAACGTAATATTAATTTTGAATTCGCCATAACACAAATTTTATAGCTGATGTTAATGTTGATGTAAAACATTTTGAATATTGCGATCGTGATTTCGTATTTTACGAGTTTAACTTCAACGCTTTCACAAATTATTAGCAACACGAGTCTGTTCTATTTTCGGTAGAATGGTAAGCCACGTGGTCAAGTGGTTGAGCAATATAAAACAAGTCAATTTAAAATGGCTGAAATTTCTTAGAACATTGTGACATCTGTATGCCTCAGAGAACATGCTAAGCTATTTCTGGTTGCCATAAGAACATAAAGTGATATACGTTACGAGTAGCCCACTAAAATCCAACTACACGTCCTGATCATCCACCTGACTCTCGTGATGGACGGACACATGGAAACAAATTTACTGGCGTGGCTAACGTGGCTCTGGTACACTTGTCTTTGGCGTTTCGCCATTAATAATTTCATAATACATTTTACTGGACAAAATTGTGGCTATTTGCTGCTGAGGTCATATTGAAGAAATTGATGTTGAAGTCGTTATGAGTAGTAAGGGCCCTAAAAATCTCACCGCCCGATCTAACAACAGAACTACGATATTACCAATCGATTATAAAAATGATGGAAGTCGCTGCAGAAGTTTTGTAGTCAGATTAAAAGCTGATTACAACTAAGTTGGAAAAAAGGTCGAAGTATACAGCAACAGTTAATATATTAGACAAATCAATTAAACGTTTCCAAAAAAAAAGCTATAAATTACTAAAAGATTATGACTGACTTAACCTTATAAATAGCAAAGTGTAATACAGACAGTAATTATTCCGACCTAACAAATAATCCTCGGTCCAATAGGGAAGTCTCCTTAGACATTCCAATCATAGCCAGCATTATACAAGAGAGGCCCGAGAACTACGCCTTGGGGAACACCGTACGAATCAAGCCGATATTGTGTTACATTGAGATGGTTCCTATTGTGCGTATCTTTGTTATTTCTGCACTATAGTTGTAATAATACTCTATAGTCGAGGAAAATATCTTGGGAGAATAATAATTTGTATACTGACTTATAATAGATCCAAAAATGAGTTTATTTATTTGCTTGTTTGTTGTTTTTATGCCTAATTACACAACCCATCATGTTCTAGCGGTCCCCCCTACAGAAACAAGCTGAAGGGGATGGTGGGTAGTGTTTCTGCGTGCACCTCTCTTCAGAGGAGGGGGAACATTGTTCGGTAACAAGTCGTTAGGTCAGTACCCAAAGCCAGCCGGGGTCTCTAGATATCTCACACCAGATGATTGGTCAAATAAGTTTTACTGTCGGTGTACTATTTACGCAGAAGCTCAGTATTTTTGAAGTCTATGGACCGTATGCCAGAACGATACCGAGTCCTGAATTTCGATTTATCTGATATCTGAGGACAGATTGTATTCTAGATAGCCACGGCAGCTGAAAAGCAACTAGAGCGTCGATAACATTATTTATAAAAAAATGAAACTCAATAAATTGCGATAGAATCCGTTTCAAGATAGGCTCTTGTATTAGCTTTGCTCTGTAAAAACATATAGCAAATACAAAAACTTACATTAATAATCATCCACAAGAACGCACGCCTCGAGCGCCGCCATTTTACCGGAGTACCACATTTATTGGATGTAACAAAGGATTTATAACTACATAATTACGTTCTGGTACCCCCATAGCCCGTAGCTAATCTTTCCAGCGAGGATTTAAATATTCATGACGTGGACGAGAAAATTTTACGTGTGGTTATCGGTTTTGTTTTTGTATCCATGGTTACGGGCTGAATAAAGGGTGTTGTGGCCAGGTATTTTCTTTTATTATATTTCTAGCTTTTGCCTGTGGCCCCGCTCGCATGGATGTTGGTTATCGCGACAAAACATATTCTATGTCCTTTCTCAAGGTCTGATCCACCCCTATACTAAATTTCATCAAAATCGGTTCAGTGGTTTAGGCGTGAAAGACGGACTAACAAACACACACATACACTTTCCCATTCATAACATAAATATGGATATCTTTTATTATTCTTTTCTCTTATTAATAAATGTCAATGCTTCGATGTCTGTTAATTTTTCACTCACGCTCAAAAGGCTAAAAACCACATGCTGAACGGCAAAAGTTCACAGTGGTTACAGGAACGGTATCAGAATTCAATGCGGGAAGATTTTCTTTTCAAATTTAAAGGACGACTTGCTATCATATGAATACCGCACTAAAAGTATAAGCTGTAAGCTCTCCATGCTCCAATGAAATAAAAAATACATATAAAAGTTCTGCAAAATGTCGAAAGTGAAAACACGGGTAACCTGAACAATATAAATCGCAATAAACGCCATAACTGACACCCACATCGAGGGAACGTTTCTTTGTACTAGCATGAACCGGCCTGTTTCAATTTTACGTGAAAAACACAAGCAAATAAATAATGTTTCTCGTATCCGGTATTTTTACTATAACGACAAAGTTATATGCAGGTTTAACCTGCAAAACAATATTTATACAGGGTGTTTATTGGCAGATTTCAAAGTTTAAACAAGCATAGTTCCTCAGTTTGATACTCCTTAACCATTAAGTTACCGACGAGCTCGCAACTCCTCGGTCAATTTTGACTTTGACTTTTGAATTAATTCTCTAGATATAAACCACATAGAATTCTAAGTGTTATATATTGTGTAACAAAACCTCATAATAAAAATTGTTCGAGAGACTTCGGTATAACATCATGACCTTATTCATAGTGCTGTAATACAACCAATTTAGGTAATGCTGTTCATCACGGAAGCCCGTTAAAAGTTAAGACCTTTTTAAGTCTCGCTTCGCAATGCTCTCATTTTTAACGGTCCAACAGAATGACTTACATTTTCATGTTACCATGTGTACTCGCCTTAATAACACACCGTGAGAAATCTCTCCGAATGATTTATTTAGAACAATTTTGACTGTATGTGAGATTGAATAAATTTTCTTAATGCAGGGGTTGTGGAAGTTCTAAAGTAAAATAGCGTCTATTGTTAAACACGTTTGTTCAGAGTTCATTGCTACCCAGTTCTTGTGTATCAGTGTTTGATTGAGTGATCGTAGAAGATAAAACAAAGGGCGATGTAAAAACTCTAAGCTGGTGGACTTGTATAGGATTTAATTTTTGTTGACGAATCTTTTGAAATATGTGAAGCGGGTGGTAGGCTGTTATCATTGCCTGTCCAATATGGAGAAAAGCGCAAATATATAATACAACTCCTTCTGAAATTATGTAGATATAAATCTTTAGCGATATCTAAATTTTTGTCCTCTGGGTAATCTACTATAAGTCGTTGATATTATAATGTGTGTATAATGTCTCCTCTCCACCCCACTCACCTTAGTTTTAGTGAAAACACCCTCACCCACAAAGGAATGTGCACTGTACCATAGATTATGTCGTCTTCTATAAGAAGTTCATACACTCACGCGCGCACACATACACACGCAGTCGTCATCTACGTGTGAGCCACAGATGTAGCGTAAGCTAGATATAGCATGTGCACTAAATAATATGATAAACTAAAATGACATTATTTCACATGAGCTACTGATAATTCTCACCTTAAACGGAACCGTTTCCATCGTGTAATTTTAGTCTTTGTAACTATAAAACTAAATAAAAATTTACAGTAATTTGAATGCCAACTTTTCGTATCAAAATCGGAAAAGTTGAAATCGACCCAAGACAAGTACTTTTCAAGGGGGGACACCGAAATTCCCAATAACTAACAGTTTATTTAAGTTACTTTAGTTATACGTCAGTTTCTTATTCTACGTTTACTATTTGAAATCCACCGAAGACCCTACTCTCATTACGTCCGTGACTAAAACTCGTTCCTTCAAAAAATACTTCAATTTGATGACACTTAGTATGGATGGCATGCGATATCTAGCTTACAGTACATCTATGATGGGGGTCCTAGTGCGGGTGGAGGATAAATCAGTTGTAGATGACGTGGTACAAATGAACATTGGACTTGGGATCCTTAGGGATCCATATATTTCGTACTCCACCTACTCTACAAAAGGAGTATGTGATATGAATACTAGTTATGAGTTTATGCATGTCATCAAAAATAAAACCCAACTGCTGTTGAAAATATCGAACCAAGCAAGTTAGGAAGCAGACAGAACCTTTAAATTTTCAGCCGGTTTATGATTTGCAAATGTGCACAGCTTGCTATCGAACTTGTTTCGATCTTTTCAGCAGCAGATAGTTTTAATTTTTAGTTATGACATATTTGTAATGATATGCTAAACTTAGGTTAAGTAGAATTATTGACATCAATAAGAAACAACCATGTTGTTCAAAATTGAATAAAAAGTCTTTGACTAAGTATATGTTTGTAATCTCCTTTTGATTTTCTTCATTTAGATAAGTAAATACTCGATAAGATAAAACACTGTAATTTTAGCCCCAGGAATCCACTGTATAGTTTTATTTTAATTTACATTTTATGTAAGCTATAACACTCGGCAGATGAATACCTTTCATTTGCGACATCATTCATAAAAACCTTTACTATGTGTTTTTACGTTTCATATTTCGACACGTTTCATGTAGCTATGTTTTTTTTTCCACATATTTCGAGCTTTTCATGTTGGATTTCGATACTCGTCAGTAAACATCCCGCGGTTTTATAAAAAATCTTGTTTCCATCCAATACCAAATTAATCCTTTATTAACAAAGCAAAATAAATACCGACGCAATTCCCACAAACGTGCTTTTGCAGGCCGTGTCAATAGTACAAATAAATTAAACATTTGAGCTTGCATGTATTCGCATAGACCTAAAAATAAGTAGAGGTCTTAAATACACCATAATAAAAGAAAAATCAAAAGTCCCCATGGATTGGACCATATGTATTTTTTGTAATTCCAGGTCAAAGATTAAAAATATTTGATTCGTGCATTTTTTTGTAAACAGCAAGTGTTAGCGCAAAATTAGGCTGGACAAAGTTGTAGACAATGTAATTACCTACAAAATTGGTCTAGAACTTTTTTTTTGTACGGATAACCATTTCGGAGTTTTCGTTAATTAATAATTTTTTACCTTTGACTTTGAATTTAAAAAATGCAGAAGTTCAATCGATTGGGGCCTTTTGATATTTCTTTCATTATGGTGTATATACGAACGCCACCACTTTCCAGCTCTATGCTTATAATTTTATTTCTTTTATTTTGACTGGATTGCAAACAAAGTCTTGTAAACAAACATGGACGATAAAACGTTATTCATACTACGGTTTATTTTTTATACTCTATTCATCATTCATCTGTTTGTTCGTAAAAGAGTTAAAAAAATATATTAACCTATTTTTTTTAATTCACAAATTCCATACGGATTCCAATTCCTTACTAATATATATAATAGATTGGCACATGCAATGCGATGTGCACAAAGGATTAATTTACGTTTTCATTCATTGATATCTGAAACTCGTGATTTGTTTCATGTTTGTAACGCCTTGTAACTTTCATATTAAATGGTTCGCCGAACGAAAACTATAAAACAGCAAAGCGTTAAATAATTTCGTAATTCTTAATTGCACTTCTAAAAAGTACACATCTCACTTAGTTGCATCAATCAGTAGCTGTACTGGCCTACAGGCAAGGAGATCTAAGGCTTTGTCTGCTGAATTTCTCACACATAGTATGGCCCACTGCAGGTTGTTCCAAGTTACCCCACATAGCCGTAGCGGCGTCCACGTGTCGCACGGTATGTGGATGAGCTAAAAATGTAAGGGTGCTGAAGACCTTGGTAAGGCTTCCATACAGGCTTCACACGTACAATAGGATTTTGTATTGTGCAATATGACATAAAATGGCTTCACGCCATATTGCACAAAGATCGCCCTAAATATTTTGTACAATGACCGCACCGAATAAAACAATTGCCCCTGCCTTTTGTATATTTCCGACCTTTTTGCAATTTATGGCTGTAATATGGCACAATGTTTGTGAAATAACTGGGACAACGACCGGGTTAACATAGACTGAGATTGATAATATTTGTGGTGTTTGTTAAGATATACCGACAGACCACATATTCATCCTTTTATTTTGCCGTAGTAAGCAGATACGACTTCTACCATTATTCTCTATATGTGAATTAGGACAGTCCAGATACGTTTTCAAAAGAAAAAATAAACGTCTAATCTATCTTAGATAGAAACTTCGAAAAACCGCAATCCTATCTGAAATTCACTCTATTTCAGCCTCTTGATATCGTATGAAATGGAGCATATTGGGAGAGGCCTGTGTCCAGCAGTGGACTGCAGTGGGCAGTTGATTGATTGATTGAACTCCGATCTACTTTAATAATTAAATGTAAATAATTATTTCAACACACGCACATGCTATTTTAGCGTTTCCAAAGAATATTTTCACTGATTTCACATCACAAGTTTGTTAAATGGTTATTAAGCCTTTCATACATTGTTTCGGTTGGTTCTGATTGTGACCAGGAGATGTCACCAATTGTGTTGGTCAATGGCAGCATCAGATCGAACTTGATGAACAAAGTACTCAGAATGATCTTAATACTTTGGTTTTCTCCCCTTCCTGTTGAGTGATTGTTCTGATAAATTTGGTAAACGCCTATAGTTATGTCAATAATACAATTGAAATCAATCAAACAGTTTGATTTGTTCTTAATACCTTGGTAGAAAGATTTTTCTGAGACTTTATTGTCAAGATCATTATGACGCTGACTGTACCTACACCTGAGTGTTGGGCGTTACCCTAAAACTTTTCTTAAATGAAAGTAATACATGTAACGTTGAACATCAGCTATCCGTCAGTGAAAAATCTGTCAAAATCAAAATCGAGTGTGAATGTTATTTGCGACATCTGACTTAGCTATCGGAGGCTTTACCGTTACGGCACAGATATCGTAATATTATAAAAATATCCTTTCAGATAAATCAAATCATAATATCTTATTTGAAACTGGTTGTTTCAAATTCAAAATCTTATTGAATTGCAGATTTAATCTGAACCATAGAATAGATAATTCTGAACAAAAATTCAACCTTAATCAGTTTTACAAAGTTTTCGCAGCGGCACGGTGCAGGATTTCAGGAATTATTGATCCAATTAATATGAAAGAACCGCCGAATTTGAAGTTAAGAACAGTTTTGAATGTAGGATAAAACGATAACCATAGTCGTTAGGTAAAATTCTGTCGCCTAATTGGTGCCAGATCTGAGTCCCAAAGTGTCTGACTACGCAGTTGGTACGCACCTTGTCAGTGCTGTATCGTACAAATATTATATTATACATGTTAAAGTTTGTGAAGGTGTTGATGTTGATTTTTGTAACTCAATTATGGTAGAACGGTTGAAAAGAAGTTAGTATAGATTCTAACCTGAAATAACTTTATTTTTTAAACGCTGGTGAGCTTTGCGCAACAGCTAGAAAGCTTCCTTTTAGCTTTCACTCTTACTACCGACATCTATACAAAGGCCGCTTTGTATGGAATTTTTACTGAAGATAGCCAATATTAGAAGGCGCATCATAAGCTACTTTTATTATTGGATAGGAATACCACGAGATAAAAAACACAAACCGAAATCCTCGCAGGCGAAATCTATCAGTACAGTTAGTGCCAAATAAACCGTTTTATTATATTAACGCACCTAATAATGTAAAGCTGTATCGTAATCAATGACACTCTGTAATTTTCAACTGATTTGAAACGTAATTCATTTGATTTGCATAGCAGACAAGTGTATCATCCAATTATTAAAACTGCAATGTGGAAATGTTCCAGCACAGTACATTCGTATAATTTCAGCTAAATGTAGTAACTCGCACTCGACACCTATTTTGCATATTAACTGAATTCACTCATGGACCCATTCATTTCAATATTGAATGCGTTAAAAATTGGTTATTGAATTGCATTTCACTTATGTCTCATACATAAGTGAGGGTTCCCGGTTGCCTTCGAGGTTTTCACATCGAAGTCCAGAATTCAGTTACTTCTTATTCTCAAGATTTGCCTTGTACAGTTAAGGGAGTGACTGCCCTCTGACCTCTCAACCCTGAACGGAAAACCTACGCCAGCAGCTTGCAGATGAGGTTTTCATGTTCTTGGTGAAGATATTATATTAATCCTCATACACCGCTGTCTTGATTTTCATATTTAGTTTCATGAGGAGGTGAAATTGTTAGTCGATTATAATAGGAAAAGTTTGAATCGGTCTAGGCGGAGTTTGAACCCGCGATCTTTGTCTTACAGGGGCAATGCTTTGACCACTAAGCTACCAGACCTTGCCCGAACTTTGTCTTTATTCCTTTATTCTTACGAATGAATGATTTCAATCATTTTTTAACAGTGAGTTTTGACTACACCTGTCAAACTTTTCCTTTTTTAATCGATTTGAATATTCAGTATGCAAAATGCTTTAAAATTTCAATCGAAAAGAAATTTTTAGCTCAATGATAAATAGATACGTTGTACGTACTCTAAAATGACGACAAAAAATGAGGGTGAAAGTCCTCATTTTAGGTACCAATGAGAGATGCATCAGTGCGCTACCTTTTTGGAAGCGGCGGCACTGGAAAAAGATAAATAACCAAATTACAGATAACTGAAAAGACAAAAAATATCAAACAAAACCTCTATTGAAATGCCGGAAAATATCGACATCCGTATTGAGATCCGTACGACCACCTTTTCTTGAAGTCGGTTAAAAATAAATTGTTGCAATATTTATAAGAATACTTTCGATACAACTTCGTATTAACGAATATCTCTCGTTTCTCAAAATCCATTATTCCAGTCAGTATGGAAATCCGTTTAATAAGCTGTCAGCGTCCGTTTCTGTATTGAAAATTAATTACGTCAATCACTGCCAGCCCGGCCTTTGTAAGTTGATTGCATTTAATGATATTTTGTGGTATTTTCACCAATTATACTTTTCTTCGATAGTAGCTCGCTATTCACTCTTAGCCCCTTTACAAAATAATTGGTGGTACTTTTAGTACTCACTTTATTTTAAACCTACGTTTCTTATTTGTTTGTAAAATTAGATAAAAACATAAGAATACTTTAAAGAGTTTTCAATTCCTTGGCAATTTAACCAAAGGCATATTCAGGATCTATCATCCCTTAATTGTTATCTATTAGCGTTGGTTGCAATACAGTTGGGGCTCACTCTTAGTATACAGGGTGTATTTTTGAAACGGGGCAGTAAGGGCAAGTACCTTAACCGTTGCAGTTACAGCAAAACGTTCTTAAAAGACCTTCCCTAACTTTTTGGGACATTTTGAACTGCATTCACAGATTTTGTAAAAAACTTACAGTTAGCAAAAAAAATGCAAAAAGTTCAAATTTTTTTTTTTATGCCAATCGATTCTATTTCATGTGGGGATCAAAAAACTCTATGGGACCATTTTAGCTTTCAGTACTAGAAAAGACAGAAATCGCCAAAGACCTTTCCCATACATTTCGTACGGAAATATGATAAATCAACTCGAAACTCATAGGTCAGGTAAATTTTTGAACTTTTTTAAATAAAAAAAATCATTTAAACATTTAAGAAATTGGTTTATGAAATAAATTGCTCAAAATGATTTCCATTTTCACGAATACATAAGTCTATCCTTTTTTGCACTGAACGAATGGCGGCTAATAATGTTCTGGGATGAATATTATGTAAAATGGTCATTAATGCATCCTTGAGCTCTTGAACACTGGCGTACGTCGTCTTATACACCTCGTTTTTCACGAAGCCCCATAAAAAAAAACAAGTGGTGTTAGATCGGGGCTACGAGGTGGCCACTGTGTTGGACCATGTGTACCTATCCACTGTGTACCGAATAGGCGGCTCAAATTGGAACGTGAAAGGTGACTGTTATGTGGCGGAGCACCATCTTGTTGAAAATGAACTTTTCGCAATTCCGACAGGGGCCATTCGTCCATCTCGTTTTCAAGATGGTGTAAAATGACTTCATTATACATGGCAGAATTCAGTTTCCCTTCATAAAATTCCACCATTATGACTCGATTGGACATTATACCAGACCAACAGTTGAATGGAAAGCGAACCTGATGATGACTTGCCGTAACTCTTAGTGGATTTTCTTTGGACCAATAGTGGTGATTTTTTCTGTTGTACATACCGTTATTGGAAAAATTCGTTTCGTCTGACCACAGTATGTAATTTAAAAATTCATGATCTCTGCTTATTTTTCCTCTTAGCCATCTGCAAAAAGTAAGCCTTCGAACATCATCACCCGGATGTAACACTTGAACTATGCGCCCATATCGATAGCACTTGTAGCCGTATTTCTTCCATATCTTTATCACAAGGGAGTGGAATACACCTACTTCAAGGGCGACTTGCCTGGACGATACCTCTGGATATGCTTCGACATAAGTTAAAACCGCAATCTCCGTGTCCATGTCCACACGAGGCTGCCGCTTTCTTTTGAAAGAACCCTGCAATTCCAGGTTTTTCAAAAGATTTGTAATAACCTTTCTTGTTGGCACATGCCGCAACGGATACTTATTGCGGTACCACACTAATGCAGCTCCCGCATTTCGATTATTGACAAAATACGCTTCTAATAAGTCAATTTTTTCACGATTAGAAGACATTTTAGCGAAAATCCTTAATTAATAACTCATACGAAGTTTCTCAGCTGAAACTAAGAATAACACACAGATTTTCGAATCAAATTCGAAATTTGAGGGTAAAAATTCTTTTTATTTACTTTACAGTCAATTCTACCCACTTCCTGGCCATAACAAAAAGTTAGACCATCGTAGAAATTTGTTTCTGTTGTCGAAATGTATGGGAAACGTTTTTGGCGATTTCTGTCTTTCCTCGTACTGAAAGCTAAAATGGTCTCATAGAGTTTTTTGATCCCCACATGAAATAGAATCGATTGGCATAAAAAAAAATTTTTGGACTTTTTGCATTTTTTTTGCCAACTGTAAGTTTTTTACAAAATCTGTGAATGCAGTTCAAAATATGTCAAAAAGTTAGGGAAGGTCTTCTAAGAACGTTTTGCTGTAACTGCAACGGTTAAGGTACTTGCCCTTACTGCCCCGTTTCAAAAATACACCCTGTATATCCCATCACGAAAATTAAGCTCACTTAAAATTCGTCTTGTATTAGGAGGGGCCGAATATGTCTGGCAAACTGTAATTATGGTCTGCCTGGTAATGTAGGCGTATTATTTTGACCAAAACAAAACCACAGATCTCGTCTAATAATGGTAATGTAAATCTTGATTGTCCGTTTGTGACCCTTCAAAAGGGCAGCCGACACGACCTCAAAGTTTAGTTTTGATGTCAAAATAATTACTTATTTATTGCTATCTTATCAACCTGGGTCTACCCATGATTGTATTAAGGCGAAAAGTGTCAATATGTTATGCTTTACTGGTGAGTAGGGTCAATAAAACCCTTTGATGATTGGGATAAATGGCAACATATGAGTGAAACGTTTAGTTTCTTGTTACAATATTTAGTCAATTGACTGCATTTTGTTAGATAATGAGCAACAATGATGAAGCCCAATAAGTAAGACCACCAGGCCCATAGCCCCGGAACAGATGAAGCGATTTCAATTTTATTTTTATTTTTTTTGTTTTTAAGGTGACTTATATACAAGTGTTCTTAAAATTGTTTGATGAAAATCGGGTGAGCCGTTTAAGTTGTGGGTATGAAGGTAAAGAAGAAGAACCGAATGTCTGCAAATATACTAGAATGGGGTCTCAAACGAAAGCGCATCACGTGTTCGTTACAAAAAACGGTTGAGCTGTGAAAAAGCTCTGGAGGAGGCAAATACTCAATGTCTACAAATATATTTGGGGGCAGGGGGAGAAAATGGAGATGGAATTAATAATATATTAAACTCATGAGTAGTAGATCAATTTAAAAATAGTAAAATAAAATTAAAATTAAAAATTAAAAAAACCCCCGTCACAATACATTTAATAAATAACATTTTGATTCAAGCGTTGCCATGTCGGGGGACCCCCGTCATCGGAACGATCCAAAGTTTCTCCGACATGGCAACGCTATAATCAAAATATAACTAGGTGTATCAAAGTTAATGGGTTAGCCAACACAATTTATTTGCAAATTTTTGGAAGATTTATTTTTGAAGTTTAAAAATAAAAAAATAAATATTATAAATAAATAATTTAAATTTTTAATTTAATTTTTCTTAACAGCTTCTGTTAGATGTTTTTCAAACACGCTTAAAAATCCAATAGAAAAACGGGTGAGTGAAAGAAAAAAGAACTTCTCAAACTATTTAGTTCGATGTAGTATACCAAAGGAAGCGCTCAACTTACTGTGAGACAATAAAAATAGCACGTGTGTGCATATAACTACTTATAAAACGGTAAATACTTATTACTATTTTATAATAACAGAACCATAATTTTCCTCAATCTGAAACCATTTGTCAACATTCACGGTGGTCTTTTGAGTTTGTTGAAAATACTAGCTTTACTACTTATAACGAAGGATAAATACTAGCTCATGACAAGAAATCAATATTTCTAATACCCTCACAATGGTCCTTCGAGTCGGTTGAAAAGACTAGCTTTACAAGTTATCACGCAGGGTAACGCACAAGCTTATTTAATGAGAGATTTATGCGCGATCCTTCATATGAAGCTGATATTGTTCCTAAAAGCGGATAAATCCTCTTCCATATTTCTATAGTATCACGGATCGGAAGATCCCTTGATCGCTCGCAATGAATAAATTTGGTGTATGCTCGTGTACCCAATTTCGTTGTATATCAAAGTAACGATCGAAGTAGGGGTAATTCCTTCGTAAACATATACATCATTTCGACACGTTTGCTGTAATGACAATCGCTTTTATAGTGGATTATTGTATGATGTAATAGACAGAGATTATAAATTTTAATGGCTGTTACCCACGACTACACCCTCTTTCAATTTTGATCCTATGTTCGCATCCCAAGGAACCAATCCAAGGATGTATAAGCAGTCAATGGGTTTTTCCGGACTTTAATCTATTTCTATACCAAATGAATTAGGCCGATTGAGCGTGTTTGTTCATCGAAATATTTTCTCAAAGTGTTGAATTTGACACTCGGTCGTATTGAGAATTGTTGTATTATGAAAGTATACAATGTATAACAATGGGTTAGCTTTCAACTTGTAGGTACACGTACACCTGGCGGAAGAATCACTAGAGCAAACATTCATTGACGTAGGCTACTTTTACGTACTACGAAATGGGAGACAAAAGTCGATAATCATGAATGATAACCTTAAGAGCATTGACCCATTTAGTCTGTATTATTTCCATTCTACACAGCGTTATCTAGACCAAAATAGGTTAACCGGGCCAATGCAAAAACACATTATTCATGCATACAAATGTTTGCACTCTCTTCACAGATTCGAGTTCGATCCGAATAGCAGTTGGGTATTTTTGTGAAAGCAGCCTCATCTCTAAATATTCTAGGATTACTTAGAAGCAGCCTTCAAAATAAATGATAAAATTTCTTTTAATAACGTCCAATCTGGAAAGCAAGCACCTCGGAATAAGGTACAATATGTTATGTACTCCCTGTACTAAACAACGGAATCATGTCGAGTCTTGAATAAACTTGTTGAATGGGCTCACAAATGAGGGTATGCCGATTCAGATTGTCACTTGTGACGAAAATTGCATCCTGTGTGACAGTCGGAAATATCTGTCACATTGTTAGCCACAAGGGAGGCAGACACAATCTGTCCCAAACGCAAATTGAATCGCAGAAAGCTGAAGGTGAGTTTATGATGGACCTGTGCTGGTATAACTGATAAAGTATTCCCACTAGATACACTTTCGGAAAAGACCCGCTATCGCTCCTGTCAGATATATTATTTTCTACTTCTATCCAATTTATAATTAAGTACCTACTTATATAAATAAACGTAAATATGCAATGTAAAAATCGATACAGTTTTAAAAAACACCCACTTACTGTTTCCGAGTAGAGTACAGTGCAGTTAAATAGCAAAAAGAATCCTACACCGAACCGAACATTTAAAGATTTATGAAAAAAA
Organism: Eilema caniola; assembly: GCA_949126895.1. Lineage (NCBI taxonomy): Eukaryota > Metazoa > Arthropoda > Insecta > Lepidoptera > Erebidae > Eilema > Eilema caniola. The sequence continues at coordinate 11,630,761 of OX421460.1, read as the reverse complement.
AGAATATAAGTACATATTTTCCAGACGCATTAACTTTCGGTCCTTATGTGCTTCCGTTAACAAAACAGACAAATGTCTTGATAACATCATCCTTCTGCACATATCCCATATTAACGTGAGGTCGGCGTAACATGTGTGTTTATATACTGTTCATCGTGCTTGCAATCATCTTAACATTCACTCCCTACCCCACACAGATATCATCTGTCACACAGTCCATCCATCTCCTCTTAGGTTTCCTCTTCTCTTATGACCGTCCACTTTCATACTTAATGCTTTCCTTCCGACATTACTTACATCGGCACGCATTACATGTCTTATTAAATAAACGAAATAAGCGCCCTAACCGTAATGTTCGCGAAAATATAAAATGGCGAGATTTATGTTCATGTTGTTACATATAAAACAAACTACGCGATTTTATGTTACATACAGCCCTCACAGAAAGGAGACATTTATGAGACTATAGAGACAGACACATTTATGTTATACTAGATATTAAACCGAGTGCTGTGTACTAATTCACGCGGTCTCAAATACGGAACAATATAATTTTCATGTAACAGTTGTGTTTTATCAACACACAATGCCATTGCTTAATTAGTACTCTACTCGCTGCTGCCTGCGGCTCCCACCGTGTGAAATTAGGTATTTAACTAACTAGTCAAATTAGTTACTTTTTACTAAACGTCAAAAATTATAAGGCAAATTATATGGAAAAAATATTTATGACGTCATAATATTTAATAGTCAAATTATAACACTCTTTTACCATTCTTGATTTAATAAAATCAGCTAAATAAATAAAAAAAATGGTAAATAGCCAATTCTGAGACTATAGAGACAGACACATTTATGTTATAGCTGTAAGAAGTACCCTAGATTATATTGCAGACTACAGCCAGAACTGTTGAGCTGATTGAACATGCTTGCGTAATCAATTTCCAAATATCTGCACAAACATTTATACTTTTAGTAGGACTATGTTACCTAAATCTTTGGAATATCTGCTCTCCTCGCTGTCCTCAAAGGTCCTAGAAAGAGATTGGTGTGTGCGGCGCCCGCCTAAATTATCGGGACCATCGCCAACATCACCTGTGAGCCGATAAACCTGCGGACTGATGGATGAGGCTCTAACAATAAGCTTTGCCCTCATGGATAGAGAGTTACGGCAGTCTTTTCCTTAAAAATCAAGATGAACCAATAAGCCTGGACTTTGCTCTTCTACTATTTTGATATTCTTGGTTTTTACTATCAAAGAAAAATCTTATCACGTCGAGTCATCCGCCGATCATCAGTGTACCCAAAAGTTCCAATGACCCGTACCGGCTAGCAGGAGGTGGCAGGTAAAATCTTCAGAGGGCATCGTACACCCACTTAAAAACTAGTTAGTTCAATAAACGTTATTTGTTGACCAAAACCCACCGAACACAGTAATACATAAATTATTTAAATCCAACATTATTGAATGGCGTCTAGACGTATTACGGTCCAGCAATTTCAAATCAAATTTTGAACCAATTTCGGACGACCATTAATTTAGTATGACCACATTATCTGGATTCGAGGCGAGTAATCCAGCCCTAGCCAGATTGATTGATTATATACTAATTTACTTTGAGTAAATGCAAATCATTGAAGTCGATTAAAATATTTGTTTTACGCTTAAATTTGCGTTTAACGTTGATGAATAGGTAATATGCTGTTGTAACTTTTTTCGTGTGGAAAATATTATGCCAAACTCGAACCGACTCAAACCGCTTGCCGCTTCGGGTCTAAGATGCTGTATGTAAGATGGCCCATAATATGACACCCTTAGGTGTGGAACCCATGGTGTTCCTCTCTAGCCCCGGAAAGCAGGGCGCACAGTGCCACCGCCCTGGTCTGCTTCTGCTATGGTGACAGACGGCTCCACCAGCCACCCCGTGCTGTAGCTACCCTTTGTTGTACATTTTGAAAATGAAGATAATTATGTGTTTAACAAAATGGTAGGTCATTAAGTTTGACCTATATTTCTGTCGTTGTGAAATTCTATAGAAATGCATTTGTTTCGGTAGGCCACCCTTATACCCTTATACCCTTAACAATTATATTGCCCAATAGATGCCCTAGCGTACGTATCATAAATCAAGAAAAAGTTATTTGAACGTTTATTACTTGAATACTAATGTATGTTGTAAGCAATGTTTTAACATTTTGATTTTTTTCTAACTGGTTCTATTATCAGGCTCGATGGAACTAGTGAGATTGAACTTTAAAAAAAACTAGAACTTTAAAAAACAACTAAGAAGGTTTTGTTTTACGTGCGGGAAATCCCCACCGATACCCCCCCCCCCCCGCTCCGGAGCCGGAGGGGGAGGTTATGTCGGACTCGAACCTACTAAACTGCACGCCACCGCCGTCTGTGGGTCGTTGCGCTAGGCCGAAGGTGAGGTTGTCTCGCGACATATCCCTCGCACCCCGGCTGACCCAGGGCCATTCATCTCGGTCTGGCCCTCCTCGGGACAACTAAGTAGGTATAGGGATGGTTTTTAACTTTTGAAGTGAGTAGTAAACAAGCACAGGGGAAATTGTGAATAGAAAAGAATAAAAGACATGGAAGAAAGAAAATAGTTCTTCAAAATCGGCCCATTCATTCACGCGTGATGGCGTGACCATGGATTAGGATTGATTTATATATAGATTATCAAAACATAATAAAATTACTAATCATAACGACATGCTTTTAATTAGAAATAATCAAATTTATGGAGAAATGTAAAAAAGGACGACGAATACAATTTTGAGTAATAAAATACCTTAACAAACAAAATTTATTGCCTAAACAAATAAAGTGCTTCATTCTCTCCGCAATAAATTGCTCAAATGTTATAGAATTCCTGTCGCGTTTCTTAAGAAAGGTTCTAACAATTTTATTACTTAAAACGTAATATTATTAAGTGCTTTCTAACAAAAACTGAAACAATACTAGCTAAAATTAGATAAATATGAACATCAAAAGTAATAAAACCCGCCCTTAGATAACAGGCGAGGCGAATACGAAAGCCAAAACTTTCTAAAATCAATAAACTGTATAAACATTCTAAGCAGACATTAATGTTTCTTTCGCCGTTACACACACACGCGCACGATTACTTTCATTCGTAAATAGCGCCATACGTACGCACAGCTTAGACGCGTCCCGACTACGCGCGATCACAAACGTAACAACAATAATTTATTTTTCTTACGTCCGTGTAATTATTATTTTATATAATACTCACAGAATCTTAGTATCTTCTTTTCTTCAGAAGAATCCGGTTTCTTGAAATCTGTCCACAGCACACGCGACTCGTAACCACCACCGCGACACAACCTCAATAAATATCTGTCACAACTAACACAGATCTCAAATAAAGTTTATATGTTCCTTTGATATTTATGGGCGGTCGAGAACGATGATGGGCAGACAAGAAGGATACGCGCGACTCGGCGGCGTCAATACGTGGACTGAGCGGCCATGACGGTTTCGGCTGGGGTGTGGGGCGCATGCGCGCTGAGACTACTACCTTAAGGTCGTTCTCCATTGTTCACCTCGTGATGAGGGTACGAAATTGATGCCAGCTTCAATTCCAACTGAAGAAACCTTTTTAACTTCCCAAATCCTGTTAAGCAAAATGGCTGATTTAAAATGGTGGCTCGTTATGATCACTAATCTTTTTCTTTATCATGTCAGGCAGCTCAAAATGTCATTGTTGCATGTAAAAGCCGTATAATGAATTTTATTAGATTCTGCGCTTAACTGAGGGAGTCCCTAGGGTTATAACTTCAGAGAGGGTAGAGATATTCCGTATTTTACATCGCCCGGGAGAAAAATTTATCGTTGAAATTTCAATATGAAAGAACAAATCTCAACTGTTATAATTTTCCAATCTAATTGCCTTGTCATGCTTATCTACGATAATCTGATTCACAGAGACGCTTCTGAAAGAGCTTCCCGGCTTGATCAACCTCCTTATACCTACAGGGAAGAGTACCTAAATGGGAGTCAAGCTTTTTACCTACATTCTCTTACCTTAGTTTACGACGCCAGCAGGTAGCTCCTCAACATAAATGAGTAGAAAGGCAGCCTGTGCCAAATTTGTAGAATGCTCTGAAAGGACTCAGAGACAGCAATCCCTGACTGAGCCTGCTAGGAGAGGTACAAGGTCGCCTATCTACCATTAGAAAGGCGACCAGTACCTCTCCTACCTTGGTAGGATAATTGTCGAACAATGAAAAGTTTAGCGGCTTAGCACTTCCAGATGCCTTAAGCTCATCACGACGACAAAACAACAACAAAAAAATGAAAAGTTCAGTTATTTTTATCGTCCCACACATTGTAAGATTTTCTCAATTTAAGCCTATTAAGAAGTCAAAACATCATCTACATCTACATCTGGCTACATGTTTGCGTGGAGTGCGGTTCTTCGCTGCCGCCACTAGGTAATTGTTTGTCTTTTTCATGTGTTCTGGGAGAAACTAGTTCTTCAAGAAAAGCTTCATCTTAGCACGCCAATAGAATTCATACGAACATCCAAGCCTCTTGCCCTTTAAGATAGGCAGAGATCACTTGCTATGGTTGCTACTTGCTACATACTTTCATTTCTCCTACTTTAATTTATTTTTTTCACACTCAGTTGACTTTTCCCGGGGCTTCTTTAGAGCATACTCGATTTTTCATTATGTTTGTATAATTTACAGGTATGGTATAGGTTGAGGATTTATTCATCGTTACCGTTTTGTCGAGTTTATTTTGGCTAGAGGGTTATAATTTTGAATTTAGCAAAATGAGTTTATTGATCCGTACTGTAATAAGTATGTAATATTTTTTCATATTATATCTTTAGGCATTGGATTTAAAGAATTTCTTACGATCTAGGTGGCACCAGTGCCAGAGAGCAATTGGGCTTTCCAGAATTCAAATTAAATGCCTTTCTAAAATTACGTTTCATAAAAAAAATTGCCGGACGTTTCCAGGTAGCTTTAGTTAGCAGTACAATATTCCCCCTAGAAAGAGACAGACTAGAGATCCGTCCATTAATGTTTACTTGAAATTGAAACGTTGAAATTTCTAGGAGAAACTTGTATACGCTATGCTTCAATATTATTTTTGTTTAGTACCAATTATTTAACTATTATTGAAAATAAGAGGAAAACACAAGTCAATGTATGACTTATGTTTTCCTTTAATTTCCAATAATAGTTACGGTATAACTTCAACCAACAAGCAAGCACTAACCCTAATGAGAACTAACTAACTAACCAACGAAATGTTTGTAATAATCAATTAGTCCAATACGACCGCGCCCTTACTCACCCTGCCCGCCCACTTGATGCCGTGGAGACAGATTCAAGACTCACATTCAATGGACGAAGGTTATTGTATCGATAGGACGCCTGTAATGTAATTATACCGCTGAGAGGTGCCAATATAAACGTCATTAACGTTAGCTTGACAGTTAACAAATTAAATACCCAATTATCGTTAATTTGTTAAATGTCAAGTGACAATAATGTTTCGTATCGTTATAGTTTTTCGGGTTCCGAAGCCAAATGGCAAAAAACGGATCCCTTGTGGATTCGTCATATCTGTCTGTCTGTCCGTATGTCACGGCCACTTTTGTTTTTCCGAAACTTTAAGAACTATGTTGTTGAGACTTGGTAAGTATTCTGTGAACCGCATTAAGATTATCACACATAAATAGAAGAAAGCAATTAATTTTGGGGGTTTCCCATACTTAGAAATGAACTTAATTGTTTTTACGTGTTATCTATGAATAGGTATTCAAAAATGATATTGAGATTTCTTATATCATTTTTTTCTAAACTGAATAATTTACGTGACAGACAATTGCAAATTGGTAAAATGCCACAAAATTAAATTAAGTTAAAAAAATATTTTTAGTTCCTCTAACACCTCCTGACAAGAATACGTCGAGTTACCAGTAGCCCTGTATACAGTTTGAAGAATTTTTTAAAATTTGTTGAATACTATTAAAAAGTGAGCTGTGAAAATAATAATAATAATGAAAACAACATTGGGAGACGCCTCTGTCCAGTAGTGGACAGCAATAGGTTAATTGATTCATTGATTGTTTTAAAAAAAGTATATTGAGTATTGAAGGATATAGAACGAGAAAGTTTTTGTTCGCACAAAAAGTGTACAACGAAAAGTGCTCAACGCTTTTATTGAAGTTTTCGCTTTTTCAGAAATATTCTTTGTTTCGAAAAATAATTACCGTTATAAACGGTTTGCACATGGACGGACCAAAACGAATAGAGAACGCGAAAATAACTGCCCGAAAAAACTGTAGAATAAAATTTAAATAAATCAGAAAACGAAAATGTTTCACGTTTTTACAATTTCATCTCGTTTTTACGTTCGAATTTCAGTGGATTAGAGAAAACGCACGACCATTAACGTAACTAAACCTGATTAGGAGTACTTAGACTTACTTGGATAAGCGCTTTGTCTTTTATTTATATACTGCTCTAATTGGAGTACCAGGTGACAGGTTTGGTTGTTGTAATCTTTCCTGGGTTAAAAAATACTATTAAATATTTCAGTAATATGTTTTGTGAGCGCCTAGCCAACAAATTGGTACACTGAGTGTTTCTGTTCTGTATGCACGAATATTTTTTTCGAAATATACCCTGTCGTCTTTCCGGAGTCTACCCACGAAAATAAATCACTTGCTGATTGATAAATGAAGCTCTGATGCAGTTTATCCTCTCGGCGTTTAGAGGTCAAGCAGTATTTGCTCTCATAAAAGCCGTTTAATCTAAAACAAAAGGAGAAGGAGTAAGTGAACCTTGGGCTCCGAGGTTAAAGCTTCGGATGCAACCGAACGCAACGCTAAGATGATTTAGCTTGTGTAGAAGGCACTTATAACATAAAAGATCTGCAACACAAAGGGTGAGTAACTATTCTGATAGCAATCAGCCTAGTACTTCGCTAAAGTGCTAAAGACGCAGTCTAGACTTTAAACAGAACGATTATAACTGTTCAGTCTGAGATCTTTTAGACTTAAACAAAGGGCGTATGAGGAATGTAAAGAAAAGTGGCAGGGAATGTTGAGTGCGTAACAACTACTTAAGTATGTGCAATTATAACTATCTAGGGACAGTCTTTAAGCCCTTAATGGCCTTCTAAGCGATGTTTAATAGACGGTCTGATACTAGGGATAGTTATTTGATGATAAATATTGTTAAATGGTTCATAGAATTCGGAACTTGGAAGTTTATTGTGTGTAGTATTTATTTGTTTTTTTTTATATATTTGATATTTTATCTCATTGTAAGTACCTCAATCTTCAATGAAGGGAATCTTCAATGAGGGGACGCATGAAGTTTTTTTGTGTTTGATTAAATGGCATTGATCCAAGCTACCCGCCCAGCCGTTCAATCAAATGGCCGGGCACTACCCAGGCCGCCAATCGAATCCATCAATATTGATTGACATGGATTTCAATTTATTCATCAATCACAAAAATCATTCTCATGACTGAGACTGTTGGCTCACCTCACAATCCTGCCAGGAAAGCCAGCCCCAAGCCCCAGGACACAAATGGATTCTAAGATTAAACTAAATTAGCTCTTGTGTGTAACACGAAATGAAGCTAGAATCTTTACAAGAAATAAGATAGATTTATTGAACGATGACTTATAAACCCGGGTCCTATAAGCGGGGCGTAAAAAAGCATCTGTTGAGGCCGTCAAGCTGAGTGCCACCATTGTTAACATGGTGCGTGTATGTAATGGTGAACCTGAGCCTGAGACTTTGCCTTCAGCTTACCATCAGGCGAGGTGAAGTCAAATTGACGTGTCTTATATATATATATAAAAAAGACGGGTTGCACTCCGGGAGTGCCGGCAGAAGTGAAAACTTATTCTTTCTTTCTTTCTTTGTTATATACAGAGAAAAAGATAAAAAGAACATACTACACCAAACCAATCCATACTAATATTATAAATGCGAAAGTAACTCTGTCTGTCTGTCTGTCTGTCTGTCTGTATGTTACGCTTGCACGCCTAAACTACTGAACCAATTTTGATGAAATTTGGTATAGGTGTAGATTAGACCTTGAGAAAGGACATAGGCTTGGTCGCAATAACCGACATCCACGCGGGCGGAGCCGCGGGCAAAAGCTAGTAGCTAATATAGCACCAATCATAGAACCTATCACTAATTTTCTGTCAGAAGAAATTATTGAATTACAGAAAGAAAAAAAATCAAAGAAGCCCAGGTTCGAACCCGGTACTATCTGAAACAATAAGGACTTACAGTCGAAGCACTTACGGCTTAGCTACAAAGCTTCATAAGGTACCTGACAAAATAAACAATCTTTTGCTAATGTTGTATGACGTCAGTCGTCGGTTACGGTTCAAAAGTCAAGCGATCCTGACGCGAGTTTAATACTTTTTACCCATCCAACGCCGCTAAAGAAGTTTTCACTTTAAAAACATTGATTACTACAATTCATACTCTTCTACGCCATAAAATTGTTGAACCCATATCGGTACATATCATATTTTCTGTGATATTTTTGCAAATAGCAAATCTAGGGTAAAGAACAACGGTGGTATCTAGCAAATTGTGACAAGGCGTTGGGCGCGTTGGGTTTAAAGAAGAAAAATTGATTGTTGCTGAGTAGTATACCAGATACTGGCGTACCTAATGTAACGTTGGGTGCATATCATGGAGTAGAAAATGATGAGCTATTGTGCCCCGATGGGAACTTATGTTCGACACTTTTTTGTGTTGTCTTTTTTTCGGTTATCATTAAAACACTGGCCTGCTAAAATAAGTATCACACTTTTCAAATGTATTTTTTTTCTCAACTAAAGAAGGTAGAGATTTAAGATTAAAAACGTTTTGTCGCAAATTTTTATACTAGTAAACTATACATTAGTTACATTTTTAACTTAAAAAGATAAAACAGTGAAAATAGACATTTTTAGCTTAGTGTCAAAAAATTTAACTAAAATGTATGTATTACATGTTATTTAATTTTTAATAACTGATATTGCCTCCTCGAGCTCTGATTCCAGATTCGAGCCGGTTTCCGCCGGGAAGTCGCCGACCTCCACCTACTACCCTCAGGGCACTAAAGCAGGCCCTGGTAGAAGAATGGGAGAATATTCCCCAACATCGGCTCCGAAACCTAGTGATGCCAAACCGGCACGAATCTGTAATCAGAGCTCGAGGAGGCAATACCAGTTACTAAAAATTAAATAACATATAACATACGTCTTAGTTGAATTTTTTGACACTAAGTTAAAAATGTCTATTTTCACTGTTTCATCTTTTTTAAAGTTAAAAATGTTACTAATGTATAATTTACTAGTTTCTTAGAATTAAAGCTTATAAAATTTGCAACAAAATGTTTTTTAATCTTAAATCTCTACCTTCTATAGTTCAGAAAAAAAATTACATTTGAAAAGTGTGATACTTACTTTTGCAGGCCAGTGTATCTAAATTGAGATCATTGCTGGATTGCTTGGGTATATTAATAAATGTGGTCACCCTCCGACCGTATTCCCAGTTCAGTTCAGTCCAACTTCGAATACTTCTGACCTTTCTGACTTAGACAACCGTATACACTCTATATTTTTTATATTCTCAGCACTATGCAAATTTGAATATAAAACTTCTTACCAAAAACACTACATATTTTCCAAACAAACCGATAAGATGCGAATACATGTTATAAATATGCAAATGTGGGCCATTGTTACGATAGAAACAAGATACCCGCGAATCTCGAACACGCAATGATCTGCACTCCATCGATTCGTACGAAATAGTTTCAGCCACAGAGCAAATACACTTTAGAGAAGACAATGTACTCACACCCTGTGAGGTAGGTTAGCAAAGACTGACCATATGGAATAAAATATCGGTATCGCGAAAGACCAGAACCCTAGCTCTCACCGTGTACATTTTGAGGTATATCAGTCACACAGACGATATTGCAAACCGCCAACTGGCACACCTGCTGGTTGTCGAACGAGATTTTTGAGCAGTTTTCCTCGTGGCCTTGAGAGGTCAAACTGCAGTAGCTCCTGAAAAAGTCTAAACAAAACAAATTGCGCAAGGCAGAAATAAAGAAAATACCTCGGATTTTAAAGAATTAACTTCGCGGATATCTGTGGTTAACTCTGAATGCAACCGGGATTCACACGCGGATGAAGTGGTTTTTTTTTTATACAACTGAGGTGACAGACATGCACACGGCCTCCCAGATGGAAAGTAGTTACCGTGGCCTATGGTGCTGTGCAACACCAGGTAGTTTCTGTGCCTGCAGTCTAGAAGACAAAGCAGCAACTGCCTTTGATCAAAAACTCTCAGTGAGCCCTGGCTACCCTGCTCACCGCCGGGAACACAACACGAGGTTATTATGGCCGCGGTATTATGTTGGGCTAGTCCCAGTCGGACTGCTCAATTGGACGTAAATACGAGATTTGAGTTTACTACCGCAAATGACACGTCTTCTAGTATTGGATATCTGTGGTTTCATTTAATCAAATCAGCATGGCAAGGCTAATACAATGTAAATGGATCCTATTATGTCGCTTTAAACTGAATTAATCCGTCCTCTAACGATTATTGGACGGTCAAATCAGTACATTTGCTTATCATGGACTAGCAAACCTCCGGCTACGCTCAGGTGCATTTAAATCCCCTTTCTTTAGTTATTATGCATACAAACCTGCTATAAAAAAGTGGCCAAGGGCGAGTCCGACTCGCCCTTGGCCATTTTTTTATGGCAGGTTCTCTCGGTTCTTTGAATTGTAGTTTTCAATGTCTTTTTATATATATAGGATACGTCAATTTGACTTCACCTCGCCTGATGGTAAGCTGAAGGCAAAGTCTCAAGCTCAGGTTCACCATTACATACACGCACCATGTTAACAATGGTGGCACTCATCTTGACGGCCTCATCAGATGCTATTTCACGCCCCGCTTAAAGGACCCGGGTTTATAAGTCATCGCTCAATAAATCTATCTTATTTCTTCTAAAGATTCTAGCTTCATTTCATGTTACACACAAGAGCTAATTTCGTTTAATCTTAGAATCAATTTGTGTCCTGGGCAAACGGAAGTGCCGCCCATGAAGGGTAACGTAGCAGCTAGTAACATAATATTAAAGTTCTTGTATGAGTTGATTGAATGAAAGGTAAATTGCGATTTACGATTTATGACGTAATCAAAAAACTACTTAATATATCTCGTTTAAACCAATTTTCGGTGGAAGTTTACATGGTGATGAACATCATATATTGAAGTTACAGGGGGGGCACACATTTTACCATTTTAGAAGTGTCTCTCGCGCAAACTATTCAATGTAGAACAGAATACAGCTACTTAAAAAGTTCCAACTGCATAGTTCTTATAGTATCGGAAAAAGTGGCTGTGACTTACGAGCGGACAGAAAGACATGACGAATCCATAAAAATATCTAAAACACAGTGAAAAGTTCATACAAATATGTTCTATAGCTCAGTATAGCGAACAAACAGCGGGCAGCGAGTTTCATACACGTGCAAAGCCGGGTTGAGCTGCTATTTAATTAATGAAACGTGACTTTGTGATGACGCAAACTAAAAATAGAGAAGGATCGGCTGGTAATACTGGTAGCCAAATGAATTCAATGACAATGACCATCCACAAATTATAAGGGGAGATTTTACTCAGGGAGCGATCTGATTGAAAATGGTGAGTAGCACGCATATAACACGAATGCAACGATCAGTATAGAAGCATTACAGTACATGGTTTCTGTGTTTGTTAAAGGAGGGCTACCATAAAACTACATCCGTAACTTTTTGTTTTTTTTTTTGCCGGCACTAAAGACGTAGCATGTTCGTATTAGTGCTGATCTAGTATATCCGGATCTGCAGATGCCGTGGGAGAAAAAAGATCCGTATATTTTACGGATTATCTTTTACGGATTAGCGTTTCACCTTGTTAATTTTCAATACATAGATAAAATTCCTTATATTCTTGTTAATTAGGTAGCAATGAAAATTCCCATAGGGAAACAGTCATGAGAAAATGTGAATACTTATGTATGAAATTCCATTAAAATTATTTTTATTTCTTAAAATCAACCTACGCGTTACAATTTCCTGTCACATTAAGTGTCAAGTGGGGTAATAAACCATCACTTGAAGTTCACCATGGTAATTGAGATCCGAACTGGATACAGAAGGCGGAGGATCGTATATACGAAATTGCACACATTGGGAGAGGCCTATGTCCAGCAGTGGACTGCAGTGGGCTAATTCATTGATTGAATTGAGATGCATTATACGGATCCTGTACCTCCGCGGATATAAATTTTAACAGCCCAGCACATCACTAATACGTACGATGAAGTTACTTCGGATTTGTTTCGCTGAAGTTTAGGTCGAACAAAGTGCCATATGCTATCTTTGGTCCCATTTCACCGAGACTTCAAATTAGTCTGAAACTTCAGATTGCAAATTTGGATGTATGTTTCGTGGTAGGCCTGCGTATCTATTACTGATTGCAGTGGCAGCGACGTGTGCTTAATTACTTTGAGAGCTGCTAATTAGCGCAGCGCTCTAAACAGATTGTATCGCTACAAATATTATTTGTGTATTTTCAACAATAGGTTTATGAAGCTATGTAGATAATTAGTTATAGAATTTGATGAGAATGATCAAAGTCAAAGTCAAAATCAAAAATCATTTATTCTGTACAGACCATTAAAACGGTACTTACAAAACGTCAAGTTTAAAAAAAAATCTAGACTAGTTTAGCTAATGGACCACCGGTTCGAAACGCGGCCCCGACCTGAGAAGACTCCGGCAAGAAACTCAGCGGGCATTTTTTTTTTTTTGGTCTATTTACAAACATTTGCTTAGTCTACTTAGTCTAAATACAATAGTTTGCTTGAGTAGCATAGTTGAGCGAACAGCTCATTTCCAAGCTTGTTTATCATCTAAATATTCTTGGATTTTATAATAGCCTTTTTGGCACAGTTTAGTCTTAATTACATTTTTAAATTTATTTACAGGTAAATCTCTAATTTCATTAGGGAGCTTGTTGAAAAAGCGTATACAGTTGCCCCGGAAAGAATTACTAATTTTATGGAGTCTACTATCACAAGCTACAAGATTGTTTTTATGTCTTGTGTTTATATTATGCCTGTCACAAACTCTTGAAAATTTAGAGATATTTTTCCTTACATACATCAGGTTCTCGAAGATGTATTGTGACACTACGGTTAGAATGTCTATTTCTTTAAACTTTTCTCGAAGGGAAACTCTTGGGCCCAAATTATAAATAGCTCTCACAGCCCGCTTTTGTAAAATGAATATTGTGTTTAAATCCGCGGAATTACCCCAAAGGAGAATTCCGTAGCTTAAAATACTATGAAAATAACTGAAATAAACTATTCTAGCCGTATCCACGTCTGTTAATGTCCTAATCTTTTTTACAGCGTAAGAAGCCGAACTTAATCTACTGGATATTTTTTCAATATGCGATCGCCACTGCAATTTGGCGTCAATACTTAAACCTAAGAACACTGTTGATTCCACAAGGTTCAACACTTGTCCATTGAGTTGTACATTGGTTTCAACCTGTGTAACATTAGGTAATGTGAATTTTATACATTTAGTTTTGTTCCCATTAAGGCAAAGATTATTAGTATTAAACCAATGGACCACTCTTGTGATAACACCATTCACTTCGTCATAATTATTTTGTTGCCTTTTAATTTTAAATATTAACGAAGTATCGTCAGCAAATAAAATAATACTAGTTTTATCCCTTACGTAGTAGGGGAGGTCATTAATATATATTAAGAATAAAAATGGTCCAAGTATCGAACCCTGTGGAACACCCATCGAAATCAGAGATCCCACTGAACGTGTACCATTAACATCGACCCTCTGAATCCTATTGTTCAAATATGAAGTCAGAAGCTCGAGAGCCTTGTTCCTTATTCCATAATGTTCTAATTTCCTGATTAATGTGTCATGGTGGACGCAATCGAAAGCCTTGGATAGATCACAGAATACACCCAATGCATCATGCTTATCCTCCCAGGCCTCGTAAATACAATTTAACAATTCTATACCAGCATCAGCAGTCGAACGTCCCTTAGTAAACCCAAACTGTTTCTCATGAAATAATTTGTTTTCACCAAAATGGGTCATCAACTGTCCTAGGATGATGATTGTTTAAGACTGTAATTGTACCCTTCATTATTTAAATAGCCCTCAGGTCATATAAATGCTGTAAGAGCAAATAATGCTGTAAATAATATATAGGATAAATGAGCAATGCGACATAGTCTGAACCTCATTTCCTCGTTTACTCCATGTAGCGTTTACTGGAAATTGATTTTGCGAAAATCGTTGCTCTCTCTTGCTAGGAAAGTCAAATAAAAGCAATGTTCTTTCCAAGATCTATTTTGTTTTAAGTATATTTTGTATGTGCATAAACTTAAAATAAAGACAAAGCAAAAGGCACCGTTCCGTTGACTGATTAAAATGTTACCTTATCTATCCTGAAAATGTTTCTAGGTGGGTTATTCTGAAAATATCCGTGGGCGGATTCATAATTGTTTTCGAGTCAATAAAGACCATAAATATTACGTAGGTTTAACTATAACAAAATAAACAAACTGATGAACTCTGTGCTCGTTTAAAACTATTTGATATTCTGTATTATGATTACATAAGTTATGAGTTTCAGTATTTGTTTACATTGTTTACGCCCACTAAAATAAGAACAACTTTGGACATAAGGGCAGGTATTGATCGGCACAGGTACGGTGGGCTTATGACCCCAATGATATTTTTGGAGATTACTCACTGGACTCACTGTTCTGCTGCCAAACTCCAAAAGGGAAGCGGGCGTTATAACATTATCCATTGTTCAGCAGCTTAACTGATTTGTAGATGAGTTTTTTGGGCCCCAAAATTTATTAGTAGGGCCCTGTATATCCATATTGTTGCTCCGTAATACTTACACGAATGTACACTTTGTAACATGTCTCGCAATACCGTTAAATATTACTACTGCCGAACAGCTCCGCTCTTGATGCAATTCCATCAAGAAACGGTTGTTACGCACATATTTTTTTTGCCGCCACATTTAGTCCTTAAATTCTTTACAAGCACGGATCTATCTCCTTCGTCCTGCAGTCCCGAGTCCTTTAAGCGGCGCGTGAAAAAGCATCTAATGAAGCCCCCAAGCTGAAGGTTGATGACCTAACATTATTAGTGTATCTAATAATAATCCACTTTCCTGAGACTTTAACTTCATTTTACCATCAGGACAAGAAACCAATTTGTCAAACTTGATTGCCATTATCTATGTAGTAGGTACCTATATATAGCAAAATTCCTTACACGTGTGACGGGTTTTTTCATCTCCAAAATAGAATACTCAAAGAGAGTGGTTTACCAGTCGTAATGAAATTTCAGATTCAAAGTACTCCAAATCTTGTTGAATCAACGTAAATTACAGCCGACTCGTTTACCTAAATTGCGTAAATTCGCGTCTAAAGGACTGCCGGGTCTTCACCACATTAACATATTTTGTAACGGACTTGGTCAGGTGCCGCTATCTATTGGTGATTTAGATTACGGTACTGCGTTGTTTAGTAGATGTTTATTATATTTTCAACTTAAACTTAATTATTAAATTAATGTGGAGGGCTTGAGCGAATCATCCGATATATTTGACTTCTAATTGTTTGAATGTTTTTATGTTTAGATGTGTTGAAGTCAGGATATCTGAATGTCTGAATATCTGAACATCTAGATGTCTGGATGTTAGGAAGTCTGGACGTCTTCCTAACGTTATTGCATAGTCTGGGTGTGCGTTGTTTTATAGACAATTGTTTAATATAATTTCGTATTACAGAAAATGTTTCGCATAATTTCGTTTTATAGAATAATCAATATACAGAATGGGTGTGCGTTGTTTTATAGACAATTGTTTAATATAATTTCGTATTACAGAAAATGTTTCGCATAATTTCGTTTCATAGAATAATCAATATACAGAATACTTACTTTAAAGAATTTTAAATCATTGAATTTTGTTTCATATAAAGTTAAACATTAGAATAATCATTTCCTAGAATATCAAATCAAATATTCTTAATCATTATATTGTTTATTTAATAGAAAACTTATTACAAAGAATAACATATTATCAAAGTGACAGTTTCTAAACGTTTCAATTCATAAAATGCATACCTACCCTCATTTAAATGGGACAATTTTTTTATAAACTAAACAATTGATGCGTCTACAAGGTCGACGGAGCCCCACTACGCGGGGCTCCTACTTCTGGGTGGTTTATAAAAAAGGGTGTTAAAATTGTAAATGTTACAGTTAAAAATAAATGTTATTTGGAACATTATAAAGGTGGTTTAATATTCTTTAAAAAATAATTCTACAGTTTGATAAGTTTGTTAAACAAAAAAATATGATTAAAAATTCGTACAATTGTGTTTCTGTGAAATATGTTTCATTGTAGGAAATTGTTTTTGAAACAATAATACTCGTATTCCAAATAAAAATATAAGAACCAAATATTATATGAAACATTTTCTGTGAAACGAAATTCTATGAAATTTCTTTCTACGAAATAAGGGGCTCCCGCATAGTCTACGTGTCTGGATGCCTGCTTTGATGTGTAGATATTTGTGGGGAGGTGAAAGTAAAATGTATAACTACAGGCAATAGCTAGGTAAACCGATTTATATATACATATATATATATATATATATATAATATATATATATATATAGTATATAATAGTATATATAGTATAGTAAATATTATGATTGTGTAATTCAATGATAATACAATACTTACATCTGGTGAATAAGAGATGACCTAACAATATACAATTTGAAAATATAAAATATCATTATATTTTTAGAAGCAGTGAAAAGAAATCTACATCTCGGATTTGTACATACATACATACATATAATCACGCCTATATCCCCGGAGGGTTAGGCAGAGGAAAATTAACACCCACATTTCACCAATCATTGTATTCGGCCCCACGTAATAGGGAGTGAGCCTATTGCCGTATTCCGGGCACTATTGTTGACTCGAGCCATGAATTTGAGGCTGAGTTTGTTCTGTACATATCTGTCTGATGTTAAACAGCCCTATCCCTAACTCGCCTTGTACGACGACACCGCGTGGGAAGAGATGGGGTGGCCCAAATTCTACGGTGCCGGAAACCACGCGGCTCAGATTACTGTAATTAAATAAATAAATGATATCATCTACCAAATTAATTAACATTCAAAATAAATAGTGTCGTTTCAACACGTTGGTCAGACGCCCACCCGTGTCCTCAACTATTAAGTAAATTAACCAGTATTACTGCTATAAATCTGTCTGTACACTCTGTATAATAGGGGTGGCCGACCTCGCGATTATACCAGCACCCTAGTGGGCACGTACCCTATGTGTGTAAGGACACCTTGCATTCTAATTTGTTCGGATTATTGTCGGAGGATGTTTATGAGCGTTTTTGGAGCCCAGCAGCTTACTTTGATCGCTTACTTTGATCAATGTTTCAATAATAGTGTACGGTTTACGATTTATGACATACTAGCGGTCCGCCCCGGCTTAGCACGGGTGGTAAAAACGTTCCCGTTTAAATCCAATGTAGCCTGTATTACTCAGAGTGAATGTAGCTTTCTAATGGTGAAAGAATTTTCGAAATCGGCACAGTAGTTTTGAGTTTATTCATTACAAACATAAAAATCTTTCCTCTTTATAATAGTAGTGTAGATTAAGAAACAAACTACTTACTCTCTCTACGATCTCGTTCAAACCAATTTTCGGTGGAATTTTGATGGGGTTGGTTTACCTCATCTGCAACATGCTGTTGCATGTTCGACTTTCTTAGAAGGGTATGGGGATCAAAGTACATTCGCTAATGTGAAACTAAGTATACCAAATTATTCCAACTACGAGTGCAAGCTTTTCAAGGTACTAGAATGATACTTTCATTCGTATTTACCATGTTTTACTTCTAATATTCTTCAATGATTTTTTGAGTTCGGAGTAATAGAATCCTTCAGTGCAGCACCTTTTTTTACGTGCAGGAAATCCCCTCAGATACCCCCCTCCCCCCTCCGGAGCCGGAGGGGTAGGTTATGTCGAACTCGAACCGACTAAACCGCACTTCTGTGGGTCGTAGTGCTAGGCCGAAGGTGAGGTTGTCATGCGACATATACGACCGCGTGGTGGCCCCTTCTCGGGAGGAGCCACCACGCGGTCCTCGACTCGCCACCGGTATGGGGGGCTCGCATTGTCCGGCGATGCGTGCCGCCGCCGTGGCCTGCTTCCAGAGCCGTTCCGTTAATCAACAGGCGTATTGCCTTTTAAGTAATGTTGACTTGAGACTCCAAGATCATGTTAGAGTGCCATAAACCCAGAAATAATAACGTCTCTTGAACAAAATTCTCATGGTCACTCTATATGTTAGACGTACAGGGTGAATTATTATATTCTCCGCCCACTTCCACCTGTAATAAAACATCATAGTCCATTTATTTCCCTGCTCTGCCTTCTGGCTTCCCTCTACTATGGCCGACGTTATCGAGTTTGTTTTCGTCATATAAAACTCACATGCGTCACGCGAAAATAAACCAACACGGTCTCTGGCGTTTTCGTAATCACACGTAATGGGACCATTAAAAACGTACGGGAGAGATTATTAGATTTAATCTGTCTCCCTCATTTTAAAAGTTACTGGTTAGTGGCAGACGAGAGTACAGTTTTTTTTTTTGTTACTAGCGGCCTGGGCCTCTATTCTGCTAAAGCAAATCCACTGTTATACCACAGATCCTGAAAATAATGGCATAAAATTTCAGATATTATTGCTATGCTCTTAAAAATTACATGAAGAGACATGCACTTACTCGTTTTCATTCACTTAACAAAAAGCCATGTCTTTTTTTATTTTATTTTTTTATTTATTTATTTAATACATAGAAAACTTACAGCTACAAAAACATGAATAGCATTGGATTAGGCAATAGAAAGCCAGTAACAAGTTTTCGCTTATAGTCGCTGCATATGTAAAACATTGTGAGCATAAACACGCATTACACAAACCTTATTTAACTACATAGTCAACACCAGCAACATAGAACCTCAATGTCTAGGATTAAAAAATGCTAAGCTCAAGCAACTTCTTGCCGCGGGCACACTAGTCGAGAAAGGGTCAATATCGTGCTGCTTACATAGTCTGTTAAAGTTACGAGTAGGCCTCACTATGTAGCTGTTTTGCCTGTAATTTGTAGAAGCATTCGGAATTCGTAGCGGTGGATTAAATCGAATTGACTTACATGCTACATTGAATGACAGTTTTGACAAGAGCTCAGGACAATTGATATCATTATTAATTATTCGGAGGACGAAACATAGGGCACATCAATTTGACTTTCACCTCGCCTGCTTAGTAAGCTTAAGTTAACAAAGGTGGCACTCAGCTTGACGGCCTCATCATAAGAGGTCGTCTGCGCACCGCGTGACACCCACCGGTCCCACTAGTGCTGCGACCACAATCCCCCCTGCCCGGCTATGCACTTGCTAACCCCTGAACGCAACTTCCAACCAATATTGAACTACTATGGAGGGTTTTTCGCATTAGTGCTAGTGCTAGTGGTACCCACCCGGCCTAAATATGTGACAAATTTCAAATTTATATTATTTGACTTTAAGACTTTACTGAGTCTTAAATTTATGGCATATTTTTGCAGTGTCCGTAGTATGAAAATGGATTTGCTTTTGCAGAATCGAGGCCTTGGCTTCCACCTTCACCCGGGCATAATTGCGTTAAAAAATCCTATAATCAGATTGCCGCCTCGCCTCATCTACCATCGCAACAAAAAGTTACTAAAACCCTCACTGTAGCAGGTTTCGTTTTTGAAATGTACGCCAACCAGTCTATTATATCCCAGACCCCAGGGCCAGGGTACATTCAGTAAAACAAAATCCAATTGATATGTTAGAGTTAGTATGATTAAACTTTAGTAGTATACATAATCATACCATCTTTGTCGACTGAGACCTGATTTATAGTTTGAGCTACACATGGGCTACACTAAGTATTAAACACGTTAGCTACGACGTAGCACTGTGGCAAAGTGCTACGCAAATGATTCTAACTAATAGAAAAGGTAAGCCGTGAGTAACAGACTACTATATTAAAACCAACCTTATATCGATGATGATTATCTGGTTTTGTTAAAACAATTTATAAATGGAAAGGATTTGTCTGCCACCTCAGTAGTATAAAAAAATATGAATTTCACCAAGATCTTCGGAGCCCGAGCCTACCTAGAAGTTTACTTACAAGTTGTTGAACCTACTATAGGAGGTAGGAAACGACGGTATTGCCATCCAATTGAGCACTCCGACTGGGGAAGTACCTCCGCTCTACAAAATACCGCGGCCATAATAACCTCGTGTTGTGTTTCCGGCGGTGAGTAGGGTAGCCAGAGCTCACTGGAGGATTTTTGTGCTGTCAGTGGGAAGACCTAAGGCTTGTTCTGCTTTTTCTGCTACACTGACAGCACAGAAACTTTCTGTTCTAACAGGATCGGCAGTGCGAGTGTGACGCCCCTGGTGTTGCACTCGTCCATAGGCAACGGTAACCACTTTCCAAGAGATGGGCCGTGTGCTTGTCTGCCACCTAATTGGTATAAAAAAGCGGCCAAGTGCTAGTCGGACTCGCTCTTGAAGGGTTCCGTAACAGCAAGCAGGGAAATTGCGGTTTACGATTTATGACATATTAAACAAAACTACTTACTAGATCACGTTCAAACCAATTTTCGGTATTAGTTTTATCATTAATTTTTTTGTAGTTATATCATTCTCTTACTTTAGGAGTTACATACACTTTTTACCAATTTGGAAGTGTCTCACGCGAAAGCTATTCAGTTTAGAAAAAAATGATATTAGAAGCCTCACACATATGGGCTTGATGAAAAAAAATTTTTGAGTT
Source organism: Eilema caniola (assembly GCA_949126895.1). Taxonomy (NCBI): domain Eukaryota; kingdom Metazoa; phylum Arthropoda; class Insecta; order Lepidoptera; family Erebidae; genus Eilema; species Eilema caniola. The sequence continues at coordinate 11,609,703 of OX421460.1, read as the reverse complement.
TCAGATCGAAGTATGGGGAACCCCCAAAAATTATTGTTTTTTTTTTCTATTTTTGTGTGAAAATCTTAATGTGGTTCACAAAATACACCTTCTTACCAAGTTTCAACAGTATAGTTCTTATAGTTTCGGAAAAAGTGGCTGGGACATACGGACGGAGAGACAGACAGACATGACGAATTTATAAGGGTTCCGTTTTTTGCCATTTGGCTACGAAACCCTAAAAAACCAACTAGGTTCTGGCACAGACATGCCTTTAAGGGCGAGGTGAGACAGCTGTCAAAAAGCGCTCTAAGCAGTAAGAAAAATATCCAGTCATTGTAACTTCACAGTTTGTGGCTGTCATCCACGGCGGCAGCGAGCATCGCAGGACGCACCCAATACCGGGGGCGAGTCGGGGACCCCGTGGTCACCCCTCCGGAGGAGGGCCAGACCGAGACCTTCGGCCGGCCTAGCACATCAAGCCACAGACGGCATGCAGTTTAGTCGGTTTGAGTCCGACATAACCTTGCTCTCCGGCTCCGGAGAGGGGGTACCCGTGGGTATTTCCCGCACGTAAAAAAAAATAAAAAAGGTATATGGCTGTCATTTGTCACCTAAGCAACAATTTAGATCGATACATATCATCATCATGTACTTCTAAATAAAACATTCAGTCAATTCGAGAACTTTCTTCGTTTTTAAGTTTAAAAAGATATTTGAGGTTTTAATGCCATATCCACTTTAGTATTCTTTTTAATTTGTGTAATTATGAGAACTCACAGGTGATACAGCAATGTAATGTAATTATTATTTTAGAAGGTTACTTAAATCACTTTTATTATGGACAGCAATGGCATTGGCACTATGTGTTACAGTCAATTGACTAATAATAATCTAAAAAAGGAATAAAAGCGGCCAAGAGCGAATCGGACTCGCCATGAAGGGTTCCGTAGCAGCTAATTACAAGATATAAAAGTTAATGCCCCACACGCATGGGTTTGATGAAAAAAAATTTTGGAGATTCAGATCTTAGTATTGGGCACCTCCAAAATTTACTGTCTTTTTCTATTTTTGTGTAAAAATCTTAATGCATTTCACAGAATACATCTACTTACTAATGTTCAACAGCATAGTTCTTATAGTTTCGTAAAATAAGTGGCTGTGTTAGACAGACAGACAGACAGACATGACGAATCCATAAGAATTCCGGTTTTTGCCATTTGGCTTCGGTACCCTAAAAAGAACTTGTATGCACCAGAAATTACGTGCGGTAGTTGCACCACACAATCCTCCGCCTTGCGTTGTTCGTTGTTATTTATTTATCACCAAAATGAGTTACTCCGCCCCGCAGAATACTGCGGCCATAATAACCTGGTGTTGTGATCCCGGCGGTGATTAGGTTAGCCAGAGCTCACTGGATAGGTTTTTTCCTGTCAGTGGGAAGACCAAAGACTTTTCCTGCTTTGTCTTCTACACTCATGGCACAGAAACTCCTTGCGTTTACAGGGTCGGCAGCACAAGTGTGACTCCTTTGGTGTTGCACGCGTCCATAGGCCATGGTAACCACATACCATCAGGACCCACCTCAGTTGTTTGTTTGAAAAATTCATTCATGCTTTTATTTCCTATGTAGCAAAAAAAGTCACATACTAAAATAATTTCAAAATAGTCCACTCCAGTAATTACAGCTCCGTGGTGTTTCGTTTTTCGTCACCGGAGCTCTAAGATCGATCGAAACACATCATTCACTCGTTATATCATCAATCGTTCCAATGACATTGTATACCTCGTATGTTTCATTATTTCTTGCAGGTGTATGTAAGCAAAGAAAGCCATTTTCTACAAGCCTAATGGAATAGGAAACACACATGACTTACACAGTTACGCTTTTTATTAAATTCGATTGCAAATTTTATTAGTTACTATCGATCCGCCCCGGCTTCGCACGGGCGGTAAAAACTTTCCCGTAGAAATCTAATATAGCCTATGTAATGTAAAATAGGTATATGTAAAATAATAATTTTTGAAATCCGCAGAGTTGTTTTTGAGTTTATACATTACAAACATACAAATCTTTCCTCTTTATAATAGTAGTGTAGAAGAGACATGAAGACAATGAAATTTTGAAAAAAAATTGTGTTTATTTTTTTTCAAACATACAAAAAGACAGACAAATAATAAATCTTGTATTTTAACCGACTTCAAAAAACGAGGAGGTTTGCACTATATTTTTTTATTGTATGTTTGTTACGCGATGTCAAAGCCATTTATGAACGGAATTTTATTATTTTTGCAGCGTTGGATAGGGTGTACTGTCAGAGTGATCTCATATCCCAGAAGTCCGGATCTGATGCTGAAATCCTGGAGAAAGTGACTGAAAACTTCAAAATTACAGGAAAACGCACCTACTTAGTTGCGTTAGCAATCATTTGCGTAATGACGTTTCCTTTTTATTAAAAAACAAAAGCCGTATAGTGAACTTTTATAAAATACAACCCAGTAATGCACATATGTATAATCAATATATTATGTTGTGTTGTCATTATGAAAGCCGTTGTACGAGACAACGGCAATTTCATAGCAATACAGAGGCTTTCATCAGTTTTAATGTGTTCTAAGTGGCTCTCGTAGGGAGCATGTCCCTCGGTAGAGCCATAAATTATATTACGATCCTGGAGGCAACAAAGGAAAAGCCCTCAAAAAGGTCTGCCAAATGAAAATATTAGTTGGAATCTACTTCTAACAGATCGAAAATCTTTAAATTCTCTCTCTAAATTCAGCTATTTAAAACTTTTATTACCTATTCGGTTTTGAAGTCGGTTTTTTTTTTCATTGTTTTAACTATTGTACATACACTCATACATATTGCTACGCCCGGCGCTTGGCAACTTCAATTTATGGCCAAATTCCCATAGATGTGAGCGACACGGCACTATAGAAAGAGACAGCATGCCTTCCAGAAGTTCGAGAATGTTCCAGAAGGAATCGAATGAATAGAACGAGACGTCAGGCTAGAAAGAGACACAAGACCCAATAGAACCTTCCAGAACGTTCCTGTCATTTTCAGAACGTTCCTGTCTTTTCCAGATCTTTCGCTACTCGGCCGCGCTCGATATAAAAGGCGAGCTAACAGCCTCCGCTCAAGAGTCTACGACTAGTATTCGAAGCGATCACAGCGATTAAGTGTGCGAAGCGATACAGTGCGATTATACAAGTGACTGTGTATTGTGTAAGGAAGAGTTTTCGTATTTCTAAGCGCTTTGCTGTAATTTAAGTGCAGCTGAATAAAATCTGTCTTCAACGGTTATTCTCGCATTTTCTATTTAAACCGACCCCCACGCTCGTAACAATATTTACGAAACATTTTCTTAGAATTTTTTTTTTCTTGTTTAGAAATTAAAACTGCATTTGCATGATATTAAAGTATCTATATTTTATAGACACTTTAATATCATGCATATTTACTTACCTGTAGATTTAGATACCTACAAGTTTCATAACTGTAGAATCAGCACTATTGTCTACTCCAATAATTATAACTTCATGGTACCGCACTGTTACTCGTCACCCGAGCAACAAGTTAGATCGATACCATCACTCACTAATTACATCGCCAGCCGTACCGACTAGACATCGTTAGACGGTACATCAAAGAGTATCGAGTTTCTCCAACATGGTTGTAAGTAAATTAAAAAGTAAACAAGTGCGCGTGTACTTTGGACATCCATTCCAGTTCTGGAAGGTTAGTAAAGTTTAATTTCGCTTTGGGTTACAGTGTAAATAACACGTGGTTTTAAATGAACATGACCATGTGTGCTGACTACTCAAAATGCATTTCAATTATTTTTATTTATAGTGTACAGTCAGTATAGATCTATCTTGACTAGCAAAGTACTCAAAATGATCTTAATACCTTGGTATTCCCCCCTGCCTTACTACTGATCTTTCTAATATTTAGTATACACCTACTTTGTTTTAAATCAATAAAACATTTTGGTAATAACATAATTAGTCTGCAATGAAAACACTTGTACTATTCCACATTACATAAGCCAGTCAGGAATTTAATAAATATGTAATGTGAAATAGTACAAGTGTTTTCATTGAAGATGTGTAGCAAGTTTCACCAAGTGCCATCAACAGTATAAGCAACATCATTAGTACTAGGTATTAAGATCATGATGAGTACAGATAACGGTAACTAACTTGGCAAGAACCGTCAGATCCAAAACCAACCATCTGTGGTAAAGATAATGGCACAGTTGCCATTATCTTTACCACAGATGGTTGGTTCTTGCCAAATCAGTATTTGGCAAGAACCGTTAGATGAAAAACCTTGCCAAGTGCACTGTACTTTGCCAATCAAGATCGATTTGACGCTGACTGTACAGGGTCGTACCAACGCCTTTAGAGTCCAATTCTACCTCACCTGCTTGTCGGTGCACCTGCTTAGCAATGAACGAGGCTTTGGTGCTGGCTTTCTTCTCAAAGTTGGAAGGTCAGACGACAATAGCTCCCAGAAAAGCCTACATACCCGTCGAACCCGGACTCCAAAATGCAAACCCTGAACGCAATTGGGAAATCCATATAAAAATGATGATGACGTGATTTTCAACTACCTTCCTTGCAAATTATGTATATTGACTTTGGTCAATTTTAGTTATGGTACCTATTCTTATCCAAGTATCCTGGTTGTTCCATTAACGGTTTGCAATTTACACCCTGGGCCCTTGATTAGCCGAGGAGTGAGGTACATGCCTCAGGGTATCTTACCCTTAGCTACTGATGACCCGAGATGTGCGGTTTTGGCTGGCTCCGGGGGCGAGGCGGAGTACCCGTGGAAATAACCGCATGTTTAAGGTCCTCTCTCCCAAATTCATTATAACCTACAGTCGACAAAAGGTAAGTCCTTTGTCGACTGTGGATTATAATGTTGGTGGTTACACTTTTAAATACAACTTCTTGATTAGGCCTCACACAGTAGAGGGTCAGCCAAAGTTTTAATTGATTGTGGTTGTTTTAGATAATTTGTATTAGAAGTTTAGTTAACTTCATAAATCAAAAAATACACGATTGAACGAATTTGTATGAAATTGGCACGGATATAAATTTTACTGTCTGGAGTAGCACAAAGGGTAGGTATTTTGGGAAGGGGTCCCTGCGGCCCACGATAACGGGATCAGTATTTCACGTGGACAGAACCACGGGCAACACCTAGTACAGCAATAAATAAACGACTCTCACAACTCATACATTACCGACGTGTATAAACACATACCTATGTCTACAGATCGTTGATAAAATAATAAATTGGTCAATATTATTATACGAAAATACGCTATTCAGTAAACAGATCAATCACTTTGTGAACACAAACAGACAAGACAAGACCGATTATAATACCGGCTAAAACAGTAATAAAATACGGGGTTTTGTGATAACATAATGTATGGGCTACCGATGAAGGAAATGTATAAGAACAGCTTTAAAAAGGGAATTGTGGGTTTATTTATTGATATTGCCGCCTGGTTCCCGGCAGAGTAGAATTTGGGCCACCCCTTCTCTTCCCATGTGGTGTCGTACAAGGCGACTAAGGGATAGGGCTGATTAACTTTAACATCAGACAGATATGTACAGCCCAGACTCAGCCTCAGATGCATGGCTCGAGTCAACAAAATAGTGCCCGGAATACGGCAATAGGCTCACCCCCTATTACGTGGGACCGAATACAGATTGATGAAATGTGGGTGTTAATTCACCTCTGCCTAACTCTCCGGGGATAAAGGCGTGATTATATGTATGTATGTATTTATTGATATAGAGGTGTGTGTGGAAGTTTTTGAAGGTACGTACAGAGTACTCCACTATTGCCAAATCAAAAGTCAGGGGGGATGGGGGGGGGCTATCATGAAATATCCAAAACTTCGGGAAACCGAACAAAACATGAACGAAAGATAGGTCTTTCGTTCATGGCGTTTGGCCATGTAAGTATGTGGGTACCATAAAGTCACTTCGGATATCTTAAGGCTTTTTGGGTTTGGATTGCTTAAGCCGAAGTATGTTGTGTGAAGCAGTGTACTTTTTATAGTTTTAGTCTTTGGATCCGATTTCGGGGCAAAATGTTCCATGGAAGCGATTGCCCGAAACTTCAATTCGCAACTGCAGATGTTTCTTATTACGCCTACACACAGGTATAAGAACTTTTATGGCTTCACTAGCTTTTGCCCGCGGCTCCGCCCGCGTAGATGTCGGTTATCGCTACCAAACATAGCCTATGTCCCTTCTCAAGGTCTAATCTACCCCTATACCAAATTTCATCAAAATCGGTTCAGTGGTTTAGGCGTGAAAGCGTAACATACAGACAGACAGACAGACAGACAGAGTTACTTTCGCATTTATAATATTAGTATGGATACCCCGTTTAAATTAACGTGAAAATTGATGCTCAGACTAAATAATTCGTGTTGTGTTGAAAATTAGTACAGTAAGTCTTATGGTGAAAGGTGCCCAGCTGTACATACTAAAAGTTCCCGAAGGTGGGATCTGAGCTGGAGGTGGGTGAGGGGGGAGGCTTGTATTAAAAACAATTAACAATAGCTCTTTAGTTACTTCTACATTAATTTCTCTATAAATTTTGTCTAGAAATTATTACTATAGAATCAATACTTTAACAAATACAAGAGGTCTAATGTAAGACGCTTATTTATTTGCGATAAAATCAATTCGGCTTGACGACAGACAGATCGACGCTTGTTTCATTATTTTTTGGAGACAAGTTGACACTTATGGTGTACCGAGCACCTGGTATAGTAAGAAAATTGATAGATATTTCTGGGTAGGCGTTTGAACCCTATTCGTCACCTTTCATTCGCTCGCGGTGAAATCTTGAAAAACGCTGATACAGGTGTTCATTTATTTCTAATTAGACGTAGGTATACGAAATATCGTGCTGCTCGCTTTAAAAATGACGAAATACATACTAATATTATAAATGCGAAAGTAACTCTGATCGATGATCGACGAAAAATTAACGACGATCTGTTCTTTAAAACTCGCTACAGCAAACTCTTTCCCCTTTTTTCTCAGATCTTTTTTTATAACGAAGTTCACGTTTTATCACAACAAATCAATCACTCAATCAATTAGCCCACTGCAGTTCACTGCCGGACATAGGCCGCTCCTAATGTGCGCCATTCCGTACGATCCTCCGCCTTCCGTATCCAGTCCGTCCCAGTCACCTTTTTCAGGTCATCGGTCCATCTGGCCATTAATCACCTGTGGGGAATTATGTCCTTGATGTAAAAGGCAAAAATCATCAAGATCCGTTCATAAATAACGCGACAACAAACTTCCCTCCATCATCGTATCAAAAAAAAAAGCTCCTGACAAAAATTGAGTTTTAAATCAAAGAGCGTGTGTGAGAAGTTTGGTTAAAATCAGTTAAGAAATGCGCCCTCTGGACCGGATCTGACAAACCGACATAGATACGGACAAAAGCAAAATCGTGGACCTTGCCTAACAGAGACTCTCGTTTGCTTCACTAGCTTGGTCCAAAAAGCATTTGGGCATCTCTACTCCAGCGGAACTACTTTTACATCGGCAGAAAATAGAACTTAACAACGCGTCAGGAGTAGAAGGATCTAAAGTCGTAATTAGCTCCAAGTTTCCATCGACTCCTCGCTTCCAACCTCATATTTTAGGGGGCAGTTGATTTCTAAGCCACTTCTGCACTTAAGGGAATACTTACTCTATAAGCGTGATATTTCGTTGACACTTTCGTAGGAGAGACGGCAGAATGATCCGGTTTGGACTTAGTACAGGGTAAAGGTAGTGAATCGATATTTCTTAATCTCGGACGGGGTACTGGGTGCTAGGTATTGTAGTGTCCGTCCTTCAACCTGAACATCATGCGTCAACGATATAAAAAATAAAACAAATAATTTAAATATAGAGAAGAGAAAAAACATCTGATGCGAGACAGTTGGCGTCAATTAGCTGACAGAGGAATCAGCGAGTCTTCTTCTAGTAGAAGATTGAAGATATTAGATACCTCGATCTCTCTTATTCGCTAATAGTTATATATAAAAATAAACATTGCGTAAATCCCACAAGAAATACGATTAGCAGTGATAAGTATTTAAAATAAATGAGATTATTATAACAAAATATCGATTTCTTATTTTAAACTTAGAAAAACTGTAGAAGTCGACGCCCCGGTTCTACAGTATTACATCTAGCAGCAATAATTCTTCAAGTGATTGAAGAATGATCGAACCGGTGGTCCATTTGCTAAACTAGTCTAGATTTTTTTTTAAACTTGATGTTTTGTAAGTACCTTTTTAATGGTCTATGCAGAATACATGATTTTTTATTTTGACTTTAACTCTCCAAAAAAAAAATGGAACACGCACCGATCTCTATTTGGTCATGCCGAGTTGATTTTATTGCAAATTATAAGCTTTATTATATTTCACCTCCTATATTTATTAAAGTATGCGTCTTACAATAATAATTATTATTATTATTCCTTTTTATTTACATTTCAAATCTTATAAATTATATTTTTAAATACATATACATTAGTAGATTGTTCAACAAGGGACTAAAACGAGCCATAATGACACGAGATGTTTTAGCCACCCGAGCGAAGCGAGGGTGGCTAATAGTTCGAGTGTCATTATGATTGTTTAGTCCCACGTTAAACACTCTACTTTTCACTTTGAATGCGAGGAAAAAAAGCGATGTTTTATACAAAATTATAATATTTAAAAAAAAAATAGGCAAATTTCTTTTTCAACCAAAATATATTAATTTATCATATCGATAACGGGGTAAAGCCTCCGTGGCGTGGCGGTAGTGAACGCGGTCGCTACGCAGGAGTCGCGGGTTCGATCCCCGCTCAGTGCAAATATTTGTATGCATGGATATGGGTATTTGCATTGGTCTGGATGTTTCTATGTATAATATGTATGCATTTACAAAAAAAAATATCTAAGTATGTTTATCCGTATTCTAGATTCCATAATACAAGGTAGTAAAGCTATGCTTACTATGGTACAGGTAACATGTATTTATTAAGCCAACCCTAAAACGATACTAGCCCACTAGCTAATCTTGGCACGAACACTGTTGACACGAAAGCCGAGCATTGATTACACAACGCTAATGAGTCAAGTCACCCCCACCTCCTCTTGATAAACAACTTATTAGGAGATATTTCTTAATAGGAACATTTATTAGATTAACATTAACTGCTAATTTTTTAATCATTTTTGTTAAACGCAATATACCCATATCTACATATATAGGCTGTCTATGTATGTACCGTCACTAATTCGGGGCACAATACAACACACCTATACAAATAACACACCTAAAAAGCGAAAAGTTAATACGATTTTCAAGAAAAAAAGAAAACACCACAGAGGTGCTCAAAACTGTAGGAGAACGAGTTTACATGGTCGAGAAACGACTCAAAATCCTCTTACCTCTTTTGACATCCAATACACTCCATTCTTGTCAACAAAGTGGATAACCCTAATGGTACATCACTTATTTTGTGGACTGTAGGTGTATAAATACCTACTGAACTACACTAATTCCTCGAGTACCTTATAGCTCGAGTATATTATAAAGCTAAAGAGTTTAGAATAGAATAGAATCATTTATTTTCAAATTCATTTGCTCTAACATGGCTCTAATTATACCGCAATTAGGTACATAATGATACCTATTATCAAATTAAAAAATCATGAGTGGTTTTTGTTTAAATTTAATTGGTTGCGTAGCATTGTTCTTAAAAAAAATAGATACAAAAAGATCGTGTTCAATAAAACAAATCAATTAATAAACCTACCTATTGCTTGTTCATTTTATGAAATTTCGTACTTAAATAGAAAATTTCATCTTGTACGTGTTTAATAAACAAAACTTTTACTCAAATATAACTTTTGTTTACTCTCTGTTTAGAATTTAAAGTACCTAAATTCACCATTTTGAACACGTGATAAACTAAAAAATAAACAAAAGGAACCTCATTCTTTTAGTCTACGGCCAATGCGCCAATAGAAAATGTGATTAACTATTCCCGCCAGTCCGCCAGTAACAAAAGTTTCAATTCGTTTTTACTGCTGAAATTATAGTTATTTATTAATTAAAATGTCTGCAAGTACTAGTTATGAAGAAAACGATATAGTACACCGCCCGATATATACCTACACATTTACTGTACAACGTCCGATATGATGTGATCGTCTGAAAACTGCAAGGGTTAATATCTATTTTAGAATTACATTATTCACAAATGAATTGAAAATCGACATAAGATACACATGTGTATTGATGATTACCGTCTTTGGCTCTCTTTATCTCTCAATCTCGCCTCAGCGGTAATCACCAGCTTTACACACTTGTACCATAATTTATTATTTTAAACAAATGAGTACATACAGCGTTATCACACTATGTTGTTTATATTCCTAATTATAGTGATAATATTATAAGTTAGGTTACATAATCAGATACGCAATAGCAATTATTAAATTAAATGTTATTAAATTCATACAGTAATATTAAAAATTCACTAATATGAGTGCATTTGCGTGTGTGTGTGTGTGTGTGTGTGTGTGTGTGTGTGTGTGTGTGTGTATATTTGAGTGTGAGTATGTCTATGTGTGTGCAGAGTAATAAACTAAACTAAACTAAAACTTCCAAAAGATTTTCAGTTTTCTGGTAATCTAAAGTCAGCCAGCAATTAAGGGAAAGCTTTCATTTGGTAGGGGATAAATGTGGATGATTTTGTTTATACGATTATAAAGGCGATAGCTTTTTATACAAAAGCTTTTACCTGCTACAGCAGTTCTGTGCGGTTCAATTTCACAGATGCGATCATTCCTACGCTTGACAATTTGTATATGGGGAGCAGGGCATGTCATTTTCAGTTTGTTTGTTTGGTTGGTTGAATGCCTTAATGTCAGGACCGAATGGATTCGAATGGATAATTATTCTTTTTGTGTTGAATAGCTCGTTCATCGAATAAGGATATAGATTAAATATCTTAAAAAAAAATAAGGCATATGCCCATACTTTATTGAAAATTAATAAATGGCGGGCATAGAATATGTTTGAAAGGTGAAACGGGGTATCGAAGTATGCCACGGGCAAAACCAGGGCGGGTCAGCCATTTTAATATAAAATTATGTTAACATTCCAGGAACGCCAGAGGCTTGAAATGAAGGTGACAGTGGACGTGGAGGATATGAAAAAGTTATCAGACATCGTTGATTACGATCTGGTGCATTTACAGAAGTATACATTTATTTGTTTAACCTACTAATTCAGGACCTAAGCCAACCTCTTAATCGATGAAAAATGAGCAGCCGTTGACTCAGATTTTCCCCTCGAAATATGTTGTTGGGAGACTAAACGGTAGTCGACCCATGATAGCCAAAATAAGTTGAACTTAAAATGAAATTTAGACCCCCGGCTCCAAGGTGAAGCCCTCGGATACAACCGTGACTATCGTTAATGCAAAATTATTATCAATAAAACATCCGTGATTAGAATTAAACATAATGGCTTTTGGTTTTACAAAGGACAAGATTGGCTATACTGATAAAAAAAATTGCACAGACCACTACTTGACTATCAATGATGTACAATTCTTTTGTAGTTATCAGATGACATAATAAAAACGGGGGCTATGTCTATTAAAACTCAGTAACTCATTTATCCATTGATATAGGTACTAATAGCATTTATCTTGTTCTGAAATCAAAATTAATTCTCGATGCAGGTAACGTGATTGTGACTCATTTTTTTTTGTTCCTAGACAGCTTATCTAGGCTATATACTTATAGAAGTCGTTGTTCTGATATCATTAGCAATTGGTTCTTCACAAAAAATGGATTATCTACAAAAATTAACTTTTTTCTTAAAATACTTTCAGGATAGTAATCAACAGGACAGCCGAAAAAGTGGAAGAAAAATTAAATCAAGAGGAGAATAAACTCTGACATAAAAGAGAAAAATTAAAACATTTGCTACAAGAGGAAGAAGAAGCATTACAACAGGAACTGGCTACGAAGCAGGCGATGAAAGAATGTGGGTATTGTAAGGAAAAAGAGAGGAAAGCGGAGAGTTATAGAGAAGAGATTGAGAATGAGAAAATTAGAGAGTGTCAGAAAGCTTTGGAGCGGGAAAAAATGTGAGTACCTATTTTTGTATTTTGCAATTGGTATTTGGTTAATCTATTTTCAATATTGTTTGTCACTATTAAGATCTTCGATGGGGTCATTCATCAAATCACGCGCGTCAAACGCGTGCGCGCGTGCCAGTTGGCACCTTTCAATTTATGATTATTTTCTAGTCGTCAATTCGTGCGATTATTAAAATTGAGGTATTTGTACAGTCATTTACAAATTTTTTGTAATGAATTTAATATAGTTAAGTAGCTATTTTAAATGAATAACATATTTAAGGCTAAGTTAGATATTAAAGGAAGTATGAAAGTGGCACCAAAAATTGAGAAGCGAGTGACTTTCGTGGTATGAGAATGAATGAAAGAAATGTTGTAAAAAAGCTTCAAAGAATGTCTGTAGAAGACTTTAGGAGTAGAGTTAGGCCCGAAGTAAGATGGTTGGATTACGTGAAAGAGGATATTATTTTATAATATATTTCCTTCAAGCTATTAGCTTAACTATATTTTGGCCAATTTTAAGCCCGGAGTAAATGACTGACGATTTTACTTACAACTTTAGGTCACCAGCTCACGCGTATTCCACCGCGATATGGACAACTGACAATTTTTTTCTTCAAGGCATTGCCTTAACTGAAATCTAACCAATTTTCAGCCGACTGAATTTACATGTTTGAGCGGTCACCGCTGATTACCCCACCAACAAAGTGGCAGCTCACAAATACAAAAATTTATGGTTCAACGTCCTTAACCATTGTACGAAGTATCATCTGGCAGGTGGTTGGTCATGAGAACCTGTCGCTGGTTTGCGGACCACATGGTTTGATCAATATATAAGACCCATAGTGAGCCTTATTTATAGATCCATTTCTAGGTACCTAATTCCAATTTTCAAGTTAAACTTGCCTTTGCATTAAGTAACATAACGTACACAAAAGTGATAATCTTAGCGTAAACAAGTTTGCTTCGTTGAGGGGGAGTATACCAGTTCTCAGGCATATTCCCAAAGGTGCCCTAAATCAGGCGGCTGGTAAGCTGTCTGATATAGTAGAAGCGTGTGTTACTCACAATGGAGTGGATAAGTGTAACGCTCTTCTTTCACTTGCATAATCGCCCCTTAGGGAGCCTGCGAAGAAATCGCCTGGAAACATGACATCGAAGGTGAAGACCAATGTCTCAGCATCGTGTCCCTATAATGAAGTTGAAGTTAGTGTATCGACCTCGGTTAGCGCTTCTCGATCTATTAAGAAAAATATTGAGTCTAAAGTCTTTGAGGGTAATTTGAGAGGGGCCGTCCGCCTTTTAGTGTCCGAAGTTTCATATAATGTTATAACACATAGCATGTTCAATGCATGATCGGCTGCCTTCTCTTCACCTCTTCTCAACCAATGCGGGTGGATAAAGGCGCGGGTGTAAGATAGTTTTTTTTTTTTCATTTAATCTATTTTTATTTGACTGTACTTTAATATTCCTGAGAAATACCAAGGCGCGCGCACGCACAAGTTTGACGCTCTCGAATTGATGACTAACCCCTTCGATACAAGCCGATATACCTGTTGAATAATGGACAAGGTGCTGGCTTTCTGATTCTAAATTTTTCAAAGTACACTAGTTCATTACTAATTCATTAGGTTAGGTAAGTAGCTTAGCAGCTAAAGAGTCGGCCTTAGAATCAAGAGGTCCTCTGTTACACAATCGACGGGAACCTACACTCATAACACAAATAATTTAGTTCAACTGGATGATTCCGATAGATTACTAGTATAAGGTAATACTTAAACTCAAGAAAAAGACTCTAAAGAATATATTATATTAGGTATGTCAATAATTTTACCACAAAAATGTGTAACAGAATATCTTGCAAATATTGCGTCTACATTGAAACAATCAAACAGCAAAATTCCATTACTTGCCAAGCAGAGCTGCAGTCCAAAGCTTATTGTTGGCAACGTGCCAAATTCCAAAGTGGGTACTAACTGTTACGTCCTTATTAAGCAGCTCATGTAAAATATTGTACAGTGGCACTTTACTGTTTCAGAATATTTTTGTCTATATTATAGGTGCTTCCTTGGCTTTCTTCTTAACAAAGAGACTTCTCGGGGTACAGGCCCCACTGATATCTCCGTGAACCAAGACCTGCTAAATATCCGACGAGGCACTGACGCAGGCTTTCCTCTTAGGGTTGGGGGTTAGACGGCAGTTGCTCCCATGAAAACCGACGTACTAACCATAGTGCAAACTTGGACGTAACGGGAAAATTGTTATGAAAATAATGAAGGAGGAGACTGATCTCGATGACCCAAAGGCTAATAAACTTAGGCTTCTTTAACCGAGCGCGAATCCCAGTCGCAAACTATGCTCGCACTTTAGGGTCATCCATTGGCCTTTTTTATACATTTGATGATATCTTAGTCGCCGTGAGAGTGTAAAATATGTATGCTATGCTACCATTTTTTTTTATTCCAGAACCAAAGGTATGATGTGCACGAAGGCAGACGAAATACGACTCAAAGATCAGCAAATAATGCAAATGCAAGAACGTAAATGTATTGAAAGGGAAGAGAAAGAAATCGAAATGATGTGGCATCAAGTGTTACTCGACGATTGTCAAAGAAAGGTATTATGGTCATCTTTATCGAAGCAGTTACTAAGACTGCATCCTTTAAAACCTGCTTATTTTAAAGCCCAGGGGCCACTCACCTCTGGGGTTACAGCACAATCCGTGCTTCCCCCCTTCCATAGGTCCCGACTCGCGGGAGATATCTCGAAACACAGTTCCTAAAAATTGATATTTAACTTTACTAAGATGACAAAGGTGTGAGAGTCTTAGAGCGTTTTCACACTCATCCGATATCCGACATCCGACATCCGATATCCGACTTCCGATATCGGAGGAAGTCAAATGTATGAGATATGTATCTTTCTTTTACATTGTCCGGCCCGATATCGGTTATCGGAGCCAAAACTGGTGTTGGCGGATATCGAATGAGTGTGAAAACGCTCTTACAATAAACCATAACGTTTTAGGAATATTTAGAAGCAATGGATGTCAAAAGAAGGCTAGAGGAGACCGCAGATCGTAGACGTTCTTATGACGAACAGATAGCCAGTGCTAATCAAAAGAGACAAGAATTGATACGTCAAGAAAGAGAGAAAGAAAATAGAAAGTTGGAGAAAATAAAAAAGAAGATGGAGCAGGACCATTATGAAGGTATATATTTAGCTAGAATCTTGGTTACACTGTTAGTGCAACAATGGTGGCTTTCCTGTTCTATGGGAGAGGAATCTCTTTAGGTGCTGAAGGTCCGAGTTGCAAGATATGCAGTGTTTGCGAAATCCTAAGTCGCGAAATGCCCAAGTTACAAAATGGTGGAAATACTCGTAATAAGACTTTTAGCATCTCCCTCCATTTTACGGGCTGGACATTTTGCAACCGTTTTGTAATGTAGCAATTGCTCAACCTAGTCTTTAAGAACTTGAACTTTCTACATCTTTCTTTCTACTTCTTGCAACTAGTAGTTTTGGATGTTTAGACGTAGGCTGGAAGGGTACCTACACCGTGCTCCTCTTTGAAAACTAGCGTATATTCTTGGGTGTAGTATTAATTATACACATATTTTTGTCTCTATTCAGCAATTAAGAAGAAAAAAGATCAACAAATGACTAACAAGATGAATTTCATCGAAGGGCATGAGAATAAATTGTTAAGACTTAGAAATGAGAAGATGAAGGCAAGAGAAATAGATAATGGGAGTATTAGAGTCGCATTGGAAGACCTTCAGAGGGAAAAAGAGAGAAATAGAATACAAATGGTAAGAATAATAATTCCTTCAAAAATTGTGAATGGATCCGGCAGAAAGTTACAGGGGCAGAATATAAATACATAGGCTACCTTTTAACCTTGGAATAGGTGGACAATAGCATAGAAGACGTGGCTCAGTAGCTCAGAAGTCAAAGTATTCACCCTTTAAGAGACTGATCGCAATTTCGGATCCCGTCTGAGCATTCATTTTTTTTTAATCTAAATCAATTTTAATACCCAGTGTATTAAAATTGATTTGGATTATTAGTATTAAAATTGAATTATAGCCTATAAAATTTGTAACAAAACGTTTTTTAATCTTAAATCTCTACCGTCTAAAGTTAAGAAAAAAATTACATTATAATAGAAAAGTGTGATACTTGCTTTGCAGGCCAGTGTAGTTGACCTAATAATAAAATTTCATTAAATAGCCAGGAAGTTTATAAAAAAACTTCTCGTTCCAGAGAAACATGCAAATGGAAAAGCTAATATGCATGGAGAACTTCCATCGCCAAAAGTTGATGGCATCAGCTTTGGAAGAACAGGCAGACAAGTTTGCTGACGAATGGCGGCAAATCGAGCAGGAGAAAAATGATGAGCACAAAAGACAAATGGAACGAGAGAAGAGAGCCTGTAAAGAGGTAAGTTCGACACTTGGGTACATGTCGGTCAGGTCAAAACGATAAGTTCTATAGAAACTCGTATGAAATAAACAGATATGATGTCACACTTGATTAGTATCAATAAACTGTGTAATTCGATAGATAAATAAAAATAAAAAACGGATTACTAATATTCGTTTTAATACAATAAAATGTATTCTAATTTCAGAAAGCAGCTGAAGAATACAAGAAGCATATACAGATTAGGAATGTTGAAGTAGAAAAGGCTAAACAAGAGAGGTACGCAAAAATGGAAAGAGTGAAAAGAAGTGCCTTCTCAGAACTGCAGCGTAAAGTCGAGAGTGCTAACCAAGAGCTGAAGAGGCAGTTGGATTATAGGCATGCACTGAGCTGCCAGATTAAAGACAATGAAAAACATTTGGTAGGGGCTTAGTACATTTTACATACACAGTTTTAGGTTATCATTTTTGTTTTCAACAGACTACAAAACAGCGGAGATTATGACAGCAAGAGCGTTTTCACATTATCCTATCTGATGTCGATGGCGGACGCTGATCCGATATCGAAGGAAATAAATTATATTAAATATGTATCTGTCTTTCATTTTGTCCGGCCTGATTTTGGAAAACATAGCCGATAGCCGATAACCGATAGCTGAAAACACCATTGTGTTGTCAGCTTTCGGTTATCGGCTATCGTCGTCTGACACCGATATCGGATCGGATAAAGTGAATACCGAAACCGAGCGCGAAACCAACATCTACGCAGGAATATATGCTAGTAGGTACAACAATACAATCCACCAATGTATTAAATTTCCAGGAACGGGAACTAATGGCCATCGAGAATAAAGACAATACATTTACAAAGAAAGCTCAGTATTTCAAAGATATTATGACGGCCAAATTAACAAGTTCTACTGCAAGAGTCAGGTAATATAAATCTTACAAAATGTTGAACCACTATTATGATGTCATACCATCCAAAACATGTAGTTAGCCTCAATGGAAACGATCACCTGAGGGTTCACCCATTAAATCTCTTTAAATTATGCGTAATGCGATCCAGCCTCCAGATCCAGAAACACTCTACCTAACCGTGTGGTCAGAGAGTAGAACAGACTAGCGGAGACGTTGTTTTGATAAATAATCAATGCATTCATACAAGTCTGAGAAAATTTTAAAATCAAAAGACACACAGCTTAATTTGGCTTTAACGGAAGCGATTGCTATCTGACCCCCAGCACCGAGAGTAAAGCCTGCACTAGAGACTAGAACCTCGTCCGGCAATCAACAGGTGTCCCTACCGGCTAGCAGGTGAAGTTGACTTGGCCTCGAAGATCTGGTGGGGCTCCATACACCCGTAACATTGGTACTTATCCAACTGGTGATATTTGTTTCGCTCTTTATGTCATATTTTGACGGGGCAATAATATTTTATAAATTGTTCAATGTTCTTGTTTAATTCTTCAGTTAAATTGATGGTACTATAATGGTACTAAAATTGATTTGTATTTTTTTTTATTTTTCAGTACAAATCCTGTTCATCCTTTCCGGCGATTAATAGAACCCAAGAAAACAAACGCATCATTTTTACCGTCACTAAGCTAATTATTAATAAGTTAATGATCTGTACGTGTATGACATTTAAAGAAAATAATTATTATAATGTCTAGCTTGTTTTACTGGTTTTAGTCCCATACCATTAATAAAAACCTAGCTAAGAATTTTAGATTTAATTTAGAACATCATCGTTTACAATTATTTAAGACGTTAAGCGCCATCTATCCTTAGGTATATAAAAGTTGCAATGTAAAGTGCCAAATCAAGGCGATTCTCACACTGCCCGCCCCGCGTCACGCAGCGTGGAGCGTGGGGAAGCGTGGAGTCGCGTCGAGGCTACGGAGCTGTTTTACACACTTTTTATTAGCTTCACCTGTATGTTTGGTTGTTTGTAACCGACTGAAAAAAAATTCCCTAGCAAATAGTATGCGATTTAATTTTCTTAATATTCCTTCTTTCTTAAACTATTATTTATTTAGCTTTTTTAACTATTATTTATTTCCTACTTTTTTATAAAATTAGTGTATTGTCATCGGTCCTCGATAAAATCTACAAAGTTAAGGCCGTTTAAAGTGGGTCAACATCGCGCCCAAAGGAGTCGGTTACAAACAAACGTAGGTATTATTATTTTTCAAATTATTAAGTATTGCATTATTTTAGATTTCTAGTTTGCCTCAAACGCCTCTAGAAATCTAAAATAATGCAATACAACGTGTATTAACATCAAATTTATTTGTATGGAAATCTGGTCTATAATTGAATGAATTAGAATTTGTATAGAATGAGAATGACAGATATGTATAGTTTAGCCAGCCCGGGTGCAATGTTTGAAAATCCCTTGCAATTAGTATGGGTTTTTATTTTCTTAACATTCCTTATTCATATTTTCTTTTAATAAAATATTAGTTTGTATACCTCTTACACCTACGAGAGTTGAAACGGCTAAGTCAAATACTGACATCTTTTGTTGATAGGCGGTACCAAGCTGAGCTGAATTTTTACGTAGTATCTAGGTACTCATGGTAGCTGAACATTATTTTTCTTTATGCCACCTTGTTAAGAAAATGGCATTAAAATTGAATTCATTTGAAAAATTACGACAGTTGATAAATTACTTATGCAGATTACGTTATCTCGAAGTCCTGGGACTGTGATCGTAGGCAGTCTCGCGTCCCGCGACCATGAAAATGTCGAGAATTTGAAACTCCGACAGAATACCGTTAACTAATAACGATACTATTTCGGTCTGTATACTACTTGGACCGAAATATTATAGTGATAAAAATGTTATGGTTAACGGTAATAACGGTACTGTTATACCGAAATTCTTATAATTTTTTTAACGATATAGTTAGTAATAAATCTCCAACAACGTTATGAGAGAACATTATGGGAAGCGATTCATTTTCGGTTAATAGTGGGTAATATAGCTTTTGCACAGTATCAAATCTAAACTATATATCGATATTTCATATCGGATTTCGAAACTATACATTTTCTGAAACGACATATTGACCGTTACACGTGAATCGTCACAGAGTCATCGTCGTCGCACAGAGTGATATCGTATTGTTCTATATTCGATATTACAATTCAAGTCACTATTTCGATATTTGATTTGCTAGAATGGAGGAGATCTGTCGATCAACATTAATTTTCTACGCCATTTGACACTTGACAGTGCTATTTAGAACCAAAATAGCTTTACTAGCTGGTGTTACATACATACATATCTTTTTTTTAATACAACTAAGGTTGCAGACAAGCACACGGCCCACCTGTTTGTACCAACCTCTCATAATCTTAGTATTGCCGGATCAGGACTTAAAAGAAACATAGCTTAACTTTCTTGCATTATAGGTTCTAGAATGCGTATAAGCATACTTTTTATTTATATATTCATTTATTTGATTTATACGGATGCGATACAAAAAGTATGACATAAATTTGATTTGATTTTAATACTATTATTACCTATTATAAAGAATCCAAATATTAAATCAAATATTAAGATACATTTTTGTAAATATATTAATAATAGGGGTTAAAGTATGAAATTGCCGTTTCATTGTAATAGGTACTTCGAATTGACATAGAACCTTCATGGTTTGAGATTTTTGAGTGAAACTTTTTCCACATGGTACCTATGTAGTTCTTCATTTAAAAATGTGCAACATTCGATTATCGACTTTCAGTTGTTTTTTTTATTCAGCTTAGACAAGAAAGATGGATACTTCGAAAATTCGAGTGATTTTTGAATACGAGTTCCGACGCGGAACTAACACGGCAGAAACAGCTCGCAATATCAATGTTGCGTTTGGAGAGGGGACTGCTAATGAACGCACCGTGCGATTTTGGTTTAAACGCTTTCGTGATGGAAACTTTGATTTGAAGAACGAACCACGAGGAAGGCCGTCCACACAGGTGAATAACAATGAATTGAAAGACAGGAGGAAGCCGATCCGTGCCAAACTACCCAGGAATTGGCTGCATGGTTTAACGTTACCTTACCAACAATATTGACTCATTTGCGTCAAATCAATAAAATAAAAAAATGTGAAAAATGGGTACCTCATGATTTGACTGATCTGCAGAAAGAAATGCGTGTTGAAACTTGTGTTGCCTTGTTGAATCGATACAGAAATGAAGGAATATTGGATCGAATTGTGACATGTGATGAAAAGTGGATTCTTTACGATAACCGTAAGCGAAAAATGCAATGGCTGACCCCAGGTGAAACGCCACAACAGTGTCCTAAAGCAAAGCTTACCAATAAAAAGGTAATGGTAACTGTTTGGTGGTCTCAGCATGGTGTTATTCACTATAGCTTTCTACGATCTGGTCAAGCAATAACGGCAGTTGTCTACTGTGCCGAACTCCGAACAATGATAGCAAAACTAGCAGTGAAACAGCCCCGACTCATGAATCGATCTTGACCATTATTGCTCCATGATAACGCGAGACCTCATACAGCACGAGAAACCGTTTTAACTCTACAGGAACTGCAATTAGAAACTATCCGTCACCCTCCGTATTCGCCAGACCTTGCTCCAACAGACTACCATTTTTTCGTGATTTGGACAATTTTCTATGTGATAAAAAGTTTTCTTCTCAGGAGGCAGTACAAAATGCTTTCACACAGTTTGTCGAATCTAGATCACCAGAGTTCTATCGCAAAGGCATAAATGACCTTCCTACTAGATGGCAGCAATGTATAGATAATAATGGTAATTATTTTGATTAAATAAAAACGTTAAATTAAAAAAAAAACGAATTTCAATTTGTCAGTACAAATCGGCAATTTTATACTTTAACCCCTAATATTATACATAAAAGCATCCAGCGCAATGCAAATATTTTTACTGAGTGGGAGTTGAACCCGCGATACTAGTTTAAGCAGTCAAATACTCTACCACTTCGACACAGAGGACGTCAATGATGTTATAAATGAATTATATTATTATCTAAATGTAATTGTTGACAGGTAATAATTATAATGCAGGCGTATTATCAACAAAAAAACATTGTACATTGTAGGCATAGTACACATGGCGAATTTTGTGCCGGATCAAAAGCGAACGAATTACGTCTCGCTTCTTGTAATCAGTACATATTTTATTGTATTTTGCAAAAAATAACGTGTAGTAACGAGTTATGAAATTATGGCCCGCATTTCAAGCCGATGGTCCATTTGCCAGAGATTTTTTTGACGTTTTTAAGTTCCGTTTTAATGGTCTATACAGAATAAATAATTTTTGATTCTTAATATAGAAACAGTTGTGAAAATCTTAATACAAAACGTAAACTTATGTAAATACCAAATGTGTAACCGGCCTTAGAGCACACACACACATACACATGGTTAATTTATTCATCACTGAATGCTATACGCTGATATGTAATAATAGGGGTTAAAGTATGCAATTGCCGTTTCATTGTAATAGGTACTTCGAATTGACATAGAACCTTCATGGTTTGAGATTTTTGAGTGAAACTTTTTCCACATGGTACCTATGTAGTTCTTCATTTAAAAATGTGCAACATTCGATTATCGACTTTCAGTTGTTTTTTTTTATTCAGCTTAGACAAGAAAGATGGATACTTCGAAAATTCGAGTGATTTTTGAATACGAGTTCCGACGCGGAACTAACGCGGCAGAAACAGCTCGCAATATCATTGTTGCGTTTGGAGAGGGGACTGCTAATGAACGCACCGTGCGATTTTGGTTTAAACGCTTTCGTGATGGAAACTTTGATTTGAAGAACGAACCACGAGGAAGGCCGTCCACACAGGTGAATAACAATGAATTGAAAGACATGGTGGAAGCCGATCCGAGCCAAACTACCCAGGAATTAGCTGCATGGTTTAACGTTACCTTACCAACAATATTGACTCATTTGCGTCAAATCAATAAAATAAAAAAATTTGAAAAATGGGTACCTCATGATTTGACTGATCTGCAGAAAGAAATGCGTGTTGAAACTTGTGTTGCCTTGTTGAATCGATACAGAAATGACGGAATATTGGATCGAATTGTTACATGTGATGAAAAGTGGATTCTTTACGATAACCGTAAGCGAAAAATGCAATGGCTGACCCCAGGTGAAACGCCACAACAGTGTCCTAAAGCAAAGCTTACCAATAAAAAGGTAATGGTAACTGTTTGGTGGTCTCAGCATGGTGTTATTCACTATAGCTTTCTACGATCTGATCAAGCAATAACGGCAGATGTCTACTGTGCCGAACTCCGAACAATGATAGCAAAACTAGCAGTGAAACAGCCCCGACTCATGAATCGATCTTGACCATTATTGCTCCATGATAACGCGAGACCTCATACAGCACGAGAAACCGTTTTAACTCTACAGGAACTGCAATTAGAAACTATCCGTCACCCTCCGTATTCGCCAGACCTTGCTCCAACAGACTACCATTTTTTTCGTGATTTGGACAATTTTCTATGTGATAAAAAGTTTTCTTCTCAGGAGGCAGTACAAAATGCTTTCACACAGTTTGTCGAATCTAGATCACCAGAGTTCTATCGCAAAGGCATAAATGACCTTCCTACTAGATGGCAGCAATGTATAGATAATAATGGTAATTATTTTGATTAAATAAATACGTTAAATTAAAAAAAAAACGAATTTCAATTTGTCAGGACAAATCGGCAATTTCATACTTTAACCCCTAATATTATTGATAATTTTAAATCTTATAAATATTGGGCTAAATATGGGGCGAGACCACTGAGGTGCCATTATGACCTTCGGAAACTTAACCAAGTTCACGAGGTTCTTAACAATCTTTCGTCTCAGTGCTGGTAGGTCAGGCGCTCTCATCAAAGCCAAAAGCAACCAGTAAAATACAAGAGAACGGATCCAGGGTAGGTACAAATTATGAGTTTTAGATTCGGCTTAGAAGAAACTAGGATGAAGATGAGTTTATTTTCACACCTGCATTAATTTATCTTTAATAGCATATTAATCCAAATGAAGATCTTTTCTTTACATATTTTTTTAAGATAGATCTTTAATCTTGATAACAAAGATTACTTCTTTCAAACTCATGAAAATATTTCGCACTCTCTGAGTACTTCTGTTATATCAGTGCATAAATAACCCATTTAACTGCCTCACAGTTCGGACGTGTGGTATAAAAACTTAAATAAATTACTTCAACTTCTAATACTTACGGGGTTAAACACAGGGACCGCCCCTGCAAGTGACGTTATGCTTTGATCACCGTCGCTACTCGGTTCTAGTCGGCATTATTCGGAAACGCAATACGGACTAAAAGGAGTAGTATAGTACCTAATATACTATATATAATTTAGTGTTTCGCCCGACATAGCGTTTCAGATTTGGCCGATATCGGATTTACGATATTTGCTTCAATATAGTGTTTCAAAAACTATAAACGATTTGTATCACCCACTCCCAGTTTCATGTCCCTGCTTGTATATTCTTATATACTCTTTGGTCCCTGCTATAAGGACTTGTGTCCATGGCTGCTTGTTAAATTATCTAAAAAAAAGCAAATCGTCGTACCTAAATTGAAATTCGAATAACGAAAGTTTTTTTGCTTCATAATTGAATGACGGTAGTTACACAATAAATTAAATTTATTTACCGTGCATATATCATAAAACACGTGCATCTAATGGAGCAACCATGGAAAACGCACAAGAATATACAATGGAGAACTTACAAAAATGCTCTTACAGAGACCTGCAGAAGATTACCAAATCTATGTGTTTACCGTCAAACGTAAAAGTAAGTTTATTTAGCTTTTCTGTATCGTAACAAAGCGTGATTATTATGATGTGGAATAATATTTATTTGCCTGTAAGAAGACACGTGACACAAATACTTCTGTGATCTAAGTATTTGAAACTCAACATACTTATGATTATTATATAGCCAATTCCATTGAAATATATGTATATAACATCGTACCATCGTTTAAATCAGCGGCTAAATTCATAGACTAATACCATGCTAACATACTACTATCATATTAAGAGTCCTGTTCAATCTCTATCCACACCAGAGCCCTTTCTATTGCCTCATGGTACACAATAGTAGTAATAATGAATCTTGCTCTAATTTCATTATTTTAATGTACTCAAATGGCTTTATTGTACCTACACCATGTGCTAAGAACTTCTGCAAACAGATAGCCAAAGTAAAAACACATTGCCAAATCATGTGACCTAGTGGTTGTTAGCTTTTTAAGTTCTTCTCCAAATTGATTTAATGTGTTCATTTAATAACAAATATTTTGTCAAATTTATTTACAAAGTCACTACATTAAATGTTATTGTAGTTATAAAGTTAGACTTGCACTTATTATTTGTTAAAGAAATAGATACCTCGTACTTTCACTCCCCTTCAATGAAACCCAAGCCAAAATTTTACCTTAACTTTTACTTAGCATTTTAACATTATTTTCAAAGTCTAATTTAACTATAAATAAATCTCATACTCTATCACCAATGGGACCACCAGCAATTGAATGTAATATATTTTACTAACCTACTTTTAAAAGCGAGGAGTTTATCATATTATGTCAATTATTTGTTTGTAAAATCATTTTTTGTAAACTTTGACTTAGGGACTCTGTAAAGAAAGAAATAAAGAATTGATATCTAAGATAATTAATGAACAATTAGCTATAAGATAATTAATAACAATTTGCTAGATAATATTTTCATTTCAGAAAATGTATCTGATACAAATGATATACACTAAAAAGTTCTGTACTGCTCAAGAAGTAGAAAATTTGGTGCGAACCGTACGACAAGAACGTCAAAACCTATCCATAGATCGGAAGAGTGCTAAGACTAAAAAGCAAACACAGGTAAGTTCCAATACTTACTCTTGGTATTGATATATGTTCTTCTTTGCTGTTAATTCTGACATCTGATTTCTCATGGTTAGCCACGCCTTTGGTGCTCAAGGTGCTGCCAAAGGTGATTAGGTCATTCACAAATCTAAGTTGTATTAGTTTTTCTTCATTAATGTACAGGCCTTGACTTTCCAGAAGACATCTTCTATCACTACCAAGCATAGTTTGAGTGAGGGGGCCCTCCAGTCTTTTAATGTATAGTTTTAGTACAACTGAATTGTTACAGATTAAAAAGTATTTTATTTGTCATTTTTGCTATGTAAAGTTTGCTTATGTCTTTTTTTTTTGTGATTCTTATGTACTTACTTGTTTCTGATACCAACTCCCTGATTCCTGATTCTTCATTGCAGCCTAGTACTCTACTGAATTAAAAACTTTAATAATAATAATAATAATAAAGCCTTTTATTTCCCAATTAACAAAAGTTATTTACTTAACATTTTTCCAAACTAACTTAAATCTTTCACTTAAACTATAGGTAATGTAATGAATTATATTTACAATCTAATATTTTATTTTATTGGGGAATCCAGCTTCGGACAAAGGCCTCCTCCTGCTCATGCCATTCCAGTCTATCGGCAGCTATTCTTGTCCAGGTTCCTTTTACCAATTAAAAACTTTATTAAAAATTAATCTACTGGGACCAGACAAAAGACTTTGAGACATTTAAAAAAGTTAAATAAATATAAAAATCGAATAAAAACTTTGCATCTGTTCCAGCCCATCACAGAAGTATCATTCACTAGTCAAAATAAATCACCTCCTATAACTCCCACCCCAAAACGGACCAGGCACATTATGATACGCTACAGTCCAGACCAATATTCTCCACCAAAATCACGGGCATGCCATAGGATTTCCTTTGGGAATAGTACTATAGATGCCAGTGACCGAGTACTGAGAAGTTTTAGAAGCTCGAGGAACTCTAACCATATTCTTGACAGTACATTAATTGGTACTATAAAGAGCTCAAGTTCCGAAGAAAATATCAATAGTATTAGTGAAATATCTGTGAGTACAATAGATAGATCACAACAGGTGAATATGCCAACTTTGCTGAGGAAAAAAAGTCTTGGATGGAGAAGCGGTAATGAGATTGTAACGCTAAGGAAGGGGAAAGCTGTAAGTTTATATAATGAGTTATTTTACAGATAAACAAGTTAAAGAACTTTGACACCTGTCTGTTATAGGCCATGTGCACCTATTTGTAATGTCATTGTAAGACATCCACTGAAGTTTAGAATTACAATTACACAAAAGTTATTGATTGGGTTGTAATCACAATACCAATTTTTTATGTACAATCGTTTAGTAGCAAATGCTATTAGAATACATAGTAGTCATTGCATATGTGGCATTAGTAGTATAAACTTTAAAAGAAGGACTGAGGCTTCAGGCGCATGAGACAATAGTTCATAGTACTGTTAAGGGTAGAATAAATAAAGAAATAGTGTAATTTCGAAAGAACTTAATATTTTTTTCCAGAACATATTATCCCGACCTGTGAAAAGACAGCGCAGATTAAGTGGCATCTACCCTCTAGACGAAGAACCTAAAACTGCCACTGTATCTGTACGCCGAGCAGACGGCACACTGTCCAAACTTAAAACTTACATACAGAAACCATTTACAAAAAACCACTCTGAGAAAAGAGAACGCATCACACCTGACAACGATATGACAACAGGAAACATACCAATTTCTACAACAAATTTAATGACGGCTACCATCACAAATATAACTACAATATCAACTTCTGAGAGTACTCTCAGTTGTGACAATAATGAAGAAACATCTGATATGTCTAATGAGAATGAAGAAGTAAGAAGCACGGTGTATTATCACAACAAGACCAGAACTGAACGAGTGAGGTGTCAGGTGACAAAAGAGTGGTCTAGATCTACAAGTAACGAGTGCAGACTACCGACCATAAGTCATGTGTTTAGTAAGTTCAATGCTGTATATGAAAGAGATGTCACTCGGCCGATATATTTAGATACTGAGGTAGAAACAAGTAAGTTCTTTTAAGCTCTCCCCATTTTTCTTCATTATTATTCTCAGGATAGTTTTGGAACCTAGGTGATTAGGTTCGGCTTATACAGCTCTTATAAGAGCGACTGCGATCTGGCCTTCCGACGGTGTAAGACAGCCTGCGCCAGAGTCTCCTCCGTCAACCAGCCGGTGTATCCATTATCAGGTTATGTTAGAAAAAATAAACATCAAAATTCATACCCAACCTGCCTTTCCTTTGAGATTTTAAAATATTTATAAAATGACCAGTTAAAGTTCCAGGTAAAGTACCAACAAAGTATCAAATTTCAATAATGTTTCAGTTCAGAACCAGTACCCACTCGTGCAGAATTTCCAGACAAACACACTGGAGAACTTGTACAACTTGAAGAACCAACATTTATCATTTATCTTGAACCGACCTCTGTACCAAGTCGCAACAACAACCAACACCTACTGTGTGTATAGCACGCCTACAATATCGACTCCGTAAGTTTTTTATCATTTATGCTTTTTCTTCTCCCGAGCACCAATCCTGGTTTATATATTTATTTAAGTTGCGTCCAAAGCTTCCAATTTGACGCCTTCAGTCCACTTTCTTGCACCGTCCTCTGCCCCATGGGTGTGTACGCATGCGGTCGCCCACTTTCATGCAAATCGTATGTATTTTAAGATTTTTAATCCTCTTTGTGCGATTAATCGAACTGTGCGATCGAATTATTTTGCCAGAAGGAGTTGTTTGCACGAAATTTGCACAATATAATTTGCAGGAACAAGGTGACCCCATGCTTTTATTCAATAAAATTGTTGCACTAAAACAATCGATCTAAATAATTTTATGCAAGGGTTGTGAACAAGCTTGTAGCTCAACAGTAATCAAAGAAAGAACTTGGGCTACAAGCTTTTAAAATCAGCTCAACACTTGTATTAAGAATAATTAACAAAAAATATTTTTTTACTAATTATTTTTTATCATCACAGAATTCATGCAAAACTAATAATAATGGGACATTTCGCACATGAATATTGGCTTTAATCCACGGAACAGAAAAATTCTGTTCTGTGCTTTAATCTCACCTCAATTAGGCACATAATACCTATTATCAAACTGTGGTTTTTTGATTGTTATTACGTCATGGGAGGGATAATGACTTTTTTCTTATTTTATGCATTATTCTAAAAATAGATACAAAAAGATTGTGTTCAATAGAAAAAATAAATTAATATACTTACCTACCTATTGCATGTTCATTTCATGCAACTTCGTATTTAGATTATTAATAAAAAATTCATCTTGTACGTGTATAATAAACAATACTTTTACTTAAATATAAATTTGGTTTCTCTCTGTTGTCGTATATAATAAATATAAAACATGGTCACCTCGCGTGTCTATCATATTTCATTTTCTGTGGCAACATTTTACCTAACTGTTACATTCCGCACTGCACTTGCACCCACACGCTTACCGCTCGCATGTTCACTGTTACTTTGCAGCAAGGCGCAACCACCGGCCAACATGTGCAACTACTTTAATGTCGCTTGTGAGTTCTGCTTCCTTAGTATCTCTTATTTTTCGTGCCAGAATCCCCACGGATAACATCACCAACCCGGTTGAATATCGGGGTGGTTACATCGGACTCGGACCGACTAAGAGCGTTTTCACATTCATCCGATATCGATTTACCCGAAAGCACAGACTACTTAGGGATGCTAGGGATAAAAAAAAAGTACAAGCAATTTTCGACCTTTTGACATGTCATGGTATCGGCTTTTTTTTACTTATATTCGTGATCAGCGTCATCAATTAAGGCGAAAAGACACGTAACTAAGAAAATGTCATTAAGGTCGAAAATTGCTTGCAGTCGCTGTTTTAGTCTCTTTTTGGTCCGATATCGGGCTGCATCAGCGGAGACTCTCAAACGGCGCAAATATACCAATTTAACTGGTAATTTTATTTTTGAGCCGTTTGGGAGTCGAAACGTTGGGTCTGAGGGGTCCAAGCGCGCGCGCGCTATTCAAAGAAATAACGAAGCGCCTAATCGACTCTTCCCGTGACCTCGCCTCAAAGAATTAGTATCGCCTTGGTTACCATTAGGAATTTTTCGATGCCTAAAGTTGCAGTCTCTCCTCCTTTTTTATGGTTTTTTTGTATGTATTATAGCATAATTTATATTATTTAGTATTATTCTGTAATATACTTGTAAACTATTAAATAAAATATATATCCTCTTATATGTCATACATTTGACTTCCTCCGATATCGAATGTCAGATATCGGATACCAGATATCGGACAATGTGAAAACGCTCAAGCTCTGGTCTTAAGTGGGTATACCTCGGGGCTTGTATCTTGGAACAAAATCGCTAAACAAACGAGACCCTGACCCTGGTTTGTTTGGTAATAATCTATGCTGAGTAAATTTGGGCTTGTCCACTGCAGTACCACCCTATGCAGTCCTCAAAAGACAAGAAACCTGTAGAAGTACATTTTTAATCCATTTTAGTCCCAGATACATGTCCCACGCAATATTCAGGTTTTAAAAATCCTCTTTATTTCATTTTCTGTGAACGTAACCTTTTTATTAGAGTTCCTATCCAACTAAATACTTAGCTGTGTGTGGTGTGGCTTTCTTTGGGTGAGGTTCGAGACCTCTTGATTGCCAGCTTGCTTCCTCTTTTGAACGCTGTTTTGATAGTGGTAACATTAATATAAACTTGCCTGAATTATGATAAGTTGATAAATTGATTAAATGTTTGTAATGAATTAACTCAACTACTACTGCAATGAAATGAAATGAAATGAGATTTATTTGCTTGCACCGATTTTATAGTTATTATCAGTTTATATTTTTAACTTAGTTTTTTTTCTTCTTGTGGCAGCTGAAATTCTGTATGAACATTTTTCTTCTTCGCTATATATCATGAATTCATGACGCTGTTATATTTGTGATGGGAGCAGTAGAACTAAATTGGCGTAACGATTATAAGTCTTAACTTTATAACCATAGAAGAATTTCGAAGCTCTAGCTTCAGTAGTTTACATTGATGATTTAGTCACCCGAATGAGGCATTATTCTTCAAAATAAATCATTAGCAGTTAGCTGGCGGCGGCGCCCAGACTTTTGTACAGTGAATGATTGCGATCAGGCTTGCCCAGCCCATTCTTCGCCTTCAAATGACTATGATCTTTTTCTACCGTACCTACCGTAGTTAAGATTCAAAACGGTATGTAATATTTTGCCTTAAAAAGTCGCTGCCGGCCGCTGCGCTTACAGTGGAGATTGACCCTAAAGCTATACTGCTATATTTCCAGCATCGCGGGATAATTCGCACAATAGCGAGGAAATCCAGCGAGCCGACAATTCACACTATGGCATGGAAGGCCGGCGTTTGCACGATTTCTATCGAAACTTCCGCAGTGACGAAGGTAACTAACATTGAATACTTGTAGACAGTTATGTCCAGCAGTGGACTGCAAGGCTAATTGATTGATAGAGACAGTTATGTGAGTCGAATTAATTACTGCGTTATTCAATTCACAAATCTATAATAACAATGATACTTTTGTATCGAAATCCCCACCTATCCCCTTCCTCCCTGTTGATGAGTAAATCACCCGAATAAGAATTTATTCTTCGTAATACATTAGCCGCGTGGTTCCCGGCAGAGTAGAATTTGGGCTACCCCTTCTCTTCCCATGTGGTGTCGTACAAGGCGACTGAGGGATAGGGCTGATTAACTTTAACATCAGACAGATATGTACAGCCCAGACTCAGCCTCCGATGCATGGTCCCAGTCAACAATAGTGCCCGGAATACGGCAATAGGCTCACCCCCTATTACGTTGGACTGAATACAGATTGGTGAAATGTGGATGTTAATTCATCTCTACCTAACCCTCTGGGGATAAAGGCGTGATTATATGTATGTGTGTATGTAATAAATAATGAGTAATAAATACGAAATTAATTTAGGTACGTATTGGAAACGAGGGTAAAGAGTCTGTAGAAGTAAAGATACTTATATCTTAACTAACTGTTGCTGTTGCCCTCGTGGATGTCGCTTATCGCGTAGTGATCCCAAGCTCTAATTCACCTCTGTAACAAATTTCATATTTTCCCCTACCCCTTAATCCCTTTTATTGCTATAAAAGGGAGCCTATGTCCGTTCCTACGCTTTATTCATCCCTGTACCAAGTATCAACCCTTTGAGCGCGTAAATTTTTTATATGTATATTCAATTAATTTGTGGCGGCCTGCTCGACCGCCAACCGCTAAGTCCGCGTGCTTGCGCGATGCACAGCGCCGTCGCTTATCAACAGAAATAACTAAACTGTCACTTCTTTGTATATGCCGGCCGGATTGGTTGACATTAATGAATACTGTTCCGCTCCCTTGAGTAGTAGTGTGATGATATACAGCCTATGTGTTATTCTGATGTATAAGCTATATTATTGTAGTTTCATTAAAATCCTTTCAGTAGTTTTTACGTGAAAGAGTAACAAACATCCACCCATCTATCCATCCATATTGACATTTATAATATTAGTAGGATATATCAAGCGGATGAAGTCGCAACAGCTAGTTTAAAACTTACTATATTGTTATGTTTTCAGCATCGCATGATAATCCACACTATGGCGTGGATGACCCGCGTGCAGACAATTCACACTTTCGCATCGAAGACCCGCGAGTGCACGATTTCTACCGAAACTTTCGCAGTGACGAAGGTAATTAACATTTAATACCTGTAGACAGACTAGAAGATATATTTTTTTTTCAATATGGTATTCAAGTCACAATAATATACCACACATATACGCAGGTTCGCAGGTACGCAGGCACGTTTTTGCAGGGCCGCGCCGCCCATATGTGCGAAGTGTCGCACACAGGCGCCTAGACAATAGGGGCGCCGCCAGCGGACCAGGACCACACGTTCTACTAAATTATGAACTACTATCATTCCACTGACACTACAACAAAAAAAGCAGATTTTTGTTGCACAATGCTTTAATTTGATAACATAGTCTGATGATGAAGTGGGTAGGTGGCATAGGAACTTCTAAATTAATCAAGATAAACTCGAGTTTTGGCTCCTTTGTTTGGTCTTGAGGTTTTCTGAGAGTCTGAGGTTCGACCCTTCAGGGTTGCATGCTTAAATGTCATTGGCAACTTTATACAAAGTGTATTTTTAAAACAGGACTGTAAGGCTAGGTACCTTAACCGTTGTAGTTACAGCAAAATGTGCTTAGACCTTCCCTAACTTTTTTTACATGTTTTGAACTGCATGCACAGATATTGGCAAATTCGTACATTCCGCTAGAAAAATCCCAAAAGTTCATTAATTTTAGTAGAAGGGATCAAAAACGCTAAGAGACCATTTTAGCAAGACAGAAATCGCTAACCATATCTGCCCTTCCTGCCCCCTTTCAAAAATACACCCTGTTGACCCTGTATACTTAAACTTGCTAGGATTGGATGATGTCCAATGAAACTATTTTGTTAACTTTAGCAATTAATAACATTGCAAAAAGCAAAAATTTAAGAGGTTTTGTAATAATTAAAATCAACAGTTATTTTAGAACTTAATACTCATTTCAGCACCGCAGGATAACTCGCGCTACGGCACGGAAGATCCGCGCGTGGACAATTTCTTCCGAAACTTCCGCGGTGATGAGGGTAATTAACATTTTAAAATTCAATCAATAAATCAATTAGCCCACTGCAGTCCACTGCTGGACATTTAATACTAATAAACAGTTATTTGAATGGCAGTAATTTGTGTGTTATTTATTTCTCAAAAAGTTGCCTTTTTGTGCGGATATCCCTACAGATGTAATTATGTAGCGCTACTTATAAATTTACTTATCGAAGAAAGCAGCGTGTCATCCTAGGACCCAGTTAGATGATCAAAATAAATATTAAAGTAACATCAGCACCCCTGGGGTCTGTGGTGAATCTTCATATACTCGTTGAGTGTTGTTCGATCTATTAATGGAGCCTAAAACAAGCCTATGAGCTTTTACGAGCAGTGTGTCCTAAAACAATAGTCAATGTATCCACTATAATAATGGTGGATCGCAGTAGACCCCATAATTTTGTTTGCTCCACTGGTGGATCCTGGCAGGGGACTGAGGAATAACTCGCCGTATACATAGGTATATAGTCGTTTCAATAAATATATAAAAAAATGGGTGCGTGTACTTATGTACGCGCGTGAGAAGTTATACTTCTTTGACTTAATGAGCGGTTAAGCAGACGGCTTCATACTGTTAATTTTGTGTCACAGGTGCGCGCGCATCTTAAAATTTCACTCTCATCATTTTTTCATAACGCGCCTAAAGAAGTATAACTTCAATAATTTTCTCTCTTTCCCTAATCCAACATTCGTGGTGTAGCCCTTTCAGATGAAACAACGATAGACGCCCGACGTTCGAGCTCAGTAGAGGCACCGGCTCAAGACTTGGGCGCCAACGTCACTATACCAGATATGGTCGAAGATGCGTTGGAGATCATCAGTCAAGATGGGGTAAGACTTACATATATATTATTAGAAATTATTTCCTTTCTGAAACCCCTTCTAAATATCTTTGGCTGTTCCTCCAGTAGTTTTCCTTTTGAAAACGCTTTTTTATTAAATGCCGTAGGTAAAAATCATTTCAAAGATTTTTTTAAACTAAAGTTCTTTATATTTTATTTTAATACCTTCAAATTAAATATGTAGAACTAAAAATTTAATTTGAGTGTCTGTGGGCCTAACCTCCAATACCTATGTGGGCTGATTTTGACCCATGAATTTATAAACAAAATTCAAGTCATTTTTTTACTTAGACAAAGTAAACTGACGTTTACAGGGTTGTCAGTTTTTGATGAAATAAAAATAGTGTTGTGACCAAGTGAATGCTTATGACAATCCTAATGAAGTGGTTCTTCAATTCCTCTTTATTCCGTTAAAAAAGTCATGACAATTGAGGGTGGTGCTGCTGCGCCATGATTGAACGAGAACTGATTACATTGATTATTTTACAAAATGACATTAGCTGCTGTCAATTTATTTCGTGTAATAAAAAATTTGACGCCCCCTAAAATCCAACCACACGTCCTGATCGTCCATCTCGTGGGGGGCGGACACACGAAAACCAATTTATTGGCGTGGCTAACGTGGCTCTGGTACACTTGACATTGGCGTTCCGCCATTAATAATTTTAACTCAACATTGCAAAGGCCATTTTGAAGAAGTTGTAAAAATTCGACTGTTAAATCATTCATTTATGTGCGAATTGTGTGTTAGGCACACTCTTATTTTTTAGTTACTATTAAGTTTTAATAGTGTACCCAATCACTAGCAGAAATTTTATTGTACCGGTACTATGTGATTTCAGGACTACATGGAACGTATGGGAATGGAAATAAGAATGCAGTGTGTTCTATGTGACTGGGCAGGACCCAAGATCATTCTCGAATACCATATCAGAAGAGTGAGTACTGTTATTCTTATATGCTACTTGCCTACTGCTGTTACACATTGTGATGAAATTTTAAGCAATTGGGTGTTTTCCTGTGGTCAAAATAAATTATTAGCTGAAATTATTAAATTAAGAAAAAGAAAAAGAGGGAAAGCAGTTGCGTCGGTTCTGATTTTATCGTTATTATTTATTTTTAATCATCCACCCAACCATTAATAATAAATGATTTGACTATTAACAATTATGTCGTCACAAATATTTTTTTCATACAATTTCCCTTTTAACTTCCCGTTTTGACGTTTAATAAAAAGTAACTAATTTGACTAGTCAGTCAAATACCCAATTATAACTATTCAAATCGTTTAATATTGAAGAAAGTTTTGAAAGAATGCCCAAAACCTGTTGCGAACGAACGTAGCTTCGTTGGTAAGAGCTTTCCCAATCGCCTTGTAGGTGACTGATCGCAAGTTAATTTACCGCCTTGAGCACTAATTTTTTCCTATCTAAATCGATTACTGTTCTACATTAGTGTACTAATACTTGTTGTTCTTTGAGATTATCCAATACCTGGTTACATTTGGTAGCGATAACCGACGTGCACGCGGGTGGAACTGGGAGAAACAGCTAGTATAAATATCATTCTCTGTACCTTTTTCCCAGCTCAGTTTCAGGCTTTCTAGTCTAAGTAAGATGCGGCTGAACATCGATATTTCCCGTGAAGCGATTGCACAACGAATTGGCGAGAGGCCGCGTTCACTATCTGGCGGTAGCCACAGAGGCTGTCCAGTTAGTATTAACATAATGTGCTAATTTCACAGGAGCATGAAACCAACATACTCCAATGCTGTAGTGTGAGTGGCGAGTGCGTTCTGCTGTACTCGCTGGGGGCTCTGGTGGGCCGGGGCGCGTGGGTCAACCTCGTGTTAGAGAACGGCCAGGAGCTGTTCATCCTCAGCGCCAAGTACCAGGACCCTGACAGGTTCACCGCTATACTTACGGTAAGCTCCCTTAATGGAATTAATTAAACACATATTTTGAATGTATAATAATATTACAACGGATACTTTCAGTGTCACGCGAGATGACCAAAAGGAAGAGATACGACCATAGACAGATAATTGATATAGCATCATGAAAGATGGCACTAACGTTCATAATATCTCAACAGCCGACATATCAAGAGAATGGAGCATTGTGATTGGTAAGCTTCGCACACACACAGGCTCACAGTAGACGGGCGGCCAATCGCAATGCTCCATTCTCTCGATACATTTGCGTTACGATTACGATATTTTCTCGTGCTAGGGGCACAGGATTAAAGTGTCACCCTCGCGTGGTTCGTTATTCCTATCTCCGCTCACGTTACGATTACGATAATTTCTCGTGCTAGGGGCACAGGATTAAAGTGTCACACTCGTGTGGTTCGGTATTCCTTTCTCCACTCACGTTACGATTACGATAGTTTCTCGTGCTAGGGGCACAGGATTAAAGTGTCACCCTCGCGTGGTTCGGTATTCCTATCTCCGCTCACGTTACGATTACGATAATTTCTCGTGCTAGGGGCACAGGATTAAAGTGTCACACTCGTGTGGTTCGGTATTCCTTTCTCCGCTCACGTTACGATTACGATAGTTTCTCGTGCTAGGGGCACAGGATTAAAGTGTCACCCTCGTGTGGTTCGGTATTCCTTTCTCCGCTCACGTTACGATTACGATAGTTTCTCGTGCTAGAGGCACAGAATTAAAGTGTCACCCTCGTGTGGTTCGGTATTCCTTTCTCCGCTCACGTTACGATTACGATAGTTTCTCGTTCTAGGGGCACAGGATTAAAGTGTCACCCTCATTTCGTTCGGTATTCCTTTCTCGGCTCAAACAACCCGGGATTGTCATGTAGGAAGATGGAAAACACGTATGTTGGTAAAATATTTGCCCCGAACACGAAAAGTATTCGAATTCGTAACGTAAACGTATCGAGAGAACGGGGAATTGCCATCGGCCGCCTGCCTATTGTGAATGTGTGTGTGTGCGTGTGTGAAGCCAGCCAATCGCGATGCTCCATTCTTTCGATATGAATGAAGAATGATTAATATGATGATTTCATCTTCCGATTTCTTGAACTCCCCTGTGCTTTGGAATCCGGTGGTCGCTCCCCAGAGCTTTCTGCTCCGGATGTGCTTAGGCTTTTTAGAGAGTGACTGCCGTCTGACCCTCTAATCCGGAAAGTGTGCTAGAACTAAGCGATGGTAACTTAGTGGTTAAGGAGTCGACCTTACTATCAAGAGGTCCCGAGTTCGAATCCTGGCCATGAAACTACCGACGTGAACTCACTCCTAGTATAAGCAATGTAGCTTAGTTGGCGGGGTTAGAGGGAATATTAGTGATATCGGTCGCTAATATTTGCACCAGTTTTTATGTAAGGCTTAGCCCCGAACCTCATGGTCTGAATACAGTCACTACATAAACTTACAAAGTACGACTACATTTTTAGTATACAATCAATCAGCAAACATTCTTAACCCCACCAGACTCTCTCAAGCGAAGACACCACAATAACTGGCAGTATCACCACATTCAACAAAGTCACAGGCGAACCATTCACTTGGAAAGGTACCGTCGAACAATTACCGCCCACTATGGCCTACGAAGACGACCCCGAAGGCCTAAAACTAGAATTATCTAAAGTAAACTTGTTACCCAACAGTGCGAATGCGAAACTTGTCAACAGGGAATTGATTACAAAATCGCCTAACAAAGTTGTTGTAGGACAACCTGAGTTGGATAGTATACAGATATCATTGATTGTGAAGTTGTACAATTAAGTTAGTCAGTTTTGAAAATGTTCTAAAGATACATTTTTGTTAACGTTATTTAAGTTAGAATTTTGGTTTCCTGAGTAGAAGTACAGGGGGACAATACCACCATATAATTATTTAATGATAGAAGGGCTTTGTTTCCCCGTCCAGGGGAGCTATGAAAGGGACACAAGATCCCGTCGTCAAATATAAGCGTCACCTAGTCCGAAAGTGAATACAGTGATATTTGTATTATGTATTTTTTTATATATGGCGTAGAAAGTGTCTTATGCCTAAAGTGTCCAAAACTAAAAAAATAAATAATTTTTTAGACTTTTGTTATGTTTTTTATGCTGTTGTTTTAAGTCTCTTTCCCGCTTAAAACATATTTTCTATGTATTTTATTAGTTAAGTTATTTACGTATTACATTGGAAAGTATCCAATTCTACTTTTAAGCAAGAACGTTTTTTTTAAATACCTTGTGTACATACAGTACTGAGCTCATTAGAATGAAGAATGAGAGACTGGCTTGCTTCGATTTCATAGCTAATATACATGACAGTTTGATACCTTTATGGAGTATTTATAATTTTGGTTGTACTTAATTATTTTATAAAATGTAGCAAGTCGATACTAGCAAGTAAGTCTATCTAGTAAAGATACTAGTAACAAGCTAGTAACTAAGTTGATACTATATTATTATGTTTTGTGATATGATTTAATAGCTGTTTACTGACATGTTCCTTAAATACAATGTGTAAAACTTTTCAAACACCGAGAGGACATATAAATTCGATGTTTTTCTCTAAAAGTTGATTGTTATTATATTTATAGTTGATTTTTGTTGATTTGTTATAATTTTATAATCGTGTGTACTTACTACTTTTTGACAGTTTTATATTTTGTTTCTGATACTTTTATTATTATTTTGTGACACTTTATAATTTTTAATTGGTCTAACATCCGCCGTTGCTGTGGCAAAATCATTGCCTATAGCATTTTTTTGGGATAAGCCTAATCCAATAAGGTTGATTTTATATGGTAGGCTCATGTCTCGCCACTATCTCACCTGTTGGTAAGTGATGATGTGGCCGACGACGGTGGGACACGCTTGCATAAAGCACCTATGCACTCTTTAGCCTATATTATTTATAAAATAAAAAGTCTTCAAGACTTTTTATTTTATAGTTTCTCGGAAACACACCAGTCAGGCATTTCCACGCTTTTTGTTGATTTGAATAAAACAGGTGATGCTAATTTTCTTGTATTAATTACCTACACATGCCTCAACGTCCTCGAAGAAATCGGCGTAGTCCCTTATTGACTACCCATTTCATGGTACTGTGTTAAACACACGTATAAATATCATTATCGCGAAAGGTGTGACAATCTTTTAACAACTGACATAAATAGAATGAAATCGGAAGCCAAAACTTCCATAAAGAAGGACCCTAAATATTTTTGGTCGTTCATTAAATCTTTACGAACAAATAGCAGCGATATACCGAATGAAATGTTTTACTTAGATCAAAGCGTTCAGGGCGGCCAGCAGATAGCCAATCTTTTTTCGGAATATTTCAACTTAACCCATCAGCGTGACTCAGACTTAACAACTAACTATAAGGAAACCACCGAAAGTCATGCGTCACTTTATTTGTGTCTCTTCACCGATTCGGATGTTAAACCATCGCTCAAAAGCCTAGGCGCAAATATAGGTCCTGGCCCAGATTCCATACCTCCTACTTTCTTAAGGGCCTGTGCATCGGAATTGGCTAAGCCGTTACGAATGATATTCAATAAATCTTTATTATGTGGAATATTCCCCTCAAAATGGAAGATTGCACACATCACACCCATACACAAGAAGGGAGACCTTGGAGACATGGCTAACTACCGACCCATCTCAATTTTATCTGCGATGGGTAAACTTTTTGAATCAATCGTCCAGAAATTTATTTTTAGTCCACCTTAAACCCTCTTGCATACCACAACAGCATGGATTTCTACCTGGTAGATCAACCACATCAAATCTTGTGGATTTTGTGAGTGACATTACTCAAGCTTTTACAGATGGCCACGAAGTGCATACTATTTACACAGATTTTTCCAAGGCCTTTGATAATATAGTAAATCATGAACTGCTCATTGAAAAACTTGGTCACGCCGGAATATGCGGCTCTCTACTGCGGTGGTGCGAATCTTATCTGCGGAATCGGTCTCAGATTGTAAAGGTCCGAAGTCCATTGTAAGAATCGCGCCATCAAGGGTGCCTCAGGGCGGCTCCCATTTGAGGCCCCTGTTTTTCTTAGTTTTTGTGAACGATATAGATAGCCACTAAATTAAAGTCTAAATTTCAACTGTTTGCTGACGACTTAAAAATTTACCGAGAAATTAGTTCTCCAAAAGATATTAGTATGCTACAAAGTGATTTAAATTCGATTTACGATTGGTGTGTTTGTAATAAGATGATCTTAAATTTCTCGAAATGCTTTTACCTAAATTTTTCTCGAAAACGAATTCCTTCGCAAAATACTTACTTCATAAATAATTATCCGCTAAAAGAAGTTTCTACAATGCGAGATTTGTGTGTCGTGGTTGACACAAAATTAGATTTTAGAGAGCACATCGATAACATTGCAAAAAATGCATCTCGTCTTTCAGGTTTTGTGTTAAGGCAAACAAAATTTTTCAGGGACCCTGATTTGTCAAAATTACTTTTTAATTGTTACGTGCGTTGTCTTTTGGAGTACTGCAGTCCAGTTTGGAGCCCTTCTTACAAAGTTCACATAAAAAGGTTAGAAAAGCTACAGCTAAATTTTTATATCATCTATCATTTTCAAATAATCTCTGTCGTCAGTTGGATTGCTACGAATCCAGACTTGCGCATTTTGAGATGTCTCCGCTTGTACAACGTAGAAAAATCGCCGACCTTATCTTTTTACATAAACTGATTCATGGCTTCATAGACAGTCCTCTGTTATTGAGTAAAGTTGACTTAACCGTCCCACGTCAGCATAGCCGCATCAAAAATAGAAAAACTTTCAATCTACCCAAAGCACGCACAAATTATGGTCAACATTCTAGCCTGTTACGCATTTGCTTTTTGTACAATGAAGTCTGTCAGGAGGTGGACATATTCAGCCCATCAGTCCCTAGGTTCAGGAGATTTCTGCTGGATTTAGCTGACTCTTGGGTTGGTGGCTGCGGGGCTGAACTATGTCCACTTACGGGTTAATATTGTTAGTTATTTATTTTTGTAAGTCCAGAGCACATCTATGTATAAGCATGCCGTGCTCACCTCTAGAAGGAGACACTCGCTCCAACTTATCAATGTGTATGTGTTGGTAAAGTGTCCATTTTCAGAGTGTATCCTGTTTAGTGAGCCAAATAAAAAAAAAAAAGACGGGTTGCACTCTGGGAGTGCCGGCAGAAGTGAAAACATTTTCTTTCTTTCTTTCTTCGTTATATACAGAGAAAAAGATAAAAAGAACACACCATGCCATACCATACCTATAATAAAGCGCCAATCATAGAACCTATCACTAATTTTCTGTCAGAAGAAATTAATGAATTACAAAAAGAAAAAATAATCACAAAAATAATAAATTACAAAAAAAAATAACCACAAAAAGTAATAAATTACAAAAAAAACAAAACGTAATAAATTACAAAAAGAAAAAAATAATCACAAAAATTTCAGAAGCCTAGTTCCGAACCCGGTACTATCTGAAACCATATGGACTTACAGTCGAAGCGCTAACGGCTCAGCCGAGAAGCTTCTTGACGCACTTAACAAAATGAACAATCTGTAGCTGTTGTAATGTTGTATGACGTCAGTCGTCGGTTACGGTTCAAAGGTCAACAAATTCTGACGCGCGTTTAACATTTTTAACCCATGCAACGCCGCTAAAGAAGTTTTCACTTCAAAAAAAAGACGGGTTGCACTCTGGGAGTGCTGGCAGAAGTGAAAACATTTTCTTTTTTTCTTCCTTCTTTATATACATAGAAAAAGATAAAAAAGAACATACCATACCATACCTATAATATAGCGCTAATTATAGAACCTATCACTTATTTTCTGCTAATTTTCTGTCAGAAGAAATTAATAAATTATAAAAAGAAAAAATAATCACAAAAAATAATAAATTACAAAAAGAAAAAATAATCACCAAAAGTAATAAATTATAATAAGAAAAAACAATCACAAAAAGTTTCAGAAGGCCAGGTGGTTTGAACCCGATACTATCTGAAACAATAAGGACTTACAGTCGACGTGCTTACCGTTTAAGCTACGACGATATCTATTGAAACTCGCAAAATACATAGTCTGTACCTAATCTTGTATGACGTCAGTCGTCGGTTACGGTTCAAAGGTCAACTAATCCTGACGCTTCCTTAACATTTTACACCCATCCAACGCCGCTAAAGAAGTTTTCACTTCAAAAATCTTTTATCTTTAAACGAGAAAAAAGCAGCTCCAACGGTTTTCATGAAATGTAGTATACAGGGGGTTTCGAGGGCGATAAATCAATCTAGCTAGGATTCCTTTTTATCAAAATGTCATTTTATTAAAAAAAAAAAAGAAATATGACTCTTCCTGACATCTATTGGCGATGTGAGCAACTAACTGCTTTAACGACACAGACGAGATGGCGTTGTGACGAAATAAAATACCGAGCGAAGCTCGGTCATCCAGGTACTTTTACAAAATATATTTATGCATTTGAAAAATTATAAAAATGTCATCCATATAAAAGCGACTCGATAATGTGTCATATAAAAATAAATTCTTAAAAATTAAAAACCCGACCGAGGCTGAAAAGAAGCTTTATAGCAGGCGGAACTCACTAATTTTCATCTGGTTTGAGATTTGCAAATGGGTACCGCCCGCTATAAAGCTTGTTTCTATCTGTTCAGTATCAGTCGGGTTTATTTATTATTTTATTTTACACTTTTTAGTTATGACATAATATATATTTTTGTAATCGTCATCTAATTTCTTCCTTTTGATACTCGACTCGATAAATTTGAGTGATTTTGAGGAGACTGATCTGATCACTCTATGGATTTAAATCAGAAGTTGGTATAAGGTACTATTTCCTATGGCTCTCAACTGCAAATTATTACTGCCTCTATAGGTCTTCCTTGCATGTCTCTTTTCATTTACTTATTCGATAAGAAGATGATTTATATACAGATAGCATTATAGATTCGTTCCCCTAGACTGTACCCACTCTCCGGTAGCGATCTACCGAGCGTACAACGGCGTGTAGCATGTGAGATTGAGAAGAACTTAGTCTCCATGAGCGGCAACCACTCTTCCAACATCCAATGCCCAATCCCCAGCTTAAAAGTAGTTGTACTACTGCTGTAGCAGGCCGACCCGAGAGCGTTCGGTGCCTGAAATGGCTCATGGAAAATGCAACCCATCCAGATAACATTTAGGCTGCAGAGAGCCTACCACCCGGCATGAACTGAATTGGGCCACCTGGAAGTCCCTAAACTGGTTGAGGTCTCGGGTCGAACGAATCTTATAAAATGGGGATACCTGGACGCAGAGGGAGGTGGCTGTGTCTGTAGTGCACCCCTGCAGTCAATAGACCACCTCCTGTCATGCCTGCTGTGCCCCTATACCTGTACTATTGCCGATCTGAATGCGTGACAGAAGATGCGGTCAATGTAGCTGAGTTTTGGGCTTGTCGCATCTAGACGGTATAAATTGCAGTCATTGACACGCGAGGAAGATTATAGATTCGTTAGCGAATCTTTCATATGCAGTACCGAAGCTGATGTTTCCATAAACTAGCAGCGTAATTGGTACTTCCAAATAGCAAATAAGCGCATGTATTTGGTTTGGTAGATTTTGTGTTTCGTTCTTGGCATAAAATCACAGATTACCTAATAGATGAAAATGACGGAATTCAACAGAAAAACCTTACTCATATTTTTTGTCTTTTGAATTAAATCTCCAGTAAATCAGTCATATACCTATATTTATATATCAACTTCGATTAGTAGGAATACCTACTTTTACATTGTATTTTATTAATGTGGAAAAAGCAGTTCCTACCTAGGTGTAGGATGTTGCTGAAGAGAAGACGTCGGACAGGACCGAGCGCCTACCTATACCGGGGACTCCGTGGTCCCCCCACCCGAGAAGGGTCAGATCAAGAGAGATGGCCCAGGGTCAGCCGGGGTGCGAGGGATATGCACTAGCAACCTCACCTTCGGCCTTACACTGCGACAAACAGCGTTTTAGTCGGTTCGAGCCCGTCATCCGGCTCCGTCGGGGGGTTATCCGCGGGGATTTTGCGCACGTTAAAAAGCCTTATTTTTTGGATTCTCTGTGAACACCAACTTCAACTTCTTCAAAATGGCCTCAGTAGCAAATCGCCACAATTTTGCCAATGTATTATAACATTAATAATGGCAAAACGGAAATGTCAAGTGTACCAGAGCCACGTTAGTCACGCCACTAAATTTGTTTCCGTGTGTCCGCCCCCTTCACGGAACAGAAATTTCTGTTCTGTGGCCCCCTCTGTGAAATCATTATGCAGGTATGATTCTGAAACAAAAGACAGACGACACGTCTAAGATGCTGTCATATTAAATGTCAAATGTTGTAGAAGTAAAATGGTGTATGTCGTACTTAGTATATTATGTTTGTTTAATATGTTTATATTCTAGTAGGCCACATAAGAATGATGAAAGCAGAGAACTGTTTGATCTGGAAGACGTGGACCTCATAACTTTATAAGCAAAGCCAGCCTAACTATAAAAAAATAAGAGCCTCATCGGTGATTTAGCAGGTGATGTTGGCTTGTGATGGCCTAGAATACTTATTCACAAATTAAATTCTTACTTGTTCACGTTTTTGGCATTGTAAGGCAAATCGCTACCGTCTACGGACATAGGGACCAAACCACCGGTAATTAG
The DNA here is from genome assembly GCA_949126895.1 of Eilema caniola. Lineage (NCBI taxonomy): Eukaryota > Metazoa > Arthropoda > Insecta > Lepidoptera > Erebidae > Eilema > Eilema caniola. The sequence goes on along the minus strand of OX421460.1, from coordinate 11,564,930 downwards.
GGCTCCAGAGAAAGAAGCCCGGGGTCCGCTTGCAGGCATTTCCTGATCCACTCCTGAGCTACTGGCAGTGAGTCCTGACTATTAAGTGCTAATATTACCTACAATCTACGGACCCCGGATTCCAAGATGAAGGCTTCTGATGCAACCAGGACTAACGCGAAGATTGTGAAGGCGTCGAATGCGGCCGTGCCAATGCAAGGATGATGATGATGATCACAATTTGTATCGGTACCTACTTATTTAATTCAATTTCCAGCATTTAGAATTTCATGGCTTCAATACTAATATGAACACGGAATATGAACGGTGCACCTAATACCTAACTGCTAAGTAATCAAAATAAGTGTAAGCAACGAATTTACCTACCTACCTAAGCTCAAGTTAAGAAAAACTATGCAAGGAGATTATAAAATGAACGACTCCCTCAGTAGTACTGAACCACGAAGAGAAAAGGTCCCCAAGGACGGTCCTGGGCCCCGAGGTGCACCACAATGTTATTATGTAAGTTTTTGAGATACCTAAATCCAATCGTAAACACTACTGTAGTTATCTAAATCCTGTACACTAGCATCAACAGGAGTGGTGGGTAACAGTTATTAAAACAATCAGCTACTTAGTATCTCAATTGAGTTGCGAGTTAAGTATCTGTGAGTATTAGATAAGTAAGTAGATAAAGCATGATGGCATAGAATCGAGAATGCTGAGAATTTCTTCTTTATTTTTTTATACCACTTTGGTAAGTAGGTACGGTGTTGCACACTTCCATATAATCATTTTTAAACCTTACCATGAGATGGGTACTAAGTGCAGTTTGATTGTCTGCCACCTAAGTGATATATATAATAAAGGTAGTCATACCATACTCTTATTTTTTTTTTATACAACTTAGGTGGCAGACAAAGCACATGGCTATCTAATGGAAAGTGATAACCGTGGCCTATGGACGCGTGCAACACTAGAGGAGTCATACTCGTGCTACCGACCCTTTACCCACACAGAGTTTCTGTGCCGTAAGTCTATAAGACAAAGCAGGAGTAGCCTTTAGTCTTCCTGCACAAAAACTCTCCAGTGAGCTCTACTCACCGTCGTCGGGAGCACAAAGCGAGGTTATTTTGGCCGCGGTATTCTGGAGGTACTTCCCAAGTCGGACTGCTCAAGGCCATATACTAACCTTATAAAACCCTGTCTGGAGAACGCCACATTGTAATACTTCGGAAAAAACCAGGGTCAAATCATTCCAGAACCTGAGCGTCCGTGAGTAGTCCGTGGAATGAAGCTCCTTTCTTACATCGCTATGTGCACAGTTGGTCCCGATTGCACCGACCTTGAAACTTGAAACATGACCTCGCTTACTTAGTCTCCATTGTTTTTGGCTTATACCTTTATTATTATGCATTTATTGGAGCGACTTCCGTCTGACTCACCAGGTGTACAATAGGTAGGTACCGGCTTGCAATTGGGTACAATTATATTTGATTGACTAGTCAAATTAGTTACTTTTTACTAAACGTCAAAACAGTTAGTTTTTAGGCGAACTTGTATGAAACAATTCATTTTGATGTCATAATATGTATTAGTCAAATCATTTACTATTATAAGTTGGGTGGATGATTAAAAATAAATGAAATCGATAAAATAAGAACAGACAACGCCACTGTTATGTTGTATGTGTTATTAACGCCTACCATTCATAATTTAATAAGCTCAGTTAAGTAATTTATTTTAACTACAGGAAAATATCCAAATGAGGTTTACGTTGACCCCATGATTTGACTTTTTATTTTTCGTACATATAGGCAGGTGTATATGTGAGTAACTAAGTTATAAAATTATATTTGTGTGACAGACTTCCCGAGTTCTGAATTCGACAGCACGGTACGAACAGTTCGTTCAGAAGCTGCGTGCGAGTGAGAAGGAGCTGAAAGAGAAAAAAATAAGAGAACGAAAGGAGGCACAAGATATTCATAATCTTAATTTTATTGTACGAAATCAAAACAAGTATGTTCACGAATGCAGTTTTTATTTTAGTTTTTTTCATTATATGGCCGTTTGAAAATAAGGGGAATGGGGAAAAGGCTGGGAGGTAGGGTAGGTGTAGTAGCAATAGGCTAGCTATGTCGCGGTCAATAAAACAAACTATTTTTATAGGAGTTTTATATTACAGGAGTCTGATGAGAACTGTAAAAGAACGCTTTGATCTATGTTTTCGAGCGTATGAAGATGATCTTCAAATAAGAAGAGCCAAGTGAGTGATGCTTTTGTGTCTGTTAAATAGCGCTTACTTATCTACGAAGGTAATAATTGCTTCGCCCGTCTGACTGATTAACTGATTCATCCGTTGATCAAATTGAAGTAAGTATATCATTCAGCTCTGCGTTGAGAGCTGAATGACATACTTACTTGAATTTTTTTACCCAATCACGCTTATTCTACTTTGATTAAACAACGTATTTTCCCATGTGTTAAGTACGGGGACAAGATCAGAATTCCACGTACAGAATAATTCTACACAGAATAACAGAATTATAATTCCTCCCCCTTATTGGCTGGTAGCGTTCTCAGCTTTACCACATTGTCTATCGCTGCCAATAATCTTATCTTTTAAGATTAATAACCCTTTACACCGCTGAAGAAGAAATTCACATGCAGAAGCTTGTACAAGTGATTTACGACGGCCGCGAGGCTGCCTGGGTGGACAAGACAGACCGCCTTGCGCACCTGTTGGCTAAGCGACAGAAGGAATATGACGACGAACACGATTCTAGACATATTACCTTGTAAGTAAAGTAATTTAAAAAATTAAAACACCCATCAAGATCTTCAGCGCCCTAGTTACTAGTTAGTCTAGTCAAGATCTTCAGCGCCCTAGTTACTAGTTAGTCTAGTCCCTCCCTTACAAGCTGGTACCTAAGTACTCCTGGAAAGGGTTGTCGTCACGGGGTTGGATGGTCAGACGGCAGTCTACAGTGAGATATCACGAGAGCGAGAGCTACTATCTTCTTCGATTGTACTAATACAGACCATTCATGATCATCAAAGCATTAGCCCCCGTTATATCTAATGGTACGTTTAGACTATGACACTATACACAGTGTATACATTGAAGTGTCTCTGTATGAACACGAGTCTCCCTGATTCAAAATTTATTGTGACACGATAATAAGTGTCGTATCGTTTTCATACAGAGACACTTCGATGTATACACTGAGTTGACTGAGTGTACCGTGTATATAGTGTCATAGTCTAAACGTACCTCCCGAGGAGGGCCAGACCGAAAGGGATGGCCCTGGGTCAGCCGGGGTGCGAGGGATATGTCGCAAGACAACCTCACCTTCGGCCTAGCACCACGACCCACAGACGGCGTGCGGTTTAGTCGGTTCGAGTCCGACATAACCCACCCCTCCGGCTCCGGAGGGGCGGGTATCCGTGGGGATTTCCCGCACGTAAAAAAAAAAAAAAAAAAAAAATTCTAAACGTACCTTCCTTAAGGCTTTGACCTCGGAACCCGAGTTCGCTTTCTCCCCTTGACATCATCATCATTATTTGGCTTGTCTTAGCTACTACGGGGGGCGTTTGTCCCCCTGTATCCTCAACCCTGATTGGATAGCCTACACTAGAGCCTCATCCGTCAAACAACAGACTGGCCCCGAAGATCTCAGTGAGGTCACGTACACCCATATTTACTTAGTTTCTATAATATGTACATAAAGAATAATAAGAATGTTAAGTAATACATCTTTCAAGAAACGAATGTTTAGGTCTAAATGCATTCATGCGCTTCCGAGTGTCTACAAGCAGCGTGCTCAGGATATTGAGAAGGCCTGGCGATACCAGGTTCGAGAGAAACAGTCGCGGAAATTAGCGGACAAAGAAATCGATAACATGTGGAATGCTGTTCTTATGAAGGAGACCGAAGCTCTCGTAAGATTTCTATTTTGAAACATTGGAACTTTTAAACATTCTTTACACTGAGAAGGAATTAAATCACTTTCGCGGAAGAGATCTGATTTATAACCTTCTCTATTATCGTAAAATTATTTACCTATAATGTCAGATGTCCCTAGAGGGTATCTACCTACTACTGATCTGGGTTTTTTATTGGTGCAGTATGGATATTGTTTTATTATGTAGTTAGGTACCTACTTTTATTTTTTTATGTTGCATTGCAATAGATATTTTTCTTCTTATTTTTGACGTGAGTATTGCCACGGCTCACAGGTAGTTTACCTAACAAAATGCTTGAATACACTCGCAGTAATTTATTATTAAATATTTAATACCTTGTCTAGACTGCTCGCGTGGATTATGAAACAATCAATTGTTTTCGTCGTAATAGCGAAGCTAAGGAGCAAACAGATCGCCATCTCGAGATACGTCGAGTCGAGCGAGCTAAACAACAAGAGAAACTGAAGCAAGACACACTCCAGCTAATGGCCAAGTTTGAAGCAGATCGGCTGCAAGAAGAAGAAGGTGATAGATAATTAAAAAAATTAAGCGATACTGACTAAGAAGGCGGTTGTCATTTCTTCATCTGACCGTCCATATCTCCTCCGACTAGAGTTCACTGGAGAGTTTTGTGCTGTCAGTGGGAAGACCAATGCTTGTCCAGCTTTGTCTTCTGCACTGATGGCACAGAATGTCTGTATTCTTACAGGGTCGGTAGTACGAGTGTGACTCCTCTGTTGTTGCACACGTTTATAGGCCTCGGTGACCAATTTCCATCAGGTGGTCCGTGTGTTAGTCTGCTGCCATCTTCTTCATCCTAGCGTTAATCCCAGTCGCATCTGAAGAATTCAACTTGGAGTTTGGGGTCCGCTTTTACCAGATTTAGCTTAACTTCGACATTTTCCGTGAAGCGACTGCCATTAGACCTCCACAACCCAAAATCGACATCGAAGCATTGCAGTTAAACCAGTTGTTGGATTTTTGAGCCCTCCGACTACCCGTAACGACTGCCATAGATGTTCGTATGGCAACCGGGACCAACGGCTTAACGTGCATTCCGAGGCACGACCAGATCAGTGCAAATAAATCCATATTAATGCACACAAATATTGCGCCTCCCGCTAAGCGGCCGCGTTCACTACCGCTTCGCCACGGAGGCTTGTCTGCTACCTTAGTGGTATAAAAACACAGTCGATCTCGCCTACATCTAAACTTCACACTGGAGTCCAAGTTTCCACTCTCCTCCTTGCCATGATTTGGTTCGGATGCCCCTTACAGGACAACTGCCCAAGCTTTATGATCCCCGAACCTCAAGAGGAAGGCCTATGAGTCTTTTCCGACAATACGCAGGTGTACAGGTTTACAGGTAAGGTTGGCTTGGACTTCGAAGATTGCTATTAGGTCTATGAGGCCTAAAATACAATGTAATCTTACATTTGATTACATATAGTCTTACTGATACAGTACAATACCTACAGTTGCACCTGTACGTACAACTTTATATGAGAACGTGGGACCATAATATATTATATCCTTTGGTGTCTGTACCTAAACGATAGTGAATCACGAAGGTTTAATAGTTAATAGGTATAAATACTCTAAAATGTAATCTATACAGAGAAACGTCAATGCCGGGAACTGCACCAACAGAGAATCAAAGATATAAACGCCATGATCAAAGACCGTAGAGAAACTGTCGCGAGGCAACGGAACAAAGCGAAGGTTGTAAGTGACGCGTGGGATTCACTGGCGAACCAAAGCCTAGCCGAGGACCAGGCCGAGCAGGAACGTAGGCAACAGCAACTGGTTAGAATTATTTTTTTAGACCCCGCGATCTAATTTATTTCCCTCCAGACTGAACTAAGGTATTCATAATAGAATATAGATAGGTATTCATAAATATGTATTTGAACCGAGTGGTAATCAAACAGAGCTAATTTCTATCTCAGTTGTGAAGATAGATATCTTAGATTTCTATACTGTTTATGTGCATTATATAAGACATACTTATGATAACCATCAGAATACTACCAGAAATAAAGCCAACACGAAGATGATTCTTACTCCACGGTCTTCACGCAAAATATTCAGTGATCTTACCTCAACACAAGTAACTATAAATGTGAATATCTTATCAATTGATATTTTCGGAAGTGTCAATATAAAACATTCTAGTAATTTCAATTTAAGTACTGTATCTTTGGTCCAGGTCGAACTCGGTGAAATGAACCTCAAGCTGGCAGAGCAGACGCGTCGCTTTGCGAAGCAGAAAGTGGACAACTTACCTCTGATACAAGAAGAGTACCAGCGGAGAGAGCAAGCTGCTCAGCTGAAACGAGACCAGTTGGTAGAACTGTCGCGTAAGATCGACAGGGTAAGAATTGGATTGAAATTGAGTACTATCTGGAAAAAACCCATTTGCCAACCATCAACACACAGATTTCATCGTGTGGGGACAGAGATAGAATGCAAGTATCACCACCCTATTTCATCCGAAGGGAGTCGTAAGAGGCGATTAACAGAAAAATATGCAGACTTTGCAAGAGAAGGATATCTCCAAATAAAACCTTGTACAACAATTGTTGTAACAGCCCGTCTGGTTAGCGTAGAAACCGTAAGCTAAAACCTCCCAATATTGCCTAAGTCCATCAGTGGACTGCAAAAGGCTCATTGATTGATTTAACCGAAATATATGTACAGTCGACAAATGAGATAAGATTGCACCTTTACATACAATTTTACATGAAAAAGTGCAACCGTATCTCGTTTGCCGACTGTACAGACAACTATAAAAGTAGCTTAACAAATGCTAATTGGTCAAATTAGCTTTGAAACCTTACATAAGATGATAATGAATACATGAAACACACCTACTTTGGCCTCTGGGGGTTATAGATAAATCATTAGTATTCCAAGGTTGAAAAATGTTTGTAAAGACTAGTTATCAGTAAAGTCTTAGTCACCCGGATAACCTAACTTTTGCGCGTTGCCTTTCTGGTTTACCTTTCTTATAGTTTTAAATTTTTCACATACAATAATACAAACTACAGTATACGCTATCAGGACACCGGTGCTGCAATTGTGCAGCAAATGAAAGAAAGAGAGCTGGCCCGTAAGAACGTGTATGACGAAACAATCGACTACAGACACCAGGTCGCCAATCAACTGGACCGTCTGGTCAAGCATAAAGAGCTGACAGACGGACAAGCAAAAATGCTGTTCTATAAGGACATGCTTGGTCAGATCGAGTATAATAAGCTGTTGAAGGTAAAATACATATCTTCTTACATATTTTAAGGAAGAATATTTATTTGATTTATTTATTCATTAAAACCAAGTTGTTAACCTGTATCTCAGGAGACAATTCCTTCCCACTTTACATGTTACAAATTTTAGTTTCAAGTAAAGTAGAAAAGATAGGTAGGTCTGTCTACACCCAAAGAGGCCATCTGGGTGCAATTCCTATACCTTATTGAGCTGGGCATTAGCGACTCGAGACGGTATGCGGTTTTAGGCAGAGTGAGTCGGATATAACAGACTCGCCTGTCGGCTAGGGGTATCCGCGTATACATAGGTTTAGGTTCTAGACAAAGGTATATTCAAGAGACCTAGCAGTTTCATTAAATTGGTCCATACTCTGAATTGCTTGAATATAAACGTTGCAGCGATACATTTTCGGGGGCACATTGCAACCTCAGCCTGATAGCCACTACAGCTGTTGCTTAACGGACGTCGTTTCGGCGCAGACTTTACTCTCATAGTCAGCGACAGATCAAGAGTTCTGACCAAACTAGGCTAATTGAGTGGACGCGCCCCCGCCAGGTGTGTTACGGACGGCCTAAAAGTAGTGAAAAGAGTAGTAGTGTGAAAATGTCAACATGGCACGGTCGGCAACACGGTCCGAGTTTAACATAAAAAATGAGTTGACGTTATTGCGAGGCGGATTAAACAAAACTCGCACTAGGCTCTGTTGCCCGCTCACCCACTCGCTCGACCACCGACCGAAAATTTCTAAATTTATTGTTAAAATTAGTGACTCGCGCATTTAATTTTAGTGTTTGGTCTCGGTCTAGTTGAAATATGTAGGGTAGATGCAATAATGGTAGGTTAGTGCATGCGAAGACATGATTTCACCGGGCGCCCCCTCCCGATCCTCGCGCCCTAGGCTGCAGCCTAATTAGCCTAAGGGTTAATTAGGCCCTGCTCATTGTTGAGAAGATTGGAAAGTTGCGTGAGGAAATAAGCCGAATATTAAACTGAAAGCGAAGCACGGGCTTCAGTTGCAACCGGGATCTTCGTTATAAAATAATACAGTCACGCCTGTTATCCTAGGAGGGTGAGGCAGAAGTGAATACACATACCCACACAAACTTTAATGTTCACATTTAACAGGAACGCGCTAGACGGGAAGCTCAAGAGGAAACCAAGAAGTTCCAGATAGCGACAAATGAGTATCAAGAACTGATAACGCTCTCAAAGTTAGTTAATTATGAAGTACTTGGCACTACTACTAACTACTATCTGCTGTGTGTTCCTCCTGGCGGTAATGTCGGCCGCATCCGAAGAATTCGAGTCCGCTTTTTTCAGACTAAGTACTTCGATATTTTTCACAAAGCAACTGTCATCTGGCCGTTGGCGATATCGAAGTTTTGAAGTTAGACCAGGAGCCCGTTCCATAAAAACTACAATTTACCAGGGGCCCGTTCCACAAAAACTACAATTTACAAATTACAAGTACAATTCGATGTACATTGCGTAGGTAATTGGTCATTTAAATTAGTTTTATAATAAATGGCTAATTAACTACGCAGTGAACATCGAATTGTACTTGTAATTTGTAAATTGTAGTTTTATGAAACGGGCCCCAGCAGGCACATGCTGTAAGAACGTTTCAAATGGTCGAACGGAATTGATATCTGAATTCGCGGTGAGAAATCAATTGCTGCTCTTCAATTGTTGCGTGCTCTAACGTGACGTCGCCAAATTTAGAGCGTGCGCAATTGAAATTTTACCGCGAATTCAGCTGTCAAATCCGATCTTCGAAATTGATTCAATTCGTAATGTGTTTGCAGTTAAGGACAAATATACTGAAATGTGTGAGACATTCACACAAAGATTTCCATAACTACTTAGTAGTTTTAAAGAGTTTAAAAGACTGGTTGGACCAACAATTCTTTTTCATTTTGCCCATCTAGTGTGGGATGACAACCAAAGCTTTCCTGTCTTTTTTGGGGTAGGTTCCAAATTTAGTATCTATCCTATGAAGCGTTTAGGATGATGTAATCACTAATATTAAGTACCTGCCTCAATCACGCCTCCTCTCCGCTGGAATCTGCTGAGACCATACAATGTTTGCTTTCCACTTAAAGCTTTCCACACTCGCGAAAAGCGTCTTTTCCCTTTTATCTTTTACTAGCTGATGCCTGCGGCTTCGCCCGCGTTGAATTCTGTTCCCGTTACCGTGACGGCATAACCCTTTTTTTTAAAAATCTCTGCATAAGAACCATTCTGATACTACAATGAACACTAAAAAAAAAAAGAATTAGCGAAATCGGTCCAGCCGTTCACGCGTGATGGCGTGACCAAGAGAACTACGGATTCATTTTTATATACCTAATATATAGAATTATTGTTATACATTCTCGCCTAGAATTTATTAATGGTTACCTAATATTAAAACTTTTACTTTACTTCAGGGCAAACTACGGTAATGATCATCCGTTCATGAAACAGATAGCACGATTGTCTAAGAATTCGAATACTTGAAGACCAAGCCATTATGGACCACTTGCATTATTTTTTTATAGAGACGTACCTATGAGTTAAATTGATTCCTGTGTAAGTAATATAAGAGACTATTGCCCGTTTGCACTGAACTTAAGAGTATCTTAACCTGATGCCTAAAGTATATAAGACACTCTTAACAAAAAAATGCATTGCACCAACCCTAAGATACTCCTAAACACGCTAAGTCAATCTTAATTCTTATGACACCGAATAAGTAAGTCATAACGTTATGGCGATGAGTGATGATTGCCATGACGATGACGATGAGTGATGATTTCGGCTTCAGTAAAGTTGTGGGGACTTTACTGAAAGTTCCCCCAGGAGATTTGGAACGAACACAAAATGACACAATTCACTGTAATATCCCACTTTCCTACACTTGTGTGAATTGTCCAAGACGTTATGTCTAAAAATTCAACATTTTTACACATAAAAACTCGAATTCACACCAATTTCAAAAAATAAAATAATACTGCGATATGCGCTTTCCCGCGTTCGCGCCAAAATTCCGACGTGATCGTTAAAGAAATCATAGACAATCGCTCAATTATCATAGACATTTGGCTAATTCATTCGTTCATTTACACCTTCATTCGCTTTACTAGGCTTATCTTAAGTTAGGAATGCCCTTTCGTAAATATGTTGGTGCAATTGAAAATAAAGTTAAGATTATCTTAGACTTAGGAGTCACTTTACAAGGATTAACCTAAGTAGAGTTTAGTGCAAACGGGCATATGTGTAACATTTTATGAATTTTGAATAAGTTCTTTATATAACAAAAAGAGAAAATATTATTACTGTTCGCGCCAGTCGCGGGCACTCACGACCACGGAGGGGGGAGCAAGACGCACGGGAGGCAGCAGCGTGGGGATTGGTCGCCTATCACGACACCTCGGCGGCTATGACGGTGATTGGGTAGCGATGCCGAGGCGGCGGTAGACTTGTTTGTGAGCCATCGAGGACTACACTTGTTTTTGTGCTCCTAGTTGCCAATATAGTTATACAGTCCACCACATTTAGTTTATTTTAACATCGAAGGATCCCTAACAATTACTGATTTGTCAACAACTTAATTTACTTGTGTACCTATCTATAGTATTTATAATATGGAGTTATATAAAAAAAAGTTTAATCTTAGTGTCCGCATAACTTCTTCTTTTTGTTCTTCCTAACGCTAATCCCAGTCACATCCAAAGCTTTCAACTTGGAGTCTGTAGTCCGCTTTACCAGGGCAATTATGTTATCTGTGACCAGGGTATCTGCGGATTTGTCCTCTTACCCTTTTGTTTTTATATCTAATATACATATAAAATTCTCGTGTCACAGTTTTCGTTCTCAAACTCCTCCGCAACAGCTCGACCGATTCTCATGAAATTTTGTGGGCATATCGGGTAGGTCTGAGAATCGACCAACATCTATTTTTCATACCCCGATTCGCGATAACCGACATCCACGCGGGCGGAGCCGCGGGCGACAGCTAGTAGTATGTATAATACTGAGTTCAGTAAAAAAAAAAGTTTAACCTTAGTGTCCGCATAACTTCTTCTTTTTCTTCTTCCTAATGTTAATCCCAGTCACATCCGAAGGCTTTCAACTTGGAGTCTGTGCTCCGCTTTACCAGGGTATCTGCAGATTTGTCCTCTTAACAAATGTTTTTAACAAATACTGATATCACGACTTACTTATGTGCTGAGTTTAAACTATGGTTTTAGTCATTTAAGTCAGTTTGTTAGTGGTAGTTAGGTTAGTTATCAATATGTAATGACCGAGTAATAATTATGGCTAATATAAGGAAAAATAAGTTATATTTTTATGTTTTCTAATAAGGATACTAATACTTAGTTTATTCAATTTTTGATTTGCCAGTACACAATAAAACCACTTTAGACTGAGCGTTTTTTTTTGTTTTGTTCCCACACTTCACACACTGGATCCGCTGACCACGGATGCCGCACATGCCAGGCTTGCCACGCTAGCCATGCTGGCTACGCATACCACGCTGGCTACGCATACCACGCTGGCTACGCATACCACGCTGACTACGCATACCACGCTGGCTACGTATACCACACTGGCTACGCATACCACGATGGCTACGCATACCACGCTGACTACGTATACCACGTTGGCTACGCATACCACGTTGGCTACGCATACCACGCTGGCTACGCATACCACGCTGGCTACGCGTACCACATTGGCTACGCATACCACTTTGGCTACGCATACCACGCTGACTACGCATAACACGTTGGCCACGCTGATTACACATACTACGCAGTCTATGCATACCACGATGGCGATGGTAAATTCAAGCACACTGGCCACACCAGTCGCGCTAGCTGCGCTGATTACGAGACAGGCTCGTAGTCCATTCTTTGTGCGTTTAAGGTGTTTTAAACATACTGTCTCTTCCTCCTGGCGAAGCTTTTTCTCACAATACTTGTAAAGTAATGGGGCGTGGATTTCTGTAACCATCCTCTTTTCTAAATTTATTTTAAAATCAAAACTAACGTCGTTGTCGGGTATCACGACTTTTGATGTTAGATCGTAGAGCTAAGGTCGAAAAGGCGAATTCCTTTATAAAACATAAAAGACAATAAAAGAAATATGAGCAAAATATTTCAAATCAAAACTTGTCAATAACTTTATACAACTTTGACAAACAAGGCTTGTCAAGCTACATTTCACAATTACAATCCCGAGAAATCAAACTTTTCATCGACTTTACTTTAATTTTAAAATAATAAATCTAGATAGGTATTATAACCAATAATTTAATATAGGATTAAGAAAATGAGTCTAGGTTATGGTCAGCCAAGACCCCCACCAAAGGTGCCTAAAGATGGACCAGGACCTCGCGGCGCCCCTGAGTGCTATTACGTAAGATATCATTCTGTTCTATTAGAAACAAATTGGGTAAAACAGGGTGAATAGACATCATAGCAGGATCAAAGGGTGAAAAGAACTAAAATAATCAGCTAAATTCTGTTATTTTCTTTCAAGTGTACTGGGGAAGTACCTCCGTCCTACATAATACCGTTGCCAGAGTAAGGTAGTGTAGCTAGAGCTTACCGCGTCAGTGGGAAGACCAAAGGCTTGTCGTGCTTTCTATTCTGCACTGATGGCAGAGAAACCCTCTGTTCTTACAGGGGTACGAGCAGTGAGTGACCCGCAGTACGAGTGTGACTCCCTGGTGTTGCACACGTCCATAGGCCACAGTAACCAATTTCCATCAGATGGGCTATGTGCTTGTCTCTCACCTGAGTGATATTAAAATCTATGGACTGTAAACCTGTACATGTGAAAGTGTTGAAGTCTATTTAATTATTTACTTGACCGTTTGTAGGTAGCTACTTGCTACCTAATCGTATCAATTCTCGATTTGATACGGTTTTTCCATTAGAAAAGTCTTGGTCAAACTTAAAACCTTATGGACTAAGAGCCCGTGAATGCTAGACCTTCGTCATTTTGTAAAAGCTGAAAGTGTGCCAGCGTATTCTCCCAATACAGGTAAGAATGATGGCCCATTATGAAGTTTGGGTCGCGATAACCGACATTCACGCAGGCGGATCTGCACTCGCCAACTAGTATAAATATGAATAATTTAGCTTTTATTTACAAAGAAAATTAGTCAGTCTATATATCGACTGTGAACTGGCAATAGGTACTATCTCAAAAATTTATGGAAAGTTGTTCTATTTTCGGTCAGGCACAAATACACAAATATTATAAATACGATAAATTTGATACTTATTACCCTCAAAATTCACCACTTTCAATTGGTCCTGTCTCAGCTGTCACTGTTTTACACTGTTGTGTAAAAAGTATTATGTCCTATCTGACCTTGACCTGAAATTAGATTGCTTAATAGAGTGAATATCTCATATAGTTAAATTTTCATATATTTCGCCTTTCTAGAAGTATTTCTTTTCCAAATAATAACAATGTTTCCACATAGGACTAACTTACATTGCATCCGAGACCTTAACCTCGGAGTCAAGGGTTAACCTTCCGGCTTTTCCTCATCTATTATTGCACGGTTTGGGCATCCATGTCAGTGAGACCATTGGCATCCATGCCATTTTCAGGCATTTGTTACCTGAAAATGGCATTGTTTCACTCTCTTAAAAAGTTGCAAAATCATAGATAGGACCTGTTGCCAGTTCACAGTCGATATATGTAGTTATGATTACAGACGTCTCGTGTGCTAAACTCTACCCGCCGTTACGTGCAATTCGTAAAAAAGCTTCGCCACGAGGAAGAAGAAGCACGTTTAAAATATATTAAAGAGCGAAGAGAACGAAGCGAAAAGCGTTCGTTCGAATTCAATAGTGCGACCCAACGCCGGTAGGTCTAAAGCACGGTCATGCAAACTATTACCGGCTAGATGTAGACGTTGTCCAAAATCTCAGTAACGGCTGGCCACACAGCCAGAGACACGTTACTGCATTAGGTACTTTCCATGGTTTCAATAGCCAACGGATCCACAATCAAATGATTTTTTTCGTATTCTCATCAATAGGAGATCCATTTGAACCATGGAAAAAAGCGCGGTATGCCATGTCTAACGATTGATTTGCACATTACCAGCACCATAGCGGCACTTATTTGCGGAGTTCTCTCTCAGCTCAAAACTATACGAACAATAAATTCCTGTGACGGATCATCAGGCAGCTATGAAAACTTGCCATCTCAGGCAAGTTTTCATATGTGCCTACCTAAAAAAGGAAATACTATAGGTGGGGGCTGTTATGTTCTCAGTGGCAGCACCAATCGCTGTTTATGACTTATTAAAATTATAAAATAACAGCTGTTCTGTGTATTCTGGTCATCGATTACGCTGCGTTAGTAAAATTCTTTTTCTTTTCAGATCTATAATTAATAAGATCTCGTCTCGAGTGAACTTGTCTTTGCAAGCATATCAAGATTCGATTGAAGAAAGAAGATATAAGTGAGTTTATTTTTAGGAATTCTTGTGCAAAAAAGTACTGCTACTGAAACCGAAATCCAATTTCTCTTGAGGCCTCAACTAATCTAACCTGTAAAAATGACGCAGGTTTTTCAGGTCAGGCGAAGTCCTGGAAAAGCTGACATACTATTTTTCACAGAATAGACAAAAAAGTTTTTCTGTTACTCATATCAGCATCGTTGTATATCGATTGCATCTGAGGCCTTTACTATTTTCAGATTACTACAGATTCTCACAAGAGAGGAAGAAAAAGATATACGCCTTTTGGTGCAAAATGTGCAAGCGGGAGCCGAGTTATTATATAAAGAGAAAATGGAGCGTCTCGCGAATCTCATCGCTAAAAGAAAGAAAGAACATGAAGATAAATTTAAGGATACGCCCATGTTAGTGATCGTTTATTGTAAATAGGCTAAGGAAGGTCGTGGACATGATGCTATTCCGATGGCCACTGGCCACACTAGTTAAGGTTGAGATGATAGGCTTAGCATTACTAGTATCCTACGTTGTAGGCCCAAGTGATGATGTTTGTGTAATTATTTGAACTCCTGTCCGTTCAGTTGTATACGGGCTCCAATAAACTTTCCTAATATAAGTATTTTGGATAGCGTGTTGTTAGTTTCAAACAATTAATTTACTACAAATTATGTTTCAACTAAAATCAAAAATCTTATTTACTAAGGTAACTTAATACTGAGCAATAATATTTTAAATTCAGATCGAAATGTACTCATGTATTGCCTTGCATAATCAAGCTGCAAGCTAAAGAGGCTGAGGAGATCCAGCTATATCAGATGCGGGAGAAGCAGTTGCGTAAGTTAGCGGCGAAGGAATTTGACAAGATGTGGCACGATTTGAAGATGAAGGAATCTGAGGCACTGGTAAGCACGGTTAAAAATAAGTAAACTTGTTTTCAAATGAAGTCGATTAAGTGCAAGTCAGACTGGAGCACTCTTCCGTACAAAATTGGATTCAGGTAAGAACTTACGCTTTATAAACTGCAATATATTTTGATTGCGTTGATCTCCACGTACAGTCAACTACAAAGAGATGTAGCCAATTTAATCTTACAAAATAATGTACCACTGCAATTGCCACTATAAACTAACCAAAGATTGTGACAAACATGGTATCCACCGAACTTGACAGTAACATGTATGAGCGTAAAGCGCAATAATTATGTATCCCACTACATTTCCTGTGATATGTACACTTACAATCTTAATAGAAAATGTATCCAAAAACTGTGAAAGAAAATTGTATACATTTAATGTTCCAAAGAAATCTAACCATAGTAAAAAGGATGTACGAATTTCGAAGTGCTACCAAAAACAAAAAAGGTTCTTCTCTGAAACTTCCATTTAAAAATAAATTCATTACAAACACATAGAGTTTGAATTATCTGAAATCCTATCGAAAACCTATGGAGATTGATGGTAAAGAATTGGGATTCGACAGATATAAGGAATGTACTAAATTTAAAAGAACATGTGTACCATCTATGGGACATGAGTCGCGGATGCAATTTTTGTAAAAAATGTATTCAGTCTATGCGTAACCGGCTAGAATCCGTTATACAAGCTGATGGTGGTTATACTAAATTTTAAATTGACCTTAAAACGAGTATAATTATAAGTTTCAACTTTATTCAAAGGGAATATTTGTTGCTTTTTGTCATCTTACGTGTAAGTTATTTACTAATAAAAATAAATGATAACAGCCTTTTTTCTTTTATCCGTCATCCAATACACGTGTTATGAATAATATTTTGCCATCGGTTTCATTCGGAAAAGTTCGTATGTACTGTAGGAACATCGCAATGCGTCAAATCCAAATTCTGTCTTCCGTGGTCAAATCTTTTGTTTTGCAATTATGTCAATAATAGGAACATTCAATTTTCTTTGACAGTATTTGAATAGATTTTTAATTAAGATTGTAAGTGTACATATCACAGGAAATGTAGTGGGATACATAATTATTGCGCTTTACGCGCATACATTTTACTGTCAAGTACGGTGGATATTATGTTTGTCACAATCTTTGGTTAGTTCATAGTGACACTCGCAGGGTCACATATCATTATGTAAGATTAAATTGGATACATATCTTTGTAGTTGACTGTACAGATACCTACCACTCTACTGTTATGTTGGACTCGAATCGACTAAAACCGCCGTATCGGATCACAAATTCCGGAGCGGGATCCATCGTCGAATGAAGCATTTCATTTATAGACTTTTGAATTGATCGAGTCGATCGGCTCATGGTTTTTTAATTTAAATCAATACCTACCTGCTTATCCTTTTGCTAATAGGGATATAACCAAACAACGGGGTCAAAACACTGGTTTGGATTTATTTTATTATTCTCTTTATTTCATCAACAGTTTCAATCATTCTCAATTTATTCTTAAGGCTGTCCGCATGGAATACGAAACTATTGAACTTTTAAACCGAGACAAGAAGGCCAAGCAGTTCTCAATCGAGCAGATGGAACAACGGCGCGCACTACGAGCTAAAGAACAGGAGAGGTTGAGGCAAGAAACACTTAGGATGAAAGCTAAATTCGACGAAGACACTAAAAAGGAAGAAGAAGGTAGGTACACTTCATCAAAACAAAGATTAGCTAATAAATTCTCTGGGTAAGAGTGAAAAACGCACGGTACTCAATCAAAACTTAACCACGTTATCGACTTTCTCTCAATGCATGCCGTTGAATGTTCACTTACCTACTCCATAGCAGCCATTCATTCTTGCATGCACTCGATCAAAATTATATATTTTATACTGCTGATCGATTTACTCACTTAATATTTTCACTTTGACTAAAAAACAATTAGTCTTTAAAAATAGAATTTTGAAGATTATGAGGGTGAAAATGGTTCGTATGTGAATTGTAAAAACTTGCACGCACTTTCAAGGTTCAACACTGACAGTTTTCTATAAAATGTCTAACTTTAACCTCTAGCCGAATGCAAGCGCCAAGAAATCCGCCGTCAGCAAGTGAAAGATATGAAGCAGATGATGCAAGACCGTGTAGAAGCTGTCGCTAGGAGACAGGCAGCCGACCAGATTATTAATAGTACATGGGACTCCCTCGCAGGCCAAGGTTTAGCTGATGAAAAAGCTAAAGAACTACGAAGAAGACAAAAAGAGGTAAGGCCATAAGTATTTATCTTAGATTTTAGGTCATGTTATGTTGCTGACCGTATTAATGACCGTAGGCTTATCCAACCAATCCAACATTAGAAAATATTTTATAAGCAATAATCCAAAGCCGGTCATCTAGAACCTTTAGTTAGTAACATATTAACCAAATTAGAAGCCCGTCGATCGCATCCTTTCCCGAGCCGCGGGCCACAAAGGACCACGATACACTGCGTAAAAATTATTTCACAGTTAAAGCGCTAATTATATATATTGCTCTGAATTTATTTTAACGTTTAAGCCCGTTTTTATAAGGTATATTTTAACGTTTAAGTATCAGCATCGACTTATACTTTGTGTTGAAAGCATACCTACACAACATACAACAACCTATAACGGCTATAACTATTGCCTTCTCGTCTTAAACTTCCTGTAACTATTACATTACTTTTTCAGAGGGAACTGGACGAATGTAATCGCAAAATGTTGGCACTCAAGAATCATTTTGCAGATACAAAGTACGATAACGACCCACTGATATTTGCAGAGGGACAGCGGCGACGAGATGTGGATGATCTGAAGCGATGTCAATATCGTGTCCGTAAAGCGAAGCTTAATAGGGTGGGCAAGACTATTCTATTGTAACATCATCCCAGTTGCATCTACTTGTTACTTTACTAGCTTCTAGCTTGTACTTTGAAGCTCCGAATCCTCTCTCCTACTCTTTTTTTCAGTATTGACTTTTAGTTATGACTTTAAGCCTGTGCCATAGCCGCGTCTGTTATTTATTAGGTGTATCTACCAGTTGTATGTGTTATCTTGGGAAGGATTCATACTCCCAATTCTATTACAATAGAGAGA
The DNA here is from genome assembly GCA_949126895.1 of Eilema caniola. Taxonomy (NCBI): domain Eukaryota; kingdom Metazoa; phylum Arthropoda; class Insecta; order Lepidoptera; family Erebidae; genus Eilema; species Eilema caniola. The sequence goes on along the minus strand of OX421460.1, from coordinate 11,546,222 downwards.
AGAGTAACCTTAACCTAAATTTCCGGGAATTTTTTTTGACTAACAGTTACTGTTGATTAGGGCAAAATTGTAATAAAATTAACGAATTTCAGGACAACAGTGCTGACGTTCAAAGACAGATCAGAGAAAAGGAGGAAGCACGTAAAAATCAGTATGACGCAACAGATGATTACAATAGCCAGGTGTCCAAGCAGTTGGATGAACTAGTTAAACATAGCGAGCTGACTGCAGCGCAGGCGAGGAAATTGAATCTTAAGGATCTTCAGCAACAGATGGAGTACAATAAGCTGATTAAGGTAAAAAAGATGTATGATAAAGAAGCTTCAAAATTACCTTGAAGCTGACTTCTTTACAGAGTGAAGAACAAGAGTGTGTATTCTTTGAAAAGTTCGATAACGTTTTCTTCATATGCTTGTCAACCAATTATCTTATTTTTTTGTTTCGTAGCTAGGTACTTTAACTCACTCACAATTATGTTTGAATTTTGACCAGTAAGCGAATGACGAATAAAAGTAGCCATCGATCTTTCGCTATCAAGATGGTAAGTTCCCATTCATTTAGAAAACGCTTTGTAAATGCTTTCCTCTTATATTGCAACAGGAACGAGCAAAACAAGATGCAATAAATGAAGAAAAGAAGTGCCAGATTGCTAGAGAGCAGTACCAAGAAGAGATTAAGAAGATGCTGTCACGGCAAGTTTATTTATATATTTCCTCAATATTTCTTCCTTGCCGTGATGGTTTCCGGTAGAGAGAAGAATAGGGCCACTCCTTCTCTTCCATCCAAGGCGATTAAAGGATAGAGCTGCTCTCCATTCGACAGGACACAGTACATGACTAAGTCCTCGGCTCGCCCCTATGTGACTGTTAATATATCTCTGCCTACCCTTTCGGAGATTTACAGCCGTGAGTACATGTATGTATTTCTTTCTAAACATCTTTCAAAACAACCAGAAATTAGCATCCATATGTCTACTGCTATTAACGTGTCCTCAACGAAGTGTCAAGGTGTACCGTAATCTAGTCAGGCAAGAGTTACGCGTTTAGCCTTGTCCATGCTTGTATTCACTGATGCAGATAAACATCCGGTCGTAAAGCTAAACCGTCACAATAATTTATTTTCGACTTGACAAAACCATTAAAAATATTCCATTCCTTGACACAAACTTCCCATAGTTTATCTTATACGTCATTATCTTGCGTAGAATCCCGGTAGCATCTGAGACTATCACCCTGGAGTCCAGGGTCCACTTGCCGGGTTTTCCTTTTCGCGTCAAATATCTATGTTTATTATTTGTTATGTCTAAAAAGTTAAGACTATAAATTGAGCGAATCAGAATGATCGAATCGTAATTTGAAGAAGAACTATAAATATAGATATAGATATAGATTATACTTTTAGACTTGTATTATTTGTATTAAATATTCCGATTAAATAATCTCTGCAGGCCATTCTACAGCGAGCGCGTCCACCCATTCATGAAGCAGATGTCTTCAGGACTGAAAATGTGTCATTGTGGTCCATTCCCCAACTACTGCGCATTCCCGTCTAAACATAGCTCTGTTATAGTAAAGAATAGTACTGTGTAACATGGTTCTAAGGTGAATAACTATGGAGATAATTACCTAGCTGTAGGTATCAACTCCCCTTGAAGGTCATCATCATCTAAAAATGAATACGAACAGATGTAGGCGTCGGATGTAACCGGGAACCACGCTAACGTGGTTCCTCACGGTTACATTAAACGCCTTCATCTCGGAGCCTTCTTATTTTAACTTATGGCGGATGTAAGAGGAATGCTCCCTAAGCCGAAGGCCCCTGGTAGTACTCCGAGTACACTCATTTGGCAAATTACTTTTTCGATTTGATGTAAAAAAAAATTTTTATTCTTTTTCTTTTTTACTGATTCATTAACATTATTTATTCTCCGTCGTATTAGTAAAGCTCAATGAAAAGCCAATTTCATAAAAAACACATCACTACGAAAAAAGCACACGCTTGGCGCCATTTGTTTTTGTTTTTCTGTAGCGATGTTATTTTATGAAATTTCGTGTCATAGAGCTTTCCTAAATACGATGGAGAATTAATAATGCTAATTAAACGTAAAAAAATGAAGAAAAAAGACATTTTTTTTCACCAAATCGAAAAAAATAATTATGCCAGTAGTGTGCCCGGAATACTACCAGGGGCCTTCGGCTACGGGAGCGTTCCTCTTACATCCGGTATGGTTTTTACCCTATCAATCTAGAAAAACTTAAATTAAATTAGAGCTTGCTTTAGGTAATCCCATATTTTTATTAGTTTAATTGTTATTGTATAATCTAACTCTTTAGATTTAATTTTTAGTTTAATTTATATTTAGTTTGATATAGATTTAATATAGTATTATGTGATATATAATATTGGTATTTTATATTATGGTGCCAATTTTATTCTTCGAAACTTAATGTTAATGAAACTTAGACCGTTACAATTTTTTAAGCTATTATTTCAATCATTTTACAGCTTACAAATGTATAAGGAAAATATTGTTATAATGACAAATATTTTAACAATATTTTGTAATAAGATACTAATTTACTTATTAATTGACTGAGAATGCTCTATTATTAAAATATATTCTAGCTGTACCTATCGTGATTATTTTAATTATTTATTATGTACCTAATTCATTTGCAGGTATTAAATGTTTATGTTTTTAACTTGTGTTTGAATATAAAATCAGTTATACCTTTCTTCGTGTGGAAATGCCCAAGGTTGGCTATTGGGGGTGGTTAGGTCGGAGTTGGTTGGAATGACTCCCATGGTGCACAAAAATCAGTTGTACCTACCTAGCTAGATTATAATCTCTTAGAAGAGTCTACAGTTAATGCGCCACCAGCGAGGTTGAATGATTGAACCTGATCCCAGCACCAGAAAGAAGTTATTTTTAGAAAAATGAACTCGTATGTTGTGAGTAGCGTCGCATATCTACGTGCTATAAAGTACAGCCAGTTTCAAGAAGACGTTACATCGATGCCTTCATCCTATCTTTTTTTATATAAACCACATCAATTTGACTTCACCTCGCCTGATGGTAAGCCGAAGGTAAAGTCTTAGCTAAGAGGGTCACCAATACAGACACGTAACATGTTGCAATGGTGAAACTCAGCTTGACGGCCTCATGAGATGCTTTTCCTTCTGTGCTTAATAAAATGATTTTCTTTCTTTCTTTCTTCCCCCCCCCCCTCCCCCCATACCGGGGGCGAGTCGAGGACCACGCGGTCCCCGCTCCCGAGGAGGGCCAACTGAGTGGAATGGCCCTGGGTCAGCCAGGGTGCGAGGGATATGTCGCGAGACAACCTCACCTCCGGCCTAGCACAACGACCCACAGACGGCGTGCGGTTTAGTCGGTTCGAGTCTGACATAACCTCCCCCACAGGCTGTTTGTGGTTTGCCCGCAAGTCAAAAAAAACCGTCACATTTCGCCAAAAAAAATATTTTTAGACTGTAGTCAAGATCGTTTTTACGCTGACTGTATAGGTGAGAAAAATAATATAATTAGAAGTTACTACATAGGAGTTATTTATAACCTTGTCACTAAGTACACGCGTTGACAGTACCCACTTAGAAACTAAGGCTTGATCGATTTGAAAAATGTTATATCTTAAAGGACCCTCGGAACCCCTACTGGGTTCTTAACAAAATGTACAGCTGACAAAGGAGATACAGTTGCACCAACCACCAACACAAAAAAGAGAGTATAAACAAGTTTTATTTTTAAACAAATAATAATTAAACATGAAACAACAACAACATGTTTAATAACGAGTGTTTCCCCCTCGTACTCTGATTAAGGTTTCCATCCGTTTGGGCATGCTGCGAATGATGTTGTCAATAATTTCTTGGGGCAACATTTGACATTCTTCAACTAATGTGTTTCGCAGCTCACCCAGATTGTTAGGAGGTGGCATTCTTGACTCCTCTTTAGAAAGTCCCAGATCGTGCTGGCCACTCCAACACCGTAACACCAACATGGTTTAGGTATGCCTGTACTGAGCGAGTACTGTGAGCCCGAGCATTATCTTGCATCAAAATGAAGTAAAAATAAATGAAGTAAATACCGATCAGCAGTCAGATTTCCGCCGTCGATAATCAACTCCGTGCGAGCTCCTAAACATATCCCTACTAGACAATAATTCTGTGTTCCGCTAATTCTGCCGGTGTGTGTATTATATATGAAAATGTTGGCGATTGCACATGTTAATCTACTTTTTGCAAGTTTCATTATGTTATTGCTGTAGAAACAGGCTGCAAAATAAATGTATTTAAAAAAATATTTTGACATTCAAATGTTGTCAAAACCTACAAACTAATAACAATGTGATTTTGATTTCTTTTTCACTGCTATATCACTAATTTTGGAATTTTATTTTTGTAAAATATAGTCATAGTAAATAAAAAAATGGACCCAAATTGTAATACAGCACCGGTGATGGCGTCGAAACCCCCAAAAGATGGTGTCGGTCCTCGAGGTGTTCCTGAATGTTATTATGTAAGTGTGCCTGGCAAGGAAGGGGAAGACTTGGGTGATGATGTCTGACAGCGATGTATGGTATTTTAGAGTTCTACTAAGATCTTCGGAACCCAGGCAACCTCACCTAGGCTTTTGTGAGAGCCACTGCCCATTGACTCTCAGCTAGCACCAGAGCCTCGTCGGTTGACCGCTAGGTACAGCAGCTGTGAGAACTGAGAACCGTATAGGTGCTAAATTTATTTTTTATTTATGAATAGACATCACGTGTGCTAAACTCGACGGGACATTACGTGCGTTTTGTGAAGAAACTACGAATCTTGGAGGAAGAAACGCGGCTTGCACTTGAGAACTCTAAGAGCGAGGCTAGAAACAATGAACGTATCGAATTCTTTTCAAAATGCGATCGCACGTGAGTTCCTTCATTTATTAAATTTAGATAATAATAATAATAAAATATTCTACAAAATTGTATACGACACTATTTCTACGACACTTTTCTTAAGTATATAAGGGTCCGGGGTTTATGTGTTATTGCCAAGTTAATCAAGGTAGCCACGTCAGTCATAGGATGGGTGACCGTTCTTAGCTTATAGTGACGTTAACCCGTCGTCGTCAGTCTCAGTTACAGTCCATCAAATCTAAGAGGTACCGTTTGACGTTTCATATTTTTCAAACCGAAACAACTTTGTTCATACGTACATTATTCAGTTTCGATAACCTTTTTCATAAAACCATGAATTTAGAAAGATTTCATTATTGTATCTAAAAATGTACAATTCTTAATATCTAAATGTAATTGAAAACTTTCAAACAAAGCAAAATAACACATATTTACACAGTAAATAATTTCTAATAGTTATATTCTTGACCGCATTACAAAGTTACGTAGTTAGGTCACTGCACGTAGTGTTGCGACTCTTCGGATACACTTGTATGCAAAAAAATCGTTTACATAATACGAAAAATCGAATGTATTATTTACAAATTACACTTGACAACCAAACAAATATTTTTTCATGTGAATGGGATTTATCTCACATATTACGATTACATAACTAAATAGTTATGTAATCGTAAAATATGAGATAAAACCCATTCACCAAAAATACGTATTTATAAATCAAATATATTTGCTTCTTTAAAAAGTTGTCGAAAGCGATTTGTCGATTTTTGATTTTCGCGCCCAAATAAGTCGGGGTTTCTCGCGCTAACGCTGTCGAAATAGTAAATGGAGTCAGGGATAGTGTTTTTTACATTTATTTTTGTGTATGATAGTATGGGTTTGCATATTACAGAGAAATAAACAAATTTTTAACAAGCACATCCATTGATTTTACAATTACAATTTTTTCTTCTAAGTCTTATTTCTACGTCTAAAACTAATAAAAATAAGGTATGTAGAACCCATTCACAAAAATGTTGTTGCCTGATGTTATAAATTAACGACGTTACTGCGCGACCGCATAATGCACTGAATACACAGATACCCTAAAATAAATTAATTTAATTATTTTTAGGTCAATAGGCAAAATCGCAGGTGTCCAAGTCTCTACAATTTTTTTTTTCTGGCAACACTGCCAACTACAAGCGCACGCGGTCCGCTCGGTCGGTTCGGCGTCAGCAGTCTCTCGCCATCTTGGAAGCTGACTGTGCGCGTACTTGCTTTCTCGTTTGTGTTTTACAATTTGTGACTTGGCTATTACTTTTCTGGACTGATCATTCTTTATCCGTTTACCTTGGCAATATTTATACTGGACTCCGAACTAAGCAAGTGTTTATTAATAATGTCGAAAAGAGGACGTACTTTGAACAGCCAGGCTCGTGAATTGGTGGTGAAATTACACGAGTATTTTGAGCGTGAATCTCAAAATGGTGGACTTCTACTGCCAGTTACACAAGTTCGGGATCGCGTCGGTGAAGCTCTCGGTATTGGTAGCCGCACCGTTGGCAAAATATTAAGTGAAAAATATGGGCCTTCGGGGAGTGACAGTAACGTACTTCACACACCGAAAAAACGAAAAAGAAATAAACCTGTGACAGGCATCGATGAATTCGATAGTCATGCTATTAGAAACCATATATACGGGTATTTTACAAGAGGCGAATTTCCAACATTGGCAAAGTTATGTGCAACTTTAAAAGATGCCGGGCTGTATAAGGGAAGCATAGAGTCGTTGAGAACGGTAATAACAGGAATTGGCTTCAGATACAAAAAAGTTGACAAACGAAAAATTGTTATGGAGCGACATGACATAATTATGCAGCGACTAACATTCCTGCGCGAAGTTAAACAAATTATAAACTGGGATAATGTAATATTTTTGGACGAAACTTGGCTAAATTCCAACCATTCTGTGCCGAAAACATGGACTGATGATTCTGAAGCTTCGTGCTCGAAGGTGCCGATAGGAAAAGGTGGACGCCTCATAATATGCCATGCTGGGTCAGCGTCTACAGGCTTCGTGGAAAACTCTTTATTAGCTTTCCAATCCAAAAGCACTAAAGAGTATCATGAAGAAATGGACGCAGTAAGGTTCCGAGAGTGGTTCTTAAATTTATTACAGAATATCCCTCCTAACAGCACAATTATAATGGATAATGCCCCATACCACTCTGTGCAAATTGATAAAGCACCTACGTCAGCCAATAAGAAAGCAGATTTGGTGGCATGGCTGCAAAGAAAAGGAGTGGATGCCGACATGTCACTATTAAAAGCTGAATTATTACAGTTAGTGAAATTGCATAAACCACCAAAACCGACATATGTAATTGACCAATTGGCCGAAGAGCACGGGCACAAAGTCATACGACTTCCTCCGTACCATTGCCAATATAATGCCATTGAACTGATTTGGGCCCAAGTTAAAGGTAATATTTTATAATATTATAATAATAACACGAGTACTTCTAACATTTATAATTTAAACAATGGTTTTCGTCTGCTATCAAATAGTTACATTATTGTTTTACAGGTTATGCAGCAAGACACAACACAAAACCACCCTTCAGTGTCAAGAAAATGGAAGGTTTATTAAAGGAAGCATGTGCCCAAGTTACACAGGAAGATTGGAGTAAAGTAGTACAAAAAACAAAGAAAATAATAATGGACGACTTCGAAAGAGACCTACACTTTGATAATGTAATGGACAATCAACTGGTCATTAATTTAAATGACGATGATGACGAAGACGACGATACTAGTACTAGTAGTGAATAAAAAAATATCCTAAACATTTCTTTTATTTAATTATAACAATTGATTTCTTAAAATTCGGATATTATAGTAATCGATCTCTTAAAGTTCGGATATTATAGTAATCGATTTTTTCATCCCATCCCTATAATTCAATTGTCAGAACTGTCAAACGGTACTTCTTAGATTTGACGGACTGTAGTGGCTTTTATTACGGAAAGTTGTAGCCCTGAAAAGTCCTGCAATCTAGCCTAATTACCGCATTACAATATTACCTGTAGGTTATAGAGGTGAGATGGCTGTCGCTTCATAGAAAATATCGAAGTTTTTACGTAAAACAAGCACATGGTCCGCCATGATGAAAAGTGATTACCTGGGCATATGGACGTGTGCAACACCAGGGGAATCACACTCGTGATGCCAACCCTGTAAACACAGAGTTTCTGTGCCGTCAGTGTCACAAAGCAGGAATAGCCTTTGGTCTTCCTAATGGCAGCACAAAAACTCTCCAGTTGAAGTTCGGCCATTACGTATACTGTAGGTACTCGACACTGCAAGTGGATCCTACTGGAGATATGATTCCGAAGCTGACCGCATACGAACGTAAACATAGACGTCAACTACGATACGATTATAGGGAACCATTGAGAAGCCGCAATTAATTACGCGTATCTGCTGCGTGCGTCTGCAGTTGTCGTAAGCGGTCACCTTCGGAATCATACCTTTAGGAGCGTTGTTTTAGCGTCACTTAACGCACTTGTCAGCGTTAATTCATCGAAAAGTCAACGCGACGTATGTTACGTTACCCAATTCCATGAAACAACCCGCCCTTAGTTGTGAAAAGATTTTACAAGGTGATGAAGGGGGTCAGCTGGGATATACTGAATGCGCAAGATTACTAGTCCATTGCTAACCAGGCCCCCGATTCTGCAATTTTTATAACGTAACAAAACCACTGTCATACCGCTGGCACTGCATAAAAAGTCAATAAATTTTAGACTTTATGGCTTATTTTTAAAGTTCAATGAAATGAGAGAGTTTATAACATATTTCATTCACTATACAAGATTGCCATTTAATTTTAGACTTTAACAGAATAAATGTAAAGTCTAAAGTTAAATGGCATTGGTTACAGTGTCTGTGGTACAACAGTGATTTTGCCATGAAGAAAATAATTGCAGAATCAGGGCCCTGATGTCTCTCCCTGAAAAGACACGTGGTTAGCAATCCATACTAATATTATAAATGCGAAAGTAACTCTGTCTGTCTGTCTGTATGTTACGCTTTCACACCTAAACCACTAAACCGATTTTGATGAAATTTGGTATAGGTGTAGATTAGACCTTGAGAAACGACATAGGCTATATTTGGTCGCGATAACCGACATCCACGCGGGCGGGGCCGCGGGCAATGCTAGTGGACTATAATAGGTTAATTTGATCGAGCGACTGTTTGATTGTCACAAGGCATTGGCATTGTCCATTGGCATTCTTTACCAGAGGCTATAGAAAAATTTAACCAGGACATTAGTATATAATTACTAACTAAGAAGTTGGTTTTTAACAATAATAATATGTATTAGATACCTACTAAAGCACTAAGGCCCGTATTCTACTCGTAGAATGCCATTTAGCTGAACCTAGATTTATCTGGGGAAAGCTTGTATAGACATTAGACAATCTGCCAGACAACCTGTCAAATTTGGCAATGTCTATTATTAAACATAAAGGGCACGGTGAAAGAGACCCCCACCATACCCTTCAAACATTCGAGCACGCGGACATTCAGAGTACCCGAACACGAATGAATGGAAGAGTGGTAGAATTGCGCTTTGTAAAATTGAATGCTTTTGAATTTCAGTGCTCTTATTAACAAAGTGGAAACTCGTGTTAAGATATGTTTGCAAGGTTATGAAGCCGAGCTTAACGAGAAGAGACAAAAGTAAGTTCTATACGTAGGTACCTACTTGTTTTATGCTTACTACTTATTATTATAAACGCGAACCATCGGATGGATGCACAGATGCTTGTTACACAATCAGCTGAAGGATCAGCTGAAGGACTATATCTCAAATAGGTATAATTCGTTTTTACAAAAGAACAATATCTGAACTAGATCCCTTTAAGCTGGGAGGAACGGCTAGTAGTACTTAGCACAGATTACCTAATAGGTAGTAGTAGGTACCTATCGTCTTTTAATTCTATCATGGTGGTCCTTGTTTTGACGGCTTCGGTAAATGGTTTTTACGTCACGATTACCTACATAAAAAATTGTAAGTACCTATTGAAGTTGGAAGACAGTACCTAAGTATTGGGTGAAGCCTTCCATTTACTTGCAATACAGAAAGCACTCAACCGTTTGGTTATCCGGCTACATCTCGTTTCGATTTCGTAACCCTTACTAAAATACAAAATTCGGTACCTACGGTGTTCTATTTTTTAATTAGAATGCAATTTTAGTCTTCCCTGCTTATAGGAATGCTTTATGAATGAATGCTTTCAGATTAAAAGAATTATTCCGTGTAGAAGAAGAAGTGAACATACGCAAGCTCGTTGAAAATGTTCAATCCGGCCACCAGATACTGTGGCAAGAAAAGTTGGACCGGTTGGCGTATCTGCTGGAGAAGAGGAAGAAGGAACACGAAAGCTTATATTCAGATACGCCACTGTTAGTAGAGGAAGCTAATATTGACTAAATAATAGTTCTTGTTTAACTTTTGGGCTTCACCTCATGGGAGTCAATAGACCTCTTGTGTGTATATGAGGCTTGAGCCAAATAAAACCATATAGTGTATCTGTACTTCTGACATGATTTTCCAACCTAGGTACCTTTTAGGAAGTAAAGCCTCTGGAACCACGAATGGCTAGCCAGTGGTCACGACGAACTTGTTATTCAGAGATCCCATCTGCGTTAGAGAGGCCAATTAAGACATCTATCCTAATGCTCCTATGTTCTATATACGTTTCAGATCAAAATGCGCTCACGTACTGCCTTGCATAATTAAGCTGCAAGCTAAAGAGGCTGAGGAGATCCAGCTGTATCAGATGCGGGAGAAGCAGTTGCGTAAGTTAGCGGAGAAGGAATTCGACAAGATGTGGTACGATGTCACTATGAAACATAGCGATGCACTGGTAAGTAGGTCACCGATCTTATTACTGAAATATTAATAAACTATTCTAAAAATACGCAGACGACATCACTGCGAGAGAGGGAAAACTCGAAATGGAGCCCTGTACCAACTCACCTGGCCAGCGTGGAAACAGTGGGCCAACATTGGTAGAGCCTCGTCTTCAGCGGGGGACTGCGATGAGCTAATTGATTGATTGATTAATTGTGGCCAATTAATCAAGTGGACTGAATTCCAATCAAATTCATGCAGCAGTTTTAGCATGATTGACCAACAAATGTAGTTACGACACATTTTACATTTGACAGTGCAAGAATCTTGGAGCAATACTTCTCCAATATATAGCCTTCAAGTCAATCTCAATTATTGAACCATGAACCTAGATTTGGCACCAGATTATCTTTTAGGGTTGGATTGAGATGGAAGTCGCCCTTGGAAGAGCGGACATATTAATAAAAAATATTAAGCGAATTTCGAACTCTAAAGTGCAAGCTTTGGACTCGACTGGAAAACCGCTATAACCGATTGTCTATAGACTATTCTCAAAATTTACGAATGTTTCTTCTCTTCCCCTCCTAGGCTGCTCGCATGGAATACGATGTGATGGAACGTTTGCGCCGCGATTTAGAGGCTAAGCAGTTCTCTATCGAGCAGATCGAGGCGAAACGCCAACGACGAGCCAAGGAACAAGATAGGTTGAAGCAAGAGTTTCTTATAATGAAGGCAAAGTTCGAAGAGGACAATAGGAAAGCTGACGAAAGTATTCAACTTCTAAACATTCTGTTTAAGTATATATACAGGGAGTATTTTTGAGACGTGACAGTAGCAGGTACTAGTAAAGGAGACTATCCGATACAAACAGCAAAATGTCCACTTTTGGTACCAATCGATTTTGCTTCTTTTGGAGATCAAAAGAGATCACTATGAGACTATTTTTGGTATGAGTACTAGAATGGATAGTTGAATCGCCGAAAATGTTTCCCATACTTTTTGTAAAGAAAAGCAAAAACTATAGTAAAATTTTAATTATCATTAAATGATACTACTTCTTACTGTAACCAAAAGACCAAGTGAAAAGTGCCCTAACTGACTCGTCTGAAAAATACACCCTCCTATATATGAAAAAAAGACAGTGGGTGTAGACCCCCCTAAGATCTTCTGAAACCAAGCCAAACATGTGTAAGCCTGTACATCTGTTGTTTGACGGACAAGGCTCTTAGGCATGCTTTCCTTTCAGGGAGCAGGAAAGAAGACTGCATGATCTAAAGCTTTGTATGCAAACGGGACTTACGGGATTACGACGATTATAGATTTAAGTAGCATACTTACCTATTCCTAGTGATTCATTCCAAGTTCCATTTTGATTTCTATCGATATGATGTTAGTCACAGTTAATCTCAACCATGCTCTTAAGGTTCTCCTTCAAAACCTCACACTCTTTTTTTCTTCACAGTCGAAAATAAAAAAAAGGAGTTGGCTCATCAACTAGGTCGAGACAAACTCAATATGATTAAAGAACGTCAAGAAATCGTTGCCCAGCAGAAAGCTGAATCCGACTATGTTGATATGACATGGGACTCTCTTGCTACTCAAGGGCTCGCTGACGAAATGGCCAAAGTAGCACGTTGGAGACAGAAGGAGGTAGGGAGATACTTTTCATTGAACAAGCCTTTAAAGGACCCGTGAAAAATACTGAGCTGGTTACTGCAATCCACATGAACCTATATACGTACATTAACTTGTGCCTTTGTAGAGACAACAGCCCGCCATCTGCTTCTGCCATGTCTGTTTACAAGCTTCCTCTACTATAATTAAGTCTTTCACCATATGATACCTATCTCGAGATAAAAGTACTCGTGGGCCTATTACGACGTACTGTACCTAAGTGATAGTGTGTTGGGCCGCGGTCCAGAGGAACAGTGATGTGGTATATATGGTGCGGGCGTATAGCAGTTAACTTTCACTCTCCAGTTAGATGCCTAAATTATTGACTGACGGGCTACAAAGTGATCGATATAAAAATTCGTTTTTGGGGACGGAGTCCTAAAAAGGAACTTCAAGCATTGTTTCATACCCGGTTGTATCGGCTTTACAATATTGTTACATAATCATTATCATTGTCAATCGATAATTAAAACGGAAAATTATTTGTTTCTTTAGCGTGAACTAGATGAATGTAACCGCAAGATGATTGCCATGAAGCATCGCATTGCGGAGACCAAGTTCAACAGCGATCCTTTAATCCTGGAAGAGGGGCAGCGGCTACAAGATGCCAAGGACATGGAGCGCTGTCAGCGGCGTTTACGAGATAAGCGGGCGAAAAAGGTACGCTATACTGCGGCGTGATAGTTCCATGGTGGGAAATATGATATAGACTGCCTTTCTTCATCCGAGTGCCAATTCCTATTGCATCCAAAACCTGTATTACAGCCAGGAGTCTCCGAGCCGACTCTTAGTTTCTCCTTTATATAGCTGATTATTAAGTTTTAGTTAATTTGCATTTTTGTAGGCTTTCCATGTATTTGTGAACAATTTTTATCATCTAAGCGTAGTTTTCGGGAGCTTAAGGGGCTTTTAGTTCGGGAGCCAGGGTCTGGTTATTCCGTCCCCGTCTTTTGTTTGGCTTGTACAGCTTTTATGGGAACGCCAACCCTATGACCTCCCAACCCTGAGAAGAAAGCGTGCAAAGTAGGTAAGCCAAGTCCACTTTGAGTCTAAATAACTCTGTGTAGAATATCCCAGAATATATCTAAAACTAACTCATCTTTTCCAACTCAGGCTAATCAGGCTGCTATATTACAACAAAGTAAGGAAAAGCGAGAGGCTGTACAGGAAAAATTAATGGCGAAGGCTAGAGAGGAGTACGAGGTCCAGGTCAATAATCAGCTCGACCAACTCGTCAAGAACAAACAACTGACGGATGCCCAGGCACGAAAGATGTTCCAGAAAGACCTGCTGCAACAGATAGAGTACAATAAGCTACTGAAGGTAAAAATAAATATTTTTTAAATATCATTACCCGAATACCAATTCTAAGCTTGGATTTTGGAGCCCGAGTCTGCTCTCCTGCTTCGTATTTCCACAATTTGATTAACTATCGCGGAAGCGGCAGTTTTCCAGACACCTCACCTCGGAAAGGAAAGCCAGTTGCCGCCTCCGTCAATCAACAGGTGATCTGGCTTGCAGGTGTGGTTGGTGCCTGAAGAAGTTAGAGACTTGGTTGATGAGAGTGAGAACAATAAAGAAGTCACATGTTTTTTTTAGTGTTACTTTTATCATTGTCATTTTAGCGCTCTCGATCGCAACGGAGGTTTTCATTTGGTAACTGTCCGCTTTCCAGCTTTTACACTAGTACTTTTTTTGTCAACCCCTCCTACTGTGTTGTGGTGCGACAGGCGGAGGCGGGATTTTAATAATATTTCTTACGTACGTATAGGAACGAGCTCATGAAGAAGCAATGACTGAGAGAAAGAAGTGTGAAATAGCGATGGACGAGTACCAAGAACAGATTAAGAAAATGCTTTCTCGGTTAGTTGCTTTTAATTCATTCACCCTTTTAACTGGTAAGTGTGGTAACTTGATGTTACATTATCTATTAATATGAGTGATGCTATAAGAAATTGAGCAGCACCGATCACAGCTCCACCAGATGCTCATTGAAGAGTGGTCCTTAAATGCAGGGCTCGCCGCTGGGGTGGTAGTAAGACAGGATTAGTTCAGAAAGTGTTTCGATGCCTATCCTGCAGGTTACCGCTAGCCCCCATAAATAAAAGGCTAAGATCAGACGATGTTCTAGAAATTTTCTAACTAGGTCGCACCAGTAATTTTACGAGTAGGTAACATTACTCATGTGGTCGACACGATTGCAATGTGCCAATTCTTCTGAATAAGGTTATGATTTCGTTACGAGCACTATTTGATAACAGACTTAGAGCCCGTGATCGCCAGATATTCGTTATTTTATAGAAGCTGAAAGTTTGTCAGTGCATTCTCCCAACGCAGGTAATAAGGATGGCCCCAATTATGAAGTTTGGGTCATAGTGGCTTTGGCAGATAAGCGATACTAAAGTTTTTAATTTTAGGTATTAAATACACAGTATTATTAGAAATCGCGTCATTCATATACACACACATTAACATGGTGGAAAGATACCGCTGGTAACCCATTGCCAGACACCTTTAATGTTCATGAAAGTGTTTGTTATAGTATAAAAGCTGATTTTTATACAACGTGTCACAAAATTCAAGGATAAGTGGCACAAGATGATGGAGCTGCTCATAGTTATTTGAAGAAAAAAAGAAAAAGAAGAAAGGACATCATTCACGCTTTAAACATTTTTTTTTGGTCATAAAAGTACCTATGTGTACAGTCCACAAACAAGAAACGGTCGCACTTTTTCAAATAAAGATGTATGTACCTAAAGGTGCAATCGTATCTCCTTCGTCGACTGTACCTACATCAAAGTAAGAGTAGGGGCAGCAGAGCGGTTTAAGAGATTTTATTCTTAGTTTGGCTTAAATGGGTTTAGGCAGGAGCGACAAAAAATATAAAACCCTACTTCCTAATCATTATTATAAATAAGTACTTAAGTATGTAAAAATTTGTGAAGATATGTGCTTGTGCATGTTATTCAATCACGCTCTCACCTGGTGTTGCACACGTTCATAGGCCAACCACTTTCCATCAGTTGGGCCGTGTGATTGTCAGTAGTATAAAAAAACTGAACAGATCTAGCTGAAATTTGGTACAGGTACAGCTTCAGAGGTGTGACTTTCGACCCGTATCGCATTTGGCGTTTATTAACCAATTCACCGGTCGTATCATCGGTGATAACCAACTATATTGTTTGAGAAATGGTTTGAAGTGGAGGGTAGAGATACCTATCGCCGGGGATACCAGCGACCAAGACTTTAAGCCTTTTAATTAACAGCGATAAAGCTTACTTAAGTTAGAACAACTATTAATCAGAGCACAATATTATAATGTTTGTTGTTCAATAGTGTTGTAATACTGTTTTGTTGTCTTTGTTACTTAAATATTTTAATAAAACGTAACGAAAACTAACGAGCATAGATAAACTTCTTACTCTTAAAATGTAACAACCTAAGACAAAATAGCCACAATTATTTTACTCTATATTTTTAAATTTAAACATAAAAATTTAAACTGCGTTTTTATGTTTAAATATAGTATAACATATATACTATATTTTTAAACGTACTATCATAAGTTATTTTATTACGTATTTACAAACTTAAATTATAATAGTTTTATTACGTTCCAATCGTGCCAAATTACCTTCCATGACTTAGGGCATCTGTCGTAATGCACCTCTAGTAAATTATTCAATTATAGTTCACATGAGTCTTTCTACTTTCAGACCATTCTTCAGTGACAAAGTTCATCCGTTTATGAAGCCTATGGCCTCAGGGCTGTCAATGCGGCAGAAGTCGCCGTGCACTTGTGGTCCACCGGAGTACAATTACTGCAAAGACCCTGCAACAAACCCTCCAAAAAAAATGTAGGGTCCTGGCATAGGCCCTGTAGTTTATCAAGGTATTTTGGCTTCAGTATGCCGTTATACCTAATATTAATATAATCTAATTTACTTGATTTCGTTATTTACTTGATTTCGTAAGTAGTTATCTATATTATTTATTTCTATTTAATACTATAACTTTATTGTATGTTAGTATTCAGATTTTAATTTTTAAATATTTTAAGTTTGTGTTAAGTATTTTTTTCTTTAAATGTAAATTATTTTTAATGTCTTTTATAAGTTTTATTGTTGTTATATTTTTCATTTTAGACCCAAAAACATTAAACACGATCATTGTTATTTTCTAAACATATTCTGTTACAAAATTAATATACCTAGGTATTTTTATACATTTACTGTAATGACTTTATTTAAACTTAGTTCATGTCGTAAAGGACGGTATTAGAAAAAAACTTGTGAAATAAAAACTTTCACCCCGCAATTTTGTACTAAGAACCGATTTTTTTCTAAGACCTTACTTTAATATACCATAACTTAATTTTATTTACTTTATTTTGTAGAATTATTTTAGGATGTTTGAATTTATGTTAATTTAATTATATTTTTGCCTATAATAAAAGCCATTTAAGATTCTGACCACTGCGTTTTTATGAATTCCACTAAATAGCCCGTCACTAAATATTGAAAGTACCTACCTATATTCAATTTTATTGTAACTGATTCGTGTTTGTATATTGGTTGGAAGGGCTGAAGACTACGAATATACATTATAAGTGATTTTGAATTCAAAATTTTTTGAGAATTCCTGTCGGCTTGCTCGCGGTGTACACAAAAAGTATTGTAGAGATTGAAAGTCTGACTAAGACTTTTTTCATCAAAAACGTTTCGGTCAGGCTTAAAATCTTATATACGTCACCGCCAACTAGCTTAAGCAGCCGTTCCATTAACTACCTATAATAGGCAGTTAACTAAATGGCGCCATTCAAATAGATAATAAATAATAATTCCACATAAAATCATGATACTTACATTTTCATTAATCGATTAATAATTTGTTTAATCTATTGATTTTATTAATTTAAATTTGCAATCATTACTTCCATTTGTCTAAAATACAATAATATACCTAATAGTATTTAGTATGTAACTATTACAAAGAAAATATTAAGTTGATTTGTGGTAAAATAAATTTAAACAACAACATTCGTGGTAATTTTTTATTGAACATTATTAAAGATACGTATTACCAAATAAATATATTTACTTGAATATCACATTTTCAAAATAAATTAATGGTTTACATAAGGTAATGGAACATGGACTTGCTTTTTAATTTGAAGGGATTTTTCAGTTTGTTGAACTTCATTGCTCTTTGCAGTAGAAGTAGGTATATTTTTGGCTCCTTCAACAGCATGAACATCTAACCCATCAACGGGGATGTCGATCCGTTGTGAGTCATTGACATTTTTCGTAGGCTTTACACTTGTAGGTTTAGTGGACTCCATATTAGGTTCAGCACCAGTCGTGAAGATCTTATCGACTACATCCGTCCAGTCATCTTCATTGGTCATTGGCTTGAAACCCTTGTTTTGCTTATCTTGAGTGTCATTAGTTTTTTCATTGTCTGTAGCTGACTGCAGGTCTTTATTTACTGTTGGGTTCAAAGGTTTCTGTTCAGTTTCCTGCGCTTGTGTGTCGCGGTTTGGGCGTTCTACTTCTTCTGTTTTACCCTGTTCTACTTCAATTGGGTGTTGTACTTTATCTTGACCATTTGGCACTTGTGTAGCAGTTACGTCTTTCGGAACTTGTTTGTCATTCACCTTTGTGTCCTGATCTAATGGACCATAGGTATTTTGCTGGTCGTCCTTAGTGCGGCTTTGGGTTTTGACATCATCAGTTACTTCTTTCGGAGTTTGCTTATCATTTACATTTGTGTCATGCAGAAGTGGGTTTTGAACATTTTGCTGGTCATTGTTATTAGGGCTTAGAGTTTCATCTTCTTGCTTTCCATAAACTCTGACTTCGAAGTCAAATCCTCTAAAAACTGCTGGGCTCTTAAGCTGGATTGTCACATTTTTGTGTCCTTCTCCACCTTCGACGATAGCTGCTTCTCCATTTTTGTCCTCTCTATGATCTATAATGTCAACTTTAGTAATCACTTCAGAGTCAGAAACATTGAAAGTTACGTTTCTATCGTGTCTCCAAATTGTAGGGCTGGCTGTTATATTTTGGTCGTATTTTAGGCTACCTCCATCGCTACCAACGGTGAGGTCTTTAGCCAAAACCGAGGCTACTAAACCAACTATTACAAGTATGCCGTACATCTTCGGTAGTTTACGAATGACTGATGAATATCCGCGACCTCTTGGTTTATATATTGAAATACCAGTTAAGGAAAATTTTGAATGAAATCATCAAGTCAGGCTATAATATATTTTTTATTAACGTCATACAGTATATTAAAATCTTCCTATAGGGAAAACACGTTGGGATTTGTACAGTCAATGACAAATAATTAAGCCATGACCGCAGACTTTATGTCAACAAATGACTCAGGAAGTTGTTTATTTAATTTCCTTTGTCTCGTTTTCTTATGGACTAGGTAAGATGGCAGTTGCCCCCACTTGAGAAAATTATATCATTCATTGCACCCAGGGCCGTCTGCTTGTCTACTACCCAAGTGATATAAAAACAAGTTCTAACGAATGAATAATCGTTAATTTCATTTCTTAGGGCCTTCACAATTTTAACCGAGTAGAAATCAGAAGTGTTTCTGTGCAATTTAATATAGTGCAATGTGAAGGAAAAAAATAACATTATTATTTTATAGAAATAAAATAAAATTATAACCGAACAGATCCTATTGTGATTTATTTGGTAGGTTTCTATTATTTCCAACAGCAGCAAGTTGCACCTAAATATTGTAAAAAACCTTTCGTGATCAATTAATGACAATATTATTAGGTAGGTACCTACCTACTAGACTAGGTATTGTAAAAACGCAAGGAAAGTCCACGTGAATTCCCTATCCCTAGGAACAGTTAGGCATTGGAATAACATATGAAAAGCCTTCTACCTATTACTGATTGAACTTGAAAGCTTGTAGGTAAATGCATGAATGATGTGTTAGCTGCAGTCAGTGATTCATGCAGCCAGTAGATCGGGTAGACACACATCACAGAAATATCTGCAACAGTTCTGTCCGCGGCTCCTTCTACAGGAACTTATTCATGATATAAAAAGAAGTAGCTTAAGCGAAGGTTTGAAAGGATATTTGTTTACTTGATCGCACCAGATCGGCTGAACGGATATGTGTAAAATTTGGCACACAGACAGTTTGGAATTATTTATAAATAACGGATCTGTGTAAAATTTATAATATTAATATGCTAAACTGTCCTGTGTGCCAAATTTTACACAGTTCCGTTCAGCCGATCAGCAAAACCACTGTCACACCTACCACGAACACTACCAATATCCTTTCAAACAAATTTTGATTAAGTAGAAGAACAACATTGCATTAAAATTGTGGCTTGTTATAATGTTTTTGTCATCGACTGTACCTCGCATGCGGAGTGTCTAACGTGATATTTATCCAAAATGAATCTCAGATGCGTACAGAATACAAATTGCCCCATCTAAGTGCGTTTATATCTAAGGTGGTATTTCCGTAGTTTAGTCAGGGAACGGGGAGCAGAATTGCCATATACACGGATATATCCGCATTTATACAAAATTTTGAAGGAATATACGGATATACCTACCTACTAAAAAAAATTCTTCCTAAAATTGATTAGATGCTTACTTGTGATCTTGCCGAATTTCAATTCTGGTTTATGCTAAAATGGGTAGATACAAGTACCTACCCTGGATCACGGAGCCAAGACGGGAATTCGTAATTTAAACACCTATAGAAAAAAATAATTAAATGCTTACTTGGTTGTGATCTTGCCGAATTTCAATTCTGGTTTATGCTAAAATGGGTAGATACAAGTACCTACCCTGGATCAGGGAGCCAGGACAGGAATTCGTAATTTAAACACCTATAGAAACAAATACTAGTGAATGCCCCAAATTGGAAGTTATTTAGTTTTTGTTTTAACGAGTCTTATAATTATTTACATGTCTAATAAATTAGTACTATGCACCTATGCCATGAATCGGCAAACGGAAGTCGGGACCGTCTACAATCAGGCGGACCGAAGACCTGAAAACGTTAGGTGAGTGCTGGGATAAACTGAATGCGGAAGGTGAAGGATCAGGTGTACACATTGGGAGAGAGTAATGGGCTGAAACGAGCTAATTGATTGATTAATATCTAAACACATTCGTTAATAAAGTTTTCTTTTTTAACCCCCGACGTAAAAAGAGGCGTGTCGGTCTGTCTGTCTGTCTGTCCCGAACGGATGAAGCGGTTTCAATTTAATTTTTTTGTATTAAAGGTGCCTATGTGCGAGTTTTCTTTAGACATATTTGATGAAAATCGGTTGAGCCGTTTAAAACTTGTGTTTAAAACTCCGGAAGTGGGGAAGAATAACTGAATGCCTGCAAATTTACTCGAGTGGGGTACATCACGTGCACATTACAATATTAATAATATGTTAAATAAATCACTAGTAGTTCATTTAAAAAGAGTACAACAATTTGTGACGGGGCTTTTTAAAATTTTATTTAATTTACTTATTTTATCTAATTGTACTTATGTATTATTTATGTACCGTGTTAAATAAAGTCACTTATTTAACACAGTATTTAATTTACTCATTAGTAGTCCTAATTTTGTGCCTAATCCTATTTCTTTTTACAATTTATACGGCTTCTATAAGACATCTAATCTACGGATGCTGGCAACATTTTAGTAGAGTGATCAAGATAAAGGGACCTGTTTGCCCTTGAGCAGGTAGTACATCAATTTAATAATACAGTAGCAAATTAAAAAGTGTACAGTGTATGTTGATAATAAACGAGTTTAAAAAATCTGCTTTCATCTCACGTGCAGTTTGAGTTTTACCCGACTACGACAAAGTTTGGCTTTGTGATAATCAGGTAAAAATCAGGAGTATTACGATTTTGACATTATGTGTGTATGTATGTTTTAAACTGTTTTGTTTTTAAATATTAATTTATCTTATTTCTAATTCTTTGGAAATAAAGAAAGAAAGAAGAAAAAATGCGTTTATATCAGCTTACTGCGGCACACAAAACAGATCAACCCAAGTACAAAATTTATACTAAGTATATTGATGACGAATACAATATAGATAATTTTACATAGGTAATTTCATTTAAATATTCTTTTGTTACACACAGTTCAATTTTAATAAGGTAAGATAACACAGTAAACTTAAACTATCTATAAGTCAGTTACTTATTAGTGTAAATACCTATGTATCTACTGTTGATATCTAACGGCGCGGGTATCCTCACGTGCTGATTATGGTCGGCAGCACGGCATTGAGAGTAAGTATGTAAGAGTATGCGTATAAGTACTTTTTTTACGGACAAGGAATGTATGGTTTCTTATTTTAATCTAGCAAAGTGCTGACATATTCGATTATCATCACTCAAATGCGTCTTAGCCACGCGTCCCTTTCTCACTAGAAAGGTACGAATTTTACTGATACTCTGACGTCACAAATATGTTCCAGTTGATCTCATTCATACCCTTGTGGTTTACCTTGCGGTCCTCCATTTACCGCGTTACGTTTAAATAGGTAAGTACTTGTTATCAGCATGACTGCTCAGAATGAATCATTAGGTACCTACATCATATGAGCAAAACAAACAGTGAATCACTTCACATCATTGTGTTGTTCTCATTCATTAAAAACTTTACTCGAGTAACTAGAACATATTATTCCTAATTATGAAGTAATTGTTGTTATGGTTGCTCGTTGAGGTGCACAGGTCGTTGACACGGCTATTTCCTCGTGGCCAAACTAATTTGCCAAACTGGTTTGGCTACGAGGAATTAAATGTCCTAGTGGCCAAACGCAATATTGTCTTCCTCCTGTATATCACGTACATGATATATGTGGCTAATTTTCCTTACGACCAAACTATTTCGCTAAACTGATTTGGCCATGAGGAATTGTTTAAAGTTATTTCCATGTTAATTTTTTTAAAGATTTTCAGCACTTGACATAATACCTTTAATTATAATAGATTTTGATAATCGTCATGTACCTAGTCTTGTTGTATGGCTAGTTACAGGCCGTCCGTAGTTATAAAAAGAAACATCCGTTCACACACCGATTTAAACTTCATGTGATAGTACCTAAAGAAAAACCTGATAAAAGCCTTACTTTTAGAGGTTAATGTACGTACCTATTTAATTCTCTATATTGCTGTTGGTTTTCTTGGAAATAAATGAATACACTTTACAATGGAAATCGTATGGAAAGGGAAATTTAGATTTTACTGTAACTGACGTTTGTTCCGTATCCAATATGTTAAAGGGTGTGGAAATTAGTTGAAAAGATATAAAATAATTGTCATTTTGGCCATTGAGACAATTAATTCCCCATAGCCAAACCAGTTTGGCAAATCAGAAGACCGTCACTTGCTATGACCATCATCCTTATAGCGCAATTTATTCATTGCGCTTTGGAGCCCGAGGTAGGTACATATCCTCATATCACACAAGTCAGTCCCACGCCATATAATATCAGCTATCTGCCAGATAACCGCGGTAGCCTAGTGGTATGGGTAATGGACTGCTGAGACGAGGTCTCGGGTTCCATCCCAGGTTTTCCATGGCACACCACCAATGACTTTTCGATGCTTTTCGAATTTATGTGTGTATTTATCGCAGGTTTATAAGTGCCCAGTTAATGGCAATAGGCTCGCCACCTATTACATTGGGACCTAAACATAAACCGGCGAAATGTGGGTGCTAGCACCTCTACCTACCCCTTCGGGGATAAAGGCGTGAGTTTATGTATGAGTTTATGCAAATATACATATAAATGTGTGCTGAATATATTCGTGCATTTTAGGTATACCCGAGATTAATTAAGACAATACTGAGTGGGTTCATCATTAGATGCTACTTGGGCAAATGGACGCTTATCATCAAGGTCGTCGGCCTTATTCTATCTGTGTCGTCGGGCCTCTCGCTGGGGAAAGAGGGCCCTATGGTGCACATAGCCAGCTATGTGGGTGCCCTCTGCCTACCCCTTCGGGGATAAATGCGTGAGTTTATGTTATGTTATCTGATCTGCCAGAAAGAGTCCTGGTAAAATCAGCCCAGCCGTTTCAGATGCAGTTAGCCATGTCAAACAGATACAAGACAGATATATCCTACTAATATTATAAACGCAAATGTTTGGAAGTACGCATGGATGGATGGATGGATGTTTGTTACTCTTTCGAGTAAAAACTACCGAATGAATTTTAATGAAACTTTACAATAATATAGCTTAAATACATCAGAATAACACATAGGCTACAATTTATAACGATAACCGATATTATAGCGATAACCGACATCCACGCGGGTGGAGCTGCAGGCAAAAGTTAGTAATATAATGAATTCGCATTCGTCATTTGTGTTTAACAAAAAGGTATTTTACTGTAACAAACGGACATTTTAAATTTTTATTTATTCCTATCTGGTGTAGGAGGTAGGTAGATGTTTACTTTTAATAAAATTATGGTGATGACTTACACTGCGTCAGCCCCACTTGTGACTTGTGACGTCAGGTGAAATTGCCAGAAGCACGTAGTACCTTGCAGGGGAGAATTTAATTCACCTGGCGTACGGACTACATACAAATGCGTCAGCGCCGGTGATCTTAACTAACCAAAGAAGTTGGCATTTGACTGTTTGGTTTGTCTGTCTCATACGGTTTAACAACGGAGGAGCCTAATTATGTTGTCTCATTGACAATTAGAGATGGTATCTCACAGCAGACCTCTGGCTCCTTCTTCTTCTTTCGTGTGGTTAGTGGTCATCTTGTGACCGAGTTGTTCAGATCGCCCTTAATATATGCCATCTTGACCTAACGACTGTTGACAACCGGGACCGAGTTTAACGTGCTCTCCGAAGCACGGAAGCGCTCAGATGTAACACCACTAAACGGTCACCCATCCCAATGATAACCTTCGCCTTAGTACCTACTGAACTAATTAAAAGCCGCTCATAATTAAGATAAATTTATTCGAAAAACCAACAAAATATGAACAAAAATCAAATTAAATTTAACAAATAATAATTACTTTAACTTTATCAAAATTAAAATACCAACAAAAAAAACTAAATAAATAATAATTACTTTTACAAAATAATATTCAACTATTTTATCAAAGAATAAAAAAAAATCGATTATATCAATAACATTTTCAAGTATCAAAATCCTTCTAATCCTATAAAAAGTTCTATTTCTTCGATGGTGGCGGTGGTTTTTTAGATTCTGCACAGTATCCTGGTGCGGGTCCACAGGGACAAGTCTCCGGTAACTTCAGACCTGATGACATCTGCTGCAGGAACGGGTGCACGCGGTCGCTGAAAAATGGCCTGAAAGAACATAATAATGATAAATACCAAACGCATTGGCTAAATCGACAGAACGGCACGTTGAGGGAAGAAACCAATGTCTACATGAGAGATAAGTGTTTATTTTTAATTGAAGATGAACAATATTCCGAGCTAAAGCATTGGGTACCTTTTATACCCCTTTCATTATGTTATTGTATTTTAGAAAGATGAAAGTACATAGTGATTGCATAAAATTTTAAATATCCATGAATTAAAAACCTCGATTAAAATACCATAAATCGATAATTGAAAATGTAGGTATCATGATTTTATGTGGAATCGACTTATTGTAGGTATGTAGACTACATGAACTACATCAGATGCCAGACGACAAACTAAGTAAGGGAACTATCACCTTTGGCAATAATTACATACATACATATAATCACGCCTTTATCCCCGGAGGGTTAGGCAGAGGTAAATTAACACCCACATTTCACCAATCTGTATTCGGTCCCACGTAATAGGGTGTGAGCCTATTGCCGTATTCCGGGCACTATTGTTGACTCGAACCATGCATCTGAGGCTGAGTCTGGGCTGTACATATCTGTCTGTTGTTGAAGTTAATCAGCCCTATCACTCAGTCGCCTTGTACGACACCACATGGGAAGAGAAGGGGTGGCCCAAATTCTACTCTGCCGGGAACCACGCGGCTAGCAATAATTGTAGCCTTAAAAGAATATATATGCAGCCCAATGAAGTTATTACTTTATAAGTTCCTTGATGCAGCCACAAGGAGAGATGAAAGGTCTAACCTGCAAAGCATTCTTTCAATAGCTTCTTGGTATTCCCGCTGGGCTATCTCGCATTTCTTTCTTTCTTGCATCTCTTCTTGCATAGCACGCTCCTGGTTTATTCATTGAAAAATATGCATAAATAACATTCATTTACTGTAGCTATATCCTATATTGCCGTAACATCCTATCCTTATTTGTGTGAATCTGTATCCGATTCACAGATGAACAAAGAGTGTGGTGTTGTAGAAAGAATACAAGTAACACCACCTTATCTCATTCGAAGGATGTCGTTTGAGGCGATTAACTGAAAAATACGCAGACGATTTCGCAGCGAGAGAAGGAGAAGTCTTTACCAACACGTTTGGCTAGCGTTGTGGAAACAGTAAGCCAACTCCTCCCACCCAACATTGGGAGACGCCTATATGTCCAGCAGTAGAGTGCGATAGACCAATTGATGAATTTCGAAAAAAACTATCTAATAAGTCGTTGCTTACCTTTAACACTTTACTATATTCGATTTGTTGCAGCAGATCTTTTTGATGCAACTTCATCGCCTGCGCTTGAGTCAGTTCTCTGTGTTCGACAAGCGCATCTAGTTGCTTCCGCACTTGGCGTTCATACTCTAGGGCTTCAGCGGCCATCTTTTGCTCTTCCACTGCACTCATTTTGATTTCATGTTCCTTTTTATTGTAGTCACTTATTTCCTGGAGTATAATAATTATAAGGTATAGTTAAGACACTAAGTTATTGGTTTATATTTTGACTTTAGAAACTAATTAAGTAATTATAAAAGTCTAAATGTACAACAACACAGACGCGCACACTTAACAACATTGCGGAGGAGGAGTTACTGTAAAAGTAGATAAACACTATCGCATTGGGAACAACCTGCCCCTCTAGACAAGTGGCAATTCGTTAGCCGGCGTTTGATGGAATAGAATGACGAATGTATGGGATTTAACGTAAATGACAGTCGTTAACGCATGTCAAATACGTCAAATCCTATACATTCGTCATTATATTCCATCAAACGCCGGTTAGCGAATTGCCACTTGTCTAGAGGGGCTGTAAAGATATATCTTTTCAGAAAAAGAATTATTATTAAACAGAAATTATTAAACTTAATTTCTAATAGTTTTATGTTTCGTTCTAATCGTGCCAAATTACCTTCTATGACTTAGGGCATCTGTCATACATAATGCAACTAATAAATTATTTCAATTAGTGGTTTGTTATTACCCTTTTGAGCTTTTGGGACCTCTTTAGATCCTGGCACCTCTTGAGCTCCACAGCATCCCGTCTTCTCTGCCCTTCCTGCAATATCATCTCCTCGTTGTTATTTTTCACCTCAGCTATGCGATTTTTCATTGCTGCCATCCTAAAATTACATTCATCAATGTCTCTCTGAAACAACAATATTAATATAGTTTTAAGTCTAGTCTTAATTTATAAAATGTGTGGGCCCTAGTAGCAAATTCAGGCATCTACGAGTATATTTCGTATGAGAGTTCTATATACACTACTGGGTCTTCCTAAGTAGGTATGTCATAGCCTCTTAATCCCAACTAATTTGGGTCGGCTTTCCAGTCTGACTAATAAGCGGTCCGGTCAAACTTTAACACTTTCAATGAAATTATTTTTACATCTAAGTAGTTGTTACCCATTGTTGACCATCATAGGTATATGGCACCGTGTACTACGTCTTAAGGTCATAGCAAACAAATCAATTCGGAAACGGATCTTAACGGTACCGCCTAATAGTAGATTATGGTACAAGTGTGTATAGTTGGTGATTACCGCTGAGGCGATATTGAGAGTCTAAAGAAAGCCAAAGACGGTAATCAACAATCCACACGTGTATCATACGTCGTTTTTCAATTCATTTGTGAATAATATAATACTAAAATAGGCATTTGACCGTTTTCAGATAGAAAACATTCCATAACGTTAAGGACTTCACATCAATCACATCATATATTGGAATACCTTAATCAGCCGTTCAATTAACTACCTAGGCAGTTAACTAAAGGGCGCCATTCAATTAACGGCCTGACTGGTGTATATGCTAGGCAAATAGCTTGCTTGCTTACTACTTGACTAGCCATTTAATTAAAAGTTAGAAAAATGAATTATTTCTGCATGGTTATTATAAATCACAAAATCGAAAAAAAAATGCCAATGTGTAGTATACCCGGAGTACTGCCATGGGCCTTCGGCTTCAGGAGCGTTCCCCTTACACCGGGAGGTGTACTAGGCAAATAAATAATTTTCTTCATAACTAGTATTTGTAAACATTTTAATTAATAAATAACTAATAATAAATATATTATAAAATATAAACAATATAAAAATAATAAATAACCGCCAGTTTTACTGGTGGAATTACCACCAGTAAAACTGGCGGGAACAATTAATCACGTTTTCTATTAGCACACTGACCACAGACAAAAATAATGAAGTTTTTTTATCGGTGTAATACAATTAATTTAAATAAAGTTTTAAACATAGATAGTAGAAAACAAAAGTTACATTTGATTAAAATTTTGTTTATTATAGACTTATGTCCAAGATGAAATTTTTCTATTCAAATATGAGGTTGCATGAAATGAACAAGCTATAGGTAGGTAGGTGTATTACAATTTATTTGTTCTATTAAACATGATCTTTTTCTACGACTTTTGTTTTGACGGACAATGCCACTCAACTATTTAAAAAAAAGTCATTGTCCCATTCGTGATTTAATAACAATCAAAAACCACTTGATAATAGGTATCATAATGTGCCAATTGCGGTGAGATTAGGCCAATTTATAAGCAAATGAATTGAAAAATAAATTAAATAAACAAATGACCACGCACAATATGGCTCTCCGTCGCCACAATAGCGCAAAAAATATCATATGCAACTCTTTTTCATATCATTTTGGACTGTCTATACTTATAAAATCTAAAATCGGGGTTCTGGTGCAGCTAGGCTAACCAGCTGTAAGCGAGCTTCGTCGACTAGACGAAAGGGGATACGGTGACGATCTGTTTCCGAGTTGATAATGATTGTTGCCTGCTATGACCGTTAGAGTGTTACATTACTGCATATTACCATACCATACAAAGAGCCTTTATGTCCTTACCTCTTTCTGCCTTCTACGTTCCACTTCTTCTCTATCTGCTCCAGCAAGGCTCTGGGCGATCAAGTCCCTGGTATCGTCCATTAACTTGGCCTCGTCATCCTTCTTTGCTAACAACTCTTTACGTTCCCTCACCATCTCCTTCTTAGCCTCCCCACACGCTCTAGCTTCTTCTTGTTTCTTACGTTTTTCTGCGAAATTAGTTAATAGTAGTGCTGAAGAAAAATCCAATCCAGACTGCCGATCCGCCCAGAGTATGTTAGTAAAATAGAATAGGAAAATATACCTACCTACTCTGATGTCCGTTATTTCAACATTTGGTAATTATTTCCGGTTCTATATTCAAAAAATTGCAATCAAACAAACAACCTGTCTAATAAATAAAGAAGGAATCTAAATACATTCATTAATTTTTGAATTCAGTGCGACAAATCGACAAGAATTAAAAAAAGTTAGGATTCTAAAAAAAATTAAATACCTTCTTCCTGTTCTCTGAAATAAGCCTCTACATCAGCCTTCAACAAAAGCGCTTCTTGTTTCAACCTCTCTTGTTCTTTCGCGCGCTTCTGGCGTGCCATCTCGACTTGATATTGCGTGTATTCATGATTTTCTTTATCGCGACGCAACCGTTCTATTGTATCGTACTCCATGCGAGCGGCCTTGGGAAACGTTGTTATACGTTGGTTAACGTAAGCATGATACACGAATCCCCATAACCCTTGCCCCATGCACGTATGGGGTGAGGGTTTTGGGGACCAAGCCTACTTCAGCTGCAGGCAGCAAAAAGCTAATTCGTGAAATACTAAGCCGTAATTTAAGTGCGGGCCTGAGGGTGACGGGTGGAGCCGCTCGTCACCCTAGCAGAAGCAGGTCACGGCGGCGGCGCGCATCGTAGGAGATGCGCGCCCCCTCCATACCGGGGGCGAGTCGGGGACCGCGTGGTCCCCCCTCCCGAGGAGGGCCAGACCGAGAGGAATGGCCCTGGCTCAGCCGGGGTGCGAGGGATATGTCAAAAGACAACCTCGCCTCCGGCCTAGCACATCGACCCACAGACGGTGTGCGGTTTAGTCGGTTCGACTCCGACATAACCTACCCCTTCGGCTCCGAAGGGGGGGTATCCGTGGGGATTTCCCGCACGTAAAAAAAAAAGCCGTAATTTAAGTTACTAACTAAATCAGTCAAAACTCTTACCAAAGCATCAGACTCTTTCATAGCGAGTTCGTGCCACATTTTATCAAACTCTCTCTCTGCTTCTTTACGCATCTGTTTCTCTCGCATCTGGTACAGTTGGACATCTCGAGATGCTCTCTTACGCATCGCTATTAGACAAGGGTGCAAATGCACACATTTGTCCCTGTAAACAATTCATTACATTGCTATTGAACTACACAACTAAAAACTGTCCAGGGATATCTATTAATTCACCATTCTCAGCATGATTCTAACGTCCGAGGTGCTTATAAAGAAAGATTTAGTTATCTTAAAATAGTTACCTAAGTTTCCTATCGGAAGTGTTTTGCATACTTATTTGTGTAAATTCTTCTTCTGCCTGTGTACATTTATAATTCTTATGTACAAGGGAGATTTAAATAAATCCTTGACCTTTGTTTGAATATCTATTATCAAAATATGTTTCTGTCGTCAACCTTTCTATACCACTTAAGTGGCAGACAAGCACTAGTCCCACCTGCAGGGCTAACATGCGTGCCACGAGATAGCTATCTCGAGGCATTTTGCCGTTTTATGTCGATATATCGACTGTTGGTAGCATGAAGGGCTAAAATGCGCGCCACGAGATAGCTATCTCGAGGCATTTTGCCGTTTTATGTCGATATCGACTGTTGGTAACATGGCAAATTTCATGGCAATCTGTCAGATGTCGCCATAACTCGACTTCGAGAAATCATCTCTACTTAGTGTCTGCAAATTGTAACATACGTGCCCTTAGTTACTCGAATTTTGACATTTAAAATGTTTTGTCTCTCGTCTTTCATTTGGTCGACGAGAAGTTATCTCGTGTAAACTTTTCTTGTGCTCGGTTCATTTTGAATCAAATTTAGTACCTTTGTGCGACTGCAAGCAATTTTCGAATATATTCGAATATTTCATAACAAATGAAATGTCATAATAATGACATTTCATTTGTTACGTGTCTTTTCGCGTTAATTGATGACGCTGATCACGAATATAAGACAAAAAATTCGATATCATGTCATGTCAATAAGGTCGAAAATTGTTTGCACAATTTTTTCTCTTTTTTAAATTAAAATGTTTTGTCTCCCGTCTTTCATTTGGTCAACGAGAAGTAATCTCGTGTAAACATTTTTTGTGTTCGGTTCATTTTGGACTAAAACAGCGACTGCAAGCCATTTTCGACCTTAATGACATTTCCTTTGTTACGTGTCTTTTCGCATTAATTGATGACGCTGATCACGAATATAAGAAAAACAATTCGATAGCATGTCATGTCAATAAGGTCGAAAATTGTTTGCACTATTTTTTCTCTTTTTTCATACCTAGCATCCCTAACTAGTCTGTGCTTTCGAGCAAATGGCCGTATCGCCATAGACAACAATTGAAAAAGTTTGACGCGATAAAATATGTCGGCGTTACTTCGCTCGAGAAGACTCGAGATGATATCTCATCTCCATTCGAGATATTTGACGACGCGCGCATGTTAGCCCTGCTGAAGTGTTTACCGTGGTCTATGTAGGTACGTGTGTTGTTTTAGTTCGAAGTTTGTCAAGGCTTTTTTACTTCTTCATGTACTTTTTCAGGCGGGTATAAATTAGCTATCGATAGTACCAGGCGTGTTATTACTCATTACGATTATTTACGATATCTGTATTTAGTAAAAAAAATATATAAGTACTAATCTATTTGTCTAACTACTATCAATGTTACTACTAAATAGTCGTCTATTTACAGAGGTGTGTCAGAATATTTATCTTCACGTTCCTTCTGTCTCTTCTCCAGAAGGTAAGCCAGTCGTTCCATCTTGTCCTGCCATAACAAATCGGCGCCGGCCTGGCACTGTTTGACAAACAACGTCACATTGTGTTCTTCTTCGAGTGCAAGGAGTTCAGACAACCTGCAATATTTAATTTTCAGCCTGCATTAATTTAATTTGATAGGTATATTAGCACAGATTTAATTGCAATATATGTAATCTTAAAACTAACCAGGTTTTTAAAACTAACCAGGTTTAAAAAGTATAAAGTATTGTCAATATCTTTATACTTTATATAAACTGGTTCACTTTGCCAACTATATGTGAATTTCCTTTACATCAACTCAACAAAAACAAAATCAGCGATGATTGTTAAAGCTGTAGGGACACAATACCGATTTACTATACGCATACAACGACAAGCCGCTACACGGAGCTCTCGAACACGACCACGCACGGCGACGGAATTCCTGGAATGCGACGCGGCTGCAGATTGCGGCCATATTTACGTTGGCACATTTTATAGTCGCGATACAAGCGCCACGCGGCAGATTCTGTAATTAAATTGTACATAATAGCTTTAAGAATTCCTTATGTAAATAGCATTAAGTATTCTGATTGGTCTAGCCTAATTGTAAGCTCCTTTTGTACATATATATCTAAAAGAGAAATTTGTCAATATAACCAGGCACTTTTGAGTCAATAAACACAGTCCACAGTTCTGCTCTGTCTTTTACTTTGGCTACGGTAATCCTCCGGTCCAAACATTCAGAGCACCCTAGCAACGGTACAAGGGTTCAGCAGTGAACCTGGCCGGTCTAGGGGCATCAGCCAGCTGGCACAGTACATAGGGCAGTACCTACCTTGCGGGTCAGTGACCCTTACAGCTGAGTATATCAGCCGTGTTAGCTCGGAAGCAGTCAGCTGATCCATAGTCCGGTTAGGCGAAGGCCATAGACCGACATTGGTGACCCCTGACGAACCCGAACAGCTGATACCTACATACCTACGGTATCACATACGCACTTCTGCACGCATCATCAGTTGATTGCAATACCGAGTGCAACGACCCACTACATACATCATGTCTACAGAAGAGAGCACACCAGGTACTAGTACCAAACCAAGTACTCCAATCATAGATGTTCGACCTCCAATCAACAATGACGTTGCCACGATATCACTCCCCGCGCGCCTACCACCTTTTTGGCGACAAAACCCGCGATTATGGTTCGCACAATTCGAAGCGGCCATCGCGTCGAACCGAATAGGGGAAGAGCAGAAATTCAATTTAGTTATGCCACTACTAGGATACAATGATCTCGAACAAATTGCAGACATAATTCTCAGCCCACCTACTACGGGCAAATACACAGTGCTAAAAGAGAGACTCATATCAACGTTTCAAGAATCTGATCATCGCCAGCTGCAAAAATTGCTCAGTGGCCTAGAACTCGGCGATTCAAAACCCAGTCAGCTATTACGTAAAATGCGTGAACTGAGTGGGAAATTATTGACAGACGAAGCACTGCGCGTCATATGGCTGAACCATTTACCTACTCAAATACGTGGCATATTATCAGTGAATACAGAATCGTCACTAGAAACCCTAGCCGCCATGGCTGACAAAATGATAGAACATTTCGAACCCGCTACAGCCGCCGCCATAACTACTTCAATTCCCGTATCAAACCCATTGCAAAGCCAAAACGAAACAGCTGCTAATACCACAGTCGAAAAACTACAACTCGACTTAATAACAAAACAAATAGAGAAACTATCCCTTGAAGTAGCAGAATTACGTTCAAACCAATGGCGACCGACGCGAAGCCCGCATCACCAACCACGTAGCAACAAGCGCTTCGATGATATGCGCAACTTTAGGGCGCGTTCACACTCGCGCTCACGTCGGCAGCCCGGCGACGCGGACTGGGTCTGCTACTACCATCTCCGATTTGGTAATAATGCTCGTAATTGTGAAGAACCATGTGCCAAAAGCAAATCTAATACAAATACAAACACGAAGCAACAGGAAAACTAAAGAATACATCGACAGTGGCGGGCGTCGATGTAAATCAAAGCCACCGCCTATGTATAATAGATAGAAACCATAAAGAAAAATTCCTCATTGACACTGGCGCCGACATTTCAGTGTTAGCCGCAAGAAACAAGAAATATTCACAGTCGACAGAAGGCAATTACAAATTATTTGCTGCGAACGGAACACAAATACGTACCTACGGAGAGCGTACATTAGAGCTCAACTTAGGTTTACGTAGAAGTTACAAGTGGACATTCACAGTAGCTGATGTGAAGACTTCGATATTAGGCGCAGATTTTCTAGCAAAACACAAACTATTAGTTGACTTGCATAAAAAGAAGCTCATCGATAGGGTCACAGACCTCACCGTGAACACTATTAAAATACACAATACAGAAGAATCAGTCTACATCATCAACCAAAATCACGACTATCACGACATTCTGAAGCAATTCCCAGACATTATACGACCCATGGCTATCAAATCAACAGCAAAACATAACATCACTCACCGGATGGAAACAAAAGGACCACCAATATACTCCCGACCACGCCCACTACCACCAGACAAGTACAAAGCTGCCAAGTTAGAATTTGAAAAGCTAATGGAAATGGGCATCTGCGAACCGGCCAACAGTCCATGGGCCAGTCCACTACACGTTGTAAAGAAAAAAGACGGTTCCTTACGTATATGTGGTGACTATAGAAGACTAAATGCTGTCACAATTCCCGACAGATACCCGATACCTAGAATACAAGATTTTACCTACCAACTACACGGAAAATCATTATTCTCGAAGCTCGACATGAAAATGGCATATTACAGTATACCTATCGAAAAAGAAGACGCCGCTAAAACCACAATAACAACACCATTCGGTGCATTTTTTTTCAAAACTATGACTTTTGGGCTCATGAACAGTAGTTCCTCATTTCAACGGTTCATGCATGAGGTACTACGCGGCCTTGACGACATCTGTTTCTGTTTCATTGATGACCTACTCATTTACTCGAAAGACAACGAAGAAGAACACAAACGCAATCTAAAAACAGTTCTCGAACGTTTAAACCACTATGGCGTCACGCTCAACTTAGATAAGTGCGAGTTCGGCAAAAAAAGAATTCAATTCCTCGGTTACGAAGTTTCGTCAGACGGAATCAAACCCACAGACGAACGCATTCAAGCCATACTGAAGTATCCCAAACCAACTACAATACAAGAATTAAGAAGATTTTTGGGTATGATCAACTTCTATCGAAGCTGCCTACCCCACCAAGCCAATCATCAATACCTACTAAATAAATACCTACACAATGCCAAGAAGAATGACAAGTCTCCGATCCAATGGACACCCGAAGCCGAAAAAGCATTTCAACAATGTCAACAAAGTATTCTTGATGCAACCACATTAACTCATCCGATACCAAACGCACCACTATGCCTACTCACCGACGCTTCAGACACTGGTATCGGCGCTGTACTACAACAAAAGGTCGACGGAGTATGGAAACCACTCGCATTCTACTCGAAAAACATGAGCGACACACAACGAAGATACAGTGTATACGATCGCGAATTATTAGCTATGTATACATCTGTTAAGAGCTTACGACGACTGATAGAGGGCAATGAACTCACCATATATACCGATCACAAGCCTCTAACCTTCGCACTCACAAGATCAGCCAACAACAGTGACACGCCGCGAAGAGAAAGACAACTTCACTACATAAGTCAGTTCTGTACGAGTATCAAGTTCATTCAAGGTGAATACAACACAGCTGCTGACGCCTTATCACGCATTACGGAGATCGAAATACTAAACAACACGATTGACTACAACAAATTAGCTATAGATCAAGAGAAAGACACTGAATTAGAAGCATGTAAACAACAAGCAAACCTCAAGTTCGCCCGTGTGAATCTACCCGGTCATCAACCCATACCTATATGGTGCGAAGTATCAACTACAAACATTCGACCATACCTACCAATAGCTTATCGGCAAGTAAATAGGTAGGTACATATAAAACTCATTTATTAGGTACCTACGTAGAAAAAAGAACAAAAAGAATACATATTCGTTTTACATAATCGAATTACATATTCGTTAGATACCTACTACTTTTTCAAGGCACTCTGAACATTCAGAGTGCCTTGAAAAAGTAGTAGGTATCTAACGAATTGACAAAACCACTCACCTCTTACGTTTTTCGATAAGATCGTCTTGATAAGACTCCAAACTTAGCTTAACACGATGGGCCACTTTGTTAACAAGAGCCCTACAACATAATCCATTTAAGATACACAGATACATTTCTTTTTTCAGGCGGGCTATAATCAGTGTCAAAGGAGGTAATAACTATATTATATTTTGTCAACTAGCTTTCAACCCGCAACTCCGCCCGCGTGGACGTCGTTTTTCTCATTTCTTGGCCATATCGACGGTTGTACTTGACCGATTGAGACTAAACCAACGTAAGATTTTAAGTCTGAGCAAGACCTTCAAACGAAAAACCGCATCATAAGCCGTTTAGTAGTTTTTGCGTCCATCGCGAATCAACAGACGAGAATTCCAATAAAGATATTTTAGTATCCATTATCGCACGATAATATTAGGTATAACCCAAGTATTTTTTTTTAATTAACTCCAATGTACAAACACGACCACTTTACAATCGCCAGGTAAACGATCAGTGGGTTAAGTTACCTAGGCGAAGGTTACCATTGGGATGGGTGACCGTTTA
Source organism: Eilema caniola (assembly GCA_949126895.1). Taxonomy (NCBI): domain Eukaryota; kingdom Metazoa; phylum Arthropoda; class Insecta; order Lepidoptera; family Erebidae; genus Eilema; species Eilema caniola. Next base: position 11,509,746 of record OX421460.1, on the reverse strand, counting down.
GTGGTGTTACATCTGAGCGCTTCCATGCTGCAGAGGGCACGTTAAAAGTCGGTCCCGGCTATCAACAGTCGTTAGGTCAAGACGGAGGCCTATATGGGCAACCTGAACAACTCTGTCACAAGGTTGGCCACTAACCACACGAAAAAAAAATCGTATAAATAACATACTTGCGATCGCAGCGTGCAAAGAAGGAAAGAAAATTAAAATCATTGGTTTTCTTTGTCGTATCTTCAAGACCTATTCGCTCTTCATCCTCTAAAGCGCGCAACTTTTTCACAAAACGCACGTAGCGTGCTGTAGAGTCTAGCACGCGAGATGTCTGTTTGTATAAAATTTTAAAATAAATAGAGGGTCGTTTGGGGTATATCTCGAAGGTCAGTCAAATCCGAAATTAAAAAGCGAACTCCAGACTTCAAGTTGCAAGCTTCGGATGCGACTGGGATTAACGCTAGGTAGGACGAAGAAAAAGAGGGGTGTTTGGGGCCAAACAGCGAATTTCGGAGCCAAGCCCAAGCAAACTTCATCTGCGAGCCAGTAGGTATACCTACATGCTGGTTGATAGACGACGTTGTGGTATACCTAGGCTTTGCTCTGAGGCAGCGTTTCCCATTTGCCGGGTCGCAACCCGGTACCGGACCATCAGAATAAAATACCGGGTCGCACCATTCCCGCCCTTATTTTTTGAATAATACCTACTTTCGATCGACGCATAGTTTATTAATTTAAATGAGGTTGGGTTTTCAACATTAGTTTTCCTTGTGTTTTAGACTTGAAGTGGAACACCTTAGGATAAAACTTGGATTCTTTTGTAAAAAACAAGCAACAGCTCCATACTTAGCACTAAAATTTAGTGACTAAATAGGTGATACCAAAATATTGTATGTACCTAGTATTGATAAAACATTTCTACAATTTATAAATGTGTATTATTAATGGCACCAGCTTGGGTTAAAAATTATTCAGTGGGTCACGAAGGGGCAGTGTAAAAATTACCGGGCCATGGCAGAACAATGTTTAGGAAACACTGCTCTGGGGGTTGGGAGCTTATAGCCTAGCTTGCTACCATCCTAAATGTAAAAAACGCAAGGCTCCAAAGTGTGTTAATGGATGATGATGTAAGTGGATGTTAATGGAATTGGCCCTTGATGGATGAAAAAGTTGGCTTGGCCATAGAAAATCCGAAACAAAGTCAAAGCTTGCCATCATAATATAAGGTGTTTGCTAATTTTATTTATATTTTGTCTCTTGTTTTCCAAATTATGAAAGTAGAAAGGAAAAGAGTGAACTGTCTGTATTTGCACGGCATGTTAGCAGTTTAACTTTTCTAAGAGCTTCCCGACTGTTTTACTCGGTGTGATCGTGTAGCAAGGCTGTTAATCCTAGTGTAAAGTACCTATAGTCACAGGAAGGAGTGGGCATTACAGTAGTAGGCGTATCGGTGAGATTAGGTATCTAGCTCCGTAAAACGGTTACCTGCATAGGAATATTATGTCACGTGCACTAAACTGCTAAAATCCACTCACATAGTAACATTCTGGGCGACCACGGGGACCCCAACCATCTTTAGGTATTTTCTGTCGTGGGGGCGGTTCTGGGCAGTTGGGATTCATTGTTTGTTATATTTCATACAAAGTTATAATAAAAATAAACCTTCAAAGAAATTGTATTCAATACTATAAAAATAAAATAACACACAATAAACAATGATGATAGACAACTGAATTGTCAAAAAACTATATTTTATTTCATGTTTTTAAAAGTATTCTTCGTTTATTATTCTTATCGATGGACATGACAAGGACCACAGACAATTACCCTACGCCATAACACGTGTCAATCCCATATACTCATAATTTCTATATTCTTTTCAAGTAACGGATTGCCACTTATTGTTGGGGCCTGGAAACGATAGGTATCTGGGTACTACATTCGTGGTTCCAATGGAGATTGTTCTCTAATTCTGAATTTAGGCTTATATACTCTGTTGATAACAAAAAATACGTATAAATGATTTTTTCGATAAATCAACTACCTAGTTTCCAAGATATGGACGTCCATTAGCTTTAGTTGGCATTGCCTTACGTCCCGAGGAGGGCCAGACCGAGAGGGATGGCCCTGGGTCAGCCAGGGCGCGAGGGATATGTCGCACGACAACCTCACCTTCGGCCTAGCACTACGACCCACAGACGGCGTGCGGTTTAGTCGGTTCGAGTCCGACATAATCTTCATAAAAAAGGCACTGCCTTACGTTTCCTTAGAAATTTAAGAAACTACTAACTGGTATGATTTCAAAAAACAAAACAAAAAAAACTTTGGTTGCCTGTAAAATCATAACTATTTGGTATTTTTGAATAAAACAAAAACAAGTGTATTTATATGTATAAAAGCTTTACTGTAACCAACTTTCAAGTGATTGTGCATACGTAGTAACATTCTCCATTACCGCACCTATGGGGTATCAACCGCGTATTAAAATAATATGTAGGTAGGTAAATGTCGCCGCCAACTAGCTTATTCAGCCGTTCAATTAACTGCCTAGGCAGTTAACTAATCGGCGACATTCAATTAACGGACTAATTGATATTCAGCCATCTCGTTTATTACATCATTTAATAACCTGGCTGGCTAATACTTAGGCCAATCGTAAAATGGGGCACTACCTAGAAATAAACGCGAAAATTACATACATACATATGACTGACACCTGTAAATCCCTGAGGGGGTCTAAATTAGTTCCCTGCGTGCCCGTGGTTCACCTATTTTGTCCAGGTGGACCACGGGCAATCATTTTAAGTGTCTAAATAAGAAACTAAAAGTCTATAGTAACATTTACTTCCATTATAGTTATGATTGGATTGTCAACATCACGAATGACACACAAGTTAGAAGTTACATACAATCCGTAATCTAAAGTACACTACGGGGTAGACAGAGGTGTATTCACAGAAAAATAGTGATAGGTTTATTGTGATAGCTGCGCAGTTCGACTTGGTTAGGTTAGACAAGCACACGGCCCACTTGATGGGAAGTGGTTACCGTGGACCATGGACGCTTGCAACACCAGGGGCATCACAATCGTGCTACCGACCCTGTAGATACCTTCTAATACCCTTCTTGAAGAATCCCATATTGTAGTCGCTTGGAAAAACCAGGTTAGGTTAGAAGGCTAATGCGGGAGCGCAGTAGGTTTATTGTGATAGCTGCGCAATCCGACTTGGTTAGGTTAGGTTAGAAGGTTAAAAAATGTATCACGAAGGCTTAATGCGGGGAGCTATGCTCAACTCCGCTCCAGCATTAAGCCTTCGTGATAAAAAAAATTATAAACATGCAGAAATACGTCATTTTTCTAACTGTTTCATTAAATGACTAGGCAAGTATCTAGTTAAACGTCATCCATCCAAGCTATTTACCTTCAGTCCTCCGTGGCCCAGCCGTTTAATTAAATGGCTGAACACCATTCAGGCTGTTAATTGAACGGCGCTGTTTAGTCTAGGCAGTTAATTGAAGGGCTGATTAAGCTAGTTGGCGGCGACATACTTAGACATTGCAATAATGTGCGATTGCAGCAATCGCGGCTGATTTCCTGGTAGTCACTGAAGAGTCCCGAGGTATATCTCTGAAAACTATCATCAGATCTCTACGAAAATTAAATGGGACTATTTTGGAAACCTCTTTTGAACAAAAAATAATTTTGTAAATCTGTCTACAAATGTCTTACTTAAGCGCGTACAATCAAAGATAATAATCAAAGAATCAATTTCGTTTATTCAGCTTAGGTAGATACATAAAGAGCACATATGAACGTCAAAAATTTTACACTCATGTCAAGAAATTACTAATATAATATTAGTATAATATAATAAAGTAAATAAATCATTTGAAAATGATTCTTTCGCTGGTTCGGTAAATTGGTTCTACTGAGAAGATACCAGCAAGAAACTCAGTGAACAATATTATCGTTTCTTTTTTAAAACAATTTGTTTTTTTAAATAGATTTATATTGTGCGAGCAAGCAAAAAGATTTGAATGACCATACATTTTTATCATTGAGGTATTCGTTTACTTTGTAATATCCGTTTTTCATTAAAGACTCTTTTACTTCTATTTTAAACTTATTCAGTGGCATGTCAACCAAATCTTGAGGAATTTTATTAAACATTTTGATACTGTTACCTACAAATGAATTACCAACCTTATGAAGTCTGAATTTTTTCACTACAAGTTTATTTTTATTTCTCGTCCGAGTTTTTTTTAAAGTGATCTAGGTTCTTGCGTACATATAAAACATTATCGTAGATATATTGGTAAGAAACTGTTAAAATATTAATTTCTTTAAATAGTTCTCTCAGTGAATCACGGGGTCTGAGGCTATAGATTGCTCGTAACGCTCGTACAAACTTGAAAAAAATATAAATATCCGAATTGAGAACCTCTACCTTGTTCTGAAGTCGGTTAAAAACCGCCAGTAATGTAATTTTTATGTTCGGTTTCGGTAGTCGATTTCGATTGTGCATTTTCAAGCTATATAAAACAGTCGATCGACTGACTCCATCCCTAAAATTGCGTTCTGCAGGGCTAACATGCGCGCCACGAGATAGCTATCTCGAGGCATTTAGCCGTTTTATGTTGATATGTCGACTGTTGGTAGCATGAAGGGCTAACATGCGCGCCACGAGATAGCTATCTCGAAGCATTTTGCCGTTTTATGTCGATATCGACTGTTGGTAACTTGGCAAATTTCATGGCGATCTGTCAGATGTCGACATAACTCGACTTCGAGAAATCATCTCTACTTAGTGTCTGCAAATTGTAACATACGTGCCCTTATTTACTCGAATTTTAACATTTAAAATGTTTTGTCCCTCGTCCTTCATTTGGTCGACGAGAAGTTATCTCGTGTAAACTTTTCTTGTGCTCGGTTCATTTTGGATCAAAATTTAGTACCTTTGTGCGACTGCAAGCCAATTTCGACCTTAATGACATTTCCTTTGTTACGTGTCTTTTCGCGTTAATTGATGACGCTGATCACGAATATAAGAAAAAAAATTCGATAGCATGTCATGTCAATAAGGTCGAAAATTGTTTGCACTATTTTTTCTCTTTTTTAAATTGAAATGTTTTGTCTCCCGTCTTTCATTTGGTCGACGAGAAGTTATTTCGTGTAAACATTTTTTGTGCTCGGTTCATTTTGGACTAAAACATCGACTGCAAGCCATTTTCGACCTTAATGACATTTCCTTTGTTACGTGTCTTTTCGCATTAATTGATGACGCTGATCACGAATATAAGAAAAAAAATTCGATAGCATGTCATGTCAATAAGGTCGAAAATTGTTTGCATTATTTTTTCTCTTTTTTCATACCTAGCATCCCTAACTAGTCTGTGCTTTCGAGCAAATGGCCGTATCGGGCCGATTTTATCGGATAAATGTTTAAAAAATGTGTATGCCATAGACAACAATTGAAAAAGTTTGACGCGACAAAATATGTCGGCGTTACTTCGCTCGAGAAGACTCGAGATGATATCTCATCTCGATTCGAGATATTTGACGACGCGCGCATGTTAGCCCTGCTGGCTGACGGGACGTTGTCAACGACATTATATCGTTTTGGCGCCTAATTTTTGTTCGGAGTTTTCACGCTAGAACAAAGTTATATCTAGCACTGTAGTTAGGTTAGGTAGTTAGGTTAGGTAGCTATCTAAAATACAATAATATAGTGGACGTTTAGTTAAGATTAGATGCAATCTGATTATGCAAGATGTGATTTGAGATGTGCGTATACGTTCCAATGTTCATTTGAATTTTAAACACTTGTTTGGCTTCGAAGTAGGGCTTTGAGGCCAAGCACCAAGCCAAGTGCCAGCCTCACCTGCATCCGCGCTGCCGCCGCCTCGACGATTAATCAACAGGTGTACTTACCAATGTGCCAACACTCACCCTGGCATCTGTAGATACAACATGCGTGCGGTTTCAGTCAGGGGGTTATCCGAAGGAAATAGGTTGAAGGGATACAGTTATAAAATCATCATGACTTACGCATAGGCCTAAAATTTTCGCAGAAGTGTAAAATAACTGAGGTGGCTGGGAAGCATAGCCGCTACTGGAAGGACTTAAGCAGCAGCTGCCATTCACGTAGAAGAAAATGCTGTGGAAAATGAGGGGAGCCACGTGTGTGTAACTTGCGCATCCACGGCAGCCTTCATGTCTCATGTCTTCACTGGTAGAACCCAAGAAGTGGTGGCTTAACCTCATGGGATAAGACATGAATGTAAATGCTGTTAGTAGTCAGGGGTGCCAATTGCCCAAGACCGTCTGAAGTGGAGAAGACGGCAAGTGAACCCTGGGCTCCAAGGAGAAAGCCTCGATACGACTAGCATCTTACACACTGACAGGTAAAACTATAAATAAAATCATCACATTTCAGTTAGTATAAAAGTTTAATATTACAAAACAAAGAACCTAGGTACATAATTACAAAATGGAATGTTTTGCGCAAAGGTTTGCGAATAGCATTAAGTATACCTACCATTTTTTATCATAATTAGGTACCTACTTAAACACATTAGGCTCTATAAATTGTACAAAATTGTACAAAATTGTATAAATACAGATACTTAATTACTTTTTACAATGGTCAACAATGCTATCAGCACGGCTATCAGACACGATTAGGGTTGTCAACTTGATATGTATGTAGGCATAGGTATATTGATATTGGCCGCACGCGCCGCGCGTCAGTAGGCAAGTGTGGCCGAGCGGCGACCGTGTATATGTGCGTGCCTGCACCAATAAGTATGATTCAGTAATAAACTAGCATCTATCTGCAAAGGTTGTTTCATTGGTAGTAAACATCTCACAACTATACTGTTAAAATAGTCTTATATTGTTTTTCAGTGCTTTACACTGTTTTCACTGTATTATACTTTTACTGTTGAACCAAACAAAGAATCTAAAATATTTACTGTTTTCTTTTGACTTTCGAGTCTGGAGACTTTCTAGAAGTTGGCAACGCTGACGAGACTGTCAACGGTCATGTCACGTCAGGAGTCCTAAAGTTTTGGCTAAAACTGTTAGAAACTTCCACCTTTTCATTGATGAAGTCATTTCATACTTACGAGAAATGCTTTAATTTTAGTTGGACTACTTAACAACTGGCTTTATCTAATTAGTCGCTTATCATTTTTATACCACTTAGGGGGTATAAGACAAGTTCGTCAGTGTAGAAGACAAAGCAGGACAAGCCTTTGATCTTCCCACTGATAGCATATAAACTCTCCAGTCAGCTCCGGCTAGCCTACTCACCGCCGGGAACACAACACGAGATTTGGCCGCAGTATTCTGTAGGGCGGAGGTACTTTCCCAGTAGGAATGCTTAATCGGAAAGGAAATACCGTCGTGTCTCATTCGGGAAAAATTGTGGTCGATTCGACCATTTTGGGAAAATAATTAAGTGAAAAATAGTTTAATATCATTCTAATGTGAATTAATTTATTTCAAAAAGATTAATGAAAAAGCATCACCAGATATTTTTTATCGAAATGAGTTGGCACTGGTCAAAATGGAGCTAGGTATTTATTAGTTAATAAAGAACACGAATTTAATAATGTAACTAAAATAGTCTCATAGTTACTGCTCGCTCCCGCCAATTTAGCATTTCTTGAAAGGGTATTTCGAGTTATGCAGAACCATCATATTCTGTTCTCCGTGGGCGAGACGATAGAAACAGAGCGAATATTAATTTGATAAAAATGAGCTCTTCATTTATTCAAAAAATATATTTATTCAAAATTGAAATTGAATAAATAGTAAAATACAATTTATTTCCCCCAAATACTGTTTATCCTTCATAGACCCAAATCTACTCCATTTCTTGAAAAAATAAGTTGGCAACCCTTATCAAGTTGATAAAATGATAAAAACGTAAGTAGAGTACGTAAATAAGTTCCTTGGCCTTTGTACTTTGGACGCGGGGTGGCTGTCGCAACATGTGAAGTTGCCAGTATCATCTCTTTATATTAACGGATCTTTTATTGTTCAGATTATAATGTAATAGTAGTTGAATCGCAGAGCATAAGAAGTTATATTCACGGGTTTCCAACGTTAGAACGTCAGAATGTAATGATGTGAAACAACTAGATGATGACTGTTTAAAAAAGATGGTAAATGGAAAATGCAACATTGGATAAGTTCATTATATCAACTGAGAGTGACAGTGATACAGAATCTGATTACGTCTGTGACACTGAAAAATAGCGCCAGCGACTCCTCTCTATTGATGAAAAAAAAAATCACGCTTGAATTGCGCTGCAATAAGCAAAATGATAAAGTGTACGCTCTCAGTTGGAAATGTAAAACGTGGCCATCATCCTGTGTCTGTGATAGTTTGATGGGGCGTGTCTTTTCCCTTTGTCACAAACCTACATTATTGTGAAAAAGGAATGAAAACCTCAGTCTTGGATCGTGTTGTGATCCTTCAGCAATACACTTTTTAATATGATTGGTGGATTTGTGGTCCCCCGCCACCGTAGCAACTCAAGCTATCCTCAAAAATGATTCCAACTAGTACACATAAAATCTGTGCTGGCAACTCTGTCATTGCCCGAACCAAACGTCATTTTTAGTTTCTAGTCTTGTCGCGGGACCATCAAATAAGATGGCGCGGTCTCTATTTGATAACGTTTGCAGCTAGCTTTTAGTTAGGTATAGTCATCAAACAATAGTCCATGTGTCGTAGGTACTTTCTTAACTATATCTTAACCGACTTTAGTTCAAGGAGTTCGATTTCTTTTTATAACGATATCAATACTTATTCTTAACATATATTATAACAGTTGCCTGACGCAACTGTTATAATATCCGTAACCTACCTATACAAAATGGCCGGACACGATAAAATAGCTTTCACAACCTTTTCAAAAATGTATTTTTTGGAATTTTCTCACAGTATAGAACAAGTTAATCGTTAACTTGCCTACCTGCAAAGAATTAATCGTTGGGAATATTGGGAATAAGAATTAGGTAGGCCCCTAAGACATAGCTTATCTCCAGTCGCCAATCTGAAAAGCGTCTTGCAGCCAAGTTAGACGCTGCAATCAAAGCCTTTGTAAATATTCTGTAATCATGCAGAATTTGGCGCACTGAATGAGATGAGAGAGGGATCCCATTCAATTCATTTTTAACATACTTGACTGCTCTTTGAGCATTATTACTTAGAAAATATCTCTGTCCTTACTCTTTAGACAGGAAGAAAAAATGGAGCCACGAGCATAGCCTTTGAGGTAGTCGAATTTCATAAAGCCTTGAGAACTGAAAACTGGATACCAATAAGGCGCTGTGACATTTTGATTTATGGAAGCTAACGTACGAATTATTTTTTCTTAATCATATTGCACCAAGGAATGTACAGGAATATCCTCTGGAATATTCTTCCGTCCATGAAGCGACGTCAGTTCTATGACGACTACGCACCCAATAACTTCAGCACCGCAGGTCTTGAGGAGGTGGTTCGCAGCTGCGATGGTACCGCCTGTAGCTATGAGGTCGTCTACTATTAGGCATTTCAGACCTGGACGGATGGAGGCCTTCTGGACTTCTAGGATATCCTATAAATTGATTGGCACTTGATAATATTATAGTTACTCAGCAATGCTACTATTATTATAAACACGAAAGTTTATAGATATGGATGGATGGATGTTTATTACTCTTTCACGTAAAAAACTACTGAATGGATTTTAATGAAACTTTACAATAATATACCTTAGGTACACATCAGAATAACACATAGGCTACAATTTATAACGATAACCTATATTATATTCAAATCTATTAAGATTTCTGAATTGGTTCAGGCGGGATTCGAACCTGCAATCGTTCGCTTTATTTTTCATCCATCTTTAGGGCGACGGCGACGGTGGAGCCACCTTCAACACTCTTACGAACTATTTGATTGGTTCAATCATTCAATCATTTTCAAAACATTGATTTTTAATGAAATTTTAAAACATTTAAGTAGCATGCCAAGTATTCAAATCGATTAAGATGGCAAAAAAATTGTTTTGTAGGATAAAGGCATTACTCACCGAGTTATACTCCAGCTCATATTTATGTGACACGACCTCCCCAGGCAGCTTCCCTTTCTTCCTCACTGGAAGACATCCTATGCCAAGTTCATTCGCCACTGAGAACGAGAACAGGAAACCCCGGGACTCTAGACCAACTATTGCTTGTACGTGAGGGAATTTCGTCTTTATTAACTGCACCAATAAGCCTTGAAGTAGCTTGCATGTCGTACCGTCGGATATGGCTGAAAATATATCCCTGTAATGAGTAAAAAAGTTTCATTGAGAATTTTTTTATACCAAAATTTGTCCAATGACTTTCAGGTAGGTATGGTAAAATTGGTACCTATCGTGAAAGACCACTACTTGACCAGCTAAATTGTACAACGTTTTGTTGCCAGGATACAAAAAACGCGCTAGGCTTATAAGCGTAAGTAGGTCCGTATCAATACCACTAACTAGCTAGGTAGTTAATAGTTTCTGCGTCCCATTCTGAATTCAATTACAAAACTTATTTTCGCGTCAGCCAGGAATCGTGTCACAAGTCAGATCTCATTTTCTAAACAACTTCTCTACATAGAAGTAGGTAATTGACAATACTCTCTTGATAGCAAAATGGGTCTTAGAATTTATACTCGTTGACCTAGCAACACTGAGGTAAACAAATAGAGTGGCAAACCAGTACAAATCGCCGCCACAAAAAGCAATGCCACTTGTGAGCTTAGAAGCGCAACTACGAGAAAAACTACTTAACTATTGAAGATGATGAAGGTAAATATATATGTCTCACTCGCACGCGTGGCATGAACACCAATGTCGCTGGGATTAGACAAAGACAAAAGTATTAACATGTGATCGTGGGTCAGTGTTTACAGACGTATGAATATTTACCCACGATAATATAGAATTTCTAAACCAATTTTGGAATAAAAATCATTAATATAATGTTTATTTTTCCCAGACTGCGGGTTTCGATTTTGAATGGTATGTAGGTATGTATGTATCTACTAGTACATTATGAAACAAATTATTTATATTTGAAAATAGTTTATAATTAAGTAAAACGTATAATATGTATGTAAATATAAGCCTTATGATTTTTCACCTTCGAAAATATAATGTGCCAAAGGAAATCAACTGAATATATCGACCTTCAAGATTCGTCCATTAAGGTAAAAGCACCAATGGCCGACACTTTATGGACAAATCAAACTTCAATAGGTATACAAAACTACCTACTTAATTTATGTTTTTAGAAGAATGGTCGTTACGTCTTTTCTCAATTCCTACAACATTATGACATTAACTTTTGCAGATGAAGTCTTTATAAACTAACATATTTTTAGTTTAAGTACAATTATATAACACTTGATCCTTATCACCAAAAGTGGACAATCACATAAAACTGTTTGAAATTCTAACCATAGAAATACGGCAATGGTCTAAAAATTAATATATAATATATATAATATTATAGGATATTATTAGACCATTATAACTTAAGATTTTTGTTAAGGGAACTAATTTTTTTAATAGATGTGATTTTTTTAATTATGATGATGATGGGAGGGATGTTAAAAATAAGTAAATTCTTGACCTACTTAGACCATTGCCGTATTTCTATGGTTAGAATTTCAAACAGTTTTATGTGATTGTCCACTTTTGGTGATAAGGATCAAGAATATATATATATATATATATATATATATATATATATATATATATATATATATATATATATATATATATATATATATATTTGCATCGCGGAGTTGATATTACGTCCTACATGGCGGTTTTTACCGATGATGTTGCGTCCGACTGACTTGTAGCATCCTGTATACGGATGCAACATTGACCATCTCTCAAATTCAGCCAGAAGTAGTGTTAAGGTGAGTACAATGCCTGGGTGAAATATTGGCATGGACGTTGTTTTCTCACCAGAGTGCTTTTCAGCGTATTTCTTAGTTCCGCGGTTTGGCGCGCGAATTTTGGAGGTCGCTCCTGTGCGCCGTATATCAGTGGCGTTATATTCGATATTTTGTTTACGTATAACACTCCGATAATGTGGCTTCCTGTATATAATAAAAGTTTTTATCAATTCTAATGTGTGATTTAATTGCATCACACAAAACGACATCGTCCCAGAGGAGACGCGGGGGTGACAGAGGTGAGGGGGCGGAGTTCGCACGCGACTTGCAAGCGGCATGTTTTTGTTAATATTTTTTGCCGGCCAGCGCGGACGTAATAACGCTTGTGGTATAAATATCGATACCGGAAATTTCAATTGTCGTAAAGGACCGTTGCAATTAAGAAAATAAACCAAACTTAATAATTGACGAATATGAGTGTCCGTAACGACCCATAAAATTTTAACTGAAGTACTTTATAGTCACGAAAAATTGGTTGTGATAAAATTAGATATGTAGTAAAGAACTAATCCTGATCATCAATGGGTCGTACGAGTTAATTAAATCGGAGACTAAGGAGGTACAAGAAACAAAAGAACCTAAAGATTTAGTTATAAAATGGCAAAACTGAGTGAAATAAAAGGGATTTTTACTATTTCGTATTTTTTTATAAAAAAATTCAGGCATAAATTTTACAAAAAATGTTAGGAACTCAAAATTTATAATTCTTTTTTATTTTTATATTTTTTTTCTTTTTTCATTCAAATGGCAAACTATTGTTGAAATGCTGAAAAACAACCGAATGTTTGGAATAATCGGCCAATAAACTATTCTAATAACAAGTTTTCTTAAATAATTATGTCAGTCATGAACTAAATAAAGGTAAAATATCCAACATTTACCAAACTTCGCCCACTAGAATTCAAAATTCAAACAAATGACACTATAAAGCAGTGTTTCCTAAACATTGTTCTGCCATGGCCCGGTAATTTCCACACTGCCCCTTCGTGCCCCACTGAATACTTTTAAGCCAAGCTGGTTCCATTAATAATACTACAAAATTGTATAGGTTACATACAATACTTTGGGATCACCTATTTAGTAACTAATTCCCATCTTTAAAAATAAGGGTGACGTGTAACACCCCGACAACTATCGGGGAATAAAGCTCATGCCACACAGTATGGTAAGTTTGGGAGAAAGTGATAGAGAAGCGTGTACGAGAGACAAAAGCGTGGTTACCCATAACCAGTTCGGGCTTAAGCATGGCCACGGGACCACATATGCCATTTTTCCTCTTCGCCAACTGTGTGAAAACTCATGGTGTTTGTGAATTTCGAGAAAGCATATGACCGGGTACCCAGAACGGTTTTATGGTAGGCCTTGAAAGAGAAAGCGGAAGTACATAGAGTAGATCTGTGCGATGTACTGACGATCAAGAACCTATGCACGATCCGCTGCCGGCAACGCCGACGAGTCCAATGTGGCGAAAGGCTTGCGTCAGGGCTCGGCGCGGAGCTCCTATCTCTTCCTGTTGATAATGGATGCCTTGACATCGGAGATACAGGAGGAGAGCTCCTGATGTATGCTGTTTGCTGATGATCACCTCGCCCCGAGCGATCGCATCCTCCGCCAGGGCTCTTACGCGCAGTAGAACCAAGACTGAATGTTCTGTGATTTCGGCGATCTCTCCAGTTTTACACCCATGGTATTAGATAGTGCACCAATACCAGTCTGCTCCAATTTCCGCTACTTCGGCCCTCTTATCCAGACGGTTGAGGAAACTGATCGAGCAGTGAAGCACAGAATAGATGCAGGGTGGATGAAATGGCGGCAGGTCAAAGTCACAATATGTGATCCCCATTTTCCCCTCAAGTTTAAGGGGAAAATCTATAAGTTCATGTTCAGATCTGCCATAATGTATGGATCGACATGTTTTTCCTTGAAAGCGACGAATGAAAGACAACTGCATGTGGCGGAAATCCGAATGTTAAATTTGGATGTGTGGTTTGATAGTGGCACCAGTGAAAGAAAAATTGAGAACCAAGCGACTGTCGTGGTATGAAAATATTATGAGAAGGGAGTAAAGTCATGTTGTAAGGAAGGTTCAAAGTATGAAGAGTTATGTAAGGAGGGGTATGTAAGAAGTTATCATGGACGTCCTGCGGATAAGCAGTCGGATATCGCGGAAAAAGGCAGCTTCTTTTCACTGAGCTTGACCGGATTCTGAACCACGTTTCCCAATGGGGCTCTGAGAACTTGGTAGAGTTCAATGCTAAGAAGACGAAATGTGCGTTTACAGCAAAGATATCTCCTTTCCTTCCCCTTCCCACTCTTCAGAACACGCCACTGCCATTGCAGGACAACCTCAGTATCCTCGGTATGGATGTTCGCTGTAAAATAAATAACAAAAACTACATCGAGAGTATCATCAAAACAGCTTCGCGTAAACTCGGAGTCCTGAACAGAGTGAGACGGTTTTTCACGCCGGAGCAACGGTGTCTTCTATACAAGACACAAATTCGTTCCTGTGTGGAATACTGCTCGCATCTCTGGGATGGATCCGCAAAGTACTTATTAGATGCTCTCGACAGGTTGCAGCGACGTCCGGTCCGCATTATCGGATATCCTGAGGTCACGAGTACCCTCGAGCCTTTGCAGCTGCGTCCCTCCCGAACCAGGGACGCGTTCTGCGTACACCGGTGACATCAGTGTAGGGGATATAATATTCCATGCCCAGACTGATCTCACCGGCCACAGCAGTTGCGGCCTCAGATGGGTTCTTACCCTCAAAGCAGCGTTCAACCCAAGGGACGGACGCAAAATAATCACGCAGGCCATCCCAGTCCGCTGACGAGTAGTGCCAGAGACGCCGCTTCCTTTCGCTGCGCGGGTCGTGGAGGCGCTATAATGGGCACCTCGGAACGGACCAGACAATGGTCGAATTCACCTAAAGCGGCGCTCACCGAAACACTGTACTGGTCCGGGTGACTCGTCAGCAGGAGGTCTAGCAGAGAGGGCTCATGGTCCGACCTTTTTGGTATCCTAGTGACCTCGTGTACCAATTGGGTCAGGCCATGCGTCAGAGCAAATGCATGAGCGGCTCTTCCCGCGTGGGTTGTTTTGGCGGAGCCCAACCAGATCTCGTGGTGGGCGTTTAAATCCCCCAAAGACACCAGTTCAGCGTTCGGAAATCGCTCCTGCGCATCATCTGCCGCCTGACTCAGGTATTCAAAGAGTCGAGTTGTCTCGGTATCTCCTGTATGGGAGCGGTAAAGGCACACATAGATCTGACTCATAGAGCCATGGTCTATGTGCACCCAAAGGGTGGAAAAGGACGGATCCTCTAGGCAGCGCAAACGGCGATAACAAATATCCGCCCTGACATACACACACACCCCGGCTTTTGCGCGGAAATTTTCCTCAAGGACATAGCCGGGGTAGAGCAAGTAGGTCGTGTCATCAGGGCGGCGTATTTGTGTCTCCGTAAGAAACAGCATAGCTGGTTTCGCTGTCTCCAGGTGTTGGTGGACGGCGTTGAGGTTTGTATGGAGCCCACAGATGTTCGTGGACTCCACCTCAAATAGCGAGCCCGAGGGAGAGCTTCTTGCCGCTGTGTAGACCAATCTACTGTTGTTGTGCGCTGCCATGAGGATGAAGAGGGAAGGCGTGAAAAAAAGAGGCGATTGTTGCCGCAGCACCGCGTGACAAAGCGTGGGTTATTGGTTTTATCTATGAATGTGAGGTATGGCGAGAGCCGACGCGCCGAACGGAAGGGCCCCCGTACCCCCTCGAGTATGGTCGGCGGGCTCCCTCGTCCGGTCACCAACCGGCACGACGAGCCATATCGGGATTATGCGCGACCTGGTCGGGCAGCCTCCCAGGGTGGTTAGTCCCGGTTTGGCCCCTGTACTATGCCGCGGGCGGCCAGCGGCACCACCGTTTCTACAGGTCTCCCTGCTCGGCGCGTCGCCCCGCGCCATCCCCCACTAGACTACGCCAAGACCCACCGTTCCCACTTGTGCAGCGACCTCAATCCCCCCTGCCCGGCTATGAACTTGCTGACCCCTGAACGCAATCCAACCGAGATTGGATTACTATGGAGGGTTTTTCGCAAAAGTGCACGGTGGTACTCACCCGGTCGAAATTTGTGACAAATTTGTGCCATCAAATTATTATTATTATTATTATTTTTATTATTATTTATAATTATTATTATTTTATTTTAATCGACTTCATGAAAAGAGATGATTTTCTATTCATACATACATACATATCGTCACTCCTGTCCCCTATTGGGGTAGATAGAGACCACGTCCCGCAATAAATTTATTGGGATCTATTATATTAGGTACCTATGTATGTATAGATATAAGGTTTGGAGGAAGCAACAAACTTAATAGTTTATGGCGTACATTCAAAAATAATATACGGTACCGATATAATCTCAAATATAGTAAGGAGTCGTTAAATTAGTAGAATGCATGGAATTAATATAGTACAATATATGGTATCAATATATCCATACATTGAGATGGATGTAGGAAAAACGATTAAATGCATGGAACGAATACAAAAATATACAATGTGTCACATGATTTCCATCGACAACGGATGCAAAAAACCAGCGAGAATTATTTCAAAATGAATATCTAATTTTCGTACCTAAACAAAATTTCTCGTCGACAATAGAATTCACATGACAGCAATGTAGCTATATTCGCACGAATAACAATTAAAAAGTCATTGGAAATGGTAGACGCCGCTGGGTT
This sequence comes from Eilema caniola, assembly GCA_949126895.1. Classification (NCBI taxonomy): domain Eukaryota; kingdom Metazoa; phylum Arthropoda; class Insecta; order Lepidoptera; family Erebidae; genus Eilema; species Eilema caniola. The sequence continues at coordinate 11,493,002 of OX421460.1, read as the reverse complement.
CGACTTTGAAAAGACGCAACAAGTCTTCAGCGATTTAAATATATATATATATATATATATATATATATATATATAATATATATAATGTATTGTAATAAGTATAATATCCTAGTATACCTACTGACAATACAACATACGCGCGTGCGGTGGCTCCTTAACTCCCTACTCACCTCAATACGAGGCGCCTGCGCTCGCGTTAGACGGTGCACAAGTCAACTACTCTAGGTCTAATCAGTAGCAGCCAGAACGTCTCGAAGGGTAGGTACGCGTGCTTCTTTGTTGTTGCGAGGGAACCCGAGAACGTGATGCTATTTGTAATTGTATTTTGACATTATTTAACGTGTGTGAAGGTCATTACTATAAGACCTTGTTGTAAACTGATTTGTGTTCAACGTATAAATAGCCAAAATTATGTATGATCGCAATATAAATTTAAAGGTACTCGGATTATGCACTCGCGAGTTTACTTCAAGTCCCCCAAGTAAGAAAAGAAAATATTATTCTATAATTGACATAATTCCCAATTCTCCCAATAATGTAGGTAAACCAAAACGATGTTTTAGTGGTAACACTGAATGGCAATCATAATTATTAATTTTAAAACTGGATTATAGCGATATTTGCGTCAATATCAATGTATAAATAGTATAGTTACGCGTGAAAACAAATTCCTTTTGATTTTTGTGCATGTAGGACTTATCACAAGATTTTACTGCGCATTTCACCATTTTAGCGCGCTCGGTTCAGTTCGGACGTGTGACAGAACTGTCTAACGTCGACTAAACTGAAGTCGCCTCAGGTCTGACCGTGGTCAGACCTGTGGTGGCATTGATTTTGGTGCGGCCATTGTTAATCTAGTGTGTATATATCAATGCCTAGCAACCACACCTAATCAGGCAGGGTTGTCAGGTTAAGTTAGAGTCGGTTAGAGTCCGACATCACCTCCCCCTCCGGCTCCGGGGGGGGGGGGGGGGGGATGTTTACATGAAAAAAGGTCTAGAGTATTGTCACAATAAGTAGGTAGGTACCTATTACTGTATTGTATCCTTAGGCTTACGGCATATAATATACAACTTTTACATCGACTAAACTGTCTAGTCGAGATGTGTGCTTCTCGTGATTTCCACATAGGTACCTAACTAAATTGTTTAGTTGATGGAGGTGCGCATACAATCGATGCAATCGACCATCGTTATTTTTAAATCAACCTGTCTTATTTCAGCAACGCCCAAGGCAAGGTGCTGCTGCAGTTAACAATGTCAACTACTTAACAAGAAAATTCTAGTACCTACCTATGTGCTTTGCTTTATTATTATTAAAACTTTATTTCAGACCTTGATCCATACAACTGTTAGTAATACAAATCACTTTTAAGCTGTGTTACAAAAGTGTTTTCTTAATAAAACTGTCGCCAAGATAATTAGGCGCTGCCAGCATGATGATGAACCGCATGAATAAATTAAAAACAGAAGATATTGCGTACATCCTATACTCAGTCACAGATTTCCATTCCTTTTCATTCCATCGACTATTAGTCGACATATTAGTCGATGGAATGCGCACATCCAATACAATGCAATGCTTATATGATAAATTTTAAGCTCTTTGCTTTTGCTATCTGAAGTACCAACAAGCGAACCTAGTAGGTACCTATAGGTAGGTAGGTAGGTACTTATAAGAAACAATAGATTTTTTTGCAGAGCATAGCATAATTGATTATGTTTGATTACCTACACATACCTAAGTAGGTATGTAATTGCCAATATGTTGCAAAATATGAATAGGTAATTAAGTACCTACTTATGTACCTAGTTACATAGGTAGATATACCTAGGTACATAAGTAGGTACCTGATTGTTAATCAATTATATTATTCACGCAACTACCTATACAATATAAGTACCTACATAATAAAAATGTAGTTAAAAGCACCATAACGAATCTTTGCATTTACATTTCTATTTTTCGCATTTGCAAGAAACGAAGTGAATATGTATTTGGCGAATGTTTTCGACTAGGTACCTATATAGAATAGACTACGAGTCCATTATTGGGGAAATTGAATGATAAAATAAGGCGTGCAAGACAGGTGTACTGTCATATCATATCAATATCACCCATATATTAAGCAATCAACGCCAACGCGAACCAATGCTTCGGTAATTCCTTTCCTTTTTTTACGTGCGCAAAATCGATTCGCCCTAGGGCTGTGGCCGGGGACGTATTCCTCTTGCCCTACTCCTTACGTACAATACGATTATATCTCATATTTATTGACACTACGAAATATCAGGCACGGCGTCCCTAGTTTACACATTTTCGGCAAGGATAGTTCTAATAGGTATTTTGTGCTCATTTTATTTGAAAGATAACATTCGTACTCGCATTCGAATTCGCATACGTGAATATTTGATGTTAATATTCGCATTCACAATGAGGATTGGGAACAATAGCTAGGCCAATCCTTGCCTTGAGGGCTATGTAAAGCAGTGGACTGCAAGAGGCTAATTTATTGACTGATTGTTTGATTCGCATTCGCAGTCGTAATGTAAAAATCCAACATTCTTTACATTTACATTAGGTAGGTACCTACTGATAACTAATGAGCACTCCAATTTGTTTAGTTATCACTATCATGCTGACTGAAGGCACAGATACTTACAATAAAGATTAGATATTTACATAAATTTAGTTGTGAGTTGTTATAAATTTATAATGAATGTACCTACAACTTAATCAATAATCGTACAAATTGAAACATCTAGATCTTAGGTCCATCTAAAAGTGGTTACAATCGCATTACAGGTATATTTAGCATGCCTTTAAAGCAGTTACGTTACACATCAATAGATGGTGCTATTATCATTTAAGTTTATTTTAGTATAATAATACTAGTTTTAATTAATATGTTTATGATATTATTCATGTATGTACCTATCATAGATTACGCAAGCAAATATAATATTTAATTCGACTTTTGTGATAAAGTTAAAATAAATAAATATAAATAAATTACCAGAATAGAATTCCTGGTTTAGGGAAATCTGGAAAACTTTTTATCTTTTTCTTCAGTTCAGCAATTTTCTTATCATAATCGGCATCCATAATATTTACTACAATTTATAAACTTTTTGAATTACGTATGGCAAAAAGGAATGAAAAGGTCACAAAATATCACTAGTAAATTATTTTGCATGACATTCACTTTATAGAAAAGTTTAATAATAACTATTTAAGTATAATAATGTAATTTGAGTCACACACATCCTTTCCACGGTGTGTTGAGGTTATGCTTGTTATGCTGGCTGGGCTGGGTTTCTTGTCAAGCCAAGTTGTCAATGTCAGTTTTGGCTTATTATCATTATCTTGTGACTTTGTCCAATTTTAAGATCATTTTATTTAAGAACGGTTTAAATAATAGTAGCTCTACGTATATATATATATAATATACATATTCACAGTTAATTTAATTAATTTAGCCAGCCACCTTTTTGAAAAAAGTAGCAACGCTAAATCGAATGTCAAAAGGCATCGCTAACTAGTCTGTGGTCAAAAACTTTGTTTTCTGTCAATTGTCAAGTCAAGTGTCATCACATAATTCAAATGTTTAAACGCTTTTAATTTTATGTAAATTTAATAAATGTGTATGAAGAATGCTATTAAGTCTTCATTTAGAATAGTACATTCCTCTTTTGTGAGGAATGTAGTTTTAATTGGAGTTCTATACCGTTAAGTAAATATTACCCGCCGATATAGAAACTTTCGCCGCCGCATTATTCACATGAGTACAATGATATCTTTAAACGATATAGAAAGACTAATTGCAGTGAAAAGGCGTGAGATAGAGCTGGAGAAAACCCATTTGGGTCTTTCACCACCACTGCGGGAACACACAGTAAGTTTTGCGTTGTTTATCTCATACCTGTTGCATGTAGGTGTCAATATGATATTGATTTTTCTGGCTCTTCACTGTATCAGTAGTAATGTAACATCGCATCGATTCTATACGCTCTCCGATGGCATATCGTTCCTCGTTGAAAACAAATATTATTGTACTTTTAATATAACAATGTGATCATCTTAAGTAATAACAATACTGTGATTTATTCAAAGTAAACAATATTTACTGCATTTTTTCAATGGGCTGGCGCACAAGGTTAGTGATTTACTTTTCACACTTATGAAAACTTTGTAAACTTTTACATCAGTCAGCTTTAAAATCCATACATCTTTAAATATTTTATTATGAGTTGGTTACTACTTGGACGTAATTTTAAGTATTATTTTAATTAAATAAAATATATCTTGAAATAATTGCATTTCATATATTTTAACAGTAAAAAAAGTAGGTTTATGATTCTTGAATTTCCATTTCAAGTTTTAAAAACATTCTAATTCCCAATATCAATAATATAAGAATATGTAGAAAAGCACAAGTTATATATCGAAAGCATATTAAATAATAATAGAACAAACTCATGAATTCATTGACATTCAAAATAACAAAACTCAATTTCTTGCCCATGAATAATATGGCACCATCATAGTTATTACATCTTGAAAAGGGCATCATATGCCAAGGCAACTATTGGTAACACATCAACAGTTCATTGTACCTAGATTATTTATTTCCAACGTACTAGGACAACAGTACATTACTGGAGTTCATACAGGCCAAAAATATTAGTCATTGAGGTCAGACTTCTGTGTAATGACTGACATAGTTTTGTTTCTAAGACCTATGTTAGCCTAATATTTATGTACAATAAGTATTCATGGATAGTAAACTAGGTGAGATATTGTTCCATATTTGAATGACCAATGAGTTTTTAAAAAAATCTTTTTTATGTAATTCAATGAATGCTCATTTATCACCCTGCTGGTTGACAGAAGATGCTCTGTCACAGGCTTTTCGCTCGATATTGGGAGTCACATAGCATTCGCTTTGACAAGTCTTATTTAACCTAAATCAAAAGGAGAAGTAAGCAGGCCCTGGGCTTCAGAATAAAATCCTCGAATGCAACCAGGAACAATGCTAAAATAATGATGATGAGTAAACATCATTTTGTCATTTATTATAGCCCTGTGAAGATAGCAAAGAAAATGCCCAAAATCCTGTTAAAATCACGAAACAAGTGAAGTTATCTGAAAAACCTGTGTTGTGCGAGCGCAATGACATCACAAAAGATAAGAATGAGAAAACATTTGGAGACACCCACAAGGAGTTTGAAGACTTCATACCAGCAGACCTAGAGAGATATATAAGGGTGAGTTTAGACACTTAAGTAATGTTAATTTATTCTTTAAGTAGGCATATCAATTGCTGAGATTACAGAATGTTGTTGACAGTCAAGGCAAGTTCTGGTTTCGAGTGTGACAGACCTACCTCCTTGTTAGTTCTGATGAGGTGAAGTGCAAGGGGTTTTCCACACATTAAACATAATCCTGTGGCCAAAAACTTAACTTTATCAAGTTTCAATACACAATATTGTGTAAATATATAATTAAGTTCTTCTTTTCGCAGGCTCGTTTTCCGCATGTGGTCCCTTGTAGTTGGGCCTTTTTGCATGATCGTGTGGTTTGTGTATCCACTGCCCTACTCCAACCATCCAACCTCCTTCCAAAAAGCGGCAAGGCTGCCGGGTCTGCTGCAGGCCTCTCGGAGTGTGCTTGGTGTTCCCAGGTGTAGCGCCCGTTGTTCCGCGACCTCGCTGCAGTTCATGGCTACGTGGGCCGGTGTTTCGTCAGTCCTCATGCACGCTCGGCATAATGGACTGTCCGTTAAACCTATAACATAAAAATGTTTGTTAAGATTACTGTGCCCTGTTATGGTCCCTACTACAAACCGTATGTCCGCCCTATTTAAGCGCAGCAGATTTTTAGAGAGCCATCTGTCTAGAGATGGCATTGCTTGTCTCGATTGACGACATTCCTTCGTCTTCGCCCACATTTCGGCGTGTAGTTTTCTTGTTCTATGTCTCAGCCAGTATCTTTACTGGTTTGCCGATATTGGTATTACGGGTTCCACCCTGTAGGTCTCTATTTCGGCTCCCCTTCTGGTCAGTTCATCGGCTGCGTCGTTGCCTAGGGAACCGCTGTGTCCTTTGATCCATTGGAGTGTAATCTCGTTTGACTCACATATACCCTCCAATTTCTTGTGGCACTATAGGACTAGTCCTGATTTTATTGTGTTGCTGCGTAGAGCGTGTAGTAAAGCAGTGCTGTCCGTTAGGATTCGAATGCCTTGACTCTCTATCTTTCTTGCAGCCACCGCGTCTGCGGCCTGGATTATATTATACAGGGTGTATTTTTGAAACGGGGCAGTAAGGGCAAGTACCTTAACCGTTGCAGTTACAGCAAAACGTTCTTAAAAGACCTTCCCTAACTTTTTGGGACATTTTGAACTGCATTCACAGATTTTGTAAAAAACTTACAGTTAGCAAAAAAAATGCAAAAAGTTCAATTTTTTTTTTATGCCAATCGATTCTATTTCATGTGGGGATCAAAAAACTCTATGGGACCATTTTAGCTTTCAGTACTAGAAAAGACAGAAATCGCCAAAGACCTTTCCCATACATTTCGTACGGAAATATGATAAATCAACTCGAAACTCATAGGTCAGGTAAAATTTTGAACTTTTTTAAATAAAAAAAAATCATTTAAACATTTAAGAAATTGGTTTATGAAATAAATTGCTCAAAATGATTTCCATTTTCACGAATACATAAGTCTATCCTTTTTTGCACTGAACGAATGGCGGCTAATAATGTTCTGGGATGAATATTACGTAAAATGGTCATTAATGCATCCTTGAGCTCTTGAACACTGGCGTACGTCGTCTTATACACCTCGTTTTTCACGAAGCCCCATAAAAAAAATCAAGTGGTGTTAGATCGGGGCTACGAGGTGGCCACTGTGTTGGACCATGTGTACCTATCCACTGTGTACCGAATAGGCGGCTCAAATTGGAACGTGAAAGGTGACTGTTATGTGGCGGAGCACCATCTTGTTGAAAATGAACTTTTCGCAATTCCGACAGGGGCCATTCGTCCATCTCGTTTTCAAGATGGTGTAAAATGACTTCATTATGCATGGCAGAATTCAGTTTCCCTTCATAAAATTCCACCATTATGACTCGATTGGACATTATACCACACCAACAGTTGAATGAGAAGCGAACCTGATTATGACTTGCCGTAACTCTTAGTGGATTTTCTTTGGACCAATAGTGGTGATTTTTTCTGTTGTACATACCGTTATTGGAAAAATTCGTTTCGTCTGACCACAGTATGTAATTTAAAAATTCATGATCTCTGCTTATTTTTCCTCTTAGCCATCTGCAAAAAGTAAGCCTTCGAACATCATCACCCGGATGTAACACTTGAACTATGCGCCCATATCGATAGCACTTGTAGCCGTATTTCTTCCATATCTTTATCACAAGGGAGTGGGATACACCTACTTCAAGGGCGACTTGGCTGGACGATACCTCTGGATATGCTTCGACATAAGTTAGAACCGCAATCTCCGTGTCCATGTCCACACGAGGCTGCCGCTTTCTTTTGAAAGAACCCTGCAATTCCAGGTTTTTCAAAAGATTTGTAATAACCTTTCTTGTTGGCACATGCCGCAACGGATACTTATTGCGGTACCACACTAATGCAGCTCCCGCATTTCGATTATTGACAAAATACGCTTCTAATACGTCAATTTTTTCACGATTAGAAGACATTTTAGCGAAAATCCTTAATTAATAACTCTTACGAAGTTTCTCAGCTGAAACTAAGAATAACACACAGATTTTCGAATCAAATTCGAAATTTGAGGGTAAAAATTCTTTTAATTTACTTTACAGTCAATTCTACCCACTTCCTGGCCATAACAAAAAGTTAGACCATCGTAGAAATTTGTTTCTGTTGCCGAAATGTATGGGAAACGTTTTTGGCGATTTCTGTCTTTCCTAGTACTGAAAGCTAAAATGGTCTCATAGAGTTTTTTGATCCCCACATGAAATAGAATCGATTGGCATAAAAAAAAAAATTTTGAACTTTTTGCATTTTTTTTTTGCCAACTGTAAGTTTTTTACAAAATCTGTGAATGCAGTTCAAAATATGTCAAAAAGTTAGGGAAGGTCTTCTAAGAACGTTTTGCTGTAACTGCAACGGTTAAGGTACTTGCCCTTACTGCCCCGTTTCAAAAATACACCCTGTATAATTAAGTTACTACCTTCTCTAATTTTGGTAGCATGATTTACTTGTGACCATTTACTTTAACTCACTGAATGTTCATTAAACCTATTTTAAATAATTGTCTATATTAGAAGCAGTGCTCGCAAATTAAAGTGGCCCTATTTAAGTCGTAATTTTGAACGAATATTTTTGTCGCTAATTGGAAATTATTGTAATTGGAAAGTATGTGTGGTCTTTGTAGCTTAGGTCTATTTTTGAGATTAATTTTCTATATCACTTAGGGCCAAAAATCACGAAATATCACAAGGGGGCTGGGTATAGCATGGCACAGTAAGGCATTACGTGTACATATTTTTTCGTCAAACGCGCGATTTCTAAACCGAAAAGTCTAATCTAGTCTGTCTAGATATTTTTATCATGGTCCTTAATTTCAGAATGAAATAAGATAATACTTTATAATACCTGTATTTAACGATAATATTCTAAAATTTTAAGATTCTATGTAGGTACTAAAAATACACGTGATGTTGGGGGGGGCAGGGGAATAGTCTGAAACCTCACCACGTATTACCAAATAAAACCTTAAAATAAAAGACCACGTGATTAATGGACGGCCCCTTAGGTGGCAGACAAGCACACGGCCCACCTGATGGAAAGTGGTTACCGTGTCCTGTAGACGTATGCAACATGCAGCCGTTAGACTCGTGCTGCCGACCTTGAAGAACCTGGTAGCATCCGAAGTTTCCACCTTAGAGTGACGCTGTCTTGCTTTATTTTGAGTGCACCTTCACCCGGATCCCGGCAAAAGTGGCGTGAGCAGACATTATCCATCTAGTTAACCCTTCTCACTAAACTACTAAAACACTTAACACTAATTTAATATTCAATACATTTTAAACTTCGCCATAGCTAGGCCCAACATTGGCGTGGCTTGTAATACGGCGTAATAGCGGCGGTCAGACCCATCATGGGGGAGTGCCTAGAGAGGTCACACGGCGGCCTCTCGTACCGGCTGACACAGATGATCACCGAGCACGAGAGCTTCGGGCGGTATCTGTGTCAGAAGAGGAAAGAGTCAACGCCCGAGTGCCATCACTGCGACGCGAGCGAAGACTCGGGGCTACATACCCTCACCAAGTGTCCAGCGTGGGTAGCGTAGAGACGGGAGCTAGAGGCGGCCCTGGGAGTCGCCACCTTGCTCGCGGTGCCTCATTCTGCAAACAAGTTATGCTCGTAAAAGAGGCGGCGGGACGAAAGCGGGACCGGGAGCAAAAAAGGAGGCCCTAGCTGCCCGCCAACTGCGGCAATTCGAGCGTCGGAGGTCGATGAGTGACCTGCGTCCTGATGAGCGCGGGCCTGGGGGTGACGGGTGGAGCCGCCTGTCACCCCATCAGAAGCAGGGCACCAACTCCATATCGGGGACGAGTTGGGGACCTCGTGGCCCGCCCCCCCCTAGACACAAATTACTAAATAGTTACTATATCCCAAGAAGGCCAGATCGAGAAAGATGGCCCTGGGTCAGTCGGGGTACGAGGGATATGCACTAGCTACCTCACCCTCGGCCTTACACAGTGACGCTATTTCTCGCAAGTTTAAAAAAAGTAACTGTCGATAGTTCTATGGACACGCCATATACCTAGGCAGCAAATAAGCATTAAATAAATATTTATCACGATTATAATTTTATTACATATTATTATATGAATAATATATTTCAGATCAGACTAACAAGATTGATGAATATTCTATTTAGGTGTAATTTATCAATATTGTATTTTCACATACATCAAACTTATACCATATCAAACCAACGTATACTAGGGTCTTATCATTACGTATGTATCGTGCTTGTATAACTACTATCACCCCCTAAATTATGCAAATTGGGAATATAACGCAAAAGGTTTTAATGATGTCCCAATTTTTTTATGGTTTGATGACTAACTAGGTCTAAATGAACTCATTGAATATTCTAATGGCCATTTTATTATAACCTTACGACGTAAGGTATATTTTGGTCGAAATTAAAAAGGAAACTCCGCCCTTTGAATACTTTCGAAGGCCTGCTGGTAAAGCCAAGCCTCCTTTGTTTTAAAACGCCACGTTAAGCGATTGTGCTAAAAACGGGTAACTTTATGAATTGCCAGTAAATCTCCATAGAAACATAGAAAATTCCTTAAATGGTCACTCATATGGGCAGAATCATTTTAATTCATTTACTTAGCAGATTCTTATGTTGTGTTAATATACGATACGATTCCAATAAAGTAACCTTTTTAGATCTACTTACGACCTAATTTATAGAATAATAGCGATCCGCCCTGGCTTCGCACGGGTGGTAGAAACGTTCCCGTGGAAATCCAATATAACCGATGTTACTCAGGGTGATCGTAGCTTTCACATGGTGAAAGAATTTTTGAAATCGGCACTGTATTTTTTGAGTTTATTCATTACAAACATACACACAAACATACAAATCTTTCCTCTTTATAATAGTAGTATGATAGTTAATTCTGTTGGGATACATAAATCTTATAAATTAATTATTAATAAAACGAGTTTGCAAATAAAATAAAATTGAGAGCTGTTTTGGGTTTTAGGCGTAATTCTTATGTTTTTGGGTGTGCTGAATCAGGGCTGAATCCGAAAATGACTTTTTCTTTGTCATAGCGTGTCACGTTTTTTGTCAGTTACGTCAGTAGGTGAGTGTTAGTTTTGAACAATTTACCATTTCTACCATCTTAAAATAAATCACTCCTATTTAACTACCATTAGGGTTAATTTTTTTTCAAATTTATATGGGACCAACTTTGGGGTTGGCCAGGGCCAATAAAAAAAGAATTATGAAAATCAGACCTTTTTGTAAAAAGTTATGCGTGGTCATACCTAACCATCAGTAACTGAACAGTCAATTATCCCCTGTTTTCCTACCCTTAGGGTTGGGATTTTATTTTAAATTTATTTGGGACCAACATCAGGGTACACTATATCCAATAAAAAGAGAATGATCAAATTCGGACTACTCTGTAAAAAGTTATGCGTGGTTATACATAAAAATAAAATACGCGTCAACTTGAGAACCTCCTCCGTGTCTTCGTCGGTTGATGAAATATAAAAGACTAAAAAGATTAACAAGACTATTTTTTTTATGAAGATAAAACATTCATTAATAAGCCGTCATTTCTTTTTCCCAGTGAGACTCATTTTGTTACATTTTATGTTGTATGAAGCATCTAAAAGGTCTATATGTCCAACCGTCCAACATTAAGTCTGCTATCGTTGAGACGCTCCATCTTTCCAGTGGACTACTTTCCATCTACTTCATATCTTTTCGAAATCATGCACATTGCTCTTCACTCATGTCACAGAATTAATAATAGTACTAGCTCACCCCCCTTTTCGCGATAAAAGGTAGCATATGTCCGTTACGAAGCTCTAATTCATCCCTGTACCAATAGTTTGTTGTAACCGACTCCTTTGGGTGCGATTTTGACCTACTTTAAGCGGCCAGATTTCGTTCATACTTGGTAGATTTATCGAGGACCGATGACAATACAGTAATTCGATAAAATTATTCCATTCTTCAATTTGCCAAATTAGATTTTTGTTAATTTATATTATTTTCGTCATAATATTCATAAGGCAGAAATTTTATATTTCCAAATTAGTAGTCGATTAGAATGAATAATAATTAAAAATTAAAAAACAAGTTACATATTATAAATAAACCAAACAAAAAAGTATAAACTAAATAGTAGTTTAAAAAAAAATTAGAAAATAAGTTTTAATAAATCTATATTAAGAATAGTTGTAAAATTTCAATAAATATAAATTAATTATAGTGTAAATAAAAAAATGTATTTATTTAAATAAAAGCGTGTACACAAATCCTTTCAGATTAGAGAGCGCAAACTGACTGATTTTTGCGCTAGCGAACCCTTTTTTTTATTTGCGGGAAATCCCCACGAATACGGCGTGCGGTTGGGGGATTGGGGAACCGCACGCCGTCTCTAGGTCGTTGAGCTCGACCGGGTGCGAGGGATATGTCTTCGACATATCCCTCGCACCCGGCTGTGCCGGGGCCTTCCCTATCGGTCTGGCTCTCCTCGGGCGGGAGGACCATGTAGTCCCCAACTCGCCCCCAGTTTAGGAAGGTCCCGTGGACGCTTCCTCTGTACCCCTCATAGTATACCCGCGCAAGTACCGAGTCGATCGACTGTAAAAAATAATTAGACTGTGTTAAAGGTAAGGTGCTGTAAGAAATTTAATTGACCGAAGGTTTCTTACTGTCCCATTAGTTCCATTACTTACATACAAAGCACATTAGGTTTCAATGGTTAAGTAAAATTTCAGTAGCGAGGTATAAAATGCCTCAATAACTTACTTTACTTCATTATTGAATGTTTATTACGTACTTAAAGAAATTATTTACATAATATTATATTGGGCTCGCAGTCATCGGAATTACGAGGCTAAACAACCTATTTGAAGATTACTTCAAGGTTAATAGCACTCCAATCAATGAAAAATAATTTAACTTACATTTTATGTTAGGAGTGTAGACCAATCAAAAAGAAAGAACAGAGCAGGTACTAATATCATGGGCATTATATAACTATCCGATCCGCTTCTCTCCTCATCGTCATATTAGCGTGTTTTGAACTGCATCCGAGGCTCTCAACTCGAGGCCTGCGGCCCGCTTACTCCTTCTTCTTCATATTTTTCATATGCAGTTTTTTTAAGAGTCGTTACCGTTTGCCAGTCATTGTCCATCAATCAATATGTGTGTGTGGGCGTCCCATACACCCCAGTACCTAAATCCATTCTTTTTTTGTCCAGACCAAAACTTACAGGGTGGAAGATCCAAAACGGAATTCCCGCCACGTGTAGCATACGCCTTATTCTCTTCAACGAAATTTTTATTTTAAGGTAGAAATTATATCAACGGAATTTTAGTCAACCGTATCTGTTTACTGATACTGGTGCCGATACAATTTGTATAGGGCTAAATAGGTCATGCTCGACCGAGGCGGTCTGCGTGGAAATGGGATTTTGATGAGGTTTACCACGGGTTAGGTACGTTAAACGGTGGGACAACGGGCTTTGCATTTTAGTTAACTAAATTTAGTCTCCAAACGATGTTGACTGTAGACGAAATGGTAGTGTACTGGATGTTAGTATCTGTACGTTTCGCAATTCGACGAGACTATGATATTCGTGGCAAGCATATAAAGACACTGGTGTTTTGCCTGGACTTGTTTGACACCTTAGAAGTACAAAAATGACCCTAATTTGAGGGTATTTTATTTATAGTGATCACGATCACGACACAAACTGCGTTTAACATCAATTAATTAATAATAATGACTGCTCCTAACGATAGTTAGTCACGCTCATTCACTATTATTAAATGTCTAATAAAATATTGCTAACTCACTCATGTACCTAAATAGCTAGGTGTGTTAGATTCCCGAGTGCCATCACTGCGACGCGAGCGTGGACTCGGGGCTGCACACGCTCACCGAGTGTCCGGCGTTTGAGACGCCGAGGCGGGAGCTTGTGCAGGCCCTGGGGGTGAGAGTGCTCACGCTCTCCACCCTGCTCGCGGCAATGGTCCGCTGCGCGGATGCGTGGGCGGCCAGCGCCTCTTTCTGCGAGCAGGTCATGCTCGCGAAGGAGACAGCAGAGCGGGCGCGGCGCGGTGAGCGAGAAAGACTCGCTGACATCGCTGCTCGCGCCCGAAGGCGGCTCGGTCGTCGGAGGGCGCTTACAGACCTCCGCCCCCCATGAGCGCGGGCCTGAGGGTGACGGGTGGAGCCACCCGTCACCCTAGCAGAAGCAGGCCACGGCGGCGGCGCGCATCGTAGGACGATGCGCGCCTCCCCACACCGGGGTTGAGTCGGGGACGGCGTGGTCCCCACCTCCCGAGGAGGGCCAGACCGAAAGGGATGGCCCTGGGTCAGCCGGGGTGCGAGGGATATGTCGCAAGACAACCTCACCTTCGGCCTAGCACCACGACCCACAGACGGCGTGCGGTTTAGTCGGTTCGAGTCCGACATAACCTACCCCTCCGGCTCCGGAGGGGCGGGTATCCGTGGGGATTTCCCGCACGTAAAAAAAAAAAAAAAAAAAAAAGGTGTGTTAGATTGTCTGCCCAATTATTGGGACTAGTTGTTCCACTCTTCCACCGTTGTAACCACCCGCTGCCTCTTTTCTCTTCTACTTAGAGAGACAGGTGGCGAAATCGAGCAACTCAAATCGGTTCACACTAGCTTGAGCAGAAGCCTAACCGAAAGAACACTTTCCCCAAAGGAAAGAAGAGAGAGGTTCGTGATACCAAGCCCAGATTGCCCCAGGAGGAAGAATTCTAGTCCAATAAAATTCAGTCAACAAAATTCAGCTTTTAGATACGTGTTCTCCGGAATATAACCGTCTAGATATTGCCTGATGTAAACTACTTTGCTCCTGGGCTATAAATATAGGAGGATGGTATGGCATATAATGTCTTAAAATTCTTTGAAAACCTAACGTGCAGATGGTGTACAGTCAGCATCATTAAAATGTCGCTAACAAAAGTACTCAAAATAATCCAAATACCAAAATCCCAATTTTATATTGGTTATTACACAAATAGTCGTAAGTATCCAGAAGGGTCCAACTGACTTAACAATCGGTCTTCCAGTATTATGTAAGTTAGTAGAGTATTCATACTCATATTCACAATCACGCCGGTCGATGGTATCCAGACAAGTATAATTTCAAAAAATCTAGACATTCATACTTTTCTTACTACTGCAATTTGATAGTTCATGGCTTATGTAACTGTCAACTATAAAAAAATACAAAAGAGATTGTCAATTGATACATTTTGTATCTTTTTCTTACTCATATACCCATCCCTTATCATCCCGCCATTGTGTGAAAGGGATGGCTTTACAAGTAAAATAGGGATACAAAATGCGATGAAATGACAATGTCTAGATTTTTTGAAATTATACTTGTCTGGATACCATCAACCGGCGTGATTGTGTATATGAGTATGAATACTCTACTAACTTACATAATTCTGGAAGACCGATTGTTAAGTTAGTTGGACCACTCTACATACTTACAACTATGTGAGTACTGTAATAACCAATATAAAATTGGTATTTTGGTATTTGGATTATTTTGAGTACTTTTGTTAGCGACATTTTAATGATGCTGACTGTACATCTGCTGATTGACGGGCGAGGTTCTGCCACAGGCTTTTCTCTAGGGATTAGGAGACCAGAGCAGTTACTCTCTATAAAAAAGCCGTGTAAGCCAGATCTGGAGGGCAAAGAGTAAATAGACCCCAGGCTTCTAAATGAAAGCCTCAGATGGAACCAGAAACAGCGCTTAGATGATGATGATGTTAAAAATAACACAGAATCCAAAGTTTATAGTTAGTCTCCAATTGCATAGCCCCACCTAACGAGACGAATTGGTCACACAATGACATCTGCCAGTGCCAATGCCAAATCAACTAAAGTAGATAAGATGCAGCCCACATACAAAGTGATATGAATGGCTACTAAAACACTTCTTAGATTTTATGAGGATGCCAATTGAATATAAATGTTTATGTGTTTTAATAATTTTATTCAATGACATAATGGCGTAGGCGTTGGACTTGCAATTAAGAGGTTACGGGTTCAAGTCACTAAGTTTGCTATGGACGCGATCATAATATACTTACATGCAGGTGAGGTTGTCTTGACCCCGAAAGTTTTGTAGGGCATAGCCGTGGTGGTTTCGGTGAAGTAGAAAAAGGCCTCTCCATCTCTTCCCGTGGGTGTGTGGGTACCGTAGGAGGCGACTAATGGATGGAGCTATTTTCCATCCGACAGTCAACATACAGCCCTACACCCAAGACGAATTGCCCGCTATTACGTGCAACCGAAAATCAGGCTTCTTGCACTGGGACCCACAGTCTAGATCCACATGTGGAGTTTTTAATACTTTTATATTCTTTGGTCCGTATATCTTCTTCTATTCCTTTTTTCAATTAACTTGGTGGGTTTTATTCTTTACATATGAATTTGCTTCCGTCCTCCAAGTAAATTAAAGTTTTTGCGCCCTATGGCATACATATTCTACCTACTTATCGATATCCGAATAGACAAAACATCATTGCTCACTTGATGCATACTCGGTGGTACATTGATCATGGCATGGTGACTTATCATTATTCCACTTCGTCACTCTGGTGTTACCATACCAGCATATTTTCTCGTCCTCACTCCGTTAGTTTCCCCCGAGATCCACAGACCAACTTGATCGTGCAACTAGTTGTGTTATCGGGACTAACTTAGAATGTACGCACACCTTACAAAATAGTACTAATTATAACTTAAAAAATTATCCTTCACGTCCATACTATTTCGATACCGTCCATATATCCCCGAAAACTAACTAGACATCCTTATCCGCAACACACCCTAAACACACAATCAATAAATCGAGTACATCTCAAAAATATATACTTACAACCACATTTCAACACCGTCCGCTATACATGTCAAAACCATCCCTAACTTATACCAAAACCAATTGTAAATCTGTCCGTGGCCTCTATAGTTACCAAACTGTGGATTTATGTGGCATAGATATAAATATCTTTGAATACCCTCGTCTGTGGATCTAAGTGGCATATAAAATTAATATAATTATTCAATTCGCTCTATGGTGGATTGAAGAAGAATTAAAAAGTATTCAATGATCCACTTAAGGATCTAGTCTGTGGATCCTTGTGTAGGCAGGCGAAAATCCGAATGAAATGGCGTCGGCAATCCGGTTGTTGGCAGAAGCGGCGGTAAAATGCGATCACTGCGGATCAGTTGGACGCATTGCGAAAAATTAACCGTTTGATGTGTTGCGTGCGTCGCGTTGTCGGTAGGTGCACGTTTATTTTAATATAACTTCTGCTTGCCTCTTCAGTAAATTACAGGTATGAATATATCTGTGTATGCGTACTCCATAAGAGATATACTTTGAACCCTTGCATTAATTAGAACTCAACAGCACACTCTATGTAAACACACACTTTGTGAACGTGTATACCAATTTTATTAATGTTATTTTGACTAACGATGGGTCGTTTGACTATTGATCAAAGGGTAAGTGCCTATTCAAATGAATGTTAACATAACGACATGATACGAGTCTTTTGACGAATTAGAAGTAGGTATATCTAGTAGGGCGATGTCTCACTATGATCCTAGGGGCCCTAGCCAACTTCAACTGCAAGCTGGTCCGATACACCTGCTCATTGATGGAACTGACTTTTGCAGTCCCCAAGTCTGCCTCGTGTTTGTAGAATTTTTTATTTCGTTGTAATTCAATTCCTGGTATGGCTCTGTGGTTTTAGCATCAATTCCCGTAATAGAGCTACTAACGAAGAAGATATAGTGTACCTGAATGTGATCTGTTGACTCGATTCGGTAGCGTCGGATGGCACTTTTCATTCAAATACGTTCAACTAAACTTAGGCTTGGCGCAATCGGGCCACCGACCACACCCACCGATGGCGGTCGCGCGCTACCGCTACATCTGTATAAATTTGTAACAGTGTCAGAAGCGATCGACAGCCTATATTGTTTGGAAGCCACCACTTTTAGGACAAGCGCGACAGTGGCTCGTATCCGTGTCTGTGTGGCCCTTAGCGACCACAAGTAGCGTATTGCGGACACTATTGCAGTGCGTGGCGGCCACACGTGTGTGCCGCGTTTTAACTAAACTAAATGTATGAAACCTCGTGTGAACTGTCGCCGGGTCACCGGTGGCGCTGGTTGGTGGCCCGTTTGTGCCGAGCCTTAGTTGTCACGTTTAAATACTCAATAACATGGTTCAGATCGCTTTAATCGTAGTTTCCTATCGTTGCTTGATGGAATCGAGCCGCCATCAGATTATCGCTTGTTATTAATGCCGCTTCGCCTTCGCCTCTCATAATAGTTGTTATTACTTATATTCGTTCACAAACTTGACATTTATTTGACCTTGTCTATATTGGCATAAGTCCAATAAGTCATCTAGGAAACCTTGTAGTAACCCCTAATTCAGCCGAATTTATGTTTAGTAGCAAATTAATTTTATGTAGAATCGATGAAAATATTTTTATCATTATATGGTTGAGCCAATGAATGAATGAGTGAATTTCAACTCAATAATCAGCAGGTCATGAGCAATATGGTACATCTCGATCAATGGAACCACAAAAATGGTGGATCAGCCCCACTAGACAAATGGCAATTCGTTTCGGCACGACCTACGACAAATTCCTTACATTCGTCATTGTCCAGCCAACGAATTGCCACTTGTCTAGGGGGCTGGTGTTCGTATATTCGTTTGTCCATGTACTTCCATCCGACCTAATTTGCAAGTAGGTACTTACCTAGTTTTCATTATACATATTTCTGCAGTTTATGTTTTCATATTCATCATAAGTATGTATTTTCGTATGTTTGTAACTATGGTGGTGTTAAATGCGTGATGATTGTATTGTAGGAACAACGAACAGGTGTCAAAAGTGTAAACAAGTGTTTAAAGTTGCTCCAATCATTAAAAATAGATTTTAAATAAATTATACACTTTTTTTTTTCAAGATTAATTATTATTAAAGACTAGGAAAGTAACACTCACGTTTGTGGTACTATATGTGACCAGTACGGAACCTTGAACACCACCTGCCAGCTTCACACAATTCACATTAACATTTTTGCAAGAACCGGTGCTTGAAAACAGTTACAATGTCACAGCTTGATGAAATTCAGTCTGTACAGAAAAACCTGGAAGAGAGTTTCGTCAGAAAAATGGATGAGCTGCAAGCGCAACTGCAAGTTGGAGGTACTGCCAAGGACACGGTGGCGAGGGTTGCAGATGAGTTCCGTACATTTAGGGAGCTAATATTCAACATCCTTGGGTTGCTCCGGAGACAAATATCCGAATGCATCATGTCAACAGACGCCGTTGATACTTGGCAACGTCGCAAGGCCATCATATTTTCGGGAGTTCCGGAGGTTGACAAGGAAAGCTGCACCAATACCATCGTGGGGATTCTGCACAGTAGGATGAGCCTGAATGGGATCACAACAGCTTCCATACGGGCATGTCATCGTCTTGGACCCCTTAAACCAAGCCACAACCGTCCGATCCTCGTGAGATTTGACACCATGGGGACTAAAGCCGCAGTCTGGACCGCGAAGACACGGTTAAGAGGGTCCTCCATATCAGTTAAGGAGTTCTTGACTAAGATCCGTCAGGCAGTATTTGTCAAGGCCCGCTTGCACTTTGGGATGCGTCGCTGCTGGACTCAGGATGGCGTTATAGTGATCAGAGCACAGGATGGACAGCGCTTCAAACTCACCACTGTCGAGGAACTTCAACGTATCACCGAGAAGCATCCCAAACCAACATCTAGTGCCAAGGACTAGCGTTTGCATGAGTTGAACAAAACCTCAATTGTGTCGGAATTCGCACCGATCTGCGTTGCAGGATTGTTGTACTTAAATAACTCCCCGTGCCCTAGGTCCATTTTCTTGTTATTTTTCCGGGTCATGACGGTATGTTTGCATCATTTCCATATTGTTTAGTATAAGTTTGCTGTTTACCTACTTTCATTTCAATCTTTCTATAATTAATGTTCTTAAAAATATAACCATAGAATAACATTCAAATGACAATGTCACTTTGACGTCTGACGTTTCCATTCGTTCAATTAGTTCTGGCACAGGGGCTTTTTGCACTTTCCCATTTGCTATTTTTTTTATTTTTTTTCAACTTACAATGTTAATATTAAATTTATTTTACAGTGATTGTGAATGTTTGCTGGCGGGTGGTGCAGAGACTGAGGACTACATCTACTCAGCGTAATTATTTATCTGGTACATATTTTATTTTTATTATAATATTAGATATTTAAGTACTTATATTATTTACTTTTATACTTTTTTTTAATAGTTATGAGTGATAATGACTCCTTCCATTCTGCCTATGATACGGATACACTATCTGGGGATAATAGTTTCTGCTCAATCACAAATAACGCGATAACACTGGGTGATACACTTCGTGAGCGTTTTGAACAGGATTTGGGACGATCATTTAATGTCTGCCATATAAATGCACAAAGCGTGCCTGGACATTATAGTGACCTCGTAGCAACCTTTACTGACTCTCACGTCCATGCAATACTAATTTCCGAGAGCTTTTTAAAACCAAATCTTCTCTCTACTTACTTCCCACTCCCAGGATTTGTTTTAGTAAGGAACGATAGGTTGGGTAAGGAGGGAGGTGGTGTAGCCATATATCTCCGCAGTGACCTGCCTTTTAATGTGGTTACCACATCTCCTTCACAATACTCAGCTAGCGCAGAGTTCCTCTTTCTGGAGGTTTGGGTAAGGGGTGCCAAAGCGCTCCTTGGCGTTGTCTACAGTCCCCCCACGGTCGATTATTTCACCGATTTTGAATTGGTATTAGAATCTTTGGGGTCTGATTACGAGCATCACATCATCATGGGTGACTTTAACACTAATCTTCTCGCAGTGGACTCTTCAAGGGCTCACAAGCTTCTTCACATAGTCGAGTCAGCCAGTCTTCATGTTTTGCCACTTCAGGCTACACACCACAATAAGGACGTGGAAGACACTTGGCTCGACTTGATCCTTACTTCTTCTCCTAATCTTGTTCACTTCCATGGTCAGTACTTGGCACCGGCTTTTTCTCACCATGATCTAATCTATGTCTCCTATATTCTTAAACCTCCTAAACTCAAACCTAAAGTGCTGCATAGGCGTAGTTTTGGGCGCATGGACCTCAATAGATTGTGTGCTGATGCTGCGGAGGTCAACTGGGCGCCTTTAACAGAGGCTACTACGGTTGACGATAAAGTTATGTTTTTTACTAAAACTGTAAACAGCCTCTTTGACATACATGCCCCTGTTAGGAGGGTAAAGTTAAAGTATCCCCCAGCACCATGGCTTACAAACGAGGTCCGAATGGCTATGAAACGCAGAGACCGTGCATTTATTAAATTTAAAAAGAATCGTTCTGACACAAATTGGGACTCTTACTAAACTATCAGGAATCGGTGTAACCAGGTGATACGGAACGCTAAACGCCGACACATCTTCGATAATATTACTTGCTCATCACCAGCTGATGTTTGGAAATTTCTTGGGACATTGGGAATTGGTAAAACAAGGCAGCTGGAGCTACCCAAGACAATTGAGTTAGATGCCATTAATAGTCATTTCTCCACCTCTCCTGTAATTGATGACCTAACCAAGCGTCAAACGGTAGACTTCATAGCCGGACTGACCAGTCCCAGTTATACAGCCTTTCAGTTTTCTCCAGTCACGTCAGATGAGATCAAAAAAATCATCGTGTCCATCAAATCAAAGGCAGTGGGCTGCGACAATATTAGTCGGCAAATGATTACTTCCATCTTGGATCATCTCCTTCCGGCTATCTCACATATTATAAATTTTTCCTTAGATTCTGGACAATTTCCTACGTCGTGGCGTAAAGCATACGTCCGCCCCCTTCCCAAAATTTCTAATCCCTCCCTTCCAAGTCACTTCCGTCCGATCTCGATCCTACCCTTTCTATCCAAAGTGCTGGAGGCATGCGTGCATAAACAGTTGTCTAATTTTATCCATCGCAATGACATACTAAGTCCTCTGCAATCAGGATTCAGGACAGGACATAACACTACTACTGCACTCCTTAAGGTAACAGGTGACATCAGGGATGGTATAGAGAAGTCTATGGCTACTGTAATGGTCTTAGTAGACTTTTCCAATGCATTTAACTGTGTCAACCACGACATACTTTTATCAATCCTTGCCCACATCAAAATCTCATCCGATGACCTGGATTGGTTCTCCTCATATCTTCAGGGGCGTCAGCAGTCGGTTTGTGCCGACGAGATGTCATCGAGCTGGTGCAATCTGGACTCTGGGGTCCCTCAAGGCGGTATACTCTCTCCTCTTCTTTTCTCCATATTTATTAATTTCATTACTTCCAATCTTCAATGTACGTATCACTTGTATGCCGATGACCTGCAGCTGTATAGCCAAGGCCCTGTGGATGAAATTTCGGAGGCTATCGATAGATTAAACGAAGACTTGGGTAATATACGTAGCTGGTGTGATAGGTTTGGACTAGCCGTCAACCCTGACAAATGTCAGAGTATTATAATAGGCAGCAGTTATATGATGAGAAGGTTGAAAGACGTGACCATGCCAGCAATTTTATTTGATGGTAAAATTATTCCTGTCACGCTTAGTGTTAAGAACCTGGGCTTACACCTTGACTCAACCATGAGTTGGCGGGTTCAAGTCACTAACATTTGCCAGAGGGTTACTGGGACACTAAGGGCTCTCTACCGCCTTAAAAACTTTCTGCCACCCAAAACCAAGACAATGCTTATGCAGACTTTAATCTTTCCTATCTTCGACTATGGTGATGTGTGCTATTTCGACCTGAATGCAGATCAGCTCAATAAACTTGACCGACTTCTCAACAATTGCATTCGATTCGTCTACAATCTTCGGAAATACGACCACGTATCGGTTTATCGTGCTGAGCTGGGTTGGCTACCCATACGACGGCGACGCAGTCTGAGAGCTGTCACCTTGGTCTATACATTGTTAAATTCCCCTCATGCCCCTTCCTACTTAAAATCCTATCTCCACCTTCTCGGTTCGAACCATACTAAAAATCTACGCTCCTCTAACAATCTTCTTCTTCACTGTCCCACTCACACTTCAGCCCTTGTCCACTCTTCCTTCTCTGTACAAGCCATTCTCCTTTGGAACGCGCTTCCGCTAGAAGTCAGGATGTCCCCAAATCGCTCTACCTTCAAAAATAGAGTACGCTTTATTTATAACGAACCATAGGCAGAATAATATTCATAAGCTTTTTCCGTATGTATGAATGTCGATATATTGTATGGATATGTATTATTTATATATAGGTCTATATGTGTATGTTATTTAATATATTATGCATTATCGTTACTAACTTATTTAAGTATACTTATTTATATTTACTGTTTATACACCGTACTAGATTAGTACTTCGAGCACCTACCTCGACAAATCTCTGCATCACCCTAAGGTTGACTGGTAGAAAATGCCCACGGCATTAAGTCCGCCTTTGTACATTTATTTTGTATTTGTGCAAGAAGAATAAATAAAATAAAAAAATAAAAATTAGCAATTACTACAAAAAAAAAAATCAAACTTAATATTAGGTAAGTACTACTTGGTATCCAAAGGTTTATCAAATTATCACGCAACTATTATATTTTTAAAGAAAAACCAGATTTAAATATACCTACCAAATACACAAGAATACTGGCAAACTGATCTTTGGAATCGGTCCATGCAGGGTTCGAACCCGCAATCTTTGCCTTACAGGGACAATGCTCTGAATAGAATATTTAGTATGCAAAATGTTTTATAATTTCATTAACACTGGTCTTTGGTACTTTCATCACTTAATACTTTCTTATAATTCTCAAACAAACCCAAACTAATAAAAAAGAAGAAATGGTGGCTTGTTTACAAGCCAAAGGCATTGACGCAAATATGCAGATGCTAAAAGCAGAGCTAATTAAATTAGTTAAAGAAAATAAAGCGGCAAATGTGCGATACGAAATCGATGAACTAGCTCTGATGATTCCGCCAATTTAAAACGAAAATAATCTTAAAAATAACGCGGCGGTTCATTTTGGAGGAACGGTAACGAATTCAGTGTTATGTTGTGCCCATCACTAGTCGTGACTAACTGATAGGTGTCAGGAACGCATTCTCTGAACGGACGTAGTATAGTAATTAGGTAATTATTATTAGATGCAGTACACTGAGTGCTTGGAAAGCATTGAAGAGAAAGTATTGATTTGCCCCTTCATTTTAATTCTAAATGGCATTCTCAGTAATAAAAAAACTATGTATCCTATTTATAATATAAAGTACCTACTTAGGCAGTATTAACATTACTGTCCGTGTACAATGTGTACAGAACACACAAGGTCAGACAGATAAAGGGCCTAACGACATGGAAAGAGTTAAAAAAGTTTGCTTTAATATAGAACAAAAGAGTTTAGCGCTTCAATGTACCAGGCCCACAGACGCGCGTAGGAGTAACAATTTAGTATTCGCACAGAATCTGCCGAAGCGACATGATAGTAGCATGTTTTGTTCTAAAATTGCATACAATCTGTCAACAATAATTGCGATGTCCTTATGATATCCTAATGTACTAAAAGTGTTCAGTGATAGTTGCAAACAAATGAATATTGAAAAAGTAAGTAGAAAATATTAATTATTCCTTATATCCTGTAAAGAAAATTTAAGATAATAACTTTTAAAGTTGTCTGGTCGAAGCGTCAGTCAGTTAAAACCTACCTATTCCTATACCGGGTACCCTTACAGTGTAGGGTCCTACCAATATACTTGAGGCCCACCTCACTCAAGTTGCTACTGAACAGCGGACGAGGCTGTAGCGGAACTTTCCTCTCAGGGTTGGCAGGTATGACAGCAGTTGTTTACGGAAAATTCGACACACCAAGTAAAAATCGTAAGATGACCTGGGGTCCCGAAGTGTAAAATGACACTACTGTGACCACTATGAGGATGATGATGACCTATTCTAGTAGGTAGATACATACCATGATTATTTTCTGCCTGCTAGTGAACATGTTTGGGGAATACTCCGCAACCCAAAGAAACCCTGTTCCTATTCCCTATCCCGGTAATTAACCTATGACCTGATCACGGTCGTACCTACTGCTGTGCAGCCAAACCATCCAGGTGTTTTCCCGGGAAGAGGTAACAAACAAATTAATTTCTGCAAGCCATTAGCAAGATATTCCTAACGCTATCATTTTATCCACCAGGTATTTCAATACTATGTATCGCTCGACCCAGAAATCGAAACAGGATGCGTTGGTACTTGCAACTCGTAGCGCTGTTCCAAAAGCATTCGAGATGCAATTCGGGGTCCGCTCATTCCTCTTTTCAGTTTGACACATACGGTTTTTACGGAAGCTACCGTCTGACCTCATAACCTCCAAAGGAAAACCTTCGCCAAACCCTGATCTGTCATCAGCAGGTAGCAGGCGTACCGGCTTCCTGGGAAGATTAGCTCCCAAGATCTTTTTGGGACCCCAAGCACTGCATATCATATCCTACCTCCTGCAAGTTCGAAGCGTCGACAGATAAAGGTGACCGATCCTCAAATTTCATAACAAATACACGAATTTTATAACTGTTATGCAGTCACACATTAAATTAATTAGGTATTGTCTTTAGGCATTTAGGTCACATACTTCGCTGGTCCAGTGACTCGAAGTTAATGTGCAATTATATGCTAATTTCGCAAAGTGACTGGAAACTTTTGTGTCTACTCACACGACAGTACACATATTTCATTATGAAAAGAAATTATTCGCTCATCCAATATATTTTATTCTTGAAATATCTTTGGAAAAATAAAACGAAATTGATTTTTTTATAACTCGTGATGTTTTTAAACGTGTTATGATCAACAACAAATTCCAATTAGACTGCAAACTCAAACTTTCTTTGTTAAATAATAAAACTTCATTTTTGTATGATTTCAAACAAACATCCCTCATCTTCTGGGGGCTACAAAGATAATATTTATACAGACTTATACTCGATGTTAAATTTTTCCGTGGACGACTATCATACATAAGTCACCGCTTATGAATTGAAAACGACATTATTGAAATCTAAGAATTTCAGGCTGGATTGTTTATTAATTTCTGTCGTAAATGTTCAAGGTTGCACCTGAGACCTAGGGTATAATAATAGTAAGCTTCTCAATTTCATACCTCCTCGTTATTATTACACGGCATTAAGGAGTAATCGACGCAATTTCCGTAAGGCTTTTTATCCAAATGGGTATCGTCACGCTGACTATTTACATTTCGGTATGACTGTGCTTTTTTATAGGTCAGTTTTGGAGGTTAATATTTATTAACGCATTTTGGTCGGTCTAAAGTATAAAGTATTATATTGGTGATACAAAAAATCTTCAAATGGTGATGGTCAGTTATGATTCTATCTTTACTCATTTTAGATATAGATAGCGCTGTGTGGAATGTACCAGAATCTTTTGCAACAAACTAGCTGACCTGCCGCCAGTGGACAATCGTTAGTAGAATAGAATAATAAATGCATGGTAATGACACATATTTCTACGTTTATGTCATATGTGTACGGAACGTATGTCAATTTAATTATTGTCTATTCCATTATATCCTACTAACGAATTTCCACTTGCCTAGCGGGGTAGTACTGGCTTCGAAGTGAACATGGGAAAGTGTTGCAATTTGATGTGACTACGGATCGGTTGGGATAATTTAGTTTGTTGCTCCAGCTGTTTAGGCTTCGCGTCGATGAATCCGTTATACTTCTCTAAAATATGCCTACATCAAATTCAAATGGACACGTTACTCGATTGCTCGATATGAACAGCTCCTTATCGTTGGGTTTCTGAATGCATCAGTAATTAAGTTAATACAGAGTGGGCTACGTTGCAAAAAATCGTTTCACGCGAAATCTAACCTTATCTGATAAGTTTTTATTGATTAATTTATATTTTATATTACCTATCTGAACCCTTGAGCCTAAATTACTGTTCATAACGATAAAGCTGCAGCTGTTGTTTGCTGTAAATACGAGTATACTCGCATAACATCATGGACATCCGAGTGGAGTGAAGGAGACCGGATCCCACGACACAGGGAATCCTAGTGTGAGATCCAGGGAGCAATGTAATGGTACGTTTGCAATGTGACAGTAAATCATTTTATTTAAAAAAAAAAGAGAGTATCACTAGGTATATCAATTTGACCACATCGAGTTGATCTGATGGTGAAGACAGGATATTGATAGTGGACTTGTTGTAAATTTTTTCACTGGATTATCTATAGTCATATTCTTGCAAGACGATGTCAGGTTTTGGATCTGGTGGATCTAATCTAGTTTCTTAACAGATATATTTTATGCCAATCGTGTATAAATTGAAATAAAATTATGAGTTCATTGATATTTATTTACTTACATCCTCTTAACTGCACGATCAATGGTATCGTTATGATGCATTCACAAATGGTTCTTTCATTGTGTCAATGCTCACGAGTATTCTAACGCAATATGTGTATGCTGTGAATAGCATATTAGCCTACTCGACTAACACAGAATAAGTAATACTCTTGCATATAGAGGTCTCAATCAAATAATTAAGTAAATTAGAACTTTCGCTCACGCAATAAAATGCAATCTAACTTACATGGCGATCTTTGCAGATCATATCGTGCATTATATGTACTATTTCACTAATCACTAAACCTTCTTTGGTTTTCGAACGATTAGGTACTGGATACTCAACTCAAGGTTATCAATAGATGCGAGCACGCTACAGTTGGACACTGTTTTGATTTGGAATCGATAAGTCTGGCCTAGGTATTTGTAGGAATCCATACTTAGAGCCATATCATTATATGGCTTCGAATTATTTCGTGGAAATGTATTTGACATTTAACTAGATACGCTTTCATGTTGTTGTGATGCACCACAGAACAGAAAAAACTATTAGAAGTGTGATAGGACAGATTCAATAGCGGAACCAATGTCGCCAAACTCACACATACAACCAGATAATAATACGTTGCACTACTAGTAAACAATTGTTTTGATTGGTCGTATATCTTTAACACCAAACTAGCCTAAAATATGCACACTGCAAAACGAAAACATACCTTATTCAATCGTTTTAGTGATTACTTTTATATAGATAAAAAAAGGAATTTACGACATTTTGTATCTGGATCAAACTTGCTTCTCACACTAACTCTTTTCCGAAAAAGTTCAACTACTCCCCAACAGATGTCCGTTTATTTCAAGAATGTTATTTAAAACCTTAAGCGTTAGGAATACGGTTGATATTACTTTGAAGTATTATATCTCTCACTCTAACTCCTTAACATTAACGCTAGACCGGTGACATAAAATTTTGGCAATATCGATAGATTTGAAATTTGTTTTCGTAATGTCAAAGGATTCTAAACGCTGTTAGTAATTATAATCTAAGAGTACTAAAAAAGAGGGATTTTATAGCTTGTTGAACTGTTTTTTATTAACGATTAAAAATGTATGAAGTCGTCAAACTACGTATGTGCCTATTTAATTGAAATAAAACAAGTGTCCATTTATAGTAGATATTTTATGTAACTGTTGCAAAATAAAAACGTTTTCACACTATCCGGCGCATCCGATATCCGATATTAGTGTCGGCTCCGATATCGAAGGAAATAAAATAAAGTAGAAAAAGAACTTGATACTATGTTGAAAATAATTGCTAGGATATTTTTTATTTTTTTCATCCAGTCTGTGCGAGCGAGCAAATGGCCGAATCGGACCGATTTTATTCAATATATGTGGAAACAGCACATGGTGACGGCTATCGGCGTCAGACACCCAATATCAGAAAATGTGAAATCGGGATACTTAAAATACAAGTGCGAGTATTTTACAGTATCAGACGGGTGTTTTAAGACCATATTACGAGCAGTTTCATACACTACTTTGAAATAATTAATTTAATTTGCATAAAATGAGAAAACGTAGAGCACCAAAATCTATTTGCTGATCGCGTATGCATGTTGCGCCGCGTTCACAAACTAGAAAATATCCAGCTGGAGTTGTTCAATTCGGAAGTTTATATTTTTGTATGTTTGTACGCGCATAGCTTCGTCATGTGTAGACAAATTTGCAAAATTCCTTCTTTGTTCGAAAGAAGACTATTCCGGAATGATACCATTTATTTTTTGTAAAGATCCGATAAAGGGTTTCAGAGAGAGACCACGAAACACTTCAATATTAGATGCTCTCGACAGGTTGCAGCAGCGACGTACGGTCCGCATTATCGGAAATCCTGAGGTCACGAGTACCCTCGAGCCTTTGCAGCTGCGTAGAGATGTTGCTTCCTTGGCAGTATTTTACCGTCTCTACCATGGCGAATGTTCTGAAGAGCTATTCCAATTAGTCCCACCCTCTCCTTTCCTGTACAGGACGACACGTGCAGGACTTAGATGTCTCCCGCATACGGTGCAGAACATTCCTTCAAGAACCAAGCGGTTCGGTGACTCTTTCCTTTGTCGCACAATTAAGACCTGGAATTCCTTGCCAGCTCACGTGTTTCCCTCTTAGTACAGTCCCGGGTCCTTTAAGCGGGGCGTGAAAAAGCATCTGATGAGGCCGTCAAGCTGAGTGCCACCATTCTTAACATGGCACGTGTGTATAATGGTGGCCCTCTCTCCTGAGACTTTGCCTTCAGCTTACCATCAGGCAAGGTAAAGTCAAATTGACGTGCCCTATATAAAAAAAAAACTAACTTTTAAACTCTCGCGTTCCATGATATATAATTTAGAAAACGGGAATTAACGCGATCATGGTATAGGTACTTACATACCTTTGATTGCCTGACGTTTCGACCAGGTTACACCGGCCGTGGTCACAGGCTGACTGAGGTATGTAAGTACCTATACCATGATGGCGTTAATTCCCGTTTTCTACGTTTAAAAAAAAAAATAAACCAGGAAATCAGCAGTAATTGCTGCAAACGCATATTATTGCTATGTCTATGCCACTACACATCATAACATCACCCCCGTATCCTTTGAATGGGTATGCAGAAGTGTTCAGAATGTTCCGTGATATAAAAAAAAACAATAAAACCATTTGACAAAAGGTTATAAATATTTCTAAAAAAAAAAAGATATCGATAAAGTTTGACTACATCACTAAATGAATAGCGAAGAAAGTTCTAGAATAAATAAGTATGACATGTCTATTGTGTGTAATAAAAAACAAGCTTTATTGATATGTGGTAAGGTTGATTTTTTATTTTATTTTATTTCTTTGCATTTCAATAAGATTAGTTATAAATTCTGCTAAATCCTGGCTTATCGATGATATAAAACGCCTCCATTTCGAATATTTATGCTCCTACTATCATCGGTGCACTACAAACTGACCCAGTAAGGCATATTTCTATTAAATAGTATTAAATAACACACGGTCCAAAACTGTCAAATACACGTGATGACAGATACGACTGAAGGTTGAAATTGTAAGTTCTTGCAAATCTCCGCATATCAATGACACGCGTGCCACGCCTACTTCACACTTCCATCGTTTTTTCTGTTCCGTGTGATGCACACTGTGAGAGGCATAAAGACTTTCAATTTAATTGATAAACAAAAGGCGAATAAGGAATTTTTAGGAATGTAGGCCAACAAAGCTAGGCGAATGCGAAAAAAAAATGGTATGTATGTATAATTCCGTGTTCTTTTAATCTACTAGATAATAAGAACAGTGGGCTGGCCATCGCGTTTTCACGACTTTTGTTTGCATGTTAAACTACAAACAATGGCAGCATAGATTACGGTGAAAATAGAACGCTGAACTCTGAACTCACCACTGTAAACCATTTGGAACTAGTCTGACCGCTCGAATTTAAAGTCTGCAAAAGTTATAGATCCAAAGAAGTGGGAGGTCGTAGAGTCCATGAGTCACGACCTCCTACCATAACGGAATGTATACCTATTTTAAGATTTGTATAATTTATATCCTTGTTCAAATTCTGTGTTACGATCAAGTTAATGATAACTGTAATCACTTTTGAATTTGTATGATATCGTAGAAAATTCTTGGGAAATCTCTCGAGTACTTAGATCATGATGTCATAGAAACACCGACCAATGCAAATATTCTTACATACAAATATTTGCTCTGACTGGTATCCCTACGCTACGCTGTGCTGCCGCGCTGGGCGCATTGTAATAATATAAATTATGGTTTAGAAAAGATAAAAAAAAACAGTATAATCGATTATCTTTGAGATATAACGAATGTATTAAAAATGTATATCAATATACTTAGTTACCTACGTTAGATGTATTATGTTGGGTATCGCATGTGACATGTTCGCTTCACGATACTGTTCCTGTAATGATTTGTTACTAATGGACTTCCAATTACCAATTTGTAACCCCCAAGTCCCAGAGCACAATCATATCTATATTATTTTAGTATATATTGCCGTGAATGATGGAATAACAGAATGCGTCAGTTGCATAATAAGGGTTATAGTAACCTTCCTGCTTTGTCTTTTACACTGACGGCACAGAAACTACTCTTGTGTTTACAGAGTCGGCAACACGAGTGTGACTCCCCTTGTGTTGCACACGTCCATAGGCCACCGTTACCACTTTCCATCAGGTGGACCGTCGGGTTTTCTTTCACCTCAGTGGTATATAAAAAGAGGAATTCAAGATCTAATGCGCTAGCCGGTAGCCGGTAGCCGGGGAGGCTACCATGCGAATGATTCACTACTATCTACTAATTTTGGTTACAAGACAGCTTACACTCTCAGTGTACAATACGAATTATGGGCATATGGTCTTCCGCTATCTACTCCTTTGAAAATGTAGGCGTGCGTATTTATATACTATCCCAGATTAGTCAGGTATAGCCCGCTATTCTACCCTACGTGCCAAATCAGTACCTAGTTAAAAACCAGGCTCTATATCTAAACTATTGCTACGCCTGGCTACGCAACATAACTCAATAGTTCCGTTTTCTTTATAAATACATATTATCAGTAGGTACCACTTTCTGCGATTATAGCCTGTTGCCATACAATATCTTTTTATACACATCCATTATAGAAATCCAGTATTTCAGAGTATCATATTTCTGTTGCTAAAGGTTGGCTTGTAGCCATTGTTCAGGATCAGTACCGTGACGTATTCTCACTATACATAAAAACTGCGATTTAGCCCCTGATAATTTTCAAACCATATAATGTAATGTGTATATTGCAAGTATCGGGCTCTATCTAGATCGAAGGCCCCAGCCATTCTCACCTGCATGTCCATATATGTATACTTAGTCTTGCCATAAATATGGTCACGAAGTGGTCTCCATTAGCTGCAATACAGTCCTTTAAACGTTGAGGCCAGTTATCAATGGTAGACGCACTGTTTCCATGGGAAAATTCTTCACTGGCAATCGTATGGATTGTTGTAAGGACTCCAAATTATCATGGCGCTTAGAGCAAGCCGTACTCTCTAAAACTGACCATAAATCATAAGCCAGCGGATTAAGATCGGGACTAGACGACGGCTAGTCTTCAGCTCTGATGAAGTCCGAAACGTTCACTTCCAACCAAGATTGCGTGGACCGAGCTTTATGACCCGGCGCCGAGTCTTGTTGGAACGACCATACTCGGTTATTATACATGGTGTTGTTAAGGGGCTTAACTACTTTCTCAAGAATGGTATCTTGATACACTTGTGCCGATGTTTTGAAACCTTTTTCAAAAAATACTTTTTTTTTCCTTCATAGCTAACACTTAACCAAACCATCACTGAAGTCGGATATTGCCCACGTTGCACTCTGTCGACTAATTGGGAAGCTTCCTTAGAGCTTTGAGCATAAATACGGTCATTTGTTTGTTAAAATGTTGCTCAATTGTAAAGATTTTCTCATTCGTAAACAACCACTGAAGCTGTACGCAAAGGGAGGTCCCCTTTGCGTACAGCTTCAGTAGTTGTTTTGATTTTATCACCCTATTCTTTTTTAAATTATCAGTTTCGAAATGACAAGTGCGTCTCTTATAGGCCGCAAGTCCTAAGTCGTCTTTTAAAATACGCGACATTGTTCTGGGTGCTATCTACATCTCCCAAGATAAAATCTTTTGCTTTCGGACAGGATTTCTTTGAATTCTTTCCCTTACTGCTTTGGCCACCTTTTTCGTACGAACACTACGTGGACGGCCAGATCTTTTTCTATCACAAACAGAGGAGGTTTCATTGTACCAATTAATAGCCTGGTACACAAACATTTGACTAATACCAAGCGTATGGAGATTAAAAATCGCATTTGGCTCCATACCAACTTTGTGTAATGCAATCACAGCGATTCGGTTTTCTTTATCATCCCACTCCATTTTAATATCGCAAAATATTGTACAATTAATTGGCGCCAAAATTAGAAAACTTAATTAACAATCGTAAACAATCGTATAAAAATGACAGTTTCCAAATTCTTCTTATTTTTTTTTGAAATCTTTCTTATTTTTATTTGTAGCAGTATTTATGGTCTGGTTCATCCACGACGAGTTGGGGTCAAGATCTGTGCCGCCTCCGTACATGTCCTAAATCTCGTAAAAGTTCTACAGAAATATAATAATCTATCGAAAACTATAGGGACAGCAGTGGTGTACTAATTTGGCTAATGTTTTCGTTAATGTTGGGCTCGCCCGGCGCTCCCTGTTGCGTGGGCTGCCAGTCGCCACGCCTGCGTATTGTCTAGTCAATGCGGTAAAATACGGTGTCTTATATCACCAAATTTTTGTTATTGGTTGGTTTTAGTGGTATCTTTGGTTTTTAACATTGATTTATATTAAACATCAACATCACCATCTGCACAACGTTAGTCTTAATTGCATCCAAACCATGCACTTTGGAGCCGTCCGTTCGCTCTTTACTCTTTTACATAATTTGGCTTGATTTCACCCGCAAGCGATTGTCGTCTGACCTCCCAACGTCAAAAGATAAGAAAGTCGCCAAAGCTTCACCCGTCAATCAGCAGGAGCACCGGCTTGCAGGTGAGATTGACGTTCTCCATACCCCGGTTAATAGTATCATAGCCTATATCCCTTTCTGAAGGTCTAATCTACCCCTATACAAAATTTAATCAAAATCGGTTCAGTGGTTTAGGCGAGAAAGACGGACAAGCTAACAGACACACACACGCTTTCCCATGTGTAATGATTGCGACTAGAATTTAGTTGAAGATTACAGTTTAGTTTGTGCAGATACCTTGCAAACTTAAATGAAGTTCTATATATGTTTAGACAGGTACGACTGGTGATTGATGGCGATCAGGCACGCTTCTGCATGTTGCCGAAAGTTGTCTTGTTTATGGCAGTTGATGAACTAAGTCAGTTATCTAATGACAGTTTTACTTTTGATTTTTCATAGAGTTAATGTTTGCTTAGATTTCAGTTTGTTTCGAATCACTGTGTTTTCTTAATCTCTGTACCAAAGTCAAGTCGGTATCAGAGAAGAAGGAGAGCGGATACCGGCTTTCTAAGTGAAAGCTTTGAATCGAACCGAGATGTGCGCTCGAAAGATGATGATTACTTTGTGGTGTGAGCACCCGTGGAAGTATATAGGTATAAACTTGAGAAATAATATTCAGTATACACAGCAAAGTCACGTGTAATCTAACGCGCAATATTTTTATGGGTTTGCGCCAGACATTAATAAAAAACATTATTGGACGTCTCGTCCTGAACGTCGCGACTCATAGCACGACCTCTAAAATATTACCTACAACGTACTCAGCTTACGCTTTATCTAAAAATAGTCGATTTAGCTAATGATACTTAGAAACCGCGATCGTATTATAACATATAAGCCTCTTTCCCATTAGAGTAGAGAGATTTGGGGTAGCTATCCCAGATCTGTCTATATACCCTAATGGGAAAGTGACATTACTGATATAAACGCTCTTTGGGTGCTCTAACTGGACTACACCTCTTCTACTTTCATATTTGTTTTATAGATGCTCGCTGGTTGCCGGTACTCCTGACCAGGCCTCGTCTTAAAGTATCTTGGATCTAATTGACTGGTCGACCTAGCGTCGGGTTGCCACTAACCATCGCCTTATAAGTTCGCCTAATCAGTTTCATCGTCAATATCCTTGCCTTAATCTTCTCAACGTGCCCACACTAAGTAGGCCCTTTCTTGCCATTACCATCATCATACTACAGCACACCGAAACCGGGATTATTAAAATCCAAACAGTATTATTAAGTTTCAATCAATGAGTTTCATTGAGTAAAATGAAGAAAATGATAACTTCAAACAATAACTTCCCGTAAATAAGAATTGAAATGGATAGGTCATTGGGGGATTTCGTCTTCCCAAAGCCTTCTAACAGGGGATTTCGTTGAGAAATAGGGCATAATAGGATTTTCCATTCAAATTTCCGTATTGTTGATGTTGTTGATATCGTCTCTCTGTTGGGGATTAGCGTTGCCAGAACTTGAGGGAAAAGAAAGAGTTGGTAATTTACGGGTCTAGGACTTGTCTCCTCTGGAGCCGAAAAGGTTCTGATGAGCTCTTCCAATTGGTCCCGCCCTCTCCTTTTCTACACAGGACAACACGAGCAGGGCTTAGATGTCACTCGTATACGGTGCAGATATTCCTTCAAGAACCAAGTGGTTTGGTGACTTCTTTCTTTGTCGCACCATTAAGACCTGGAACTCCATGCCAGCTCACGTGTTTCCTTCTTCCTACAGTCCTGGGTCCTTTAAACGGGGCGTGAAAAAGCATCTGATGAGGCCCTTGAACTGAGTGCCAACATTGTTAACATGGTACGTGTATGTAATGGTGACCCTCTTTCCTGAGACTTTGCCTTCAGCTTATCATCTGGCGAGGTGAAGTCAAATTGACGTGTCCTAAATAAAAAGAAAGAAAAAAATAAAGTCAAAGTATAAAAGTTAATAATTAGTGAAGGTCTTTCTACCAAAGTACCTACTATTTTCGTATTTTATGTAAGTACTTAAACCAACAACCACTATTTCATGTGAATTAACATATATTAGCAGTTATTTGTTCTCTTAACAATAACATAACATTGTATAGCGTATTAATTAAGAATGCCAAACCACTTAACCAATACAGAAAACGGAAATGAACCGAAATCAGTTAAGTTTTCGTATTGTTGGAACACACGCCTAGTTTTTGTCAAAACTTCATCGTTGTTTCAATAGTGATGTGACATTGAAAAAATACAATAGATGCATGATTTGCTAGTTGTAAATAAATACTCCAAGACATATTATATAGCGCCACTTAGACTTAAATTAAGCACAGCTTGTAACATTGAGTCTAGAATACGGATACACTAGCACTGAGCGGGCTGCGGGAATAGTATTTACGGCATTTGACCTAGTAGT
This sequence comes from Eilema caniola, assembly GCA_949126895.1. Taxonomy (NCBI): domain Eukaryota; kingdom Metazoa; phylum Arthropoda; class Insecta; order Lepidoptera; family Erebidae; genus Eilema; species Eilema caniola. The sequence continues at coordinate 11,456,721 of OX421460.1, read as the reverse complement.
CGACACTCTACCGCTATACCACACTATGGCATCTATAAAGGTTTTTACCATCCAGATTTAATCGCATGTGACTATCGAGCTACGGTGCAGCCCATGGCGCACTTGATTTCGTGTCCCTTGTGTCCTACCTCTTGCACTACAGACGATCTAAATAAAGCCACTGACAGTGCGGTCGAAATGGCAGAATTATATTTCAAAATAATTTAACCAAAAGTGTATAATTGATACGAAAGGAGAATAACGATCTAGCGGGATGGATTCGTATGACGGAGACGAGCTATATACTTACAAACAGCAAGTTTTAAATTCCTTAACATATTCTGAAATTTGAACTTGTTAAATTTTTCTTTCGATACCTTAGTTCACCAGCAATGTATTACAATCTCTTGATCCTCAACGATAAGCCAACACTAAGGTGAGTTACAAGATGACAAATAATGATGGAAGATCAACAAATATGACCTTCAGACCCACACGGTATGTCAGCCTGACATACACAAGTACATAATGAATACTTGAGTTCGTTATGTCAATACAATGACAGGTGAAATTATTTCAAGTAATTTGATGGCTATGATTTTTTTATCATAGAAGCGCCTGACGTCATCAAGGGTTTGTGGTGTTATTCGAAATTATACTTAAATTAGTTTTATTGGCAGCTGTCCAGTGTAGGGTAGACTTCACAGATGTAGAACAGAAAACCTTTAGGTATCCGAGCGTCAATACTAGTAAGTACAAATTTCTAAGGGGTGTATATGGAGACTCAGATCTTTCAGGCCCATGGGAAACTCACCTGGAAGCCGGTATACCAGTTGATTCACGAATGAGATTTTGGCACCGATATTCTTTTTGGGGTTATTCCTGAAAAATGTTCACACCTATATATATTAGGGATAAAAAGTAGCCTTTCCCTGTACCCCTTCATTCAACCGTTTGAGTATGACGGAGTAAATATCAAAACACCCAAACATCTTCACAAGCTTTCATATATATAATATTATAAGGATATTATAATATTAGGTAAACAGTTACGCCCATCCCTACTATCGAATGAAGTTATTCCACACCCTACAGTTACTTGGTCGGGTAACTCCACCGAAATGGGTCGTCGCGTGCCGGGCCATAGTTTTACGTATTTTCAGCCAGTTTTGCGAATAGCTCCGTGCGAGTAAGTACGGTTGTGATGCCGTAACGCAAGGACGGCTTCAAGGTTCACCAATTCGTTTCTGCGGTATTTTGTTCGGTGAAGTTGTTATGTAGTGAGCGTAGCACGGGATTGAACTGTTTTGATGGACTTTTTTGTGAGGCACGTAATTTGTATTGTTCTTTTTACGCGACTGCTAAAAAACGTGAGTAATTGAATACTTAAAACTATTTTTGACGATTTTTGTGGTGATTTATTTGTTATTTTAGTTTTTTTACGATGTCTCCTATGTTTTGATTGTTTACTCAGCAGTCATGGGCACGGGAAGAGTATAGGTGTTTTATTTCAATGGGTGCAAGTTGCCGACAATATAAAGGAGTGCAGTTTTTTCAGGGTTCATGTGCATGTATGCTAGTTTTTTTTATTTGTATCATCATCATTGCAGCATTAGTGCCGGTTGCATTCAAACCTGCACTTAGGAGCCCGGGGTACGGTCTCCTACTCTTTATCTTGATATGGCTTTTGCGGGAGGGACTGCCACTTAAAAGCCCAACCTTCGCATATTATAATGCCGTATTAAGGTCCTATAAAGATCTTCCAGGTGGGAAGTATTTGAAATTTAAACAGCTTAAACAAGAAGGAGTCTCATACTAAAAATTCAACGGATTCACATATACAAATATAGGCGCCTCCACGCCTTTTCGCCTCTGGGGTAAGCAGAGACAACACCCCATCTGCTTCAGTCTATACATACTTCACGAGCTTTCTCTGGTGTCATTAAACCCTTCATGCGAACCCGCCGGTGGTTTTGAGTACCTACCCTTTTTTGGGTAGGTTTTGTGAAGTCGATTAACGAACTTAATTTCCAAATTCTCTCTTATGTACCTTGTGTAATAAAAAAAACATATGTTGAAGACGACTTGTAATGTAACGAACCCCGAAAAATTATGTATGCATACATTCCGCATTCCATTTTCGTTGAAACACGAGAAAAGTTTAGTCGTACCATACGGTACAAAATTATATTTTAGTCATATTCCAAATGGACTTTCTACTTAAGGAAGCGGGCACTAGAGAGCAAACTTTTTTTATTACAATTCATAAGTATCTGATGGTTCTTATTGAGGGAAAAGAAATGCGTAAAATTTTCGAAAAACAACAAAAATAACACTTTTATTTTTGTCTTTGTACAAAAATAAAAGTGTTATATTTTTAAGAACATTTTTCTATTCTCAAAAATAACCGTAGAGTAAATTCTAACAATTTGACGTCAATCAAAACAAAAGAAATGTACGTCATGTTAACCTGCCCTCAAGTAGATTAACCTGAATTTGAGACATAGATGCTGATACAATGCACGCGACACTGCAGAATGAAAAGAGTCTAAAACAATAAAGTTATGCAATACCCACTCTTTTTTACTTTACTCTACTACGACAGCTCAATAAATTTGATGGAACGATGTCTGTCGGGGCAGCTAGTGATTTATTAATAAGTAATAGCGGTCTTCAAACCTTGTTAGTTTTTACCCTTGCACTTTTACTATCGACCTTTCACGCACTGCCGCTAGTAAATTATGATTACCATCACTAACGTACATCCGGCACACAAATATTTTATTTAGTGTTACGTACAGTAATCCATTTAAGGGTAATTTACGATTGGTTGCGAACGTTTACACTGTTAGTTGAACGGTGGCGGTAGGACAGGTGAATCCGAAGATATTATGAATTGACCTGTTGTTTATAAGTCTTCAGGCTGTCACGGCCGGCGTTGTATGTAGAATATACTGCTTCCGGGCTGTTTGGCCGTGGTACATGTGAAACTTGCGTTCCAGACGTTTCGTCGATCACTGCGGTCGACATCTTCAGTGGCGCAGGTCCGGGCGACGACGAGTTCGGAGACCTTGCCTCGTCGGCTGCCGCGTCTGGAACGCAAGTTTCACATGGACCACGGCCAAACAGCTCGGAAGCAGTATATTCTACATGACCTGCTGTTGTATAATGCCTGACATAGTTTGTTACGGTTTTTTTTTATACCACTTAAGTGGCAGAAAAGGCTAAAAGTAGTTAGGCCTATGGGCGTATGTTTTGCATATCAGGGACGTCACACTCGCGCTGCCGACCGACCTTCTTGAAGAACCCAGTATTGTAGTCGCAATACTTATTATTAAGAGAGAGATGATGTTTCCGTAAAGTAATAACCTGTGAATCTTCATACCTCGAGTGAAATAGGTTCCTCTTAGGCAGGCGAACTTCATCGTAGACTATGTATATCTTCAGTGAGATAGTGTTCATTGGTGAACTATCAATGATTAAATAGGCATTTTCCTCCTTATCACAGAGTCACTATCTATCTGCTTCTCCCAAATAAATCTCTTTGTCCCGACTGATTGACTTAGAGACAACGTGCAGCCTAAACCGCTGGTCTTAGGGACTTGAAATTTGTAGAGAGTATTTGTTTTGGTGCGTAGAGGTGTACTAAGAAAGGATTTTTAAATTCAAACCCTATGGGCCTAAAAAAGGGCAAAAACGTACTTTCTTATAACTCAAGAATGGCTAAACAGATTTTCATGATCTTTGGTTCCTTTTTAAATTTGTCTTTGCTGCCGAAAAGCAATTATCACAAATTAAATGTGGTAAATTCACGAAATAATGTTATATTAATGAAAATACGATGTATTGCGTTGCGTTGCTATTTTTGCTAACAACATTGTTGTCATGGCAATAAGAAGTAAAAGTGAGTTTGTCAATTTGTCAATTGTCAATCGTGTTACACATAGATACCTATTTGAATTCATAGTAATTCATAATATTACTACAAACACAAACTGGCAGAGCTGGAATTTAATAAATTAGAGCATTTTCAAAAGTGTCTATAGTCCATTGAAATGTTACATTTTTTGGGCCTAGCGTGTCAGAGGAGACAATTTTCTTTTTAAGATATCAAGGGGGTCAGCTTAAAGATAGGATTTCACAAAGGTCTTCAAAAGTAATGGGTACTTCAATTAGTTGCTACTACAACACTTAGGTATATTGTTAAAGATGTTATCCGAGTTCGTATTTGGGTAGAGGTAGTATGTATTAAGCACAAAGAAATAAAAATCAGTTGCGATATAATTATGTGTGTTATAAAAAAAAATTCCACAACGCTAGCCTGGGTCTAGCCCAAGAGCGGGGATCCACTTCGAACCAACGCTTCCTGCGTAGCGGCCGCGTTCTCTACCACCACGCCACAGAGACATTGCCTGACAGCGTCTGTGGCGTGACATTAATCAACGCGGCAGCTACGCAGAGGATGCGGATTCGATTCCAGCAAATATTTGTATTCATGAATAAAGCTAGCATTAGTCTGGGTATTTCCGTGTATAGGAGAGACAATGTCGAAGTTCATACACGCAGTTAGAGTGGCAAAATCTGACTCCAGAATAGGTTCGTACGTATAATCCCATCCGAAGCTTTTACCTCGGAGTTCAGCGTTTCCTTTATCAGTCTAACTGCTTGTTTGGCTGAACTTCGACATTTTCTGTGAAGCGACTGCCATATGACCTCCACAACCCATTGATGATATTGAAGTATTGCAGTTAGACCTGTTGTTGGTCTCTTTAAGACTCTAATGCCCGTTTGCACTAAACTCTACTTAGGTTAATCCTTGTAAAGTGACTCCTAAGTCTAAGATAATCTTAACTTTATTTTCAATTGCACCAACATATTTACGAAAGGGCATTGCTAACTTAAGATAAGCCTAGTAAAGCGAATGAAGGTGTAATTGAACGAATGAATTAGCCAATTGTCTATGATTTCTTTAACGATCTCGTTGAAGTTTTGGCGCGAACGCGGGAAAGCGCACATCGCAGTATTATTTTATTTTTCGAAATTGCTGTGAATTCGAGTTTTTATGTGTAAAAATGGTGGATTTTTAGACATAACGTCTTGGACAATTCACACAAGTGTAGGAAAGTGGGATATTACAGTGAATTGTAACATTTCGTGTTCGTTCCAAATCTCCTGGGGGAGCTTTCAGTAAAGTCCCCACAACTTTACTGAAGCAGAAATCAGAAATCATCACTCATCGTCATCGTCATGGCAATCATCACTCATCGTCATCGTCATGAAAAAACATTCTATTGAAGATATTTAAGGTTTAGGCGTATGGTTTTGTGCCAAGCCCCAATAAATAATAAAAAAAAAATAACGATCTCGTCTCGTCAGTCAAGTCGCGTAAGTCACGTTGTATTTAAATTTATTTTAGATTATTTATTTATTTAGTTTATTGTCATGTGCCAAACAGTAGTACATAACAGTACCGGCCATTGATTGACAAACGTCAAAAAAATAGGGTTAGGAGATTCTTAAAACGTTATGACTTACTTAATCGGTGTCAGAAGAATTAAGATTGACTTAGCGTGTTTAGGAGTATCTTAGGGTTGGTGCAATGCATTTTCTTGTTAAGAGTGTCTTATATACTTTAGGCATCAGGTTAAGATACTCTTAAGTTCAGTGCAAACGGGCATAACTATCCATAACGACTGCCATAGATGTTCGTATGTCAACCGGGACCGACGGCTTAACGTGCTCTCTGAGGCAGTGAATAAGTATATAGCGGTTGCCGACATCTAAATGACAAACAATTACGTTTATTATATGGGAATCCACCTTTATTTATTTTATTCTGATTTTAGTATTTGTTTTATAACACTTTTATTTTTGTACATAGTTAAAGAACATTTTTCTATTCTCAAAAAAAAACATAGAGTTACCTAATTCTAACAATTGATGACAATCAAAACAAAATCAATGTGCGTCATGTTAACCTGCCCTCAAGTAGATTAACCTGAATTTGAGACATAGATGATACAATGCACGCGACACTGCAGAATGAAAAGAGTCTAAAACAATAAAGTTATGCAATACCCACTCTTTTTTACTTTACTCTACTACGACAGCTCAATAAATTTGATGGAACGATGTCTGTCGGGGCGGCTAGTGATTTATTAATAAGTAATAGCGGTCTTCAAACCTTGTTAGTTTTTACCCTTGCACTTTTACTATCGACCTTTCACGCACTGCCGCTAGTAAATTATGATTACCATCACTAACGTACATCCGGCACACAAATATTTTATTTAGTGTTACGTACAGTAATCCATTTAAGGGTAATTTACGATTGGTTGCGAACGTTTACACTGTTAGTTGAACGGTGGCGGTAGGACAGGTGAATCCGAAGATATTATGAATTGACCTGTTGTTTATAAGTCTTCAGGCTGTCACGGCCGGCGTTGTATGTAGAATATACTGCTTCCGGGCTGTTTGGCCGTGGTACATGTGAAACTTGCGTTCCAGACGTTTCGTCGATCACTGCGGTCGACATCTTCAGTGGCGCAGGTCCGGGCGACGACGAGTTCGGAGACTTTGCCTCGTCGGCTGCCGCGTCTGGAACGCAAGTTTCACATGGACCACGGCCAAACAGCTCGAAAGCAGTATATTCTACATGACCTGCTGTTGTATAATGCCTGACATAGTTTGTTACGGTTTTTTTTTATACCACTTAAGTGGCAGAAAAGGCTAAAAGTAGTTAGGCCTATGGACGTATGTTTTGCATATCAGGGACGTCACACTCGCGCTGCCGACCGACCTTCTTGAAGAACCCAGTATTGTAGTCGCAATACTTATTATTAAGAGAGAGATGATGTTTCCGTAAAGTAATAACCTGTGAATCTTCATACCTCGAGTGAAATAGGTTCCTCTTAGGCAGGCGAACTTCATCGTAGACTATGTATATCTTCAGTGAGATAGTGTTCATTGGTGAACTATCAATGATTAAATAGGCATTTTCCTCCTTATCACAGAGTCACTATCTATCTGCTTCTCCCAAATAAATCTCTTTGTCCCGACTGATTGACTTAGAGACAACGTGCAGCCTAAACCGCTGGTCTTAGGGACTTGAAATTTGTAGAGAGTATTTGTTTTGGTGCGTAGAGGTGTACTAAGAAAGGATTTTTAAATTCAAACCCTATGGGCCTAAAAAAGGGCAAAAACGTACTTTCTTATAACTCAAGAATGGCTAAACAGATTTTCATGATCTTTGGTTCCTTTTTAAATTTGTCTTTGCTGCCGAAAAGCAATTATCACAAATTAAATGTGGTAAATTCACGAAATAATGTTATATTAATGAAAATACGATGTATTGCGTTGCGTTGCTATTTTTGCTAACAACATTGTTGTCATGGCAATAAGAAGTAAAAGTGAGTTTGTCAATTTGTCAATTGTCAATCGTGTTACACATAGATACCTATTTGAATTCATAGTAATTCATAATATTACTACAAACACAAACTGGCAGAGCTGGAATTTAATAAATTAGAGCATTTTCAAAAGTGTCTATAGTCCATTGAAATGTTACATTTTTTGGGCCTAGCGTGTCAGAGGAGACAATTTTCTTTTTAAGATATCTAGGGGGTCAGCTTAAAGATAGGATTTCACAAAGGTCTTCAAAAGTAATGGGTACTTCAATTAGTTGCTACTACAACACTTAGGTATATTGTTAAAGATGTTATTCGAGTTCGTATTTGGGTGGAGGTAGTATGTATTAAGCACAAAGAAATAAAAATCAGTTGCGATATAATTATGTGTGTTATAAAAAAATATTCCACAACGCTAGCCTGGGTCTAGCCCAAGAGCGGGGATCCACATCGAACCAACGCTTCCTGCGTAGCGGCCGCGTTCTCTACCACCACGCCACAGAGACATTGCCTGACAGCGTCTGTGGCGTGACATTAATCAACGCGGCAGCTACGCAGAGGATGCGGATTCGATTCCAGCAAATATTTGTATTCATGAATAAAGCTAGCATTAGTCTGGGTATTTCCGTGTATAGGAGAGAAAATGTCGAAGTTCATACACGCAGTTAGACTGGCAAAATCTGACTCCAGAATACGTTAGATAATCCCCATCCCATACGTAGCTTTTACCTCGGAGTTCAGCGTTTCCTTTATCAGTCTAACTGCTTGTTTGGCTGAACTTCGACATTTTCTGTGAAGCGACTGCCATATGACCTCCACAACCCATTGATGATATTGAAGTATTGCAGTTAGACCTGTTGTTGGTCTATTTAAGACTCTAATGCCCGTTTGCACTAAACTCTACTTAGGTTAATCCTTGTAAAGTGACTCCTAAGTCTAAGATAATCTTAACTTTATTTTCAATTGCACCAACATATTTACGAAAGGGCATTGCTAACTTAAGATAAGCCTAGTAAAGCGAATGAAGGTGTAATTGAACGAATGAATTAGCCAATTGTCTATGATTTCTTTAACGATCTCGTTGAAGTTTTGGCGCGAACGCGGGAAAGCGCACATCGCAGTATTATTTTATTTTTCGAAATTGCTGTGAATTCGAGTTTTTATGTGTAAAAATGGTGGATTTTTAGACATAACGTCTTGGACAATTCACACAAGTGTAGGAAAGTGGGATATTACAGTGAATTGTAACATTTCGTGTTCGTTCCAAATCTCCTGGGGGAGCTTTCAGTAAAGTCCCCACAACTTTACTGAAGCAGAAATCAGAAATCATCACTCATCGTCATCGTCATGGCAATCATCACTCATCGTCATCGTCATGAAAAAACATTCTATTGAAGATATTTAAGGTTTAGGCGTATGGTTTTGTGCCAAGCCCCAATAAATAATAAAAAAAAAATAACGATCTCGTCTCGTCAGTCAAGTCGCGTAAGTCACGTTGTATTTAAATTTATTTTAGATTATTTATTTATTTAGTTTATTGTCATGTGCCAAACAGTAGTACATAACAGTACCGGCCATTGATTGACAAACGTCAAAAAAATAGGGTTAGGAGATTCTTAAAACGTTATGACTTACTTAATCGGTGTCAGAAGAATTAAGATTGACTTAGCGTGTTTAGGAGTATCTTAGGGTTGGTGCAATGCATTTTCTTGTTAAGAGTGTCTTATATACTTTAGGCATCAGGTTAAGATACTCTTAAGTTCAGTGCAAACGGGCATAACTATCCATAACGACTGCCATAGATGTTCGTATGTCAACCGGGACCGACGGCTTAACGTGCTCTCTGAGGCAGTGAATAAGTATATAGCGGTTGCCGACATCTAAATGACAAACAATTACGTTTATTATATGGGAATCCACCTTTATTTATTTTATTCTGATTTTAGTATTTGTTTTATAACGGTAACAAAAATACGTTGTCTGTAAAAATTTCTAGTGCCTCACTATTACAGTTTTGATATAGGTACAGCCTAGTGACAGACGGACAGACTAACAGAGACATGAACAGTGATGTCTTAGTTATAGGGCCCCGTTCCCAGGTTTACGGTCCTGTCGTAATAAGTTATTTAAAAACTCTAATATGGCGATAACCATGGAGAAGGAAATTCATATTCTGTCCTCCGTGGCAATAACCGACAACCAACCTCGCGGGCGAAATTACGGGGGAAAGCTAGTAGCTAATAAATTTTATAGTTTCATTAAAATAGTAGAGGATTTACATAAAGCAATTAGTCACTTAAATTGAACTACTTATTTATTCACTAATGAGTATTAACAGAGCAAACATAATATACAGTACAAGTAGTAAAATCTAATAAAACTAAAATCTAGATCCAAATCTTGTTTAATAGACCGAGATCTACCTATTTGATTACGTACCTACTCTATAAAATTTATTTTAAAATACAAAAACAAAGCATTATTTTAATTTTGTTATTAATTACAACGTTATTATGGTGTAGTCCATTTAGAGCACCCAGCCGAATAGCACCTGGGCGAATAGCACCTAGCCTTGTCCATGAACAGCACCTATCAAAATTTTTGGCAGGTGCTATTCGTGGATATATTCCTTCAATATATTTCGTGATTCCGCCTGGTTTTCTTTTTTCGTGCGGAAGCTTTCTACCTATGTTAATGATGAAGTGAGTATGCCATCGAACAAACTAAAACCGCACGAGGTCACGTCAGCCTGTATAGCCACGTAGCCAGGTTGGCGACCCTGACGTGCTGTTAGGGCTTAAAAATCCCCCTCTTCTATAAAAAGGTGCACGAACTTATAAGTCAAATACCTAATTATTAATATGATAATTTATAACTACTTTTACAACTTATTTATTTTTTTGTTTCCTAACTTGAAAACATTTTATTTCAATGAAGATTTTAGTCCTATTCCTCCGTAATACGGAACTGTCGTGGCTCCCTGACTCCGCAAGGAAAACCTTAGCTGGACGCCAGCTTCGCCTGTTAGCTTACAACATGACGTTATAGTTGAGCCTCGAAGATCTTGGTGGATCCAGATTGAAATATAGGTAACGGTATAGGAACAATATTTAAACCGCAAAATTGTTAATACATCCTCAATTCACAGGTTGTGATAGTTTAAATAACGTCTATCCTAAAGAAAATTGCAAAAGCCGTCAGTTTGCGTGCTGTTTTTTCGCTCTGACCAAAGAGAATGTATGTGCATAATGGTTGTGTCAATTAATTGAGTTGTTAGATTCGCTACGGGTTTAATTAATGGCCGATGCTCACGCTTTACAAAAAAGATGTCTCCACATAGGGCATAGCTATTGTTACTGAATATCGGTCCCTTCCTCCTTGAATCTCCAGAATGTATCGCTAAAGGTTCGACTGGCTGAAAATAGTTTATATTCAGGAATGCTTGTCGCTATCCGTTGCATGTTACCAAAATACGAATTTAGGATTAAAATTGGCAATGCAAATCAAGTTAATGGTCACCACAGTTCACGAAATATTTACGTGAGGTTTAAGACTTAGTTTAATCAATATCCAAGGAAACTGGCGCTGTATATAATAGCAGATCAATTAATCATATACTTAGTTACCTTTTTGAGCATTTTTGCCCTTACTACAATTTACTTTTACTTCTGTTTGACGACATTAACATATTTACGACTGTATAAATCCACAGGGCGCTACCAACACCTATGGTTTCAAAATCAACAACACCTGCTAGTTGGTGCACCTGTTAACAACGGTCGAGGCCCTGGCGTAGGGTCTTTTATAGGTAGGGAGGTCAGGCGGTATCCATTGTCATAAAACTTGATCAAAAAAATGAAAACTTTGGCCGCATCCGAGTAATCGCCAGGAGCATCATAACGAAAACATTATTATCTCCAGTCCTTATGTACATATGTATTTCTGACGAACTTAAATCACATATTGCATAACGCCAGTTAATCAAAGTTGTCTTCACACAGCAGACAGTCGGCCACAAACTATCCGTCTAATTACGCCGGGCATTCACTCACGCCTCAATTAGTACATTGTGGTGGGTGAAGTATTTATTTACATGCTGTTGACACTCAGTTTCCCTTTTGTTCAGCTCCGTTAAACGTGAGTTACGACACTTAGTTTTGTGATTTTAAGACTGTGATTTTGAACTCAGTGACATGTGATTTTGAGAATAACTTCTGTTACCGGTTTACGTTACGTTACGGTTACCGCTATTAGGAATATTAAAGTGTTCTCCACGCTGTGTATATAGATGTTGAATCTCCTTTTATGTTTTCGGTAGTAAAATAATAATTTTTTCATATCATAATTGTATGTAATGTTTCAATGTCATGAGGTTCCTGAATAGAATATCGTTATGGGTTTGGATCGTGGCCAAAACGATTTGGATTCTTAACGCCCCCTTTGGAATGAGATATCTACGAAGATTGAACGTTGTCATGAATGTTCTCAAAGCTTATAAAATTCAAGCAACTTATGCTAGTGAATTTACCAACTATTTAAACTTAATAGACATGTTTTTAAACAGTGAGTAAAAAAATACCTATATAATTAAAGAAGTGCGCGTTCTTTCAAATATATACCTACTCTGATAGTGTCGATGTTAATCATGTTTGCAGAGGTAAATATTAATAAAGGACTCCAAACATAGAAGTTAATTTCAAATTTTACTAAGATATTCAATTCGGTATCAACGCAATATCCGATAACTGGCAATAAGCTTGAAGGGGCCTGAAGGGCTTGAAGGGTATTAGACACTAGCTGTATTCCACGGTCCGCATGCGTGGAGTTCAGGTTTCATACCTGGTACTCTTAGGATCCTATTCGAGAAATAAAAAGAAACCTTTGTTTTATTGCAGACCAAAATCTATCCCTATACCAAATTTTACTCAGTTCCATTCAGCCGTTTATAGTGTTTACAGGAAGTGGGACAACTGTTTATATTGTTAACCCTAATAATGTCGTCAAATTTTATCCAGCGCTACATAGGCCTGCCCGGGATGCTGAAGGCGGGAGAATACTCGCCGAACAACCCGCTGGTGCGCGGTGAGAGGGCGCCCGGCGATGCCCTTCTCGGCCTCGGCGAGTATGAACGACGCCGGAACACTTTGCGCAAGATTCGACAGCAGCAGTATAGGGAGTACTTGGACCAGGTGAGAGATTTATCATCAGCATCACCGCCTTGCCAAGGCGTTCGCCACAGATTTTGGAGTCGGCTTGCTCCTTCTCTTTCATTTTGTTGGACTTATGCGGTTTGTAGAGAAGCGACTGTCTTCTGACCTTGAGAGGAAAGCCTGCGCCAGAGCCTCTTTTATCAATAAGCAGTTTTATCTGCTTTCAGGAAAGGTTGGTTTGAGTCTAAAGTTCTTGTTGGGTCTTACTTCCAAATATAAATAATCATTAAATTTTAGATCAAATAAAAGGAGTTTAGTTCAAAGACAGATTAGACAGACATGGCCAAAGCATATGATATGGAATATGGCCAAGGTACGGAGGTGTCTTAAAGTGTTCAGAACGGGCACCTATCCCAAGACTGCCCTGGCTAACATTACTTAACCTCGCAATTTGTGCCCCCGGTTATGATTTAATTACTGATTCAACTATCCTTAATTCCAGCAAGCAAAAAAGAAACAAGAAGCCAAAGAGCAAGCCGAGAGAGAACGCCGGGAACGTGAACAACGTGAGAGGGAAAGAGAAGAGCGAGAGAGGGAGCTAGTGCAAGAGCGGGACAGGTACAGCCCGGACCGCAGACGGAGCATACAGCACTTGCAGAGCTCGCAGAGCGTGCAGAATCTACACCACGAACAGAATGGACAGTTGCAGCCGCTCTCTACGGCGAGCAGTAATTGTATCAACAAGTAAGTTTAAATTGTAGCCTGTGTTATTCTGATAGCTATATTATTGTAAAGTTTCATTGAAATCCATTCAATAGTTTTTACGTGAAAGAGTAACAGACATCCATCCATACATACTTACAAACTTTTGCTTTTATAATATTAGTAGGATTTAAATCATGAGTACAAGTGAAGTAAACAGTAAACAACATTATTTTATTGATCACCCTAAAGCTTTTTTTTTATGTAGGACACGTCAATTTGACTTCACCTCGCCTGATGGTAAGCTGAAGGCAAAGTCTCAGAAAAGAGGGTCATCATTACATACACGTACCATCTTAGCAATGGTGGCACTCAGCTTGACGGCCTCATCAGATGCTTTTTCACGCCCCGCTGAAAGGACCCGGGACTGTAGGAAGAAGGAAACACGTGAGCTGGCAAGGAGTTCCAGGTCTTAATGGTGCGACAAAGAAAGGAGTCACCAAACCGCTTGGTTCTTGAAGGAATATTCTGCTCCGTATACGGGTGACATCTAAGCCCTGCTCGTGTTGTCCTATGTAGGAAAGGAGAGGGCGGGACCAGTTGAAAGAGCTCATCAGAACATTCACCATGGTAGAGACGGTAAAATACTGCCAAGGATGCAACATCTCTACGCATCTGCAAAGGCTCAAGGGTGCTTGTGACATCGAGATTCCTAATAATGCGGACCGCACGTCGCTGCAACCTGTCGAGAGCATCTAATAAGTACTTTGCGGAGCCATCCCAGAGATGCGAGCAGTATTCCACGCAGGACCGAATTTGGGTCTTGTATAGAAGATACCTTATAATATAAATGGCTACCTAATAATAACAGTGCTAAAAATATGTCGACTGGCAATAAGATTAAAAAGTTGGATAGAGGATGGGAACTTTCCACGTATCGTATAAATACAATTTATATATATATTAGTCCAGCAGTCTTTCCAATAAATGTTAAAAATAAATTATAGATATTATTATTTCCTTTGTACTCATGTAATGATTCTTGTGTTTCAGTAAAGTGGACACCGGAGTGCAAGTCAACGGCTTCTCACAGCCGCTCTCTGTCGCAGTGCAAACCGATGACACTGAAATGTTCCGGGTAAGTTAGCAAAGTAGCTTCTCACCACACACTATAACTGCCATGTTGTTATATACTGAGTTACCTACATCTCGACCTCGATTATAGATCTAATATATAATTAAAACTTATCTAAGTCCAAATTACTCAAACCTAATAAGCAAATAGCGAAGCTCCCGAATGAGCATTCTAACCTTACCAATTCAAGTCTGATTTTGAGCTTTGAATGAATAATTTTTTTTACAACTGACGTGGCAGATAAGCACACGGCCCACCTGATCGTAAGTGATTACCGAGGCCTATGGACGTGTGCAACACCAAGGGAGTCAAATTCATACTGCCGACCCTGTAAACACAGAGTTTCTATGCCGTCAGTGTAGTAGACAAAGCTTTGATCTTCCCACTGACAGCACAAAACCTCTCCACTAAACACAATACGAGATTTTTATGGCCGCGGTATTCTGTAGGGCGGCGGTAATTCCCCAGTCGGACTGCTCAATTGGACGGGAATACCGTCGTGTCCTACCTCCTATCGTAAAATGTAGGCGTTAATAAACCTCTGCCTACCCACTTGGAGATTTACAGGCGTTTTTTGTCTTATTTCGGGGTGGTGTCCTATCATACGGATGGCTTAAATATAAGCTAAACATTACGGCCGAATATCATTGGCGCCGTTTAGTTTACAGTCAAAGCGATTAATTGAACGGCTGATTAAGCCTTTTGGCTGCCATATTTATAAAAAGCGTGATAGTTGCAGACGATTTTACTATCAAAACTGTGTCCGAAATGTTTTTTTTTTAATCCGAAATGAGTATAAAATCAGGTTGTGTATACACAGGTGGCCCCGCGCTGCCCGCTGGCCCAGCTGACGCAGGCGGAGCGCGAGCTCTCCCCGCGGAGTGCGGACGAGCCGCGTCACTCCGCCCTGGACGCGCCTGCCCGCCGCCGCAGCTACGGCGACTTTGACGGTACGTGTCTATACAGCCCCGGCGAACATCGTGACTATGTACTCTAGCTGCGCAGTAAGGCCCCACTTCCATCAAAGCGAAGAGGAGATTAGAAGAGCTACGAAACTGGCAGATAATTTCCACCAAAGCGGAGAGTAGAAGAGCTGCGAAATTGGTAGGTAATTTCCACCAAAGCGGAGAGCAGGAGACCTGCGAAACTAGCTGATAATTTCCACCAAAGCAGAGAGAAGAAGAGGTGCGGAACTGGCAGATAATTTCCACCAAAGCGGACAGTAGAAGAGCTGCGGAACTGGCAGATAATTTCCTCCAAAGCGGAGAGTAGAAGAGCTAAGAAACTGGCAGGTAATTAAGGTGCGGTAAGCGTCTCCGCTTTGGTGGAACCCGTTCGGTGGAATCCGTAACCTGTTTCCTTAACGGGATACGAAGAGGAAATGTGAGCTTTGTGTATCCGAGATGACGCCTTCGCGTGATCCAGGTGTGGGAAGAAAGTAGTAGTTAACGGGGCTTGACCCGGCTACACACCTCTCGCTCTGCTGCCCAGCTTGCCCGCTCGTGGCACAAAATTCTATAGAAAAATTAGACATCTCCTCTCGTCTACCTAAGCTGAGCGGAGAGAAAAGTAGATATAACGGTTATTCAAAACACATCTCTTCTCGTCTCCTCTCCTCTCCGCTTTGGTGGAAACCGGGCTCAAGGGTATCTTTGGTGGAAAGCACAATATAAACACTTTACTAACTTAGATAATATCGGAAAACTGATTGCTAAGATGGTTTGACCACTTTGGATACTTACAACTATTTGAGCACTGCAATAACTTAAGTATATAAAATTGGAATTTTGGTATTCAAATAATTTGGATTCCTTTTATGGCCAACATTTTTTCTTAAGCATGCGTAAACTTTCTGACTTTTATCCTTGAAGTTTGCCGGCACCTATTATAAATAAAATACAAAAAAAAAAAAAAAAATTTGTATTTTAAACGTAAATACACGCCTTTAAAGACGCTGTAGTATTTGTTTCGAGTTTAAATTATTTTTCGTGTTTTGATCATAAGGTTTTGTCAAAAATAAAATAATTGTGTGAGTTAGAAGAAAATAAATCTAAGAATTACAAAAATTAAGTTAATTTTGATTTGTCTGATTATCACTAGCGGCCCGTACCGATTTCGCATAGAGATTTTCACCAACAGAAATAAAATCCAACAGACAATGTTTTTCTGAAGAAAAAATTTCAACATCTTATTCGTTGGAATATTAAATAGTTAAATCATAAATATTGTTTTATTACAATCTTTTGTCGAAACTTAATCTAAGCAAATAGCGAATGTTATCCTGCGAGCAAATGTAAAATGCAAAAGCAATATTTTTATGATTTTATTTTATTTTGTACCCTCAATGCTGTATAGGGCTGTACTTCATCTGACTGTAAACAAACAGCCCATGGGAAAGTGCCCCTTTGACGGCAATAGGCGCGCCCCCTATTACGTGAGACTGCAAATTATTGTTGGCGAAATATCTGCCTACTTCACCGGGGATTAGATCGATACATGTGACAGGCTTGAATAAAAAACCTATGGTATAGGTTTTATTTTATTTTCAATGCTTATTTGTTAGTTTTATCTCAGATTTTCTCAGACTGTAAAACGATAGGCAGGACCAATAATGGCGACTTCACAGTCGATATTCAAACATGCTCAGTGCAAAGCTTGCGGTACACTGGCCCGCCTACTTGCGACTACTACGCCGCCTTTTCGTGTTATAATAACTTTTGTTTGCTGTGCGTGTACCGTTTGTGTACCGCGCGTGTACCGTGCGTGTGCTGTTTGTGTCCCGTGCGTGTGCTGTTTGTGTACCGTGGGTGTGCTGTTTGTGTACCGTGCGTGTACTGTTTGTGCTGAGGTTGCACCGTGTTGTAAATATTCCAATGTTATAACTCCACAGAGCGTTCCTGCCTGCTAAAGAAGTGTAACCGCGACAAGCTGACGTCAGAGCTACGTCACACCTATATGCCTTCTATATTCGACGCGGAGGCGATACGACTCAGAAATCTGCAGGCTGAAAAGGTAATCAGTACCAACACAATAATTTTAATAAGAACCAGCGGTTGTTTGCTTGCTTCTGAATCTGTTCCAAGGATAAAAAGTAGACGTAGCCAATTTGTTATTCCAGTCTATATATCTATCTCTGTCAGCCAGATGCGATATGCCGTTTGTGTATATACCTAAGTATGTTTATGCGTATTCTAAAACACGTTTATCTAATATATTTAAGCGAGAAATTCTTGTGTATATAATAAGCTAGCTGTTGCCCGCAGTTCCGCCCGCATGGATGTCGGTCATCGCTTAGTGTTGAGTCAACATAGTAACCCGATCGGTTTTAAACTGACAAAGTTTCATACAAACTTTCATCCCCTATTTTATCCTCTTGGGGGTGGAATTAATCAAAATCCTTTCTTAGCGGATGCCTACGTCATAACATCTACCTGCACGCCAAATTTCAGTCCGATCCGTTCAGTGGTTTGGGCTGTGCGTTGATAGATCATTATGTTAGTCAGTCAGTCACCTAGTTATATATATATTTAGATTGGAATCTCGGAAACGGCATCAACGATTTTCATGAAATTTAATACAGGGTGTAATCGTTAAGTGTGTCCAGGCGATTATTCCGTAACTATTACAGATATCAATAAACTTTAAACTGATATCCAAAGTACGTTACCTAATGAGTAAAATGACATCAATAACTTTTTTAAATCTGACGAGAGGTATCTAACATTTTGACATTAAACACTCCCATCTCCCATACATTTAGTATGAGATTAGTAGAAAGGTTTTAATTTCCTTATTTTAAGTGATCTAGTACCCATTTTACCTTAATCATAGTTTATGATTACGTATAATATGACAATGATGATTTTCAAATGGATACATGTGTAAATTAATTCTCTTACCACTTGAAATTAGTAATAGGTAAACCGTGTTTCAATATCGCATTAAGTAATTTGAGCTAACTGAAAAGCAACACACTACAAAAACAGAAAAGATAGGTACTCTTTGGTGTTAGTTCTAAATTCAAAACTGTTATGTCGGGTTGTTTTTTTTTCTGCCAATAAAATTTATCGTTGTTTTTTTATTAATTTGCGTTAATAATCGTGATTGTTTCATTTACTGATTGCAAAATGGCATATTCCAAAAGAGAAAAGAGAGATATGCTAAATATTGACTACAAATATGATTGTAACTAAAGAGCGGCCATTATCGCCTACAGAAGAGTACGTACCTAAAACCTTTCTACTAATCTCATACCATTCTCATACTAAATGTATGGGTGTGTTTAATGTCAAAATGTTAGATACCTCTCGTTTGATTTTTAAAAAGTTATTGATGTCATTTTACTCATTAGGTAACGTACTTTCGATATCAGTCTAAAGTTTTTTTGATATCTGTAATAGTTACGGAATAATCGCCTGGACACACTTAACGATTACACCCTGTATACAAGGGGTTTCGGGGGCGATAAATCGATCTACCTCGGATTCATTTTTAGAAAATGTCTAATAATGTATAATATTAAACTAATTGCACTCGTGATTTTAAGATCGAAAAATATTATTTATATTTCATCATTCCATCAGTATGTAATTCGTATTTCAATCTAATTTCTAAAAAACACAACTTACCTTAAAAAAAATGCCGTCATCCAGGTACTTTACTTACTTACTTACTTCCAGCGGGGGACGCCGTAGACCGGACGGGTGATCTGCCCTTTTGTGGGGGCCATTTCACCCAATTCCCCTATTCCTCCTATTTTGAGGTCAAGAAGTGTCCGGCAATCACGGCGTTCCGTCGAACCTACCTGTCTCTTTACAGAATCTTACGATCTGTTCCACCTTCAGATCCTCGAGGTCTTGTTCTTCTAGGGTGTCCGTCCCCATGGTTTCCCATCTTATCATTGAGTACATGGGGCATTTGGCCAGCAGGTGGAGACTGGTTTCCTCGTCCTCCATGCACTCTGGGCATTTGGGGTCAGTTTTCACTCCTATAAGTGTCAGGTGCCTATTTAGTCGGCAGTGTCCCGTTATCACTTCTACGACCAGCCTCATGTTTCCTCGGGAGAGTTTCAACAGTCGGCTTGATTTCTTTGTGTCAATGCTTTTGATGAAGATCTTCGACTGTCTCATGACTGGCGAGGTCTTCCATCTTCGATTGGCTTCCGCTACTATGCTTCGGCTGATGACTCCCTTTGTTATTGTATGGGCAATAGGTAGTCTGGGCTCAGGGCCCACCTGATCTTCATCAGCTCCCTTTCTTGCCAGTTCGTCCGCCGTTTCATTGCCTATGTTGCCCTCATGTCCGGGCACCCAGGCAAGTGTTACGTCGAGTTTCCTGGACAGTCTTTCAATGATTTTCTTGCATTCCTTGACGAGTGCACTGATGTCGTCTCAGTTTTTCCTAGTGCCCTCAGTGCCGCCTGGCTGTCGCTATAAATGGTTACCTTGCCTGTATCTTTTAGGCAGTCCACCATTTCCGCGCATTCCATTATGGCATAAATTTCCGATTGAAAGACACTTGCAAATTTGCCTAAAGATATCGTTTTATTTATTTCTGTTCCGTTTTCGCATCTGATGTGTACGCCGGAGCCAGAAAGCTTGGTAGATTCTTTTCTAGAGCCGTCCGTGTAGCAGATGATGCCTTCTGCATTCATCATCCAGTCCTCTCTTGATCCTATATGTATTCTATATTTCTTATCAAAAGTCCTCTCCTTCCTAATTAGGTCATTGTTTGACAGGACCATTGATAGTCTTTCTTCGTAGCCTTGACTGATTCTGGCATGGCCCTCATCGAATGTATTGGCAGTCCACTGACCAGTGCTTCTCAGTTTGAACCATTGTTCTGTTGCTTTCCTTTTTATTTCAAGGTCTATAGGATTCAGGCCCAGTATGATTTCCAGTGCGGCTGTAGGAGTGGTCCTCATCGCGCCGGTGGTCATAAGAGCTGCCAGTCTTTGGACTTTGTTCAGTTCTTGTTTGTTTTTTCCTGCTTGGGCTTTGTGCCACCACACTAGAGCTCCGTGTAATATCCTTGGCAATATAATTGCTTTGTATATCCACATCACTATGGATGGTTTCATCCCCCAGCTTCTGCCTACCGCTCTTTTGCATTGCATCATGGCCATTTTCGCCCTTGAGCATGCTTGGCTTATGTGTGTCTTATAGGTCAGTTTACTGTCCATTATTACTCCTAGATATTTGACCTCCTTCACCACTTCAAGGTCCTGATTATCTATTCTAATTGGTTCAGTCTGTCCTATTTTTCTCTTGTTGGTGAATAGGACTAGTTTGGTTTTGTCAGGGTTTAGGTTTAGACCTTTACCCCTGCACCATTCTAGTGCTTCTTTAAGCCCCCTGTTCATGATGTTGCACATGACACTGAGGACTTTTCCTGTGACTAGGAGCACACCGTCGTCCGAGTACACCTGTGTGTAAATGTGCCTCCTATTAATCTTGTCAACTAATTCATCTATTAGCAGGCACCATAGTAGTGGCGATAGACATCCTCCTTGCGGGAAGCCTCTTTTTGCTATCACCGTGCGTTTTATTCCTGCTATCTCTGCTTGTATCAGTCGATGTCTCAGCATGTTTTTCACCCATCCTGATACGTCTTTGTTTATACCTTCCCGATTCAGGGTTTCCTCTATTGAGTCTGGAGTTGCTCTGTCGAATGCCCCCTCGACGTCAAAGAAGCATCCCAGTGCGTATTCTTTATTGCTCAGCGATCTTTGCACTCTATTGGCCAGGTTATGAAGGGCTGTCTCAATTGATTTTCCCTCCATGTACGCATGCTGGTTTCTGTGCAGTGGAGATCCGCTCGTGGCCACTTGTTCTCTAATCAGTCTATCTAGTATCTTTTCAAGGGTCTTCAGTAAGAACGAGGAGAGGCTTATACATCTGAAGGATTTGGCTTCTTGGTACGTGGCCTTTCCCGGTTTTGGTATGAACACCGCTCTTACTTCCCTCCATCTCTTTGGTATGTAATTCATTCTGATGCTGTAGTTGTATAGCGCCAGAAGATCGTCGCCTATATATTTTAAGGCTGCTTGGATCATTTTTGGGAAGATGTCATCCAGTCCAGCGGCTTTGTATGGCTGGAATGATTGGACACTCCACATTAAATGCTCTTTGGTGATAACTGTCCCCTCCTCCGTCTCCGTCTCCATTGTTGGGTACGTGTCGGTGGACCTCTCATGATCCTTGTATTCTTCGCATTCTGGGAAGTGTGTATTGAGCATCAGTTCCAGAATCTTTTCCGGGTCAGATATCAGTTCGTCCCCGTTCTTAATGCTGCCTAGTTTGCAGGTGTTGTTTTTGGGGAACATCTTCGCTAGCCTTGCTGCGTCGGGGTATTTCTCTACCCCTTCACAGAAGGTCTTCCAGCTATTCCTGTTCTCCCTTTTGCAGTCCTATTTGAATGCGTTTCTTTCCATCTTGTATTTCAGCCAGCTGTCCTCGTCGCCCTTCCTTTGGGCTATCCTGAGGGCTCGCCGTGTCTTTTTCCTCTTTTTTTCCAGTGCTTTTGTCCACCATGGTTGTCCCTTTCCTGGTATTATTTCCTTCAGTGGGCATGCCTTATGGTATGCCTCTCTCAGGGCTTCAACCAGGCGATTGGTTTCTCTCTCTATGTGCTCTCTGTCCCTCAGTAGGTTAGGGTCGATTGGACTCCATCTTTCGATTTGTTGTGCATATGTTGCCCAATCGGTCTTCCTCGCATTTCTTGTTAGGGTCTTCTCGATCTTGGCCCCCAGTTTGAAGGTTATTCTTCTGTGGTCCGATTTCGAGTCCCTTTTGTCTACTGTCCAGTCTGTTATGTGCTGGCTTATCCTGTCGGATGCGATGGTTATGTCCAGCACCTCTTCCCTGGCCTTGGTAACAAACGTTGGTGTGTTGCCTTCGTTTAGTATATCAAAGCCTGCTGAGCTAATAAAATCTAATAGTAAGTCACCTTTATCATTGCAGTCCGTGCTACCCCACACCACATGATGGGAGTTAGCATCGCAACCTAGAATAATAGGAATGTTCTTACCGTTATATTTTCTTGTTATTTCTTCCATTTCTGGTGTTGGGGGTTTGTAGTCCACTTCGCTTGGTATGTATGCGGAGACTAGAAGCACCCTCTCTTTGCTGCCTGTGTTTAACTGGATTGTTGCTGTGGCGCTAGCTAGGTCACTGTAACAATCTGCCTTTATTATGCCTAACGATCTTGCACTACCGCTGATGTATATACATGCCCTGGGAGTTAACTCACCGCTTTCGTGGTAGATGATTTCTCCTCCCAGGGATCCGAGCCCAGAGATACGTCCTTTGACAGCGTATGGCTCTTGCAGGAGTGCGATGTCTATTTTCTCATCCACCACATGTCTGCAGAATTCGATCATGGCATCGCGGCAGTGGTGGAGATTTACTTTAACTATTTTTATTTTGTGTGTGTGTTTTTGTGGTGTGTTGTTGTTCGTGTTCATATGTTAGTGTTTTTGTGATTGTGTGTTTAGTGTGTGTCTATTGTCCCCCCCCCCACATCTTGCTACGAGGGCGGGGTGCCCCCCAGCCAGTGCGGTTGCAATAATGCAACGCTCTGCGGGGGGTCCCGTCTCTACGTAGCACAGGGAGGGGGTGAATTGTGACGGTCTGTCCCGGGAGTATCTGTCGGCGGGGTGTGAGACTGTCTGTCGGGTCCTCCTTTGAGGATTCCGGCGCGACACCCCGTTTCCCGCCTTCAGGTTTTGCCCTCTCTGTGTTTGGCGCTTGTTGTGTGGTGCTTGGGTTCGGACACTGCTGGTACGGTCTGCCTTCGTCAGTGGTCCTCCTCTGCGGAGTGTTCAACTGGACGTTACTGCCGCTTTCAACAGGCTCCCCCTCCGGTGTTACATTGTGTGTAGGTAGACCTGGGGGCTCTTCAGGGGCTTGGTTAGTGGGTCCTTTTCCCATAACTCGGGCATACACCTGTGTGGCTTGATAGTTGAGCCACACATGTTCTTTTGCGCCTTCTTCGGGGACCCCTACCACTAGTCGCATCCCCAGGGGCATCGCCTCCTTCCGGATGAGGGTCCACTCGTCTATCTTCAGGTCTGCCCGGTGCCCATTTTGTAGTTTGATTAGGCCCAGTGGGTCTAGGCGTTTCCCCACCACGTTTCCGGGCAGCCAGATGGACATCTTGTGTGCGTCTAGCCTTCTTGGTGTAAGCTGGACCCCAATGAATTCTCCGAGGTCGCAGCTCAGCAGCCATCTCATCGCCCCCTCGTTAATCGGGCTCACTAGGAAGTAGCCTTCGGCTACCAATCCCGACGCCGAGAATGAGAGGTCGAGACTACTCACTCCACTTATGGCTGCTTCCTCGATCTTGTCCACAAGCCTTATTCTTATCTCCGCAGCCGTGGCTTCATCCATCTCCGAGCCATCTCCCCGCAGGATAACTACGGAGAGGTCACTTTGGCCCGTTGTAGGCCTCCGTGGTCCCTCACTCCGCGGGTCGGGCCTTGCCCGTTTTGGTGGCCGCTGCTGCGTCCTTTCTTCAGGGTCTGTCCCCTGCCTCTTCATCTTGGTGGCTTTCGACCTAACCTCTGCGCCCCCTGATGTGGATGTTGCCACACCAGTTGACGTTCTAGGTTCAGTTAGGCCTGCCCTTTCTTCTATCTTCTTTCTACGTACTCGGTCTCTCCTCCTTTTGGCTCTTGAGACCCATACGCGTTCATCTTGTTGCGAGCTTGTTTCCCCCATGGCTGTAAGGTCGTGCCCGACAGTCTCTAATGAGGGTCTGTCAAGACGGCGCTGTACGCTTGGGGTCTTAGTTTTGGGATTTGTGTGCGCTAATGTGCCCCCCCCCAGAATACGAGGGGCAGCCTGGACCACTTAGTGATCCAGGGAGGGATTCTCCGGCGTTGCCGGTACCCTCCTGGGGTAGTTTTTCCTTTTCATTTGCGCTCATGTTTTTTTTGGTTTGACGGTCCGGGATTGCCGGAAAGGGATATATTATATGATGTATACTTAAGATTACATGTATAAATAGGACAAATACATATATAGTTTATTTAAAATAGATACATAAAACCCATACATAAATAAACAAGTGCCACTCTTTTAGGAGGTATTTAGTGCCCCTTGGCCTGTGGTGACCTGGTCGGGTTAGTTAACTGCCGCCCGTTGTTCGGCGTTGTTGCTCAATTAGCACCACCCGGGGGACACGTGTAGGGTGGGCCTAGGAATAGGTGGTAAATCCTACGGACGTTGAGCAACCCTGTCACCCCATCCAGGTACTTTAGATTGAGTCTAGAATTTGCTTTTTATGCCGACATAAAAAGGTATTTTATCAATTGCCGACAGGAGGCCGCTGAACGTCGTCAATATTACCAACAAGAGCTTAAAAACCAAATCATGGAACAGCAGAGGATAAGAGAAGAGAGGAAGAACAGAGAGAAGTGAGTTATTTTTCGTCACTTAGCGACGGTGTCATTGAAAGTACAGTTCTTACCTACCATCCCGGTTCAACCTCACCTCCGGCCTAGCACATCGACCCACAGACGGCGTGCGGTTTAGTCGGTTCGAGTCCGACATAACCTCCCCCTTCAGTTCCGAAGGGGGGGTATCCGTGGGGATTTCATAAAAAAAAACCTGCCATCCCGGTGTTAATCCTGGTTGCATCCAAAACTTGCACTTTTGAGCTCGAAACTTTTTGCTCCTGATGTGGCTAACTCGGTTTTTTTATACCACATAGGTGGCAAACAAGCAAACAGCCCACCTGGTGGGAAGTGTTTACTGTAACTTATGGACGTGTGCAACGCCAAGTGCGTCACACTCGTACTACCGATCCTCTAAGAATGTTCTGATGACCTTTTTGAAGAGCATGAGGCTCTTTAAAAACGGCATCAGAAGATAGGATTGTACTCTACTGTATCATACTTACACAGGATAAGCGTGCTAGAGCAACAGCCGTCTTATTTAGAAAGGAAAGCCGTGCGGACGGCCGTTATTTAGCATCAAGCAGATGATGTTGACTCTGATCTCGAAAATATTGATTGGTATGGGGCAACAAAACAAATGCTCATTTAATTACAAAATAACAGCACATACCCCGAAGTCAAAATACAGGTCCCTTTAACTATTATTTACTCACGACGGGATGGAGACTGTTTATGTAAAGAAAGAAAGAAAGAAAACCCGTTTATTTTGCACACACTACACACTGAAATATCAACAAAAAAAACAAAAAAGAAACAAAAGAAAAAAACAAAAGAAACAAAACAAAGGAAAACAAGAAGAAAAAAAGTGTTTGAGAGGATGTTTGTGTGAATCCATGCTGTCATTTTTCTCCAAAACTATTGGTCTAATTTTGATGCAGTTTTCACTTATTCAATATTATGTATATAAAGGCGACTATAGGATAGAGCTGTTCTTTATCCGACAGTAAACAAACAGCCCAAAGGCTCGCCTCCTTTTATGTGGGACCGAAAATGATAGTTGGCGAAACGATGGTGTTAACACACTTCTACCTTCCTCTTCGGCGATTTATAGGTGTGAGTATATTTATGTAATATATGCCCAAAGTTAAAAGTTTTTTACACATGATGGAATTCTTCAAAAGGTACTGGTCCGATATTGATAAAGTTTTCACTTATCCAATATTGTTTTTAATGTACTGTAATGTCGCAGAATGTTGGAGCAAGCAGAGATGCGGCGCCTTGAAGAACAATTGAGGATGCTGCGCGTGGCTCAGGAGCGTGAGCGAGGGAGACAGCACTACATCGACGCTGACGTAAGTGACAACCCAAACTTTCGCCCTAGACAAGTGGCAATAGGGAATATGCGTATGATTCAAATATCGCCCATTTTTATATATGTAGCGTTTTATTTTAGGTATATCTTCATATTAATTTGATTAAGAAAATAATTGTAGTAATAAACGAGTTAGTACTTAAGGTTATTGGTCGGAACTGCCGACCAATAGCGTCCCAACTTGGAAGAAACTCTGACGTCATATTACATAATAAAAAAAAATTTTTTTATTATATTTTTATAAAATTTTAATATAATAATTTTATTGTCCTGTTGCATTATTTAATTGAAGCACACAAAACAAAATTAATAGATTACAGCCCGAAACATATTTGCAGCGTTCTCCATCTTGTTTCGTTTGTTGTTGTAATATACATTGACGTCACGACAAGCGCGCCAATATGGCGGTCGTTTGAAAAGCCGATAGCCGCCTACTATTTTAAACTTTAAAAAAACCAAATGTTTGTTTGCCGTTGTTTCTTTATTAATGTTTATTAAATGATTTAAATAACCATTAAAGAATAAAAATAAAAACATGCATATTCCTTATTCGTTGGCCGCCGTATGGTAGAATAGAAAAACAAATGTATGGGATTTGACGTATATGACAGTGGTCAATCTGATACATTCGTCATTCTATTATGGTTGATTTAGAACAAACGACAATAGAGCTAGAGCTAGAACAAGCACATTCTTAGAGTATTCTTCCTTTAATAATTTGGTTAAAACGAAACCATGTTTTCAAAGAAAGAACAACGAACGAATGTTCTGCCACTGTTCACACTAAAATAATTTGACGGAGAGCGGATAAAATGTTGCCACTTGCCTAGGGGCTAATCCTCTTATTTTGAACAATTTATCACGAAACTGAGACCTGGAATCCAGTGGCGTCCAAAAGTTTCAATTCGTAACAGTTTTTGATTGATATGTTGGTTTTTTCCGAAACCTGCCTTCTGACCTCCCAACCCTGGGAAGAAAGCCTGCTTTAGAACCTTCGTTGGTCAATCAGCAAGTGTACCGATTAGCGAGTGAGGTTGACGTGGTCCCCAAAGATCTTTGTGAAACTGGAGCGACATATACATTCAAAGGTAGTTACTAGAAGTAGTTGACGTGTGTGAAATAAGTAGTACTCGACGTAATTTGCATATTTGTAATAAAAATTAATATGTATCACAGATGAAACACAGCGCCACAGAATATAACAGTAAACGTATGGCGCTCCAAAAGGAAATAGACATGGAACGAGAAAAATTACTACGCGCCACTTCACAACCGACACTGAAGACCCTACCCAAACGCAATACAGACACCTCTAAAAGCGAAACAGTCCCTTCAAAACTAGCGTTCTATTACCCACAGATATACGAACGCACAAATGACATACAGAAAACACCTTACTCCATGAATATACCAGACAATTCTATATTCTCTTCCAACTATGACGTGGACAGCTATCTCAGAAAAAATCTTAACTTCAACAAAGAAAAAGATGATTCGCAAAGCGTTGAAACACCCGTAGAGCGTAATATACTCGAAATATTACATACACCCACCGAAAAGAAAGTAATTGATTATGATAACATACCTATAAAAAATAAGAGTATTGAAATGGTAAAAGCAACTACAGAAAAGGTAAAAGTACCTATAGAAAAGAAGAATGTGATTGTAGAAAAGGCGTTAGTACACGAAAGACCAGAAGACAGAATTAGAAATGACCGTCCAGGTGAAGTTATTGTTAAACAACCATCGAAAAGGAATGTTGAAGACATAGATTGCTTGCCTATACCTGTGTTGAGACATTCGCCTAAAACTGAAAGTACTAGGAACGAAAATCTAACTATGAGTGATGCTATGAAAAAAGTCGAAGACAAATGGAAAGTGCCTGCAGTTCAAAAGAATATACTAAAAGCTTTACCCAACGAAGAGGGGAAAAATATTAGTATACTTACGCAGTTGGGCTCTATAAGACGACAATTGCAGTTGGAGCAGTTGAAATTGGATAGGATGTTGTCTAAAGACGATGTGTGATTTAATACGAAGATTTAAAACTTCTAGATTACGTAGCAAACAAGCACAGTGAGCTGATGGTAAGCGCTATTATCAACACTTGTAACCATAAAATATAAAAAATGTTTAACATTATCGATTTGACGATCCCCTGCCTGTGCCGTGGTGGCAAAGCATCCGAGTTCGATTGTTCGACACCCGCTCAGTGCAAATATTCGTACAAATATGTCTACCCTATTTGCATTAGTTGCAGGATATATTTCATATTCAGCAAGAAAGGTGATACAAACTGTTTTGGTGAAGAAATTGAAGTTTTGATTATCCCTTTCTTGTTACTATAGCTGACTCTGTCTTATCTACGAGCGTTTTCCGAGCTTCGATATTCGCCGTGAGGCAATTACCGTCTGATCTTTCCAATTCACTAGCGATATCGAAGTATAGTATTTAGACCAAGTTTTCGTCAGTCTGACAAATCGAAAAAAAAACTATTTCGAATAATTGTCTTTTTTTTTCAATCGCTAGCAGTTAGCAAGAAATTTGTCTTGTGGGTCACGACAAATTTCTAATGACACAAGAACGTAATCTAACATTGAGAGCTAGCGCATACAGCATTTGCTTGTATTCTACAGTCCTGTTCGACATTGTTGAACGTTTGTGTTCAACATTAATTCCCAACGCGATTGACCACTGACATAGCCTCCGTGGCGTGGCGGTAATGAACGCGGTCGCTACGCAGGAGGCGCGGGTTCGGTCCCCGCTCAGTGCAAATATTTGTATGCATGAATATGGGTATTTGCATTGCTCTGGCTGTTTCTATATATAATATGTATGTATTTGAAAAAAAAAGTATTTAAGTATGTTTATCCGCATTCTAGATTCCATAACACAAGCTAGGTACAGAACACAGAAATGTTGTGGAATATTTGTGGAATTTGTGGAATATGACTTTATTCTCAGTGGTTTAAAGGGCACTTTTTTGTTTGTATTTTGTGGTTCAAGTTACTGTAAGCGCTTTCCATCTACTTGACTGTGTGATTGTTTGTAACCTTGTACAGTCAATAACAAAAGTTGCTTACGAAAATCTTATTTATTGATCGGCCTAGACTTAAACTTTTCATGAAATAATGAACAAAGTTCTGCAGGTTACAAAAAATATTTAAATATCATATTGAATAATAATAGCACTTCGTTTCCACACTTTTTTTTAACCTGAACGGTTTCACCTCACGGCATTATTAAAGGTTTACCTAATAAACAGGGTGTAGATTTCACCAAGTGCCATCAATCTCCAGTATAAACAGTATTTAAATATCAGTTATTATGTAAAAATATCGTATTCCAATTTAAGGTTTGTTATCTTAATGCATAGGCACTTTTGTCGTTGGCTGTACATTAAACAATCCAATAAAAATTATTAAAACCTATTAATTGAAGATGAATGATCTTACAAAAATCTTTCCTCTTATATTCCATTGGCTAATTTATAATTTTGCGATTTATTTTTTATTATTAGGTAGTGCCAAAAATTATGTAGTCGATTTCTATTTCAACTCTCACTATCATTACATAAGTTAAAAAATACATAATATAAAATATTATTAATGTATGATATATATATGGCAAACTATTTGTGGCTTATCGTTTGCCAGTTGAATTTGAGATTGCTAATAGGTTTTCAACTCCCGTATCGTTGATGTTAGGTTATAGTGATGTACATGATTCATAGGCCTATCTTACGCATTGTTCTGAATTGATAAGCTAAATGTACGCCACAAAAAGTTTGTGTAATGAAAACTTGAAGTCTTAGAGGCCTTTTAATGTATTTTATTTTGTTTTTAGCACATTTGCGTAAGTAATGAAAGACTGCATGATTTAGAGTAAGCAAAGAGCTTGGATAAGGATAGTGAGATTAATATTAAGGCATAATTTTATTGTTATTTTTGTAATTGTGAATTGTATTTTTTGGAGTTTATGCTTTAGTCAATCTGAGTGATGCTAGCTCGTTGAAGAAATAAAGTTTGTTGACAAATATTTTTTTTGATTATACGATTATTGTCTCTATCGCTGTATAGTTAGTTTGGCAGAATCTTACATTAACAGATGGTACATGTAATAATGTTCATACAGATCAAAATTCTAAAATAAATTCTAGATGTTGAGATGAATACACAGGCTGTTAAAAATTAAGTTATCCGGTCAAGGTCTATATTAAACATTCACAAATATTTGTCAGTAAACTTATTAAAGAGCGAGTTATATAGCTAATATTATTTTTATTGCAATTACGTAATTGTTTGTTCAATGCAATGTATTTATATAATATAATTGTTTATATGCATGTGTTAAACGCATTTATATGGCAAATGTATATAAAGCTGTCTATATAATTTATTTGTCTTTTAATTACCTGGTACCCGCAGCTCCGCCTGCGTAGAATTCTGGTATCATTTATGCCATTCATGGAAACGTATGTTATCGATGGCAGGCGTTGAGGCGTTACACATCGCCACTCATCCGCGCTTGACACTGAAAACTGCACCGGCAATAAGAAATCACATTGCGTCACCACCCGCGAGAGCCATCGCAATGCTTTGTTCTAATTACACAGTCGGATTCCTCTTGTCCGTGCCAGTTCTGAGCTGACTGTTATACGGCGTTCGAAAAGATTCGCATCCATCGCGCAACATGCGTAATCGACGCGTCTCTGTCATTTAGTTAATCCACGAAAGCAGCTAAAGACTGTTTTAAACTTTACGTCCAGAAACGCAATAGTTTCAACTAGACCCAGCCAACTCCGTTTCTCATCCAAACTGACACGCCCCGATCCTCAGAGCCAATCCTTATTTCGAAGTTATGGATCGAATTTGCCGACTTCCCTTACCTACATTATTATATCGACTAGAGGCTCTTCACCTTGGAGACTTGCTGCGGATATAGGTTAAGAATCGGCGCGACATTTCCACGTACATCCCTCACCTGAATATTCAAGGGCCGCAGGGGTGATCTGGACACCACATGAAGGCAGTGCTCTTCGCGTTCCGAACCCCCTCCCCCCCCCCCCCTCTATAGAATTCCAGGGAACTCAAACGCTTAGACAGAAAAGAAAAATCTTCGCAGATCACTCGACGGTGTCTTCAGGTCATTTTGGGTTACCCCGTCGAAAACGAGAGAACGATTTTTGAAACGGTTCCGCTGCCGGGTTCCGGAATTAGAACCGGATTCCCTTTCGCTCAAATCGCGTTATAGCAAGGAGACACGCGTCATCAACATCGGATTTCTCCTAGAGCTTAGGATCGACTGACTCACGCGCAACTACTGTTCACGTGAAACCCTTCTCCATATCAGCCCTCCAGGGCCTCACTGGAGTATTTCCTACTACAACAAAAAGTTTCACGTCGTTTCGGTTACTTTGAGCATTTTTTAGGCGCCTTAACGCTGCGTTTGGTTTGTGGCGGGCTCTCGCCACTCTCACCAATACATTTTATAATTTACATTTTATCTACGTATATCTTTAACATTTTTATTTAATTAACCTTTACCAACTCACATACAATACAACACATAGATACTCTACTGTTCCTACTACTTGCACTCCCTACTCACCTGACCTTGTGGCGCCCGCGCGTGCTTTAGCCGGCGCGCAGCTAAACAGTTCCTAGTGTTCCTACTCGCTCATTCCCAGCCAGACCGTCTCAACGCGAGCACGTACTCTTTGATTGTCGCAAGAGAGCCCGATAACGTGATCGGGAATAACTGTATTTACGAACTGTGAGCTCTAGTGTATAAACTGTGTCTGTTTATTTATTAACTATATCTTTAACTGTTAGTGTATGTAAATTATGTGATGTGTGCAATTAAAACTTATAATTAGTATCGGCTAACGAGTTTGCCTTTGTTCGTACCTACTTTTGCAAAACCGGTGCCATAAGCACCAAACTGGTGACCCCGACAGAAATATGGCTACAGTAGAGGAACAACTCCGTCAGCTTCAGCAACAGTAAGCTCTTTTGTCAAGTGATTCGGCACCTCAGGTTAACGAGGTTAAAGTTAAACTCCCAGCATTTTGGTCCGACAAACCTAAACTGTGGTTTGCACAAGCAGAAGCGCAGTTCGACATAAGCGGTATAAAAGCAGATGGGACTAAGTACGGATATGTACTATCTGTACTAGATACCAAAACCGCTACGGAGGTCGAGGATTTGATAACAAACCCTCCGGCAGAGGGGAAATACGAAAAACTAAAAAGTGAACTTATCAAGCAGCTGTCAAGGTCAAGAGCGCAAGAAATTAAGCAACTCTTGAGTGTCGAAGAGCTGGGAGATAGAAAACCGTCAGCATTCCTACGTCATTTGCGTTCACTGGCGGGAACGGCTATGAATGATTCTGTAATCAGGGAGCTTTGGCTTTGCCGTCTGCCGGGGGATATACAAAAAATTCTCATCGCCCAGAAAGATCTCGACCTGGAAAAGGTGGCTGAAATAGCTGATGCAATAGCAGATAATACTAGCTCGGCGTCGGTGTGCACAGTATCTACCCAGCAGTCATCGGACATCAGTAGCTTGATTAAATGTATAGAGGCCCTCACAAAGGAAGTACAGACTCTTCGGGCTGACAATACACGGCAGTTTAGACCTAGAAGTCGTTCTCAGTCTAAGGGGCAGGCAAGATCCAAATCCGGAGGAAGCTGGTGCTGGTACCACGACCGATTTGGACCAAGAGCTACAAAATGTGTATCTCCGTGCACCTGGAAACCTGAGGAATCGGAAAACACAGCCAGCAATCAGTAGCGGCGGCATCTGATTGCTCCAATCCTGGCCGCCTGTTTGTGACCGACCGGAGGACAAAGGTGCAGTTTTTAGTGGACACGGGAAGTGACTTATGTGTGTTTCCCCGCTCCGGCCTGCCGTCCGGATATCTTCGAGCGAAGACGGAATACCAACTATGTGCCGCGAACAGTTCTAAAATCGACACTTCGTCGCGATTTTGGTTGGCGTTTCGTAGTGGCCGACGTAACTAAACCAATAATTGGTGTAGATTTTATATCGTTTTATAATCTAATAATAGACATTCGCAATAAGCGTTTGATAGATGGCACTACTAAATTAACATCAGTGGCTTCAATAGGGTTAGAAAATAGCTCTGTTTTAAGTGTTAAGGTTGTGAGTGAGGAGAGTGGGAGCTGCAGATTCCGTAAGTTACTTTCTGAATTTCCTGAACTCACACGCCCGGCAGGTACACCACACACACCAAAACACAATACAAAACACTACATCCGCACTACACCAGGCCCGCCAGTATCATGTAACCCCCGTAGACTCGCGCCCGATAAATTAAAAATTGCAAAGGCTGAATTCGAGGCGATGTTGGCGAACGGGACGGCGCGACCTTCACAGAGCCCCTGGGCGTCCCCTCTACACCTCGTCCCTAAGAAAGATAGTAGTTGGCGTCCTTGCGGTGACTATAGATTATTAAATGTTCGGACAATCCCAGATAAATATCCTATTAGACACATTCAAGACTTTGCCCACAGTTTATCTGGTAGTAAATTTTTTTCTACGATTGATCTCGTTAAAGCCTATAATCAGATTCCTGTATTTGAAGAAGACATACCAAAGACGGCGATCACTACTCCATTCGGTCTTTATGAGCTACCCTTCATGGGGTATGGGCTTCTCAACGCTAGTCAGACGTTTCAGAGATTTGTAGACGAGATGACCCGTGGCCTAGACTTTTGCTACCCCTACCTTGACGATTTTTTAATATGGTCTAAAGATGAGGACGAGCATGAAGAACACCTTCGTTTACTATTCTCGCGCATGAGAGATTATGGCGTGCTCATCAACATGGCCAAATGCGTCTTTGGTACACCTGAAGTAACATTTCTAGGTCATCACATATCTCCACACGGAACCAAGCCATTGGATAGCAAGGTGCAGGCTATTAGGGATTTCCCAGCACCTAAAACTGCCAGAGAGCTTAGGAGATTTCTCGGCATGGTGAATTTTTATAGAAGGTTCATACCTCAGGCCGCACAGATCCAAGCACCTCTTCATGATTTGTTGGTTGGTAAGATTAAAGCGTCCCAACCAGTCGACGTGACCGGATCCGCGCATAGAGCTTTCGAGGAGTGTAAAGATAGCCTATGTAACGCAGCCTTACTTGCACACCCCGACTCTCAAGCTAAGCTTGGTCTAGTTACCGACGCGTCCGATTTCGCCATAGGTAGTGTCCTCCATCAGCTTAAAGATGGTAACTGGCAACCCTTAGCATTCTTTTCAAGAAAGTTAAGCCCAGCTCAAAAGAAATACTCTCCATATGATAGAGAGCTTCTCGCCATTTACCAGAGCATAAAATATTTTCAACACTGGTTAACAGCTACTCATTTCACCATTTATACTGACCATAAACCTCTGTGTTATGCCTTCCACCAAAGAAAACATAACTGTTCACCACGTCAGTTTCGGCACTTGGACTACATATCACAGTTCACGACTGACATACAACATATTTCGGGCAAAGACAATGTCGTTGCTGACACACTGTCACGGGTCGATGAACTGCAAACACCGGTGGACTTAAACCAACTCGCTGCTTCACAGGCTGCTGACCAGGAGCTGCTAAAATACATAGATGGGGAATTTTCTCTCCGCCTAGAAAAGCATATGCTCCCCGGCAGTAAGGTGTCACTATACTGCGATATGAGCACACAGAGTCCAAGACCCTTCATCACCAAAGCACTCAGGAAACAGATTTTTGATAGCCTACACAGCCTGAGCCATCCTGGCGCTAAAGCTACTACCAAGTTGGTAGCTGAACGGTTTGTCTGGCCTGGCCTACGCAAAGATTGTCGGGAGTGGTCGCGAAAATGTCTCCAGTGCCAACGCGCTAAGGTAAACCGCCACGTGCACTTTAGGCACGTTCAACTTGCCACGCGCGCGTTTTGCGTTCATACACGTTGACATCGTTGGCCCCCTACCTGTATCGCAAGGGTACCGCTACTGTCTGACGGTGGTAGACCGTTTCACCCGCTGGCCCGAAGTCACACCGATGACCGACATCACAGCGGAAACAGTAGGGAAAGCGTTGGTATCATGGATATCTAGATTTGGGTGTCCAGCGGACATCATAACCGACCGAGGAAGGCAGTTCGAATCCTCACTCTTCCAGTACCTGGGTAAGGTGATCGGATTTCAGCATCGCCGCACAACTGCATACAGGCTAGCCTGCAACGGTCTGGTAGAACGGATGCACCGTCAACTTAAAGGAGCTCTGATGTGTCACGCAGACTACAATTGGGTAGAGACCTTACCGCTAGTTCTACTCGGCATACGGGCCTCGTTCAAGGAGGATCTCAATAGTTCCCCAGCAGAACTTGTTTATGGTGAACCGTTACGACTGCCCGGTCAGTTCTTTACGACGCCTACCCCTGGTACAACTGACATTTCAGACTTTACCGCGCGTCTCAGAGATCTAACCTCAAAGCTTCGCCCTATGCCCGCCGCGCGGCATTGCAAGCAAAACATCTTTGTTTACAAAGACTTAGCTTCCTCAAGTCACGTATTTCTAAGGGATGACTCCGTTAGGGGCGCGTTACAGCCCCCTTACACTGGCCCTTACCCAGTGCTCGAAAGGGGTGATAAAACTTTCAAAATTCTAGTAAAAGGTAAAAGCGCCACAGTAACAGTAGACCGCCTGAAACCAGCCTACCTACTCGTGGACCATTCGCCTAGTGCTATTCCTACTGCCACTTCTAATTCTCCACTGCCTAACTCATCGGAAATACCTCCACCACAGCAAACTTCAGTACCAGTTCCGACTCCGGACAAAACAACCCGGTCTGGTCGCAGGGTTCGATTCCCGGAGTGTTACCGGGATTATCGTCCGTAGTGACGGCCTCTGGGGGGGAGTGTTGTGGCGGGCTCTCGCCACTCTCACCAATACATTTTATAATTTACATTTTATCTACGTATATCTTTAACATTTTTATTTAATTAACCTTTACCAACTCACATACAATACAACACATAGATACTCTACTGTTCCTACTACTTGCACTCCCTACTCACCTGACCTTGTGGCGCCCGCGCGTGCTTTAGCCGGCGCGCAGCTAAACAGTTCCTAGTGTTCCTACTCGCTCATTCCCAGCCAGACCGTCTCAACGCGAGCACGTACTCTTTGATTGTCGCAAGAGAGCCCGATAACGTGATCGGGAATAACTGTATTTACGAACTGTGAGCTCTAGTGTATAAACTGTGTCTGTTTATTTATTAACTATATCTTTAACTGTTAGTGTATGTAAATTATGTGATGTGTGCAATTAAAACTTATAATTAGTATCGGCTAACGAGTTTGCCTTTGTTCGTACCTACTTTTGCAAAACCGGTGCCATAAGCACCAAAGGTTCATCCCACAGCGTCAGTTCTGCTTACCCAAATTGGCGGACTTGGCACCGTTATCAAACCTCCGGCTTCATTGTTTGAGCAAGCCGAAGAACGTACCCATTTCAAGTTTGAGAATAGGCTAAAGACGTTTGGTCTTCACCACCTCTAATCATTCGCTTTACCAGATGAGACTGTTGAGTCGGCGCCAGCTATCCTGAGGGAAACTTCGGACGGAACCAGCTATTATATAGTTTGATTATTCTTTCGCCCGGGAATACCCAGTTCTGACGATCGATTTTCACGTCAAAATCGCTGCGGTCCTCCATCCAGGTTTCCCCGGACTTCAACCTGACCAGGCATAGTTCACCATCTTTCGGGTCCCAGCATCTCTTCTCAGAGCGCGCCTACATTCACGGGTTGGAAACGAGGCACCTCGAGAGTGCGAGAGATTGACCTAGATCGATGCTCCATCCTTCCTAAGCACGCCTTCACTTTCGTTACGCCTTTCAAATTTAATTCTCAATGACTCGCATACATGCTAGAGTCCTTGGTCCTGCATGGATGACATTCGTAAAGAGTTGTGCGCGCCGCGGGCACTTCAGCTAATGCCATCGAGCAAGAAGCACAACGTTAGTCGATAAAACAAGTAATCCATCACTATCGTACAACTATTATAGGTAGCCATTTTCATATTTGAACGGACTTGTGACGAGGTAAGTTAGTAAGTATATGGTACATAATGCAGCCAAGAAAGTCAAAGAACCGTCAAATGCGTTCGCACGCACTGTTACATTTTATCTTATACAGCCAGCCCTCAGACTGGTCTGGAGGAATGGTCCTGGATGCATACCCACGGACCGCCATTTGCGTTCGACATCGACATGTCGATGCTCGCAGTGTTTACACTATGACGCGCAGTTAGGTGCGTTCTTCGTCGACCCGCGAGCTAAGTGATCCACCGATCAGGGTAATATTTTAAACATAATATAAATGTTTGGAAATTTGTTACAGAAATAAGGTTAAATGAAAAGTTAGTTGATTATGGTGTTGCCAATACTTGAAACGTTAAAAGTTCAGGCGCCGTGTCGCCAGCTTTGAGTTCTGTACCGCTACATACGGTATTCACATGTCCATTTGATTTATTTGTATCCTTAGTATCAAAATTCAATGGCCTTAGTTCACCATAACAGATTTTACTTAGACAAGTCAAGTTGCTTACCTATGTTGCGGTAAACTTGCCCACATCAAGCCACCGGCACAATTGTATTTAAGTCGTGGCACGATACGACTGAATCACTCTGTACCATCTAGATGTGGAGCTAAAACTTTATGCGATCGGTAACATGATGAGTGATTTTTAAGAATGCAAAAAAAATTAGACAACCATTTATTTGAAAATGCGAGAGCCAAAAGGAACATACGAGTCCAAATTCAACTAGGTACTTTGCCATTTAGCAAAAGGAAGTTTCTGTTCCTATGAAGGAATACTATCAACATCAGCTCGATAGTATCGTAATAAGTATTACCTACATGTCACTGGACATGGGTGCTTAAGTGTGTAGATAACTCCATCAAATAGGTACCTACGGTACCAGCAAATGGTCGAAACATGGTTTGCCAATTTTGAAGCAGTATCTATTACCTACTTACATACGAACATTGCATGATTTTCAAGTTGAATAACAGTTAAAACAAATAAAAATTAAGACGATTATTCAATTTAATAGTGAGATATTTATAACCTGTTCGTAATATAGGTACCTACTTACCTGTTTACCGAATAGGTAGGTAGGACCTACCTCACAATATTAATATGTATTATTTTTCCTGTTATGTTCTTAAAGCAGCAAGTCCATAATTAATAGTAGTAACGTAGTAAAAGCACGTCACATACCTACATACCTACCGCCCTACCATACCAATCCTAACTTCTTATTACTGTTCTATTACTTGCCACATTGAATTTTAAGTAGGTACCTATACTCACACATTTATTAATTTTAAGTATGTTTATCCGTATTCTAGATTCCATAACACAAGCTAAGTTAAGCTATAGGTACTTATTTTAGGTCATTAGATCTAGATAGCGCATTGTAGAATATCCTAGAAATAGTAATTATTTGTGGAAAAATGTGAAATACCAACATTAGTGTCTGTTTGTAATGTCAAAATGTATATATACCTAGGTATGGAAGACACGTCTCTATGTGGGTAACGATAAGTAGTAAGTATACCTATAGAATACTTTATAAGAAAAATAACGTTTAAATGTTCGTCTGTTTGGCTAATATCCGGACCGGCCGATATACTCGTAGATGGGAATTCAGCTGCGTACTTTTAGGGCTTCAATTATCCGTAACGACCGCCGTAGATGTTCGTACGTCAACCGGTATCGAGTGACGGCTTAACGTGGTACGGAGGAGTCTCAATGTTAAGGAATGGTCACCCATCTTAAAACTCCCGGCTAGTATACTCAACCTTATAATGTGTTACCTAAATATTCGGTCACCATTAGCCACATGCTCCTCAACTGGTACCTATATGATATCAGAACCATTCACAGGGAAGCAATCAGTTTAGGCGCGACTTCAACTTAGGTAAGTACCAGCCCTAGAAAAACAACTCGCTAACATATATAACTCACTAGGTATTCGTTTTGTTACTTTTCTAATGTCAACACTAACAGCATTTTTAATTCTGGTAGGAATAAGTAACTACGAAGGGAAATGGGGTTGCGACAAAGTATTTCCTGCAGCCAGAACCACTTTTGAAATCGTATGCTTTCGTTTGTTCTACGTAATGCAAAACCTTTTAAGCATCTAGATTCCTTAATCACCTTGTATTGCGCATTAGTGAGGAGTATTACTGAATACTGTGCTTCCGTCTGGGCTCTATCTAATATATGCGGTGCATGCTGACAAAATAGAAGCGGTACAAAAACGCTTCGTCAGGACCTTGTGCATCAAGCATGGCCTTGGACGTAAAATACCTGAATACGAGGACAGACTTAAGACTTTCAATTTGTTGAGTTTGGGGAAGAGGAGGGCGACCTTTGCATCCTGTACAAAATTACAAATGGCTTACTTGACTGTAATCTGGTCACCTACCTGAACTTTAAGGTACCCACTCGGTCCGTACGCATTCCACAGCTGTTTACTATAACTCTATGTAAAAATAATGTTTCCCAAAACAACCCGCTCCATAGAATGTGCAATCAATACAATAAGGTTTGTACACAGGTTTATATGTTTGCCGATAGCTTCAATACTTTTAAAAAGCGTATTATTTAGATTTTTTTTCGTCCTTTACTTTGTCTTATTTTCAGTTTTGTGTCACATTACAATTAATTTATTTGCCCCCTAAAGCCTATAGCTGTATCTTTATTCTTTTATTAACGCAACCATTTAACACAAAAATGCTGTGTATAGATATAAGTGGACATCAGGCCCCCGATTCTACTAATTTTATGACATAACAAAACCACTATTATACCGCTGACATTGCATTAAATGTCATTAAATTTAAGACTTTATATATGAGTGTTAAAGTCCAAAATGAAAAGAAAGTTTACAACATTTTTCATTAACTCTACAATATTGTCATTTAATTTTAGACTTTGTAAAGTCTCAAATTAAATGGCATTGGTAACAGTGTCTGTGGTACCGCAGTGGTTTTACCATGTAAAAAATATTAGCAGAATCAGGGCCCAGATTCAAAAAGTGTATCAATTAATGTTATATCTGTCTCATGTAATCTGTTTTCTGTTTCTATACCTAATAAAATAAAATAAAATCAAATAATATAAAAAATAAAAATAAATAAAATAAAGGTTATGCGGCTGCAGTCGACCGCCTGACTACATGGGTAACAAATGTCTGACCATGCCGCCTCCACCGTACCTCAGTGGGAGCGGTAGGCCCAAGATCTAGTTGTAGATGATGCCATGCGAGCTAATAGTTCGGAAACGATCGGGACTAGCAAGAAGATGATGAAGTGTTTATTCAATTAAATTATGTAGAAATATGCCATAACGCAGTTGTGTTCGACATGAATTCGATTACCAGTGTGGTGAAATTAGACCTTACTCGCTAACAGGGCTAAGAAAAAAACAACTTACATATAATAAACATTTATTACAAAATTTTAAACTTTAAAACGTTCCAAAATATTGTTATATAATTTGAAACTGTAACATTTCAAAAATTTTGATATTACGAACATATTTTGATAATAATTACAATTTTGTGCGTGGATCATAGATAAGAACTAAATACTCATAAAACGAAATATTGACATAAACTTAGTAATAATAATCACACAACCAAGAACCCGACTGCTTATTTAAAATACTATTTGGCGTTAAAGATCGGCCATTTCTTTTATAATTTTAATATGGCGAAGTAATATTATTTAAAAAAGAAATGTTGTCCTCAGTTATGAGTGAACAGTAAATAGACATTTAAACTAAACATCAAACACATATCCCTACCTACAAAAAGAATGATGACCTGATTCAAATGACATCAAATCATTCTTTATCCAATTAATCATTTCGAATCAGCATATTTGAACTGCTTTAAAGAAGAAATATCGGCTTAGCCCTCAGTTATGAGTGAACAGTAAATAGACATTTAACCTACACATCAAACACATATCCCTACTTAAGAAAAGAATGATGACTTGACCTGATTCAAATGACATCAAATCATTCTTTTTCCAATTAATCATTTCGAATCAGTATATTTGAAATTATTTAAGAAATATCGGCTTAGCCCTCAGTTATGAGCTTATGAGTGAACAGTTAATAGACATTTAATCAACACATCAAATACATAACCCTACTTAAGAAAAGAATGATGACTTGACCTGATTCGAAAGACATCAAATCATTCTTTATCCAATTAATCATTTCGAATCAGCATATTTGAAATTATTTAAAGAAGAAATATCGGCTTAGCCCTCAGTTAGGAGCTTATGAGTGAACAGTAAATAGACATTTAACCTTCACATCAAACACATAACCCTACTTAAGAAAAGAATGATGACTTGACCTGATTCAAATGACATCAAATTATTCTTTATCCAATTAATCATTTCGAATCAGCATTTTTGAACATACAGATAAATTTTATAATTGGCCGTTTTATTCATAAGCTTGCTAACACTATGGGGGGATTTTCTGCGGATTTTCTCTTGGGGTTCAGAATATTAATGATTTTCTTGTTAATGAATAAGCAGTTACGAATATATGTAATTACTAGTCATTTACAAAATGCTATAAAACAAAAGCAAAAAAAAACCTTCGATAGTGTAACGAAAACCGGGGTATTTAATATGTTTATTTTATAGAACATCGGTACCTCTAAAAATAAATAAACATAATTAATATTTCAATATTAATTAATCTTAATCGTAATAAACGAAAAAAAAAGAA
This sequence comes from Eilema caniola, assembly GCA_949126895.1. Taxonomy (NCBI): domain Eukaryota; kingdom Metazoa; phylum Arthropoda; class Insecta; order Lepidoptera; family Erebidae; genus Eilema; species Eilema caniola. Next base: position 11,414,756 of record OX421460.1, on the reverse strand, counting down.
TGAGTAAAGTTTAAAACTATAAAATTTTATACTAATTATAGGATATATCGACGATTCTATAACGAATAAAGTGTATAATTATACACTTTATGCCTATATTGTCATTCAGTCAACATTTTCATTTGAATGAAAATAAAACTACATATCACATATTAAAAAGTTAAGTAAAATTTGGACGTAAACGATTTATTCTAATTTTAAGGCCATTAAAATTATATATACTAATATTTATTATCTATGTACATTAATGAGCTATATCCTGACGCCAGTACTACAATAACAAAGGTAAGTACACACTACAACACAACGGTTTTTATTGAATGTCAAGTGAAGACGAAGTTCTGTAATTTCGACACAATACATTGTACAAAATTGTTGAAATTTTGGACATATATTGTTACAATTTCGTACATTTATTGTAAGCATAATCAATTATTTATTGTAAAAAAATATGGACAGTACATATTTCTGATATCATTGTGTAAACCTTGATTAGCTTGACTTTCGGTTTGATTCTATCTTAGGCCTAGAAAATGTTAGAAGGGTCTCAGCTCTTGGCTGGTACACTGTTCCCTAGTATTGACTTATTATAAATATTCAAAATAATATATGTTGGCCATCATTACGGTTCTTTTACTCGTTACTATTTTCTTTTATAGTTTATATTAGTCATAGTCAAAAAGGTACTAACATAGGCTTTGTTAGAGATTTATTTTTTATTTTTTAGAGTAGTTTCATTGATTCTGTTTTTTTTTTCTACTATTGCATATTTCTTTTTGTTTTTTATACAAAGAAGTTACCTAACAAATTTTGTATCCATTGCGTTGGTGTGCGAAAACCTTTATATTTGTAACTACCGCTCGATTCAAATACCGATGAGATATCACTATACTATGCAAGATGATGATTGCTATCTTATAGAATATATCTTAGCATATTCGTGTATCCCAGCCAATTCGAGTGGATTCGATGAGGGTACTAAGTTACCTTAAGATCTTTTCTGCAGTATATTGACGTCAGGACAATCGGATATGCATTACAGTGCAATTTAACATGATACAAAGGTTGAGCATTCGTGCAGTCAGAGTAAGGAGCGAATTCGATATTCGGGACTCGGCGTAACGCTCTCCGCGAATGTTACATTATTCAGCGTTACGCTGGTCAAAAAGCTTACCATGACAATGTCATATACATCTCTATCCCTCTTTCTCGCTCGAACAACTCACGTTTTTACACGTCATGGCAAGCCCTAAGTTACACACGTTAATCTATAATATGTTTATTATATATTTTTGCTGTGCTTCAGACTACAACGTCGATTTAATTTGTTCGAAATTTTTATGCCGAGTCTATATCGAAACTGTATCCGAAATGTACATCTCTGAGAACCAGTGGAAATACTCAATTTTGGCCAGCAATGGTTTTGGTCTAATAGAATAGAGGGTTTGAGATTTGTGTTTTGGCCGTTAGGGGGCACAGCCACATTCATGAGAATTAGGTACATAATATAACTGCCCAACTCAGGAATCGACTCGAAAACATTACGGTTGCATGCCAAACATAAGCATGCTTATACCATGAGGTAAGCTGTCTTTTTAGAAGTCTAAAATACTGTGGAAGTGAAATGCGATAACAATAATTATGTTATACAATTACATTGAGGCATTCTATACCGGGTGATTTTATATTCGTTTCGGACAAAAGAATTTAAAAGATAATTCGGAGATATTTTTTTTGGTAGCCCCATAAATTATTATTTTCCCATATATTATAATTTCGACAAATTAATACTTCCAGATGATTTTGCTAGTGAAACTGTACCTAAATTCTTTTTTTTTTCTGTAACGGCTATAGAATCAGTGTGTCTAACACTAGTGTGGGAATTCTATATAACTAGGTTGTTTTTGTATATAACCAGGCAGTTAAAAGTATATTAACCCATTCATAAACATTTTATGAGCCTTATATGACTATCGGCTGTTCAGGCTGTTCAGGATGCCTGAGAAATGCTTCCAAGGTCGGTCCGTTCCTTCCTAACGGGTCTCTGGGAAACATTATCATGTTATCCACCCATGTGAACGGTAGCAAACGATTTTCTATAACAAACTGCCATCTTGGGTTCTCCTTGAGTAGATCTCTGTAATTATCACCTGATACGATTACACCATCGAATTCTGCTGCACATTGTACAATGTATCTGAAAAGGATAAAAATATGAGAGACCAGGGAACACATGTTTTGAGACAAAAAATATTGTAAGTAGTATTTTTTGTTGAGATTTTAACTTAACAAATAAGGGCAGTTACGGTTTTGCTTAAAAGAAAAAAAAAACACATTGATGCTGATCTTAGATTTGCCTCCACTGAGAGAGTTAATCCCCATTGACAGGGCAGCTGCCGGCAGCAACTTTTTAAGTTTTGCCTTTGTTATGTGTCAGATCAGGTGAATCTTATCTACGGGAGAAAAAGACCGTATAGTCATTTGAAGGCGAAGGACCCCCGCGCGTGAGTGTTTTCGCAATCATTTCTAATACTGAACTCTCATATACTGGACAAAACTGATCAGGCGTCTTTGATAACTGTTCAAACAACAACTACGGACGGCTACAGCTGCCATCACGGGGCACGGCTCCTTCAATAAACACCTTTTTATTTTAGGAACCACCGACAGCCCTCCCTGCAGAGCCTGCATAAGAGGTGAATAAACTGCGGCACATATGCTACTACACTGTCCTGCAACCGCCACATACAGGGCTAACTACTTCAGAAACAGGTACGCTCCGGGAGATCACCAGCAGTGCAAAGAGCCTGCTGGCGGTCTTCAATGAGTTGGGGTGGATCGAGTGAAATGCCCACTCTCACGCAAAAACCGCGCTATGACGTGGAGTTGCGGATACCAGCCCGTGATACCATAGTACTGAACTCTGGCGGCCGCAGTCCGAACGTTTTTTTTTTCTCGTACAGTTTTTTCCCTCTGCCCAAAGGGGTGGGTTATTTTGGACTTCAATCGACTAAAACCGCACGCTGTCTTCGGCTGCTAAGAGGGTGTAAGGCAAATCGTAAGTAAAAAGGGTGAGACTGGATTCCAAAACTGTGGATGCAACTAGGATTGCCGCTCGTATGATGTACACTTCGTATATATAGAGGGGTCACTTACCTGTCATCATATGACACGCATATCCTGCCTTTAATTTCCCTCGATGGAGTGTACACCACCAGGCCTTGCCTCTCCAAGTGATCCAGTAACCTTGGTTCAGTGCTCTTTCCGTATTTACACCTGCAGAATATTGTAGGACCACAAAATAATATAATATTTTGATATTAGCATGAAGCCCAATCAAAAACATAAATAAAATACAACCAAAGATGTAGGTCTTCATGTGACGACCAGTTGATATGAATAATGAAAGTTTATGACAGAATTTATAAAAATAAAACCATAAAAACAGTGCATAAGCTATAAGTGCCTAAGTGTAAAGACCGGCAAACTTCTTGATAATGTACCCTAGCTGCTCAGGAAGTCCTTTTGGTCTCTTTGTAGTGTTGCTGTAGTTGAGCAATCATTAACAAAAGGAATCGCGTTTGTCAATCCATTTTATTGGCACTTTAGTTGATCCGTATAATAATACACGTGCGCTCAATACGTTTGCCGGTACTTCTACCAAAACTTTATATCCGTAATGCGGCACAAGTTCGCGTTTAGTACGGAACCCTTAGTGCGCGAGCCCGACTCGCACTTGACTGGGTTTTATAGATTATTGCAGGATCCTTGTCTCAGATGTTATGACAAACTTACCGTTCTACTGTTTTTTCCAGTCATACCCAATTCGAGCTGGGTACGAATTATTGTACCGTGAGGGTATCTATTTTAGTCTAATTTAGCCGGATTTTGGTATAAATATTGTACGTACTCACATAATCATGTTTTTTGATATATGTACTATATACAACCAGGGCATCGGACCCCGATCGGTGGTGGACCAAGAAACGGGCGCGACCGTTCCTGGGTAGATTCCAAGGATCGATGGAAAAATTAAGTTGGTGTTTTCTGAGTACCATGGACTAACGAAACCTTTTTAAGGTGTTAACCTCTAAACCCCTAAGATAATTACATCGGCTTTCAGTATGTATTTACCTTACTCTCAATGATAATTATGGTCCAACTCGAACAGTGAGTAAACTGTCAGGTTTCACACAAACACTCGTGAGGGATATGCTCATGCTTAAGGCTTCGCACGCAATGGAAGTGGGATCCGCCTATGATATTCTTTTATTCTGAGTTATTGATAACGTCACGATTGTCCCCTATCTCACTTGCTGTGAGTGAGAGTGGTCTGCAGTAGTACATATGTTTGCCTAGAAGGAGCCTATTCACTTGAGGCTTGAAGATTCCCAGACCGCTTACCAGACTGATTCCCAGGCTGTCCCGCGACGCAAAATTTCATGTGTATGTGTGGAGTATCCACGTTGTAGAGGTAGAGTTGGTGAAAGGTCTTCGTAGGTTTAAACTATACACATGACATGAGCGCCATCAAGACAGCTTCACAAAGATTCTGTAACTGACAGCCTCTGGGGTATGGCGGTAGTGCGGCGTGATTTTTATTCCCGCTCAGTGCAAATATTTGAATGCACGAATAAGGGCATTTTCATTGGTCTGGTCGTGCCTTGGGGAGCACGTTAAGCCGTCGGTCACAGTTGTCATACGGCAGTCGTTACGGGTAGTTGGAGGCCTAAAAAGTCCAATAACTGGTCTAACTGCAATGCTTCGATATCGCCAATAGGTTGTGGAGATCAGATGGCAGTCACGGAAAATATCAAAATTCAGTCAAACCCGCGTGCAGATAGACTGAATAAAGCGGACCCCGGACTTCGAGGCGAAAGCCTAGGATGCGACTAGGATTAATGCTAAGATCATGTCATGTTAGTCATGAACAAAGTAAGTTTCTCAAGCCGGAGCCGCAGACCAGTAGATTTTTTTGTGTACCCAATCACAGGCTGTACTGGGTAGACTCAAACACCTTCAGGGTTCAACCAATCTCACCCGCTAGGTAGTGTACCTGCTTAACAACGAACGGTGCTCTGGCACAGGCTGTGCTTTGAGGGTTGGGTGGTCAGACGGCAGAAAAGCCGACATAATATTCAAAAATAGTAAGCAGATACCAAGCTCCTTGGTACTAAACTTTGAACGCCGGATATCTTTTTGAGGATGATGATTAAATTACCAATCTCGAGGATTTATAAGCATAATACTAATTATTTTGGAGATGTGATGGTTAGTCTGCTTTTTGCTACTTATGTCATTTCAACTGTTTTTTTTTTCTGATATAGGATTTAGATGTAGTTTTATAATAATTATGAGCTTCAAGGTACTTTTTTTTTACTTTAGCATGATTTCTACAGTTAAAGTTATTAACTATGTCTCTCCTTTGAACTCAGGTATCTTTCAATATCTAGTATTTTGGCAGGCTAGCGTCAGGACATTGGCCCAACACGCAGAGCCCTTTGGAGAATTTTAATTTGTGGATTCCAAAATCCATTTGATTTATACCAGCACTAAACAGAAATAGTGATGGCCATTAGCAGAAGGGGCTCACCAAAGATCTGCACTTTTTTAAAATATATTTTTATACTACCTGAATCTAGGAACAAAAGCTTTGACAACATGTCCACGTCTCACGAAGTAATCGATGCATATCTTAAGGCCTTTCACTGAAAATTGTTTGCCTTTCGTGTGCCTGAAAACAATAATAATTTCTGGATTGAGAATTTTATAATATTAGTGTACTTAGTCCAACGATTGTCTGACAATGCCACCACTGCTGAATCCCGGTAGGAGGGGTACACACAAGAAGTGCGGGCTTGGTGTCGTAGGAGAAGACATGCGTGCCGATGCGATGGTCTCACCGCCATGGATGCCTAGGACCGTACGAAGTGTTGAACTAAAAGAAGGAATGCTGCCTCCTGACTAGGCGAGGGCACCGATTGCAACCCGGACAAACACTAAAGGTTGATTTACATCATCCGAGCGAATCATTCTTTCCCCTATGCGTCAAATTCGTTTAGTGTAAACAGTGACAGAACATTCGTTATGTCTTTCTATGAAAATAAGGTTTCGTTTACACTAAAATATTAAGAAAGAATACTCTAAGAATGTTCTTGTTCAAGCTCTAGCTCTATTTACGTTTTATCTAAATCCACCGTTAGATGAATTTACAAGCCTCCCATAAAATCAGCTCCATTGTATGTCACTACGGAGATGGTAGCGCATGAACGTCTGTGACCAATAAAGTTATTGTTTGTATGCCGCAGATTCTCAAAAGCCTTAATAAGGGTTTTGTGAAACGCATAAGTTCTCAAACTGTAGTATCTTCCAAGTCACACCAGCAAGTCGGCACACCTGATTGATGGCGAAGATTCAGGCATTCCTTTTTTGGGGTACGAGGTTGGATACTTGAACCTTGAGACCAATGCCAAGATGAAGATATGTGACCAGCTTGGAAATGTTTAAATCCCCAGAAAATGACATGCTATATGAAAGTATATGATAGCTGTACGCACCTTAGAAGGCCGTGGTATTTATTAATACAAAATAAAGATATAACTATGAACGTATTCTCAGTCACCACCATACGTCATTGCATGCCTAATTGTGTTTGGTATGTATGTAATGCAGCAACAAATTAATCAGAATTTGGGGCTTTAAGCGGGGAGCAAAAATAAGAGGTTCGCGACTACACTGAAATATCATTTTATTTAGAAAGTTCTCAGTAATTCAGTTGGAAGGTTTCTTTTAATTTGAACTAGCATGGACTTTTTGTTTTGGCAACTACTTTTATTGATAAGTTAAAAAGTAGAATATAGGCTTTCCAAAATTATACTCCGAGGTTGTATACAACGTCACTGGTGGCTTATAGTACCCAAAATACTACAATTTTGACGCCCCCCCCCCATGCCGGCCATGCGAATTTGACCATTTGAGTTTTTTCCGTATTAACCCCGAATTAATCTAATTCAAAAAGATGATTTTACCGGATGGGAATTATTCTAATTTATTTTTGTAGGTGATAAATTTACTGACCTGAAATACTAAAAAAAAACTAAGTTATTTTTTATTTTTTATTTTCACTCTTCCTATGGCTAAAACTATGGCAGTGAGCGTACATATATTATCACGGAAATAACTTGTGCGTTTATTGAGCTTTCCAAAAAGATAATGACATCCAGAGAAAAACAAATTGTTTATGAACAAGGCGGTATAAATGCACCAAGGACATTTTCATTGTATAGGATCGGCACATAGGGCACATCCGTTTATTATTTTACCTAAGTTCAGAAGTGTCAAATGGCTGTGTTGTGTAGTGTTAGTTAGTTACAATTTTGAGCCACGTAAGTACGTTTTGTTATAATCTGACTACCCTCAAATCATTCGTGGAATTACTTTGCTTTCGTTCGTTGCTTCTATCCGTGTTGGGAAGCGCTGAGTCCACGAGATCGTTTCGCTCACTCTCGTGCATCATAATTTCGCTCATAATGAACATTGAACAGTTACCGGTAAGCGTCGCCGTTTTCATTAAATTACGATTTAATAAACAAAAATAATGAAATCCTACTACATAATTTTGTTACCCGTTTTAATTTTTACAATCAAACAAATCGTAAGCCAATAGTGTATTTTTATATGGAAGCCTTAGTTGCCAATAATACAATGTTTGTTATCCCACTGCTAATATTATAGTCCAGCAATCTCGTGCGCGATCGTCCTGCGTGGTGACAGACGGTACCGGGAACGAGGTACTCAAGATGTCAGCGGGTTGCGGGTGGAGCAGTGGGGAAGGGAAAATCTGTGCGTCAAATTCGTGCGTCAGTCTCGGCCGCGCACGCAGTGTTGCCAACTATACGGATTTTTCCGTATTTATGCGGATTTTCAATGTCACACACGGATAACACTAACCTTTTATACAGAATTTTTTGTTCCGAAATATAAAATAACAGTAACTATAATTTAAGTATTTTTAATAAATACAGTATTAGTATTTTATATGATCAAATAGAAATTTAGCTTACGATACGAAATACGAGTAATTTTAGGCGTAATTATGGCAATAATCAACCAAATTGACATAATAAACGGGGAATTCCAGATCTTTTTCGGGAATTCCCCGTTCACTTTTAGTGAATGAAAAACGTTAGTATTGTATGAATGGATCATACTGAACTGAATGAATCATCTTTGCATGTTATGTAAACAAAGGCGATAGAAGAGCTTTGCTTTGTTTTGTGTTAATTATTGTTCTTTATTTGGCGTGACGTCTTTTCATGTGATTTTCCTTTAAATTCAGTGTGCACAGTGAACAGTGTTCATCATGTCAACTAAAAAGCTTCAATGTTAGCTGGTTAGAAGAAGTTGGGTTTAAACCTTGGCTGGCACGCAGTACTGTGACTCTTTCGCTTATTGTAAGCTATGTTCGACCGATCTTTCGATTGCCACAGGAGGTAAAAACGATATTTATAAACACAGTAAAACGTCAAAGCATCAGAATGCCACTCCTAGTACCTCACAACAATCTATGTCATCTTTTGTGTATAAAAAAGAACACATAGATAGTGTAAAAGAAGGTGAAATACTTTTATCCACTTTTGTGGCGGAACATAACATATCTATGAACGTTATGGAACAACTTCCGAAATTAATAAAAAAAAATATGCCCCGATTCAGAAATCGCAAAAAACATAAAATGTGGAAGAACTAAAACTACTGCGATAATAAAATCTGTTACAGGCGTATATGCGAAAGAAAACATTATTCAATACTTGAAATTAAATAAGTTTTCATTGCTACTTGATGAAAGTACAGATAGGAGTTGTATAAAACACCTTTGTATGATTGCAAGATTTTTTAAGGACGGTAATGTTACTGATGCTTTCTTAGGCCTAATTCCTCTTCACCATGCCACTGCCCAAAATCTCTACGAGCATGTAACCACTTTTTTCAATGAAAATTAAATTCCGTATAAAAACAACATGATAGGATATGCTGCCGATGGCGCTAACACAATGATGGGTAGTATTAATTCTCTACTCACTAGATTTAAATCGGACATACCACATCTGTACGTTGTAAAATGTATTTGTCATTCGTCCCACCTTTGTGCTTCATACGCCTGCCTGAAACTGCCCCGGGAACCAGAAGATTTATTGAGAGACGTTTACAACTACATTAGTAACAGTCCTAAAAGAATAATAACTTTAAAAGAATTTCAAGAATATGTTGATTTAAAACCCCATAAGTTGTTACATCAAAGCCAAACAAGGTGGCTTTCACTTCGTGCAGCTGTTGTGCGTATTTTGGAGCAATATGAAGCCCTCACATTATTTTTACAGAAGCAGCCTTTTCAGATAGATTGAAATCAGCGGATACTATTTTGCATATGTTAAAAAACCCTTACAATAAAATGTATTTAGAATTCTTGGAGTTCTTTTTGGAAATATTTACCAATGTTAATAAATCTATGCAGTCAGAACACACACAAATTCATAAGTTACACGAGACTATATGCAGAACATACCGGAACCTATTAGATTGTTACATCGATGATTCGTATTTATCAAGAACTGAACTGAAAAATGTTAATTATGAAAATCCCCGAAATTTTAAACCGATTGAAAATATTTATTTGGGAACTAAAGTAGCTATTAAATTATTATCAAATTCGGATCTTACTGAAGACAACGTCAAAACGTTCAAACTGAAATGTCTTGATTTTTATATCGAAGCTACAAAACAAATTAAAATGCGCTACGATTTTGAAAACGAGGTACTTAAAGGCCTGGAATTTTTATGTCCCGAAGTAGTGGCATCACGCAGAATTCAGTCAATTGTACATATGGCGCTTCATTTTCCAAACTTGATTGAACAAGAAAATGTGCAAAAACTAGATACAGAATGGAGAGAATTAAGAAATAGTTCCATTATTATAAATCCAAGCAAAGAAGTAGAATCGTACTGGCAGCGAATTATGACGACCGTGAATCCGGCTGATGGAAATTTGTTATATCCACAACTGTCTAAATTTGTTGCATCGTTGCTAAGTTTGCCACATTCCAGTGCAGCTGTGGATAGAATTTTCTCGGCTATCAATATAATAAAAACGAAACAAAGAAATCAGTTGTCTACTGAGACAATAGAGGGACTGCTATATACTAAATATTTGTTAGGTAGTACAGTTTGTTTTGATTTCGAAGTAAACTCATCAATTGTAAATAAAATGAACACAAAAGCTATGTATGATTTCAAATAAATAAATATTTAAAGACATTTTATAAAACAACGCCATCTGATCCCAATGTGAGTACCTACTAAGTAATAAATAGGTAATTAAATCAAATCTTATGTTCATTTGTCATTCAAATTATATATTAGATACATATATGTATTTTTTTGAATTAATAACCTATATAATAAGTACTTTCTTGTATGATTTTTTAGCAATTATTATTTTTGTTCAATATTCTTAGTAATATTAAAGACTATACGGAATTTATACAGATTTTGTAGGGCCAGTACAGATTTTACTTCGTGTAAGGTTGGCAACACTGCGCGCACGCGAAGCGGCAACACGTGCTTGATATTCTGTACTACTTTGAGTTCGACGCACACGAGATTAAGATCTCAGGATGAGTAAGGCTATTAAGGAAGTTGTACATGAAGTTTACCTATTTTTTCAAAGGCGAAAAATGACCGAACGTCGGTCGAATACGCAAACGACATTAATTTAGCAAAAACTGTTGCTGAAGCCAAAGGTTTGTCTGAAACCAGCGTGAAAAGACAATTTTACGGAAGGTGTCATTCGAAGAAAAATTACGCAATGGTATACTGTCAAAAAATGTATCCCTTCGTTGATAAAGTTGAATTCGGGATGAAAACAAGACAATATACTTCATTGCTCACGTGAATACTTGAGACGAACAATACATAGGCTTGATTTCAAATATTTAACATGTCAGTCAAAGAGGAAACTATTAATTGAACGTCACGACATAATGCTTTAACTGGGCAGAGTGCTCAAGCTATAATTCTCGGAATCATGTCATTGTAGGTGAAGTTGTTTGTCATTTCAATGGTAAATTTTTGTCTTTTTAGATTCATAATTCAACTGGGTGAAAATGACGATGATGATGACGACGAAAGTTATGAAGAATATCAAACAGAGAGTGAACATGAAATTAATATGGAAATTGATTTATAATAAAATCTATCATCATTTTAGTTTTAATAATAATTTGTCCTCAAGCATAAGAAAAAATTGTAAACAATAAAAGTAGTTCTAGGTACAACTTATCGCAAGGTTTATTCTGGCACACTTTTCGTGTGTAGCCGTGTGCTAGAATGACGCGCTACCTCGTCCCCGCCACCGGTCACCCCGCGGAACGGTTGCGCACGAGATTACCGGACTATAGTCGCCTGAAATATTTAATTATTGCCAAGTAATTAATTTGTCGCCCTTTAATTTGTTAGTCACCTCGAAAATTATTTGCCGTTGTTTTTATGTAGGTACACACCCCTGTATGAACCCTGCCTGGTGAGTTAGCCTCTCTTAAAGCACATTTAACTAACTTAGTCTATCAGACTACTGTTAAAAATAATTATGATGCTGCAAACTCTGTGCTACTACAAAAACAATTCTTTAAAATACCCTAACATTTCATTCACATATCCTAGCACCCCTCGGAAAATACTTGCATCGCTGAGCTGCAGCAATAATAATATCAAAGAATTAAATATTTTATTATTTAATTCTTTGATATTTTTTAAAATTTTTTTTTTTCAGAAAATTATATAATTATACATAGGGCAGAAGGACCCTATTTTCCAAAGTGCAGGATTTGAATGGCTGTGAACTGGGATGAGTGGGCAGAGCACAGCAGGGTAAATTGAAATTCACTAGGCATAATGTGCTTAAATGAAATTATACACACGCACAGCTTATAGCCTATTTTACATACACAACAATTATATTCAGCACTAGCAACCCAAAATCCAGTATAACCTATCGAAAAGTGAAAATAGACCCAGTAGTTTCTGAACCTATTCATTGCAAACAAACTTATAAATCTTTACTTTTTATAATATTAATATATATAAATGGTGCAGTCAAAACACAACACTTACTCCATAGCAACATTACTTCCATCAATGACGATCATTCTCAAGCCTTTTTTGTTCTTGTCATCTTTACTCGGATGGTAGATGTTGCTGCCTATACTGTTTCGTGATTTAGCCTCTCCGAGTATAACTTCTTTAATAAATGTATCTTCAATTGTGTCTGTTGCTTGCGATTGTGTCTGTAATTGTTGGAAGAATTATTATTGAATAGTCCAGGTGTGAATGGTCCATCTATTAGGTGTCTTAAATTGCCAGTTATATTATTAAGATACCTCCTAAATTGTAGTTGAATGAAGAGATATGTTATATGTCGCCATGCTGAGGCTGCTACTGATTGCAACGGAACAGTGCTAATATGATGATTACATTATCTAAACTTTATTATTTTGTTTAAGTAGTTCAATGTTACGTAGACACTCAAGCTGGAGAACATCACTTTAGTTTTGCTGATATGGTGATTTTTGCTCCTCTGACAAGGGCAGTGCAATTTGCAGTTCACTGCTGAACATAGGCCTTATTGATTTGCTTGACAATTAAAAAAACAGTTGGCTGCCTTAAAAAAAGTTGGGAGATATCATCTCTAGTGGACTTTATAGGCTCAAGTGAACGGTCACTTCATGATTTACCTCTGAATTATAAAGAAATGCCTTTATTATTTTAAATTAACAGTTCTACTTACCCTAATATGACCGAGGTTATTTTTCACATCACTTGATAGTGTACACCCATTAAATATATTTTGTGCAATTATTTCCAATAGCTTTCCTTTTTCTGTTGAGTTCAACTTTGAAATGCCTTTAGCAAACTTATTGATTTGCCTCTGATTTTTATTATCATCCTTAGCCTTACTGTTTCTTATAACTGTAACATCCGATTCTCCACTCAAGGAAAGGCTTGCATTAGATATTGAAACAAGTGTGCAGTCAGAAGTCTGCATATTGATATCCAGTCCTTGGTCTACATCAATAACTGTGTTGTTTGTTTTAGTTGTGTCACTCTCAGTTGTTAAATCTATAGTTAAATACGATTCCTTGTGTATTTCTTTAGTCAAATCAGTTACGTCTTCATTCAAATTTACAGTAGAGTTATTGTTATTTGACTTCGGAAAGTTGTCTATTATCATATTTTGCAATGTCTTGGTGTCCCTTCGATCAATTGGTGTGGAACAGTTTATATTAGTGTTGCTTCTTGTTGGAGAGCTAAATGTACAAGGTTCATTGTTTATTGTTACATCATCATCACTTACAAGAATGACACTGTTATTTTTTTTCTTCCGTTTAACAGTATCATTTAAGGTTATATCTGTTTTCCTTTTCTGAGCGACTGCTTCAGAAACAGTTGTGTCAGTAACTGTATCATTTACATCACTTACATCTAATGATATCACAGTATCATTTTCAGATGCTTCTATTGAAAACTGGCGTCTAAGATTGTCAAACAATGTTTTTATATGCTTTTTGGTCTTTCTGTGTGCCTTTTTCTTGTCCACTTCCATTTTTTGAGAACTGATTGAAGTTTGTATTCTTTGACTGATACTCACATTCAAAGAATGTTCAGACTTTTTCTAAAACATAAATATTATTTTAGCATACTCAAAAAATAGCAATATAGCAAAAAAAACATTAATTTAACACCAATGAATGCTGTGTTTATCATATATAATAATATAAAAAGAAGTAAGATTAAGAAGTGTGTAAGTTGGAATGTCGGCAGTATGACATTCAAGGAAAAAGAATAAGAGTGGGTGTTGTGTTTAAAAAAAGTAGAATAAATGTAACTTGTTTACAAGGCACAAAGTGGTAGGGTACAACCATGCAAGTACTAGAGATTGGTGAAGAATATAAGTTAAATAAACTGAATACTGTGACTATGTGGAGAGGACCTCATGGGTAGAGAAGCAGAATAAGGCAAGGTGGAAGGATGTGATAGAAACCATCGGAATACGGCAGCTTCAAGTTCATACAAGTGTGGATTCAAACCAATTGGCATTTGACTTGTTCCCTTTTCTCAAATGCCATTGGCCAGAACTGGCACTTGTATGAACTTCAGAGACACCATTCTGTTTGGTTTGAGGTATACACTGGCAGTGATGTTGTTCTTGATGGACCCAAGGCTAATAAAGAAAGCTAAAGAACAAAGAAAATATGAGGCAGTTATATTTATATTTTTTTTAAATATTTATTTATTTATTTGTCATTACAACTATCATTACAGGCTTAAGATGGGATTGGATTAACAATGAAAAGTTAGTAAGTTTATTAGTAAATAAAGAAAGTGTATTTTATGAGGTTTTCTTTAAATTTTAGAGGGGCTTTAGTAGCAGGGCTAGGCCCAAGATGGATTCAATGCGTGAGGGAGTGACTAAGAAGATGACATTGGACTGGAATGTATAGAGAAGGATAACATGCTGCGCCGAACCTAAGTATTTGGGACAAGAGCAGGCAGATGATGAATGAGCATACTTTAATAAAATCTTTAAATGTGATTAAAGTTAGTGTTAGATCAGATGTTTCTGTGAACGAGTTGTTACACTTATTATAATTTGGTGACAATTTTTTTATAGGTTTTGGTGTCCAATCTGTTGTAGTCACTTACATTTTCACTTAACTAAAAAAATATAGGCAGCGTCATTTGATTCTGAGTGTAACACCTAAAGTAAGTCAGCAGAACTGTCCATACACATAACACACAGACACAATCACACCATAGTAAGTCGAATATATAATGAAATTATAAGAAGAGCGAAGTAAAAATATTACTCAAAGGGCACCATATAATTCTACAGATACTATATGCATAATTGCCATAAAATCTGAGCTTCAGTTGATGTTCTGTCACAGTATTTTTATTCAATGTTCAAGTCTTGTATTTGTATTGTATATATGTCGAAAAAAAAACAAAAGCTTTAGCTAACATACAATTCAGAGATGTATGATTAAAATATAGTTGACTGAAAATATTCAATGAACACAATTGTTAAATACAATCGTAGGTGTTCACTAAAAAAAAATGTGAAAAATAACGTAGGAAGCAAGAAAGTCATGCGCGTTATGAAGGTGAAATCATCGATTCATGGTTCTTGAAAGCGGACAAACAGACACAAAATTTAAGCTTGCATCATAGAATGCAATTCCTTCTCAAGAAGCCTTGCATGCGTAGCGAATAATAATCATTTACATACTTGTAGTGGTGAAATTAATTTAACCACAAAATTTCGTGTACGATGTAGGTAACGAATGAAAATTTTTAACTAACAGAAAGTTGCTGAGATGTTGGTTTGCCCATATTTGTGTGTGGTAAACACTGTTATTACATCCAAATCCAAATTTACAGTACTCAATTTAATATAAATCACACAATTGGTTAGGCAATTAAAGGACGTTATCAAATCAAACGAATAACGATATAAGGTAAAAATTTTGATGTTTTTGGATTGGCGACTGGCGACGTATGAAAATTGTGTTGCCAGCTTCCAATTAAGACACTCCCTTTAAACCGAGGCTGTCCTAGTCCTGACATATCCGCAATAAATTCAGAGGGCTCGAGGATTAGTTAAAAAGAATAAAAAAGTTATTGTGTTTTACACACCATTCTGCATAAATCAGATCGATCTTAGAAATAAAATGACGAGATAGTAAATCCCCTACAACGGTTTTTTTCCTAAAATTGCGGTAATTCTCCTAATGTACCAACTTTAAAAAAAAAAACCAGAAAAATAAAGATTTGAAAGGTTGCCATACTTACTTAACCACAGAGTAAAAATAATATGATATTCACAAGAAATGTTCGGAGAGCTCGCTTTAGCACTATCAGGGTGTTTTATTTATTTTAACATATTTAAATAATGGTTATGTCTTCTTTTTATATTATGGTTATGTACCAGGTGCAAATGCCGAATTTAAATCAGGGGGAGAGAGACTCTCTCCTTAGTAGAAGGGCGGGCATAGGCGTAGCTATGGGGCGGGTGGGCCCACACTCTAGAAAAATACCCTTTCTGATAAATAAAATAACTTCATCCTCATAAACAAAAACTATAAATAGGTAGGTAATTAACTTCGCCGCCTCTAGGCTCACTTACGTCCAGCTCGCTCGCCAACCTGTGATTCATACGTCACAGAAACGAACAACCAGCATTTACTATTAATTGTATAATGCATGCGTATCATCCCGCATTCATTAATAGCACTCTGACCTTGGCTACTTTGTGATCTGAAACTTTCCCGGTGATTAGGTTCTTGCATCAGCCGGTACGAGGCTCAGTCTTGTGTAACCTCCCTAGCCAGTCCTCGCTACCACCGCGTGCCCTGCCCTTGATTGTCTAAATTATTACTTCCACTCCACCACGACGTCTCTACGAACTCTCGCCTCCGAATATCATGGTATTGTTCCAGCAACGACACTCGGCGCTTTGAAGGGTATTGTGTATTTCTCCCTGATGATTCCGTTCACCATCACGTACTGCGGCGGAGTACGCGACATCCGCGCAATGTTGACCTTCAGGGTCTCCACCCTGATCAGGCACCCATAAAGGGGCACGGACCGCACGATCTGTAGAGTCTCATGCAGGAGCCATCCGGCCCCTCATGTTGGTAAGAGCTAGGGCTGCCAACCGTCCAGATTTCTCCGGATTTGTCCTAGGTAAGAAGGCGTCTGGGGCTCGTCCGGTCCGGGTGAAACCCGGACTACATTTAGAGCCAAGAATGGAATTCATGGAATTATGAGCTCCATCTCTCCGTCGCCGCGATCTCGTAAAACCGATTGCCCACAGGTTCTGCTAGGGTAACAGGCGACTCCACCTCCAGAACTGTCCTGGACTGGCCATCTCTTTCTTGGACAATAATTACTCGCAGAAGGAGACAGTAGCAGCCCACGTGGTCGTGCAACGTACCATCGTAAGGCGACAAGCTAGAAAACTCCCACTTCAAGGGCCACCACAAGGACCCACTTCGGCGTCTCCCACGCCCGGCACTCGGTCATCCCCAAGTCCTCGCTCGTATCACAGTGATAGCACTCGGACTCCGAAGCACCCGTTACCGGCAGCCGGCAATCTCCGGTCATGGGTCTTACCACCGCTTTTACGGTGTGCTTCTGCATGGGCCATGGATCGCACTTTTCCCGCGTAGAGTCTTCTGCAGGAATCATCCGGACCCTTGATGTTGGGCAGCAGCTGCGCCAGAAAGTTGGCATGCTTCAATTTGGGAACCAGACTTCGGGGATGTTCCCCGAAATCGCACCATACGTCAAGCATACATTTCTACACAAAAGTCCGGGGTTTTTACGCTTCTTGTCCGGGTTTGCGAATTTTGGAGATGACAGCCCTAGTAAGAGGGGGAGGGGAGGGGGCTCTCGGGAATGGGAAGCACGGTACGGGGATTAAAATCGCTCGTTACCAATTATTTGGATACGTCATAACATGTCACAGTGATAGCACTCGGAACTACGGACCACCCGTTACCGGTTATCTCCTGCGTCAGCCGGGCCTAGGCAATCTCTCGTCATGGGTCTTACCACCGCTTTTGCGGTGTGGTTCTGCATGGGCCATGGATCGTACTTTTCCCATGTAGAGTCTTCTGGAGGAATCATCCGGACCCTTTATCTTGGGCAGCAGCCACGCCAGAACGTTAGCGCGCTTCAATTTGGGAGCCAGACTTCGGCGATGTTCCCCGAAAACGCACCGATCAAGAAAACATTTCTACTCAAAAGTTCGGGTTTACGAATTTTGGAGATGACTGCCCTAGTAAGAGGGGGAATAGCTGGGCTCCTCGGCGGTGGGAAGGCAAGTAGGTTTATAATAAAAAAGATTTTATTAATCAAATTTATTTTTTAGATCACCATTAAGTAATAAAGTAGCTACCTACTTGAATATTCTAAAATCAAATCCCGATAAAGATTGTAGCCTCTAATAAAATATGCAGTACTTATTTAACTATTATAATTATCTATTAGAAATAAGTAGGTAGGTATTACTAAAAGCTTAGTAGGCATTTATTACTAAAAGATAGATAAGTACCTATAATAATTATAGATAATATTATCCTCCACTACTGGATATAAGTTTTAGTTTTCCAATATACATAGGAACGACATAGGTACATAAGTATTATACGTAAAAGTAGCGCTTATCTTAAAAACTTAATCTAAGTACTTGAGTACAAAATACCTAGTATGTTATTTACAATAAGTACCTATTGAGTATTTCGCGGTTATTATAAATTTAGTTTTATAAGTTTAGTAAATAGATCATAGCTACCTACGTACCTACGACTTAATTAATATTAAACACCATATTATTATTTTACTAACAATCAAAAAGTGCTTCTTCTAGTGAAAAATTTGATTTTGGATTGACAAAGTCATTTAAAATTAAAATTATAAAAGTTTTTTTTAAAGAACTTAGTCTGTTGTTAGTGTAACGAATGAGTGGTCCCAGGATTCGAACCGAGACCACTCCTTCGTAAAGCCGGCTCCTTGAACCGCTAAACTACTGATGTTTGAATGGAATAAATAATAACAATGTCGACTGTACCACGAACATGGTAGGTACAAATATTATTATTGAAATAAAGTTATCTTATCTTATCTTATCTTAAAAGGAGATACGGTTGTTCTTTTGTAAATTTAGAATATTCATGAAAAAGTGCGTTCATGACAAAATTGTTTCGGGCTGCCCCGTAAAAATGGCGCTTTCCCACCGGTCTGTACCATTGATTAGTGCCATTAATGGTACTATTGGAAATATTTGTCCCATTATTATCATAAATGGTACATACCTACTACTTAGAATAAAAAACTGTTGTGTAATATTAAGTATATTCTATTTTGATGCGGGTTCCAAGGTAGTTTTATACTTTTGTTGATCCTGATATAGATGATTTGCGGAAGGTACCTACATGCCATATTACCTATGATAATCTACCCGATATACGATCATCCCTCCCTAATAATTATCAATAAAGTGAGATCGTTGGAACTTAGATCCCTTAAAACAGAGCATTGTTTAATAAAACAATCTTTGCTGAGATTTTTTTTTATTTTCATAAAAGCACTTTAAAAGTTGAGTATTAAGCTTCCGTGCTCCAGGCGAGAAAGAGAGATAGACTATACAATACACCCCGCATAGCTTTAGTATCTCTTAGTCTCCCTGTTTACGAATGCCTTTAAAACGTCAAACGACCTCCCCTTTAAGTGCACATAATAAATAAACTGGCTACGCTTGTGCTTCAAGAAGTATTGAAATAAGTTTGAGCTCATTTTATATATACCTACAACTTGAAGCACAAGCGTTTCAACTCACGGTCTATGACTACATTATACAAATCACTACAATAGACAGAGACACATTTATTATACCAATAGGGGAGAGAGTGAGATAGATCTATTTACAAGTAAACACTTCAGTTGTTCTAACGCAGGTGTTGCATTCGACTTTACAGCACCAGTGGAACTTGCAGCCGCAGCGCTCCCTGATAACCTGGCGCCTTGTGTTGTACCCTCGGCCGCAGCACATGAGTGAGCATCCATCCATACCTGATGATGTTCTGTTGCAAGTTCTCCCCGTGGTGCCGGGAGATCCCTGTTAATAATAAAATATACATAACATTTCAACTAATCGCGCTTCGAAAAGCTGGTACCTTGCCTCGAAACTTTTAAGAGGTATTATGTTATCTGTGCGTCTGAGAACGCAATGCCTTGGAGAGCACCTAGTTCATTGGAGAGCACCGTGGTTCGGAGAGCAATAGATAAACAGACAACAAATAAAAAAAGAATGATCTGAAAATCATGAATGATGGTTATGGTAACCTCAGTTTATCAGACACAGATATTTACAATTATATGATAGGACTTAATAATAAAAGTGGGACAGTAGGATGCGATGATGAGGTCACTTAAATATGTGCTTCCTACTGCATTTAACTAAGGGTGGTAATATATTTCGGCTTTAACTCTGATAATACAGTTTTAATGTTCCAATAGAATAGATGATCTGCTCAAAAGCAATGCGAAGCCAAATTACCTTCATCCTTATATTTTCTTCTAGTATCTAAATGGTAAGTAAGTGCACCTACGATGTTGATTATTTACGTGGTCTGCACCGTACCTATATACCTACCAAACGTGTTGCAATGGGGTCATTCTAGATATTCTTACAGATAATTATAACAGAGTAGATATATTGTTTCGCACGTAAAACTAAGAGTCGAGACACAGTGGCTGTTTCCTTTCGAATTTTATCATGAATTTAGTATTATGTTATCTGTGTCATGAATTTGTTCCGTTGCGAATGGACGAATTCACTATGAATAATTCGCGCGAATGAGTAGGCCACCTACGTGAGTACGTTGCATGTAGTAGGAATGTGGGGATTTATTCTTTCTGGACAAAGGCCTTCTATAGGGTATTTGACAAATTTTGGAAAACCATTTTAAATTATGCCTTAGCATATAATTATGTACACTACATCGATATTTAAAACCGACGGATTTAAAAAAAAATCGATGTTGAAGTATAAATTTTCTAAAATGCGCGAAAAACGCTGTCACCTTGTATGGAGCCGATTACGTGACGTCACACGCAAGTCAACATTTTGTCTAAACTTAAAGCAGTGAAGTCAAAATAAATAATAAAGTTTTTCTTCAAACTTTGTGAATAAAATGGTGTATAAATGGTGTGTAGTTGCACAATGTACAAATACGTCAATAAATAATCCACAAAAACTGTTTGTTTCTGTTCTGTTCTGTTCTGTCACAAAGCCGTGTTTACTTGCATGTGACGTCAGCAGTGCTGTGATCGATCACAGAGCGTTTTCGTCACAGATAAAAATTCGAAAAATTATTAGATATTTTTAAGCAAATTTCTCAAAAAATATGCTTATTTTAGTTTAATTTATAGTTTTAAATGTCTTTTTACGCTATTATCTGATAGGATGACCATTATTTGTAGTATTTTTTTTAATGTTGTCAAATAGCGTATTGTACACTCCTTCAGAAATTCGTGTCTAAATTGGCCGCAACAGAGCATCTTACTTAAATATCTTGTCTCAACATTCTCAACATGAATGGAACGCGCGAGACGAAGAGAGAAGCGTATACGCGAATTGCGCATTTACTATTCGTAGCAATTAATAGAGAAATATAAACATCGTAGTTACCTACTATTTGACTACCTCTTCAACAACGCGCGTATTGCGTATTCGCGATGAATTCGTCCTTTCTGGACAAGATCTAGGGCGTTGATTCAACTCAAGTTTGCATGAAAATCACGTTTTTCCTTCGTAAGGAAAAACGTGATTTAAAACGAAACTTACCTACCTAATAGTGCTAATAGTTCCGGTGTGGTTCTGATCTCAATTTTGCATAAAACATCCACTTAATCAACTGCGGGCGGTGGACGATAAGCTATCGGTGCCATAATAATATTTCAAATAACGATTGACATTCATAATCAGTAATTCATTTGTAACAATCCGGTTCGGCTCAATAAACTTATACACTTTACTGAGTGGAATTTAATACTAAACTAGATTAGCATTATATTGTTAGGTCAACGGGTTAGCCAGAAGAAGTTACGACAAAATCTGTGTAAGGTGAACCAAATTATTGTCCAGGAAACTTGTAAGTAATTTGATAGTTTTAGTCTGGATTTGTTCATTTTAATTCTTGTTCTAAATAGCTTGTCTCACAGTCTATTAGCCATTAAATCAAACAGCTACATAAATCACTTGTTTCTGCATTGTTATTTATAAAACCACCACAAAGGAAGAAATTTCTATCCTCACTTAACCTATAGGTACATGTCGGTTTGCGATGTTTTTCTCAATAAACCTATCATTAACTTTCTGACTTATATCTGCCCCTCTAGACAAGTGGCAATTCGCTAGCTGGCGTTTGGTGGAATAGAATGACGAATATATGGGATTTGACGTATATGACAGTCGTTAACGCATGTCAAATACGTCAAATCTCATAAATTCGTCATTCTATTTCATCAAACGCCGGTAAGCCGGCTGGATGGCACCCCTAGAAATAATATGTACGAATGGCCTAAGCATTAGCCAGTCAGTTGTAACAAACGTTACGCCCGAATGTCATTAGGGCCGGTAGTTGAATGCGCCGCCGCGTTTAGTAAGTTAACGGGCTAGGCAGTTAAATGAATGACTGATTAAGCTAATTGTCTGGGACATATAATATACCTCTTTGTAATAGTTATTTACCAATGATTCATTCTTGACGCAGTAGTTCGGCGAGTCTTCTAGATACACCAAGTCTTGGGCAGTCGGCAGCGTGTACCGTGGATTGGTTAGCCTGAGTTTCCCTCGGCGAGATACTTTCACCTCTGTTGCACCCTCGTATTTGTCTTTGAGATAATCACCTGAAAAAAAAACAGTAATGGGACACTTTTAACTTATAAGGTCTAGGTATTAGATGTAATGTCGCAGTCATAATATTATTATAAAATTTACCAATAAATGGGACAAGTCCTTCATGAAACGCTGGCCTATTGATATAATATACCTAATGGAATAATTTTAATATACTCTACAGTATGTGCTTATTAGTCAATGATGTTGTTGTGAATTCGCGAAATTATTCGATTTTATAATAGCCTAGGTGAATTACAAAACATTACTCATTATCTGTGCAACTGAAGATGTCGACCGCAGTGATCGAAAACGTCTGGAACGCAAGCTTTATATTGACTACGGCCAAACAGCCCGGAAGCAGTATATTATACATGCAACGCCGGCCGTGAAAGCCTATAGACTTATAAAAAACATTAATCTCTTAGTAGGGTAAGTGATACAAATAATGCCTATGCGCCATTATGGCCTAGAGTTCAGAAAAGTCGTTTAGAACATACTTACATCAAAAATACTTTACACATATTTATAAGATACTTCCATGATTCAATTCGGTAAAAATGTCGCGAGAGGTTCGAACGCACTCACAATGACAATAGCATCTGATTGTTTGTCAAGTGCAGGTGTTTTCGGTGCCTGTTATTAATTTGGTGTGGTTTGTATCGAAGTTTAATTCGTTATTATTTGGAGTACTATTAAAGTAATGTGCACAGACGAAAAATGTAACTCATCAAAAAGTAACTAAGTATGACTTTAAATAGATTTTTTAGAATTATCGAATTAAGTGTAATTTATTCAATAAGTCTACTTTTTTAATAGGCCATATTAACCTTAGGCCATAATAGCAAGCTTGTTGAATTAGGTAATAGTAAATTTAATAATAATAAATTTAGATCGTTCTGGAAGTTCATAGGAGATGCCTATGTTCAACAGTGGACTGTGTGCGGCTGATATAATGATGATGATGATGATGAATTAGTTGACGCGCGTGGCTTCACCAGCATTATATCGGTTATCGTGACCTTTGGTTATATTTCCAGGTCTAAAACATACGACAGATTTTAAATTTAAAGGTACCCCTGTACCAACTTCCTTGATGCCAAAGTCAACCTTACCTGTACTGTAAGTCTGTGGATGTCGCGGAGGTCCTTCACGAATAAACCTCCTTGTTAGCTAACTGGCCTTTGATTTGTAATTTATGTCAAATTCAAATGCTGTTCCTTTTCGTCTGTCTATGAGAATGAAAGTCAATTTAGAAATAGCATAAGTTTTCATGTAAATAATTATAAATAAATGGAGATTTGTTATGGATTTATAAAGCTGTAACGCATACAGTATCGCTAAGGAAACAAATAAGTACCCTTAATGAATTTTCCATCTTTGTTGTGATCCATTAAGCAATGATTCAAGTACGATAACGTTAGCTATGGATATCGGTGGTACCCTCATAAGGTGCGTGCGCCTCGAAAATGTAGAACATCGGCGGCAAACTCATACATAAAAATCCATTGTGAAGGACGATTAGCGGTATCTTCACCTACGGAAAATGGCACGTTCACCTTGAAGTTCTTAGGGGTCCCATTAAGAGTGACGTTTATAACTGGAACCGAATCATTGTGTATCTGCGCTTGTGTATGTCAATATTGTGACCAAGAGATAAAGGCACTCAGCTGAGTCCATTCATAACCTTGAGGATTTCTTATTACATTCGTTTGTATATCCTTTGTATTCTGCGTATAATAATATTCTTTACCAAATTATGCAACTTATTACGTTCTAAGGCCTTATTCAGTTACCTTGATTAATTAAGGCCTATCAAAATAATTTTCAATTTGCAATTTTTGATTATTTTTAGCAAAATATTTAGTAAAATAACATACAAAGTTGTTCAGGGATCTCAAGCAAACATGTGATAAAAAACCCAGAAACACATATTTTTACAAAATGAATACTTTAATAACAATATTCTTGTGATTTAAGTATACAGGCTTTGTTTCAGTCCCCATGTTTTGAAAAGGCCTAAGAGTAAGGTTCTAGCATTTCCTCTTTCTAAGTGATTTTTAATTATAAGTGATTGCTCATGACCTGTTTTCGTAATAAGCTAAAATTTCTGCGACTATTTATCAAGATATCAATATTTAAACGTTAGGCAGGCCTTCTTGTTTCATTTACTAAATATCTACTGAGATCTTAAAAGTGCTTAATAAATTATATTAATTGCATTTTAAATATCCATAATAATGAATCGTTAGCATATTTCGACGATAAATTTCTACGCGTGGCCGTATTCACTTGTTCCTTTGCCTTTTGGCACAAGTGGGCGTTTGATTTACGCGCCCGCCCGCGAGATAGCACGCACCACGCGTTTTGTTGCCACTAATTATAGATATTGGTGCCGATTCTGCATCACATCTCACTATACTATCTCTTAAAAACAACTACATCGGTATCGGATTAAACTCAGACTAGAAAGATAGAATGCTAGGATACAACATACGGCTTTTCGTTTCTATAGCATAGCTCATGATTTCTAAAGAATGAAGGCACATTTCTTGGATGTATTTCAACACAGATAATATAATATAATTCTTATAAATATCGACGAGCACAAATTCACCAAGTAAGTATAGATTATTACAAAACAATTCGCGCGCACTGGGGCCTTTTATATTTCGCGATTTAGGTCCAAGATACTGATATGAATCCAGCTCTATCACTATCTAACGAACTCTTTAATACATATTTTATGAATTCGATCCACTGTGGTATAGGCAGCATCATTCAGATCGATCAATGATAGCAAAGTATTTACTCAAAAAGATCTTAAGGCTGTAGAGAGAACCTAGAGAAAAAAAAGGCGGGTTGCACTCCGGGAGTGCCGGCAGAAGTGAAAACTTTTCTTTCTTTCTTTCTTCGTTATATACAGAGAAAAAGATAAAAAGAACATACCATACCAAACCATACCTATAATATAGCGTCAATCATAGAACCTATCACAAATTTTCTGTCAGAGAAATGAATGAATTTACAAAAAGAAACCATAATCACAAAAAGTAATAAATTACAAAAGAAAAAATAATCACAAGAAGAAGCCTAGGTTCGAACTCAGTAGGTACTATCTGAAACCATAAGGACATACAGTCGAAGCGCTTACCGCTAGTCTACGAAGCTACTTAGCGTAGCTAACAAAATAAACAATCCGTAGCTAATGTTGTATGACGTCAGTCGTCAGTTACGGTTCAAAGGTCAAGTAATCCTGACGCGAGTTTAACACTTTTTACCCATCCAACGCCGCTAAAGAAGTTATCACTTCAAAATTCTGATTTCTAGGTCCTGTATTTCGAAATTCAAAATCCATTCGTGCCTTAAGGTCGGGGTATCCGAGAAAGGGTATTTTTGAAGCAAGAGATCTCAAAAATGACACGTCTTTGAATTCTGAAATTGATATATGTTATTCTAACACAAATGATGTACATACCTAGTACTTCCAGTTATGGATACACGATGACGTTAGTTGCTTCGATAGAATTTGCTCAAAGATAGGTCTAACCGTTATCAGTTTACGGTTTTATTTGAGTTGTGTTCAAGTTAGATAAATAAAAATGGGATCAAAGTGAAAAGCGTAGATAAGAGAAGAGAACGCGGTTATCTTTATTCCCATAACTTTGACTAGCGGACTAGCGGACCGTGCTTGATGCAGCACGTGTGTCGCTTCGCGGCATGATGACAGTAGACCTATACAATTATTAAGTGACGTTACATGGCATAAAAGCCACAACGCAGAAAATATGTCAGTAGTACTACATATTCCGTATATCAAAAGTTGAGATTCAAACATTACAAACATATATATGCTTAATGTGCATAAATTATTTCACATTGTGGAATTACATTTTAAATGGACTAATAGAAAAGAGAGCGAGTCAAACACCGACTGGCCTGAATCCGCACTCATAGGAACCTCCGAGCCGCCATTAGGTTTTGATTGAGGTATAAGAGGGAAATGTCTTAGGCAGTCTTATATTTCAACATTCGAATACCCGTTATAGCATGCGGTCTTCGTGGGTTCGAGACTCACATAGCCACCAGGGGAGAACCCGAGGAGATTTCCGCATGAAAAAGACACCTATCTCTTTTTTCATGCGAAAGTTTGCAACATTGCATACATATGTATAGAATTGAGAATCTAGTACTTTTTGGAAGTCAATTAATAAATAAATACTTAGTGGTACATAAGGTAATAGAAGCACATGCTGTTCAATACATTCTATTTAAAAAATAATAATGAACGCACGCAACTATTTAAGGTTAGACGAATTTCGAAATAAATAAATAAAGTCAAAACTGTAAAAAAGAACTTTTATTGTACTATTAGACGATTGTTCTATGTAAATGATCAAAAGTAATTACAAAAAAAAAATAGAACCTACTTAATAAGAGATTATTTAATCTGCACTGTGGCACAAGAAATTAGTCGCGGACGGTCAACGCATCGCTGCGGTGTAAAATAGCAACCAGCCGCCGAGCTCTTTAGCTTTAAGCATAGCAAAGTTGCTATTTATAATCCAGAAATTTGACATAATTTTTGTTCTCAACACGTACCATGGTAGGTACCATTACTTGTGAAAGGACTGAATATTATTTTTGCGAGTTTTATTCAGTATACAGTTTTGTATGTAACAGCAGAATCAGCACCACTGTGCCAATCAGCTATATAATTATAAACAGTTGGGCTACATCTCTAATATATACTTAGGAAGGTAATTATGGTAGGTAAGTACGGCCAAGAGCGAGACTGGGCTCTGGGTTCTGTAGAGTTCTGTAGCATTATAACTAGAACATGTAACATTTTATTTTTGTCGGACCACAAAGAACTCGCATGCTCTACACGCACACGTATTGCGGGTTCTATAAGCGGGTCTAGAAAATCGAGGCACGGGCCAACATTTTAGGATTGATAGCATTGTAGAATCGGAATTATGGGCCGTATCTTATAGACGTTCCAGCAAGGTGCAGTCAATTGACAGAGCTTAAAGATTTTGATCCCACAAAAATAACAATTCTTGTTAAAAATACCAAGTCTCGCCTAAGTTGTTCTACTGTAAAAAGTTGTGAGATCCATGTAATACCAAGTCGGTTATTAATTTATTCAGTCCCTTCTTAAAGGCACCTGTCCTAAATTGTTACGCAGTTATCTAACCTAATAAATAACATCTTTAACTTCTACAAAATGGCCACTGCAGCAAATCGCCACAATTTTGCTAATGTCAAGTAAAATGTATTATAAAATTTTAATGTCAAGTGGACCAGAGCCCCGATAGCCACACTAGTAAATTAGTTTCCGTGTGTCCGCCCCCACGAGATACAGGTGTACGTGTGGTTGGATTTTAGGGGGCAACAACATATTAAAATAACCATATCAATATGACAAATTTTGACGTTTTAAATAAATATATTGACTTGGCATCTAAGTATCTTGCACCTAAACGTTAAAATTGAACGAAGTACGAAGCCTTTTTGAAGAAAGGCTTCATCAAGGGATCCCTCAGAGGTGGAATGCAATCTGCATTACGCATGTCATTAAAGTGTAAGACAAAATAGTCGACTACATAAGTGATCCCTTCATAATAGAAGTAGGTGACGACTCGGAGTCGGAGGATTCTGATGAATATTTATCAGATTAAATAAAAAATATGTTATACGATTAAATAGTATACTTATATAAATTTTGTTTTGTTCACTGGGTTACTGGGTTTAAAATTAGTAGGATAACCT
Source organism: Eilema caniola (assembly GCA_949126895.1). Lineage (NCBI taxonomy): Eukaryota > Metazoa > Arthropoda > Insecta > Lepidoptera > Erebidae > Eilema > Eilema caniola. The sequence goes on along the minus strand of OX421460.1, from coordinate 11,386,462 downwards.
ATAAAATATGTTTTGAATTAAATATAACGCTAATTTTCGATAATGGAGGCTCCTGACTATTTTTTAATTGAAAAAAAAACCGACAACTTAGGTATTGTCATTTTACTGTCTGAGATAAAAAAAAATAGACTATAGTACTATTTACAAAACGAACTTGTATCAATATCTTACGGGATTTGCTTCTCTATTGTTCAACAGTCATGACGAAATTAAGGTCAACTCTATTAAGTTGCAGGGAGTTACACATAAAATATGTTTTACGATCGTTTAAAAGAGCTTATTAGAAGTAAAAGATCCAATTCCAAGTTTACGAGCTACCAAAAGCTATAATAAACTATAACGCGGCAGTGATTGTACATATATTTTATTATTTATTATAGGTTTTAATTTTTACTGCGTTTCTGTTATTTATTGTTTTCGATAAACTTGTTAGACGCGGTTTGGGTGGTCTGTGGTTAGTGAGATGTCTTCTAATGCAATAATGGCTCAAGGGATTCATGTCCATATTCAACATGACATTAAAATAACCGCATACAACGTAATTTTTTCAAAAAGTTACAAAATAAGCACATTTTTTATATTTAATAGAAAATTATCATTTTATAAATAATTACATACCGTACATACAAATATTTGCACTGAGCTACAGAATAGATCTTCATCCTAGCGTTAATCCCAGTCGCATCCGAAGCTTTTCAACTCTGGGGTCCGCTTTTTACCAGTCTAACTATGGATTTGGCTAAACTGCGATATTTTCCGTGAAGCGACTCCCATCTGACCTCCACAACCCAAAGGCGATATCGAAGCATTGCAGCTAGACCAGATGTTGTATTTTTGAGGGCTCCAACTACCCGTAACGACTGCCATAGATGTTTGTATGTAACGTGCTCTCCGCGGCACGACCAGATCAATGCAAATACCCACATTCATGCATACAAATATTTGCACTGAACGGGGATCGAACCCGCGCCTCCTGCGTAGCGGCCGCGTTCACTACCGCTACGCCAAGGAGGCTGTCACAGCCACAGAATAGATTAGTACCTACAGAATGAGCATATATCGAACCCAAACTGCAGTCGAGAACTCCACCACTACGACATATTGGTCAACTAAAGATGAACTAACAACGAACAAAATAACAACAAATAAATCCTAAAACAAAGATTATGTCCCACACTACCTGGACAACACAAGTTCTATAAAACAAAGCAATTTAAATGTACACAATTTAACAAAATCTTTAGAACAATTAAAACTTTTTAGGGGCAGTATTAATTTCTTATGTACTAGGCTGACAGAAACATACCAGAGATTAGAAAAGTAATGGTCACTCATTATCTGTGGTCTGATGTCTATTACCGAACAATGCTGGCTCGTTTAGAAATCGGTGTGTTTAATTGTGTGAAGCAACGTTGGGCTGTGTTCAATGGCAGAAATGTTTGTATATGACCGTAATTAGGAGAAGTCTTAGTTTATTAGCTGAGAGTGGAAATGCAGAGGATTAATTTAATTTGGTTAGCTAGGGTATTTTTGTTCCTTTTTTACGTTAAAAAGAAGACCAAAATTCTTATGTCCCATAATACTTAAATATCAAATAATTAAAACAGGTTTTATTATTTTTTAAAGGATATCGTTAAACAAGTTCATGTAAACAACGTATATATTCGTCCAAAATTGGTTACGTTACCGTAGCTCAACGTGTAATCACAGCGTCAAAAACTCGATTTGTAGAGCACTAGGTACATACGTAAAACTCGTACTAAGGCCCCTGGCACGGAGGACATTCTGTCCTCCGTGGGCCCCTGGCCTTATGATTATTTAAAAGTTCATTTAATGTGCTGCTGCTACATCATCATCATCATCATCATCATTTCAGCCGAAAGACGTCCACTGCTGGACAAAGGCCTCCCCCAAGGATTTCCACAGTGACCGGTCCTGCGCCTTCCGCATCCATGCTGCTACATACAACTACCTATTTATTTTATGAATAAATATAAAAGTACATACTTTATATTCATCGATTCATATAATTTATACATTTATACTATACTACCACCTACATAGGTAGGTACGTAGGCAGACATAACCGTTCAATATAATAACACATCTCTGTGCTTCGATTTCATGTAAAATAAACTAATGGGACACCCAAGAAAAACCCATTTTTAGACATTAGGAGTCAAAAAGTAACAAAAACGTCTTAAAATCTCTAAAATTTAACGGCTTAATGAGGGTATTATGGAGTTAATTATATATCATTTTGAACTGAGCCCTTCCGGGACGCTTCCTTTGTCCAGGTAATACGACCATTGAGTTGGGATAGTAATTTCAAAGATTACCCTGTGGATAAGAATTGTTATAGGTAAGATTTGATGACATAAGGTGGTATTTTCATAATTATAAAGGCATTTGATAAGATATATTATATACAATATTTGCGGCAACTCTCAGAAAAAAAAAATCTTACCTTTCCCGGTTGCCATACGAACATTTATAGCAGTCCTTACGGGTAATTGGAGCCCTAAAAAGTTCTATAACTGGTCTACTTGCAATTTAAATTGCAACGATATCCCTATTGGGTTGTGGAAATCAGATGGCAGTCGCTTCACGGAAAATATCGAAGTTGACCCGCATCTTAGTTAGACTAAAAAGTCGACTCTCACTGAGTTTCAATGAAGGCTTATAGAATGATAAGAGAAAGGGGAATCTAGTGTCGTATCCACATATTTATTCATTTATTAATTTTACATATTATTAAGATTACTCATATGAGGCACGTCACATAAAACCCCATTTGAAATTCTACGCCATAGGGTGCTGATAGACTTGAGAATTCACTTGTAATAGAACATCGATCATTCGCCGTTTTTACCCGACTGCTAAGAAGGGCTATGTTTTTCGCGCCTTATATCTTTATTAGGTACCTGATATCTTCTGATCCAGTACGAATTTCAATGATTCATGTCTCAAATGAAAGGTATTTATTGCCCAAGTGTTCTTGGGTACGTAAAATATGAACAAAAGCTGGGGTTTTTGACGCCAAAATATATGTGGTAAAAAAAAAATCACTCTTTTTTATCAAGTAGAGTATCAAAATGAATGCAATTAGAAGACGAGTACAAAAATATACATGTCATGACTAAAAAGTCTAAAATAAAATAAATTATAAAAAAAACACGACTGATGCTAAAAAAAATCGAAGCTAGCTTTATAGCAAGCGCGACCTATTTGCTAATCTCAAACCAGATGAAAATTAATAGGTATAAAGATTGTTTCGATTTTTTTAGCATCAGTCGGGCAGTCGGCAGTCACTTTTTTGTTTTTAATAATTTATTTAATTATATTAGGGGTTAAAGTATGAAATTGCCGATTTGTACTGACAAATTGAAATTTAACGTATTTATTTAATCAAAATAATTACCATTATTATCTATACATTGCTGCCATCTAGTAGGAAGGTTATTTATGCCTTTGCGATAGAACTCTGGTGATCTAGATTCGATAAACTGTGTGAAAGCATTTTGTACTGACTCCTGAGAAGAAAACTTTTTATCACATAGAAAATTGTCCAAATCACGAAAAAAATGGTAGTCTGTTGGAGCAAGGTCTGGCGAATACGGAGGGTGACGGATAGTTTCTAATTGCAGTTCCTGTAGAGTTAAAACGGTTTCTCGTGCTGTATGAGGTCTCGCGTTATCATGGAGCAATAATGGTGAGGATCGATTCATGAGTCGGGGCTGTTTCACTGCTAGTTTTGCTATCATTGTTCGGAGTTCGGCACAGTAGACGTCTGCCGTTATTGCTTGACCAGATCGTAGAAAGCTATAGTGAATAACACCATGCTGAGACCACCAAACAGTTACCATTACCTTTTTATTGGTAAGCTTTGCTTTAGGACACTGTTGTGGCGTTTCACCTGGGGTCAGCCATTGCATTTTTCGCTTACGGTTATCGTAAAGAATCCACTTTTCATCACATGTCACAATTCGATCCAATATTCCTTCATTTCTGTATCGATTCAACAAGGCAACACAAGTTTCAACACGCATTTCTTTCTGCAGATCAGTCAAATCATGAGTTACCCATTTTTCACATTTTTTTATTTTATGTTTTGACGCAAATGAGTCAATATTGTTGGTAAGGTAACGTTAAACCATGCAGCTAATTCCTGGGTAGTTTGGCTCGGATCGGCTTCCACCATGTCTTTCAATTCATTGTTATTCACCTGTGTGGACGGCCTTCCTCGTGGTTCGTTCTTCAAATCAAAGTTTTCATCACGAAAGCGTTTAAACCAAAATCGTACCGTGCGTTCATTAGCAGTCCCCTCTCCAAACGCAACATTGATATTGCGAGCTGTTTCTGCCTCGTTAGTTCCGCGTCGGAACTCGTATTCAAAAATCACTCGAATTTTCGAAGTATCCATCTTTCTTGTCTAAGCTGAATAAAAAAAACAACTGAAAGTCGATAATCGAATGTTGCACATTTTTAAATGAAGAACTACATAGGTACCATTTGCAAAAAGTTTCACTCAAAAATCTCAAACCATGAAGGTTCTATGTCAATTCGAAGTACATATTACAATGAAACGGCAATTTCATACTTTAACCCCTATTATTTATTGAACGGAACAACGAATTGAGTCAAGTATAAAGCCAAACATTGCTACGAACATTTTCATGATCTTTCTAGCGAACCCTCTAGGTGGACGGTGTAAATTTACTGTCCTTTCGCGAGACTGCTCCCTCGCCAGAACGTTTGATGGGAGAACTCGCTAAAACGATGTCTGTAGAATATACTGCTTCCGGGCTGATTGGCCGTGGTCCATGTGAAACTTGCGTTCCAGACGTTTCGTCGAACACTGCGGTCGACATCTTCAGTGGCGCAGGGCCGGGCGACGACAACTTCGGAGACCTTGCCTCGCCGGCGGCTGACGTGCGACTGTCGCGATGGCTTGAGTCACGGCTGTATTTATAGGCACGGTCGGAGCGGGGAATCGACTCATTCGATTCTGATTGGCCAAGCGCTGATTGGTTGTTTGCACTGTGATACCGAGTGGCTCTCAGTGCTGGGTACCAATCTTTTTGGAGCTGAAATCCCTCGTTTTTTCGGTTAAAGTTGTTGGGATGCTTGAATATTTCGATGGCTTCTCGAAGTATACGTGGGAAAAAGTGTGTTGTGGTAGCTAGAACTTTCGTGTTCTGAAATTCGATGGTATGATTCCCATCCTCTTGGGTGTGTTCTGCAACCGCTGACTTGTCGAAGTGGCAGAGGCGGCAATTACGTTCATGTTCCGACAGGCGGGTCTTGATGCTTCTTTGGGTGGTGCCCACGTATACCGAGCCACATGAGCAGGGGATTCTGTAAACTCCAGCTGACGATAGTGGATCACGTGGGTCCTTGACCGAACGGTGAAAACTGCCATCTTCTTTCTTGTCAGGCAGTATTCAAGCCCACGACGCAGCTACGGAATTTTCACCGTTCGGTCAAGGACCCACGTGATCCACTATCGTCAGCTGGAGTTTACAGAATCCCCTGCTCATGTGGCTCGGTATACGTGGGCACCACCCAAAGAAGCATCAAGACCCGCCTGTCGGAACATGAACGTAATTGCCGCCTCTGCCACTTCGACAAGTCAGCGGTTGCAGAACACACCCAAGAGGATGGGAATCATACCATCGAATTTCAGAACACGAAAGTTCTAGCTACCACAACACACTTTTTCCCACGTATACTTCGAGAAGCCATCGAAATATTCAAGCATCCCAACAACTTTAACCGAAAAAACGAGGGATTTCAGCTCCAAAAAGATTGGTACCCAGCACTGAGAGCCACTCGGTATCACAGTGCAAACAACCAATCAGCGCTTGGCCAATCAGAATCGAATGAGTCGATTCCCCGCTCCGACCGTGCCTATAAATACAGCCGTGACTCAAGCCATCGCGACAGTCGCACGTCAGCCGCCGGCGAGGCAAGGTCTCCGAAGTTGTCGTCGCCCGGCCCTGCGCCACTGAAGATGTCGACCGCAGTGTTCGACGAAACGTCTGGAACGCAATTTTCACATGGACCACGGCCAATCACCCCGGAAGCAGTATATTCTACATGCAACGCCGGCCGTGAAAGCCTGAAGACTTATATAAAACGATGTCGTTTATTTTTCTAAAGTGTAACATTCTCTAGAATGCTCTTTACAATACAAGTGAATGTTCAAGTTTGTGAGCACGTAGTATTAGGCACTAGCCCTCTGGTTGCTCAGTAGGTATGTAATTCCGTCAACAATTTTCATAAGAAAAGAAAGACCTATGCTTAAATAAATACTGTACTACGCTAGTACTATTATCTATTCTGTGACTGTACAGAAGTTATACATGCACCTATTAATTAAACACACACCCATCCCTCCTCACAAACACACACAGACACTCACACACATTTACACTCATACGCAAACACGCTTACACATCCAAAAACATGGACGCAACTTACTTTAGCGTCAAATGTATAATTACAAGGTACTTTAATCACCCGATTCAACTACATTATATTTCCTTTTTATTCAAACAATGTACAATTTAAATACGTAACATTGTCAAAAATGACTTTGCTTACCAAAAAGAACTCTGTTTAATACAGATAGTAGTACCTACCCTAATTAGAATCTAGCAAATTAACTCTAATCTGTAAGGGGAAGGCGCCAGTGTCTGCAACACAGTTTAATACTAGCACAGACACTGACGTTCACTCTGTCTCTAAAAATATGTTACGGTTTTACGTACGGTACGTGTACACGGTGCAGAACATTCCTTCAAGAACCAAGCGGTTCGGTGACTCTTTCCATTGTCGCACCATTAAGACCTAGAATTCCTTGCCAGCTCACGTGTTTCCCTCTTCCTACAGTCCCAGGTTCTTTAAGCGGGGCGTGAAAAAGCATCTGATGAGGCCGTCAAGCTGAGTGCCACCATTGTTAACATGGCACGTGTATAGAATGGTGGCCCTCTTTCTTGAGACTTTACCTTCAGCTTACCATCAGGCGAGGTAAAGTCAAATTGACGTGACCTATTTATAAAAAAAAAAACACACGAGCAGATAACTTTAATGTTATTGTTTAAGGTGTTGCCGTAAAGTAATTATAAATTAAATTAGTTCTCATTACAATTCTTACCGATTTCCCGAAAGGTAGCCAGTTGCTGCCAGCAGGTGATCAGACTGCAGGATCCTGAGACACCATGGCACTTGCACGTCACGCGAGACTTCGCTATCACTGCCTGCGAAGAAATAAATAGAAAATCACAAGAGGAAGGACGCAACGGTATTTCCGTCCCAATTAAGCAGTTCGACTTGGGAAGTTCCTTTGCTCTACAGAATACCGCGGCTATAATAACCTCGTCTTGTATTCCCGGCGGTGAGTAGGGTAGCCTCACTTAATCAGAGATTTTTTGCTGTAAGTGGGAAGACCAAAGGCTTGTTCTGCTTTGTCTTGTGCACTGACGGCACAGAAACTCTCTGTTCTTTTACAGGGTCCACGGTAAACACTTTCCATCAGGTTGGCCGTGTCTGCTACAGAAGTGGTATATATATATTAAAGCTATAAATATATATTAAAGCTATAAGTATTTAACTATGATACTCTATGATACTATAGTATGAAGTATGGGCTTATCCGCCTCCTACCACTAAAACTCATACCGTTTCTAAATTTGTTAAATAAAACATACCGGTAAATATTCCACATTGACCCTACAGTATTTTTATATAAGTATTTTAGACCGTTTTTACACTCATCCGATATCCGATATACGATATGCGACATGCCATATCGGAGGACGTCAAATGTATGAGTTATATATCTCTCTTTCACATTGTCTGGCCCGATATCGATTATCGGAGCTAACACCACTGTTTTCGCTTCGCTTTAATTGATGACGCTGATCACGAATATAAGAAAAAAAAACTCGATACTATGTCATGTCAATAAGGTCGAAAATTACTTGCATTTTTTTTTACTCCTAGCATCCCTAACTGGTCTGTGCTTTCGAGCAAATGTCCGTATCGGGCCGATTTTATCGGATAAATGTGAAAACAGCACAAGGTGTTGGCTATCGGATGTCGACGTCCGACACCGATATCGGATATCGGATAAGTGTGAAAACGCTCCTATATATCATTTGCCATTTGATTCTTTCTATATCATATTTTTCTTAGACCCCTTGTAGTGTTGTATTATGTTTACGGAATAAAATCCAATAATCCAGACTGGCTGCTGTTTCAGGGTTCTCAACATTTTTTGTTCTATGTCGATTTAAACTGTACTTCAGAGGAGATTTAATTGCAACCATGTCCTTTAATTTAATTTTTAGAAAAGATTTTACTGAAAACGCTAACTTTTTACCGCCCGCGTGGATGTCAGTTACCGCGGTCTTTGGTCATTTCAGCGGTTTCCTAAACCGATTGCGAACAAACTTACTTACGATTTCAAATCTGGCCAAGACCGTTCTAAAGAAAAAACCGTAAACAAATCTGTTCGGTAGCTTTTGCGTCCATGAAGGACAAACAGACAAACCAACAAACATATAAGATTTGCAAATAAAATATTTTTGTGTATATCATGTGAGCTATATAACCGGTTGCATTTAAAAATCCCAAAGTTCCTAATACCAATGTACGAAAGACAGACGCGCGACGTTCAAAACTCCAATGTTGACAGAATGTTGAATATACCGACAGTACAAAATCCCGACCCACCCATAACCCAATTTTTTTTTTAAATATCTTCAATATTAACATCCGATCACTCAACTATTATAATAGGTATGGATAATCGTACAAATAATATTTCTCTTATATACGTTCACCTAAGTGATCTAAGGCTCTGACTAAGTATTAGTGTATATAACTGCGAACTAAGCCGGTTTAGTGCGCACGAGAACTAAATCGTTTATTTTATGACATAACTGCACATATAAACAAACAACTTGCTTTATGTTACTATTACGACCACACAGTCGTGTATCAGAAAATATTAACCGCATTTTCATACTTCGAAATGAATAGAAGTAGAGATCTAATCATAATTGAAGATGTTTATTTATTTTTGCAATTAGGTAGGTACTACGTAGGTGTAGGTATAATACCTATATTTTTTATAGCTGCATGCTAAGATTATAATACTGTGGTGAATGTGGGGGTTCACGAGCAAGGATCACGTTAAGACCTCCTGCATTTGCGGCAGTCTTCATGTGCGTAACTGCGCAGGTAAAATGGTAAAAGCGCATTTTAGAATGACAGGATAAGTACATGGATATCTTGTGATTATAACTTACGATCAATTCTATTCCATTCTACCACTATGCAGACCTAATCAATAAACGTTCGTGAAGTCGTTTAAATGCACTTTACGACATTATACTTAGAAAGTGTCGTTCTATTAACAAGTTAATTCATTTCCGCTTTAATGAAATCTGACCCTACGGAGAAATGCTGTGCGATGTGCCGACGACGTAATCCGGCTTAAAAAAGATTAATTTGCCACATCTTGCAATAATACCAATAGAAGCTCGCCATTTGCTGTATTAAGACGACTGTAATACCCAATTTCATTTATTTGTCGAGCCATAAAGTACGCGATTTGATATTTAATATATAGAAATCGATGTATTTTGAAAGTATTTTGTGCACTGACTTGCCGTTCGTCCGACTGCGGTAGAACTTTGTCTATTTATTAGACTTATAAGACGAGAGAACAGAAAGGTGATTAGCGATTTTCTCACTCTTCAAGTTTTAGAATAACAAATATGTGGTCGAAAAGTAGGAAATACAAAATCAGCACGGGACTTAAATGAAGGTCAATAGGGCCGAAATCGATAGAAATTGTACATGATGGTACAAGTGTGTAAAGTTAGTGATTACCGCTGGAGAACCATTGAAACCCGAGCCGTTATGTGGGTTTCGGTCTTAAGAGAGCCGAGGGTGATAATTAACAATACACACGTGTATCATACGGTGTCTTTCAACACACTTTACGAATAAAATAATACTAAAAAATATTTTATTTACTCTCATGCTGAAATGTTAACATTAAAAAAATAAAAACAAAACTTTTATGGCGGTCTTGAATTTTGTTCCCTTTGTTCTTTTCGGAACAGGCTAAGGTGCTACGACTATGCTGCCTTGTCATCAGTGGATTTACGCACAGAATATCCAAGTAAATTTTAAAACTTCAGCTGGAATTTTTCTACATAGTCTGTGGACGCAAATTATATTAATTATTTCATGAGATAAGATAAATTAATGTATTAAACTGCACATAATTTGGTCTTCAAACACTCGTGTGATGCTATAACAAACTCGCCTACAGATCGTTTTTTAAACTCATACCCGTGTGTATGTATGGTAGCTTAGTGGTTAAGGAGTCGGCCGTACGATCGAGAGGTCCCGGGTTAGAATCCTGGCCATTACACTACCGACGTGAACCCATTCCTAACACAAGCAATTTAGCTTAGTTGGGTTAAAGGGAATATTAGTAATTTCGATAATATAGGTTGATAATATTCTATAAAAAAACTCTCCATAAACTATTTAGAGAAACAATTACTGTTTTTGATGACATAGTTTTGTTTATTAAACACGTATAAGTTGAAGTTATATGAACTTGCATGAAATGAGCAAGCAATAGGTAATACATTTTTATTCTTTTTTTTACACTTAGAAACCTTTTTCTCTCAACTATACCAATAAAATTTAAAAAATCTTTAACTCACTTGTGAATTAAAACGATGAACAAGAAACAGTATAATAATATAGAAATGAAGGATGAAAGAAACATAATGTTATAACAGGTTATTATAACATTATGTGCCTAATTGCGGTGAAATGACACCCACTTTATGAGCAAGTGTGTTGAAAAATACTAATATTTTATGTGGTTTCTTAGTGATGACTATAAAGAAAAGTATTATAGTGTGGGAACCATTAAGCTGTGATGTTAATGCGTTTGATTACCATAAAAAAGCAGTGAAAGTCGAACGAGTGAAATAAATAAGTGGAATATATTGATGACACGTCAATATGTGTATTATTCATAAAATTACTTAGAGAAGGAAGTAAACTTAATAAAATTTGCAACTATTAAACATTGCAATCTAGGTAGACCATAGTAAGCATGGCTAATCTAGCTTGCAATATTGGTTTTGAAATACGGATACCTACACTTCAAGGGAATGTATCTAAACATTTTTAAATAATCCGTAAATATAACATACATATATTTGTATTGAGGAGGAATCGAATCCGCGACCTCTGACCTAGCAGTCGAACTCTACTGCTACTCCAGGGGTCGCAGATTGAAATAGAAGTAGTTATTGCTCGGAATACATAATGTGGATCTAAGTCGCAAATGAAGCCCAGCCGCGCGCGAATTGTTTTGTTATAATCTACGCTTGATGAATTTGAGCTAGTCCACCAGATATCCTCAAAAGGTGCCTTTTAGAAACTTGTACTGCGCAAACAGAGCACGTTTTGGCCATACTTTAGGTCCAAGATATATGTAAGTTCTGACTCTTTAGGTATACCCGTCTGCCTGCTTCGTTGTTGTGCCTGTTCATCAGTTGCCGGCCCTGCTCGCGGCTGCCTCGTTTCACCTTCCTCTCCCTCTCCCTGATGTCCACGAACACCTCCGTGAATCTGATCAACAAATATTTAAAACTTGTTACAATTATGAACAGTATTTTTCTCCACCTCTGCGCGTGTGCTTTTCTCAAACAAATAAATAGACAATGAAGAGACCTCAACTTCTATCTGGAGAGGGTTGGAACAAGTAGGTAACTCACTAAATTTAAATTTTAAAATGTCAAGTATTTAGACGTGAATTATACTCGCAACCTAAAAACGGGTAGAACATTCTGCCAACTGAGCTAAGACAACAGAGCTATCCTAGGTAGTTAAAATTTTCGGTACAAGGTTACAGTTTACTTGTTACGTTACGTGGTTACGTGTTACAGGCTAACAAATTCAAATGGAAAAATCATTTATTACATTAAAATTATAAAATGGAATTGTAATTTTTTCCCCAGTAACCGCGCAGTGCGTGACATGGCAACTACTGAGAAACACTGCCAGAAAACTCAGTAGGAATTCTTTAAAAAAATATATTTGCATGAAGGCTCAATAATTTTGTTGACTTAGAGCGATTTCATACCAAGTATTTTTGCCATTCAAATAGTCTGAAATGTTATAATATAATAAATACTACACAATAATTTGGCCTTATCAGTTGTTTTAAATTTAGTTATGGATCATGTTCTAATTTGATTACGAACATTATTGTAGAATGGATGTAGAATGGATGTCTGGAACACAGTAGTCTGTTAGCGGAAAGCTTAAAAGATGCCAGAAAATACGAAAGACAGATAACGGTATGTTGGATAGACCTAGAAAACGCATTTGGCTCGATTCCTCATTACCTAACTTTCCACCCGTGGTAATAGAGATAATCGCGTCGTATTACTCACAACTAAAATTTGCTATAAGCTTCCAAAAAGACCACACAGAACCACTACGGTATAATGTGGGGCTGTTTCAGGGATGCTGCCTGTCACCAATAGCATTTAACATAGTAATTAATATCTTAATCACCAAGTTAATACGTCACGAAAAGAAATGGGCTTATCGGCTTAAAGTAAATAACAAATACACTGAGTCCATCTTAGCTTTTGCTGACGACCTCGCAATACTGACGCGTAATCCAAATCAATGTCAGGAACTATTAAAGAAAATCGATGAATTCTGTTCGTGGACAAATGGACTGAGAACGAAGCCCAGTAAGTGCCACTGTCTGTGTCTGGGTAGACGGGACACCAAATTTACCTACTACGACCCGGGACTCTTCATAGGGGGTAAACCAGTTTCCATAGTCACTGAATCGGTCCCATTTAAATTTCTTGGGAGAAAGATAGACCATCAAGGACGCACACCATCCTTAGATGAAGTTGTCAATATGTTTATAAATGACCTAAATAAGATAGATCAGCTACCACTGAATAATATCAAAAAAGCTTGGATATATGATAACTACCTAACATCACGTCTGATTTGGCCTTTTCTGGTATATGATTTCGGCAAAAGCTTACTCGCGAAAAAAGATGCAACTGTCATAAAATCACTAAAATCGTGGCTTGGACTAGCGCACTCTGCTGATCCCTCTACTTTATTTAGGGATCAGAATAATATTGGGATGAAATTAAAGAAACCATCGGAGCTCTATAAACACCTTAGAGTTACCAAAGCCCACATCTTAGGTAAATCCCAAGATGACACAGTCAGGGCACTCCCGAAAGATAATAACGCGTCCGAGCTTGAATCTAGACTCATATTCCATAAACGATTTATGATAGGAGCCCAGTCGAACAGAATGGGGTTGGGAGAACGAGAACCAAAAAGGGACCAGGATATACTTAGGTCCTTTCTGAAGCAAGACGAAAATGATAAATATCGAGTGCACGCGATGAATTTGGAAATCCAAAACGAATGGTTGACAATGGGAGAGTTCTGCATACCGATGGCTTTAAAGTGGCGCACATTGATCGATGAGTGGTCCCCGGCCCTGTTAAAATTCTATCTTAACGCCTTTCAGATGACCCTCCCAGACCTTAGTAACCTGGTAAGGTGGGGGAAGGCCACATAAAAACAATGTTATACGTGTGGTGAGGCAATAGGGACGGCTAGGCACATATTAGTAGGATGTAGGGTGCTTCTCGATAGAGGCCAATACTCAGGCCGCCACGATAAGGTGCTTTTCATCATACGCGAAGCAATGAGTCTGGCAGTAGCTAGAGCCCAAAAAGGATTGACTACTAACAGACGTCATATCAACTTTGTGTCTGAAGGTTCATCCATAAAATCCAGGAACAAACCATATTCAATCTTAGAAGTATCTAAGATTGAATATGGTTAACTCTCACCATAACACGTATGAAAAGCACATATAAAATTCCGGAGGATGTTGGGGTTTCGTCATCTAGACCGTACATATTTCTCTACTCGAAAACGACTAAATATGTGGTCCTTGTGGAACTTACTGTACCGTGGGAAACAAATATACCGAAGGACCACCCACTTAAGAAAAATAAATACTACGATCTCACAAACGAATTAATCAAAAACGGTTATGTGGTTAATTTGTATGCAGTAGAAGTGGGAGCGAGAGCTATACCAGCAAAATCTCTCTATAACCTACTTAAAGACTTAGGCCAATCAAGAGCTACAATAAGCTCATTACTAGGACGAATGTCTAAAGCGGCACTAGTAGGTTCGTATCAAATTTGGTTAGTCAGGGAGGGGAACTTGGGTAGTGAAGGTGAGTGTTGATGTATATCAACAAAAGGGGCCCCTTGTAAACCTACACTTGGGTCGCAAGTCCTAGGCACTGTCCCGAGTTCCCAACTCAGCAACGCGATGGACTCGGCACCCGCACGGAGAATCCATGGATTGCTAAGAATATCGTCTTATAGGTCCGTCCCCCGTCATTATAATATTGCCGAAATTTTCTTACAGATTCATGAGTTCGTTATTCCTGTAATTTAATAGCTATTTCCATTATTTATACTTTGTTTGAAAGTTGATTTCAAGATTTTACAACTCTGTTATAAATTTTGATTTTATTGGACGCTTGATGAATTAAATTCGATCTTACAAAACAGTACTTCCTAAAGGCCATCCATTTTGATGATAAATTTCGTATTACTTTTCTACAGCTGTCACTTTTCAAAAATGTAATAAAAGTTGCTGTTAACTTAATGTTGTCTCGTTCATACAGAATAAAATCATAAAATTTGGATTTCTCATTCCTAAAAAAGGTAAAAAAATTATTTAAAAAAAATTTAGTACTGCAAATTGGGTTTCCTCCACTTTCTTCAATAAAACGGCTATTTCATATATGTAACGACCTATTATATTGCCCCATAAAAGAGTTGCTTAATTTTTGGAGACGAGTAGTATGTAACACAAGATTTTTTAACACCTTTACGTCTAGCATTTATACCATGTACTAGTATATCACTAGGACTAGTAGTCGTATATCACTCTTTTTAGTAAAGGAGTCTAAATTTTTATGTACATAAAGTAAATTCTCATAAATAAATTACGATATAGATTAGAATGTTTATTTCTTGGAACTTTTCTCTTAGAGACACGCTAGGACCAAGTTGGTATATTGCTTTCACAGCTCTCTTTTGCAATACAAAGATGGTATAAATGTCCGTAGAATTACCCCAGAGAAGAATCCCACATATGACATAATGCTATGGAAATAACTAAAATAGCTGTTTCAAAATCAGTAAGCCGACTTGTTTCTGACAAGCTCGTCCTATCATGGAACCGAAAATATTTGGCAAGAAGCGAGTGTTATGACACCTCTGCCTGCCCTCCCCCTCGAGGACGTACAAAGTGAATTATATAAAATAAGAAACGCGGAATTTCAAGTTCCATGTTAGATCTGAATAGCTTATAGCCAGTAATAATAAATATTTAGGAATAAGTATCGACTTCATATCTTTCAAACTATACTGGAAGTTATGACTAACTGTAATAAACTTCTCTTAACCTGAAGGATTTTCTTACTCCTGGTACCAAAGAAAACCTTCAACAAGTGAAAGAGGCATTGTTCGTAGAAAGGGATGTATATACGGCTACATTTCACAAAGCTACGCCGCGGTGGGCGTAGCATTCTACAAACATTATCGATTCTCCGTTATAAAACGTTTATGCGAAAAGCTACCTTATCACTAGTACATAGAGTATTTAATAGCATTTTTACAGTAGGGGTATGTGGAGTTTTCCAGGGGGTAGATTTTCGCTCCTGGTATCAGAAATTTTAGGAGATTGTGTTTTGCTAAATCCTAAATTTCGGTGTACATTGCTCGTTTTTAGTATTGTTATAATATTAGAACAGCAATGAATGATACGGAATATAAGTAATACTTAAGGAATATCCTGAATTCTAAGAGAATACTCATAAAAAATGTTAAATCTTAGTAGTACTAGTAATGCAGAATGTTCAAAATCAAAAAAAAAAATACTACAGTCGCATTAATCGTATTAATAGTTCACCTGGTTAAGATGGCAGGATTAAAGCTTCCTCACATGTTATGATCACCTAGTACAAGTTATCTGGCTTAAGCGTTCGTTACCAGCTAAACCCGGGTTATCTGGGTTCCCGTGGATATTTCGAGAAGTTTCAGGCCCGGGTTGTACCGGCTACCGGCTTTTATACCTTGACGGCAAACATACTCCGGGGAGTGCTGCCGGTATAACTACTGGCATTTAGGTTTCTGAAGAAATTGACATTATGTGTAAAACAATTAAAGACGTGAGTGGATGAAGGGCATAACTAACATTTTTGAGATATTTAATTTTTTGCATTATATGATGGTTATAGGTGTATATAAACTATATTAGACCAAAAAACCCCGCAATTTAAGCTCAGTTTCAAAAATACCAGAAGATGAAGGACGTAACTGCAACAAAAAAAGACGGTTCCACTCCGGGAGTGCCGGCAAAAGTGAAAACTTTTACTTTCTTTCTTTCTTCGTTATATACAGAGAAAAAGATAAAACAGAACACACCATACCATACCATACCATACCTGTAATATAGCGCCAATCATAGAACCTATCACTAATTTTCTGTCAGAAGAAATTAATAAATTACAAAAAGAAAAAATAATCACAAAATGTAATATATAACAAAAAGAAAAAATAATCACAAAAAGTAAAAAATTACAAATAGAAAAAATAATCACAAAAAGTGTTAGAAGCCTAGGTTCGAATCCGGTACTATCTGAAACCATAAGGATTTACAGTCGAAACGCTTAACCGCTACGCTACGAAGCTTCTTAACACACCTAATAAAATAACAATCTGTAGCTGTTGTAATGTTGTATGACGTCAGTCGTCGGTTACGGTTCAAAGGTCAAATAATCCTAACGCGAGTTTAACACTTTTTACCCATCCAACGCCGCTAAAGAAGTTTTCACTTCAAAAAGCAAAAGTGTCATGGAAGAAGGAGATATGTGACTTAAAACCTTCTTCCATTTGAAATTGGTCAATTAAACATATTTATACCATGGAAGAAGGGGTTATGTGCAGGAAAATGCACTGCCACGATCTTTATTTGCTGCTCTTCTATGTATTCTGCTAGACTGGCTGTATATAACAAAAACCTTAGTAACTATTTTGAAAAATCACTACTTGACTGACAACAATGAGCAACTTTTTGGTACCATTATACATGACAGTACAAAAAGGTGCACTATGGTGTACAGATTGATGTCAAAATATATTAGCTCTAGTTTTTATACCAGATTGAATCTTCTAATCTGAGACTATTATACAAACTCTATGGACGCCACAACTGTGAGAAAACGGCGTCATACACACATGTCATGACGTGCACACATTGTCAGTTTAAAGAACAATATTGACATTAGCTAACTCACGCAAAACCAATTTTCCATACCGTTTTTTGTGACGAATTTTCTTACGAAGCTGTGTCTATACAGTATATGGTCTCAGCTTTTAATGCCCTCCTTGAAACCGAATAGCCATAAGGCAACATTGTTACGTACCATGTTGTGCGAAATTCTCGCACAACAAAGACGCGCAGCAGTGGAAATATTTTGTAAGTCCACGAATTATCAAACGTTGAAGATATGTCATGTTGCGCATCAGCAGCCAACATCGCGCATGGGTTACCGAACTTCACGCATTGCATGTCAAATCCATACTAATATTATAAATGCGAAAGTAACTCTGTCTGTCTGTCTGTCTGTCTGTCTGTCTGTCTGTCTGTCTGTCTGTATGTTACGCTTTCACGCCTAAACCGCTGAACCGATCTTGATGAAATTTGGAACAGAGGTATATTAGAGCTTGAGAACGGACATAGGCTACCTTTTATCACGAGAAAGGGGGTTTAAGGGGGGGAAATAGGGGATGAAAGTTTTTATGAAAGTTTGTCATTTCTGAAGATATCTTAATGAAATTTGGTACAGAGGTAGATTAGAGCTTAGGAACGGACATAGGCTACCTTTTATCGCGAAAAGGGGGGTGGAAGGGGGGGGGGACTAGGGCCTTGGGAGGAAAGTTTATCATTTTTGAAGATTTCTTGATGAAATTTGGTACAGAGATAGTTTAGAGCTTGGAAACGGAAGTAGGCTACCTTTTATCGCGAAAAGGGGGGTAGAAGGGGGGCGGACTAGGGCCTTGGTATGAAAGTTTGTCATATTTGAAGATTTCTTGATGAAATTTGGTACAGAGATAGTTTAGAGCTTGGGAACGAACATAAGCTACCTTTTATCGCGAAAAGGGGGGAAGAAGGGGGGGACCAGGGCCTTGGGATAAAAGTTTATCGTTTTAGAAGATTTCCTGATGAAATTTGGTACAGAGATAGTTTAGAGCTTGGGAACGGACATAGACTACCTTTTATCAAAAAAAGGGGGGTAGTAGGGGGGGGGGAGGACCAGAGCCTTGGGATAAAAGTTTATCGTTTTAGAAGATTTCCCGATGAAATTTGGTACAGAGATAGTTTAGAGCTTGGGAACGGACATAGACTACCTTTTATTGCGAAAAGGGGAGTAGAAGGGGGGCGGACTAGGGCCTTGGTATGAAAGTTTGTCATTTTTTAAGATTTCTTGATGAAATTTGGTACAGAGATAGTTTAGAGCTTGGGAACGAACATAAGCTACCTTTTATCGCGAAAAGAGGGGTAGAAGGGGGGGACCAGGGCCTTGGGATAAAAGTTTATCGTTTTAGAAGTTTTCCCGATGAAATTTGGTACAGAGATAGTTTAGAGCTTGGAAACGGACATAGACTACCTTTTATTGCGAAAAGGGGGGCAGAAGGGGGGGGACTAGGGCTTTGGGAGGAAAGTATGTCATTTTTGAAGATTTCTTGATGAAATTTGGTACAGAGATAGTTTAGAGCTTGGAAACCGATATAGGCTACCTTTTATCGCGAAAAGGGGGGTAGAAGGGGGGCGGACTAGGGCCTTGGTATGAAAGTTTGTCATTTTTGAAGATTTCTTGATGAAATTTGGTACAGAGATAGTTTAGAGCTTGGGAACGGACATAGGCTACCTTTTATCACAAAAAGGTGGGTAGAAGGGGGGGACTAAGGCCTTAGGATGAAAGTTTGTCATTTTTGAAGATTGCCTGATGAAATTTGGTACAACGATAGTTTAGAGCTTGGGAACGAACATAGGCATTGAAGCTTAGGAACGAACATAGGCTGCCTATTGACGCGAAAATGGAGGGGTAATAAGGGATTAAAGTTTGACAGTTTTGAAGATGATGAAATTTTAGTACAGGGATTAATTACAGCTTGGTAACGGACATATGCTATCTTTGATCGCGAATAATGTGGTAAAGGGGGGGGGGGGGGGAATAAGGACTACATAGTAAATATGAAAGTTTGTCATTTTTGATGATATCCTGGTGAAATTTGGTACAGTGATGGATTAGAGCTCGAAAATGGACATAAGCTACCTTTTATTGCGAAAAAGGGAGTTGAAGGGGTGGAATAGGGCAAGGGTATGTAAGTTTGACAATTTTGAAGATATCTTGATGAAATTGGTATAGAGATGGATTAGAGGTTGGAAATGGACAAAGGCTACCCCTTATCGCGAAAAAAGGGATAGAAGGGGGGGGAGGGGAATAGGGCGTTGGGATTAAAGTTTCTAATTATTCAATGGCACAAAAAAGGGGGTGAATATGGCATAAATAGTAAGAATTTATTTTAAGATGTCCTCATGAAATATGGTACAAAGGTGAATTAGAGCTTCGGAACGGACATAGTCGAGTATCGAACCAAATATAGAAGCGAGTGGAGAGACGAGTAGAGATTGTTATAGGGACGAGTGGATAGGCGTGTAAAGATTGGAAGTCGAGTAGAGTCGACTACAGGGGCGAGTAGATATGCGACTAGAGAGCCAGTGGAGAGGCGAGTATAGAATCAAATAGAATGCTGTAAAGGCGAATAGGGAGGCGAGTGGCAAGATGAATGTAGTGGCGAGTAGAGATCGAATAGAGAGTTGAGTAGAGGTGCGAGTAGATAGGGAAGTGTGGAGAGTCAAGTAGACAGGCGAAAAGAAAATCGAATGGATGGGCAAGTAGAGAGGCCAATGGAAAGGCGAGTAGAGAGGGGAACAGAGAAGTCAGTAGAGAGTCAAGTATAAATTCAAATACAGAGGCGAGTAGAAAGTCGAGTAGAGAGTCGAATATAGAGGCGAGTAGAACAGAGGTGAGTACATAGTCGAGGACAAAGTTGAGTAGAGAGGCGAATTTAATGCTCAATAGCGTCGGATCAACACTAAACAATAACCGACATCCACGCGGGCGGAGCCGCGGGCAACAGCTAGTATAAAATAATCCAATCTGATTTCGCTCTGACTCCGTACCGACTTCATTCAGACTCCACCCCGACTCCCTCCAACTACAAACCGACTACACTCCGGCTCTAAGCCGACTCCACTCCGATTCACAACCGACTCCTCTGCAACTCTAAACCGTCTTCACTCCAACTCCCAGGAGGGACTAGAGTAGGAACTCTACTCCGACTCCTTCCAACTTCACTCCCACTCAAACACCAAACTGATTCCAACTCCCAACCGCCTTGACTCCACCTCACTCCAACTCCATTCCAACTCCAAACAGACTCCGAATGGAGGTTCCTGCAGTTTAAACCGACTACACTCCAACTCTAAACCGACTCCTGCCGCTTCAAAATTCAGACTTCTCACCGACTTTATACCAACTCCAAACCAACTATACTCCAACTCCGAACCAACTTCAAACCGACTTCTAACAGAATTCACTTCCTACTCCAAACCGACTCCACTCGGTTTCTAAACCGACTTCACTCGGGCTCTAAACTGACTTCACTCCGGTTCCAAAACGACTCCACTCCAACTCCCTTCTACACCACTCCACAACCTGCAACTCCGAACCGACTCCAAACCAATTCCACTCCAAATTGAAATCGACTCCGCTCGGAAACCCTCCGAGTTGCTCCTTAACTGGCTAATTAAACCACTTGGGTGTCGTGTTACATATATGTACAAAAATGATTGTCGAAGTACTCACCAAGGAAAGGATGCCTGTTTCTGTTAAACCTGGTATTAAACGTTCTGTCGCTCATTTATGCTGTTTGTATCGTACTGGTGAATGGACAGGGGTAGTTTGATGAAATCTGTGATGAAAGGTGGCGCTTGCTCCCCGCTCGAAGTTAAATGTGGCGAAGACCGAGTATATGGCGTACTCCACAGATCCAACACCCGACCTAAGTGCGGGAAATCCCCACGGATACCTTCGAGTCCGACATAACCTCCATGTCGGACTCGAACCGACTAAACCGCACGCCGTCTGTGGGTCGATGTGCTAGGCTGAAGGTGAGGTTGCCTCGCGACATATCCCTCGCACCCCGGCTGACCCAGGGCCATTCCTCTCAGTCTTGCCCTCCTCGGAAGGGGGGACCGCGCGGTCCCCGACTCGCCGCCGTGTCCTGCTTCTGCTACGGTGACGAGCGGCTCCACCCGTCACCCTCAGGCCCGCACTCATGGGGGGCGGAGGTCGGTTTGCGCCCTCCGACGCCCGAGGCACCTACGAACGCGGGCAGCGATGTCCACGAAAGCGGCGTGAGGTAACAAGTGGCATTTGTAACTCGAAGAACCTGTCCGCTTACACGGCTGCGAAGCATGGCCTTTTCTAGGGCAACACAAGTAGGCGCTGCGTGTTACGGAGATGAATATGCTGCGGTGGATGGATTTATTACACCTAAAAATAGCGTGAGGAAGTCACGCATCCGGGGCAGTCTTGTCATGTTGGCTTGGCTACGTTTAGCCATACCACCTGCACCGAGCCCCGGTAAGAGGGTAGACCCAAAAAGTGCTGACGTTACGTCATGGAGGATGATATGCGTGCCAATAGCCTCACACCATAGGTGCTCAAGACCGTGTAAAGTTGAAAAGTAAAAGCCGGCAAGCGGATCACGGACTACGGGGTGAAAGCCTCGGATGCGACCGGGACTAATGCAAAGATGATGATGAATGACTGTCTTGACTGTGCTAAAGTGTAAAAAGTTTGAAGTATAACCGGTATTCAACTCTGAGATGGTGATGATTATGTTAAAAAGGTTTAGCAGTAGACATTAAAGTTGGATGAAAATAAAGTACCAACTTACTAGTTTATTTCTGAGAAAACGTCTGGAAAAAATAAATAAAAATAAAAATCTGGAAACCAGAATATCAATATTGGTTATGTTATCGCTTATCAATATTGATATTCTGGTTTCCAGATTTTTATGTTTTGCCCAAGATTATGTTGATAAAATTTCGCAATAAATGCATTTTTTTTTATATTATTTAATGTTACTACTCCCTTCTTCCAATCTTAATATTCGTAATTACTATTACATTGTCAATGGATGAAGAATGTATATGCACAGTTTTTCAAATAAATAAATTTCCATCCACTTATTAATATGTTTATGCATCTCCGATAGTAAATATGGACAATTACTATAATTTGACCCCATTATATTACGACATAAATTATAAGAATATATAATAATTGCAAATGAAATGTTCAAACTTTGAAGCCGATTATCTCGATATTTAGAAACTGTTAGTTACCTCCTTCATACACTCACCTCTTCAATTGCAAACAACAATTAAATCAATTGAATTGGTAATTAATTTCAAATACAAGTTAAGTTTACAGGATCGGCAGCACGAGAGGGACTCCCCTGGTGTTGCACACTCCATAGGCCATGGTACCATATTATAACCATCTTTTATCAGGTGGGCCTTGTGCTTATCTGCCACCTCAGTGGTAAATAAAAAAACTGATGCCCATGTTTTATTTTATTTTAGTGTCAGCAATTGACAAATATAATTAATTAGTTTCGTTCAAAGTAAATAAATAAAGTTTAATTATCCCTTAGTTAGTACTATAAGGATTCCCAAGCTACATTCGCATTCCAAATAATTTGACAAAGCATTTCAGGAATTCGGAGTCTACGATGACATTTGTAGACTGGTAGACATACCAAGCATTTGTCGAATTCTTACAAACGTTCAACATCCTATGTTCTCCTGGTAAGAAAAATACTCGAATGTGGGAAAATCTCCTTTACGAAGCGGGCTTGTCTGGGAGAGAACATTTCTCTACTCTTCGTGGCATACCAAACATTCTTTAACTACTTGGAAACATGTTACCCTGGTGAAGAAAATTCAAACAGACAAATCGGAAAAGCTTTTTTAAAGTATTTCTATGAAAAAAGTTAAAAAAAAGCTTCGTTGCAACGAACCAAGGAAACCTCTAAGCATGTTTTGTTGGTGTTAGTAACAGGAAAACTCCACCAAGACTCCACCCATTCTGCGCATGTGTGTACTTTCTACACTCACACAACTTGACTTATAATTTAGAGGTAGTTCGCTTACTTTCTTTGGCGGTATGGGCTCCTAGTAGTTAGGCCCCTGATTTTTTACAAAGCTTCGATTTAAGAAGAATCCTAAACAATTGCCACTTTCTTCCTGAATATATTATTTATTTTTTTATTTTGGATCATACCTAATCGGTCCTTCCTTCCTGTTGACTGATTATCTATTATGGTAAAAGCACCAATGGTAGACACTTTAATGACAAATCAAACTTTACTCTACAAAATTACATAAAAATTTTAATGAATGGTCTTTACCTCTTTTTTAACTGTTAATGCATAATTTAGACGTTAACTTTAGCAGATAAATTTCTTAAAAACTAAGACTTTTTTACCTTAAATACAATTATTATACATGGTCGTAAAATACTGATAGAAAATATAGCCAGAAAAATACGGCAATGGTCTACGTAGGACAACAAGTTACATATTTATAACAACCGTACTAAAAATAATGATAATCATTATTAACAAATAAAATATCACACCTATTAAAAATCACTACCCTTAACAAAAATTTTCAGAAACAACTAAAGCCAATTCAATATTTACTCACAACAGTGCTGCAAATGTTTGAATATGTATTATATTTGCCATTAGATGTCTTTTAAGTAAGTAGTCAAGTAAACAAGATAAGTAGTTACTTTTCTTGCAATAAAGGTTTTTTTTTCGAAAATGTCGACTATTGGGTCAGTGTCGACCATTGGTACTATTACAGGCCAGTGCTTGGACCTAAATCCCTTGGCGCACGCGGATTGTTTTGTCTATGTTTGGTGAATTTGGGCTTGTCCACGGTCGTAGAAATAGCACCCCGTGTCGCGAAGTTCCTTCACGAAATACAAACTCTTTAGGATTCGTAGACTCTGTGGTTGGCATCACTGGCAGCTCAATCCTTATAAGCTTATAAGTCCTTTATTGCCCGTGGTCCGATCAGGGAAGTTCTACTGATCGATCCATGGGTGATTTTTTTCGGCAGTGGTTCGTTCAATCAAACCATTCTTCTACTAATATTAAATTTCATTTAGTACTAGATCTACTGATTGAGTATGACCAAGATGAATATTTTTTCCTAGTTATAATTCTATTTTCTTCACTGTCAAGTATAAACACGTATGTCAAAGAGAATTCGTCAATACGTACAAAATGTCTAACAGAAAAATCATCGTCGATTCGTAAAAGGCTGGTATTTATTTTACTCTTTAACATAAAGTTTTTCTTATTTATCCTTTACAGGGATTCCCCGCTCACCTGGTGTTTTCATTCTGATGCCAGGATGGGTAGTGCATATTTTGTCCAGTCTCCTGTCTGGGTGGCTAAGATTCTGTGCTCACAAGGTCGGGCCCGGTTGCGGTGCGGCCTTTGATACTATCGCCGACCGGCGAAGTCGCTTCGTTTGTTGAAGACCTGAAGCGAGGCGGGATCTACGCTACGCGAGTTCTCCATATCTTCGTAAAAGATAAAATAGGTACCAGTTTATTCCAAAATTGGAATCCTATGGATGTGCCAGCATTCAAGCTATAGGACCCCTCCCCCTCCCCCCATGCCAGTTCTGCAACACCTCGTGCTATCCTCAAAATATACCCAAGAAACGTGTACTGCGCGTATGAAGCACATTTTGAGCAAATTTTAGGTACAATATAATATAGGCATACAATTTCTATCATCACCGTTTTAATTAAAATTCTTTCAAAATATTACTTACTTGGCAAAAATAGAATATTTGGTCACAACTAAGTCTTTGTATGAATTAATTTCATACATTTTTTCATCATATTGATTTATTTTTGACCGAGTGAGCGAAGCGAACGAGAGTCTTCGTTTCTTCTTTTCGAGGTTTGTCAGACGCATTTCTTAACCGATTTTCACCGAACTTTGTATATACACATGTTCTTTGATTTAAAACACAACTTTTGTCCCGAAAGATAATAACGCGGCCGAGCTTGAATCTAGACTTATATTCCATAAACGATTTATGATAGGAGCCCTTCGAACAAAGTGGGGTTGGGAGTACGAGAGCCAAAAAGGGACCAGGATATACTTAGGTCCTTTCTGAAGCAAGACGAAAATGATAAATATCGAGTGCACGCTATGAATTTGGAAATCCAAAACGAATGGTTGACAATGGGAGAGTTCTGCATACCGATGGCTTTAAAGTGGCGCACCTTGATCTATGAGTGGTCGCCGGCCCTGTTAAAATCTTAATGCCTTTCAGATGACCCTCCCAGACCAGAGTAATCTGGTAAGGTGGGGGAAGGCCACAGAAAAACAATGTTATACGTGTGGTGAGGCAATAGGGACGGCTAGGCACATATTAGTAGGATGTAGGGTGCTTCTTGATAGAGGCCAATACTCATGCCGCCACGATAAGGTGCTTTTCATCATACGCGAAGCAATGAGTCTGGCAGTAGCTAGAGCCCAAAAAGGATTGACTACTAACAGACGTCATATCAACTTTGTGTCTGAAGGTTCATCCATAAAATCCAGGAACAAACCTTATTCAATCTTAGATACTGCCCCAGATTGGACTCTCCTAATCGACACGTATGAAAAGCACTATAAAATTCCGGAGGATGTTGGGGTTTCGTCATCTAGACCGGACATATTTCTCTACTCAAAAACGACTAAATATGTGGTCCTTGTGGAACTTACTGTACCGTGGGAAACAAATATACCGAAGGACCACACACTTAAGAAAAATAAATACTATGATCTCACAAACGAATTAATCAAAAACGGTTACGTGGTTAATTTGTATGCAGTAGAAGTGGGAGCGAGAGGTATACCTCTAAATCTAATTCTCTCTACAACCTACTTAAAGATCTAGGCCTATCGAGAGCTACAATAAGCTCATTACTAGGACGAATGTCTAAAGCGGCACTAGTAGGTTCGTATCAAATTTGGTTAGGCAGGGAGGGGAACTTGGGTAGTGAAGGTGAGTGTTGATGTACATCAACAAAAGGGGCCCCTTCTAAACCTACACTTGGGTCGCAAGTCCCAGGCACTGTCCCGAGTTCCCAACTCAGCAACGCGATGGACCCGGCACCCGCACGGAGAATCCATGGATTGCTAAGAATATCGTCTCTAATAGGAAGGAAAATAGGGGAAATAAGGGGGGAGGTTTGCTGTCACGTTATTTATGAACGGAATAGAGTTCCAAGATACCAGTTCTGATTAAGGGTATCAGAAAAATATGACAAACGGTGCTCACGAGGAGGAAGTGAGGTTTATAATTCTCTATGTCCAGGAATTCAATATGTTACATTCGTAGGTAGAAAAGTATGTAATATATAGTACACTATGGTTTACTATTAGTTATTTCAATTTCTTTTTTATAGGTGTGTTACTAATGACCTTTCGTACATAAGATAGATTTCTACATTCTGTTTTGTTTACCTTTACAATAAATATATAAATACTAGCTGTCGCCCGCGGCTCCGCCCGCGTGGATGTCGGTTATCGCGAATCGGGGTATGAAAAATAGATGTTGGCCGATTCTCAGACCTACCCGATATGCCCACAAAATTTCATGAGGATCGGTCGAGCCGTTTCGGAGGAGTATGGCAACAAAAACTGTGACACGAGAATTTAATATATTAGATAAACCCTGCCAACCCTGCCTGAATTTCTTTTGAAGGCTTTGAAGGCCATGAATCAACATTTCTATATGGATTATAATATCCTAGTACATTGCCTCTAATCCATGAAGTAAACTTGGAAAGCGAGGTTGGGAGAATGGGAGGAAAGAAGAAAAGCATTTTGTTTCATCCACTTCCTTGACTTTCTGATACCTTAGTGACTTCGACAGAAAATATGCAGAAAATTTCATGTTTTTCTGAAAACGTATTTATAAAAATAGTAAATTTTTTTTCAGTGTAGGTTTATTTTCATTGAAAATATCGCTTGCAATGTCGGAAACATTACATTACAGCAGATTATAAGTCGACCTGTTGACTTTTCATTTAGTCCTGGTGTAATTGCGGGTCTCTTAAAAATATGCTTGCTTTTCTTTCATGTTTGTTTATAAGGTTGTTTGATTTATATTAAACTATCAAATCTCACCGTCAAATTCTATTAGTGTCACTGTACTCAAATAAAATTAGGGCTTAAAAATATTTTCGTTACAGTACGAAAGTTCATTTAGCGATAGTTAAAATTTGAGTTGATTTTATGTTTCTTCATACAGAATGTATGGGAAACGTTTTTGGCGTTTCTATCATTTCCTAGTAACTCATTACTTGAATGGTCTCATAGAATCTTTTGATTTCCACACGAATTAGGATAAATGGAAACCAAATTTTTTTTTGAACATTCGGCAATATTCTTAACAAACACTGTGAATATTCAGTTCAGAATATCTCAAAAAAGTTAAGGATAGTCTCCTAAGACCGTTTTCATCTATTTATATGTAACTGTGACCCGTTTAAAAAATACATCCTGTTTAATGTTTAAAATGTAATTCTAATTTTCATTATATGCTTGGTATTGGTACAAGTGCACTAAATGCCTACGAGGCTATACCTACGCGTATATAATAATATTCCAATAAATTATATATTATACTACTCGACAAATATACACAATTGACTTAGCAAAATGAAAATATCACGTATTGTGGAGTGGTATTGTTAAGCTTGGTAGCATTTTTCTTTTAAAGATGAAACCATTCCATTTTCTTCAGAAGACATTCTTTCCCGGTTCACCTAATCCTTCTTCTTTCATTTTCAGCTAAGTTTAACCCTTTCAGTACGTGAAAATGTGCTAGGGATGCATGCCCATGAAAGAGGTGGTCTACGCCGCGCCGCTACGCTGCTACGCGTTGCTACGAAAATATTTATTACTCGTCTAAAGTAATGTGCAACCCATTCATTTGTGACCGATATGAAGTCGTGAATTTATTTATGTAATTTCGCATTACCTACGAGCGCGACTGTAGTGCGTAGTAAGTTATAGATTCTACGTAGTAAGATATAGGATGTTTTTGGATTTTGTATTCATTGTCAATAAACATTTGTTCTCCTAAAAGAATTAAAGGACCTAAAATAAAAAGGTTGCTTGTAAGAAATCGTTTGATGCGATAAGGCCGCCATTTGTATATATTTCTTGTGTTTTCCGTACTTGTACTATAAATTTATTAGTGTACAATTTCAGACTAAAGTGTACAATAAAGAATTTTCTATCTTAAAAAAAAATCTAATTTGCATTATCCTAATTAATTCCTTTAATGTCGGATTATTCAAATTGTAAATATAGAAGTGAAATTTGAAAAATGTTAAACCTGCTAATTTAGGATAATCAAACATTTTACATATTTTTGTGCCATTATGAATTTCCGAGTGCCACTAATTCATCAGCTATGGCTTAAAGGGTATAGTGACAGAGATAGAATGAATAGTGCTACAGTGGAAACTATATCTATTTTGTGGTGTTACAATACGTTGCTATACTCTTGTCAGATTTTGTTTCCCTGGTACCCAACCTGTCCGTAGCCATGGTTTGACTGACACAAGTGAAGGCCAATCAATGAGACATTATTCCGAAAAGCCTGAAGGTTATTATTTATATACCGTTGTTAAACCTACCGTTAAAAATATTGACATTATAAAAAATGTAAGACAATTTGAAAATCTCAATTCACCTATTTGCTGAAGCAATAATTTTGAATACTGTATTATTATTGAAGTTAGCAATATCAATCCAATATAGTATTAAGTTTAAAAACTATAAAGAAACCACTACTCTAAATAACAAAACTTGTACCTAAATAGAGCGAAAATAACATAAATGTTATTTATTTTGAAGAAGTCGTTAATTAATTAATTATTTGCCAAGCGTCGTGAACGCAAAGAAAAGTGAGGCACAATGTCCAGGTTAAGAAAATGTCCGCGCCTGAAAGAGCGCCGGTACATATTTTTTCACCTGTCTTACTTGTTACCTGAGTACTAGGGTTTTATGATGCCGTAAGAGTCAAATATACATTTTTACGGGAATTTTCAGGACACACAAGCAAATATGAACGTTCACCTGTATACACCTTTAAAGTACGAGGGAGATAGAATGGCTTTTACTTATTCCAACACACCGAACGGCTACAAACACAAGCATAAAAGTTTATGGATGTGAAACAGTCATGTTTAGAAGCAAAAGAGATGAAATGCTTCGTCTCTTTTTAACACAAAGAAAAACAGTAAGTTATAGGGTCCAGGTAACAAAATTTCATTCCAGACATGTAAAAAGTGAGACGGAAGAACTATTCTCTGTCCAGCATATGGTATAGCAGGGAAAACGCTGAAAACTCATACAGATCCAATGAAATTTCGGGTAAGGATACCTTTACGATTTGTAGGTACGTCGTTCAGGACAGGTAACATTACCTTCGCCTGGGTGTTGCGATCCTAGTATTCAGGTGTGTTCTGAAACAGGTGAGCTACCTGAAAGTTTCAGATACAAACAGGTAAATGAGTCAACTTCAGCAGTTAGCAGACTAACAACCTGCTGAATTTAATATCGATATAAAAATATATGTAGTTGTCGCTGTCGACGTTTTAATAAAATCGAATGATCTTCAGTTTAATTCGACGAAGACAGATGAAAATAATAAATAGCGAAATAGTATGTACTGAATTGATTATATTGTATCTGTCACATAACAAGCGAGTTTGCCACGGACAAATTTCGATAAAAATGGGGGAAATGTACTAGGCCATCATAACACACAAAGAGCTTCGAATAAAGTGACATTACTTCTAGGGTAGAGGCGGGCACGCTGGAGCATATTTAAATATAAAATAATAATCTCCGCACAGGGTAACATGAGTGTTAGACGGTAGTATATATTGTACAACTAGAATAAAGTCTAGTTGTAGTAGAACATAGTAGTATGTACCAGGAGGACAGACGTTATTGGGTATGTATTTCATTGAATTCTAACATTGTCTTCAAGTAAATCTGTGAAAACCAGAAAACCTATTAAATTATTTTTTTAAAACGTCAGTAGCTTAGCAGTAATCACCAACTTTACACACTTGTACCATAATGTACTATGATGAATTTGGCCACGTTCGTCCACTAACCGCGTTGATTCACGAAGGTTAGCTTATCTGTTCCTGTGGGTATCCTACAAGGTAACTTAGGGTTAGAACTATCGTCGATCGAGCAGTAAGCACCAAATTGACGGTAATTTGCTCTCTCGTACTGCATTGTGTAGAACGCGTTATTTTATGAAACATTTAAAATTTCGTAGCTATCATAACAATTATTTGACTACAGAAAAATTGCCTAATACTGTTGGTATAAAAATATAATTAAATATAAATAAAAAGCGTCCTGGCTCCAAGCGTCCTTACCAGTTCGCCCGGGCGGTCTCGGCGTTCGCAAAATTTCAGACGTGAGCCTTCCAGCATTCTTGTCATCGGTCAACGGCACTGAGTAGTTAACCAAGAAAATTCTCATAAACACACGGGTTAACTCAGAGGTATCGTGCAAGTCCGATGCCATTAATAATTGGAAGGTTGCTTGTCCCAATACTGAGTTGCCTGGTATCCTTTTCTCCCAGAGACAATAGGATGCTCTACAAGTTGGTGAGAGATAATTTAATGCAAACATCTCCAAATGTTTCAGAGCGTGCGCGACTGTTGGCTGTGGGGGAATGGGAATCAGGCCTCTGCATTCAGGCACTTCCATCGCCCAACATAGGTACTATGTTGGACGACCTACATTCCGCCTCGCCACTTGCCTTCGTTTAGGAGCGCCGTGTGTTGAGGTGAAGCTGTTGAGACAGCCTTGGGCACCATGGCCTTTCTTGCAGCAGAAGCGCTGGACGTATTTCGCGACACGCCTGCATCAACGACATTATCCGCCGTGCTCTTGCCACCTCTGGCGTGCCAGCCATTCGTGAACCTAATGGGCTGGTGCGTGACGATGGCAAGATACCGGATGGTATATCGTTGCTACCTTGGAAGATGGGCAGGCCTTTGGTGTGAGACGCGACGTGCGTCGACACCCCTGCGCCTTCACATCTTTCAAGCACAGCAGGCTGTGCCGGCGCTGCTGCTGCATATGCGGAAAATCTCAAACGGCGTAAATACTGTAATTTAACTGGTGTTTATATTTTTGAGTCGTTTGGGGTTGAAACGTAGGGGACATGGGGTCCAATTGCCCGTTTTCTTTATAAAGAATTGGCAAAACTAAAACTTCAACCAGAAGGCTGGTTATTATCTTGCACAAAGGAAAAGCATTGCCATGCAACGTAGCAATGCTGCCAGCCTTCTGGGAACGTTACCGGTCGGTGATGATGCGGAGGAATTTCACGACGCATTATGTATGTAAATATTTATTTATTTTAGATTATTTTAATGATAGCTCCTAGTTTTAATTGTAATTATATTTTGTGTATACAGGTTAAATTGAATATTAAATTAATCACATATCAAAAATGAAAGTTGAATTAAAGTATGTTTAAAATTTCAAACAATGTAAATTGTTAACAAAATAAATAAATCATATAAATAGGTATCTATTTAGCATACCATGAATGTGGCAATTATAAAAGAAGACAAGAAGTGAAGAAGATTCTCACCGCGGCCCGTCCTTAGAAGACACCAGCAAGAAACTCAGCAGGTTTTTTGTGGACGTTTTAAAAATGTTTACTAAATCAAATTACAGCGCATTCGAGTAACATTATAATATACTCACTTGTATCCATACTCCAGGTTGTCTCCACAGCCGCCCCACACCCAGTCGCTGTGCAGGTTCTTCGGGCGGGAAGCCCTGCTGCAGCTGCAGCTGGACAGCCTCCCGTCACGGCAGGCACGTGATACCGACAGTGATACTCCGGCCGCGGTGATGGCGTGGGTGAAAGCCGTTTCACGAGAAGCTGGCAATGACAGTGGGTATCACTAAACAACACGTTTATGCTTATGATTGTTTTATTAGAATTTCGTTAAGTATGTAAGAACAGAGGTAGATAGTGGGGTTGTTAGCTCTGCCTACTCTGGAAGGAGAGGGCGTGAATGTATACCTATCGTCATCATCCTCCTAGTTAATGATTTGTCGTCGGTTACGTCCAAAGTTTGCACTTTAAAGCTCGGAGTAATGAGTAAGTACTCATTACTTTTGATTGGTTTGTTCGTCTTTCTGAAAGTGATAGAAGTCTGACTTCTCAGAAGAGGAAGACCAATCACGATGATGGTGACCGCTTGCCTCACGTAGGCCAAAAAGCTATTAAGTATATAAAACACAATTCTTTCTGTATCTTCTCAATATTCCAACAATGTAACCAACCAGTACATATTTTTCTTAGACATGTTTTGCATCTATGTATCAAGATAAATAAATAATAAATTCCAATAAAGCAAGAATAACAACCTACAATGTAATAAAAATACCGTAAAGGCATTCGCGCAGCCTCGGATAGAATAAGTGATAGTTATGGAGAAAATGCTGGCTCCGTATTCTGTTATGCGATAAAAACAATCGCTGCTCAACGGGCAAATATTATAGCTTTTATGTTATTGGATTTCTAATGTATGTATGTGAATGTAATAGTATGATCTTATGAAAAAACTACTTTAACAGAATTGTCCCTAAATTTTATCACCCTGGCAACACAATCAACACAAATCTAACAGTACGATATGATCGCCGGTTCTCTTCTCGCTCAGTAATCTAACTCTTTATTGTTTCTATTCCATCAATTTACTGGGATTTCAGATCCCATATTATAAGCTATGCAAAGTTTGGGCCTTCTTCTTCGTCCTAGCGTTTATCCCAGTCGCATAGAAAGCTTTCACTTCGAACTGCTTATACTGTTGATTGATGGCACTTGGTGGAACTTGCTACACATCTTCAATGAAAACACTTGTACTTATTCCACATTATTTATTAAATTCCTGACCGGTTTCGCCTTACGGCATTATTAAAGGTTGATACATGTTTTTTGGGTATCAGATGTCAATTAGAGTAATATATTGACTCTGTGGGTAGACAAAAATAGTCCCATTTTCCCAAAATTTAGGGAGAATCACAATATGAGACCATATTGTGATTCTCCCTAAATTTTGGGTTCCGTTTGGAGTACGCTTTACCAGTCTAACTGCGGATTTGGCTAGACTTCGATATTTTTCGTGAAGCGACAGCCATCTGACCTCCACAATCTATTGGCGATATCGAAGCATTGCAGTTAGACCAGTTGTTGGACTTTAAAGGGCGTCAACTATCCGCAACGACTGTCATAGATGTTTGTATGGCAACCGAGACGCAAATAACGTGCTTTCAGAGGTACACACAGATGCAAATACCCATATTCATGCGTAAAATTATAAAAGGGGATTAAGTCTACGATACAGAGTTTGGGTCTAGATGGCGCTGTGTAATACCACACAACACACAGGCCAGCTGCAAGTGTCTTATGGCTTTAGAATAGATGAACTTCATCCCACGCACGCTCCGGCTGTGGAATGAATCTGAATCACTCTATCTATTACTGAGAACTTCATTAAAATCCAATAAGTAATTTACCAAAAAAAAATAAACCACAATTAAGAAGGCGATGACCAAGTTTTGGCATAGCGCCATCTATTAAGTAATAGATTCAAATATGTTTCAACATAAAATAAAAATACTACTTAACAATGTCTTTAGTAAAGATATTAATGTCAATTCACAAGTATCATGTAAAACTAAACACAAACAGCTTCTGCGACTCAGGTATAACATGAAAGTAGCGTGAAATATAAGGCTATGTCTTGACTGCAGTAAGCGGTAGCAGAGCGGGACAGGGACTTTGATATGACCCGTGAAGAGATTCCTTACAGTCTCTCATCTTTAGGTTCGGCAAATTACGTGTAATTCTCTCTCTGTAATCTGTAATTCTCTTTTCGCATAGCACTTGTCTATAATTTGGTTTTAACTACTTTTAGAGGTTAATTAATTGTCAGTCCGATGTATGATAAAGAGAACGCTCTACATATTTTTAAGCGACTTCCGAAGAAAGGAAAGTAATGTTTTTTTCTTACGCATTTATTTAGTGCCGGGCATTAACTGGCAGCACGGTACGGCAAATTGTTATTTTAATGCGATGTATAATAAAATATAAGTAAAGCAATTATAGTATACCTTCGCTTTGCATTTGACTTAAAAACGATGATCAATAATTATTTCGTTACTTATATAGTTAAGCGCCGGTCGCTGTATACACACTGAAGATCTCGTCTGTCACTGCCATTGACCACGCAACCCAGGTGTTGAAACTCAGATTACACTTCAAAAACAAGCTCTAAATCTCATTTGTAAGCCTGACAAGCCGGACGGTAAAAAAAGATTTACAGCGTGGCGCTCGTACGCTGTGCAGCCGGCCAGCCAGCTTAGACTGGCGGCCAGCGGTCAGCGCCAGCTCTGATCCGCTTTTGCATCCGCCCTACCACTATCTTTGAGGACGCAACCTAAGCGCTGAAACTCAGGCTAACACCAGAGCTCTAAATCTTCCTCGCAAGCCTGACAACGAGCTGGACAGTTAGTGATTTATACTGTGACGCTCGTACATTTCAACTGGTCTTGCTCTAGAAAGTACGTAGGAAAAATGTCGAGATATTACCAAGGACGTCTGGCTAACACATTTGTTACTGCGATAGGAATTGTTCAGAGATTATTCTCACGATAGAAGTGAGAAAATAGTGAGATGATTTAGTGATGTGAGCAAAATGAAATGGAACTTGTCGAAAATAGGAATGGTTTGGTTATATAGAATCTCTGCATGGAATATAGAATGAAATGCCCCACAGATATAGTATTCTCTGAAGATCATCAACATAACTCCCAAAATGATTTTATTCAGTTTTAGGTTTGTGGTCTGCTGCAATTTAGATTTAAATTATTTTTAGCGTGAGCACTTAAGCCGATTAGTTAGCTATTTTAACACAACCTTAATTTTATGTTTAATATATAGTAAATATAGTTAAACCACCGATTCCATGAAGTGGCTAAATCTGAACTACTATTGTCACACTGGTCACTGTCAAATGCGTACTCTGTTATTGCGAAGCAAATACTATTTAGCACGATTTGTCATATGATATTGAAGAGACGGTGACGGTCTTCTTCAGTTCACGGAATTGTTGGTTTTACTATAATGGGTTTTTGATTTGACACGTCGCGCGTCCCATCGGCAAGAAGAGTGACAGTTTGGTTAAGATCGGCTTATTTCGGATTTATAGAGCGTTCTCTCTATCGCGCAGCTCATACGTTTATAATAACTAGCTGTTGCACGCGGCTCCACTCGCGTGGAAGTCAGTTATTACGACCGAACATAGCCTATGTCCTTTCTCTAGGTCAAATCAATCCTATGCCAAATTTCATACCAATCGGTTCAGTGAGTTAGGCGTAAAAGCGTAACAGACAGATAGACAGAGTTACTTTCGCATTTAATATTAGCTGGATAGGTAAGATTCTGAAAGTGACCGCATACGACAACTGCAGATGCACGCAGCAGACACTTGTAATTCATTGCGGCTTCTTAAGTGTGTCCTTTATCCTATGTATCACATCTACTACACGTGTCTGCAGTTATCGTATGCGGTCGTCGGAAACATACCTTTAGAGATACGCAGGCTGTCAAACTCACCTATCAACGTCAAAGGTCCAAACACAGTTTCATCTTGAGTAACCGTACAATTCCACCGTCTCCCTTCAAATTGGTGCTGGCACTCATGTATCCCATATTTCACTCCAGCACTGACTATGGGCATATGGTCCTTATGGCGACGACACACTCGCCTCTGCCCCGGAGTCAGACCACGGAGGCGGGCACACACTCGAGACTTTTCAGAAAAAAGGTCTGGCTGATTCGACCATTTCTCGAACTCTAAAAGGCCCATGTTGCTGTAACAAAGAAAGTTTAGATTTAGTCAAAAGTTTGGCTTTTGAAAAAGAATACTGTTATCATAGTTTTGTACGCTGTGATGTAGTAGATTATCAGGGGAAATTTTATGGGTTCAAGAATCTTTGGTACGAGCTCTTGCTCTGAGCTACTAGGTACAGTACCTCTTAGACCATATTACAATAACCTTTCCGTCTACTGGGCTGTTACCGCAATAACTTCAACTTCAACATCTTCAAAATGGCGTATGCAGTAAATCACCGCAATTT
The DNA here is from genome assembly GCA_949126895.1 of Eilema caniola. NCBI lineage: Eukaryota > Metazoa > Arthropoda > Insecta > Lepidoptera > Erebidae > Eilema > Eilema caniola. Next base: position 11,349,842 of record OX421460.1, on the reverse strand, counting down.
TGCCAACATCAAGTGAAATGTATTATAAAATTATTAATGGCGAGACACCAATGTCAAGTGTACCAGAGCCACGAGATTCAGGTGGACGATCAGGATGTGTGATTCGATTTTAGGGGGCGTTCCTACAATAATTATATTATTCCTATAATAATTATTATAGGGGTGTTTGTTACCAAAATGTATCGATCCAAAAGATTCTATGATGCCCAAAAATACAAACATAATATTTAGGAAACAAACTTTTACAGTTGTATAAAATATTAAATTACACCAAATTTATCAAAATTACTTACTGCCGTTATTTCAAGTTATAACATGGCATAGCAGGAACAAACAACGGTAATTAATTTATGTTAGATCCGAGTATACTTACGAGTATGAGTTTTGTAAAATCTTAGACCTTTCTATAAAATCATAAATTAATAACCTTTGTTAGGGTTCAGGGCCCAATGGAACCATATTTGGTGCTAAGATTGGTAGGAATTCATAAATTTTATTGATTGAAAATGTTCTCACTCGATCTAGTTAATATTAGTGAGAAAATACAAGATTTTTTACTAGCGTAAGGGCGGTATTCAAAAAGACATTTAGTCCTTAATCTTGATTATTCTGAGGACAGATTGTATAGACAGATTATCAGATTGTCTATAGATACAATCCGTCCTTAGATAACTCAAGATTTAAAACTGAGTACCATTCCAGAATACAGGCCTTAAATTCCGCTACCCGTCAGTTGGTCAGCAGATTCTATCTTATAAACCCGAATAGCTGGACAGTATAAATTTGGTGAAAAATTGATATAGTGTTTATTACTCGATACTATTTTTAACATTAATAAAGACTATAACATAAAAAAAATCAAAAGAAAGTAAAATAATGAGGGTCTCCACGAGACATACTTTAGGGTTGGCTGGCGGAACCCGTCGTTCCTGTGGAAGACTCGCCCATTGGACCGGTTTTTTGGTACATGTACATATCCATCATATGAAGGGCCCTCTTATTAAATTGTATTAATAGTCATTAGTATTATCAGAATTGTATATTATAAATGAATTGAGGTTATTTCTTTTTGAAAGCGATTGAGGTTATTATATTATTGCTGTATCTAATAAAGTTTGGACGATTCATAGAATCAATAAGTTTTGTGTAATTATGCGTTTCTATACATAGAATCAGTGAAAGTTAGGGAACTGATAGAAACAAAATTAAGTACATGTTATTTCATTAATGCTTTCTCTGCTGAGATAAGCAGAGATAAATCGCGGAGGCAGGAATTCACCAGAGTAAATTCGTTTGACTAAAAAAAGTGTTCATGTGTTTTACTGTAGTGTTGAAAACTCAGTTGTCAACACTGTTTGTTGTAAATGCAGTTTAAATTGAACTCCACACTGGACGCAGGATACCGACGAAACCGACATTTCTATTATGAACTCGTTAGGGCACGGGGAGCGGCGTACCGAAGCGCGGCACTAAAGGCCACGGCAGGGGCTGCTCAAGTCGTGGGTCGAATACGGCGGCTGGGACTCGAGGTGGCTCTCCACAAATCCGAGGCTATGTGTTTTCACGGGCCTCGAAGGGGGCCACCTGCGGGAACCAGCATTTCCGTAGGGGGCGTAAACATCGGCATCGAGCCCACGATGAAGTACCTTGAGGTCGTACTCGATAGCCGATGGGACTTCGGACCTCATCTCCGAAGTCTGGCCCCGAAACTGAGGGGGGCTGCGGCTGCGCTATCGCGGCTAATGCCCAACGTTAAGGGACCCAACGCCCCCACTAGGAGACTGTACCTGGGGATCGTGCGAAGCATGGCCCTGTACGGGGCTCCCGTATGGGCGGATACTCTGGCGGCCCGCAACGTGGCTGTATTAAACAGCCCATTAAAAGCGATGGCCGTCAGAGTGATCAGGGGGTACCGCACGATCTCCGTCGAGGTGGCATGTCTCCTAGCCGGGACCCCTCCATGGGACCTGGAAGCGAGAGCCCTTGCGTTACTGTACCAGTGGCGCAAGGAGGCGTTGGAGCGGGGCCATAGGCCGGAGCCCCGAGAAATCAGGGCTCGGCGGTCCCAGCTCCGCCGGGAACTCATGGAGACATGGTGGGTGCGACTTGAGCATCCAAGGTGGGGGGAATCCACCATTGCGGCGGTGAGACCGATCATGAAGGAGTGGTTGGAGAGGCACCACGGTGACCTCTCCTACCGGATGTGCCAGATACTTACCGGGCACGGGTGCTTCGGTAGGTATCTATGGCGCATCCACCGGGAGACAACACCGCAGTGCCAGCACTGCGAGGATCCTGGCGAAGACACGGCGCTCCACACGTTAGTGGAGTGCCCTGCGTGGGCGAGTCAACGCCGGGATCTCGTTGCGGTCCTGGGCGTGGACGTTCTTTCTTTGGAGACCATGGTGAGGGCCGTGGTCTCCGACGGGAGCAAATGGCACGCCGCCGCCTCTTTCTGCGAGCAGGTAATGCGCGCGAAAGAGACGGCGGAGAGGGAGCGGGAGAGAACCCTGCCCCCCGAGTTCCGCAGTCTGCGGCGAGGACGCCGCAGACTCGTCTACGCCCGGGACTACCGACCTCCATGATCGGGGCCTTAGGACTTCAGATGGCCGACTCGCCGTCCTTACAGAAGCAGGCCGTGGCGGACGCGTGTCGTGTGTGTCCTACACACGCTTGCCAACTCACCGACGCGGGATATAACCCGACCCCACCAGGCGAGGCCGCGGTGGCGGCCAATGTCCGCCGGCAACCCTGGGGTTATCCTTTCGAGGGCTTACCCGGGGTTCCCGGCAATGGACACTTGGGAAGGACACCGTGTGGTTTTAGTCGGTCCGATTCCGACACGCCCACCCCATCGTCGGCACCGATGGGGTGAAGCCCGTGGGGGATTCCACACGTTAAAAAAAAAAAAATGGGGTCTTATTTTCGGTATCATAAGTAGTAGTAAAAATGCAGCCATTCTGGCGTATTTGTGTAAAAACATACATACATCAGACGGCGTGCCAAAATACTGGACACGGTAGGTAAGACTGACACTTCGAATCACTTCAATTCTATTTAAACTGTTGATGGAGCTTGGTGGAATTTATTGTTACACATATTATATAAGAACACACTTGTACATTTGCACTTTTTTCTTAACAATCATTGTAAACCTTTGAGGATGCCATAAGGCGAAACTGGTCATATTCAATGATAAATACTATGGAAAAAGAATAAATATGTTGTCAATATGTTTATTTTTATTTATTCAATGACAATAAACAGTCAATACTTAATTACTGTTACTAACAGGATTACATGGTTATAATTATTGACCTATACCTAGTGTCAAAAGTTGAAAATAAATTAATTTACATTAAGATGAAAACAAAACATATGAAAGAGATGTAATGCTACAAATAGTTGGAAGCCGAACTGCTGCAGTTCTACGTCATCATCAGTCTGCCTTGACCCTTATATAGGAATATTCATATTAGGAGAGACTATGACAAAGATAACACGCTAGTTGCGATAACAATGGAACAAATAAAACATATACATATTAATTGTAAATATTGTCACGATGTTTGCATTAAGATAAGAATATTATTTCCGAGGTTTCGCCCAGTTTTCTTGGTAAACATGTGCGTTGAAAATAATACCTACTGCAAGCAAGAAAACACACATACGTTTCTCTACATGCATTGACTGGCTCAATCGGTCCCCCGCATACCGGGGGCGAGTCGGGTACCCCGTGGTCCCCCCTCCCAAGGAGGGCCAGACCGAAAGGAATGGCCCTGGGTCAGCCGGGGTGCGAGGGATATGTCACGAGGCAACCTCACCTCCGGCCTAGCACATCGACCCACAGACGGCGTGCGGTTTAGTCGGTTCGAGTTCGATGTAACCTCCCCCTTCGGCTCCGAAGAGGGGGGGGGGGGGGAATTCCTGGGGATTTCTCGCACGTAAAAAAAAACTGGCTCAATCGGGGAAGAACTGTAGATGGATTACATAGGTCAATTTAAATGTATCTGAACGATTTACCGATATTTCTGGCTATAATGATGATGATCTAAATGATAATTCATCAAAATCGTTTCAATCGTTTGGTTGGTTTAGTTGGTTGGTTTGGTCAAAGAAGAAGTCTTTGTGAGAGAATACAGGAACCGACGTTAACGTACAGTCGGCAACAGATCGATCTTGACGAACAAAGTACTCAATATTATCTTAATTTTTTTTACCCCCTTTGTGTTGACTGATTGTTGTGATATCTGGTACATACAATGACAATAAAAATTGCAATCATAAAAAAAAACTTTGCTCTTAATACGACAGTTTTAAGATCATTATGAGACTTTGTCGTCAAGATATTTCTGACGCTGACTGTCCACACAGGTCAAACACATAAATGGCTTTTCGGTCCATGGCACAGATTACATCAAACTGAATGCAGTGATAAATTGAATTAATTAATTAATTGCCATGGAAACAGGACATGGGTTGAAATCATAGATATAGTATTGTTGAAATACACTAGGGCACTTTAGCAGGTACTATTACATTAGGTGCGTTCCAGTTTCGCACGGTGACAATATAGACTCAGCAGACAGTGTCAGTGTGAAGTGATTAGTTCACTCCCATCATCAGCCATATATTTTCAATTTGGGATACCTTGTTGCGATACCTGCATTATTCGTTGAAATTAGGTATATACATAGTCTGAATAGCACATAGGATCTATATTTAGTAAATAAATGATTAAATTAAGCAGTATCAGGCAGAATCAGACGACCTTGTCAAAATATCCTAAAGGAATAATACTGTATTGTTAAACATAGCTTTGTAACTGACATGTTTTTTTCGTAATCTATAAAAGATAATAAAATAAATTATAATAAATAAAAAAACCCGACGGATTCTGAAAAGATCAAAACAAGCTTTATAGCTGGCGGTACCCATTAATTTTCATCTGTTTTGAGAATTGCAAATGGGTACCGCCTGCTATTTTCGATCTTTTCAGAATCAGTCGGGTTTTTTATTTATAATAATTTATTTTATTTTTACTTTTTGGTAATGGCCTTCTAATTTCCTTCATTTTGATACCCCACTCGATAAACTTGAGTGAATTTTTATTTCACAACATATATTTTGGCCCCTAAAATCTAACATATAGCTTCTATTTACATTTTAAGTACCCAGGAACCATTAGGAGACGAATACCTTTCATTTAAGATATCAATCAAAGAAATCTATGTAGTGGTTCAGAAGATATGAGATAATAAAGAACATTACAAACACACATACAAGATACGTGCGTAAAACATAACCTTTCTTGACAGTCGGGTAAAAATAGTTAATGTAGTTGAAAAATACATATTAGTACCATCGAATCTGAGTAGAATAGGTAACTAAAGTAGCGGTTAGATCTCTAGGGCGGGAGGCTGCGTGCTTGAGACGGCATGCGGTATTAGTCGGTTCGAGTTCGATATAGGGTGGCCGACGGGGGTGATATTCGAGAGGATATCCACGTGGGAATTTGTTCAGAATTTCGTACGAAAAAAGGGCGGGGAACCTTCTCACTACATGTGGAGTATTAGCAGCACAGCTGTCTTCAAATATTGGAGATCGAGACAGAGCCCCGAGTTCGAGCCATATTTTCAAAACGCATGATTTCAATTCTATTACAAAGAAAAATTGAGTAATTACCTACCTAGATTTTGTAATTTCTAATTGTAAGTTTTACCTCACTTTTATTGTTTTAAGGTCACACTTTTAGTAGGTACTTTACCGGTAAAATGTATCACAAAATATTAACCATTATAACAATATTACTCACGCTGGTTCACAGTACCATGAAAGCCGTTCATCATCTTTTCATTCACTGGCACAACTTATAAACTACCTAATTGAGTCCTTTCTCACTACTAAATACTAACGAACTAGATGACTAACACTAGATTTCAAACCACACACGAATATGCATTGATCTCTCCATTAACCAATCATGAGAAGAAGTGTCAAGCAATACTCTTAAGGTTCTATGATGGGAAAGCAATTATTATAAACCATATAATTGAGTGTATGATTATGTTTACAAAGCAACAAACCTATGAACTACATAATGAACGTATTGTAAACAAATCTATAGCACTTCTTGCAATGGATAAACATGTTATTATTTTTATTATAATTTCTTTATGCGTATTCTGCTAATAAATCATGGTGACATAATAAGTAAGGATTTCTTTTTTCAATCATGTCTATTGTATAACATGTAATCGAAAAGGAACCAGTAATTTATTTCTCTTAGGGAGAGATATTAAACAGAATAGAAAAAGTTTTAGCTTTGATTAAAAATTTAACATTTGATGTCATCTTGCCAGAGATTTATATCTAACGCTTTTTATCTAGTCACTCGTCTTTACCATAAGGAAGAGAGTAGGTAAGCAGATAATAAAAAATCTTTGCACTTACTACGATCCTGGTATACAACTTTCACTTCTTCTACATTTATAGTTTGTTTACAATTTTCGTTAGTTGCAAGAGTACACTTGACCGAACATTAACTTAAAATGTCCTCGATTTGATACGTTCGCCTTGGTCAACCCTCATCGAGTTGCTCTTTTACCTTGGCCTCATAAATCTGTTTGATGAATCATATTTAGTCCATCCGTTCAACCAGTCCGATACATCTCTCTATGGTTATTGTTACTACACGTTCTATTACCAATACGAACAACACAACGCTCCCTTATCACGTTGTTTCTCACTTGGTCTACATGTATAGATACTATCAAAAATTTATTTCCGTTAATATTCTTTTTCTCTAATTCAAATTAATTTTTAGATATACAACATAATGTAGTTCCATCAAAAATCGGAATTAATGCTCGAATGATAATAAAGCTAAGTTTAATCATACCATATGAAACTGCTTCACTCACACATAACACCCTCTACAAGGGACTCAACATATATCACCGTAGGTTTCTAGCGACACAATATATATCACAGTAATTTTCTTTACCCTACAGTGTTAACCGCACAAGCAAAATGTTAGCATTAACCTTCTTTATAGTTCTCTGCTTTTCTGGTTCTTATGCAGACAAGTCAACAGTTCAAATTATCAATGGAACCACAATATCTGAAGACCATCATATGAGAGTGCGACAAGCATCGTTCGAGGACGATCTACTTGCTATGATCACTGTGTACAAACGTTCATATCCTTTCGTAACCAGAACGACCGTGATCGAATACCCGGAGCCGGGAATACCGGGCCACTGTCTGATCATGGCGCTGGATATACAATCGAATCTGATGAATGTTACTCAAGGCTTTGCAAGTGTCATTGCGGGTGGAATCGGCAGAAACTATGTGAGGATCAAGTTGCGTAGTTCGCTGGGACATTGCCTTTACTCCTCGGTGAAGATTTATGGAGTACGTTTGTAAGAGCTTTGGGAGGTATTTTTGGGGGGTTGGGATTGTTTAAAAAAGGTGTAGGTACGAAATAATATCAATAAGTCATAGTAGTCTTATATGTTAGAAATTGGTGCATAAAAATGTTGACGTGTACAAGGTACTTCTGAAATAATATTATTGAAAGTTTAAAGCTAAAGATCGGAAAATGTCTAAATTCAGGATGGGACTTGTACTTCACAGTTAGTCAAAGTATCGTCCGTGTAAAGGACTCAATCGCGAGTTCAAGTGGAGGACTTAACTATAATATCTATTGACTTTTTCTAATCTAAATCTATATTGCCCCTCTAGACAAGTCGCAATTCGTTTGCAGCCCCTCTAGACAAGTGGCAATTCGCTAGCCGGCGTTTGGTGGAATAGAATGACGAATGTATGGGATTTGACGTAAATGACAGTCGTTAACGCATGTCAAATACGTCAAATCCTATACATTTGTCATTCTATTCCATCAAATGCCTGCTAGCGAATTGCCACTTGTCTAGAGGGGCAGGCGTTTGATGGAATAGAATGACGAATGTATCGGATTTGACGCTTATGACGCATGTCATAAACTACTACTAAACGCCTGCCAACGAAATGCCACTTGTTTAGAGGGGCAGGTTATTATTAACACCTGGCTCTGGAGTTATGACTGAACAAAAATGTAATGTAATTTTATAGCGACATAGAATTATTATAATATATGAATGGATGGATTTGGTGTAAAGCTGGATTACAATATAGAATAGCATATAGGCTTTCTCCTAGGAATAAGTAGGTGCCTGTAGACTGTGATTCTGGGGGACGAATAACACTCACTATAATGCTTTTAGTTTATTAAAAAAAGTCTTGGATGAGTCTATAATAATTAGAGTTAATCATGGAAGTAAATAATTTAATAATTTATGTATTATTATAATTTGTAATAATATTACGACTATTGTTGTTTTTAACAACAATTTCGATTTTCAATGCAAATAAATTAACTTAATATTATGAATGTTTATTTGTTATGTTATTCGTGATTAATTAAATGGTTTTATTTAAACTTGATTGTTGGATCTTTAGTTATTGAAATAAAATTATACCCCTTTCTTTTCAACCGGCTTCTAAAATGAGAAGGTTCTCCATTGGGATGTTTATAAACCTATATTTTTTATATTTGTATGCGCATAACGCCGTTTTTTTAAAAAAAAATTGTATGTATCTATTCAATTAATACTACAAAATCAACCGGAATTGATGCAGTCCTATAGTATGGGAATTTCTTATATCCTTTGAACGCAGAAGTTCAGAATATTCAACAATATTTCCGGTGTATATGCATGCCTTGATTTTTTTTTATTTTTGAATTCGTTTTATTTTGGGTTTGAGGTAGTCCTGCCCCTCTAGACAAGTGGCAATTCGCTAGCAGGCGTTTGATGGAATAGAATGACGAATGTATAAGATTTGACGTATTTGACATGCGTTAACGACTGTCATTTACGTCAAATACCATACATTCGTCATTCTATTCCACCAAACGCCGGCTAGCGAATTTCCACTTGTCTAGAGGAACTGTATTAGTTTCATTGATATTTGACTTGCGATACCGGAGATTTACAAGGCAACTCCACAAAATCTAATAGATATTGTGAAATGATAGGTGGGAGGAGAAGAGGAGTAGGAGGTATTGTTAGATTTATGACCATCTTATAACAAGGTACCTAAGTACATTACTGTGGTCAAGGACGTGCTAGAATTGATTAGACTTGGAGTACAAAGACAGGCAACAGAATTCCTTAGCGATGTACAGCATGAATATCTCGTACAATTTATAAAGGGTATAAATAGTACGAGATCCTATAAAACAGTCGTACCTAACTATGGCTGCAGACATGCTGGAATGGTCTAGACAGAAATAGAAAAGAAGAAGGAGAACAGAATTTTGACTAAATAGACAGATAATAGGACTCTATGATTGTCTCATTTGAGATATGCGAGGAATATTATTGATTCTATAGGGAGTTTATTAAAAATACAATCATTATGCAGCAATTTCAGCAATCTGTCATCGTATGGTCTTCTGGTTTCAGTGCCTGTAAGTTTGCAATTGTAAGCTCGCGTTTGTTTACATTCTAAATAGCCTTCAATGCATATTTCCTAATTTCAGATAAATCTATCAACTCATTTATGGAACGGTTGGTGAAGGGTGCAGAGGGAGCCGATCTGGCGAGTCCTAGGGCGGTGTAACAGCCCGAATCGGGAGCATGGCTGCACGCGCTGCCTTCGGCCCACCTGGCCACTTTACTGGACGACAATTCATTGCTGGTGGCGTTGACTCTCCGCCTGGGTTGTATATATTCACCTGCGACTCTATTGACGGCCAGCACGCATTGAGTTATCGTAGAAGCGCGGGTAGGTTTCCACGTCACCAAGCTCTCAAACACATACTGCGAAGACGTCCGCAGATATCCCGTGCCCGGTATGACTCTGGTGACTGGTGTCATGGAAGAATGGCAGATGATGCCTGTTGTGGGACGCCAGGAGCGTCAGCACGGTTGCGTAAATAAAATAATAAGTAGCGTGGTTGATGGGCTCATCTGAAAGCCATTTCGATTAATCGGTATCACGTTCACTAAAAAGGGAAAAATAAGTCATTTTTAACAGAAATAATCAAACCGTCTTCTAGGACAAAAATGCACTGCAAAGTAAAAAAAATATTACTAATATATCTCGGAAGATACGAATGAGCGTAGGATTTTTGTTGAAGAAGAAGTCAGTTTAATTTTTTTTCGTTGAATACGGGTTTTAACTGATTCACTCCTTACAATAACACTAATAACAACAATGCAATTTCAATCAATAAAACCGTTAAACCAAAAAAAAATTATAAGTATTGCGTGTTTTTGTTCGACATAAATATCCACATATTTGTTTAAACTAGTTTTTATTTCATTGGACGTTGTAGATACTAGAATATATTTTCTCGTTCATGTTCCCATCATAATCCTGGTCTTTTCACTGTTACGTACGGTGGCTTCTTTCTCCCTTCTTAATGTATACCACTTATCTCTTACGGCTAATAGGTACTTTCATTATTTACTTTCTTTTCCTTCACCACATGTCTTCCATAAATCTTCACTGAAAAATTGAGACCTGCTCCTTTTCGGCTCTTCAATTTTATCTTCACATACCGTTGGCCAATACCTCCTGACATGATTTTCGCGTAACCTCCATTGCCCTGTTCCAAATCGTAAATTTCTATTGCTTTAAGTAGATAGTACTGAGCGACGCCAGGCTCCGGGTACTCAAAGATGCAATTCCTATATACCGACGGAATCCCACGTTTATAAATGTCCATCTTGAATAGGAGATCATCTTCGTAAGCGGCAAGACCTTGTATTACGTTGTGACTTTTATGGTATTGAATTTTTGATGCAAGTGCATTTGAAATCACTAGGCAGATCGCGGTGTAGTGTAATGTGAACATTTTGTAGTTCGGTTTATACTGTAAGGTATAATAGTAGTCTTACGTTATATAGTAATGAAATGGAAAGTGTTATTCGCGAATGAGACATGCAATTGATATTGCGATTGCGTACTCAATAAATCATATGACTACTAGTAGTTGTGTGAACAGTGGACCTCGCGAACACCCACATGAGTACCCTTAATCAAATATTGTGTCCCTAAAAGAAACCGATATGTATCTTATTTTAAACAGCCCTGGATGTATCACTACAGATTAATGACGATCCGTTCTTAAAAAAACGGTACAGTAAACTTCTCCCCCTTTTCTCCCTCATTTTCTCTCCTAACAAAAATGCTCTCGACAAAAGTTAAGTGGAAATCGTGCCAAGTTTGGTGAAATTCGGTTAAGAAATGTGCCCTCTAGACCGCAACTAACAAACCGACGCAGATATGGACCTTATCGAAACGGAGATGTTCGCTCGCTTCGCTCACTGATGCTCGGCAGTCGCTTCTAATATAGCCGGAGCAACTAAAGGTATGATTCCGAAGGTGACCGCATACCACAACTGCCGATGCACGCAGCAGATACGCGTAATTCATTGCGGCTTCCTTATCGAAGTTTAACAATTAATATATGCAATGTATGTGCTGCATGCGTCTGCAGTTGTCGTATGCGATCGGCTTCGGAATCAAACCACATCATATTTAAGTGGACCCCGAACGCCGAGATGCTTTTATTTCAAATATCTCCGATTTATAGATACGACTAAATTTCAATTTTTGCGAACTCTAGCAAATATTTTCTTAAGTTGTTTTTAAACACATTCGTTTATTTACTCAGCCATAGTGTGATGGAGAACTTTCATACATGAAACGATACACGCAAAGGTGTTACTACACTAATCCAATCGACACGTCATCGGTCGGCCTCGAAAACCAAAACTTTTGTTCCTTGGTATTTTTGGTACCTTACTCTCTCACGAGACGTGCATGATGATAAATTATTAAAGTTACATATAAAGTCATAGCTCTTACCCAACAGGGTAGGCAGAAATCACATCTTAACATTCTATTTACACTTTCGCTGGTAATGGGGACTCTCGATCTGGTCTTTTTCTTTAAAAAACCTCAATACTTTTGATAATATACGTACACTTAGGTTAATCCTTATCGGATTGCCAAAGCCTAAGCACCCCTTTCTCTATTTAAGTAGAGAACAGTTCAATATCTTGCTGGTTCTGTCTTGAATAAATTGAAGTAAGTAATGTTTAATAATAAGTGACTTGATCAGAAAAACGTAAGATTAAAATTATTTGTAATAACTTTTCCCATGGGAGCTAATTAGCAAAATATGATTAACATAGTAAGTCTGCCGTTGTAAATCCATTGTATTAGAAATATACATAAATATTTCTTTAATACGTACTATGACTACTAAAAGACATTTTGTATTTCTTTCTTTATACTTCCAGTAGCCAATAAAAAGATATTGTAATTGCAAAAAAAAACGATTGTTGAAAGTCACAAAAAAGTTGAAAGAACATAAAAGACAAGAAAAATGACTTTAGTGTTGTTTAATCACTGTGTTTAATAGTTCCTGTGTTAACTTAGGTATGGTTCTTTGTATATATGGAGTGTCGTTTGCGTAATATTGTATAATAATTAAAAGTTGGGATCCTTACGACATTACATCACACTTCACAGGATTCTAACTTCAAGTAAAAGTCAAGTAAAGGAAGTTTGCTGGCTTTTTGGCAGGGCAGTCGTGTAATTGTTCATGTTCAATACCACTATATCATATTGGTTGTATTCAACGGTTATTTCCTTCGCTTTGGTTATCGGGAATGACGCAATGCCCTTGGCCCAAGATCGTATAGCATTGATGTCATATTGCGTACTTATGGTACACAGATAAATCTCCTATCACGTGGACATTCGTCATTTCTCATATAAAATAGAAATAGCATAGAAATAGAATAAAATAGCTTCTTATTTAATTATTCTTAATAGAGGTTTTGTCCTGCATCGCATTGCAATAATAAATTAAAACAATAAAATAAATGTTACACTGGCCTTGTTACGCAAAAATGAAAAAGTAGTATTCTTTATTGTATGTCAATAAATATCTTACAGTTATATTAACATATTTTATAACCTAAAATTACTTTTCACTTAACGACACTTCTCACATAAACCTCCCGTAAATAATCACTGTAAAGTTGAACCCGTAGCCGCGCTGACTCCTCAGTTTGATCTTAACGAACCTCTGTCCTACTCCTCCGTCAAGTATGGACGCATAACCGCCAGTATCGTCATCCTTATTATCCTTAATTTCGATACATGTAATGTAGGCAAAATTTGTCGCTCCTGGTAACGGGTACTCCAGTGTGCTAGACCTAACGGTTAACGGGAATGCGTATTTGTACTCGTCGAATCTGTACACAATCACATCTGCGTAGTTTGGTTGCCCTAGCACTAAGTCATGGCTTTGGCAGTAAGAGGATACTGCAAGGCAGAGAAACACGATAGGGTTTAGTATTCTCATTTTAAAATTGGTTTGGCACTGAAGTAATTGTTGTGGGACTACGTTTTATATAAATAGGAAGGGTATTATGCAGAATTGCGGCAGTCTAATTTTGTAATTCCGTGGACTGATAAGTCATTTATATAAAGGCTATGTTTCACTCATCTTTATAAGTCTTTGCGATAGTCACGATCTCATTTGAGACTTCTAGAGTGAATTCTCAATTTAATATCAAAGATAATAAAATAGCAGATATCCTTATTATTTTTGAAATTGAGAAAGTGTAGGTGGCTGAAAGTTACTCAACAAACTTTAAAACCTGATTTAAAGGTTTTGCACGCAGTGAGTTAGTGAAAAACATGTACGTTATTAGCGTATTGGACAAATGATATACTTATGAAAAATTTAATCATATAGATAGAAGATGTAGCCAGTCCTTAATCTAGGGAACGTATATCAATCCAAAGATTTAGAATTACTCCTGTAGGTGTACATAATACCATCCTACGTTCCACATGCTCAGAGATATCGCGAACCTTCAACTATTGGGGCAAGTACACAGATCCATTATAATCTCGAAGATAAGAAGCAATTCGGTTTTAATTTTGCTGTTTCTTTTGATTACCTTAAATTGTATTATGGATTAAACTAGTAATAGTAGAATACCGTCGCAATAGAGTAGTGTCCTGAGTCAACGGATCATCAACAATACTGCTTTAGGTTGTAGGTTTTTCTCGACAAATATGCATAGTAGACTAAGATGTTGCCTAACTATGACTTATCATAATTTTTGATTCCCAAAATAGGTCAAAATATAACCAATAACATAATAATAAAATATAAGTTTTTAGATTCCTTTTGAAATTTCATTCAATGTACATGTGTAAACGCGACGTGGACTGACATAAATGTGATACTCTCTTGCACCCCGTGCTTGCACCCATTCATTTGCACTACGCGTCAGCACACTGTGATGTCACAGTGTGCTGCGATTTTGTGGGGAGCGTTTTCGGGTGGCTCGAGAAATTTAAATTTCGAATATCTTTAAAACTATATGTCATAAGAATATTAACTTTAACAATTCATTATACTATTGCAAATAAAAAAAATAGGACACAACCCTATTCAAGCGATTCGGTAACTCCTTAGAGACACATCAGAAGGAGGAGGTGTACACTGTAAGTAGACACCAGGCTCCGAGGTGGTGATGATGATGAAGTCTCGTTGTATGACGCCGGTTTACTTCAATCACGGGATAAAACACTGACTTTGTTTATATTAATTATTACAGACATTGATGTAAGAAACCTAATTATCGATATATACATGTTTACAATGAACACCACTAAAATTATCATGTCGTGTTAGAGGTCGCAATGTGATTAAATAAGAGTGAATATCAATAGTTTGAAACACAATGATACTTTTTAGTTTACACATTGTTAATACATCACTTTTTTATTTAGGTATATAGTTAACGTCAATTTGACTTCACCTCGCCTGATAGTATACTGAAGTCAAAATCTCAAAATGGTCAACATTACAGAAACATAGCATGCTACAATGGTGGTACTCAGCTTGAAGGCCTCATGAGTTGCTTTTTCACGAGGACCCGGGATTGTTGGAAGAAGAAAACATGTGAACTTGTAAGGAATTCCAGGTCTTAATGGTGCAGCAAAGAAAAGACCCACCGAACCACTTGGTTCCTTATAAAATATTTTACACCGTATGCGGGTGACATCTATACCCTGCACGTGTTGTCTTGTGCAAAAAAGGAGAGGGTGGGACTAATTGGAAGAGTTCATCAGAACATTCACCATAGTAAGTAGTAGAATACTGCCAAGAAAGCGACATCTCCACGCATCTGCAAAGGTTCGAGGGTGTTCGTGACCCCAGGATTTCCAAAATGCAGACCGCACGTCGCTGCAACCGGATGTATTAAGCCCCTTTAACATCCTTGGGCCGAGGCCCACCTTACCTGCTAGTCAGTTAGGATTTCCTTTAGCTAGAGATTGGGTTGTTAGACGACAGTGGCTCCTGTAAAAGTCAGGAGAAGCCAGAAAAAGAAATAGGAGCTAAAAGTACTCTATCCTAACAATCTTACTTACAAACTTCCTACTGCTAGTGACTAGGGATGGAGGGATTGGCTTCTGCAGGTCAAATGGCAGTCGCTCTACGGAAAATATCGAAGATTAATCAAACCCGAAGTTTCACTGAAAAAAGTGGAGCTCGAGGTCAAAGCAACTGGGATTAATGCTAGGATGAAGCGGAAGATAATAAGCAAAAGACAAGTATTGAAATGTACAAATGGTGACCGTATCACTAAAAGCAATATTTACAGCCAACCTTTGGGTGGACATTGATTTGGCTAGTCATAAAATATCAACAGGAGTATTTAAAATACGATGCAATAATAGAGGTTTTGTCCTGCATCGCATTGCAATAATAAATTAAAACAATAAAATAAATGTTACACTGGCCTTGTTACGCAAAAATGAAAAAGTAGTATTCTTTATTGTATGTCAATAAATATCTTACAGTTATATTAACATATTTTATAACCTAAAATCACTTTTCACTTAACGACACTTCTCACATAAACCTCCCGTAAATAATCACTGTAAAGTTGAACCCGTAGCCGCGCTGACTCCTCAGTTTGATCTTAACGAACCTCTGTCCTACTCCTCCGTCAAGTATGGACGCATAACCGCCAGTATCGTCATCCTTATTATCCTTAATTTCGATACATGTAATGTAGGCAAAATTTGTCGCTCCTGGTAACGGGTACTCCAGTGTGCTAGACCTAACGGTTAACGGGAATGCGTATTTGTACTCGTCGAATCTGTACACAATCACATCTGCGTAGTTTGGTTGCCCTAGCACTAAGTCATGGCTTTGGCAGTAAGAGGATACTGCAAGGCAGAGAAACACGATAGGGTTTAGTATTCTCATTTTAAAATTGGTTTGGCACTGAAGTAATTGTTGTGGGACTACGTTTTATATAAATAGGAAGGGTATTATGCAGAATTGCGGCAGTCTAATTTTGTAATTCCGTGGACTGATAAGTCATTTATATAAAGGCTATGTTTCACTCATCTTTATAAGTCTTTGCGATAGTCACGATCTCATTTGAGACTTCTAGAGTGAATTCTCAATTTAATATCAAAGATAATAAAATAGCAGATATCCTTATTATTTTTGAAATTGAGAAAGTGTAGGTGGCTGAAAGTTACTCAACAAACTTTAAAACCTGATTTAAAGGTTTTGCACGCAGTGAGTTAGTGAAAAACATGTACGTTATTAGCGTATTGGACAAATGATATACTTATGAAAAATTTAATCATATAGATAGAAGATGTAGCCAGTCCTTAATCTAGGGAACGTATATCAATCCAAAGATTTAGAATTACTCCTGTAGGTGTACATAATACCATCCTACGTTCCACATGCTCAGAGATATCGCGAACCTTCAACTATTGGGGCAAGTACACAGATCCATTATAATCTCGAAGATAAGAAGCAATTCGGTTTTAATTTTGCTGTTTCTTTTGATTACCTTACATTGTATTATGGATTAAACTAGTAATAGTAGAATACCGTCGCAATAGAGTAGTGTCCTGAGTCAACGGATCATCAACAATACTGCTTTAGGTTGTAGGTTTTTCTCGACAAATATGCATAGTAGACTAAGATGTTGCCTAACTATGACTTATCATAATTTTTGATTCCCAAAATAGGTCAAAATATAACCAATAACATAATAATAAAATATAAGTTTTTAGATTCCTTTTGAAATTTCATTCAATGTACATGTGTAAACGCGACGTGGACTGACATAAATGTGATACTCTCTTGCACCCCGTGCTTGCACCCATTCATTTGCACTACGCGTCAGCACACTGTGATGTCACAGTGTGCTGCGATTTTGTGGGGAGCGTTTTCGGGTGGCTCGAGAAATTTAAATTTCGAATATCTTTAAAACTATATGTCATAAGAATATTAACTTTAACAATTCATTATACTATTGCAAATAAAAAAAATAGGACACAACCCTATTCAAGCGATTCGGTAACTCCTTAGAGACACATCAGAAGGAGGAGGTGTACACTGTAAGTAGACACCAGGCTCCGAGGTGGTGATGATGATGAAGTCTCGTTGTATGACGCCGGTTTACTTCAATCACGGGATAAAACACTGACTTTGTTTATATTAATTATTACAGACATTGATGTAAGAAACCTAATTATCGATATATACATGTTTACAATGAACACCACTAAAATTATCATGTCGTGTTAGAGGTCGCAATGTGATTAAATAAGAGTGAATATCAATAGTTTGAAACACAATGATACTTTTTAGTTTACACATTGTTAATACATCACTTTTTTATTTAGGTATATAGTTAACGTCAATTTGACTTCACCTCGCCTGATAGTATACTGAAGTCAAAATCTCAAAATGGTCAACATTACAGAAACATAGCATGCTACAATGGTGGTACTCAGCTTGAAGGCCTCATGAGTTGCTTTTTCACGAGGACCCGGGATTGTTGGAAGAAGAAAACATGTGAACTTGTAAGGAATTCCAGGTCTTAATGGTGCAGCAAAGAAAAGACCCACCGAACCACTTGGTTCCTTATAAAATATTTTACACCGTATGCGGGTGACATCTATACCCTGCACGTGTTGTCTTGTGCAAAAAAGGAGAGGGTGGGACTAATTGGAAGAGTTCATCAGAACATTCACCATAGTAAGTAGTAGAATACTGCCAAGAAAGCGACATCTCCACGCATCTGCAAAGGTTCGAGGGTGTTCGTGACCCCAGGATTTCCAAAATGCAGACCGCACGTCGCTGCAACCGGATGTATTAAGCCCCTTTAACATCCTTGGGCCGAGGCCCACCTTACCTGCTAGTCAGTTAGGATTTCCTTTAGCTAGAGATTGGGTTGTTAGACGACAGTGGCTCCTGTAAAAGTCAGGAGAAGCCAGAAAAAGAAATAGGAGCTAAAAGTACTCTATCCTAACAATCTTACTTACAAACTTCCTACTGCTAGTGACTAGGGATGGAGGGATTGGCTTCTGCAGGTCAAATGGCAGTCGCTCTACGGAAAATATCGAAGATTAATCAAACCCGAAGTTTCACTGAAAAAAGTGGAGCTCGAGGTCAAAGCAACTGGGATTAATGCTAGGATGAAGCGGAAGATAATAAGCAAAAGACAAGTATTGAAATGTACAAATGGTGACCGTATCACTAAAAGCAATATTTACAGCCAACCTTTGGGTGGACATTGATTTGGCTAGTCATAAAATATCAACAGGAGTATTTAAAATACGATGCAATAATACTAAAGTATACTTTATTAACATAACAATTAGTTTACAATAGAAGTATCGTGGCCACAATAGATACTATACAATGTACTATACGACTATGATGCTGAGATTATATAAGATCTTGTACATTATAGTAAGTTCACAATATATTTATAACACTTTACATACAACAACAGGAAAATATAATACTGATCAATAGGTATAGGTATAAGTTTGTTGTTTCAAATGTCATTTTTTTGGTCTTTTTGTTGGCAAATCGTGGTGACAATCCTTGAATGAAATACGTCTCACTTTGAAGGTTATCATGTTGTAATAAGAACACATTTCATTTTTGACTGGTAAGCTATCGCAAGGGTATCGAAAGGTATCTTTTCACAAGACTCTGTCCAAATTTTCTTCTACCGGTCAAATAATTTTACAGTAAGACGTGTCTAATTCACATTTCAAATGAAACATTATTTCGCAAATGCAAGACAAGGCACACATTTTTTAAAACAGTTTTGCAGATGTAAGAATACACGAAGAGCATGAATTTGAACAAATTAGGGAAATTAAGTTACTTAAGAAACACACTCTCTTACTCTGATTTTGTTGTAGTAAATAATTTAAAAACTGATATCTCATTTTCCTTCCCCGTCTTTATAAGCATCAATCAGTCTTCTGTCGTTTTAACCAAAATTTGCCAATATTTTCTCTTTGCAATAAATGTTTGTATATATTCATCACTAGTAATATCACTTGACGAGAATCCAAAATACTTTAGACATATCTTCCATAAATCGTCACAGTAAAGTTGAAACCATAGCCCCTCTGAGTCTTCAACTTGATCTTAACGAATCTCTGTCCAATGCCTCCAGCAGAAATCGACGGGTAACCTCCACTGCCATCCTTATCATTGTCCTTTACGTATATAGCTTTAATATACGCATAGTTCTTTAGACCTGGCTCCGGGTATTCAATAATACTGGTCCTCACCATTAACGGGAACCCGTATTTGTACTCGTCGATTTTATACACGATGACATCGCCGTAGGTTGCCTGTCCTAACACCAAATCATGGCTTTGACAGGAACAGGCCACAGCTAGGCAGAGGATCACGGCAAGACTTAATGTTCGCATTTTGTCGTTCGTTTAGCACAGAAGTGTTAATTGTGGCGTGGGTGCGACGTTTATATAGAAAGGGATGGTTTAATGCACAGGTGAAGCAGGTAATAGATAACGCAAGATAAAATATTCTCAAGGTGAAGTGTAGCTATGTGTTGTGTTTATAATTATTAATAAGTTTTGCGTTTGACCACTGTTGACCATTATCACCTGTTGTAAGTGATGATGTGGTCTAGGATAGAATACGCTTGTCTAGAAGTAAGTTGTTAATTCTAGACTTGAAGACTCTTATGGAATGGATATAATGTAATTATATGGAATGAATTGAATTTGCATTCAAATTTTTGTTCAAAATACATTTCTTGAATATTATTCGGATCATATTTTTATAAACAGGCAGAAGTTGGTGCTGTTTACTGCTTGAAGATGTAAATGCTTGGTTCTCTTTCGCAAAACTACTTGCAGAACAAACACGAAGATATCGAATGTGAGGACTATCCATCACGACGGTCTTGTCATATGACGCAGGTTTACTCACTGTTATGGTGAAATACAAACAATTACATTGTTTAAAATAATTATAAGGAAATTTCCTGGAAACCTTTACTTTATCAGCGAAATAATATAAAGTGATACGGTCAAGTTTATTTAGAGATTACAATTTTGTTTGTTGGGCCAGAATAATAGTGGGAGCCTTGGAGTTCAAAAATACTTTCTACGTGGGTTAACGTAGAAGGTATTTTTACCAACGCTCCTGTCACGCTATTACCTCTGTTGTCGGGGTCACAGTTTGAGGGCAATGGTTTCTACAAGGTTTAGTTTTACGATGATACCGTGGGTTCCGAAGCGGTGAAGTGGGCCAGAATAATGGTGGGCTGCCTTCATATCCGTTACATCGCAAATAAAATGTTGTAGAGACCTTCGCTGCGGCCGTTGCAGCAACAACAACAACAAATAGTAGTAACCCGGTAGAAGTAGAACACCTAAGAGAAGAGTCACATGCGTGTATGATCGTGCGAAGTATGACAACTGGCCCCCAATTCTGCTAATTTTCTGACATAACAACACCACTTTCATACTACTGACATTGCATGAAATGTCATTTAATTTTAGACTTTATATTCGAGATTTTAAAGTCTAAAATAAAAAGATAAAGAGTTTATAAAATTTTTCATTCATTCCACAAGATTGTCATGTAATTTTAAACTTTAACATTATAATGGTAAAGTCTAAATTTAAATGGCATTGGTTTCAGTTTCTGTGATATCGCAGTGGTTTTGCCATGAAAAAATAATAACAGAATCAGGGCCCAGGGTTGTCAGTTGCACAGGTTGTAATACTTAGTCGATTCAAGGTTGTGATATGTTTTAGGTGCAAAGTAATCAAGACGTTATCTTTTTTATACCACTGAGGTAGAAGACAAGCACACGGTCTACCTGATGGATAGTGGTTACCGTAGGCTATGAAAGTGTGCAACACCAAGGTAGTCACACTCGTGTTGCCGACCCTGCAAACACAGAGAGTTTCTGTGCGGTCGGTGTAGAAGACAAATCAGGAATAGAATAGCCTTTGGTCTTCCCACAGACAACACAAAATCTCTCCAGTGAGCTCAGGAATACTATCTATTTACTTGAAGCTCATGATGAATCATTCTAGAAACAGTAAGTACTGCATTTATTGCATTTCAGTTAGTCGATGACAACATCAGGAACCAAGTTTTATGCAAGCGGGACGATAGCGAACCGTTTCGATGGTGTTTTAACGGCCCATTCCCGACCACGACTGCGAGTGGCAGCTAAGCGCGGGGCGGCGAGCGATTAGATCAAAAGTATAAAAATGTTTGAAGCATGCCACGAGACTCCGCTCATAGCGAAAACGCGCGCGCTTTTATCCAAGCGAAACGCTACAGCGGCAGCGGCGCGCAGTGTGCGGAGCGGCAGGAACAAAAGTACGAGCGAATGAGCGCGACGCCACTAAAACCGAGCGGTGCGGACAGCGGTGTAGGATTGACGTACGCCGCTGAAGCGTAGATAAAAACAAAAAAAAAATAGACGATTTTGTGGCGGTAATGGAAACCGAGCAGTTTTTATTACCGAAATTTTAAATCGACTCCGTATTTATGGACGCCAAGACATCCCCAACATAATTATAAAAACATTATAAAAAAGTTGTGGGATGAAATTAAACAATATTTTTTGGAATATGATGGTACGTTTAATTTAAATGACACCAACGAAGCTACTATGTTGACGAAACTACTGGTAGGTTTACTTAATGTATAGATAGTTATTCAATGTAGGTAGATACTTCTAAGTGCTGCAGAATATAATAAGTTTTCACACTCATTCTTGTGTACCTACTCATAAAATTATTATTCTTGATATTTTCTATAATCTCCGTATAGGTCACGAAATTCGCCATTTAAATACTGATCTTTAGTTGGTTCGTGCACTGCTCTCATATTAAGAATGTGAGAGGACTTGTCTTAAAAATGTACTGCTTTCTAAATAGAGAAGGGATAATTTTGTTAACGCCATGATTTTGACCACGTTTTGACGACCTAAATACTTCCACCGCGGCCGCTGCAACTAACCGCTGCTGAGGGTACGTGGCGTGCAAAACGCACCGCTCACCGACGCCCGCGCCGCACCGCTTACCGACGCGACGCCGCGCCGCTCGCCGCGCCGCGCCCCGCTTAGACCGAAGTCGTGGCCAGGCCGTAAGCGTTAAGGTGTATGGCAAACGCTATCAATTTTCAATGACTCCTTTCTATAGTATAGGGTGAAATTTTTCTCCTATATGCACGTTCATATTTTATTATTAGAAAATATGTTCGTGGGTATATAAATAATGCATTAGGTACCACCTTAATTCTACACTTGGTGCAACACCAAGTTTAGAATTAACATAAATTATGGTAAACTAATATACCTAGTACCTAATTTTTCTTTGTGTATTTTACACAAAGAAAAATTTTTTTCAAAGAACTATGAGCATTAGATAAGTACGAGTTGAGTAATCTTGAGAGGTATTTTTTTTACATAAGGTGTTAGGGCATGTGTAGACAGTCAACATCGTGATCCGATGTAGAAACCAATAGTGACAAGTGGGCTACTCTTAGAGCTTATCAGATTGTCGGTGAATTGAAATGTGAGAGCGGTAGGTATATATAATTTTTTATGCTAAAACTTTGACATAATATTTGCTAATGAATACCATCAACTAGATTGATGGCAATGAAGTCATCAGTTTCTGAAGGAGTGGAGGCGATGAATTATTTGTTTGTTGTTATCAGTTCTCAGGTAGATATGGTGATATAATGTGTTTGGAGTGTTTGGCTAGACAACTTCCTTGTGGTACTCCCGGGACATCAGAAGTAGAAACACCTTCCTTACATTCTTTGTTGGAGCAAGGCATTGTTGCTTCCAGATAAGTATATATAGTATGGCAATGGACTGGAATGGTGGCCCTATCAAGGCTGCGAAGAAAAAGTCCTATATAAAAACATCCTATACAGTGTGGATTGATTCGTTATGACATGACACAGACAATTCTCCAACCAAAACGTAACCGTGACCGAGTGGCGAGTACACATTAATAGGAATCATGGGTAATTTCCGATTCAACTGAATAAATAAAACATCCACATTAATAACAAAATATGAACACTTTATTGAAATTATTAACATCACTTAGAATTTTCTTGGATATTGCGAATTACCATAATACTCTTGCGAATAACCTTTGCTATGGTAGGCTTCATTTGGGTCGCTGGTGAACACTTCAATCCTGAATTTATATCCTCTAAACACACTAGGACTTTCCAAGCTGATAATCACACTCCTTGTCCCAACCCCACCACTTTTAATAATAGCTTTGCCATCTTTATCCTCCCTTAAGTCCGTTATATAAATGGCTTCAATGATTTCATTACCAGCCGCGTCGATTATGACATCTTCAGATCGAGTCCATATTGCTGGATTTGCTTCTTTGATTTCGCTGTAGATTTTTCTCGATCTTGGAGTTGCCAAACCAATGCGAACATCATTGGAATCCACCATGCTTAAGTAAACAACCAATATAGTTAAAAATACTTTGAAATACATTTTGTCTGGTGTGGTTCCTCTTAGGTAATGAACTATTCGCTGTTTGTATTCGCTTTTATACCTTCATTGTTTGAATACATACTATGATCTCATGCGTCCCTAGAACTTCAATTGACACTAATATGTAAACGAGTTTATGTTGTTTTCGATAAGTAATTTATTACATCACACTAAATATAGTATGAGATTTATGATAACTGCCGCTAATATATCCATTGTTTCTTTATTGTCGATGCGATTTGATGGGTTTCCGAGAAGCAGTTAATCTTATGAAGAATAATATTTTGAGACATAATTATTTGTAGACATGACAGAGTTATCGTCATTATCTCAGCGGTATTCGGTTGCCAACGAGGTGTTCTCTGGGAGCCCGGAGTACGCTAGTATATATTAAGTTTATGCCTTGTCGAATTTTTCAGTTGCAGTGACAAGCTTAAGGTATCTGCAACGTATCGTACATGATAAATATTTCATCACCGAAAAATTTAATTTTATTTATGGTTATTGTTACACCAAAAAGTTTAATGATACAATTAGTTACCGAAATTGTAGTTGTTAAGCAAAGTCACGGTCATGAACATTAACATAATTTATCTGAAACAACAACGTATAGTGATTATAATAAAATATACCAAAAGTTACTATACTAGTTATAAGAATTAGATTAGTACGAGTTGAGTAATCTTCAGAGGA
The DNA here is from genome assembly GCA_949126895.1 of Eilema caniola. Lineage (NCBI taxonomy): Eukaryota > Metazoa > Arthropoda > Insecta > Lepidoptera > Erebidae > Eilema > Eilema caniola. Next base: position 11,325,189 of record OX421460.1, on the reverse strand, counting down.
CAATTTATTAATTCATTTTAAGTAAGGGTGTTAGGGCATGTATAGACAGTCAATATCGTGATCCACTGTAGGGATCAATCGCGTTTGTTGATGATACACAAATGAACGTGACATATGTATTGTCAACACCTACTTTATTTACACACACTGGCAGAATTAGCGGAACACAAAATTATGGTCTGGGGAGGAATATGTTTAGGAGCTCGCACGGAGTTAGGGGTAGTCGACGGTGGAAATCTGACTGCTGAGCGCAGAGACATTTTAGAGGAACATGTTGTGCCATTTGCTCCATTTATTGGAAACGACTTCATTTTAATGCAGGATAATGCTCGGGCTCACAGTGCTCTCTCAGTTACCATGTTGGTGTTACGGTGTTGGAGTGGCCAGCACGGTCCCTGGATATGAATCCGATTAAATACGTTTGGGACTTGCCAAAGAGGAGTGTCAAATCAAGAATGCCACCTCCCAACAATCTGGGCGAGCTGCGAAACACATTAGTTGAAGAATGGCAGAAGTTGCCCCAAGAAATCATTGACAACATCATTCGCAGCATGCCCGGACGGATGGAAACCTTAATCAGGGCACGAGGGGTAAACACTCGTTATTAAATATGTTGTTGTTGTTGTTTCATGTTTAATTATTAATTATTATAAAATAAAGCTAACTATTTTATTCTATCCTTTTTTGTGTTCCATTAATTCTGCCGGTGTGTGTATGTATATTGCTAATCAGGTTGTCGGTGAAATAGAATATGGTAAGTTACTTCTGAGAGTGGTATATATGTCGCCGCCAACTAGCTTAACTGCCTAGGCAGGTAACTAAATGGCGGCATACAATTAAGTGCCTGAATGATATTCAGCCGTCTCGGTTATTACATCATTTAATATTCTGGCTGGCTATTGCTTAGGCCAATCGTAAGATGGGGCACTACCTCGAAATAAGAAACAAAATTACATACAACAAAATTACATACAAATAAATGGCTGAACACCATTCAGGTCGTTAATTGAATGGTGCCGTTTAGTTAACTGCCTATGCAATTAATTGAACGGCTAATTAAGCTAGTTGGCGGCGACATTAACATATTTTTATACTAAAACATTCACATAATATTTGCTAATGAACACTATCAACTAGATTGATAGCAATGGCGTCATCAGTTTCTGGAGAAATGGAAGCTGATGAATCATTTGTTTCTTGTCATCAACTCTTATTATAGGTAGACTAGCTGTTGCCCGCGGCTCCGCCCGCGTGGATGTCGGTTATCGCTTAGTGTTGAGCTGACGCTATTGAGCATTAAATTCGCCTCTCTACTCAACTTTGTCCTCGACTATGTACTCACCTCTGTTCTTGACTATGTACTCGCCTCTGTATTCGACTCTCTACTCGACTTTCTACTCGCCTCTGTATTTGAATTTATACTTGAATCTCTACTGACTTCTCTGTTCCCCTCTCTAGTCGACTTTGTACTTTTCTCTATACTCGCCTTTCCATTGGCCTCTCTACTTGCCCATCCATTCGATTTTCTTTTCGCCTGTCTACTTGACTCTCCACACTTGAGTAGAGGTGCGAGTAGATAGGTACTCGCACCTCAACTCAACTCTCTATTCGATCTCTACTCGCCACTACATTCATCTTTCCACTCGCCTCCCTATTCGCCTTTACAGCATATCATCAAAAATGACAAACTTTCATATTTACTATCTAGTCCTTATCCCCCCCCCCCCCCCTCCTTGTACCACATTATTCGCGATCAAAGGTAGCATATGTCCGTTACCAGGCTCTAATTATTCCCTGTACCAAAATTTCATCATCTTCAAAACTGTCAAACTTTAATCCCTTATTACCCCCCCCCCCCCCTCCTATGCCTCCATTATCGCGTCAATAGGTAGCCTATGTTCGTTCCCAAGCTTCAATGCCCTTTGTTCGTTCCCAAGCTCTAAACTATCATTGTACCAAATTTCATCAGGAAATCTTCAAAAATGACAAACTTCCATCCTAAGGCCTTAGTTCCCCCCTTCTACCCACCTTTTTGTGATAAAAGGTAGTCTTTGTCCGTTCCCAAGCTCTAAACTATCTCTGTACCAAATTTCTTCAGGAAATCTTCTAAAACGATAAACTTTCATCCCAAGGCCCTGGTACCCCCCTTCTTCCCCCCTTTTCGCGATAAAAGGTAGCTTATGTTCGTTCCCAAGCTCTAAACTATCTCTGTACCAAATTTCATCAAGAAATCTTCAAACAAACTGACAAACTTTCCTCCCAAGGCCCTAGTCCGCCCCCCTTCTACCCCCCTTTTCGCGATAAAATGTAGCCTATATCTGTTTCCAAGCTCTAAACTATCTCTGTACCAAATTTCATCAAGAAATCTTCAAAAATGACAAACTTTCCTCCCAAGGCCCTAGTCCCCCCCTTCCACCCCCCTTTTCGCAATAAAAGGTAGTCTATGTTCGTTCCTAAGCTCTAAACTATCTCTGTACCAAATTTCATCGGGGAATCTTCTAAAACGATAAACTTGTATCCCAAGGCCCTGGTCCCCCCCTACTACCCCCCTTTTTGTGTGATAAAAGGTAGTCTATATCCGTTCCCAAGCTCTAAACTATCTCTGTACCAAATTTCATCAGGAAATCTTCTAAAACGATAAACTTTTATCTCAAGGCCCTGGTACCCCCCTTCTTCCCCCCTTTTCGCGATAGAAGGTAGCTTATGTTCGTTCCCAAGCTCTAAACTATTTCTGTACCAAATTTCATCAAGAAATCTTCAAAAATGACAAACTTTCCTCCCAAGGCCCTAGTCCCCCCCTTCCACCCCCCTTTTCGCAATAAAAGGTAGTCTATGTCCGTTCCTAAGCTCTAAACTATCTCTGTACCAAATTTCATCGGGGAATCTTCTAAAACGATAAACTTGTATCCCAAGGCCCTGGTCCCCCCCCTACTACCCCCCTTTTTGTGTGATAAAAGGTAGCCTATGTCCGTTCCTAAGCTCTAATCTACCTCTTTACCAAATTTCTTTAAGATATCTTCAGAAATGACAAACTTTCATAAAAACTTTTATCCCCTATTCCCCCCCCTTAGACCCCCTTTTTCGTGATAAAAGGTAGCCTATGTCCGTTCTCAAGCTCTAATATACCTCTGTTCCAAATTTCATCAAGATCGGTTCAGCGGTTTAGGCGTGAAAGCGTAACATACAGACAGACAGACAGACAGACAGACAGACAGAGTTACTTTCGCATTTATAATATTGCTCTAAACTATCTCTGTACCAAATTTCATCGGGGAATCTTCTAAAACGATAAACTTGTATCCCAAGGCCCTGGTCCCCCCCTACTACCCCCCTTTTTGTGTGATAAAAGGTAGTCTATATCCGTTCCCAAGCTCTAAACTATCTCTGTACCAAATTTCATCAGGAAATCTTCTAAAACGATAAACTTTTATCTCAAGGCCCTGGTACCCCCCTTCTTCCCCCCTTTTCGCGATAGAAGGTAGCTTATGTTCGTTCCCAAGCTCTAAACTATTTCTGTACCAAATTTCATCAAGAAATCTTCATAAATGACAAACTTTCCTCCCAAGGCCCTAGTCCCCCCCTTCCACCCCCCTTTTCGCAATAAAAGGTAGTCTATGTCCGTTCCTAAGCTCTAAACTATCTCTGTACCAAATTTCATCGGGGAATCTTCTAAAACGATAAACTTGTATCCCAAGGCCCTGGTCCCCCCCCTACTACCCCCCTTTTTGTGTGATAAAAGGTAGCCTATGTCCGTTCCTAAGCTCTAATCTACCTCTTTACCAAATTTCATTAAGATATCTTCAGAAATGACAAACTTTCATAAAAACTTTTATCCCCTATTCCCCCCCCCTTAGACCCCCTTTTTCGTGATAAAAAGGTAGCCTATGTCCGTTCTCAAGCTCTAATATACCTCTGTTCCAAATTTCATCAAGATCGGTTCAGCGGTTTAGGCGTGAAAGCGTAACATACAGACAGACAGACAGACAGACCGACAGACAGACAGACAGACAGACAGACAGAGTTACTTTCGCATTTATAATATTAGTATGGATTTGGTGATACATTTAAATATTTAAAGTGCTTGGTTCTAGCCTTGTGTACAATAGGGGTGGAGCGATTTTTTTTCTTTAAACAGTATTTCAGGAGTCGAACAAATATTATTCAATTTGGTTCACAGTAACTGCCTCTGCAATATCATTAAAATTATTGAAAATGATGATTTTTGGCTCTACGCACATCCTATTTCAATGCACGATATTAGAGCATTATCAACGCACATAAAAAATTAAAGATCGACTTTGTATTTATAACTTGAAATTAATTTACATTTACCAGCATTTTAACAACCTAAAAATACAGTTCTTAAAGATTTTATGAAAAGACCCTTTATCATTGAGCGGCAACACTTCCATTTTCAACTTTTATCGATGTCATATTCGAATTTAGCGCTGTCTTAGTGAATATTAATTTTAGTTGGACTAAACAACAGAATAGCTTTATGTCAATCACTAAACCAAAATAATAAAATTTTAGAGAAATTTAAGTTTAGAGATGTCAACAACAGAATTAGCATCAATGGCAGTGAGAGTTTATAATCTAAATATATATAACTCAAAGGTGACTGACTGACTGACATAGTGATCTATCAACGCACAGCCCAAATCACTGGACGGATTATGCTGAAATTTGGCATGCAGGTAGATGTTATGACTTAGGCATCCATTAAGAAAGGATTTTGATTAATACGTACTACCCCAAGGGGATAAAATAGGGATGAAAGTTTGTATGAAACTTTGTCAATTTTAAACCGATCGGGCTGAGACTTTGCATGCATAAAGCTACTATGTTAACTCAACACTAAGCGATAACCGACATTCACGCGGGCGGAGCCGCGGGCAACAGCTAGTTTTAAATAAGAGTGAGGCGCTAACCGGATGAAAGGCAAAACTTTGAAGATTTTTGAAAAGGATAATAAATGCTACAAGACTATGACTGTTGAGGTACACATCTCACTCATTTAAGATCTCAATGGATCTCTCTCAAGGGGTTTCCTTACATGGGATACGTGGTACCTGAACTTGGTACCGCAAAAGGAATAGAAACTGTTATAACAGGGTTACTGTTTGTCACATGAAGAAGCCCCCCAACTAGTTGTAACAGTACAAATGTTAAAACTGTAAAGTATTGTGTAGTCATATGGATATTTAAGAAAAGGCCATAAAAATCACTTCAGTAGAAATTTTGTTTATTTGCTTCATATAAGGGAACTGCCTTAGAGACAACTGTTCCTACATCTTTTCGGGTGTACTTTGGAAGCCAAGTCTTATGCTAGCCCACTAGTAAAGCTCTAAATACCTGTGATAATGGCCTGCAAAAAATTAAAATGCATCGAAGCACAAAATGATACGAAAAATAATATAAGATTTGAGTACAGATCAAAAGTACTTGTACCTACCTAAAAACTTTTTAACAAAAAATTAAACGGCCGTACTTAAGAACTGAAAAGTAAAAAATAATACTACTCAACTCAGCACTAAAATCTGTGAGTGAACAATAATTCACCCTTATTTTCCTAATATTAGGGTTAGATTTTTTTTTAACTTTGGGGTATACTCTTTTCTATAAAAAAAAAGAATTATGAAAATCAGACGACTCTGTAAAACGTTATGCGTGGTCATTCCTTACAATCGGTGATTAAACAATTAATCATCCCCTGTTTTTATACCCTTAGGGTTGGGTTTTGATTTTAAAATTTAAATGGGACCAACTTCGGATTATCTTTTTCCAATAATTTTTTTTTATCAAAATCGGACTACTGTGTAAAAAGTTATAAGTGGACATACCTTACAATCAGTGAGTGATTAATCAATTATCCCTTGTTTCCCAACCCTTAGGGTTAGATTTTTATTTTCAAATATATATGGGACCTACTACGGAGTATAATCTATCCAATACAAAAATTAATTATCGAAATCGAACTACTCTGTAAAAAGTTATGCGTGGTCAAACATAAAAAAAATACTCGTCGACTTGAAAACCCTCTTTATTGTCGTCGGTTGAAAATTGCTTCGGCGGTAATGTCAGGTGAATTGCCTAAAAACCTGAAAAATAATATGCCATGCCCGTTACATAACACGTGCTAACCGGATACTACACAGGTGTATGTAGCAATTGAAGAACCATCTTAAAATTTAAAGACACTGGCCACTTTTGTGATTATGCAAAGATGACATGCGTTATGTGCATAATAAAATCAAGGCGTCCAGAATGTTATCCAAAGGAACGGCTTTTTGCACACCCCGTAATCATTCTTCTTGCCATGAAAACAGATAATAGAAAATATATTAAAGACCTGAGGCCTGGCGCATTTTATGGCACATAGATTATTTCAAGTACCATCGATAAGTTTTAACGCTTCTAGATATACAAACTTAATAAATTGTCAAGAAAATGTAACTGAACCACCCATTTTGCAAGATTATTTGACCAAAAGATTCGGCTCAGCGTTAACGAACTATTATTTTAAAGATGACCCTGCCATATGCAAGCTATTGGAAGAGCAGTAAAGATTATGATTGAAGCCTCCAATTCTCAGCGCACCAAAAAGTCACAACTAAGTGCAATCGCCCTATTAGAAATCTGAACTTTAATAAAAAAAATATTTCCATACATCCGTGCTCCACCACTCTGTGAGTAGACAACCTCCTTGTGTGGACAATCTCTTTGTGGTACTCCCGGGGCATCAGAAGCGGTAACACCTCTCTTCCATTTTTGTAGGAGCAAGGCATTGGTGCTTGCAGCTATTGTTTTATCGAGGTGCTTATAGTTTTACTGTAGGTATAGTATAGCATAGATTTCCATCCAGCTCCGACTGGCAATACCCGGAATGGTGGCCCTATCAAGGCTGCGCAGAAAAAGTCCTCTATAAAAACGCCCTATACGGTGTGGATTGATTACTTATGATACAGATAATTGTGGTTCTCTATTTTTATTCCTAAAATTTTATGTCATATTTTAACATTGCATAATGTTACTTGTCATAGCATTATTTACGCATATTACTCATTTGCCATAACTTTTTAAGCATAATTTTTTTACTCCTATTTACTATTAACATAATATTTTATAAGCATAATATCCTAAAACATAAGTTTACTTAAGCATAACGACGCATAACCATAACTATTCCGGAAAACTCACTACAATTTTTTTATTAAAAATAGTAGTATCCATACTAATATTATAAATGCGAAAGTAACTCTGTCTGTCTGTCTGTCTGTCTGTCTGTCTGTCTGTCTGTCTGTCTGTATGTTACGCTTTCACGCCTAAACCGCTGAACCGATCTTGATGAAATTTGGAACAGAGGTATATTAGAGCTTGAGAACGGACATAGGCTACCTTTTATCACGAGAAAGGGGGTTTAAGGGGGGGAAATAGGGGATGAAAGTTTTTATGAAAGTTTGTCATTTCTGAAGATATCTTAATGAAATTTGGTACAGAGGTAGATTAGAGCTTAGGAACGGACATAGGCTACCTTTTATCGCGAAAAGGGGGGTGGAAGGGGGGGGGGGGACTAGGGCCTTGGGAGGAAAGTTTATCATTTTTGAAGATTTCTTGATGAAATTTGGTACAGAGATAGTTTAGAGCTTGGAAACGGAAGTAGGCTACCTTTTATCGCGAAAAGGGGGGTAGAAGGGGGGCGGACTAGGGCCTTGGTATGAAAGTTTGTCATATTTGAAGATTTCTTGATGAAATTTGGTACAGAGATAGTTTAGAGCTTGGGAACGAACATAAGCTACCTTTTATCGCGAAAAGGGGGGAAGAAGGGGGGGACCAGGGCCTTGGGATAAAAGTTTATCGTTTTAGAAGATTTCCTGATGAAATTTGGTACAGAGATAGTTTAGAGCTTGGGAACGGACATAGACTACCTTTTATCAAAAAAAAGGGGGGTAGTAGGGGGGGGGGAGGACCAGAGCCTTGGGATAAAAGTTTATCGTTTTAGAAGATTTCCCGATGAAATTTGGTACAGAGATAGTTTAGAGCTTGGGAACGGACATAGACTACCTTTTATTGCGAAAAGGGGGGTAGAAGGGGGGCGGACTAGGGCCTTGGTATGAAAGTTTGTCATTTTTTAAGATTTCTTGATGAAATTTGGTACAGAGATAGTTTAGAGCTTGGGAACGAACATAAGCTACCTTTTATCGCGAAAAGAGGGGTAGAAGGGGGGGACCAGGGCCTTGGGATAAAAGTTTATCGTTTTAGAAGATTTCCCGATGAAATTTGGTACAGAGATAGTTTAGAGCTTGGAAACGGACATAGACTACCTTTTATTGCGAAAAGGGGGGCAGAAGGGGGGGGACTAGGGCTTTGGGAGGAAAGTATGTCATTTTTGAAGATTTCTTGATGAAATTTGGTACAGAGATAGTTTAGAGCTTGGAAACCGATATAGGCTACCTTTTATCGCGAAAAGGGGGGTAGAAGGGGGGCGGACTAGGGCCTTGGTATGAAAGTTTGTCATTTTTGAAGATTTCTTGATGAAATTTGGTACAGAGATAGTTTAGAGCTTGGGAACGGACATAGGCTACCTTTTATCACAAAAAGGTGGGTAGAAGGGGGGGACTAAGGCCTTAGGATGAAAGTTTGTCATTTTTGAAGATTGCCTGATGAAATTTGGTACAACGATAGTTTAGAGCTTGGGAACGAACATAGGCATTGAAGCTTAGGAACGAACATAGGCTGCCTATTGACGCGAAAATGGAGGGGTAATAAGGGATTAAAGTTTGACAGTTTTGAAGATGATGAAATTTTAGTACAGGGATTAATTACAGCTTGGTAACGGACATATGCTATCTTTGATCGCGAATAATGTGGTAAAGGGGGGGGGGGGGGAATAAGGACTACATAGTAAATATGAAAGTTTGTCATTTTTGATGATATCCTGGTGAAATTTGGTACAGTGATGGATTAGAGCTCGAAAATGGACATAAGCTACCTTTTATTGCGAAAAAGGGAGTTGAAGGGGTGGAATAGGGCAAGGGTATGTAAGTTTGACAATTTTGAAGATATCTTGATGAAATTGGTATAGAGATGGATTAGAGGTTGGAAATGGACAAAGGCTACCCCTTATCGCGAAAAAAGGGATAGAAGGGGGGGGAGGGGAATAGGGCGTTGGGATTAAAGTTTCTAATTATTCAATGGCACAAAAAAGGGGGTGAATATGGCATAAATAGTAAGAATTTATTTTAAGATGTCCTCATGAAATATGGTACAAAGGTGAATTAGAGCTTCGGAACGGACATAGTCGAGTATCGAACCAAATATAGAAGCGAGTGGAGAGACGAGTAGAGATTGTTATAGGGACGAGTGGATAGGCGTGTAAAGATTGGAAGTCGAGTAGAGTCGACTACAGGGGCGAGTAGATATGCGACTAGAGAGCCAGTGGAGAGGCGAGTATAGAATCAAATAGAATGCTGTAAAGGCGAATAGGGAGGCGAGTGGCAAGATGAATGTAGTGGCGAGTAGAGATCGAATAGAGAGTTGAGTAGAGGTGCGAGTAGATAGGGAAGTGTGGAGAGTCAAGTAGACAGGCGAAAAGAAAATCGAATGGATGGGCAAGTAGAGAGGCCAATGGAAAGGCGAGTAGAGAGGGGAACAGAGAAGTCAGTAGAGAGTCAAGTATAAATTCAAATACAGAGGCGAGTAGAAAGTCGAGTAGAGAGTCGAATATAGAGGCGAGTAGAACAGAGGTGAGTACATAGTCGAGGACAAAGTTGAGTAGAGAGGCGAATTTAATGCTCAATAGCGTCGGATCAACACTAAACAATAACCGACATCCACGCGGGCGGAGCCGCGGGCAACAGCTAGTAGTAATATATAATACACCACAACATTACATTATTTTATACATTGCTCTCGTCAAACTTATAGGCGCATCAAAGTTCATTTAACATAATGTTCTTTTGACCTAATTAGTCGACGGAGCCCCGCTACGCGGGGCTCCTACTTCTGGGTAGTTTATAAAAAAATGCCCTAAAGTCCAGATTGCATCCAGATTCTTGCTAGCTTGATAGCACCATGTTAGCAGGCGTTTATCATTATCGCAAATAACTATTAGACAAATAAACAATATGCTTTACAACTTTATGCATATCAATGTTATGAATAAAAACATTAGGATATACAAACGTAACGCACCTCCCAAAAAAAATGCCTGTACCCAAGTTGGAACTGTTCAGGAATAACTGTGTTTACATGGCACCTCTTATTTTCAACTCCTTACCCAAGGAGATGGTGCAACTACCGCGCTCAAAATTTCTACGCACATTACGGGAGTGGTTAATTAAGCAAAGCTTTTACGACGCTTCAGATTTCCTGAAGAGCAGTTCTTGCCGTTTCGGTGCGCATTGATTGGAAAGCATTGTTTCACATGTAATTGATAAATTATTTGACTTTGAAATATTTAGTTCATTGAGATTGTACTATTGCTTGCTATAATAATATAATCCTGTTGACTGTTCCTAAAATTTATGACATATTCTGTAATTTTTAACATTTCGATTTTGACTTATTTTAACTTTTGACATGTTTACTTTAATTTTCATGTTTATTTAATATCTTAGGCTCAATATGTAAGTTTGACATTTTGATTTTGACTCATTTTAACTTTTGACATGTTTGCCTTAATTTTTCATATTTTTTTCAACTTCTTGCGCTTAGTAATGGTTAAAAACGCTTATAATAGTTTTGATTGATAGACAATGTTGCATGCGGAAATTTCTGTGAGACATGCTGTACACCATTATAATATAATGTTAACATCTTTATACCAGACCATGTTTCGTGCAATAAATGAATTTACTTACTTTACTTACTTACAATATTAATGCTTAATAACACAGTATGCTAAAAACCCATTATGGCACAATATTATTATGACAAAGAAAATTATGCCTAATTTGTTATGGCAATTTAAATTAGGACAAAAACCATTATGACAAAAGATGGAATCCCGATAATTGTATAGCCAAACTATAACCCTGACCAAGTGTCGAGTACAGCCAGCATCAGAACGATCTCGAAGAACAAAGTACTCAAAAAATGTCTTTCTTGTGCATGGCCCTATAAAAATGCTGTAGTTCATCATAAACGTAACTTTTTTGCTATATTTTAACTAAAGTCATTATTATTTTTTAAAGTTTTTCTATATATTTATTGTTCATTCAGACACGAGACAAATGTAGATTCATTCGTCCACATTTAGCCTTAATGTAATAACTATAGTAAATTGATGTCTTTAAAAATGCCACAGTTGAGTTTATTGCGCTGTTTTATTTACCAGCTCCTTGGGAGTGGTGGTTAACTTAGCTTAAGTATTTATTATTGACGCCAGTAAGAAGCAACCATGTTGTTCTAGATTGAATAAAAATATTTGACTTTGATCTTAACGCTTTGGTTTTGGCCCTTCCTATTGACTGATTGCGCAGATATTTGGTACACACCTTTACTTCGTACAGTAATTCATTTAAAACCAGTTTGATTTGCCCTTAATATCTTAGTATTAGGAACAGTTTGGGACTTTGAAGTTCAGCTGAATAAATAAAACAGTCACATTAATAAAAAAAATGAGCATTTTATTCAAATTATTTACATCTCAAATTATCACTTAGAATTTTCTTGCAATATTTTTATTAGCATAATAGTTTTGCGAATAATTATAATAGTTGTAGGCTTCATTTAGGTCGTTGGTAAACACATCAATCTTGAATCTGTATCTCCGAAACACGCTAGGACTTACCAACCTGATAATCACACTACTTGTCTTAACCCCACCACTTTTGATTATAGCCTTGCCATCTTTATCTTTCCTTAAGTCTGTTATATTAATAGCTTCAATGATTTCATTACCAGGTGCGTCGATAACCAAATTGTCAGGTCCTGGATTTGCTTCTTTGATTTCGCTGAAGATTTTTCTCGATCTTGATGTTGCCAAACCAATGCGAATATCATTGGAATCCACCATGCTTAAGTAAACAACCAATACAGTTAAATATACTTTCAGATACATTTTGTCTAGTGTGGTTCTTCTCAAGTAATGAGCTATTCGCTGTTTGTATTCGCTTTTATACCTTCATTGTTTAAATACATTGTATGATCTCATGCGTCCCTAGTATTTCAATTGACATTAATAACATACATACGTCTGCAAAGAAATAACATTGAGAGCTGTTCGGGGTTTGTGGTTTAATTCTTATGTTTTTGGATGTAGTAAATCCGAAAAGGACTTTTGTTTTGTCATAGAATGTCGCCTTTTTGACAACGATGGTTGGTAATTTTATATATTGAACTACTAGCTTTCGCCCGCGGCTCCGCCCGCGTGGATGTCGGTTATCGCGACCAAACATAGCCTATGTCCCTTCTCAAGGTCTAATGTACACCTATACCAAATTTTATCAAAATCGGTTCAGTGGTTTAGGCGTGAAAGCGTAACATACAGACAGACAGACAGAGTTACTTTCGCATTTATAATATAAGTATGGAAGTATGGATATGGATTTACCATCTTAAAATAAAATATAAAAGTTAAAAAAACATATTACTTATTTTTTTTACGAGTTTTTATGTAGGTATTGGCCTTTTTTCCATCTCTTTCATATCTTGGTCAAATCATTTACATTGCTTCCGGATAGTATAATATAGTCTAGGCAGAAATGAAGAAAAGGAACTTACTTTCAAACTCATTTGGCAATGTAAAGTTTGAAAAGCTTTTTAACCGAATTCCAAAAAGGATAAGGTTATCAATTCGATCGGTATTTTTTTTGTATACCCATGACTCTGAGATTTTTTTCGGATTTACGTGTTTTTTTAGTTCAATGCGAAATTGTTGCCATTTGGTCCTATAATTTTTTATATAGTTTGTCCCAGTAGTTTTCATTTTATGAACATTTTTGTATTATTTTAATTCAAACTTTTAACCGACATATTATTATTTAGGATGTCCCAAATTTCCGTCATTTATAAACCGACTTCAAAAATTATTTTTGCAATGGGTTAGTAATAAGAATAACTCACAGATGGACCCATATCAATTACAGGGGTACTGGACCTTGGACTCCAGAGACACATGAGATCTGCTCAAAATCAAATAGTAAATGGGGAATGATTGCTTTTTAGCTAGTTTTAGGACGATCCTGTGACAAGGTAAAGTACACGATGGTCAAGGACCTGCTGGAATTACCAAGTCTTGAACTATGGAGGTAGACAACAGAACTCCTTAATTATATATAGCATGAACATCTCGTTTAAATTAATACAATTTTAAGAGCAACCTACTACAAACACTGAAATGTAAAAAATAAAAAAATATTACGTTTAATAAGAAACGGCCTAAAAATTCTAAAATATAAATTAACTTAAAGAAAAATAACTGAATTTACTGTTCCAGAGTGTGCTAGAAGTCGGTGCCAACTTTGTTTGTGGTGCTGAAATCTATTGAAATATGACCTCTCGGGCTAGGCACCGACTTCTAACAGATCAGTAAATCTGTAAATTCTGTTATTTTCTATCAGTTATTCTATACTCTTGAGCTTTTGAAGCCGGTTTTTTAAATGTAGTTATTTTTTTAACATTTTTTGACGATTTGTTAAGTGCTTTTGGTATCCTTACCGTCTAAAAATATTCCCTCAATCCACCCTTCATTGCGAGGATTGACGGATACTCGCAAAGAAGGGTGAATTAGGGGAATATTTTTTGGTTTGGTTGCGATGCATTGTGGATGTGTAATAATATCTGGTCGAACCAAAATAACTTCCTTCAATTTTCTACACTATCGGAGCGCGCACATTCAGTTTATAGCATACTAGCTGTTACCCACGGCTCCGCCCGCGTGGATGCCGGTTATCGCTTAGTGCTGAGCCAACGCTACTGAGCATCAAACTCGCCTCGAATACTCTACTCGACGACATTCATCTCTCCACTCGCCTCTCTACTCGACTCTCTACTGGACTCTATTTGATTCCCTACTCACCCCTATAACGATCCCTACTCGCCCACCTTCTAAATATCATGAGGATATCTTCAAAAAAACTTCTCATATTATCATTCCCTATTTACCCCGTTTTAAGACCTCATACAAACTTTCATCCCATAGCCCTATTCTCCCCTTTTACGATAAAAGGTAGCTTATTACCGTTCCCAAGCTCTAATCCATCTCTGTACCAAATTTCATCAAAATCGGTTCTGTGGTTTAGGCGTGAAAGCGTAACATACAGACAGACAGACAGACAGAGTTACTTTCGCATTTATAATATAAGTATGGATTTATATTTATTAATTTAGCTCACATATGGTGTTCATTATTTAAAAATTCATGATATTGGTCTGTTTACATTTTAAAACAGTAATCAAAATAAAATGTAACCGATTACTGATTACTTCAAATTATCCCAAAAACGCAATTTTTCTGATATAATTTTGCGTTTAGCAAAATACCTGGAACTTGAATTTTTTGAGTATTTCTTTAATGTTAAAAACACACAATAACATGGAAATCAGCTGAAAACATCCAGACAGCATTTTTCTTGTAGACCTGTGTAATATATGTCAATATTATGTTCTAGAAGATGCTTTCGATTACTAATACATTACAACACATTAAATATAGTACGAGATTAATGTAATCTGCCACTAATATTTCTGTTATTGTGAATATCCGAAATTAGTAAATGTTAAAATGCACCGGTGTTTCTCGACAATCATCAAAATCGATGGCGTAAGTCCAGAATTTTTCTCAATTTATACCTAAATCAGACATGCACCGGGGAATGTAAACATACACAGTGAATCTTAGATTAGGCGATTTACAGCTTGTGTGAATGTCAAGAAATGGCGGTGTTTTGTTTTTAAACTACCGATTTGTGTTCAAAATAATCACTCTTCTTAATTCTTTCTACTCAACATTCGGTAACGTATCAAAATACCGAATATTAAAATCCCGAATGTACGAAATGCTGAGGTATGATATACCGAAGTACAAAATTCCGAAGTTCAGAATCTCCGAAAGTTAAAAATCCCGATTCGGGCTTATATGTAGGTTACATACCTACATTCCTTCATATAGAAATAGTTATTTATAGTGATCAAAGTCAACGTCTCGGTCTCTGCGAGACCTCCGCCTAACCTTCTAACCTAATCTCTCCTTGACGAGGCGCGCGGTTTCCACGACATCGTTTTGTTCGTTACCGCGCATCATATTTTCGCTCATAATGCACATTGACCAAGTCGTCGTGTTGTGTGTTAACAGTTACCGGTGAATGACCAAAATCGTAATGAAAAGGATAAATAACGGACATTCACCAAATCGTCATGGTGGACGTTTTTACAGTCACCAGTGTATCTTAACATACACCACATTTCCGACATTTACAGTAACATCTTTATTGTCTGCCAATTTCGATACGATTTAACGGGTTTCCGAGAAGCAGATAAGTTAATGGGAAGAATAATATTTTGAGTCATAATTATTTGTAGATTTTGGCGCTGCTGCCCATTCTTTGGTGTTTCCTTAGTCGCCTCTTACGATATCCACGAGAAGAGATCGAGTGGGCCTATTCTTTGCCGGAAACCAACGGCCAGGTGGAAGGACGACCTCATCAAGGTCGCCGGGAAGCGCTGGATGCAGGCTGCTTTAAATTGGTCGTTCTGGAAGTCAGTTAGTGTTAGTCAGTGTTCAGTAATTTCAGCCGTGGACTATGTGTGGCTGATATAATGATGATGAATTATTTGTAGACGTACCAGAGTTATTGTCATCATCTCAGCGTTATTTCCGGATACAACCGAGGTGTACCATCTAGGAGCCCGGAGTCCACTTACTCCTTAACAGTGCGAGTCTAAGTATAAACTGTTTATGTCATAAATGCTTGCAGAATGAAATTTCACCGTAGGTATATATACCATGGCATTAAGTATTAAGATCATTCTGAGATTTTATAGTCCAGCCCCTCTAGACAAGTGGCAATTCGCTAACCGGCGTTTGATGAAATAAATTCAACTTCTTCAAAATGGCCTCTGCAGCAAATCGCCACAATTCGCCAATGTCAAGTAAAATGTATTATAAAATTATTAATGGCGAAACGCCAATGTCGAGTTTACCAGAGCCACGTCACGCCAGTAAATTTGTTTCTTTGTGCCCGTCTGTCACGAGATTCAGGTGGACGATCAGGACGTGTGGTTGGATTTTAGGGGGCGTTTGATTGATTTGAATGACGAATGTAACGTATTTGACATGCGTTAACGACCGTCATATACGTAAAATCCCATTTATTCGACATTCTATTCCACCAAACGCCAGCTAGCGAATTGCCACTTGTCTAAAGGGGCAGATCGTTCTAACGCTGACTGTACTAATAAGAATCTGGGTAATTTCCGGTTCAGCTGAATAAGTAAAATAACCATATTAATAAAAAATATGTACACTTTATTAAAAATATTTACAACACAAAATTATCACTTAGAATTTTTTTACCATTATTCTCTTGCGAATTACCTTTACTATAATGGTAGGCTTCATTTAGGTCGTTGGTAAACACATCAATCTTGAATTTGTATCTTCGGAACTCGTTCCGACTTACCAACCTGATAATCACACTACTTGTCCTAATCCCACCATTTTTGATAAAAGCTTTGCCATCTTTATCATCCCTTAAGTCCGTTATATAAATAGCTTCAATGATTTCATTAACAGGTGCGTCGATTGTCACATCTTCTGGTCCAGTGGGTTTTGCTGGATTTGCTTCTTTGATTTCGCTGTAGATTTTTTTCGATCTTGGAGATGCGAACCCAATGCGAACATCATTGGAATCCACCATGCTTAAGTAAACAACCAATACAGTAAAAAATACTTTGGAATACATTTTGTCTGGTGTAATTCCTCTGAGGAAATGAACAATTCGCTGTTTGTATTCGCTTTTATACCTTCCTTATTTGAATACCTTCTATGATCTCATGCGGCCCTAGTACTTCAATTAATAGTAGGTAATAACATAGGTCTGCAAAAAAAAAACATTGAGAACTGTTTTATTTTTTTAGTTTAATATTTTTTGTGAGATCATCACGTCTCCTAAATTATCCGGATAGTACATGGTCAAGGCAGAAATGAATAAAATGTACTTACTTTCAAAACTCCTTAGAACATCTGAAGTTTAAAAGGCGTTTAACATTCTTTTGACAATTTGTTAGCAGTACTTTTGATATTTTAGTGCCTTAAAATATTCCCTCAATCCACCATTCTTTATAAGGATCCGTCATGGTTGCGATGAATTCTTGATGTGTAATATGTGGTCTAACCAAAGTACCTTCTTTCAACTTTCTGCACACAGTATTTATTTTTTACTCAATTTTGAAAAAATTACACTCTATTAAATAAAGTACATTTCCGAATTTTTCAGCTGCAACTGAATGACAAGTAGAAAGGTATCTGCAACCAGATGGAGCTATGCCTATTTTGATCTAGTACTTGAAATCGGGGTTTATATACAGAACACCCCTGTTGTTCGACGGCTACGACTTAAAGTCGCCCAGCAGGCACCAAGATCAAAGCTAATCAAACATTCTAGCAAATTACTTCAACTATCATTCGATTATGCACCTTATTTTAAACAACTTAAGGTGCAATATTAGTGAGTTAATTAACTAATGGCTTCAAAGTTACCTCAGGTTTGGAGAGGCCGATGTTCAGAGCTGGACAAACGTTTGATTATGAATTAATATTAATTAGTGTGTTCTACACTCGGTTGCAGATGGAAATTGTAATCGATATCCGAGGTCCGATACAAAGAAACGATCTTCCGATCTGGTAAGGTGACCACGCCTGATTATGACAATAAGAAAACTATTTCGTATGATATATATTATTCATATTATAAAGTGAGGGGACCACAAAGCAGCAATCATTGCGCACACTGTAAATTGTCAAAGCAATAATTTGCACTCTTACTGCTTTATTGACGCAACAATTAAACAGTTAGCGGTTCCCGGTGCAGTAAAGCAGTGACGGTGAGTCACCTTGCCAGAATCCCACCCCTCCCAGCCCTTTCTGCGCAATATTTGTGGCGAAAGCACGGGAGCTGGGACCGGAACCCGCGCCACGAGAAATCGAGGCCCAAAACTGTCGTCTCGTCTCGTCGTAGGATAGTGGAGGGCACCGACTTAGGCAACCGATTGCAGGGCACACCGTGATAGCCGAAGTAAAGCCCATCATGGAGGACAGGTTAGAGAGGCGTCACGGTACCCTCTAGTGCCAGCTGTGGTGATCTCATATTTTGACTTACAATGATTAGGAGTTTCGATCTTTAGCATAAGAAAATTTATAAAAACAAAAGATATTTATGATAATATTATGGCTTCCGATGTTTAGGAGTTTCGATCGCGCACAGAGTATAAAGGCGCCCACTCACTAACAGTCCGCCTGCAGTCCGCCTGCAGTTCCTGATCTGTCCGGCGGCCTGCAGTCCTTAGCCGATAGCGCCCACACACTAAAGCGGTTTTGGCCCGCCGGCAATTCCCTGTTGTCAGTTTTGCGACCACACACTAGCAGTTGTGAGTCGTCAGTTTTAGGTCGTACGATCGCCTGCCGGTAATGGTCTTATATCAGTTACATAGAGAGTACGAAACAGTGCAAGCGATTTTCGACCTTATTGACATTTTCTTAATTACATGTTTTTTCGCATAAATAAATGCTGCTGATCACGAATATAAGAAAAAAAACTAGATTTGTTGTGATGTCAATAAGGTTGAAAATAGCTTGGACTACGTTATTCTTATATAAGTACGTGCTAATCATTGTGGGAAATAGGTGTTAGCTATTTTGAACCTTATTGACTATGTGCATAAGAAATATAGACGAGTATGTACAAAAAATGAATAAAATCTTAGTAAAAACTGACACGAAACGTCGATCGACAGGCCCGTTGTGCTCGTTCGCCCTGACGGCCTAGGACTGTCCGGCTTAGAACTGTCCGGAATCGTTCGGCGGCCACACACTATCGGATCGTATTAGTCGTCAGTCCAAAATCGTTAACGAAACTGTTAGTGTGTAGGTTATTGCGATTAACTGACAGATTTATATCGTCCGGCCGTCGTCCGGTAAACTGTTAGTGAGTGGGCGCCTTAAAAGGTAATAGGTATAATCAGGCAAAAAAATCATTTATTCGCATAAAACAGTCGTAATAAGCTGGTCACTAAAAATAAAATAAGTACGTGCACTACATCGTATACAGGGTGTAATCGTTAAGTGTGTCCAGGCGATTATTCCGCAACTATTACAGATATCAAAAAACTTTAAACTGATATCAAAAGTACGATATAAAATGTATGGGAGTGTTTAATGTCAAAATGTTAGATACCTCTCGTTATATTTAAAAAAAGTTAATGATGTCATTTTACTCATTAGGTAACGTACTTTCGATATCAGATTAAAGTTTTTTGATAACTGTAATAGTTACGGAATAATCGCCTGGACACACTAACGATTACACCCTGTATACGATGTAGTGCACGTACTTATTTTATTTTTAGTGACCAGCTTATTACGACTGTTTTATGCGAATAAATGATTTTTTTGCCTGATTATACCTATTACCTTTTATACTCTGTGCGCGATCGAAACTCCTAAACATCGGAAGCCATAATATTATCATAAATATCTTCCAAAAAGAAGCAAATGCATAAATTCGCATGCGAATATTTATTCAGCTACATTGTATGGATCATTTGCCATTCAAACCTTAATAGCCAGAAACCCGCTCTCAAATCACTGTTTATCTGTATTGGCTTTTTTGGAAGCGACTTAATTATTTTTAATTTAGCTCCACATTTAGCAGGAATGTAATGATAAAATGTCTTCGACTTGATATTTCAATCTCACTTTGAAATTTCGTTCTCTAGAGTTTGTGTTTATAATTGTCATAAGTATATAATTCATATAACTTTGTGGTGCCTGAGTTAATAAACTATTGTTATAAAAATACTGAAATAAAATTATTTTACGTATTGACACTGATCCCGAACTTTCAGTGTTTTCGTAATGTTTTTAAGCTACAGAAATTAAAATTAGCGTTGAATGTAAGGCTAAATTAAAAAAGATTACATTATGACTTACAAATTATTTCCAATAAGTACTTTTAAGAGTTTGTTAGGCAATAATAGTCACGATGTGTTGAGTTATGGTATAGATTGGTACTGTCACGAGTGTAGTCAATATGATGCATTTTAAGAATAAGGAATAAGTATGTCGCTTAATTTTATGTTGTTGGTGTGTTGCATCCCCAAAAATACCTGTCCCCCTGGTGTAGTTATGCCGAACTCGACTAAAACGCACGATGTCTGTGAGTCGAATGTTGCCGGTAATACAAAAGAAGTATAAACTTTTCTACGTCTGATCTGCGGCCTGGCATTTTCTCAATATCATAAAGTTATTGATCGCTATGTATAATAGCGCCTGCATGTATAGTTCAGCAAAGAGTTGTAGGCTATGATTATTTTGTCTATTGTATTCGAGTATAAAAGAAAATCATGCAGTAGAACAGAATAGATAACAGGCAGTAGGGTATTTAGAGTCGAATGAAAAAGTTCTATAAACATTATTAGTAGGTACAGTATCTATTAGAGCCCGTGGCCAGGTGACCTCAATGTTTGGTACGCGATTCGCGGGTTAAACTACCTAGGTGCAGTTTTGGATTGGTGATATTTTCATCTGAGTGCTTCCGTGCTTGAGGGGTAGGGCAAACAAGACCACGTGAAGTCGGATTTGCAGAGATTCATTTCTGTCACTAACTTTTGACTACTCAAGACAATAATTGAAGGATAAAACTTGTTTTTGCCAAATAACATGTTTAAAAAATCTCGAGTCTTCTCGGGCGAAGTAACGTCGACATATTTTGTCGCGCCAAACTTTTTAAATTATACACATTTCTAAACATGATAGTTGCTGTTTTCACATTTATCCCATAGGAGACAAAACATTTTAAATGTCAAACTTCAAGTAAATAGGGGCACGTATGTTACAATTTGCAGACACTAAGTAGAGATGATTTCTCGAAGTCAAGTTATGTCGACATCTGACAGATCGCCATGAAATTTGCCATGTCGACATAAAACGGCAATATGCCTCGAGATAGCTATCTCGTGGCGCGCATGTTAGCCCTGCTGGCCACCACGCGTCAGCGGTATAAAAACAAAACACATGTACGAAAAACGAATTGAGAGAATAGGAAAAATCAAGCGTTGGAAGAGAGTACGAGTCAGTTGATGAACGAGGAATCTGTGAGACTTCTTCAAGAGGAAGACTGAAGAAGTTATAAAAGTGTATCAGGCTCAATCATTGAGCAGATTCCGCGACCCTCTCTTTCGCAACAGTATAAATAAAGAAACCTCACGTAAACCCCATA
Source organism: Eilema caniola (assembly GCA_949126895.1). Lineage (NCBI taxonomy): Eukaryota > Metazoa > Arthropoda > Insecta > Lepidoptera > Erebidae > Eilema > Eilema caniola. The sequence continues at coordinate 11,303,749 of OX421460.1, read as the reverse complement.
AAACTTTAATAGTTACGAATAAATATATTAAAATTCCAGCACCATGATTTATCATTTAAATATCTCAAGAAGCTGCGGAGTTAGTCGCCCCGAACGCCACAGTAAGAACTTTTCCTTATAACTATGGCCGGGTATACCAATAGATTATACGTACAATATATAAATAAATAAAATAAATATGCCACAACATTTCACACAACGCTATCTAGACCCATGGTAAGCATAGCTTAACTAGCTTGTGTTATGGAATCTAGAATGCGGATAAACATACTTAGATACTTTTTTTTTGTAAATACATACATATTATACATAGAAACACCCAGACCAATGCAAATATACATATTCATGCATACAAATATTTGCACTGAACGGGGATCGAACCCGCGCCTCCTGCGTAGCGGCCGCGTTCACTACCGCTACGCCACGGAGGCTGTGGCCCAAACGTGATTATTATAGCCTAAAATAATGTTTAAGTAGCGTTAATGAGCCCTTTTTGAGATCAATGAGGCGTTGAAGTTCCAAACAAGTTTTAAAAGTTCTATTAATTATGCAGAGTCCTGATAGCGTATGAGTGGGTTCGTTGAGAGGTACAGTCAGCAACAATAGGTGCTTAACATTTAAATATTAATAAAAAAAATTGTGTGTAGTAATAAATAAATTGATTTATAAGTCGTTTTATAATCCTCAGAGGATAAAGTTAAACACGTGTTTTGTTTGTTATCTTAACCATGGGTAAAAGCTAAAGTCATCTCCATATAAAATTAGTATCTTTTACCGTTGATTGTACAACAGTCAGGGTCAAAAAATTGCTGAAATATTTATTCTAAATAACAGATTTCTAATTTTGATGGTACGAAGTAAGGCACGAGAAGAATTCTAACAGGGTTACACACGTCCATAAGCAATGGTAAGCACTTTCCATCAGGTAGGTCATATGCTTATCTGCTACCTAAGTGGGATAGAAAGGGAATAACGTTTATTCGCCAAAAACATGGTTGCAGGTTGTTATAAGTAGGTAGTATTTATTGTGTGCAGGACATCTCGCTGATAGGGGGTAAATACCAGCGGCGAATGGTCCCTATAACCCGATTCCTGCCGGCTTGCTCTGCAAAGTTGAGCCCTGATTGAGATGTTTCAATTTACTATACTATTTTTGGTTTTCACCGGCTTTCTTTTGGAAATTTTTTAACCCTCACTTCTGGTAGGTTACCAGAAATGTAGAACAACTGATCGTTAATAATTTTGTTAATGTTCAGCCATTTTTGTAGTTGACTGTACTAGAGTTGTATAAAAGTAGATTTTTATTTTTTTATTTTACTTGTGTATGGTATAAAGGGTCCAGATTTGGAATGTTATTGTTTAATCTGCCGAATTGTTGATTGTGTGAGAACTTGTGTGACCGAAATGTAGACAGGTGGTCATGATGCATTAAATAGAAAACTCTGAACGTGACTGCTCTTATAGTATCTACAGTGGCAATGTCTGTGATTGCAGAAGTTTAGATGTGTGTGTGGTGGGACTTGGTTCTACTCATAGATTGAATAGTGTTGATTTCTATTGGTAATTTAATTACACAAGGTACTGTGGAGTCGGGGGTTTGATCTCCACGATTTTACGAATGAAAGGACTTTTTTGCCGTATTGATATTTATTGGGATAAAACACATTATTTCTACACGAGCTTTTTTAAAAGGGGATTTTACGCGAGGTTTTTTTAATTTTATACAATACTCGTTTTAGAGGATCGCGGAAGCTAGCACACTTCTCTTCAGATCTTGAACTTCCGGAGCCTAGCTGGCTTCTTCCGAAGACCTCACGTCAACTGTCAGGAACGGTCCCACACGTCAGTTTTTTTCCTATCTTCTCAATTTAATCTTTATTTTTTATTCGTATGATTTATTTTTAAATTGTTGACACATGATGTCCAGGCAACTACTAGTAATATCTGCCACGGAGGGCGTATATCACAGTACACAGGATTTTTTTATACTATTAAGGTGGCTGACAAGCACTCGCCCCACCTGATGCAAAGCGGTTACCGTGGCCTATCGATGTGTGAGACAATTGTGCGGCCGACTCTGTAAGCACAGAGTCTTTCTGTGCCGTCAGTGTATGTCTGTGCCTGTAAATTCTTGAGAAGTCTCAAATATCCCAGAATTTTTCAGGAATTCCCAGAAATTCGGAGAACTGTTTAGGTACAGTACTAATAATATACATGTAAATAACAAATTGTTTTAAGTATTTACAAAATGTCGGTGTGTTTTGATCGTTAATTGATTAATCGAGTCACTGCGCCAGATTCCGGCCCATGACCACTAATTACCCATTGGTTGTAATTATTAACACCATTTTTAACCTTTGATCACAGCGAACAATTAAAAAGTAGTTAGTAAAATTCATGGAGTAATACCGTTGACAACATGGAATCTTTTTGATTATTCTTTTATACCGCCTTACTAACGTGGCAGAGAAGCATACGGGCCACCTGATGGATAGTGGTTACCGTGGCCTATGGATGTATGTAACAGCAGGGGAACCTATAAGAACAGAAAGTTTATGTACGGTCAGTGCAGAAATCAAAGCAGGACAAGCCTTTAAGTCTTCCCACTAACAGCACAAAAAACTCTACAGTGAGCTCTGGCTAACCTGCTCACCGCCGGGAACACATCACGAGGTTATTATTGCCGGGGTATTCTGTTAGGGCGGAGGTACTTCCCCAGTAGGACTGCCTACGTAGGACGGAAATACCGTTGTGTCCTACCTCCGTTAAGTACACGCCTGAGTTTTCCCGACATAATCATCATCGTCATCACAGCTTTAGTCCCGGTCGCTTCCAAGAATGGTAATTTGGGAGCTGGGTCTATTAAGCATTTCCGATAGAAGTAATAATATTCTAGGACATTCTACAGCCGCGTGGTTCCCGACAAGCCGCGTGGTTCCCGGCAGAGTAGAATTTGGGCCACCCATTCTCTGCTAATGTGGTGTCGTACAAGGCGACTAAGGGATAGGGCTGATTAACTTTAACATCAGTCAGATATGTACAGCCCAGACTCAGGCTCAGATGCATGGCTCGAGTCAACAATAGTGTCCGGAATACGGCAATAGGCTCACCCCCTATTACGTGGGACAGAATACAGATTGGTGAAATGGGGGTGTTAATTCACCTCTGCCTAACCTTCCGAGGGTAAATGCGTGATTATATGTATGTATGTACATTCTACAGCGCTATCTAGACCCAAAGTTAGTACAACTTACCGAATTTTTGGGATATCCGCATATATACATACTTTACGTAGGTACTATACATACTTTTATAAGTACGCTAGCTTTTAGCCGCGGCTCCGTTGGTGTCGATGTCGGTTACAGCGACCAAACATAGCCTATGTCCTTTCTCAAGGTCTAATCCATCCCTATACTAAATTTCATAAAAATCGGTTCAGTGGTTTAGGCATGAAAGACGGACAAACAGACACACACATACACTTTACCATTTATAATATTAGTATGGACGGATATTATACATAGAAACAACCAGACAAACATAAATAAACATATTCATTCGCGCATGCAAATATTTAAATTGAGCTGAAATCGAATTCGCGACCCGACATAGCAGTCGAACGCTCCACCGCTGCGCCAAAGAAGAGTAGGTAATTTTTTTTGCCATCATCGACATCTGGGCAATATTCCTGGTTGTCCTTATTCCTGTTCTTCATCCTACCTAGCGTTAATCCCAGTCGCATCCGAAGCTTTTCAACTTGGAGTCTGGGGTCCGCTTTTTACCATTCTAACTGCAGATTTGGCTAAGCTTCGACATTTTCCGTGAAGCGACTGCCATCTGTCCTCCACAACTGCGATAGCGATATCAAAGCATTGCAGCTAGACCAGTTGTAGGATTTTTAAGGGCTCCAACTACCCGTAACGACTGCCATAGATGTTTGTATGACAACCGGGACCGACAGCTTAACGTGCTCTCCGAAGGCACGACCAGACTAATGCAAATACCCATATTCATGCATAAAAATATTTGCACGGAGCGGGGATCGAACCCGCGCCTCCTGCGTAGCGGCCGCGTTCACTACCGCTACGCCACGGAAGCTGTCCCGGTTGTATTTGAGGGTTTCAAATTGAAACCTAGGATCCATTCAATTCTTCTCCTGCTTTTGATGTCGCTTACGCGTATTATCAACAGTATCCTATATTTTGTGAGGAAGCCGAAAGACTCGACTACAACACAAAGTCGTAATAGACTATGACACGTATCATTATCATCATAAATACAATTATCGCGTATCACAATCTTATCACCTTGTCAGTTCCTATCACACATGTCGGTGATAGCTACATACATTTTTATTTTTATCGCAGTAATACCGTCAAGTTTGTCTTAAGCTAATTACACGTAATTAGTAAATAACAGTTTTAATATGCCTACGTTTGAGGTTTACACTGTTTTGAATATAAAAGTTAACCCATGAAACTAATATATATTTTTGCATTCACTCTCCGTGTATTCTATGTGATATGTGTGTCTATAACACCTGTGATGGAGCCTGGGTCACAGACCCGGTCCCCTTCGGGTCGTATGGAGACGATAGTTTATAGAACTGTTAACAAATACTATTGTACTGCTGAAAATGTTCCTGGTAAGTACTATTTAGGGCGTTTGTGGAATTCACTTAATGTGATTTGGATAATAGTGTGATTATAACTCTTCTTGATCGTAGTATTATCCCAGTTGCTTCTAAAAACTTTGGGGTACGAGTCTTGCTTTTTGGTGTATTGATTATTACAGGAGCAACTGCCGTCTGACCCCGAAAGGAAAGTTTGTGTCACGCGTTTTTGTATGTACGTATAATAGTTGAATATTCCAAACTTATTTGTTTATTTTGTTAATTAAGACATTTTTATTATTTTTTAAGGTCATTGATCTTGATATAGTACAAGGTAGGTAGGTAAAGTACAGTCGGGGCATCGAACTCCACAGTTTCCTATGATATTTCAAATGAAACAACTATGTGCTGTAAAATTATGATATTTATTTGAAAATATATAACTCCTATGCAAGTTTTATGGGGTTTACGCGAGGTTTCTTTTTAAATATTACTGTTGCGTAAGAGAGAGGCGCGGAATCTGATACACGTAATAATATCTTCAATCTACCACTTGGAAAACTCTGGCAGACTATTCCATCAGCCCCTGACGCGAACCGTCCACCGCTTATTTTTCTCCTCCGCTCTGTATTTGAATTTTTATAAATATTTGTTTTATTTTTTATATCGTTGATGCGTGAAGACTAGGCAACTAAGTATTATATGTTTGTCACGAAGGACGAACGCTACAGTACTGTAAATGGATATACGTGGTAAATGATAGGTACCTATACCTACTAGTGATGTGACTAGTGTTGGATTTTTCACATTGTGAATGCGAATGCGAATATGAATGCAAATGCGAATGTTGTCCTACAAAAAAAAACGCGAGGAATTTTTTACCAGGGTCAAGATTTCAAACTAGGAGTGCTCGAAATGTGGCTCTTTAGGGATTGAAAATTATCGAAAAGCTTAATTACTTGCGTTTGGAGTGGGTTCACGTCAGTATTGTAATGGCCAGGATTGATGACGATTCATGACACTTTAATGTAACGCAATCTATCGCAAATATTATAAATGTATCGATGTCAAATTAAAAAAAAGTATTTGGAGAATCATGCATCATTTTGAATGCGTCGTAAATAAACTGATGGCTTGCTGATGGTGAGCTGTGGTTTGTCAAGGAACTTTTAATCATCGTTATACAACACAAGAAAGAAGAATAGTTTTAGGGTATCTTGTATCAGGATATGACATCAGCAACGAACTTATCATAAAAGATTACGTCTTACAGATAATAATACAACTTTTAATTATAACATTTTTTATCCTTAAAGTTATGCATGACCTAAAATGCTAGCATCGCACCATGTTTCGTCACATTGGTCTGTGTGACCGGGTAATATGATATACTCTACTAGACCATAGGCAACGCCGATGTATTGCACATTCCCCTTCCTTTTTGAGAGGCACGCGGAAATACCACGCGCCGCCACTCTGGTCCTGCTTCTGCTATTGTGACAGTAAGCATCAATATTGTCACCTACAGGCCCGTGTTCATGGAGGACAGAGATCGTTCTGTAATCTCCGTTACCCGGTATTCCACCCACTCCACGGGGCTGCACCCATGGTTCTGCATAAAAGTACTGCGTTGTAATTCAGGCCTGGTTCTACTCTTATGCTAAGTAAATCGATTTGATCATAATCAGTGTGTATTATATTATGACCGATATAATATATGTATGTATGTATATATATATATATATATATATATAGATATCTTATTTATATATTTAAATTTCGCGTCACGATGTATGTTCGCGATAAACTTCGAAACTACTAAACGAAGTTTGATAAAATTTTGTAATCATTTATAATATGGTCCAACTTAGGTAACAGATAGGATAGCTAACATCTCAATTTACAACCGGAATCCGAATTCCACGCGTGAGGAGCCGCGGGCTACAGCTAGTATCATTATATAAATCTGTTGTATGTAAAGATGTATACTTATCTCCTTTACCGTCTTTGACATTATCGTATCCTGAACTTATCCTGAACGTATTAAGTACATATTTAAACGTTATCATTTATCTCCAAAGTTTACTAAAACAGTCTGCTTGGCGATTATAATAATTTTGATTGATTATAAATTTTACTCTTACCTTATTAATTAATTAAGTTAGATAAGTTTGTTTTTGTACCGTCTATCATATCGTAGCAACATATTTATAATAGCTAAAGCATTTACGGATATATGATGTATAGGAAAAAGTGCAATTTTTCTCCGGCACTGAGAGAGGATCCTTCGAATTAAGTCGATAAGGAAACTCTTTGGCAGAATTACGCGATCTGGCAGAATATTCCTATAGGTATTTCTACTAAACTTAGTACGAAGACTGTTCGAAGATCTTGGATACCAAGGTGTCCAGCATTTGTCGCCATAATTGGCAACCCCGACTCGATAACGCTTCAGACAGAGTTAAAGGACCAACCGAAGTGGTCTATTTTATAATTTTTAGAGGTTATGTAGATCTTGTGACGAGTTTTTCGAGTCTTCTTCGTAAAACCGATGGAAATTTTCGGTCAAATTATATGTGCCCAGCCCATAATTCAGCGACACTTACAGATTCTGCAGTCGCCTTGTTGAGAGTCCTCCATTGTGCATAGTATTAGGGCACAGCGGGCACGATAGAAGGTGTGCCATTGTTTGTAGAAGTGTGCCACAGTCTAGTGACTGCTCCTCCTGCTGCTGCATCCCGTTAAATTACCTTGAAAATATAGTTATTTTCAAGGTAATTTAACGGGATCGCAGAACGACTTCCGATTTTATAAATTAACAATGTGAATGAATGATCAACAGGGGCCAGTTTGCTTATGTACGGCACTGATGCGTGGTCTTTCCCGGAGCAAGATGTGAACCTCACCCTACGATACCCAAGTACTAACGTGAGTACGTGTAGCAAGATTTTATTATTTTATATAAATAAAAGTAAATGGTGTAGTTACTCATTTTCAACTCATAACCTAAAAGAAAGGAATTAGGGTTTCTCTAAATCCTTTGAAATAAACTGGATTCTCACGACTTACCTACCCGCGTAAGGGCGTTTTCACACTCATCCGATATCCGATATCCGACATCCGATATCGGAGGAAGTCAAATGTATGAGATATGTATCTCTCTTTCACATTGTCCAGCCCGATATCGGTTATCGGAGCCAACACCACTGTTTTGGCCGATATCAGAACACAAAGAGACATGTCAGAGATATCATGTCATGTCAATAAGGTCGAAAATTGCCTGCTCTTATGTTTACTCCTAGCATCCCTAACTAGTCTGTGCTTTCGAGCAAATGGCTGTATCGGGCCGATTTTATCCGATATATGTAAAAACAGCACAAGGTGTCGGCTATCGGCGTCCAACACCGATATCGGATATTGGATATCGGATGAGTGTGAAAACGCTCTAAGGGTGCTTACATACAGAAGCTGGATTGCACGCTTCGACCAGCCGGCGGCGATCGGCTTTCTTCAAACTAGTAGAGTGTGTATAAATGAGGTTTCATGGTGTACAGGCTTGTTGATTTCTTTTGAAATCTATACCTACTATGTTTTAAGAGTTTACTTGTTTGTTTGTTTGGTGGACGCGCTCATCTCAATACAAGAACAGTAGGTTTAGTAAAATTATTTTTATGTTGAATAGTCCGTTTATCGAGGAAGGTTATAGGCGGGAGTATATCATTACGTTGCTGCTCAAGGAGCTGTAATAATATATGTCCACAAATCCGATAGATTCCCATACGTTGTTCACCACATAGTATAAAACAAAGTCGCTTCCCGCTGTTTGTCCTTATATCTTTAAAACTACACAACGGATCTCGAAAAGAACTAATTCAAGATGAAGGTTTATACATATGTACAATACATGCATAATATGGTAAAGTTACACTGATCATTTTCGAGGTTTCTAATGTGATGTCGTAACACATTTGCGCTTACATTGCAAACGCTGCCGAACCCGTCAACAAATAAGTTCGAGATAGCATATGTCTATCTTCTAATAGATCTCCGATGCATGGCTCGAGTCAACAATAATGCCCGAAATACGGCAATATACTCACCCCCTATTACGTGGGACCGAATACAATGATTGGTGATATGTTGGTGTTAATTTACCTCTGCCTAACCCTTCGGGGATAAAAAGGCATGATAATATGTATGTGTGTTCTGTGTAGGTCCTGTTCTATATTTTCTTAATGCCATATTTTATTATAACTTGTATAAAAGTGGAGCAATCAGTAAGTTATGGACATTCAATATCTAGGAGAGGCCTATGTTCATGTTCCATCATGGCCCATTACTTTCTCTAACGTATATGGCCCATCAAGTGCACTGGTTATCGTATAAAAGAGCCATTGCCGTCAAACAATGTTATCAGTTTTTGTAGTGAGGTACCTTGCTAAGATGATTATGCTGGCGATGACGATGGTAATGAGGACACGACGGTATTTCCGTACAATTGAGCAGTCCGGCTAGGGAAGTACCTCCGCCCTACAGAATACATCTGCCATAATAACCTCGTGTTGTGTTCTCGGCGGTAAGTAGGGTACTCAGAGGTCACTGGAGAGTTTTTGTGCTGCCATTGGGAAGACCAAAGGCTATTCCTGCTTTGTCTTCTACGCTGACGGCAAAGAAACTCTCTGTGTTTACAGGGTCAGCAGCACGAGTGTGACTCCCTTGGTGTTGTACACGTCCATAGACCACGGTAACCACTTTCTATCAGGTGGGCCGTGTGCTTATCAGTGATATAAAAAAAATGTTAAAGAATACTTTTGTCCCTCTTATAAATAAATCTCAAGTTTATCTTGATTTACTAGTTATCGTATACTTGTTGCTGATATATTACTAGATAAATTGCTCATAATATGAATCAACAGCGTAATGGCCAAGATTCGAACCTGGTACCTCTCGATCGTAAGGCCGACTGCGCTACCGACGCTTTATAATATTAATCTAGATATAACTTGTATATTTTTCAGTCAAGCGGTTACCCTCACGATAAAGAGTACATCATCACAGGTTTCAAAGTGATTCTACACTTAGATAGTAAAGGCAGTAAGGGCTTCATCGTACATGGAGGTATTTTACAAGTAAGCTATTTCATTATAAAAAAATATTTACTACCTGAAAGGTCAATTCTCGTCGTAAAAATCTGTACAAAATACACTCTCGGTGTAATGTCAAAAACTTGACACAATTTTCAATATTGTTGTCATTTTTGACATTTGGGCAATTGAGATTGTATCTAGACTTAATTTTGAACAAATTTATATTATGAGAATTGGCCTTCTGATAAGTTTCTAGTTTTGTATGTCTCGATTTAAATCAGCACTGTCAACATCGTGGTCTGCACATCATCACGTGACCTGCCTATTCCTGGACTAGTCTTGGATATTCGAAATGCTCTCGGTAGCAGATGTCAGGTAACCCTTAAAAAAGGAATGGTTACTGATTCAGAACGTGTTCTGCGTGTCGACTTTGTCGATTTAAATCGTGATGTTTATAACTAGAAATTGCTTAAAACTTATTGATCTGGTCACAAGATCCACCACGACTTCAAATTCCGTCCAGTATATTGATCTTCCAATATCGACTGTGAAGGGGCAATCGATCTTATCTCAAAAATTGTCATTTATAATTTGTATGAAAAATTATTTTCAAACAATTTAACGAAATACGTGTTTTTGTATATTTACCAAACGATTTGTTTATTTAAAATAATCAGTTTTTGGAACGAAGTTCCTTATGGCACGTTGCGATTGCGAAAGGGGGCTAGACGGAAAAAATTTAGACTGGCACGAAATTAAGTTGTACCGATACTTTTCGACTAAAAGTTGTCGGCACGTCCCTTGACACCTCTCCATTTTTTTTCTGCCCTCTGAAGTAGTAAAATCACAGATAGGACTGATTGCCAGTTCTCAGTCGATATAAAATTGGAACAGTTAGCATCCTAATTACTTCAAAATTCCACTGTAAATACTTATATGTTATTTTGTTTATTATTATAGGACACAATAACACTAGCGTTCACTAGCAGTGCAATAAGTATGATGCAGTACCAGCTCTGGATCTACGGTATCAGCAAGAACGTCACCCATCTCAGCTCCGCACACTTCAGATTGTGTGATTAAAGGAAATATTTACAATAACGTAGTTTTAAACTTTTCATTAACAGGTCATACATATTTAATATTATTCCTACTGTAGTGGAGGGTTCCGGGGACCGGAAAAGCCGAAATACAATCGAAAACAATAAGCGGAAATCGGGCTTTAAAGTGTAAATTTTGGAGACAACTGGGAAATTGCTAAACTTTTTTTTTACGTGCGAGAAATCCCCACGGATACCCCACCTCTCCGGAGCCGGAGGGGGAGGTTATGTCGGACTCGAACTGACTAAAGCGCACGCCGTCTCTAGGTCGTAGTGCTAGGCCGAAGGTGAGGTTGTCATGCGACATAACCCTCTCACCCCGGCTGACCCAGGGCCATCCCTCTCGGTCTGGCCCTCCTCGGGAGGGGCGACCACGCGGTCGCTGACTCGTCCCCGGTGTGGGGTGCAGTGGCGGAAAATTGCTAGACTAATATAAATATACATATTCAAATAAATATTTACATTAAGTGGGAATCAAATTCACACCCCTTGACGTAGAAGTCGAACACACTACCGCTACGTCACAGAGGGTCATAGAACTCCGCGTAATCACAAGAAAAATGCATCTTACTTATTATTTTATTTATTGCAACCGGCACCTGATCCAATATTTCGATTTCAAAGCATCCTGACGTCGTACAAATTCAATATAAAATTCACCTTTATTACTCGTAGCAAGGCCACCTGAGCACACGTCTAGACGAAACATTAACTATATAAGTACTCGATCAATAATATACTTGTACTTGTTCCACGATCTCTGATTTCATGAACTGCTGGGACAATAATCGTGATTGCATTAAAGCGCGGTTACAGTGCTCATAGCGTGCTCCATAAAATTACACCAGCTATTTAGGTATTAGGTAAATCGGTACCTATACTAACACGCACGTGTACGTATGTAACTGAGTGCTTGCGTGTAAGGCTGGCTTCCACCAGAGCTGAGCTATACAGCTATGCCACGAGGTTGTAATAGCTAACGGAATCTATGTGACCGTTTCCGCCGTGCTATGCTATGTATGTATGTATGTGATTATTCAAATCTATATATACTTATATTTACTAGTTTTGTGGTTAAGGAATTCAAATCTAATCTCTTTCCATAGCACACATCTATAGCACGCATATTTTCCATGTAATAAAATAAATTATTAAAATCTAGCTGTAGCCCGTGGCTCCGCCCGCGTGTATGTCGGTTATCGTGAAATCGGTTCAGTGGTTTACGTGTGAAAGCGTAACATACAGACAGACAGACAGAATTACTTTCGCATTTAATAATATTAGTATGGACTTAAAAACCTGACTGATGCTGAAAAGATAGAAACAAGCTTTTTAACTGGCATATAGCAGCATACCCATTCTTTTTCATCTGTTTTGATTTTTTTGATTTGATTTTAGTTATCGCCCGCTATAAAGCTTGTTTCGATCTTTTCAGCATCAGTCGGGTTTTTTTATTTTTATTAATTTATTTAATTTTAGGCTTTTTATTAGTTACGACATATATATTTCTTGTTGTTATATTTGTAACCGTCTTCTAATTTCCTTAATTTTGAAACCCAACTGGAGAAATTCGAGTCAATTTTTTTTTTTACCACATTCTTATATTTTGGCGGCAAAAAACCAACATATACCTAGCTTTTGTTCATATTTCATGTAGTTACAAACCTAATAATACTTGGGCATTTGAGTCATGGATCATTGAAATCCATACGATGGTTGGATCTCCTATACGATAATATTACAGACAAACATACATACATACAATATACGCGCGAAAAACATAACCCATCTTGGCAGACGGGTAAAAACATAACTTAGATGAATCAGTTTTCATCAGTGTAGTGCTATTAAATGATTGGTGCATACGAAACGCATCCATAGCTGTGTTCAGCCAGCCTCACACAGGCCGAATGTCTCTCTGAATCAATTATCCGAAAGCTGGAATTCCATGCAATGTATTAGTTATGTGCCACATATGAATGCATTTGTTTTGCATATTTCGTAGAAATTGATGGCTGTGACTGAAGTGACTGTTGAGTGCCGCTCTACATTGATAGGCCACTCTACAGTACCTGTATATGTTTTTTTTAATCCAAATTCTTAATGGATCCGACGGCGGGGGTTGGTTATATCCGTCTCAAAGCTACTAAAACCGCACGCTGTCTCTGGTCTCAAATACCCGGTCGTAAGGTGAGCCCATAAGGCACATAAGGACCATGTATGTCACCTGTAGACCTAATGAATCTTGCCACCATTATTCAATAGGGTTAAGTATACCTAGTACTTGTTCATTTTCTACGTAAAGTAGCTTACTGTACAGAAACTAGAACCAGTCCGTTGGAGTCCGACTGGGGAAGTACCTTCGCCCTACAGAATATCGCGGCCATAATAACTTCGTTATGTGGTCCTGGCTGTGAGTAGGGTAGCCACAGCTCGCCGGAGAGATTTTGTGCTGTCACTGAGCAGACCAAAGGCTATTCTTGCTTTGTCTTTTACACTGACAACACAGAAACTCTCTGTATTTATAGGCCTCGGTAACCACTTGCCAGCAGGTGGGCCGTGTGTGTGTTTGCCACCTCAGTTGTATTTAAAAAAAGTAACTAGGTATTATTTTAATTTTATGAAGTAAAGGTATAGGGTACTTACAACCAGCTTCCATTCGTCCACGGATATCTCCTAGACTCGTTCCGGTCCTCGGCCAGGATCCAGACGAGCGCAGCAAGCAGAATTAAAAATCGGAATACACTACTCGACGCCATCTTGTCAAGTCACACAATTTAAGATGGCCGCCGTCACATTATCACAGTGGTCGTCTTGTGGAGGTGGAATATAGAAGGTGCGTCAAATTAAATTCTATAAAATAACAAGATTCGCATAACTCTGAATAAGCGGGGTATTATGTTCTTGATGGTGTTTGATGTTTGATATTGACTTATACACTAATGTTTTATTCTACTATATAAAAATAAGTCGGGTTTTCCTTCCTGACGCTATAACTCCAGAACGCACGAACCGATTTCCACGGTTTTGCATTCGTTGGAAAGGTCTCGGGCTCCGTGAGGTTTATAGCAAATAAAATTCAGGCAAAATTTCAACAAAAAAGCGGGAAAGCGATAATCGACATCCACGCGGGCGGAGCCGCGGGCAACAGCTAATATTGTATGTATTTACTACTGTAACGCCGGTAGTTTTTTGGTTAAGGAATTGACCTTACGATCCCGGGTTATCGGGAGAGATCGGATTACAGGCATTACCAGGTAAAAAAGCAATTTTCATTAATCTCTTTTTTAAAATTTATACTATTTAAAAATTTTTCATTACCTTCGTCGTTTTAGCACCAACTTCAAGATATCTCCGTCACCCCAAGGTTGACTGGTAGATACCTAAACCTTTTGGCATTAAGTCGGCGTTTGTACATATTCAAATACCTTAATACTATATCATGGCATTTGAAATGAGTCAGTAACAGAATATAACATAGTACCTATACCTAGGTAGGTTGTTAGATAAATAAGACAAATAGGTACACACAGCTAACCTGGAAGCAAGAGCCCTTGCGTCTCTATTTAAAAGGCGCAAGGAGGCGCTGGAGCGGGGCTGTCTCGAGAAATCGAGGCCCAGCGGTCCCAGCTCTGCCAGGAAGCCGTGGAGACATGGAAGATGCGACTTGAGCAACCAAAGGGGGGATTCGCCACAATCGCGGCCATCAGACCGGTCATGGACGAGTGGCTGGAGACGAGACATGGTGCTCTCTCCTACCGGTTGTCACAAATATTTACCGGGCACCGGGAAACCACAGCCGAGTGTCAGCACTGCGAGAACCGCAGCGACGTCACAACGCTCCACACGCTGGTGGAGTGCACGGCGTGGGCGGAACAGCGCCAGATCCTCGTGGTGAGTCTGGACGTGGACACTCTCTCGCTCGAGAGCATGGTGCGAGCCATGGTCTCCAGCGGGAGTAAGTGGGACTGCGCCGTCTCATCATGCTCGTGGAAGAGACGACGGGGCGGGAACGGGAGAGAACTTTCCCACTCGAGTTCCGCAGTCGGTGGCTTCGGCGCCGCCAACGTGTCTTCGCCGAAGACCATCGGCCTCCATGACCGGGGTCCTGAGGACGGTTAGTGGGCTGCTCACCGTCCTTACAGAAGCAGGCCCATGACGGCAGCGTGACGTGAGGGATTCTCGCACGAGAGGCAATAGCACGCATAAGAAGCGAGATGGCACCAATAGACGCGGGATAACACCCGAACTTCCTAGGCGAGGCCGCAGCCGTAGGTCTGTTGGTAGTCCTGGGTCATTCTTCCGAGGGCTTACCCGGGGCTACCAACTGCAGGCTATTAGACGGTACGTGCGGGCTTTTTGTCGGTAGGAGTCAACATACATGAAGGATTTTTCCTCACGCTAAAAAAAATATTAGAAAAAGGTACACACAGCTAAGGAAATAAGTATACATACACCTTTACTTAGGTACGCGTTACGCGTTTACATGTGAAGTTGTATGTATATCCACTTATTTCATTAGCCATGTGTAGATACACTAAAATTATAATGTAATTACCTACGCTAAATTTTCAAGCGTTAAAAGTTTAATTAAACCTTTTGCCCTCGTACTTAATTAATTTATTAATAATTAATTTTGTGTTTTAAAACCTTTATAATCACACGATATGAGCAAATACGTAACCATGCGTATTATGAGCCTTATCAAGGATATTTTACCGACCTTAAAAGGGGAAGTGAATCCTTTATGTGTTTCTGGGAATTTTGTGCACTTATTATTTAATCAAACAACAAAAATCTCGAAACTTAGCTTTTTATGATTAGTTGGCACCTACTATTAGTTATTGGGATGTACCTAACGGTATAGAATATCTATAAATAATTTTTTCAGCCCACCATCTTGGAAAGAGTATTTTTACATCTCCATAACAGAGTAGAAAAGTCGTTTTTATCCTCCAGAGGAGAAATAGAAGATTGTATCATAAGAGAGCAAAATCACATTTCTACGGCGAGGGTGCTTTTTTAAATTCAGAACGAAGTGAGGGTTTCTAGAGTAGAATCTCGAGCGTAGCGAGGGATTCTTTAGTAGAATCCTGAATATAGTGAGGTATTCAAAGTACCTACGTCACCCGAGCCAAAAATAAATTTTGAGCCCGAGTGATACATTCTTTTCATCACCCACTATGAGAAAAAAAGGCGCTTCATATTTTATTGTAACATTATTATTTTTTGAATAAATTACAGAGTAACAACTAAATTTAAATCAAATTTATCCACGGAGGACAGAATATGATTAAGTAGCGGAGATGCCACAGTCAAATTTCTCTTAAGAAAAACGCGTGACCAAATGCGGGTGGGAAGGGAGACGCGGGGGGCATGACGTCATACCTCGTCCACGTCTCCATCTAGTGCGTCATAGCGAAACCGAATAGAAACAGACCTTGTCATTTTTGTTATATAGTTTGACTATTCGCCACTAAGCGCTACACAGAATTCTCGAATAATCTATTTTAAGGAAATAATTTTCAAAAATAAGGCCATCTTTTGGATAATAGCAAAATCATTTAGGGGGCTAAATGATTTGGCCTTATATATACCTTATACCGACAGATGGCCCAATTTTTTTTACTTTAATTTTCAATTTTAGCAAAATATTCCATTTAATAAATAATATAACATTTTTGAAATTGCTAATGAAGTCGGGCGAGATTATTGTGATCATTTTCATAAAATGAATTGAGTCATTATTACAACTAGTATACATGCCAGACTAGGTTACTTATTTCTTCTCTACGCTAGATGGTTCTGTTGAGACATTTTTTTCGGAAAAATTAAAATTTAAATATAGTGGACTTACTGATGAAATGTTATACCCTTAAAATGTTGAAATTGTTTATTTTTACACTTTGTACATCCTTGTACTGTACACTTCATTCTTAAACCAGGTTAAAGCTATTTTTATCCTTGAACTTTTGACCAAAAATGACAACCGAACGCAAGGACGTTTCACTAGAACTGGATGGTGACGTCACAGACCAATTGAGTCGTTTTGACATATGGAAGGCTCGCGACTCGATTCCCTTGTAACATCTCCGCTATCATTTCCTTCTCCATGAATTTATCTAATAATAAAACAGCTAAAAACTTGGGTGGGTATTTATTTGATAAATGAAAGTAACAAACTACTAAAACTTACATTAACATTTGAGACATTTTCGAACAATTATGAAAAGGAATTGTTTTTTTAAGCTATTGCATAGCTTCTATCGAGGGCCTTGAGTGCGGGGACCGAATCCAGAAATTCTGTAACGAAAAAACCTCACGCTCCCCACTCCGACGGGCACGAAGGTGTGGCTTGAAGGCCGTGCATTGTCTAACATACATATACATATACATGTACATATACATATACATATACATATACATATACATATACATATACATATACATATACATATACATATACATATACATATACATATACATATACATATACATATACATATACATATACATATACATATACATATACATATACATATACATATACATATACATATACATATACATATACATATACATGTACATGTACATGTACATATACATATACATGTACATGTACATGTACATGTACATATACATATACATATACATATACATATACATATACATATACATATACATATACATATACATATACATATACATATACATATACATATACATATACATATACATACATATTATATTATTACCTACATATTATTATTAAATAATTATGCAAAAGTTGATAAAAAATGCTATGCAATAGCTTTACCGCGGCAATCCCCGAGTGCCACAGTCAGTTTTTTTTTTATACAGCCGGCGCGGTTCGACTATGGGCCGTCGTACCAGCCAGTCAAAAAGTGCGTGACATAGGTAATTACGTCGCACTTACGAGTATTAAGAGGATTAAAATCTCATTACTGCCCGCTAAAAGTTTTCTATAGAAAACACTACCTTTCGGTGCACTTATAGGCGAACCAAATTCGTCCTTTTCGAATAGATGGAATGAAAAGTATTCTTTTTAATTTTATTTCTTTCGTTTCTTTCGGAATAGGCTAAGGAACTATGCTGGTTTGTCATCAGTTTATTATTTTTGTCTCAGTTGGAATAATTGTTGATGATAATGATCATGATGACAATCAATGAGATGATTGCTGCCTCAGTAATATGGTGAAGACTTTACCTAGGTTTTGTAGGGATATTTGAAACTAACATGAAAAGTCACAATTCATTCTAATATGCCACTTTCCTACTCTTGTGTGCATTGTCTAAAGCGTTATGTCTAAATATCCACCACTTTTATACATGAAAACTCGAATTTACACCAATTTCGTAAAATACTTGAAATAATACCGCGATCCACCCTTCTTCCTCCCTTTGTGATTTCTTAAACATCATAAAACCTAATTACTTTTACCTCTATGGTGCCAAATTTATCATACAACTTTTTTTTAATATGTTAGAATCTCAGATTTGGAACCTCCTTGGTGTATTTTTTTTTAATTTGCTTTGCTCACACCATTTTATCATTTCCTCGCTGAGGTGGAATAAAAAGTTACGTGTTGCAGAGCTCGGTCATCAAAAAGAACACGCGGTTAAAAAGCAACTTTGCTCTTTTGTACAAGAAGTAACTATTATCAAACTATTATCGTACACCAATAAAAATATACAAAATATAAATATATACATGACTAGCTGTTGCCCGCGGCTCCGCCCTCGTGGATGTCGGTTTTCCTGAATTTTCTTTGCTATAAACCTCACGGAGCCCGAGACCTTTCCAACGAATACAAAACCGTGGAAATCGGTTCGTGCGTTCTGGAGTTATAGCGTCAGGAAGGAAAACCCGACTTATTTTTATATAGTAGATTTAATAAAACACACAGTTAACCTAATGTACTAATGGGAGCTTTATCGCTAAAAGCCATATCTGAACTTTAGATGACCATGAATTCTAGATGGACCAAATAGTATAATTTATAACCTATTTGTGTAAGTAGGTAGTTTAGTACCTACTAGAAAAGAGAGTAGAACAGTTGTAGGTAAGCACTTTGCCAGTAACTCCTAGCACTTTGCCCGAAACTGCATTTATTAGGTCTTGAAATGTATTTTTAATACCCACAAATGTTTTAAAATAAGTAACTAGTTAAAATATTATTATTATTGGTCCTATTATAACGGAAACAAAACGGGACCAAAACATTTCAAAATTATACAGTGGACAGGTACGTTTATCTGTGACAAAGTAAGAGCTTTTTAATAAGCGACTATTACACGCTGCGTGCGTTAGATAAGGTACAATTTATAGAGCGCCATGATTAAGATAAGATAAGATTGTAACTTGATCAAGAAATTATTTTTCTTCGGGTTAGACTAGTGATACCCAAAGTGGGATATATCGAGCCCCCTCCCCCCGTAAATGACCCCCGAACAACTAAGGGTATATATTATGTCATCATCTGAGTTCCGGCCAGTCCCGGTCGCAATCGTGGCTTACTTTGTTCTCATCCATTTTGAATTTGGCTTATACGGTTTTCATAGAAACTAATTCCATTTAACCTCCCAATCCTGAGAGAGAGACCAGCGAAAGAGTCTCATCCGTCAATAAATTAAATGCATTGGCTTACAGGTGAGGTTGGCTTGGTTTGGACCACAAAGGTTACACAAAGGTCTTAGTGGGGTCACGTACAATGGCATGAGTGGTGACAAACGGGGTGCTTCATTTCGGACATCCCACCAGCATTCCTACTACTATTACTCCTAATTCCTACTGAGTTTTTTTGGCAGGGTTTTTCAGTTGCCATGTTGCACTGCACGGTAGGGGAAAAATAATGACAATTCCAAATAAATTCATATTTTTTATGGAATAAATGATTTTTTGAATGTAAATTTAATTTTGAATTAATACCTGTAATAATTAATATTTGCACACGTGAATTGTCAGGGAAAGTTGTAGATACTGTCTGCCACAGCAACTGTCTCCCGCTATCCTCTCACTGTGTGAAACTTGGCAAGTGGTCTATAATAAGACTTCCGAAACACAAAACTTGAGAATCTCTGGGCTAGACGATGATCTACATACGCATTGCGTACATTAACTTTGTCAACGTATTGCCTGTACTTGCGCAAAGGTATCAGACCTAGTATATTGCAAACCTGGTAGGTGATACCTACTGCAAGGAGTTCTAGGACTTTTTTTGTGAATTTTCCCGCGTGACCGTCAGTTAACCGACACAAAGAAGTAAAAGTGAAATGTTTGTAATAATAAGTATTGTTTTTTATTTGCTCCGGGTAATTTCAATACTATAAAGTACGCCACTTTTTCATTCTTTTCCTCCCCTCCGGAGATTATCTTTTTTTCTCCTCAAGTTTTGGAGCGGCTGGCATGTCTCAAACGGTAGCCGATCACGTAAATACCTTTTCCAAAAGATTTCGGACTTTGACTTTTCCTTGGTGGACACTTTGGTTTACGTTGGCCCAACATGTACAATGGGCTTTAGGTCTACAATATTTATTAATGAAACACCTTCGGCTTAGCCGCCGCTCCCATAGACAAATTAGTTACGCCTTGGACCTTTCCATTGTGTTTTTAAATTTGAAATTATTTGGGGCCGCCGTTACAACCAACATTTCAAGTTCCACAGATTATAATTTCTATAGAGTATAATTTTGTACAATAATTGAATGGGCAAATGCGTTTTTATTAAAGGTGGATGAAACTTTTTTGTATTAACAAATGAATAAGTAATTTATTATCTGGAACAAGCTGACTCCTGACTCCGAAGTGTACTAAGTCGGCCCTACGATCGAGAGGGCCCGGATTCGAATCCTCGCCGTTACACTACCGACGTAAACCCACTTCTAGCACAAGCAATTTAGCTTAGTTGGAGGGGTTAGAGAGAATATTAGTAATTTCGATAATTTCGGTTGCTAATATTCTTTAAAAAAAAAAAGGTCTGATGTGACTGGGTGTAAGAGAGATGATGATGCTTTGTTGATTATATTATCATAGCTTTTGCCCGCGGCTCGGCCCGCGTGGATATCGGTTATCGCGACCAAACATTGCCTATGTCCTTTCTCAAGATCTAAAAACCCCTATACCAAATGCATTAGAATCGGTTAAGTGGTTTATGCGTAGGCGGTCTATCGTTTGAACCACGGCGTCTGTATATTGTTTTTGATTGATATGCCAACTTTTACGGGAGCGATTGCCGTTTGGCCACCTGTATCAACGAGGAAAGTCTGAACCAAAGCCGTTATTTAGCAGGAGTATTGACTTCAAGGTGAGGATGCCTTTGGTCACGAGGATATAACTGGGCCATCTATAAAAAGACTTGTGGCACCACTAGTATTTAAATTGCGTGTGTTAGTAGTTTGAACCCACGACCACTCGATCGCAAAACCAACGTGTTAACCACTAAACTACCACATTTAAATAACTCTATGGCAGTCTATTCTATCAATGGTAAACCTTTTACCGTTGACAGAACCTTTCACCATTGATAGATACAATTAACTGCCCCGTACTGTAAGGTTTCATACGAATTATTGTGCCATGTCAGCACTATTATCTACTATGTGGAAGTAGTATAATAATTCAATTAGCTGGATACTATGGTACTATGTAATCATTTCCACCGTTTCTAATAGTAGAGAAAGAGAGACAATGATCTTTTCCTATGGGTATGTTTCTGAGGCGAAAATAGAAAGGACTTGTTTTTTTGTTTAAGAATATTATTGTGTGGGTACTTATCGAAATTACTAATATTTCCGCTAACTTTCCAGCTAAGCTTAGGTGTAGGTTCACATAAGTAGTTTAATGGTCAGGATTCGAACCCGGAACCTATAAATCGTGAATCTGACTCATTAACCGCTTCAACTAAGGTTTAACTAATCTCATTATATAAAGAGAGATATGGTTTTTACCTCAATATCATCATGATCATCCAAGTGCAAATCCCGATTGCATCCTAAGCTCTCTTAATCTTTCTTTTGATTTGACTTATTTTGATTTGTACGGGAGTGACTCCAGTAAGAAGGTCTGCACCAGAGCTTCATGTGTTAATTAGCAAGTATATTGGCTAGCAGGCGAAGCTATATTGGGATGATTGATTGACCGAGCGAACAAGCAAGAGTCTCCGTTTTTGCTTTTGTCCTTATCTGTTTCGGTTTGTCAGTTCCGGTCTGGAGGGCTCATTTCTTAACCGATTTTCACCAAACTTAGCACACATGTCTTTTGACTTGAAACTCAACTTTTGTCGCGAGCTTTTTTTGATAGGAGGAAAAATGGGGTAAAAAGTGGGAATGTTTGCTGTCGCGTTATTTATGAACGGATCTTGATGATTTTTGGCTGAAACATCAAAGACATGATTCCTCATAGGTTGTTGTGAAAAAAAAAATCATCGCTCATGAAGGGAAACTTCTAACAAAGTATACTTTGCTATTGCGTTTTTTTTTAAGAATGAATTGTTATTTATTTTTGGTTGAAACATCCGGGGTTGTTTTAAATAAGAAGATACGTATTGTATTTGTATTTTTTTTAAAGATACCAGATTTGATTAAGGGTACCAGAGAAATGTGGCAAAAAGTGCTCGCGAGGTCTACTGTTCACAGAAGTACTAATATTTTTAGAACAACGTGGGACTACAATTTTGTGCATAAGACGAGTCAGTGTGGTCAGTGGGAATCAGGGCCCTAAAACAGATGGTATCGACTACCATTCTTTTGTGCTGTCAAATGGAACTATTGTAATAGATTACATCGATTAACAACCGAACTTAAATACCTACGGTCTGTTACTTGTCGACTAGGAAAGCTGTTTTGGGGAAGATTCGCGGCATGACTCCAAATTGAGGTGAGAATTTTAAACTTCGAATGGCAGTATATACAGATACTTAACGCCTATAAATCGCCGAAGGGTGTATTAACAATCACATGATTTTCGGTCACAAGTGATTGGCGAGCCTTTTGGCGGGCACTTAGTCATGGGTTCTATAATTACTGTTGGTTGGAGAATCCCTTTTTCGCTTGTTACGAGACCCACAGGAAGAGATAGATAGCTGGCCTTTTTCTACTACGAGAGAACCAACAATTTAAAATTTTTGAAGTGAAAACTTCTTTAGCGGCGTTGGATGGGTGTAAAATGTTAAGGAAGCGTCAGGATTAGTTGACCTTTGAACCGTAACCGACCACTGACGTCATACAAGATTAGGTACAGACTATGTATTTTGCAAGTTATAAAAGATGTCGTCGTAGCTTAAACGGTAAGCACGTCGACTGTAAGTCCTTATAGTTTCAGATAGTATCGGGTTCAAACCACCTGGCCTTCAGTGATTTTTTGTGATTGTTTTTTCTTATTATAATTTATTACTTTTGGTGATTATTTTTTCTTTTTGTAATTTACTACTTTTTATGATAATTTTTTCTTTTTGTAATTTATTATTTTTTGTGATTATTTTTTTTTTCTTTTATAATTTATTAATTTCTTCTGACAGAAAATTAGCAGAAAATAAGTGATAGGTTCTATGATTAGCGCTATATTATAGGTCCAGTATGGTATGTTCTTTTTTATCTTTTTCTATGTATATAACGAAGAAAGAAAAAAAGAAAATGTTTTCACTTCTGCCGGCACTCCCAGAGTGCAACCCGTCTTTTTTATTTCTAAGAATAGTTAATTTGATCTCTTGCTTTTAACAATACGCTACCTATTATATTCGGCTCTTAGATTTATTATAAGCTCGGTGTTAAGTTCAATCATTATTAAAAAATATCGAAGTTTAGCCAAATCCGCAGTTAGACTGGTAAAAAGCGGACCCCAGACTCCAAGTTGAAAAGCTTCGGATGCAACTGGCATTAATGCTAGGATGAAGAATAAAAAAATTCAGTCATTAATATTTCGACTGTGATCATATTTTTTCACACCAAAATCACTGAACATTACATTATTGCTAAACTACTTACTTTCATGAAAATCATTGAGCCTGGATTACACTCACGTTAGGAACTACGATCAAGGCAAACTTTTTGTTTCTTTTTTAAAAAAAAGAATATTATCAACCGATATTATCGAAATTACTAATATTCCCTTTAACCCCTCCAACTAAGCTAAATTGTTTGTGCTAGGAGTGGGTTCACGTCGGTAGTGTAATGGCCAGGATTCGAACCCGGGACCTCTCGATCGTAAGACCGACTCCTTAACCACTAAGCTACCGACGCTTTAACTGAACTGCATTAACATATTTTTCTCCATTAATGTGATTGTCACCTACGAACTCAATTTAGTTAAACAGATATTTACTTACTTGTGATAAATCTTAAAACTCTTAAAGCTTTATGGGTTTGTATACTTCAATGGGTACCCTACAATGATCCAGCAAAAATCTTTATCCCTACTAGACTAATAAGGCTTGAAAGACTTCAAACACCATCAAGAACTTTTAAAACCCTTGCCATCTAGGATTTCACCTTTATCTACAAGGTTGTTTCAATACACATGCCAATTGTATTGAACCAAATCCGGATTAGTTTCTAGTGCACAATAAATAGTCTACCGAGAGATCAATGAACTGAGAGTAGTCATAACAGAAATCATTATTAATTACACCTAAAGAAAAATAAGTTAAAAAAAATATAACTCGTACACAAATCCCGAACACTGCTACAGATTATAAGCACTATAAACATTTCAAAATTAAACATTCCACAACCATATCAACTAAAAACAAAACAAAAACACAAAAGTTTGCACTCGCTAACTTAAGCTAGTAACTTGAAACTAACTTGGTCTAACCACCAATCATTTAGAACAACCACATCATTATAGACTTATCGATATAGAAAAACTAATACTTTATTTTAAACTTCGAATTAAGTTACGATTAAGTTACAAATAAGTTAGGTTAAGTACGGACGTGTGGGTCCCGCGGCGTTTGAAGGCAGACTGTCGGTTCGCAGGCTTCACTCGAGTAGCTGGACTTAACTTGCGATAAAAACGGGCATTCACTCACTCAAGTTATCTCTGACCTTTACAATTCTATAAAGGATTGATTTAATCTCAGCATTTTCATAAAGCACTGTGATGTACAGGCATTTTTTGATAGTGCCGAGATTTAAATTGTTCAGAAGATAAGCTCACGAGATGTCTTGTTTCTTTTGTAACGTGGGTGGATTTTCCTTTTTTATTTACCGGTGAAGAAAAGTTTAATGAAATAAATCAGAATTATTCCCACTCAATACAAACATTTTTTTTTTAAATTTGCAAAACTTAATTCTGGGTTAATACGGAAAAAAACTCAAAACGTCAATTATTTTGACAACTATTGATGTTCGGCCATTCATCTAAGGGGTCAAAACTGTAGCATTTTGTGTCCTCTAACACCCCCTGACGTCCCCAACGACATGACAGGAATACGTCGGGTTACCAGTAACCCTGTATTTGGGTCTTGAAACTCAACTAACATTTTCAGCATACAAGTTAACCAAGCCGGCACGACTGCTGATTAACGGACGAGGTTCTGGTGTAGGCTTTCCTCTCAGGTTTAGCAGGTCAGACGGTAGTTGTTCTCGTGTAATACACTTATATTAGCCGTATAAGCGAAATCAGATGGTGAACAAGAAGTAAGCGGCCTCGAATACAACTGGGTACAACGCTGACAACGCTAAAATGCTGACATTGATGAAAGCGATATATCTACCTAATGGCAATTCCATCTTTTCGTGATAGCATTGTTCTGTACGAGGGGAACCCCTTTGAGACCAGAAAAGGGACGTGGTTTAGTCGGTTCATGTCGTATATAACTGAACCGCGGCTGATGAGGGAGATACCGTGATTAAATCCGCACGAAAAAAAGGGTTGTTCTCTAACAATCAGTATATATTACCTATGTTACCGGCAGTCTGTATGCTGCATGCTTTTATATACAACTAGCTTTTACCCGCGGCTCCGCCCGCGTGGATGTCGGTTATCGCAACCAAACATAGCCTATGTCCTTTGTCAAGGTCTAATCTACCCCTATACCAAATTTCATCAAAATCGGTTCAGTGGTTTAGGCGTGAAATCGTAACATACAGACAGACAGGGTTACTTTCGCATTTATAATATTAGTATGGAAGTATGATTGCCAAAGCATGCATGATGTGTGAAATAAATAGATCTTGGTTTATATTTAAAGATGGCTTTGACTATATAAACTAAAACTGAGCTAAACAGTTTTTTACAGTATTATTGGCAGTTTAGTTTAATGTCGACCCTTCCCGGTTGAAAGTCAACTAGTCGTCCCTTCCCAGTTTTGCCCGTGGCATACTTCAATCATTATCACGCCCGTCGTTAAAGGCAAAGGATCGGTACAGGAGTGTGGCAGTTACCGCGGTATATAATTTGCCATGGGACCATGAATCCGGCGTTTGCGAAATATATGGCAGAAGCCTCTGCGCTGCCTATTTCTAGACATGCAATAGGCCTTCAACAGTATTCCTCGCGCGGTGATCTGGTGGGCATTGCGGTCCAATAGAGTTCCAGAAGCTTAAATTGACACCATCGTCGCCCGGACCTGCGCCACTGAAGATGTCGACCGCAGTGATCGACGAAACGTCTGGAACGCAAATTTCACATAGACCACGGCCAAACAGCCCGGAAGCAGAATATTCTACATGCAACGCCGGCCGTGAAAGCCTGAAGACTTATATACATCCAATCCATTCACGTACATTCCGGTTCCGTGATAAAGCCCGCTGTTGGCGACATGAAAACCTTCCTCATCATCGCTGAAAGCGTGGAATGGGGCGCTAAGTCCTTAGTATGCCTGAAAATAAATTTAAAACATATCTAAAGAGCAACTTATGTAAAGAAGTATACTATAGGAGAGATGATTCAAAACGTCTGGCTTAAGCATAGTACAGGCACCTCCTAAAATGCTGTAGATTCAGCATAATACTGTACTAGGAATGTGAATTTTTTTGCCGTATTTTAACATTGGTAACCTATTTTATAATAAAGTTTTTTTTTTAATATACTTTTGTTCATTCGGATACGAGACAAATGTAGATTCGTCCACATTTAGCCTTAAGGATATAAATATTGTAAGTTGACGTCTTAAAAAATGCCGCAGTGGAGTTTGTCGCGCCGTTTCTTCTCCACCAGCGTATTGGAAGCGGTGGTAAACTTAGGTTAAGTAGAATTATTATTGATCTCAATAAGAAACAATTATATTGTTATAGATTGAATAAAAATCTATGACTTTGACTTTGATAACGTGGTATAAAAAAGTATATAAAAACTGTGAATAGGGCTCTACCAAGGTATTCAGAGCCCAAGCTAATCTCACTTACCATCCGGTGCTCTTGCTGATTAATGGACGAGGCTCTGATGCAGACTATCCTCTCAGGGTTGGGGGGTCAGAAGGCTGCTAGAGTTTCTTGCTGGTCTCTTCTCAGTAGCACCAACTTACCGAACCAGCGAAAGAATCATTTTCAAATGATTTATTTACTTAATTTAATATTATATTAGTAATTTCTTGACATGATTGTAAAATTTTGACATTCAATTATGTGCTCTTTATGTGCCTAAACTGAATAAACGAAATTGCTTCTTTGATTCTTGATTCTTTTATTCTATAATAAGCCGAGTTTTGAAGGAGAGCTGAGTCGGCTTGTAGTGTATAGCTTTGAATTACCACGGTGATAATTATACTTATTCAGATTTCTTTTTAATTTGATGATCAATAAAAAGTATTTATTGTATGATTAATGCTCAATTTATATAGGAGAATGGACCGCGTGTACCGATGGCAACATGAGAATCTTAAATAACCTAAGTCCTCAGGTACATAAACCATAAAAACATCTGGGTCAGCCGGGGTGCGAGGGATATGTCAAAAGACAGCCTCACCTCCGGCCTAGCACATCGACCCACAGACGGCGTGCGGTTTAGTCGGTTCGAGTCCGACATAACCTCCCCCTTCGGCTCCGAAGGGGGGGGGGGTATCCGTGGGGACTTCCCGCACGTAAAAAAAAACCATAAAAACATTTTTATTTCTGTATTTGTTATAAGGGACTTTTATAAAAATGTACATGTCTGTCCCATTGTACCTTTAATACGCACTTAATCATTTACAATTCGTAATATAACAAACTTAGATAGACTATAAGCAGCTTCAGACTTAAGAGTACACAATATTTGATGAAAGATACATCATACAAATTTAAGTTTAGCTCCTCTCTAGCAGCCTGATATCTAGCACATTCCACCAATAAGTAAAAGACATCTTCCACAGTATAAAAACATATATCGGTCTGGATGTTTAACAGACACTCTGTGTACTAGGTCCATGCTGTACTGTAAGTATGTCTTTTGAAAGTCGAACAATCGGTGACGTGCTAACTGAGAAAAGCCTCTGTGCTGGAAAACTGTTTGCATGGATATCGCCGGTTACCTCCCTAATACTGAGTTCTGCGTTCTAAGTAGAGTCCGAAGATTGAAAAATAATTCGATTTACTGGGGCCAGGGTTTACTGAAAACAAAACATCCCATTTTTAGGGTTCCGTAGGCAAATGGCAAAAAGCGGAACCCTTATGGTTTCATCTTGTCTGTCTGTCCGTATGTCACAGCCACTTTTTTCTGAAATTATAAGGACTATGCTGTTGAAACTTGGTAAGTAGATATATTTTGCGAACCGCATAGGATTTTCACACAAAAGTAGCAAAAAAATAAACAATAAATTTTGGGGATTGTCAATTCCAACCCCGAACGGCTTGAATATGTAATTACCACTTGAACTACTATATTTGGGCCATTTGAGGGTCTCTGTCGAAGCGGCAGCAGCGCAGGCACAGTCTCCAGACTTTGGAAGATGTGAAGGCGCAAGGGTGTCAGCACATGTTGCATCCCACACCAAATGCCTTTCTATCTTCCAAGACACCAACGACATTCGATTTGGTATCTAGCCATCGTCGCGCACCAAACCAGGTGATTCTGCTAATTTTTCGACATAACAAAACCACTGTCATCCTGCTGACATTGCATAAAATGTCATTAAATTTTAGCTTTTATGGGCAGGGCTTTAAAGTCCAAAATAGAGATAGAGTTAACAACATTTTTCATTCACTCTACAAGATTGTTATTTAATTTTAGACTAAAACTGTATTTCAGTAAATTCTAAAGTTTAATGGCATTGGTCACAGTGGTTTCGCCATGAAAAAAATAATAGCAGAATCAGGGCCCAGTGGGTTCTAAACGTTTAGTACTTAGTATTATTAATATAACCGGTTATTTCAGAACATTGGAATTCCATAGTTACAATGATAGTCACAATTTATCACACCGTTCATCTACACTAATAAATATGTACAAAAAAATAAAGAAAAATTCAAATAACATACAATATTCATTTGTCGTCCATAACTACGTATTTTTCCAAACTACGTGCATTATCTATCAAATAAATTGTCAATTAATTTTAATGTCAATAGTTTGCGATATCAATAAGTGCCGATTTAAATAAATTTCAATGTCAATATCTTTTTTCGTTATTTTTTTTAATTGTAAGATTATCGCCCCGTAAAATCCAACCACACGTCCTGATCGTCCACCTGAATTTCGGGGGAGGGGAGGGGGGGGGGGGTTTGGACACACTGAAACAAATTAACTGGCGTGGCTAACGTGGCTCTGGTACACTCGACATTGGCGTGTCGCCATTAATAATTTTATATTACATTTTACTTGACATTGGCGAGTTGTGGCGATTTGCTGCAGAGGCCATTTTGAAGAAGTTGAAGTTGTTTAAGTTGTTTAAGTTTAAGTTTAACTCCAAGTATTTATATTATCTTTTGTGTTTGTAATTGGTATAGGTCTGGACTCCGATGAAGCCGGACATGAACAGCTAGTTTATGATAAAAAGAATATAGAAATAAATAAGAACTACTGTTCTGCTGTTCCTAACTGTAAACAGGGCATGAAAAAGCATCTATCAAGAATGTCAAGGTAGAGATCATCATTCTAAGGAGAGCACCAGATTCAATGATGTTCAGGTAGTCACGACTTCTTAGACTTCATGTCAGCTTATAGTTACAGGCATAAAATATGTCTTGACCCCAGTGACGTCGGAAAATCTACTCTATGCGCTCAGTACCTAAGCGTTTTTGGGGTATCTTTTGAGTATAACACGAGGTGCCCACCAATCAGAGAATCTAGGCGCGAATCTCTCGCAACTTGGGAGTAAGATGCCCGTAACTACACCATCAGGTGGAATCCAGTTAAATTGATGGACCAAACATAAAAATAACTCAGTAAAATCTACATTTTCTTGTGTACATCTAATCACATGTACTAGGCGAGCAGTAAAAGCAAGATATAACTCTAACTAACTGATAAATGGTGTTTATACACGCAATACCAGTGTTGCTAGTCCGTCTGAGCCCCATTCGGATTATTACAGAGCGAGATCTCTAATATGGACATGTTTCCATACCTATAATCGGGTACATTTTAGCTTATTTGAAATGGCCATAATAATTTAAATAGGAAAGAAATTACTTTAATATATCAAAGGAACTTGCTTGACTACAGTTTAGTACAAGCCTTTAAATCTACTTCATCTTGGAGTTAATCCCGGTTGCATTCAAAGCTTTCTTCTCCGAGTCCGGGATCGACGCCTTAACGAGCTCTCCGAGGCGCGGAAACACCAATGCAAATAGGTATATTCATGCATAATGCATACGAATATTCGCACTGGGAATCGAACCCACGCCCCCTGCATAGCAGAGGCGTTCACAAGGTACCGCCACGCCACAGAGGCTGGAAGGTACAAGCCTTTATATATTACGATTACTAATTATTAATAGGGACTGACCGCGTGGTTCCTGGCAGAGTAGAATTTGGGCCACCCATTCTCTTCCCATATGGTGTCGTGCAAGGCAACTAAGGGATAGGGCTGATTAACTTTGACATCAGACAAATATGTACAGCCCAGACTCAGCCTCAAATGCATGGCTCGAGTCAACAATAGTGCCCGGAATACGGCAATAGGCTCACCCCCTATTACGTGGGACCGAATACAGATTGGTGAAATGTGGGTGTAAATTCACCTCTGCCTAACCCTCCGGGGATAAAGGCGTGATTGTATGTATGTATGTATGTATGTACTGAAAACAAAGATTATTGATAGTAAGACTTCGAGCTTACCACCAGGTGCTGACTGCGAAACCAACTGATTGAATTTGGATGCAAAATATTATAATAAAATTGTATTGTAAGTATCTAGTGTATTATACGAGTGTATCCAGCTTAAAGTTTAATGAAGAGAGTTGACACTATTCCTGCTGATCAGTAGACGAAATTCTGGCGCAGGCTTACTGCCAGAAATGGGGGATCAGACAGCAGTCGCTGACGTAAGTTGGTACTTACCAAGACAAGCCACTTCCGTACGAGAGCGAGCCCCTGGATTTATAGCAGGAGGATAGCCGCTGGGATGCTAACACAGGATATTTTTTTAGTTCTGACTAACCTAATGTATGCCTGATACTTTCTAAAGTTTACTCGAATGTCTCTCATAGAGAAAGAAAATATGAAAGAAAGAAAATACTTTATTCAAACATAACATTGAGCAGCCCAGCCCCTCTAGACAAGTGGCAATTCGCTAGCCGGCGTTTGGTGGAATAGAATGACGAATGTATGGAATTTGACGTATATGACAGTCGTTAACGCAAGTCAAATACATCAAATCCTATACGTTCGTCATTCTATTCCATCAAACGCCCGCTAGCGAATTGCCATTTGTCTAGAGGGGCAGTTTGCGGTGCGCGATGAAAAGTAGCCGAAACGTCAGACTAAAAAAAATTTAACTAATAAATCGCGATGGAATTGTTGGTAGCTTAGTGGTTAAGGAGTTCCCGGGTTCGAATCCTGGCCATTACACTACCGACGTGAACCCACTCCTAGCACGAGCAATTTAGCTTAGTTGGAGGGGTTAGAGGGAATATTAGTAATTTCGATAATTTCGGTTGCTACTATTCTTAAAAAAAAACCGTTAAAAAGTGCTTTTATTTCAATAATGTGTACCTTTTAAGTTTTTAATGGCAATTACATCGAAAAGACGAAAATATTATAATGGCAAATGTCACAAAATAATGAAAATATAAAAAAAAAACTTTCAACATAGACGATACACGTTCATCATAGGTCTGGTGTACAGCCTGAAAATGTTAGTATATAATATCGTAGTTTTAATTAACGCCTGTATAAATATCTAGACCGATATTGTGCAAACTTCACATAAACAAAGCCTTAACATCTGAAACCGTCTTAAACACATCGTCCTTTCAGACATACATAATATGCTCCCCGGGGCAGGCAGAAACGATAGCATTAACGATTTTTTTCTTTTCTGATACACCTCACGATCCATTAGATTTCTTAAAAGAAACATGAACAAAACAAAATTGAATTAAAACAAGACGTCACAATTTAATTAGTCTTTATTTTATCTCCAGGGATGGGACACAAACACAGGAAAATTTGTCGATAACTTAATTCAAGTCTTTTTATATACGACTGACGTGGTAGATAAGCACACGGCCCACCTGATGGTAAGTGGTTACCGTGGCTTATGGACGTGTGCAAAACCAGAGGAGTCACATTCGTGCTGCCGACCATGTAAACACAGAGAGTTTCTGTGCCGTCGGCGTAGGAGACCCTACCCTACCCTACTCGCCGCCGGAAACACCACACGAGGTTATTATGGCCGCGGTACTTCCCCAGTCTGACTGATTAAGTGGACTCTCATATACGTAATGTCGATGCCATATAAGGGAAAGTCAAGTAAATTGTACCGCCTTTTCAATCGAACCACCTCTAGATTTCTCATTAAATTACACTTTTTTCTGTACTGGCAACATCAAACTATCCTTTAGTGTCGCCTCCAACTACCCACCAATTTCAGATGAAATCTAACGAGAATTGTATATGGAAGCGAAAAAACAGTGTTCGGTGGAATACGATGTTAATTTTCATACTGGTTTGTAATTTATAAAGTCATAACACACAGTCTACGTTTTTTAACTTAATTTTAAAGTACATTATTGTATATTGACAACCTCCGTGGCGTAACGGTAGTGAACGCGGCTGCTGCGCAGGTGGCGCGGATTCGATTCCCGCTCAGTGCAAATATTTGTATGCATGAATATCTACATTTGCATTAGTCTGGGTATTTCTATGTATAATATGTATGTATTTACAAAAAAAAATATCTTAGTATGTTTCCATAACACAAGCTAGTTAAGCTATGCTTATCATGGATCTAGATAGCGTTGTGTGAAATGTTGTGGAAAAATAAGAAAAATATTTGCGTGGTGTGACTAGATTTTGAAGTTATGTTGTTGCATTCAAAATTTAACTGGTTCATTAATTCGTACCATCCACAGCTTGTTCCCCGGCTAGTATCAAACAAATACCTACATATAATTTAATTACCAACACATTACTCAATGCGAATATAACCGTACGTTTGTCGTGTGATTAGGTATTAATAGTACAGTAGATACATACATAAGACGTAATAAAATATCGATAAGATGAAGTATCCATACAGCATACAAGTAAGCTGCAATATAGACAAAGTAGATAGACTTATGTCAGATATAACAATTTTATATCCGAGTATTACAAGTATTGAGAAATTGTCTTCGAAGGTCCTATACACCCCCCCGTATAGGACCTTCGAAGACAATTTCGAAACGTGCATCCTCTCAGAGTACCGAGATAAATGGAAGTCGCTCACATAAAACATCAAAGCCAAGATAAGCCCATCCATAACTAATTACCTTAAAGACTATCAAGACCACCAAAGATTATCAAAATTAAATCTCGATCTAACCTCAATCTCCCAAATGTCAACAACAGTTTTGACATTCATGATATGAGTACCTCGAATATTTATAGTAGGTAGGTACTTTTCTCTATTTAAACTTATCTCTGGATGAAATTTTGAAACAGTATGGCGATTCTCACACTGCCCCGCGTCATGCGGCAGAGCGAGAGAAAGTGTGGTGTTGTTGTCGCCTCTACGAAGCTCTTGTTGTATACAAAACACGCGTAATGCAACACTATTGCACCCAATGAAAACGCGCTCACGCGCTGTGAGGCAAAAAAAAGAAAAAAGAAAACACGCGTCCCCGCGCGTAATGACGGAGAAAAACGCGAGGTATGGCACACTGAAAATCTTAATACAGGAATGTCTGTCTAAAGTAATAGATGATTAAATATTAACAAATAAAAGCGAATTCAAAACCTGGAAACAGCTGACAAATCTGCTCCCCCGCTACCACGCGCGTAGCCACGTTACTCTGCGTCCCGCTGCGGGGCGCAGGGTAGTGTGCCAATCGCCTTATAAACGCCTAATCATCGACATCTGTTACATTATCAACTAAACTACTTGAAAACGTTTTCCTTACTGTGTAAAAATCACTATTCGTCGCTAGATGTCACTATATGACGTCTCCAAAAGTGTTGGAATTTGTTATCTACTCACAGCTAGATGTCAGTAGTAGTTTTCCATCAACACTGATAATGCTGACTTTACTTGGGAAGCAGGCATTATTTTTGGGAAGTGCAGGCATTATTTTTCTTAAAACAACAACTCGCGTTTGCTTATCCGTGAAAATATCAGCAGCAATATTTTTAGTCAACAACAAAATATATTCTAGCCTAATAAGTTAATAGGTAAAATATTTTAAATTAATTTTATTTGAATAATATTTTGCATTTTTAATCAAGCGAATGTAGCTAATAATTAATAATTATTGTGTTTAACAACTCCAGTCACCCAAATCGTGAAACATAGATGATAGAACTACATCATTAATTTAAACGACGAACATGGGAAGTGCTTAGAATACTTCATCAATTAGACAGTTTATAAATATTTTTCCGCCTTTAAACAAACTGCTTTGAGAGCATTTCCCGTCGTCACTATTTGAAGCCTATTTTGGAGTAGGTGTTCCAGGAAAATTTACATAGTAGGTCTGACTGATATTAAAACTACTTACCATTGATGTTCGTATGGCAATCGGGACCGACGGCTTAACGTGCGCTCAAATAACCATATTCATGCATGCGTACAAATTTTTTAACATAGCGGGGATCGAACCTGCGTCTCCTGCGTAGCGGCGGCGTTTACTACCGCTAAGCCACAAAAGCTGTCATATTACTATTATTTGCCTAGCAGTTTGTGCCAACCGTAAATATTTCTAGTTTATCACAGAAGGCCTTCTGGTCTGCTTTCCTTCTATCTTATTTAATTTAACTTATTTTGTCCATTAACTGGAACGACTGCCATTTTTTTTCCATTCTTCAATTCGTTATTACGATCGAAGGAGGTGGAACAGAACGGTATTTGCATCCCAATTGAGCAGTCCGACATGGGTAGTACCTCCTTCCTATAGAATACCGCGGCCATAATAACCTCGTGGCTGTGAGTACAGTGGCCAGAGCTCACTGGAGTGTTTTTGCTCAAAGCCGCCTGTGCAAAAACTCTCCAGTGAGCAGAAACACTATTCTTGCAGGGTCGGATAAGCACGAGTGTGACTTCCCTAGTGTTACATACGTCCATAGGCCACGGTTACCACTTTCCATCAGGTGGGTCGTGTGCTTGTCTGCCACCTGAGTGGTATAAAAAAAGTCCGCCGTTGTAACAGCCAGTAGGTGAGTAGTTGATGGTTCCTCGTTCCTCGGAAGTGTTAGGGCTCCAGGGATGCTCTGAATCTTTAAGTTAGTGATGCAGTATGCTGGTTTTGTACTTTTGTACTTATGACTACAGCAACGTTGAAATCAGACAACCAGCAGGTCTGAAAAGGGCACTTTATAAAAATCGTATTAGGTTAAACTTTGTCATGTCATGCGGCAATATTTATACGAAATAAGAAATTGTAAATGAATAGTCTTGATTCTGCCCATATGAGTGAAGATTTTACTAATTTTATAAAAATGGATTGAAATCTATCAGAAATTTTTAGACCCGCTAGCCCTTATAATTTTACTATTCTAGCAAATGCTGAAAACCTTTTGAAGCCGGAAACCGATTTGAAGGTTTTGAAGCCTTTTTATATTTCTATGTAATGGGTTTCCATGAAGGATATATCCAATGTCCCATTAGCCGCCTACGAAACTGACTACGGACAAAGCGAAAACAGTTGAAAATCGTATTAGTTACACTATTTATAAATCGTGAACGGCTGGACAGATTTTGATGATTTTTATTTTGTTAGATTTGTTTTTTTCTGAGTTGATAGAATAGCAAAAAAATGGAATAACTAAATTACGAAAGGGTGGAGTAGAGCATGTGTTACGTGTGTAATGATTTACGGACTTGTTTAAGCTGCGAAAATCATAATGGGTGAGTGCTGAGTGGGCACCATATGGTGGTATGAACGCCATTGGTAGATAGGTAGAGCCGTTGAGCGTATGAGTCCCATAGGTATATGAGTCCCATGATATTATTTATAATGGCATTCAATCAATCATTAGCCTATTGAAGTCCACTGCTGGATACAAGCCTCTCCCAATATGCGCCATGGCTCCAGATTCTCCGCTTTCTGCATTCAGTCAGTCCCAGCCAACTCTTTCAGGTCTACAGTTCATCTGGCCAGGGTTTGTCTCACCTTCCTTTTGCCTTCTCGCGGTCTCTGCTCAAGAACTCGTTTGCTCCAACAGCCATAAGTCTTTCGACAGCTATGGCTAGCCCACCGCTACTTCAGCTTGCTTATTCTGCGAGCTATGTCAGTAACTTTGGTTCTTTGTCGGATGACCTCGTTGCAAGTTCTATAGTTCAAAGTATAGCTGGCACCACCAGCTGCGCGACTATACTGTAAACTTTATTCTCAATGTATCTGGCAAGGACAATTGAAATTGATACCTTATACTTTAAAAGATTTATAGAACGGGTAAATAACAAGGCATGCAATGAGGAGGAATACCACGACACGTTTTAAGTTTGTGTAAATAAAAATATAAACATCCAAATTGAGAACCTCCTCAATTTTAGAAGGCGGTGAAAAATAGTACTTTTACATATTTTTTTAAGTTTTATTGTTAATTAAATAGATATTAATATATTCCATACATGTATTATGTTTATTTTAATAAAATAAATATGCCTGAAGACATAATGAATAAATCCTTCATGGAAACCAGTTACGTAGAAGTATAAAACAAACCTTCACAGGAACCAGTTACGTAGACGTATAAAAAACCTTCAAGGAAACCAATTATGTAGACGTATACCCTTCAAGAAAACTGGTTTCCAAACTCTGGTTTCCTTGACGGCCGAAATTCTTAGATCAGAGTAATGGCCGGCCAGCCAGATTAAGAGGAAGCAGGCTCCCTCGTCGCCTACCGATTGTCGCATAGTTGTTTAAGGTAAGTGAAAATCATCTCTTGCTTTTAAAAAGGACAGTTGTGAATTCACGATGATACCTACATTGCAATCGAACTCGTAGCACATAGCCTGCCAGGTTCATAAACTGCACTTAGTATTCCCAGAAACATTTGCTTAAACTAAGTAAGTAGTCTTAGCCAATAAATTGATTAGGTAGATATATACCTATAGCATTTGTATCGCAGTTTCTTCCGTAGCCGCATTCAGACTATCCCAAACACCCTTTGAAGAACCTTTTAGGTAATTTTAGGTTTAATATTATCTAGGTTTAATGACGCTTTTGAATTTCAGATACTCGATAATGTCCAATACCCGTTCCTATACTTAGTATCAAAGACAAAGACCCTTTTGGGAAGAGTAGATTATAATCTCACCCAGACAGGCCACTGCTCATATAAATACCTACCTAATTATGGTAAGTAACTATCTACTTTTAGTAAAGATTCGTTAAAAAAAAAGTACAAAAATGGCATTAGAAGGTTTCTTCGGGGACGGCAGCATTAGTGTGACGCCCCTTGCCTTGCATAATTCCATAGTTCCACCACTTCAAATCAGGTGGGCAGTGTACTTGTCTGCCACCTAAGTGATATAAAAAAAAAGTACTATAGCGCAACTGCAAAACTTTTCTCACGCCCGACTTACGATAAATGGACTTAGTTAGCGAGCTGTTGTGACTACCTATTACGCATATTTTATATTCCAAAGACTTCATATCTGAGTTTAAGATGTGTTAGAAGAAAAATACAGTTTCGAACCTGACAGAACTGGTAAGGAAATTCCAAATTTAGTTTTAGATAGGATCCTACCTTACTTACAGAAAAAAGATCTATTTTCTGTTTATTTAAGGTAATCTCTGCCCTGTAGGTACCCTACTTACCTAATAACCGAACTAGCGCATAAACTAGATAATATAATTAATAAATTTTGCCAACAATCTTTAAAGGTAGGTACCTACCATCTGTATTTGGTACGACTGCTACAAAAAGTCAGTTGTCAACGTTGTGGTCATAATGAATATCAAATTACTAAACCTACTTGACAGGATTTGACTAATGTGGCCATTGCTGATAGCCTGCTGTGAAAATGGAGCTGTAGAAATCTTTCTAAGCGCTTCTGTGTTAGTAATAATGTCCATGTTTGTGTGAGAAACGGGTTTCTTCTTTCAATTGAGTACCTACATTATAGGTCTTCACAGAATGTATAAAGTTGCAAGTTGCGAAAAAGTTTCAAAATGTAACATTCTTTATTTAAAACCAGGACTGCCTACCTACGTTGGGCCGACCCGTTAATTTTCTAAACGGTCCCGCGCTCGCCAACTCGCTCGCGTTCCATTCTGGAACACGTTTCAATTCGAAATTCATATTTGGAACGCTCGCAACCGGTCGCCCTTGTAATAGTTGGCTGGTGTTATCATAAAGCCAGTTATATTCGACCCATGTCACAACAAGACAGTTTTCTTATGATCATCGCTATAGAGAACGTCGCGCCAGTTGACAGGGCTCAAAGTAAAGTGGTCGCAAGTCGTCGGCAAGTGCAGCGCGAACGAAAATATACGTCGCGTCGAGTTGTTTTGCCGCCTTATCACTGAGTTCAAAGATTTTATAACTAGTCGTTAGCTACTTTGTGCCTAATGTTTTTAATCTCTGTGAGAACTTTAGCCTGTTTCAACTCATAAAACACGCAAATGGAAAATGGATTTTAATGTAAAGAGGATGTGGTGGGACTGGGACATGCATACAAAAAATAATTAATGTACCTAACTATGTACCTTCCTACTTTATCAGACAGTAAATGATATCCGTAGGTATTAGACAACTCCATACACAGCTTCAGCAATCCAAATTTCGTTTAACGGCCTGAATGGTGTTCAGCCATTTAATTAAACGGCTAGGCAAATAGCTTAGATTGATGACGTTTAACAACTTGCCTAGCCACTTAATTAAACAGTTAGAAAAATGACTTATTACTGCATAGTTATAAAAAAAGATAACCAGGAAGGCTTAATGCGGGAGCTACGCTCCGCTCCGCTACCTTTATAAATTAGCCTTCTAACCCAACCTAACCAAGTCGGATTGCGCAGTTATCACAACAAACCTATGACTAATTTTCTGTGAATACACCTCTGTCTACCACCTCGGGAATTTACAGGTGTAAATATTTATGCATGTGTGTATGTATGTAATTTTCTATTTATTACGATGTAGTGCCCCATCCTACGATTGGCCTTAGCATTAGCCAGCCAGGTTCTTAAATGATATAATAAACGAGACGGCTGAATATCATTCAGGCAGTTAATTGAATGGCGCTGTTTAGTTAACTGCCTAGGCAGTTAATTGGACGGCTGATTAAGCTAGTTGGCGGTGACATAAATATAAAAATGAATCCGTATTTTCCTTGGGTCACGCCATCACGCGTGAACGACGCTGGACCGATTTCGCTAATTCTTTTTTAGAATATTCTTTACAGTATGGGGATGGTTCTTACGCAGAGAAAAATGTAAAAAGGGGTTTAGCCGTCACGGGAACGGGAACAGAATTCCACGCAGGCGAAGCCGCAGGCATCAGCTAGTTGGTTATAAAATTTGTAGTTCAAAAGTTTACAAAATACCTACTAAAATTTTAACTATCTGCGTAATGCTTAGTATATCTCGCGGGTGTCGGGGGCAGCGCGGGACGAAGGCGGGCTCTCGGCCCGCCAACTTAAAAATGCCGCCGCAGAGCCTCCGAATCGATACGACGCGCGTCACGTGCTGCCGACCGCGACCAATAGCCGCGCTCGGGCGGTCGCGGAGTGCGGGCGGGGGCCGAACACACTCTCCGCCGATCGGCAGTGCACGAGGAGCAACCGCGCGGGACGGTCGCTCGTCGCTTTTGCTCAACACTGTACGAGTTTTACCGTAAACCGGTCCGATGCATCGTGACAAGTTATAGTGTGCAGTGTCGCCGCTATGAGTGCGTGGACGGAGGATGTGATGTCCTGGCGGGATGACCGGCTCGGCCTCACCGAATTAAGAGAGCCAAGTACAAATAGAAGAAAACAACGCAGTGCGCCTTACAGATTACATCGGCCGCATTTACCGGTGCCTCTTGTATCCGAACTCCCCGAGCCTCAAGGAACACACATTTCAAGATTGTATCCGGAGTTGTTGGCGCTGATTTTCGAGAGACTGCCCGTAAGAGATCGAGGTCGTGCGGCCCAAGTTTGCCGCGCTTGGCGCGACGCAGCTGATCGACGGTCAGTATGGCGCGGAGTAGAAGCTGCTCTTCACCTTAGAAGGCCAGCACCTGTATTATTCTCGTCCTTAGCGAGAAGAGGAGTGCGAAAACTGCAAGTTTTGTCCCTTCGAAGGGGACTGAGAGATGCAGTCGCTGCCCTACCGGGACTCGAGTCGTTATCTTTAAGCGGATGTTATAGTGTAACAGATGCGGCTCTGGCGAGTGCATTTGCCGCAGAATTACCAGCTTTAAAGAGATTAGATCTATCATTATGCAAACAAGTCACCGACTCATCGCTAGGCCGGATAGCGCAATCGCTTAAAAACTTAGAAGAGTTGGAGCTTGGTGGTTGTTGCAACATCACAGATACCGGACTATTGCTTATCGCCTGGGGACTGAAAAAATTGCGTCGTTTGAACTTAAGGTCTTGTTGGCACGTGAACGACGCGGGCATAGCTCATCTGTGCGGTGGGGGAGAAGCGAGAGGAACTCCAGAGCTGGAGCATCTGGGACTACAAGACTGCCAAAGGTTAACGGACGAGGCGTTGAAACACGCAGCTACAGGGCTTCCTAAATTAAAATCGATAAATCTTTCCTTCTGTGTGGCTGTAAC
The DNA here is from genome assembly GCA_949126895.1 of Eilema caniola. NCBI lineage: Eukaryota > Metazoa > Arthropoda > Insecta > Lepidoptera > Erebidae > Eilema > Eilema caniola. Next base: position 11,262,657 of record OX421460.1, on the reverse strand, counting down.
GGACGCAGGTTTGAGACATCTAGCGCGACTTCCTCACCTAGAAGATATCAATTTAAGAGCGTGCGATGGAGTGTCTGATACAGGAGTGGCGCACCTTGCAGAGAGCGGTAGGCTGCGAGCCTTGGATGTGTCGTTTTGCGACAAGGTGGGCGATGAAGCGTTATCCCACGCAACGCTAGGCTTGTCCGGCCTACGCTCGCTGTCCCTAAGCGCCTGTCGCCTGACGGACGAAGGCCTGGAGCGAGTCGCCAGGCTATCACAGCTAGAAACGCTAAATATTGGACAGTGCATAATGGTCACGGACAGAGGCCTCCGCGCATTAGGTGACGGCCTCCGTAATCTAAAAGCGATAGACTTGTACGGTTGCACGTGTATCACTCCACAAGGCTTGGACCACATCGTGAAGTTGCCGCGACTTAGTGTACTTAACCTCGGACTGTGGCATGTGCGGTGACCACACACACACTAGTTTATGTCTGTACGACTGCGTGTGTGAGTGCGACGGCCATGTTGAAGTGAAGGAGCGCCAAGGTTGTAGGTATAGTCTGGACAGTGAATAAAGGAATTAACCAATTTTAAGATATTAAACGAATTATTCTTTAGGATATGGGGCTGCTTTCTTTTTGTCTGTTCTATTTTGAGTCGGTTGAGTTATTTGTTGTGTACCTATCGTTGAGTTCAGTTTGCGTCACTAAAAGACAACTTTTGTGGTTAAGTTTAAAGAAAGTTGCTCCAAATACCTAGTCGCAATGTTGAGCCAGACCTTTTTGAATGCTCCTTGTTTCTTTTATATTATCTTACTCGATATTTTGTTTGTTATTTGAGCGTGACTCAGGCATTGCGATGTCAACACTTATACTTTTGAAAAGGTCTGGTTTAACAAAATAATTTGCTCCATTAGTTAGGTAGATATTTAGTCATTATTCAAATTATCGATGTTTTTGATTCGATCTTATGCGAAATTTTAGCGAACTATCCAAATTGTTAACAGTTAGGTTTTTATAATTAATATTGTGATGATACAATGATTTGGGAGATCAAAAATATTGATAATCATGCTTGCGATATAATTAAAGTAGCAAAAGCGAAGTAAGAATAAAAATACTTAAATGTACCCATTTACATCGTCAAAGAACAGTATACTCAAGAGTTCATTCTCAAATGTAAATTTATCCATATTTTACGAGTTTTTTTTTTCTCAATTTTATAGATTCCATAATGGCAGACGTTAAGAAATCTATAGCATTGTTTTAAATTTAATTACTATCGTGAAACAGCTATAAAAATAAATCGAACTACAACTTCCTCAAACTGAATTGTTTAATTTATATGTATCTGAGAAAATATCATTTTGATTAAAAACATCTATGCGATGTAGGAATTAATTAATCTTTTTGGAACAATTTGAATAAAGTAGTAGGATGTATATTGAATAAAAAGCAGTTACGATGCAAACTGGTATGACGCAGTGTCAGTCGACAGTGATGAATTCAAATCATTTATCATTTAGACGAGTTACTTTGTTAAAACATTCAACTAAAGGCGATACTTACATAAAAAAACAGATGAACTAACATTTCGGTTGGAGAAAAAAACATAAAATTGGCTAAATTCGACCTTACAAAATCCGCAATTGAAACAATTTCCTGTTGTCGTTTTTCCTCTATTGATTCTAAGAATTCAATTGAATTTTAATATCTGATGAGACTTGAATCTAGGGCTATAGAATATTCTAGTAACAGAGCTATCAGCACTTGTTCTGGATTTCTGCACTTCTCGTTTGCAAATATACCTCAGAATTTATATCAGTTAGGGGATCCGACAGTCTGAACCGGCTACATATTGGAGAATACAAGTCCGGTATGTGATGAATATTAAAATTACCCCTTACCGAATATAAGATTAGAGTATCGAAGCCGATTTATCATCATAAAGACGTTGTGTTCCGGTTGCATCCGAGACCTTTACTTCGGAGAACGGGATCCGCCTTCCGGCGTTTCCTCCTCGACTTCTCAAGGACTTGGGCTTTCTCCAAAATTAACTTTGTTACTAAATTAGTAGCAAAAGCCAGATGGTGGCAGTCACCAACTGCCTTAGTAAGGCTGTCGAATAGTTTCTCTCTAGTGCCTTCGAGCAATGAAATCATCGATGTATACGTGACACATTTCATTGGCCGAAAACACTCAATAAATATGAGTCTTGACCCGGTCCACGGAAGTAGAGCTCAATATAAAGGGTGATTGAACCAGTAAGACCCAAGTACATTCTCAGATACTGTGAGTGTGTTTCAAGCGGACCTTGGGTTTATTTTTTGGACTTTTAAATCATGTACCGAGCTACAAAAAGGTCACAAAAGCTGTTTTGTAGTTCCTAAAGTTAAAGCGTAATATACCTATATTACGCTTTAACTTTGTTTTTGTCATTGGAATATCTGTATGCGTCTGTTGCAAGGACATTATGTAAAAGAAGGCAAAGTAAATATTTTGTTTATTCGGCATATTCAAAATTGTTGGGTTTCCATGATTTTTTATTATAGCCAGATCCATTTCTCATACGCTTTACCTATTGCCTTGCGATTTTGACTGTAAGTAAATTTCTATTTCGCCTTATTCGTTTTATTCATCTTATTAGATATCGCTGGGTTTATTCTTTTTTTAAATTACCATAATCTTTTCTCACCGGTTTTAGCTATCGCCTTCTAAATCAGGTTATAAATGTAAATATAGAAGTGCATATTAATGTTACTTTTTAACCAGCAGTAATAAAGATTGTTGTTTGCAGTCCGTTAGGTTTTGTCTCCCAATGTAAAAAGATCTCGTTTATACGTAATTTTGATATTATCATTAGTTTTTAATTATTTTAGCGTAATATTAATACCGCATGAGATCGAATTAAAGAAAAATACGTTGTATACTTAAAAAAATACGTTGTTTTTGTACAAAACGAATGTAATATAGGAGAAAAGTGTATTAAAAGTCATCGTTTAATTTACAAATTACGTCTGGTATTTTATTTTGAACCTTTTATACCCTTAAACTTAAACCTTATTCATTATTAGTATGAAACTGCCTGGATTTTTGGTCACCTATCATTGAAGAGATTAGCATAAATATTTAATCACTAATGCATTTGATTAATGTGTTATTTGACATGCCTTGATAGCCTATTCTTTGCTGTAAATTAACTATTGGATTATTAAACTGGGGCATTGCAGCTTCAATTTTCACTTTGTATTTTTATAAACTCTATATGAACGAGTTAGGAGCGCAACAGTAGAGCTGGAACGAGGAACCAAAATACTAAAATTATGTGAGCCATGTTAAAAAAATCATCTTGCGAGAGTATTTTTGTTTATGAATGATTTGGGGACAATTCTTCACCATCAGTTATCCAATTTCAATTATTATTTTATTACAAAAAGCGGTGCTGCAAGGGTCTAATAAATGGCGCCCATGAGAAATTCATCCATCTCTTAAATATGCCGAGGCATTTGCAAATGATATGTTATAGCTAAGTAGGTATATTATGTCGTGGCATCGTTTAGGCTACTTGGGAGACCGATTATAAAAAGAATATTGAGTACATTGTACCAAATATACATACCCTTAGGCAATTATTTTCGCTCCTGTGCCTTTCACTATCAAGAATTACTAGATATCATGATTCACTTATATGATTAAACTTGTATTAAATATTACCCATTTACTGCTCTTTCTCGGAAAACCTTATCGAGATGTACAGGGGCAAAATCTTTTATTTAATTTTTTAGCAATAATGTAACACGTAACTCTTTAGTTAAAAATAATTCTCTAAACTTTTTTAAACACTTTAATACTTAGCGTTATTTCTCAGAACCATTAGATAATGACCTCTGTTTCGTATGAAGTAGTATACAATATAAAGGTCAAGGTGTACTTATATATGTTAAATTAACAGATTGAAATAAATAATACGTTGGTTTTTAAGTGTTATGTACTAAGTAGGCATTTCTGTTACAGCAACTGATTTTGTATTGAAATTCAATGATTCAAACCGATGGTTTTATTTGATGTTTGTATTTTGGGAGGTTTGTATATTTGTCTGTTTGAATACTTAATAATATGTTTGAATGTTTGTATGGCTGATGGCTGAAATTTGGTACAGGAATAGATTAGATTGTAGTCCGAAATATCAGATACGTTTTCATCCTTAAAATTGGTTTCTACTTCCATACTAACGAGGTTTAGGGACCTTACTTCATGTAACCATGACGAAGTATCCTTAAACCTCGTTACTTAGGAAGTAATAAAGAGTGCATGACGAGACCTGATGAAGTACCAACTTCCACTGCAAGACACTCGAACCGATTAAATGGACTAGGCACGATACGATTGTGGCTGTAAGACCCGTTACGGAGAAATGATTGAAGTGGCGCCATAGTAGCCTGAGTACTTACATCGTACAGGCTGGAAGCAAGCGGCCAGACTATTGTGATTGGATGGAGTGGTGCCGTGTCCTGGAAGCAGCCATTGGAGCGAGTAACCTCACGCTGCAGATCCTGTTGCTGGCCTTGGTCAGCAGCGATAGTGTGCAACGCCACCGCCTTCTTTGCGTACTGGAGAAAAACAGTAAATGCGTATGAGTTTATCAAATTTTGCTGAGCGTAGGTTTATCGCAGTAGCTAATTTAAAAAGGAATAGACGGGAGCCTGCCACGACATGCATAAGTGATTCAATAGTGATTCAGATTCGAATGCTTTTCAGAGAAAGATATATGGAGTTCCACACGGGTGTATAGTTTCTATTTCCTTTTGAACCGCGAATCTGAATTGCTTCTTTGTCGTGGTAAGCTCGCAAATCGCTGAGCGAGTTGATTTGCAAATGCGACTAACTGAACTAAATTGAAACTCGACATTAACAAATTGTTAGATCACCACAAGTCTTCCACGGATATTTACGTTTCTAATTGCATTTTGTTTTTTTTTCTACATATATATTTCTTATATTGTTTTGCCTTTGTGAAGTTCCCCAGTGCGGGGTGCTCCAGCTTTGTGTATTTTTATTATCTTGCATTTATTTGATAGCATGATATTGTCGGAAGCTTACCTAAGCGAATGTTCACATTGATAAATTCATTTTTAATTCTATTGCGATTTATTTCGTATTATTTTATTAGTTGCTTTTCAGTAACCATAGTCTCCTCGTACTGCTTTGATTTGCAATTAATTGGTTAAGTTATAATTTTGTTGAAAATACTTTGTTTGGTCTTCGTTTAAAATTATGTTTTTATTTTAGGTTTTTTATATTTTATTAATTTATTATAATTCTCGGGAACAGCAATAGGTATGATTACAGAGAGAGAGAGAGAGAGAGAGAGAGAGAGAGAGAGAGACGGAGGGAGAGGAAGGGAGAGAGAGAGAGCTAGACAAGAGACGGAGATTAGTCGATAATAGACAGATTATATAAAATTGTATATTTTACTGTTATGTAGCGAAGTCGTATCTTTTTTTTTCATAATCGTAGTTCATAAAGAAATATAAAAAAAAAACGGGGAAAACATGTCAAAAGAGTTACCTATGCAATATAAGTAATCTATGGTGATACAGAGAAACAAGTAAGTTCTGTACTTCAGAACTTTTTTAATTATGAATGATTTTATCATTAGATGTAATATATTGCTTTAGGAAGTAATAAAGATATTATTATCATAATTATATTTTAAATTTATACTTATGCGATAATATGATTTATATATACTACAGTAGCTGTGCCCGCGACATCATCCGAGTCTATCTACGTTTAGATATGGGTTTTTTATGTGGTACACTTCTTTAAAAAAAAAATTAAGTACCGTAATTTACTTCTGATAGATAATATCAGCTATCAGACACTGAAAATTTGGTTAAAGTAGGGTTAGGTAATTCGGAGATATTAGCTGGAACAATCTGTTAGGCAGAAGCAGCCAAACTTGAAAAGCCAAGGTTTTTGTTACATTCATATGCAATTCAAATGCTGTTGTTTTTTTAACAATACAAACAGTAACAGAATCGTCAATTTTTTTATATCTAACAACATTCAAAATGTGAATGTAGAGTGATTTCATAGTAGAGATAGGTCCAAGAAAAGATGGATCGAATGCTTAAAAGATAGCCTAGTTACTTGCCAGAAAGGCATAATTGAGGAGATGACATATAACAGGAATATAGGGATACGCTAGTAATAATATCTGCTCTGTGGTATGTAGGAGAATGACATATAGCGCCGTCTCCAAATTCTGGGGACAAGACCCGGCAGATCATATTTATAGAAAAAAAAAAACAATCTTAACAATATTTCTTTCCCTAAAATCATTGGGCTGCAGAAGTCTGTAAGCTTCTATAGTCCTTTGAGCACCTTAGTCTAATTTAAAAGAATTAAATATGAATAACGTTACTTCTATCAATAAAACCAAAAGGCTACACTCAGAAAATACAGCAAGAACGAAATGCATTAATTTAGAGTTAATACATTGGTGGTTACCATTTCTTACTAGCAGCGTTGGGCAAATGCAAAAACAATTTAAAAATATTGAGCAACTAAAAATCCCGACTGCCGTCTAAAAGATCGGAATAAGTAAACCCGACTGCTGTCTAAAAAATCGGAATAAGTAAACCCGAGTGCTATCTAACAGTTCGTAACAAGTTTGACAGCAAGCTCTACCCTACTGCCAATCATCAACTGAAAGAAAAATGAATTGGTACTTTCTGCTGTCAAACTTGTTTCGATCTTTTAGACAGCGGTCGGGTTAGTTGCAATTAAAATGTATCCAACATAGCTTACTAGATGGCGAGTGGCGTCACTTCAACAGATTTCTGCAGGCCACTATACATACTTACCTATTTAAAAATGATACTGTGATTTTCCTCCTTCGCTAAACTTAGCTGCAAAGTGCACAAACGACTTCTATGTAGGTACCTATGCGCACATAAGACAATAAAGGACACGGCTCTGTCGCTGGTAAAACCCGGCACAAATAAATTGATAAAGTCAACTGTCGCCTACACCTGAATAAGATACGGAGATAAATCTTATGTCTCATGTTCAGAGATATTATAAATAACAAAAATAAATAAGTATCTGAGTTGAAAATCACCTCCTTTTTGGAAGTTAATTAATTAGTACCTAAAACAAACGATTCCGCGAAATGATTATCACTGTCAAACGCAAAGCATATTGTTTTATTGAAAATCAAAGACGATTTGATATTATTAAAGGAACGGTGGCGGCGTCCTTCAGTTCACGGAATTGTTGGTTTTACAATATCTACCTACGTCATGATGCCTACCACGTGTTGACGACAAAAACGAAAATGCTGTGCCGCATGTCTGTTTTCATATAAAATCCCATCATAGAAGTGCGTGAAGTCAAAATGTGCGTGTTAATACACGTCTACATACCCCTTCGGTAATTTATAACCGTAAACATATATTATGAATGCAACACACTTGCGACTGACCGCATGACTATTTTATGAAACCTCATGAACGCAACGCACTAGCGACTGGCAGCATGACTATTTTTATATGCAATTCATGAACGCAATTTACGCAATGCACAGGCGACTGGCAGCATTTTTATTTTTATATGAAATTGCATTGAGCGTTTATGCATGTATGTGCATTGAACGCAATGCACTAGCGGATGGCCGCATGAGCCTATTTCGTATAAAAATAGACGTGTGTTTAGCCGGATAACAACTTCAAATATCGCTGGGCTAGTTCAATAGTGAGATATATTGAAAAGGTATGTTTTTGAGTTATGCTCGATTCAAGTTTTTGGTAGGTTTTTACATACTATTACGCGAAATCTTGTTTATGCACACACATACAACACTATGGAAGTATTGTTTAATACGTTTAAGATATCTGTAAATTGTATTTATATATTATATTTTTAATTTTAAGGCTTTTAATGGCATGATAACCTTTTATTGTCCTCAAAATTTTATATGAATTAAATTATATTTTGATGTTGTCTCTAAATTGGTTAAGTATAATTTCTATCTCTACTGTAGCCCTTATAGTGATACAAAATACTGTTTTGTACAACAAAACTATAGATAATACTAAACAAACCTTCAAATTTGGGAAAATTAGACAGATTTAGACAAGATTGTATGATGTCTTAGTGTTGCACAGGATACAAATAGTAAATTGTAAATTGTGCCACTATATCCACAGCAATGGTTAGTATAGGATGATGGAAAATACTGAAAGATTTATTTCTAATTAATAACATTTATTACCAAATATTACCAATGCCTCAAATCAGACTTTTAAAAATTATAATCAGTCGTTAATCAGTCAAAAGTAAGCTTGAGCAAATGAGTTAAACTTTCTAACGTTCGTTTCTAACTTATTCACAGTCGCTATCGTATTCATATTCCTCGTTGCTGGTGGAGGATATTATTAGCGACTCGTAAAAACTGTGATGAGATTGTGGAATTAAATTTGCCCTACAAAGTGACAGTAAATCTGTTTTTTTTTTTACGATTTGATATGGCTGGTGGTCCAGAATAAGCTTTTTCCAAAATTAACGAAGTATTTTCTTGTACAAGTATATAGCTCCTTTGTTTCCTTCTTGTGTTAACAACTGTAAAACCATCATCCGCAAATGAAGTTTTATAAGCAAATGTATACGGATTATCTTTTTTTATTTGAACACTTTTTATCTCACCCCATACAATTTTTTGTCCATTTTCGTCTATGTTGAAGTTTTTCCCTATATCTAGAGACAGTTTCTTCAGGTCATAATACTGAGATATTTGAAGTTGTCCTAATATTGAAATCAGTTATTATTTTCATCTTTAGGACATCTTCAGATATCTCTGTAGAGCACTAAAAAAACTAAACCTTTGATCCTATGCATTAGATATCTTCAGATGTCTGAATCTTGCCCATTGCTGGATAAAAGATTGCTTAAAATGTCATGCTACGACATTAAAGTATTTAGGACTAGGTTGCGTTTTCAAGATGACCGCTTATTTTACAAGGTTAAGTACCTTTTTTTATACATGACTCAATATTTATCTCATTTTGATTTTTTTTTAAGATGTCCTACTATTGAACTAGGGCAGCGATATGTACGAGTATTACCTACTAACCTAATTATTACATTAACCATCAATTTTTGAACGATAAGAAGGAGTTGGGGACGACCTCCTGCTGTTCATAAAGTGTCTATTTAAATAATTACATCTAATTGACATATATACATCGACATATTTACATATCAATTCAACAGCGGCGACGACGACGCGACGTGACATCCGGCGAGAACCACCGCCATCTTTTTATGTAGGTAGAGCTGCAATTTCAAGGCTAATTCTGCTAATCGTAAACCATAACAGAACGAAAAGTGACTGAATATGTTACGTATAAAATACATCCCTATTTGTGTGATATTAATCTAAGGCTTCATTTAGACGGGGAGAGTTTCTCGCACGTTTTGGTCCGAGAAATCGTACGTAAGTATTCAAAGCGATAATCGCCTTACCATTTATCATACACAGGCAAACACTAAATTCTCGCCTAAGTTAAAATACGATGATTGCGATAAAATTCTGTTTAGACGGATACTATTAATCGTCTCACGCATTTTGGGAATAGGTTGTTCTATACCGGACCCCTTTTCGATAAGATTTCGATAATCGTACCTTGTAGGCGATGACTAAACTGACTCTCCCCGTCTAAATGGGCCTTAATTCCAGTACAGTTACATGACGATCACACAAAAATGTCAAGCATGAAATGTGCAGTGGCATTGCGAAAGGCATTGCGCTGATGCGTGGGCGGCCAGCGCCTCCTTCTGCGAGCAGGTCATGCTCGTGAAGGAGACAGCAGAGCGGGCGCGGCGCGATAAGCGAGAGACTCGCGGACATCGCTGTCCGCGTACGTAGGCGGCTCGGGCGTCGGAGGGCGCAGACCGACCTCCGCCCCCCATGAGCGCAGGCCTGTGAGTGACAGGTGGGGCCGCTCGTCACCCTAGCAGAAGCAGGCCACGGTGGCTGACCCAGGGCCATTCCGCTCGGTCTCGCCCTCCTCGGGAGGCCAGACCGAGAGGAATGCCCTGGGTCAGCCGGGGTGCGAGGGATATGTCGCGAGACAACCTCACATTCGGCCTAGCACATCGACCCACAGACGGGCGTGCGGTTTAGTCGGTTCGAGTCCGACGTAACCTCCCCCCCAGCTCCGGGGGGGGGGGGGCTACCAGTGGGGATTTCTCGCACGTAAAAAAAACTGCGAAATAACAATACAGTAGATATCTTACAGAATACAGATAATTGGTACTTTTTTCAACTTCACATTACAGTCATTATGATTATATTACAGGATTATATGGATGTGGGGTTACCTACCTATGTACACCTATCAATATTATAATAATAATAATAAGGCACGTATTGCAGAACGATATTCAGTCCCGAATCTCGATTTATAACTAGATCAACCCCTCTACACAAGTGGCAATTCGTTGGCCGGTGTTTGATGGAATATAGAGATATACATGTGTATGTATTTGACGTATTTGACAGTCGTTAACGCATGTCATAAACGTCAAATCCCATACATTCGTATCTCTCTATTCCATCAAACGCTGGCCAACGAATTGCCGCTTGTCTAGAGGGAAGAACTTATTGTTTTCCAGATGACAGTCCTAATGTCATTGTTAGAGTCGGTTCACAACTGAGCGTTGTTCTGGAATATGGTTATTGTTTTTTTTTTATACCACTTAGGTGGCAGACAAGCACACGGCCCACCTGATGGAAAGTGGTTACCGTGGCCTATGGAAGTGTGCAACACCAGGGGCGTCACACTCGCGCTGCCAACCCTAAATTATACCTACAGAATTTCATAACACATTAAAAAAATTAGGTAAGGTAAAGGACCCAATGGTCGACACCGACCTAATAGTCGACACTTTCGAAAAAAACCTTTATTGTAAGAAAAGTAATTATCTTGTTTACTTGACTATTTACTTAAAAGACCTCTAAGAGCATATCCATACAAATATTATAAATGCGAAAGTAACTCTGTCTGTCTGTCTGTCTATAGGTTACACTTTCACGCCTAAACCACTGAACATGGGAATATGGGATAAAAAGTAAGAATTAGATAGAGCTTCGCAACGGACATAATCGAGTAGCGAACCAAATATAGAAGCGAGTGGAGAGGTGAGTAGAGATTGTTATAGAGGCGAGTGGATAGGCGTGTACAGGTCGAAAGTCGAGTAGAGTCGACTACAGGGGCGAGTAGATATGCGACTAGAGGGCCAGTGGCGAGTATAGAATCAAATAGAATGCAGAAGAGAGTCGAGTAGAGAGGCGAATAGTGAGGCGAGTGGAAAGATGAATGTAGAGGCGAGTAGTGATCGAATAGAGAGTTGAGTAGAGGTCTGAGTGGAGAGGCGAGTAGATAGGCGAGTGGGAAGAGTCAAGTAGAGAGGCGAAAAGAGAATCTAATGAATGGGCGAATAGAGAGGCCAATGGAAAGGCGAGTATAGAGAAGAGTACAAAGTCGAGTAGAGAGGGGAACAGAGAAGTCAGTAGAGAGTCGAGTATAAATTCAAGTATAGAGGCGAGTAGAAAGTTGAGAACAGAGGTGAGTACATAGTCGAGGACAAAGTTGAGTAGAGAGGCGAATTTAATGCTCAATAGCGTTGGCTCAACACTAAGCGATAGCCGACATCCACGCGGGCGGAGCCGCGGGCAACAGCTAGTATAATATATGTTCAAAAATTCGCGAATAAAAATATTGAATTGGCGCCAGTTGTATCTTAAAATTTTTGCTAAGGGTAGTGATTTTTAATAGATGTGATATTTTATTTATTAATAATGATTATCACTATTTTTAGTAAGGTTGTTATAAATATGTAACTTGTCGACCTACGTAGACCATTGTCGTATTTTTATGGCTGATATTCTATCAGTTTTAATTGATTGTCTACTATTGGTGTTTACGACCATGTGTATAATAATATTAATAATTGTACTTAAAGTAAAAAAATGTTAGTTTTTAAAGATTTTACCTGCTAAAGTTAATGTCTAAATTTTGCTTTAACAGTTAAAAAAGGATGTTACGACAATTATTTTAAAAAAATTTAAAAAAAAAATTAGGTTGTAGAGTGTAGTTTGATTTATCCTTAAAGTGTCTACCATTGGTGCTTTTATCTTACCTACATTAAAACAATATTCGGAAAGCGATATGTCTTTTATGCGAGATGTGACCATATTGATGAGAGTACCCATAACTAAATGAAATGTAGAGAAGAATCTTTGCTGAACAAACTAATGTGCAAAATGCAACAGCTACCTACCGATGGCACATTCATCAGCGTAATAGAAACACCAACAATCCAGCATAGTAAGTATAGTAAGTATACTACTTTGATATAACTTAAAATTATAACTATGAACTAACCACCATATTTAGTTCTCTTTATACCTAACCATTATTGCTGCTTGGGCTGAGAACTGGATTGCTATGGGGTACATTTTAGGGAAGACCTTACCCAACAACGAGAGAGAGTGCAATAGACTAATTGACTTTCGATTTTGATATTGCCAAAGTATCAATAATACTAATAATAATAAATATTCCACAACATTTCACACAACGCTATCTAGGCCCATGGTAAGATTAATTTTTTTCTTTTTACGTGCGGGAAATCCACTCGGATACCCCCCCCCCCCCCCCCCCTCTGTGGTCGCCACGCCGCACAGTGGCCGAAAAGGCCAATCTAACTGGACAAAAAGGGTCACGGCATTTCTTCCACTACTCTAGCGAAAACGATAGCTAACAAACCCGAGGTCACAGTTGCAGTGATAATTTTGTGCAGATACCCTCTAATAATTTATAATGAATATCAAAGTACTCGATAAGAGTAAAATTATGATGAAATCATTCACGTTTTCGCATTTCATTTATAACCATCTCAAAGTGAATAGGAAAATAGTTAAAATACTTTTAGTGATGGATCGTGAAATAGTTGGTAACAAGTACATTTTAAAATTATAACTGTTACAATATACTTACTTATTTCTTTGTGTAGAAAAAATCTGTGAAATATTAGGTAAACGAATTTTTTATGCTTAATTTGTGTTCTATAGACATAAAAAGATATGTACCCTCTTGTACCAAGGCTATAATTTTTATATGTAGTAGTTACACATGTGTACTTTAATAAATAGTTAGTTGTAAGCTCCGCACTGATTAGCAGAAAAAATAGTGACCTTACCGAGAAGGCAGTTTTATGAAGAATGGTTGAAATACCCCAAACCTGATAAAAATGCGGGTCTATTTAAATATATTTCGGCCAGATTTAATTTAAAAGAGGCAACTACATCTTCTTTAAGAAATATTAAATTAACCATTGCCCGAATTTCCGAATAAGGTGTCATAATACTCATTATAAATATATTTATAATGTTTACTTTTATTTAATTTTACCTAACATTTACATTATACCTAGTAAAATTTACAATGAAAAAAATGTCTTTATGAATGGTGTACCTTTACAAAATGGCATAGTAAACAAAAATTTACATTACCAATATAAACTGACCTCAATACGCGTACTAAATGTTCTTAGTGAGAGGTCAGCTTATACTGGATATGTTTTATAGTACCAGAGACTTGGTTTTTTTTAAATATTTTGTATTTGTTGATTAACTTATATCCAATCACTGCATTTAGAGCTAATTATAAGCCGCAAATAATATTGTCCAGCTAGATTGACCTTTTCGGCCACTGTGCGCCGTCTGCGGGTCGATGTGCTAGGCCGAAGGTGAGGTTGTCTCGAGACATACCTATCCCTCGCACCTCGGCTGACCCGGGGCCATTCCGGAGCGGCTCCACCCGTCACCCTCAGGCCCGCGCTCATGGGGGGCGGAGGTCGGTATGGTAAGCATAGCTTAAATAGCTTGTGTTATGGAATCTAGAATGCGGATAAACAGATAGATATTTTTTTTTGTAAATACATACATATTATACATAGAAAGAAATCAATCAATCAATTAGCCCACTACAGTCAGTCCTTCCCATCAATCCTTTAAAGAAGAAGTTAAAAGCATCTGATGGGACCGTCAAGCAACCATTGCACCAATATCAGCTTCTATAAAAGTGAGTATCATTCTTTAGATTTTAAAATCAATACACCTGCTGATTAACTGAACGCTCTGTCGCAGCTTATCTTCTAGGAGTTGGGAAATTTCTTTGCATAAAAACTACATAAGCCAAATCGTCGGGGACCGCCTTGTCCCCCCTCCCGAGGAGGGCCAAACCGACAGGGAGTCAGCCGGGGTGCGAGGGATTTCGTCGGCAACCTAACCTTGAGCCTAGCACCACGAACGATCCACAGACGGCGAGCGGTTTAGCCGGTTCTTGTCCGACATAACCATAACCTCCCTCTCCAACTCCGGAGACGGAGGGGGGGGGGGGTTCCGTAAAAGCCAAATCAATAGTAGAATAAGGAGTAGGTAAGCTGGTTACGCCCTCCGAAGTGAGAGCCTAGGACGCAACCGGGAACAATATTAAATAGTAGTTATTCTTCATGCTAGTGTTAATCCCGGCCGTCTCCGAAGCTTTCAGCTCTGGGTCTAGGGCCCGTCTTTTCCGGTCTAACCTCTGCGATATTTCAGTCAAGCGACTGTCATATGACCTTTATAACCTATTGGCAATTTCGAAGCATTGCAGTTAGGCACTGACCTCTATAACTAGCTGGACTGGCTGTCCCATAGAAACTGACAGCTTACTTTTTGTGTCAATTCGAAGCGCCACCGTGAGTGTACTCAGAACTAATTAGTTTGGAAATGGACGTTGTTCGTTGTTTTTATTTATGCGTTTACCATCTAAAATGTCTAAAATGGCCATTCTGTTAACTTTATACATAAGACTCATCGTTTATATTAGATTATCGTTAACAAGACAATCAATCATTAGTATTAGTTCCAAGTACACTCACTGCTGCATGCCGCAACTATCAGCGCCAATATGGCGATTTTAAATTGGACGCAATATATGGGTACCGATAACCACTCCAGCGACTACTATTACAGGTCAGTACAGGTAGGCCAGTTTTTGGACTTTTTAGGCTCCACTACCCGTACCCAGAGGATGTCAACACATTTAAAAGTTGTTAACAAGTATTTATCAACATGAAAACTACAAACGATTCCACATAAGAATATCTCGGTATAAAAATCAA
Organism: Eilema caniola; assembly: GCA_949126895.1. Lineage (NCBI taxonomy): Eukaryota > Metazoa > Arthropoda > Insecta > Lepidoptera > Erebidae > Eilema > Eilema caniola. The sequence goes on along the minus strand of OX421460.1, from coordinate 11,247,436 downwards.
CATAATAAGAGACGAAAGTGTCGCCGTGTGCCGCCATCTTGGAGATAACACGTACGATAATCGACTGATAGCCGAGGTGACTCGATAACCCGTAGCAAAACATGTTTGTGAGGGAAACTCGACGGTTACCGCAGCTTCTAAGATGATGTAAGACCGTGCCTAGGAGAGCACGTTAAGCTGTCTGTCCCTGTTGCAATACAAACATCTGCCACATTCGTTACGGGTATTACTCTTAAAACTCCGACAACCTTTTTTTACGTGAGGAATGTTATTTCGCTTTGCATCTCCGATTACGGGACGATGGCTAGAGACCACGTGTGGGAACACTCCCGTCGGATTCTGCCTAGGACTGAGAACATATTGCAACGTAAGTCATACTTCTTTTAAAAAATTACATTATCCCAAAAATGTCATTTGCTAAAGTAAATTTTTAATAGGTCTTTTATTTATAAGTACCTCATTTACTTATGAAAACATTTAACTACAATCCTACCAGCCACTCAAGAGTAAGCTTGGGTACAGCTCGCCGAGCGGCCTTTGATAAACTACTGTACTTAGTGTACTGTGGACTGTGGAATTTTATTCCTGTTTTATAGGTCTTAAAAAATAAATCTTTTGAAAAATCATACACGATAAAATCGCGCATAGATAAGAGGTAAACTTCGACAGATTACCTAATAAATAGATGGGAGTCAAACGATAGCCTGCTACAACAGCGCGGCGGGGGCACCAGCCGTCGGCGGCGCATAGCGCTGAGCGCCACCCGCTTCCATCCTGCCTACAATTTCTTATTCACAACTGTATTCACGTGTATTGTCAGGACGCGGGTCGTTAGATATGAGTACTAGTCGCAATATCATGTACAACTTATTATTAAAGTACTAAATCCAACATTTTTTTAGTCTTTTCGTATCGTAGGTAGGTAGGTATCAAGCGATAAATTAATACGAGACGAAGTGGGTAGGTAGATATATACCTACCTTAACTTATAAGTATAACTTTGTAGAAAATGTGTTGAATATTGTTATAGGTAACATAACGAACGTAATTGTTATTAGTAGGTACCTACCTACCAAGTCCATAAGATTAAGTACTAATTACTAATAACAAACAAATTTTATAAATAAATCAAACGTTACAAATCAAACATTACTTTATGTAGCCAGCGACAGCCCGACTACGGAGCGAACTGAAAGTCCGCGGCGAGTAGGTGAATAAAGCGCGCAAGTACATTTAGTGAACGTGGCCTGCTAAAATGCACGCACGCTGCCTGTAGGTCGGTCGTAATATTAAGCCGAAGGTGAGGTTGGTAACGCATATCCCTTGCACCCCGGCCGACCCTAATTTGGTAGTACCTATTAATTTGGCGACAGAAAAAATTAATTAAGTGCCCTAGTAGGTACTCCGTTCACCTGTACATTATTCCCATATATTCTAAAAAATCGCTAAGTACCTACCAACACCTACTATCAGACAATTTTGCTATTGAGAACTGTGACCAAAATCTGTTGCACCGGAACGATTACAAAATCAGAGTATAAAATAAGAATAAAGCCCATAACTTTCGTGCGACTACTTGCCGACTTGAGAGGAATTCTGTCGTTTTTTTTTTCATTGTCGCCAGGACACCTTTTGTGTGAAACAATTTTTATGGAAAGTCCACGGGTAAGGTGCTATAAACGGTCTACGTAAGATGGTAGCGTCAGGTCCAATGAACTGTCAAAATACATAGGTACTAGAATTGTTATTTTCGATAATATATTTTTTTGTTTTTTATTCTATTATTTTCTAAAATGCCACAGTGTTGTGCAATGCCTATTGCAACTAAAACAGGAAATTTATATTTTATAAAAACACTGTTTAACTGCTCTGTCTCTGTAAAGTAAGTACCTACAAGTCGGATGTGCGACAGAGAGACTCTGCAAAAACCGAAATATGCCGATCATTGCCGAACTCTCACTTTTTCCCCAGAGACGGGCTAAATCTAAAGCCGGACACTACTGGTATCCAATCATTTGACAAAAACGAAAGACAAATATTCATTTTTGACAAACAACGTTTGACAAAATTATAGTTGATAAACTTATCATTTTACAAACTATTGTTTAATATACTACTCATTAGACACAATATTTTTATTTGGAAAAATTTCATTATGCCTTAACATCATTTCACAAATTGATTATTTTTTAAACATGTTAGTTGGCAAAACAAGTTTTACCCTTCAATTATTGTCTTGAATAACAAAGTTAGTGACAGAAATGAATCTCTACAAATCCGACTTCACGTGGTCTTGTTTGCGCTACCCCTAGTGTGTTATTTAAGCCCGCGCAGGCGCGAAGGGGTGAGGCGGTTATAAAGTCCACCGCCGTGGCTGAGGCTGAAGCCCAAGCTGCGGTGGTGGGCGCTACAACCATCTGCAACGACAAGCTCGTGTGGGGCCGGCGGAGCCCCGCAGCGCCGGAGCTGTAACAGAAACCATGTTTGCTACATGCTACATACCTACTGTATGCTATACGTGGGGTTTATGCTTGCTGGTTTGTTAACTGACTTTATTTTGTCAAATGAACATTTATAAAATAAAATTTTAACAATTGAAATATTTTCTATATTATATATTCTATATATTCTATACATTTGCAAAACCTTCATTTATCAAATGATTATTTTTGAAGTAAATAACATGTTTGCAAAATGAAAGTTTATCAAATGATTAGTTTTTCAAACGTTGTTTGTAAAATGATCGTTTGTCATACGTTTTTTTGTCAAACAATAGTGAACCCCGGACACTATATCCATATATTTTTATGGTATAGCATTGCTTGGTATTTCATTTTCCTGATTGCATCTATGGCAAGGTGAATTTTTTTGCAAGATTTATTCTATATCATATTAGGAAAGCTCCCTGAAACGACAATTTCATAAAAAAACAGCACTACTGAAAAAAAAAACAAATGGCAACAAGCCCGTGCTATTTTTGGAGTGACGTTTTTCATGAAATTGTCGTTTCATTGAGCTATCCTAATACGATGAAGAAAATGGACCTTTTAATAAATAAAAAAAAACTCCAAATCTACAAAAATTTATGCCTATGTATATAATATACCCGGAGTACTACCGCGGGCTTTCGGGAGCGTTCCCCTTACAACCGGTATAAAGTTAGGTGTAAGCAAAGTAGTAAAGTTGTATACGTATCTCCATTGTCGACTGAACGTACATATATATAACCGGATGCCAAACTCACACAAGGGTAAGCAGAGACAATAGGCCACTACATTATACGGCCCTTTCATACATTACTCGCCTCTACAACGATCAACCTATTCATACATTGACTTTTATTATCGCGCACATCGGATTTTCTAAGTAGGAAGCTTGACTATTGGATTCACTAAAATATATTTGGGCCGTACAAATCCAAATACCTACACTTTCTATAAAAAAAAAAGGAGTGCGTCCTTACTTTTTTTTTAGCTAGCTGAATAATATGACCCTTACATAGATTCAAACTGAACAAAGTTTAAAAAATGCAATTTGAATCAGCGATGATAATTTTATGGGGTGTGATTTAAGATATCCTCAGAATAATAGGGTTTATCATCAAAATAGTAACACTGCCACCAAAATATTTTTGGTGGCAGTGTTACTCTTATTTTGGTATCACACTCATTGTAAGTCTTACCCGTAAAGTAAAGTCCGTTTTGCGGTTTTCGTGCGTTATCACAGGTAACCTAACACGAAGAAATGTACGGAGGTCTTCCAAGACCTTTGCAAATTTCTTTGAAGCTATGTCTAGCCACGTCATAGCGCGCGGTGTCATATTCTGTGGGCATTAGACGATGCCCACAGAATATGACATGATGGCGGCAAATTTGATGGTAAATCAACCATTTTGAGTACCAAAAATATGTTTCCCTATCTTAAATGAAAATAAAAATCCTGGCTTTTTAAACATTTACTGTGGATATATCAATATCGCCATCAGGGACCCAATTCACCAGGGACCAATGCCATGTTTGTAAAAAAATCGAATTGAAATCACGGCTCAAAAAAACCATTAGTATGCCAGAACTGCCAAAAGAAACCTCTCTACTTCTCCTCCCTACGTTTTCATAGTTTTTTTTATTTTAATGCCTGGTATTATCCATACTAATATTATAAATGCGAAAGTAACTCTGTCTGTCTGTCTGTCTGTCTGTCTGTATGTTACGCTTTCACGCCTAAACCACTGAACCGATCTTGATGAAATTTGGTATAGGTGTAGATTAGACCTTGAGAAAAGACATAGGCTATGTTTGGTCGCGATAACCGATATCCACGCGGGTGGAGCCGCGGGCAAAAGCTAGTAAGAATTATATTATATTATCTGTGCTGGTATTCATTAGGATAGGCAACATGGACGTGCGCATATTGCAAGAGATTATTTATTTCGTAACGTTGCTGATTAAAGACGTGGACCTTTGTTGGTTATCCTCGCATGATCAATCGTGAACCAAACAAGTAGCCGAGCGTCATGATGCCCATCAGGTGGCTACACCGTTGTTGAGCGTCACGTATTGTGCGTCAAATGTTGCCTAGCGACTACAAGGCTTTGAACCTTCGGAATCACTCATGTAGTTTATTTCTTACTAGCTGTTGCCCACAGCTCCGCCCGCGTGGATGTCGGTTATCGCTTAGTGTTGGCCCAACGCTATTTTTCTAAAATAAAAGTAGCCTAAGTTACTCCTTATTATATCAGCTACCTGCCAATAAAAGTCCCGTCAAAATCGGTCCAGCCATTTCAGAGATTAGCTGGAACAAACAGACAGACAGACAGGTAAAAATTGTAGAAAATGAGACGATATTCTTAGCAATCCATGGATTCTCCGTGCGGGTGCCGGGTCCATCGCGTTGCTGAGTTGGGAACTCGGGACAGTGCCTGGGACTTGCGACCCAAGTGTAGGTTTAGAAGGGGTCCCTTTTGTTGATGTACATCAACACTCACCTTCACTACTCAAGTTCCCCTCCCTGCCTAACCAAATTTGATACGAACCTACTAGTGCCGCTTTAGACATTCGTCCTATATTCGTCCCGCCCCCCCTCTCGGACTGTCCTGGGGGTATTTTTCTTATTAGGACTTTTAGCGCGATTTTATTCTAGGGTTTGGCTTGCTAGGCCATGGCCCTCGGCTGTCTTTCCAGCAGTCAGACGTCTTTCCGCCTGTCAGCTGTCTTTCCAGCAGTCATCTGTCTTTCCAGCGTCGGCCCGTCTCTCCGGGCTGTCATTTGAAAATTGTATCTTGGAAAGTGTTTACTTGGCTAGAATGCTAAGACGTGTCCGGATGTTTAGGGACTCCTGGTTTCTTTGACACGATGGTTCACCATGGGATGTATGAGGGTCTACTCTATCCGTAGTGACTGTTGAAGGTCTTACCGACGGCTGTCGTGCTTCAACACCATGTGTATTCAAATGTTTGATGAACCAGGCTTGTCTCTTGTATTGTTTCCCGCACGTGGGGCATTTCAAATCCGTATTATCGCCAAAGTCATCGTTTTTTCCTTTCGGTGGACAGATCTTCCGCCCCCCCTCTCGGACTGTCCTGGGGGTATTTTTCTTATTAGGACGATTAGCGCGATTTTATTCTAGGGTTTGGCTTGCTAGGCCATGGCCCTCGGCTGTCTTTCCAGCAGTCAGACGTCTTTCCGCCTGTCAGCTGTCTTTCCAGCAGTCATCTGTCTTTCCAGCGTCGGCCCGTCTCTCCGGGCTGTCATTTGAAAATTTTGATATTTTGGTGTATTTACCGTATTATATTCATAAGCATGTAGTGAAAAAACGGTTGTTTCAATATTTCAAACAGACACTACATTTTTTTTGTATAGATGTACAGATAACGAGATCTTGTTTGAGTTTTTGTAAGTTTTGAATGTGATGAAACGTAATTTACCAAATCTGAATGGCCACTAGCCCCCGGCGAAAAATGGAAGCGTTAAAAAAGGTACTCGTTTAAAATTGTTATTTTTGGGAGAGCGGGAAAATTCCGGGCACAGGCACCTACATAAAAATAGAGCTGACGATACAGACATTTCCGTTGAAAAACGGAACATATCTATTGACGAATTATACAGTAAAATTTACTATAGGTATTAAATATTTTCAATCGCCGCTTAATGCAAATATTTATAAATATGAATCTGGGAATTTGCACTGATCTGGTCTTGCCTCGGAGAGCACGTTAAGCCGTCAGTCCCTGTTGTGTTGTGCTGTGGTATAAATTAGACCTTGAGAAAGGACATAGGCTATGTTTGGTCGCGATAACCGACATCCACGCGGGAGGAGCCGCGGGCAAAAGCTAGTACATAATAAAACTCTGTCCATTGATTATTGCTTGTACCAGATTTTTTTAAATGCAGAAATTGCTTCAGAAAATCGCTTTTTAGAACATTTTAGCGCGCCGGATTCCGCTTCTCTCTAGGGTAGATGATAAGATCCCCAACAAGTCTGGCATCTGGCCCAGAAGGGGGACTTTGGGACTTTCAGGATGCACCAGATTCCTCGTGCAGTCGTAACACATGGCTGACGTGAGGTGAGAGACACCGTGCGGTTTTAGTAGGTGCAAGTCCGACATATCCAACTCACCGTTAACTGCAGCCAATTTTTATCCCCCATGACACATCAATGACTGATATACAAACTAAGGATATAAGGCAAGTTGATTAGAAAAAAATGTCTCACGATTCCTGAATGAAGTAGGACCACACGAATTAACTTTTATTTTCCAGTTTGGCACGGGACGCAAAGACTAAATAAGCGGGGGCAACAGCTAATATCTTAAATGGAAATGTAATAATTTAGGTATGGTATAAGTCATTGTCGCAAACATCCCCATAAGACACATAGTTACAAGTACCGATTAAGTAACTAAATATACACAGTCAGGCCATAAATACTGTTACAATTAAAAATAACAAAGATATTACATTTGAATTTGAAATCTGTCATTTTTATACGATTGTTCAATGAGTTTTCTAATTTTAGCGCCAATACATTGTACAGTATTTTGCGATATTAAAATGGAGTGCGGTGATAAAGAAAACAGAATCGTTGTGATTGCATTACACGAAGTTTGTATGGAGCCAAATGCAATTTTTAAAACTCTCCATACGCATGGTATTAGTCAAATGTTTGTGTACCGGCCTATTAATAGGTACATTGAGACCTCCTCTGTTTGTGACAGAAAAAGATCTCGTCGTCCACGTTGTCTTCGTACGAAAAAGGTGGTCAAAGCAGTAAGGGAAAGAATTCGAAGAAATCCTGTCCGCAAGCAAAAGATTGATAGCACCCAGAACCATGTCGTGTATTTTAAAAGATGATTTAGGACTTGCAGCCTATAAGCGACGCATTGGTCATTTTTTAACTGATAATTTAAAAAAGAATAGGGTGGTAAAATCGAAACAACTACTGAAGTGATTCGCAAAGGGAGGTCATAGATAAATTTTGTTTACTGATGAGAAAATCTTTACAATTGAGCAACATTTTAACAAAAAAATTGACCGTACTTTTGCTCTAAGCTCTAAGGAAGCTTCCCAATTAGTCGTCAGAGTGCAACGTGGGCATTATCCGACTTCAGTGATGGTTTGGTGAGTGTTAGGTGTCGCTGTGAAGGAGAGACTGAGCCATATTTTTGTGAAAAAGGTATCAAAACATCAGCACAAGTGTATCAAGATACTTTTTTGGGAAGGTAATTAAGCCCATTAACAACACCATCTCCAATAACCAAGTATGGTCCTTCCAACAAGACTCGGCGCCGGGTCATAAAGCTCGGTCCAAGCAGTCTTGGTTGGAAGTGAACGTTTCGGACTTCATCAGAGCTGAAGACTGGCCGTCATTTAGTCCCGAGCTTAATCCGCTAGATTATGATTTATGATCAGTTTTAGAGAGTACGGTTCGCTCTAAACGCTATAATAATTTGGAGTCCCTAAAACAATCCATACGATTGGCAGTGAAAGAATTTTCCCATGGAAAGTGTGCGTGCTTCTATTGATGGGCTCAACGTTTAAAGGACTGTATTGCAGCCAATGGAGACCACTTCGAATAACCTTTTTATATTTTAAATTGTTTTACATTTATGTATTAAACTAACACAATGTAGAAGTAATAAATATTATTTGCAATACATAAAAAGATCTTTTTTTCTTCGTGACAATATTTATGGCAAGACTAAGTATATACAGGTTTAGAAAGATCTATAAACAGTAAACACTACAATTAATAACACCTGTCTCATTGACCGGCGTTAGTGAAAAGAAACGATTTGTTTATATTGTTTTTTTTTAAGCACAGCTCGTTATCTTTCGAGATGCTTTCTATCTTTAATTGCTATCTGCCAGCTTCTCCAATTTATTTCTTGTAAAATTTGTAACGGGTTCCAACACAGTTCATCTACATAAGTTGTTAAATGCAAATACGTAGGTGGGTTTTTACTTACTACCTGCTACACTAGACAGAAGAGATTTACCCGACACCAGAGGATCTAGCGCGACCACAAACACCCCATGCTAAAATATATTATATAATAGGTCGTTATATATGAAATTGCCAAAATTTTCTAACAGATTGATGAGTTCATTAATCCTATAATTTAATAGCTAAGTATTTCCATTATTTACACTTTATTTGAAACTTGATTTCAAGATTTTACAACTCTGTATTAAATTTTGCTTTTATTGGCCGCTTGATAAATTAAATTCGATCTTCAAAAACAGTACTTCCTAAGTTCCTAAATGCTATCCATTTTGATGAAAAATTTCGTATTACTTTTTCACAGCGGTCACTTTTCAAAAATGCAATAAAAGTTGCTGTTAGCTTAATGTTGTCTCATTCGGACACAAAAAAAATCATACAATTTAAATTTGTTACTCCTAAAAATGGTGGAAATTTAATGGCACATATTTCGGCCGGGAGGGTACCACCGTGCACTATGCGAAAAACCCTCCATAGTAATCCAATCTCGGTTGGCTTGCGTTCAGGGGTCAGCAAGTGCATAGCCGGGCAGGGGGGATTGTGGTCGCAGCGCTAATGGGACCGGTGGGTGTCTCGCGGTGCTGCGACAACAATCCTGTTTTGATGAGGCCGTCATGCTGGGTGCCACCATTGTTAACATGGTGTGTGTATGTAATGGTGACCGTCTTTCCTGAGACTTTGCCTTCACCTTACCATCAGGCAAGGTGAAGTCAAATTGACGTGTCCTATATATATAAAAAAAGGAAATTACTGTGACCTATTCTTGTTCGTTATTTTTTATTATTTTTGTGCATTGCACTGTAATAAAATATTTTTCATTATTCTTTTCTATTCTTTTTTTTTCGACGCGACACGGCAAATCAGAAGAGCGGTACTGGGGTAGGTACGGTAATCTAAATCATATTTACCTGACTGAAAAGAAGGGTTATGTCTTTCACGCGTATTTGTAGCTGTGTATACTTGTAAAATTCTTTATTACTTCATATTTACTGAACCACTGTACTGATACTTATCAATGATTGACATCTCAAATGAAAGGTACCTACCTAGCTATCTACTCCTCAGTGTTTTAAGATACATAAAATAAATATTTTTTGGCGCTAATTATTTTGAGCCAAACTCAAAATAATTGGCGCCAAAAAATATTTTCACTCAAACTTATCGAATAGGATATCAAAATGAAGGAATTTAGAAGACGATTACCAAAATATAAATTGGTATGTCATACATAACATAAGTAAAAAAGATAAAATAAAATAAATTATTAAGAATAAAAATGCGACTGGTTTCAAGTGTGGGTAATGAACCGGATGAAAATTAATGGGTGCCCCCTGCTATCAGTAAGCAAGTTTCGATCCTTTCAGAATTAGTCGGGTTTTTAATTTTATTTATTTATTTTTCGATGATTTATTTTTCATTTATGAAAATTGGCGGTGACAACAATTTTTGGCCAATGACTAACATGCGATGAACGGGTTCTGTTGTTTAAAATTGATCATATATAATAATAGGTCGTTACATAACTATGAAATTGCCGTTTTATTGAAGAAATTAATTTGCTTTACTAACATTTTTGCATTGAGCTAAGAGCAACTTTTATTACATTTTTGATAAGTGATAGCTGTAAAAAAGTACTACGAAATTTATTATCCAAAAGGATAGCATTTTGGAAGTACGGTTTTTGAAGATCGAATTTAATTTATCAAGCGGCCAATAAAAACAAAATTTAATACAGAGTTGTAAAATCTTGAAATCAGCTTTCAAACAAAGTATAAATAATGGAAATAGCTATTAAATTACAGAAATAACAAACTCACGAATCTGTAAGAAAATTTCGGAAATTTCATATGTAACGACCTAATATATATAATCCTATATAATCTTAGAAAGACATTGACATTTATAACTACTGTATAATGTTTGATTTCTCTTTAACTATCGGCAATGACATAAACCATTTAATGATAGTAATAATAAAAAAGTGGACACGAAATGTACTTATTAGAACGTTACACACAATTATTGGTTTACACAACACGAAGGTATTATTATCTGTATATTATCTTGTCAATAATTATGATGTCAAGTAACTAGAAGGCCTACTATGATATCCGAAGTTGAGATCCGAAATTTCGGAAAATAAAATTGATACCGTACAGTTAGTACACCAATGAGCTCTGTCTGAATTAATGACAGTTGTACGAAACAAAAAAATTGGTATCGTGAAAGACTACTGGATACTTGACTCAATGCTCGGTATTACGAAGGTAGCTACTAGGTGGGGCTCGAAAAAGTATCTGAAGAGTTCGTCAAACTGATCCAATAAACCTATTCAATCATTATTGGATTGCGGGCCCGAAATTTCGATAATAATTACTTTTCATGGTAGCCTCCCTTAGATAAATATAATCATTTTATACAAATACATTTTGTCAATACGAACAGTCATCGGTTAATGACATTGGTGTCGTTTGGGTGTAGTTTTCGTTTGTAACAAATATAATAATTACAGTAGTCGTTTTGAGGAATGTCCTGTTGTTATACGACCGCTTGCGGCATTCCTAAAGGTATTTGGATCTAGTGATGTGCCGGATATCCGTATCCGTATCTGTATTCGCGGATATCCGAGGCAGAAGAAAGATCCGTATCCGAGTCCGTATCCGTCACTTTTTGGCGGATCTTTTACGGATCTATTTATCTTATTTATTTTAAATTTATACATGAAATTATTTAAAAAGGTGATTTAGTTGCAATAAACAACTATTTAATTCAAGATAGATATTCTTTTATTTCATAAAATCAAATATTTGGCTCCTTTTTGTTAGAAATTTAACCGCAATTAGTTACCAAACCAATAGTATAGAATTTAAAGATACTAAGGGCTGGTTTTTCAATTGTTATATAAGGTAACGACTTAACTCTCGAATAATGTGTGGTATGATTCTATTCTGGCCTCTATATGATATCTATGCTGGCCAGTGTCACACTAAACTATAAATAAAACAAAGCAAAGACCTGCCGCGAATTGCAAGTCTAAACATGTTTCACTCAAAGTCACGTGCACCGACATCAATTGCGTAAGAAAGTTAAGATCCGTATCCGTGGATTTGACCCCAAATATCCGTATTCAGATCCGTATCCGCGGATATACATTTTTAACGCTCCGGCACATCACTAGTTGGATCCCTGAAAAATGTGAAAATTTGGTGTAGCTACTTACTGGACTTGGATGTAGCCAGTGAGCTATGACGGTCGCTTTACGAGTAATATCTTTGTCGGGCCGGTTCACTGAGTTGGAGAAATGGCTCGAATGGGCACCATTATGGTTATATATTTCTAAGTACCTGCTTACTACTAAACGCATGTCCTTGCTTAGGAATACCTGGAATTGGTAAAAAGGAATGAACATGATAAATGGCACCTACGCGCATTAGGATAAAGCTAGCAAAATTGTTTTACTTTTAACAAATATGAAATAAATAATAAAAATGTAAATAACTATTCAAATAATGTAACTTCTAAAATTTCAAATTGCACTCGTTTGAAGTCCGGGCGGTTGATTATAAATGGCCGGTAAAGAGTTAAAAGATAATAGTATCTGATAAGATTAGATATACGATAAGTGTACGAGAGCACTAGTTATAAGATAATATTAGATATGAGCTAATATAAGATTAGATAAAAGACAAAAGAATAAGATTTTGTTCTAATCTATACACTTAAATTGAAGTGTTTGTAACATTTAAATAACAGCTTTTTACTAAATGCGTGTGAATGAACGGCTGGGTCGACAGAATTGGTATCCAGCCAATAATATAAGGTGCAAGTCGTGGCTCCCTTTACTACCCGACTGTTAAGGAAGGGTTATTTTAAAAATACTTACATACATTTAAGGCTTCACACAAAAATAATTGTGAAAGAAGTCTGCGTTGCTGGACTCGCGGTTACTTACACACTTTATGATAACTTCAATACTTATTATGTTAATTTACTATTAACATCATTATGGCCCACGCCAAACTAATCTAAATATTTTTATACTAGTCGATGTACCTACCTGCTAAACTAACGGACGAGATTGAGGCAAATTTCTTTTCATGATTGAGAGTTTAGCCAACTATCGCTCCTTAAAAAACCGGGTTGGTCTGGATTTCCCAAGATACTTTGCCTATAAGGCAAAAAAGATTAAAATAGCGTGATAAAACGCTAATATAAAATCGGAGGAATCAAGAATAACCAGAAAAGACGACCAATGTAAAACGAATAGCGGATAGTACGGGACCTTGAACAACTCCAAATGTAACTTTGTAATCCTATATATTTATATGGGATTACAAAGTTATTTATGCAGTTGTTAGTATGAAAGCAGTTCAATTATTGACCTGTTTTAAAAGTTCATGGTACCCACAGGCAATGCTCCAAAACGGATGCAACTGGGAAATCGCTATGAGGATACCTATTAACTAATTTAAAAAAAAACCTTATCACAAATCACTGTGGTATTCCCTAAATTATAATTCAAATGCTAGTTGTAACAGCAAATTCTTATTTCCCATACTATGTCAGCAGTAGCTACGTAGCATAAATCTTCGAAATGATACAATTAGTTTGCGGAGCGCGTTTCGTTTAGATTACGTCATGAAAGACCTTCGTCCTTCCACGTCACGGCAGCAGTCCCTATGGACGTGAAACATGAACCTACATTCTTTTCAAAAGAGCTGTTTCAATTGGGAAAGTATTTATGGTATGATTTGGTTTTAAATTAGATAACAAGCCTTATTGTAATGTCATCTGTACCGGGTGATTTTATAATCGTTTCAGAACGAAAGATTTTTGGCACAGTTTCGAGAACAAAAAGAAAAAAAAACCACATACATTATTCCGTTCACCTGTTTCACCTAGGTACATTATTCCCATACACTATATTATGTAAATACATTTGACAAAAAAGAATCTCTAAATCCAGACGCTTTTGGTATCGAAGCTATGCCCGAAATCTTTCGCTCCTAAATGACTTTAAAATCAGGTTATATGTATATGACAGCTATTTACTAAATGTTAGTTAGTCTTCAATAGATAAAACGTATAAAGAAATCATACATATAATAATAAATACACAAATCGGGGAAAGTGTAAAAACAGAACTAACAGTCAATAAATCGAGGTATATAAATCGATAAAAGTAGTTTAAATTGCTATCTGAGTGATTTTATTTTGTGATTATATTTTATGCGCCAGGTGCGCTTGTTAGCTACGCAAGTTCGACGCACCTGGTGTTTAGTTTCATGACGCTTGCAACACCGGAGGTGTAGGCTGCACGTGCCCACGTGTAGAGGGAAGAGGGAGGACGTAGAATATTTATAAAAAAAAAACCCTAATTAAACGAAAGTGATAGGACTAAACGTTTTAATCATAGATATCTTGTAATGAAGATAGGGGTCTACGGAGACCAAACTGACCTCACCTGCTGATTGGCGGACGAGATCCTGATGCAGAGTTTCCTGTCAGGGTTGGTCGATGTCAGACAGCAATCGCCTCGATAAGCCAAATTAAGGAAGGTACTCGAATATAGGCGCGAAAAGATTTCCTCGATTGCGATATTTCTAGAATTATATAATAGTTCATGGTCTGACCAATTCATTTATCAATAAAATTTCTAAGTTTAGAGACGTTGTCATGAAAGCAATCGCAAACATCAAACGAATTGACTAGCGGTACTTACAATACCCAATTCCATTTAAAATGCACAAAGCAAACAAGAAAACAATAAACGATTCATTGAACAAAAGAGCTAATAATTATTAACTGTATAATTAAACTCGGCAAACAATATAATTTCCGAACGAAACAGTACTTGTCATTAACGAAAGAAAAAAAACAAAGGACAGACAACGGAATTAGTCATAAGGTTTTCGTAAAAATATGTTTTTATTGCTCTGACTCAAAGTTCTTGCATATTGAAGGTCATAAAACTATAAAAATGAAAATTACGTTTCAATTGTTAGAATTATTTTATTGGTGTCGTCAACTGAAAGTAAGACTTTTGTTCGTGACATAATATTACAATGAAAGTAAACTTTACAATATTTACATTTTTTCTGAATAGGATTGTGACTCCTTTTGCGTCAATTCTTTTTCATCACTTACAGCGATCCTCGATTACGTCAGAAGTTTGCACTTTGATGCCAATGACCACTCTTCTACTCCAGCTTTCAGAAGTGACTACCGTCCAACCCCCCCAATCCGAAGAAGGAAAATTCTTAAAAATACCTAAAGTCCGGTAATACACTGTTCCCAATTAGAAAATATGAAGTCATTCCCACCTCACCTAGGAATAATTTTAGTGCTGATTTTGCTGAACAGCTTACCTAGTGTACATAGAAGGCATGTAGAGCCTCATACATACATTATAGTAATTCGTTATCTTATTGAGACAAAAAACGCATCAGTATTTCTCACTACAAAGTCTTAAGCCTTTTTATCTACAAAAAGGTGACTCAGTCCTCGGTAATATTTGCTGACATTGTCTAAATCTGGTTAAATAAGGGAATGTGTCCTTTGAGTTAAAATCGTCAAATTTTGAACAAATAAATTACGTACCGCCAAAACACAGTCACCAACAACACAACATCCTTTACTTAACTATCAATAAAAAGATTAATTTAAAAATCGGACTTGGAAAAGCAAAACGTATTGCCAACATTACGGATGAAACCGCGAGAGCAGACAAAGCAATCAGCTTGCAATAGAAACGAAACTATGGAGGCGTATAGGCCTTGACACGGTGACGGCCGAACCTCTTAGCCATCAATGTCAATCTTAATGTTTGGAGTAATTGAATCGTCCTACTTGCTCAGTCTGACCTCATTTTAGTAATTTTTTGCCACATTACGTAATGTTTTGACAGTATTCTGTCATAACACACTTTTAGAAAGCAGTTACAATGATTTTTATGTATAAGTACTACTATACTGGCTGCTCAAAAAAAAAAACAGTGGCACTACGGAAGTGCCTACAGAATTGAAAACTCGACCAGTATGTAGGTATATTTAAATAAATACATAACAAATTGTCATAATCAATAAGAGGTGTAACGGTGTTTTTTCCATCTCAAAATTAGTTTTCACTACAAAAACTGTATCGAGTTAAAACCACAACTTTTTGTGACTGTCATAATTAGATTTACAAAAGGGGCAATCTTCAATCCTATACAGTTCTCTGTTAAAATTCATTAACTCTTTACCTACATAGTTTCCGCGTCCCGTTCCAAATTTGAATTTCAAAATTAATTTTCCACTACTTCCAGGGGTAACACAATTTTTGCGTTAAATAAGTTGTCTATTATAATGGTAATTAATGTGACTACGTGAATTAGGAAAGTAGAAAAAGTACATGTCATAGCAACAATAAAATTGTTATTGTTGTAGGTACATTGTTTATCACGTAAATAAAAACTTTTCTCTTCGAATTGATTTCGACAATTGATTGCAACCGCTGCGATGTTGTTTAAACTATTTAAATGACAAACAAGGGCACAGCAATTGATTGGCAGTTATCAGCGCCTGTAAACATTTATAAAACTGAACGTATACTCAGGGTATTTTGAGATATTATTATTAAGATAGTAATTCTTTTGACAGAGTTAATAGTTTAAAAGAAACAGAACTATAAGTTCAAATGTTTTCTGGTAGGCTCTACATTTTGTTTAGAACCGAAAATCTAATGTTTAGAACGAATCCTGTTTGAAGCGAAAATTAATACAGAAATTCAAATGTGAAAATAAGTAACATAAATCAGTTAATAGATATGACAGCAACCAAAAGTAATGGTTTAAATCTAAATTGATTTGAAATCTGTGTTCCGTACATCCAATCCATAGAAGTAATTACATACCTACTTACTAAAATGTTACATACCTCTGTGAAAATATGTAACAACTAAAATTGTATGGTCCATGTTTCAATTGACATAGCATGGACGTGCGAATAATGGCGAGGTCAACGGCCGGTGTCACATCACTTAGACTAACAATTGTGCATCGCAGTAATCACGTATGATGTCACTGTAGTTGCCAGCAAACAATTATACGAATTAAAGTTCATTTACATTACAATTTTATTTATGCTGAATATAAATATTGTGGACGTATTCACATTGTAGGTACCCGTAGACCGTACAAGATGAATAAGTTGGGTGTATCCAGGTGATTATTTCGTCAATTTTTATAGATTGGGTCTTGCGGGTGCGTTGTCACTTTTGTCAGACGTCAGATGCTGGAGTAACAGCCAATAGCCATAAGCACGTGGATTTTGGGACTCCAAATGTAACCTAAATTGTAACACACTTGTTGCTCGCTAACGAATACGAATAGTATAACCGTGATATCACGCCTCACAGATTTTTAAATACCTACCTGCTAGAAAAACAATAGAAGATACTTAAACCAAGTAAAAGTAAAAAAAAGGTGAAAGAATAAAACTAAAGGAAGAATACCAGTATTTAAACTATCATGGTTGTTTTATACTATTATTAAAGTTTTCGGGATATTTACCATGTAATGATTTATTGAGTTTCCGATATTTCGGCACTGTTGCAAACGTCATGATCACGGAAGAACTGAAGTACTGGCGGTTGACGCAGAAAAGTTCTAAGGTTTCAACTGCCAAACGTCTGGTATCCAGTGGTCCGCCTATGCAAAAGCCGTGAACCAGCCGAATTAAAATCGCGAGTGGATACTGTGAGTGTAGTGAGTCGTGATCTTGTTTGCAGTTCTAGTGAAACCAGTGGTAGTGGTACTGACAATGTAACACGTCACAAAAGAGTGCGTAAGAGGGTAGACCGATATGTCTGCGCTTAGAACTTTTCTGCGTCAACCGCCAGTACTTCAGTTCTTCCGTGATCATGGCGCTTGCAACAGTGCCGAAATATCGGAAACTCAATAAATCATTACATGGTAAATATTTCGAAAACTTTAATAATAGTAAAGGAAGAATACGCTTCAATAAATCATGAAAGAACTTTTTAGATGATGACTGTTTTCAAAATATTTTTCTAAGTATTCTAAAAATGACTGTCAGATATACTTCAAAATTCAAAATAGCAAAGTAATTATTCAGCTACACATAAATAAAGTAGAAATAAATGTAAATGACTACAACTGATTTATAAAGTATTTGATAATTTAAATTTTTAATTCAAAATATTACGTGACTCGACACACGAACTGCCATGATGACAAATGGCAAAAACAAACTATTTATTTAAACAATATTCTATCGGTAAAATTTTCGTCTTTGTTTATCAGTTCATAGACAACACATTATACCTGTCAACTGTCATAACCCTTTTTTTAAATCCTGCTGAATTACACTTCTTCTTCTTCTTAATGGCTTATGCAGCAAATAGCAAATCAACGCAATTTCGCCAATGGCCAGTAAAATGTATTATAAAAATATTAATGGCGAGACGCCAATATCCAGTTGTTCAAGAAATTCTACCAGAGCCAAGGTAACCACGCCAGTAAATTTGTTACGTGTGTCCACCCCCCACGAGACTTAGGTGGTCGATCAGGACATGTGGCGAATTACACCTTGCTGCTCATGTATCGTCATCGTCATTACGTTACAGCCATTCTAAAAATGGCAATGTTGTTTTACGGTAAATTTTATTTAAAAAACCGAATGTTTAGATAATTTTTCTATCTATTTAGCGAATGTATTACTGACGTTCATCAGATACTTCAAGATAAGCATTTAAATAACGAGAAACTCAATGACAAAAGAATGCATTACATCGCTCGAGTGTTTCAATACCCAACCGACCATTTTTATCAAAAAAAATGCATGCTTAATGATGGCCAGTGAAAAATAGATTCTATTTCATTTGAAAATAGGGTTAACTTTTATGTTATAAATAACACAAATATACTTAATATAAAATACTGATTTATGTATGAGCCCCATCTCCTGTATGCATTACGAAAATAAATATTTAACAAACCCAATGTATTCTATGATTGGCTAGACTTGCTACGCGAAACAAAAATTTCGTTATTGTGAAAGATTACAAAAAGGAGAGCTATAGTTATACAGATAGGTGTCAAAATTTATTTAATAAATTTATCTAGTTTCTGCGTCCCGTTCCAAATTTGAAATTCAAAATTTTTTCGTCCACTCCCAGAAACAAGTTTGTGTAGTTTATTTTTTTCTTCTTGCTTTATTAGTTGGTCCCAATGATTTTCGTGGGACCCTGTACACAAAGCGGGCAAACACAAAATGCTAATAATAAAATAAAATAGAAACTTTAAAAAATTAAGCAAACTACATAATTATTTATTTTGAAAGCAGGAAAATGCGTGAAAGTCGAATTTGCAAGATAAACATCAAATTTAGTTACAAGTCTGGCGTATAAAAAGAAAAGAAGCGTACAAAAACTCTAATTTCAAATTTATTTTAAAATTCAATAAGATTGTCTCACAGAAAACGCTACAAACTTAAATATGCCGTTATTGTTCGACTCGCATGAAGGAGTTACCATTGCTTATAATTAATTCGTGTGCTATTAAAAAAGTTGCGTTTCTGCCCACCGGCCGTATCGACTGGTTTCGCCTACTTGTGATAATAATCTTAGTTCTGCTCAGTTGGGTACTTATTTTGCAATGTTCCATAAGCAGTTCTGTTATTCTAGCTGTCTCGTGTCGACTAGGATAGATTTACGTGCATTTATACGCCATTTAATAGCATGAAATTTAAATTTTCATTATGGAGGTTAATTCTACAATGCATATTTATTCTAATTCTAACCTACTGAAGAAGCCTCTCTGTTGATATT
Source organism: Eilema caniola (assembly GCA_949126895.1). NCBI lineage: Eukaryota > Metazoa > Arthropoda > Insecta > Lepidoptera > Erebidae > Eilema > Eilema caniola. The sequence continues at coordinate 11,228,107 of OX421460.1, read as the reverse complement.
TTTATTATTGTATTGCGTGTTTCGGAAGTTGGAAGACAAAGATATATTAATCTAATCTTACTATTAAACGACGGTATACATATATATTTTTATTCAGTCTAACGATTTGGCTGAAGTGTTTAGATAATGTATTTTTTATTATAATAGACGATTTAGCAGAAACAAATGCGCCGGAAACAGCTTGGTATTGGTTATGTTTGATTGAAATTTTAAAGCATTTAGTAAGATTTCTGTTCAGAATTGATTTGAATTTGATTTGACTTGAAATTTGTGATTTTGAGATAGTTCTATCAACTTTCACCCAGTCGCCTTAATGCACTATTCAATGACTTCAAGTCTGAAGACCCCCGAAGCCATTGAAATGGTACATACTATACATCTATCCTTTCTCTATGTACATTTGTCGTCAATTTTTTTTTAAAGAAATCACATTTTCGCCTCGAACTGTACTACCTACCTGCGGCAGGCGTCCAAGCAAAAAGAATATCTATTCTAAAAACATGTTGTGCATATAAAGCTGGCGATTAATGCAAGAATGTGGTAGTGGGTGGGTTACGGTGACCCATGACGTCACTCGTTGAATTATTAGGTTACTGCGCGGCCCCTCGCTTGCTAATACCGCATTATATTTGCATACTGCTCATATTACACCGGGAATTGTATATGGGTGTATGTGGCTTCACTGAGAAGACCCCAAAGTTAAGTCAACCTTACCCACAAAGCGGTTTAAATGCTGAATGATGGACGGGGTTCTGGATTAGTCTTTTCTCCAAGGTAAGGTGAGAGTCGCATCCATAAAAGCTTTATAAACCAAACCAAGAAGGAGAAAAGATATAAGCAGACCCTGAGATCCGGGGTGAAACATTTAAAAGATGTCAATGATCAAAATTTATTCTATACTAGCTTTTGCCCGCGGCTCCGCCCGCGTGGATGTCGGTTATCGCAATCAAACATAGCCTATGTTATTTCTCAAGGTCTAATCTGGTATAGGGGATACCAAATTTCAAAGTGGTTTAGGCGTGAAAGCGTAACATAAAGACAGACAGATAGAGTTACTTACGCATTTGTAATATTAGTATGGATTTTTCCTTATCGACATTGTTTGTATTGCAGGTTAAGTATTTGAAGTAGCAATGCGCTGGTCACATTTGTCGAAAGTCCGATAGCCGGTGGACCTAACGACTCCCAGTATAGAGACCGTTGAATCGGAATATATGCCGTCAGGCAGACACATGAAGACATGAAAAATGTAGCTGGGAGCAATGACTTCAATGAATAGCAAATAGGCTACGTTCTATCCATTTTTTGCGTGCGGGATATACTCTCGGATACCCCCTCCCCCCTCCCCCCGGAGCCGGAGTAGGAGGTTATGTCGGACTCGAACCGACTAGACCGCATAGCACAGCACGCCGTCTGTGGGTCATTCTGCTAGGCCAGGTTGTCAGACGACATATGGCTCCGGCTGACCTAGGACCATCCCTCTAGGTCTGGCTCTCCTGAGGGGCTACGTTCTATCTTTGGAATATATTCCCACTGGTTGCGGTGTGGTAACGTGATCAAAAGCCCACGCGAGTGGAGCCGCGGGTAATCGCTAGTCTATTATATACCTAATTTCATATGAAAATACGTTATTATAAGCTTTTAATAACTTGCTCAGAGTATGTAGGTAATTTGTTCGGGGCATGTTTTGCAACTCGAATTTGAAGCCGATTCATCAACCGATTGTGATAAAATTTTGCATACACGTTTAGTTTGGATGACAATGCATTGATATGGTACCATAGTACTGGTCTGATGATGGAGTAGAACGGTGGCCAAAAGACTCGTATACTAAGCAAGATAAAGAAAATACTTTTCGTTTGCGCTCATTTGCTTTGTCTTAACACTCTTAACACTGTCTGGTATTATATTGTAGGTACTTCAGACTCTGAAGATGAAGACATTTCTGAACTAAACATAGACTACTTGTGTTTGGCTTCATTTGGCTAGCATTAGCACGCACAGCTCTACATAATTATGTCACCGTAAAATTGTAAATACCGCTAAATTATAATCTCTCTCGCGAAATTGTAAACTGTCGAAAGATTGTGAACCTCAACGTACGTAATGTTAAGCAACATTCCGAACGTAATATTCTGTTCTGGTCACAGTTCTAACCTAACCTAACGCACTTTTCTAAAAGTTCTAATTTATAAACCATTTTTGGACGCGCGAGGTGCGTTCCCTTTCACAATTTGACGGTTTCACTTCGATAGATTACATCTACCGAATAACAATACGTTAAATTGTAAGCAGTACGTAGAGGTTCACAATCCTTCACAGCAGAGCGGGCGCGGCGCAGCGAGCGAAAGAGACTCGCGGACATCGCTGCCCGCGTTCGAAGGCAGCTCGGGCGTCGGAGGGCACAGACCGACCTCCACCCCCCATGAGCGCGGGCCTGAGGGTGACGGGTGGAGCCGCTCGTCACCCTAGCAGAAGCAGGCCACATCATAGGACGATGTGCCAGCCCCAACCCCCCACACCGGGGGCGAGTCGGGGACCGTGTGGTCGCCCCTCCCGAGGAGGGCCAGACCGAGAGGAATGGCCCTGGGTCAGCCGGGGTGCGAGGGATATGTCGCGAGAAAACCTCACCCTCGGCCTAGCACATCGAACCACAGACGGCGTGCGGTTTAGTCGGTTAAACCTCCCCCTCCGGCTCCGAAGGGGAGGGTATCCGTGGGGATTTCCCGCACGTAAAAAAAAAGCTTACAGTCTCGTGGGTTTCACTTAGATAGATTCAATCTACCGGTATTTACAATTTTACGGTAACAGATATATAGTATATAATATGATACTATTATTACTAAAAAGTGGAAAATAATTTTATTATTAAAAAACCTTATAAAAACATGCTTTTTGTTAAATAACGTGTGCTTAAACGGAAATAATAGTTTTATGCCAGGGTTGTGTTAATTCAAAAGCTTATAGCCCAAATAGAAAACAAAAAAAAAAAGAGCTACCGCGATACAAGCTTCTGAAATCAGCACAACCATTGCATAAAATTATTATTAAAGTTTCACCAAAGATTATTTAAAGAAAAGCTTGTTTTTAAAAGGTTTTATAATTAACAATTTTATTTTTAAATCTACTATGTGACAAGATAACAGACTCGAATATATGAATACAAATGGCATATTTCTAGAATTAGATTTCTATGGTCTACACATTATTTTTAATTAAATATACCATGGAGCCGAAACGCTCTAATAGCTCAACTTTTTTTAAATTATAGGTATGTAATTTTATAGACGCTTTTAGTCCCACGGTTTGCACTTATGATTATATTTAGTGATGGGTACCATAAGCCTATTTTCTACACACAGTACCAAAACTACATTTTGGTATTCGTTAAGAATAGATTATTATTATAAATTTAATAGCTTTTAATTATTTTAAAAGTATGATAATTAATTTGTATGCGTACAAAGAAATTAGTAGGTACTTACCAGTTGTCGTGGACTGTATGACTTTTATCTCCCTATCAGGATTCACTTGAATAAAACTCCAATTTGCAGACTTGCAGCTTTATTCTTCTTACTTCTATTGTTCTGGATCGCTATTAGAGCTTTTCCGAACTTGTGTTCAATTGTACCGCTTTACGGGCGTAACATGCTCGCTTAAGTACTACATTTTTCGTTAGCCCGCATAGGCACTTAAGGAGCAACCTAAATGACGCGGTTTGCTACCGTGTCTTACAATGTATTCTTAATACTACTTATACACTAATATATACATTATATATACATTATAGACCGTTCTTCATGCGGCATGACTCGGCGTACTGGACAGTTCTCCCCCCAGTGCAGCAGTTTGCGGAACGGCTTTCTCCAGTACGACGATCTTGCTCACAGGCCTTTTGAACACTCCGGTTTTTGTTCTTACGTCTGCCATCCGGATTCCACCGTCAGGTCCAGTGTAGGTGCGTGTGACTTCTCCCATTGGCCACACGTTGCGTGGTAAAACATGATCCACTATTACCACGATGTCCCCAATCTGCAGGGGTCGTCGTTGGCTGTTCGGCTCGCCGCGCGGTAGCTGCTCCGATGCATCCTTTGACCCGTAGTAGTCCATCTTCCAAGATCGGGTCCAGCTTATACAGACGACTCGCTTTAGAAATAGGGCGAGCGGTCTGTAGTCGCTCAATGTCTTCTCCGAAGCTATCGTGCTGCGCGCGGCTGATAATTGCATTCTCAGCCCTTTCGATGTGTGTAGTTCCTAGGTGCTTTGTTAGTCGGCGACACTTGTCCACGAAGGCTAACACGTAGGCGGCGGCTCTAACATACCGATTGTAGTTAGAGAACCGGGCGGGGTCGGGTAATCACGCATTATGCATTTCTCTCTTCTCGCTAACGTGTAACACCTCAAAGTCTTCAACTGGCTGTGTCTTGTCTGCCGGCCATCGTTCTTCTGGTTGCAACAGGAACTCTGGACCTTGAAACCACCTGTCATCCGCGGTGATCGGTAAGTAGGTGACGCGTGTTGCGTCGTCTGCTACGTTCTGCTCAGTCGGCACCCACCGCCACTCCTTGCTGTTAGTGAGCTCGGAGATCTCACCCAGGCGGTGGGCTACAAACGGCGTGTAGCGTCGCTCGTCGTTTCGCACCCAATGTATCACCGTGGTTGAGTCGGTCCAGTATACTGTCTTGTTTATCTTGACCCGATGCTCTTGCTTGATTGTTGCCGCTAGTCTCGACCCGATGACCGCTGCTTGTAGCTCCAGCCGAGATATAGTCTGCGTGCGTCGTGGCGCCACTTTCGATTTGGCGGCCACGAGGCATAACCTGACGCTGCCGTCCGACTGAATGATGCGCCAATACGCCACTGCCGCGTACGCCTGTTCACTCGTGTCACACAGCACATGCAGCTGTAGGTCTTGAGCTTCGTTCAGCATGTAACAGCGTTCGAGTCGCAGGCAGGCTAGGTCGTTGAGTCGCTCTAACCAGGCTGCGAAGAGCTCATTTTCTTCTTCGGGTATAGGTTCGTCCCACGACATCTGAAGTCGCCACAGACTCTGCAGCACGATCTTAGCGCGTATAGTGAAGTGTCTCAGCAGTCCGAGGGGGTCATAAATCGACATGACCGCGCTGAGGGCTTCCCTCTTCGTCGGCGCTCGCGTCCGGTTGATCACTTCCGTGGGAACTCGGTTCATAGAGGTGTTGAACCCAAGCTCATCTTGTTCTGCGTTCCAGATGAGGCCGAGTATCTTGTTCTCGGGCCCATCTCCCCCCAGTGGCGTCGGCGACGTTGCTCGTAGCTCAGCCGGGACGTCGCGGAGCACGCTAGCTTGGTTCGTGTTCCACCCTCGTAGCTTGAAGCCGGCAGCTGCGTGGACCGTCATTAACTCGCAGACGGCTCGCTGGGCTTCTTCTTCAGTTTCGTAACTGGCCGCCAGGTCATCCATGTAGTGGCTTCTCGTAATCGCTTCGAAGGCCGCTGCGTGAGTATCTGCATGGGCCCTCGCGTTTGCGTCTCGAACGTAGTGTGCCATAAATGGGGAGCTGGTAGCACCGAAGATCATGCTCGTCATCTTGTAGTGCCGGGGCGGTATATCTCGGTTTCTTCCCCTCCACAGGAACTGTTGAGCTGGCTGATCTTCGGGTCGTATCTTTACTTGCAAGAACATCTCTTGTATGTCCGCTGTGATGGCGATCGGCTTCTCTCGGAACCGGAACATAATCCCCTGTAGTGACATCAACAGGTCCGGCCCCTCAAGCAGGTGATCATTCAGACTGACACCCCGGCTCTTGGCTGCTGCATCGAAGACGAGTCGCTGTTTACCAGGCTTGTTCGGGTTATGCACTGCGAAGTGAGGTAGGTACCAGCAGACTGGACTCGTAGCCTCGGTGCCGTCGCATGGTGCCGCGTATCCCTTCTTCAGCAAGTTATCAATTTGCTTGGTGTAGGCTTCAGCGAAGTCTTGATCGTTGTCCATTTTTTCTTCGATCTTTTTCAGTCGGCGCAGCGCAGAGTTGTAACTCGGCGGGAGTGTGACGTGGTCTTCTTTCCACGGTAGCCCTACTTCGTAGCCTTTATCAGTTCGCTTCAACGTAGATTCGACGATTCGCACCGCTCGTCGTTCCGCGTCACTCACTTTCGGCTTGTGAGAGACACCGAGCGCGTCGATCTTGAAGTGATGGTCTACGAGGTCGTGCAGGCGTTCACTCTCATTTTTAGTTTGCTCGGAGGTGAAAACATGTAACACGTCGCTTTCGCTTTGGCGGATGATGCTTCGTGGTAATGTTCCATGTATCACCCACCCTAGGCTGGTTCTCGATGCTACGGGTTGGCCTCGTTTACCCAGACGCAGCTCCCGGGATACTATATACTCCCAGTGGTCTGTGCCTACTAGGATCCCCGGACGCGTCGACTCGTAGCAGACCTTGTTCTCTCCTAGGTCCCGCAGATGTTCATACTCAAGCAGCGAAGCCGGAATAGCTTGCTGATGTAGCTTCATAGACCGGATGGTGCGTGCCTTTAGTTCGTGGGGCGCACCTTCGGGTCCCTTAATCTTCACGGTCACCAGCTGGCTTCTTTCTTCCGACTGCTGCATGTTGACCCCTCGCATTAGCAGTCGTTGCGGAGGTCCTCTTGCCCCGATTTTCCTTGCCAGGTCTGCATCGATGAGAGAGATGGTAGCGCCTTCATCCAGGAGTGCATGAGTCTTTGCCTCCCCCCCTGGTCCCACGACTGTGACGGGACACATCTTCAACAGCACGGCTCTTGGCTCAGCTGAGGACTGGGTTACCACTGAGAGTACTGCTTCCGTCGGGCTTGACGTGGTTGGCGGCTTCTCATCTTGCTTCGGCTTCTCACTGTGCAGAGTGGCGTGATGGGCGATGATGATTCGACTTACACCGATAGCGTTGATGCCTTTTTACTAGACACTTGAAACACAATCCTTTTTCTTTCACGAAGTTCCATCGCTCTTCTACCGTTAGTGCCTTATACTGTGGGCACCGCGGTAACTCGTGGGCTTTCTCACACTTCGGACACTGATCTAGCTGTTCTTTCGACTCTGATGACTCTGTGACATTGAAGACAGCGTTCGTTTTCTTCTTATTCGCAGGCGCGGGCGTCGGGCGAGTTTCTTTCTTCGCTTGCGTGGTTGTACTACTCTCCGGGACGTAAGCATGCTTGAGCGCTCGGTCTGCCTCCCTCATCAGGAAGCGAGATAGCGTGATGATATCGGGTTCTGCCGCGATTCCGTAGTCCGTCGCGTAGTCGCACCATCTCGCTTGAACGTGAGGGCTCAGCTTGTTCAAAATTTCTCTTACTAGCGCTGGGTTGTACAGGTATCCCCGCTGATCAATGTTCTGTAGTACACACACGACGTTCTGTACTCGTATTGCGAATTTATTCAATTCCACTGCCGACGATCCTGGCCTTGGTAGCTTCTTCAAGTCTTCAAATGCCTTGTCGATAATTACTTCAGGACGGCCGAAAGACTGTTCTAATGTTCGGAGTATGACATCCGGATCCGTTGCGGTCGCGAGTAGTGCTGCCACGATGTCTCGTGCTTCCCCGGTGAGACTCTTCCTCAGTCGCTGTATATTCTCAATCGCCGATATACTGTACAGCTTCGTAGAGTCGGTGTAAGCGGCTTTGAACGTAAGCCACTCTCCATGAGCCCCCGAGAACGTAGGTAGATCTGCACACCGTATTCTGGGTCTTGCTAGTCGCTCCATCGCTTCAGTCAGTTGATCAATGCGACTCGTTCGCGTGGGTGTGTCTGACCTTCCATGCAGTTCGAACCGTAGGTGCCGATCTTCTCTGCTCCGTGTTCTCGACTCTTCTGGCTCCGTTCTTGGCATGACGGGGTTCGCTTGCAGCCACTCATCTACTCTTCTGTGATGTGTTTCAATGGGTATATCTTCGTGAACGCTTTCTTGATCCTCTTGGATGGCCGTAAGTTCGGTGGCCAACCTTTTCCTTATCAATTCTGCTTCAATTTCGAGTTCTTTCTTCTTTAGTTCGGCCAGCTTTTCTGCAGCTTCCAACTCGAGTCGGGCCCGGGTTGACGCAGTTGAGCGGTGCGATCTCACCAACCCTCCCGGTGAACCAGTTCGAGGTAGGTTCCCGGGCTTCAGTCTAGGAGCACTAGGAGGAGCGTCGATCGTAGCCCCTACCCTGGACTCCATACCCAACTGCGTGCTTGGCGATGCCGGCGGACCCAGAGCCAACCTTCGGCGCCGTTCCTCTTCAATGCGCTGCTGTCTCAGGTCCTCTTCCCGTTGTCGAGCTAGAACTTCCTCTGCGTCAGCCTGACTTCTAGTCACCACCATCTTGAACACGAAGTATTCTTGAAGCGTAGATTCTTCCAACCTTGAAGCTGATCTTCACAATTCGATCCGGCTTCTGAAGGACCAAACAATGTCGTGGACTGTATGACTTTTATCTCCCTATCAGGATTCACTTGAATAAAACTCCAATTTGCAGACTTGCAGCTTTATTCTTCTTACTTCTATTGTTCTGGATCGCTATTAGAGCTTTTCCGAACTTGTGTTCAATTGTACCGCTTTACGGGCGTAACATGCTCGCTTAAGTACTACATTTTTCGTTAGCCCGCATAGGCACTTAAGGAGCAACCTAAATGACGCGGTTTACTACCGTGTCTTACAATGTATTCTTAATACTACTTATACACTAATATATACATTATATATACATTATAGACCGTTCTTCATGCGGCATGACTCGGCGTACTGGACACCAGTGTTATTAGAAATGTGGTATTGGAATGGAATTGATATGTTTAGGTGGGTACTTGGTACTATAAAAAAAGATGTTTAGTTCTGGGTGAGGCGGGAAAGGGGCACGGGATCCAGAAATTAGATTTTTTTAAATTGAATTTTGAAAAGAAGTTTTTTTTTATAATTGAGATTTAAGTCAACGAAAAATCCTTGTTTAATGTTTATCTGTGTAGTCAATTATGACTAAGTAGCAGTCATAATAAGTATAACTACTTATGTTAACAGCCATATTCTGCTCTTTAAATTTTTTGTCCAATAAATTAAGTAATTCAATTAAATGGCAGGCAGAGAGAATCTCAGACCATTAGTAATAATAAATTTAAAAAAAAAATGATAATAAAAAATTGATAAAGACCAGTTTGGTAGCCTTAAATAGGTAAGTACCAGTCACTGATAAAATGTTCTCAGCAGAGCGTAGATTATCCGCTTGTCACCAAATGGACTTTGTCAGCGTGGGCTTGATTTTTTTTCGGAACTATAATACTTTTACCTAAATAATAGGAACCTTGCTTTATGAAATTAGTTATCTAAAGTAAAAATCCTACTACACTTTGATACAACTTTGTAAATTACCCGGAACAAACCGACGGACAAAAAGTTTTTTTGGTTAGGATACTAAGTAGATATAATAAGATCATCATCATCATCATTTCAGCCGAAAGACGTCCACTGCTGGACAAAGGCCTCCCCCAAGGATTTCCACAATGACCGGTCCTGCGCCTTCCGCATTCATGCCCTTCCCGCGACCTTCACCAGGTCGTCGGTCCACCGTGTGGGAGGCCTGCCTACACTGCGTCTTCCGGCGCGTGGTCGCCATTCGAGAACTCTCTTGCCCCAACGGCCATCTGTTCTACGAGCTATGTGCCCCGCCCACTGCCACTTAAGTTTGGCGATTCTGTGTGCTATGTCGGTTACTTTAGCTCTCCTGCGGATCTCCTCATTTCTGATTCGATCACGCAGGTAAACTCCGAGCATAGCACGCTCCATCGCCCTTTGGGTGACCTTGAGCCTTCTTATGAGGCCCATAGTAAGGGACCAAGTCTCAGTTCCGTAGGTCATCGCTGGCAACACACACTGGTCGTAGACTTTAGTCTTGAGACACTGCGGTATTTTGGACGAGAAGATATTACGAAGCTTCCCGAACGCTGCCCAGCCGAGATATAATAATATAGATCATTTATTATGTAAGTATTTATTAAAACACTGTTATTTTAATATTACAAACCGACACTTCTATTTATTTGTATAGATATAAATATATTTAGTCTGGCAATACTTTCTGATCGAGTCTACTTTCATGAGCCAACTCTCTCCGGATGAATCTAAAGAATCTAAGCCCTTTGTCGGATCGAACCGTAGTTTTTTTTCTAATACCCAAGTAAATAAGTAACGAGTAACAATAGCCTTTTTTTTTCACGACAGTGATGGCGGATCAAAGTTACCCGCCGCACCCTGACTGCCTCCTCAAAGCTGTCGAAATTATAGTTATTGAACGTTATAGATCATAATACGGACTCTTGTCAAAATTGTAGGTAACATTAATATTAATTATGGACAACTTTTGTGTTTTACTAAACGTCTTTGTAATTTTCAGTCGGTGATTTGAAGAGGGACAGAAAAATATTTTCTCATACCTGATTTATAGTATCTACATAATAAAAATGACGCAATAACTGTATAATGGTTTTGTCAATAAGTTGTGTTAGATATATCTATATATCTATATCAATATATCAATATCATCATAGCAACGTTGAGTCCCGGTTGCATCCAAAGCTAAGTTTACTTTCAGGTCTTTATTACAACTCTGCACGGTTTTGGGCATCCTTGACAGTGAGACCATTGTTCTCATAATTTCGCCATGTAGCGCCCAGTCACACCAACCTTTACACTGGAACCTAGTCGAATAGGAACCTTAGATATAAGTTCCTATTTGAATTATAAATAATGATCAGAGGACGTGAATATTTTTGTACAACATAATTATAGGCAAGGTTTAATTACTATTGAACATCAAAGGTTTTACTTCTTTCAATTAGTCAAAGGGCTCCAGCTCCTTAAAAATTTATTAAAAAAAAAGTCTATATATGTCTGTTTTCGTTTAAAAAGCTACGAGTACTTACTTACTGCTAAGAATAAAACAACGAAAATTCTAAATTCAAACTACAAAATGGTGAAACCAATTGGCACGTTTGAAGCTCAATTTGAAAATAGTTTAAATATCACAAAATGTTTTCTTTTACTATCCGGTATCAAAATACGTCAAAAACCCTGGAATAAATATATAGATCATTTTATTAACCACCAGTTATTTTATTACGATCTATTTATTTTACATACAGTCGTAGTCGGTGAAATCTATAGCGTTATAGACTGCATACAGACTGGTAAACCTATCGCTGAACTATCTTTCAACATGCCTTGCATAACAATATGTGCATTAGCCACTGTGAAAGCTACATTCTTGTACATGCACCGGGAAATTCTCCTTGACGTGTATAATAAAATTAAAAAAATGCATTGTGAATATGACATAGACGGTTTCAAAATGGCGCCAAAAGGATTCAAAATGGTATTGGAAGCAGTTAAATTGTTGAGAGCATTTGTTTTGCTTATTTGTGCTATAACTGGGATTGTCGTAGCTATGTTTTGCTTAGTACCTGGACTATTGATGGTTAATAATTATTCTAAAACGGGAGAGCTTGTCGTTATCTATCCATATTTGGTTAAATATCCTTTTATCGAAATTTACAAGACTTCGTGGTGGCCGCTGGAATATATTCATCACTTACTCGCAAGTACGTATCAAACAATTGTTATTAGCCTTCTTTTGTAACTAGTAACAATTTCATTTTAATTGTACCTTGTATTAAATAGGTGTACCTAAGTCATGCTTTTAGGTCTACAGATTTCCTGTTTCGCAGTATGCGTGTATGCTTGTGCGTGTGCGTGAGCATGTGCGTGCGCGTGTCTGTGAAATGGTATAACCTCATATTAAATTATAAGATTTGAATACACAAAGGGTGACAAGAAATAATTAAATATTAATAAACTCCAAATACATAGCACTTTAAAAATGTGACAATGAATTTTTTTATAATATCTATCTACTTATACCAAGTAAGTAACAAAATTTTAAAAATGAAAAAAAATAAATAAAAATAAAGTCGTTATCTAATCTAACATTATAGCGTAATAATAGACTTACTTACTTACTTAAAAAAAGAAAGGCTGAGAAAAAATATGGGTTATCTAGTTAAAACAAAACCAAAGAAAAGGCAACATTAGCTGCAAACAAATCAAAGTATACAACAGGTATAAAAAAACTAAAAATACAACTAGGCAGTGAAAGTGATTCTTTTTTCATTTAGCAATTCCTCAGACTATAAAAAAACGAAGCTTATGCCAAAACTTATACATTTATTCATACTAAGATAACGAATTCAAAAACAAGTTTATAATCATTCACAATGTAACCAGCAAAGTCGAAATAACAATCATAAAATAAGAAACGAAAAAAATAAAGTATTACAAATGACTGTTATTTTAAACCTAGATCACTAATTTCACTATCAGTAGGAAATCTTCGGAATAAAGTAGAGTATTCGACCGCTAATAAGCGAAGCGGTAGAGCGGTAGAGTTTAACGGAGCAGTCGAACGTTCTACCGCATTAATCTAACTGGCTCTATAATATTTTTAACAATTATTAACTCAATAATGTGTCAATATTATCAATAAAGGTACCTTTATTGACAGGGTCGCGGCATACTCGTACATGGACTGTGTAAATGTGCTCTATTGAAGCGTGAATGACAGCGGTCCAAAGTAGTGTTAGGCACATGAGAGCTCCTACACAGGTAGACAGGCGGAACGGTGAAAGGGCCGTGCATATTCATGAGCGGACCCGGCGGATAACACCGATGCCGCCGGACTTTTTGCCCAACTCCCCAGCCCCAAGTAAATAAAGGACGAATTATAATAACTGTGTTCTTCAGAAATGCGACGGCGGATCAAAGTCTTTTGGAGCTGTGGAAATCATAGTTATTTTAAGTTACAGATTTTGAATATTTCTTTTTCATGTTATTTGGAATAGTATACTCGTATATATAATAGTTTTGGACCACTTTTGTGTTTTACTAAAAGACTGGTAATTTTTTTTTTCAAGAATATTTGCAATCGGCGCTACTAATATTCTCTCTAACAGTTTAACTTCTCCAACTAAGCTAAATTACTTGTTTTAGGCGTGGGTTCACGTCGGTAGTGTAATGGCCAGGATTCGAATCCTGGAACTCTCGATCATAACGCCGATTCCTCTAAGCTACAGTCGCTTTTTACCGACGATTTGAATCTGGCACTAGAATAAATAAGAGAGTCGTTGTAACGACCAAACCTGACCTATGGCCCTTTACTAAGGTCTATTCTACCTTCGTAAATAATTTCATCAAAATCAGTGCAGTTGTTTAGGCGTGAAAGCAAAACAGACAGGCAGACCGAGTTACTTTCGCATTTATAATATTAGTATGGATTTATATTCTCGTTACTTTCATCATCATCAGCTTCGGAACGCGGAGTCTGCTCACTCCTTCTCCTGCTTTTGATTTGACTTATTACAGCTTTAATGGGAGCGTTGTATACATCTTTGCAGCAATGTGTCACACATGCACTTAGCTTCAGATTCTTCCTCTTATTTTAATATTTCGTGGTTTGAAAATAATAATGTATGTAATTTGTAATTCAGAGTTACGCAAGACAATGCTACTTATTTCTGCAGAAGTTGACACAACAAAGAATTTCATAACATCTCTTGTAATGATTCATGTAACAACATATTTCGTTATTTATGAATTTCTCGTGCATTCCTCGTTATTATGTGGCGCACGGCTATTGTATTGTTTCATAGAACGGCTTGTATAATATGAGGTGTATTTTATTTAATTACTTATGGAAGACTGACAAACGCCTAATCTCAATATTTTAATTTTAATAACTTCTTTACTTTTCTAAACTCTTCTAAACTTTTCTAAATAATTTGTCAATTATGATCTATAATTATGATTTCTCCAACTAATAAGATCCCGTTAGAAACTATTCCAGGGATAAAGTGTAGGGGTAGCCAGACTAAAATCGTCAAAAATTTAAGTACCCCTTGCATACAAAACTTCGTTATCGCATCGTAAACGTATTGAGCAATGCTTCATTGCGAGTGGTCGGCTTCAAACACACGTAGGTTCACAGTAGACAGGCGGCCAATCACAAGGCTCCGTTCTCTCAATACGTCAGAACTCCACATGAGCAGAGCCGCGAGTGAATTCTTAATGTGAAAGTGTATTTTATTGATTGGTTCTTTTACACAGCAAGGCACAAACGAATCAGTATATTTTTTGTAATTTGATATTTTATGGGCCCGAGTCTGACATAGATATTTTCCCCAAAACAATGCATGGTCCTCCTGGGACACGAGAACCTAAATCAACAAGGGCGGATCAACTGACATAAAAATTATAAATTGATAAAATAAGGGAAACCTGTGATAATCTCCATAAAAAATTAATGAATAGGTATATCTACCTAGAAATTATAGCGCGAGTCTAGATGCGTAGTTATTTTTTTCTGAACATTTAGGTACGCTAACTGTGCGGGCGACAGGTGAGGCTGGTATGAATGACAGTGCGGTGTGCACCCCCCCTTCCTGGGGCAAGATGAGGATACCCCAGTTCCCACATCTGAGGGGTCCATTTAGACTGCGAGGGAAATACTTTCTTCTTCTTTAAGCGTTAATCCCAGTCGTATCCGAAACTTTTTCAACTTGGAGTCTGGGGTCCGCTTTTTACCTGTCTAAATGCGGATTTGGCTAAACTTCGATATTTTCTGTGAAGCGACTGCCATATGACCTCCACAACCCTAAGGCGATATCGAAGCATTGCAGCTAAACCAGTTGTTGGATTTTTGAGGGCTCCAACTACCCGTAACGACTGTCATAGATGTTTGTATGACAACCGGGACCGACCGCTTAACGTGCTCTCCGAGACACGACCAGACCAATGCAAATACCTATATTCATGCATACAAATATTTGCACTGAGCGGTGATCGAACCCGCGCCTCCTGCGTAGCGACCGCGTTCACTACCGTTACGCCACGGAGGCTGTCGAGGGAAATACTTTATAGTACAACTTAAATCCCGACATTTTAAACTCGGCACCCAATTCGTTGCATGTTTGTTGACGATCTTATTCAGCCCCATTCAGCCAGTGTTAACAGACAAACATTTTTCAGCCATGGTCACGTGTGTCAACTTATTCGGCAGCGAAACCTTCCTCTTCGCTTTATGCTCCTATATTGTGTTGCACTTCCGCTTACTGGGCCTGCAGTTTGAAAACATCTTATATCACTCCAAAGAAGAGACTAAGAAGAATTTGACGAAGGCAGTCAAAAGACATCAAGAACTGATACAGTATGTATTACTTACTATTATTATAAATTAGAAAATTTGGACGGATCAATGAATTTAGTACTCAATCACGCCACATCGACTTTACATAGACGTATGTATCTATGAGTCTGGGTGGAAATTTATGGCACAGACGTCGATTGTATGGAATAGTACAAATGTAACGAAAAGAGGTTTTTATGTTGATTTTATAAGGTAAGTTAATGTAATTAAATAAAAGTGGCCCTGTAAAAATAGTTATTAATTAATGTAAATGTGTCTATCTGGGGGTGAGGCTAGAGAGAGAGAAATTATGAGATTTGATATACAATTGATAATTACAATTTGTAATCAAGGGAATAGAAATGCGTTGCATGAATTTATAAGCAGGTATCCGTAATGTTATGAATCTCAGGCTGAATTGCTGATGTTGCCGGCGTGCCAGGACCCTCACTGGTGTGCCTCATGACCGAATGATGGCGTGAAGTCCAGTGCGAAGACTCAACAGGAGCCAGGAGTCCATTCCATCGCAAATGAGCCTGTGATGGAATTTATGGGCTGGCATGCGCCTCCACACAGCGGAATACATTTGCGAAACCCTTTTTATTGGCACCAGCCGGTATCGCAGCCTGTTCCATCTTGTTAATTCTTTAACTCTCAGTTCTCCTCTTTAGTAGCAGGGATTTATTATCTTTGAATACTTAATATAAAAAATTTACTAATTTACTTAGTCAATTTTAGTTAGTAGTAGTACCTAGTATAAAACATTTTTAAACGTTTCACAAAGGCTACTTTTTATTACGGGATTGTTCCTGTGTACCACCTGGATCGAGCCGCAGGATTTAATAAGTAATTTATAAGTAGTAATCTAATGTAAATTAAACAAATCACATAATTAGCTAAGCCTGTTGCAGTCCACTGCTGGCCTGGACTGCAACAGGCTAAGGTCCATAGGCCTCTCTGCCAATGTGCAAAATATCTGCTGATTTTCCACCTTCCGCATCCAGTCTGTCCCAGCCACGTTTTTCAGGTCACCAGGCCATCTGGCTAGTTACCTACCGTTCACCTTCTCGCAGTCTCCACTAATGTAATGATTTTAAATTGAGAGCCATCCTTAATTTAAGCTATGCCTTTAATACTCTTTCCCCGCGTTTCATAAGAAATGATTATTAAATAACAGTAACATCGCGTGGTGTTTCACAAGGAGCCTTATTAGGCCCAGTCCTGTAGAATGTGGAGTTAAACTGGTTACTATTCAATAGAAATAAAATAAATCGATACAATAAAGCCATATGTATTTTAAATTGAACACAGTACAAGAAAACATAACAAAAGTCGTTAATGTTTCACAAATTATAGACACTTATTCGCTGAATGAACAGCAATGAGTTGCGAATTGCCATTCAAACGAGAAATTAACTCGAATGATAATAAACCAAGCGCTTTTTATTTCCACATGCACTATTGAATGCATTCTCCGGTAGGCTATTTGGCCAAGAACAATAGCAAATGCTAAATAGCCCATAAGCTAAAATACTTAATGGATAATGCCGAGAAAGGTCCCATAAAATTCTTCATTAAATTTTATGCGTTTTTTACGAAGTAATTATTTTCTTGCATTTTAATATTGTCATTAGTGGAACGCTACTGGAAAGAATAACAATATATTATTCATATTGAAATGCTGTTTTAGTAAATAAATACCTAACATAATTATAACCGCGGTAGCCTAGTGGTATGGGTAATGAACTGCTGAGACGAGGTCTCGGGTTCGATCCCAGGTTTTCCATGGCACACACCAATGACTTTTCGATGCTTCTCCAAGTTATGTGTGTATTTATCGCAGGTTATAAGTGCCCAGTTAATGGCAATAGGCTCGCCACCTATTACATTGGGACCTAAACATAAACCGGCGAAATGTGGGTGCTAGGAACTCTGCCTACCCCTTCGGGGATAAAGGCGTGAGTTTATGTAATGTAATGTAATTATGTACCTAGGTCATTATTTGGATTGAACAACTTTAGCGTATCTGTATGCGTTGGAATGAGCCGACAGCCGTTAGCCGACACATTTCATTTTGTTTAATTTAATACTAATAAAATTCTAAGTATCTGGCTATGTCAATCAATCGAAGTCAAACTTCTACTCATCTTCAATGAAATCACTTGTACTGTTCCACATTATTTATTGATTTCCTGACCGGTTTCGCCTTACGGCATTATCAAAGGTTGATGCATACAAAAAACATGTATCAACCTTTGATAATGCCGTAAGGCGAAACCGGTCAAGAAATCAATAAATAATGTGGAACAGTACAAGTGATTTCATTGAAGATGTGTAGCAAGTTCCACCAAGTGCCATCAATCAACAGTATAAGCAAACTTCTACTCACTTTACGGCTGCGATTAAAACTCATTGTCTAGAAGTATAACGCCCCTCATCATCATAACTAGACTATATTATATTGACTAGACTAGACTAAACTATATTTGTTGCAGGTTGGTGAATCTAACAGAACTCTTATATTCGAAGTCAAGCTTGTTCCACATAGTCACTGCTTCGTTCTTGATCTGTCTCAGTGCGTTTATCATCACGGTGAGCGTATATTAATATAGTACATTCGGCGTCAGAAATATCTTGACTACAAATTCTCAAAATGATCGTAAAACCAAGGTATTAAGAACAAATCAAACTGTTTTATTGATTTAAGTTATATTATTGTACGAACTAAAGTTGTTTACAAAATATCTGTAGAATCCGTCAACAGGAAGAGGGAGAAACCAAGAAATTAAGATAATTTCGAGCACTTTGTTCATCATGGTCGATCTGATGCGGACTGTACCTGTTCTTAATTTTTTTTAATGGAAGGCCCATTCCCATAAACGATATCACAGCTGTCGGTCGAAAAACTCCGTTTCTTAGAGAGCACGTAAAACATGTCCAGGATGCCATACGAACATCTATGGCAGTCGTCACGTGTAGTTGTGGAGTGGGCTCACGCCGGTAGTGTAATGGCCAGTATTCGAATCCGGGACCTCTCGATCGTATCGCCGACTCCTAAACAACAAAGCAACGGAAATTAAAAAAAAATTGAGCACTAAATGTCCGACAACTGGTCTAACTACACAACTTCGATATTGCCAGTGGACTGTTGAAGTCAGATATCAGTCGCTTCATGAAACATATTGAATTCTGACTACAAAGTCTTTAGCCATACCCAATAATTGATATGGAATAAAGGCTTGAAGAACGGTGTAAAGGGTTGTTCCGCCTTCATACCACAAGAACTCATACCATTCTTAATACCCTTCTTAATTTATATCAATATCCATTGTAAAGTCATACCGACACAAAAAGTACGGATAGCACGATAATGCATCCAACTAAATTCATCATTTTAATTAAGTCTGTTGAAGGCTATATTCACTAATCACATGTTATATCCGCTTAGATTGCAGATGAAGTGAACGTGAAATTCTCCTATTTCGCTTTCTTAGCGATGTCCTTATCACAGATATCTCTGGTTTGCTACTTCGCTGATATGCTCATGCGTTCGGTAAGTGAATATCTTTCTCTACACATCATCCTCTAAGCACCAAACCCGGTCACATACAAAGCTGACACTTTGCAGCCAAGGGCTTCTTCTTCTACTCTTGTTAGGTTTGATTTATCTTGGCTACTATAATATTGATTGCCGTCTGATCCAGAATGCTGAAAAGTCTCATCTAGACTGCCAACATCTTTGAGGCCTTAGATCTCAGGTACAAATCGGTGCGTCTGCTAACAGCGGGCAAGGCGTCGGAGCAGCCATCTCTCTTAGAGCGGAGGTCAAGCAACAGTTGTTCCCAGAAAAACCGATATTCGAATCAACGACAATAATTGAACCTCGGGTTCCGAAGTGTAATCTTTGAACGCAATTAAGAAATCTCTAAAAGGATGATGATAATTACAAAATTCATTAACAGAAAATCGAGATATATTAGTATTATATAATTTACAAAACGGGAATTAATAGGTACTTACATACCTTTGATTGCCTGACGTTTCGACCAGGTTACACCGGCCGTGGTCACAGGCTGACTGGCTCAGCGGTGGACGCCCGCCGTCTTCGAATCCGTGAGGTAGTAGGTTCTTCATCTACCCGCACATTTTCAATATTTTCTTGTCGCCATGTACCGTCACATACCACACTCACAGTGTCCCTATTACGCAAGCAAACTGTCCGGTGTCTATCCGACTGCGTAGAAAACACCGGACAGTTTGCTTACGTAATAGGGACACTGTGAGTGTGATAAGTGTGTGTAACCTGGTCGAAACGTCAGCAGGCAATCAAAGGTATGTAAGTACCTATACCATGATCGCGTTAATCCCCGTTTTGTAAATTATATATCATGGAACGCGAGAGTTTAAAAGTTATATTAGTATTAGTTATGAGAACACAATCAGCTGCATTATTAATTCAATAGTTTTACACACAGCAACGAAACATACTCCTATCTTGGGAGTCCAAGGTTGAACCTGTGGGTGTCTGGTAACAGAATCTTAGAATGTGTACACAGTTCCACGTATCAGACAATACTATATTAATATGTGTACATTTTAAGCCACACACTAAGAATCTTAGATAACAAATACGATAAAACATTTATAACTGTGTCAGTGCTGTTGGTAGAACTGTTAAATCAGTCATAAGTACTTTTAACTATACAAATTAGTCAACAGTATTAGTAATAAAATAATTAATAATTGATAATAAAAGTTAAAGGCCTGCCTATGTCCAATGAAGCTAGCTTAACTAATTCTAGTTTAACTCAGTAGGCACCTATTCAGTAACAATTTTAACATGGTGTTTGAACATGGTTTAAAGTAATAAAAAAAGAACAAACTGAAGCATTACAAACACAATAGAATTCAATAGATGATTAGAAATATTTAGTGAAATGTATTGTCTTGTGTTGGTTAAACTCCGTTAGACTGACAGAGTGTTCAAACACATGTGGAAAAACTAAAACTATTAATATTTAGTATTATTTTAATATTAGTAGTTAGTATTATTCTTGGTAAAAACGTACCTTCTTTTGACTAAATAATAGTTCTGACTGTAATATAATATATTATACGAGTAATATCAGTCATGTTACTAAGATTTCCTCAACAAAATGCCCTCTTAACTCTGTAATTACCTAACTCCAGCCGATAATGGAACGATAAAGATTAATTATATTATTATCATACTAATATTATAAATGCGAAAGTTTGTGAGTTTGATTGTTTGCTACTCTTTCACGTAAAAAGTACTGAATGGATTTTAATGAAACTTTACAATAATATAGCTTATACATCAGAATAACACATAGGCTATATATCATCACGCTACTACTCAAGGGAGCGGAGCAGTGATCATTAATGTCAACAAATCCGACATCCACGCGGGCGTAGCCGCGGTCAACAGCTAGTTTTTTAATATATAGATAATGCGTTATCTTTCAGAGTACGGACATAATTGGTTCTGTTTATAAATCATCGTGGTACGAGGCCGATGGTGACGCCAAGAAAATAGTGCTTCTCATCATAATCAGGTCAGTCTCAGAGATACAAAAGCATATCATTATTATACTAATGAGCTGTACCCGCACCTTCTACTGCGTGGAGATTTCACATAAGACAATAATAAAATCTACATGCATATACTTACGCTTGGAAAATAATGAGTATAAATGAATGGAAGAAAAATGCAGCAACAGCGGTTGGTAGTGGGGCTTACGGTAGGACGGTACGTGTATCCAAAATCCAAAGATTCAAGTGAAAAAAACCCGAATGATGCTGAAAACCTCGCAACAAGCTTTATAGCAGGCGGTACCCATTAATTTTCTTCAGCTATGAAAGTCGAAAATGTTTATTTTTATTTTTAACAATTTACTTTTAGTTGTGAGATAATATATATTTATAATCGGTTTCTAATTTCCTTCATTTTGATACCCCACTCGATAAATTTTAATGGATGTTTTTTTACCTCGTAAATTTCCGCGCCAAAAAACCATCATTTAGCTTTGGTTCATATTTTATTTACCCTAGAACACTTAGGCCAAAAATACCTTTCATTTGAGACATGAATAATTGGAATCGGGTCTGTGATTCAGAAGATATGGGGTAACAAAGCATATTACAAACATATTTATGTCGCCGCCAATTAGCTTAATCAGCCGTCCAATTAACTGCCTAGGCAGTTAACTAAACGGCGCCATTCAATTAACTGCCTGAATGATATTCAGCCGTCTCGTTTATTACACCATTTAATAATCTGGCTGGCTAACGCTTAGGCCAATCGTAAGATGGGGCACTACCTCGAAATAAGATGGAAAATTACATACATTATACTTACACCTGTAAATCGGCGAGGGGGTAGACCGAGGTTTATTCCCAGAAAATCAGTGATAGGTTCATTGTGATAGCTGCTCAATCCGACTTGGTTAGGTTAGGTAAGAAGGCTAATGCGCATTAATCGTGGTTATTTTTTGAAGTGAAAACTTCTTTAGCGGCGTTGGATGGGTGTAAAATGTTAAGAAAGCGTCAGGATTAGTTGACCTTTGAACCGTAACCGACGACTGACGTCATACAAGATTAGGTATAGACTATGTATTTTGCAAGTTACAATAGATATCGTCGTAGCTTAAACGGTAAGCACGTCGACTGTAAGTCCTTATAGTTTCAGATAGTATCGGGTTCAAACCACCTGGCCTTCAGGGATTTTTTGTGATTGTTTTTTCTTATTATAATTTATTACTTTTGGTGATTATTTTTTCTTTCTGTAATTTATTATTTTTTGTGATTATTTTTTCTTTTTATAATTTATTAATTTCTTCTGACAGAAAATTAGCAGAAAATAAGTGATAGGTTCTATGATTAGCGCTATATTATAGGTATGGTATGGTATGTTCTTTTTTATCTTTTTCTATGTATATAACCAAGAAAGAAAAAAGAAAATGTTTTCACTTCTGCCGGCACTCCCAGAGTGCAACCCGTCTTTTTTTTATAACCATGAAGAAATAAGTCATTTTTCTAATTGTTTAATTAAATCGATAGACAAGTAGTTAAACGTCATCGATCCAAGCTATTTACCTAGCCGTTTAATTAAATGGTTGAAAACCATTCAGGCCGTTAACTGAATGGCGCCATTTAGTTAACTGCCTAGGCAGTTAATTGAACGACTGATTAGGCTAGTTGGCGGCGACATATACATAAGAGATACTCGCAAAAACATAATCCTTCTTCGGTCGGGTAAAAAATGGTTATGATATAAAGACTTTTACGTTGTCAGCGCCAGAACGATCTTTACTACAAAGTCTCTTAATGATCTTAATACAAAGGTATTAAGAGATTTGCTCCTAATACTGTTGTAATAATGTTTTAACGATGTAATTAACATCGTTAAAACATTGTTCTGAACTAAAAGTGAGTATTAAATTTCAAAACAATCAGTCAAAAGTAAGGGAGAAAATATCTAGTAGTACCTATTTTGTTCGTGAAGATCGATATGACGCTGACTGTCTGTACCATGAAGTTAATTAATTTATTTTTGGAAGGGTACAAGTACAAGACACGTCATGTAACATTAAAACGTATGTCAATAAGCTGAATTCTTGATAACAGATCTCAGAAGGCATGCAAGCTGACAGCGTGGAAATTTGTGGATCTAAACCTGGGAGCATTCACTAGGGTATGTTGCTTTTTGGTAATGATTAGTAGGTGTATAGAACCCGATCAATGTCTTCGGAGCCCAAGCCAAGGTCACGTGCTAGCCGGGATACTTGTTGATTGACGGTTGAGACGCTGGCTACCTCTGTGGCGTTAGTGAACTGCTACGCAGGAGGCGCAAGTTCGATCTCCACTCAATGTAAATTTTTGTATGAATGAATGTGAGTATTTGCATCGGTCTGGTCGCGCCTTGGAGAACACGTTAAGCGGTCTGGTCCCTGTTGAAATAAGAACATGTATGACAGTCTTATAGAGGAAATGGATGAAATGGCCCCACACAGAAGGGCCAATGAGCCAAAAATCACTCGTCCGGTCAAACGGCGTCCCCACTGGGAACAGCAGTAGTAAAAGTCTAACTCCATCTAGAATTCTCGATCTAGTTCTAGATTTACTGTGCTGAGGTGTAGGCGATCTATAGTTAATTGGTAGAAATCACTGCGCCGTGTAATAATAATAGCCGCTAATTTTCTTGAGAAAATGACTTCTATTATTAAATCGATGGGTGTCGTTAAATAGACATTCGGTTTGAAAACTAAAATGGCGGTTTTATCTTATTTTTTTTAGCTCTGGGTGTCAGACTTTCAACCTTATGACCGATGACTTGAGATATCTTCTTTTTGGTGCCCTTTTAAATCCAACCACACGTCCTGATCTTCCACCTGACTCTCGTGGGGGCGGAAGCACGGCGTGGCTAACGTGGCTCTGGTACACTTTACATTGGCGTCTCGCCATTAATAATTTTATATTTAATAAATTTTACTTGACATTGGCAAAATTGTGGCGAGGCCATTTTGAAGAAGTTGAAGTTGGAGTTGAAGTTCTTCTTTTTGGGAAACATCAAGAGCACAGGTTGTTGTCTAAAATAAGACAGTGTAACTGTCAACGTTTGGATTTAAAACTTACAAAATAATGTACTTTTTTTTCAGATTTTGAGTACATCCTGGTCATATTTCGCTCTTCTGAAGACAATGTATAAATAAACTACTTAATGCACAATTCACAATGCATAATTAAATAACTTTAATACATTATTATGCACCAAGTTGCGCGAAAGTTAAGCATCTCATTAGGTTTTCGTAATTCACTGCTTTATAATTAAATATTTTGTTCGAATACACATTTTAATTACTTTTTTTAACACACTTGCTCATAAACAGTAATTTCACCTCAATAAGGCACATAATGACATCTATAAACAAACTATGGCTTTTTGATTGTTTTTATTCTCAAGTGACATATAAATTTTTTTTAAAATTTTATTGATTCAGTTGCTTTTTCTTCAAAAAGCTTCGAAATAAACATAGTGCAAATAAATTAATATATCAACCAATTACTTGCTCATTTCATGCAACTTCGTATTCAAAAAGATAATTTTAACTGGCACGTAATAAAATAATGCAATCAATTAACCTTAAGTAACTAATAACTTTTGTATTCTCTGTAAAAACTTTTATTTTCCCATTTAATCCGCGACAAATTGAAAAATTATACCTCTTTTTAGACCAGGGTAGAAGCCTTTAAAAACAATATAAAGTGAAAAAAAATAATAGTAGGATGAAACCCATTAGAAAAGGAGGGGAATATTATAAAAATGAAAGCAAAAATAAATTACGGGCGATCTGAGGTCGGGAAGGGGATGGGGGTGAGTTTTAAGGGTAAAAACGGTTTTTCTCGATTTTCGGCAAAACTAAAAGTCCTATGGAAGAAAGTCAAATGGCAAAGTTGTAGGTAATGAAAAGATCTAAAACTTTTGTATTATCACTTTTTTCACATAACCTCAAAATTTATGTGAAAAATTCAAAAAACCAAGATTTTAGTTTTTTATTTTTATCTTTTTCAAATAAATTTCTTCAATCTTTTTTCATGAAATTTGGTGAAAACTTACCTTTTTATGTCCCAAATACGCTGTAATTTATTTGATTAGAAATATTAATTTTTGCGCCTTATTTTGAATTAATATCGAAAAAGCACCCTAATTTTCAATCGAAAATTCATCCGTCAAAATATCAGCTTTCATCAAAAAGTTGGTATGTTTTCTGTTCGTTGAAATCTCTTATTTCCGATGGTGAAAGAAAAAAAAATATGTTACAATAGTAAATCTTCTCAGAAAATGCCAAAAATCGAAAAAGACTCGAATTCGAAATTTCTTTTTTAATTATTGTATACAATTTTCAGCTATTTATTAAAATTTACACTTTAATTACTCGAAAAACGTAAGATTACATGTTACAAGTTTACTTAAAAAAAAAAGAAAACTGTTCGAATCTGTATAGGAAGGTAAATACTATCTCTATTTTTATCTGTTTAAATTAACTCAAACATAAAAATAGTAATATTTTCTTTAAAAAATAGTATGCTTAACGTAACATAACCT
This sequence comes from Eilema caniola, assembly GCA_949126895.1. Taxonomy (NCBI): domain Eukaryota; kingdom Metazoa; phylum Arthropoda; class Insecta; order Lepidoptera; family Erebidae; genus Eilema; species Eilema caniola. Next base: position 11,202,759 of record OX421460.1, on the reverse strand, counting down.
AAAGATTAAAATTGAACGATATTTTAGTACAAGATTAAAAAATAATAATCTCCTGTGTTTTGCACAAACAAATTTAGTTACTCCCATGAAAAAAAAATTCAATATACATAAAAAATATATTAAAAATCTATAAAAAATATATAAATGTAAATAAAATATATATCGTAAATATATTTTTAATAACTAACTTTTGGCTGATTTTCATATATATTTTATACATTTCAAATATATTTCAGATATATTCAAAATCTATTTTTTTATATTTATAGCTATGTTTATATATCGTAAATATATTTTATACATTTCAAATATATTTCAGATATATTCAAAATCTATTTTTTTATATTTATAGCTATGTTTTTATGTCTTATATGATATATTTTGAATGTATCTAAAATATATTTAAAATATATGAAATATACATGAAAATCGGCCTAAAGTTAGTTATTCAAAATATATTTATGATATATTTTTTATTTACATTTATATATTTTTTTATAGATTAATATATTTTTTATGTATGTTGAATTTTTTTTTTCATGGGAGTAACTAAATTTGTTTGTGCAAAACACAGGAGATTATTATTTTTTAATCTTGTACTAAAATATCGTTCAATTTTAATCTTTAGGTTATGTTACGTTAAGCATACTATTTTTTAAAGAAAATATTACTATTTTTATGTTTGAGTTAATTTAAACAGATAAAAATAGAGATAGTATTTACCTTCCTATACAGATTCGAACAGTTTTCTTTTTTTTTTTAAATAAACTTGTAACATGTAATCTTACGTTTTTCGAGTAATTAAAGTGTAAATTTTAATAAATAGTTGAAAATTGTATATAATAATTAAAAAAGAAATTTCGAATTCGAGTCTTTTTCGATTTTTGGCATTTTCTGAGAAGATTTACTATTGTAACATTTTTTTTTTCTTTCACCATCGGAAATAAGAGATTTCAACGAACAGAAAACATACCAACTTTTTGATGAAAGCTGATATTTTGACGGATGAATTTTCGATTGAAAATTAGGGTGCTTTTTCGATATTAATTCAAAATAAGGCGCAAAAATAAATATTTCTAATCAAATAAAATACAGCGTATTTGAGACATAAAAAGGTAAGTTTTCACCAAATTTCATGAAAAAAGAAATTTATTTGAAAAAGATAAAAATAAAAAACCAAAATCTTGGTATTTTGAATTTTTCACATAAATTTTGAGGTTATGTGAAAAAAGTGTTAATACAAAAGTTTTAGATCTTTTTATTACCTACAACTTTGCCATTTGACTTTTAGTTTTGCCGGAAATCGAGAAAAACCGTTTTTTACCCTTAAAACTCACCCCCATCCCCTTCCCAACCTCAGATCGCCCGTAATTTAATTTTCCTTTCATTTTTATAATATTCCCCTCCTTTTCTAATGGGTTTCATCCTACTATTTTTTTTTTTGTTATAAAAATTATCGACATTGGTCTATTTAGTCTATGGCCAATCGAGAGCGCATAGAAAAATAAACTAATACTGCCCGCCATTGCTAAAAAAAAAAAATAAAAATCACTTTTGAAATTTTGGTTATTTATTAATTAAAATGTCTACAAGTACTAGTTATGAAGAAAATAATTTATGTTGTACAACGTCCGATATATGATGTGATTGATTCGTCCCTAACGTTATGGAAAGTTTACTACCTGAAAACTACAAGGGTAAATTTCTACTTTGGTATTATTTTATTCACAAGAGTGTTGAAAAACATATTATGATACACGTGTATGTTAATGATTACCGTCCTCGGCTCTCTTAAGACACTCACCTATAAATGTATCAATGTAGCTTCAGCGGTAATCACCTACTTTACACACTTGTACCATAATGTATTATTACCAAATACCTATAAACCATAATTTCGTGGACCGATGAACCTATATAGGGTTATTGGTAACTCAACGTATTCCTGTCGGGGATAGAGGACCCAAAATGGTATAATTTTGACCAAATAGGCTGAAAATCAATAGTTTTCGAAATAATTGACTTATTGAGTTATTTCCGTATTAACTTCTTGCTCTCCAGTAATTGTTTTTATACCAAAAAATACTACGGCAATGAGCGTACAAATAACGGACATATTTTGGCCAAGTTTCTACTTCGGTGGGCACCCCCAGAGTGCCACGGTTTTTGTTAAATAATACTGTCAATGACGAGGTATACTCGTACTCTAAAATAAAGCTCACTATTTGCTGCCGAGTTTAAATTATTCTAGAAAGTACAATCGAAGATGCTACGTGATCGATTTAGTGAAAAACGAACCAATATTTAAATATTCAATAATCACGTAAGTTGTGTAGGTAAGTATAAATAGAAGCAGAGCACAGGTGTAGAACATCTCTCGTTGACGTTTATCTAATTGAGGGCACTTTCTGTAACACTATACAGTAAACACTTCTCGTTTTTGTTACGAAATATAGATGAAAACATATTTGTTGTTTTATTTGTTACCTTGGTTCGCAAGAAGCCGCTTGAGATCGGCTTGCTTCGATTTTGCAGATTGTTCTCTTACCACAAAGCCGACAAGATTCGCTGAATGACCTCCGTCCCCCATGAGCGCGGGCCTGGAGGTGACAGGTGGTGCCACCTGTCACCCCAGCAGAAGCAGGTTACGGCGGCCGCGCGCATCACCCCCACACTCCATACCGGGGAAGAGTTGGGGACCCCGTGGTACGCCCACCCGAAGAGGGCCAGATCGAGAGATATGGCCCTGAGTCAGACGGGGCATGAGGGATATGCACTGTAGCTACTTAACCTTCGGCCTTGCGGACGAACCCACGCGGTTTAGTCGGTTCTAGCCCGATATAACCTCCCTCTCCGGCTCCGGTGGAGGTGGTATTCGTGGGGATTACCCGCACGATAAAAAAAAGCCAACACGATGCAATTGGCAAGGTTCAACATAATAGCATAAGTTTGGTGATACACTGGGATTCCAAAAGTGAACCCATACAATAACTGCAGAGGCACGAAGAAACGCGTAATTCATTGCCTCTTCTCAATGGTCCCCTTTATCCGTATCGGAGCGTAACAAGTAATGTATGTAATGTATGTGCTGCATGCGTCTGCACTAGTCAGCAGTAATCGTATACGGTCGTATTCGGAATCATACCTTTAGTCCCGGTCGCATCCGTGGCCGTCACTTCCGAGTCTGGAGTCCGCATTTTCCAGTCTTACTGCGACGCTGCTGAACTTCGATTCTCCCGTGAAGCGACTGCCATAATGTCATCTGATGTCCACAACTCATTAGCGATATCGAATTTCTGTATTTAGACCAGTTTTCGGGCTACAGCTACTCGTAACGTTTGCAACATCTATCAGATGTTCATATGGCAAATGGGACCGACGGCTTATCATGCTCCTCCAAGGTGTCCTAAGACCGACTTGGCCAGTGTGGCTCAAATTTGCATACTTTAAAAAACTTGGTAACCAAGCAACGAGCCAGACTGGGACTTGGAAAGCTTGTGCTATCCAGCCTAATCTAAATCGTGATCCAAACTTCTGATTGATTCAGTTGCCTCTCTCAAACCTGTCCCGACCTGACTTATACAGGGTATCCAGCAATTGGGCACACAACACATTTTATAACCTATTTTAAAAGATTTAGAATTTTATTTTATACCTCTTACAATTAATCTTTTTCGCCAAAAACCATTATACATAAATATATACGCGTTATTACTTTGTTAGCTTAAAAAAGTGCACGAAAAACGTTCGGTCGCGTCATATTTTGGTGTGACGTCATTCATAAAATATGATCTACGAATACTGAAGACATAATAAAATCAGATGAAAGACGAGTAGTATAACTCACAGCACAGTATTTTTTTAATAGGACACGCAAATAATGATCTCAAACGTAGAAATCAGTGGTTACAGTTAGCACACTAAAATCCATAGTTTGCGGTTTATGAATCTGTTGTTCTTATTTTTAGGACCAATTTGATATACCTAGGTAAGTAAGAAATCAATTTAACCTACGACCTTATAGAATAATAATTATAATTGATCATAACTGATCATAACTTTTTGTAGGCTAAGAAGTGACTCAAAATTACTCAGCTATACTTACATTAGTTTAAGAACTTAGTTATTAAGGTTAATTAAAAACTCAACAATTTACAAAAATGTATACTTAGACATAGTGTCATGTCATTACTTTAAGAAGTTAGTTATTAACGTTAAATAAAAAAGGTTTATTATTTTTTGCTTTTCAGTTTTTACGGCGGTTATATTTTTTGTTTAAAAGCTTTTATTTTATATTTTTTGTAGCTATAATCTTCTTAATACTACATGCTTAATAATAAAAATAAATTGTACTACTCAACTCAGTACTAAAATCTGTGAGTGAACAATGAATCATCCCTGTTTTCCTTTCATTAGGGTTAGATTCCTTTTTTTCAAATTTATATAGGTCCATCATTGGGGTATACTCTTTCAATGAAAAAAGAATTATGAAAATCAGACTATTCCGTAAAAAGTTATGCGTGGTCATACCTTACAATCAGTGAGTGAACAATCAATCATCCCCTGTTTTCCTACCCTTAGGGTTAGGTTTTTATTTTCAAATTTATATGGGACCAACCTCGGGTATAGTCTTGCCAATTATTTTATTTTTTATTTAAATCTGACTACTCTGTAAAAAGTTATGTGTGGTCCTGTCATACATAATAATATACGCGTCGACTTGGGAACCTCCTCCGATTTTTCGTCGGTTGAAAAAGTAAGCAAGCAAATTATAAATAATACAGACAGTCGAGACGGGACCATTTTGATGTTGCCACTCGAAAGAAAGGCGTGAAATAAGTGACGTTGCATGAACTGTCAGCTGTTTCGCGGGCATTTTGCTTCGCGTAAAAAGTAGATTAAAAAATCCCAACTTTATTTTGTGAAAATAAATTTTGTACAAATTATTTTTAAATGAAATATATTTGCATAGTTATTATTTACCTACATATTATAAGTTTATCATATCCAATATATTTAATTTTTATAATAAAAGTTGTCAAATACCCAATTTGAGGTTCAATGTCCCCTATCGCGCGTCAAAAGAAAGCACAAGCGCCTTGTCCACATGCGTAACAATGAAATTTTCCATTAACTTGTTCACACAAGCCGTGAAAGTTCGCATTCTGCGATGACAGCGAATGCAATTACCTAAAACAATTTTAAATTGCATTGCATAGTTATTGTGCTTTATTTATTTTGCTAACCAATTTCCAATAAGTTTGTTGGTGTGAATTTATCGAACTCGTACTTTTGCCTCAGTTACACAACGTTTTGCGGTGTAAATTCTTGATTTTTAATCTCAACATACCTTTTTAAGGTTCTTAGGAAGTACTTAAAGGATATAATCAATAAAAACCCTGTTCATATATACCTTTTTGGATTATGTCCTTATTATGGTCTAAAATAAGTAAAAATAAACTGAGTCAGCGAGCTCAACTGTTGCCTTTGCATCTACTTTATTAACATCTACCTGTAGGGGAGAGGGGGGCATAATGGGGACGTTAAGAAAAATACACAGTAACATAATCAACTCAATGTATTTATTCATTAAAACTAATCACAACACTTTGGTTACTTATTAAACTATCATTTAGCATAGAATTTGGTAATGTAAATAATCATAGGACGTTATAATTTTAATTTTTTGAAACAATAATGAAAACCCCATCGTGCCCCAAGGTAGGGGCAGTATGGGGTACCTATTTATTTTGCGTCACAGTACAAGCAGATGTGGATTTCTTCTTTATTTTCGTCGTCTACACCAGCACAAGCTGTATGAGCCCACCGTCCACATAGTTGGCAAGCCACCCAACCTTCCGAAGACTTTAAATAAGTGTGGTTCACGTCAAGGCAGTACAGGCAAATGGTATCCTCATCGGTATTCTGTACACCAGAGGGAGCTTCTTGGGTCTTCTGTTTCTTAGAGTTCTTCTTTAATTTGGGGTCATTTGGATTAGAACACTTCTTCGTTCTCTTAAGTTGTTCTCGTTCTTCTAATTCAATTTTGTGGGGGGTTGAAGTGAGAATAACAGTTTTCCCTCGGCGATAGTTTTTTCTCGTTTGGTTTCTTTGTTCGACTGTCGGGATCGCGAGAATTTCTTGAGGCGAAACATTTGCAAACGAAGTTGTCAAATCACGACATACTTTTCGAATCGGAGATTGGATTAGGCTATGTTCATTATGTGTTGATTGTCCAGGCTGAGGCTGAGGTGTTGTTAAAGCAGGCAAATCTGCTTCAAGAGGATGTTCTTCAAGAATAGGTGGCGGTGGTTGTGGCTGGATTTCGTCATTTAAAGGGCCTGCTTCAGACTCATTGTTTGCTAGCGGTACGTCTGTGGTTGATGCAGCTAAAAAATCTGAATCTGTAAAGTTATTCTGATTGAAAGGCCATATACCACATTTTTGGAAGGCTTTGATTGCTGTAGACATTGTTGCGGCTTGAATATATGCATTTGCAAATATTTCGCTTATTTGAAATGTTGTAATTATTCGCCCCGGGTGTGACCTTAACCAATCAGAGCAGGCATGGTCATAGTACACACTTAAAGGTTTCATAAAGCCAACATCTAAGGGTTGGAGCCTATGGGTGCAGTGCGGGGGAAAGCAAAGCATTACAACGCCATTTTTGCGTGCATATTCAATAACTGATATGTTTTGCGTGTGTGTTACATGACCATCTAAAAGAAGCAAGACCGGGTTAGTTATTGATGCACCAGAAAAATTGACAAACCGTTGGAACCACCTCATAAATATTTCACTTGTCATCCATCCTTTAGCGTTGCATTCTGCTGTCGTTCCTGGAGGAGCTCGATCCAGCAACTCTTGCTTCATTCTCTGTCGAGGAAATATTAGCGTAGGAGGCATGTAAGTTCCTGCTGCATTAAAACATACCTCAACAGTAACCGTCTGCCCTCGTTCTGCTGAAGAAAGCGATCCTACCTGTTTTCTCCCCTTTTCTGCAATAATTTTGCTCTTCGTTTTTGAGACGCATGATATGCCAGTCTCATCGCAATTAAAAATTCTGTCTGGCGTCAAATTATATTTATCATATACTTCCCCGAGCAGAGAATAAAATTTACCCACAGCCACTTTATTAAAGCCCATTGCTCGAGCTGCCGATGTAGCTTCCGGTTTTCGGATAGATAAATCTGGGTGGCGCTTCAAGAATCCCTTTAACCAATCCACGCCAGCTATCTTTTTATCATGATTAAAATTATGAGCTTTGCCATTTTTTTCTGCTAGCTGATAAGCTAGCTTCCGTAGGACGATAGTGGTTAAACCAAACAAACGTTTCTCCATTTCTATAATGTATCTTACCAGCTCTTCTTCTTCTTGTTTGGAAAACACGGGCTTGAAGTTACCTGGTGGAGTAGAGTTAAGAGACAGCTCGCCTTTCCTTATTTTAGCGACGTGACGCTCTAATGTGGTCTGTGGTATACTGTAAAGGTGAGCTGCTTTTCTATAGCCAGCAGTTTTGCTTAAGACTGCATCAATTGCCTGTTTCATATTTTCAATGGACCAACTAAGTCTCGAACTTTTCTTCTTATACGTCCGTACCATTTTTATACCTAAAACATAATATTTTTTATTAAAAAATGAACAAGAACGATCCTTCAGTTAATTTACAAAACAGGGGCATAATGGGGACAATGGTTGCGGGGCATAACGGGGTACCCCATCGTACCCCGTAGCCATGTCCCCGTTATGCCCCAATTCTCACATTATTTAAAATAACAAACCGAATAAAATGAGTGACGGTTAGTGTATTTTTGTTCAAAACATATCAATTAGTAATTTATCTGCAAATACAAAATAAATACATGATAGTAGCAACATAAACACTCACCTATTTATATGCGTATTCGTAGTCACTCAAAATTACATAAAATTACGTTGAAAATGGTTTTTTGGTTTAAAAATCAAACGCGCGCAGTTTTGTCGCTGGTCACTGCCGGAATGAGTAGCGATGCAAAATGGCCGTTTATTTCTATCAACAACACACGTCTACTATACGCAGTTGCTTGTATGTGTGGGTGGCCCCGTCCTGCCCCGCTACCCCGTTATGCCCCCCCTTCCCCTAGTAATATTCTGAAGGTCAATACTCCTAATATATATAGAATGAAAATTCAGTTTAGAATTTTGTACAAATTTTTATTACAATTGACCTTCTGGTAAAAGCATGAGTCCATCGTCGAATCCATATAAAAGCTATCATCGGAATATCTAACTCGCAATAGCATACAAAGTCTATAGCTCATTGTTCCCTGAGCACGGTCTATCCATTATTCAATACCATGACACACCGTTGTATGCAAGATGCATACTAATTCCCCTCATTGTCTCAAAGCAGGCCGGTGGAAAGAGCCAGGGTATGACTCGACGTGACCGATGGTCAGGTTGTTGGCTCCTTTTATGATAAAACGATTATTATTATTTAACCGATTACAGTAAAGAAGGTGTGTTAAATGGCAAAAGTCATCAACTATTAGGTACAGGACTTAAAACCGTGATTAGACCCTTTCTGGTTGGTATACTGTGACTCAGTCGCGAAGCGTGAAAATTTTAAAAATAGAAGACCGTTTATATATGTTATATCGCCGCCAACTGACTTAATAAGCCGTTCAATTAACTGTCTATGCTCTTTACTGAACGGCACCGTTCAAGTAACGGCCTGCCATTTGATTAAAAGGCTAGGCAAATAAGCTTGAATCGATGACGTTTAACTACTTGCTTAGCCATTTGATTAAACAGTTAGAAAAATGACTTATTTCTGCATGGTTTAAAAAATCTATATTCGTCGAATTGCGCAACTATCACAATAAACCTATAACTAAATTTTCTGTGAATACACCTCTGTTTACCCCCTCGGGGATTTCCAGGTGTAAGCATAATGTAAGTATGTAATTTTCTATCTTATTTTGAGGCAGTGCCCCATCTTACGATTGGCCTAAGCATTAGCCAGCCAGCTTATTAAATGATGTAAACTAACGAGATGACTAAATATTAGGTCTGGACCTATGAAATAGGCAAAATTTTCTTACAGATTCATGAGTTCGTTATTCCTGTAATTTAATAGCCATTTCCATTATTTATACTTTGTTTGAAAGTTGATTTCAAGATTTTACAACTCTGTATTAAATTTTGTTTTTATTGGCCGCTTGATAAATTAAATTCGTTCTTCAAAAACAGTACGTACTTCCTAAATCTGTATGCCTGCTAAAAACTGAGTAAGAAAGGACCCTAAGGATATTATATTGACATCTTATGTTGACATTTTGGTGTTTTGTATTTGAAGGGGCAGGGGGGCCTTCACCAGAACTCATCTTCCCCTAACTATGTGGTAGATGGGCGTGAGAGCAGAAATAAATGTCTTCCGATCACAATCACCGCACTTTAATCAATACGCACAGAAATCACAATAAAATTAGGCAATAAGTGATCACTACGATACGAAATCAACTTAATTAAATAATAACGCAGCGTGATAACGTAGATATACAGCGATTCGTCAAAAGCGTGGTGCGCGGGCGCTGTCTCGATCCAATGTTACTATCAAGATGGCCGCCCGTCACCATCGACAATGACGCTTCGCTAGGTTGACATCGACTGTCACCTGTCAACCTGAAGTTTGACGTAGACGCCGTCACGGCCGGACTGACACACGACCGTCCTCGGGCGATTTATCTGCAACAAATTAGGATAACTGCACAGTCCGTTCGCTCATCCTGACTTAATCATGTTCATCAGTGCACCAATACTAAAATCATCTTTATAAACGTCTAGACAGGCCACGATGTGACCCAGACGAACAATTCATCTCACTAATAACAAGCAGTCATCCAGGACAAGTCAGCCCTCTCGAGGAACCTGACTCGGACGACAAATTTCGTCGGATGATGCTCAGACAAGCCAACACGACCGGCGGGTATGACTCGGACGACATGTTTCGTCTACTCACTGTGATAAGCCAACCCGACACGCGGGTATGACTCGGACGACACATTTCGTCTACCTTCTGAGACGAGTGAAGTTTGCCCTCTAACTAATCACTCTGGAATAGTAGGGATGACACTTCTCCGCCCAGGATCAACCGTTTGTAGAATCATCACATGTGTATGTTACATTATCTATAACGATAGTTTTACTATACCTATAATAGTGAATTGTCTTGCTCCGTGTGTACTTCAACTTCATGTAGGACTTCCCATGTTTCTGGGTCTGAGTGTGCGCTCAGGGTATCTGAATTCACTGTGAGAGTGCGCGAGTCAGCGGAGGCAGTGTCTGAGCATACGGTCAAAGTATCGAGACGGTCTAATGACTCGTTGTCATTGTTTGAGCACCAAGTATTGTCTACATCATCAGACGCCATCTCGGCCTCAACTTCATTTAGAAGACTAGACGCGATTTCGAGTAATCCGTCATGGCCCCGGGGTACTGCGCGCAAATTTTCGTGGGAATATTTGAGAGTTCGACAGGAAGCACCTACTACGCTTTTAAGTTCATAGCGATCATTATTTAGAACTTCTGTAATCACGAATGGACCCCTAAATTTCTTATCTAGTTTTGTCTGATTCCGCTCACAGTTTTTGATAAATACGTAATCTCCTTTAGAAAATGGCATAATTTTTGCGCGACCACGATTAAATCTACCAGTTTCGGATTCAGCAGCTTTTTGAATGTTTGCTGATGCATCTTCTCTAATTGAATCAAGATCCAAGCGAACCTCATTGTCCTTATCATTGCTGTTAATTTTGGACATACCCAGCGAATCAGAACGAATTCCGAACATAAGCTCGGATGGGGAATACTTAGTTACACTAGATTTTGTACTATTTAGTGCAAGCTGAATATTTCCTAATTCGTCGCGCCATGTTTTATTAGGATCATTTTCGACTATAGTTAAAAGGCTTTTTAATGTACGCATCACTCGTTCGACCTGGCCGTTCGCTCTACTTGAACCCGTCGCGATGAAGTGAAGTTCTATTTTATGCTCGTCACAAAAAGTTTTAAAATCAGAACTGATATAACAACGGCCTTGGTCTGCGATAACTCTTTTTGGCGCTCCAAAAAGGTTAACTGCCTTTTGCAGAGCACATATCGCACTCTTCGCATCAACAGACAAGGTATGTCCGCGTAAAACGTACTTCGTGAAACCGTCAATGATAACTGAGCAATACTCCTTTCGGTCGCTCTTCCCGCTAAGCTTTCCCGTGAAGTCTATATGAATTGTGTGCCAAGGCACAGACACTTTCGGTATCGGGTGCAGCTGAACGGGCTGAGCTCCCGACGGACCTTTGGAAGCCTTGCAGATTATGCACGAATCTATGAATTTTCGAACACATTTAGACATATCCGGAAACCAATACTACTCATAAAGCTTATCTAAGGTTTTATCCCTACCTAGATGCTGCAATTCATTGTGGACATGATTTATGAGTGTCCAAATAAGAGATCGTGGAACTACTGGCAACCAGGAGACCACTTTATTACGGACAATTTTCCTATAGAGGATACCTTCTCTGACATCATATGTCCGTCCTACGCTTTCGGGAAAACTGTTATTGTTGTATTTTGTGATAAGATCTTGGATTTCTGTATCCCTTTTCTGTTCCACTGATAACCAGCCCTGGTGGAGTTCAATAAATTGAACGGATTTAGTTTGCATCTTTTCAGATTCTAAAGGACTAACTGTGTCGGAATTTGGTAAAGGATTTCGAGACAAAAAGTCAGCGTGTTCCATTCTACTGCCTTCGCGGTAAACAAAATCGAAGTCGTAAGCCTGCAGATATGCCCACCAACGATATACACGGGGAGTTAAATCCTTCTTAGACTTCGACGCCTTTAATGAATTGCAGTCTGTAACAACTACAAAACTCCTACCATATAGATAGTGTCTGAAATGTTCTACCGCCCTGACGACTGCTAAAGTCTCTTGATAAGAGTGGTAGCGAGACTCTGCATCCGATGTTCGACGGCTAAAGTATTCTACAACGTGGGGTAGGTTATCTTTCTTTTGTAAGAGGATTGCTCCATAACCGTCCGAGCTAGCGTCTGTATGTAGCTCTACAGGTAGATCTGGATCAAAAATGGTAAGTACGGGTTCAGACGTAAGAATGTCTATTAACTTTTTGCGTATTCTTTCATTTTCAGGAGTCCAAGTAATTCGCCCTTTCAATTTTGTAAGAGGATATAAGGGACCCACAATCCGTGTGAAGTCGGGGATAAATTTCCGGAAATAAGACGCTAGGCCAAGGAATTGCCGGACATTCGTAGCTGTTTTCGGTTCAGGAGCTTCTACCAAGGCTTGAATTTTGCGGGAATTTGGTTTAATCACACCTGACTGCACAGAATATCCCAAATAATCAATCTTTTGTTTCATAAATTTACATTTTTTAAGGTTTAATGAGAAGCCAGCCTCCGATAATGCGGCCAACACATCGTCAAGACGCTGGAGACCTTCAGAGATGTCCACAGAATAGGAAAGTACATCGTCCATATAAATTAATGGTTTGTCTTTTAAATGGCTCATGGCTTTTGTGATACATCTCTGAAAGACTGAAGGCGCATTTTGTAAACCAAATGGCATGGCAAGATATTCGTATTGACCCTCGTTTGTGACAAAGGCTGTCTTTTCCACTGAATCGGGATGGATAGGGATCTGGTGGAAGCCAGCAGCCATATCTAACGAGGAGAAGAAATTGGCCCCATTGAGCTGATCAATTTGTTCCTCGATACGGGGCAAAGGGTAACGTTCGGGCACGGTATTGGAATTTAGCTCCCTATAATCGACACATAATCGGTCCGTATTGTCCTTCTTTTTAACAAGGACAATAGGGCTTGCAAAAGGGGAAGAACTTTCCCGAATCACTCCTGCATCTAATAATTTTTGGATCTGTTCTCTGATTATTTGTTTTTCTATTGGGGCGCGTTTACCGGGACATCTATAAACGACTTTTTGCGGATCTACTAATTTAAGCTGACATACCCCAGTCTTAACCCGTTTGGTAGGTATACCTTCGATAAAATGATTCAAATACACTCGAGAGCAATGAACCCGGGTTAATTCAATAAATTGTATTTAATAGACAATTTAATACTCCTTAAATGAAAGTTAAAAAAATATGAGTCACCATACATTTTATTTACACAAAATTACATAAAGAAAAAAAACTGCTGATCTCTCCTTAAAACAAAAATAGGAAACATGAAATTTTTGAACTTTATGACGATTTTCTTGAATTTCAATACTTCGTATTACCTCCTCGTGCTTCCATTACTGCGTTTACGCGGTTTGGCATGCTGTACACCAAGTTCCTTATACGATTTTGGGGAATATTCTCCCATTCCTCTGTGAGAGCAATTTTGAGCTCAGGAAGCGTGATTGGGGGAGGGTTTCGTTGTTTTACGCATCTCCCTAGCTCGTCCCAAGCATGCTCGATCGGGTTGATATCCGGGCTGCGCGCTGGCCACTCCATACAAGTAATGTTCATCTCTTGAAGGTAGTCATTCACAATCCTACCTGTATGAGGTCGGGCATTGTCATGCATAAATATAGCATCCTCACCCAAATTGACCATAAATGGACCAACGTGTTCGTTGAGGATTTCTTCCACATATCTTACGCTAGTTAAAGAGCCGTTTTCTATGATCACCAGCTCTGTGCGACTTTCAGAGGAAATTCCGGCCCACACAAGTACAGACCCACCACCGTAGGCTACTTTTTCTTCGATGCATGCTTGCTTGAATCTTTTCCCTGGTCTTCTATACACTCTGTGTCTTCCATCGTGCTTGTAGAGCATAAATTTTGATTCGTCGGAGAACATAACTTTCGACCAATCTTCAATACTCCAATTTACGTGGTTCTGGGCATATCTTAGTCTTGAAATACGATGGCCACGCTCCAGTTTAGGGCCGTTTGCAGGTCTAAGGGGTTTTAAGTTAGATTCAGCAAGCCGACGTCTTACTGTCCATGCACTTGGGTTACTTCCTCCGAGGCGTCGAAACTGATTTGTGAGTTCAGTTCCTGTGAGAAAGCGATTTCGAAGCATGGTGTTCACCAAGTATCGGTCTTCTCGTGCTGTGGTACACCTAGTTCTGCCCGTTCCTGGTCTGCGTAGGTTAGAACCAGTTTCTTCGTAACGTCGGAGAACTCTTTGTACTGTTGACAGCGACACACCGACAGTCCTGGCTGTATCGCGCTGACTCCGGCCGGTTTCCACCAATGTAAGTATTCTGGTGCATTCTTCAAGTGTAAGCGACATGATTTCAGCTTGAATAATGAATATTGAGCACTATCAACCTGGTTTATGTACCAACATAAATGACAGATTACAAACAAAAGCAAAAACAAATCCTGTAATTTCGTAGTTCCATCTTCGACAGTGTTCCCTTTTCAAATTTAATTTTTTTATGATATAACTTTACAATAACTAAGAAGTTTTAATACTTTCATTTAAGGAGTATTAAATTGTCTATTAAATACAATTTATTGCATTAACCTAGCATTCTTACTTTCCGAGATTTTTTGGATTCTTTGAGTGACCCGGATTCATTGCTCTCGAGTGTACTTCTTCAAAATTGAAATCAACATTTCTTTATCATGTCCCTGCAAATCTGTGTCAATCTGATTAAAATATAATGAATCTAAATTCCTGCTACAAAAATGAGATTGCTCTTTCGTGTATATGACAAGGTTATCATTATCAATTTTCACGCATAGCCCTAAATCTAGAATAGCCCTACCAATAATTATAGGGTCTGATATATTACAATCCGGAACCACATGGAAAAGTAAGCTTATTAAACGGTCATCGATTCTAACCTCGCTCTGAATTTGTGTAGTACATTGAATGTCATTGCCTCCGATACCACTAAGATAAACAGTATCTTTACGCACAGTACCCGAGAGCTTATCACAAAAGCTTTCCTTTAAAAGTGAACAAGACGATCCACTATCGAATAAAAAAGGGACAGGCTCACCGGATGATGTTTTCAAAGTGCCCCTAGAAGGGCGGTGCTCACAATGATGAACCTCCTTGACCGCAGCCTTGCTTCCGTTCTTCTTGTCGGGGCAGTTAGTTGTCACGTGCCCCTTTTGCCCACACGTGTAGCAGATCACAGAAGGTATGTTATCTGAAGCTCGTGATGAACTTGGGGTGTCTTGTGAGGGTCCGGAGTTTTCACGACGTTTTCGACACTCTACCAAGCGATGACCTGTTTTTCCACAAAAGTTACATTTGCCCGAGAACCTTTCAATGGGACGAAAGCGCTTGATCTCTGGTTCGCTGATTTCATCACCATCCGACCGACGCTTGAGAGATACACCTCCAAGTATTCGGAATAGTTGGGTGCGAGTGGTGATATTGTGGGCGATTAATTCGCGACGTAACAGTCCATCCTTTTGACAAAGTACTGAAATAACGAATCCAGTCACCGCTTCTTCGGGCATCACAACCTTTGGAATTCGTTCTATCAAGTTCCACAGGCGAAGTGCGGATTCTGATGCTGTTTCTTTTGCACCGATTTGGAATCGAAGAATTTCATCAAAGTAATCTTGATGTAATTTAGGTTTTGAAAACATCGCTAAAAGAGTCTGCTTAACCACGCTCCAGGTCATATCGTGTAGGTTTAATTTGGTAATACAAGATGCAGCTCATCCTTTTAGAGCACTCGTAAGAGCCATGAGTAGGTCTATTCCGTCCAAACTCCTTTTCTGAACGATAGCTTCGGTTATATTGCACCAACCATCCACGTCGGCCTTTGGATCGTCTGGGTTGAAGGGTAACAATTGCGTAGAATGACTTGGGTTCACGGCTGGCATTTGCTGAGATGCGAGGACTCGAGATAACAGCGTTTCCATGTGGGTGAGTAGTTTCTCGGCATCCATTTTGGTCCGCTGGCCCTAAACATGGGCCCCATCGTATCCCACTTCTGATGAAGGGGCAGGGGGGCCTTCACCAGAACTCATCTTCCCCTAACTATGTGGTAGATGGGCGTGAGAGCAGAAATAAATGTCTTCCGATCACAATCACCGCACTTTAATCAATACGCACAGAAATCACAATAAAATTAGGCAATAAGTGATCACTACGATACGAAATCAACTTAATTAAATAATAACGCAGCGTGATAACGTAGATATACAGCGATTCGTCAAAAGCGTGGTGCGCGGGCGCTGTCTCGATCCAATGTTACTATCAAGATGGCCGCCCGTCACCATCGACAATGACGCTTCGCTAGGTTGACATCGACTGTCACCTGTCAACCTGAAGTTTGACGTAAACGCCGTCATATTTGACATCTAATGTTGTGATTTTTGTATTTTTATCTAAAAATGACATTTTCGTATTCTGTTTCGACATCTAGTATTGACATTTTTGGGTATTTTTGGTATGATAAAAAGATTAATATAAAATGGGAAGTAAATATAATAAAAAAACTATGTATATCTTGATGAGATTCGGAAGCGGGACTATGTATAACCACAGAATAGATAAATAGTACTAGCATACAGAATGGAAGCTCACCCCCTCCCACCGATTTCATTTCCTCTCCCCGCACGTCAAAATCATGGGCGCTTTCATGGGCGCCTAAAACAAAGGTTGTCGCTAGTAAAATGTGTAGTAACGGCACTTCGGGAAGAAGAGTGAAAAGTTCGGCTAGCTTCGGTTTTTAAGGCGTCCTCTCTTTCACACATAACTATAGTGAAATTTAACCCTCAAAAGCATCTTGCTTTTTTGTATAAATAACTAATGAACTACACATAGTAAGATCATTTGTACATTTTCCACAGTATTTATTATTGAACCTAACCGGTTTCGCCTTATGGTAACTTCAAAAGTTTACATTGATGTTTTTGAAATGTTTCTAATCTTAAACACTAGAGGTGTTTACGACTAGAAATGTTCATAAACATTGCGAAACTGGTCAGGTTAAATAATAAATACTGTAGAAAAAGTACAAGTGTTCTCAATATGTGTAACAGCGAGTTCCACCAAGGGTAATCAATGAATAGTATAAAAAAAAAGACGGGTTGCACTTTGGGAGTGCCGGCAGAAGTAAAAACATTTTCATTTTTTCTTTCTTCGTTATATACATAGAAAAATATAAAAAAGAACATACCATAGTATGGTATGTTCTTTTTTATATTTTAGGTATGGTATGATAACCATACCATACCTATAATATAGCGCTAATCAAAGAACGTATCACTTATTTTCTGCTAATTTTCTGTCAGAAGAAATTAATAAATTATGAAAAGAAAAAATAATCACAAAAAGTAATAAATTACAGAAAGAAAGAAAAAAATCATAAAAGGTAATAAATTACAAAAAGAAAAAATAATCACAAAAAGTTTCAGAAGGCAAGGTGGTTTGAACCCGATACTGTCTGAAACTATAAGGACTTACAGTCGAAGTGCTTACCGTTAAAGCTACGACGCTATCTATCGTAACTTGCAAAATAGATAGTCTGTACCTAATCTTGTATGACGTCAGTCGTCGGTTACGGTTCAAAGGTCAACTAATCCTGACGCTTCCTTAACATTTCATCCAACGCCGCTAAAGAAGTTTTCACTTCAAAAACTAGTGAACTGGATGTCAGGTTCGCCCAGTAATAAATTCGTGAAAAATTTTATCAATTATAATAATTTTCATATAGTCCGGGTTTTTTAGAAAATAACTCTAGAACTAGCATGTTATGTGACATTATGGTGGACCGATATTGATTATAGGTGTATTATTTTTTTAACATTATAAAGATTATAACTCAAAGGCATATGATGCAGATTTACATTAGTAAACATTCTAGGGTTAAAAAATGGGCGGTACCTAGCAATGACGGAATCCATGACGGACGACATTAATTGTGATACATTCAAATTGAAAAAAATGCCACACTTCATAGGCGTGAGCTGTCAAAATATTGATTCTTAAATTTTATAAAGTATAGAGTGGTTAAAACCATTTGTATATAATTAACGAAACGGGAATTGACGCGATCATGGTATAGGTACTTACATACCTTTGATTGCCTGACGTTTCGACCAGGTTACACCGGCCGTGGTCACAGGCTGACTGGCTCAGCAGTGGACGCCCGCCGTCTTCGAATCCGTGAGGTAGTAGGTTCTTCATCTACCCGCACATTTTCAATATTTTCTTGTCGCCATGTACCGTCACATACCACACTCACAGTGTCCCTATTACGTAAGCAAACTGTCCGGTGTCTATCCGACTGCATAGAAAAGCGAGGTTGCATGTTTTTCATCACTGGATTCCATGTTGCAGATAATTTAAAACCATCTTCCCGATTGAAATTTTTATGTTTTTTGATTTCAATCGCTTCACGTACAGCTCTTGAGTAAAAGTGACGTTCCTTGGAGAGGACTTGCGTATGGTGAAATTCAATCCAGTGATTGGTGCCTGCTTCTAGCAGGTGCTCTGCAATCGCCGATTTGCTCGTCTGGCGATTCTTTACAGCTGCGATGTGTTCTTTGACCCGTTCAGCAATAGTCCGCTTCGTTTGGCCTATATAGGAACTACCACAGCTGCAATCTATCTTATAACACTACCACAGAACTACCACAGCTGCAATCTATCCTGGACACTGTAACGGTAAGACATCCTTCGGTGTGCCCACGATGTTGTTTACCCTTATGCCTGGGGTGTAAACTTTCGGGATGGAGTATGTTTTTAACACTGAGCCGACTTTGTCCGTTACTCCCTTGACATAGGGCATATAGGCTGGCTGTCTGCTCACCTCTGGACGTCTACGCCTCACTGCCTGTTGCTTCCGTCGTCCGTTCACTTCATATCCGTTGTTCTTGAGTACCTCCTGAACATGATCCAGCTCTCGCTCCAGATGTTCAGGGTCACAGAGATCATACGCTCTATTCCTGAGTGAGGTCACAACGGATTGTAGGTGTCGGGGATGGTGATGAGACGTGGCGTGTAGGTATCTGTCCGTATGTGTAGGCTTCCGGTACACACAGTGTGACAAGGACCCATCTGATCTCACGGCTACTTTTACGTCTAAGAATGACAACGACCTATCTTTCTCCATCTCATACGTGAACCTTATCTTGGGATGAATTGAATTAAGGTGTTGTATATATTGATCCACTTCCTGTTGACTTCCCTTGACAATACTATGTCAAGGGAGTAACGGACAAAGTCGGCTCAGTGTTAAAAACATACTCCATCCCGACAGTTTACACCCCAGGCATAAGGGTAACAACATCGTGGGCACACCGAAGGATGTCTTACCGTTACAGTGACCAGGTGTCTATAAGATAGATTGCAGCTGTGGTAGTTCCTATATAGGCCAAACGAAGCGGACTATTGCTGAACGGGTCAAAGAACACATCGCAGCTGTAAAGAATCGCCAGACGAGCAAATCGGCGATTGCAGAGCACCTGCTAGAAGCAGGCACCAATCACTGGATTGAATTTCACCATACGCAAGTCCTCTCCAAGGAACGTCACTTTTACTCAAGAGCTGTACGTGAAGCGATTGAAATCAAAAAACATAAAAATTTCAATCGGGAAGATGGTTTTAAATTATCTGCAACATGGAATCCAGTGATGAAAAACATGCAACCTCGCTTTTCTACGCAGTCGGATAGACACCGGACAGTTTGCTTACGTAATAGGGACACTGTGAGTGTGGTATGTGACGGTACATGGCGACAAGAAAATATTGAAAATGTGCGGGTAGATGAAGAACCTACTACCTCACGGATTCGAAGACGGCGGGCGTCCACTGCTGAGCCAGTCAGCCTGTGACCACGGCCGGTGTAACCTGGTCGAAACGTCAGGCAATCAAAGGTATGTAAGTACCTATACCATGATCGCGTTAATTCCCGTTTCGTTAATTATATATCATGGAACGCGAGAGTTTAAAAGTTAGTAAAACCATTTGTTTCTAAAAAATATAAATAGATATCTTTCCGTGAACTTTCGTTTAGTATAAATTATAATTGATACTTAAATAAATTAACACTTTTAAATTAAAGTGTGCTCAACTGCCATTTTTGTAATTTCCTACTCGCCGTTGACAATTCTAAATAAGTATTAGGATAGTTATTACAAAAACCGGGCATAAAATCCGTGTCATTCAGTTGAGGTTCAGAAACCTTGGTACGTAATAAAAACACCATTTATAAAAAAATGTTCTACCTCACCCTTGGCAATGGAGCATTAATTACTAAGGGATAAATACTAGTAGTTTTGTAAAGAGTTCCAGATCATTTTTTGGCATCTGGAGATCAAATCTGGTATTCTCACTTATATTTCTTTTATACGATCCGTATCTTTATTTTATAGCTCCCAGGATATTTCACCAATAAATATTGCCGTGAACTTTCGTTTAGTATAAATTATAATTGATACTTAAATAAATTAACACTTTTAAATTAAAGTGTGCTCAACTGCCATTTTTCTAATTTCCTACTCGCCGTTGACAATTCTAAATAAGTATTAGGATAGTTATTACAAAAACCGGGCATAAAATCCGTGTCATTCAGTTGAGGTTCAGAAACCTTGGTACGTAATAAAAACACCATTTATAAAAAAATGTTCTACCTCACTCTTGGCAATGGAGCATTAATTACTAAGGGATAAATACTAGTAGTTTTGTAAAGAGTTCTAGATCATTTTTTGGCATCTGGAGATCAAATCTGGTATCCTCACTTATATTTCTTTTATACGATACGTATCTTTATTTTATAGCTCCCAGGATATTTCACCAATAAATATTGTCAATCCGTTCTCAAAAAAGCTACAACAAACGTCTCCGCCTTTTCTCAGGTTTTTTTTTTCCACAACTACCTGTAAGGAATCATGTTATTTCAGCCAAAAATCATCAATATCCGTTCATAAATAACGCGACAGAAAAGGCACCCCTTTTCTCCTCCGATTAAAAAGCTCTAGGCAAAAATGATGTTTTAAATCAAAGAACATGTATGCCATGTTTGGTGACAATCGGTTAAGAAATGTGCCCTATAGACCGAACGGAACGGAGACTATTTATAATTAATGAAAAATTTCACGCGGGCGAAACCGTGAGCAACAGCTAGTTTTTATAAATACAATCGGTTTTAATTACTCTATAAACATATCAAAGTCGTGTTGTAGTATTGTTTTGTTATTTGTGCCAATTCTGTTGATTGACAGGACCAAAATGTATCGCCATATTCTTTTCTTCCGAAGCGAACAAAAAAAGATAGAAATACGTTTTAATGTAAAAATCATTAATATGAATTTTTGTAACAACAGAATTGTCGCCTCCGTCGGATGTGACGTAAATCATGACACTAAGGGATAGAGTGAGAAAAATCACGCTATCTCACTCGAAAATTAGCTCAAATTTCAAATAGTGCCATCCATGACATTTCTAATTTTCTCACACATCAAGAATACCGTGCATGTACACGAGCTATGTTTGTAGTAATTACAACGCGATGTTTCATACATTTTTCCGAGAGCTTCCGAGGTGTGGTATAACTCATATTGGTTTTGCATGGTCTTGCTGTTGATTTTCATTAACATACTATAAACTGAGTATGAAATGGACCTAAAGATTTTACATTGATATCTAATATTGACATTTTAGTGTTTTGTATTTGACATCAAATGTTGAGATCTTTTAATTTTGTATTGTCATCAAAAATTGACATTTTGTATTCTGTATCGACATCTAGTATTGACATTTTTGTATATTTTGAATTTTTTTTGTTTTTGATTTTTTTTTTTGTTTTGTTAATAAGATTAATATAAAATGGAAAGTAAATATAATAAAAAAGCTATCCTATTTGTTGATGAGATTTAGAGGCTAGACTATGAATGACTGATATGTATCTGCATGAATGATATGAATGGACATAGAACATATTAATATTGTATCAAATACTTTCAAACAGTTAATAAATCATCTACTCACATCATCATTCATCAAACAAAATAAAAATAAAATAAAAATGAGACTATTACAATAAATTAATGGAAACAAATAGATAAATAATAATTATATCCAAAATTAAATTATAGATTCTAAACTGTGAACAACAGAAAATTGTCCCTCTCTCCGAACATTGTGCTGTGCCCGACAGGGTCCATAATTGTAACTTAATAATATTAACATGACATCTATATGTATCACATTATGGAACGCAATAAATGTATTGAGTATTGAGTATTGAGTAAATGCTATCCATTTTGATGATAAATTTCCTATTACTTTTTTACAGCGGTCAAGAAGAATGTAATAAAAATTGCTGTTAGCTTAATATTGTCTCATTCATACACAAAAAAGACCATAAAATTTGGATTTGTCATTCCTAAAAAAAATGCAAAAATGTTATACCTGCAAATTGGGTTTTGTTTGTTATCATTCAGACCGTTAATTGAATGTCACGGTTTAATTAACTGCCTAGGCAGGACGGTTGATTAAGCTAGTTGGCGGCGACATGTACAACATTATTCATCAATCAATTAACCTATTGCAATCACCAGCTGGACATAGGCTTCTCCCAATGTGCGCCTTTACTCCTGATCCTCCGCCTTCCGCTGCCAGTCTACTCCAGCTACCTTTTTCAGGCTGTCAGTCCGTCTGACTAGGAGGCTTCCTATCTTCCGTTCACCTTCTCACGGTCTCCATTCTAGGACTCGTTTGCTGCAACGGCCGTTGGTCATTCGGGAGATGTAGCCAGCCCCTGGTACTCAAATTTGCTTATTCTACTTATATTAATTATGTACATATATTATACAATAGAGTATAAATTTAAGCATGTCTACCACGGTTTCCTTTGCATAGAAGGCGGTAAAAATCGATTTATACGGACCCCACTGTGGTCAACTGAGTTATCTGGACACGTCCTATTAGGTTATTCAACACATAGGTACATGTTACAACGACGATTTCAATTTTTAACAAAGTTGGCGATGCCACTCGCAGGCCCGTAGTCAAATTATAGTCGGATGGTTGTTTGACCACAGTCCTGTACACATTGCCGATCTTGCAAGCGTTTACACGGCGCGGTGTTGATACGCCGTAAGGGCTTTCTATGGAACAAGTTATACAGTGACTCATTTCCAGACTGTACACCAAAAAGCAATTAAATACTAGCAGTAGTTTAGCCACAGGATATTTTTTTGTTTTGCTTATTCATAATTCGCAACTTGTTGTACCTGACTAACATATTGTACAGTCGGCAAAGGAGATACGGTCTCATCTAAATATATATAACTCAAAGGTGACTGACCGACATAGTGATCTATCAACGCACAGCCCAAACCACTAGACAGATCGGGCTGAAATTTGGCATGCAGGTAGATGTTATGACGTAGGCATCCGCTAAGAAAGGATTTTGATTAATTCTACCCTCAAGGGGATAAAATAGGGCATAAAAGTTTGTATGAAACTTTGTCAATTTTAAATCGATCAAGCTAAGACTTTGCATGCATAAAGGTACTATGTACACTAAGCGATAACCGACATCCACGCGGGCGGAGCCGTCGGCAATAGCTAGTTTTTCATATAAAGTTACATGTAAAGATGCAACCGTATATCCTTTGTCGACTGTACGTATCCAGCATTTAAGTATCTCTCTATGTAAACGTTGGAACTTATCCCTGTCACAGATTGTAAATGAAAACATTAACAGTGTGTGTCAGGGATAAGTGTGTGCGAATGCGATTTCTGCCGTATCATCAACCTGGCGAAGTTTGTTCAGCCAAAAAAACCTGTCATGCAAATATAATAATAACAATAAAGAAAAATAAAAAATTAACAAAACAGGACACAAACAAACAAAAGTCGTACAATCAACCATACTATGTGCATGGAAAATTTATATACGCCGTGAAAGCTGGATCCCTAGTAGGTTCACCGACTTTTTTATTAATTGACTTTACGTACAGTCAGCATCATTAAAATGTTGTTAATAAAAGTACTCAAAATAATCCAAATACCAAAATTCCAATTTTATATTGGTTATTAGAGTACTCAAATAGTTGTAAGTATCCTGAGTGGTTCAACTATCTTAACAATCGGTCATCCAGAATTATGTCAGTTAGTAGAGTATTCATATTCATATACATAATCACGCCACTTGAAGGTATACAGTAAAATATAATTTCAAAAATCTAGACATTGTCATTTAATCGCATTTTGTATCCCTATCTTACTTGTAAAGCCATCCCTTTCAAACAATGGCAGGATGATAAGGGATGAGGGATGGAGAAATGATACAAAATGTGTCAATTGACAATGTCTTTTGTATTTTTTTTTATAGTTGACAGTTGCATACACCATGGACTATCAATGTGCATTAGTGAGAAAAGTATGAATGTCTAGATTTTTTTAAATTATACTTGTCTGGATACCATCGACTGGCGTGATTGTGTATATGAATATGAATAATCTACTAACTGACATAATTCTGGAAGGCCGATTGTTAAGCTATTGGACCACTCTGGATACTTACAACTATTTGAGTACTCTAATAACCAATATAAAATTGGAATTTTGGTATTTAGATTATTTTGAGTACTTTTGTTATCAACATTATAAGATGCTGACTGTGCACCGAAAGGATGAAAGTATTACATTATACTGCACATGTGACCAAGGTGTGATAAGATATTATAAACATAAAATTGCCAATTCCCAGAATACAGATTCATTGTGAGGGTGGCAAATCATAGGTCTGAGTTTATTACTTACTTTTTTTGGCTACAGCATTGATGTTGTGCATAGTATACGTGGAGTCAACAGTACCAGTATCATTTTGTCTTCGTGCTAATTTGCGACTCTTATTACTCATTGTGTAATGAGTAGTTACTCATGTTGTATATCCCTGAAGGGGCACATTTGGCGACAACTTACAATCTCACGAGGTGATTCAGTTGCGTACACACACGTCACATTATCGGAGGTCACTTGAAGGTTGGTATGGGCACAAAGCTGGGGAGTGTGGGGACCCGTACACTAGTGCAACACACATTGTATTATGTGTTACGTAATGACATACATACTCGCAATAGTTTATAACGTGCTATTCAGGTTTTAAGGTCAGAGTAGAAATGTAACGGTATCGGCCCTAAGCTAGATTTAAATATTGCCGTTTCTAAGAAACATTTGGCTTTCAAAGTTCGGCTTTGCAATTTCACACCACTTAGAAAGATACACATACATACTTACACCTAGAATAGAACAAAGATTATCATCACCTGGTGGTAAAAATTTGATGGCACAAATTTGTCATAAATTTCGGCCGGGTGGGTACCACCGTGCACGAATGTGAAGAACCCAATCTCGGTTAAATTGCGTTCAGGGGTCAGTAAGTGCATAGCCGGGCAGGGGGATTGTGGTCGCAGCCCCATTGGGACCGGTGGGTGCCACGCGGTGCTGACAATCCTCTTTTGATGAAGCCGTCAAGCTGAGTGCCACCATTGTTAACATGGTACGTGTATGTAATGGTGACCTTCTTTCCTGAGATTTTGCCTTCAGCTTACCATCAGGCGATGTGAAGTCAAATTGACGTGTCCTATACACGACAGCTATTCAAAGTTTTTTAAAGTAAGCATAGTCTGCGTTATGGGTTTTAAAACGTGAATAAACATAATATACTAGCTGTCGCCCGCGGCTCCGCCCGCGTGGATGTCGGTTATCGCGAATCGGACTATAATTTGAGTTTTAAACTATCCTATCTCTCAAGTTGGATCGAACTGCACATGGTGTGTGAATTTTATTATAATCGGTTAAGTGGTTTAGGAGTCCATTGAGGACAAACATTGTGACACGAGATTTATATATATTAAGATTTTGGTTTTTTTTGGAAATATGTTTGTCATACACAAAACTTACTGTAACTTTATTAATGTTCTAGAGCAATTATTCTTTCACATGAACATTTAGTGCAGCGGTAGATAAACTTTCTCGGGCCAGAAAGTTCAAAAAATTTCACAGGAGGGCCAGACGGATTTCCTTTATACTTCTGGCCCGTCAAATAATACTATTGATGTCGATGGACCGACGGCGGGCCGGACAAAATGGACCGTCGGCGGGACGGAGCTGGACCGCGGGCCGTACTTTGCCCATCCATGATTTAGTGCACCTCGTAACTGATAACTGGTTATCAAAGCCAGAAAAAAGTCCATGTTCGTAACTAGTTATCAAAAATCTGTTACGAAAGTGGACGAACATTATCATCAAATATCCATATTATAGTGACTATTTAGTTGCGTTTAAAGTTACTAAGAGTCCGTGTTACACTTATTATTTTTATTAAATTGTCGGCGTTTCCGTAAGCGACTGCTACCCCAAAAGAAAGTGACAGACTTAAAAAGAGCAAACTTGGAACACAACTGGGAAATAACTACGTGGATGGTGATGAAGATGTCAAGCCCCACCTGATGGAGTGGGGAAGGCTGGATTTCTTTTAAAAATATCATTCTTAATACCTATAAGAATGCACAGGACGTTTAATTTAGGGTTCATTTATCGTTCTTCTATCATTATCCTAAAGCGCTAGGTCAATATAATTATTTGAACAGCGTTTTAAAGACGCCTTTGATCAGTCTAAGCATTCACTGCTTCCAATCTAAATTGTATACGCGCACGTACCTAAATTGAAACTGCCACACGCTTTGTAAACGAGAATATGGCCAAGTTTGTGGAATTTCCACTAA
This sequence comes from Eilema caniola, assembly GCA_949126895.1. Taxonomy (NCBI): domain Eukaryota; kingdom Metazoa; phylum Arthropoda; class Insecta; order Lepidoptera; family Erebidae; genus Eilema; species Eilema caniola. The sequence goes on along the minus strand of OX421460.1, from coordinate 11,176,031 downwards.
AACTGGTGGTTTAGATGAGATCTCTCTTTCAAAGGAGAAATTCGCTTTTAGCGGCTAGTGGTTAGTTTAGAACAATCACTAACAAATACTGAACGGTGTTTTTGGAGATAATATAGGTACGTGGATATTATATATTAGGTATATATGTTGGTAGTATGTTAGTAGGTATATAGGGGGGCTAGGGGCTAGTAGTACCAGGGGAAAGTAGTAGAAGGATATTTTCAACAGGAAATTTAATTTTAATGACATATTTCCAAGAAGAATATCCAAATATATGTGTATTTACGTTTTTAAACCCATAGGCTACTCGTAGGCTTACTTTAACTAATAGCGCTGTGTAGAATGGTGTAGAATATTTTTTTAATTCTATGCTAAGTGTGCATATATTTGTTGTTTAGCTAGGTACTTAGGTATGTGTGGCGCCAGAATAACAAGAATAACTGGAACCTCTCTACATTGTTGCTTAATACCTAGGTATCGAGTGTCGATAATTCCACAATACTTTTATTATCTAGTAAACGTTCCTGAACAGTAAATGCATGACTGCCTCAGCACTGACCCCTATACTTAAGCAAAACTATAATTTACTAAATTATTGTATATATTAATATGAAATTATCAACACGCTACCATGAGACATGCATAAGAATGTTTCGAATAGACAATGCTTGGGTTTCTCGGTAAAAAAACTCAGGTAGGTAGCTATTCAAACAGCAACAGATAACGTTCACATCAAAACTAAACCTTAACACGAATGTTCAAGGTCTATGGTCTTCTGCAGGTAGAGGAAAATACATCTACAGCCATTCATTCCATCATTCCAACCGGTGTATCGATGCAGTTATTTACATTCTTATTACAATGTACTAACACTTATTTTTGAGTAAATGATAAGATATTTATAACAAATTTATTTTTAAAAATATGTTAAACCGTATTTTTACGGTCATAAAGGTTATTTTGTGTAGATTGAAAAGAACATTTAACTTGGCGGGACGGAGACGGTACACAATGATACAAATGTACTGAGTAGAACTTTTATCCCGCTGTTTTAAAGTCTATTTTCTCTAAGCAGAAGTGTGGAGTTAAGCATGTGAGGGGACACGACAGAGACCCGTGTGCGTCGGCATGCAACGATACCGGATTCTGTGCTACACAAGAGATTGTAACTCAAAGATAAATTGCATTTGGTTACATTAAACGTATGTAATATATTTGTGTTGTTTTGTTTCATACTTGTGAGGGGCGAAGTTACGTGAGTTTCCAACGCCAACCTACACAGTAGACGTGTACCTTCCTAATCTAATCGCATTGATAATGCGACAGGAATTCGGTAGCTGAACTAATGCCAAATACCTACATGTAGTAATTATAAAAGTACCAATTAATGCCATAGAAATAAGAACGTCAAATGATAAAATAATAGCGAATGATGGTTAATGAAGAATAATTACGAATGAGGACAATTACTATTTTCAAACAGTTAAGTAATTCTGTTGAAGTAATGTCGGATAATGTCTTGATTACTAATGGAAAACATTAATAAAATACATTGCATTGAAAAAAAAACAGTTTCATACACATACATACGTGACGATACATAAAAATATATGATAAGTATCTCGTGAAATTCCTCTCGTGTGTAGCAGTGGCGGCGCGACACGAAGCGGGCGGGGCGATGCTGGCGGCCCGACTTTTTTCCTCGAACATTTTTTCAAATAATTTTTTCTTCTTGAAATCTGTATCGCACGATATACAAAGTCTTTTTACGTGGTTCTTAAAAAAAAAGGTATTTGTGGTGTTGCAGTTACGACAAAAAAAGTTGTCGATTCCGAAAGTTTCGATCGACGTAAGATTTCTTTTATTTGATGCGTTTAAAATTTCATTGAATAGGTACGAGTGGATTGGGTTTTTTGGGGTTCCACCAAAATCTTCGGGGCCCAGCAAACCTTTCGTGTAACCGGTACACCTGCTTATTGGCTGACGAGCCCTTGACGCCGATTTTCTATTCGGAGCATAGACCAAACCAATAGCAGAACTAAGCGATCAGATGTTCCTAGATTATTGGGTTGGATTGTTTTATCGGTGCGTATATTACTAATTTTAGGATAGACAGGAATGTATGTACACAATTATCCTGCAATTCTACTAATATTGTACTTATGTGTATGGTCATATTGGCCATGTGCATAAAAACGATATTATTTCACATTATGCTACGTCCTACGGCTCCGCTCCAACGGGTGGGTCCACGGGGTATTTTCCCCTCACTTCTCAATATGTAAGTATATGAAGATATTTGGATGATTTTTACTCAATCCCGCTCGAACGGTGGAATATATCTATCTGAAATTTGGCACAGTGGTAACCCGTACGTTACTTTTATCCCAGGAACACAAAGGTTTGGTCAGGGTGAGAATTCATCGCGGGCGCAGCCGCTAGACACTACTATTTTACTATTGGTACAGTGGTAACCCGTACATTACTTTTATCCCTGGAACACAAAGGTTTCAGGACAAGATCAGAGGTCAACGCGTGCATTTCAAAAGTCATGGTTCAATGACTCTTTGAAAAAAATATTTTTATTTTTAAGTACCTACTTTACCTATTTAGTGAAATACATTATCATAATCTACATATTAGAAATTGAAGTAATACGCAAAATACCTAATAATTTCCACGAATTCAAAAATATACGTCAACTGACCACGTTTATCTATTCTAGTATACTGCATGGATTCATAATTCAATTGCGTGCCAATACGTGTTGCGTAATTTGATACGCAACACGTATTGGTCAAGAAATTCGGCAACGTAGCGCAACATGCTATATGTTGCCCGATGACGCGCAACATGCCGTATGTCGTTTTGTTGTTTGTTGTACTTTGTTGTGCAACGTTATGCAATAACGTTGCATAGTGATCACTAAGTTTTAAGATCCTTCATCACTTGAGCGATCTTCCTGCTTGCATCCGAGGCTCTCATTTTAGAGCCTATGGTCGGCTCACTCTTTCCCATAAAATTCTAATAAGTCGACTAAGCGACTGTTACCAGACCCCCAAAACTTCACCAGGAAAATCGAAAGCTTCTCATCTGTCAATCAGAAAATGTACCGGTCTGTAGGTGAGATTGATTTAGACCCAAAGATCTTGGTGCGGCCCCAAAACACCCTTGTGCTATATAGAAGTCATTGATACAAAACAATACTGATGTGCTGTGCGATTATACAAACATGTACTTTTGTCAACAAAGGTTTTTTTTTTTAATAGTACATGCTATTGTTTTATAACAATTGTGACAATTACAATTATATGCAAATATATTGTCGCCGCCGACCCAACTGCTAAGATACATGAATATTCAACGCTTATATTAATTTGTTACGTACTTGTACTGTTTTGTAACATAATAAAATTCTTTGACCCTTTTAAGGTTTCGTACCCGAAAGGCATCCCACGAAACCTGGTCACTAAGAATTTGCTGTTACCAGACCTATCTCATAAATCCATAGTACGATGTATAAACCGTAATAGGTAAACAGCAACGATAATTGTATTACTAACTTTCCCGCGTGGTTGTCGGTTAACGCAACCAAACATAGCCTATGTCGTTTCTTAAGGACTAATATACCCCTATACCAAATTTCATCAAAATCGGTTCAGTGGTTTAAGCATGAAAGCGTAACTTACAGATAGATAGACAGACAGATAGACAGACAGATAGACAGACAGGTAGATAGACAGACAGATAGATAGACAGATAGACAGACAGATATACAGACAGATAGACAGACAGATAGACAGACAGATAGACAGAGAGATAGACAGACAGATAGACAGACAGATAGACAGACAGATAGACAGACAGATAGACAGACAGACAGACAGATAGACTGACAGATAGACAGACAGATAGACAGACAGATAGACAGACAGATAGACAGACAGATAGACAGACAGATAGACAGACAGATAGACAGACAGATAGACAGACAGATAGACAGACAGATAGACAGACAGATAGACAGACAGATAGACAGACAGATAGACAGACAGATAGACAGACAGATAGACAGACAGATAGACAGACAGATAGACAGACAAAAACGTCCCCTCTCCCCTGTGATCAAAAAAAAGAGGTGCCGGTTGGTCCTGAATTGGAATTGTTTCTCAGTCATCATCATTTTTTACCACTGATTAAAAAAAAATCCTATTGCAATGACTGATGGGAAAATCTAGTTAAATCTTGGTGAAAAGTATCTTTAAAGTCGATATTATATTTTCCGACATACTAATCCAACAGTCAAACAAAAACAGCGGCATGGCCTTACAATCCTTTTATAGAAGCGAAGAATAATCACTGTAAATTTCAAATTTCATTCCATTTGAAACTGACTCGTTATATTTTTTAAAGTACTGGTTCAAAGATTAGATTCAGATTAGTAGATATGTCGGAAAATATAAAAATCTAAATATGTTAAATCGAGTTAGTAAATGGTTAGGGCAAGGTTTGGTAACTTAGTGCTCAAAGCATTGCCCCTGTAAGGCAAAGATCGCGGGTTCGATCCCCACCTAGTCCAATTCATTTTTTTCAATTTATATTGATATCGACTTCATTCGATAGAGTATTTTCCTACAGTAAAAATATTTTTTTAAACTGAGCTTATTAAATTAAGAATGGTAAAAGAGCGGTAGTAGTTAAATTTTTGTTCTTATTTCATCGTTTTTATTTATTTTTGATCATCCACCCAACCTTTAATAAAACGTTTTGACTATTAAATATTATGACGTCACTATAGATAATTTAATGTCACACAAGTTTCCTTATATCTTAGCACTGTGACGTTTAGAAAAAAGTAACTATTTTGCCTAGTCAGTTACCCAAGTCCCAGCCCGGCTGCACTTAATCCATTGAAGTGCTTTCTCTTAAAAATGCACAGAACACTGTTTCGCCAGTTTTATTTTAGAAATTGATAGTAGTACTATGAACCGATGTACTTTAAGTTACACCAAATAAATATTGATTGAAGATTCTGTTATTCGCTTTCACTAAACTAAACTAAAATCTTCTTTGTTGTCAACAAAAGAAACATGAAGTAAGATTGAAATAATTATGAACAGTAGATAGTTTTAAGAGGTGGTAAAACACACGCTTCATTACTAGATTTTCTGTGTTATTTTATTATAGTTAGCTAAAATGTCAGATGACAATCGGCAGTGATGTCACTCTAGCAACGAGAATATAATCGTACCTACTTGTCATGAAATGCAAGATTTTTTTAAATTCCCATAAAAGTTTAAACTTCAAAGAATCAAGATATAACTTCCATGCTTGACAGACTGCTACTAAAAATCACAGCACGCAACCTTTCTTAGAAACCACTTCAATGGAACTCACTCTATATACGACCTTTCCTTGAACAAAAAAAAAACATTACGATTTTCATTTTTGTCACATAAATCATAAGGTTTAAATTACTGAATTCATAATCTAATCCTTACAAACACGCGATACATGTGACTACAATTTTATTTGCTTTGCGATAAGGTTGATATTTGCTTGTGAAATTACGCCACATTTTGGTAAGTACCAACTATAAATAAAATACGAAGTTTTAAGTGACAAAGAACTACCCTCGCAGAACAGGTTCTTTTAATTTATGGGTTGTCAATTGTGTTTGTGTGAGTGTGTATGTGTGTATGCACACTTGCTAAACTCTGCAGGGGGCTATGACATGCAAGGGGTGTGATGAGCTAGTTTAGTAGGGCTGTCAATTTCTTTTTGTCAATATAATAATTTGGCGATCCTTCTTTTTGCTACAACATATTCAGGTAAATGTAAACGTTTGGATACAAAGATGCTTTTTACATTTGTAACTCAATCATGACAGAATGTTTGAACGGGTTTGAGGGAAATTGGCGCAGAAATAGATCATAATCTGGTATAGCATATCTGGTAGAGTCTACTTTTTATCCGGACAATAGGTTCCTGTGGGTCTGAGGAATAAGATCAATTTTTGACGAGTGCTAACACCTAATTTTATGGCAACACATAGTTATCAATTCTTTTTAATTACTACTTGTATTGTTTTTAGAGTCACACCAAAACCTTTGTGTCCCAAATCAGTCTCACTTATACAGCTGCTGAATGACAGACGAAATTACGGCCTTCAGCCATTTAGCGGGCGAAACACCTGAATATTTTCACTAACTTTCATATAGGTACATTAAATTAGTATTAGTAAGATTTATAATATTAGTACCTACCAACCCTACATTGGTCTCGCTTTAGCAAGCACAGCAGGGGTTGTCGGCTCATACGTCACTCACGCACACAATACCGAAATACAAAACGTATACGCCTGTGTGCGTAAATACCGATGGCCAGCTGTGGACATATATGTGTGGCCGACAAGTGGGCCCGACTCATTACTTTTTTTAGGAATTTTGCATAGAATATTGAAGTACAATCATTCACTCAAGTGCTAAAAGTTGATATTTTTTTGATAGAGAGGCTGAAGCCAAACCTCGAATCTAGGAAAAAGGCCAGATTGAGCGATTTCGTTAAAAACCAATACCATTGTAACTGTATGAATTACCAGTAAATCTCATTAGATTCCAATAAAATTCATAAAATGATGAAATATTATCCAAATATGGCATGGCCTTTTTAGACCTGCGGATCTGACTGACATTTGGTACAGGGATAATAGTTTTTTTTTTATCGTTTAAATGGGTTTTATTTTTATCCTTTAAATAGGTTTGTTTTTTATATACGATACATCATGGTAAGCTGAAAGCAAAGTCTCAAGAAAGAGGGTCACGTTTACATACACGTACCATGTTAACAATGGTGACACTCAGCTTGACGGCTAATCAGATGCTTTGCCTCAGCAGATGCAGAGGTTTAGAGCGGGATTAGAATTCTTGGCGGGTGGTGCCACGAGCAACAGCTAGTTTGAAAATAACTTCTATTTTTCACTTAGATTTTTGTTATATATTCGTCCTCTGTGGTATAGAGAACGACTAGGCACATATAATACCCAATCATTCATCCATTTCCATTTGAAGTATCATGGCTATTACAGCTCGAAAACTCTAGGAACTCCAACGGCTCCAACCCTGGGAATTCCGTCCGTAGGTCAGCAGGTGCACGGTGTACCGGCTCCTAAGTGAGGTTGACTTGGCCTCAAAGATCTTAGTGAAGCTTGGGAGGGTTATGCACTAACTACCTCACCTTCGGCGTAGCACAACGACCCATAGACGGCGTGCGTTTTAGTCAGTCCGAGTCCTACATAACCTCTCCCTCCGGCCGACCGTGAGGATTGTGCGCACGTAAGCGTAGTGAGGCTTACATCATACACACGGAATAAAATATACCTACATCAATATGGTCAAAGTGACATTAATAATTTATATTATACACTTCATTAATCTCCTCCAACCTCTATTTAATTTATTTATTTAAATCATGAAGTTTTCCTGTTTGTGTACATTATTTATCAAACTATACTAGCTGTATTCCATGGCTTCGCCCGCGAGGGATTCTGTTCCAGGTGTCGCAACCCATCGAAACTTACTTATTGTAGTGATAAAAAGTAGCCTATGTATTATTCCAGACTGTTCTATCCCTGTACTAAGTTTCAGTCAGATCCTTTGAGCCGTTATTGGGTGAAATAATAACTAACAGCATTTCACCTACACATGAATCCATAAGAGATATCCTCATAAACTGTCACCATTGTAATAATAATGTAATAGTAAAATTGGATTAAACTATGATACGGTCAATAAATTACCAATTTAAGCAATAACAAACAGCCTTAGCCTTCCTTAGGTTATAAGCTATCTTTATACCAAATTGACACAGAGATTTATGGCGCGGTTCATACAGAATAGACTTGACGGGAACGTATGACGGTTTAACTAACAAAATATAAACATTATACAGTGTGCAATAACGTCGTTTTTGTCTTAGAGGAGAATTACGTCCGCGCCTCTACACGACATCCCGCCACTAAATGACGACGCAATTCACCAAAACGACGTTATAACACACTACATAAGGTTTATATTGGGTTACTTAAATTGTCCGCCACCGGAATACGTCCCCACCACGTCTGTTCTGTATAAACCGCGCCTAAGCGTGAATACGTAACAGACAGAAACAAATTCACATTCATATTTATTAGTTAGGATAAATTATATTTAAATGCCAGTTTTCCGTGAATCCATTTACACATTTGTATACAATTCCAACTGAGTGTAATCCAATAACCAGAATAATATTTCAATATTTCAATATTTACATGTAATTTTTTTTAACCACATGATAATATTATACTGATGATAAATAATGAATGCCTCCCCTACACGTCCACGTCAAATAAAATTCAAAGACAGAATCAAAACTCACTTATTATTTACAAATAACGTGACCCGAGTGGTCACGTTATCTATACAGAATAAACGATGAATAATGAATACTTATTAATAAATGCCACGAAATAATTTTAAAGATTTGGAGCGGGATAATAATTTCACAAGAACAGTGACCAGTTTGAATGTGACAAAATTTGTATGTTTATAATAGTGATTTTCAGTAGTCTAAATTAAATTAGCATATTACGTGGGACTGAAAATCATAGTGTCGAAATGTGGGTGTACATACACCTCTACCTACCCCTTCCGGGATTTACATGTGTATATACCTACTTATGTATGTAGATCAAAATAATTTTCTATACATCTGATGGTGCAGTTGATAATTAGACTCAAGGCTCAGAGGTGAAGGCCAATGCAATTGGAACACAACGCTTCTATGATTGCTATGACGTAACAATTGAAAACTACCGCTACGCCTAACTTGACCACAATATTCTTCTATTTCTAGTACTATCACAGATATAAATATGGCCGGGGTTGAGTCGGGGACCGCGTGGTCCCCACCTCCCGAGGAGGGCCAGACCGAGAGGGATGGCCCTGGGTCAGCAGCGAGGGATATGTCGCATGATAACCTCACCTTCGGCCTAGCACTACGACCCAGAGACGGCGTGCGGTTTAGTCGGTTCGAGTCCGACATAACCTACCCCTCCGGCTCCGGAGGGGTGGGTATCCGTGGATTCGTGATTTCCCGCACGTAAAAAAAAAAGATATAAATATGGTGTCCTGATTGTAATATGGTATGGAACGATGAACCTTATCATCTGGTATACACCCTAGCTTATTACCACCTAAGGGTCGTCATCGACAGTCTGTATACTTAAAAAATGGTCCAGTACTTAGTACATATAAGTATATGTAAATACAAATGTCTAAAGTTAGAAGAGCATGATCAGGGTTTGAATATTGGTCAAGTTTGCATATTGTAAATATTTATGTTAGCGACTGTATGATACCTACATCAAAGGTGTTCGACCGAGGTGAGGTAATCCTATCGGCGCGAGAAGTAGTGAAACTGATCTGTCGCCATATTTTTTATGAAAGGATCTTATTTCCAAAAAAAATGCAGATATACTTAAAAGAAAAGATGGAAGGCGTGAATATTGGTTTTGTTTCTTTTAAATCATCTCTATAGAGGGGATGAAAGCGGACAAACAGCAGTAGATATCGATAGAATCGATAATTTGCCAGCGGATAATTTTCTTCAAGGCTTCTTTAAGTGGTCTGCTGACATTTTAGTTCAAGGTTGTTTAACTTTCGTGACTAAATAACAAAGCGGTTGTTTTGCTCTCGGTGCGGTAGCTGGATTTGCTGGAAAAACAGTCCACAAACGAAAATAAGAAAATCATTTGTGGGTACCAGGCTTTATACCCTGATACCCTGGTAGGCACCTATCGCTTTTATCTTCCCTGACATTTCAATACCTCTTATTTTAGTTCATGTCTTCAGCACCCTTAAGTGGATTGCTTGAATCTCTTATGTACTTATGCATAAAGTTCAATATATAAAACCAAACATGTTATTTGTGCCTCATATACACTAGAGGAAGTCCCTTTCTAGGATTACTTATTTATTTACGATGAAAATTGTTTCCGAACTATAGCGACGAATAAACTGTTGTTAACAGAATTGGTAACTAGAAGTAGTATAAATAATAAATGATTTCAATTCCTGCTTCTTGTTCGTCTTGCACATATAGGCTGTATTTATTTTCACTTATCTGTTGTTTAAAATTAAACCTGAATGGTTTGTTTGTGTATGGTTTGTTTGTGTAAAGGTGTTAATTTCTGAAAGAATAGTCACAATTTATCAGATTTAAAACAAAAGTAATTTCTACTTTTTGATAAAAATGTTTTATAAGTATATCAACTCGGTGAATTCTATTGAAAATTTTTATTTGACTTACATAAAATAAAGAAATATGATAATAAAGGGAACGGGAATTAACGCGATCGTGAGAGTTTAAAATGGAACGTGAGATGGTGGGAGAGGGTGGTGGGAGATGGAGATGGAACGTGAGAGTTTAAAAGTTAGATTATAAGAAATATTTAAAAATGCTATTTCGAAAAGGGCACATGGGTCTGTAAAAAAAATGTTCGGTAGAAGAAAAATACTAATTCTTAGCTTATTGTTTTCTAAATTAGAGTAAAATTTATAAAATATGTTTTGGACTTAAAATTTGGGTCAATTAGCTATGGAAAATTACAAAAATTTTAAGTGTAAAATGTTATTTTATATACATATTTCGGCATTGTGTGTTTATGAGATGTGCCTTTTTCGAAATTGACAGTATTTAGCACATCAAACTTTAAGACAATCGCCATATATATTTCGCAAATCTTTTGTTTTTGGTATTTGAACGAAACATAATACTCAAAACTTAATGTTATGAAGAGTAAAGATTAGATTGCTTGTTTGTCTGTTTGTTTCGGTGTTTGTTTTTGTATGGAGTAGGTTTCAGAAGTACAGAACCGATTTAAAGAATGCTTTTACCAATAAAATGCCTCATCATTTATTAATAACACAAGTCATATATAAACAGAAGGTACAGCGTGAAAGGAATCAGAATTCCACGTGCTAACAAAAATTACAGATTTTCTTTTAAAAGCTTATTCCTGGGGCTGTCTTTGATTCACAGTTGGGTATTGCAATGATTTTTTCATGAATTCTGCGGTATTTCTTCAGTAATAACGGTCTTTGTTTTTGAAAATAGCATATCTTCTAGAATTAAATCTAGAAAAGTGACCTTTCTGTACACGTCATGACATTATGTAGATTACATTTCCTGAAAAAACGTATTGGTATAGTAGTTTATGATACTGTTGCATAATAAGGGTTCTTATAACACGAGTGTGTTTTAAAAAAACGAGCCGTAGGCGAGTTTTTTTATATTATCACACGAGTGTTATAGGACCAAGTTATGTACAGTGTCATACACTACTTTATCTACTCTCATACTATAATACATAAACTAATTTATTTTACAAACCAAACCAAACTTTGTTTAATTTAAATGAATAGAACAAAAAAAAAAAAAATATTCGCGCCAAGGCACAAACTTCGATTGCGCATGCGTGTTTCTTTTTTTTTTCTTCCGAAATGGCGGATTCTTTTTTTAAAGTAGAGGTTCAGTCCAGATGGGGATTGTATAGGTGTATCGTTATGATTAAAAAGTTATTTTATGATATAGGTGTCCATACAAGACCTGTATCGTAATAAAACTTTTTTTTTGGCCTGTGCGTAATGTTTGTCATAAGAGTTCTAATTTCAATTTTATAATCTTTGTATTATAGTATCAGAGTAGATAAAAAATATTCTACCTACGTTACATCCAGACTCTAGCCAAACATCCATTTCTGCGTGGAAGAATATTCTTATTTGATTAATAAATATTATTCAATTATTGCACACACATAGTACAGAGATCACACACACACAGTACAGAGATCATACATGAAACACTTAAATGAACATTTACAAATTCATTCAAAGCTTTACAGTCATAATAAGTATTAGTAAAAATATTTAAAATTAATGGGAAAAAAGCAAAATATATTCTAGTCAAAAAAAATTATAGCAAACAATGAATTTACAGTTCTCTAGAAAGTTATAGTAAGTACGTCACGTACCTAGTCTGTAATTTTTTGATTTAGACTCGCCTCCAGATTTTGAATTGTTATTACACAACTTCTATTTCACAACTTGTTTTTTGTCAAATTCTTGGCAGAGAAAACTTGCTTGCATGAATATGTTGACCCAAAAGTCAACAAGTCAAAAACAGGTTACAGGTGTCAACAATTATAGCGTTAGATTCAGCTTGTGCGTTTCATTTGAAATAAATATCTACCGAGTGTTTATCGCGGATTTGCATGCGTGAAATACTGATCCCGTTATAGCCAATCACAGGTGAGTACCCGTGATTAGATGTACTCTATGTGCTATTCCAACTGACATGACGATCATCAGGACAAAACGATAAGTAACCACACCGTACCATGCTCTTAAAACAATCAATTAAGTCTTAAGTCAAATCTTTAGTCTTAATCCTGTAATCCTTTATATTTATATGGGATGACAAAGTTATTTATGCATTTAGTTAATGACGGCTGTTTAATTATTGACCTGTTTTAAGACTTCTTGGTAAGCCTGCAGGTAACTCTAGATCGGTTCGATAAGCATGGCCAAATCGCAATGACTATTTAATATGGTTCTGGAAGCTCAAGAGAGTTTACCTTAGGAAATGTGATCATTTGGCCTCATCAAGCAAAGGATAGATTATACCGATCAAGGCCACACACGGCTAGCTAGAAGTACCTTAAAAAATATGATGTCCTCGATGAGATCTGAAGCTATATAAGGGTAGAGAAGACGAACTTGGCACAATTATCTACAGCCGGTCACGAAGAGCGCAAGGAATCCAAAAACACCTGATCTGGACGTGAGAATGTAATGCAGCAAGTCGAATTCCTTCTTGCATACTTCGATGATCGGGTTTCAAGATTCCTTGATTTCTTTCCCTCTTTTAAAATAATCTGTTTTTGTCATTTTGTTAACCAGTACTTGTTTGCACTAAATTATTAAATACAATTTAGGTTTTTGTACAATTTTATTGCAGTGAAAAGTACTTTAGGTGCGTTGGCCATTTTTCGTAGAACATTTTTTAATAAATTTATTTCATCACGAGGGTGTATACTCGTAACTAGTCAAATAAAGACAACCCCCTTTCACAATGAGAGTTCCTTTTCAATCTGCACAGAAAATAACAATTCCTATTTTAAAGTACAAACATTGCAGGTAAAGTTCATCAATTATCCAATTTTAGACGAGTACTCGACAACAAGCTCCATAAAACGTAACACTGAGTTTGGCAAATCGACGCGACGGATTCTTATCCAACCTGTTGCTCTGTAAAAATGAGAAGAATAAAGTGAATGAACGAATGCACTCAATCCATTAATCATTCAGTCAGCGTTTGTAGGAAAACGACAACTACTGTACAGTTGCCGGCCAACTGAGAGGTACACAAATGTGTTGTGTTGAACTTTCAGATTTAGTATGCTAACTGTGCCTGTAAATTTGAATAGAAAAAGTTCAAGTTAAAATTTATATAGAAAAAAGTTAACATTCAGGATGGAGAATACTCTGATCAGCTGGGCTACTTAAACAATTCTCCTATTAGTCTTAGCCTTAGCCGTTCATTCGATGGTAAAGAAATATTAGAAAATTGTTGTACACACACCGGTCAAGTACAAGTCAGTGTCTGAGAGTTACGAGCGCGAGACTGATTCGTTCTTGACCGGATAAAAACTTACTTGTACTCGTAACGTAAGTTTGGATTGGAAAAACTGGAGTTCCCTTCAATAGTTATGTCATTATCAAGTACGTGTTTCGAAAATGATCGACCACTTTATAGACAATAAGACCATAAATGACAGGACTAAACAATCCTTCGACAGCCCGTACGAGTCAGAGCTCCCAGTTCGAAATACAAGCTCACCTGAATATAACCGGAGAGTAGACACTATGGTTGCAAAATCTCTGAAGCAACAAGTGGGTAGGGGTGCGACTGTGTGAGAGACAAACAATTCTGTTCTGCGAGGTTTTCGCTACGATTAATGGTAGATATTTTTTGTTTCGTTAACGGGATGAGCAAAAGTGAACGCTAGAAATTTTTGGTGATATGATTGAATATGTTTAAGGGCTATCTACTGGACACGATTTCTAATAGAAATAAGCAGAGCCTCTGTAGTTCTATTGCCACCTATTTATTTCTATGTTTGTTCGTGTGTGTGTACCTTCATAAATAAATAAAAAAGTAAAAATCAAATGAAATCTATGCAACAGACAAAGCGAGTTATCTACATTCGCTTACTTTTTTTAATTCAGTACTTTTTAATGTTAGCAGGAAGAAGGACAATAAATACGAACGTTTAGATGACATGACGGAGCATCATGTGAAAACGGCTGAACGAATCTGGATCAAACTTGGCACACGATATCCAATAGTAAGTAGAGAACGTGACCAAGATATCACTCGGGCAGAGCCGTAGACGATACATACATACATAAAGTCACGCCTTTTTCTCATCGAGGTAGGCAGAGACCACTTCTTTCCACTTGCTACGGTCCTGACACACCTTTTTCGCTTCTCCTACTTTCATAAGCGTTTTCATACAAGCGCGTCGGTTCTAGGTACTTTTGAACTGGCCTTTACTTAAGACGTCTTCGTCTCCGTAGACGATAGCTTGTAATAAAATACATTCTGAAACAACATGTAGGTATAGTCAGCATCAGATCGATCTTGATGAACAAAGTGCTCAAAATATCTTAATGCCTTGGTTTTTTCCCTTTCCTGTTGACTGATTGTCCTGAAATTCGGTAAACACCATTAGTTCGGACTATAATAAAATTTGAAACAATAAAACAGTTTGTTTGCTGTTAATACGGGAGTTTTAAGTCAAGATATTTCTGACGCTGACTGTAAGCACAACCTAAAAGTTTAAGTGTCGTATTTATTAACGTAAGTTTAATTGTTACTAACAAAATGTATAATCAAACATTCATCCAAATAATTCTATATGTACCTAATCGCCATGAATATCCTTCAAGTAACAGTTATATTCAGAGTATTACTAGAAATAGACTCAAAAACATCAACCGCAGTTGCCACGTACTTAAAAAGTGATTGTAAATTATTTTTTAACCGACTTCAACAACCGAAAGGGATCTCAATTCGACCGCTGTAAAATTTTTTCTTCACTAATTTTACAACACATAAGTTTTTCTAATTTATCCTCTGGTTAATTTCTGAAAAATATCTGAAAATCTAAACATGACAGAACCATCTCTACTAATAGACAAAATTATTAAAATGAACCAATACATATTTTTTTGCATTGGAATAAACATAAGAGTCGAAGAGAAAACGCGTATGAACAGATATTACTCCTGGTTGATTTATGCTTTTAACTTCTTTTGGTTTACTGCTGATACTGTAGGAGCTATATTTTGGATCATAGAAGGAGTCCAACAAAAGAAGAACTTTACTGAATTGACATACGCAGCGCCGTGTGTCGTCATATGTTTTCTTAGCAGTACAAAAACGTTCTGCATGATCGCCAATGAAGTCTCCATCGATAAAATAATCAAAGATATCAGAAAATTTGAGACAGAACAAAGAAATCGTCCAAGAGATTTGGAAGTTATCAAAATTATAGAAGAAGAAGACAAATATCTGAACAGAGTTATAAAACTTTTGTATATTATTTACAGCACGCTCTTGATAGCTTTCTTTATGCTTCCTGTGATAACGATGATTTTTAAATATTTGAAAACCAATGAAGTCGAATTGATTCTGCCATTTTTGGTTGCGTATCCTTTTGATCCGTTCGACTTTAGGTATTATCCGTGGGTGTTCTTGCGTCAGATTTGGTCAGGTCAGTATTTTAGCGTTAATCAATCAATAAATCACGCTAATTATACACGATAGGAACAGTGACCTTATGGATATGGATAACACAACATATGGATTCCATATCGCGATTTAGCGTTAGAAGTTTTGAAATACTTTGGTTTGTGTTTCTGCCGTCAAAAAAACGGCATAAGCCAAAGGATTATCTCCTTTAGATATGGCCTCGCGCTGCAAGGTGAGACCACCTCGGATGTGATCAGGAACCACGCTTAAATCATAGTGATCCAAACGTTTAATATTAGGTTACATATATGATAATTCTATCTCTTTCTCTCTCCTTTTGTTAAGATCCTGGTTTAGGTATGTCTTTCGCTTTTCTACTGAATCTAATTATTGTTTTCAAACAATACATGCTCACTAATGCCTGACTGTTGAACTGGTTTTTAATTCTAAAATTGACTGTTTCAGAAATTATAATTGTTTGCGGCATAGGTGCAACAGATTTAATTTATTATATTTTCTGTGTATATCTACGTATTCAGTTCCTCCTTGTCAAATACTATATTGGAAGACTGATTCCCTTGGATACAAAAAATAGCGTTTTGTTTGAGAAAGAAACCAAATTAAGGTTGATAGAATTGATAAAGTGGCATCAGAAAGTTTTGAGGTAACTTTTCTTCTAATTTTTGCTTTTGCATGTAACATAAGTCCCCGCCTGTTGCCCTAACAGAAGCAGGCCACGGCGGCGGCGCACATCACGCGATGCGCGCCTCCCCATACCGGGGGCGAGTTGAGGACTCCGAGGAGGGCCAGACCGAGAGTGATGGCCCTGGGTCAGCCGGGGTGCGAGGGATATATCGATGACAACCTCACTTTCGGCCTAACATAATGACCCACTGACGGCGTGCGGTTTTTTTGGTTCCAGTCCGACATAATCTCCCCCTCCGGCTCCCGGCTTCAGTGGCTTCTTAAAGGAGAATTTGTTTCTTTATTTTCTGATTTGCAAGAAGACGAAATAAAATTCTTCAAATATTTTAAAATGTCCACCAAGACATTTGAAAAGTTGCTGACAAAACGAACGAACGCGCACACGAACTACCTACATAATCTGAAGAAACAGCTTCGCAGACTTCTTGCCACGCTTTTACTTTCGCATCTTTATTCTTGTATAAATTGTCGCGGAGATTCCAAAGACATGGTCGAAGTCAAACTTCTTGAATAACAATCTCAGTTTGAATACCGGCCATAATGGCAATTGTACACAACGTCCGCTCTGCGCGACCGTCCGTCGACGAGCACTGAACAACTACATGAGGACCAATAGGCGTTCGCGCGCGGACATCCGCGGCGGTGCGGAGGAGCGTTGCGGAGGCATCTTCGTCCGCGGCGGATAGCTCTCCGCGACGCGGATGGCTCCGCATCGCACTGAACGGGTAGTATGGGCTACATGTATTTTACTGTTCGTCGCGGACGTCCGCGTAGGTCATCCGCGTCGCACTGAATCGGGCTTAACGTAGAATCCTGAGCGTGGTGAGCAATCAAATGCACGTGATGCAAATAATTTTACTCTCGTGTGGCACACATTACTTTTCACTTCAGCAGCGTGAACACAATAATTATTACTTAGAAGATAATACAATGAACAGGAATTTACAAAAAAAAATACAATTCATACAAGTCATACAATTCATACAAGTCATACCTACAATTCATACAATTCAAACAATCTATACCATCCATACAATCCATACAATTCATATTCTTCGGCTCTCTTTAGACCCTCCCTGACGACTCGGGTCTCAATGGCGCCTCAGCAGTAATCACCAAATTTACGCACATGTAACATAATCTGCTATTGTGCAACAAGTGATAAAAATTGTTATTGTGCAACAAGTGAGCAAAACTACAAAATAAAAGTACATACAAAATGGTAAATTTCCTTAAAGTTTTAAACAGAGACACACCAAAAGTTATATTTGAGTGAAAGTTTTGTTTATTTTACACGTACATGGGGCACACTAAAAGTTTTGCACTTCTAACTAATCGGAACTATTTGAATTTCGAATGCTATATTTTTTGAAACGTTGCAGGAGGTTTAAGAAGGTTGCACTTGCAACCTTCTTAGTAATAAAAAAAATTGGCGAGAAACGTTCTTAAAAAAAAGATCGAGTGTTTTATCTCAGGTACCTACGGGTCCCATCTGCACTATTTCATTTGAAGATCTAAAGAGTGTTAATGCCGAGTGGTATGTGGTATTATACCATTTGTTTGCCCAGATTGCGGCAAAGTTCGCGATTGACAACCAAAAAGCCACGTTCTGATGAAGGAGAACACGGTCAACAAAACAAAGTCATTTTTAGCTTCCGAAAAGTATCCTACCAACTCCAAAGAGGCAGTGATAGCGTTCAATCAGCACGTAGAAAACATGCCTTCAGATCTGTGTTCCACCTGTTTTGAAAAATGGTTCAATCGCATGAAAAAATGTTTAAAATATAAAGGAGATTATTTTCAAAAGCAATAAACATAATATTTTGGTTATGACATGTTGTTCTTTTAAGAGCCATTTCACAAAATGATTGCGCTTGAGTTTAGGTAAAATACTGTACAATTGTTTATGTGTGCGTGGCTACGCACTCAAACGTAACATAGACAGTGTAACGCGCGAAACGAGACGGACGAAGCAATCTTGAGCCGTAATGGAATTTTATATAAGATTTATAAAAAGTTATAATAAAATATATTTTATTTAATCTACTGAAATTTTCAAGTTAAGTAAATAAAAAAACAAGAAGTTATGTATGTAAAATAATATAATAACAATTAAGATAAAAACAATCATATATTGTCGATTAAAAATAAAATACTTATTAATGCTATATGAATATTTGGCGTAAAGGCATTGATCTTGCCTTTCTTGGGTCTATGATTTTCGGTAATACGCAGTTTTGGTGAAATCGAGTCAATTTGGGTAGCATTTTCTCCTACCAAAAAACGTCGTTTTTCTCTACTCTTACTACTTTCAAGGGAAGATCAGGCCCAGTCCATACAGCAAATACACATGCACTGTTGCTGTACTCCTATCCCTTCGGAAATCGTGTTGGCTGTCAGTTAAAATGTAATATTTTTCTAGGAAAGTACTTATCTGACTTACAATATATTTTTCTACTATTTTATTAATTACCGACAAGATAGCTATTGGTCTATAGTTAGAATAGTCACAATGCGATTCTTGCTTAAAGATAGGCATTATTATCGCCGTTTTGAGTTTTTCTGGATATACCCCCAATTCAATTATTCAGTTATTGCCTATTTTATTCTTAATCGCTTTGATATCTTTTACTCTAATTGCATTGACCCCCTGTGCTTAGTCACAGCTTAGATTACATATAATTTTTTCTATATATGAAGGGTGGGCTTTTCGAAATCTTAAAGATACATTACTGCTTACAACATATTCAGATCTGTCTAGGAATTTATGGTCGCATACATGTTTGATATTTATTATTTGCTGGGTAAAACATTTGGAAAAATTGACGTAGCCTATGTCCGTTCCCAAGCTATAATCCATCTCTGTATCAAATTTCATCATAATATGTTAAAAAATAACGAACTTCGATACTAACTTTCATAACTTATTACCCCGCTCTCCCCCCTCCCCCTTAACCCAGTTTTTCGCAATAAAAGGTTCTAATCCATGTCTGTACCAAATTTCATTAGGATATCTTCAAGAATGACTAACTTTCATGATAACTTACATCTCGTAATCTAGTCCCTCCCACCCCCCTTCTAGCCCTTTTTTCGCAATAAAAATTAGCCTACATCCGTTTCCAAGCTCTATACCAAATTACATAGGATTTCTTGAAAAATGAAAAACTTTCATACTAACTATCATCACCTAGCCTTATGCCCCCTCCCCCTTTCTACCCCATTTTTCGCGATAGAAGGTAGCATATGTCTGTTCCTAAGCTCCAATCCATCTCTGTACCAAATTGCATCAGAATATCTTCAAAACTAACAAACTTTCATCCCCTACTCCCCCCCCCCCAACCCCTCTTTTTCGCGATAAAAGGTAGCTTATATACGTTTTCAAGCCTTAATCTATCTTTTTACCAAATTTCATCAGGACATCTTCAAAAAATGACAAATTTTCACCCCCTTGATAATAAACCAAACTTTCCCTTGTGAAAAAAATACAAAGCAAATCAAAGCTATGTGGTCGCAATACAATAATGGTTTTAATCTAGGAACGCTCGATAATCGGGACGCGGGAAAAAATGACACAGGTCCTACTCCAATGGGCGCTCGCGCCGTACTAAGCGGTGATCACTTGTGTATCGTAATTTATTGTATTGTGTGTAATTTCGATTGAAGATATTTCAATATTTTGACAAAGTAAATGCAAGAATTTCCTATATTACTGCAGAAATGGGTTCTCCAATGAACGTAGTTTATTTTGGAGACGAGACGATATTCTTAGCAATCCATGGATTCTCCGTGCGGGTGCCGGGTCCATCGCGTTGCTGAGTTGGGAACTCAGGACAGTGCCTGGGACTTGCGACCCAAGTGTAGGTTTAGAAGGGGCCCCTTTTGTTGATGTACATCAACACTCACCTTCACTACCCAAGTTCCCCTCCCTGCCTAACCAAATTTGATACGAACCTACTAGTGCCGCTTTAGACATTCGTCCTAGTAATGAGCTTATTGTAGCTCTCGATAGGCCTAGATCTTTAAGTAGGTTATAGAGAGATTTAGCTGGTATACCTCTCGCTCCCACTTCTACTGCATACAAATTAACCACGTAACCGTTTTTGATTAATTCGTTCGTGAGATCATAGTATTTATTTTTCTTAAGTGTGTGGTCCTTCGGTATATTTGTTTCCCACGGTACAGTAAGTTCCACAAGGACCACATATTTATTCGTTTTTGAGTAGAGAAATATGTCCGGTCTAGATGACGAAACCCCAACATCCTCCGGAATTTTATAGTGCTTTTCATACGTGTCGATTAGGAGAGTCCAATCTGGGGCAATTTCTAAGATTGAATAAGGTTTGGTCCTGGATTTTATGGATGAACCTTCAGACACAAAGTTGATATGACGTCTGTTAGTAGTCAATCCTTTTTGGGCTCTAGCTACTGCCAGACTCATTGCTTCGCGTATGATGAAAAGCACTTTATCGTGGCGGCGTGAGTATTGGCCTCTATCAAGAAGCACCCTACATCCTACTAATATGTGCCTAGCCGTCCCTATTGCCTCACCACACGTATAACATTGTTTTTCTGTGGCTTTCCCCCACCTTACCAGATTACTCTGGTCTGGAAGGGTCATCTGAAAGGCGTTAAGATAGAATTTTAACAGGGCCGGCGACCACTCATAAATCAAGGTGCGCCACTTTAAAGCCATCGGTATGCAGAACTCTCCCATTGTCAACCATTCGTTTTGGATTTCCAAATTCATCGCGTGCACTCGATATTTATCATTTTCGTCTTGCTTCAGAAAGGACCTAAGTATATCCTGGTCCCTTTTTGGCTCTCGTACTCCCAACCCCACTTTGTTCGACTGGGCTCCTATCATAAATCGTTTATGGAATATAAGTCTAGATTCAAGCTCGGACGCGTTATTATCTTTCGGGAGTGCCCTGACTGTGTCATCTTGGGATTTACCTAAGATGTGGGCTTTGGTAACTCTAAGGTGTTTATAGAGCTCCGATGGTTTCTTTAATTTCATCCCAAAATTATTCTGATCCCTAAATAAAGCAGAGGGATCAGCAGAGTGCGCTAGTCCAAGCCACGATTTAAGTGATTTTATGACAGTTGCATCTATTTTCGCGAGTAAGGTTTTGCCGAAATCGTATACCAGAAAGGGCCAAGTCAGACGTGATGTTAGGTAGTTGTCATATATCCAAGCTTTTTTGATATTATTCAGTTGTAGCTGATCTATCTTATTTAGGTCGTTTATAAACATATTGACAACTTCATCTAAGGATGGTGTGCGTCCTTGATGGTCTATCTTTCTCCCAAGAAATTTAAATGGGACCGATTCAGCGACTATGGAAACTGGTTTACCCCCTATGAAGAGTCCCGGGTCGTAGGAGGTAAATTTGGTGTCCCGTCTACCCAGACACAGACAGTGACACTTACTGGGCTTCGTTCTCAGTCCATTTGTCCACGAACAGAACTCATCGATTTCCTTTAATAGTTCCTGACATTGTTTTGGATTACGCGTCAGTATTGCGAGGTCGTCAGCAAAAGCTAAGATGGACTCAGTGTATTTGTTATTTACTTTAAACCGATAACCCCATTTCTTTTCGTGTCGTATTAACTTGGTGATTAAGATATTAATTACTATGTTAAATGCTATTGGTGACAGGCAGCATCCCTGAAACAGCCCAACATTATACCGTAGTGGTTCTGTGTGGTCTTTTTGGAAGCTTATAGCAAATTTTAGTTGTGAGTAATACGACGCGATTATCTCTATTACCACGGGTGGAAAGTTATACCATTGCAACGCGTATATCATAAGGTAATGTGGAATTGAGCCAAATGCGTTTTCTAGGTCTATCCAACATACCGTTATCTGTCTTTCGTATTTTCTGGCATCTTTTAAGCTTTCCGCTAACAGACTATTGTGTTCCAGACATCCAGAAATTCCGGGTAAAAATCCCTTCTGGTGGTTAGGTCCGAAATACCTATTGTTAATCATAAAATTACACATTTTTGTTTGTAGAATTGAGAAAAATATTTTTGAAATTGTGTTAGTTAGTGCTATCGGTCTAGTATCTTTAGGATGAGTCACTTCGTGTTTTTTTGGGATGAGAACAAAAACCGCTTCGCCAAATGCGACTGGTATATTCTTTTCTGACCAGATTTTACTGAATATATTTGTGAGATGTTTGCGAACTATTGGACATTTTTTATACACTATATATGGAACACCATCAGGGCCCGGAGCCGATTTAGATGATTTCTTTTTTATTTGTATCTCTAATTCCTCTATGGTAGGTGCATTCCCTTGGAATTGTACTAGAGGGTCATGGGGTCTTTGGGTTTCCGGTTGATTGTATGGTGTTCTGCATTGAGGTATTTCGTAGGTATTTTTGTAATGTTCGTAAGTTTGTTCCTTGGTCAATAGAAGTTTACCATTTTGGCTTTTGAAGATGTTTTTTGAATATTGAAAAGGGTTTTTATCAAAATCTACTTCATGCCTTGCCCTATCGTACCTATCGCGATTGTTTGCTATTTGTTGCGATATACCTTGTATTAGTTTCAGAATTGATCTTAATGCCCTAGACAGTTGATGACTAAGATGATAATCGCCTAAGGCTTTGGCGTCTCGAAGCTTTTTCTTTAGTTCCCTTTTCTTTCTCCGCAGTTTAGTTTTAAAAGAATTTTCCTTAGTTTTAGGAGCATGGTAATTTGACGGTGGATAATGCTCACTAAAATACGTGTATATTGTATCTTGGAAAGTGTTTACTTGGCTATTTAGATCTTGTTTCTTACCTGGATGTTCTAGCAGAATTGCCAAGTTTTCGTCATGCACTTTCCAGGTTGAGTTTTGAAGACTCGGAATGCTAAGACGTGTCCGGATGTTTATGGACTCCTGGTTTCTTTGACACGATGGTTCACCATGGGATGTATGAGGGTCTACTCTATCCGTAGTGACTGTTGAAGGTCTTACCGACGGCTGTCGTGCTTCAACACCATGTGTATTCAAATGTTTGATGAACCAGGCTCGTCTCTTGTATTGTTTCCCGCACGTGGGGCATTTCAAATCCGTATTATCGCCAAAGTCATCGTTTTTTCCTTTCGGTGGACAGATCTTCCGCCCCCCCTCTCGGACTGTCCTGGGGGTATTTTTCTTATTAGGACTTTTAGCGCGATTTTATTCTAGGGTTTGGCTTGCTAGGCCATGGCCCTCGGCTGTCTTTCCAGCAGTCAGACGTCTTTCCGCCTGTCAGCTGTCTTTCCAGCAGTCATCTGTCTTTCCAGCGTCGGCCCGTCTCTCCGGGCTGTCATTTGAAAATGAGACGATATTCTTAGCAATCCATGGATTCTCCGTGCGGGTGCCGGGTCCATCGCGTTGCTGAGTTGGGAACTCAGGACAGTGCCTGGGACTTGCGACCCAAGTGTAGGTTTAGAAGGGGCCCCTTTTGTTGATGTACATCAACACTCACCTTCACTACCCAAGTTCCCCTCCCTGCCTAACCAAATTTGATACGAACCTACTAGTGCCGCTTTAGACATTCGTCCTAGTAATGAGCTTATTGTAGCTCTCGATAGGCCTAGATCTTTAAGTAGGTTATAGAGAGATTTAGCTGGTATACCTCTCGCTCCCACTTCTACTGCATACAAATTAACCACGTAACCGTTTTTGATTAATTCGTTCGTGAGATCATAGTATTTATTTTTCTTAAGTGTGTGGTCCTTCGGTATATTTGTTTCCCACGGTACAGTAAGTTCCACAAGGACCACATATTTATTCGTTTTTGAGTAGAGAAATATGTCCGGTCTAGATGACGAAACCCCAACATCCTCCGGAATTTTATAGTGCTTTTCATACGTGTCGATTAGGAGAGTCCAATCTGGGGCAATTTCTAAGATTGAATAAGGTTTGGTCCTGGATTTTATGGATGAACCTTCAGACACAAAGTTGATATGACGTCTGTTAGTAGTCAATCCTTTTTGGGCTCTAGCTACTGCCAGACTCATTGCTTCGCGTATGATGAAAAGCACTTTATCGTGGCGGCGTGAGTATTGGCCTCTATCAAGAAGCACCCTACATCCTACTAATATGTGCCTAGCCGTCCCTATTGCCTCACCACACGTATAACATTGTTTTTCTGTGGCTTTCCCCCACCTTACCAGATTACTCTGGTCTGGAAGGGTCATCTGAAAGGCGTTAAGATAGAATTTTAACAGGGCCGGCGACCACTCATAAATCAAGGTGCGCCACTTTAAAGCCATCGGTATGCAGAACTCTCCCATTGTCAACCATTCGTTTTGGATTTCCAAATTCATCGCGTGCACTCGATATTTATCATTTTCGTCTTGCTTCAGAAAGGACCTAAGTATATCCTGGTCCCTTTTTGGCTCTCGTACTCCCAACCCCACTTTGTTCGACTGGGCTCCTATCATAAATCGTTTATGGAATATAAGTCTAGATTCAAGCTCGGACGCGTTATTATCTTTCGGGAGTGCCCTGACTGTGTCATCTTGGGATTTACCTAAGATGTGGGCTTTGGTAACTCTAAGGTGTTTATAGAGCTCCGATGGTTTCTTTAATTTCATCCCAAAATTATTCTGATCCCTAAATAAAGCAGAGGGATCAGCAGAGTGCGCTAGTCCAAGCCACGATTTAAGTGATTTTATGACAGTTGCATCTATTTTCGCGAGTAAGGTTTTGCCGAAATCGTATACCAGAAAGGGCCAAGTCAGACGTGATGTTAGGTAGTTGTCATATATCCAAGCTTTTTTGATATTATTCAGTTGTAGCTGATCTATCTTATTTAGGTCGTTTATAAACATATTGACAACTTCATCTAAGGATGGTGTGCGTCCTTGATGGTCTATCTTTCTCCCAAGAAATTTAAATGGGACCGATTCAGCGACTATGGAAACTGGTTTTATTTTCGTAATTACTGTGTATTTAAACCCAAAAATCACGATCAAATTGCGATGTTAAACTCATAAATTGGTCGGATGGTTTATTTTTTTACTAAGCAATTAGAATACAATTCAATCATCTGTTACATTAAATGACGATTAAAATATATATCCAATGCTTTATGTATTTTTTTAAACTCAATTCATAAGTATTTTTGATTGAAATACGACTCTGAAATCAACTCTGCGCCCGATTTTCAATAAAATGCTCTTAGGAAATTGATTACTATAGATCAAATAAGATATTTTTAGTAAATGTGTTACATTAAACGTCTACACGAAAGATTGGCCCATTTTTTGCGCATATTCAATAACTTCTAGAAATTACAGACTATGGTAATTTAGGAGCTCAAAATATTAGAAATTGGTGCGAAAACGTGAAATGGCTCTTAAGTTACGGAAATCTTTTAGTGTTGCCTACGTACAAGAGGAAATTTTCTATTTGAATACGAAGTTGCATGAAATGAACAAGCAATGGGTAGGTATATTATTTATTTATTCTATATTGAACCCGATCTTTCTTGTATCGAATTATTGTTTAAGAATAATGCAACTCAACCAATTTTTTTTTTTATTCAGTTGCTCATAACATGGCTCTCATCGCAATTATGCACTTAATGATACCTATTATCAAACTGTGGTTTTCTAATTGTTATTTTCGCTCTATTTAAAACTTTAAGTAATTGTACCATTTTGTATACGCGATAAACAATAAAATAAGAATCCTCATTCTTTCACTCTTTGGCCGCATGGGCGCGCATAAAAAATCTACTTAATGGTTCCCTCCAGTCCGCCAGTAACAAAAGTTTCACATTCTCCATAGCCAGTCGCTATGGAGAACAAATACATTGTTAGATCGTTTGATCGCAATCGGTTGAGTAGAACCGGAGATTTGAAAAAAATTACCAACTCCCACGCGGGCGGTGCCGCAGTCATTCATTAGTAACTGAATATGAATATCTGTTATAGCTCAGTGGACGTTCTGGAGAAGATATACGCAAGATCTACGCTGTTCAATTTTGTTACCAGCTCTCTGCTTATATGCTTCACGGGGTTCGACGTAGTGGTATGTACTTTTAAGCTTTCTCAGTAATTTAATACGATTAGCGGTAGCAATAGGCCCAAGAATAAATGGATGGATAGGAGTAAGATGAACTAGGTCAGATAGGTCACTAGGTCTACTAAGTCCTCTTAATCCTAGTCATATGATACAGAGGACTTGGCATTATAGGACACGACAAATTTGCAAGCTACTCACTTTAAAATAATATTAATTGAGTGATTAAATTTCAGGCAATCAATGGAGCGGCAATTGTCCTACCCTTCATCAGCTTCCTAATGTTTTCTCTTCTGCAGATTTTCTATCTGTGCTTCTTTGGGAATCTTCTTATGGAATCGGTAATTTTTTTAATATTTAACTAATACGATTGGTCATTTGCAGTTACGGCAGGGGTCTACTTGTCGTTGGAGATCTTGAAATTAATGCGTTATTAGATTAATAATTTCTTCAAAATATTTTCCAGTCAATTCAATTCAGTTTAGGTTTATTCTCGTTACAGAGTATAGCAGTGGGTGACGCCATTTATAATTCCAAATGGTACTCTGCCCCAGCGCTTGGAAAGAGCTTACTTTTGATGCAAATAAGGTAGTAATCTATATGCAAAAATCATATAAAAGATCTATATCAAAGATCTATATTGTAATGTTGTAATATTACTGTTTTAGGGCACAAACTCCGTGCAAATTGACAGCTGAAAAATTTGCTGATGTGAACCTGAAAGCTTTTATGAAGGTAGGCTTTATACTTTTTATCATTTAGTTACACTTATCTCAACGTATAAAAAGTTTTATGAAAGAAAAGACTACACAAAAAAGAAGAAAGAACTCGAAGTGCAATTTTGTGGACATGGATTTTTCTCGAATGTTGCCTGCTATTGTTCCTCTCTTCTTTCTTATTCTTCTAATCTAGAGAAAAGAAAAAGAAAATCAGGCGTAGGATCAGGGAGAAGTCCCGCGACGGATCGTACCTGTTGCAGAGGCTGGCCATTGCCATTCAAAGAGGCAATGCAGCTAGCGTGATGGGCACTTTCGCACCGGGTTCAAATCTGGGCGCAACTTTCTTTTAAGGACGAGCACGGAGACGTGTAATAAATGAATTAGTTTAATAAAAGGAAATTAAGTTAAAACGTAGGTAAGGATAGCGCCAAGGTTTTTTCTGTATTCTGAGAGCCAAGGGTAGGTGAGGTACTTTTAGATATTGTTCTTGGATGATTTAACGATTTCTCCGGGGCTCTCATTATTATTTTCACACTTAGATTTTTCATTCTGCAGATATGCAGTACAGCCTGGTCCTACTTCACTCTGCTGCAGACATTGTACTCGCCTAATAAATAAAAATCTACATTAATATATTGTACAAAAACGCCTCAAATCATATAAATATATTGATTACAATAATACTAATGTATCCTAGTTGTATTTTTATGTACTGTGATGGGGTTCTGGTGACCTGTAATACAGGAATTGACCTACTTCAGACACCAGATCCTCACATATACTAGACTGTTCAAGACTACATGGTTTCATTAATGTAAGCTTTATAATCTCCAAACTGTTACATGTCAGATATGTGAGGAAAAATAAACGATAATATTATCTATTAATATATTATATTATTATATTATACGTAACCATAATTATAATAATCACAAAAAAGTGCTAAACGTACACACATTTAGTTCGGACAATAATATTATACAATTTAAATAAATAAAACAGTTAGATTTGCTTTTAATATCTTAGTTTTAATATAATTTTGAGACTTTGTAGTCAAAATCTTTCTGTCGCTGGCTACGACGACGTACCTACCTACCCGGCTTCATTCGATTATATCCCAGCGGACCCCGGGTAGTATAACGTGAAAACTTAGTTTAGGCACAGATAATATAATATAATTCTTATAGTTTAGGTAAGTGAACGAATTTTCACGGAAACGGCTGTCCAGTGGCCAAATATAGATTACTAATCTATATTTGGTCTACGAAAAATCGAAGAAAAATGCAGTTTGTTTAGTTAAGTTTTTTTTAGTTAAACTTTAAGTATGGTGTTGCAAATTAATGTCTAAACATGTTAATTTAACTGTTGTTTATGTTTAATTATTATTTGTTTAAAAATAAAGCTAACTATTTTATACTCTCCTCTTTTTTGTGTTCCGCTAACTTGGCCTTAATTACTACCTCAACTAAACCACCTACATCATCGTTACCTTCGGTGAGGTAAAGCACGAGGGAGTTGTTGAACGGGAAAAGGGGGAATTCCGCCTTTTCACGCGTTAAAAATGGTGCGAGGCTGTCCCCAAACCTGAATTTTCGCACCCTGGCGCCATTAACGTTTAAGACGACCTTGCAACCTTCCAAAATGTTATAAGGTCTTATAAGACATAATTCAACATGTAGGTAGGTGGTTTGAAAAAGTTACAGTCTTGACTGCAAAGCTTAAAAATAATCTTAAACTGTCAAAGCCGCTATGACTCAAACTTGATAATAGGCCATCGTTCTTACGACAAACTTTCAGCTTTTATAAAATGACAAAGGTCTGGCGTTCACGGGCTCTTTATGCAGAACTAAGGTACTACATAATTATCAGAATAATTAGTTAACAAGAATTGAGAAAAACGAAGGTATTGAGATCCTTTTGAGTACTTTGTTCGTTAAGATCGATTTGATACTGACTGTACCTATACGTCCTGTTAAAAAGTCAGACTATTTCATGTGTCCCAATGTTAATTAAAAAAATATTTTTAATGGAGTTAAAGGTATGAATCAACAACTGCTTGGTATGTGTGTTACGCATTAAGTATATATGTCGCCGCCAACCAGCTTAATCAGCCGTTCTACTAACTGCCTAGGCAGTTAACAAAACGGCGATATTTAATTAACGACCTGACTGGTGTTCAGCCATTTAATTAACCGGCTAGGCTAGCTAGCTAGCTAGCTTGGATAGATGACGTTTAACTACTTGCCTAGCCATTTAATTAAACAGTTAGAAAAATGACATAATCTAACCTAACTTAACCAAGTCGGATTGCGCAGCTATCGGTATCTAATCATTTGACAAAAAACGAAAGACAAATCTTCATTTGACAAACAACGTTTGACAAAATTATAGTTGCTAAAGTTATCATTTTACAAACTATTGTTTAATAAACTACTCATTAGACAGGAAAAATTTCATTATGCCTTAACATTATTTTACAAATTGATTATTTTTTAAACATGTTAGTTAGCAAACAAATTTTACCTTGAATAGTTAAAAATTTAGTGACAGAAATGAATCTCTGCAAATCCGACTTCACGTGGTCTTGTTTGCCCTACCCCTAGAGTGTTTTTAAGCCCGCGCAGGCGCGGAGCGGTGAGGCGGCCCACGAGCTGAGGAGCAGGTCGTTATAAAGCCCGCCGCGCCGCTGCTGAGGCTGGCCGGCCAAGCTGGCCAACAAGTCGAAGCTGCGGTGGTGGGCGTTACAACCATCTGCGACGACAGGTTTATTGTGGCTATCACAAATTTTCTGTGGAAACACCTCAGTCTACGCCCTCAAGGATTTACAGGTGTAAGTACCTATATGTACGTATGTATGTCATTTTCTATCATATTTCGAGGTAGTGCCCCATCTTTCGATAGGCCTAAGCATTATTAATTGAACGGCTCATTAAGCTAGTTGGCGGCGACATAAATACAATAAACAACAAATTTACTTTAAAACTGACATCCTTACATTATTTTTCTGTTGTACACATCCTGTCAAAATATTTCACAGCTTTTGCAAAGTAAAAATATAAAAGAATATACTAAAGGACGTCTGTTTACTTTCAATTTAGCGGCAATGAAAAAATAACAAAATGCTGGCATCAGTTGCCTACCGTTTCTTGTCAGTTGGATGGATGATCACTTGACTGGGAAGATGGGATTAAGTCAACATTCCCATCTTCCCAGTGAAGTGATGCCATCTGATATCTAGAGATTTAATTATGGGGTATGATAACAGCGACTTGTGTGGGGCGAAAGTAGAATCTCGTCGAAGTCTTGGGTTGGATCCCTGTTCAGTACAAATATATGTCTGTTTATAGAAACAGATACGGAAACGGATATCCGGTACAACGCAATAGTAGTGACGTGCCGAAGTTATCCGTTAGTTAGGTACGTCTCCTGTGCATCACGCGCACCGTCATTCACCGATGGAGCAAAAACTTGAAGCGGTCTACGGATATGGACACCAAACACAATGTATTTTAGGTAATTATGTGCTTAAAACACAAGATAATTTTATGCCTCTGTGATGTTAATAGGTAGGTACCTAACTTATAATTAAATTAATATCCGTTTTGAATTTTTAAAATTATTAAATGGCTGTTGCGACCTAATTACAGGAATGACGTAAATCTATACCATCCATACCTATATCTATATGAAAGGATTCCTTAGACTGTCTTTACTATGTGATTAAGTAATTATCTACTGTTAATTAGTAATTAAGAAGAAGTGCTGTCGAATGAATTATCGAATATATTATTTACACCATTAAGGCCAAAGGCACTTGAAGTCTTCCATTAAGTTAATATCCTACATAAAATGCACCGTATCGTAAATGATTATTACCTACCTATCAGTGGCGAAGAGTGAAAATTATCAAAAGGGATATAAACGTTACCTGGATCTAATATGTCATGCCATATATGCGATCCATTGGCAAGCCGGCAGGAATTTGATTATAGGGACCCCTCGCCACTGTTACCTACTTGATCAGCAACAGTGCACAACTTTTTGTCATTTGCAAATCCTACAGGTGACATTGCAAAGAGGCATTTCTTAGTAACGCGAAAAGGCGTGCGTGCTATCACTACATAGATTTTCAGTCGTTAATATGAGCGGAAAATATCCGTACTATCGAATCCTACGAGTAGATACCTATATAGCTGATAGATTGTTAAGATTAATTACGTGTCTATAATTATTTATCTAGTATCTCAGTTCCATTACAAATTTCCTCCTCTCTTAAATGTAAAATTAATTTCCACCTCATCCTGAAACAACTACCTATATACCTAGCCTAGGTATATAGATACGAGTAGTGGTTAACCGCAATACAAGTTCAGTTCAGTCAAAACAATTAACAACAATTCTACCTAGGTAACCTAGGTACAATTGTTGTTAAATATGATTGATTTCGTGGTTAGTGGCTACATTTACATTAAAATTCACTACCCATCGCAAACTATTTTCAAAACCATCCACATTTAATTGCAAACATTGCAAGTCTACATTCATACTGACGTCCATTCATGCGGGTACGCCATTGTAGTTTCCAGTTCTTTTTTCAAATTCTGACATGTATTGTATATTGTTGCCATGTCTTGGCGCGCAGTTCCGCATATTGCCAATGCTTCTATTTCTGGACTATTTCATTCATTTCCTACCTGTAATACATATTAAAAATGCAATGCAGCTGCAATTCATGTCTTTTAAATATTGGTTGGACCCTGAAATTAATTCAGACGTCCATCGACTGCCCGATGTCGTGGGGGACAGATAAGGAGAAATGACTTCACTGGCGTGGCTTCTGTGGCTCTGGTAGTACATTAGAGTTCGTCATTAACAATTTATGATTATTTTTTGTGTTATAAATAAATCAAAGGTTTATTGCTGCATAAGCCATTCAGGGAAAGAAAAAGAAATAGGTTACCTATTGTAATGTGTACAGTAGTGTTTTATTGTGTAGTGTAGTGTTTTATTCGCGTAAAATTCCGCAAGTTAGAAATGAGTATTTTCCTGTAGTTATAATAAATTATTTAATTACCTATTTTATTTTAATTTGATCTAATTAAATTAATAATGGTAAAAGTGTGATACCAGTTGCTTCGGTTCTTATTTTATCGTTTTTATTTATTAGGGTTCCGTACCTAAAGGGTAAAAACGGAACCCTATTACTAAGACTTCGCTGTCCGTCCCTCCGTCCGTCATCAGGCTGTATCACAAGAATCGTAATAGTTAGGCAGTTGAAATTTTCACAGATTGTGTATTTTTGTTGCCGCTTTAACAACAAATACTAAAAACAAAATAATAATGATAATTAAGGGGGCTCCCATACAAAAAATATGATATTTTAGCCCTTTTTCATGCCCATTTTCAGTCGCCGAGCTAGATCTCAAGAACGGTAATAGCTAGACACTTGAAATTTGCACAAATTATGTATTTTTACTGTGGCTACAACAACAAATACTAAAAATAAAATTAAAATAATATTTAAAGGGGGCTTCCATACAACAAAAGTATTTTTTTAACCGTTTTTTGCTCGATATTAATATGGCTACACGTAGACGCTAGAAATAATTACAAATTATGAAGGTTATATATTTACTTTTAAACTTTTTTCTGGTACGGAACCCTTCGTGCCCGAGTCCGAATCGCACTTGGCCGGCTTTTTTTTATCATCCACCCAACCTATAATGATATGACTATTAAGTATTATGTCGTCACAAATAATTTTTTTCGTACAATTTTCCTTTTAACTTGCCGTTTTGACGTTTAGTAAAAATTAACTTATTTGAATAGCCAGTCAAATACTCAATTCTTCACAAATTTTGAATTATCATATTTCACATCAATCTATTGATTAATCACTTAGCACCCCGCTGTCCACTGCTGGACATTGGCCTTTTCGACCTTTTTCAACACAGAATCGGCTTTCAGCATAATCCCGTCGCCAACACAATTAATAATTAGGACCTTTTCCTGGGTTCGACTCGTCGGTGGTGTAGGTATATACTTTTTAATCAGACGTATCTCCATTGTCAGGAGGTACGTCTGATAGATTGCATTTTGGAGCCTTGATTTTAAAGGAGCGACCGTAAACTTGGCTTGCGAACAACTTGTGTCCGAAATCGATACTAATCTCTATAGAGTATCCGATTGGGGTCGACTAAACCTAGTCCAATTCAACCCCAATAAGACACAATTATGTGTATTCACCGTTAAGAAAACCCCCATGTATTGGTAGCGCCGCAATTCCTGGGTACACCGCTTACCAATTCCTCGAGTATCGGGATCGTAGGTCGACATCTCAAGCGACAACCAGTACCGCAGACATTTGGAGGATAAGGCCAATGTCAGCTTGGCCGTAGAAACTTGGAGCGCTTAACAGAGCGAAGCAGTACTTCAATGCGGGGCAACGACTCCTTCTTTATAAGGCACAAGTCCGGCCCTATATGGAGTACTGCTGTCACCTTTTTGCCGGAGCACCTGCATACCAGCTCGACCCCTTCGAATCTATACAATGACGGGCGCTGAGGCTCATTGACAATCCACTACTCGCAGGCTATGTGGAACCTCTCGGCTTCAGGAGGGACTTTGACTAACTGTGTGTGTATTACCGCCTATACAATGGTTTGTGCTCAGATGAATTGTTTGACATGATGCCCTACATTCTATCATCGCACCGCTCACCATAGACAAGGAATTCATCCTCACACATTGCGACCAAAAATGGTGCGAACTGTGCGGTATGAACGGAACTTCATCCCACGCACGCTCAAGCTGTAGAATGAACTCCCTTCTATGGTTTTCCCAAGCAACCACCTAAGTCGTATAAAAAAACGGGCTTCCTAACTTCAAGAGGAGTGCCTGCACCAGATCTTCGTCCGATAATCAGCAGTTTTAACGAATAAGTAGTGGTGTGGTCTACCTGCTTATGTAACAAAATTAATTAGATACAAACCTAACACGTTATGTAAATGGTGTACAAATAAAGTGTTATTCTATTCTATTGAATTCTAACACGTTCACACACTCACAAATACGAAGGTGTAGCTAGATAGATACCTCAATCAATCAACCACTTAGGCCACTGCAGTCCACTGCAACACAAAATAAATTTTAATCTGTATTTTTCTCAAACCACAGGGTAGTTAGACTTCATCATAATCGCAAACCCTCTTTGCACGAATCTCGCAACATCAATAACGTGACTAAAGCGAAATATTTCGAAACCTTGACAGACTCAGGTAAAGAATTTCACATAGTTCGGCTAAAAAAAGGTCGACATTTCTAAGAATTTCAGCCTTTTTGTCGAACGTTCCTTATACCTTACCAAGTACCTATTCATATCCAACTGTGCCTCGAATTTGAAGCTTAACCCCTCACGATAAATTGCTAATTTGATTGATAAGTGGGTTGGTTATGTTGTTCACATGTGAGGTGGTAAGTATCCCGTGGCTCTTCGCTGTATGATTATAATCATCGACGAATTATTTTGTTAATCATACACTTTCGAGTTTGATTCTTTCGTATCTATTATACCTATTACATTCTAACTACCTTAAAGACGGCATGGGCCCGCATGGGCCTGTTTTATACACCTACACCTTGGGCAAAAGGAAATATTTTTTATGGGTAGGTAGGCTTAGGTAAGTATAAGTGGGTCTTATTAGAAGGTACCTACACCTATAGCATCATACCCAGGTACCTATCTACCTATAGGTACCCATAGTACCTATCTGCCTAACTACCTAGCCTAGATAAGCTTCCAAATCTGTGCGTTTCCTATCATGACAAATTGTAAAGATTGAGGACTGGAGAGGTATAAGTCCCTACCTACCTATTAGGTATTGATTGAGAGGTGTACCTAATTTAGCTTACAACTGAATAGGTAGGTACTCTTTAAATAACAGTTGGTTTGTGATTTTAGAATTTATAATAAATGTTCAGAGAGAAACCGACGCTTTTTAGAAATATCAAAAGTAAGTTAGGTAAGTAGGTACCTAACTATCATTGTATCGAGATAGTTTATCTGAAAAACCCACGTTTACCGTGGGTGTGTGTGTGTGTATGATAATGATGAAAGACGGCTTCGAAATTATAAAATAATAACGACGCTTTACTGCCATCTATCGGGCTTGAGCTACTCGCAGCTTAATTGATAAAACAGTTCGAGTAAGTGGCGCCCTCTCACTGCTTTACCGACGATACGAAACTATCTGTCATGGCGTAAAGAGGTGTACATTTTTGTGCACGGTAAAACATAAATAATGATTCTAAGACGATTTATTTTATATTTTTACATTAAAAACTTTAGTTTATAACAAAAATTATCATGATTAACGTGTGTTAGTTATATTTAGACGTAAGTGTGAGTTAAAATGGACAAGAAAATTGCCATTCGAAGAGCCAAAAGGCCGTCAAAAGTGCTTGAAGAAAATTATTGGGATTGCAGCGTTTGTACGTACAGAAACAATGCAGAAGCCTTCAAATGTTCGATGTGCGATGTTAGAAAAGGTAAAAGAGTTAAGACTTATAATTTTATGTACTTTACTGTTCGGTTAGCATAAGTGAATGACCCTTTAGTTTAGCATAGGTAGGTACATACTCAAAGCCACGTAGTTATATGAATAAACGGTTTAATTATAGTACGTTAATTGCTCCACTGCACTTACGTGCACACATATTTACATAATAAATCCGTTAGTTTCTTGTACCTACAGCGTCTCGTTGCAAACCTAACCTAAAAGGGTCGAACTCCTAACTTGGTATTGATTACCAGTAACAAGCCTGCGTCCTTGCCCATGTTTTGGCTACAGTGCTACACACACTGATACTTGGTAGCTATATCTTGCCTTCTAGAATATCCACTTACAAGATAATAAATACACTTAGGTAAATAAGTGTTCTGAAAAAGACGGTCACAAACAAATTCTTATTGAAAATTTTACCAGTAGTTGTATTGAATAAACAACTTACAATATTGAATAAACTTATTAGACTTAACTATGCTATAATTTATGCTTGTTTAATTAAGTCAAATACTTTTATGCGTGGCAATAGTTTATCCTCATTTTGATACCCAACTTCCTATCAACGCCTAAGTTTATAGTTATCATAAACGGCACGGCAGTTGAATTCTCTTTCACGGTGTGTAAATAACACTCATATTAAAGTACTCTTTAAGTAACCACAGAAAAACAAACAATCTTATCTATGATGAACAATTAATGTAAACAAATCCGTGCATTCTAACTTTAAACGCCATAAAACTGCCGTTCGGTCGTATAACCCAACTGAGATGAGAATATAACTGCTATGGCGACTTTCGAGACGATGTGCTGACTACTGTATTTGTGTGGGTAATGGTCGTTGACCTTTCCAACGTAAATACTTCGTTGTGGGACAGATATAGGTAAGTAGGCAGATGTATACAAACTCCGATTTTTTCTTAATTCAGGATTTGTCTTAAGACTTTTCGTTGGTACCGCAGTTACTCCATAATAGGTAACTACCTACTTAGCAAGATCGAATACAGTTCAGTTAGTCAATTTTAGTATAATATTAGATATGGTTTTCAATAAAAACTCTGCGCCGATTTAAAAAAAAAAACAATCTTTTAGGTGGGTAGTAGCTATGTGTCAGTGGTCAAATCAAATTAATGCTGATACACATGACCTGGCCACTCGCTTGAAATGCCCACAGAAATATTTCCCGATCACTCTTTCCCTTGTGCAAAATTTCAACCGAATCCATAGCTTCCTCACCAAACTATATTCCCGAGCAAATTTAAAGACGTATTTTCTAGGTTTTCTACCACCATACATTCGTGGCCCAAGTCATGATAATGCTCTGGTCCAGTATTGCATACCCTGAGTTATTCTGCGCCAACAGTACCTTATAATAACAACTTTAGATACGAAAATATGTGCGATGAGTTCACACATCTATTCTCGGAGGGGCCTATAGGGCAGAGGTGATCTCTCAACAAGGTTGATTGGCCTGGTTAAACTATGTTACAAGGTTTTAAAATGGAAATTTCGCGTTATTACATTGATACTTTGTAAATCGAGGATGCCAATGATTCTTCTAAGCAAAAATCAATGGCCTTAAATCCATAATTTTCCTTATAATTATGTGTACTTACCCACTGGCCGAACTGTAGCGGATTCATATAGGAAAATCAAATAGGAACCGATTGCAGCGACTCCTATTTCCCCCTAGCGGGATGCTTAATACACACGCAGGTTACCCAACGCTATAGGCGCTTGTTTAAACTTAATAGGGTGTGTGGGGTGTGTGTAAATGAATTTGCGTGGTGGTCAGTTTTTATATTTCTTAATAGTATCGTAAAAACCACAAGTTAAAAATGGTTACTCTGGGTAAGTACTACTAAGAAAATATACATAATGCTATCGTGAAATCATTTGTTGACGGGTTCAGCCAGCGTTTGCAATGTAAGCGCAAATGTGTTACGACATCACATTTGAAACCTCGAAAATTATCAGTGTACCACTACTATTAATGCATATATTTTACATTAGTATTAAACACTCATCTTGAATAATTGTCTAATAAAAAAAACACATCGAAATCCGTTGCGTAGTTTTAAAGATCTAAGCGTACATATAGGGACAGACAAAGGGAAGCGGACTTTGTTTTTAACCAACTGCGATAAAGGATAAGGTTTTTCTGGCATTACTCGTCAGCGGACTCGGATGGACTGTGTGATTATTTTGCGTCCATCCCCTGGGGTGAACGCTGCTTTGAAGGTAAGAACCCATCTGAGGCCGCAACTGCTGTCGCCGGTGAGATCAGTCTGGGTATGGTATATTATATCCCTTACTGATGTCGCCGGTGTCCGCAGAGGGCGCCCCTGGTTCGGGCACCAGTGCGCGGAGGCTGTTAATGATGAACAGTCTGCGTATCGCGCTTGGATGAAGGCGCGCGCTACGTGCGGTCCCAACGTGGGCCAAGGTGGCGTACAACAGCCACAAAGGTCTGCAAGAGGGCTTATGTCAGAGCGGATGCCTAGCGCATAGCGCGGCTTGGTCAGGAGCTAGTAGCGCATCCCACGGGCAGCCGTGGCTACTGGCGACTGGCCAAATCCGTGCAAGCCAACTTCTGCCAGCCTTCGCCGCCCCCGCTGCGCAATCCCGATGGATCCTTGGCCCATGAGCCGCAAGAGAAAGCAAATTTGCTGGTTAATCTCTTTGCGGCCAACTCCCGAGTCGATGATTGTGGTATAGAGCCGCCAACACTGCCCATCAGTGACCATGCAATGCCTGATATTCGTATCAGGCAACGCGATGTCCGAGCAGTACTGCAGTCACTCAATGTCCGGAAAGCCAGTGGTCCGGACGTTATTCCGGCGATGATTCTGCAAAAATTTGCAGCGGAGTTGTCTCCAATGCTTGCGCGGCTGTACCGGCTGTCCTACAGCTCTGGTACAGTGCCTTCGGCTTGGATGGGGATCGCTCAGACCCAAACAACTATCGACCCATAACCGTCACCTCAGTGCTGTGCAAGGTGTTCGAACACATAATTAACCAACAGCTCATGCGTCACCTTGAAGATCACTCCCTAATTAATGACCGGCAATATGACTTCAGGCCGAAACGGGTCAGCGGGTGATCTTCTGGTGTATGTTACCAATGGGGCTCTGAGAACTTGGTCGAGTTCAATGCCAAGAAGACGCAGGCATGTGCGTTTACAGCAAAGGTATCTTCTTTCCTTCCCCTTCCTACTCTTCAGAGCACGCCACTGCCACTGCAGGACAACCTCAATATCCTCGGTATGGATGTTTTCTGCAAACTGAATAAAAAAAACTACATCGAGAGTATCATCAAAACAGCCTCGCGTAAACTCGGAGTCCTGAACAGAGTGAGACGGTTTTTCATGCCGGAGCAACGGCGTCTTCTATACAAGACACAAATTCGTTCCTGCTTGGAATACTGCTCGCATCTCTGGGATGGATGCGCAAAGTACTTATTAGATGCTCTCGACAGGTTACAGCGACATACGGTCCGCATTATCGGAAATCCTGAGGTCACGAGTACCTTCGAGCTTCTGCAGATGCGTAGAGATGTTGCTTCCTCGGCAGTATTTTACCGTCTCTACCATGGTGAATGTTCTGAAGAGCTATACCAATTAGTCCCACCCTCTCCTTTTCCTATACAGGACGACACGTGCAGGACTTATATGTCACCCGCATACGCTGCAGAACATTCTTTCAAGAACCAGGCGGTTTGGTGACTCTTTCATTTGTCGCACCATTAAGACCTGGAATTACTTGCCAGCCCACGTGTCTCCCTCTTCCTACAGTCCCGGGTCCTTTAAGCGGGGCACGAAAAAGCATCTGATAAGGCCGTCAAGCTGAGTGCCACCATTGTTAACATGGCACGTGTGTATAATGGTGGCCCTCTTTCCTGAGACTTTGCCTTCAGCTTAACATCAGGTGGGTATAGTCAAATTGACGTGTCCTATATAAAAAATAAATAAAAAAGGTTAAAAAGAACTACGTTTAAAAAAGCCGGCTTCAAAAACTGAAAAGCATAAAATAACTTGGAGATAAATAACTGAATTTACAGATTTACTGCTCTGTTAGTTCTGTTTTTTTTTATACTATGTAGTGAAAAACGTGTAGGAACCTGTCGGATTTGTGGACAATCATAATTACAGCTCCTTGAGCAGCAACGTAATGATATACACCCGCCTATAACATTCCTCGCTAAAAGGACTATTTAGCATAAAAATAATTTTACCTATTGTTCTAGTATTGGGATGAGTGCGTCCACCTAACAAACAAACAAGTAATCTCCTTATACATAGTTAAGTATAGAAAAGAAATCAACAAGACTGTCCACCATGAAACCTCATTTATACACACTCTACTAGTTTAAACAAAAGCAAACCGCTTTTCTATGTAAGCACCCAAACCTTCACACGAGCAATAACTTGCAATAATTTGTCACAATCAGATATGTACTGCTTCATAAACTATGAACAAACAGACATTGATTTTAATATGTTTTTCCTTATATACCATTACATAATACAAGAGTTATCGTTCCGGTCGCAAAAACCTTCAAAATCGCTACAGACCACTACCCTCTAATGAACGAAATGTGTTTTCGCAATATACTAAATGTTAGTGAGTGCTATTTCTTGTAATTTGGTTTGAGAATAATCCAATTTTGTTTTTTTTTTCATAATCCTCATCACAACATCAGTCCCGATTGCATCCAAAGCTTGTAATTTGGAACCCAGGGTACGCTCATCTGCTCTTTCTTTTGATGCGACTTATCTTGGCTTTTGGGCTGCCGTCTGATCTTTCAACCTCGAGAAGAAACGCCCTAATTACTCATGATTCTAT
Organism: Eilema caniola; assembly: GCA_949126895.1. Classification (NCBI taxonomy): domain Eukaryota; kingdom Metazoa; phylum Arthropoda; class Insecta; order Lepidoptera; family Erebidae; genus Eilema; species Eilema caniola. The sequence continues at coordinate 11,135,338 of OX421460.1, read as the reverse complement.
ATCGTACAGGAAATCCGTGAGTGAAACTGTAAGATTTTCTTCCATTAAAAATCAAACAAAGTCGCTCAAATGAAAATAGCATACATCGCATCAAAGCTATCAGTACGATCTTATACCGTATAATCTATTTCCCTCCATTTTTCACGCTGCGTTGACTCCGTATTACACCTCGTATCTTTCTAACGGCTAATTCTATCACAAAGGTGTATCTAGATGGTATGCACTTAATACCAATACCAATATACGTGGCTAAGTACGCACTAGAGTCTAACCTCCTTACAGTAGCTTTCTGCGCTACCCGGCTTAACTTTGAATAGAAGAGACATATCACGATACTAGTTGTTCTCGATTCGCGTATGGTATGTATCTGTGGGCGTGGACTACAACTTGTGTAAAACATGGTGTGTATTGTATTGTATTACATGTACTTACTTACATACAGTTTGGGCCGTTTTTGATTTGGCACATCGAGGCAGGGAGTCCGGTTAAAACTACAAATTCGCAACCGACTGCATGCAGCAGCAGCATTAGCAGCTGACGACGACATTTAGTCGCGACACGGATTTTTGTTTTTCTATATAAATATGGGCTGACAAGCGACGCGCAGCTAGAGCTATTTCATATAAACTAGTAGTGTAGCAGCGCCACGTCTGTCGGCTGCTGCTGCTGTCTGCGGTCGGCAACGAACTAGTACCTTAAGATTTGCTTGCTTGCTTTGACTAACAGTTTACAGATAGGTAGAACCGTTGCAAAAGTATCTTAATGGTTGTACCTACGAATAATTCTTGGTATTAAACGGATAAATACCCGGCGTAGATCTAGCAGCTAGTTAATAAGCTATACCTACCAATAACTAAATTTTAACATTTCCTTTCCAAAAAGTAATATTTATTTGATTACAAAACATCCCTTCCTAACTCACTACCTTCTTTCGAGGTGCCGTAGTAACTTGTCTGGCCCGGGGGACGCATAGAGCACGCTTTCAACCCCGGGGCGGCCGGGACTACACACCCCTCTGAACTGAACGTACATTACTACCCCGGAGCGGCGGGCTGTACGAAACCGTCCTTGTTATGTTCCCGGATGAGATATTCCCGGAAAAAGGTAACGGATATTTATCTAAGCTTCTTACGCCTTGGTCCGTCGGTAGTGTGTTTGTCAGGTAGAAGATTTTAGGTTTGATACCCGTGTTAAAAAAGTACCATGTGAGTGGTCAGGATTCGAATCCGGAACATCTCGATTTGATTGTAAGGCTGACTCATCATCATCTACATTTAAACGTTATCTTGATTGCATCCGAGGCCATGATGCCCTCGAAGCTCGGGGTCCGCCTTCCGACTATTCCTCCTCCACTTCGTACGATCTTGGGCGTCCATGGTAGTGAGACCATTTGCACGCATGTCACCCTGCACCACGTCAAGCCGTCCGACGCAGGACGTGGCCAAACCTGGCATTCCGCGACTCCCTTGCATCTTGCATTTTATTTGCGATGTCACGGACATGAAGGCTGTCACGGATACGAGAGTCGTAAGGCTGACTATCTAACCACTATGATGTATAGAACCGTTGCTTACCCCTTTTAGGATTTTAGGCGTGAGTATAACATAAAATACGAAAATAATATTGAAGAGCCATCTGGATACATTTTCGTATATTGCAGCCCCATCCCCTATCCCATGCCGAACAAGAGGATTAATCCTAATGGCCTTCATTTTGCATTTCGTTTACAAGATTAGATACTTATTAGCTGTCAGAACGAACTGTTCTATGATCCGAATATTTTTATAAATCCGGTGTACATATAGATAACGGTATAAGTGACGTCACAAAATGTGCACTATAAAATGCGAAGAACACATTATTTCGGGTGCCGGGTACGGGGTGCTACAGCGGCAGAGGAGCTCAAATCTACCAACCATAGATTATAATCAAATCAATCCGCTCGCCAGGGCCTCGTTCCTCTGGCGACTTGGCGTCAAGAAATATGCCGGTAGCTATATGTGGGAATAGAACCGAGTACTGCGGGTGTATATTAAAAATAAACTAATTTGACATGAGAGTCTACTGATCTTTTTCGTTATTTACAATAACTACTCCTTTATTTTCATCCAATATGCTCACAGATAAAAAGATTGAGCCTAATGGCAACCCTTCCATTTAGCATTTAATTTACAAGATTACGACCTACTAGTAAATTGCAAAAGACAATGCCCATCTGTGCCCCAGAAATGCTCAGATAAAGTATATTACAAGATTGCTCTAATAAATAAAAACTGTTAATTTGTGTTAATTTTAAATCATATGAAGTACTGCATAAAATATGAAAAAGAAAATACGTTCTTGTTGACATTGCAGTACGTATCATCGTTTTAATCATTAATTAATGCTATATTTATTACGTTCTGGAATCACGTCCTTTGGCCCATGTATATATTCATTCGTTGTGATGTTTTGTTACCAATAATTACAGAATACAACTTTTATGTACCCCGGTTTGCACGTGTTTGCCAATTGTACTTTTATCATATTACTAGAAACCAATACAACAACAAACCGGTAATAGAAAAGGTAAACAACCTATTATATCTATAATATGTTTATAAATTAATTGTAAATAAGTACTTACTTAAAAGACAGTAATACAATTGTTCTATTTTATATTTGTCTTTGAGTCGAGCACTTAATTGATGTCAATTAAAACACATGCTATTTTATTGCTATGTGCTTTTTTATAATCTCATTAGAAACACCGGTTTGTCATGAGTGCATATTTGGTATCTTTCCATATCATATATATTTAAACGAGAAATTTTTGTATATATATAAATATATATATAATTAGAATCTCGGAAACGGCTCCAACGATTTTCTTGAAATTTAGTATACAGGGGCTTTCGGGGGCGATAAATCGATCCAGATAGGACTCATTTTTAGAAAATGTCCCAAAAAAATACCAAGCGAGGCTCGGTCATCCAGGTACTTATTATTTACTTGAGTACTTAAAGCTTTGTATCTAACCAAATTGTTTTCACGTACATATTGAATACACATGGAGACAGACTAGATAATTCCAAATAACTGACATGTTTATCTGATAACATACGGATAAGTATATAAAAGAACACTGATCTGGCTTAGCTTATTTTGATGATCCTAAAGTTCCTAGTGAAAAACTAATAGCAATGTTTGTAAACGATAAAATGTTTAAAAAACCAGTAGAAAGTTATCATGTCTAATGTCCAATATGTTTTGAACCGGTGCTTTATATGACATTAAATATAGATATCATATAAATACTATTAACAAGTTATCAATTGACATAGAGCTGCAATTAGATATTGCTGACTTTCAGCTCCATAGCAATATGGACATTGTCCTTTATGTATATACTACTACTTTCAGTTCCGACTACGACATGTCTACGACTGAACATCGATATTGAAATTGAGATGGGTCACACAGATCGAGCACATTATTCGTGATGGGAAGTTGGTTATAATTCTCAACCGAATATGCCTATATCTTTTAGTAGCTAATCGTGTTGTGTATTTATATTAAAAATCCTCACCGCAGTCCCATATTATTCCCAGTCGCAACCAATGCTTGGCAGTTATAGTTCCGCTCCCACTCTTACCCTTGATTTGGTTTATACGGCTTTTATGAGGTTGCCGTCTGACCCGGAAAGGAAAGCTCGCGTTAGAGCCTGGTCCGCCTATGTACCAGCTTGCAGGTGAGGTTCGCTTGACCCCATCGGTATTAATGGAACATATACACTATAAATTCCCTAACTGCTTGGAAATATGGTTGTAAACATAATGTAAAGACAGATCTCTTCATCCTAGGCACATCAACTCGGAAGCCTCGTATCAACCCAGCACTGGTGGCCGCGCAGGCGGCTGGCACGGCTCCCACAAGCTCGCACAAGAGGCCACGGTCTGCGAACTCTCTCAAGAAGAAACGGAGACATCCACCCAGACTTAGCAACGTTGACCGAAGCTCTGCACAGACTAGAGAGGTATGGACAATATTTTAAGAGAAAGACACCCGGAAAGCTTCTTTGGCGTAGCGGTAGTGAACGCGGCCGCTACGCAGGAGACGCGAGTTCGATCCCCGCTCAATGCAAATATTTGTGTGCATGAATATGAGTTATACCCGTAACGACTGCCATACGGACAACTATAGCAGTCGTTACGGGTAGTTAAAAATTCCCTTAAAAATTCAACAACTGGTCTAACTACAATGCTTCTATATCGCATTTGGGTTGGCAGTTGCTTCACGGAAAAATATTGAAGTTCAAGCAAATACGCAGTTAAACTGGTAAAGCGGAACCCGAGACTCAGACAAGTTGAAAGTTTCCGATGCGTCTGGGATTAACGCTAGGCGAGGAGGGCCAGACCGAGAGGGATGGCCCTGGGTCAGCCGGGTTGCGAGGGATATGTCGCATGACAACCTCACCTTCGGCCTAGCACCACGACCCAGAGACGGCGTGCGGTTTAGTCGGTTCGAGTCCGACATAACCTCCCCCTCCGGCTCCGGAGGGGTGGGTATCCGTGGGGATTTCCCGCACGTAAAAAAAAAATGGGATTAACGCTAGGACGACCCGACTTGGCTATATGGATCATCTAACTAAAGCCCGATTACAAAGTCTTAAGGGTTAAACACGAAAGTCACAAGCACCCAGTTGCATTAAGAATTACAATTTGAAAAGAGACACCCACCACCTTCTGATTCCTTATCTGTCCAAGAAAAACTACCTTCCGGATAGGACATTGGATGGCCGGTATGGAGGTTTTTCAGTCGTGTACGAACTTTAGACGACTGGTAGATACAAAATTTAGGCAGGTAGAGATTGATGCGAGATTTTGAAGATTAGGTACTTATTAACATACGATTGACCAAAAGTTTTCGATGCTTTTCGAAGTTATGTGTGTATTTATCGCAGGTTTATAAGTGCCCAGTTAATGGCAATAGGCTCGCCACCTATTACATTGGGACCTAAACATAAACCGGCGAAATGTGGGTGCTAGCACCTCTGCCTACCCCTTCGGGATAAAGGCGTGAGTTTATGTTAATGAACGGATAGAAATAGAGGGTGAAGCCGCATAAAGTAATACTAAAGTAGTACCATATCCTACTAATATTATAAACGCGAAAGTTTATAAGTATATGGATGGATGGATGTTTGTTACTCTTTCACGTTATAAAAACTACTAAATGGATTTAAATGAAACTTTACATTAATATAGCTTATCAGAATAACACATAGGCTACAATTAAAATGATAACCGATATTATAGCGATAACCAACATCCACGCGGGCGAAGCCGCGGGCAAAAGCTAGTGTGTAAAAAATACCAAGGTTTTTACACACGATATTTAGTTTTTATAAATACGGTAGTAGTACCATTTCGCTCGCACTCGTGCGTGCACAAAGAGTACGAGCGAAATGGTACTACTTCAGTATTACTGTATACGGTTTCACTCGCTGGTTCTATGCATCGAACTGTCTCTAGAAGTAAAATGCTTGTGAAATTTCATAATATCCTCTACAAAATAATTCGTAGCTCCTAAGAATAAACTGCTGTCGTTATCACGCTTGGCAGGCGGATAAATGGCTGCGCAATTTTGTTATTAATTCCCTGGTGATCGCTGTCTACCTCTGTTATTATACCTTAATAGGTTTTATCACCAAGGTTCTTCTTTAGCTAATAGGTTAAGACCTAAGGCATGATTCTATATTTACATTTAATGTCATGAGTGATCGGTGCACTCACAGGCTTCATGGTAATTTATAAATATGCATGTATTTTAAATTGCTGAGGCTATCAAAAGCCGAGGACCGCTCTCCAAGTCCTTATTTCCATGATCTGGTTTGGTTGCCTTCTATCGGAGCGAATGCCGTTTGACTCCAAGAGGAAACAGGTCATTCATGATAAAACAGCTTGGTAGCATTTCAGACGCTGAACTTCGTAAGAGGCTATCTACTTACGTGAGATAACGCCCTAGCATCTGCACCAAAACGTAATATAACATAATTTTATGGATTGATAACTAGGTCTCGATATCAGCGTCGTATCAGTTTCGGCTTGCCTGATAAATATTAAGCGGGTATTAATGACAGTTTGTTGAATTTATGAAATCGCTGTCAGTTTTTTTGTCAGTCTCGCTTTTATTTATTCCATTAGATTATTTCTCATTAAAACATACACTTCTCTTATAGGATACTTCTTTTTTTTACGTGCTGGAAATCCCCACGGATACCGCCCCTTCGGAACCGAAGGGGGAGGTTATGTCGGACTCGAACCGACTAAACCGCACGCCGTCTATGGGTCGATGTGCTAGGCCGAAGGTGAGGTTGTCTCGCGATATATCCCTCGCACCCTGGCTGACCCAGGCCCATTCCTCTCGGTCTGGCCCTCCTCGGAATCTCTTATAGGATACTACTAGTTTTGCTGTTTAGAACAAAATTATATTACAGTCAAATTTTGGAGCGGGACGCAAAAACTTGATGAATAAGAGTTGCGCATTGATCCATTTAATCCCTTTATTACTATTCTTTTATATATATATATATTATATATTTATTATTTTCCAGTCCAGAATGGTGAATTATGATTGTTAATACATCTCTGCCTGCCCATGTAAGGCGTGAAGATCAGTAGTGCACATAGCAGTAAATGACTACCAACATTTCAGACAGGACGTCCTATAGAATTTCAACTACCTATTGTTAAGGTTCCGTCATCGATTCAAGAGAAGCGATAGTTTCCAGTAAATTGATTCTATCGTTCGTGCAGAATACCATTGCTACTAAATGCTCTGTTCAACACTATTGTCAGCTCAGATTAGTTCTTGATCTTTTAACGTAGAACTAAGATTCAATGAATGAATTAAGTATTCCAATAAGGTGCCAGCTGTATATTCCTTCGATCTATTTCAGTTGTCTTCAAATATTGGCGAAGAAATAATATTGAATAGAATTTTCAGTCAGTAGTTGTAATATTGTGTGCTAGCAAAATATATCAACTTCTTCCCTTCGTCACAGGAATAGTTATAACACTACCATCAGCTTAGCCTTTTGTCAAAGTCAAAGTCAAAAATCATTTATTCTGTATAGACCATTAAAACGGAACTTACAAAACGTCAAGTTTAAAAAAATCTAGACTAGTTTAGCAAATGGACCACCGGTTCGAATCGCGGTCCCGACCTGAGAAGACTCCGGCAAGAAACTCAGCGGGCATTTTTTTTTTGTTTTTGGAGCTGCACTCCCGTTTTTATAGCAGCGACTGCTATCTGACACCACAACCCCATGGGCCGTTATTGACCCTGAGTCCCCCCAGAGTCAAACTTTAACAAAACTTAAGCAAATAGCAAGGATCACATCTATTGATCGCTAACATCATGCTGACGAGCTGTATACACTGTACGTTTTCTTTCCTATACCTACCTGTTCAATAATATAACTTATTTGTCCCCAGGTAACTGTAAGCGGTGTAACTGTAGTTATAACTGAATACAAACCGAAGAAATCAGTGTCAAGAAGTTCTAGTGATGTGGAATCTTCCAATGACGCAAGACCCTGATCTCACGCAACAGACGCTGTGCCCCGTCGGATGCCGTACCGTAAGCTGTTAGCATTCTGATCCTTAGCATAACGTCTTATGTACCAGACTGAAAAATTAGAAAACATAGGTGAACACATTGATGATAAGATTGATTTTAAAATATCAATATTATGCGCCGAGTTGAGATATATATATATATTACTCAGCCATCTGGATACTTTAACCATCTAATTGGACATATACATAGGTCGTTCAATAAACGCAGTGAGGGAGAGCTTAGTAGATACCGCGCGCTCCGACACCAATAGTAGAGGTTAGAAGGATATGGCGGAGATACTCCGTAATACCAACTTTTTAAATTCAATTACTCATATACCGCATGGGGTTGTTCTTCAGGCGTCCAATTTGCTGATTAGTTTAACCAAATGGCTGCGACAAATACATATTATGTTATGCTCGCCAGCCAGCATATTTTTGTTTTATAGCTAATCAAGGTACAAAACTGTAGAAAATGAAAATTAGACTGTTACAATTATAATAATATAATAAAAATTATATAAAATTGCATTGACTATGTAAACTTGTGTTGAACATTTTGTTTGTTTTGATTTTTAATTTTGGTACACCTATTGCCAATTTACCTAATTTAAATTATTTTAAATTCAAATTCAATAATGGACCATGGATTTGTTGTAAAGGATTTTTTTATAGATTTGACTAAGGCATTCGACACTGTGGGCCATAAAAATGACCTCTGCTTATGGGACGTTAGTGTTAATGTTTTGTTAGTTGAAATTTTACTATTTTCTTCTCTTTTGAAATATTTATGAAATATTTTTCATTTGTAAAATAATTTCTTAAGAATACAGAAAGTTGTGAAAAGAAATATGATGCATGTATATGTTATGGACGAAGTGATAAATTGTACATTAGGCCCGGTTATTATGAATAATGCCGAATATAGGAGGGTAATTTGATAATAATTATTGAATTATCAAATTCACCGGGCATTATACATATTGCCCATCACCTTTTGGGCATAGTAATAAATATGTTATAAATGTACGTGTTTCATTCATATTCAAACAGGTTCATTTAACTATAATTTAATTGCCCTAAGGTTGATTGAACGGTATTTCAATTCTACGATTCATGACGGCGTACCGGTTCATGTATGGGAGGCTATAAAAAAATAACCATGAAGGCTAAGTGCGCGAGACTGAAACTACGCGCCTCGACATGGATTGATAAAGGTTAGAAGGCTAAGGCAGGAGCAGAGCTCCCGCATTGGCCAGTGTGGCCACCCATATGTGAACCGTAGGTGAGTCGTTGATTAGTTGAAATAACCAACATATTAAACAACCAATACATGAATCATTCAATAGTACAATCAAACATAGTTCAAGCAAACGTAAGTGAATGAAACAGTATTCGAGTCGTCCACCAATTTGCGTTGTAAACGTAGTTAAATCAACAGTAGTAGAAAATACCGTAGGCAAACTGACACGTAACACTTCTTTCTCCGAACCACATCAAAATTTAGCTTTATTATCAAAATGCCGAATTGTTAATCAGCATTATAATAATGACTGGGCAATGTGAGAAATAATGAAGTTTAGATAGTTATTAATTACATTGCTCGATAGAGCTGGGCATTATGCAAAAAGGCGGGCATTATGATTAATGCCCGCATTTATCACTTGGTCCATAACATACATATTTTTCTGTTACATAACTTTCATCATTATTGGTGTGACTCTTTTATTTTTTAAATAATTGAAAATACACACTAGTAGTTTATTCCTTGGTATGTAGTTGGTAATTTTCAATTGCTTAATAAAATTTAAAGTCGAATTCTTGTCAAAATTTTCTATCAACGAAGAAAGAGATATCAAATATGACTTCCAATTAAGTAGTTGTTAACTTTTTAACACCATTTATTATCTTAAAAAATAACTTATTTTAGAAGTAGATTTTATTTCGGTTTCGTGTCAAAATTGCGATGTTCATAATAGCGTCGAAATACCGAAAAAGAGTTTGGGACATTCGAATTATGCTATTGAGAATATTCGGAAACATGATCTTATTCCATTGTCTTTGCCTTAGTCCCGGCCACACCCCAGGCCTTCACCGCCGAGTCCGGGAATTTTGACATGAAACCTGTTATTTCATGTAAATTAAAAGGATAGTGTAAATAAATTGAAGTACCAGCTGGTCACTGCCAAACGATTGAAATGTAAATAAATTAATGAATTGGCGGTTCAAATTAGCACCTATTTTTTCGCATTTTGTATTATTAGGTACTCTAATAAAGTAATGCATTATGTCGGAGTATAAGCGAATGAAGAAGTATGTAATTGCGGATGAGACAAGGATATTATTGACTTAAGGTGAACCCACGTTATCATAGCGAAGGCTACAAAGTTCCTAAATAAAAATAATAAGTAAACAAAAATGTTTATACATACTAAAAGTAATTGACGGTAAACAAATTCTTCAAATATACTTATTGTCACTAAAATTAAGTCAATAATATCTAATAAGTAGGTACCTACGTTATTGCATTTTCTCTCTCGCGTAATTCAAATTATATTTAACGCTAAACACGTACAAGTAAAAATGAGACATTTAATTTAGTCAACTCATAATTGGATACGCACCAAAATGATCTCATAGCTATATGAAATCATTTAGGTGTAATTCAATATTGATGCGCTAAATTCCCTGAGAAAAGGTACCATGAATTTTATGGATAACCGGTATTAAATAATAGTTTTACCAAGAAAGCAATAATAACTTCTAAAATTTTAAACTTTAAGTATTATATTTAATGCTGAATGTAGTGCACAATTTAAATTAATATACAATGTGAATATTTTTATAACATATATTTAATTCGCAAAAGTTTGTAGCAAGGCGCATTATACAAAAATATATTTACTTTGTGTTGCTAGACTACTGCAGATTGTCAAGAACTACATATAGACGTAGATAACAGGGACTTACATCTTATTTATTAGTGTAAGCCTAGATATCGCCAGTAAAAACTGTTCAACTAAACTGAGTTCTAATGTTTTACTCAATGAATTTCACCGTGTAAAATATGGGAACGCATTTTAGGTCGCCTTAATCGCAGCTCTGGTGAAATCAACTCTTAGGATAGATGTGTGTTTTTTAGAAATCTCGCAGTACAATTCGTGATTGGTTGATAGTAGCTAAAGTAAGATACCTGGGGATACCCTTACTAGTAAATCATTAAAAATAACTTGCCGACTTGTGTAACCACATAAAACCCTTGTCTTCCAAGTAAAAGACCTACATTGAACTTTTTCATAGGCTTGCATCTTTACAATGAGTATCTACCCATATATTTATGGGTGACATATGCTACGACAAACAGCTACGATCTTACTGTACCGTTCAAACTGCGCTGATAAACGATGCCTGTGTATGATAGAAACTGAAGTTTGATATTTTTCATGCACACACGTAACGATTTCTTGTAGCTTGTGTGACCCATCCATAAAAAGTTCAATCTTGGTTCCATTGTTATATTAACTTTTAAACTCTCGCGTTCCATGGTACACAATAATCGATCGGTCGAAAAGACATGCAAGATAAAGATGTGATGTTATGGACCAAGTGAGCAATTGCGCATTATGATAAATACGAGAGGTACACTGCGCGCCTCGATATTTTTTATTGGCGCCCATCCCTACATGAACCGCAGTTGAGTCGGTATGAAACTGAGTCTGATTATTTAAACTCTAATATTTATCATATAATACCCGGGCTTTATATATAATGCCCAATTTCCCACTTGGTTCATAACATATACATACACCTAAGTAATGCCATTCCCGCGTTAATTCCTGTTAAAATGATTGTATTTCCAATTTTATATTTTAAATAATTTTACATTAACTCCCGTTCCTGTTGCCAACGTGGATTTTTGTTCATGTTCCCATGACCAAAGATTTTTTTTTAAATTTGCCATGTGCCTAAAGGAAATAGCCGAATTGGTAAAGCCGTTGCCGAGTTTTACGCAAATTTGTTGCTTACTGTCAACTTCTATTCAAGTCTACCTTGGATAGGATGCATTCCATCTGTATTCACAGCAAATCGATGAATTCGATTAATGAAATCAGAGGTCCTGCAGATACTTCAGAACAATTGCGTTCAATAATGTCGTAATGACGCAATTCTCGTTTGAGCGTAACAATGTAGCAATGTTGACTATGTGACAATCGCAACACTACAGCCAATTGACGGCAAATGCCTATCGACAGGAAATAATAGTAATTTCAAGCTTATGAATATAAAGTATCGTGTTGTATATTTAGAACGTGACAATGAAGATCGTTCTATCAATGGTTTTTTGATGGTCCGCCTGTAATTATTCCCAATGATTCTGGTCAGCTTCTAGACAAACTAAACTTGCTGAATATTCATTTAATGATAGTTTAAATGCTTTTCTGGCCACAAAGGCTGTCTGTAGTTTTGATCTCAAATATCCTGAAAATCTGCCGCGCTAGACATTGGATCTAGTCATAACTGGATCACTTTTTCACACACACACATGTCAACTTTTATAAAATAATACAAATTACATAAAAAGAATTTAACAATTATAAAAAAAAACATAGCGTTACTATTGTAATTAGCTACGAAGATTACTTAGACGTTCATTTAATTATTGTAATGACAGGGATCTTGAAGGGGCATTACAGGGGTCCCAGCTGCAATGTATCACCTTCCATGCCTAGCATGTTCCATGGAGAATAAATACTAGCAAATATTTTGTCCAACTGAAGAGTTGGTCCACGACGAAAAGTTATTCAACGAATTGGACATTGTAGCTTAACCACTGTTAACACATTGTCTTGGATAGGTAAATCGTCATTTATTGTACAATAATATACGATCAAAAGCTTTTATACCATCTTAAGCTTTTGAAGGTACTTTAGTAAGGTTTTTAACAAGTTTTTATTTAACTTGCATAGGTATTCATTATCTTGTGCTGTGTCTCCAGACAGATTTTGACTTCAAACAAATTACACATTTGACGCACGTCAAAATTTAATATATATCATTATGACTTTATCTCGTCCAAAGTTGAATCATTCAATTAATAAACCCCTGCTTTCGTTTTAAGCAGTCGTTCCACAGAAATCGTTTTGACTGTGTAAAAATCTATTTACACTAAGATCTACAATATCTACATATTTCTTTCAAGTTACCAAAACCAACGGCGGCCCTATTGTTGTGTTACACGCATTGACTAAGGTATTTATTTTAGCTTTAAGTTTTTAAGTTATATTGTAATTCATTATACTTAGCTGCTATAATGAGACAAAAGTTTCAAGACTCTCAATAAGGTCGTCTAGAATTTTATAATATTCTAACCATTATGACAGCGGGACGACGTTTAAATATTGCTTTCTCCTACCATCTACAATGGTGGCCTAACTAACTTTGTATTGTTTAGAAAAAACATTTTGTCACTTTTCCTGGGTAAGGCCGGACCGAATTTCGAATTAAGAACACGGTCGTAATAAGAACAGCCCCTCTAAACAAGTGGCAATTCGCTAGCCGGCGTTCGGTGGAATAGAATGACGAATGTATGGGATTTGACGTAAATGACAGTCGTTAACGCATGTCAAATACGTCAAATCCTATACATTCGTCATTCTATTCCATCAAACGCCTGCTAGCGAATTGCCACTTGTCTAGAGGGGCAGGTCTCAAAAGCCCACATTTAGCGATTCTGCTAAAAACGAGTAACTTCATGAGCCAAATCATAACAATTCATTTACTAGGCAGACTCTAATTTCGTGTAAATATCGTCGTAAGACAAAATAATGTCTTAATAGGTACAATTCCAATAGTGGCCTTTTTAGACTTGCAGGTTGCAGGAACTAGATTAGCAGTTAATTTGTATTTTTTTTATAATGGCATCTCTACGACGTCATCAAAAAGTTGCACAATGTGGTCTTCCGCGATACCAAATATTTTGTTCCTTACAGCCAGCCTAATGGCAGGTATAACTATAGAACATAGGTAGGTACATAGAAGTCATTCAAATGAATTGCACCTTTGTGGAATGCAGGGACAATTGTCTTATTATAGCGGGTAGTTTGTAATATCAATATTCAACAACACGATTAGCGTCTGTATCATAATATTATTGTATTCTGTAATTATATTTATGTCGTGTAATAAAGTAATTTATTTACTCTATTTTAATGAACCGTATATACATATAATTGTAAGTTGTTTTTAATAAATTTGTACTGGTTTGAGGGATAATAATTTATGTTTTAACAAGTTAATTACTTCTATCATTTTGGTGGCAAATAAGATAAGATTTCCTTATTTGCCACCTAAAATGTGTAAGTAAAATGTAATCGCGACGGTGTATAATTAACCGGGTACCTAACTACTTTAATTTATATGTTAAATGTACGCTATAGTTCATAGGAATAATTCTAAAATCTTCTGAGGACTCGATGATAGTAAGATACAGTTTATCGTAGGTATGCTTATTTGCTACCTACCTGAAAAGTATAAGTAAAATGTAATCTAATTTGCCAGGTACCTACCTCAATTTATATGTTAAATGTGCGCTAGATCATATAACATCTGAATAATTGTAAATAAGGTGTAGGTACCGTATGAAGGCTTAAAGGCTAAAATAAAAAGGTGAGCCTGCTATTTTTATAAAATGAAATATCAATATTAATATATAGAGAAAGTACATTTGGGTGCATTTATTTTTATATGCTACATATATCCACGAAAGATCTGGCCACAAGCAAAACTGTGCCCGTTCGCAACGATATCGCAGACGTAACGCAAGCGTACCGCCACCCCACTGTTATCACAAAGAAATCGCAGTTCAGCAGGTTGCATATTGATGTTCATTTGCAGATAAGTAGGAGATATATGAAGACCATAAAATGGCTACTTGTTTATTATTTCATTCATTTCATCTGCAACGTCCATATTTTAGTGAAATTTGCTACTGATGTTGCAACAACAAAAAACAAAATAGAGACGAGTCGAATTGTACTTGTGCAATATTGACTAAAATAAGATTTTTTAGTGATTTGCGTTAATAGGTAGTTATTATGTTCTATATACCAATAGTTCATGATTAATCATGATTGCCATCTAATGAACCTGAATTTAAAGCAAAAACAACAAATAGTCTATTTTTATTTTATTTTAGTATGGCTATTTTGTCTGTCATGATTTAAAAAAAAACTGAATTGTCAGTATTAGTTGTCAATTTTGTTTGAATGTTTCTGTAGGTTCTGGCACGAAGGCTTTATAATACAACAATGACAATGAAAATGAACGCAAAATGTACACTTCAACCAACGATTCTGTGAAATGGTCAAAATAGGAACTACGGTTGTCACTGTCAAATGCATACTGTTTTATTCCAAATCAAAGATGATTCAGCACGATTTGACGTTCTTGAAAGGAAAGTGGCGGCCTCCTTCAGTTCACGGGAATGTTGGTTTTACTATAAGTCCCTACTAACATCCAATACGTCACGAATTTGACATTATGAATTGCTCTTAAATTGAGACCATTTTACGCATTTGCATACAAAACTGTCAAATGAGATGATGTACTCAAATGAAGCTTCATTTTATGATAGTCAAAAAGTGACCATTTCACCATTTTAAGTGAAATAACACACATGATGACCAGTTTATGAACATACAATATGGCCTTTTTAGACCTGCAGAATAGTGAAACATTCACAGTGCTGTACTTTACGATCTAATAATTTGGTGTTTCTAATGGTTTTATGCAATATATTGTCAAATATAGCGACGCGATTGCTAACGATTCCTATTTCATGCACCTATGTGTAACTTTTCTGTAAAATGTAGTGTTGTAGTAACCACATGGTCACACCATGTGATATGACACTATAACATAGTATAATAAGCAATAATTATATAATAAATTATATCTAATTGATAAGCAATAATATTCTAATATGAAGCAATATTTATATTACGGTAGATGCTATAGGTACCATATCCTTATTACTAAAAAATATACTTGGAATAGAATACAACGCCTATGTGCAATCGTACTAAGCATAAAGTTTAAAATAAATAAAACACGTTAAGCTGCTTAACGTGTTTCATTTATTTTAAACTTAAGCATGTATCAATGTGGTCAACGGACGATATTAAATAAATAATTTGTAAGAATTGCATTTGTACGCTGTTTTTAAGAAACAGGTTTTGTTTACATGTAATTATGGCAGTACTAAATCAAAAGAGCAAAAGTGCTATTCTGTGGCCAAATTCGATATCGAGAGTCAGACGAAGTAGCTCACTGCGGGCCACTATTATGAAGGCCATGTATATGTCGCCGCCAACTAGCTTAATCAGCTGTCCAATTAACTGCCTAGGCAGTTAACTAAACGGAGCCATTCCATTAACAGCCGTAATGATATTCAGCCGTCTCGTTTATTACATCATTTAACAACCTGGCTGGCTAATGCTGATTGTTCTTCGTGGTTATTTTTTTTTATATCCATGTAGAAATAAGTCATTTTTCTAACTGTTTAATTAAATGGCTATATAGGCAAGTAGTTAAACGTCATTGATCCAAGTAATTTGCCTAGCCGTTTGATTAAATGGCTGAACACCATTCAGGCCGTTAATTGAATGGCGCCGTTTAGTTAACTGCCTAGGCAGTTAATTGAACGGCTGATTAAGCTAGTTGGCGGCGACATTTACACCATCAGCGTTGTATTGGTATTTTAGCCCTCATTATAACCTAAAAGTAATTTAATATCCTTCCCATACATTTAATGTGTAAATTAGTTTTATTAATATTTAACGGTCACTAAGTATCTACTTCAATATTGCTGCAGGTTTTCATACGCACCTCCATTGTCGTATTTCATTTGATACATTCATAATTGGTATTACAGAGTACTTTAGGTTAAACTTTAGGTTAAACACTTCTAGTATTGGTTAAAAATTTAATCACACTTCAATCTTCCAAGATTACATTTTAATTAAATAAAATAGGAAGTACTTAGTACAAATTTCGAAGTTGTTAATAAATGTGTCTACTTAGGGCAGGTTCTCCAGCTTGGTAGAAACAAATTCTAGAAAGAACAAGCCAGAAGAATCCACTCGGGAGGGCAGCTTTTGGCAAATTACGTTAGGTCTTCTCCCCACTCCTACCGCAATGCCTGAAAACATTGGTCTTCGACCCGTGGGTCCTACAGGTTATGACTTACGATGCCGAAACGTGGACACTGACAGTGGTTAGTCTACGATACAACAATCGCGCAGCGGGCTATAGAGCGAACTATGTTTGTAGTATCTTTGAAGGATAGAATTCAAAATGACGTCATCCGACAAAGAACTTAAGTTACCGACATAGCTCACAGAATAAGGAAGCTGAAGTAGCAGTGGGCTGGCCACATTTGTCGAAGTACTGATGGCCGTTGGAGCCTATGAATCCTAGAGTCGAGACCGCGAGTAGGCAAAATAACTGCTGGCCCCCTAGTCTGCTGGACTGGCGACCAGAAAAGGGTGGTTGGAATAGACTGAATCCGGAAGGTCAGAGAAATGGGAGAGGCCTTTGTCCAGCAGTGGACTGCAATAGCCCAAATTTATAGCAAAAACAAAACAAAACGATTGGACTAATTGAGCTGTCATACCTAAAGGAAAGCTTTTCATGCCTAAAAATCCTGGTACAAATTAAGAAAAAAATTAATATATATTATATACAGTATATTAAGCAGTGAATAGATGAATTCAACATTTCGCAAAGAAATCTTGAATGAGTATTTTACAAATAACACCAACACCAATATAGATATAAGGATTACCTATACAATTTTGTGTGTGATATTTTGTGCCTGCTACGGCTAAGAATACAATTACCTACATAAAGAAATGAATTACTCAAGAATATCGCAAGCCTGTTCCATCATAGTAGTAGTGTCCTACCAATGATGAAATTCTTGCCGAAGCCGATTAATCGGTTTTCACTAAAATCTTCGGCAGAAGCCGAAGGTGTGAAGACCCTAAGAAATACGAAAAATTTCTTAAGCTAAAATGCTATCTTCTACATAGCAATGAATGCTGCCGGTGGACAGCATGTCGTTTTGAATGCAGAAGAAAGAAAGTGGGTGACAAGACGGAAACCTGCTGCATGCCAGCATTTACCTGCAAGCTAGCATTTACCTGCAAGAATTCCAAAGCTTCGTCACAGAGGTTGCGAAAATGGCGCTGCTAGCAACCCAGTTACACAGTCTAGGAGTCAGACCAAGGGGACACGTATCTTGGAGCTAAATCGCGTGCCAACGACGCCGTGGATTATATTTCAGTAATCCCTAATAGTAGACTATACTATCCGCCGTAGCACACTGTACTATCCTCAAAACGCCCAAACGCGTCTAGAGCGCATTTAGAGCACATTTTAGGTCTAAGATATTTTGTCCTGAGCAAAAGCTTGGAAAGAAGCGATTTGTGCCACTCTTTCGAAAGCTTTGATGATGTCAAGACAAATTGCTAGTGACTCGCCATGTTTGGCCCTCTACACCTCAAGGATGTGTAGAGGGTAACGTACGCCAGAAGATCACCCGTTGACCGGTTCGGCCTGATATTATATTGCCATGTCATTAAATCCTCTAGGGGACGCATGAACTGTGTGTTAATTATGTGCTCGAATATCTTGCACACTGCACAACCCAGTTGACCCGACCCAACTTGGGCAATAAATTGTCGCCAACTTGGGCAATCGCGGTCGTGACCTTCAGTGTCGCTTCGTGACAGTAGCACTGCACGCCGCCGTCACGAGCATATCATACACATAACACGTGACGGTGACTCTGTCTGAATTCGATGTTCCATTAAAGTGACCCTAAGACCGATCCCTGCGGAATACCGCATGGCAGTTTACGCGGTCCAAGGCCCGGCACTGTTGGAAAGATGATGACTCTCTCCGTCTGATACACCCCAACTATGCGTCGAGGGTAGAAGGGCACAATCTCCACGATACACGAACGTCTCCCTAATGCGACTCCAGGGCAAGCTCTTGAACGCGTTGGCGATATCCAAGGGCACCGTTGACATTATCTCGGATTTAATAACTCTGGCCATTGTCGCCCGGTGTCTCTAACACCGGATCAACGGCGGGTCCGTGGGCGTCCGGGAGTGAATTTTGGATTGGCCGCGTCCTGAGGCTACTTTGTTGTGGACGCTCCATAGCATATTGAATGAAATTTTAAAGCTTTTTCCTATCTTAATCGATTTTAAAAGTTAGCATACTAATTGTATGCTAACTTTTAAAATCGATTAAGATAGGAAAAAGTGAATCGCTCAGGCCGGACTCGAAACCGCGATCTTTCCCTTACAGGGGGAATGCCCTGACCACTGAGCTATCGAGCTACGCCTGAGGCATTCCAGATTCTCTCATACAACCGTCTTCTTGCTGGAAAACGCTGATCTACTCTGTGCGCTTTCCGTTTCTCTCTGGCATCATTCAGCCAATTTCAAATTTTGAGAACTTGCAAACATTCGGCTTCAGCCAAAGCATCGAAAAAATTTTGGCCGAAGCTTTGGTCGTACACTACATAGTAGTGAATCCGTCATAGCAAATTCACCTCTTCAGCCATTCACCCCTTCAGCCATGCACTGATTTTTGACTATTCACCCTGTTTTAACAATTTAGTAATGGAATTATAATATTTTGTAAATGATATTCAATAGGTTTTAATAAACCTACCATTCAATAGGACTTGAGTGTGAAAATGGTGTGGATTTTAATTGTTATTTACGTCTCATATAAATAATTTTAAGCATAATTTTTCTAAAAATAATAAATAAACTTACAATTTTTTATCATTAATTCCTAAAAACTTATTTATTGTATTGCTATTTTTTAAATTATTACTTAATTTGTAGGCTGTAGCAAATATTTTAGTAATTTTTGTCTTTGCGCAGTCTCTCTTGTCTATGATACAGCTGAATGTTATCTTGATATGTAAAGTAGAGCTAAATGTTAATTATTTTTAAGTTAATTATGTAATGTATTGTATATAAAGAATGTGGAAAACAATTAACGAGTTTTAATAACTACATACCTATTTGGAGCCTAGATGCAAAAGGCCAAACTGTAAAGGCCTATCATAAAACGTAGGTACGTCCTAAGTTCCGAAAAATTAGGAAATCTACCTTTTTGAGAGTTCCGGAAAATTAGGAAATCTACCTTTTTGTGAACCTGATATGCGAATAAGTGAATAAAATCTCACACAACAGTTAAATTTAAACCCCCAGTTACAACGTAGGCACCTGCCTATTTGTCACATCCCACATCCCTTACTCAAAAGCGATTACTGACAAGTCTCATTAATGAATCAAAATACTTCCAAAGCTCAGAAGGAGATTATATCGGCAACAGCCCTACGCGGAGTGCGGCGCGGTATCTTTGATGTGTCGCGCTGCTTTTTGTAGCGAGCGCGCCAGACCGCGGCATCCCGCCACCATCGCCACACCGATTGAAATTATACACCATACACGATGCGAAAGTGCAACTAAGTTCTTAAGTTTTCTTGAGTGCGGTGGGACTACAGGGATACAAATTCCTCGTGGACCCACGAGCGTGTCGTACCGCTGGGACCAGGGCTAAAAGAGGGAGTTGGTAATCAAATTCAACGGTAATATAAAAATATGTTATGTAAAATATGTAACAGATTATCAATTAATAAATAAATAAAAATAATTATTCAACTTAGCCCTCTAACACAACTTAGCCTTTTTACGTCGAACGATTCGCCAGAGTTAGCCTTTGACGTCAAACGATTCGCCAGAGTTAGCCTTTTGACGTCGAACGATTCGCCAGAGTTAGCCTTTTGACGTCGAACGATTCGCCAGAGTTAGCCTTTGACGTCAAACGATTCGCCAGAGTTAGCCTTTTGACGTCGAACGATTCGCCAGAGTTCGCACATTTTATTTAAAAATAACGTATTGTGCAGTGAAAGAGTGCCACGATTCATCTCATAATCACCAAAAATATTTAAAGATCACATTTCAGGGGTCAATTCTTTAAGGCTTCTTATATTTTCGTGTAAAACATTTATCGAACATTTCATATACTTATATGATATGTTCATTTCATACATATCATTTTACTACTTTTATTTTCTTATAATATTTAGGTACTTGCATCATGTCATTGATTGCTTTATCACAAACCTACAATACTCAGTCAAATAGTTTCAAGGTTAGATACCACAACTTGATAAAAATAAGTGTGTAATGAAAACAAAGTTGGTAGGTACTTTTGAGCCCTGAGTACGCTTACTATCGTTGAGTGGTGTAATGACTTATTACGAGGGCTACTGCAGTCTGTCCTCCCAACCCGGACTGTGTTCGTTGTTTAGTATGGTTATTTTCAGTCTGCCTGTAAGGTGCCGCCTCATTCAATGGACCTGGGATAGTAGACAGGAAGCGGAGTAGTAAGAAGTGTGATGCAGGCTAACACAGGGAACGTATTATACAGCGACTACGTCCATATCTGGCCATGTCAGGCTGGTTTCTGGTGGACCTACTAGGATTACTCAAGTATTTGTGAAACTTAAGTATACAACATGTAGTTATGTGTATCTAAGCAACATAAAACAAGTACCTATATCTAGCCATCGTCATCCTATATGGAATGTACCCTACCTATTCATTGAATGTCTACGTATCGTAAACTTCTGCGAATTTGCACACATTTTGAGGGAGTTTGTTCATATTTCCTGTTCCTATGTCGGTCTTAACAGATTTATTTTAACAAAAAGTATTTCAATTGGAATTGCTTAGAAGTTGGAAGCCAATCGTCTACCAAAATCTTCACGAACCAATCTGACTTGCAAGTAGGCACATACTGATTGATGGACCAGGTTCTGGCGCTCTTGTGGTTGGGAGGTGGGAAGTCACTGAGGACAGACGACTGACGAAGGTCTTGAATATAACCGAGAAACACAGTGTAGGTGCTGTGTTAAAGTAACGGTGATTTCATAGTTGATCGCATTACGAATTTCATTATACTGAACGTGTTAGTATTTCCTGGTTATAACACTAGTATATGAACCATGGAAACCGTTAAATTTAGCCTGATGGTAAACTGAAGGCAATGTCTCAGGAAAGAGGGTCACCATTACAGACACATGACATGTTACAATGGTGGTACTCAGCTTGACGACCTCATGAGATTCTTTTTCACGCCCTGCTTCAAGGACCCGGGCCTGTAGGAAGAGGGAAACACACCTGGGACTGGATCGCCATCAAGTAGACTAGAAGTTTACATGAACATTTACTGATTGACGTACGGGGTCTGGCGTAGGCTTTTATCTCTGGGTTGGGGTAGCAGACGGCGATGGCTTATGCAAGCCACAAAAATAACTAGAGAAAGAGAACGGACATTGGGCTTCAACGTGTTACCGGAATTGGCGCCTGAAACCTGCGAGCTTCCTCCGCTGTCATCAAGTTAGTAACTAGGTAGGTTAAGTAGGTTTTATGGACCTAAGCTCAAATAAAACAAAATTATTTACTGGGGTTTTGAATTTTAACCCCGATCTCAGTCGTGCGCACTTCATAGTACCACAATCCATGGTAGTAGGTATCCTATAAAAATAGATTTTAATAGGATACCTACTTTGAATACCAACAGAAATTAATTAAAACATTCACTTGGAGTCGACTTTCAGTCTAATTACGAAATGCCGATCTTTGATATTTGCCGTGAAGCGACTGACATCTGACCCCCTCAAATAACCCACAGGTGATAGACCAACCCCCCTAGACACTTGTCTTGAGTATTTCGTATAGCAACTGGGAACGACGGCTCAACCTTGTCCAAGTTTGAAAACTGTTATTCCCAGCCGAAACAAACCTAAAAGATTGACCATCCCATAGAACGCCGGACTTTTCCTCAACTCGAGATCCCACGAGAGTGAGTCACGAATCAGGCTATAACCGGTTTAGATCGTAAACGGGCCGTAAAAAATACTTTTCACTTTAAGACCGTCTCGTTAAACGTGCAGGTAAGTTCGTAAATAATTTTATGGCCTACAGTTACTACAGCTCTCTCGACGTATACCTATTGTCATACGAAACAGTATCTTTCAGTTTAAATAATATGTGCTCTGTGAATTAATAATGTTGTTTTAATGTTTATTAATTTATTCTGTAGTAGGTACTAGTGAGTAGTGACCCGCCCGACTTCACACAGTTCCAATTTTCTTTTACAAAAATTTATTAGAATTAATTATATCTTCATTATAAATGTGTTATTAACAATGAAAATCTGCGCGGTCAAGTAGGATTACCGTATTAGTGCCTACTGCGAAGTTCTTAAAAGAAAAAAAAAACACTTTGCCTAATCAGGAATCTTGATCTCAGTGTGTGTTGCCAGCGATGACCTACGGAACTGAGACTTGGTCCCTTACTATGGGCCTCATAAGAAGGCTCAAGGTCACCCAAAGGGCGATGGAGCGTGCTATGCTCGGAGTTTCCCTGCGTGATCGAATCAGAAATGAGGAGATCCGCAGGAGAACTAAAGTAACCGACATAGCACACAGAATCGCCAAACTTAAGTGGCAGTGGGCGGGGCACATAGCTCGTAGAACAGATGGCCGTTGGGGCAAGAGAGTTCTCGAGTGGCGACCACGCGCCGGAAGACGCAGTGTAGGCAGGCCTCCCACACGGTGGACCGACGACGGTGAAGGTCGCGGGAAGAGCATGGATGCGGAAGGCGCAGGACCGGTCACTGTGGAAATCCTTGGGGGAGGCCTTTGTCCAGCAGTGGACGTCTTTCGGCTGAAATGATGAATGATGATGAATCAGGAATCGAAACCTTAGGCGCGGTTTATACAAAAGAGACGTGACGGGGACGTATTTCGGTGGCGGACATTTTAAGTAACACAATATAAACCTTATGTAGTGTACAATTACGTCGTTTTTGTCTTAGATGAGAATTGCGTCGTCGTTTAGTGGCGAGACGTCGCCTGGAGGCGCAAGCGTAATTCTCCTCGAAGACAAAAACGACGTTATTATACACTGTATAAGGTTTATATTGTGTACTTTACCGTCATACGTAACTGCCACCTCTCCTCTGTGTAAACCGCGCCTTATGTACACGAATGCAAATGCAAGCTGAAATTCCTGTTTAATATCGGGAGCAAACAACAATTCCAATATTATTGCCACTGACAGCTAATTAACAGCTGAAATTAATAATAATCGGTTTTATCTCATATATCACGTTCGTTACTGGTGACAAGCTTTGATTAATACAAACGTCATCAAAATATTTCACTATACGCCATTTGTGTCTCAACACACAAAGTGTGTCAGTTCTAATTGTAATTAATTTCCACATTTACAATGATGTGATAAAATTGATACCTACGGAGTCTGATGTTTCGCAGATACTTAAGGAGGATTTTTAGATGTGCATCTGGATTGAGTGATCTTTTCTTATATTTCAACGAAACCAAAGCGTACATTTAGTCAAAAATTGTCAAAAATTATAACCGATATCCAAAAATTTGTCACTCACAAGATAATGAAGATATTGACCAATATGTCGATCACTCAATACAGACATTTTGCAAAATGGCTTCAAGCTGAATCTTAGCCAATACTTACTCCGTGGACAAAATTTTCGTATCAAAAATTTGTACCTAATTTGTCACATTGTTTTACAAAAAATCTAGAAACTAAAAGGTAAATCCAGGAATCTATGACAGTTTCATTGGATCACTCAATTTTTTTTTCTGTTCTGTGCTCAATTCAGACAAATTTAGATTGAGTGATTCTAGAAATAGGGTATTATGTAGACATAATATGCATTTTTTATTTTCGCCATAAATTTAAGACTCGAAAACATTTTTACAAATTGCAATCACAACGCCAATATTTATAGCTAAATAGTTATGAGAAATTAAACCTTTTTGAATTTGCTGAACTGAGTGATCGTTAGAAACGCATGCAGGTAACTATCCCTTTTGTTTAAATCTACACTAACTGCGTTGAAAATTTGTACTACTTTGTGACTAAAATTTGGCATAAAATTCATTTGTCTATGTCATTTCATTTACGAGATTTAATTTTTTATTTTTATTAAAGAATAGAGTGTTGTAGGGTACCTAGATATATTTTTTTACTGTTGATGGACTATTTTATCATCTACTATCTATTGTATTCCTGCCATTGAATCTAAATATAATAACCGTATTTGGTATTCACGCTCTTAGAAGATGCAATTTCTTTTAGCGACGAAAAGGGAACTTGTTCTTTTTGTAATGGTACTGCTGCCTATAATAACGAACTTTCAAATATTATTTCGATGGAGTTAAATGGAACAGAAAAAGTCAATTTACATGATGTGCCCGAAATGATGTTAATAAAAAAGAAGTCCTACAGATTACTGGGAGGTATAGAATTCATCGCTTCTATGCATCCTGGTGGAATGGGTCATTATAGAGCACGCGGGTATATAAATGGACGCATGGTTTGCTATGATGATAATATGCAAAAAATGTATGATAGTAAAAATGAATCACTTATTTTTTGCATGTACTTACTTACGTAATTTGCCATTTAAAAGAGTAGTTTGCTTTCTAAATAAAAATTGACAAACATTTTATTTAGTCTTATGATCTCATATTACTATGGTCACCCTACTAGCACTTTTCTCTGAAAATTAATTGTGAAACGAATATCTAGTAAGTGAAATGACATAAACAAATGAATTTTATGCCAAATTTTGGTCACAAAGTAGTACAAATTTTCAACGCAGTTAGTGTACATTTAAACAAAAGGGATAGTTACCTGCATGCGTTTCTAACGATCACTCAGTTCAGCAAATTCAAAAAGGTTTAATTTCTCATAACTATTTAACTATAAATATTGCCGTTGTGATTGCAATTTGTAAAAATGTTTTCGAGTCTTAAATTTATGGCGAAAATAAAAAATACTTATTATGTCTACATAATACCCTATTTCTAGAATCACTCAATCTAAATTTGTCTGAATTGAGTGATCCAATGAAACTGTCATAGATTCCTGGATTTACCTTTTAGTTTCTAGATTTTTTGTAAAACAATGTGACAAATTAGGTACAAATTTTTGATACGAAAATTTTGTCCAAGGAGTAAGTATTGGCTAAGATTCGGCCTGAAGCCATTTTGCAAAATGTCTGTATTGAGTGATCGACATATTGGTCAATATCTTCATTATCTTGTGAGTGACAAATTTTTGGATATCGGTTATAAGTTTTGACAATTTTTTACTAAATGTACGCTTTGGTTTCGTTGAAATATAAGAAAAGATCACTCAATCCAGATAGATGCACATGATTTTTAGACCTTAAAATACCGCAGTGGAGTGTTTTTGCGCCGTTTCTTCTCCACCAGCGCCTTGGAAGCGGTAGTAAACTAAGGTTAAGTAGAATTTATTAATGACGTCATTAAGAAACAACCATGTTGTTCTAGATTGAATAAAAATCTTTGACTTTGAAAAAGGTCACTTTATTGGAATTGTTTATGGGAAGAAAGGGGTTGTGAAAAATATATAAGTATAAAATAATATGTTTGAGAAAAATATATTGTGATTCTGCTCATAGGAGTGACCATTTAACAAATTTTATAGGAATCTATTGAAATCTACCGGATATTCATAAAGGTACTCGTTTTTAGCAGTCTCTCTGGCGTAGCGGTATACGGTAGTGTAGGCGGCTGCTAGGCAGCAGGCGCGGGTTCGATGCCCGCTCAGTGCAAATATTTGTGTATATGAATATTTGCATTGGTCTGGTCGTGCCTCGGAGAGCACGATAAAGCGTCGGTCCTGGTTGCCATACAAACATCTATGGCAGTCGTACGGGTAGTAAAAGCCATAAAAAGTCCAATAACTGGTCTAAATGCAATACTTCAATATCGCCTTTGGGTTATGAAGGTCACATGGCAGTAGCTTAATAAGACTGTGCCCGACACCGGGCAAGAGAGCAAATGTGGGTAGAAAAATATCCGGTTCCGGCAGGTTTTATCAGACCAAAAGAAGAACTGCCGCCTAGACATCATCTCCAGTGGCCAACCTGGAAGTCATTAAATCGCCTGCGGACCCAAGTTGGCCTTTGCAAGGAAAATATGGCAAAATGGGGCTATATTGACCGATCGCAAGTGGACTGCGAGTGTGGGGCTCAATCTCAGTCCATATCGCATTTGCTCTCTTGCCAACTGTGCCCCTCCACCTGTACTACCGAGGACCTGTGTAGGGCAACAGATAGCGCTGTGGCTGTGGCCAAGTTTTGGGCCGACAAAATGTAAAAACAAGCCATCAAGTCTTGTATCTGGCCATTGACTCGAAGAAGAAGAAGTAGCTTAATATCTAAAATATCGAAGTTCAGTGAAATCCACAATGGTAATGTGGACCCCAGACTCCAAGCTGAAAGCTTTGAATGCGACTGGGGTTAACGCTTAGGTGAACATGAAGAAGAAGACTCATTTTTAGAAGAAAATCATGTACCCAATACATTCAGTGATCAATGTATTACATGGTTTTGTGTGAAAACGACATCGTTAATGTACCTACCTACCTGTTGTAGATATAGTACCTACTTACGCAGGTACCTACTAATTATTTCGTCAGTCGCGCTTACACCGAGCATCTTTAGGAATGTCATATTACATATTTTAGTGACCCATTCACACCCGACCGTTCGTTATGGTATCTACCAAATTTGGCACTCGCTGATTTTTTAAGCCTTGGACCTTTACGTTATAAAAATATTATAACGATAAGGACGCGCGGATGCCATGACGCTGTGCATTTTGAAGATCGTAAAATATGTTTTGAAAGGGTTGAATTAAGATTTAATAAGTATTCCGTAAAATGCTTTGTTTTAATTATTTGTTATTTTTTTAGAAATTCCGGCTTAGATCTTCATTAAATCAGAATTTTAAGTGCGAGCTCTGTTAGAAAAGACAAAAAGGAGGATCGCCGCGCCCCGTCAGGAACTATTTTTCATACGCCTTTTCTTTGATTCAAAATATACCTTATCTGTGTATATCCATTGCCATATCTGTGTGCCATTCTATTGCCTATTTTTTATTTCATAAATTTACATCATTTTTCGAGGCAATCACCAATAAATGAAAATATAGTCATTAAATCACGAATGTCAATCAGTTTGACGTATTATTCCGACTAAAGGTCCCAGCTCAGGAGCATAATGAAAACAATAACATAAATTAAAACATAATGAAAGTAGAAAAATTGTAGGCGCACGCTGAGGTTGTAACAGACAAAAGAGGCTACTCTATTTCAACTGTACCTACCCCAATTACTGTTGTATGTAACACAGGTGATTAATAAATATTATGAATATTGTCGTCTTTGAACAGTTTGAGCTTGCTGATTGTTCATAGCCTGTGAGTTTCTTGTGAGTAATGTCAGAGTAGAAATAGAAGTAATGTATAACAACATATTATTAAGTACAGTCTCCAACGAAAAGTCCCAGCGCATTTCACTATATAGTATAAAACAAAATCGCTTTCTCTGTCCCTATATCCTTTTGTATGCTTAAATCTTTAAAACTACGCAACGGATTTTGATGCGGTTTTTTTAATAGAGTGATTCAAGATGAAGGTTTATATGTATAATATATGTTTAATATAGTAGAGGGTGCAGCGGGAACGGGATCTGACGCCACGCGGGCGTAAAAGTATTGGCGGTACGAACTTCGCCGGGTCAGCTATTTTATTTATAAGATTACTACCTATACTACTATTACTGCTTGTTATTACATCTCAGCGTTATTCCCAGTTTTTTCCAAGTGTTAGCCTTAGATCTTGGGATTCAAAGAAGAAGTACACCTGTTCTCCTAACACAAAAAATGGGATGAGCACCGTCCTAAGCCTGAGAGGAAAATCCGCTTTAACGCCTCGTACCTACCTACGTCTTGCTAGGTCTCCATACCACATATATCAGCTAAATAGAGTACTCAAAAACCACCACTTATATAATTTACAGACAATTGGGAGTTCCATTACGCATATTTCGGAGTAACGATATAATAGGTATCTGTTCGAGTCTGTATGAAGTTTAATCTCTTCTTTGCTGACTCTACATTAAAAATATGTCGTAATAACTGTCTCCAATTTTACATTTCGTGCGTTTGTGTGTCAAAGTATGAAGTAAATATGTCACCAAGCCATTGGCGTAATGGCTATAACATGCACTTCAGGCCACGGAGCTTTGTAAAAAGTAAATTATTCGTAAGTTATAAATAAAAATGTGGGATGAAACGCCATTCTTTTGCCAACAGAAATATATATTTGTGGCTATGGCGTTTCAGCGAAGTGTTGAACCTTGACGATGATTCTTTACTGTTCTATTTTAAATAATTATAATATTAGGTAAGTACTAGCTCCGCCGGCAGCTCCGCCCGTGTATTATTCTTATCCTATTGCCACAACTCATGGGAATCTATATTCCAGGCACAAAACGTAGCTTATACATTATGCGAATTATGCCAGACTATAATCCATCCGTGTAGGTACCAAATGTCAGCCAGAGTCGTTCATCCGTTTGAGTAAATCAAGCTTAGCTCAATTAAGGTTGATTTACATCAGACGAGCGAATCCTCATTCTATCCCCTATTCTTCAATTTCGTTTAGTGTAAACAGTGAATATACATTCGTCAGTTGCTCTTTCTATGAAATCAAGGTTTTGTTTACACTAAAATACTTAAAGAAAGAGTGTTCTTGTTCTAGCCCTAAGAGCGTTTTCACACTCATCCCATATCCGATATTCGACATCCGATATCGGAGGAAGTCAAATATATGAGATATGTGTCTGTCTTTCACATTGCCCGGCCCGATATCGGTTATCGGAGCCAACATCACTGTGTTACCCCGAAATCGGATCACAAAAAGTCTAAAACGGCGACTGCAGCAATTTTCGACCTTAATGACATTTCCTTTGTTATGTGACTTTTCTCGTTAATTGATGACGCTGATCACGAATATAAGAAAAAAAAATCGATAGCATATGTCATGTCAATAAGGTCGGAAATTGTTTTCACTACTTTTTCTTTTTTTTTTCATCCCTAGCATCCCTAACGAGTCTGTGCTTTCGAGCAAATGGCCGTATCGGGCCGATTTTATCGGATAAATATGAAAACAGCACAGGATGTCGGCTATCGGACGTCGGCTATCGGCGTCCGACACCGATATCGGATATCGGATAACTGTGAAAACGCTCTTACTCTATGTTCTTTTGGTGTAAATCAACCTTGACAAACATGTAAATATTTTCAAAAACGAACGAGATCTCGTCGGCTGCCCTACTCACAATATTCTGTTACCTTCCGCGTGTGAGGTAGGCTGTCACCCCACATAAGTCACGGAGAACGCACAGACTATAGTTGCAATATACGAGTACCTACAGGTCTCATATATTAACGCTATGGGAAGATTTAATCAAGTTGGAATGAAAAATGCCTGCGGGAGTGAGCAGGGACGCCCCCTGTACACACGGTACTGACTGCAAAAAAGGTTGTATTAAAGAGAAAAACCGAATGCGTTTAAAAAAAAATGATAAAATTAATTTTGAATTTCGATTATCTTATTTCTAACGATACTAGGTCGCATTGCCACAATATTTATGGAATTGAATTTCCTCTTATATAAATGGACTAATCGATAAATTGGCGAACGTATCCCTGCGTTGGTACAGCAGCTCAGGTCATTACAATCATACCTGTTATTACAAATATCATATAACCACTTTGTTTGAAGTAATATTCGTCTATTAACATCTGTACTGCACACATTCCAGGAACTTTTTCTGGACAGTCTCTATTTCCTGCTTATTTTTACTAAAATAAGGGTCCCATATGGACACAGCAAATTCTATTTGGAGTCGTACTAGTGATTTGTAAAGATATAAGTAAGTAGTGGGTCGTATGAATGTCTTGGTATTTTTTTTTTATTTATTACAAAACTTAATACTAATTATACATATTTTGTACCAATAAAACCACAAAAGGTTTGTGTAGGTACACACATTCATTGCGCGCTGACAATCTATACTAAAAATAAATAAGGTATTGCGGTAATTCCACTTAAAAATTTAGAGCGTGCATTATGCAATATAATACATAATATACATATTAACAAATTACGTGACCCAAGTCGCGGGCTATAGCTAGTAGATACTAAATACATAAATATGTTAACGTTCCACGAACAACATGAGAGTAAGCAACTATATCTAATCAAGTAGGTAGGTGAATAAATTAGAATTACCATTAAGAACTCGTACATTTTAAACGTTTTGTTAACTATATTGTTTATATGTAATTCTAGATGAAGCGTGCAATTCAACGTGACGCCTAGATCTCTAATTGAATCAACTGCATCTAGCTATAAACCACAAAGTTTATATCAGTCTTATAGATTTACATTTACTTAGGTTTAGACTTAATTAATTATTCTCACTATAAGAAAAGAAAGAGTCTTGATCATTCTAGAATTTCATAAGATCGTCGGTGTTGGTAATTGTATGAGATATTTTGAGGTCATCTTCGTACAATAAAAAGTTACAAAATTTAAAATAATTTGATGTGTCGTTAATAAATATTATGAATAACAGGGGGCCCAGGATAGAGCCTTGTGGTACCCCAGAACTCACGGGTACAAAGTCAGATTCAAAATCATTCAATAAGACTTTTTGGGTTCGATTGCTAATATACGAAGTATTTTGTGATCCACTCTGTCGAAAGCTTTCCAAAAGTATTATTTTCAAAATATTATTTTCAAAAATTTGTGTCTGTTGATGTACGTTTAAGGAAATCATGTTTTTGCGGTATAACAATATTGTGAATTGATGGGTGAATAATATTATGTACCAGACGCTCGAAAAGCTTCGCCAGAGTGGGTAAGATTGAGATAGGACGATAATCTTCTGCTCTAGTTTTAACGCCTCCTTTGAATACTGGTATTATGCATGCAGCTTTCTAGACCTCAGGGAAGACACCTTCATGTAAACATAGGTTAAATAGGTGTTGTAGAGGTTGGCATATGACATCAGCAGTTGATTTAAGAAAAAAAAGAAATGTTGTCCAACCCATCTGGGATCTCCTTTAGTTATATCAAGGGCTCGTAGTCCTTTATAGACTGCCTCTTCAGTTATTTGTATGTGACTTATAATAAGATCAGATTGCTGATTAGTAGGATCTCGTATATTTTTGTCATCATCGCTGTTGCACTACAGTTCTGCAAGCAAATACTTTATGTTCTTTACGATCAGTGTATCACTGGATCACTGTACTTTCGTTACATTGTCTAATAGCTAGCTTTTGCTTAGCAATGCGCAGCAAATGCTTAGGACCTCGTAATCCAAAGTGCTATGCTGCCGGATACGATTGGCGGTCAGACGAGACGAGTTTGATTACGGTGAGTCAATACCTGTGATGAATTGCAATGATTAATTGCACCACCACAAATGCAAACACAAACCCACTTACATCCAATTTTAATCACTATGGGATAGATAGAGGATAAACAAACATTCATTCTTATGTTTCACTAAAAATATATATTTCAGTTCATTTAAAAAAAATGCACAAATTGAAATCATAATATCTACTTTTGAGCGCATCAACAATTGTTCTACTGTCCGTACTAGGGTGGAATTGCAAAGGGTTGCAAGTAATGAGAAGAATGAAAAATGGCCGTCGTCCCGCGCGGGTATTTATTAAAAACTACAAAATTCTTGCCCCAGCTTGCACTGAATTATGGGAATAGTTGCCACACTTACCTGATATTTTATCGACTTCTAACTTCTAACTTGAATTTATGTAGGTATATTTTCTTACAGAAAATATTAAAATATTAATGTTTTGGAGCCCTGTTGAGAGGTGAAAATTTGATATAATTTGAAAATAGAATACCACCTTTCTCTTTTGTTATGTAGAGAATGAACCATAGAGGTCCGACCTCACCTCACCTTAAGCACATATACTTGAGGTAACGATGACGTGGGTATGACAAACCCGAATCAATTGTAACCAACCTGTGTTTCATCACATCTAACTCTGTTGCTCACCAAGTATTCCCTTGAAAGTATATCCTCTGAAACTCCAGAAAAAATCGATATTAAGTGTTCGGTGATGCGGGTGCCTATTTCCTCGGCTGAGGTGCCTATTCGTGCCAGGAACTATATGGCGCCACTACCTACAAAAAATAAAAATTACGTGTTAATTTTACAACAGCCAGCTACAGACATACAAGAACCCTATGTGCTGTGGCTTAGATCGGTTTGAATCCAAAAATATTTGCATTTCGCAAAGTTTGAAAAAAAAGGAACAATTTTGAATAAAGAACACGTCACTATAGCTAGCTCCGGTGAGACTACTACTCTTTGCCGCTACTCATTAATACTCATTAATTAATCAACTCATTATCATCTTTAGTTAGTCACTGCACTAAGAAGAGTCCCCTCTAATACACTATCTCTTGATATGATTTATTTTGTCTTTTACAGTAGGGACAGTCGGTGACTCTCCACTTTAACCCCAAACTAAAGCTCAACGCCAGAGTCTTGCACGTCAGTTTGTCAGTTGATGCATTTTTAGGCCATGAAGATCTTGGTCGGGTCTCCGTACACCCCCAATAATGGAACAACCGTGCAATCAGTATATTGTCGACCTCAAAATGTTACCAACAGTTTCTTTAAACAAAAAAAGTTAGGTTATCTAGCGCAGTTTGCCTCGTTACTTTCGTTGTCAGCTTTTAGCTCTACCGATGAATCAACCAGACATAATCGACCAAAAAATATAAAACACGAACGAAATATCCAAACCCTTCCCGTGAATAATAATTATACGGATAATTTCTAGCTGTATCGTTCGAAATCGCCAACGTTACATCTATCGCTGCAACTCAAAAACTTTTATAAGTTGATACCTGAAACTAAAATCGGCCGCTTAATTTACAGCATGAGTCACATGAATGGTGGGTCAGGCAAAGCTGGACGACTGTGGCGTGCCAAGATCGTGCGATAGGGACATATTATAAATTGCCCTGTCCGTCTGTCTGTCTGTCACATAGCACGCGATGCAAAAAAGTTGGTACGTGGAGTAATCGTCGATGTTGGAGGGAACACCAATGGAGGGGGCATCTTATTTTTTTAATTAGTAGTTAGGTATTAAAAATTACTGCGATATCTATACTATTATATAATTGTAAAGTAGTCGTGTCTGTTAATTGGAGATATTTAAAAAAAAATACTTGCAGTATGTTATATTAACGATACTGAACACGAAAATATATTTTTTGGATTTCTTGTCTGTTTGTCTGTTTGTCTGTTTGTCTGTTTGTTCGCGATGGACGCAAAAACAACTGAACGGATTTCGATGCGGTTTTTTTTGTTAGAAAGGGCTTGCTCAGCCTTAAAATCTTACGTTTGTTTGATCGCAATCGGTTGAGTAGAACCAGAGATGTGAGCAATAATGTCGCTTTTTTGCTTGAGATTATTTTTATGGTAGATTTTTTATAGCTTATCATATCTAAGCAACTATGTGAATAAATAGACTTTATTTTTACATACACAATTGTGTATATAGATTCGTATTTAATGAATAAATTAAAATTTGTAATTTTATAATTTAGTTACAAAAATACAACTAGATGGCGATCACGCAGTTTTAAACAAGATAATGTTTTTTGCGTTCACAACACAATATATAAGAACTGTCATTTCGATTAGTACATTTCCTTATTATTATATCTCCTGTTATTTATTTATAATTGCTTTAAATTTAATATCCTGGGTCTTCTTCTTCAGCCGCGTGGTCCCTGGCAGAGTAGAATTTGGGCCACCCCATCTCTTCCCACGCGGTGTCGTACATACAAGCCGACTAAGGGATATAGGGCTGATTCACATCAGACAGTTATGTACAGCCTAGATTCAGCCTCAAATTCATGGCTCGAGTCAACAATAGTGCCCGGAAAACGGCAATGGGCTTACTTTCTATTACCAGGAACCAGGTACGCTTTTACCAGTCTAACTGCGGATTTGGCTGAATCTCCACAACCTAAAGGCAATATCGAAGCATTGCAACTAGACCAGTTGTTGGACTTTTGAGGGGTTCAACTACCCGTAACGACTGCCGTAGCTGTTCGTATAGCAACTGAGACCGACGGCGACGGCTTAACGTGCATTCCGAGGCACGACCAAACCAATGCAAATACCCATATTCATGCATAAAAATATTTGCACTGAGCGGGAATCGAACACGCGCCTCCTGCGTAATAGCAGGCGTGGTTCACTCCGCGCAGTACATCCGTTATATACCTACAGCGAAGTATCCGGCCGAGCGGATTAAAAATTAGTCGAGTGTCACGCGCGCGCTCGTGTGAACGCTTAAGGTGTTTTCTATGCTCGCGCTCGGCTGGGATTTTATAAAAACATTTTTTTTCTCTCTTGATCGTGCCTACTACTGGTACCTACCTTAGAATGGACAAGAAAAGAAAATATGACAGACGATATTGTGTGGCGTTCGGCTGTTTGAATTCTAATAGAAATATGCCGGATTTATCTTTTTTCTCGCTTCCCAAAGATGCTGTAATGTAATTTCGCCAAATTAATAAATTTTTAAAATTTTAAGGTACTTACCTACCTACCCATAACCCAACCTAGCACTACTACTGCTCAAAATGCGTAACTAGGCTAAAACTACTTATTTTATAGGTAGACCACGAAGTAGGTAGGTACCTAGCCAGCTAGATTTTTGAACTGGGAGGGTTATTGGATCGGACCCATCGGGGTCAACGTACTCCGCTGTCACCCGCCCGACGTATTTTTCTAATTTCGAGTGTCCTTGACGGGCATTGCGCGTTGACTATAGGTGGGTAGGTACCACTGACGATACCTACCCTACGTAATTTCTGCAGTTCCAAGTTCCTTCTTTTTAAACGACTTCAAAAAAGGAGGAGGGTCTCAATTCGATTTTTTTAATTTCTTATGTTAGTCCCTTCATAACGTCGTCATTTATTAGTTCTTACCTACATAATATATGAACCTTCGCGCTCGAAAGCTACCTTATAGCTTATAGGTAATATTTAGTATTCTTTGTTTATAGTCCGAGAGCTGAAGTAATAAATTTAATAGGTATACAAATGAATAGCATAATATTTAATATTATTCACCTGAACATGATGATTAGATACTTTGACGCACTTTGGCTAGTCTGACGGGTATATAGACCGAGAGCTAAGGTTAAGTTTGACAATACATAGTGGCCAGCTCTCCTGGCCAAAAAATTTGGCGCCCCATATTGAGGAGTATTTGAGCCACCCCCATGTATGCCCAGTGATTTTTACTAGCTTAGGAGATACGATTTTTGAAGTTATACTACTTTCTCGGCGTGGCGATTGTCAAACACTTAGAAAAATTTTCATTGTATAGAGACTGGACTATGGCGACTGCAACGGGGACTGTTCCTGTGACGGCGACGAGCGACTACTACGGTGACTGTGCTCCTCAGTGCCCTGTTTGCTTCACTCTAACCAATGACCATAAGCACATGTGTGTTTGCTCCGTACTGACTACCATTTGTCTATTTTATTTTAGGCGCCGAGAGTGGCTGATTTTAATAGGACGAGAGGACTTACTAAGCAAAGAAAATTTGAGAGCTAAAAGCTACGAAGTCTGCTCCCATCATTTTGAAGATTCTGCAATCAGGACAATCAAACAACTGAAACCAAATACAGTTCCAACAAAGCTTATAGTATCCGAGAACCGAGTTCCTAACAATAATATAAATTCAAATACGAACTGCTTTCAAAGCGCAGCGAGTCACATTCAATTTAGCTGGCGCAAATCAAAATAATTTACCAACATGATTTTTGGGTGTCGGCTCTCGGACTAGATTAAGCCGTTTCGTGTTTGCGTCGTACGGCATGTAACTAAACACGTAAATGGTATGTTCAATTTAGCAAATACACTAAAGTGTAGTAGCAAAGAATACTTAATGTAGTAGTATGCTTATCGTCTTATGTTAAAATATGCGGACATTGTAATAAAATACTTTTTTCATCTAATACTAGGTAGGTATGTTTAAAGTTGTCATTTTCACATAAGTAGAAAAATAGTAACAGGTACATAACTGGACTGGTAATCAAATATTCATTTCTTCACAAGAGGGCAACCCTAACAGCGTAAGAAGAGATAAGAGGTACGCGATAGAAAGAGACGAAGTAGTAGGTGAATAAAATTATAGGTACCTAATGTTGTGCTAGCTGAATTCCACCGTATTGCGTCGGAGCAAGACTGGAATTAATAAAATCTTCTTGCGCAGTGATCCTTCTGTACGTTAGTACTATTAATTATTCTGTGGTAATAGCCGCGTTCAGTACCGCTACGCCACAGATCCTTAACATCCTGGGTAATTCATACTAATACTAGCTGTCGCCCGCGGCTCCGCCCGCGTGGATGTCGGTTATCGCGAATCGGGGTATGAAAAATAGATGTCGGCCGATTCTCAGACCTACCCGAAATGCCCACAAAATTTCATGAGGATCGGTCGAGCCCTTTCGGAGGAGTATGGCAACGAAAACTGTGACACGAGAATTTTATATATTCATCACATAACGAGTCTGTAACTCTGTATGAATGTTCGTTAGACTGTGCTAACATTATAAATGTGAAAGGAACCCTGTCTATCTGTCTGTTGCCTTTCACGCCTTAAACGCTGAACTGAAATTTTTAACGAGTTAAGCCGACAAAGGGAACAAAAAAGAGGCACTGAAAAAAAAGTTACTGATATTACAGCTGTTCTGTTAGAAGTCGGTGCATAGCCCGATAAATCATATATAAATTGATTACATCATAGTACTTCAGGCACATTCAACAAAGTTGGCACCGACTTCTAAGGGTGTTTCTTGAAGTCGGTTTATAGTGAGTTGTAAGTATGTATCTAACGGATCCATCGTTGATCATTTGCTTAGTTTGACATTTGTTTTTATCATCAGTTTAACATCATGATTTTAGAGGCAAATACTCAAATTATGTAAAAGCAACAGATACAGCATCTTTGCCTACATTTCGAGGATTTCCATAGATTCCTAGATTCTTACTCTCCGGATCCCGCCATCTGATTCTGACTCCCTTGACCAGGTACCACCCTTCTCTTTCCAACAAAAAAAGATCATAAAAATCCGTTTCGCAAATTATGGCCTTAACATATAACGGTTCATCATCTATTTAGCTCCCATAGTAGTGAAATTCAGAGAAATCCTGATACACGAATACATATTTTGTGGTAGTGGCGAGGGGTCCATATAACTCAATACCTGCCAGCTTCCCTTTGCATAGATGGTAGAGATGTTTAAATTCATCGTCAATTCATGGAGGTAAGAATCATCTTCCAGCGATATCCATTTAAAAATTTTCGCTTTTTGCCACCTGCCTTTTTGCTGTTGTGGCTTTGCTGTTGTGGCTTTACTGGGGAACATTCTCCCTACCAGAGCCACTGAGAAAACGTACTTAAGGCTGATAAAAATCACTGCGCTTATGTACACAACATATATTGAACAACATGTACGTGCTGTAGAGTGTTATTATTAAGTTGTATTTTATCAATTTTGACTATACCGTAATTTTAATAGAAAGCGCCTAGACATTCATTTTTTGAAAACGAAACGACATGATTGCTACCACGAACAAAATAGGCGCTTTTTCCTATTATTTTGAAGTCTTCTCTCAATTCATTTTTAGCAATATAAGCTTACAATTTGCACCAAAGTGCTTATTTGCGGTCAGTTTACATGATTAATTTCTTGAAATCATAAAATTATTAAAAATACGATGAAATAAGTTACATTTTAGGCATACAAATACTATAAGTTACACAAATATTTTGTCACAGTTGTAGCAAAGATACCTGGCTTATCATAGAATATATCCGCAACTGGATGCTTTTTCAAAAATTCATTAAGGTATTGAACAGCTCTGTAAGTAGGGCTACTTTATGAAAAAAAAGGCAAAGCTGGTGGACAAGTTAAGAGCTGATGCTGTCGCCGTCCAGCACCATGCGTGTACCTGTCCGGCACATATAAGTGGATACATTCACGCACCTAAGGGCTGTCCACTTTAAAATTTAAAAGTAAATAATATCTAATGCATGACGTGCACTAACTCCCGCCTAAGTCGTAATGTATCAAGACCGAATCCCTGATACGAAAATGGACGGGTAAAGAAATGGATAGGAACTCGGCATCAGATGCGGACTTCTTCGAAATGAGATCCTTCTGAAAGTGTACCCTATCCAACACCATAAGAATTATAAAAGTCCGTTCATCATTTCCGTTCGTTCTGATTTTGATACCGCGATAAACTAACAAAAAGCAAATCAAAGGAATTGCGAACTTCCTTTTGAATGAAAATTCATCAAAGAATAAATCCTGATGAAATAGATAGATCGATTAGAGCTTGGGGAAAGACATAGTGGAGTAGAAAAGAGAGACAACTGGGAAGGAACAACTTAAGGGGCAGAGATGGGAGCAGAGAGTCGAATAGAGATGCAAGTTAGAAAGTCGAGTAAAGTGGCGAGTAGATAGGCAATTTTTTTTAAATATTCTTTTGATGATATTTATACTAGACAAATGTAAATTCGTTCATATTTAGTCTTAAGGAATCACTTTTAGAAGGTATATTGACATTTCAAAATTCTGCAATTGAGTTTGTTGCTGCACTACTACGTGGTAAACTTAATTTTAAGCGGTATTTGACAGCAAAAGATGTGATCACGTTGCACAACTATGTGAAATAAAAAAAATGAATTTGAGGTAGGGAGTCGAGTAGAGAGGCTATTAGAGAAGTGAATGGGACGCGAAGGAGAGGCGAGCAGAGAGTGAAAAAGGGATGATTCATTTCATTTCATTCATTCGATCAGAGTAAGTCGAGTAAAGAGTCAAATAAAGAGTCAAATAAAGAGATGTGAAGAGTATTTATTAAGCTCTGAATGCTTGACTCTGCGCTAAAATTTATAACACTACGCGATAAGCGACTTCTACGCGGGCGAAGCCGCGGGCAACAGCTAGTGATATTATAAAATTAGCTAACTATGACGGCGACTGGAGATATTGGTAAATTTTTGTACACTGAACCCTAATAGGAAATTAGGTTTCTAAGAAAGAAGTATGCACTACAATCTAAGTTAGGTACGCTTTATAATATCAGTAGTCTGTGTCAAAATATAAATTCTCTTATTTGCGAGATTTAACCAACTGTTAGGTAATCTGTGACAGAACGGCCACTACGGATGTTAAATTAAACGTAACAAATAGACCGATATTTAATTATTTTTTTCCTTCAATTTTTTATCTGTAATGTCATGGACATGAAAGCGGCCGCGGATGCGGGAGTTCCGCACGCTCCACGCATCCACTGCGGCATATCACACAACTCAAACTCGATAGTATCCATTGTATTGCTCGGGAAGTCGGGTCATATATCTTGAACCTAATATGTGCTCTATACGCGCAGTACCAACCTACACGTTGCTTGGGTGTCTTTTGAGGTTAAAACGGGGTGTTAAGGCAGTTGACGAGCCAAGCATAGATTATTACAAATCAATCCACGCGCGTCACGGACTCATTTTGTATAGCGATTTAGGTCTCAGATAACCCGTTCCGAGGTATACTTAGTTTAAATAGCACAAGCTAATATACCGCATCCATATGTTCACTATTACATACTTCATTAGCGATATTGCCTCGTCACGTCATTCATTGTAACTGGTAATTTTAATTGTCTCCGAAGGGAAGCGAAAACAGGCAAATAATAGCTTTGCCAATATTTGATATCGTGCGTTAATGCAATGGCCACCTTGGTTACAATGTTGCTACTTTAAAATTACGGATTTAAAATACATGCGACTTGAAACTTCTGGCGATGTAAATGGTAGGACAACACCGCGAAAGGTTAGAGAGCCTCTCTGACGTGAAGGCAGTAAACGCAACTGCTACGCAGGAGGTGCAGGTTTGATTCCCGCCGAGCGCAAATATTTGTATACAATACATTGAAATTCGTCTCGGTATTTCTGTGCCTCGGAGGACACAGTTAGCCATCAGTCCCGGTTGTCATATGGCCTATGGCAATCGTTACGCGTAGCTGGAGCCCTAAAAAGTCTAACAACTGACCAATTGCAGTCTCTTCATGGAAAATATTGAAGTTCAGCCAAACACGTAGTTAGATTGGAAAAAACGGACCCCGGTATCCTGGGTAGCTTCAGATTCGACCGTGATTACCGCAAGGCTAATGATGTTGATAGCTTTGCGAAAGATGGATATACTGATAGTTATGCGAAAAAAACCCATATCTAGCCATCAAACTTAGAACCTCCTCATTTTTTGAAGTCGGATAAAAAGTTTTATCTCTTCATAAATTTGGATGAGGTGCTCAATCATGGCATAGTAGATGTCGATTTGGATGAAATCAGGGACGAGAATACATTATAAAAAAAATGACGAAAATTCAAGAATACATTTAGTATAAAAAGTAGGATAAGTATTATCTTCCTGTGAGTCACGGGAACAGAATCTTGTATTAGGTCGTTACATATGAAATCGCCGAAATTTTCTTACAGATTCATGAGTTCGTTATTCCTGTTATTTAATAGTTATTTCCATTATTTATACTTTGTTTGAAAGTTGCTTTCAAGATTTTACAACTCTGTATTAAATTTTGTTTTTATTGGCCGCTTGATAAGTTAAATTCGATCTTCAAAAACAGTAAGTACTTCCTAAATACTATCCATTTTGATAATAAATTTCGTATTACTTTTTTACAGCTGTCACTTTTCAAAAATGTAATAAATGTTGCTGTTTGCCTAATGTTGTCCCATTCACACACAAAAAAAAAAACAATAAAATTTGGATTTGTCATTCCTAAAAAAATGCAATAATGTTAGTAACTACTGCAAATTGGGTTTCCTCCAATTTCTTCAATAAGACGGCAATTTCATATGTAACGATCTATTATCATTAATGAAACCGCTGACAATAGCTAATATTCTAATCCTCAAGAGCCTTTTTGCCTGATTACCTACCAGATTGCACGTGATGCTGTACTGGATTCCAAAAAATTTCATCATTAGCACACATTTTTGTTCAAAACCCCATTGTATTCTGTCTGAAATGAGCCAGAATGAAATATACCCACATGACCTCGCGCTAAATGTTTCATATTAAATAATAGTATCAGCACAGAATCATTAGACTGTGGTATCAGAGTACAACCACACGATATAATAATACCTACTGTGCTCGAAGGTACCGCCGGCGGCATGTTTGCTTTAAACACACACTACTATATATATATGTACCATAAGTACTTACAATGAACAAGGTACAATCACGTACTCAAGTGTTAAAAAAAATAGCCGCTACAGACACCCGTAAGCTTAAAAAAGAAAAAAAAAATTAAGTAACCGGCTCCGATACCACAAATCCATTTCCTTTTATACATTTCGAATTTCACAGAGGAATTTTACATTTCCGCTTTATATCCCAAAGGAAACGTTTTATTTCTACTTCACAGAATATCTGCATAGTCAATAGGTACATATTTGTAAACACATTGTTATTGTAGTACCGATAGGGACTAGGTGGCATTTAGGTATGGATGAAGAATACGATATTTAAAGCAGGCATAAAATGGCTAAGATGGAGCGATGGAGTTTTGTCTAAACTCCGTAAATAAATTTAAAAATTCATAAAAGGAATGACAACAATTAGAGGAGACTAATTTCACAGTAATCAACAATCAGACATACTACACATATATTTTTCTATTTAAAAATACTTATTGCAAATTATTGCATACACTGTGTTATCTATTTTTCATTAATTAATGATTGACAGTTACAAAGTCACAAGCTGGTTATTAGAGCTGTATTTGTCGAGGAAATTATAGATCATACAAAGCGTAGGACGAAATGAAAGGGTTCTTTGAAATTATATAGGTTAATTGATTGGAGTCTGATTTAAGAGATATTATTTGCTAATTAAGCGAGTGAAATATAATCATTGGGCCTAATGGTGACAGGAGAAGGGGCCAATGGGCACCGTCACCGAGGGTATTTTATTTTCACATTTTTAAATATATAAGTACTGAACTTACTTACTTCTAATACGTCCCGTTTAAAGAACCCGTGATTGTAGGATTGTAGAAAACACCTATGTAGATAGACCATTCCAGTTCTTATCATCCCCGAGGCGACATATTATAAAGAAAGGAATATAATCGTCTACAAATAGATTATCTAAAAATGTATAAA
Source organism: Eilema caniola (assembly GCA_949126895.1). Taxonomy (NCBI): domain Eukaryota; kingdom Metazoa; phylum Arthropoda; class Insecta; order Lepidoptera; family Erebidae; genus Eilema; species Eilema caniola. Next base: position 11,092,382 of record OX421460.1, on the reverse strand, counting down.
ACTATGCCAACTGTAGAATACATACAAAAATGAAATAAAAAGGGGAGAGACTACAACGAAAAATTCCTTCCCATCGACCTCTACTGGTACCGTGCGTGCCTAAAAGGCTGGCGGCATTAACGCGCTGAAAAGCGATTGAGCGAGGTAAAGGTCAGCCCTATGGTCATGGGAAGAGTCGATACATTTTTTATGAAAAAGCCACAGATGAAAAAAGGAAAATTATTCAATCAATATTACTGTATAAATGTCAAAATACATCAATGTCTAGTAGTCAATCATGCAGTTGTCATGTAAATAATTCGCCACGCACGGGTCGCGTCCCGTGCAAAGGAGACCAGGAAGTTGGATGGCGATGGCTAGCCTTTGCAACAGGTACGAGCCGGAGCGAGGATCACCAGTTTCCGGAGCGAGAGCCACCAGCTTTAAATTATTAATGTGTGACACTGTTTTCCGTGACTGTACTTCGCGGTATGTATGTAAACAGAATATTTGTACATCGGTCGGTTGGTCCGCAGGTACCTACCTACCTGATGTTTCATTCCACAGAGGGAGACGGCACCTCGCGGCTCACCCGACTGCCAACAATATAGAGGTGTGTATTTAGTACCTGGGTATTTGCTCGTGGGGCTGTATATTTAAGATAATTTTAAAATGGTAGGTCTTGAAATGATGCGGGGTTCCTTGCAAAATAGAACAAAGAGCAAATCCGTCTCTTATAGGTGTCGTACTTAAGATATTTTTATACTACTTAGGTGGCAGATAATCACTAAAAATGATGAAAAGTGGTTAAACACCAGGGGCGTCACACCCGCGCTACCGACCTTGCCGAATCTTCTTGATGAACCCTATATTATGGTCGCTTGGGAAAACTACGGCAGCGAGTTCATTCTACAACTTAAGCGTACGGGGGATGAAGTTCCTATCATAACTAACATGCGCACTGTTTTAAGCCACAGCATGTGATTAATAACAGGTCTTGTAGCTAATTATAACCGAGCAGATTAGCAATAATAGACAGGTAACTGAATATTCTCAGCACGAGATTAACATAAGAAGAGACCCTCTGCGCCTCGGAGAGTAAGTATGTTGAGCCGTCGTTGGTCCCGGTTGGCATACGAACATCTGGAGCATTCGTTATGGCTTATTAGAACTTAAAACCCTATATTTAGTTGGTAATGTGATTTCACTACAGAATTTTCATATCGCCACTGAGTTGTGCAGGTCATATGGCAGTAGCATAACGGAAAATATCGACGTCAAAACTGAAAACTGACGCCAACAGGGTTGGGAAAACGAGGCGGATACACATAATTAGATCTAGTTAAAGTGCTCAGTGACGCATTTTTGGTACAAGGAAATCTACAACCACTACAGGTGGTCAAAACAATAGGCAATTCAAAAGTGCTAAATTTTTAATCGAGCACTTTTTTATACCACTGAGGTGGTAAGCTCACGGTCCACGTGATGGAAAGTGGTTACTGTGGCCTATGGACTTGTGCAACACAAGGGAGTCACACTCATGCTGCCGAACCTGTAAACACGTTTCTGTGTCAGTGTAGAAGACAAAGCGGAATAGCCTTTGGTCTTCCCACTGACAGCACAAAAACTCTCCAGTGAGCTCTAGCTAGGTGCCTACTCTGATCACGAGGTTATTATGGCCGCGGTGTTCTTTAGGACGGAGGTACTTCCCCAGTCGGACTGCTCAATTGGACGGAAATACCATCGTGTCCCGTCATCTTCACGAACTCGTCAATTCATGGTTATATTTTTGTCTGTGTCCATTACGATAGTTTGTAAGTCAAATGATGGCATGTGTCAGTGTCTGTTGCATTCAACGGCCACCCAGTCACATGATCGCGACCATGGCCATGGTATTATTCGGGACATAAACTTTGGACCTAAAATGTATACGCGCAGTAGGTACGCGTTTCTTGGGTGTCTATTGAGGGTAGCACGCGATGCTACGGCGGTGGTGAGCTCAAATTCACCAAGCATTGATTGTTACAAAACAATCCTGTCATTGTCTCGTGATTTGGGTCAAAGATATGTGTGGCGAAGCAAGTAAGTAAGTATCTCTTTATTGTGTACACCAAGGACAAGACATTTCTTATTAATAGGTACAGTGCAGGCATAGACAATAGGCGGCCTTATCGCACAGTGGCAATCTCTTACAGGCAACCTTTGGATGGAGTGTACAAAGTCCTAACAATATTTTGTTAGTAGGTACTATTTACATAGGTGTCGGAGAGAACATAATTTGTAGGAGTACTCGTAATATATACCTACTCACCTAAAAGCATACATACCTACAATTTACTAAATATACCTATACATGTATAGGTACATTCATATACATACAATACATACATACACATATACATACATACATTCATACATATACATACATACACAATACAAAATGAAGCATACACATATACATACTGTTCATAACCTTTGTAGGAGGAGTGACCAACAAATCTAAATGTAGCCGATTTCCCGCAGGTAGTAATTGTTCACGGATTTTTTAAAAACTGGTAAGGATTGTGCGCGTCTAATACCTACTGGTAAGGCATACCACAGACGAAAAGCTTGGACGGAGAAGGATTTGTCTGTAAACTTTGTGGAGTGCCCTGGCATTTTTAGTCTCGAATTAGTAATTATAATAGTAAAATATAATAGTACTTACCTATGCATGTGTACCTACCTACCTAACGCCATGGTCACACCATATCATTAGCTTAGATAGCCTGTGACCAAGGCTACACGTAGGGTTGCCAACCGTACTTTATAATAAAGTATTGTACTTTATTTTCGTTAATTGTACTCTATATTTTATGAGAACAATAAAGTACGCGAAAATGCTTTATTTTTCGCATGATTAGTTTTTTGGTATTACTCTAAAAGCTGCTACAGGATGTACAGGAGGAATAGGAATTGTGAAGGTAGTGCCACATAATTTGCATTTTGCATTCAATTCGTTGCAAGGATCACCAATTATCCAATCACCATATTCGACTTCCCACTTTTTATTATATTTCTGCAAACGTTTATTTTTCTGTTTTTTTGGTGTTACATCTCTAATAATAATAATATTATGCAAGGGTTGTGCTGATTTGAAAAGCTTACATCACGCAAGTGCTTTCTCTGTTTTCCGTTCATGCCACAATATTTTCAAATCAGCACATCCCTTGCATAAAATTTTAAATATGATTTTAGTTCAACAGATCCTTAAAAAAGCTTATTAACAATTATATTTTCCATTTTTTAGCTTTAGTAATACCATGTTAAGACTAAACAAATGAGCACAAACTCGATAGGTTTATCTTGTTTAGTTTAGTAGTTCCTATGGCCAGCTTCTGACTCTATCTTCAGATACCATGTAATATCAGAGAGTTTGTCTTATTTAATTTAGGAATAGCTATGGCCACCTTCCTACTCCATCATCAGACCAGCTCCATTGTACCATATTAAATTTGATCAAAATTGGGTGAGGATATCTGCTTCAAAATCGAGTGCAAGATTCCACCCGAACAAATTACATACATACATACAGTGAAAGGTAAATAAAAGCTTGTAATATTAAAAATAAAATGTACTCTTTTTTTCTAAGGCTGTACTTTTTTTATCCCTTTTGAAATCGGATATACTCTATTTCTTCTAAAAAAAGTTGGCAGCCCTAGCTACACGCGACCGTAATCGCAAGGTACCGTTTATACTGGAAATTCGTCGCAGTTATCCTTGTCTAACTACAATTTAGTAAGTAGGTAGGTACTAGGAATGATTTATTCTGTGCTACAATTTCCAACTATTTATTTAATTACTTTGTCCTTACCAAGTAGGTAGTATTTTTGTGCACTTTTCAAATTGACAATTCATTCATATTACATCTATAATTTATTTGTAGAAACCCCCGTTGTCAGCTGGCGGAGCCGGTTATGTTAGACGTGAACTGATTAAAATCGCACGCCACGCGCCGTCGGGTTTTCAGCTACCCCGGTGTAAGGTGGCCCAAAAGGCATTTCCCGCGCACCCACCAAATTCTGACTTTAGTCAAGTTGTTCCGAGTGACGGTAGAAGCTTTGCAACAAGCTTTCCTGTCGGGAAACACACAGAACTCGGCAGTGGATCCTGTGAAAGCTAAAATAAAGTAATCTATTAATAGGAAGAGTAGGTAGGTACCTAGTTGGCGCTTGGATGATAATAAATGATCATTCCAAATTAAGTAGGTAGGTACTTAGGTTGGGAAATATTATCAGGTAACCTGGTGGGATGGACCTGGTAAATATATAATTTCACAGGGTTCACTATACCGAGTTCTGTGTGTTTCCCGAGAGGAAAGTTTGGAGTCAAAACAATGAGGACTATCGATTATTTTGAAACTTTATACTTACCTAATATTTTAGACCAACATAGTATCTATTCTGTGCCAACAGACAGCTACGGAATAAACCAAATTAGAAACTCAATCCGAAACAGCCATCTAAGTATAGGTACAATCTTGAGTTCCTATCTATCTAGATCAAATAATATTAATAATACGCTCTGGTGTTTTTGCGATAGACCACACACAGCCGCGGCTACCAAAACATTCACCGACATTCCTCAGATTCCCGCCAATCAACACCGTGACAGTTGACATTCCATACAAAATGGCGAAAGCGCGCGAAACGACCACAGAGTATCTGTAAACAATGAAGTGCGGGCCGCACGCCGATATGCAAAAATTTAACGAAAATAAAATACAGAAATAAAAGGGAAATAAATAAAATAAAAAAATATATATATAAATCCAGCCTTTTTGTTTTCCGCTCCTCGGATGGGCTCTCGATGTAAAAAAAGCGCCCGCTTCTAGACAGCTCGTCACTCTCGTTCGCTGTATAGGGGCTACTGCACTTTTGATACTTACCTTACATTTTATTTTTATGTTATTGTTCGTCAATCTAAAACTTTTTTGGAATATTGACGGCTGATCTTATAGTACTCTTCACTATTCGAATTCGTATTTTTATAAGTATGCAGTAAGCACCACAAAAAAATACTTTTCAATGCTACGTCAATCAATCACGCGTTGACATCTGCTAACCTATACTTGAACTATGATCTTAACCCACTAACTATATGCGACTCGGCAAAAACGAATAGACAGGTTAATAAAAACATTGTACACGTCAGGTAGGTATTATCTTAAGTTTAAGTATTAAAATTAAACAAATTTTAGCGGGATTACATCACCATTTATTGCTTGTTATTTTTAAGTGTAATTTTGTATTACTTAATATACAGGGTGTATTTTTGAAACGGGGCAGTAAGGGCAAGTACCTTAACCGTTGCAGTTACAGCAAAACGTTCTTAGAAGACCTTCCCTAACTTTTTGACATATTTTGAACTGCATTCACAGATTTTGTAAAAAACTTACAGTTGGCAAAAAAAAAATGCAAAAAGTCCAAAAACTTTTTTTTATGCCAATCGAATCTATTTCATGTGGGGATCAAAAAACTCTATGAGACCATTTTAGCTTTCAGTACTAGGAAAGACAGAAATCGCCAAAAACGTTTCCCATACATTTCGGCAACAGAAACAAATTTCTACGATGGTCTAACTTTTTGTTATGGCCAGGAAGTGGGTAGAATTGACTGTAAAGTAAATAAAAAGAATTTTTACCCTCAAATTTCGAATTTGATTCGAAAATCTGTGTGTTATTCTTAGTTTCAGCTGAGAAACTTCGTATGAGTTATTAATTAAGGATTTTCGCTAAAATGTCTTCTAATCGTGAAAAAATTGACTTATTAGAAGCGTATTTTGTCAATAATCGAAATGCGGGAGCTGCATTAGTGTGGTACCGCAATAAGTATCCGTTGCGGCATGTGCCAACAAGAAAGGTTATTACAAATCTTTTGAAAAACCTGGAATTGCAGGGTTCTTTCAAAAGAAAGCTTTTGAAAAACCTGGAATTGCAGGGTTCTTTCAAAAGAAAGCGGCAGCCTCGTGTGGACATGGACACGGAGATTGCGGTTCTAACTTATGTCGAAGCATATCCAGAGGTATCGTCCAGGCAAGTCGCCCTTGAAGTAGGTGTATCCCACTCCCTTGTGATAAAGATATGGAAGAAATACGGCTACAAGTGCTATCGATATGGGCGCATAGTTCAAGTGTTACATCCGGGTGATGATGTTCGAAGGCTTACTTTTTGCATTCGATTTATTTTTTTGCTGCTTATTTTTCCTCTTAGCCAGATGGAAGAGGAAAAATAAGCAGAGATCATGAATTTTTAAATTACATACTGTGGTCAGAGGAAACGAATTTTTCCAATAACGGTATGTACAACAGAAAAAATCACCACTATTGGTCCAAAGAAAATCCACTAAGAGTTACGGCAAGTCATAATCAGGTTCGCTTCTCATTCAACTGTTGGTGTGGTATAATGTCCAATCGAGTGGTATAATGGTGGAATTTTATGAAGGGAAACTGAATTCTGCCATGTATAATGAAGTCATTTTACACCATCTTGAAAACGAGATGGACGAATGGCCCCTGTCGGAATTGCGAAAAGTTCATTTTCAACAAGATGGTGCTCCGCCACATAACAGTCACCTTTCACGTTCCAATTTGAGCCGCCTATTCGGTACACAGTGGATAGGTACACATGGTCCAACACAGTGGCCACCTCGTAGCCCCGATCTAACACCACTTGATTTTTTTTATGGGGCTTCGTGAAAAACGAGGTGTATAAGACGACGTACGCCAGTGTTCAAGAGCTCAAGGATGCATTAATGACCATTTTACGTAATATTCATCCCAGAACATTATTAGCCGCCATTCGTTCAGTGCAAAAAAGGATAGACTTATGTATTCGTGAAAATGGAAATCATTTTGAGCAATTTATTTCAAAAACCAATTTCTTAAATGCTTAAATGATTTTTTTTATTTAAAAACGTTCAAAATTTTACCTGACCTATGAGTTTCGAGTTGATTTATCATATTTCCGTACGAAATGTATGGGAAAGGTCTTTGGCGATTTCTGTCTTTTCTAGTACTGAAAGCTAAAATGGTCCCATAGAGTTTTTTGATCCCCACATGAAATAGAATCGATTGGCATAAAAAAAAATTTGAACTTTTTGCATTTTTTTTGCTAACTGTAAGTTTTTTACAAAATCTGTGAATGCAGTTCAAAATGTCCCAAAAAGTTAGGGAAGGTCTTTTAAGAACGTTTTGCTGTAACTGCAACGGTTAAGGTACTTGCCCTTACTGCCCCGTTTAAAAAATACACTCTGTATATAAAAAAACCTTCGATTTTTTTATTAGATCATCAACATCCTGGCGTCTACCCTGGCCGCAGCCGAGACCTTGGTGCCACACAAACATTCTAATAGTGTGTCATGATGGTCTAATTCATATAAAATTACCTCACAATGGTTTGATTATTTTTTCTTATTTTATTATTAACGTGCACATAGCTTTTCCAACATTTATATTCAATCGATAAGTTGTAATCGATCACGAACTGAACTTTGAAATAGCCTTCACTTTAGAATGCCTTGAGGCAGGTAAATACTTTGCTCATCAATAAAAACTATTCCGGGAAGCTACATGAACGAACAAGGCCACAGTTTCTTTCGTAAAATCTCGGTATCATGTTGGATTTTTTTTGTTTGTGTGTGAATTGTATATGAAATTGAAATTACATAAAACGCATAACTTTCATTGTACACAGGTAAAATAAATCGAGTGCATAAGGTTTTACCAAGATCTTAGGGTGCCAAAGCAACCTATTGTGCTAGTCGATACACCAGGTATCGGTTTTCCTTATAATGCTTTGAGGTCAGATGGCGGTCGCTCAAACCACACAAGACGGTAGCTCGAATGTGGTTTCCGGAAATGTGGTTTTACGGTACGCTCGACAGCGATACTGATCGGTGAATTGCTCTTGCAAAGACACGTTGGCTCATTGGTCATTTAGGTTATACCGAACCCTATGAACTTACGACGGACAACAATTAGGTAGAACATATTATATTAGTTATAGAGAAGGTTTTGTTTTAGGATGTGCTCATGATTACTTCTGGTGTACATGTGTATGGACAAGCAGTACATAATACATTAACAGGTGGGCCATGGTTTGTGGAGTAGCTGCCCATTCACACTGCAGATCTGTCTCATATAAAAATCCAGAACTAGGCCCCTACAATTACGTTTAGGCTTACTAGGTAGGTCCGCATTGTAACGGTAAAAAATTCAAAAATAAGGGAAGTATAGCTGAGCAGTAACGCCGTTATGCGAGACGCACGCGATATATCAAAGTGGGCAAAAGTACATTCGCGCTATAACTACGTAGGCGCGCACAGCGACCGGGACGACGCGAGCTTAATGGTCGCAATCCACTTGTAGGCTGGAGCGTTGCTATATTTAATAGCTTTTATTTAAAAAAAAAAGACGGGTTGCACTCTGGGAGTGCTGGCAGAAGTGAAAACATTTTCTTTTTTGTTTCTTCGTTATATACATAGAAAAAGATAAAAAAGAACATACCATATGGTATGGTATGTTCTTTTTTATCTTTTTCTATTTTCTATTTTTAATTTAATTTAATATAGCGCTATTCCTAGAACCTATTACTTATTTTCTGCTAATTTTCTGTCAGAAGAAATTAATGAATTATAAAAAGAAAAAATAATCACAAAAAATAATAAATTACAAAAAGAAAAAATATCATAAAAAGTAATAAATTACAAAAAGAAAAATTAATCACCAAAAGAAAAAAAATATAATAAGAAAAAACAATCACAAAAAATCCCTGAAGGCCGCCAGGTGGTTTGAACCCGATACTATTTGAAACTATAAGGACTTACAGTCGACGTGCTTACCGTTTAAGCTACGAGGCTGTCTATTGTTAGTTGCAAAATACATAGTCTTTACCTAATCTTGTATGACGTCAGTCGTCGGTTACGGTTCAAAGGTCAACTAATCCTGACGCTTCCTCAACATTTTACACCCACCCAACGCCGCTAAAGAAGTTTTCACTTCAAAAATCGTGTCGATAACAACGCAATCTAACTAAACATAATAATGTCCTCGCTAGCTCTATAGGGGTAACGGCTGGTTAATCGACTTGTAAGTGAGGTTGGATTGGTCTCAAAGGACTTGGTGAGGCACAGATTTTAGGCTACAAGTGACCTACATAAATATTTATACTCCAATATTTTGAATCCTGCTCACGCCTGCTCCTCGAAAGTCAATTAAAACCACATACATCGTCAGCTATATTATTTAAATCTTACAGAATAGGTGAACACCCTTTAGTTCTGTTATCAACTGAAACTGAACTTTGGAATCAATGAGTGGAAAACTTACATGATCGGTAAAATGAAATAAAAAGGGGATATTACTGAAAATGTTAAAATAATATCAAGGCTATATGCACTAATTACTTAATAATATAATTGAACTACCCAAATTCATCTTCAAATTGGCAAAAATTAAAAAAAATGAAAGGTGTTGGTTGTTTTAATATTTGCTTAGCTTCAATACCGATTCAACAAATAACTGAACTTTTGCTCAGTATGTTGATGGTATGTTTTTATATTCAATTAGCGTATTGTATTATAGTCCACTACTGGACACAGGCCATTCCCATTGAGTCTATAAGACCTAGTCCTCCGCCTTCCGCATTTAGCTACAACGGAATACTGATGCCAGCTGCATATTAAATAAACTATTACCTACATATTTCCAAGGCAGTAAAATTAGTTGGAGTGGACCACCGGTTTTGTACGTAGAGGAGCGCAGCCGACCGTCGTGCAAGACAAGGATGGAGAATAAGACGAAGGGTTGCTCCGAGACCAGCCAAGCACCGAGTTTCTGTTCCCACATTTATGCCAACAGAAATACGGTTCACTATAGACGCGCACGCCCATAAAGTACCGCATTTAAAATACACACCAGAGAGATAAGGAATTTATTTAAGAGCTTTGTGTTTTAGTATAATGCGACCGTTTGTGATAATGATTTTTACACCAAAAAATCGTCGATTTTTTACTGATCATAAATATATAAGTTTGTGATCGGGATTTTAAGTGTACGCCGAATTATAAGCGTCAGAAATCGAGACCAGAGATGGAAATATTTTCTACCTCTAATACGTTACTTTATGGGAGCTTCGTAACAATAGCAGCAAGGGGGGAGCGGCGCGCACATCAAGTACCGTATACTGTTGTTCGCGAACGTTAAGATAATAAATCGCATACTTTATAGGCATTTCGCCTAGAGAGGATATGCCAAGATAACAGTAACTTTCGTGCGGCCCTGTACGTTATACAGTTGGTATATGTTTTTTTTGGACGTCCGTCTTGGCCCTAGGTTGTGCCTAAAATAATTTTAAAAAGTTAGAGCTAATATTCAAAGTTGTTTGAAAATGGAATGCGGAACGATAAGGCAAATATAATAGAAGTAACGACGTAATGGCTGGCAGTAATGGTTCATTGTAAATATTAGCATTTTCATGCTTAGATTTATTTTCTAAACGATTATGTTTACTATGCTGTAACTATTATCACTTATCACAAATTTCTATAACTACCTAGGTAAAGCCTTGACCAACATAGTGGCTGGGTGCGTTTCAATAATTTTAATAATTGAAACACAATTTTGCCGTTACGCCTTGATTTTAGATAAGCGTGATTTTTAAAATTAAAATTCTCGAACGGAAATTCCATTATTGGTTTTTTTGTTCAATTCAAAATAATTTTCAAATAGTTTTATAGGTATAATAAAATTTGAAAAACAGTATAGGCAATATTTAATATCGATTTGAAACGGAGGCGTTGGGTCCCATCAAGACCTTCGGAGCCAGTTCAGTCCATATACAGTACACCTGATGATTGTCGAACTGGCTCTGGCATAGGCTTTCGTCTTGGGGTTCGGTGGTCGGACGAAAGAAGGTTCACCCTCGTAAGAGCCTTATAATCCAAATTAAAAGGGGGAGAATGAGTTAGCGAACCGCGGGCTCCGAGGTGGAAACAACCGGGGATAATGCTGGCATGATGATAGATGATGGACCATATTGAAATTACTTTTACGTAATGGATTTATGTATTGGTTAACTTTATTTTTGACACATTACTCAGTGTTACGTCATAAACAGCTGCTGGTCTCGCTATTGAAAATATTTACGTTCAAATTTAAGTAAACTGGGTTCAATACTTGAGACTCATCGGCAGCACGAGTGTGACTCCCCTGGTGTTGCACTAGTTCATAGGCCGCGGTAACCACTTTCCATCAGGTGGGCCGTGTGTTTGTCTGCCACCAAAGTGCCGTTAAAAAAAGCCGTTCATTAAAACTTGTTTCCGGGTTTTATTTTAATAACTCACGATCCACTCTATAGAAGCTGAGAACTAAGTTTAGTGTCTACCTATTGATCGTGATTTCTGTCATTGGTCAATGCGTTTTAGGTACCTAAGATTAAAAAAAAGTAAAAGCTGGATTCACCTCTCATAGCTTTGCAATGTGGTTAAGATTATGGGCCATTGATCGAGGAGTAAAGCGCAGGACCGGACGTTGTGGAGATCATTGGGGGAGGCTTATGTTCAGCAGTGGACGTCTACAAGCTGAAAGAGAGAGAGAGAGAGGGCGAGAGAGAGCTTTGCAATCATTTTTCGTAGAACACCAATAAAAAAATCCATTAAGTACTCTTTGAATTTTTTTGCTAAAATTGTTTGTCATCAATGAAAATTCATTTCGCTATTCAGGTGAGCCACCATAGAGCCTCGCACCATAGAGGTATAGTATAAGGCTCAAAAGCCATGAGGTTATTTACGGGAACTAATGCATTTTATATAACTTGAAATTAGTTTTCCACGTCAACTCACGTTTTCGTGAGAACTGACAGCTGATATGTCTAATACCTACTTATGTAGGTAGGTAGGGACATGTTGGATTTATAGATCGTAACATAACTCGTAGGTTCCAAGAAAAAGCACCTTTAACAACATTATTATATCAATGCAGGATATGAAATAGTTATACTTAATAAGCCTCTATTTATATAGGAATCGGCAGCTCAGTGGTTAAAAAGTCAGCTTTATAATCGAAATGACCTAGAGCCCTGGGTCAATACCAAACCGAAATCCTAACACAAGCAAACTTTGGCTTGCCGGGGCTTGTTTACAATTTAATTTAATTTTAAATGACTTTTACATACATACCATATACTCACGCCTGTAAATCCCTGAAGGGGTAGGTAGAGGTGTATTAACACCCACGTTTCGCCAATTATGATTTTCGGTCCCACGTAATAGGGGGCGATCTTATTGCCGTCAAACTGGCACTTTAGCCAAGTCAAGGGCTGTTTGTTTACTTACTGACAGATGGAGAACACAACAGAACTAGTAGAGATGCCATAACACTGAACATGATTATTTATTTTTTAACTCTCAACAAAAAAGAACTCCGTTATTCAGTAGACCGGCTATCAGACCTGAAGATCTAGGCTTGTAGGTGGCGGTGGAAAGAAACGGAACCCGTGTACTTTACGAATACGCCTTGAATGAGTTTCAAAGAAACAACTGCTATTTGATCTCTCAACCCCTAGAGAAAAGCCTTCACCAGAGTCTCATTCGTCAACCAGCAAATGTATTGCCGGTACGAATGTCTTGGGACCTGTGCAAATAAATCTATTTTATTTTTCGAAATAAAAACGCGATGACTCTCTAGGCTATCCTTACAGTTGTAAAGTAAATAATGTAATAATGTAAGTGATTATTTCTTTTTCATATATGGGACACGTCAATTCGAATTCACCTCGCCTGATGGTAAGCTGAAGGCGAAGTCTCAAGAAAGAGGGTCACGATTAGGTACATTCACGTACCATGGTAACCACGGTGGCACGCATCTTGACGGCCTCATCAAAAGAGGATTGTCGTCGCAGCACCGCGTGACGGCGTGACACCCACGAGGACGGATTGTGGTCGCAGCACCAGTGGGTCCCCACAATCCGTTCCGACTATGAACTTGCTCACCCCTGGACGCAATCCAACCGGGATTGTAATTTCGCAATTTTCAAGCTGAAATTTGTGACAAATTTGTGAGTAGAAATTTGGTATTTGTGCCATCAAATTTCTACCAGGTGTCACATGCTGTGTATTGTCACAATCGAATTGTCACTCTCTGTCACAAGACGTTATCGGTGATGGTGTCGCGAATAATCGTTTGTATCTAAAATAACATCTAGAAAAAATGCCCAGTGTGCATGAAAAAGTTTTCGCTTTAAAAATCTTTGTCTAACCGTAGAACTCTTCACAGCAATGGTCCTCACTCACTTAGCATTATATATATTTGTCTGCAGAGATACCCTCAATGGACTGCACCTTTATCCATACTCATATCTTCTTCATCCTATCGTTAATCCCAGTTGCATCCGAAGCTATCAACTTGGAGTCTGGGGTCCGCTTAAGCTAGTATTTTATACTTTGTCATATCGTGCGTAGCTATTTTGCATAGATACCGGTTAAATGCATACATAAGAACATAGATAGCATGCCGCGTGGCCGACGTGTCCCACGCAGGCGCGCCTGTCCCGTACCGTTATATGGATGGATCGATCTTGATACTTGGCGATTATTGTATCTAGTAATCTCAGTAGGTATTTTTTTATTTAAATGAATCAATGACTTCGATTCCATGTACTACTAGATAGGGTTGTAAGGCACAAAAGAAATGGTCATTCCATTGATAGCAATTGTGATCAATTGACCTAGCATTTTTTGGATTCATTACCCAAAGGGTAAAATCGGAACTCTATCACTATGGCTTCACTATCAACTATGATAGCTAGACAGCCTAAATTTTCACAGATCATATTTATCTTTTGCCACTATAACAACCAATACAAAAAACAATGGTACAGAACCGTCCGTGCACAAGTCTCTTACATGGCCGGTTTTTGCATTTGATTACAATCCTGGCCGGTCTTTCGCTTCTTCTACTTCCGTCCTTTTATACACGCTCGCTGGTTGCAGTATTATAAACGGGTACGGATTTTAATAACTAAAATTATAATGCCTAACGTTAAATAACCTATGTTTAAAGTACCTAAAAGCTAAATACCTAATGGTTCAAAATATTAGGTATTTAGTATCAAAACCGTTTACAGTATACGCTAGCAGCGGTGACCACGCTGCGCGGTCCACTCAACATTAAGCTATACATAGGTATTATATATTTACTATTAATAATCTAAGTGCTGTCCGGTCTCTGAGCGGGACACGGTGCGGTTATCTGCTTTATGTCGCTGGGGCCGAACATCATAGTGGCTTTTAAACACATAATAGATATTAGTTGTCTATTGTCTAGCCTTTAAAAGACTAGAGTAACCAGATGAGTTTTTATCCCTCGTCGGAGAATTCGTAGTGTTGGCCCTTGTTTAAAGTTACGACTTGCTGTGCCACCGGCTAGGGTATTTGACTGGCTTGTCAAATTAGTTAGGTACTTAAACGTCAAAACGTTCAGTTATAAGGAAGGAAACTTAATTAAAATAACTTATTGTAATGTAATTATATCTAATAGTCAAAACATTTACTATTATAGGTTGGTAGTATATCATATACGAAAATAATAAAAGACGGGTTGCACTCCAGGAGTGCCGGCAAAAGTGAAAACTTTTTCTTTCTTTCTTTTTTCGTTAAATACAGAGAGAAAGATAAAAAGAACACACCATACCATACCATACCATACCTATAATATAGCGCCTGTGTGAAGAAGAAATAAATGAATTACAAAAAGAAAAAATAATCACAAAAAGTAATAAATTACAAAAAGAAAAAATAATCCCAAAAAGTAATAAATTACAAAAAGAAAAAATAATCACAAAAAGTGTCAGATGCTCAGGTTCGAACCCGGTGCTATCTGAAACCATAAGGACTTATAGACGAAGCGTTTACCACGAAGCTACGAAGCTTCTTAACGCATCTAACAAAATAAACAATCTGTAGCTGTTCTAATGTTGTATGACGTCAGTCGTCGGTTACGGTTCAAAGGTCAAGTAATCCTGACGCGACTTTAACACTTTTTACCCATCCAACGCCACTAAAGAAGTTTTCACTTGAAAAAAAATTTAAAATGAGAACAGATGCAACTTCTACTGCTCTTTTACCATTTTTAATTTAATAACCTCAGCAATTTATTTTTACTACAAGAAAGTACCTACCAAATTCTCGCGATCCCGATTTATACTATGTGTGAAATCTTATAATCCTTTTTCTAAAGTAGTGGAACGCTTAGCACACTGCAAAACACATAATAGATATTATGTTTTTTTCACTTCTCATGCTCTTAAAATGTTACTTTACTCCCTGCATATCGGGACTAAAGCACAGAATAAATTAATAGTACTAACGTACTAAAGTTCCTTATTAATCCCTAGGGACTAAAGTAATTTTTTTTAAATTTACTTTGATAACTCCTAAATAGCCAATCACGGTGTTTGTGAATGGGAGGATTATCACCTTTTTAGTGATTGTGTAGGTATAGAAATAACCTCAAAATGACATTTGAAAAAATCAAAATAAAATCCCATTTAATTTCGTGAACCACGAATAAT
Organism: Eilema caniola; assembly: GCA_949126895.1. NCBI lineage: Eukaryota > Metazoa > Arthropoda > Insecta > Lepidoptera > Erebidae > Eilema > Eilema caniola. Next base: position 11,076,796 of record OX421460.1, on the reverse strand, counting down.
GATATTAATTTTATTAATTATTATGTAAGTATTAAGGATAAGTGCATTTTATTATCCATTTCCAATTAGTTTTAAATTATTTTTCAAGTTTGAATCTGTTGGCTAAATATTATATATGCAAGCATATAAACCGTACGTCACTTAACAACAAAAAAAACCGCGGGACAAATTTCTTTGCAATTTGAATTATGAATAGATTATTCGTAATAAGCTTGCGTTGTAATCACCAATTACTTACACCATATTAATTGTGCAACTTAGAAACTTTGTTATTATAAATAAATAAAAATAAATAAATATTCCACAACATTTCACACAACGCTATCTAGATTCATGGTAAGCATAGCTTTACTACCTTGTATTATGGAATCTAGAATACGGATAAACATACTTAGATATTTTTTTTTTTGTAAATGCATACATATTATACATAGAAACACCCAGACCAATGCAAATACCCATATCCATGCATAGAAATATTTGCACTGAGCGGGGATCGAACCCGCGCCTCCTGCGTAGCGACCGCATTCACTACCGCCACGCCACGGAGGCTTTACCCCGTTATCGATATGATGAAATTAATATATTCAGGTTGAAAAAGATATTTGCATATTTCTTTTTTTTTTTTTAAATAGGTATTGTAATTTTGTATAAAAAGTAGTTTTTTTCCTCGCATTCAAAGTGAAAAGTAGAGTGTTTAACGTGGGACTAAACAACCATAATGACACTCGAACTATTAGCCACCCTCGCTTCGCTCGGGTGGCTAAAACATCTCGTGTCATTATGGCTTGTTTTAGTCCCTTGTTGAACAATCTACTATTGTTTGCCCGCTTCTAACACACGCGCTACGCTGCGCTTCTTCGCGTGATTTAGTTTTAAATACTAAATAGAGCTGCTTAGAAACGACTACGTAAACCCACGCCTCGGCAGTGCTCGACTTGGCATGATTTGGACCATTCACGGTAGTGAGACCATTGACACGCATATCGTCTTCTACGTTCGTTGAAAACAATTCCTAGTAAGTTTACTAGGAATTATATAGTTATAAGATCGATGTTAATTGAAGATTTGAATTGGTCTAGACGGGGATCGAACCCGCGATCTTTGCCTTACAGGGGCAATGCTTTGACCCTAAGCTACCAGACCTCGTCTAACCACTTCAAATTTTTCCTTCTGTCTGTCTGCAAGGCAAAGATCGCGGGTTCGAACCCCGCCTAGACCAATTTAAGTTTTTCAATTTAAATCGATTGAAAAAAAAACGGAATTATTATTATTCTTTTAGCTCGTGGGTACAGTTTCGTGGGTAAGAAACGGAAGACCTCGAATATTTATTTAGCATGATAAATGTAATTCAAACTATAAGATTTCACTATTAACTATTAAAGGGATCGCATTTATAATAATTGGTATACCTAATGGTACGTATCACTAGTGGTACCGATATTTCGACCAGATATTTGTAGCATAAAAATAAAATAAGGTAGGTACCTACAGTTTAAAAAGATATATAATTTGCTCCACAATCAAGTGGTATCGTTGGGTTAACCTTATCCTAATTGTTGTCCTAGCCCTTCACGAGCTCTCCCTACATTGGGCTTGGCCTCAGGCGATACGTGGATGAAAGGCGTATTCGAGTTATTGTCGGTGTATTCGCCCCTAATTTTTTGGAGGAATTTCTTTGATTTGAAAACATGTGCCTAGGCGTTTACCTAAATGTAGGTAGCTAAGTATTTAGGAATATTATTTTGTTATTTGATTTCTACGCCAGAAGTTCTGTTCCCTTCAGTACAAATATAACCAATAATAATGCCAATTCCGATTGCATCCAAAGTTGCACTAAAGGGGTTCGCTCCCGTACTCTTCCTTTCCACGAGTTTGTTATTAAGCTGTTACCATCTGATCCTCTAACCTTCAGTGAACGGCCTGGATCAGAGTCTCATCCATCAATTGACAGGCATACCGGCTTGCAGGTGACGTTGACGTCTGTTCCGAAGATTAGCCATCAGCGTTCAGCGATCAGCGACTAACAATAAAACTTACGAAATGTTAAAATCAATTAAAAGTACTATTTGTGTTTCAAATATACGCTTCAAGTTTAATGCAGTCACCTGATGTAAGTACTAAATCTCAAGACCATGTAATCAGATGTATTTTTAGCCCGAGCTAGGTACAAGGTTCATTAGTATCCTACGCGTTTTGTTTTCCCAAGCGTTGCAAGTACTTGCAGTGACCTCAGCTTCCACTCGGGAGCGATAAGCATGACATTATTATTTACTTAATAATAAATACTATACCGACCATATTGTTTACAAAGATGACTCAATTGCTGCTTAGTGCAAGTTAATTCTAATACTACTCTACTACTTATAAGTACATAAGTTTTACCATTCACCGTACCATCATTAGTAAGTAGTACCATCAGTAGTACTATTGGAAAGTAGTACCATTAGTAAGTGGTACCATTAGTAAAGTAAGCCTTATTGCTATTTTACTTAATAGTAGGTAAACGGAGACATCCCAAATGAGGAATTTCCTATTTTTAACTTCATTTATGTATTTAATACTGCTTCTAAGCGATACCTTATAGGTACATATTTATTTCTTAGAAGAAAATTAAAGGTACGAAGTTCCTCGGGTCCGCTAGTTAGATAAATATGCGAAAGTAACTCTGTCGATAATTTATATATCGAATCCTCTATCGTTAACGTGAGTACCATTTATTTCGAATCGCCGAAAGGGATTAACAAGCTATTATAATTTTTGTGAACAACATTGATCGTTTGTAAATTTGACCAAATTGCATAATAAAGGGTTTGGAGTGACGTACGGGCTTCGGCGCGGTTGCATAAAATTAATATTCCTAACTCGTAGTGCCTGATGGGCGATGATGTTTTTTTGCTAAAGATATGTTATGAGTATAAGGAAGTTTTTTAGCCATCGTATCATGTTTTTTTCCCTGTTTTTTATCCAGGACTATTAGTCGGAATAGTAGTCTGATTGACAGTACCTAACCAAAAAGTCTCCTATAGATCCGGTCCTTCATTTCTGTGGTCGTTTACGTGCCGTTTTTGGGAAATCTACTCCTATAAACAAGCGTAAATACCACAGTATAACGAGTCTTGACATGAAAGTTATTTAGGCTGTGATAATACTGTGCCCTCAGCTTGACGGCCTCCTTCACCTTAGCGTTCATCCCAGTCACATCCAAAGCTTTCAAATTGGAGTCTGGGATCCTCTTTTACCTGTCTATCAATGGACTTGGCAGAACTTTGATATTTTCTGTGAAGTGACTGCCACTTGACCTCCACAACTGCGTTAGGTCGAAATCGAAGCATTGCAGTTAAACCAGTTGGATAACTTTTTAGGGCTCCAATTACCCGTAACGACTGCCATAGACGTACGTATGGCAAACGGGACCGACGCGACGGTTTAACGTGCTCTTTGAGGCACGACCAGACTAATGCAAATACCCATATTGCATTACCCATTGCATTGAGAGAGGATCGAGCCCGCCCGAGCTTGACGGCCTCATCAGGTACTATTTCGCACCCGTTTCCTAACGCGGGACTGTACGAACATACACACAGATACGCTTCTTTCAGGTTAGGGTAAGCAGAGATTCTGGGGTGATGAGGGGCATGGCTAAGGCAGGCAATCTCACACCTCGGCATACGAAAACCCAAAATGACGTAAACTTTTAGTCAATTTGAGTTCATCATAACCGACACGCGGTATTTCCGTCCAATTGAGCAGTCCGACTGGGGAAGTACCTCCGCCCTACAGAATACCGCAGCCATAATAACCTCGTGTTGTGTTCCCGGCGGTGAGTAGGGTAGCCAGAGCTCACTGGCGAGTTTATGTGCTATCAGTGGGCAGACCAAAGACTTGTCCTGCTTTATCTTCTACACTGACGGCAAAAAACTCTCTGTTTTAACAGGGTTGGCAGCGCGAGTGTGACGCCCCTGGTGTTGCACACGTCCATTGGCCACGATAACCACTTTCCATCAGGTGGGCCGTGTCTGCCACCTAACTGGTATAAAAAAAACATAACATAAAACGGCATGTGTTATCCAAAAGGATTTCCGAACTCCAAAAAAAGGGTTGGCAGAGATCACACCCGTATTCTTCAACGTCCCATAAGATTTCACACCACACGACTCGACCACATTTGAGTAATTTAGCAGTTATAGTTCCAATCAATACCTCCATTCCGAGTTCAGTCGACAATTTCCCTCATTTTGAGTGCAGAAAACAAACTTCATCTGAAGTAATCACACGACCTAACTAGAAAATCTACTCGGGAGCGCGAACTATCATAAAATTGCAGAAATGTCACTAGAAAAAAATTAATTCTTGAGGACACGTCGTTTCAGTATCACTAAATATTTGTCTGGAAGTCCTGGTAGCTAAACGTAGACTGTATCACTATGCATTGTATAAATTGAATTTTGGAAGCTATCTTTAGTTTGTTCAAAATATGTTTGCCAGAAGTTGCAGATATCTCTAGTTGCACTTTTACCAGGTACCTTTGTCATCAAAGCCAGTGATAACAATGTGTTCGCCCCTCATAAAAAACTTAAATTTTGTTTATATTGTCAGCCTCCGTGGCGTAGCGGTAGTGAACGCGGCTGCTGCGCAGGTGGCGCGGGTTCGATTCCCGCTCAGTGCAAATATTTGTATGCATGAATATGTATATTTGCATTGGTCTGGGTGTTTCTATGTATAATATGTATGTATTTACAAAAAAAAATGTATCTAAGTATGTTTATCCGCATTCTAGATTCCATAACACAAGCTAGTTAAGCTATGCTTACCATGGATCTAGATAGCGTTGTGTGAAATGTTGTGGAATATTTATTTATTTATTATTTATTTATTTAATTATTGTTGTTCAATGAAAATAAAACGATTTCTGATTATTTTTTAATTTAACACGTTGTCAATCGTCTTTGACAATAACCATAGATTAAAAAGAAACTGACGCAAATTGATGGCGTATAATGACGTAATTACTCCACTCCAACTGGAGTTCACTCAAGTCGAGTGGAGAAAATATGTTCACTTGTTATGGTCCTGGCACACACAGGGGTGTATGGGACTCTGCAAAGACCTTCAGGGCTCAAGATAACCTCGTCTAGAAGTCGGTACTTATATATACCTGAGGATTGATGGACGAAACGGCGGCGTAGGCTTTCTTCTGGGGGCATCAACTGTACCGGTTTGCAGATAGCAATATTTGGCCCCAAAGATCTTAGTAGGCGCCCATACCACCCTTAAACATTAATCATGAGATTAGCATACTTAAACATAAATATTAAATAAAGTAATTCTGCAAATGTAACACCATTAAAACGACATACGCGCATTATAAAATTTATACCAGTGAAAGTGTCCCTATGACCTGTCATGTGCCAATACTAACCCTTTTAGACTTCGAAAACCAACCTTATGATTCGGAGAATAAAGTCTAAACAAACTGCATAATGTAACTTTGTAACGAGCAAGCTACACGCAAAGAGTGTAAAGGTTGCATACTTTAGGTTGTACAAAAATAAACCTAATCACCTTAAAAATAAAGTCTTATTGAAGTGCAAGATATAAGTTGGTGTTTGTTCACCGGTGCAGTACTGCGAGCGGAACTCACACGCACCTGTTTCCGGTTGGCGACCAGTTTCCGGTTGCGGTGCAACAGCTGGCAGCTTTTTTTAGAACTAAGGCAGCAAACAACATATTGCTAAGCGGTTACCGACACTCATTGAACGCTTTCTATACTGGCTAGACGCGCGTGGGCAGAGCCTGTTTTATGAGACTTTTCATAGGGATGCGGGTTGGTTAAAATAGATGCAATTGAAAATAGGTGGTAGTTGAAAAGAAAAGTATATTTAGTCATGTCTATTTGCATTGTGTTGTTATATGTTATATCACAGATAATATAATATAATTCTTAACTACTTAGTCTTGCAATACATATTGTCACGAAGAAACGATTTTTTTTATTGCATATAATATTTATTACTTTTATAGTGTGTTAGTTTAATACATTAATATAAAACAATTTAAAATACAAAAGGCTTATTCGAAATGGTCTCCATTGGCAGTAATACATTCCTTTAAACGTTGAGGCCAGTTATCAATAGAAGCACGCACTCTTTCCATGGGAAAATTCTTCACTGCCAATCGTATGGATTGTTTTAGGGACTCCAAATTATCATGGCGCTTAGAGCAAGCCGTACTCTCTAAAACTGACCATAAATCATAAGCCAGCGGATTAAGATCGGGACTAGACGACGGCCAGTCTTCAGCTCTGATGAAGTCCGAAACGTTCACTTCCAACCAAGACTGCGTGGACTGAGCTTTATGACCCGGCGCCGAGTCTTGTTGGAAGGACCATACTTGGTTATTGAAGATGGTGTTGTTAAGGGGCGTAATTACCTTCTCAAGAATGGTATCTTGATACACTTGTGCTGATGTTTTGATACCTTTTTCACAAAAATATGGCTCAGTCACTCTTTCATAGCTAACACCCCACCAAACCATCACTGAAGTCGGATAATGCCCACTTTGCACTCGTTCGAGTAATTGGGAAGCTTCCTTATAGATATATATATTCCTTTGAGCATAAATACGGTCATTTTGTTTGTTAAAATGTTCCTTAATTGTAAAGATTTTCTCATCTGTAACAATTTTTTTCTGTAGGGGAGGTCCTTTGCGTACCACTTACGTAGTTGTGACGATTTTAGCACCCTATTCCTCTTTAAATTATCAGTTACAAAATGATTAGTGCGTCTCATAGAGGCTGCAAGTTCTAAGTCATCTTTAAAATTACGCGACATGGTTCTGGGTGCTATCTTCATCGCCCGACATAAAATCTTTAGCCACAGATTGTACAGGATTTCTTCGAATTCTTTCCCTTACTGCTTCGACCACCTTTTTCGTACGAACACTACGTGGACGGCCAGTCTGTCACAGAGTGGAGATCTCATTGTACATATTATTTGCCTAGTACACAAACATTTGACTAATACCAAGCGTATGGAGAGTTTTAAAAATTGCATTTGGCTCCATACCAACTTTGTATAATGCAATCACAGCGATTCGGTTCTATTTATCACCCCACTCCATTTTAATATCGCAAAATACTGTACAATGTAATGGCGCCAAAATTAGAAAACACAATGAACAATCGTATAAAAATGACAGATTCCAAATTCAAATGTAATATCTTTCTTATTTTTAATTGTACCAGTATTTATGGCCAGACTGTGTATATAGTCTGATCTACGAAACTTTTTGGGTAAAAAATGTAAGTAGCGATAAATAATGCTTTTATCAAATAAATCGCAATAGAATCCGTTGAAATAAAAGTAGTTTTATTTCAATACCAATAACTGGTAATAATTCGAGGAAAAATGTGATGATCAGATATCGCTGTACGAATGATGATTTTTTGATTTCGAAAGATGTATTTTTTTCGGATTATGAACTTATTTTTAGTTGGTAAGTAAACTAATCGCGTCCTATAAAGATGTATGATGACAACAGTTCTCCAACGGCAAAGATAAGTTTGTCCCCAATCCAATCTATCTTTTCAGAGCAATGGTCGGGGTTTTCTCCTTCGATGCCCACGATGGACTATGTACATTCATTTTTTTTTCTGTTGTTGTACGGTAGTAGTTCTACGTAACCGATTCTGATTCGCACTTGGTGAGCTTCCTTTAGTAAGTACCTAGTCGATAAGGTATTGGTACTAAAGGTAAGGTACTCGTACCTACCGTACGAGTAGGTACCTTACCTTTAGTACCAATACCTTATCGACTTTTAAAATACCGTATTTTCGTTTTCAGACAGAAAGAGTGAGCAAAACAGGTGTATAGGTCGAAGTTATAGATGTACGGCCGGATTAAAACTAATTAGACCAATCCGTTGAAAACGAAAATAGCCGTTTCCGAAACAGAAATCCGCCGCTCAATTAGCTCCTGTGTTGGTCTGTGGCCGGGTCGGCCGAAAAATAGAAGATGGATGGGGGAAGAGTACCTGTCATATTCAATAATCCGCTATCGGGCCAACACACCGGTGACAGCTTCGATATCGTACCGGACAATGTGAATGACAGATACATTATTATTTCATACATTTTACTTCCTCCAATATCGGATCGTTGTCCTGCACCGATATCGGATACCGGATAATGTGAAAACGCTCTAACGAAATCATTCTACTCGTTATACTGTGCTAAAAAAACTATGGCGTCACTGGGGTCAAGATATATTTCATCCTAGCGTTAATCCCAGTCGCACCCGAAGCTTTCAACTTGGAATCTGGAGGCCGCTTTGCCAGCCCAACTGCAGATTTGGATGAACTTCGATATTTTTTAACTGCCATCTGACCTCCACAACCCAAAGGCGATTTTGAAGTATTGCAGTTGGACCAGTTGTTGGATTTTTAAGGGCTCCAACTACCCGTAACGACTGCCATAGATGTTCGTATGGCAACCGGGACCGACGGCTGTACGTGCTATCCGAGGCACGATCAGACCAATACAAATACCTATATTCAAGTACTCAAATATTTGCATTGAGCAGGGATCGAACCCGCGCCTCCTGCGTAGCGGCCGCGTTCACTACAGCTGCGCCACGGAAACTGATGTAATAGATTATGTCTTATGTTTTCGTTTAGTAATTGATGTAGGTACAACACAGTTATTTCATTTTCATTCTAGTTTGGCGTGTTTAACACCGAGAGCATTTGGGCTTAAAACCGGGAGCATTTTTTAGTTTAAATCGTTATATAATCGATATTTTTCCATCTATAGTCGGCGCGGCGTCCTACAAAACCTTTATGACTCATTTCAAACTCACCTGCTAGTTGCTACAACCCCTGATCAACGGAAATCAGGGGGTTTTTTAATGATATAGGAGGCAAACGAGCAGACGGATCCCTGATGGTAAGCGATCACCGCCGCCCATGGACACCTGAAACACCAGAAGGGTTCTAGGTGCGTTGCTGGCCTTTAAGGTGGGAGTACGCTCTCTTCTTGGAAGTTTGAAGGTCGTATCGGTCCGGAAATACCGCAGGCGACACGCACAGTTGAGGACTGCCAACCATCTTAGTGGTAAGGATGAAAATGTTGTCGCGTAGGCCGATGGCGGAAGGATGCGGCAGGGATTAATCCGAATAATTGGGATTGAATGGTAGTCACTGCCGGTAAACGCCAAGATAAGCCGAAGTAATAGATTATAGGGAAGCGAATACTGTGCCTCATAGTGCGAACATCATCATCGCATTGTTAGTAGGTACCTAATGCTAGGATAACAATGACCTATGAATGAATGAATGAATGAATGATAAAAATCATATATATGTCGCCGCCTACTAGCTTAATCAGCCGTTCAATTAATGGCCTATGCTCTTTTCTAATGGCGCCGTTCAATTAGCGGCCTGAATGTTCAGCTATTTTATTAAACGGCTGGGCAAGTAGTTTGGGTCGATGACGTTTAATTACTGGCCTAGCCATTTAATCAAACAGCTATAAAATGATTTATTTCTGCATGGTTAGGCCAATGCAGGAGCGAAGCGGACTTTCTGACCTAACCTATCCAAGTCGGATTGCGTAACTTTCTCAATGAATCTATCACTAATTTTCTGTGAATACATCTCTACCTACCCCCTCGGGGATTTACAGGGGTTAGCCAGCCAGGTTATTAAATGTCGTAGTATACGTTACGGTTGAATATCATTCAGGCCGTTCATTGAATGGCGCCGTTTAATTAACAGCCTAGACCATTTATTGAACGGCTGATTAAGCTAGGTAGTTGGCGGCGACATAATAGGTATATACTCCATTCGATTAGTGACTTAACTAAACGTAAACAATCTTGATGTATCACTTTCAATACTTGTTTTATATAAAAATTATAATTTTCATTGTACTTGCTCATAATGTGGCTCTAATCACACCGAAATTAGGCACATAATGATACCTATTATCAAACTGTGGTTTTTTGCTTGTTATTAAATCACGAGTAGGATAAGGAATTTATTTAAAATTTTACTGGTAATGCAACTCACATTATTCTTATAAAAAAATATATCCAAAAAATCGTGTTCAATAGAACAAATAAATTAATATACCTAACTACCTATTGCTTGTTCATTTCATGTAATTTTGTATTTAAATAGAAATATTCATCTTGTACGTGTATAAAAAACAAAAATTTTACTCAAATATAACTTTTGTTTTCACTCTGTTTAAAACTTTAAGTAAATTCACCATTTATTACACAGAAAAAATCTGTCTAGTCTGTGGCCAGTGTTTCTTATTTAATATTATTGGCGCCAGTCCGCCAGTTCCAAATAGTTTCACAATTCGTTTTTACTGGTGAAATTATAGTTATTTATTAATTAAAATGTATACAAGTATATACTAGTTATGAAGATAACGATTTATGTACCTAGTACACGGCCTGATATATACACATTATATTGTACAACGTCCGATATATGATGTGATTGATGTGAAGTCCTTAACGTTATGGAATGTATACTATCTGAAAACTGCACTGCAAGGGTAAATATCTACTTTAGCATCATAATATTATTCACAAGTAAAATGAAAAACGTCGTATGATGCACGTGTGTATTGTTGATTACCGTCTTCGGCTCTCTTTAGACCCTAGCCTGACGACTTTATATGGCCTCAGCAGTAATCACCAACTTTACACAATTGTGCCATCTACTATTATTAAATTTTTCTGTTTTGAAACTCTTTTTAAAGACTAAAAAGCGAATTTGATGTTTGCGTTTAGTGAAGAACCTAACCAATTCTCAAGAAAAGGGTGAGGGGCTCAAGTTGAAATCCCTCCCTGGCACGGTGAGCCCTCAGTTCTGACATCATTGGCATTTAGCATCTACGGGTTTGTAGTTGGATCCCCTTAAAAGTGATTGCAAAGTGACTCGGAAGACTCTTCACGGAAAGTATCGGAATCTTGCGGTTTTGTTGTTGGTCTGAAAATCGACCGCAACTGAATTAGGCAAAAGTTCGGGTCGTGTTGATAAGCTGTTTCCGTATCTATGTAGTTGCTGTTGCTGACCTCGTAAAAGTAAAAAAGATAAAGAATGAGTACTCGCAATGACAATATAAATGATATTGTCAACGCAGATAGAACATTGTTATGATGATACTTTTATATCATAAGTATTATCATACTTTGAAACAGATTTATTATTATTACTAGATACTAAACTTCACTTTTGAGGCAGATACTGCCATCTAGTGTTGAGTAGTAAGACTTACGAAATGTCTACTATGGTTCCATTATAGTTTGAAAATAGAATAATAGATGGCGCGTGTATCAAAATAAAAACATAATTTCATTTTCAGCATTATCACAGAATAGATAATAGGCATTATTGAAAATAAATACCCTTTTCATATCAAGTTTTAGAATGCACTAGATAATTAATGTAGCTACACCTACTATAGTATTGTTATTGTGAGATGTTATTATTTTTTCTCTTTTTGTAGTATTTGGGTTACCTATCTAAATGCATTCATCATCATCATCATCAGCATTTTCATAAGACGTATTATCCTGATTGCATTCGAAGTCAAGATAACCTCGGACCTCAAGGTCTGCCTTTAATACTCCTCTTCGCACGATCATAGGCAGGATAGTGAGACAGTTAGGATATAGTGTCAAAATTGTAGCTCAACGAGCTTTCAAAGTAAACACCAACCCCGTAATCGTGACGCTAAGAAATCATCATCATTCTCGGGAACTTCGATATTTTCATGAAGCGACTGTCATCTGACCTCCCTCCACAACCATTTTTTTTTTAAAGAATGTTAGCAACCGAAATAATCGAAATTACTTATATTCCCTCTAATCCCTCCAAAAAAACTAAATTGCTTGAACTAGGAGTGGGTTCACGTCGGTAGTGTAATGGCCAGGATTCGAACCCGGGACCTCTCGATCGTAAGGACGACTTCTTAACCACTTAGCTACCGATTGGCGATGCCAAAGTTCTGAAGTAAGTCTAATCGGACTTTTGAGGACTCCAAATATCCGTAACGAGTGGGTACCATGGACATTCGTATGGTAACGGGAATGTAAAAAAAAACGAAATTACGATTATATCCTAAATTATATTTTTTCAAATAACTTTTCAATGGTTATGTAGGTATCTCGAATACCAATGTGCCGCTTGTAACAAACTCCCAATAACAGTCTATACAACGGTGGCATTCATTCTGAATTACTTCCCAGCTTACCATAAGGCGAGATGAAGACATTATTGACTTGAGATCATATTGGAACATGTGCCGTTAATAATATAATTATAGGCTCAATCAATGTATTAGCTTATCGCAGTTCACGGCTGTACTTAAGCGTCTCTTAGTGTTTTTCGGGGGTTATTCTTATACAATTAACCAAGACCTTCATAGAGCCCTATGTCGTGTCATAATACTAGGCCCGTGTCCTATAAACAGGTCGTGTCAAAGCATCTGACAACGCCATCAACCAAAGGTCCCTCATTGTACTCATTGACATCTAGAATAGTGACCCTCATCCCTGGCACTTTACATTTAGCCTACCATCAGTTGAGGTGAAGTCATGTTGGCGAGGCCATTTAAAAAAAGAATAGATTCGTGCTTATAACTAGTAACTACCCAGTAAATAATGTACCTATGCAAATATTATTTCCTCAGGTTTTGCAACTACCTGAGTACTTCAACAAGCCTCTGCTCCTCTCTGTGCCTCTTAGCTCCATTTCGCTGGTCCTAACATAGGTCACTATTTAAGAGCATAAGGAAAAGGGTTATGAAAATAAAATAAAAAATAGTCAAAGAAAACAAACAATACCGTTCCGTATATGAAGATATTATATTTTCAAAGAACATGTATTTTTAATCTCAGCATAATTTCGGTCAATACAACTTGTGAAACAATACGACCCACGGTTTATAATATAAGTACCATTAATATCATGTAACAAGTAACTAATATCATTTACTTTTATACCATTATAATTATTGTGACTTGATCATACAATTCAGCTACACACTTGAGTCAATATATAATGTTAGTTCGCTCAGAGCTGCGATACGCCGCACAAGTACGGAAGGAATAGTCTCAACAGGACACTTAGCGACAAAAACACTGTGTACTATTTGGTACTACTAGACTGGCTGGCTGAACAAAATAAACCAACCATCGCATACAGATGACATTGACATTATAAAAAGACGCGCTACGCCTATATGAGTGTCAAAATGTTATCTTTGTTAGCAGCTTCTCTAGTAGTATACTTATAGTACAGCCCCTCTAGACAAGTGGCAATTCGCTAATCGGCGTTTGATGGAATAGAATGACGAATGTATGGGATTTGACACATTTGACAGTCGTTAACGCATGTCATAAGCGTCAAATCCCATATATTCGTAATTCTATTCCACCAAACGCCAGTTAGCGAATTGCCACTTGTCTAGAGGGGCAGGATCACACAACTCGATCCTGCAGGTATCTGTCTTTTTTTGATAAAATTAATTTAAAATGAATCTTGAGAAAGTATGGAATGGATTAAAGATAGGTTGCCTGTTAAAAATTGAACGCAATTACCTGTAATTAATGTTAGTGTGATTAATTCGTTAATGTAACTTGCAACTTTATGTTATTTTTAGTCAATTTTACGTCATTTGAAAGAAAATTATGTAAAGAATTATTAATAATAAAATGATTGCTAGCTCTCATTCAGCCGCAGCGTTAGGGTTGCCAGGTGTAAACAGGTATAGCACAGTTAATTATCTGCACTCAACTGCTTTAAAAAAACCATCATGGCAACCTCTGCTTGCGGCCATTTGCCAACTGGCAACCATGGATTTTTGTAATCATAATAGATGAAACTTTAATTCTGTATTAAGATTTTTAAAAAATATGAGAGTGCAGATAATTAACAGTGATATACCTGTTCACACCTGGCAACCCTAACGTTGCGGCTGACTGAGAGCTGGTAACCATTTTTGTATCAATTATTTACTTCATTTTCTTTCAAATGACGTAAAATTGTAATTGCGGCTAATTCTTAACAGACAACCTAACGTTAATCCATTCAATATTTCCTTAAGATTAATTTAAAATTAATTCTATAAAAAAAAACAGATACCTGCAGGATCGAGCAGTGGGATCTTAGGCTATTAGGCAATTGCGAAAAGTTCAAATAGGCGTAAGTATCATCGACGTACCGCAGCATCGCTATACAATCCGCCTACTATACATATACATTCTACATTCAGCGACCGTGTATAAAATGCCATAGAATTTGCCAACACTCTATAATTTGTGATTAAATAATATAACATTATTTTTTTATATAATTATATAAATTAGTGATAGATAGACATGTTCAGGTTACAACCTATAGGACATCGGACAGGTTAACGTAATGTATATAAATAATTTAATTTTAAAGATAGGTATTCATGATGCCATTACTCCTATCGAAATATAAAGCTGGGTACAGAGCAGTGTTATGTAGCGTAATATAAAATTCGCAGTGAGCATGTTGTTACACCGTGAATCGAGTACAGTCGCCCTCAGAAAATACTGTACTAACATATTCACTAAAGACGTTTTAGAAGACAAGTTTTTTGAGAGACAAGACAATTTAACGTTTATCAATTTTTGTTTATTATTTTATGTAAAGTTTTAGAGCTAGTCGGTGGAATCTGTTATGCTGCTAGCGATGGTGACAGTATAAACGGCTCGTTATCGGTTTGATTCCCGTGCCGATTCCCGGAATGCTCGCTGTGTAACATGTTATATTACATTGGGTAGCACCATTTAGTACACAATTTTACAGTTTCGACTATAACGATGTCCCTTTATTAGAAGTAGGTAATTTAAGTTTTAGAGAAAAATATGGTTATGGTTTATTCGATGTTTCTGATATCTGTAGCAAGAATCCAATTTATGAAAATGGAACCTTTTTATCATTAAAACAATTGCTTAAAACAGCAACAAGCTTAAATGGCTTCAATACTTAACTATATATTGTACAAATGATTATTATTAATATCTGTATTATAGGTAACAACATGTGGAATTTAAATATATATATATATTTCACAAATTGGATTCGTAGACACCGGTACTATTATTATCACAAATACAATACTGTTTCTTGTATAATGTTTTTATTTATAAAAAGCTCAAAACATGTAAATATAAAATTAGTCTTGGACATAAATATTGATTTAAACATACAACGCTATTTGTCTTCATTCTATTTCAGAATAGACAATAATAAAACTGTTAGTAAGCATGTGTATAAATATCTATTATCTGACGTACATTTATTCAGAAATGTATTAAACCATACAAAATTCGAGTCTAGTTTATTTATTTCGTACAGTTTATTTAATTCAATATTCGTGTCCTCCGACTTAGGTCGATAGCTGCCGTAACGGAAGATTGACGTGTTGTTATGGCCCGCAGTTTTCATTTCAACGCTATCAATCGTAGAGCGCGGACGTCCCTGCGCTATAGCTAAGCAATTGATTGCTTTCGCTTAACATAAAATTATTATTTTTACTTAGATGTAAGGCAGTGCTGTTGACATTGTACAAGCTTGTCTCACGAAAATATCTCGAACACCAATTTTCTAAAGGGGGTTTTATGATTTATGAGTACGAAGCTACATTTTTAATTGTAATGATATGCAGACTGTCAGCATTGATTTTTTTTTCATAATTTGTGCATGATATGTAAGAATTTATTAAGATTCGTCTGCTAGCAATCATTTCAGTTGCAAATTAATAACTAATTTAATATCAGTGTCTACTAATTTTAACGTAACAATCCACTAAACAAATCCCTAAGGCCAAAGATTGGGATAGAAGTTCAAAATCCTTTTTAGGAGGAAAATATTAGGTATAATTATCTACTATAATAGTGTTTTTATACAACGTGTATGAAAAATAAACAAGAATTAAATTGATTAAGTACTATTTATTATCTCGCTATTCAGCTTATAAAATTAGATAAAATTCATTAAAATTGGTGTAAATTTTCAATTTCAAATCAATATTCAATCCCATTCGAAGTAAATTCGTTGAGAAGTACTATTCCTTTATTTATTTTATACACGTTGTATGAAAACGAATGAATATATTTGTAGGTTAAAGCATAGAACATTGATAGTTTTGACTAGATTTAAGTTAAAAATAGACATCAAGTGTTCTAGAATATCGGTAATTATTGCTCTAACGAGGGTATACATTAACAAGTGCCGTACCATACAGGATAATACAAATAATATAGATTTGGTTCCTTCAATTGTATGAGATAAAAAAAATAATCTCTTATTTTAGGGTTACCGGAACAGAAAATAAAATAAAAACAAAGAGAAATTAAAAAACAAAATTTATTATATACAGAAATAACATCTTTGGTTTTAAAGTTTGGAAGGTTCAGAAGTTGCAAGCGGGCGTCTTTTTGAAAATTTAATTTTGGCAGTAAATGCTGGAGTGATAAGCGATGATGAGTTGGTAAGGTAGCGTGATGAGTGACTAGTGCAGTGATGAGGGCTAAGGCCACAAGAAGATTTACGTTTTGACTTAGCTGCGTTCGTCGTTACAGCACTGTCGCTGGGATGTCCTCCTCCTGTCGTCATTACGAATATGAGTTAACAATTTGATCCTGATGTTGACACCCAGTTAACATCATTTAATATTAAAACCAAAACAGAAATGTTCCAAAATAAAATATTTACTTCATTATTGTAATATTATTATTAACTAAAATTTCATCAAATTTCAAATATGTTGGTTGGTAGGTTTTTTTTTCAAATATTTGATAACATCTGATTTGAATCTAATATTATGCATCCTTTAACTGAGTGCAATTCATTTCGTTCAATGGCCTCCTTTTCATTTTGCTCGTCCTTGGTTTCTTTCATCATAATCCTTTTAGATATTTTCGTCTATAATAATAATATTCTACCTTTATAATTTCCTTCCTGTAATTCAATAATATTGGGTATAGACATTAATATCTCGATCTAAGATGCCACGCTCTAATATTTTACTCTAAGAACCCTAACTACTACAGGGAACTTTTTGGCAATGGACGGGAACAGATTGTCAGTTGACATTATCAAAATTCCCCAAAGTGTTATAACAGCCTTGGCAAACTAGCTTTCTTTCAATAGCATGCGAAGGCTATTATTGAACCTCTCATGCCTTTTCATAAATATTATTAAAGCTTTTCTTTTAATTGCAAGAACACACGCATACGTTAGTATTTATTTGTAAATTGAGCAATTTCTGTTTATACTAAAATTCTCAATTCCAATTTAAGTCGTTGTTAAATTGGTGCGTAAACGTCAAGCGGTTGTCAAAATTGCAATTAGTCGCCATTATACCGCCATGTTGAATGGTCATTGTCAGTTTGACATGGCGGTAGAAAGTCTATTAAGTTTTTCAGTCTGAATTGCAGTTAACTATTGTAAAAAGGTTTAGTTCAGCTGCTCGAAGCGTAGCAAAGAAACACATGCGAATTTACAAAATTGCAGTCTTAGTCTATTACACCTAAATCGTCGACTACTAATGGATTTAATTATAACTTTTCGGTACTACGAACACAACTAGAGCGGGTAGCGGGGGAGCGGGGTTCTGACTCGACCCCACATTTTCATGTTCGTTAGCTTTAGAATTTACTAGAAAGAAAGGATGAAGTATCCTCTTTTTGCACAAAAGCTAATTGTAGGTAAAGTTTAATATTTTCAGGTATTATTTTACTCGTATGTACAGTTCTCAATCGATGGAACTTCTGGGATCATAGAAGTTTAATATTATGACGTTGCTATTCCGATGTTTTATGTAGTGTATATTCTTCAATCATGAATTTTCAATTAGTATTCTAAGCACCTTTCTTTTACTGAGGATATTGAGGTTGTCCTGCAGTGGCAGTGGCGTACTCTGAAGAGTGGGAAGGGGAAGGAAAGAAGATACCTTTGCTGTAAACGCACATGCCTCCGTCTTCTTGGCATTGAACTTGACCAAATTCTCCGAGCCCCATTGGGAAATGTGGTTCAGGATCCGGTCAAGCTCAGTGACAAGAAGCTGCCTTTATCCGCGATATGCGTCTGCTTATCCGCAGGAAGTCCATGATAACTCCCGTGCAAGGTGCTATCATCCGCATAGCAATGAATGCTGCCGGTCGACAGCATGTCATTGATATGCAGAAGAAAGAGAGTTGGCGGTAAGACGAACCCCTGCGGTACGCCGGCATTTACCTGCAAGAACTCCGAGGCTCGTCCATCGCAAAGGACGCAAATACGGCGTTCCTGCAAGAAGCCGGCAACCCAGTTGCACAGTCTAGGAGGCAGACCAAAGGCTGGTAGCTTGGAAAGAAGCGATTTGTGCCAAGCTCTATCGAAAGCTTTGGCGATGTCAAGACTAATTGCTAATGATTTGTTTGCCGTGCGTGTCCATAGCCTCACCCCAAATATGGGTAATATACGCCACAAGATCACCCGCTGACCATAGCTTTCGACCTGAAGCCATACTGCCGGTCATTAATTAGGGAGTGAATCTCAAGGTGACTCATGAGCTGTATATTGATTATGTTCTCAAACATCTGGCACTGCACTGAGGTCTGAGGTGACGGTTATGAGTCGATAGTTGTTTGGGTCTGAGCGATCTCCCTTCTTGGGGATCGGCTATACATTCGCCTCTTTTCAAGCCGAAGGCGCTGTACCAGAGCTGTAGGACAGCCGGTATTGCTCGGGAGTTGGCCGCAAAGAGATTAACCAGCAAATTTGCTTTCTCTTATGGCTCATGGGCCAGGGATCCATCGGGATTGTGCAGTGGGGGCAGCGAAGGCTGGCAGAAGTTAGCTTGCACGGCTTTAGCCAGTCGCCAGTAGCCACGGCTGCCCGTGGGATGCGCCACTAGCTCCTGACCAAGCCGCGCTATGCGCTGGACATCCACTCTGACGTAAGCCCTCTTGCAGACCTTGGTGGCTCTGTTGTACGCCGCCTTGAAGTGGCCCACGCTGGGATCGCTCGTAGCGCGCCCTCCTACCCAGGCGCGGTACGCAGACCGTTTATGATCAACAGCCTCCGCGCTCGGTGGATACCGGCGACATCGGTGTAGGGGATATAGTATTCCATGCCTAGACTGATGTCGCCAGTGACAGCAGTTACGCTCTCAGATGGGTTCTTACCCTCAAAGCAGCGTTCAACCCACGGGATGGACGCAAAGTTGTCACGCAGACCATCCCAGTCAGCTGACGAGTTGTGCCAGAGGTGGGGGCGCTATAATGGGCACCTCGGAACGGACCAGACAATGGTCGGATTCACCTAAAGCGGCGCTCACCGAAACACTGTACTGGTCCGGATGACTCGTCAGCAGAAGGTCTAGCAGAGAGGGCTCATGGTCCGACCTTTTTAACCCAACCAGATCTTGTGGTGGGCGTTAAAATCCCCCAAAAACACCAGTTCAGCGTTCGGCTACCACTCCTGCGCATCATCTGCCGCCTGACTCAGGTATTCAAAGAGTCGATTTGTCTCGACATCTCCTGTTTGAGAGCGGTAGCAGCACACATAGATCTGACTTCCTATATCTGACGTCTATGTGTACCCAAAGGGTGACAGCAAGGGTGGAAAAGAATGGATCCACTAGCCTTATCATCATTAGATAATTGAGTATCAATAACGGCCTCTCCGTAATGGCATTACAGTATCTACTACAGGGCAATCGAAAAGTAAATAAATTAAATTGAATTATTTCTTATTCTTGCCTATTTTAAAAATTATTGTTGAATTATTTTTGGCGAAGCTACGATTCTGGGCGCATTAAGAATTTCTGTGTCATCTATACCTTTTTCTCCAACGAAGAACACCATTGTTAGCATATTCCTACAACATTAGACCATTGAGTTATTGAATATCTGAATCAAAATTTTAAACAAGCTGACATTTTCAATCCTTGTGTTTTGAAATGAGTAGAAACGACATCCATCAATCCTGTGGCTAAATATGGACTTATTGCCTTACCTCATTCTTAAAGGAAACTCGAGCTGACGTGGAACTATATGAAGTGGGGCAGATTAGTTTTTAGTGATAGCATCAAACCATGCTGTCACCCTCATTCTCAATACTGTGACGTGTATACCCAAACAATTACATTGTCGTCCGCAATAGGCAGTAGCTCATCCGCCAGGGTTAGGTCCGGCACTGATCCTCCTGGGACCATTGCTGTTGTGTCCATAGCACTGCGGCCCAACTGCAGAATGTGCTCGTTCTGAATTGAAACATATGAAGGCAAATTCAGATAACCAATGTTGATCAGTTTTAAATATTTATAGGAACTGAAGTGAATACCCTAAAGAACTTTATAAATTTTTTTTTTTTGCTCTTTTATTATACTTACTAGAATTTTGCTTACGATGCCATAGTAAAAAATCGACTAGGGAAACTACTATTTGGTAGTATGGCAAGCAACAAATACCACAACTAGAGAGTAATTCGGTACTAAGAGTATAAAGTGGAATATTTACCTCTGTCTTAAGTCTATTGAGCAGTTTGTCTCGATCCGTTCTGAGTGCATCACATCTGTTAGTGTCACTTTCATCTAATACTCCTTTAACTTCAAGCTCCGCTATTTGAGAGTCTTTCTCACTAATCGCAAACTCCAAAACGTCTTGACTAAAAATAGAATCATATTCAAAGAAACGTATAGGCACTTACTATCTCACTATAATTACAACAATATTATCACTAATATTAATCTGCAGGTGCAGGTTTTGCTGTAAATGAATTGAAATAACAAATTGAAGGTCTCTTCATCTTAAAATAATATGCACAATCAAAAACAAAAGTTACAGAATAAATCATTTCGCAAATTCGCAATTCGAATAGAATGGCTGCGTTACCGCTTCCATTGTCTAGTTTGCCATGAAGTTTTTTAATGATTTGTCTTTTATATCAGTATCACTCCTGTTGAACACATTGTAAATTATCATATTACTTACATAACGTGCGATAGTTGTCGTAACACATGGTCTCTGCTAGCTTGACATTGGCTGAGTTGTTCTTCTGACTGCTTCAAGCGCTTAAGTACAGAGGAACAGGTTTCGCAGTTCAGCGCTGAAGCATTCTGCAGCGAACGGATACGTTGCTCCATTTTTCTCATCTAAAAAATTAACAAGTATCGATCATTAAATACATTTTAGCATCTCACAGAAATGTAAATATTTCTGTGTGAATGAGACACTTTATAGTATCTATTTGCAAAATTTTAATTATATTTCACATTTAAACCATTTAAGAAATTACTCTGGTCAATAAAAGGTACTATTTTTTAACAACGAAGTGAAATAAATATTAAAATATTTAAAAATATATAATATTCTGACCGTCCCACCTGCGTGGACCCGTCTTGAATATACCGTTATTGTAGCCTTAACATGAAATTGTTTAATAGGATGAATTTGGTACAATGTTCATAGTTAACCGTTGGGTCATTTTTAAGTTTTGTATTAGTCACGAATTCGTACCTATGTATAATAAAATAACAAATTACCTTTCGTAAATTTGCAATTCTCCTCTGTTCTTCTTCGTAAAATACTTTTTCTCTTTCTGCGGCTATCATGAATGATTCCTTTAAAGCTTCTTCTAGCTCAAGTATCCGTTTGTCTTTACAATCGCTTGCATTCATAATGCATCTCTTATTAACTATTTGTTCTAGTTCATTAATCCTTTCGTCTTTACTTCTCACAACCGCCAATAATTGTTCAAACTCAGTTATATTATTATTTTCTCTTAAAGCTTCTTCTAAAATCGATATACATCTTTGCTGTTCTATTATTTTTGAGTTCTTTACACCGATCTCTTTAGTCATATCTGATATTTTTCTCGCCAACTTACTTAAATTCGGTGGGGTTGTCGTCTCTCTACAGTGCAAATCTAAATCATTGTCACTTCTACTAAATCTGCATTTATCAAGCCTATCCACTACCTTACCACTCTTTTGCAACTCGAAAAAGCTTTTGCTTCGTTTTATATTACTTATCTCTGGCCCATCAGACATTTTTAAAATTTCTGATAATATAAGCGACGATTCATTTAACTCTATCTCTAAATCGATTACTTTCAGTTTGTTTTCTTCCAACTTTGTTTTTAGTACATCTTTTTGCCTTAGTGTACCCTCAAGTTCCCTCATGGTTGCTAGTTCACTCTGCCTCGCGCGCGTCAGTTCCTACCGTAGGGTTCGAAAGATGTAAATAAATAAGAAACAAAAAGAAACAATAAAAACGAATAGTTTTACTTTAACAACAAAATGATTCCAACAATATAAAACCAAAAATAACTCGAGAAAGGTCAACATAGATTTAGTTTTATTTATAGTTACTGATATTCGCATAACAAGATAGAAGCTGGGTAACATCGACTAGTGGACAACTTACTTGATCTATCTAGATACATGTTTACTTAACAGTTTTACAATAGTGTATTTTAATTACTTAAAAAATAATTCCCGCTGAACACGATTACTTATTTTGTTTTAAACATCACTTAAATTATTTCTAAACTAATAATTATCGTTATTGTGTGCAGGTTACAATGTACGATTCGAGGAGTGAACGGCGTTCGGACTATCAACAAGAGATCAATGTATTATCATATGAACACTTCTTTATAAATATTCAATATAAATATTGATAACATTACTTAATACGAATGCGAATTGCGTTTATAAAGCTTACGTGATGTTTACCGAAAGACGTGGAATATGGATGTCGCTCAGACGTTAGTCGGACAGTTAAAGAAAAATGGTAAAATGAAAAGAGCAAAGAAATTAACGACAGTCTTGGTGCGAAGGACTAACTTAGAAAAAGCTTTTGAGGAAGCCAGCGGGTCCAGCCTGCGTGGAACAAAAGTTAGTTGGGTTAGTCAATTAGTAATACACAATATAGCACAAGCAGTTGATATTTCAAAGGACATTGGTTCCTTTGTAATTTCAGCCACTTATGATACTCTTATAGGCATCAATCGTTAATTATTAGATGAATTAGGCTTCATGCTTGTATTGGTTAACCTTAACATTGATTGAATAGAATGCTGTATTCTATTCAATCAATGTTAAGGTTGTCAAATACTATAGTTAGACACATTGTTGTTATTGTTTTGTTAAGATGAGATAATTCAATTTCAGGAAAAAGGTTTTTTCTTTTTTGACTCTCTTACCAGCTTAATCAGCTTTCATCATTATTTTGTTTATTAATTCATTTTGTAATGATAAACAAATATTAAACTAACGTTCAATGTATGACAGTTTAAAACTGATTTAATTGAAGTTACACGATAATATTTCTTTCTCGCAAGAATGAAAATAACGATTTAAGAGCAATAATAAACATACCTCTTCTCTTTGTGCTTGTGCTTGTTGCTGACTTTTCAGTTTGGCTTGAAGGTTACGTACAGACCTATAAAATTAAAACAAATTTTCTGCATTACTATCTATTAATAATTGTAAAGTATTGTATTTATCTATGAGATAGTATAGTATTGCGTGTTGTGGGATAGTATTGTGTAAAAAGAGTAGCCAGCTAAGCTAAATTGCTTATGCTAGAAAGAAGAATTCGAGCTCTTAACCACTTAGCTTCCCATATTATCCCAATGACTTGATCAAAAAACCTTATGGTACTTACTGTTGCAACTCCATAATCGCCTTCTCCTTCTGAGCCGCTTCCTCTTGGGACATCTGCACGAGTTGTAGCAAACGTTCAGTATCAGCGGTCAACCGTTGTGCTTCTTCCTTACTCTGATCTAGTAAGGTCTTGAGTTGTTCAGCTTCCTTCTGCGTATCAGTCAGCTTGCGATTTAGATCTGATACCGCTGCTGCACTACCACCGGCCTTGAAAACAAAATTTGGATTAAGGTTGTCAATTTTTATATTTTCTTCATCCTGTGATTTGTATCAAATAAATACCGTACTGACCTATTACCGTACATTTCGCTATTAAAAATGTCCTGACATAAAATACTAATAACACAAAACACAAAACACAAAAACTCGTGACTTCTCATCTTATTCAATTCATTATGTCCTAAAGATCTCTTAAACAGCTAAGTCAATCATAGAGTGCGTCATAAAGACAAAGCATTATCATACCTTCCTCAAAGACGCTTCCATTTGGTCCATTTGCTCTTTTCTCTTCTTTAACTGTCGATCTAACTCCGCCAGCGACTTCTCCTTCTCTTCCACGTCTTTTCTCTTGTTCTCCACTGCTCTTTTGTGCTCCTCAAACTGTCTCTTTGCGTCGTCCAACTTCTTGAATTCTTCTTGCAGTTGCTTTTTAGCTTGGGCTGATTCGTCCCCAACTTTGGCGTTTTGAGCGCCCGCTTGTTGTAATTTCTTCGTAGCTTCGCGGAGATCGAGCTGATATATAAAAATAGCATGTAAGTATACATCATATCAAATAAGGGTACGCTCCCATTAGAGAAACAGTTATAGCAGACCGCTTGCCAGTTGGAACAGCTACGCGTCTGTAATAATATTTACATTCGAATATATGCCAATTTGAAAAAAAAAATTGTGTGTTGCTTTAAATTACGATGATTTATAGTAAATATTGATGGTTATGATGAATGAATTATACTATTTATCGTCAAAACCAAACAATTTGCCACATTCTGTTTAGCTAGTGGTGTATAGTACCCCAAGAATAATAATCTCGAATCACGAAAGCCTAAAAAGCTAATTTTAAACATTGCAAATATCAGTAAGCGTAATTTATTTTACAATTGCAAAATATATATTTACTCAGATGCAGCCAAAAATTCAATGATAAGTGGTCCACTCAAAAATACATTTATTCATATGAACAATGGTTGCAAATATACACAGTACAATAGCTGAAAAAAGATTATAAAATTAACATTTCAACAATGAAGCTGCACCGAACATTTAGTTCATGCCATTGAGGGCACCACATTTGTATTAGTTCAAATTTAAATCGCAACAAAATTATCCTATAGCTGTATGAAATAATTTTGGTGCGATTCACAATTTAACGGTGCGTTAAATGACATGCCCCAATCTGAGGACATCAATTAGAATAAATACTACTTCACCACAAAATTTGATCAACAGTAGCATTGAAAAATTCAGTTTCATGTATGCTATCATTTCATTCTCAAATCCAGTTC
Source organism: Eilema caniola (assembly GCA_949126895.1). Lineage (NCBI taxonomy): Eukaryota > Metazoa > Arthropoda > Insecta > Lepidoptera > Erebidae > Eilema > Eilema caniola. The sequence continues at coordinate 11,051,581 of OX421460.1, read as the reverse complement.
AAAAGTTATAAGCGCTTTGGTGTTACGCTGTTAGCTTGTATTGTTTGTAAATAAATAAAACTCTGCGAAGTTGTGATAGAATTCGTAGTGTGAAGGAGTTATTGAAAACATACAATAGACAAGTGATCACTGGTATCCAAAAGCCAGGAAATTGATACGATTCTCTATGTTGGTACGAAAAGCTTATTGCTCGCTTATTCCTTTGTACTGACTACACCAATGCTCGCTTTGTAACATGTTACATTATGCATTACTATGGAATATCATAGTAGTATATAGTATATAGGCAACGAGCATGCCAAGTGTACTAAAAATCCATGAGCCTAGGAGCGGCACGTTGTTCGTTTGTTTCCACATACTAATTGAACGATTACACGCTGTGTAAAATGTTACAACACTGCGTAATACTTGTCACTACGCACTAGGTCGTTGCTTCTAATAAGAAAAAGAATTCATTCCCTGCACTTTGATCCATACCCAAACATCGCACATTCTCATTTACTAGCTTGATACGGTATATTATATTTAGTCTAATTGTGGTATTACAGTACCTATAACGCTTATGATTTGGCATGTCAGGAAGGAGACTTGCCTTCCTTTGGTTTTGAAAGTGATCTTTCCTTCATTTTGATATATTTTTAGAGTGGTTAAAACTGAAGCTATAATTCTAATATTTCTATACACAAATGGTTTTAATTTAAAAAATATTAAGCAATTAAAAATCCCGACTGCTTTTTAAAAGATCGAAACAATGAAACCAGACTGCTATCTTATAGATCGAAACAAGTTTGACAGCAGGCTATTGCCAAAAAAATTCCGCCTTCTGTTAAATTTGTTTCGTTCTTTTAAACAGTAGGTAGTCGGGCTAATTTCAAATTTAATATCAATTAAAATGTGCAAAACACTGCTATGAAAGTACCAGTTAGTTTAAGTTTAGCTCTTTCCCGCGCGACGTGCCAAATCAAAAGATTCTAGGTTATTCTGAATTCACGACTCCGGTAAATTTTGTGGTGCGATAGTAAAAGGTCACATTCCTGGTGCAATGAAAATGTGGTGCAACAACTTTGTCGTTCACACATACAAAGTTCCATGTTTGAAGATGAAACTAACAAATAAGTACAAATGAGGGTTGGAGGATGCCCAGCGGGCTGTGGGTGACATGCTACGACACTATGACAACAACAATCTCCGGCGATGACAGAACAAAACATGAACATCGAAAAGAAAATTATCTATCTATCCGGTGCAATGATCGAAGCAGACAACTTTCAATTGCAAGTTCAATCGAGTTTATTTCTTTCCCGTTCTTGAACGAATGTAAACTGGTAATGTCGAAAGTACGACCACCGTGAGCTGGTACCATATTTTAATAAGTATAGAAATTATCCAAAATTTTACATTAATTTTGACTATGAATACAATTAATATTCGTAGCACAAACAGTCTATAGTGTTAATAAAGAGAGACTTGTTGAAATATTTTTTGGTTCCATGTTATACAACGATGCTACCGCAAATAGTTCGGTTTTTTTACAGATACCTGTTACAAAAATATCTACGTTATTGAGAATGAGCCTTGAGATGAAGAACCTTCTATCCCATCGAGCCAACAACGACATCTCTGTCTCAACCGATGACCAAGGCTAGTGGAACCTACGGAATCGTCAGGCACTTCAAAAGTTTATGACACCCGAAGTCTAGGGCCCTGGGAACCAACTTCATCCGCAAGTCAGTTCATTCGTGCTTACTGGCAGACGAGGCTCTGGTTTTCAAATCGTCAGGTCAGATGATTCTGAGATGAAACGATGACCACGTTTAATATTCGTTAACATTATTGTGTGGCTGATTTTAAAACCAATTAAATAATGAGCTACGCTAATTGATAACCTTTAATTTTATTGTTTGTAATCATTTAAAGCATGACTTCATGATTGGGAAATGATTTTACAATTGGGACATTTTTCTATTCCATTTTAGGTACAAAAACTCGTGGTATTGTGTACTTAGAGAACAGAATATCAAATTGGAAAATGCAAACTCGATTCAACCACTACGCGACACTCCGCTCTCGCCGGGCGATCCTCCAACTGACCTGGCTTTTCTCCAATTCTTGGACAAGCATCTCCAGTTGCGCCTGGCATCGCTCTCTTTCTACTGCATGCGCCCGAGTTTCTGCCTGTGCTGCTTCAAGTTGCTTCTGTACATCTCGAACATCAGCTCCTCCACGTGCAGACATTTGCTGCAACTGTTGTTGTTGAGCATGGAATTGCTTCTCAAGACCCTGCAAGCGTTGTTGACATTCGGCTAGTGCCCTTTCTGCCGCGATAGCCTTCAATTTCTCTTGTTCAACTGCCGTACGCCACTTTTCAATTTCACCAACTTTTTGGGCTTCCTTTTCAGCTTTTTCTGCCCTCTGTCTGATCGATTCTTTTTCTTTACTGACAACTTGTACTTGTTGTTGCAATTTGGCAATTTCTCTATCACGATTTTCAATGGCTGATTTAGAACCACGCTCTGTATCCTGTGCCATTTTACGCTGCTCTTCTTTCAATCTTCGCACTTCTTCTCGTTGTTTTTGCAATTCCGCTTCCGAAGCGTTTAATTCTCGTTGGAAGTTCACTAGCATGTCTTGTGACTTTTCTAGCTGTGCGACTAATTGATCACGTTCAATTGTTAGTTGCTTCGTGTCTGCCTCTAATTTTACAATTTGCTTTTCTATAGCATCGGCTTGTTTGTCTCTCTGTTCCAGTATAGATGCCATCTTTTCTCGGTCTCTAACAGACTGGGCCAACTCTTGTTGGAGTTTTACTAAAGTTTCTTGTGTTCGGTGATCCAAAGTCCTCTGTTGTTGTTCCACATTGCGTCGTGTGTTTTGAATTTCCGCTCTAAGTGCATCTCTTTCTTGTTCTATTTGACGCATTTCCAATATGGTTCGTTCCAAACGTTCATGCATTCGACCAAGCTCATTTGTCATCCTATCATATTCTACGCGAGTGGTTTCGTTAGTTTCTTGGTATTTGGCGAGATGCATCTGCGATTTTTCAAGTTCTTTAGCCAAGCGCCCAGCTTCCATTTCCGTTGCATCTCTTGCTTGAATTGCTTTTTCAAGCTTATCACGAAGACGTTCAATTTCAAGCCGATCTTCAGTTCTTGCTTTATCTCCAGCCACTGCTTGAAGTTTCATTCTTTCAATTTGTTGCAATTCCCCTTTGAGTCTCTCATTATCCTTATCCAATTGCTCCGATCGTAATTTAAGTTTTTCACACCGATCTCTGAACTTCTCACATTCAATATGAGCGCGTTCTAAATCTCCTCGTTGTTTCTCCAATGCTGCAGTAAGTTTTGTCACTTCACCTTTAGATATTTCTAATTGTATATTCATTTCATGAAATTTGGTTTCAGCTTGTTCTTTTTCTGCTTGCAGACGTTGAATATCACCCTGTGACGATTCGTAGCGTTCCCTAGTCTTGTCAAGTTCAACCTGCAGTCGGTTGATTTCATTTGTCCATTTATCCTGTTCAAATTGGTATTTACCTCGGACACTTTCGACGCGTTCGAGCTCCGATCGTAGACGGACCACTTCTTCTTCTGCCTTTCGTGCTCGTTCCAGGTCAACAGTTGTTTTTTCTAATCTGGCGCGAAGTCTTTCTACCTCCAATTTAGTTCTTTCGTGTTCTTCTTTGGTGTCATGATACTTGCCGTATCGAGCTGCATATCTTTCAGCTTCTTCTCTCGCTCCACTAGCGTCTTGTTTTACCTTATCTAGCTCGGCTTGAACCCTCCTGAGCTCAGCAGACACTTTATCATGTTTGTCATACATTTTTTCTAGTTCTATCTGCACTCTGGCCATTTCTTCTTGTGTCTTCTCGTTTGAAGCTTGTGCCTTACCACACTGTGTCATCGCTCTATCATACTCAAATTGAAGACGTTCACTGTCTGCTATCAATTTCTCTTTCTCGGCTTGGTATCTTCTTAATTCAATTTGGCCCTTTTCGTATCTTTCTCGAAGCATTTCGATGTCCACACATAGTCTATCCATATCTTCTTTTGCCTTTTCTTCTTGTTCTTTTGTTCGACCTAGCTGCAAAGATGCCCTGTCATACATTTCTTGAAGTCTAGCCAATTCGTCTTGCAGTTTCCTTTGATCTTCTCTCGATTTGGTTGCTAAGTGAACCTGTTTTTCGAATTCTAGTTCTATGCGATCTTTATCAGCCTCGAGTATATCAATCTTGTTTTGGAGTCGATAGATTTCATTTTGAGATCTGGAATAAAGAAAACCATTTTTAGATTGTGATATGATTACAAAATACTTTTTTCCTTGCTTCTAGCACAAACATCGCCACCAACACAAGACGACATGTACTATGCTACAACTTTAGAAGGAGAACTGAGGTTTATTTGATCTTTATCTTTATGATGAGAACACAAACTCAATCTTCCTTCTATAGTTGTAACATAGTTGTATAAAAAGTACCTATCATACTTTTCAAGCATTTTTTCATATTCTTTGTGCGCAGTCTCTTTTTCTTCTATAGTTTTTTGAGTGGAATAGAGAGCTTTGTCAAGTTTTTCCTTCATTATTTCCAATTCTGTTAATGCGTCATCTCGTTCCATCTGGGAATTAAAAATATAATTAGTTATTAAGGCCTTCTTTAGATCAATTTCTCTTAAACTTAAATTCGTCGGTAGTATGTATGATATTTTCATATTTCTAATGATATATCAGATAGTAATAATAGTTTGACAACTATTTTGAGATCACAAACACTTCCCAAAAGACAAATAAATAGAGTTCCTTCTAACATTCAATACGAGCTCGTTGCAGCATTTCCACCCAAAAAAACAACTGATTATATAGACGAAATGCCGTCATACTATCAGTTGTTCTACTTAACAAGTAAAATGTGCGTATGGGGCTTTACTAAGGTGTACGGGGCCAAAGCAACGTCACTTACAAATGAGCACACCTGTTGATTGACGGATGAGGTTTTGGCTTAGGCTTTCCTCGCAAGGTTGGATGTCAGTCGACAGAAACGGACCTCGGGCTTCGATGTGACAGCCTCAGATGCAATGAGGATCAACGCTAAGATTATAATGATGATGGAACAAGCAAAGTATGTTACCGTTAGCTTCTGGTGTTGTTGATGTGCCTTCTCCCACCGCTCTCTCAGTACATCCAGCTCAGTGGCTGCGCTGTCCCTTTCCCTGGCAGCCCTGTTAGCAGCCGCGGCTGCCGCTTCAGCTCGTTCGCGGCAGGTAGCTGCTTCAGCGAGAGCTGCATCGCGTTCTTTTTGGATGCGTGCTATTTGACTCTAAAAGGAAAAAATAATAAAAATTAAGTCCATGTTCTAGCATCCGTACTTTTTTAAATTTTGCACCTTATTAGAGAGTTTAAATTTCAATTCAATTTCTTTCTTCTTGTTATCTTAATCACATTTATTTAATTTGATTTTTTTTTTCAATTAATTACTTACTAGGCTATGAGAGGCCTTAGTATGTTGAATTATGATTTTATCAGTAAATGTATATTGCACTATTATTTATTTAAGTATATTCTATTCCACCCAAAACGCCAAGATTTTGAGCTAACCGAATATGTGTCAATCGATTCACAATTTACGGTTATAATGTGACGCGTCTTGCTTTTAATATTCCTCTGCCAGTTACCGAAGCGCTATCAAAAGAAAGATCATTTCGTGTGCAAATCGCATAATTTGAAGTTAAGTACTAAAGGCAATAAACCTTGCACTAACAACCTAAATATATCTCAAACTAGCATCAATACCGACACCGTAAAGCCACATAGTTCATATGGAATTCTGGAGCCGAAGTTTCCATTTCTTGGCAGGATTCCACAGTGTCATGACAAACTACTATCAAGATTTTTGCCTCCGGACTTACAACCAATAAACATGGATCCAGTTGCCAAATGCTGAATAAAATCTTCACGATTGCTTCTCGTGATATATAGTATTGATTTATTGCGTTGGTTTTTCTATGTCGTGTCTCGATCCCGTTATGACTTTCATACAAGTTTTGCTATCATGGTACCCGCTTCCAGTTATTCTAGGTATTCATCTCACACACATTCATATCACAATTACAACGTGTACAGTGTACATACATACACTAACATCAGACAATCATAAAATGATAATTAAAAGTTAATCTAAAATGCATCATCGCATGCCTATTGTGGTAACATTCCCAGAAAATAAGCAGCATTGTCACGTTGTATGGCAATGCTTATTCTCTGTCCTAAAAAGCTAGCCTCATATTCTCATATCGACACCTGTATAACTCCTTTAACTTGACTAGGTTAGGCAGCCACACCCAAATTTCACCAATATAAAACAATAGAGACGGCCCTATTGCCCACAATCGTTAACTTTTTAATGGATGGTATGTTTACTGTCGTATTAAAATAGCCTTATCCCTTAGTCGCCTCATACGCCACTCATGGGAACGTGGGGAGCGGTTATATTGTACCTACTCTGTCGCGGCTTACATATTATTAAGACTTTGTTGCTTACTAGCTTTTGCCCACGGCTCCGCCCGCGTGGATGTCGGTTATCGCGACCAAATATAGCCTATGTCCTTTCTCAAGGTCTAATCTACCCCTTTACCAAATTTCATCAAAATCGGTTCAATGGTTTAGGCGTGAACCGTGAATACACATACACACAAACAAACACAGTATTTGGTATTAGTATGGATGTAGGTTGCAGAGACATGACGGTAATGCTTTTGACTGCTACATGAGGGTCACGAAATCAATTCCTGCTCAGTGTAAATATTTGTATAACTATACGAATAATTGTGTATGCCTATTTGCATTTGATTTGATTTTTATTTAATTTGTAACTAGATAAATAAAAGTACATTTAGCCGCTTTCTAGAACTAGTATTGCGAGTTATGCTTAGTTTGGATAGATTGTGCTGTGTTAAATGTTAGTTATCTAGCTCATGTGATCAAATACCCCTAATAAAATTTATAGAACGAATAAAATCGTTGTTTAGAGTGGAGGTGGCACGTCCACCCCTTGACGATGGAAGGCACCAATTTGTACGAGAGATGCTCTCGGTATAATTTCATTGGTTATTAAGATTGAATGTTCAGAAGAGGGGCTTAATGCCTACATAAGTGATCCTTTAGAAGTAACGAAGAAATATGAGGCTCATTTAAGATTGGTATTATGTTTCGTAGTATTCACATATTTTGAATAGGTTTTGGTTCTAATATGTCCAATTATTTAAATCTAATATTTTCAATCATGTCGTTGTATAACATATATATTTCCAAGAGGGTAGGCAGAGGTATATTGTATTATACACTTGCATTTGAATTGCATCAGCTGTATTTCTTAGAAACCCCGATAAAAGAGTTCTCAATTTTAATTACCACCTCAAGGTCTACAAAAAACAAAAAAAAAAAAAAACATCATTCAGTCATTTTGATACTATTTATTGTTCAATTCTGTAATGTATAATGTAAATAAAATGAGGTTAAACTTCACCGCAAAAATGCAAGTAAATCTATTTTCTGTCTAGACAGCAATCTATAATTGTGATCGGAGTCTCAATCATAAAGCTGATCATATCGTACCCCATTTTTTAAAGTCATTAGCCGAAGATCGATATAATGCTACGAGTTAAGTGGAAAACTGATTCCAATCGAACGGCTACCAATCAAATATGATATTATAGTCTACAACCGTCCAACAGAATCAGGTCACTTGTCTGACTATTTCTGGCCCGGCATTGTAAATATTTGATTCTATGGGAATACAATGCTATTGTACATAATAAAACACTTTGTTATTCATAAGAAGTGGATGATATTATTATAAAAACTAAACATAAGTAATATTAGCTAATGACTTCTTGTGTACTATTTTTTGGAACAAAAGTTGTGTCACTAGATGTGGTGGGAATGAATTCTGAATTGCAATGGAACGAGACACACGAAACTTCATGTTTGTTAGGTTAGGTTGCTTCTGTGCTCAAAAAATGATTAATGATTGATGATGACATCTACCTGAAATTCATTCCTAACTCAATGACGACCTCATCTTTTATTGTTACTTTTCTAGTAGTAGGTATACAAAGTCATTGCTTCTATCCAGCGGCAGGCGTTACGCGCCACGATTCCTTCGTAATCATACTGTTTGTTACGTCTAAATATAATGTTAGACAAGACTGCAGACTGTGGTAGTTTCATTCTAGACATAATAAATTCATATACGATGTACTACACAAATCAGTCTAGACCAGTCGGCGCCTACGGCTACTTTTCTCCGTATGATATTATTTATAGCTTCTGACAAGTCGACGGCATGAGCCGCGGTAGGTATAGATTACTAATATATTTGTCATGTATTCGATTTGAAGTGTTTATTTATCCTATAGTTTCGGAAACGAATCCATGGGCTCGGAAGAGTCAGAAGTCGTTGTTTGCATATCAATAATCATCATTATTCTCTGAGACTATTTTAAACTCTTGGGGTCGGCTTTTTAATTTAACTGTGATGTGGCTGAACATCAATATTTTCCTGAACTCCTCAACCAATTGGTGATAACGAATTTAGTAAGACTTTTTAGGGTTTCAGCGACCAGTGACCAGCGACCTAACGATTTAAGTATACATACAACATATTAAACACTTGAAGCTTACGGTTCCAGTTGCTAAATGAGGAGGGAAAATCTAAAAGTGAGCCTCTCGAGCTCTGAAGTGATGTTTTCAGATAAGAAATGGAGTCAGCAGACCGTGCTGAGATGATGACGAATCTATGACAATTTCAAAATCCATTTCGATAGTAGAGGAGGCTAGTAAAGACTGTAACTTTTATACTATGGATAAAAATGTAAAAATAAGTAAGTAATAAATTACTTGAAAATTTCAATATTCAGAGAGAACTACAAGCTGGAACTGGGTCAGCATTTTAGGTGGGTGTATCCACTCGTAACAGCTAGTATACAAAATAAACATGAAATCTGTATTTAAAAAACCGTCTCTACTTTTATGTTTCTTAAAACATAGCGGCCGGAAGTTTGGTAGGAATAACATTAAGCTACTGTTGACCCCAACTTACTAAATCATACGTTTCCTGTGCGGGGAAACATTTTAATACTTAATGTGCAGAGCCCCGATTTAGTAAGATTATGTTTTTGAAACGTAGGATTTTAAAACTCACGAAAATTCTTAGAGTCAAAATTTCAAAATCTAAAATGTAACATATAAAACTATGAGTGGTTTTGAAGGTCGCGAGAACGAACGGCTCTACATTTTGTGTTCACAGGATCATACTGGCATACCAAAGCTAAATTTTTACTTTTTCCTGTATTTTAAAAACGTGGCGATACTTAAGGCGCGTTTGAAAACTAAAACCAATGTATAGTTAGAGTACGAGATGTACAACCGGCTTCATTTTAAACTGGTATAAATTTTACATCTGATGTAATATTCTGATATTAGAAGACGTGTATTACCTGCTAGTCAATGCACCCTCAAACAAAGCAGGAGACTTTGGCTTTTCTTCTAGAGTTGGGAAATTAGTCGCCAGTCGCTCTCAAAAACTTAGGGTTCTAAAGTTTCACCAACAAGGAATTTCTAAGAGTGTGATGTTATTATCGTACATCGTTAGAAGCGCTCCTCATACATAAATAAACCTTCACAACGTTGATAGATCTCGCACGAGACTTGAAGGATCACTCAGAAACATTGAAGGGGAAAAGTTATTCAATCAAAGTGTTATTCAGTTATTGCGGTACATCACAGACCTCGTAAATATTGCTTTTACTTTACCAAAGTATAAGTATCTTGGAGGAATTTGTTTGAAAGAAATACGTAGGTACTTCACACGAATGTGCTGATGGGCTGAGGACCACCCTCTCATCTGTCATAATAATAGTAGTTTATGATAGTGTTGCATAATAAGGGTTCTTATAACACGAGTGTGTTTTAAGAAAACGAGCCGTAGGCGAGTTTTTTACATTATCACACGAGTGTTATAAGACCAAGTTATGTACAGTGTCATACACTACTTTATCTACTCTCATACTATAATACATAAACTAATTTATTTTACAAACAAAACCAAACTTTTAAATTAAATGTAAAATTTTGGCGCCATGGCGCAAACATCGATTGCGCATGCGTGTTTCTTTTTTTTTTCCGAATCGGCGGATTCTTTTTTTAAAGTAGAGGTTCAGTCCAGATGGAGGTTGTATAGGTGTATCATTATGATTAAAAAGTTATTTAATGATATAGGTGTCCATACAAGACCTGTATCGTAATAAAACTTTTTTTTTGGCCTGTGCGTAATGTTTGTCATAAGAGTTTTGATTTCAATTTTATAATCTTTGTATTATAGTATCAGAGTAGATAAAATATATTCTGGGACATATTACAGTTGGGCTAGGGCTAAGTTATAGGGGAACCACCCCACAGTCTTGACTTCCTCGTAGTGTTCCCCGGGCAACGCCGCGCTTGTCACCGTAACGGAGTGGCAAGCCGGCGGCTAACGAAGACTGTGCGATCGAGTGCTCTCCTTGCGGATTTATCTCGATCTTAGACGTTCGACGCTATGCCGAAACCCTCGCGGGACGCCTCCGGGCGCTTCCTAAAAAAAGGCCCTTCTCAGGGCCAACCCAAAACGGCCCTTCTCAGGGCCAACCCTGATGACGCTTCAACGTCAGAGACTGGCCGCACACCATCTGCGGCCAGCACGCGTTGTGAGATGGAGGACCTTCCGGAATCCGACAGCGATGCCTTGGTGGTGGAACTGTCGGATCAACAGGCCCAGAAGAAGCGGGCTTATGCGAGGCAGAGTTCGGAGGCCTCTTCGGACTCGGCCAAGGATAAGCCCAATAAGAAACAGAAGGCTGGCTCCAGTCGCGACCTGGGCTTGCTGGACGCCCAGCGCCAGCTCAACCTGGCCAACAGGGTGACACTACAACTGGAGCTGGAGGAGCAGGTCGCCGCCAAGGAGGACCGGGCGCGCGCCCACAGGGCTAAGGCGGGCTACGGCGCGTCAACCGTCCTGTATGCGGACCACTCCTTGGCGGAGCTTCAAAAGATGGCTCAGGAGGACCAAGAGGGGATTGTCGAAGTCGCCTCGAAGTCCTCAAACCTGAAGGGCACCTTTCAGAAGGCCCTCAAATGCCGGGCAGCAAGCCTGTTCGGCATCGTCCGTGAGCTGGTGCAGCGCACGGCCACGGACGAGATAAAGCAACTGCAGGCGAGGACCGATCGCCTGCAGAAGGAGGTCAGCGAGCTTCATAATAAGCTCGCTGAAGCCACGGCGCAGCCTGTCCAGGCCTCGCCAGCAGCGGTGGCGGTGGACCTCTCCTCCTCCGTCCTTGAGGACACCATCCGCAAGGTGGTAATGGAGGAGAGAGCCTTCACAAGGGCCTGCTTCGCGGGCATCGAGGATCGCCTCCTGCCCGAGAAGCGCGTCCGGCCACCGCTTGCTGCGGACAGGATCGCCCAGGGACGCCAGGCCCCTGGCGCGTCCCAAATGGCTCCACCCCCGACCCCAAAGCCATCAAAATGCAAAGGAAAGGGGAAAAAGTCCTCCACGGCCCATGTGACTCCGGTCGTGGTCACGGTTGCTCCGGCTGTAGCCGGAAGCTCCGAGAGGGAAGACGCCTTCCTGCCCTCCACCACCCAGTCCAGAGAGTCGTGGACTGAAGTGATTAGGAGGAAGAAGAGAGGCGCCAATAAGCCAGCGTCGGCCGTCGCCCCTGCCATCGCCCACGCTCCTTCCGGCTCGTCCAAAGCGACGGGTAAAGGAGGGAGGAAGGGCAAGGCGCAGAAATCGGCCCCCAAGCTGGCTGGGAGGAACCTTGTTCCTCCCAAAACCGCGGCCGTGGTGGTGACGCTCACGGTAGAGGCCGCGGAAAAGGGGGAGACGTACGAGTCCGTTTTGAAGCGGGCTCGTAACGGCGCCAACCTCTCCACGTCGCAGGTTGGCCCAGTGACGTGCCGCCGGACCCAAACTGGGGCTCGACTGTTCGAGTTCCCGGGGACTCAAGGCGGCACCAACGCGGACCTCTTCGCAGCCAAGCTGCGAGAGGTCATCGCGGACGCGGCGACGGTGGCCAGGCCGGTGAAGTCCGCGTCCTTGGAGGTGGCCGGTCTTGATGACTCGGTCACCAAAGAGGAGGTGGTGGCGGCGGTCGCAGCTGCGGGAGGCTGCGATGCGGCAGCATTGCGGGGCGGGGCCATTAGGCCCGGCCGCGGTGGCCTGGGTGCTATCCGGCTAGAGTGCCCAGTAGCCGCGGCAAAGGTCGTCCTGGCCAAAAGGCGGCTCCCCGTGGGATTTGGTGTAGCGGTGGTCCGAGCGCTTGAGGCCCAGCCATTTCGCTGTTTCAAGTGCTTCGGACTTGGGCACACCAGAGCTCTGTGCCCGTCGCGGGCCGACAGGTCGGAGCTCTGCTGCCGCTGCGGGGAGACGGGGCACAAGGCCGGAGCCTGCAGCGTTGCCTCACCGCGCTGTGCCGTGTGTGCCGCCAGCGGCTGCCCGGCCGGCCACGTGATGGGGGGAAGGAAGTGCAATCCTCCCCCAAGAAAGGGTCAAGCGCAGGGGCCAAGCCGGCCTGCAGCTGTCGCCGCAGCCAATGAGGTCGTCGAGACCTCAGCGCCACCGGCCGACGAAGGAAATGCGATGGACCACTAATGGGAACGGTCCATCGCATTTTACAGGCGAACACCAACCACTGCCGAGCGGCTCAGGACCTGCTGGTGCAGGTCATGGCCGAGTGGTTGGTGGACGTGGCGGTTGTCGGCGAGCCCTACTCAGTCCCTGGCCGTTGGCTAGGGGACGAGGACGGCTTGGTGGCCCTAGTGACGCGGTCTTCCACGGACTCCCCTCCCCTCTCGCTCTTGGAGAGGGGACCGGGATACGTGGCCGCCGCGTGGGGAGAAATAGCCTTTGTAGGCGTATATTTCTCCCCAAACCGCCCACTGTCTGACTTCGAGGTTTCCTCGAAGTCCTCGCCGCAGTGGTCGGCAGGTTGGCGCCGCGTCAGGTCTCCGTTCTGGGAGACCTGAACGCTAAGTCGGTGGTTTGGGGTAACCCCGCCACCGACGAGCGCGGGCGGGCGCTGGAACTCTGGGCGGCCTCCTCCGATCTCTCCCTCTTGAACAGAGGGAGAGTTCAGACGTGCGTGCGACGGTGGGGTGGGTCAATTGTGGACGTCACCTTTGCCTCCCCCGCACTAGCCGCACGCGTGGAGAATTGGCGGGTGGACATGGTGGAGACCTTCTCGGACCACCGTTACGTGCGGTTCGAGATCTCCACCCAGGGCCCCCAGGGAGTGGCCCGTCCGGTCCAATCCCCATTCCCACGGTGGGCACTCGTCCACCTGGACAGGGATGTGGCCCAGGAGGCGGCTTTCGTCCAGGACTGGCTTTCGCCTGCCATAGATGTCCTGGACGTAGACGTAGACGCTGCCGCGGCCCAGCTACGCGGGTCGTTGACCGAGGTATGCAATTCAAGTATGCCTCGGTCTCGTCGTCCGCCTCCCAAACGCGCCGTCCACTGGTGGTCGGCGGAGTTAGCGGGGCTTCGGGCTGCCTGCGTGGCGGCCCGGCGGGAGTACACCAGGAGCCGGTGGCGGCGAACACGCGACCAGGCGAATGAGGACCGCCTCTACAACCTGTACGTAGAGGCAAAGAAGGTCCTCAGGTCCTCGATGTTCGCCGCTCAGGACTCGGCGCGAGCCGAGCTGCTGGAGGGTCTCGACAAAGACCCTTTCGGGAGGCCTTATAAGGCGGCGCGGAACAAACTGCGCCCCTTTGGCCCCCCGGTATCGGAGACCCTCGAGCCGGCGTTGCTGGATGGGGTGGTCCGGTCCCTGTTTCTCAGCAGGGCTAATTTCACCCCGCCAGCAATGGATCCTCCAGTAGGTCGGCTCGCTGAGGAGGAAAACGGGGAGGAGGACGAGGAGGTTCCTCTCCTCACGGAGGCAGAACTCCGCACTTTCTTCGCCTCCGTGCGAAGAAGACGGCCCCAAGGCCGGACCGCGTGCCCGCAAGGGTGGTGGCAATAGCCGCCACCGAAATGGTGGACCGGTTTCGGGCCCTCTTTGATGCGTGTTTCGCGTCGAGGAGGTTCCCGAAACCATGGAAGGAGGGGCGGCTATGCCTCCTCCGAAAGGAAGGGCGGCCGGCGGATTCCCCCTCGGCATACCGACCCATCGTGTCGGACGCTCAGTTCGGTTTCCGAACTGAGCGTTCCACCGTGGACGCCCTGGCCCTGTTGAAGGACCAGGTGAAGGAGGCCGTTGAGGCTGGGGACGGAGTGTTGGCTGTGTCGTTTGACATAGCCAACGCGTTCAACTCCGTTCCCCACTCAACCATACTCAAGGCACTCCGTTTCCATGGGGTGCCTCGGTACCTGAGAGGCCTACTGGCCAGCTACTTGGAGGATCGAACGGTCCTCCTCGTTGACAAAGCTGGCCAGCTATGGCGTTACAGCGTCGAGTCCGGTGTTCCGCAGGGGTCAGTCTTAGGACCACTTCTGTGGAACATCGGGTTCGACTGGCTGTTGAGGGGAGCCCTCCTCCGTGGCACGAGTGTCATTTGTTATGCGGATGACACTCTGCTCACTGCCCGGGGAGGGAAATTCAGGGAGGTGGCCAATCTGGCCTCGGCGGGTGGATCCCTGGTCGCGGGGAGGATCCGCCGCTTAGGGCTTAAAGTGGCGCTGCACAAAACCGAGGCCGTGTTCTTCCACGGGCCTCGGCAGCGCCCACCACCTGACGCCCACAACTTTGTGGAGGGCGTCAGGGTAGAGGTAAAGGCCCAGATGAAACATCTGGGCTTTACGCTGGACAGCAGGTGGCGCTTCAGCCCGCACTTCAGCGGGCTGTCGTCGCGCCTGCTGAAGGCGGCGGGGGCCCTCTCATGGCTTATGCCAAACCTGGGAGGGCCAAGTGGGCGGTGCCGGCGTTTGTACGCCGGCATTTTGAAAAGCATGGCCCTGTACGGGGCGCCCATCTGGGCGGACTCCCTCCAAAGGAGGGAGAATGCCACGGCACTCCGGGCGCCTCAAAGGGCCATCGCCCAGAGAGTGTCGCGAAGCTACCGGTCGGTAAGCTTCGCGGCGGCGTGCGCTCTGGCGGGCACCCCCCCTTGGGAGCTCGAAGCGTGGGTGCTCGCCAGAGTGTACGAATGGACGGCGGGGCGTAGGGCGCTCGGGGAGCACCCCGCCCCTGAGGAGCGGGAGGCCGTTCGGCGGGAGGCGAGGGATGCCATCGTCCATCACTGGACGGTGGACCTCGCCGCCGCAAATTTTGGTCGCCGGACGTTGGACGCGCTCGGACCGATCCTGAAGGACTGGCTCGAGCGGCAGCACGGCTTCCTCTCTTTTCGACTGGTGCAGGTGCTGTCCGGGCACGGCTGTTTCGGATCGTACCTGCACCGGATCGGGAGAGAGGAAAGCCCATCGTGCCACGACTGTGGCGCGGTGGAGGACACGGCGCAGCACACCCTAGAGGTGTGCGCGTCGTGGTCCGAGCGGCGCCGCAGTCTTGTCGCGGTGGTCGGACCGGACCTTTCGCTCCCCAGCTTGGTAAGGGCCATGCTGGGGAGCGAGGAGGCGTGGGTAGCGGTCGCCTCCTTCTGTGAAGACGTAATGTCACAGAAGGAGGCGGCGGAGCGCGCGCGGGAGGACGATCCTCTAGCGCCGGAACTCCGCCGACGAAGGAGGGGCAGGAGAGGGCGGGCACGTGGCCGCCCTCCTAGCCCCCGGTGATGAGCAGCGGGTGACGGGCGCGGGGGCGCCCTCACCCGCATTGCACTGCCCATCACCCCGCCGTACGAGGATGACTGGGCACTCACGGCCATCCTCGAGCCCCTCTCCGCGCTCGGGAGGGGCGTGAAGGGCCCGCCGCGATTAGGCGGGCAATCGCCGGAGGGGGACTGGACGTAAAGGATCTGCCGGTTTCCCAGACCCCCTCCAAGAAAGGCGATGCGGGAGTGCCGCTGGGTCGTTTAGTGGGTATACCGGGAACCTGTTCCCGGGGAGTCCCACATATCCCTCTCGTCTCCCGACGGGAGGGAATGCGTAACGCATTTTTCCCAGCGAAAAAAAAAAAAAAAAAAGGGCTAAGTTGTAACCGCGTGACGTGTTATGTAGCTCGGCGCACTTTACGGAAAAAACAGGACAATTTGAAAATGAAGGTATACTCGTAGACAACTTCTGGTACTCGCACTATCCATAAAAATGCAGAAGTCACCCACGTACGTGCTGTCGAACAGGTTTTAAAAACCCGATTACTTTTATGAGATCAATTTACTGAGCCATGATGATTTTTCGTTTTCTGCGGAAAATGTAAAATTGGGTGTAACATTTAGAAGTGAGGCGCATGGTCCGACTGATTCGTCCAACTGATCGAATGACGCGGAAGTTATATTGCCAGTTTGCAGCCTGCAAAACTCATCATCATCTTGGCGTTGAGTCCTGGTCGCATCACAGGCTTTCACCTCGAAGCTCACCTTCCAACTCTTTCTCTCCCACTTCGCAAGGTCTTGGGCATACCTAGAAGTAACCTGATCTGGAAAGAAGAAGCTATAAAATAGAAAAGAGGACTCACCTGAGCCTTTTCATGCTTGTCGTGGAACCTGTCAGCGTCTAACTGCGCAGTGTCCCTCTCCTTCTGTAGTCGCGCTGCCTGGCCGAGTGCCTTGTCTAACTGCGATTGTAGAGACTCGAAGTCATAAGCCTGTTTCTCGCGGTCCACTTGCAGCTATGGATAGATAGGAAGGTTATTTCTTTATTACACATTAATATTCTAGGACATTCTACCCAGCGCTATCTAAACCCGCCACTTATTAACTCGTATAAAGTCTCAGCATTCAGGGTTATTCGCCATTTCCCCCTGTTCTCGATTCTCCCCGAAATTTTTTGTTTGATAATAGTGATAAAACGCTAACGCCTAACTAAATGACAAACTCAGCACTTTGGGTATTAATATATATTTAAATCAGAATCTCTTTCGTGCTGACGTATCTACGGGTAATATTCTCGAGAGGATGGTGATTGATGAACGAGGTTCAAACTATAGTAAATGTTTCAATTCTCCAAGACTTGAAGTATTTGTAGTACACGGTATCAATGATCCTTATACTCGAATTGAAATTGAACAGACTGGATTGCCAACTACATGCAGACATGTGGTTATTACCAGAGATCAATAATTACGAGTAGGCACGTTTACTTAGAGCTCGTAAGGTAAATGTTTCATTGCGTGAGTAGGCAGGTAACTGTTTGCACACTAAAATACTTTCAAAGTAAACAATGGAACGCCGAAAGCCCGTGGTAGTACTCCAGGTATACTACATATTGGCATAATCTTTTTCGATTTGGAGAAAAAAAAAATCTTTTTAAAAAATCATTTTTTTCTCATTTTTTTAGCATTATTTATTCTCCATTGTATTAAGCAAGCTCAATGAAACGACAGTTACATTAAAAGACATAACTACAGAAAAAACAAATGGCGCCAAGCGCGTGCTTTTTTTGTAGCGCTGTTTTTTATGAAATTGTCGTTTCATTGAGCTTTCCGAATAGAATGGAGAATAAACAAAGTGACCAAAAAAAAAGTTTTTTTTTTCTCCGATTCGAAAAAAAATTATGCCAATATGTAGTATACCCGGAGTATTTCCACGGACTTTCGGCTTCGGGAGCGTTCCCCTAACACCCGGTATAGGAAAAAATGGACGTTAATAAAACACTTTCCAAGCAAATCAAACTAACAAAACTGCGTTATCTATGTTATTCATTGAGTAAAATGTGATAACCTAGTTTATTCGGCTTAATCACAAGTACTTTCATTGATGATATTTGGTGTCATACTTTCTGGCGGTGACATGGCATCGCATGGAACAACGCACAATAAAAAAATATTACACACTGATATAAAAAAAAACGATACGTGTACAAAATTACGCTAATTTGAAACGAATTCTAGAGATTGACGACAAAACAGTGATCACACATAATTTGAGTCTGAAAGGGGCTCTACTAGGATCTTTTTGCCTGGTACCTTTGGCCACACCTAGATGGTGCAATTCGTGCAACTGCTAATCAACAGATAAAATAATGACGAAGGTGCCCTTTTAGGAGTCGCTCTCACTAAGTATTTGAATAAATTACCCAAATCTGAAAGCATGCTGATCCTATTGAGATCAACGCTAACAATGACGATGAGGCTCACAAAATATTTGAATCTACGAAATCTCAAAGTATTTCATTAAATGAATCGATTTCACAGCACACTTAAACCGACACATTGTACTTATGCTTTCAACTTTATGTTTTTGACTCAAACAAAACTTAACGGTTCTTTAGAAGCTTTTAAGAGACCGTTTGAAAGTTTCAGAGTAAGTACCCATGCAAGTGGGTACTTTGAAATCAACGCACAAAGAATGTACTTCTCATAAATACTTATCTTTACTTCATTTTAAAATATGTGTAAATAAAAGAATGAATTTTCTGTAAAATTTGTGCGTGGGTGTGGCCATTCCAAGATTTTTACTATTTGAGTACTGGTTGTACTTTTAATTATTTGGTTCAGTGATAAACTAGGGGCAACCATGAAAACTGAGCAACTACGAGCCCGCACTAAATACGACCGAAGGGCAGAGCAATAAGCCACATAGGTCACTTCGATTTTCTTACGATAATTCGGGATAATTATGTTCTATTTAACCGATTGCCTAAAACTGATCCGCATCTGCAGATATTTCATTGTAGATTTACTGAGCTCTTCATCCGAGCGTCTAAACTGGCTATTTACAAAGTTTCCAGTTTGGAACACGAGCTCAATTATGGCTAAATTGTGTAGGTGATTTAACTTACTTTTCTATTTTCGGCAGCCGCCTTGTCCAGTTTCTCTTGTAACTTGTCGATTTCAGAGTGAGCGGTGTCTAGTGCAGACTGCAGTTTGTCTTGTTGCAGTTGAGCTTTGCCAAGAGTAGCCTGAGTTCTTTCTAGTTCTTCCCTTGCTTTGTCTAGTTCAGCCACTGATTTGTCACGCTCTGAATGGAGACGACTTACTGACGATTGCACCCTGTTAATAACAACAGAAAATATTAACATTACATATATTATTATACTTACGAAAGATAACAAGATTCAGCGATAATTTCTCTCAAGACTCACTAAAAGGTGTCTCTAGAGGTAAGGTTCTGTCAACGCAAACACCATTCACCATAAGTGGTGTGAATTATTTAGTAGTCTTTTTCAAATTACAGTCATAGCATACACACACAGATAATCACAAGCGGTAATTAACTAAAAAAATATTTTAGGAGTTTCAAGAATTATCTTTTGTGGCAAAAGCTTCACCATATGCTGGCTTATATATATATATACATACATATTTTTGTCTCATCAGGCCCAATTATATTAACATTTTAATATTTATTTTAACAAAATACTCACCGATCATACTCCTCCTTGAGGCTGTCTTGTTCTGTTTGTGCATTTTCAAGTTTAGCCTTCAGACGGTACACTTCACCCTGCGATTTCTCCAGTTTTTCTTGCAAAGCACTGGCCTCAGATCTGGCTCTCTCAGCATCTGCTTGTGTTACTCTCAATTCAGCCAGAGTTCGTCTCAACTCAGCAGAACTCTTGTCTGCCTTTTCTTGGACTCTGTCCAATTCTTGAGATGTAGTCAATGTACTTCTGCCGAAAGTAGTTTGTGATCGTTCCAACTCATGCTTAAGTCTCTCATTTTCAAGCTCAAGTCGAGCCAGCCGTTGTTTAGCTGCTTCCCAATCAGCCCCTGATCTTCCAACTTCACTAGCAGCTTTATCCAGCTCAGCTTTCGATTTGCCTAGTTCAGATTGTGAGCTTTCCAATTTAGCTTCAAGCCTGTCTTTTTCAGCTTGAGCTCTTTCGAGTCTAGCGCCAAGTTTTTCTACTTCACTCTCAAGTGCATGGAGTTTCATTTTATATTCAGCTATTTCTCTTTCATGTAACTCTCTTTCTTCGTTCTTTTCATGTTCAGCTCGGTCTCGTTGTTCTCTTAGCTGTTGGATCTGTTTTTCTTTATCTCCTATCACTTCCTCAAGTGAAGAAAGCGCTCCTTCAGAAGAACAATGATGTGCTTGCATAGCGTTCAATCTAGCTCTAGCCATGTCTACTTGATTATCTTTTTCCTTCAACAGGTCTTCTAAATTTTCGATCTGAAAATATTGCACATTTGATACACGGGAAAAAATTTACACTCTAGAAAATAAAAAAATAAATAAAAATAGAAAAGAAAATAACATACCTTTAGCTAAATGATTAACAAAAACAACACAAACACTGGCTTATAAAATATTATTATCAATATAGGAAATACGATGTCAAATAAGGGAAATAGCAAAACTTTAGAACATAAATAAATTATATATACCTGAAGGTGAGTCATGGATAACTGTACAGAGCATAAATTATAGAAAGTAGGTAACATGTACTTGATTAAGGGTAAATTGTTTGTATAAAGACATGTTTATGGATTAAGTAAGATTTACTAATTACGAGTTTGAACTTTAGAACAAGCACATGTACGTATAAATTTGAGAGGCGATATTAATTAGATTACAGACTATATCTGTTTCTGTAGGCCGTCATGCCATTAATGAAATTAAACTTCTTTTGTGCTTAACCTTCAATACGTTTAAACATGACATTTTAACAGTTTAAAATAATTTAGAGTTCATTAAACAAGTCAGTTCAGTAACTACCGAATTGACTTGTGTAATATAACTATTTTACTGACATTGTTCGGTCAGCCAATACTAACGATGGTTTGATCTTCACTGTAGATTAGGTATTCATTGCACTATCAACATCAAAACAATGTCTGAAACTTGGTTGGAATGCAGTCATAGCTAATTCTCCCTTTGATGTTGCTTTCGAACTGCAGTTGGATCAGTTCAACGAGCCGTACGAATTAAACGAATGCTAATTTCCAATCAGTTGTAAGTAATTTTTATTGGGCTTGCTATGGATGAAGCAATTATGCATATTCCATAAAATAAAGTATCGGACTGATGTGTATTTCATAATATAATATATATATATATATATATATATATATATATATGTTAAATACATAATATATCCTAAACAATACAAACTATATACAATCACAGTAGTGCAACTTAATTTCATACATAATAATGCTACGGAATTAAAAAAGAAATGTACATAAGGTCAAAAGAAGAAAACAACACAAAATAACAAAAAAAAATTCTAATACCGATTCGGTCTTAATAATAATTATGAATTTTTATTTAAACTAAAATCAAACTAATTCTGGTATAAAAATTGGTTATAATGTAAAAGTATTCAATTTACTTGAAATGATAAACACTCAAGAGATAGAGTATAAAACTTATGAACATAGAGTCGCAAAGCTTCCTGAATTAAATTAAAACTACGTTATAAGTAATAAATTTGTTACAGCAATTACTAATAAAAAAATACACATGGTATAAATAGTTATGTAAAAAATGCCACACAAAATTTTCTAGCTGTATGTACCCTGTGTAATTTTTAATAGTAAGAGTTAAAATATTTCAAGATCCAAGTTTTTATAAATTTAGATCGGAAAAAGTCATCATCCATGACGATCTTTCTTCGATATAAATCTATAGGCAAACAGCATACTAATTACTTCAAAATTTTGTTAAATCCAAGTTTTTGTATGAACTCAATTTGGTTGTTTTTATTGCACACATATTTTAATGTATAGCCCTTTAAAATTATTGCAATTATAATAATTCGCATAATTACAATTCAGCAGCGCTTATGTAAATCATTCAAAAATTATTTCAATTCGGTTGCCTGAAACAATCTTCAAACTGCGATAAGCTCGCTTATAGTATAATCACTTTAGATTGTAGGATTATACGAAACGCAATTCTGATCTCTCGGCGCATATTTAAGATCCCAATATAAATTTGTCTTTTCTAGCATTTAGCGGTACTAATAAAACCTACATCAAGAGTTTACATTTCTCTTTATATACAGCATTTTATACAATTTACCTTTCTCTGCAATACGTTGATCTTGCGGTCCTTGATCTCCGAGTGATCCCTCAGCTCCGCTAGTTCGTGTGCTGCTCCGAGCGCAGCTGCGGTCTTCTTCTCCACCAGTCGGCTTTTCTCGTCCAACCGTGCTTTAAGTTCTTCCACCTGCGCATGGTAGCATTTCTGTTTCTATATCGAAGTTGACAAAAAAATAATGACGAATGTTAAACACTTCCAAAGATTCTACTGCAAACATTAAGTGCCTTCAAAAGACGTATACTATAATTAGTCCACGAATTGAGTAAGACTTACGTCGGTCTGCAGCATACTATAGTGTTCTTCTTTAGCACATAGCGATTCTTTCAATACAGCGATGTGACGCTGGTAGTCCTGATGCTGCTCCTCCAAAGCCTTCATCTTAGCTGCCATCGCCAGGATTTCTTGGTCTCGCCTCTGGATCTCCAACCGGAATTCGTCCAGCTGCTCATCATTCCACCATCCATCCGAAAGTCGTTATAGAATTAGATAAATCCAAAGATTTGATTAGTAGAACACAAGAGATGGAAGACTCCAGAGAATAAACCAAAGAAATCTATCTACTTAGGCAATAAGTGATGGCAGAAATGATACTGATGTTAAAAACGTTATTACTACTTAATATATACTGATCCATAAATGATCATCAAATATACTGCTTAACTTAGTTACGTTAGTACCGAAGTTATATATGACAAGCGACGCAAGCTTTTTATGTCAATATTAGTTAGTTATACGAGTATATGGCACGAAATGTTTCCAGCACTATAATATTGAACACGATTTAAGAGCAGTGCCATGGAAGACATTTCGATAATCTCACACGATCATATATTTGACATGCAATCATAAAACGTTATAATCGACTTAGATATAAATACTTAGTAAAAATCGTACCGAATCACCAAATTGTAAATGGACATTTACATCTGGAAAACTTTCTATACTAAATACTAATAAATATGTAAGTTCGAGGCCTCGATGAGCATCGGTAGAAAGTTTTCCAGTCTTCCCGTATCTAATTAATAGTACCAAAGTAGTTCGACAGTAAACATCGTTAGATGCACGGGCGCCTACGTTGTGATACATTTATCTACCGTTACTGTGAGAGAGACTGATGAATCATGACCACTACATGAGAGAGGTCGGATCGTGATGAGCTAGACTAGTTGATGTTGATGCGGGTGACGCGGGAACAAAGCTGGAGCTGGTTCTGGACGATGACTTGCGATCAACACCGAAAGCACAACATGATCAAATCAAAAAAGATCAAGGGGTTTCACAGAAACGTTAATATGAGGATTATATCTTTCGATGCGTTCGACCTCGACAGTCTTTATTTTATAACAGTCTATCGCTAAATCGTCAAACTTGGTGTCAAAGTAATCAACCTCATATGTTTCATCTAACCATACAATTTACATCTAAATTTATATTATTCGCTTTTTCTAAGGCCCTATTTAACAAAAATATTTAAATCGACATCTTTCAAGAATATAATTCCTCTTATTTTAATAAAAATAGCTTTAACAACGAACAAGTTTACACAAAAATATTACGAGTCAACACAGTCGGCGACGATTTCGGCTAAGTTCGGACTTAAAGCAAGAAATTGACACGGTACTCGTCGGTTGTCGACGACGTCACAGAGTGGTGGCACTATAGTAGGGTGAGGCGCGCGCGTGCGCGTGCGCCGCTCGCAGGGCAGGGCGCGGCAGGCGTGGGGGAGGCGCGCTCGTGCGCCCGTCCTTCATCACCCGCACGTCGTTCAGCAGAAAACTTACTTGTCTCTTGAAGGGAGGTTCGGCCTTATCATAAAGCGAGGTGTGCGAGGGTGCGAGCGAGGGCGGCGGCGGCGACACAAGCGCGGCCAGCTCGCTCTCGAGCAGCGCAACCTGGCGCTCGAGTGTGGCGATCCGCGCTTCCTTGGTCTCGAGCACCGCCGTGAGTGTGGCCCCCGCGCTGCCGCCCGGCAGGCCTGCCGCGGCCAACGCTCGCTCCAGCTGCAACTGCAGCGCCCGCAGCGTGTCCGCCGTCGCCTTGAGCTCCTGCCATCACGCGAGTCGGTCAGCCGCCGCCGCCGCCCGCCGCCGCCAGCACCGACGGCGGCTC
Source organism: Eilema caniola (assembly GCA_949126895.1). NCBI lineage: Eukaryota > Metazoa > Arthropoda > Insecta > Lepidoptera > Erebidae > Eilema > Eilema caniola. Next base: position 11,027,401 of record OX421460.1, on the reverse strand, counting down.
CGCTCAACATACAACCTACCTACGACCGGCGACGCGTCTCGTCCGCTCCTCGCTGGGGCTGCGTGCCGGTCGGACAGACACGATACTGCTACTGCGAACTAGCCGCTTTGGTCACGGCAAAAGACCCACAATGCGCCAACGACTCGACGCAGCCCCAGGTGAAGGCGGTACAAATTAAATTTTTGCTTCTAAAAACAATGATTGCTTAACTGAATGTCCAATAAAATTTATACGAGACGGTCTTCTCTAAGATTCATGTGACGGGGACATAATGAGCTGCTAAACATGCAATGTCGTGATTAAGTTTGTGTTCGTGTCGATATATATCTTTTTAAAATTATTATTTGTGACGTTTATGCCGAATTCGTTGTCAAAGACTGAATTTTGAAAAAGTAAAATATAATAGGTATGTCTTGTATCGTCGTCGTGTACGTGGCAAAGGAAGGGAGTTAGAAAACGGTAATTGGTGCTCGGGGCTCAAGCTTCGACAGTGTCACAGAAAGGTATTCGAAAGTCCGTGGGAGTGAGAAAGCGATATCTGAGAAAGATTTGTAGGAAGCCAACGAGTGTGATTGATCAGTTAACACATAAAGGCGTCGCGACAGTCACATACGGCTCAAGAGTCAAGAAATGAATGAAATGATACACTATCAAGAGCAACACTAACAGAAAGTGTGAACGATGATAAAGGTATCACAAAATAAAACGCCCATATGGTAATTAATACTAGTAAATGGATAAATATAAGAAAGCAGAAGTGACATGCACAATATACGAACTACATTACAGAATGCAGGAGAGTTTCTATTATAGGTTAAGGTAATAACAAAATTTCCAATAACTTGTACGAAAGCGACTGCATATTAGAAATTTTGCTACATGGCACATGCACACACACACACACACACACATTCGGCTATATCGATAATTACCTGTTTTTGGGCCATAGCTTGCATTTGTTGAAACATTTGCCGTTCTTCTTCTTTACCTGAAAGTGATTTGGAGTTGTACTTCTGCCAAAGCAGACGTTAAACTAAATTATTCAGATTAATTTAGTTACGTACCCATTCCTTTGTTTTGCAACATTTCGAGTAATTTTTTGATGCTTTCATCTCTGGCTTGAAGCGTTTGTTTTTGCGTTTCGATCCTCAGTTCAAGTTCCTGTTTGAAAAAAAATTACCTTGTTGAATTGTTATAAAGTATTCTTGTTACATCATTGCGTTTATCAGAGTTCTTAACTGAAACGTTACGTAAATTGCTGGCGAAATGCGATCTTGCTTTGTTTTAATTTTTCAGGTTAAAACACTGTAAACTTTTGTATTTGTGGTTCACAACATTTCATTAAGACGCTGAACAGCTGATATTTCTTTAACTTTATTAAGACCAACAGGCAAAAAGGTTTCATTGTCTTGTTCAGTCCAAGAACAAACTTCGTTTGTAACTTCTTTTGACTTTATTTATTTTTACTTACTTTTATAGTATCTCTCAATATGGCTATTTCTCTTTGTAGATGTTCGTTTTCAGCAAATAGGGCTTCCAGTTGTTGTTGCAGCTCAGGAGCGGGCTGCCGCATGCGTAGTCTGAGTTCTTCTTCCAGTTGGCGTACTAGCATAGCTTGTTTCTGAAAATAATAAAATAGATTTAATGTCAATGTATTGATTGTTAAGCAGTATCATGACAAGAGATATTTTATTTTTCATTTGCTTTGGTCCAATAAAAATGATTCCATCTATAAAACAAATATTAGAAGGGAATGTACCAGAAGAGCTCAGGGTATCAAGAGGTAGGTTCAACACAGCGCAGATAGGAATATTAACAGAGTAGTCATTTTCAGAATCCACACATACTTCACCACAATCCACAAGAAACGAGCAAATTTAGTCATGTTTCACATTATATCGTCGGTAAAAGAAGTTGCCTTTAGTACTAGTAATAAACAAAAATTGATTATTTGATTAGCCTGCGGTCGGAGTGTTAATTCGCCAGATTAAAACCACCGAAACAAAATATACCTCCAAAAAGTAGTCGATAGAATTGTTGGTAAGCTGTTTAAAGAGCCATCGTGTTTAAAGAACCAAAAAATACCTATAACTGAAGAAATTTAAATCTAATAAGAGACCTCCGCCGATTTCTTCTAACCTTTATCTAACCATATCAAGGCGCGCGGTGGTTTATTCTGTGGGCAATATTCAATATATTCGGCGACAGATCTACCATTTTGAAATATCAGAAATATATTTTCTTTAATATTTATATCTCCGTCGACTCTTTTAGAAATACACAGCCGTGAATGTCGTCGTATCGTCCCTTTAAATCCATTATAGTTGGTACAAAACCTATATATTACGTTTCCCTAACAATAGTAAGGACATCAAGGTCTTCAATATTAGTTTCAGGGGATCGTGCCTCTGCGACGTCGTTTACTTTACATTAGTCACATATTGCCTCAGCTTGTACGGTCAGCTAAGAAGTTCGTCTTGGAAAATTGCAGAACACTAATGATTTTTCAATTCTTTATTTGTAAAGTATACATTAGATAAATGAACTCTAGACCAGTTCTGTGAACAGTAGACCTCGCTAGCTACATTTTGCCACATTTTCTGGTACCCATATCGGGTATAAATAAAATCAAAACCATACGTACTTATTTTAAACAGCCCTGGATGTCTTATCAACAAAAATAATGACGAATGATTTCTAAAAAACGCTTCAGCTGTTCATCTTTTTTTTAAATATCAACATTCACCTATACTACGCTTAATTTTTTTTTCACAACATCTGCCAGGAATCATGTCCTAGATTTTTCAGCCAAAGATCCGTTCATAAATAAGCCAACAGGAATCTTCCATCATGTTTTTTGCTCCCCCATTTCCCCTCCAAAAAAAGCTCTCGACAAAAGTTGTGTTTTAAATCACAGAACGTGTATGACAATTTTGGTGAAAGTTGGTTAAGTAATGAGCCCTCTAAACCGGAACTGACAAACCAACATAGATACAGACAAAAGCAAAATCGGTCACCTTGTGGCTTCACTCGCTCTGTCAATTATATCCAGAGCGTCATCAAACTGGCTTCACGTAAGCCGGGTCCTGAGTGATGAAACTGTTTTTAAAGGGTGTATTATGAAAATTATCACTCCCACCAGAAAAAAAAGACGGTACCTACTTGCTGATTGATAATTTGATTGTATAAGGCAAAGTGAAAACAATTTTACTTTAAAAAATAGTACGATAGTTTTGCAAAGATTGTGTGGTAAACAACTTTCCTTGGCGAATGTAATACATACGAATTTCATCGTGCAAGTCAAATTCTTTGTCTTGAATGTCTCTGATTATTTTATTTCATAGAGTCAAACAATATTTTATTATAGAGCCATTGCACGCAATGAGTGAAACTGGTTCTATTTTAATAAAATAAAATGAGCAAGTAACTATGTACATATATCGGATTACAAAATTAGATTGTTTATTACATATAGTGACCGAAATAGATGTTTCCAGCTGTTTTAATACATATAATTACCTTTAACTTCTGATCGATATTTACAAGTTCTTATGATGTTTAATACAAGATATATGTTTCGTACGGACAGAGATAAAAAGTTCTTCTCTAAATGACCAACTAGACACTTTCGTTACTGCGACCTGTCTGTATTCTCATCGTCATCATCTTAGCATCATTGCCCCTCAATCCCCAGGAAAGCATGCGATAGCACCTCATCCACCTATCAGCTCAGGTCCCGAAAAACGGGCCCAAAACCATCCAAAGTTCCAATGGCATAAATCACTTCCATAAATTAACATAAGAATGGGTTACACCTCAAAATAACCCTTAATCAGTGGGGACTTTCTGACAAAGCTCTTAAAATGATATATCCTTATGTTACTTCTCATAAAAAACTTCAAAACTGTAATCACGATAAACGACCATAATAGAAATCCAATTATTGTAATGACATTTTTATTGAGACTCGCAATAAATCAGAACTCGCGGTAGTCGCGGAATTTGAATAATTTTCTTGGAGTTTTTACGTAACGAAAGTGGCAAACAAACACATAAACCTGGGTTATAAAATCAACAGGACGTAGATGTCGCTTCTGTGTCAAAATGCTGTGAAGATGTTGAACTATATTTCCTATACTTGCAGACAAAGCGGCAGCAGACTAAATTTTGAAAATAATGACCTTATCGTTTTGTGTGATGTGATAGGTCTTAAGGAACAAAAAAAATGCACTTTCATAAATTAAAAAGAAGTTCATTTCTAACTCAGTAGACCTTTCGTTGGAAGTGGCAAAGCCTCCCCAAAAGAGGAGGAGGGCGTTGTCACTTCCGTTTCGCGGGGTGTATTATGAGAGGGGTTTCTGGCCCACCAACCTTGGATACTATTTACATTGACCAAAATCAATGTTTACTTATATTCACCTATTGGTCATAACTTAATCATAATTGGTATTGAAAATCTGAGGAAAACATGAGTCAAAGTATTAGATTCATTAATGGTTTAAAGTAAAGGTCATGAAAATAGAAAATCAATTGTCAAACGAAGGAAGAAACTTCTAGAAAATTGTATTATTAGTTATGTCTTGTTTTTTTTTTCGGTTCAATGTTATAGTCATTTCAGTTTTATGCGTTCTTTCAATTCAATATTAACTACCTAACCTACTGATAGATTTCATTACAAGTTTATAAAAAAGTTCTAACTCCTTTGCTCCTTTGCTCCTTTGCTTCTCGTTAAAATACGACGAAATCGCTTTGGCGTTATCGTCATATTTTAATGATTAAGTATATTTTATTCTATGTCTCCAATAAAATATTTCGTTACATCGAAATACAAAATCTGATAAAGTAAAGTAATTCGGACATACATAGCTACCTCCACCGATATATTTTGTCATGGATGTTTGTTTTTACGTAGTTAATCCTATCACGTAATGCTTGTTTGGATAAACCCTGGATGCAACAGAGTTTGATTAATAATAATCCCTTTGTTCGAAACTGTAAGCCATTCGTTGGTATATATAAAAATACGGTTTGTTTCATATTCATCCGGAGGCAAGTAATCATATTGGTTCGAGATTATATTCCATTTTGTATACCAATACCCATAGGGACGAATGGTGAGATAGTGTCCAAGTGTTTTGGAAATTTGGATATATATATGGACTTCTAAGGCTACTGTACTATGCTGTGACCCACTAATTCTCATTAACTACGGAGACTAATTTGAGCTACGTAAAACGTGCAGCTTGCCATTAAAATGAAATACTCGTAAACTTTGCCGGTTATATCGTGTATACAATCTGTATTTGCGTGGCTGCCTGTTTACTTATGTAGTATAATTTACTAAATATAAATGCTGTAAAGAAACTGTAAAACTTCATAAGTTTATAGTATTTATATCTTGAAAGAAGTGTTTGTAGATTTATTTCACCTACCTCAAGCTGTAGTACCAATTGTAAAGTATTCATTTTGGTGTACATACAATTTCTCTTATATCAATAGTGCTGTGAAACACGTAAAAATTATAAATGAGCTAGATTACAAACAAAACTTTTATATTCTTATTGCAATATCTAAAATGAAATATTCAGTTTACTTTGAAAACAGTAAACTGTAAATGTGAAGTTTCATGTTTACTTTTCACACAATTTTTTTCACAAAATAATATTGTTTAAGACAATTGGCGGGAGTTACATTCAAAATAGCGCGTGGGTTCAACTATGTCTTCAAAATATTATTGTTGGGCACATAACCTCCCTCGACACTCGCTTGTCAAAATGTATAATGGGACCGTAACCTGTCACCTATTTACCTTCTGATATTACAAGAGTCGACCTATGTTTTTAAATACGACGTCATCACTATCCGATCAACAGTCGCGGTTGCATTCAAAGCTTCATCCGAGTCTTCCTAGTCGTCGCCGTCGCCTAATCAAGAGTTCCTGAAGGCGCTGGCCCCAAAAGAAATAAATATTCAATAATAGTTTTAAGACTCCTTGACAAAAAACGGTGCAGAGTAAGGCACATCGCAGGGGTTTTAGTGCTTTTAGTACTAAATTTTACTTGACACAATAAAAAAAGTACCTCGTTTATCATTCAGTACATGTAGTAGTTTGTAGGTGAAGTTGGCTTGGACCCTGTAGAACTTAGTGGGTCGAAACCAAGAAAAACACAAACGGTCTTTAATATATATCTACGATACCCATATATTATCGCCAGCTACATTTCTTTGATATGAAACTATCAAGATATTAGATCAAGGAAAGTACGTCTCATGATTTGATACTTAACATTATTAGCCATTTTATGAAGAGCAAACTTCTCCTCGAATTAGTTCATATGACATCACTCTGTGATATAATAAAGTAATGAATGTAGGCGGGATAAATTCGCAAAATATCACGTGTGGCAACATTGTGTAGGTAAGTGTCAGATTGTGACAGACAATATTTATAGTCTCAGGGGCACAGGTGTTTTATCATTCGTCCGCAGGTGACAGTTAAGATTAAGGGCTTTTAATTACGTTATGATGAGGATATAGTAAGTGATGTTATTCTCTAAGGTTAATTAACAATATTAGTAAAATAAAAACAATTATACTCTTCAGATTTGTTATAAGTATGGATCATCATCATCATCAGCATTTGTTTGTAGCTAAGGGTCCGCTCTCCTACTCTTTCTCTTGTTTTCGCACATTTTGCGAAAGCGACTGCCATCTGACCCACCAACCCTAAGAGGAAATCTTTCGCCAGAGCTTTATCCGTCAAAGTGCACCGACAGTAAGCAGGTAAGGTTAGTTGGATCCCATAAATCTTGCTGTGGGACCTTACCGTACACCCCTTTGATATAAGTATTGATAGATATATTATTATAATTCGTATAGATAGATAAACTGCTGTAATGGTGTTAATTAATGAAACTATAAATCGAAGACATCTGTGTAGGTACAGCGTAGCCAAATATGTTTGTGTAGGACAGGCCATAGCTAGCAATAACAATATATGAGAATGCAGAGCATGAGTCGACAACAGCTAGTTAGGGAGGCGACATTGTAAGAGAGATAGCGATTTAAATAGCTAATTAAATGTTTTATTGGATAGCTATGACAGTGATATGCGCTAAATAAAACGCAATCCTCTTACTAAACAAAAAACATCATCTTAGCTTTATTCCAGTCTTGTCTTAATATTTTCTTTTAATTAATTTAGATGCTAGGCGTCGCAAGCAAGTCGCTTTAGCAGATGCACGGATTTTCATCCGTAAAAGCCAGCATAGTGAATAGAAGAATAAGAATAAGGGTGGCCGCTCTATAGCAATCCCGAATGACAATATATAAAAGCAAACCCTTAGAAATGTTATTTGCCGCCTTCCGCTTTCCGCTCCGTCCGCCGTCCAATAAGCCCTCATCCTAACTGACCCTCCACGTTCCCTTCGCCCCATTTCTTCCTTAATTTCAACCGAATCGATATTTTCAAGGTCTACAATCGTTTATTCGTATCAAACATTTATGTACGACCCTCGAGGACTGAACCCCAAACATTTTCGGTGTTTTTCAGCGCAATGAAATACACTGATTCCATTTCATGTATGTATTGGATTTTTTGTTGCCAAGTTTGGCCATTAAATGCTTAAGGTTCCGTTCTAGAATGATGCCATAGGGATATTAGCCTCACTGGTATGCAGACCCTTTTTTATAGCGGCGGTTAAAAAAAGCTGTAGCAAATAAATAAAAAATACCAGAGAATCGCACACGAAGGGTTCCGTTAACACAAGGTACCTTTTGAAAACCTAATTTTGTAACAGTGACAAGAGAGGTATTGTAATAATTATGTATGTATATTATATGTCTACGTCACCCTAAGACGTACAAATATGAGAATTTCAGTTATCCAGGTCGGGTCCAGGTAGCCCAATTGGGCAGAGTATTACTTATTCCTAGGAGGAGTGTGGTCACATGTTCAAGTCTCGTGCCTGATGTTGCATTTTTAAATTAAAACTAACTATAGCTGTTTAAGAGATACAACCTGCTGACAGACAGACATCCCAGTAAAATAGTTGAGTACCTTTCGGGTATAATCATATTATTAATGACGTGATCATATGATTTCATTATTAGGTATTTATTGCTTTTGCTCGCTCTACAAATTATCCTTTAATGATACTTGTACACATACATAACTAAATATAAGTAATAAATTAACCTGTAAGGCGCTTCTTATTTATGCTCGACATGATAACCGTGAGAACGATAAAATGCATCTAATTATCTAATAATTAACATAGTAAATGTTAATGTGTTTATTTGTTCCGCAATCACGCCAAAAATACTGGAAGGATTAGACGTTTAGCAAACAGGTGAAACACAACTGGGAACAGGACATTCTATTTTTTATCCCGGGCATAGATTCCTTACACTGGTTATGCGGTAAGGGTTCGTATTCCTGTTCAGCTGATGGCTGGAAATTCTCAATAGGAATCCGGTGTCAGGTAGGCACTATTTCAAGACTTCAGGCTACTACCGAAAAATTACCTAACAACAAAGGCCACTCAGGTATTATGGCATATAAATAATGCGAAACAAAAACACATACCTTTTATTTAGGAGGGCTAAATAAAATAATATGACATATTCCCAATGCCACAAACCCTGGCAACGCTGGTGACAAAAATATAACTCCCATTCATTATTAGCACCAAGTTACTCATTTTATTCACTCAATCAGTAAATCATCGAGCATTCAAATTACGTAAAGTGAGTTGTGATTAAACACATCCTATGGCGAGGTAGGGTTAACGCCCAATGGTGGGAGGGAGGTCGTTTGAGTTGATCTAACGTACGATGTCTGTGTCACGGAAGGGATTAGTGAAGTGACATGTGCCACGATAGGAGCATTTTGCAGTAGATAGTTGAATAGAAGTTTTTATTTAATAAAAGACATATTTGACCGCCGTGTTTTGAACGTAGATCAAATATAATTAACGCAATTTATTCAGTTTCTGGGTCCTATTCCCGCCGCCCCCTGTCATAGTGCCTCATTTATTATTGTTCCAAACAGTTTGTCTAGCACACATAGAAGTCCTTGGCTGGAGAAAATATCGCTTATACCTACTGAAGAATTAAATAAAAACCAATAATTTAAACAGCTGTATCTGTATAAAATTGACAAGACTATAAATCTTATATTGTCTTGACAAAGTAGCTTCCTTTGATTGCATCTTAAAACAAGCCATTTCCTACCATTCGTAATAAAACATTGATGGCAACAGACGAAATAGTTTGTAGTCTCTTAATGGAACGGAAAGCCTGGGAAGGTCATTGATACAATGAATAAATTTATTTTCTACTGGTCGCCCAATGGTCGAAAATCAACCCTCATGTCGAAATTGGGGAAAACGAACTGACTTCATATTATTTATTAGTAACATTAAACTCATCAAACATTTTATCTCGTTTATATTAATATACTAGAAGTATGTACACTAATTTGTACATTATTAATATAACATTTTTACAAGGACCACTAGTAACGTTAACTTAGGACAAACATTTCTAGTATCTCGATAAGCCCCTAAATACTCCACTAGATTGCTTGTGTTAGGGGTGGATTCTTGTTTGCTGAGTGGTGCTCGACTCGGCAATCTCACGATTTGATACGAAAATTCTATTCGAATATTCCTGAAATTCATTAATTTACTACAAATTGGTAACGTTTCTAAAAAAAATACTTTAAATATACTGTTCTAGATTTATCGGACTACGTTAATGTTAACTATAGGCATTTGACCCTTCAATCCCGGAATTAAAGTAAGCCTTTGCTACCTCGTCCACCAATCAGCTGGTGTATCGGTTTGTAGCCCTATACATACCATTATCTCAATATATAAGTGTTTTAAGTCCACATCTAGGCCACGAAAACCTTTGCATTAAACAAGACAACCATAAAACATTCACAGCCGAAGGGTTTGTTCTTCAACAAAACGGGGTAACAAGTGAAATAAAATTTAAATTACGTAAAATGACAGCTGATTATTCCCAGCGCTCGGGTAAGTGGGCGGGGAGGGGCTGGCAGCCTCCCTCTCTCGTAACTCCGTCTAGTAACTCAGTGAGCGTGGCCTTATCGATTTTACGAGCGCCGTACTTCGTGTGTATAAGAATACGTTGGACTGCAGCTCAATACGAGTGCAACGGATAGGCATTCACGCCGCCGCCGGTTCGCTGAGCAAATTTTTTGCTTGAAGTTTTATCTATTTATAAGCGTAACTATATTTTAAACTAAGTATCTTTTATTCGCTTAGTGTTATGTAGATATAAATGCAGTAGCAACTTTATTCAAGATTACGGAAATAATAAATTTGTAGACTGTACATAATTTGGGTCTAGTTTATTTTACACCTACTTGTAGTTAGTATGTTTACCTACTTTTAGGTTTTTCTGGGAGCACGGCAAGTCGAGCAAAAAATAATTTAATTTTCGACCCACTTTAACTTCATCGTGGATAAAACTAGAACCCTGAATATTCAGTAACCAAGCAGGCATTGTATAAATACGGTATATTTCAAACTTCATTCAATTTGAACCAGTAGGTAGATTTGGAATTATAACGAGTCAGTTTCTTAATTTTTTCAGTTACTGACTGAGAAGAGCCTTAGAATTTTGATGACCACATCAAAATTCTAAGGCTCTTCTAGCAGACATAAAAGCTTAAAATTTAGAATCTTATTACTGTTTAGTGTATGAATCAAGGAAAAACTAAAATATTTTTCAATTTCGGTCCGATTTTCTAAATACATTAACTGCATAAATAACTTTGTAATCCCCTATATATATATAGGATTACAAAGTTATTTATGGAGTTAATTAATCAGTATACTTGGCAATCGCACTAAACAAACTGATTTATATATTATTATGTATTACTTGTGATATATATTGTGTTTCCATGCGATGGTCGAGTCAATATATTTATTTAAAACGTTAAAGATTTTTCATATTGATGTCACTATAAGATTTTGTTAAGTTAGATAATTACGTTACCACTTAAGACAGAAGGTCTCTTAAGTAGGGACTGAATAAATTAATAACCGAATTTTTACGGTAGAACAACTGAGGCGGGACTTGGTATATTTTGACAAGTATTGATATTTTTATGCGATATAATTTATATCAAAATTATCTGCCATAGGTATTTTTAAAATTTACACAGAAGTTTTGATAATTCTCTAAACATGAGGAAAAAAAAACGATTTAATTTAGAAAGTAATGGCGGCAACTGTTACTTTAATAAAGCCACCATATTTAGGTTCTGTACACACGTGAACGGCCTACTTGGGCCTACTCGAGTCGTAGAAATACGATGGCCCTTTGGGAAATATTTTGCCGGTAAAATGTCGGTGTACCTATATCTTGAGTGGAATTTCCCAACGTTCACTGTTTGCCTAAGTTCCATAAATCTAAGAACAGCTCTGTGTTATTTCCCCACGAAATACTGTCCTTTGATAAGTTTATTTTCTGGTTTTTCAGTAAGTCGGCCAAGATAATATTTTGCCTTCAGAATATTGGTAGACTTTATTGTCGGTAACGGGTTTATTTATTTATGGTCCAGTAATATTTCAAAAAATGATACCTACCGTTCATAATTTTGAATGAATAACAAAATAAATTATTTTATAGAGAATTTATGTGTCAGTGTTTAGTTTAGAATACTTCTTTTAACTTCTTTTTTGACATAGGTTGGTACCTGTTGGTACCTTCTTTTAATATTTGATTACTCCTTTTACATGCTGGAAGAAGGAAGTAAGCGGATCAGTGCAACTAGGAACGGCGCTGAGAAGGATAGTTTCCAAGGTAGTAGGTAGGTATTGGTGGTACCACAGCTGTGAAGTTCACAATCTGAGCAAAGAACGTGAACTAACAACTGAGAAAACTACGTAAGTATAAAAACTAACTAATTTAAAACTCAGTAACGTACACAAACTACTAACCTAATAAGATCGTAGATATGCTGGGCTTTCCTTTAGTTTTCAAAGTTTAAAATGGGTTTACCAGGTACATTCAACTTCAATAATAAATGACGATTGCACAGACTTCAAACTTGAAACACTGATGTTGATTCAGTTAAACAACATTATAACAGAGCCCACAAAGTAGATTAACAGCATTTTCAGTAGCATAATTTAGGTATACTGAAATTGCTTTGCTCAAAAAGTTCCAAAACTTCTTTTTAAAATCTTAATCATCTGGGTGCTATTGATGTCGACTGTATCCGATTTCGAATGTCGTATGCCAATCTCCGAAGCTATTTAGCTCGAGCCTCCGAATTGTCAATATTCAATTTCATCGATGTACCACAATTTCAATTAACTATTAGTTCGAGAACCCGTTTAACCGAAAGGCTTTGCAACGATACTCCTATCGTCCGAAGGCATATTGGCTTGGCGTGCCAGTAACGTAGTATCCTATTATGTGGTTCCTATTATGCTTGCATTTTGATTGTCCGTTATTCACATGGTTTAATCAACGTAGCGTTTACTATTATTGTGTGGGTAATAACATTGACTGACTACAAAAGCAAATAACGTTTAGTGATTATGTTATAACATTATAACTCTTAGTTATGGAACGATGTATTATTTTGAGGCTCCTGAATTTGGTTCTTTATTACCTTTGCAAGTCTTTGCCTGAAGTTCCGGCCTCGTGGAATTCTGAAATTGGTCGTTAAATATATTTTTTGAAACATTCCAAATTTTATTGCTTTTTGAAAAGTTTAACACAACTATTCTTATGCCGTACATAAGTACCTACTGTCATTAAAACGTTATTAAAATACACTTCGCGAATCTCTCTCCACCTTCCCTGAGTCACCCCTAAAATTGGCCACTGTTTAAAATAAATTAGCATAAACCCTCATCAATATGTTATTTATACACCTAACAGATGCCAATATACGGATAAAATTACCTGCCGAGGCATTGATTAATAAACGAAAACATATTTAGAATGTCTAGACTAGGTTATGATGCCGCGGGCGTTGGCCTACTAGATGGCGATAGTGTCGGCGCTTCATTGATCCGCTCACGGTTTGGGAAACTCTAAAATAGTACTCGGTTACGTAACAAGTCATTCATACGCTTTCCATATTTTTTGTTTTAATTTTGTACGTTATACAGCTGTGAAAATGTTGACTGAATGAGTTCGATATAAAAATACACTGCAAGAAGTAGGATTACTTAGCTGATATTAAAGTGGTAATAACATGATATTTAATCTACTTAAGCTCAGGCGAAGAAGTTATCTATTATTTAAGGGTTTATTTTGAAATTGCTAATTTTGAGACGGGTCTGCATAGTGTCCGTTTCGGAGATCGCGTCGAGGGTCGGCCAACTGGTCGACGCGATTTAAAAAAATCATTTCGGCGCAACTCATGGTTAAAGAAAAACTGATGCCATATACTTCATTTTGAGACGTTTTTTGTGGAACAGTAAAGTAGAGCATGTTAGGAAAATGTAACATAGATGTGTTTTAAAGGAATCTGAAAAATATCTAAAATTACAGCTAGAACATCGTTTTTTAATGAATGATCGTAGCGCCAGAAATATGCTAGATATCGTAATTTAAAATTAATGATGTTTTTCTTCCCTTTTCTAAGGTTGCAGCAGAAATGGTCAGATTATTTATTTTTTTGTTTCCCACTTGAAATTCAAAAGTAACTACTTAACTTGAAATAAATTCCATGATATAAAGTTAAATTGTCCCCATTTCACAAGAACTTATCAGTAACAGTTCTCAATTAATAATGATTTTTGGAATAAGTTTAATCTCCACTTTAACAGAAGCGATTGCCGTCAAACCCCAAAAGGCTAGCCTGCGACAGTATCTCGTCCGCCTGTCTCGTCCGGGTTGCAATCTCACCGGATCTAAAATAGCTTAAATCGATACAAATTTGCTATTCCGTATAACCGTCAAACAGTTTAGTAGTTGAAGATTATTTAGACGCCATAGGCCGTATAGTATAAAAGTTATATGCAGGCTTGAATAGGTACATGAAGAATATAAACACTTCAAATTATCTGATTATTAATTTCGACGTTAGTGGCAGACTATAACGCCCCACTAATGGACACGCATTATTATCGGTTCACTCCACGGTGGTGTCGGTGACAGACCACTCTGAGTGCTATTAAAGTCATTAAATAATTATTGCCCATGCAGTAATCCTTTTTGTTTTTAAGCTATTTTTTAAAATACCGTGACACGAGTTTACTCATGAAACCTAATGGGATAGAGTTTAATGAAAAATTCAAAACTAAATGCTGCTACCACGTCATACTGAACTGCTTTTGATTAGAGAAGTCAGTTTTGCTGACCTTAGACGCTTGTTTCCGCTAGTCAAATTTCGCAAAAGTAAAAAGCAAAAAAATAATCTGTCAATCATACCTACTAGGAACCGAGATCAATTAAAACTAAACTGAGATATCAAATTTTACTAAATAAAATTTTGTTTTTACAGCATTGTAAAAGGAGAAGTAGAAGAAGTGAAAGGCATCCTGCAGACAGCAAGTGGAAAGATAGTGTTGCGCCGCTTATCGATAAAAGATGTGACTATATGTATGTAACTTCATTTTGAGAACCATTAAAGTCAAATGTAATTTCCACATAGTTGTATTTTCCCTAAATCCAGTTTAATTTGATTTGATCGCAATAACTTTTGTGGAACTGGCAGTGTAGCACTATTATAGTAGTCACTATTAGATATCACGGTCATTAGTAAAATCGACCTTTTTCAATTCGGCAATAAACCACGCTGGCTATTTTCACCTCGAACCTAAAACGTGTTTAAAAAGCAAGAACTTCTAATAAAAGCTCCGTGGAATGCGCCAGGAAATGTTTATTAAAATGTCGCATATATATATACGACTTGGGTATTATTAGACCGGTGCGTTATATCGTAAATAGGATTATGTACCTACTCTTAGACTGTTAGACAGAATATGCAGTCTTAGCAAAAGAGTTAGAACTTTCTAGAGTGTTTTATTTAACTTTACTTTGTCTATGTTGGGGTCGCTTTTTACCCGACTACCAAGAAGGGTTATGTTTTTGAAACACGAACTTTGCCTGACTACTCCGTCTTAATTGTTTTTATTTGAATTACATTTTTAAGCTTTTTGCATGCTAAATATTCCCCCAATCGCCCCAAAGACAGATATTGAAGAAAAATTTGAATTGATTAAGGCGAGGTCTGGTAGCTTAGTGGTCAAAACCCCGCCTAGACCGATTCAATTTTTTTCCATTATTCGATTTAAATGTTTTTATTTATCTAACCGATTATTCGATTTTTTTTATTATTGTTGCGAAGCTTGTCATTCCTGTTAAACTAAATTGTCTTTTGATTCCATTATATTTAATATTAATTTCAACTTTTTAAGTACATCCAAGCGTTCCTGAAAGAAGGTCTTGGGTGATCTTGATAGATGACAGACGGACAAAGCAACGATCAAAGCTATAAAAAATAGCTTTAATATTAGGAAGGAATCTTACAAAAATCGTAAGTAGGTACAATGTGTACCTACCTACGATTTTTGTAAGATAAATGAAAGGAACATTAAAAAGAAAATGAGAAAATATTCTTCATCTATTCTCTTTTAAAAATAGGGGAAGGAGATTTTATTTTCTTCATTCACATTGTTATTATATTTTCTCGGTAATCTCATCTACGTAAGGATAGTTATCTCGTCAAAGGAGAATCTTGAACCGTCATTGTTATATTATTGGATAATTGAGGTTTAATACTGGGAAAAAGATATTACCAGGAAAAACTATTTCAGTACTTATCTATAAATATTAAGGTATCATTTTGATACAAATAAAATATGATAAAATGAGATGGGCTTTGAGAAGTTTCTTAGTTACGAACCTGGTTGCAGTCTCGGAGCCTAGGGTAATATTTAGGTAATCTGTGTGGGGCCCCTTTCCACATTTTATTAGGTTTATCTTGTCAGGTTAAAACATGACTAATTTACCTACTACATACGTAGGTAACACAAATATTGGAAAAAAGTCTTAGAAACCAAATTATAAATCCTTAATATACCTATACCTACCTACATTATTTTTTTAATGAATTGCTTACTTTTTCTTGAGCAAAATAAACTCTACTTTGTTACTTAATTTATGACGCAAACAACACACATCATAAGATTCTTTCTTATAATAACAACTTTGGTAAGACTGTCTGGCCGGTCAGTAGTACATTCTTGTTACAATCTATTGGGTTGACCGCTGCGTTTAGGTGAGTACTAAGCGCAGGCGTCCGTCGCAGGCACCCTTGAGTTGTTCTATGAAGTCGCATGAATGCCCGCGACGGTTGCCCGCTCAACACAATGGACAGCCTTAATGTTTTATATATTATGCATTGTCCTGTGCTTAGCGGCCGTGACTTTACGCTTGAAAGCAGGGGTCTTAAGTTTCCAATATAATATACGAGTACTATAATCGTATACTAGACGCAGTATGGTTTCCGTCGAAGTTTAATGCGAGGCCTACCTACCTCATTTCTTGCCGTGGGGGCGTACCAAGTAACGAGGATACAGTTGTCAAGTTGATGTAAATACACACATAAATTTAGGATAGGTACGTACGCTAGAAAGTTACCGAAATATTTGATCATTTTATGTTGACTATCGTGAGTTAAGCCTGCACCAAAGCCTCATTGTGGGTGAGGTTGGCTTGCGCCCCGAACAACTTGGTGGGTATTAAACACCCTAAGTTCAAAATTGGTTACGGTACAGTAAAAATTATGACCTGAATAAATAAATTCGAGTAAAGCTATATTTATTTTGTAATCAACGAAGCACTTACACTCATATATATGAAAAGTTATATTCGAACATACACAGGATCGATGAAGGATATTTTCTTATCGCAACAGGGTCAATTGTTAAGTAAATGTAGGTACCACGAAAGGCTTTTATCCGACTGCCAAGAAACGGGAGCGTGACATTAAAACCTTTTTGATTAAATACATTGGGTACAATAGTGTATGATACTTCAGCAACCGCGATCACCGACAGCCTCTGTGGCGTATAGTATCACATCAGACTCGCCTTATCGCACTGTATTTAGGATAATTTAGACCCTTAACAAAACAAAACACAAGTACTTGTGTACCATGTGTGCTTCATATCATTAAGTTTAGAGATTGCAGAACTATTGGCATTTCACAATTTGGGCTAGACTAGTCTTAGGGCGGGAGGGATGCTAATAAGTAGTAGTAGTAGTAGTAAGTGTGTAAGCATAAAACTGGCGAAATGTGGGTGCCAGCACCTCTGCCTATCCCTTCGGAGATATAGGCGTAAGTTTATGTTATGTTATGTGTAAGTTGTCACATCGTTGGCGAGAAGAGTTAGGATTCGGCTAAGATCGGTTTTGTTGAGCATTCTCTCTTATCGTACAACATACTGACTTATACGTTCATAGAGTTGTTGAAAACGTTTGTTTTATGGAACCAGCCATCTGTATCTACCTATCTAAATTGTGCTCCAATTCACACGGTAATCGAGACATAGTTTATTTACATGCGTGGGTGCCCCTCTCGTTGATAAGCTTGTTCAAGTTTAGTTATGCAAAACAATGCAAGATTCGCAGTATCAGCCGTGTCAGGTGAGCAGTTAAATATGTGTCCTGTCTATAATATAATTATATCGATCAGTGTGTCTTTCTTTATTTGTTTGTGTTTGAACTCCTTCAGAAAATCAACTTTTTTTTCATAGTATGGTTTATGGTATGAATATTTCTCGCCACTATACTTGGATAAAGGCAGCAGGAGACATCAGTTCTGGGTGGCATTCAAGGTGTATATTGCCATGGTTGGCGTCTATAATGGTACGGTGGCCTTCATTCTTTAGACATTCTACACAACTTACCCGGGCCCTTTTAAAATCTCAAGTGTGATACGGAGAAACTTTTTACCGGATGCTTAAGACACGTTTTATAAAATTTTAATATCTTATTTCAACAATCCCAACCTCCCGACTTTTGAATTGGCTAGCTAGGTATTTAAGTTATCTGTTTTTTAACTGAGTACCTATAATATTCTTTCCATGTTTCATTGAAACCGAAGAGTTGTGAACTTTTATTTTTAATTGATTGGAAAGCGACTGTTGTATAAATAAAATGTTATTTAAGAAATAGTCTGGTATGAACGAGGTTCTATAATAAAAGTAATAAGAGATGATATGACTAAAGTCTAGATTTAGTCTTCTGATAGATTGAAGTTGAAAAATTTGTTACAAGTTACAGATTTCGTTGTGGCAGTATGAGGGGACGTCAATATCAACGTTTTAGCATTGAGTCCCAATCATGGGCTAGGATTCAATGATATTCTCTTTGATATCTCACCATGGAAATAGCTTACTACCGACTATACAACTTACATTAACTTCGTCCTTAGTAATATAAATACAGAATAACTAGCACTTAATACAGAGCACGGAAGGCGCACTCAATAAACACATTTAAGTAAATATCAACCCTCGTAACTACACAATAAAACCACTTTCACGACCATAATAATTATGCTTAGATACATTTCAGTTGGCTTTCCCAGTCCAGCCAATTAATTGTATCACTTTCAATAGCACTTAACACAAACACGGTTTGTGCTTGGGAGCCAAGCGTATCATTAGATAATTGGAAATTGCCGACTTCTAATTATTACTAACTAAGGAGAGACGAAATTGCCTCACACTAATGGACTTCATGACGATACAGAGCCGAAAATTAGAGGGTGTATGACTAGCAGTACAGGCTCTCCTCTCGCGGTTGGGGGACGAAACCGATATATCAAGTAAATAGTAGAGGGGTGGCCTCTGGACTCTAAAGTACAAGCATTTGATACTTCTCGGGACGAACGCTACGGTAGCATCCAACGGTCAATGCAGCGGATGACCTACGTCTGGATTATTAAATTGCCAGACCAAACCAGATCAATACTGAGTTTCTCCTTTATTTTTACAACAGCTAATATTTATTGTAGTAAAAATATAGGAGTATATACTCAAAGTAGTAATTTGTGTCTGTCTGCTTATATTGCGTGTTTGTTTGTGCCCGACCTCCATCAAATGTGACAACAATTGGTAAAAGTAGATAGTTCTCGCCGAAACAATTCCGCCGAGTTGCTACTTTTGGATCTAGGGCGACAAGTCTCAGTATTCAGTCGAAACTATATACGGAACTGTTAACTGATTCAGTAGTTGATTTGTTGGAAACTCTGAGTGCATTTTGCAAATACAGCGAGCCGGAGTTAGCGGCCGCTTTGAATAACTTATGTCGAATTCGTAGAACTTTACATTATTCAATTAATGAGATTGTAAAATTCAGAAATTGTTGTTTGTAAAAGTTTGAAATATTAGTAACGGTGTAAGTTTTATAAACGTACACGAGCTCTGCAGACGTGGCTTCACCAGAATATTGATTTCTGCTTCACCCGAGAGGGTTTCTGATTTGGCCCTCCCCTGTCCATCCCTGTACTAAATTCCAGCCAGATTAGTTCAGACGTTGAACTAGATTGAATAACAGACATAAAAACATCTTCTTAAAACAAATACAAAAGGATTTTGTACAAGTATACCTGCCTACTTCATCTATAAGACTTTACCATCACATAACTCATCATGAACTCAAATAGTACCAATAGGCCAGACATTAAAAGTAACGTCAGGCAATAAAAATATTAATAACACCATAACATTTATTGGCTGGCTAAAAAACGGAGAAGCAACGTCATCATTGGCTACATTTGTTTTATTGTCTGCGGAAATAAAAGTGAGCAATGAAAGAATAATGAGTCAATGCTCGCAATTTGGATTTGGAAGCTATTGTTTTTATAATGCAAATAAGTAGGTAACTGAAATTATTGGTACTTCTCTTGAGCCCTGTTAATAAGCTGAGTTTACGTCTATAGTCTCCCGATTTTAAGGCCGACTTAAAAGAGAAGATATATTGTGATATCTGATTAGCTTCTCTCTTATTTAATATCTTTTCTTGAATCATTTTAGCAATTTACAGGGTGTCCAGGGCGGTTACCTAACTACAAATAATTTTCCAAATTATATTTTAAAAGGAATTTTCATAAATGGAGAGTTATTTCTTAAAAATAATATTATCTAGATGTCTTCCCTCGCGATGCATGCACTTCTCAAACACGCCTCCGTAATTCTTTAGTAACGAGACCAACATTCTACTTGAACGGTCATGTCAACAAACTAAACTGTCGATATTGGGCTCCAAATAACCGTAAATTAAAACATAAAAGGCCTCTTCATAGCCCCAAAGTCATAGGACAGGGCTGCCATGTCAACTCAAGGCATCATTGGATCTTATTTTTCGAAGATGAGAGAGAAATACACACAAATAAGGAACCTTTAGAACTCACGGCCGCAAAAATTTAACTGATTTATTTCTAGGACTTGGTTCCAGAAAGATGGTGCCACTAGTCACACATCTAACCACTCATTGGAAGCTGTGGCTGAGTTATTCTCCAATAAGTCATTTCTCGAAGAGGGGCCATTGAATGGCCTCCCAGAGTCCAGATAGGAGTCTCTTGGATGATTAATTATGGCGTTACCTAAAAAGTTTTGTTTGTGAAAGTAAACTAAAAACGTTGACCCAATTGAAACAAAATATCACCACAGAAATTGCAGCAATCGCAAGAGCCACGTGTCAAGGCATTATCGACAATATTTGGACATGGTTTGAGGAATGCCTGCAGCGTGATGGAAGACATCCAGATAACATTATTTTTAAGAAATAACTCTCCAGTTATTACACTTTTGAAATATAATAATTAATTTTGAAATTATATTTTTTTTTTTTATAAAAGTTTCGCCTGGAGAGCCTGTATTTAGATAAGTATAATCCGTTATTTAATAGTCTCAAATTTTGAAAGTTATCAACTGGATTGATGTTCCTATACCCTCAAAGAGAGAGAATGAGATAGAAAATATGGTAATAGAATTGGGACTATTATGCTTCTTATCTATTCAAACCATAACTCATCTGATGAAGCAAAATAGCCTCAATAAACTATTGAATTTTCACGTTATGAGATTGCCTTAGTTCTCTCGTAGTATAAGTTTTTCTGTTAGCAAACTCTCGATAGCGGCAAGAAGTTTAGAAACTTGTCAAGGATTAGACGGCAAAAAGTAACAAGGATAAAGTCGGTGACATGTGGGTATCAAACATCTCTTTCTACTACATTAAATGTATGCAAGCGCGATCCTATCATAAGTAAATGTGAAAGTTTGGGAAGATGTTTGTTACTCAATCACGTTCAAATCGCTAAAAGGATTTGGCTGAAATAACAGATAGTTAGGTTACTTTCTTTTCTGGATTAGGGTCGGAATTCCAGTCCTATTCGCGGATAACGCTAGCTGCCTTGATATTATAAAAAGGTAACTGAATGCGGAAGATGGAGGATTGAATATTGTAGCGTATATTGGGAGACGCCTATGTGCAGCAGTAGACTGCTAATTGATTTATGGAATTTTTTTTTTAATAATAACAAGTTCATTAGATTTTCTTTTTTGATTTGTCTTTCTTATTATAAGGGCACATTATATTTTTTTTAAAGGTTTATACATTGTTTCTAGCTTCATATTGAAGTTACAATTTACTACTGAAACGTTTCAGTTAAACTAGGTACATGACATTGCTCGCTTTGCAGCTGCGTGCGGCCCAAATCGTAGGAACCTACCAAATTTAGTGCTAAACTTACGATATATATTTCTAGTTTGTTAAGCAATAACTTTCATACTCCACATATAAGGTTCCACAACACGTAATCTAAACTATTCACAACTAAGTCATAACCTCAAACATAACACTATTTTGTTATCTGGAAATATAATAATTAATAATTATCGATCTTTCTTACGAATACGCAATCGTACACACTGATGCGTTTTAGACATTTCATTTGGTGGATGGGCTGGTTTTTTATAAATGTTCATCTACTAACAAATATCAATCCTTCAATCAAATCGCGTATTTAGGATACGAAAGTGAATCACCATTGGAATTAAAACAATTATCAAATTGGGTGTCTTCCAAGGCTAACTTTTAAGTCCATGCTGAATATTATAAAGTTAGAATATCCACCTAATCTAAGGGATCAATCTCGTAAGATACATTCTCCAGATCTACATTGGTTTCAATGGAACTATTGTTTTCTGCTTCAATCGTTTTTTGTAGAGTAATCTACTAATTAGAATCTCAAATGTCATCGTCCCCGATGAATATGACAGTTGTTTAATCTCGGCTCTAGATTGAGTTATTTGATTATCGTTTATGATGAATACGAATACTAAGAGCTTTGAAATCAGACAAGCTTCCTTTGAAATACTTAAATAAACGCTGTACAGTTTTTATACCTACCAGCCTAATTAATAATAAGTACTTTCTTATTACATGATTCTTTTTTTTTAATTCAGTGAAAATGAGCATTTATGTAATAAGCAAGCTCGGGCTGTGTTGTGTGCGAGGTAGTGGGAGTGAGCGATTTGTTGTAATCTGGTGTGTATTTCCTTTACAGTGGTGGACACATAATAAAAGACATTTGGAGGATATTAGTTTTTCAAAGTTTACTTACCCAATAATTTTTAATTATAATGCAATAGGAGCTTGCAATTTTAATTAAATTATTGTAACGGTTATCGTGAAATGTTACAAATGAAATAAAAGGAACAAGGATGCCGTCTTAAAAATTTATTAAGTTTAACTTTATTGTAGATGGTATGAACTAATACAAAGCTTGGCCAATTAATTAAAGACACACAAATTAAGTAACCATAATAAAATTAATATTGTCAATATTAAGACGAACTTGACTTTAATTAGTTTTAGATGTATAATAAGAACATAAAACTATGTTATTATTATTTTGTCGCATTGCCTTTAGCAGTAATGACAGCCTGACACCGCCTAGGCATTGAAGCGATCAAATTATTGCATGTTTCAATCGAAATCTGCTCCCATGCCTCCTTAAATACCGTGTAAAGTTGATGCACATAACTTGTACGTTTTTTTTGACGCTATTTTCTTCAAATAGGACCACAAGTTTTCGATTGGGTTAATGGAGGACAGGATCAGGACTGTACGGTGGCCAATCTAAAACTGTTACTGATTGGCTCCTAAGGAATTCTTTGACCACAGCTGTAGTGTGTTTTGGATCGTTGTCATGTTGGAAAGTCCATATCACTGGCAAATTATCCTCGGCATAAGGTAACATGGTTTTCTTCTAAAATATTCTTATATTGAAATTTATCCATGTTACCTTCTATTTTTTTTAAAGGTCCCACACCGTAACCTGAAAAACATTCCCAAACTTAAATATTACCCCCTCCATGTTTGACTATTTTTTTTGTGTACCTATTTTGGATCCATTTCTTTTTTTGGAGGACGTCTCACGAAAACTTTTCCATCAGAATTAACCATACTAATTTTAGTTTCGTCGGAAAAAAGCCATTTTTCCACTGCCGTTCTGTACAGTGTGCATATTTTTTGGCAAATTGTAATCTTGCTCTGATATTTTCTTTCTTCTTAAGTGGGACTTTACGAGAAACTCTTCCAAATAAGTCTGTCTCACATAATCGCCTTCTAATCGTTCTTGCAGACACTCCTTTAGACCCTTCTGTACCAAATACTTCTAAGCGAATAACTTCTAAGCCTTTGAAAGGGTCTTTTTTAGCCAACAATGATATTCTTGAGTTTCTCGCGGGGTTGTTTTTCTCGGTCCAGGTTTCCTAGGCACGTTTTCCGTAGTATTAAACTTATCAAAATGCCGGATAGCGTTCATAACCATATCTTTAGAGCATCGCAAGTGATCTGCAATTTTCCTGTACGACCAACCTTTGTCATGAAAATTGAGAATTATCTTTATTGTAGAAGGATCGCAACTTTTGCTTTTACCCATACTACGAGTATATTTCAATTTCAATTTTACAATAAAACTTAAAGCAAGCTTTAAACTGAGCTAGTTTTTGCGTGTCACAATAAATCGCGGCAAAATCGAAAAAAATTAAATGCTTATTTTTATTTTAAATTTAGAACACGAAATACGTACTGTTTTTAATTAAATGGCCAGCGACAAATGCATCGAAAAAGTTTGTGTTACATTTGAAAAAGGAATTAAGACTAAACTATCGCTTATTTACCTTTTATACTATTCTCATTTTAAAAATACGACATCAATTTATGTAAAATAATAATAAGAATGGAATTTATTTCTATCTTGGGTATCTAAACCTCATTTATTTTGATGTATGTGTTCAACATAAAGGGTGTCTTTAATTATGTGACCACCACTGTATATATAATTTTCAAATAAGTAAAATACAGAAACCTTTCTCTTGAATATCTATTGAACATTATTATGAACTCAAATCATATTACAACTCCTAATTTGTAATACGATTTGAGATCATATGTAATAATGTTGAATTTATTATTTGGTCATGCCAAAAGAATTTAGATACCTACTCATTGGTTTGTCACTGGCACATTAGAACTTCACGTGTAGGTCGGTTATCAACTAATAATTTTGAATATGGAACATTCGTTAATTCAAATATAAAAGCTGTGGAGTTATCACAGATTATACATTTCTAAAACTCAGAATAAACATATTTATATGTGATTCGAACATTTCATCAAAATTGCTCTGCATAGCTGATCGATAGGCGATAAGTGACACTTATCGGATAACTAGGCAGTGATATTATCATTTTTCATCACATCATGGGTATCATTTGCGGTGCTGCATACTTTTAAAAAACTGTAATATTCCGTGGTTATTTTTCATGCAACGACAGCTTGTTTTAGTAGTAATCGAATTGGTAAACAAACTTTTAAAAAGTTACGAAAATTATAATACCGGGTACTCTTGTACGTCCCTGGGGCCCAGAGGACTCCTACAGGAGACTCTACGCGGATGTCGTGCGGTCCATGGCCCTATACGGGTGCCCCGTGTGGGCGAACACCCTGGGGGCCAGATTCCTGTCCCTGCTCCACGCGGCGCAGAGGACGGTGGCCTCCAGGACCATCAGGGGGGTACCGCACGATATCCTTTGAAGCGGCGAGTCTCCTAGCCGGATCGCCACCGAGGATCCTAGAAGCGAGGACACTTTCGGCGCTGTATCGGTTCCGAAGGGAGGCGCAGGAGCGGGGATACAATCCCGAGCCCGAAGAAATTCGGGCCGAAATATCCCGGCTCCACAGGGCCATGGTGACCGAGTGGGAGCTATGACTTGAGCAACCACACGCAGGGCACGCTGTGATTGCGACGGTAAGACCCATCATGGGGGAGTGGCTAGAGAGGCCACACGGTGGCCTCTCGTACCGTCAGACGCAGGTCATTACTGGACACGGTAACTTCGGGCGCTACCTGTATCTGATGGGCAGAGAGCCAACGCCCGAGTGCCACTGCGACGCGGGCGTGGACTCGGGGCTGCACACGCTCACCGAGAGTCCGGCCCTGGGGGTGAGAGTGCTCACGCTCTCCACCCTACTCGCGGCGATGGTCCGCTGCCTGGATGCGTGGGCGGCCAGCGCCTCCTTCTGCGAGCAGGTCATGCTCGTGAAGGAGACAGCAGAGCGGGCTGGCGCGATGAGCGAGAGAGACTCGCGGACATCGCTGCCCGTGTTCGTAGGCGGCTCGGGCGTCAGAGGGCGCAGACCGACCTCCGCCCCCCATGAGCGCGGGCCTGTGGGTCACGGGTGGAGCCGCTCGTCACCCTAGCAGAAGCAGGCCACGGCAGCATCGTATGACGATGCGCGCCCCCCCATACCGGGGGCGATTCGGGAACCACGTGGTCCCCCCTCCCGAGGAGGGCCAGACCAAGAGGAATGGCCCTGGGTCAGCTGGACGACTGTCGCGAGACACCTCACCTTCGGCCTAGCACATCGACCCACAGACGGCGTGCGGTTTAGTCAGTTCGAGTCCGACATAACCTCCCCCTCCGCCTCCGGGGGGGTATCCGTGGGGATTTCCCGCAAGCAAAAAAAAAACGTCCCTGAGGGGGAAGACAGATATTAATACCTACCTTACCTACAGTTCGTCAACTATATTTTTGGGTTACGCGGTATGCCTAGTTACTACTGATTAGATAATAGTTGTTATTATAAATTATATTTGCTTCTACTGTCAACAATGTAGTCTAGTCTTCTTTCTAGTCTCTACGATCTACGCTTAATGTTTTTCCAATATTACTTCAAATCAAACACGGCTAGAATGTAAGGACTTAAAACCTGTCATTAAAAAAATGGACGAAATCCCAACGTTAAATTGAACTGGCGATTGTGCCATAGCTCTTTCGTCTGCAAATTAAAATTCCCAAAGAGGTCAAGCCCGTGTTCAATTGCTCTTATCAACTCGAAACACTGAGCACGCGTAACGATGTGTTTCACAGACTCTTTTAGTTGATAGTAATTTTTAAGAGTGGTCATCCCAATAATTTTTAATAATTGTTACAAACGCTCGTAAGTGATCATGGCATTCAATGGCGTTGTAACAAATTTACGTAACTCGTACCAACTACTTTTTATTTTATTTTATATTAACGTAAACTGGTAAAATAATAATAAACGTTTTGTGCGTAATTTATGTTTTTATAGAAGTATAAATCTAACACAAAAACATTTTATGAATTAATAAATTTCCAAAATCAGTACTCAAACAAGCAATTTCACCAGTTCAAGTAATGCTAGGATATCGATCCTGAGGACAGACCTATTTATATTGGTGCGATATGAATAATAAAAATAGGTGTAGAACTAACGCTGCCTAGTTTGATATCACCAATGTGGCAAGTAGGTTATTACTGCGTTAATTTATAATGCACCATTTGAATAAATCAATATAAATGTGCAGGTAGCACATTAATTCAAAAAACTATTTGAGGAATTATTGCACCACACGCATTGTTGCTAGTTTCTGTTCATATATTAGGGCGGTCGTCGCACCTATTGTTATTTAAAAAAAAGTAACGAGAACAATAAAAATAAAAATATTTTATTTACAACACTTGAACTTCTAATCTTTAAATTATATCTGCTTTTATTCCATATAAGTAATAAATAAACAAATATTTTCCAAACCAACTACTTATCCAACCATCCATTATTGTTTCCCAACTACTTATTTGTGTAGAACATGCCCGGAAATATTCAAATTTTACTTGAAATATAAAGGAATAAGCAAAGTAAAGTATCACATTTACGAACTGCGTGTAAAAAAAGCTCTAATTTGAATAAAAAAGAAACGCTTGAGCAAAATATCTGTTATGAAAATCCTTTTTTGTGCCCTACATTTTTTAAAGTGAAAACTTCTTCAGGTTTTTTTCCTTTTACGCTCGTTGAGCGATCCTTAGTTGGGGATAATTTTATAGGATGTCATCTGCATACACATCAATACGTCATTACACCCCCGCACCCCCTGCCCCTCCCGGTACACGCCCAAACTATGACACAACCTTTTAATTGTAAACTGTAGGACCAGAATCTTACTAGGTATTGTTTCCAATATTATAAATGAGAATGTTTGTGAAGATGTTTGGATGTCGGTTGAACTTTACACAGATTATATTATTGTCTGGAATAACAAAATAGGCTACTTTTTATCCCTGGACTAGGACTAGCAAGGAGGTAGGTCACGACGGTATTCCCGCCCAATTGAGCTGTCCGACGGGGGAAGTACCTCCGCCCAACAGAATACCACGCCCATAATAACCTCGTGTTGTGTTTCCGGCGGTGGGTAGAGTAGGCAGAGCTCTCTGGAGAGTTTTGTGCTGTCAGTGGAAAGACCAAAGACTATTCCTGCTTTGTCTTCTACACTGACGGCATAGAAACTCTTTGTGTTTACAGGGTCGGCAGCACGAGTGTGACCCCCTGGTGGTGCACACGTCCATGGGCTAAGGTAACCACTTTCCAACAGGCGGGTCGTGTGCTTGTCCGTCAGTTGTAAAAAAAAAACGGGTCCCATGGGTTACGGAAACGGAAACGGAAATAGTTGAGGTAGAATCAAACGCAACAAACAGAAGTACTGTTCATAAATAAAAGGCAAGTGTATATCCATACGCACTTCTTGATCGTCGATGTCGTAATACTAATAGCACTGCCCGTGCGCATATGGAGTTTAATTATATCACTTTAACGACCATTAGCTATTTCATGATCATAAATATTTTAAAGCGGCTATACCTACACTGATTAGTGTAGGTAATTATAAGAAGAAAAACGTGTGGTTAGTAGACTTTTTCTTATAAAAGTAAATATGCCTTCATGTATGGAATTAATTAACTAGATTTTATTTATACGGGCTCGGATACGGAAATTTTTTGAGGATACAGACGTTTGTAACTCTTTCATGTAAAAACGGCTACTAACTAAATGAAATTAGTCACATAGATAATCTAAGTCTATAGTCTGCAAATGAATCTATGTAAGAAATACAAGTCAGCGGAGTCTCAGGCTACAGTTAGTTTAATTAAGAAAATGCTAATTCATGCACTAACTCATGTTTTTATTCAATTCAAACAAACCATATGTATCTAGATACTCAATAATAATTATTAATCAATTCTATGAGTGACAAATATTGTTTAAAATATATTAAATACAAAGAAACATGTCTACAGTACGCTTTTATCGCTTAAGCTGAAGTATTATAGTCTTAAAGCCCATTGACACGTCAGGCAGACGCCACTCGTCTAAGCACTCCATCCATACGAGGTTCTTTGCTCATCAAGTGTTTATGACGGGAAAATGCGAAAATATCTCACAAAATATAGACCTAATAAAACATTCCGCACGTTATTCCAACAAGCTACCAGGCGTGTTCTACGAGAGAACTCTCGTAGCAGAATTTTAATAAGGTAATATACGAGTTTTAGTCTGGGATAGTCGATGAAGTACGTCCGTGTGGATTCAGTGGAACCTAAGAACTTTCAGAACTGCACATTTTTCTTGGATTATGCAAAATCTAGGTCATCCATTTCTTACATGGTTTAGCAATGAGCATTACGATATTGAGTAAAATTTTAGTCTAGGATAGTGACTAAACCACTACACAACTTTGGAATTCAGAGCAGGTGGGTTACCTACTTAGGAAGCTGCATATTTTTTAGAGACGGAAATCGCAGTTTGTGAAAATCCAGGGCACCAATATCATACTTACCTAAATGTTCTGGCGATGAAAATAACGACATTATTGAGAGCAAATCGGCTTTGATTTGGCAAAATTGCAGATAAATAAACTAGAATCCGCTTCTGCTAGGGTGACAGGCGGCTTCACCCGTCACCCCCAGGCGCGCGCTGCGATTTCGGACGCTCGAGTTGCTGCAGTTGGCAGACAGCGCGGGCCGCGACTAAAATATCTACTTATAGTATACTTATTTCTTGGATAGGTAAGTAGTACGTACGTACCTAAGAACTCATTGATAATACCAGTAATACCTCTATTGCATGTTTCCGTTTAATAAGGTAAGGTAAAACGCCAATTTTAATGACATAAAATAACTTCAATCTTTGCTTGACGATTGTTTTAGGGTGACTTAAAATTATCGGAAATGATACCAATCCATTTGCTTATGTTTATAAACTGATGTCATATTTATGGGGCGACATTATCACTAAAAGCTGACTTGATAAGGAGCCGGAGCAAACCATCAAAACGTGTCAATGTAACTTCTGATAATATGAGCGGAAAACAAAACAATAGCACCCACGTATGGATGATAAGCCTTTTAGTAGTGAGGTAATCAGCCATATTGAAAACTAACCATGGATATAGAATACAAAGGTAGGGTAATATATAGGTAATATATATAGGTAAGTAATCAATATCGTTTATGATTTCAAGCAAATATAAATAAAGCAATGAACATGCGGTTTCCTTATCCTTTCAAGTAAAATATTATCTGTCAGTACGTATATAGGTATCACATAGCTGCTTCAAGTGGGGTTTTACCTTTTGGGGTGGGTATGCCAATGGATGTTTGGGGGTGTGTGACTAAATTTTGCGAATAGATCTTTCATTGATATTTGTGCACGAAGACAAGAAAACTATCAGTAGTCCTTTTCCTTTGAGGTAGTCAATACTGACACTTCAAGACCTTCCTCTACAGTCCAGTCATCAACCTTTCATGTGAGCCTGCCGGTTTCGAGTGAATTAAAACACGCCAACTGCTCCAAATATGCATTTACCAAATTAAAAGTTCCTTAAAACTCATTCATTAGTGATGCAAATAGTTAACAATCACCTCAACAGGTGTGAGTACCATCGCGAGCTAGACAGTACATCCCCCGTCAAACCTGGACCAGCGCCAAACTGACTGCTGTGATGGCGCCAAAGTAGAAATGGCCATAAAAGTTATAACATACTTGACAGCCTAGGAACTTGCCAACTAAAATCTGTTAACCATAATAGTGCTATATTTCTTATTGTTGACTTATTGTCCCACTTAATGCAGCGGACGCCGGACGGTCCATGGACTCAACCATCAACCATAGTGAGAACCGGGCGTTTATTTTTTTCTCTGTCGTCAGAAAAGCCATTATTGATTAATATTGCTTACCGCAAACAGAATGATTGATGATTTGTCAGCTGGGAGGTCGTCCTGTAAGATTGAACGTAAACGAAAAAAACGAGCGTGAAAATGTGTCGAAAGCTTGTGAACTGTGCTAAATTGGTGATACTCTAGGAGGAACTAAGTCCATTCTAGAGAAATGCAGATTTCTATCTAGATTCATTGAAAGGTTCGTTTGATTTAAATAAATATGTGAGTTAACTAACAAGCAGAATTTAAAATATTATCTAAAATTCTGCCTTCTCTTATTTTTCCATCGTATGATTCAACTTTTCATGTTCATTTTTGTTGTCTTTTTCTTAAACGCCTTCCAAACTGAAATCTGACCCGTGATCTCAATTATAAAGAAACTTAAATATGTTCTCACAATTTCAAAATTGGAACATTTTTTCTACAGCGAATTAGGTATATTGTTCTATATTGCAAAATTCCACCCCGCTCGCAACTCCACTCGCTTTGTTCTCTATTACCTTGTTTTATCCAACACATTCACAAAATGCCCAGGTTTTGTTTAAAACGTAGCGAGATTTTATCCTACAATTTTGTAATTAGAGCGACTCAGTGCGAGTCCTGAATAACAATAGAGCGCCTAGCGGGTATGGACAATGCGTTAATCTCACCTCTCCTGCAATGCAGGTGGACGCCGAGATTTAATGGCCTGTTTCCCGATTTCGCGCCCACCGCTCGTTAAATTGATTACAGTGATTCTTTTCAATTATTTTTTGTGCGACTAAAATAGCAAGCAAGGACGCGACCAACCAGATATTTTCGTCCGACAATTTGACTGCATACCGCCTGATGGTAGTTAGGTGAAGAAGTCAAAAAGTAAAGACTACTAAGTACCTATTCCAGGTGCTAACGATTCTGATAACTGCAGAAATTAACAAAAAATACTTAACATTTTGATATTTCAAGTCTTCAAGAACCTATTGTTACCGAATGTTGTTGACCTAATGTATGTCAATCCATTTTGAGGGTAGTATTTAAAATTTAAATCAAATTCCGATTAATGTAATATTTTTTGTTTTAGTTTCCAATTTAGTTGTCTAACTACCCGGCCCTATAGCATGCATGGTAGAACTATTTTAACGAATTTAGTATCTAGGAATATTCTATTTGAAACAAATATATTGGTCTAACTTTTAAACCCTCGCGTTCCATGATATATAATTGTCTTAATTAAATATATTGGTCTTCAAAACAATATGTAAAGCTTCTTAATATTTATTCTTTAGTAATTAAATTACATAATCAAAAATTAAGAAGTTCTTCATCCGATGGTGAAGAGGCATGAAATATTTCCAAAAATTACAAAGGTTAAATGTTACCAAATATTTTTTCTCCTTCGCTTCTTTTGCTTTCATTCTCTACCTGAATTAAAAAAAGAACATAAAATATTGCTTGAATCGTTATTATTATAGTGAAATCCATAGTCCATTTGTTAAGTGACCTGGATCTAAGTATTTCTGAAAAACTGCCAAACTATCACATTCGTCCTTAGCAAACTTTTTTCTCAGTTATAGGGCAACGCCACATAATCATAAAATCCGAATTTAATATCTTTGCCAGATATGGAAGTGGCACAACAGAAATTATTTAACAAGATTTAAGTCTCCATTTTGATACAGTGCCAACTAATAAACATTGGCACAAGATGTCAAGTCCTTCTAGGTAATTCTAAAGGACTTAGACGATTTCGGTATTAACACAGATCAGTTCAACCATAATAAAATATTTTCATGCGGGCAATTGGCAAGCAGCTTGCGTTATTTGGTTGTTAACAAAAATAATAATGGATGCGCAACACCATTAAATAACACGTATAATAAGTTACCAACCTCAAAAAGAAAGAGCCGCTGTAATGTAATCGGATTCACGTGAGAGGATTGTGTATGGTCCGTATATAAATATGGTTTTCTAATTTTCAGTTTCCCGTGGGAAATTGAAAGGATCGGATTTTCTTTCTAATTTTCTTGTCAACTAGGAATGAGGTTTATTGTATTTTTAGATATAACGGGTAGGTAGGTATTGGGTATTTTATATAATTTGGGAGATTTATGTTCCTTATTTTACTATTTGGTATCAAATTTCATAGTTCATTTACTGGTAGATTTAGAGAAAATAGGCTCAGGTTGACGTTATAGGGCAGAAATTCTATTTGGTAACAAGCTTTAATCATAATCGTGACGTACGTGTACCTAGTTGGTGGATTTCAATTGGGGTAGAAAAAGAACTGTCCTAAACTAAACCAACTTAAATGTGTCTGCTTATAGAATCGTATGACTAATGACAGGCAAATTACTTGATATTTATGTACTCTAGCTGCGCAGAAAGCATAAGTGTATTTCGCCGTAGGTCTCTTTGTGGTCAATTTACCAATTATAGATGATTATACATAAAGTACAAAACCAATCAAGGGTGAAAAGAGTCGTGTCACTGCTCGATCAGTCCTTTTAATTCATTCTTATAGTGCATATGTACGAACTCCTACTTTTGAACGAGGTGTTAATAATGTTGCTGGTACTTATATTGACGGTGGACTTGGTGATTGACCAAGTGTACCGTAAGTAGTAAGTGTACCGGATAACAGATACAAATATTATACAATGCCATTGCGTTTTTAAGGCAATAATCTTTTCAGGAAATAGGTATAATCTAAAGTGTACCTTCGTACAGTTAGTATCTACAATTCAGAAAAGACTTGTTATTTTTATTGAACTTATAATTAATAATAAATGTTAGCCTTTGGTCATAAAGTAAGCGGAAGCGAAGCAGCGGACACGCGGCGTGTCTGCATTGATACCCTTATATGGGTACCCCCACCTTATTAAATGAAACTTAAGGAAGAAATTAGTATCAAAAACTTGTCGTCGGTGTTTAGTCATTTCGTTCACGAAGAAATTTTATAATTTCTCGTAGCACAATATAATGCTGCTCCAGTGCCGTAGGTACGGTTTACCCGCTGGCTTCATTACCGGGTACAGCGTTGTCACACCGCAACCTGCGCCGCTGCTCGCTGCCCCGCCACCGCTGTCTTCGTGTCCGAGGCCTTAGAGATGCTCTATAAAACTGAAGCAAACCGATCTTAGCGTCCTCTCACTATTCTTCCCGACGACGCGAGTTCCTAAATCAAAACGGGTACTATAGATACGCAAATTTAGTCCTTTAATTTTAACGAGTCGAAATATTAATTATACAATAACTTCATTTTATTAAGTCAGTCCTTCAAATATTTTCATTAATATGAGATCACCGTGAGATCGGTCCATGCGTGTTTGCTTTGATGGGACTAAAGAATAAAAATAACATTCCCTTATATACCTATTACTTATGTTTAAATATTTGATGCTCATTCAAGCCCAAACGACTTAATGCAACTGACTGAAATTTAAAAAAGGGATATATTATAGTCTAGAAAATCATATCGGCTATTTTATCCCTAGAATAAAATCGCATAAGTTGCCAGAACGCATCTGAGTTCCAAAGCTAGTTATGTAATTACATTTTTAATGTTTTTTGTATAGAATGTTTAAGTTTAAATAATCTGTCAGCATTATCCGAGTGCCTTTGGAAACCAAGGTCCGATATATTCGAAAATTTCATACATAATACACGTAGGTAGTTGGAGCGCTGAGCAACAGCTAGTGCAACATAACATTAAGCAATCAGCAGTGAAAAAATTGAGAAAATGAAAATTCTACATCAAAAAATGTTGTTCAATACCCAATATTGAAGTAAGTAGGTACTGCATTACGTAATGTGATTAAAATTATAATGAAAATTATGTTACAATTTAGTTAGGTAAGTGGGTACATTGGCAGGTCAAGTATTTAGGTATGAAATTAATATAGGTCTGACAGGAAGATTCACCGAGGGCGGACGGCGTTACTTTAATATTAATCTTAATTTTAGACCGATATCCCGATTCAGAAAATAACATTAAATAATTATATTATTCGGTGTCTTTATTTAATCAATGTTATATCTATGTAATGAAGTATCGTAGCGAATGGAATAATTGCATTAAATTTTAGGACTAGCATCCCAGAAGCAATACCAAATAGGTACTTATCAAATAAGCAAGTAATATGCCGTTTTTCTACAGTGTTAACCACACGCTACGAGAAATCACTACAATCGCTAGTAGTGGTACTACAGACACATCATTTATCGATGTATGATGATGTGTGATAAAAACTGAATAGCTTTTATATTTTCAAGTCACACATACATCTATTTAAATTTTTTAACAGTGTGATCGTAATGGCGTCTCATGTTCTTTTTACATCTTACTTATACCACACCATCGTCGTTAAATGTAAAAGATTATGTAACATGTTCAGCAATGAAATGATTGATTGATTCTCGCAGAGTGAGTACCCAGTACCTACCTATTAACCATTAGACAACTAGCTATTGTTCTTGGCCCGCTTATCCTTCTTCCTTTCGCTCTATAGATGCCGTATTCTTGTTTGCTACCTTAGTCACTTCATTCGAGCGACAATCCCAATCGTTTCCAAAGCCTACACTTCGAGTGCGCTCTCTAACTAGATGAATCAGTATATTTTGGCTTTTAAAGCAGCAACTAACGTCCAATAGCCCCATTCTAATTGGAAAGCCTGCGCAAGAGGTTCATACGTCTATCAGGGTGTATCCTACAGGTGAGGTTGGTTTTAATCCCAAAGATCTTGCTGGGATCTCATAATAGGTGTTCGTGATATGTTGTGTCGTACTAGCTGTGACAGCCTCTTTCTAGAGGAAATACTTACCGACTTTGGTACCAGGACCCGTGCTAGATAGCTGAAATTCTCTTCTACATGGGTACGTCTTAGGATTCATATCAGAAATAGCTATTTCATTATCAATTTTGCTCTGGATTTGCTATAAAGGATATTGCTCTTCTGTATATACTTCATAAAAGTACAGAAGGACATACTCGTAGGTAAAAATGTTAGTTTCTAAATATAGTTTAGTTACTCACATCTCTTAATGGATAAACTAACTAGAACATTTGGTAATAAATATAAGAGATACACATTAAGAAATGGAATAGTTCATTTCAAGAAGTGTTCCATTGACCTATCCAACCAATGAATGTCTGAAACGTGTGACGTAAGTACTCGTAAAGCTACCGTAGACAAGGCGGCGAATTGGATGATTCTATACGCATGAGTCATGACAGTTTGTTGATTTTGACCAGATTACGCTAACATACTATCTTTTAATATTATAAAGTGAGTCATTGTTTAGGGTTTGACCTACGGTATTTTGGGAACGCTAAATTTGTATAGAAGATTATATAGTTTCGAGGAAAGTTAGCTCAGAGAAGAAATTTTCATAGAGAGTAGGTAGTCTAAAATATTTCTTTAGACTAATGGATCAGTTGGATAGACTAAAGGAAAATCAGGCAGACTAAGATTATTGGAGAGGTTTTTTTTGGTAAGAAAGAGATGTTAAATAAGATTCAAGTGAAGGGAAGGGGGTAGAGACACTTACCTGATTCTCTTGATTGAGCAGTTTCAGTTGGTCGTTTATAAGGCTGTACTTGGCGCTTTCCTCTTTTCTCAACGCCCGCTCCTTCTTCAACTCGGGACTCCAGAAGGTCTTTATGCTATGCATACTGGAGCCGAGTTTTTGATTAGTCAATTCCAGCTCTTTCTTAAGGTTCCCCAACTCCCTTTGTAGATCGGAATTCTGAGATTGCAACTCTCCGAGGAAGAGGGGGGGTGGTTCGCGTCGGTAATAGTCCTCTTCAGGAGGGGGCGGCGGCGCGTAGGAGCGGTCATAGTCGCGCTCGAGGGACTGGTAGCGGAGGGGACGAGAGCGCGCGCGGTGGTGGGCGCCGGCCGAGGCGGAGCGGCCTCGCTCGTCAGGCGCCGGCGAGGGCTCGTCATCTCGCGTCAGGTAAGGGCTGCGCCGTGACGGACTGCGGTCCACCTGAGGAAGGCGGGCGCGCGCGCCGCCGCCGGCCCAGTCCTGCCGGCGCCACTCCTCCCGGCACGGCGGCCGCTCGTCCTCCGCACCGTACTCGCGGAGATACAGCTTGGCTTGTTTCCCGCGTCAGTGGGAACGCATTGTGCACTGGACTGCGCGACGGGCACGCGACCACTGAACGAAACGCCCGCCGCATCGATCGGCCTACGGCCGCGCATGCGTGGAACTGCCACAACTAAGCGGCTCGAGCGCTACCGATTGATTCCCGGTTGGTGTTAGTCGCGCGACGGGAACGAGGGCGGCTGCCATAACTCGCTACTAATTTAATTAACATGATATGATATTTTTGGATTCAATGAACCTGAATGTGATGATTTGTAATTAAGACAACAACATAACCAATTATGTTAAAATGGTTTGCTTCGCTGCCCCCGTGAAACGTTATAATACTGATCAATGGTAATACGTCACATCGGTTTAATTTTGAAATTGGAATGTCATAGCTGTAAATTTTATCTCAAACATCGGTAGTACCGATGTTTGGAGTTTTTATGTAACCACATTCTATATTTTGGGAGGAGATAAGTACTTAGTTATTGTTACTATCTGAGTAAATCCATACTAATATTATAAATGCTAAAGTAACTCTGTCTGTCTGTCTGTCTGTATGTTACGCTTTCACGCCTTAACCACTGAACCGATTTTGATGAAATTTGGTATAGGTGTAGATTAGTCCTTGGGAAAGGACATAGGCTATGTTTGGTCGCGATAACCGACATCCACGCGGGTGGAGCCGCGGGCGAAAGCTAGTTTACTATAAACCGAACATGTACCTATAGTCAAAATTTATAACCTAACGAAATAGCTGGTTAACCAGACCGAATGAATGTTCTATGTCAGAGAACCTTTTAAACCGACTCTAAGGGATACCATGCAAAGATTGTAATTCATCGAAAAAGAAATGTTTGTCGTTACTACATACAGTGCCTAACGAGCACAATCAAAACTAAGTCCTGTGCCTCAAAAGGCATAGACCTAGGTATTCTATTTATAGACCTCTGTTTTCTACCACACATTTCCCTAGAGCCATATTTTTCAGCATTTCAGCGCTTATAAAAGCGGTGGCACTGAGACGCCTCTCATCCCGTGACCCACTTATATTTTTTTTCTCGTTCTCCTCAGTTCAATATGTATGTTGTCTTCTCTCTTTATAGTAAGGTCAACTTATGTCGGTCACAGGCGGTGGTAGCGATCGGGAAGAGTCTAGTGACGTACTATCTTATCGGTGAAAATTATTTCTGAATTTAGTTCTCTAATCTATCCATGATTGAGTTCTGAGATGTTTAATAGATTATACTTTCCCTTTATTCATTTTAAAAATACATACTTTTTTAAATACATCTATCGAAAATCGACAGTCTAGTATCGACAATCTCATGGGCTAAGTCCAAATACTTAATTTGTTTTTCTTTTTTTGCCTTCAAGATTTTCTCATCATGAAGGATAGTGATATCAACTATTGCAGCACGGCGCTCTATTCGATCTATTATCACTATCTCAGGCTTATTGGCAACAATAGTCCTGTCAGTGATAATAGATCGATCCCAGTATGACGACGTGATATGTCCATTTTCGAGAACTGGGTCGAACACGTACCTGTAGTACGGTACCTCTAATTCCACAAGGTTTTACTTCAGGGCAAGTTGTTGATGGATTATCTTGGCCAGTTAGTAATGCCTGTGCAAATACTTTCCATTGGCAAGACGAGAACAACCAGAAATTATATGTCTTAGGGATTTCCCGGAACGATGGCACGCCCAACAAATGTCAACCGTACCATCTCATATAATATACCTCCGATAGTTGTTCGTCATAACAACTTCGTCCATAATTGCAAAGACAAACCCTTCGGTTTCCACAAATAGGTCACCGAAGCGTAGCCACGATAAAGAGGCTGGTATATCTATATCTGGCCCATGTAGGGCCCGATAGAAACGACCATGCAATTTCTTGCTCTTCCATACATCCCTACGGTCATTAATACTCAATACCACAGGTTTGCGCCAATTCTCTATAGCCAGACCGAGCGAGGTAAGTCCGTTATCCACCATCACTACATCACGATGTATATCCGCGCCATTTTGTAGGAAATATTCCCTGAGGTTGCACTGCACACCTCTCGGTTATGAAGGGTCTTGGCGGTATCCAATCATTTTACAAAAAACGAAAGATAAATGTTCATTTGATAAACAACGTTTGACAAAATTATAGTTGATAAACTTATCATTTTACAAACTATTGTTAAGTAAACTACTCATTAGATAAAATATTTATTTGAAAAAAATTATGCCTTAACATCATTACACAAATAGATTATTGTTAAAACATGTTAGTTGTTAAATAGTACAATAATGTAAGAGCAGCCAAATAGGCAATTGCAGGTCGAGTATGAGTTTGAAGGCTGAGCCGCAGGCGAGACAGGCAATTGGCATTTCGGCCGAGGCCTATAATATAGTGCTTTTCTTTAAAAAATGCAAGGAAATAAAAAAGACCCTTTTACATAATAAATTTAATTTATTAACAAAATAATAACGAACTCCGCTTTACCGCCAATTTTTTTTTTATTTTATTTTACAGTTTGTGCCAAAAGGTAAAGGCATCTGTGACTATACAGCCACGAGAACGCAATGTGTACGATAGATGAAAGAATTCTAAATTCAAACAGGAGCGCGCCGGCATTGTTGTATGAAACAGTGTGCCCGTTTCATACAACATTGCCGGCGCGCTCTTCGTTCCAAGTTCAAAGAACGTGCCGGGAAGTGATTTTGGTTTGTCAGTCTACGTAAATTCAAAAGTAGTAAAGTAATGACAATATTTCCGCACATGTTTAATAAAACAAGTTTTACCCTTCAATTATTGTCTTGAATAGTCAAAAGGTAGTGACAGAATTGAATTTCTGCAAATCCGACTTCACGTGGTCTTGTTTGCCCTACCCTGAGAGTATTATTTAATCCCGCTCAGGCGCGGAGGGGTGAGGCGGCCCACGAGCTCAGGAGTAGGTGGAGGGCGTTAACACCATATGCGACGACAAGCTCGTGTGGGGCCGCCGGAGCCCCGCAGCGCCGGAGCTGTGACAGAAATGATGTTTGCTACATGTTACATGCCTACTGTAAGCTACACGCGTGGTTTATGCTTACTTGTTTGATTGTTCATAACTGACTTGATTTTGTTAAATGAACATTTTTAGGTAAAATAAAATTTTAACAACTGAAATATTTTCTATGTGATACATTTGCAAAACATTAGTTTTTTAAATGATTCTTTTTGAAGCAATATGTTTGCGAATTGGAAGTTTGTCAAATGATTAGGTTTTCAAACGTTGTTTGTAAAATGATGGTACGTTTTTTGTCAAACAATAGTGGACCGGTCTTGGCATTTACATAACCACGAATGATTCTTTTTGAAGCAATATGTTTGCGAATTGGAAGTTTGTCAAATGATTAGGTTTTCAAACGTTGTTTGTAAAATGATGGTACGTTTTTTGTCAAACAATAGTGAACCGGTCTTGGCATTTACATAACCACGACCCCCGCCTTTCCGCGCTATGTACCTACAACCTGATCACAGATGATCGCGGATGTAGTGAGTAGCGTACGGACCTTCTTATCCAGGGCATCAAGTTCCGTCTGAGTCAACCTGAGTATGCCAAAATGCCAAATGAGTACATTAAAACTGATATGGCCCATTACAGGCGCAAACTTTATTATTGCCTGATAAAAGACTTTTAAGATCTTTTTCAAGCGGCCAAAGAAACCCTCCTGCAATGATTGTTTCATACCAGCTTCGGAAATGCCTAAAGCCTGTGACATGCCCAGGTATTTGTAGGTGTCGATTGCGGAGAGAGCCCTTATTTTAATGGAATCTGAGAGCTCACACCTTCCGGTTCCACAATTCGACCTCTCTTAACATGCATGACCGCGCATTTGTCCACACCAAACTCCATCCTAATAGAGTTACTAAATGTTCCTGTCAGTTTTAATAACTCTATCAGATGGCGACTGTTATGGGCAAATAATTTGAGATCATCCATGTAAAGGAGGTGGTATATAAGTTGACCATGTTATAATATTAGCTAAAACTTTTTATTGTAATAATATTTAATGTGGGGGAGACACTCAAGGTCCCAGGGTAATCTGAGGCAACGCCTGTTAAGTTAAACTGCTAGCTTTAATAGTACCCAACTAATCCAAAACAAGCTAAACCAAAAAATGAAAAGCAGATCCCTTGACTCAGAGGTGAAAGCCTCAAATGCAACGCGGATCATTGCTTAATGATGATGAGTAGGTAATCTAAACCTATTATTGATATAGATAGATTGAAGCTAGAGTCTTTATCGATAAACGTAGCCCATCACTAGCGGTAGTCGGACGATGAATGAAAAGCGGAGGATCGCTAACAGTGCGCGCCTCGTAAAAAATTACACCATTGCCGTCGCTCGGTCGCGGTCGTTAGTGG
The DNA here is from genome assembly GCA_949126895.1 of Eilema caniola. NCBI lineage: Eukaryota > Metazoa > Arthropoda > Insecta > Lepidoptera > Erebidae > Eilema > Eilema caniola. The sequence goes on along the minus strand of OX421460.1, from coordinate 10,986,320 downwards.
CGCCACTGTAGCATTAGCTGGTTGTAGTCTCTCCTATTATTTTAACTCAGCTCTCAGCTTTATGAAATCCTGCTACAAACAGCAAGTATATCATTCGGTTTATACTATACTACTGTAAAAAAGAATGATAGTAAAAGTAGATTTTTTACCTTTGAAAAACTTTACTAATTATATTATACATAACTAGTTTTTTTACGTTAACGCTAAGTGTAAGATTCAAGTAGAATAGTAAGTTTATAGATGTAGTCAGGTCACCTTGTTAGGGGAGTTCTAAATAACTGGAAAGTCAAAGATATGGTTATGGAAGATGGCTATTATGTATTAAATAGCCATTTCAAACCGGTCGACTCAATAGGGTAGGGTCCTGAGTCAACGAATCATCACCAATACTGCTTGATGCCGTAGTTTTTACTTAACAAATATGCATAGTAACCTAAGATATTGCCTAACTAAACTGAAACTATAATTTTTCATTATATTTAGGTATATTCCCAAAATAAGACAAAATTAATAACTATTTAGATTCCAAAACAATCTTATTATGCATTGTAGATGTGTAAACGCAACGTGGACTGAGATAAATGCGCTATTTTCTTGCACTCAATATACATTTTGCACTACGTCCTGTACACTGTGCCGTCACAGTATGCTGCGATTTTGAATATTACTAGCTGTCGCCCACGGCTCCGCCCGCATGGATGTCGGTTATCGCGAATCGGGGTATGAAAAATAGATGTTGGCCGATTCTCAGACCTACCCGATATACCTACAAAATTTCATCAAAATCGGTCAAGCCGTTTCGGAGGCGTATGGCAACGAAAACTGTGACACGACAATTTTATATATTAGATAGAGTATTTTCAGGCGGCTCGAGAAGACAAATTTTCAATATTAAAGATCTTTTAAACTATTTGTCATAGGAATATTTCATTTTTACAGTTCATTATATTATTGTAAGATGATGATAGAATAATAAAAAAAATTGGACACAACTCTATTGTCGTCAATTCCCATATTGGGTCACCTTAAACCCAGGACAGCGCGCGGTTTTAGTCGGTTTGAATCCGAAATACCCGGCCCCGCTAGATACGTCATATTCTACTTATTAGGTACTAACCACGGAGGACAGAATATGATTAAGTGTACTAACACTATAGGTACGGGAAATGATTTTTTTTTAACTAAATGACTAAATAAACTTTCTAACATATATAATCAATACTTTCTTCTTCATCCAAGCATGAGCAATGATGATGATTTTTTTGTTTATTGATTCATTTTGACTTACTCTGAAAGTAAAGCCTGCGTCAGATCCTCGTCTCTGAATGTGCAAGGTTTAATTCTCAATAAATTTTTTGGTTCGAATCTGACTGGCTTTGACCACAAAGATCTTGATGGGCAAAGAAAGAAAAAGAAACAAGTGCATATTGGCCAAATAAAATAAAAAAATTAGGCAGTTGCAGAGAGCTGTCACATGCGAATTATTCCAATCGGTGAATGGTTACAAATCACAATCTATAATACAATAACCACTTATCCGTTTGGTGACGGAGAAAGAATACAAGTATTACCACCCCATCTTATCCGAAGGGCGACTAACGGAAAAACACGCAGACGATATCATTGCGAGAGAAGAAAACTCGAAATTAACCCCTATACTTACCAACCCGTCTGGCCAGCGTGGAAACAGAAACCCAAAGTCTCGTCATGCGATTGTCACAAGAGCTGACGGTAATAATTTCCCAACGCGCCGCGTTTCCACTTCAAAAATTATGGATATTTAACTTAGACATATTTTAGGCCATTTAATGCTAAGTAACTCAATGTCACTTAATCTCATCTTGATCACGATTTCTCATTAGCGTCCAAAGTTTGCGTTTGCCGAGATCCACTTATTGATTGATTTTAATTGATATGGCGGCTTTTTTAATAAGAAAAGCTAAGTCCCCAAATGCTGAGAGGAAAACCTAAGCCAAAGCCCCGTCTGCGTTATCTAGCAGGGCCACTAACTTGATTAGGTTGGCTTGGACCTCAAGAATATCGACAGGTCCTTCTACATTTAAAATTATTTTACGTAAACCCGAAATAGGAGAATATGACCAGAATCATTTTTTACTGTTATTTCTGAAACCCAAACGGGAATGGCATCTCGTACCGGTTGGCGCAGGTGATCACCGGACTCGAGTGCTTCGGGGATTAGGTACAGATCCAGAAGTAGCTCACGTCTGGATGACATCACTATGTTGCGAGAGAAGACTCGGGGCTGCACTAACCGAGTGCCCGACGTGGAGCACGCAGAGGCAGGCGCTAGTGGCAACCCCAGGAGTGGGAGTTCTTTCGCTCGCCGCCTTGCTCTCGGCGAATGTACGTTGTGCGAGTGCGTGCGCTGGGGATCGGTTTTTGCGCATGGGATTTATAGCCCGTTAAAAAATCTAGCTACAGTCAACGTCAGAAATATCTTGACTACAAAGTCTCAAAATGATCTCAAAACTAGGGTATTAAGAGCAAATCAAACTGTTTTTATTGATTTAATAAATTATATTGAATGAAATTTTAAAACATTTTGCATGCTAACTATTGTAATGGATTAAGATAGGAAAAATATTGAATGGTGAGAATATCGGTAGACGGCTCCACCGTCAAAAATATAGTTAAAGGAAAAATTTGGATTTGTTCAGGCGAGGTTCGGTGGCTGAGTGGTCAGTGCATTTCCCCTGTAAGGGAAAGATCGTGTAGCCCGCCTGGACCGATTCTAATTTTTTTTTACTATCTTAATCAATTTAAATGATATTAGTGTCCAAACTAGAGGTGTGTACCAAATATTACAATAATCTGTCAACAGGAATGGAACCAAGAAATTAAGTTAATTTTGAGCTCTTTTCATTAAGATCGATCTGATACTGTCTGTACCTATCGAACTGTATACATACGGTAGTTGGGGTTTCTAAGCTTTTCTTTTCAGCCTATTTACTGACCTCCACACACAACCCACTGGCTGTATCTAAGTTCTGTAGCTAGACTAGATGCCGCGTTTTTAGACCTCCAATTACCCGTTACTACCCGCCTTAGATGTTCGTACGGTTACAAGATGATATTTTAGGACCGCTTCATCGGTCTGCATGTCTATCGCTCTGTTTATTTGTTCCACACAATTATTTCATTACCCACTTATTTGATTCAAAAGCCGCAATCTGTCATTCGGTTGAGAAAAAAGTGAGTCTCTTCCGAGCAAGAGTAGTACCTAACTACAGAATAAATAAAATAATAGTAGGTACCTACCTACTTAGGTAGGTACCTACTAGGTACCTGGTAGGTTCAGCTAAGATCAGTTAATCTGTTCTCTGAAGCTATCGTTTTAATACTTTAAATCGACATATTAATCATCTAAGTTTTTACTTATGTATATTATGCATAGAGATATGAGGTGAGAGGCGGATAATTCGCAGCGTCGTCGTCCGTAAATTTGTGTATAAGGAGTCGCTCTTACGATTAAGAGATCCCGGGTTCGATATAATAATATAATAATGTATAATTATATGTAATTCTCCTAACACTATATAAAATAAGCTATTTAGCTTAGCTGGAGGGGTTAGAGGGAGTAGGTAGGTAGGTATTAGTCTGAATTTCAGTTACACACTTTATAAAAAAGAAAACAGAAAGGATGTAGCCCCATTTTTCAAAAAAGCCAGGTGAAAATTAATAATTATGATTGAGTAAATCATGTTTAAACACTCACATAGTCTTAAAAAGGGGAGTGTTGCATATTTTAGCGTCGTCTAACGTTAAAAAATTCGGAAGATACTTACATACCTTGTACGGGGATCCGAGATAGACACCTCAACATATTAGGCTGGGGCGGCCGCGCGAGATGGACACCATAGTTCTCATACCCGAGGGGGCCATCTCGATACCGGAGATGGCCCTGGGTCAGTGATCAGTCTTTATTATTTACTGCAAAATTTAGTAAAACGTAGCAATCACTGTTATCTACACATAATGCAAACACAATTATTGCATTCTTACATTCTTAAATTTTTATCGTAGACACTGTAGACAGAGAATGTTATGTATGTAGGAGTTTGACATTTGATTTTGCCGCGTTTTATAGAAATGACATTCTGTTTATCGTCTAGCAACGGATTACTTTTTCACATCATTATACATTTTTAGTCAATGGCTTTTTACTCAACTTTTATTGTTGGTCTTTGTCGTTATTAGTATTAACATTTATAATAAATTTACATCAATAAATTGAACTGAATGTGATAAACAACGTTAATCACGTGTGCACATGGCCACGACTTTACACATTTTTATAATACAAATACAATTCTATTTCTGAACGAAAATTCTAGTTGAGGATTGAGGTTATTATACATTCTTGTGTTTTGTGTGTACATTAAATAATTTACAAATAAATTAAAATACTATAACGATGTCGTTGCCTCCGGCAAGTGGCACTGGCAGATATGTTATGAAAGCGGCCAAATCTATTCGCCTGATTCGTCATGGGTGTACCAATAGACCATTTTATCACATTTCTGTAACTCATGTGAGTAAGCTAAACCTATAAGGAAGAACTACGCATTAGTATGTTTTTTTTTGTTGATGGGCCAGTACTTGTAATTCCACTTCGTACTACATACTATAAATGTGAAAGTTTCGATGTTTAGATGTTTGTTATTCAATCACGCTCTTATGGCTGAACGGAAAGTCTAGATTGACACATACTGGCAGGCTTATTTTTTATCCCGGGAAATTGATTCCCGGTAGAGCCACAGGCATGAACTAGTCTTACATAGTCCTAACTTATGTTCTTAATACTTTGCTATCAAAATTATGCAAAATAGTAATGAAGTTTAGATTAGGTAATTATTCTTATTTTTTTTTTACAGAACAGTAGAACAAACAGCCAGCCAGTAATCGAACAGCTGGGTTCATACGATCCTATGCCTAACGTCAATAATGAAAAACTAGTGGCTTTAAATTTGGAAAGAATAAAATACTGGCTTGGTAAAGGTGCCCATGTGTCTACTCCTGTCGCTGAATTATTTGGTAAGCGCTTAAAAGTATTTCCTGAATGTCATAAGGTTCTTTTAACGTTTTTGGGGCCCATGCTCACCTTACCAGTTAATCAATGCATGAGGCTCTGAAACAGGCTTTGCTTTTGGAATTTAAACAGCAGTTGCCTAGTGGCAAATAAAAATAAAGTAAGAAGGTCCTCTACCAACACTGCAAGGAAGAAGTTTTAGATGCAACTATCTCCAACACAAGATGTAAATGATTTCTATAGTTGAGAAATCCGTTACTGTCACCTCATGGGTTGACCGAATGGGTGATCAGCACTTCTATGTGGGCTATTGCACCCATGACCATATCCATATCATATAACTTATTACACAGCATATTAGGAATAAGTACTGTAGATTAACATATTTTGTACATTTTGTAAGACTTCTACATTTATGTTTTCAGAAGTAAATGAATAAATGAGCCACAAAATTCAGCAAGCTATAACTTTTTGGCTAGATTCTCAGGGATATACTTACATGCATAAATACAGACATACACATTTATTCTAGCCTATAAATCCCCAAAGGGGGAGGTAGAGGTGTTAATACCATTATTCCATCCTCTATACTTCTGATTTCAGGTCTGGCTGGTTTCTTCCCAATACACCCTCGCTCCTACATGACGGCTTGGAGGAACAGAAGAACTGAAAGGGAAAACATGGCAAAATTGGAAGCTGAGAAAGCAAAAGAAACTACCGCTTAAGTTTGTAATTGGTAAATTAGTTTATTGTGTAGTTAATAATAAATAGGTATTAAAAAATTTACAAACAATTTAGTCACATGACGGCTTGGAGGAACAGAAGAACTGAAAGGGAAAACATGGCAAAATTGGAAGCTGAGAAAGCAAAAGAAACTACCGCTTAAGTTTGTAATTGGTAAATTAGTTTATTGTGTAGTTAATAATAAATAGGTATTAAAAAATTTACAAACAATTTAGTCATTATCATTGATTTATATGACCAGCCTTGAGGATGTATGAACAATGTATAAGCAGCCATTTCTTTGGTGGTTTGCCGTTTTTATATGTTTATTTCAGTGGCCCAGTTGAGATACTTCTTTGGTTATCTTCACAAATCTCTCTTATCAAAACAACCTGATAGAATATTGGGAAGGGCATTTTCATATCGGCGTATATTTGCGAATTTTTCATCACTCGTGATTGGAATGCTTAAACTTTGAGGAGCTTTGGACATAGGAGGACCCACATTGAATAACAAGTAATATCCGAAAAGTAGAACTGATAGAATAGTAAAAAATAGTAAAATATTTTTATTTTTATTTTTTAAGATATTTTTATAATTGATTATAACAAAATTTGTTTATTTTATAAATCATGACAACGATGAAAAATATAAATGCTATGGAGGGTAGACAGCTAGGAGCAGCAAAGACATTGAATTACCTATTATGAAAATCCAATCAAATTCATGATTGGAAAACATTTGACTAAAATTTACCACCTCCACTAATCGAAACCAATCGACATCTTTCTGAATTTTGTAATCACAAATATACAGATGCTATATTTTTATATAGATAGATAAACTTTACATGCGATTTGGTCTGATTGAATCTGGCAGACAGTAGGTAGGTATGCTGTAAAAAAAAAAACAATTGTTTTTATTGTTATGCTTGCGATTTTAAATACACCTTGAGTTCGTCATCATTAGGTACGATTTCATTGTTTATGCTTCTACATGCGAAATTTTGTTTTGTTTGGTAATCTTTGTGTTGCGAATTTGTTTTAATTATATGGTGTACAAGACCCTACAAATATTTTGAGGACAAAGTCTACCTCACCGGCAAGTTGGAGCACCAATTAAACTAAGGACGTGACTCTGGCGCAGGTTTCTCAGGGCACGACAGTTACTCCCGGGAAAGCCGGCATGCCCCACAAATGCAATAATGTCTACTACTATTCTTCATGCACCAATCGTAGTTACATGCATAGCTTACACTTTAAAGCTCGCTCTTCTGCAGATCTAAAAAGGCCACTTTTTGGAATTGTATTAGGATAATATTTTGTCATGCTGGCGATATTTACACGAAATTAGAGTCTGCTTAGTAAATTAATTGTTATGATACTGCTCATATAAGTGACCATTTACGAATTTAATAGAAACTAGCTTTTGAACGCGGTCCGCCCGCGTTTATGTCGGTTATCGCTATAACATCGGTTATTGTTATAAATTGTAAACTATGTGTTATTCTGATGTATAAGCTATAATATTGTAAAGTTCCATTAAAATGCATTCAGTAGTTTTTACGTGAAATAGTATTGGTAGGATCTATTGAGATCCACTGGAATTTTAAAGTTAATCGTTTTTAGCAGAATCGCTCAATGTGGCCTTTTTGGACATGCTGCTCCTTCGTCTATTTATTTATTTTGGGAGCCACCTTCTGTCTGACCTCGCAATCCGAAGAAAACTTGCACACGAGCTTCGTTTGTCAATAAGCAGCTGGTGTACAGACTTGCATGTGAGATTGGTTTGGGCGCTTCTTCTAGTTCCAAAGCTATTGTTATATACCGCTTGCGAGGGCACGCTGTGATTGAGGCGGTAAGAACCATAATGGGGGAGTAGCTAGAGAAGCCACAAGGTGGCCTGTCGTACCGTCAGACGCAGGTCATTACCGGACATGGTAACTTCGGGCGGTACCTGCATCTGATGGGCATAGTGCCAAAGCCCGAGCTGCCAGGCAGCAGCAGGCCACAGCGGCGGCGCGCATCAGGGGACGATACCCCCCCCCCCCATACCGGGGCCGAGTCGGGGACCACGTGGTCCCACCTTCGGAGGAGGGCCAGACCGAGAGGAATGGCCCTGGGTCAGCCGGGGTGCGAGGGATATGTCGCGAGACAACCGCACCTTCGGCCTAGCACATCGACCAACAGAAAGCGTGCGGTTTAGTCGGTTCGAGTCCGACATAACCTCCCCCTAGGGCTCCGGATTGGATATCCATAAAAAAACACCGCTTGCGAAAATCTACTCTTGCCCCTTGCCTTGTCTTAAAAATCTAATAACGCACTATATTGAGTGAATTTATTTCAATGAAATAAAATTTATTGCGTGGTTGGAGCGAGCGCGCCTGGCTACAGCCTCCTTTCAAAGCGTCGCGAAAGGCTATGCGAACTGCGACGCGGCAAGCGATTAGCGGCGAAAATAAATTATATGAAACTAGGTGTTGCCCGCAGATCCTCCACGCATCTATAAGCTACCCCTGCCTTGTATCAAATTTAGATATATTCAATGAAGTAGTCACAGCTAATAGCTAATGCGTCTTACGGCAGCGATGTGCGAATGAAATCAATTTAAGGCGACCGAGTGAATAAGACAGCCACAGCTCAGAGCGGCGCGCGCGGCGTTACCGGTGCACGAATTGGGGTTCGCACTGAACAAAATCTTTTTTAAAAGTAAAAAGTAAAGTAGGGTCATAGTGCCTTCATTAGTTAAGAACTGCGGCGCAGTCACCAAGGGTCAACTTCATACCTATAACCTATCATATAGGGCATAGGGTGTAGTTATAACCTATGTTTAATTTCAACGACTGTAAAATAACTTTATGATCATACTTGTAATAATAGTAGATTTTACAACAAGTGCACAAAACGAACCATTTTTATCCGAGACTTTTAGCAGCCCGAGCCGGAGGCGAGGGCTGATAGTAATGTCGAGGATAAAAATGGTTTTGTGGACGAGTTATAAACTCTGCTTTTCACTTCGATTGCGAGGAAATAAATAGCAAATTGAATCAATTAATAAACGCACGAAAAAACAAGAGCTGTTTCCCGCCGCTTTATTTTTTTTTAATCTTACGACATTGAGGCGTGGGCTGCAGACCTATACAGCCTACTATAAAATTAATTTTGTAATAATAATTTTCTTAAATGAATTAAATAACCTACCGTACTTGAATTTAAATTTTAATATCTTTTAAGTCTTAAAAAACACATAAGGCAAAATAAATTAAAGTGAATGTTATAAAATAACAAATTCTATCTATGAACTTCTTATTGTGTTAGGCTGTATGGCTCATTTTCTTTGCCTTAATATAGCTACATTTATGAGTAGATACGTTAATGCCCTTGTGCACAAAATTCGATTTTGTGCAGCCTATATCCTGCACAAATAAGCACTTTCAGAGCATGAGAAGTGAAAAAAATATTGTTTCATATCTGTAAATCATGTTAAACATGTTTTGCCAATGTCAAGATTTCAAGAAATTCTACCAGAGTCTACCCGGCCAATCAATTTGTTTCCATTTATCTGATCCCCAAGATCAGGTAGTCGATTAGTACGTGTGGTTAGATTTTGCAGACGTAGGTAAATCACCTTGTTTAATGGTTTTAATCGGTGAAATATTTCACCATTTTTAAATCATTATTGTTTTATATTGTGGACCAAGATTAGGTAAAGTATTTTCATACAAATTTGTTAAAATTATGATTTACAAAATATTATTTTTATATTACTTGCCGTTTTGGATTCGAAGAGAACAGGAGAAATATATCTATACCTATTGCCATGTTGAGGCTGCAGCAGAGTGCAGTAAGTATAACTATTATAGGAAGAAAAAGTACTTACAATATTTAATTGTTCTATTTAACAAAAATTCTACTGAAAATTCTACACTGTCTTAGTGTATTTAATTGAGATTAACTGCGATACGTACGCACCCTGCGTACGTATCGCAGTGAAGAAAATTGAAGAGGCCACAATTTTCAGCAATGCGTTAGTAGTTAAGACTTAGCAGCCATTTAGGTATCTGTGATCAGCCTGCAAGCCCTCACTCAATGTAAGAGGATAAACATTTACCTAAAATTAAAATTATGTTGTATAAATTGAGGCTAAGAAATTGATGGATACGTTTGAGAACTGCAAGTCTAGCCAATCCAACATGGCGGATTGTCTGATTTACACATAAAAGGCGTGTATGCACGTACGAACAAATTTCGCACATTGAACATCGAACACTCGGTTCGTCAAACATGTTTGCGGCGATCCTATCTGTATGTTCCGTATGGACGTGTTCGAATAGTTTTAATACATATGTTACATAATCAAATTTTCGTATAGAACTTGGCGGGGTACCGGCGCGGCGTTAATTTTTTGTACAAAACTATTTCCCGCCATCTAAGATCCGATATAAGCAATATCTCGTGAATCACTGCAAACACCAGAAATCATTCCGCTAATTCGAAAGCGACCTCATCTAACGGAGCGCTGAGTTCGCGACTATTATACACAAACTCGATTCGAACTATGTTCGCGTCCGTGTTCGGATATGCCGTCCAGACGTACAAACAAAATGTTCATGTTTGATTTCACTATTGTTCAGACAGCTTCGTGTGTACAGCATCAAACGATGGTTCTGAGTGACACTCAATAGAAATGTCCTCCCCCCACTCCCCAAACATAACCAGTCCCCTGATCCCCTCATACACGTTAGGATTACTATAGAATTTTTTAGAGCCATCCCATGCAGTAGCACAGTATAGAATTGCAACACAGCACGAGCAAAGTTTGTAGGTAAGTACTTACACCCTTTTCAAAGCTGGTAGTTCGGCAGCTGTCCCCTAAGATGCTGAAATACGAATATATGGTACTTTACACAATAACGACGTAGATAACAAGGTTTAAGTAAAAAATGTGCGCACAATATTGACACAAGCAAGCCTCTTTGGCGTAGGTTCGATTCCCACTCAGTGCCAATTTTAGTATGCATGAATATGGCTATTGCATTGGTCTGCTCATGCCCCGGAGAGCAAGTTAAGCCGTCATAGTTGCCATACGAACGTGTATGGCAGTCATTACGGGTAGTTGGGTCCCTAAAAAGTCCAACAACTGGTCTACCTGCAACGCTTCGATATCGCCAATGGGCTGTGGAGGTCAGTGGCAGTCACTTCACGAACAAAATCGAAGTTCAGCCAAACTCGCCGTTGGGCCTGGAAAAAGCAATCCCCGGACTCCAAGGTGAAAGCTTCGGATGCGGCCAGGGCCCTGATTCTGCTATTAATATTTTCATGGCAAAACCACTGCGGTGCCACAGACACTGTAACCAGTGCCATTTAACTTTAGACTTTACATGTACGATTAAAGTCTAAAATTAAATGACAATCTTGTAGAGTGAATGAAAAATTTTATAAACTCCTCTTTTAATTTTGGACTTTAAAACTTAGCAATAAAGTCTAAAATTTAATGACATTTTATGCAATGTCAGTGGTATGACAGTGGTTTTGTTATGTCATTAAATTAGCAGAATCGCATGCCTAGATTAACGCTAGGATGACGATAAATAATAACACGAGTAATTTGGCCTAGTCTAATTACTCCTGTGCATTTGTAGAGAATTAGAGTAAATGTAGGGTACTTGTGATGTAATTCTTGGGGTGAGGATATAAATTTAGTAATATATAAATCGAGAGAATTTTATCTAGCCTATTCACAGTAGATTAAAGAGCTGACAGCGCATGTGAGTGCATCATCCCAGTTTTTATCATGAACCAGTATGACTGTACCATCGTAATGCTAGTCTAAGGCCAAAGTACGCGCCCCACCACTTCTCTTATCCACACAAGTACCACTTTTATTTTTGTAAATATTTTTGTAAATTTTTGTAAATATTTTTGTAAATTATTGACTGATCGTCACAAGTTCATGAAACCAATTGACATCAATGATGTGAATGTAAGGGGGCGTCATTTCAGTTTGGACAAGCTATAATAATTTTAGCGTTATCGAAAGGCAGCTTACAAAGGTCGTCGATGGAGAGCAGTAACAGCAGGGTAAGTTGAAACCTATAGGTATTTTGTGTCATTTAAAAACATTACGGGTATAGTTTGATTAGAGCCAAATAAAATTATAATTCATAGGTCACTATTAGTGTATAGTAGTAAAGGCAACGATGCTAAATGTGTAGTTACTTACTCGAGCGTCGCGGCAACCTATTGGAATTGGTAATTTTTTTTCCACAACATTTCACACAACGCTTATCCATATCCATAGATCCATGGTAAACATAGCATAACTAGCTTGTGTTATGGAATCTAGAATGCGGATAAGCATACCTAGATACTTTTTTTTATTTTTGTAAATACATGCATATTATGCATAGAAACACCCATACCAATACAAATATTCATATTCATGCATACAAATATTTGCACTGAACGGGATCGAAACCGCGCCTCCTGCGTAGCGGCCGCGTGCACTACAGCCACGCCACGGAGGCTATATGAGAGAAAGAATAATGCTATAAAATGTTTCCAATTTTAGTGGTGGGAAAGCGTCTACATAACGTCATAATAAATAAATACATAATAAATTATCTATCTTGATTAACGTATTTTATTTCTTTGGTCTTATTTAATGCTTTACAAATATTCTATAGTATGGTCAACTCTAAAATAATAACAAAACACGACCGCGCTCAAGTATATCCAGACAACCTTTTTTTTAACAATAAAAATATATTTTTGAAGTGAAAACTTCTTTAGCGGCGTTGGATGGGTGTAAAATGTTAAGGAAGCGTCAGGATTAGTTGACCTTTGCACCGTAACCGACGACTGACGTCATACAAGATTAGGTAAAGACTATGTATTTTGCAATTTACTATAGATAACGTCGTAGCTTAAACGGTAAGCACGTTGACTGTAAGTCCTTATAGTTTCATATAGTATCGGGTTCAAACCACCGGGCCTTCAGGGATTTTTTGTGATTGTTTTTTCTTATTATAATTTATTACTTTTGGTGATTACTTTTTCTTTTTGTAATTTATTACTTTTTATGATAATTTTTTCTTTTTGTAATTTATTATTTTTTGTGATTATTTATTCTTTTTATAATTTATTAATTTCTTCTGACAGAAAATTAGCAGAAAATAAGTGATAGGTTCTATGAATTGCGCTATATAATAGGTATGGTATGGTATGTTTTTTTTAATCTTTTTCTATGTATATAACGAAGAAAGAAAAAAAGAAAATGTTTTCACTTCTGCCGGCACTCCCAGAGTGCAATGGGAACAAAAGTATTTTGTACTCAACAAAATACTTTTGTTCCCATTAAGTAACACATTCTAGTTTAAAATCATTATTTATATATACATGTACGATTAAATAATGAGTGAACCGACGACAGAATCTTTCACCACCTTTCCCGCATTAGGCCTTCGTGGTTATTTTTTTATAAACCACCCAGAAGTAGGAGCCCCGCGTAGCGGGGCTCCGTCGACCTTGTCGTCGGTTCACTCATTATGAAAAAAAGGAACACAGCGTTCTGTTGAGTAACACTGTCACTCAAAGGGAAAAAAAATGTGGCATTGAGTAACAGTGTTACTAATCGGTAATTTTTTTACTAATGGGTAACAGTGTTACACAAAATGGTGTGACACAACGGGAACAAAGGCGTTTTAAGAGTTACTACAACCGCTCACACACTAGTTATATCTAAACTTATAAAATAGTTTCAGTGTTAGGTTCTAGAATGCAGATTATATATACACACATACATATAATCACACCTTTATCCCCGGAGGGTTAGGCAGAGGTGAATTAATACCCACATTTCACCAATCTGTATTCGGGCCCACGTAATAGGGGTTGAGCCTATTGCCATATTCCGGGCAATATTGTTGACTCGAGCCATGCATCTGAGGCTGACTCTGGGCTGTAGATATCTGTCTGATGTTAAAGTTAATCAGCCCTATCCCTTAGTCGCCTTGTACGACACCACATGGGAAGAGAAGACGGTGAAGAGACGGCGAGAAGAGAAGGTGGCCCAAATTCTACTCTGTCGGGAACCACGGATTATAACACAGAAAATAAAACAACACAATACAATGAATTCCTTTTTATTATGTCAAATATGATAAGAATAACAATGCCTTAAGTGGAAACATTAATGTTAGTAGCCAAATGTCGAAGGCACATATACGAGTTACACGGCAACACAAGCGTGAACACGAAAATCTTACAAACATGATTATAGTAGATTGAATGGAATTGTAAAGCCTTTACTTTAAGCATGCTAACAATTCAAATCGACATAGAAAATGTTTATAGGATTAAAAAATACTTGGGGTTTCTCGTGTGCTCCGTCCTCGAGAGTTCATTCCAATTCACCTTTGTACGGTGTTCTAAAATCCTTTCAAAATAGCCATCAATATGGAAAGCCGATTAAAAATGAATTTATACATAAGTATTTATTTCTGTAAAATTAAAAACGTTCGTGCTCATCGCTTGCTAGTCAACCTTCAGGGTCAATTGATACATCGTGGACAAAACGCATTTGAATGCCGCGGGTAGTCGCGAATATAAGCTATGCATTCCAAAATGCTACAAAAATACATCAAATTTCCTGATTTCAACATTATTTTCGATAAAATGGCAACACTAATTTTATTTTAAATCTGGCAACATTGGCAAACTAAATAATATTACATTTCAATCAGAAAAACTTAAACACGACAAATTAGTAACATTCCTTGAGCATATAATTAGAATAATATAGCATAAAATTGTAATAATTAAGAGGATGATATTAAGAAATTCATTGTTCAGCAGAATAGATCTTAATAAATGAATAGGGAAACTAAGTAAACTAAAAAGGGCTTTACTTACGCTTCTATGGTTTCCAATACCTACAAGAACGTACAAGCCAGGAAAAGATAGATTCAACTAACAATTTACAAACTAGACAGAATATAAAAAAATGTGTCACGATTATGAACAACTTAACTAATAGCTAATACAAAAGGTTCAAAACTTAGTCACAGTTGTAACCATGCCCTTTACCGGGTCAGAAGGAATTTTATACATATTTCAAAATAATTGTCGAATTGGTTTCGAAGTCACAGTCTGCAACTGGTTCCTACTATAGTTAAAAACACTTTTTTTCCGATAGTTAAAGTGTTAATATTGCAGTCCAGTTGTATAGGACCTCATGATGATTTCATTTATAGTAAAATTAACACTCGGAAGTCGGTTTAGTGATCATTACAATTACAAAAATAAATCAACATACCCGATCATTTACCAAATTATCACCAGTCTATCTCACTTGACTTGAGCAGGAAACCTCTAGACGTGAGGAGGTTTAAAGGCCATCAATCAATACAGGAATGTTGATCACAAATGATTAATTGACATTCAAAAGGTGACCAGGATTCATCACCTTGAAATGTTTATTTTTATATCAGTGATTGTGCTGCAAAGCTCGTGATTGAAAAGCGGGTGCAGAAATTAATATTTTGTACTTTCGCTTCCCATAAAATTTTATTACAATAATTAAGTTTACTTGGTCTTGGATTTGATTGCATCGGCTACCAGGCGGGATGCTGTAAAAAGAGAAAGAATTTGATGAGAATTATAAAATACAATGTTTAAAGGAATAGTTTGAGTGGATACTTGATTGCCCGGACAGATAGATCCATGAAGTTTTGAATTTATATTTTTCATTCAAGACAGAAAACTATTCGACAGCGAAAGGTTGGTATAGCATGTTACTTAAATTTCATAACAGAAATATTAAAAAGAAATAGCTAAACTAACACATGTTGCAATGCAACTTAATGTCCTAATAATTCGGTCCGGTTAATCAAATCTCCATTGTATTAAAAAAAAACAATGTTTAGGCTGATTCAAATTAATAGTGTTATAAACGTATAATATCGGCACTTGCAAGAGTAGTATTGTTACTCAGTCCTTGACCTTCTTATTAATCGCAAAATAAGTTAAGACAAGTTTAAAATTCGTGGGCCTTGCCAGATATAGTGTTTAAAATTTCTGATGACAAAAAACATTCATAGGTGAATGTTGTATTTATGATAGCGTGCAAATATTTTGCGCACCGACTTAAGACTACTTAATATATTTACTAGCAGAAATATATTTATTGGTTAGTACAAAAGCTCTTACAGTTACAATAATATATTATATATATCTCTAATATATATATGTACATATTGGGTTACAGTAAATAGGTACATGATACTTATTATTACTACTATATTGAAATTACCTTTTATTATTGCTAGGTTAATGCGTTTAGCGTGAATAATAATTAGTAGTATATATTAATTACAGTTCAAAGTTTTTGAATAATACAGGTTTCGGTTGACTTCATCTACATAACAATATCTGGCAGAAAATATTTCTATATGATACCTAATAACTCACATTAACTGTTCATTGGAATTGAAAACAAACAATATAATATAAAATCATAGTAGTTAAGTCATCCATTCAAGATTTCAGGTGTTCGTGGTCATAATTTTGATGATGGGTAGTTTTGAAAACAACTAATTATAAAACTCTAAAGACCTCATTCAAGTTACCAATAACTGAGTGCTTATACATAATGGCGGTGTATCAGTGGTCACTATAATAAATCAACAATAAAATAAACATGATGAATATTTAATGGAAGGAAAAGCATCTAAGTATATGAAGCCAACATTCACAGAATTATGTTAAACATGGGGAAAGAGGTACTTTCCAATTACACTTCTATGTATGTTATTAAATTGGAAAATATTATTCGACTTGTCCTGAATTAAGCTATTAGTTATCTATTTACTGCCAGATATGTGTGTTCAACAGTACAATACTATTTCTTTTAGGATCTGACTTACCAGTGACGAATTTTGATTGCTATTTCAGCTTATTCTTGTTTACCTAAAACGAGTGAGTGAGTTAAATGAGGAAAACCAGAAACGAAGAAGTTTCTAAAGGAGTGAAATGTCTATTTCTATATAGTAGTGAGACTAGGTGGCGTAGAGCAAGGATTATATGGAAGAATGTGCTACATTCAATAGTTTCGTGATTGTGATCAATGAAAAAGTAAATAATTACACAAATTATTTAAAAATAACGTTTCTAACATCTATAACTGGAATCTACACAAAAATAATCAAAAATAAATAAATATCATACTTTGCAATGCAAAGCAATTTACATTGTCTTGCTCACGCATGTTAGCTATCGGCCAACCTTTTCATTGAATTCTCTATGTTCTTATGAGCACCTTGCACCATTCGTTGGACATTTGCTGCGTTGGTAAAGAAAAAAATATACTAAACACTCAAACAAAAAACCATAGCTATCCCTCAAACCTCAACAACAGAAACACCTTGGACTCTAAGTCACAAAGACCACGTATGAACAAAAACAAATATAAAAAAGCATACAACGCTGCAGCATTTTTTATAAAAATCACCCGGTAACAAAAACATATTAAACTCTTGTTACATACAAAATACCATAATTGTCAGACAAAACATATAATTTTGGGAAAAAAATATCTGTCCCACACATAAAAGTGTATAGGGCCGGCATCTAGGAATGTATGAGAGACAAACTAAATGAACAGGAGTGAACGCAGAGAGGAGAGATGTTGGCTACATTTTTCCTCTCTGCAATACCGTTTATAATCTAACGCACAATTTCTTTCTCCTCTTAATATATCTTCCAAATTTCTACCAGGAAAAAGTCGTTGGCAACATTTCATACATGCTTCATTTTTACCACGGGTTTCATCTTGTCTCGGCTGAAGAGGAGCGTTGCTGCCCGAAGACGGAGCGTGATCTTGTTCATGGAATCTGTCCACGCCAGCGCTGCTATCAGAGGATGGAGCGCGCTCTTGTTCATGGAATCTGTCCACGCCAGCGCTGCTACCAGAAGACGGAGCGCGCTCTTGTTCAAGGAATCTGTCTACGACAGCGTTGCTACCAGAAGACGGAGCGCGCTCTTGTTCATGGAATCTGTCCACGCCAGCGCTACTACCAGAAGACGGAGCGCGCTCTTGTTCATGGAATCTGTCCACGCCAGGGCTGCTACCAGAAGACGGAGCGCGCTCTTGCTTATGGAATCTGTCTACGACAGCGTTGCTACCAGAAGACGGAGCGCGCTCTTGTTCATGGAATCTGTCTACGACAGCGTTGCTACCAGAAGACGGAGCGCGCTCTTGTTCCTGGTATCTGTCCACGACAGCGCTGCTACCAGAAGACGGAGCGCGCTCTTGCTTATGGAATCTGTCTACGACAGCGTTGCTACCAAAAGACGGAGCGCGCTCTTGTTCATGGAATCTGTCCACGACAGCGCTGCTACCAGAAGACGGAGCGCGCTCTTGCTCATGGAACCTGTCCACGACAGCGCTGCTACCAGAAGACGGAGCGCGCTGTTGGTCTTGGAATCTGTCTATGGACTTCTTCGCTGGAACCGATACTGGGGCTAAGCAGAGATAAAATTATCTATAGATTACAGGATTAACAATGAACCATCTCTTATTTCCTCTCCTTTCAATGGATACCGGCCCTAAATTTACATATACAGGGTGTATTTTCATCATCAAACGCACATAGTCCACTGTTGAACATAGGCCTCTCCTATGGACTTTCAGAACAACCAATCTAAAGCAGTCCGCATCCAGCGCTTCCCGGCGACCTTAATGAGGTCGTCCATACACCTGGACGTTGGGTGTCCGACACCACGTTTGCCCAGAACACTTTGCTCCTAGTCCCGCAAAAAAATGCTATAAGTTCAAAAAGTTTTTTTAAATGCCAATCGATCCTATTTCATGTGCGGATCAAAAGACCAAGGAATCGTTTTCGCTTTTAGTACAAGGAAACACCAAAAACATTTCCCATACAATTCAGCAAGAGAATTAAATTTCTTACAGGGCAAATTTTTGGTTTTGGTCGATCGCGAATCCTAACGCGGGAGTTGCATTAATGTGGTACTGCAATAACTGTCCATTGTTACATGTGCCAATCATACTAATGAAGCTCTCGCTTTTTGATTATTAAGTAATATGGATTATTCCCAATGGCCCTCAATGTTTACGCCACCACTAGTGACAAATGGGATAAGTCCAATTTTTCACGCTTAGAAGATTTTTTCCAGAAATACTTAATAACTAGCACGAATGTTTGCAGCTCACACTTCTTTATCTCATTTTTTTATATTAGGTACTTTTCAGTCAATCCTACCCACTTCCTATCCAAAAACAAGTTTGACCATTTAAAAACTTAACTCTCGTGCTGAAATGTATGGGAAACGTTTATCTGTCTTTCATAGTACTCCAAGCTTAAATGGTCTCTTAGAGTATTTTAATCCCTACAAGAAATACGATCGACTAGCATTAAAAAAATGTTTTCGCACTCTTAGCATTTTTCTTTTTGAATACAATCAAACAGTTTTCCAAAATCTGTAAATGCAGTTCAAAATATCTCAAAAAGTTAGAGACGGTCTTCTAAGAACATTTTGCTGCAACTACAACGGTTAAAGCACCTACATTACTGCCCCGTTTCAAAAATACACCCTGTATAATATAATCAGTACATGGTGTGAATAAGTTGATAAGGTAAAAAAAGCATTGACGGCCCTGATTAAGTAACGTTTTTAAATTAATATTTACTATAAGGAAAAAACATGACCGTCAAAATAAAACCAATCTATGTTTCGTGAGGTTATAAGATCTTCAGGATAATTCAGTTTAATTCATTTACAATTGAATTTTGATATATAAGTTGTTTGTTAATTCTCTGACTGTTTAAGTTTGAATTTTATTGACTCTTATATTATATCTTCGTAGGTGTAGGGCCTATTATGAGGAGCTTTTTACTACAGATTGCTAATGTTTCAGGGTGAAACTTAGGATACTTTTGTTTCTGAAAAACATTAGGGTGCCGCGCAAGAAAATTAATATCGAGGCCGACATGTCAACTTATTCACGCTTCTGTCCATAAATATACCATGTGTATATGTACCCTTGCCATGCAAAGCTTGCGTACCAAAGGTTAACTTTATGTACCTGCCTTACAAATTTTTGAAGGTCTTTTCAAAAGCTTTCATGGTTTTGTCGATGCTTTTGTTAGCGTCCCTCACAATCTTTTTCAGTTTTTCCTCTAAAACGTAAATAATAATAATAAAAAATAACTCTTCAGAATCTTGAGCCAATAAACATTAGTTTATCAGATTTTAATTGATTTGAATATGTAGGTAAGAATATGTAGAAGTTTCTTTTATGAAATGAATTAAATTATGTCGAGTGTTACTGGCACAAAAATAATTACATTGCCTCTACGACATCTATCTTCAAGAATAAAACAGAAATCGGGCCTTAGTTTCATCAATTCCTAAATTTGGTCCATGAAATATATTCATGTCCGTTATTGACTATTCATAGTACATATACAAAACGTACACATATAAAAATACGCCTGCTTTTCAATGCACTTTTTTATTCCTTTACCGAATATCAATAAAATGTGCATCCCAATGGAACCCAAAAATGCTTCTAAAATGTTAATATTTGGGCGTGAACTATACAGAAAAGATAGAAGGCATAAGACATTAGGAATAAGGCGTGTATTATACAGAAAAGGCGTGAGGCATAAGGTGTAAGGCGAGCATACAGTACGATACGCCATTATACAGGCTGACTTTGTAACGATAGCATGTCTTCTATAGAAGACGAAGACTTGGCATACATAAAGGAGTAAATAGTATTCATACTGTATAACAATCGACGTGCCTCTTGCGCACCTCTTGTACGTCACTCCAGTCTCGCCTGGGGACGACGCGGAACAGGCGACGGAGTGCGTGTGCGGCCCACGCCTTCTCTGCGCAATTAAGAATAGTTGATTTCGTATGGAAACGTTTTGACGCCGGCGTCCGTAGCACGGTTTATACCTTTTCCGTATAATTCACGCTTTACAGAGATACAACTACGAGTTTAAACTTTTTTAAATATTTTATGAGGTTATTAAATTTTAGATAAAACGTCCGTACCTACGATAAATGAATTTGATAAATATATTGATTACTAATCTTATCATATTTGTATATCTTGGTTATAATATGATTATGCCAATATTATGCAAATAAATATGAGCTAATCCGAACGTTGTATTATTATAATAGGAAATTCATAAACCAAAATACTTAAATAAAATAATATAAATTTTCATACATATAACATAAGTATGATTTTATTTTTATGTTAAAGAACTCATATTTTAAGACGTTTAAAACACAATTAATTGTTTACAAAAATATTTTTAAACTTCTTTAACAAAAATATTATGATATAAATCATCCTATAAATAAAAAGCAAAAGTAAAATTTAAAAAAAACTGTGTACTTACTACAGTATGTTAGGTCCAGTTTCTATAAGGGCAACTATATATTTATACAAGGTGTCCCAAAATAGTAATCGAGCTCCAGAAAAAAAATGTCTATTTTTTATTACTTCCAACTTTTTTTAAATCCTTCGATATTCGATACTCTTTATGATATTTCCAACTGGGCCTGATAAGCCACAAAATTTGAAATATTGTTGATCTAGTTTCTGTATTAGCAACCTAAGCACAGCTATCCAACAAAGCCCTTTAAAATTACATTTAAAATATGCACAGCCATCCAAGATTTCAAAATGATATGATGCATTTTTGTACATAAAAATCATGTTATATTTTAATAAAAGCATTGTATGAATCATTTTTTTTAATTGAAAATCACCAGTACACAATGCATTCATCATCATTAAAAAATAACAGGACTCTAAGGCATTGAGACACCCCCGTTCCTCAGAGAGTACGTTAGGCCGTCGGTCCCGGTTGCCATACGAACTTCTACGAGAATTTTTACAAGTATTTGGAGCCCTAAAAGACCAACAACTGGTCTAACTACATAACTGCGATATCGCCAGTGGGTTATTTTAAGCATCCCAGAAAATATCGAAGCTCGGAGCTTCACAGTTAGCCCGGAAACCCGGCTCCGTATTTTCAAAAGGCTCAAATCAACAAGCATGTAGTTGAAAATATCAAAGGTATCGAAAATTTAAGTATTGAAAAGGTTTAAGTAATTTTAAATAAAATAGAGACATTAATTTTTTTCTGGAGCCGCCATAAGCAGGTCCTCCCTCTGGTGCCCGCTGATGCTTGAATTTTGGGGCACCCTGTATATATAGACCAATAATGGAACATAATGCATAGCAAATAAAAAAAATATATATTTCAATTCCTAACCTACATTAAAAAAGGCATAAAAAAATTCAATGAATTCCAAGTTAAAGATACTTCTAGTCAATGTAATACCTATAGATACATAAAGATACCACATATAACGACTTAGGATTAGGCGACAAAATGATTTACACTTTATCTAATTTTATCGGCTATAATGACCAAGCGTCTATAAACTCTTGACGAAGACTCCGCAGAATACTTGGGCAGTACAATTTTTTAATGATTTAATTAAACGAATTAGATAGAGAACTATATAATTTGTAAGACTATTATTTCACCAGTAAGTATATCAAATTGGAATGTGAAATCAACGATCTTTTAGTTTTAATAAACAGAGCATCAAAACTATATCATGATTTTGCTTGCACGGATTTCGAAATTGGCAACTATGAGGAAACTTGTATATTATCGTTTTTATTTTTAAATTTGAGATTTATCATCTTCTAACTAACCTAACGATATATTATCGCTGTGTAGGTATGCTACAGCTACTATTGTATTAAGCTAACTTGCTTATGTTATGACTAACCGACTACGAACATTTAAGATAACATTGACTAAAGTAAACTGTTATGTTTTATAGAACTGTATGCTCAGGTACTGATTGTGACTTTTATATACTATCTAATGCATCCCTAAATGCAGACAGCCGAAGCTGGTTCAGGTTTAATATGAATATTAAAAAAAAAACTGACCAAATACCTGCTAAGAAAGTATATCTAGCACATCACTAGTCTTCTGGCTAACCAAGTTAAATAAAAATTAAATAAACAATTCCAACAAAATTTGTTTATTTCCCACATATCTAGCGTTCACAACAGTAAAATAATTATTTGTTACATTCGGGCTCGACAGCAAGGTGCGATGTCTGATTTTGGTACATCTGCGAAGTTAGATAATTCTACCTCGTAACGGTTGGATTTCACACAGACGCACGGGACCGCATCAGATAACTGTGCATCTCATGTATGCAAAATAATCATCCAGAATGTCCTGTCTGTTATTAGAATGACAGGCAAGCAAAATAAATACATAACTTCTATGTATTCTATCTCTTTCTAAACACAACTGTAAAACATGTGAGAAAAGAATCCGGCAATTAAAATTCAGTCACTATTTTGTAACTGACAGTAATTACATCATTGTAACTTCTCGCAATTACAAAATTGACAAGATTTTTAGTGCCAGATTAGTGGAGTTAAATACATTTTTATCCCTTCTATTCGAAAAGTGTCCCTTTGTTCCTCTATAAGTAAGAGCAAAATAGCTCTTTTCTGTTGAGAAGTTTTTAACGGGCGGAAAAGTGATTTGAATTTGGTACCTACGTAGGTATGACATTCATAGAAATCTAACGCGAACTGTATGAATTACTAGCTGGTACGTGCAGGCTGCACGGCGCGGAGACCCGTGCTCACTAAAAAGAAACAATAGCGCGCAAATTACGTTTTTGTTCTTGTAATCAGTACCTACATGTTTTTTCATCCCTTCTATTCGAAAAGTGTCGCTTTGTTCCTTTACACGTGGGAGCATATTAGCTCTTACTTTTTAGCGGGCGAAATAGTGATTTGAATTTAAATTAAACATCGTTCATAAAAATCTAACGCAATCTGTATAAATTACTGACTGGTACGTGTTGAATTAGATGCACGGCGACTCGTGCTAACTAAAAAAAACCAAAAGCGCGCATTACTCTTTCTTTTATGTTATCGGGATGAAATGGAAGTTTATGACTTGAGAGTAAATTATTTTTCGCCCGAGCGATGAACATTGTACATTGAATCCTTCGTTGCGCTCAGGATTCTAGGTTAGAATCTTCGCTTCGCTCGTGGTTCAAAGTAGCACCCTCGCCGTAGAACACCATTTTGCTACCTTGTCATACAATCTGCTATTCTCATAGAAAGGGGATGAAAAGTAGAGTATATAACTCGAGAACAAATTATTTTTCGTTCGGGCGATGTCCATTGAATTCATCGCTGCGTTCAGCATTCTACGTTAGAATCTAGAGCTACGCTCCGGATTCTATTCTAGAATCCTTCGCTTCCCTCGTGATTAAAAGTAGCGCCCTCGCCGGAAAAATACTGTTCTGCTCCCTTGTCATACAATCTACTACATATTATCACCGTGAATTGAATGTTACAGCGTCCCAAGTTATAAATTGAAAATTTGTTTCGTTCTATATACGTTCACAGGTGGTATACACATTTATATATTTTACTCTTCATTGAAAAAACCAAGCTTAACTATAGGTGGTATCGTTGGGTTTATGTGAGAGGTTGCAAGGATTGAGAGTTTATTATCTACCACGATGTCGGAATTTTTTTTTATTTTAGCACGAGATAAATCTTGGAAAATTTAACGAGTTACTTAAATGTTTATCCAAATATTTAATATATTTTTTTAATATTAGGGTTACAGTAGCAGAGGGGTTGGACGAATAGAAGCAAATGAAGGGTCGTATTCTCTGCCTATACTAACGGGAGAAAGGTATGGGACTTGTGCCTATACTACGCGTTTCAACTAAGAATAGTAACGAGCTTACAAAAATATCAATCACTTGAGGCAATTTTTGTACTATCAGCACAACATCGTTTGCATAAAGAGCTTGTAAGTTAATGTGCTTAGAAACCCAAGCCTTGAAGTTTAACCAAATGGCCCCCGACAGGACTATTCTCACTTGAAACGTATAGTATTTCAAAAAGATAAATTGTTTTATAGAATATTTAAATAACAGAACTGGGAAAATAGCGTGACCACATTGATGCGGACACGTGCGCCTGACTGATGCTCAACTGAATTTAAAAAAAAAACCCTAAGCAATATAATGTATTTATAATATAATACATACCAGAGTTAGCCAAGTCGTCGATGCCGCCATGGTGTTTCTGGTAGTAGGGACGGATGATGCGGTGGTAGATGATCAGGGAGCCGTTGTAGTCAGTTGGAAGGTAGCACCAAATAATGAAGATGCACTGTCAAAAAACAAAATTAGGTTTAAGTTGTAGTAGAAATAATTCAGCATAATCCTCATAGTCATTTCCCAGAGCCCATTGTCAGCTTATTGTTTATGATCAGGCGTGTCGCCAATTTCCATGAGCATCTGCGGTCTGACCTTTCAACCTTAAGATGCCTGAAGCCAGGCGTTGGAGGGCCTGTACACTCCCTTCCTTCCCCTCTGTAATAGAAATAATTACAGGGCACGGAATTGTCGATGCAATACTGTCCAACAGGGTAATGTTTACAATATTTGTTAATATTTTGTTTTACCATTGTTCGCTGTAAAAAACCAAATATATGCTAAAATCTATATCAATAGCCATTTTTGTAACCATATAACCAAAAACAAAAAAATACAGACTTTTTGCACTTCTAGATGTTTCGTTGTTATATACGTAGTGCAAAATGTGTGTTCGTTTAGTACGACGTCCGGTTAGTAGGACATAATATCAATGGTTTCTTGGCCGTCGTTATAACCGCACCGGTTTTAACATTGTTTTAAAGTTAAAGTCAATGTCATCATAGCCATTTAATACAAAAATCCATTGTAATTAATCTGTAGGCACTGCACGCGATTGAATTATAATGATGGTTTATATTGCATGACCATGTTGAAATTTAATTAATAAATTATTTTTTTATCAACCCATACATTTTTTTTTTTTGTTACTGTTCATCAAAATCGGCTATTCGCCATAATCAGATAGAATATAGACTAATACAAATAAAATTTCCCACATACACGTAATCACAATGTTGTAAAAGTTATGCAAGGACATTGCACAATTTAAAAACATATTTCAGTAGTCTAAAGTTCAATAACTACACATCGGTTATAAAGTGACTCACTACCTTGTTACCATAATGATTAGTTGGACTGCCGCACACAGTCAATTTATACCTACTAATTTATAAATGCGAAAGTAACTAACATAATATAACTGACTAGCTTTTACCCGCGGCTCCGCCCGCGTGGATGTCGGTTATCGCTATAATATCGGTTATCGTTATAAATTGTAGCCTATGAGTTATTCTGATGTATAAGCTAAATTATTGTAAAGTTTCATTAAAATCCATTCAGTAGTTTTTACTTTCGCGTTTATTAATATTAGTAGGATGTCCTTTCTCAAGGTCTAATCTACCTCTACACCAAATTTAATTAAAATCGGTTCAGTGGTTTAGGCGTGAAAGCGTGATGGTCTAGAAAAACAAAACATACAAGAATATTCTTGAATACTTTTTCCAAAGAATAATATTTTTTTATATTTGTGCTAGTATATCTAATGTTCTTATTCTAATATTTTTTGTCGGTCAGAAATAACTTCATATTATATTACTACTCGAGCATTGGGCACAGAGAATGTATAGTAACAAAAAATTCCCGCATTAAAGTAAATATTTGTATGCATGAATTATATATCTATTTGCCTTGGTTTGGGTTATAAGTACCTATGGCTAGTGGGTGCCATTCTTTCAGTATTATTCTTTAGGGTTCTGTACTCGAAGGGTAAAACGGAACCTGATGAGTATAACTTTAACTATTATATCACTATTTATCGGTTCATGAATCATGATAGCTAGACAGTCGAAATTTAAAAAAATACTAAAACCAGTATAATGTTGTAGGTATAGATAATGGTACGGAATCCTTCGTCAGCGAGTGCGACTCGTACTTGGGCGGTTTTTAATGTTATAATTTCTTTATGTACGTGCATTGAAATATGCATACGACACTAAAATTTGATATCTACATACCTAGGTAATTATTTCGTGGACAATAGTGTGGCGTGAGCGTTTTTTGCTTTGTAAAGTTTTTACTATTTAACTGTATCTTATAACTGCTTTTTGTCTTCAATAAGGAATTAAGAAAACAAACTGCTTACTAAAAACATATTATTAGCCATGTTCGTAGCCATATTGTAACTATGTATGGATTTGTATGGCGTGGGTTATATTATGTCCCAGATTTTTTTTTTATCTTCTGACCTATCTATGCATAATATTTTATCAGGAATGTTAACACACGAGTGTGGATTTGTAACAAACAATCCCTAATAACTCATCTATTTACTTGACATACATTTTTAAATTGCTTAGCACATTGTACTGCTAATTAACCTTCATTTTAACTTAGTCCAATTATGATACACTTGTTTAGTAGGTATATGTAACGCACAACATATTATATGTCTGTATTTATAATCCTACAGGTATTCCTGATTTGGAGATTGCATTGATGCAGTTTATCTCATAGATACCTACCATAAAAAGCGACTAGGAAATGGGGCAGGGCACGCCGTGATTGCGGCGGTAAGACCCATCATGGGGGAGTGGCTAGAGAGGCCACACGGTAGCCTCTCGTACCGTCAGACGCAGATTATCACCGGGCACGGTAGCTTCGGGCGGTATCTGCATCTGATGGGTATAGAGCCAACGCCCGAGTGCCATCACTGCGACGCGAACGTGGACTCGGGGCTGCACACGCTCACCGAGTGTCCGGCGTTTGAGACGCCGAGGCGGGAGCTTGTGACGGCCCTGGGGGTGCGTGGGCGGCCAGCGCCTCTTTCTGCGAGCAGGTCATGCTCGCGAAGGAGACAGCAGAGCGGGAGCGGCGCGATGAGCGAGAAAGGCTCGCTGACATCGCTGCACGCGCCCGAAGGTGGCTCGGGCGTCGGAGGGTGCAAACTGACCTCCGCCCCCCATGAGCGAGGGCCTGAGGGTGACGGGTGGAGCCGCCCGTCACCCTAGCAGAAGCAGGCCACGGCGGCGGCGCGCATCGTAGGACGATGCACGTCCCCCCCACATCGGGGTTGAGTCGGGGACCGCGTGGTCCCCACCTCCCGAGGAGGGCCAGACCGAAAGGGATGGCCCTGGGTCAGCCGGGGTGCGAGGGATATGTCACATGATAACCTCACCTTCGGTCTAGCACTACGACCCAGAGACGGCGTGCGGTTTAGTCGGTTCGAGTCCGACATAACCTACCCCTCCGGCTGCGGAGGGGTGGGTACCCGTGGAGACTTCCCGCACGTAAAAAAAAATATAAAGGAAATGGGGCTACTCATAAAAAGTGTAGAGTTAATGGCAATATGCTACCTCTTACCATGGAGGACTCAAAAACGATTGGTGACATGTGAGTGTTAAAATATCTCTGCCAATCCTGTCTAAGAATGTATTTATAAGTTCGTAAGTGCTACTAGTACTTTCTATAGAATTGCCTCTTATCTGAGTGACTTTACTACTCTTGAAAGAAAATAAATACATTTCATTTTGATTAACATAAAGGTTTCCATTATTGCATGTTGAATGCCTACTTAGTCGTCTTTACACATCAACAAAAATGAGAATATAAGTTTACATGACAATGTTAGTGTAATACATATAAGACATTTACATTACTAAGAAGGCAATCTTACTGTGATATAAAATAGGGACTTGCAACCCAGATATAAGATTGGGGAGAATATTTAATTATATTCGTAGTAGCACAGTATTACCACAGACTAATGAGTAACGACTCATACTCCATAGTCTGTCGACGAAGCCGTCTAGACAGAGCAATCGTGCGGGGTAAGCGGAATGGCGGGAGAGGGGGTACCGTACCGAGTAGCCATACATTTTACATTTTACTAGGTAGGTGCTATCTCATTTGAAATCACGTTTTTTATTTTATGATATTTTTTAGTGACTCGTTTCTTTTTGTAAAAATTGTTTTTTTCGATTTCGATTACGATTAGGTATCTATTTAGCGGTAAAAGATGGTGGTCTCGAATTTTTCAATAATATCAATATGGATATCGTTTTTAGGGATTTTGGGGTTGCTCATTACGAATATATCATTCATTTAGCGATCAAAGATGGCGGTCTCGAAATGTTCACTAAAATCGATATGAGTTTTTGGGGTTGCTGATTACGAATATATATCAACTCAACATTTTCATAAAATCAATATGGGTATCGGTTTCCGAGGGGTTTCCGGGTTGCTAATAAGAACATAATATCCAATTCACGAATTCAAATTCAAATTCACTCTTAAAATAATTACTTTTGATCATAATTGGTTGAGTAGAACCGGATATGACCAAAAGTCGCAATTCCGACATCCACGCGAGCGGAGCCGCGTGCGTTAGCTAGTTATTTATATTAGCGTGAGTTGATGTGCCTTGAGAGTTCAAAGATAGATAAATAGATAGATAGACAGCTCTTTATTGTACACCAACATTAGATTACAAGGGATAGTAGTGTGGTTACAGTTATTATAGTTAAATACACAATGGGCGGCCTTATCGCTTAATGCGATCTCTTCACGGTAACCGTGGGATGGAGAAATATTCAGTTACACGCACGTTACAAATTGTGCTGTAGCTGTCACATTCAAATAAAATTCACACATAGTGCAAAAATATATATGCAAATAATTATAACAATATATTTATAAGATACTAAATAGAGGTTAAATAAATATTGCAGAAATTAAATTAAATGTACAAACTAATGTGACGAACTACTGTAAGATTACTGGTATTACTATATAAGTCTATCAGTGGTTCGACTTCTTTAGGTATGCACAGAAAACTAAGTCAAGGGTCATGGTTGTCACCACACAAGGTACTTTAATTTCGGAGTGCCTATGCTCACCTTACTAATCTATAATCAAAACAGCTCCATATTAATGCGTTCGCACTTTTTCATTTAAAGTTGCATATAAAGGTGCAACCGTATCTCCTTTGTCGACTGTTCATCAAATACATTGCAAATTAATGGAAAGCTTTAAAAAAAGTATTCCGACGAATTGAGAAACTTCATCCTTTTAGATTAGAGAGCACAAACTAACTAAGTTTGCGGTCGTGGACCCAGCCGCTCGCTTCCCCTGTAGGTACCCCTCATAGAGCTGTATAAAAATATTAAGACTATGGACTACCATAGTCTTAATAAGTCAGTACAGTACATATGTTTACTTTTTATATTGGCAGTTTTTAAATTTGAAAAATCTGAATATAAAAATCAAAATATCTTGTCTCCAACAATTCCATCAATCAGTCAATTAGTCTACTGCAGTCTACTGCCGGACATGGGCCTCTACCAATGTGCGCCAATTTTGGCGACCCTTCGCCTTCCGCGCCAACAGTTGTTTTATTACAATTTTTAAAAGATAAATGCCGTTGTTCGTTTACCAAAACCGATTAAGATAAGATAAATTTAGTTTTTATTATACATAACAGTAAAATAATACCTATGAATACTTAATAAGTTCCTATGATATCTCATAGATAAAAGAGGATGTAACAAAACCATCTGCCTACTGCAATATAATAATTATAGAAAGGAGAAGGAAAATACTCGAGCCTCCTTGGCTCGAGCGTCGGTAGCTTAGAGGTTAAGGGGGCGACCTCGCGATCGAGAGGTCCCGGGTTCGAATCCTGGCCATTACACTACCGACGTGAACCCACTCCTAGCACAAGCAATTTAGCTTAGTTGGAGGGGTTAGAGGGAATATTAGTAATTTGGATAATATCAGTTGCCAATATTCTTTAAAAAAAAAGGGGGGGGGGGGGGGTAAGCATACTATCATTGTGAGTTACTAAATGATGCAAGCATTCAGAAGAGTTGTTTTTATCTCTCACAAAAAAATGAGGTTTAACAGCAAAATAGCAGAACTACCGCTAAAATTTAGTATAGAGCCCATTTGAGGAATTTATTTTGTTGATACATATTTAAAAAAACTACTTGGATTTGTTATAGTGCTATGGTACAAAGGATGCAAAAACTACTGAACGGTTTTTGATATGTTTTTTTTTAATAGGAAGGTCAGACATAATGCTGCATGTTTGATCACAATTGGTTGAGTAGAACTAGAGATATGACCCAAAGAATCGCGATAATCGACACAGGCGAACCCACAGGCATCAGCTAGTTTCAAGTAAATTAACACTTGTGACAGACATATGATAAATATAATGCTAGCTTATCAGTTCTGTCTCTCATTGTTATCAGAAATTGTGAGATTACATCACAGAGATAAGAAGTTTTATCTTGAAAACAATGAATACTGTTTTTTATTTTATTAACATTGCATGCTCTTTGATGAACAAAGAAATCAAGCTATTTTATTGAATAAAAATCATTCTACAAAATATGAAATTTAAAAAATAGCATGTGTGAGATTACATCACAGAGATAAGAAGTTTTATCTTGAAAACAATGAATACTGATTTTTATTTTATTAACATTGCATGCTCTTTGATGAACAAAGAAATCAAGCTATTTTATTGAATAAAAATCATTCTACAAAATATGAAATTTAAAAAATAGCATGTGAGACTGCTTTACCAGTTGGTGTTCTCTGACACAACAACACTTCGATCAAAATCTTTCTCCTTGTTCATTATTTTATTGTCACACTCAATATGATAAACAAAAATTTTTTTTGGGGACCCTCAGTTTTTGGATTTTACATCCAAAATAATAATGAGATTATTCATATAAAATGTAGCCTATTGCACCTAGAGCATGATGATAACACACCTCATGACACCTCATTTGTTACAATCGGTTGAGTGCCTTAGGAGCTAAAGTGGAAAAAACGATATAAATATAAATAGCAGTGGTGAAAGTTCAATTTTCTTAAAAAAGGATGCCAGTGAAAAAGAGATCACCTCTGTGGCGATACCACATGTACCCATCGCCATCTAGCGACATCTAGCCGAACTACTACGAATCCTGCATCGCGAAAATGAAGTTCCCACGCTGGTACAATACATATACAACATACCAACCACAATCATTGGGCGGCAGCCCGCCAGGCATGATCACCTTGCCTGGTCGGAGGGTCCTCCCTGTGTTGGAGGAACATCACACCTTGTTCCACCACACCTTAATTAAGTTGTCATACACCATGCGACCCAGGTAAGACAGCAGGAATCGAGTTAAAGGTATGCCTTATTACTGATGCGTAGACTGCTAATCCCATTACCATACTTCATACATAACCTTTTAGGTTAAAGTTTTAGTCTGAAGGTTCTTTTACAATTTAGAAGAATATTTCACCTGGCATTAGAATGGTAGAACCATTAATTCTTTTTTTTTAAGTCAAATTGTTTTATTGATTGAGATAGTTGAAAAAAAAATGTGAACAGCCATTTTGTGGCAGCAGCCATCTTGGATTTTTAAAGATACTGGATTTATTAAAGTATAAGAAATATCTGATTAATCTTGTTGACTACAAGATAAGGTTGAATTATTAAATTTACCCTGAGAAACAAGCAGGCTAAGCTAAATAAAACCAAAATAGTATAACCACTGTATGCTGAGTTAATATGACAGTAGTTGATCAAGATGATGAATTATTAATTGAACATCATTAGCACATAAAAGCTTCATAATGTAGTTAGGTTATAATTTACCTTTTTATTGTTTGACCATGTGTATCTCCTTATGTAGGCACATACACACTAACAGAGAAAACACTAGAAATATATTAACCAGGCCTATACTACCAGGTATTGGAAAGTCACAGACATTTATGTTTTTTAAATACCTTTTTATTTTTCACCATTACTATCTTTAGGTTAAAACATTAAGACACAATGAATATTCACATATAAGTTGGCATGAAATCACACTCACCTTTGACGATCTACATTTAGTTTTGTTCTCCACTAAAGGTCGGTAACTATCATATTTAAAAAAAATTGAATAATTATGAGAATCACCTAACTGTAACTTTAATAGTAGGATAATAGCATATGGAAGTATCACTAACCTTTATTAACCAGTAGAGGGGGAACCATCCAACAATAAAGTCTGCAAAGTATTCCACACATGAGAAGCTAGCATACACCACCCAGTAGGTTAGCCATTTAGTGTCATCGTCTTTCATTGGTGACTCCAGTGCCTTCATGGACATATACGCCGGGTACACAAAACCAATCGAGTTGCATATCAGTTCAGCACCAAATCCGAACACTAAATATAAACCGGTGAATGCCACCAAACCTGCACAATACAAAATAAACGTCAAAACCACTGCTAAAGATATAAATAAACGTGAAATAAAAAACTCAAGTAGCTACCTATGAAGATGTGTAGTCGGTCCACGCCGGTTTTCTGTTCAGCCTTTTCAAAATATTTTGTCCAGGGTTTGCTTTTGTCGTTGAGGTTGCGCTCCAAATTATCTTTATACTCTAGGAATTTGGCGGCCATTGTGGGAAATCCAAATTAATGTTTTTGGCTTGAAATTATATTGGCACTTCGGCAGACAATCTACGACGGCTGCCTGATGACAAGATAATGACAGAATGACAGTTAATTCATTATGGCGGCGGGGCGGCGCCACGGCGCCAACAGAGTCCAACCAGTTTTAGGTGTTGCCAGTACTTAATCTTAAACATCCAAGTTTGACTATATTCTTTTGTGTGGTCCTGTGTTCCTATTCAAGATATAAAAAGTTTTTGTAAAAAGTGTTCAAAGTTGGGTACATTTATTTGAAGTTATTGCTGTTGACCCTTTTATAGGTAAAATAATATATCATTACGACCATGTAGTGATTAAAAGGTTGTAGGCAGTGTACCAGCACAGTACAATAACAAAAAGAAGTTTCATTGTAAAATACAAGTTTTAATTATATTTTAAATTACAAGTATGTGTTGGTACATACTTGTTTGCCACAACAGTGGTGTAATATTATTTAAGTGCAATGTGAAATTTAAGTGCAATGTGAATTGGAATTAAAAATTATGATTGAAACAATAGTGATTATTAGAACACAAGTTGTTACTTTAAATTAATTGATTAGGTTAGGTTAACTTTCCGTATATTTTGTTTGATTAAAATGTTTTATGTCGAATTAGGTATTTGATTATTTGAATGACTGCTATATATTTGCTAAAAATAACATGAAAGGAACACACACTTTGTCATGAATATGTCCATTGATGCACCAGGCATCTTAAGAGGACTCGGGGAAATGGTAATGTATACTTTACAGAATTGCAGTAGGTAATTAAGGGTAATGATTTTAATAACTTGAAATATAGCAAACTCAACAATCCCATATGCAGAACAAGATGAAGGACTATCAATTTAAGCATTTATTATCTTTGTTGTTCTTTTCAAAGATTTTTTTTTTGTTAATTGTATGGAGATCTTTTGTTTTTCCTTGTATTTCTTTTCAAGGAAGATATATATATATTTTTTAATAAATAAAGAAGCTAATTTGGGACAGAGATCCGACAACGAGCAACATGACTACAAAACAGTTCAGTATAAAATTTAAATGGTAAAGTAACCCAAAGTTAGTAATAAGTAAAAACTATGGTGCGATGAGCGAGATTGGCATAAAATAAAGTAAGTAATTTACTTCAATAAGGTAGGTAATTTACTGAAAGAAAGTAAAATATAGGTAACCTGTCAGTGAATAATAACTATTTTGTGTACAAAGCAACAAAATAGTTGAAAAAATTAAAATATAAACAATATTCAACCAGCAATAGGTTGATATAATAACAGTAAATTATTTTTATGCAAAATATATGCACATAGTAAATATAAAAATATAATAAATTCACTGACGGGGTACGAACAAGGTATGAACAACAGACACACCTGCACAAAATTTGATAAATAGTAAGTAGCGAGATGATAGGGGTTGAGATCAACAAATCCACAAAAAGTAAAAGAAAATAGATCCTTACCTTACCAGTGGATGTAAAAGTAGTAATATACAGTTGAAACAACTGCAAAAGATAATAAACCTGGTCTAGTTTAACTAGGACAAAGGTTTTCATCAACAATAGTGTTAATGCAAAAAAATTGTAAAATTAATGATAATTACCTTGTTATTAGATTGAACAGAGGTATTTATGTAAGTTATGTATGTAATGACACGTATATAATTAAAATAAATATTCATTATTCAGTAAATTATGAAATTGAAAAAAAAAAAAATATTTTTTTCTACCCACATATGGAATAAAAAATAGAAATCACTAAAAATTGGTGAAAAAATCACCACACTGGTAAAGTAAAGAGAAAGAAGAAGTAGTGGCTATGCAAACTGTAAAAAGTAATTAATGTCTACCGGCTAGCTAGTGAGACAGAGAAATGAAAAGATTGATTATAACATTTAATGACTTTTATATTCAATTGACTAATAGTAATAATTTTAAATTTAAAAGTGACGAGATAAACAAAACTATTAAAATTAATAATGATAAGACAATGGTGTTAATTCGGCATGTCCACCCGATTAAACTAAACTAAACTAAAAATTCTCTTATTTTAGTTTAGTTCAACGCTTTGTCTATTCGGTTTGGCCACCGAACTAAAAATAGTGCATACATTTTTAGTCAAGGTCACACGACTAAATTGAATAAACCCTTTTTAATCTGTGAATTCAATGAACGAATGACAACGTCCTTGTTGTTGAAGTGTGTGAGAGACAACTTAACTTCTTGTCAAAAAACGTGTTCAAATTCAAACGTGACCGTAAATTAAACCTCTGAAAAAATAAACAAACCAAAACAACAAACTTGGCGGCATGGTAATATTACGTGAAAAGAGGAAAAATAAACAATGTATGTGTATGTGTGTGTATGTCACAATCACAAAAAAATCCTCTTCGCTTAATTTAAGGTGATTTTCAAGTATCTCCAACAGGAACTTGGCCGCTGATGATCCTAAAGAATTTTCTAAATTTACGGTCATCCATCTCAAACGGATTTGATGCATCCTTCGACCGAAGCAACCTGGCCCGTTCTTCCCGATTTCTGTAAAACAAATAAATTTCTAACCTTAAAATAAATTTCAAACCCAACCTTTATGATAATAGTTAATTTTTCAATTATTTTATTGTTACACAATTTTTACATATATTACAGATGTATTGGCAAATATTAAATTAAATTAATAAAGTTACTATATATACACAATACTAAATATAATAAAAAAACTAAAACTAAAAGTTAAAATGCGTCGTGGATGCGGATGAACATCGCATGCCTCTTTTGGTAGCGTTCCCAGAAGACTAGCAGCATTGCTACGTTGTATGGCAATACTTAATCTCTGACCTGAAATGAGGCCAGCCTTCTGGTCACGAGAAGCGTCAGCCATACATTTCGCAATCTCCCTGAAGAGATTCCGGGCGCTCGGACCCCAAGGCCTAAACGTTTCGACTCCAAACGGCACACATTCATAATCTCCAATAAGATTGGAGTATTTGCGCCGCTTAACAGCTGCTGCAGAAGCTGCAGCGGCACCGGCACAGCTAGCAGTGCCAGTTATATGGGTAGGGGCAATGGTGTCGACGCATGTTGCGTCCCACACCAGAGTCCTACCCATTTTCCAAGGCATTATTGGCATACCATCCCGTCTCTTGCCATCGTCGCACGCCAAACCGTTTGGTTCAAGCACAGCTGGCATACCAGCAATGACAAGAGCACGGCGGATTATGTCGTTGCGGCTGGCGTGCCGTGGAATTCGCCCCGCAATCCTGCAGCATGACAGGCCATGGTGTCGGTCAACTGCTTCTCCACAATGACATTGATGCGTAATTTTTTACTGCTAGGTCAGTTTTGAACAAATAAACACATATTTAGTTGATAAATTTTCTTATTTACCTTTCTTGCTCCTCGAAAAAAGCAGCCACAACGCATACGTTCATTTTTCTGTAATTTAAAAATTTCAACCAGCACAAACAATCAGCAGAACAAGGTTTAGTTTAGTTTAATCGCGACCAAAAATATGGCCACTAAAATAAGTCGGATTTTAGTTTGACAGGAATAAAATTTTGCCTTACCGAATAGCAAAATGGAGGATTTCACTAAATTGAATTCGACTAAACTAAAAATAGTTTAGTCCTGTCAAATTAAGTTAGTTGGTGTTTTCCCGAATAAGAAACCGCAATTTGACGTGACTAAACTAATTATAGTTTAGTTTAGTCGGAATTTTGCCAACCCGAATCGACACCAATATTTGTTAAGCCAAGTGATAATATGGAAATTTTAAGAGTAATTAATAGTCTCAATAATACAAACGCAACAGGGATAGATGAATTAACGACAAAAGTAATTAAACGATGTGCAGTACACATTAGTCAACCCCTGTGTTATCTGATAAATATGTCATTTGAAGAGGGCACTTTTCCAAATTTACTAAAAACTTCAATTGTAAAACCACTTTTTAAAAAAGGCTGCACATCTGACATGAATAATTACCGCCCAGTAACACTTATACCAATTATGTCGAAAATTTTTGAGAAGGTAATGCTGAAGCGTCTACAAGAGTTTACGATATCACATGCTATACTAACAAGTGAACAATTTGGTTTCCGACATAATAGTACTACCTCACTGGCATGTTTTAACCTGGTAAAAACAATTACACAGACTATTGACAACGGTTTACCAGTAGCAGCAATTTTTCTAGACATGAGCAAAGCATTCGATTTTGTAGATCACAAACTGCTCTTACATAAGTTGGAAAAATATGGTATCAGAGGTAAAGCGAACGACTGGTTGGGATGTTACTTAAGCGGTAGGCAGCAATGTGTAGAGATTGCTAAGGTACAGGGAAATGAAAAGAAACTTTATAGAAGTGACTACCGGCAAAATAACTTTGGCGTGCCACAGGGTAGTGTGCTAGGACCTTTTCTCTTCCTAATGTACATTAATGATCTCCCAAATGTCACTCGACATAGCACAATATTATTCGCTGATGACACAACTCTCATAGTAAAATGCGAAAAAATAAATACTTACGAACTAGAAATAAACGAAGCCATAAGCAAAATAGTACAGTGGCTGTCTTCTAACAATTTGCAAATAAACATACAGAAGACAAAAATGATACAATTTCGGACGAACCAAAGCAAGGTTATAGATTTAAATGTGAAATATAATGATACTGTAATAGAACAAGTTCCTAGTGCTATGTTTCTAGGTATAAAATTAGATCAGAATTGTAACTGGAAGGCACACATCGATTATGTTTGTGACAGGCTTAACAAATTCGTATATGCGATAAAAAGATTACGAATAACAGTTTCGATAGAAGCCGCTCTTAGTGCATATCACGGGTATGTTTCGTCAGTACTCTCATATGGTCTTCTGTTGTGGGGTAATTCGGTAGAGGCTATAAGGGCGTTTAAAGTACAAAAGAAGTGTATACGGGCAATCTGTGGGGCCTGGAGCATGGATAGTTGTAGGCCTCTGTTCAAAAAATACAATATTCTGCCACTACCATCCATGTATATCAAGGAGTTATGCTTATTTGTAAAACAACATCCGGTACATTTCTGTAAACAAACCGATGTTATTAAACGAAATGTAGTTCCTAGAAATAAATATAGGCTGTATGTACCGCAATGCAGGCTAGAATTGCATAAAAGGAACTCATACATGAACGCTATAAAGGTATATAACAAATTACCGAACACCTTTAAGAATTTACCTTTTACTATGTTTAAAAGAAGGTTGACGCAATGGCTACAAAAAGAATGTTTTTACGATTTGGATGAGTTCATGTCATACCGTGGGATAGGTGACTAATAGATAATTTTATATACCTTTATACACATAGTAATAATGTTATGATTGATATTATCAGCGATTTGACATCATAATTTAATGTAATTTAGAGTCTATAAAATAATTATTCTGACATTAACATAAAACTGACATTAATATAAAGCTGACAT
The DNA here is from genome assembly GCA_949126895.1 of Eilema caniola. Classification (NCBI taxonomy): domain Eukaryota; kingdom Metazoa; phylum Arthropoda; class Insecta; order Lepidoptera; family Erebidae; genus Eilema; species Eilema caniola. The sequence continues at coordinate 10,947,542 of OX421460.1, read as the reverse complement.
CAATATAAATCTGACATTAAACAAATAGATAACAATTATTGGTTGCATGTATGCTGTAGATTATAGCTTCAAATCACGTAAATATTTGCACACCATAGTGGTAGGATGTAAATGGGCCATTGTAATATATATAATATAATACCTTTATTTACCTGCATTCTGGCAAATTAATAATTTCATTTCATTTCATTTCATTTCAACAATTATCAATTTTAATGGATAAAAAGCGTTACATGAATTTATGAATAGGTATAGGTAATATAGAAATGAATCCCAAGGTGGATTCGCAACAAATATTCTGCCGAGGCGTTGTTTGATCCGTAGTGCAGAGATGGTAGTATGCACTTAGCTCGTTCACTCCCGGCTGCTGATGTTGCCGGCGTGCCAGGGTCCTCGCTGGTGTGCCTCACGGCCGAATGATGGCGTGAAGCCCGGTGCGAAGACCCTGGAAAAAGAAAGAGTGCGGGTCAGTATGTCACATGGGAACTACGTCCAGTGACCCGCTAAAATAATAGCAGGTGAAGATATTCTCCCCAGCGGCAGAACAGCGTAGCTAGAAGCTATAAAAAGGAAGAATTAATTAAGCAGCGCAAGCTGGTGACGTGACATCTGACCGCAGAGGTCATCGGTCTCGTGGCACTACATATGGGGCTAAAATAGCACATAGATATATATAAAATAATAAAATATATTAAGCCATACATTAAGCAGGCCGTAAGCTGCACGGCTGAGAAGTCTTCACCTGTTGAAAGAAGTAGGAAATGTTGATCTCAAAACTTACCCGGTGCCAACAGCAGTTGGCCGCCGGGGTCAAGAGTGACCTTCCACTAATGTTGTCCAATCTCGCTCGCACAACCATAGACATTTTAGAATATTTAGTATCGAATAATACTAAAATATCGACTATATTAGAGAAATTATTTCAAATTATAGCGGGTCTGTTAATGAACTAACACAAATGTTCGAATTAGAGTTTATTCTTAACAAACGGGTACACTTTATACATTTACAAATTACAATCATGTGGTTACATTCGCGGCTCGTGGCTCACTGCCCGCGCGCAGCGCGACTCGCAACTTGGCGCGTGCCGACCTAAGGGACGCGGCGCAGAACGCTACATTTCGCGCTGTGCGCAGACGCCAGAATACGTTGGCCTGCGGCTCAGTCCGCTATCAAGCGAGCCGGGGGCCGACCTCTATTGGTCCGCTCTGGGAGACGCCTCGCAAACGTGGCATCACACGCTATAAAATAATTTTATAAAAATCCACAACGTTACAGACATAATTAAAGCTATTCAAAATAAAAATGTACAACTGTTCTCTTTCGAATTTTATTAAAATACTAGTTTCTGCTCTAGAACCCTGTCTTTGAAATTAAGCACTTACCTACCATTTTTGCCTGAAAGTCGGGAGCTGAATTTAATTAAATAAATTAAGATATTAGGTAAGTATATCAATGAATAAAAAAGCATTTCTAAGGTAAATGGTTAATAGTATTTAAAGCCGCTGCTTCGTGTGTGTCCTTGCATGTGCATCACAGAATAGCAATAATATAAAGCAAAACTTTAGTTTTTTCTGTTCCGTGGTGCGTTATACCTACGCATGGGGCCACCTTGCTTCGCACGTTTAAAAAATTAAATTGCAAAGTCAGCAAATACTTACTTAGCTTTTTATTTTTCGTGCAGATATCCTGTCCGATACCCCTCTTCCCCCGGAGGGGGCGGCGAATCGGGTATTCGGATTCTGGGTGGAGTGTAAGATTGCTTACATCTCGCACCCCGGCTGACCTTCTGAAAATATTGATAATATATCATTTTACCTCAGAGTAGACTTTCATACCCACCTACCTACGCAATAACTGGAATAAAGCGCTTGAACGCCTGATTCGCTCTCAATTGATTTCGACTGATCGATGGAAAACTGAGGATTTATATATCCTTTTCGTGTGATTAATCGAATTATGCGATCGAACTATGTTACCGGAAGGAGAATTTTGATTATCGTCAGTCATTGATATTAGGATTACCATGTTTGTTACTGAAGTAACGTGGGTTATGGAGGTCAAATATCTAAGTTTAGCCAGGCGTGGTTCACTCCGCGCAGTACATCCGTTATATACCAACAACGAAGTATCCGGCCGAGCGGATTAAAAATTAGTCGAGTGTCACGCGCGCGCTCGTGTGAACGCTTGAGGTGTTTTCTATGCTCGCGCTCGGCTGGCATTTTATAAAAACATTTTTTTTCTCTCTTTATCGTGCCTACTACTAGTACCTACCTTAGAATGGACAAGAAAAGAAAATATGACAGACGATATTGTGTGGCGTTCGGCTGTTTGAATTCGAATAGAAATATGCCGGATTTATCTTTTTTCTCGCTTCCCAAAGATGCTGTAAGGTAATTTTGCCAAATTAATAAATTTTAAAATTTTAAGGTACTTACCTACCTACCCATAACCCAACCTACCACTACTACTGTTCAAAATGCGTAACTAGACTAAAACTACTTATTTTATAGGTAGACCACGAAGTAGGTAGGTACCTAGCCAGCTAGATTTTTGAACTGGGAGGGTTATTGGATCGGACCCATCGGGGTCAACGTACTCCGCTGTCACCCGCCTCGACGTATTTTTCTAATATCGAGCGTCCTTGACGGGCATTGCGCGTTGACTATAGGTAGGTAGGTACCACTGACGATACCTACCCTACGTAATTTCTACAGTTCCAAGTTCCTTCTTTTTAAACGACTTCAAAAAAGGAGGAGGGTCTCTATTCGATTTTTTTAATTTCTTATGTTTGTCCCTTCATAACGCCGTCATTTATTAGTTCTTAACTACATAATATATGAACCTTCGCGCTCGAAAGCTACCTTATAGCTTATAGGTAATATTTAGTTTTCTTTGTTTATAGTCCGAGAGCTGAAGTAATAAATTTAATAGGTATACAAATGAATAGCATAATATTTAATATTATTCACCTGAACATGATAATTAGGTACTTTGGCGCACTTTGGCTAGTCTGACGGGTATATAGACCGAGAGCTAAGGTTAAGTTTGACAATACATGGTGGCCAGCTCTCCTGGCCAAAAAATTTGGCGCCCCATATTGAGGAGTATTTGAGCCACCCCCATGTATGTCCAGTGATTTTTACTAGCTTAGGAGATACGATTTTTGAAGTTATACTACTTTTGGCGCACCTAACCTTTCTCGGCGTGGCGATTATCAAACACTTAGAAAAATTTTCATTGTATAGAGATTGGACTATGGCGACTGCAACGGGAACTGTTCCTGTGACGGCGACGAGCGACTACTACGGTGACTGTGCTCCTCAGTGCCCCGTTTGCTTCACTCTAACCAATGACCATAAGCACATGTGTGTTTGCTCCGTACTGACTACCATTTGTCTATTTTATTTTAGGCGCCGAGAGTGGCTGATTTTAATAAGACGAGAGGACTTACTAAGCAAAGAAAATTTGAGAGCTAAAAGCTACGAAGTCTGCTCCCATCATTTTGAAGATTCTGCAATCAGGACAATCAAACAACTGAAACCAAATACAGTTCCAACAAAGCTTATAGTATCCGAGAACCGAGTTCCTAACAATAATATAAATTCAAATACGAACTGCTCTCAAAGCGCATTCAATTTAGCTGGCGCAAATCAAAATAATTTACCAACATGATTTTTGGGTGTCGGCTCTCGGACTAGTTTAAGCCGTTTCGTGTTTGCGTCGTACGGCATGTAACTAAACACGTAAATGGTATGTTCAATTTAGCAAATACACTAAAGTGTAGTAGCAAAGAATACTAAATGTAGTAGTATGCTTATCGTCTTATGTTAAAATATGCGGACATTGTAATAAAATACTTTTTTCATCTAATACTAGGTAGGTATGTTTAAAGTTGTCATTTTCACATAAGTAGAAAAATAGTAACAGGTACATAACTGGACTGGTAATCAAATATTCATTTCTTCACAAGAAGGCAACCCTAACAGGCGTAAGAAGAGATAAGAGGTACGCGATAGAAAGAGACGAAGTAGTAGGTGAATAAAATTATAGGTACCTAATGTTGTGCGAGCTGAATTCCACCGTATTGCGTCGGAGCAAGACTGGAATTAATTAAATCTTCTTGCGCAGTGATCCTTCTGTACGTTAGTACTATTAATTATTCTGTGACGTTAGTACTATTAATTATTCTGTGGTTTAGCCGCTTCGTAATTGGACTGAGAATCCGACCATTTACTTAATAATAATATATAGTAGGCACGTATTTACCTGTGTTCAGGGGTGGGTTCGAGTCGGCCTTCGAGTCAGCCTTCGAGTCAGGAGGGGTCAGTATTAGTGTAACCTGGGTTCGGTTTGGTTTTCGCGTTTTGGTTAAGAAAATAATACAACGAAAAGGGTATGAAGTGGCAGTATTATTCATGTGGGAAATAACAGAACCTAAATAACCTCTAATGTGGTGGGTCTTGAAGAGTCTTAAAGGTCTTGTGTTTGGTAGAACTTGTATTTCGAAGCCCCATCGGGGAAAAAGATCCAAGACCCCACCAAATTCGATGTCGGTCCGCTTGGCCGTACAAAGTTCAAAATGTCACCCATGCAAGTACATCATTATGGCGCATCGTGCCACTGCCGCGGCCTGCTTCTGCTAGATTGACTGGCGGTGGAAAACACTTGGTCCCCGAAGCAATCTTTCATGGAGATCACCTGTTAGCTCGTACGAGAAGCTCCCGTTTCGCCTCACCGCTGCTATTACTCGTACAGTCGACAAAATCAATAGTATCCCACCTTTACATACAACTTTATATGTAAAGGTGGGGTACTATCGATTTTATCGACTGTACATTACCTATCCATTTTTGAGGCTCGCTTCTGGTTTCTGAGGCTCTTGTTACGCCGCGCCTCCTTACGCCATCGATATAATTGCGAAAGGGCTCTAGACTCCCATGACGGGGTTTAAATAAAATATCTGGAGCCAGTGCTCGACGGCCGGTTGGAATTCCGGGAGCATCTCCGATGTCTGGCCCCTAAATTAAAGGGTAAAGTTAAAGAGGTCGCCGGATGACTCCTGTGCGGGAATCATCGGTCCAAGGCTCTATATGTGTGTCCAATATGATAGCCATCAGGGTCATTTATGGGCACCGCGCGATATTCCTTGACGCGACAAGATTTCTGCGGTCGGTTGAGATTTTTCGCACATAAAAAAGAAAGGCTAAAACGGTCCCATGGTGGGGTTCGGGCAAGATAAGACTCACCGTTTCGAAGTGAAACTCAGCATATCTGACCCCATAGCCTGCTCGCCCCATCGCACCACCAATAACTAAGTTTCGACATCTGTAAGTAGCAGGCAGGATGTACCTACTGGATACTACTAGTAGAAACCTTCGTTTCATTAACATGGAGATTTTCAGCCCTTGGCGCCAGGCTACAGGCCGCCAGTCGCCGCGAGCATATTTGTTTGGTGCTTCATTTAGTAATGGTGCCAGCACAAAAGTTATTTAATGCGTGCTAATCTATTAAATTTTATAAGTAAATGAAATTAGATAAATAATCAGTTCATGCCTGGCCCAGGTGGGTCATGACCCCCATGACCATGGGGGAGTGGCTAGAGAGGCGACACGGTGGCCTCTCATACCGTCAGACGCAGTACCGGACACGGTAACTTCGGGCGGTACCTGCATCTAATGGGCATAGAGCCAACGCCCGAGTGTCCGGCGTTCGAGACGCTGAGGCGGGAGCTTGTGGAGGCCCTGGGGGTGAGAGTGCTCACGCTCTACACCCTGCTCGCGGCGATGGTCCGCTGCGCGGATGCGTGGGCGGCTAGCGCCTCCATCTGCGAGCATATCATGCTCGTAAAGGAGACAGCAGAGCGGGTGCGGCGCAATGAGCGAGAGAGACTCGCGGTCATGGCTGCCCGCGTTCGTAGGCAGCTCGGGCGTCGGAAGACGCAGACCGACCTCCGCCCCCCAGCGCGGGCCTGAGGGTGACGGGTGGAGCCGCTCGTCACCCTAGCAGAAGAAGGCTACAGTGGTGGCGCGCATCGCGGGACGATGCGCGCCCCCCCATACCGGGGGCGAGTCGGGGACCACGTTGTCAGCCGAGACAACCTCATCTTCGGCCTAGCACAACAACCCACAAACGGCGTGCGGTTTAGTCGGTTCGAGTCCGACATAACCTCTCCCTCCGACCCCTCCGGATTCCCGCACAAAAACCCCATAACCCACCTCCTAGATTTTTCACTGCCTATGTTACCTGCTTTGGTAGACCCTAAAATGTAATCTCTTGAAAGACCAAAATAGAGAGGACATTTCGCAATTTAAAACCCACAAGTATTATGTAAGATTACTAGCGGCAATAACTAGTTTCAATCCTATCACTGTCCCTAAAGAGTTGTCACCATAATATTTATCTAGACACGTCGTCAGTCAACCCGGAGGACAACTGGACCTTGGATTCAATACCTACTCAATAGTCATCACTTTAGTACCTACTCGCCTTTTTTAGTAGTGCCCCCGCCAAGTAAAAAGATAAAGCGGTAAGTACATACGGACTTTAATAAAATTTCATTATCACCGTTAACTAAAATACATGTGCATCTGGATTGAGTGATCTTTTCTTATATTTCAACGAAACCAAAGCGTACATTTAGTCAAAAATTGTCAAAACTTAAATTATACTTATATTAACGTAAATATTGGCGTTGTGATTGCAATTTGTAAAAATGTTTTCGAGTCTTAAATTTATGGCGAAAATAAAAAATACTTATTATGCCTACATAATACCCTATTTCTAGAATCACTCAATCTAAATTTGTCTGAATTGAGTGATCCAATGAAACTGTCATAGATTCCTGGATTTACCTTTTAGTTTCTAGATTTTTTGTAAAACAATGTGACAAATTAGGTACAAATTTTTGATACGAAAATTTTGTCCACACAGTAAGTATTGGCTAAGATTCAGCTTGAAGCCATTTTGCAAAATGTCTGTATTGAGTGATCGACATATTGGTCAATATCTTCATTATCTTGTGAATGACAAATTTTTGGATATCGGTTATAAGTTTTGACAATTTTTGACTAAATGTACGCTTTGGTTTCGTTGAAATATAAGAAAAGATCACTCAATCCAGATGCACATCTAAAATACGAATTAGGAAAAATAAACCTTTTTATTTACTTTTTATAATTTAATCATTTTAAAATATGAAAAGCATTAACATTTATATCTTTGTGCTTCACGAAAATAATATTTCGATACATTGAAAATGGACTCAAGGGTATCGTTTGATTAGCTATATCTTTATATTTAAGCATTACATTAATGATGACAAATTACGATATATTTGAACAAACAATTATAATTTAAACAATTCTAGAGTAAGTAAATATTAAAGTACAATATATGTTTAATTTGTTAACTTTTACAAACTTGTACAAAAAATGCATAAACGTAGGTACCTAATTACTTAAGGGCGGATTCCACATTTAAGCGATTAAATTCATCGAATCTGGTTTAATACCTTTTCACTCGATGCAGCTACCTAGCTGATGGCCGGGAACAGCCCAGTTTAACTGCAATTACTTCAATGACGAAATTTAATAGCTTAGTTAGCTTAGTCGCGAAGATTTTTAGTCATACTTAAAACAACAGAATGTTTCTAGCGTCTAGCTAGTATCTAGTGTTTAATAAAAGCCCATGAAATGAAACGACGAGAGAAAGATACAGTAGCCTTCACGAATCTTATTTGAACTATTTCAATAATGTGACATTTCATTACAAATAAACTCAGTTAGATAGCACCTTTAAGTGGTTTGATTTACTTACCTGAGACATTATTCCATTATAAAAATACAACAATTTTAATAAAAATACGGGCAAATACTTTCACAAGCCTCTACAGAATCCACAGCTTAAAAAATTAACATTTCAAAAGGGATAATAGTCTAAGCAACATCGAATATTCGAAGGGAAAAGATCCCAAAGATTTTATTCACATGCACCATTCTAACCTTTCAAAAATATTTTTGTACTTACTCTCACTAGTTTAGTGAAGATCCCTTCTTCATTATTTTTTTCTATAAGTATATGTATACCGATCCAGCTGGTTTAGGCGATTCTTAGTACCACTTCAAAACATCAGTTTTTTTTTTAAATTACCAATTAAATAAGTACCTACCTATCTGTTACCGTACCTACCTATCAACTCAACCCAATTCCAATGCGACTTGGGAAATTTAATATCTTCCTTTGCCTTATACCTATGATGGTAGCCTTATGAGGTGATCACATCAATAAGGGAAATAAAATGACACAAAGATACATCTTTATTCAAAATTCGTAATGGCTACTGTAATCTTATCTAGATTAAACAATGTTTTTGACCCATGCGGTAGGTAAGTATTGAGCACAAGCGATGCAAAAAAAAAAATTCGTTAAAGTTTATGTTTAGATATAGGTAGGTACTAATTGGTGCAAAGGTTTTCATAATAAATGTTACACCGAATTATAATGATAATAGTGATCGATAAGTCGCAGCCAACTAGCCTAGTGACAAATACCTATACGGTTGGTCAACAGGATTTTCTTTTTACAAAAATCTATAAATATAGGTATTTGTGAAGAAAAATGTTGGTAGGTTGATATGCTTAATGAGATAACTTTCGCGCCTCTTTGAATACCCGTTATTCCAAAAAAAATATGTATGGTAGACTAGACGTAAATCACAATTGTATAATTATGTTAGAATACAATAAATGAAATTGTGCGGATTGCATTTAATCTCAGATCTATGTACATAAAAACCACAAAATACATAGGTACCTACATAAAGAAGAAAACACAATATTCATTACATATAAATTAGGAACGTTCGTGATTATGGGATCCGACGATACCCACCCATTAAAGCTAGCAAAGACAGCTAAAGGAATGGAAGAATGATACTACAGATTCTGAACCCCAACGTGCAAGCTCATGATGCAACTGGGATTGGCCCTCAGATAAAGAAGTTTTAAATTAGGAACATTGACTTCAAAAGAATGCTTCTCTAATTACCCACTGGCAAAAGTCCAAGCACTAAAATATTTTTTTTTGGAAGCGACCATTTAGCAAACAAATCAACTGATAGATGGATAGGTTTATAAAGAGCACGTTCGCTACGTAGAAGATATTCATTCACCGACAGGTGTAATGTCGGGTGGTATTTCTTTCTATTTTTGGTACATGATAAATAAATCAATCAGCACGTCGATTTTTTTATCACGACCGTTTGATGTATGAAATTAAATTTGCATTGATGCCGACTCTGTTACCAGCAATACCTATGTATCGCCATATCTATTTCTACCTTACCAAGACATGGCGGCAGACATTTAAAATTTGTTTCTAAATTACACCAGACGCGTCATCCAGGCTGTCTGCTTATCCTTTTTATTCATGTTACTTTCTAAAAAGACTTTTCTTAATCTAGATAATTTTTATTAAGGTACAAATGACAGGAGTAACGAAATTAGTGTTGATCTTTATTTAAAAAGTAATTTTTGGCTCTTTAATTTTTAAATAGATATCTAATTTATGTTTTTCATACATAGTTAATAAAAACTAAACTAAACAAGTAGGTATAGATTTCAATTAGATTTATACGATGAAGAGCACAGCATACTTATCATGTTGAAAATCTAAATTCACAGATCAATTGAATATAGATGTTAGAAATTTGTGCATAACTTTGTGACCATTAGACATATTTTGTGCATAACTTTGTTACATATTGTGATTATTAGAATATAAAATATTGTATAAATTACATAAAATATTGTATACTATATAATTTATACAATTAAATTGTATAAATTATATAGTATAAAATATTGATAATTTTGTGGCTGATTAAAAATGGTCACTGAAAAAAATTGAGATCGAATATTATAGAAAAACAGTTATTAATGATTATCTAATACTAAACTAGACATAGATTATATAAATTGGAATGAGAAACCAGCTAAAGAAAAGCTGAAATAGTTATTTATCGTAAGTATAGTTAACATCTCATAAAGGACAAAAGTACAAACAGTTTTCTATCTACCCTCTTGAATAATTGTAATGAGATTGGTCTCAGTCTTATTCTATCGTGTATAGTAGGTATAAGTAGAGGAATGAGCTATGATGTTAAGTATTCTAATTTTCCAAAAAAATAATTTCAAACTGTATTATTAAACTTAACAATAACATTATTACAAAAATGGCATTATTAAAAAATCCTATCTACGTGTCGATTATAATCTATACAAATTGGGACTTAAATGCAACACTTTAAGGAGGAATTCTTTGGAGCTGTGTTAATGTTAGAAATAATTTAATATTTGGATATAAACATTTCTGCACTGGATAATCACCTAGTATAGGTTGGTACTGCCAAACAATTACTTACATCCTTCTCTTCACTTTGCTATGTAAATAAAAGGCAGACAATACCTTTTATAAGTGCTATGTCATGGTAAAAAAACACACGCTTCTAATTTTAACTAGCACATTCTAGTTAAAAATAGGATTCGGAAAACAGTGGGTGAAATGTTTACCTACCTACATCAGCTACATCGATATAATCTTGTACACAACATTAATTGTATAATGTATTAGATACTTCTTTTTAAAATATTTTGTGACATTGTTTCACAAAATAACATTATGCGATCCACTAGATAATTAAAAAATCACAGATTTTTGGTTTAATTAACCAACTGTATTGGCGAAATTTAAAAAATTAGAGATTTAATATAAAAAATAGAACAAGCATCCCTTTGTGGGAACACGTTATCGAAAACAAAACATTTTTTTGAATATTACACGAACTAGAGTGGTTGCGTTTTACATTAACACATTTTAATTTTATTAATGGAAGAAAGAAAAAGCAAGTGTTTTTAGAGAATAACTTTTAGGGATGTGAATTAAATTAATTTGCCTTAAAAGAAATATTTAGAAAATAGACTTTTTAAACATTCACAAGGTATAATTGGGTATTGCTATCTATTTGAATATGTTGATATTTAAATATTTTCTTTTTTTTAAACTTTTCACTTGCTGCCTTATTCATGTACATAATCAGATCTAAATAAACAGACGTAATTATATGATATTTTGCCAGACATTTAACATCGATACTATGATTAATATTTCTATATAGATCCAGTAAAAATAACTTTTAACTAATGCTTAGAAAATAGTTACAGCTCTGTACCTATCAAATCACACGACTGATAGGTTTACTTATACTGCTAATTTCTGCCTTTTAACTATACAAAGACCATTAATGCCTCCGTTTCATATAACGAGTGCCTTAGAGATTCGACTTACGCTTGTTTAGTCCCATTGGAAAAATTACTGAATTTTGATATATTATGTATAATTATAATTTTTTGTAAGTTGGTTGTAAGTAGTCCTTTTTGGTTCTCTTTTCGACCTTCACTTTTTTCACAGTTCATATACTTACTAAATTAACTTGCTGAGGTTGAACTTAATTTCAAACTCAAAAAAAGAATCAAGCCTTTTTGAAGGTTCAGTATTAACGTCTTCCTCACTCGCAAATGGACAGATATAAAAGAGTAAGACGGAACACCAATGGTCTTTTTATAAATATAAAGGGCAATAATCTCATGACACAAGTATCTCACTGTAACCGGGTGCGGCGCTGTGCGCCCTCCAAGTCTGCTACACATTGTCCTTATTGCTAAGGTTTTGCACATACAGTCGGACCCGATGTCGGATCGCCTTTGGAGACTGTTACGACGCTTTATGTTTTTTTCTCGCGTCTCGACGGTGCTCATTCTGCGTGTGAGGCTTTAGTTCTCTGCAGTCCAACTGGAAAAAAATGGTAGGAGATTTTACTAAAATTCGCGTTATATTACTTTAAGATTTCTGGATGTCGTAAGGCCAGAATTAAAGTGGCAGGCTATTGCCTCTGCCAGAGGTAGATATAATTTTTTTTTATTCTGGTTTTAATAGTTTTTAGTCGTAACTCCTCTTTTAAAGTCAATTGAAAACTATAATTTCTCAAATCATGACAGCGACTAATATAGGCGCGCATAGGATATGTTGCCTTACCAATGTCTCATCATCTGGTACTCTTGATAGGAGATCTAAAACTTCATTATTTGGTATCGTATGCGGGCGGAGAATCTTTCTGGTAAATTTATTTATACCTGGAAAACATGAACATGTTTATTTCAGGAAATTGTAAAGTATAGGACAAATTATATATTCTTAGTAGTAGTAGTATACAGTTAGCAATTAGCTCTATTTTGCTGCCTTTTGAGTGTGCACGTTTTATGCAAATCATTAGTATTTGTGCACGAAATTCCTCCAATATTATTTTCGCGGAACAGGGTAACTGTTTTAGAGGAACGTTATATGCGTGTGTACTCAAATAAATGTTCCTCTTGTGATTTTTGTGTCGCTAGTGTAAATAAATAGTTTCATTTTTGGTAGAAATACAGAAATTATTCAATTTAAGGTTCAATATTGGTTAAATATAATTAAACTTACCCCACGCCATCAACATGTATCTTAATGGTATTACATATAGAACCATCATTGCTCCAAATAACATTATAATCGCTAAATAGCTAAGATATGGCACTGTGAAGTTCATAAGGCTGGAAACAAATGAGGAAAAATTAAATCCCTACTGAAAGTAACATGCTATATTGTAGTAAAATAGTTAAAGTAATATTGCGATGTTGGATAAGGCTCATAAAACATTGACTTTGTATTTCAATACAAGATAATGATGACTGTGGATGTAATACACCGAACGGACACAGGCGGGTACAGGTATGTAAGTAACTAGTCAGATTTTATAACAATTCCTTCTAGTTAAGGGTATCAGGTCATAAAAAAGGTTTAAAAACTTATTAAGCGATAATGTTCGGATGGTCAGAGCTTTGATACTACTCAATCAATCAATTAGCCCACTGCAGTCCTCTGCTGGACATAGGCCGCTCCCAATGTGCGCCATTTCGTACGATCCTCTGCCTTCGGCGTCCAGTCCATTCCAGCCACCTTTTTCAGGTCATCGGCTAAGGCGTCCTACCCTTCGTTTGATACTATTATTCTTTAAAAATAAACCTCTTACTTTTTGACCCCTTCGCCCAAACTGGCAACGTAACCAATCGCATTCTGCACAGTTTGCGTTACTTCTTGTATTGCTTGCAATCTCTCTTTCAGAGATTTCTTCTCCTCCTTGAACAACAAAATGGTTAGTTGTACAGTGTGGGCAACTTTCGAAGGAGTTAGTGTTTCTAAATCAAATTTTCCTAAGCGATTGCTAAAATATGGATTTTAGAAGAGTCGGTAGCTTAATAATAATTTAGATGTCCATTTCACGTCGAAGGTTGTATGTAGTATGAGACTCTCCTTTTATGAAAACTACAACGGTTTGACCGCTCACAAGTTTTGAAGGCAAAATGTTAAAAGAATACCTTATCAGCTTCATCCTCGTCATCTTCTTCTGCTAACAAATCTTCATCATCCACCGGTACCAGTAAAGCATTCCCGCCTGAAATTTAGAAATTTAAGAGAGGAGAAAAGCTGGATCTGACAACTTCATACAATATAACTTGTCATATTTATCTCTGGTTATAAACATGTAAATAATGAACAAAGTCAACCACAATTTCACCCGGGCAAACTAGAAAGCGAATTATAAAATGTCGCGTTTAGGATGTAGATTTGTTCCATCAATAATTATAATTTTTAAGTTGTTTGGTGACAGTTTCTCAAGGATATATAGCCAGGCATTTTAGGAAAATTGGAGTTTATATTCACTATAAAGAAGACGATTTCATCAAAGATTGGTCTGGTCACATGTATCTTTTTTATACGTTGTCCCTATGTAACGATCAATGGGACCCAGTTAAGCACAGAATCTAGTGGGGAAAAAAGGATGCCTAAGTTATTGTTAGTAAGAATATGCCTGAAGATATTGAGTGATTTCTTATATGAAAAGAAAAGGGTAACGTAATGTTTGCAGTTCAATTTACTGTCAGTGCAACGTTATGGTTAGTCATTAAAGAAACACGAATTGACGAAACAATTCGTGTTTCTTTAATGACATACTTTCGTAAAAATGAACTCGATATGCTTGTCAAGCCCAATTTAGTTTTTTTATTTTATGAGTACCTAGTGTCAAGCTATTCTGTGATAGTGTTCATAATGATTAAATAATTATGTTCATGATTGTTACTAATAGTTTCATGCATATCCTCAATTTCATTTAAGTCCGTATCATGCGTATTACATTCCCTGTCTAGGGTATATCATGCAGCATGCTTTTACCCTGTCTAGGTATATCATGCAGCATAGCTAAGATGTAGCGAAGATCTTAAGAATTTCCTTCCGAACTTATTTAGCCATACGACAATATTGTATGTTGAACCGTCTAAAACTATACAGTGTCCTCACCATGTATGTTATCATAAACGATTAAGTATTTACCCGTGACGGAATCACCTTTAGACAAGTTGGCCAGAAATATGCTCCGATATTGACTAGTTCTAAGTACAGATTATATTCTAGAACTAAATTTGGGTTGATATTTAATGAACATACCGCAGCAATTTAGGCCCATAATCTAGAACAAGATTTTATGATCGCTAAGATGAATTACGTTTATAAATTAATCTCCATTCATGTTTAGCTTGTAAATTGTACTTAAAACTAGTTTCAAGTCGAGATTCATCTTTGAAATAATGATTAGTGGTTGTTGTTCTAATACCGGTTGTAAGATGAATGATAAAGCAAAATTAACAAACAATAAAAACGTTTACAATCGCAAATCGTGATTATGACGCTGTACGACGTATAAGCAGTGTAGGTCCAAATTGATAAATTTGCAAGCAGAAACAACATCTATAAACTTACTGGGCTTAATAGGTGTACTATCAACTAATGAAGACAAGAAAGACAACCGACCGGCTGAGAAATATCTGACGAATAGTCTGAATTCAACTAAAAATGAAAAATAAATGGTTTTGAAATAAAAGTAACAGCAAAATAAAAAAGCGTTATTAATTGTACTAATAAATTGAACTCTTTGATATCTTTGTCAATGTAAATAAGGAGTTCCAGTAGAGGTCCATATTGTCGGATCACCACTGAAATTAGTGTGGAAATGACAATGATTAACTATTAACTAAATTTGATAATACTAAAGATTATAAAAACTGCTCTAACAAAGCCAATCTATAATTACTATATGGTGAACTTACCAGTCAATCGATAGATAAGCCAGCTCCTTATAAAGAACATTAGTATTAAGAATGGCAGCATCCACATTTCGTAGTAGTAGCAGAACGCAAGCCAAACCAGCAGGCCCATGAAAGATCTTATTTTAGACTCCCATTCGAAACAATCTCTGAAAAAAAAGAGGGATATAATAATATTATAATCCTGAATGGCGGTAACCCTAATAAACGTAGCAATGATAGTCAAAGGCAGTACCTATTATTTATTTATACGCACATATACAAACATTAGAAATTTATATTTATATTTTGTAACACTAGACATTAGAAACTTCTACGGCACAAAAGGCTATACGCTAAAAATCAAAAGGGACTTTTACATTTTGCGAAGTCATCTGTTAGTCATTTGGGTGACATAATGACGACGTTATTAAAAGTAACTATTATTTATAAAAAGTAAGAGAAATTTAGTCCAAGTCTACTAACTGTAAAATTTTGCCAACTTCTATAAACCACATGATGATGGCTTTGAGTCTCATCACATTTCTGATGAACAGTTGCCTCTTGAACTTTGCCTCCTGGTGCATGTACTTGGGCTCTTTTGGATTCACTGCCCTTATAGCTGCTTTTAACTGTAACAAGGTTATTATTAAATGAATTTTAGCATCACACGTAAATATATTTTTTTAATTCTGTATAAGCAAGGTGATGTTAACGTTCATATCCATCAAGTATGTAAGGGTGAGCCTATTGTCGTGATACAATACTTTTTTTTTGGCTATGTACAAGTGACGACAAACCTAATCTTTCACATGGCTGGGAGATGTTAATATTTTTTTTATTAATTTACCTAATAATATTCGCATTTTTACCACTGTTCCTCCCTAAAGTCAAATTCTTGCAACGTTACTGTTCAGAAGGTAAGATAAGAGATATAATGTTCATGTTATAAGCGTTTTATAAACCACGGTAACCACTTACAAACAGATACCTAGACTGTCTCTCATGTTTGATAATTTTAGACATATCAAATCACCAATTGGCTCTCATAGCGATAAATGAGTTTTAAAGGAGATTGATTTATTCCAACGCGTCTTATTGTGTGTACCAAGATAAGATAGAGGACATAGTACTGTAATTATAAGAAAATACAATACTTACTGGATTCCATATGACCAGCATCTCCAACAGTATTTGCGGGTAGTTTCCTTTGGCCCTCGCCCTCATTTTCTTGTCTTTCAATGCGTACCATCTCTTCTCCCCGTTATTTATGCCTAGTAGAGGGATGGCCAGCTTCCCCAAAAATTCCACTTTGTGGTCATGATCTTCGTCGTATACGGTTATTTCTAATATCGAAGTGATGTCCTTTACTGTGCTGGAAGTGCAAGTTCGAATTATGATTCAATGCAAAACTTCATAAATGAGGAACTTTGGAAGGATAGCGGAAAGATTGTCACTCAATTACGCTAGAACGACTAAACGAATATGGACATAGGTAATATGGCACAGAAACAGATCATTAGTAAGGACATAATATACATAATAGTATTTTATCTCTCCGTGGCGTAGCGGTAGTGAGCGCGGCCGCTGCGCGGGTTCGATCCCCGCTCAGTGCAAATATTTGTATGCATGAATATGGGCATTTGCATTGGTCTGGTCGTGCCTTCGAGAGCACGTTAAGCCGTCGGTCCAAAAATCTATGGCAGTCGTTACGGGTAGTCGAAACCCTCAAAAGTCTAACAACTGGTCTAACTGCATTGCTTCGATATCGCCTTTGGGTTGTGGAGGTCAGATAGGAGTCGCTTCACAGAAAATATCGAAGTTTAGCCAAATACGCAGTTGGACTGGTAAAATCGGACCCAGACTCCAAGTTGATAGCTTCGGATGCGATTGGGATTATCGCTATGAAGAAGAGTATTTTTTATCTCTGGAGCAGGTTAAAAAGGGTTAAGGGACAGTCGGCGTCAGAACGATTTTGACTACATAGTCTTGTACACGATCTTGAAAATGATCTTAGTTGTTAATACTAAGGTACTAAAAGCAAATCAAATTGCTTGGATGTGTTTTTAAAGGTGTGAACTGGAAGGGGGAAACCCAAGGCTTTGTCTTTGTTCGTGAAGATCAATCTGATGCTGACTGGACGATAATGCGTATTTCGCACTGGGTGATACAGCTTGCGATATATAATTCACCTGTATATTGTTATGAGTCTAGAATAGTCTAGCAATAGACTTAAGTAAATCTATAATAAATAAATAAATTATTAAAAACTAATTAGATGTAACGATTTCAATTGCGTTTATTATTATTGGACAAGTCCTAAGTTCTATTATTGCTAAAAGCTCGGGTAAAATAAAACAGGATGGAGGGGTAGACCACCATTATAAGATCGATAGCATCTGGAATGGTGAGCTGTACCTCCTGGACTGCATCTTAGTTGCTTATCATTCAGCGGGGAAACAGCGAATAGACGGACAGAATGAAATGAATTTTAGTACGTTTAAGCATGATATTAAAAGGTTTACAGTCTATTAAACTTCTCTGAGGTGTTTAAAATAACTGAGTAAGAAACGATCTATTGCAGTATATAACAGGAAAACAGAATATGACTGCAATTAAATTTTAGATGGAGTCTAGACTGGAAACTAAAATAGAAGCGCTGGCATTAGTCGTACAGAACAATTGGCGACAATAACAGTACTAGCACCATAGTACAATTTTACCCATCTTTGAAACCTTGTGTTTGAGAAAATGTGTTAAGTTTGTCCAGATATTTAGATGTATGAATATTTATAACGATTTAAAAAAAAAGAATATTAGCAACCGATATTATCGAAATTACTAATATTCTCTCTAACCCCTCCAACTAAGCTAAATTGCTTGTGCTAGGAGTGGGTTCACGTCGGTAGTGTAATGGCCAGGATTCGAACCCGGGACCTCTCGATCGTAAGGCCGATTCCTTAACCACTAAGCTAGTAGAACAGATTTGGATGAAAAGTGCTTATAGGTAGGCCTTTACTTGGAAAGTATCCTGTGTGTCAAATCCGGGGATTGGTTTTTTCTACCGCTCAGCCACAGAGGTCTTCATTGTCGTGTTTTATCGAAGTATTAATACCTAACAAAAAACTTACAAAGTAAAAATCTTCATCCAATTCGGAGCCAGGGTCTTGTACTCCGTGTGGGTTTGTAGTCTGGAGTTCCCTAGTTCAAGGACGCAAAAGGGGTCCGACTTTCCCCCTAAATCTGCGGCAACCAGTCCTTTAGCCCCGTACACTTTGACACAAAGCCAACCCACACCCGCAGACTGTTCGTTGAGATGGTACCATGCCTAAAATTAATACAATGCACTATAAAAATCTGATCGCTATTTTATAAGCGGTTATACATGTTTAATCCTATAGTTGTTTGTAACTAAACGGATAGGCTGAACGGATATGGATGAAATCTGGTACAGAGATAGAAGATATTCTGGCATAACACATAAATTATCTTTATCCTAAGGTCGCGGGCATCATGAACATTTCAATACCAATACAGAATAAAATGACTTACCAAACAAGAAAAACTAATATAAAATCGCGAGGTCAGCTAGTTTATAAGAAAGGAAAATGGGGCTAAATATCATTAACAAACAACCATAATACAGTGAGCATTGTGGCGTTCCCTTAATGAAATTCCGTATAATGAAATAACCACTAAATGGAGCAATTGTAACCACAATTCCTCAATTGATATTTACTTTACTACTTATAGCAAATACGTTTGTCAGATATTGCCGCCCTTTTGATTTCGATATTCTATGCCGCCTGCAGTTAATGACTCTGTAATTGAGAGTGAAGAGTGAAAGGCTTCTTCTACTTCCATTATTGTTTGATGGATAAGAAGGAGCAAGAGCATCCTGGGCTTCGAGGTGAAAGCCTCGAATGTACCAGCAGCACGAGCGGCGCTTATATGAGGTTCATGATTTGGATGCAGTTTAATACTTACATATCGCCTCTCAATAATTTCTAGGTCTCGAGGATTTTCTTTATAGCTACTTAGATCAGTTATAGTCTCCGACTGTGTAGTGCCGCTAATTGTCAGCAATAGAAATATCTGACCGTTTCCATCTTCCAAATCTTTCCACATGTTGTGCGTCTTTTCTCTTTCTAACTGTGATAAGTCTATTGTACATCTGGAAATTAAAAAAGCAGAAGTATTTTACTTATAGGTACTCTTATATGGAATGTGTTTAATTGTGAATAGAGGCTCAAGTGTTCGATTTCGAAAGCCAGTACCTATGTAGTTTGTCAGTTTGTTACCAAAATGGTACAGAACTTTTTTTCAATGCCTTGGACCCTCATAGTCATAATTCAATCTACGCTCAGTCTTGTTGATTGATAATTAACATAAAAATACTGAATAGATTCCCGTCTGCAATTTTACATGCAATATTAATTATCACTAACTCGCGTGATTTCATCGACCGTGGTGAAAAAATTATACGCTCAATTTTTGTGCTGTCTAATGCACAAGCGATATCAAGACTAAAATCTGCAACTACAGTGGGTGAGATTGAAGCGACTAAAATATCGAGTTCAGACTATATGAGCCTTTTACTGTCAGGTTTTATTATTAAAAGAAAGTCCCCAGGACAATAGTACTAACCTTCCTAGAAAATCATCTTTGGTTTGTTTATCTTTATCCCACACAGTGACTTCCAGCACTTGTTCCTGGTCATCGTACAGATGCAGGTCGAACTGCTCCAGCCACGACGGATGGAGTGACTTCCATACCACTTTACTTTTATATTTCTCGTTACCTAGCCTGAAAAGTTAAGTTACTAGAATCTTTGATCTGTGGACAAATGGGTATTAGAGAGGTCCCTAAGATTTGGGCCCAAGCCAACTTTAACTGCTAGTTGGTGACACACGAAATTGAAGGTGCTACGAGGTTGGGAGATCAGGCAACAGTCGTTCTCATAATGTATTATCATTAACCAAATGACCCAAAACATGCGGATCGTGGGCTCCAAGATGAAAGCCTCGGATACATCTGGAATCAACGCTGATAGGGAGACAAGGCTCTAGCGCAGGAGAAAATCAGCTAACCGCGAGAGGAAACTTTTATGGTAAGGGTCAGTTAGATATACTAAAAAAAAAAACATCCGAATTGAGAATCTCCTCCTTGTTTAGAAGTCGGTTAAAAAATTCTAAACAAATTAAATTGTGAGTAGTTGAAGGGCGAACTTCGGCTCCAATTACTCTGTGGTAAATTGTAGTGCCAAGGTCATCCCGTGCGACTGTCGTATGATTTGTCATATAAGTGATGGTTGATTAAAAATAAATAAAAATGATATAATAAGTGTTACTATTTTCTTATTTGATAAGCTCAATTACTTGAATAATTTATTTGGACAGTATACAATAGATACGATAGTTAACAACCAAATTATCGATTTCAGCTAAAAGTGACCTCTTTCACAGCAGGTGGTGCGTGTTATTTTTGAGCTAAGACTACCGTTTGAACATAAAATTAACGGCAAGAATGTGTTTACTTTTAGCACTAAATTATTACGCTTGTTAACATTGCAGTACACGTTGTTATAGCACACTAATACATGTTTATGACATTTCGCAATAAAGTTAAGGCCCTCTTTTTTACATTTTTTACCTGCTGGAAATCCCCACGCGTAATCCCCCCCCCCCCCCCCCCCTCGGAGCCGAAGGGGGAGGTTATGTCGGACTCGAACCGACTAAACCGCACGCCGTCTGTGGGTCGATGTGCCGAAGGTGAGGTTGTCTTGTGACATATCCCTCGCTAGCAATAAAGTTAAGGCATTTCATTTAACGAACATGAATTATTCGACCGTCATTACTAAGAAAAAGAAAAAAAATCATGTATATACCTAAAGAGAGTGAACAGTCAGAGCCATCTAGTGAAAGGTGGCTGTTTACTTCAAAACGTAAGTATCCTGCATCGCGTAATCAATGTTTGCACTCGGATGACCATAATTCACAGTTTACATTATTACAGTATATAGCATTCCAGTCCAGCGAGCGAATCCAGAAGTGGAATGCTACTGAAATAATGAGAACCATTACTGGATGATCCTATTGCAGTGAGTAAATCCAATCCAATGGATTTTTCAAGCGCATTTAAAACACTGGCATAATGTGAACACCACAATCCAGTCGGCACTGGACTGGAACGATTCGCTGGATTACTGAACTGAAATAATGTAAACCAGGCATTAGGCTGCGACCGACACTTAGACTGATCATCATTTCATCATCATTAATTTAGCGTGGTTCCCGGTTGCAATTGTTCGGAGCCGGAAATCTGATTACTCCTCTTACCTTGGTTTTTATAGTATCGACTGCTGTCTGACCCCTTAACTCTCAGAGAGAAGATGTTTTTTGAATAATTAGGGTTCAAAAAATATCTCCTTGTACGGTATGTCTTGGGGAGAAAATAATAGAGAACTGTACTACCCACCTAAACTTACAATAAGGGTCACTGGACCTGGTGTCCATGTCCATGGCAGGAAGATTCTTGGCTTCGACCAGCACGATGGTCACCACCGAACTCCATATCTGCGCCTTCAGCCTCTTGTTCACATCGCTCAGTCGTGTATTCTTCAAGAGATACTGGAAAGAAATCTTAGAGTTAGTTTGATTTTTATTTACTAGTCAATCTTACAAATGAAAACAATATGGAGAATTGTTAAATTTGCAGCTGCAGGTCTCTGATTTTCATTATCATCATTGTATTTTTTTTATATCACTGAGGTGGCAGACATGCACGCGGCCCACCTGATGGAAAGTTGTTACCGTGGTCTATGGACGTGTGCAACACGAGAGGAGTCAAACTCGTGCTGTCGACCCTGTAAACACAGAGAGTTTCTGTGCCGTCAGCGTAGTAGACAAAAGAGGAATAGCCTTTGGTCTTCCCACTGACAGTACAAAAACTCTCCAGTGACCTCTGGCTACTCTATTCACCGCTGGGAACACAACACGAGGTTAATATGGCCGCAATATTCTGTTGGGCGGAGCTACCTCGTCAGTCAGACTGCTTAATTGTAATAAAATACCGTCGTGTCCTACCTCCTAAAACTTGTTATAAGAGCGTTGATCCCAGTTGCATTCAAAGCTCGGAGGCCGGGGCCGGCTTGTTTTTAAGAATTGACTAAATGAAAAAGTAGTTAATATATTGTGAGAGTGACTGCCGTCTGACCACCAAGCCCTGGGTATGTCTTCAGAGCCTCGTCCGTCGATCAGCAGGTGCATCAGCCAGCAGGTGAGGATGTCTTGGCCCCCAAAAATCTTAGTTCTTCCTTTCACACAGATTTAGAGTTTGTCTATTTAGGCCTTGTTAACTAAACAAGGCCTAAACTTGTATAATTTGAATGTATTATCGGAACGTGACGTCGACACGAATTATTCATAAGGTTTAACCGAGCACATAGTCAACGCATTTGATTTATATCGAAAGACTAACGAGTAACACTATTTTTTTTTAAAACTAACATGATTGGAAGTGATACTTACACTTTAAAATTATACAAAACTAGAAACTAAAACAACCTAAACTACTAGTACGAAAAGGGCGAAATACGCTGCAATGGAGTTAAAATATTATTTTGTGCCCATTGCGGTGGAGACTATGGGCAGTTGGGGGCCAGAGGCAAAGAGGTTGATCGCGGAAATTAGCCGCCGCATCCACGACCAAGGCGGTGACTCCCGCTCTAACTCGTTCCTGGGGCAAAGGATGGCCATTGCGATTCAACGAGGCAACGCGGCCAGCATCGTGGGTTATTAGACTCGACATGAGTTTTGTGTCGAGTTGTATTACTTTTTAGTTATTATCTAATTAATTTATATGAATTATATTGAGTATTCAGTAAAATATAACAAATAATATAAAATAATAAATAAAAAACATCAAGTTTAAAAAAAACCTAAACTAAATAAAAGTAATTTTTACATAAATACTGAGGTTTTTTTAGCGAGTTATTAAAAATTAGGCGCAGAAATAGGTTAAGTCAAAAATAAGGAAACAAGTTATAAAAAATAACAATATTATCCCGTTAACTCGTCTAATAATGAGGTATAGTTTAGCTATAACTGGAGGTAATTATTTTGCTCAACTGGTACCTACCCTGCCCGCGTTATTTTATATAGCAAAGTGGATGAGACTACTTAAACGGAAGAACTCATCGAAGTACTCGCACTGATAGAAGTGGTCCGTGAAAGCCTCGAAAAAAAGTCGCCCTCATACGACAAGCTAGAGGCTACTACAATAGCATTATTGAAAACTATAATGGTAAATCTAACTCCTAATACAACACCTTTAGCTTAGAATCGGACTAGGTGAAGTCAAATCGAGATAATTCGTTAACAAAACAAAGACAAAGCAGGAATAGCCTTTGGTCTTCCCACTGACAGCACAAAAGCTCTCCAGTGACCTCTGGCTACTCTATTCACCGCCGGGAACACGACACGAGGTTATTACGGCCGAGTTATTATTATAAGCACAAGAGGTGTTCCATTTAGAGTTTTAATCAGAACAAAGCATTCGGAGTACAGGTGTATGTACAAAGTTTCAAAATAGTCAAAGTCAAAGATTTTTATTCTATTTAGAACAACATGATTGTTTCTCATTGACGTCAATAATAAATTCTACTTAACGAAAGTATACCACCGCTTCCAAGGCGCTGGTGGAGAAGAAATGACGCAACAAACTGCTTTATTGACTGCTGCCACAAAGTAATAAGAGCAAATCAAACTATATTATTGATTCAAATTGTATTATTGTCCGAACTAAAGGTGTGTACTAAATATCATCACTAGGATCACTTTGGGCACTTTGTTCATTAAGATCGATCCTATGCTAACTGTGCCACATATCTACTTGATGTTTTAAATCGATGCACATGCCATCTGTGGTTAGAAACACTTATGGACTTGCTCAACTTATATTTAAGAGCCCCAGCTCGAACTTCTACATAACGCGAGTCGTACAATACAACTTCGTGAACAACTTAGTTTAAGATTTCGCAATTGGAAGATTTTCTTGTTTTGCGGTATCTTGACTTTGAAGGAGTATGTAGGTAACTATTTCCATACCTACCTGTATAAGTATATTTGTACAATATCTTTAAAACGCTTAAAATTTAGAACAAAGTTAAGTACAAAGAAAATTAAAATATTTGCGTATAGCTAAAATTCTCCGAAGAACTCAAGTTAATAACAAATTATGACTTTGGAGATGCATTCTACAATATTTTATGAAGACTTTTTTTGTAATACAGGCCACGAGTCTGTGGAATAATGATATGCCTATTTAGATTGGACTGGGTAGTTCTATGCAGATATAATATGGTATGTCCTGATGATGTTAGATGTGTAGAAATAGTTTTGGACTAAGAGCCCGTGAACGCCAGACCTTCGTCATTTTATAAAAGCTGAAAGTTTGCCAACACATGCTCCCAAAACAGGTAAGAACGATAGCCCATTATGAAGTTTGAGTTATAGTGGCATTGACAGATTAACGATACTACTTATGTCCTTCTCAATGTCTAATCTACCCCTATACCAAATTGCATTAAAATCGGTTCAGTGATTTAGGCGTGAAAGACGGAAAAACACTCACACACACACACACACACACTTTCTCATTTATACATTAGTATAGATACTTTGAGAATTACTACGTGTTTGGCAAGGGGTTACCACCATGTTAAAGTGCCTGTATATGAATAACGCGCTTTCTTATAATACTGTGAAGGTAAAAAATACCTAAAAGTCACATTTAATTATTTGACGAAAATACTTCGCTTTTCTTTTTCAAAAGAAGCTCTGGAGAGGGCTTTCCTAAAAGTTCTGTTTAGGAAAGCCCTCTCCAGAGCCTCGTCCGTCAATAAATAGTTGCACAAGTTGACTTTTGTGGGCACACCCTTTTTGTGATAATGAGCGTTAACAATTACTAGTTAAATAGTATTTTATAGTATATTTGGCAGCCAATACGTAGTACAGTCCGCTGATATATAAATTGTATACAAAGCGAAACGTAAACATGTACAAGAAATGTGGAATATGGTGCGTTGTACACACACGTTTATATCGATCCTAAAATACATTTCTGTAACAAAAGTGAGTCACAATTCAACAACAAATTTCACCGATGATGTTAACCAAGACTAAGTGAAACTAAATTGTGTTATCACATTTTTATTCAATGAAATCATTGACTGATATGTGTTTGTTTTGATGTGCAACCGAGATTACCCAAGTCATCTTCATCGACAACCCTGTGCATCTGGCGATGGTCCGCTGCGCGGATGCGTGGGCGGCCAGCGCGTAGGACGATGCCCCCCCCCGTACCGGGGGCGAGTCGGGGACCGCGTGACCTCCCGAGGAGGGCCAGACCGAGAGGAATGGCTCTGGGTCAGCCGGGGTGCGAGGGATATGTCACGAGACAACCTCACCTTCGGCCTAGCACATCGACCCACAAACGGCGTGCGGTTTAGTCGGTTCGAGTCCGGCATAACCTCCCCTTTCGGCTCCGAAGGGGGGGAGGGGTATCAGTGGGGATTACCCGCTGGTAAAAAAAACAAAAAAAACCCTGTGCATCTGCTGATGAGACTCTAGCGCGAGTTTTTACTAAAGTCACTGCAGTCTATTTCGCTAATTACACTGCAGTTGCAAAAGCCTAGATTAGTCAAATAAAGAGACGAAACTGGAAATGTAACTGGGTTTGGCATTCTAATGGTAGGTACAGTCAGCATCATTAAAATGTTGCTAACAAAAGTAGTCAAAATAATCCAAATACCAAAATTCCAATTTTATATTGGTTATTAGAGTACTCAAATAGTTGTAAGTGTCCAGAGTAGTCCAACTATCTTATCGATCGGTCCTCCAGAATTATGTTAGTTAGTAGAGTATTCATATTCATATACACAATCACGCCGGCCGATGGTATCCAGACAAGTATAATTTCAAAAAATCTAGACATTCATACTTTTCTCATTAATGCAAGTTGATAGTTCATGGCTTATTCAACTGTCAACTTAAAAAATATATAAAAGACATTGTCAATTGACACGTTTTGTATCTCTTTCTTACTCATATACCCATCCCTTATCATCCCGCCATTGTGTGAAAGGGATGGCTTTACAAGTAAGAAAAGGATACAAAATGCGATTAAATGACAATGTCTAGATTTTTTGAAATTATACTTGACTGGATACCATCGACCGGCGTGATTGTGTATATGAATAAGAATACTCTACTAACTGACATAATTCTGGAAGACCGATTGTTAAGATAGTTGGACCACTCTGGACACTTACAACTATTTTGAGTATTCTTATAACCAATATAAAATTGGAATTTTGGTATTTGGATTATTTTGAGTACTTTTGTTAGCAACATTTTAATGATGCTGACTGTACCTACTTACTTTTCTTGTCATCATCATCAAAACGTTATGAGATGACGTTAAACAAAAACACCCAAGAGAAACATAATCTTCAATATACTTAACGCAAAATTGTTAATAAAATAATCACGATTTTAATGGCAGTTTCGTTAAAATGTGTAAATTATTATAAATTAGATTTTTGTTAAGTGCGGTCAAGGTCAGATTATTGAGGCAATTATGTAAAAATCCTGGTAATTTGAACCCTCATCAAGGCGGAATTACAAATTATATGAAGGAGAAACGAGTAGATACCTAACAGGCTATGTGACCAATTTCTTTGTAATACCATTTTTGGTAGACTTATTTCATCTCAAGTAGTTTCTTGTTTGGTACTTTAGGTAATAATTTTATGCCTTTGAATTGAATATTGGTTGGGTACTTAGTAATATTTGCGACTACAAAAACTATATTGTTGAATGTATTTTGCTTTTGCCGTTCTTTGAACCTTTGTAGTCAAAAGCTTTCGCGAATATTACACATGGATATAAAACAATTTTTACGGATTGTGTCGCATTTTATTTGGCGATAAAATTTTATTATTTACACTGATCTACGAATCGGTTGCTTTTCAGCAGCCTTGGCCAAGGGGAAACTGCGCAGTCCACTTCGCGATCTCCCCATGAACATTTCTCATCATACTGTCTCATGTGATCATGCAATTTCCCTATCATGACAACCACTCGCTTCTTAAATTCTGCTATGAGATCTGTGAGGGAGTCATCAGGTATGGGCACCATGGTGTCCCCATCCTGACAAAGTTTGCTTTTGCCTTTCTCCTATTTACATAATCTGGCTTATTTTGGCTAAAGAGTCTGCACTGGAGTCTCATCTGTAAATCAGAAGTATACCGGTTTTCAAGTGAGGCTGGCTCGGGCCCCGGAGATTCGGTGGGGTCTCAAGCACCCAACACTCAGAAATTTATCAAAATGCACGCTTAAGTGTTCTTCAACATGTAACTACAACGTGATGATGAGTAAGCATTATCAAAGTTATAATGAACTGGTTCACATATTGAATGGGCTTTTGAAAGTGTACAACCATCAGGCTTGCCTAAACGTACCACAATGAAGGTTAGAAACAATCGATTAACGCTAATGACTGCTTTCAAACTCATCAATCATTCCATAGTGAAGTTTGTTATAAATTTCCGGATTGTTAAAATGAAAAGACATATTTAGATTTCTATACTACTTAGGTGGTAAACAAGCACTGTTATGGTCTACTCGATGGGAAGCGGTCACCGTAGCCTATGGACGTATGCAACACCAGGGACACAGAGTGCCAGGGGGCTACGAGTAGGTTCGGTTGTAAATTTTGTTATTACAGTACCTTTTATTGTTTCTCGAAGTGCCTCAAATTTTCATTTAAAAAAAAACGGAATACAACTCCCTACTTTCAAAGAACAACGAACTACGTCATTGGTTAAACCGCACAAATGATTCACCTTTTAAAATACATACATTTCCGTTGTATTAAATAAAACATTAGGTACTGAAGTTAGTCTTATCATTTTGTCACAAGGTGTTGTTGGATGTAGGTAATGTAGGTACTACTACAAGGACTTGAGTAATTGGTTGGTTTTATATAGTGACTTCTGTGTGCACAACTAGACTGGCTGTACGGAACAAAAGATTGGCGTTACAATAGCCATAAGCGCAACTTTTAATACCGAATTAATTTTATGGTTCTCGCGTCCCCTGCTTTCATTGTGTCCCCACCTAATTGTTTATACAACGGTTCAGAAGCATAAAAGTCATTAACTGCTAAATTTTCAAATTTAAAAACCCAGCATTTAGACTTTGCACTTATGTATTGTATCAGTCAGTTCCCGACTAGTTTCTATTCCCGTTACCACGAGAATAGACATATCTACCTATCCGTATTTTAATTACAACCAATCTCATCTTGACGCGGTCCGTGCTATTTGCTCGGAATAGAATTCTCGTCACAAAATGTAATTAAGGTGGCTTTTCCAGCGATTGTCACTTAGCGTTTAATCTAAGTTTTGACAGCAAACCCGAGAACTGATGGATATTGCAAGCGCTCGTAAACTCTCTCGGCTATCTTGAAACATAAACTTTGTACACCTTTTTAAGAAAATCGCACGGCCAGTCGTTTTACCAAAACTACAATCAACACAGTAAAGAACACTCGCGACAGCGTACATCACAATGGTAAACTTTCGCAGTAGCGTACATCGCAAGGGCAAACTTTTGTAGTAACCTACATCGCGGTAGGTAAAGAACTTTCGCAACTTCGCAAATACGAACCGCGCTTATGTGGCATAATTTTCTTTTGGAACGTTCACAGCTGACGTACTATATAGAATTATTTAAAATAAATAGAATAAATTTCAACGAATTGATAAAATAATCTGATTATCGAGAAACAACAGTTAAAGAATTGAGGGTGAATTGCGTCCGCCTTACAGGTCACTAGTACTAAGTAATATGTACATTAATATTTAGACAACTACCATAACATAATACAACAAATTACTTTTACGTTCAAACGTAAAAGTAATTTGTTGTTAGAAAGTTCAAAAAGTAC
Source organism: Eilema caniola (assembly GCA_949126895.1). Taxonomy (NCBI): domain Eukaryota; kingdom Metazoa; phylum Arthropoda; class Insecta; order Lepidoptera; family Erebidae; genus Eilema; species Eilema caniola. Next base: position 10,918,296 of record OX421460.1, on the reverse strand, counting down.
GAATTTAAGTAGATGATTAAGGATCAGAAGTAGGCCACACAAAATTGTGGTTCTATCAGTGTAGCTACATGATCTTTTAAGGAAAGGAGTAACGGAGGAGATGTCTAACAGGAATGAATGGAAGCGAATGACATTCGCCAGCATGGTGATGAGAAGTAATTGTTGAAATATTATGTAGATTAGATTCCGGCCGCCAAATTGGGCAGATTACCCCAAGCCCGTGAGGAAGGACAGTCTGGGCCAGAGTCTCATCGTTGACTTATCTTGAAGATATTGGTGGGGCCTTAGACACCTACCTAAGTATTTATTTTGTCACGCGGCTTAATAGATAAATGGCAAGCACTGTTGCACCAGAATAATTGTTACAAATTCACACACGTAATTTTGATTTCAAAAATACAATACCCTATGAAATCTGTCGCCTTGACTCTTAAGCTTAGGAAACCGGTTGCCAATTTTCTCAAGGAGATCTGAACAGACTAGTAGAGCTGAAGGTTGTTCCAATTGGAGTCCTGAAGCCTCTGGTGGGAGACTGCCGGCTCTGGGGCGTCCATGGTTTTTCTCTCTATAATGAAACAAATAAAACTCAAAAATAGAACACATGCATTAAATTTTCTGACAGGAAATTCCCTGTTAAGTCGAGCGGTGCGCAGAGGGTACTATTGTAATTTTAGTGTTATTTTTTATTTCTCTCTTTTTATTTATCAGCCAATGAGTATTAAATACTCAAACTCATCCTCAATAATATTAGAGAATTAAAATTTCGTGTCTAGATTCAGGTAGCCACTCCATCAAGAGGCGTGGAAATATGGCTGAGGTGAAGTCATATTAGGATACTCTTAATTTAAAAAGCGTTCTATTGTCATATTATTAACAAATTAACGGAAACCAACTTACAGGCAGGTATTATAGTCTTTTTAATCACAAATTCTGATCACAAAATGTCCACCTGGTTTTAAAACAAGATAGAAAAGACAACGCCTGTGAGTTGGTACTTCAAAAATATGCTAGTGATGAAAAAATATTTTTTTAACAAAGTTCAGAGCATTGGAATAAAAAGTTATTGGGAGACCATAAAGTACTACAACTACTTTATGGTTCTGCCATACTTTATGTTTTTAAATAAAGAATTCACACCAATGCTTAGCGATATTATTAATCAAAGCATTGTACTTATAGACAGTAGATAGCTACTTGAAGTGTTTATTTAAGGTTAATTACTCGATTTAAGCTGATTATTTACCCTGATTGTATACGCTCGCTAGCTACGGCAGCGCCTTTGATTACTTAAGGAATAGTTACGTACTACGTTGCTGTAATATCCGCAATCCCTTGCGTTTGTGTATTGAGCTATTCTAAATACACAAATAAATTGTTGTTGTTTACTTACACTAAGAAATTACTATTGTTCCTCTTAATTCCTCCAGCTAAGCTAAAAAGCTACATGAAAAGACTGATACTTATCAATATCGACAAAACACAAACAAAACTGCGCACCGGTACCGTAAGTGTTTTGAGAATTTCCTGACAGAAAACTCTAATAATCCTGACTTGCCTGTTAAATCAGGACTTAAGATCAAAAAGAAAGATTATTTAAATAATATAATAAACTTACCTGTCAATCCTCTCATCGCTTGAAGATAAACATGACATACAAGATTCACTGGAATCGTACAAACTGTTATTTTCGTACGCAAGGTTGCACGCTGAACGGCTTTTATACAACACAGTCGCATTTCCTTGTTCAATCTTTATGAAGTGTTCGCAGACATCTTTAGGATCCAGACTCTCAACTTCATCAATTACAAATGAGGGAATGCTTAAGTTATCTCCTTCGCTTGAAGTTTTATCCGCTGCTTCGGAATTATCGTCAAAAGAACTTCTATCTTCGGATATGTGTGAGATGAACTTGGAAATTTTGGAACGTTCGTATTTGTTCTGTACGTGATCTTGGAACTCATCCATACGGTTCTGAAGTTTCTCTTGAATTTTTATAAAGCGGGTTTTTAATCGGTCTATCTTCTTTTCTGTCATTTTGTATTCGAATTAACAAAATTTCTAAATGTTATCACGTTTAAGTTTCTTAGTAAACAGGTAAATCTAAAATTGGCATCATCGGTAAAATTGAATCCAAGAATATTGTACCGATAAAATTCTGTAGAAACGATTTGAAATATCTCATTTACTATTAAATTTCCAATAAACACATGAAGTTAGTTTGAAATTACTTAAAGTACTAGAACTCCAGCGTTTTGAGGCGAAAAACAATACATTTTATACAAATGCGTATTTTTAGGTGCAGCAGATGTAGGTCGAGATTGTTATTATTATTTGGTAACGATACACAACTTATCATAGAGTCATAAAAAATAAAATATTGAAATTGATCAACATTTTTAAAGATAATAATGTTTCCTTAGAGTTTCTAAATTATTGCATGTTTGTACAGTAAAACATGAAAAATGTTCCATCGTAATAGATGTTTGTGTCTAAAGTGAATCGAATTAGTTTTAGTGGTTGATTTATATAGGTACACAAACTTTTACAATAATAAAATTTTCGTTACAACTGAAGTTCATCACATTATCGTAATCAATGAATCATAAAATCAATTAGATGACTGCTTTTAGCTTTATTAACATTAGATTAATAAAATAATTTCATTATCATTAACTAAAATAATTGTTTATCTCCTACGAAAGTCGTATACCATCACTACCATAAGGTGCCTTGCCGTAAAAATCATCATTTTCTAAGACTTGGCGACTCTTCTAAAATAGCAAAAGCATTTGCAACTATCTAAGATTCATTATTGTGTTTTCATCGGGTCACTAATGTTAATATAGTGTATACGGGGATATCAGAAGTACAATTTACGTTTTAGTGCGGTAGTTATTATCTGGTTCAAATTGGTATGAATAATCCCATCTCTTCCTCCCATTAAACACAAGATTGTTAATTTTAATTTGTTTACGTTAATATCTACCGAGAATTTTGGCAAATGTTCCCATCTGGTGTTACTCTAAAATCCAGGTTTATTTTGTTTTTTTGTTATTTTTATGATATTCTTTAATAACTGCTTTGTGTAGCACTATTCTCAGATTTATATTTTCTCTCGCATAATATCTCTACTCTTTGTATTATGTTGTAAAAAAATTTCAAATAGGTACTTCTTTTTACTTTAAACAAGTTTCAATGTTTAAAACAATTCTGTAATGTAACCAATAAAATAAAAAAATAAACTATTTGAGATTCTCTTAGTCCCGTATTCTAGAACAACATGCAGTTCTGAATCTTGATTTATCTGAGTACAGATTGATATAATGAATATACAATCTGTATTCAGATAAATCGAAATTCAAAATTGACTAAGTTCCATTCTAGAATACGGGCTTTAAATTTCAAAGGTTGAACGAATTGAACGGACAGCGCTTCATTTAAAGTCTAAGATCCCAAGCGGTGCGATCGCACCGCGAGTCTATTGTTTACCTATTGTGTCTATTATTTACTCACTTGACAGGTTAAAGGTTATCTAAATCTATAATGACTGAATAGTTTGATCATCCTTTATAATGTTCTAGGTGAATAAACCATGCCCAGCCCCTCTAGACAGGTGGTAATTCGTTGTACCGGCGTTTGATTGAATAGAATGACGAATGTATATGATTTGACGTTTATGACATGCGTTAACGACTGTCATATACCTACGTCAAATCCAATAAATTCGTACGTTTCAGCATGATATCGTTAGTATGCCATCAAATTGGAAATTAATACTCATTAATGGAAAGCGGCGACGAGAAAAGGAGACAATTTATTGTAACGAGATCCCTTTGTAACAAAAGTGTCAAAGCGATCATCATGCAAAGGTCTTATTATACAGGATACGTAGTTAATAAGTACCTTAGTAGGTACAGTCAGCATCAGATCAATCTTGATGAACAAATTGCTCAAAATTATCTGAATTCCTGGAATTTCCCCGGTTCCTGTTAACTGATTGTTCTGATATTTGGTACACACCTTTAGTAGTACACACATTTTGAGACTTTGTTGTCAAGATATTTCTGTCGCTGACTGTACGCGTTAATCAAAATGTATTGTATCCTACAAAAAATATATATATATATATATATATATATATATATATATATATATATATATATATATATATATATATATATATATATATATAATATTATATATGGGAGATATATGAAGGTATTTGGGGATATTTGTTATTGAATCACGTTCATTTGTCTAGGCCATTCGATCCATCATCAGATTCTGCACAAAAAGCTTCCACCTTTTTCTAAGTCGTTTAAATTAAGAAGCTGTCTGCTGGTCTGGTACGGCTATACCAGTTTAATGTCATTGCGTCTAACGACACGTTAATGTTAGTGTTCGCGACAGACAGACCATTTTTATTTAACTGTGTTCGCAATTTGTGATTATGTGTAGTACAATCAAAATAAACATTGGTTTTGTGATCCAAAGTAATTAATCAGTATGAATAGTGTCAGAATAGTGTCAAAACAGTGTCGAAACAGTGCAAACCGGCCTCTGATTGGCCACTGCATGATTCAGTCGCGCCCTCTGGGATAGGCGTTGGAACTACCTAAATTTGTAAACAATTTTGTATTATCTGTATGTGATTAATTTGTTAATTTAGATAGTAAATAATAATTGAACATAGATAAAAAATGTATGTAGTAACAATAGATGATAGTACCCAATATTTAACAGCAAGTTTGTAAACAAGAATCTTATAAGAATTTAATAAATGCCAAATAAACCTCACACATAGATACAAAACGCTGTAATTTCTGCATACTTTTGTTAATTTTAAAGAAATTATGTAATTTTTGTGTGCTTATTGATAATAAACAGATAAATAGTTGTGTTGCACACCTTTATAGATAATAGATATGTTAGAAATGTAAGAAATTGTATAGATAAGTGTAATAATCTGATATTGTCAAAGCGAAAATTACCGTGTAAAAATAGAGAAAATATCGACCGAAACTAGAGGCCCACGTCAGGGTAAACACCTTTAATATAAAAGCGCTGGCGAATTTCTCACCATTGCGACACTCTTAGCCGGGTCGCCAGCACTATCTTTGAGCTCTGCTCAGATTTTGCACCTGAAATGGGTCACTAGTTTCAGAACGATTTTGTTCTAACCGAATAGAATTGTTTTATTTACTGGGTATCCCTTCAGAACTAATTCGGAACCTGGCCTTCCTGGCTGGTTCAGCTATCGTCAGAGACGCACGGGGAAACCTTCGCTTTCCTGTTCTCGCATACGATAGTTACAGTCCACCTTATCCTCAGGGCAGGAAAGTGTGCATACTGAACCACCCCATGTACATAATATGGGCGACAGCCGATCAAGCGGTGAACGGACTCGTGTTCTATAACCGGGTTCGCTCGTCCACGTGAGGCCCGTCCAGTACAGTTAGCCTAAACGAAAGACACTATGACTATGACATCACCTTCTTAAATTACGGAACAGAGTAGACAAATAATTACGGTCTTTTATAGGGTTACCACCAATGATATTACCAGCCATACCGTACAAATTTATATAAAAATAATGTTCTTACTTTACTACGAAAAATACAATGGTTTCATTGCTGAGATTCTGATAATTAGGTAGGTATAATAATCGTCACGGTCAAAGTGAAGATCAGAAATAAATACAAAAAAGAACCATGATTTATAATAAAAATACGTAATGGACTATTTTCTCTAGTACTATTAAGAAAAATACGTAGACGGGACGCTATTGTGTATACTTTAGACACAAGTCACAACCGGGAAATCGGTAACATTTTGGAATATAAAATAAGTGTAGGTGGGTATCAAGAATATTTAAGAAACTTATCGAAATAATCGTGGCAACCCTAATTCGGTAAGTTAACAGCGCGCTACATTTTCAAGGTCATCAGACAAAAAATGCAATACGAGCATTAGTTTGTTGGAAACCAGTTTGATAACCAAATACGGCGAATAAGAAAGTGCTGTTTTACTCAATATTTGCTTACTCTGCGTTCTGCGCCTGCCTACTTATTTAATTTATAGAACAATAGAGATAAACGACTGGTCGAATATACTAACTTTTTTGTATGTTGACTTTGCCGAATCAATCATATTTATTTGTAATATTAATATTCGGATTGCGATTTCCCGCAAAAAAATCGGTTTCAAAATAGAATGTTATCACGCTATTATCAAACAAAAAAATAGGAAGGAAACGAGTAGGGGGGAATCGCGACTGACCCGCTTTTTTAATATTGCGCATAATAGAGGCAAAAATTTAATTATGATTATCTATATCGTTACGAAACAAAGAGGCTAATTAACTTTTAATATTCTTTAAATGACTCTAATAGTAAATACGTAGGCAAGTTTAAAACTAGCCAAGGTGAGTATTTATCAGTTACAACGCACGATTAAAGTTAGTAGGTATTATTGTTAGGAAACACACTGTATCGTAACTATAGAATATTTAATCTATGCCTGTACAAAATCTAATGGTGGCACTTCACATGGTTATTTGCGTTTGCTGTTGGGCGTTTGTTGTTTTTAGCAAAATTTTTGTTCTCCCTACACGTGAATATGTAAATATCATGGATGTATTATGTATATTATTTGGTAAATACAGGCAAATACGACCATCCACATATGGCAGCCAAATAACGAATACCACTAATATTTGACAGCTTTCTGTCATTCTGATATTGACTATATTTGTCAATAATTTGTGAGATATACCTACCTTCAACCCATGGTAAAAGTTTGCCAAAAATTTCAAATACACAAATATTTATTCACATATTTTATCATATATTCATTTTATTATTTTCTTTTGTTCTTTTACAGGTCAAAAAACTTTTTACAGAAAGAACCTATTTTATCGTGGCAGCCAATGCCAAATAAAATCTTTGCAAGGTTAAAATGTATATAACATAGATGTAGTATTCTTTTACGTCACACATAAATAATGATGCCTGATAGAAAGAAACCAACTTATTAGGCTGAGTGCACATAAATCTTTGTTATTCCCTGGGCGGTTCATGAACGGCCATTTCCTTGAATACCGTGAGGCACTAAAAAGGGAGTAAACAGAAGGTGCGAGCCGGTGAATTATCAACATAACGCACATTGCTTAGTTAATAATAGAACTATGTACTTGCAAGAATATTTGGGACATGTTCAGGAGTTTGCAGGTGTATTCATCAGTGGTGAAGGTTGTTTGGTCCCCCCAATATGTTACATATATCGATATGGACAGAAAGAATACAGAACCGATTTTTGAGGTACCTTAAAGTCAAGACCAGGAGACGACATGTTTCATATCTTAATAATTGTAAGCAATATAATCTACTAAGTACATCTATTTAGCAGGCGTGTGTTAATGGACATGAGTTTCTTATTTTGTAGTGTAACAGGTGAATTTGAAACGGACCTATTGGCACCCAAAAATCGAACTAGACATACCCGCCTGTTCAGTGTTCCGCCACATCGCACTAATTATGGTAAAAATGCTGTTCTCACACGCTTACCTAGTTACAATGATAATTTGTACGATATTGATATATTCCAGCTCTCCAATAGCGTTCTTAAGAAACAAATTATTAGTAAGTTAAAGTCATACTTGCCTACGTGAAGGTGTATTGGATAATGTAATTAGGTAACATAATATAGCTGGAGCACTAATGTTTGCTTAAATTAAGTAATGAGTATACACCTAGTTATTAATAAATGCATGTAATATTTTACTTGTCGAGAAACTTTATTATTGGCTTAGAGTCCTACGCAATTATTAAGTTTACCCATGATAATAATATACGAAAAGCCGGTATACGACAACATTGTATCTCATAGAGAACGACGATAGCAATTTTACATCGCTAGAAGCTTCCCTTTGTAGAGTCAGACGGCAGGGATCAGGTTTAAGAGACTTCTCTCCACTCACTGGTGTTCATAGGAGAGAGGGAGAGAAGAGAAGAGAAAGGGAGAGAAGAGAGAGGAGAGAGGGAGAGAAGAGAGAGGAGAGAGGGGATCAGTAAAATAAAGAAGACAGATAGGTAGATAGACACGTCAATAAGTACCGGCAACCAACCCAGGTAAACTAACTAACTAAGTACCAGCAAAGTAAGATACCAGCGCCTCTTGAGATAGATTGTGACAATCGACATGTGATACTTCTGTTTGTAAGTAGGTATCTACATAGGTTTTGTTTTTTCTGTTTGTTTCAGGTAATTTTCGAAGTGGATGAGCGCGGGCTTATCCAGTATTCTGATAAAAAAAGATTCGTAAATATTGTAAGCATCACAGCAACTTTTGTCTTTGACTATACTTTTTATTACTTCCAAGTCATATCTAGCTTTGTAGACACTAAAACAATAAGGCCTTCTGATGTTGACGGCCTAGGAATGTTCATTAACCGGACGATAATTATAAATTAAATCTCATTTGCTAATTCAGTCAGGATGTGTGAAATAGAACGTCCACAGTGGATATCAAATTAATTTGAACTCGAGTCCATTTACTGAACGACCCGCCCATATTTGCACGGTAAATATAGGTACCTAGGTTTTAGGAGAGGTAGAACACGACGGTATTTCCGTCCAACTAAGGAGTCCGACTGGGGAAGTGCCTCCATCCTACAGAATAACGCGGCCATAATAACCTCGTGTTGTGTTCTCGGCAGTGAGTAACGTAGCCAGAGCTCACTGGAGAGTTTTTGTGCTGTCAGTGGGAAGACCAAAGGCTATTACCGCTTGATCTTCTACACTGACGGCACAGAAACTTTTCGTGTTTATAGGGTTAGCAGCAGGAGTGTGACTCCCCTGGTGTTGCACACGTCCATAGGCCACGGTAACCACTTTACATCGGGTGGGCCGTGTGCTTGTCTGCCACCTAAGTAGTATAAAAAACCTATATTCTTTATTAAATTTTAACTTCACATTCAGTAAGGTATTGTGACTTTTATACCACCCGCCTGCCTCGTACACACACATGGCATTTTTTCAGTGTTTCTGGTACCTATGACAGCAGTTGATAATTAGCAGCAACGGGGTCCAGGAATCCTGTTTCATGGAAATTATGTGTATTTGAAATACAAAATAGTTCCACTTTTTATATGTTTGAAAACATTAATAAGTAACGTTCTGTTTATGACGATTAACTTCTGACGTTGACTGTACGCGATCAAATTTTGTTTAGATTGAATAGAATAAGACTAAGTTTTACTAAAAAAAGTTACACTAAGTATATACCTACTTACAGCTACAAAATTTGTGTAGATTTTTGACATAATAGCTGTATATATGTCGCAGACAACTAGCTTAGACCGACGGATTAACGTGCTCTCTGAGACACGCCCAGACCAATGCAGATATCCATGTTCATGCATTCAAATAATTAGTTGCATTGAGCAGGGATCGAACCCGCACCTCATGCACAGCGGCCGCGTTCATTACCGTTACGCCATAGAGAATGAAGAAGAAGAATAATAGGGGTTAAAGTATGGAATTGCCGTTTCATTGTAATAGGTACTTCGAATTGACATAGAAACTTCATGGTTTGAGATTTTTGAGTGAAACTTTTTCCACATGGTACCTATGTAGTTCTTCATTTAAAAATGTGCAACATTCGATTATCGACTTTCAGTTGTTTTTTTTATTCAGCTTAGACAAGAAAGATGGATACTTCGAAAATTCGAGTGATTTTTGAATACGAGTTCCGACGCGGAACTAACGCGGCAGAAACAGCTCGCAATATCAATTTGGCGTTTGGAGAGGGGACTGCTAATGAACGCACCGTGCGATTTTGGTTTAAACGCTTTCGTGATGGAAACTTTGATTTGAAGAACGAACCACGAGGAAGGCCGTCCACACAGGTGAATAACAATGAATTGAAAGACATGGTGGAAGCCGATCCGAGCCAAACTACCCAGGAATTAGCTGCATGGTTTAACGTTACCTTACCAACAATATTGACTCATTTGCGTCAAATCAATAAAATAAAAAAATGTGAAAAATGGGTACCTCATGATTTGACTGATCTGCAGAAAGAAATGCGTGTTGAAACTTGTGTTGCCTTGTTGAATCGATACAGAAATGAAGGAATATTGGATCGAATTGTGACATGTGATGAAAAGTGGATTCTTTACGATAACCGTAAGCGAAAAATGCAAACGCCACAACAGTGTCCTAAAGTAAAGCTTACCAATAAAAAGGTAATGGTAACTGTTTGGTGGTCTCAGCATGGTGTTATTCACTATAGCTTTCTACGATCTGGTCAAGCAATAACGGCAGATGTCTACTGTGCCGAACTCCGAACAATGATAGCAAAACTAGCAGTGAAACAGCCCCGACTCATGAATCGATCTTCACCATTATTGCTCCATGATAACGCGAGACCTCATACAGCACGAGAAACCGTTTTAACTCTACAGGAACTGCAATTAGAAACTATCCGTCACCCTCCGTATTCGCCAGACCTTGCTCCAACAGACTACCATTTTTTTCGTGATTTGGACAATTTTTTATGTGATAAAAAGTTTTCTTCTCAGGAGGCAGTACAAAATGCTTTCACACAGTTTGTCGAATCTAGATCACCAGAGTTCTATCGCAAAGGCATAAATGACCTTCCTACTAGATGGCAGCAATGTATAGATAATAATGGTAATTATTTTGATTAAATGAATACGTTAAATTAAAAAAAAACTAATTTCAATTTGTCAGTACAAATCGGCAATTTCATACTTTAACCCCTAATATTTACCCGACTGCCAATAAAGATTATGTTTTTCGCGCGTATCTTGTATGTTAGTATGTGTTTGTAATATTTTTTATTATCTCATATCTTCTGATCCACCGTACGGATTTCAATGATTCATAGCTCAAATGAAAGGTATTTATTGCCCAAGTGTTCTTGGGTAGATAAAATATGAACAAAATCTATAATTTGGGTTTTTGACGCCAAAATGTATGTGCTAAAAAACATTTTATCACTCAAATTTATCAAGTGAGGTATCAAAATGAAGGCTATTAAAAGACGATAGATTACACACATAATATATATGCCATGACTAATAAATATAAAATAAAATAAATTATTAAAAACAAAAAACCCGCCTGGTGATAAAAAGATCGAAACAAGCTTCATAGCAGGCGGTACCCATTTGCAAATCTCAAACCAGATAAAAAAATGGGTACCGCCCGCTATAAAGCTTCTTTCGATCTTTTTAGCATCAGTGGTGTTTTTAATTTTTAATAATTTATTTTTTCAATGTCATTAAAAAGAGAAATCACATCACATCACTCTTTCTATACTCTTAGCCATTACGTCAGATAGACAAAGCCCGTGTTCAATTATAAATAACATCATATGGTATCGAGATAACGTCAACTCGATAGCCGTCAGTAAACATATCTACTGATTACTCCCATTTAGGGATTTACTGATAACCTTTAGTGGCGAGCTGTTACAATAATGACCATAAGTAGTTATATGTAGGTAACAAATATGTTTACACAGCATGGAAAATATAACAAAGGCTAAGCATACCATTTGAAAATAAAGTGTTGCGATAACGCTCAAAATGATAAAAGGTTTGCATATAAGGTGATTTTTTTTTTACGTGCGGGGAATCCCCACGCCCTCCGGGGTCGGAGGGGCCGGACTAAACCGCACGCCCTCTGTGTGTCGTAGTGCTAGGCCGAAGGTGAGGTTGCCAGGCGATATATCCCTCGCACCCCGGCCCGGTCATGCCCTCCTTGCAGGGGGGACCACGCGGTCCCCGACTCGGCCCCGGTATGGGGAGGCGCGCATCGGTCCGCGATGCGCGCCGCCGCGACGCGCCGTGGGCATATAAGGTGGGTGATCGGTCCCGGTTGTCTTAGGAACATTAGGCATTAGTTAGGCTGGAAAGCCGACATCAACTGATGGGGAAAATGGCTCAGAGAATGTTGATAGCAATACACAAATCCCTTCACTTTTGAAGCGTCGATAGCTTAGTGGTTAAGGGGTCAGGCTTACGATCGAGAGGTCTCGGGTTCGAAGCCTGGCTATTACACTACCGACGTGAATTCACTCCCAGTACAAGCAGTTTAGCTTAGTTGGGGGGGGGGGGGGAGGGGGGGGGGGGTTAGAGGGAATATGAATAATTTCGATAATTTCAGTTGCTAATATTCTTTTCAAAACTCTAAAATCAAAACTAAACTAAAACCTGTCACGTCGGTCCGAATTACCATGCAAACGTCTATAGCATTGGTCACGGATAGTCATAAAAATCCCATAGCAACTAAGATATCACCAGTGAGTAGTGAAGGTCGGATGCAGATGCAATCGCTTCCTAGCAAATATCGAAATATGGCCAATTTTAACCGATTTCGAAAAAAGAAGAGGGTGCTCAATTCAAAAGTTTAGTAGAGTTAGAAGAAACTAATAACAAATCAGGCAAAGGTACAAGGGGCATGGTTTGCGGCAAATGGGTAAGACAAGACAGCAGGGATTTAGATTGCATTAAATAGTTATTAAGCCAGAAGCTAATGATTTTATTTATAGTCTTTAATTTATTAATAAATTAATTGTGATAATGCTATTATGCTATTCATAACACAATACAATGGACGTACTTTTTGCGGCGTTCATGTTTAGAATAATAATTAATAATTGAGGAAGGAAATCCACCACTCACTTTTAATCAACTACTAAAAGAGAACAAACTGTACTATACCTATACAAAATAAATGAAGTATTTTCAGGAAAATTTGTAAGTTAATAATAATAACTCATTTGCTGTGCAACAGACGTGGTTTAATACATACCTACATTCCAATTTTACAGACCACTGCTGTAGCTTTAGAACCGGTTATTCAGTATCAAGCCAACATTAATTAATATTACACGATAATCAATTAGCATTTCGTATTCCACAGATGGACGTAGCTTCTCCCAATGGGGATGCAGCCTGCGCCTTTATCCATACAGAGTTTGAGTTTGTTATTGTCACAGAACAGCCCCTCTAGACAAGTGGCAATCCGCTAGCCGGCGTTTGGTGGAATAGAATGACGAATGTATGGGATTTGAAGTAAATGGCAGTCGTTAACGCATGTAAAATACGTCAAATCCTATACAATCGTCATTCTATTCCATCAAACGCCTGCTAGCGAATTGCCACTTGTCTAGAGGGGCAGGGCCAACAAAACCACTGCGGCACATCAGTTACTGTAACAAATGTTATTTAACTTTAGACTTTATTTTTTAAGTTTAAAGCCTAAAATTAAATGACAATCTTGTAGAGTAAATGAAAAATGTTATAAACTCTTTTTTACTTTTTTAACTTTATCATTTAGCTTTAGAGTATAAAATTCAACAACATTTTGTGCAATGTTAGCGGTGTGACAGTGGTTATGGAATCGGAGGCCAGATGGTTATTGTTGTTTGGTCATATGCTGCTGCCATCTAAAATTAGTTTTGCGTCTGCATCCCCATTTTGAGAGGCTTTAGCCTATTGTTTTCAGGCTGGCCAGACCGGCCAGACGGGTTGGTACAAGGTATTATTTTGAGTTTCCTTTTCTCGCAGTGATATTGTCTGCGTATTTTTCCGTTAGTAGGAACTTATGACCCCCTCGGATAAGATGGGGTGGTGATACCTACCTACTAGTTTATATTCTCCTTCACCACACAGGTGAAAGTGTTGTGAATAATATTTGAAGTACTTTTTTCTTACTTTTTCAGTGAAAAATGGCTTCATCAATTTGCCATTTGAAAGATTTAAGTCAAATCGATACTAATTATGGAAAATCTTTTTATTCTAGGTACTACTAACTACATATAGTTTATGCATCATTATGAATGTCATGAAACTCATTGTTAGCTTAAGTAATATGTAAATGTAAAAAAAGACCACTAAAAATAAGCTGTAGAGTTTCATAAAATAAATAAATAAATAAAATAAATAAATTGTACGGTTCTGCTAGTAAGCCATCACAAATTAAAATGTACGACAAGATAATTGCACAATTCATACTTAAGTGCAGGTACGGAGGTTCAATTACTTGACAATTTTGTTGTCATTAAGATTCCTCGGTCGATAAATTCAGCCTTGAAGCGGTGTATGGGGCCCACTGAGACCTTCGAGGTGGAGCAGACCTCACCTGCAAGCCGTTAAACCTCATATTTATTATATTAGGTATAGGTATAGCCGTTAAACCGCTTATTACAGCTATCTTACTTTCACCACTGAACCACAAAAGCTGCCCTGCAGGGGTGTCATTTATCCTACTTTAGTGAGGTTTTGAAAATGTGTACCGCAAGTTTTCATATTGTAATTGTGATAAAATAAAGTATGGCAGTGGTAGTCCCACAAGACGAAAATAAATAAGTTCAAACAACAAAAAAATAACGGGTTTTAATAGGTTTTCTAGGTTTTGAAATCTATAGAGAAAGATATTAATTGGTTAAAACTGTCAAAAAAATATTCAACCTTATACCTATTCATCATACGCAGTGACAGTTGTTGTCATTTAGGCATCATTGTAAAAGATTTATAGTGGTTGTACCTACAATACAATAAATAATAACATTGATATATTAGTCATATCATATCCCAAGAAGGATTGGTTGCGATGTCAAAACTGCATCATGTTGTATGAAAAAAGTAATAGGTACATAGGCGCCAAGTACTGCCTACCTACCTAGTGAGTTCACACTCACTGATTCGTGCACGTATGTCCTGTAATTGCGCTGGTGCTTATGTTGAGTAAAGCGAATTAGCCTCGTTTTGGGTAATAGGTAACTTCAACATAACTACCTACCTATTATGAGACAAGCGGTCTAGAACGAAAATTAAGTCACGGATCCTGGGAGAGCCGGGACCGTATTTTGAATTTGGAAGTGTGTATCGCAACCATAATGATTTTTTATATAAAACTTAAGTTGTATTGTTTGATACCTGTCAACGCTCAATATCCAGTATCCTAAATTCAAACGAGTCCTCAAAATGTCCTCAATAACAATTCAAACACCAAACTTGGATCACACAATACAAAAACCTGCACTTCAATTTTCACTTTATATTATATTATACTACACATCAACTCCACTAATGTAATATACAAATACACTTTTCAAACCTCAATTCAGTTATAATTTTCGATTTATTTGTTTTATTTATTCGTGTATTGCACGAAGCGCTTGCGCGGCCGACTCACCGACCAAGACTGACTGGAAATGAGGCAAGCACATGGTCGCCGAAGGGTTACTATAAGCATTTACTATACATATAGCATATATACCTTGAATTTGTGCGTTCTCAAGGACGACCAATGATTTTGATTGCGATAGAACGCGACAACTAATGACTTAGACTGCGTGAACCACAATATTGTGACCAGTGAGAAATGGAAAATGGGTTAACATGTACCCAATTTAATGCGTTCAGAAAGTATTTGGTGGTTATGGATAAAAAGTACCTATTCATGTTATGAGCTATGAGCTAATTTTTTTGCCAATCAGCTATTTTGAGTAACGCACATGACATACAAAATTTCCAAAACTTTTTGTTATAATGTTTTAAAAATTATGATAACCATTCGTTATTAAACTTTTGTGAATCGCATTTGACAACTATCTCACCTGTTGATAAGTGATGATGTGGCCGATAAAGCCTGTTGTTTCTCCTGTTTAGAAGCCACTTACTCACTCCAGACTCCCAGATCATAACATTACTGACGACAAAAAACCCTCGCAAGGAGTTCTATTTATTAGTAGTGCGCTATACAACATATGTATTACTAAAACAGTTTCTGCGTATGCAATCTTTTTCTACTTGACATGTTTAGGTGGACTCCACTTCTAATTTTAGACCAGGAGCCCGGTTTCCTATTTTTTCCAACCATTTTATTTCGGTGAAATGGCTATTACAGGCTCAACGCTACATCAAAGCTTCGTTCATTATTCAGCAGGTGTAGCGAATTGCAGATGAAGTTGGCTTCGGTTCGATAGGGTCCCTTTCCTCTTTTAGTCCTTAATAATTCACACAACGAACGTGTTGCCTATAGGTATGTCCTATCCATACTAATATTATAAATGTGAAAGTAACTCTGTCTGTCTGTCTGTCTGTATGTTACGCTTTCACGCCTAAACCACAGAACCGATTTTAATGAAATTTGGTGTAGGGGTAGGTTAGACCTTGAGAAAGGACATAGGCTATGTTTGGTCGCGATAACCGACATCCACGCGGGCGGAGCCGCGGGCAAAAGCTAGTATACATATAAACTGACTATCCACTAAGTGTATAATATGTGTGCGAATTATTTAACATCGATAGTACCTACACGTCACTATCTTAAATAAATACAGTAAGTAATTAAATAATAACAACTCTATTTATATAACTGTACCCCAAGCCTCCTCTTATTTGATAAGAAAAGGATAAAGATAGGCAGAAAAAGTAAGTTTGTTTAGCGTGCGGCAACCTCTTGCGATGGAAAGGTCGCCAGTGCGAATCCTGGCTTTAATAACAAACATTTAAGCTATTAAGGTAGTAAACAATAATAAACATAAGGTGTCACTCACAGCTTTCAACATGCAAAGAGGTTAAAAATAAAATACAAAATAATTTGAAATTAGGATTATAGAATTAGGCGACAAACCCACTGATATTCTTAAATTCGTCGCCCTGATTAAAAGTTCGTCCCCTGTTGGAATTTAATAACAAGTGTTTAACTATTATAATTAATATGCATGCTGATTTTATAGTCGTTTGGCGAAAAATTTTGGACACAGCTTCGATAGCAAATCGGCTGGAAGTATTCATTTGGCGAAAAACATTTTTTTAATGAACACGACAAAAAATTTATTTTATCACCGAATTAATACTTCTAGACGATTTTGCTATCGAAACTGTGCTCCAAATCTTAGAACAATTATCTGCATACAAAGTCCGTTATCTCAATATTTTGCAATTGTCACAAAGACCCTTCATACACTCACGTCTTGAATTATATTTTTTAAGGTTCAATCAAAACTGCCAAACTCGTCACTCATCAAATTGTGGCGAATATTTACACGTGCCATTTACACAACGACAGGAAATTTGTTCACAGCAGTTCATTATAAAATTGTCAGTACCTAATACACGATGCCTCTAAGTAAACATACATTAGTAATTGATGGTAAACTCGTATGCCAATCGATATAGTTCCGTCCATCAGCAAAGTCACTTTACATAAATTAGCAGCTAATAAGATACGGATCGATAGCGTTTAGCGTTTTAGACCTAAAATAACTGTAATTTTATTTTGCATAGGCAAAACCATCTTTATAGCCCACGAGCCACACTTAAATTTGGTCAATGACTTCCTCCTGGGAGATACTTCGTACAGTGGTTAAGGAAGTTAAATCATGAATTTTCGTGGTTGTCAGCTGGCACTTTGTCGGTGGGGTAAGCAGCGGTGAGTGCTCAAACATGTAAAAAAAAGAAAAAAATTCAGTCATTTCCTCCCGGCTGAAAATTGGCTAAATTACAGTTAAGCTAATGTCTTGAAGGAAAAAAATTGTCAGCTGCTCATATCGCGGTGGAAAACCTATCAGCTGATGACCTAAAGTTTAAAAAAAAAAATAGTCAGTCATTTCCTCCCGGCTAAAAATTGGCTAAAATACAGTTAAGCCAATACCTTGAAGGAAAAAAATTGTCAGCTGGCCATATCGCGGTGGAATACGCGTCAGCTGGTGACCAAAAGTTCAAAAAGTTGTATAAAAAATTAAAATCGTCAGTCATTTCCTTCCGGCTCAAAATTGGCCAAAATGTAGTTGAGTCAATACCTTGAAGGAAATAAATTGTCCGCAGCGCATACCGCGGTGGAAAACGCCTCAGCTGGTGACGTGTCCAAAATTCAGTCATTTCCTCCCGGCACAAAATTGGCCAAAATATAGTTAAGCCAATACCTTGAAGAAAATAAATTGTCAGCTGCTCTTGCCGCGGTGGAAAACCTGTCAGCTGGTGACCTAAAGTTGTCAATTTTTTTTTAAATCGTCAGTCATTTCCTTCCGGCTCAAAATTGGCTAAAATACAGTTAAGCCAATACCTTGAAGGAAAAATATTGTCAGCTGGCCATATAGCGGTGGAATACGCGTCAGCTGGTGACCAAAAGTTCAAAAAGTTGTATGAAAAATTAAAATCGTCAGTCATTTCCTCCCGGCTCAAAATTGGCCAAAATATAGCTAAGCCAATACCTTGGAGAAAATAAATTGTCAGCTGCTCACGTAGCGGTGGAAAATGCCTCAGCTGGTCACGTGAAAAAAATCAGTCATTTCCTCCGGGCTCAAAATTGACCGAAATACAGATAATCCAATACCTTGAAGGAAATCTATTGGCAGCTGCCCATGCCGCGGTGGAAAATGCATTAGCTGGTCACGTGACAAAATTCACTCATCTCCTCCCGGCTCAAAATTTGCCAAAATACAGTTAAGCCAATATCTTGAAGGACCAAACTTGTCAGCTGCCCATATCCATATCCATACCATTTTGTCACGTGACCAGCTGACGCATTTTCTGCCACGGCATGAGCAACTGACAATTTATTTTCTTCAAGGTAGTGGCTTACTTATATTTTGGCAAATTTTGGGCCGGGAGGAAATGACGGAACTTGGTCAGATTACCAGCTGATGCATTTTCCACAGGGGCATTTGCAGCTGACAATTCTTGTCCTTCAAGGCATTGGCTGAACTGTATTTTGGCCATTTTGTCACGTGACCAGCTGATGCATTTTCTACCGCGGCATGGGCAGCTGCCAATAGATTTCCTTCAAGGTATTGGATTATCTGCATTTTGGTCAATTTTGAGCCTGGAGGCAATGACTGAATTTCTTCACGTGACCAGCTGACGCATTTTCCACCGCTGCGTGAGCAGCTGACAATTTATTTTCTCCAAGGTATTGGTTCAGCTATATTTTGGCCAATTTTGAGCCGGGAGGAAATGACTGACGATTTTAATTTTTCATATAACTTTTTGAACTTTTGGTCACCAGCTGACGCGTATTCCACCGCTATATGGCCAGCTGACAATATTTTTCCTTCAAGGTATTGGCTTAACTGTATTTTAGCCAATTTTGAGCCGGGAGGAAATGACTGACGATTTAATTTTTTTTGACAACTTTAGGTCACTAGCTGACAGGTTTTCCACCGCGATATGAGCAGCTGACAATTTTTGTCCTTCAAGACATTGGCTTAACTGTAATTTAGCCAATTTTCAGCCGGCAGGAAATGACTGAATTTTATTCATTTTTTAACATGTTTGAGCGGTTACCGCTGCTTACTCCACCAGCAAAGTGCCAGCTGACAACCACGAAAATTCATGATTTGACTTCCTTAACCACTGTACGAAGTATCTCCCGGCAGGCGATTGGTCATGAGAACCTGTCGCTGGCTTGCGGTCTATTACCATAACTGCAAACAGCACGTGCCCTGTGCCCCGTCCTCAGGGAGGGGGAGGGAGGATCCAAATGATCCATAATTCTCTCACATGAACTCTCAAAACATTTTTATTGGGCGCTTTATTAATAGGATGACTTAATAAAATTCGCTATTTCAACTTTCCAGACGGGCCCCAAATTCTTGTATATATGCCTCGGTTTAAATGGTCCTTTGAATGTTTGTCAAACTATCTACATTTCATACAATTGTAGGAATGAACATATATGTATACGCATATTACGTCAGTTTTGTTGAACGGTCAACCAGTCTTTTGTTGTTCAGTTATCTTTACGAAATCATCTGACCATTGTGTAAGTAATGGTATAGTATGTGGAGTACGTAATGCGAGGTTTACTGACCGGATCTTATGAGAACAGCAGCTAATGGCTAATGCCGGGTACATATAGACATACAAACCCAAATTCACTGGTTGTTTTCTCAAGATCTTCGTTCCCTAGTCAACCTTGTTTACTATTTAGTACACTTTTTCTTAATGTTGCGGGGTACTGGCCTCTTTTTATAGTAATTATTGTTAAGATGGTTAAAACATGTCCATCCAAAGGTTGCCTGGAAGAGATTGCTTGTATCGATAAGGCCGCCATTTGTATACATTTCTTATTATGTCCATAAATGTACTGTAAATTATTGGTGTGCAATAAAGATTTATCTAATTAAATCTTTAAGTGCAAACTTTGGACGATGATTGCCCAGCCTCCCCAGACAAGCGATGCAGCAATGACGAATGTATGAGATTTGATGTCTAAGACATGCGTTGACGACTGATCATTTAATAGGTTGTCGATTAGTGACGTCAAATAAAATCATTCTCCTTTGTTTAGTTGTTAAGTTCCAGATTTATGAGTTATGACAAAAGAGGTCTTAGATGCAGGTGCACCCTGTATATTACACATGTTAATTAATACCTAACACAAACGTTTAGCAATTAACTTAGACACTGGTAACTGTGACCTAGATTGCTAGAAACAGCTAGAATATATAGACCACCGACGAATATATTTCATTTTAAATAATACCAAGACTGAATATTATACTGCTTCCGTCTCCAGCCTCGAAGATCTAAGAGAGAGAAGAAGAAGTACAAGGTTAAGTTAAGCTCAGCTGCAAGTTTGTACAATTGCTGATTGATGGATGAACAACTGGGGCAGGCTTTTCTCTCGTGGTTGGGGCACCTCCCAAACGGCGAATGAAACATTCTAGCTAGACAATCTTATACAAACGCATCTAGCGTAACAAACAGTGCATCGGCAGTCAACCGTGAGGAGCAATATATGTGGCGGTGGGACAAAAGTACTTAACGCAGTAGGCTATATTAACAAAATCTGTTAAACAGCATACAGAATCCTAGCTTATTCTGATTCGTAGATTTAGTAGTATTACAGCTTTTGTAGTATATTATACAGGAATTTAGGTTATTTTCGGGAGCGTAGGTACCTACACCAGAGCCTCATCTATTTATAAGCTAGTGATGCTGGCCTGGTCCCAAAGATATTCGTAGGGCCCCATATTTCCTATTTTAAGATATACTCTCTAAAACACATGATTTAAAGTAACTGTTTCCTTGAAAACGGGAGTTACATTAAGTACTAAAAGCCTTAGAAGCTAGTTTAAAATTTATGTTGCTTAAGTGACATACTCCAACTTGATTGTCTTTCAAATTGCTGACGTAAAACATTTGGCCTTTAGAAGCTTTTATGTTTAACGTATTTTATGTTTGTACAGCCTCCTACTCATTTTCATTATTTTCTATAAATAAAATGAGTGCTTGACTCATTTATATAAGTATCAAACCAATATAGCATGATACCTTATAATCAGAGCCATCTATCGAATTCAAGCTAAACTTCTGAGAAACTACACCTGTATCACATGATGAATGATCTCACGTCGACTGCTATGAACACAATATCCTAATAATATCTGGCGCTGGATCGCGGCTGAATTCTGATAAAATTCAAACTTCTGGTTGTAACAATCATAGGTGTTACTTTGTGATCTAAAATAAATTCACTGACCTGTTCTTTATCTTCCTGAGACTTTGGCCAAAGGGTAACGTTGAGCACAATTTCTCCCATATCCTGAGCTGGCTTGGCAGGGTCATGGAGACACAGAACAAGGTCTTGAGTACGTCCTAATTCTAACGCTGTCAGGTCTAGATAGCAAGATCCCATGAAGTCGTCTTGAAGACCCCAATCGTAGTCGAAAACCTGTAAAATGTGGTTGTTTCTTAAGTAGGTAATGTCTCAGTTATACAAAATCTGTAAAAGTATCTTAAAGTAAACAAATCGTGATTGAACCCTGACACACATTATTCCACCCTACTTAGAATTCTAGATAGTTTGATAAAGCAATAGAGTGAACTAAATGATTTTACTAACGTCACATCTAAATGCACAAGTTTGTGCTGATGTTTGAATGTTTGCTACTCAATCACTCTCAAACGACTTCAATCTGGCTGAAATTGAACCTGGGTTAAAGTTAAAAGATTCTGGAATGGTTTGTATTTCATGTGGGTGGAACCGTGAGCAACGAATTGTCATTTTAATTAACTAACTAACTATAACTTTATGTAACATTTACGGTGTGCTAACTTTAATCTAGTAGTATGTCGTGTTATAACGCACCCAAATGGAAAACATTATGCATGAACATGAACACACAAGAAC
Source organism: Eilema caniola (assembly GCA_949126895.1). Classification (NCBI taxonomy): domain Eukaryota; kingdom Metazoa; phylum Arthropoda; class Insecta; order Lepidoptera; family Erebidae; genus Eilema; species Eilema caniola. The sequence goes on along the minus strand of OX421460.1, from coordinate 10,896,118 downwards.
ACGGCAACAATAGTTACGTAATCATACAATTACAAATGCTTCCATTTAGAATCGTCAAAGGCAAATAAAAAGGCACTAGATATTGCAAATTACAATTGAGTGCAAGACCTAATTAGAGCTTATACCACCCATAGAGGTATTCTACATGCATGTTGTCAATATTTCCAAGACAGTTCTTCAGCAATTTACATTTTAAAACCGATTAAATTGCTTTTATAGCCGCGTAAGTTGTGCAGTAACAACTGTTTTCCGTGAATATTAACATAGGACGTCTTCAAAAATAAATATAATCTTAACTGATGGGAGCGTATGATTATAATGTGACGAAATTTTGAATTCATACTGTTATCACGATTTACTTGGTGTTGTTCCGATCGATCGGTCAGTCACTATAAACCAATCTCGAGGACTAGGAGAGTGGGCCACGGGTTCCAAAGTGCAAGCATTGGATGCATCGAGGATTGGCACTTGGAAAACGCATTACTGGAATACGAATGCGAAAGAGAAGCCCCCGGTTTCGTGCATAGTTTGCACTTTCGAGCCTGAGATCCGCTCTCACTCGTTTCTTTGTGAATTGGTTTATCTAATCTTTGATTTGACAACCTAACTTTTAAACTCTTGCGTTCTATGATAAATAATAAGGGAGAACGGAATTAACGCGATCATGGTATAGGTACTTACATACGTATGATTGCCTGACGTTTCGACCAGGTTACAACGGCCGTGGCCACAGGTCGTTCTCCCTTATTATTTGACAACCTGTTTATGAATAATATATAAATAATTGGAAAATAAAATCCAACTTACCTTTAATTGAACCGGTTGAAAAGGATCTTCAATCGGAACAGTAAAACATTCATCCCAAACTGGATTGAGGTCCCTATACACTATTCTGGACTTGTGCAGCAATCTTCCTCCAGCTTTGAACTTCACGTAAGGATCACTCGTGCCTGACAACAAGCCTGGTTTTGGACCCCACAAAACACTACAGTTAGAAGAGGAAAAAGCAAAATAAATCAAGAACGTAAGCTAGGGTAACTAAGAATTTGGCGGTTATTTTTAAAAAAAATTGAGGTTATTTATTCTGTGATATTTATACTGCTTTAGTCTTCCCAGTTGGTCAGTTGTTAAGTTGTTGTCAAGTTGTTGTTGTTGTTGATAATTTTCATAAGATTTTCAAGGAAATAGGTGTTTTTGTAAAGTAGGCAAATGTTTCTTATTCCGTATTTCCGTTGCATATGCATGGTATATTTTGATTACACTATGAACAACCAAAGTTAAGATAGAATTTGTGCAAATGAGCAGTTTTTCGAAGACTTATACTTTCGACATTATAATTTCGACTTTAATCTTCTGTAGAATGCTAAATATAGTACACAAGGTACAGTTTTCAAAAATATCAATAATAGATGTGTTACAACAACTTCATTATCATTGAAAATTTGAAATTATTATAACGAGTGGGCCGCTCATAAGATTACAATGAAATAAAGCCAATGAAGATTGTTATTTTGAAAGTTATATTATATTTAACAATGGTTGTCAATATTAATATGGTTCTTCCAAACTTTTGCCCAACAAATATTACTGTTAGAATAAGTCTGAGAGTTAAACTTGCTTCTAAATTAATATTACTGAAGTTTTACTAAAAACATTATACATTGATAAATAATATTGGCTACCTAATTGCAGGCTAATAAAATGTCTGGTATAATTTTATAACACGATTTTAACATCAAGATATAATATGTCCGTAGCCTATTGTAAGCTCTAATAATATTACCATTAGTGCAGAAAGAGTGGTTGTTTTTGAAATGCTTGAAGTTTCCTCCAAAGTCTATTATATTGGTAACCAGATAATAATTTAAATTTTATTTATAAATTTACTACGAATAAAGAGTACTGGTTAGTTACGAATTTTGTTTCTTACAGCGGTTGCTACTTATGCATTTAGTGAGAACTCAAATCTACGTTGTTTACTTTAGGTCGGTCCAGTATCTACATCATGCGAATGTGTTCAACAAAAGATTTTGGTTACAATAATAATGACGTTGTTCATCTATATACTCGTATCACCCTATTCTTAACATTATTATTTTAAGCGAAATGTGCTGTGAGACATATGTCCTTTTCGTTCTTGATAAAAGTCAAGTAATAGAAGAGGGCCAACAACAGCGAACACACTTAAGGGAAAGTAATCTAGATTATAAATATTATATTATAACTGTGCCAGTTTCTACCTCGGAGGATAAGGCTGATGCTCCCCTGAGATAAGGCTATGAGTTTGTCGAGCAGATTGGGAGATAACCGATTTTAAATATTAAGATAATAATCCCTACAATCCCTACAGAATCCTAGGATAGCCTATCACAATTTTACAATACGCTAAAGACAAAAATGATCTTTAATGAAGTCCTATGCGTTGAGTTTTCAACAAAAAAATCCTGTAATATGTAGAGCTATTAAAATTTTGGCTTGAACCAGGATATGTAGTTACTTATTATTACCAGACTACGGCATAGTCTCTTAGGGCATCCGCTGCTTCATGGTTGTTACGCATATAGGCTTTTGAACATCGTACAAATCCTGTTTATTTTCTGCTCGACGTTTGTGCCAATTATCCTCCCACAATAGCTCCTTATTATCATTTACACTAATCTAGCGCCGCATGCGTGCATACGCAAAAAGCAGCGAATGGCCTTAGGCTATGCAGCAGTATAGTTATGAGATTTCATCAAGTGATGACGTAGCTCATCACCTTTATCCCTCGTCTTTTAGAATTATTTATACGTAATTATATATTTCAAAATATAGATTAAAATTAATAACAGGTAAACTACGGGTGTACTGTGGGATGAAAGCTAAAGCGGTATTTGCGGAGAAACTGAACAAAACATGCAAAATAACAATAATAATTATAATGTCTGTATCTTGCCTTGTGTGTGTGTATGAGTGTGTGAGTGTGTGTGCGTGCGTGCATGTGTGTCCGTGTGTGTGTGTGTGTGTATGTGTGCGTGTGTGTGTATGTGTATGACTGGTTAATAATAAAGATGTTATTTATATAGCGAAATAATTGCAATTTTCAGTTATACACTTACAACTTCATGAGGCAGATTATCGTGATTCATTGAATTATATTCTATGTTTAGGTTTACTTTTTATTTAAAATCTGGTATTTTTACACGGCTATACATTTACAACACGTAAGTATACAGGATAAGAAATGGGAATACATTTAATTTTGTTTTTAATTTTTTTTTTAATTTAGACATATACAACAGATACTATTGTCTCTCGAAATACAGTATGATACGTAGTAATCTTACTGACGTCAATTCACTGCGTGTTATTTTTATACCACGGAGGTAGCAGACTAACATACGGTCCACCTGATGGAAAGTGGTTACCGTGTCCTATGGACGAGTACAATACCAGGGGAGCCATTCTCGTGCTGCCGACCCTGTAAGCACCTTCTGTGCCATCAATTTAGAAGACAAAGCAGGAGTAACCTTTGGTCTTCCCACTGACAGCACAAAAATTCTCCAGTGAGCTCTGGCCGCTCTACTCTCCGCCGAAAGTATAATACGAGAATATTATAGCTGCGGTATTCCGTATGTATCTATGAGAGGTTCAAGTATTACGTTACATAAGTCAAATGACTATGCTTTCTTGATTTCTGAAAATTCTGACTCCCGATGGAACTTACACAAGTCAGACATTATTTAGTGAATATATAAACGCCTTTGATGGCACAGAGATGCTCAGATTGATGGATAATTTTAAGTTCTCAGATTCGTGTCTTAGCAGATAAATGTGTTACTATTATTATTCGATTATAATAATAAAAAAGAGCTCGATAATACATACAAATATGGTAAACCATTGTGTCGAAGTTTTATCGAGTTCTTTTGAGACATAGTCGATAGTAGAAAACAATAGCACTCTGTACTACCACCAGCTTAGCAAGTAGGTATCCTAGCTGGCTTATTTTACTATTATTTTGAGTATAACGTGCGCAAATACCCAACCTCGAGGCAAAAGCCTGCGGGTGAGCCTCTATCCGTAGGTAGGTAAGCTTCTAGCACTTAGGTTTATATTTAAAATTTTCATAATAATTTCTTTATAGTATCAGATGGTTTGAATTAAATTTTTAAGCATTTTTCATGCTAAGTATTCAAATCGATTTAAATAGAAAAAAAGGTCTGGGAGCTTAGTGGTCAATGCATTGCCTCTGTGAGGCAAAGATTGCGGGTTCGAGCCCCGCCTAGACCTATTAAATGTTTTCTATATAAATCGATTATCAGATAGTTTTTACACTACCATTTAAAAAGTTCTAAACATAAATATAACGAAGATATCTGAATCACAATATTCCTCATCAAGCCTATAGTGTTTAGACTTTTATAAATACTAAAAAGTGCCATATGTTTAGATAATATCAGTTAAGTGCTGGCCTAGTGCTCTTATAAGATTGTTATAAAAGCAAGTGTTTGATATTTGATTAATTTATATTTAGATTTAATTTTACTGTGTTTTGCTGTGCGTAGCCAAATAATGAACCCAGTGTAGTGAAATTAAATTAACGAAGATTGTGGCATAATATGTGTAATTTGTGGTAAGTTCATTGCTACCTATTTCTTTTTCTTTCACAGTAACAAGGATACTAATATATTATCAGAGAATATTTCTTGAAGTTTGAATATGGTGAATGTAATTGTATTAGTAAAACAATTCCAGCGTTCATGTGTTCAAAAGTTCAATATTGCTCAACTTTTCCACTTCTACATGGTCTATATAACATATTCACAGAAGCTATTTAAGAATTCTAATTCTATAGAAAGACTAACTTCGGGATGCAAATATGTCAAATACAATTTGCTTATCATCGATATTGACTTATTTGATTTTGACACATTAATCCAGAGTTTGGTAAATTAATCAAGCGAGTAATATTGAACTTTAAAGTACTTCAGGTAAGGTTTGACCGAAGCAGGAAGACGTAGGTACACTATTAAATTTTATCACGAGAGATGTTATCCAATATCCGATTCGGTGTTGAACTCGATAAGCTTTCATAATGAGAAAGTGTAGGAAATAAAAATGAATGAGTCTTTTAGAACAGATGAGCCTATAAATGTGAAAGTAAATTTCAAATCAGATAGCTATATTGAGCTAGTTATGATGACATAAAGATAACGGCAGCCACACAAATACATTGGCGCATGATTCGCTCTTATATTCCCAAAGGATTCTCTTATGTGCTCAGACTTCAGAAACATATGCTATTATGTTATATAGCGAGAGATATGTGACAGCCAATCTCAACTCCGGCAACCTACGACACACAGACGCGTGCGTTTTAGTCGATTATAGATTATCATAATGACATGGGGATATTTCGCACGATAATAAAGGTACGTAAGAGGTCTCTTTGTCATCTATTAATAATAAATATTGAATGTATAATAATAAGAAGGAAAATTTGAAGATCTCCTACAAGGTACTCTCTGCAAGGGTCGAACCTTATCATCCAGCTGTGTCATTGTCAATTGTGTAAGTGGAAGTGTCAACTTACCATTTTTGTCCATTGCGACTAAGTTCTGTCCTCTCTTCAAGTGTATTCTTAATTGGAAGAATGAATATTGCCTTAATTGTTGTTCACGGAGTCTTTGACCTTCGTCTGGTTCCTGTTGAAAAATATCTGCATTAATGATGAATGTTCGTCACTATCGTCATCACTTTCGAGCACTAATTCCAGTTACATTAGTTTGCACTTTGAAATTCTCAAGCCCTCCTCCTTCTATAACTGGAACCCTTTGAAAAAACAAGTCCGAGAAGAAAACCTGTACTACATGCTGACCGATAGATGTAGCAGCTACATCTATCAGTCAGCATGTAGGTATCGTAGCCTTCGTAAGTGAGGTTAGCTGTGGCTAATTGATCCTGGTCCTGAATTAGCCATCGAACATAGATAAGCCACCAAGGTCATAAGAAATTTCGGTTATGAGGACTCTTTTAAAAAATGGAGTGGGGAAAGAACAAACAATTCGAATCCACGATATACAACTAACGGTACGTGTCATTCGATAAGGGACTGAGTTTAGAGTTGCACCATACGTATATCTAGCTGAATTTCATTAAGTACAGATCGTTGTTCTGGTTAATAAGCAGAGAGCTTGCAGATTTGAATTCTCTAAGACTAAGGCAAGATCTAGTTATTAACTAATTTTGGATTGAAAGCGATTGATTTGGAGTAAACGAAGTAAAGACAATTATAGACATATTGGTAACGAATTCACACGTGTCTTCAACACTGGCACAGTATTCCACAAACCTCTTCGAAGAATCATAGAACTTGTGAATATACTTTATTTATTTTATTACTACCGTGACTTGTAAACTTTTTTAAACTTATCAATTGCTGTAATATTTATGAAAACAGGTTGGGTTTTTAAGTACGTTGCACTGATTAAATGATTATTAATAATTTATGAGTTACTACGTGAGCCGCAGATTATCTATTCTAATCTATTCTAAACAAAAGTACATACACATAGGTACAGTTTAGACCATTGCCACAGATTACCTAATAGTTTTTGTTTAGTAAATTATAACAAAATATGACACGCACCTAGCATAAAAAATCACTCGACATCAAGGACATGCGGTAAGTCTCGCTTCAATAACAATTGTCTGCACAGTAATAGGTACTAATCGATCAGTGATCCCTTCATATTGCAATATGGGTAACTAACGGTTACCGAGTACTGGATGCTTGATTTTATTTTGTATTAGTCATTGTAGCTAGTCTTGCTGAGAGACACTCCCACATCTTCGGGGCCCAAGTGAACTTCCCTTGGTAAGCCACCGTCACACCGCGATCAATTCTTCATAATCCGAGATAAGGCAAATTAAAAAATAGTCCGAGGGTGTTCCCAGGGCTCCAAACGGAATTCAAATACATCCACGATTGGTACTCGGATATTATTTGTTAAAAATGACACAATGAAAACCAAGAATTATTACTTGAGAACGAATTATAAAACCGTAAGACAACTTCCTGCTATTATATTCTAAATAGGCGCTTGAACTTATAGCTTTCCCATTGAGTTATTTTCCCCCACACACACATTTTCCGAGCTTCCAATTACCCAAGCAACCAATGTCTGAACATTTGTTCGCCAAAGATTCATTCTGTGACAGTCTTATTTTCTTGCGAAGGCTCAAGGAGATAAGAGAAGATGTAGAATATACTCTAGAAAATACTCTTTTATTTCTAACCCTTAAGTCACTTGCAAAAGTTAAAAAGCTATTAAAAAGCAGACTATTATTTACCAATTGTAGTAGTTCGGCAGGCGGCGGTCGCGGGTAATGCGCAGGAGTTCCGGAAGTAGAAGGCACCGGATCTGTAGACATTTGTCGTGTCACAGAATCTGTGGACAAAAAGAAATATAGAACATTAATTTTTGTATTTATGCGAATATATAGCCTTTTTTATAGATCAAATATAGCTATGTCCTTTCCGAAGCTCTAGCTAGTCCATCATTCATTACTTCAAAATCGGTTCCGTGATGTGGACGTGAAAGCGGAACAGACGGACATAAAATATGAATTAATATATATTTTCCAACTGTTAATCTGAATTGGCTTATAGTCGTAAGTAGAATAAATGTTTTATAATCAAAAATCAAAATCTAAGTTTGTGAGTTGCTAAATAAATTTCCTTCTTTCTTTCTTTCTTTCAGAGTAACAAAATTATGTGTTTGTATTTTATGCCTGTTGCTATCCTATATAGGGCCGAGTCGTTTCCGAAACTAACTTTCCGTCTAATATCCTTCCAATCTTTTCCTAACTCAGGTGGGGTCGGCGTTAGAAGCCGAACTTAGATTTTTCTATGAAGCGACTGTCACCAATCCTGCCAACCTAGCGATATTGAGGTTCTGTAGTTAGTCTGTTGTTGGACTTTTTAAGATGCCGTTTACCCGTAACCAGATCCAAAGATGTTCATATAGCAACCGGGTTTTTTTTTACGTGCGGCAAATCCCCACGTATACCCCCCCCCCCCCCCTTCGGAGCCGAAGGGGGAGGTTATGTCGGACTCGAACCGACTAAACCGCACGCCGTCTGTGGGTCGATGTGCTAGGCCGAAGGTGAGGTTGATCCCATGATGGGTCTTACCGCCGCAATCACGGCGTGCCCTGCGCGTGGTTGCTCAAGTCGTAGCTCCCACTCGGTCACCATGGCCCTGTGGAGCCGGGATTTCTCGGCCCGAATTTCTTCGGGCTCGGGATCGAGTCCCCGCTCCCGCGCCTCCTTTCGGAACCGATAGAGTGCCGAAAGGGTCCTCGCTTCCAGGATCCACGGTGGCGATCCGGCCAGGAGACTCGCCGCTTCAAAGGATATCGTGCGGTACCCCCTGATGGTCCTGGAGGCCGTAGTCCTCTGCGCCGCGTACAGAAGAGGCAGGAATCTGGCCCCCAGGGTGTCCGCCCCTACGGGGCACCCGTACAGGGCCGCATAGAGTCTCCTGCAGGAGTCCTCTGGGCCCCTGAAGTTGGGCAACAGCCTGCCCAAGGCATTCACCGTTGCCACCAACTTGGGGCGCAGACTTCGGAAATGAATGTGAAATCGCAGTCCCATCGACCGTCAAGCACCAGCCCCAGGTATTTCAACCGGGGCTTGATGTCGATGGGAGTGCCTCCCACTGTAAGGCTGGCTCCCGGGTCTGGCCTGCGCCGAGGGCCATGAAAGAACATGGCCTCGGACGTGTGCAGAGCCACCTCGAGACCCAGCCGCCGGATCCGTTCCACGACTTGAGCAACCGCGGTCGTGGCCCTCAGGGTCGCCTAGCGGTGTGTAGCCCCGCCCACCGTCACCAGCGTGTCGTCCGCGTAACACGTGACGGTGGCACCGAACGCGAAGTCACCGCAAAGCACCCAGTCGTAACCGATGTTCCACAGCAGCGGCCCCAGGACTGATCCCTGTGGAACACCGCACGACATCTCACGCCTACCGACTCCGGTCGAACTCGGGTAGACGACGGCTCTCCCCGTCAGGTACGCCCCGACTATGCGGCGGAGGTAGAGAGGCACATCGTGGTACACGAGCGCCTCTCTGATGCAACTGCAGGGCAAGGTGTTAAAGGCATTGGAAATGTCCAACGACACCGCCAGCATCACCTCACCCCGAGCGACCGCATCCTCCGCCAGAGTCCTCAAACGCATGATGGCATCCACAGTGGAACGCCACCGGCGGAACCCGAACTGGGTGTTCGCCAGGTCCGGCCCCACTCTAGAGAGATGCTCGACGAGGCGCTTGGCAATTACTCTTTCAAAGAGCTTGCCCACCTCGTCGAGCAGCACTATGGGCCGCGAGCAGCACTAAGGGCCGATAGCAACCGAGTACAATACAGCTACATACCTACTCTCCAAGATATGAAGGGGTCTCAGTGCGTTAATAATGGCCACCTATCCTATAGTACGTCGTACACGTTAACTTTTTTCGACAACTTACAGTCTCCATCAAACTCACCATCTCTCTTCCGGAAGAGGCGCATTCTCCGCCACTTCCTCACTGCGTTCTTAAGTTTCTTCATCAGCACACAATTGAGGAAGGCTGTCGCTATCCGTCGCCGCCATATTGTGCACATCTATCTATTATTGTCTTTATTGGCCATTACTTTCTGAATTAGCGGTTTTATATTGCAAAAACTGTTCGGTAAACTGACTTAATTCCTAAGATGATGCCTAGTCTCACCAGTATGTTCTTGACGAAAGTCAACGCTACCTGCAAGTCTTTATACCTGCTGATCTTATGGCTCTGGCGAATGAGACTCTAACTGACTTACTAACATACTATAGGATAACTCGACAGGACTCTACGCCAGAACCCCGTTCTCTAACAGTAGGTATACCAGCTCGCAGATAAGGCCAGTTTGAGCCCCAAAAACCTTGATGTGTAAAGCATAGATATACAAAAAAAAAATGCTTTAAAGGCATCCATTGTTGTGGTTGTTATTGTGGTTCTTTATAATTCTTACTGTGGGTAAGAATAAAAAACAATAGTTAAGTGCAATTAGAGTATGTTTAGCATTGTTGAGGTAAACTCATGTCAACTCAAACCTCAACCTCATGAGGTAAATTATTCAATCAGCAGTTGTAAGGGCTTATAGGTTACGTGGGTCTGAATCCTCCATTATCCCCTTTAGAGAATAATAAATAAATCCTAGAATTTGCTCATTATTGTTTAGCTTCGCTCGGTCTTTTTTTGTAACAACGCCATCTGTTGGAAGTTTTACTGTAGTTGTGTCGTTAAAGCAGTTAGTTATTTATTTAAAGCAGTTATTTATATAGACGTACACAACACTTTTTGTGACAATTTAGCAATTCTTATTCAAAATTAAGAGAGAATGAAAACAGAATCAATAAACAATAAACAAGGTAAGTCCAACAAGTGTGACAACCCCGAAACCCTCTGTAACTAAATTTCATGAAAATCCTTGGAGCCGTTTCCGAGATTCCAATTATATAAAAATTTCTCGTTTAAAGATATAAGATAGTATGGTATGACCTACTCTCGTAGTATAATGCATTCCGCTTAGATAAATCTGAACTAATTTTATCGCTGTTTGGATATAACAACTAACCCGGGAAGTACCCGATAGCTATAAAAGATAGTAAGTTTACAGTTATGAAATACGGAGATATCAGTTAATAGAAAACGGGTTCTTAAAATACCCAAACGATTTGATTTATATTAGAAAATTATAATGTTTTACTGCTATTATATTGTGATCCTGAATGACTTCAACTAAAATACCTTTTATAGAGGTAATGAAACTTGTTTTATGGTACGTATACGTAAGTAAGTTTAAGAAATTAATAAGTTCCAATGTGCTCCACAAATCTTCTGCCATCCGCGTCCAGACTATCCCAGCCATCCTTTTCAGGTCATCGGTCCATGTGGCTGGGGACGTCCTCCGCGGAACCGCGGTCTCCACATTAGACTGTTGTTGTCACTCCGTTAGTTCTAACGTCCGGTCTATTGCTACTTCAGCTTGCTTTTCTGCTGAGCTATTTCGATAACTATAGTTCGTTCCCCGCAACGAACTAAAGTTACTTCATTTTAGTATTCAAAAAAACTTCAAGCAGGTCTTGATTCCTGAGGTATCCTATTTTATCTTTCATTTCTTTATAGTACCCATTCTTTTACGGCTTTCATCGTTTTATTAATAATATTTGGTGCATTTTAAATTTGTAAGCTGTCTCCGTGGACGCGACATTGAGCAAATGCCAAATGAGTCAAGGTCCTTAAGTTTATCGCAAAAATAAATTTCACTTAACAAATACTGGTTAAATTATAATAGTTCCCCATTGGTCGATATTTAACCATAAACTCTAAGGAATACAACGAAAAATATTTAAAACTAAATTACTCAACTTCGATACTTTGCATCTTGCAATTAGGTGAAAAATAATAGTCAAATCAAAACATAAGAACTCAATTTAGGCGCCTTTTTAAAGGGCAAATTGTTCCACAGAATATTTCATATAAACGATGTCAATGGCTGAAAGTGCGGGTCGCTTCATTTCTTTTGAAATCTCATAATAGTGGCTGTCACGTCACACCCTTCCGCGAACAACACTTTCGCCTTGATTATTACACTCCACTTGACAAATGAAACAGAAGTTTAATATTACCTATGTAACACAATCAGTTTTGGATTCAATTTTCGTTATGACAATTATATGACGCAATCAATACGCAATCGCACCGTAGTCTCAGTTGCATCTAAAGTACTTTGAATCTAAGGTCCGCTCTCTAATGCTCTGCTGATCTGGCTTGTAAGGGAGTTTTAAAAGAGCGACTGTCATCAGAACTCTCGACACTGAGAGGGAAGTCTGTACCGGTATGGAGGGGGGGGGGCATACCGGGGGCGAGTCGGGGACCCCGTGGAGGGCCAGACCGAGAGGAATAGCCCTGGGCCGGGGTGCGAGGGATATGTCACGAGAAAACCTCACCTTCGGCCTAGCACATCGATCTACAGACGGCGTGCGGTTTAGTCGGTTCGAGTCCGACATAACCTCCCCCTTCGGCTGCGAAGGGGGGGGGGGGTATCCGTGGGGATTTCCGCACGTAAAAAAAAAGTCTCCTCCTTCAATCACTAAGCGCACTGGTTTGCAATTAAGATTGGTTTGGGCTCCGCAGACCTTAGTAGGCCTCAAACATCCAAACATTTGTCAATGTGTGGTTTTAATCAAATGAAAGTTATTCTACTGTCAGCAATATTTCTTTGATATGAACTGAATGCGGTGGCCTGAAAATCGCGTCAGTAGATTACGATTGCTTTGACATTAAGTGATATCAATGTACGAGTTGATGTTCCGGTCAGATGGTCATATTTCGTTATAGTTCGCAACACTGAGTTTTAATAATGTGTGAGACGGCTATGGGGCGTATCGATAGAGTGATCGAATACCACATCGAAGCTAGCGGATTTGATTCGAACTGATTGCTAATAAGTATTTGTATACATGATTGTAGATATGTACGCATTTTTATTATTTGGGGTATTTTGGGCGTTGATTAGGTGCATGAGGCAATAATCACTTCATTTGTTAGATGGTATACCTGCTGATTAATGGGCTTTATAAGATACTTTCACAGTTTTAGTCAAGAGAAATTAATAATCTGACGAACACACTGATTATAACGATTTATTTACCCATACATAATATCCCCAGAGGGTTAGGCAGAGGTGAATTAACACCCACATTTCACCAATCTGTATTCGGTCCCACGTAATAGGGGGTGAGCCTATTGGCGTATTCCGAGCACTATTGTTGACTCGAGCCATGCATCTGAGGCTGACTCTGGGCTGTATATATCTGTCTGATGTTAAAGTTAATCAGTCCTATCTCTTCGTCGCCTTGTACCCATTTATTACCAAAATGTATAATACACACTGTACAGTTGCAACGCAATGATGACGATAACCAGTAAATGAAAAACGTAATCTAAACAATGTATGAAAAGCATTACAAATTGTATTATAAGTAGGTAGATAAATAAAGTATTCCCCAAGCCTTCAGGGATGGTCAGGTAGGCAGCGTTAGTCAATATTAGATGTGCATTAGTTGAACATAAAGGTACGTAAACACCGGACTGTTACATTTGAGTACCGTACGGTTTGTCAATTAACTTTGCTTGATACAATATTGTCTACCGAAAGCATGGTTCACCAATGAGTAGTAATAGGAAGAAACAGAAGCAAGTATTAGTAGATACCCTTCCTTTTAGACATCATGTTACATCGAAAACACGCTACGATAAATAATGTTATTTGCTGAGTTTTCTGTACTTAGACAATAATAAAGTAAGTAATTATTATTATTGTCTACGAGTAGCTTCTTGTGGTGAAAAGTGAACAATTCCAAAAGGGAAGCCGATGGAAAGAACTAACTTCGATCTAGTTGGTCAAGCATCACGCGACCCTTTGGAAAGCCGACCATTCGCCACTACTATATATATTCCAATGGTAGTTGAATAAGCCGCATGGGACTCGGTACATTTATTGTGATGGATATTCAAATCACTATCGTATTATTGTATATATAGTATCGTGTCTGACCAGGCCCTCCCCTAGACAAGTGGCGTTAACCGGTGTATTATAGAATAAAATGAAGAATGTATGAAATTTGACGTACATGACATTCGGCGATGTATGTCATGAACGTCAAAATACGTGTGTTCGTCTACATAAAATCCCATACATTCTACTTTCTACATGTCAGTGGAGACCGACCTTAAAAATGTATCGTGGCAGACTACACGCGATGTCCGTTGATGTTCAGTTTTTATATTTCATATTCATATTCACTATAATAAGAACTCCGAGAACAGGACCCAGTGTAATGATGGCTGCGGGACCTTGACCCTGGGATTCACATAATAAATCCTTTTATGAATGTCCCTACTCGTACCTATCCCATAAAATAATTTCAGAACAAAATATTATCAGTGCTTAGAAAGAGGGAAGGAAGATACGTTGCGTAATATCGAGCCGAAAGAAGAATAAAACATGGCGTGGATTAAAATGATTTGTATGGGGCAAAACTTTGTGAGACGAATCCGGAACGGTATTATTGTTATTATTCGTGTGGTTAGTGGCCAACCCGTGACAGAGTTGTTCAGGTCGCCCATATAGGCCTCCGTCTTGACCTAACGACTAATCAAACCAAATGTTAACGTGCCTTTCGAAGTATGGAAGCGCTCATAATATGTAAAACCACTAAGCGGTTTCCCATCCCAATGATAACCTCGCCTAAGTAACTTAACCCATTGACCGTTTACCGAGCAGTGAGCGCACCTGGCCACAAACACTGAATAGGGGGATTGGATTGGTTGGATAGCTTCAGGTGTGGCCCGGTGGCTCAGTGGTCAGAGCATTCCCCCTGTAAGGGAAAGATCGTGGGTTCGAGTCCCACCTGGGCATTCATTTTATCCTATCTTAATCGATTTGAAAAGTTAGCATAGTAAATGCTTCAAAAATTTCATTCAATTATTTGGGCGGAGTCATCAAAAAACAATGTTTAAAAATGATTGCAACATCATTCATTGTTTCCGATATTTCGTATGAATGTCGGTAGATGCCTCACACCGTCGCCCTAAGACGGTAGTATAGGAGAATTTGGATAGCTTCAGGTGTGGCCCGGTGGCTCAGTGGTCAGAGCATTCCCCCTGTAAGGGAAAGATCGTGGGTTCGAGTCCCACCTGGGCATTCATTTTTTCCTATCTTAATCGATTTGAAAAGTTAGCATAGTAAATGCTTCAAAAATTTCATTCGAATATTCGTTGCAAGTCTACTTTTTTTACGTACGGGAATTCCCCCCTTCCCCCTCCGGAGCCGGAGGGGGAGGTTATGTCGGACTCGAACCGACTAAACCGCACGCCAACTGTGGGTCGATGTGTTAGGCCGAAGGTGAGGTTGTCTCGCGACATATCCCTCGCACCCCGGCTGACCCAGGGCCATTCCTCTCGGTCTGGCCGTCCTCGGGAGGGGGGACCACGCGGTCCCCGACTCGCCTACGGTATGGGGAGGGTGCAATATTAACCTCTATGATTCTTTATAAGAACTCCTTTACGTTGTTACTTTCATGGTATTTATAAAAGAACATGACTATTATGTCACGCTTGCTTGTCATCTTAGTAGTGTAGGCAATTCAAATGCTTCTCAAATACATTGAAAACCCCACCTCTATCGTATGACAAAAAATAGTAGAACGTTCCAGTCTACGAATGACCTTATTTTTGTAAGACTTCTAACCCAATAAAACTTATTTTGTCCTAGAACTGTAGAAAGGGCTTATAGACCCATCGTAATCCTAAGGAAACCATTGTGAATCACTATAATGAATTTTGGGTCATGAAAGCGGACGTCACAAGGCTTAATATTAACTTGGAAGGGTGTGACAGCTCTATTCATGTTTCTAAGGAAGGCTTTATTTGTTATTATTAACTCTAGAGACATGTATTCATCAGCATCTATTATTTCGAGGTCATTTTTGAAGCCATTATATGTCTGTGGGTGTATAAGTAATGACTTCAATTGCTTAGAATCCTTTAGAAGGAGGTTTTCTAGCACAGCACAAACGTTGAAAAATATTGAAGTGATAATTAGGCTCAGAACTTGAGGGTTAACACCTATATCACAGAGTAAGTAATAGTCCTATGTTAAGGTTCAAGTTCTGGAGGGATCAATAGGTCCAAGATCGACTATAACGTACAGTCAGGACTCTTTCCCAAAACGATAGACTACATATTTCCTACGATCATGGGATACCTACACCTTTTGCTTCTTCTAATTTCAAATTACCATACATGCTCGTAAACAAGTACTCTTGAGTCTTCTTGAAAATGTTCTCTATCAGATGGAAATTCTAACCGGTCGTTTATTATTTATTAGCAAACTAAGCTATTGTCTGTCAAGTGGTTTTAACAGAGCGGACGGCGCGTGCTTAATTTTCGACGCCCTGCCTCCCACATCTAAATTTATTCGACCACTTCTGGACAGTAAATAACAAAGGGTCAGACTACTCATAAATAGTACCTATATTCTCTTTTACGCATTTGTGGCTTTTACCTTGTTTGGTTTAGAATTTACCTCTACCGAAAACTATGAACTATTTATATTATCGGCCAGGACTCGTTCTGACTCGGTATAAATACTAGTAATAAATAATACTATTAGACGCAAAACGTATCTCATTTCAGTCTGTAAAGAAAATATCGTATGTAGAGACATGGTTAGGACAGAATCTGATCCCACCAAAAAAAATTTCATGTAAAAATGTTGCCAAGACGAGTTTACGTAGCTTACCCTGTGAAAAAGTTATCAGATCTCGTATAAAGCCAAGCTCTAAAGACTGACGGCTCTAAACCTACAAGCTCTACACTACACCTTAGGTTTAGAGTCTTTAGAACTTGGCTTTATACGAGATCTGATAACTTTTTCACAGGGTAAGCTATGTGAACTCGTGTTGGCAACATTTTTACATGAAAATGTTTTTGGTGGGATTTCATTTATTTTTGTAAGTTGGTTAATAGTAGATTGTTCAACAAGGGACTAAAACAAGCCATAATGACACGAGATGTTTTGCTAATAGTTCGAGTGTCATTATGGTTGTTTAGTCCCACGTTAAACACTCTACTTTTCACTTTGAATGCGAGGAAAAAAAAGCGACTTTTTATACAAAATTATAATATTTTAAATTTTTTTTTATGAAATATGCAAATCTCTTTTTCAACCTAAATATATTAATTGCATCATATCGATAACGGGGTAAAGCCTCCGTGGCGTGGCGGTAGTGAACGCGGTCGCGACGCAGGAGGCGCGGGTTCGATCCCCGCTCAGTGCAAATATTTGTATGCATGGATATGGGTATTTGCATTGGTCTGGGTGTTTCTATGTATAATATGTATGCATTTACAAAAAAGAATATCTAAGTATGTTTATCCGTATTCTAGATTCCATAATACAAGGTAGTAAAGCTATGCTTACCATGGATCTAGATAGCGTTGTGTGAAATGTTGTGGAATATTTATTTATTTTTATTTATTTATAGGTAATAAAAAAGTTTCTAAGTTGCACAATTAATTGGTGTAATAAGTAATTGGTGATTACAACGCAAGCTTATTACGAATAATCTATTCAAAATTCAAATTGCAAAGAAATTTGTCCCGCGGTTTTTTTTGTTGTTAAGTGACGTACGGTTTATATGCTTGCATACCTATATAATATTTAGCCAACAGATTCAAACTTGAAAAATAATTTAAAACTAATTGGAAATGGATAATAAAATGGACTTATCCTTAATACTTACATAATAATTAATTAAATTAATATCATTATTCGTGGTTCACGAAATTAAATGGGATATTTGATTTTTTCAAATGTCATTTTGAGGTTATTTCTATACCTACACAATCACTAAAAAGGTGATAATCCTCCCATTCACAAACACCGTGATTGGCTCTTTAGGAGTTATCAAAGTAAATAAAAAAAAAATTACTTTAGTCCCTAGAGATTAATAAGGAACTTTAGTCCCGATATGCAGGGAGTAAAGTAACATTTTAAGAGCATGAGAAGTGAAAAAATTATGACGTACGTATTTTTTATTTGTTATAAGAAATATTTTAATTCATTTTGACTTGTGTAGCACAAACTGTAGTGCAAGTCTCATATACAAACATCCACCGTAGTAAGTAATCTGTGCTTCCACCTCCTATTCCCAGGGGATGTGTTAGGTCAGGCTTTTTAATTTTTTTTGTTGTCTTTGTAGTAATATTAGCTTACATACCAAATTTCAGCTTTCTAGGACTTCAGGAAGTACCCTAACAATTTTGATGATCAGTGAGTGATGAGTCAGTGACGAAATTAAGGGCTATGAGACATTAATAAAATCTAAAGTATAACAGCTACGGCATTCAAACTTTGTATGTTTAATGATTGTATCGACGGCATTCTATCTTAATTTTTTTAACTATTTAGCATCATTCAAAGCGAAGTTATGAGAGTTCAAAAAAACGACGAAGCGTTTCGCGAAAAGGTAGGTAGTGCCCTTGCGCTTCGCTTGGCTCGTCTTGGCGGGGGCACGGCAGTGGCAGATGGCGCTGTTGTTTTTGCCTAATATTCTATTGTACCCTGGGTTCTCCTCTAAATTTTTACTATATTCAGCGTATCAGTGTTAGTTCTTGCAGGTTTGGTGGAATCTCTATATTGAATTAAACTCACCATTGTATCTAAGTATCCTTTACGTATATGTCAGAAAAATATGTACATGATGTGAACAATAAAGAATATGAATGTCCTTTGATTTTTCTGAAGCTCGCTATACCCAATTATGTACAGAATTCAATCTGAAATGTGAATTTAAATCCTTTTAATTACAGACAAAGTAATTGAAGGGTGTTCGCCCATTTTCTGTGAAATTTATTTTACTTTCTTTTGGATTCGCGCCCTAATGAATCCTCGAATAAGCGGAACCCAACATAACTCAAACAAAATAAGCCAAATTATACGGCACGAACACCGAAATTGAGACTCTGTTCAGAATAGCAATTGGGACAAAAACGATGTCGGTGAAATACAGATGTAATCAATTATCATATAATTTAATATTGTTGTTAGATGGTGTTAATTAACACTTTACAACGCCTTGATAAAAATGTTTATTATATTTTTACATTTTCTGTATAAGTGTAAATTTTTTAGCAATAACACACATAACCCACCTTATAAACTGGCCACATCGCCATCGGTTCGTATGACCCGAGAATTTGTCGGTTGCGGTTTAGGGCGTACATATAAAGGGTAACCCAGAGACCCTGATCGGCCTCGGCCACATAAATTGGTGTTGATGTTGTTGGCTATCAAAATCCCTCTTACCAATAGATGGGCGCGCGCTCAAACATAACATACCGCCTGGGCCTACTTATGTCTAAGTTCATTTTGTTACCATCCAGTCACCCAGCGATCATATCTGCTGAAAAGTAGTCGAAAAGTGGTACTATGGCACCAAGCGGTATTTTTCATCTCTAAAATCGATAACTCTGTTGCTTTGTGATGTTTCTCCTTGAAATTTTTTTTACGTTTTAAAGTCTCTAGGCGATAAAATAAATTAGACATCATCATTTTAAAAATTATATTTCTTTCGTAAAAGAAATGATAAAGATAAAGTTATACGAAATGACATACCGAAAAATATACAGGTACAATAAAATAGCAATAAAAGTTACACTTTTACTTAAAATAAGTTAAAACTAAGTTATTATTATTATTAAACAAACATATAAAAAATTACAAGATAAAAAATTAAAAAAAAAAACTGTTCATCACTTTCTTTTTCCAACAATTCTTTCGTCAAACAATTGGATATTAGAAAACTGGGTTTATTTTAACTAGATATATAAGGCTCAGATGTATATAACAAAATAAGCAGAACGTCTTCGTTTATTACTGATCTGGAACACTACCTAGCGTGATGTAACCTATATTTCTTATAATCTTTATTTCGGGCTTCCTGGGCATCTTCGGATAATTGTCCTATAGGCAAAACTGCATAATGCGCTATTATTTTTACGGCCGTTTTTTTCTGCGTTTATAGGGAATCCCGATAACATGGTTTGAAGAATCACATATAATCAAATGGTTGCAAAGTAAAGATTCTAATGATGTATAACACTAACATGCGTCCTTGGAAAACTTCCGAATAATTTTGTGTTGAACTTTCTTAACGGTAATTTAATTGGCATGAAAATATTTATGCCCAATGTTTGAGGTTCACTTTATAAACGTAAAACTAAGTTATTTAAATATTTTTGTAATTAATTCGCAAGTTCCATCCTTTGAGAATATCTATACAACTATAAAAGGATCTATGGATTTACGACTTTCGTCACAACCATTTTTGAGATGGTAAGTACTGTTTGGTCCCATAGTGCGTCGGGCTAAATGTAAACAAATCAAAATAAATCGCGATAGAATCTATAAAAAAAATACATTTTAATGAGTCATATTCACGTAAACTACAGACAAAAAAAAACTGTATTCTGCAATTTTGATGCAGGTCCCAACCCCATCAATACTCAACTCAACACTGCTGTCTATGCTACTATGCTGTGTTAGTCACTGAGCATCCGTCAAGTGAAATTTCGATCACATTACGGTACCGTACGTACCTACCTGAATGTAAATTGACTGCGAAAATGACGTCACTCGTTCATTTGCATGTTATTTACGAGACCAAGCGTTGAACTCTGTGAACTTTGTCTTACACATAGAGTGCTTTTCCACTAGATCGTGACCGACAATTATCGATGAACGACTATCGTCTCTTCCTGGGGCCCGTTTCATAAACTACAATTTACAAATTACAAGTTTAATTCGATGTACATTGCGTAGGTATTTGGTCATTTAAATAGGTTTTATAATATATGGCCAAATAACTACGCAGTGTACATCGAATTGTACTTGTAATTTGTAAATTGTAGTTTTATGAAACGGGCCCCTGTTCACATTGAGACGTGACGGTTCACGGCAATCGCCTTCAAATTTGAACATCAGTCCTAACGATCTTATATTCGCCCCATTAAATCTTTGAGGCAAACTTACCTTTAATAATCTGTATGTAAGTAAATGTGTACTGGTACACCTGCTGCCATAAAACCCACCACCCATTAAAAGATGGAGAAAGAGCTGGCACCCTGGTTAAAGCCTTGGATGTTCCCTTGAACAATGTGAAGATGATAATGATAAAGCAGTCACGAGGATATCAATACCTACTGAAAAAATATATAAGTACCTAATCACGATTTCATTTCTACACTGGCGTATATCTATTTTGATTTGAATCTACAATTCTAATTTATCCGAAGTAAACGTTTCAAGATATACCTACATTTTAAATTCAAATTTCCATTCAATTGTTGGTCGTTCAATGTTATATCGTATGCAAAAGAATGTAAACCTACCTACAGTTAAACATTGATTATATCAGAGCTTCTGCATATTCCAATCAGTTTTAAAATAACAAGCTGCAATGGAGCGATGAAATTAGCCATTGGTGGTGCCGTTAGCGATGCGATGCGATAGCCTTCAAAGAAGACTACAAAAATTAGTTCTGTTTTGTTTGGTCTAAGTTTGAGTGGTAAAGTGAAAACCAAACCTGCACAGTTGCTAACAGAATAAGGCGACGGGGGACATGGGACGCATCTAAATATTTAAAATTGTTGCCACTGGCTCGAGAAGAAGAACATCCAAACAGTAAAGGCCCTAAACTTTGATGATTACTTTGGCAGACTCGATAAACGCTTAGTCATGCATTGCTTTAAGAATTCGGAGAGAAGCAAATACCTGAAGCATTATCCCTGTTCTTACTGCTGTTAATGCACATTTTCGAGGATATAACAATACAAAAAACGCTAGCGTTTCGGGGTTAGAGTTTAGCCTTCCTTAGCATATTATGGGCCCGGATAGTGTGAAAACGTCACCCCCTCACTCAATATCGATTAGAGGGGAAACTCGTTGCGCAAATGCGGAATGAGCCGAAAAATAACGATATATTCGTACACATTTTTGTTGGTTTGTTTTCTAAAACCCCCTACCCCAAAACTAAAATCTGTTTACGCGAGTGCTCTCTTATCGCACTGAAGGCATACTAAAACGCAGTTCTACCCTGAAATAGATAATTATCTAGTTTCCATGCTCAACCTTTTGAAATGAAGATATTATCGGCAATAGAGGTAAGGATTCAAAGGCAACTTTAACCTTTAGAAGTTAGGCTTCCTATGAGATGCAAAATTTCATAGGTTCGCGAAGATTGCTCATAGCTTTGTTTAGTCCGTAAAATAAATGAGTTAATCATTTCTACTCATAACATTAGTTTAAACTACTACTAGCTTAGCCAAAAATCGCAGTTGGGCGGGCAAAAGCGGAGCCTAGTCTTTCCGCTTTTGCCCGCCCAACTGCGAATTTTGGCTAAATTAGTCTTCAAGTTGATAGCTTCGGATGCGACTGGGATTAAAGCTAGGACCAAGAGCCATTAGTACTAAGTATAGTCCCGGCTTTCTGCAGTTGCAATTTGAATACTACTTCTTCCGTAGGTCTACCATAGAAAAATATGCTATTGACCATTGAAATATACTTAGTGTTACTAAAGTGAAATGATAGTGTAAACTAAGATCCGAAGATCTAAGATAGTGAGGTAATTTACCTCTCTATCTTGTAAAAACAATAAAAATCGAATCTAATTTAAAAAACTAATGGAGTTAAAAAACTCATTATAAGGACACCGGGCCGCAAAGTGTAAAATTTTGATGCCAGAATTCGTGCAAGGATGATAATTATTTATTCATTATGGTGAACAATATTTTTTCGTATAATTTCAAAAGCCCAAACCAAACAAAAACATAAATTTATATGTTATGCCGCACACTCCGTTTGGAAGAATGCGGGGCTCAGGAATGGGTTCATGAATAAATGACTAAAAATTTTATGAGCCATGTATTAAAACCCACATAAATTTTGCCCCACCCACTTTAACATGTTTTAAAATACTAGCTGTTGCCCACGGCTCCACCCGCATGGATGTCGGTTATCGCTTGGTAATGAGCCAACGCTATTGAGCATTAAACTCGCCTCTCTATTCGATCTCTACTCGCCTCTCTACTTGACTCTCTACTGGACTCTATTTGATTCTCTACTCGCCCCTATAACGATCTCTAGTCGCCTGTATATTCGATTCGGTGTTCGACTTTGTCCGTTCCAATGCTCTAATCCATATCTGTATCAAATTTCATCAAGAAATCTTCAAAAATGCCAAACTTTCATCCACTAGCCCTATTCGCCCTCCCGCCTCTTCTACCCTAAAGGTAGCCTATGTCTGTTTCCAAGCTCTAAACCAACTCTGAACCAAATTTCATCAGGACATCTTCTTCAAAAATGACAAACTTCCATCCCCTAACCCTATCACACCCCCTTCTACAACCTTTTTCACAATTAAAGGCAGCTTATATCCTTTCCAAAGCTCTAATTTATCTCTATCCAAATTTCATCAAGTCATCTTCAAAAATGACAAACTTTTATCCCCTAACCCTATCACCCCTCTTCTACCCCCTTTTTCGCGATAAAAGGTAGGTTATATCCGTATCCAAGCTCTAATCTATCTGTATACCAAATTACATCAGAATATCTTCAAAAATGACCAACTCTCAAATAAACTTTCGTCCCATAGCCCTATTCCCCCCTTCTACCCTCTTTTTCACAATTAAAAGGTAGCCTATGTCCGTTCCCAAGCTCTAATCCATCTCGGTACCAAAATTCATCAGAATATCTTCAAAAATGACACAGTTTAAAATATTTTTTTATCCCATAGCCCTTTTTCCACCCCTTCTATCCCCGTGTCCGCGATAAAAGGTAGCTCATGTCCGTCCCCAAGCTATAATCCATTTCTGTACGAAATTTCATCAGGATATCTGCAAAAATGACAAACTTTCATCCCTTATTGCCCCCCCCCCCCCCTTAACCCTCTTTCTCGCAATAAAAGGTAGCCTATGTCCGTTCTCAAGCTTTAATCTACCTCTGGACCAAATTTCATCAAAATTGGTTCAGTGGTTTAGGCGTGAAAGCGTAACATATATACAGACAGACAGAGTTACTTCTGTTCAGCGTTTTTTTTTATAACACTGAGGTGGTAGACAATCACACGATCCACCTGATGGAAAGTGGTTACCGTGGCTTATGGACGTGTGCAACACTAGGGAATCGTGCTGCCGACCCTGTAAAGTTTATGTGTCGTCAGTATAGAAGACAGCAGGAATTGCCCTTGATCTTCCCACTGACACCACAAAAACTGTCCAGTGAGCTCTGGCTACCCTACTCACCACCGGAAATTTCTTCCCCAGCCGGACTGTTCAATTGGACGGAAATACCGCCGTGTCCTACCTTCTAATATAATAACAAAAATATATTCTGCTCTTTTAGAATGTTTTGAATATGGGACTGGACAGCCAGCGTGCGCGGTTTATGCCTTGAGTAATCTCACTCCCCAACACCTTAAGACTTCCAAGACGGCGTGCAGTTCTAGTTTAACCGAATACGCCGGGCGGCTGTAGAGCTCAGGGAGTTGTAGTACGAGAGCGGTCTTTTAAGTATTTCTTTTCACAATTGGTTATATTGACTTCAAGTAATGGCTGCCGTGTTCCGAGAGGAAAATCTGCATTAGAGCCTCGTCCTATTATCAGCATGTGCCGCCTAGAAAGTGAGGTGGACCCTGTAGACTTTTGGTGGTTATATAAAATACCCTTACTCAATAAAGGTTAAACACGAATAGCTATAAAAACCTAATTATGTTCGTTTAATTAAAAACACATTAGTGTCAGTATAGCTTTTTCTTGCGGAGTGATCTAATAGCAAGGGTCGTAACGCTTGATTTCATTCAGTGCCCATCGCTAAAGATCTATAGTCTTTACGTGTGGTGTTTTTGATGAGCGATCCGCCTAATTGTTAGCTAACTCCTGTCCGCAACTTCGTCTTCGTGGACTTCACAATTGGGTGCAGAGAAAACTAATGGACGGGATTTGAGAGGAGATTCATATATTAAATCAGGTTAAGGGGCAAGCCAAATTTTCTGAGATACTCCATCTATTTCATGAACGTTATGAATGTACGTGACGGAACAGTGTATTTTTAGTTAATTCAACTTCTTCAGCATGCCTTTTCACTACTTTCCCTATGCCGGTGAGGGTATGATGAAAACCCTTAAAAAAATCTAAAATTTAATAACTGTAAGTTTTGTGTAATTTAATGCTCGTTTAGACGAAGAGAGTTTATCACGCGCAAAATAAGATTCTCGAAAAAAGTTGCTTCGTCTAAACATTCACAGAAAAAAAAGCCGCTCGTTCACGCCTGACGAAAATTGCCTCGCAATTGAATATTGATAGTGTCCGTCTAAACAGAATTTTAAAGTAATAACATAAGGCTTAAAGTGATATATCACTTGCGAATCTAGTTTGATTATAATCGTGTAGCGTTTACCTGTGTGTAAATATTGTGATACGATAATGGTAGAGCGATTATTGCTAGCGGTAGTTGTGTACGATTATCGAACCGAAACGCGCGAGATCTCGCCCCGTGTAAATAACGCCTTAGCCTCACATGAAGAACCGCTATTAGCAGCATAAGGCTGGAGCACCTGGATATTGACAGTGATTTGTTATAAATATTGCGAGTTTTATCCCATTAAAATAACATCACTACTAAAAAGGCATTATGAAGAACGCATTACTGCAGATATACCTACACGGATTTTAATATTAATGTGTGATAGACACCAAATTTTCACAACATTAACGCACTACACACCGACGACACAAGATTCCAATCACTACTGAACTGAACATGAAACTAAGAGCATGTAAACCGTTAAGGCGCCCACTCACTAACAGTTTACCGGACGATATAAATCTGTCAGTTAATCGCAATAACCCACACACTAACAGTTTCCTTAACGATTTTGGACTGACGACTACTACGATCCGATAGTGTGTGGCCGCCGAACGATTCCGGACAGTTCTAAGCCGGACAGTCCTAGGCCGTCAGGGCGAACGAGCATATGTCGAACGGCGGCCTGTCGATCGACGTTTCGTGTCAGCTTTTTTACGTAATAAACTTAGAATAAAACAGTGAATTAATTTTATTCTTTTGTCTGAAGTAATAACATTATGATGACATGTACCTACATCACTATTTTTTACAAAGATTTTATTCATTTTTTGTACATAATCGTCTATATTTCTTATGCACATAGTCGATTAGATTCAAAATGGCTAACACCTATTTCTCACAATGATTAGCACGTACTTATATAAGAATAACGTAGTGCAAGCTAGTTTCAACCTTATTGATATCACAACAAATATAGTTTTTTTTCTTATATTCGTGATCAGCAGCATTTATTTATGCAAAAAAACATGTAATTAAGAACATGTCAATAAGGTCGAAAATCGCTTGCACTTTTTCGTAGTGTATGTAACTGATATCAGACCATTACCGGCAGGCGATCGTACGACCTAAAACTGACGACTTGCAACTGCTAGTGTGTGGTCGCAAAACTGACAACAGGGAATTGCCGGCGGGCCAAAATCGCTTTAGTGTGTGGGCGCTATCGGCTTAGGACTGCAGGCCGCCGGACAGATCAGGAACTGCAGGTGGACTGCAGGCGGACTGTTAGTGAGTGGGCGCCTTTATAATTGGAAGCTTGTGTCGTCAAATTGTTACATATATATTCATTAGCTACGTCTTCACTAATCACGCCGCATAAAAAAGTGTTGAATGTATAATCTCAGCGATCTAAAGGTATGATTCTGAAGCCGACCGCATATGACAACTACCGACGCATGCAACACATACATTTCATACATTACTTGTTAAACTTCGATGCGGATAAAGGGGAGAAGCCGCAAGGAATTATGCGTATATGCTGCTCGCGTCTGTAACTTTCGGAATAATACTTTAACCGCTAATCCACTCGGCTACCCTCCAACAGAAGAACCACACGCTGTCGGTTATAAAACAGTACACGCCATTCTTTTATGTCAACAGCCACATTTAATGGCCAGCATTATAGAGACTTTAACCGTAACATGATGCCATTTACCAGATATTTTCCGCCCTACCTCCCCAATGGCTTGCGAATAGTGAAAAGTTGGGGTAAAACGAACACCCCGTGGGCGTTTCCACTCATTATTCTGGGCCCTTAGTTATGTATATGTTATATAGTTATATATGTTATGTATACATATTTGGAAGATTTAATACTAAGGAATATTGTTTCCTATTTTACTGACTAATGTAGTAGGCCCAACTGGCGCCCCACGAAGTTCTTTGAGGCCCCAGTCAACCTAATCTGCAAACTGATACATCTACTGCTTGGTAGACGAAGCTCTCGAGTAAATTATTCTCTTAATGTTGAGACTCAGGCAGTCGTTGCCGTCAAAGCCAACCAAACCGAATTTTGAAAAAGAAGAAGTATGAGAGCAATCTCACAAATAACAGAATTAGATGCAACCGAAAACGAGTTCAGGTGATGATGAACAATGAAATATAGGTACGCATATATTCTGGGCGTGTCTGTATGTAGTATGATTATTATGTGTTTGTAAAAGGTAGATCAAAAGGGAAAATATATATTTCTTAAAGTGGTGGAAATATTGTTTTTTAATATCAGCCAGAAACAACTTTCGTATTCCCTATTGTGTAATTTGCGTACCGATAGAGCCCTATTACGGCGTCAAATGAAGTTTTCAAGTAGCTTTAATACTTAAGTACCGTAGTAAGCGTAATACCACAGAAGGACCGTCCCGAATAAATTTTCCAAGCATTAACATATTTAACTTTTCTTTGAAATTTTCCTTAGGTACCTTGATGGCAGGCATAATTTTTCAATTACGCATGGGGAAAAAAATAAAGTCTTTTGCCCAATTGCAGTGCCATGTAATTCTTTCGTGAAAAAATATTGAATTCTGGAACCCAATGCAGCAAAACCTACCGGTTCCAATTGTTATTTGAAAACCATCTAAACGTTTGATTCCGAAGCCGGTCGCATACGAGAACTGCCGACGCATGCCGCACATACATTACTTGTTAAACTTAGATACGTATATAGGGGACCATTAAGAAGCCGCAATGAATTACGCGTATCTGCTGTTTCCGTTTGCCGTTGTCGTATGCGGTCACCTTCGGAATCATACCTTAACCTTAATGTGTGATAGACACCAAATTTTGACAACATAAACACACTACACACCGACGACACAAGATTCCAATCACTGCTGTGCTGAACGATACTAAGAGCATGTAAAACGTTATAATATCGAAACTTGTGTCGTCAAATTGTTACTGTGTTGAATGTATAATATTTGTGATCTAAAGGTATGATTCCGAAGCTAACGGCATATGACAACTACCGACGCATGCAGCACATACATTACATACATTACTTGTTAAACTTCGATACGGATAAAGGGGACCATTGAGAAGCCGCAATGAATTACGCGTATCTGCTGCGTGCGTTTGTAGTTGTCGTATGCGGTCACCTTCGGAATCACACCTTTATTCAAAAACGCAAATTTGTAATCGCTTCACCTCTCTTGTATGGATTCATTACCTCCTAAGTGATGGATAATTGTTTACCCCTCATTTTATCCCCTTAGAGTCTGTTTGTGTTCCGATATCGGACCAAAACACTGGTGTTGGCTCCGATAACCGATATCGGGCCGGACAATGTGAAAGAGAGATACATATCTCATACAGTCGAATATCGGATATCGGATGAGTGTGAAAAGGCTCTTAGGGCTGAAATTTCTATAATTTCTTCTTCGGTCAACATATTGTTATACATACAAAATCAACAATATCAAGCTTGTAAATAGTATCTGCCTTGGGAATCAGTCAGTACAAGTCATAAATAAAATAGTACCTAAAGATAATTGAAGATAAATAACGATGAGATATTTCCACTTTCCATTATAGTGTTTTATTGACTGTGTCAAAACAAAGTATAAACAATGGTAGTTTATCGATAAGACTATCTATCTAATAAAATGTCCATAAATAAAATCATAGCCTGACCAAAGTCACTAAAAGTGAATGAAACCCATTGTAACAAAATGAATCAATATTGAACACATAAAACTATGTTGATGATTTTCGCATCACCTGCTATCACCATTTACATTATGAACAACTTATTACTATGTACAGTAGAATGATCTTGACTATAAAGTCTCAAAATGACCTTAAAACCAAGGTATAAAGAGCAAATGAAACTGTTTTATTGACTTAAATTGTATTATTGTTCGAACTAAAACGTACACAAAATATTTAGAACAATCCATCAACAGGTAGAGGAGAAAATCAAAGCCTTAAGATCATTTTGAGTACTTTGTTCGTTACGA
This sequence comes from Eilema caniola, assembly GCA_949126895.1. Lineage (NCBI taxonomy): Eukaryota > Metazoa > Arthropoda > Insecta > Lepidoptera > Erebidae > Eilema > Eilema caniola. The sequence continues at coordinate 10,867,105 of OX421460.1, read as the reverse complement.
TCGATCTGATGCTGACTGTACATAAGAATTACAAAAAAATTAAATAAATAATTGAATATAAAAACCCGACTGATGCTGAAAAGATCGTAACAAGCTTTATAGCAACGGTGCCCATAAATTTTCATCTGGTTTGAGATTTTCAAATGGGTACCGCCTGCTATATATAAAGCTTGTTTCGATCTTTTCAGCATCAGTCGGGTTTTTTATTCTTAATAAATTATTTTATTTTATACTTTTAATTTTTTGACATATATATTTTTGTAATAGTCTTTTAATTTCCTTCATTTTTATACCCCACTCGTCAAATTTGAGTGATTTTTTTTTATTACCACATAGTTTTTAGCGTCAAAAAACCAACATATAGCTTTTGTTCATATTTTATGTACCCATGAACATTTGGGCAATAAATACCCTTCATTTGAGATATGAATTATTGAAATCCGTAACGGTGGTTCAAAAGATATGAGATAATAAAGAATATTTCAAACATACATACAAGATACGCGCGAAAAACATAGCTCTTCTTGGCAGTCGGGTAATAAATATAATACATATCTATTTTATGTTAAAAAGTAACTAAACTATACAATATTCAGCGATAACTGGCACAAAGTATGAGCAAAAAATCAATATAGGACAATCAATCAATTAGCCCACTGCAGTCCACTGCTGGACATAGGCCTCTCCCAATGTGCGCCATTTCGTACGATCCGCCGCCTTCCGCATCCAGTCTGTCCCAGCCACCTTTTTCAGGTCAACGATCCATCTGGCTAAGGGGCGTCCTACCTATCGTTTGCCTTCTCGCGGTCTCCACTCTAGGACTCGTATATAAGTATTAAAATTTTAATGTCAAGCTGGAATAGCGGATATAACCCTCGTCCTCATGGCAGTTTTTCAATTGCAACCAAAGTCCACACTTGGAAGCCTGAGGTCCGCTTATTGGTATGTTGACTTTGATACATGCGACCACCGTCAGACTTGACAGAATCCAGAGAGGAAAGATTGCGCCAGAACCTCGTCCAGTTTTAAGCAGGTTTATCTAATAGTAGATGTCTGGCAGCAGGCAAGCAAGGGCCTTACAACCATCCGTGATTCCCAAGCTAACCTTGGTTTGGGATCTGGGAATCAAACATAGTGGTAGGGCCCATGTACACTCAATGCGATAGTGCAATCGCCTATAATACCTATCATACTATTTTGAGAAACACCTCTATCATAATAGTTGTAATGTAACCTAGTATAAGTTTATTAAGTTTGTAGTTGTAACAGCCTATCAATATCCAGCAGGCGGCCGAGAATACGTTATTTGGGGATGTATAAGAAGACATCATTTTCGGTAACATGTCAACACGCTGAAGTAAGTACGGTTATGATGTCTCTATTTAAACTTGCGAGGAAAATGTTCCATAATTGTGGTTTTCACTTACATTTATTCAACAATCTCAAAGAACAACACAAGTATAAAGTGTTGAATTCACATTTGTGTTTGGAGATGATGGAATAACTAAATTAAAAACTAACAAGCATAATGTACATGGTTAACTAATTTTACTCACTCCTGTTAAAACTGGGTGTACACGGATAAGTTTGTGCTATTGTAATAATGTCGTGCGAACATAGCTAGCTAAACAGCAGCTTGTTAAGCACAGCTCAACTACCTTGTGTATTACAAGCTAGTTAAACTCAGTTTCTATTGTTCTGTTTATAAAATATGTTTTATAGATATCTGTAAATTAACCTTCTGTTACGTTTCACATGAACATTTAATTTGTCGATTCATTAATTTTTGAACATTAGTAAACTGTCAGTTTGTGGTAACGTCAACACCAACGTCTAAAAACATCAAGACTACTCGTATAGTCCGTCCACTATATTATTGTATTTTAGACAGCTCACAGACAGTGATCGATATAACTTTGTTTTAACGTCAGTGCCTAAAATTCCGAACTAAAATTGGGCACCAATACGTCATACTTCATTAACAACAACACGTCCAGCCAGATAGCCCATTTAGGGATGTAGGTAGTCCATCGACTGTGTTTTATATATCTTGAAAATGTCACAATCGAAATCGACTTCAGAACATAAATTTAAAAAAATACATTAACTGGCGGGTTTTAATCGACTTCTGAAAGAAGAAGAGGTCCTCAATTCGGATTTTTTTTTAATGTTTGCACGCGCATACGTCTGTCATCTGTAGAAGGATTTCCAAAATTCTTTTTTTTGTTCGAAAGAGGTTTATTTCGAAATAGTCCCATTTAAATTTCGTAAGGATCTGATGATGGGTTCAGCCACTATTGCTGCAATCGCATATTATTGCAATGTCTATGCCATTATACATCAATAACACAACGCCTGTATCCTTTGAAGAGGTACGCGTACATACGAGCACTACCACGTTATGCAAATCATTTGCATTTTTTGCACGATTTTGTGCAAATTACTCGATCACTCAAATCTATGAAACGAATCAACATCGTCGAACGAACACTTCCACTGACCTACTACTTTTTTGCCCTGTGCCAATTGCTACTTTATCTGCTGCTGCAAACGGAAATTCGTTTACGCTAGAGTAGTAGATAGTTAAATATATATGTTGGTATTATATTAGTGCATAGATAGAATCGCTTCGAATCGGATGCTGTTTATCTAGCTAGCCCGTTGATGGGCGAACACTTCTAACAAGGTAAGCTGATTAAGTTTACTTGCTGTACAAGCTAAAACTAATAATTAGCTGTAAAACACGAACAACAACAAATCACAATTTCGTCCACATTTTGTTATTTTAGATATAATTTTTCGGGTAAACTCGACTGACTAGCCCCTCGTGTATAGACGGCGGGGGCGAAAGTGCTATAGAAGGACTATTTGGCATCATGCCAAAATCCTGTAGGACTTATTTTAAAGAGCCTGGTTTAATGACTTGCCCTGATTTCATACTGTTATAAAAATATACATTTTGAAAGATTTCCTGTGTAAATCTTTTCATTAATATATAAATGGGAATAACAAAAATTTGGGCCCACCAGAATTTTCGAGGCCAAAACTAACTTCATCCGGCAAACAACTGTTTAAGCTTATAAGGCTTGATTTTACAGGACGGAGGTTGCCTTGGGACTAGAAGATTTTGCTGGGGCCCAATTTGTATTTGGCTTGTCACCGACTTCAATAAAAAAGTCTTATGGATATTTTTTTAACTAAGTAAATCTGATACAGTTATTTCGCACCTTTCAATGCCTTTTTGGTTATAGACAAAATACATTTATTGTAATTTTTATGCATGAATTCACAAATATGTATTTCGGAATTTTAACACACTTTATAGTGTAATGTACTAAGAACTTATTTCGCAAGTGTGAAGATCGTCACTAAATAATAGGGGTTAAAGTATGGAATTGCCGTTTCATTGTAATAGGTACTTCGAATTGACATAGAACCTTTATGGTTTGAGATTTTTGAGTGAAACTTTTTCCACATGGTACCTATGTAGTTCTTCATTTAAAAATGTGCAACATTTGATTATCGACTTTCAGTTGTTTTTTTTATTCAGCTTAGACAAGAAAGATGGATACTTCGAAAATTTGAGTGATTTTTGAATACGAGTTCCGACGCTGAACTAACGCGGCAGAAACAGCTCGCAATATCAATGTTGCGTTTGGAGAGGGGACTGCTAATGAACGCACCGTGCGATTTTGGTTTAAACGCTTTCGTGATGGAAACTTTGGTTTGAAGAACGAACCACGAGGAAGGCCGTCCACACAGGTGAATAACAATGAATTGAAAGACATGGTGGAAGCCGATCCGAGCCAAACTACCCAGGAATTAGCTGCATGGTTTAACGTTACCTTACCAACAATATTGACTCATTTGCGTCAAATCAATAAAAGAAAAAAAAGGTGAAAAATGGGTACCTCATGATTTGACTGATCTGCAGAAAGAAATGCGTGTTGAAACTTGTGTTGCCTTGTTGAATCGATACAGAAATGAAGGAATATTGGATCGAATTGTGACATGTGATGAAAAGTGGATTCTTTACGATAACCGTAAGCAAAAAATGCAATGGCTGACCCCAGGTGAAACGCCACAACAGTGTCCTAAAGCAAAGCTTACCAATAAAAAGGTAATGGTAACTGTTTGGTGGTCTCAGCATGGTGTTATTCACTATAACTTTCTACGATCTGGTCAAGCAATAACGGCAGATGTCTACTGTGCCGAACTCCAAACAATGATAGCAAAACTAGCAGTGAAACAGCCCCGACTCATGAATCGATCTTCACCATTATTGCTCCATGATAACGCGAGACCTCATACAGCACGAGAAACCGTTTTAACTCTACAGGAACTGCAATTAGAAACTATCCGTCACCCTCCGTATTCGCCAGACCTTGCTCCAACAGACTACCATTTTTTTCGTGATTTGGACAATTTTCTATGTGATAAAAAGATTTCTTCTCAGGAGGCAGTACAAAATGCTTTCACACAGTTTGTCGAATCTAGATCACCAGAGTTCTATCGCAAAGGCATAAATGACCTTCCTACTAGATGGCAGCAATGTATAGATAATAATGGTAATTATTTTGATTACATAAATACGTTAAATTAAAAAAAAAACGAATTTCAATTTGTCAGTACAAATCGGCAATTTCATACTTTAACCCCTAATAAACCCTTATGCAATAACTCAAATATGGTACCAGCGATGCAGGTCAAATTTAAAATAATTCAGCGAAATTATTTCTAGGTCAGACTGTCAAATAGACAGGCTGACAAATATGCTATGTTTAGCTGATATTCTGGCGAAATTGCGGTAACTCTCGCAAAAGCCATAAACCAAAAGTTGAAGTTGAAGTTGAAGCTGATATTCTAAAGAATTGAAACTGTTACATACTTAATGCCCAAGTAAATTGAACCATGTTCAACACCAGAATTGATATAATGCTAAAAAGGCATTGTCAACCAAGGGGAATTAATCGGGGAAAGGGGAATTTTAGCCGATTAATGCCCGTGGTTAATAGTGAAGGAAAAGAAAGAAAGTAAATTGTAGCAATCACTAGGTGGCAGCACACAGGGCAAATGGAATTTGACGGATGATATGCCATGGACAAATTCAATTGGATATAAAAAAAAAACAATAGAGAAACCTCTTTACCCATCCCCGTGAGGAAAGTCCATGCCAGGGCTTCGTGTGGTTATTTAGCAGGTGAATTAACTATTCGGTGAGTGTGGCATGAGTCCCGTAGAGTAATAGGGCCCTGTAGACCTCTCTGTTATATATGTCATTTTGTTTTGTTTATGGACTGAAGTACATTTTATTGGTTTTTTTATACCACTGAAGTGGCAGACCAGCACACGGCCCACCTGATGGAAAGTGGTTACCGTGGTCTACGGACGTGGGCAATACCAGGGAAGTCACAATCGTGCTGCCGACCCTGTTAACATAGAGAGTTTCTGTGCCGTCAGTATAGAAGACAAAGCAGGAATTAGCCTTTGGTCTGCCCACTGACAGCACAAAAACTCTTCAGTGAGCTCTAGCTACCCTACTACCGGGAACACAACACCAGGTTAGTATTGCCGCGGTATTCTGTAGAGCGGAGGTACTTCCCCAGTCGGACTTCTCAATTGGTTGAAAATACCGTCATGTCCTACCTCCTGTCAGTCATTTATAAATTCTCATATGAGTTTTGATGTTTCATATGTGTTGCACGTCATACGTGGTTCTACGTTTTGTGGATAAGAACAATGATATGTATAAATAATGGGTTCTTCATGAAATATTTAAACCAGGAAAATAAATTTTCATCCTTTTATTATGCCAAAGATCCCTTGGTGAGCATACCGACCCCAGATATTACATAAGAATAAGAAATATATTTTTGTAGGCGTGGTGTATGTAGCTTTTATGAATTTCAAGTTTAAAACACAGGTTTCAGTGTAGTTTCTCATTCATATTGGCTTTGCTTCAAAGAGCCAGGGTCTTTACCTCCATTTGTTTACCGTTTTTCACTCTCATCTTTTCCCTTTGTTTTTTAAAACTAGTAACAGTGGCAACATACGTATATTCATACAAAGTGGTGAATTCTTCACAATAAATCTCGCAAAAAGCGTTAAGTCTATCATTTATAGCTTTGCAGGGCACTCATGGGTAAAGATTGGGTGACTCTCACATTCTACTTCATAGAAACATTATTTAATAAAGTTTCTAGCCAGATATTTTTAGAAACCTATTAATATTGATTTAAAAAAAATATCATTCTAGAACCTTTATTTATCTTAACCTTTCAACGATATTATTGAGAAAAGAAGATACGCGAAAGATTAATTTGAACCTAAAGTTCTAAAGAATAAAGTTAGGATTCGCTGGTCCCATATTTGTTTCTTAGTTGTATATTGCAATTTTTTTCGTATTGCAGATGAAAATTTATGGCTACCAATAACTTGAGTCTACGTGAGTATATATAAATATGTTTCTTATCTCATTTGTCTTGAAAGGTTACACGGTTTATACACAAACAGGTTACAATATCTTTTAAGTATATTGTAGTTTTAAACCTGACATGTACGAGTCCCTTTTTTTTTTTTTTAACGTGTGGAAACCCCCACGGGCTTCACCCCATCGGTGCCGACGATGGGGTGGGCGTGTCGGAATCGGACCGACTAAAACCACACGGTGTCCTTCCCAAGTATCCATTGCCGGGCACCCCGGGTAAGCCCTCGAAAGGATAACCCCAGGGTTGCCGGCGGATATTGGCCGCCACCGCGGCCTCGCCTGGTGGGTTCGGGTTATGTCCCGCGTCGGTGAGTTGGCAAGCGTGTGTAGGACACACACGACACGCCTCCGCCATTTTAGGGGCCTCAATGATCCTCGCCTGCAAGCTGCTATTTGGGATTATCGCTCGGAAGAAGAAGCCTACTTGTATTCAGTGTAATAAATCAACATATTATCTGTATAAAAGGTTTAATGAGAATGAAGGAAGCTTCAGGCGTATGTAAAAATAGAAGCTGTAGCTGTATTTGCTCTGCCTACCTAAAAGGGATTTTTATGTTTTATAGAAAACTGTGTAACAAAGAGACTGGGCAGTGAGCCAGACCAAATATACAAAACGTTCAATCCTAGTGACAATATTTACTTTCTTCAGACATTGCTGTATTAGACCGAAAATAACTTATAGTCGCCGATAAAAATAGATCGTCGCCAAAAATTGGAGTAGCCAAACTAAACACATAATGGCGATAGTTGGTTATGTCGAAATTGAACTGAACAAAACCATAAACGGTTTTATAATCAAGAGTTAAACGTTATTCAAAAACTTATATAAAGTAAATCCAGACTGTTTAAAAAACTAAAAACATAAACTCCACGACGTGGAATAGGCGTCTATAAGAGTCGGATCGTCGATAAAATATATGATGATAGACGTCCACAAATCGTTTTTTTGTCAGAAAATAAGTAACGTGAACTATCAGGTAGTCATTTCAAATAATCATAAATAACAACGAGAAATTTACCACATTAAAAAAAAATGCTGTTTCGGTTTTAGTGGGAAAACATAATATATTTGTAATACAATTTAAAAAAAAGAACAATTCTAAGCGCGGCAAACAGTTCACAACAGTCGAGAGAAACTTTTGGAAGTGTCGTATACGTGTTATGTAGTATTATTCTAACGTCTTGTGTTGCATGCGTAAGGTAAGTTAAGCAGGCAGTTCCTTGACCCAATTGTCTTTGTATTTGGAATCTTTTTTTTTAATTTCATATACCCAATTACTTGTAGTTACACAACTGCTCAAAAAAGAGGTAGGCAATTACACCTCTTATTCGGGTAGTCATTAGGATTCATGTATGTACAAGTTATACTTGCATTCTACCGTATAACTCTAAAATCCTTGAACAGCTTTGCATGTATGATTTATTGTTAGGAACATAACACGATCGCGAATAACCTTAGCTATGAAGCTATTGATTGAATACTAATCGCGTTTTCGTGTGCCTTTCTCGAGACAAGTCAATCTCTGTACAAAATTTCACTCGGATAGATTACCATTCTGGCATGTCCTCAATAACATACAAGTTACTTTTTATCCCTGGAACAGGTTGCCATAGGTTGCGGCCACAGGATCAGTGCCCCGAGCTTGAAAAACTTTTGAATACGGAATTTATATACGAAATTATGGAGCATTGCGATTGGTTGACAACAGGCAGGCGGCCAATCGTAATGCTTCGTTGTCAAGATACGTTTACGTTACGAATTTGAATTTTTTTCGTGCTCGGGGCACAGCCATCAACACGGGCGGAGCCACGAGCAACACTTAGTTTATTAACCAATAGAATATGCAGCGATTGCGGTAGGTTGTTACCTCACCGCCAAACCTATTTCCCTCGTTCGATTATATCTCGAGTGACCTACATGTCGGAATAATGGCAGACTGTACGAATTCAGGGCTATATACGTAGTTTAGTGCTTTAATATAATTTTATGTTATCTACCGCGTTTGAGTGGATTGAGGCTTCATAAAACAGCCATTAAAAACCGGTACAAAGATGGAGGGACATACTTTAAGTGGTTATGGGAAAACTGGAGGAATCCGTTAATATAACTCGCAGAATAAGTAAACTGAAAGGGCCAAAGACGGTAAGAACGTTTTCACACTATCCGATACCCGATATCCGGTATCCGATGAGCTCTTGCTACCCTATTCATCGCCGGGAACACAACACGAGGTTATTATGGCCGCGGTATTCTTTAGGGCAAAGGTACTTCCCCAGTCGGACTGCTCAATTGGACGGAAATACCGTCGTGTCGGTTATTAATGTTACTTTAAGCAAAAAAATATTATCTGTCATATTATTTTATTCGTTACGTGTTTAGCATTGCACCACGTGGTATTATAAAATGATACTGGATTGGAATAATTAAACATTTTTCATTCATTTCAAAAACATCATAAGCCTGTGCCATGTCACAGAATAAATAATAGTACTAGCGACCATGTATATTGTAGTTATACTTCTGAGCAGTATTACTTCAAAACAAAGTCGAAGTTTTAAGAACTTTACCCAAACTTTTCCAAACCGTATAAGTTTCGAACAAAGAAATTTTTTTAGAGTAAATTTCGCTCAAATAGTTTGTATGCAAAGCACTGGAAACCTTGCTTGCATTAAAGGTTTAATGGCAATAGAGCAAGCTCAAAAGTATAAGGACAAGTAAATGTCTATTGTCTCTGCCTGCCTCATAATAAAAAGGTGTGAGTATATATATGATTTAACTGACATTGGAAAACTCAAATAAATACACAGCTCAGCTCTATTCTTCCCTGACTACATAAATGCTCTCTATATAACATATGACACAGGTGAGAATCAAAACGAACATTCATATGTACTAATATTATAAATGCGTAAGTAACTCTGTCTGTCTGTATGTTTGTCTGTCTGTTTGTTACGCTTTCACTCCTAGACTAATGAACTGATTACGATAAAATTTGGTGTAGGGGTAGATTAGACCTTGGGAAACAATTTGTTCACAATGTTTGGTGGCGATAACCGACATCCAAGCGAGCGGAGTCGGGGGCTAAAGCGGGTTTCATTTACTTAGATTGCAGAGACAATAGCCAGACACCGGCTATAGAGTACTGTACGAGCTACCTCTGCCGGTTTGATCTTTTTTTTTTCAATACATCATTAGTTTGGTCAGTACAAACTACCTTAGTGAGCCCTGGACGTATAATTCTATATAGAAATAACAGTTTCCATGTATTTATTGTTGATATTAGTAAAGGAAGCGTGTCAAACATTCTCAAAGAAGCTGGCATATTGAATCGGGATCCAATTTCTGACGATTCAATTCGAGGTATTTTCTTCGTAGACACGGTAGCTCTACGGCGTAGCTTCGTAGCGGGTAAGTTCTTTGACCTTGTGCTTTTCTTAGGTTTACTGAAGCGACACGGGTTATTTGTTTTGGTAGGTAAGATTTATTATTCAGACATTTATGTCGCTTCTTTCAATCAAGTATGCTAGTATGCCCAAGTCGAATAAAAATAGAAGAATTTCGAAGTCCAAACCAATAATCTAACCTCCAAGCTGATACACGGTGCTTGGCGAACGAGGAACTGGTGCAGGTTTCACTCTTGGGGTTATGGGTTACGGTGTGGAAGTGAACATTGATCTCCTGTTCTGCATTAAACTGGATTAAGGAGCAAGCTTAAAGTTTTATTTAAATTTAGGTCACCAGATTGGATGGTAGGCTGAGGTGCAGTCTAAAGAACAGCGTCATTACAGATGTAGAAATCGTAGATTGCATAACGCAATTTTCCATACCATTGTATCTTTCACTACCGCTTTATGGGTCGTCACAAAAAGGAGTTATATAAAATAAACGGTTCTAACTTAATTTTAGGTTGAATAGTGAAATTGTTAGGCTAATAAAATTTTTGATAGTCGGATTTTAATTCGAGATAAGATAAAATTTGCTTGATTAAATATGGTACTAGTACAATTATTAATTTAAAAAATACACAGTTATTGCGTGCCAGTTTAGTATCCGACAATGGCGAACCAAAAAATAAGGGGTGTTTAACTTATATGTTTTTATGTTGTATGTATCTATATTCCTTCAGAACTACTAAACGGCTGAACAGTAACGCTGAATACGTTTTTTTTGTTTGCTACTAAAGTGTAACGGTGCATTAAAATAATAAAAAATAGAAAAGCGGCCAAGTGCGAGTCAGACTCGTCCATGAAGGGTTCCGTAGCAACAAATAATAATATAAAAGTTCTTGTAGTTCGTTAGTTCGTTGTAACTTTTATATTTGAGTTGATTGAATGAAAGGTAAATTGCGGTTTACGATTTATGACGTTTAATACGGATATGTTATACGTATCTATTGTAACAGTAAAATACAGCACCTATAGTAAACAGTAAAATACAGCAAGACTTACCGACACAATGAGCCCATTCTGCATAAAAAGTAACACCAACAATTCATCATGATCAGGGTGCTTTGAGATAACTTACACTTCAAACTATATGACAACTACCATCTGTAGTCAAACCGCGAACATGGCTGCTGAAAAGTAGCCGAAATATCGGTCTAAAAGTAAATAATAACAAATAAATCTCGATAGAATCCTTTAAAAAGTGGTTTTATATCTAAGCTATTATATTGGTTCAAGTGTCGATAATCATTATTTATTATTTTGAGTTAAGGTTTTATTGTTACTATTATAATCATTAAGTGCTGGTGGACAACGGGCAATAAGAGATGATAACCAACAATGAAAGTATTATGAGGCAATGAGTTAAAAACACAGCTCAGAAAAGTTTAGATTGAATCAAAAAGTTATCCATTCGATTCAATTACTGAAGCTCTGTACACAAAAGCGACTAGGAATAAGTATCGGAACTAAGTTAATTAAATTATACAATCTACTTCCACGTAATTGCACTTGCACTGATGATAAAGCTGGGCAATAATGGAATGACTACAAACGTTTTCGTCTGTTACGTAAAGCCCTAACTAGCTCTCATTAGGCTACTATGACGTGGCTTTGACAGAATGGAATCGATCTATGACAGAGTGGCTGCAAACTATGCAAACAAGATATGACATGACATGCCACCGACTCCACAGTTGAAGAGAAATGGAAGCGTTGAAAACCACACGATGTTCCGTCACGGTACCTACCTGTTGTGAACGAAGCCCAGTTACACACTTAGAAAGGGATTCCCCAGAATTCCCTACCAGGTTTTGACAGCCAATTATAAATAGGCAGCTTCACCGTGGAGTGCCCCCATTGAAAAAGGGTCAGAGTGTCCTGGTTATAGGTTTCCAAAGCTTATATCCAAAGCAAAGCTACGAAATTTTGTGTATTGATTTGGAATACAACATTCGCTTTAACGTGCATCGCCGTGGAACACATACGAAATTATGAGTATCGACGTGGCGCACTTTTGCACTATCGTGAGTCGCGTTTGCATGATTTAGGGCTACATTACATCGTGATTTGGAGCTTCCAAATTTAGTGAAACAGTCACAGGTTTAACACGCCGAAAAGTACAGCGAAACTCTGGCCAATATTGATTTATTCAGAATTTGTAAGTTGCAATATGTTCCATGTCTGTACTTATGGCATTCTAAGTTTCATGCACTTCATGCGCACAAATACTTAAGCACTGAGCAGGAACACCCCGTGACCCCAACGTAACAGTCGTCCATTCTACCGTAACTCCATACAGGTAATCACGAATGTCATTGACCTGTTTTAATTTTAAAAGTTATTACTTTTCTATAACAGGTAAAGTACAATAGCACGTATTATTAGAATTCAGTTTTTTTTTGTAACAAAGAGCTCATTGACTTCCGAACTATTGTTATCTATCTTGATTTGTCTGAAAGAGATCAGTGTCCCTTGCGCACCTTACTAGCTAATGATATACCAACGTCCAATAGGCTTCACCAACGTAAAATACAGTTCTCGTTCCTGCGACCCACAGTAGCTATTTCAAGAATAAAAAGTGTATAATCTATTTCTATACCAAAATTCAAAATGTCCTGTAAAAGTAACTTATATTTTATCCCGGCATTGCGTTCTTAAGAACACATTTGCGGATGCCTAATTTTATTAAAATATCGTCGGTATATTACGTTTAAAAGCAAGGCTTTGAAATACACACATATTCTATCAAGAGCTTTGGGGCCCAAACCAACCTCATCTGCTAGTCTGCATACCTACTGATTGTAGTCGAGGCTCCATTTTCTCGATTTAAAATATTGTACGATGCTACAGAACCACTAATACGCAAATCTGTCTAAACGTATTTTACCGGTATTTCTAAAAAGTAATCTTCATATTTAAGATAACATCTGAGACTGCGTCCTTAAAAAATCTTTTAAAACTTTATAATATAATATTCTCTGCAGTATCCTTATCAGTTTTCTTAAAAGCTAAGTTACATTTCTAGCTACGGTAAGATTTTTGAACGAAACAAAAATTTTTAAAGAGTGTTCTTCAAATGTATTCCGAGTTCAAAATCAGAATATTAGGAAAGTAAAGTTATAAAAGTTCATGCCAAATCCGACTCTTGCAATATAATATCGACTGGTTATGAATCAAATTTCCAGAATTATTTGTATGAACTACTTGTTTTTGCACAAACCGACAACACGATTACATTGATGACATCCTGTTATGTATGGCCATTGATAATAATCCTCTATTATCTACAAAAATCCGTTTCACATCACTAAATGTAAAAAAAATATCACTTAGCAATGAAATCTACAAAACTGTCACCTTTTATATAAACTTTAATAAAAAATAGTCTAAAATTAAGATGGCGAATAAACGAGACGTTGCAATAAAAGCGCGGCAAAACCAAGGCGGGAAAATTGAATTTCGAATTGAGGAGCGCGCGTCTACCTCGGTTCAGTGACGGAGTCGCACTGGCTGACAATGTCACTAGAAACGGGAATGAGGTTCGTATTTCGACTTTATATTTATTAAGATGACAGTCTTGCCTCCAAGTATTCTCGAGAGCTTGGAAATATGGTTGCAAGTTAAAATTAGTGTCCTGTTTGTGCCGCGTTAAAGATTTGTCACTTACATATATTGTCATATACACTACACGTGCTATATAGTAAATGCTAATTCAATTCAAGATTGTAAAATTCGCGATCACGGGCGATTAAAAATTACAATCACGCGAGATTTCAAAATTTTCAAGCTCTTGGATCGTCATCATCCTCACAGCGATTTCATGGTTGCGTGCAAAGTTCACACTTTGGATCCAGGGTCCGCTAAATGATTTTGTTAGTATATTGACTTCCCAATTCCCCGAGAAAATCCACACCATGTACACTGTACACTTGGTGTGAGTTCGGTAAACATTTTTCTTTCATTAAATGCTTTTAATAACATACATAAATGCACTTCTGTAGTAAATTCGCTGCACAGCACAGAATGTAATGAATAATACAAAATACCATTAATTATTTCCACAGATAAGCATCAACTGTTATAAGATGTACCTACTAAGTAGAGAAACAAACAAAATAAATTGAAAAAAAAATACCACTTATACCATATGCACCTTTTTTAGGTCGCGAAAGTTTTTCTCAGGCTTCATCTGATCGGAGCTAACAATGAGATGGATATATCAGACTCACTGACTAAAACCGAAAGAAAGTTATTTTTTCTTATCTGCCCACTTACTTTATATGGCTATACGGTACACTAAATTATGAAAAAAAATTGTTCCTAAGAGCTAATACTTACAATAACTCATAGTATATAAAACTATGTAGGTGTATGGAGAACTGCATACACCAGGTGAGAAGGTAACTATAATTACCTGTAATAAAAAGAAAACAATAGTTCACTAACCTTAAAGCATACTAGCAAAAACATGCATGTGTAATAGGTACTAACTGTTTGGAAAGAAATAAGTCATTAGTATAATCAAATAAAGTTACAAGAACGTTTACAATCGCAAAGGGTAGGTACATAAGTTAATATATCCTTTCAAACGTCCACCAAATTTCAATAAACAAGTCAAAAATCGTGTCAGTACAGATTGTTACCTGGCCTTTGTTTTTTGACCTTCACCTCAAAGCAATTTTGGTGGCATGTCTATATTTCTTTTTGGTAAACACGTTTTATCGACTGGCAACTCCCTGGTATAGGCCGAATGGATTGCTGTTGTGCTCTATTTTTAGTCGAATTCTTGAGCCTTCTGAACCGTCTGAATAAAGAACGCCATGCCACTGGTGTGTGTTGGAGACATGTGTGCTCATGAAACCGTGAAATTTGTTCGTATTATGTATGTCATTGGTTTCACCAACAACCTTTAATATATGATAATATTATAAAGCTTAAAAGTTTGTTTGTATGGTTGTTCGTTTTTTGGCTGAAGGGCGCTAATCTCAGGAGCTGTTGCATCTAATTGAAAAATTCTTTTAGCGTTGTGTAATCTGTTTATCGGTTAAGTTTCTAGGCTATATAAATTATCACGTTACTGCTTATACTGATCATAAATATCAACAAATCCGAAAGTATTCTATACATTATTTGAAGGCTAAAAATTAAGGGCTCAAAGGGGTGATGTGATATTTCTAAATATGGTCATGATTGAAGCCCTGGCGGGCCAGCTAGTGCTTTAATATAGTTATAATCTGGCCCGTTGACCGTTGATCATTATATCTAAAAGTTTTTATTACTTAAACAGTTTTATTGAAAAGTAAATATGTGTAATAAACGCTAGCGAATAATTAGGTTGCTGCGTGAGGTATTATGTAATACTCAAATCTCTTATAAAATTAGGACATTGATCAGTCGAAATAAATAAAAAATCCTATGACGCGCTTCCAAGTAAGACCTTGTATGGCCCACTTGTAAAAACATCCTTCACACATATTAGTATAATTTCGCTATATAAAGTATCTTAGGTTTTTCACAGCAGCTCAATAAAGTATGGCCTTGTTAGGTACCAGTATCTTATCAAAGAAGAATTTACCTTCAGTAAAATAACGAAACCGATCAACAAAGGAAATTGACGTAATTCGAATAAACAACACTTATTTCAATACAAACCATTTGTGCAATTAATTGTTCTGCAGCCGAAATAGAACAACCCTACCTTCAAAATTTGATTATTCTTGAACATTATATTAGAAAGAAAAATACTTGTAATATGAATGCTTCAAAATTTTCTACATCACATGTATTTCCTTTGTAGGTCAACATATTTCAAGGCTTGGTTAAGTAACATCAGTGAAATCAATCTTTAGTTCTTAAGATATTGAGGTAGTACCTACAGCCAATATCACATCGATTTTGATGAAAAACGTGCTGGAAATGATATTAATTCCTTGATTTTCCCCGCTAACTGTTTATTAATTCTTCTGATATCTGGTAAGCACCATTAGTTTAGACAATAGGACAATTTAAATCAATGAAACAGTTAAAAGCAAGGCCTGCTTTTAATACCTGGACAAGAACATTTTGAAATTTTGCCGCTGACGCTGACCTCCGAACCTCAGTGAGCACGTTAAGCTATCGTTGACAGTTGCCATACGAACATCCCATGAATGACCTGGCTTATGTTGCTTAACCTAATCACAAGTTAAACAGTTTATAATATTACCACGACAGTGTTTGGTGGTTAATAATGTGACTAAATTGCGAAAGTTTATCCATAAATCTTGACAAAGGTGGCGATTCTGTTGCACATTCACTAAAGTATTTAATTTTTTTGTAATTCAATTTAGAAACATCATTCTATTACTTCAGGGCCAAGATCAAATTCCAGTGAATGAAATGATAAGGAATTAGGAGAGCAGACTCCGCTGGCAGTTATATTGGAACTGCTTACTTCAAGGATAGGATAGGATAGGATTGCAAGTGAGTGTACACCAAATTTCAACAATTATTATGCAAGTTTAGTTTTGTAACGACAGAGCCTCGATTTTGCTAAACCAAAATTACTATCATGTCACCGATACTGCAAAATAATTGCATTCAATTTTAGACGTTATTAATATACTCTTTTCATTCACTCTGTAAAAGGCCATTTAATTGTGACACTAAACCGCATTACTTTAAAGTCTTAAGTGGATTTTTAGCAGTGTTGGCATGACAGTGGTTTCACTTTATGAGAATTGAGGCCCAGGCCACAGATTACCTAATAGTTGGTCGCCCAGGATCGGCACCTTTGTTAAACATTTAAGTGACGCTAACAAAGTTGGAAATGCTGCGACACTACACTAGTCTGCCAAGTTGAGGTATTACTCTCAAAAGAACGAAACTAAGTAATATCGAAATTGCAAAATATAATATACAGGGAGGATGTAAACATAACAAAATTAACTTTAAAATTGTTGAAAGTGTACGCAAATAGGTATGTTTTACGCAGCACGAGCTCATTTTAATGTAAGTATGATAATGTATGATAGGTACCTACCTAACATAGATTAAAACGAGCTCGTTCTGCGTAAATAGTACTTAACAGTAATAATTTAATAAAGTTCGGGTTTACGAAATACAAAGGACAGGATGATAAAATTTATAATAGACTAACCTATGAATACGGCTCCGCCCGCGTTTTTTTGGCGCGGTAGTTGCTAATCTAGTGGAATATACTTATAAATCAATGCTTACAAATCACTTATTATGTTCGGTGTTGTCAATATATTTATATTTATAAGCCAAACTAGCTGTCGCCCGCGGCTCCGCCCGCGTGGATGTCGGTTATCGCGAATCGGACTATAATTTGAGATTTAAACTATCCTATCTCTCAAGTTGGATCGAACTGCACATGGTGTACGAATTTTATTATAATCGGTTAAGTGGTTTAGGAGTCCATTGAGGACAAACATTGTGACACGAGATTTATATATATTAAGATATATTTTTAGGTTATCGCTTAGTGTTTAGTCAACGCTATTGAGCATGAGATTTTTTGAAAATAAAGTTGCCTATAACAACAGCTAGGTACCTGCCAATAAAAGCCCCTTCAAAATAGGTCCAGCCATTTCAGAGATTAGCCGGAACAAACAGACAGACAGCCAGACAAAAATTGTAATTTGTTTTTTGGTGTAAGTGTCGTATTATATTCATTGCTAGCACCTCTGCCTACCCCTTCGGGGATAAAAGCGTGAGTTTATGTTTATGTTATGAGTGTAGTAAAAAACGGTTATTTCAATATTACAAACAGACACTCCAATTTTGATATAAGTTAGAAGGCTAAGGCGGAAGAATGAGCGGAGCGGAGCTCCCACCCTAGCCTTCGTGGTTTTTTTTTATAGCCATCCATACATGAGACGTAGTTGAGTCGTCCTGAACCTGAGTCTGATTATTTAAACTCTCATATTTAACATAAGGCCTGGAGGCGGGCATTATGATAAATAGGAAAGTAGCGGTAGCCGAAGCTACGAATCGCGTCAAACTCGGTCCAGCAGTTCATACACAGCAGACGTTTGTACGACTTTGCGCTTCTCTCCGCTCTTCTTTGTACTCCTCAAAAATATCAGAATTTAGAATTGAGTACCAATCTAGACCAACAGGACCAACCAACGGGCCTAAATCATTATTGTAGGTAGGTCCTACATAGCACCTTACTTATTTTTGTGATTTTTTTTGTAGGTAGGAATTTAACTACTGGCCTGGGTGTAGTAAAATGATTATAAATATCTAATAAGAATATTAATCAAACATATTTTATTTTACTGTAGGATGTGATTTCTTGTGAATTTACAAGCGAAGCTGACAGTACCTTTTGTAAAAATAAACTGGTGAAAGCGCCATCTATAAACACTCAAAGATACTTCTAACAACTCATTTAGTTAAGCTAGATGGCAGTAAAATAAAATAAAAATTGAAACTAGAATAAAATAAATAATATTCTGATGATTCCAATGAATAACCAAAATTAAATTTCATGCGTATTATACATTTCAAATGTCAAAAATTGCACCTATAAAATACGTATCACGTGCAATCCTCTGCAAGTAAGCTGAACCGTTAGGCATTTACGAATAATAATAGATAGTATTTATTATTACCTATGCTTCGAATGTAACTCAAGGGAAAAAAGTAAACAAATTACAAAATACCTACATAATATATTTACGAAGTGAGATTTCAGTATATTAGGACAAATTTGTGTAAGAAAAAGTGAAATAAAATTTCAAAAAGAATCTCTCCGGCGGGGAATCGAACCCCGGTCTCCCGCGTGACAGGCGGGGATACTTACCACTATACTACCGAAGATATGAAATATTAAGTTGAAATTATGTACCACTAGCTACAATTGTGAACGTAAAAAAATATAAGACGTAGATATAGATTTTGGGATCGAATGTAGAATAGATTGAATGGGCATGGGAAAAGATGTTGAGTCAACCCTGTATGTTTATTAATCGACTTTGAAAAGGAGGAGGTTCTCAATTCGATTGGTATTTTTTGTAGTAGCTATTAACATTTTTGATGTTTTGTTTAGTATTTATTCTATTTGTGACATAAAGCATGTTATCCAAAAATTCTTAACAGACAGTAGGTACGAACTTGTGTAGACGAAGAATGCGTCATGCCAGTCATGTACAAACGGACGACCGTTCTAAGGATTCCTTTGAAACCTAACCGTGTAAAATGAATAAAATAAAATGTTGCGGGGTCACCTTACTAAAATAGAGATATACCTCGGGACGCATATTTTGGAACCTAAGTTGGAAGGCAAACTATGGCCAGGGCATAGTTGCCCGCAGATTGTTTTGTTTGCACCCTGTGGGCTATTCTCAAATGATACCCTTTTTTTTACGTGCGGGAAATCCCCACGGATACCCACTCCTCCGGAGCCGGAGGCTGGGTCGTAGTGCTAGGCCGAAGGTGAGGTTGTCATGCGACATATCCCTCGCACCCCGGCTGACCCAGGGCCATCCCTCTTGGTCTGGCCCTCCTCGGGAGGGGGGGACAACGCGGTCCCCGACTCAACCCCGGTGTGGGGAGGCGCGCATCGTCCTACGATCGTCCTACGATGCGCGCCGCCGCCGTGGCCTGCTTCTGCTAGGGTGACGGGCGGCTCCACCCGTCACCCTCAGGCCCTCGCTCATGGGGGGTCTAGAAATTTGTACGCATATAGAATAGGTAGGTACATTTGAGCTCATTTTAAGTTCAAGATATATGTTCTGAAGTATAGTAGAATACATAATAGTACACTACTAGAGGCAGAGTTTGTACAGTTGATCGTTGAAATGCATTAATGAAACAGCTGGGAATACTATTTCTATCTGAGTAAGTTGTACTATAATGACTTCTATGTAAAGTACAGATAGGTACCTTTTTCGCATGGTGAGCACCACGGATACCTTAAAGCCGCATTCACAGAAATATATTAGGATAGAACGGCTATACACAGTGTCAATCTATTCTGGGGCAGTGTACACTTTAATGTCGCGTGTGGCGACTTTTTCACTGTAAATAAAACATAACATAACATAACATAAACTCACGCCTTTATCCCCGAAGGGGTAGGCAGAGGTGCTAGCACCCACACTTCGCCGGTTTATGTTTAGGTCCCAATGTAATAGGTGGCGAGCCTATTGCCATTAACTGGGTACTTATAAACCTGCGATAAATACACACATAACTTCGAAAAGCATCGAAATGTCATTGATGTGGGCCATGGAAAACCTGGGATTGAACCCGAGACCTCGTCTCAGCAGTCCATTACCCATACCACTAGGCTACCGCGGTTTTTGAGAGCACCACGGACACCTTAAAGCCGCATTCACAGAAATATATTAGGATAGAACGGCTATATGCAGTGTCAATCTATTCTATGGCAGTGTTCACGTTAATGTCGCGTGTGGCGACTTTTTCACTGTAAATAAATACTAAAGAGATAAGTAGATTATACTTTTGTAATTTACTTCTCAATTTTTATTCAAAAGTTGGAAATAGTACAATATGGCATATTCGCGCTATTTTTAACGATGCTATTACAAGCTAGTCTTAACAGTACCGAGTAACCGTTCGAATGTTCCTGTCTCATGGACTTGGCCGTTCTACCCTAATGTTTCTGGATAACGCTTTCAGGCCGGGGTCCACACACTCCGGCCTACTGACTCCCATATTACAGTTTATTACAAATTAGCTCGGGAGGTAGGAATTTTTCACACCATGTAAATGTATTTCTTATCAATAAAGTCTTTTAATTTGATGAAATTTAAATGTTGTATCGACTTGGAGGTAAGGTTAGCTTGCCCTCAAGGGTCTAGTAATGGCCCGAAACATCAGATTATCGAAATAGTTGGAACTCAAACCACAGATTACATAAATTGTCCAAACATCAAAGGTATGAGTGACTATAGTGACAGCGTATGTAGGTAGGTAGTATTATTGAGTTCATGTATGAGAGGAATTTGATAAATCTTGTAGAGTAACAAAAAGAAAAAGGTTACCTAGCAATATTTGTCTACAAAAAATAGCATTAGCGTACACGAGTAAGCTTCTAGAGGGAACTGTAACTACGTAGGTAGCTGACACCACAGAATAGATAATAGTACTAACGTACTGAGACTCTTTTTAACAAGCTGTTGCCCGCGGCTCCGCCCGCGTGCATGTCGGTTATCGCTTAGTGTTGAGACAACGCTATTTTTCTAAAATAAGAGTAGCCTAAGTTACCCCTTATTACATTAGCTACCTGCCAATAAAAGTCCTGTCAAAGTCGGTCCTGTCATTTCAGAAATTAGCCGGAACAAACAGACGGACAGACAGGCAAAATTTGTAAAAAATATTTTGGTGGATGTACCGCATTATATTCATATGCATGTAGTAAAAAACGGTGTTTTTAATATTACGAACAGACACTCCAATTTTATTTACATGTATTTAAATTTATATGTATAGATAACATAAAATATCCAGCAATCATATATATTATTAAAGTCTCAATGGGGTCTGTACACTCTCCAGAGGGGATCATCTCGAAACTGAAACCTGGGTCCGCCGGAATACGAGGAATTTGCCTCAAATGTTATCACACGCCTCGATATCTGTACCCCTAGCACGAAAAATCGTAATCGTGTCGTAAACGTATCGAGAGAACGGAGCATTGCGATTGGCTGGCTTCACACACACACACAGGTTCACAGTAGGCAGGCAGCCAATCGCAATGCTCCGTTTTATCGATACGATTACGATAGTTTTTCGTGCTAGGGATACAGAAGACTCAAGACAACGTAATCTAATCTAAACTGTTGAAAAAAAAATTTAATCTACTTACCTTCAATTTCATTCAAAATCTGTAAGAACTGCATCTTCATGAATTTTTAATTCACATTAACACTTTATGGGAAGAGAGGAGGAATCAGTTCTAAATATGTATTTGCATCAATATTTTTTAATCATACTCTGGTGTAAACATTCGGGAGGCTCTTGTTGCCGTCAGCGAGGGCACTAAAGCTGTTTCCACATCAATTTAAGTCTGTGAGTGTGACACGTTCATGTGACGTAAGATATATACTTATATATATTTATGTATCACCATATAATACAAGGCGGTTTTGAATTAGATCCCAGTCTTTAATACGAGCTAGACGGCTACTTAAGGCGTTAATTAGGTATCTACCTATACAGAAAAGTACCTAATCTATTTTTATAATCTACGAAGTGTCAGTCGCATACATTTTGTATGAAAATGTCTTGAAGCGTAGGCGTCCGAGCCACACCTTAAGCTCGCTCTAAGCTCTCCTTATGTAGCCTCTCTTTTACGTAATTAAGTATAATTCTCGCACAAATCACTGTATTATTAAGGTAACACACGTCTTATATCACATCTGAAAGTTCACAGTGTAAACTAATCACTTCACAAATGAGATCACATCACCGACGCAGAGTTCAATTGTAATTAATCAACATAATTAGTTCAATTCCGAAGCGTCGTGAAACGTAAAGTCGAGCATTATAAACGAACGCGACACGTATGAAGGTGAACAGAGGAACATTGATTCTGTTAAACGAAGCCACTTGACGTCGCCCACTATGTAATCTGAAAGATCTGTGCCCCGAGCACAATAACATTTGAATTCGTAACGTAAACGTATCGAAAGAATGGAGCATTTCGATTAGTTTACAATAGACAGGCGGCCAATCGCATTGCTCCGTTCTCGAATATTATTATTTGTGCTCGGGGCACTGTACCCCTAGCACGGACAACTATCGTTATCGTATCGTAAATGTATCGAGAGAATGTGAATGTGTGTATGTAAAGCCCGCCAATCGCAATGCTCCATTCTCTCGATACATTTACGATACAATTAAGAGAGTCGTTCGTGCTAGGGTTACTGAACAACTTTTAGAAGACATTTTAGATAAGTGCTAAGTGGTAATCGAGTAGGTTAACACGTTGTGAGGTTAAGCAATACCAGCCAGGTCAGTCTTTGGATGAGTGACCATACGAATGTCAGTTGGATAAGGTGCCTTCCTTACATCCATTCAGTCTACCTCAACTATCGGTCTAGGTTAATTGGTAGCATAGTGATTAGTCCACGCAGATTTCGAAAAGCAACGAGGTACGGCGCTCGAATCCTAGTCGCGTTTAATCGATTTATTACAATTGTTTATTTATTTTATTTAACAATTTTAAAAGTTTAAACCTACACACGACAGGTTTATATGATGGGCCAATTATAATTTATTATGTACACGATTTTAAAACTTCCAATAAGTCCTGTCTACAAATATGTTGCAAATGACGTCAGTTTAAATAGGTTCAATTATGTCAAATGGCTAGACTAATTCGGCGTCAATTGAGGTAATGATATTTAAGAGGACACTGCTAGGAACATCTTGCATTATTAGACACATTACATTTCAGGCGACGAGAATATTTAGAAATGAAAATGGACGCACTTTATAATGAGGTGCTCTGGTTTATAAAGACTTGAATTCTTAGGCGCGTATCTATTACCTCGACTTAAAACTGGTTTTAGGTACAGATTGTATTCTAGAATTAAATTTGAAAGGCCCTATCTTTGAAGCCCAAGAAAACCTCGCCCTCTAAGTATTCGGTGCACCATACTAACCTACACTGGCTATTCTCTCAGGGAAGTTAGATAACATTCGATACCAATTAAAATCAATAAGTACTTAAACGGAGTCCGAAGCTCCAAAGTGTGGACTCAAGACGTACCTAATTGTGAAAACGCTATGAAGATACCTAGTAAGAGTATTATGTTATCTGTGTAGTAAGATAATTTTACGTTCATAAAATCTCCATAAAACCAATGAGGATATCGCAGCTGACAAACAACTTTTTTGAGTTAAGTCCGAAATAAAAATGACTGAAAATTTTATAATATCCTTGCCAAACCTTTTCAATTTGGCTATTTGCTAACGTACTGAGAAATTAGGAACGACGTTAATAAACGTTGTAAATTTAACACATTTCTGTTGAAAACTAAACCCGCTACTTAATTAAATTCCGTTCTCAACAACTGCTAGCAGCTATTTTGCACTGCCGAAAAGGTTAGGTAATTTAATTTATTAAAATTTAGTACTAACTGCGCTCATCACTTCGTCCCCATGGAATTAGATCGAGGTTTTAATTTTACATACTCTTTTTTAAATATCAGGTAGCTTACTTTACGCCTTATAACCAATGATGAGTTATAAACTGTAGATACGTCATGCAGGAACACGGCTGCTTTCATAATTGGCGCAAACACAAAATATAAAAAGAAATAAAGCTAATTACTAATGATACGGTCATACTATTAATATGAATTATATTATCATTTATCTTGAATATCATAGCTTCTTAGGCTGGTATAATTATGTGAACCTATCACGAGCTTAAGCCAAGTGGGTTGGTTCATTTAGAATTGCGGTGGGTTGAACTATGGGACATTTATCCATAACAACTGATATCTGTAATGATACGTATGATTTTTATGTAGGTCTAAATTCTTTGAGTGATTTGTGTCATAATTTTGGGATGAGGTCTGTGGATGAGAGACTGATAGGTAGATATGATTTTATGACATTTGCCATATTTCATCACCAAGTGGTATGTATAATACTTTTGTATTTTTTCTTGAGTTAGGAATCGGGATGTCGATTAAATATGTGCCTTTTTCAGCTTTAAAGGTTAATGTTATATCTGGTCTATTGTTTGTTTTCGATTTATCTGTTATTATAGCGCGGTCCCAGAAGAGTTTTGCTGTTTCGCTATTCATGATATCCTTTGTTTTATATTTGCAATATTGTTCAATTTTGTCTACTTCTTTAATATTTAAGAGCTAATAGTGAGTGTATTTGTTTGGCTACTTTATTATGCCGATCTGTGTACTGTTTATTTACGAGAAATGAACAAGCTC
The DNA here is from genome assembly GCA_949126895.1 of Eilema caniola. NCBI lineage: Eukaryota > Metazoa > Arthropoda > Insecta > Lepidoptera > Erebidae > Eilema > Eilema caniola. The sequence goes on along the minus strand of OX421460.1, from coordinate 10,842,235 downwards.
CCGCTATAATATCTATAGTCTCTTGGTTGGTATTACATAATCTACATTTGTCTGACAATACTGCTGGATCCTTAGTTCTCTCCTCTCCTTAGATCAGTATTTAGTTTTTATTATTTGATCTTGAATTTCGACTCAAACCCTTCTGTTTCTTTAGATATATTTTCGGTATGTAACCATGCATTTGAAGCTTCCCTGTCTATATGTTCTTGTTGTAGTAATTGATTGGGGTATTTTTTTTAATATCACCGAGGTGGCTGACAAGCTCCCGGATGGAAAGTGATTACCGAAGCCTATGGACGTGTGCAACACCAGGGGAGTCACGCTCGTGCTGCCGAACCTGTAAACTCAGAGAGTTTCTGTGCCGTCAGTGTAGAAGACAAAGCAGGAATAGCCTTTAGTCTTCACTCGCATTTTGTAGAAAGTCTATAAGCTATTTCATTAAATATCTAACAGTACTAGCCATGAGTGGGGAATGCTATGCTTTTATAAAATACGGAAAATACGGAATACTCTACCTATATACATATATTTCTTCTTAAGATGATTGTTAAAGGTGCAGAACTGGCATCTGGACAAACCTATTACAGGTTTATTGATGCCACTTTAATGTTATTTAAGTATCGTAATTATGTATAAGTAAAAAAATAATAAAAAAAAGGTGTAAAAAAAATTGAAAAGATCAAAACCTTTTTCGAAAACAAAAATGTCGAAAAAGTACATGATTTTTTCTCAACTTGAGAAATGATAAAAGCAGGGGTACTGAGTTAGGCTACAGTTTGCAAAAAACGGAACCTCGCTGTCTGTAATGGTATTGGAGAAAGCTTTACTTTTATGCGGCGGCGCGCGCTTGTACTAGTGATTAGTTTCGTGTACTAGTAAGTTTATTTTTTTTTATTAAAGTTATAAGCCTTAACGCTTTTAGATTACATAATACGTACACAGATTATAAAATCTATGTACTTACGTAAAATAAAGAATTTTCTCTAAGTGCTTAACCTGATTATGTACTTTCTCCAACACTATTACAGATAGCGAGGTACCGTTTTTTGCAAACTCAAAATTTGACGACTCAAAATTACTAAGCTATAGGTACTCACATTACTTTAAGCACTTAGTTATTAAGGTTAAATAAAAACTCAACTATTTACAAAAATATATAGTAGTACTTCATTTCATTACTTTAAAAAGTTGGTTTAAAAAAGAGTTAATTATTATTTGCTTTTCAGTTTTTGCATCGGTTTAATATTTTGTTATAAAGTTTTTATTTCATATTTATTATGGGTATAATCCTCTAATTACTACATGCCTAAAAATAATAAAAAAATGTACTTCTCAAGTCAGCACTAAAATCTGTGATTGAAAAATAAAACAACCCTATGGTCCTACCATCAATCATCCCCTGTTTTCCTACCCTTAGGTTTGGATTTTTACTTTCAAATTTATTATGAGACCAACCTCGGGGTATACCTACTTTTTCGAATAAAAAAAGAATTATCCAAATCGGAGTACTCTGTAAAAAGTTATGCGTGGTCATACATAAAAAAAAAACGCGTCGACTTGAGAACTTCCTCCGTGCTTTCGTCGGCTGAAAAACATTTCCAATGTTAAAATAAAAATAGACAGAACTTGTTTGCAGCTTTGTTCCACTTAGGCACAACAGAAAATAGTAGCACAACACAAAAATGGCAGGCATAGTAAATGATACTGCTCCGGTACATCCAACTATGGGTCGTCTAAAATTTAGTTGATCAATAGTTGTATTAGGTATTTTAATTATAATTTAATTTTAATAGTATATGAATGAATGTGAAACTTAATATAAAAACAATAATAGTGCCATCTAAATGTGAGCCTAAGAAACCACTCGAACTTTTTATCTTTGCAGTACCCTCATGATTCTAAGTAAGATGACTAGATGGCGCTTAATTAAATATATATACTATGGTATCATAGATGGCGCTATTCACCATTTACAACAACTTTTGTTTGATTATTATAATAAAATTATCTGTATTATAATATAAAGAATTTAATTATCTCTATAATATAATCCTCATTGCTTAATTATTATTATATTAATTAAAATTATCTGTATTATAATATAAAGAATTTAATTATCTCTTTAATATAATGCTTGGTTTGTGTATGCTTTAGAAAATTCTGCACACGCTATACAACTCGCTTCAGAGATGGTTCTTAGCTATTTATCTTTCGCAATGGTAGATGGCGCTGATATCGGTTATATAATATAATAATTACCGGGTGAAACGGGGACCGTACCGACTTGGATTAATAGCACCTAATTCGCTAATAATTACTCAAACAAATATTATGGTTCAAATGTAAACTAAAATTAATAGAATTATTATGTACTGGATTTGCTAGATTTTAAAGATATGTTGTACCTACATATTCGTTAAAGTAAATAGATACCTAGGTAGGTACAGTCAGCAACTGATCAATCATGACTGACAGGGTTCTCAAAAAGATCTTCTTACTGTACCTGTATTCGCAAATAAACTAAGATTATGATTATGATTACTTTGCTGTCCAAGATCGATCTGATGCTGTACCTAACTGTACCTTACGTCCTATGTGACATCTACTTTTGTTTTCGTTCATACCCGTTTATTTACCTTCTTTCCACAATCAATTTAAAAACCTACCTACAAACTAGTAATTTTTGTGTTGTTATATATTTCTTTACCATTAACCGAACAGCAATTATGTCGGAGATACCTTAACTAGAAGAAATAACTGTGTAAGCTATACATAAGCTAACACGAACGCGCGTGTTCACATTAAGTATGTAGGTACCTACTATTGGTTTAACTGCTAGAGCTAAAGTTTAACCTAACGTATCAACAAGTCATTCAGTGGTCATTCTCGTCAGTCGACTATAACTTTCATTTAATCCAGGTTTAAAAAGAAAGTTTGTCAAATTAAATCCATACTAATATTATAAATGCGAAAGTAACTCTGTCTGTCTGTCTGTTTGTCTGTATGTTACGCTTTCACGCCTAAACCACTGAATCGATATTGATGAAATTTGGTACAGAGGTGTATTAGAGCTTGAGAACGGACATATGCTACCTTTTATCGCAAGAAAAAGGGTTTAAGGGGGAGAAATAGGGGATGAAAGTTTGTATGAAAATTTGTCATTTTCGTAGATATCCTAATGAAATTTGGTACAAAGGTGGATTAGAGCGTCAGAACGGACATAGTCGAGTAACGAGCCAAATATAGAAGCGAGTGGAGAGGCGAGTAGAAATTGTTATAGGGACGTCAAATGTGTAGAGGTCAAATAGAAAGTCAAGTAGAGTCGACTACAGGGGCGAGTAGATATGCGACTAGAGAAGCCAGTGGAGAGTCGAGTATAGAATCAAATGTAGTGCAGTGGAGAGTCGAGTAGAGAGGTGAATAGTGAGGCGAGTAGAGAGACGAATGCATCTGCGAGTAGAGATCGAATAGAAAGTTGAGTAGATATTCGAGCAGAGGGGCGAGTAGAGAGGTCAATGGAAAGGCGATTATAGAGGAGAGTACAGAGTCGAGTAGAGAGGGGAACAGAGAAGTCAGTAAAGAGTCGAGAACAGAGGCGATTAAATAGTAGAGAACAAAGTTGAGTAGAGAGGCGAATTTAATGCTCAATAGCGTTGTCTCAACACTAAGCGATAACCAACATCGACGCGGGCGGAGCCGCGCGCAAAAGCTAGTAACATAATAATGTGAAAAACTATAGGTAGGTACCTATTATAAGGTACCTATGTCGAATAACGTCTACCTGAGGTAAAATGTTAATTTCTCATATTTAGTACCTACATGAAAATGAAGATCTAAATATTGTGTTCATGGGAAGCCTGTCTAATATCCTTCCAAGAAATCGTAAAATATCATTATTCATCTGATCTGAATGATGAATCTGTTGGTTAGAATAATGAAAAAATACAAACCTAGTTTGAGCACACTAATTTTGGCACACCTATCACAGTTTTTCAAATTACCTACTTCATATTGAAGCATTATCACAGCTTTCTATAAATAGGAAAGTTGTAAGATTAGACAGGATTATCTTAATAAGCAACTCTTTTAAGTTTTATGTTATAGTTCCATAGTTATACAATCAGCTAAAGGCAGAGTGAAATAACTAAGATAATAACACACCTCTTTTTTCTAATAACACAAATAAAAATAAATTATAAAAAATACCTAGATGTTAAACTAAATCTTGACTAACCAATATTTTTTACGACTAGATGATTGAAATATAATTAATTTTGGGAATTATTTTCCTGGGAATGTATAAAATCAGTGTGGTATAAAAGGAAGTCATTTTCGAATTGTAAAAAGACTTAAATTTACCTATGTTATGACAAGTTCAGTAATGGCTACAACGGCCTTCAAATTTTTCCGCCAACGCCAACGTCATGATTTCTGTGCTCGCCCACGGCTTCGCGACTTTACATGGTGGAAGGAGAAACCGACAACCTCACCTTCGGCCTAGCACAACGACCCATAGACGGCGTGCGGTTTAATACGCGGGAAATTCCTGCACGTAAAAAAAAGGTCATGTTGCGCCCCCGCCGGCCGATAGATAGAAGCATACCTTCATAAAAACATCACCGCCGGCCCGTTCCGAAACATCACTATTCCTACATTTGTAGGTTACGGAATCAACCATCATCATAGGGCACCCCACGCGTTTCAACAATAAAATAAATATTTGTCACTATTTTCTTAAATCACACCACAAACACCGTACCACCGTTTTTTTTTGTATAGATCAGTCGGAATCAGATTTATTTTGACTGGCAAAGTAGGTACTCAATAATATGGTATTATCATCTTTTTGACTACTTACTTTGCCACTCAATCTGATGGTGACTGTTCAAAGTCAAAGTTAATCGGCTTCGGCAGCACTATAGTACTTACCAATGTAACATGAGAGAAAGAACTAGTCGACAAAACAAAGCATTATGTACAATGATTTTCAGAGGCAACACGATTGCTAATCAGGCTCATCTACGATAACACAAATTGGAATATGATTGGAACGGAATATTTCTATCGTGGGAACGGCCCAGCTGCTGAAAATACAATATTAGTCCATGAAATATCTTACATAAGTATGCATCAAACGTTCTAGATTGAATTTCCTTTTCAAATAATATTTATTCGTATGATGTTTCAGAGTCGTGCTTAGTAAAATGAGAAAATAATCTTGGATTTGCATGAGCATGGGCCTGAGGGCGATGAATGAGGCCCTTGCCACAGCAGAAGCAGGCCTAGGACTCAGTGTAGAAGGAATCTCTTTATAGGTAGGATCTTATCACAAATAATTATTAAATTATTAAGTAGGTACATAGATAGGTACTAAGGTACCTATATCAATCACGAATTATTTATAGCTGATACTCAAGGTACAGGTCAAATGATCGGTAGTATGCATTATGATAGGCATGTTTGCTTGTTTGCGTACGTTGCCGTTTTCGCAGAGCCTATATGAGATAAATAAAATACCAAAATTGTGAGTAGTAGGGATTAACGGGGACTGGACCACCTCCGAACCTCTCGGGCACCCGTGCTCGCTTCCGCAGCTTCAGCTGGTCGCCTTCGGCGACCAGCCTCAGCCGCTCCACCTCGCACGGGTGCCCGAGAGGTTTGGAGGTGATCCAGTACCCGTGAATCCCCGGGTAAAAGTTTGGTGTGTATTTGTAGGTTTTCGACCATGCCCAGTCAACTAGGCTAATTAATTTTCGCGTACGACGCACCGTTACAAAGTTAATTACAGATAGTTATCAAAACCAATGTAGATAATTGGTAATGACTTGACCAACGCTCGACCATTTCCTGGGGTCTTATCTCAGGGATGTCATTAAAATTACACTCATATTTTAGTCAGTCAGTCATCTATTTATTTATCTCAGGTATGTCATTAGAACGTCGAAAGAATTGGAGATACGGGTGTATAAAAGAGAGTCCTTTCTCATACAAAAATCAGTTAAAACGTCGTCGTCAACAGTGCCTTAGTACGTTTACAGTTCATATGCTGTCTTGAGAAGTTTAAGGTAGAAGTTTGGTGAGCTGAATTCTTCATACGTTACGGTGTGCAGTTCATACATTTCGATTGCAATGGCTGTAAGTATTTTCATATTTCATATAGTGTTCTTAATTACCTTTTTATTCATGTGTTCATGACATTTATTTGTCTATTGGTTCTAGTAGTCAAGTAGAACAACAAACTTAGCAAGTAGTCGTTACCAAAGTACGATCTCTGTTTAGTCTGGAACTAGATGACACTGTTTGAATGTTATTTGTTTTTTGTAATAAACTAGGTTTTAAACATGTTGTTTTATATTGTTTCAGTTTCTTGATAATACATATAAAAGCTTTTACTATCCTGAGGACAACGATGAGCAAAGTGATGAAGAAGGTACCCTTGCGTACAAAGTAAAGAACGCCATTCTAAAAAGGAAGAATGACGTAGAGGAGTTCTTCGAGAAACCGAAGAAGAAGAAGAAGGTGACCAAAAAGTCATCAACTGTTGGACGACTATCAAACGGGGGTACGGCTTACATATCTTCGAATAATGACGATGGTGCTAACGCATCCCATCTCATAAAAATAGAAATTTACGATTTAAAGAAGACGAAAGAAATTGCACCAACGGAGCTATGGAAACATGCCGAGTTGCGAGTAAAATATTACACACCCAATGAAAACGACAAGAATTTGCAGGGTGTGCAAGACATCATATATGACATCACAAAGCAGCTTGCTACCGAAGATTGTAACAAATACTTCATCAATAATTGAACTTCTAAATAAAAAAGTACCTTCTCAATACTAATGTTGTTTATTATTTTCAAAACAATCTTTGAATAACTTACTTAATATGACATCGTTATACAGGGTATTGTTAGTGAACAGTTGTTGAAAATCGGTTAATGACATACCGTAATACTTATGGTATAAATACAATAAACAATATTCGCCACACACTGCAGTGTAATCGTTTTGGATTCGAATGGTATTGTAATTCCATAATCTACAATTTCGATCTAAAAACGAGCGGTGGAAACCTTTGGGCGCTCTACCGTAGGAATCAAAGTATTGACCAACTCCATTCGCATCTATGTGTATAGCAATCCAATGAGATCCAGGTTCATTGTCGGTATCTAAATTGCTTATGATATATGTAGGCTTATCTACATGAATAGGCAAGCGGTTTGCTGCATAAACATTACATTCAATTTTTGAATCTATTTGTCTCAAGTATCTCTGTATTTCCAATGTATTCATGATCGCTGTACGATGTTATCAGACTCGTAGATTGTGAGCAAGTGATCAGATCATCAAAAAACTTTCTGTTTTAACTGTGACATGACAGATGTAAGTACATACAATGCTAATAAAACAAAGAAATACTATGTACGAATATATTTTATTGAAAGGATCAATATACAATAATACATACTTAAATCTAATACAAACTTATTTATAACAAGATGCTAGATAACTACATGCACACTTACACTTAATTCTAATAAGATTTTAGTTAACTACTATAGTCAACACTAATGTTACGGTTTTTATCTATTTCTATAACATTGTCAAATTCTGCATAAACAATACAATTAATAGTTTGTGTTAGAGCCGTATCAAAGCAAACTTCTATTCTTACACTACCGTGTTTTATAAGGTTCCAGTGATTAGAAGCATTCGCTGATAAGTCAGGTGTTAAATCGAATGCTAACAGACAAAAGCCCTTGGAATATTGATCTCTAGATATCCCATTGCCTTCATTAAGGAAATGTATACCTGTACCCGAGAACAACGTGTGATAGCTGGAAGTAAAAATATTATTCCCAAATGATGGTTGCAAAGCTTTTGAAGGTATTTGTTGTCCATCTATGTATAAACAAAATGTACTAATATCAAAATTTTCAAAGTTAAATGGGTTTTTAGAGAGATTTCCATTGAATGCTGCATTATTCACAAAACCAATTATACACCGTTTGGGTACTTGACCAAGGAATATATTATCAAGAGTTTTACCCTGAACCCCTGATGGTATCGTTAAAACTTTAACTTCAGCTCGTGTGATAGGATATTTAGCTGTCGTAGATGATAAAACTTGTTGATGAGCAAGTAACACAGTTGGATTAATTCGTGCTCTACGAACAAGCAGGGTTGCATCTGTAATAGTAACTTTAAACTTAACGTCATGCGAAGAAGCCATGAGATTAAAATTTTCCCTAGAGCGAACTAATTTTACACACATATCAACACCATTAATCAAAAATTTTTCTTGATTAAATATATCACCATGAAGATGTCCAATCATTTCTATTTCTTTACTTTCACTCGCAAATTTTTGTCTCTTTATAAATCCCTCATTTTTATCATCCGTCTCATCCATTTTTCCAGCTGTGTCTTCATACCAAAGACCACATGATAGATGAGAAGTTTTAGCTGCAGGTGCATAATTCAATAGTGTTTCTATGTAAGCTCGATAAGCATATGTATTATTTGGAGGTGAAACAAGTTTCTGGTTTAAATACACATCAAGTTGACTAAAAAGCGAATGCAACCAATTGTTAACTGGAGCAACAACTGCACTAGCAGCAAGTTTTGTATTATCCTGGGTTAATATTTTCGCTTTTAGTTGAAGTAAAGTATGAGATAAATCAACGTAGTCGTCGCCTGCTCCAGGTACTTGAAATTCAATAGGTCCATCGTCAGCAAGGGACGAAATGGGCTTATAATGTATCCATATTCCGCTTTCAATACTAGTTTGAGTTGATGGTAATGCAAATAAATCTAGTTCTGACTTAACACATTCACAAGATTGACTATGTAAAAAAGACATCGTTAATTCGAAAATATATCTTGAATTTGATGACTTTTTAATTTTTTTGTGGCTTTCACTCTCGAGGTTATGGTAGGAATGAATGCAGAAAGACGTTTACGTTTCGTTATATATCCTGATCCAGACATGTTGATGCTATTTATTTTATTATCAGCTCTGCGTTTTAAATTTGTGCCGACCTCTTTGAGGCGTGATTTAATTGATTCCTCCATAGGACGCGCACTAACCATATCCGACAACAGACCAACACCAGCATTTAGGGCTTCTTTACCAATCGCCTTAGCTCCACTAGATAGTAATGGGAAAACAGATCGAAATAATCCTCCAAGAAAACTTCCAATACCATGGCCTTTTTGATATGGTGCTCCCCTATAGATTACTCCTATACCTGATCCAGCCTGATGGGAATAATAGTGTTGGTAAGGACATGTGATATCGTGTTGAGAATACATCATAATTTTTGAAAGTGTAGTTTAATGCACACTGTCCCGAATTGGAATGGTATCTTCTGACCGGTGTTTGATCTTATATCTATTTCAATGGTATCAAAATCTCTTCGCATAACAGGCAAATAATGAGGTGGAGAAAATACATGCATTTTGTTAGCACCATAAATGTATTTCGAGGGATCTAATGGTATAATTCGCAGAAGTGGAGTCATCACATCCCCAACAATTTGTGGTTCAACTATATCACAATAAACAAATATTTGCGATGGTAAGCCTAAATGTAAATTAGCTGGACATTTTCCCATATTTTTTTCTATTAAGTTTCTATTTGGTTCAAAACCTAATTGAAGGGCTAATCTAGGTGATAGTGTTACGGATTTTATAGTTTCATCTGACACACTAACCACAACAAACTTTGATATTTCATCATAACGAAATTTTATTTTTTCTTGAATATTATTCATTGCCTTTAAAATGTGATTAATATTGTCATAATTCGTTGCCGGAATGTGTGTTTTGTAATATATTAGAGATTCTTTTTGTTCATTAGGCATTTGTGCCAATTTTGCAATGTATATAACATTCTCATGCTCTTGAACCGTAAACATGGTGCATGGGTACTGGAATTCCACGACGCCGACTTTCCATTCTCCTTCTAGTATTATTGGTTTCGGTAATTTTGTAGAAAAAATAGATGTTTTGTTATCTGGAAAGTATTCCATGGAACTATTACTTAGTAAGGTTAGATAAAAACTTTGTTTGTTCATATTTCTTTCAAATTAGAAGCCAGGACCCAACTATTAAATTTGTCTGGATAACCTTTCCACTTCACTAACACTTCTTTTCTAACACCAGAATAACGAGAACGTACTATTTTATCTACTTTAAAATTTGCAGTGGGATCGAAGATGATTTTCTGCAACTCTTTTTCATAGAAAGTTCCTATTATCTCTTCGCCCTCTAAGTCTTTAAGAGTGTATACTAACCACGGAGAACGGTGAATTACTGAAGATATTATGAATACTTCATCACTCCAGTTAGATTCATAACCTTTTTGAAAAATATGTTTATATTTCGTTATTCTGACAAAGTCACCAACGCGAAACTTCGATAAAGCGATTTTAGGTTTGTTTTTGTCTCTCTTATAATATAAATTTTCCCATACAGTCATAATATTATCACGATTAACTTCAGATGGACACATTTTGATACTAGAATGATAACTATGATTATACGAGTATAGCAAATCCTGTAAAATATCAATATATCTATGTGTATTCTTATGTGTGAAATAACGCCACATTTTCATCTTTAGAGTTCTTTGGAATCTTTCAACAATGCTTGCTTTAATATCAGGATTATTAGTAGTGTAATAATTAATATTTTTAGATGTGAAGTATTTTCGTACGTCTTTGGATACGAATTCTGTACCTTTGTCAGATTGTATATGTGTAGGTGTAACCTTAGCTTCGATGAATATACTCTCGAAACATGCTTTGATTGTTTCAGAGTTTTTCTTTTTCATTGGTCTCGCATAGGCATATTTACTAAAAACATCAATAACACAAAGAATATAGTTGAAACCATCATTATAATTTGAGTAAGTTCTCATATCACTTAAGTCAGCCTGCCACAGTTCGTTAATATTAGATAAAATATATCTATTTCTTGAAAAGTTTCTTTGAACAGGTTTATGTAATGTATATGTTTCTTGCGATTCTAACCATTTCTTCACATCATCTCTTTTCAATTTACCTTTCATTGCTTTACTTAATTTGTTAAGACTACTGTACCCTGCAGGATGTGAATAATCATAATAAATCTTATTTAATTCTAATATGGGGTCCATTTTTCCCAATCAATTTTTCTTTTTATCTTCTTGCGAAATTTACTTTCAGTTATTGGTGTAGAAAATAATTCAGCTGTTGGGGTGGATTCTTTATGCTCTTGTGATTGTAATTTTTTAATATATTCAGATCTTTTTGTATTACCAATATATATAAGCGGCACTTTGATCTCCTTTAAAGCTGCAGCAAATTTTTCCCATCCAGTAGGTTCACTATTTTTAAGTGTCCTCAATGAATCATTTACCAAATCAACAATATTGCTTTCAGGAACTTTTTGACCATCTATAACCACAGTGCCTGTTTCATCCCAAGTAATTTTATTTTTACTCAAAGAAAGTAAGTTCAACAGTGATTCTCCCCTTTTAATATAGGATTTTGGTATAAGTTTTAAAATGTTACTGGATGTGTATGGTCCTTCATTAGTTTCTGGCAAACTTACTTCCTTTACCGCTGTGTTAGAAGGGAATGTAGTTTTAAAATCTTCACCGTCAGTAATATACTCCACCGATCTTTTCAAATCTTGATTTATTAATGGTATTTCATAAGGTTGTCGCTCCTCTTTACTGAAGTTTAAATATCTTTGTAGAATTTGTAAATATAAAATACACTTCTTTCGATCATCCATATCGCTATTTAAAATGTTTTGCATATCTGTGTCTAAGCGGGACATTGGAGTATCAACCACGTTAGGTTGTTTTAACTTTTCTAACAGAGATGGATCGATGAGTAACATTTTTTTAGCATTATCCATTTTTCTTAAACCAGTGTACTAACCAAGGCACTTAGAACAGAACCCAGTATTAGAGGTAGAAATGCACCACCTTTTTGTACTATTAAATGTTTTCTAATTTTGTGTGATCCCTTCCGTACTATTTTTCGCAGAATATTTTTGTATTTTTTCAATTTTGACCTCTCTTTTTCTTTCAATTCTATTTTTCCTTGTAAAACGTTATGAATACATTCACAAATACAATTTATTTCTTCTTCATCACAGGCTTTTAAAAGAGCTTTTTGATATTTCGGTTTAAGACTAACTAAGGCGCTTAACAGACTTTTATGTGTCTGCGTGCTTCCAGCCATTATTAGTAACTGATGGATATTTGTTGATTTCTACTATATTTAAACCCTTTTGAAGGTATATAAACAGTACAATATCCATCACATGGAAATATCTTTGTTTTAATACGACACATGTCATTTGTTTCTTGTTTTAAATCTATCATAAGATAACCGTGTGCATTATTAGTAGCATCTTTGTAAGAATCTTCCAAGTATTTTGGATTTTCTGGAAATACTTGTCGTGCTAAGTATCGAATTTGAGTTTTATCTCTAGGATTTTTAAAATAAATTATATAACTTGAATTCAGAGATATGTCTCGTTGACCCTTTCCTTGATGAAACAAATTTTGTGATATGTAAAATACGCTTAAATTTCTATGATGACTTCCTTTTGTGAATATATCAACAATACGTCCATCAGACTCTCTCATTAAGTCATCAATTATTAAAAGTTGAGGATTCTTTCCATTAAACATACTTAGGTCTGGTATACCTTGGATGTAATTGACATTTTGGATATTGTACAAAGGTTGCATTTCATCAAAACACCATGTTATTTGATCAAATTTTGTGTTGCAAACATCTTTAACAAACTTTAAAAAATTTGTTACAAATACTGATTTTCCACATCCACTTGGACCGGCAACTATCGCAGTAAATGGATGATTGAAATGGATCATTTTGATAAACGTCCGAGTGAGTAAGGATTAAGACTAAGAATGAAAAAAAATTGTTGAGAGAAAGTATATATATTTTACACATTTATTATACAATGTTATAATGATAAACATTTATAGCACTATTTTATGAACATATTTTTTATACAATCTTGTAACAGACAAACTTATAATGATAAACATTTAAAGCACAATCTTATGAACATATTTTTTATACTATCTTATAATAGACAAACTTATAATGATAAACATTTGTAACATAATCTTATAAAAATATCATACCATGTACACAAAATAATAATGAAATTAATCATTTTTAATTTTGTAATGCCCCCAAGCTAGAGTATTAACAGCGTCTTCTAATATATATCGTTTTGTGTCACTATGTGAAAGTGAAATTTTATTAATTTTTTGTGTATATATGGTATGTTTTATTGACTTAAATCTTAACATTTCACTATAATGTATCTTTTTTTCTAACAAACAGGTTTTATAGTCATTTAGAGTAAATTTTTTTGTTACACATTTATTAACACCCTTTGCTTTAGCTATAAATTTATTTTGTACGTCCATGGCATACATTTTTGCTCGAAGTCCTACAAACTCTTTAAGAATTTTACCATTGTTTTCGTCTTTAAAAAATCCTAATCGCTTTTTGTTTATCAGAGGTAAACCATATATATTATCAGGAGGATAATCAGATGTATCAAAATAATTTTCTAAATTTTCTTTAATGTCATTATAAAAATTATCAGTAAATATTTGGTATACTAGACTATCAGTATCTGTATATAGCAGTTTAATGTTATCATTATATTTTTTTTTCATAAAATCGTAATGAAAGTCATACATTAATGTTTTTGAAATATCTAAAATAGAAAATCCAAGGTAAATGGGTTTGTTGTATAAAACTTGTGTTTTGTTTAATTGTACAGCGATTAAATCCTCTGAAAATACAGATAAACTATGAAATTCAGGTCTTGCTATCAAAGTTTCAGCTCCTTGAGTTTTTCCACAATTTGCCCAATGGTTAACTAATTTTACATTTACTCGTTTTAAAACATTTTCCATTGTTTTACCAAAAACAGAGTTATTCATTAATTTAAAAAAATCTTTTTCAAAATCTGAAGTTGCCAAGGAACGCATGCGAGTGTTTAAATCTATATAAACTTTTAACCACGCTGATTGATGGAATTTAAGAATTTTGTGAACTTTTAGCAAACGAAGTCCTTTTTTTAAACATTGTTTAAGATTCCTATAATGAATGACATAGTTCTTTTTATCATTTAAATTTGGAATCAATTTTTTGTTCTTACTAACACCAAAACATATATTTTCGGGACATAGTGGCAAATCCGAATGAAAGTCATGTAATTGTTTTGGATATTCTAAGTCCACTTCCAAAATGAAACCATAATCAGCATCATCAGGGACATGAAAGTTAGTATTAACATCAACCCATTCAAATTTTCCAGTAGGGAGACATTGTGACATAGCCCAACCGTAAAGGTTATTTGCATCTAGATACATTAAAAAAGAAGATGGTGCAGAAGGATCATATTCTAACATATAAGGATTATTTGCTTTAGCATGTCTGTTACTACATTGAGATATACCACCTCGAATATTTTTTGCAATAAAAGTAATTTGGTTTATATCAGTTAACAGCTCTAAATTTATTTTAGTATGTGCTAACATGGCATCCCAACTCAAACCCGGTGCTGTGTAATAATGGGCTGGGTCTAATTCATATGTTTTAAGACATAAGTCCCTAAAATTTTCAAAAATATCTGCCAACAATAAAACATCTGTTTTTAAATATAAGTCAGAGTATTCTTTCATATTTTTACAATGGAAATGATTCCATACATCTTGAGCATGTTGGTAATCATTTTCAGTAACATGTGTATCAGTTAACGAGCTATAAAATTGATCAAGACTAGGAAGAGATGTTAAGTTTAAACATTCGAATGAAGTCATGTATTCGTAAGGATAAATACCTTTACGCATTAAGCGCCGAAAGTCTTCCTCACATGGAAAATTTAATTTGAGTTCTTTGAACTGATCAGATAATAAATTTTTAGCTAATTTTTCTAGACTACAAGACATGAATTTAAAAGAATCAAGAAATCTTAATTTCATAATACGATTATTAATATTTAATATTTTTGTAAAAGAAATGTACTTCTCTTTATTCTCAGGAATAAGTTCTATATTACCATCTTCTAAATGGAGACCATGAACAATAAAATGAGAATCATAATTACTCAAGTTGTGTAGAAATACGGGTACGAAATTTGGTACTCTATATTTTTCAGAACAATGGGTATGTCCAACTCCTTCATAAAAACCAGTAAACTGATTATAACAAATTTCAGTATTTTCATTTAAGCTATGATTACAAATATAACACACTTTAGTTTGATTAGACATATTAATATTTTCTTCCGTTAGTGGTAATGGACTTTTAACGAATGTAATTTTTTTACAGATATTTATTAAATCTTCTTTTATCATTTTCATAAACATGAGTGTACTATCTTTACCAGTATATGATCTATACTTTGAAAGCCTGTCATCATATGAACATTTAATGTAATAGCCAAAGCTATACATTTCATGTTTTTGAATGTTTTCGGTTGATGAATTATTTGGATTATTGGAACATCCGTTAATAGGATTCAAAAAAGCTTCAAAATCAGCGTATATTACAAATGGTACTCTTAATTTACGTTCGTAATTGTTAAATGAGATTTGGTTTGAAGGTGTTAACTGATTAAACCAATTTTTTTTTCTATCATATTCCGATGGTAATTTTGTTGAAATGTGGAAACAATCTTTTTCTTGATGTTGTTTTAAATTATTATGTGATGTAAAGTTTAACAAACAACCATCACAAATATGAACAGCACATTTTGTTGTTGAAATTTGTTGAGCCACTAACCTTGAAATATTTTTTATATAACAATAATGACCTCTGTTAACTTGAGTTATATATAATAAGTTTATATGAATGCTTTTTTTTTCTTTTGTAAAATATAACGGACCAACCACTATATTTTTCTTTTTTACAGAATCGTAATCTAGACCAAAAACATTTATACTAAGATCATTCAGTTTTTCAAATTTATTAATATCTTTCAGTTTTACAGGAAAGGAAATATTACCAAACTTCAATTTATTTTTAAAAGGAATATAACATGTTACCCTCTCAACATGGGTTCTAGCTGGATATAACGCTGATAAAACTGCCCATCGAAAGCATTCGTTATCTTTATTTTGCACATTTATTACTGCTTTTTTAACTTTTATGTCTAATGGTAAGTCTATGTAGGATGAACCTCGTAGGGGGTTAAATTTATTAACATTCAAGTCTATGTAATTTATTTTTAGTAAACTCCAACCACTATCTCTTTTCTCAAAATTCGAAATTTTTGTAGTTATTTCAGAAGTTATTAAAGAAAAAATCATATCTTTATCATCACCACGGCTGAAAACATAATTTGTTATTTGGAAATCGAACGTATTAAGTAAGTTTTTAGTTGGCTGTGTAAAGTCTGCATTGAGAATAAAATTTACTTTTACAATAAAAAGATCTGTGATACATCGTTCAAGCAAAGTAAATATGACATCTTTATTTTCTTTTAAAAATAATTCAGGTGTTTGAAAAGTTTGGGTCTTGTTGTCAATATTTATATCAGATATAATTCTATACGTTATAATTCTATTTCCAAAAGCACTTTCGACAATTTTAACATTTTTTAAGTCTGAATCGTTCTTTAGCGAATTATTTTTATGTATATTACTTTTCATATGGTTACTCAAAAACTTTTTTTTTACTGATACGTTGCACAGTGAACATTTAATTACATCATTACTTTCTGTACTTACAGTTTGAAAAAACACTGATGATGTAGATGGTGATTCAAGATGTATTCTTTTCGAAGCTGGTTCCTCTTCTGTTGTTGTCATAGATTCTGTTCCATTTTTTCCTTTTCGATTTTTCTGAAATAAGTACAATGATTTGGAATTTTAAGAAAAGAAGAGATAGTGGATGGAGTTTACTAAAAATAAATTACATGGAATTGAATATTAATAAATTGAACCCTCGGAATCGTTCTTTAAAGAATTATTTTTATGTATATTACTTTTCAAACGAAACTCAAAAAAATAAAATATTTCACAGACATATTGCACAGTGAATATTTAATTACATAATTACTTTCTGTACTTACAGTTTGAAAAAACACTGATGACGTAGATGGTACTTCAAGATGTATTCTTTTCGTAGCAGGTTCTTCTTCTGTTGTTGTCATAGATTCTGTTTCATTTTTTCCTTTTCCGGTTTGGGAAATAGTGAATTCCTGGTTGAATTCTGATGATATAAAATCTAACGAGACTTCTTCAGCAAGTATTGCGAGTTCCGAATTATTTAAATCACAGTTTAATGTATCCATGGTGAGGAAGTATTAGTCTCTAAGAAATGTAACACGATATGAACTTTAAACGTACTAACGCACTAATGAAGACGACGTTTTAACTGATTTTAGTATGAGAGAGGACTCTCTTTTATACACAACTATGGGACTGACTGACTAAATATGATTGTAATTTTAATGACATCACTGAGATAAATAAATTCCTTTCCGTTCTATATCTAAGAGGACTCACTGACTAACTATGAGCGTAATTTGAATGACATCCCTGAGATAAGACCCCAGGAAACCATCGAACGTTAGTCATTACCAGTTATCTACCTCTAATGGTTTTGTTATCTATCTGTGATAGTGTTTCTGTAACTTTGTAACGGTGCGTCGTACGCAAAAATTAATAAGCGCAATCGACTCGGCATGTTCGAAAACCTACAAATAGACACCAAACTTTTTTTTTTTTTTTTTTTTTTTTTAGCCGAGGCCTACCTCACAAATGCAGGGTAATAGGGAAATCGCGGGGGGAGGAAATGACAGGGGGGAGATGGGGGTTGGAGGTGGTCCAGTCCCCGTTAATCCCTACTACTATTGTGTAAAATGATTTATTTTAAATCGATTTTGTGATACTCTAACATAATTTTACTACTATTGAATTACCTTTCGAATTAATTTACCTTTAGAATTAGATGTCTATGCTTGTAGGTAACAGTTTAATTTTAATCAAAATCGTTAATAATTATATTATTTGCCGAATAGGTAAATATACCTTTAATTATTTTTATTTATAGGTAGGTAACTATTTAGATTCTAACACTCTACGTAACAGACCAGCTTTCTAGCAGTCTACGTAGTAATATATTTTTTTATTCTGTAATTCTTGAGTAAAATGGGAATTAAATTTAATAAAAACCTTTTAGCTTATAGACCACCCAATAAAATAATACATGAATCATTAAAATTATTTTAAAGTCGAAAGAAGTGTAAAATTTTGGACGACTAAAGAATTTTGTGTGCGATGTAAAATTTATGGGACGAAAGCGAAATAAACTAACCCTAACGTCTTAAAGACCGATTGCGCGTCAACTTCAAGACTTTTCAGTGAAATGGCTCTTGAGAGTCCTATTCTCAATTTAATCGCCAAGTAGGTACTTAGCATTCATTAATTAAAAAGTTTGTGAAGTTTCTGTGACATGGAGATAATTTATTAGTGCAGCAGCTCCCTCATACCGGGGCATTGCATGGCTTGAGGCGGAATTTGGCTGTTCAAAAATAAATATTTCATGTAAACACCTTATGTACCCATTTTCGCAAATAAATGATTATGATTATGATGGCAGTCATTGCTGTTAACTCTATCAGAGAGCGAGAAAGCGTGACCGCGAGCAACAAAATTCTAAAAAATAACCTTCAAAACAACCCTCCACCCCTGAGAGGGAAGCCAGAGCTCGTCTGTTAACCAGCAGATTCGGCCTACACGTGAGAATAGTTTGAGATCCGAAGATTTCGTGGGCCCCATAGGTTTGTACCTCTTTCCGCCATTTTATGTATAACTTAAATAAATCGATAAGGATAAGCCTGACATGGTTTTAAATCAATATCTAATTTTAACTATCGTAGAGTGTTAGGATCGATAGTAATATTAATAATAAAAGATGGCAATGTTCTATAGTTAATAATTATGTCGCTTTCTATATACCGCATAATAGCGTGGTTAGGGCGCGTGGCAGCATCAGTATGACTGCATTTTGACTGAGAGTTTTGCACAGAGTGTTTTAAAAAGTTTCTGTGACATGGAGATAATTTATGTCCATAGGCTACAGTAACCATTTTTCATCACGTAGGCCATGTGCTTCTTTGCTGCCTAAGTAATAGGTATAAAATACAGCAAGTTGTTCGTGGCCCAATCGCCCCTTACCCGCAAGTCACTAGGACCTGTTGAAGATGAAGGCTCTAGCGTGGCTTACCTCTCGGGGTTGGAAGTTGTCTGGCAGTCGCTCGCGTAAAAGCCATGTTATAGGAAAGACGAGTAAAAGATTGGATCCTATGTGTGCAAAATTTGGATGAAACTGGGACAGGGACTCAGATGAATTAGATGAATAGAAGAAGTTTGAAAACCGTAATGTTGTCGCCACCAGCATAACATAATGTTTTGGGACATCCTACAAATCAATTTGATTGATGTATCTACTAACTAAACTAATATATGGAAAGTAATAAGGAAAACTACGATATGATGAAAATAAGTTACTTTCATTGCCACAGAAATTTGCTTCATTATTGAATAATGTTACTGTGGAGTCGGGGGTTTGATCTCCACAGTTTTAAAGGACTTTTTTGCCGTAATATTGATATTTATTGGGATAAAACACATCATTCCTACACGAGCTTTTCTAAAAGGGGATTTTACGCGAGTTTTTTTAAAATTTTATACAATACTCGTTTCAGAGGGCGCGGAAGCTAGCACACTTTTCTTCAAATCTTGAGCTTCATGAGCCTTGCTGGCTTCCACCGAAGACCTCACGTCAACTGTCAGGAACTGTCCCGCACGTCACTTTTTTTCCTATCTTCTTAATTTAATATTAATTTTTTATTCGTATGATTTATTTTTAAATCGTTGACACATGATGTCCAGGCAACTACTAGTAATATCTGCCACGGAGGGCGGATATCACAGTACTATCCACATACGCTACGCAATAAAATGTCGATTTCACGCCGTGTCAATAAGAGAATGTTAAAAATGTACATAGGCACGCTAATTTGGAGCGAATTATACACATGTGTGAACTTGAATTTTGAAATTGGTACGCTGATGACTGCAAATCAACAGTTTATTAGATCAATTATCAACAATGTCAATGCCACTAGGTCAACAGTTTAAAACATCATCGGCTTACTACACCAGTTTAATGGTTCATTAGACAAAGATTTCGTTTTGTCAACATTTTACAGCAGCAATAATTCATAAGAGCAACATACATATATTGGAAGACTTACAATTCGTTTTAGGCACTTCAACCAAAACTCCTTATTCTTACTTTTAAAAAAATCGTCATAAATATCCAAAAATGCTCTGTATCTAATCGGCTAATTGGTTCCAAGTGAACGTCACTTTGCTATCCAAATAGCAAATGGGCTTGACATAGTATGAATATAAGTTTATTGAGTTATCTGCCCATTGAGAGCCTATCAGGAGGCTTTTCTCCTCTTCAAAGAGACGAAATAATCTATAGAGCCAACTATAAGTACTGTAGCCAACTATAAGTAGATGCCATTAACGTAATAGCTGACTCGTGGTAAAGGGAAATTCAAGGTATATGTGTTCTTAGTGCATAAACTCTGACTTGAGAGGTCTGAATAGAGTAGGTATTGTATGTTTGAGACTTAGAGTCTGAGTGTTTAATATAGAACTATAATACTGATGTACCTATAGACGTACCTACAGACTTTTTTTAAAAGGCATAGGCTTTCTTTATTTGTTTACTAGTTGTAGGAGAAATTCTGATTCTGGTAATCTAATACACCCCCTATTCCATTTAAGGGTACTTTAAGAACTATTGCACGAATGAATGAAAGAAGTTTTGCGTGACTCATATTTTTTTACCACTAAAGTGACGCCCCTAAACCCCAGAGGAGTCACACTCGTGCTGCCAACTCTCATCATCATCAACATTTAGACGTTATCCTGATTGCATCCGAGGCTAGGATACCCTCGGAGCTCAAGTTCCGCCTTCCGGCTCTTCCTCCTCCACTTCGCACGATCTTGGACGTCCATGGTAGTGAGACCATTTGCACGCATGTCACCCTTCACGACATCAGACCAATACTTCTTTGGCCTACACCTTCTGGACCAGCCTGGCCTACGACTTCCAGGACCCGCCGGGGGCGCCATTGCCAGGTATTTGTTACCTACGTTGCCTGGCTGTTGCCGCAGGACGCAGCGACAGCGAAGGCGACTCTCTTGCATTTCATCTGCGATGTCACGTCTGTCCGACAAAACTTCCAATACCAAGGCTAAACAGGTAAGACTAAGTACGAATCCTTAGTGAATCCCGACGGTGATGGGGAAGGTTTTCGTCTCGCCATCAGCGGATCGAGCCACGGAACCGGAATCGTGGTACATGTCTCGGATAGTGTCAATGTAAGCTTCTGGGATGTCCGTGGAACGCAGGGCCCACCAGATCACCGCGCGAAAAACCCAGTAGAAGGTCCCGTGCCCGGAACGAAACCCATACTGACAATTCGAGAGTACACGTTCCTGCCGGATCCGAGTGTCGATCCGAGCTTCATGATGTGGGACATTATCTTTATACCATTATAACTGCCACACTCCTTCACCGATCCCTTGCCTTTGAAGACTGGCGTAATGATACTCAGCCAACACTGGTTTGGGGTCTTACCGGCGAGGAGTATGCGGTTTTAAGATTTGTGAGGATGCTAACACCACGGGCACCCATTGCCTTCCAGGCCTCGATGGGGACATCGTTGGGTCGGACAGGGTCGTCGGACAGCTTGCCGGTTCTTCATGCGTCGAATGGCAGTCTGGACTTCTGCAGGCGTTTTTCTGTGGCCCTAGTCCTTGATTTGGAGGGAACTCTAGTGGCTACACCTTTTCGTACTGCCGACTCTATAAGAACCTTACTGAAGACAGCATTAGACCGAAAATATAGCCTGCCTATAATATATGTATATTCATGAGCCTCCTGGTCTGATACCAGGACTTACTTTCCGAATGACTCCAAAAATATTAAAGCGGGATCATCAGTAACCACATCCCATAAAATATTTCGTTTCAGCTTAAGATCTTTGCACGCGACGTTTTTCAAAGGACCTGACTAGTTCGGGAAAACGGAAGAGTTAGTGCGTGCATGTTCACGACACTAACGGTTCGCCGCAACTGCTTTTCAGTTTGTATCGTAAAATGCGCAAGATTGTGTAAACGAAACGTAATTGGTGATTTATTATAACACGCGTCATAAATTTAACCGGTAAGTTGGGTTGTACTATTTTGATACATTTACCTATATATATTTTTATTGTTGTTCATTTGTAGCGGTTTATAGTAGGAAGGAAAATTTCAATACTAATGAAACTGTTGCAATTCCCTCTATAAGACATTGATTTAAACGTGGGGAGCGAATCTTTAAGGTTTGAAAATTATCTTAACCAAGTCTTCATTTAAATTCATAAATAGAAAAGGTGAAAGTTCACAGTAATAGTTTTGCACCACTAAAGCGACAGAGTTCCTACCGATAGTCAGAATTATTCACTTAAACATTACTTATCAAATCGCAAGCATCAATTATATGCAAACACCAATTCACAAGTATCAATTCGCAAGCTTAGTTTCACAAGCCGGTGGATGGTGAAGGCACAAGATCGTTCGGCATGGCACTCTTTGGGGGAGGCCTATGTCCAGCAGTGGACGTCTATTGGCTGATAGATAGATAGTTTCACAAGCATTAAATCGCAAGCTTTATTTTTTTCTCGAGAGTGCAGGAATCACGGCTGCACGGCACCATAACCCTTGGTTAGTGGTATGTGGCAATTCATATGGCTTATTCGCTATTGGGCGTTTGTTATTATTGGCAAAATATTTGATGTACACGCAAATACAGGCAAATACGGCCATCCACACATGGCAATCAAAGAAACACCACAAACATTTCACAGCAGAAATTGTGTTCGTATCTGTCATTCTGGTATTGGCATATCACGTCAACACTTTGTCAAATATACCGACCAATAGTTTTGCAAATACGTGATGAATATCAAATACGCGAATACAAATAGCCATGTGAAGTGCCACCTGAAATTATATACTTGTCATGTCTGTGGCTACGCACGTTACAAATAAATTGATTCATTCATTCATTAGAAACGGCATTTGTACAATAATTACATTTTCGTGCCATTTTGGTGGATGAATAGGATTAACTATCAAAGGCAATTTTACTTTTAAATAGAAGTAACTACCTATAAATCAATAAAATTCGGGATATTGGGATTTACAACAATGTAATCAAAGTAAATAACGTAGCACTTCATCCATTTACCCCTCAGCTCCTCTGTAAATATAATAACAATTTACTGTATTGAATTGCTGTTACATAATGGATTTCTATATTCACTTTGAGCATTTGTTACACAAATGTAATCGAACAATTGCTTGAGATTCGCTTTCATCATCTCTAATTTTATTCTAAGGTAAAATATTCAAATCAAATTATTCGAAGGTTTTGTAAATCTAACGCTCAATAATAAGAATCAAAAGACTATTGTTCAGGATTATACATTTTAGGGTCAGGAATACTGTTCATCTAATGAAAAAGTAACATAATTGGAATAGAGAATAAGCATCCCATTCATTATCTTGGTCGCTATATCTTCAATCATATGACAACGTTAAGAGAACGTTTCTATGCGCAGTTCCTAACTTAGCACCACTCATCTACGTCGCTCCAGTTGCAGCACATCTCAGTATCAGGCATATTCTTCCTACCACAACGAAATCCTATAAATGTGAAAATTTATTAAGACGTTTGATTTTCAATCACGCTCTACCAGCTTAATGGATCTGGCTGAAAATCGGAACTTGAAGATTAGAGTTTGGAATAACACATAGGATTTTTTATCTCGGTATTAGATTCTTATGAATGGCGGACGCGGCCGCGGACTACAGCTAGTACCTAGCTAGCTAGTCCATAAAATAAAGGCATCAATCAATACATAGATATTTCAGTAACAAATCGAATCAATTCGATTACGAGGTATTTGATAAAGTTTCAAGAGCTTTGGGGTCGTTTATTTTCTCGCCTAAGCTCCCCAATTTACCAAGGGTCCTATTAATCAGGATCAAAGGCGGAAAGACTTACGGTCGGTTATAATTACCACGCGAAAGGATTCGTTCGCTCAAAATGCCGATCGTTGCACGAAATTATTAATACGTAAGCATAATTTTGAAGAAACGTTTTCTGTTTATTTCCGTTCATCTTAAGGTTACTGGAAGAAGTGAACTTTACCGTCAGCTAGTACCTAAAAAAAATGATAAGAAACTCCGCTTTAAAAACTTATATACAAAGTTATCACAGGGTTTTTAAGTGTCAATGATCCCATATCATATTTGTTCTTATATGAGAATCGCTAAGTTATCGTACGGGAACATTGTTTTAATTGTCACGTATACGAGATCTATAACGAAAATGAGAACTCGAACGGTATTTGAAGTAAAGGTGTGTTTCCACCAACAAAGCGAGAACTTTAATATTGTAGCAGTTTGCCAAGTTTTATATGATTGGTGTGAGTGTTGGAGACTATCTTCCCCTATTTTATCCCATTCATCTATCATACCTTAGGGCTCCCTAAACGCACAGCCAAATGCACGAGTATGTACTTATATCACAGCAACACCATCGCTTGCTTTCACTGTGTGATTTACATGCTAGCAGGAATTGCTATAATTATCGCACCCTTCATAGAACGTGGTAATGATTGTCAGAATCGGTTGATATATTCTCAGTATTACGTGACTAAATTAAATCTATACTTACTACTAATATAATATACTATATAATATACTCTTCTTCATCCCAGCGTTAATCCCAGTCGCATCCGAAGCTTTTCAACTTGGACTCTGGGGTCCGCCTTTCACCAGTCTAACTGCGGATTTGGCTAAACTTCGATATTTGCCGTATAGCGACTGCCACCTGCCCTCCACAACCCAAAGAATATATCGAAGCATTGCAGCTAGACCAGTTGTTGGATTTTTGAGGGCTCCAACTACCCGTAACGACTGCCATAGATGTTTGTATGACAACCAGGACCGACAGCTTACCGTGCTCTCCGAGGCACGACCAGACTAATGCAAATACCCATATTCATGCATACAAATATTTGCGCTGAGCGGAGATCGAACCCGCGCCTCCTGCGTAGCGGCCGCGTTCATTACCGCTACGGAGGCTGTCACAAGCACATGAAAGCTGAAGAGTTAGTACGTTTGATTATCGCATCTCTGGAATTAAAAATATGTGCGATTTGAAAATTCTTTATCATTGAAGAACATCATAATATCACGCTAAAACTCTCAGAAAAAATTGCGGTTAAATCGTGGACCATCGCTATTATATTGCCATATTTCTATGAATGAGTCAAATAATTCTTATGTTGACGAATCAGCGGTACTGTCCAAATAGCAAAAAATAAACTTATCCTTACCTATCCAGTGTCGTTCGTGAAAGGAAGACAGCTTAGTCATCAGTACAAAGAACAAAATAATGTATTGTACGAAAGATACGAAAAAGCCAATACCTGAGCTCAAGCAAGAAATGTCCTTCGGTATACTAACTATAAAAACATTTTTTGTAAAAGTCGAGCCACAAAACAGAACTTGCGTGGTCTATCTCATGTCTGTCTTCAAGAAGCGCGTTACAATGTTCTTTATTTTATGCTTGTATAGGTAGTCACCTACAGTTTGCAGTAGGTTGTCAGTTTTCCTAATTGGACACTTTCCAACAACTTTATAAACTCATCAGTTTCAAAAATAATAAATTATTAAGTAGGTAAATTATATTATGATTAATTGAATAAACACACACAACATTGAATAAAAAGACTGAAAATAAAATGTATGGTAGAATGAAGTCCATATTTGCTAGAATAATCTTTTTTTACGGGTCTTTGATGCAAGAATTATTACTTCATTGTAACTGGACATTAAGAAACTCGTTCCTATTAGACCTAACAGAGCTGTAGTGAAATAATCGTATGTATCCAACGTACGTTCCATGTAGTTTTACGAGAGGGCAGTTCAGTGGGGTTCTGGGATTAATATTGTACGAATATTAACAGTGATAAGAGTGAAACTCGAGCCAACAATATAACCACGCATATGGTTCGGTACCTTAATGTAAGTTCTTTTGGCGTAAAATTTAATTTCTAAATGATACTTATATTTTGAGGTTACGCATTGTACAGCACCATGTTTTTGCCTTTATAGCTATTACTGCTTTTATATTGCGCAGTCTCAAATAAAAAAAAACAGGCCTTACGTGACAAGAACAAAAACCCAAAAGAAAGAGGATTGCACTCCGGGAGTACCGGCAGAAGTGAAAACTTTTTCTTTCTTCGTTAGGTATATACAGAGAAACAGATAAAAAGAACATACCATACCATACTATACCATACCATACCTATAATATAGCGCCAATCATAGAACCTATCACTAATTTTCTGCTAATTTTCTGTCAGAAGAAATTAATAAATTTCAAACAGAAATAATAATCACAAAAAGTAATAAATTACAAAATGAAAAAAATATCACAAAAAGTGTCAGAAGCCCAGGTTCGAACCCGGTACTATCTGAAACCATAAGGTCTCACAGTCAAAGCGCTTACCGCTAAGCTACGAAGCTTCTTAGCGTACCTAGCAAAATAAACACTCTGTAGCTGGAATGTTGTATGACGTCCTGCCGTCCTACAAAGTCGTCGGTTACCTACGGGTCAAAGGTCACGTGATCCTGACGCGAGTTTAACACGTGATCCTGACGCGAGTTTAACACACTTTTTGCCCATCCAACGCCGCTAAAGAAGTTTTCACTTCAAAAATTCAGATTTACTGACGTAGGGTCAAATCTATATGCCTAGGTACGCTAGTACTATTATCTATTCTGTGCTATTATCTATTCTGTGACCTAGGCCATTTTAAGCCTAAATATTTCATGAACTTGTTGGATAAAGTAATGAAGATTATTTTTATCGGTAAAAACTGGTAAAAAGGATTTAAAAATTTAAATCGGTCATGGTGCGAACTTTGCTTTACAGGGGCGAGGTCTGGTAGCTTAATGGTCAACGTAATGCCTCTGTAAAGCAATGATCGCAGTTTCAAACCCCACCTAGCCCGATTATTTTTTTTCTATTTTAATCAACCAGTTGTATGGAAAGAAGATAAATTCTGCTAATATCCATTTATTATACCTCTTAGGTGGCAGTCAAGCCCACCTGATGGAAAATGGTTACCGTAGCCTATAGACGTCTGCAACACCAGGGGAGTGCCGACCCTCTAAGCATAGAGAATTTCTGTGCGGTCAGTGGAGAAGACAAAGCAGGACAAGCCTTTGGTCTTGTTACTGACAGCACAAAAGCTCTCCAGTGAGCTCTGGCTACCCTACTCACCGCCGGGAACACAACAGGAGGTTATTATGGCCGCGGTATTCTGTAGGGTGGACTTCCCCTGTCGGACTGCTCAGAAGGTAATACTGTCGTGTCCTATCTCCGTGAAATAATATTGGGCGAGGGGACGTAGACATGACTTGATCCTCCGGATCAAATATTAACATTTGTATGAATTTAACATAAGAGGATTAAGTAAACAAATCTATAAAATACATTTAAGACCCATTAAAAGACTTTGAAAGCCATGAACTGAATAAACTATATAGCCATAATAAAAATAATATAACCACAGACAGTGGGCAGAGCATTTCTGTCACAAAAAATTCACATACCTCTTTTCATTCGATGCCGAGGAGAGTGCGCGGGGGTACTGTGTTCGGAGCTCTGGTCGCCACCGTACTCCGTTCCACTGGAGTCGGGACCTGGCGCCAGTGTGAAGACTGTACCGGCTGGACATCTCTCCCGACTGCGGCTCCGTTGCCAACGAGACTGAAAAGAATATAATCTTTTAAAAGACATCGACATTAAGCGAACCCCGAGCATCAAGGTGAGATGATAATAATTTTTAAATCTATAGTATTTTTTTTAATTTGTTGCATAAAGTTAAATGCATCAGAACTGTCTTTTAGGATGTAAGATACTTTCCTAATATTAATTAACTAACACGAGTAAGAGTCGAGATTGCAGAAGGAAGATATCTTAACCTATTCCGAACTTAACGCGGACGTTAGTTTTGAGTTACAGTTACCTACATCTAAGTGCAAATACTACCCGTCCACGATATCACACACTACCGGCAGTATTCGTCACTGCTATCGGATGTGTCTATGATTGTCACCAATCATTGACGGTATAGATTGATTGGCCATTGTTGATTGAAGCGATCAAAGTTCGTCAGCGCCAACGATTTCAAAGTCAGACCATTAGTTCATTTGATGTTTTATAGCTAGGTATTGTGTATTTTGTCATGCTTTTAATAACAGAACATACCAATGTTCAATGTATCTGGATTTTGGAGCACACCAAACCTCCAAATTGATTTGAAATTGTGCATACTTATCAAGGTTTTTTTCTTATTAGTTCCGCATGTAAAAGAATTTCTTGAGTCAATTTGTGAGCACTTTACAAGGTCAGATTAATTTTTTTTGCAAACTTATCAAGGACTGACGAGAGCACATTTTCTTTTTTAAATACCTACTGTTTTTTTTTTTCAAGAAATCACGGGCAATTTTTAGAACTAAAACTCCGTTGTGTTTCATGTGTGTTACTTTGTGCTTAGTGAAAAAACATAATTACCCAAAAACTGGTCTTCCTTTTCAAACTGGTCTTCCTTTTCGGAACCTTTATTTCTTTATCCTTCTTGAAAAACGACGAGCTATATTTCAAAGTTGTTGCTTGTCTCACAGTTCCTAAAATCATTTCTATTGCACTGAACTATCGGTCTCTATCACAATTATCACTACTACTGGCTTGAAACAGTAAGAGGGGCGTGGTTTACGAAAACTAGAATAAATAAAGAAATAAAATGTAAAAAGAATTACGAGTATTGATTTGCTCAGTGTACGAGTCACACTGAGATTTCAAACTGATAAAATATATTTCAATATTGGTCGCATGAGACGTAGAGACGTAGACGTAGGAGAATTATTTTCATAACTAGCACTATTTTCACAACAAATATGAACTACTTTCATCCGTAATAAAATACTAGAATAGAAGCTATTAAAATAAAAACTCTTTTGCTTTTTTTTATTCCATTGCGATTTATTTCGTTTGATTTGGAATTATTTGCACAGATTCTGACAGTTTGGTTGTTTTTCAACACCCATGGTTAAGCAAGGTGGTCAGAAATCAAATGAATCGAGATATAATTCGTTAAGAATAGTCTTATATCAATATATAAGTAAAATTGGCCTAGACTTCCAACGATACAGAAGCTATAATTCGTTTCGAGAGTCGCGAAACAACTGCATAGAAAGAATGTAATGATACAATAGTATTTTGCCTCAATTGGAACAACAATGTGCTCTATTAGTTGTCTGTATTCATAACATAGAATTGTTTATGTCTTACTCGCGCCCAATTCAATCTTTGAAACAATCGCCTGATAGACCTGGTTACGACCTAGATATTTGAATTGAAACTTATGATGATGTTACTAGCAGCGCGCGTCATACAGACTGGAAATATTTTGACCAATAAGAAAAAAACTAAGCAGTATAAATTACGAGTATCTTGATGGACCTCCTTACTCATGCACCTGCTGATGCATGAGTATGCGGAAGTAGCTCAAAGGCGGCTCGGGCTTTCGAAGGCGGCTCGGGCGTCGGAGGGCGCAAACTGACCTCCGCCCCACATGAGCGCGGGCCTGAGGGTGACGGGTGGAGCCGCTCGTCACCCTAGCAGAAGCAGGCCACGGCGGCGGCGCGCATCCTACGATGCGCTCCCTCCCCCCCCATCTCGCGTGGTCCTCCCTCCCGAGGAGAGCCAGACCGAGAGGAATGGCCCTGGGTCAGCCGGGGTGCGAGGGATATGTCACAAGACAACCTTCGGCCTAGCACATCGACCCACAGACGGCGTGCGGTTTAGTCGGTTCGAGTCCGACATAACCTCCCCCTTCGGCTACGAAGGAGGGGGGATACGTGGGGATTACCGGCACGTAAAAAAAAAAAGTATTCGGAAGTAGCATCAGCCAAATCTAAAGGGAGTAGGGAGAGCATTGGCTCTATGGTGAAAGCCTCGGAAACCGAAACCACGCTAAGGTGATGATAATAACGTAGATATTATTCTGGCCCAGGGAGTCATGGAAGAAATACTATTCGCGTTTTCCTGACCTCCAAAACCTCTTATTCGAAAATAAACATGAATTGAGCAATAAAAATAACAACTATTACTGTGGGGTATTTACTCGAAACAGGGCCATAAATTATAAACTTTGCATTGGATTTGGTAGTTTAGGAATTGCCTTCAGCTTTTGAACTAATTAGACCCTTACAGTAATACCTCAAAACGAGGTCGAAAGTCAAAAATCATTCATTAAATCAGTCAATTTGACTTCACCTCGCCTGATGGTAAGCTGTAGGAGTGTCACTATTACATAGACGTCGTACCATGTTAACAACTGTGTATACCTATAGCATTATTAAAACAACACAAATGTTAAGCTAATTGACCACCGATTTCGAAATTAGACCCGTGCTCGAAGTGGAAGTAGCTCCGGCAAGTACCTCCGTGGACGTGTTTGTCAATTTATAAACATGTTTACTTAATCCAATAGCAAAGTTTTGATTAAGTAGGTTATAGGGTGTTAAAGCGATCTGGAAAATTATGTGTAAATCGTAAATGTCTTGATGTCTAGATACTCAAATCTCGGAATAACCAGGTAGTAACATTTCAAGGTCTTAAAATGACCGAATAATTGTTCTACTGTTATGCTTATGACTATTTGGAATAATAATTAATAAACTAATGTGGAGATCGTGAATCAGCAAACGGAAGATAGGTCTCGCATCGTCGATCGTGATCGTGAGATTGATTGGAAAAGCAAGGCAGATGATCAGGTGATATAGCGCATACTGAAAGAGTCCCAATACCAGCAAGCTGTGGAATGCAATAGGTCAATTAAGTAATTGGGAGAAAATTACATTCCAATAAACCCGATCATTTATAAGCAATTATGAATC
Source organism: Eilema caniola (assembly GCA_949126895.1). Classification (NCBI taxonomy): domain Eukaryota; kingdom Metazoa; phylum Arthropoda; class Insecta; order Lepidoptera; family Erebidae; genus Eilema; species Eilema caniola. The sequence goes on along the minus strand of OX421460.1, from coordinate 10,811,052 downwards.
CTCTTTCGCTCGTAATGTAGCAGACGGTATTTCCGACCAATTGAGCAGTCCGACTGAGGAAGTACCTCCGCTCAACAAAATACCGCGGCTATAATTACCTCGTGTTGTCGTCCCGGTGGTGGGTAGGATAGCCAGACCTCACTGGAGAGTTTTTTTGCTGTCAGTGGGAAGACCAAAGGCTTGTCCTGCTTTGTCTTCTACACTGACGGTATAGAAACTCTTTGTGTTTACAGGGTCGGGAGCACGAGTGTGACTCCCCTGGTGTTGCACACGTCCAAAGGCCGCGGTAACCACTTTTCATCAGGTAGACCGTGAGCTTTTTGAGGCTTTTTTTCTAAAAAAATATCAATAATACATAACATAAACAATAAAAATAAATTAATATACTTATAACATGCTCACTTCATGCAACTTTGTATTCAAATAGATGAAACACCACATAACTTATACGTATTTAATAAACAAAAGTTTCAACCAATTAACCTTAATAACTCTTGATTTCTTTTTAAATCTTTAATTTCCGCTTTTAGTCCGCGACATATTAAAAACCCCTTTTAGTATATTCTATTCCGAAAAAAAATCACAACACGTTTTCATTTTTGAAATTATAGTTATTTATTAATTAAAATGTTTACAAGAAGAAAATGATTTAAGTTATACAACATCGCATATATGACGTTACGGAAAGTTTACTCCTTAAAAACTGCAAGTGTAAATATTTATTTTACTAGTATTTCTTTCACAAGAGTGTTGAAAAACAACGTATCATACACGTGTGTATTGATGATTAAAGTCCTCAGCTCTCTTAAGACCCGCACCTAACGGCTCGGTCCTCAATGGCGGCTCAGCGGTAATCACCAACCTTGTACAATAATATACTATTACTTAAATGTTATTTTTTCAGGACTATGAAAGACTATGGACATTTCCGCTCGAAAAAAAGGTACAAGTACCTATGTCATGTAATATTTCTGATGCCGTGCAAACCAGTTGCATGTCTAAATGTTGCCAGCACGCAATTTTCCTATAAAACTATAGCAATTAATTACGGCTAGAAACACTCAGGTTAATAACCCGACTATACAACGAATATATTTCAAGTCCGGGAATACTTACTCATGCCGTATGTCTCTGCAGCGGGTAGGCAAAGATGAATTGCTGTTAACTGAATCTTTTAATTTGATGGACTATGAGATGATGATGAATTAATGAGATGAAAGATTCAAACCATGAATCTCTCGACCATAAGGCCAACTCCTCACTCCCCGCTTAGATGAAAACTTACCTTTAAATTAGTAAAGAAGTGCTGTGTCCGGTGCACGACGGATAAGGGGGCGTGGTGGTGTGCGGACCGGGCGCGCGGTGGACCTCCGACCACGGGCGCGCACGACAGCTCCGACGCTGACTTTGAAAGCCGCCCACTCAGCGCTTCCGACCGTTCTGGTAACAATAGATTACAGTGTAAAAAATATGTAACTTTTAGATACCTACACATACACACATCCACAAACGTGACTATGTAGGAAGTCACGTCTCCATCCCTATGGGGTAGTAGGCATCGATAGATGTTCATATGGAGACCGGGACTAACGGCTTAACGTGCTCTCCGAGGACCGAAGGGGTCTCAATGTGTTAAGAATATCCTAAGACTGACATGATAAGTATTGCTTTAATCTTGCAAGCTATGTGCCACTCGGTTACCTACCATTAGAGAGAGAGAGTAGAATGACACACAGAAGACATTGCTGCTCTGTCCTGTAAAACTATCTTACATACATGATCGAACTCAGTTTATGTTTGTGTTGTGAACTCAGTTGATAAAGATAGTGATTCAAATTCTAGTAAAACAATTCGGTGTATTTAAATATACTTAGCTAACAGGAAAAGATGGAAAAATCCCGTGCGCGAATTCCGCTTCAATAGAATTCTCTTCCTTAAAGGAAAATTCAGGTATTTCTTCGTAAATTAGATCTCTTTGATAAAGCATTGAAGTTTCTAACCGCTTATTCTGTTACTTGGTTTTGCTGTACATTGCTTTAAACATCAAATTTTATAACAAACAGAATAAATAAATAAGCAATCAAGTCAAGCGGTTTACTTTGAGCAGTTGCAGAATTTACAATTAAAACATAATGACAACAGAAATCTGGTTTCCTTTCTAGTGAGAATTAAAATAAATTCCGATGTAATCACTTACTGTGGACTCGTTACTTAGAGTTTGTGGTCCCAACTTGGTATAGCTACTGCTAATTTGAAGTAGTGTGACTTCACGTTAGTTGTACAAATAATAGATGATTGAAATATACCACCAGTTTGGGAATTTTGGGATCGACAAGACTTCAAGACAAAGTGGGCATATTCTGCGTAAATAGTAGCACCAATAATTCAACATATTTAGAGCCGGTACTCTTAGGTAACTTACACCTCAAATTATTCGGTTAATAACAAAATAAATCTCTCCATGCATAGCAAATATAGATATCTCGATTTCAATGTGTTATATTCGCGGTAATTTCCTGTAAACTTTTGTTACCAAACTGTTGTTAGTAAAAGAGAGTAAATCTCATATTTTTAGTCACTGTCACTGAACCCGTTCAAAGTGTCTATATCCTAAACACACTACAGTATGATCAAAGTTCTGTTTACTTTTCTAATTATGTTATTAGATAAACTATCAACCACGATATTAACAACATTTTCGTTTCGTGAATAAACTTTGCAGGCACTAATCTAACTGTACGATAGGAAGTTGAACGATGGCTGGATGTTATCACTACGTAACTCTGTGGATGAAAGCCGTGAGTATAATTTAATTTATAGGTATGTATGTTTGTAGCTATGTCTGTAGGTAATGTAGGTAAGTATGATTGTTATGTTTGTATGCATTGTTTGTAGGTTATGTTTATAGGTACTTAGGTATGTATAGGACAACCTCCGTGGCGTAGCGTTAGTAAGCGCGGTCGCTACGCAGGAGGTGCAGGTTCGATTTCTGCTCAGTGCAAATATTTGTATGCATGAATATGAATAGGAGTATTTGCTTTGGTCTTGCTGTGCCGCGGAGAGCACACTAAGCCGTCGGTCCCGGTTGCCATACGACATCTATGGCAGTGGTTACGGTTAGTTGGAGCCCTCAAAAAGCCAACATCCGTTCTAACTACAATACTTTGATATCGCCTTTGGGTTGTGAAGGTCAGCTAGCAGTCGCGTCACAGACAATATCGAAAATCCGTGGTTAATCTGGTAACTGGCCAAGACCCCAAGCTGAAGTTTTGGAAGCGACTGGGATTAAGGCTATGAAGAAGAAGATGACGGAGAGTTATGTATCGTGGAAACGTCGTTTTTATAAAAGTAATATCCCGTATAGTACAGGGACTTGTCTCGTGTTGGTGGGGGCTGTGTCTGTAACATATCCGAGCACCACGCGCCGGGTTCTATCAATGCTAATGAGATATTTATCTAAATTGTTTAATATTCTTCAATTTTCTGTGCCCAATTCAAATCCCAACCATTGTGTGATATGTATAATGTATAATCCTGTGTAATATAATTAATTGTGTTTAAAATGTTAAAGAGAACAGTTTATCCTGCACAGATCTAATCTAGGTTTATAGTATAAATTTAAATTGTAAACAATTTTGTACACGTATAGATAAATAAGTTATAATAATAATATGAACTGATATCATCATCATTTAGGAGTCTGAGGTCCGCTTATTGTAGTGAAAACTTCTTTAAGAGCGTTCAGCATTTCTCACATAACAGTTTTTGAGATGGGAATAACCATTTAACTTGCGATACCGATACCGAGTCCTCTTCTGACAGACTGCGTCAATTCACAGGCGACATCTTTGTACATAAGTATCTACAGAGAAATATCAGTCAGGTTTTCACTTCTGCCGGCACTCCTCGGGTGCCACTGTTTTTTAATCTTGATATTTGATTTGTACCATGCTATACACGACTATACTAAAGACAAAATGAGAACGTTCGGACAGGATGGGGCCACGTCTGTCTGATGGTACGTATACATAAAAAGCAACTATACATTGGGACTTTAAGATATCTTCATGAGATGAAGATAACAAAGGTTTCTAACAAATTACCAATATTACGCAAGATAGTTTATAAGCCTTTGACAGGCATACCTACCTACCTCCAGATTATTTTTATTTATATAGTATAAATAAAATTATAAATAAAATTGAGGTATCTTTTTGAACAATTGCAATAACAGCTTTTTAGTAAGAATGTATAGGTACGGTATTTACATAAAAAACTAATTTGAAAATTTTGAGGTCTGTCTTTATGTTGGTTTTATGCTCATAGTTATATTCCACTTGAGTGGTTACCTATCTTTCTAATCCAGAAAACATTTGGCCAATTTTTCATAATCCCGGTTTTTCGAATTCCGAAGTTTTATTTGCCATATAATCGCAACTCCGAATTATTCATTTGTACGACGTTTTATAATCCAGACGAACGAGTTCCAGACACACGAAATCTAAACGCACAAAATCCAGATGACCGTAATCCATATGCACGAAAGCCCAATTCTTAAAACACAAATTTTTGAAATGCAATTAATTGATATCCAGTTAATTGATATCCAGAAAAACAATATCCAGATTTTTGGCGTCTACTAACTACAACTGGAGACCTACTGAACAAAACACACGTTGCCTTAAAAAATATATGTATGCATGTAAGCAAACAAGCATGCATGCAGGCAAGCTGGCAATCAAGCCGGCAAGCATGCAGGCAAGCAGGCAGGCAAGCAGGCAAGCATTAGTGTTGCTCTTCTCCGGCGCTGCGGGAAGTGCAGTCCTTCCGCCCTTGCGTAACAAAGTTCGGGCACCCATGCTCGCTTCAGCAGCTTCGGTCCTTAAATAACACTCTAGTGTAGGGCAGACAAGTACCACGGCGAGTCGGGTCGGGCGTGGTACGCAGTGTTCCCGAGCTCGCTTTCCTGATTCATTGATTATACCTGCATACAAAATTGTTCATGCATGACATGGAAAACAATAATTTAAACAAAATTATATTAAGTGAAATTATGTCTTAAGTGAACGTTAGATATTTTTTATTATATCAGTCGTTACACACCCTAAATGGATCGTATAAATTTACTGATACTATACCTGTATATAGTTTAGCTGCAACACGATTTGTATGGGAACCAAATAAAAAGATTATGAAAATTTGGTAATAGTTTTTTTGGAAAATGGAACGATGGGAAATAAAAAAAAAAATCTGAGAATCTGGTATAACTATATTTGGATTATGACAATATGGGAAACAAAAAAATACTATTTGAAAATTTGGTTTTAGTGCACCTGGAAATTGATTCATCTGGGAAGTGAAAAACGGAATTATAGAAAGTTGTCATTCATTACATCTGTCTTTTAAAAGTTCTACCAACCGTTTTCGGGGTTTTAAGATTCGGGTAACAGAAATTCGATATTTCAATAGGTTACCCACTTGAGTCTAAATCTTATTGTTTTACTTGCACTGGCTCCCTGGATAATCCAGAACTCGCTATTAGAACGTTGTCCGTTCCAGGAAGATCGAGTAGTCAGAGTAATCCCCATAGAAACGGACTGGTCACGGGTTCAAGTACCGTCCAGGATGATGTTAACTTTCTCTGATCTACATCTATAGGAAATTTTAAATTCTTTACTAGCTTTTATCCGTGGCTCCGCCCGCGTGGATGTCGGTTATCGCGACCAAACATAGCCAAGTCCTTTCTCTAGGTCTAATCTACCGCTATACCAAATTTCAGCAAAATTGGTTCAGTGAAAGACGGACGCGTGGTTCCCGGCAGAGTAGAATTTGGGCCACCCCTTCTCTTCCCATGTGGTGTCGTATAACGACTAAGGGATAGGGCTGATTAACTTTAACATCAAACAGATATGTACACCCCAGACTCCACCTCAGATGCATGGCTCGAGCCAACAATAGAGCCCGGAATACGGTAATAGGCTCACCCCCTATTACGTAGGACCGATTACAGATTGGTGAAATGTGGGTGTTATGTTAATTCACCTCTGCCTAACCCTTCGGGGATAAAGGCGTGATTATATGTATATATGAAAGACGGACAAACAAACAGACACACACACACACTTTCCCATTTATAAAATTAGTATGTATTTTGAACTGTACAACGCAATTACCGACCTCGTCGCCGACAAGGTATAATTAGTACGATACTTAAATACTGTGTACTAGCTCCAAGACTAAAAGGACTAATTTGCAGTTCAACGGAAGGCCCTATAATCGATAAACCGCTCATGCTTGTCAGAATCCAGTTTAGAAATTCGATTTAAAGGAACATGTTGTGACTTTGTGAGCCGAATTTACGATCTCATGTCATGTTAGGTAGAATTACGAGGAGATAACGTCAATATTTTATGTCCTAATGTTGTATAAGGTAATATACCAACATTTTGTAATTTATTTACGTAGCTGGAAGCGACAGTAACGGTGTTACACGCCGGTAAATATTTGTAAGGAGTATCTCACTTTTGGTTGAAAATTGCTTGTTTGATTCTTGCGTAGCTTTCATTATTTTATCGACGAATATTTTTCATCAAATAATTAGTTTTTTTTGATATATTTTCTTCCATATCTATATGTAATAATGCTGGTATTACATATCTATACATTATATATAATACATATTCTTATAATATTTATTTTTTACTAGCTTTTACCCGCGGCTCCGCCCGTGTGAATATCGGTTATCGCGACCAAACATAGCCTATGTCCTTTCTCAAGGTCTAATCTACTCCTATACCAAATTTTATCAAAATCGTTTCAGTCGTTTAGGTGTGAAAGACGGACAAACCGACACACACATAGACTTTTCCATTTATAATATTAGCATGGATGATATTAATATAAGTCTTGTGAGCCTTTTCTTAACTCAGGTGAGGGCTTTCAATCTGATTAAACACGAATGAACTTCTCTGTATTTTCCGTGAAGCTTTGGCAGTCATATGGCTTCTATAATCCACTGTCGAAGTTCTGTAGACTAGGTTTTCGTATTTTGTAGGGTTTCGACTACACATACGAATGCTACTCGTACACAGTCGTATGGCAATCGGGACTGACGGCTTCATGTGCTCTCTGAGGTCCCTCCGTACCCGATCTCATTATTATTTTTTTTAACTATTATTTATTTAGAATACAGTAGTCACCCATCCTGAGGCTAACCTGATCGGTAATGCTAAACCTTACAATGTGGTAACCTATCTAGCCACGAGCATTGCTTCTCAGTAAGTAAATCACCATACTTGTTATGAAAGGAAATTAATATTTAATCCCTTTTCACTCATCTCTCTTAGTATAAAGTAATAAAGTTGATATCTCTATAAAACGCGCTGCGGTCACTGAAAATACCTCCGACGTCAACAATGCTTCAGGCTTTTGTAGAAAAGAGACGAGCAATTTAATAAAACCACTTTCTTCAGCAAACAGAAAATGTATTATACCTTTTCTTGTGGCCATTTTACAGCAACGTGAAAAGAGGTTTACCTGTAAAATATTTACAAACCTTTTTATTAGAATATGCGCCAGACTTTGTATATGATTAATAATTTTCTAGGATTCAAAATTAATTAGTTTTATAATCTCCAAAGGGAAAAGGGAAATTAAGTTACAATCATTATACATGCACCCACGAGTCACGGTAACATAATTGAATAGGTACATTACTATAGACGGTAAACATTAACAACTATTTCCAGGCAGTTACATATATAAGATAAAAATCCTGACTTATCATTTTTTAAGTCGGTTTAGAACGCCTCTAAATACTAACTTGCATGTATTCATCCTTTATACGGATGACCACAGATATACGATTACTAAAAGTTACCATTCCGTTTTCTCAGATAACGTTGAATCATTCATCAGTACCCGCTGCCAGGAATACCTGTGACAACCAACCCCAGGAACCAAACCCTCGTCCACACAGAATATTATTATCCTTTTGAGGGTAAAATGTATGAAATATTTATTAGTCGACGCGATGTGGTGTCAAAACAGTGATTTATTTTGTGACTTTGGCTGCTGAAAATCGACTGAATTCTAATTTTTTATCAGCAGTTTACGATTTAAGATTCTATGTAGCTTCTTTGAGTAAAGGTGATGATGCATTGCAAAACTTAAATTACGTAGCAAAATTTTGTGATTCCGAATGCATCGAAAACTTCTTGTCAAACAAAAATAAATGATTCATCATTATCTTCATATCAGCCGCATACAGTCCACTGTTGAACATAGGCCTCTCCTGTGGACTTCCAGAACGACCAATCTAAAGCAGCCCGCATCCAGCACATCCCGGCGACCTTGATGAGATCTTTGATGAGGTCTTTCCACTTTGATGAGGTCTTTCCACCTGACCGTTGGACGTCCTACACTACGTTTGCCCGTACGACGTATATAAAACGTGTACGTATTTAAAAATGATTGTCATGATATAACTTTTTTTTTATATTAACATAACATAACATAAACTCACGCCTTTATCCCCGAAGGGGTAGGTAGAGGTGCTAGCACCCACATTTCGCCGGTTTATGTTGAGGTCCCAATGTAATAGGTGGCGAGCCTATTGCCGTATTGGTATGTATTTATCGCAGGTTTATAAGTGGGCACTTATAAACCTGCGATAAATACACACATAACTTCGAAAAGCATCGAAAAGTCATTGGTGTGTGCCATGGAAATCCTGGGATCGAACCCGAGATCTCGTCTCAGCAGTCCATTACCCATACCACTAGGCTACCGCGGTTTTTAATATTACCAACTGGAATTACGCTATGTACTTTACGTGATTTATAAATACTCTCATACGATTCGCATATAATGATAATATGCAGTAAGTTTGATTTTCCCTTTCCCGCTTGTTACGATTTCCCGCATAACACTCGTTCGTCCGGTCCCTAGAAAATCTTATTAACGGGGTTTTACTGTACTACCTGTTGCCCACGGCTCCGCCCGCGTGGATGTCAGTTATCGCGACCAAACATAGCCTATGTCCTAAAGGTCTAATCTACCCCTATACAAAATTACATCTAAACTGGTTTAGTGGTTTAGGCGTGAAAGCGTAACAGAGAGAGTTACTTTCGCATTTATAATATTAATATCTATGGATTGACTACATTTTAATTTAGTAGGTACTTAACCATTTCGTAAAACGGTCACGGTCACACTGTACAAACTATCCTACAACAGTGCAATCCGATAAAAGGGGATTCCTGCTAGAGTTTTCATTTGTCCATAGGATTTTATTAGTTCATTAATTTTTGAACTCTGAAGAGAATAGTAAAATACCCAGGTATCCTCTTCCTATCAAAAAATAAATACTTGATAATTTAAAATCTCATCTGACGAGGAACTTCGTACTAGCGCGAGTGCAAAAAGAACGAAATATTCACAACAAACAAAGAGAATGGGAAGATAAGATTTCATCAAGATAATCAAGGAGTGAACTATGCCTATTGCAAGCGTTTCAATAAGGATATTAACATTACATCAAAAAAAGACGCTCTAAAGGAACAAAATCTTTCAAAACATTTGGTAGATATCATCCAGAGATATAAAATCACAACTGCAGATATTTAGTTCAAATATACCGATTTTTTATCGCATCTCTACCGATTTTTCACTTTGACATTCGAGACCACTGGTTTTTAACAAACCAAGGAATATATCCTAGCTTTAGCTTTGCTTTGAAAATGTTTTTGGAGGAATAAAACTTTGACAACTTGTAGCTTGCTCTTATGAAAAAGTTATAGGCATATCACAATTATTGTACCCGGTTGTAGTACTTTAATACCCGTGCAAAGCCGGGACTGGTCGACTAGCTTGTAATAATGTAAGTAGTAAAAACAAACACTGTTTATTATTAATTATCCCTACAAAATGTTCGTCACGCGATGCGGTCACCTGACCAAATTACACAATGTACTCTTGGGTATACAATAATACACAACAGTGTTCTGACGTAATGTAGGTACATTAATGTGTTTGAGGGTACCACATGTTGGTACCCTCACACACACGTTGTGTGGGAGTAGATAATTACTTAACATCAAGTTAATATAAGCACAGGTAGTGTTTATGCATCTCATTTATTACATATACACCTAAGGTACATAAGGCATCTTCAAGGTCCTCAAGGCCCAAACCATCTTCAAATGAAAGCCTACTGGTTTGTAGGTGAGAATAACGCCGTTTACACGTACAGTTTTGAACCGCACATCGGGACCGCGTTCCAAACCGCCGCATCGATCTGTCGATTTGGACTGTGATGAAATATTATAACTAAATTATGACCAGAGTTTTGGAACAGCAGATCTTTCACATTCCTGTTTTGTTTAAAATGGAATACAATGTGGTAGTAGCGTTGGCTAGATTCGTAGTCGGTTTGGACAGCACCAGAAGACATTGTATATGGGAAAAGATAATGGACATATACTAATTACAAATTTATAAACTGTAAAATGGCCTCCGCGTCCCAAGCCGACATTTCGCAAAAATATCTTTTACACGTACTCGATCGAACTGTCGTTTCCGGCACATCGGTAACATTGCACGTTCATTCCGAATTGACGGTTTTGGTCTGGCGCGTGGTAATTCCTTCGTTCCAATCCTCTACGTGTAAACGCAGTTAATATACACCTCGTATACAATCAGGGACAACGATAGATGGAAAATGATGATAATAATGGTGATTTATCTACATAGTCTTTACGAACCGCGTTCTTCTCCCATTCCCTCCTCACCCATGAAATTCATCATCTTTTAGTTTGGCCCAGTCGTAATCGAGGCCTTCACCTTGGAATCTTAACTGCGACACGGCTATACTTCGATATTTCCCGTAAAATGATTATACCACCTGAACTCCACAATCCATTGGCGATTTCGTATTTCTATAGTTAGAGCAGTAGTTCCGACTATCTATCTATCTGTAGCAGTCCGACTGCTATAGATGTTTGTATGGCAACCAGGACCGAGGGCTTAACGTGTTCCTCCTAGGCACAGAGGGTCCGCATCTCAATACCATATAGATGGTCCCCCAGACTGCCCAGATCCCCATCCTGAGATCGACTTGGATAGTAGAAGCCCAGTTGGTGCAATGTTACCTTCGCGGTTAACACTTAGCCACGAGTACCTCACTTAGTTTGTCTTGTAGTATGAACAGAAGTTATTGGTCGTCTCCACAACACAGCTACACCCAAGCCTCTTATTTCCTTCTATATCCGAGAGCGTAGCTTATTTGACCACTCAAGGTTGTTACAGGATGCCCAGTCAATACAAATCCAACTACATTTGCATACAAATTCTTTACCATACGGTTCATTTTTGGTTTGAACACAAGAAGGTAGGTGTAACGTATACTTCTTAGAAATGACATACCCCTTCGACTAGAGAACTTCTGTAGCAATATGTTATCGAAAAAAAATATTCTAAATATGTAATATTCATGAAATTATTACATCCTAAAATTAGGCTTTGTAGCTTTGTGCCAACAACATCTTATGTGAAACCTACGCATCGGTTAATCCCTTCTGAATTATCGACTGTTTTAGAAGTAGGTTGCTATAGTAGTAAAGACAAATATAGGTCAAATATTTAAGTACTTAAGCACATCGAGTTGCTAAAAAATTACATTTTGATGTATGCCTACGGAATAGAAACTCGTATCTCTGATTTCACGCTCGAAATTCACGCATACTTAAGTAGGATACACGTTCGCATGGAAACACAAACATACTGTATTACATGGTTCAATTTTATAAACTTCATTACGTAATCGGTAGAGGTTCCCTGCTGCGCTGTACACGGAGCAAACATTGTGATGATACTTACCGCTTTATGCAAAACATGTTTTTATATTATATTTTCTACTTAAATACTCACGTCTCGATGTGTCTTTACGATATACAGGACCCTAACGATTGCAAGCGCCGTACAGAGCCGGTGGCAAATCAGTGCATCTGCTAAACTACTAACTAAGAGTTTTTTTTAATTTTTTAGATCGGACTGCGCTTTGGGAATTGTGAATTCTCAGCTTTAGTGGCAGCCCTGTTAATACTTAACGAGCCATTGAAACATAATGCAACTTAAGTTAGTTTGCGAAACTCTCAAAGAAAATACATTAGCCGTCGCTAGCATTTCAATTTGAATATCAATAATGTTATTATTTCTCTGCTAAGCTTGGAGACGGGGGAGCCTCCCGCTAATTAACAAAATAATGGCCTGAACTAAACTAGTTTGCTGTTTTTGTTATTACCAAGCTGATTCTCGCGATCATAATCCTTTTAGCAATATTGCAGTTGCAGCCAAATTGTATACTTTGTATGATTGAATGAATGAATGAAAATCTCTTTATTGTATGGAACACAAAGAAAGAACACATTACTATATATGGTAGGTACAGTTTCATACCATACATACAATTGGCGGCCTTATCGCGCAAGGCAATCTCTTCTAGGCAACCATAGGATGGAGTGAGTCAAAGAGAATTGTAGTCCTGGGTCCTCCTATTATTTTTGATTAGCATGTCTGCTTTTCTGGTAACAACTGCCATTTGACCTCCCATTGCTGAGAGTGAAACCTACGACAGAGCCTCAGCCGATGTTTCACACGTGTACCGACTATCAGGTTATTAGGTTGTGATTTGGGATCTGTCAATCCAGCTGATACCAGCCTAATTCTGATTAAGTACATCAATTTGTTCCAACTCAAGTGATCTGCTGTGGATAAAGAAGGAAAAATCGTCTGATACCGCGTGGTGTTTCGAAACATTGAACTGTGGGCCAGTGATTCAGGTATGCCCTCGAGAACTTATCCCTGAGATCCCGCCCAGGCCTGGCCACCACCGTTGGCAACCCCAACGTATTGTCCGTGGTTAGGGTTACCATTTAGGATTCTGAAAAATCCTGACAAAAAACCTGACATTTTGATAAAAGTCCGGACGCTTAGTTGCAATGGCATGGTATTGCTCGGGATATAATATATATCTTGGACCTAATGTGCTCTAAAGGCGCATTACACGTTTCTTGGGTGTCTATTGAGGATAGCAAGCTAGCTAAGCAATGCTACTGCGGTGGACGAGCTATAATTCACTAAACATAGATTATTACAAAACAATCCGTGCGCGACTTCATTTATGATATTACATAGTATGTATGTAGTTTTATTACTCAAATACCTCATATTCCATCTAATAAAAAGAAATCCGGGAAAATTAAGTAGCCGGACAAATGTTTAAAAGTCCGGACATGTCCGGATTAGTCCGGGCGGATGGTAACCCTATCCGTGGTCAAAATCGCTCAGTCTTGATATAGAGAGTTAGGCCCATATTCTAGAATGTAACTCAGCTGTATCGTGATTTATCTGAGGAAAAATTGAATAGACAATCTGCCAGACAACCTGTCAAATTATATATATATATATATATATATATATATATATTTTTTTGACAGCCTCCGTGGCGTAGCGGTAGTGAACGCGGCCGCTACGCAGGAGGCGCGGGTTCGATCCCCGCTCAGTGCAAATATTTGTATGCATGAATATGTATATTTGCATTGGTCTGGGTGTTTCTATGTATAATATGTATGTATTTACAAAAAAAAAGTATCTAAGTATGTTTATCCGCATTCTAGATTCCATAACACAAGCTAGTTAAGCTATGCTTACCATGGGTCTAGATAGCGTTGTGTGAAATGTTGTGGAATATTTATTTATTTATTTATTTATATATTACAATCTTTTCCCATCTAAATCGAGATTCAGCTGAGTGGCATTCTTAGAATACGGGCCTTAGAGTGACTTGTAGGTAAGTTTGACATAGCTGGGGCACCATTATCTCACTTAATGCCCCTCTCACAAGGGGCAAGTGTGTGTTTTTATTTAATACCAGGCGTGTGCAATCAAACAATTCCCTATTATAGTGCCTACTGCCTATATACTGAGGTATTCAAATGTTATTAAGTCGCAACCCCTTAACATTTCATATTCGTGCCGCTAATAGCTTTTGCTTATCACCTTAATTAAACTGAAGCACGTACTTAAACTTAGCATATTTTTATTGTCGTCACGTAAAAATACAATATTCTACATAACGTTACCGGTAGAGATATGAAATATATAGCAGCTAGTGACGTCACGAGCTATCTTTGGGGGCAATTAGAAAGTAGGTAATAAATATTTAGTGACCACAGCTGTTAGTGAGCCACAGTGGACCTACTGCGAGTAGGTTGTATATGATAGGCATCAATGTTACTGCGGAGCCCGAGGTCTGCTTACTCCTTCTCCTCCTATTGATTTCGTGACTGAGTGACTACCGTCTGACCTTCAAATTCCGAGAGGAAAGCCTCATCCGTCAATCAACAGACATACAGGCTTGCAGGTGAAGTTGGCTGTTTGCCCCGAAGGTCTTCATCACACCCCATACTATAATGCATATATTATGTATACTCCGTTCAGGTATAAGTATAAAGTAGAACCATCAACCAGTTTCAAAGAAATAATCACTAAAATACCTCTTGCAACAACTGAAACAATCTTTCTTCGCCAACAAAAAAAACCGGGCGATACCTCAAACTGTAGGATAGCAAAATATAGTGAGCATTGCCGAGTTTCGTCCGTCTTGTTACGATAATTACTGTGTTAATAGTTAACATTACTGTTGATTGGCTAGGTACTGCTTCTCCTTGTTCTAAGCTTGTTCTGACATTTACAAAATGAATTTGATGTGGGTCTGATTGCGAAACGGAACAAGAATTTGTGCTACGTTGACATTATTGCTGAATCTAGGTATTGTATGATAAAATACAATTGCTTTCTGTAACCTTATTCATTTCTTCAATATCTTCAGAGATTGCTTTATAAATGCACATGAAATCAAAGAGGTTGCCATATAAACGCATTGTGTAAATGAGATGTTATCCGGAGTTTACCACTGGTACATTATTCATTGGCTCATGAATAAATGGTATACAGTAAAAAGACTAATTTATTCCATACAATGGATATATTTAGTTCAGATGGGATAGCTTGATACTTAAAAAACTTGCTATGGTGAGATTCCTGAGTTCAACTATCAGATAAATCCACCTAAACCCTACAGTTATTCCCAGTTGCCTCCACTGTCGACGCCATCACTGGTGACAAATGGAATTTCTTTCCAAAAAGTGTCCGACTTGCCACCACTAGTGACGAGCGGTGGCAATTTAGAATAGTCACTCTTTTTGTCCAGCGGTGACAGATATTTCGCCATTTAGTAAACTGCCTAGGCAGTTAATTGGACGGCTGATTAAGCTAGTTGCGGTTGAATCTTCAATTTATAGCAATAAAAATAACAATTGTATCGATTTTTGACTACAACCCGCTTTGCCGTGCATTTTACTTAACCAAGCTACAAACAATCATAATCAATCTCTAGTTTATGTTCATCCTATAATTAAATTTAGATGAAATATTTGTGAAAGTAAACTATTCGTAACGTGATTAGTCGAAAGTGATAAAATATATGAAAAATGAAACGCGGGCGCTTGCGCGCGAAACATATTCGCTAGTTTTAGTTTAAAAAAGGATTTCCAGTACCATAGATTGCAATGTAGCCCATATTGCAATTTATGGCATGGGGAATTTATAGTAGTTTAGATACTTTTTTTTTACCTATCCATTCATTTTTTTTATCTCAAACCATAAATTTAATTATAAATATTTATTTTAGTATTTTTAAGGTAGGGTATTGCCCTACAAAGCCTCCCCTAGCTATGGCCGTGGGGTGGATCATGTGTACTTCTTCAGAACTCGCCGTTATTTACTACTACCGGCAATAAGTACCTAAGTTCTGTATAGTAGGTATTATGGAATATTCAGGGATAGAACTCTCAATACCTGGGCTTGTAGTGGTGTTTGTTTATAGGCCACCGAAAACAAATACTGATGATTTTATAAGATTTAATGTAACATTTAATTCGTTGATAAATCGTAACATATATGGTCGATAGAAACTAATTTTATGTGGTGATTTTAACATGAACAAAGTAATGAATCTAGACAGCTGTCACATTCCTATAATCTAAAAATAATCATTAATGTACGTGCACGTCCAAATAGTGGCAGATGTCTTGATAACTATCTATCAAATATACAGGGTAGTAAGTATGAGGTCACCATAATGCTCAATTACTTCATATTCCGGTAAAATCTAAATGTGAACTTAGGTATTGGTATGTCGAAAAGCGTGATTATCATATAGATGATTTTCACTTCATTGAATAGATCAATGTTTTTAGTTTTAGAGATGTCTTTGAGCGTGTCTAAAACTAAAAGCATTCTCCAAACATTGCCTGTACAGAATTTTATGAATTGTTTAAATTATTTGACTATCTTTGCTTCCCAGTACTAAAGATCAAAATTCATACAAAAACCAAGCCTAAACTGATCACCAAAGGAATCAAACTTTGCTGTAAAAGGGAAAGGATTCTATTGTGGTAATATCGTAACAATCGTACTGAGCGTAGTTAAAAAAGTTTACCTGACCTAAAGCAAAGTCTAGACCGAATAATTAATTAAGCCTAGAATGACAAATTTATAAATAAGTCAAAGAACAAATGCAGAGCCACCACTTGGACCTAATAACGATAATAAAGAACATATGCAGAACCACCACTTGGACCTAATGACGGAATAAATAACAATAAATTTAAGGACCTAAAGAACAAATTGACTACAATGTGCTTATTTATAATATTATCAATGTTATGCTAATGTTTTTAACAATTTCTATATAAATCAAGTGACTATATTAAACCTTAACGCAACACAAAGTCACTCTAGCAATAATCTTAACTCCTTATTTATATGTAAATCGTTGACATACATAAAATAATAATGAACCTCAAATCAATAAACAGCACCGGTGACGATGATATATCTGTTAAAATATTCAAATACGTGTCTATGCAACTGTCTTTTGTCTTAAGCCATATAATTAATATGTGCATATTTCATGACATGTTTCCGACAGAACTTAAAGTAACTGTGTAGAAGACCGCTATTTAAGAAAGACAATAAATACGATATGACCTGTTACAGGCCTAATGCTTTAGTTCCAGTTATAGCCAAAATATTCGAAAAAATAATTTACCAGTGTTTTATATTTGATAGCTGTCGTCCCATTTCTATTATATTGAACATTTTGACTCTGCCCTGTGTATACTCGTATATTTTAGTCTTTGTAAAAAAAAGAATATTGATTTATTCGAGAAGCTTAAAACTACGAAACATAATTTTAAAATTTGTATTCCCTCCAACTCCTATGCATTATTAAATAAGAGCGTTTTCGATATGACTCCTAGAATGTATAATGATCTACCAAAGACCATTCTTGAGGAACCTTAAATTGAAGTTGCAAAAAAATTGCATATATTAGAAAAATGTTATTAGAGAAATGCTTCTAATCTGTGGATGATCACTTACGTGATTACAATTTAAACTAGCACGTAAGTAATAATTGATTCAGTTGTTAATTTATTGTTGTTATTGTGTTAAATTTTAAATGCTTAGCTTTTAAGGTTAAAATATTGCATGCCGCAAGGCTAAATAATGTGTTACCCTAATATAGGAACATGACAAGATGTATCTACCTATATGCACATTATGATAATAAATAAATGTTCACTATAAAAGCGTCTTGACACTTCACATTAACCCAATAAACGGTAAGTAAGGCAGGAAATAAATAAGTACCCTTATAAAACCATTACCTGCACGTCTTGTCTTACTTAATTACCGTGTGTATACCTTAGAACAGCGTTTCTCAAAGAGCTCAACGTACCTCTGTTAGACTGTTGATAAGACAACGGCGGTGATCACCCTTTGAAACCCAATGTAGGTATATGAGACACGTTTTTACGGTAGATTCGCTTATTTTCTTTAAACCAAATATTATCGCGCAATGAATAGTATGATTCAAGTACATATTCCATTTGATTGGTGTACGATGAAGTTTATTTCTATTCTATTTTAAGATTGAAAACCTCTAGCTTAGAATAAAACGAGAATAAAGGGCTCGATATATCTGTCGATTAAGCTTGCTCGGCAACTTATTTGATGCCGTTTATTTATTATTCTTAGTGTAATACTTAATGTGAATAATTAATTAGTTTGGATAACAAACACCATAATTTTGATAAATTATTTTATGTATTAATTTTTTATCTTTGATGGTTTTTACATTCCCTATGATTACCGATTGATGTTATTTTTTCGGATTTTAGTCGGTTCGATTATCGGGTGTGGTAAGCGATTTTTAAAGAATATTCAAATGCAGTTTTGTTTCTTTTTAAAAATAAAGGAATGTTTCCTTTGAGTGCAATTCGCTAATTTGAGTATTTAGAGTACTTGTCCTCCAGGTAAGGTTAAAATCTTCCACCCTGTATGTATATCTGCTTCTAGAATGTGTTAATGATTGCCGTCCCGTTATTTTGGCCGGAAGTTGCACTCTCTCCTCTTTCTATTTAAAGTTTACAAAGTAGACTATCTAATATATAAAATTCTCGTGTCACAGTTTTCGTTCCCAAACTCCTCCGAAACGGCTCGACCGATTCTCATGAAATTTTGTGGGCATATCGGGTAGGTCTGAGAATCGGCCAACATCTACATCCACGCGGGTGGAGCCGCGGGCGACAGCTAGTATTTGTATAAAATTAACGTACAATTAAGTATATATTCATAATTATTTGTATATTTGCCGCCGTCAACCAGCTTAATCAGCCGTTCAATGAACTGCCTAGCCTGTTAACTAAACGGTGCGGCGCCATAAAGGTGGC
This sequence comes from Eilema caniola, assembly GCA_949126895.1. Taxonomy (NCBI): domain Eukaryota; kingdom Metazoa; phylum Arthropoda; class Insecta; order Lepidoptera; family Erebidae; genus Eilema; species Eilema caniola. The sequence goes on along the minus strand of OX421460.1, from coordinate 10,792,195 downwards.
TCATATAAATCTTGGGTGATAGTTGCTTTTTTGCATATTCTATTTCTAATTTTAATATTTTAGTTTTCCTCGTGGCTCAATACGATGCAGTGAGTGGAAATTAATCGTTGGCCAGCTTTTTCATTAGCGGGCTACCACCACCACAATAATATTTTCTGCCTATATCTTTTGACCCAAATGTATAAATAAATGTTTTAACGGTAATAGTATAATATATATATATATACATATATATATATATATATATATATATATATATATATATATATATATATTTAAATCGCTGAAGACTTGTTGCGTCTTTTCAAAGTCGAACCCAGCGGCGTCTACCATTTCCAATGACTTTTTAATTGTTATTCGTGCGAATATAGCTACATTGCTGTCATGTGAATTCTACTGTCGACGAGAAATTTTGTTTCGGTACGAAAATTAGATATTCATTTTGAAATAATTCTCGCTGGTTTTTTGCATCCGTTCTCGATGGAAATCATGTGACACATTGTATATTTTTGTATTCGTTCCATGCATTTAATCGTTTTTCATACATCCATCTAAATGTATGGATATATTGATACCGTATATTGTACTATATTAATTCCATGCATTCTACTAATTAAATGACTCGTTACTAAATTTGAAATTATATCGGTACCGTATATTATTTTTGAATTTACGCCATAAACTATTAAGTTTGTTGCTTCCTCCAAACCTTATATCTATACATACATAGGTACCTAATATAATAGATGCCAATAAATTTATTGCGGGACGTGGTCCCTGTCTACCCCAATGGGGGACAGGAGTGACGATATGTATGTATGTATTATGAACAGAAAATCATCTCTTTTCACGAAGTCGATTAAAATAAAATAATAATAATTATGAATAATTATATAAATAATAAAAATAATAATAATAATTTGATGGCACAAATTTGTCACAAATTTCGACCGGGTGAGTACCACCGTGCACTTTTGCGAAAAACCCTCCATAGTAATCCAATCTCGGTTGGATTGCGTTCAGGGGTCAGCAAGTTCATAGCCGGGCAGGGAGGATTAAGGTCGCTGCACAAGTGGGACCGGTGGGTCTTGGCGTAGTCTAGTGGGGAATGGCGCGGGGCGACGCGCCGAACAGGGAGACCTGTAGAAACGGTGGTGCCGCTGGCCGCCCGCGGCATAGTACAGGGGCCCAACCGGGACTAACCACCCTGTAGGCTGCCCCACCAGGTCGCGCATAATCCCGATATGGCTCGTCGTGCTGGTTGGTGACCGGACGAGGGAGCCCGGCGACCATACTCGGGGGGGTACGGGCGCCCTTCCGTTCAGCGCGTCGGCTCTCGCCAAACCAATATCCCACGCTTTGTCACGCGGTGCTGCGGCAACAATCGCCTCTTTTTGTCACGCCTTCCCTCTTCATCCTCATGGCAGCGCACAACAACAGTAGATTGGTCTACACAGCGGCAAGAAACTCTCCCTCGGGCTTGCTATTTGAGGTGGAGTCCACGAACATCTGTGGGCTCCATACAAACCTCAACGCCGTCCACCAACACCTGGAGACGGCGAAACCAGCAATGCTGTTTCTTACGGAGACACAAATACGCCGCCCTGATGACTTTCGCGCAAAAGCCGGGTTGTGTGTGTATGTCAGGGCGGATATTTGTTATCGCCGTTTGCGCTGCCTAGAGGACCCGTCCTTTTCCACCCTTTGGGTACACATAGACCATGGCTCTACGAGTCAGATCTATGTGTGCCTTTACCGCTCCCATACAGGAGATACCGAGACAACTCGACTCTTTGAATACCTCAGTCAGGCGGCAGATGATGCGCAGGAGCGGTTTCCGAACGCTGAACAACGCCCACCACGAGATCTGGTTGGGCTCCGCCAAAACAACCCACGCGGGAAGAGCCGCCCATGCATTTGCTCTGACGCATGGCCTGACCCAATTGGTACACGAGGTCACTAGGATACCAAAAAGGTCGGACCATGAGCCCTCTCTGCTAGACCTCCTGCTGACGAGTCACCCGGACCAGTACAGTGTTTCGGTGAGCGCCGCTTTAGGTGAATCCGACCATTGTCTAGTCCGTTCCGAGGTGCCCATTATAGCGCCCCCACGACCCGCGCAGGGGAAGCGGCGTCTGGACTGGGATGGACTGCGTGATTATTTTGCGTCCGTCCCGTGGGTTGAACGCTGCTTTGAGAGTAAGAACCCATCTGAGGCCGCAACTGCTGTGGCCGGTGAGATCAGTCTGGGCATGGAATATTATATCCCCTACACTGATGTCACCGGTGTACGCAGAGCGCGTCCCTGGTTCGGGAGGGACGCAGCTGCAAAGGCTCGAGGGTACTCGTGACCTCAGGATTTCCGATAATGCGGACCGCACGTCGCTGCAACCTGTCGAGAGCATCAAATGCGAGCAGTATTCCACGTTCCACGCAGGAACGAATTTGTGTCTTGTATAGAAGACACCGTTGCTCCGGCGTGAAAAACCGTCTCACTCTGTTCAGGACTCCGAGTTTACGCGAGGCTGTTTTGATGATACTCTCGATGTAGTTTTTGTTATTTAGTTTACAGCGAACATCCATACCGAGGATACTTAGGTTGTCCTGCAATGGCAGTGGCGTGTTCTGAAGAGTGGGAAGGGGAAGGAAAGGAGATATCTTTGCTGTAAACGCACATTTCGTCTTCTTAGCATTGAACTCTACCAAGTCCTCAGAGCCCCATTGGGAAACGTGGTTCAGAATCCGGTCAAGCTCAGTGAAAAGAAGCTGCCTTATTCCGCGAAATCCAACTGCTTATCCGCAGGATGTCCATGATAACTTCTTAGATACCCCTCCTTACATAACTCTTCATACTTTGAACCTTCCTTACAACATGACTTTACTCCCTTCTCATAATATTTTCATACCACGACAGTCGCTTGGTTCTCAATTTTTCTTTCACTGGTGCCACTATCAATCCACACATCCAAATTTAACATTCGGATTTCCGCCACATGCAGTTGTCTTTCATTCGTCGCTTTCAAGGAAAAACATGTCGATCCATACATTATGGCAGGTCTGAACATGAACTTATAGAGTTTCCCCTTAAACTTGAGGAGAAATTGGGGATCACATATTGTGACTCTGACCTGCCGCCATTTCATCCACCCTGCATCTATTCTGTGCTTCACTGCTCGATCCGTTTTACTTCGGCTCCCTTATCCAGGCGGTTGAGGCCGCCTGGATAAGGGAGCCGAAGTAGCGGAAATTAGAGCAGACTGGTATTGGTGCACTATCTAATACCATGGGTGTAAAACTGGAGAGATCGCCGAAATCACAGAACATTCAGTCTTGGTTCTACTGCGCGTAAGAGCCCTGGCGGAGGATGCGATCGCTCGGGGCGAGGTGATCATCAGCAAACAGCATACATCAGGAGCTCTCCTCTTGTATCTCCGATGTCAAGGCATCCATTATCAACAGGAAGAGATAGGAGCTTCGCGCCGAGCCCTGACGCAAGCCTATCGCCACATTGAACTCGTCGGCTTTGCCGGCAGCGGATCGTGCATAGGTTCTTAATCGTCAGTACATCGCACAGATCTACTCTATGTACTTCCGCTTTCTCTTTCAAGGCCTACCATAAAACCGTTCTGGGTACCCGGTCATATGCTTTCTCGAAATTCACAAACCATGAGTTTTCACACAGTTGGCGAAGAGGAAAAATGGCATCTGTGGTCCCGTGGCCATGCTTAAGCCCGAACTGGTTATGGGTAACCACGCTTTTGCCTCTCGTAGACGCTTCTCTATCACTTTCTCCCAAACTTACCATACTGTGTGACATGAGCTTTATTCCCCGATAGTTGTCGGGGTGTTACACGTCACCCTTATTTTTAAAGATGGGAATTAGTTACTAAATAGGTGATCCCAAAATATTGTATGTAACCTATACAATTTTGTAGTATTATTAATGGAACCAGCTTGGCTTAAAAGTATTCAGTGGGGCACGAAGGGGCAGTGTGGAAATTACCGGGCCATGGCAGAACAATGTTTAGGAAACACTGCTTTATAGTGTCATTTGTTTGAATTTTGAATTCTAGTGGGCGAAGTTTGGTAAATGTTGGATATTTTACCTTTATTTAGTTCATGACTGACATAATTATTTAAGAAAACTTGTTATTAGAATAGTTTATTGGCCGATTATTCCAAACATTCGGTTGTTTTTCAGCATTACAACAATAGTTTGCCATTTGAATGAAAAAAGAAAACATTTTTTTTTTAAATTTTGAGTTCCTAACTTTTTTGTAAAATTTATGCCTGAATTTTTTATAAAAAGATACGAAATAGTAAAAATCCCTTTTATTTCACTCAGTTTTGCCATTTTATAACTAAATCTTTAGGTTCTTTTGTTTCTTGTACCCCCTTAGTCTCCGATTTAATTAACTCGTACGACCCATTGATGATCAGGATTAGTTCTTTACTACATATCTAATTTTATCACAACCAATTTTTCGTGACTATAAAGTACTTCAGTTAAAATTTTATGGGTCGTTACGGACACTCATATTCGTCAATTATTAAGTTTGGTTTATTTTCTTAATTGCAACGGTCCTTTACGACAATTGAAATTTCCGGTATCGATATTTATACCACAAGCGTTATTACGTCCGCGCTGGCCGGCAAAAAATATTAACAAAAACATGCCGCTTGCAAGTCGCGTGCGACCTCCGCCCCCTCACCTCTGTCACCCCCGCGTCTCCTCTGGGACGATGTCGTTTTGTGTGACGCAATTAAATCGCACATTAGAATTGATAAAAACTTTTATTATATACAGGAGCCACATTATCGGCGTGTTATACGTAAACAAAATATCGAATATAACGCCACTGATATACGGCGCACAGGAGCGACCTCCAAAATTCGCGCGCCAAACAGCGGAACTAAGAAATACGCCGAAAAGCACTCCGGTGAAAAAACAACGTCCATGTCAATATTTCACCCAGCCATTGTACGAGCCTTAACACTATTTCTGGCTGAATTTGAGAGATGGTGAATCTTGCGTCCGTATACAGGATGCAAAAAGTCAGTCGGACGCAACATCATCGGTAAAAACCGCCATGTAGGACGTAATATCAACTCCGGGATGCAAATATATATATATATATATATATATATATATAAGTATATATAATACTATAAAAAGAGCTATAAAACGTGTAAGATTGAATTTGAAAATAAATGTTTAAAACATAACTATAACTACATAATGTATAATAAAGGCCGAATTGAGTGTTACTTTTGTTCGAGTCGTGAGTTCGTGACCGCATCTTGTTTTTCGATATTCAATTTGTCAGTGTATTGTCTCCGTATGAGACAATTTACACTTGCAAAAAATACGATAGTTTGTTGGCTTAAAACAAACTACTCGTCCGTCAATCAAAGAAAAGTTATTTAGCTTTTCTACTTATAGGACGCAGTAAAAGCAAACGATAGCTTGAATTTAAATCGAGCAACGCCATCTAGTTTCCAAACTGTAACTAAGTCTAATCTAATAATTAAATACCATACAGGATGCTTGCGCAAACGCACAGTGTAACTTATACCCCTTTTTCAGAAATACACTTTGCAAAAAATACTGACAATAGATTTTTCGATTGATGTAAAAAATGATAGAGATAAGAATAAAAGCAAGTTTTGTCATCTTAAACCGCCGTTAACCACCACCATCGTCAAAAACGTCTTATTGTTAATATCTCGTATTTGGTGAGTTTCGAGTTAATGTGTGGGGGGGGATAAATTACCACTTTTTTTGTACTAGTTAATCATTATTAAGACATAGACAATTGTCTATTCAAACACGAGATTTTAACTAGATAATAAAATTATTGATTTTACAAATCCTCAATATCTTTGATTCCTTTTTCGTTTTTATAATAAACTAGCTGTTGCCCGCGGGTCCGCCCGCGGTGATGTCGATTATCGCTTAGTGTTGAGTCAACGCAATTTTTCTAAAATAAAAGTAGCCTATGTTACACCTTATTACATCAGCTACCTGTCCAATAATAGTCCCGTCAACCCATTTCAAAGATGAGCTGGAACAAACAGACAGACAGACAGACATAAAATATTATTTTGGTGTATGTACCATATTCACATGCATGTAGTAAAAAACGGTTATTTCAATATTACAAACAGACCCTCCAATTTCATTTATATGTATAGATGTATAATAGATGTATTTTATTTATTAGATGTATAGATAATAATTTATCATCGAAATATTTTTCATACATTTTTTAAGTTATATAAGTATAGAGAAAGTGTGATTTTAAATGACATTTTGGCATAACGCGAAATTGACAGACTGCGTTTTAGGTACTCTGCGACTAAAGGTTTTAACTTCGGGTTCGAGCCAACATACATCGCGTTAACAAAATAATTATCATGTACCTCCCCTAAAAAAAACTTATAGGCCATTAAGCACTTAATTTAATTATAGGGTAGCAAAAACCACTCAGACAGCGACAACACCCCACTCTCCCCCGTGAAGGGGGAGTGAACGATCATCGAAGGCTGATGGTAGACTACCATCGCCAGCCTCACGCTCAGGGTGCCGCGCCACGTCTCCTCATCGTGGCTTGCGATGACTCACATAGTGTGAAAGTCTCGAGAAGAGCTTACTATAGAAATGATCCTATGAAGTAAGGTCTTAACAATTCTTACTGGCGCGCAGGATGTCATTCTCTTGCGGAGAATCTTAACACCGCCCTGCAAAAAGTGACGTCATATGCGCAGCGCCATCTGGTTAAAACAAATCCTAACTAAACGTGACATTACAATATACACGTGAGTTCATCTGTTGCTGTGCTGTGAGGTTATCTAAGACGTGCGCGCGCGCCGCACACTAGTCAGTGGACGCGTGGATACGTCACTGGCGGCCTTGAACAGTTTATAGTGTACTGAATACAAAATCTATCACAACAAGTCAATCGGCAAAATTATTTATGAAGTATTAGGATTTTGTTACTATTTTTGGTAACTAACCACCGGCACCGGTTTCAAAAATCCTTTCGTAAAATGAAAATTATAGGTTTAAATTCCATAGTAAGTTATCGGAGGTTATCGAGTAATCATTTTCTAGATAATTTGCTAACAAATTTTTAGTAACAGTCTTCATTTCATCAGTTCTAGGTAACTAACTAGGTATTTGTTATTTCGATCAACCAGACTAACTCTTTTTTTATTACTCATCTCATTGAAATTTATCGAATGAAGAAGGATTTATTGTAGTATTGGCTCTCTCCTTCACTGTGCAGATTAAAAAACACACTGTATAGTCAGTAAATAGCTTTATACAAATGTACCTATATTAAATTATTTCCAAATTACTTCTTTCACCACTTTCACAGACCATCCAGATATGAATCTAGACTTAACTACCTTAGAGGGTACTTTTTATAATAGGTACTTCAATGATTGTAGGCCAATGACTTCTAAAATATATTATACTGCAAGCTGTCAATAATAAAAAATTGTGTCAGGGTTCCAGAAGAGGATTGAAACGAATGTTCAACTTCGAAAGAAGATTTGTTAGAAACTATTTGAATGAGTTAACGAATTTTGACATCTGTCAATATAGGCATAACGTTCCTTATGGTAATGTCATCTGTATGACAGCTACAAAAAGTCGAGTGTGGACATTCGCGACCTTACCATTTTTTTTGTTTCTAGTTATAGGTACAGACAACATCAGATCGATCTTAAAGAACAAACTGCTCAAAATAATCGTATTTCCTTGGTTATCCCCCTTCCTGTAGACAGATTGTTCTGATATTTGGTACACGCCTTTAGCTCGGACAATAATATATTTTTAAATCAATAAAGCAGTTTGAATTGCTCGTAATACCGTGGTTTTCTGAACATTTTGAGACATTGAAGTCAAGATATTTCTGACGCTGACTGTACCTATACTAAACATAGTAGTCATTGCGTATTTCTCGTAGACAGAGCTACCACACGTTAACGTAAGATCAGTTCGTCAATTTATAAAAATAAGTTTTAGCTCACTGATTAAAATTCAACGAAAACCATGATTATAAATTCGAGAATACATGAGGGTAGGTAAGGGGTAAAAAAGGGGGAAGGAAAAAATTACTTACCAGTGTCATTTATTCAAAATTCGAATGTCATCGAACAGTTGAAACCTCGTAATGTCAGATTTAGTTTTTTTCACTGATACATAAAATATATTTTTGTATATCTATTAATACATACATACACATAATCACGCCTTTATCCCCGGAGGGTTAGGCAGAGGTGAATTAACACCCACATTGCACCGATCTGTATTCGGTTCCACGTAATAGGGGGTGAGCCTATTGCTGTTTTCCGGGTACTATTGTTGACTCAAGCCATGCATCTGAGACTGAGTCTAGGCTATACATATGTCTGATGTTAAAGTTAATCAGCCCTATCCCTTAGTCGCCTTGTACGGCACCACATGGGAAGAGAAGGGGTGGCCCAAATTCTACTCTGCCGGAAACCACGCGGCTAATATCTATTAATATATACCTATAAGTAGGTAAATAAGTTGAAATATCAGTGTTCGTGACTTTTAAGTATTTCCCGAGACACGGAGAGTCGTGACTTCTCATGATTATAATCAGTCACAAAAAAATAGAATTATTTCCTATATGGACTATGACTCAAATGTACAGCCGTTCACAAAGAAGCGTCGTTACAATTTGTCTCTGTCCGTTTAGACAACCCAAATGACGTGGATGTAGTCGCCAGAAAAATGCTGGCCATTTTGGAAGTGCAAAAGTTCAATAATAAGAATCATTATGAGCGGAAAATTGCGAACTTCCGCAAATAGATCTTATAAATGTTTATTTTGTGCTAATAAGGCGGCAAATGTAGACTGTATCATCGGGGCGACTGCTGTGTATTATTCGATTCTCAGGTCAAACAAACTGTACTCACACATACACATTTAGAGACTAGTAAAGTGCCAGTTGGATAGTCTCGATCGTACTTCTAATCGACTATTTAGAACAAAATACTGTAAACCTAAATCTACCATCACTAACAGGATATATGTAGATGACAAAATAGGCGTGCTGTATCCATACAAATAGGTGACAATCTGCGTTCCAGTTCGCGTTCCCAAAACGTCGGGCTCCAAAATGTATACAAGCATTTTATTGCAGCCGGGATTGGTGCTAGGGTGATGATGAGTATAGATATGAAATAAGAGTTCCTTCTATCTTGAGAGTTGAGCATCAATGTGACGGCAATTTAAAATATAAAAGCGTTGAAAACGCTGAACTGAATATCACATTCTGACGCCTTTATAGCCGGGTGCTGGGTCGAGCCGTTGAGGACAATAAATGGCATATTTTCTTTTGAAAACATGTTTTTGCGTTACAGAATAAAACAAGGATTCGTCTATACACTTAAAAAACACATGTTTCTTCTAAAATAAGCATCTTGTATAATTTAGTGATCCTCTCTGTGCACTTTACCAGTTGAATGAGTTTCCATTTGATATATTATAATGGTTATTTCCTTAGAATAATACGTAAGTAGGTATTTAGAATAATGTTATACCACAGTCTAAGTTATACAATAAAAATATACATACACAAGTACCACATAATGTATAAGTTGTATATTGCCATGTATACGCACATATTTCACTTTTATGTTACGAGTTTTACGAATGATTATATACATTTATATTGAGTGTAAGAGACGCCAGGTATCAGGATCAGGTCATTAACATTCTAGACCGACACTTGCATGAAAGGTGTAAGAATAGAAGTCAGTGGTAGGCGGGCAACTTTACCTACCCAGGGAAGACGTGAACAAAACGACGTGACGAAAGAAGTGACATTTTTGAAATGGAAAATCCATATTACAATATCGCGTCCGTATTATGCTTAAAAGTTGCACGTCTTAGTGTTAGTTTAAAGGACAATCAACATTAATATGTATACAGTCGATACAGCCTTTTCTCCAGATTTTTTTTAAAGTAGTGTCAGTAAAGTTAGCTCGTATGAAACTAGACCTTCGTGGCTCATTCCAGTCTCACCTGCTAGTCAGTATAACTACTGATTACCGGACACGGCTCCGGCGTAGGCTCTTGTTTTGAGGTTGGAGTAGAGGATTGCTCTGTCACTCCAACCCTAAGATGAGAACCTCCCGTAAAAATCAAAAAAAGGAGTGCAATAATGGTCACCGGACTCCAAAGAGCAAGCTATGCATGCAACTGGGATTAGAGAGGAGTGGCATTAAATAGGCTGCGAGACCATTTGCCTCAAGATATTTAATCCTTATTTTTTTAGTGCCCATACGCCCCAATTCGAAAGTAAGTATCAATTATACAGTCAGCAGAAAAGCCTTACATATCGACCTAGTATTTGACAAAAAACTAAATTAGACTTGGATAGATGGGTTAGAAGGATAATGCGGGAGCTCCACTCCACTCCCGCATTAGCCTTCGTGGTTATTTTTTTTATTACCGTAATTCCGTAAATCTATCAGCAAATATTAGAACAAGAGCCATTCCCTAAATAGCATAGGTATATTGCCTAGGCGTTGTACCTGAATGAATAATTACTCGAGTGAACCGTCTGAAATCAACTTACTTACGACCATTGTTGTCTTAGATGTTTTGTCTATCCGTACTTTATTACTTTTAAAATGATGTAGGGGGGAGGGGGGGGGCATAGTAGCTGACTGCCGCCATTGTTAACATGGCACATGTATATAAGGGTGGCCCTATTTCCTGAGACTTTGCCTTCCACCATCAGGCGTGGTAAAGTCAAATTGACGTGACCTATATTTAAAAAAATGCTAATCATTTAGGACGTTCCCTTTTAGTAGGCAAGGCAAGACCTCACTCTGATTTCTATCCTTCTATTCTTCTTTATTTATTGGCCATTTTTCATGCCTTTTAGAAATATCTGTAAAACACTATTTTACAAATGGTTAAATAACTTATTTCTGAGAAGTTCTATAACTTACTGAGTTATGATCTAAATTAATTAATTTGAGAAGTCGACTTACTGGGTTGTGGCGAGTGTTTCTTGGTGGACATGACGTCGTTCAGCTCATGTCAGCTGTCGCAACGCACGCACGCGATCATCGAGCAAGCGTGTTGGCGCCACAAGCGACGCCGACGGGCGCTCAGCTTTGGCTGCAAGGTCGTCGTTCAACGAGTAGTCTGGGAGCCTGTTGACCAAAAGTGTTAATACGATAAATATCCCACGAATAAAATTGCAAAATAATATTATGGATGGAGGGATAGAGGACTTCTATACCTTGATATCGCTCATTTAGCAGACTAAAGCTTGTATTCTAGAATGGTACCTACTCAGTTTTGAATCTCGATTTATCTGTGGACAGATTGCATAGACAATCTGCCAAATCTGTCAATCTTCCTATACAATATATCCTCAGATAAATGGAAATTCAGGACTGAGTCTCTCTCTAGAATATGGACCTAAACACCAAGCCACCGTCTGCGGCATATTTCACGAGCATTAAATTATTTATTTATTTTCTTCCGACACTCGACGTCAAAATAAACAGAACCCCTGCTCTGTTTCGTCATGGTTAACCCTGCGTAGAATGCTTCGCGGCCTTCAGTACAATTTTGTTGATCCTTAAAATCGTCGTAAAATTCCCATGGGCAACATCCCTTTCAATATAGGATGACCTCATAATTTGCGGACGAGAAATTTTATTATCGGTGTACCCAAGCGGTTAGTTCGAAATTCATATAACTTAAAGATAAAATTGTGTTTTGGGCTCTGCTCGAAGCAACAAACACAATTTTGTTGTAATCATGTTCGAATAACATCGTAAATTCGTTAGTACTCGTAGATTTTCTCCAATAGTTTTTATGGAAGAGATTTCAGTCGAATGTCTTGAAAAAAGTCTCAATAGGTACGTATACCAGCTAGCGGCCAGGCCAGCTACCAGGTGATGTTGGTTGGCAATTGACACAGAATGTTTTATTGAGGCCTCTGGTTATTATTGAGAGCGAACGTCAGCAAAATCTTTTTGTTTGATATAATATACTACCAACAACGCATTAAAAAAGCTTGAGGACGTTTCACGAACCCTCTAACAAAATTGTCGATAATAAAGAATGTCAAACCGGAAACCTCAAGTGAAACTATGGTTGAACCACAGATTTAGACTAGGCTAGATGCCGCAAGAAACGAATTTGAATAAATATGTAAAGGGCGGGACATCTGGGAGTATTTCGGTTGACTATTGATAGAGAGCAAAACAGGACGCTAAGGCCAACATTCAAGACTGAAGAGGCACATAAAAAGAAAAATATACCATAAGTCTTCCACCCCGTCCTTAGAAAAGTATTTTATTTTTTGGAGCAGTCCGACTGGGAAAGTTCCTCCGCCCTACAAAATACCGCGGCCACGGAAACCACTTTCTATCAGGTGGGCCGTGTGCTTGTCTGCCTAAGTAGCATAAAAAAATGTATTCAATTGGAGTATATGGGGCTCCACCAGAGCGGGGCTAATCTTACCTCTCCTGCAAGTCTACCTGGTGATTGACCAGAGATCTTCCTATCGGGATTGCCAGCGACTCCGATTCTCAAAAACCGAACCAAAACGAGAAGTTAGCGGACACGAGTACCAACCAGGATATAGACCTCGTCTAGACGCAAAGATGATCAAGATAAATTATTTATTAATTACCGGTAGCACTATAATGGAGATACGATGACATGTAAATATGGGATGTATGTTCACAGGTACTATTTGATCTACATGTGACATCTAGTCTATTCTACATCTGTGGGTTGTACAAATGCGGCAGGTAGGTACTTCTCGACCCGTAAATTGAAAGTCTTTCGGTAGCAAGAAGTAAAACTTCACGTTATTTCACTGCCGCACGCGGTATTCAAAAGAAGGTTTGACTAAAACCAGTTCCCTCATTCACTGTAATTTTCTTTCGGTACGTAACGTAAATAGCTCAAACTTTTTGCCTATCAATGAAATTTGGTTTGGCATTCCTTTCTATAACTTTTTTAAAAGATTAAGAATCGTGAGCAATAATCTTTGAATTTGCGACAGAGAAATTAGATAACTAGAATTAGAAATTAGATACCCATCTATATGTATGGTCAGCACCAGATAGATCTTGACCACCGAAGTTTCAAAGTGATCTATACCTAGGTATTTATGAATTTAAATTGTATTATCGTTGGAATTAATGGCGTGTGCCAATGTGCCAAATATCAAAACAATCAGTCAACAGGAAGAGAGTAATACTAAGGTATTAGAATAATTTTGAGTACTTTGTTAGTGTACATAATCGCGCCTTTTTATAATCTCATTGGTTTTTTTTATAACTCCGGAGCCGGAGGGGAAGGTTATGTCGGACTCGAACTGCGACTTCACCGCACGCCGTCTGTGGGTCGTTGTGCTAGGCCGAATGTGAGGTTGTCTAACGACATATCCCTCGCATAATCTCAATGGTATGTACCAATGAGATAACCAACTCTGTATGACAACTACAAAAAGCTATCGATACCAATATTTTTATTCCGTACAGCCGGAGCTAATAGTATCAACCTATATCTACCACACCTATTCATAGAAGATACTACCTTTCAAGTTTTTTATTTAGTTTTTTGTAAAAACTAACATGATAGCTAGTTTATTTAAGCTTGCCTGGAAGTAATTTAACTTTTGAACACCAAAGTTTCTACATAACAAAGGAATTTTTTGCTGCCATGCACTCCGTTCTAAAGCTAGTATCGTTATAGAATATGGGCATATAAGAAGTACAGATAGAAGTAATATAAATTATTAAAAATAAAAACCCGAATAATGCTGAAAAGATCGGAACAAGTTTTATAGAAGCGGAACCCATTAATTTTCATTGGGTATGAGATTTGCAAATGCTATAAAGCTTGTTTCGATCTTTGCAGCATCAGTCGGGTTTTTTATTTTTAACCATTTATTTTATACTTTTTAGTTATGAAATATATATTTTTGTAATCATCTTTTAACTTCTTTCATTTTGATACCCCACTCGATAAATTTAAGTGATTTTTTGTAAATCAAAATCCACCATTTTGTTTATTTTTATTTTGATACGCACAGAAGAGTACGAATCTAAACCTCTCAAGCTAAAATTCATCGAGCCGTTCAGGGTGCAGAGCGTGCCAAACGATTATTCATACCTACATACGTACATACATACATACCCTCAAAAACACCCTGGGTGGGTAATAATGAAGGATAGAAATATAAAACAACTTATAATTGGAAAATCGTCGCCACAGCCTCATAAGGAAATTGATTACGGTTCAATGAACCAGAAAACTGAAACGATCAAAGATATTATACAAAGAATAAAAACCTTTTATTTCAACCAGAAGAATTAATTTCGCGGTTAACAATGAAGGTAATTTTTATTTGTAATTACTGGATCGAGAATGACGAGAGTTGCCGATTTTTTAAACCTGGACTACCATTTTCTGTTACGAAAGCTTATATTTTTGGTTTTATATTTTTTTTTTGTTGTAAATAAGTATGTAACCCGTCCATCTATATTGTTATACACCATGTGACCCGTTTTAAAGGCGGCAGGAATCGAGTTTGTACATTGTCTATTAACTTCAGCACGCGGCTTCACCCGCGTGGATGTCGGTTATAATATCGATTTTCGGTATAAATTATAGCCTCCATTCACAAGTTTTTACGTGAAAGAATAACAAATATCCATACATACATACATATATACTTTCGCGTTTATAATAAATACTAGCGATCCGCCCCGCCTTCGCACGGGTGGTAAAAACGTTCCCGTGAAAATTCAATATAGCCTATGTTACTCAGGATGAAAGTAGCTTTACAATGGTGAAAGAATTTTTGAAATCGGCTCAGTAGTGTAGATTTAGATAAGTAGGAGTCTGTGCTATAGATTCATTGAGTGAAATGTGATAATCTGATTACGTACAACTATAACGTGTTAACTCTATCATAATTATTTTTATTGCCAAAATCCAACACAAGCTCCAGTTAGAACTTGTGTTGAATTTCCCTAACATTTAGTAGATACTAACACCTACTACGAGAAGCATAAATCGCAAGCACTATTACAACTCCGTTTCGTACTGCCGGGTTTACGATAAAAGTTAATTTAACCACGGAACCGTAGCATTCTGCTCAACAAAGATGCTTACGTAATTCTGTAATAGGTTCGAGTACATTCACACCCCAACAAGTTTACTTTTAATTAAATTCTACAATGCCCGCCGGACGTCTGAATAACTGCTCGTCCATATGAGAATGTACAGCTGGGCACTGAAGTGTTCGATATTGTTGTGAGATCTTATTTTTCATACTGCAAGAGAAAATAGCACGCGACTCGCTTTTGTCTTTCACAAGAGCTTCCTGTGTTCCCTTTAAACTATCATATAAGCCCACAAGCCCGCTGGCTTTGAGTGTTTAAGACCTGCCCTTTTTATAGGTGCTGTGGGTTCGACCTCGACTTAGTCTACCTAATGACTTGTGCTTTAATACTCGATGTGTCACTCGCTCAGTACCTATTCATACATACATATAATCACGCCTTTATCCCCGAAGGGTTAGGCAGAGGTGAATTAACACCCATTAGTATTAGTACCTATTCACGAATACCAAAAATCAAAAAATGAACACATGTTGGAAAAACGATGATTCAATTTTAAATTCTTAACTAACTACATATACCTGTGTCTCTGAAAAAGTAGATGTGAAAGGCTCAATCGATCGTTTCGTTTCACCTCAAGCGATTCATACTTCGATTTACTTTATGCCTACAGTATACACAGTACCGCGTACGGGTAAACGTAGTGTAGGACGCCCAACGGCCAGGTGGACGGACGACCTCATCAAGGTCGCCGGGAAACGCTGGATGCTGGCTGCTTTAGATTGGTCGTTCTGGAAGTCTATAGGAGAGGCCTATGTTCAACAGTGGACTATGTGTGGCTGATATGATACCTAAAAAATTCAAACCAAATAGTCAGATTTTTAATTAATTTGGAATAGATCTGGTGGTTGTGTCATAACACTTTTCACCAGACACATTTCACACCCAGTCTGCGATTACAGTGACAGCTCAAATATGTATTTTAACTTTTTTGATACTTGAATGCTGCACTAATGCACTGTCATGCAATGGAGAAGAAAACGATAATTAATAAAAAAAATCAAGCACACTAAGTGCAGTTTTTGTTTTCAACTGTACTTTGTGTCTATTGTATGTTAAATGTCTATTTTCATTCAACTTCGTATTAATTTGTGGTCAGTATTTAACTTTGAAAGTTATAACAGTAATTGGTTAAAAACTTAATTGGCTTAACAGCTTTATGGACCCATGTCGGTTTTGGGAGCAATTTTACACTTTGTGATGAATAAATCATGATATTGTTAGAATGTTTACGCGAATAGTACATACATTTTGAATTTCAATACCTTACATCGTGATTTAAGTAATTTACGAAGAATAAAAGCAGCTAGTTGGCTTTGTCTCTGCTTAAGATAAGAGTGACTTTGTATTCATGTTTATGGACATTAAGTATCTTTTAGCCAATGTCAAAAAATGAGGTTCTCAATTCGACTGAATGCAATTTTTTTCGTTTGTTTTCCGTGGTAGCATTACACGGTGATGGTATTATGGCAATTTTGATTTACGTAGTACCATTACGTCAATGGTACCATGATAAGTATTATTTATTGTTAACCGTGGTACCATTATGTACATTCACAAAATGTAATGGCATTCCATTACATTTTGTGAATTTACTTTATTAGAACTCGTTAAGCAAATTTTAAAGATAATTTTCTGGGGTCCGCTTTGCCAGTTTAACTGCGGATTTGGCTGAATTTCGATATTATCCGTGAAGCGACTGCCATTTGACCTTCATTGGGTTCAATGGCGATAACGAAGCATTGCAGACAGACCAGTCTGTTGTCGGAATTTTTAGGGCTCCAACTACCCGTAACGACTACTATAGACGTATGGCTACCGTATGCTTCACTATTATTCTTAAAGTAAATTACAAAAATAAAACAGGAAACGAGGAACTAAGGCAATTGTTCTTCACCTCATACACTTTTTAAACAATGAACATCTCCATATAGAAGATTTGTCTTTATTTATTAATAAATCGGATGCCTGTAGAACCGGAAACCTGCATGTAAAAGCACTGTTCCACCTTTTCTCTGCACGAAATATATATATTGATCACTATGATTACACATTATTAGTAAATAAAACTAGATGTCACAGATCTGGTAGCTTTTTGGAGAAAATGGAATTGTGTTTGTCTAAATAATTAAATAGCCGTAGCCAATTTCACACTGCCAGCTAGAAATGTTATAAAATATAAATAATAATATATCATAATTACTTCATTCAAACCATGCGTTAGATTCGAAAAAATCGTACAAACAAACTTATCACTTCTTGTTAAATTTTCAGTATTAAAATAAATTGCGTTGAACTTCTCGTAATGGTACCACGGCACATAAAAAAATCCGGAGTACCACCAATGGCACTACGGTGAAATTATGAATTCCGTAGTAACATCAATAGTATCACGACAAATGCAAATTTCAGTAGTACCACTAATGGTACCACAGTAAAAAATACCACAGTACCATCGATGGTACTGTTCAATGGTACCACAGGAAACAAACCTATTTTTATATTTTGTTTTTACCCCCGAAGGAACGGAGACCGTAGGTATATGCGTATCGGGTAGGCGGATGTTATTGCAAACACATATTGCCATTTTTCTCCAAAACTACTTATTCGATTTTGATGCAGTTTTCAGTTATGGGCTCGGGTTTGATTGATGTATGTTCTAAAATAGGTGTTACAATGACAACTCACCAGTTACAGTATTATCTATATTATATTACTCAGTACCTATATCAAAGTTAAGGGGCTAACCAACACGATTTTTTAAATTATTTTATACTTTTTCTATTGCTTCCTTCCTTTTTTTATTTTTAAGAATACTTTGTTGTAAACTGAAATGAAAATGTACTGGATAATATGCCTGTCTGTTAGTGGAAGTCTGATGAACCTCAATGCCTTATCTAATAAAACTATGGTTTTCGATGTACCTAATTAATTGTTAAAAACGAAACCTTGAAGACACTACAAGGTACATAAAACTGTGTATTTAGTTATGTACATTCTAATATACTTACGTAAATTGTACACTATGCCAGATGTCGAACATCGTACAATGTGCCGAGAATATTACAAGACTAGGTACCATTGTTGGAATATGTTCGTGCATTTACCGAGTAGATATGTGTTTTGCAGATAGATATATCAACTCTAGAGATCATCGTTATATATTTATAGTACACGATATTACAGAGCTACACTTTAAAACTCAATGTAAAATTAGCACTATTTTAGGGTAGATATGTATCAAGAAAATAACGCTATTAACACAACAAAAGGTTCCAACCAATATAACTAGCTCGTTCAATTTATAAAGCCAACAAACAAACTGCTCTATTAATCATTTAATACACGAACCTAAAATTGATTCATTTAGCTGAACAACTCACCAACTATGTAGGTTCGAGGACAGTTCACGGTTATAACATTTCAATTTTCAATAAATTTAGGCTTGTTATTATTGCTTACTAATCTTTGTAACTTGTACACTGATTATGTAGGCTTACTACAAGTTCTTAAAACGATTTTAATATGATATTAATTTTGCTATTTTCTTAATTTGGATTGTGAATGCTTTTAAATTTCAAAGGTTTTGTATCGATTGAGCTTTTCAGACACGCTGTATTAATTCACTTCAGAGATGATTCTTGACTTTTTCATTTTCCGCGGTAGATTACCGTGCAGTCGTTTTATATTATTGTTTGGGCTCGAGGGCCTGCCGCCTGACATTGCAATCCCTAGAGGAAAGTCTGAACCAGTCTCTTTCATTTATCAGCAGTATACAGGCTGGAATGAGCCGCAACTAAACAACTACAATTCTAAAACAAACATATCCTTTTTGGAAAAATATTTCCGGACCTTATTTCATTTTTAAAATAAACATGACGGTTAACACATTACGCAGAAGAGAGGTATTTTGTAACGTCATCGGTTCTTTGTTTCTCCAGCAAAAACATTAAAATTTTCAATCCTGTTATTTCATCCTGTCAGAAAGGATGAAATGGGAGCTTCAAACTAAATTCAATTTTACAGTAAATTCCAATGTTCGTTGTTCTTTGTTCGTAACAAAAATATTATTGTTTTTGTAAGTCGCCTTAGAAATATAGAAATGAAATATGTAGCGTTCGTCTTTAGCATCCATTATTTAAATCATAACTTCGACTTCGACTTCGAAATGAAGTTACTCAATAAATGTTTTCTACAAAAGAGAAAGTAAATAAAATCCTAAACCAATATTACTCGTCTCTTATATTATGTGAAAGTTTGTGAAATTCATATTAATTACTCCCCCACCCGAAGAGGGCCAGATCGAGAGAGATGGCCCTGGGTCAGCCGGGTTGCGAGGGATATGCTCTATAGCTACCTCACCTTCGGCCCACTGCGACCCACGAACGGCGTTCGGTTTAGTCAGTTCGAGTCCGATATAATCTATATATAAAAAAGGGTGTTAATTACTCAATCACGCTCAAGATGGTGGACGGATCTGGTCTTATTGTAAAACAAATTATAATATTACGACAATATTCAGAGTAGGTACATTGTCGTTGATATCAGCGTCATTTTGATTGTTATAATACCCAAATGCCACTAGAGAATAATAATAAGCGGAACCTGACGTATATTGTTAATGTCACACAGAATAATAGCTTTATTTTATGATTGTCGATATCGATTAAATTAATTGATAGTACGACAGTACTACTATATATTCCGTATTTAGTACGTAGGTATAATTATCCACATTCCAGAACCTACGTAACAAGCTAGCTAAATTATTTAAAGCTTTATTTGCTGTTTTGGGTATAATACTTATTTCTTCTGCCTGGCCAATGTTGTATCTACAGTTAAATGGAAATACAGATAGTAGTAGTTCTTATACAGGGTGTATTTTTGAAACGGGGCAGTAAGGGCAAGTACCTTAACCGTTGCAGTTACAGCAAAACGTTCTTAAAAGACCTTCCCTAACTTTTTGGGACATTTTGAACTGCATTCACAGATTTTGTAAAAAACTTACAGTTAGCAAAAAAATGCAAAAAGTTCAAAATTTTTTTTTTTATGCCAATCGATTCTATTTCATGTGGGGATCAAAAAACTCTATGGGACCATTTTAGCTTTCAGTACTAGAAAAGACAGAAATCGCCAAAGACCTTTCCCATACATTTCGTACGGAAATATGATAAATCAACTCGAAACTCATAGGTCAGGTAAAATTTTGAACTTTTTTAAATAAAAAAAATCATTTAAACATTTAAGAAATTGGTTTATGAAATAAATTGCTCAAAATGATTTCCATTTTCACGAATACTTATGTCTATCCTTTTTTGCACTGAACGAATGGCGGCTAATAATGTTCTGGGATGAATATTACGTAAAATGGTCATTAATGCATCCTTGAGCTCTTG
Organism: Eilema caniola; assembly: GCA_949126895.1. Classification (NCBI taxonomy): domain Eukaryota; kingdom Metazoa; phylum Arthropoda; class Insecta; order Lepidoptera; family Erebidae; genus Eilema; species Eilema caniola. Next base: position 10,771,589 of record OX421460.1, on the reverse strand, counting down.
AACACTGGCGTACGTCGTCTTATACAACTCGTTTTTCACGAAGCCCCATAAAAAAAATCAAGTGGTGTTAGATCGGGGCTACGAGGTGGCCACTGTGTTGGACCATGTGTACCTATCCACTGTGTACCGAATAGGCGGCTCAAATTGGAACGTGAAAGGTGACTGTTATGTGGCGGAGCACCATCTTGTTGAAAATGAACTTTTCGCAATTCTGACAGGGGCCATTCGTCCATCTCGTTTTCAAGATGGTGTAAAATTACTTCATTATACATGGCAGAATTCAGTTTCCCTTCATAAAATTCCACCATTATGACTCGATTGGACATTAAACCACACCAACAGTTGAATGAGAAGCGAACCTGATTATGACTTGCCGTAACTCTTAGTGGATTTTCTTTGGACCAATAGTGGTGATTTTTTCTGTTGTACATACCGTTATTGGAAAAATTCGTTTCGTCTGACCACAGTATGTAATTTAAAAATTCATGATCTGTGCTTATTTTTCCTCTTAGCCATCTGCAAAAAGTAAGCCTTCGAACATCATCACCCGGATGTAACACTTGAACTATGCGCCCATATCGATAGCACTTGTAGCCGTATTTCTTCCATATCTTTATCACAAGGGAGTGGGATGGTGTATCCCACTCCCTTGTGATAAAGATATGGTCAAGTCGCCCTTGAAGTAGGTGTACTTCAAGGGCGACTTGACCTCTGGATATGCTTCGACATAAGTTAGAACCGCAATCTCCGTGTCCATGTCCACACGAAGCTGCCGCTTTCTTTTGAAAGAACCCTGCAATTCCAGGTTTTTCAAAAGATTTGTAATAACCTTTCTTGTTGGCACATGCCGCAACGGATACTTATTGCGGTACCACACTAATGCAGCTCCCGCATTTCGATTATTGACAAAATACGCTTCTAATAAGTCAATTTTTTCACGATTAGAAGACATTTTAGCGAAAATCCTTAATTAATAACTCATACGAAGTTTCTCAGCTGAAACTAAGAATAACACACAGATTTTCGAATCAATTTCGAAATTTGAGGGTAAAAATTCTTTTTATTTACTTTACAGTCAATTCTACCCACTTCCTGGCCATAACAAAAAGTTAGACCATCGTAGAAATTTGTTTCTGTTGCCGAAATGTATGGGAAACGTTTTTGGCGATTTCTGTCTTTCCTAGTACTGAAAGCTAAAATGGTCTCATAGAGTTTTTTGATCCCCACATGAAATAGAATCGATTGGCATAAAAAAAAATTTTTGGACTTTTTGCATTTTTTTTGCCAACTGTAAGTTTTTACAAAATCTTTGAATGCAGTTCAAAATATGTCAAAAAGTTAGGGAAGGTCTTCTAAGAACGTTTTGCTGTAACTGCAACGGTTAAGGTACTTGCCCTTACTGCCCCGTTTCAAAAATACACCCTGTATAATCGTATCTATTCCTATATCTACCATCAGATTCAAATGTGAAATGTAAGCAAACTCATAGCTATTACATAAAACAATTTCTGACCTAATTTCCTGAGACTTACCAACTTTTACTCAAGCACCAAGGTTGTAGTTAACAAGTTTTATTAAGACGAATTACTGTAATCAGCCTCAGGCTTCAAGATACAGCGACACAGAATGAGCGAGGCTGATGAATTTATTTCTGAAAATAAGCTGCAGTATACAAGATTTATGTTACGGTAATCTACTAAAAGTACCGAAACTTAAAGTCAGAAAGGGCTATTGTTGAAAAGGGTCGTACATTCGTGAATAGATAGCTATCTAGACGGGCTTAAATATATTACAATAGTACACTATATAGCTCACTGATTAGCAGTATAAAGACTAAAGACGGCTTTCCACGGTGCTTATGTATGTTTCATCTCATACGGCAGAAGTCTACGGACAGTCATCAACAATGAAACAATTGAATATTTGAATTAAAAAAATCTGCTGCCCGCCTTTTGACTGTAGTCACTGAATAAATAATAAGCCACTACTGCTACTAGCCGCCGAAGTTTATCCCTATTATTCAATCGTTATCATCGTTTATATAAACACAAATAATAATATGAGAAATCGTTAGTATAAGTTTTACCTTCGTTTCCTACCCTAAACTCAAATTTTATCTTATCTTGGTTATCAGACTTCATCAAAGAAAACGATCAACATGTATCACATTGAAAAGTATCCTCTTTTTTCTAAAGCTCGTACTCTGTGGACAAAATGTGCACGAGTTGCCCAAGATTTGAATAATTTATGAGTGAATATTAATTGAAACTAAAGAAATAAGTGCTGTTTGATTTAATGTGTTTATTTAAATCTAATCAATTTCATTCTACAGTGCATGTCGTTTTGTTTCGAAGCCGCAAACCCGTTACATTGCTAATGACTTACGATGCAACATCGATGTGGGCTGACCCGCGTCCGTCAATAAAATCACGTACCGTGAAACGCCACCTTAAAGTGTTATTGATCCAGGTTTACAGGGATCCCGGCAGCGGATTTGGGTAGAATAAGTCTCATTAAAAGTGGAAAGTTATGTACCGTGATTGACTACCAAATATTAGCAGGTAAATGTGTTTTGTTCACTGATTAGTTATCAGTACTCATATTGCTGACATTCGATTTCTCATCAGTATTGATATTTTTTAATACTTATACGATTTTTGAAGTGAAAACTTCTTGAGCGGCGTTGGATGGGTAAAAAGTGTTAAACTCGCGTCAGGATCACGTGACTTTGTAGAACGACATGACGTCATACAACATTCCTAGCTACAGAGTACCTATTTATTTTGCTAAGTACGCTAAGAAGCTTCGTAGCTTAGCGGTAAGGCTTCGACTGTAAGTCCTTATGGTTTCAGATAGTACCGGGTTCGAACCTGGGCTTCTGACAATTTTTGTGATTATTTTTACTTTTTGTAATTTATTACTTTTTGTGATTATTATTTGCCTTCCAGAAAGACAGTATTTAATTGAAGAAGCTGTCTGTGATTTTTAGCATTTTTAGCGTAAATATGGTTCAAATCTTACCTGAATATCTAACTTTCGACTATGGTCATGTATCTTAAACCTCGCCAACTGACAACTGCGTGCCTCTATGTTTACCATAGATCATAGCGTTTTGTGATTTTTACCGCGTAAGGTGTAAAAATTTTCAAGTCAAGAAAAAAGTTCTTAAAAAGTGAATTACATAGTAATTATGTTGTTTTTACCGTTTGTATGTGTACAGTGCTACATAAATAATTGCAAGGTATATTATTTTAGTGAAGATTCTTTGCTGAGAACTTCGGTAAGTAGATATTGTACCATACTAATGAATACCTCGTCTCAGCAGTCCATTACCCATACCACTAGGCTACCGCGGTTAGTCTATAGAATTATCAACCAAGTAATACCTATTTTTATGCCAAGTTGTAAGGGCCATTTCTTTCTCTATAGACTTTGATGTATAGTCTGAGCATACAGGGTAACCCTGAAACTATGGGTTATATATTGCATTTTCACTGACATTCTTTCATGTTATAGGGCCAGGGTGGTGCTTGGCATCCCAGATATCTTGGTTTAAACATAAATATATTTATTTACCTTTTGCTTACAATTCGATTAATTTAACAATTAAGATCTGCAGTTCTTTATAGTGGAATCTGCAGTCTCAGCATATTGTGCTACAAATGTAGACAATTGTTCTAAGGACTTATTCATTCAACAAGTCCTAAAAGCTACTGCTTTAGTCAAACCTTAGGCCATTAACTCCCCTAGATGGCATATGTTAATATATTCATGCATGTGGATCTCCAAAGGGGAGGCAGAGGTGTATTATTTGACACCCATACTATGTACATTTTTCAGTTCCATATAACATGGAGCGAGTCCGTTCCGCTCAAATGGAGAATCATTGGCTGATTTCTACTATTGGTTGGTAAACAGCCGTATCCCTTAGTAACCCATACCATGGGAAATGATAGGATACCCAAATCACACTTTAATTTCCAGTTTCAGTACAATATAACAGCATAGGCAGGTCAGGTGCTAATGTCAGAACACCAAAACGCCTGTTTGTGCTTCAATATACTCAACTCTGCAGTTTCAAATACTAATGTAACTAGTCGTTTTATCTCAATTAGAGGTGCTGTAAGAGCAACTACCGGGACACAATTTAGTGTATATTCCTAGATGCAGTACACATGGATGCGGCTTCAGGAAGGTTTCGATCCGCAGTGACCTTCAGAGGTTGGTTTGTAAACATGCCTATAGCATAGATTTTAAATTGAGAAAATCAAAAGTCTCGTTTAGGTAATGAAGTTTAATGTTATAAATATGATATAGCATGCTGCATCTTCGTGGCTTTTTTGTCTAAACATTTCATTATGGTTATAATTATAATAAGGCATCCTTTTTCATTCATACCCTTAATAATACCGTTTTAAGTATTATCACATAGCGTTACAGTTACCATCACCAGCAGAAACCAAACAGGTCTTCAATTAAATACTGTTTTTCTGGAAGGCAAATAATAGAGCTGTTTTACATAAAATAAAACAGTTATTATATGCCGAAAGAAAGACAGTATTCGAGCAAGGTCCTTGCTGGCGAGAAGACCCTATGATCTATGGTAAACATAGAGGCACGCAGTTGTCAGTTGGTGAGGTTTAAGATACATGACCATAGTCGAAAGTTAGATATTCAGGTAAGATTTGAACCATATTTACGCTAAAAATGCTAAAAATCACAGACAGCTTCTTCAATTAAATACTGTCTTTCTTTCGGCATATAATAACTGTTTTATTTTATGTAAAACAGCTCTATTTTTTCTTTTTGTACTTTATTAATTGCTTCTGACAGAAAATTACCAGAAAATTAGTGATAGGTTCTATGATTGGCGCTATATTATAGGTAAGGTATGTTCTTTTTATCTTTTTCTCTATATATAACGAAGAAAGAAAGAAAGAAAAAGTTTTCGCTTCTGACAGCACTCCTGGAATGCAACCCGTCTTTTTTTTATACACATCACGTCAATCAAACTTCACCTTGCTTAATGTTAAGCTAAGGATGTAATTGCACAAATTAAAATCAACATTACAAATACTAATAATATTACTGTCTTGGCAGTCTCATAGAATACTTTTTCATAGCCCGAAAAAAAAACAATACAATATAAAAAAAATACAATACAATACAAAAAAAATCTCAGCATCAAATGGATCTTCACGAATGAAGTACCGCACTGAAAATGATCTTAAGGCCTCGGTTATCCCCTCTTCCTTTTGACTGATTGTTTTGCTATTTGTCACACACCTTTAGTTCAGACTATACTACAATTTAATGAATAAAATCGTTAACGATCATTTTGAAATTTTTTGAACCATGATTATTTTGACGCTGACTGTACCTAAGTATGTGTCATGCATACTTTACCGAAATAGGCACAATACATAATATTTGAAAAACGTTATTCCAATGGAAGGGACGAAGTCGAAGTATAAGTGCCAATGTAATGTGCTACCAGAGAATTTATTCAGCGAATGTTGTAGCATCTCTCGCCACCACTCACCAAAACCGTGTGGATTTTACTAACTAGTTCTAAAAAGGAAAAGTTATACATAGCTGAAAATTAATTAAAAAGTAGCTTACCCGTCCTAGCTAAGCAAGGTGGTTAGCACACTGCCGTGTATCACGCATGCATGTAAATAACTGCGCATGAATACATCTTCAGTGTGTTGCAAAACGCATGTGTTCAATACAAAAAGAGCTACTTGGATATGAAGTAAGACCATGCACTCCCGCACTACACTGCGTGATGCGGGCAGTTTGACTATCCCCTAAACTTATATACAACTAATCTACGTGGTATACTTTAATTATTCTCGAGACTTGTTAGACGCTTTAAAGTATTCTTGTACTGTTGTACAGGAACTCATTTCCTAGATCAATCAATCAAGTGCGTTATCTATTAAAAGTCCCGTGTTTTTTATCTACAGAAACCCTAAACGTCTCTCAGAAATCACCGCATTGTAGTAAACGTATGAAAGTTCAACCTTTGAGTATTAGGGGTTAAAGTATGAAATTGCCGATTTGTACTGACAAATTGAAATTCGTTTTTTTTTTAATTTAACGTATTTATTTAATCAAAATAATTACCATTATTATCTATACATTGCTGCCATCTAGTAGAAAGGTCATTTATGCCTTTGCGATAGAACTCTGGTGATCTAGATTCGACAAACTGTGTGAAAGCATTTTGTACTGCCTCCTGAGAAGAAAACTTTTTATCACATAGAAAATTGTCCAAATCACGAAAAAAATGGTAGTCTGTTGGAGCAAGGTCTGGCGAATACGGAGGGTGACGGATAGTTTCTAATTGCAGTTCCTGTAGAGTTAAAACGGTTTCTCGTGCTGTATGAGGTCTCGCGTTATCATGGAGCAATAATGGTGAAGATCGATTCATGAGTCGGGGCTGTTTCACTGCTAGTTTTGCTATCATTGTTCGGAGTTCGGCACAGTAGACATCTGCCGTTATTGCTTGACCAGATCGTAGAAAGCTATAGTGAATAACACCATGCTGAGACCACCAAACAGTTACCATTACCTTTTTATTGGTAAGCTTTGCTTTAGGACACTGTTGTGGCGTTTCACCTGGGGTCAGCCATTGCATTTTTCGCTTACGGTTATCGTAAAGAATCCACTTTTCATCACATGTCACAATTCGATCCAATATTCCTTCATTTCTGTATCGATTCAACAAGGCAACACAAGTTTCAACACGCATTTCTTTCTGCAGATCTGTCAAATCAGGAGGTACCCATTTTTCACATTTTTTTATTTTATTGATTTGACGCAAATGAGTCAATATTGTTGGTAAGGTAACGTTAAACCCTGCAGCTAATTCCTGGGTAGTTTGGCTCGGATCGGCTTCCACCATGTCTTTCGATTCATTGTTATTCACCTGTGTGGACGGCCTTCCTCGTGGTTCGTTCTTCAAATCAAAGTTTCCATCACGAAAACGCGTTAAAACCAAAATCGCACGGTGAGTTCATTAGCAGTCCCCTCTCCAAACGCAACATTGATATTGCGAGCTGTTTCTGCCGCGTTAGTTCCGCGTCGAAACTCGTATTCAAAAATCACTCGAATTTTCGAAGTATCCATCTTTCTTGTCTAAGCTGAAAACAACAAACAACAAAAACAACTGAAAGTCGATAATCGAATGTTGCACATTTTTAAATGAAGAACTACATAGGTACCATGTGGAAAAAGTTTCACTCAAAAATCTCAAACCATGAAGGTTCTATGTCAATTCGAAGTACCTATTACAATGAAACGGCAATTTCATACTTTAACCCCTATTATATTATGAACAGACGTAGAACTTTGCTGTACATTATGAACGGAAGTCACATAAATTGATTATATTAAATAGGAAAAAGAAAATGGGAAAACGTTACAATCTAAACGCTTTTATCGGGTAGATCATATAAAATTTCATCGCCAAGTCGTAAAAGACTTAAAAGCCTCACCACCAGACGCGGACATAGCGTCCTGAATGTAATAAAACTTTAAGGATATAAGTCCAAGTTTTCTAGATTCGGTACGTACAGTCAGCAACGGAACAAACTATAAATTATTCAAAAAAATGATAGACCGAGCGAGTAGTAATAGTCCTATTGTAAACTTATTGGTGTACAATATGTATCTATCTATCTATGTTAATGATGAGAATAAAATATGAATATTTTCAAGTACATTGGCCCAAAAAAACATTAAAATCGTTATCGATCAGCGACACACACTTTTATGGCGATGGAACGTTCAAAAGTGTACCCAGATTTGTTCAACTGTACACGATTCATGTCAATTTGAACACTAGCAACAATGGTTCTGTAAATATTGTGCCAGTTATATATTGTTTATTGCCGGACAAGGCCCAAGACATGTACATGAAGATGTTTCAATTAATTAGCAGTCTGGATGCTATTACCACTTTTCACGAGCAGTAAGGGAGAAAGCTGAAAACTTGGTTATTTTGGACACAGCCACAGGAGGCACAATTATGTCCACTTGTGCCGACAAATTATATTTCTGAAGTTTGGCAAAACATTAAATTGTTAGTGCCTCATGAGCCTTCGCAAGCCATAACTAAATTTGTAAGCTACATAGAAAGATGGATGGGATAAATAAATGAAATTATAAGCTTGAATAGCTACATCTCAATTCGCCTACTCCGCTCATGAACTGGAGTTCAATATACCTACCTCGCCATTGAGCTTATTCATACTTTCATACTAATATTATAAATGCGAAAGTAACTCTGTCTGTCTTTCTGTATGTTACGCTTTCGCGCCTAAACCACTGAAGCGATCTTGATGAAATTTGGTACAGAGGTGGATTAGAACTTGAGAACGGACATAGGCTACCTTTTATCGCGAGAAAGGGGATTTAAGGGGGGGAAGTAGGGGATGAAAGTTTTACATGGAAGTTTGTCATTTTTAAAGATATCCTGATGCAATTTGGTACTGCGATGAATCAGAGCTTGGGAACGGACATAGGCTACCTTTTATCGCGAAAACGGGGTAGAAGGGAAAATTAGGGCTATGGGATGAAAGAAATATGAAAGTGTGGTATTTTTGAAGACGTCCTGATGAAATTTGGTTCAGAGATAGATTAGAGCTTGGGAACGGACATACGGACAACGGACTGTTATCGCGAAAAAGGGGGTAGGTTGAGAGGCAAAGAGAGAATCGAGAGGATGGGCGAGTAGAGAGGTCGATTGTGAGGCGAGTATAGAAGAGAGTACAGAGTCGAGTAGATAGGGGAGTCGATAGACAATTATAGAGGCGAGTAGAAAGTCGAGAACAGAGGCGAGAAAATAGTCGAGGACAAAGTTGAGTAGAGAGGCGAATTTAATGCTCAATACTGTCGGTTCAACATTAAGCGATAACCGACATCTACGCGGGCGGAGCCGCGAGCAACAGCTAATACGCAATAAACCTAAATCTCAATTCACTTACTCCGCTTATGAACTAATAAGTAATAGGTCTAAATGTCACTATAACGATCTCTTGTTATGTATAGGCATAACGCGAAATGACAAACTGCGTTTTAGGTACTCAGCGACTAAAGGCCTACATTTACGTAGGTGCAGTGTTTGCTAGTTTATTTATATTATAAGTGTCTTTGCCTATAGACACTCTCCATAGACATGGAGACTAGAACTATAAGGAGAACAATCTAGTATTTGAAAAAGTGTCCGTCAAAATGGTCAAAATGTATTAAATTAGGGTGGCGCAATATAGGGTAATTTCTAAAACAAGCGCCAAATACTGTTAGAAAAACTTTCGCTAAGTTAAGTCAATAACCGAACTATTAACAGTTTGCGAAATAAAATTACTCTACTCTACGTTTCCTTTAAGGTTATATGTACTACAATATTTTGTACAACGTAAATTGTTGAAATTTAATGTAATTTAAAGTTAATTAACTACTTTAGTTGACAATGATTAAATTTTTTTAACTCGGCATTCTCGGCATACTTCACTTCAATTCATCTACAATTGCTACATTCATGCCAAACCCTGTGGCCTTCACCAGCGCCATTGTGGAAGGTTCTTGAACTGTTATTTAGCGCATACAGCTGGACTCTTTTTCAACTATTCTCCCATTAGAGATTGCCCCTCCTTATAGTTCTAGTCTCCAGTCTCCATGTCCATAGACTACATGCTGACGTGTATGTCAAGACATGACGAGGAGACACCTGACATTTAAAATGTTGTAAAAAAGTTAATAAGTGAGGAATAAACAGTGATTACTTGATATTGGCGGAGTTACGGCGATTTGCTGCAGAGGCCATTTTGAAAAAGAAAGAAGAAGGAATAAAATACAAATAGAACAGCTAGAGTCTCAATAAATCCACCTTCTTAGTAGGCTTAACCTACTTATTGACACGAAGGCAGTCTCAGACAGGATGAGAAACCTTTATACGTCTTTTTAGTCGAAAGTGTAGAAGCCATAAAACTGGTCAAATTAAAGTCGGAATAGCTAACAAAAGCTTCTTTATAGGAACAACATGTTTTACGAAAACTAACAATAATTAAAATTTTACTCTTGAAGAACAATGCATCATTCTGAAGGCTTAATAACCTCACAAAAACGAGATTTTGTTTTGATGGGTTGAAATCTACAAACACATAAAATGTGGCTTATCGAAACCGGCCTTTGGAAATAACAGGACCTATATATTGTCGAAAAACACATTGAAAAATTAGGCCCATGGGCACTAATAAAAAATTTTGCATCGCACTTACTCTTTTTTACGAAAATAGCTCGCGACCCGGGGTATGTATTTTTTTTAAGTGCGGGAAATCCCCACGGTTACTCACCCCTCCGGAGCCGGAGGGGGAGGTTATGTCGGACTCGAACCGACTAAACCGCACGCCGTCTCTGGGTCGTAGTGCTAGGCCGAAGGTGAGGTTGTCATGCGACATATCCCTCGCACCCCGCCTGACCCAGGGCCACCCGTCTCGGACTTGCCCTCCTCGGGAGGGGGGACCACGTGGTCCCCGACTCACCCCCGGTGTGGGGAGGCGCGCCTCATCCTACGCCACCCGTCACCCTCAGGCCCGCGCTGATGGGGGGCGGAGGTCGGTCTGCGCCCTCTGACGCCCGAGCTGCCTTCGAGCGAGTGTAGCGATGTCAGCGAATCTTTCCCGCTCATCGCGCCGCGCCTACTCTGCTGTCTCCTTCGCGAGCATGACCTACTCGCAGAATGAGGCGCTGGCCGCCCGTATGCATCCGCGCAGCGGACCATCGCCGCGAGCATTAGCGCGTGAGCACTCTCACTCCCAGGGCAACCACAAGCTCCCGCCTCGGCGTCTCAAACGCCGGGCATTCGGTGAGCGTGTGCAGCTCCCAGTCCACACTCGCGTCGCAGTGATGGCACTCAAGCGTTGGCTCTATGCCCATCAGATGCAGATACTGCCCGAAGCTACCTTGTCCGGTGATGATCTGCGTCTGACGGTACGAGAGGCTACCGTGTGGCCTCTCCAGCCACTCCCCCATGATGGGTCTTACCGCCGCAATCACGGCGTGTCCTAACCCGGGATATGTTAGTAAAAAGTAGCTAGATTATGTTTTCACTAGGCAAACACAAGTTTTCATCAAATACTTACGTACACTCCTTAGGTACATTCCTATGAAATTTCTTCCCAATATATAAGATTATGTATATTTTTAACATATAGGTACTTGCTTAGATAGCATGGAAGCTTGAATCAACACATTCATATTATAATTGACTTGGGGCTCAAGCGAACTACCACTGCGAGACTGTTTACCTGCTGGTTAACGGAGAAGAATCATCTTGGTTGCAGACACAAAACCTCGAGTAACAATACTAAAATGTGATTTCCTCCTGTAGGTTATGATTTTTTATATTGTCAGAGTTAAATTTTTCTACACCTCCAGTTCTACTGAAGTAAGTACTTACGCGACTTGTTTTGGTTTAAGAACACTCACTGGAACGAGCCCCTTCAGTTAAGCTTTCGCTCACTCCAATTGGATGAGTTTGACAGTAGATACGTGCTCGCATTCGACTTTGTTTGTCTCATAATCAAGAAAAAACGCCAAATGAATTCGGCTCAAACTTTACACACACGTAGAGTACGACAGAGATTCAAACACTGGCAATCTTTTTCCGGGAAATGTGGGTCTACAGCCACACATCACACAAGAATGAAAATCGATATTTGAGCCTAGCGCCCGTGGATTTAGGCTGATGTTTTTGAAAGAGCATTTTGCTAGGTGATACAATCCTATTTGAGATATAAATAACTTAGCCTTTATCTACATGATGTTATCTAGTTCTTTCTTCGTATCAAAAGAATATAATTTACGCATCGATTAAGATAGGAAAAAGTGAATCGCTCAGGTGGGACATGTATATAGGAGAATTTGGATAGCTTCAGGTGTGGCTCGGTGGCTTAGTGGTCAGAGCATTCCCCCTGTAAGGGAAAGATAGTGGGTTCGAGTCCCACCTGAGCGATTCACTTTTTCCTATCTTAATCGATTTGAAAAGTTAGCATAGTAAATGCTTCAAAATTTCATTCAATTTTAAACGCTAAAGACTTTTAACTGAAACATGACTTCGCCTTAAGTGTAACTTACGAAAACAATAATATGTTCCGTAGCTTAATAACACAATGCACGTAAAATATAATTATATTTATGATTTTCGTTCATTAGCACTGAAAGGCCACGCAAGTTCTAATAATAACAATTTCTCATTTATGTTTAACTGTCGTATCCAGTACTGCTAAGAATAATACCCTCTTCAAAACAATACCGAGACTTCTCAAAGTTTTATGCCTTCTTTCTTTGGAGTTTAGAAGTTTAATACGTTTGAAAAAAAAAAAAATTCTCCGAAAAAGTACTTACTCAGAACTTTGTTGTCCAATCTTTTTACGAAGTTACCTGACTTTCATGAAAGATTGATATCGGTTTTCGTTGCGAAATTATTTATTAGAAACAAAAATAAAAGAAATAAAGATTTTGGTGGATCATTGGATCGTGCCCACTATGAAGGTATCAGTAACTAATACTTGGGGTCAATAGGACCCCACTAAAATCTTTAGGCTTAAACCCACCTGAACTATGTAACCGTAACCAGTATGAAACCTATTCATCAATAAAAAAAAAGAATTCCGGTAAATAGATATATAATTTACTGGCTGACCCCGCGAACTTCGTACCGCCAATATTTTTCCGCCCGCGTGGCGTCAGATCCCGTTCCCGCTGCACCCTCTACTATATTAAACAACACTCTATCTAGGTATTTAAAAAGCGTCGGTAGCTTAGTGGTTAAGGAGTCGGTCTTACGATCGAGAGGTCCCGGGTTCGAATCCTGGCCATTACACTATCGACGTGAACCCACTAGCACAAGCAATTTAGCTTAGTAGGAGGGGTTAGAGGGAATATTTGTAATTTCGATAATTTCGGCGTGGGTTCGATCTCCGCTCAGTGCAAATATTTGTGTGCATGTAAATAGGTATTTGCATTGGTCGCCGTCGGTCCCGATTGCCATACAAACATCTATGGCAGTCTTTACGGGTAGTTGGAGCCCTCAAAAGTCCAACAACTGGTCTAACTGCAATGCTTCGATATCGCCTTTGGGTTGTGGAGGTCAGATGGCAGTCACTTCACGGAAAATGTCGAAGTTTAGGCAAATCCGCAGTTGTACTGGTAAAAGCGAACCCCAGACTCCAGGTTGATAGCTTCGGAAGCGACTGGGAATTACCGCTAGGATGTAGAAAAATTAATGTCGTTACAAATGTTCTAATGAAATGTAGATACATCATACCTACGTTAAACGACATTAACCAGTTTTCCTTGGGATTTACACAGTATTTATTGGCAATTTGCCCGCATGGCTCAGAATCCAATCTCGGATATAAACGATTTCCATTTAAAAAATTGATTTATAGTTCGTGATTTCTACTTGTAACACACCTTACATTAGCATTCAACTAAATCATATTACCACCTGAAAACTGCTGTGTTAAAACCATCCGCATTAGTAAGGCTTATCTTATAATCGAATTGAATGAAATTGTAATCAAGAATTTCCTAACACATGCGTACAATTTTCAAACAATTAAATATAACGATAATATGCACATGCCAAAACTCTATCCATGCTAATATTATAAATGGAAAAGTGTATGTGTGTGTCTGTTTGTCCACCTTTCACGCCTAAACCACTGAACAAATTTTGATGAAATTTGGTATAGGAGTAGATTAGACCTTAAGAAAGGATATAGGCTATGTTTGGTCGCGATAACCGTAATCCACGCGAGCGGAGCCGCGGGCAAAAGCTACTATTATCATGGATTATTTGAAATTGAGGCAGGGTTAAGGGAACCAACCTTACCTGCAAGCTGGTACAATAAGCTTTCCTCTCAGGATGCAACAGGATCACTGCTTCGATAATAACATACATAACATACACCTATAACAAAGAGTGGCGACCCATTTATATATATTTGCGATTGCAATTGGGTATTTTCCTGTAGTTAAATAAATTATTTAGCTGAACTTATTAAATTAAGAATGGTAAAAGAGTGATAACAGTTGCGTTGGTTCTTATTTTATCGTTCTTATTTATTTTTAATCATCCACCCAACCTTTAATAGTAAATGATTTGATTATTAAATATTATGACGTCACAAATATTTTTTTCATACAATTTTCCTTATAACTTTTCGTTTTGAGGTTTAATAAAAAGTAACTAATTTGACTAGTCAGTCAAATACCCAATTACAGCGAAAACTGTTTTTGCAGTCGTTAACACGCAAGTTGAATTTTTTTAATGCAAGTGGAGGGAGGTTTTTTTCCCATTCTACCTATAGCCATAGCCATATACAGGGTGTATTTTTGAAACGGGGCAGTAAGGGCAAGTACCTTAACCGTTGCAGTTACAGCAAAACGTTCTTAGAAGACCTTCCCTAACTTTTTGACATATTTTGAACTGCATTCACAGATTTTGTAAAAAACTTACAGTTGGCAAAAAAAAATGCAAAAAATCCAAAAAAAATTTTTATGCCAATCGATTCTATTTCATGTGGGGATCAAAAAACTCTATGAGACCATTTTAGCTTTCAGTACTAGGAAAGACAGAAATCGCCAAAAACGTTTCCCATACATTTCGGCAACAGAAACAAATTTCTACGATGGTCTAACTTTTTGTTATGGCCAGGAAGTGGGTAGAATTGACTGTAAAGTAAATAAAAAGAATTTTTACCCTCAAATTTCGAATTTGATTCGAAAATCTGTGTGTTATTCTTAGTTTCAGCTGAGAAACTTCGTATGAGTTATTAATTAAGGATTTTCGCTAAAATGTCTTCTAATCGTGAAAAAATTGACTTATTAGAAGCGTATTTTGTCAATAATCGAAATGCGGGAGCTGCATTAGTGTGGTACCGCAATAAGTATCCGTTGCGGCATGTGCCAACAAGAAAGGTTATTACAAATCTTTTGAAAAACCTGGAATTGCAGGGTTCTTTCAAAAGAAAGCGGCAGCCTCGTGTGGACATGGACACGGAGATTGCGGTTCTAACTTATGTCGAAGCATATCCAGAGGTATCGTCCAGGCAAGTCGCCCTTGAAGTAGGTGTATCCCACTCCCTTTTGATAAAGATATGGAAGAAATACGGCTACAAGCGCTATCGATATGGGCGCATAGTTCAAGTGTTACATCCGGGTGATGATGTTCGAAGGCTTACTTTTTGCAGATGGCTAAGAGGAAAAATAAGCAGAGATCATGAATTTTTTAATTACATACTGTGGTCAGACGAAACGAATTTTTCCAATAACGGTATGTACAACAGAAAAAATCACCACTATTGGTCCAAAGAAAATCCACTAAGAGTTACGGCAAGTCATAATCAGGTTCGCTTCTCATTCAACTGTTGGTGTGGTATAATGTCCAATCGAGTCATAATGGTGGAATTTTATGAAGGGAAACTGAATTCTGCCATGTATAATGAAGTCATTTTACACCATCTTGAAAACGAGATGGACGAATGGCCCCTGTCGGAATTGCGAAAAGTTCATTTTCAACAAGATGGTGCTCCGCCACATAACAGTCACCTTTCACGTTCCAATTTGAGCCGCCTATTCGGTACACAGTGGATAGGTACACATGGTCCAACACAGTGGCCACCTCGTAGCCCCGATCTAACATCACTTGATTTTTTTTTATGGAGCTTCGTGAAAAACGTGGTGTATAAGACGACGTACGCCAGTGTTCAAGAGCTCAAGGATGCATTAATGACCATTTTACGTAATATTCATCCCAGAACATTATTAGCCGCCATTCGTTCAGTGCAAAAAAGGATAGACTATGTATTCGTGAAAATGGAAATCATTTTGAGCAATTTATTTCATAAACCAATTTCTTAAATGTTTAAATGATTTTTTTTATTTAAAAAAGTTCAAAATTTTACCTGACCTATGAGTTTCGAGTTGATTTATCATATTTCCGTACGAAATGTATGGGAAAGGTCTTTGGCGATTTCTGTCTTTTCTAGTACTGAAAGCTAAAATGGTCCCATAGAGTTTTTTGATCCCCATATGAAATAGAATCGATTGGCATAAAAAAAAAAATTGAACTTTTTGCATTTTTTTTGCTAACTGTAAGTTTTTTACAAAATCTGTGAATGCAGTTCAAAATGTCCCAAAAAGTTAGGGAAGGTCTTTTAAGAACGTTTTGCTGTAACTGCAACGGTTAAGGTACTTGCCCTTACTGCCCCGTTTCAAAAATACACCCTGTATACTAAGGGCGGCATAAGTTGGATCTCCCGGGTCACTGGCGACGCAGCAGTTATTCTTATCCCTCGAACTGTATCGCAAAATGAACGCCAATAATAATACAAAACAATATTAAGTTAGGTAATGTGGCAAGGGCTGTCTGCACAAACTTTGATGATAACGATACATCTAATTTGTTGCTTTTGAACGTTTCGTAGGATTAACACACTGATCTCTATAACTGCTATTCCATAGAAAATGACAGCTTACTTTTTGTGTCGATTTGAAGTGCCACCGTGAGTGTACTGAGAACTAATTAGTTTGCAAATGGACGTTGTTCGATGTTTTTATTAATGCGTGTACCTTAAAAAATGTATGCTGGCCATATTGTTAATTTGAAACATAAGACCCATCGTTTATATTAAATTATCGATACCAAGACAATTATTGTCCTTCATTAGTATTAATTCCAAGTGCACTCGCAGCTATCAGCGCTAGGTACTATGGCGATTTTCAATTGGACACAATATATGGGTACCGATCACCAGTCCAGCGAGTACTATCACAGGTCAGTGGATTAACAGTATATAGAAGGTCGTTTTCAAGTTCAAAATACATGCAAAGAATTGTCACTTTCACAAATACTTTATTAGGAGCGACTACCGTTAAACCCCTATCCCTGAAAAGAAAATTTGGGCCATGGTCTCATCTGATGCGGACTGGTCTTGTTGTTCCAGATACATCTTGTTGGAACCCCATACATCCAATATCCCTCTAAATATTAACTCAACGCCTAGATAATATTCAAGAACTTGTTTACCACTCGTGTCCCTGATCTAGGTCAACCAATTACGTCAATAAGGGGCACGGGGGATGTGTGAATGGCCGAAATGATTGACAGGGGTGACCCTTGTCGGGCGAGCTATGTAAATCTACTGGAATATTCTAAACTATCTCAACTTGAAGTGCGAGTAAATAAAATAAAATCTTTAGTAGTATTTATTTTATGTTCAGTCAGCATCCGATTGATATTGACGAACAAAGTACTCAACATGATATTCATTGCATTGGTTTTCCCTCATTCCTGTTGACTTATAGTTAGCTGTACATCTTCAATGAAAACACTTGTACTATTCCACATTATTTATTAAATTCCTGACCGGTTTCGCCTTACTGCATTATCAAAGGTTGATACATGTTTTTTGGGTATCAGATTATCAACCTTTGATAATGCCGTAAGGCGAAACCGGTCAGAAATTTAATAAATAATGTGGAATAGTACAAGTGTTTTCATTGAAGATGTGTAGCAAGTTCCACCAAGTGCCATCAATCAACGGTATAAGCAGTTTATAGTTGGCTGATATTTAAGTACACACATTTAGTTCTGACAATAATACAATTTAAATCAATAAAACAGTTTTGATTTGCTCTTGGTAGTAAGATTACTGAGTTTGTAGTCAAGGTCATTCTGACGCTCACTGTACCTACCTATTTACGTCTGTATATCCGCGAAAAGAAATATTCCCAGTTCCCAGACAGAGATCACATATTCTTACCCGGTTGTATATTTTTTTATACCATTTAGCTGGCAGACAAGCACACGGGCCCACCTTATGGTAAGTGGTCACCGTGGCCTATGGACGTGTGCAACACCAGAGGCGTCAGACTCGCGCCGCCGACCCTGTTAGAACAGAGAGTTTCTGTGCCGTCAGTGTAAAAGATAAAGCAGGACAAGCCTTTGGTCTTCCCACTGACAGCACAAAATCTCTCCAGTGAGCTCTGGCTACCCCACTCACCACCGGGAACACAACACGAGATTATTATAGCCGCGGTATTGTATATTTATGTATAATACTAATACTACTTACTTACCCATGGCCGTCTACAAGACGCGGTTCTACATTTCTGTCTGCTACTCAAAAAGGTCCTACAAAACATAAACCTCTTGACAGTCGGGTAATAAAAAGATTGAAATTCTGGTTTTCCTTCTTTACAAAGTTAAGTTCATAGCACAAGCTATGAATGTACTTATTTCGGTTTACTATTGTTTAACAAAAAAACAAACGATCATTTTACAATAGTTATTTATGCTACGTCAAGCAATGATAACTATTGTAACACGAGTGGCACAATTGATCGAGTGTGGCGCGGGCAATGTTGTCTTGTTGTTATAATCCCACAAGTAAAAGGCAAAGGCAATTCATCCATACAGCCTAATTAATAATAATAATAAATAAATAAATATTCCACAACATTTCACACAACGCTATCTAGATCCATGGTAAGCATTGCCTAGCTTGTATTATGAAATCTAGAATGCGGATAAACATACTTAGATACATTTTTTTTGTAAATACATACATATTATACACAGAAACACCCAGACCAATGCGAATACCTATATTCATGCATACAAATATTTGCACTGAGCGGGGATCGAACCCGAACATGCGATGTTTAGTCGTGACGCAAATACGCGCGCTTGTTAGCATAATCATATGTAGATTTTTTGATGCCATAGCCATAAAAAAAAAAAGTTTCATTGTACCTAGTACGGTTTACCCGTGTGGATATGGTCATTGTAACACGGCAGGAATGAGTACTATTGAGATATGACTTGTGGTTAAGTATTAAGCAAATTACCAAATGGTCGTAGAAAAAAAACTTTCATTTCGCAAACGTATTACTTTAAAATGAATCATTTCACATAATACAGGTTTCGCAAATGAATAACATAAAAAATATTCAAATTGTTAAAATTTTATTTTAAATAATCATTTGACTAAATAAAGTCAGTTAAAAAACAGTCGAAATATGCAGCAAGTATCGTTTCTGTCACAGCTCCGACGCTGCGGGGCTTCGCGGCGGCTCCATACGACATTATCGTCGCAGATGGTTGTAACGCCGTTTATAAACAAATGCTCCTCATATCGTGAGTTGCTCTAGGGGTAGGGCAAACAAGACTACGTGAAGTCGGATTTGCAGCGATTCTTATCTGTCATTAACATGGAGGATAGAATAATTTCCTTCTCCATGATCACTAACTTTTGTGTCAAAGTTTCGACTGTTTTAGAAAATAATTCAAGGGTAAAACTTGTTTTACCAACTAACATGTTTGCTAGTAGAATTATTTGGGAAAAGATGTTAAGGCATAATGAAAGTTTTTTAAGTAAATATTTTGTCTATTTTATTAATTATTAGTTTGTAAAATCATAAGTTTATCAAGTATAGTTTTGTCAAACGTTATTTTTCAAATGAAAGTTTGTTATTTATTTTTTGTTAAATGATTGACTACTTATTTCATATTCGTATGAGTCATCATCTTCTGATTCTTATCAGTATGAAAGTATAAATACAATTGAAGATTAGAAAATTTTCCAAATAGTTGAACTATCCACAAGCTGGCGACGAGTATGATGCTATAATGATATCATTAAAGCACCTTACATAATATCCTACGCCAGTTTCCGACCTCTTTTCATCCGACTTACTTCCAACACGCGATAAGCCAATCCCTATCTCCCGAGGGACAACTATTGCACGTTTTCCACTGAGTTGTAGCTTGGAGACATCGATTACGATACAAGAAAGAATTGAAAAGAATTGGTTTTCACAGTTTGAGATAGATTCGGAGATTCGTCAGGCAATTCAAAAGTATGTCGGTATATTATATTAGGGTCTACACCATAATCGCGTTCATTTCGCCATTAACATTATTATATGCTATGGAACGCTGAAGTTACAAAGTCAGTAATTAACAATACCTATATATAATATATAAGTTTAGTTTGGTCATCAAGCGCGTTGTGGTTTATGAAAAACATCGACCCAAGTAGGTACTATTGGGTGATGCTTTTTGCAATCTAGCAATATCACGATGGGAAACCCGGTAAGCGGTTAGCTAAATATTATGAACGCTCCGACACAAATCATTATCTCAGCTGATGATGTTGTCAACATGATCAGAAGCTAACAAAGCCATGCTTACTTTGACTCCAGATAGCGCTATGTCATAATAAAATATTCACCGTGAATTTTACATTTGTATAAACGTGTATAAAAGTCTAAATTACCGAACAAATTGACTCAAATAACTTTGCTCTTTTCCTACGGCAAATTAATGTTTATTATCGTACCAACCTAATTGAACCAATCTAATAATAATTTATGTAGCAAAAAGCGCGACTGTCGTTTGTAAGTTATCGGAAACATACGTGATTTTTGTCAGATACCTGCTCGTATTTCCTGAGTTTTTTTTGCCATATTTTCGATTGATTCACATTTTATGCATACTTTCATCAAAATACAATAAATGAAATATAAATAGTTAAGAAATAATGTTAACCAGTAAGCCACAATAAGCAGAATCGCAGCCTACACATTTTTTTCGTGTGAAAAAGTCTGCCCTAAGGGACAGATTGTACCTATAATAGTTACTACGTAACCTAAGGCGTTCCGATAGACACCTAACAAAAAGGTCAGATTTATCTTACATAATCTCTTCGTCACTCTCTCAAGGGGATTATATCGCACAAAGGTGACTTTGTGTTCATTATATAATAGTAGATTTTACAACAAGTGCACAAAACGAACCATTTTTATCCGAGACTTTTAGCAGCCCGAGCCGGAGGCGAGGGCTGATAGTAATGTCGAGGATAAAAATGGTTTTGTGGACGAGTTATAAACTCTGCTTTTCACTTCGATTGCGAGGAAATAAAACAGTAGTTCACTGGACATTTTTAACAATTTTAGCAAATTGAATCAATTAATAAACGCACGAAAAAACAAGAGCTGTTTCCCGCCGCTTTATTTTTTTTTAATCTTACGACATTGAGGCGTGGGCTGCAGACCTATACAGCCTACTATAAAATTAATTTTGTAATAATAATTTTCTTAAATGAATTAAATAACCTACCGTACTTGAATTTAAATTTTAATATCTTTTAAGTCTTAAAAAACACATAAGGCAAAATAAATTAAAGTGAATGTTATAAAATAACAAATTCTATCTATGAACTTCTTATTGTGTTAGGCTGTATGGCTCATTTTCTTTGCCTTAATATAGATACATTTATGAGTAGATACGTTAATGCCCTTGTGCACAAAATTCGATTTTGTGCAGCCTATATCCTGCACAAATAAGCACTTTCAGAGCATGAGAAGTGAAAAAGTAATTATTATGAAGCCTTGGAAACCTTTACACATATTGCATTCTCACTTAATTTTAATCATTAAACTATTCGGTAGGGATATCTCAGGATCATTAGCATCTAAATAAATTCACAACCTAGCAAAATAAATTTCACTCGTTCCTTAATTTAGTTGACCTTGCTCTCATAATAATACATACATAGATATACTACCACTATGATATGCTAGTAGAACATTTTTTTTTTATCCAAGATACTTAAAACCGCAGTTAGACTGGAAAAAGCGGACCCCGAAATCTTCATGTTTTTATTGCAGGCCATATTGCGCAGCAATGTCGCACAACGTCCACGCATCCACACATCAATCGTGAACAATCAACAAGCCACGCGTCATGTTGCGCGACATCTGCCAATTTTGTATGGAAAGAAATTAAAGCATGGGCACAGGCTATAAAAGTGAGTGGATGAGGTTATACAATAATCCTATATCCATACTAATATTATAAATGCGAAAGTAACTCTGTCTGTCTGTCTGTCTGTCTGTCTGTCTGTCTGTCTGTATGTTACGCTTTCACACCTAAACCACTGAACCGATCTTGATGAAATTTGGTACAGAGGTATATTAGAGCTTGAGAACGGACATAGGCTACCTTTTATCACAAGAAAGGGGGTTTAAGGGGGGGAAATAGGGGATGAAAGTTTTTATGAAAGTTTGTCATTTCTGAAGATATCTTAATGAAATTTGGTATAGAGGTAGATTAGAGCTTGGGAACGGACATAGGCTACCTTTTATCGCGAAAAGGGGGGTAGAAGGGGAGGACTAGGGCCTTGGGATGAAAGTTTGTTATTTTTGAAGATTTCTTGATGAAATTTGGTACAAAGATAGTTTGGAGGTTAGAAACGGATTTAGGCTACCTTTTATCGCGAAAAGGGGGGTAGAAGGGGGGCGGGCTAGGGTCTTGGTATGAAAGTTTGTCATTTTTGAAGATTTCTTGACGAAATTTGGAACACAGATATTTTAGAGCTTGGGAACGGAAATAAGCTACCTTTTATCGCGAAAAGGGGGGAAGAAGGGGGGAACCAGAGCCTTGGGATAAAAGTTTATCATTTTAGAAGATTTCCTGATGAAATTTGGCACAGAGATAGTTTAGAGCTTGGGAACGGACATAGACTACCTTTTATCGCAAAAGAGGGTTAGAAGGGGGGGACTAGGGCCTTAGGATGAAAGTTTGTCATAATTGTAGATTTCCTGATGAAATTTGGTACTGAGATAGTTCAGAGCTTGGGAACGGACATAGGCTACCTTTTATCGCGAAAAGGGGGGTAGAAAGGGGGACTAGGGCCTTGGGATGAAAGTTTGACATTTTTGAAGATTTCCTGATGAAATTTGGTACAGAGATAGTTTAGAGCTTGGAAACGGACATAGGCTACCTTTTATCGCAAAAAGGGGTAGAAGGGAGGGGGGGGAGGAATATGGCTATGGGATGGAAGTTTGTCTTTTTTAAAGATATCCTGATGAAATGTGGTACAGATATAAATTAAAGCTTGGGAACGAACATAGGCTACCTTTTGTCGCGAAAGACGAGGATAAAGGGGGAGGATATAGGGGATGAAAGCTTGCCAGTTTTGAAGACATCCTGATGATACATTTGGCACAGAGATGGACTGAAGCTTGGGAACGAACATAGGCTATCTTTTGACGCGAAAATGGAGGCAAAGGGAGGGAAGGGGGGGGGGAATAAGGCATGAATGTTTGACCGTTTTGAAGATATCCTGATGAAATTTGGTACAGGGATTAATTAGAGCTTGGTAACGGACATATGCTACCTTTTATCGCGAATAATGTGGTAAAAGGGTGGGGGAAGAATAAGGACTGGATAGTTAGTATGAAAGTTTGTCATTTTTGATGATATCGTGGTGAAATTTGGTACAGAGATGGATTAGAGCTCGAAAATGGACATAGGCTACCTTTTATTGCGAAAAGGGCAAGGGTATATAAGTTTGACAATTTTGAAGATATCTTGATGAAATTGGTATAGAGATGGATTAGAGGTTGGAATTGGACATAGGCTACTCCTTATCGCGAAAAGGGGGGTAGAAGGGGGAGGGGGGAAGGGGAATAGGGCTATGGGATTAAAGTTTCTAATTTTTCATTGGCACAAAAAAGGGGGTGAATATGGCATAAATAGTAGGAATTTCTTTTAAGATGTCCTCATGAAATTTTGTACAAAAGTGAATTAGAACTTCGGAACGGACATAGTCGAGTAACAAACCAAATATAGAAGCGAGTGGACAGGGGAGTAGACATTGTTATAGAGACGAGTGGATAGGCGTGTAAAGATCGAAAGTCGAGTAGAGTCGACTACAGGGGCGAGTAGATATGCGACTAGAGATCCAAATAGAATGCAGTAAAGGGTTGAGTAGAGAGGCGAATAGGGAGGCATGTGGAAAGATGAATGTAGTGGCGAGTAGAGATCGAATAGAGAGTTGAGTAGAGGTGCGAGTGGGGAGAGTCAAGTAGAAAGGCGAAAAGAGAATCGAATGGATGGGCAAGTAGAGAGGCCAATGGAAAGGCGAGTTTAGAGAAGAGTACAAAGTCGAGTAGAGAGGGGAACAGAGAAGTCAGTAGAGAGTCGAGTATAAATTCAAGTAGGTAAAGAGGCGAGTAGAAAGTCGAGTAGAGAGTCGAATATAGAGGCGAGTAGAAAGTCAAGAACAGAGGTGAGTACATAGTCGAGGACAAAGTTGAGTAGAGAGGCGAATTTAATGCTCAATAGCGTCGGATCAACACTAAGCGATAACCGACATCCACGCGGGCGGAGCCGCGGGCAACAGCTAGTCTATAATAAAGTCTATCTGTTCAATAATTCTTAAGTAATCCATCTTGTATATTACTTTATTAGACAGCCCATTTTTTGAGTACCGTGCCTCGAATATCAAATATGTCACTCGATTTGTCTTCGAAGTCAAACAGTTTTAATATTCTAGAACATGAATGATCTTTTAAAACCCTCACGTCCTATTTTGAAGAATGAAGCCCTAATGAAAGAGACGAGAACATCAAAGTAATCTGGATCCTAAGATTGCTTACCTGTGGGTAGGGAGACTGAAAGGAATATAGGCTAGTCAGTTTCATGTTTCCTTTTTATTGATGTTAAATAAAACATGCTTAGATAGATGTTTGTTAAAGATTTAATCCATCAGGAGTAATGTGTGTCTTATCTTATATTCAAATTTCTTCCAAATCCCTGCAGTCGTTTGAGCATGATTGAGCAACAAACACTTGTAAAAACTTTCACTTTTTAAAATTAATTGGATCATTGAAATAAAATCACTTTTAACGGAGTGTATCCCGTTTTATTTTGAAATTGGTGTTTTTATTTCAATGAGTGATAATAGGATCTTCACAAAATCATTTATTACTTCTTCGTTCTTCAAATTAATTTGTTGCTGAACCTGCACAACCATGAAAAGACAATTATCACTATTAAGAGCTAGATATAAAGAGTATCTGTTGTTAACACTAACTCTCTGTATACAGTCTACAGTGTCTTTAAGCCCCCACGCAAGGTGCGAATACAAAGCAATATTGTTTCAGTCGTTGGTTGGTTGTTACAGTCAACATTTTGCTATGTTCTGCCATATTTTATGGAGAAAAATGGCTCAAGTTACCTTTTGACATGCCTAAATACTAAATAAACAAGTAATAGTTTTATTGATCCGCCATTGATGACGTTTATGTCTGTGAGACTGGGTGATTAGAAAAAGTCGAGTAACTTTTTGACCCGTCATCGATGCGTGTTGCTGCCTGATTTAACGACCCTAACCGTTAGTTCTGTCTGCGACACCGCTGCAGACGCATATTCTAGAGCTTTGGCCTAAACCCGGTCCGTAAGATCGGCGTCTCCATTATGTAAGTAATTTATTCAAAGTTGAAATTGCATACTTTTATAAACTTTGTAAAAATAGTTAATGTAACTGATGCATTTTACTGTAATATTCAGCATAGTTTATTATATTATATAGTCATTTGGTAAATAGATTTTTTGTATAATTTCATTGATAAATTTACAAAAATATATAATAAATGTTTACATTTGTTTTCAGAATGTCTTTTTGCTAGAATAATGGGAATTTCAGCAATTTTGAAGACTGACAATGTATCTGGAGCTGGTGGATGGTAAAGAAATTTAGAAAAGCTCAATATTCTTGTCATAAATGCAAACAATATTTGTGCTTTGAGCAAGTAGTGCCCAAGTACTTCTGTGACGGTACAAGAAGTAGTATTCAAGGACGTATAATTTTACCCTTTTTTTTAGTTAAAAGTATATATTGTATGCTTATTTTTCAAAAGTTCCTAATGTCATAAGACTGATAAAGGCTGATTCCAATGATAAATATTTACAATAGTCACGAGTTTTTAATTTCATAAAATATAATTAATAACTCATCTTGATTTTTAGGGTCCTAAGTGGGGTCCTAATGATAATAAACGAGTCGTTATTTATGAAATATTTAAGGCAAAGTCCTAGGTCAAACTGACTTCACCAATGGCAGGTTAATAAAAGCAATAAAGAGTCCACCTTTGGCAATAAAGATAATGTTACAAGTACTCGAAAATGCCTAGAATTTTTCGTCCCAAAGCTTAATCGGATATACCTTTTTAAGATGAGACTATATCACAAAAAGGCGCATTCGATTGATGTTATTGTTAGAAGCGATACAAGATTGACACGGAAAACTTTATTTTACTGTTACAGATAATTTAAAAACGTCTAACATTAGTCAACTCATTGTCCAAAGTTATTTGACATCGATAAATAAATATTGATTATGAAATATTTTAAGTGTCTTTTTCAGTAACAGTTTAAGGAATGAAATAATTATGCGATTTATATGTCACCCTAGATATTTCCTGTGAAAGTTGTTACAGGAAACTCTTGTCCAAAGTCGTTATGAAGAAGTTACGAGGAAGAAGCGAGGAAGTTTATTGAGGTTTATTGCTCTGAATACACGTTTTCGGCGAGTGTAATAATTTAGTATATTTTATTAAAACCTTCATTTAAGAATAATCTGGAACACTTATAAAATATACCGACC
Source organism: Eilema caniola (assembly GCA_949126895.1). Classification (NCBI taxonomy): domain Eukaryota; kingdom Metazoa; phylum Arthropoda; class Insecta; order Lepidoptera; family Erebidae; genus Eilema; species Eilema caniola. The sequence goes on along the minus strand of OX421460.1, from coordinate 10,745,055 downwards.
TTTTTTGTACTATATTTAAAAGAATTAAACTGTTGAATGGCAAAAGGGTGCAGGCGACTATTCAAAGAAATGCATTCTAAAGAACATCTATACACCTTTACGTTACAGTGGTTATCCTGTCAACTGTCTTTGTTGCTTAGCTCTGTTTGGCGTGGCGGTAGTGAACGCGGCCGCTACGCAGGAGGCGCGGGTTCGATCCCCGCTCAGTGCAAATATGTAATATGTATATTTGCGTTGGTCTAGATGTTTCTATGTATAATATGAATGTATTTACAAAAAAAGCATCTACGTTTGTTTATCGTCATTCTAGATTCCATAACACAAGCTAGTTAAGCTATTCTTACCTTGGGTCTGGAGAGCATTGTGTGAAATGTTGTGGAATGTTTAATATTTATGTTTGTCTTCAGTTTTATCTCTTTTTTGGTGTTTCCTTACTACATCTGTTTGGTATACCGATCGCACGCCCGCAATCTAGATTTTCCGGCTGACCTGCCGGAAAATATATTACCCTGACAATTATTTTTTTTTAAAAAGGAACCAGCCAATAACGTACAGTCACTTTGTGATGAAAAACTATTTACAACGGTAGTTATATTTTTCTTCCCCCTAAAATGGCTTTAATCTCGGAGTCATCTGGGGTCAACTTTTCAGCTATTTGCATCAATTGACCCGGTTATCGGTACCGCTTGGAGTGAAAGAAAGATAAAGAGAGAAAGAAGGAATACATACACACATGAAAAATTATTATGAAGACGTCAAGTCAGCTGCTCCCACATATATATTTGCTGACATTGGGTATTTTCAAAGTCAAAGTCGAAGTAAAATCTTTATTGTATTCATGTGTTGTTGGTACAGTCTTACACCATCTTTTGTTTCAACATGAAGCCATGTTAAGGCACAGCAAATTTATATGATATTAGATTAAATCATTATATTAAAATTGTATTTTCTTCACTTTTACCCCTAGAGCTCTTTCACAGCTCAACCGATTTTTATTGAACATACTAGCTGTTGCCCGCGGCTCCGCCCGCGTGGATGTCGGTTATCGCTTAGTGTTGATCCGACGCTATTGAGCATTAAATTCGCCTCTCTACTCAACTTTGTCCTCGACTATGTACTCACCTCTGTTCTTGACTTTCTACTCGCCTCTATATTCGACTCTCTACTCGACTTTCTACTCGCCTCTTTACCTACTTGAATTTATACTCGACTCTCTACTGACTTCTCTGTTCCCCTCTCTACTCGACTTTGTACTCTTCTCTAAACTCGCCTTTCCATTGGCCTCTCTACTTGCCCATCCATTCGATTCTCTTTTCGCCTTTCTACTTGACTCTCCCCACTCGCACCTCTTCTCAACTCTCTATTCGATCTCTACTCGCCACTACATTCATCTTTCCACATGCCTCCCTATTCGCCTCTCTACTCAACCCTTTACTGCATTCTATTTGGATCTCTAGTCGCATATCTACTCGCCCCTGTAGTCGACTCTACTCGACTTTCGATCTTTACACGCCTATCCACTCGTCTCTATAACAATGTCTACTCCCCTGTCCACTCGCTTCTATATTTGGTTTGTTACTCGACTATGTCCGTTCCGAAGTTCTAATTCACTTTTGTACAAAATTTCATGAGGACATCTTAAAAGAAATTCCTACTATTTATGCCATATTCACCCCCTTTTTTGTGCCAATGAAAAATTAGAAACTTTAATCCCATAGCCCTATTCCCCTTCCCCCCTCCCCCTTCTACCCCCCTTTTCGCGATAAGGAGTAGCCTATGTCCAATTCCAACCTCTAATCCATCTCTATACCAATTTCATCAAGATATCTTCAAAATTGTCAAACTTATATACCCTTGCCCTTTTCGCAATAAAAGGTAGCCTATGTCCATTTTCGAGCTCTAATCCATCTCTGTACCAAATTTCACCACGATATCATCAAAAATGACAAACTTTCATACTAACTATCCAGTCCTTATTCTTCCCCCACCCTTTTACCACATTATTCGCGATAAAAGGTAGCATATGTCCGTTACCAAGCTCTAATTAATCCCTGTACCAAATTTCATCAGGATATCTTCAAAACGGTCAAACATTCATGCCTTATTCCCCCCCCCCTTCCCTCCCTTTGCCTCCATTTTCGCGTCAAAAGATAGCCTATGTTCGTTCCCAAGCTTCAGTCCATCTCTGTGCCAAATGTATCATCAGGATGTCTTCAAAACTGGCAAGCTTTCATCCCCTATATCCTCCCCCTTTATCCTCGTCTTTCGCGACAAAAGGTAGCCTATGTTCGTTCCCAAGCTTTAATTTATATCTGTACCACATTTCATCAGGATATCTTTAAAAAAGACAAACTTCCATCCCATAGCCATATTCCTCCCCCCCCTCCCTTCTACCCCTTTTTGCGATAAAAGGTAGCCTATGTCCGTTTCCAAGCTCTAAACTATCTCTGTACCAAATTTCATCAGGAAATCTTCAAAAATGTCAAACTTTCATCCCAAGGCCCTAGTCCCCCTTTCTACCCCCCTTTTCGCGATAAAAGGTAGCCTATGTCCGTTCCCAAGCTCTGAACTATCTCAGTACCAAATTTCATCAGGAAATCTACAATTATGACAAACTTTCATCCTAAGGCCCTAGTCCCCCCCTTCTAACCCTCTTTTGCGATAAAAGGTAGTCTATGTCCGTTCCCAAGCTCTAAACTATCTCTGTGCCAAATTTCATCAGGAAATCTTCTAAAATGATAAACTTTTATCCCAAGGCTCTGGTTCCCCCCTTCTTCCCCCCTTTTCGCGATAAAAGGTAGCTTATTTCCGTTCCCAAGCTCTAAAATATCTGTGTTCCAAATTTCGTCAAGAAATCTTCAAAAATGACAAACTTTCATACCAAGACCCTAGCCCGCCCCCCTTCTACCCCCCTTTTCGCGATAAAAGGTAGCCTAAATCCGTTTCTAACCTCCAAACTATCTTTGTACCAAATTTCATCAAGAAATCTTCAAAAATAACAAACTTTCATCCCAAGGCCCTAGTCCTCCCCTTCTACCCCCCTTTTCGCGATAAAAGGTAGCCTATGTCCGTTCCCAAGCTCTAATCTACCTCTATACCAAATTTCATTAAGATATCTTCAGAAATGACAAACTTTCATAAAAACTTTCATCCCCTATTTCCCCCCCTTAAACCCCCTTTCTTGTGATAAAAGGTAGCCTATGTCCGTTCTCAAGCTCTAATATACCTCTGTACCAAATTTCATCAAGATCGGTTCAGTGGTTTAGGTGTGAAAGCGTAACATACAGACAGACAGACAGACAGACAGACAGACAGACAGACAGACAGAGTTACTTTCGCATTTATAATATTAGTATGGATATAATTAAGTAATAAGGACACCACTCGAGCATATTTGCAGATATTCGGTTATTCTTACTCAATTTCACCCCCCACAACTTTTAAACAGCTTAACAGATTTTCATCAAATATGTCTAAGAACACTCACACATAAGTCACCTTTAATAAAATAAATCTAAATTGAAATCGCTTCATCTGTTCGGGAGCTATAATGCCACAGACAGACAGACACGATAAATGTATAACATCTCACTTTTTGCGTCGGGGGTTAATAATGTTTGAGTCGGGGACCGGGTGGTCCCCCCCACCCGAGGAGGGCCAGACCGAGAGGGATGGCCCTGGGTCAGCCGGGGTGCGAGGGATATGTCGTATGGCAACCTCACCTTCGGCCTAGCACTACGACCCAGAGACGGCGTGCGGTTTTGTCGGTTCGAGTCCGACATAACCTCCCCATCTGGCTCCGGAGGGGTGGGCATCCGTGGGAATTTCCCGCACGTAAAAAAAGGGCGTTAATAATGTAAAAATGTAAAAAAAAATCAGATAAAATTAAATCTTACAGGAAACCTCACCGGCGTCTTACATAATTGTCACGAAGTGTGACCCAGAGTTATTCAAATGTCCGAACCCTAATTATACTTGACCCTAACAATTTCCACGAACTCCAAATCCCATATTATTGTATTGAACCTTGTACTTAATAGGGTTGCCTCTTCACTTGGGGCAGCTGATCTTTTATACTGTACTAGCTTTTGCACGCGGCTTCGCCCGCGTGGATGTCGGTTATCGCTATAATATCGGTTATCGTTATAAATTGTAGCCTATGTGTTATTCTGATGTATATAGCTATATTATTGTAGTTTCATGAAAATCCTTTCAGTAGTTTTTACGTGAAAGAGTAATATTCATCCATTCATCCATCGATACTTACAAACTTTAGCATTTTTAATATTAGTAGGACTAGTAGGATTAAATAAATCATGAAATTATGTGACTAGTAACATCTTTTACAAGTACTACCTGCTTCTTTTTACCCGACTGCCAAGAAGGGTTATGTTTATCGCCTATGTTCGTTCCCAAGCTTTAATCTATCTCTGTACCAAATTTCATCAGGATATCTTCAATCTTTCATCCCATGGCCCTACTCCCCCCCCTGCTACTCCCTTTTCGCGATAAAAGGTAGCCTATGTCCGTTCCCAAGCTCTAATCCACCTCTTTACCAAATTTCATAAGGATATCTAGAAAAATGACAAACTTTCATACAAACTTTTATCCCCTATTTCCTCCCCTTAAACCCTCTTTTTCGCGATAAAAAGTAGCCTATGTCTGTTCTCAAGTTCTAATACACCTCTGTAACAAATTTCATCAAGATCGGTTCAGTGGTTTAGGCGTGAAAGCGTAACATACAGACAGACAGACAGAGTTACTTTCGCATTTAGAATATTAGTATGGATTACCTCATATCTTCTGAACCATGCACTATATGGATTTCATTGATTGATATCTGAAATAAAAGGTATTCTTCTCCCAATGGTTCTTGCATACTTAAAGTGTGAACAAAAGCTATATTTTATATTTTAGGGACCAAAATGTATGCTGTCAAAAAAATATTTTCACTCAAACTTATCGAGTAGGTTATCAAAATAAAAGAAATTAGAATGCCACTACAAAAACATATAAATGTCATAACTAAAAAGGATAAAATAAAACTGATTATTAAAAATAAAAAACCCGGCTGATCCTGAAAAGAGCATAATGCACCCTGAAAAGCAGCGAGGCACTTGTGCATTTACGAAAGCTAGTGCTATGTGCACGAAAATTCGTACTTCTTACTTCGAAAATGATGTATTTCCATACAACCTTCCATTCCTTATTTAATTACCTAGAGGTGTAAATTCCAAATATCAAACTTTACAAACACTGTCTTTGTCAAACTGTTTAATGTTTATACTGGAGATTAATGGCACTTGGTGGAATCTACTACACATATTGAATAATACACTTCACTTGTACTTTTCGACAGCTTACTTTTTTTTGGAACCTGACCGGTATCACCTCCTGGCATTCTCAAAGGTTTACATAACAATGGTTTTTCAAAGTATATTTCTAAATACTACAATTATTTTTATATGTGTGGTTAGTTTTGTTAGTTACTACCTGATGCTTCTTTTTACCCGACTGCTAAGGAGGGTTATGTTCTTCGTGTGTATCTTTTATGTTTGTATGTATGTTTGAAATATACTTATTACCTCATATCTTCTAAACCACTATATGGATTTCATTGATTGATATCTTAAATGAAAGGTATAAGAATTCCCAATGGTTCTTGCATACTTAAAGTTGGTTAAACAATGGTTTTTCAAAGTATATTTCTAAATACTACAATTATTTTTATATGTGTGGTTAGTTTTAAAAATGTGTAAACCAGGTTCAACTTTTGTCCTAACATTTGCTTATGCCTAACATATACTTTCCTTAAAAGTAATTTTGTTTAAAAAAAAAATTCATTCATAATAGTACGTTAGTTATATTTCAACAGTCAACATTCCCAAATATTTATTTATTGTACTGTATGGAATGCGGGCACGTCTGCTGCCAAAATATCTAGGTCAATGAACTGCTGTTGTGCTTAGAGGTCAACGAACTGATGTATAGGCATACTAGGCTAGCTTGAACGCAATGAAGCTTTTATTTCTAATATATTGTCTAGAATATCCTTGCAATTTTCTTGAGTATGCAAGCCTATTATGCCAGCGTCCCGCCTAAATTGAGCCTCTTGGGCATATAGATTAGAATTTATCTTATCTCATGTAGCTACAGTCACTCTCAGAAGCTGCTGAACACTAATACATTTACAAAAGGACTGTACATTGGAATCTTTTTGTGTTGTTGTAAATCTTCATTTGACTAAAACATTTTCAATTTCTGTTTATTATTAGAAGGAAGCTATTGTTCATTACAAAATAATAGATTTTTGATGCAAGTAACCTTTCTGATGATTTATAAAAATAAATTGATTTGACTCGACCTAACTACCATATTGTTACAAAATTCACGTATCCACACAAAGGTAATATTAGGCATTCCACACACGCGCAAACCAACGTCATTTGAACAACTTATGTGTCCGAACGTCAAATGTTTCTGTGACCTCACAGAATTCCAATGACTCTAGGAAGCGTATTTTTATTTTTTGTTTCATAAAGGCTTGCATCATAATAAGATATTGGTATGTCATTTAAGTAGGTAGTAATAAAGCTCTATTCTTGGAACTACATCTAAGATCTGAAAAATTCTTTATGCATTTGATAGTCTAGTTCTTTAGACAGGTTATCGGATATTCAACATCATGTTCCAACGTTTAGGAGCTTAACAATAATATGATGAAGCGTGGCCACATTAATAGAACCGAATACGAGGGGCAAAACAACAGGGTACCGCTAGTTATTTGATTGTGTTTTATCTACATAATGAACGAGTATAATGGGTGCTCTTATTGGTAATAGAATAGGGGCCACAGTGTATAATTTGTTAATAAAAGTGAACTGAATACCGTGTTTTTGAGAATTATGAGTAGTAGCAGGAGGTTCGCAGATAACTAATATTATTATGAGATGTGGTTACAACACCAAGTACGTCATATTCGTGCTGTCCATCGTGTTAGAACCTCCTAATGCCCTTCTTGAAGAACCCCATTTTGTAGCAGACTTTGTGGTATGAATAAAGTGGTATGAATGTAGGTTTAAGGTGGCCACCTTTTGATGCATCAGCGCTCACCTCCACCGACAGTAGTGTCCCCCCCCCCCCCCCCTACCTATCCAAATTTGGTAAGATCTTATCAATGCCGCTTTTGACATTCGATTTAGTAAAGAGCTTACTGAAGCTCTTGGCAATCCGAGGTCTTTAAGTAGGTTATACAGGGAATTCCCCTTGCTCCTATTTCTACGGCGTAGAGTTTAACCACGTAGCCGTTTTTGGTTGACTCGTTAGTCAAGTCAAAGTATTTGTTTGTCTTTATAGCGTGGTCTTTAGGTATACCAATTAGTTGCCCACGGTACTGTGAGTTCTACAAGCACTGCACGCCTATGCGATCGTGAAAAAAGGAATATGTCGGGTATGAATAAAAAATTAAATAATAATAGATTTTTATTCAAAACACAGCTTTTGGTACGTATTTAAAAGCATGCGAATCAATTATTTATCCATGGAGTATTTTGAAATTTACAAATACTTTTTTTTTACGTGCGGGTAATCCCCACGGATACCCACCCCTCCGGAGCCGGAGGGGGAGGTTATATCGGACTCGAACCGACTAAACCACACGCCGTCTCTGGGTCGTAGTGCTAAGCCGAAGGTGAGGTTGTCATGCGACATAATTTACTAATACTAATGAATTTGTTTTCAATATTTTACCTAATTATGTGATAACACTGGCCACCCTGATAATAGGTAAGCCGGCTTGGTTGAAATGGCTTCACTTCGCTCGCGGGTATTGCTTTCGCTATGTGTTATTATCTTAAGTCTAGAATAATCTATAGGGCAAATCATTTTATAAAAATAAGGCCATCTTTCGAATTATGGCAAAATCATTTAGTCCCCTAAATGATTTGGCCTAATACCCACAGAAGGCCCATTTTTTATTATTTTAATTTTCAATTTCAGCTAAATAAACCATTTAATAAATAAACCAACATTTCCAGAATTGCTACTGAACTCGGGCGAGATTATTGTGATGTAATTTTTATTAAATGGATTGAGTTATTATAACAACTATTTATACATGTAAGACAAGGTTACTTATTTATTCTCTACGCTAGATGGTTCTGTAAAGATATTTAAAAAACAAATTGAAATATAAATATAGTGGACTTACTTACTTACACTTTGTACATCTTTTGTAAATTTGTAAAATAAGGACGAGCCTTATTTTATTTATTATTATTAAAATTAAAACAACCAAAATATGATCTGTATGTTTTTATTTTTTCTTAGATCTTTTAACACGCGCGGTAATTTTACCAAACATTATACAGATAATCACCAAAAATTTCCATACATGACGAAGGTTCAAATTTTTTCTTTCTTTCTTTCTTCGTTATATACAGAGAAAAAGATAAAAAGAACATGCCATACCTATAATATAGCGCCAATCATAGAACCTATCACTAATTTTCTGCTAATTTTCTGTCAGAAGTAATTAATGGATAGTTACACACATTCATTTTTAATACTTTCATTAATGACAATACGCACTATTGATCTTATTCAAAACACTCTCTTATGTATTAACAATACATTTGGAATAGGCTTTTATGTCCTTTTTTGTATCTTGCAAATATTATTTTTCATTAGTTCATGCATGCTATATGAATACAGAGATGTATTTCTTGTTCAACTTGATAAAAATTATTTGATTACGATCGCACTGGACTTAAGTGCACCCTTACGTGCTGTGTTGACTATAGCAATGCGTTACCAACCACTACCGCACAATAATTATTTGTACAAACCTGTAACATATTCATTTACTACAAAGTCATGTTTTTACTTTATTGGAACAATTTTGTTTAGAGTGGAGCACGAACCAGTGCGATGTACTATACATAACATTATATTAATCAAACATTATTTATTGCATCAAAAAGAACTAGGGGGGTACTTTCATATCGTAAGAGTATTGTGTTACTTGCACTGGTTATTAGTATATTATTTACGTCGTGTCTACACTTGCCGAGTTGTGAATCTTAGTTATGGCGTCTTGTAATTTGAATGTATATTATCAAAATTGTCGCGGTCTTAGGACTAAGGTTTTACAATTTCGGCAGGCAGTATTAGGCAATGATTATGACTTAATTATTATTACTGAAACTTGGCTGCATGGTGGTATTTTGGATGGGGAATTATGTGATCATAAATATGATGTCCTTCGCCATGATTGTGACCTTATCACGGCCAATAAAACTATAGGAGGGGGTGTTATGATATTGGCGCGCCACACTCTTGGCGCGTGGTGTGTTGGGCACGAACCCGGAACCACCACAGACATGCTGACAATAGTAATTCCATCTAAGTCTCTGTCCGCGACTGCCGATCTGTATGTTAGTGTCGTGTACATACCGCCCGATGCACATCTCATACCCCCCGGCGTTGATGCTGTTTTAAGAAATGTGAGGGCGACGATCACTCGGAGTACTAAATCCTGTAACTACTTGTTGCTAGGTGATTTTAACCTCCCATGCATAGAATGGAGTTCCAATGGTCCCACATTTCTGAAACGAGGTTCAGTGGAGGTTCAGGAGGCAGGTGTGTATCTGGTAAATGAACTAGGTTTTCTGGGTTTGTTGCAGTATAATACGCTAGTTAATTATGCAAACAACACTTTGGACTTGGCTTTCTGTAATCTACCTTTACAAATAGCTGAATGCACAGTTCCCCTTACGAAAATTGATCGAGCACATCCTGTGTTTACATTGGAAGTTCTTGACCTAACTGTTTCTCCGTTTATGGAAAAATTTACACCTAGACCTAATTACAGAAAATCTAACTTCAACTTGTTAAATGAACATTACGACACCACTGACTGGCCGTCAGTACTGAGCGTGGGTACGATGGAGGAAGCCATCAACATATTCTACCATAAAATCCAAGAGGGAATTGATTTGTATGTTCCACTGATAAGTCATTCAGGTACACATAAATATCCGGTATGGTATAGCAGACCTTTAATAAAAATAATAAAGGAGAAATCAAAGGCACATTCACGTTGGAAGCGATTTGGTAACTTACGCGACCATGACGAGTTTAGATTATTGAGATCGAGGCACCGGGCGGTGCAGCAAACGTGTTTCAGTAATTACGTTAAGCTAACAGAGGCTGCTCTAAAGCTCAGACCTAAGAACTTTTGGACTTATATCAAGTCTATGCGTGGGGGTTCTAACTATCCAAAATTATTAACATATAAAAATATTAGCTATTCCGACGAACGGTCTATTTGCGAAGCATTTAATGTGTATTTTCACAGTGTGTTCGGTTCACAAACTAACAATGGGGATAATCACAGTTTTACAGACTGCGCTGAAACAGACTGTGACATAATCACTAGTTTACTGGTGAATCTGAGTACTGTGGAAAAGGCTCTTGTCTCGCTTGCCACTGACAAGGGATCGGGCTGCGATGGGATTCCCTCAATCTTTTGGAAGGGTTGTGCGAAATCTCTGGCATATCCTATACATATTATCTTCAATCGTTCCCTCAGTGAAGGTATCTTTCCTGAGGCCTGGAAAAAGGCACATATTATACCCATTTTTAAGAAGGGCTCCCGCAGCAACGTCGAAAACTATAGAGGAATTTCTATTTTAAATACCCTGGGCAAGGTACTCGAAAGACTGGTATACAACGCTATATATTCTTATATTGCGGCTGGTGTACCGAATTCACAGCATGGATTTCTTCGGAAACGATCCACTATCTCTAACTTGGCATGCTTTTCTACATTTCTTCTCAAAAACACAGATAGTGGTGGGCAGGTTGACGTCATCTATACTGATTTTGAGAAGGCGTTTGATCGTGTGGATCATGTCATCCTGCTCAAGAAGCTATACAGACTTGGTATACGCGGGGACTTATTAAGGTGGGTTGAATCATATTTGCACAAAAGGTCTCAAGCGGTGGTGGTTGGCGGCTATCGGTCTGACTTCATTGAGGTTCCCTGTGGAGTTCCGCAGGGATCCCATCTGGGATCATTATTCTATAATGCCTATCTATATGATATTGACAATGCAATAAAAAATTCCAAATATCTTATGTACGCGGATGACAAGAAAATTTTTTGTTGTATTAATAATATAAATAACTGTGAAGCTCTTCAAGCAGATCTAAATAATTTAAGTGATTATTACAAAATAAATAAAATTACAGTAAATGTTAACAAATGTCAATTCATTAGTTATACTCGCAGACGAAATCCAATTAACTTTCAATATAATTTTAATGGAATCGCTATAAACAAGGTCAGCACAGTACGTGACCTGGGTGTATGGTTTGACTCTAAACTGACATTCTCTGATCATATTTACCGTATAGCCACAACAGCCTTCAAAAACTTGGGCTTCGTTATAAGAACCTGTAAGCCGTTCAAAGATATTGGATCGCTAAAAACCGTTTACTTCGCATATGTACGCAGCATACTGGATTATGCCTGCCCTATTTGGTCACCAATATATATTATTTACAAAAATCAACTTGAACGTATTCAGAAAATATTTATTAACCATCTTAATTACCGCAACCGCGCGCTTCCGATGTCATACCGACAAAGTTGTAATACGTACGACATCTTGTCGCTTGACGATCGACACAAAGTCCTAGACATGTGCCTGCTGCATGACTTAATCAGTGGACGCCTCGATTGTCCCGACTTGCTGGCGCAGGTAGTGTTCAATGCCCCTCTCCGACGCACACGACACACACCATTATTGCACGCACCTCGTCACTCCACTAACTGCTCCCAGAATACTGTTTTTACGCGCATTGCTCGAACTCATAATGCTACTTTTAATGAAATTGACCTATTTTCATGCTCGAAGAAGTCATACAAGCTACAGATAATAAGTACTCTAAAAGAGATTGTAGATTAATCGAAGGGTGTAATACTAATACTGATTATGTTAGTTACATTAAACTAAATCTCGCTTCGTTCGTCTTCTGTATTTAGTTAAAAATGTAGTAGGTAAATTCTGTCCGTTCACATGCCGATTTATACTTTATGTGATAGTTAAGGAAAACCTGTTATTAGCCTTACTTTTTGTCTTTAATGTACGTATTTACTTACTGTAACGCTGTTGGTTTTCTTAGAAATAAATAAATAAATAAAATAAAATAATGACAAAAAGTAATAAATTACAAAAAGAAAAAATAATCACAAAAAATGTCAGCAGCCCAGGTTCGAACCCGGTACTATCTGAAACCATAAGGACTTACAGTCGAAGCGCTTACCGCTAAGCTTAGAAGCTTCTAGCATACCTAGCAAAATAAACAATCTGTAGCCAATGTTGTATGACGTCAGTCGTCGGTTACGGTTCAAAGGTCAAGTGATCCTGACGCGACAAAGATCACGTAATCCTGACGCGAGTTTAACACTTTTTACCCATCCAACGCCGCTAAAGAAATATTCAGTTCAAAAACAAAAAGGGATAGGTACACGTAAAGACTTCGAATTGGACGAAAGCAAATTGACAAAATAGATTTATGAGGCGAGGTTTATTCATTACCTTAGTAGTATTAAATGACAAACAGATTTCGGTCTATAAACAACTATAAACACGTTTTGTTGAACATCGGTGGGGTAATTGCACGAACACTTTTATGACGCCTTAAGAGAGCGTAAAACTAAAAGGTTTTGTTCTTTATGGCTCCCGGCAAAACCTATTACACTCAGGAATTGCTTAACGACTTCAAATTATTGCAAGGAAGGTACCTACTTGGAACGACGACTGTGGGAAGTAAAAGTTTATCTTTGACGTTTCAGGTCAAACAAATTAACAATGCACACTACAGCTAGTAAATGATTAAACGTTGAAAAACAAAAAAATCCTGTAAACCGATTCTTATCAGCTTGCCCTGCGAAGGGAAGTCGTGGTCGAGATGTTTAAATTTATACTGTAATAGTACCTGAAATTAAAAGTATCTAAAATTCTATATCACCAACCCAGAGTAGTTCAACAGCACCTGAACACTAAGCAGCCGACCTTGTTTCCACGAATCACATATATCACGCCTAGCATAATTACTTAATGTATCCAATACATCAAGCTTGAAGCGTAATGACCTTGAAGGCAAAGACATATCAACTTTATGGGTGCGTGTATATATTACGCTGCTAAGGCAGCAAATAACTCGCATCTCACCTTACCTCCTTTCTCCTCCACAAAACTGTAATTTCAACACACGCGGTCGTATAAGCAATGAATTGAATGAAAATCTTTTCGTTGGGGTTAATTTAACGTCAATTTATTAGGGGAAAATGTACGTGCGTTCGTAATAGCCGGCACAATTTAGTTGGCCTCATTTATCGCCTGTTCCTTTATATTGACCTATTGAAATCTACCATCTGCATTAATATAGGAATTTTTTTAATCGATTAGAAGCCCGCCTGGATCAACATTTGTCAATTACTATAATTTGAAATATTACCCCTGATGTTAACAGGCTTTGTCACTGCTTATTACGGAAGAAGAATGACAAGAGTAAGCTAAATATGTTAGTTTATGTTAAACTCATAACTCGTTAACATTTTATTTGCATTCCAGGTCATCGAGCAATAAGTATGCTTGCTTGCTTATGCAACACGCACTCATGAATACCTACGTATTGAACTCCATTAACAACCATAAAAAGAAAAACAATATGTAAATCGGACATCCACACGAAAGGTGCCGTACCTAGTATCGCACAAGACATGTTTAAGTACTAGCGCTGATTAGGAGAAATCCATTTCCAACAATCTCTAATCAATGAGATTCGCCATTACATCTGAGGTTTTTATATCAGAAAGTGGCTCTCTACTTTTTAAAAATGGACTCGGCCTTTATTTGGCAGTCTAACTATCGCAGTTTATAAGATACAGCCCACTGACAAGGAACCCAGTAATATGTGCCTCATTCGTTCCCTTTAGGTACGTAACCCTAAAAACAATGACTTAACATACAGCTATGTAACATTGAACTTGTATATCTATACTTATCGTTCTCGTCTTAATATGAACGGTAAATAACGTGCCTAAACTTACCGAGGGTCTTATGAGTAATGTTTATTGCTTCAGACTTTGTGAATGCTTTTGTACGAATCTCACACCTCATAAGTACACGAAAACAATTGATCAAAGTTTGTCTTGAAAACTATATGATGAGGTATCACTGGTCTAATTCTCATAATTTGCAAGGCTTTCAGTACTGCCGAACTTCGATCTTTTTAGGTGAGATAACTACTATGTCCACAAATCACTGGCAATATCGAATTTCTGTAGTAAAATCACGTTGACTTTTAGGGCTCCAACTACCGCTAACAAAACCACACAAGCTTATAAAGCCCAGAGAATTAGCTTTAAAGGGCCAAGAGCTCTGGCGATGGTTCATCGTGCTTTTGAAGAATGGTCAATGGTCACCCTAAGATTATCAAGCTAGTATCGTTCTCAAGTTGACGTCATCACTATCTGACTACGTTTTGTGCTAAAATAATAAACGACAAATAAACTGTCGCTCCGTATCTCATTTTGACATAACTAAATAAGATTATAAGATAAGATAAGAGCCCTCATATGTCACGCCTGTTAAGTTGGGACGCGGCCGAGAGAACGGAAAATCCCTTGATATAAGACCTTTTATAGTCTATTGATATAGCAATAACTCCGCTAGGATTTGTGATTGACATTGGGAAGAGTCAAAACAGAATATTTAGATAAATCGCATTTTGTAACCTGTTGTAGTAGATAAGGGATTTTGGGTGTATGGGGCTCCAGAAAGACATTCAGGGCCAATAGGCTTGCAGGTGAGGTTGACTTAAGTTCCGAAAATCTTGGTCGATTAATATATTGCCCAAAATTGATGAATTACTTGGCCTTTTGGATTACCAGGCACTATTGAAAGGTTCAATTCTTGTTCAATAGTTAATGTAATAACTTTACTTAAAATAGAATAAGATATATTCATGCTAATATTGTAAACGCGAAAGTAATTCTGTCCGACTGAACCTTTCTTAATGTAATTTGGTACAAACATAGATTAAACTTTGAGAGAGGACATAGGCTATGTTTGGTGGTGATTACCGACATCTACGCGGGCAAAATCGTGGGCAACAGCTATTATAATAAACATAAATAGCTGAATAAATTTATTGTTAGCGAATGCGGTCCAACTACAGTATCGGTACCAAGGCATACAATTTCCAAGAACATAACATCGCGAATAATACATTCATACCTGAGTTGGTACAAAAAAGTACATTTTGACAATTATTTTGTTAACAAAGAACTAACTAACAATAGGTGTCGATAAAATCAATGGATTTGTAAAACACGTGGAAATAAACTTACTAGAAAATACACTGCATGTTATTTACATGAGTCAGTAAGCCGCTCGATTTAAACTCATTAAATAAATGCTCGCTTTCTGTAGCGTCATTACAGCTAAAGTTACAGGCAATTTGACAGTAGTAAAGTGACCAAACTTTTGTTCCGTACATTCAGGTAAAAGTTCATATACCGTTTATTCCAGGAATAACTAATTTTAACTGGTCTCCCATCAGGGGATCTGTGAGCACCCCTACATGGGACCAAAGTACTAAAGAGACCAGTGGGGTCGTTCCCATTACACCCTATTATTTTTTCAAGCTGTGCAAATTTTAAACTGAATCGATATATTGATTAAAATGTGAATAAAAGATACTATTTTTGGCAGTGTTTATAATATCCGTTCTACTGAATCTTTATATTGATTTTACTGTGAATTAGGGATACTATTTTTTTGGTAATGTTTATAATATTTGTTCTGCTTTATCGTTATATTGAGTTTACTGTGAATAAAAGATACTATTGTGTGGCCATGATTATATAATATTATATTAGTATGAAATTGCCGATTTGTACTGACAAATTGAAATTCGTTTTTTTTTTAATTTAACGTATTTATTTAATCAAAATAATTACCATTATTATCTATACATTGCTGCCATCTAGTAGGAAGGTCATTTATGCCTTTGCGATAGAACTCTGGTGATCTAGATTCGACAAACTGTGTGAAAGCATTTTGTACTGCCTCCTGAGAAGAAAACTTTTTATCACATAGAAAATTGTCCAAATCACGAAAAAAATGGTAGTCTGTTGGAGCAAGGTCTGGCGAATACGGAGGGTGACGGATAGTTTCTAATTGCAGTTCCTGTAGAGTTAAAACGGTTTCTCGTGCTGTATGAGGTCTCGCGTTATCATGGAGCAATAATGGTGAAGATCGATTCATGAGTCGGGGCTGTTTCACTGCTAGTTTTGCTATCATTGTTCGGAGTTCGGCACAGTAGACATCTGCCGTTATTGCTTGACCAGATCGTAGAAAGCTATAGCGAATAACACCATGCTGAGACCACCAAACAGTTACCATTATCTTTTTATTGGTAAGCTTTGCTTTAGGACACTGTTGTGGCGTTTCACCTGGGGTCAGCCATTGCATTTTTCGCTTACGGTTATCGTAAAGAATCCACTTTTCATCACATGTGACAATTCGATCCAATATTCCTTCATTTCTGTATCGATTCAACAAGGCAACACAAGTTTCAACACGCATTTCTTTCTGCAGATCAGTCAAATCATGAGGTACCCATTTTTCACATTTTTTTATTTTATTGATTTGACGCAAATGAGTCAATATTGTTGGTAAGGTAACGTTAAACCATGCAGCTAATTCCTGGGTAGTTTGGCTCGGATCGGCTTCCACCATGTCTTTCGATTCATTGTTATTCACCTGTGTGGACGGCCTTCCTCGTGGTTCGTTCTCCAAATCAAAGTTTCCATCACGAAAGCGTTTAAACCAAAATCGCACGGTGCGTTCATTAGCAGTCCCCTCTCCAAACGCAACATTGATATTGCGAGCTGTTTCTGCCGCGTTAGTTCCGCGTCGGAACTCGTATTCAAAAATCACTCGAATTTTCGAAGTATCCATCTTTCTTGTCTAAGCTGAATAAAAAAAACAACTGAAAGTCGATAATCGAATGTTGCACATTTTTAAATGAAGAACTACATAGGTACCATGTGGAAAAAGTTTCACTCAAAAATCTCAAACCATGAAGGTTCTATGTCAATTCGAAGTACCTATTACAATGAAACGGCAATTTCATACTTTAACCCCTATTATTATATTTATAATATCCATTCTAGTTAGTTACATCTATGTAACTGATTACATTGATACGGTACCATGACTTTGCGGATATTTATACGAAATAGTGCAGTGTAATACATTTTCATTTCTATATATTCATGCCTATATATTCCTGAAAGGTAGGCAGAACTGCAGTGATACGAACATTTATATATTATAGTCAATATACAGTTTTCCATTTTTTTTATATGAAATACTGAACTCGGTACTTTTACGTAAATACGTGCCACTACTGATAATTTTCCGACCAAGTCAGAATCGAGTCAAAGAACACAAAGTGATTACAACTGCTGTATTTGCTAGAATATATACCTACCTAAGCATGAGATATAAACGCCAGCCAGATTTATTTAAAAATACTAAGTAAACTCTCTTAAATTTCTCACGAAATATATTACAGCCAGAAATATGGTTGTTAAAAGTAAAATGGATCCCAGAAATATGCTCCTAATGTACGAACAAAATAGTAAAATGTAATGTACCTGATCGTTACGGAAAATGCTACACGCGAGTGAGAACAGATCCGCTTTCAAAAGATTGGATTTCATTTTCAAAACTACACCTAGAAACTTATTTTCAAAAGTGAACTACGACTAAAAGAAGTTTTCTTCAGGGTCGTTGCTCATGGTGTTACATAAGTCCATAGGCCACGGTAACCACTTTCCATCAGGTGGGCTTTAAGCCTGTCTGCCACCTAAGTAGTATTAAAAAATAAAATTTCATATACGTTTCTGGTTAAAAATTAATGAATACGTGTACTTTCTTTGGAATAGTACCTAATATTCTAGCCATACTCGTACCTAAAGTTCAAACGTACCGTGTATTACTTTCTGTTGAAAGTCAGACGCTTCCAAGAAGTCGGACACAAAAGGCCGTTGGGCGAACTAAATATCGAAATATGCAAGTAAGTAAGTATGTAATAATGAACCTTTTTTTATATTTTGTTACTTTATGTATTTAGTTTTTCAAGAATGCTAAGTACCAGCCAGATCAGTCTTAGGATTGCACACATTGAGACCGCTCTCAGACACGACTATCTACGGCAACCCGTATAAGGAGTTGGAGCCCTAAATGTCTGACAAATAATTGATTTATATACAGATTTTCGATTTAGCCAGCTGATTATGCAGGTCAGGAGGAAACCGATACGGGACCGCTAGTATCCCATATTGTCGTAACTTTGCTAAAAATAAAGTGTCACTAATATGTATAGAAACAAATTCTATGCCAGTATAATACTTGCTTAAACGATTACCCTAGCTTGTTTTTAATATATTAAAGTTAATCTTTGTACAATGAGCGTATTAATGAAATACATCGTTAACTTGTTTCAAGCTGCACTCGGTACAACTCTCTTGGGACTCAATTATCCAGTCCCGCTTGTTATTAAAAGGCGTAATATCCGGTCCGTCGTAGTTTATTTAATTTCAGGTATTCTATAGAAACTAGGGCATTATATTTATCTTTTGTGGATCATCATATCCTTGAAGGCAACGAGGTAAAAGATAATGGACTGGCATGAAGTGGAGATACAATATTAACGTAGATGTGATGTAAATATACGTATAATAAAGGTAGTTGGAGAATTACATCCGTGAATGAAATTTAAGAAAAGAAGTCATTGAATTAATTTATATCGAGAACGATAATGTTGTTAAAAAAGTGCAAACTATAAATGTAGATAGCTCCAGGTCGTCAGAATCGGGATAGGCCCGTGAAAAGTTAGACGGATTGCGTGTAAAAGTACATGTCAAGTGAAGAAATGATTGAGGAGATGATGTCTGATGAACTATCTGCAAGCGAATAACTTGTGCTGATCCCAAATAATTGAGACAACAGTAGGCAGATGATATAATATGAGGTAGTCTTTCATCACTGAGATAAAAATAAAATAATAAATATCGATGAATTTGACAATTGTCATTTTGGTATTTATAATGCGTAATGGGTAAAACGTGATGAATTTATATCGGTTCTATATTCATGTCAAAATGAAGAGAGATTGTAAATTCTAAATGATAAAAGTTGGTAAAGGCAGCGTTTGAATAGATTTCCTACAATTTGTCAAAGAATCTAAACCTCGCACTAATTGGCATCTCAGGACCTATGCTGTGTGCCACTTTTTTAATTGGGTCAGCGTTGTCAAAGCAAACTCTTTGATGGTTTTTTATTGGTACTCAGGATGTGAACGCTTCACAAAATATGAAAAATAGCAGTAGAGAAAGGAAATTGAAGTACATATGTAGTACATGCGTGCTTGATAATATTGATTATGAAAAAGTTGATTGAAAAAAGATATAAGATTTTCTGGCTAGCCCCTCTAGACAAATTGCAATCCCTTGGTCGGCGTTTACGTCAAATCCCTTACATTCGTCATTCTAGTCCATCAAACGTTAACCAACGAATTGACACTCTTGTCTAGAGGGGCTGGAATTGAACCGGGGTCCTCTCGATCCTACGGGCATCTTCGCCTCTTAGCTAGCGACGCTATTTGTCATATGACCCCATCATGTAATAATAAATCCATTAAGGGTGGCACCAGGGGAAGTTAAAGTATGCATAACATAAACATGTAAATAGCAAGCGTGTCATGCCCAAATTACGAACACGTCGGAACGATCGTCTTTTCCGATAATTATTTCGTGCAGAAACTCGAAATCGGCTACCTATGTCACGTCTGGATCATTTTAAAATCGATCCTAAGTTGATGGAGTTGAGTCTATACTCAAGTAGGATGACTTTTAGTCAGGTTTCAGTAGATTTTTTCAACAATTTTTGGTCTCGGGAATCGGGCCTCTTTGTTGCTTTCGGTGCCAAATTCTAGTTTTATGTCATATATCGTTGGGTTGTATTAAACATTCTTGCATATATATGTATACTAGCTGACCCGGTGAACTTCGTACCGCCAATATTTTTCCGCCCGCGTGGCGTCTGATCCCGTTCCCGCTGCACCCTCTACTATATTAAACATGTATTATACATATAAACCTTCCTCTTGAATCACTCTATCTATTAAAAAAACCGCATCAAAATCCGTTGGGTAGTTTTAAAAATTTAAGCATACAAAGGGATATAGGGACAGAGAAACCGACTTTGTTTTATAGGTACTATGTAGTAATGATAATGGAAATGTTTTATAAAACTTTCCATTTAGTGGTTACCATATTGCACATTATTATTGTACTCCAGGGAAAAACTATACATCGTCATTACTTTAACGTTCTGACCTCCCAACCTCAAAGGGAAAACCAGCATTAGAACCTCTTCAGTCAATCGCGAGTCGTTACGATCAGCAGACAAGATTGGATTGGGCCCTGATGGTTGTAGTGGAGCTCCATACACTCCTTTTTTACCATTTTGTAAGTGTTCTTAATGTCAATACAGAATAAAGGAATGTAACTTGGATTTTCGAAATCCTTGATAATTTATTTAAAGGATGATAAAGCTTACTAGATTTGTTGACGTCATTTACGTCATAACGTCCTTCCACTTTACTCTATTTCAATAGAAACTTACAATTTGTCATAGGATCTAAACCTCGCTTGGGTTGCTACCGTAAAAAGTGTATTATATTTCACATTGCCGCGGGTGATAAAAGCTACATATTTTGTTACAAGCTCGAAAGAAAAAGCCAAATCTAGACAAAGGATGTTTCTTAACAAGCAATTTGTCAACAAAAGAAAGGAAAGCTAAAGGTCACGGGATATACATTTTGCATACAGTTTATTTTACAATACCAGTGCCCCGTAAGAACGGAGCATTATACGATTGGCCGCCAGCTTACTATGAACCTATCGCTATACTGCGTTCTCTCGATATATTTACGTTACAATTTCGAATGTTTTTCATGCTCTGTGCACTGTGCTATATAATCAATTATTAGGTTAGGATCTTTCTTCTCCATAGCAATGTTCCGTTCCACTAGACAGATGGATAGATAGTCGATTAGAACCCGACTAGATCTACAGGGTCCAAGTCAACATCACCTGCAAACTGGTACTCTTGCTTTCCTCTCTTGAACATAGACGGCAAGTGGTACCATAAGTGCCAACATAAGCCATAGGATTAGGAGAGTGGACTCCAAGTTTAACTAAGATAAGATGGTCCAAACCATTAAGATTGTCAAAATTATGATTATAGTAACATTTAGTCGAGAACATCAGTTGAGCCTTGTGCCTGTTAATCAACTTACTTAGCAGGATCTGAGGCTTTCATTGTTATTCTTAATTGAAATTACGGGATTTCTATGAAAAATTCAACGGGTAAGAAACGATGGTTCTCAAGAAAGGGCCCATAATAAAATACTCTTGTCTGTCCCTAAAAACAACCAAGGCTTTATTTCGTTCACCAGCGACTCTCATGTTAATAAGTTAAACGAATACCTATTTCAGGTTTAGTGCACGAAAGGCCATTAATGTAACCCTTGCACTGTGATAATGCTAACGGTACGCGAACTGTGTCAAATACAGTGCAAGCTATGCTAATTGAGCTTTAATATTTTAACAGAGTATTCATTACCGTTACTGCTGTATCAAAATATATCTTTTCAAAAAAACTCTTGCTGCTAAAGTATCTTTCATACAACATAAACAAAAGTATTCAAAAATATATTTCCAATTATATATGTATTCAGTTAACTTAGGTATATTTCTATAAGTCAATGTTAATAAAACATTTCACTCTTTCACCCCTAATTACCTACCACTTACTTTTGACAGCAAATCTATCGACGCCTTTGAGGGCCAATAAATAAAAGTAAGTAAATAAAGTTAAATTTGATGAAAGGTCAAAGAAGGCAGATTATTTACTTTGAGCCGCAAAGTAATCCGTATAAGCCATGCTTAAACAAATCGAAAAGTTTCTTCCACAAAACGCCTAATCCGTGTTTTCCAAAGTACCTTTAAGGAATTACTACTTCTTACGAAATATATAATATCTAGGTACAAGTAATTATATTTGGATTTCACGCTTGTAAGCTCATTTTGTCGGTTGGTGGAAAAGACAGTGGTTATAATTATCTTATTGTGCAACATCTAATTTATTTTTTAACTTGATGTAATAGGACAAATCGCAATCAAGCCTCAATACTTTGAAAAACCATTCTATAGTCTAACTCCTGCAAATTTTGTTTTTGACATAAAGTAAATTAAAGGTGTGCCCCTTAAAGAGCTTAATGAAAACATTCATAAAAATATTTTCCGTATTATAATTGAAAAATAAAGTAATATTCGCAAATACTCACAAAGGATTCCCGCGGGAGATTCGTCTTTTTCATATTTAGTAGCTGAAGGGCATTTCCGATAAGACTTAATTACTTAAAGGGACCTTTTTTGTTTTCTTAGTCATCTAATTAACCACAACTCTCAACATAAAGCCTTGCGGCATGACGTCACATTTTTACATAATACTCTCGGTTGTGTATCTCTGAAGTGGTAGGCAGAAGGTTATAAACATCTCGCGTAACAAGGGATGAACCTATATAAACCCCTTAACTATGCTTAACCGTATAGTCAAACAGAGGCGTGAAATTTATTAGGAATATATTAGGAAGTTTATGTGCGCTATACCGTTTATACCTACTTCTTGGAGTGTTGAAACTCTAAAAAATATTTAGTTTATATTATAATGCCTGTATATTTCCGAAGTTGTAGTCACAGGTGTTTATAGCCACATGTCTATATCTGCTATTCTTTCGCATCACAATGCGCGAACGGCTAAAAGGTTTAGAGTCAAAAACATTTTACTCGTACAATACGTGTATATTAATTTGGATAATAGCAATTTTTCTCGATAGAGAGTTTAAGGAGTAATAAAATAATATCATCCCTTATGGTAGACAACGATTGTTTGTGGTAGAAGTTTGTTTTCGTTCATACACTTGAATAAAAAATGATGCTGGGGAAAAAGTCGCACAACAAAAACTTGAAACGAAGGTGCAGGTGTTAACTGCTTGCAAATTGGGTTAGCTTGGCCTGCCTAATCCGTTTCATTTTTACACACAAACGTAACGGAACAAATAATTTCTCATATCTACATTTTCATAGAAGAAGGAAGCTGAAATGTAGAAAACGCGTTCATATCCTAGAGTAGAATCTGGCAGAGTAGAATTTGGGCCAACCCTTCTCTTCCCATGTAGTGTCGTACAAGGCGACTTAGGGATAGGGCTGATTAACTTTAACATCAGACAGATATGTACAGCCCAGACTCAGCCTCAGATGCATGGCTCGAGTCAACAATAGTGCCAGGAATACGGCAATAGGCTCACCCCCTATTACGTGGGACCGAATACAGATTGGTGAAATGTGGGTGTTATTTCACCTCTGCCTAACCGTACGGGGATAAAGGCGTGATTATATGTATGTATTATTATTTTTCGAATCCCATATTTGTGCAATTTTTAATGGGCTGCGTCAATTCATCACAATCCTCTGAGCCGTACGACGGAGTCGTATCTCAGAGAGCACGGTTAACCTACTAACATCTGTGACATTTGTCACTAGTCGTTAGAGCCCTACAAAACCCGACAACTTGGTCTAACTATAAGACTTCGGTGTCCCCAAAGGGTTGTAGAGGTCACGGAAAATATCAGCAGTCGTTCTTTTTATAATTAGACTGTAAGCTGACCTCAAATTAGTTAGGAAAAGGGCTCGGAGGATGTTGATATGTTATAGGATCAATAAGCAGTGCTTATAGTTCATGAAATCCAGACACGACCGTAATTTGCATAAAACAAGTTCCAATTGGGAAAAATAAAAACCAAGGTCATATCTAGTGCGATGACGTCAGGAGTTAGTTGGTAATCGTGGTACGTATTTGAGGCTAATCCGTTTGTATTCACAGTTCATTACAAGATCTATTTTTTCGTTGCGTAGTAATCAAATTGTATTATTACTGGAAATATGTGGTGCCAACTTAATAATGTAACTTTTACATAAGCAACTGATTCCTAACACGTCACCTCAGAGGAGGAAAGCCTTTGAAAGAACTTCACCCGTCCATCAGCAAGTGTAGGTACCGGCTTGCAGTTGAAAATGGCTCGGGTCTCAACGATATTGGTGGGGCTCCATACAGCCATTGCACCAATTTACGAACTACGTGACCTTGACCAATTCAAAACAAATTACGTTATGAGGCTTTGTTCAATTAATTTCATTTACCTTGAGTACCCAGTTTGGCTTATGATCCAGGCCAAACCCGAAACTTTCCCTTTAGCTGAACATCAGGCGAAATAAAATCAAACTTACGGACCACCTTAAAAAAACTTGTGTAAAAAAACGTGAACTGATAAACTTCAACCTTAATCAAATTCAGGGAGTGTGAATAAATATGATCTGGCCTAAATAGATACGTTGTACGATTACCCGACCCCTGCCTCTACCGGTACGATATTATGAATACGTAATATAGTAATCCATACCCTTATCGCCTTATGCGAGCCCCCGGTGGTTGTTCCACTAAGGTGTATTTAGTTAGATGATGCATCTCTTAATACCGTTTTATCTGGGTCAAGTCGCTAAGCCTGTGTTCGGTAGCAGTAATCTGTATTATGGCAAGGCAGAAACGTCGGTAGATAAGTCGTTAAGGAGTCGGCTTTACTATCGAGAAGTTCCAGTTCGAATCCTGATTAATACAGTAACGAATAGAATCCACTGCTAATATTGTTTACGAAAAACATTATGTAAAAATTTTTTTGTCGAAACCAGGCAGTAAGCCTCGATTACGTATGTATGAATACGTTTATAATATAGACCATCGAGATATAGCAATATACTTTATAAAATCAATGGCATCGCGAGAATTTCGAGCTCGGCAGCTTGTTGCTCTGACAACATGCGAATATGCATAGCTCCTAATTTATCGAATAAATACGGGTATATCTGTATCTCCAAAGTTATTCCGACGTACGTGAAAAACCAATTATGAAAGTAATTTTTCAACCAGTAACGTTTCGACCTTGTTACGACTCTGAAAAAGCTGTTGAAAAATGGTTTAAACTTTATGCAAGCTCTTTTTATCGGCGGAGTTGAATACATATCTCGCTAGCTTTTTTTTATTAAATTGTGGGAAATTCGCAGAAAAGCAACACAAAAATAAGAAGTATATTTGTCAATTTAATTTTTAACTGTCTATTTTTTTTTTCGAAATATTTGACATGAACATATATCCATTTGCATCAGTATGTGTGTTTTTATGTATCACATATTCTATAACATTTGTCCTTAATTTGTGTCTAGATGGTAATGTAATATCAAAGTTAAAACTAAACTAATGTTTAGCCAAAAAAAATCTAGACTAACAATTTCTAGAATGTTTCTATATACCTTTCTTCTTGCCCTAGATCTAGTTCGAGTCAAGTATCGCTGGATTACGTGTTTACCTAAATTACCTTCGCAAGCTAATGACGCACAACTCAAAAGTTAAATTACTCACGGTACAAACGCAAGCTGCTGTATTACCCGAAGTAATTCCAGTCAAACCCTCGCCTTTCGCTTATCGAAACTTACATCTAACACTAAACTTGTTTTATGTTGCAGTCGAAACTTGTATCCGGAGATAAGCAATTTTGTCTGAAAAACTACAGGCAAATAGTTCATTCCTCATAGTTTGCTCGAAAAAATGTCTACAAATCATTGATTTGGAATGGTAATTTTTGTTTATGGCTACCGCTTCACATCGATTTATTCTTAACCACTAGATCATCAGTCATAATTACATTTTGACTAAACAAGTTTCATGTATCTTAAATTACTTATATTGCGAATTGAACTGCCGGACTCTGATGAACGAGTAGTTTTATATCAGGATGTGAGCAAACGAAACAAACTACAGGACACTGTGATTTGGTACAAAATAACGATGAAGGAACAGTTCAACAAAGCGCTGATTAAATTCTATTCGGTTAGTTAAAACTTCTTGTCATGAGCTCCATTGGATAAAGCTACTTTTAATTTAGTTTAGTTAAGTTTAGTTTTGACTGATTGAGTTTTTACTGCAACATAACAAGTTAACTTTAAAGGGTTTATCGTGTTATATATGTTACCGGAAGAAGACAAGACCCGCAAGTTTATAAATATTCTAGGAAATTTATAAACGAACCTAACCAAACCTTACCTAAACTAACCTTTCCTAGAAAATTTATAACTTGCAGATCTTGTTTTCTTCCGGTAACATATATACCTACACAACAAAATTGTAATGACGTCACAGCTTTATAAGATAGCTCTGGAGCAGGTACTCCGTTACATAATATCTGTTCTTTTATTTCCTATCAAGAAAAAGAAAAAAATTACGCAAGCATATAGACATACTTGTGGATTGCCAATTTTTCAATCAGGTAGTTATTTTCTTTAGAAAGTTCTCTTTCAATGCAGGCAATTTTTTGGGTGTGCTTTGCCTACATTAGTATTATTACCAAAATCATTATAATGTAAACGAAATAATACAAGATAAAACCAATCTATATATTGTAAGATTGATGATTTATTATGAAACAAATAACATTCGTTCAATGCCATTTCCATACAACCCTCCGCCCACATTCTCAATGAGGCAGTTTCAAATTTAAAAGTAAAATTCGGTTATGTTCTTCCTCTGGAACATAAACATTCCTGGATGTATACGGATAAAACCAACGAAGTTTATTTAATACTGCACAAGGGGCTTTTTACGTTCACCTGGGGTATATCATAGCATTTTGTCTTTGCCTTTATAATATAGAAGAGAGTAGAATGAGGTGTATATGGCCCTAACAATATCCCTGTGGCCCAAGCCAAACTCACTGATACGTCAGTGCACCCATTAAATTAACAATTAGCTGACCACGATCTCTAAAGTGCTAACTGGGAAATTGTTATAAAGACGAAACAACAACATTACTGATAACAATATTGTTCTGTATCTGTACGCAAAATCCCGAGGAGGGCCAGACCGAGAGGAATGGCCCTGGGTCAGCCGGGGTGCGAGGGATATGTCACAAGACAACCTCACCTTCGGCCTAGCACATCAACCCACAGACGGCGTGCGGTTAAGTCGGTTCGAGTCCGACATAATCTCCCCCTTTGGCTTCGAAGTGGGGGGGGGGGTATCCGAGGGGACATCACGCATGTCCTGTACGCAAAATAGCGGCGAGTCCATACTTTTGGTAAAAAAATTAGAAAAAGAAACCGTTCACCAGGGATTTTTATTTTTTTATTTTCAGTTTAGAATATTGGCAGCAAATGTTACCACATGAATGAATGACGGAAGTTTGTAACGATAGATAGGTTATATATTCCTTAGAAACCTTCATAATTCATTTTTAAATTATCTTAGATATAAACTTGCAACACCTGAGTGTCACTTCCGCGTTACGTCCCCGAACCTTCGCCCTTGCTAAGGAGCTTTGGTGGCATTCCGAATATAAATCGCAACGTGACATTTATAAAGAAAACTTTATCTAGCGGTTTCGAACCCAGAGAAGCTATTCAAGAACCTACGTGTGTGTGAAACCTGCCAATCGCAATGCTCCGTTCTCTTAATACGTTTACAATACGATTATGATAGTTTTTCGTGCTAGGGGTACAGCCCAGAATATAATGATGGGGTAGAATGACGAATGTATGAGATTTGACGTATTTGACATGCGTTAACGACTGTCATATACGTCAAATCCCATATGTTCGTCATTCTATTCCACCGAACGCCAGCTAGCGAATTGGGTATTTGACTGACCAGTCAAATTAGTTACTTTTTTCTAAACGTCAAAACGGTAATTTATAAGGAAAATTGTATGAAAACTATATTTGTGACGTCATAATATTTAATAGTCAAATCATATACTATTAAACGTTGGATGGATGATTAAAAATAAATAAGAACGAAAAAATAAGAACCGACGCAACTGTTTTCACTCTTTTACCATTATTAATTTAATAAGTCCAGCTAAATAATTTATTTTAACTACAGGAAAGTACCCAATTGCCACTTGTCTAGAGGGGCAGAACAGGATTACTTTGTCGCACCATGTAGACTTGGAATACGTATCGTCATACTTATTTCCTTGTCCCTACAACAAAGCATCTGATGAGGCCGGCAAGTCGAGGGCGGCCATCGTAGTATTATATTATTATCTGTAAAGTTGACTCTCATTTCTGAGGCTTTGGATTTTTAGCTTACTATTAGCGAGGTTAAGTAACGAGCGGGTTCTTTGAGATCTTTAGGACCCAAGTCAAACTCATCTGCAAGTCCGATATTTGCTAATTGAGGATGAGGCTCTAGTGTAGGTTTTCCCCCTGGAGTTGAGAAGACATACTGCAGTAGATCTCAAAAACAGTATTAGTCAAAACGAAGAAGAAGGAGGGCTTTGAGAAAGAGAGCCATTTCACTTAGACAAATTTAAAGTCATATTGAAGTAATCTTTCTGAAAAAAAGCCAAGTCGGAAATGTATCTTTTCATTGCATTTACTTAAAAGTTTGTTATTTCACAGCTTTATTACGTTGATTATTTGGTAAATATTTCAAATTGATGCCTCCACGCAGTCATGAAAAGATCTTGACAGTCAGACGCACGCGGCAGTGATCCGTTTTTTCCTTTAGTATTGCGGAACTCTTAAAATGTAATTCATGTTCCATTTCGGCAACCGTTAAACACGTAAGTATACTCGTATATTAAGATCGCGTTAGTTTCAGTTCACGTGATTGTAAATCTGCATTTGAGATGAAAAGCGATCGGTAAAGCGTAGGTTGAAATTGGCACCGTATTTCTAGAGCTTAATATAAGTAGAAACGTCTCGCTTCACGTTTTGGAGACGTAGCAATGTAAATAGAATTTCAATATGATGAAAACCACGACATTTGTACAAATTTGCATCATAGTATAAAGTTTGTAATTGGGACCCAGGGGCTCATTGTTTGGTTTGGGCCCAAAAAGTGTTAATAGGACCTTGTACAACTAGAATTAAAAAAATATATTACTTTATTTTACACCTAGTAAAATATATGAATTGGAAATAAAATTTTATAATTTACTAGCTAGAGTGGATGTCGGGTATGCTTAGTGTTGAGTCAACATAGTAGCTTTATGCATGCAAAGTCTCAGCCGGATCAGTTAAAAATTGAAAGTTTCATACAAACATTGCCCCTGTTTTATCCCCTCGGGGGTAGAATTAATCAAAATCCTGTCTTAGCGGATGCCTACGTCATAACATCTACCTGCGTGCCAAATTTCAGCCCGATCCGACCAGTTGGGGCTGTGCGTTGATAGATCACTATGTCAGTCAGTCAGTCACCTTTGAGTTATATATATTTAGATTCACATAATTCGTGGCCTTAATCTGTGGAAGTCTAGTATTATAATGTTCAAAACCAACATACAACGTTTTTTTGCTTTGAATTCGAACCAACGAAAAAGAAATACAATCAATTAGCTGATTGCCGTCTACTATTTGTCATAGGCCTCTCTCAATGTGCGCCATAGCATCTAATCATACGCCTGGCGTACCCTGTCTATCCCAGCCACGTTTTTCAGTACCCCGAGCACGAATAAGATTCGAATTAGTAACGCGAACGCATCCAGAAAACAGAGCAATGTGATTGGCCGCCTGGCTAATGTGAACCAATCGCAATGCTCCATTCTTTCGATACGTTTACGTTACGAATGAGAATCTTATTCGTGCTCGGGGTATTGAAAAACGTGGCTGGGATAGACAGGGTACGCCAGGCGTATGATTAGATGCTATGACGCATTGTGCTCGAGCCACTGATCGTCCGTACATCTTGTTGGTTGGTACTTCTTTGTTAGATCCTGGTGAAATAGAATAGGACCACTCCAGCTCTTCCTGTAGATATCCTAAAAGGCGACTAAGTGGTAGGGCTGCTCCTCATCCGTCAGTTAACATACAGCTCAATACAAAGTGACCGCTAGAGCTAACCTCCTGTTACGTGGGACTGACAATCATGGTTGGTGAAACGTAGGTGTTGATACACCTCAGCCTACCGCTTCGGGGATTTAAATGTGTGAGTATTTCTATGTACATCTTGCTGGATGGCGTCTCTCCTTCTGTTTCATCACCATCGGTCGCTCGGCAGATGTAGGTAGCATTGCCAATTCAGCTTACATATTCTGTAGCTGTGAGTAAAATTGATTCGACTACCACTCGTACCTCTGCTTTACACAAGTTAAAGACCGAATTCTAACGTTAATAATTTGTAATGTTTCAAGTTATTAGTTTTTAGGGTTCCGTAGCCAAATGGCAAAATCGGTACCCTTTTGGATGCATCATGTCTGGCTGTCTGTTTGTCCGTCCGTATGTCGCAGCCACTTTTTTCCGAAACTATAAGAACTATGTTGTTGAAACTTGGTAAGTATGTGTATTCTGTGAACTGCATTAAGCTTTTCACACAAAAATAGAATTTTTATTTTCGTCAGGTTCTGGCACAGATCTATCACTCGGGATTAGAAGCTTAAACTTCTAACGAGGTGAGCATGAGCTACTGTTAATTGGGCATATTTATATATACAAGTTTATTGATGAAAGTATACGAATCGAATAATAAAATGAAACTCTCAAAACGAATCTAGGATTTAATGGGTCGTATTTCTCGTGGCGGTACCAATATATAAGTAATCAGGTGTCTATGTGGTCATTCTTAGGTTGTAACAATATCTCTCTCTCACTCTCCCTCTCTCTCTCTGTAATGTATAGAAATAAATCAACAAAATACATTTAAACACACGACTGCACCAAACTGGCCAATTCTTTTTTATTTTCTGTTCTTTATTGACAGGGTAAGGTTTGTATACAAATGTTGCATTTGCCCAGGGGTGAAGTCAGGGCGCGCAGCTAGCAACATATACTACTAATTTAATTAAGCAAAGCCTTCATGACAAACAAAAATTATACTTACATGCCATTCTAAGCACGATATTAGCTCACGTCCAGATCACAATAACACAAAAAAATAACGTTATCTCACGTCACCGAAATGTACCACACCACAATTGTCCTCCACAAATAACGTCACAAAAATGTCAATCTCACAAAAAAACACTAATTGCAGCACCAACACACGTAAGTTGCTCAACGGGTGCGGTTTTAATAGAGAAAATTTGGTTTTTAAGAATATAAACCACGCGTAGCGCCAGCGTAGACCTTTCTGCTACGAGGTGCCGCTACGGACTGACGTAGCAGGCGAAATGGAGGGAAATAGATTTGCGCACGCCACGTCGACCAACATTTCTTGATACATGGAATTTTATTCAAAGGATCGTTTCAGTAAATATTTTATTACGTATTTACAGTAATTTGTTCAATACAGTCTGTTATCAGAATACAATCTGAATATATTTGGAATAAAATCAGATATCTTTTATATATTTCGGATAAAGTCAGGCCTATTAGGGTGTATGAGGTTAAGACAACGTGTAACGTAAAATACTGTTTTTCTTTTTAAATAATTTATTTCAATTTAAACGATAACGGTACTGATAATATTGTAGTTTGAGTATATGGGATCCTAAGAAGATCTTCTAAACCTATACCAATACACCTGAAAATTGACCAACGAAGCTCTGGCGGGAGTCTGCAGTCGGTTCAGTAAAAGGCGAAACCAACCATTGTTTTGGTTAATTTATTATAGGATTTATTCCCCCAAACCTCAAGTTTTCGGTTTCATGGCATGCTTACCGCAGTGTTGAACTATTTGCATTTAAAAATAACTTTATAACTATGGGGTGTTAGGGCTATTAATATTAGTTTAAATAACTCATAACTGGTTATAAATTTACGTTGATATTATAGTTGTGAAAGTAACTCTGTCTGTCTGTCTGTCTGTCACGTTTTCATACCTAAAAAACTGAACCGAATTTTATAAATAAAATAAAAAAATATATAAAAAAATATCACTGAGGTGGCAGATTACCACACGGCCCACCAGATGGAAAGTGGTTACCGTGGCCTAGAGAGTTTCTGTAGAAGACAAAGCAGCAATAGCCTTTGATCTTCCCACTGACAGCTCCAAATCTCTCCACTGAGTTCTGACTAACCTACTCACTGCCGGGAATTGTGTTAGGAGGTTATTGCCGTGGTATTCTGTAGGGCGGAGGTACGTTCCCATACGGACTGATCATTCGTGTCCTACCTCCTTGTGAACGCTTAAATGTAACGAAATCGCTCATGTTAAGAGTGGGTTCACATCCAATAGTATAATGGATGGGCTTCAAACCTGTGGCCTTGAAGCCTTAACCTGTGTGATCCCTTATCTATAATACCACTGTGACTTTAAGTGACATATCATTTATCACAATTTCCTTAATAAATTGGATATACGATCAGCAAGAAAAGTTGGTTAATATGTTTAAATTTACAAATTACACCTCTCTATAAATAAGTGATGAATTACTTCGTGCTAGTATTATTTGAATTTGTGCAAATTAAGTTACTTTCTTATTTTTCTTTTTTACGTATATTTTGCTTACCAAACTCTTTAAATTAATTCCTGGAAAATACATTTTCTTGACTGTAAATTACTTGGATACCTTATTTTGTTCCCACGTGATTTGCATATTTGAATTTGTTAGCTTTTCTTGCTAACTGTACATTCATATCTAGAGATTTCAAACATACGGTTTCACCAGACATCAATTTTATTACCTACGCTTACCAGCGAGGGTGTCAGCAGTACATTCACGCGTGTTTCATGTGAAATTATGATTTAGTGCATTACCTAAAACGAAAATGGGTTTTGCTGAAACAAAAGTTACCTACATTTATTCGCACCTTGGCTCATATGCAGTGTTTTTTATATAGAGTTGCTCTCAGTAGTAGCTGAAACCTAACGAACTTATATACGATCTTTACTTAGAATTAAATCATTAATTCACTGTGGATAAAGTATTTCTAATTTTATGTAGTCTTAGAACTAATGTGGTTAATAATTGGAATGTGTTACCCAGATTGAATTTTACAGTTTTCTTAGTCGCTTTAATAAAACCATTACTTTAGTAGCAACATTTCTTTTTATTCATTTATTTATTTCGTTGACTATCGCTTGAGTAGTAAGGCGTATGATCAAAGCCTTTTGTTACTAGCTGTACTTTACCGATTGAGAGTCTCCAAATGAGTTTTCCAATACCCGTAACCCGTACGATGTTGCTTATCAATGGATAAATTTGATGTTCACACGGGTAACAGGAGCACAGAATTGTATTTTGCATTGTTCATTTTTCCTGTTCCTGTTTGCCTGTCAGTCGTGCAATTTGATTTTATCCGTAACTATTTTCAAGAACACTTTACGAAGTTTGGTATTGTATGTTGGGCCACGACAGTGCCTGTAATTACCCTAGATATTTGAATACCGGTAAAAACGGTATTAGATATTTTTTACCGGTAATACCAGTGAGTACCTATATTTATTTTTTTACTTTTAAATTGAAATAAGGTTTGGGACGAAAGGTGGCTGGGACGGACTGGATGCGGAAGGCGGATTATCGTACGAAATGTCGCACATTGGGAGAGGCCTATGTCCAGCAGTGGACTGCAGTGGGCTAATTGATTGATTATAGTAAAACCGTAAAGTATCTTGAATCTTTTTATACAGGGTGTATTTTTGAGAAGGCGCAGTAAGGGGTGTACCTTAACCGTTGTAGTTACAGCAAAATGTTCTTAGGAGACCTTCCCTAACTTTATGAGATATTTTGAACTGCATAGATTTTGGCAAAATCGTACGATCAGCAAGAAAAATGTGAAAAGTCCAAAAAATACTCCGAATTGAGAACCTCCTCCTTTTTAGAAGTCGGTTAATAAGGAAAGGATAGAAACAGGTGACAGGGTATTGAGTCCCGTACAACAGAAAAAATATCGAGACGATGTTATAGTAGTGGATATTTCTTTTTAATTTTGATCATAGATCAAAACTATTTGTTGCCAAACTTTTTGGTTAATAAAATATAATTTTAACGAGTAGGCCTAAAAAAGGCAAGAAAACAATTGACAATTTATCAATATGTCATTTTTACACCACACTAGGAATATTTAGACTGAAACTTTCAAAATCTAAGTTATTTATTTCTTAATTTTCTAAATCTTTATTGTAAATTGAAATGTTATAACATATTTTATAAGCTCATTTAAAATTTTAGTATATGTTCGTACTTTTTTATTAGGTTCATTTTATCATGGCTACGTAAGTAATAACATTCACAATTATAATATTAGGTACATGTTGCAAATGTAATTAGTCGTAGTTCGCTTGTGACAACAACCAGTTCGAGTTATTAGGATGTTCAACATGGGTAAGGAGGTAGGGACGAGATACGTAAGGCATCGGACAGAAGGGCGTAAGTATCAGTTGATTTTGTATAGCATAGTGCTCTTTGTTTCCAAAACTTCCACCAAATTTTGAATCATTGATCATAAGAGTGCCCCGCTTCTGTGCTTCTATCATTTTCACCTATGTATCTCTGTTTCTTCGTGTGTACACATAAATAAATAGTATTAGGTCGACCTTCCATTGTCTTAAAATCACTGAGTCACGGCAATGCATACAAATATACATCTTTCATATACGAGTTACGTATGTAAAGTTATCTTTATGTATACTTATGTCCTTTGCTGAGTATGCATATTGGCTATAGAGCTGCCCCTCATATGGTCGAACAGGTGCTGTATACCATGCCCAGCTGCGGCTCCGTGTGCTCAGTCGGCGGGCATCAAGTCTGGTTATAAAGACGACAAGCCAATTGACGGTAAACAGGACTGCGGTAACTATGCCTGTGACTCCTGCTGCCGAAGACCATCGTTATTCGGTCCTGTACGTATCTTTTCATTTATTTTTACTTAGCCTCTCGACGTTTTTAACTCTATTTGTATATTAAAACTAAATAACGCTATCTGACGGATATTTCATAATTAGGTGTTAAAATAATCTTAAGAATTCAAAATAAACCACCATCATACCGGCTGCATTCAAATCTAGCACTAATTCCGACCCCCTCCCCCTGCACTTTCATTAAATAAGTAGACACTTTCATTAAATAAGTAGACGACAGAATATCACTTTTTTAAGCCACTTAGATGGCACACGAACACACGGCCTACTTGATGGGAAGTGGTTACCGTGGCCGAAGGATTTATGCAACACCAGGGGCATCACAACCGTGCTGCCGACCCTTTAGAAACCATCGAATGCCCACTAGTAGAAAGAATAACCTTTTGGTCTTTTACTTAGTGTTACAAACAACCACGGATACCAGACTCGTACGCACCTCGACGGTGTTACATGAAGCCCTGCGCGCCCATGCAGTCGACCACTACGTACAATATGTCTTACTTGCCCGCAACCTGCTGTAAGAACCTCAGGGGCATGATGCGGAAACCATTCCCCAATCTTGTACCGAGTTGCGAGCCGATGGAGAGCTGTACCATTCAAAAGGTATCGTTATCTTTTGTAACATGTATAGTAATGACAATTATTGCGATTATGCCTTAGAAAATATATTCCGGAGACCACAGTCACACAGCTACCCTTTATTCTCAGTTCCATAGAAGAAGTTCCGTAGCGGAACTAGTGAGATTTTATTTCCCAATAGTTCCGTGGCAGAACTAGTGAGACTTTTTCTTCCCAATAATAGTACCGTGGCGGAACTAGCAGCCGCCCTAAAACTTTAGGCTACTTTCATACTGCACCGTGTCGCCTTTAAAACCTTATGGCGGATTTCAGTCTGGCGCATGGTTTTTATAATCTTAGTTATATTATATTTACGAAGAAGTAACCAATCTTTAACTCTCACCAGCTTTCGTACCTCCCCAACCCCGTGTACGTGACGCAGCCGATTCGGCCGTGCCACCACGACATGTGGGGCCAGGGCCCCATGCAGAACATCACCACACAACGCCACGACTACGTACCTAAGCCATCGATACCTCGGCCCAGCTGTAAACCACCACATAAGTTCCATAATGTGGAAAGCCCTTTTGAAAGTAAGTCCTTTTATTAACGCCGGATGAGAAATGCAACTTTTTACAAATTTTACGTTTTGAGATTCATCGTTTAGCAAATTCAACATTTTGCAAATTCAACATAGTAGTTCAGAAGGTTATAGTTTAGCTTCGCCCCGTTTCTAAAATTTTCTTTCATACAAATCTTTTCCTGAAAGAAAAAACAAGACACGTAAGAATTTTATAATTTGGTGCAATCGTTCGGAAGTTATGTGTGTCCGTACATATACATAGGTGGTTTATTTTTGTTTATTTAACTAGTAGTATTTACTTTTGAATAATCCAGTCAAAATTGGTATATGGGGCCGAACTAAGATCTACGTGGCTAAGCCAACCTAACCTAGAAACCACTTGCTGATTGACGGAGGGGGCTCAGACGAAGACTTTTCTCCCTATACATGAAACTGCTCCCACCTCATTTTGTTATTTTAGGGAGGACAATCAACCGTCTGTCGTACGTGGACCCAGGGCGTTGCCCCGTGACTCCATCCTACGCCCCGCTGAACTGTTACGAAAGATCATCAGGTTGGTCCACCTACTATCTATTAATATCTAAGGTTAATACCTACCTGTCAAATGGCAGTCACGGACAATTCGACAAACCAATCAACAATATTAGTGAACCTCGAGCTCTGGAAGATGATTTTATATATTACTATAATCAATCATATAAAGATTTGTGCGTTGAACTTTAAAAGTAATTAAGCAATGCCTACGTATTCTCATTAATCACATGATATTTAATATTAATTACGCTTAAACTGTCGGCATAGTACCTACCAATTCCCAGTTTCTCATCAGAAAATATCTATCTTAAGGCGAAATTTCCGAATATTCCACCGTAATGCTCACAATATAAAATGCATCAACTGTCGATGTTTAAGTATGTTTAGAGTTGTTGAATCCTACCCAAATATTGTCTATTTGTTCGATGTTTTGACAATTGAAAAAATAGAAAGAAAGAAAAATATTTTATTTATGTACCACACAATGTGTAGCTTATGAAATGGTAATATTTGTTTAAAAAATAAAGAATCGGAGAACCCATTTTCAGCACCTACCAAGTCTAACTGTGAATCTAAACCACTTAAAAAAAAAAAAAAATTCATAGAAATAGGTTCAGCTATTTAGAAAGGGTTTTAACTCGACAATACAAATTGTGTGCATTTCCAGCGCCAATGGAGTGCAGTACCACACACAAAATGTCGTACCAGCCCGTGTGCGCGCCCCAGTCGCAGCGACCGCCATGGGCCTGCAAGGGACAGTACCAAAAACCATGCCAGAAGGTACGTTGCTCTTGCAAAATTCGAAACTAGCTGTGGCTCGCAGCTGACACTCCCTCAGCTTCGTTCGTAACCCCCGTTGCACGCCTTTAACCTATATATATATGCCCGTAAAAGATTTTTTTTTAAATCGTTTCCGTAGTTTCACTCGTATTCATTTACAATCAAACCTTTCCTCTTTATAATATTAGTATTGATTGATTTTAATAATAATAGTATTGATTATCTCTCACCTTTGCTTTTATCCCACACAAAGAAATGTATTTGCCGAGCAGTTGACCTTATTAATTTATTAAGTTAATCATTATTACTAATATATTTATATCCTGTTGTCAGGTGGAATCGGCAACGACCTACAGAATGTCTTTCCCGGCTCCTGGCGTAGACTGCGTACAGTACATGAACCCTTGCTGCTATGGCGACAGCAAACGTAAGTCACTTGGATGTTACACAAGGATTTCTATAAGGTTTACCCAATCGTGTGACATTATAAACATAATGTTTTATAAAAATGACAAACGTTTACAACCATGCGTACTTTCATTTGAAAATATGTGTTCGAAAAAAGCCCGTACATTCTATGGGCAACGTGGGTCACTACGGCGGGCTTGCAGGGCGTAGGCAGAGAGCAAGGGGACGCGGCCAGTGCTAGCTTACCCCTTGTTTATACCAATAAACAAATTGTAAACTTACTTGATACAAAACTTGTAGAGGACTTGTCAAAAATAATTACTTGTTTTATACATGTATTGTATTGAGAATGTCTCGGACACTTATGCGTTCACACTGTATGTACTAACAAGTTGTATACAAGTGTTAAACACATTTGCGTTCGCATTGAAGTCTGTGACATGTTGCAATTTGTCAAATACATGTATTAAACCTTGTTGAAAATAGAGGTCATGCGTGATGCATGGCATTGTCAACAAGACCTTTTTTTTAACAAGTTATTTATTTTACTGAATATCTCTTGTTAAAATTTGAAAGCTCTTAGAAAAATGCCCTATATTAGCCACTGTACTCGGATAATAAAAATTTCTACTACCAACATTTTTCTTTAGCGTAGTTTTTAAAATTATTTTTTTAACCATTTTTTTTCAGCTTGCAGTACTTTCTGTCCGCCTCAATGCTTCACAACGAATCCCTGTTGCTGCAACTTCCCAAAAGCAGCTTGTTGTGCTTAAAATTCACTATCTTGTAAACACTTTAGGGATTCGGACGTGCGAGGGATGAGAAATGACCTCTAATTAAATTCAAACGTGGAATGGAAATAATGACGCCATTGCATTCTTTTTTAAATTGAACATAATATGACGCAAGAAGTCACTCACGTGATCATTTTAAAAAAAAACAAACGTGTGACGGAAAATTGCCGCCATAAAATGATCACGTTCTAAATTCGAACTTATGAGTGAATACATAACTAAAAAGTTGTTTAGAAAGGAAAAATGTGATAGCCTATATTTAAAATTATGACGCCAGTTTTATTTAAAACCATTAACTACGCCAGTTATGGTTACTTTAAATTGAAAATTTTATAACGAACACTAGTTTGTGTTTGGCTCAAAAATGATGTTTGTGTGTTAGTCTCATGTAATGTTCTGTTTGGTTCTAGTGTAATAAATCATTTTGAGTATCAATAAAAATATCAATTATCATTTTGTTTTTTATTAATCCCATCAGACAGAAGCAGTGACGTGTCTACAAAAACATTATTACCACGAAGAGAAGGTAAGTAGTTTGCCTACGAGGAATTAAATGTCGTAGTGGCCAACTACCGCCAATCTGGAAAGAATCGCTAAGCGAAAGCATTGCAATAAGGTGTGTAGGGACACACAACGCCAATATATCCATGTCTCGCATCGAGAATGGTGATCCATCTAAAGTATGGAAAGTTAAGTACTAATAAATGGGGTAAATGGCACATGTTCCTCTAAAATCTACCTGATATACAAATCAGCAGTCAGATTTCCCGCCTGGTGCCGTCAACTACCACTAACTCCGTGCGAGCTCCTAAACATATTCCTCCCCAGACCATAATTTTGTTCCGCTAATTCTGCCGGTGTGTGTATTATACAACATATTGGATTGTATTTGCCACGAGGAATTGTATTTCGTTTAAAGTTATTTCCAACTAACCTTTGGTGATTTTCAGCACTTTATACACAATGGCACTTAAATTATTAATTACTACCACTGAACAGAAACAAAGTGTGATAGGACAGATTATTCAATAGCGGAACCAATGTCAGGTCACACATACAACCAGATAACGTCCCTGCTGTGATTTTCCCAAGCGACTACAATATGGGGGTTCTTCAAGAAGGGCATTAGAATGTTTATTCAGGGTCGGCAGAGCGAGTGTAACGCCCCTGGTGTTGCATACATCCATAGGCCAAGGTAACCACTATTTATCAGGTGGGCCGTGTGCTTGTCTGCCACCTAAGTGGCATAAGAAAAATGAATTATTTAATCAAATGAGTAGGAGTATCGAAACTCCCGAGTTATTTTTTTAATTTTTACATTGTGTGATGCTATACGCTGAACATTAGTCATTAGATATTATGGAACTGGACGTAATAAGACACGAATTTTTCGACACTTGTCATTATGAGACACTGGACATTGTGAGACTGGACGTAATAGGACACCCAAGGACACCAGACTGACATATTGGACATTTTAGGAGAAACCTTGTCAAGCGTATTATTGTGTGGGATGAAGTTCCTTTCTAACCGCACCTTGAGCACCGTTTCCGGTTGCAATGTGTGAGGATGAATTCCCTGCCTAGGGCGAGCGAGTGGTGCGATGATAGAATGTAGCTGTGGGCAGAAGTAAAAGGAATTTTACAGGTATGTGCGGACTACTACCACTTCTTTCACCTAATTGTATTAGAGACGCCTGGCTGTCACTGCTTTAAAAAGCACCGGCAAATGTTTAAAGTGATAACTTCAAGCGTAATTTCGAACGTCAAAATTGTATCCAATATCACCTACTTAATCATATTCTGTCCTCCGTGAATATCACCCAATGTCATGAGTTGTACTCGCGACAAACGGAGGTTAAACAGCAAAGTGCCAACAACGCTCAACATATTCCATTCCTAACATAAACACACCGGCAGAATTAGCGGAACACAAAAAAAGGAGAGTATAAAAAGCTTTATTTCTAAACAAATAATAATTGAACATGAAAAAACAACAACGTGTTTATTAACGAGTGTTTCCCCCTCGTGCCCTGATTAAGGTTTCCATCCGTCTGGGCATGCTGCGAATGATGTTGTCAATGATTTCTTGGGGCAACCTCTGCCATTCTTTAACTAATGTGTTTCGCAGCTCGCCCAGATTGTTAGGAGGTCGCATTCTTGATTTGACACTCCTCTTTAGCAAGTCTCAAACGTGTTCAATCGAATTCATATCCTGGGACCGTGCTGGTCACTCCATCACCGTAACACTAACATGGTTTAGGTATGCCTGTACTGAGCGAGCACGGTGAGCCCGAGCATTATCCTGCTTTAAAATGAAGAAGTTAAGTACTTATAAATGGGGTAAATGACACAACATGTTCCTCTAAAATCTCCCTGATATACCGATCAGCAGACAAATTTCCGCCGTCGACTACCACTAACACCGTGCGAGCTCCTAAACATACCCCTCCCCAGACCATAATTTTGTGTTCCGCTAATTCTGCCGGTGTGTGTATTATATAACATATTCGATTCATTAAAGACGATAACAAACATATTTTTTCTAAAAAATATAATATATATACGATTTTTATCATCTTAATGTTAAAAATGCATAAGTAGTGGTTTCTAAGTGGAAATATTTTTAGCAAGGTGCTATTTTTTTATTTTATAAAAATTAAGACGAATTTTCTGCTTATAACCTTTTTTAATTTTTAATTTAGGGCAAGAAGTGATATTAACATATTTGTAACATATTTGTACGCAAAACAATTTGCTACAAATTATGACACAACAATTTTTTTTTCAGACGGATAGTTTCCGAGATATTGCGGAAAAAGTGATTTCACCCCTTTTCCCAAGATGGCGGCCGAGGGACAAGGATGGCATCACCACAAATTTGAGGTTAAGCTTCTATTCCCCCACACATATCCCGGCAAAGCCTTAAACCGGCGATAGCACTCCCTGTAGTATTGCTGATTAGAATTTTTCTTCATAGGAAGCACGGTGTTGTGTCCGGCTAAATGATTATGTTGGTGGACTGTTAATTTATGATGGCACTTCCTTAAAGTCTCGTCCGTAAATAATTGTAAAGCAAAACTTGCTTTTTGGCAAAATACAC
Organism: Eilema caniola; assembly: GCA_949126895.1. Classification (NCBI taxonomy): domain Eukaryota; kingdom Metazoa; phylum Arthropoda; class Insecta; order Lepidoptera; family Erebidae; genus Eilema; species Eilema caniola. The sequence goes on along the minus strand of OX421460.1, from coordinate 10,703,233 downwards.
AGTTTGATTTTACGCTTGAGCTCGACATTTTAGGTATATAGGTAGGTACTGTTCATAACGTCAAAACTTGTGACATACTTCAGTGGCGGGAATGGGCGGGATATATACCTTTCTAACCTGTGAACTTTGCCTCCTTGCTAACTAACTCCTCGCCAAGGCTGTTAAGAACACTTATGTCGTTTATCAGTGGCCAAAATATCAGACTATGATCTGATTCTTATATGTTGATATCGTCGTGTTATTTATTTTGTTATTATAATTTTGTTATTTATGTATAATTTACGTAATCGAATCTGTGACCGTTCTTTTGTGTATCTATAACGTGTTGTTTTAGTGTGTTTACTAACCCCGAGAAAGAAGATTCACAGTCAGTCCCAATAGTGTCAATCACTTTACCCCCATTCGGACAGCACACAAATCTCTCCATCGCACGTTTGACTTTGGCAGAATTGTCGATACCCATATCGGCAACGATTGCCATAAACCAAAATAGAATAGAATATACCTTTCTATTTTTGAATTTTCGTATTAGATTGAAAAAAAAGGAAGAAATAACCTTTATGGCACAGAGAATATTATTCATCTATGGCGAGAGTTCCTAGTTAATGAATTGTGGAGATGTGCCAGTTAAATGATCAGTTTTTTTTTTAATTTCTAAAAATAAAAAAGCAGAATTTTTCACCTCCTGTGTTTTATAAATGTAAACAAAAACTACAAAGCGATTTTTTGCCGCTAAAATGCATTCGTGTAAAAAGTACTCAAACATATCCATTAGGGTATCAAATTGAAAGTAATAATTTCTTATTCTTATTTGTAGTCTCCTTTAAATAATTAAAAGGAGACTACAAATATATAATATAATAATATAATATTATTAAACCCTTTAATATAACATGAATAATTGGAAACTAAATATTCTCTATTCCATTGATTTTGTTTCGATTTATTTAATAAATAATATAATTCGAAAAGCTCTTTCAGTTCAAGCATTGAGCAGAATGTCATATAGAACTAAATTAATAAAAAAGTAATAAAACTGAATAAAGTGAATATAAAACTGATTTATCGCTAATTATTAATAACTTATCAATGTATCATTTTTTATTTATTTATTTATTTACCGTGAATTATGTATGTACCTTTAGAGGAGGCCTATGTCGAAAGACAAACTGGGCGTACCTACTGGTCAAAATATTATTCTTAAGAAATAACTATAAAGAACTCAGCAATAAAGGCTTATTTGATTTGATTTGATATATGTACCTTATTAACTTCTAAATTACTATAATCTGTCAAATTTAAATTGAAAGGAAAGTAATAAGTTCTTTTTTCTGGTTCGTGTCCCTATGTGACATAATATGTCAACTATATTGATGTCAGTTATCGTTTTGTTTCCTTCAATGCATTGGATCGCCTATATTTTAGCCAATTTTGAGCCGGGCGAAAATGACTGAATTTATGCGCAGCTGACACTTTATTTCCTTCAAGGTGTTGGCTCAACTATATTTTGGCAAATTTTGGGCCGGGTGAAAATGACGGAACTTGGCCAGATAACCAGCTGATGCATTTTCCACCGGGGCATTTGCAGCTGACAATTCTTGTCATTCAAGGCATTGCCTGAACTGTATTTTGGCAAATTTTGAACCGGGAGGGAATGACTGAATTTGGTCACGTCACCAGCTGAGGGATTTTCCACCGCGGCGTGAGCAGCTGACAATTTATTTTCTTCAAGGTATTGGCTTAGCTATATTTTGGCCAATTTTGAGCCGGGAGGAAATGACTGAATTTTGTCACGTGACCAGCTGATGCCTTTTCCACCGGGGCATTTGCAGCTTACATTTCTTGTCCTTCAAGGCATTGGCTTTACTGTATTTTGGTCGATTTTGAACCGGCAGAAAATGACTGAATTTCGGCCACGTCACCAGCTGAGGCGTTGTCTACCGCGGTACGCGGTATTTATTTCCTTCAAGGTATAGACTCAACTTTATTTCGGCCAATTTTGAGCCGGGAGGAAATGACTAACGATTTTAATTTTTCATACAACTTTTTGAACTTTTGATCACTAGCTGGCGCGTATTCCACCGCGATATGGTCAGCTGACAATTTATTTCCTTCAAGGTATTGGCTTAACTGTATTTTAGCTAATTTTGAGCCGAGAGGATATGACTGAATTTTGTCACGTGATCAGCTGATGCATTTTCCACCGGGGCATTTGCAGTTGACATTTCTTGTCCTTCAAGGCATTGGCTTTACTGTATTTTGGCCAATTCTGAACCGGGAAAAAATGACTGAATTTTAACCACGTCATCAGCTGAGGCGTTTTCCACCGCGATATGCGCAGCTGACAACTTATTTCCTTCAAAGTATTGGCTCAACTATATTTTGGCCAATTTTGAGCCGGGAGGAAATGACTGACGATTTTAATTTTTCATACAATGTTTTGAACTTTTGGTTGTAACGGAACTTAGGGCCTACGGCCCTACGCTACATGTAGCTGTGATCGTCTAGATTGCTATCGTCGAAACCTACTACACTAATCTATTTACATTCAATATTGACTCCTGACCGTATGTATATATTCGTATAACAAATGCTAAGAGCGTCTATTTAAATCGACAGTTCGCCACCTTAGTGGTATATAAAGTGTGACGCTCTATCCCAACCTTTAACTTTAACTGTATGTATGGAATATATTATATAGTTTCACAGATCAGTTGAGCTGTGTGCTTGTTTGCCACCTCAGTGGTATATTTAACTTTACTGTATGTACGAATATATATTATGATGACAAGACTGTGGATTTATTTGGAATCAAATGAATTAATATTAAATTCAAAATATAGGTCTGTGATAGTTTGATTTGTGTTTGGCCTCTTGGGCATCTTTTTCAGCTGTATTTGTATTTTTATAGGCCTTTAATTGTCGTAGATATCATATATGATTTATAATATGTGATCCGGATCAATTATATATCTTTTTGTTGTGTATTGCAATACAATATTATCTCAAGCTCCGAAAAGCGAGATTTAGATCAATTCCAAAGAATCGATAGCTCTGATCAACAGATCAAGCTCTCCTTCAACTCGTCACAATGAATTTAATTTAGTTTGTAATACCTCCGCTAACTTCATTGTGTACTGTAGGTTTCAGTGTTAGCGTTCAACTCCAGTACAAAATGATAGACCCTTAGACCTTGTGACAGTACTGATTCAACTGAAGCAATTATGAAGGTAAAATGATAATGATTATGAGTCTTATTATTCCAACAACAGTATCGTATACTTTCACAGCAATGGTTGGCTGTCAGTTATTAATGGGATATTTAATTTCTCAGATAGGCTTCAGCAGAAAAACTAGTGTCACTACACATTACAAACTCGAGCTCAAATACTGGGTCCAAATGACTCAGCAGCTAGGTGAATTTACCTACAGATGTTTCAATGAGTATAGCTTTGGCTATGATATGATGTACTGAATGAGATCTAGTATATGTCGGAGATGTCAATTAGTCTCTCATTAGCAACTGTGTGCTGAATTTAATGATCACAGTAAATAAAGCCTTTTGTTTATTCAATGTACTGACTTTGTGAAGTAAAGTAGAGTTAATCAATGTATATGATTTAGGTATATAGTTAATATACTAACTTCAATCAAATTATAATTATAGTTACACTTGTCACTATTATTTTGAATAAATCCCGACTGTAAAAGCACAATAGTCTGCTTATTTATTTATAACAAAATATAATACGTTATTATAACGTATAATTACCCCAATTTCAATTACTATATTAACACAAAATAAACGCACAAATTAACTTTTCACCAAACGTAATCTATAAATTACCACTATAATTCTCGTAAGAATTCCTAGGTTCTATCGCAATAGAACGTCTATACCTGCATTCTAGCTAAAAACCTAGTGTAACCTGCACACCATGAGCTCGTACCAAGATGAACATGGATGTGTATGATTTTAAATGTGTGTGTATTGCGAATTGTGTAAAGGAAAACAAACTTGAAACTAGCTACGTGGAATAGGGAGTGCTCTAGTTTTTAGACTTTCCTACAACTAGATCACGGAAGCCTAGATGATTGGGATGAAAGGTATTCGAATCGCCCTCAGAAGCCAGTCTCAACTTCCAGATTTAAACAATAATTGACCTACAAGTACTTAACAAAGTAGCGACTCTGGGATGTTTTGGACAATGATAATAGGTTAATATAATTAATAAGGAACTTCCAAATATCAATTCAGAAGCGCGTTGTTTTCAAAACACGACTCAAAACACTGTCTTATCACATCCACAATATTTGCACTTGCTTAAAACGGCAGCGTCCAAAATGTGTGAATGTTAGTAGCCAGCGTATCGAAGCGATGTCAGAACCCAACTGTCCCACGAAACGTTAGAAATCACTTTTTATTGAGACGTAGGGTCTGAGCGTCCCTCACCGCGCGCCCTTTTCCAGGTAAGCGTCTGCGCCGGGAGCTCGCTAAATCCTTTGTGTGCAATTTAATGGACAATGTATTTGTTATCTTGCAGCTTATAATTATATTTAAATGATAACATGCCTTCGTGCAATGTAATTAATTTCCTTCTACAGAATATCAAACCATGCAAATTGATACCGTATAATAATATAAATAATAACCAACAGTATATACTCAATTCAACCAATTTAACCAGCTGGTCATGCATTTTAATGATATAATTACATAAGTATTATAGTACTATGCGCTTATCTCGGCGGAGCTCTGATTATTATTATTATTTTTTTTTTGATAGAATTCTATTTCATGTATTTTTTTTAATTGCATTTTGGCCATTTATATCCATGGATCAAACTCGCATAAATCTACAATTATATGGTGCCTTAATTATGGCATTTACATTAAGTCCACCTACTTAGTCCTCATAAATAATATATTCCAACAATATGAATATCATCGTTTCATATTTGCATTCGTTCAAGCAAGATAATTTTAGAAATATTATAACATCTGAATATTTTAAATACCATGTGCTTACAATAAAGTATCGTGCCTGCACCCAAAATCTTCGCTTTGTCCTAAAGAAGCTTCTTTTTTTTCATTTCTTTTGTTCTTAAAATAGTTTTAAAGTCGCTGGCTATTTTTTTTGCACTATGAACCAACACAGGACATTACCGCCAGATGGTTGCAACGCAGTCCGACATTTTCGTGTCTCTGTGCTCCTAAATGAATGAAATGAAATAGTAATATTAATAGACATATTCTGAATACTTAGGACAGGCGTATATCCCAATATAGACTGTCCCGACTCATGGTGACTAGCTGACGTGTATTCCACCGCGATATGGCCAGCTGACAATTTTTTTCCTTCAAGGTATTGGCTTAACTGTATTTTAGCCAATTTTGAGCCGGGAGGAAATGACTGACGATTTTAATTTTTTTTTACAACTTTAGGTCACCAGCTGACAGGTTTTCCACCGCGATATTAGGCAGCTGACAATTTTTTTCCTTCAAGACATTGGCTCATCTGTAATTTAGCCAATTGACTGATTTTTTTTACATGTTTGAGCGGTCACCGCTGCTTACCCCACCGACAAAGTGCCAGCTGACAACCAAGAAAATTCATGATTTAACTTCCTTAACCACTGTACGAAGTATCTCCCGGGAGGCGATTGGTCATGAGAACCTGTCGCTGGTTTGCGGTCTATAACAATGGTTTTAAAACCACATTTCTAAATAATTACACAATACTAAAAAATAAAACTAAAAGTTAAAATGCGTTAAAATACATCTGTTTAAATACTCCTCGTATTTAAACTTTTTCGGAATAGAGTTAGAGTGAGAAGCAAGTTCGATTCAGATACAAAACGTCATAAATTCCTTTTTTTTATCTATATTAAATTGATCACTAACACGAATATATGAGGTATGTTTTCGTTTTGCAGTGTGCATTTTTTAGGCTAGTTTGGTGTTAAAGATATACGACCAATCAAAACAATTGTTTACTAGTAGTGCAACGTATAATCATCTGGTTGTATGTGTGAGTTTGGCGATATTGCTTCCGCTATTGAATCTGTCCTATCCACGGAGGACAGAATATGATTAAGTAGCGGAGATGCCATAGTCAAATTTCTCTTAAGAAAAACGCGTGACCAAATGCGGGTGGGAAGGGAGACGCGGGTGACATGACGTCATAACTCGTCCCCGTCTCCATCTAGTGCGTCATAGCGAAACCGAACAGAAACAGACCTTGCCATTTTTGTTATATGTTTGACTATTCGCCACTAAGCGCTACACAGAATTCTAGAATAATCTATTATTAGGCAAAGGATTTTTTAAAATAAGGCCATCTTTCGGATTATAGCAAAATCATTCAGGCCTAAATGATTTGGCCTAATACCAACAGATGACCCAATTTTTTATCTATATACTTTGTGCATCCTTGTACTGCACACTTCATTCTTAAACCACGTTAAAGCTATTTTTATTGTTGAACTTTTGACCAAAAATGACAACCGAACACAAGGACGTTTCATTAGAACTAGATGGTGACGTCATAGACCAATTGAGTCGTTTTGACATTATGGAAGGCTCGCGACTTCATTGCCTTGCAACATCTCCGCTATCATTTTCTTCTCCATGGTCCTATCACACTTCTAATAGTTTATCTGCTCTGTGGATAGGACAGATTCTCTAGCGGAACCAATGTCGCCAAACTCACACATACAACCAGATAATAATACGTTGCAGTACTAGTAAGCAATTGTTTTGGTTAGTCGTATGTCTTTAACACCAAATTAGCCTAAAATACACTGTAAAACGAAAACACACCTTATCAATTTGCAGTAGAGACTATTTTAATATACGGATTTACAAGCTTTTCATCTGAACTAAATGTGCTACGGGTTACGAAAAAGTTCAACGAATTCTCAATAGATGTCAGTTTATTGTAAGAAAGCTATTTAACACTTAAAAGCATAAGAGTACCGTACGGTTTACATTACTTATGAATGACAAGCGTGCCAATACTTCACTCTGGATACGAAAGTTTTTTGTTCTGTGCATAGATATAGTATTTTTCTTTTTTTCTGTGGGTAGGTACGTCGTCGGTAAATCCTTATCCTTTATAAACACTAGGGATGTTACTCAATATCGTAAGTATAAAAAAATAGTATTTAAAAGATATTAGTATTTATTACACATACAATACAATACATTAGAAGATTGATGAGACGTTAAATTGCATGCAATGATTACTTGCGGAAGGAATATTTAACCATAAATAATAACTGCAATTTGCGATTATAACAAAACGCATTATTGTTTTAATAATCTAAAATAAGTGTTGGTTCCTAGTGGAGTAAAATAGGGGACCTCATAATTTTCCGCGGGTAGAAGGTAAGGGATAAGGCAGTTTTCCATCAGACATTCATCATGCCCATGACTTAGTGCCTGCTTAGTCGGCAATAGGCTCGTCCCCTATTATGTGGGACTGAAAATCATAGTTGGCGAAATGTTGGTGTTAATGCACCTTTGGGCGTTTACAGGCGTGAGTATATGTATGTAAAATATTATCTTAAAAACTCATGAGATTTCCCTGGCAACACTAAAACCTGTCCAGGATCGCCCGAAAGCACCTTATAAGTTTAAAGAGAGCTCTCTTCCTGAGCCCGAACTTGATTTCTTTAGTTACAGTATTGAAACTAGATGGCGTTCTTCGATTTAAATTCAAGCTATCGTTTGTTTCTTCAAGGTATACAAAATAGGTGAAGTTTGCGCTCAATGGTGATCCGGGGGCAAGACAAGAAGCAATTCTGCAGCTATCGTACTACTTTTAATTTTTGAAAGTGAAATATCTCATTGAGATATTTCACTGATAAATGAATAATAAGTAAAAAGCTGACAAACGTAAACATCATGAAGCTTTGATTATGGCAGATAGCTGTGTACCATATGAAACATCAAACCATAAGTGGCATAAGTTACTCACGGGTTTCTAAGTCAACCCCTGGGTTAGCGGTAGTAAATGTATAAAAAACTGGAAAATGTATTTTCCCAAATAAGTTATTTCTGAAACTGAGAAGAATTTTTGTAAAATTTCTCTGCTAATGGGGTAAAATAGGAGATGAAGGGTTGTTTGTTTTTTAATCTTCCGTGCTATATTTATATGGATGGAAAAGTGTTTTTAAGATTATTGGACGTTTATTACTCAATCACAGAACGGATCTTGCTGATATTTTGTACAGAGATAGATTAATAAAGCCTTGATATTACATATGCTACATTATTTTTTGTAAATCAATAAATATATTCATTAAAAAGGTTAAGCCTCTTATATATAAGGGTAGTTAAATTTTTATAAATCATAATTAGTCACATTCTTATATTACATATTATTATTACAGCTATAAATACAGATCAAAAATTGGTCAAAAAATAGGTATTTTGAACTGAACTCCTAGATAAGCTGCCAAGCAGCCGTGTTTAGGAGATACAGTTCTCGTCTCTATCGGAGTATGTTCACAATGTTAATCACTATAAACAACTATGAAACATGAATATATATACGTCTACCAGTGTATCTGCGTGTGTGTGTGTATGTGTGTGTTTGTATGTGTGTGTTGCAGTGTGTGTGTCAGTATGAGTGTGTTAGTCTCTTAGTTACTTCACTATTGGCCGAGTGTCTGATTATATGTCATTACATTTCTAAAAACTCTTCTATCATATTTAATTCTTGAATTAAGTTCCCATGGGTTCCCATAGGAACAGAATCAAATTTCCACACGGCGAAGAAATTAATGCTTGTACTACCCAATAGTAACCACGCAGTGCCTGATATCCTTATTTCTGTGTAATCAATCGATGTCCAGAAAGCCAGTGTTTTGTATGGTAATCCAACGGTGGTTCAACAAAAATGTGTAGCAGAGTTGCCTCCAATGCTTATGCGACTGTACCGACTCTCCTACATCTCAGGTACTGTGTCATCAGCTTGGAAAGAGTGCACGTGCAGCCGACCTCCAAGAAGGGTGATCACACAGACCCAGACAACTATCGAGCTATGCAAAGTATTCGAGCACATCGTTAACATACAGCTCATGCGTTACCAAAAGCATCACTCCTTAATTAATGACCGGCAATATGGCTTCAGGCTGAAACGGTCTTCTGGCGTATGTTACCCATCTTTGGGGTGAGGCTAAAGACAAGCATGGCGAGTCACTGGCAAGTAACCTTGATAGCGCCAAATTTTGAGATAGTCTGGCATAAATCACTTCTTTCCAAGCTACCAGTCTTTGGTCTGCCTCCTTGACTGTCTAGACTATAGAATTAGGTTGCTAGCTTCCTGCAGGAGCGCCGTATTCGAGTCTTTTATGATTGACGAGATCCGTCTTATCACCTACTCTCTTTCTTCAGCACATTAACGATATGCCGTCCACCGGCAACATTCACTGCCATGCAGACAATAACACCTTACACGGTATCTGAAGAGGCCGCCAAGCTGAGTGCCACCATTGTAACATGATACGTATCTGTAATGGTGAACTTCTTTCCTGAGACATTGCTTTCAGCTCACCATCAGGTGACGTGAGGTCAAATTGACGAGAACCATATAAAAAAGAAACATCCACTTGATTGCTTCATTGTTTTTTTTAGTTTTAACCAATTTTCGTATTACTTCGGGTCATCACACCTTCGGCTGCGACTTCGGCCTCGGCCGAAGGTATTAGTGTAAACCAATTAATTGGCTTCGGCTTTGACCAGAATTCCACCTTCTTTCGGACACTAACGAAATCCAAAATTTTTTCGGCAAAACGCAATATAAGTTTTATCATTAACTAGCTTCTGCCCGTGGCTCCGCCCGCGTGAATGTCGGTTATCGTTTAGTGGTGAGCCTTCGACTCTCTACTCGCCTCTATACTTGAATTTATACTCGATTTATATTTATACTTCTCTGCTCCTCTCTTTACTCGCCTCTCTCCTCGAATCTCTACTCAACTCCCTCTTCGATTTCTACTCGCCTCTACATTCGTCTCTCCACTCGCCTCACTATTCGCCTCTCTACTCGACTGCACTCTATTTGATTCTATACTCACTTCTCCACTGGCTTCTATAGTCGCATATCTACTCGCCCCTGTTGTCCACTCTGCTTGACTTTCAATTCAACCTCTACACGCCTATCCACTCGCCTCTATATTTGGCTCGGTACTCGAGTATGTCCGTTCCGAAGCTCTAATCCACATTTGTTCATAGTTCCTCCAAAAAAGAAACTTCTTACTATTTTCCCTATTCACCCCTTTTTTGTGCGATTAAAACATGACAAACCTTTATCCCCTAACCGTACCCGCTCCTTCTACCCCTCTTTTTCACGATAAAATGTAGCCTATGTGCGTTCCCTAACCTTCTCGGTACCAAATTTCATCGGGATATCTTCAAAATCACAATCTTTAATTCTTTAATGCCCCCCTCCCCCTAAACCCCCTTTTTGCGATGTAAAGTTACCTATGTTCGTTCCCAAGCTTTAATCTATCTCTATATCAAATTTCATCAGGGTATCGTAAAAATGACAAACCCTCATCCCAAGGCCATATTCCCCCCTTCTACCCCCTTTTATACGACAAAGTTAGCCTATGTCCGTTCCTAAGCTTTAACCTATCTCTGTACCCAATTTCACAAATAATGTCATTCATAGCCCCACTCCCCCTTCAACACCCCTTTTCGCGATAAAAGGTAGCATATATCCGTTCTCAAGATCAAATTGATCTCTGTACCAAATGTCATCAGGATATCTTCAAAACTGACGAACCTTCATCCCCTATCCCCCACTTTAAACCCCCTTTTTCACAACAAAGGGTAGCCTATGTTCGTTACCAAGCTCTAATTCATCCCTGTACCAAATTTCATCAGGATATCTTCAAAACTGACTAACTTTCATCCCCTATTTAACCCCTCTCCTTAACCCCCTTTTTCACAACCAAAGGGTAGCCTATGTTCGTTCCCAAGCTCTAATTCATCCCTGTACCAAATTTCATCAGGATATCTTCAAAACTGACTAAATTTCATCCCCTATTCAACCCCCCCCCCCCTAAACCCGCTTTTTCACGACAAAAGATTAATCTATCTCTGTACCAAATTTCACTGGGATATCTTCAAATATGACAAACTTTCATATAAACTTTCATCCCACGGCCCCACTTCTCCCCTTCCACCCCCTTTTTGGCGATAAAAGGTAGCCTATGTTCATTCCCAAGCTCCAATCTGCCTCTGTACCAAATTTCATCAGGATATCTTCAAAACTGACTAACTTTCATCCCCTATTCAACCCCACCCCCCTTAACTCCCTTTTTCACACCAAAGGGTAGCCTATGCTCGTTTCCAAGCTCTAATTCGTCCCTGTACCAAATTTCATCAGGATATCTTCAAAACTGACAAAATTTCATCTCCCATTCAACTCCATCTCGGTACCAAATTTCATCGAGATTTCTTTAAAAATCATAATCTTTAATCCCTTATTTCCCCCCGCCCCTCCCTAAACCCCCTTTTTGGTAGGACGCCCCCAGGCCAGATGGACCGATGACCTGAAAAAGGTGGCTGGGACGGACTGGATGCGGAAGGCGGAAGATCATACGAAATGACGCAGATTGGGAGAGGCCTATGTCCAGCAGTGCACTGCAGTAAGCTAATTGATTTAATTGATTGATTGATATCAAAATTGTAGTCTATGAATACTTTTTCAGAATAAATGCATTCAATTCAGTTCATGAGTTAACTTTAACAACCTAAGCTTGGTAAACTTAGCTTAAGTAGAATTTATTATTGATGTCGTTATGAAATGAATAAAAACATTTGACTTTGACTGTATTAGATTCAGAGATGTTTGAATTCCTTATCCATTTGTCCAATTTATTTGGATTTTTAATCATGTCAACTCACTATGAAGCAAATGTCATTTGTATTTTTTTTAAACGATTCGACTGTGGTCTATCATTTACGTACCTATTTACTTATTGTGTCGCTGTTGCTTTTATTGGAAATAAATAAATAAATAAATCGTTATACTTTAAAATGGAAATCGAATGGAAATGGAAATTTTCATTTTCACTATAATTGACGTTTGATCCGTAGGTATTCAACATGATAAAAGGTGTTGAAGTTGAAGATGTAAAGTAATTGGGTATTTGACAACTTTTACAATAAAATATGAAATGTAGGTATTGAATATGATTATGAATTCTTATTTTTATGTACGATTATTTAATCTGCATTTTACACGAAGCAAAACGTATCAGTAGGTACATGAGACGTCTCTCATTATTTCGCGCCTTTCGAGTGGGTAAAGCAAATAGTCCCGTTTCAACTCTCTGTGTTTATAATTTGCTTGCTTACGTTTTTACTAATAAAATAATAATAACTCATATTCTTATTGTGAAAAGTGGATGAAATTCAGCAAAGATTTTATAGAATCCAACAGTGTTAATCTATCTAAATGTAGGTCTTATAATGATAGCTAATTTCTTTGCATCCGATACCTATTTAGGTCGTTAACTTTTGCTCTGCCGAATGTCAGGATACAATATATATATTAATAATAAAAACGATAGCTGGACTACAAACAGATTTTAAATTTGTATGATTATATAAATAGTCGCGGGTAAAGGTAAATTTTAATTTATGGTTTTTTGCTTTAAGTTTTATATACCAATTGTTTACTATATAATTGCCCTATAAGTCTTATTTCGTTTGACAAGTTGGGCCCTCAGTGCAGATGAGATGCACACCTTAGAAAAAAAACACTATGCACACAGTTTATTTGTCTACGATTCTTTATCATTGACAGCTTGACAGTATTCATGACATAGAAGAATCAACTAGAGTACGCGCCACGAAATAAGTCCCTTGGCCGCGGCGTGGCTGTCGCAACATGTAATGTTGCCAGTATCGTCTTTTATTTTACCAAATCTTTTATTGTTCAGATATGACTTTAATAGTAATTGAACCGTAAAACTTAAGAAGAATAAATGAATAGAATGTGATCATGTGAAATACCTAGAAGATGATTGTTTTAAAAAAGACGAATTAATAGATGCAACGCCATATATCAACTGAGAGTGACAGTGGTACAGAATCTGATTATACACTTGTGGACACATCTATTGGCCCACCTTGCATTTTAAGTTTCGTTTAGTCCTAGCTAAAAATTTATATTAGGTCGAGCAAAAAGTTTTTATGCAGTTTTGAACCAGGCACATTCATAATTTTATTCAATAGTTTTATTTTGAATTTCGAACACAGAATTTAAAGAAACAAAAGACAATTTGGAGCCTGTTCGTTGATATTAAACAATCGAATACTAAGAAAACTTGAGTTTATTCGTTTACTTGGATTTAATTCTCGAAAGTGTGATTTTCCTCTTTGGTTTTGCAACAAACATTACTAATTCTTAGCATTAAGGTGAGGTTCTATCAATAATCTATGGATACTTCGCCTGAAGTCGCCGCCCAAGCTGTGGCACTTATCCAGGCCGGATACAGCCAAAGAAATGTGAGTGCTCAACTTAATTTAAGTCGATCTGCGGTCCGAAATGTTTATCGGAGGTACCTAGAGACTGCCGACTTTGTTTGTCGCCAAGGAAGGCCACGATCTCGGGTCACAACTGAAAGGCAGGATCGATTCATCGTGACGACCAGCTTGAGAAATCGTCACCTTACCTCCATTGAGATACAAAACCAACTTCGCGACTTCCACGGAGTATCTATGAGCGCTCGAACTGTTCGGAGAAGGTTAGAAGAACGCGATATGGTACCACACAAAACAGCTAATGGCCCCAAACTAACGCGAACCCACCGAACAGCGCGTCTTCTTTTCGCGCGCACTCATTTAAATTAGACTCAGCAGCATTGGAGCCGTGTACTCTTTTCTGATGAGTCTAAAATTGCGTTACATGGCAATGATGGAAGGAAGATGGTCTACCGACGTAAGGGAGAGCGTTTTGCACAATGCTGCTTTCAAGAGAGGGTTGCTTATGGCAGTGGCTCATGGACTATCTGGGGCGGTATATCCGCGAGCGGCAAAACTCAACTTGAGGTTATTACGGGACTACGGTTGCCAACATTAAATGCTGAAAGGTACATTCATGAGTGCTTAGAACCTCACGTGATGCCATACGTGGACTATGTGGGCCCAAATTTCCTTTTTATGCATGATAATGCAAGAGCCCATACGGCCGAAATCGTCAGGGAATATCTTCGGAATAGGAACATCACAGTTATGAACTGGCCAGCCAGAAGCCCAGACATGAACCCGATTGAGCACATGTGGGACGAGCTAAAGAGACGTGTTAGGGCTCGTCAGCCAGTTGCCCAGACGATGTCAGAGTTGAAAACTGCCATAGAAGAGGAATGGGAGATGATCCCTCAAAATTTCATAGAACGGTTGATAAACTCTATGCCTAATCGTATGAGAGCTGTCGTAGATGCCCATGGAGGCAACACACGTTATTAAATTAAACCTTTATTTGATAATTAAACCTTTGTTTTGATAAAACATGTTTTTTATTCAAAAATCAACTGCACTCATCAAGACGCATACGCGACTTGTTAGGCGTAGCTCCAAGTCCTGTGGTATTCTGAATTCAAATTTAAAACGATACGATCGAAAAAGATGGTAAAATGTCTCAGGTTTAAAACTGCATCAATAGTTTTTGTTCAATCTAGCAATCATATTTAGGTAGGGGCCATCGAAACCTGAACTCTAAGGTGGGCCAATAGATGTGTTCACAAGTGTATATTACGTAGGTATATGACACTTAAAAAAGTGACAGCAACTCCTCTTTACTGATGAATATATTTTATATACCATGAAACTGTACCACATCATGTTTTTCTCAAAAGACACCAAAAAAAATACGTACTTGTGCATTTAGAGTACTTACATGTTGTGACGTAATGGGTATTTTAGATTAATATAATTCCCACTAGTAAAACATAAAAAAATGCGCTGGCAACTCTGTCATGGCCCCAACCATTTAACAAACAGTATGACAGTGACGTCATTTTTAATGCCGCGTTTTGTCGCGGGACTTATTTTGTGGCGTTGACTCTACTGTTTTTTTAATTTCAAATAGTTAACTGACATTACCTGGTAATGTCATTTTTAGTAATGTGCCACCAGTATGTAAAGTTGTCGATAAATTAAAGTACACGTCAAACCACACGTCCTGCCATGCTATTCCGAAAAACGTAAACTCACTTCGAAAGTCATCTCGCAACTCATCTCGCAAGTCACTCTCACTTCGATACTCACCTCGCTTGTGATTATTTTTGTATTCTCAAGATAAAACCAAGGTCAAGTGAAGTGAAGTGACTATCGAGAATACGCGTGAGATTGCTCTATGGTACTAGGCATTGCACCTGAATATCCATATTGTACGATTTATATCGACTCGCTTATTTTGGCTGAATTAGGCCTTTAAAATAATAAATTTCATTTAATTTTAGCCGTATAAGCATTGTTGAATACATTTTATTACATAAATATTTAATTTTAGACAGAAATGTCAAATGAAAATATTTGGTTGAATGAAAAGCTGTGGCTTTTGTATTTGGAGACGGTCGGTCGTTCAAAAAAAAATACCCAACTGTGTCTATGGTCGTCGCAAGGCGCGGTTTTTGTAAAGTTGTGTGTATGCTTTGCTGTAGGTACTTAACCGTGTGTTAATTTTCCATAATTTCGTTGAAACTTTGAAAGGATGAAGTGAGTACCTATTAATTTATGTGATAATTACGATCTCACGATTTGCTATGCATGCATCTCCAATACTTACTTACATACTTTAACATTGCATTTTTTATTTAAAAAAAAAAACAATTTAAGTTGTCTTTCTCAATATTAGTTTTTTCTTTTATTTACAGATTATTACATATTTACGTAGATAGTACCACTACATAGTTACTAGCACATCAGCTTCATTTAACAAGCTCAACAACAAAAAAGAACGAGACATCTGTAATAACAAGAAAATGTTGTACCCAAATAAACAATTCTTGGATGAATACCCACCTAGAGTAAAAACGGTACTTTAATAATTACCTACAGTTTAAATAGGACAGGTACTGATACTTATTTTTCCAGGAAAATCACTTTTCAACGATGTCTTCTGTAGAGTTCACTCGCGGATTGGTAACTTTTGATTTGACAGATAAATTCGTGTGTGAGTTCGAGATGACTTTCGAAATTGCGCGTTAATTTTATTTCGGAATACCAAATAGTGAAAAACGTCAAAATATTCACTTGGAGTAATTCTTCTCACTTCAGTCATCACTCGGTGGCGCTAGTGTCGAACTCACTCATTAACCGACGTGTTCGGAATACGAAACTTGAATCTCACCGCGGATTCATAATCGAGTTTATTAAATGACTGTTCGGAATAGCAGGGCTGATCATCCACCTGAATCTCGTGGGGGGCGGACACACGGAAACAAATTTACTGGCGTGGCTAACGTGGCTCTGGTACACTCGACATTGGCGTGTCGCCATAATAATTTTATATTACATATTACTTGACATTGGCGAGTTGTGGCGATTTGCTGCAGAGGCCATTTTGAAGAAGTTGAAGTTGAAATTAAAGTACAGATTTTTGTTGGTTATTTTTTATTTAGCTTATATGGATAGTGTACGAAACTAAATAACTGTTTAATTATAACTTTCTTCTTTAAATATAATAAAGATAAACCACTTGCATCTATGCCACAAACATTTTCGATAGTTTCGCGCACGTCACTAAGCACTAACAGCTGGTTTCATTATTTCACAATTTGACATTTGCTGTTGTCAATTTACTATCTGAAATTAAAAAACGAGTTATTTTAATTTTTGTGTGAATTTTACTAATCTACGTTTTTCATACTGAATTTAATAAAATTTGAGATACAATGCCGCTATACAATATTAGAGCAGACAAAATTTTATTCATAAAATGAGATGTTTTGATGCGTTACCTACTGTACACAAATGCTGTGGTTGCTTTCCTTTGAAATTTGGTTGTTACGTTATAGCCCTCCTAACTATATGTACAACAACAGCGGTAAGTTTGTAAGACAGCGCCAGTCATGCCGTCACCATCGCTCTCCCAGCCGGAGGATCCTTCCTTTGTGTCGAACATCACACCATCACAGCCTGTTCCTGCGCAACTTTGAAGCAATTTGTATGATATCGTTTTGTACAAATTTAAATCAGAAGAAGTTAAAGCCCAGACCTATACTTGAATCCGTAACCAATGAGAACTTCTGGCTAACTGTCCTACGTCTAAGGGTGACGTCGAATTCATCTATCTGAAATTCTTAAACAAACAGAAACGATTTATTGTTTCAGGTGCCCTCTGTATTTGCTATGGTGCGAAATTGCTATGATAAGGACGCTTTAATTACAATAATTCTGTTTAGCTCGTTGGCTTTGTACATATATTCAATTTTTGTTAGTATTTATTTCATTTACGGTCTTTGCAGGGTTAGTATTATTTTTCTATTTTATATGCTGGGTACGTATAACATTTTGATATATTAACAAAAGATCTCAATGACCTAATTTCATATGGTATCCTATCCGATTTTTCTATTGGTCATTCTATTCTTCTTATATTATTAATCCTAATCCAACTATCTAATATTATAAATATGAATGATTGTTATTAAATCACGCTCACTGAAAAACACAGCTAAACTGATCTTTGGTATAAGTATAGATTACAGTCTGGAATAATATATTTTCTACGGGTTCAAAATTCAACAGCTAGTAATATGAAACGGATAGCATTTATCATTCTGAAGAGTCTAAAAATTAGCTATGTAAATGTAAACAATCTCGAAACACCTTTTACTACCAATGATCGTTTTGCCGCTTGTATTGAGTGGCATGGCAGTTACTACCGTGAAAGGGAAGACAAACAAAATTATTAAAAGATCAGTAGGAGTGCGTACCCCCGGAATGCCAAGTGCAAGCGTTGGGTTCAACCAATATTGGCATTTGGATAATGATGAACATTCATTTCAATCAATCAATTAGCCTATACTGAAATCCAAAACTGGACGGGCCTCATCAAATGTGCGCAATAGCACGCGATCCTCCACCTTACGCATCTAGTCTATCCTAGTCACCTTTTACAGGACTTTCGTTCATCTTGCTGGGGGACGTCCCACCTTCTTCCAGTTCCACTCTAGGGTTCATATTCTAGAATAGTACTCAGTCCAGAATTTTGATTTGTCGGAGAACATAATCTATAATATAAAAATGAATAGCTGAATGTGTTGCTAAACGCATATCTCGAGAACAGCTGAACTGATTTCGCTAATTCTTTTGTAATATTCCTTACAGTGCCAGAATGGTTCTTACGTAGAGAAAAATTTAAAAAACTTAAACAGAGTTTCACGCGGGTGAAGCTAGTATCAGATTTTCTATGCAATCTGTGTTCAGATAAATCGAGATTCAGAACTGAGTATCACTCTAAAATACAGGTTTAAGACTCTATTACTCCATTGGCCATCGGCCCATCGGGCCTACGTTTGTTGACTGTTATTCTGTATTTTCAGTCAAATAGTACACATCCCACAGTAACATTTTTATTCATGATAGTGAAAGCAATGGTGATTACCATAATCACAACAATTTTACTTCTAATTGAGAGACCGAAATACGACAAATGCCCTGACGGCTTCGTTTTGGGTGCGGCAACTACTTTTGATATGATTTGTAAGTGAATGATTTTAGATTAACACCCACTATATCTACCCCTAAATTAGAATATGAAAATGTCAAGAAAATAAGTGTCCAAAAAATTAAATTGTCTAATAAATACTACTAACCCGTAGGTCCGATATTTATATTTTTGGAGATTATTGATGTTCGATTTTTTGGACGTTATTTTTTTTGGACGTTTTCATTTTCAAATTGTGACATTAGTGTTCCAACCCGTTAATCTAATCTAATCTAATCTCTACTTGTTTTGTCGCAACGGCAAGAGCTGTGAAAGATAAGTCGACAGCTGCTGCGGACTATAATATAAATCATCTCAGCGCTGTGTCCCAATTGCATGAATTGCATTGCATGAAGGAGGTAGGACACGATGGTATTCCCGACCCGTCCCAATTAAGCAATTCGATTGGCGTAGGCCCTACAGAATACCGCGGCCATAATAACCGTGTTTTGTGTTCCCGGCGGTGAGTAGGGTTGCCAAAGCTCACTAGAGAGTTTTTGTGCTGTTTGTGGGAAGACCAAGGTCTTGTCCTGCTGTCCTCTACACTAACGGCACAGAAACTCTGTTTTTACAGAGTGGGCAAACGTCCATAGGCCACGGTAACAACTTACCATCAGGTGGGGCGGGTGCTTGTTTGTCACCTAAGTGTTTAAAAAAAGGCTCTCACGTCAAAGCCCCAGGTACTTACTTAATCGATCTTGGTGCCAAACTTGATGCAAATCCTTTCATTTGATGTAGCATAATTAAATAAGCCTCGCGAGCCCCACTATGCCACATTTTCCGGTACCCTTATCTGGTATCCAAAAAAAGAAAAACGATACAGATCTTCTAATTTTAAACAGCCTTGCATATTTCACCAAAATATAATGACGATCCGTTCTTAAAAAACACTACAGCAAGCTTCCTCCTTTTACCTCATCTGGTAATTTTTTATAACGAAGTTCACCTTTGCAACCATCTCATTTATAATACATACTTGTAACACATGATTTTTTTTTCAGTACAGTGTTCTTTTCTAGTTATTGTGAACAGTTACCGGATAGAAGAGGAAGTTATCTATGTAGAAGCAGAAGAATTTGAAGATGAGAGTCCTGATCATGTAACATTACATAAATTGTCTACGAAGCATAATGCCAGTGCTGATCATGTAACATTGCATAAATTGTCTACGAAGCAAAATGCCAGTCCTGATCATGTAACATTACATAAATTGTCTACGAAGCGAAATGCGAAAGGACATGTCTAAAAGAAGCTAAATACCTATGAAGCAAACTGCCTAAAATTCAGTAGGAATACTAATTAAGTAATTTGCCTCAGAATTATGAAGCCCTTGAAGAATAAAGCTTACTTAGCAAAAGTCCAAAGGTAATTTTCTATTCGCCAAAACAAGGCAAGCGAAGCGCAAGGGCACTACCCACCTTTTCTCGAAACGCTTCTGCGTTTTTTTGAACTCTCATAACTTTGCTTTGGATGATGGTAAATAGTTAAAATTACAATCATTAAATATACAAAGTCGTAGCTATTATAAATTAGATTTTATTAATGTCTCAAAACACTCGGTTTCGTCACTTATTCACTGACTCGCTCACTGATCATCAAAATTGTAAGGGTACTATCTGAAGTCTTAGAAAGCTGAAATTTGGTATGTAAGCTAATAGTACTACAAAGACAACCAAAAAATTCAAAAACCTAACCCAACATATCCCCTGGAAATAAAAGATAGAAGGACAGATTAGATAATAGTAGATACCTATTACGGTTTAAGATTGTATGTGAGACTTGCACTGCAGTTTGTGCTACATAAGTGAAAATTAATTTAGATGTTGCCAATCCAAATAATCCATTAACCAATTTACAAAAATAAATAAAATCCCACCAAAAATATTTTCATGTAAAAATGTTGCCGAGTCTGCGTAGCCTGTGAAAAAGTAATCAGATCTCGAAAGCCAAACTCTAAAGACTGCATGCTCTAAACCTACAAGCTCTACACTACACCTTACTCAAAATAAATGAAAAAGTGGTCAGATCTCATGTAGTGCCAAGATTTTTGATCTATGCGCACTAAGTTTACCAGGCCTACCTTCACAAATTCTACATTCTAGTCAAAACGTGTGGCTTAGCGGTTTTGCTACTGTCACGAAGATTTCATTAGGCATTCGTTTATTGTGTGGGAAACAAAACGTTCATGCACAGAGTCTTTAGAACTTGGCTTTATACGAAATCTGATAACTTTTTCACAGGGTAAGCTACGTAGACTCGTCTTGGCAACATTTTTAAAGGAAAATGTTTTTAGTGGGACATGTATGTCTAAACATGTCAAAGAACCAAGAAGCCTATCAAGCCAAATGCCTAAAATAATGTGTTATTGTAAATTTCTATCATGATTTTACTAGTATTTCTCCACTGAGCAACAGACGTGACTGTATATATGTATGTTTGTTATCCCGGGCGCATATGACGCTTTCATCTCGGAGTCCAAGTTCCACATTTTCCAGTCTCACTGAAACTGCCATCTGACCCCCATAGCCCATGGGAGATATTGAAATATTTCAGTTGGACCAGTGGTTAAACTTTTTAGGGCTCTAGTTACACAGATGTCCCTATGGTAACCGGGACCGACGTGCTCTCCGCGCCACGGAAATACCCAAACCAATGCAAATAGACACAATATCATGTCGACAAATATTTGCATTGAGTGGGAATCGAATGCGCGCTCCCTGCGTGGGTAGCAGACTCGTTCACCACCGCCACGCTACTGTGGTTGGCTGATATAAACTTCTTTGACTGTGTGAAATACGTTTACCTATTGTAAAATGATTATAGAAGTAAAATGTCTAAAAAATCAGACATTCTTCTTCAAGAGTATCTATTGGCTAGTCTGCTTACTCTATCGGCATTCTGAAAATAAGTCATTTAGTAATTTAGGCATTTTGCTTTATAGACGAATTAAAGTTAGTCCTCTATCTCGGTGTCAATTTAATTTTAAGGTAATATGATCAGGAGAGGAAAATGGTTAATTGCGACGGTTTTCAATGGTAACAAAATAAAAAGTATTAAATGGTTACAGTTACAACATTATCATTGCAGCATTAGACCGGGTTCCTTTCCTAAATATCCGGGTATGCTCTCCTAGTTCTCCTACGATTTCTGTTTATTTGATTTATCTTGGCCGTTGGGAGTGACAGCCGTCTGGATGAGACCAAACCGGAGAGGAGTTTTTTGATCAATTTCTTATATATTTATTGTAAAAAAAAATGATTGGAATAATCTGTATTACAGAATAAGAATAAAGTTTTATTTACTGCTGAAAGATATTAGTGATTATGTTTAACTAGTAGACCCATCCCGGTTTTACACGTCAAAATTTCGGTGACTGCCCCGTGGTGCTAACCAATGACACTACTGGTAGTTTTGAGGGTAATAATTTCCTTTCACTATGACACCACCGGTAGCGTCAAAGATAGTTTTCGTAACTGAAATGTAATATACATAAAAAATTCGGAGATTAAGTCTTGAAGGTTAGGCCCAAAACTGGGTTGTTCCTTTGTTTCTTTTAAGAGATATTGTGTTATTATCTGCGGTTGTTAATATACAGGATGAAAGTTTGGACCCCACCCTGCCTCTTGTGAAATTTGCTTCATTTACTGACGCCCATATACAAAATACCCATCGATATAACTTCCTCCTTTTTAAGTCGGTTAAAATTTCATACGTTTTTTTATTTTGTTTTGTCAAGACTAAATCTTGACAAAACAAAATAAAAAAACGTATGAAATTTTATTTCATCAAATTATATTATTATACATTACGTGTGTTACTTTACAACCACCAAAAATACCTACCTTTGACACTACCGGTGGTGTCATGGGGAATCAGTTTTTACCCTTGACAATACCGGTAGTGCCGCAGGGAAAGAATATTACCCTTGACACTACAAGTAGTATCATTGTGCCACGGGGAAGTTACCAAAATTTCGTAGAAGTAGCCGTACCTGGAAGCTGTCTGATAAACGTCTTATTCCATGAAAAGTGTCTTATTATTCTACTTAACGATAATATTCTTCAGTATATAATACAAAAATCAGCCATTTAGGAGTAAGTTAAGTAGCACTTGTTTTTAGCTACCTTTCTTACCTGGTATCTGCCCAGGGGCCAGAAAAGGAAGCCTCACAAGCACAGAAGTATTCAAAGACTCATCCATTTGATATAAGTTATGTCTGATCGGTCTGGGACCTCGGTGTATATGGTCGTTGTATTCTTACTAAAGCAATTAAACAAAGTTTTCAGAAATGCATTGTAAAATAAGATATTGCACTTTGAGTTTTAACTTTAATGAGGCTTAACGTGCTGTAAATATCCATAATCATGCACACAAATATTTGCATTGAGCGGGGTTCGAACCTCCGACTCCTGCCACAGAGATTATCTTGTCGAGTCGAGTGGCGGAATGGTCGATATCAGTACTGTTTGCCATCAAGAAAAATTTAATTGATTCTGTGGAACACGGTGACAGACACTGTCTTAAAATGAAAGAATTTTTTGATAACTCGTTAATCGTTATGCCTTTTACATTATGGGTGGTATTATGGACTTTCTGGAGGAATTTACACTTGCAAAGTGTTGTTATTGTATCGATCTAAAAATTGGTTGTTATATTATAGCTATTCTGTCAATAATTATATTGGTAAGTTCATAATTTACTCGGGTGCCATTGTTTCGTGTTTTAGCGTTGGTACCTAAAAATTTTAAGATCTATTGCCATCGAAATACTGTTTTGTTAGCTGCCAGATTATACCCAGGACTCAGCCCGTGTAGTCTACTGATCCTGCGACCACCAGGAACGTATATAAGTACACAAGATAAAAACTAGTAGCTGGTTTCTTATTCCTGTTCATACTCTGTGTGTAATTTTTTTATTGGAATTAAATAAACAAAATTCAATAATTTTAGCCAAATATATCCAGCTTTTTCACGTAATTGGACACTGGACACAAACAAACTGTCTTTTACATCTATAATTGCGTTCGAATTGTCTTGAGTAATTTCTAAAATTTCTCTTTTTATCTTGAAATACTACTAAAAAGATATCTCCCGGGGCAAAATGATATGAGATAATCATGAAATTTACAGGTCCCAGGCACATCCGGCGCTGTTGAGCATTGCTATGATGGAACAGGTGTGATTAGACTAATTCAAAGTCTTGGAGCCTTTATGTTCCTACTTGCGTTAACTTCCGGAATTTTCTTCATTTACGGGCTATGTACGGTAGGTAGTGAAAATATTTCTTCTGACTTAAGGTGCTCTTATACAAGCTAGGCGCCATGTGCATTTGGCTGTTAAAGTTCCAATTACTGCCAATCCAATCCAAGGTGCGCCGAGCATCGAAACATCCCTCAAGATTTTTCATGAAAACTTGACGGGCGGGTGATTGTCTTTCTCCACCTCCGAAGCTTTTTGTCATCAAAAAAGCATTTTGTTAAAAAATAACGTAACGCTGAACGCCGATTTGCCTAATAAAATTAGTTAGCCTTAACTTTAAAAGCCTAAGCTTTAAAAAAAAAAACATTTTGCTGCAATGACTAAGTAAATTGATTTAGTTATGATTGAACGTCTTTTTTTCCTCAGGAAGTAAGACTGCCGACCATGGTATACATGGTTGTGCTAGTAATAGGAATCTTTGTCACTTTTATTGCGGCTGCGCTGATTCTTTCTCAGAAGCCTACGAAGTCCGGTTGCCCGGAGAGCGTGGCGTTGGCCGCCTCAGCTATCCTGGAAATCGCAGGTAATTTAATATTCTACGATCTTTTCGTCGCGTATCGCAACCGGTCAAGAGTCTGATAAACCGTCAAAATCGCGATCTCTCGAAGTAGCCATTAGCCGCCTTTATACGGTCACTCAATCGCGCGTTCTTGGGCGTCCAAGATTGCACGGTAGAATGCTCGTACGTATAATCCTGCGTGATTATCTTTTTGAAAGATTACCTTTGACCTAAGACCACTCGAAACACAAGATCCAATTGCGCACGCAAGACAGTTCAGAGAGAAGCGCTGGGCGCGCGTTCTCTCCCTCTCGCTTCCATGACTTGTGCGTGCATTCCGCCGCGCGACGTCTGCACACGCGCGGTCCTTCGCGAAAGACTGCATGTAAAGGGCTATATCTGTCCATATCTCGAACTGTCAAAATAGCGATTGCTAAGTAAACAATGGTCAGTGATAGGCTATGCTCTACAATACGCAACTGTCAGCTTTTGTCACATTGGTTCAGAACAATGAGCTCTGTACCATTGCCGGAGCGGACCGGAATACGAGTATGTCGGATTCAAACCGACTGAAACCGTATGCCGTCTGGTCGGTCTCAATTACCAAAGTTGCGCCCCACCGACCCTGGGTCATTCCGGATTTTAGATGGCACCCTGGTGTGGAAAACCCATTCCACCAATTATCGCAGAAGCATCGCGGTGCCACCTCGGCTGCTTCTGCTAGAGTGACAGACGGTTCCACCTGCCTCCCCCAGGGCTGCGCTCATGGAGGTCGAAATGTGCACACTAATGTATTATTGTTTTATTTTACAGTGCAATTCTATTGCTTTTTGGTTGTGAACAGTTACCGAGTGCTCGAAGAATGAGGAACTTTAGTTAATAATTCTAAAAGGTTATGAGTATGACTTTACCACGTCTGATATGCTGAATCCGATATCCTTAACCCTGTAGTGTCATGTGATTTATTTGAAATGCTCAGATAATTGTGTGGTAAATTATGTATTCATGATTACTATACCCATCTGTAATGTTAACAGAGGGTTAAGTTACTGTTATATTTTATAACATTTATTTTTATATGATTTGTTTGTTTATAAACATTTTCGAATACATGTTTTTTGGTTTATTTACGCATTGAGACTGCCAGTATTATTGATCCATATCAATAATACTGGCAGTCTCCAATCCAATCCTCCATCCAATCCAATCTTCTGAACAATTAGCTAATATCAAAGATCTTGTAAGCTAATACATAATATTAATATTTATGTAACTCATATGATAAAAAACATTAATATTATTACCCCGGGCAATCTCAGGTATCGTAACGATGAGGACATTTTATATTTTATGAGTGTTTCAAACAATCCTACCAAATTTCAGCTGAGTGCGAATTATTGAAGCCTCACTCTTATAATTTAGGTTGGATAGACCGGTACAGTAGTACACTACTAGCCCATACCTTAAAATTTGTATACATCTGGAGAATAATAGTAGATTATGGTAGAAGTTTGTAAAGTTGATGATTACCGCTGAGGCGATATTGAGAACCGAGCCATCAGGCGAGGGTCTAATGTATTAGGCCCGCAGGCCACATGCAGCCCGCCACCTATCTCCTTGCGGCCCGCGACCCACTTGGATGGTGGAACAATTTTTCTGAACACACAGTAGGTACAGGCGATAGAATACGCACAGTGAACCAAAATCTCTCCTAAAGTTGATCAGAGTATAGGATTGTCGAAGATCCTCAGCCTCCGTCTTTGCAACTGTAAGATAAAGGGCTCAAGTTGGTATGCAGCGTGTATGTGGGGCTGGACTACTCCATGAGGGGCTGGACTTGTAAAGAAGTATTTTCCTCGCAGTAAAGTACAAGGAGTACCCCGTTGAGCACTCCATGAGTTTTTAGATGCCAACTTGACCTTTCATTCAAAGTTACTTCCAGCACCACACTAGAGGCCCCGGGAGGTATCAAGACCGAGGCTCCTGATCCGGCCCATAATGTTGCTCTCGTTCGAGAGAGTCATTGCGCAGTGCCTCGCTGTGCACCTCTCCAGAGGGGGGCTGAATCTAATAATGATGGCTAATGTTGCCTTCGAATGCAGGTGCTACACCGTAGAGTCATCATACGCGTAAGGACTCTGGCGAATAATGCGGTCACCAGAGGCAAGGTGACATTGATGATGTCCAGGGACGCCACCAACGCGTTCAAGAGCTTACCCTGAAGTTGTATTAGGGAGGTGCTCGTGTACCACGAAGTGCATCTCTACTTTCGCCGCTTTCTGGCTCGCCGCTTGCTCACGTCATTCGGGTATAACCAACCCCACCGACCTTTTGGTGTATTCGTGTCATCGTATGGTATTAGTCATTTTGCGGGCCTTGCTTATGAAAAGGTTGCCGAACGCTGGTCTAAAGACAGCCGTAGACGGTAAGCAATAATACACACGTGTATCATACGTCGTTGCAGTTTTCAGATAGTAAACATTCCATAACTTTAAAGACTTCATATCAGTGACATTATATATCGGACGTTGTACTAGATACATAAATCGTTTTCTTCATAACTAGTACTTGTAGACATTTTAATTAATAAATAATTTCACCTGTAGAAACTAACTTTTTGGTACTGGCGGAATGGCGGGAACCATCAATCACTTTTTCTATTGGGGCCATAGATTTAGTATTTTTTTTTTTGGATATACTATATCTATGATTGGCGCACTGGCCACAGATTAAAAGAATGAGGTTTCTTTTTTGTTCATCACGTGTCCAAAATGGTGAATTTACTTAAAGTTTTAAACAGAGAAAACAATTTTTTTTATTTGAGTTAAAGTTTTGTTTATTATACACGTACAAGATGAAATTTTCTATTTATTTACGAAGTTACATGAAATGAACAAGCAATAATAGGCAGGTATATTAATTTATTTGTTCTATTGAACACGAACTTTTTGTATATATTTTTTTTTTTAAGAATAATGCAACTCAATAAAATTTAAAAAAGTCATTATCCCACTCGTGATTTAATAACAATCAAAAAACCACAGTTTGATAATAGGTATCATTATGTGCCTATAATTGCGGTGAGATTATGCCATATTATGAGCAAATGAATTGAAAAATACATTGCTTTTAAAAACACATTTATTATGATAAGATAAAATAACTTACAAAAATAAATACGAAATAAAGTATGACATTCGGGTATAAAATTCAATCAATTAAGATAAAAATATAACGATTGAGAGATTTTGAAATTGAAGTTTCTCAATAATCTGAGCTCATCTGAAATAATCAAGTTCTAAACCCTTAACAATTAGTATTTTTTTTTAATATGGTATACTAAATGTCATTATCCTTAATGCCCGGTTCACATCATTCCAGTTCAATAATCCAAGGAATCAATCCAGTCCAGGCCTGAACTGGATTGTGGTGTTCACATTATTCCAGAGTTTTAATAAACGCGCTTAAACTGACTGACAATTCAGTGACTGGACTGGATTACTCACTGGAATGGACATATTCCAGTGATTGTTCACATTATTCCAGTAGCATTCCAGCGCAGGATTGCTACTGGAATCATGTGAAGCGGGCATAATCAGCTGCAGCCTTTATTTTTTGTCAAGGTACTTCTTAATATATCTGCCGGCAACGACCATTGGTCGTTTCTGCCATTCGGTCATTGTTTCTTTGGATGGCGTCACCTGAGGACAACAATGTACTTAAATGTAATTTAATGGTATGAAATAATTTAAGCATATGACTAATCTAGCAACAACAGATAGACTGCAAGAGAATGCCTGCGACATAAGCTGAATACTCTGCCCGTGGGGCCTGGAACTTATTCTTCACCCTAGCGTTAATCACAATCGCATCCGAAGCCTTTAATTCGAGTCAGGGGTTCGCTTTTACCAGTCTAACTGCGGATTTGGCTGAACTTTAACATTTTCCGTGAACCGACTGCCATCTGACCTCCATAAACCAAAGGCGATATCGAAGCATTGCACTTAGAGCAGTTGTTGGATTTTTGAGATGGCAACTGGGACCTACGGCATAACGAGCTCTCCGAGGCATGACGAGTGTCACGAGTGTGAGGGGTCTCAAACTATGACCCCAAAACCCACGATAGAAGAAGCGTATGACAACTAACATGAAATAGAAGAAGAAGAAAAATATTTTATTTTAGAATACGCATAATTTAAGCATAATTCGTAAGAAAACACAGAATGCTAAATATCTCTCTGTTTTTTGAAACTCCAGACAAAAACAAACAAATATAAACTGTTACTACCACAGAGTTACTAACCTGATCACCCTCGAGTCTGTCTAAGAACGTAACGCAAATCACGCCAGCCCTGATTCCTGCTTCCCTGGTATATGCACCAAAGGCCGTTACCTCCATCTCTATGTTTCGCACCCCTAAGTCGTAAAGGGACCGCAAGAACTTCATTTTGTCAGCTTCTTCGTAGTTGCAAAAAGGTCCATCTAGACGAGCTTGACCTGCAAAAAGTTATAAAGGTTTCATAATAGTCACATACAGGGCTACAACAATAGGCTTTTTAACGGTATCACCCCAAAGATGGGTTACATACACCAGAAGATCACCCGTTGACGGTTTCGGCCTGAAGCCATATTGCCGGTCATTCATTAGAGAGTGATCTTCAAGGTGACGCATGAGCTGTTTGTTAATTATGTGCTCGAACACCTTGCACAGCACTGAGGTGATGGCTATGGGTCGATAGTTAGTTGGGTCTGAGCGATCCCCTTTCTTGGGGATCGACTGTACATTCGCCTCCTTCCAAGCCGAAGGTACTGTACCCGAGCTGTAGGACAGCTGGTACAGCCGCACAAGCAATGGAGACAACTCCGCTGCACATTTTTGTAGAACCACTGCCGGAATACCGTCCGGACCACTGGCTTTCTGGACATCGAGTGACTGCAGCACTGCACGGACATCGCGTTGCCTGATACGAATATCAGGCATTGCATGGTCACTGATCGGCAGTGTCGGTGGCTGCATGCCACAATCATCGATTCGGGAGTTGGCCGCAAAGAGATTAGCCAGCGAATTTGCTTTCTCTTGCGACTCATGGGCCAGGGATCCATCAGGTTTGCGCAGCGGGGGCAGCGAAGGCTGGCAGAAGTTGGCTAGCGCAGCTTTGGCCAGTCGCCAGTAGCCACGGCTGCCCTTGGGATGCGCTACTATCTCCTGACTAAGCCGCGCTATGCGCTGGGCATCTGCTCTGACATAAGCCCTCTTGCAGACCTTTGTGGCTCTATTGTACGCCGCCTTGAAGTGGCCCACGTTAGGATCGCAGGTAGCGCACGCCCTCACCCAAGCGCGGTACGCAGACTGTTTAACAGCCTCCGCGCACTCCCGGCCGAACCAGGGGCGCGCTCTGCTGGCATCGGCGACATCAGTTATTGTTGTTAATATTGCTGGTAGCCGTCACAAAATAACAACAATGGAGGAGCTAAATCCTTTGACTGCCAGGCATCCCAAGGTGGTCAATGAGCGAGGCGCAGATCTTCCCAGGAGTGCTGCAGTCAGTGCTGATAATGTGAAGACAATAGGGTGGAAGAACTAACAATAGCGGTACTTTTCTATTTGCACATTTAAAGTATTACTTTTCAATACTGTTTATCTTCTTTTCATTTCAACTATTTTGTTACCCACTTTATTTACATTATTCTTTTACCCTTAACAAAAACACTTGATTCAACTTCAACTTTTGGTTTATGGCTTCTGCGAGAGCTACCGCAATTTCGCCAAAGACAAGTAATCGAAAGACCCAGCTGTCAAAGGATTAAATGTACCGCCAAAGACAATTTTAGGAAATGTATTAATTCTCGACAACATCACATGAATCTCCGGGGTGCGGTTGGGCACAACGAAAACAGCGGGGCTTGGATCTGCATTGGGATTTTATATGGCCGAAGCGACATCAGAGGAGACATTTGATGGTGGGGAATTGATATGTTTCCACTGGATGAGAAGTGTGAAAGCAAAAAATTTTTGATGGGAGAGTTTGTCCATGAAAGGTAATAACCACCGACTGGGTGGGAATCCAGTCTTACCATTTTCTTGGCTCTTTCTATTTAGTCTACGAGCTTTAAGGACCTCTCCACACCCAGCCGGTAACATCAAGGACTGAACAAATTCGTCCATGGACCACTCAACTGGAACATGGCGAACCACACCCATTTTTGTAATATTATACGTTGGAATTGTTGCAACAAATTTATTATCACTTAAAATTTTATTATTTGACAATTTGTTAGCATCTCCTGCCGACACAAACTGAACTGCTATTTTATTTCTGCTAACTCTTTTAATTCCGTCGGAACAGATGTTAGAAATTTTATGGTGAAAGAGGAATTGACCAAACTTAATAGGACGAAAGAAGAAACCTGCAGAAAGATCTAGATCTACTCTAGAAACATGAACAATGAACGGGCCCTTATCTGAAGAATTATATAATATTTGGCCTATAACGAGGTTTGGATGAATAAACATATTTTGAATTGAAGGAACAGACATGCCACTATCCCCTATTATCTTTTTTGACACAATTACACAGGCAGAGTCAACAGCAAGACGCCGCTTACCATGAGAAACTGCAACGCCAGGATCGGGGGGATCGGGGGGTACAGGAGAAGGCGGGACCATGATGGAACCCAGCCTCCCCCTCACATTAAAATACAACTACTAAAAATATATGAAGAATTACTAATATAATATATATATATTCTAATTTAAATTTAAATGTAATACATACAATAAATCAAGGAAACACACTAGCTTTTCCTAAAACTAAAAAAATTGCGATAAATAAATTTGAATTCCGTGTGACAGCTCCAATTCCCCATTCGAATCTCCTTCCCCATTCCAACACTTGATTCCATAGATATAGTATATTTTGGAAAAGAAAAATACTAAATCTATGCTTGATTCAAACCTGATGTAAACCATAGATTTAGTATTTTTCTTTATGATGTAAACAGAATCACCGACTGACATGACATTAACATTTGACACAAGTGTAGCGTTCGAAAACGTGCAATCATAATGTCGCATACGAAACGTTGTGTTAGGTATAACTTTTACGTTATTAATATTTCATGTTATGTCTATGTTTATTTCGAAGTATTTTCTTCTATATATTTGTTTTCTGAGCTGTTGTTTCATGTTATGTGTATGTTTATTTCATAGTCTTTTCTGGGTTTTTTCTGAGCTAGTGTAATTAATATTTATTTAATTGGTGACTTATTGTGTGAATGTGTGCAGTTGCTGGCGGGTGGTGCAGAGACAAAAGAGCTGCTGTACGTGAAACGCATTATTTAATTTATAAAATCTTAAATAGTATTTGGATATTTAAACATATGACGGCACGTTAATAATTAGTGTGATTAGAGTGAATGAAATTCACTCTTGCGTAATGCAAGACTCTAGTGCTCTATGGTCGAGTGTGACGTCATTCGTTCATTCGGACTCTCAATTTGAGTTTGACAGATCATTGACTTTGGTGGGGCGCGCAGAGAATCGTGAGAAGTATCGCTGTGAACCTCGACCGAGCACTACGTGTCTAGCAGAACGCTCCTAGTTCGGTTGAATATACTTGGTTATAGATCGCGAGTGTGTCTGTAAAATGTGTAGTCAGTGATTGATATAATTTAAATATGGTGATACGTGTATTAGGTTGTCCTATCTCCACGCCCGTAAAACCACGCGGATTGTGAGTGGAAGCTTACAATGGGCTACTAAGAGGTCACAGACCCGAAGTAAACCCCATGTGCCTTCACATATATAATTGTATACTCATTTATTTATACATATACTTATCGTATTTGTATTATATTCTTATTTATATATTGCTTCTTGTTTTTAACTAAATGAGTTCTGATGATGATGTACCTATATATTTCTGCCAATGATTCTTCAGCTTTCGGGGATGAAAGTTTTTCGTCGGTTCCTGGCACACCGGGCGACTTTGTGCGACAAACGTTTGACACACAATCTCACCATCTATTGAATGTTTGCCATATCAATGCGCAAAGCTTACCGTGCCACTATACTCACTTTTTGGAAGCTTTCACTGATGCTAATGTTCATGCCATCCTGCTTCGTCCCATATCCCCGGCTTCGTTTTGGTTCGTAATGATCGAGCCGATGAGGACGAGAGGAGAGGGGGTGGTGTCGCTATTTATCTCCGCAGTGACTTTCCCTATAGAATTCTTTCCTCTTCCTCTTCAGACTTATCTACCACTGCAGAATTTCTATTCTTTGAGGTTGCTGTCAGGGGAGTAAATATCTTGCTGGGAGTTGTTTACTGTCCTCCTGCAATTAATTACTTTTCCTGTATTGAGCCGATACTGGAATCTGTGGGGTCGGAGTATCAGCACCACATAGTCATGGGTGATCTCAACACTAACCTCTTGACACCCGAAACGGTGCGTTGTCGTAGGTTGCTCGACATCGTTGAATCAGCAAACTTGCACATCCTACCCCTACAGGCTACGCACCATAACAAGGATGTGGAGGATACTTGGCTTTACCTAATCCTAACTTCCAGCCCATCACTTGTATCTGTCACGGCCAACGACCAGCGCCTTGTTTTTCGCGACATGACCTTTCGTTCATGGCCTACACTCTAAAACCACCGAAGTCCAAACCTCGCGTCTTATTCTTGCGTAGCTTTGGGCGTATGAATTTTGAAAAGTTGGGCGAGGATGCTGCAGCAATGGACTGGGACTGTGTGGGTGAGACATCTTCAACAGACGAAAAAGTTCGCATTTTCAACGAGGCCGTAATTAACCTGTATGAAGTCCACGCACCTGTCAGGAGAGTGAAATTAAAGCGGACTCCAGCTCCGTGGATAACAGAAGAGGTGCGGACGGCAATGCGAAGTAGAGATCGCGCTTTCAACAGATTTCGCAGTCGCCGTAGCGACGAAACGTGGTTGCATTTCAAGGCTGCTAGGAATCGATATAATCAAATGATACGCAATACCAAACGCCGTTATATCCATAATAACATTAATTCTTCTCCACCCGCCAATGTCTGGAAGTTCCTAGGAAGGAACATTAGATATCGGTAGGCAGCGGTTTTCTGAGTTTCAGGCAGCTATTGGTTTGGATGACATAAACCGTAATTTCACCACTTTTTCTCCCATGGATCATCTAATCAAGAGTTGCACGATGGAATACGTGGCAAACTTTTTGGTATTCTAGTAAATTCGTGTACTAATTGGGTCAGGCCATGCGCCAGAGCAAATGCATGGGTGGCTCTTCTCGCATGGGTTGTTTTAGAGGAGCCCAACCATTCGAAGAGTCGAGTTGTCTTGGCATCTCCTGTATGGAAGCGGTAGAGGCACATATAGATCTGACTCGTAGAACCATGGTCTATGTGTACCCAAAGGGTGGAGAAGGATGGGTCCTCTAGGCAGCGCAAACGGCGACAACAAACATCCGCCCTAACAAACACGCACACCCCGGCTTTTGCACGGAAATTCTCCTCAAGGACATAGCCGGGGTAGAGCAAGTAGGTCGTGTCCTCAGGGCGGCGTATTTGTGTCTCCGTAAGAAATAGCAGTGCTGGTTTTGCAGTCTTCAGGTGTTGGTGGACGACGTTGAGGTTTGTATGGAGCCCACCGACGTTCGTGGACTCCACCTCAAATAGCGAGCCCGTGGGAGAGTGTCTTGCCGCTGTGTAGCCCAGTATTCTATTTTGCGCTGCCATAAGGAGGTTAGGGAAGGCGTGAAAAAAGAGGCGACTGCCGTCGCAGCACCGCGTGGCAAATCACGGGTGATTGGTTTTGTCTATGAATGTGAGGTACGGCGAGAACCGACGCGCCGAACGGAAGGGCACCCGTAGCCCCCCGAATATGGTCGCCGGGCTCCCTCCGGTCACCAACCGGCACGACGAGCCATATCGGGATTATGCGCGACCTGGTGGAGCAGCCTCCCAAGGTGGTTAGTCCCGGTTGGGCCCCTGTACTATGCGGCGGACGGCCAGCAGCGCCACCGTTTCTACAGGTCTCCAAGTTCGGGGCGTCGCCCCGCGCCACCCCCCATTAGACTACGCCAAGACCCACCGGTCCCGCTAGCACAATCCCCCTGCCCGGCTATGCACTTGCTGACCCCTGAACGCAATCCAACCGAAGTTGGATTACTATGGAGGTTTTTTCGCAATAGTGCACGGTGGTACCCACCCGGTCGAAATTTGTGACAGATTTGTGTCATCAAATCTCTAACAACGACCTTCACCCATCTGTTCACCGTATGAAAATATATTACATCTAATAAATAAATAGGCTTTTTTTAAGAAAAATCTCGTATAAATATTTATATAACTGTGTCCTCACTTAGCACGCTTATCGCATGACGTACCTAGTACGCGCAATGCTTCTCTCTCGCCCATCGTTAACTCATTCAGATTTTCGGATTTCAAAGGTGGGTTACCATTATTCTTGACCAGACTTTCAGATGCAAACCTTTTTTACTGAATTCGCACTGAAGTCTAGTTACATGTTTGCACACGGCAACCTGGTAGTAGCGAGCTGAAAAAGGTACCTAGCTATTGCACTGTATACTTTTCATTGAAAGAAAGCAGACACAGTGAAATTAGAAGAAGAAATCACTTTTTAAACATTTTTAGTGATTAATTTCAACAGAAAATTGTCGGGGTTTACTTTATTCTTAGATAAATTAAGGAATCCAATATTAGGATACTATTCCACATTTGGTGACTTTCCTTTATCAAATGCTTTGCGGTTAATAAAGAAATCATTTTTCAAACTAAGTTAATGTTATAGCAAATAATTACTGATATTAGACAAAACTTTCGAGTTGTCAGTTGTATTACATAGGTCTGACAGGTCTGACGTCATAGTTTACGATCCATACTAAACCACAGAATAGATAATAGTACTAGCGATACTAAACTTAACAAAACTTCAAACATACCCATGTAGAAGTCATCGGCCGCCATGGTGCCTCCGATGAAAGTTTTGAACTCATCCTCTTCGGAAGACAGCGAGTGTATCTCCTTACAGACGCGCGAGTCAAGCTTCGCTGGGAACTTGCGGATCTCGCCTAGTACAGGCTGAAAGTAAATTATAAAATGCGATATTCACTCGATTGCACTCCATAGATTTGCACACTACACACTACATAATCGTGATATCAGTAGGTACATAATATATTATGTATAGGTAGATATCAAGGTCGCTGGGAATCGCTGGATGCTGGCTGCTTTAGATCGGTCGTTTTGGAAGTCCACAGGAGAGGCCTATGTTCAGCAGTTGATTATATGTGGCTGATATGATGATGATGATAGTGATGAGGTAATAGGTATTATGAAGCGCTGTGAGCAATTTGAAAATTTTTTATTCTTTTTAAAATCAAATTTATTTAAGACTATGTAACAGAAT
The DNA here is from genome assembly GCA_949126895.1 of Eilema caniola. NCBI lineage: Eukaryota > Metazoa > Arthropoda > Insecta > Lepidoptera > Erebidae > Eilema > Eilema caniola. Next base: position 10,667,313 of record OX421460.1, on the reverse strand, counting down.
AGATAATAATACTGATTACGTCACAGGAATATTTCACTTTGTAATATTTTAATATATAATTTTTTTGATCGTAAAATAAAATCGTCGTCCCTATTCGAATTCGATGATTTTAATTTATTCGCTTAATGAAGGGCAAACAACACAATATAACCAAACCGGACCAACGGATCCCAATAAATATTAATTACAGTATAATGAATGTTAATTATTATTCTTGTTAGATCGCTTCAAATCGATTACTTTTATCACCTGTATGTCTGTTACAAAAATTTACTTTTATGTACCCAATTTTAAAGGTAGATAGTGACTGACACGCAGCCTAAAGCACGGTTTATACAGAAGGGACGTTGCGGGGACTTATGGCGATGCGGACAATTTAAGTAACACAATATAAACCTTTAGCAGTTTACTATAATGTCAATGAAGTGACGTGCGCTCGATACGATGGCGCGTCACATTAGTAGAGGTGCGGACGCAATTCTCCTCTAAGACAAAATTGACGTTATTTAACACTACATAAGGTTTATTTTGTGTTACTTAAATTGTTCGCCACCGCCATACGTCCCCGCCACGTCCCTTCTGTATAAACCGCGCCTTACTAAGTGTAATGAACATGTTACAAAGCAAGCACTCGTGCTCTCAGTACATTGAAATTAGCATTAAGGGCTATGACCGCATTGTCCGACCGATCAGACGACACTGAATTTTTGTTCCTGTAGTTTCGACCGATCGGACGACGCGGAATTTTGGTTCCTATTGATCCGACAAGCCGTAACATCTTATTATTGTTGTTCTCGGTTGCAATCGAGACTTTCACCTCAGAGCCGCTTCCTTTTCCTCCTTTTAGTTTAGTTTGTATATATTTTATAAAAGCGACTACCATTTGACTCCCTAACACTGAAAGAAAAGTCTGCATCAGTCCTGTCGGTCAATCAGTAGGCTTACGGTTGAGGTTGGTTAGACCCCAAAATTCTTGTGTCGTACATCAGTCAGTAGGCAGTTTCAAGATAGATCTTATACAGGTGGTTTGTCTACATTACATCATCTTGTTAACCTTGCTATATCAGGCCTATATAGTACAAATAGGTATCGCTATACGCGAGTTGTATAGAATATGAGTGAGTTGGTGACCTTATCGTTGTACAACATCACAGTTGTAATGTCAATGAAGTTATACTACTGACTAGACTAGACCTAGAGACAAAAAATGCTTGGGTTATGTTACATTGCGATACTAAACACAAATATTTTATTCGTAATTCTTGTCTGTTTATCTGTTAGTTCGCGATGGACACAAAAATTATTATATGGATTTGGATGCGGCTTTTGTGTTACAAAGTTCTTGGTCAAACTTAGTGTCTCACGCAAGTTTAATCGCATTCGGTTGAGCAGAACCTGATATATGATCAAATGTCGCGATAACCGACATCCACGCGGGCGGAATTCTCAAAGGTATTTCAACAATAAGATATATTCGAAAAACCTTTTTAAAAACAATCTTTTTTTTTTTTTTTTTATTCTTGCATTGTCATCCGAACTGAACGTGCATACCAAATTTCAGCTCAATCGGTTGAGGGCAAATGCCTTAAAATTGAGTTGTAAGATTCCACCCGAACAAACATACATTGCAAGTTAAATAAAAGCTTGTAAAAACGGGTCGATTTTGATAGTTCGATAATGTGTAAAATAGAGTCAATAATGTAGCTAATTTGAATACAAAAACTACTTACAAGACAGTAACTCCTCTCTAATGTCCCGTTAAGCCCAAAGGAGGACACCACGACTGATCCCGCGGGCACACCAACCCCCCCGCAGGTGCCTATCCGGAGGAAGATAGGGTCCTTCGCCTTCGAGTAGCACATCAACTTGATCACTTCTAGCAAGAGAGTCGTCATTGAGGGTATACCGACGCCATGCTGTGAGGATTTTACACAGTTTAATTAGCATTTTTATTAGGATTTGCAAATCATACACTAATACAATACACTATAGCAAAAATATCAATCTCGGTGAACATGGCAATCTCAAAGAGACATTTTTATGGGATATTACTCACTTGTAGTATACACTACTAGTATACTATTTATCTCGGTGAGTATTACACTATTATTTTTTTATTACATTATTATACCTCTTTATTCATTTTAAAACAACTTATAAATTATATTTTAATATAATAATAAAATAAAAAAACATATTTTTAAAACTATAAAAAATAATGCTCCACCGGCATCGGTAACAGGGACTAAGCTACTGTGATTAGAGGAACCTCCTAATGATGCGTGCCGTGTTGAGGGTTCCGCCTTCTGCATCTGGCCCCTGACCCAACTGTCTAACGCGAGCTTCTTGAGATGTTGGTCGACGTTCTTGGCAATCAGTCCGTGAACCGACATGACTATCGGAACAATAATCGCCGAATCCATACTCCACGTGTCGACAATCTCGTGAGCCAAATCCAAATATTTTATTTGCTTACCTTTTTCGGCTTTCACGAGATTCTCGTCATGTGGAATGGTAACGTCGATAATAATTATTGCGCGGCGCTTTACTCGATCTATCACCACTATACCAGGCTTATTGGCTACGATAGTCCTATCAGTGATGATAGATCAATTCCAGTACAATGTGACATGACCATCGTCAAGAACTCGGTTGGGCACATAGGTACCTCTAATACGGCACCTCCGAATCTGCAAGATTATATTATAGGAATCTACAAGTTGCTGATGGACAATCCTGGCTACTTGGTTATGTCTACTTCTATGCAAATTATGCAAATACTCGCTGTTGGCTAGATGAGAACAACCTGAGATTATATGCCTGAGAGATTTTCCGGAACGGTGACATGCCCGACACACTTTAACCGTAACATCCATAAGGTTTATATTCGGCAGTTGTTCGTCATTACAATTGCATTCATCAGTAATTGTGTAGACAAAACCTTCGGTTTCTCCAAGGAGATCACCAAAACGTAGCCAGGAAAAATATGCTTTTAAATCTACATCGGACAATACACAAAATCGTCCATGCAGCTCTTTGCTCCTCCATACTTCCTTGCGCTCATGTTCCTTGTCATTGTTTATTAGACTTCATTTATAAAAATTTTGAAGTTACTTAAATAACAGATTTAGAATTAATAATCATTGTAAGTAGGAGATTAAATGGCCTCAACTATTATGAGTCGGCATAACAATGACTAACACGAGAGAGTAATGAATAACATGTACTTGCAGTAGCAACAAACGTGTCATAACAATATAATGGACTATAATTACGGAACCAATATATAATTAATACTAATTGTTAGGCGAGTGAGCTAGGCAACCTAAGTATATACGATTTGTCAATGTATTTAGTCATATATATTCTATGAAAGAAATTAAACCCATACGAATGTGACATTAGATTGGAATAGATCATGCTTGTAATAAGTTTTAAACTATCGCATTACTTCATAAGGCTAATACAGCCTGTGACCACGGCCGGTGTAACCTGATCGAAACGTCAAGCAAATCAAAGGTATGTATGTACCTATACCACAGTACTATATGATATGTATAAGATAAGAAATAACTGTACTTACGCTAATAGATAATACAGGACCGACTTTGTACATAGCGTATCTTTGGGAATGCTTCGTTAGGTTCGTCGGGTTGCTCGGCAAATTCAGCAGCTTAGCCAAATACAAGGCGAACTCACGCATTCGATGTTTCGTGCCGCCCATACATACGAACTAAAAATGAAGATTTCAGAAGTTGCTCTATTTAAAAAAGAATTGGAAAAAGAAACTGGTTGGGTGTCAATAGTTTTGCAATTGATGAAGATTTAAATATAAATGGAGAGAACTACAAGAGAATCCATAAAATCCAACCACACGTCCTGATTATCCACTTGAATCTCGTGGGGGTGGACACACGGAAACAAATTTACTGGCGTGGCTAACGTGGCTCTGGTACACTTGACATTGGCGTTTCGCCATTAATAATTTTATAATACACATTTTCAAAATTGTGGTGATTTGCTGCAGAAGCCATTTTGAAGAGTTTATTATTTTATTATTATATAATTTAAAAATATTAAAATATTAGAAACCGAAATTATTGAAATTACTAATATTTCCTCTAACCCCTCCAACTAACCTCCTTGATTTTGATAGATTAATGGCCAGGATTCGAACCCGGCACCTCTCAATGGTAAGGCCGACTCCTTAACCACTAAGCCACCGACGCTAAAAGCTACTGACGAAGTTAAAGTTGAAATATAAATGGTCAGAAGTACTCGAAACCGGTGGACGTGCATGAAAGGATGAATGACAGTTGAGGAAACGCTTGAAGTATTCAAGATTAGAGTCAAATGGCGGGCTTTTGTCTCTGCCTACCCCGGGGGGAAATAGGCTCGATCGTATGGATAGATGAAAGATAAATGTACTAGTAGAGTTTAGGTGATGGTTTTTTTTACAATTTTTGATCTACAATCGGCTATTCAGCCATAATCATTTGAGGTCGAATGAATTAGCGTTTAGGTGTCAATTCATTAATGACTAGAATTTAAATTCTTCGGTCTAAGTCTAGTCTAAGTCCAGTATTTGCAGTAATTACAGTAGGTCCTTTACCAGGTCATTCCTGTGGTTCTCTAATCTTTCTATATATTCCTTGCTGTTGTTATTGACCTCTTCCCTGACAGTAGGCATCTCTAGAAAGTCATGGATCTTCTTATTCCTTACGAACCCTTGCGCCTTGGAGATGGTTCTCAGAACGATGTTTTGAAATCTCTTTAGGATATCTATGGCCGAGTTGCTAACAGAGCACGAGAGTTCTCTTCCATAGGTCTAAATTATAATGCTTTTGTAGACCAGATGCTTGATGGTAAGTTGTAGACCAGAAGCTTGTTGGTAAGGTAATGGTATTAAAAAAATACACAGAAAAGTTCGACATCCTCAAAGCTGTATAAAATAAAACCAATTTCATCTCTAATGTCAAATGAAAATTGAACCCTAATAAGATTGTGAAAGGCTTAAAATAACATTGCTAAAGCTTACTTTGACATCGCTGAACATGGCCGGGAGATCAAAAGTTTTTGTATCGAAGCCCAGGTGATACAGAATATCAACGTCGAGCATCTGCAGGTGAGGGTTAATCAGCCTCATAGTACCATCTGGATTTCTGGAAATAGAAAGTATAAGAATAGTAGTTGCGATATCACTTTTGTAGCTACTGTCAACTTAGGGGACTACACACCCTCTGCTCTATGTTTACGCAGCATAAATGCTTCTTGGCCATTTGCTGTGTGCGCAGCAGATGCTGCTTTAGTGAGCGGCCACCCTTAGACATGAGTTTATTATGTACCTACAGTCAGTATCAGATCGTTCTTGATTAACAAAGTGCTCAAAATGATCTTAATTCCTTGGATTCCTCCCTTCCTGTTAACAGATATTTCTGTTATATACTTAGTACCTACACACCTTTAGTTCATAACACCATTTAAATCAATAACACAGGTTGATTTGCTCTTCATACCTAAGTTTTATATATATATTTCTGACGCTGACTGTAAACCATTTTTATAATAGTCACGTGAACATGACTTCACCTTGACTAATGATAAGCTAAGTGTAAAGTCTCACGTATGAATGTCACTGTAGCAGATACTAATGTTGCTACTGCGACGGGCCTTAACTTGACAATGCCACAACGCCCCGCGATGCGCGCCGCAATACTCATAGTATATGAGATACTATGAGTATTGCGGCGCGCATCGCGGGGCGATGAGCGCCCCCCCCCCAATACCGGGGACGAGTCTGGGACCGCGACCGCGTGGTCCCCCCTCCCGAGGAGGGCCAGACCGAGAGGGATGGCCCTGGGTCAGCCGGGGTGAGAGGGATATGTCGCACGACAACCTCACCTTCGGCCTTGCACTACGACCCACAGACGGCGTGCGGTTTAGTCGGTTCGAGTCTGACATACCCTCCCCCCTCCGGCTCCGGAGGGGGGGGGGGGTATCCGTGGGGATTTCCCGCACGTAAAAAAAACAACCTATGAGAATTTCACGTTCCGGTTAATGGAACCAGAACTATAGGAAGAAGGAAACTCATTATGCTCATTATGCTGATAAAGATATATAAGATAACTAGCTGTCGCCCGCGGCTCCGCCCGCGTGGATGTCGGTTATCGCGAATCGGGTATGAAAAATAGATGTTGGCCGATTCTCAAACCTACCCGATATGCCCACAAAATTTCATGAGAATCGGTCGAGCCGTTTCGGAGGAGTTTGGCAACGAAAACTGTGACACGAGAATTTTATATATTAGATAATAATCTTTATTCATATAAGTCCTAATGGCATGGCAAAGAAAAGAGGTAAGCGCACCTACACGAATAGGAAACTAATTTGAGAACAAATATGAAGAAAAATTTGTATTTTTATATGTAACGAATAGACTCAAAAACTACTGAGCCGATTTGAAATATGTTTTGCCATGACTAATCTGTTTTCACTGAGTAACAAAGGTTATATATCATTACATTCATTACGCTACTATCCAAGGGAGCGGAGCAGTAATTATAAACGTCAATAAATTCGATCCTCTGAAATCTATTCAAAGGATTTCAGAGAAGTGAATGGGGGTTCAAAGTTCTGGAAGCTCTGGGGTGCAGCGTAAATCGCATCAGAATCCTATGCGGACGGAGCCGCTAGCAACAGCTAGTCTACAATAAATAACTTGGATAAATTGGTTACACGTCTGTCAGATAAAAGTGTACCTACGTGTATGTATGAACCACTGTAGTGTTCCAGATAACGCTAGCCAGGTGCAGCGCAGGTGCAAAACCAAATGTATCACGATGGGTAGAAATAAACCATAACTATCTTTACCTTATCCATTACCTCACATGTAGCTAATAGGTGTAATAATGACAAAGAAGAAACTCCGTATCGTGCCTGATTTTGATAATGTATCAAGTAAGTAGGCATTGTTTTCTTGACAATCTGAGCTTCACCTTATTCACAGAGCTCACTGGAGAGTTTTTGTGCTGTCAGTCGGAAGACCTAAGGCTTGTCCTGCGTTATCTTCTACACTCACGGCACATAAACTCTCTGTTCTTTCAGGGTCGGCGGCGCGAGTGTGACGCCTCTGGTGTTGCACACGTCCATAGGCCACGGTAGCCCCTTTCCATCAGGTGGGCCGTGGGACGGGCTGCCACCCAAGTGGTATAAAAAAAATTCAAATGTAAACACTACAACAAAAAATCCTTTTTCACTCCTCATGCTCTTAAAATGTTACTTTAGCCTCTGCATATCGGGACTAAAGTTCCTTATTAATCTCTAGGTACTAAAGTAATTTACTTTGAAATCTCCTAAACAGCCAATCACGTTGTTTGTGAATGGGAGGATTATCAACTTTTTAGTGATTGTGTATAGAAATAACCTCAAAATGACATTTGAAAAATCTAAAACACCCATTTAATTTTGTGAAACATGATTAATGATATTAATTTAGTTAATTATTATGTAAGTAGGTATTAAGGAATAATTCATTTTATTATGCATTCCCAATTAGTTTTAAATTATTTTTCATGTTTGAATCTGTTGGCTAAATATGCAAGCATTTTAAGCGTAGGTACGTCACTTAACAAAAAAAAACCGCGGGACAAATTTCTTTGCAATTTGAACTTTGAATAGAACTTTTCTTAGGTTAGATTAACGATTAATACGTAATTTTAAGAAACTTTGTTATTATAAATATTATAATTTTGTATAGAACGCCGTTTTTTTTTCCTCGCATCCAAAGTGAAAAGTAGAGTGTTTAACCTGGGACTAAACAACCATACTGACACTCTGTTTTAGTCCCTTGTTGAACAATCTACTATTTCGTTTCTCTCCCAGTAGGTATGAATCGTTCGTGTAGAATTTTGATTTGTACGGGATCGAAATGGGTACCGCGCAGATGGGAACTAATTAGCGGGATGAAAAATAGACTTTTCAGGCTGTGCTCTATCTCTATTCAGTCGTTAGCGAGTGATTGAATAATAAACATCTTCACAAACTTTAAATATTATAATATTAGTAAGATTAAAAGCGTAGAGTCGAGTTTGTAGGATAGTGGAAAGTTGGATACGGTGTCACGTCGATCATATGGTCATCTGAAGATGAAGACTGAACTGAAACTGACTGACTGAAGAGTACTCTACTGTCTTCCATAACACAAGTATTAGTCTAGCATGGAATAAAATTTCAGTCTTATGTTTTGAGATCCTTTCTGCTTTGACCGACTTTTGTCTTCATGTCCCATGTAAAGTTATGTAAAATAAATATTTATATTTAAATATATATTTAATAGTATATATTATATTATAATACATTTTTAATCTTGCCCTGAGTCTATGTTAAAAGAGACACTTACTTCGGGCTTTCCTTGCCTGGATTCAGCTCACTCCACGTTGAAGCGCAGTTGTCATAGTGAGGCTGCAAACCCTCCTTGCCTTGTACCACGAAGTCGCAATCACACAGCATTTTCTTCTGGCGAAACAATATTATTATTTTACAACCGTAGAAATATAAACTGACTTTTGGAGCCAAGCTAACCTTACCTGCAAATTAGTATACCTACTAACTATCAGACGCTCGGGATTGGGAAGACAAAGGCAGTTTATCTTATCTTAGTTGGCTGGCTGCTGGCTTGCAAGTGAAGCTAGTATGGGTGCCGAAGACCTTGGTGGGAACTCATACCGTTTCATGATAATAATAATAAGTAGGTATGTCATAGTATTCATAATTCATAATAATGGACATAACATTAGCATTTGGACTTTGTATACATGGCGCGAACACACGTAAACCAATATGGAATTCAATGCTGATAGGCACTTATTATACCTTGCTACCTGATATCTTGTTATTGTAAAATTTAGGTAATTTATCGATCGATTAGTGTGAATGTTAAAATGAAGCGACTTGGGACTGCAGCGGCACCCGAACTAGGTACCTACAGATTCGAGTGTTTGTATATTTTAGTGTCCTATGCTATGTTGCCTCGCAAAATAAAATATTTTTGTGTATAAACTCCATAGCATAGCACTCCGAAGTGTAAGGGTTTGCCTTAGTGGTTTTTGGTGTGTTAATTTATGTTGTAGGTATATGTATTGTATTAAGTACCTACTTAAATAAATTTTTAAAAAAAGGAATTCAAAAATATCAGGAGTAAAATTGCTGTGTGATTCTATTTTGTTCATTAGACACGAGAGAAATGTAGATTCGTCCACATTTAGCCTTAAGTATATAAATATTGTAAATTGACTTCTTAAAAAATGCCGCAGTGGAGTTTGTTGCGCCGTTTCTTCTCCTCGGAAGCGGTGGTAAACTTAGGTTAAGTAGAATTTAATTTATTGACGTCAATAAGAAACAATAATGTTGTTCTAGATTGAATAAAAATCTTTGAATTTGACTTGACTACTTTTTAACCACTTTTGTCGTTGAGTATACATTCAGCACAGATCGATTTTGATGCACCAAGTAAGTACTCAAAATGATCTTAATGATTGTTCTGATATTTGGTACACACCTTTAGTTCGTTAAATAAATAAAACAGTTTGATTTAGGTACTCTAAATACGAGAGTTTTAAAATCATTTTGAGACTTTGTAGTCTGACTGAACGATATTGCCCGCAGCTCTGGCGCGTGGATGTCGGTTATCGCGACCAATCATAGCCTATGTCCTTTCTCAAGGTCTTATCTATGCCTGTACGAAATTTCATCAAAATCGTTGTTGTGGTTGAAAAAAGCGCGAAAGACGGACAAACAGACACACACACACACACTTTCACATTTATAATATTAGTATGGATAAGGCGTCAGACCTACAATCGAGAGGTTCGAATTACAGCAATTAGGTAGGTACTCTATAATGCCAGCCGATTTTCGGGGGTCATACGGCAGTCACTTCCATAAAAGTTAAGACGAGCCAAAACAAGAAAAACCTATAATAGGGAGGGAAACACACGCTCTGCATTTAGAATGAAAGTATTGGCCAGATCCCCGAGGAGGGCCAGACCGAGAGGGATGGCCCTGGGTCAGCCGGGGTGCGAGGGATATGTCGCATGACAACCTCAACTTCGGCCTAGCACTACGACCCAGAGACGGCGTGCGGTTTAGTCGGTTCGAGTCCGACATAACCTACCCCTCCGACTCCGGAGGGGTGGGTACACGTGGGGATTTCCAGCACGTAAAAAAAAAGACCACCGTTTTAGAACCACCATTAAGCGACTTTGTCATTGACCGGACAATTTTATCAACAGGCGGAAACGTGTAATATCGTTCTGTGCTTAATGTTTTTAAAATCCCTGTAAAACCGTTGTAATAATAAATACATGGGTTAAAAGATTTTGAGGACCTCTGTGGCGGTAGGGAGTTCCGACGGGTACATCAAACGTCGTCAGTCCGATGCCCGGCTACGCGCTCTGGCAATTACTGGCAGTAACATAATCTACATTACCTTACTTAAAAACTTTAAAACATTAATCAATACTTTGGTATCGTGTTAAATAAATTATTTGACTAGCCTTGCTGTAAAATATAGCAGAACTGTAAACATCAGTTCTAAGAAAAGAAATTTGAAAGTTGAAATAATTTAATAGATGCATTATGAATGACAGTTGTAGTCTAGCGCTGGAGTGGTTCGAATCGATTGTCAGAATAAACAATTCAGATACTGAAGGATTGTTAGGGTAAATAAATACATAAAATGACTATTTATAAATCACTAGCTGTCGCCCGCGGCTCCGCCCGCGTGGATGTCGGTTATCGCGAATCTGGTATGAAAAATAGATGTTAGCCGATTCTCAGAGCTACCCGATATGCCCACAAAATTTCATGAGAATCGGTCGAGCCGTTTCGGAGGAGTTGGGCAACGAAAACTGTGACACGAGAATTTTATATATTAGATATTTCTTTCCTTTCTGTGCTACTCTCGCTTTCATTATTAAAAACACAAAACTATAATACTAATGGTAAAAGTAACATCTGAGCAACATTTTAAGTAACACAAAATGTTACAAATGTCACATTCGGGCATCGTTGACTATAACGTAACGAGTTGAGATAATTTCCATATGATTAAAATGTAATAATTAAACACAACACTAAAATTAAATACTACTAAATACACTAAAACAAAAACCACAAAAGGTACTCAGGTGTCTTACGAGGAATACAGAATTACGTCATAGTTTTAATTATTTATAGGAATTTAAACTGAAAATATGTCACATTATATTTTGAAACTTACTTACATAAGATTACTGATTCACAAATTATTTAACTTAAATTATAGGTAATAGTGTTATGTTTCGTGGGCGTTTGGGTATTTATCATTATGCACTTATTAAATTATTTAATAGTAATTTCGGTTACTATAAGTACTACCTACTAGAGTACGGTTTAAAAAAGTATTGAATGCACTCTTTTTCCGGGCAAAAGTTTAAATCTTTTAAAAACCGAGCACATTTGAATCTCAAACGATACTTTTTTTTTTAAATCGTATAATAAAAAATGCACAGAACAATATTGACGCCCTTACAATATGCACTTTCAACCACATTAATAAAAAAAAAAGGTCTTAACTTAGTGCAAACTGCTCAAACTATAAGTGTACAGTACGCACCAACACTACTACTAAACGTACATCAACTGACATTATTATGTATCTATAACTAGTTTTTGCCGGCGGCTCCGCCCGCGTTGATGTCTGTTATCGCTACAATATCGGTTATCGTTATAAATTGTAGCCTATGTGTTATTCTGATGTCTAAGCTATAACTTTTATTGTAAAGTTTCATTAAAATCCATTCAGTAGTTTTTACGTGAAAGTGTAACAAAAATTCATCCATCCATACATCATACATACTCACAAACTTTCGCGTTAATAATATTAGTAGGATACAACAGTATAGTACAGGCAGAACCGTTCATATAATTATCATATATAATCATTATAACAAATATGTACGACGTATTTAATTCATGATTCTAGCGTCACAGATATTAGATAATAATGTCGAAGTTCAATATCGTATTCGAATATAAATTATAACTTGCTCAACTGGTGCTCAGCAGTGGGACAGATTTTATTATTAAAACAAGGTTACTATTAGATTATAAAACTTTAAATATAAAATATCGTATCGTGGTGAAAACCATATTACTAAATATTTTTATTTTTCTAAGTACGTTCACTCGCACTCTAGTTACGCTGTGCCTATGTGGCGATACCACATGCACCCAGCGCCATCTAGCGTCATCAAGCTCACTACAAATGCTGCATCGCGAAAGTGAAGTTCTCACGCTGGTGCAATACATTACATATGCAACATCCCAACGGCAACCGTTTGGCCGCGGTCCGCCAGTCGTGTCGTGATCACATTGCCTGGTCGGAGGATTCTCCCTTTGTGTTGGAGGAACATCACGCTTGTTCCTCCACACCTACTTAACTCAACAGTGTAAAATTTCTAAAAACTTATTGTAAATTTAAGGAATCCCGGTGGCACTTTATTGAACCAGCTAAGGCTAGAGTTCGACAGCGACAATTAGTTTGATTTACCCATATCATTCCGATATGCCTATAAATAGCAATTTTTTTTTTCAAAACCCACGGCGATGGTAAATTATTACATGAAAAAGCATTTAATAATTAACAAAAATAGAATAAAACTTAAAAACCCCCAACAAAAAAGTAGCGTTCTGGACCCCTATCTGGTAAAGCACTCCCATATGTTTTAACGGAACGATCCAAAGTCCCCCAGTCCAGATTTTTAATTAATAATTTACCGCCGTCGCGTCGTGGGCTTTTTCCAAAATTTTAATTTTGCTTTATATTTTAAACTTTTTATTTAAGAACATGCAATAATCAATCCAGAACCCATAACTGAAAACTGCATCAATATTAAACCAGTACTTTTGGAGAAAAATGACGACATTGAGTTGTCACTGTAACACCTATCAACGATTTTTTTCCGACTAGTACTATTATCTATTCTGTGCCGATAGACATCATCAATCAAACCTGAGCCTATAACTGAAAACTGCATTAAAATCGAACTAGAAGTTTTGGAGAAAAATGGCAACATGTGTTTGCACGAACATCCTCCCACCCCAAACATGCACCGTCTCCGTTCCGTCACGGGTCAAAATTTTAAATTGAAAATTTTACGTTTGATCTCATCAATGAACAGAACATAAATGTGTTCAGTTTATGTTCATTGATCCAACCTAAAACTAAGAACTAATTAATCTGGGTGCCCAACAGGTCTTGACCACCAGCGTCGATGCCGATAACGCCATCCATACTTATATTATAAATGTGAAAGTGTGTGTGTGTGCCTGTTTGTCCGTCTTTCACGCCTAAACCACTGAACCGATTCTGATGAAATTTTGTATAGGGGTGTATTAAACCTTGAGAAAGAACATAGGCTATGTTTCATCGCGATAACCGACATCCACGCAGACGGAGCCGCGGGCAGAAGCTAGTTCTGTTTAACTGTTTGAACGTGACTGAGTATATAACGATCATCCAAATCTCTCCTTCCTCTTCTTTGGAGCGTTAATCCCAGTCGCAACCGGAGCTTTTGCCTTGGAGTCTGAGGTCCGTTTTAGCAGTCTAACTGCGGACTGCCATCTGACCTTGAACCCGTAACGCCCGCCATAGATGTTCGTATATGGCGATCGGGCCGAGGCACGACCAGACCCATAAAAATACGGGCGTTTACAAATGGACCCACCAGTATGTCCCACTAGTGGGAGCACGGGTAAACCTTTTTCACGTAGTCCCTCTGTTATGCAGTGAAGCTACGGGTAATACGGGTAATACCCATATTTATGTATACAAATATTTGCACTAAGCGGGGATCGAACGCGGATACTACGCAGGACGTAGCGTTCACTACCGCCACGCCTCATAGGCTGTTGATAAACCCCTTAACATCCTCATAATCTTTTAGGTGTATAATATGATACCTTAATAGCTTAATATACCGTTGTACATATAGATGTTTATTGTACCTACACTACACATCGTGAAAAACGAAAAATAAAACAGTTCGTTCGCTCCCATATCATTTTTTATTCTGAAGATTCCCTTAAAACCTGTGATTTAAAAACTTTTTGTTACTTTTTAAATAAAGAAAGACTCAACCATATGGTTCTATAAAAAAAATGAAACGCAACTCATATTTTTCCGCCTGTCATTTTTGTTATACATTTTAGACTGAAATGTTTTTATAAAATTATTTTCAGTTCATTTTCATATTAGATTTTAATTTTTATTTAGATTTTTTTTGCAGTGCTCTAGTATAAGGATTAGAACAAAATTATGCCAGAGTAAGTACTGATTATTTCATTTTTTGAAATATCTTGTTGTATAAATACGTTGGTACAGTTTGGTGTAGATTGTGAAGGTACTCATGTCTCCATCCATCTGGAGAACCTGATTCCCGTAACCGACAGAGTAAATTCTGGGATAAAAATAGCCTGATGAATAATTCTACACTCGGTAACAGTTCTAGTCTCCATCTATATGAGAATAGATTGTATAGACCCACTCACGTATTTACCTCTGCCTACCCCTTCGATGATTTACAGGCGTGATAATATGGATGTACTAATGTAGATTGTATAGACGATCTGTCAAACTGTCTATACAATCTGTCCTAGAGATCCAGAACAGAGTACCAAAAATAATTCGCATTAATTGGAATTCGATCCCGAGTAACAATCAAATTCACTTGCGAATATATGTTTAATATGGGGTCAGAGGAACCCAAGTCAACCGCACCCGCTAGTCTGTACACTTGCACTAGTTAACGAGGCTGTGGCTCAAGTCCTACGCGAATCTTTTAATTATTTAGACTAAATTTTAATGGACACTTATCATTGCCAATTTGATTTTGAAGTTCGTTTATTCTTTTTAATTTAAACCCGTTTATCTGCCACGCGTATGTTAAGTTAACACTAAGCAGAACAATACTACAAAATGCATGGGACAAAATAATTTTTAATTTAGGCTGAGACCATCAGTGTAAATAATAAAATAAAACACCAAACAAATCCCTATAGAATCCGTAAAGTATCCGTAATATAAAAGAAAGAGGAAAATGTATCGGTAATATATATATATATATGTATATGCAGGTAAGCTTCGAACAATATTATATAAATTATTTATTTTTGACTCACACCTCTGTTGTTCTGCTCAGCCTAAGTCACACTGTCCAGTCGGCTGCAATGCTCACGAATTTATCA
Source organism: Eilema caniola (assembly GCA_949126895.1). Lineage (NCBI taxonomy): Eukaryota > Metazoa > Arthropoda > Insecta > Lepidoptera > Erebidae > Eilema > Eilema caniola. The sequence goes on along the minus strand of OX421460.1, from coordinate 10,652,028 downwards.
ATTATTGGATGTGAGTCACGTACCAATACTGACAACTGACTGCTCAACACAAGGGAAGTGCTAAACCTTCCACTGATATTCATGATAACAAATAATCATATCGTGCGACGGTAAAATATACAAAAGTTAGCTATATAGTAGTCAACGCCTACTTACGCACTTGATGCCTTTAATACAACCGGGGAATCCCCTCTCTTGTTGTTGATATCATCTTTTATATTGTTTAACAACCGGTCTGATTTATCCTTATTAAGTGTGACCCCCACTCGCGCGAGTACTAATTCCTGAGAGTTGTATAGTGCTTATTGGCTTCCGGCATATCGCAAAATGGCTATATCTCAAAGTAACTATATCACAAATTGACCACATCTCAAAATGAACACCTCAAATGGTAGGTAGTAAATGTGTTATTTTACTATTTAGCTAAATCGCACTCAAAATTTCTGTGCACAACAAATGGGACAACATTGCTTTATGTTGTCCACAGAAATTTTCCTTTAAGGTCTTATTTTTAAACTGTTGTTTCAGAACCTAAGCAAATAATATTATCATCAAATCATCAAAATAATATATCATCAAAATTAATAAATACGGGGACGGGGATGATACCATTTTGGTCGACGATTACATTTCTAAATGATTACTAGCCTGAAATGTTATCCTTACACGCACACACACACACACACACGCACACACACACACACACACGCACACACACACACACACGCACGCACACACACACACACACGCACACACACGCACACACACACACACACACACGCACACACACACACACACACACGCACACACACACACTCACAAACACACATAATTTCCGCATTTATACTATTAATAGGATTGGATTAGATTCTGACCCAACCGGGAATCCCCTTTCTTAACTATCAACCCTTTTTGTATCTACTGAATTGCAGTGATTTCCCGTGTTTTATTTGCTTCGATTATCTCAGATATATTTAGCGAAAATACTTTATCTCTTATAAATAATATTGCCATAAACAATGATTATTTTGCAATAAATAAATATTACTTGTACGTGTAGCTATATTGGGCCAAGGCCATACTTATAACGATTGCTATAGATTCGTATAGCGACCGAGCCGACAGCTTTACGTACCTACTAGTGATGTGCCGGATATCCGTATCCGTATCGTTATCCGTATCCGCGGATATCCGAGGCAGAAGAAAGATCCGTATCCGTATCCTTCACTTTTCTGGCGGATCCGCGGATCTTGACACCAAACACCTGTATTCAGATCCGTATCCGCGGATATACATTTTTAACGATGCGGCACATCACTAGTACCTACTGTCTGAAGCACGGCAGGTTCTCAGTGTTAAGAATGGACAATGGTCATACACCCTTAGTCTTAGCTACCTACCTTCATGGCTAGTATTTTATATAGCTATGTAATGTGTCGACCACTTGGTTACTAATTAGCCTAATTAGCCCTCTTACAATGTATGTGGATTGTAAACACTTATTATATAGAACTAAAAATATAACTCACGGTTTTTTCAAGTGGAAAAGTGCAATATTATCAATAGCGTACTGATAAGGTTATGATATCGCGGTCATTATAACTTGTTTTAATGGATGCTCGCAACGCCAACTCATCCCTTCTAAAGGAATAATTCCATAGCCGACTGAATACAACTGCAGACGCATACAGCAGCGAATACTTTACTTGTTGAACTTCGATACGGATAAAGGGGACCATTGAGAAGCCGCAATGAATTACGCGTATCTGCTGCGTGCGTCTGCAATTGTCGTAAGCGGTCACCTTCGGAATCGTAGCTTTAGTTTTAAAATATACATAATTCGACAGATATATTTCATCTAGAATACCATATGCGCTATCTAGATCTAAACTAAGTATAAGTGGTAATGATGGCTCTAAACTAGAATGCGAATTAAATACTATTTATTTAATATAAATACTACACTAATGAATACCTGTCTGTTACGCTTTCACGCCTAAATAACTAAACCGACTTGATGCCATTTGGCACATAGATAGAGAAATAGCTTGTGAAACGACATACGACAACTTTTATTGCGATAAAAGGGGTAAAAAGGGTTCAAAAGTTTGTATGAAAGTAAGGAGATGTAGGACACGACGGTATTCCCGTCCAACTGAGCAGTCCGACTGAGGAAGTACTGTGTTGTGTTGCCGGTCGTGAGTAGGGTAGCCAGAGCTCACTGGAGAGTTTTTGTGCCAAAACCAAAGACTATTCCCGCTTTGTCTTCCATACTGACGGCACAGACTGTGTTTACAGGGGGGGCAGCACGAGTGTGACTCCCGGGGCTGTGCACGTCCATAGGCCACGGTAACCACTTTCCATCGGGTGGGCCGTGGGCTTGTTTGCCATCTCAGTAGTATAAAAAAATGTTATTTTAGATAACTAGATGTAATTCGGTACACAAATAGATAAAATGTTGGGAAAGGACATAATTATATGCATGTTGGGTTGCGATAACCGACATCTACGGGAGAAATAAGAATTATCTTCTACTTGGCTCTCTGTCCAACTAGGTGCTGTGTCCCATGTCCGGCGGCGGCGCAGGCCTCGGCGGCGCCACAGAAGACCGTCGTGGTGAAACCGGACGGCTCGTGCGCCGGCTGCCCGTGCCGCTCGTGCTGCTGTGGCAAGAAACCGATCGTCAAGCCGGTGAGTTGAACAGAATACGTAATCGAGTCATTGGCACTAAGTACGTCTGATCTGTCTCCCTATCAGAACCAGACCTAGGGTAGTGATGCGTAATGTTTCCATGGGTGCCTCTTTATTTTGATCCGCAATAACAAGTCCGGGTAGCCAATGTGTGGCCATAGTAGGTCGAGCGCTCCGGAATATCTAAGTGCAACTGGCCACTTGTCTGCGATCCAGGAACCGTGGTTCTACGGGAGATCGCAAACTGATCAGAATTATCAAAGTTCGGGGATATGTTTTTCCACATGAGCTCCGGTAACGTTATCTTTGACTAAAGGACACACTACTGCCGCACTCGCTGAGAAAAGTCAACCTTCATTTTGCACCCCTCTTCCTATAATCTACAAGGATAATATCAATAAACAATGTATATTAGGACATATTATGTAATTCTTTCCTTCTAGATTAAACGCTTTTAATTGCCAAGCGTGCTCGCGCTATTATTCAAATAAGTAGTGAAACTACTAATCGACTCTTCCCGTGACCATAAATGGCATGCCTTTACCTCGCTCAAAGAATTGGTATCGCTATTAAGCGTGGTAATGCCGCCATCTTTTTGTGCACGGTATAGTAGTAGAGGTCGATTGGGAGGAATTTTTCGATGCTTAACGTTGCATTCTGCCCCTTTTTATTTCTTTTTTGTATGTATTATAAACCTTTAGCATAGTTTTGTATATATTTTATAATCAGTTGTATTATATCTGCATTGAATAATCTATTGTCTTCTTTGTGCTCCATAGTGCTACAAACAACCACGTATCCCGGCATCCTACGCACCGCGGCGGTGCTACGCCAAGCCAGATGCTCCCGTGGAGTCTGGTACCACTTACAAGATGTCGTTCTTGCCAGTAGAAGGGTGCAAGGGCCTGAGGGGTGACTTGCGCAAGCCTACGTCGAACATCGTTCCGAGCACCGAGCCGATGGAAGGTTGTACTGTGCAAAAGGTACTTACATCGTCTCGTCTTAAACCTACGCATACTTTTTAAGTTTGATTAGGTGGTCAAATAGTTTGGGAACTCGAGATGGTCGTAAAGCACATGTTCACAACGATGCAAAGACCTATAGGTACCTATTAGGCATAGAATAGAATATATTCTATACCTGCATACCATAAATCTCTACATACACCCATACCTGTGTACCTACGGTAGTCACATGATGATAAGTTAGGTATAGAAATCATATTATATCTATTATGATAAATGATAACAAAAATTTTGAGAACTAGAAAAAAAAGATAGACCAGAGAACACAGCTACAACCAATCTTTATATTTGAAATATAAAATAATTAGGTTGTCCCTAAACTTGCAAAGAGGTACTATCGCCTTCGACACACTGTTAGTTATTACCCGACTTCCAAGAAGGGTTATGTTTTTCGCGCGTATCTATTGTATGTTTGTAAATATTCTTTATTACCTCCTATCTTCTGATCCACCGTACGAATTTCAATGATTCATGTCTATCTTAAATGAAAGGTATTTATTGCCCAAGTATTCTTGGGTACATAAAATATGAACAAACGCTATATGCTGGGTTTTTGATGTATGTGGTAAAATAAAAAAAATCATGCGAATGTGTCATTGGGGTATCGGAATGAAGGCAATTAGAAGACGATTACAAAAATATATATGTCATGACTAAAAAGTATAAAATAAGATAAATTATTAAAAGCAAAAAAACCTAACTGATGCTAAAAAGATTGAAATAAGCTTAACAGTAAGCGGTACCCACTAATTTTCATCTGGTTTGAGATTTGCAAATGGGTACGCAAGTCTCAAACCGTATTTTATACCGTCGGTTAAACGTGTTTCGACGTTTTTAGCATCAGTCGGGTTCGGGTTCTTTATTTTATTTAGCAACTACTTACTGATAGTTGTCCTCCAGCTGTCGTACCTCCCGAACCCTGTGTGCGTGACGCAAAAGATCCACCCGTGCCACCACGACATGTGGGGGAAGGGCCCCATGCAGAACATCACCACGCAGCGCCACGACTACGTGCCCAAGCCCAGCGAACGTCGCGAGAGCTTCAAGCCTCCATCTGATTTCAAGGGCGTTGATCAACCATTTGAAAGTAAGGATTAGTAAAACTTAACGGAATTTTCACTTTTTACTCAATGAAATTCAGTACCTACCTACGTACAATCCACGGGCCGTAGTCTAAAAGGGAATGCACGCATTTCAGTAATTTCAGTGTAGGTATGTTGTATTTACTTGACAATCGCTAAAACGATCAAGATAGTAGCACATATTGAAAATAGGGTAATCCCCGATTTCAACATTGAATAAAGTTTTGTGCTGATTTTAATCAGTGCAAACTATGTACAAGTTATAAATAGGCATGACTACTTGACAATCGCTAAAACGATCAAGATAGTAGCACATATTGAAAAATAGGGGAATCCCCGATTTCAACATAGAATAAAGTTTTGTGCTGATTTTAATCAGTGCAAACTGTGTACAAGTTATAAATAGGCATGACTACTTGACGATCGCTAAAACGATCAAGATAGTAGCACATATTGAAAAATAGGGGAATCCCCGATTTCAACATTGAATAAATTTTTGTGCCGATTTTAATCAGTGCAAACTGTACAGTGTACAAGTTATAAATAGGCATGACTATTTGACAATCGCTAAAACGATCAAGATAGTAGCACATATTGAAAAATAGGGGAATCCCCGATTTTAACATTGAATAAATTTTTGTGCTGATTTTAATCAGTGCAAACTGGTAACCTATTGAAATATCGAATTTCTGTTACCCGAATCTTAAAACCCCGAAAACGGTTGGTAGAACTTTTAAAAGACAGAAGTAATGAATGACAACTTTCTATAATTCCGTTTTTCATTTCCCAGATGAATCAATTTCCAGGTGCACTAAAACCAAATTTTCAAATAGTATTTTTTTGTTTCCCATATTGTCATAATCAAAATATAGTTATACCAGATTCTCAGAATATTCTTTTTTGGTTCCCATCATACCATTTTCCAAATAAACTATTACCAAATTTTCATAATCTTTTTATTTGGTTCCCATACAAATCGTGTTCCAGCTAAACTTTATACAGGTATAGTGAAAATCAGTAAATTTATACGATTCATTTAGGGTGTGTAACGGTTGATATAATAATAAAAAATCTAACGTTCACTTAAGACATAAATAATTTCACTTAATATAATGAAAGCCTGAAGACTTATAATATAATTTTGTTTAAATTATTGTTTTCCATGTCATGCATGAACAATTTTGTATGCAGGTATAATCAATGAATCAGGAAAGCGAGCTCGTGAACACTGCGTACCACACCTGACCCGACTCGCCGTGGTACTTGTCTGCCCTACACTAGAGTGTTATTTAAGAACCGGAGGCGCGGAGGGACGGGAGCCCCTTATTTCGTAGAAAGAAATTTCATAGAATTTCGTTTCACAGAAAATGCTTTAGATAATATTTGGTTCTTATATTTTTATTTCGAATATTATTGTTTCAAAAACAATTTCCTACAATGAAACATATTTCACAGAAACACAATTGAACGAATTTTTAATCACATTTTTTTGTTTAACAAACTTATCATACTGTAGATTTATTTTTTAACGAATATTAAACCACCTTTATAATGTTCCAAATCACATTTATTTTTAACTGTAACATTTACAATTTTAACACCCCGACTCAGATTACCCCGACTCGGATAGGTTAGGCTAATGCGCATTAGGCCTTCGTGGTTATTTTTTTATAAACCACCCAGAAGTAGGAGCCCCGCGTAGCGGGGCTCCGTCGACCTTGTAGACGCAAGCTCGGGCGCCCGGGCGAGCTGGAACGGCTGAGGCCGGTCGCCAAAGCTGCGGAAGCGAGCGTTGCCTGCTTGCCTGCATGCTTGCCTGCTTGCCTGCATGCTTGCCTGCTTGCCTGCATGCCTGCATGCTTGCCGGTTTGATTGCCAGCTTGCCTGCATGCATGCTTGTTTGCTTACATGCATACATATATTTTTAAGGCAACGTGTGTTTTGTTCAGTAGGTCTCCAATTGTAGTTAGTAGACGCCATATGAGGTTTAGTTTTAGGTTTATCTGGATATTGTTTGTCTGGATATCAATTAACTGGATATCAATTAATTGCATTTCAAAAATTAGTGTTTTAAAAATTAGGCTTTCGTGCATATGGATTACGGTCATCTGGATTTTGTGCATTTAGATTTCGTGTGTCTGGAACTCGTTCGTCTGGATTATAAAACGTCTTACAAATGAATAAATCGGCAAAGGAAATTCGGAGTTGCGATTATATGGCAAATAAAACTTCGGAATTTGAAAAACCGGGATTATGAAAAATTGGCCAAACGTTTTCTGGATTATGATATTCGGAATATTAAAATTCGGGATTAAGATAGGTAACCGTGCAAACTGTGTACAAGTTATAAATAGGCATGATTTGAAATTATTTTTCTTTGCTACATCTGCTTATACTCGTAAACATCTAGAATAGTTAATATTGCTAGATCTTGCGAAAAGCATGAATTACAAAATTATACTAATTTTCATCGCGGCTCGGAGAGTTCGGTATCCGCGTTCCGGCATTTCCTCAATTTTGCACTTGATCATCCAGCAGTGATTATTAGTAGGTACGCATTTCATCTTCTACGACGTCAATCCATTAGGTATTTCTTTTGATAAACTTCTGCTACCCACGTAGCCTGCCGGTTGCCGCACTAGATGCGGAAAAACTTTGAGTAACTGTATTTTAATAAACTTAAAATCAAAAGTATATCGCTATGTCCGTTCAGTTCTTGGTTTTGATAACGTGAATGAAATAGGTATTTGTGGTAAATTCTCTTCATTATAATCTGTCTAGCGATAACAATTGATATTTAATTGTACTGCATTAGTGATAATAGTGCAAATTGTGAAAAAAAAAACACCGGAAATGTCAAGATAAAAACGGGTCCTTGATAATACGTTTAAAATTATGACATGACTATTGTTTTTGCTTCATAAAGATAGCGATAGCTTCGTTGAAAACAAAATTAAAAACCTATCAAATCCTACTAATGATATAAACGCGATAGTTTTTAAGTAGGTATGTATGGATGGATGGATGTTTTTTACTCTTTCACCCACTACTGAATGGATTTTAATGAAACGTTACAATAATATAGCTTATATATCAAAATAACCCATAGGCTACAATTTACAACGATAACCGATATTATAGCGCAACATCCACGCGGGCGGAGCCGCGGGCAAAAGCTAGTATGATTATAACTTACAAGTTTAAGTTGTAGGACAACTGATTGACGGCACTAGGCTCGCTTTCTATAACGTGGGCCGAAAATCATAAGTACTTCAAAATACACCTCGGCCTACCCGTTCGGGGATTTACAGACTTACAAGTTAGTCTAAAAATAAATTTAACCAAATATAGCCATGTAGATAATCTGATCTCCAAACCTCGGGAGGAATGCTTCGTAGCATTATGAGCAAAAACCCTATGCCAGCGCTACCCAGATCGTCAGTCCTACTGACTGGGGGTTACCTAGCTACTAAGTAATTATATGTAGAAAATATTACATCCGCTAAATATTATATTCTAGATCGCACAGTGAACAAGCTGTCGTACCTGCCGCCTGAAAGACCAGAACCAACCAAGTCCTTCGCGCCAAATCGCTGTTATGAACGACCAAATGCCAAGATGGAGGGTACCACTACCCATAAGATGAGCTTCATGCCTAATCAAGTAAGTGTAAATAAATACAATAATAAGTGTAAACTCATCTACAGTACGTGCACATCTCTTTAGGATATACTGTCTCTATTACTTCGACAGAGAGAATACGAATTGTTAAATAGAAGCCGCCTTAAACTACTTAGTTGCTAAGGGATCGGTCTCAAGATCGAGAGATCCCTACTGGACTAGGCTTAGGCGATCTACTCTATAGATGGACTGTAGCGTGCCCTCTTTTAGATAGCAATAGTATTGTAGAAAGTGTTGCAACCTCATGACTAAAATTACCCTTAAGGGAACTAGCCAAGGAAACTTGTCAGCGGACGATTGGGAATGTAAGTAAATTTAACACAACGACGTATTCTTTTCTTTTTCATTTATTATATACCCTTTATTGTATACCAAGCGTAGAAATCATATCACAGGAACTCAGCACAGAATACCATGTTCCAAACATCGATACTATTTACACACTTACATCATGCTCTGAAACTTTTCCCAAATCAGTTGGGGTCGGCTTTCCCGTTTAACTTTGATGCGGCTGAACTCTTATATTTTCTGTGAAGCGACTGCCATCTGACCTCCACAACCAATTGACGATATCGAAGTTCTGTAGTTAGCTAGTCGGACTATTTACAGCTCCAACTACCATAGACGTTTGTATGGCATCCAGGACCGACGACTTAATGTGCTGTCTGAGCCACGCAAATACCCAGAATTTAACTATAGGTCTTTTAACACTGAATCTGAAGGAAATCTGTAATGTAATTATATCAAGTTCCTTTTTGTATGTTTCAAGTTACAAACTGCAAAACAAAATGACTACCCTACAAGTTGGGTATAAAACTATGTTCATTTTATGGTAGATAACATTCTTTTTGCTATTATTGAAGGTTTTTTTTATTTTTGATAGCAACAAATTTACTAAAATAAGTTGTTTGCGTATCAAAGATCGATACCATAGAGAAGATTATTGCATGGGAAATATAAATGAGACGAGCTTGTTGTAGCACATAATAAGTAATATTTAGACTCAACCGCGTGATACCAGAATCGCCAAACACCAGAATCGCAAAACACCAGAATCGCAACACACCAGAATCGCAAAACACCAGAATCGCAAAACACCAGAATCGCAAAACACCAGAATCGCAAAACACCAGAATCGCAAAACACCAGAATCGCAAAACACCAGAATCGCAAAACACCAGATTCGCAAAACACCAGATTCGCTATATACCAGATTCGCTATATACCAGATATGCACAATACCAGATATGCACAATACGAGATTTGCAAAATGACAGATTTTGTACAGTCAAAACAAAATTTAATAATAATAGAAATATCTCAGTAATAGGTGCTTCTACCTTATTAGTGATTCCTAATTAATAATTCCAATCTTTGTAGACAAACTTCCACGGTGATTTCCTTATTGACGCAGGTTGTTACAATTTTATTATTTTTGTCATCTTTCTCTATAAATTTTAAATTTATTTTCTGGCCAGGACAAAAAAAAACATTCTTCTTAATTTTTACATCTTGTAAAAGTGCTTCTTTCTTTATTTGAATGAAAAATTAAAATGTCGGTTTATGTGGTATTTTCGTATGAATGCGTCTCTGCCACCCCTCTAAGGCATTAGTTGTACAATTTTTTATCTCTAAAGCAAGAAAAAATATCTGTAGCTATTTTTTGTAGCCACTGATTTTCAAAATATTCTTTTAATTTATAAAAATTCAAACAATATTTTAGAATCCAAATATTTTCAAAATCATCATTAATATTTTCTTCTATTAATACATTCATACAGAATAGTATGAATTCAATTAATTACGACTGTACTTCTGTTGTTTTGCGTTTCTGTTACATTGCATATCTGGTATATAGCGAATCTGATGTTTTGCGAATCTGGTGTTTTGCGATTCTGGTATTACGCGATTGAGCCGCTAATCTCGGGATGTTTATACTCACTACGGCTTCGACAGCCAAATACAACTACATCCAAACACTGTCTCACTTTAGTTCCCTGTATTTAGTCCGAACATGTGAAAAATATGTAATTATCACTTAGCATTTCGAAACATTACGGCTACACCCAATAAGTTGACAACCAGCTGACGTACCGTTTGGCAATAAGCACTTTTGACAAACCCATAAAAAGGTTACGCGTAAGGAGTGGCAAGATCAATGGCTTCTTCCCGTTCTCGGCTTCTTCGGCAATAGGCTCGCCACATTGGGACCTAAACATTAGCTGGCGAAATGTGGGTGCTAGCACCTCTGCCTACCCTTTCGGGAATATAGGCGTGAGTTTATGTTTATATTTATTTCTATTGGCAGCGACGTCATCGACACTGTTAGTGTAAATTGCCTAAGGGACTAGGTACCTACTTGAACCCACTCTAACACAAATAGAACTAACTTCAAATCGATCTTGATGCCTGGACTTTCCCTTCCTATTGGCCGATTGTTCTGATATTTGGTACACCCCCTAATTCGGACAGTAATCCAATTTAATTTGCTTAGTTTTAAGATCATTTTAAGACTGACATATATTTCTGACGCTGACTGTACAAGTATCTATTAGTAGTACACAAGAACAGTGAAGTGTGTTCGTGACTGACGATTCATTAAAACATCATCATCATCTGTCGAGAATATCAGGGCAAAACTTTGAATCTTAAAGAAAACCAAAATAGAACAGACCTTGTGCATTGTGTGCCTGGAAATCGCCTTCACTAGCCTTTCCTAAGGCAGCATTGAGGCATACTAAAATTAACGTTTACTTTCAGATTCTGCCGAAACAGCCTATCCCATGGGCCACCAGGCAACCATATCAGAAGCCTGAGACGAAATTGGATGGCCATACGACTTACACCATGAGGTATAGTGAGTGGAATTTATTTTATCTTTACACCGAGTATATATGTACTATCTACACGACTAGAGCATCCATCTACGATGGGTTCTGTTTTTGGCATTTATAATTTAGTCGCTTCACGGAAAATACTTGTTGAAAGCTTCGGATGCGACTGGCATTAACGCTAGAATGGAGAAGAATTGCCTTTTACTGCACCCGTGAGAAGAGATGATTGTCTATTATTACTGGAAACTACACGTGTATATTACAAGATAATACGAGGTAGATAGCTTTACCTTTAGTGAAAGTCATAATCATACGACTTTTGTTTCCAGCTACTTGGATGCGGAAAGCGATTGTCGGCGACGTGCTATCGTACCGTTGTCATGCTCGAATCCTGTTACATCGTCAAAACAGTTCGACACTCAAACGGTTTACAAGAACAGGTTATAATCTATTTTTTAATTGCAGTTAATAGAATTTATACAAATCCACATGGTACAATTAGATTGGGGGCGAAAATAATATGTAATACTCTGCAATTTTATTTCCACTATTTGTAGTGCAAATATCACATTACTCATGTTTACTTGTTTATGGGTATGAATAATCGGACACCAGCGATTGGACGGATAATCGCCCCGCCTTGCCAATGTGGCCAAAATGGCCCACATACGTGGCAATTTCATCTGTATCCCCAGGTCCCCCTTGAAGGCTCAAATAATGGAGGCGGTATGTCCCAGCTGGACCATCGACATATTGCAGGCCACTTCGAACCTTTCAGTTCAGCCGGTTCAGTACCACTCTGAATAAGCCTTACTTTAGTCCTACAGTTGATATGTGAAATATCAGGGATTAATTTAGGGTGAAATTTCCCATTTGATCCGATAAGTAGCCAGTGAATAGATAATGCCCAGGGCAAGTTATGGGTTTAAATACTAGCGATTTTTTGTTCACACGTCAGTATATTCATCGTTTATGCATTTCAGTTATTTACCAGCTAAAGCTGAAAAACCCATTCCGGTGAAGCCTTGTTCCAACTTGGTTCCGTCCACGGCTCTAATGGATGGGGACACTGTCCAAAAGGTAATGATCAAGCTATTCATATTATTGCTAAAAACCGAGACAAAAACGGAAAAATCTGCAGCGTTTTAGATGGTATACAATAGTTTTAACATCTACGTACAGTAGGTACCTCCTAATTATTTAGGGAGTTGTAGGTTATTGTACGCTGATATTGAGCCATAAGACAATTGGCCGTGAGTTTTTTGGGCATATTTTTTACCCATACTTTGCTTCGAAAATCTGGCTGTGAATGTAGAAGCAATAATCTAGATGGTCATAAGTGCTACTTTGTGACCTACATGAATAACAATCTGCTTCCGTTTATGAATGTGAATTTTGGTTTTGTCCAGCTGTCGTACCTCCCAAACCCTGTGTGCGTGACGCAAAAGATTCACCCATGCCACCACGACATGTGGGGGAAGGGCCCCATGCAGAACATCACCACGCAGCGCCACGACTACGTGCCCAAGCCCAGCGAACGTCGCGAGAGCTTCAAGCCTCCACCCAAGTTCCACAGCGTAGACCAGCCATTCGAGAGTTAGTATAGTAAACTTTAGAATTCTTTCTCGTAGATACGTGTTCCTCGTAGAAACATTAAGCTCGTAGTGAGTACAGACACACTTTCTTTATAAACGCACTTCCTTCGTACTCTTTCTTCGTAAACGCACTTTCTTCGGAGATACACGACGCATTTTCTTCGAAGATGCAGTTTTCTTTCTTCCTTCGGAGATGCACTTGCTTCGGAGATGCACTTTCTTCGTAGACGCACTGTCTTAGGCGGTGCACTTTCTTCGTAGATGCACTTTCCTTGTGAACACACTTTCTTTGTAGACATACTTGATTCATAGACGCAGTTTCTGCCTTTCTTCGGAGTAGCACTTTTATTGTCTACACGCTGTTCTTATAGACACTCTTTCTTTGTAGACACACTTTCTTCGTAGACACGCATCCTCACTCAAAAACTGCGCCTAGTCCGTGGAGTTGCGAATACCAGCCCGTGATACCATACCATTCGTAGACACGCTTTCTTCATAGACACGCTTTCTTCATAGACACGTTTTCTTCTTAAACACACTTTCTTCATAGACATACTTGCTTCATAGACACACTTACTTCATAGACACACTTACTTCATAGACACACTTTCTGCGTAGACACACTTTCTGCGTAGACACATTTTCTGCGTAGACACATTTTCTGCGTAGACACACTTTCTGCGTAGACACACTTTCTGCGTAGACACACTTTCTTCGAAGACACACTTTTTTCGTAGCGACACTTTCTTTGTAGCCACTTTTAGCGTAACCACTTTCAACGTAGGTACTTTCAACGTAGCCACTTTCAACGTAGCCACTTTCAACAAAGCCAGTTTCAACGTAGCCACTTTCAACGTAGCCACTTTCAACGTAGCCACTTTCAACGTAGCCACTTTCAACGTAGCCACTTTCAACGTAGCCACTTTCAACGTAGCCACTTTCAACGTAGCCACTTTCAACGTAGCCACTTTCAACGTAGCCACTTTCAACGTAGCCACTTTCAACGTAGCCACTTTCTACGTAGCCACTTTCAACGTAGCCACTTTCTACGTAGCCACTTTCTACGTAAACACATTTTATATGCAGACCCACTTCCTTCGTAAACGCATTTTTTATATAGTCACACTTCACTTTCTTCGTAAATAATTTCTTCGTTAACGTTTTTTCTATGTAGACATACTTCCATCGCAGACACATTCTTTCTAGACATTTTCTTTGTAGATATCGTTGATAGACTTTTTTCGTAGATACACTACCTCGTATATAAATTTCCTTGCAGATCCATACACGTTTGCCCAAGCAGTCAAAACCGATAGTAATATGGAAAAGCTTAATGACTGTAGAAAATTTCATGAGCTTCTTCTTGTATAGATAGAATTAGATACTTGTACAGAAATAGGTGTATGTGAGGGTGTGTTGTAGTAGTGTGTTCGTTGTTATTTATGTATATTATGTTTAGATAGAAGTTTGCTAATTGACCCTTTTATAAATAATTTGTTCTGTAATTGGCTGTTGGTGATAGACCGTAAAATATTTGCATTTATCTTCAGATCGTACAGTCAACCGTTTATCATTCCTGGACCCTGGGCGCTGTAAGGTACCTGAGAATTACGCTCCGCAAAAGTGCTATGAAAAACCAGCAGGTCAGTATTTTCATGCCAGTCTCTTTTTTACTATCGTATAGGGTAGATAACCTTATCAAGGGTTTTGGTACCCATCAAACGTAACCTGCAAGTCAGTACACGAAATGTGACTAACGAAGAAGGCTCTGCCGCAGGTTTCTCAGGTTTGGGACGACCGACGGCCGTCGTTCCCACTAACGCCAAGGTAAGCCAAATCAAGTGACGAGAGTAAGAAATCCAACCCCGGACTCATAAGTACGTGCTTTATGTGCAGCATCTGCTAACGCTGCAATAGTCAGAAATTAAGCATGTACCTACCGAGCGACTAGTAAGTTACCAATATCAAACATAAAAAAGCTGCATTTCTGATCGACCAAAAATATCAATACGAAACTATTTTAAATGTATTTTTCACAAAGCAATCGTACAACTATGTTCTCTTTTGTAACAGCCAAAATGGAAGGTATGACGACCCAGAAGTTGTCGTACCAGCCTTTGTGTGTTCCTCAACCGCAGCGTCCGCCATGGGCGTGCAAGACTCCGTATGAGAAACCAGAGCAAAGGGTAAGCAGTAATTATCTCATCGAAGCTGGTTAGAACCAAGATAAAAATGAGGTCGCGTGGTCAAAAACTAAGTCAAGCCAAATTAAGAGGAAAAGTCGGCGGCAGACAGGACTACAGCTGTGATAAGTTGGTACAAGGGCTATCCCTCCCCTCAAGGCTACTAAGGGGTAGGACTATTCTTCATCTGACAGTAAACACAGCCCAAGAAAATTGATGTGCGGTCAACGACCTATGCAACTAGACTGAGTAGATTAAAGGCTCATTTAGACGAGGCGAGTTACTCGCCTGCAAAACACGTTTTTTATAGAAGGGACAGAAAAAAGTCGCTTCATCCAAACATTCGCTGAAAGAAGAGTCACAAGCTCTTCATCGCTGTCGAAATTTGCCTCGCAATTGAACCATTAAATAGTATTCGTCTTACAGAAATTTAAAGCAATAATCGTATTTTCACATATGGTGATATGTTACTTGAGAATTTTGTATGATATAATCGTAGGAGAAAATTTAGAGTCTGCCTGTGTGTAAACATTTTGATACAATAATGGTAGGGTGATGAACCGAAACATGCGAGAAACTCGATGACGCCTTACAACGGTCAGCTATTGAGCTCAATCTCTTTTACCATAAATAAGTTATCTTTGCTTTTTTTCAGTTGGAAGGCACAACCGTATACAAGTCATCCTTCCTACCGCCTGGTGAAGATTGCACCGAGTATATCGACCCCTGCACGTATGGTGATTGCCAACGTAAGTTACTTTATCTTTCTTGGCTTTATATCTGTGAATACATTTCCTAATATTATTTCATTGCGAATTTGATAGGTGGGAGTTTGATAGGTGCGAGTTTGAAAGGTGCGAGTTTGATAGGTGCGAGTTTGATAGGTGCGAGTTTGATAGGTGCGAGTTTGATAGGTGCGAGTTTGATAGGTGCGAGTTTGATAGGTGCGAGTTTGATAGGTGCGAGTTTGATAGGTGCGAGTTTGATAGGTGCGAGTTTGATAGGTGCGAGTTTGATAGGTGCGAGTTTGATAGGTGCGAGTTTGATAGGTGCGAGTTTGATAGGTGCGAGTTTGATAGGTGCGAGTTTGATAGGTGCGAGTTTGATAGGTGCGAGTTTGATAGGTGCGAGTTTGATAGGTGCGAGTTTGATAGGTGCGAGTTTGATAGGTGCGAGTTTGATAGGTGCGAGTTTGATAGGTGCGAGTTTGATAGGTGCGAGTTTGATAGGTGCGAGTTTGATAGGTGCGAGTTTGATAGGTGCGAGTTTGATAGGTGCGAGTTTGATAGGTGCGAGTTTGATCAATGTATCATGTCTTATTGTATACTTTATGCTTTGCCATAGTTCAAATAGAGTTGTATATCTACTATTACTGTCTACTGTTCCTTGTTTGTGTATCTGTAGTGTATCTGTATCCTAATCTTATTTTTTGTTTTGTTCTAGCCTGTGTGTGCACATGCCCCGCAGAGTGCATAAAAACGGATCCATGTGCTTGCGATTTCCCCAAGGCAGCGTGCTGCGCTTGATGCCGCCATGCTGACTGACTTCCAAATTTAAATGTGCTGAGACACTATATGATCAAGAAATTGGGTTGTGAAGGATAATGTAAAACAGCAGTACACCATGCTGAGAATAGTATTATGGATAATCTCGAGTAATATTTAGATAGCGTATAATTTTAAAATTAAATAAACTATTATATTAAATTATGTTATGTACGTATTGAATAAATATTTTTTTTTCTTTACATAGTGTTGGTCATTAGCGCGCTGATAGATTGTTTAGTCGCGATCCTTTTTTGCAAGTGGACTGGCTAACGTTGAGGAATAGAAAAGTGTTAATATATCCTATTTCTGGCCGACTAAGTAAAAGTATTAGGGACCCGTTTCATAAAACTACAATTTACAAATAAGTATAATTCGATGTACATTGCGTAGGTAATTGGTCATTTAAATAGGTTTTATAATATTATGGTCAATTAACTACGCAGTGTACATCGAATTGTACATGTAATTTGTAAATTGGAGTTTTATGAAACGGGCCCCTGGTCGAATTTGTGAATGTGAATTTAAACGTTTCCAGGATGCTATACACAATTTCCTCAAAATCGGTCAAGCCATTTAGGACAATGTCGCTTCGTAAGGTTTAACTCTACTGGGTCTCCATTCACTTGAATCCGCACATGGATATGGGTGTGTTTCGACTAGACTGCATTGCAACGCAAACTGCATTTACTTTACATGCAATTAGTACTGTAATAATACTGCAATTGCAGTTGGTGTGCCGTTCAATTAACCATTTGTGGAAATAGTCGTCTTTTTTCCGTTTTGACAGATTTTAATTTCGCCAGATTTTGTTTTCTTCGGACTTTCGTTTTGGCAGATTTTATTTCTGACAGCGTGTCACTTTATCTCAAACGTACAGGTAAGTACAAAATAAAATACCTAAGTATATGGATTCCGACCCTCTGCTCCCCTGAGCTGCTCCCCTAGGGGAGACGATAGGATTTTTTTATCATTTTTTTATTAATATTAAAAAAAATGTTGTTTTAAACACTTCGTTATGGTTATATTTCTAAACGTTTTATAATGTGGGTGCTCGCACCTCTGCCTACCCCTTCGGGGATACAGACGTGAGTTTATGTTTGTTTTATCATACAATAGGCAATCAGCTATATTTGTAATTTAAAAAGAAATATACCTAAAATTCCGGTGGGATACTGTGTGGAGTGGCCGACGACGCCATGACCCCCACGGCCGCACGCGATTGAAATGAAGGTTTCCAATGGCGTGCGCCGTGGTGGTCAGCATCATAATAATGAGAAATAATTATTCAGAGTAGGGTATTTCACTATTTTGAACCCAATGAGTTTATAACAAAAAAATTTTTTAAATTTTAAATGTAGTGAATCAGCCTTTCCCCATAATATGGAATGTATAGTGTTGGACACGGGTGACCAACACGGCGTTCAATATATTATGTTAACATGTTTCTAATAGTGACTGTATTTTTACTGTCGAAAGAAAAATCCGACGAAACCACAGGACGAAACCAAAATCTGGCGAAATTAAAATCTGTCACAACGGCAAAACACAAATGGTCGATTCAAGTTCTCATGCCACAGTTCTGTTAAATACTTTTTAATGGCCATTGCTCTTAGCGTAAAAAGATTAAAGAAATCGGACCAAATAATTTGTGTAGTTTTTGAAAGTTGGTACAGTTATATATACATAAACATACTAAAAGTCCCCGAAGGTTGAGACACGAGCCGGCGGAGGGGGAGAGGGGAAAGGTTCCTTTTTTCAGGCTTTTGCTTGTATATTGAAGACTTAATATCTCTCTAGTTACTTCTACATTAGTTATCGACATAAACATACTTTCCTTCATGCCAGCGTTTATCCCAGTCGCATCCGAAGCTATCAACTTGGAGTGTGGGGTCCGCTTTTACCAGTCCCACTGCGGATTTGGCTAAACTTCGACATTTTCTGTGAAGCGACTGCCACCTGACCTCCACAACCCAAAGACGATATCGAAGCATTGCAGCTAGACCAGTCGTTGGACTTTTGGGGGCTCCAACTACCCGTAACGACTACCCTAGATGTTTGTATGGCAACCGGGACCGACGGCTTAACGTGCTCTCCGAGGCACGACCAGATCAATATTTGCACTGAGCGGGGATCGAACCCGCGCCTCCTGCGCAGCGGGCGCGTTCATTACCGCTACGCCACGGAGGCTGTCAATTGTGTCTCAACGTCATTACTGTAGAATTAATACTTTGCTAAATACGAGATCGATGTCAAATGTAAGACAGCTTATTTCGTGACAAAATCACACCTGGCCACAGAGAGATCAGCGCTTGTTCAATTATTTTTTCTAGAAAAGTCGAATATTTAGGTATGCCGAGCATCCACCTTTCCCCCCTCCCCCACCTCCGGCTCAGGTTCCACCTTTGGGGACCTTTAGTATGTTTATCTGGGCACCTTAGAGACTTATTGTACCAACTGTTAAATCTCCACGAATTATTTGGTCTGATCTTCAATTTTCACGTTAATTTAAACGGGGTATCTCTACGAATCTCCTCTTCTACATTTCTGAACCATTCTGACACCATACGCCCAAACATCTGTGGCGATACCACATGTACCCAGCGCCATCTAGCGACATCAAGCAGAACTACTACGATACTACAAATCCTGCATCGCGAAAGTGAAGTTCCTGCGCTGGTACAATACATATACAACATCCCAACGACAATCGTTGGGCCGCGGCCCGCCAGGCGTGATCACCTTGCCTGGTCGGAGGATCCTCCCTTTGTGTTGGAGGAACATCACACCTCGTTCCTCCACAGTGGTGACCCCGACGTGATCTGATCACGTAACCTTCGCTGAGCATGTCAGCAGCATTCTCATCGTCACATCCTATTCACTTCTTCCGCATGAGCGGTAATCAAGTCTTCGCCAGCACCTTCGGCCCTTACAAGGCTACCACAGCATGCAGCGATCGCTGCAGCCTGGTTACCCTTCGGCCACGCCTGCATCTATGGCACACACTACACGTTCATACGGTCACGTAAGAAGAGGACATCTCTCCCGTCTACGTAGTAACTCAGCCATTTCGCCCCAATACACGGGGGACTACCTCGCCTTATCGAGAATTCGCCCCGTCACTGCCGAGGACTCACCTCAACTCACCGAGGATTCGCCTCGCCTCACTAGCGGTTCGCCGAGGTTTCATCTCGACGCTTCGAGCCCCAACTCGCTGGGCATTCAACGCAGGACCGCAGCACCGCAGCACCGCAGCACCGCAGCACCGCACTTGCCCCGCATCTTCGGGACCAGCGGTAGTCCCGACTCACTGGGACTAGCGTGGATGACTGTTCCGTCAAATGGAATAAGCGGCGTCCAGATCCGACGAAACGGAACTACTCAAGACTGGCAGTGGCACGCTCCTCAAGAGAGCTAAGACAGCTGACTCATCGCAATTAACCTCCGGCCTTGGAGGGGAGTGATGTGGCGATACCACATGTACCCAGCGCCATCTAGCGACATCAAGCAGAACTACTACGATACTACAAATCCTGCATCGCGAAAGTGAAGTTCCTGCGCTGGTACAATACATATACAACATCCCAACGACAATCGTTGGGCCGCGGCCCGCCAGGCGTGATCACCTTGCCTGGTCGGAGGATCCTCCCTTTGTGTTGGAGGAACATCACACCTCGTTCCTCCACACATCAAATAGGACTACTACTACTAACTAATAATCTACATTCAAAAATATACATAAGGAACTTAAAAACTTTATTTATTGACCGATACACTGTTATTCGCGAGATCGCGTGACAAGCTTCCGTTCACATGAGAGTCGACATCCACAGAATGCATAATATGCATATAATAGTACGAGATCCCACTGCAGGATTGGTGCGCTCATCGACTTTTTGTTTAAAACCAAATTTTTATGTTTATTTATAATTAAGAGAATATATATTTACTCGGGTGCCTATCAAAATTTGGCCGCCATTATTTTTAATTAAATTATTTTTAATTGATTTTTGGTAAAAAATTTCGTTTATTTATTTTTTAAATAAAATAACGTCTACATTACGGTAATTAATATGAAGATTCTAAAAAATCACGGTTGCCATTGCGCACCTGGCCGCACCTCTTTGCAGCCAGGTGTAAACAGGTATGATTTCGATAAATTTATACGTTTATAACCTATATTTACTAATAATATGTCAAATTGAAGCTAATTTTTTTCTATTAATGATCATATATAGTTGCTTAATTAAATCTGGCCGCAAATAAGGGCTACTGGCTGTTAAAGATACTAAATATTTAAGATAGAGTGAAAGAGAGTTAGCGTGTAACATCATTTGTCAGACTAGGACAGCGATTGCCGGCTGTGCGACGCTTTTAAGCCATTGCGCATGCGTCGAATGTTAGTGTTCTCAACTAAACAGATGCAGCATTTTTATGCTAACATGAAAACCACGCTGTTTTGGAGTTCGTAATAAACAACGTTTTATATTTACATTGTTATTTTATTTCAATTCAAATCCTACCTGTCCTACCTCCTACAAATTCAATTCGAATTTGTAGGAGGTAGGACACGACGTTATTTCCGTCCAATTGAGCAGTCCGACTGGGGAAGTACCTCCGCCTTACAGAATACCGCGGCCATAATAACCTCGTGTTGAGTTCCCGGCGGTGAGTAGGGTAGCCAGAGCTCACTGGAGAGTTTTTGTGTTGTCAGTGGGAAGACCTGGCTTATCCTGCTTTATCTTCTACACTGACGGCACAGAAACTCTCTGTTTTAACAGGGTCGGCAGCGCGAGTGTGGCGCCCCTGGTGTTGCACACGTCCGTAGGCCACGGTAACTACTTTCATTCAGGTAGGCCGTGTGCTTAGAAATCATTGAAGTCGACATAGAAATCATTGATGGTTTTTATTATTTGTATCAAATTGGCTCTACTTTACCACAAACATTTGGAAAAATAGCAGAATCGATATTGATGAAACTTTGTTCGAAAAATGCTCAGGAATTACACATCATATTTGATAGATATTTAACACCATCTATTAAAGATTGTGAACGACAAAATCGCGAAGGAATTGATATTCCATATACAATTAATGGCCCTTTGCAAAAAGACCCAATGATTTTTTAAAAAGCTTGAAGAATTTTCGTTTCAAAGAAGTCTTCGTAAAATTCTTAGCTAGCCATTGGGTCGATGATTCTTTTGCTCCAATATTAGGAAATAAAAAAAATTATGTTACTGTTGGAGAGCAATGTTTTTCATATTGTTCTGTTGGAAATTTAGTAGTGAAAACTGAAGAAATTGAATTAGCATGTAAACATGAAGAAGCGGATACGAGAATTGTTTTCCACATAAGTAAAGTACCTGAAAATTCAAAAATTTTGGTAAAAGCATCAGACACGGACGTTTTAATAATATTATTAGGTAATATGCATAAATTTCCTAATTTGCATATTTGGTTGGCAAACAGTTCATCAAGCAAAAGTAAAAATAAAGATGAAGTTTACATAAACTGTACGGACTTATCAAAAAAATTAGGCGCGACTTTATGTCTTGCTCTTCCTGCTTTTCACGCCTACACGGGTTGCGACTATACGGCTGCATTTTTCAACAAAGGGAAGCTTCGGCCCTTGAATTTATTTATTAAAAATCCAGAAATTCAACAGGTTTTTGCGTCTTTAACTAATCCTACTGACATCTTCAATGAAAACAAAATTGATGCAGTCCAAGAGTTTACGTGCCTTATGTATGGAATCTCAAAGTGTCAAAGCGTAAATACCGCAAGATTTTTATTATTTAACAAAATGTACGCTTCAAAACAAAATAATGAAAAATTTATGAAGAGAATTAAAGGTTTGGACTCGACGCACATTCCACCGTGCTGGAAATCTTTGAAACAAAAATTGTTGCGGACAATCTTTGTTAATTCGATTTGGTTAAATGCCACTGAACCAGACTGCATCAAATTCAGCCCAGAAAATAATGGCTGGCTGGTACTAGATGGTTTTTTAAAACCAACATGGTTCCTGGGAGACTTAACTCCAACGCAAGTTAATAGTGTGCTATGTGAATCCACGAACAAAGCTTCCGATAACGACGATTCTGATATTTCTAGCGATGAAAGTGATAGCTCCGATGATAGTACAACTGAAAGCTCCGATGATTCAGATTTTTAAATAAGAGTTACGGAAATATAAGAATTATAAGATAATTTTTTTAATTTTTTAATTTTTTAATTTGCTGTTTAATTAATATGTAACAGACAACTAAATACTTGAATAAAATCTAATAAAATTTTCAAATAATACTTTCGCAATAAAACTTTCTTTTACTTAAGTCACCTTGGTTTTATTTTTTAATTAGCAAATTGTCTAACTCCATTTTAGAGAATCTTTTATTTGTACGAAAAAAATAATTACTTCAAAATTTATTATCATTTTAAAAAACCATTCAATATCATTAATATCTAATAGAGATATAATATTTAAGTTTGAATCATTCAAATAATTTGTAATTGGATTATTGCTTCATCAAAATGTTAAAAAAATCACGCTCTAAAAAATAAGGAGTTAGATAAATTGCTAATTAGACCATCGATATATCAAATCAATATTATTTTTTTGTTGCAATTTTTAAATTTGTCATTTTGAAAAAAATTAAATATTTTTTGGAGTATTTATTATAAGTCGTCTCTATTACTCCCCGGTGGTTGAGAACACTAACGTTCGACGCATGCGCAATGGCTTAAAAGCGTTGCACAGCCGGCAATGGCTTAAAAGCGTCGCACAGCCGGCAATCGCTGTCCTAGTCTGACAAATGATGTTACACGCTAACTCTCTTTCACTCTATCTTAAATATTTAGTATCTTTAACAACCAGTAACCCTTATTTGCGGCCAGATTTAATTAAGCAACTATATATGATCATTAATAGAAAAAAATTAGCTTCAATTTGACATATAATTAATAAATATAGGTTATAAACGTATAAATTTATCGAAATCATACCTGTTTACACCTGGCTGCAAAGAGGTGCGGCCAGGTGCGCAACGGCAACCGTGATTTTTTAGAATCTTCATATTAATTACCGTAATGTAGACGTTATTTTATTTAAAAAATAAATAAACGAAATTTTTTACCAAAAATCAATTAAAAATAATTTAATTAAAAATAATGGCGGCCAAATTTTGATAGGCACCCGAGTAAATATATATTCTCTTAATTATAAATAAACATAAAAATTTGGTTTTAAACAAATAGTCGATGAGCGCACCAATCCTGCAGTGGGATCTTAGACTATAACTAAAAAAGTAAAATTATGAATGCTAGCTATCCTTTACTTGACAAGCAAGATTGATTAGGGACCAGGTAGGGGTAATCGCAGCCTGCCAGCAATTGGGAAACCACTTATAAGCGAAACACTATGCTAAAATCACAGAATAATTTTAAATTGGTATAAGGCATGACGAGACTTGAACCCGTGATATCGCTTTCTAGAGAAAAGTATAGTTCGCCAAAGCGCAACCAACAGGATATTCCTGAGTAATATACTCAATAGAAGCTAAGTGAAATATCTATCTATAAAACTGGGTACTAAAAGAGTATGTGCTGAAAGAACGGTCTTAGCACTTTCAATTAACTTTTAACCATTCAGGGAGGGCCAACCGAAACTAAAATTGTTCCGAATGGATTAATATTGCACTAATATCGCCAAAAGCATCGCAAATATATCCTTCCAACCAATAAATATAGAATCAAGATAAATTTTAAACCTAACGACCCTATAATCGATAAACAGACACTCCCTAGAAATCAATCTTCCTTGCAAACGGATATCTCATTCTGTAAATGGAAACTCTCAAAGTAAAATGGACCTTAACACTTGTGTATAGTGTTATTTGAGTCGCTGCAACAGCGTGGTGTTCAGTATGTTGGCCTGTGCGAGTGTGGCCCCAGGGTCACTGAGTTCTGCAGAGGGGAAAGTAGTGAGTAGGCTGAAGTTCTGAAGCTGGTACGACGGCTCGGCGCGAGACACGTACTCGTGCAAGTCCGCGACGGTATGAGTGTGGTTGAAGCGGCCCGTCAGGCGGCTGCCGTCTGCTAAGCGGAACTGAAAGGAAAGCCACGGGAACTTTGGGATAACAGTACTCATGCTTTCTCTCCTCAAAAGTGACAAACTTTCAATTTTTATGTATTATCAACTCTTGTCTAAACCTATTTGAGGTGAAATAAAGATAAAAAACTAGATGCAGGTATTTGCGATTTCATGCTTCATACTCTGCATCACTTATTTTACTCCCTTAGGAATACCTACTATTTTGAAAAACGCTCATACACGTGTACAGTTATTTCTAACAAGAAGTAGGTATATAAAATGTTATAAATTTTACTCTGAAAATGACAATATGACAAGCCTTTATTTTGCCCCCTGAGAGTGAAATCTCGTTACTCGTTTGCATTTACTTCTAACTAGAAGCAGATATATAATATTTCACCAACACACAAACCTGTATAGTGGTAGTAGGGCCGGCCGCGTCGAGGCGCACGTTGTCTTGCGCGGCACGCAGGTTAGCGGCACGTTCCGACGGCGCCGTGCCGTCCCCGCCCGTCGCGCCCACCGTCACCGGGGTCGGGCTGTATACACACACAGGGATTAACTAGACCGTGATCTACCTACTGACGTGTGTCACTTGCCCAAACACGTGTACACCGGAGGAACTCATGAGTCCCTCTGAGAACGCCGTCGGGGTGGCTTTACACTGGGCAAATTAAATACGACGCGATTTGCCGTCAATTCGATAGAAGAAGATGTTCACGACTATAATAAAGTGTTACATTCGTACAGTTCAGTTAGTACATTCTTTATTTAAGATCATAAGATAGTTTTTTTGCAATGATGTTCGTCAGAAAGGCTATACAGTAAATGGTCTAAGGCCAAGCCTCTGGACAAAAGAGCATTTGAATTTCTGGACATTTTGATAGATTCCAATGGAATACAGAAAAAGTATCAACAGTTCCCGCTGGCAGATTTTATAGTAACAAGAACTAATGCTAGTCGTACCTTCCGAGCAGATGTCCCTTGCCAGCGAAAGCCTGAGCCTTGGGCACGTTCCGCGGGCATTCTTCATGACGCCGATCTTCTAGGCTCACGCGAACCTCGCCTCCCGCCGCCGATAGCTCTGGAGGAATCACCCTGTGTACATACAAGATTGATTAATCCCAGTATTTAGCAAGGCTTTTTGCAGTTTTTAAGAAGTTGCACATTATTGTTGGACAGGTGAGGGACTGGACAATACATCGTAATCTGTTTGTTGCGGTATTTCTCCTCCACCAGCGTCCTGGAAGCGGTGGTAAGCTTAGCTTAATTAGAATTATTATTGACATCAATATAAAAAACAATTATTTTCTTCAAGATTGAATATAAATGACTATGATTATAACTATGATTATGACGCTAGCGCTGTGATATTCGCTTAAATTAGAACACTATATATAATTTCAACAAGATAACACATTTAATAAAATTGTTTTATACCAGTAAACTGCAAGCGTTGTATTAGTAATCACATTTCGTACACTTCGTAATAATTTATTATTATCAATTTATAAGCGTCGATTCGCAAGCATCGAATCGCAATAATTGACTCGTAAGTTTCGATTCGCAAGCATCGAATCGCAATAATTGACTCGTAAGTTTCGATTCGAAAGCATCGATTCGCAATAATTGACTCGTAAGATTCGATTCGAAAACATCGATTCGCTATAATTGACTCGTAAGTTTCGATTCACAAACATCATTCGTAATAATAGACTCGTAAGTTTCGATTTGTAAGCATCAATCCGCAATAATTGACTCGCAAGTTTCAATTCACAAGCATCGATACGCAATAATTGACTCGCAAGTTTCAATTCACAAGCATCGATACGCAATAATTGACTCGTAAGTTTTGATTCACAAGCATTGATTTGCAAAAATAGACTCATTAGTTTCGATTCGCAATCATCGTCTCGCAAGCATCAATTCGTTGGTTGATATCGTTTTATACCCTCGAAAGTATGCACGGGTCACGCCGCTGAATGTGTTTGTAAGTCGGAGTGAATAACTTTATGCAAGCTGGCTGTTTGATGTTATGATACATAATCAGACGAACATTGTGATGACGAACACACAATTAAAAATACTTTAGTCATGAAAGTAAACGAATTATTTAAATTTAAATGCCATTTTCTAGTACATATCTCTCTGTGTCTGTAGATAGACAGTCGTGCCAGTACCACAAACTACTGTCCGCTGCAGAGAGCCTTAGGGTAAATTTAAATTATATATATATTCTCACCCGCTACGTATACAGTTCAGGAACTCTGCATGGTCAGGGTCCGTGTAGGAGCGCAGCGGTCCCTGGTCCACGGTGAACCCTTCGCGGTACAACCGCAGTCGCACCGAACGAGGAGCGTTTGGCTGTAAAGGCAACATAACAAATTTATTATACTCACTGCAGGACCATCGGTCTTTGGGGAGATTTTAGCCCATGTCCGCGGCTTCGGTCTCTTCCAAATAAATTAGTAACAGTGTCACCTTTTTCTTAACATAACATTTTGATCTGGAATATAGGCTACTTTTTATCTCGGGAATAACTGCATGTGGGTCGCGGGAACGGGTGTTCAGTGTTTCACGCGCGCGGAGCCATGGGCAACGGCCAACAGCTAGTTTTTCCTGTTGTTCCTGTTCGTTTAGTAGTGTCAGGTAATAAACAATTCGGAACACATACCTGTCCTGCTTGCTGTTGTTGCTGCGGCTGCTCCCCTCCAGCTATGGGCTCATGGTCATCGGAAGTCTGACCTACAAGTTATAATAAAGTTTGTACTATAATCACAGAAAGTATATTAGGCCACCCCCCACCGTACTCGGGGCAAATGTGCCCATCACACTGACGGCATTGCTCCGCTGAATAGCGATGGCCATGTCCAACCTTAGCAGGTACGAGACGGAGCAAGAGTCACATAAATGATAAATACAAAAGCGCTTAGCTTCGCACATATGTTTAAAAGACAGTACAGTTGGAAAAAGAGATGGGTATAGATATTTTTATATTATAAAGTTGTATGGTGAATGTGTACACATATATCTTTTGCCGACCGTAGGAACTTGATAAAATTCTACAAAGGTAGCAAAAAGAAAGAGAAACTTAAGAAACAATTTATGCGTTCGCATGCAAGGAGTCGTCCGCAATGCAACTCGCTTTAAAAAAAAAGATAAGAAATATAATAATGCTGGTCTATGTACACTGTACAAAATAAGGCATTAAGATTCACTCATTCAGATCATTTTGAGTACTTTGTTCGTGAAGATCTATTTGATGCTAACTGTACTTGCACAAAACAGCTAGCAGACAGTTTCGAGAGAAAGTGCACATTACAGTGACTGGTTGTAATTTTTAATAGAGAACAAGTAGTAAACGTCAGCAAGGCACCCGTAGCGTTGCGAAACATGTTTATAGTAGGTAGTTTATGATACTGTTGCAAAATAAGGGTTCTTATAACACGAGTGTGTTTTAAAAAAACTAGCCGTAGGCGAGTGTGTTTTAAAAAAACGAGCCGTAGGCGAGTTTTTTTATAGTATCACACGAGTGTTTTAAGACCAAGTTATGTACAGTGCCATACACTACTTTATCTACTCTCATACTATAATACATAAACTAATTGATTTTACAAACAAAACCAAACTTTGTTTGATTTAAATGTAAAATGTTGGCGCCAAGGCGCAAACATCGATTGCGCATGCGTGTTTTTTTTTCTTCCGAATCGGCGGATTCTTTTTTTAAAGTAGAGGTTTACTTACTTACTTACTTCCAGCGGGGGACGCCGCAGACCGGACGGGTGATCTGCCCTTTTTATGGGGGCCATTTCACCCAATTCCCCTATTCCTCCTGTTTGGAGGCCAAGAAGTGTCCGGCAATCAAGGCGTTCCGTCGAACCTACCTGTCTCTTTGCAGAATCTTACGATCTGTTCCACCTTCAGATCCTCGAGGTCTTGTTCTTCTAGGGTGTCCGTCCCCATGTTTTCCCATCTTATCATTGAGTACATGGGGCATTTGGCCAGCAGGTAGAGGCTGGTTTCCTCCTCCTCCATGCACTCTGGGCATTTGGGGTCAGTTTTCACCCCTATAAGTGTCAGGTGCCTATTTAGTCGGCAGTGTCCCGTTATCACTTCTACGACCAGCCTCATGTTTCCTCGGGAGAGTTTTAACAGTCGGCTTGTTTTCTTTTTGTCAATGCTTTTGATGAAGATCTTCGACTGTCTCATGACTGGCGAGGACTTCCATCTCCGATTGGCTTCGGCCTCTATGCTTCGGCTGATGACTCCCTTTGTTATTTTATGGGCAATGGGTAGTCTGGGCTCAGGGCCCACTTGATCTACATCAGCTCCTTTTCTCGCCAGTTCGTCCGCCGTCTCATTGCCCATGTTGCCCTCATGTCCGAGCACCCAGGCAAGTGTTACGTCGAGTTTCCTGGACAGTCTTTCAATGGTTTTCTTGCATTCCTTGACGAGCGCAGATGTCGTCTCTGCTTTTTCTAGTGCCCTTAGTGCCGCCTGGCTGTCGCTGTAAATGGTTACCTTGCCTGTGTCTCTCAGGCAGTCCACCATTTCCGCGCATTCCATTATGGCATAAATTTCCGTTTGGAAGACACTTGCATATTTGCCTAAAGGTATTGTTTTATTTATTTCTGTTCCGTTTTCGCGCCTGATATGTACGCCGGAGCCAGAAAGCTTGGTAGATTCTTTTCTAGAGCCATCTGTGAAGCAGATGATGCCTTCTGCATTCATCATCCTGTTTTCTCTTGATCCTATGTGTATTCTATATTTCTTATCAAAAGTCCTCTCCTTCTTGATCAGGTCGTTGTTTGACAGGACCATTGATAGTCTTTCTTCGTAGCCTTGACTGATTCTGGCATGGCCCTCATCAAATGTGTTGGCTGTCCACTGACCAGTACTTCTCAGTTTGAACCATTGTTCTGTTGCTTTCCTTTTTATTTCAAGGTCTATAGGATTTAGGCCCAGTATGATTTCCAGTGCGGCTGTGGGAGTAGTCCTCATCGCGCCAGTGGTCATAAGAGCTGCCAGTCTTTGGACTTTGTTTAATTCCTGTTTGTTTCTTCCAGCTTGGGCTTTGTGCCACCACACTAGAGCTCCGTGTAATATTCTTGGCCATATAATTGCTTTGTATATCCACATCACTATGGATGGTTTCATCCCCCAGCTTCTGCCTACCGCTCTTTTGCATTGCATCATGGCCATTTTTGCCTTTGAGCATGCTTGGCTTATGTGTGACTTATAGGTCAGTTTACTGTCCAGTATTACTCCTAGATATTTGACCTCCTTCACCACTTCAAGGTCCTGATTATCTATTCTAATTGGTTCAGTCTGTCCTATTTTTCTCTTGTTGGTGAATAGGACCAGTTTGGTTTTGTCAGGGTTTAGGTTTAAGCCTTTACCCCTGCACCATTCTAGTGCTTCTTTTAGCCCCCTGTTCAAAGTAGAGGTTTAGTCCAGATGGTAGTTGTATAGGTTATTTAATGATATAGGTGTGCATACAAGACCTGTATCGTAATAAAACTTTTTTTTTGGCCTGTGTGTAATGTTTGTCATAAGAGTCTTGATTTCTATTTTATAATCTTTGTATTATAGTATCAGAGTAGATAAACATCTTAACAGCATTATAACTGAAAGCTGCTAACGTTAAAATAGATTAGAAATAAACAACTGTATTGCAAATTAACAAAAGATAAATTTGTGGTAAACATTAACACACCTAAACAAAAATCATAATAAATAACAAAATTATATCTACACATGGCAGTATATATATATCTACACTAAAAGCAATATCTTAAAAGCAATCAAAAGCAGTTCACATTATGCATTTCAGTTCAGCGAGCTAATCCAGAGCTGGAATGCTACTGGAATAATGTGAACCATCGCTGGAATGTACCCACTCAAGTGACACCAGTCCAGTAAAATTTAAGTGGGTTTAAAACACTGGAATATTGTGAACATTACAATCAAGAACAGCACTGGACTGGATTGATTCGCTGGATGACTGGAATAAAGTGAACAGGGCCACAAGTGATTATTTAAAAAAAGTTACCAACCAAGTCGGTACCCAACGCCACCGAATACGGAGCGCCCTCTGCTTGTAGAAGATGGCTCGTCTTCAAACACCACAGCTCCGCGCCTAAAACAAACAGGCACATGTCATTATAAATTTATTTGGTAACTGTACAATGCATAGGAAATGTTCATGGGGCTTTATGGGAATGATCGCCGTCTGACCTTCCAGCCCCGAGAGCCTAATACATCAATCAGCAGGTGAGATTACCTTATTCCTTAGCTTCCATACATTTAACAGTTCTGGATTGTCTACGGACGCAAAATTAAGAATTCTTCTCAGACAAAAAATAAACTCACATTTAGATTAAAATAATAAACCATTTGAAACTCACTCTCTAACACTCTTGAAGACCTCAGAGACAATATCCTTCCTCCCCTTTCCTGGGCCAAGAATTTGTTGGCCCGACCGTTCTGACCCACCCGCATAGAACGCTTGACCTGCAACAAGAGAAACAATGCTTATTACATTACATTGTAACAATCCTAAGTAAACAAGATTCTCATCAGAGAATGCTCACAACTAAAGCTGGATTCACCAGTAAAAATCCTAATTAGACAGACTTCTCACATTTCACTCAATGAAAATCATTGAAAATCAATGATGAATCATTTAACAGTGAAATATAACATAATACCAAAATTTTTCATAGACCTATATACAAAATTCCTGCTTGAAAAAATTCTGTGTGCATATGGAGCATTCTTTGTCTGAATCAGCTTTTGAAAAGGTCACCATTATAGATGCCTTACAATTATTATAGTCAAATAGTAGTCAAGTTTGTAGACTCAACACAAGCACATGGCGTTGCAGTGAGGCAGAAACATATGTGTTGGTAAAGAATTCCAAGTTGCAATGTGGCAAAGAAATTATTCCCAAATGCAGTTTTTTTTTTTTTATATAGGACACGTCAATTTGACTTTACCTTGCCTGATGGTAAGCTGAAGGCAAAGTCTCAGGAGAGAGGGCCACCATTATACACACGTGCCATGTTAACAATGGTGGCACTCAGCTTGACGGCCTCATCAGATGCTTTTTCACGCCCCGCTTAAAGGACCCGGGACTGTAGGAAGAGGGAAACACGTGAGCTGGCAATGAATTTCCAGGTCTTAATTGTGCGACAAAGGAAAGAGTCACCGAACCGCTTGGTTCTTGAAGAAATGTTCTGCACCGTATGCGGGTGACATCTAAGTCCTGCATGTGTCGTCCTGTATAGGAAAGTAGAGGGTGGGACTAATTGGAATAGTTCTTCAGAACATTCACCATGGTAGAGACGGTAAAATACTGCCAAGGAAGCAACATCTCTATGCAACAACCCCTGAATCCTCATCATGATTATATCTGTTAGACTAAGTCAGCTAACTACATCATCAAACTGCCACAGACCTGCCTGTGCCTGACTATGACTAGCATTATCATTTTCTTCCTTAAGTCTTGCAATCTCTGCCCTCAACTTACAATTCTCACTCAATAATCTCTCAATTTCTATTTTCAGCGTCTGTAACTCTTGCTTAGTTCCACTATCATCTGAGGATTTGATGTCAGTATTATGACGTTTGGGTCCAATGGTTTCTGGTACATTATCCCCATTTTGACCGTTAGCATTGTTAAGTGGCACATTATTGGAGGTGTCGGGCTCTCTGTTAAATATATCTTGGACTACTAATTGAAAGTGTCTTGCAATCCAATAGCAACATAATGCTAAATAAGCACTTTCAGCTGTAATCTTAGGACCTTCCGTTGTTAGTGGAACTAAAGTGTGGAAAATAAAAACAAAAAATACAGCCTGTTCCTGATAATATTTGCTTCTTGCAACAAATGCGACAGTTAGCAACTCACCAACATCCTTACTAGCAAGAATTTATTTCAACTATAGGAAAGTACACAGTGATAATTTTCAGCAGAGGTCAAGAAACACAATTAAATATCAGTTTTGTTGCAGTCTTAAATAGCACATAAGACATTCTATGTTTCGATATTGTCTGGATATTTTTAAAGCCAAAGTCAATTACAATTCATTCATTGTGCTTCTGTTAAGCACTGTATTCTGTAAACAACTGTTAAGCATTTTATTGTGTACTGTGTGGTGTGTGCTGCTATACAAATAAATGAACAAAGTATTGTAAAGCTATATTCACCTTCCTCCTCATCACTAGAACTATCTTGCTGCAAAGTATCCAGCGTAGCAAACTTTGAGGTGGGAACCTTCTTTTTATCTTTCTTCTGAGTTTGCAGAGGAGATCGAGGTGGAGAATCCATGTCACTGTCGGACAGTGTAGGCAGAGAGGATACAGTTGCAGCGGGATTGGCAGCTGGTGCCTCGTCGGCGTTGCCCCCGTTCTCATAAAAACTTGACAATGCTACCTGAAATTATTCAGTTAGGTATATGAACTTTACTAAGCAGATAATGTGCGGGGTCATCTTGAAAGGTTATGTTTTATTAATTTCATAGTAATGTAATATGAATATAGACTTAACAGACTGAGGACTGGAGATTTGAGAAAGAACCAAGATGAGACACATATTGGATAAAGTAATCTACTTACCCTAAAAATCTAATTAGAATATAATCAGCTGGCGCTGAGTCAAGAGATTCCAAACTTCTCAAAATAAAAACAAGTAGGTAAATAAATATAATTGAGTTTTAAGTTATAAAAGTGTAAAACGCTAATATGACGCAAAAAAAACATAAAAAGGTAGTGAAACAAATCAAGTACTTACGTCTAACTGCCAGTTTGATGACTCCAAAAAGAACTTGCAGCGAGACTCGTCGGCACCGGTTACATCGCAAAACTGCCTCAAAGTCTCGTCCTTATTGGCCGACATATTTGGAATTTATTTTATTTTCAGTGCAACTATACAATGCATTCCATGAAACGCCGATGACTTGCTCGTCTTGCTCGTTTTTAGTTTTGTTTTGCAGTTTGGCAGAATTGACAGAACTATAGTGATGCTAGTATACAGAATCGAATCGAAATATTGTAAAAGATTTAGTATACTATGGTAAAAAAACCTTTATGAAAATAGGAAGTTGAACAGTTTTAAACTGGATTAAACTGGTTACTATGAATACATGTAATATTTTTTATAGAAATTTATAGAGATTCAATACCCGATCAAGTTCAGTACCTAATAAGTTATATCTTTTTATCTTATGGAGTGGAAGAAATGATTTAGGTGATCGAGTGCAGGGCACGTCGTGGTAGCGGCGATGTTATCATGAAGGACTGGCTAGAAAGGTGAGCATTCGCCTCGTACCGGCTAAAGCAAGTGATCACCGAGAAAGCTTTGAATCAGGAAGGGGCCAACGCCAGAGTGCTGCGATCACCGTGATATGAGGCACGGGATCGGGACTACCCGTTCATGCCATTACATTTTAGGCATTATCTTAAGTAAAAAGACGTCAATGAAAGCGGAACGATCATGAGATCAGGCGTGTTTTATAAAAATAATAATATTATTATGCAGATTGCTCATTTCGCAGGTGAGTATCGCAACAAGTACCTCTTTTGTAAAGTAATATTTTTCAACCTGGCTTAACTCACTCTATTTTACGAACGTTGCAGAAGTAGGTAAGAAGTCGAAGTAAACTCGTCAGCCGATATTAAGCATAAGTTTTAATAACAAAACAAGACACGAATTACATACAGTTCAAGGTACATGTCAGGCTGTGCCGGCCTGCCTCAGCCGCGGTGGCGGGCTTTAAAACCACCTGCTCCTCAGCTCATGGGCCGCCTCACCCCTCCGCACCTGCGCGGGCTTAAATAACAATCTAGGGGTAGGGCAAACAAGGCAGATTTGCAGAGATTAATTTCTGTCACTAACTTTTGACTATTCAAGCTAATAAGAAGGGTAAAATTGGTTTTGCCAACTAACATGTTTTAAAATTAATAAATTTGTTAAACGATGTTAAGGTATAATGAAATTTTTGCAAATAAATAGTTTGTTTAAAGAGAAGTTTAATGAACATAGTTTGTCAAATGATAAGTTTATCAAATATAATTTTGTCAAACGTTGTTTATCATAATGAAGATTTGTCTTTCGTTTTTTGTCAAATGATTAGATACCGTTAAATATACCTACCTACTAGAGTTCCGTCACAATTGTATCATAATACATCATTAATTTTTAAAACTGATAGACATAAAGTATTACTTGACGATGTGAATAACACCCTTTCTAAAATATTGCATGGTTCACAAGTAACAACTTGTTGCTCAATGCGAAGAAAACAAAATGTGTAAAGTTTACTATGCCTAATGTAAGACAGATAGATACTCACATTGGATACTCATATTACAATGAACGATGTATACCTATGTTCAAATAGTCAATGCCACAGTTTTTCTTGGAATTACTCTAGATAGTAAACTGCAATGGGGTTCTCATATCGCAGCCTTGGCAGGAAGACTTAGCTCAGCTGGCTGTGCAGTGAGAAAAATAAAGTCACTGACTGATGAGGAAACGGCACGATTAGTTTATTTTAGCTACTTTCATAGCCTTATGTCGTATGGTCTGATGCTGTGGGGCTCAGCTGCCGATATTGAGACTATTTTCATATTACAGAAACGAGCGATACGAGCAATCTATAGCCTCAGACCCCGTTATTCGCTGAGAAACATTTTTAAAGAAATTAATATTTTAACAGTTGCTTGCCAATACAATTACGATAATGTCTACCTAGATCTCTTCAAATAAAACTCTGACGTACACAATTATAATACGAGAAATAAAAATAAACTTATAGTGCCAAAACTCAGACTTCATAAGGTTGGTAATTCGTTTGTGGGTAACAGTATTAAAATGTTTAATAAAATTCCTCAGGATCTGGTTGACATGTAAATAAGTGCAATGCAATAAAAAAGTTATAATAGAAGTAAAAAATTGTTTAATGAAAAAAGGATACTACAAAGTAAACGAATACCTCAATGATAAAAATGCACGGTCATCCTAATCTTTTTGCTTGCTCGCACAATATAAATTTAAAAAAAAGCTAATTGTTTAAAAAAAAAACTATAGTATTGTTCACTGAGTTTCTTGCTGGTATCTTCTCAGTAGAACCAACTTACCGAACCAGCGAAAGAATAATTTTCAAATGATTTATTTACTTCATCTAATATTAGACTAATAATTTATTGACATGACTGTAAAATTTTGATGTTCATATGTGCTCTTTATGTGCCTAAACTGAATAAACGAAATTGATTCTTTGATAGATTACTATTTACGATCGCGTTTTCAGTCTCTCTCGCGACATCCGAGGAGTGAGTGCTCGTGTTGAGTCGGTCTAGCTGGGACTGAGCGAGTAAGAACCGTTTAGCTGCGCGCTGGCTACGCTCGCAGGCGCGGGTGCCGCGAGGTTAGGTGAGTAGGGAGTGTAGGCACTAGGTACAGTAGGGTATCTTGTATTGTATGTGATTTGGAAAAGGTTACTTAAATAAAATACTTAGATAATAATATTAAATATATACGTAGATAAAAAGAAAATTATAAAATGTGACAAACGGACGATAATCTCGGTAACAATCCGGAAATCGAACCCTGCGACCAGACCAGGGGACCAGAGGGACTGTTCGTAATGAACGCTTTCTTTAAGAAACAGCCTCAAAGAAAGTCGACATGGAAAAGCCCCGACACTGTGACAAAAAATTAGATCGACTTCATCATGACGGATAGTAAGCACATATTCAGAGATGTCTCAGTGATCAACAGGTTTAATACCGGATCTGATCACCAACTTCTCCGAGGCTCTCTGAATTGCTTGGCTCTCTGAAAAGCTTGAAAGAAGCCTACTGATGAAGTCCACGCTCCGACCTAACCCAATCCATATCATGGCGGGCACCGAGAAGTTCCAGCAGCTTCTCGGGAATAGATTTGTTGCCTTGGAACCTATCGACGACGTTGACGAGAGCCTACACAATCTGGTCGAAACTCTGAGGGATGAGGGCATCAAGTTCTGTAGAACGCAGTGGACTGGCAGGATATCCAAACTCTCGGCTGAGACTCTCGGGTTGATGACAAAAAGACGGGAAACCACCCAAGCGACTTCGTCGGAGAGGTCAGACCTGAACAAGCAAATTGCGAAGATGGTACGGCGCGACCTTCGGAGCTCCA
Organism: Eilema caniola; assembly: GCA_949126895.1. Classification (NCBI taxonomy): domain Eukaryota; kingdom Metazoa; phylum Arthropoda; class Insecta; order Lepidoptera; family Erebidae; genus Eilema; species Eilema caniola. Next base: position 10,615,114 of record OX421460.1, on the reverse strand, counting down.
ACACACGCCTTATCGAAGAGGCGATAGAGCGAAACCGAGGGTCTAAAGTATTCACTCAGCAGCTTGGCAGGAGCCACCTGACGAAGCTAAAAACGCACGACGGGAGGACCGTATTGTCAAAGCCAGGGATCTTCGCCGAGATAGAAGATTTCTATGGCCGATTATACGCTGCACATGCCTCTCATTCTCGATGAGATGACCACGATTCCAGAGCCACCCTGACACGCCACTACACCGACCAACTGCCTGACATCAGTCAAGACGAGATCGTGTCAGCTCTGAGGCAGCTTAAAAATGGAAAAGCCCCCGGCGAGGACGGAATAACATCAGAGCTTTTGAAAGCTGGAGGAGCCCCTGTTATACAGGAACTTCAGAACCTCTTCAACGCCGTCCTTCACAGTGGGAGAACTCCAAAGGCGTGGAGCGGGAGTTTGGTGGTGCTCTTTTTCAAGAAAGGTGACAAAACCCTTCTTAAGAATTAAAGTCCCATCTCGCTCGTGAGCCATGTCTATAAGCTGTTCTCACGAGTGGTCACGAATCGTCTCGCCAGGAGACTCGACGAGTTCCAACCACCGGAACAGGCTGGGTTTCGCGGAGGATATGGCACCATAGACCACATTCACACAGTGAGGCAGATTATACAGAAGTCCGAAGAGTATAATCAGCCCCTGTGTCTGGCCTTTGTGGACTAACAGCGATGCCAAGACCATCGTTATATTGAAGTGCTGAGATGTCTGTACGAAGCCGCCACCATGAGTGTCCAAGTACAGGACCAGCAGTCTAAACCGATCCAATTGCGCAGAGGAGTGAGACAGGGGGATGCTATATCCCCGAAACTGTTCACCAGCGCGTTGGAGGATATGTTTAAGACGCTGGACTGGAAAGGAAAGGGCATTAACATAAACGGCGACTACATCTCACACCTACGATTCGCAGATGACATAGTCTTATTGGCGGAGTCGCTAGAGGAGCTGAACCAGATGCTGGGCGGACTAGCTTCAGCCTCGCGACGTATCGGTCTTGGCATGAATTTGGACAAAACCAAAGTCATGATCAATGGCCACATTGATCCGATACCGGTCGTCGTACATGGTCACCCTCTCGAAATCGTTTCTGACTACACTTACCTCGGGCAGGTTCTGCAGTTAGGTAAAACAATTTCGAGAGGGAGGCCTAGAGGAGGATCCAGCTGGGCTGGGCAGCGTTTGGGAAACTACGCCGAGTCTTCTCGTCATCCATACCGCAATGCTTGAAAACGAAAGTTTTCAATCAGTGCGTCCTACCCGTCATGACCTACGGAGCCGAGACATGGACACTCACGGCAGGGTTGGTCCATCAGTTCAAAGTCGCTCAGCGAGCTATGGAGAGAGCTATGCTCGGAGTTTCTCTGAAGGATAGAACCCGCAACGAATACATCCGACAGAGAACCAAAGTTATCGACATAGCTCAAAGAATCAGCAAGCTGAAGTGGCAGTGGGCTGGCCATATCTCACGAAGAACCGACAACCGTTGGGGTAAACGTGTTCTTGAGTGGAGACCGCGACTCGGCAAGCGTAGTGTAGGACGCCCTCCGACCAGGTGGGATGACGATCTAAGAAAGACTGCAGGCAGATGCTGGATGCGGCAAGCTGAAGACAGGGCGCTATGGCGCTCATTGGGGGAGGGTTATGTCCAGCAGTGGACTAATATAGCCTGATGATGATGATGATGATGATGACCAGACCGGGTTGTTTTGTCCGGAGTCGGAACTGGTTTCTACTGAAGTTTGCTGTGGTGGAGGTATCTCCGATGACTTCGGCAGTGGAAAATTTGAAGTTTCAATAGGTATAGTACGAGGCGTAGGGTATACGAGTAGGTAGGCTGGTTTCAGGCGGTCTACTGTCACTGTGGCGCTTTCACCTTTTACTAGAATTTTGAAAGTCTTGTCACCCCTTTCGAGCACTGGGTAAAGGCCAGTGTAAGAGGGCTGTAACGCGCCCCTAACGGAGTCATCTCTTAGAAATAGGTGACTCGAGGAAGCTAAGTCTTTGTAAACAAAGATATTTTGCTTACCATTCCGGGCGGCGGGTATAGCGGGAAGCTTTGAGGTTAGATATCTGAGATGCGAGTTGTGCGGCTATGTTTAAATTCAATCACCGCAAGGACGCCTTGGATGTTCAATGGATATCGTAACCGACCGAGGAAGGTAGTTTGAATCCACGTTCTTGCAGTACCTGGGTAAAGTGATCGAATTTAAAACTCAACTCGCATCTCAGAGATCTAACCTCAAAGCTTCGCCCTATACCAAGCTATCGCAAGCAAAACATCTTTGTTTACAAAGACTAAGCTCCTCGTCTCACCTATTTCTAAGAAATGACTACCCAGTGCTCGAAAGGGGTGACAAGACTTTCAAAATTCTAGTAAAAGGTGAAAGCGCCACAGCGACAGTAGACCGCCTGAAACCAGCCTACCTACTCGTATACCCTACGCCTCGTATTATACCTATTGAAACTTCTAATTCTCCACTGCCGAACTCATCGGAGATACCTCCACCACAGCAAACTTCAGTAGAAACCAGTTCCGACTCCGGGCAAAACAACCCGGTCTGGTCGCAGGGTTCGATTTCCGGATTGTTACCGAGATTATCGTCCGTTTGTTACATTTTATAATTTACTTTATATCTACGTATATATTTAATTTTATTATCTAAGTAATTTATTTAAGTAACCTTTACCAAATCACATACAATTCATAATATACCCTAGTGTACCTACTGCCTACACTCTCTACTCCGGTTGCCGGATGCGACTAGGATTAAAGTAGTTGTTGCGTTCCTTCACGAATAAACCTCTTTGTTAGCTAACTGGCCTTTGATATCGTAATTTATGCGAAATTCAAATGTCGTTTCTTCTATCATGTCTATGTCAATGAAAGTCTCCGTATCAACACAAGCTTTTATATAAATAATTATGAATATGGAGATTTGTTTGGATTTACAGAGCTGTAACGAACACAGCATCTCTCCGGAACCAGCTGAAAATCTTAGATTACTTTTCCTCTTTGTTAAGCAGTGATTCAAGTACGAGTAGTTATTTATGGATATCGGCCGTACCCCCACACGGTGCGTGCGCGTCGAAAATCCAGGATATCGGCGATACCCTCATAAAGTGCGTTCACCACAAAAAGCCATTGTAAATTACGATCCGCGGTGTCTTCTCCTACGGGCGATGGCACGTTCGCCTTGAAGTTCCTGGGGGCCCCATTAAGAACGACGTTTATAACTGGAACTGAATTATTGTGTATCTGCGCTTGTGTATGTCAATAATGTGACTTAAAGATAAGGGCACTCAGCTGATTTCATTCGTTTGGAATTAATGGTTATTTCTTCTTGCAGATTTTACGTGAAGCAATAATCATCCCTAAGTGAAGCTGGAGCTGCATGGCATGTCAGATATATCCTCAAGCATCAACATTTCTTTCGCAGGCAATTACTGCCAGGCACTCAAGCGAGATACAGTGTTTCCTCCCGACAGTGGTCTAGTTTGTACTACTCTTTTAGAATACTAAAAGAGTAGTACAAACCAGACTGGCCCATGAACTGATGAACAAGCCGAAGGCGGTGAAGTTGACCAGCAAGCCGATACTGCGGTGGTGGGAGTACCATCTGCAACGATAAGCTCTTGTGGGGCCACCAGAGACCGGAGTTGTGACAGAAACTATACTGGCTGCACGTTTACTCTATGCTTTATTGTATGCTGCATGCTAATTGCATGCTACATGTGGTGGCGTCACGTGTACGTTGCTTCTTTTCATTTTTAAATAAAAATATCTACAAAATACTATTTCTTCCCTCTTTTGTTTGCCAAATGACGATTCCAACTGTAATCTTTCTATTTATTAAGGATTATACATGTGAATTGTATCAAATGTTTGCCAAATGACATTCCTATGCATGAATTTTCTGCGATATAATGGTTCTACGTTTTTATTGTTATTATTTGAAAGTTATGCCAAAAGCTGATTTTGACTTACAAAAGTAAGCGTTATGAATGTATGGTGAATGAGTGTAAACCACACCATTTTCTGCGAAATGAAGTTTATGCTATTCGTTGTAATATGAAACAAAATTACTTATTACGACATAAAAAATTCTGTGAAACAGGTAGGGAACCGTTATTTTATATTATATCCCTTCCCTATCAAATTACCAACCTGAAGAAAAAAGAAAAAAATTCATTCATTTAAACTAAAAACGTCACTTTGACATGACCTGACCTGACATGGGAACGTCATGGAAATAAAACAGGCCAATTCATTCTGTTATTCATTCATCACAATCTCTGCAATGCTGTGAAATGGGTCATTGACTTACCTACGATAGTTATTGTGTTTTATCTATTGAGTTTATATGCTATTAGGTTAGTTTATACCTTATTTTTCATAAATATTATATGAGTAACGGCTGTAGGTATAAAAAACAATGTTTTATTTATTTCAGATGCCGGCGATTAAATGAAGACACCTCGAAGTTCTTCAGGAACTAGCACAATGAGGAAATATTATCAGCTTTTACTGGTCATCGTATGCTGTATTAGCGTTGTAACATTACTAATATACCGCCATGAGTACTACAGATTGAGGTATGTCTTGGAAGTATTGAATTTCTTTGGAAAACCAGGTTTGTCGGAAATTGAGTTCTGCGGTCCTGGTTACAACGCTACAATGCTGTCAGAAATACTTCGAAACTCTTCAATGGAAGTTCGTGAGACCCCTCCACTTTTTCAGCAGCTTGATGAAAACTTCTACTCCTATTCATCATTCCTGAGATCATATGATAAGTATGAGAAATTGACGCAATCTCAAGCTCACATTATTGATACTATTGTTGTTGGTAAAGCACAAACAACACCTAATTTTCGCTGTAATATTTGGATGGAAAATTCAAAAACACCAAAAGCTGGACGATTTATATACAAAACTGTCTCCAAATCTGAAAATGACTTAAATTTATATGTTTTTCAATGTTCTTTAAGTAAGAATATGGGTAAACCTATGGGAGTAAGCTTTTATGTTAACGATTACAATATTAACCCAATTCATGCACCAATAAATAAAGTTATTCAAGTCAATACTAAGAGGAAAATTAGAAAAACTATGAATATAAAGTTTGTGAACAATATTGAGCCAGCTATTTGTGTGATACCAAATCAAATTCCATTGGTATCAAAGGATTCATTCATAGAATTCCTCATTTTCCACCACATGATGGGTGTTAATTACTTTACAATATATGACAGCATGATCTCTGAAGATATAATTAGAAGATTGAATCTACTACCTGCAGATATTACGCAGTGGAATATACAATTCTTCCCATTGAATTACCCATTTATATTTGCCAAATCATACAACATTCTCCGAGACACCATTGAACTGGATTGCTTATTCAGACATTTCAGATTTGATAAAGAAGAATCGGAAAAGGCTAGTCATGTTATGGTGATGTCTTGGGATGAATTCTTAGTACCCAGAGTTCACAATAATATAAAAGAAATATTCAATGATTATGACCCAACTAGGAGAATCAGAACTTTAATAATTAAACCTCTTTTATTTTGTTTAAATCAAGCTGATGATGACAATGCTGAAGTCGGATACCCAGAAATGATGAAAAAAACTCATTATTACATTATACCACAAGATGTGAAACCTGTAAATGTTAGGAACCTTGATTCTATGGTCATTTTTGAGGATATCTTAAGCCTTACTTGGAATTCTAAAGAAATGCAACTGGACATAATAGGGGCCCACAAGTATACAGAATGCAGGGACCCTAAGGTGTTCAATTCTAATGGAGCTGGGTACAATGAAACTCAGATGCAGATGTTCCAACACAAATTTGAAGGTGCCATGATGAAGTTTGGCCAGACGTTAGTTAGCAACAAAGTTTATAGGTTGTACAGATCTGGTAAGATTTGGGATAAAACAAGTAATGAATTTGTTAGAGATATGTTATGAATTTATGAAGTATAATAACAATGTTGAATATTCTGTATGTATTAACCACTTATAGATATTGTGGTCACAATTTAATAATACTACTCAGACTATATGTTTAATAATATTCAGACAACAAAAAATCACCTATTCAATTATGAGATGCAATGTTCATTTAATTGAACTAATATGCCTTTCTCTTGATGCATTAAGCTAGTTTCAAGTGTGTCACAACTACTTTTGATTTACTTGTGCTTAATACTAATCAATCTAAGTGATTTGGGTATAGTTTCCGATAACTCAATTGCACTGCCACTTAAATTAGTCTGGTACTGGTAAAAGCTTTAAAACATGAAATTCATGCTTCAAACTTCTAAAGAAGCATTTAGTTTTTCTACCTCTAATCCACCCTCTTAGGGGTAAAGTCTTGAAACATGCTCGAGTATGCCAGATATTAGACTTAACTTAAGAAACGACAAGCCATAGCCGAAAGGTCTCGTCATTATGTGAACTGAATTATTCAAGATTCTACCTATTCTTTGTGTCACTAAATGTTTTAAAGAATTTTGTTTCCTTGTGTATGAGTATGAAAATTATTTACCTTATATAGCTTCAATTGTGATTCAAAAAATCGTGCAATTTTTTTACAAAACTACAATGTTTTCAAACTTGTTTGTAAAATTTGGATCAGTATTACATACGTTGTGATGTAAAAGTACAGCCATAGTACATATATTTTAACTTTTATTTTATTGTTAAAAATTAAGTTATTTTAGCAGTACCTACATGTAACAACCACATGTGACCATGGTAGTATATTAGAGAAATATGTAAAAAATGTCATTAACCACAAACTTATAACTGCTAAAGCGGAACATCCATATTTTGTGGGTACTGTTTAAGTATTTTGAGATACGTAAACCTCACCTTTTTTTAAATAAATGCATGATTTTCATTGTGACTATTATTAATTTGAAAGTTTTAAATCCGAGGCTTGCTCCTATTATCCTTGAGATAGGTGTCGGTATCGAACGTGACTGCTAAGCAAAGGGGACGGGTCAGTTTCCTGCTCAGTGCAAATATTTGTATGCATGAATATGGCTATTTGCATTTGCCTGGTCATGCCTCGGAGAGCACGTTAAGCCGTTGGTCCCGGTTGTCATACGAACATCTAGGACAGTTAAGGGAAGTTGGAGCCACAACTGGTCTAAATGTAATACTTCGATTTCGCCAATGGGTTGTAGAAGTCAGATGGCAGTCGCTTCACAAAAAATATCGAAGACCAGCTAAACCCGTAGTCAGACTGAAAAAGCGAACCCTAGTCTTGGAAGTGAAAGTTTCCGATGTGACTAAGATTAATGCTACGATGAAGGAAGGAAGGCCCACATTTGACCACTTTCCCACCTGCTGGTACCTAAGTGATGAAGTGGTGTCCGATAGAACACGCTTGCCTAGAAGCGACCTATTCACTCGTGACTAGCATTTCCGGGCTTCCCGGTTACACAAACTCAGACAAGTAGTTCCAGTTCTTAGTAGTAGATACACAAAACGGACATACTGCAAAAACGTTTTGTGTATATGAGTGGGATATTCAACTTGTTGCGGTGGTGTGTACAGCCGTATATTTATTTGGTCGTTCGATGAGAAATAAATTGGTTATATCACACAAAGCTAACTTTTTGTTTGCTGTAGCAATACAAGTCTGCTTGCCTAACTTACCTTTAAGGGCTGCTATCCGTCTGGGTTTCCCCGGATTTGTCCTAGTTTAGGTGTTCAGGGAGCGTCTGGGCCGGATTATTATTGTAGTCCGGGTGAAACAGACAGCATTTAAAACCCAGCATGCTGCGCAGTTCATGGAAGTATGAGCTTCACCTTTCCTTCACCGTGACTACCTCGTTTACCAGTTTGCTCACAGGGTCTTTACCGCAGTGACAGTTTTTATGTTGGACTCAAACCGACTAAACCGGGTGTAGCGGTAGTGAGATTGCTATTACAGCGTGTCCTGCGCTTGATTGCAGAAGTCATAGTACCCAGCCAATAATGATATGTCCCTGTGGAGCTGAGGTTTCACGGCCCGGATTTCTCCATGCTCGGATACATATCCCCGCAACGAGCCTCCTCTTGGCGAGCAGACTCGCCGCGTCAAAGTATATCATGCGGTACCCCCTAATAACCGTAATGGCCATCGTGCACTGCGAAGCACGCAGCTTCTGCACGTCCCTTGACTTCAGGGTCTACAGCCATTCTAGGCACTCATATAGGAGCATGAATCACACGAGTCTCGCGTAGTTTCCTGCAGGAGTCATCCGGCCCCCTCATGATGGGCAGCAGCTGCGCCAGTGCGTATACTGTACCCTTCAATTGGGAGCCAGACCTCGGAGATGCTCCCCGAAGTCCCACCGGCCGTCGCTCAACCATAAACACCAGATTTTCATCTGGGGCTTAATGCCGATGAAATTGTTTTCCACTTTGAGGCGTCGGCGCTCGGCGCGCGCCTCTTAGTGGAAAACGAACATGGCCTCGGTTTTACACAGAACCACCTCGAGGCCCAACCACCACGACCTGGGCAACCTGGCCTTCAGGGTCGCTTCGCGGTGCCTAGCACCGCTCGCCGTCACTTACGTGTCGTTCGCATAGCACTAGACAGCGGCCCCAGGATCGAACCCTTCAGAACACCGCATGACATCTCACGCCGACTGAGGTCGCTCGCACTTGGGTAGAGGACGGCTATGTCCATCAGCTACGCCCCGACTGTGCGGTGTTCACACGTTGGCGATATCCAGGGATACCACAGAGCTTGAGCAACAATGTGGAACTTTGGGTCCGCCAGGCGTTCCGTTTTTCGGATGAAGTCCAATTTCCACACTTTCGGAACCTAACCCCGTCCCAGATAAGATAGGTACCTATGTACTGAGAAACCCTCTCAGTCGGGGCTCGAGTGCGTGTTCCCGGGTAACGCTGTCGGGTCCCGGGGCGGTGTTCTTGGCCTTAAGCCTTTGTAGGTACTGCCAGCTCTAGCATATTCGAGAGGGAAAAATAAGAGTTCGGTCTTGGCTGTCGTAGCTAATTATATAGATTTTGAGTAACGATATATACTTAAAACGAAATAAATTATAAAAATGGAGGATGTATTCTATTCTTTCTCGTTGTCAATCAGCAATCGTTAACTGTTTGACGAAATGTAGGTGAAAGGGATATAGGTACAGGCGTAATTCAGAATATAAAGATTTAAGCTGATCCAGAGAATCGTCAATTATTTCATAACTTTATAATAAGAAAAAGTTTAGTACCTATAGGATTTTAGATAAAGTAGTGGATTTCCACAATTGATGCCAATGGGCTATTCAAATTTAGACTGCAATGGTTATTCAAATTATGCCGCCAGTAGGAGTTTCAAATAATATAGTCGTACCTCGAATGTTCTGCTTTAACTTACTCAACCCAAAGGCGCGTACGAACACGAACAAAGTGAACATAAACATTAAACATGAACATTTTGTTTCTACGTATGGACGGCATGTCCGATCACGGACGCCGTACATAAATCGAATCAAGTTCGCGCAAACAGAAGCGAACTCAGCGCCGTTAGCAGTGGTCGATTTTGAAGTAATGGAAAGATTTTTGGTAGGTATTTGCAGTGATTCGCTAGGTATTGTTTCAAGCGGATCCTAGATGGTGGCAAACAGGTTTGTACAAAAACTAAACGCCTGTAGCCTGCCAAGTTTTATACGAACAGTTTTATTACGTACGGAACACACAGGTAGGATCGCCGCGAACATATTTGACGAGCTGAGTGTTCGATGTTAGTTGGTGGTACATAGAGTTAAGTGCTAACTAGAGTTAAGTGGCTAACTATACTCAATTTTCTTCCTTACCATAAGGCGGTAAGACAGCTTTTAGATTTTTTTTTGTTAATTTCTTTAAAAAATTAAGCAAAATCTAAATGACCATACCTACTATACTATCATCGTTTTACGTCGATGAAATTAAATATAAGTACTTTACGTGATTAAATAAAATCAATGATATTGTTAAATGTGCTTGACAGGGACAAACCTGTTTTATTATTATTTATAAGATATTATTTGTTCTTAATTAAATATTTGGAGAAATTTTGTTTAAACCTAGAATCTACAGATATGTTATTTTTAACACCACTATTATATCTTAGTCGTTTTTAACTATGCACTAGCTTCGTAATCTAACATTTTCTATCGTATAAACATATTCCCTCAAGTGAACAAAAATAATTTTGACTATCGATTTTTATTTAAATAGATAATTAGAACCATAGAAAAATAGGAACTTACTGGGTCACACATAATTTTCAAATCATTCAATTCATGAACAAGGTCGCAATGGCGATACTGGTTAATTAACTGATTCCTGGCAACCTCAGACTGTTCTCAGAAGATTACATAGAATTCAAATGTGCCAATATGTATAAAAATTATGTACCTTCACTATAAGTTATGAATTAAGTAGGTATTGAGTATTGCTTGTGCTAGGAGTGGGTTTACGACGGTAGTGTAATGGCCAGGATTCGAACCCGGGACCTCTCGATCGTAAGGCCGACACTAAGCTCCCGACGCTTAGTGGTTAAGGATGATGCTGCACTGCTATTATCTAATATTTGTACCTATTATGTATACTAAAAAATAAAACACATAAATGATACTAAGTAAATGTTTATTTCTGTCAACTATTCTAAATACAAGGCAGGCATAGCCCGCAAATCTTCACAGATCAATTATTAAACATAATCAAAATTATTACGAACAGTAAAACTATACCAATCGTTCATTAAACACGAATAAAATATTTAATATCACTAGAGAAATAAGTACAAGGGTAAAGTGAGCATAATTTGAGCAATACATAAGTATTGTCGTTGCCACAAAAAAAAAATAGTTTGGATGGAACATATTCAACTAAAAATATAAATATACTTTAAAGCTTATATATAAGTTTTAAATATTGCAACTAACGAACTTATTTAAGTAAGGCTAGTGTTTAAGTACTGAATAATATCTCACTAAAATAACTTCTAATAAGGAGGTATTAGACAGCCAATATTATAGCGCGACCCTGTCAACATAATATTGATGTGCGAACACGATTCGTACCAATGTCGTTGAATCACGATATTGGGTTGCGAGTTGCGATATTTATTGATTGTCTAATCCCGGCCTTACGATACGGCCATAGAATACTGAAATACGAGTTCATACACTTCTTATACACGTGAATATACTCACTGAGGAATGAGAGTGATGTTTGCGAACTAATCCTTACAGAGATGACTTTCCCTTTGACTATGGGTAATCATAACGATAATGGAAGAACGTTAGGCACCTAATATGATAATTTTAAGTTCCTGTCTCATTTGTTTAAGTAGGTAAGTAAGTAATACTGAGCGAATGAGTTTTTTTTCTTCAACAAATGACTTTTGCTATCTCAAAGCACCCTCGCTACAGGCATACCCTTCGTAAGTTATATTGATAGTAATAAATTTATGAAAGTAATTCTAAAATGTTTAGTACTATTCACTTCACACCTTCCCCAAAGCGAGGGCATCAGGACGATTGGTAGGGAATTATACCTCCTTCGTCTATAAACCATATCAGGTAAGTCATGGTTAGTATTAGAAGCTTTTAGTCCTCACTATCTGTAGAATGTCAAAGGAATTGGGTAAAATGGGACCGTGCAAGAATCTAAATGCAAAGATGGGTTATTCTAAAACGAATTGTGTTATTTTAAAAGGTATGGACTCGAGTTTTTCTTTTGTTTATCAATGTAGGTGTGTGCATAATACAAAGTTTAAGTAGGTTTTATTGGTTGTATGATAATGTTGAGATCAATTTTAGTAGCTTTATTTAACATTCGAAAAGTAATGCCTGTACCAAATTCAATTTATAGAAAGGTAATTTATGACTCTCTTATCTTTTAAAAATTGTTTTGAATAATTGATACTGATAATAATTATATTATATTGATAGCTGATTTAGAAACAGTTGCCTGAGTACAAAAAATTATTCATATGCTAGTTACAGTTAACACGTATTTTCCTAACTCTTTCCCAAGGCCCTACCAAACATGTTGATTATAATGGGCCGAATCTCTTTCGAGCTTGCATGACTTCGACTCGACTATTAATTTTTACAATTTTTTTGCCCTACCATTTTCACACTTTCCTTTTTCTGGGGCAGAACGCCAGGCTAACGGGCTTTCGTAGCCATCCAAAGTTGGATGGATCTGACTATGTTGCATGAATACAAGCCAAACAAGATTAAAGAGATATATAAAACGCTGCTTTTGAATAAATAGTTTAGTTTAATAGAATTTATTTATATCACTATACATCAAACACAGTTTTGATACAAATATGAATACATGTTAAAATGCCAAACAAGATTAAAGAGATATATAAAACGCTGCTTTTGAATAAAGAGAGTCAGTATTCAGATAATAAATGATTGTTTAAGACGTCTTCCTTGTAGTTCTACTCGTTTTTATTTAAATGCATTATTATGCTTATGCCTACATTAGCAAAATGCCAAATGAAAAAGAGAAACATTATTTTATATAAGGAACAATTTTATTATTTAAATGCATCATTCTGGCCATTGGAATACAAAAAAGCGTCATACTTTAATGACTGAATGGCCTTATATCAAGCATCAGAAAATCAACGATGATGTGTGCACACCGCAGTACTCTATGTGCACGAAATATCTCGTAACCGTTCAGAAAAATAGAACATTTATTTATTGTCATGATGTTTTAAAGTCAAACCTTTCGGCGGAACACCGAATATACTCAGGAAACGAAACGAATCCGTAAATTCTAAATACGACTGACTGATATTATTTAATTTACTAATTTCACAAACTGCCATACACATGTTAAATAATTTATTGCATATTAGAGTTTTCCAATTGAAACGTAATTTCTATTCACGTTCAATATATTTAAGATTTAACTTACGCTTAATATTTTCAAACATCAACATCAATATATATACACAGTATGAAAAGGTATTCCTAAACAAGAAAATAGATTTAAAATATCACCTTGTCTAAAGACTAATAGTAAAAAAGGATTACAGTAAATGCACGAAAAATAGTTTACATAGTCTTATGAGTTTTATAACAACAAGTATTCTAGATGAGCTAAACCGTCGTGCGTCGGTGCCGTGTGTCATTCTGCGTACAATACAAGTATTCATCCCTTAAACACACGATACCGCACACAAACCTAGATTAAAATGATTGCAGCCGAATTTACAGACGTTATTTATGTAATATTCAACCGTTTGATATTGCTTTAAAGTTGATTTTACCCTGGTGGTTTATGCTACTAATCGTAGTCTGCGAATTCGGCCGATAGACTAGCAATTGTATGTCGCTTAAGATGTGATTGGATGATAAAAATTGTATATTGGTTTGACTGATATCAATTTGATAGTAGTGCCATTTAAGAAGGGACATTCTGCTAAAACAACACATGTCTAATTGCGACTTGAAGGTAGCCAGATATTTTCAATGGATTATTCAAACTTATCCTACTAATAATATAAACGCGCAAGTTTGTAATTATGGATGGATTGTTTATAACTCTTTCACGTAAAAACTACTGAATGGATTTTAATGAAACTTTATAATAATATAGCTTATGTATCAGAATAAGACATAGGCTACAATTAATAACGATAACCGATATTATAGCGATAACCGACATCCAAGCGGGCGGAGCCGCGGGCAAAAGCTAGTAGACAAATAAAGGCAGACCTAACTCATTTAAGTGGGTGGTAAATTACATATCCACCTTATAAAACTCTCGCTGAGCGTTTTAATTTATTATTTGTTGGTGGATTTCCATAATCTGATGTGACTATATTATGTGAACTATTAATAATAAATACCACTTCTTATTATGACACTGAAAAAATATTAAGGCCATAGGCTTCTTTAAAGGCATATTGATTTGATGAAATGCTTATTGATTTATTTCATTAATCCAATATACAACTTATCGACGTCATCCCACATCATGCTCAGAGCGTTGCATATAGAAGTAATCCGTGCTGTAAGCATTTCTCACAAAAACATGCAATTGCCACTCTCTTAGTAATTATAAGAACCTTTGCCTAACAAGCCGGACAGGCACAAGACGCGTTCGCCCTAGATTTTGCACGCATACACGGTTAGTCTGCCAAGTATTCAAAATCAGAATCCGTTTGGATGCGAAAAGAGAATTGCGTGTAGAATCATATCAACTTGCCAGACAAAGGTTTATTTTAATATAATAATATTGGATAACATTCTATTACATGTAGTATTAAACATTCCAACATATTTACACAGATAAACAGTATTGCCGTGATCTGACATTAAACTATTAGTGTCGTTTATAAAATTTAACATTTCAAATTTATTTTTATTGGAAAATACAGTGTGCCTTCAAAGGGTAAATTTATTGTTTAGTGACTGAATCAAAATTAAAGAGAAAATGGGCGCATCCTCAATTATTTAAAAATGGAACGACCACTTCAATGATTGATCATTGATAAAATTGGGTATTTGACAACTATTTCAATAACATTATGTTGTTTTCTTATGAATAAGGTTTTACGGGGAAAAAATGAATTGTAACAGTTATAAAATACATATCTATATAACAAGCTTATAACTTGCACTGTATGCAATTTGTTCGGGTCAAATCTTGGAACTCGATTTTGAGGCAGATACCCAATTTATTGTAAAATACCCAATTCCATTTTTCAACTATATTCAAATCAGTTTATCAAATATGCGGCAAAGTACACGTGTATTGTCCATGTAAAGTGAAGTTTTTTTGTATCTGGCTACGCCCATCTATAGTGTTGCACTTGTGTATTATTTGTGTTACTTATAGAACACACCTAATTAGCTTATTATCAAGTAACAAGTAATTTAAAAAGTTATATGTAAAAATGTTCTATAACAAACAATTTTATTATTTTCAAACGTAATATGTTGTCGAAAACATTCTCTCATACCAAGAATTTATGGTTGCCAGTATTTCAAATAGAATCTTTTACAGGTATAATTGTTATAACAGAATGTTTCCAACAAACATAGTCATATACACATGTCAATGTATAAGTCAACAACAAGATTTTCATTTATTCCCAAAACATCTAATATAACAATTTCTATTATATTCCTATAGACCGCTAAAATGTATATATTTACTACAGTTAAAATCCTTATCGTATTTTTCCCTCACTCGTAGACATGGAATCGATAACATTACAAGAGCTTTTCGAGAAAAGCTATAACAAATCGAGGCATGTTTATCCTGCTATAATAGTATGTTAGTCTATAAATTAGTTTTTGAGTTGAATATATCATGTAACCAAGATAAAGGCTTATTCTGAAAGTTGGTTCGTACGTTATTATTGATATATAGAAGAATTTAAATGAAATAATTCAACTTAGCTAGTTCTTGATTCAAATTATCGATCTGGATTCTGACTAAATCCAATATCGATTACATAATCGACTGAATGTCTACATGCAAAAGAAAAATTTATATATTTATAATTATCGCCCACCTCTTTGTTCTATTGATTATAATATACGATTCATTAAATCGACTAAGTCACGGACCGTTACATTGGCCGCCTAAATAGCTCTCAGATCTCGCATAGTTTGACCTTTGATATAGTATAGGATCAATTAATTAGTCTAAATACATCACACGTGGTAAGCTGCCCAGTAAATCGACTACCGATATCGATTGAGACTTACCGAAGGTTTGATACATTAGTCGATTCGATATAATCGATTACACGTGTGAAGTGTCTCTAATATTAATATTTTTCTCACTTGACCTTCCTATTAAGTAGAACAAATAAATAGGAACGCTTGAGTGTAATAGTTGCCTATGTGCCTGCTACAAAAATACTATTTCATACTTTTAAAATAGAGATCAGTATTAGTTAAAGAATGGAATGAACAATATTGTTTTAAGCTCTTATCGTGTGCTTTGTACTTTATATATAATAAAAGTTATTACTTTCAAACTGAATAATCTTATATAAAGTTTAACAATGCGAATAGAAAAAACGCATGACTAACAGTTAAAATTTAAAATATTTTGATTTGAATTTCTTGAAATTGATATTTTAGACAATGTATTTTAGTTTGAGTACATTATTATCATATCTGGACTAGATTTGCACTGATTATAATTATTTATTCGATAGACTGAATAGTGCAATCGATAGCTGCAATAAGGAGGTTTTTATTTGTCAGTATTGCCCGTAGTATTGCCGATATTGGTGCTGTACACCACTAGAAAGAATATAGTATACTTCTCTATGTTATTTTTGTCTTCAATATTATACAACGGATATACAATTCGTTACAGTATTTTTAGTGTTAGTTATATAACATAATCGGATTATGAATAGGCCATATTATGCACAAATTTAGGGTAAAGTTCGGAGATGTGTTTAGAGTCCTATACACTAAAACGTGTTTAGATATTTTTGGTAAGTTGTGTGTACAGAAAATATTGATAAGCAGATATGAATATATCGTAATTGATATAGTAATGGCAACTTGTAGTCTATGGAACTTAGGGACATTTTAAATTATTGAGGAGTATTGAGTCTCCTTGTCTGCTGTAATATATCGGCGGCAACTGTACATGATAAAGAAGAATATTTTTCGCTAAAGTAGATTACTCCTCTGAGAACTTGGCGAGTTGTCACTTGCACATATATTGACGAGTACAATATTATTATGCAAATGGACAATTTCCTTTACTTTTAAAACAATTTTATGATACTGAGAAATTATCCGGGTCTTTGAGTACTCAACACGGGAGATACCTTGCGCGCGTAGTGGTGACGGTATAGTAGGCGACCAATCAGGTGACAGTATCTGCTGTTTATTAGTGTGTGTCATAATCCGTAATAATGTATTTTGCTGTATGTGTCTCGTCTGACGCCGAGAATGGCAGAATAATTCCATTGCAATTCGGTCAGTAAAGGCATCTCCTGAAGTTAAATTACTCAAAGACCATTTTAGCGCTATTGGTATCTATAATGGTACCCTAAAAATAAAGAAGTTCAGATCGGAAATCAAAATCGGTGTATATTTTATAAGCACGGCCAAAGAAATAACTGCACCAGACGATGACTTCTCGTCATACTATTATAATGGCTGTATGTTACAAAATATTTCGATATTGCGAAAGGCCACAAAGTGACCGCCGACATGCAGTTTTATAACTATTACTAGCTGACCCGGCGAACTTCGCACCGCCAATATTTTTCCGCTCGCGTGGCGTTAGATCCCGTTCCCGCTGCACCCTCTACTATATTAAACATGTATTATACATATAAACCTTTCTTTTGAATCATTCTATTTATTAAAAAAAACCGCATCAAAATCCGTTGCGTAGTTTTAAAGATTTAAGCATACAAAGGGATATAGGGACAGAGAAAGCGACTTTGTTTTATACTATGTAGTGATACAGACGATATTACAGATAGACGTGCTGTCTATGCAGATAGGTATCGAATACATTTGCACAATTTGTTGTTGTTGTTACAATTTTGTCCAAGCCTGTCTATTAGTATAAATAGAAGTCATCGTTTGTAAGTCTCCATGTTAGTGGCCCTGTGCAGGTAACTCTTTGGTCGCCTATGCATAACGGACTCCTTCCACCGAGGCGAAGGACTCGGAAGCAATCGGGAAGCAACGCAGAGACGATGGTGACATGTACAGTGGCCGGCAAACTTCATGACATCGACAAAGGAGATACGATCGCACTTTTTCATATAAAGTTGTATGTAAATGTGCCATCGTATTTCCTTTGTCGACTGTGAACAGGCTGCGCGAGGTGCGTTTTTAGATCTCTTTGGGCATAAGCGCGGGGCGCGACGGCGGAAACGCGCCAAACCAATGTTAGAATATATTGAACTAAGCACAGAATCAAAAGGCTCGCGTCATTGTTGGATTATTCCCTGTATTGGTAGAGTACATGCGCGAACTTGGTGACGTTTGTTTACGAATAGTGTAAAACTTACCGGGATGTTTACCATATCTATTGCTCATTATTGTTAGTATGAGCATAAAAAAACGAGTGCGGAAGAGGGTGGACAGATACGGTCTGACAATAATAACTAGCTCGTCGATCGTTAGTATACCGTGATTATAACGCTTGTAACAGCGCCGAAATATCGGTCATCCAATACAAATGAACAACATGGTAAATATCCCGGTGAGTGTTACATTATTAATGTGAATGAACATGTCAATCTCAAATCATATGTTTTGCTCAGGAAGTTTGCCGATTACTGTATCAATGGTTTTGCTCGTTCAATATATCTTGGACCTAAATCGCGATATATAAAATCTATACTTGGTGAATTTAAGCTCGTCCACGGCACCTCGTGTTATCCTTAAAATAAAGCCAAGAAACGTGAACTGTGCATATAGAGCACGATTTAGGTCTGAGATATATGAAAGTAGCAATATCAATGAAAGGGTACCAAACTAAACATCGTCACAGCGGCCGCAGCAGCAGAAGCGGGCGACACGTTGCAGGTAGCGCGGCGTCAGAAGCGAGCGGAAGGTCTATGAGAGGCGGCAGTCTCAGGAGCGCGTGTGCGGCGCGGCGTGCCGCTGCTGTCAGAAGAAGATCACCTCCTCTTCTGACGGCGCGGCGGGGGCGGGCGCCGGGGCGGGGGCCGCGTCGGGGGAACGCACGCGGAACTTCTCTGGCAGCTTCGGGTAAGTGTTTGTTCTGGGGGACAACGATATATATAGAGTCAAATAGCTAGCACGTTTAAAACTCACATTAAAATAATAACAAAGACGAAACGTACCGTAAGTTTAAAAATGTCATATTGTAGTATTTTCAAATTTCATATTTGTAGTATATACAGTTTTTTAGGAAAATACGTAAAATGGTCCACATATTTTATAATTATAAATTGGTGAAATATGTCAACAATTTAAATTTTAAAAATGGACTATTTACAAGTATTGAATTAGAATATGAAACATAAGTACAATATGGTCTTTTTAGACCTCTAGTTCTGCAACTAGCGAGTGAAACCGCATAAAGTAAAATCAAAGTAGTCCAATTTCGTGTGCACGCACGAGTGCAAGCGAGATGGTACTACTTTAGTATTACTTTATATCTACAGCTTCAATCTCTATTTCTATACATTTTGTCTATCTCATTATTTTAATTTTAATTTTGAATTAAATCAATAAAATCTTAGTGTGGAATCTATGAGAAAGTTATCCAAATTTTACTAAGATTAAATATATTTGTATACCTAGTAGCTTTGTTGGTTATCTGTTGTTGTGAAGGCAGAGGCGCGGGCGAGCTTCCTGTTCGTGTGTGATGGATCACTAAGCCTTGGGTTTGATGCTGCAATACACAAGAATAGCTTAATATATTCCATCATATACAATATTGATAAGACTTATCGGGTACAGACATCATGTTACTTTCTACATGCAGATATGCATGGCTGAAAAATTTGTAAAGGTTTTTGACTTTACCTTTTGCGAATTACTAGACAGGGCAATGACGTCCTAAGTTTTATTTCCCTATTGTATTGTAAAAAGGCTAGTATATCCTTCATTATACAATGTAGTAAAGAAAAATTTTAAGCGTTTAAAATACTTTTGAACGCGTTGTAAATAATTATAGGTGCACATCTAGTACGGAACTTTTAGTTTTTCATTTACCACCCGGAAATTCATTGTATGTAGCTGTTATTCTGTAATGACAAGACTTTCTATACCAGAATCTATACCAAGATCTATAAGCAACACATTGTGAGGAACATAAATAAAATATTCTTATTTCTTTCATTCATCTTCAGTCACAAATCGACCCAAATCACCTGCTTATTAACGAACGAGGCTCTCGTCGAGGCTTAGATGCAACTAGATTCCCGACTTGACTAAAAAGTCTGTTTAGAATTTTACTTTCATTCATTTAAGATCATTTGTATCCGTATAAAGTGAATCTCTGCCCAATATACGATAAGAAGTTCTTATAGAAAGGTGAGCATGCTTATCTAACATCAAAAGCCGCACAGACGAAATGGTTGTGTACATCGAATACTGAAAGAAAGGGTTAAGCTAACCGCACTAGCTACCGCAGCCGATAAGGCGCGTGTGAGTCGGCATTATTTGTACACGACAACACTTAAGCGATAGGTGCTTATTAGAGAGAAGAAAGTCCTTATACTATACATACTATCATACGATAAAGGAGAAACCCAGTTTCGGACCTGTCAATTTTGATAACTGACCGTCTTATACTTAATTCACCAATACACAAATATTTGATGATTGCCCCATTTAAACTTCCACCTCGTAGGCAATGGATAAGTCCTTCAGAAAATACATAATGTCTATACCTTTAACATCGAAGGCAAAAAGATAAATATAAGGAAAAAAAGATAGCAAAGGACATTACTTTAATTGATTGATTTTCAGGTCAAAATCTACTAAAGTTTTCACAGCCTTTAGTCGTTCAACCGTTTATTAAGGTTCATTTATACCTACAAAAGGCTATTGTACAGTGGGCAGCCGAAGTCTATATACAAAATGAAACTAAAATTGTTTGAAGTT
Organism: Eilema caniola; assembly: GCA_949126895.1. Classification (NCBI taxonomy): domain Eukaryota; kingdom Metazoa; phylum Arthropoda; class Insecta; order Lepidoptera; family Erebidae; genus Eilema; species Eilema caniola. Next base: position 10,594,481 of record OX421460.1, on the reverse strand, counting down.
ATTATTTACTTATTAGATGGTGTGTAATATGTGCTTTTTAGTTACCTCAACAGAGGTAACGTCCTCTATATTTCATTCCTTTAAATTAGACTTAGGAGCTCAAAGGGTTTATCGGTCCTAAGCTACATTCTTCTGTAGCCGACTGTGCCGTTTAACTAATTTGACCATTGCTGGTAGTTGTGAAAGAAACATAAGTTTCAGAAATCTGTTTTTATAGTTCAGTATATGGAAATTAAATTTCTCCTTTACATTGCGTATACTAAAAATAGAAAAGGTGTGTAACTAAAGGCGTGGTTATCCGTGTTTTGATTCCTGTATCTTTATAGTCCCTAGGAGAGCACATTCAAGGTTACCAAACGAATATCTGTGCAATCCGTCACGGGTAGTTGGAGTCCTAACATAATTGGTATGTGTAAAATATACTCCCTGAATTTGTGTTAATGTATAATATCTCACAACAGAACTGACGGTCGGTAGGTGTACCCTAAACTAGAGCGTTGGCTTCGCTGCAAGTGCTGGAAGCATCGCGGATAAGTTTGTATGACAATCAATCCGTATCTACTATCTCGATAATAATAACCGGCAAACAACTTGACTACGGTTCTCTAGCTGCGCAGAAAGCGTTTAGGGTGTCTTTGGTCGCGACGGCCAAGGCACATTAATTTATCATATTATATATATTAAACCAATTATGAGCTCAAAGGGTTTGTGTCAATGGTTGATTGGTCTATTCATGGTTTGATTCGTATTGTGAAGGTACAGTCAACGTCAGAAATATCTTGACTACAATCTCTCAAAATGATCCTAAAAGCATAAAGAGCAAATCAAACTATGATTTGATTTGAAAATAAAAATAAAAACTGTTTTATTGATTTAAATTGTATTATTGTCCTAAATAAAGGTTTGTACCAAATATCATAACAATCAGTCAACAGGAACGGGGGCAAATCAAGGCATTAAGATCATTTTGAGTACTTTGTTCATCAAGATTGATTTGATGCTGACTGACTGTACATGCGCAAACTTACCTAGTCTTATTTAAGATGTTTGTCGGCATTTATACATTCTAAATACCACATATACGTGTTGCTGTGTACACATTACGACACATCAATATTTATAATTTACTACTCGTCTAACAATAATTACTTACAGCATAAAAAACACTCGTTAAAATACGTTCGGATACTCGACGTCCTGTAAATACCAACCATTTGGTCTGTATCGAATTTAACAATTTGATTTTAATGAGAATATACAGCGAATAACCCTGTGTCATAAGAATCTATGTACGTCTGTCATGAAACGAACAGTCGACGAAGGAAATACGGTTGTACTTTTACATACAGCTATATGAAAAAGTGCAACCGTATCTCCTTTGCTGACTGTACATCTGAAATTAGCTCATGGATACCTACTGAAAACTACACCTTTTTTAAAGGTATTTTGATTGAAAGATGGAAATATTAATTTATGAATTAAATTTTTAAGCATTATTCATGCTAAATAATCAAATCGATTTAAATAGAATCTGGTAGCTTAGTGGTCAAAGCATTGCCCCTGTTAGGCGAAGATCGCTGGTTCTAACCCCGCCTAGACCGATTTTAATTTTTTCTATTTAAATCGAAAATTAGTTTTTAGATTTATTTATGAAAAGGCTTTGAGTTTGACCAGTAAGAACTATTATCCGAAGCAAGATATTAACGTAATGTAATAGTGCAGTAAATCATACAAAAACTAACCTCACTGGGTGATTCGTGTAGTCGGTGGTATCCGGGCGGCGGTTGTTGACTTTTGCCGCTCGCCAACTTTAGAGGTAGCTGCTGTTTCACCATTTGCTAGAAGAAACACCAAATACATTGGATTGTATTTCAAAAGTGGAGATTGTATTTAAGAAAAGTTCGATAACTTTAAAACTGAACAGGGTTACTATTAATAGAGAATACCAATATCTGATATGAGTTGCCACGATTAGTAAGCCGACGATTTATCATGAATAGGTAATGTAAAAAGAATTTTCTCTACTTTTAAAAATAATTAATCTCTGTACTTTTTAAGAGTTGGGAATAGCTGTACGTACGTGTGTACGTGTAAAAATGAAGCAGTGTGCAGAGGGTATTGCGAAAGTGGGGTAGATTGCTGTTAGATAATGGACAAAGGTTAATTGCAGTGAGATAATGTGCAGTGACGCAATCTACCTTTGGACAGGGTGAAAGTGAAGTAGAGTAAAAGTGAAAGTGTGCAGTGAGGTAGTCTATAGTATTGCACAGAGTAGTCAGATAGTGTGAAAATGCGGCAGTGACTAGCTCACTGCCGTAAAAGCGGAACAGTGTGTAGCGACGCAGTGTAAAACTAAACAGTGTACAATGTGACAGAATGTAGTGAGGCAATGTACAAGCGTGACAGTATACAGTGCGTAATGAAGCATTGCGGAGTGAAAAAATGTGTGATATTAGTGCAGTGAGGCAGTGTAAAAGTAGAACAATGAACAGTCTGACAGCGTGTAGTGAGGCATTGCGCAGTAGTTGTGAGGCAGTTTAATAGTATGAAAGTGAGGCAGTGAGGAGAGAGGCAGTGTAAAAGCGGAATAGTGTACAGTGATGCAGTGTAAAAGCGGAACAGTGTACAGTGTGACAGTGTGTAGTGAGGCAGTAGTGAGGTAGTGTAGTAGTGTGCAGTTAGCGTGCAGTGAGGTAGTGTGTAGTGAGGTAGTGTGTAGTGAGGTAGTGTGTAGTGAGGTAGTGTGTAGTGAGGTAGTGTGTAGTGAGGTAGTGTGTAGTGAGGTAGTGTGTAGTGAGGTATTGTGTAGTGAGGTAGTGTGTAGTGAGGTAGTACGCAGCGAGGTATGGTGGCGGTGCGGTACCGATATAGCAGAGGCGTGCACGGTGGCGCGCGTCTCGTTCTGCGCGGACAGCAGCTGCGGCGGCGGCAGCACGCCGCTGCGCACGCTGCACGCCGACACCGACGACTCCGAGCCCGTGGAGCCGCGGTTGTCTGCCAACACCCACACAAGTAAGCATACTATCGATACCGGCAATCTTCGTGAATACACGTCAACAAGTTCGAGATTGTGCACTAAGTGGCCAAACAAAAATCAAAAGGGAATATGCATGTGATTCAAATACCACCAATGTGTTTTCTTTTTACATGACATGTGGTCTTTTCTTTTAGATTTACGTACATATTATTATTTTTTAATTTATGTAATTATGATTTGATTAAGAAAATAATTGGCGAAAAGTGCGTAAGTTGAGAGGGATATTCAAATGAGTCAAAACTTACCGCTTTTGGTACACAGTTCCGGCCAATGGCGTTCCAACTCGGAGTGTGCTTTGACGTCATATCCCATAATAAAAAATATCAGTTTATGTCGTCTGGTGTCTATTTGTTGTCAATAATTGCCCAGTTGCATTATTAAATTAAAGTAAAACACAAAATATGAATATTATCAATGCAAAACACTTTTGCAACTATTCACGACATCATGTAGTTGTTAGCTGTCATGTACACTGACGTCACGACAAGCGCGCTAACATGGCGGTCGTTTGAAAAGCTGATATCAGCCTACTATTTTAAAACTTTTTTTGAAACCAAATGTCTGTTTGGCACTGTTTCTTTTTTAATACTTATATAATGATATAAATAATCATTTAAAAATATAAAAACAAAACATGCATATTCCCTATTAAGCCCGGTTTACATTACTCAAGTTCAGTTATCCAATGACACACCCTCGAATTAGTGTTCACATTATTCCAGTGTTTTAAACTCGCTTGAATAATCGACTGAACTGGAATCACTCACTGGAATGGGCACATTCAAGTGATGGTTCACTGGATTCGCTCACTGGACCGAAATGCTACTGAAATAATGTGAACTGGGCGTAAAAGGAAGTGCCTCGAGCACGAAAAATATTCGTATTCGTAACGTTAACGTATCGATAGAACTGGGAATCAAGATTGGCTGACTCCACGCACACACAGGTTCACGGTAGGCAGGCGACCAATCGTAATGCTACTTACTCTTGGTACGTTTACGTTATGAATACGAAAACATTTTGTGCTCGCGGCACTAATCAAGCAAATACGCGAGCCTTCTAAGCCCGTATTTAATTAGTTTAATATAATCTATGGAGAGTCAACAAGACCTAAAAACGCGGTTTGTACATTGTCACGAAGTTTACTGATCAATATATAAAACTGACAATTAGACAATGTAAGCACACTAGTTGCATAGAAAGCGTTGAGGAAAGCACCGAGGCGCATTGATTAACTAAACTTGGATTATTTTAAATTGATCTCGGGAGAAGTCGAATTCTAACACCACCAACGTGAACGTCTGCAGCATTTAACTTAGCTGGACGGGTTAACACTTACTAGTAGCTTCGGTTGTTAAAATAAGATATCGCAATAACTTTCTACATATCTCACCCGTCAAGTTCACGGATAACTTTAAGTACGACGTTGGCCAATCAACAGCAAGTGTCCGAGGGCTATGTACAGTCGGCAAAAGGGATACACATACACCGTTTTGAATGAAGTTGTATGAAAGCTGTATACTTATCTCCTTTGTCGACTGTCTGCAATGGTGCTCGACTTGAACAGCGCGAGTGCAATGTCTACAAACGTTGCAAAAAGTTCAAACAGTCACTCACTCCGCCATTTTGGCTCTTTCCGTCGTGTGGTGTCGCTAACGCTGGAGTCGGGCGACAGTGTTCCAACACTCGCGATTTCTTCTTGTGAACCGCCTGTGATCAAAATTCGTAATAAATATTCTTATTAATATCATACAACTTAGAGTAAGTTTATTACCATAGTATGCATTAACTAGACAACTGTACCCTTAGCACGAAGAACTGTCGTAATCGTATCTTTGCGATTGGCAGACTTCACACACTTACAGGTTTACAGTACGCAGGCAGGCAATCGCGTTTTCTCGATTAACGTAAACGTGTATATTTTTCGTGCTCGGGGCACTGATTATAGTAAAATTTCGCATAATGATACGATTTCAAGGCTACAGAAAAAAGAACATAGAGTTTCATCCATAAAAATAGTATTGTTTCTTATAAAAAGATTGACATAACATACATCACCGCAAGCTAAGCGCAAGGCAGACGCTAGCAATTAGGATAAAATTCAAACCGCTGGCTATGAAATAATGGTCGCCGTGATTTTTTAATATCAGATTGTTTTCTGATTGTACACATTGTTAAGGACTTAAATACACACCTTTATATTAAAAGGTGTATATCTATCTCCTTTGCAGTGTGTACCTGTATGTAGGTCGTTATTAGCTAAAAGAATGAAGATATTAGGTAGTAAAATTAAGTGGTACCGTGTTGCTGCAAACGCTCCAATCGCCTGAAAAGCCTCTCCCTTTGTTGTTCGACGTCCTTCTGTTGGTCGGCTAACTCCTGTCTGGCCGCTTGCAACTGCTGCCTTTCTGTAATGACAGAATAACAGTTTGAATAAAGAATAGTGTCTGCCCGATCCGTAGTTTTTTTTTCAAATCGATTAAGATTGTGAACCAATCGCAATGCTCCATTCTTTAGATACTTTTACGTTTCGAATCCGAATGTTAGTCGTGCTCGGGGCACTGACCACTGCGCTACCAGAGTCATATCTTGAGTGTTCTAAATTCTCCTATAAAGCCATATTGGCGCGACAGTGGGAACTACCGATAGTCGTCACAGGTTCGAGTCTGAGTCGTTTCACTTTTTGCCAATATAAATGGATTTGAATAGTTAGCATACTAATTACTTTAAAATCAAATATTTTTTTCTTTTTGCTAAAATTGAGCTAAAGGTATGATTCCGAAGGTGACCGCATACGAGAACTGCAGACGCACGCAGCAGAAACGCGTAATTCATTGCGGCTTCTCCATGGTCCCCTTTATTTATATCAAAGTTCAACGAGTAATATATGTAATGTATGTGCTCCATGCGTCGGCAGTTGTTTTTTTCGGCCGACTTTAGAATCATACTTTAATGCTCAGTTTGCATTTTTCGTAATGAAGGAACCGATAATTAACAGAATAAGTAGGCTGTCAGATATAAAGTAGCGTACAGGACGCCCACACATATCTGAACGAGGCCTTAGCACGTACGGATTGTTATATATCTATGCTTGGTAAGCTCGTCCACCGCCGTAGCACTTTGTGCTGCTGACACCTAATAAACGTGTAAGGTTAATAATTGTCCGGAGGTTAGCAATATGTCCGGAGGTTAGTAGCTATGTATATCCTAGGTACCTGCGGCCAGTTGTGCGTGATCGGCGGCTCGCTGTGCGTCGAAGGCGGCGCGGTCGCGAGTGAGACGCGCCTGCGCATGACGTAACTCTTCCAGTTGAGCGTCCGACCAATCCGGAGTGCGAGCGCACCCGCCTGCGCAACGCCACGCGCTTACTTGCGCCTCCAAGCTGACAATAACACACGCGTTGTAGTAATGTAGCTATACGAATAATATAATCATTACTTCTATATCTAATACTAGTCTAGCGAAGACAAGACTTCAAAATTGAAGCCCCTAGAATCGTCATACAATTTTTGGATAGCTTGTCTAGCATATATAGAAATCATTGTCAATAGTCCTCTATATTTCGTTTTGTTATACTGATAGTTCGATAAATCGAAGAGTAAAGACAAAATATTCTGTTTTGTTAGATTGAATCCCAACAACAACCTAATCTAACTACAAATCTTCACCAGTGCGAAAATGCAAAAACAGTCATATCGTAGTTACACCGAAAGCTGACCTCAAATGAGTTGGTAAAAGACTCAAGGTATGATGGCTTCTGCGGGTTTACCATAAACTCTTAAACCAGGTCAATAATTGAATAGCTGTAAACTGCAAATGTAACTTTGTAATCTTACATAATACAAATTTAATTATGCAGTTGGTTAGTATAACAGCCGTTCCATTATTGATCTATTTCTAAGAGTTCGTGTTAACAGACTCTGTGCACATTTCGATTATACTGACCTGTGTATAGTGGTCATCTGCTGCCACACGATGCACGTGAGCGTGTATATCGCGTGCTGCAGCTTCAAGGCCGTGTCGCCCGTGAGCTCGTGTCGCTCGCCCTCCACGATAGGCTTAGCCTCGGCCGTGTCCGTCTCGGTGCCTTCTGTGGGCGTATCCGTTGACATTCGGAGGGCTACTCCTACAAGTAATCGTTTATTAGTTGGGGATTTAATATGTGCAATCTGTTGTTTTTATGGTGAAATGATCGGGTTACTTCCCAGATAATATTTTTCTAAATATTTATAGGTATTTTCGTTGAATTACAAGATGATCTATTCTGGTTACACTTTGGCAAACCCCTAGCTCCCCCAACATTACATGAATAAAATAAATATAGGACTGAAAGTGTATGAGTATGTCTACATATTGACAATACACAATAATTGTAATTTTTCAGTTCTCTACTCGTATTTAAGCAGAGTTAGTTAAGCCCAACTTATGAGTCGGTGTGTGTGTTTGTATAAGGGTGTGTGTATGTGTGTGTGTTAGTGTAGTAGTACCGTATACTCACCGCGGTGTCGGTTCGCGTCGAAGCCGGCGAAAGTATCCGCGCGGCGTGGGAGCGCTGGGCTCTCGTAAGCGGCGGAGTGTCGCTCGCCTGCCGAGCTCGTGCTTCGCCCTAGCGCGCCACCCATACACCAGGGGGCGCTGCTCGCGTCTAGCGCATCCTGCACCAGGTAAACATATGATAAATAAAACTTCTTCATCCCAGAGCCAATCACGTTGTTATACCCCGGTACACATATCTTGGAGGTAAGCCACAAGAGAACGTGCGTGTTGTTTTGTAATAACCTATGCTTGGTGAAGAGATTTTGGTTTTGTTCTGGGGTCTACCTTCATTCTTTCTGTAATTTAATTATTTTCGGCTTTTAGGAAGTCGTTGAGTTGAGCAGTCACCCGCAGCGGACTACGATTTGAATTAACCACAAAGGACAGAATATGGAACTACAGTATGACGAGCAATTTTCATAATAAGAATCCTATCACCAGAGCCTCTACCGTCAATTAACAGGTGTACCGGATTGTTTATACCGGTTTGAGCCTCATACATTCACAATCTACTCTATGTATAGTAGTACAAACAATAAAAGTTGTACCTTGACAACTTTGCACACTTCTTGCCACAAAGCGTATTTGTCGGGTGAAGGCGCCGCTAGTCTCACGTAGTCAGGGAACACCAGTCCAGGGAATGCTGTGCCTGATCCTGTGGAAGGGAAACGATCTTCAACAATCGGAAATGCAGGAAATCTTTAAAAGGATGCTTTTGTTTTCAATGAAAACATGTTATCTCTTTTTAATTAACAATGTTGGTGCTTATTAGATGATCTTCATCACAGTGTTAGTCCCGGTTGCAGCCAATGCTTGTATTTTGGAGCCTGGGATCCGCTCTTCTACCCTTGATTTGGCTTTGACCACCCAACCCCGAGAGGAAAATTTTAATTGATGATATAAACATATATCATACACATATTTATGCAATCTTTTAAAACAAATAACTAGGAGTTACGATGACTAAAGGATCCAATGCTTCTGGGCAAAAGGGCTTGGTTTGCGAGATAATGAATGAACATAATGAAGGGGGCCCGCACCACGCGCAAACCCCGCGGTAAAGTAATTATAATATAGAAATATAGTCAAAGATGTAGGTAAAAAAGGCACAGAGTGGACACGCACACATATTGGTATGTGCTAATGTCACTGAACCGTTTCAGGCAGCCTGCCTGGTCAGTGACCATTGGCTTTATAATAGAACTTACCTGAGTTAGACACAGTAAGCCACGTCTCATCCGTGATGCCAACCATCTTCATCTGCAGCGCCATTTTCTCTTCAAGCAGTGTCGCATGCTCTCTGTCTTTAGCTCTCAGCGCTTCTGTCAAAACAAATTTCATTATTATGAAACTATCTATTGATCAAGATTGAATAAAAAATATCGTAGTACTGGCAAGCAATACTGAATTAACAAAAATATGTCGGTGTAGTACATGAAAATGTGTAGGAAACTGTTAGTTATCATGTTTATTTGTACGATAATTACACAAAAATACTTGACTAATTAGATTTGATCAGTTATGATGAATCGTTTCAACTGAATGACATCATTTAAGTGCAATAGAGTGTACCCAGGTGCACAAAGTGAAATAAACCTTGGAAATTGCCGAGTTAAAAGGGGTACATTTTCTTACCAATGCTGCACTACAATGCATACCCGTAGTCTGAATCGACACCAAGAAGATAATATTTTTATTTTTATTTGTTCAATGTTAAGAAGTTTTGAATGCCCGGTTGCGCACCTACCCGCTAGGATAACTATTTATGGCACTAGTTTGTTTTTACTAGTTTAGTATACATCCCTACTAATCACTATTGTTGGAGCACTGGTGCCTTAATTAAACTATGTATATATTATCTATGCATGAGAACACCAGCACTCCGCTTTCGTGCGGGAAATCCTCACCAATCCCCCCCCCCCCCTTCCAGGGCCAGAGGAGGAGGTTATGTCGGACTCGAATCCACTAAGCCGCACGCCGTCTGTGGGTCGTTGTGCTAGACCGAAGATGAGGTTGTCTTCGAAATATCCGTCGCACCCCGGCTGACCCAGGGCCATCCCTCTCGGTCTGGCCCTCGTTGGGAAGGGGGACCGCGCGTGATTTAATTATACACATTGCAAAGGAAATAAGAATACACCTTTAGATGTAAATGTAAAGGTGTATACTTTTTCCTTAGCTGTATATATCGCCACTTCGACATGAAATAACGGGCGAACAATATGAAATGTCTTGTTATACCACTTAGGTAGCAGACAAGCACACGGCCCACCTGATGGAAAGTGGTTACCGTGGCCTCTTATTAATATATCATAGTAAATATAAACTAATTTTAACTGGATTTCTTGTTTGGCGGATAAAATATGAAAATTCATCACAGATAGCCTAAAAAATTATCGATTTACGGCGCGTACCATGGCAAAATTCACACTTGCTTTAAGCAAAAAGGATGATAGACTGAATCATTGTATTAAATGTGAACTTCACCTTTTCTAACCCTCTTTATGATTACTCTCTAAGCGCACGAAAATTACGAGTCTCGGGGCATTTCGATGTAATCATTCTCACTTCTCATCTCCTCACCACGTGGTTAGAAAAGGTGAAGTTCATGGGGTACCGATACTAAGAAAATATTTTTAGTAATATTCAAAAATGAATAGATGGCACTAGTAGACTCATTTAAAGAAATAAAAAAGTTAAAACCATGTTAAAATGCTTATTTGATGACTTAGAATCACGTAAATTATTTCAGAACTTAAACACATGTAAGCATATAAAACTGGTTGGTAATGTAATAAATACAGATATTGTGGCAATCTTTAAGTGCCATCTAGCGGCATAAGGCATTATGTCAGTAACTTTTACAATTACTGTAGAATCTGGCAGAATCAATATAGATTAGAATATTTATAGTTTTATTCAGTCATGCTCAATAATGTATTTAGTGTAAGTTTTATTTTTGATAAGTTAATTTTAATACTAAAAATTATAAAAAAGGTTTGCCAAAACAATGTCGCCATCTAGTTATAACTCCTGAGCTAAAACGCTGCCTGCCTGCTTCTTGAAGTTACGAGTGTGAGCATTTTTTGTTCCTCATTGTGCATCTGTATAAGAATTATATTATATTATCTGTGCTATCATATTCTATCCTCCGTGCTCAGAACATCAACTAAGTGTTAGAATATCAACTTGGTGTTTTTTTTCTAAGCCTCCGTGTTATAGATGAATGGATGGATTTTGGATGGTAAACAAGATTACTGCATATAGGACAATAAAAAAAGCTGAATTGAGGGGCAAACATACAAAACATTCCTAGTAGCAATTTTATATTAAAGGGAGGTCACTGGCAGTCTAAATTTAGTTTTGCGCGGTTTTCGCTTCGTTGCGTTATACACACGTAAAACTAAATTTAGACAGCCAGTGACCTCACTCAAAGATTTTCGAAAGAAAATTGCTACTTAGATATTTTTCTATGTCGCATCCTATCTTTCTTGGATTAGTAGGGGATGAGCAGCAATCAACAGATAATTTATGGAACATTCAAATTGTTGCATTATGTTATGTCATATCAATGTTGCTGGTACCTGAACGTGAAATCATTTGGGGGAAAAGGAGAACGAGGTATACACGGCCAGGGAAATAATTATACACCTAGACATCTGAATGTAAAAGTGGATGCTTGTTCTCTTGGCCGTGTGACACTGGTTCAATCACAAATAAAATCATTATATAAAAACAAATACTACACACACGGAAACATCGACTTACATGTTTTCAATATGGCAATCCACAGAACGTATCGCTAACTCACGCGCAGGCTTTTAGCTAAGCATTCAACTCAGATAATATGTGGGACAATGAATGGCCAGCTTTATAAAATAATAAAGGGACTCGAATGAAACATGCTGTCATGCAACAACAATTTGTTTTAATTAATATTATCACCTTCCATTTGCCACCACGGTGTTTCATCTGTTCAATCACAAAATTACTTTTGTTTTAATAGGTTTACATCGGTAATGATACCTACGGTGGTGTTGCCAATTGATTTTATAATAATCATAATTTTGAATCCGTAGATACCATATAGTTTTACATTGGTATTTAAAAATAAAAGCTTCTCTCCGTCTGAGCTTCAATACTGGTTGCATCCAAAGCTTGCACTTTGGAGCCCGAGGTCCGTTCTTCTACATCTCCGTCCGGTGCAGTACTTTGCGTTTTACGGAACTAAAATTTAAAATGTAACCCCAACTCTGAGAAGAAAACCTGATCCTGATCGATTTTGCAGCAGGCGTACCGACTTGGTTCCAAAAGACAAGAACCCATAAATCTTCTTTAAAGATTAAATTATCTATTGGATAGTGTAATGGGTTGGTTTTTACAGAGAAATCACTCCAGTTGGGAGTGTTCTTCCACAACCAACATAAGTTTAGAGATTTTCAATATGCAAAACTTTTTTGTTATGGTATATTCACTTCACATTCTCTGTTCATAAATTTGTATATTTATTATAAATAAAGGTAAGTCTTTCATTGCAGCATGTCTAGTTTAACCCGATACCACACGATAGACTAACGCATTGTACGGAAGGACCTATCTCAATACCTTACGATCAACATAAAAGCAACCTCATTCCAAAACGCATACGGTTCAAAGTGTTACCTGTAATCAGTCTTATATTCTCATGTCTGGCGTCGAGCTGCCGTTGCCGTTCTTCAGCAGACTGCGCCGTCGCTCCCGCTTCTGACTCCTCTATCTCTTCAGGGCAGCTTTGTACCACGGCTCTGTGAAGGAAACTTACTTAGTGTATCTGACACATGACATTCTATAAAACTTCAAGGCATTTTAACAATACTTCCTTATGAAGCTTTGGATATAGCCGGGATTGGAGCGCGGAAGTAGAATTCAAATTCATTTATTCGCAGAAATGCGGTGATACATGATGTTACAATTTTAGCTCAGCACATGTACCATTTCGTGGCATTGACATATTTTTTTAATGAGCACAAATATTACACAAGCACATATACATGACAGCTAATAGTTCATTATAAGGACTATTATGTATATATTTTTTCTTGTTTAATAAGATTTAAATTGTTTCTTTAAATTTTTACCTTGAATACTGATTTTATTGGAACTAGCTGTTGTCCGCGCCTCCAACCGCGTGGAATTTTGATCCCGTTCTCACATTCACTTATATTCAAGATGTTAGGATGTTTGTTACAATCACGTTTAATTACTAAACGAACCGAGCGGCAATTTGGTACAAGGATAGATTATTGTCGGGAATAACACAGGCAATTTTTTATCTTTATAATAGGTTCTAAGAGAGCGGGAACGAGTCCCGAATTCCACAAGGGCATAGTTGCAATATTGTTTGACGAAATATTTATTCATTACAGATCACAAATGTGCAAAACAATAAAACGAAATTAGCAAATCCGCACAATAGCTATTCGCTCGGGTATGTTCGTTTTTGTCGCAAGCAAATCAAATCTCAGCTCAGCCTAGTGACTCGTATTGCTTATTTTTGAACTCGAAAAGTAGGTGTTTAAACTATCTTGATCATTCACATTATTATTAGAGGTATCGGAAATTCGAAACAACAACATGGAAAAAAATCCTGATACCTCTAATAATAAAAATCAAAAAGTAGGTATTTGTGTAGAATATTCGAGCATATTCATTTTCTAGAAAATTAGACTAGCTAACTAGATAAAAACCTGTCTCGAAAACATCACTATTAATAACACGCAAAGCTCAAATAACTTATTTTATAACTAAAGTCTATTTTAGAACGTCATGTATATGTAGGCATAAATCTTTGTAGAAAATAATTTATTTTATGAGTTACTTTCCGCGCGAAGGTAGATTGAATACCTATTATGTTAGATTTTACCTATATCACCACACCAAGTGTGAGTTTTTTCTCACATTTACTGGCAATGAGTAAACAGTCATTTGTACAACCTTCCAGATGCGAATTTCTACACGTTTAACCATCTATTTATATTTTCTGATATACAAATAAGAATCACCGATATGTATGAACAGCTGAATGACTGTTATTGTAAGGTTTATACGCAAGGCAATTTTCTTAGTGCGGTAATAGCACCGGGGCAAAGCTAGGGCGCGCAGCTAGAATACTATAATAGATAGTCAAAGTAGTAAAAGTTGATAGTTACCTTATAGCTTGTATCCAATGGTGTATGTCCTTAGGCCGGTGTACTCTGAGCTCAAACATCTCGGGCTCAGTGGGTCCGCTGCATATCAGGTATAGGCCACGCCCCTCCGCACCAGCTTTCTCGCGAACCAATAACTTGACTAGTGATACGACGCCAGTCTGTACGGAGAACGTAAGAGTGTGATAAGTGATTACATTGATTTATCTTATATTTCAGTCTCATTAATTGTAAATTTAACTGTCGTAAAACTCTGAGACCAATCGCACGTATAAAAAATTTAAATAAGAAAGGCGGTAAGGGAACATCGTATCTGGTGGCAAGATGTGTATTGTAATTATTTGGGGTATCATGCATAGGAATCCCGTCATAGTTGCCGGTTCTCACATTTTGCAGACTCAACTAGTTGTAGTGCTCCATCTAAACTTCTCCAATAACAATCCACACAAAAAATTTGTAACTAAGGGTAGTTGGAGAGTGGAATAAGCTACCACATGATGTTATGACAGCCCAGAACATAAACCAATTCAAAAATAGATTGGACAAACACCTTAACCAAAATAATAAACACTAGTGGGCATAAGCAAGATAAGGCCATGATCAGTTGTTTGGACTGCCTGCCTGTTAAAATAATAATAATAATAATAATTGGCTAAAGTCAACTGCAAAGTTTACAAGTGTAGATAAATCCGGGACTGGCGTTTGGATGATTTTGATAGTTTCAAATTAACAATAAAATGTTACCGTGTAAATGTGATTATACATCTGTTATTACGACACGATGAGTTAATAAAGAATTTAATGGAAGGAAAAGTTGAGGGTAGGAGAGGAAGAGGAAAACCTCGGAGGAGCTATATGGACCAAATAAAGGAGAAGGTTAACGTCATATCGTATCAGGAAGTCAACAGTAGGGCGATGGATACGAATGAATGGAAGTTACTCCACAGACAAGAGCGAGGCTCTTAAATTTAAATGAATGAATTACGAGTCAATCAATCAATTAGCCCAACGGAGTCCAATGCTGGACACAGACCTTTCTCAATTTTGGGAGTTTATCTCGAGATTTCCTTCTTTCGCAGTGATATCGTTCGCATATTTATCTGTCAGCTGCCTCTTATGGCACCCTTCAGATTAGATGGGGCTGTGATACTTGTATTCTGTCTCCGTTACCACATACCTTATTGTCTGGTGTAAAGAACGTATATTTGTTGTTGTTATCGTGAAGGAAGAAGAGCACATCCGTCAGGACTATAACTAGCAACGTCTGCATCTTGCTGCGACCCTGCATCAGTGTGGCTACACCTTCAAACCTGCGAACAATAATTACTTGTTAATATGTAGAAGTACTTACAAGACCTAATAACACAAGTGAGGTAGAAGGAAGGCGTCACTCTTTCTTTTTTTAATAATACATCGTAAATTTTCTTCGACGTAGTGACGTCAACAGACACTAGAAAATCCGACAATGAAATTAATCTTGGGCCATATACCGTATAGACTGAGTATTCCTAACAAAATGCATGAAAAACGGCAAAACGGCGTGTAATACGCGTGTGGGTCAGCAAATGTCAATATTGTTTTTTAATCTTGCAATATGTGCATGTGGATGTGTGTATAAAGTAGTAGCTATTTGTTACACTTGCTTCGTGTATAGAGTTTGTTTTGTATAATAGTCTAAGGATATAACTTACTTGAGACTTCTGTTCCCCTGCAAGATGTCGCTCTTCTTAAATTTCCTCCCTCTGAAGTTGGCGAACGACTTGGCGTCGATGCGATGGTATATCTCTAGCTTGCGGTCTTCGCGTTCTTTCGCAGCCACTTGATTGTCAACGTCGACTAGGATTTCCTACAAAGTTTCAGTTTGTGGTTAGATTTTCCTTCACCTAAATTGTTAGGTATAATTTTTATTATTTGTACCAAAGAAGTATATAGTTTTACATTGGAAAAAAAATCAAAATTGAAGACGGGACCAGTGTAAACTATTCCACCCACAGGGAGATTACTCCAAATAACCTGGACACGTCCTGGGCATTCGAAATTCTTCTATACAAACGTCTTGGGGCGAAGGTAAATCTATAGAATCTTCTTGCGTTAATCCCAGTCACGTGCGAAGCTATCTACGCGGAGACTGGGTTCTGCTTTTTCCAGTCTTACTGCGTATTTGGCTGAACTTCGATGTTCTACATCTGTAGGATATATTGCTTTAAAAAGGCCAAGAAAAGCTTACCTTGACACCGCAGAGCGCTTTCTGTAACATCTCCCTCTCGTTGACGTCATCACCTGCCGTCTTCAGTAGCGGCTCCAACAACAGCGGATACTTTGTCAGCCTTTGCGCCACGAATAACACGCATTCTGGTACCCCCTATACGAAAAACACATAGTAAAGTTATTTAAACGCAAAATTCATAAGAAAAACGTTTAGTTTCTCTATTCTACCTAGACCACAAATAATAGAACATAACGCCATCTAGGTACAAACTAAGCACAACTTGTAATAGGAGTTCTAAAATATGGATATATTCATTTATTAACTTCATCACCGGAGAAATCAAACGCTCTTACGACTTACCTTTTTCCTGAGCAATGGGTTCTGTTGACACTTTCTTATAAATCTAGCGAGGCGGGGCTCCCTCGTGCAGCAGTCCTTGAATACTTCCACAGCGTCGCGGTGACGGGAACAAAATTCACCTTTACAAAAAATATCAAAATAATAAATAATTGGCCCTAGAGCTTTAGCATCAGTCATCCAGCCATACACGTTACAACGAACATCATTATGACGCTATCTAGCAACAATAAGAGTGACCGAGCAGATAACAAAGAGTTTCACTATACAACTCATGTGATAACGGCTGTATAATAATTTCACAGAAGTCTATCCTTGGAATAAAAGTCCTATTACATCTAGTAATCTAATGTTGGTTGTTGTTGTCTATCTGTCTACCATAATTTCAATTTAAAGTTACTCTGCTTTAGGATTTAGGACCTTTACTGATTGTGTACGTAATGCTATTTAAATAGGTAGATATTCAATTTTATTTAGTTTATTCGCCTCTTTTGTCCCCTCTTGCTAAAAAGGGAAGTACACAATTATTTCTAACTCCATTTATTTTTCGATGCCCGTTCCAAGACTGAGACTGTCGGTATGCTAGTCCCGAAATTTTTGTGTATGGAGACACAACAGTACGGTTGGAATTCAGCTATAACTTACCATAAGCAGCCTTCAGTTTCTGATGCGCAGGCGGCGCGAAAGTCTCAGCGAGGATATCAGCGATGGTGTGTACCCTCGGTGCGGTCCTCTGGCGGGCACGCAAGCGAGCCAGTAGCGCCGCATGCAGGGCCCAC
Organism: Eilema caniola; assembly: GCA_949126895.1. NCBI lineage: Eukaryota > Metazoa > Arthropoda > Insecta > Lepidoptera > Erebidae > Eilema > Eilema caniola. Next base: position 10,577,381 of record OX421460.1, on the reverse strand, counting down.
AGTTCGTCCACTCGGGGGAACATGCGGGCCACCTGCGCTGCAGATACCCCCGCGCCCCGCACCATGCCGCATGCGAACATCTGGACATAAAACCTCGCTGTACTGACTTTTCGTGTCACGTGCTACTTGAGATTATTATTGCATTATCTGCATTTTTTAAATGGTGTAATAGTAGCGGAGGCGTAGAAGGAAATTCGGTAGTTACTCGAGCGCGTCAGATTAAGATAGGGGAGGTTAGTTACATATTGACAAGTTCCTCCAGCCAGTAAGAGCGTTTAATATGGGTGGGTGTGCAAAAAAAAGCGACGGTCGAATTTACACGTGCAAGGGTTACCTAATAAATAGCTAAAAATAGTATGTTACCTTCTGCATTAGTCTTATAGTTAAACAATGATGTTTCTCGGTCAATATTAACTCGTATATGTGTTCTTGTCGTTTCGTCTCTCTATCGCCAAGTGACCTAAAAAATAAAATTTGATGTCAATTCATGCTAGCGCCTTGTCGAAGTGCATCCAAGCGAAATTCTTTAAAATTAAAGCTATTGGTCAACATAGGTCGCTCACAGAGTAGTGGATTCTGTAAAATTACTTTTCTTTTTAAGAATTCTTTCTGGAAATAAGAGTGAAACTTGACCTTTGTTAGGTTGACCTGTTGGCCTGTTAATAAACTCTTACTTGGCGAGTCCTTTAGGCGCCCCGGCGGCCCACGTGTCTGGCTCAGTGGCGCCTAGCCCGAGTTGGACCGCCTCGTCTCCGAGCTGGTCCGGTGTGAGATACACCTCGGGCCATTCCGACACGCCCGCGTCGTCTGATGCACTGTGAAAGTTACAGCTGTGTGTTAAACTGCTTCTGATCTTTTGAACTTTGTATATTTTTTCTTTTTATTAAACTCATATTGAATAAATTTAAGTGCAGTTCTTAAGCATTCCTCTGAAGAAAACTGGGCAATGAAATTTTGTTTATAGAAGTATACTGGCCAAAATACTGACATCCTCAAAATTTTAGATTGATATCTAGGTACACTATTTCGGCATTATTTCGGCATGTGTGTATTTACAATCGGCCGGTGGCCCATTGTAAATACACACATTAAAATCTGAAGTATTAAAGCTATGAAGTATTTTATTTTAATATTATGAAATTATCGGATAGCCTCTTCATCCACACACGTCTTGGATGTCATAAGTTACAAATTACAAACACAATGAATTTTATTAAAAGACAATTACTCGTCGATGAGACTTACTTGCTTTGGTCATGTTTGTGGTCTGAGCCATCCTTGTCGTCATAAATATGGCTCGTGCTGAAATCAGAATACGTACAGTCAACAAGGCACTTTCGTACGATTGCATGGTAGGCAACACAGAATAACTAACACGTAAGAGGTAGAAGACTTGTATACAAAATATTACACGAGAAAAACAAAGGTGGTACTGTTTTATAGTATCTGTCAAGATATGTATACTAGATAGCTCGAAAAATAGTTTCAACATTATGTACTGTCTATACTAAAACCATTCTCTCACCTCACAAATTAATACAAAAACTATCTGCTAAGTCGACTAAGTATTTAAATTCATATACAAACGTCTGCATCAGGGTCAATTTATAATGAGACTGTCACCCAGTTGAGCCTTTATCATATTGCTCGCTTGGGTACTTTTACAAATCACAAAATTATCTACAGTTTTTGCCAAGTTTATTTTAATATGAGACTGTACCATTGCTTCCAAATTTGCTTTCATTTAGAAGTTATTTCCAGAAATATATTAGTAGTTTTTTTCTGCATTTTTTATGTTATTACAACCTTACACATTTTTATCTATTTTGCTGTAAATTTAGTTTACACTTCAAGAGAATGGTCTTACTTGAAAAGGTTAACAACGAATACAGGAATCTAACTACGCTTTTCAATTTATGTGAGATAAGGGTTGCTAACTACTACTCAATATTCTGTGTTGCCCTTAAGAAAAGAGAATAAAACTGAGACGAAACAGGGTCAATTATCAATCGACGCGACAAATGACATTGGTTTTACATTACATACACACTTCTTACACATAAAATATATTAAATAATAATATCCATTTATTATTTTTCTTAGTGTTTACTTCAGCAAAGCCTAAATAATAAGAAGAAGCATAGAACTGACAATAAACTCTTAAAATACATGCAAAATTTTCGTTAAAAAAATAGTGTGATAAAATAAAATATTCTCAAAGATCAAGCTTCATTGCTGCATCGAAGAAATCTACATCTGTTCGTAGAAAAACTGGTTTTTATGTAAAGGGATTTTTGTTATACTAATTCAGCTAATGACTTTCTATAATTTATTACATATGAAATAATATTGCTTACCTATCAGTCTCCTATCGCGGCGTTAATCCCGGTTGCCACCAAATTTCGCATTTTAGGGCCCAGGTTCCGCTATTTTAAGATTCTTCTCATCAACTTGACATCGCTTGGGTTTCAGAGAATAACTGACATCTGACCCAACCTCAAAAGGGAAGCCTAAGCAGTGTGTCCGATCATTAAAAGAAATCAAATGCTGTTTACTATTAGGCATCCGAAAAATATTTATTCTTAGAATTTGTATGCAAACAAATATCCCTTTTCAACAAATACCTGAATAGAACAGCAAACCTGTGACCAAACAGAACAACCAGCATAAACGAGACAGTAAAAAAACTTTGTTCGGAACAAGTGCTACAACAACAATTTATGTCAAGAGAAACAAACTACCTCTGTAATAGATAGAAAGATACAAGTAAGGCGTCGTGGATGATTCGAGAACAAGAGGAGACTCCGATGGTAATGGACCTGCGGTGTCCTTGTGTTCGTGTACTATGCTTATATATGACAATTGTGAAATAACGTGACAGATATATTCGCCATAGTCAGCCTAATTATAGCGGGGTCGTAATAACGGTGACGTCATAGTGCTTTCGCATACGTTATCAAAGAATAAACTTACTATAAATGCGGTATACAATGAAATTAGTCCATTGAAACGTTAAATATGGGGTTAAAAAGGTCAAGTCAAACCCAAGATGTATTAAAAGCTCAAGACACAAATTGAACGCCAAGTTTGATGGTGGCTCCATCCATTAGTGCCGTGAATGCAAAGCACAAGTCATGCCCTCCACATTCACGGGATGCTCTCAATCGTGCTAGAAGCCTGCCGCGAAATGGACATCGAAACTGCTAGTTTTTACGAACAGAGTTTCATAAAAATACATTAATATGCAGGTCTACGGGCAACCGTCTCATAATTTACCTTTTTCCATTACGACACAGCTTCAGTATTTTTCTCTACATAATCTGTGGACGAGGCGCAACGCGCATGCTTTTAACTTGTGCGCGCTAAACTTTTCTGCTATTTTTAGTAAATTATATTAATTATTTCATGAGATTAGATAAAATAGTGTAAACTGCACATAAGTTGATCTTAAAACACTCCTGATACTATAAACAAATCTCTCATTTATAACTCACACTCGTATATTAAGAACCCTTATTATGCAAAAGTTTCTTAAGCTGCTATTATGATGCAAGTTACAACGTTAATGTATGTAGACTAGATTAAGGCACTAGAAGGCTTTCGACATATTGGTCTCGATACAAATTATTTTTATTTTTACTGCTAATTCAATTAATCATTACAATAGACTTACGTAATCATCACCTGAGAATACCTACTTTTGTTTAATAAATCATTGAATTGAAGTTACCCTAAAAAAATATCCTAGCTCGTAAAAGAAAACAAAAGAAAGTAACTAAATTAAATATCAATTAATTATTAAATATCCTAGCACCGCCCTAACCAGGAGCACATAACGGCGAAGTGACAAGACAAACAGAGACAGATATACAACGGATGATCGTGTGATGTATGTATGAATGAGAGAGTAAGAAATAGGCAGCGCGTGTCTCAGCATTCCCTGAACTTACTGCACGCCGAGTTTGGTCGCGACGCGTCGCCACGGCGAGTAGCATCCGGTCGACTGCTTCTTGCTGTGTGCGTGCCGCGGGAACGAACACGAATACACACGTGTACATTTGTGTGCGTGACATACACATTTTTTTGTAGATCGTGACGCGATTGGACAGATCGAGGTGGTCGAAAATATCTACCATTCGAATTGTTTGATTAAGGTTCAAATCAATATTGTTGTATTCCTTTTTACATTTTCAACGTAGGTTTATTGGTTTTATATACAAAGTGCTAGAAGTATCTTGTGGATTAGATAGTAGGATTTTGTGAATAGTCTTCAGATTCGAGGTTCATTAAGTAGGTAATTTCAATAGAATATCGACAGAAGTTCGTCGTTCGTCGAAGTTCGACAGAAGTGGTAGATATGAAGTAGCAATATAATATACAAGAAATGGTTGTGTAACTAATCTATGTTGTATGGATTTGGCAAAAATTGTACAACACCCTTTTTATTCAAGAAATTCATTTTTATAAAGTTTTAGACTATACTTTTAATAAGTTTTTTTTTGGTCCATACAACAAACTTGGCTATTATTTTCGAAAACCTAAAATTATTTGTCTACAAATATACAACAGCCTGCGGTTGTGCCAATTATTTGGGGTCCGAACATAAACCGAATGCATAAAATATACTTATACACCACCTCGATATCTCCAAACTCCATGAGTATTTATAAGAAAATATTCCGTTCACCGAAAAATAAAATAAAATATCTAACCAAAAGACGAAGTACAGCTTACAGGAAAATTAAAATAGCATATTCATGAGAAATATATATATATATATACAAAAAGAGAAACGATAGCGATATTACAAAGCATAATATATATTTATGTAAAGTATATAAACACTGGTGTATCCTATACTGTAGCCCTATGAATATAAACGAACCTGGATATGTCTTCCACTGTTGATATGATTTCATTTATTGAAACCATTGAGCCAACGTAGTCCATTGGATGCCTTTATAACTATTTAACAATTTTATTAACTAACTAAACATTTCCTACTGTATTTTTTATTTATACATGTCGTATTCTGTACTGTTCTATTGTAATCATTGCATTAAATCGTACTACGTACATATATATGTCACTACATTTACAATTTATCCACGATATTAACTCTTTGACGGTTTACTGTGAAAGTAAACTGAATTCGGTGCACGACCCCGGCACCTTCAAGACTTCAACCACTAGTGAGTGCAGGGGTAATTACAGTTTCACACTCACTATGCTATGCGTAGAAATTAATATATGATTTGACTAAAACAGTGTTCTGATGACTTCCAAATAATATACTAGTGAATTTTAATATATTAGAGCCATCATTTTGTAAGTAAATAGTGTGTCTGTGTTTCAAAAATAATAAAAAGAAAGAACAACTTTGAACTAATAATAACAATACAAGTTGGGCCTTCACGCGCCAGGCTAACATTTTTAATGTTAGGTGTGGTTGATTCGAGAATAAACTTACATGCGTTACTTAACCTCCGCTATTGTTAAGAAATATACATTTTCATAAGTTTCTTGCATGTTGAACTACAGGACTATTATAAATAAATAATAATGTTAAAAAATTGTTACTTTTCACATCGACGTTACTGACAATTGAACCTACCAAATATTGGTAGTAGTTTAATTTTTCATTATGGTAACCCTGGCGTATATCGGTCCAATCCATATTACCATCTGAACGGCTTAAGACAGCGTATGCACATCGCCGCACGCAAAACAATAAAAATGCATTAGCAAAATCCATTTGTTTCATTTCATTCCCCTCGCAATCAAAATAAAAGCAGCAAAATATATGCCATAACATAACTAGGCGTTTTATTGGCATTATTTTTTCATTTAATTGTTTATTAGTTAGTTGACGATATTTGATAATAGATGGCGTGCTCACCTATTGGTGTTTTGTGATGCCGAAGATACTGAGCTACGTTTGCTGTTCTTACCGCTGCTCGCACTCAGTGATTTGCCGACAGAAGTCTGAAAGCAGAATAGTGTGTGTTGTAAACTGCTTTAATTTTTTTTTAATAAGTGGGCATTAGTTAAGAGTAAGATTAATAGCTGAAACCTATGAAAGCGTCAACTCAAAGAGATTTCTTATAGTAAGTTAAATGGGTTCAAAAAATCAAAATCCAGGACAGATCTTGAAGCCACAACAGTTCCTTCACAATGAGAGAGTTAATATGTCAACAGGTCTAGGTAACTCATTTCATAGGAACTAAGTTACTTAGACCTGTTCAACATCAAGAAAGAGTGCTTCAGAACATCCATTTAAATAATGTTATAATAATATGAATATGAAATATTATTTACCTTAGAAGTTTTTGGCTTATTGCACTCGACTATGTAGTCCTTGCATACATTCTGATGCACCGTCATCGTACAGTCTGCAAATATTTATAAATATTATCACTCTCGCACCAATGAAGTAGAAAGGAGACATTATGCAAAACGACTGCTAGCTCAGAAATTAGTGTAGAAGTAATCAATAACTAAAAGACTGCTGGATACCTTGCCAAAAAAAACAACACAACGAACTCTCAGAATATAACGCGATGAGTTCGTGGCAAGTTCTTGGGGACATTCAAGAAAGAGACTATTGTTTTCTGCGGTCAAACGTCTCTCTTCTGCCAGGCCATGGAAATTACTTTATTACAATCTTTTTATTAATTTGCACTGTATGTAAGTATGTATGTTTGTATGTAAATTTTTCGGGTAAAATCTTGCAACCCAATTTTTTCATACTATGTAAGTAATGGTAAAGAGTCTTACTGTCACAATAGAGCGATGGCTTGTCAGCAAGCGCGCGTCCGCACCAGTCGCAGTCTCCACCGCTGCCCGCCGCAGACCACGCGTGGGCCGCCTTGCGGGACTTGTCCTGCGCAAGAAAGGGGCATTTAGAGCAGCTTTATACATTGTTAATAACAGAAAAATTACTCATTGAGACATGAGGTAAGATTCGAAAAAAAAAGTCTTCACTGGACAGCAGAAGAATGTAATGTAATGAAAAAATCTACCATAAACTTGAATGTTTATCCAAGTTTATGGTAGAATTTCAAAAATTATGCGAGCGATCAACGAAAAATGGAGAAAAATATTTTTCATACTACAGTTAGTAAGTAGCCTAATACTTCTTTAAAAAAATATGACTGAATCTACCTTAATACTTCAGTAAAAAAGTACATACCTTCTTCTTCCTGAAGAACAAGCTGCCCCGTTTGCGTCTCTTCTCAGCGTGATGATCAAACGCAGCTCTGTATAAAAAATCTTCATTATTATAATTGCTAACTGAAATAACTGCACAGTACGCGATCCCCTATTCCTATCCTCTGTTGTGTGTATCGTATATAATTGATATGTAACTGTGACATGCAGAAAAAGTCAACATAATCTCTTTAGTAAAATTGTGTAAAATAACGGACACATCAAGCGAAGCCTGTGACTAGCATGCTAGTTTAGAAAAAATAAAACATGTGCTTATATTTCTAGAATACTTACTCTTTAATCCGTAGAGTTAATTACGTTACGTTTTTTAAACATATAAAATTAAAAGCATACATCACTTAAAATACTTTTGTTAGATATGTCAACAATTATTTTTAAGTTATTTAATATTACCCTAAAAATATCACGGAAAATGGAACCAGATTTAAAATTTAGTATCAAAACGGCTACCGTTACGTTTAAACACAAAACAATCAAGACATTCATAATATGTATTATATTGCACACTTTTTGCACAATACCAGCAAATTCATGTTTGTTTGCATTATGATAACTTATGTGTGAACCACCAAATACCTGGACATTTGAGGCTCTACCGAGTGTCTGCTGAAGACTCCAAATTTTACCAAATAAAGCCAACGTTTCCAATCCAATCTCTAGCTGTCAAATATTCGGAAGAAGATTTGTAGACAATGATCTAGTGCCACCAACCAAGACACTCACTGTTCTAAGAAGGCGAGTTGGTGCAGCCCGAGATGGTCCTGATGCGTGTTGTTCCGCCTCGTTGGTTGCGTGGCCCCAACGGTCGCCGCCGACGGTTCGTCGCTCTCGCTGTCGCTGTGGCCCGCCGCGCTAATTCCACACTTACTAAAGTTATGTATCAACTAGCGTGATTTTTTAATATATGGTTGAGCTTTGAAATTTTTGAAGAGAAATTCATTAGATTCCTTAATATGTATTCGAATATTTTACTTCATGAAAGGAGGCAAGACAACCATTTTTTTTATACATTATAATATCTATAATTATTGTGCCTCTTTAAAATAGGAACCTTTAAAACGTTTAAAAGAACATGCCTTTTTACACATTTGATTTTATTCATTTATAATCTTCTTTGTGATCAATTTGAATTTCAAAGGAGATAAATAATACAAATATCGGGTTACTTCTGGCACACAACACTCAATGTTACAAAAAATAAACTCTACAACAGACCCTTCTGCTCAAGACATGTCTATTAAACTAAATCACGATAGTTATACATAAGTGCTAAAAACACTTAATTACGTGTAAATCTGAAGTGCTATCAAACACATAACAAGAGCAAAGCATTGTGCATACACAAAAAAAAACACATTGAATCACACATGCAGAAAACCAACTACCAACAATTGTTTATGTTTTATATTCAACCAGGACTTTGAATGAGTATAACACTATTTTGGATAAAACGAGACCAAGGTATATTGCGATTTAACTAAGGCAGCAAGCGGTCACCAAAGGCCATAAAACTACACTAATAAAAAAGTGTTGGGTTTGGGTTTGTAACACAAATTTTAATGGTTACTTAACGATAAAACGGTGCAAACACACATTAAGTAATAAAGGATTGATAGCGGTATATTGAATATTGGATAGTCAAGATGTTCCTGCACTCGGCTACACTGACCGTATCAAAATCGAACAAGTAGTTTTGGTTTTGCACATACAAAGTTTTAATGTAGCGCCCCCTGGTTAGTTCTCACCGTAACACTTATCTAAGAACATGCACCAATCAAACCCGAACCATTAAGTGATAACCGCTTTTTATTGGGACTAATAGTTTAGCAGGTAAATGATAATATTGGTTTGTATAAACATTCTCGCAATCCAAACGCATATAACTACCTTCTCCGTACCGTCGCGAGTAAATAGTGCCCACAGGTATCAAATAACTGCTTTGAGCGCACTTGATGATTAGTCCCTACATTCTATTCCTAAGTCTTTAGCCTGTACTATGTAGTGTATTATGCTGTGAGTAGTCTAGCCAGAGCTCACTGGAGAGTTTTTGAGAGACCAAAGGCTATTCCTGCTTTGTCTTCTACACTGACGGCACAGAAACTTTGTGTTTACAGGGTCAGCAACACAAGTGTGACTCTTCTGGAGTTTCACACGTCCATAGGTAACCACATTCCATCAGGTGGACCGTGTGACAGTCTGCCACCTCAGTGGTACAAAAAAAAATTTATATTTAAGTATTGTAGTTTTTTTTAAACCAGTAAGAATGAAATAAATCACATAAAAAAACAAAATATTAATACCCAGTTTTCAATTAACTAGTTATTTCTTTAAGAAGTACCATTCGAACTAATTAAAAACTAAAAACTCCCCGATATTAATAGGTTTAGGTTAGCAGAGATGAACTATCGTATGAATTATAAATATTTTTTATTCATAAGATTATCATACAACTAGCATCAATCAGTTCGTTAACATTATAATAGTGTATGTGTCTGTGTGTGTGATGTGAATGTTGAACACTGTTTTTAGTAATTGGGAACAGGTCTAAGGCATCTACGGTCATTCCACAGGTCATTCGTCCTAAGAATGAAGGGTTATATTTCTACTTACTGGTAATTTACAATACTAATGATAAATTACCAAAATATTACCATGCCTGTATTAGTTGCTATCTCGTTATTATTTTTGTACTTTATGTACAATTATTAAAGTTCCTAATGAACATGTGTAGTACAGTTTTCCAAAAATATTGTCACTTGGTATTATTATATGGTGTGCAGATCAAGTGTTATGGTGTTCATTCATTAACAATAATTTGCTCGATTCAGCAACTTTCGTATTGCTATCATGACATTGTATATTACATACATTGATAATGTGCTGCACTTATCATAGTTATAAGGTGGTAACTACAACGAGTGTACAACTGTACTATCGTATATATTATTTTCACTGACGCCTGCATATCTACGAAGGGATAGGCAGAGATGTAATCACCTCAGCATTTCATCAACCATGTTCTACGATTACTTTTTGTATAGCATATTATATAGCATATATAGCATATTATTGTATAGCATGTTTTGTATAAGCCTAGACTATTCTAGTTTCTAAGTTCAAAGACAGTTTGTCTAGATTGAATTTACCACGTATGTCGTAATATTTGAAATTATTATATGGAATAGCGGCCCTAGTGCTGTACGGCAGTGGTATCAAGTTTGTGTGTGTCGGTGTGCGTACGTACACGTCGGGCTGCGGTTGCTGCAGGTGCGGTTGTACGGCGGCCACGATACTGGGCGTGGAGACAGACTTCTGCAGCGGTAAGCGCGCTACCAGGCGGCCCGGTTCCGCTCCGCTCGGGGCACCCGCCCCCGCTCCCGCTCCCGCTGCGAAGCACGCTCCCACTCCGCCCGCGCGTAGTGCCGCTGTCACCTTCTCGAAGTCTTTCTGTATTACGAAACATCATAATAGTAGTTTATGCAACTGTCATATAAGAAGGGGTATTAAAACACGAGAGTCTGTTTATTTATTACGATAATAGGTTGACTCGAGTGTTTTAATACCTAAGTTATATGCAGTTTCATATACTACTTTATTTTCACTCATAACTCTTGGTATATTTTGTCGTACAATTTTTTTGACTTTTCTGACAGGAGACTTTCGGTTAACGCCGATGCCGCTTCTAGAATATCTGGCGGAGTGACAATCTTGCCGTCCCTACTTTCTTCTCCAATCGTATTTTAATCACTTACAGGTGTTTAGTAAACTTTTTTGGAATCCCGAATCCAAAAACACGATCGGCAAAGAAATGTATGGGAAGCGCGGGAAATTAAGTTCAAACTACTCATGTGTGCGCCATTTTTTTCATATTCAGCCTAAAACCATAGACTTGTTTATAAGTTTAATTTTTAATTTTATGTATATGCGTTTATAAAGTGCGTATGTATAGAATCGTCTGTGAATTCGTAATATTAATTTTTCGATTAGAGTGCAGATAAAATACATTATAGTTCAAAAATTGCGATTTTGCTTTGCAGTCGAGCGTTCTTCTAGCACGCCACACAGGTCGTCATGAAAGAGATGAACATATATGCAGCGATGTGGTATGAAAGAGACTAATATATGACTTTAGTAGATACTAGCTGTCGGTTATCGCTGTAATATCGGTTATCGTTATAAATTGTAGCCTATGTGTTATTCTGATGTATAAGCTATATTACTGTAAAATGTAGTTAAAATCCATTCAGCAGTTTTTACGCGAAAGAGTCACAAACATCCATCCATACTCACAAACTTTCGCGTTTATAATATTAGTAGGATGGTAAGTAAATAGGTATTGGAATCGAATGATTAGTACATAGGTACTGACCGATTAAAAGGAAAATTTAATAGAATAAAAAAACGTTTTTGAAAGGTTAATTGACAAAACCGAAAAATCGTTCATCGTGAAACAGAAAAAGTAACGTGTGTTGCTTCAATCTACTTGGGAAGGGGAAACCCCTCCGATACTCGTCAATCCTGACCCGATCCCGTAACCTTCACAAGGACCTAAGGCAAAGAGCAAATGGGCAATTTATAAACATGTAATACTGCTGCCACAAAAATCTATGACCACTCTAATCGTCTTTATATCCACACCGAACAGATATTGTGCTAGAGAAGGACATATCGAAGTCTAACAATACTTACGGCAAGATCATTATCATTGAGCGAGTGTGTGGAGTGGCGTACAGGCCGCGGCACCTCGCCTTCCGATTCCATTGACGATAGTGATGCACTATGGCCATTCAACGTACTGGAACAACGGTATAAAAACAGGGATATTATAAGACTAGCGTGTAATTCAATAGCTATAGAGCTCTGCCTCACTAGGACGCCATCACGACGTCGCTGGTTACGTATTCAAGCAGTTAAAATAGAGACGTTGCCAAGCCGTCGCCAAGAGAGCTACATACTGTACATTTCAATATTAACAGCTTTGGTTACGTAGCCGGCGACGTCGCTTTGGCATATCCTAGTGAGGCAGAGTGAACATTGTAGCACGGAAGACTTCATATGTTACCTGCGTTGCCTGTGCGAATCGTGGAGTCTTGCACCAGGTTCGAGAGCGGCCCAGCTGCTTCGGCGGCCCTCGTCGCGTCGCTCCCATAGTCCCCATTGGCGCGATTCACCTGAACAAATAAATTCATCTGTTTTACTACCAATATTGAGTTGGTTCATCTGCTCCTAAACTGACTGTTTTATTCTTACACATATGTCGACACCTGCATGGTTCTTAGCTATAGTTGAAAATTGGAGTCTATAGCAGAACTATCAAAGCTCCCAATAGAAGTATTGCTCGTTCCATATAACTTGGACCTAAATCGAGATATATAAAAGATCCTGGCGCGCGCGGATTGTTTTGTAATGATCTATGCTTGGTGAAAGTACCGCGAGCTATCCTCAAAATAGAAACGTGTATTGCGAGCATAGAGCACATTTTAGGTGTAAAATATATAGAACGAGCTATACTAAGTTTGATTTAAATAGGTGGCCGGTTGACAAATAATCTTAATCTGCAAACGTCGTGTCTGTTGAGTTTCTTCAATCATTAAAATTTAAAATTTAGGTTTTCTAGCCAGGATGTGAATATCAGAACACTTTAACAGCTACTAGGCAGTTTCTTGAATTTTATTACTTGGCTTGTTTTAGTTTTAACGAGTTATACTTTTGATTTATTTAAACCATAGCAACTTTTATTAGTTGGGTCTTACCGCTGCCTTTGCGGCTCTGTGGATAGAAGTCAAGATGTGTGGGTGATGAGCAGTCCGCCTCCACCTGTCCGTCCTTGCACAGCGACGGGCATGATGTGCTTAAACGACTCGAGCCGGTTGCCTGTGTACCATATATTGTCACTTTAGTCTGAACATAATAAGTATTCCTCTAAACTCGTAATGTAAGGATCAAGCGGTTACGTATCAGAATCCCAAATGTACGAAATACCGAAGTTCAAAATCCCGAACTTCAAAATCTCGAAAGGTAAAAATCCCGAAAATTTGATTGTGATACGTTACCGATGGTAGGCGGTCTGGTTGAATTTTTACCTAGCCATTTAATGAAAAAATGGTTGAACATCATTCAGGTCGTTACTTGAAAGCCGCCGTTTAGTAGAGCCTAGGCGGTTAATTGGACGGCTGATTAAGCTAGTTGGCTGCGACATTAACATGAAGGGTGGTTAAAAGTACGTAACTGTGACTCATGACTTGTTACCGTTACCAACTAATTGCGTGACTCAATGTTATTAAACACCCCTTTTTAGTTAATTCTATACCCTTCAACAAGCAAGGGACTCGAGGCTGGAGGGAACTGAGTAGGTAACACATTTCAAGGCTAAGGGTGTTACTATACCAGCAAAGGCAGTGGTGCAGTCCGCATTCGCTGAACCGCTGCGTGTAGCCTACGCAGTTGCTGCAAGCTGTCTTCCAGCAGCCCCGGACTGTGTGGCGTCACCGATATGGTTGGCACCTGTACAAAAATGAATTAAATTAAAGATTACTACTACAAGAAAGAACAAAAGGCTCGAAGATGGTTCGCAATGAGATTAACTAATCAGTAAATAACGGCATCGCTAAGCAGCACCCTGGAGAAATGAAGTGCCCTGACACAAATTACACGATAACCAAGGCCAGCTTCCTCAGAGGACAACATTGAAAACATGGACAAAGTAGCACGTAGGTACCTGTAGTATTCATAAGCTATGTTAAAGCGACACATGAACACACATCTTCTTAGCGTAGTGCCCGTTTGCATTAAAGGTATTCACGTGAGCCTAATAGGCTCGGCTTACTTCTTCCAAAGGTAAGCCTGCGCTAGAGCCCCGTCCGTCAATCAGCAGGTGTTACCAGTTTGCAGGATAGGTTAAAAAGATACATCAATGTAGAAAATTGTCAAGGTGTTGATGTGTACCTGTGCCCTGGCGGCGGCCATGTCTGGTGGTGGTGTGGAGCGTGTCACGTGTTCGGTCACCTCGTCCTCGCTGCTGTCCGAGCGAGAGTCTGAGCTGCCGCCACCCTCGTCTGGAACCAATGAAATAGTCTTACACGTGGTACAGAAGATCCGTATGTGGGCCCGAGGAATTTGTTTAGGTTTAAATATTTAAAAAACTATGGTTACAGTTTAATTCTCGTTTGATAAATGTTGATGTTTTCAAATGTTTTTCCTTTCTACTAATAATCCTACTAAAATATAGAATGTGATGTGATGTATGGTTGTAATTATTCTGCCAAATTAAACAAATTGTGGTTAAAATAACTTATATATCTGAATTATGACAACTATTCATACTGAGTTGACATTTATTTTATTACTAGCTTGACTGTTATTTTATTACTAGCTTTCGCCCGCGGCTCCGCCCGCGTGGATGTCGGTTATCGCGACCAAACATAGCCTATGTCCTTTCTCAAGGTCTAATCTACACCTATACCAAATTTCATTAAAAACGGTTCAGTGGTTTAGGCGTGAAAGCGTAACATACATACATACAGACAGACAGAGTTACTTTCGCATTTATAATATTAGTATGGATTAACACTTGTCCCGACGTTTCGGTTATTTTTCAGCAGCTATAGTCAAGGGGATAAATCGCGATATGATTCGTTAAATTTAGTTTTATTTCAAATGGTAATATTACTATTTACTGTCCTAGTTCTGTTATGATTGTTCAATCAAACCACGCCATCAAAGCCACGAGTAAAACGTATAGCTATAGAAAGAAACTGAGAATCTACGTTCGTACAAAAGAGAAGTAATTAGCGCTTTTACCTAATTGCGGCGATAGTGGCCGTGTACTAATAGCGTTCTATTTTTGTTTCCTTTTGCATATCTAACGATTGAAGGTGACGCACTGAGGTAATAGGATTACTTTGCGCGGACACCTAGTGCACGATATCTACTGTCAATATTTACGTTAGCTAGTAAGAATTAGAGTAGCTGATTCAGTGTAGTTTTATACACCTTCCATTTCTCGTACGTAGTAGTTCTCGTACAAACAGACATTTTTATAATATTTATTGGCTTACAATCTAACAGTCTGCAGTATAAACAAAATACATGCTCCAAAATAAAAATGTATATGTATTTGCTTCCAAAACATCTGGTATGTTTGAATGTTAATACACAATAAATAGCGGTACAATCCGTTAAAATTTGTTTCATTTCAATGAGTGGATGATATTCGCGTACTCAACTACTTTACCCTAAATCTCTGGCCGTCCGACTCCGACAGCACTGGATATAACTAAGCTCATCTTGTAAACGCCCAACAAAAATTAAATGCAAAGAGGCTTATTTCGTTTACAAAGTTTCTCGTTAAATGAAAATCCGCTGCTGTTAAAAGCACATTTACTCAAAAAGTTTAACGTTTATCTCAAAGGGAAACATTCGACGAACAGCCTGCAACAAGCGGAAACAAAGTGAACTCGCAACTTTGCCCCCGCGGCCTTAGAACGGATTCTAACAAGTGTATATATTTAGAGTGGAGTAAAATGATTTTGTAACAACGCACCGCGTGTAGCACTGAACAAAATTAGATATTTATGTAGTTGCCTATAGAAGAAGCCAACACTAATGTTTCACTTAGCCTAATGCGGTCTCCTGCTGAATATCAATCATCTGCTGATCATCAAGGAGGGTTCCTTGCGTTGATCTCGATCGCACTCGCAGCCGAGGCGTGCACCTCTCAGTTTAGGGTCTCCTTTATTCAGTCTAACCACGAAGTAATTTCCACCTGATCTCCAACAATCTACTGGTGATGTCGAAGTTCTGTAGCTGAAACGTGGTCTTGTCTTATCACGTAATATATAGTCTACACGTAATTATTGTAACAGATGTTTGTATGTCAACAGAATTAACTCGTGTGAAGCAAGGAGAGGTCTCAACGTTTTAAGAATGGTCAAGCATCCTAAGACTGACCTGCTATTCTCTTCCATATGCTAACTTTCTGGGTTACCATTTAGCCACGAGCCTTTCACTTAAGTATTTAACCTGCGAACTATGTCGGTTACTTTAGTTTATTTGCCGGATGATTTCATTTTTAATTTTATACTCCAAGGAAACTCCAAAATCCGCATACAATAAATATATTGTATTGTAAATAGTTAATGGCAATTAATGGGGTTTAGTGCTATTAATTAAATAAGAAATAGTCTTCTAACTAGAGATGCAACGGATAGTTGTTTGGCCGGATACCGGATATTCGGCCTGATCACCGGCCGAATATCGGCCGCCCTAACGATACCTACATTTTAGTTTGGCGGCGGGCGAGTCGTTCATGTTTCAACCTGTTACGTATCGTAGGTTCGTGCGGACCGTTTTCTAGGCAAGGAAGGAACGTGTTTTATTAGGTCAGTGTACGGAACTATTTCGTATGCAGTACACGTGCACCCGACTATTTTGTTGAATAGATAAGTTTTTTTTTGTGTTTAATTTATATAGTAGTGTAAACGTAATTGTGAACTCGTACTTCATTCTGTGTTTGTTTATTTGATGTTATTTGTAGTCGTTTTCTTGTATACTAACCATTTTTCAAAGTTAAATGCCAAACAGAATCACTATTCGGTATCCGGCCGGATAGTGCGCAACTATCCGGTATTCGGCCGGATAGTAAAATAATGGCCGGATAGTAAAATAATGGCCGGATAGGCCGGATACCGGATAGCAACCGAATATCCGTTGCATCTCTACTTCTAACCCATCTTGACTCATGTTTATGTACATAAGTATGTTGTCAAAATATTGATTTGTTATCAAGGTACACATCGCTAATCAATATTTTATTCAAATTATAAACCCATTCTTTCAATCAAATAAATGAAAAGCATTATGTAATTATTATTGAGCGTATTCTTATCCATGTTAACTAAATCACTTATTGGTATATCTTATCTTGATATCAATTAAAGGGATGAGATGAAACCGTTTTCTAAACGGAACACACCAAATAAAAGAAAAAGATAAATACAGATAATCAGTCGTTCAGTAATTAATGAAGACATATAGCAGAGATAAGGTCAGCTAGATATATCGAATTGTAGCAGACCAATGAGATGAATTCACTTCGTCAGGAATAGCTATTAGTTTAGAATACTTGAAATATTTAACAAATGAACAGTGTATGTGGTACTTCCACGATCTTCAAATCCAAAGTCAACCTCATCTGTGAACCGGTACACCTTCAGACTAACGGGCGAGCATCTGTCACGGTTACGTCAAATTTACCTCTCGAAGTCGGATGTCAGTATTTCATGATCACAGATGTCAAAAGCGTAGAAGTATGTAAGCCGCATTGGGTTGCAAAAGTACAAGCCTCGCATGCGACCGGGATTAACGTTATAATGGTGATAATTAGGAACTCTTCTAGATGACCGGCTTTATTTCAACATATTTTTTATAACAAGCGTACATTTTTTTACGACTAGGAATACCCAGCGCGCAATATGATGCTCCGTTCATTTTCTTTGTGTCAGAATCCTTCGCGCAAGTGGCAGTAACAACTGTACAAACTTACATGAGTGAATGATTGAAACAGACGATATGCGACCAAAAAAACAAGATAACATTCATGTTCCAAAAAATATCTTATGGATGGGTTGTTTCAAAAATAAGAGACTAATGGGTTGTGGGTGATATAATTGGTTTGTTTTCTGACAAAACACAATTTATTTCCCTACCCTAGACATTGTTGTTTTGAAGTTATGTTTGTTTATAAATTCAAAGCAGTCTATCAGAGAGATGTAGGGGAAAAAAATGCACAGGCTTTAACGATTTATAAGATCAGAGGATTACAAATTTATTTATGCAGTTAATGTATCTAGAACACAGGACCGAAATTGAAAAATATTTGAGTTTCCTTGATTCATACACTAAACACTAATTGTATTCTAAATTTGAAGCTTCTATGTCTGCTAGAAGTGCCGTAGAATTTTCATGATCGGTCAGGCAGTGAGTGAACACAACTTTGACTCATTATTATTCTTAAACTACTGGTTCAAATCAAATGAAATTTGAAATATACCGTTTCTATACAATGGCTGATTGGTAACTGAAAATGCATTGCCCTGCTTCTAGATTTGAGAATATAACAATAAATATTCCCTACCAGTGCAAGCACTTCAGGGAAATGACCGGGGAACGATATAAATATACTATGAGTTGAGAATTATACTTGGAAAAACTGCACTCTTTGTTTTTAGAACTATTGGAATACATTATCACACGCAAAGAAAATTATATCTACCAAAAACTGACACCTTCCATATACCTACTGTCATTACTTGAGAAAACAATGCTATGGGACCGCTAGATTTCGTGTAAAATACAAAAAAAAAATCTTAGTGAAAGATGACATTTTAATGCAATTATTTTCTAAAATTCGAGGTGAAGTTTCATTTGGACGAGATAGCTCATTTCGAGTAGGTAAGTTCGAAAAGTTCGCCGATGCCAATACTATTCGTGATTAGGCAATAGCTGCTGATAGCGTCGATGCTGTTAAAAGCGCAAAGGGAGTGGTCTACTACAGACTTCAGCCTGACTAAGCCGTAACATATGTATTTCACAAAACTCTAGTAATTATTCGTTTGGTACTTACTTCCTTGTACTTTGCACATAACTACCATCAACCATCAATAAATTGTTTTGTTACTTAGATCATAGGTGTAAGACAATTGCGAGATGAAGGAAACAGAAGGGAGAAAGGTAAAGGTACGCAAGGTAGGCAAGAAGATACCTTGGTGCCTGCACGTTCATAAGCAAGCAATTGAGTATACAGCTGCTTAAATAAACATTTAATTTGAGGTAGTAAGTAATCGCCAGCTGAACCGACTCATTCCTACATGCTAAAAAAGAGCTCCACCACATACAATACGAAAATTCACTATTTCAATTCTTTTAAGGATTTCTTAAACAAAGTAAGAAAAATTAATTCTAAAATAAACTTACTATTAACTATAATAAACACAAAGATAAAGCTACCTAACACGAAGGGCAACAGCAATGAACACGATTACACCGCTTACATAATAAAAGACAAAATACCACGTTGTATCGTTAACATAAATTTCCTTTACATTCGCACGCAAAAAACGTAAAACAAAGTCAACATGTCGTACAATTCCCCATTTAGCTCCATACAAAATGCATAATCACCCGTGGTTCGGGGCCGCCCGGACTGACCCACTTTCACGTGATGTCAAGGTCTTTTACATCCAACCCTATACGCAGCACGAAACCAGTCTCAACGTAGATCGAACGCCTGTTGACACCCAAACAAAGGCTTTCGGAAAGTGGAAACTTTAGGGCAAGATCCTGTATCTTTTGAAGCCGGACAATATTCAGATTGTAAATCTGTCGTGTAAGCTTGTCAAGTGTTTCCAGAGAATGGATAAGATGATGAAGGGTACGTTAAAGGTTTGAAGTAATATTTCGTGTAGTTGTGAATGGTAAAATTTCAACATTATATGAGATTGTCGTGAAAATGACGTAGGTATATACCAATAGGCGACCGTCACAAACGTGATTTTATATTTCTTGGTCACGTATCTTGAGTAAAAATATACTTTTATGTTCTTGTTTTCTGTTGGAGTTCTGTAACCGACACGATTATGCTCATTTATCTTTTACTTGTAACTACATACGTTCCTTTATTCATGAGTATGTTTATCGATGGAGCACAGCCCTTGTCGCTTTGTATGAAACTTACTGAAAGAGATGACCCCATTTCTGTCCTAACAATACACGGGGGATTCTACCTGCTGGGTACTAAACAATCAATCAGTTTGTTTACATTTTCTTTGATTAACCAAGCGGATAACATCTACTAGAGGTACTGACTCAATACTTTTAAAAAGTTAAACTATCTGGAAATGTTAGAAAAATCTTATTTGAATAATTCTTAAAATGCGAGCACCGGCTACAGGATAACTCAACTGTGAAAATCTGAACGTAATGGGAGTGTATAGAACCTACGAGAAACATAGATTTGATTTGATTTGAACATTATATTGCAGAAAGACGAATTAAATTTTACATGATACGTCGGTCAACGTTGAGAAAATATCTATTTCGCAATAATAAAATAGTTTTAATCTGCCCAGCTGCTAATTTTTTTTAAATTTCTTTGTATTACTTCATATACCAATCCCACCTTCTCCCCAAATGCCATATCCGCGAATGCCGCGATTGTGCCTAATAACTCTAGCTATAAATAAAGCGTGCAGTACCGATTGCACAGTTATCTGAATATTACGTAAAACTATTCGAAAGATGTGAGCGTCGTACTTCATTGTGTTCGTTTTCTTTGTGTCGAAAACTCGGTATGAAGAGATGTTTATCTTTAATTTGCTATTCAACCAAATGCAATTAACGAGGAGTCATATATTCCGAAAGTTTCCTTTTGTTTGCCAACCAAAATATTATCATTTAATTAAGGTAGGTACGTACATTTGCATTCACCAACGTCTAATGTTAAAAGCATATTTATCATGTCTCTACAGGATTTTAAGTAAACTGCGCCGTGGGTTCACACTCGGTTTGTTGTTTCGGTAGAAGTTGTAGTCTACTATTCATGATATCTAAGATTTATGCTATCTCCAGCAAAGAGTGTGTGGCACCACCTGCTATCCGGTACATCAGCTGATAGACAGACGAGTCTTTAGTACCGGCTATCTTCTCTTATTTGGGGATTAGATGACCGTCGGCTTATATAGCCGACGGTCATCTAATTCCCAAATAAGAGTACAAATCAACAGTAAAAACCAGCTCGAAAGTGCATGAAGTTACTTGGTTTCGAATTGCCCATGATCCGTAAAGTCTTCGCAGTTTGTATCGATGGCGCAACGATAGCGCGTGTGACTTCTATGAACGAATATATTGATTGGCGGTTTAAGGATAGTTGCACTGCACTACATACAAAATACACCGAGACTCAAAGTCACTGCGGATCACGCAAATAAATGCCCCATATGAAGATTGTACCTACAATACTTTAGAACCGACACACGTGGTAAGATTTCCGCAAATTTTTTTATACACTTAGGTGGCAGATATGCATACAGCCCACCTGATAGAAAGTGTTTATCGTGACCTATATGGACATGTGCAACTCCAGGGGAGTCCCACTCGTGCTGCCGACCGTCAGAACAGAATTTCTCTCTGTCAGTACCCCTAGCACGAACAACTATAGTAATTGTATGCGATTGGCCGCCTGCCTACTGTAAGCCTGTTTGTATGTGAAGCCAGCCAATCGCAATGCCCTGTTCTCTCAATACTTTTACGATAGTTGTTCGTACTAGGGGTACTGTGTAGAAGACGAAGCACGACAAGTCCTTGGTATTCTCACTGCCAGCACAAAAACTCTCCAGTGAGCTCTGGCTACCCTACGCACTGCTGGGAACACAATACGACTTAGCTCAGTTTGAGTTATCGATGCTTCAAACTCAGTAATAAACTAAAAGATTTTGCTTTTATCAGTGTACGTACCCTCATTTCTAATACAATTCCAAGAGTAACAAACACGTGGCTTACTAATTTATGCGGTAAGCAGTCACTGTCAGAGCACGGATGAGTTGACAAGACGGACTGCCCGCAGCTCTCGCTTGTGTAGCAGTTTCCAGAACCTATGCCCGGTTGGCGCCCATAATATGTAGCACATTTTATCGATTTCTCATCTAACTACACTTGGAAATATCTTCTTCTCTAAAAATATTGCAAATAATAAAGCCTACGATTACAAAACACATCTAATATATAAAATTCTCGAGTCACAGTTTTCGTTTCCATACTCCTCCGAAACGACTTGACCGATTTTGATGAAATTTTGTGGGCATATCGGGTAGGTCTGAGAATCGGCCAACATCTATTTTTCATACCCCGATTCGCGATAACCGACATCCACGCGGGCGGAGCCGCGGGCGACAGCTAGTATAAGATAAACGAATTATTTTGATACAGGTTTCATACCCCTTTCTTCTATTCTATGCTAAAATGTTCAATACATTTACTACGAAGAAAGCTTACCAAAGTATGGAATAACAAATAAGATTTGCGTGGAATGCAAACAAATCCAGAGAAGAAACATTTTAGTTGAACAAATCGTACACATATTCTTATGGGAAAGTGGAACTCGATATCAGATAACACATTTGTCAGATATTGTGTTACAAAGCAATCGGCTGAGCGTGGATGCGCATAGATAGATAAATATTCTCGTTTTTATTTCTTCAATGTATTTTAGCCTTTTTAAACTAGAACTGAGTTCCATATTTTCACCATTTGAAATTCTGTAGTTTTATTCCGCACTAATCAATTTCAATGTCTAGGCTCACTCGGGCGATAAAGTTAACTTCAGATATTTTCAGATAGTGCTGTGGGCCGTGGCCAACCGAAAACGTCTCCCAAATCAAACCCGAAGTGAGCTCTATTGTTTCATTGATAATTTTATTGATAAGCAATTGACATTGAATTTATATTTTACAGAAGTGCTCCATGGGTGTACAGAACACTACCAACACATTCAGGAGTCAAGGTCAACCTCATCTACTGAACTACCGTCTTCTTACTCCCAATTCCAAAATGAAATGTTTGAATGTTGGAAGCGCAAGCGTGCTATGGCCTCGTCCGTCAATCGGCAGGTCTATCGCTACGGCTTCACTTCAAAGGTCTTCAAACTAGTACGAATGTTGCTTCTTATAATGTTGTCACACCATACATCGCATTTGCATTACCGCTATAAAGCTTACATCTATAATTTTTATCACGTATGAGAATGTAATGTTTAGAAACATGTAATCATCTCAATCAGTAAAAGAATCCAATGATAAGAACATCAATAGATACTAAACACGTGTTACTTATTGCATAATTGTCGGACACAGATAATAACAAATTCCTCAACACGGAACGTAGGCTCGATTTTATAATATCGAATGTGATACGATATTGATGGGTGAATCACCATCAAAAGGACAGACGTGGTGACTGCGTTGGGATAAGACTCCGAGGAGGATCACGTTACATTCTTGTTGATTTGTTCGGTCGTACGAACATGGAGTTTGGTATAAAAAGCATAGTTTAGTAACTGCGAGGCTTGATCCTTTATTGAGTTAAACATGAAATGTTGAAAACCTATTAAAGTTTAACTTCATCACATTTATTGTCACTAGTAAAATCCGAAGTCGACTATCCGGATATACAATAACGCCGAGCTCCATTTACTACAAAGCCCCAAAAGTACATTACTATAATATGCATCAATTTTCAGCAGAAATCGACAAAGCCTCTAATCCACCCGCCCACAATTGAAATACTTTCTCCGGCCCTTTTAAGCTGTCAATATCTATCTGTCCCAACCGCTATCCTTTCAAGGACGAAGAGCTCTAATTTTCCGATTGGACGATATTCGAGGAATCTCATTAACACCGTCATATAACTGGATTATGGCTATACATGACGATGGGGTGTTTACTATACGTAGTTAGTAATGTCATGTAGGACAATAAAACGGAATTAATTTAAATATTATTTAAATAATTGGTCCACGGATTGATTGCTAAGATCTCTCCACGGATTAATTAATGTCTTACCATGCGAAACAAGAAAGCCGCAACGGATATGTGAGGCTCTCCCCACATTAAAATAATCTGCCTAAGCTATACTACACCTAATGTGTATCGACCCTCATTGCTGCTCTTATATGGCATCAAGGGCCAACTCAGCGCGGGTTGCGGACGGAAACACAAGCATATAACCTCTTTCAGGAAGGTTCTAATGCGAGTAGAGAGTAAAGCATGAGGTGGAAATACGTGCACGCGGCTCGGTTCGCTGATTGCGAGTTGAATTGCATAAAATGTACCGATGTCCGCCGCTGGCCATTAAGCTAAGGATGGTCGGCAAGGACAGATTCGGTTACCTTACAATATGGGTCCCGAGGTCTGAAGAGCGTCATTTACCCAATGATAGATTAAATTAAACCAACGGGCTCAAACCAATCATGGTTGATTTTTAGATTGGTCCTTATTTTTGCTCACCGCGGTTTTGAGTGACATGTAAGTTAAAGTATCACATAAATTACCCATATTTGGCAAATGGTCAATAACGAAACATTTGGGCAAAAACGGCATATCACATAACCAAATGTGCGTGAAGCACGCCAAATCCAGCATGTCGAATGCGCGACCATTTACTATGGTGTATTATGTGCACTTAAAGACCATTGTACTATTGTTTATTGAGTAATTAGCAATAACTGCTACATACACTAATAGACTGGCTGTAGAACAAAGAAAAGGGCATCGCGAAAGGCCTAGCGGGAAGAGCGAACCCCGGTCCCTGAGGTGCGAGGGTCGGATGCAACCGGGATTAAAGCTAAAGACGATGAAGGGGCTACTCAGTTACTGTATAAATAGTAAATTAACCTTTAAGGTTTCCCTTGTTGACCTAAATTGTAGCCGATAGGAATTGGGATATAAGAACCTTTCGCCGCATCTTAAAAAATATCTTGTTATTTAAAATACTAGCTTTTGCCCGCGGCTCCGCCCGCGTGGATGTCGGTTATCGCTTAGGATTGAGCCAACGCTACTGAGCATTAAATTCGCCTCGCTACTCAACTTTGTCCTAGACTATTAACTTGTCTCTGTTCTCGACTTTCTACTCGCCTCGATACTTGAATTTATACTCGACTCTCTTCTGACTTCTCTGCTCACCTCGCTACTCGACTCTGTACTCTCCTCTATACTCGCCTGTCCATTGGCCTCTTTACTCGCCCATCCACTCGATACTCTGTTCGCCTCTCTACTTGACTCTTCCCACTCGCCTATCTTCTCGCCTTTCCACTCGCCTCACTATTCGCCTCTCTTCTTGACTTTCTATTGCTCGCTATTTGATTCTATACTCGCCTCTCGACTGGATTCTCTAGTCGCATATCTACTCGCCCCTGTAGTCGACTCTACTCGACATTCTATTTGACCTCTACACGCCTATCCACTCGCCCCTGTAACAATCTCTACTCGCCTTTCCACTCGCTTCTATATTTGGCTCGTTACTCGATTATGTCCGTTTCGAAGCTATAATCCACCTTTGTTCCAAATTTTATGCAGATGTCTTCAACAAAAACTCTTACTGTTTATCCCCTATTCACCCCCTTTTTTGCGAAAATCTAAAATGAAAAACTTTAATCCCGTAGCCCTATCCGCCCCCTCCTTCTACCACCCTTTTCAGGATCAGTTTAGCCTATGTCCGTTCCCTAGCTCTAATCCATCTCTGTATTAAAATTCATAAGGATATTTAAAAATTACATACTTTCACTTTCTCTTATTTTGCTATAAACGGTAGCCATTTCCGTTTCCAAGTTCTAATCTATCTGTACCAAATTTCTTCAGGATATCGTCAAAAATGTCAAACTTCCATTCCCTAGCCCTATCCCCTCTCTTATATCCCTTTTTTCGCCATAAAAGGTAGGCTATGTCCATTTCCAAGCTCTAATCCATCTCTATACTAATTTCATCAGAATATCTTCAAAATTGATAAACTTACATCCCCTAGTCCTATTCCCCTCCTCTGCCACCTGTTACGTAATGAAATCTAGCCTATATCCATTTCCAAGCTCTAATCCATTTCTGTACCAAATTTAATCAGGATTTCTTCAAAAATGACAAACTTTCATACTAACTATGTAGCCCTAATCCCCCCCCCTCCCCCCATTTTTCGCGATAAAGGGTAGCATATGTCCGTTCTCAAGCTTTAATTCATCCCTGTACAAAATTTCATCAGAATATCTTCATAACTGACGAACTTTCATCCTCTATTCCCACCTCCCCCTTAAACCCCCTTTTTCGCGACAAAAGGTAGCCTATGTTCGTTCCCAAGCTTTAATCTATCTCTGTACCAAATTTCATCAGGATATCTTCAAAAATGATAAAGTCATCCCATGGCCCTACTCCCCCCCCCCCTTAACCCCCTTTTTGCGATAAAAGGTAGACTATGTCAGTTCTTAAGCTCTAATCTACCTCTGTACCAAATTTTATTAGGATACCTTCAAAAATGGCAAACTTTCATACAAACTTTCATACCCTATTTCCACCCCTTAAACCCCCTTTCTCGCGATAAAAGGTAGCCTATGTCCGTTTTCAAGCTCTAATACACCACTGTACCAAATTTCATCAAGATCGGTTTAGTGATTTAGGCGTGAAAGCGTAACATACAGACAGACAGACAGAGATTACTTTCGCATTTATAATATTAAGTATGGATTACCCAGCTACAGTATGTCCTTGTTCAGCACAAATAGGTATAAGTAGCTTTTCTAATTTGCTCGTGTGAATTATGAGGAACAGATGTTCGTCTTTATATAGAGAACAATGGTGCGGCCGTGAGGGTAGACGAATTAGGACTTAAGTAGGTAGCCATTTAAGTTAAGTAATTTAGTATTTAGTACAAAAGTTGAGCAATACACCTTCTATTTCTCTATTCTCTCAAGTTCCAATATCAATATTTAGATTTGATATTAAAAAATGGAAGTCAAAGTTCTATACCAGTTCTCGTAGTATGGTAATGTCACCCACTAGGACCCAAGTATTACAGAGGCAGCACGCCATCAACTTATTCCAGAGTTTTGTTCGTGAGGAAATCCCCTGAATGCCACTCGGGTGTAAGGCTACCCAATCAGACATTTCCCTTGCACACTCGCAAGATGGCTCCCTATCCTTATAAAACCCCGGTAAGCAGCGAGAGAGAAAGACATGAGTCTACATGAAACTGGGGCGGATACTTTAATCAAGTAATACGAGTATACGCACAGGTACAAGTTTAACAAACGTCATTGACATATTTAACGGCTCCTTAAGCGTTTCAGCAGGTCTTTAACTTGAACAATAGTATTTTACCAGCAAATATCACAATAAAAAGCAGGGTACTAGGGCACGCAATAATTTACAGCAATTTAACTTGAAATTACGCTTATTGGTATTGACACCTTTAAATATTGTTTTTTAAACTTTGATACGCAACGTTTTGAGCAAACAAGCGCAGGGCACGCCTTGATGGCTGCGGCGGTAAGACCATGAATTTTGAGGACTGACTAGAGGGCCTCGTACCGGCTGACGCAGGTGATCTCCAAGCACGAATGCTTCGGGAATAACCTGTATCGGATCTAGCAGGAGCCAACACCCGACTGCCAGCACTGTGATGTGAGCAAGGATTCACGGCTACACAGGCGTGAAGGATATGACAGAGGCAATCTCACCCTTAGCCACGACGGCGTGCGGTTTAAGTAGGTTCGAGTTCGACGTATTCTCCTCATTCAAAAAATTTATAACAATTTATATCATAGTTGATATACAATCCCTTTCAAAGTTCTAAGAGGTTACCTTCAAATTCGACCTCAGATATCAAAAATTAACGAACCAAATTTAGGAGGATAGGACCTCGTTAAAATATTACTGGTTCCAAATGAGAAACATTCTGTTAAAACAACTTTTTAATAGGAAAGTTTTAATCTCTGAAATGACCTTCGACAAAGGTTACAAACTCAACTTCAAATACAGAGTTTAATTGATTTTCAGCGGGCTCTATATCAACTACGGGACCCATTATGAACAGTTATGCTGCTATATAATTTAGTTTTCATACACGTGGTAGTTTTATTAAGATAATAAACTGTTAATGACATTAACTAGGTACAGAAAACACAAAGAATAATAAATGACATGACGAGATGATTTAATAACAGTGGTGCCCAACATGGGACCTGCTAAATGTTTAACTTTAGCCATTAAATCATGATAATAGAACTCAACGGTTCATTACTGCAATAAATTTTTTTCAACAACTACTAAATCATTAACTTTATCATGTCATATTACGTAATCTGTACTTTAAAATCAAGCGCAACAAGTAAACGGATGCTACAAGTAAAGTACATACCAGTTTAGTTGTAGAATAATCAGCTACATTTTCACTTCTAATTCGGTTACCAATTAATAAAAAAAACACATTCACATAAGAAATTTAACATAATAAGTGAAAGAAAATATAAAAACAATTATCGAACACAAGCAAATTCAAGAAATAATTAACGTCCTATATTAGGAAACATTTTTATATTTAGTAAATTAAAATAAAAACTTTTTTTTTAAATTAGTAGTGAACACGGTCGCGTGCCAATTTCGCGAAAATCGTGTAGTATTTTGACAGGCCCAGCTTGCAAGGGAGCAGCCTTGCCTTTGTACGGGCGAGAACTAGGGCGCATGCGTGGAATCGATCTCGTAGAAGCCTTCTACTGAGGCTAAAGTATTCAACACCCTTAGTCGATCGGAAAACGTCCTCGAGGCAATCGTGTGGGATGAAGTTTGGAAAGTTGTAAGTATGAACGAAATTCAGCCAGGAAAATAACGTAGATATTAAAAAAAAATGATTTTATTTGAATTTCGGCTTTTAATTCTGAGTCTGTATACAAAATAATATACAGCTCTGTTACAATAGTAGAACTATTTCGATTGCCTACCTACTATTTCGATCGAATTACCCCAACCCATTCCGTGAACATACATGCTGATTGAAATTGACACGCCCTTAACCCTAAATCTACCTTATCGCATTTTATCTATCTCACTAACTTAGTTAAAGTAAAAGTCAAAGATTTTTATTCAATCTAGAACAACACGGTTGTTTCCTATTGACGTCAATACAATACTTAACCTAAGTTTACCACCGCTTCCAAGGCGCTGCTGGTGGAGAAGAAATGGCGCAACAAACTCCACTGCGGCATTTTTTAAGACTTCAAATCCAATATTAATATCCTTAGGGCTAAATGTGGACGAGTCTACATTTGTCTCGTGTGTTAACAAAAGTAGGTATATAAAAAAAGCTTTATAATAAAATAATTAACCTAAGACTATGACAAAAGTACAGTATTACGCCGTAACTACAGCATTTTAGAAGATGCCTGCACCATGTTCAAGCCAGTCGTTTTTGTCTTGTAAGATAATTAAATTTCCTATAATATGCTTTTTTACTTAGGTGGCCTTTATACATAGGTATATTGTTTAAATTTATTTTCAGGCATACTAAGGACCGATTCAGGCAATTTATTACAAAAGCTTATACCTTCCCCCTTAAAAGAATCGATAACTTTGCTAAGCCGATAACATGGAAGTAGTAGATTATTTTTATTACGCAGATTTCTGTCTGGAATGTCACTTTTGTTTAATGAGATATATGTTTCTTGACATAAATAATGTTTTCAAATATATATTGGGAAGCTACAGTTAAAATATCAATAGCCTTAAATCGTTCCCTGGGGGAGTCTCTTTTGCCTAAACAATAAATAGCACGAATTGCCCTCTTTTGCAATATAAATATAGTTTCTAAATCTGCTGCATTTTCCCAAAGTAGTATTCCATATGACATCAAGCCATGGAAGTAACTAAAGTATACCAGCCTAGCAGTAGCTACAAGTTTATTGGCCAAAACAGTGATATGGTCACCACGTTGTAATTTGAGATAGCATTAAAAATATTATTAACATTATTTGCATCTGTAATATGCCGATTTACTTCGAATATTAACGATGTATCTGCAAACAATACTATGCCGGCTTGTGGCTCGACCATATAAGGCAAGTCATTGACATACAACAGACAAAGAAAGGGTCCTAGGATTGATCCTTGGGGTACACCTATTTTGACGTTTAACCCGTTGGACGTACGACTCTAATAGTTCTACTGATTTCTTATCAAACTATTACGTAGTTGTTCGTTTTTTGATTTTTGTTTGTTTGTATTTTATACGAATACGTTGCCGTGCCGTACCGTTCATCTTGCACTTGCGGTAATAAAACTATTATAGAACCTGGTACCTAGCAGTTCAATTGGGTTATTAGACTTTAACGATATTTACCCCGGCGAAACTGGACCTGGGTCCAGCTTATAAAATAGATGATTGATCATTGATCACAAAATAATAAAACGCCTGTTAATACTTATAATACTTAACTCTACTTTAGAGGTTTTCCCCTCAGAGTCCGGGGTCCACTTATTTATTCCGATCTCGAGAGGAGAGCCTACGCCAGAGCCCCGTTCGTCAATCGACAGGTGTAAATTTCAAGCAAACAAATATTCTCAATCTAAAGGCATAAAAAATACAGAACACATTTCGTTTAGGTACTTTGTTGCAATACAAGAGTGTTGCCACTTTCCCACATCCATATGAATATTTGTGAAACATTCTATTGTTTTGTTCCTAAAGAATGGAATTCTTTAAATATCTGACTTATTTTACCTCAACATAAGCAACCATTTACTTCACACGCAATTATGGACCCAATTTCTTTTGGCATAAGTGTGTGAATAGGTACATCCCCTCTAAATATGAGATTAGACCTCCTAATGGATAGTTAGAAAAAGCACTTGGTGAAATTGTGTTTGACGATTTGGCTTCGTGTAATTTATTTATTTTCGCCTTCCCGGTGTGTCATACCCTGCGTCGACCCGTGATTTTTTTTTAACCGACCTAACATCCCCCTTCGGAGCCGAAGGGGGATGTTAGGCCGAAGGTGAGGTTGTCCCGTGACATATCCCTCGCACCCCGGCTGGACCCAGGGCCATTCTTCTCGGTCTGGCCCTCTTCGGGAGGGGGGATCTCGCGGTCCCCGACTCGCCTCCGGTATGGGGGGGGCGCGCATCGTCCTACGATGACAAGCGATTCCACCCGTCACCCTCAGGCCCGCGCGCATGGGGGGCGGAGGTCAGTTTGCGCCCTCCGACGCCCGAGCCGCCTTCGAACGCGGCCAGCGATGTCCGCGAGTCTTTTACGCTCGCTGCGCCGCGCCCGCTCTGCTGTCTCCTTCACGAGCATGACCTGCTCGCAGAAGGAGGCGCTGTCCGCCCACGCGTCCGCGCAGCAGACCATTGCCGTGAGCAGGGTGGAGAGCGTGAGCACTCTCACCCCCAGGGCCGCGTTTCAAACGCCGGACACTCGATGAGCGTGTGCAGCCCCGAGTCCACGCTCGCGTCGCAGTGATGGCACTCGGGCGTTGGCTCTATGCCCATCAGATGCAGGTACCGCCCGAAATTACCGTGTCCGGTAATGACCTGCGTCTGACGGTACGAAAGGCCACCGTGTGGCCTCTCTAGCCACTCCCCCATGATGGGTCTTACCGCCGCCATCACGGCGTGCCCTGCGCGTGGTTGCTCAAGTCGTAGCTCCCACTTGGTCACCATGGCCCTGTGGAGCCGGGACTTCTCGGCCCGAATTTCTTCGGGCTCGGGATTGAATCCCCGCCACCGCGCCTCCCTTCGGAACCGATACAGTGCCGAAAGGGTCCTTCCAGGATCCACGGTGGCGATTCGGCCAGGAGACTCGCCGCTTCAAAGGATATCGTGCGGTACCCCCTGATGGTCCTGGAGGCCACCGTCCTCTGCGCCGCATGGAGCAGAGCCAGGAATCTGGCCCCCAGGGTGTCCGCCCCTAAGGGGCACCCGTATAGGGCCATGGACCGCACGTCACCCGCGTAGAGTCTCCTGCAGGAGTCCTCTGGGCCCCTCAAGTTGGGCAACAGCTGGCCCAAGGCATTCGCCGTTGTCACCAACTTGGGGCGCAGACTTTGGAGATGTTCTCCGAAGTCCCATCGACCGTCAAGCACTAGCCCCAGGTATTTCAACCGGGGCTTGATGTCGATGGGAGTGCCTCCCACTGTAAGGCTGGCTCCCGGGTCTGGCCTGCGCCGAGGGCCATGAAAGAACATGGCCTCGAGACCCAGCCGCCGGATCCATTCCACCGTCAAGACCCGTGTCAACGAGCCGGGGCACGTGTTTCTCTGCATGCACGCACGTGACCTGCAATACTACGCGTGAATGCATTTTCTGTGTATTCCATTACGCATGACTTCAATGCAAAAAGAGATACAAATAACGTAAGAACAAGAACACGCACTCCCAGGCAACGTTGCGTGATGCGGTGCAGTATGCGAATCACCTAATGCGGCAGCGCACAGTTTTCCGAAACAGATATTTTAGGGACCTAGGGAACCACTTTCTTTTTACGAATTTTTCTTTATGGCAATGGATAGATCTCATTGACCCCAATAAAAATTGTTCTAGGTAATTTCCTTAATGCTCATGGTTTGGGACGAAAAAAAAATTCTTATGTATGGAACGGGTTAAAATAAGTTCAATTTCTCCTAAGCCTTCAGCGATCCAGCTTAGAAACCTTCTATTTCTTATTCTTTTTCCTCTTTGCTATAATGTAACACTATTAACATGTACTAACATTGTAATTTTGCCAGATAATTAAACAAAATAAGAATATTTAATTTCGCTATGGTAAATTTTTGAATTTTTTCTGTTCATCTGGCCTACATTTTGCGTTTATGGGGCCCCACTAAGATTTTTAAGACCAAGCCAACTTCTTCTGCTAGGCTGTACACAGTGTACACCTGCTGATTAGTTACTGACTAGATACGTTCAAATATTACAAAACTCTACATAGAATTCTATCCCTTCAAGTATTATATAAACAAATTATTGTTACATAGATGGATATATATGGTCGTAGATAAGGCCACCAATTGTATATACCCACATAATAGCTATGCGGGTATACATAGATACACAATTGGCGGTCGTAGATAAGGCCAAACAGAAAATATATTTTTCTTCCCAAACCATGAACATTACGAAATTACCTAGAACAATTAAGTGTTATTAGGGTTAATAGGATCTATCCATTACCTTAAAGAAAAAATTCGAAAAGGGAAAGTTGATTCCTAAGTCTCTAAAATTCTGTGCAGCAGTCGATTTTGTTGCAGTCCAGCAAATTGTTAATTTTTTTGATTAATGAATGTTTTTTTTTAATTCATTGCCAATTTTCTCTTCTTTACGGAATGATAGCAGGCCTGTACACTTTAGGCATGGCATTTATTTGCCACCCTGTGGCGGCCAGTCGGAGGGTGTCACTTGGGGCGCGAGCGTTTATAATTTTCTTCAGATTTTATTATTTTTATTTAGTTATTTGTTAACTAAAAATTACACTAATATTTACCTGAAGAGAAGATATTCTCCAAGGTCGGCAAATTCATTTTTGTTGCTGTGGCTTTTATGCTGAAAAATAAAAAAAAACACGTTAAATGATAATATATTGTCAGAAGTTTACGTGAATATATTAAAAGTTATCGCAAAGTAGTCTTATTTCAATAAAAAATACTTTGAGATAATAGCACTACTTTACATTTAAATATGAGATAAACACCATTCTAGTCTCTAGGATACTATGGCCGCTTAAGAGCTACAGAACCATTGTAATATAACATTAAAATAGGGGAATAGGGGAATTGGGTGAAATGGCCCCCATAAAAGGGCAGATCACCCGTCTGGTCTACGGCGTCCCCCGCTGGAAGTAAGTAACATTAAAATAAATAGCACCTAAGTTATGTACATGTCAAAATATAATCCCTTGCAAATAGTTTTACATTATGACAAACAAAAAAATAAATATTTTTCCTAAGGGGAGCCAGATTTGCCTAAGCTCTCCATATGCAGATTAGAAGAAATCTTCAAAATTAGAGCATCAATATAGATGAGGAAATGATTAAGCACTAAAGATTTGCAGTCGACATTGTACTCATAGTAGATAACCCTGGAACACTACATCATTATAATGTTGAGGCACAAAGGCAGACTAAATATCTCTGTACAGCACTTCATATCATAGAATCAAAAGTCGTGGCTCTGAGTTGTGACTGACTATTGCAAAATCTGTTTATTTAAAAAATATAATTCAGATAAAGTCTATACAAAATGAAACAAATTATAACTTAAGGAAACCAAACTGACAGCAATGGTTGCTGGTTTATTTGGAATTTATAATGCCAAACAAAAACAAAAAATAACATCAAATAAATCGCAATAGAATAC
Organism: Eilema caniola; assembly: GCA_949126895.1. Lineage (NCBI taxonomy): Eukaryota > Metazoa > Arthropoda > Insecta > Lepidoptera > Erebidae > Eilema > Eilema caniola. Next base: position 10,543,215 of record OX421460.1, on the reverse strand, counting down.
TTCAAGGATCAATTGCTACTGAAAGAGCAGTGGCCGGCAGTGGGCCGGCAGTGGGCCGGCAGTGGACAGATTGATTTCTAGAAATGGTTGCAAGAAGGCCCATGCACCTGTTCTTTCAGTGGGAATTAACACTTAAAAGAGTTTTACATCAAATTGTAACATTCGCTTAAACTTCAAAACAAAAAAATTGCAGAGCTGAAGCACCACCTTCTAAAACTACTCAAAGGCAAAGACAAAACCGTCTACATGAGCGAGAAATGAATGAGGAGGTTGAGGTTGGTGAAGTTTTAATAATTTATTAATGTTAGGTTTCAATTGAGATTATATTAATCGCAAATTAATTTACTTGGTGATCTGTGAGCCTACCATTGCATACAATTGAGTATTGCTACATCTTGGTCCCTCTGAAACATTACCAAATCTGACTCACGATTAAACCAATTCTGCATGTTGTGGAAGGCTCGCAGGTGTTCACTATTCCTTTTCTTAGACAGTACATTAGCTACTGCACTAAGTCCACGCTTAGCCAAGTATGATTCAGGAAATACAATTCTCAATTTCTGTACTATTGCCCTCAATGAAAGGTACAGAGCTGATTTTGATTTTTGGAGCCATTACTTTTGATATTCATTTGCCTTTAAATTCTCTAACATTAGAAACATATTTTTCATATTTTTTACGATTTCAGCAACTTTCATTTCTTTAGTAAACCATGCAGTTTTTATTAAAGGCTTGAAATTGTATCAGTGTTCACCATGAGTTATACTTATACTGATTTAATCATTCTCAATTTAACTGACATCGACACAGACTCAACAAATCCCCTGTAATATAGTTGTAAGCGAGACTGACAATCTGTATGTTGGCTGACAGTAGAAATGGTGCCTCAATGTCTAATCTCGTCGGAGGAGTCCTCCTTCTATCCTCCTAGGATGGAAGGAGTTAATTATGACTACATATAAAAAATTGCACTGCCAGCTTTACAGTAAACTGTTTTCAGTAAACCTAAGCACTCACATTGAGATGTCACTAGCACAGAAATTGTTTAAGTTGGTATGTATATCCAGAGAAATAGTATGTAACAAAGATAGTTTTAGTGCCATATCTGTTTGGAGAACTGGCATATATAACTTTAAGTTAGACTTACTTTGTGATTACCTAAATGATGACCTTATTGGAAATAATAATTTCTGTTCTTTCCATCAATCAAGAAAATATGATTTACGGAGAAGAATCCTTTTAAGTATTTCGGTTTACCAATCAAGATTTTAATAATAAATTCGTTCCTACTGCCCAACTTTTTAAAAGTAAATAAATTAAAACTATCATGGGACGTTTCCAATATATAAGCTGACACGTTTTGAAACGTAATTTATAGAAGACATAAAGTAATCTTCAGAATAGCATCACGTTTGTACACTTACCAAACATTAAAATTCGATGGCTGGGCTAAGTTTTTGGTAAAATAACGCACATTTCACTGTAATCACTCTACACCTTACGCAAGTTGCACTTATTAGCGTTTTTCCCAGCGTATACCCGGAAAGATTGAACAATGGGATCTGAATTTTATGCGAAAACACTTTCACATTGGCCCAACTACAATAGTAGGTAGCCACCTACATGAAACAATAAACAGTTACACAGCCTTCATGTTTTAATAAAAATAATATTCAGAACGCTCAACATACTTCTTAGTCACATCAATACGTCACAATATTGCTCTGAAAGACAATATTACACGTACAGAATCAACTTTATGATAATCCCAAAAACTTTAAAAAAGTTAGCCAAAGTTAGTTGTGTCGACGACAAAACTCTTGAATTTTTGACTGATAGAAAGAGATGAAACGATACGCACGCAACGCAACAACCTGCAGCGCCGGGCAAGTTGATAGAATACTAATTGAAGAACTGTGTTCAACACAAAACACAACACTAATCGATAGAGTAACTCATGCATAAATAGACCGTATGTCGTTGCAATAAAGTTTATTAATAAACTTAGATTTGTTTAAAACTAATTGCTGTACAGATGGAAAACAGTTAATGGGCTGCCAGCAATAAATACAATACCACACTTTTCGGGAGCATTTATGCTAAGAGTAGCTAATTTTTGTAACAAACTAGGACATTTTTGAGAGATAGCCATAGACTGAGCATATATTTAAGGTAAAAGCACTAATAGTGGACACTGACCTAATAGTTGACAGGGTCGAAAAAAGCCTTTATTATAAGGAAAGTAACTATTTGGTTAAAATGACTATTTACTGAAAAGACACCTAATGGCATATATATAATACTAGGTCTTTACATATGAAATTGGTGTTTTATCGAACTGGCCATTTTAATCTCAAAAATCCAGCGTTTGGTTACGAATTCCAATCCAAATTCATTTCAATTTGAAGCTTGTCTATTAGTGTTTCGAATGTGATAATTCATTTGTTTTCGCGCTTTTCATTTTGCTTTGATATCGTTCTGTGCATAATAGGGAAAATTTAAAATATCGCTTTTTTTTCGAATATGAGTTATTCATCGCTGCACCAGCGCTGCAGAAACAGCTTAAAGGATTATTGATGTGTACGGAGAGCCCACTGTTAAAGAAAACCAAACGTAGTACGTTTTTGGTTCCAACGCTTTCGTTCTAGAAATTTTGACCTCCAATATAAACCTCGTGGACGGCCAGGGTGAGAGTGACCCTGGTTGTCAATTAGGATTTGAAAGTGATCGTGGAAGCGGGTCCATCCCAAACCACAACCAAGTCAGAGTTAGCTGCAGGCTTCGATGTGATTAATTAAACCATTTTGAATCATTTGAAACAAACAGGAAAAGTGAAAAAGCTTGAAAAATGGGCACCGCATGCACTAAGTCAAGCAAACCAGCAAATACGCGTTGACCACTACGTCAAGTTACTCGACAGTTACAATAACGAGGGGATTTTTTATCGTATCATTACTTGTGATTAAAAATGGATCCTATACGATAATCAGAAACGCAAATCACAGTGGTTAAACCCTGGAGAACCGGCCAAATCCTGCCCCAAGCGAAAGTTGGCTAAAAAAGTAATGGTCAGTGTCCGGTAGACCAGCGTTGGAGTCAGTCACTACACCTTCCTAAGATCAGGTCAGACGATTACGGTAGATGGAGAACCATGATGGAAAAGCTAGTCGTTAATCTGCCGAACTTGGTCAATTACTCTATCCCACTGCTGCTTCAGGACAACGCTAGACCACACACTGCACAACAGATGGTGGCGAAACTAGAGGAGCTAGGATATCTCAGTCACCCACCATACTCCCTGGACCTTGCTCCAACCCATTACCACTTTTTTCGTTATTTGGATAATTTCTTATTTGGAAATAAATTCAACTCAGACGAGGTAGTCCAAAACGCCTTGAAAGATTTTATTGATTCTTGCTAACACAATTTTTTAACAAAGGAATCAATGAACTCTCTATAAAATAGCAAAAGTGCATAGATAACAACGGTACATAGGTATGTAACGTTGTTAAAAATGGCATAAGTGCATAGATAACTACGGTACATAGGTGTATAATAATTTTAGTAACAGTTCAAAAAGGATGCCTTTCCTACGATACCTTTCTGTAATGAATATATTAAATTTTGTGGATTGAAGATTGATTTTACCTAAAAGAGTTCGCCATTAGTGCTTATACCTTATTACCTACATTTCGCCAGATGTAATAAAAAAATATCGTACTCATTTTCAAATACTGTGTTTTACTAATAGTCAAAGTCAAAAATCATTTATTCCGCATAGACCATTAAAACGGCACTTACAAAACGTCAAGTTAAAAAAACTAGACTAGTTTAGCAAATGGACCACCGGTTCGAAACGCGGCCTCGACCTGAGAAGACTCCGGCAAGAAACTCAGCGGGCATTTTATTTTTGGTCTATTTACAAACATTTGCTTAGTCTAAGTAGTCTAAATACAATAATTTGCTTGAGTAGCATAGTTGAGCGACCAGCTCATCTAAATATTCTTGGATTTTATAATAGCCTTTTTGGCACAGTTTAGTCTCAATTAAATTTTAAATTTATTCACAGGTAAATCTCTAATTTAATTAAGGAGCATTAATAGAAAATCTAATACAGATTTTCATTTACCCCAGGAATCGAACTAAAATACCAAACGTTGTTATTGTTAGTATGGAAACTGATACTCTAAATCCAGTACTTTTGATTTAAAATAGTTGCTACGTTGTTAAAAAGTAATCATAAATTAATAATAGAGCTGTTTTACATAAAATAAAACAGTTATTATATGCCGAAAGAAAGACAGTATTTAATTGAAGAAGCTGTCTGTGATTTTTAGCATTTTTAGCGTAAATATGGTTCAAATCTTACCTGAATATCTAACTTTCGACTATGGTCATGTAAATAAACCTCACCAACTGACAACTGCGTACCTCTGTGTTTACCATAGATCATAGGGTCTTCTCGCCAGCAAGGACCTTGCTCGAATACTGTCTTTCTTTCGGCATATAATAACTGTTTTATTTTATGTAAAACAGCTCTATTATTTGCCTTCCAGAAAGACAGTATTTAATTGAAGACCTGTTTGGTTTCTGCTGGTGATGGTAACTGTAACGCTATGTGATAATACTTAAAACGGTATTATTAAAGGTATGAATGAAAAAGGATGCCTTATTATAATTATAACCATAATGAAATGTTTAGACAAAAAAGCCACGAAGATGCAGCATGCTATATCATATTTATAACATTAAACTTAATTACCTAAACGAGACTTTTGATTTTCTCAATTTAAAATCTATGCTATGGGCATGTTTACAAACCAACCTCTGAAGGTCACTGCGGATCGAAACCTTTCTGAAGCCGCATCCATGTGTACTGCATCTAGGAATAGACACTAAATTGTGTCCCGGTAGTTGCTCTTACAGCACCTCTAATTGAGATAAAACGACTAGTTACATTAGTATTTGAAACTGCAGAGTTGAGTATATTGAAGCACAAACAGGCGTTTTGGTGTTCTGACATTAGCACCTGACCTGCCTATGCTATCTACAATCAGTTTTAGAATGTATTACATAATAAATTCTGTTCTTTACATCTTTTTCTCTTCTTCTGTGAAGATATTGCAAGATGTATCTAGTAAATGAACTTACGCGCTAACCTGTTTGCAGCTAGAAGCATAATAATTGCAACTCTTCTAGAATTCTTAAAAGAGAGCTGTTATATTGTACTGAAACTGGAAATTAAAGTGTGATTTGGGTATGGGTTACTAAGGGATACGGCTGTTTACCAACCAATAGTAGAAATCAGCCAATGATTCTCCATTTGAGCGCAACAGACTCGCTCCATGTTATATGGAACTGAAAAATGTACATAGTATGGGTGTCAAATAATACACCTCTGCCTCCCCTTTGGAGATCCACATGCATGAATATATTATCATATGCCATCTAGGGGAGTTAATGGCCTAAGGTTTGACTAAAGCAGTAGCTTTTAGGACTTGTTGAATGAATAAGTCCTTAGAACAATTGTCTACATTTGTAGCACAATATGCTGAGACTGCAGATTCCACTATAAAGAACTGCAGATCTTAAATGTTAAATTAATTGAATTGTAAGCAAAAGGTAAATAAATATATTTATGTTTAAACCAAGATATCTGGGATACCAAGCACCACCCTGGCCCTATAACATGAAAGAATGTCAGTGAAAATGCAATATATAACCCAGAGTTTCAGGGTTACCCTGTATGCTCAGACTATACATCAAAGTCTATAGAGAAAGAAATGGCCCTTACAACTTGGCATAAAAATAGGTATTACTTGGTTGATATTTCTATAGACTAACCGCGGTAGCCTAGTGGTACGGGCAATGGACCGCCGAGACGAGGTCTCGGGCTCGATCCCAGGCTTTCCCTGGCACACACCGATGACTTTTCGATGCTTCTCGAAGTTATGTGTGTATTTATCGCAGGTTTATAAGTGCCCAGTTAATGGCAATAGGCTCGCCACCTATTACATTGGGACCTAAACATAAACCGGCGAAATGCGGGTGCCAGCACCCCTGACTACCCCTTCGGGGATAAAGGCGTGAGTTTACGTTATGTTATGTTATTTCTATGGACTTCATAACATACATTGACAGTTTAGACTCATATATAAAGCATATTTCGAGTCTCTACAGAATATCAACCACGTAAAAGCCAAAGTGTTAAAACATGTATGTATGTATTGAGAGTGGTCGTCCGCCAACTACAACTCAAAAACTCCTTTTCTTGTTTATTCCAGTACTTTATTTGTCCCCCCCCCCCCCCTTTAAGCAGGATAACCTCCCAGTCCCTGATGAGGGCCTGTTAGAATCTTCCGCAGATTCTTTATTGGTAAGGGTCCATTCAGGCTGTCAATCTGAGATTGACCAGCCCAGTACTCATCCCACAGTAGGGCTATTTAGAAAGTGTTGTCTCTTGTCATTGTGTAAGGATCTTCCGCAAATCCTTTATTGACAAGACTTAGTGGTAAGCTCTCAATCTAAGATCGACCAGCCTAGAGTACTGTTTAGATGGCCCAGCCACTGAGGTATTAACTGGGTGGAGGAAACGTCAATCTCAACGGATAGTTCCAGTCTGACTGAAAGCTTTGCAAGTCCTCGAGTTCCACATCCTATAGGACAATGGGTGAGTCCCTTGATCTGAAAGGGTTGGAGGTGACATGCCGTCAGTAATGAACTGCTCGATAAATTGGAAAGTTTTCTGGACACCTCTACGGGTTAAGGAGCAAGTGCTCCTTTTTGGTCCAGTTGGATGCTGTCTGATTTGACCAGTAGCACTTTTTGTCCATAAGTAAAGCTGCTTACAATTGCATCATATTGGAGTGCCACTTTTTGTTGGTCTAACTCCATTTGCTTGACAACATAAAGTTGTTCAATAGCATTTCCTAGTCCGCGACCATCACATTTGTAGTGAGTGGTCACCTTTTTGACTGAGTGTCCCTTGTGCGCTGTGGTCCCCACTCCTGAGCTACCACTGTAAATTGCACCGCACTAGGGGATACAGAGCCCTTTTTTCCTCTCAGTTTACCCTGTTTGAAGCAATTGCATCCTGAGACAATAAAGTTGTACATAGACCTCAGGTTAACTTTAGAGTACCTTGCAACTATAGTAGAGTCAACAGCAAAAGTGGTTAATTAGAAGTTTCATTTATTATTCATTTTTTTTCTTCCTAAAGTAATCACCATTATGAAATACATTAACTTTGTTCTCTAAACATTATACAATTACTTATACATCAACTACATTGATACATTACTAGGTAATTCAATGTAGATTTTGTACATATATTTATTCTTCTTTTGCTGTTGACCTTTGCTTGGAGTCAAGTCATATTTGGTAAAATTTTGATAAATAAATCACTTATCTAAAGTAGACTGGAAATTAATGTTCCAAGTGATTCAAGGTGGATTGATCTTTGGAATTTACCTAATTCACCTATCAGTTTGACTTTCCTAAAATGTGTATATGGTATATTTTAGATATATTCAAGAACCAAAATATTATTATGGGACCATTAAGATGGCATTAAGGAGATCAAAATAAAAGAATATTGTTGATTTATTTAGCAAAAAAGGACCATGGCTGTGACTTGTTTCCAAAGGATTTCCGCAATCCAATTAGTTGTCGTTGCAATGGTGATGATGAGAGGCCCAAAGGGAGGGCTCTTAGATAGGAAATTTCTTTCCTTATAGGTATTATGCACAGGAGCCTTCTGTGAGATCATTTTTTTGCATAGATGAAGAACTGCCTGGTACAATTCTTGTCATTCAATCTTCCTGTTGTAGGAATTGAACCCCATCTATTTGGGTGATCAACTGTTATGTTAAGTTCAAATTTTATTAAAATTGTGAGTGAGAAAGAGCTGTTTCTCAAAATCTAATTTGATTCCTGTTTGAATTATTTATTCAGGTGCCTATTACTTAAAATACTTGGAGTCGCTAGATTTCTTACGAGTGACACCTGTAAATCTCTTAACTTTGCTGTCCTAGGCATGGTGATCATGCTTGGCAGGTTGCAGTCCAATGTAATTTAAATGTTAAAATCTTGGTCTATTAAGATAACATGCATTTATGGTTACTACCTACTCTTCCTTTCAGATTTAGAGTGTGAACTAGAACTCTCTTTTTTAGTTTTACGGTATAACTTATAATATAATATTTATAGTTAGTCTTGGTTACAACTTATAACTTGTGACATCCTGAAAAATTCTACTGATGGCATAAGGATGTAAGAATCCAGTCACTAGACACTCTAGTCTTCTTCTCTATTAACCTACCAGGCCTTGGAATGTTATAGATTGCTATAACATTTTGTAAGATAGTTTCATGTTAATGCTATGTTAACAAGCCTGCTATCAACTGATCAGTGCCTGCCATAATCATTACTTTTATTACGGTAACATTTGTTGATTAATCACACATTAAATAGGTGACGAAAGTGGCCAGTAAACTTATATATATGTAAATAGTCTATATATCAAGTGTCTGCCGAGCTAGTATTGTCTAAATGACTTAAATTGCTGGGGAGTTACAATCTTTTTGAATGTTGAGGGGTCAGCCAAGCAACGATTTAAGCTTTATGTATATCAGTAACTAATGAGTGTCTTGGATTTTATTACCAATTCCAACAGGTTAATTCTTTGGTGTAAACCTTAGCTTATTGTGAAATTTAAGTCTAAGTTACGTTCATCTCTCGAACACGTTTCGACGTGATTCGACCGGTTGAACCGCTTATTCGGGGATGGCGAGGTAAAGCTATCCTGATCTTCCGAAGATGAGGAACTGCCTTCGGATTTATAAGTACTTCGTTCTCCCTCCGGAGCAACGATCTGGAGCACTCTCGCTTGCCTCTGCGGTATTCATTAGTATGGTACAATATCTACTTACCGAAGTTCTCAGCAAAGAAACTTCACTAAAATAATATACCTTGCAATTATTTATGTAGCACTGTACACATACAAACGGTAACAACAACATATTTACTATGTAATTCACTTTTTAAGAACTTATTTCTTGACTTGAAAATTTTTACACCTTACGCGGTAAAAATCACAAAACGCTATGATCTATGGTAAACACAGAGGTACGCAGTTGTCAGTTGGTGAGGTTTATTTACATGACCATAGTCGAAAGTTAGATATTCAGGTAAGATTTGAACCATATTTACGCTAAAAATGCTAAAAATCACAGACAGCTTCTTCAATTAAATACTGTCTTTCTGGAAGGCAAATAATATCTTTAATAGTGATGATTTTGTAATGCTGCCCGTTATCATAGCTATGGATGTACAGTAGTTGTAACTAGCTATTGACGTCGATTCGGGTTGGCAAAATTCCGACTAAACTAAACTATAATTAGTTTAGTCACGTCAAATTGTGGTTTCTTATTCGGGAAAACACCAACTAACTTAATTTGACAGGACTAAACTATTTTCAGTTTAGTCGAATTCAATTTAGTGAAATCCTCCATTTTGCTATTCGGTAAGGCAACATTTTATTCCTGTCAAACTAAAATCCGACTTATTTTAGTGGCCATATTTTTGGTCGCGATTAAACTAAACGAGCAAGAAAGGTAAATAAGAAAATTTATCAACTAAATATGTGTTTATTTGTTCAAAACTGACCTAGCAGTAAAAAATTACGCATCAATGTCATTGTGGAGAAGCAGTTGACCGACTCGGACACCATGGCCTGTCATGCTGCACGAGCGCCGGGCGAATTCCACGGCACGCCAGCCTCAACGACATAAGCCGCCGTGCTCTTGTCATTGCTGGTATGCCAGCTGTGCTTGAACCAAACGGTTTGGCGCGCGAAGATGGCAAGAGACTGGATGGTATTCCAATAATGCCTTTGAAAATGGGTAGGACTCTGGTGTGGGACGCAACATGCGTCGACACCATTGCCCCTACCGATATAACTGGCACCGCTAGCTGTGCCGGTGCCGCTGCAGCTTCTGCAGAGGCTGTTAAGCGGCGCAAATACTCCAATCTTATTGGAGATTATGGATGTGTGCCGTTTAGAGTCGAAACGTTAGGGCCTTGGGGTCCGAGCGCCCGCAATCTCTTCAGGGAGATTGCGAAATGTATGGCTGACGCTTCTCGTGACCAGAAGGCTGGCCTCTTTTCAGGTCAGAGATTAAGTATTGCCATACAACGTGGCAATGCTGCTAGTCTTCTGGGAACGCTACCAAAAGAGGCATGCGATGCGGATGAAATCCACGACGCATTTTAACTTTTAGTTTCAGTTTTTTTATTATATTTAGTATTGTGTATATATAGTAACTTTATTAATTTAATTTAATATTTGCCAATACATCTGTAATATATGTAAAAATTGTGTTACGATAAAAATAATTGAAAAATTAACTATGATCATAAAGGTTGGGTTTGAAATTTATTTTAAGGTTAGAAATTTATTTGTTTTACAGAAATCGGGAAGAACGGGCCAGGTTGCTTCGGTCGAAGGATGCATCAAATCCGATTGAGATGGCCGACCGTAAATTTAAAAAAAATCTTTAGGGTCATCAGCGGCAAAGTTCCTGTTAGAGATACTTGAAAATCACCTTAAATTAAGCGAAGAGGATTTTTTTTGTGATTGTGACATACACACACATACACATACATTGTTTATTTTTCCTCTTTTCACGTAATATTCCCATTACCATGCCGCCAAGTTTGTTGTTTTGGTTTGTTTATTTTTTCAGAGGTTTAATTTACGGTCACGTTTGAATTTGAACACGTTTTTTGACAAGAAGTTAAGTTGTCTCTCTCACACTTCAACAACAAGGACGTTGTCATTCGTTCATTGAATTCACAGATTAAAAAGGGTTTATTCAATTTAGTCGTGTGACCTTGACTAAAAATGCATGCACTATTTTTAGTTCGGTGGCCAAACCGAATAGACAAAGCGTTGAACTAAACTAAAATAAGAGAATTTTTAGTTTAGTTTAGTTTAATCGGGTGAACATGCCGAATTAACACCATTTATTAATTAATTTCGCTATTAATACTAAGGGCCTAATCATACTAGCGCGGCGACGGAGAAGTCGTCGACGTGTTGCGAATTGAAAAACATTATTAATATATTACATTATCACTAGGGTGGTACGTAGGTACTTTCGAAATATGCCACGGCCGAAGCGGGGGTGGGTCGGGCAGTACATACATAATTATACTGGTTGATTTTATAGTCGGTTTGGAGCAAAATTTCTGGGCCCAGTTGCCAGTTTCTTTTGCAAAATCGTCTGGTAAATGGCGAATTTATTATAGGTGGAAGGCCCTAGCATCTATGTAGTAGTAGTATGTAGGCACATATGCCATAAATATCTTGTCTTTTAAAATAATCGCTCTTTTCTATTTGCCACACGACCACGACGTCTCCGCCGCGCAACCACTCGCAAACCGCTAGTATGATAAGGTTCTTAGTCATTAAATAGGAATTTAATGACTAAGAGCCAAGGAAGCCAGGAACGTGTAGCGGTCATTTCATTTTTTCATTAATATGATCAGTCTTTAAGGAGTTTACGGCCACGAACTAGCAACCCTTTTGTGTACGAATACGTTTAGTTAATGCTAATAGACCAATCTCAATTTCATATTCCTTTTCTTCAAATCGAATATATATATATTTCATTACATCATTAATTTAATTATCTATTTTGTATTATAGTATGTGAAAATATTTAAAAAATATTAATTATTATAACCCAAATCCAATGCAGTGATAACACCATCTAGGAGTATTGCTTAGAACATTTTTAAGAGGGATCAATAAAATTTGAGTGATCTTTATATTATTTTATATTATTTTTTAATAGAGGTTTAACTAAGAACATGTTTCAGCAAGATAGTTTAGAGAATTGTATAGGGAACATGAAAAACGTGTACTTTATAGCTGTTTCTTCTTGTTATTCTAGAACTACTTTCATAAATTATTTCTTTTAGAATAGTTTTCCAAGTAACTTAAGAATACAAAGTGGTCTTCATAGATGGCGCTGTGATAAATATTTGATTTTGTCGAAATTACAGCAGCTGCTGTTACTCAGTGAGTCTTTTCCACGGTCTTTTCACACTTCGTTGAATGATACAGTGTTATGTTATTCGTGTCATAGCTAAGAATAAGTGATAACTAGTCCCACAGTCCCAGTCGCGTGGGATTTTACACCACAGAGCCCGGGATCCACTTTCTTCTTATCCCTGGCAGAGTCAGAGATACTTACCTACCTGTACTTTTACAGTACGATTGATAGTGATTGTCTCATATAGTAAATGAAGGTTTACGTTTATAATTGTATAGGTATACAGTAGGTATATGAGGAGTTTTCACCGGCAGGCATCTATGTCCAGCGGTGTAGCCTCTCTTTAGTAGTAGAAGCACTATTTCGAAGTGGCAGCAAAGTTCAAATTTACATTTCGGCTGAACGTGTACAGCTACACCATAACATAGGTATATACAGTTGTGCACCATCAATAATTTTGTATAGACGGGAATGGCTCTACAGGGTGTAATCGTTAAGTGTGTCCAGGCGATTATTCCGTAACTATTACAGATATCAAAAAACGTTAAACTGATATCGAAAGTACGTTACATAATGAGTAAAATGACATCAAACTCTCCCATACATTTAGTATGAGATTAGTACAAAGGTTTTAGTTTCCTTATTTTAAGTGATCTAGTACCCATTTTACCTTATTCATCACATCATATTTTATGATTACGTATAATATGACAATGATGATTTTCAAGTAGATACACGTGTAAATTAATTTTCCACTTCAAATTAGTAATATACCTTGTTTCAATATCGCATTAAGTAATTTAAGCTAACTGAAAAGCAACACACTACAAAATAAAGATACCTACTCTTTGGTGTTCGTTCTAAATTCAAAACTTCTATCTCGGGTTGTTGTTCCCGCCAATTTATTGTTGTTTTTTTTAATTTGCGATAATAATCGTGATTGTTTCATTTATTGATTGCAAAATGGCATATTCCAAAAGAGAAAAGAGAGATATGCTAAAAATTTACTACAAAAGAGCGTCCATTATCGCCTACAGAAGAGAGTACCCAGATAGAGAAGTCCCTTCTGGTGTACGTACCTAAAACCTTTCTACTAATCTCATACTAAATGTATGGGAGTGTTTAATATCAAAATATTAGATACCTACCTCTCGTTTGATTTTTAAAAAGTTATTGATGTCATTTTACTCATTAGGTACCGTACTTTAGAAATCAGTTTAAAGTTTTTTGATATCTGTAATAGTTACGGAATAATCGCCTGGACACACTTAACGATTACACCCTGTATAACTAACCCGCAGGCTCTAAGTGCTACGATCCCTGTCTTTGGCCAGTTAGTTAGATGCCGGTACCGGACATAAGTATATTACCACAGATAATATAATATATTTCTTGTTTATAATATTACTGAGACGGCGAATTTCCTGCGACACCTTATTCGCAAGGTAACCATACCGGCTCTCCTAATACCTACTGACGTAGATTAATGCAAATATCCAGGCATAAACTGCCCCTCTAGACAAGTGGCAATTCGCTATTCGGCGGTTAATGGAATAGAATGACGAATGTATGGGATTTGACGTATTGGACATGCGTTAACGACTGTCATATACGTCAAATCACATATGTTCGTCATTCTATTCAACCAAACGCCAGCTAGCGAATTGCCAAAGAGGGGCTGAGCGGTATAAATCGAACCTACGACGTCCGATGTACCAGTTGACGTTGACCCCGACCGCTCCACCTTGACTGAATGAACTGCTACGACACAATTGTCTATCTTGAATATATTTCGTGGCTTAAACCTACTTTACCACTTTACCCAATAGCTTGGGGTACCGATACTAAGAAAATACTTTAGTAAATTCAAAAGTGAATAGATGGCACTAGAAGACTCATTTAAAGAAATAAAAAAGTTAAAACCATGTTATAACGCTTTTTTGCTGACCTAGAATTACGTAAATTATTTCAGAACTTAAACACGTGATAAAGTATGTAAGCATATAAAACTGGTTGGTAATGTAATAAATAAAGTTGTGTGTAAAGGTGCAGTCATATCTCCTCCGCCAAGGAAGAAAATATTTGAACAAAGTATCAAGTTGGCTTGATGTGCAGATACAATCTTAACATTAGATGCACAACCACAACATATGGAAATAGATTCCGTTCCTATGATCTTTTTATCTTGAAGTGGCTGTCGTTTTGCTGTCCAAACTAGAGAGATAAGCCTGTTTTAGCGGCGCTACTTTCATAATCAGCAGGAGTAGGTACCAGCTCGTAGGTGAGGTCTTGAATATCTTGATGGAGCCGCTTTCGCCCACAAATATTGTGGAATAAGAAAACATAATGAGACAACTTTCGCACCAATTTTAATCTAGGTAATATCGCATGCTTTGTAGGTGTTGACAAAATAAAAAGACAATTTAGTCGCAATATAATAAATACAGATTTAATCAATTTGCAAATGTTTGTTATATAAGTGGGTATAACACATTTACTAGGTTTATCCAAAGACCTCAACAATATACTTCAATCCGGATCCCCTTTCACTTTTTAACTTAATATTGACAAAGTTGAAGCCCAGTCCACCGCGAGTGATCGACGCCTGCGCTTTGCTCTCGTGCAAGTCCTTGATTGCAATTCCTTTTATTCTTTGATCTCCTGATGGATATTCGAAGTACACTTCTTCTTCTCTCTTGATAAGAGGAATGGCGGCAGCCTCAATAACTCTATCGTACACCTTTCTAATCTGTCCAGTGTGATCGAAGGTTTGACCAACGAACACACTATTCGAATGCACGATGACTAAAATAGTACTTAACAATACGAGTATTTTAAACATTTTGGCTTGATGTGCAGATGTGGTTACTGCAGAAGACTACGATATACTGGAAATGGAAATTCACTGCGCTAGTATGTACCTACTGAGATTGTTTTATGCGAATGAATGAATAAGAGAGACAGAATCATAAGTAAGAAGGAAAGGTCAAATGCTTAATAAAGCTCACTGCCAACGACAACGTGATGTTGCCGTTAAACTGAGTTTACATGGAGTTTTACTACCCAATAGTATAGTTTTCCTGATATGTACACATTTTAGATACCTAAATATCAAAATTGACCACTAAGTCAGCCAGAAGATATTACCTGAGAATATTCCGTGTAATGGTAAACAGACGGAGGTAGGCCACGACGGTATTTCCATCCCAATTGAGCAGTCCGATTGCGGAAGTACCTCCGCCAAACAGAATCCTCGTGTTGTGATCCCGGCAGTGAGTAGGGTGCCTAAAGCTCACTGGAGAGCTTTTGTGCTGTCAATGGCAAGACCTGTCCTGCTTTGTCTTCTGTACGGACGGCACAGAAACTCTGTTGTAACAAGGTCGGCAGCACGAGTCTGTTTTATAGTACTTAAATGGCAGACAAGCGCATGGCCCACCTGATGAAAAATGGTCACTGTGGCCTATGGACGTGTTCAATACTAGAGTCACACCGTGCTGCCTAACCTGCAAGGCACATACATATAAGTAGGATGTAGGGCGCTTCTCGATAGAATCCAATACTTACGCCGCCGCCATGATAAGGTACTTATCAACATACGTGAAGCAATGAGTCTGGCAGTAGCTAGAGCTAAAAGGATTGACTACTAATAAATTAATAAAATAATAAAGCTTGTGTTATGGAATCTAGAATGCGGATAAAAATACTTAGATATTTAAAAAAAAATACATACATATTAGACATAGAAACACTCAGACCAATGCAAATATACATATTCATGCATACAAATATTTGCACTGAGCATCGAACCCGCGCTTCCTGCGTAGCGGCCGCGTTCACTACCGCCAAGCCACGGAGGCACACATAGGTACTACTACTAACAGACGTCATATCAACTTTGTTTCTGAAGGTTCATCCATAAAATCCAGGAACAAACCTTATTCAATCTTAGATACTGCCCCAGATTGGATTACCCCAATCGACACGGATGAAAAGCACTATAACATGTCGGAGAATGTTGGTTCATCTAGACCTGACATATTTCTTTATTCTAAGACGATAAAATATGTGGTCCTTGTCGAACTTACTGCACCGTGGGAAATCGTGGGATCTCACGAGCAAATGAATCAAAAACGGTTACCTACGTGGTTAATTTGTATGCAGTAGAAGTGGGAGCGAGAGGTATACCAGCAAAATCCAGAGATAACCTACTTAAATATCCTATCGATTTCGAAAGCTATAATAAGCTCATTACTAGGACGAATGTCTAAAGCGGCACTTATAGGTTCGCATCAAATTTCTAAACCTACACTTGGGCCGCAAGTCCCAGGCACTGTCCCGAGTTCTCAACTCAGCAACGCGATGGACCCGGCACCCGCTCGGAGAATCCATGGATTGCTGCTGATCTGCACAATTTGTTGTAGTGACCGAATTGAACTAAGTATCTAAGTAAGTTCCAGCTAGTTCTTAGGCACACGTGTGACATTATTTTGTATTTAAGTACCTACAATACCTAATGACGTCATACTTAACTATTTTTTTATTTACCTTCACCCATGTAACCCTTCTCTTATGCTGTTTAAAACGCGCACACGCATACATCCTCATCGATAGCCTAAGGTCAAATTCCATATCGCTTGACACTACGCTGATACGCTGATATTATTGGGTTTTAGATTTCTTCTGTATGTTTGTTGTTTTACGACTTACGTATAATAACAGTCTCATTTTAATGATTTCTAGTAACTATTGTGATAGGGAAAATTAATGCGAATGTGCTTACTTTGTCAAATCAGGCAATTATTATCTACTTACAACAATCATCAACGCGCACCCCACGTTATTTATTTAGCAACAAAATAAATCTCAAAGTCATGGACTATTTCATTATTTAGTATGGTCTTTTCGAAAGGCTATTTTAGTTTGTCAGAATATTATTTTATCAATTGAGACAGATCTGATAAATCACAACTTCGACCAATTTTAATTGGCCGAAGAACCATACCTACACTAAACAAATGTACCTACTTACCTAAGTGTATCATATACAGGTATATGTTTTTATTCTTACTCATATAGGTACTAACGCCTGGAAATATGTAGGTATAATCTATGTTATCTGTGGTATAATGAATCCCCGGCAGGGGTGTATTAACGCCTACATTTTGCCCACTATGATTTTACCTACCGTCAATCGGACACTTAGTCACGGGCTGTGTGCTCAGTGTCGGATGGAGACCAGCCCTACTACGACACCCCTAGGAAGAGACGGGATAGCCTATTGTACTCCACCGGGAACAAACACGGCGATAAATCTATATTATATAAAAATCAATGTCACTTTTCGTTGTAATTTTATAACTCAAGAACGGGCGCACCTATCCAAATCAAATGTTTAGGCTTTTTTCGGACTATTTAGTAATTGGTTTATGTGAAGTTTGCACAAAATCGGTCGAGCGGTTCTTCATTTATCACATTTTTTGTAACAAAGCGAAACACGTGCCGGTCCGCTAGTAGTTTATAGAATGTTTCCTATGTCTATCTCTCCGTTTACGGCAAATTGGTTGATGATGCAATATTTTTTGGCATTAAAAACCTATTGGCACTCTAAACAGCAAGAATTTATAAAATTATAATAAACGTAAAGCGGGTGCTTCAGCGTTTAATGTGATCACCTTGCCGAGTCTTTTGTGGGATTCCCACTTATATTTGTGATTCACAGATCGTTTGAGTCGAATTTGTTAAACAAACAAACAATTCTTGAGCTCGTTACTATTATTATTGCATCTTGTTGCTCCTAGGCTTTCTTTCCATCGGAGATGTAAAAGCTAAGGTATGAAACTGTGACCGTTTCCACTGGGCTATTCTATGTCAGTTACATACCTAGATACCTACTATGAGTAAGATGTGCTATGAATACCTATGTACAGTCCAGTGAGACCTGTTTTGGCGACCTAAAGAAACCTATTTCATCTCATGATAAGTAGCCTATTTGTTATTCCAGACTATGATCTATCTTTATGCAAAATAGCAGTCAGATTCAACTGTTTTTGCGTGAAAGAGTAACTATCTAACATTCATCCATCCATCCACGCCTCATTCCACCCATCCATACTAACTCGTTTCTAGAAACTATTTCCCTTCCCATTATTTGTTTGATATCCAGTTGTTTTAGGGTCTAAGGATTATTATATTATTAGTCTAGATTAGTATATTATTAGTCTTAGGATCCTGAAAACTCTATGACGTAGTCATTTCAGTATTTTGCTTTACCTGTCCCATTTTATTATTTTCTTGCCTCCCAATATACCTATCATCCACACTCTTGGCAGGTAGCAAGGCTTGGGTGACATTTTGGAACAATTCATAAGTTACACAGACCTTGTAGGATCTGACCTCCATACATTATACTTCGGTTGTTGCAAACGTGTTGCAAACATTGATAAAAAGTCATGTAAGTTTCCTTTATTATATGTATAAATTAATTTATCACTTGGTCCATAACATAAATATAATTAGGGAAATAGGTAGGTAATATACTTAGTTAATCAAATTTATTCATTATGTGAATCTAATGCATGAATTATACAAGCAGTTAACCATGAAATTGATGTAAAGACTTCTACTTATTGGTTATCTACCATAGCCGTCTCACTTGCGTGTGTAGGTAGTTACAACTCTTCTTCCGTTCGCCATTCCTGGTTGGAACCCTGGATCAGTTCCCCTAGATTTTCACAACTTTTGTCTCTTTTACTTAAATGGCTTCACATAGTTGACAAGATAGTAAACGGAAAATCTGCCTGCCTAATCGCATTTATGATCAATACGGGTGGCACAGCAGCTGTCAAAACGGTGAACGCTAATTTTTCTATAGTATTTGTCTATTTTTACAAATAGAAATGTATCACATTATGTGAGTAGATATATATTTTTCAACACACTTGCTTATAAAGTGGCTTTAATTTCACAGCAATTGGGTATTTTCCTGTAGTTAAAATAAATTATTTAGCTGAACTTATTAAATTAAGAATAGTAAAAGAGTGAAAACTGTCGCTTCGGTTCTTAATTTATCGTTCTTATTTATTTTTAACTATCCACCCAACATTTAATAGCAAATTATTTGACTATTAAATATTATGACGTCAAAAATAAATTTTTCATACAATTTTCCTTATAATTTACCGTTTTGACGTTTAATAAAAAGTAAATAATTTGAATAGTCAGTCAAATACCCAATTAGGCACATAATGACACTTTTATCAAACTGTGACTTTCTATCGGTGTAATTCATAAGGGAGTTATAGATTTTTTTAAATTTTATAGTTAGAGTTGCTTTATTCTTTAAAAAGTTTCGATACAAAAAAATCGTATTCGCTATTACTTTTCACAAATATTGTAAATTAATACACCTATTGCTTGCTGATTTCATGCAACTTCGTAGATAATTTCAATTTGTACGTGTTTAATAAATAAAACTATGTCATCAAAAACAGTTATTATAATTTTACAAACTGCACATTTACTAATAAATTGTTTCTTTAAATAGTTTAGGTAAAGGGTAATAAAATAAGAATGTGAGTTGAAAACGCGCCGCAGACGATTTTTTTTATAGCATCACACGATTATTTTAAGACCAAATAATGTGCAGTTTCATACATTAATTTATCGACTCTCATGAATTAATATAATTTCCGTAAAATGACGGATATTATATAAAATTGCTAATCGTGTATGTACTTCCACAGATGATGTAGAAAAATCCAGCTGAAGTTTTTAAAATCTATTTTGATATTGTGTGTGTAAAGACCGTGCTTCATTAATGAAATGACAATTTGTATAGTCACAGCACATAGCAACTTAGCCTGTTCCGAAAGGAATAAAAGAAGTAAAGTCCGCCATAGTGTAATTTTTAATTTTTTAAAGTTTAATTCAGTATAAAAGTAGATAAATTGATATTTTTGGTTTTATTTTATTCACAAAGTGTAATGAAAAACGTCGTATGATCACGTGTGCATTGTTGATTACCGCCCTTGACTCTCTTAACCCCTTGACGCTCGGGTCTGATTAGCACCTCACGAACTTTACACTTGTACCATAATGTACTATACTCAATATAGAAGAGCTTTGATAATCCGTTCTCAGGCTAATCCGAACGCCGCTTTAATCCGAACCACTAATCTTATGTTTGGTTTTATTTGCAAATGATCCACCAACATTAATCTGTACTAAACTCGCGTGCCACGTGTTTTTAAGGTTATGAAAAATGGGTCCTACAACGAAACGCAAACATAAATGAAAGACGCAATTTTTTCACTAGCGCAATGTTGGGCTCACGTTTCGTCATTTCTCATCAAAAAATCTTGGAAGCCTCTGTGGCCTGAACAGTTCAATGAAACAGAAGATTGATCAGAATAAAACGATCTCCAACAATCTCCCATGCAGTCTTCTACGCAACCGTGGATACACAGAAGAAACGATTTCCACTTTCTTGACTATCAGCGAAGAGGAGAATTACGCAGAACCTATAACTGATTTTTTTTTTTTTTTTAGATGATGATGATGACGAGATCATAGCTCAACTTACGCAAGACACTGGCGAGACTGGAAATGATGAGTCTTTTTTTGACAATACTTGTGTAATTCAAATGTCAAAAAAATAATTATTTACAAGCTATATCAGCACTGAATATTTATTTGGATTGGGCTGATGAAAATGACTTATTTTTACCCGAAAAGATGATGCCGCGTAATTTGAACAGAACCCGCCAAACTAAAATTGACAAATTAATATCTAATAAAGTTACTTGTGTAAAAAGTGGGCCAAATTTGTATTCTTACTAAATCTCAATAAACATTTTTATGTCAAAATTTATCTGATTTTTTTTCTATACTACATACTACAATCCGAACGCTTCGTGAGTCCGAACAGGGTTATTTTGTAGTAGTTTGGATTATCGAGGCTCTACTGTACTTATTGGATACTTACGATAGGTTGGTAGGTACCGCGCACAAAGTCCCCGCATTTCGGTATTGTTACGTAGTAATTGTGTAAAGAAACAGCTCTTTTTCCATATAAATAACTAGGTAGCTATTTATTATTTACATACATTTATTTTGTAATGATTTTGAAATAATTTTAATCAATAGCTCATTGTAAATCTATGTAGAATTTAATGAAAACATGTATGAAAAGTACCTAATCACGAATGCATACAATCCATGTCATTTTAACAACAACGGTTTCCTTCAACAAACACAAATCACGCATAAATAGCTATATGGAAGTTGAACCCGGAGCCTCGTTCGCTCTTCAGCTTGATATTAACATTGTTGAAGCCCAAGCCTCCTGAGGTTATTGAAGGTTCTGCGAGAGCGTTGTCCACATCTTGAATAGAAATACCTTTGATCTTGTCAGTGTACTCAAAACTGACATATTTTTCGCGTTTGAATAAAGGAATTGCACTGGCATCAATGTTCGTCTCATATACTTTTCTGATTCCATTTTGTTCATATAATTGACCAACAAAAACACTTTTGCTGAAGACTGTTGAAATCAACGCACAGATTATTATAATTTTCAACATTTTCTCTTTGTTGTTCGGTTACGTGACGTCCGATACTGCGAGTGATTTACTTTTGAATGATGTATGATGTTTGTTTTGTAGTTACGAATAATGCTTTGATTTTAATAAGAATACGTTCACATGGAAGCGGTGGGTGTGCGTTGTTTTATAGACAATTGTTTAATATAATTTCGTATTACAGAAAATGTTTCGCATAATTTCGTTTCATAGAATAATCGATATACAGAATACCTATTTACTTTAAAGAATTTTAAATCATTGAATTTTGTTTCATATAAAGTTAAACATTAGAATAATCATTTCATAGAATATCAAATCAAATATTCTTAATCATTATATTGTTTATTTAATAGAAAACTTATTACAAAGAATAACATATTATCAAAGTGACAGTTTCTAAACTTTTCAATTCATAAAATGCATACCCTCATTTAAATGGGACAATTTTTTTATAAACTGAACAATTGATGCATCTACAAGGTCGACGGAGCCCCGCTAGGCGGGGCTCCTTCTTCTGGGTGGTTTATAAAAAAATACCCCGACTCAGATTACCCCGAGTCGGGGTAATCTGAGTCGGGGTGTTAACTATATTGTAAATGTTGCAGTTAAAAATAAATGTGATTTGGAACATTATAAAGGTGGTTTAATATTCTTTAAAAAATAATTCTAGTTTGATTTGTTAAACAAAAAATGTGATTAAAAATTCGTTCAATTGTGTTTCTGTGAAATATGTTTTATTGTAGTAAATTGTTTTTGAAACAATAATATTCGAAATAAAAATATAAGAACCAAATATTATATGAAACATTTTCTGTGAAACGAAATTCTATAAAATTTCTTTCTACGAAATAAGGGGCTCCCGGAAGCGGTGTCTGATAAAATAAGCTAATTAATCTTTTGGTTTATTGCGTAGCGTTATCGGTATCTTATTTCCTTTTTCGTGTGGAAGTCCTCCGGATACCTACCTCCCTGCCGGTGGGGTTGGTTATGTCGACTTTGAACCAACTCAAATCGCACGCCATATCGGGCCTATCCAAGGCATTTCCCGATGTCAATATGGTAATTTAAAAATGCCGGCACACCCGGTTCTTCGAGGAGGGCATTATAACTATTATAAGATTTATAAGGCGTGTGTGCAGTGTGACCCTCCCGTTACGGTGACCGCTTCCTACAAGGTTGAATGGGATTGTCTGACACCTATGTGCCTGAATAAAATAGTTTTGTAAGAAAAAATATTTTCCCCTATCTTTATGTTCCTCCGTCCATATAATCCTTCTCTTATACCCGTTTAGAATGCACACATGGACGTCTTCGTGCGAGGTCTAAGGTCGAATATCATATCACTTGACACCCCACTGCTGTGTTTGGTTAATCAATTATGAACTATACATTGTGGCAATAAAGAGTATTGTTTCGGAACAACGTATTTTGTTTGAGTGTGCAGCTAGCTCAAAATATCATTCTACCAGTAGGTAGGTGCCTGATTTAATTTTTTTATTTCACTTGCCCATAATATGGAAATCTCACCGAAATTAGGCACATAAGGATACCTATTGTAAAATTGTGGTTTTTTGATTGTTATTAAATCACGAATGGGATAATGGTTTTTTTTTTCAAATTTTAAGGGATAAATTGTATTATTCTTCAAAAAAATATAGATACTATAAGATCGTGTTTAATAAAACTATTAATTAATATACCTACTTATTGCTGGATCATTTCATGCAACTTCATATTTAAATAGAAAATTTCATCTTGTACGTGCATAATAAACAAAACTTTTACTCAAATATATGTTTTCTCTCTGTTTAAATCTTTAAGTAAATTCACCATTTTGTACACATAGAAAAAAAGAAACCTTATTCTTTTAGTTTATGAGGCCTTTCCTTCCTTTTAGGGATCTTTTAGTCTCATTCTTTTAGGCCAGTGTTTTTTTTATTATTCTCGCCAGTACGCCAGTATCAAAAAAAAAAAATCCCAATTCGTTTTTACTGGTGACATGATAGTTATTTATTAATTAAAATGTCTATAAGTATATACTAGTTATGAAGAAAACGATTTATGTAACTAGTACACCGCTCGATATATACACGTATACTATACAACGTCCGATATATGATGTGATTGATGTGAAGTCCTTAACGTTATGGAATGTTTACTACCTGAAAACTGCAAGTTAAATATCTATTTTATTGTTAAATTATTCACAAGTGAAATGAAAAACGTCGTATGATACATGGTGTATTGTTGATTACCGTCTTCGGCTCTTTTAGACCCATGGCGGCTTAGGTCTCAATATCGCCTCAGCGGTAATCATCAACTTTACACAATTGTACCATAATCTACTACGGTTATTTAGAGTTCTTAAGTACGAACATTTCTCATTTTTGTATGATATAAACCTACGGAATAGAAACGAGTACGGCTGGTGAAACCGCGAGGCATAGATAGTTTATTATTATCGCTCCTTGCAGAAACCTAATCTTTGTATAATGCAATTAATGGCTGTAGTTACGTCTTGTTATATTATGACGAGGAAAGATTTGTTTGCTCGTAATCGATAAGCAACGAATAATTTTCTTCACCATCAGAAATTCAATTTATCCAGTAGTAAAACAACGACTACTTCACAGGATCAATTTTTACGAAACCACGGGGCATTGCTAGTGTATATTTACGTCCATTCTTACGCCTAATTAAATTATGGATGTAGAAGCGAAATATTTTATTGTACCTATATCAAGCTCGTCAGTTGCTGCTACTCTTGAGTCTTGACTTGACCTTTCCTAGTAAATAAACTAAATAATAGAGAGGAGGATAGAAGAGCGTAACCGGGGCTCCAAAGCAATAGCTTTGGACGTAACCACGGTGACGCTAATGACAAAAATAGTAAAGAAAATTTAGTTTATTGGTTTATAATAGTGACTGACTTTACATTATTATGAATATCTGCTTTCTCGTAGCTACTTACAATTTACAGTATAATACCTTTGGTTAATTAGGTAACTAAACTAGATAATTATTTTAAATTAACATTAATTATATCTGTGTATGCATCTAAAAATAAGATCTTCCTTATTTATCTACCAATTTTATAGCTATAGATAGCATTAACAAACATAAGGTAAATCTTAAACAATATTTTTACATCTTAGATTTATTTATAATACTACTATGCCACACATATAAAAACGGCATTTTAGGCGACAAATCTATTGACAGATTCATATTATACATTTAAAATCATTTTTTGTTTAGTACAATAGGTGTTGGCTGAACCTGAGTCTATGTTTTAAAAAAGCTATGCTTGGTCATAGCCTATAACGTGGAAATCTTCAAGGTGTCGAGTGAATAAATTGTTTCTAGGCAAATGTGTTTCATCGCTAACAACATACTTGATCACTTTATTATACCTACTGATGAGAAAGATGCGCTTCAAATGAGGGCTTATCAATTATAAAATCTCACTCATCATTTTAGGTGCCTATCTACATTTTCTACGATTGGGTAAAATTTTATCTTACTATTTTTTTATTTATTGTCTTACGCAAGAAAATAATACATTTATGGGGCCGCTTGGTGGCGCCTGCAATCAAGTTATAGGCATTCCTTTTTTACATTTTCCCCTGCTTTCGAGGGAGGACTCTGCATAAACAACGGATCCCGGTCTCCAAAATGTATGCAACCGGGATAGGCGGCTCGATGAATAATGAGACATCAATCTGAGAATTGAGATGGACGAGATCGCTGCAAAGCTTAACCCTGTACCTTATAAAGATACCTTACAACGCAACATCCTTATATTTAGTTAGATCATCAGATTCGTTACCCACAGAATTATGACTATTTCTTGAACCATAATACGCTCGATCTCTCGAAGTGCTAAAGTGGTACGGCTCATGTCGGAGCAGATTGACTCCGTATGCCGCATCTTCTCGATCTCTTTTATAATCAGGGTAAAACCTAGGGTCGTAATCAGATGGGTAGCCTCTTGGGTCGTATGGGTAGGCCCTGTAATACGGATATGCGATTTCACTCTTGCAGTCTGTTCTATCCTCATAAGTTTCGTAGCCTTTTGGTGGGTACTCATCTGTTTGGAATGCTCCAACGATGGAGTGTCTACGTTTGTAGGGGTTGTCGTACGGCCCTGATCGGGGTCCTACCCACGTTCCATACACTTGTTGTGCTTGGTAGTGTTTAGGGTAGCCTCGGAGGCTGGCGGCGTACTGCCGGTCGGCGAGGTGTTGCCAGTAAGCTGGTGGTGGCTGGGGCAGCATGTGTGGGGGATATCCCATGTTCATGGATTGACGACTAGCGAGGTGCCGTCTAAGGTCCGGCATAGAACCTGATTTACCTGCAAAAATTCATTGTCACTTTAAGATACATAGACTGTTTGTAGTCTTACACTGATAACTTGGAACCTATTGAATTTTGTCTCTATCCCCACCTCCCCTCAATAGCGTACAAATAAAACATCTGTTAGCCACGATAATCTTATCTTATAAATTACTTAACGTCATGAAATATCCAGATTGCCAAAACCCAATTTTGACTAAACCAAACCTCTTTGAAAATAACTATAATAATTAGTAACGATTCTGATGACTCCTAGTGGGCAGCATTGATGTATGGTGTGTTAAAAAAGATGTTAATAATGATAATATTATACCGTTGTCAGCGAGGAAGGCATCGTTAGTAAAAGCGGAAGGCGCCTCCGGCACGTAGTGACTAGCATCGAACTCGCTGCCGCTAACTCCTGGCCCTGCGCTATAGCCCGCTTTTCTGGAAATAGTAAACACCTCAAATTAAAAAACAAAAACATTTTTCTTTATTTTTGGTAAAAGGCACATCGTAACCGCGCCGACAATTTATGCGATTTCATTAGGGACCCATACACTGAAATATTCAGTTATGTGTTTATAGATTTATCGACACTTACAGCTCACACTTACTTACACTTGTTACTCGTTACTTACACTTACAATCAATGCAGGTATACACCCAATACAACCGTGTAGACATTATAACTGTAGAAATAACTAGCTGTGAATGTTATTAGTTGTTACCTGCAGCTCCGCTAACGTCGAGTACATACTCAGTCTAGTTCCTGTGCCTCACAGGAACTTAGTGATCTAAAGTCCTGTTCACAGTATTGCCTATCTAATAATCGCATTGTTTGGATGGTTTCAAAGACTATACCAGATATATGGAAACCGGAAAATGGAATAAAATTAAGATACTAACAATTTATTTATTTAAAAAAAAATGAAAGAAACTAAATTCTCCCTCTCTCCAAACATTGTGTTGTAACCGATAGGGTCCCTAATTGTAACTTAATAATATTAACATAAAATCTGTTCACATTATGGAACGAAATAAATTTGTTGAGTATTGAGTATAGGTAGAATTGTAACCAACCTGGCTTCACGAAGTGCATAAGCTGACTGCACCAGCACGACCCCACAAACGATTGCAGGTAGTCGAGCCACGTAGCAGGCCAGCTCTGCGCCGCCGTACACTCCTTGTAGACCCTGGTAACATACTTGCATCTTTAAAAAGTCATACAATCATCACGAATAGGACAACATTGTACAAAATGTGGGTGTTTATGGGACTCTTTCCATACCAAGTCAAGCATAGCTGGGCATTAACTCGTTAATTCATTAATTTTTTACTAACGAAATTAACATTTCGAGTAACGGATTAACTTTAAGTTAACATAAAAATATATTTAAGTGTTTTAATCGTTGATACAGCTCAGATAAGGAAGGTATGTATATTAAATATACTGCTATACCCACAAGCAAGCACTGCAGTTGAACGTCTTCTCTCCATGGACAAGGATATAAGTGTTACAGCCGAAACAAGCCACTTAAAATTATATTTACGTAGTTTCACGTAGTCTTCGGGACTTAAATGCGAATACTTGTACAATAGTGTGCCGATCTTTCGGGAGCAGTCACACCGCGACCATGGAGGCTGCAATGCTCCCGAAACGTCGGTACACTAGCAAGTGTTCAAGTATTCGCGTGTAAATCCTGAAGACTACATAAATATGTATAATCCGAGAAAGTCTAAGTAAAAAATTCTTACTAATTTACCCGTCTTTTTGTTTCTATTATACCTGCTAACTTCCAGAACCAACAGTTTCTATGAGAAGATGAATTTTGCTATTCACGTGTTAACGGATTAACGATAACTTAAATTCTGAAAGATAACGCTTTAACTTTTAACGAAGTTAACTTTTTCAGTAACAGATTAGCGATAAACGAAGTTAAATGTTTGATTCAGGATGCCCAGCTATGGACCCAAGCTAACTTCACCTGCAAGCCGGTACACTTGCTAATTGAGCATTTCCTTTCCGGGTTGGGAGATCAGATAGCAGTTATTCTTCCTCAAAATTTCTTTGCAGAAAATCTTTGTAACATGTATGCCCATTGCATTTCTTCACCAGTTGACGTCATACGAAATATAAATTTTAGGACTCTTACCCAGTGGCTGATGGACATATAGAAGACTAGAGCACATTCTGGTATCAGTACAAGGATGACGGCAATCAGCCACGCCAAAAGGCATCTGTTATTTTTCTGAAAATTATAATAAATTTATTAAACAAATCATCCTAAACGTAACTACCTATCTTCAATTTTCACTTGAAAATCTGTCATGCTGGCCAGCCACTTTAAAGTGCTTTTGATCTTTTATTTTGTCAATACGTCATCAATTGAATCAGCGTATGTTCTGCGAGGCCAATCATGGCTTATCTGCCCACTCGGAGTTCAGATACAGGCGGCAATCGCGCCAGTAAATACCAAAGATAAACCTAAATTAATATAGAAGTGGCAGAGCGGTCCAGAGTCTACAATGCAATCGAGACTAACGCTATGATGGGTAGGTATTATCATGGGTATGAACAAGTACTATATGTCTAAGATAATCTTACGTCGAGTTCCATAACGTCCCATAACGTGCGTTTTAGCCGGTTCAAATCCGACATAACCTCCCCCACCGGCTCATAACCCTGTTTGGACACGATTAAAAATAAAGGTATGAACAAGTACATACCGCTATAAGGCCATGCACAAGAGTGACGGTGGCGGCTATCACCACGCAGTAGCACACCATGAGCAGCGCCGACGCAAGCGGCAGCCCACTCTGGGACTCCACTATCCATACTATCTCGTAGATCAGCGCTACTGCGTACGCCACCTGAAAAATACCATTGGATTAATGAAAATAGTCTAATATTTTTTATACGCTTTTAATTAGCTTCACCTGTATGTTTATTTGATTGTATCGGGCGCCTTAGAGCGCGATTTTAACCCACTTTAAACTGCCTGATTTCGTTCAAACTGTGTAGATTTATCGAAGACTGATGACAATACACAAATTTGATAAAATTATTCCATTTTTCAATTTGCAAAATAAGATTTTTGTTAATTTTCATTTAAAGACGATAAGGCAGAAAGGACCATGCTCATATTAGTAGGTATGGAGCTGAAAGTCAGCAATGCCATGCATTGCCCAAATTGCAGCTCTATGTCATATGATAACTTCTTCACAGTATTTATATGATATCTAGATTTAATGAAAACAGACAGCCTCCGTGGCGTAGCGGTAGTGAACGCGGCCGCTACGCAGGAGGCGCGGGTTCGATCCCCGCTCAGTGCAAATATTTGTATGCATGAATATGTATATTTGCATTGGTCTGGGTGTTTTTATGTATAATATGTGTGTATTTACAAAAAAAAAACGTATCTAAGTATGTTTATCCCGCATTCTAGAATCCATAACACAAGCTAGTTAAGCTATGCTTACCATGGGTCTAGATAGCGCTGTGTGAAATGTTGTGGAATATTTATTTATTTATATTTATTTATTTATTTATTTAATGTCATACGAGAAGCACCGGTTCAAAAGATATTGGACATTAAACATGATCCTATTGGTTTTTTATACATTTTATCGTTTACAGACAGCATTGCTATTAGTTTTTCACTAGGAACTTCATGATCATCACATAAGCTAAGCTAGATAAGCCTAATAGGTATTCATTATCATTGGTAACAAAACTATCATAACGAATGAATAATATACACGGGCCAAAGGATGTGATTTCAGACCGTAACAAATAGAGCATGAATTAATGATTGAAACGATTATACGTACTGCAATGTCAACAAGAACGTCTTATTTATTTTTTAACCAGTGCTTCATATGATTTAAAATTAACAACATAATTCTAGTTTTTATTTATTGAAGCAATCTTTTCAATAAATATGAAAAAAGCGTGGGATGCTTTTTAAGATATGATAATCACTCTACTCATATCGTCAATAAAATATTTCTAACTATTGCACCCCACGCTTTTTTAAATATTTATTTAAAATTTTAACACTATTCTTAATTTAAATTTATTGAAACTTATTTTCTATTTTTTTTTAGTTCAGTTCTCTATAAAAAGCGTGTTTAGTTTTTTAAACTATTATTTACTAGTTTTTGCCCGCGGCTCCGCCCGCGTGGATGGTGGTTATCGCGACCAAATATAGCCTATGTCCTTTCTCAAGGTCTAAACTACCCCAATACCAAATTTCATTAAAATCGGTTCAGTGGTTTAGGCGTGAAAACGTAACATAAAAACAGATAGACAGACAGACAGAGTTACTTTCGCATTTATAATATTAGTATGGATTTATTTTAAATAAATATGCACTATTATAAAGGAGTATCTAGGCCGATGATATTTAATACAAGCATACCGATGCATACAAATATTTACACTGAACGGAAATTAAATCTTGCCATGCCGTGTTGGTTTCCGGTGGAGTAGTAGTCTCCCCATCTCTTCCTGCGGGTGTAGTAGAAAGCGACTAAGGGAGGGACAGTTAACATACAGCCCATGACTAAGGGCTTGGCCAGACTAAAAGCGGTGGCGGCGGCGGGCTCTTGCGCGGAAGCGGTTGGGTGTCCATACCGATGCGCGACAAGCGACTAGCGATTTGGCCTATGTCTGGTGTTCTGAACTACGGGTGAAGAGTACAGTGTAAATGCTTTGGATCACGTCACCTGATTCTGGACGCGACTCGTAATACTTCATTAACAATTAGAAATAATTCATATAAGTACTAACAGCGGTCATCGCGAATACAATTGCATCGTTGTCGATTCCATCGCGACCGGATGCACTCAGCATGCACATAAACATTAACAATTTAGATTCAACATTCAACATATTCCAACTTTCACTCACGACTCCCAAATCCTAAACACTTTCGTCGTGCCTCCAACATTCGGTAGGTACCTGGTACTTTTACCAACTTGACAGTCCAATCTTGAGTTGGGAAGTGTTGAATACTAATAACGGTGTATACGAACTAAATAAAAAACAGTGAAGTTAGTGCTGATTTTTTAAATTGATAAATTAATTGATTGCTCTTTTCTAAAGAATTGTCGCAGTTTAAAACAATCCGTATGTACGTAACTACATAAAGTCGTGCAAACAGATATTTAAACGGGTAGAGTCGCAGTTATAAACTGTTGGTACTTAATATTATATAATAAATTATATATAAATAGATATTGTATAGTATACACCGAGCCCCTAGCAGAAGCAAGCCACGGCGGCGGCGCGCATCGTAAGACGATGCGCGCCCCCCCATGCCGGGAGCGAGTCGGGGACCGCGTGGTCCTCCCTCCCGAGGAGGGCCAGACCGAGAGGAATGACCCTGGGTCAGCCGGGGTGCGAGGGATATGTCACGAGACAACCTCATCACCTTCGGCCTAGCACATCGGCCCACAGACGGCGTGCGGTTTAGTCGGTTCGAGTATACATAACATAACCTCCCCCTTCGGCTCCGAAGGGGGAGGTTATGTCGGACTCGTGTGGGTGTCAATACACCTCTGCCTACCCCTTCTGGGATTTACAGGCGTGAGTATATGTATGTATGGAATTCAAACCCTTGATTTAGCAATCGAACCTCCTACCGACACTAGTCGTCAAACATTTTTAGCAAATATTGTAACGCGAAAGCTCTGCCGTCAAGAACAGTAATCCACTCTCACTGTTACGTTTCATGGTTTCATCATTGCGATATAACTGCAATGATAACCAGTCAAACCTGATACCAGCTTTAAGTATAAATTATGTTACGTATACCGTCTAAACTCGGTGATGTGGCTAGAGCTCAACTTACGTTGGTTTTCACAAGCTGATGGTTCCTTTGTTGTTATTAAATTTAAAGGTTTAAGATTATTATGTAATGTAGATAGACATTTTTGCAATAAATAGCTGTTATGAGTAAAACTTCACTACGAACCGACTGACCGTTCGGTACGTCGTTTGTCGAATTCTGTGGGTTTATACTTACCTACTTAAAATCATATTCTATCCAAAGGTGACAAATATGCACTTCGAAACTTTTTGTTCAATTTTTTTTCCGCTTTTCAAAACCGCAGGCAGGAGACGTCACCTTCTCTAAATGTTTTTAGAAATCTGTGCTATTCTTATTTAACCTGACCACCACGAGTTGGCCTATACAGATAGAAGGTCTTGGTTATCGTAACCCCATAACTCAGCCCATAGGGATATCGGAGCTATCGTTTCAAAAGCCTATGTCCAAACTTCAAAATAATCCAGAAGTGGTCCTTCCTCTGGGGCTTCCATCTATTATCAGTTGTTCGGTTATTATGGAAAAATGTAGAGAAATCGAGAAACAAGGGCCTACTCGATGTCCTGTGTTAGATTTATCAGATGAGTGGGGTGTAATGAAGAAAACAGGCTAGCTTACCCTGGTCTGGTATTACTATCTATAAGCCTCCCTGGTCATGGTCTGTACTCTAAGATATTATGTCCTTATATAAACATTTGTACATATTATATTTCAATACATTCTACAAAGTTTTATTTATCACAATTTTTAAAATTTCCGACAGATTTTTGAAATGTTTCTTTTTTGCATTCCTAGACCATGCAACTGACTGCAATGAGACTTGTTCTTACCGCGCGCACAGGTATCTACTTGTGAGATAACTGAAATGCAATAAACATCAAGCAAGTAATAAAGTAACGTTTATGGTTTAAGTTGAATGTTAAGGGCATGTGTGGTTACATAGGTATTGCATAAAACATCACGGTATCTGGCCACGATGCCCATGGCTGGAACTTTAACGGAAAATTTAATTATTCGAAATTAAATTGTGCCGTTATTTATTAAAGTGTTAATTTGCTTTGTTGTTATGTTGTTCATTAATAATAAAAAAAATAATACAAACGGTTAATAACCTAAGAGCGTTTAGAATAACAATTACGTATGCTAAGTACATAAACTGGTAATTTGTAAGTCAAAAAGCGCGTGATATGGCGACAAAACGATTATTTATAATTGATAATATTCTACCTACGTATTGTATTTTGTAAGTCGTTGATTGCCCAATATGTAAGTTAAAGACTATAAGTACCTATGTACACTATACAGCAACAGCAAAAGCTGGCTGAGACCAAAGTGCAAAACTTCTGAATGATAAGGCAACTGTCGTTGGTGCTACAACATTCCCAAAAGTAGGTGATTGAAAAATTGCCTCTTTCTGTCAAAAATATCTGAGAGATTTGGCAATTATAAATTGAACATTATTGAGTGTACTGACACATCCATGATATTTGGTTTCTATTTTCGTCTTGAATATTCTTCATCCTAGCATTAATCCTAGTCGCATCCGAAGCTTTTCAACTTGGAGTCTGGGGTCCGCTTTTTATCAGTCTAACTGCGTATTAGGTTAACTTCGATATTTTCCGTGAAGCGACTGCCATCTGACCTTTACAACCCAAAGGCGATATCGAAGCATTGTAGCTAGACCAGTTGTTGGATTTTTGAGGGCTCCAACTACCCGTAACGACTGCCATAGATGTTTTTATGACAACCGGGACCGACGGCTTAACGTGCTCTTCGAGGCACGACCAGACCAATGCAAATACCCATAATCATACATACAAATATTTGCACTGAGCGGGGATCGAACCCGCGCCTCCTGCAAAGCGGCCTCGTTCACTGCCGCTACGCCACGGAGGTTGTCAGCCTCTGACTTGGCAATTATAAATTGATCATTATTGAGTGTACTGACACATCCATTATATTTGATTTCTATTTTTCGTCTTGAATATTCATCACTTTCATTTCTCGCAGGATGTCATTGACCATGTTGATAGGTTACAGCACTCTGTTCTCGATCAACTACTTTTCCTGTTGACTGTAAGTATGCATGTATTTTGTCAGTTTTTAGTATTTAGCAGTAGAGTGAGAGTTCGGCTAGAGTCCCAGAAAACAGTGGCCAATAATGGTCAATGTTCTGCAGTATATTCAACTGTAGGCAATTATTACGTAGGTTCAAACAATGGTGTAAGGTTGATTGCTACGCCACAATCCCAAAATATCCAAAAATAAAATGATAACATTCTGATTGCGTGATGGTTATTCGTACATCATTCCATACCGTCTCCCTCAGTGTGACTTACCGTAGCCCATCATAGACCATTGTTTACTGGATACTTAAGATCAAAATAATAAGAAGAGCTACGATGCCACAAACGGCGGTAAGTAGGGTAGCCAGAGCTCACTGGAGCGTTTTTGTGCTGTCAGTGGGAAGACCTGAGGCTTGTAATGCTTTATCTTCTACACTGTCGGCACAGATACTCTTTGTTGTAACAAGGACGGCAGCGCGAGTGTGTCGCCCCTGATGTTGCACACGTCCATAGGCCACGGTAACTACTTTCCATTAGGTGGGCCGTGTGCTTGTCTAATTAAAAAAATCTAATAAAAAAAGACATGGCAGACAATTGTAACATTTCACTTTTAATGTCCAGAATACTAGAAAACGAATGACAAAAATTTCTTACCAGAGCATAAGCCGCGATGAATCCAGACGCAGCGGTGACACTACAGCAAAATATCCTGTTGACTGCCGGCTTCATTCGCAGCTTATGTGTCTCTGGATCACTCAGTTCATTGCTTGACGACATCTTGGCTGAAGTCAGGGGTCAGGTCTCGCTTCAAACTGAACAGCGATTCCTTCTGATCACAATCATGATTTTCAATCTTATAATGTACTGAGTTGTTGAAAGTTGTGAAATACTACATCTTCTCAACTGGATGAGATGATTGTTTTCTTGGTGAATGGTTCTCGGTGATGATCTGAAAAGGAGTGAATTTTAACATAAGTATAATTTAGATATACATGTACCCTATATATTTGTATTATCCATTTAAACAGTCTTGAGGCTCAAGTCACTGCTTGTATAGCAACAGACGAGCGTCTGGTGCAGGCTTTTCTGACAGCATTGGGATATCAGACGACAGTCGTTCTCATACAAACCGACACACCAATCAAAAACACTAAGCAGACTTCGGACTCTAAATTGCAATCCTTGGATGCAACTGGGGAATTGCTATGATAATAATGTCTGACAAATGTCTATGTTTTAATTCCCTTGTAGCATTATATTGTTCCTTTTCTTAGCGAATACACCGAAGAGCACCAGCCTTCTTACAATGCAAGCCAAACCATTGACTCCATGAGAAACAATCTGCTATACAATAGTGGGAAATAGTAATTGCGGAAAACAAGGTGTCTATCAAGTACTAACGACCTTTGCTATAAGGCATTAGTCATAAAAAATGCGTTGCAATGTTTAAAATAGCTAAAGAATACTATTCCGAGTTATTTCTCCTTTGTGCAGCTGAGAAACAAAACATTATCAAGGAAATCGTAAGTAATAAAGTGATTTAAGTTATGTCATGTCATATTTAATTTATTCTGTTAACTTCACGTATCGATCGTAGTTATAGGTACTGTACTACTGTGGTCAGTACTAATCAAAGCTTGAACTTGAAAGAAGTAACAAACTTGACTCATTTAGAGTTGAATAGGATTACGTTAAATTTTTAATGACAGTTTGAGTAAAGTAGTTTCATTATCAGTATCAAAAGTTTTAGTATCAGAATTAAAAGGTATATACTCCACGCCGCTTTATAAAAGTAAACTTGGAACTCAAATAAAATCATTAAATTCCAACAATATTCTGTCTTGCAAGCTTTAAGCGAAATGTCAACTAGTAAATAAGTGCAATTATAGCGACTACGAGAACGATGCGACCAGCAGGTGGGCCGTGTGCTTGTCTGCCACCTAAGTGGTAGAAAATAAAGCCAGTTTAACCTTAACGTGTCTGAGCGGCACTGTGCCAGAATGTCTGGAAAATAACTAAAATATATATCTTCATTTTTACATAACATGAAGAAAAATAAGTGTTATCCAATCTGACAGCTGAAGATTTATTTGTTTAATCTCATAAGCTTAATCTATTATTACAAGTGTTACACCCAACGCAATAGACAGGCCAATACAATAGTTACTTAACCTACTTTATGATCCATAACATATATTATACATCGCAATCTTTGTGAATTCACCCAGAGCACAACAGAACAAGTCCACCCCAACCGCTATCCTGTTGATGGTGATCAGCGCGCGCGTCAGAGGTGCTTGTAATATATTTGTCTGCCCTGTATGTATTACTAGAAGCTTCGGTTGACGCCGTCGCTCCACATATCTATATATCTAAGATGTATCGATATATCTAAGATGTATCGGATACTGTTCAACACTTCAACCATTAATCCAATTGTCACTGTCAATAGGAATAACGGTGCATTGTGGACGCCTTTTGCCCCATCCAGTGGTCACAGTGCCTTAAATCTAGTAGGTCAAGACTATTATGCCTTGTTACCTTGTATTTCCGCTTGCAATGGAACCAATGCTTTACGTTTTGATGTAAATGGAGAATATCGACCTCGTGTCGCGTACTAGAGTTATCATGCCGGATGTACCTATTATTTTAATTGTAATGTGTTCGTAATAGATTTGTTTTAGCACTATGTAAGTGGGTCATTGAATTCAATAGTTTAAAAAAAAAGACGGGTTGCACTCTGGGAGTGCCGGCAGAAGTGAAAACATTTTCTTTTTTTCTTTCTTCGTTATATACATAGAAAAAGATAAAAAAGAACATACCATACCTATAATATAGCGCTAATCATAGAACCTATCACTTATTTTCTGCTAATTTTCTGTCAGAAGAAATTAATGAATTATGAAAAGAAAAAATAAACACAAAAAGTAATAAATTACAGAAAGAAAAAATAATCATAAAATGTAATAAATTACAAAAAGAAAAAATAATCACAAAAAGTTTCAGAAGGCCAGGTGGTTTGAACCCGATACTATCTGAAACTATGAGGACTTACAGTCGAAGTGCTTACCGTTTAAGCTACGACGCTATCTCAGGTAAATTGCAAAATAGATAGTATTTACCTAATCTTGTATGACGTCAGTCGTCGGTTACGGTACAAAGGTCAACTAATCCTGACGCTTTCTTAACATTTTACACCCATCCAACGCCGCTTAAGAAGTTTTCACTTCAAAAACAAGCGTGGATGGTAAACCACTTACAAGTGCCGATATGTCTCATCGGTGGCACACACGCTACAAACAAAGTCAAGATAGCACTGTACAGTTGAAACTACGTCATCATCGGTGCGTGATTGTTTGAGACGATCTTAAAACTGTACAGTTTTTATCACACAAACTAATAAGCTTCACATGGACTAGCCAATTTAGAGGAAATTAAAATAGGAGGTAGGAGGTAGGACACGACGGTATTTCCGTCAGTCCGGACTGGGGAAGTACCTCCGCTCAACAGAATACCGCGGCAATAATAATCTCGTGTTGTGTTCCCGGCGGTGAGTAAGGATAGCTAGAGCTCACTGGAGAGTTTTTGTTCTGTCAGTTGCTATTCCTGCTGTCTTCTACACCGAAGGCTCAAAATTCCCTGTGTTTACAGGGTCGGCAGCATCAGTGTGACGTGACTCCCCTGGTGTTGGTCACTTGCCACCTTAGTGATATATAAAAAAACTCTAAACCAATTGCATGAAAGCGCGTAGTTAATATTTTCTCAACCCCGGATGATGTCGCGTGTATAGAGGGTATAGACCAGTAATATCTTCATTCGAAGTCCAAGTCAACTGAATCTGCAAGAATACCTGCAAATGGGTAGATGATCTTCTGTAGCAAGCTTTTCTCTAAGGTTTAGGGGGTAAGACAACCCCACCTGGAGAGTACAGCTCATGTCTGATCATCCATCAATCAACAACCTAGGCTTATAGATGAGGTTGACTTGGGTCGCGAAGATCTTGATGGCACCCAGTGACAAAATAAACAGGCTCCTGACTCTGCTTATTTTATGATATAACAACACCACTGTCATACCGCTGACATTGTAGAAAATGTCATAAAAATGTATACCTTATAGCAGAATTTTTAAGGTCCAAAATAATTGGAGAAAGCGTTTTTAACATTTTTCACTCACTCTCCAAGTTGTCATTTAATTTTAGACTTTAACATTATATCAGTAAAGTCTAAAGTTCAATGGCATTTGTTACAGTATGGTTTTGCCATGAAAAAAAAAACCAGAATCAGGGCCCAAATGCAAAATGATAATTTTGTGATGCCATGACTAGATTTACGTTATCGAATCAGGTAGATATTGAAACCACGTCCTCTTGCATGCGAGGCCAATGCAATTCGATCTCTAACAATAAACTACCTACATACAAAGATTTTTAAGTGAGAATAATTATTTTTAAATTTAATTGTAGGTACTTAATTATACTCAGTTTCACACCGAATACAAACAACAATTACACAAAATGAATACGAGATTAGATAACAAAAAATTGAGGACTTTTGATCTACTTTTGTTGAGGACAGGGACAGCTACAGCACGTCAAATCAGACTTCACTTGCACTTTTAAAAACTTTAAATTTTTAAAGACATATTTCCTTACCAAACCATATTATAACACTGTCGAATCTCAATCCAAATCCAATCACAAACAAATTTTTAAATTATGAATAATTTAAAAAGTATAATACGTTATATAAGAGGTACATTGTCCGCAACAACTTTTAAGCGGGCAATTTTTTAATCAAACGAATACTTATTAGTTTCGGAAATAAGCTATATTGCTGGTGTTAGGGGTGATTGAGTTCACGAATCACGCCGTGTAATGACTAGAAAACCAGGACCTCCTCAACTATTTAAGCTACTAACGCGAAGTAAAACCGCGTTGCACAGCTAGCGGAATTATAATTACAACCTGTACGTTGCGAAGGACATCTTAGATAGTTTCGGTCATGGTTGCAATGACAGGTAGGAGAATTATTACTTACGCCTACAGCATTATTGTTTCATCTGTCATTACTCCTACATAGCGATTACAACGATTAACTCGCGATTGTCTATCATAAGGTTATTCTTGAGTATTGAACAATACCTACTTACTTCATGTTTTTAAATGATTTCGTAATTTTTATAGGTAGCTATTATTTTGAACAAAAGCTTTTTTGTATTTGTATGGTATTTGGATCCCACCAAGATCTTTAAGGGTTTTTTGATCTGCTCGGAGAAAACCCCATCCGTATACCACACGATACGAGGAAGTATCAGCACACTAAAACAGTTTACCATGTGCCATACTACTCTTAATGTAATTGGACCACCCACTGCTTTGATGTGACATCACAAGCCTGTAAGGTGCTGGATTTGTCGGCTATTAAACGAGGGAATCACTCCTTTGGAGGGCAAACCCTTTCAAATCCACACGCGGTTGCCCTCGGGGCGGTATTTGGTGCAAATACTCGTGCACATGCTACTCGGTCCACTGGCAATAGATCGAACCCTCTCATCCATGGGGCCCCATGCATCCGTGAACATACAAGACGGTTTCATTGAACTTCGGTGTGGGACCTTCGATACATTGATCACCAAGTTAAGGCACAAAGCAAGGTCAAGTGCATCCAGAAGTTGACAATTGTCTCAATTAACAAAGCGGCATTGTACGCCTACCTGCCCGCCGCCGCCTAATGAATATCGATGGTTCATTATGAAACTGTCGAGTGCGGAAGAGGTACTAGCAATATCTAAAGAGGCTAGTCTATCTAACCTAGTGCTCTATTCCGTAACGCCAAAGTTTTTAAAACGCGTGATTAGAAAAAAAAAAGATATTTATAGCTAGAATGGTCTGTCAAAACAAAACCTATTATAGGTGAAGTTCTTGTTCGCCATAACACAATAAAAAAAGTTTTTGTAACTTCATACTTCATAACTATTTACATATACATTTTTGATTACTTTTCAATTCGATTTTGATAGTTTGAAACCAGCTACCTCACGCTACTTACTATATATTGTATTTATATACTTCTAAAGGGTCACCACCTACAGGTAAAAACACTTTCTCCGACTGCTACGAAGTTTTTAGTCCTCTTAATCTGAATTTATAAACAGAAACGACATCATGGATCGCATCTTACTTTCTCTTTTCTCTCACATATAATCAGGACGATTCGAAGTCGACTCATACCACCCAGGTGTCTCGTAACTTAAATTGTTCGTAGCTACAATCCGCATTAAAAAAACTTCAGTATCTATTATTCTTTTATACTCGCCAATTGTAAAATTCAAACACGTGTATATACGCGACGGTGCAGCCTATGAGCTCTTTCAGTTAATCCCAGCATCTCCATACCTATTCAGAAAATTACTTGCAGGCTTAAGGTAGGTACTTGCATACAATACAAATATTTCATCAAGAATAAACTGTTCAACACTATTCTTTGCCGCACCTACACAAGTGTTTCCATTTTCCCAACGTCCCGTACCAAATCGATTCCTATTCTTATCCCGGAAATAGCTTCCGAGTCTATCCCGGAAATAGGTCGAGGAAAAACGAGCATCTCTTGTGATTTTCATTTTACATTATAAAATGTTTTAGAATATAAAAAAATTGCAAAGGTTTCAATTAAGTTAGTTTATATAAGAACGGTTTACGCGGTTGTATATTTCCTCGGTAAAAGTCTTATCGAAGTGCAATGACCTGGCGTTTGTGAAAACGGGGAAATAGAGATAAATATAGTGCTTACGATTATACGGGTTTGGTGAGATGGACTGCATTACTGGTACTGGTTATCATTGTCGCTTAAACATACATAAAAAGAAAGAAATAATAACACTTTCTTTATTAGTTACTTGTCATTTCCACTTCCGCTATGGTACTATCTTGGCAGACCAGACTGACATATTAACACAAAGCCGAAACTACTGGAGATTAAAACTTGAAAATAAAGTTAAGAAGTCGTAACATAATTGAATATAGAATTGATGATAGGTACTACCAATAAACCAGGATAGGTACTACCTACATATATTTATTGTTTTTTTTATACTAGTAAAAAAATGTTCGCCCTGTTTATTAATTTACTTTTTCCAAGTTTAACTAAACTAAATATGGGCTTGACCGTAATTAAGGCCGCCCATTGTACATTAAACTGTATACATACTATGTACTTGTCCTAGTGTAAATTTATTGGTGTACAATAAAGAATTATCTATCTATCTATCTATCTCTGGAGTAGTCTCATAGCAAATTCATTTTCACTAAAGTATAAAAAATCTAGGTATACCGTTGACGGTGACTCGGCGGCGTCGAAAGTGCTAACATCGCGGTTAATACATGACAGCACTATTGCATTAGTTGACATTTAGACATACGTCTCCGGTCTCAGCAATATACCGGTACTTTAGTAGTTCACACAATGCCTCGGTCGACCAAGTCAATTTAAGTCTTAAATGGACTAGGTCACAAGCAAAATTACTGTACAAAAAGGCACTTAATCAACCCATAGTTTGCATACATTAAACTTCCAAAAGTTGTTTAATGATTTAAAAAAATCTTTGAACTAAAGCATATTTCTGGAATGATACGCTCTTGGGTTTGTTTTCATCAATGAAAATGCGTTCAACTATCACTTCACATTTTACTAAATGACATTTACTGAGTAAAACTTAAACAGAATCAACAAGCTGAAGTGGCAGTGGCCTGGCCACATCTGTCGAAGGACCAATATCTTGCAGACCACTATTTCAATCACTTAAAATGTTAACTTTGCCCTGTATGGTTATTTTTGAGTGTGCAAAATTTGTCAGACTGAATAAGCACCTCTTTACAACAGCAGTAGAAATACAACCGATCCAGACAGAATAGTTTTATCTAAGGTACCTAAAACAGTTCTATATAAAAAGAATTGCCTATATATGTGTGGATATATTTATAATTGTGTACCTAGCGAATTTAAAGCTTTACTTCGATTAAGATAGGAAAAAGTGAATGCCCAGGTGGGACTCGAACCCACGATCTTTCCCTTACAGGGGGAATGCTCTGACCACTGAGCCACTGGGCCACACCTGAATCTATCCAAATTCTCCTATATACTACCGTCTTAGGTCTTAGCTTTACTATACAAGAAATTCATAAAATCGTTAAAAGAGTGGTTGCTAAACAAATGTTTATACTCCGTTGCAGACTTTTTGTCCATAAAATGTAAAGAGTATAGATAAATGTGTAATTAGGTGGTATAAGCTTCCTTTTGACTTCGTATAATTTTGTACGCCAAAGTGTTTTCATATATTATTGAAAATTTGCATGCCCAATGTAGGCAGAACATGATGTACCTACCTAGTCATAAGACATAATTTGTAACATCCTTATCACAATGTTCTAGCAAATAAAAATCTATTTATCTATCCGTCAATGTCCATTGGAGCAAACGAGTCCTAGAGACTGAAATGATTGAAATGAAATGATTTTTTTTTCTTAAAAAGAATATTAGCAATCGAAATTATCGAAATTACTAATATTCCCTCTAACTAAGCTAAATTGCTTGTGCTAGGAGTGGGTTCACGTCGGTAGTGTAATGGCCAGGATTCGAACCCGGGACCTCTCGATCGTAAGGCCGACTCCTTAACCACTAAGCTACCGACACTATAAAAGCGAGAAAGCAAACATACGGTAGGACACCCCCTACCCAGATGGACTGACGAACTGAATAGGTAAGGGGGACTGGGACAGACTGGATGCGGAAGGCGGAGGATCGGACCGGAAAACTTTATATCGCTTTTAAATGATTCCACTTCCATCACTCCAAGTTATATATTAGAACATTGATTAATGGACGATACTCTGACGCAGGCTCTCCTTACGGGATTGGGAGATCAGACGACCGTTGCTACCGCAAAGGCCATGAAAGCGGACACCGGGTTACAAAGTACAAACCATGGCTATAACTGGGATGCACTAAGATTATGAAATTGCAATTTGCTGACATTTTTATGACCAGTTGATTACAACTAGTCATAAATATCTTAGGCTTGCCAGCTCGCGATGTTATTCGTAATAAAATATTAATAGGTCAATCAATATCTTTTACGGCTTTACTTACTTTATTACTTCTAATAAAAATTTTGTGTACTTAGGTACTTACATCGATATAAGTTTAATGTGTAAAACGTGATAACGCAGTTTACTTTGAATATTGGTGAACTTGAAAATGGTGACCTGCATTCATAAGTCAGGTTAGATTAAAAACCATGCCA
This sequence comes from Eilema caniola, assembly GCA_949126895.1. Taxonomy (NCBI): domain Eukaryota; kingdom Metazoa; phylum Arthropoda; class Insecta; order Lepidoptera; family Erebidae; genus Eilema; species Eilema caniola. The sequence goes on along the minus strand of OX421460.1, from coordinate 10,500,040 downwards.
CGTTGTTTTATATTTTATACTAGCTGTTGGCCGCGGCTCCGCCCGCGTGGATGTCGGTTATCGCTTAGTGTTAAGTCAACGCTATTTTTCTAAAATGAAAGTAGCCTAAGTTACTCCTAATTACATCAGTTACCTGCCAATAAAAGTGCCGTCAAAATTGGTCCAGCCATTTCAGATATTAGCCGGAATAAACAGACAGACAGACAAAAAATGTTATTTTGGTGTGTGTACCGTATTATATTCATTTATGCATGTAGTCAAAACGGTTATTTCAATACCACAAACAGACACTCCAATTTTATTTATATGTACCTATAGATGTATAGATAACATAGGTACGAGATGTTATATATAATGAAAATTTCGACTAAACAAGTTAATGTTAAAGATGAACTACTTCCAAAAAAAATCTATTGAAGATAAGTTTCGTAATTCATCACATTATAAATTCTTTCACAACGCAATTCAGGCATTTAGGCTTGAAGTTATCGCATATTACGAAGCAGTTAATATTTTGAATAACAAAAGCAGTAATATTCATTAAAGAATGGCCTCTTACATCTGTGTAAACTGAAACAGCGACCTACATGGCACCGACGCACTTGTAACAATAGTTCGCTCGTTCACACCTCACAAACGCAACACATTTTAGGAAGCATGTTGCGGTGAGCGGGCTTCAGCTGGCGTTCATTACGAGCAGCCGCAGTGAGCTATGTCGTCGTCGCAGTCAAAAATGTAAGAAATTCGCGTAAAGCATGAATTATACAGGATAAATCGAAGATGCGATAGAAGATAGGATTTGACGTATTTGACATGCATTAACGACTGTCATTTACGTCAAATCCCATACATTCGTCATTCTATTCCATCAAACACCGGCTAGCGAATTACCACTTGTCTAGATGGGCAGGAGTCAGTATGAAAAGCTATAATTTTAATCCCATTCGCACCACATCCGTTCGTATAATTTTTGTATTTTTCACGTCGAACGTATTGCTCTATGAATTTGTATAAAAAAGCTGGCCGTGTAAATGCCAGTAGTGAGCGACGGGAGTACATAATTATACTTATCTATGGCGACGGGTGCCCGCGCCGAGTGCCTGCTCAATGCAGCGGACGGCCTTAATTCTTATTCAACCGATTGCGTTCAATTTCCGCGTTACATTAATTAATTAAAGCATATCTTTGCTTTTTATTTCTGATGCGGACGAGTAAGTTTTTATGCACTAAGGAAACACGCAATGAAGAAAATATGTACCTACTTGCAGTTCACTTAGTAGATTTTTTTAAATTTCTTTTATTAACTTCACCTATATGATGTCTGTATGTTTGTACGTAACTAGCACCCTTCTTATCACAATACAATAATTTTTAGTTTTTGGGTAATTAAACTACAAAATACGAACGAAATTTTATTACAAAAAAAGAATTACGCGACCTTTTGATTCATTTGAATCTTTATTGCCTGACGTTTCGAAGTTTCGATCAGGTCACATTGGCAGAATTCAATACTAGTTTCGGGTACAGGCACCAAGCTACCGGTGGTTAGGGCTTCAGAGGTGCCCGTACTGTGTAGGAAGTAAGAACTGCCTTCTGTATCCTTATAAAACATTGCTTGGAGGCTCGATCAACTATTTATTATTGATTTATCATAGACCTCTTTTTAAACAATGAACCCTATTGGCCTCAAACAATTTAATGTTGATTCTAAATACTCATTTTCATATTTGGAATGAAACGCATAACAATCGGAAATATAAAAGCTTAGGGAACTGTAACCACTAACCTGAATATTCGACCTAGTTCAAATTGCTATAGAGTGCAATTCACATTATAGTGGTATACAGTTAGTACTACTTCCGCCGAGGCGTGATATTATGGGTACCTACGTGAGCTGGCTGTCAGGACGCGAGTTCAATGGTACCCAACCACGGGGACTTGAGACGTGGCCTGAATCTATTATTACAGTTTGAATCGTTTTGAAAAGACATAAGGATAGCCAGTCATTGTTTGCATCGTGAACGACATTTCAATAGAAGTCTTATTCGATAATGAACTTTACTCAATCAGTATTCTGTTGCTTTCGGGATAGAACTGGTACTTAATGACTTATTTTAGTATGTTGACAGTTTTTTTTTACTTTCTAAACTTTCGCATTTGATAGGACTTTGAAAAATGTCCTAGGATCTTATTTTTACCAGCAGCAATTCCAAAGGGAATAATTTGGTTTAGTTGATTTTTATGGGAGGCTCTGGTGCAGGCTTTTCTCTTGGGGATTAGCTGGCAGTCGCCTCATGAAACTCAAACTAAGCCCATCAACATAAGCATCTATATAAAGGGTAACTTTAATCAACTAATTCCCTCACTTATGAACCAATTGTTACACAAAAATGTTGATATAAATCAACTATTATGTATAAGGAGTTCCTTTATATTTATATTTATTTAACTATTATGTTTGAGAAATATTAGAAAAGTTTATCTACTTGGTTTCATTATAATTTCTCGATAATTATTTTATTATTAATTCGTTTATTCATTTAACAAACATAAAGATTAAATTTTTAAATATATCCTAAAAAATATACAAAATATATTTAAAAATATAAAAATAGTACCCCACCGGCATTGAGTAGGTACTTACAGGGAACAAGCTACCGGTGGTCAGGGCGCCAGAGACACGAACGTCCTCACTATGCGCGCCCTGTCGAGGAGTACCGCCTTCTGTATCAGGCCCTTGATCCAGTTGCCCAACGCGAGCCTCTTTATGTGTTGGTCGACGACTCTTGACTATATGTCCTTTAACGGTAACGACTATCGGAACAATGACTACCGAGTCCACCTCCCACACGTCGACATAATTATTATTTTATTATTAATTCCCTTTATGTAGTTTTAAAATACATATAAATTATTTTTTTAAATACATCTCCAAAAAATATATGTTAAAATTATTTAACCATAATATAATTATTAACAATATTTCCTTATTCAAATAATAATTATTTTAATAAACGGTTCATTTTATTTGGAAAATAATTTGGGACTCCGCGTCTTTGATGCCTCAACTTATTTTTAAAATTCGTCTAAATCAGGCTCTGCTCTTATGTTTCGAACTTCCATCACGAACAATACTATTCTGTTGTCCATTCGTGTATTGAAGTTTATAGTTAATATTTAACGGCATAATTCGCTCACTACAATGTCTTTTACCATAATTATCTTGTTATATAGCTATCTGTACAATGTTGCGTGTAGTAAAACAGGTTTAAAAGCATTCAGTACATTTATAGCACGTATATCTTACGAACAGCAGTATAATGTATACGATTTTATCATCCTTTCGAACCATTACCGTGAATATTGTACAAGTAAAGTCCACTTATATTAGTGTGCTTAAGATATACAGCTGATAAAATGTTTTTTTGACCTTTTAGGAGATCGTTGGTTATGTTTATTCTTGGAGGGCAATGTTCTTGGAAGGTAAGGCAGTAAAAATCATTAAAATTTTAGCCTTTGTGCGCATGCGACAACCGACTTTGCGTGTACGCGCCTTTTGTTTGTTCCATTATTTTTTAGAGTGTAACTCGACTCTACCATTTGATAATGTATGCCTGCTAGACATATACGAGCGCGAGTCCATCAGACCCATCCTCCCCAGATTATCATAATATAAATATATCATATAAAAGGTAAAAACAACTAAAGTAAAAATAATAGTAAAGGGTTATTAAAAAAGAATTTAAATGTTATTGACATTTCGTCACCCACGCAGTTCGCATACTAATACAGTGAGTCAACCACCATTAACATATTTATTCATAAGCCAACAATACTATGAAAACCGTTCTGAATTACGTCATTCAAATGTTTTGCTGTCTCGGTAAAAGTTGCCTATATCCGGATAATGTTCGAGAAAAGTGACTGTTTTACAGAAAGACAGGGGCTACCACGTAATGTACTTCCGAAACATCGGACTCGCCTGAATTTTTTTTGAAGTGAAAACTTCTTTAGCGGCGTTGGATGGGTAAAAATTGTTAAACTCGCGCGTCAGGTTCGCTTGACCTTTGGACCGTAACCAACGACTGACGTCATACAATATTAGCTATAGACTGCCCATTTTGCAGTATACAATAAATAGCTTCGCAGCATAGCGGTTAACGCTTCGGCTGTAAGTCCTTATGGTTTCAGATAGTACTGGGTTCAAATCTGGCCTTCTGACATTTTTTGTTATTATTTTTTCTTTTTGTAATTTATTAATTTCTTCTGACAGAAAATTAGCAGAAAATTAGTGATAGATTCTATGATTGGCGTTATATTATAGGTATGGTATGGTATGGTATGTTCTTTTTATCTTCTTTTATGTATATAACGAAGAAAGAAAGAAAGAAAATGTTTTCACTTCTGCCGGCACTCCCGGAGTGCAACCCGTCTTTTTTATATAGGAAACGTCAGTTGCACTATACCTCGCCTGATGGTAAGATGGTAAGCTGAAAGCAAAGTCTCAGGAAAGAGGGCCACCATTATATACATGTGCCATGTTAACAATGGTGGCACTCAGCTTGACGGCATCATCGGATGCTTTTTGACGCCCCGCTTAAACGACCCGGGACTGTAGGAAGAGGGAAACACGCGAGCCGGCAAGGAATATGAAACGAATGAATGAAAGATATAGTATTTAGTGGCCCGTGAACGTAGTAAAGTATAGGCGAAGAGTAAGGTGCCTTATTCGCGTCCGATTGTGGGATATGTCTATAGAGAAGATGTCCCTTGCTCATGGCCATCTCACTAGCTATGCGTACTGTGTAAGTTATTTGGAATTTAGCGTGGGAAGATTAAAGAAATCAAACCAAATAATTCGTGTAGTTTTTAAAGTTGGTACAGTTATTCCCTAAGGTGCCCAGATGAACATATTAAAAGTCCCTGAGGGTGGGACACGAGCCGGCGGTGGGGGAGTGGGGGAAAGGTACCTTTTCTGTTCTGCCCTTCTAGACAAGTGGCAATTCGCTAGCAGGCGTTTGATGGAATAGAATCACGAATGTATAGGATTTGACGTCTTTGACATGAGTTAACGTCTGTCATTTACGTCAAATTCCATACATTCGTCATTCTATTCCACCAAACGCCGGCTAGCGAATTGCCACTTGTCTGGAGGGGCTGCTTGTATATTGAAAACTATCGTCTCTTGGTCCCTGATTTAGTTGAACAAGCTTAACTATATATTGAAGGCTTGAGATTATGCCTTTGTTTGCCGTCGTGTCCTCCATGACTGTTGTTGCGAAATGGAACGAGTTGTCTAATTCTAGACTATGACAACATTAATAACTGGCTGAGAGCTACCTATGACAAAGATTGCGAAGTTGTTGTATTATTATTAGGGTTCGCTTAATTATCACAAAATGTTCGCAATGAAATCAAGTGGTAATGGCGTAGTAAAAAAGTAAGTTGATAAGTTTGTGAGGCTATGTACACAATGGAATATGGATATGTATAGGGACATTTGTTCATCTTTCATGAAGAAAAGCATAACGGAAATGATCGTAATTTAGTACAGAAAGACATTTTATAGAACCAGGAATATGAACAGAGTTTCACGCTGGTGGGGAGGGGTTGCGAGCATAGTATTCAGTTGACTAATAAATTAATATTAATATTACAACTTTTTGCACATAAAATATGGCAGTACAAAGGCGTAATGAACGCCGCGGGCATTTTCTACCAGTTAACCTTGATGTAATGCAGAGACAAACAGGGTAAGGGTACAAAACGAGTTGAAATATTTAAACGACATGTATAATAAACTGTGAGAATGGGCAACTCGGTAAAAGGCAGTCTCAAAATCTTGTAAGTACTTGTAACCCAAATGAAAATGGTCTCCCCCCTTTTCATTTGGGTTACAAGTACTTAAGAGCTTCAGAGTCGGGAACGATACTAAAATAATGGTGATTCTGTTTTTTGGAATGAGCGTATAACTAGAGAGGTCAAGGTTACGAAGCTTATAATTTTTTGTAGTAACCGGATATTAGAAGAACCTAAACTTACAAATATTTGAAAAGCAATAAATCTTTAGGAGTTGATTCATTTCATTTTTCCTGTTTGATGCTAATCCAAATACAGGGAAATCATTGATTCATTTTATTTTTGTGTATTTTTTTCCAAACGAAACGTGAATTTCGTGAGCATGCCTTGAGTCTTAGTCGTGTCCGAGGTTTCAGCTCGATGCCCGGGACTATTTTCCGGCTTTGCTATCAGGCATGAGACTACTGGCACGGTTTTCATATCCCAAGATGCCAAGCAAGCACTACTCGAGTCTTCCTCTCTAGACAGGCGGCACGGACACATTTGTTTCCCCCGAGCCGTGTCGGTCTTTGCAAGAGATCACACCAACAAGTGTATCCCTCCTACATTTTATTAAAAAATTTACTGGTTAGAAAGTTATATTAAAAATTTCTAAACTCAGCAAAATCCGCAGTTAGACTCGTAGAGCAGACCCTAGACTAAAAGTTGAAAGCTTTGGTTGCGACTGGGATTCACGTTAGGATGAACAATAATAAGCAATTTATCGCTTTCGAAAGTTGCAATTTCAGGAAGTTAATCATTCTCAGTCTGAAGGGGTAGTACCTTCAATTGAATTTTCCGAGCTAAATGAAATCTTAATAAACTGTAACACACACTTGGGTGAATTCGTGTTACTATGTGTACGCAGTTGAAGTGTTTCTAAATATGAAAGAAGCAGTTGTTTTTAAAATAATAAACGCTATTTGTTATTAAACTTTATATGTACATTCCTAATTATTATTTTTTAATTTTTTTTTTTTTTACTTTTCCTTGCTTTTCCGTTTTAAAATGTAATTTATTTCCTTTATTTCATCAATATACACGTAAATTACGTTTTAAATACATACATTCTATGAAAAAGAAAAAATGTGGCCCACCGGCATCGGGTACCAGGGACCAAGGTACAGTTTGTTGGAAGTGGTAAATTATTATTAAAACACTAATAGCGGAAATCCATATTTAGTAGATATTACGTTGATTACCTATTTCTCCTTGAAATCAAGCAAATGAATACATAAACGGTACTATGTAAAGCGAACGGCTGCGGGCGCGAGCTCGAGAAATCATACAGACTCGACGCCGGTGCCCAATGATTATATTTCGTCACCGAGTACCATTATCAAATATCTTTCGAACAGTTTGTAATCGGCCGTGAACATAATTGACTTGCAGTTTGATATTTATTACTGTTTACTTAAATGCTTCCGGTCAACTTTGTATTTTTCAAATTACTTATCTATTTAGTAGATAATCAATTTTCAAAATATATGATTATTTTTTATATTTTTTAATTTTATAGATGGGTATACGATTTAATAGAACATGAAACAAAATATATCTAATTGATTTTATTTTTAGATGGCTGTTGCTCCCATGAAGACCATGATAAGCCACATGAGGTGGCGAAAACATAGGAACCCCGGGCTCCCAAGTGAAAACTTGTTATGAGGATCATATTATAATGGTAATTTGCTGACTTTTTCAGTTAATCGGATAGTGGCCCTTTCCTTCGGATACGAATTTTGAGTCCGGTTTCCACAACAACCTTTTGTCACGATTGATGTAATAGTTTATGATCTACATTTTAATTACAAGTACGGAATGCCGAGTCATACTTTAAATTATAATCGATACGATGACTTGACGAATTTCAGGCTCAATACAAAATTAATACAAAATGAAATTGATAACACGCCTATACTTAGAGACATGCAGTGTTGTATTAAGAATATATTTCGCCAAATTATATTTATTTCAGTCCAACGTTACAAGGGACATATTGTCATCAACTTCTTCTCGTGATCATAAACATCTCGAAAGATTGTTGTCATCTTCATCCTGATTTTGCGGGCTGACTCAAACGTCAATGTTTAATCAGTAATTTTCTTACTATTTTTATTCTAGTGCACATACGCGAACATTTCGACTTTTATTCAAGATGTTTGCCAGCATTTACATCATACCAAGGTGTTTCAGATATCCAAGCCAAGCTAGAACTCGACTCGGCATTCCAACCTGGATATATTTTATACACTAATACGCAATCAGAAACCAATTAAAAATATCTATAATTGTGCTCGTGACGCGTGACTTCTACTAAATATAATATGTGACAAGAACAGCTACTAATATTACTAGTAGGTATTGTATTAGGGTTGTTACACACATGTGCATATTATATTGTAGTGAGTATGCTCGTCAGCACATAACATGGATAGTACCAATTTATTCCTTTTCTGTGTAACTTGACTAAATTTGGCTGTCAGCAACCATGGTCAGGTGGATCAAAGATAGTGGTTGTCTCACAGTTTGAAGTGTAAGTTATGGTCAAGATAGAGAAATATTAAAATATCTAGGCCACGGATACTAAAACATGGGAACCGCTTGTTTTGATTATTTTACTCTTAAAAATATTTATAATTAATTGAATAACTACCCGTTTGTGATATCAAACTGCAGTATTAATCAACAATAAATAATATATGAGTTTAAAGTAATATTACTTCATATTCATATTTGCATATGCAAGTGCGCGAATATCACAGATTACTTAATAATAAATACTTGCATAAATAACTTACGTTTTGATTTATATAACTAATATTTTTCTTTATTTATTTATTTATTTAGATATACTGGCCTCATTGTATCTTAAGCATAACGTACCAACAAAATTTCAAACTAAAATTCGTATATGCTAAATCTTATCGTATAAGCTCAGCTAATAAAAAGGCTGCACACAGCTCTGAAGGTATTGGTTGTTCACAAAAATATTTTTTTTTTATACCTATCAAGTTCCAAATTCAAGCAGGAGATAACCCGTTATGCCCGACCTCCTTCTCCTACGATACAACCCGTGTGAAGTACTGAGCATATAAATATTCATTTGTTTATTTAATCGCTTGTGCTTCGGCGAAACTGGCATTAATGCAGCTTCGCACTATTGTGCTGAGAGTGCCCACTACATAATATATTGCATAATCAATTCTCGTAACGGTTGCTGTTGTGCTAAGATGATACTTTACTACTAGAATGTTCGTGTTTTTATGAAGCTTTTGATGTTTTTCGCTTATAAGTCGAGGGGTGGTCATAAATCTACGGCTTTCTTATTTTCACTAGGCTCGTTGATTTAATTTTTAGTTTTAGTATTAAATTAGCATTTAAGAATTTAATATCATGAACAATTCATAAATTATTGAATATGATATCTTTATTGAATTCGAATGATTCTCCCCATGACTCCTTCAAGGAGAATACCATAATACAACATTTAAATAAATCGTTATAGAATTCGTTAGGGATAAGACGCTTCATATAATATTTTTAAATATTAAGTAAACTTCCGACAGTGTTAAATTAATGTTGTGTGGTGTCGGCCTAAAAGAATAGCACCAACCCAACTCTGCCCGCGGGTGTCGTAAAAGGCGACTAAGAGACACAACACGGGGGGGTGGGCAGCAGCGCCCCCTGCAGAGCAAACCCACAACCAAACTGCGATCCCCAACCCGCATGCCCAGCGTGGGGATTATGGGCACTACCCCCTTTAAAATGGCAAAACTAAAAAGATGGCCCTCAGTTCCCGGCCGCCTCGCTATTCCTGGCCATGGCAGCGGCCATGGTAAAGGCGGGGCAGGGGGTGCTAAGAATCACCGGGCTACGGTAGGCTGCCACAAAAATCTGACCCTGGCAACGTTTAACGGATGCACTCTGAGGCTTGACCACCATCTAGCGCAGTTGGAAGTGGAGTTAGAGAACATTAAATGGCATGTTCTAGGGTTATGTGAAGTCCGTAGAGAGGGGGAGGAGACCATAACCCTGAACTCGGGCCACCTTCTCTACTTTCGCGAGGGGGATAAAAAATCCCAGGGTGGCGTAGGTTTCCTCGTCAATAAGGCGCTTTCTAACAACGTTGAAGAAATCTCCAGTGTATCGACCAGGGTAGCGTACCTGATCCTTCGGCTGTCCAAGCGCTACAGCATGAAGGTCATTCAGGTTTACGCACCGACCTCGACACACCCGGATGATGAAGTGGAGGATATGTATGAAGACATATCCAAAGCCTTACACCACACCACCAAGGCCCACTTCAATGTTGTTGTTGGGGACTTTAACGGCAAGGTGGGAACACAGACTGGCAACGAATCTCGTATAGGCCCGCATGGTTATGGAGTTAGGAATCACAGGGGGCAAATGCTTGTCAACTTCCTTGAGAAGGAGGGACTGTTCTTAATGAACTCTTTCTTTAAGAAACAGCCTCAAAGAAAGTGGACATGGGAAAGGCCCCGACACTGTGACAAAAAATGAGATCGACTTCATCATGACGGATAGCAAGCACATATTCAGAGATGTCTCGGTGATCAACAGGTTTAATACCGGATCTGATCACCGACTTCTCCGAGGTTCTCTGAATATCAACTTAAAGCTCGAAAGAAGCCGACTGATGAAGTCCACGCTCCGACCTAACCCAATCCATATCATGGCGGGCGGTGTGAGGTTCCAGCAGCTTCTCGGGAACAGATTTGTTGCCTTGGAACCCATCGACGACGTTGACGAGAGCTTACACAATCTGGTCGAAACTCTGAGGGATGAGGGCATCAAGTTCTGTAGAACGCAGCGGACTGGCAGGATATCCAAACTCTCGGCTGAGACTCTCGGGTTGATGACAAAAAGACGGGAAACCACCCAAGCGACTTCGTCGGAGAGGTCAGACCTGAACAAGCAAATTGCGAAGATGGTACGGCGCGACCTCTGCCTGACATCAGTCAAGACGAGAACGTGTCAGCTCTGAGTCAGCTTAAAAATGGAAAAGCCCCCGGTGAGGACGGAATAACATCAGAGCTTTTGAAAGCTGGAGGAGCCCCTGTTATACAGGAACTACAGAACCTCTTCAACGCCGTCCTTCACAGTGGGAGAACTCCAAAGGCGTGGAGCGGGAGTTTGGTGTTGCTCTTTTTCAAGAAGGGTGATAAAACCCTTCTTAAGAATTACAGACCCATCTCGCTCCTGAGCCATGTCTATAAGCTGTTCTCACGAGTGGTCACGAATCGTCTCGCCAGGAGACTCGACGAATTCCAGCCTCCGGAACAGGCCGGGTTTCGCGGAGGATATGGCACCATAGACCACATTCACACAGTGAGGCAGATTATACAGAAGTCCGAAGAGTATAATCAGCCCCTGTGTCTGGCCTTTGTGGACTATGAGAAGGCCTTTGACTCTGTCGAAACATGGGCTGTTCTGGAATCCTTACAGCGATACCAAGTAGCCTATCGTTATATTGAGGTGCTGAGATGTCTGTACGAAGTACAGGACCAGCAAGTCTAAACCGATCCAGTTGCGCAGAGGAGTGAGACAGGGGGATGCTATATCCCCGAAACTGTTCACCAGCGCGTTGGAGGATATGTTTAAGACGCTGGACTGGAAAGGAAAGGGCATTAACATAAACGGCGACTACATCTCACACCTACGATTCGCAGATGACATAGTCTTAATGGCGGAGTCGCTAGAGGAGCTGAGCCAGATGCTGGGCGGACTAGCTTTAGCCTCCCGACGTATCGGTCTTGGCATGAATTTGGACAAAACCAAAGTCATGATCAATGGCCACATTGATCCGATGCCGGTCGTCGTACATGGTCACCCTCTCGAAATCGTTTCTGAGTACACTTACCTCGGGCAGGTTCTGCAGTTAGGTAAAAACAATTTCGAGAGGGAGGCCAAGAGGAGGATCCAGCTGGGCTGGGCAGCGTTTGGGAAACTACGCCGAGTCTTCTCGTCATCTATACCGCAATGCTTGAAAACGAAAGTTTTCAATCAGTGCGTCCTACCCGTCATGACCTACGGAGCCGAGACATGGACACTCACGGCAGGGTTGGTCCATCATTTCAAAGTCGCTCAGCGAGCTATGGAGAGAGCTATGCTCGGAGTTTCTCTGAAGGATAGAATCCGCAACGAATACATCCGACAGAGAACCAAAGTTATCGACATAGCTCAAAGAATCAGCAAGTTGAAGTGGCAATGGGCTGGCCATATCTCACGAAGAACCGACAACCGTTGGGGTAAACGTGTTCTTGAGTGGAGACCGCGACTCGGCAAGCGTAGTGTAGGACGATCTAAGAACGACTGCAAGCAGATGCTGGATGCGGCAAGCTGAAGACAGGGCGCCATGGCGCTCATTGGGGGAGGGCTATGTCCAGCAGTGGACTAATATAGCCTGATGATGATGATGATGATGAATTTAATTCGTCCTATGTATTTTTTCTATGCAATAAAATTTATTATACATTATATAATATTCGATGGTTAATTTTACTAATATTTCACTTTCTATGATATTATCGTTAAAATAGGGTATTAAAATGTTCAAATATGTAAGCAACCAGATCAGTATAAATGTTTGCACTGAACGAGAATCGAACCTGTGACCGCCGACATAGTAGTCAAGCGCTATACCGCTATGCCATGGCTGTAGCCAAATAGACATGAACAGCTGGTTTAGATGTTTACAGAATTCTTCAGCACTGAATTCTATGCTCGTTAAACCTAGTTCAGAACGGTTGAGAGAGTGCCGACAGTTCGCAAAGACGGCGGCAAAGCATAGAATGAAACTAGCTCAAGGATGTTAACAACAACCGGCGCCAAGGTGCCGTGTGAGAACTAGCCTCAAGGGTTCGTTCGACATAAGCCATTCTAACTTGCACGCTTGAAGTCGCTTAACTGTTACAAACTTATTTGTTAAAGCTTCGCTCTTGTTTTGTACTTCTTTCTTAATCTATATTATTACTATTATATAATTGACAGCCTCCGTGGCGTGGCGGTAGTGAACGCGGCCGCTACGCAGGAGGCGCGGGTTCGATCCCCGCTCAGTGCAAATATTTGTATGCATGAATATGTATATTTGCATTGGTCTGGGTGTGTCTATGTATAATATGTATGTATTTACAAAAAAAAAGTATCTAAGTATGTTTATCCGCATTCTAGATTCCATAACACAAGCTAGTTAAGATATGCTTACCATGGGTCTAGATAGCGTTGTGTGAAATATTGTGAAATATTTATTTATTTATATAATTGTAAATTGGAGATGTTTGTTCGCAATGGACACAAAAACTACGGAACGGATTTTGATGCGGTTTTTTTTTAGAAAGGTCTTGGTCAGACTACTAATCTTATGTTAGTTTGATTGCAATCGGTTGAGTAGAACCAGAGAAAAGAGATCCATAGACAGAGATAGTGGTTTAGGTGTGGAGAGATTGGGGGGGGGGGGATTAGGTACTAAAAAAGTAGAAGGTCTCCTACAAGTTTCACCTGATGGAATGTGGTTACCGGGGTTGGCACACTGGTGCTGCCGGCCCTGTAAACACAGAGAGTTTCTGTGCCGTCAGTATAGAAGACAAAGTAGGAATAGTATTGGTTTTCCTACTGACAGCACAAAAACTCTCCAGTGAGCTCTGGCTACCGTACTCACCGCCGGGAACACAACACGAGGTTATTATGGCCGCGGCATTCTGTAGGGCGGAGGTACCTCACCATTCGGACTGCTCAATTAGACGGAAATACCGTCATAACCCGCCTCATACACTCTCACATCACTCAGGGATGTCATACTCGTGCTCAACCAGCACGAGTATGACATCCCTGAGTGATGTGAAAGTGTATGAGGTAGGTTATCCCCCCATACGAACCTTCCAATTTACTTATTGAAACTTGAATGTCATGTGAAGGAGGAGTCGTATAGCGTGAAGTGTGTGAGTGAGTAAAGTCCTTAACAACGACCGGCATATTAGATACGGTTCTTCATAATACTAAGCGTCGACTAATAAGTGCTGACTATTATGTCTTCAGTACAGTGAATAAATCACACTCATACGTAAAGGTTGTTTCCTTTTAATTCCGCATCGGGACCCCAACATTTCAAGCGAAGCCCTGCCTCTAAATTCTAGTATTGGATGCAAACGGTGTTGACGTACGGTTGATGATTTAGAATTTCAATCGGTTCATGTGTCCTCTTTCTGCAGACGGTATAACAGTTTAGAACTAGAGTGATTGATGTGGATTGAAGTTTTTTCTGCAGATTGGACGCACTCAATCTATACGCGACTGCACGAGCTATCCATAGCGGTATATCGCGGATTACTCAACAATATATCGCATAGCAACACATCCATACTAATATCATAAATCCGAAAGTAACTGTCTGTCTGTCTGTATGTTAAGCTTTCACGCCTTAACCACTGAACCGATTTTGATGAAATTTGGTATAGGGGTAGATTAGACCTTGAGAAAGGACATAGGCTATGTTCGGTCGCGATAACCGACATCCACGCGGGCGGAGCCGTGGGCAAAAGCTAGTATAATATAATATTAGGTCTCTACATATGAAACTGGCGTTATATCGAACTGGCCGTTTTGATCACAGAAATCCAGCGTTTGGATAGGAATTCCAAATTCAAATTCATTCCAATTAATATAAAATGTAAATGATATTTTTTTGGTTCCCAGTCGAGTCGGATTGGACCATCCCATACTACTCGTGGGTATCGTATCGTATCGAACCCTGCGGTAAGAAAGGAACTTCATCCCACGCACGCTCAGGCTGTGGAACGAACTCCCTGCGTGGTTTCCCCAAGCGACTACAATATGGGGTTCTTCAAGAAGGGCATTAGAAGGTTTCTTCAGGGTCCGCAGCGCGAGTGCGGCACCCCTGGTGTTTCACACGTCCATAGGCCACGGTAACCACTTTCCATCAGATGGGCCGTGTGCTTGTCTGCCACCTAACTGGTATAAACGAAGAGTAAATAACACACACTATTATCTATCCCTATGCCAATTTCAGCCTTATTATCCGTTCAGCCGTTAGAGTGCAATTAAATAATAAACGTTTAAAAATTCAAATATTTATTTATACCAATAATAAAACTACGGAATGTGTTTTGTTGAACGCGCTAATCTCTGAGACATTATTTCCGCATTTAATAGAATTAAGAAATATGACACGGTAGAATAGAATCTAGTTAAGCAGGTGAAACTGATGGGCATATCTAGTTACTAACATTTTGCATAATATCTAGGCACAATTAACCTCAAAAGTGTCTACGTCACGTAAATATAATGGCCACAAACTAAACACAAACGTATTAGTTCACTTAATAGACGGCCATTTTACTTTTATATGTGTAAATTAACTATTCATAACCACGCAGTTACGTGTATTCGAATAACGGAAGCCGGTCTAACAATGAAGCGGCTGCGTTGATGTCTTTTCTATGCAAATATATGTCGTGCATCTTTTTAGTCAACTATTTTTTTTCTATATTCACGCCTGTGGGAGTAGGTAGAGGTGTATTGCTATTGCGATACGTTAGTTACGTGTTTTTGTTCCTTATCCTTTACGCCCTATTACCAAGACTAGACACGTCAATAGACGATCTGAGACTGAAACCAAGTTGCTTGGAGCCCGGATCAACTTATACACATATGTATAATTGCAATGAAATATTTAAAGCTTTTGTCGTTGACTGTAGAAGTATTGTGTATTAATTGTGTATTAAATATTATTATTATTGTGTATTAAAGCTTTTGTCCTTGACTCTATGCTAAATAGTAGATCTATTTAGCATAGAGTAGTGTAGCTTGAGGTGCCGCATAGAGCTTCAGGGGTCGAGCGTTCGTTTCCCGTTCAGTGTAAATCTGTATATTTGGATACGTCAAAGTATGTTTATCCACATTCTAGAGCCAACATGACAAGCTCTGCTAAGTTTGGATCTAGACGGCGCTATGCAATATGGCACAAATATATTTATTTATAATATATATTTTATGATGATTTATTTAATTTGCATAACTATCAAAATATTTAACAATGCATGTGCAATAGTTTTAATTACTTAACTATTGTTCAATACTGTGACATAAGTGCTCACGGCGCGTGACAGCCACTGTACTTTATACCACTAAGGGGGCAGACAAGCACACGGCTCACATTTCTGCTTCTGATATTGGAGGATTTGGTTTTTTTTTTAAGAATATAACAACCGAAATTACATATATTCCCTCTAACCTCTCCAACTAAACTAAATTGCTTGTGCTAGGAGTGGGTTCACGTCGGTAGTGTAATGGCTAGGATCTGAACCTGGCACCTCTCGACCTTAAGACCGACTCCTTAACCATTAAGCTACCGACGATTCGACCAAGATCATAGGGGCCTAAGCCAACGTCACCTGCCAGCTAGTATACCTGTACACCTGCTGATGGAAGTACGAGGCTCTAGCGCACGCTTCCCTCTTGGGGTCGGAAGGTTGTTTTTTATACCCCTTAGGTTAGACAAGCATACGGCGTGGACCGTGGCACCGTGACCTATGGACGAGTGCAACACCAGGGGAGTCATACCCGTGCTGCCGACCCTGTAAGCACAGAGTTTGTGTGCCGTCCACCCACCATAATAAAAAGAATAAGAGTCTATTACTAGGGTTCTACAGTGCAAGCTTAGAATGTAATGAGAGTAACTCTGTGACGTTTAAAATTTAAACTAGTTCTGCTTGTGACTTTGTCCCCGTGGACTTTGATCTAGGTTTTAATATTTGCGCGGAACCTTAAATGATTTTTTATAATTTAATAGTCAGCCTTATAACATCAGTTATCTACAGTAGAAATTCCGAGAAAATTGATTCATAGATTTTAGAAATTACTGATCACAAACAAACAGAAAGACAGGCGGTATTTTTTAATTGCGTTTTTGTTATACCTACCATCTAATTCTGGATACATTCATATTAATTCATTAAGAAGCTGTAATTTCAACGTTGACTCTACAATTTAATATGCTTGTGATTGTAATGTGTTCGAACTTATCTATCTATAAATGGTACTGTCCAAGTTTCATTGAGCAGGTGTAGCCGCAGGAATAAACTAGTCAATATATCCAGTCACCTACGATTGCAGGTATTTATGCAGGTATTTATCGAGATACCATCAACGTACCAAGGTAACAAACCTCACGCAATACAACACCTCTCTGATTAGTTTTTTTCTAGTTATCTGTGTCACACATTCCTGATAGGTACTTATAGTCAAACCAACGATTCCGTGAACTAAATGATAGCACCATCGTCCTTTGAATGCTGTCAAATCGTGCTTAATTGATATTGATATTCTCAGCACGATTTGTCAGTGAAAACCGTAGGTCTGATTTCTGAAATTTCATTGAATTGTTGATACATCTATACCTTTCTGTTCATTTATAGGTGCTTGTTATGACTGACTGATTCATCGATGTAGGTACTAAACCAATGAAATAAAGTAAACATTCTAGGATATTCTATACGATTCTATGGGTACCCGAAATAAATAAGCATAGTTTAAATAGCTTGTGCTACGAGTTCTGCAATGCGTACTTATATACTTTTTCTATTTTCAATGCATACATATTATAAACTAGCTTTTGCATGCGGCTCCGGCCGCGTGGCTATCGGTTATCGCTATGATATCGTTATAATTATGACAGCCTCCCTGGCGTGGCGGTAGTGAACGCGGTCGCTACGCAGGAGGCGCGGGTTCGATCCCCGCTCAGTGCAAATATTTGTATGCATAAATATGTATATTTGCATTGGTCTGGGTGTTTCTATGTATAATATGTATGTATTTACAAAAAAAAATACGTATCTAAGTATGTTTATCCGCATTCTAGATTCCATAACACAAGCTAGTTAAGCTATGCTTACCATGGATATAGATAGCGTTGTGTGAAATGTTGTGGGATATTTATTATTATTTATTATTATAAATTATAGCCTATACGTTATTCTGATGTATAAGCTATATTATAGCAAAGTTTCATTAAAATCCATTCAGTAGTTTTAACATGAAAGAGTAACAAACATTCATCCATCCATCCATACTTACAAACTTTCTCGTTTATAATATTAGTAGGATAAAAAAACTCAGACCCTAATAGATATATTCATGCACACAAATATATGCACTGAGTGGAAAGCGAACCCGCGACAGTGGGCTGCTGTTACGCCACGGAGTAGTTAGCTAGTGATTTGTATTTTGTAATCGTCTAATAAGGGTGAATTTTTGGAAATTTTGTTTCTTAGAGTGTAAAATAACTAATGAACGGCGGTATGTCTTTCATTGACAAAGTAATAAGTACATAAACGTATAGGAAGTTTATTTTTCATTGTGTATATTGCCTTTTTATTTATTTTAACCCCCAGTGCCAAAATTATTGCAAGTTCGCAATGTGGTGGGCATATTTCCTTAAATTTTCATTAAGATTATGAGCATAATAATTTGTTGGCATTAGCGCATAATCATTATTGAAAATTTTTAGAAAATTGTTCAATTTGTTTTATTGATAATACAATAAAACCTATCAATTGTTACAAATTTAAAATATCGATTAACAAACAGACGAGAAAAGGTTCCCAAAGTTTTCGCTTAGCGTCAAGGTTTTAAAAAAATCGCAAGCTGATCAGTAGTCTATGTAACTGCCTATAATATTAATATACCGACTTCCGCATATTTGCAATGAAGTCATTAGGTTTATCTGCCAATCAGACTTGAACTCACGACCTTATATTTAACAGTCAGCCTTAACTATCAGGTTATCACAATGTTACTACAGTGACCCACTGGCAGATATCATAACAAAAATATTTCGCAAGCAGTCTGGAATAATTTATTATTTACTCAGCATTACCTCACCGCACTGGTCAAACAACTTAAATATATACAAACCTTATATTCGTTGAACAGTTACAGTGAAAATGTCCACAAATTAAATATTTAATAAGCACTAAAATAACACTTTTTATAAAATATCAATCGTATAGTTAAAAAAATAATATGTTTCAGAACGCGATTCTCATATTTGAAAGTGCAACGCGCGCGCCAGCGCAAGCATTCGGCGCGGTACTGGCTTGCGATTGGTGTTAAAGCGCGGGAATGCACATGTCAAAGTGACGTTTGAAGAACAGCCCCTCTAGACAAGTGGCAATTCGCTAGCCGGCGTTTGGTAGAATAGAATGACGAATGTATGGGATTTGACGTAAATGACAGTCGTTAACGCATGTCAAATACGTCAAATCCTATACATTCGTCATTCTATTCCATCAAACGCCTGCTAGCGCATTGCCACTTGTCTAGAGGGGCAGGTTTAATGTTTGTACAAGAATGGCGTAACTTTATGGTAGCGCTGTAATGGATGGTGTTGCATATTTGGTAAATATCATCCATGTGTAGATAGTTCCACGTCACATCCTTGTCACGACCATGTTGTTTGCTTATTTCTTGAGTAACTTTTCACTGCACTGCTTATTGCTGACAGTCACTAGCACACTGCATTTGCTGCTGCATATAGCTCTGATCCTTTTATAGAATGATCGAGAGAAGCTGTCATTGCTAGACGAATCCTGGCTAGAATATGAATCTAATAGTAATAGAATTATTCCGTTTTAGTATTATCTCTAACCGTTAAGAAGCAGGAGGTCTGGAGCAGCTAATCTTTACATTATAACTTTGCTTGTAATAACCATAATGGAGATTCTTACACCTAAGTGACCTATAAGACCGTCCATGAAAGAAACACCCAGCGAGCACTTGGCACTGGATCATTATGACTTACGTCGAGCGGTTTTAGTTTCCTCATTTTATTATTTCATTATAGATACTTCTCTATCAACGGTGGTGTAATAGACACTTCCTTTGCATGGTATTATTTCATGTTGCACCCACCATTGACGCCACCATTGGTGACATTTTATGCGATATCTTTCGCAAAAAAAGTTACATTTGCCACGGTAGTCACCAATGGTGGCAATTAGGAATTACTAGACACTCTTTTTGTTCCCAGTGACCACCAGTATTGATAAATCGGAAAAAATAACGCCCTTGTGTGATGTGGTGCTACTGCTTAATGAAATGAAGTGATGTTGACATGAATTCTATATCTTAGTTATAAGATAGCCTAGTCCAGTTAGCCTATGTCCAGCAGTGGACTGAAGTGGGCTCATTGATTGATTAGGTGGCAGAGAAGTACACGGCCCACCTGGATGGGAAGTGGTTATTGGGGCCTATAGATGTATGCAACACCAGGGCGTCACGAATGATGATCGAATAAAAAAACTATCGTACAATCATACATGTTGGTAATTTCAGGCAACATTTTACGAGTGTATAATAACATCACAAAAACAAATAGTACGCGACGTGAAATGCTATCGTTAAGTTGTGATTTATCGTTTGTTGCAATGCGAGTTGTATTTTCCTTACATCTAAATGGGTCGTCCAGTTTTTCAGTAATGTTGTAATGTAATTGATGTATAGAAATCGAGTGCTCGACACTCATTTATGTGCTACTGGCTGATACCCAAAGACGGTTAAACGCAGTATGCGATTCTGGAGATGATTAGCCTGTATACATTCACAGTGTTCCTCAGCTTACTCTTTAACTTACTTTTGGTATAGCTTGTACGAGAGCGCGCAGGTTTACCTCCTGTTGTTGGCAGGACATACCGTGTCGATGCTCCAACCCCGAGAGGACAACAATAAGTAGGTGGGTTGTACCCCGACAATGTTGGTGGTGATCCTAGTTCTGCTGCGAATAATTGCCAGTTAGCCATTGTGTGCAAAGTTGATTAGTATTCAGTTCGACTGCGAGTGATGACTCAGACCTGAACGCACCTGGAGTCCTACATTTGTTACTAGCTTGCGTGTAGTACCTACCCATGGGGAATTCACTGTTACCTTGGAAATGTTTTAATTAAGTAAGGACAAGTTAAACATCAAGCAATTAGCCCACTGCAGTCCACTGCTGGACATAAGTCTATCAATGTGCGCCATTTCGGCCAATCCTCCGCCTTCCGCATCGTGTCTGCCCCAGCCACCGTTTTCAGGTCGTCAGTCCATCTGGCTAGGAGTATCCTTTAGTTCACTTCCTAAATATCCTGACAGAAAAATTTGCAACATATTTTGGACCTATTTGAAAATCGAATGTAAGATCTAATGATCGATTACAATTATGTTTTCGATGTGTTTGCTAAAGTATGTACTTATTTACCAACTTCCATACGTATAAGTACAATCCTTGAATGTCTCAAACTTAACAAAGTGTGACTTGCGAGGGACAGTTTCCTTTACAAACAGAGCAATGACTCACTAATTTTCTCACAACACGAACAATACACCCTCTCTCTCCCTCTAAGCCTCAATGTAGAAAGAGATAAACAGTTAGCCAGCACACAATTGCATCAAACGCCATACAGACCTCGTCGTACAAACAATTTATCTTCGTTTTAATTTAAATAAAGTCACAGGTAAAGTAGAATTTGGGCCACCCCATCTCTTCCCATGTGGTGTTGTACAAGGCGACTAAGGGACAGGGCTGTTTAACTTTAACGTTAGACAGATATTTACAGCCCAGATTCAGCCTCTGATGCATGGCTCTAGTCAGCAATAGTGCCCGGAATACAGCAATAGGTTCACCCCTATTGCGTGGGACCGAATACAAATTGGTTAAATATAGGTGTGAATTCACCTCTGCCCAAAAACTTACTCGTCCCAGATACCACAAATTATAAAATACTTAAATAAATAAGATAGGAAGGTAGGGTAGGTAATTTATTAACCTATTCTCGTGAAATGAAATTCATGCCTACATACACGTGATATGATATCTGTATACGTAATTACCTACCTATTTATTTATATACCTATATATTTATTTATATATATAGATAGATATAAGTATTTGAAAAAAACTTAGGTTAGGGTCCCCGTGAGCCTTATCTATATATAAATATGAGTTATATAATTTACTACTTCATTTGTAACCAGTTGAAGTTATTGAAGTTAGTGTTTGGTTAAATAACAGGCTTAGAGCCCGTGAACGCCAGACCTTCGTTATTTTATAAATGCTGAAATAATGCCAACACTGGTAAAAACGATGGCCATACGAACGGTCCCGGTTGCCATACGGACTTTGATTATTGATTTTAGTAACTATTGTTCCAGTATAGAACAATATTTCCATTCATGTTCAATAATTTGTATCATTAAAATTGTATGTTTCCAAAATTTTTGAATTCGAATAAAATTGAGCACCGTGGTCCCTCAACTTTGACGCGATAATTAAAAATACTACTGAGGACGAGCTCTAGCATAATATCGTATTTATTTCGTTAGCTGGCACTTTTAATTTTGTACCAAAAATGTATGAATCGTTAATGGTGATATCCTTTCTTTTATTTTTCGAGTAACAATGAGCAGTTCAACCATTTGGTATCGGTTTAACCTTTGATTTTGGGAAACGTAACTCTTATACTATAACAAATACTTTCATGAACGTTAAGGGTATCTGGCAATGGGTTACCATCATATAATATGTCTGTATATGAATAATGCGATTTCTAATAATCACACTTAATAATTTGACGCATATTTTCTTTTTTCACAACTTTAGTACCGTTTACCTGCCAAAGCCACTATGACTCAAACTTCTTAATAGGCCATCGTTCTTACCTGCGTTGGGAGCATGCGCTGAAAAACTTTCAGCTTTTATAAAATGTCGAAGTCTGGAGTTCACGGGCTCTTACTCCATAATATCTCAACTTCGAAATTATTTTTAGCATTCGAAATTGAAATCATAAATTGACATTTACAACGATGACGTTCGTTAGCTAACTACCTAAATGTTATTTTTTTTCATACAATAGTGAAAGAATTATACTTTATTGTAGACTGAAATTCGTGTGAAGCCTCTTAAATTGTAGTGGCTGATGTGGGATGTGTGTGCAGTTGTGTGCCTACGTTTAATTTTAGCAAAAATGTTCTTGCTTCATTATACCTACCTAGAAGGTATTCACACACACAATTTCGCAATTATTAGTTACTCAATAATCTCATACGTCCATATATTTGGTAAGTAGGAAGGTACGTGGAACCCGCATTCGAAGTCTGTAAAGCTGAACGCAAATTGCTATCTTTCTGTTACGTATCTCAACGTCTCATCATACGGCCCTATATATACCTACCTAAAACGTAATATAATAAGCACATTATGCGCGCATTATGCTACAAGAATGACATTAACGCTTTGTAATATTGCAATAGGTACTTTCTCTTGGTGACTATGATAATAGGTATAAAATTGGGTGAACTGCTTAAATAAGTAGATACTCGTCTCGTGTGTTACCGCGGTGTTTCAACTTACCCGACACGTTTCTAAATAGATACTGCTACTGACAATTCTTAAAGCATCAACCCAACCAGGAATGAAATAGTACTTCGCAATCCCAAGTAATTTTAAGACAAAAATTAAAGAAAAAAATTTTGAGATTGCAAGTTACTTTTTTGGGGAGTTGGTCGATGATGTTGAGTAAAGTAAGTACTTATTAGTAGTTACCAAACCTGACAACCTATTAAGGCTGTGACGAAGGTATACTGGGTGTGAGGGGAACACTCCCGAATCCGGAGGCCCCTGGTAGTACCCCGGGTATACTACATATTATTGCCATATTTTTTTTTTCAATTTGGACAAACATTTTTTTTCTTTTTTTTAACGTTTTTCCTATTTAATTAGCATTATTTATTCTCCGTCGTATTAGGAAAGCTCCATGAAACGACAATTTCATAAAAAATACAGCACTACAGAAAAAAAAGAAATGGCGCCAAGCGCGTGCTTTTTTCGTAGTGATGTTTCTTTATGAAATTGCCGTTTCATTGAGCGTTACTAATAACACGATGGAGAAAAAAAAAAATGCTAATTAAACGAACAAAAAAGAAAAAGAAAGAAAGAAACAATTTTTTTCACCAAATCGTTTTTTTATGCCAATCTGTAGTGTACCCGGAGTAGTACCTACCAGTGGCCTTTGGCTTCGGGAGCGCTCCCCTTACACTCGGTATATTAACTTACAATAATTGCCGAAAATTTCTAAGTGTATTTGATTTTTTTTATATTGTTCACGGCACTTTCCAGTAAGCCAGTTTGTTAGTATGGTGGCTCTCATTAGAAGCCAAAATAACGCTGGGAAGAAGTAAATGAGTAAATAAGTACACAATACGAATAGAGCATTATTTCCAATGATAACAGTGCCGTATTACCGTTAGAAATTTCCCATTAAAAGTACCACCATTTGTACCTTACAATGTGACAACCACAAATGCAATTACTAACCACGTTAAGAGACCGTTGTGATGTATGAGAGGTCTAGCTTATAATTTGGCTTTGCGTTCCTTCGTTTTCTTTTTCGCATTTTACAGCAGGAATTTATCGACAGCAACGTTGCAGTGTCACTTTTAGGCTTATATACTACTGGTCATGTGTCTGTTTGCTACCAGTCTCAAGGGCCTGTTTGTAGATAAAATTAAAACCTGACTTTCAAAAACCTTAAAAAAAATTTGAACCTGAGTAGACTTTTCTTAACACTGCACGAGAACCTTACATAATATTACAACGGCATTGTCTAGTGGAAACCAAATTGGCGAAAGCGATACGAAAGTTATGTGTGTTATTATTTTAATTAGTGTACTTGTGTAATAATTAATCCAAGTACCTCAATGGGCGACTACCTGAAGAGAGATCGTTTTAGTCGGCAGTAAAAAATGTTCTACAATATTACCTCAGTATACCTCGCTACATATAGGTATATTCCTATCTTGGATCTAAAATGCGCTCAAAATTTGCTCTGTACGGCCATAGTACGTTTCTTGGGGGTCTTTTGAGGCTAGCGCGGGGTGCTTAGATTGTGGACGAGCTCAAACATCACCAAAAACAGATTAGATATTGTTAAAAATCCTCGCACGTCAGATCCTCATCTGTCTCGCGACTCAGGGCCAAGATAAGTGTCCCGAAGTATACTATGTCTATTCTGTGACAATTTGACGTTAGAACAAAGGCAGAGGTAGTTTGGGGTCGATGGCGAGCAAAGAGGACAGTCGACGACCTTAAGTTGAACTCACAAGCGGTATTGAACCACTTTGACCAAGTAGGTAACTTTTGTGTTCTAGGTATAACCTAAATAAATGGACAGCCTATAAGGTCCAACCATTTTATGAATTGGTTTCTGAAACATCATTAAAACATCGACTGTTATGAGACAGCTTGCAATTACTTTATTATACTTTTAACCTTAACGAATTCGGACCTCGGAGTCCTCCCTATACAATTAATGACGCGGCATTCGAAATATACCCAATTTAATATACTAGTAAGTAGGTAGGTACCTACACGAAGATTCCGGTCTATCAACAATCTATATCATCATCATCTCATCACATCTTTAAGGATAAGCAAAACAAAATGTCCTTGTCAGAGGATAAAACATAAATTAAAAATTAATTTGTCTTGTAGGTAATACCACCTACTAATTTACAGTCAACTCACGTACAGTTATTAGCAAAAGTCGTTTGAATGATAGATTTGTAAACCTAGTATGAAAAAACAAACGAGCGCAATTATTTTAAAAAGAACATCCTAGTAACTAATTATAGTTTATTAAGTTTTATTCTGAGAAAAACCTTTAAGATGTTTCCAAAATTAGCTCATCACAAAAAACAGTCAGCATTTAATATTTTACTCAACGAAACTGTTGTAAATGATGAAAATCATCGAGTAAAATATAATATCTACCTGTCACCATTTAATTCGCCTTATATACTAAAATATTAATCTATCACTAGGGACTTCCCGTATACAACAGAAAAAAATCTGATATCTTGTCTGTGACCAAAGTAAGTAGATAAGTATACTTATATGTAATATTATGTCTGCTTGTATGTTGGCTTTCACGCCTAAACCACTGAACCAATTTTGATGAAATTTGGTATAGGGGTATATAAGACCTTGAGAAAGGACATAGGCTATGTTTGGTCGCGATAACCGACATCCGCGCGGACGGAGCCGCGGGCAAAAGCTAATAAGCTATATAATAAGATGGTGTAGGTAGTCTATAGGTATGATGTGCCCCTGCCTCAGGTGCGGCCGCAGCCTGGGGAGTTGCTTTTTCCATGGGTGGAAATTAATTCAAAAATGTCCTTTTAGAGGATTTTTTTATTTCAGCTATGGTGATCTCTTTACATGACACCGATACCTCCTTGAGGTGAAGTCACATAAAAAAGCTGTCAAAAATCAGGTGTCTCAAAAACAAACGTATTCCGTTTGAATACGTAGCCCGTTATGTTCCTACCTAACCTGCCTTTAGTTACCTACTTTTGTTGTTGGCTGTACTGGCACACATAACCTTAACCTAATGGTAAGCGTAAGTATGAAGTAGGTAGGTACCAGTGGGTGCATAGTCTCACGTAACCACGATATATTCTCAAAGCATCTGACTCATCACGACACAGTTTGTTCCAACGCCTTCTTACTTTATAATCTTACTAGCTGATGCCTGCGGCTCCGCCTGCTTGGAGTTTTAATCTGTTCCCGCAACACATGGGAATTCCTATCTGTTATTCTATTTACCTGTCACATCTCCATATTTTTTTACATATTTATAATTATGAGCTGGGCCGGATCTACCAAATGGCTACATGGGCTTTAACCCAAGGTCCCATGGATTCAAGAGGCCCCCAGCTACGACAAGTCAAAGTAAAAAAATAGACGTTAATGCGAAAATTTCCATAATTTTATTAAATTATACACATCGTATGCGAATCCTGCGATTTATCAAACCCATTTAATTCCTCAGAATCATATCTTTTCCTTTATTTATAAGGTTTTAAATGTGATGCGGATAGATCTTGGAGATTTATGAAAATTTAAAAATTTTCCTATCATCTAAATATCGTTGTTATTATTGCAAGCTTTTTATAAACTTGCATTCTATGTATGTAGTTTGTTCGGAAAAATCTTGCAACTCGATTTTATAACATTTTACATACACGTTTAGTTTTGATGACAATGCATTAACATGGTACTATGGAGCTGGTCTGATGATAGTTAGGAGGTGGCCATAGGAACTCTTAGATTAAATAAGATAAGCCTACCGAGTTTGGGCTCATTTATTTTGTCTTAACAAAATCTCAGGTAATTACATGGTATTCAGGGTCCGAAGATGGAGTTACAATGTGGCCATAGGAACTTCTAAACTAGACAGGATGAGCCGATCGGTTTAGGGCTCATTTATTTTGTCTTAAACTATCTGGTAATTACAAGGCATTCGGGGTCTGAAGATCTAGCGGGTAGGTGATCATGATTGAGATTGAGGGTGGCACTGCTTCGATTGCCCTGGTATCCCTGTAATAGTGAGTGAGTGATTAAGTGAGGAGAAAAGAGTCCCTATCCTATCCTAAAAATAAAACAAACTCGATTGCCGACTAAAATTTCGAAACAAGTTCGATAGCTGGCGATACCGATTTTTCGTTTTTCAGTTTATGATTAGTATTGTAAGTATAGGTTTAGAAAATATTGTTGTCAAGAGACGGTGGGTGCAGCTACTTTCGGTTTTATTTGATAATTCCTCAAATCAAGATCCTCGACAGCTTATTTTTTATAAACTAGGCCATTAATAATATTAATCGAGCATATATTATATGCTCGAGCACTAGAGGTGAAGTTGAGGGGGGCTGTAGGAAACTGGACCACGGGCGCCGATGGCAACATGGCTTTTTATATAGCCCAAGATCTCAGGTGCACGAATCACAAAAGGTATTGCGGTGCCCTAATTTCGTAAGCGAAGAGACCTTTGGCGCCCGCTCTAATTTTAATGAAGATCAGAGATTGTGAAAAGCACCTGCGATTAATTTTATCTCATAAATTAACACCATTCCAATAATAAAGATAGAATTGTGGACATTGAAAAAATATATATGCAGCGGTTTTAAAATAATTTACATTCATTACAGCGCTAAGCAGATACGGAAAGGTTGAAACTTCTCCCTTCCATATATCGGTTACGCGCAAAAAATGTTTGCACGACAAGCTGTTCACCTATCCGTGTAGTTGTGTACTGCTACGTACATGGGTATTTCAATATCATGAAACTTTTTCACACGGTTTACCGCGCCTCTGAGAGCACTGTAAGCCTCCGATTCCAGTTGCCATATAAACATGTGTATTGTTACGGGTAGTTAGACCCTTAAAAACGCGCTGGCCTAACGACAGAACTTCGATATCGTCAGTGCCTTGTTGAGATCAGTGGCAGTCGGCTTACGAAAGTTTGTGTTGTGCTTCCCCAACTGATTGAATAGGCACAAAGGAGAAGGTTTGTACCATCACAATTGGATGAATGAAATTGATATTAGGATTTAAATAAAAAAACAGCAATAACTACTACACATATGAATATATTTTAATCGTGGAATACATATATCATATAAAGTAGAACAGATCAAGACATCGAATACAGATTATGGTCAACATTATAAGTACAAACCTCATTAAAAGTGCAAATACAATCATCGACATGTTTGACAAACACACGAAAATACCAACAGGTCAATGTAAATTTATTTATTTAAATATGTAGCTACTAATTTGTATCTATAGTATAGATAGTATATAAATAATAGTATTTCAATTTTTAATATTGTACAAATGGATGCATATGTGTCGGTAAAACATGTCAAAATAGATTTTGGAATAACTATGAGTACTAGTAACATAGAAGATTGTCTACATTTAATAATAAAAGCAGTGAAAGGTGAGGGTTGTACAATATTCATACCTGTCACATAATTATTTACTAACTATTCAGATTATTGCATGCAAAAGCTACAATGCAGATACACTTTTCATATATTGATTGACTAAAAACATCAAAGATTTATATTACTCCCATAAAAACAAAAAAACAAAACACTTTTCGTACAAGCATTCAAATAAAACAGAAGTCAATTTTAAACAGAAATAAACTCTTAAAATATTATGAATCAATGGTCCACAAGCAATATTTTTATTTTTAAAAACACACAATTAGCATAATTTAATGGACCGTTCACACAACAGTTGTTAATTCATTATCACTTCTTTCTCCCTGTCTTCCACATTCCCTTTAATTATCACTATAAGATGGATAAGTACAACAATTTCGTCTAATTCTAGGCAATTCGGTTCAGCAAGAGATTACGCCCATACGAGTTAAAACGTCACATGCTATGGCAAAAATTTTAAACACTACTACGAAGTAGTGACGTCAGAAATCGCAACGGATGTGTTTTATGTCGAGTTATAATGTGTGGTGAACTAGTGACATATTAAGGATAATTCATACTAGCGTAGCGTGTCCATATTATTTTTTTAAGAATGAAAAACCAACGCAGCGTTCTGTCCAGCAGGCGCTCGCAGTCGCGCGAATTCAGCAATATGCGTGCGAATTCGTGCGTGTATTATATCTCATAAGAGATAATGAGCAATAGATTGTTGAAATAAGGGTGAAAATATTTTGCTATTTTATATTTTTATATTTTCCCTTCGATGCGTTTACACTATTGACCCTTATGCTGCTCTATCATAAAGATATTGACAAATATTTTTCATTAAAATGTCAATTATTTTATAATTCGATAGTTGCACCACCCTAGTACGGATATTCAAATACAAAAATTATTGTTGGTAGAACCAGAACTATTTTGTTAAAAATTCTTACACTTAATGTTTTGAGTTACCAGCATAAAATATTTTTCCGGCATTTAAAAATCGAACGAATTTAGTAATCGAACGGGTTTGGACGGCCTGTGTTGTTAATAAAAATACTGTTCTGCTATAAAACAAGCTGTTCACGTAAATCCATACTAGAGAAGTATTGCCAATGTTAATTATAAATATCACCATTATCACAATGATTATTTTCCATTATTTGAATTGATATTTGTTTATTATGAAATGCCAAACCGAATTCAGTTGTTTCACAGCCTTATTGAGTCTTGGTGCTTTTATATAAATTGCTATTTGAACTCTGTCCCTCATGAGTACAATATTTACTTAGATATAACAGTGATATAATGATTACCATTATAAAGTTAATCAGTCACGAAGCCGCCAACCAAATGGGTATTGCCAACAAAATGCATGAGGGATTTTATAAACGCTCACAAGTGGCGCTGATGACTTTATGGAGGAACGGAGGTGTGAAACCCGAACGCAATGGAAGATCGAAGGTCCTTTCAAGCAGGCACGGTCTAGTGAGCTGACCAATTATTGATTAGCTTAACTGTGCTTGATGGAGTTAGATAAAATCGATGCACTTAGAAAGTATGCCTTGAAGGGTCTATAAATGTTTCCATTTTTCCCCATTGGTAACTTCTTGTAAATAATGTGTTTTCTTACACAGTGTAGCCTGCCACACTATGAAAAACATTGAAAGAATTGAATGCATACAAGTAAATGTTGAGAAGGCGACTTCGGGACGATTATGTAACACAATAGGTAAAGATATATTATGCAGATAGATATTCAATGAATAAGTCATTTCTCGGTATTTATGACGTCATAACGTAAGATTAACAATTTAAAGCAATTGTCATAATTATATCAAGCAGGAAGTAAGAGCAAGAATTGATATTTTTTACTTAGCGATCAATACTAGCAGATTCTTTACACATGGCTTTGTACATACCGTATGACGTCATTTACATGGTACACAATATAAGTAGTAGGACAGAGTTTATTAATGAGAACAAAAAATGATGGTGTTAAGATATTTCTAACACCAAATGCGAGTCACGATTATATCACAATAAAAAATAATATACTCTTTATACTTGTGTTGTTACATAGCTCTTAATATTATTTTGTTTTAATATTTATAACGTTGTTATTATGATCTTAGCCTCTTCTATTCATTTCTCAGTCTCAGGGAATGTAAGTTGGTAAGTCTCTTCGTTGCCTTACAAAATATATTTATGTTCATTCGCATTTGATTGAACGTTTATAAAATGTAATAAAAAATATTTTAAGGAAATGATTTAAATATTTTTCGATATAGTTTTATCGTGCTCTAAGATAGAGAGTACTTAGTACTAAATACTATTTGAAGCAATAAATTTATTGGCCTTCGTTATACTGGCCTTTTCTTGTTTCATTGAGACAAAATGTACCGACAATTGATCCATTGCCACCCAGTCAATTGATATTATGAAGAATGTAATTGCAAAATGAATAGAAATTGCAGGGTGAATAGAAACTGTAAGCTGATGAGAAATTGTAGAGCGAATAGAAACCGCTCGGTGAATTGAAACTGCAGTGTAAATAGAACTGCAAGGTGAATAGAAACTGCAGATTGAATAGAAACTACAAGGTGAATAGACACTGCAGGGTGAATAAAAACCCCCAAGGAGAAAAGAAACTGCACAGAGAGCAGAAAGTGTAGCTTGTAGGATGATAAATAGAAGCACAGAATTACTATTTTTCAATAGAAATAAAACTAAAAGAAGATGTAATAGGATGAATACATATTACTAGATGATAAATACTTTTGTTTGTTTTAAATGAAATATTGTATCACCTGGCATGTTAACTTTTTATCAAGAAATATAAATAATTAAATTTTACTTTCTTCATTTCAGAAAATTCAACAATGTGTTTATATTTTAACATTTTGAATGTTAATAAAACAAAGCTATTATGTCTCAATCAAACAAGACATCACTATGTCTAATTATATAATCTAAAATCCAAATTACTTTTTAAAATTGAATGTTAAAACTATAAAAGGCTGAGTGTTGTCTTTTCGTTAAATCACATTTATTGTGCGTGAATATATTTCCGGATTAATGTTCACTTACACTGATTATACGATATCATTATAGTTCCTTACTAGGAATACTATTATGTTTGGTTATTGGAAGCAATGGAAGCCTGATTTTACAACATGCATTTATTATAAAGTACACAATATTATACTAGTTAATACCTAACCATTAAGAAATCAACTACGCATACTTGAATATTAAAAAAATAAATCAGGCTGTCAGAAATGGGGTAAATGGTTATTATATACTGTATTATGGTTCAAAGTAGATCACGTTCCGTCAGTCGCTATCCCGTTCGACTCATACGCTAAGCCAACCATCTCAGTCTATTCTTTCAAATGCATTGAATATGTTTGGGGACGGACTATTTTTGCGTTTCGAATTTGTAGGTTTTTATCGCGAGTATCGTGTCTATTCGTATCACCGTATCGATATATTGATTTTAAATCGTTCGTCTAACGTTTCGTCTTTATTGTAAAATACAGCACGTCATTGTCAGATATAACTGTAATTTTGCTCCGAATTTTTCTATTCAAATGCATATCTTTTTTAAACTATATTCTAGCTGCATTGTTCACGTCTGCTTATATTTTCTATTAAAATATTAATTTATTCGTTTTGTCTAACGTTCTCGAATTGTTTACAATAGCAGTGTGGCACTTTGTATATTAAAACTGTATTATATACAGTATCGCGATCGATCGCTTAAAGCTCTACCTTGATATAAATTATGTATTTGTAATACTTTGTTTTTTTTTTTGTGCAATGGTTTTTCGCACCCGTTATCGTTTTGGCTTTTCTTTACTATATTTACAATTTTACACGGGTCTCTTGACTAGAAAGATGTTCATATTCCATTTGGATTTTCGTTCTTTATTGCACCCCACACCAAAAGTGCCAATCTTAGCATTATTGATGTAATGACTGTCGCAAACCGGTCAGTTTTTGTGCGATAAGTAGATCAAAGACTATCATCGACTTTTGGCGTGTAAAGTTTTATCAAAACTGTAGTCAAACCTGCTCAAAGCTTTCTAAAATACTTTTTAAGATTTACTAAATCATGTATTGTCTTTTTTCACAAATAAAAACTGTGAGCAAGCGTACAATATTCGATTTAATTCAGGAATGTTTATCGAATATCGATAATGTACAAAAATTACAGAGCGAGCGACATTCCAAATAGTAGTACATAGTTTGAACGATTTCACTACACTTTTGATATGATTTGGATATAAAATATGTTGTCTCACATTGCAATTATTACAACTACATGATAAATTCGCGATATTCAGAGATGTTGCCTGTAAACATATCATTCGGCCTTTCTCTATGTTATCTATACTTCTTTACAGTACTATTACTAGAGGAAACAAATTAAAGCAAATTTATATAACAAAAAGAAAACAATTATACAATGTTCATTTTGGGCAAGGTGGGGAAGTATAATGGTCGGGTTACACCAGTCGACATTATAACTTACCTAGTGTACAAAAGCTATCTCTTGCAATAATTTGCAATCTGTCGAGGTCATTGTGTTAGACAGATCAAGACCTACGTAGACCGCCGAAGTTGTGCACATAAATTTTATTGAGCAGTAGTGTTTTATATAAACTTCAACGGTGCGATCAATCCACAGTAGGTAGGTAAGTAGGTCCATATTATGTAAAATTACCTACAAATACAACGACTAGTGTAAACGTACCATCACCATTTTATGTAGATATCTTATAAATATGATTACAATGATTTTGTATAGAATTTTGGTATAAACTTTGATTGTTCATGATTTACTCTTACATAAGATCATATTTGTTGTACAGAAAATCGATATTGTATACTTATTAGAGACAAATCTACATTTAGGGCTATATACATGCGAGCGAAGACGTATAGTGATCGACAAAATTGATAAACCCAGCGCAGACGCGTTTCTGGGGTCTCCTTGTTGGTTCCAATCAACCAATGATAAATTATATCAATGTAATCACGGGTGCCCGCTGTCGCGTTATTGGTTACTCAATCATTTATTAGTCTTTTGGTTGACCAGTTAGTGCACGCGCGAACATTTTGACGTGGGTTCATGGTTTTTGTTGATAATCACTACACATCTAAATATATTCTGTGATTGTGATTATACATGATTCGTTAGTTTTAATGCGTTATAATGAATATTTGATACAGGAACATTATATTTTAATGGAAGAAAAGACACCGTAACCGTATTCAGAACTTTACTACGTACATGACAACATTAGCATTTACTATTCTCCAAAAACACGGTAACATTAAAAAGATCTTTAATATTTTTACTATTGTGTGAAGTTGACTAAAGTAGAGACGTTTGCACCTTTAAATTCATTTATATATGAAAAGAGCGTACGTATCTCCTTTGTCGACTGTACATTCTTGGTTTCGAAAAGGACGCAACAAGTTGGATTTAGTTGCATTCTATCCGAAACCAAGCAAACCAAACAACCATCATATCACAATGTTGGCGTTGTCCCATTTGTAGATATGTACCAGATAAAACGAGGTGAATAGAAAAGGAAATATATTTTTGTCAGAAAAAATATATTTATCATCAACTTATAATTTCTAATTAATAGATCCATCACCACAAAATGTTCACATTCTCGGTTAAATAAAATTTTCACCAGGTATAAATTACCAAAAAAAGAAACATCGATCATACCATAAATAAAAATAATTTATCCGATAAATAAATGGTTCCGCACTCAAAATGGTAGATCAGTCACCAATTATGAGATTTTCGTCCGCAGATTACAAAATCGCGCGCCCCGACTCGAATAATCGATCACTTGTGATAATGCACTAAAAAATAACACTTCTTATCAATCAATTTAATGATACAGTTATCAGGACAAACCCGTTATAATAAATACAAACCTATTCAATTTTCAGTTGAAAACATGATTCGGATAATTGCATGAGATTTAATGCGACATTGTTTTAATATTATTTGGCGAGTAAATTGCGATGGATCTGTATTATGAGAACATGTCATGATTAGGTATAAAAAACGATTTTTGGCAATTGTTGGGCAGTAGTAAAATAATTATTGGCTTAGTCTTTCTTACTCAAAGTAAAGAACTGAATACGATTTCGACGTAGATCGCTTGTATTTTGGTAACAGATTATAAATAGGCGATCATCATTCGTAAATATATGTCTAAACAATAAATAAGACATATTCAAGTCGATTAGGCCTGAAAATTGAGATTAAATGAGATTTTCCACTAATTGTCAAACATTACACAGATAGAGTGTAATACTTTTTTTTAATTTTAATATTTTGCCTACAACTATAAATATACTAAAAAGGATAAAGAAACAATTATAAACTCTAGAAAACTAATACCAATTAAGTCTATACTTTTGTTACACGAGAATTGTTTATTGTATCAAGTATCATCCAGCTTAAGTTTATCTTGTCGATATACGTATCTAAGACTTGAATCCTACAGAAAAGGCACAAGGCGACGAATGAGCATAGAACAGCCGTGGTGAGCATAAGGTGCGTTCGCGACTATGGTTGGATTATGCCTTGCTCCTCATACTTTTCCTGTACGATTTAGGCCTAAGAGTGTGTATAGGGAGCACGCTATTAGCGCTATCCGCAAACTATTCTCGCGAAAGTAAAATTTAATCTTAAAATCACCTATAGTTTTTAATACATAGAGCTAATATTAGCTGTCAAATGATCACTCTAAACAAACATTACTGCAGGTCACTTTGTATCCAGATTGAGTAAAGTCGTCACTATAATCATTATAGGGTTAATTTGAATTGGATTTACTTCTGACCTAACCAAAAAATTCTTGTTTAATTATAGAGTCTGTCTGTAATATAGCCATCGTAAGAGGAAGTTTAGATGTATGAAAACACAGCTGCTTATACACGTACGCGTACTACGATTACTTCGGATCATATTTTCTGAGATGTGTAAAGAATTCACTACGTAAAAGCTTTGTGTATTTCGTTCAGGTACGTTCTTCGTTGATATATTCTCGTATACTATGTCAACAATGAATACTTTAGTATCCCATGTCAATTCTAGCAAACGCCTACAGACAGACTTTCCAAACTAACTACTAAATCCAAAATCAAAAGTGAAATTGATACCCTTCAGAACAAATAACATTTATATAATGTAATAAATCATAAATTAAGTAGTAATCTAATACCGACTAACCCGATTCCGCTCTCTTGTTGTAATTTTGATTACATTCGAGTGATCGTGTTTAAGTTTAAGTTATTACTTTGTAGATATGATCGAATCTTCTCTTTACCGCTTCTCACCAATCAATACCTGTATAAAAGGAAGATATTAATATCATTTACTATTAATACTATACAAAATTTAGAATCGATTTTAAAACATTAACTTATTCCCTTATTTACTATTTTTTTTATTTCCTTACACATAGTCAAGTGTTTTGATAAATTTTACTAGCAAAATCGCAATGTAAAAACTATTCATCCATTTCACAGAGTAAACAGAAACTGTAAGGTGAATGAAAACTACAGGGTGCATAGAAACTGCGGTGTTCAATAAACAGTACAATGAATAGAAATTGTAGGGTAAAGTTGCATGGTGCACACCGCACAAACACTGCAGAACGAATGATAACTGTAGAGTGAAAGATACTGCAAACTAAAGACTATTTTGAAGTAATATGATGAATAGATGAACATAACTTGTCTTATGACCATTTCATCCCTATTCACCACCTGATCCTAATCCACCCCGTTTTACTGTTTCGATTATCCGCTTTATTTGACAGTTATTTTATACAATTTCTATTGATTACTTGATTGTTATCTTTTGTTGAAACTGTAATAAATAGTTTGACTGGATTTCATACATGCTAAAATAAATATTTACACACCATTATGTAATGGTAAATGTACACAGTACACAATAAATTGAAGACCATTCTTGTTTGCCACACCCTGGCCTTGATATGACCATTACAAATTCGGATTTTGGTACATTGTTCATTTGGAGTATCGGACAATTCAAGTATTGGTCTTTTTTTTTTTTTTTTTTTTTTTTACGTGCGGGAAATCCCCACGCATACCCGCCCCTCCGGAGCCGGAGGGGTAGGTTATGTCGGACTCGAACCGACTAAACCGCACGCCGTCTGTGGGTCGTAGTGCTAGGCCGAAGGTGAGGTTGTCTTGCGACATATCCATCGCACCCCGGCTGACCCAGGGCCATCCCTTTCGGTCTGGCCCTCCTCGGGAGGTGAGGACCACGCCGTCCCCGACTCAACCCCGGTGTGGGGAGGCGCGCATCGTCCTACGATGCGCGCCGCCGCCGTGGCCTGCTTCTGCTAGGGTGACGGGTGGCTCCACCCGTCACCCTCAGGCCCGCGCTCATGGGGGGCGGAGGTCTGTAAGCGCCCTCCGACGCCCGAGCCGCCTTCGGGCGCGAGCAGCGATGTCAGCGAGTCTTTCTCGCTCACCGCGCCGCGCCCGCTCTGCTGTCTCCTTCGCGAGCATGACCTGCTCGCAGAAAGAGGCGCTGGCCGCCCAAAGTATTGGTCATTAGGCGTGTTGTTCACTTTGCGATTGCTCATTTTGCATATCCTTGATACTATTTTCATTGGTCTTTAATTTATTATTTTCGTGTTTAATCGTTTGTAGCCTACATTCCTGTGTTTTACTTTTAGTTTATCACATAACTTACCTGACGGACAGCGTGCGCCTCGCCTCGTCCAACACGTAGTCAGAACGATCGGAGGGAGTCGCGCGCATTCGTAGCCCTGGGTGCAACTCCGGCCACTGTACCGGCTGCCAGAAGAACTCGGTGAACTCATTCACCTCCTGGGACAGTATATTATTTATTCACAAACCGACCGGTGCTGTTTGATTAAACACTAACTGGCGTTAGATATGCAGGGGTTTTTTTTTTAACGTGCGGGTAATCCCCACGGATACCCCCCCCCTTCGGAGCCGAAGGGGGAGGTTATGTCGTACTCGAACCGACTAAACCGCACGCCGTCTGTGGGTCGATGTGCTAGGCCGAAGGTGAGGTTGTCTCGTGACAGATCCCTCGCACCCCGGCTGACCCAGGGCCATTCCTCTCGGTCTGGCCCTCCTCGGGTGGGGGGACCACGCGGTCCCCGACTCGCCCCCGGTATGGGCGGCGCGCGTCGTCCTACGATGCGCGCCGCCGCTGTGGCCTGCTTCTGCTAGGGTGACGAGCGGCTCCACCCGTCACCCTCAGGCCCGCGCTCATGGGGGGCGGAGGTCGGTCTGCGCCCTCCGACGCCCGAGCCGCTGCGCCGCGCCCGCTATGCTGTCTCCTTCACGAGCATGACCTGCTCGCAGAAGGAGGCGCTGGCCGCCCACGCATCCACGCAGCGGACCATCACCGCGAGCAGGGTGGAGAGCGTGAGCACTCTCACCCTCAGGGCCGTCACAATCTCCCGCCTCGGCGTTCCGAACGCCGGACACTCTGTGAGCGTGTGCAGCCCCGAGTCCGCGCTCGCGTCGCAGTGATGGCACTCGGGCGTTGGCTCTATGCCCATCAGATGCAGGCACCGCCCGAAGTTACCGTGTCCGGTAATGACCTGCGTCTGATGGTACGAGAAGCCACCGTGTGGCCTCTCTAGCCACTCCCCCGTGATGGGTCTTACCGAGATATGCAGAAGTACTGTTTGTTTATATACTAACTGGTTTAAGATTTGCAGAAGTGGTGTTTGATTATTTACTAACCGGTATTAGATTTGCAAGGGGTGCTGTTTGGTTTTATACTGAACACTCTTAGATAAGTAGGGGTACTGTTGGATTATATATTTACCGGCCTTAGATTTGCAGGGGTACTGTTTGATTATATTAACCGGCCTTAGGTTTGCAGGGATACTTTTTTTTGTTTTTTATTTACGTGCGGGGAGTCCCCACGGATACCCACCTCCCTCCGGAGCCGGAGGGGAAGGTCATGTCGGACTCGAGCCGACTAAACCACACGCCGCTGTGGGTCGTTGTGCTAAGCTGAAGGTGAGGTTGTCTCGGGACATATCCCTCACACCCCGTTTGGCCAGGGAGATTTGCAAGGATACTGTTTACATATTAACCGGCCTTAGATTTAAAGGGGTACTGTTTGATCATATGTTAACCGGTTTCAGATTTTCAAGAGATGCTGTTTGATTATATTGACTGGTCGTAAATTTGCACGGGTACTCATCATCATCGTCATTTAGACGTTATCCCGAATGCATCCGAGGTACTTTATGATTGTATATTAGTCGGCCTTAAATTGGCGAGGGGTGCTGTTTGATCATATACTATTTGATTATCCGCTCTTTGAAAGTTACACATGCGAATCATCATCATTTTAGCGTTGTACCCAGGTTGCATCCGAGGCTAGCTGAAGCGGACAGGAATCGGGTTATAGAGACCCCTTGCCACTGGTAGCGACAGTACAATATGACCTTGTTTGCCGATCACTACAGTATACTATACTAACGTCGATGTGGAGAGCGTCGAGTGTCGTGGGTCGGTCGTTGGCCAGCACGCGTACTGCGCCCTCCTGGCTCATCTGCAGCTCGGTGTCGAACTGGCCCTGCTTGTTGTAGATGGCCGAGATCTCCAGCGCGGTCAGCGTCTTGCGCAGGCGAACAAACCCCAGCAAGTCGTAGTGCCACGTCCAGTAGCCTGTTAGACGATTACTACAGCTTTAACACACGTTAATTATGGTCCCTTTTATCCCTGGTCTCATAAACCCAGTGGTGGGTCCATGCTGATTGTTAGCTCATAGCTTCACCAAATCCATACTAATATTATAAATGCGAAAGTAACTCTGTCTGTCTGTCTGTATGTTACGCTTTCACGCCTAAACCACTGAACCGATTTTGATAAAATTTTGGTATAGGTGTAGATTGGACCTTGAGAATGGACATAGGCTATGTTTGGTCACGATAACCGACATCCACGCGGGCGGAGCCGCGGGCAAAAGCTAGTAACACAATAATTTGGTTTTAGATAGTAGCCGGATTGAAGAATATTAACTATTTTGTAGTCACTTTAAGACATATATTTTGCCAAAGTCCCACTACATAACAAAAATATTTTAGTTTTAGAAAGTAGCTGATTTGAAGAAAAGAATAATTTGAAGTTAGTTTAAAAGCAATGGAAATCTGATGGAAGTTCCTGATGAACTTGCGAAAATAAGTACTACTGAGCAATGAACATAGTAATTTAAGGCACGAGATATACAAAAACCTTGCTCCAGTGTGAAGCATATAACTTATTTGCACATTTAAAAAACACAGTGAGTCTTTTTCCATCGCCCTTTTTTCAGCACTTTAACAGTAGGTAACTTCCAAAGGCGATATACGAAATTTTACAACGCTCGCAGCAAAATGCACTTTTTCTGCATAAATTCGCTATTGTGTTTCAATTGAAACTACTTCGGTTGAATGTGAATTAGTTTGCACTCACAGCAAAAAAATACTTTGTGTTTAGTATCAATGCTCACCGTGTATGACCAGTCTTCTTAGATGTGTGCATTGCCAACAGAGTAAGACGAACGGATTGACGTGGGCCATGTGTCGCGGCTGCAACAAACATAGGTACATATGTAAAATTATATCAATTATAATTTATAATATTTAAATAATAATTCATCAATCATTAAATAAATTACCGTATATAAAATATGTACATATCGATGGTGGAAAACGTAATTGCTGTAAGTAGCTACAATGGCGTAAGTTGGTTT
This sequence comes from Eilema caniola, assembly GCA_949126895.1. NCBI lineage: Eukaryota > Metazoa > Arthropoda > Insecta > Lepidoptera > Erebidae > Eilema > Eilema caniola. The sequence continues at coordinate 10,459,548 of OX421460.1, read as the reverse complement.
AAAATAACATTAGAATAAAAAAAAATACTGCGTTGAATGATCTGAGTTTCATTTCGATGTATTGTACGAAAAAAAACTTAGACACACCGTCACTGTTACGAAATTTACCTTCGTGCGTTTTCTTCAAAATTTCGTTTCTTTTTTACAAAATCTTGCCCAGAACATCTTTTTCTACCTTTTTCTATTTACAGCATTTAATATTCTATTTCGTGCATTGAGTACCCTCCGTAACTGTTCACAACTTTCCAAAAAAAAAAACTGAATTGCTGTAACCTATAACTTAAGCAATAATTTGATAATTACATTCGAAGTCTGATACCAAAATAAAACTATCTATACATAAAAATCATCTTCCTGCGATTTATAGTTTATTGGTTATGATTTTTTTTTTAAAGTTTATCTTTTTTTATCTCTTGAAATGTTTGACTTTTGGTACTTACAGCAATTACGTTTTCTGCCATCGATATGTATATAAGGTAGCGTAGCTGCATGCATGTACTAAAAGCAGATATCGCAATAACGTACGCATATCACAATAATAATAACTATTGATCGATAATAAAGAGTGCGATATTATCGTACGATAATAACGCGTGCTTTTTTATCGTTCGATAATAACGCGTGCGATTCTATCGTCCGATAATAACGCGCCAGTGTGTCTTAGGGTTATACCTGCACTTGTCGCAAGGGTCTCACGATGCGATGGTAGGGGTCGTTGGATTCGTACGGGCTGTCGGCCCACACCATTTCTCGAAGCGTTGAGGGGTACAGCCGCGCTACGTGCGCCACTAGCGGGGTGTATAACTGAAAACGATAAAGTCGCACGTTTAAACGTAACACAAACAGGAGCTCCCCTACTGTCACATGCAGTTTTCAATTCCCCTATGGAAGTAAGGAAGGTTTCATTTTGACGCGGAGAGTTGCTCGCATGATTCGGTTCGAGAATGGTACGCAACTATCACTAGCGATATCCTTACCATTATCGTATCAAAATGTTTATACACAGGCAATACTAAGGTCTCGCCTACGATTCACACACAGGTGACATATCGATTCATAAAATTATTGCTTTAAAATGCTGTTTCAACGGACACTATCAATATTCAATTGCCAGGCAATTCTCGCCTGCATCGACGAACGAGCGGTAATTGTTTTTACGAGTGTTAAGACGAAGCATCTTTTTTATCCTTTCAATGAGAAACTGTCCTCGTCTAAATGAGCCTTAAGATTGACATAACAAAACTTTTAAGACATGTTGGTAAGGCCCTAGTGGCCGAGATCGTTTTCACAAAAAAAACCGTACTTGTAGATACACATATTCAACGACATTTAGGTATATATATATATTCTCACTTGGGATACTACCAGTGAGTCAAGACCAAGTATTGCATATTATTGGCTCACTTCGAAGTACCTGCGCAACTGGCTGGGACAATATTCCAGCCCTGGTACTTAAACTTTCGCGGGATGTTCTAGCACCACCGATTGCACATATTTGCAATGCCTCGATAAACACTGGTGTCTTCCCGAAAAGTTTAAAAAAAGCCATAGTAACTCCAATATATAAGAGTGGGGACAGAGATCGCCTTACGAATTATAGGCCAATCTCGGTGCTGAGCGCGTTGTCGAAGATACTGGAGAAAATACTCAATAACTGTCTGACTAATTACCTATCCAAGTACAACATTATTTCACAAAATCAGTATGGATTTAGGTCGGGTGTATCGACGGAGGACGCCATAACTAATTTAAGTATTGCGGTCGCCAACAAATTGGATACCAGGTACAATTGCTATGGCGTCTTTCTGGATATATCCAAAGCGTTCGACACGATCTCTGTTCCCATCCTAATTTCAAAGCTCGAGCACATTAGGGTACGTGGTCTGCCTTTGGATATTTTGAAAGATTATCTGACTGACCGTACACAGGCTACTAGAGTCGATACAGTGATAAGTGACGAGGAAGCGATTGAATACGGGGTCCCACAAGGGAGTATCCTTGGCCCTACGCTGTTTCAGATCTACTTGAATGACCTGTGCAAAATGACGCTACAGAACTGTCAGATCTTTACCTATGCAGACGACACAGCTTTGGTTATACATGGAAAGAATTGGACGGAAGCAAAAATACAGGCTGAGAGAAACCTGAGGGAAGTAACGTCATGGTTATCATCTAATCTCCTTACTGTAAACTTAGAAAAGACAAAATTTTTACGTTTTTATCTCCCAAACTCGCGTAAACCCGCAGTTGAAACACTCTCACTTACTGCCCATAGCTGTGTCAATGCGGCAGCATCTTGCTCCTGTCCTTACCTAACTAACGTCGCAAGTATAAAGTATCTTGGTGTCCTAATTGATGAACAGCTGGAATGGCGTCCTCAGGTAGAAACTCTTTCCGGACGTATTAGAAGACTACTTTACATCTTCAAAAATCTCCGTTCCTCTGCTGATCGATCAACAATGCATATGGTATATGTTGCATTATGCCAGTCAATAATAAGCTATTGCATTCCAGCATGGGGAGGGACACATAAGACAGTACCGTTAGAATTGGAGAGAGCCCAAAGAGCTCTTCTTAAAGTAATGCAATTTAAACCGCGACTTTACTCAACTACAGAGCTTTATAGGGAATGCCAGGTCCTAACAGTGCGACAAATATACATACACCGCACCATGTTACGCCGACATCTCCGGGCCCCTCTAAATTCGGAAATACTGGCAAGAAGACGTGGTGCACTTTTGTGCTCCCCCGTATCCTGCAGAACATCTTTTGCAACTCGACAATATGAAGTACTGAGCATTAGGCTCTATAACAAAATTGGTAGAAAGGTCCCATTACATAAATTAAACAAACACGATTTTAAAGAGAAGCTAGGAAATTGGTTAAAGTTATTGAGTTACGATGAAACAGAATCTCTCATTAAGATTGTTGAGTGAGCAATGCGTTAGTGTCTAGGTAAATAAAATAAAATAAATAATAAAAATAAAAATTGATAGTAGCCATAAATAGATGTAAATGTATCATATATTATATAGGTAATAATATATAGTTATATGTGTTTGAGCAATGAATGTATCTTTTTGGAACTAGTATAAGTCCACAAGTATTGTTGCCGTGTGATGTAATGAGGTGTGTGATCTAATGTTTAATAAAATGTTACAAGACATTCAAGAGTGGTGAGCCACCGAGTCCCAAGATACGAGCATGTCTCAGTTTGGGGCCGGTGAAACAATAAGAGTCGAACTTGCCGGTGGGAGGAACCGCGTTCGGGATAATGCATTCATTTAAATAAGAACTTGTTCCCTGCTCGTTTAACATGATCGCGGTTGGTCTCACTGGTGAGACTCGATCCAGTTTGTACCTCTGTACATTAAGGAAAACACCTAAAAATAAGGAAATTAACAAATTTGTAATAGTAGTAAAATAGATATATTTATTTATTTATTATATGTAAAATGACATTGGGCCACATGTTTAAAACAAAACTTGTGTCATGTTCTACAGCAGAGCCATAAAAAAAAAACAATTATAAATATCAACTATATCTTGTTAGGATATTCGTCAAACGAAATTGACTCTGCTGTGGAGTACTAGCAGATCTATATGGAATATGTACTTAGGATAGATAAAAGTTACTATAAATTGTTATGTAATCCGATGTACGATATATATTATTATTAATATGTATTTTATTTAGAGTCCTTATACCAGGCAAGAATAAAACCCAGTAACCGGAGATAATACCTACAGGCAGTGCGAGAGAAAGGGGCATTTGGCGTCACTATGACACCGGTAATAATATGATATAACGCAATACTCACAGATTTACAAAACATGACTTTTAGAGATACCAAGTTGAGCCCCTCGACCAGAATATTGTTCATTACGTCCTTAAACCTCCTGTATGGCACGGCGATCTGCAATAGAGACATTATTTTAAAGAAATTTGAACGTGCAGCCAGGCTCTTGCTAAGTAGATTACTCCGACCAACTGAGCTACCTGGATACGTTCTGGATGCAAGAAAGTATAAAAAAGTATGTGATGCAAATTTATAAAAATAAAAAAAATATTATTCTTTTTTAAAAATTGGTTAACCACCCAGGCGCCTATAGAAACACATCTCCGTTTCGTGACGTTATCAAATCTAAAAAATAAATATATCCGTACTACTGTCTTTTGTAATTTAATGTTGGTGTACAATAAAGAGATCTAGTAAATCGCCGTTAGAGACCTCATAAGCTTTGTGCCTCTCGTGCCAAACGCGCGCAAAGCTCCGCAGCCTCCCGAAGTTTTGAGGAGTGCCTACAAGGTCCGAGTAATACATAGGGCCAACCTCCGATCTTACCACCCTTCTCATCATGTTGTCGCGGATGTCGTCATACAGGGGGCAGACCCACAACACGTGGTGTAGGTCTTCATCTTCCAAACCACAGAAACATACACTTTCGCTACCAAGGCCCAGGTCATACAGTCTCTTTCGAAAACACCCATGTCCAGTGAGGAGTTTGGGCAGATCATTCTACGGCTCCCAAATACTGCTCCGGGTTTGGATGGCATCAGCGCCTCCAGAATAAAGCAGGCATGGAGAGCGGCCCCCATGGAGGCCGCGCACGTCTTTGTTAGGTGCATAGCCGAGGGAATCTTCCCCTCTACGTGGAAAACTGGCAGGCTATTGGTCTTGCCCAAATGCAATGGTAAGCCCCCCACTGATCCAAAGGCATACCGCCCGATCACGCTCGTGCCTGTGCTCGGTAAAGTTCTAGAACGCGCACTGTTACAATGTGCCCCTTCAATCAGTACTTAAATCAGTAGCCAAATCTCTCCAAGCCAGCACGGATTCTCACTAGGTAGATCAACTATCTATATCTATCTATCTATCTATCTATCTATCTATCTATCTATCTATCTATCTATCTATATGATCAGTTACATTTAGAAATTTCAACGTTACAAGTTTTCATAAGTTATGAAATCACGCGTTTCAAAAACATAATTCTATAGAATACCCTGGCTACCGTTGCTTTATCAACTAGACAGTATCAGACGGGCACATATCTTGGGCCTAAAATGTGCTCAAAGTGTTTTCTATACGCGCAGTACACGTTTACATGTCCTTTAAGCATAGCAGGGGGTACTACGGCCGAGGACGAGCTCAAATTCACCAAGCATAGATTATTACAAAACAAATCGCGCGCGCCAGTGTCTTTTATACATCGCGATTTAGGTCCAAGATATATGGAACGAGTTATAACGTAACAGTGAGTACGTACAATGTTAACGATGAGCTGCAGCGGCTGCACATACATGCCCTGCACGTGGCGCCACTCAAGCCGCGGCCACGCCGAGCGGCGGTTCGTCACATTGAGCGTCAGGTAGCGCAACTGGCGGAGCGCGCCTAGCGCGTTTAGACCGGCCATGTTGATTTGCGAGCAGTCTAAAATAACGTGCTGTGGAGAAAATAATATGTTTAGATTATTTTGTTATTGTTCCTATCCGATGGAGTAAAATAAGAACATCCCAGCTCTTCCTGTGGATAGCGGAAAAGGCGACTATGGGATAGGACTGATCTGTTCTCCAACCAGCAGTGAACATACAGCCCATGACTAAGTCATAGTAGGCGAAATGTGGACAATACACAGGGGTAATACACCTCTGCTTACCCCTTCATTTACAAGCGTAAGTATATGTATGCATGTATGTATGAGATATTTTTTTAATTAAATGAGTAGGTACATGCAAGGAATCCTAATTGATAGACGAGGCTTCGGCGAAGGTGTACCTTTGGGAGCTGTGACGACAGACAAGCAGTCGAGCCTGTAGTGGCCATTACACAAAGAAAGAGTAGGCAAGTGGATATCTGGCCTCAAAGTGGTTGTTTTAAATTCGATTATTTACAAGATACTACTAGACTGGCTACACAAAACTAAAAACACTACAATAAAAAAAAAAAAGACGGGTTGCACTCTGGGAGTGCCGGCAGAAGTGAAAACATTTTCTTTTTTTCTTTCTTCGTTATATACATAGAAAAAGATAAAAAAGAACATACCATACCATACCTATAATATAGCGCTAATCATAGAACCTATCACTTATTTTCTGCTAATTTTCTGTCAGAAGAAATTAATAAATTATGAAAAGAAAAAATAAACACAAAAAGTAATAAATTACAGAAAGAAAAAATAATCATAAAATGTAATAAATTACAAAAAGAAAAAATAATCACAAAAAGTTTCAGAAGGCCAGGTGGTTCGAACCCGATACTATCAGAAACTATGAGGACTTACAGTCGAAGTGCTTACCGTTTAAGCTACGACGCTATCTCAGGTAAATTGCAAAATAGATAGTATTTACCTAATCTTGTATGACGTCAGTCGTCGGTTACGGTACAAAGGTCAACTAATCCTGACGCTTCCTTAACATTTTACACCCATCCAACGCCGCTAAAGAAGTTTTCACTTCAAAAACTATACTTACAGACTTGATGTGATATTCAACGTTTGCAGGTAATCAAACAATATTAATAGTTACCCTCAAAGTGGAAGTAATGTCGTGTGCACGAAGATTGACCGGTGATATGATGCTGTGCTGGCTGAACAGCAGCCCGCGAGAGTAGAATTCAACATGCTTGTGCTGAAAATACGAGACAAAATATGATTGAGGAGTTGTTGAGATGTTGAGGAGCGTTGGACAACAACATTAGCAGTGGCAAAATTCATTCTTGCTCTAATTTTCTACTTAACATGAATCCCCTAAATTTATGTAGGTATGCGCAAAACTTTCAAATGAATTGTGGCCGGTATAAACATAAAATAATCTCCTCCGACCGCTGTCGACTCCTACGTTAAGTTTCGGCGTTCATGCGCCCTTATGTGGCTTACGAAGTCAATTTTTGCGGTGAATTTTCCCACACAGCGCGGGCATGAAAGAACACCGTTGAAATAATTGTAAGTTAAGGCCGCTGGTGGTCGGGCTGTAAGTTCGTCACGCTTAGGGTCCAGCTCCAGTATGCGACGCTTTTCGAAATTGTCAGTTTTTGTTTTGATCATATGTCTCCATGACTAAGGTATGGAAAGATCACAGGTAAGGTGCTATAATGCAGAGAGTAACGCCAGGACGCGTAGCTAGTAAATGATATAAAAATATCGCTGAGCATACATTAAAAATCGTCAAATTGACGACCTCCTTTTAAATAGAGGCCTTTCAAAAATCATAGCAAGTCAAATGCTGCAGAACCAGTTGTCATTACACTCATTACACACAGTTCCGTTATATTAGTGAGTGTGCGCGTTGAAAATATACAGCTATGAACCGTTACGAGATTGACCTTGATGGTTATGCAAGATTTATTATAATCATTATATAAAACGTTATATTTTATTGAGGAAATACAGTTGCAGGTCAACTATTTAGTGTAGTGAATCAGTTAAAAATGTTTGTTTAAAAAACGTGTTACGATATGTTAACAAATTGTTAACGTATCGCATTGCATGATCTTGTTTATTTATTTACATTCATATTTGTATACGTACTTTGAATAATATTTATTTGAAACATGCCTCGGTAGTATCAAAGCATTTTAAGCTTATGTTTGAATTCCAGAACAAAGTGTTGAAAGGGTTTTCTGTTAACAACTTTTTAGCTGCAGCACGAGTTCTGAAAACGTGCCCCTGCAGACAGTAATATGCTTTTAAGCTTGTTTCTACCACCTTACGTTGAAAAGCGTATTGACGGAATATGTGCCTCGTGGTTACCGATTGTGTGTCACAATGCGTGATAGATGTTCAACATTATTCGCAATCCGATTGGCTACTGATATTCACTCACTACGCTGTTCTCCGTTGAAAATTTATCATAGTGTTCCTTTCCCTAACCTTTCAATTCGCAGCTTAGAAATCGCCTCTTTCAAGATTTTAAAGACCAAATTACGATCAATCACATCGCTATATTGTGTAGGAAATTTGACGATCAGTCTAATACTACGAATATTACACAATTATACATATAGACAATTGAACCTACCTACCAGCGAAGACTACAAATTACGAGTAGCCGCTAAGGTTTGCGTAACCTATTCATTGCCCGAAGGCCTATCGAACAAAAGGTAGTATCGAATCGTAATAAGGCTAAGTAGGCATACTATGTAATATTGATTTTGTTAGAAATAATATCGCATTCTGTAGTATCCTACTGATGTTATAAATGTAAAAGTTCGTTAAAGTTTGTGTAGCCATGGCCACAGGGAGATCATGACTGCTGAAATATCGGCTTCAATGTAAATAATAAAATAAAACCAAATAAATGAAAAAGATAAAAATAGTTATATTATAATGTGTAACATTTGCGTAAACTGCCGAGGATATCATGCTCACAAATAAATGCAAAACAATACAAAACATATACACAAAGCTGGAGCCCCCGACCCCGCACTGGGGAATTCCAAAAACAAAAAATATGAATAAAAAACATTTTAACAAAAATGGTAAAAAAAAACAATAACGAACAATAAATGGCAATGAGAAGGTTGAGGCTGGTGGAATTTTTACGTGTTAATATTGGGTTTCAATACTAAATTCAAACATAACATCATTCGCAAATCAATTTGCTTAGTGATTTGCGGGCCTACCACAACGCGCATACGCTCGATGGAGATATACGCGCATAGTGTATATCTTCGTCTCTCTCGCTCTGAGCCGCTGCTGGATCTGTATCGATTCTGCGGGTTGAGGTAGGCTCGCTGCGGTATATTCGTAAACCCACGCACAGCCAAATATAATGAAGGAAACACAATTACACTGTAGGTACTATTTGCCACAAATCAGGGTAGAGAGCTTCGAACTCTTTGTATCCATTTACCCCCTAACTGTCATGACGCCCCCCATTTGACTTTGAACCCACCCACTAGGGTGCGGTATCATCCCCGTTGAAAACTTAGTCTTTTACACTATGCATAATTAATGATTTTTGACCTGACTATCGGAAACTCAACATACACAAATACCGATAATAGTAATTACAATAGTTCGAATGACAAGGGTTAATTGGGATTGATGGATTATTGAATAATAAAACGAAAATTGAAAGCTACCATTAACAATGGAGTACTTACAGACCGATATTGATCGGCAACGACCTTAGAATGGCAGTGCCAGGCTATGACGTAGCAGGAAGAAAGTGGTGCGACTTACTTTGACCTTTTCGTTGCATATTTTATGCAGTTAGCTGAAGGTTGTGTTGTGCAGGAAAGGATTTTAAATGTGGTGTTAAATAAATACTTGCATTGTGAAAACACAACGTTTTTATTAGGTCGTCACGTTTGAATAATAACGGTTGGTGGAAAGACACGTTTGATTAGGTACCAAATCACTTGTCAAAATCTGTTAATAGAATTCTTATGACAATATCGTAAATGAGAAGTTCTTAATAAAATTAAACCGAATAAAGGCGCTGAAAAGTTAAAAATAACTGTATTACAGATTTAATTCAAGTTTTAAAAGCGACCCTGATGCTAACTTCTCCTGAAAGTCCATATATACCAGCCGACTGAAAGACGAGGTTTTCAGGATCCATTTGCAGGGTGACATGCGAGCAAATGGTCTCACTACCATGGACGCCCAAGATCGTGCGAAGTGGAGGAGGAATAGTTGGACAGCGGATCCCGAGCTTCGAGATCTTGGCCTCGGATGCAAACGGGACAACGTCTAAATATCGATGATGATGAAAGACGAGGTTTTCCTATAAGGGATCGTAAGTCATCCTCAAACCTGTGTGATCTAAACTATAAGGGGGAGGAGTGAATTGACCCCGGTGTTCGTTCTAAAAGTGTCGGTGGTAACAAGGAACAATGCTAAGAAGATAATGCTACCCACAGAGGTAGTGATACAAACTTACTGATAAAATACTTACAATACATTTTTCATCTTCGTTCGCGTCGTTCAATTCACAGCCCAAAAGCCCGAAAGTTTCGATGCAATGTAAATTTTTGACGACTAAACTCTCTGTCAGTATTCTGCAATGGAAGAAAAGATCTCGTTTTTAATATTTTTTAATTACAATTAATGAGTTCCTAGATAAACTATGCAGAACAAAAATTGTATCAAGGTACCTGAGTGAGGTGGTACTATTTTTGTATTTCCAATTTAAAATGAGACGCATGCACTAGATAAACGAGATAATGAATTTTGACACTTTCTATAAAGGAAAAACGCACTTTTTATAATGTTATCTCATCAACTAAAAAGATACGTCATGTTGCTGGTCAAGTAATGATCTTAAATCTATGTAAAAAAATGGATAGTTCTAAAGTTAACTACCGATGGTGACTTGAAACATGAAGTAGTGCTCCTTACCTCTTCAGTTTCATCAATGGCACATGTTGATTTAGCTGCGAGTATCTTGGTCCTATAAATATTAGTTCCTTTAGCTTCACTGTGTCAAAATATCTGTAAGAGAAGAATTTTATTACAGTTTTGTAGAAAAATAGGTAATCCATTTAAATGAGACTGAGAAATTATTCCCAGAAGGGTTAGGCAGTGGTGAATAAACACCCCGATTTCATCAATTTGTATAAAACTGAGGTAAATTATTCGTATGCACGCGCAAAATTTTTGCATTGAGTTATCAAACCTGCGACCTTTGACGTAGCAGCCAAACGCTCTTTCGACACTACATGGGCCGCCATTGTTATTCAAGTGTTTTGTTAATTAACACTGAATATTTTTTAGTGCACATTTGGTGTACCGGAACTGTATCAAGCTCTATTATTTTTGAAGTGAAAACTTCTTTAGCGGCGTTGGATGGGTGTAAAATGTTAAGGAAGCGTCAGGATTAGTTGACATTTGTACCGTAACCGACGACTGACGTCATACAAGATTGGTACAGACTATCTATTTTGCAATTTACAATAGATAGCGTCGTAGCTTAAACGGTAAGCACTTCGACTGTAAGTCCTTATAGTTTCAGATAGTATCGGGTTCAAACCACCTGGCCTGCAGGGATTTTTTGTGATAGTTTTTTCGTTATAATTTATTACTTTTGGTGATTATTTTTTCTTTTTGTAATTTATTACTTTTTATGATTATTTTTTCTTTCTGTAATTTATTATTTTTTGTGATTATTTTTTCTTTTCATAATTTATTAATTTCTTCTGACAGAAAATTAGCAGAAAATAAGTGATAGGTTCTATGATTAGCGCTATATTATAGGTATGGTATGGTATGTTCTTTTTTATCTTTTTCTATGTATATAACGAAGAAAGAAAAAAAGAAAATGTTTTCACTTCTGCCGGCACTCCCAGAGTGCAACCCGTCTTTTTTTTAGTCTAAAAGACATTTGCTTGCCTCTTTTGTATTTACTTTTTTCCTATTAAGATAGCAACTGCCTGCCTGATGATAAGCGGTTACCGCAGCCTGGTTATTTATAGGGTAAAAGTAATGTATCGAACCGTTCATCTGAACTTCTCACTAATGTTCTAGAGATATAATAATTACGCTTTAAAGACATTGTCAGCTCGTCTAGAAAATTTTCATAATGCGTCACAGGTTGAAACCCTAGTTGAAACAGTATCTATCAGTTATTCTTATAATGATCCAGTTACACCCACTTGCATGAAAGTGGGTGTAAGATACCATAACGCCTACACTCCAATTACTACCTACGAACGTTCTATTTATGGAAGTCTTCCCAGCGTCAGTATTTGCAATCGATTTTTCAACCAAACCATACCATTGCCGTAAGCTATATTTTTTCCGTTATTTTCCTGTTAAATTTTGTCGGCTTCGGTTATAATCATATTTTATGTGGCGCGTATTTTGGTCCTTAGCGAAGAAAAATACTCTCAACGTCATTCAACCACTGTCCGAGGGCGTCGTACAAGGAAAATACGGAAGGTGGAAGTTCTACACCCGGTAACATATATAATTTATGAAAATATTAGGTTATCAGTAATTGGGAAGTATAATCCTCTAACTAAATAATAACTTGATTGGCGAAGTTCCACTCTACTTTCAATATCCATATTAAGTAGGAAGCCGTATGTTATCCGATAGTAAAAAAAGCGGCCAAGTGCGAGTAGGACTCGCCCATGAAGGGTTCCGTAGCAGCAAGTAGGTAAATTGCGGTTTACGATTTATGACGTATTAAAAAAACTACTAACGCGATCACGATCAAACCAATTTTCGGTGGAAGTTTGCATGGTAATGTACATCATATTTTTCTTTTTGGTTTTATCATTCTCTTATTTTAGAAGTTACAGGGACACACACACACACACACATTTTACCACTTTGGAAGTGTCTCTCGCGCAAACTAATCAGTTTAGAAAAAAATAATATTAGAAACCTCAATATCATTTTTGAAGACCTATCCATAGATGCAACACACGTATGGGTTTGAAGAAAATTTTTTTTGAGTTTCAGTTTTGTAAGTAATTTATTGCTTTTTTTATATTTTTGTGTGAAAATCTTAATGCGCTTCACAGAATACATCTACTTATCAAGTATCAACAGTATAGTTCTTGTAGTTTCGGAAAAAATGGCTGTGACATACGGACGGACAGACAGACAGACAGACATGACGAATCTATAAGGGTTCCATTTTTGGCTTATAAGCTTAGATGCAACCGGAACTTTGAACTGGAACCGGAATTTGGAACTTAGAACTAGATTCTAAGTTCTAGAAGCACTATAGAAAACTTTGATTAATAGATAAATAGATTATATTTGAATAACATCTAAAGTTAGAACAGGTCATAACTTCATACTACGTGTTAAAATTTATACTAACGTTTGAATGTCTATATATATAAAATCTTACAAATAGCTGCTGAACTGTAACTACTTTTACATAACATGTTTTTAGTGAAATTATTCTTCAGTTTGTTTGTTTGTTTTGTATTCCATGCGCGGCCACACAGTTTGCGAAAACCTAGCCAACTTGCATGAGCTTGCGTAAAGGTAAGTATAACCTAATTTATAAAACATTTGAATCTCTATATTTAAAAAAAAACGCACGAATACCTGCTGAACTGCAACTTCTTTTACATAATGTGTTTGACGTGAAATTACTCTTTTCTTTTTCTGTTCGTATTTAATACGCTGCCACATCCTTTGCGAAATAAATTGTTAAGTTACGCACTTGTAGAAGGATATAGGCAAAGTTAGGTTTCTGTAGGCACATTGCAATCGAGTTATCATAATAAACTCTTGGTAGCTGTTGAAATATAAGCGCACGTAACAGTGTACTCTATTTAGTATCTTTTATTCATAAATGCTAAACTGTATTTCACTAATGCACAAAGAAAGTATTATATAATAGTGATTACGCGAGCTAAATACCGAGCATATCAAAATTAGATCCGTGTGTGTGTGTGTGTGTGCGCGTGTGTGTGTGTGTGCGTATGGGCGTGTGTGTGATATCAGAGTGGCATTATTTCAGCAAGTGTCCTATTTTAATTACTTCCTCTTTGTTTAAGGGTATTTTAAAAATAAAAGGACCCTTGTTCCATAAAGAGTGTGGGTGATATGAGTTTGTATTTCATTACGAAACTTCTGTTTATATTTGTGTACACATGAATTATATAACTATCTGTAGAATAGTAATGTACAAGTACGCGTAAGGTACGGCAGTTGTTTTTAATTTTGTCGTTTAACGTAAAATTTTCGATGCAGCAAGAAAAGCCAATGCTAGTTTATGACAAACTTTTCACGCACTTTGTTTCTGTTGACCTAAGCCTCTAAGATGTAATCTTCTTAAAAATATGAAATTAAAGCTTTTTTTCGGAATTACGTGCTGTGAAGAAATTCTTTTCAAAAAAGTTTTACGTGACAACGACTTTGAGTGGTAAAATAATTTTAATGTGAATATTCATTCGTATAGTAGGAAGAAGGATGAAATAATAGTAACAATTTAAAAATGTCTGTCTCTCTCGCTCTTAGGCGGGCTAACCATGCCCGAGTGGAAGGGACGCGTGCCTCTCACTCGCTCTCATTGTGAGCGCATAACGTGAGCGGAGCGTAACGCAGTTTCTTGAAGTGTCACCCGGCAAACCAATTTATAAGACGTTGTCACGTCAAAATAAAATTGTATAATAGGTGCATTATAGATATAAATTAATAGTTATTACACAAGACATAAGGTTATAATGAGAACTCTATCTAGGACACTCAGATATGAAATTGGCTCAAGACAATTTATCCATAACACTTAGGCAGTGTTGGGCAAATGTTTTGTTTGTTTTTGCAATTAAAAAATATTAAACAATTAAAAAACTAGACTGTTGTCTTAAATATCGAAACAAGTTTGATAGCAGGTTTTTCACTATTGCCAATCATAAACCGAATGAAAAATTAATGGGTACCGCCTGGTGTAAAACTTGTTTCGATCTTTTAGACAGCAGTCATTGCAAGTTTAATTGAAATAAGATTGTGCCCAACACTGCACTTGGGTACGCAGGTCACCTCGAAACGGTATGTAGGATACTTGGACCACAAACTTGGCTCAAGAAAACATTCTGAAATGTGCAAGTACGCATGTTACCTCAAGAACATTATCTAGGACAAAGTTAGCTCAAATAAAATCAAAACGAGGCACTCAAGGACACGGGTTACCTCAAGAACATTATATTGGACACTCAGGACACAATATTAGCTCAAGAAAATAAACCAAAACACTCAAGGACACGGGTTACCTCACGAATATTATGTAGGACGAAGTTGGCTCAATTAAATAATCCAAGACATCTCAGTACAGTACCACACCTCAAAATTATTGTCTAGGATAACTAGTGTTATCTAGGATAATTGGACACTAAGTTGGCTCTAGAAAATTAAACAAGGCACCTACGTACGCGCACGTCACTGGCCTGCCCAGAACGCGCCTGTCTCAAGACTACCATTTAGGAGGCTCTAACATGCAGTGACCTCAAGCACATTATTTAGGACGTATCGCACGCGTAGGTAACTATGACCTCTTTATTATTTAAAATAATGCAATTTTAAAAATACATTATTATTTTTTACTCACGACAGTCAAATTATTTATTTTGCCGTCGAAAGTGAAAGGATTGTGGTGTAGGTGTCACATTATTATAATAGGATAATTGTGTCATTGTCTTAAGATAATTGGATAAGTACTAAGTGTGTTATAAGACCATTGTTCAGAAATTTAATAATACTAGTTATCCCTTGCTATCCGGTGTTTGAAAATCAACCGTAATTCATGATTCGTTAATATTTTTAACTTTCGTACTGGTTCTGCAAATAATTATGCAAAAGCTCAAAAAGCTTCTATGCGTGTAATATTGTTAAAAAGCGTTAAGGTCCCTTCACTTATGTTTATGCATAAAGTATTCGCATATTCAGACAATCAAATAATTAGGTATAACACAGATCTGAATATGTTGTGTGGCGAGAATGGACACAATAAAGAACGAGTATACGAGTGTAAAAAGTAAGTTGCACCATGCCCTGACATGTATGAACAAACCCTGACTTTCTCATAAATAGATGTGAGTCAAGTTTTTGTGACACGTTCAAATCATTATGGAATAGCGTTTAGGGTTCAAGAAAGAATATGACAAGAAAGAGGGCTTGGCAAGAAGATGAATACTGACAAGTGAAGGCAGATAATGCCCACGGCATTAAGTCCGCCTTTGTGCATTTATTTTATATTTGTGCAAGAAGAATAAATAATAATAATGACTAAAATGTCGAATCAGGCTCCAAAGCGCAAAATTTAGAGGCAACAGTGTAATCGTTGTGAGGATGGCGAAAATGTAGGCAATCACAATAAATTATTCAGAAGCGGCAAAACATAAATGCAGCACAAATCGACGTAATCACCGTGCCATTCGAAAGCATTAACGATTTTATTTCAGTTTCATTAATTTATTTTACACATGGATATATTTCTTCAGATTAAGCCTAAAGTTTATAATAATTGATACACTTCATGGTATTTATATTTTAATATGTCTATATCAAATAAATGAAATAGGCATGGACAATATTGAATAAAATGGTCCGTAAATAATGACTAAGTGAAAAGTAATCAGATATTTCAGTTGCTACGAGTATGTTGCTGAATCTATGCCAAATTTGATCTCCTTCTGCATTGGCACGAACTAAGAACACAGTATTATGGAAGGAGTGAATTTTGATTGCAGTATTCTGTGAGCCTGATTTCTCCTGCTAGCATGACTTATGAAATAATTCATTAAAACAATATTTTTTCAAACAAACAAAGGCAATGGCGTATTTTTTTATTTCAGATATAGTATCCATGCGAGGTTTCCGTCGTCGACAACGAAACAAAATTTAATTTCCAGGATCCAAATAACAAATTACAACTGTCAAAAGTTTGTACTACCTAATGGAAATGTCAAGTTATGAAAAAGAAAGTGTAATTACTGTGGATACCTATGTTATATGTACCTGTGTATCTTAAGAATTAGATTTTTTTTTAAATATGTTATGGGTTTAAGTCTCCTTGACTGAAATGTTCTAGTTTACTTTAGAATTTTTATACCGCCAATGTTTCTTGCACGCGGGAGACATAATTTTAAAAATATATTTAAAATATAGATTAGCGTTTCATAGGCCAATATGGCGGATACTAAAATTCAAAGTAATGAAAAATTATCGTAATAAAAGTAATTCATTATGATATGAGTGCGACTGAATATTTCATCCATGTATATGGAAAGTAGGCTTACTTTTTACCTGCCTGCCAGGAAGAGTTATGTTTTTCGGCCATATCTTGTATGTATGTAATCTTGTAATATTCTTAATAACCTCTTCCGAACCACTGTATGGATTTCATTGATTGATATCTCACATGAAAGGTATTCTTCTCTCAAGTGTTCTAGGGTACATAAAATGTGGACAAAAACGATATGGTGGAGTTAAGCCGACAAAACATAGAAATGTTCCGAAAAAAAATTACACCTAAACTTATCGAGTAGGTACCCATTTGCAAATCATTAACCCGACGAAAATTAATGGGAACCGTCTTTTAACAAACTTGTTTCGATCTCTTCTGCATCAGTCAGGTTATTTATGTTATGTTTCGTAAATACGGGTACTGCGAATAATAAGTTTCGACTCACTCTGTACTGTGAAACATTCAATGAATAATGGAGCAGCTTCCATGAAACAAAATTAAATAATACAGAGTATCCTTCCCGGTACCTACTCTTTAATTTTATCGATCGGTAACTCTGGTACACCTCCACACTTTCTCGAGCGCGTTAGAATTTATAATAATCCTTTTTGACGCGTAGGCGTACAATTAAATAAAAGCTGCTCTTGTTCATCTTTAAAAAAAAGCCGTATTTCTACGTCGCAAAACACACTGTTCAAGTTTGAAGGTCACAAATAATCGTGCAGCCCTAAAAGAAGCAGGCTCAGAACAAAAATGGGACATGACCCGCTTCTCTCTATTCTTACAGCCTCAGGACCCTTGCTTGAAAAAGCACCTATCAAGGCCGTCAAGTTAGCAGGGACCACCATTTAAAGTTCAATAGCATCGGAAATGGTGGTCCGTACCTTCTGGACTGCACCTCAGTTTTTTACCATCTAGCGGGGTGTAGTCAATTAACGGACCAATAATAAAAAAGGCGGGTTGCTCTCCGGGAGTGCCGGCAGAAGTGAAAACTTTTCCTTTCTTTCTTTCTTCGTTATATACAGAGAAAAAGATAAAAAGAACATACTATACCATACTACCTATAATATAGCGCCAATCATAGAACCTATCACTAATTTTCTGTCAGAAGAAATTAATGAATTACAGAAAGAAAAAATAATCACAAAAAGTAATAAATTACAAAAAGAAAAAATAATCACAAAAAGTGTCAGAAGCCCAGGTTCGAACCCGGTACTATCTGACACTATAAGGACTTACAGTCGAAGCGCTTACCGCTAAGCTACGAAGCTTCTTAGCGCATCTAACAAAATAAACAATCTGGAGCTAATGTTGTATGACGTCAGTCGTCGGTTACGGTTCAAAGGTCAAGTGATCCTGACGCCACTTTAACACTATTTACCCATCCAACGCCGCTAAAGAAGTTTTCACTAAAAAAAAAACAAACATTTGCTGGAGTAGATAGTGGCTATTTAACTGGTAATTTTGTAATTCTTAACTAGATTATTCGTAGAGCCTTGCCAATAAATAGGTTGCCCATCCCGTCTCGCATTTTGGTTTGATAACATGCCTGGCAAGGATCCATATGAGCTTGCACAGGTCATGTAAGAAGTTGTAATCAGTCAAAAGAGCGGAGAAACAGTAGGATTTGGCAGTGAAATCACTTGTCAATCATGAGTCCACGCGAGCAGAGTCGCGCACTACACCTCAACATGATTCATTCGCACTCTTCTTCCCCTCTTTCAGATTTACATACCTAATGGATGAACTGATTTATTTGAAAATATAACAAGATGTTTCGTAAACATGCTATTATTCTTCATGCACGTAATGTTGTGTCACCGTTACATCACAGACGAATTGTAGGTATTGATTAAACACGACCTAATATAATACCAGTCTTATGACAATGCGATGTTCATGGCCGTTTTGAGTTCATTATTAGAAACATTATCTATTACAATGGTAAGACGAAAAGTTACATTCGATTGCTACATGGTCCATTCTAGGCTCCTGTAATGAGCCTGTAATTTTTTACAGGCCAAATCGATCGGACTTATTCTGCAAAAGAGTGAAAAGCCGGTTGAAGAATGAATGCTCCTTTTAAATGCCAAAAATGCTAAGGGTGCTTACATAAATAAGCTGGTTGCCCGCTTTGATCAGCGGGCGGCGGCGATAGGCATTTGTTTAATTTTTTTTTTTTATTATACCACTTAGGTGGCCACTTATGTAAATTTAGTAAAGTGTGTATGAATGAGGTTTCAAGGTGGACAGTCTTGTAAACTTCTTTTGAAATCTATACCTACTATGTAGTTATACCTATATTAATATTATAAATACTGAAGAATTGTTAATTTGGTTGGACTCATCTCAATACAAGAACAGTAGGTTTAGTAATAGTACATTATGGTACAAGTGTGTACAGTTTGTGATTACTGCGTAGGCGCCATTAAGACCCGAGCTGTTAGGTAAGGGTCTTAAGAGACCCGAGGGCAGAAATCAACAGTACACACGTAAAAAAAGGTAAACATTAAAAATTTAAAAAGAAAACATACATGGCGGTCTTTGTTTCTTTTCGGAAAAGGCTAAGGTGCTACGATTATGACGTCTTGTCATACACACAGAATATCCAAATAAATTTTAGTTTATTATTGTCTGGGCAGGGATATGTTTAGGAGTTTGCACGGATTTAGTGGTAGTCGACGGCGGAAATCTAACTGCTGATCGGTATATCAGGGAGATTTTAGAGGACATGTTATGCCATTTGCCCTATTTATTGGTAACGACTGCATTTTAATGCAAGATAAAGGATAATGCTCGGGCTCACAGTGCTCGCTTAGTACAGGCATAATTAAACCATGTTGGTGTTACGGTGATGGAGTGGCCAGCACGATCCCCTGATATAAATCCGATTGAACACATGTTTGGGACTTGCTAGAGAGGAGTATCAAATCAAGAATGGGCGATAATAAATGAATAGGCCGCGTTCACTACCGCTACGCCACGGAGGCAGTCTGTGTTGAAAAAATATTATTAAAAAACAGTCCGTTTAACTAGGATGGTTAATTGGTTATGGTTATAGGTTAAATAGACGCTGCTCAAAGTGCTGTAATCTGACATTTTCCCATACGTTGTTCACTACATAGTTTAAAACAAAGTCGCTTTTAGATCTTTAAAATTAGTTGTTCAACCATACAAGCCAACATACAAATCCTGCAGCTTTGTAATATTAATATAGTATACATAGCATAGATTTCATCAAGAAAGGAAATCAAAAAGATATAGATACTATAGAAATATTAATACTGTCCACCACGCAAACTCATTTACACACACCCTACTAAATTAAAACAAGCGCTTATCGCGCTGGCTAACCTGCGTCTTTATGTAATGTAAACACTCTAACGGTGGTGCTCAATAAACAATTCCAACTCTTTTGTTTGGTAAGTTTATTTTTAGATATGAACAGATAATAGGCAATAATCAACATGGTTGAGAGCTGAAACTGATTAGTAGGTATTTGGCCAAAAATGCGGCAATAGAGGGAATGAAGATCTTCTGCAGAACTGCTATTACGCTATAAATTTTACAAGACATAACCTATCTACATTCCATTTCATGCTTTGTCTAGTCGTTTCAGTGTGAAGTATTAATAATACATACTAACTCACACATGCACACAAACTTTCTCATTTATAATACTGTATTAAATTACGACACTTCCTTGTGTTGTCCTTTTTATTAATCTTGGCGAACGTTACGTCTGATGAGCGTGTCGAAATGGAATTTATTACGCTACCTGACGATGATGAGGAAAACGGTTTTCACAAACCGCACACATTCAATAGTACTCGGCTTTTTTGTCCCCTTGTCTTGCGTATCCGTTGTTATTTTTTAAGCACTAATAAGCGAACTTACTAGTATTTCCGTCAGTCCTTCAGCTGGGTTTATCCACTTAGTTATACTATTCAGCTAAATTGCTTGTCTAAGACCTATTTATCTAAGCTACTGGTGCTATGAAATGCAGAAGCAATAATCTTGGACTTCATAACTATTACTTTGTGACTTGCATGAATAGGCGCACCGTGGTCTCACTACTAACCTCTTCAGATTGTAAGCCTCTGTAGCTTGTTAAAACATTAATCAGGAAACTTAAATTGAGTTCAATATTAAATGTGGGTACTTACTGTGGAAGCACAACGTTGATGAGTTTCTCTATTTCTTCTCCATTGCCGTCTAAGTATATGTGCACCCGTCGGGAATGCTTCCTGAATATGCGGGTAAGGAATAAGGTCTTCCTCATTTGTTTCGCTCGCAACTTTAGTATGTCTCTGTGGAAAAATAATATAATTGAATATGGATTTCTGTCATTCACTCATAGAATCCGTTCTAGACGATATAATAAACGATACCTATGTAAGTACACTATACCGCACCTCCTCCACCTGCACTATCGATTCGATGACATGTGTAGGGCTATGGCCAAGTGTTGGACCAACAAAATCTATACAAGAAAATAAGTTCCGTGTTTGTGCCCGTCTATAGCGGGGGACGGCGTTGAGAGTATATATAGATTAATTACAATAAACGGTCAAACAGGACATTTGCCAACTTAGGAGTAATTTAAATTAAAAAAAAAAGAAACAAGAGTTTCGACGTCCACACCACGAGCAGTGTTGCACGAACATAAGAATTCATTAGGCAAGCGTCTCTGACGCGTCATTAAAGTAATGGCGAAGAAAACAGAACATCCTCACCATGAACTAAATGGAACTCATACCAAGACTATTTTCTTCTGTGTCTTGATTAAAAGTAGGTAAGTATATTTTCTTGTTTGAAGTAAGTGCGAATCTAGAGAGAGATAAGGCAACAATACTTAAGCGCATGAATCGGTTATCGGTAAGCAAATAAATGTGTCAACAGCTGCAATAAGTCCTGTGGCGAACTATGTGAAATAATTTTTTGAAAGGTTTAAGCTGTAGAATGAGTTTTGGAAATACTATATTTGGGGTGATCTATAATAGCATGTTATATTATTATTATGAATTGTAATGAGATTTTTGAACCAATTATTATTGTAAACCTATGCTGTATACAAATGATTAATATAAAATACAGCCAAAGTTTATTTACATGAGTGGCGCTGTGAGAAATGAGTTTTGTTATTGTTATGAACTGTTAGTAACTGCACTGTTTCCTTTTAAATACAATGTATCGTTCACGTCATTATTATTATAATTAATCATGTACAAGTGTTCTGAAACATAGTGTATATAAGTATGTATTTGTATGTGGCAATAACTCAAGAATTACAGGATTATACGGGGCAACCTTCGTGTCACAATCGTGCATATAGTTATTTTTCATTATATTATAAAAACAATAGGTATGTAAGTCTAAAACTTTAACTGCGAGCTACTGGCTGCGTAAATATCAATCTCTCATGATTTTTTGGAATTTTGAAGAATTCAAAGAAAGGATTTCTGGCTGGAGTATACAAATGTCTCAATATATTCACCCTGATTTCATACTCGTTTCGGAAAAACAAAATTTGGACACAGTTTCGATAACAAAATCGACTGGAAGTGTTAATATGGCGAGAAAAATATATTTTATTACACTCCCCGTACATTATTTCTTTCTGCTACAGCTATAGTTTTTATTTCTTTAGAAACGACTATAAAGTCACCCAGTTTAATGTAGGAAAACGAAATACTACTGATTAATCACGAAATCTAAGAAATTATAACACCCACAAACTTGAAATTTGGGCGGTATGTGTAGACATCCGCTAAGAACAGATTTTACGAAACTCTACCCTCAAGGAATTAAAATGGGAGTTGGAAGTTTGTATGAAAGTCCTATGTCTTTGAAGTAAGAGATTTTAAATTTTAAATGTGTGCTCTATAGATGGTGTGTAGGTGAACTAATAGTGTATCCTTAGCAATCAATCCCCTGTTAGGGTTAAAACGGGATGGTATATTGTTTTGAAGTCTTAACTCACTCCAAGCGTACGAAATCGCAGGCGGCCGCTAGTTTTTTAAAATATAATGGTCAAGTCAATACCACTTCACTTTAACGATAGTAAACTGAAGGTAAACAGGAATGAGAGTCTCTATCTCTATAACAGATATCTACCAATACCAAAAATGGTACAATGGTGACCTTCAGCTTACCAGCTTCGTGAAATGCTGTTTAATGAATGACACACTTAAAGGACAAGGGCAATAGGAAGGAGAAATTCATATTTAATTTAATTTATTTTGAAAATCAATGCATGCAATAAAATGTTATATTATGCGTATTTAATGGACTAAAGAAATGTCTAACCACTATCTATCCTATGTGCCTATAAATTACGTGAGCTGGTAAACAATCCCGTGCCGCGTCAAAGAATAGGCTGTACTGTAAGTACCTATATGGATATTAATTCGACCAGTGATATGAGAGACACCTATGTGCAGTAGACGACGCTCTTCGTTTATAATATCTACCACAATCTACCGATCGTAATATTTTCATCTCTCGGTCTTAAACAGCATTATCGTTCCTTTACAAACCGCAATGCGTAACAGTGACAATAGCCAGTTATGACATCAATAACTATTATGTCTATTGTTTGTATGTCGATACTCAATTATCTAAAGTGTACAATCTGATTCATAGGATAATCTATATATCCTACCTATTATGACATCAGATGTAGGTATAGAACGACCGCGAGCGCTGTATGTAGCGGTTGCAGGACAGTGTAGGAACACGTGTGCCGCCGTTTCTTCCTTGGGCCTTATGCCGGCAGGATAAAAAATACTACCACTTTGTATAAGATTACATGCATGCCAATGGTCTGACTACAACAACTTAATTTAAAAAATCATTCACTTACTTCTGTCCTTCAAAGAGTAGAATAGCATTTCTCCATTGGCGACAGGTGGACATAGCTGCCAATGCATCCTCCGTACTCAGGTGGTCCAATACACATCTCAGTGGAAGAAGTGGCAAGCTGTGCCAGTCTGGCGTCATCTAGCACATAATATTTTTATTTTAATAAAATTAAACATTGATGATATGCAATACATTATAGTAAAATTGTAAAATAAATTGTTTTGTAGAAATTTTAATATTAATTTTTAAATATTAAGTATTTTTTTAAATTACAATAATTTTATCATAAATCGGTTATGTAGAAATTTGAATGTTGATATTTAAAAAGGCATTTTATCATAAATCAATTAAAAAGAAAATTAAAGTGTTTTCGAAGATTTAAAAATATAATATTATGTTAATTTAAGGCGGAGGATCGTACGAAATGGCGCACATTGGGAGAAGCCTATTTCCAGCAGTGGACTGCAATGGGCTAATTGATTGATTGATTGATATGGTAATTTCTACTCACTAGACAGAAAAATGTGACAATTACACTTCAAAAAAGTCTAAGAAACATGCATGATATTACAAATTTACCATTTATATTAATTAATTTCTAAGTATTTATTCACTCAAAGTGCGTAGGTAAGTAAACTTTTTTATTATAGATGAGATACAGACTGTTTGTAAAAAAAAAAAATTGATTGTTTTGTTTTTCATAAAATTCAAATGACTGCGAATTTGTTTGAATTTAAGTGCATTTTAATCGCTACCTTTTGTCTTGATTTTATAATTTTACCAACCATTTAAATAAAGTTAGCGACAAAATTGAATCGTTAGATATTCTTTACGTCATGGAGCGACGTCATTTGAAGGCAGATGAAATGCAAAGAGCTGTAGGGATGTTGCAAGCGGGAAGTAATCAATCTCGAAGTCTAATGTGGTTACTTCATGTAGGAGAGATTTTATCAAAATTTTATTGATTTCTTATTCTTTTATAACAATATTGTTGTGTTCTATGCAGATTGTTTGTGTTATTAACCCTAGTAAGTAGTGGTAAGTTTAAGTTAGTTTTGTGTTCGTTTGGGAGGGGCCAACATGGACCCTCCTCCCCCTCCCCTACCTCCTGACCCTCCAGACGCCATGGACGACTCCACAGAGTCTTGCACTCCACATTTAATTGTGGCAACGAAGCGCCGTCGTCCGGAGGTCGAGGCCGGTATCGCTGCCAAGAGACGAGATGTTGGAGAGCCTATACCCTTCAATCAAAATTTGTACATGCATCCAATACTTGTCATTGGCATCAAGTCATATACTAGCACAGATAAAGGCCCCTTCATAATCCATATCTCACGCACAGTATCAGTATCAAGTTTGGTCAATTTAAAAAAGTAGGTAGAAACAAGATTTCTATCCAGTTCCGGACTGCCATTGATGCCAAAAAGTTCTTGGACAATCCTATCCTGGTACAAAAGCCACAATCCCAACATATAACATCATCAAAATGGGACTAGTCCGTGGTGTACCAACGGACCTTTCAATGGATGAGTTTGTAGACTAGCTGGTTCTTCCCGAAGGGTGTGGGAAAGTTATTAAAGCTCGCCGATTAAGTAGGAAAGTCGTTAGCGATGGCGTAGCTTCTTGGATACTCACGCAAACTGTGGTTCAAACCTTTCAGGGCAAATTCCTACCTGACCGTGTCTTCTCATTCTACACTTCCCTTCCTGTAGAATTGTATCAATTCCCCACCATCCAATGCAACAACTGTTGTAGATTTGGTCACGTCGAGACACAGTAATTTGGCGCCCTCTTTTGTTCCATTTGTGGATTGCTTTCCATCCCCCCCTCAACCTCTCCCTAGCTCCAATTCATGACATTTCATTAATTTTTTCTGAACTCCACCTGGCGCTAGATGGTTTAGTGGATTCGTCTCCTGGCCCAGATGGCATCCCTTACTCCTTCATCTAACATTCCTCTGATAATTGTAAGCAATTGTTTTTAAATTTTATTAATGCCTTTTTTGAGGAAGGGCTTTCCCCGAATCTTGGAAGCGTCAAACCATCGTTCCGATCTTGAAGCCCGGCAAGGACCCATCTGAGTCAAAAAGCTACAGACCAATTGCTTTATCATCAGTCTTATGCAAAATCACCGAGCATATGATAAAGCACCGACCTGAGTGGTTTGTTGAAAGTAATAACTTGCTGGCTAAATCTCAGTTTGGATTTAGAAAACGTATGAGCACAATGGACAGTTTAAGCCTAATAACAACGGACATTTGGTCATCTATTTTAAAAAAGGAGTATTTAGTTGGAGTTTTCCTTGACATTTCTTCAGCATATGATAACGTGACACTTCCGGTGCTCAGGAATAAACTTACTCACCAGCTGAGCCTACCTGTTAAGTTGGTTCGTTTTATATGTAACTTTTTTCTAAACGCACTATTTCCATCAAACTTCAAAATACCCTTCTCCCTCTCTGTACAGTTTGGAAAGGCCTACCCCAGGGCTCAGTATTAAGCCCTCTACTATACAGTCTATATACTTATGATCTTGAACAAACGGTTAAACCATTTTGCTAAGTTCTGCAGTATGCAGATGATTTGGCCCTTTTTGTTCCGGAGAAGTCTAGAAGTGAGGCGGAATCGCAATTGAATTCGGCTCTTGGCTACCTTTCTGACTGGCTCCTCAAACATGGCCTATCCTTATCTGCCTCCAAAAGTACTGCTGTTGTATTTACAAAGAAAAAGTCTGTCCCATCCCTTCTAATTGAAATTAATTTTGAATTTATTCCTAAAAAAAATAAAGTGAAATTACTTGATGTTTGGCTGGATACTAGGCTATCGGGTGTTTATCACATGGACTATGTGGTTAAGAAATGTGAGAGAAACATTAATATGCTGCGCTCCTTGTCTGGTGTTTAGTCGGAAGTGCACCCCGTTACTCAAAAGTTTCTCTACAATGCCATCGTCCGGTGCTACATGGACTATGGCATGTTTCTTTTGGACCCCATAAACATCTCCAAAAACTCGACAAAATCCAAGCTAAATGCCTCTGAATAATCCTAGCAGCTATGAAATCCTCACCAATTAACGCCATGCAGGTCGAGAGTGGCGATCTTCCTCTCTCTCTTCACAGACAGTTTCTAGCTAATCGTTTCTTTCTTAAATCAATACAAAATTCTAACCACCCTTTGCTTCGCAAAGTAGAAGCTCTATCCACCTTGTTCAGTCCCCACAGGACAGTGCAAGGCTCACGCAATACTCTTCCATGCCTCCTTCGTGCTTACCTCCAGTTCACCCACCTTCCCAATCCATTCTATCAAAGTTCTCTACTTCCTCTTTATTCTGATTCTTTCAATTCCCTACAATTACAGCCCAATGTCGTACTGAACTTCGGTATTGGTAAAGGTTCCTTGGAGGCAAATACTGAATTTGCCCGCCAGTTTCAATCTAAATTTAAAGACAGGACTGCCTTTTTCACGGATGCTTCAAAAGTTTGTAATGACAGTTCAGTAGGCTCAGCGGTGTGGATTTCTTCTACCAGTATTATTTTAAATTTTAAGTTACCATCGGCCACCATTTCATTAAATCTCATCATTCAAGTAACTCTGTAATTTTTTCTGACTCACAAAGTTGCAATCAGGCTATCTTATCTAACCCCTTTAGATATAAATCCAGATTTTCCATCCTTCAGATAAGGGAAGAACTCTGGCTATGTCAGTCTTGGAATTAACATAGTTCTATCTTGGATTCCTGGTCATACGGGAATCACTGGGAATGAATATGTGGATACTTGTCACAGACAAGCTATTCAAATTGGGACTGAGCATCGGCAAATTTATTTTGTTCATGGTCTAAAACTTGGTGTATTTCCAAGACGGTGAAAGGTAAATTGATTGGTGATATTCAACCTGACATCTCCTCCAAGCCCTGGTTCTCCAGATTCCAGACAGACAAGAAGACAACCTCCACTATTTGTCGCCTGCGTTTCAACCACTGTTGCACCCCAGTATTTTTGTCTAAACTTAGGATAAGGAATTCTTCTCTCTGTGAGTGTGGTCTGGATGATGGTACAGCGGATCATTTGTTCTCCCTCCACATGTCCCTCGTCCTAGCTCCATCAAACTTCTCCTATCCATTGTGTACACTCCCCTAGTTTATATTTTACGTAAATTTATTAAAATTATTAATATGTATTTATTATTTCTTTGTTTGTGTTTGTAGCACTCCAACTCTGCTGGAGGACCAATATTATTGTTTTTTTTGACCATACAATTTCATTTAACAACAATCTCATAATACCGAATAACTTTTCACAACACTCTGACATTGGCAACACACAAAAGCCAATCAACCAGAATTGAATTGTAATCAATCTCAGGTATCTCGACATTTTGGCATTCATAGAAGTGTTATTTGTCGTCTTTGGCAACGCTACAATAATACAGGGGAACCCGCTGAACAGCATCCAGGCCGTAAAAGGAGTACAACCACTCGGCAAGACCAGTACATACAACTGACTGCAAGACGCCAGCCGATGTTAACTCCTCGAGAGATAAGTTTGAGGCTACAAAATTCAAGTGATGTTGTTGATGTAAGTCCCCAAACTGTGCGAAATCGACTGCATGTCAGTGCCCACCGATACGTCATGGAAATCGCGCTCGTGGAAATGAATGGTGTAGAGAACGCATAACATGGGCCCAGGAACAATGGAATAAAATTGTTTTCCGATGAGTTGCGATTCGGGTTTAGGCCTGATACAAGAAGGGTGCGAGTGTACCGTGGCCTCGGAAATACTGTAAGGCTCAGGTGCGTTCAGGACGTTCATCCATACAGCAGCTCAACAGTTATGGTATGGGCGGGTATTATGAAGAACAGGCGAACTGAGCTCGTTTTTTGTAAAAAAAAAAAAACATGAACACTGAAAATTACGTTGAGGATATTCTCAGACCTTATGTCCATCCACTTGCTTGCTACAAACCTTTGGCTCCGATTTTACGTTAATGCATGACAATGCACGTTCACATACAGCTCGGCGAACCAATGAATACTTGGCATTGCCCTGGCCTACACAATCGCCAAACCTCAACCCCATCGAGCATGCATGAGACATGCCCCAGAGACGTGTTGTGAAGGACTTGGATGGAGTGACAACAACAACCTTTGGGAGTGAATACCGCAAGATAACACACAGTCGTCTCATTAATTCAATGAATAATCGTTGCTGACAAGTTCTGAATAGCAGAGGAGGCCATACTTTGTATTAAATTGTCCTATTCTGTCATAATAAATTCATTTTCTTTAGAAATTTCATTTTGTAATAATTTAAAAAATAAAATACAATGTTATAATGTAAAGAACCATCCTACAATTTAAATTAGTTCATGTTGCTTAGACTTTTTTGAAGTGTGTATATGGATACACCAAGGTCTCTACGAAATGAGTTCCCACTTGATTTTATCCTGCAGGATGAATTGTCCTAGTGCAAATATTGAATCGGACAACTCATCCCGCTGAAATATTTTACATCTTGTATGGATATGTGGTTTATTACAACCTCTTTCAATATTTTGTTATCACAGGTAAAAGATGTAAACCTACTTTACATTTAAAAAATCTAATACAGCATTTAAATTATAAAGCCTGAACTCTGTGTGAAAAATTGTGATGCCAACTGAACAACATTTAAAGAAATATATGTTTATTGGTCATGAATTAAATTAAATTAGGTACATAGTACTGATCAATAATTTACATTTGTGGACTGCCTAAATAGATACATATCAGGTATTCATTTGGTACTTGTAAAATAAACTCTGAAGCATGAGAAAGTTTAATGTGATCAAAAATAATATATTAATTCTATTGTGTAAAGGACATCATTGATGACAGAATAAGACATCAATGATGTTATAGTTTTAGAAATAAAATAAAATTTTCTTTTGCCTCTTAGTATGTAGTAAGTAATTTTATAACAGCAATTTCCTAAATATAAAAGAAATTTTTATTTTAGAGAGTAACTACCTGCATTGAAAACTGGTTTTATTAACAGTTTCTATTCAGGGTGATTTTTAAGAACTCTTGTAAGGGTTAACCAGTTTTGATGACACACAAAACTCAGCTGTCGTATATTAGGCGTGACGACATAACAGCTGTTTTTTTTTGTGAAAGTGGGTTATTTAATAATAATAAATACGGGTCTAATAAGACAAGATCATTGATATCTTGAACTCATAAAGACTTAAATAATATGTGGGAGCACTCTCACACCCGAAAGTCAAAGAGAACATGTAATTTTAGAAAATTGCGACTACTTATTACATGAGTACAAAGAAAGGTCATAAGAATATAGGTTTACGTACCTTTATGTTTTACAGTATTTCTCTCAAACTAATGATTATTTTACCCGCTACAGGTACACGTGTACTATCGTTTAAACACTTTATACAATTAAGAGAAAGTCGCTTCGATTTCTTCATTTACACGTCCATTGTAACTCGTATTATCGCGCAAATTAACGAACGGTCAACGTTTACAAATGTAATGAAGTGACAGAAAAAAAGTCGAATATTTTACGTCGTTCCGATTACTCATATATTTTGGTTTCAAGTTTTCCACGCTGCGATAGTTGTTTTTCGAGAGTAAAGAAAATAAGAACCTATTCTCAAAATTATAATTGTTAATATGTGTTTTAAATAATGTTAATGTATATAAAGAAACAAATAAATATTCTACAATTAAACTAAGAAACGTTGTTTTAATGAGGTATTTGAACGTATTTTGTTGTGATTTTTTTACGTAAATGTGGTAGTGTTACTATAAGTAATAAAAAATGATGTTGTGACAATTTTTTACAGTATTTAATTGAAAAAACGCACACGGACAACTAAATGATGTACATAAATATCACTTACTGAAGTTCAATAAACTATAATATACTTCCAGTGTTATTATTATATTTTTCTGAATGCCACAACTTGCGACTACTGCCATTCCTATTTATTAGGCTGGTAATACCGTAATGGCGGCCAAAAATCAATTTTGAATTGTGACAGCCGCCAGTCGCAATCGCAGTTTTATTGCTCTATCGCGAAGTTAATTATTAACCGAGTAAATAAACCGCTATTACAAATCTTATTACTGAATTTGATCGTTCAGTTTCCTTTGGAATGCTATAAACTCCCTTTAGTTATTTTGTATATTGATACTGCAATAGATGTAGTATAGTATAGTGATTGTGATCAAATATAGCCGATGATGTAAGAAACTGGTCTAGACACTTGTGCGTATATTCATACATTGTTATTGTCTTGCGGTGTGTTCTGTAAGTGTTCATCATGGAGGGTGAAGATGGAGGTTTGGGGAGTCCTGAGAAGGAAGACTATGAGAGTAGTTCTCATTCTACACCTCAAGAACATAGATCTTTCGCTGAATTTGCGAAAGATAAATTGGACAGCGGTGCGTAAATCAAAATACCTTGTAAAATGCACTCATTTTAGTATTATTTTGTACATACTTTATCAATACAATTTATTCGTGAATCAATAGGTACTCTTATTAATAAAATTTTATAGATGGTTTACTTTTATAGGGTATTATTTTAACAAGATGAGTCATTGCAGTTGTAGTATTACAAAGTTGTTTCTTTTTAAGAGTGCCATAATTTTAAATACATTTTTTTATAGAGCTTCATTATTCACAAAAAAGTTAAGTTATTAAAATTTTATTCATTGTTTGTATTTAATGTCATGTGGTTCTTTTGGACGACAACCTCCTATATTCCTTTATATCTCCTGAATATTATGACAGTGTGCACCCAATACATTCCTGCTTAGTTTAAAATAAGATCCTGGGTGCCTACACCCTGGTCATTCCCACTTCTGTTTTAAACTTGAGAGTAGTTTTCTTTGTTCTATGATTAAATTAACTTTATACACATGAACATTCAGTATACTACTGGGGTACCAATACTAAGAAAATATCTTTGATAATACTAAAAAATGAATATATGGCACTAGTACACTCATTTACAGAAATGAAAAAGTTAAAACCATATTAAAACGCTTATTTGCTGACTTAGAATCACTTAAAGCATAAAACACTGGTTTCCAACAAAGATTTCCTGGCATTTATGCTAACTTCTACAATTACTGTTGAACCTGGCAGAATCAATATAAATTAGAATATTTATAGTTTTATAAAGGAGTACAGAATGTTTATTCAAAAAATATGTTGCAGATTACCTAATTTCATTACTAATGAGTGTCTTAATATGTCTAATAAATACATTTGTTAATAGCTGGGCGTGAGCTTCGCAGACGTCTCCCTATGGCTGGACAGCTTGGTGCTCACCTGATGCATCCGCGTCGCTTGCTGCTGCACTCCACACCCACACAACATACAGATGTAGTCTTGATATTTCCTAAAGGTGAGTTGTGAATGAGTATGACATATTTAACATTACTCAATGTTTCTGCCCAAACTTTGTTAAGCGAAATATATGAACATACCAAAGGAAAAGTAAATGCAAAAGCGGTGCCGTTGAAAAGGAAAGCGTGAAACAAAATGGTGGCTAAAAGTAAAAGTCCAGTGATGTTTGACCTAGGCTTAAATAAATGATATCATGCTTCCCACTGCTTATAGAACATGAGATTCAGAAGGAGGAATAGGAGAGAGAAAGATAGAGATTAATTGAAAATTCACTGGGAGACTCACCACGGTACAGGTAGTAATTCTACTGTCTCTTGTAGCAGTTAAGCATTGGTATTTACCAATGATTGGCATACAGATGATGTGTCAAGATTGCCAATGATGAGTATACAACACACATTGGCCAAATTAATAACATTTTGAAAAAAGAGTTTGTCAGAAGTTCTTGAAAACTGCAAGCTATCAATAATTTTGGGATAACTGCACTTCAGAATAGTCTTTTTGCCTCAAAATCAACCTCCTTGGCTTTATGTATTTCTGTGCGTGATATCACCCATGTAAATTGTAAATGTGAAGAATGTATATTGCCCACGATTAGCATTATCATTATTATCCCGCGCTGCACCAGCGTCTGAAAGAAGTTGCAAATCCAGCTGTCGCAAAGAACTCGTATGTTGCACTCTTTCAGGAAGCTTTAGGCCAACAAATCCGCAAAATGTATCAGTTATTGAACAGGAAGTCTCAGCTCTCCCATAACAACACACTATGACTGTATAATTGTCTGGACAACAGCGGAATCAAAACCAGAAATACTTCAAAGATTCCAAAACAAAATTCTCGGGATTATTGCAGATGCACCTTGGTATGTTACCAATGAGAAACTACATCACAACCTCAACATAAAAACTATAAGACAAGAGGCTAAAGACACAACAGCAGCATATAAGCGACGGCTTAGTTATCACCCTAATTCACTGGCACAAAACCTGATGAACAATCCCAAACCCAGACGGAGGAGACTGAAGCGCAGAGTGCCACAATACCTATTCTGAAGAAGAGTATCAAGTAAAGGAGAGGACCTGTCACTGGACATGCTCCTCCTATCGCCTGCATTAACTCAATACCTACTTACTGCGTAATGTCCAAGGACAGATTGTATGACCTATTTAAACAATTGAGGGTGCAAATCCTAGCTCACTTACCTAGAAAGAAGCACACGGAATCTTTTCCTGTAGGTATATCATTATCCTTTTTTCGTTTCCTCTTCATTGTTGCGTTGCGTTGCAGTTTACAAAAGTTTACTAATGCGATGTACACCACTGCGAAACTTGACCATTGCGATCTACGTTACTACAAGAGTTTCCCATTTGCAATGTAAGTGGTTGAAATTGTTCTTATTGCGATGGTTGCAGTCTCGATAACACGCTATTGCGCCTTAGGACATGTATACAGATCATTGTGGGGAGCTGCTTTTTTTTACCCGACTACGGCAAAGCAAAAGGAGCGTTATGAGTTTGACCCATGGAGAAGGAAATGTTAGCGGAGATGTTGCAAGGCAATCGAGTCGCGAGCCTTCCATACGTCAAAACGACTCAATTGGTATGTTACGTCACCATCTAGTTCTAGTGAAACGTCCTTGCGTTCGATTGTCATTTTTGGTCGTAAGTACAACGATAAAAATAGCTTTAACCTGGTTTAAGAATGAAGTGTGCAGAACAATGATGTACAAAGTGTACAGATAAACAATTTAAACATTTAAAGGGTATAAAATTTCATCAGCAAGTTCACTATATTTATATAATTTTTTTTTAAGAAAAATGTCTTTACAGAACCATCTAGCGTAGAGAAGAAATAAGTGACCTTGTCTTACATGTATAATAGTTGTAATAATAACTTAATCCATTTTATGAAAATTTCATCACAATAGTCTCGCCCGAGTTCATTAGCAATTTTAAAAAATTGTATTTTATTTAATAAATGGTATATTTAGCAGAAATTGAAAATTAAAATTAAAAAAATTGGGCCATCTGTCGGTATAAGGCCAAATCATTGAGGGGGCCTAAATGATTTTGCTATAATCCGAAAGATGGCCTAATTTTTGTCTTTTCTTTCTCAGCTGTTTGGCTATTATTGTTATCCTCTTTATTCGTTTAAAAAACTTACAAATTATATTTTTAAATACATACCTATAGAAAAATAAAAAACAAACATCTATTTAAAAATATAAAGAGTAGTGTCCCACCGGTATCGGATACAAGGACCAAGCTACCGGTGGTTAGGGCTCCAGAGAAAGGAACTTCCTCACGATGCGCGCCGTATCAAGGAGCACTGCCTTCTGCATCTGGCCCTTGATCCAACCGTCTAACCCGAGCCTCTTCAGGTGTTGGTCGAGGCTCTTTGCTATCAGTCCGTTGACTGACACGACTATCGGTACAATGATTGCTGAGTCAACATTCCACATGTCGACAACCTCGTGAGCCAAGTCTAAGTATTTGATCTGTTTATCTTTCTCAGCTTTCACGAGATTCTCGTCATGAGGAATGGTGACATCGACAATCAATGCTCGGCGTCCGGATCGGTCTATCACCACAATGTCAGGCTTGTTGGCTACAACAGTCCTATCAGTGATGATAGATCGATCCCAGTACAATGTGATATGACTATTTTCTAGAACTGGCTCAGGAACATACCTATAGTAAGGCACCTCAACTTCCACAAGGTTGTATTTCAGAGCAAGTCGCTGATGGATTATCCTGGCTACTTGATTATGTCTGTGCAAATACTCGCCGTTAGCAAGACGAGAACAACCGGAAGTAATATGTCTGAGGGATTCACCAGGTTGGTGACACGCTCGACAGATGTCAACTGTGCCATCCCTCATGATATACTTCCGGTAGTTATTCGTCTTGATAACTTCGTCAGCAATTGCACAGACGAAACCTTGGGTTTCCCCAAAAAGGTCACCGAAAAGTAGCCAGGATACAGATGCTAATAGGTCTACTTCGGGCCTGTGGAGGGCCCGATAGAACCTGCCATGTAGCTCCTTACTCTGCCATACCTCCCTGCGGCTATCAGTGCCAATAACTGTAGGCCTATGCCAGTTCTCCTTAGCCAAACCGAGCGGGGTGAGCCCGACATCCACGTTGACTACATCACGATGCATATCCACGTTGGACTTAAGAAAATAGTCTCTGAGATTGCACACCTCGCGATTATGAAGGGTCTTAGCATTTAAAAATCCTCGACCCCCACATTTCCGCGGGATGTACAATCTCATGACTGACGACCGTGGATGATGCATTCGAAATGCAGTCAACTGAGTCCGGACTTTCCTATCAATGGTATCGAGTTCAGTCTGAGTCCACTTGAGTATGCCAAAGGAGTACATCAAGAGTGGCATGACCCAACTGTTACAAGCACGCACCTTGTTACCACCTGATAAAAGACTGTTAAGTACCTTTTTCAGGCGGCCAAAGAAACGTTCCTGTAGCATTTGTTTCATGCCGGCCTCATTAATGCATAACGCCTGTGACATACACAAGTACTTATAGGTCTCAGCTACGAGGAGTGATCTCAGGTTAGTGGAATCAGAGAGTTGTATACCCTCCGAGTCCACCACCCGCCCTCGCTTTACATGAACTACTGCACATTTGTCCACACCAAACGCCATTTTGATGGAATTACTGAACGTTGTTATTATTGTCCTCCTTTATTCATTTTAACAAAACATATAAATTACATTTTTAAATACATCTACAAAAAAAATTAAACATATTTAAAAATATAAAAAATAGTGTCCCACCGGCATCGGGTACAGGGACCAAGCTACCGGTGGTTAGGGCTCCAGGGAGAGGAACTTCCTCACTATACGTGCCGTGCCTAGCAGAACCGCCTTCTGCATCAAGGCCTTGAGCCAGCTATCTAACGAGAGCCTCATAAGGTATTGATCGAGGCTCTTGGCGATAAGTCCGTGAACTGAGATGATTATCGGTACAATAATAGCTGAGTCCACATCCCACATGTCGACAATCTCATGGGCTAAGTCCAAATACTTAATTTGTTTTTCTTTTTCTGCCTTCAAGAGATTCTCGTCATGAGGGATAGTGATATCAACTATTACTGCACGGCGCTCTATTCGATCTATTATCACTATATCAGGCTTATTGGCAACAATAGTCCTGTCAGTGATAATAGATCGATCCCAGTACAACGTGATATGACCATTTTCGAGAACTGGGTCGGGCACGTACCTGTAGTACGGTACCTCTGATTCCACAAGGTTATACTTCAGGGCAAGTTGTTGATGGATTATCCTGGCTACTTGTTATGCCTGTGCAAATACTCTCCGTTGGCAAGACGAGAACAACCAGAAATTATATGTCTAAGGGATTCCCCGGGACGGTGGCATGCCCGACAAATGTCAACCGTCCCATCCCTTAAAATATACCTCCGAGAGTTGTTCGTCATAACAACTTCGTCCATAATTGCAAAAACAAACCCTTCGGTTTCCCCAAATAGGTCACCAAAGCGTAGCCACGATAAAGAGGCTGGTATATCTATATCAGGCCCATGTAGGGCCCGATAGAAACGGCCATGTAACTCCTTGCTCTTCCATACATCCCTACGGTCATTAATACTCAATACCACAGGTTTGCGCCAATTCTCTTTAGCCAGACCGAGCGGGGTAAGTCCGCTATCCACCATCACTACATCACGATGCATATCCGTGCCATTTTGTAGGAAATATTCCCTGAGGTTGCACACCTCGCGGTTATGAACGGTCTTGGCATTTAAAAAACCACGACCCCCGCATTTCCGCGGTATGTACAACCTCATCACAGATGAACGCGGATGATGCATTCGGTATGCAGTGAGTAGCGTACGGACCTTTCTATCCAGGGCATCAAGTTCCGTCTGAGTCCACCTGAGTATGCCAAATGAGTACATTAAAACTGGCATGGCCCAACCATTACAGGCGCGAACTTTATTACCGCCTGATAAAAGACTTTTAAGAACTTTTTTCAAGCGGCCAAAGAAACGCTCCTGCAATGATTGTTTCATACCAGTTTCGGAAATGCCTAACGCCTGTGACATACCCAGGTATTTATAGGTGTCGATTGCGGAGAGAGCCTCTATTTTTAAGAAATCTGAGAGCTCTACACCTTCAGATTCCACAATTCGACCTCTCTTTACATGCATGACCGCACACTTGTCCAAACCAAACTCCATCCTGATAGAGTTACTAAATGTTTCTGTCAGTTTTAATAACTCTATCAGGTGGTGACTGTTGGGGGCAAACAATTTGAGATCATCCATGTAAAGGAGGTGGGATATAAGTTGACCACCTCTGCGCAATCGACAGCCCAACCCTGAACTCTCCAGTATAGTACTGAGAGGATTCAGTGCCAGGCAAAACCATAATGGACTAAGACTATCGCCCTGGAATATACCTCGCTCAATCTTTATAGGCTCGCCATCTTTGCAAATCTTTCGACATCCTGGATAGCACAGGACCGTTCTCCATTGCCCCATACATGTCTTCATGAGGTTACATAGAGTTGCATCGATTTTATACAACTCTAGCACCCTCAAAAGCCATGTATGCGGCACAGAGTCAAAGGCCTTTTTGTAGTCTATCCAGCATGTCGCCAGATCCTTTCGATTACGGCGGGCCTGTTGGCAAATGGCCATATCAATTATAAGGAGTTCTTTAGTACCGCGGGCCCCGCTCCTACATCCATTCTGAGAGACAGACATGATAGAATTTTCAATTAAGTGTAATGAAATTTTTCTTCTCAGAATAGATGTAAGAAGCTTATAAATTGTAGGTAGACATGTTATAGGCCTATAATTTTTAGGGTCCGTGGTGCTACCTGATTTATGAAGAAGGTGGGTTACACCAGTTGTTAGGAAAGTAGGAAGCGATCCTGATTCTAGGCATGATTGGAATTGTGTTGCCAACCGACCGTGTGAGCTCCGGAACCATTTTAACCAGAAGTTATGCAGTCCGTCTGGGCCCGCTGATCTCCAGTTAGGTAACAGACGGACTGCATTGGTAATATCTTCTTCGATGAGAGAAACCGGTTCCATGGGTTCTATAGTCTCACACGCTCGTTCGACAACTCGCATCCAATCACCCTCAGTATGATCAACGGGTGTCGACCAGATACTACGCCAAAACATATTAGTAGCATCATCATCTGGTGGACGCATGCCAATCACATTCGAATCAGGTCGCTCCCAACTTCTGTAAATCCACCTTTCGTCCCTATGGAATGTGCGATTTTGAGAGTAACGATCCACTCTCTTTTTATAACGCCGAATCCGATTTGCCCACGCACAGACTTTTTGTTTCAAAAAGTCAATGCGCTCTGTGACCCGTGATAAAAATTCTTGTGGCCTAATGTCAGTCCCCGAGAAAGCTCGAGTCACAAAGCGCATGACCCTTGGGCGTGAGTTGCCTGACCTGTAGCTAATGAGCTTTCCAATGAGTGCCCTAGTCTCAGCAATACGCCGCTCAATCCTGCATTGCCAAGTCGGAACAGCAGGTTTTGGGCGGGTAGCTATGTCATTTTTATAAAATTTTACATTAGCCACTCGGCATGCTGCGACGGCCGCGCAATACAGAATTGAATGCGTATCGCAGAGATCTTCGCTACCATCAAAATACTCAGAGAGTAGCGAATCCAGGGCACACACTAGTGCTACATTTTTTTTATGTGTAGGTAAACGCGGTAAGCAAGGTCGTTGTTCAAAAGGTATGGATCGATACTCTCGCATAGCACACTCCAAAGCACTCCTTAATGTATTGTTGCACACAGTACTTACGTGTGTAGCCCCGGTATCCATTACTTCTCTTCTTACTTCTTCTTCGGTCACAGCAGAGGCAATATTTTGTGTGACAGTTCGCGAAGTAGTAGGGGCATCCGGGCTACTCAGTGAGTCAGAGCGTAGCCTCTCAAGTACGGAGTCATCCAACAAATGACATCGCTGGATGGCCCGCACTTGATCCGATAGCCGCTGCGCTGATACGTTGACAGCCGGCTCCAGACCCTGAAACAAAGGCAGCATGCGAACACGGTACGCAGTGAGGTTGGTTCCTCCCCCTGTAGCCGCAAAATATGCCCGCATGACATTTTCGTTCATTGATGTCGTCCATCTCATGCGGCGCACATTACCACCGGTAGCGGGGGCACTATTCGAGGCCTGTGGGCCTCGGGACTCCATGCAGATCGGTGGCCGGCCTCTCCCTCGCCGGCGCGCAGGTGTTGGTGACGTCGGTGGGGAGAAATACTCGTCACTGGAGCTGCTGCTCGACGCCCCAGGGATTCCACTTGTGGTTGGCTGTGGGGCGGAGCTTAGTGACGAGTCCGGAGATGGTAGGCGTGCTGTCCTTTTTTGGGATCTTGTGATCATTTTTGTACCGTTTTCATGTTGTTATGTACATTTTTGACAGACATTAGATGTCATGTCATTTTCTGTTTTATGGCTATATTTTACATTTTTGATTGGATTCTATATTTATTGGATCTATTTTCGTCATGGAATTTATATTAAATGGTTTTGAGAAAGCTAGTACTGTTTTATTTGGTTTTATTGTATATTTTTCTGCGGGCACAAAAATGTCGTCAAAATTATTGTTATTATTATTATTTGTAGGCAGGCAGGCAGTTGCAGCAACTGGTAAGTGCCCGCATCCAACTATGCACCACTTATTTGGACTCTTTGCAGTTTTGGAGATGTTTGTCTAGTCTATTTTTGAACTGGTTGGCATTTGTTGCTGAGATAATTTCTACTGGTAGCTTGTTCCATTGTCTAACAACTCTGTTGACTAAGAAGTGTTTGTGTGGGTTGTTGTTGGAGTGAGTTGTCCTTAATTTCATGTGATGCCCTCTCAGCCGGGTATGGTGGTCACGATTAAATAATTGGTTAAGGTTCTGTATGTCATAATGCCCCTTTAAGATTTTCAAGGTATCGATCATGTCTCCACGTTCTCTCCGTTCTTGCCTATGATAGATTATTCTATAATTCTGTGTAGCGCTTAGTGGCGAGTAGTCAAACTAAAACAAACATTACAAGACCCTGTTTCTGTTCCATTTCGCTATGACGCACTAGATGGGGACGGGGGACAAGGTATGACGTCATGCCCCTCGCGTCTCCCTTCCCACCCGCATTTGGTCACGCGTTTTTCTTAAGAGAAATTTGACAGTGGCATCTCCGCTACTTAATCATATTCTGTCCTCCATGGTTTGACCGATATGTATAAGTATATGTATGTGGGTATGTATGTACATCTGTTCCCACATAACTTCTAAACTGCTGATCATATATTCGCAATTGAGGTATCGTTGGAAGCGTCTCAATTTTCCGCTGGTTTTA
Source organism: Eilema caniola (assembly GCA_949126895.1). Taxonomy (NCBI): domain Eukaryota; kingdom Metazoa; phylum Arthropoda; class Insecta; order Lepidoptera; family Erebidae; genus Eilema; species Eilema caniola. The sequence continues at coordinate 10,419,238 of OX421460.1, read as the reverse complement.
GGCTACGTGATGTCACATGAAATTGAATATGGCGCCCTCTAGACGACATAAAGCTATGAACTAAAAAAAAAAATTTTGAACAATATCGTGTTTGGTATCAATTGAAAGCACTTCGCTCAAAAAAATATATTTAATTAGTTGTTGCTCGCAGCTTTGCTTGCATAAACCGAATTATGAGAATATTTTTCCAGTTGACGTCTGTTCAGAAGTCTTACTAATGACGAAACATAAAACTTTAACGTGAGCTCTGGGTATATTACCTATGTAAATGCAAAATGATAAATATAAAACAAAAAAAATGCGTAAAATACAAAACGGTACAATAAAATTAAATACTTCCCAAACTACGTCATCTACTTTACAACTCCAAAAGAATTTAAATAAAAAATAAGTACAAAAACTATAACCCGACTACTCGAAAGTTGTGCTCTCAAAAGTATGAAACAAGAAAATATTTTCACCTGCTTTATGTACAAACTACTATTCACTCTACATCTATTAAATAAACAACTTACACGTTATATATTTTAATGTATTTAATACATACTGTACATAGTGATGATCAGAGAATAGCCGTGGTCATGTGCTACCTACCCTATAAAATAATCAATCATAAGCCTTAGACAAAAGTTGCATATTACCACAGCGAGTTCCGGGAGTTAGGGAGTTTTTTTATTGGAAATTTCCTCCTTTTTCAGATATTTTTTTTGAAATTACTTAAATATTAACAGTTTATGCAATATTCGCAAAAAACTAAATGCTATTTTTTTCATCTTTAATTGTTTATAACATTTGCATTTTTTTATGTGCTAATTTATGCTTTTGGCACATTTTTCTAGCCGTCATTCCAGATCCAATGAGCTATCGCACATTATTTTAAGAGCAGTATCTCTATTTTATACCATTTTAAACTTGTCGACTAGACTAGTGGTCGATTTTGAAGTAGCAAAAATATTGTTTGGTGTTTGCAATGATTGACGAGAGTCAGTTTTCACACGTACTACAAATTTGTTACGTTCCAGGATACGCAACAATTTGGTTCGTACGGGTGTACCACTAACGAACATCGAACACTCGGTTCGTCAAACATGTTCGCGGCTATCCTATTTGTATGTTCCGTATAGACGGTGTTCGAATAGTTTTAATGAATGTTATGTAACAAAACTGTTCGTATAGAACTTGGAAGGGTACAGGCGTTTATATTTTATATAAAACTGTTCCCCTGACTGTTGGAATATCCACATAAAATTAAAATTATTTTAAATAAACTTAAACAAACAACATTAAATTAAATAAACTGATAAGTCACTTGCCACGAAAGAACATCGTGACTATAGAAAATAATTTTGCTGGATTGGCGCACCTATGTTATATGTATAAAAACATAATTAACATCATACAATTTTTGTTCATAAACATTTTTCACAATCACGAGTCTTGTGAAAAACTCCTGCATAACTTACATCGCAGTAATGTGTTATCGAGACTGCAATCATCGCAGTAAAGAACATTCGCAGCAACACAATGGCAAATTTTGTCAGTAACGTGCATTGCAATGGTAAAGTATTACAGTAGTTATACCTTACGTACATACCTACACCGCTTTTGTAAACATTCGAAATAAGTACTAACATCACAGTAAAGAACTTAATTACAACCCTAGAGCACAGAATAAGTAATAGTTCTAGTGCTGAACTGAAAACTTTTACATTCTCGAATGGAAAATAATCGAAGCAATTTGCGTAACAACTTAAATTCGAACTTAGGGAGCTATTAGGGAGCAACATTATTCGAATGTATTTATTAAACAGTTAAACAGGCAATGACTGAGACGAGGCACGCAGATCGGCTGTTTTGTAGTAATATCCTTTGATATGTAAAGTTTGGTGACACTATTGTAGACTGTCTGTCCTTATGATTGCATTCCAGTACTTCGACTTGAGTACTCCGAGAAACAAATTATATGAATACATTTATTGCTATTGTGACTGATTCTGTTTTCACGCAAAGTTTGACAGAAATGTATATCCCTATCTCTTTGTCTACCGAAGGTCAGCCCGACATAGATTGAGATACATATTAGCTTTGTCAAGTTTGTTAAGTGGTTTTTGTAACAATAGAACCACTACAACTCACCCCCATTATCCTACACGACACGATCAATCACTAACATTGACATAGCCTGCGTTCATCGGTTCCGCCCTCATAACTTGGGTATAAATATATTAGCTTTTGCCAGCGGCACCGCCCGTGTCAAATACTGATCCCATTCTGGCAACCCTTAGGAATCTATTCCTGAAAATAATATAGCATTCCCGAAGATCCGAAATCGGTATCTTATTTAGAATGGAATGTTAATTTTCCTGCTAAAAATCGACCAATGAATGACGCAGCGGCCAAGTCACTCCTTTTATCTTATTACAGATTTATTTTTAAACGGTTTTATTTAGTTTATCCTGCTCGATGGTGGGATTTCATTGAAATTTTACCTATTTCCTGTTGACTTATTATCTGATACTTAATACTAACTCACCCTTTGTTGAATGGCAATACAATTTAAGATGGCGCTAAATGACGAATAACATCCGCTTTAACAGCTTCCTTAATCAATATAACAGTTTAAGTTAAACAATTTATCTTTTGATAAAAATAAGATGCTTAGAAAGTCATATCGACTGTTTTTACCAAACATATCTAAATGGCAAGTTTACTTCTCACCTTTTTTAAACGAAATGTCCCCTAATCCCCTAATCAAACATCGACTACGGCAAAAAATCATGTCATCCGTAGAAAACTACTTCACTTTCATCAGCAGTTGTAAAATACGACCAGCAAATCTACCGTGGCTCTACTAAAGATCAACTGAACGAGAATACAAATAGACAGGTATACTGACAGGTAAAAGTAAATTCGTTCACTTACGGAGACGCTTCGTTCACTCGGTGAATTATTAGACGTTGGAATAGTGCCAACTGGCTGCGAACTAATAGCCTTATTTCATTAATTTAGCTAGGTACTGTGCAATATTCACGAATTATTGTTCGACTTGTGCACACATTGATACAGGCACGAGCAATCAACACAGACATTCACTAACGAAGGTTGATAAAGCGTTTGTTGATGTAATTTCTGACATAATTTAAAGCGAATGGCCATACGATTTATAGGTATTTACTTAGTTACCATTACAGCATTCGGGCCCTTATGCTTTGGAAGTTTTAGACAGAAGTGTGTGTGTGTGTTTGTTGTGTATCTGTTACAGCTAACTAGCTTAATAAATTAAATAGTTATTTTAACTGCCTAGGCTCTTAACTATGGGGCCCTGTTCATTAGCCGCCAGAAAGACGTTCAGCCATTTGATTAAACGACTAGGCAAATGTTACTTTTAAACTACCGCGGTGTAAACTCATAGTTTTTATATGCTCACTTCGGTAGTTGGGATTTTTACCACACACACTGATAAATACTTGCACATTTCCTCGCATCATCACCCACTTAATCAAAAATCTGTGAGCTCGACACTCATCAAGTGTGCTAATGACTTGTGTGACCCTGAACACCTTCAGCAAGTGTTAGATCATGTTCAGAAGGTTCTTGAAGTGAATGGGTATGCTACAAGGTCTAAAAAGCTGCGACGTGCACCGAGGAAGACGCTGCCGGGTGTTGACCACTAACCGGCTTTCATGCAGTTTGTGAAAGATATAGCTGACAAGATCGGATCTTGCTTACGGAAGTTTTCCATCAAGACGATCTTTAAACCGTTCGCCAAAGTAGCAAAATACGTGCGAACATCAACGGACGTCATACCTTTACAAACACCGGGTGTGTACAAATTGGATTGCCGTTGTGGTAGTTCGCACAAAGGACAAACCAAGCGAACCATTGCAGAGTCAGAGAAGATATCGCAGTAAATCGTCAGTACAGAACATCTTGAGTCGGGTACGAATTACTGGATTGAGCTTCACCAACCCAAAGCCCTCTTCACTGATTGACACTACTATCCATGTATTGTGCGTGAAGCTATTGAAATTAAAAATATAAAAATGTCAATAGGGAAGATGGATTCAAACTATTCGAGATACAGCGAATTACCATAAAAAAAATTAAACACCGCGTGTCTTGAGAATTTAACCCACAATCGATCTGTGATTTGTACTAAATACTAAAACTGATCTGTAAAGGACGTTTAGTAGGTAGATACTTGATAGATATATGTCGTTAAGTTGCGTCAATAGAGAACGACATCGCCGATAAAAGCCTTGCGACTTATGAGTCGTACACAATCTTTAAAAGCTTTCTGAAGTGGTCTGGCTTTCGTTTGAAAGACTCTCGAGTCGTGCAGTTGAGCACTAATGTATCGATAAAATGGCGGATGATATAATATTTCCTCCCGTTCGAGGCGATGCCATCTAATTGTATGTCTTTAAGTATGTTTGAAGTATGAAATCGTATGTTTTTTTAATTAGAGGTACCCATAGGTAATTGAGTCTGGCTCTGGTCTATTTTGCGTAAGCCTTTCGCTTAAGCACTTTGACCGTACTTGTTCATAGGCCAGGGTAAGCATTTACTTTAATTTGGTAAACTTTGGTAAGAGAAGATGAAAAACACTTTATAATCATCTCTCACAACCAGTTTACGTGGCGATTGCGTGTTATGATGGTCTTTTTTTACGTGCGGGGAAATCCCTACGGATACCCCCACCCCTCCGGAGCCGGAGGAGGAGGTTATGTCGGACTCGAACCGACTAAATCGCACGCCGTCTGTGGGTCGGTGAGCTAGGCCGATGGTGAGGTTGTCTCGTGACATATCCTTCGCACCTCGGCTGACCCAAGGCCATTACTCTCGGTCTGGCCCTCCTCGGGAGGGGGGACCACGTGGTCCCCTACTCGCCCCAGGTATGGGGGGACGCGCATCGTCCTACGATGCGCGCCGCCGCGTTGGCCTGCTTCTGCTAGGGTGACGAGCGGCTCCACCCGTCACCCTCAGGCCCGCGCTCAGGGGGGGCGGAGGTCGGTTTGCGCCCTCCGACGCCCGAGCCGCCTTCGACCGCGGGCAGCGATATCCGCGAGTCTGTCTCGCTCGCTGTGCCGCGCCCGCTCTGCTGTCTCCTTCACGAGCATGACCTGCTCGCATAAGGAGGCGCTGGCAGCCCACGCATCCGCGCAGCGGACTATCGCCGCGAGCAGGGTGGAGAGCCTGAGCACTCTCACCCCGTCCGTCCGTCACAACGTTCCCGCCCCGCCTCGGCGTTTCGAACACCGGACACTCGGTGAGCGTGGGCAGCCCCGAGTCCACGCTCGCGTCGCAGTGATGGCACTCGGGTGTTGGCTCTATGCCCATCAGATGCAGGCACCGCCCGAAGTTACCGTGTCCGGTAATGACCTGCGTCTGACGGTACGAGAGGCCATCGTGTGGCCTCTCTAGCCACTCCCCCATGATGGGTCTTACCGCCGCAATCACGGCGTGCCCTATCGCTATCGGTTGAGTAGAACCAGAGATCTGAACAATAATATATTATAATAATCTGAATGAGACTGATTCGTAAAAAAAATCTTTTGGTTTTCATTTGACATCCTGGGTCTTCTTCTTCACCCTAGCGTTAATCCCAGTCGCATCCGAAGCTTTTCAACTTGATCCTTAGCAGTCTAACTTTTCCGTGAAGCGGACTCTCATCTGACGTCCATAACCCTAAAGCGATATCGAAACATTGCAGCTAGACCAGTTGTGGGACTTTTGAGGGCTCCAACTACCCGTAACGATAAAAAAAACAGGTCGAAAGGCGGACCACCTCGTGAATGAAAATTATTCATTGAATAAATCCTGATGAAATACATAGACTGATTAGAGCTTGGGGAAGGACAAAGTGGAGTAGAAAAGAGAGACAACGGTGAAGGAGCAAGGTATAGGTAGAGATGAGAGTAGAGAGTGAAGAAGAGATGCAAGTTAGGAAGCTGAGTAGAGTGGCGAGTAGACAGGCAAGTGTTTTTATATTCTTTTAATTATCTTGATACGAGACAAATTTATATTCGCCCATATTTAGTCTTAAGAAAAGAACGACGAAAGACTAAAAAATGCTGCAGTGAAGTTTGTTAGGCTTAGTTTTACGCGGAATTTGACGTCAAAAAGATGTAGTCACGCTGCACGATTTTGAGAAATAAAGAACTTGAATTTCAAGAAAGAAGTCGAGTAGAGAGGCGATTAGAAAAACGAATGGAGAGGCAGGTGGAGAGGCGAGTAGAGAGTCCAGTACAGAGTTGACTAAAGAGTCCAGTAAAGATTGTAGCAGAGATGATTAAAGGATCCAGTAGATAACCGAGTAGAGAGTGACTGACTCTGCGCTAAAATTTACAACACTACGCGATAAGCGACATCCACGCGGGTGGAGCCGCGGGCAACAGCCTTTAAAACAATAAAGCTTAATTCCAAATGACCAAATACTTACCTAAATTGCTTAAGCAAGTAATCAATTTGAATGATTTATTATTCCACCCACCCATTACTTTCAAGGTCATTCTAAAGTATTTTCATTGTGAAGAAACTATTCAAGTTCTAAATGTATTGAAACGATTTATCCACAAGAAAAACCCATGGTGAGGCTTACTGTATTTTGCTCTAATATACCTATACCCCATCCATTATGTTATTGGATGTTAGACAGATGAAAGTAGTGATTGCATAAAAATTTAAATTAATTAAATCGATCGATTAAATAAATCGATAAATGAAAATGTAGGGATCGTGATTTTATGTAGAATTATTCTTTATAAATAGGTACATGATAATGAAGCAGTAGATACTTCGTGTCTGTACTCAATTCATAAATGTTATTTATTACTAGCTGACCCGCCTCGGCTTCGCCCGTGGCATACTTCAACCTAGTAGCACCACTAGCCATTATGTGTCAATCAATTGTTTTGCCCTCCTGGAATCTCTCCACTAACACTTGAACTTTATGAGTGATATTAATATTCAAATTGACTTTTAAGTATTAGAAGTTATAACGAATCGTTTCTATGGGACTATAGAAAAGTGTTGCTTTTAGACTTTTTCAGGAATTTTTTAAATTTTTCTCTGCCTGAAGACCCATCCTCGTATTGTAAGGAATATTCTGAAAAAAGAATTAGCGTAATCGCGGTTCAGCTGTTCCCGAGATTTGCGGTTAGCAACACATTCAGCGATTCATTTTTATATCTAAGTGCACGGCAGTGCGCAGGCCAAGTTCCAGCAACAGGCCGCGCGTATGCCGTGCACGATAAACACGAACCGTTTCGACCTACTTTTGACCCCCCTGTAGCTCAGTGCTTATTGCAATTACAGATATATAATTATACCTACGTTATCATATACTAGTACTAAAGCAGTTTGCCAATTTTTATTGCTACAGTAGATCCTAAAATATGATCCTGTGAATATAGCTAATTTTGGCACTGACTGACTCATTCACTGACCGGTAATCAAAACCTTTAGGTCACTTCCGATTGTCTTAGCGTTATGAAATTTGGCACACAGGTCGTGTGTTAAATGTAGATTAACGCAAATTAAGAAATTTAAGAAATCGATTAAGCGTGAGTTGGCTCTATCTGATATAGAATTTTTAATAAAAATATATATGAACCAGTGATACAATGAGAATACGTTGTTCTAGCGTTAAGAAATTTCGCACAGCACGAAAACCTGCCAGGTTCAAATTTAAAAGTATTATAATTTTAGATATTTTTAACCAAGTACCTACGTTCACAACTAGGTATACCGTGTTTTAAGTTAGGTGTATGGTAAAGTGAATTTCGGCCAGATGGACCGTTGATGATCAGGCTGTTGCTGAAGATGATTATGATCGATTTTAAAGTGCATCTAAACTTGGCATTGGATTGGATTTCAACCCTTTTTTAGGCGAACAATTAGCCGATAGGAACTTGCCCCCTTTTTAACAGGTATGTTTTGATGAGATTATAGATAAAACGATGGTGAGTCATACCGCACATGCTAATCTCCAAAAAAATATTGACATTGTGGTATTTATCTTTAGGATTTTTTCGATTTCAACGTACCTTCGAAATTCTACCTGTTTGGCTTGGCACCGACTTTAAAGTCTTTTAGTGAGCTTAACACTGACTTGTTAAAAGCCCTTTCGGATAGCCCATTAAACACGCTACTTCTATGAGATAGTATTAAAGGAATAAATGTTAAATGAGATGAAACATTTATCTCAAAGGAGGAAGTATGCATCGAAGGTTATATTGACGCTACTACACTACTACTAAGCAAGTAAACTCGGAAGCACTGAAAACTAGACTACGATGACAGATTATTGAAATTACTGTCTGCTGATTGTATCTATCTTTAATAAAATACCTGTCGAATCAATAATATTCCTCCCATAACGCAAACGAGACAATAATAACGTGTGTTGATAAGGAACTCCATTATCTGCCTGTTTAGTCAAAATCTAAAGCATTCCAGCATTTCTGCAGCCGTATTTAGGTACGTCTGTATCTATAATTTAAACGAGACATTCATGCTGTACATCGCAAAAAAGTTATGTTCTCTGTCTTTGTACTCCAAGTCTAAACAAATCTAGCATTTCGTTGTCCACAGCAATGTGTCACCGTGTCACAGGATGGTCATAAATCTATCAAAACCTGGATCGTTTCACATTTTCTATTTGATTTTGCAGAGTGGCTTTGCGAATCTCAGATATACAAGGACCAAAACCAATAGGACTACCTCAAAACTAACCTAATAGTCCTTTCAATTTAGACATTTGAAGTTACATTAATATACAACAAGCTGAAAATTTGTGAAAACGTTGAAAATATAATTATAAATGAAATATAAATGTTATTGCTGTAGGATTCTTTTTTTATTCAAGGTCAAAGGTGAAAAATAATGATTTTTTTAGCTATTTTTAGCGAAACGGTAAATAATAGCCCAGTCTATCTAAACTAAATTATAGGAGTGTGGTTACAATAATTCGCACCCAGCTGAAATTTATTAGGATTGTCTAAAACACTATCATAAATGAAATATAACAAGTCCTCATCGATCCGATATCTGTTTTTTTTATTCAGGGTCAAAGGTCGTAAAAATGGTTATTTCACGATTTTCAGCAAAACGGTAAGTTTCATCATAAAAATATGTGAGACAAAGTTAAAAGCCATGTAATTAGCTATAAAACTCGATCAAGTGCGAGTCGAGCCCGCGTACCAAGTGTTCCGTACGAAACTTAATTGAGGCGCAGACTTGCGCTACGTAAGCGGCATTACACTTTGATTGCGTCAAATTATAACTTTGAATTTACCATACTTCCCGTTGAGCTAGAATCATGAAATTTGGGAAGAAGCAAGGTCTTATAGCACAAATAGAGGGGAGAGATCGAAAGTTACCAAAACACGAATACTGCAATAATTGTAAAGTTTATTGTGTCTGAATAAAGGCTTATATTATTTATTATTATAGCATAGCTATGATCAAACTTACCATTTTGCTGAAAAGCACCCTGTCTGAATAAAGGCTTATATTATTTATTATTATAGCATAGCTATGATCAAACTTACCATTTTGCTGAAAAGCACAATCCCTTTTTATTCCCGAATAAACCGACCTTTAATCGCGAATAAAAAAAAAATCAGTCATCGGATCGAATATTTCATTTGATACTGTTTGGAACAATCCTACCAATTTTGAGCTGGGTGCGAATTATTGTTACTCCAGATGTGTAGATGGTAAGAGAAACACTTCAGCAGTGCATTCCTTTCATTTCTAAAACTCATCATGTGTGTATTAGTTATTGAGGAGATTATACAAATAGTTGGTTTTTAGCTTAGCTAATGGCTAATTCAGAATCTAGACCACTCTAAGTTTGGTAGAACAAGAGCAGAATACAGTTGAACCTTTAACCTAAAATGCATTACCTCTACCTTCGTTCAGATTGCACCGCGAAGGTGTTATCTGGTTTAGGATATTGCAATCAGGATTTCACTGTCCTTATTGTCGAAATAAGACATCTATGAATCTACGGGCTGTATTCTAGAATGGTACTCAGTTATGAATCTCGGCTTATCTGATTACATTTCCGTTTCTCTGTCTTATACAATCTGTCCTTAGATAGATCGAGATTCAGGACTGAGTGTCGTTCTAGAATACGGGCCTACGACTTCGTTGCAATTTTTCAGATAGGATTTAGTTTCTTGTTTACAATTTAATTTTTAAAATGGGAGAAGTTGGACCGTGGTATTATTTATTCAAAGCCTATTTACTTGTAAATAGTCTTTAGGTACATGTCGTTGAAATTGCTGAAGTATACATTTACGGCAGTAAATCAAAAGTCACCGCCATGACCTCATGAATATTTTTTTCTGCTTGGATATTATAACTTAAAGTCTAATTGTGAATGTGTTTTAATATACCAAAATGGTTAAGTAATCGTTAATCACTGCAGTTTGGCATTTTATACCCTTACAATGTAAGGTAATAAAATTTTAATGTTCTGTTTTTATAAATTTAACCTTTATACATACTATGTTTTCTTAAATCGAATAATTCATCTGTAGCTACTTCAGTTCGAAATTTCGGCTGTGTCCCCAATATGCAAACAAGACGCTATCCAATCACCTTGAAAGGGCTACACTCTATTGTGGAACTTTCGACAATTGTTGTATCTATGCTAATATAATGTACATCGTAGATCTATTACAGAATATTGAATCCTTTGCCTAAGATGTTCATAATTGTTACGTTGTGACCTAAATGAATAAATTTATTCGAATTTGAAATTTATGGGCAAAACCCAAACAACATTAAGTCTTTCCATTTCATAAGAGTGTTACTTTGAGATACAAATTCTATAAGCTGTATAGCAAGGTATCACAAAATTGTGATGTGTTTCTGTCGGGACTAGTAAATTGATACAAGTAACATCTTGCGGATATGACTTCAATGAGGTGCTTCTTCTGAATCTACTAATGAGACGTGAAGAAGAACGCTGATGTTCTCATTATGACATCAATCATCATAGCGAGAACATCGGTATTCTTCTTCACGTTGTAACGTTGTGGATTTTTTATAAATCAATTTTAAATAAATTCTATAATATAGTCGATAATTTAGTATTTTCGACACTAAATTACTAAATTGTCTATGGCTGTGCGAGCGAGATTAGACAACACTAACCTAAGTGTCTATTCACGGCGCTAAAGTGGGCCCTTTCTTCGGCTATCCTTGCCGTGGGAGGTCGCTTTGACCCCGGCGGCCAACTGCTGTCGGCACCGGGTAAGTTTTGAGATCAACATTTCCTACTTCTTCTACAGGTGAAGACTCTCCAGCGGTGCAGCTTTATGCCTGCTAATATGCATGGCTTATCTATGTTTTAATTTATTATTTTATGATTCTAGTATGTGCTATTTCAGCCTACTATTTACTGCCACGAGACCGATGACCTCTACGGTCGGAGGTCACGTCACCAGCTTGCGCTGCGTAATTATTAATTTTTCTTATAGCTTCTAGCTACGCTGTTCTGCCGCTGGGGAGATTATCTTCACCTGCTATTATTTTTAGCGGGTCACTGGACGTAGTTTCCATGTGACATACTGACCCGCACTCTTTCTTTTTCCAGGGTCTTCGCACCGGGCTTCACGCCATCATTCGGCCGTGAGGCACACCAGCGAGGACCCTGGCACGCCGGCAACATCAGCAGCCGGGAGTCAACGAGCTAAGTGCATACCACCATCTCTGCACAACGGATCAAACAACGCCTCGGCAGAATATTTATTGCGAATCCACCCTGAGATTCATTTCCATTTACCTATATATAAATTCATGTAACGATTTTTATCGCTTTTATATCGATTACAATTATGTTATCAATTGTTAATCTATCTTTTCATTTCTCTGCTCATACCCTAGCCGGTATAGACTTTATATTATTAATTTTACAGTGCTCCCATAGTCTCTTTATTTAACTTTCATTAAAACACGAGCATCAAAATTTTTTCTTCCGTTACATTGGCGCCCATTAAAGGTATTATTCTGCCGCAGGTATTGTGTGTTTGATCTGTTATACTTTATTTATTCTTATTTCTCTTTACTTTACCAGTGTGGTGATTTTTTCACCAATTTTTAGTGATTTTTATTTTTTACTCCAAATGTGGGTACTTAAAAATAAATTTTAAATTCTATTTTAAACTGATTAATGACCATTTATGTCTGTTATATCAGTTCAATTGCCTATATATTTACATTAATACCTTTGTTTCACGTAACAACAAGGTAATTATCATTACTTTAACAATTTTTTTGCATTAACACTATATTGTTGATGAAACCTTTGTACTAGTTAAACTAGACAGGTTTATAATCTTTTAGTTGTTTCAACTTTATATTACACTTTTATACCCACTGGTAAGGTAAGGACCTATTTTCTTTAACTTCTTATGGACTTGTTGATCTCAACTTCATATCATCTCGCTACTTACTTTTTATTAATTTTTGTGCAGGTGTGTCTATTGTACACACACTGAGTACCCCGTCAGTGAATTCATTATATTTTTATATTAACTTACCCTTATGTGCATATATTTTGCATAATAATAACTTACTAGTTATTATATCAACCTATTGCTGGTTGAATTTTGTTTATTATTTAATTTTTTCAACTATTTTGTTGTTTTGAACACAAATAGTCTACTATTCACTGACAGGTTACCTATATTTTACTTTATTTCAGTAAATTACTTACTTTATTGAAGTAAATTACTTCATTTTATGTCAATCTCGCTCATCGCACCATAGTTTTTACTTATTACTAATTTGGGTTACTTTACCATTTAAATTTTATACTGAACTGTTTTGTAGTCATGTTGCTCGTTGTCGGATCTCTGTATCCAAATTAGCTTCTTTATTTATAAAAAAATATATATATATATATTCCTTGAAAAGAAATACAAGGAAAAACAAAAGATCTCCATACAATAAAAAAAAAAAAAAATCTTTGAAAAGAACAACAAAGATAATAAATGCTTAAATTGATAGTCCTTCATCTTGTTCTGCATATGGGATTGTTGAGTTTGCTATATTTCAAGTTATTAAAATCATTACCCTTAATTACTGCAATTCTGTAAATATACAATAATACATTACCATTTCCCCGAGTCCTCTTAAGATGCCTGGTGCATCAATGGACATATTCATGACAAAGTGTGTGTTCCTTTCATGTTATTTTTAGCAAATATATAGCAGTCACTCAAATAATCAAATAATTCGACATAAAACATTTTAATTACACAAAATAAACAAAACATAAAAGTTAACCTAACATAATCAATTAATTTAATTAAACTAACAACTTAACTTCTTGATAATTAATAAACACTTGTTTTATTCTTATAATAACTATAGTTGTAATCATATGTTAATTCCAATTAACTTAACATTGCCTTTAAATAATATTACACCACTGCTGTGGCAAACAAGTATATACCAACACATACTTGTAACTTAAAATAAATATAATTAAAACTTGTATTTTACAAACTTCTTCTTGTTATTGTACTGTGCTGGTACACTGCCTACAACCTTTTAATCACTTCATGGTCGTAATGATATACACTTTTACCTATAAAAGGGTCAACAGTTATAACTTTAATTTCATGTACCCAACTATGAACACTTTTTACAAAAACTTTTAATAACTTGAAACACACATCCGTCCTGTTGATAGTCTTCTTGCGTACAAGTGTACTGCTTTTCAATTGTTTACTTGTATCTTTGATTCTTATAATTATTGAACATCAAATTAATTTCATCAAAACTTTGTTTTGAATTTGTTCTGAAAGAAAAATGTAACTTGAACTGTCAAACGTCATATAATTTTGACAATCAAAAAGTGTTGCCAGTAGTATAATTTAAAAAAAAACTACTAATTTTGTATCAAAATTGCCTTGTTTTTTTAAAAAACAAAATAAGATTATTCTATTGAGAATAACAACTTTTGGTCTTTTGTGCTAAATATTATACAAAATCTTTTGACCCTATGGTTGCCTCCGTATTCTGTTGTCTGACTTTTCCTGGGATGGATGTTTCATTATTATGTTCCTGTTGTTTTTATATCAACATTTATTTACTACAGTATGGTGTATTATGCCTAATAAAAATAAAAATAAAATATAATATAATAAAAAATAAATTAATTAAAAATATTTAATATTTTTTTAAATCTATGTTCTTTAGAACTGGAACTTAGAAATTTTTCATAAATTTTGACTTTTTGCAAAAAAATCTTTTTATCCTTTGGGTTAACCCTAAAATGTCTTCATGGTCTTCAAGGACTTTTAAAAAATTTTTTGGAACTTTTTATCACAAGACCAACGCAAACGACTACAAAACATTAAATAAATAATTTGTTTGTTGAACCTGGAGTTCTGATTTTATTTAATTTTTAAACTTTGGAAAGTTTTTAAAACTTTTAAATTTTTTGGACACTCGTTGTTCCTTTTGCAACTCATGTTTGCATATATAATACTCGCAGTATGTGGGTCAAATAATAAGCCATTTTCCTTTGAAAATAACTCTTTTAATAATAATTTGACTTGGTCATAACTTTTAAAAGTAGTTAATTATACTTTTGCTTTGTTCATATTTGACAATGACACTTATATGGCTAGACTAAATTTAACTTATACTTTTTAAATCTTATTACCCTACCACTGCTATATATTTTCTTCTTCTTTTCTCCTCTCTTTGAGATGGAACTTTGAACTTCATGTTCGTTTTCCTTATTATTAGGCTTTGCCTAGTAATGGTTGTTGTGGGTCGGTTGGCGTTTTAAACCAACCGATGTTGTTTTTGGGTCCGTTGGCGTTTTAAACCAACGGATACCTTATCTTGGTGCTGGGATACTAAACCAGTCACCGGGAATTTTTATGGTTTTATACCATTTGTTGGATCTGTTGGCGTTTTAAACCAACAGATACCTTTTACTTCGAGCTGGGAATTCAACCAGTATCGGGGTACTGTTTTATGGTTTTATACCACTATGCTGAGCGGTCGTGCAAACTCAGTTTTAAAAACAAGCCTCATTGCATCCCTTTTTGTTATGTCTTCTTCCGAGCGGTTTGCAAACTCGTGAAATAAGCCTTATTGCAGATGCGGTAATGTATACATCTAAAATAAGCCCTATACTAAAAACATAACACTTTCCCTTTTTAAAGTTGAAAATATATAGTGGTTCGATTGCTCCTTTTCTTCCCATTGAAATTGTTGTCTGTGACATTTCAATGTTTTCCATCTTGTTCGATTTACGTCTGAGTCTCCAGTGCCTATGAACCTGGAAACTCTCTTTGAAAGGAACGCGTGTGCTACATTACTGAAGTGGTAACCGCTAAGTATGGATGAACATGATAGGGGAGGTATGTAAGGGAGTATGTATGTGTAAG
The DNA here is from genome assembly GCA_949126895.1 of Eilema caniola. Lineage (NCBI taxonomy): Eukaryota > Metazoa > Arthropoda > Insecta > Lepidoptera > Erebidae > Eilema > Eilema caniola. Next base: position 10,403,810 of record OX421460.1, on the reverse strand, counting down.
CGTAAGTCAGGCATTTTATTGAGCAGTCCAGTATCGGGTTTTTGGGTAACAAAAACCCAGAACTAATTGGGGGGGTATTGTAACGTTGTGGATTTTTTATAAATCAATTTTAAATAAATTCTATAATATAGTCGATAATTTAGTATTTTCGACACTAAATTACTAAATTGTCTATGGCTGTGCGAGCGAGATTAGACAACACTAACCTAAGTGTCTATTCACGGCGCTAAAGTGGGCCCTTTCTTCGGCTATCCTTGCCGTGGGAGGTCGCTTTGACCCCGGCGGCCAACTGCTGTCGGCACCGGGTAAGTTTTGAGATCAACATTTCCTACTTCTTCTACAGGTGAAGACTCTCCAGCGGTGCAGCTTTATGCCTGCTAATATGCATGGCTTATCTATGTTTTAATTTATTATTTTATGATTCTAGTATGTGCTATTTCAGCCTACTATTTACTGCCACGAGACCGATGACCTCTACGGTCGGAGGTCACGTCACCAGCTTGCGCTGCGTAATTATTAATTTTTCTTATAGCTTCTAGCTACGCTGTTCTGCCGCTGGGGAGATTATCTTCACCTGCTATTATTTTTAGCGGGTCACTGGACGTAGTTTCCATGTGACATACTGACCCGCACTCTTTCTTTTTCCAGGGTCTTCGCACCGGGCTTCACGCCATCATTCGGCCGTGAGGCACACCAGCGAGGACCCTGGCACGCCGGCAACATCAGCAGCCGGGAGTCAACGAGCTAAGTGCATACCACCATCTCTGCACAACGGATCAAACAACGCCTCGGCAGAATATTTATTGCGAATCCACCCTGAGATTCATTTCCATTTACCTATATATAAATTCATGTAACGATTTTTATCGCTTTTATATCGATTACAATTATGTTATCAATTGTTAATCTATCTTTTCATTTCTCTGCTCATACCCTAGCCGGTATAGACTTTATATTATTAATTTTACAGTGCTCCCATAGTCTCTTTATTTAACTTTCATTAAAACACGAGCATCAAAATTTTTTCTTTCGTTACAACGTTTCTTATGCCACCACAGCCATAAGTTCCGTGCACCAACATGTAGGTATGTTGACGTTCAATTTGTTAAATCGAAGAATTGCATTTACATAATGAAATTTCTTCACTGGTAGTAGTTTGCCTACTTAAAATCCTCAACAAGAAAACCGTAATTTCTTCAGCGACGGTTAAGTTATCCCCCAAACCCTATAACCTTATGGACAATCAACCCCCAGAAAAAGGGGATTGAAACACAGAATGCCACAAAACTCGGTATAGATTAATAATAAGATCATGTTCCTCTTATCGCCTGCGTGGTTTAACTATTAACCTGTTTAAATGTCTTACAAATACTTTTTACATTACAGAGCTAAATAAAACTAATGATAAGGAAACAATTTTCAAACATTTTTTTTTGTACTATGAAAACTTACGTGCCTATGCCCTAAGTTCACATTCAAGGTTGAATTACGTCAATCCTCTTCATTTACATTACAGAGCTAAATAAAACTAATGATAAGGAAACAATTTTCAAACATTTTTTTCTGTACTATGAAAACTTACGTGCCTATGCCCTTAGTTCACATTCAAGGTTGAATTACGTCAATCCTCTTCAGTCCCTTTCTGTTCTGTGCTTTACATAGATACGGGCTTTGATGTAGCACTCGATGGAATTGTAAAACGGACTCTTTACTGGCATTGTTCAGAAAACGTATTGTATGCTTATACAATTTACTTACTTTATACCTACTTAGTTTGAGAGGTTCTTTTATGAATTTAAAGCAAAGCAATAAATGTAGGTATAATAATATATTTAGAATTAATTGTACAAGAATATGCGAGTGACTCTTTGGGTAGCTACATCACTGGCGCCTTCGCTAACATCAAAAATGGGTAGTGCAAGTGTAATAGACTTGTCGCCAAAATTCGTTTCAAAACGTTGAATATTAGTCATAAACTCATAAAATGGCTAGATGATGTTGGATTTTCGAGACACGAGGAATGTTTATTCTCGTAAAAAGACGGTCTTCACAGATGGTGTACTTACTTATCATACAATAAGTCTAAGGCGCAGTTTATACAGAAGGGGCGTGGCGGGGACGTATGACGTGGCGGAAAATTTAAGTAACACAATATAAACCTTATGTAGTGTGCAATCCAGTGAAAGGGTGGAAGATGTTAGGAGTGGATGGATATTTGTGGCTGACTTTATTTTTCAATACGTTGTTGCGATCCCAGATAGTGAAGATCCCAGATGACTGGTACAATAGTGCACTAGTGTCTATCTTTAAAAATAAGGGTGACGTGCGAGACTGCGGCAACTATCGGGGAATAAAGCTCATGTTACACAATATGAAGGTTTGGGAAAAGTGATAGAGAAACGTGTACGAGAGGAAAACGTGATTACCCTAAACCAGCTCGGGTTTATGGCTGGCCGCGGGACCACGGACGCCATTTTTGCTCTTCGCCAACTTTGCGAAAAGTATAGGCGTGCGCACAAAAACTTGCACATGCTATTTGTGGCTCTCGAGAAGGCATACCCAGACCGGGTACCCAGAACGGTTTCGTGGTGGGTCCTGAAGGAGAAAGGTGTGCCTGGGAAGTACATAGAGTTGCTCTGTGCGATGTACTGTCGATCAAGAACAAGAACCTATGTACGATCCGTTGCTGGCAACACCGGCAAGTTCAATGTGGCGGTAGGTTTGCATCAAGGCTCGGCGCTAAGCCCCCTATCTCTTCTCTTTCTACCTGTTGATAATGAATGCCTTGACATCGGATATACAGGAGGAGAGCCCCTGGTGTATGCTGTGTGCTGACGATATTGTCTTCGTTGAGAAGATGGGCTAGAGGTACAGAGCAGATTGGAGGAATGGCAGTGTACACGGGAGAGGCTTAAAAATCAGTAGAACCAAGACTGAATATATGTTCTATGATTTCGGCGGTTTCTCCAGTTCTACACCCATGATGTTAGAAGGTGCAGCGACAAACGAAAGGCGCGAAATGCGAATGTTAAGGTGGATGTGTGGTGTGACGAGAATAGAGAGAATAAGGAATGACTATATTAGAAGAAGTTTAAAAGTGACACCAGTGAATGAAAATTGAGAAGCGAGCGACTGTCGTGGTATATTATGAGAAAAGAGAAAAGTAATGATGTAAGAAAGGTTCAATGTATGAATTTAGAGGGCTTTAGGAGCGGAGGTTAGCCCAAGAAAAGATGGATGGATTGCTTGAAAGATGATATGGCAACGAAGGGAGTAACTGAGAAAATGACATCTGACAGGAATTTATGGAGGAGAATGACATGTTGCGCCGATCCCTAATAATTTGGACCAGGGCAAGTAGATATTGTAGTGTGCAATAATGTAGTTTTTGTCTTAGAGGAAAATTGCGTCCGCGCCTCCAGGTGACGTTCTGCCACTAAAGTGACGCGCCATCGCATCGAGTGGCACGCGGCACGTAATTGACGTCATTGTCCACTGTATAAGGTTTATATTGTGTCACCTAAATTGTCCGCTACCGCCAAATGTCCCCGCCACTTCTCTTCTGTATAAACCGTGCCTAATGTTTGGTATATCGTTGTTATTTTGTACGTTCAACTCCAGTTATTGTCAACGAAGCGAGTGCTCGTACTTTTCTGGAGCCTCCACACCTACGCGAAGAAAGGTATTACAACATAATACAATTTAATTTTATTAGATAGGATATGTTAAAGTAGGTGCCACATTGTTCGTCGGACCAGCTAACTGTCTGTTAAAAAAAATGAGGGTTAGACACATTTCACAACAGAATAATTGAAGAGTTCTCTTCGGCATCAAAAACATGCAAAATTTGAATTAAATGAAATTTCAAATAAGTAATATGCTAACTATTCCTATCGATTTAGATTTTAATTCTGATGTTTCAAATCCGCATCAAATCTGTTCCAAGTTTTTGTATCCATCGCGAACAAACAGACAAGAATTCTAAAAACATATTTTTGTGTTCAGAATATTCTATAGGTATTAAAACATAACCCAAGTATTTTTTTTTAAATATATTCCATAGACAACGTAATTAAGTATATAATAGTATAGATTATATTAAAGCTACCCGTACCTAACAGTCACACGCAGGACTTAGCAACTCTTCCTTGTAATTCTAACTTTCTTGAAAGCTGTCCAACAATATCTTCATGTTAGACAAATATTTCACAGACATATCGGGACTTGGCTACCGGAATATTTCCTGTCTTTTCTGTATAACGGTTGGCTTCGTGCCACATTTTGCAATCCGTAAGCGTAAAGCCTAGTATATTATGTCATATATTTTACCATTTTAAGTATGAATGTACTTGTTAACTGTGCTCCGATATTATTCATATACCCTGAAACTTGAATTGGACTTTATTACTCACTTAAATAATTTATGAGATATTTGCTGTCCACTACGAGATCGTCAAACTTTTAATCCATTTCTTTTGGTCTCTGACGATCGGGGACACAAAAGTTAAGGAAAGCGTTACCTTATTCGATCTCGATAGAATTCAGCCGAAAAGCACCAACGCTATAGTTTGGGTTATGCCAAATTATTATCCAGACAAACAATTGACCTTGCATAAATTCGCATAGAGCTGAAAATTGGTAGCGGACTTAAAAACATCATACCTAATAAAAGCAATATCAAAAGTTCCCATCGATTGGACTTCTGCATTTTTTTATTCAAGGTCAAAGGTCAAATTAATGAGATGCCCGATTTTTTTCGTAACGAAAGTTTCATCGCAGGAAAAGGTACGACAAAGTTGTAGATCATGTAATTACCTACAAAATTGGTTTAACATTTATTTTTGTACCGATCACCAACTCAGAGATTCGCGATTTCAAAATTGGACGAAGTCATATCTACCTATTACATTCAAAAATACTCTTTCCCAGAGTATGATTCATCAACGTATAGTCTCGGATGAACGGGAATGAACTTCTATACAAACTTTCATCCTTTATTATACCCCCAACGAAATTTACAGAAATCCTTTTTATATTTAATGGATGATAGCAATATGAAAAACATCTACTGCCAAAAAGTCAAGTTCATAGACCAACGGGTCAGGTTCTGCGTTGAAGAATCAAACTATGGGGCATGGAATTTTATAATATCATTTTTGACTTCTTCCAATTTTAAAATGGGGATACTACCGAAATGGTGCACACAAAAAAATTTGAGATCAATTTTGTATGCAATTACATAATCTACAATTTTATGCTACATGCCTTTAATGAGCGGCTTACGAGAAAAATGCAATACAATAAATTGGACCTCTGACCTTGAATAAAAAGTATAATGGATGGGGACTTTTGATATTTGATTTTTTTGTAGTGTAGGTATGGTGTAGGTATTAAAGACCTCTAGCAATTTTCAGCTCAATGCTAATTTATGCAAGTTTACCATTTTATTTTGTCTATTTTGACCGGATTATAAATGGTAGAGGAATTTAATGAAAAAAATAATAATGGGAGGGGTTTTTTAGCCATGCTGGCCTTAAACCTAGGCTATTGAACATGCATCTATGAAACAGTACCTACATCTATTACCTATTTGCTTTACAAGCGCACTTAGGGACTAAAACTCTGCATTTGTGCAATGACATTTGTAGTGTTCACTATCAAAGGCTACTTTTCCCTATATTGAACTTTAACTGAAGAAGTTAATGGAGCCAAGAGGAATGCCAATTATTTAGATACACTGTGAATTGTTTACAATTTGGAAGATATAATACGACTAATTAGCCGGTTTAATTCGACTATAGAGAGATCTGATGAATACACGGGTCGCAATACCGATGCTTGTTCCAGTTTCATATATACTGCCACTTTAACATGTTCAAAGTACGTACAAAGTGAGGCGGCAAATTGTGTAGGTATCGTATGCTCCACATAATCATAATTATTTATTAAATAAATTAACTCTACGCCCATGATTTTGTTAAATTTTCTTCCATACAAACCTTGTCCTGACATTGAATATGCGACAACAAAGAATTAGTGCAGCCATTTGGAGGTATTGCGTGTGCAAACATTTCAGTGTTTCTTTTTTATATATATCGGAAGATTAGCTGTTTGCACCCCACCCTTACCCGGATGACGACTATTTCGTGGTTCCCATAATTTTTCTCCATATAAACCTAGTCCAGACAATTGCGAAGCCAACACAAAATAACTCATCCAAATCGCTTAAGCAATTCTCCACATTGGAGCAGCAACAATTTCAGCAATCATTTTATATTTACATAATCTAAATTTCCTTACCAGGACTCCCGGACAGCATGTTGCTGTGGCTACTGCAGAAGTTGCGCGGTAGTCGACCAAGGTTGCGTGTGTGTGTCCGACAACACGCCTCGTCGCAGTGTTCCGCGTTCTACATCACCGCTGATGACGATGTGTGAGTTCATTAAAATACACAACTTGTAAGGCTTTAATATAAGTGATTTAATCCTAAGCTTAATGTGTGGATTATGTTACTAATGGAGTACTTGTTAGGAGAAGTTGACATTAAGATTAGAGGGATTAATCAAGCGAAATTGCTTGTGTTAAATGTAGGATCACGTCGTATCGCTAGTAGGCTAACGGGTCCTTTATGCGGATGGGCCGCCATCGCCGCTTTGTTAAAAAGGTAAATCAGTTAGTCAGGTCAAACAGAAAGTGACCCTGAATTCTGCATGGGGTCAGATTCTAGTGTAATTTATAATTGGTTGAGGTTTATTTTCCAAAGATTAATTTGAGTTATTAATCAAGCAGATTCATGTCAGGTTTGGCAAGACAAGCTATAGGTAAGTGCTCCAGTTAATGGCGTTGCTGGCAAAGTCGTAGCGTTCTGTAGCTTCCGTGCCGCACGCAACCAAATCTTATGTACCTTTTTATGCTAGGCAAGCAATTTCTTACACACTAAGGCGCATATTCGAGAATGCCACTCAGCTGAATCTAGCTTCATCTGAGGATAGAGACAGTCAACCTGTCAAATGTCAATCTGTGTATACAATGTTTTCGCAGATTTCTTGCATATCTTGCAGATTTGTTTTTACGTTAACAATGTTTACATCTTTTTACGTAACAACCAACTGAAAAACGCCTAATGTCCGATGAACTTCTCTCCTTGAAGTTGCATTCTGAGAGTTAACTGTGATTTTGTTAGTTCTTTTTCATTACTCTTTAAGAAATACGTCTACAAAAGTTCCTTTAATTGCCCTTTAAACGACACTCAAGTCCACCCAGCGTTAGTGATATGAAGTATTTTTGAGGGTTATTCTATCCGTGGCCTAAAAGGTTCCTAATTTCCGTTAAATGTCAATCAAGATAACCGATTGCCCGATCGGTGTTCCTGCGAGATCAGCGAATCCTTGCGTGTGTGTCCAAGGAAATCATCAAAAAAGAACTCATGTGAGGTTCACTTAATGAACTGCAGAATATATCATATCCCTATTTTCTCCAAATTGACATATTTTTCACTGTAGGGAAATATGACATGCCTTTTTTTGTCTAGTGTCCATATCATGAGTGGCAGAATTGACTTTTAATACCCATAAATACTTATGCAAATCGAGAGTGAGTTTTATATGTAAATTTCTTTACCTAGCCAGTTGAGGCAAGTAACATTCCAAATAAAATGTTCTTTAGCATACGTAGAGGTATGCTAAAGAATGTACTTACAAACATTCGCGTTTATAATATTAGTAGGATATACCTAATATTTGACAGAAAGTTCTCGGACGATTATCGACACCGACATCTACGGTAATCTAAAACCAAAACTTTTTTACCGCGTCAGAAATGCAATGGATTCGCTAAATGGTTTTGGAAGTTTGACCTTGTCCACTGAAGTTAAAAAACCTTAAGGTAGGTAAATGGAGCGATAAACTACTTATAAAATGGACATGTTGTGTGTATCTATTGAGATATAGACTAATCAAATACCTAATACGTAAACGTCAACCTACCTATTACGTAATCCAATCCTTTGTTATAAGTAGTATGTCGCACTCGTAGACGCAGTGGAGTATGTCACAAAGAGAATACACAATGCCGTTTCATGAAAAGACCACTGTTGTTAAATCGCAAGTAGATGTACGGTATTTACTGTCTTTTGCGAAATTAATGTAAAATTGTTCTGTTGCCTATCAGAAAGTCATTGTTTCTTATGATTTGATAATATTCGAAACATAAAATTATGAAGGTTAGGATAGTAGTACCTACAATATTAATACATAATAGGCTCACCTGTGAAATGTATATCTCCAAGGAGAAAGATGAGTGCTATACACCTACATGTGGACAGCAAAATAAGAAACATGAAGATTTGCCAGATATAAGAAAAGTTGAAATCGTTGTTCTTGTACACAAAAATATTAGGGACTAACGTCTGAGCCTAATAAGTAATAACTTAAAATACTATGTGGAATACTTACTTAATCTCTTTCCTTTAGATTGCTACAAACAGCGGAAGAAATGCACCTGCCCAAATTGTTGAAGCCAGAGTTCGGTGGCGGATACAAGGAATTCACAGTTCGAGACAAGCACTGCTTTCAAAAGGTATGTTTTCATGAGACTTTCTAAAACGACTATTGGAGCTGATTTTAAATTCTACCTTTTAGCTCTTGAGTTTTCTTTCGATTCCTGCGATCATATGTAATGAATACCCTACTGAACATACCCTGCTATACCGCATTATCTCTTGTAGCTAATAATTGCCTGTGATATTTTCTGAAGGCGAATGTTACAAGTCAAAGTTCACACAAGTAGCCACTTATATCGTTTTCATCTTCTTGCTAATGTTAGGTAGGATGGGGTTTACATAGGTATCGGGTGACGTTAAAAATAAAATGAATAATAATGAAATAATTGTCGACTGATTGTACATAATAATTTACAGCACGTGTCTATGTATAAGTCATTGTTTCTTATGACTACCCATTGATACTACCCATTAGATATAGATACCGACCTTAAGCTCCCAGAATAGTACAATTGGTGGATTCAATGCCAGGTCATCTATTGATCAATAAGTTTGGTGAGTCGTTGAAATTCTGGTTCAAAATTTAGTTTTATCTTTTCCCAATTCAATCGGGGTCAGCCTTCAGTATAACTACAATGTGACTAATGAAGCGACTGCCAGTTCACCCACTGGTAATATTGTAGTTCTGTAGTTAGACTATTTTGATGGGTTTATAGCTATCCCAACTAACCATAACGAATGCAACAGATATTCGTATGACAACTGCGACCAATGAGCCGCTTATACATAGACCGAAAGGCACGTGTTATGTGATTGATTACGTGATGTTAGATTTTCGGAAACAACAAAAACGGCACCGTTGTGTATAATTTGATTATTTAGGTATTCCACCACTTGAAGAATCAGTGAATTTCGAGCATACCATTGCTAAGTGAATTATGTTTCATTATGATACATAGTAACGAAATGAGCGGATATTACGTATATGAAACATTGGATACAAATTCATCAAACGTAATATACCGTGAAAAATTATCCGTATTACCGTAAAATATGTCGCGATATGCCGTGGACTCGGCAGAAGAAGAAGAAGTTTTGTTAAGACCTATTTAAAAATTGATTAGGTATTTCTGCAAAGAATATATTTGAAAAGGTAATTTGAACAGATTGTCTCTGCGGGTCAACGGCGCGACAGTCGAAACAGCATACTTTTAAGGCAACCAATTTAATTTCGAATTATATTTTTAATCTAATTTAGCATTTTCTTATTACCACGAGAAAGAAAACATTATATAAATTTTATGTATTTGTTGCCATGCAAGCTTAATTAAAAATATCATACAAGTTGAATTATCAGTTTATTCATAGGTCTACTACTACTTTATAGTATGGTTAATGGTCACAGGTTCTTTAAGTGTAGCGTGCAGTTTATCATCTCGAGGCCATCATACTGTTGTAGAGGATATTAGTGACGTGAATGAAGCTGGTGTCTTTGGACGTTACTCAACTTCCAACAGGCGCGGTAAATGTGACAAGCTATAATAAAAAAAAAACGTCACTGTAATTCTGAAGAGAACTCCCAAAGGGTAGAACCAATATGTTAAACCCAGTTAGAAAGAAATTCCAATTTAGCTTTACGATGTTCCATAACAATTTGGACAATTTCGTTTTTTTCGTCTACCAAGCAGGGTTGATTTTGCTTAAAACATTTTTGTCGTTTCGTTTAATTGAAAATAATCACACAAGTCACAAACATGCCGATCGGTACCTATCGAGAGCTACAGGCACACTTTGGAAGGGACCCATGAGCAGCAGTGAACTGTCATGAATCTAAATAAATAAAACATAGAGTGTAAAGTAGCAATCTTAGCTTGTTCAGTTCATTTTGAATCATATCTATTCTGGTTTTTAATATTGGGGTTAAAGTATGAAATTGCCGATTTGTACTGACAAATTGAAATTCTTTTTTTTTTTTAATTTAACGTATTTATTTAATCAAAATAATTACCATTATTATCTATACATTGCTGCCATCTAGTAGGAAGGTCATTTATGCCTTTGCGATAGAACTCTGGTGATCTAGATTCGACAAACTGTGTGAAAGCATTTTGTACTGCCTCCTGAGAAGAAAACTTTTTATCACATAGAAAATTGTCCAAATCACGAAAAAAATGGTAGTCTGTTGGAGCAAGGTCTGGCGAATACGGAGGGTGACGGATAGTTTCTAATTGCAGTTCCTGTAGAGTTAAAACGGTTTCTCGTGCTGTATGAGGTCTCGCGTTATCATGGAGCATTAATGGTGAAGATCGATTCATGAGTCGGGGCTGTTTCACTGCTAGTTTTGCTATCATTGTTCGGAGTTCGGCACAGTAGACATCTGCCGTTATTGCTTGACCAGATCGTAGAAAGCTATAGTGAATAACACCATACTGAGACCACCAAACAGTTACCATTACCTTTTATTGGTAAGCTTTGCTTTAGGACACTGTTGTGGCGTTTCACCTGGGGTCAGCCATTGCATTTTTCGCTTACGGTTATCGTCAAGAATCCACTTTTCATCACATGTCACAATTCGATCCAATATTCCTTCATTTCTGTATCGATTCAACAAGGCAACACAAGTTTCAACACGCATTTCTTTCTGCAGATCAGTCAAATCATGAGGTACCCATTTTTCACATTTTTTTATTTTATTGATTTGACGCAAATGAGTCAATATTGTTGGTAAGGTAACGTTAAACCATGCAGCTAATTCCTGGGTAGTTTGGCTCGGATCGGCTTCCACCATGTCTTTCAATTCATTGTTATTCACCTGTGTGGAAGGCCTTCCTCGTGGTTCGTTGTTCAAATCAAAGTTTCCATCACGAAAGCGTTTAAACCAAAATCGCACGGTGCGTTCATTAGCAGTCCCCTCTCCAAACGCAACATTGATATTGCGAGCTGTTTCTGCCGCGTTAGTTCCGCGTCGGAACTCGTATTCAAAAATCACTCGAATTTTCGAAGTATCCATCTTTCTTGTCTAAGCTAAATAAAAAAAACAACTGAAAGTCGATAATCAAATGTTGCACATTTTTAAATGAAGAACTACATAGGTACCATGTGGAAAAAGTTTCACTCAAAAATCTCAAACCATGAAGGTTCTATGTCAATTCGAAGTACCTATTACAATGAAACGGCAATTTCATACTTTAACCCCTATTATTTTATTATCTTTTTTATATAATTTTTTTTTATATTACCTATTTTATATATTTCTTAAATTTTCTATATTCTTTATTTTCTATATTTTATACTAGCAATCCGCCCCGGCTTCGCACGAGTGGTAAAAACGTTCCCGTGGAAATCCAATATAGCCTATGTTACTCAGGGTGAATGTAGCTTTCTAATGGTGAAAGAGTTTTTGAAATCGGCACATTAGTTTTTGAGTTTAATCATTACAAACATACACACAAAAATACAAATCTTTCCTCTTTATAATAGTAGTGTAGATTTTATTATCAAGGATTTTGTGATATGGACTCAGTTTTAGGAGTAACTGTACTATTGTGGAATTCTCTGAGCATTGATGGAGATTATCATTAGTTGATTTCCAGTGATGTCTCCCAGTCAGATCAATGACAATCTTTATTTTGATTTTTCATAAGCACGGAGATCAATTAAACAAACATTTCACGTTTTATTGAATGTCATTGAATAAAACGCGACAACACCGGAAAATCTATCCCATCCTAAATATAATTCGAATGTACATGTACCAGCGATATAAAAGAAAGTATTTAGGTATACGAATCGTTTACACAGCACAATAGGTGACTTGAATTTCTGAGTGAAATTCCACTAACTTGTATAAACTTGTGTTACATGCGTGACATATTATTAATTGTGAACAGAATTTTATTATTTTAGTAATGACTTGAAGGCTTTTGTTATTTTATGTTCGGAAATTGCTTCTACTCCTTAGGTTTTCTTTTACTTAATTACGCAAGTGACGGCACGATGCCATTCAGGCGTTTCATTATGTTACAGCACTGTACCCGGCTTTTGATTTGGTACGCTTATAGAACTCTTAATAAAGGGACTGAAATGAATGGAATGTCTTAGTTCTATATGGGTAGGTATGGATGTTGGAGTGAAGATTGGAATTCGGCTAAGATGGATTTGCGTGACGTGACGTGTGGTACAACGTTCTCTCGCTCGCTTTATGCATTTCGTTTCTCTCCTGGACAGACACAACATACCATTTGACCTTTCCAAGAGCTCTCCTCTGCCATAGTACCTATACTTCTCATAATACCTCTTTATTCTACTGTCATTACAACTCTCATGCGAGTCCTTCAGTTGCTACACGAAATAAACAGATTTATCTGAATGTTCGTAAACTGAGATATTGCTTCATGCATGAGTCATACGCGTTTAATCACTATCCTATCTTTAATACTACGTAGAGTTAATAGTTTACATTGTATTCGCAAAGCACCACTTATTGCGAAAACGTACCGTCATGTCTATTGAAATCAATATTTTGTATGAATTATTTATGTTATGCACGGAGTAATACTTTCAGACACGCATATTGTTTCTAATGGTGGCAATATATTATTTGCTGATATTCTGTATTATATAGTACTAACTTTTACCCACGGCTCCGCCCACGTGGATGTCGATTATCGCTTAGGGTTGAGCCCACGCTATTGACCATTAAATTCACCTCTCTACTCAACTTTACCCTCCACTATTTACTCGCTTCTGTTCTCGACTCTCTACTCGATTTTCTACTCGCCTCTTTATTTGAATTTGTACTCGATTGTCTACTGACTTCTCTGCTCAGCTCTCTACTCGAATCTGTAATCTCCTTTCCATTGGCCGCTTATGCGCATCTCAACTCGTCCATCCATACGATTCTCTTTTCGCCTCTCTCCACTTGACTCCACTCGCCTATCTACTTGCCTCTCTACTCGCCTCTCTGTCTGGTCCTGATTTCCTAAGAAACAATATTTCAAAGACTTTGTGCTCCCTTTTCTGCCACAAGTAAGTGTGCATAGTTTTTTTAGCAGCCACCCTGAAATACTCTCTGAAAGTCATTCTTGTTTCTAATAGAATGGGGGATTGGAATGCCTCTTCCGACAAGAGTGGAACTTTAGGTTTTCTATTTCTTTTAAAATCCTGATTCGATGTATCTCAATACACTCTGCTCCCTTACCACACTGAACCAAAGATAGAAAAAATATTTTCGTATAAAGAATTAGAATTAAAAGTATTAGGGTTTGCCGAAGCCCAGTCAATAATATCTTGCAATCCTGTCTTTAATAAAAACTTTTGTTCAAGTATATTGTTAGTTAAGCCTGCTAGTAACTGCTGAGTTGGTGCAAGGTAATCTTTGTTTTTGTTAAAATAGCACAATTCCTCATTAACCTTAAGCCCTACAAAACCAGGGCTAGCGATACAAATTTGTAATGCACTTGTAACGAATGCCCTTCCAAGCAGGAGTGTTAAACTTTTGTAGATGGACCATTTCCTCTAAACGCTCCTTATCTGCTTAAGAAACCAGTGTTTTATCATCAAAATCTGTTCCTAATTCACCTAAGCATAATTTTTGAGAAGATGAAAATGGGTTTACCAAAATCTGAGAGGTAGATGGAACAGGATTAATGCTTTGGTGATTCAAAATTGATTAACTATTAGTTACCAGAGCAGGTAATTAGTCAAATAGTCGAAAATATAACTAAAGTCTCTTCATCCTCCGAGGATGCAGAAGAGGATGATGAATCGCAAGTTGCAATTTTGTTTGCTAGTTGACTTGCAAACTTGACTCTCCGCCTTCACAAGCAGGCCGGTTTTGGTTCGAACTCATTCTGAAAAACGCCACTCACACGCACCTTAGGACTTAAACACGCAATAAAAGTGAATTATTAAGACGCTTTGTATAATTTTTTAATAAAACATGCAAGAAAATTTTGCTGGTTAGCGCGGCAAAATTTCAGAAATGCTATGACTGTCAGGTTGAAGTTGACAACTATCAAGCGCCACAGAGTGGGACGCACGCTGGTGAGAGAGAGAGAGACAGGTATAGTTTCATGGACTAACTCATAAGTTTTAACCATAGACAAGGCAATTTCGGGACAGCTTTCTTCATATCAACGCTGTGTGTTTTAGAAAACCACATAATACCTAGTTATGTTTTATTGTCAGTGATTTATTGAAACAAATATCTGCAGCATAATTTTGGCAAGAACTATGAATTAGTAGGAGTAGCTGTAGGTACTGCGATATGGTATATGGTATGGATTGGAAAAATATAAGTAAGTTATACTGGCGCAAAATAATTATCAAAAATGAATTTAAAAATATTAGGAACAATACAACAAGGATTTTCAATATAGAAAAAATGCTGTAAAATTGCTTACGATGCTTTGCTTTTACCGAAATTGTTGATCTCATCTTGACCCAATTACAGATACATATAACTCTCGTCTAAATTGCAAACGGGCACATTACAAGCATCCTTAGAATAATTTTGCCGAGCTTAAATTAATTAACCGAATACTTTTTTGATGTTTCTATAGGAACATACTAATGAACGGGCTTCAATGTGATCATGATCAAACGAAGTTAGTCAAAGTGAATTTTATTTCAATGTGTAACTTTCGACAATGTCATATAATTAACAGGCAATCTAAATACAGATTCTGAAGAATATCTGCAGCTCACATAAATAGTATCCTATGTGAAAAGCAATCCGAAAACACTTTATTAAAGCATCTGATGTGCCTGTTAAGCTAAGTGCTACCATTGTAACATGGTAGGTACGTGTTGGCAATGGTAACCCTCTTTCCTCAGACTTTGTATTCAGCTTATCATCAGGCGACGTAAAGTCAAGTACTAAAAAAAATTGGTACTGTAATCCTTAGCAAGATGACTGCTTGCCGCGAAGTGGATAATATTTTGCAGTTACCGCAATGCTTAAGTACTTTTCGCTCAATGTGCCCTTTCAGACTTGGAGCCTAACATGGATACTTTACAGGTATAAAATTATCTATGATAAAAAATACACCCAGACAAAACAGTTATTTTGTGTGGTTTACGCAAGTCCCACAGGGATATTGAAACTATAAGACTCGCTGCGCTGCGCT
This sequence comes from Eilema caniola, assembly GCA_949126895.1. Taxonomy (NCBI): domain Eukaryota; kingdom Metazoa; phylum Arthropoda; class Insecta; order Lepidoptera; family Erebidae; genus Eilema; species Eilema caniola. The sequence goes on along the minus strand of OX421460.1, from coordinate 10,388,180 downwards.
ATCGTACTGATTACCACACACCAAAACAGCATTTGCACCGCAAACAACAAATTACCAGGGAAAATCCTAGAGATGTCAAGCGAGCTTTTGCTACGTAAATGTATGTATGCTTCGATGTGTGGGCTCCCGGTAGAGGTCAGCACAGGAATGTATTATTTTCCCATGTTACCTTGTACCATGATCTCATATTGTTCACAGAGTTCCTCCGCTACTGAACTGCTGAATTCTCAAGAGCGAGGAGCTTTAGTGAAGCATGTGTTGGAGTCAGCACGCGCTGAACCAGGCGATGAGCACGCTTTGGAGCCTGCTCTCACCTTACGGCCAGGACAAAGCATTGGTATGTTTACCCTAAAATTGGGCATTTCAAAAATGAAAGTCCCTAAAAAAAAAATTGGCCAATGCAACAATTGGCCAATTTTTTTTTCTTTCGAAAATTTACCACTTTTTAATAATATAATGGACTGCCAAAGTGAAATATTCTTACGACAAATAGTTTTAAAGATTTGATTTTGAAAATTCAATTTCTCGCGCCGCCGGAAACGCTCCATAAAAAATCGTCCGTGCTTGTGACTTCACACCACAGATAACACGTCGGTTGCGCGTAGTGCAAATGTATGGAGTGCAAGAGATTATCGCAAAATTGAACTTAATTTCATTGTTTATATTTTGTCATTTTTTGATAATTAAATATAATTATAAGTCATATTTCAGTTTAGTTAAGCAATATTCCATTTTGAAAGGCATATTTTTTCAGACCAAGCCAACATATTATTAGGCAGTATTGGTAAGAATCGACGACCTAGTCAAATAGCCTATTACCTCGATACCAATGGTTATATTTTTACAGAAGTCATTGCTTGCACCTATATGTAAGTATATCTATTACTTCACAGTGCCCGCATGTGTGAGCAGAGGCGTCGTAGCGAGTATGTTTCCTCTCCACGAAAGAAGCTCTTTGGAGAGTCTCAGGAAAAAGTGGGTGAAAACTTTGTTTTCACCCCAGCCTTTAGGTAAGATATATAATAAAATATTCGTTTTTACGAATTATTTATCTTATTTACCCGAGAGCTACTATATTTCTTTTTCGAGATGAGGTAAACGATATCTGGAATAGGAAGGATTCACATTAAATATATATGAAAGTATCGAGATAAAAATGTACACAGGTAAAACATTAGATGTACGTACAGGAAAAATATTAGATACAAAGGTACTCTTTTGAGGTCATATGCATAATGTGCTTTTTGCGTTTTGATTTACGATTTACAAGGAGTAATTATATGTGGCCATTACGGCTCTTTTTCATTGAGGTAGGCGGACACAACATGTTTCCACTACAAACACCGCGTTCGCTACTTTTACTCTCATAATTGTTTTCATACAGAGTCCTCTATTTCCGGTACTGGTGACCAGACCTTTCCTTAGAAGTCCTCGATCTGATTGACATACTTACGCCTAGCTAGGTCACCCTTCATAGTTCATAGATCCTTATCTTGCCTGATTAAGTTTTCTAAAATGTTCTAGTTATGATTTAAAGAAATCAAATATTAACAAGAATTTTTAGAAATAGTGCCTGGCTGAAATAGGGACCGAAAAACATATTCGCGAAATGTGAATGTTAATACATAGCTACCTCTGCCTACAATTTTAGGGATATAGAAGTTTGATTATGTATATTCTTAGTGTGATTCATAAAATGGCTTTAATCATATTGATAAAATAAGCTTTTTTGAAGTTATAAAGCGGGCGTATACATTCAAATTACCATAAAAAGTATTTCCACGAAACGAATCGGTAAACCCATCTGTTTCGTACAAATATTTTTTTAACGTGGCTTTATTAGCTCCTTTGGGGACGAGGCCTATTAACAAGTGACCTGACTTTTACCTGTGTGTTTGCAGATGAAATAAGTGAATATTTTGGTGTTAAAATTGCTATGTACTTTGCTTGGCTTGGACATTACACGCAATCGTTAACGGTGCCAGCGGCCGTGGGTTTTATCTTTTGGGTAAGTGTTTTTATCCAAAAGTATCGTATACATTGGAAATAATCTCTGATTAATACACCCATATTCTTAAAGCCACACAAATGTTGATACACTGGAACTCTACTGAGGACACGAGAATACCACCATAATACGATATACGGATTAATTAATCTTTTGTTTACAGATTTGGCTCGGTACAGCGAATGATAATTGGAAGGATGTAGCATACGTGCTGTTTTCCCTTTTCAACGTATTATGGGCGTGCGTATATCTCGAAACATGGAAAAGGTACGTGAATACTGAATCAGTACGTGAATTATCTATAAAGATTGATTCCTGGTGTACACCAAAGTAGAGACGTGGTATAATGTCTGAATGAAGCAATCGTTTTAGGTATATTATTTTACAGAAACTCGTAAAGATTCTTATCGATTTGAAATTTACATAAATGTGATAGATACACGATTGTGGTTGACAATAGAGCGATAAATCATGATGTAGACTTGATATACTATTATGGGTATTGTTATCGGGTCTATAACAATACTCATAATAGTAGTTATATCAAGTCTACAGTTCATGATTGTGGTCTATCTATAATATGGACCACAATCATGAACAACTAACTGGCCAATCACAAAACGAATAAAAGGACTTCTAAACTAAGGACGCGTGTTATGTTTGATCTAATCTGTGATTGGTTGATTGGCGCGCCTCCGCCGTCACGCCCCGCGCTTACTACCAAAGAGATCGAAAAATGCGCTTTGTGCAGCGTAGAATTTGGGCCACCCCTTCTCTTCCCATGTGGTGTCGTACAAGGCGACTAAGGGATAGGGCTGATTAACTTCAATTTCAGACAGATGTACAGCCCAGACTCAGTCTCAGATGCATGGCTCGAGCCAACAATAGTGCCCGGAATACGGCAATAGGCTCACCCCCTATTACGTGGGACCGACAGATTGGTGAAATGTGGGTGTTAATTCACCTCGGCCTAACCCTCCGGGGATAAAGGCTAATTTTTAAAATCTAAAAATTTACCGATCTCTTTATTATATCGGTAGATACCGTTACTATGCGACTGTATTCGAGTTATTGATGTCATATCGATGAAGTCATTTATCGAGTTATTTCGAAAATTTAATAAATTGCTAATAGGGTCTCCAGGCTTAACTTCAGGGGCTCTCTCTCTTACTCTCTCAGGTCTCAAAATGATTGGCTAGTTTAACCCTTCTACATAGGGTTTGTCTTTCGTGCGTTTCGTCAAAAGCGTATCATGTACTGAAAACGTGTTAGGTATAATTGGATTTTTCGGAATAAGATTAGTTCCAAGGCCTTTTACTACCGATTTTTTATACTCAGTAAATGAATTTAACTGAGTAGACTTCTTATTATGTGTCCTTCTCTTAGCTGTAGTGAATGTCAATCGTCGACTATGAATAATCTTCGACTGACATTTTATTACCTATATGAATATTTTCCGTTTTAGGTACTCAAATGTGCTGGCTTATAAATGGGGAACATTGGATCAGAGGGATGAGTTGCTAGTGGAACCCAGACCGCTATTTCAGGTATTGGACAACACAACATTTTGTCAAGTGGCACAATTATTATAGAACAGTTTGCATGTCTATTAGGTGTAAATAACGCTTTACTTAGTTCATTTTGTTTGTTTTTTTAATATTTAATTTGAAAACAAAACTAGTTGTTTCACCTGTCCTATTCTTCCTCATATAAGGTTAATGTCTGATCATTCAGACGCACCATATTGTTTACAGGATAATTAAACAATCAGGTTTTCCATTAAAACGAAAATAGAGCTAATTAAGAGGACAATTTTGTGCATAATGTTATATAATACTTAAGTAGCCGAAACGTCTGTAGGTACGCGCATTACGTCTGAATTACTGCACCAAATTAGATGATATTTTTCTGTGTTTATTACCGTCGATAGTGTCAGTACAAATTTTGTATGAATATATAAAATAAAGATTCTATAATTGCCCCAGGATGAAGTCAGAGTGCGCAGCTAGCAAACATTTATATATAGAAAAAGTGAAAATCCACTCACTGATTAATCACGAAATCTCAGAAACTATAACTCCTGAGAGCTTTTAATTTTTAAAACTTTTAATTTTTAAAGCCTTTAATTTTTAAAACATTTAAAAGGTAGGTCCCTTCTAGTGTGTAGACATCCGCTTACTTCGTCCCTAAGAGTGTAAAAGGGTTGTTGGAAGTTGGAAAGTTCTAGGTTTTGAAGTAGCAGACTTGAAATTTGAAATTATACACTACAGATGGTGTGGAGGTTTATTAATAATGTATCTTTTTGAGGTTAGTTGATATAAAAATGAAGGGATGGTAGATTGTATGAAAGTTTAACTCACTCCACGCGCCGGCCGCTTGTTATATAATAAAGCTGTATTATCCAGGGTGAGATGAGCACAAGTGCAGTAACGGGACGGCCAGAGCCTCAGTATGCGGCGTGGCGACGCCGCGCGTGGCGCCACGCCGTGTCGTTCCCGCTCATGCTGCTGTGCTTGACCGTTGCCGCCGGCGCTACCTGCGCCTTCCTTAGAGCTCAGGTAAATAGCGGGGTGAGAAGAGATGTCTGCGGAAAGATATGAATGGGGTTGTTACCGATAGTATTCGACGCAGTTGCTATCGAGGTTTCCTGCTCCTTATCATCCATTTTCGTTCCGCATGTAAAGCAGCCGATAGGTGGGATAGGACCCCGTACATCAAGGTTTAGGTAACTTGTTTCCCTCTTCCTACAGTCCCGGGTCCTTTAAGCGGGGCGTGAAAAAGCATCTGATGACGCCGTCAAGCTGAGTGCCACCATTGTTAACATGGCACGTGTATATAATGGTGGCCCTCTTTCCTGAGACTTTGCCTTCAGCTTACCATCAGGCGAGGTAAAGTCAAATTGACGTGTCCTTTATATATAAAAAAAAACTTAGCTCCTTGATATCCCACCATCATTGGGCTTCATAATAGAAATTGTAACAATGTATGCAATTACTAGAGGATCGGCAGAAATGGTGGACTGCAATAAGTTTATGAATTGATTGATGTAATGAGTACCGTCGTTTCCCCTTTATAAATAATGCAAAAGTATACTAACTTCAGTAAAAATATACCAAAAATGTGAAAACATACACCCAAACACATACACGCGCAAACAAATAAAGCGAAAAATGTTACTTCCAACTTGCCAACAGGACTGGTGGGACACCAACATAGTGTATTTCACATGGATACCGCGCGCTTTTCTCGCTGTTATCATTGCGGTTGAGGAGGAGGTGTACTCGAGAATAGCCAGGTGGCTCAACGACAAAGGTACACTATTTTAACTCTATAGTACTTACCAATAACCTGTTTTTGTATTTTTTTTGTATTTAGTAAGTGTGGACATGGTGTGATTGTCTGATTCCTGTAATCTGTCTCTTATCTTCGCACACGAGTGGGTGAATCGGTTTCTAGTGTGGTCTTTGTGCTAAATTCAGCTTTGTGTGGTGTGTGGACACTTGATAGATGCCAATCTATTTACATCGCGCTACCATATTTACTTATTGTTTCTGTAAATATGAAATTGGTACTATATTTTAATAATGTGTTTCTGTTATTGACATGGCGGACGATATTTTATGGTCCCTTTTAGTGAAAAAAAATAATTGTAAAAAAATCGTTGAAACAGGAATCTGGGCCTGCGGGGCTAAATGTTTGTATGTGGTTATAAAATAATAATTTTAATAATGTTATTTAAAGATTTTGATATTTTTATACACTCACTTCTACTTGAACCAACATGGTTCAAGTAGAAGTTAGAAATACCCTCATAAATAATATACTAAAATATCTTTGAACTATTGCTTTTTACTTATTATCCAATTCTAAAGTTCATAGATAAGCTCTAGATAAGCTCGTTGCAAGTATCTAATAAAGAAGCCAGGCAGAATGGTCAGCCAAAAGTTACAAATTCGGTATAAAATTTGAACATTATACTGCTTAGAACTGTTGCACTGAATGGAGACTGGAATATTATAGGGTAGATTACAGGAATCAATTTTTTTTTGTTCATATTGGCCTTTGACATTGACAACATTTTATATTTAAAAAACCTTAAGTATTATTTCTTTTGAACAGGACAAGCAATACGTAATCATAATATATATGTTAGAAAAGTATAGTAAATTGATACAAATCTATTGTGTCTTCATTATACTACACATCTAGCCTTTTGCTACAATATCTTTACTTTAGTCTAAGATGTTAACTACGATTTATTGGGAATTAGGTTATAACATTTATTAGGTATTGAATATCGCGCGAATTTTCAATTTCAGTCTACTGAAAGTTACAGTAGTCTAATACCATTTTCGCATTTTTTTTTATTGAAACCGGTTTGGTGCACTTTGGTTGGATGGCTTCAAAGTCTATATAATACAGGTTTAGTGGAAGTTCACTGCAGGTCAATTGAGCCACAATCACCTTAAGTTCAATGAAAATGATGTGTAGTATAAGATACGACATTTTTTTACCATCATATGCATGATACTCATAGTTTTGAATATATCAGCATTTTCATTTTAAACTTAATAGCAATGTCTAGAATATAATTATTTAAACAATATTTTAAATACTGAAATAATAAATAAATAGATAAACTTAGACAATAGTATTATTATATTAGTAGATTTACACAATGTTGTGTAGAATATACTATAGCGCATATTATTTTTCTCTTTACTGCTTACCATACGGGACTGGACGACACAAAAATATTATAATAAATATTTAACAAAAATCAATATGGTAACTGAAAACTCATCAATTTTTTCGAACAGAAAACTATCGGCTCGAGACAAAGTATGAGAATCACCTGATTGTGAAAATAGCATTGGTTTGTATATAAAAATGCTGTAAAAAAACTAACGCCATGCCAAAAAGCTAAGCTTCGATCACGCTTTGCTTTTAGTAAAACGGAGAAGGTATTAACCAAAAAGATTGGTAAATGGAATAATAATCTGAGGCACAGTGATGTGTTAGATGCACGCTTATTTTGTTTCACTTGCATGGCCAGCCGGCGCACTTCGAGATTATTTTATAAATTTCAGTATTATGGCAATTTTCCATTGTGCAAACCTCATGCGCATTTCGAATTACATTGTTCATGGCATTCCGTGTTCTAAAATTTTGTTCAAAAATAAATGGAGGCATCGAAATAATTTTTTTGGGGAATAAAATTTTATACACTTCTTATTATTCAAATATATTTTAAATGTTCTTATTTTGTTCACTCAGCGTAATTAAAATTAAATGTTTTAAATCAAGTTGCTAAATATATTTTTTCTGTACAAGCTGAATTGTGATTATATAGAGTATACCTGCATAGATTTTTTGCTGTCTCTTTGCAAAACAAGCCCGTGTTTATCAGTATCCTAGTTCTTATTAATTTTTTGGCCTCTGATGGTTAGATCAGATTCCCAGTTGATATGTTTTTTCGGGAGTTAATGGCTAAGGAATTTCTGTACTATAAAGTTTTTAAATAAATAAATAAATTCATAAAAATCTTCGCAGGAGTATTCTATTTAAAGATCAATTATTTGAAACAATTCACAGCACTAATATTTTTCATATCTTTTGTTCTAGGGTACTCATAGATTGGCTTTAGATGTGAATAATAGAATGTTATATTACAATGAACGTACTGACTATTTAGTTACATGTTTTATTTATTTCAGTTTCAGTTCGTGAACTCATTTATGAGTTTATTCTACATTGCGTTCTATCTGCAGGATATGGATAAATTAAAAGAGGTAAGGTTCCATCTACTGCATTTATAGTACTCGTATTTGAGATTCATCCTAAAGTGAATATTTAGCCCCATCTTATCGCTACTTCTTATGTAAACTTGAACGTAAAATTATTGAAGATACGTATTGTATTAAATGTCATTTTTACAAGCTTTTATTTAACTTGCAATGTATGTTTGTTCGGGTGGAATCTTACAACTCAATTTTAAGGCACTTGCCCTCAACCGATTGAGCTGAAATTTGGTATGCACGTTCAGTTCGGATGACAATGCAAGAAAAAAAAAAAAATAAGAGATTGTTTTTAAAAAGGTTTTAGTATTAAAATTAACTTATTAAATTTGCTCATAGTAAATACTCGTATTTTGAATTTGTTCGTTTTGTCTGCCTCCAGCAATTAGCAGTATTGTTGATAACGAGACAAGTGATTGGTAATCTCAAAGAATCAGCCTTGCCGTATATCATTGAGAACTTGAGGTTGGCGAAGATATGTGTCGATGTGTTCGGCGCAATCAGCCCTAGCAAAAGTAAGTTATTACAATTTTATTCTCTCTTATTGAACTGTTCGGTGTAAAACTATAATTTGGTGGATAAAATAAACCAAAGTAAATAGTTGATCAATTTGTTACTGCAAAAAAACCGAACTATACATATTTTGTTGAGAGAATTGTCTACAGAATTTAAATACGCGGGTTTCTGCACGGAAAATAGAGAACATTTAAAGAGTTTTGATTTAATCTTGCAGTACCAACGTCAGCGCAGCTAACAGAATTGTTTGAGAAGAAAACAGATTCTAGTGGAGAACCGCCAGAAAATAGTCTAGCGAATGGCACCACTGATAAAGACGACCGACGTGATTCGGAGCCCATTGGACAGAAAATCATACACCAGGCCGAGTTGGAATCACAACTTTTCAAGGTACCTAGTCGTCACCAGATTCAGAATCCGCTTTAAAAAACTTCCTCCTTAAAGAAAAAGCTTTTACTATTAGAGCGATCAGGATATTTACCATGTATTGTTTCAAGTTTCCGATATTTCGCTATACTATTGCAATTTACACACAACCCTACCGGTCTACACTAGAAGGGGTTTGTTAGGCCTTAGAGAACACCAAATTTCTTGTATCACATGGCTAACGTGGGAGACATCGTGCTGTTTCAGTCTATTTAAGTCCGATATACTCTCTTCACCATTCGCTCCGGCGCGGCGAAATAATGCCTAAAAGGTTTCTCCAAGACCTGCACATGCACAGACACATGCTGTAAGAACGTATGTTCTAACGTTTCGCAATTAAAATCTCACCACGAATTCAGGTGTCAAGTCCGTTCGAGCGTTCGAAACGTTTTTACAGCATGCACCTGGTGCTGGTAAAAAGAAGTTAAATCCTGCCTGCAAGTAAAGTCCTGCCGTTTCGTACTTACACTGAAAGTCAACCCAAACTGACTAGAAAAGAGCTCCGACGAACGATCGATTAATATTGCGTGTCTGGTGGTAGTACGAGGGCACATTCGCGGAGTACCTGGAGATGCTGACGCAGCTAGGCCACGTGGTGCTGTTCTCGTCCGCGTTTCCGCTGGCAGCGTTGTGTGCGCTCGCCAACAACGCCGCCGAGATCCGCGCTGACGCTTTCAAGCTGTGCCACGTTGCACAGCGGCCCTTCGGCGAGCGCGTCAAGAGTATTGGCAGCTGGCAGGTACATACATACTCTCTGTATCTCTCCCTCTCTGTCCTTCTTTCTTACCACCATTTCTCTTGCCTACCCTCTCCACACTTTCTCTCTACCTACCTCTCCTGTCTCCTCCCTTCTCTCTCTCTCTCTCTCGCTTTCCCTCCTATTCTGTCTCTCACTTTCTTTCTTCCCCTCTCTCCCCCCTCTCTCTTTCTCTCTTTCTTCCCCTCACTCGCCCATCTCACTTGCTCTTCTTTCTAGTTAATTGTTACAAAGTTCTGCAGAGTAATATTTGTTCCCAGCACGCAATGGAAACAATGGTGGGAGTTGCAGTGCTAGTGAACTGTGCGCTCATTGGCCTCTCGGGCCCCGTGCACCGTTTGCTGCCCGATGCGACTCCTGCGCAGACTATACTCGTCATTGTCGCTTTGGAGGTATGATATTGTAGAGGAATGCGGTGAGATGATCCTCTGACTGGCAGGCACATGCTTTGAATGATCGAACGGATTCGACAGCAGAATTCGCTGTGAAATTTCAATTGCATGCTCTGAATAACGTTACGATATAGACCATGCGTGATTGAAATCTCACCGCGAATTCTGCTGTCTATGCCGTTTGATGTCCGAAACGTTCTTACTGCATGTGCCTGCTGGTAAGGTGATGCAGGATGAGGACTTTTGAAGTAATTCAACTTCAACTAGATGGCGCCTGAGTCGTTGTTGTTTCGTTGTTTTCGAACAGGCATATTACTATATCAATTAAGTATAATATAGAAATGATATAGTAAGTGTAGTGTCAATAATAGTGTAACGGAATCAACTTGCGTAAGAGTTTATACATATGGCCTAATTTGATTTTAGCATGTGGTACTGGTTATAGTACTAGCATTAAGGATTGCGATCCCAGAAATACCTACGTGGTTGGCAACAGAAATGGCCAAAGTTGAATTTCAAAGGCGAGAAGCCATCAAGAATGCCCACGCACCGCTCATGGTGAGTAATATTGTTCCATTATCGTTCACATTATATCATCTAAGTATTTTATTATCTTACAACGTGTATCGTTGTTATTGACAGTTGCAAAAGAGTTTTTACCGTCAGAATCTTTTTGATAGGCCGTTTTGGCGCATTATTTTACTTGACAATGAGGAGGTCGAACATATATATATAGAAGCAAATCATCCTGACAATCATAAGTTTTTTACATATAGGACGCGTTCATCATGCTACTTTACGCAAATATATTTATTTGTCTTTTGGGATTGAGTTGGTAAGAAGACTCAGAATAATATTTATTTGTCTTCTAGTCGGAGTGTACTAGCCAAGACGATATACGCCCATCGGCCCGCAACACTCCTCGTACCGTCACTCCGACCACACCAAAGCAGAACGACAAACTGAGTAGTGCCATCAATGACAAAAAGAAGGTATTCATCGGGAAAATACCTGAGATACCGCCATTCAGGTCAGTACAGGAGCATTAACTCTATAACACTTTAAATAAGTACAAAAATCTTATTGTTTCTCTGACGTTTCGATCGGATTATAATAACTGTCTTCTTCAGTTATCTCTCTTTTGGTGAACAAAGCTTTCTCAAGTTAAACTATAAATTTTGTAGTCTCTTTTATAATTTAGGTGGTAAACAAACCGACATCTTCTGGTAGATCTAGTCAAACGTGGACTTTATATAGTTTGATCTATTTTATAATGCTTAAATAGGTTAGTTTAAGGTGCATGAATTGGGTCTCAGGTAAATTAAAGACCACTCGGAAATCTTCTGGAAAACAGGATTTATTATTTTCTATTTCTCATTTTTCCTTGGAGGCTGTCTAGGACCCAGGCTACCCGTAATCACGCTTGCGTTTTGATTAAACAAAATGCCAAGAAATAGAAACAAGAAAAAATTTGTTAATTTAATAATAAATTGTCTATTTATGTAGAAATATGTATGTATGTAGAAATTGGCCCATAAAACAAATTCACAATTATATTTCATTCCTGCATTTCACGAATGCGCTTAGATATTGTAGGAATTGATTTGTAGTGAAATACTGTAACATACAAACAAGATGTCAAGCCTCACTAGAGAACTCACTTCGAGAATGTTCAGTGAGCTTGCTATCCATGGCCTTAGCTGACTGGATCAGGAAAAAGCGCCCTGACAGCTGTTTTATACGATAGATAACTCTCCGAACATAATATACATATATCCGAAGTGCCCTCATTTATCTGAGTGAGACTCGATAACACGAATTTGTATATTATAGATTCATTCTTGAGAGTCTGTACAGGTGAACATGATCATCTACTTTTGACGATGAAAATAAAGAGACGTTCATTAAAATTAGTTGAATTCGGCAGAAAATGGCAGACATTTAGATATATGTATAGTGGTTAATTACGCACGTGTGTTTAAAGTGCCGTTCGTGAATTACTAGACGCTACATATACATTGGCTTAGTGATATTCTTAAAGATTTAATTTCTTATTCTTTTTGTTTTCAGTTAATTTTACACAAGTATATAAATGGATGGGTGTGTAGTGACATGTATTTATAAGTTTTATTATTCCTCAACGTCAGTACTTTATATTTACGCTTGTTATAACATTTATTTAGTTTATAAGTTTTATTTTGCAATAAATTCCTTTTAATCCCATTAGTAGTTTTTCTTGTATTACTCCCAGGTATCTTTAACAATCATAAAGAAATATTATTTGTATATATTAAACACTAACCGCCTTACTATTAAAAAATCACACAGGGTAAAGAGTATTTTTTAGAGCAACTGTATACAGGGTGAAAGATTTTGACCTTACCGAGGGAAAGTACTCTAAGAAACAAAACTGTATTCAAGTATTTTTTAAAACGTGCTTGCCACACATGGTCATCCAACCGACTAAAATCCCAAAAAGTAACATTCTGAATTTTTATGGCATCAATCGATAGTGTCAATCATAAGGATAAAATCGGTCTAACAAACAAGGTTAATTGAATGAAAGGAAGTCCATAAAATGTTATGATTGATCCTATCGATGGATGACATAAAAATACAAATTGTTATTTTTTTCACATTTAGTCGATTCGATTCCCGGAAGTGGTAAGTGAATTCACCAAAAATTTTGAATGCCGTTTAATTTCTTTTCGAATTCAAGAGTTCATTTTGTTACACTTTATAATCATGTCCAATTATTATTAGTATGACGGTTAAAGTAGTCTTAACAGACAAGTAAGAAATAACAAAGAATACTATTGCTTACGATACTATAATAGCTAACTAAAAAGCCTAGATTGGCCGAAATGAATTAGCCCCGGTTGAAGACGCTAGGGACAGAGCTTGGATAATAGGATTATTTCTTCGATTGTAATTTGTAATTCTATCCTCACATTATTATCACTAGTTCCACCGGTAAGACGAAAATACGGGGATTAGGCAATTCGTACAGCTTATTTGCTTGTTCCCTGTATAACAAGGTATGAAGCTAGAGGTAGTATGAATTAATACTGTGTTCGTCTATCTAACTAAATACTCTCATCTAATGCAACCGTTTCTTGTTGTGTTCCATTAGTAATTGTTTGAAGTCACTAACCCGTTAAATTAAATAAAACCTGTTTTCTCATCTTGTGTAAATAAATATGAGGGCTAGTATGATGCTTATATCATTTTTGTTTTTACCACTGATCAAAGTATTATAAAAGCAATAGGCTACAAATTTAATTTGAATTCTAAAGTTTCATTAACGTACGATTTGAAATTATAATGAAATGGGCATCAACCAATTCCCCTATAGTACTGCTGTTATCATCTGAGTCTTATGTCAATAGTCTCTTTACTACTTATCTGTCTCGTTCACTCTCATTTTTGTTAAGGTGGATTTAGACCAAACGAACATAAAGCTAAAACTAGAATAAGAGCATTCTAGGAGCATTTTTTAAATAATATTTTAATGTAACACATACCTTGTTTTCAAAGAAAGAACAAAGAACTGACTAACTGAATTGACTTTTGACTTTAGAGAGGTCTAAAAACATGCTTGAGTCAAGTGAGCGTGTAATTGTGACGTTCAAACCCGCACTACTCAGATGCTAACGGCCGTATTATTGCAAGTATTACCCATGATGAAGTGACTTAAGTTTTATAGATTTTAATATATTTTATATAACGCCTTTGTTTCCTTACATTAATGTATATAAATAATTTAAAATATGTATTGTTAAATAAAACATAATATTGCACAGATATTTGTATACTTATATATTAAAGCATTCCATTCATGCCAACGGCACGAATATACTATCTGCACGTCACGTTTTCCTGTGTAAAAACAACCGCTTTTCATCTTTTTCTTTCTTCAAACTTCCAACGTTAGTGTATGTTGATATTCCAGGCCCAAAGCCGCTTCTATTACGGAGCCACCGCCGCCGCCGGTCATAACTGGTTCATTGCAGACGTTGCCAGATGTTAGCCCCACGAAACCAATACGACGTAAGGTAAAAATAACTTTTTTATAATTGGGTATGGTATTTACGCTCCTTCAGCTCACGTGACTGTTTAAAAGATGGCCATCCTATGGAAGTTGCGACAGTACTTCACAGGTGAACAGTTGCATACTTGTATTTAGCATCACTACTATCCTATATTTATCTATGTGACGGCTAAGTAAAATACCATGTAATACCGAAAAGATGTCAGTGTCAATACTGTCAGTGATGATCAATCCTTTATATTCTTGGATGATATACTGTTTAGACAGTTTTTTTAGACAGTGTAAGCGTGCCCCGTTTAGATAGGTAGCAAAAGTTTTGTCTTAGGTTTTGCAATCTCACTAAAATCACCTTCAAGGAACTGGCCAAGGAAACTTGACAGCAGATAATTGGCAATGTAAATAAATTAAACACAATAATGACCATGTACATGTACACTTTTTTATGTACTTTATTGTACACCAAGCGTAGAAATGACGATTACGACGACTTCATCGACGCTACTTCTGTTACTGTATATATTCTAAGTTTATATTGATTTTTTCACTGACCAGCTATGCACATGCGCGAAGTTTACCGATGACTACATGTGTGTGTTACCAGGAGGCACCACCTGGAGCACCACTGTCGCTTCTGGGCGTGCGCGGGCTTCGGGACGAGCCTCTGCACCGCTCTGCGCACTGCATCCCACATCCGCAACAGCATAAGCCGCTCATGAACCCCACGCTGCAGGTACATACCTGACACGTCTCGCAATATATTATAGCCTATACTAGTTGTTACATACAACCTTCGATACATAAACTGAAATTGAACCACAAGTTAGTCAGTTAACCTTGTTTATTTGTTTAATATGTGTTTTTTATAAAATGACGCTGCAAGATTGTTTACCTTTATTTAAGTACCTCACCTAATAGAGTATAGTAAGAATTCTAGTAAGCAAAATGTACTACTAACGCCATCTAGACCGAAGCCCAAAAGTCCTAGAATGCGGTTAAACATGCTTGGTTACATTTTTTGTTGACAATAGCAAATGAAAACCTAGTCACGGTCTAACACAGCCTCATAAACTAATGGTACCTACTTACTTACATAACTCAAGGGTACTTAAAGAAACAAGCATTTTTTTTTTCAAGAACTTTTTTAGTTCACTCCATCCTTGCCATGCATTGTAAAATAGTTCTGAATGTGTGTTTTGCTTCAGGAACTATCCGGTAGCGTGAGCGCGGGCGGTTCCGAGCCTGATCTGAACGCGGTTCCGTCGGCGGCGCCATCTATCGACGCGAGTGCTACATCTAGCGAGGACGACAAACCCAAGGATAAAGGTAATCATTACGTACTGCACATGCACTACTTTACAGGGTGGATTCTTGACATAGGACTTCATGGACAGTTAACTTAATTAGGACACATTCCATATTTTTTTTAAATATTCTGAACTCCATTCATAGATTTTAGGAAAATGGTAATAAGCCAAAAAAAAAAACAAATTTGTGTAAGTGTCATTTAAGGTATGAATGCTAGAAATGAGAAATCACTCAGACTAAAAGAATAACATAGACGGAACGTGTAGAACATGAGTGAAGCCGCATAAAGTAATACTAAAGTAGTACCATCTCGCTTGCACCCGTGCCTGCACATAAAGAGTGCGAGCGAAACGGTACTACTGGTGTAATGGTGTTTTTAAAAGAATGGTAAAGGACCACTATCTAGTCACTTAGTTTAGTTTATTTGATAACTACAGTATATCTTCTGTTTCTGTCACATTACTGTCCATCCCAAGGCTGCCTGGAAGAAATCGCTTCCAGCGATAAGGCCGCCCATTGTACATTAAACTGTATACATGCTATCTACTTGTCCTATTGTAAATTTATTGGTAATCTTGGTATCTATCTATCTGTCTACTACTTTAACTTATTATTTTTTTAAACTACGCATATTTAAAGTATTGTTAAATATTGTAGTACTTAGAAATAATAATTTTATAACCGTATACCTTGTATGTATGTGTTAGGTCGTTCGAGAGCAAAAGCCGCGCTCGTGAAGCGCGTACGTTCGGTTGCGGTGTTCTCGCTCGGACTGCGACGAGCGAGGGAAGCGGCCGCCGCCTCCACTGACAAGCACGACAAGACACCACACACGCCTGACAAGATGGTGAGTACCAGAAAATTTATACCTCGGGACCTGAATTGTGCTCAAAATATGCGCACGTTATGAGTGTCTCTTGAGGATAGTACGGGCTGCTACAGGGGTTGGCCGAATTTAAGCATAGATTAATATAAAACGATCAGCGCGCGCCAGGTCCTCGTTCTTCTAGCGATTTAGGTCCAAGATACGTGTTCCGAGGTATGCACAAGACCCGCTACTCTAGCTCGGGTATATAAATATACTCACGCCTGTAAAACTCCGAAAGGGTAGGCAGAGATGTGTTAACGTCCACATTTTGTCAACTATGATTTTCAGTCCCCCGTAACAGAAGGGGAGTCTAGTGCCGTTAAGTGGGCACTTTGTCGAGGGCTATATGTTATAGCGCTATCCCTTAGTCGCCTTCTACGACAACAACGGAAAGAGATGGGGGGCCCTAGGAATACTACTCTAGCGGTAACCAACACGGTGACAGCAACAACTCAGATATATAGGGTCTCTTTAATACCTTTGGGGGCCTGTAAATCCAACCATCTAATGATTGACAGATGAGGCTTCGGCGCAGGTTTACCCCTCAAATGGCAAAAAAAGTCAAATCTCAAGAACTAAGACTACGGGCGAGCCTCTGATGCAATCGATACTAAACGCTGTGATTAGGACGATGACTGTATTGTAATAGTAGTTTTAAATACTAAGATACTTGAGTCCGTAAATATTTGAGAATGTTGTGTTTGCCGTTTGATTGTACAATTTTAATCTACATATCAACAAATACTTGTTTAATTTGTTAGTAAAAGTATAATAGTGTTAGTTATATCTTAAACCCCGACACAAAAACTACGAGGTGTTATAAGTTTGACGTGATTGTGTCTGTTTGTATCTTTGGAATTGTAGTTCCTGAATGGATGAACCGATTGTGATGTATTTTTTTTGTTCTCAGGGTCCGCCCGCTCCGATGCTTGGCGGAGAGCTCTCACTCATACCAATAGAACAGCTGATACAAGTGGACGACGTCAAACCGCGCTCCAACTAGAATGGTATCGCTTCTTTGATATACACTCCATATTTATGTTGGTGGTTCAATATTGAAGATGCGATTAACTTCCATTCACACCAGGAGAGAGAAAACATATTCTTAGGGTTTATTCATGCTAGAGTAGACTCAATGCATCTAAAAGGTAGTATCGTAAATTCAGCCTTATTTCAACAAGGTAAAGCTCATTATATCTCCTGGGATTAAAAGATGACTGCTAGTTGCCTTGGTCGCTATGATATACTTGGACTCTATGCTACTAAGAATTGACCCTATTTCCTTCCGAGAAATTAGAGACGATAGCCCTCCATTTGCTTCTGTCCTTACATACTTAAATCTTTATTAAATCGTCTATACAGACTCGCTGAAGACCTGCCTTTTCAAAATATCGCCTTTTCTATTAATTATTTTAAAAAGTGTTTTGATTCCATCTTTTTATTATCTATGTATCAATTTCTAGATTATAGACGATATTAGCCTAAATCTTTTTAAAATTCAAATATAAAATTTTGGGTCGGCCATCTGTGTTTCAATTAACTATATTATTCTCGAGTGCTGTCTTCCTTAGCGTGACGAGAATACATTGGTCAATGAGTCCATATATTTCTTCACTTTTGCAAGCCTCACCAGACTAAAGGTCGAAACCAGTTGTATTTTAGAAGTATTGTCTTCTTTATTTTTAAAAAATCTACTACCCATTGTCTACCCATCTGCAAAAGAATTTTTAGTCACGTTTTTTATCGTTTCCAATAACAGTCCAAGCGGTTTTGATCCCCATATGATTCTTATACTAGCTATATATTAAATAGGTAATTTAAATGCTCTATGAAAACTATTCATTCTATTATTGTTATATAACTACGTGATTAGCGATTTAATCAGGCATTTTAAATTTAAAAGTTCAATTGCATATTCAATATACCAGCAGCAAAAACAATTAAATTGAAAAAAACGGAGTTAAGAGTTAGTTGGCAACACCACACTAGATAGCGCCTGTTTAGACCATAGACTAGAATTATGTGAAAGTAATAAACATACAACTTCAAAATTGCCACTTGATTATATTTGTAATTCGAACGCGCAAACGCAGCAGAAATTACGTTTATATTTGATACTGAATACTTTGAAAATCTGCAAACTGTACATTATTGTAGAAATAAAGTAATATGATATGAGCGAGGGGTAATGACCTCATAACCCAGTAACATTATTACTTTACTAACTGTTCGCCCTGGTATCATCTATGTGTCCTAACTTTTTTATACATAAATTCGCCGTCAATAAACTTTGACGCTTCTAAGTAAATGAATGTTAAACTTACAACTATATCATGGATCTTAATTTCATACAAAAAAAAAAATACCTGAGTGGCAATTTTTAAATTGTCGGTAATATAAGTAGTTCATTTTGTATTCGTTTACCCTAGCCATTGACATAGACAGTTATAAATGCGTGATTTAATTCTATTTTTGATTTATTTGTAACAATGCATTTTGTGATGTTGAGTACCGTTAGGAATATATTACTTAGGGCCTGCGCTACTACGACGTTCATGTGCACGCATGTGGGAGTCTATTCATGCAAAGAATACTGATATAATTTTGTGCAGATTATTTGCACAAAATCGTGCAAAAGGAATTAATGCGATTTGCACGATAGGCGTCCGCAAGCGTGACACGTATGTGGCAGCGTAGGTGGTTAGAAAATAACGTGAGTCTACAACACTATTTGTGCAACCTGTATGGTGTTACTCGTTCCATATATCTTGGTCCTAAATCGCGATATATAAAAGGCCCTGGCGCACGCGGATTGTTTTGTAATAATCTATGCTTGGTGAATTTGAGCTCGCCCTCGGCCGTAGTACCCCCTGCTATCCTCAAAATACATCCAAGAAACGTGTACTGCACGTACAGAGCACATTTTAGGCCCAAAATATAGAACGTGTAATATTCTAATGAACACATATATCTAATTTCCTCTTCGTTGCAACGGTTATTCCCACACGAACTTTCTATCAATGAATTTCAACTTTAACCTTGTCACACTATGTGATATTATTCCTTGAACAGTACTCAAGCACCTACTTTGAGGGTTGTTGACAGTGTGATGTAAGATGGATATCAAATACATCTCGTTAGGTAGTGAATGGTGGCTTTTTGATGTATTTTACGTGTTTTGATGATATTTTTCAATGTTAAATACTTTTGGTATGACAGAAGAATTGTGTACAAGTTCTGCTTGCCTAGTTAAATGGTGACTATATTTAATAATATTCAATCAATTGGGATGTCTGTGTGTTTGATATTTTATTAGTCTTTTTTTATACTTGTGCACAGTTACCTATTAGCCTCCACTCTATCAACTCTTTACCTCCTCTCTGTATTTGCTCTGTGCTTATTTTAAATTAAAATGTTATTACATAATAATACAATATTTCGGGTTATATTGTTATTGACGTCTCTTTTTATGAGACGCAAGTTGCCAACCTTTGCATCTATATGCATCGTTATTTTGTCAGTAATGGAATAATATACAAAATGAGAATGTGGGCGAAGTCAAGGCGTCCCGCTTGTCCAATTCTTGTGTTTGTAAATAGCTTCAGTCACAAGCAATCATGAGACAATAATTTGGAGTTGATCGTTGTTCGGTGAACGTTGTCTTGCATTTAAATCTGGTGGGGAGACCAAATTTACAAGGTTAGTCAAAGAAAACAGGTTTGAGCAGGTTTTACAATGGTATTTTGATATTATTGCGATGTCAAAAAGGTACCTGCGTTGTATGACAGATACTTTGTTCTCGCTTCGTGCGTGTCCTGTTGCACTCTTGCTTGTCCTGTTGCACTTGTGCTTGCAATTTGAACATTTTTAAGCGCCAAGACCGTATCAACCTCTTGTTAATATAAGATATTTGATGTTAAACCAGTATTTCAATATTATCACACTACGGTGGGTGGCGCCTTTTGCATTTCACTGGCGAATTTCTGGAAGTATTTTTAGGTGAGGTATGTATATTTTGTCTCCCGACCGGTCTGTATATAGGGTTAATAGTTAGTAATCAATATTTACACTATTCCTTCTTGATCACGGCTAGATTAATTCGTTCCTTGTCATATTAGGATAATTGGGTTTAGTTACATGTCATATGACGACATATTTGATGATACATACTACAATAGTATAGATAATTGTTTTATGTACTTCGCAAGCATTTTATTTTTATCGTCGGCATTGTAAAGTAAATCGCTGAAAGATGATGCAATATTATTGCTTTAGTACTTTGCTGTTGCTTTGAAAATATATTAATACAAATCTTCAATTTGGTTATGAATCATTATGACATGTAATTAAACGCGTAACGCACTTTACGGATTTAGAATGGTAGACACACTTTTACTTTTGATTTGTTTTTTTACACTTGGACGTTGCTAGTGATCCCAGACATCAATAATATGTCAACCGTGTAGATCAGTCGTCGCACTACAAGGTAAAAGGCTCCCCTCAGTATAGTAAGAGCCAGGCCATAAGTGTATTAAACAAAGATAGAGTGTAGATTCTGATAGTATAAAAAAGAGATACTAAGATAAGATAAGATAAGATAAATCTTTATTGTACACCAAAGAAATACAGTACATGTACGGACAACATAAGAAAAATGTACTCTTAGCTAAAATATTCGATTCCACGTGATCACTGGCGAGCCTATTTCTTTGGGTCTATGGCCGTACTCTGCCATATGTCTGCGTGTGTTACTTTTTGCACGAAATTTGCGTTTCCAATAAAACGGACGCCTGCAGGTGTACACAAATTCATACATTAGGCAGCGGATAGTTTTAATATTAGGAATTGCAAGTATGTATATCGAATAAAAGCGTTTAATTGTATATGGCAAGGTTAGCATTTACGGAAGTCATTTGGTATGTGATTTTGTTTATATCTAATTTATTCCACTCAAAAGTGTGCCTCATCGTTCTACTTCCATACCATAATACTCAAATTATAATATTTATCGACACTATAAAACTATTGTAGTCGAGTGCGACTCCGAATCATTTGTTTTGATTTTATATAAATTAAGTGTATATTAAATCATCAATGCTGTCAATTAATAACATTACTTATGTATTTGTTTAAAAAAGTTTTTGAAACGCCGATTGGAGACGAAGTGTTTATGCATACAGCAAAGCCATAAAATATATAGATCCTCAACGTCGTACGCACATAGATCCTCAAACATGTACGAAAATATCGGACCTACTCAGACGCGCTCTACCTATCTATTTTGTGGCATAGCTAAACCAGCGCGCGTAGACATTCACTAGCAGTCCTGTATGTGTGGGAGGCTGTTAACGGTAAAGCCTTTTCTAACTCTACTACAAAGCGATTGAGCGCACAATGATGAAATAAAAGCTTCTCAAGCTGAACGTAAAAAACAATGTGATTGGAAAAGTAATTTTTTTAAAGCATTTTAGCATTTAGAAACTAGATTTAGTTGACCTTTTCACATGTTAATTAGTACTTAGAACATGTATACATATTTTAGCGTTGCAATAATTATAAGATATGTTTAGATACGTACATATGTATAACATCTGCTTGAGTCAATTCTTAACTTCAGAAGATTTCTGTCAAAATTTTCCAAGTTCGTACGAGCAATATTGAAGCGGATGATATATCTATGATTAATTAATAAAATGATATATTTTGCTTCAAAAGTTAGCTGTGCGTGAGCGTTTTAGGCTGTATAATTCCTTTGAAGCAGGTACTGTTATTTACTTTTAAGAAACAAATCCTAGTACTAGTGTGTGAACTACATACATAACTATAGTATAATAATGAAAATATAACTGTGTACCTTAAATCAACCATTGTACACCGACTAACAATTACTAAAGAGAGATTAGGTACACATACTTCGGTAGCAGCGCTTGAAATTCTATGCAGAAGTATCATGCTTTAAAGAATTATACGGCGTGAAGTCACCTGCTACATTATATAATAAATTGTGTCTTGACGTCCAATTTTGAGGCTCGTAAACTATTAAGCAATTTTTTTTATATTTCACTGTCTTATAATCCGCTAAGGATTTTTACTCTCGACTTTTTTTTTGCTAAGTTCTATTCAGAAAAGCTTAAAACTCGGCCCACTCTTCGCTATTTAGTTATGTACAGGGATTGAGTATGGCGGTATTATATTACAAATAGACTCAGTGATACTTGTAATACTATTATCATGCCGTAGTTACCACCCTATCTATACTAACTTACTTTAATTTCCTTCTTAAATGGAAGCACTGGCTGAGCGACGACACTTAGAGCGACGACACTTAGAGATACGTCATCAATATCGTAAGACGAAAATGCAAATTAATGTGGGTAGTTATTAATTTGCTTACTTTTACCTTGTCTATGGATTTTTGTGAGAGAGTGTGACGTCACGAATAGTTCGCTGTATTAATTTAATTTCATTTATTCGATACTTTAATAGTGACTGAAAATACTTTTAATTATTTTTATTGTTCGTTAGGTTTGGTATTTTTATTCATTTGATATAATGAAACGTGATCTTCCCTAAAATTTAAATTCTTACTATGATTTACACACTTAGGTGTACCTTTTATAACAAGTTTATCGCTATTTAAATATAATATGTGAACAACGAAGAACTGGCGTTATATTATTAAATAGTATATAATTCTAGATTCAAGTAAGTTGGTGCAAGTAGGCCTGTTTTATATCTTAAACGTTGGTATTTTATTTAATTTCTTTCCTCAAATATTTCCATTTTTATAGATGTTGCAGTACAAAATATTGATTTTCATGAACGATTAATATCTACATGATTATATTCATAGTAATATAAGGTATACACTATCAGGAATTATTTGAAATAACAAATCAGTCACACGAACAAAACTTATAGCACGTCGTGGTAGGACCACTGCAGGGTTACCACGAAGTCTTAAAACAGACCCATAATTGAACGGCTGTCATTTACTAAATGCATAAATAATTTTGTAATCCCATATAAATATATACGATTACAAATTTACATTTGCAGTTGGTAGTAAGACAACAGTTCAATTATTGACCTGTTTTAAGCGTTCAGGGTACGAGCCCTGTACAATTAATTGAGTAGGTATGTGTACTACTACTACACGGTGTGCCGAGACTAGGAAGCCTGCAGGTGTTGTGATAGTTGCAATGAATTATTACCTACCTAATATAAGAAAATTGTAGTGTCTAGTATAGCGCGGCCCACTGTGGTGGTGACGTTGTATATCAAATACCTTTAGTACGAGTTCGCGACTACTAAAATACTATAGAATTAACATAGCATACAATAATATCTTTTTGCTAGCCATACCTAGATAATGACACTTTTTTCATGAAGTCCTTAAATGTAGATATTAGTTGTCCATGGTATGTGGTGGTAATTATAGTAAAAAGCTTCATTCTGAAAAGTATTGTGTCGTAGTTGTTAAATTTGTTATTGTACTTATTTTTTATACAGAATATTGATAAATGTTGCATTTTTGTGTAGATTACATTATAAATTGTCAGAATTACAGTGTTTATTTTGTTTCAATGGCCTATATTAGGTATACCTACCGACCCTAAAGTTTTTTGAGTTTTGGCTAGTGGTTCCATACCTACTTGGCCCACGCGGCGGCAATGCGTGCCCTGACATCGCAATCAATTTCACCTATGGCATGAAGTGAAGTGAACCTATACTCCATACTAACTATACTCTATACTTTATTCGGTTAAACAATCTTGTCGCGACTGTTTATAAATACACATTTTAAACAAATAAACTAGGCTGTACATTAAACTGTATACATACTATCTACTTGTCCTAGTGTAAATTTATTGGTGTAGAATAAAGAATTATCTATCTATCTATCTATCTAGGCTCACTAACTGACTTAAAGTGGTTCAATTTCGGTTTTGTCTCTAAAATAAGTTTCTAAAGAGTAAAATATTTGTATATACAATTCCGAAGATTCAGGAAACGAAAAAAACTACTTGTTTCTAAAGTAGTGTAACATTTATAAAATTTGTTTTTAAGTTTTTATTTGGGTTCAATTCATCATCATCATCAGGCTATATTAGTCCACTGCTGGACATAGCCCTCCCCCAATGAGCGCCAACGCGTCTGGTTCAATAAGCCATGAAAAATTACAAAAATTTTAGTTGTGAAATGTTATTTTATATACATTCGCACCCTTAGTAATATAGTTGTCTACCGGTTGGCGTTGGCAGAAAGAGACAAAGCACAAACATAACCCACTGACAAGACAATACTTGTGTCTCTCTCACACTCGCCCCGCGCGTCCCCCGCTATTTAATTACTTGTCCTTATTTATATCACGAAATATCATAGTGCATTTAACAAATAACAAAATTGCCAAATTTTACCATTATAAAACAAATAATGAGCAAATTATTCATAAATTAATCTAGAATGGCAAAATTCAAAATCTTTAAAGACTTCCCGAAAAACTGCTTTTTTTTAAATTGTGCCCCTACATTACTAAGGGTTTTCAGGTCCGTGAAATCGTAGATAAAATGAGAGTCGCCTTCGCTGGTGTGGCCACGTCTTGTGGTAACTGGCAGTTGCCATGTTTACGTGGGTAGCAAATGCCGGGCAATGGCGCCCCCGCCGGGTCCAGGTAGAAGCGGTAGGCCCAAAAAGTCCTGGCTTGACGTCGTGCTGGGTGACATGCGTGCAAATGGTCTCACTACCATGGATGCTCAAGATCGTGCGAAGTGGAGGAGGAAGAGTCGGAAGGCGGACCCCGAGCTCCGAGGGCATCTTGGCCTCGGATGCAATCGGGACAACGTCTAAATGTCGATGATGATGATTACTAAGGGTGCGAATATTTATATAATGTATAGGTATTCATGAGATTTCGTTTGCGAAATTGACAGTATTGAGCAATTGAGCACATAAAATTTGCAATAAAACCTCTAGAGGCTGTGCTTGAGGAAAGATTCGATTGTTTGTTTGTCTGTCTGTTTGGGCGTTTGTATTTGTATGGAATACACTCCAAAATCTTTTACTAATAGAAAGCTACATCATCTGTGAACAACATAAGCTACATAAAGGTAGCAGAGCAGTAATCATAGCTGTCAATAAATCCGGAAGATTCTCATACATTAGTTGAAATCTTGTATGGGTTAAAGGGATGCCACGGAGGTTCACATTATGTCACGAGGAAACTGGGGATAGAGGGTCAAACATAAAATACGTAAGGTAGCCGCGAGCAACAGCTAACAAAAATTATAGATTTACTTTAAATAGCTTTTTCGGGCTGTCTTTCGTTTACAGTTAGGCATTGTAATGTTTTGTCATAAAAGTCTGTAAATTCTGCAGTATTTCTCTAGTGTTAACGGTTTTATGTTTAAATAAATAATTAAAAAATGGCACATCTAGAATTGTGAAGATGTGACCTTTTCGAAATTATTTCTGTAGACGTCATGACGTGGACAATAGAATTTAATACCAGAGAATTGGATCATTTTTAAACATAGTTAATAGGTGCACGGAAGCACGTATATTCCATTCACGAGAAAAAAACGTAGGTATGTATCAAAATATGCGAAATGTGCCCTATTCGAAATTCAATATTCATTAATAAATTGGGTTTTTAAATAAACCTTTAAAAAACACATTAATTTTATCTTCATATCTTAAATAACCGAGATTCTTGACCTGATACCGCTAAAATCCAATCACGCTTCGATCGACCACCTGAACTCGTGGAGGGTGGATGTTGCTATCAATCTGTGCCTGCGCGACTCCCCTCATGTTAGTTAAGAGTTGAGTACTTATACCATGCACGCTTTCTATGAGACTGTAAAGTGTCCTACAGCTTTTCGATTCTTCATCTGGCGAAGATAGAGGCGGCGGCGACTATGGGCGGACTGTGCGTCCGCCCACAGCTTCGCGGAGGGCAAAGGCCCTCGCGGGGCTAAGCAAGGCGCGCCACGAGCAGTAGTAACTTTTGTTTTAACATGAAATAATTCCCTAAACCTTAAAACAGATGAATGACAAGAGAGAAAACAGATAGGTAAGTGCGGTAATTTTAATTTAACCAACTGTACCGATCGAGTCAGGTGATCACCTGGGACACGGGTGTCTTGGGAATTTCTGCATTCTTAACTTATGCAGCCATATGGTGAGAGGCAAGCTGCGCCTCCGCCGTTAACTCGGTGTCTATACTCGGAGGAGTCATTGGCTCCCTGTTCCCAGCCTGTTCGCTTGTGGCGTTCAGCGTGGAATACGACAATGTGTCCGAGGTTCCTTGGGTGAAACTAGAGCTGGCAGTGCGTAGGCTTAAGATCAAGAACACTTCCCCGACGCCGAGCGTGGGTGCTCCAGGGGAAGATGCTCTCGAGCCTGGACTGAGAGAGCTTCCCAGCGCATGTTTGTAGTTGGGTCATTTTCCGCAATTGTGTAAGATGGGGAAACTGGTCCTCGTCCGAAAGGAGGGGCACCCGGTGGACTCACCGTCCGCCTACCGACCCATAGTGTTACTTGATGAGGTGTGTAAACTGTTTGAAAGAGTTATAACGAAGCACCTCATTGAGCACCTCTCCTAAGTGTCGTCGGAGCTGTTGGATTGTCAACATGCCTTCAACCAGAGGCGCACCACTGTAGATGCCGCCAGCCGCGTGAGGGCTCTGGTAAAGGATGCGGTTACCCAGAGCGAGATAATGTTAGCGGTGTCCTTGGATATCGCCCAGAGCTGTTGAATTGTCAACATGCCTTCAGCCAGAGGCGCACCACTGTAGATGCCATCAGCCGCGTTAGGGGTCCGGTAAAGGATGCGGTTACCCAGGGCGAGATTATGTTAGCGGTGTCCTTGGACATCGCCAACGCGTTCAACACCTTGCCATGGTGTTGCATTAGGGAGGCACTCGTGTATCATGAAGTGCCTTTCTATTTTCATCGCATAGTCAGGGTGTATCTAACGGAGAGGACCATCATCTACCCAGTGACAGGCCTTCCTCGGCGTGAAACTTCATGCAGTATTCTGCAGGTATCGGTTTTGAGGTCACTTCTGTGGAACATAGGATACGGCATTCTTATCAGCATCAAGCTCCAAATGAATTTTTAAGCTCGTAGTCGAAGGCCGGTGGGACTTCGGGGAGCATCTTCGAAGTCTGGTCGAATCTGGTGGCTCTGATTGCTATATTAGTGTTGAAAGGTGACGCGGGAGCCGGGACGGGAATCCGAGCCTTGAGAAATTGAGACCGTGAAGTCTCTGTGAAGACTTGGGCAGGGATCGCCGTGTTATCGGCGGTAAGACTCATCATGGAGGACTGGCTAGAGTGGCGACGGTGATGTGGGAGCCTAAAGTATACGGCTGATGCAGGTGATCTCCGGGAGTTGGAGTATCGGGGACTACCATTTCCGGATTAGGAAAGAGCTGACGTCTCTGTACTATCGCCGAGATGCGAGTACACACGGGGCAGAGGACTGCACACGTTGGCGGAGTGCCCGGTGTGGAAGGCGCCGAGGCAGGGTATCCGAGGGGAATTCCGCACAAAAAAAGCGGAAATAATTCAGATTTTACCACCCCCCAAAAAAATTGGGGTTTGCACGATCCGCGACGATCGGAGGCAAGTCGGGCGTCGGAGATTACAGAATAAACTCTGTCCCTCATGAGAGCGATGTCCGTCCACACCCGATGAGGGAGAGCTCGTAAGAGATGGCCTTGGTTGCGAGAGATATAGGTATATTAGGTATCTGCCAATCTCACCTCCGGTAATCTACAACCCACAGGTGATGTGCGTTTTAATCGGTTCGAGATATAAGAAACCTCGCTGAAAGTCCGGGGGAGGGGGTTGTTAACATCGCATAATGTACCTTGCCCACATTAAGTCTACGTCTTGCGCCGCAACTGGGCTAATAACACTCTGGACTTCTGTAGGTGTTATTAATTTATCAGTGACACTTATTAGTCGGGTAGTATTCGGGGTTCTGCACCCACAGCTAATATATATGTATGAAGGTAGAAGTATATACCTAAGTAGAATCCTATCCATGGAGAAGGAAAATTCTGTCCTCCGTGATCCTATCTGATAATACAGACGTAGAATCATAACGGAAAGATTTTGTTTAAAGAGACGTGAAAGTGGCCCTCGTGACTTTGTATGGAAGATTTTGGTTTTTATTGATAACTAAGGTAAAAGCACCAATGGTAGACACTTTAAGGACAAATCAAACTTCACTCTACAAAATAAGACATGTCAATCGTCATCACTGGTGACAGTCGTGAATATTTTTTGCCATTTATCACCAGTGGAGATAAAGCCAATGGCGATAACTGGAAATAGACGATATTTATTAAGGAATGGTCGGTACGTCCTTTTTTAACTGCTAAAGCAACATTTAGACATTAGCTTAAGCAGATAAAATATTTAAAAACTAACATATTTTTACTTTAAATACAATAATTATGCACATGGTCGTAAACACCAATCTAGCCATAAAAATACGGCCATGGTCTACGTAGGTTAACAAGTTACATGTCATATTTATAACATCTGTGCTAAAAATAGTAGTAGTATCTTTTAAGTAAACAGTCAAGTAAACAAAATGGTTACTTTTCTTACAATAAAGGTTTTTTTTTTCGAAAGTATCGACTATTAGGTCAGTGTCGACCATTGGGTCTTTCACCCTAAGTAGGTACTTAGGTACCTAAAAATAATATTCTTTTTATTATATTTGTTTATTGTGAGAAAAGTAAGTATCTTGTTTACTTGACTATTAACTTAAAAGACATCTAATGGCATGTATAATAAATGTTCAAAAATTCGCAACACTTTCGTCAGTAAATTTTGAATTGGCGCCATCATTTTGATTTTTGTTAAAGGTAGTGATAGGTGTGATATTTTATTTATTAATAATGATTATCACTATTTTTAGCACGGATGTTATAAATATGTAACTTGTTGACCTACGTAGACCATTGCCGTATTTTTTATGGCTAGATTTTCTAACAGTTTTATAAGTGATTGTCGACTATTGGTGTTTACGACCATGTGTACAATAATTGTATTTGAAGTAAAAATTTGTTAGATTCTGAAGATTTTATCTGCTAAAGTTAAAGTCTAAATTATGCTTTAGAGTGAAGTATGATTTATCCTTAAACTGTCTACCATTGGGTGATTTTGGTAATTTTTGTGACTATTGTCTATGATACAGCCAATCGTGTCATAGAGGTTGGCTGTATGAGAAGTGCCGTTGCCTCTTGGCGCCGAATTCTGTGAAAATATTGCTAGACAATAGAAAATGGCGGTTGTTGTCTTTGGAAGATAATTCCGTAATATTCTTATTTTCCCTGTATTTCTTTCCAAATAGTCATTTAACATTATGTTTCAATTGTATTATACTGTTCTAATCTTACATGTTCATACAATCAATAGTATCAATGCTTCATAGTGCAATATAGATCTCTATAAATTTGTTTTTCTCTGCGTGCAACGCGGTTTTTCTTCGCATTTACTTGTTCACATAGTGATATTGTGTTATTTAGTGCAATAAAATATTAGTGTTTGTGTTTATTCAGTATCCTGTGTACTCTGCCGACCGTATTCATAACAGCTCGAAAAGAATAATGTGTCAGTGATAAATTTTTAGTATCAAAACAATGGGTGAGAGTGATGAATTTAACACTTTAGCTTTTGAAAAGCGGCTGATGCATTTGAAGGATACTCAAGAGAGTATTCAAGGCTTGTCGTCGTGGTGTTTAAAGCAAAAGGCACACCACAAGAAAATTGTCCAAAGTTGGTTGAATGTGTTGAAGAGGGTGAAGCCTGAGCAGCGATTAGTACTCTTCTATCTTGCTAATGATGTTATACAGTACAGTAAAAGAAAGAACTATGATTTCGTTGAGAGTTGGGGTCTCAACCTTCAAAAAGCTACTCCTTTGGTCAGGTAAGTTGACTGTATCAACATTTAAAAGTTATGGGTGGCGCTACAATTTATATACATTAGGAACTTGAACATTTTCTCACAATAAATGTAAATATTAATGTCAATAGAGCTGAAGATTTAGTCAATTATGTTTTTATTTATTTTTAGTTTTAAAACATTACATGAAATTAAATTAATAAATTTAATCCACCCAGCCACTCAGTAAAATTAAGAAATTAACTTTAACTGTTTTTAATAACTGTTATCAATAATTTTCTAAGATCTCACAAACTGAGAGTAGTGAATGATTAGAGATCCAACGAAAGTATGTGGCAATTTTTATTGCTTCCAAGATATTTATTAATATCAATTTCTTGAAAATAAAAAAAAAGAAAGAAATGGGTATGGGTGAAATAATAAATATGGAAATTACACAATAATATTATCTTTGGTTTTAAGACTGCAACCACCAGAATTGGGTATTCTCCTTTAGTTTAAATAACTTATTTAGCTGAACTTGTTGAATTAAGAATAGTAAAAGAGTGAAAACAGTTGTGGCAGTTCTTATTTTATTCTTCTTATTTATTTTTAATCAGCCACACAATCTTTAATAGTAAATGATTTAATTATTCAATATTATGATGTCACAAATATATTTTTCATACAGTTTTCTTTTTATCTTACGGTTTTGATGTTAGTAAAAGTTACTAATTTGACTGGTCAGTCAAATACCCAATTAACTGAAATTTGATGATCAAAAGAAACAATTTATAAAAATAATGATGTTCATATTTTTCAGGGATGATAAAGTGAGACCTAAAATTGTGAGGATATTTAAGATATGGGAACAAAGACAAGTATATGATGAGGAATTCTTGTCAGATTTAACAGGCTTGTTAAGTGCAGGAGCAAAAGCAAAGACTGGTGATGATGATCCTTTAGAGTTTCAGGTAAGATTTATTATTTATAAAGTAAACCTATTAAAAATGTGATATTTATTGCTTTTCAACTGTAATTCTTTCATTCATAGGTATGTTGATAATGGCTTATTTACAATCAGCTACCAAGCAGCTTTCCAAATAGCTTATTAAATTTTATCTATATTTATTAATTTCTTGAACCACATTACATTGTATTGAAATATTATGTAAGTCTAAATAAAACCTTTTAACTGTTCTAAGCTGATGGAAGATATTAGCTTCCATCAGCTTAGAACCAACCATCTGGGCTATGGATGGCTCCCCCCTTTTTTTTATGTTAACTCTAGTGAAAGTATAATATTCCACTAATTTTGCAGCCGCAACAACTAGTAAATAAAATCAAGCAGTGTACGGTCCTCGAAGCAGATACTGATTTGAAGCTTAAAGCAATTCATGATAGTCACTTGGAGCTTTCTGATGCAGAAGCCCTGCGCACAAGTTTAAAAGGTTTGTACTTTTATTAATAAAGTTTGAAGTTATCAATATTACTATATAATAGGCTTAATTAGTGGACCCCAGGTATTTCCCTGGGGTCCACTAATCGGTCCTGCTCATATCTGAGGCTTACGCCTTGGATATGACCAGGACCAATGCACGGATGGTGGACCAAGCATTAAAGTTGGACAACTATGCTATATGACATCTTAAATATTTCAGATAGAAGCAACAAAGATGATGTCGAAAAGGAATTGAATGAAGGTATTGGTTGTGTGGAGAAATATACACAAGCATTACAGCGCGAAATTGTTGCTAGGGAAGCTTTATTGGCACTACTTACATCTGCAAGCCAATACTATTCCACACAGAGGGGTGAAGTCAAAGTTGTTGCTTATGTAAGTCTTATTGTTTTCATCTTACTACTATTATAAATGTGAAAGTTCAGTGGATGTGTCACATCTACCTGAATGTTGGCAGAATAGATCTGGATTGATGCACAGAGATACATTTAAATTTTAGAGCACATAGAAATGGTTTCAGTGACTCATTTTCAGGCAATTTTAACTTCATTTGATAGTCATTGGTTGCTATAAATCTGCTATGTTATTGAGGGAATTTGCCCACTGTGATACTTGGCTCCCTACATCACTTGAGAATTATGCAGATGAGAATTACAACAGGCCTATGATGGACAGGAACCTCAGTTGAGAGGTACTTTAAGTGTGCTGTGGGTTCTTTCTAATTTATATTTGCAAGAAATATAAACAAATCATATTTTAACCCACCATCCAGAGAAAAAGCTCAAGGTACTTCACAGCATAGGCTCCCAACAGAGGGAGCACTGGTCCATACTGGGCACTGAAGGTTTTAGTGACGTTTGTTAAGGGTGGTAACAGGTCCAAAGGCTAGTGTTATGACAGTCAAAGGGGCAAATGGAACCCAAAAATTCTAGCTCCACAAATCAATACTGGCTTTCTACCCTGCCCCTTTAGACAAGTGGCAATTTGTTGGCCGGTGTTTGATGGAATAGAATGACCAATGTAAGGGATTTGACGTTTATGACACGCGTTAACGACTGTCAGATACGTCAAATCCAATACATTCGTCATTCTATTCCATCAAACATCGAGAGCGGGTGCGACGCGATGAGCAAAACAGATTCGTGGACATTGCTGCTCGTGTACGTAACTTAACTAACTTCCGCCCCCCCCATGAGCGCGGGCCTGAGGGTGACGGGTGGAGCCGCCGCTCACCCTAACAGAAGCAGGCTATGGTGGCGGCGCGCATCGCGTGATGCACGCGATACCGGGGGCGAGTCGGGGACCGCGTGGTCCCCCCTCCCGAGGAGGTCCAGACCGAGAGGGATGGCCCTGGGTCAGCCGGGGTGCAAGGGATATGTCCTCTGACAACCTCATCTCTGGCCTAGCACAATGACCCACAGAGACGGCGTGCGGTTTAGTTGGTTCGAGTCCGACATAACCATCCCCTCCGGCGCCGGAGGGGAGGAATCAGTGAGAATTCCCGCACGTTAAAAAAAAAACCCAGTGAATTACCACTTGTCTAGAGGGGCCGGATTGTTTATGATTGTGTTTCCTTCATCATAATCGGCTGAGCGGCTGAGCGTAGATTTAGTGCAGTAGCAAATTTATTGTCTAATAAAAGGTGTTGACTGCAGCGATCCCAGCTCGATGCGCATAAGCGATTTAATTGCGACTGCGATGCGCCGATTCCACCATCTGCCTCCAGCTTCTTTCTTTTTAATATTTATGTTGTATTTGCACTGTACATTTCAGTAATTGATTGATCACTTGGTCTTTGTCCTTGTGTACATTTCATCAGTGCGGGGGCGCTCGAGCTTTGCGTATTGGTATTATCTTGCATTTATTTGCTAACATGATAATGGCTGCGTAACCTGTTTACGCGAATGTTAAACATTGAAAACAAAAAAACAATTTTTAAAGGATTATTCTATCGCGATTTATTTGGCTTAATTTGTAGCCGATTTGATCGTTCTTCAGCAACCTTAGTCTCCCATGAAAATGCGTGCAGGTTTGATTTGCAGGAATAAAACGTTTTTATTGTTTAAAGGGGATGTTGGCATCCATTTTCTAGTGAATGAGGCGGTATTTCTAATAAAGTTGGGAACATACGCTTCACAGGACTAATGTGATATGAAGTTTGTCTTACTTATGACTTGTGTAACATTTTGTAAATTATTCTATTACATGAAAATTTATGGTAATATTACGTATGGATAATACCAGTAATACTAGCGAACTTCTCATGGGAATTACACGATGGCTTGTTAGAAACTTATAGGGGTACATATTCACATACAAGATTTATTGAAACTTGACAGGCATTTATGTCAATACAAATTTATAAGCACCATAAATATAAAAAAATGTGATTTTAGTTCATAATCAAAATCTCATGAATGTTTGTTCTATACATATGATATGGATTTATGCTTATAGTACCTGGTGTAAAGTATAAGTCCAGTGTTACGTCAATAAATCGTTAAAAATCTGCTAAATTCACAGGCGTACAAAAACTTCGGGGCTCGAGTGCGCGCGTTGAAGCGCAAATTGGACGAAATGGTCACCACGTTGCCGACGGCGCCGTCGCCCCCGCAGCGTGATGAGGACGTGCCGTCTCCCGGCCCTGACGAGGACCTCGAACTGCCTGCGCCTGTCACGCTCTCGCTCAGCGACGAGGATGACAGTCAGTGCTGCTTTTGTTGCTCGGGACGAATATTTTGGACTTAAAATGTGATCTATAGTCGCAGTACACGTTTCTTGAGGATTGCACGGGGTACTACAGCAGTGGACGAGTTCAAATTCTACTAAGCATTTGTCTCGCTATTTAGGTCCAAGATACGTGTCCCGAGGTATCCTTTTTTGCTTTTATTAATAACGGCATACATTTTGAACGAAAGTCGGTATGGTGTGGTAGTGGGGGAAGTTCACGCATTAGCACTCCCAAACGAAATGAAGAATTAACCGAAGCAATAACTGATCAACTAAACACGCAGGTCCTTTGATCCTACCATCACTCTTATTACGTGTGATGCGTCCAATAGTTCGCAGAGATAGGTTTGCCGGTTGTCGAATACACTACCGTCTGACCTTTTAATCCTGAGGGCTAGGAATTGTTTTACGGTCAAAGCCTCAGTTTCCTTGCAATAAGACAAGCAAAAACAATAAAAATAAAAAAAATCTTATACTGTATTTGATATATCTCAGCAACAATATTTAATGTGACATTAATAAAATTCATCCACAGTTGGGTACAACATCGATCAGACTTTCAACACGTCTTTGGCAGCTGATGGATCTCTATACAACTTGGGACTCTCCTCTTTTCTGTCATCAGATAACCCTATGTCGTTGTTTAACGATAGCCCTGATATACTTAATAGCAATGGTGAGTTTTAAACAAATTAAACAAGTGTATTATTTTAGTAAAGCATTCGATATTGTCTGTATGGTCCAATCAAATTGGGATTTGATGTGGATATAAATTCTAAGGATTTTCTATCGGAATTCTTTGGGAGAGGAGACTGGCTGTAAATTACTTTTTGCGAGATATTCAATTCGTTGCGTAATTCGCAATCACGAATTTAAGGGTGAATTGTCATTTACTTATTGAATAAGTTGTTTATTTTTAATTTTACAAAGATCTGCAAAAGTTTTTGAAAATTCAATTTCCTACAATATTGGTTCTCATGTCACGCCTATATTTGTTAGTCTAGTAAAGGCCACGGTCTATTCACGCTGCAACTGTGACTAGAACTGTGACTAGAACTACACAGTAATACCTTCAGAAGGCAGGGGGGGGGGGGGGGGGGGAATTTCAGATGAGCACAGATTTTGACTGTAAACAGTAACTTGATTATTGAAATTTCAGCCAACAAAATAGAAGTGATAAGTAGTAGACCAAACGATCAGCAGGAATTCAATATCAACGATGTTCTAAAAACTTTTATTACCAATGACAATATAAAGGGGTCAGATAATAACTCAGGTTAGTTTGTTTGTGTTTTTGTTTGAATTTTTCTTTATATACAGATCACCCCTATGTAGCGATCACGCATCTATTATTACCGATGGCTATCACTACCTATTTCTTTTACTACACATACACAATTTGAGCTGCCATTAATAAGAGAGTCACCTCATAATTATTTTGGTAATTAGCCACTCTATGGGTCATAATCAATTAAAAATCATCCATTACTCAATAACAAAATTAGGACAATCTTCAAATTTCTATTAAAAATGGTTTTAAATTATTGACATTTTAAACTCTGTGCCAATTACGACTGACCATGCGTGCTACTGATCGTGCGTGCGTGCGTGCGTGTGTGTGTATGCGTGCGCGCGTGTGTGTGTGTGTGTATGCGTGCGCGCGTGTGTGTGCGTGTCCTCCACAATTGTCTGTACGCATGTCATTTTCAAACGCCTGCGCCAATAGTTCGAGGGTGAAATAGGCGATTTCACCTGAGTTAAACAAGGTACTTTGCCTCGTCTTTTTATAACCGAATCTGGGGCCAACGTTCTGGTATCACTTGAACTTATTTAAAACGAAATTTTAGAGAAATTTAAGTTTAGAGATGGTAACAACAGAATTAGCATCATTTATTGTACAAAACCGAGATTTTTAATTTCAGCACAGCCTACAGAGATAGTATCCCGCCAAATTACTTTAAAAATGGAACATACTTAGGTACCGCGTCACTGCTGCGTGCGTTTTCCACCCGGTACTTGGGTTAGATATACGTAACTTTCCGAGTATGACAAATAAAAAAGCTTTTATCTACACTCAAATCGAAGAATTCGAATTACGAATTCAAAGACGATTCTCTACAAAATAGTAGTTTATGATACTGTTGCATAATAAGGGTTGTTATAACACGATTGTGTTTTTTTTATAGTATCACATGGGTGTTATAAGACCAAGTTATGTACAGTGTCATACACTATCTACTCTCATACTATAATACATAAACTAAGTTATTTTATCCGTGCGTAATATTTGTCAAAAGAGCTTTGTTTTCAATTTTATAATCTTTGTATTATAGTATCAGAGTAGATAAACAATAATAATTAAACAGCAATAACCTACATGTCCCGTTTTCTGAGAGCCTGCACCATACCATAGTGGTTCAGGTAGTGGCAGTCAAACCTCAACGCAAATACGATCAGGATACTGCTGGAGCCGCCGCCCTGTACCCTACGCACCAGAGGTGCACACCGGTTCCGCATTGTAGTGTAGAAACAGTCTACTAGCAGTTCGGAGAACATCTACGATGCATCACAGAAACGCGGCAAACCCATCAGCATCCTGAACGCATTATTATACTGAATCCTCAGCGCATTGAAAGCTCGCTTCGTGTAACTGGCCCACAGGCTGCTTCTGTAAAAAGATGTACAGTAAGCCCTAAAAAGGGTAGTTTTAACTGGAGTTGAGCAACGAGCAAACCTACGGGCAATCATATTAGCACGTACAGACAATGCCCTCCGCTCTCTCTCTAGGTCAGCGTCGTCCTTCAAGTCAGGGGTCAAAATATGTCCAAGATATTTAAACTGCTCGACCATACTTAGTACAACCCCACATAGTCTTATGCGGGGTGTTGTTATTTGACATTTTTCCTTAGCTTGAAAGACCATGCATTCGCTTTTCCGGACATTGTATGCCAAGCCGTGACTACGAACGTAACTTTCACAGATTCTCAACAAAGTTAATAGACCGCAAGGTGAGGCACTCAGAAACGCCATGTCGTCTGCATAGCTAATGTTGTTTAAACAGATTCCGTCAATTTGGCAGCCGACACGTGTGCCGCTGAGCTCCTCGAGCAGTGCGTTAACGTGGAGGTTAAAGAGCTTAGGAGACGTCAGTCCCCCCTGCCTGACACCACACTCCAGCCTATACGGATCAGAATAGGAACCAGCCCATCCCATCGAGATTAACCTGGTTTAGGTACCAAAATTTAAAGATTTGTATCAATTCGAGTGGTACTCCTGTGTCTCTC
The DNA here is from genome assembly GCA_949126895.1 of Eilema caniola. NCBI lineage: Eukaryota > Metazoa > Arthropoda > Insecta > Lepidoptera > Erebidae > Eilema > Eilema caniola. The sequence goes on along the minus strand of OX421460.1, from coordinate 10,350,678 downwards.
ATTTTCTGCCATAGTACATCATAGTTGACCAGGTCGAATGCCCTAGACAGGTCAAGGAAGCATGCAAAGATGGGAGTTCCGCGGTCCGTGTTCGCCGATTCCGTAGAGAGTCCTCGTCTGAAACCGAATTGATTATCATGTAGGTATGTTCAGGAAACGGTCCAAGTGTGAATCAAGCAAACCGTCAATTATTGTGGTCAAGGAAATCGGTCTGTAGTTGGTCTTGTCACTTATGTCTCCGGTTTTGTTTTTGATAATTGTTACCACCACTGTCCTCATCATGGCTGCAGGTAAGTAAGAATGACTAATACAAAATGAGTAGAGCATGGCGAGTACTCTCGGTAAGTGAGACCCTGCGTACTTTATTACTCGTCATGTTTCATACGTAACACTTCCGTTCTCAAGTCACTCAGCTGGTTTTGTGTCACATATGACTCTTTAATTCCCTTCAAATCGTTTTGTACTCGAAGTAAATCCTTAAGGAGTTTCGTGCAATCGAGGTGATTAAATAAAACGCGAGGTAATTTTTCGAGCTGTCTCGCCACAAACACGGGAATTAAGTCAGGTTCCGTCGATTTGAATAGGTTCACAATGTCACCTATATCACGCTCTTGCCCTTGTTTTTACGTTGAATAGGGTTTTTACTCGTTGGGATTGACTGGAAAAGTAAACACTTAGACTTTTTTATTCCCTCGCTGGAGAATGACGATGTACATATTTGCACCAACGTATCTTCGTCTATTATCGATATTTTATTTTGATAAACGCTAAAATTTCGTCAATCATGATATTACACGACGAACATTTAATAATGTTAGACATTTTTCGTAAGCACAATATTTATCGCTTAAAAAGCGCACGAAACACGTACGATCGATTGCGCGCGCATGGCTGCTTTTTGTTCGGCCGTTAGGGCGTGGGGTACCCAGCGCGAACAAAGCTTTCTCACTTGCAGATGACGATGTAAAATCTCATTCAATGACGGCGATGAAATCTTCAGGGTCTCCTCTATCTGCTTGTAGGTAGCTTTTGGGTCTTCGAGTAGTATTTCTTTCACGGCTTCGATGTTTTCCGCTGTAACAGAAGTCGCAGGACGACCACTTTACAAAAGTTGTAGCACGATACGGTGCTAGGTCTCCAAATGCAGATATGAGCTGATTTTGACACTCTAATTCACTCAACATGACTTTAAAATCGTACAGAATCATGGAGCGAAAATGTTCTCGTTCCGATTCCATTGTTGCGAGGAAAAGCGCGCGAAACGGAATAATGAAATGAATTTAACATTTTTGTTTTTTTTTTTAATTACGTCAAATGGCTAACAGCATTCGTATTTCAAATAGTTCGAGATTTTAAAAAGGTTTAATTTTAATGTTTTTTTTTTTAATTGGTGTATCTCAAAACTTTTATAGTCACCTAAGGTATTCAACATTAAAATATTTTTTTCATGTCGCACCAGTAGTTCCTGAGCTTTCAATCAAACAAAAACACTTCGGCTTCATTATACTAGTATAGATTCTATAGACTGGTTGGATTCTTACTGGTAATCTCTCGATTATTAGGTCGACAGCGTCATCGATAGCCAATAATGTATGTAATTGTTCACAGCTTCGAGCGGATCCATGTCAAAGTCCCAAGACGCATTACCAGGGTTGGACCTGCTCACGCCCGAGAGTACAAACAACCCGCCACCCCCGACGTCCTTCTACGGATCTATTGAACTTATGGGTAATTGTAAAACACTGCCTTTTGTAGGGTTCTCAAAATCAAAATTATTAAGACTACGCTATATGCCCGACTGAGTAAACTCGATATAAAAAGCAATTTCTTCACAATAAAAATGAAATGGTGAAAAAAAATGGTGCGAATGTGATGTGCCCGACCGCTTGACGTGACGATGACGTGAGTTCCATAGCTTCAGTTCCAAAAAAAATTTTGTAACCTACCTAACGCGCCTAAAGATTTTACTTAAAAAAACTTATAAAACTTCTTGATCTTTCCAGATGATCCGGAGCCTCCATACCATACAGAAACATCGAATCCGTGGAGTAATAATTGGTCAGCGCCTCCTATTAACACAGTCGTCAATCCGGTAAGATTATTATTCATAAAGTGACGTCATGTATTAGCAACCTGACATCATATCACTTGATCATTTGACAGATGTTTATTGAATCAGTATTTTGAATTGTAATATGAATGTTATTGCCAATATTTTAATAATCCTGGATCATGAATTTAGTTATCAAAAAACATTTAAGTTACTATAGGTATATAATATAGTTTGGTCACTTAGTTAAATTAATCGAATAACCTGCCCCTGACCGTTCCCGGCGCTAAAGTACCCATCACGCTCGCTGCGTTTCCACGCTGCATTGCCAACTTGGCCAACTTTGTACCAGGAACGATATGGAAGGGGAGTCACCAGTTGTCTCTATGAGTCTGTCTCCGATATCCTTTACGAGGTTTTTGGCCTCCCTGCTCCATCACCCCAAGGTCTCCACCGCTATGGGCACAAAGAGGTATAGTAACTTTAAGTCGCCATATTTATGAGTCTTTTTTGTGCGGGCGTCTTCCGCTGCGGCAGACGGAGAATGAACGTTGCGACTGAGGTGGCTGGCGGCTACACTGTTGACGCAAGTTGCATCCCAAATTAGGCACTTGCCGTTCTTTCAGGGCACCAAAGTCAGCTCGTCTGGCCCCTTACCGTCTGATCTGCTCAGACACGGAGGCTCCAGCACGCTGGGGAAATTTACCGACACGAGAGCTCTGCGGACGATATCATTCAGAGCGTGGTGACGTGGAAACCTCCCACTGCACTGCCGACAATTCAAAGCGTGATACCCATCCGCTTCCACCATAGAACCGCAGGTGCAAACATGGAGTTCGCACACATTAGATGAAGACCGACCAGGCTGACACAGCATCCAACGCAAAAGGGATAATACCCCCGTCACCATTATGATTAAGTAGTATAGTGACGAGGTTTACAACCCCATGCGCAGAAGTCAGAAAAGCCGGCATCACGTGCACGACGCACCCCAAGGCCACCACATCGAATAGGCAGAACCACCTGTGCTGGAGGGCTGAATAAGTATAAACACAAAATACAGCCAGGAACAAGTGTTTGTGACTGACACAATTTTAATAAGCTGACTTCTGAAAAAAAAACAACTGTTCTCCATAAAACAACAATATGGGGTTCTTCAAAACGGGAAGTACTTTTTTACAGGGTCTTCAGCACGAGCGTGGTGTCCCTAGCGTCGCACACACTTGGCCAATAGACAAGCCGTAGTAACCGTTTAAACGGTAAGCACGAAAAACTATCGTAATCGTATCGTAAATGTATCGAGAGAACGGAGCATTGCGATTGGCCGGCTTCATACACTTAGTTTCGCAGTAGGTAGGCAATGCTCTGTTTTCTCGATAAGTTTACGTTACAATTACGATAATATTTCGTGCTAGGACACAACAGCGTTTGTCTACCACCTGTAATATTTTATGTTGTTTCCTCTGAAGATAACCAAATGCCATGCAAAAAAATAGAATTTTATGTCTGTAACAGGTTGAACCCAATAAAAATTTAAGTTTTTACCAGATAGATATTTAATTTTCGATGTAATTCGGGCGCCACCTGGGGGTTAACCAGGAAATACAATTCAGATAGCTCTAGGGTAAAACTATGGCTTTTAATCACAAGGCCGGGAGTGGCCAATTCACTTAGGCTTAATTATCCCACGTGCGATGCTTAAAACACGTGGCCAAGCATGAAAATATAGATAATAACTAGGGAATCTAACATAGCTCACTTGCATCCAGGTCAATTAGTACAAATTAAGATTAAATTAACATTTTATAAAGTTAGGTTAGGTCATGGCGCGCGGCACTGGGGCCGCGAAAATAGTCTCACGACCGTAGAAAAACCGCTAACAAGCGTTGAGTAGGCAAAAAAACGTAGTAAATAACTCGAAAACTAATCGAAAACGCATCGAACAAATCCAAAAACGAATCGAAAACGGGCTTCTATGGCGCGCCCTGTAAAAAATACGCTCTGTTTAATAAAGAGTACTTTGACCAAAAGGGTGTCTTTTTTTCAGAAATATGCGATTCTACTTACCGAAACGCCTAAGTTTAACAGCCTGAAGAACATCGCCTTTCAGGATCGACAAAAGAATCTATAACAATACCAAAATTCATTAGCCTCGTGAGGTTGAACACGCGGTCGACAACGAAAATGTATAGAAGCGAACCAAAACTCACCAAATGACAAAATAAACGAGGTTTAGGGTTCATCCACATCGCCGAAGTCCCATCACGAGCATATTTCCCTTAGGAAATAATTAAATAAGACCCGGAACAATTTATTCGTGTCAGTCCAACATGACGGCGCCGGTAGAAAAGCCAAGCGTCCGCTGACAGCTCACCTATCATATGTCAAAATCTCAAACGTCAAACCATGTCAAACGAGAAATCTTCGAGCAAAACAAACCATAGAGGCTAAACTAACCAGTGGCAAAGTGTTATCAACAATAAAAAACCATGTAATGTTGAGAATACATTACACACCTAAACTCGTCATTTTTACGAAAACATACTTATCATAGGCGTTGTTATGTTCTTTTGTAGCATATACCGAACGTGAGCTCGGCGCCTATCTACGTGGACACGCCCGAGTCTCCGCCGCCCGCACCGGCCCCTGTTCCCCCGCCTATACTCGGGTATACGCAGGTAAGCTTCTAATGAGGCTAGCTTTCGAATTCCACTGGCATGATTACCTGAAGCATTGCCAGGGACATATTTCTTGGACCTATAATGTGATCAAAATGTGCTCAATACGAGCGTACACGTTTCTTGGGTGTCTTTTGAGGATGGTACGGAGTGGTAATGCGGTGGACGAGCTCAAATTCACCAAGCATTGACTATTACAAAACAAGCCACGCGGCGCCAAGGCCTCGTTCGTTTCAAGATTTAGGTCCAAGATATATAGAGGTATACTATAGAATATAAAAATATTATATTTATATGTCAAGAAAAGGTACAGGAGAAAGGTATATTAGAGGCAGATTAGTTTATAGAGGTAGATATTGGTAAATTGAGCTATTACTTCTGTATTGGTTCACCCAATAAAAACGTTGAAATAAATATGTAGCTAAACTTTCTCTTTACCTTTTTATAACACGTCGAATATACTTAGTGCTATTTAGCGAAAAAAAACCAAACTACTTAAAAAGTACTGTTCCTGAATCCCGATATGAATGATCACACACGTGATAAGTATTTACAAACGTTAATGACGTTATAACTTGCATATTCGGTGATTTTACCACTCTGCACATTAGGTATGTTGAGTTAGTTAATTTTAGATAACTATTTTCAAGCCATTTTTCAACCAAAGGGTTGAAGCCATTATCTTTTTTGATTGTAGGAAGTGCGCTGATAGCATTTACAGCGTGTTCCCAAAACAGCGAGTTCCACAGATGGAAATGAATATCCGAGGAAGATAGTCTAATGAACCAGTAACCGTTAATACACACAATCTCATTACTATTTCCAGGAGGCACCTCCTGCGGATGTGGATCACAGGGGAATATTGCCACCGCCTCCGCCACCTCCGACGTTGCCACTCTTAGGACGTAAGTATAAAGTGTAATACTTTACGAATATAAGCGGTTATATTTTGTTATCCGCCTCGCTATATTGGGGTCTGATGGTTTTCTAACTTAAACCAGCGATTTGTTCCTGCTTCCAACTCGATATGGTGAATATCCTGTCCGCAGTAATATAAATAATAATATTAATAAATAAATATTCTACAACATTTCACACAACGCTATCTATATCCATGGTAAGCATAGCTTAACTAGCTTGTGTTATGAAATCTAGAATGCGGATAAACATACTTAGATACTTTTGTACTGTAATGTACCCAGTAAAGTATATTAAAGTAAATTTGAACAGTGCAATGCTTTCATTATTATCTATACTTCATGCTGTGCTCGCAAATAAGGACCCTCAAGTCCGCAAGAAGTTTCGCCACGTCTGAATAATTCAAGTGAGTAAATTCACTACTTTTTCATTAGCATATCAGCCTTATTTTATACACAACAACTCAACATGTCATCAGTTTATTAGTATTAAATTAATATTTTTGCTAAGTCCATACCTGTTATTATATCCTCGAGGCGACCCTGAGGGCCACGACCGCGGTTGCTCAAGTCGTAGAACGGATCCGGCGGCTGGGTCTCGAGGTGGCTCTGCACAAGTCCGAGGCCATGTTTGTCTCGGCGCAGGCCAGACCCGGGAGCCAGCCTTACAGTGGGAGGCACTCCCATCGATATCAAGCCCCGGTTGAAATACCTGGGGCTCGTGCTTGACGGTCGATGGGACTTCGGAGAACATCTTCGAAGTCTGCGCACCAAGTTGGTGACAACGGCAAATGCCTTGGGCCGGCTGTTGCCCAACTCGAGGGGCCCAGAGGACTCCTGCAGGAGACTCTACGCGGGTGTCGTGCGGTCCATGGCCCTATACGGGTGCCCCGTATGGGCGGACACCCTGGGGGCCAGATTCCTGCCTCTACTCCACGCGGCGCAGAGGACGGTGGCCTCCAGGACCATCAGGGGGTACCGCACGATATCCTTTGAAGCGGCGAGTCTCCTGGCTGGATCGCCACCGTGGATCCTGGAAGCGAGGACCCTTTCGGCACTGTATCGGTTCCGAAGGGAGGCGCGGGAGCGGGGATTCGATCCCGGGCCCGAAAAAATTCGGGCCGAGAAATCCCGGCTCCACAGGGCCATGGTGACCGAGTGGGAGCTACGACTTGAGCAACCACACGCAGGGCACGCCGTGATTGCGGCGGTAAGACCCATCATGGGGGAGTGGCTAGAGAGGCCACACGGTGGCTTCTCGTACCGTCAGACGCAGGTCATTACCGGACACGGTAACTTCGGGCGGTACCTGCATCTGATGGGCATAGAGCCAACGCCCGAGTGCCATCACTGCGACGCGAGCGTGGACTCGGGGCTGCACACGCTCACAGAGTGTCCGGCGTTCGAAACGCCGAGGCGGGCGCTTGTGACGGCCCTGGGGGTGAGAGTGCTCACGCTTTCCACCCTGCTCGCGGCGATGGTCCGCTGCGCGGTTTAGTCGGTTCGAGTCCGATAAAACCCCCCTCTCCGGCGCCCGGGTAAACCTGTTATTATATTTGTTTTAGGCTTTCACAGAGTCCTTCATCCGTTTTGTCTCTGTGATTAATGTATTTATTAAGTTCATACCTTTCATTATATTTATTTCATCTTTCACACAGTTTCGTTTGTACAGTTAGCGTCCGATTCACCGTAGTTGAATATTGTGCAATTGTGGAGTGCTCACGAGTTACGTCGATAAACACCTGCTACGGAATTAGTTCAGTATTAGCACAAATAATATAATATCATTCTTATGCATAATCAGGAACAAAAGGTGGTTACACTTGTAACTTCGAAAGATAGGCAGGCAGCTTTTTAGTTCAGGAGTTATAACTAGATGGCGACATTGATGCTAATTCTGTTGTTGACATCTCTAAACTTAAATTTCTCTATAATTTTATTATTTTAGCTTAGTGATTGACATAAAGCTATTCTGTTGTTTAGTCCAACTAAAATTAGTGTTCACTAAGACAACGCTAAATTCGAATATGACATCACTAAAAATTGAAAATGGAAGTGTCGCCGCTCAATGATAAGGGTTTTTTCATAAAATCTTTAAAAACTGTATTTATAGGTTGTTAAAATGCTGGTAAATGTAAATTAATGCATAATATTGATAAAATAGTAAAAACCCTGTGATTTTTAAAAAATCAAACCTAAATAAATACAGTTTTACTCGGTTCACGTTTCTTTTTTGCTTCGGAGAGTTCCTGGTTGCTACACGAACATCTATGGCAATTCTTACGCGTAGCTAGAGAGGGTTCGCAGTCAACATACGCGTAAAAGCTCTTGCGGCTTTTCAGCCTTTGTGACACGCTAGCATGATTAACCAAACAACCACCACACAGGCCGATGTGATGAATCACCGTGCGGCTTTAGTTGGTTCGAGTCTGACATAGCCATCTGATCATTAGCTCTGATGAGGTGAAGCCAGATGTTCGGTTAACTAGTCTAGCACATGCCTGCTCTCCACTGTACCCTGTGCAAGTCAGAGGGATTCTTGGAAAACCTCCGAGCAATCTTCTGCAGAGTCGCTCCGCCTCGGTCGGATTTTGCCGTAAGCGGCAGCATTAGCCCTACGGGAGAGTGGCGCTGCCGTCTCTGTAGCCCAGGATGCACCGTGTGGAGGTTCTGGACCAAGTACCACATAGAACTACACCTATCACTAACTTAGTCGGCATCATTTAGGTGGCGTCTAATTTTAGTGTGACAGTTCTTATTATAGTGAATCTTTGACATTTAAAACATACAACAAAAGGGATTCCATCTTTTGTCATAATGGTTTTTGTCCTAATTTAAATTGCCATAACAAATTAGGCATAATTTTCTTTGTCATAATAATAGTGTGCCATAATTGGTTTCTAGCATACTGTGTTATTAAGCATAAATATTGTATACCCTAATGTTTTTATTCATAACATTGATATGCATAAAGTTGTAAAGCATATTGTTTATTTGTCTAATAGTCATTTGCGATAATGATAAACGCCTGCTAACATGGTGCTAGCAAGCTAGCAAGGATCTGGATGCAATCTGGACTTTAGGGCACCCCAACTCGGATAGGTTAGGTTAGAAGGCATTAGGCCTTCGTGGTTATTTTTTTATAAACGACCCAGAAGTAGGCCGTCGACTTATTAGGTCAAAAGCACATTAGGTTAAATGAACTTTGATGCGCCTATAAGTTTGACGAGAGCTATGTATAAAATAGTGTAATATTGTGTTGTATTATATATTACTATACTACTACTTTTAATTAAAAAAATGTAATGAATTTTTCGGAATAGTTATGGTTATGTGTCGTTATGCTTAAGTAAACTTATGTTTTAGGATATTATGCTTATAAAATATTATGCTTATAGTAAATAGGAGTAAAAAAATTATGCTTCAAAAGTTATGGCAAATGAGTATTATGCGTAAATAATGTTATGACAAGTAACATTATGCCATGTTAAATTACGAGTATGACATAAAATTTTAGGAATAAAAATAGAGAACCACAACAAAATACTGATTCACTAAAAAAGGACTAAATGAAGTAACTAAGCGAATTTTGGCCGTGTCAAACTAATTTTAGGTAAGCCGTGTGTTCTCAGAATACCGAACGACGTTTGACAGGACTAAACTAAACTAAAAAAATCTCTGAAATTTATTCAGAGATTTTTTAGCTTATTTTAATTTAGTTATGTCACAACAGAATTAGCATCATTGTGTTAGCAGACTTTCTATTATTTTATGTGTTAAAATTAACTTATCAAAAATAAAAATACACCAAACACATTATTGAGTATGACTGAATAAAACTATAAATATAATAATCTATATTAATTTTGCCAGATTCTGCAGTAATTGTAATAGTTACAGACATGCACTATGCCGCAAGATGGCAGAAAAATAAATAGCACAATTGTCACGAAATATTTATTTGTACATTACGAACAAGTTTTATATGCTCACATTATCATGTGTTTAAGTTTTAAAATAATTTGAGTGATTCTAAGTCAGTAAATATAAGCGTTTTAACATGGTTTTAACTTTTTATTTCTTTAAATGAGTTTACTAATGCCATCTATTCATTTTGGAATATTACTAAAGATATTTTCTTAGCATCGGTACCCCATAGTATTAGGCCTTTTTTATTCTAAAGATCTAGAACAAGGAACCTGAAGTCTGAAGAAGCTTTGCCGCGCTACAGGATTTTAATTGTACCTAAGCACGTGTTTATTTTTATTAGTTAAAGTATCAAAGATTTATCATATGAATTCCGATAGGAAATAATCTCATTGCAAAAGTCTACATCAGAATTCACTATATTATCGAGATAGACTTACAACATTATGTCCTCCTGTACATTCTGAATTATAGTAAGCACACCTGCACCGTGCACAATACCCTAGTCCTTAAGAGTTTCATTTAATTTTAGTACGATCTGTATTTCTACGGATCTATGCATGAGACTATGCATAGCTAACTGATAAAGAGAAAATATAATGTAGCTGGTTCATTTCAATCCGTGAATAATGTAAATTACTTCCATAAAAATAATAAAATATGTGTATGTGGTAATAAATCTAAAAGGATTACAAAAATAATAATACCGATTTCAGATCTGGAAGATGTGGACCACAGGCTGCTTCCACCGCCGCCGCCGCCTGTGATGACTTCCACACCTATTCGACATCCTACACACCAAGGTAAGTACATCTTTACTAAAATAAATTACGGGAAATTCAAAGACTAAGTGATTACGTGGTATTTGTAGATGTTTTATAGCTCGTATTCTTATTTAGAAATAAATTAAGTATTCTTAAATATAGTTCTCAATTTATAAAATTTTAGTAAACCTTTACTTTATTTTGTACTTGCTCGCAGATTCTGTTAATACATGCACATTACGCCCCCCATGTCATTACGCGGTGTAGTTTAAATAGATGTTATAATGTAAGAAATGGCTATGCTTATCTAAATTATATAGGGTGTAAAAGGTAGTATTACTGTATCTTTTCAGAAATAAGTTATAGGTAAGAAGTGTGTAAAAATAGTCATCATTCAGTGCTTCAGAAGATTGTTTAAATTAAATGGAACATAGCAAAATCAATCAAATGAGCGGTTTAAGCATTGAGAAATTAAAGTTATATTTCGTTAACAGCCAATCCAGAACCCAGTCATTCTTTACCCGCGGCCACACCGAGCGAGCAGCCTCGTGTTGGATGGCGCGCGAGACAAAACCTCTGTCGGTTTTGACGCCCCAGGTATTGCCTCGCCCGAAACAAAACACAGCCTTCCACAATGCGCGGGACAAACCTACCGAGGCACCTTTGAGCTTTGACAAGAACTGATAATATTGGGCTTGGGCTGATGTACGCTCGGGCGAGCCAATGCCTCGTAGGACCAACACCTCGGGCGACCATACTGACCGAAGCAATACCTTTCACGGTAGCCTCGCGAGACCATTCGCTAGTTGTGGACGCGGCTAATCAATAATTTGGCAAAGTAATTAATTATAAATCGCGTTAAATCGCCATTGTATCGCAGGTTTCTCTTTGGCACACTATAAATCTCATTTGTTAATTACCTCCATTATCCCTCTTTAGCGACTGGAGACAAAGGACGTCCATTTTCGTAATTTAGAAAATTTTCATCATAGGCTAGTTGGTTGTACCTATTTCTCATCAGAGGGATTCCAGGCGCTAGCTCTCTGCCGACGACGTTGACATGTCATTTTGGTGTGGTATTAGTTCGTCTCTTAGTTGTGGTGGAGGAACAGCAGCCGTTGTTTTGACACATCATATCTCTTTCCATTTAGATAGGTACTTTGCACTTCTATTTTCAGAATTAATAACATATATGCTTGTTGGGTGCGGGGAGTCTTGAGCTTTCCTTAAAATAACCTCGTCCCAAATGATGTACTTATGCCCAAAAAAAATTATTTTGTTTCCAGATGTAGACCACAGAAATTTAATATCGCTTACGCACCAGCCACCACAGAGGCCAGTTCTGAATTCTATGAACACACAGCTTTTGCCTATAGATCAAGTAAGTTGTGTATAAAGGCATTTACAATCAGGTTCTTTTGCTGAATTTCAGCGATAAATATAAACACGTTTAATTTCAAACTATGTTAGCATACTTAGCGCACTGAACTTCATGGAGTAAACGCAGTTTACTTGAAAGGATTATCACAGACTACAATTATTTTTTCAGGATTATCGGTTGCCTCCCATGGTGCCTCCTGTGACCGACATTGTAGAGAGCGTTGATATGGATTTGTCCGAAGATGAGGAACAACGTAAGATTATCACCACTAATATAACTCACTAGCTTTTGTCTGCGGCTTCGGCCGCATGGAATACTGAGCGTGATTGAGTAATAAAAATTCAAACATCTTACAAACTTTCACATTTATAATATAAGTAAGATAAGGATCATTGTTGTGTCCCGACTGCATCTGAGTCCTTCATCTCGTAGCCCGAGGTCCACCTCCCGGCTATTCCTCCTTCAGTTTTGGCAGCTTCTTCCTCGGCAGCGAGTCCACTAAGAAGCATTTTTCTTTGTTCCCGTCGCAGTGTTTCGAATCAAACTGTTCTAGGTAGACAATTCGTTTTCGGCTTTTGGTTGAATCCTCGTGATCTGTCTGAGGACATTCTCGCGGTGAAGCCATGAATTGTTTTCCTCCAATTTCATGTCTAGCGGACCAAAGGTAAGTATTTTTTTTTACAGAGAGTTTAAACATATACTAAAATTTTATAGAATTTGAAGTAAACCTAATAATGTATTTCTCTAGGTATTCATACAACTTGGTGGGCGAAACTGTGTTGTATTTTTTACTTTGTTTTTTTTTTTTGTGCTATATAAATTCAATCTGTGGGTAATGTTTTGTTTGTGATAATAAACGAAAAAAAAAATCTAACCTCCACATATTACTCCTTTTTATAGTGCGTGTTGTGATATGTGCGTGTGGTATTTTATTCGTGCTTAGGCTGCTTTTAGTGTTACACGGACCGTCAGTAAGGATCGCTCCGCACAACCCGATCTATACAGGGTGTAATCGTTAAGTGTGTCCAGGCGATTATTCCGTAACTATTACAGATATCAAAAAACTTTAAACTGATATCGAAAAGACGTTACCTAATTAGTAAAATGACATCAATAACTTCAAAAAAATGTAACGAGTGGTATCTAACATTTTGACATTAAACACTCCCATACATTTAGTATGAGATTAGTAGAAAGGTTTTAGTTTCCTTATTTTAAATGATCTAGTACCCATTTTACCTTAATGATATTAGATGATTTTCAAGTAGAAACACGTGTAAATTAATTAACTTACCACTTCAAATTAGTAATAAACCGTGTTTCAATATCGCATTAAGTAATTTGAGCTAACTGAAAAGAACACAAAAAAAAAAAAAAAGATACTATTTGGTGTTCGTTCTAAATTCAAAACTTTAACTCGGATTGTTGTTCCCGTCAATTTATCGTTGTTTTTTTTTTAATTTACGTTAATAATCGTGATTGTTTCATTCATTGATTGCAAATGGCATATTCCAAAAGAGAAACGAGAGATATGCTACAATCTTACTACAAATATGATTGTAACAGAAGAGCGGCCATTATCGCCTACAGAAGAGAGTACCCAGATAGAGAAGTCCCTTATGGTGTACGTACCTAAAACCTTTCTACTAATCTCATACTAAATGTATGGGAGTGTTTAATATCAAAATGTTAGATACCTCTCGTTTGATTTAAAAAAAGTTATTGATGTCATTTTACTCATTAGGTAACGTACTTTCGATATCAGTTTAAAGTTTTTTGATATCTGTAATAGTTGCGGAATAATCGCCTGGACACACTTAACGATTACACCCTGTATTAATCCATGGGAGTGTTTTAGAGTAATGTGGACGAGTCCGTACGGAAGACCGTCCGCGCGGACTGCTCCGCAGCTGTCTGCAAGGCGCGTCCGTGCCACGGCGCTATCCACGCGGACCGCTGCTCGCGCGCCTCTGCCTCTGCCATTTAGTATCGAGCGGAGCACACGCATCGATGCAGTACAATCATGGCGACTCATGAATATCGCAATGTTAAATTGAACCGCGGCGGTCAGGACGATACTAAAACGACATATGCGTATGATCAGTACGTGCAGAGCGATCCGTACTGAACTTTCGCACATATGTATGTCAGTTTACTTGTGTAAATAAAAATTAAATTTATTGCAAACTGTCTTGTCGCTGCCTGTCATAGATTTTTGTCCAAATTTAGAGATTGAGTAAATGTACATTTTAAAATCAGAAGTGTACAATTACTCGATCACTATAATTAGAGCTGGGACAGGATGACGTACTCACTATTCGCCTATTTCTAGGCAATGCTGCGTTAAGTGCAAAAATACATCCGTCTCACATTAACCGGCGTATTTTTTTCAGATGGCATGTACCCCAGCCAGCAATCAAACCAAGCCGAGCACTCTAGAAGACACAGCTTCAACAATAACAACAAAGTTCTGGTCGGTGGCGACAACGGCAAGATCTTGCACAACGACACCAACCACGCCAATCTCATAGAAATCAACAGCGAGAAGAAAGAACCAAACACAGCTCCCGTTATTCTTCCCATGGTCAACCCTTTCGATGTCATGCCTCCCTCACTCAAAAACTTCAACATGTCTATCAGACCTCCTCCAATTTTCGAAAAGACATTTGAAGGAACCGAAATAGAGACAGATGTCTACGACGACGATCCGACGAGTAGAGGACTCGAGAAACTTGTGCAGGAACCGAGAAATCCATCACCACCTTTCGACGATTTCCCAGATAATTTCCAACACCAACCTAGATTCATGAACCCCAGGTTCCCAAGGAATTGGGCCCCGCGGACTAATTACAGGCCCCCAGGTTTTGGGCCTCAACAACAATGGCCCAGAAATGGCCCGAGGCCTCCGAACAGGTGGATGGGCCCAAGACCAAGGTTCTGGTGATGTGTGGTAGTGTTTAGTGATTTCTATATAAAAGACAATTTGTTCCCTTAGATTAGATGATTGGAGATTGGGTTTCATCTTACAATAATTACTATTTTAATCGTTTATGAAACATATTATTATGTAATATATTTGTATGACATCGGCATGTGTATCAAGTGTTTAATTAACAGTTGCAATTAAATGACAATACTAATTATTTTTAAAAGGAACTGATATAAATGTTTACATGAAAGTAACAATCACTTGCTGAGCATTTGGAGCCTATCGATGTTTAGAACAGTCTAACCTTGTACATTCGTGAGCTTCCTAAACCCGCTTTTCAAATATTATTTAATCATTGAATGAAATGACTAGCTTTACTGTAAATTCAAATTCACCCAGTCTAAAGATCTCTTAATTAGAAATGTAGAAAGGAAGTTAGTTAATTTTTAGTTCAATTACTTGAATATCAAATGTACTATATTATAATACTTGATGCAATTGATAGACCAATATTCCCTATTTAATAGAGATGACGACAATTTTTTTGAAACGACTAAATTTCTTTTTATAAAAATATAACAAACTGATAAAGTGAACTATTCTTGTGACAGATAGTTTTAAAGGGTGCTGCTTGCTTGCTGCTTTTGGAAATTCAATTTCAACAAAATCGAACCTAATAGTGACTCCTTTCTAGCGGGTACCGAATAAAATCCTTCAAGGCGGTGAGTCTCCTTACCGCTACTTAACTATGAGCCTTAGAGGCATGAGCCTTGGAGGCGAGAGCCCTTTCGAAACTATATCGGCGGAGAAAGGACAAGATCCTGAACTTCGAGAAGTCCCAGCTCCACCAAGCCATCGTGGTGAAATAGATAGTGACTTGGGCGACTGAGCGCAGGGTACGCCGTAGTAGCGGCGGTAAGACCCATCATTTAGGACTGGCTAGAGAAGCGACACGGGAGCTTCTCGTACCGGCTGACGATGGTAGTACCCTCCCAGTAGTAATAAATGTTCGAGAAGGACGTCTTGCAGCGAGCCCAAACAACAATCAGGCCAAAACATATAATATAATAATCATAATTCACCTATAAGTTCAACCCGCACAGCTGGTTTGGAGAGATTATTTAGTTAAAAGACACTTGGACGATTCACAACCCGTACGCATGGTTGTTTACGAATATAATCACGCACTTTAAAAATAAAATGTTATTTCATCATCAGTTTGTAATATAGAATGCACCTTAAATAGTTTACATAAGGCTGAACTTGTAATTGTCTTTTAACTTTGAAATAAAGTAATATACAATATCGTTGCATATAACTTTATTGTTTGTTATACGTTTTCTGCTATATATATATATGTATATATACATAGATAAATATTATACATATAAACACTAGATCAATGCAAATAGACATTATTTATTATATAGATACAATATTTATATGTGCAATATCTAGTGCATATCTATAATAGCACAGGTAATAAACCTTAGTGGTATTTTGTGCTATTACTATTGCTTTAGTATTGTCTTGTTTGAAATAAATAAATGAATTGACTTCAATAAGTAACAACGATGTTGTTCCAGATTAAATAGATATAGATGATAGAATATATAGAATTAAATACTGCCCTCGTCGAACGCAGTATAGCATTGGACTAGCCACGAGACAGAGGTCGTCTAGCTTAAGATTTCTATCGCTGGAGTTCTGTGTATATAAAATGAGTAGAGTTAGTTACACTATGTATAACTCAAGAACGGCTGTACCGATTTGGCTGAAAATTTGCTTTTCTCAAACATGCTTGGAAATGTGAACATTATTTTGACAACCTTCTTCGAGATAAATCGAAATTGCTGTACATGCGAGCAGCGGCCGGCAAAAGTTGTATGAAAATCCATATCTGTCGTGTTTTAGCGGCCAAATAAATTACTATGTAAACTCATATCTTTCGTGTAATTTAAAAATGGAACCATCTTTTACTCCGAACCATGGCAACCAAAGAGGTAACTTATCCAAGGCATTAGGTATTTAAATACAGAACTGGCTTGCAGATAGAATGCTGTTTATTAAGAAAAATAAAAAAACTAATGAATATTTCGCCGCGTGAAAAATTTATTGTTGTTCGTTGTTCGTCATTGATTTTGAAAAGTAGTTAACTAAAAAGTTCTGCCTAGATACTGCTTAGTTTTAATATCCGCGCATTGTTTGAGAAACTATACAAGCTTTGGCCACAACTGAGCGTTGCCGGACTCCGTAATGTGTGTCTCGGCTGCGCCTCGGCCCGCATACTTCACGATCGTCCGGCAACACTACAGTTGGCGGCCGCGGCAGTAATGTACTATTTCATCCCGTTCGACCTTTATTTTATCCCGGGTATAGATTCCTGTGTACACTTGCACGAAATACCAGGCTCACAGAAACTTCAATGAACTTTACCTGGGTCACGTAAAAAACAGAAGCAGTGTGTCACGCGGGCAGCCGCTGGGAACGACACGTAAGATATATATATCTTGTGGCGGCAGTATTACATTATGTACGTTGTTGAGATTCACAGCAGCAAAATACATTGTGAAAAAGATCCGGGTTGTTGCAATATTTTTGGTATTCTGTACGATTTCTACAAACTGATGATGTTTACTTTGTGCTTAAAAGGAATTATGCTAACATTTGTGCAACTGAGTGAGACATAACTCTTATAGTAATGATCACAGAGAATTATATTGTAAAATGAAATCCAAATAGGTGATTAGGATATTGTTAGTAGAATTGTGCTATACAAATGAGAATGTAAAATATTATAATTGACTAATGGCTCAACAAGATCTGCCACTTGAGACTTCTCTTGTTCAGGAGTTCATACTTCTACTTTTTATTATTTACAACGGGTCTACGAATCATTTCCCTAGATACCCTTTAGGACTAGGCATGGGATATTTAGGCCTCGTTGAACCTTTCTCTTTTCACACTTACGAACTTTTCACTTATTGAATACAGCTTGTATATTTTTTCGTAAAATGTCTACCATGACGTGCTATTAGCAATCGTGTTTAAGGCTTCAGTTCAGAAGGAGAGGCTATATAGGATGTAAACCCTATATAAATAAATAAATGGGTGACTACATCCTTCTCCCTCTAGACTGCAGCCTGAAACACGTTCGCTTCTAACTTAGCGCGTTATGCTAGCGATGTTGATTGCTAAGCTATTATGATCAGTCTGATTTTTGTTAGATTTGTGTATTTATAACTATTTATATTGTTGACAGATGGCACTTCGCTTAATTTACCATGCCAATTGGTGTAATTGTGATATATTTTGTATAGCACAGTGAGAATTTCCCGAATACAGCAGCTAACTCATGAATGTTTTAGTGAATGACTGAAGCGATTTTTGTTAAACATTTTAGAATAAGAACTAGGTAAACATATTAAAATAAGTACCTAATGACCGGTTTCTGAATAGAGAAATTTAAGTTGAATCTCTCTAAATGTCACTTCGCTATTGAAAGTTCTTAATTAGGCGTTGAGAAAGAAGCAATTTAAATTCCGTAATTCGTAAACCGGCCCTTATTTTTATTTGCGATAAGTATGTACAGAGTGCAATGGCTGTTGCTTATTTGGATCACAAACATTTATCAAGTTCATGCACATTGTATCATTCAATTCAAATGTGCAATATAAATATTGGTGTTCAGTTTTCATAACGGCTATTGTACCTATATGAACGTATTCTAAAATATCATGAAATATTAATCAATATATGTTTTACTAGTATATAATTATGTCTCTTCTTTTCACGGTCATTTTTTGCAAGCTTTTACATAACGTCCTCGTTACGAACGATATTGGTTGAAGCAAAATTTGAAACTCAACTTGTGAAATTCAATTCGTCCTTGCAATAAGAGTCCCATACTGCCACAATGCCCCTTCCCACTTGAGTATGACCGGTTCGACTCCTTCCACGGTTCGAGTACCGCTCCAGTGCAAGCAATTTTACTTATGATCTGCTTGATATTTTGCCGTCAGTTTAGTACCTCGGCTTGCACCTCTATATATAAATTTTACGACCAGGGCCCGCATATAAAGGGTGCATGAGAACGATTAAGGATTCGGCCGACACCAGTGCGCTATACAGCGCTTTCGAGCGCACTACTCTGACGCACAATAACCTATATGCAACAGTCACCCATTTAGTTCTGGTTTGTCGCCGCTCGCTACCAAGAATACCGCAGTGGTCAAAACATAATAGCAAAGCGGACCACGCTGTCCCATAATGATAATTATCTATCTCCATTCTGGTTTCCAGGTCCCATAATCCAGGTTTGACGTTCCAGGACAGTCGCATTACTAACAAGTACCGAACCGATGACCGTTGCTAGAGTCTGGCTTATGGAAGCTGAACATGACAATTTATGAATTTGCAACACTTGCAACAAGTAACGCAGGCTAAAGTAGTCGCCAAAGAAACCTTAGCAATAAAGGTACCTTTTTCTTGCTTCCGTACTTTCCTTTGGAAGGTTTCCGTAGGGGTAAATCCCTACAACGTAACACCTTGCAGTGGGCCATCTACTCATTTCTCTAGCACACCGACGCCTTTTTTTACGGGTGAAAAATCCCCACGAGTACCCCCCCGCTGGAGTCAGAGGGGGAGGTTTTGTCGGACTCGAACCAACTAAATCGCACGCCGTCTGTGGGTCGCAATGCAAGGCCGGAGTTGAGGTATCTAGTGCAAATCCTTCGCACCCCGGCTGACCCAGGGCCGTCTCTCTCATACTGACCCTCATCGGGTGGGGGGACCACGGGGTCCCTAACTCGTCCCCGGTATTGCAGGCGTGCAACGCTTTTCTGCTCTCCACCGTGCCCTGTGATAATTTAGTTAATGTGATAAGAACAAGACATTTTAATCTCTTTTATTAATGCTATAGATCAGTCAGAGGGTCATGTGGCCGCGCTGTATAGGGCCGCTCCCGCCTCGGTCGGAATTTGTCGTGGCCTGAGGGAGAAAGGAGCTGCCGTCTCTGTTGCCCAGGGTGCACCGCGTAACATGAATGTTTTCTAGATACTGAATAAAAATGTCTGGAATTTACAAGAACATTCAAGTGTGGGTTAGTGTCTGTTCTGAGACATTGGGGGCCAACTTCTATAGCAAAATTGGTGCAATTTCGCCAACATCTATAAAAAAATTGACGTGTATCAAGCTTTTCAAATCAAAATTTATGCTGACGACCGTGGCAAGAACCCTTCGTAATATTTACTAGTTAAACATACTATGATCGCGATAATTCCCGTTGACATTCAGCCTCAACCACACTGTCACGTTATTATCGGTCGCTAATTACCGGACGCGTTATTGCAACAACAAACAACTGCGTGCGCCGTAATTAATGCATAATGTACTAAAAATAGATATATAGTAGCATACTATTACGCATACATATTTTTGTTCGATAATCTCACATGTGTGCTTGAGACTTTATTGTGAAACATGTAAGATTGTTAAAGTATTCCAGTGAGAATGACGTTTTGAGTTGTGCAAACGTTGCTTAATACATTTATTAGTGAAAGAGAAATAAGGCTATATGGAAAACTTATTGTTCTGTTTGTTTTCAACGTTGTAAGAGTCTGAAGTGATGGACATATTGTACATTTTTAACGTAAATCCGAAAATAAATTGTATTCTGGGTACAGTGTGCGAATTATATTATATATAATTATTTTATATACAACATACCTACATATACACGCACTTATTTCCTCTCGGGGTAGGTAGTAGCAACAGCCGGTGTCTGTTTCTATTCTTGTATACTTCACGAAGCTCGTTTTTCCTTAAACATTTCATACAAGCCCGCTGGTTTCGAGTACTCCTGATCTGCTGTTTTTCAATGCAACATTAATTTGCTTAGCGTATGTAGGTATGCTGGCCAGTTGACCGGCTCATTTTCCTGTGCCTTAATTACTCGATGTGTCATTGGCTGAGTAGGTTCTCATTGGCTAAACGTTCCCAAACTTAGCATAACCTATTTCAAACCTCGTTGCAAAACCATCTCACATTACTGAGATTAATACATGTTAGGTAAGTTTTCTATTTTTGAAGACTGAAAATTGTAAGCTATAATTTATTATTAGAGTTATATATTATATTGAAATTGAATCCTTTCTGCCTTATTTATAACTTGCCTAATAATTAAAATAAAAACACAAAATACAACACGCATACTGTACCACAGTAAAAACTATTAAGTACATCTATTTTGTGTAAACGGAATTTCCGTCGCATGAACATTTTAATATAATTGTTGGCCTCTTTGGAGACCGTGATTGTAATTCAGGCGACTGAGATATTACTAAAATTATAAATATTATATCGGTGTAGAATACCGTAAACTGGGGTTGCTTAAGGACTATTTGAAATTATATTTTTTTCAATAACAGCAGGTAAACGTAAAAAACAGTCAAATGCCAGGAATAGCATCTCCACTTCTGAAGAATGTGACGATTAATATTACAGTTTATTATAAAATAAAATTTAAATTGTCCCTAAGTTACTCAGTTGTCACAAAGTAACCCAAGTTTAAGGTATTGTTAAAGAACTCAGTTTTTTGATACCAAATTTATTTAATTTCCTCCAATCGATGACGTATTATGGTGCTTACTTACCAGCGTTTCGTGGCGTAATTTAACATTCACAGCGAGCACATGCCCGGACGTAAGTCTATGTACAGTCAACGTCAATAGTAGATAATAATTATATGGATTACAAGATGAAATATCTAATGATTATTTATGTGCATAAATATATGCATGATTAATTATTTTTTGAACAACTAAGAAATATAAATAACTGCTTAAATACTGATTTTGGAAATTCGAAATGGTCGTCTATTTTTGACGCTGATTATACACGGTATTTTTTTCCGTACTGACTGTTCGAATGCTCGCTTTGTAACATTACATTACGCCATGTAACACCAGTCAGTACACCCCTTTAATTGTCAACATATGTTTTTACATTTACATATTTGTTAGTATATTTACAATATCAATAAGTGAGAAATTATATTGTTGCTGTCTATATATTATATCAATGATTTATGTAGGTACGATGTACCGTACAAAAAGAAATATTACTCATATCTTTTCTTCTAGTCTGTAATCATCCTACTAGTTTAAGAACGTAACTTGACTGTTTCATAATTATATAAATTACTTAACCAGTGAAGCAATTGAACTACTGTCTGTATGGCAACTGTGGTGGCAATATAAATATTTTAAGGTTTTCGTAGGTACCTTAATCAAACCATCGAGCATACCTACCATATCAGTATCAATCGCCTCATAGTAGCATTGAATCGTCATTTAGACGTTATCCTGATTGCATCTGAGGCCGAGATGCCCTCGGAGTTCAGGGTCCGTCTCCCGGCTCTTTCTCCTCCACTTCGCATGATCTTGGGCGTCCATGGCAGTGAGACCATTTGCACGCATATCACCCTGCACGACATAAAGCCAGGATTTTTTAGGTCTACCCCTTCTACCTGGACCCGGTACAATAATATATGCTTTAAGATGCAAACTTAGCTGTTGCTCGAATTTGATTCAGAGTAGATAATATTAAAAAGGCCTACATACCACAGTCACACCAAAAATGTTAAAGACAGTCAAGTCCTATGAAAATTGACAGAATAACAGTCAAGTTATATAAGTACATAATATTGATGTTAAAATAGAAACTCGCTAATGTTACAGAATGAAATTAAGTTGACAGTAATTGTTGTAGGTATTCAAATATAAAGGAGTTTTCGTTCTTGCTTATTAATAAAGCTTAACAATAAATTTGTATGTTATTTTGTTATCATCTCGACTAAATAGGGTATTATTATAGGGGACTAATATATTGCATCTACACTGCATATAATTTAACTATCAGTTTATATCCATATTGACCAGAATATATGCGTCTGAATTATTCGGGATTAAACTATGGCTGTAAATTTCGATACCTGAACGTTTCTAATCTCCCCTTTATATCTAAAAAAAAAAAACAATAAATTTAATGCCATAAACGATTGGGACTTTGTCGTTAAAGCGATAACCCATGCAGGGTGCATTTCTACGCTCATATCAAATTTAAAACCACTTAAAAGCATGATACGTGTCCAGATGAAACTTGGACCCACATATCTAGATCGAGTAGATTGAATCAGATATCCACATGAGCAATGAGTGTGACAGTGAACATAATAGTCTAGTCGACAAGTTGAAAATGATACAAAAAAGAGATACTGCTCTTAAAATTATGTGCGATAGCTCATTGGATCCGGAACGACGCCAAGAAAAATGTGCCAAAAGCGTGTATTAGCACATAAAAAATTGCAAAAGTTTTTACCCGAGACCTTTCCAACGAATGCAAAACCGTGGAAATCGGTTCGTGCGTTCTGGTGTTATAGCGTCAGGAAGGAAAACCCGACTTATTTTTATATAGTAGATTAATATTTAAGTAATTTCAAAAAAGATTCTGAAAGAGGAGGAAATCCTGGAACTCCTAGAACTCTATCTCCATTATTAATAATTGAAATGTAACGCTGGAAATAGGTCTGCGCGCGATATTTTTAGATTGCGCGCGCGGATACTTTGTTTAAAATATTTTTTTACTTGAACAAAAACTGAAAAATCCAACTATTTTTATATATATTGAAACACACTTTACCAGTTCCACACAATTATATTTAATTTTGTCACTGTATAATGCTAATATTTGATTTTATTATATTTTTTATTATATTTTGATTTTATTATATTAATAAAAATAGTAAAATGAAGTTCCATCAAGAAGTTTCAACAAATTCAATCAACTACATGAAAAATCCAAGTTATGTCGTTAACATTAAAAAAATATTATAAAAAAAGTATTAATATTTTTTTACTTTAATGGCACGATCTTGTTACGTATGTATGTAAGAAAGGCTCTGTGAAGCGCAAATTTTTTACTACCAATTTACTTTTTAGATGGAAGTTCGAGAAAATTTTGTTATTATAGTTAACAATTGTTTAACTTGTTGAAAAATTAACATTAAGTAAAATTTACGTGAATAAATTATTTATAGTGTTCAGAACACTCCATAATAATAAAAAAAAAAAATATAATAAAAAAATTTAAAAAATATTTATTACCTTAAATAAATAAATTAATGTGCCGTACTCGCTTTTGACGCCGCGCGCGCAATCTAAAAATGTCGCGCGCAGACTTATTTTCAACGCTAAATTAATATTAAGTATAATTAATCGAGACAGTTCCGGGATTAGGAGTTTTTTACTGGAAATTTCTTCCTCTTTCAGAATCTTTTTTGAAATTACTTAAATATTAATAGTTTTTGAAATATTCGCAAAAAACGAAATGCCATTTTTTTCATCTTTAATTGTATATAATTTTTGCAATTTTTATGTGCTAATACACGCTTTTTGCACATTTTTCTAGGCGTCATTCCGGATCCAATGATCTGCGCACATAATTTTATGAGCAGTATCTCTATTTTGTACCATTTTCAACTTGTCGACTAGACTAATATAGCGAATCCGGTTGAAATTAGTTCAGATTATTACTGTTTTTCAATTAATAGATCTATTGGGCAAGGGCCATGCCCCTGCTACGTAGGCCTAGCACTGCACTATAACACCCGATCCTCCGCCTTCCGCATCCTTTCTATCCCAGCTTTTTTCAGGTGCAGCCACCTTTCCGTTTAATGATTCGTAGTACATAGCTACTTCTTTCATCAATGTTATTTCAGCTTGTGTTGATTCTGCGAGTTATGTCGGTAACTTCAGTTCTTTGTCACGTTGAACTCCAAGTATACCGTTTTCGTAGCCTATTTCTCCACTTTTAGCTTGAATAGTAGCCCACCGTTAGGGTCCATGCTCGGAACCGTAGGCCACTATAGCCAACGGGTCCTGTGCAAGGAACTCTGAGGAAGGAACTTAGTTTTGAGACATCATTTAATGTAATTAGTGCTTCCAATATAATTTACCAAATTTAGCCCAACGTAACAGATTTTTTCTGTTGATATCTGTATCGAAATTTTTTATGATAACCCTGCACACCTGATTGGTCTGGTGTACCTTTAGATGTCAATGTGCTTTGACTTTCGATGTCGACATTGGTGCGACATGTTAAGGCACTGTACTAAAGGTGAAGAGAAAACAACGTAATTTGCTAAATGCTGTCTTTTAAAGGGCGAAATCTCCCATCCACGTCCCTCACCTCACCATATCTAAAGATGACATCTGAGATAAGAAACGAATAAAACCGTGCAGTGTCTCTTACACCAGCCACAAAGGGGATCGGGTGTACCCTAGAAAGGAAATCTCAGAGAGCCCGAGCGCCCTCGGTTCCGTCGTGTTGTTAGGAATCTGATAGCTCTTCCCTAAAGCGCCGCCATGCTAGTCTGCTGCTGCTTTGACGATGGCTAGTTTGAACTATCACCCCCCCTTTTTTTACATGCGGAAAATCCCCACGGATACCCACCCCTCCGGAGCCGGAGGGGTAGGTTATGTCGGACTCGAACCGACTAAACCGCACGCCGTCTCTGGGTCGTAGTGCTAGGCCGAAGGTGAGGTTGTCATGCGACATATCCCTCGCACCCCGGCTGACCCAGGGCCATCCCTCTCGGTCTGGCCCTCCTCGGGCGGTGGGGACCACGCGGTCCCCGACTCAACCCCGGTGTGGGGGGGCGCGCATCGTCCTACGATGCGCGCCAGAACTATCACCCCCAGACAGATTGTTCTGTGGCCTCCGTCGCTCGATGTGCATTCTCCTGTTAGATACTTTTCAACCGCCTCTTTTGCGTGCATCACTCCTTCGCAAAAGGAGAGCGGCGGCAAGTTGTAAATTGGAAGTCTATAATAATGGTTAATTCATGTTGAATTCATATGTGAGTATAACAGTTATGTACAGAATCACTTATAGTACCAAAATAAGAGAAAATATTCTTATCCTGTTCAACTAAACTTAAATTTCCAAACGTGTGAACTAAAATCAGCTCGTGTTCTGTAAAATTTTTGCATACCTACCTAGCTGTCAACGTAAAACTAGCGAGTTTCTATTTAGTTGAATAAATTTTCACTGCTAACATTGACATAAAATCGAAGATGTTGGTAATAGAAAAAACAAAGTGAGTGAGGAGAGTACGTACAATTTTAGCCGTTAAGCTTTAATTTTTTTGAGCTACACAAAAATGTACCTACCCACTACGTAGGTAGGTATGGGGTTAGTTAATTACTTAAAGCATGCGAAGGTGACTGCATACAACGCACGCAGCTGATACGCTTAATTCATTGCGTCTTCTCAATGATCCCTTTATCCGTATCGAGGCTTAACAAGTAATGTATGTGTTGCATGCGTCGGCAGTTGTCGTATGCGGTCGACTTCGGAATCATTATTGCATGGTTAGCAACGGAAATACAAACAACATATTTGATCTAAAAAACACATGTGACTTCGGCCTAGCAAATACCTACTATTTGTTTGGTTTCTTTAATGACATTGTGCTCTAGCATAAAATAATATTATTTATCTAAAAATGTAGATATCTTATGAATAAACATTTCCATTTTAATTTAGTTAACATTTATACAATTTAGTTAACATTCAACCCGCTGCAGGTCGAATATTAGAGCTAAAGACTGCCACTGGATCAAATCCCGCCTTGCATGTTAAAAATTCCTATTTCAAGATTCCGTTGCTGACCATATTAAAGTTTTTGCAATATGACCCCGGTGCGCTGTAAAACATACCTAAATTAACTACTATGCCTGTGTCTTTGTATTTATTTTCAGCTGCTGTCACTAAGCGGCTGATTGATGGGTTATGTGGATGGCAAACTTTGTAGAGATTGCCAATAAGTATCTGTCTGCTTTGTTTGGTGTATGTAGGTATAGGTAATGATGAAAGTG
Source organism: Eilema caniola (assembly GCA_949126895.1). Lineage (NCBI taxonomy): Eukaryota > Metazoa > Arthropoda > Insecta > Lepidoptera > Erebidae > Eilema > Eilema caniola. The sequence continues at coordinate 10,324,093 of OX421460.1, read as the reverse complement.
CTCAAAATGATCTTAAATCCTTAGTTTTCTCACCTTCTTGTTGACGGATTGTTGTGATTTGGTACACACCTTTAGTTCGGACAATAATACAATTAAAATCAATAAAACTTTTTGATTTATAATTTAGAAAACGGGAATTAACGCGATCATCGCATAGGTAGACAATCAAAGGTATGTAAGTACCTATACCGTGATCGCGTTAATTCCCGTTTTCTAAATTATATAACTATCATGGAACGCGAGAGTTTAAAAGTTATTATTTTGAGACTTTAATTGTAGTCGAGATATTTCTGACGCTGACTGTACAATACCTATAGGCATTTAATAGTAGGTATTTAGTAGACGTACCTTCTCAGGCCATAATAGAAAGATATTTTTTCAAGCATATTCAATTGCTCAGTAATCAAAGTGAAATGCAAACACACACGCACGCACGCATGCATCGGGATCGTCATCCCCCGGTCCCCTCTGGTCGGTAAAAGCGAGATTGTGTGTCCGCCATTTACAATGTGAAGGTGCGTTAACTTATTCAATAGCCATTGATATAGCTAAAATCCGACTATAACGCACGCCGTCTGTGGGTCGTAGTGCAAAGCCAAAGGTGAGGTTGACAACGCATATCTCTGGCACCCCGGCTGACCCAGGGCCATCTCTCTCAATCTGCTCGCCGGATGTGGGAACACGGAGTCCCAAACTCGTCCCCGGTTTGGGGAGGCGCGCATAGCGCTGCCGCCGCAGTCTGCTTCTGCTAGGGTGACAGATTTCTCTTGGTACTGTCGCAGAGCTAAAGATGCGTTTCCATGGTATGCACCGTTATGAATATTTAAAATTTCTTCTCTAGTTTTTGAAATTTCTCTCCTAATTAGAAAGATTTTTTGGAATTTTCACTGCTAATGTAGTAAAATAGGCAATGATAGTTTATATGGAGAGTAGTCAGTTTTGTAATAGACTTTATACCTATTGTAGCATCTATGGGATGTTCTTACGTGTTTGGACATGCTCGCTCGCATTCTTGTGTTCTAGCAGGTTCTAGCGATGTACCTATCTACTAAAGATACGTTTAGATCAAATGAACTTAGGTAGAACAAAAGCATTCTTTCTTAAAGGTGCGTTTAGCCCAAACAAGCGAATGTCTATTCTATTCGCTCTACGTCAAATTCTTTTAGTGTAAACAGTGACAGAACATTCGTTCGTTGTTCTTTCTTTAAAAACAAGGTTTGAAATATTAGGAAGGAATGCTCTAAGAATGCTCTTGTTCTAGCTCTAGATGTATGTGTTTGGTCTAAACGCACCTTAAGATTTTAGAGGAAACGAATTCTAGTTTTCAAAGAAATAAGAACGAACCATGGAGAAGGAAACTTAATCATATTCTGTCCTCCGTGGAACGAACAAATGGTCTGTCACTTTGTCACCCATACGATAATTCTAGGTTTCGCTTACCTCTAATTTCGTATGGATTTCCGGACGAAAAAATGGGTTTAAAGGGGATTCCGGAAAAGCCGACATACCTATCGAAAACAGTAAGTGGCCTCCAACTCCTTAAGTGCAAACTTTGGAAGCAACCGGAAAATAGCTGATGGTCTACTTCCTCCCAATTAACTCCCGTAAATATCACACACAAACTCCCTTAGCAAAATACTTACCTTCAGCATGCAAAATAACTGGACTACGTAACTATCAAGTCCCAAGTGCAATTTATATTAACGAAAACGATACGGTGTATTGATACTGCGCTCAAGTTTGTACGTTGCGACCTCGACTATTCCAAATTGTTTTAGCTGCAACTTGCCCAATCTAAGTGCGGGCCAGTTTCTGTTGTATTGAAGACTAACAAGCTTGCCTCGATACTACGAAGTGGATACTGTGCAGAAGTTCAAGTGAAAAGTAGGGTAAGGTTTTGTCATATTTTAGGTATTTCTACTTGCTATTATATAGTTGTGAGTGAAATAAGATGTTTACTGTTGAGCCTCTGATTTTGCCGCTATAATTATAAAATAGTCACATTTTTTTCATGTGGATTTAACATTAGACAAGTATTAGTTATATATATTTAACGTATTTAGTATTGACCATATATTATACCTTTATGGGTAGGTGCTTGCTCATGTTTTAGGTATCTAATGTGAACAGGGGAAATTAGCAGAAATTGTGTCAAATGAAACCACCACATCTCTTATATGAATGTGGATACATTGGCTGCGTAAACAAAGGGAAACATCGGGAGCAGTGTAAATAATAAATCAAAACCAAATAAATCGCGATACAATCTATTCAACATAGTTTTATTTTAACCTAATCTACCTACCTATTCCCGCAGTTCCTCCAACTGACAATATTCCCAAAACCACACCGTCGAGAAATGCTAGAGTTTTTCTTTTCCATTAAAGCAAAGCCCAACAACATTGGCCATTGTGTCCAGCAGAGAGTTGCGATTGGCCAATCGATTGATGTCTAAATCAATTCAGTACGCAATGACACATAAATAACTGCCAGTTAACCTACTGCATTTTACTTGCAATATAGTACGGACTAGCAAGGTGCTACTTGAATGGCAGGAAACTCAATTCGAGAGCTTTAGTTAGGAAGTTTGGTAGTGAATAAATTGATAGACAAGATATACACTTTGAGATAATAGGTGCCTACGTTTCGGAGAGTTTCACCATTAGGATTTACGATAGAACCAAGAATAAGTTTTAACTTCAATTTACGGGGTTTGCTTGATATGAATATTCTAGATTCATTTACGTTTTCTTTGTGAAAATCTCTCACTCCCACCGCTGCCGCTGTAGGAGGTGAATACTACAGAATACACCCACTCTCTGAATCAGCTTGAATTAATTTTAACACCTTCACCAGCACTTCTATGAACCTATCGACATAGTGCGGCATTTTCCAATAAGTATCATCAGTATCATTATTCATTACAAGGAAAATTGATGCTTTGTTGCTAGTCAGAGTGTAGGTTTTAAATCGATACCAAATTGTTTGTACCGTACATACAGGCAGTTCTTTTTATACCACTTAGGTGGCAGACAAGCTCACGGCCCACCTAGTCTAGTAGTGTCTGTATTTTGTTAAATTTATTGATATAATCCTATGTACAGATATTTGTTCGCGCTCAGCAACTTCTGTGGGCGACTGTATCTACCCACTAATCGGTTGGTACATAAGTAAGTAGGTAAGTAAAGTACATTCAGCAAATTACACGTATCAAAATTAGTTCCTCTCTCCTTTGCTAACTGTGGACGTACTAATTCCAACTGTTGTACCACTTCATCTCCCTATTTGTCTAGAACTCAGCCTGTACGTTACAACTAAGTACGTGTACTTATAACCAAATTTGCACCAAGTTTTGACTAGTGCTTCGCTGGGATTTGAAAGTGTGGTTATTAAGGTATTTTGGTCGTTGTTATTTCCGAAATGGAATTGTACAGATTTTACTTGTAATCTCTGAAAGTGGTTGGATAACTAGAAATAATTAATATTTGCCTATCTAAGTACCTAACTATGGCGTTGGCGTTTTTCAAAACACCCGGGGTTTTTTTTCCTACTCCACCTCTTTTCCATAATTGTTTTTGGCTTTTACGGGAGTAACTGCTGTCGGACCCTAAAAGGAAAGCCTCCACAAGGGGCTAGATAATTAGTAGATATACCGGCCAGCAGGCGAGGATGCCTTGGGTTTCAGGTCTGGGTGGGGTCCATATACCCAATACTTAGATTAAAGGGTATGATATGATCGAACTCCAAAAGATTGTGTAATAAACATAGGTCAGAATTAGGTAGAGTTATTTATGTAGTTACACTGATTTAATGAATTGTGGATATGCCTCGAATCCCGAGATTAATTTAAAAAACACATCACATAGTACAGATTTTTTTTTCTTATGGTGATCAGCGTCATCTCCGAGTGTGAAATAACACGTTATTCAAAAAATTTCATTAAGGTCGAATGTCGTTTGCACTGTGTTTAGTAGTCGTTGTGAAGGATATTACAAAAAGATATGTACTTTATTCATTTTTATTAAGATTTTATTAATCTTATGTACATAATCATCATATCCTTTATGTAGATAGTTAATGAGGCCCAAAATGGGTTGAACGTATTGTTTTATTATGGTCTTGGGTTCGTCCATTAGAAATCTCAGGAAGATCCACATTAATATCAACATTTCGATGTAAGTAGGTACCTACATAAATTACTATATGTAATTCCGACCTATGGTTATTTTTTTTTTATTTACGTGAAATCCCCACGGATATAACCCCCTCTGGAGCCGGAGGGGGAGGAGGAGGAGGACTAAACCGCACGCCGCCTGTGGTTCGTTGTGCTAAGCCGAAGGTGAGGTTGTCTCGCGTAGAAGGTAGGACACGACGGTATCTCCCGTCCTAACTGAGCAGTCCGACTGGGGAAGTACCTTCGCCCTACAGAATACCGCGGTTATAATAACCTTGTGTTGTGTTCCCGACGGTGAGTAGGGTAGCCAGAGCTCACTGGAGAGGTTCTGTGTTGGCAGTGGGAAGACCAAAGGCTTAAGATGCCACCGCTGACTAGTGGGGATGTGAAATGTTGGCGCGGCGGTCAGGGAGACCCGGTGAAACGGTTATCCGCTGGCCGCCCGCAGGCTGCACGGTTCCCGAACCTGGGGATCACATAATCTCCGCCCCAGGAGGCTGAACCAGCAGCCTGTGTAAAGTTCCCGGTGCTGTAGTCGTGCCGGAGGAGGAAACCGGAGTGGACTCGGCTACAGTATCTGGGAGGGGACCGGGGGCCCTTCCGCCCGCCGCGCCAGCAAGTCACGAAACCCTGGCTCGTCTGCAGTGGTGGGGTGCCTTGCTTTGTCTTCTGCGCTGACGGCACAGAGACTCTCTATACCTCCCCCCCCCCCCCCCTTCTTTATCATGGCAGTAAAAAGGAAAAGAAATAGAGTATATACAGCGGCACCTTCGTCCACATTGAAAGTGGACTTCTGTAACATCAGGGGCCTCCACTCCAATCTTAACGAGGTCCACCACCATCTTGAGACAGCAAAGCCGACCCTATTCTTTCTGACGGAGACCCAAATATCATGCCCGGCCGATACAGCCTACCTTATGTACCCCGGGTACAGACTCGAGCATAACTTCCTGAGTAAAGCCGGGGTATGCATGTACGTCCGGGATGACGTTTGTTGTCGCCGTCTAAACGGCCTTGAAGACAGGGACCTGTCCACACTATGGGTACGTATGGATTACGGTGGCCACACCCGTATCTATGCGTGCGTCTACAGGTCTCATAGCGGTGACCTGGGCACGGCTCAACTGTTTGAGCACCTGCAGCGGTCGGCGGACAGAGTAATTGAGCAGTACCCTGCCGCGGACTTAGTATTCTTGGGTGACTTCAATGCTCACCACGTGGAGTGGCTGGGGTCTCACAGGACTGATTTTGCGGGAAGGGCTGCTCACAACTTTGCCCTGACCTATGGGTTCTCGCAACTGGTGCATTCCATCACCAGAAAACCAGATGTCGGGACCCACAGAGAGTCTTTATTGGACCTTCTGCTGACTACGCGCCCGGATGAGTACTCCGTAACTGTGGAAGCACCTCTCGGTACTTCGGACCACAGCGTCATCCGGGCGCAAGTGACTCTCGCGCGGCCAGAACCACCGCGGCCACCTCAGTGGCGGCATGTCTGGCACTACAAGTCGGCAGACTGGGACGGATTGCGAGAATTCTTCTCGTCGTACCCGTGGAGGCGGCTTTGCTTCACTTCTAAGGATCCAAGCTCCTGTGCAACAGCAGTCGCTGAAACGATCCTATCGGGCATGGAATGCTATATTCCCAACCGTTGGATCGCAACAGGAGCGAGCAAACGGCCGTGGTTTAATAGGCCTTGCAGAGAAGCTAGAGACCGCAAGCAATCTGCATATAAGGCTTGGACCTCGGCACTTGCCAATAAGGATCCTAACATAGCTGAAGTGAAGCGGAAATTGAATGCCGCCTCGAGGTCCAGTAAAAAAGCTACTGCCAGGGCGAAGTTTGAGTTCATCGGTGGAATTGGCGAGCGGCTTACTCGTTACCCATCCGGTAGTCGAGCATTTTGGTCACTCGCCAAAGCTGCCGAGGGAAACTTCTGCCATTCCTGCCTTCCGCCGCTGCAAAAACCCGACGGTAGCCTAGCTCATGGCGCTAAGGAGAAAGCCGATCTTTTAGGTAATCTCTTTGCGTCAAACTCGACGATGAACGACGGGAATGCCGAGCCACCTATTGTCCCCGACTGTGGTACTTTCATGTCTGAAATTAAAATCACGCAACGGGTGGTTCGGCGGGAACTCAAGTCCCTGGATGTTCGGAAGTCGAGTGGGCCGGATGGTATACCGGCGATGGTGCTCAAGCACTGTGCCCCCGAATTGTGCCCAGTACTTACACGGCTTTTCGCGCTCTCTTACTCCGCGAGACAAGTCCCAGCCTCGTGGAAGACTGCATTCGTGCATCCTGTGCCTAAGAAAGGCGACAGGACAGACCCGTCCAATTACAGGCCTATTGCTATAACCTCCCTTCTCTCGAAGGTAATGGAGCGTGTGATTAACGCACAGCTCCTGGGATACCTTGAGGGAAACGACCTACTGAGCGACCGACAGTATGGCTTTCGCCACCGTCGCTCCACTGGTGACCTTCTTGTGTATCTCACACACCGATGGGCGCAAGCTATCGAGAGTCGGGGCGAGGCACTAGCGGTCAGCCTCGATATAGCAAAGGCCTTTGACCGGGTCTGGCACAGAGGTCTTCTTTCGAAGTTGCCACGCTACGGACTCCCCGAGGGACTTTGCGAATGGATTGCCAGCTTTTTGTCCAACAGAAGTATCCAAGCCGTCGTCGATGGCAGCTGCTCGGACCGCATGGACATAAACGCTGGTGTCCCACAAGGCTCCGTGTTGTCCCCGACGCTGTTTCTGCTGCATATCAATGACATGCTGTCTGATGGATCTATTCATTGCTATGCGGACGACAGTACCGGGGATACGTGTTACACGGGTCGTGCAAATATCCCTCAATTCGAGGTGGAGAAGAGACGCGAACAACTTGTGTCTGAAATCGAGACTACTCTCTCGGGAGTATCCGATTGGGGTCGACTTAACCTAGTCCAATTTAACCCCACTAAGACACAAGTATGTGTATTCACCGCTAAGAAAACCCCATTTATTGTAGCGCCGCAATTCCTGGGCACACCACTTTCCATCTCTTCGAGTATTGGGATCCTAGGTGTCGACATCTCAAGCGACGTTCAGTTCCGCAACCATTTGGAGGACAAGGTCAAGCTGGCCTCAAAGAAACTTGGAGTGCTCAACAGGGCGAAGCAGTACTTCACTGCGGGGCAACGACTTCTGCTTTATAAGGCACAAATTCGGCCCCACATGGAGTACTGCTGTCACCTTTTTGCCGGAGCGCCTGCATACCAGCTTGGCCCCTTCGACTCATTGCAAAGACGGGCGTTGAGGCTCGTCGACAATCCCATACTCACAGGCGATGTGGAACCTCTCAGCCTCAGAAGAGACTTTGCCTCGCTGTGTGTGTTCTACCGCCTATACAATGGTTTGTGCTCAGATGAATTGTTTGACATGATGCCCACCGCTGCATTCTATCATCGCACCACTCGCCATAGGCAGGGAATTCATCCTCACACACTGCGACCGGCAATGGTACGCACCGTGCGTTTTGAAAGGAACTTCATCCCACGCACGCTCAGGTTGTGGAATGAACTTCCTGCCGTGGTTTTCCCAAGCGACTACAATATGGGGTTCTTCAAGAAGGGTATTAGAAGGTATCTACAGGGTCGGTAGCACGATTGTGACGCCCCTGGTGTTGCAAACGTCCATAGGCCACGGTAACCACTTCCCATCAGGTGGGCCGTGTGCTTGTCTGCCGCCTAAGTGGCATAAAAAAAAAAAAAAAACATATCCCTCACATCCCGGCTGACCCAGGGCCATTCCTCTCGTTTGGCCCTCCTCGGGAGGGATGGACCACGCGGTTCCTGACTCGCCCCCGGTATGGGGGGGCGCGCATCGTCCCGTGATGCGCGCCACCGCCGTGGCCTACTTCTGCTAGGGTGACGAGCGGCTCGACCCGTCACCATTAGGCCAGCGCTCATGGGGGGCGGAGGTCGGCCTACGCTCTCCGACGCCCGAGCCGCCTTCGAACGCAGGCAGCGATGTCCGCGAATTCCGACCTAAGGTACCTAATAAGTATCATGTCCTACTTACTGTAATTAACCTACTATTCCCAGAGTAAAAAGTAAGTAGCATTTATAATAAAAATAGATAAAAGTACCTACCCACGGTTGACCGTAGGTACTTATATTCGTATAGGTTGTTTTGAAAATCCTATAATTATTTATTATGTCATCTGTACAAATGTACCTACCTATTTAATATCCTATAAGACCTTACCCAAACACGTAAAATGCTGTCATCCTCATTTCCATGTGCGTCATAAAGTCACCCCAATACATTAAAACAACATCGCAGCTCGTGCATTTATAACTCATAATTCCGTAAACTTATAACACAGGCGCTTCCGTCACTTTCATTGAACGGAGGAACAACAATTAAGTTTTAAACACGAGCTCACTTCATACGCACTTAACAACGTAGCCCATAAGTTAAATAGGTACTGTATGTATAAGCGGATATGTGGGGCCATTAAAATTGCGATTCATACATACCTAGGTAGGTACTTATTATACTACCACAACTTATGAAGCGTTACGGAGCGTTTGATTGCTACGTCAGAGATTGCAGGTAAGATACCTGTTCTGTGCAAAAATTTGTTATAGTATCAACTACGAATAATGTATCCTATAGAAGTGTAACTCCCATAGAGTTACAGCTGAAATATTGGAGTAACTTACGCATACTAAAAAAACAGCAATAAAACAAAACACTCACACATCCATTGTTGAACACTTGCACGCGATTGGTCGCGCCAAAATCATGCTGTCTCGGCGCCCCAAACGTCATATTGGCAAAGCGGCGATCGTGATGAGCGTGGATGGTATTATACAATAATAAGACAGCTTGTTTGTGTTTATTTTTTATTGAATAAGTTCAATCAAAGTTCAATCAATAAAAAAGTCGGGTTACACTCCGGGAGTGCCGGCAGAAGTGCAAACTTGTTCTCTCTTTCTTTCTTCGTTATATACAGAGAAAATGATAAAAAGAACATACCATACCATACAAAACCTATAATATAGTGAAAATCATAGAACCTATCACTAATTTTCTGTCAGAACAAATGAATGAATTACAAAAAGAAAAATAATCACAAAAAGTAATAAATTACAAAAAGAAAAAATCATCACAAAAAATGTCAGAAGCCTAGGTTCGAACCCGGTACTATCTGAAACCATAAGGACTTACAGTCGAAGAACACTTTTTACCCATCCAACGCCGCTAAAGAAGATTTCACTTCAAAAAATAATAACTGGATTGTTCTTATTTTAAATACGTTGTTATTTTTCACAATTATGTACCTCTGAAAATAATTAGTTTATTTAATTTATGGCGGTTGGAATTTAGTAGACTCGTTTTTAACAATATAATGCAAACGAATTATAAGAAACTGTTCGATTATAGCTTTTAACAACATAACGTCGTGATTGCTTTCTATAGGATGACTTTCTTTAAGGGGGTTATACACTTATTTACCATTATTTTAAAATGGTTAATTTCAATTGTCGACTAGATGATTCTACATTTGAATGTAATGGACTAACTATCTGAAAAATAGTAAATTACATTTTAAAAATAAATATTTTAAGTAACGAACTAAATAAGAACAGTTTAACTTTTTTCATTAAATTTAGAAATTGCAAATAGGTATATAAAATATCTCACAGTGCAAATAGGCACCGCAGTTTTTCTTAATCGCTTAAGCTTTCCATTATTTGGTGTGTACATGTCATCAGTTCGAAAGTGTATGCTGCATATTTTACCGTAGGTACTGACTAGGCATCTAATCACGTTCATTTCTTTCCAAACGAACCGCACTCACCCATTTTCATGTTGGACTTCATTTGTTGGGAATCTGTGACATTCAAATTATAATTTAATTTTTATGCATAATATCATCCTACTAATAATAATATCATAGTAACAATATTTTTTATTACCTTAGCGCTTAACATACTATGAACTATGAACACTGCATAAAAAATAATTTTATTTAGGAATTGCGTTCATCTTGCATACCACTTTTCAACTTCGCCAAGTACGTGTTTTTAAAATGAATATTTACTCACCTATGGAAGGTGATTCCAGCGTTTTTCATATCAGTATGGTTTCTGCACCACTTCACAACACACGAAGGCATATTTGAAATGTAATTAACGCGAAAACACACAAAAAACAAACACAATTAAAATCACTGACAGATTGATTCCAGTGACACAACCGTACGATACCTACGCGTGACAGCGCGGACTGACAGTGCCGCGCGGTACACTTTTTAAGCCCCGCCTTCCGCGGTCCTCATTATGTGGTGCCATTTTTTGAGCTGAGTTACACTTCTATAGGATACATTATTCGTAGAGTATCAATGTACACTGGCAAAGGCGTCTTGTTGTATAGGTACAGGTACTATTACTTATTAATATTAGAGTCATGAATTAGAGTCTGATATTAAAACTTGGGCGATATCACTCGATAGAACCAGACCAGAGAGATCTGGACTTCACGTGACTGGTGACATCGTCCATGACGTCATGGCAGGTATTGACGCCGCATGGGCCAAGTGGCGGGAAATGGCTGGCGTCACATGCAATTCTCAAATGCCAATCAGATTGAAGGGGCAGGTATAAAAGATGATCATTAGGCTTGTCCTTTTAAGATCGCGTGAGGAAGTCTCGCATTCGCGGCACCCTTCATGTCCGTGACATCGTACATAAAATGCAAGAGAGTCGCTTTCGCTGGTGTGGCCACGTCTTGCGACAACAGCCAGGTTACGTGGGTAACAAATGCCTGGCAATGGCGCCCCCGCCGGGTCCAGGTAGAAGGGGTAGGCCCAAAAAGTTCTGGCTTGACGTCGTGCAGGGTGACATGCATGCAAATTTTCTGACTACCGTGGACGCTCAAGTTCGTGCGAAGTGGAGGAGGAAGAGCCGGAAGGTGAACCCTAAGCTCTGAGGGCGCCTTGGCCCCGGATGCAATCAGGATAACGTCTAAATGTCGGTGATGATTACTCGATAGAACCAGATGGAATTTAAACTAGATTTATTTCACTTCGGAACCATTTCATCAAAGTGATAGGGTACGTCAAAATAATTGCGATACTCCCTAAAATACTTAACGGAAGCACTATCCTCGAACAAGAAATTTTCTTCATCCTCTACTCTAATCGATCAATAGCATCTGTTAACAACTAGAGGGTATTGAAAATTTGAGCAGTTGATGTTGAATGTACCCTAGTAAGGTGCAGCTGACATTTTAATTTAACTAAAGTGAACTGAAATTAAAAAATAATGTTTTGCTGCTGTTTGGCATTGTCAACCTAACTGCGGTGTGTAACTTGGTATGTGTTGTATTAGTAGATAATGTGCATATTGGTGCATTACTTCTAGCATTTTACTACCGCTATTATAACGGAGGCACGGCACAGTGTCCAACAATTTCATCGTCGGTTTATCTCAGGCACCTATCTAAATGATGAATATATGCATGTAAAGCAATGAATGGAGAAGTTCATAATTGTTAATTCGTTATCATTGAACAATATTAGTAACTATGGAAACAAATAATCACAACAATATATTTTGAAAGAAAGTAACACATTTTATTTTCACTAATAAGTAGGTAAGTAGGTAGGACGGTAATTATTTTTCACATTCTTCTTCTCTCGATTGTAGGTCTGTTTCTGTTTCTTAAAGCTAGAAGTTAGTAAGTATCCATCGTTTTCTATAGCCCCGATATAATTACTCGGTACATGTCATACGTAAATCCTTTGTGAAAATCTTCCAATTTCAACTTAGACGTGAGTTTGTGTGCATTCGCTAATTCACTCTACTTCAGCTAACATATTTTATAGTCTTGTAGTTACCTAGTTAGAATGCAACTTTCTACGGCCACTAACTAGTTTGGGTTCCTTGACCTAGTAAGAACTTATTCATCTCTTACGTTTTATTTTATTGCTGAAAACAAGCCCTACTAAACTCGATATTTATATTTTAAGTAATTAAATTCATCGATAAAACGTGATGACGCAGTTTAATTTGTTGGACACGGATGCTCTAATTATTATCAAGTTAAGCGTTTTTGTTGATGTTGGATTTCGGATCGAAAGGTGCGTTTGAATTCTGGCTTTACACCATCGTCATGACCTCCAGCTAACACCTGTTAACGAGAACGTTATGTGCTATGATCTTTGTACCTATATATATATGCGTGTGCAAGTACTTGCACACACGGATATACAGTGGCGGTCAGAAATAGTACATTACTGCCGCAGCCGCCAAGTGTAGTGTTGCCGGACGATCGTGAAGTATGCGGCCCGAGGCGCAGCCGAGGCACGCATTACGGATTCCGGCACCGCTCAGTTGCGGCCAAGGCTTGTATAGTGCTTTTCTCAAACAATGTGCGGAAATTAAAACTAAGTAGTAGTTATCTAGGCGGAACTTTTTAGTTACCTACTTTTCAAAGTCAATGACGAACAACAAACAACAGTAATTTTTCACGCGGCGAAATGTTCCTTTGTTTTTTATTTTTCTTAATAAACAGCATTCTATTTGCAAGCCAGTTCTGTATTTAAATAATGCCTTGGATAAGTTACCTCCTTGGTTGCCATGGTTCGAAGTAAAAGATGAAAAAAGATTCCATTTTTAAATTACACGACAGATATGAGTTTACATAGTTATTTATTTGGCCGCTAAAACACGACAGATATGGATTTTCATACAACTTTTGTCGGCCGCTGCTCGCATGTACAGCAATTTCGATTTATTTCGAAGAAGGTTGTCAAAATAATGTTCACATTTCCAAGCATGTTTGAGAAATAGTACATTACTACAGAGGCCGGGAAGAAAGGGGTTGCCGGCCGAAGACATATATTTTTATTTATTTTATTTATTTTATTATGAGGTATGAATAGTGCTTTTCTCAAACAGGCAATGAAATAAACAACAAAAATTTAAAGATTTATTTATAATTAAATTAAAAGTGAACAAGATAAAAACTAAAACTCACGTGTATATTATTAGGGGTTAAAGTATGAAATTGCTGATTTGTACTAACAAATTGAAATTCGTTTTTTTTTAATTTAACGTATTAATTTAATCAAAATAATTACCATTATTATCTATACATTGCTGCCATCTAGTAGGAAGGCCATTTATGCCTTTGCGATAGAACTCTGGTGATCTAGATTCGACAAACTGTGTGAAAGCATTTTGTACTGCCTCCTGAAAAAATTGTCCAAATCACGAAAAAAATGGTAGTCTGTTGGAGCAAGGTCTGGCGAATACGGAGGGTGACGGATAGTTTCTAATTGCAGTTCCTGTAGAGTTAAAACGGTTTCTCGTGCTGTATGAGGTCTCGCGTTATCATGGAGCAATAATGGTGAAGATCGATTCATGAGTCGGGGCTGTTTCACTGCTAGTTTTGCTATCATTGTTCGGAGTTCGGCACAGTAGACATCTGCCGTTATTGCTTGACCAGATCGTAGAAAGCTATAGTGAATAACACCATGCTGAGACCACCAAACAGTTACCATTACCTTTTTATTGGTAAGCTTTGCTTTAGGACACTGTTGTGGCGTTTCACCTGGGGTCAGCCATTGCATTTTTCGCTTACGGTTATCGTAAAGAATCCACTTTTCATCACATGTCACAATTCGATCCAATATTCCTTCATTTCTGTATCGATTCAACAAGTGAACACAAGTTTCAACATGCATTTCTTTCTGCAGATCAGTCAAATCATGAGGTACCCATTTTTCACATTTTTTTATTTTATTGATTTGACGCAAATGAGTCAATATTGTTGGTAAGGTAACGTTAAACCATGCAGCTAATTCCTGGGTAGTTTGGCTCGGATCGGCTTCCACCATATCTTTCAATTCATTTTTATTCACCTGTGTGGACGGCCTTCCTCGTGGTTCGTTCTTCAAATCAAAGTTTCCATCACGAAAGCGTTTAAACCAAAATCGCACGGTGCGTTCATTAGCAGTCCCCTCTCCAAACGCAACATTGATATTGCGAGCTGTTTCTGCCGCGTTAGTTCCGCGTCGGAACTCGTATTCAAAAATCACTCGAATTTTCGAAGTATCCATCTTTCTGGTCTAAGCTGAATAAAAAAAACAACTGAAAGTCGATAATCGAATGTTGCACATTTTTAAATGAAGAACTACATAGGTACCATGTGGAAAAAGTTTCACTCAAAAATCTCAAACCATGAAGGTTCTATGTCAATTCGAAGTACCTATTACAATGAAACGGCAATTTCATACTTTAACCCCTATTATTATAAAATTAGTATATCTTCCTCCTCAATTTTTGCTTTGGTTTTGATAGTTTTTTTAGTTTAGTTCCAAATTAAACAGAATTCCTACACATTTCTTACGTTCAAGATAATGCTTGGATACACCCGGGCGCGTGTACCATGGCGTGGTTCAACCTACACCGACTGGCAATCTATGAGTTTTTATATGAAATAATGTTAAAAGTCGATAAAAGAACACCTGTATGTGCAATATACTGTAATATGACGCAAGCATTCGACTAGGTTAAACATGATATTCTTCTTAAAAAGCTTGAGGCATATGGTGTAAGAGGTAATGTGTTAGATCTATTGAAATCTTTTCTGAATAAAAGAAAACAATACACAGAGATATTAAGAATAAATATAGTGACTAGACATGAAGAAATACATCAGTCAGAATAGAGAAATGTCATTTATGGCGTTCCTCAGGGCAGTGTACTGGGCCCGTTGCTCTTTACACTCTATATAAATGACTTACCAAAATCTACTCGACATCACATGACATTATATGATATATAGCGTGTATATATAGCGTGTATATGAACTGTCTCGTGTCTCCATCTCACTTTAATACACGCTTCAACTATTTCTATCACTTTTGCAATGCCTATCTTGTAAACCTCAGTTGTATTAAGTCCAGATGGTGGTCGTCAGTCATTAACGCCAAGACGCTTCCTGGTGCCGATTGTGGCAGTGACCATAAGCTACTCATTGCTGACTTCAGATTGCGTTTGAAGAACCGTCCAAAAACTCCGAAGACTGTCACACCTAATGGTCCGGCTTTAATCCACTTCCATAGCACAATTGACTCAAAGATCAAGTCCATGAAATGTGAAGCATTTGACTCTAGCGAAGCAGACTGGAGTAACCTGAAAAGGGAGATTCTGCTCACGACAAAAGAGAGTACGGCACTTCACAAAACTGTCAATAAAAAAGAATAAGCCGATGAAGACGATAGAATGGATAAGCCGACAGTCGTGGGATCTGATCGAAGAGAGACGAGAGCTAAAAAGCGCTGGTTTAAGTTCTCCCGGCGATCTAGAACGCTTCAACCTATTACACAAGGAGGTGCAAAAATCTACATGGTGGGACCGAGACATGTTCATCAACGGATTGTGCGATGAGATTGAAGGACATGCTGACAAATGCCAGGCGAAGGATCTTTTTATGAAAATCAAACAGCTAACCAGGACCTTCAAATCGAAAAGTTGGATAGTGGATTACAGTAAAGGGAACACTTTAACAGAACTAGAACATGTTCTAGAAAGATGTAGAAGTTACTGTTATGAACTGTATCGGGATGAAAAGGGACAACTAACGGAACGAAGATGGGATGAACACCCGAAAGAGCCCGCCATTTTGCTTTTTGAAGTGCAAGATGCCATTCAGAAGAACGACCGAACGAATGAAGAAGAACACAAAGCGGTTGGCCCTGCTGGAGTGTCGGCTGCAATGCTTCAACACCTAGGCGCAGACGGTACTAAGTTCATACACCAGATATCCAACAAGATCTGAAAAACTGGCCAAAGGCAGAAGACTGGACCGAATCTGCCGACGTACCACTTCACAAAAAGGGATCCACTAGAAAATGTGAAAACTATGGCACGCTGTCACTGATGTCTCACGCTAGTAAAATCATGCTCCGTTTCAGGAACACCAGGCTATCAGCATTTACAGACCACCAGATACCCAATGAACAATCAGGCTTCGTCACTGGAAAAGGAACTAGGGAACAAATATTGAACGTACGCGTACTCTTTGAGAAATGCAGAGAGTTCAACAAACCGTTGGTCTTGTGCTTCATTGACTACGCCAAAGCATTTGACTGCGTGCAGTGGAGTACCATGTTTGATGCACTTGTGGAAATGGGAGTCCCCTTACACCTCATTTTCCTGATACAGAATCTATACCTAGACGGCACTAGCTTTGTGAAATTGGAAGACCAACGGTCGAAGTCCTTTCACACTGAACGAGGTGTGCGCCAAGGCTGTATTCTTTCGCCTGAATTGTTCAACCTGTACGGCGAATACATAATGAGAAAAGCGCTTGAGGACTGGGACGGAGGCGTATCAGTAGGTGGCCTACGCATCACTAACCTCAGAAATGCTGATCACACGACTACAGTTGCATCGAGTGAAGTAGAGATGGCAACTCTGCTAAGAAAATAGAAGCTGAGAGCGCCAAACTCGGTCTTAAGATCAACCATTTGAAAACCAAGATCATGGTGGTGGACCGAGCGCAATTTCTACCACAAACCGATGCACTCAACAGCTACGAAAAAGTCAGTCAATTTGTGTACCTGGGGTCTGTGGGGACACAGCTTTATATATTGTGAGGACACAGCTGTACTGTACATGCTAAGTAAGCAAATATTGTATTAAATTGCAACGAAGACCCAGGCTGTGTGTCGGTCATACACTTTTAATGAATCATCTTGTTCACAAACTTAGTCTATTATTTAGTTCCACTAGTTAAAGCCCGACCCCGGGATTCCAAAAGTCTATGATCTAAAGCAGCTAGCTAGAAGCTAGCAACCTAGTTGCAACCATTAAGCGATCGCCCTTCTGGAGGATCGGCTGAACATTCGCCTCTTTCCAAGTCGCTGGCACCCGAGACGTGGGAGAGTCAGTACAGTCGCGTACGTAAGTATTGGAGACAACTCCACTGTACATTTTTGTAGGATGGCAGACCACACTGGAATGGCGACCACTGGCGTTCTGAACATCGATTGATTGCAGTACTGCACGGGCATCGCTTTACCTGACATGGATATAGGGTGGTCTTCATTAGGCAGTGTTAGTGGATGCATACCATTATCATCGATTTGGGAGTTAGCCGCAAAGAGATTAACCAGTAAGCCGTGCTGGTCATCCGCTCTGACGTAAGCTCTCTTGCAGATCTATGTGCTGCCTGTAATATTACAGACACAACTGGTGTTACTCCTAATAGTAAATAATAATAAGAAATATTTAAAAAATACTAAAGCAGATTTTTTATTTTCTTAAACTTTATTCAATTTGTTTTGTTTAATACGTAACGATCGGGTCGACGAATCGCATCATTTGTTTCATTTCTAATTTTGACAACTTGCTAACCTTCAGTTTGGCCGAGGGTGTTTTTTTGGCTGCAGGTGGCCGAAGCCGAAGCTTTGGTGGTTTGAAATAGATATTAAGAACTTGTGACCTAAATGCAGCAATTGTGATCCATAAGGTGGTAAATATTTTCTGTCCGCGACTGTACATACGTAGACACACACCAGAATTTTGGTTATGTTATTAAAATATAAACATCTACTAATTTCTTTAAAATAGTAAATTAACGATCGCTGACCTGCAAATTAACTTCACTCTGAACTGAGTGGACTGTTTAAACAAACAGCGACACACTCGCCGGGTCGTGTCGTTACGCTCCGCTATTTTGAATTCGCAGCCATCTTGTTTACTGTTACCTCACTACTCAGTTGTTTGACGACTCAGTTTCAGAACTCTTCCTCCTTGGCCTTTAGTTACGGAGGAGTCAACCGGACTCTTGTCTTTTGTATTGTTACCTCTTTGTTCACAAACCAAACCTATTGTTTCGAAAGATTTATATTTGTTTTTGTTGCGAGCTTTTGTTTGGAGTGCATGTTAAATGATTACTGTCTGTGAAAAGCATTCTTCATTACTTTAATAATGCTGATGAGCGAAAATAGAATTTCTTAAAATGCTCATGCCATTTGTCACAAGAATTTGCTATTTTGTATTATGTATTCAAACAAATACTTGTGTATGATGTGTGGCGTAGTTAGGTGTTTGGAAACAATTGCGGCAATTCTGCTGCAGTAGTCACTAACAAGATCTCCGGAACCCAAATCACTACCACCTGCTAGCCGGCACATCTGGTGATTAACTATTGTGGTTTTGGCGCAGGCTTTCTACTCGAGTTAGGAGTTTCACTCTATTAAATACCAAGATAAGCCAAATCAAGAAAGGGAAAAGGAGGTTAGGTCCTCCATGCCTGAGTGCAATTTACTGATGCTATCAGGGTTACCACTGTCGTATGAAGATAATGAGGATGACACTATAAAACACAGGCGACGTCACTTATCGCAAATGTTACTATCTATAAAACGAAATGTAATTCTAACAAAGAAATTAATGAAGTAGAAAGTATAATCACGCTCACGCTAAAACCCTTCACTTTCGCAGACGATTTATACAACCTAATCTGGATGGCCGTTAAGGCGAAGTAAGTAATTAGCAGGGTTGAAAAACACTTAAATTTCCCGGTTAATGTGTTTTTGGGACATCCCCTAATGACCTGTAGGAAGGTGAAAGGGGCGCAAATAAACATCTTTTGCGGCCTCATTTAACGTTGTACTGTCGAGGTCTATTTGACTTACAGACGCCATTTTCTTTTGTATTTTTTAAATTCCTATTGTCAAGTACCTACAGAGAAATGCCGGTAACGTCTCACTTTTATGATGCATTCTATGAACGCGGTCGAAGCAAATTTTCTAGAGAAAATGCAAAAAACATATAGCTTTTAATATTCCTATTTACCACCTGTTCTTTTAAATGTAATTTGCATAAAGATAAAAATTCTGTTTACTTGCCACGTCGTTTGTACGGGCTTAATGATTCCATTAAGTGTGTAGGTACCTTCCATTTATGAGAGAATTTTCAAGTAGTCGTAGTCAACTACAGTGGTCAACTATTTGCTCTCTGTTCCAGAGGTTTTCAAACGTTTGTTTTTCATAATGTTATGCTGTTATAAGTCGATATCGAACTCTATGTATACGGGTATACCCTTAAGCCTCAAGTTAGCGTTGTCACTGTTAAATTTGTTTATCTATAAATATTATTTAAAAACATTTTTTGGTGGTCCTTTGTAGATGTGCCTACAGAAATTAACTAGTTTCTACAATGAAATCCAACTTATTTCCCGATTTTATAAAATATACTGAAGTAACTAGTACCTAAGCAGGCGTAACAAGGAATAAAAAGTGAACAAAAACAATATACCTAAAGCAAGCCAAGCAAACACAATGAGGTAACCCTGTCAAGCATGTCTTTAAATAAAATGATCGATCAGCTGCTCGACTGCTACACGGATGCTATAATATTTTATATCTGAAAATAAACTGAATATGATAGAGTTGAATATTAAGTGACTCTTAAACGCCGATGTAGAACAATATAACTGAGTCTTTTAAAGTGAAGGGTATAGAATTCAATGTGAACAAGGCGAAGTTGTAGTATGTATTTGAGATGAACAATTCAGCACTAACCGAATGTCAAATCGAACACAAATGGATGATAAATAAGCTAGATTTTTAATGTTGAAGTGCCTGGAAACGGCATGAAAGATCTTAACCATACGACCTATATTATATAGACGTCTATCTCGTTAACCACTCTACCAATTTGTATAGTTTGGCTTTCTAAGTTTAGGTATCTTTGCATATATATTTCTTGAAAAAAAATAGTACCAGGTAAAATGCAGTGAATAGAAATAAAAGGTCATTAGATATTTTTAGAGAATTTCTTTTCAAGTGGGTACCTAACCAGATATTTCATGATTTTGTTCTTAAATGCATTGAAATAGTTCATAGCGTAATTTTAAACAGAGACTGAAAAAATATCTGTCTATTTTATTATTATACATCCCTTGAATACTATTCACCCCGTGTTACAGTAGTATCTATTAAAACAGGAATAGTGAACGAAGCGAGGCGAGAGCGCAGAATGGAGCATTATTGCGGACGATGCCTGTGTTCCCTCGTCCTCACTCAAAACTTTCCCAGCTTACGACGCGGCGACGCTCCACTCCTCGCTACTTCAATGGACGAGCAATCTTATTTAACCTTTTTGCTACATGCTGTATTTATAGCCGACGAAAACCACTTTCATCAAATCGCTTTTTTATCTAGTCTGTGTTTCATCAAGTCCCTTTTATGTCAAGCACTGTCGTTTGTTAAATGCCTTTTTCGTTACGATAAATCACTTTTCGGTTTGGGTCATTTTCCTATCTTTTACTTATTCACACTGATCAATGACTACCGGTGGTGAAAACATATTAAGAGCTGGTGTTTGGAAGTTTTACGTAGGGCTGGTGGTGATGGAATCTTAAGTGACCGCCTTCATTTCTTTCTTGTATTTTTTTAAATCGGTTGAAACATTTGGCACTGGAAACTTGTCACTAGTTAGATCAAAAATTCCTAAAAATGTTTTGAAAAGTACAGCTATTCGTACCAGTGTAGGTCAGTACCTACACTGGTACGAATAGCTGAACTTTTCAAAACATTTTTAAGAATTGTTGCGTCTGTTCTACTTATCATCTTTTTCTTCATCACCTTATACCTATTTAATTTTAGCTTATTTTATTTATTAATTGAGTATTGAATTATAAAAAATGAGAAAAGCGCTTGAGGACTGGGACGGAGGCGTATCAGTGGGTGGCCTACGCATCACTAACCTCAGATATGCTGATGACACGACTATAGTTGCATCGAGTGAAGTAGAGATGGCAACTCTGCTGAAGAAAATAGAAGCTGAAAGCGCCAAACTCGGTCTTAAGATCAACCATTCGAAAACCAAGATCATGGTGGTAGACCGAGCGCAACTTCTACCACAAACCGATGCACTCAACGGCTACGAAAAAGTCAGTCAATTTGTGTACCTGGGGTCTATGGTCACAAATGAGGGCAACTGTACAGATGAAATACGCCGAAGGGCCGGGATGGCCAAAAGCGCTATGGCGAATCTGGACAAAATCTGGAAGAACCGTGGTATTCGCCGGAAAACCAAAATGCGACTCGTTCGTGCCTTGGTATTTTCTATTTTCCTGTACGGCGCAGAAACCTGGTGCTGCAAGAGCAGCGATAGCAAAAAGATCGATGCTTTTGAGATGTGGTGTTGGAGAAGGTTGCTCAGAATTCCGTGGACCGCTATGAGAACCAATGAGTCCATACTGCAGGAGCTTAACATCACGACGAGGCTCTCAGCAATCTGCCACCAAAAAGCCCTTCGCTTCTTCGGACATATCATGCGGTCTCCTAAGCATAGTCTGGAGAAGCACATCATAGTGGGTCAGATGGAGGGAAGACGAGCCAGGGGCAGAGCACCCTCAAGATGGATAGATGCCATAAAGAAAACTGTGGGGCCGGACATCCAGACGGCAGTCCACAGCTGTAACAACCGCAGCGAATGGAGAGCTCGCTGTTGTGGTCGCGATCCTCAGCATTGAGGGACCGAGGAAGAAGGAAGAAGAATTTATTAATTAATCATTGGAGTGTTTAGGACATAATCAAGACTTTTGGGGCTTAACTAAAGTCAAATCACCCCCATCGCCGATACCCCTACCAATTGACGGGCGAGTCTCGTGCGCTGTCTGAATTAGGTAGGGGATCATACAGTAGCTGCTTGCGTAAAAGCCAAAATAAACTAAATTACAGGAAATAGGACAACGGACATCGGGATTCAAAGTGCAAGCTTTAAACGTGATAGGAACGGACACTGTGCTGGTGACTGGGTACTAGAAGTAGGTCAATTGATTATGTTTGCGGAATAAATGCATTTTGAAGCTAACTAAAGCCAGTGAGGATATGTTCCGGTTATGTCGAGTCTGGGAGTCTATTGTTCTCTAAAGTATGTATTAATTTTACGCTTTCTATTACCGTCATGTCGAGTTTGGTGAACAGGTACAGTCAGGATATCAATCATAGTGCAACTATCCACTCATTATTTCTAGTACAAAGTACTAGGGTAGCAGAAGCTAGCAGGAGGTTGTTACAATTTTTTTTATAGGTACCGCAAGTAACTCGACATAAAGGGAACATATCATTTTAGTGTGGGTTTATTTCTTTCTATCAGCAGCGATTGGCTTGAGACCCAATAATCTTGGTGGGGACCCATACAACCTTATCTTAATGTTCTACTAAAATTCTGTTTCGTACGGTATTCATGACGAGAGCTTTAAATATTTCAAATCTAATATAGTAATGTGCACGACGCTCAGCGATTCCAATATAGTAATGTTTGTGTTATTTGTTTTGATATCGAGAAATGCTCGTGTGTAGCGAGATTAAATAATATATTTTTCTATAAGTGCAACGACTGAAGCATCAGTCGTTCCACTTATAGAGATAGTACTCGTAGTACCATACCTGTTTATGCTATTCATTTATGTTATTTTAGATAAGGCAGACTTAATTATTAATATTTTCCTCTTATGGATCATTTTTATACATATAGATAATTAGATATACAACGAAACTGACACTTCATTACAAAAATACGTGATTTCTATTAAAGTTGGTGCTATCTACAAGTATTTTGGATGCATTCGGGATCTATGCCACGACGATGTTGGACTTTAGTTAGTATTTTATATACATCTTTAGGTATAAAGACATCGCAGAGGGCACTCTACCTAATTTATAGTCGCAACAGGTACTTACTACGAAATAAAGTTTTCGAAAAATTGCTTTTTATTTAAGTTTTCTCAGAAGAAAATACTTTTATAGGGTATTTTATCTGTAAAAGTAATCCATAAGAGGAAAACATTAATAATTTGTAGACCATCCAATTTCATTTCCGGAAACAGTTCCGTATTGGGTAGGTACTTATCTATTTGAGAAACTAGCTCTTGTGCATAGCTTTACCCGTGTGGCTATTGAATTATCTATCGAGACAGAAAAAGTAGCCGACGTCCTTCAGTGTCCAGTTGTCAACTGTTTCAGGCTACCATGTACCTTGGCAAGTACTACAAATACTAAAATCGATTTGTAGGTTTTACTGTGTAACAAAAAGACCTTAGGATTTAGAATAATTGCTTTTTTTAAAGCATTGATTTCACTTGATTGATTGATTGTGTTCTTCGAGACACGAAGGGGTTTCAATGTAATAGGAAAGGTTACCCATTGGCCGGCATTGCTTAGGTAACATTGCAATGTCTTAATTTATTCGGTTCCCATATTGCCACGTTTTTACAGCTTTGCAGCATTGTGGTAAAAATAAGCGGGGGACAGATTTTCGCACAAAACGATAACATATAAATACCATAATCTGAACCTCCATTTTATTTACTTGATTGTCTCAAAAAGAAACCTTGAATGATTCCTATTAATTTCTCAACATGCATACATACAATTTTATCGGAAACGGTTTATTAAGGAATTCCTTTGTACGCACCTGTGGCCGGATTTCAGCAATTCAAAACATTCCAATTTCGATGTCGGCGGGTAAAAAGCCGGGTTTCCGACACAAAGAAAAATGAAATGAATATCCAAGCGAACGGGGAGCGGGGCGCGCGACGCCATGCGCCATGGCTTCCGACCCGCATTTAGCATTCAGATGTAGGTAGGTACTCAGCACGACGACCCCGGCCGCATTTTATATACCGTTTATTGCACCTAACTACTATCGAGAAAGGGTTTCTTAACTCAATGTTTTTAACACTACTTACTGTAATAACGATCAAAATAGATAAAATAATTGAAATGATTCTAGTTTTACAAAACTCTTCAGAGTTATCATCCTAACCGATTTCCCAGTTGCGTCCCATAGTTGAACTTTGGAGCCTGGGCTACGTTTATGGGTTTTGATTAGTATGTCGGCTTTTCCGAGAGTGACTGCAGTATGACCTCCTAATGCCTGGTGGAAAGCGTGTGCTTGGTTGGTGAGCCCGGTTCGTTTGCACTGTCACTGTCTGTGAAGTTGGTTTGGGCCCCGTAGATAACGATATAACTAAAATAGGTACAGCTTTAATGCAACTTTCGGTTCTTTGACCCTTAAATTATCAATACGATGTTAATGCTTTTTAAAATATCCATTAATTCTAGGTAAGTGGCAACTTAAAACGACCCTTGTGCGGCCCGAGATTGAAACCTTTTATCTATAAAAAAGCTTTTACTTCGAATGCGAAATATATAGGTATGTAGTGGTCGGTACGTTGCCACTTATAAACTATCAGTACCTACGCAAGTATTTAGAGAAAGTACTTTTTTTTCGTATGTATATAGCATATTAATAACCAAAAATACTAGTATTCCTACTAACCCCCAGTTAAGCCACCGATAAGATGGGAAATTATGGGAACGAACAGAATACCTCGAAGATCTGAAGGTGGGACAGATCGCAAGATTTTGCAAGGATTCATGTATTCACGCCGTGATTGCCGGACACCCATATACTCATTAGGGGAGGAATAGGGTAAGTGGGGGAAATGCCCCAAACAGAAGAAGGGCATATCACCCTGCCGGCAAACGGCGCCACGTCCCCAGCTAGCTATAAGTACATAAGTAATCCGTCTAACTAAGCTAAAATGCGTATGTAATTGCTTTGTACCAGGTTTCAAACATGGGGCATTTAATCGTAAGGCTAGCTCCTTAACCACTAAGCTACAGACGCTGTAGTATCTAACTATAATATCTTTAGAAACAATTTTAATCAAGTCTGTTTTTAATGAGATTTGAAATGCAAAATTTTCACGTTTAGTATGGAAAACTTTGCAAATGATGACCGGAATATCCGTCTAAGGGAAAAGATAGTGCATATTTTGTGACATGGCAAAATTAAATATTTAGTTTATTTTTCCACTTCAGCGTTTAGCTGTTGATTAAGTATAGTAATGTCTTCGTGGTACGATAATCATAAAAACCTACCAGCAGAGGGCACACTGAATGTAGGCGGTGTTAGTTGGTTCGAGTCCAATATAAACAAAACAACCCCAGTGGCCAGCGGAGAAATTTCCGTACGTATAAAAAAGAAAAAAGGTATCTACAAAATACCTATTTTATATAGGGAATATCTGTATTTGTATACGATCATATAGAAGTAACGATAACGATTTTGGAATTGAAACCATTTCGTGATTGCATGCAACAGCTGCATCTAAAACGTAATGGTTTCATACGAGAATTTCAGTTCTACTTACTTAAGGCACCGTGTATAGTAAAAGGTTAGTAGGTATCAGTATCTGGTTTCGATGAAACGAGAAACTTAATTTCTATACAGTCATGAACGTCACGTACAGAAGTAACTGTATACAAATATATGATACAGAACGGAAAGAGGTGTATGGGGCCGCACTTATTCGTCGCTGATTGACTAACGAGGCTCTTACATTTTATAAACTTCATTCCGGGTTTGGAAGGTTAGCGACAACCGCTCTCATAAAAGCAGTATGTTTAAACCAAACCAAATTTGAGGATAAGGTATAAGCGAATCATAGGCTTCGAAGTGAAATCCTCAGGAACAACGCAATCTAATAATAACTAGATTAGTTTGACAGAGATTACCGTAAGATGAAGGTACCCAACAATCGAAAGTGTTAAACGAGGACTCCGTGTCCTCAAACTTTTGCAAAGAGAAACATCAAAATAAGTCTCGTTGACAAACTGTGAATGAGTTTATTAAGACTTAGACAAGAGTTGCAATTATCACTTAGAGGGTCTCGTGCTGAAGGGGTGAAAATTATTTCCCACGTCTACGAGGGAAGTTGGAGGTGGCTCGATAAATTATTCGGGCTAATTATCACAATAATAAGCTTTTGAGAGAGATTTCTTAATTAGCAAGACATTCAAACTTTGTTTTTGTTGGGCCCTCCTGATTCTACTTTAAAAATTCACGACCGTACCTGAAATATGCGTTGACTTTTTATATTTAAACAAGATTTTTAAATGTTTATGGGCTTCATAAATCCTTTCACCTTGTTAAACCTTAAAAGTTTAGTTCATTTTGTTAAACGTATGATGTTGACGTGTTGTGTTTTTAAAATATCTACAGTTTTTTTTAGTTCTAAAAAGCAAAAACTCAGGTACCGTATTGAATGCTGTTAGTTACAAAGACAGGAATTTCTCCAAAATTTGTGTCACAAAAAAATGTAATGAGAGTTCATTCGAAACTATAATTATTCCCTCAGCGCCGAAATCGTAAATCTGGAGCGGCAAGAAACTCCAGATTACATAACGACAATTTGAGTTCCACATATGGAAACCCAATAAGCATCGTTCATACATAAATATACGAAATGTTAAATTTCTGTCGTTTTTCTGCTCCGTCGCGCGGCAAATATCAATCATACGAAATGCAAACGACCATAGTACTAGTTTTTAGGGATCCGGTTTTTCGTAGATAGGATATACTTCAAGTATTTAACGAAATTCGCATCACAGCGCAAATCTGCACTCTGGTGCCCGGAGTCTGCTCTCCAACGCTTTTTTATCTTAGTTTGGCTTACCTTGGGTTTTAGCAGCTGTCTGATTACTTAACCCTGAGATTGATTCTGTAGCAAAGGGTAGTCCATCTATCAGCAGGTGTACTGGTGTAGTAGCTCAAATGTTTCTCACATTTGTGTCATTTGGCCCTCATTCGTACTAGTCTTCAGTGCACAAATGCAGTCTAAAGTTAAACGACCATTCGAAAAGGGTAATTCCATACACTGGAAGGACTGGACAGTACCATTTCCAGCTATAACAATGACTTTATCCCACGGTAGTTGTGTTTTATTTTCTGGTCTTGCAGCACCATTTCAAGATAATAGAACCATTTGGCATGACCACGGATAATTCGAAGAACTTCTTACGTAAATGCTTTGATAAAAAGAAAACAGTGCTTAGATTTTACAGCAAAGTGAGCTCAAAAGCAAATAACTTTGGTGGTGACAATTTTTTCATGCATGTTAACCGTTTTAAACTATGTTTATCGACATAATACACTTACATTTGATATCCACTCAAATGTAACGGATTTTTTACACATTTTGAAAAAAGACATTACTGTGAAGCCCAATTTTACAACGCTAAATTATCGAAGAACTATTTAACTGAAGGCATCATATGTCACCCCCTGGTCCTACCTTACAATCCTTTATTTTAATAGGTTTTGGCGTTTATTTCCTTTCAGAATTTAGCTATTGTAAATGTATTACCATCGGTTTTTATTAAAACTTTATTCACGACATGTACTAATTAGGAGATCAATGTAAGTGCTAACAGAATACCTACCTAACCTACCGTCATTTACAGAAGCTCGTTGATCTCGTACTACATTTTTTATTCTTGTTGTCTGCTGAGAAATACCGCTCCAAAGCCACTCGGACTTAAGTAATACTGAGTAAATCTCTGAATGCAACTCTTATCCGTAAACTTTGCCGAGTTGAGGTGGCAACAATAGAAAACTTCTTCATCCGACCATGCTGAAAGAATAGCGCCTTTATTTCTCAACCGTACGTCGTGTGATGTAAAACTTTTCGTCTTATGCTGCTGTTATGCTGAAGAGAGGAACTTTGATAACAATTGTGTGATATAGTAGTTTGTGAAATTATCGTATATCTATGTTTTCCTTTTTTGTACACATGTCAAGATCTAGATTAGGCTAAATGTCACATGACATAAACATTTCGCGCTTTCCTGTACACCTACCATGTTGCGTGTAAGCGAATTGGTTCACTTGCGGTTCAGAGGGTGGGGAATGGACGGCCGCTGTCTACACGCGAGTTGATCACATTGCGATCAACTAACTGCAACTTTTTGTAACTGTAATTAGATGTCATCTGTAGATGATATCTAATTACATTTACAAAAAGTTGCAGTTAGTTGGCGCCTTAAGGTATACTTTAAGGTGCCAAAATTCATTATGTCATTGTCTGGTATCTGCGTCCCCTATTCCCTCTTTATCTTTTAATCGACACAATTTTGGTTTCTAAACAGGGTGTTTAGTAATTTAATTTATATGTAAGTCACTGCATGTACCTACCCATTATGTACCTACTTCCCAAGCCAGTGTTCTCAGAGATATGAGAATAACAATGTTCTTTATACCTAAATAAGCACAGTTGCAAATCGTGACAAAGTTCTAGTTGCAACTTGCAAATGCGGTCACAAGTATTATATACAAACTTGTGATGTACAGGCGGAGTTACGTTTAAGGAGGGAGTTTAAGCGGTAAAACTAACGTATTTTGTGTGATATTTATGTCGCTTCTCATAGAGATATTTTCGCTTTAATTATGAGGTACTTAACTGAATAAGTAACTAACTTCCCGTTACATTAAATATTAACCAATGTATTATTTTGTGATATTATATTGTGAAGTGTTTTTGAAGAGAAAACTCTATAGTGCTGAGTGATTATAGACAGGAGAAAAAAGTTTACCCAGCTACAGTAATAATAATACGGTGAGTCCTTGGTGTAGTTGGTGTAAAGTAAGTATGAAAGCAACCTTTGAAAGGTAAGTAGGTATTTTCTAAGATAATGAGAGAAAATCTAGATCTCTAACTGATTTACTAAGAGATACAATAAAATATAAACATTTAATTAATAACAAAATCTTAGGAGCGGTATTTTCGTCCAATTCAGCAGTCTGATTGGGGAAGTAACTCTGCCCTACAGAATACCACGGCCATAATAACCTCGTGTTGTGTTCTCGGCCGTGAGTAGGGTAGCCAGAGCTCGCTGGAGAGTTTATGTGCCGTCAGTGGGAGTGTCTTCTACACTAACGACACAGAAACTTTACAGTTTACAGGGTCGGCAGCACGAGTGTGACTCCCCAAGTGTTACACACGTCCATAGGCTACAGTAACCACTTTCCATCAGGTGGGCCGTGTGCTTGTCAGTCACCGCAGTTGTATAAAAAAACAACCTGACCTGCAAGTCATACTCTGCTTATGTTCACCTTTTAGAAATTAAGCTTTTTATTTTTAGCATAATTATATTATTATCAAAACCAGGATATGATTACAAAATGTTTATTCGTATTGAATTCCTTCTGAATATCTAGCTCTGAAAGGGGTTGAAAGCTAATTAATTCCATTGCAAGATGCAGACGTAACGAAATGAAATTTTCGCGGTTGGTTACCCCAGACATAGGGCGGGCTAGACACAGCATGTGCATTATATAGTACTTTACTTACTTGTTATGCTGTGGGTACTAGCTTATCCTGACTCTGGCATGCAATGCTAGTCACTTTCCTATACAATGAAGCCTAATCATGCTATAATGTTACATCCATCTACAATCACAAACTTCGACATTTATAATATTAGTAGGTTAGAATGATGAAAATCAAGTAACAAGCTTGAAATTTAATCATACCGACTTACTGAAGTTAGTAGTATGCTTCAAAATTTCATTCAATTATTTGGACGGAGTCATCAAAAAACAATGTTTAAAAATGATTGCAACATCATTCATTGTTTCCGATATTTAATATGAATGTCGGTAGATGGCTCCCACCGTCGCCCTAACACGATAGTATAGAAGAATTTGGATAGATCAGGTGTGGCCCGGTGGCTCAGTGGTCAGAGCATTCCCCCTGTAAGGGAAAGATCGTGGGTTCGAGTCCCACCTGGGCATTCACTTTTTCCTATCTTAATCGATTTGAAAAGTTAGCATAGTAAATGCTTCAAAATTTCATTCAATTACTGAAGTTGTTGACCAAATGGTGTCAATGTTTATAGTATCATAGGGGCAGTTGGCACAATGCGACATTTTTATGCTGACTAACAAGATTGAACGTAAACTAAGTTTGAAGTTCGGACAGACGTGAGAAGTTTGTGGTCTGCCCCAGTTTGTTGATAAGCGCTGCTTGTCACGACGCGACGGCTTGTGTTACATACTACTCGTCTCCAAAAAATAAGCAACAATAAGCAACTTTTATGGGGCAATGTATTAGATTCTACAATAAACTTCCCAATTAAATTAGAATATTGTCCATAAATAAATTTCAAACAACTATTAAGGCCAAATTGTGTAGCTTTTTTTCTGGCAATGTTTCTAAGTAGTTGCCATGTCACGCACTACACGGTAGGGGAAAAAATAATGACGATTCCAAACACATTTATAATTTGTGTGGAATAAATGATTCTTTGAATTTGAATTTGATTCTAACTTGTTCTAAATCTGTGGTTGGTTCTATGTTCTCATTAAAGTCTTTCACCGTGCAGAGATTTCTCATTTGGTTCAGTTATCTTACCCTAAAACTAGATTTAATTGTTTTTATGTATTATGGTTCTTTGAAAGTTTCGGATGCGACTGAGATTAAGGCTGGGATTAGAAAGAGAAGTATTTATCTTGTTTTTTTTTTGGTCTTTTGTTGTTTAAATATAAGGTCTTTAACATGGAATTCACTTAAATAGGAGTATTTATTTATTTATTCACTGTGTACCACTGTTTACCATAAGTCGTAGTAGATAGGTAAAGCTACCTCTTTTTTACTTTGAATCATTATTTTCTGTAGCACTATAGCGACTGGCAAAACCGTTAAATGTAGGAACGTAGGGCTGACAGTATAATTGGTTAAAAAAAACAAGTAGATGCAAGTTATTTTGACGCAACCCTGACTACTCCTTACACTTCCAATTGTTTTGTAAAAACGAATTTACTAGTTTACATTTTCCTTTTAACAAGTGTGCCTCATGCTCATCATCACAGCGTTAGTCCTCCTGTTGCATCTGAAGATCGCACCTTGGAGCCCGCGGTGCGCTCTCCTAATGTTTCTCTTGATTTATTTTAGCTCGGCTTTTTAGGTTAACCATTACTGTTGGACCCCCAACCCCAACTATAGAACAGCTGTAAGCAACTGTACCGGTTTGAAGGTGAGGTTTAATTGAAGCACAAAGGTCCCATATACCTCTTGATAAGACTCAAATCGATGGCGATCAGCCCTAATTATGTGAACCCAAAATTATTGCGAAATATGGCTGCTTTATACGTTTTCGTCTACCCCTTAAGGGCTAAACACAGTATTAATGTAGTATGTATCATATTTTAAACTTCTTTTAAGCTGTTACGTAATATAAAACTTAGAACTACTCCCAGATAGGGCAAACTTGTTAAAACTTAGCGTACTTCAAAATTACTTAGACAACTTAGCACGACTTTAAACTTTCAATTGCCATAATGCAGGACAGTGCAGAAGGGGCGGAACGAAGCAAGTTTTACTACCATTTGTTTGTTACTAGCAACTTACGCGCTAGTAACTTTGCTAACTTACTTACTTAACTTAATGCATATTATTATGCTTGCTAGCAAGTGACTTCACCAATTTACAATTATAATATTAGCTAGCAGACAGGACAGACTTCGGGTTAAAAATTTAAAAATGTGAACAATACTTTATAAAAACTTTCTATAATCTGATTGCAGTGTAACCAATTGGGTACTTTCCTGTAGTTAAAATAAATTACTTAGCTGGACTTATTAAATTAATAATGGTTTTTCACTATAAATTTCACCTCTCACCTCACAATCGAGATGTAAAGCAGAGTAGGTAGTTAGCTCGGGTGTAAGCATCAATTGCACCCTCGAACTATAGGCGCCCTCGCTGCGCTCGTGCGCCTAAATATCTCGGGCTGCAATTGATGCCTTACAGCCCTTGGCTACTAATCACTACATAGTATAAAACAAAGTCGCTTTCTCTGTCCCTATATCCCTTTGTATGCTTAAACATTTAAAACTACGCAACGGATTTTTATGCGATTTTTTTAATCGATAAGAGTGATTCGAGAGGAAGTTTTATATGTATAATACATGTTTAGTATAGTAGAGGGTGCAGCGGGAACGGTATCTGACGCCACGCGGGTGGAAAAATATTGGCGGTACGAAGTTCGCCGGGTCAGCTAGTCTACTATAAAAGATACCAACTTAATAATATCTAGAGAAATCTACAATTATTATTTTTGTTTCGTTAGTATAAAAAAATTTAGTTAAGCTCATTTAAAGTCAAACTATGGAAGTATCTTGATTTTTTTGATGGGAAGTGTAGTTGTCGAAACGTGGGTATACACACATATATACACCTTCGGAGATTTACAGGTGTGAGTATATATGTATGTATCTATGTAATGTATTCAACTCTATAGGCAAAAGAAATATGACATGACAATTGCAGGATGTATTTTCTCCAATTTTTTTCGTAGAATTATTTACGTATTTGACGTAGGTATAATGAAAAGACTCCTCCACAGATATAATCAACTACCCCAAAAAAGTGAATATTATTTTTATGAAAACAGTAAATTGTCTCTGTCTGAGATGTAATGTGTACTTTCCACAATCATTGAACAGAATTTTTGCCTCTGAACATGGTACAGTCACCGAAAAAGTTGATTGAACACAATCACGGTCCATTTTACGACAGACTCAGATTTTAAGGTCCACACAAAGATGTATATTTTTTTATGTTTTGTTTGTTGCACAATGAGAGTTTGTTTATCCATCAATATATATGCAGGCACACGGGTGTTACTTCTGGTCTTGGGCCTCTTAGTAGTCCATTGTAAGCTTGCACTTACCATCCGCGTGGATATACGAGCGAGGGGATAGAGGACAATCAAATAAACGAATTACCATATTTCAATTACACCAGTCACTGATTACACATTTCACAGACACACTAGCGATCTATAACCAAGTATATGCAACCGAACTAGGAGTGTTCTATTAAAGACGTGGTCCTCGGTCCAGGTACACAGCGATTCTATTCTATTTTTTTATATGGCCAGCGATGCCGGGGTCGTGCCGACTCGACAATTCTGTCAATGTCAACCGTGCGGTGGAGTTTTGTGTGTGACTTTTAGGAAGTAAGAATAGTACTTGACGATATTGGACTTGTTGTGAAGTTTGGAGTTAGTACACTGAAAGAAAACAAATACATCATGGACATTTGTTACAAAAACAGGGGAACATTAAAATATTGGTAAATATAATGATACATAATTAGTATAAATATTAAATTTTATACAAACATAAAAACATCAACCTAAAGTAGTTTCCAATCATAGTCTTATATTGTTACAGTGGATAAACGAAAGGAGGATTTTATATAGTTGCGGAGAGGAATATGTCAAGAGAGATCCAAAGTTAGCGGGAAGAGGGATACTCAGTCTCGGTAGTTGATTATACAGATCAGGTGGCAAATTATTAAGGGGGCAGCTGAAGAAAATATGTTCTATGTTACCCTCGTCGAGCCCACACTCTCATATAGACGAGTCCCGTATGCGGATTTTATGTAAAAATACTGGGGAGCAGCAATGGCCCAGTCGAATCCGGCACAAAGCCGATATGGCAGTTTTCGATACCTTTTTATATTTATAAAACCATGGTTTCGGCCTTATCAGAGGTTGGATTGCCGAATAAAACTTACCCTTCTCTTTACTTGACTCAGACCACTGTGACTACCAGGTAGACAGTAGTGTCTTTTGAGGTATACCCAATAAGTCATAACCATGGTGTTTATAATACCTGAGATCTGTGGATGATAAGGCAATAGCATTTTTTGCAAGTGTATCTGCCAGTTCATTGCCTCTGATGCCAGAGTGACTTGGGATCCAAACTAGAAGAACTAATTTTTGGTTCAATTCACAGCTGAATAGATACCTTTTAATTTCTAAAAGTAGGGAGCTATGTAATTTGGTTTGAAAGGGGTTCTGTTCTAAAGCCTTAAGGCAGCTTAGGGAGTCCGTGAATTTCACAGCCTTTTCAATATTGTGTGAGTTGATAAATCTAAAGGCCTCTAATATGGCTACACATTCACCCGTAAATACTGAAGCCTCTCTTGGAAGCCTATTTTGGAGTTTTGGTAGTATACCGCCACTCCAGTTTCATTCTCTTGGGACAGTTTTGAGGCATCAGTAAAAAATCTCTGGAAGTCCTGCCATTGTTCATACACCAATGCATTGAAGGTTGATGCTGCAGAAACACTTCCCTTGAAAATACCAATATTAAATAGAATATTTGGTTTGAAGCACAACACCTCAAATTGATAATGAAATATGGGAAGTCTATCAAAACTTACCACCGGGCATTCTAAAGTTAGGAGGGACCGGTAGGCTTCTATTGTTAATGGGATACCTTTGTATTTCCAATATGGGGAAGAGGCGATGAGGGAGTTTAAGCTGATTAGTTTTTTGATAAGGGGGTGCTTTTCTCTGCATGTAAGTCGATATATAAACCGTGTTGCTAAGTATTGCCTTCTCAACTTCAAGGGAGGTTCTGCACATTCCACCTGCAAGGCGTTAATTGGGGAGGATCTCATACAACCAGTGATGATCCGAAGGCATCTGGATTGTATTCTGTCTAGCCTAGTTAGTGCACCTTTATTGCATGGGGCGAGTATGAATGTACCATAGTCCATTATGCTGCGAATCAGTGCATTATAGACCAATTTCATCGTGCATGGGTGAGCTCCCCACCACACTCCAGCAAGAGCCTTCATAATGGGTATAACCCGTTCACACCTTTTACTCAGGTAGTTCATGTGGTGGATGCCAGACAATTTCCGGTCTAAATAGACGCCCAAGAACTTTGCCCTTGTATGCACTGGAATGCTTTGTCCTGAAATATCTACTTCAATTTGTGGTATATGTCTTTTCCTAGAGAAGATCACTATTGTGCTTTTTGCTGCTGATATGTTCAGACCCCGATCCAGCAACCACTGGTCCAGAGAGCTCAGGGAAACTGTGAGAGATACGGCTGCATCAGTAATGGATTTATCCTTAACATACAATGCCAGGTCATCAGCATACTGCAGTAGATGGCAGTTGTTGTTTAGACAGTTACCAATTTCCACAGTATACAGGTTGTACAGTAAAGGACTCAGGACAGAGCCTTGAGGTAAGCCTCTCCAAGTCCTTCGCTGCTCAAACTCTGCTCCCTGCACTCTCAAGACCAGTGTGCGCGACATAATCATTCTACCTATGCATTGAACCATTCTCGCCGGAATTCTCAGCTCTTGCAGCTTTTGCCTGAGAAGGGGAAGTAGCACATTGTCATAGGCAGAGCATATATCTAGGAATGACACAACAACTGAGTCGTTTTCGGATAGGGAGGTACACAGCGATACTGACTACACGCTCGGTGCGGCGCACAATGTCAATGATCTGTCAAACTCAAACTGACAGTCTGAATGAACGAATGTCGTCACACTCGACCATAGAGCACCAGTGTCTTGCATTACGCCAAAGTGAATCTCATTCACTCTAATCACACAATTATTAATGCGCCGTCCTTTTTAAATTATTTGTTATCTATTTATAAAACTAAGTTAAACATTATTTAAAGGGTTTAACTTAGTTTTATTATGCTCAGAGGA
This sequence comes from Eilema caniola, assembly GCA_949126895.1. Lineage (NCBI taxonomy): Eukaryota > Metazoa > Arthropoda > Insecta > Lepidoptera > Erebidae > Eilema > Eilema caniola. The sequence continues at coordinate 10,288,516 of OX421460.1, read as the reverse complement.
CATGCAAAGGTAATTCTATAAGTATTTAGTGTTTAGTTTATTGTTTTATGAAAGGTTTTGAAAATTAGAACGTGTTAAATTACTTTTGTGGTTAAGTGTACTATGACAATACTGATAATACATCGCAAGCTTTCCATCTGTTTGTATTCTTTCTATATTATTCTTGCCACGTATAAAACACTCAAGCAATTCAGAATTTCAATACTGTATGTATACGGTATTGTCTTCGTCTCGATAGCCTTCAGAACCTTATACAAAGAAAGAGTTTTTTGGTAAGATGTGTGAGCTAAATAATCAGATTTTTTATTCACTCTGAATACATACATAGATTGTGCGTATGTTATGTTATCTTGGGGGCTCAAGGCAACTTCACTTGTAATCCAGTACCTGCTGTCATTAGTTCTTCTATGCCGAAGTAAACTCTACCTGCATACTGTTACACTTGCTGATTAATGATCGAGGCTTTCCACTTGGGGTTAGGAGACCAGGCAGCAGTCACTCCAAAGTCATAGCCCATGGTCCACGTGACGTTGAGCTCCGAAAACTTATGATGATCGTGCCGATTGTGCGAGATAAAAATAGAGTGCCTACCTATGTGAAAATATTACAATCGAGATATGTACCTACCGGTAAAAATGTTACCTATAGTAATAAAATATTTTTTGTCTTATTCGGCTCAAGGATTTGATTTCCGAATAGGAGCTCATGTGAAGCAATTTGAATATGAAACGAAATACGTGCCGCCGATATCGCGACCGACATGCAGCCTATTTATGTGAAATCTAAAACATGTTTTGTCGCTTACCAATTTCTTTTGTTGACTTGTATTAAAAAAAATTACAATTGTATCTTTTCGAAAGCGGCGGCGGCGCTTTTCTTTTTTCGAAAGATGTTGCAAATATGAATAATCTGTAAAAAGTTTTTTAATGGTACTAACGATCATTAAAAAATATGATACATACATACCGTTAATCTGACGAGAACTTCTACTTATCCTAATAATATTATAAAATGTGAAAGTTTGCGAGGTTTTAGAGTTTTCCATATCTATATAGTACCTACCGTTTCGTATAATTTTACCATGATGATAGTAGATTGCTATCTACTATATTATGGTGGTTGGTGGTAATATAAAGTGTCAAATTACATGACCAAAATCATCAGTCAACGGATACAGAACTCCTTATTTTTGCTTTCAACAGTTTTTATACTATCCCAGTAAGGTTCGAAATATAAAAGGCTTTGCGTCGACTCAACAAAGAAGCCGTCCTTCGGTAAAAACTAATTATGGAACGAACCTGTTGAGAATGTCCGGGCACTTAATTAATTCTATTGTCAACAACCAAGAAAGCACAAGGAAGGGAATTTACCTCTTGTAAATGGACAAATAGGTACTTATATTGTTGAATATACAATTTCAAAAATACTGTGGTTATTAGGTATTTAACAATAAAAATAAATATAAGTCTTCGGGCTTTCACGGCCGGCATTGCATGTAGAATATACTGCTTCCGGGCTGTTTGGCCGTGGTCTATGTGAAACTTGCGTTCCATTTTTTTTGACGTTTCGTTGATCACTGCGGTCGACATCTTCAGTGGCGCAGGTTTCACATAGACCACGGTCAAACAGCCCGGAAGCAGTATATTCTACAATAAAAATAAAATTCTACACCGGCGACAGTTGTCAAGTTGTCAAGTCAGTTCTGAGGTATAGGCGTAAAATGATGGCACAGTTACTTTCAGCAAGGTCTTCAGTCCTCCTCCCGTCTTCGGTACCAAGGTACACACCTGTAGGCGTTTCTCGGAGAACTGGACGATGGCAGTCGCTCCCGTAAAAGCCAAGATAAGCCAAATCAAGAGAAAGACAGGAGAGCGGTTTCTTGCTCTCAGAAGTGCAAGCTTGGGTGAATGTATCACGGCATGTGACGCGGCGGAATTCTACGACGCAATTTAATTATTATTTATAGCTATAATGTGTATAATAAATAGTTACTATTCTTATAGTTTTAGTTTTTATTTTATTTTATTATAGTCACTATACTTCTTGTATATTGTTTAGAAACAATTTGAAAATCTAATTAATCTAAATCTTAACCTAAATCTAATGATCTTCTGCATCGCGACTTGCCTTTATTTAATAAAATAATAAATAAAAATGAATAAATGTTTATTTTTCATTCAGTTCATTTTCTTTTTTTTTCATTACGTAGATAACAAAATTATTAACTGCCAGAACTACATCGTAAGTGAATTTACATTCTAACTTCAGGTCTATTGTACATTTTTTTACATTTTACTATTAACATTTTAATCAGGTTATACAACGAGGTTAGATGTACATCAATTTGATTAAACTGGGACCAGCCTGATCTAGGTTTATGTCAAACCTGTGTTTCAGACCTTCTCAGTTCTCATTTTAATTCATTAGTTTGGGGGCACCGTGTGTCTCTCCGCATCGATGTCTATGTGGAGAAGCAGTCGATTGCCTTTGACATCACGGATTATCTTGTAGCAGAAGCGCAGGCCGCATGTCCGGGCATGTCAACATTAACGACATTATCCGTCGGGCTCTTGTCACCGCCGGCGTGTTATTCTTGAACCTGTTGGTTTGGCGCGCGACGATGGCAGGAGACCAGAAGGTATGTCGTTGTAGCCTTAGAAGATAGGTGGGCCTTTGGTGTGGGACGCAACTTGCGTCGACACCCTGGCGCCTTCCTACCTAGTACAATGGACTGCGCATGCGCTGCTGCTGCATCAGCGGAGACTCTAAAACGGCGCAAATCTACCAATTTAACTGGTAATTATATTTTTGAGCCGTTTGGAGTCGAAACGTTGGGTCCATGGCGTCCAAGCGCGCGCGCACTAATCGACTCTTCCCGTGACCATAAGCCGGACCTTTACCTCGCTCAAAGAATTACTATCGCTATTCAGCGTGGTAATGCCGCCAGCCTTTTGGGCACGGTTCCAGTAGAGGTCGATGGGGAGGAATTTTTCGATGCTTAAAGCTGCAGTCTTTCTCCCTCTTTTATTTTACTTTTGTATGTATTATATTGCATATTTTTTATTATTTAGTATTATTCCGTAATATACTTGTGAACTAAACAATAAATAATCAAGAACATTAAAAATATATATACATGGTGGAAGATTTTAACCTTACCTGGAGGAGAAGTACTCTAATTACTGGAAATAGCCAACTTCACTCAAAGGATACATTGCTTTATTTTAAAAAAAATGGCATTCAAAAATGTTAGTCCGGTAATCGAACCGACTAAAATTTGATAAAATAATATCCTGTATTTTTATGTCATCTATCGATAGGGTAAATCATAAGGATCAAATCGCTCTAACTAACATGGTAAATTAAATGAAAGGAAATTCTTCGGAATCTAATCTTATAAATTATTATTCTTATATATTATAAATTAAATTTGACTAAATAAACCACGCTAAATAAAGGGCTCATCTGATTATATAATATTTATTAAAAAAACTGTATTTTCGTGCATATACTGCCGCTGGGCAGTATATGCACACCGTCCGCACACCGTCTCAGGGCTCAATTAACAGCTTTTGTGGCGTATAGCTATGCGCCGTGGGTCTCGGTTGAAATTCAAACATCTATGGCAGTCGTGACAAATAGTTGCGAGTCCTAAAAAGTGCAACAATCGGTCTTACTGCGATGCTTCGATATCACCTTTGGGTTGTGAAAATATCGAAGCTAAGCGAAACCCGCAGTTAGACTCCAGTTTGAAGCGGTGAAAGCGTCGGATACGACTGGGATTAAAGCTAAGATGGAGAAGAATAAGAAAGTCACCACCAATACGGCAATACTCTTGCCATCCCCGTTGCCCAGGGTACACCGCGTGGAGGTTTCCAATCAATCATCCAAAGTTACTACCTACCCTACCTACATTTGCAGTTACCCAATAAAGTTACATACTAAACGGGAAACAAGGTACAGTTGTTTAATATCTACTCATTAAAAAAAATATTTGGATGACTCCGTTCTTGAGTAAAAATGTTGTATCTGTACCCCTAGCACGAACAACTATCTTAATCGTATAGTAAATGTATTGAGATAAAGAAGCATTGCGATTGGTCAGCTTCACATACACAGGTTTACAGTAGGCAGGCAGGCAATTGTAATGCTCTATTCTTTCAATACGTTTACCATACGATTACTATAGTTGTTTGTGCTAGGGTACTGCTGGTTTATAAGTTAAAATTTTATGGACTTCCTTTCATTTAATTTACCATGTTTATTAGACAGATTTGATCCTTATGATAGACACTATTGATTGATGCCCCAAAAGTACAGGATGTTACTAGTTTTCAAAAATTTTTGAATGCAGTTTTATTTCTTCTCAAAAATACAGAAATGTTTCCTTTGAGGGAGATTCGCTGTCTCCAGTATTTAGAGTACTTCCTCTCCGGGTAAGGTTAAAATCTTTCACCCTGTATATCACGGTGTAGCTCATGTTACAAAAGTGATCGACTAAAATCAATCTCTTCACACAAAATATCACGCCATCGATATTCGATCGAAATCTAATAATCACCCATCGTTTCGATAATCGAGTGACGCCCAGCACTATCCATTACATCAGATTACTACTGCCATAAAACAATATGGCTGTCCTACAAATAAAAGTAGTGATTTACGTGCTCACAGTAATAGTTTTCTACGAAAGTTGCTCCTACTATCAGTTTCAGTAAAACTGATAATCTGAAATTGGACCCACGACGAAACTAGCCAAACATAAATTCGAACTAATATTTAAACTTCTTCATCAGGTCGTATATCTCAGTCGCATCCAAAGCTGTTGTTACTCCTTATATATGGTATGTTATTGCCTTCGACTAACCTCCCAATCCAAAGTATAAATTTGAACGCAACTGGGAAAACGCGAAATATATAAACTGGAAATGAAGATGATGAATTTATTCAGCAACAATCTATTAGTGGCATAATAAAGCCTCTTTGTAATAAACACGGTTGTCACAATCGAGTTCAGTTTGACTATGTTATTATTATAACAACCGCACTCTTGTCCCTTATTATCAAATATGCCCAAAATCCCTAGTTATTTATGAGAGGTCCATTAGCAACTAGCGGTCGCCTCTTTCCTAATAAACTTACCAACTTTGGGATCGGTTTAAACTATAAATATCTGCCGTAAATGTACCGAGTTCGAACCAATCCCAAAACAGAATTAACTATTATTATAAAATAGTTTTCATAATATTCTATCTGCATACATTTGTTGTATAGATAAGATAGCAAATACAGGACTTACCTGAACGTAATTTGTACTTCATAAGATTACCCGTAATACTGTGCTACATAGTATACTATATGGGCGTTCGTTTTCTAGACGAGAAAAAGGGATGGCACTTTTTACCTGAACTCTAGGGATCCAGTAGTCTACGATTGCTACAAACTTCATAAGTGCCACTTCACATCAGTTCTATACGTAGCTTGATGGAATTAAACTACATATATTTACAACAACAGCACAACAGGCCGATTAGAATACATTTTTTCCTAATTTTATCAGACAGCTTCTTCATTTCTTCATCTATACATACATATAAATGAAATTGGAGCGTCTGTTTGTAATATTGAAATAACCGTGTTTTACTACATGCTTATGAATATAATACGGTACACACACCAAAATAACATTTTTTAGAATTTTTATCTGTCTGTCTGTCTGTTGGTTCCGGCTAATCTCAGAAATGACTGAACTGATTTTGACGGGACTTTTATTGGCAGGTAGCTGATGTAATAAGGAGTAACTTAGGCTACTTTTATTTTGGAAAAATTTATTGCTTGATAGCGTTGATTCAACCCTAAGCGACAACCGACATCCACGCGGGCGGAGCCGTGGGCAACAGCTAGTAAATTTTTTTTTCAAAATATTATATGACCGCTCGTTTTTTCCAAGTTTCGCTAGCGACTTATTTCAGGACTCATGGTAGTTATAATTGGTGTCGTTCGAAACTGAACAATGATTATGTTCTATTCTCGGGTCCAGATCGGTTTTTACGAGGATAACATTGTGAACAGAAGTTTATGAGACAGATATCGCGATGAACATAGCGAAATGTTTGATTTCATTGATATACAGGGAGTCATATTTACAACAAAGTGGTTTTTAATATTAATAACAACAAAAACAACGAACGAAAGCGAAGTAACTCCACGAATGATTTGAGGATAGTCAGATTATAACAAAATGTACTTACGGGGTTCAAAATTGTAACTAGCCAGTACTACAACACAACACACAGCCATTTGACACTTTTGAACTTAGGTAAAATAATAAACGGATGGCTTTATACTCGATGTGCCGATCCTAAAAAATTAAAATGTCCTTGGTGCATTTGTTCCTGCGGTTATTGAAACTCGCCCTTCTCCATAAACAGAATGTTATTCTGTGGATGTCATTACCTATTATTATTACAAGTTTAATAAACGCATTAGTTATTTGTGAACTTTGTATGCTCACTGCCATAGTATTTTACTGGGATAAATAACAATTACCTAAGAGCAAGGAGAAAATTGTAAAAATAATAAATCATTAAATGGTCCATAATCTTTATATTTTAAAAGGTTTTTTTTTGGTTTGTATAATTATTTAAGGTTAGTAAATTTATCACCTACTAAAATAAATTAGAATGATTCCCACTCGGTAAAAACTTTTTCTAAAATTTACACCTAATAGCTCAATTCTGGGTTAATACGAAAAAAACTCAAAAGTCAATTGTTTCGAAAGCTATTGATTTTCGTCATCATCTGATATCAAAGAGTTTGAAATTTGAAAACATTTTATTGAAATAATGAAATCGGTATAGTTACATAAGAATTTACATTTGTAATCTACATCTACACTACTATAATATAGAGGAAAGATTTGTATTTTTGTATGTTTGTAGTGAATAAACTCAAAAACTACTGCGCCGATTTCAAAAATTCTTTCACCATTGGAAAACTACATTCACCCTGAGTAACATAAGCTATATTGGATTTCCGCGGGAACGTTTTTACCACCCGTGCGAAGCCACGGCGGATCGCTAGTATTTTATAAAGACCTACGGTTTTAACTACTTGTCTTTGTAAAGGTCGAGTTTCAGTCCATTGTAAAATTGAAGCGAGAAGACTGAATTGAGTCTTAGCCTGAGTCTTATTTTTCTTCGTGTAAAATCTAAAGTCAGTTAAATACTATTCATGATATTTATATGAGTAGGTATACAGGGCGTCCCAAACTTATGGGACATGAAGGGGAAGTACCTAAAATATCGTAGACAGTGTATTTTGCTGAAAGAAGACTGTATGTTATTTTTAAAAGTTAGTAATTCTGCATTCATAGATTTTCTTAAAATTACTTGCTTCGTCTGGGAATCGAACCGACTTAAATGTCAAAAAAAAATTACCCTGCTTTTATGATGCCAATCGAAAGAATAGCTAAACTCTGCTTAAGTAACATTGTATTTTAATTTGTAAAAAAGGAACAACGTAAAATTAATCATTTTAATCAAATTAAAAACATACTTTACTTAGCTAATACTTTTTTTTAGCTATCCTTTCGATTCGCATCATAAAAGCAGGGTAATTTTTTTTTTGACATTTAAGTCGGTTCGATTTCCAGACGAAGCAAGTAATTTTTAGAAAATCTATGAATGCAGAATTACTAACTTTTAAAAATAACATACAGTCTTCTTTCAGCAAAATACACTGTCTACGATATTTTAGGCACTTCCCCTTCATGTCCCATAAGTTTGGGACGCCCAGTATAGGTTTCTCTCTATCTAAAATATTGCTAACACTAATAAATAGTTAAACACGATACATATACGTCGTAGCAGCGTAACTATAAGTAGGTATCACATAACAACCAAAATCTGTAATATTATATAACACTGAGCTCCGTTTACCCAAAAATATTACAGCACGAAATCTAGAATAATGATATACCAGTCTCCCTTATAAATATTAAGTGTGTACTACTTTATCTCGTTTCAGCTGACTTGTACCACTCCTTGGCCATACATCCCGCACTGACTGATGACTGCCACTTACAATGATGTGACATTTTATGGTGCCAATTTTCTGTGGGCGTTGCGTACCCGTCTCACAAGTAATATCACAGTCTATTTCGTGTGCATAAAGTTGGTTTTTGGAAGAAAAGGAATATTAATTCGTTGATTGAATCGGATAGTCAATAATATGGTCGGTCGTAAATCCGTTATGGGGTGTCAGAAAGTGTACTCACTGGCTAATATGTTCGGTTTTTGTATAGACTAAGTCTTAACGCACCTTCTGTTGAATAATTAAGTTTTATATCTTAGACTAACAGCCTGTCCTAAGTGTCACGACTTTGTTTGTGAAAATGTCGTGTACGGCTGGTAAGAATTTCGCAATTGCATTAACAATAATTCTGACGTATTCATTCGACTGGACTGAAAACCTACGTAACTTGCATTTTCACGTTTTGCTCAATTCATTTTATTAAAAATTAGCTCGGTGAAATCTAGCCTAGAGGGCCTTTTATATGACGCAAATAAATAAGTGTGTTCTTCCTAATTTGATATAATCTCTCTATTAAGAAAGTCTCCGTGTATCCCGCTACGGTGTCGCTCCCCCGCTGGGCGCGACAATATTGGAAGGCGAGCAATTTGCTGGAGTTACGACACTGCGTTTATAACTTTAATACGTTTGCTAACTTTGTTAACGTTTATTAACTTCCTACTAATGAGCATGGACCGCCTCTCCGTGTGTATATTGGCATACTTTACAAATCTTGAAGAAGACTTTGAAGACGACTAAAATATATTGGCACAGGTTTCCTTGCCCGGTGGATATTTCACATATTAGCATAAAACGTTTTCGCAATACGAAAATAAAAAAATATTGTTATGTGATTAGATTATTAATGGACTGGGTGCTAAATTTTAATATTTTTAATTTGGAATCACGAATTTCCAGAACTAAAGAGAACTAAAGAGAAATATCGCGGGTTCGAATCCCGCGTGAACCGATTTAATTTTTCCAATCTTAATCGATAAAGAGTAAAAAATTAGAATTTATGGACAATTTCACTCAGAATGTCGTAAAATCATATTATTATTTAAATATAGTAAACATAGGTAGAATATGATTCCTTAAAGCTTTCTACATTTTACAATATTTTGTTTCAATCTTCGTGAAATTTCGCACCAAATAGCAATAATTTTATTGACATTTGCATAAAAAGAATGTGATAATATTATTTGTCTTTCCAAGATTTGTTATCTTAAATTGCTGTATCGATATTGCACTACGTGTCTGCTAGAAGTGTCACGGGGTACGCGAGTGCCGGATTGTATTGCCATTTTCTCATTGATTATACCATTTCACTGTTGGGCTCGACACTTTTCTTAGATTAGGAGCGTCCATCAAGCAAATTCAAATAAGTGAACAATGTTTTCTTCGGCATATTATTATATTGTTTTGTACCTAAACATGGAGCAATATTATTCCAGATTATACTTCTGAGACTTGAATATTAAAAGTTACAGGTAAAAAATTACGTTCAAATGGTGAAAGTACCCATTATCCTCGCAATCTCATGAGTTAGGGAAACGGGTTCAGAATTCCACTTGAGGACGTAAAAACATCCACTTAAAAAAAAATGTTTTGTCTTGATTTTCCAGAATCTTATTCAGTCATGTGAGTATCGTTGCATTAAAGCTAATAAAGTAATTTTGATTAAATATAGGCGTCACTTTTCTGACTCTCATAAGACATTATGCGACGCTGTCTCGAGTGGTATTGTCTTTCTCGTTCGTCAAGTAGTCGCTCTTGGAGCGAGCTCTAAGGATGAAATGCAATATTTTGTCTAGCTTAAAGACAGAGACGACTAACTAAATACGAGTTTTATCTTTAGAGGCACATTTAGATAAAATAATTCCAGGACATTTATTTTACATCTACGTTCATCATTCAGCAGTTGTTCTGATGCCAACCAAAGCTACTTACCCCTTCCCCTCTTTTTGATTTGGTTATTATGAGAGCGACTGATGTCTGATTTCGTAACCCTGTTGCGTACTCTAGAGCAGTTGTAGGTTCCACCAGAGTCTCGTCCGTCAGTCGGCAGGTGCACCTGCAGGTAAGGTTGCTTTGAGCCTTAAAGATCTTGTGTACCCCAACGCACCCAAATCGTTTGCTTAATAGGTAGAATGAGGTCCTCTGGGAGGGCACATCTCTGTGTGTCACAGTTTGTATAGCAACATTGTATCGACTTTAGTACTACTCGAAGTGTTCTCCCGCGGAGAATGCACAGTAGGAGTACTAATGAAAATCTACAGCTGACTTGCGCTAATATGTTTTGTCTGTGAGATGCCTGTAACTTAATCCTACATTGTGTGGTTTCTGGAATGCTTTTGGCTTTTATATTTATGTTAAGTGTGATTTTTTCTTAAGAAAGTTTTGTCTGAAGAAGGTCGATGTGAATATTTTCATATTAAAGATTTTCCATAGGGAATTCTGCTGATATGAGAGTGAATATTTATCTCTGTGCATGCCAGAGTGGATCAATGTGTGTTTTTTACATATTACTACGTGTGTGTACGCTTGAGTTATTGTTATAATTATTTGCCCAGTTATATTATAGCCGTCAAACAGACACTTTGCAGGAAAAGGTATATTAGACAATGTTGATAAGTTTACTGAATTTGACTCGGGACCAAATATTGTTTCGGATTAACCCGATTTACCGGTAATCACTTATTTCTGTATAATTAAAAAGTTTCTACTTATAATAATTATTAATAAATCAAGTAACTATTGCACGTTAAAAAAAAAGCGCTACATGAAGGCTACATGTCCAAATTTAAAATGGTTTCTTACTTCTTTTATCACGTATATAATCCACGAGGTAAAAAGGTACTTCTTTGTTCTTTGAGAGGATTATGTGGAGATTTGGAATAATACAAAAAGGGCCAGGGATACTTTTAATATAAAGTGGACTATACCTAATATCTATCGTACACTAATACCGGTCGGCCACCCAGTTTACTTAGAACTATTGAAGAATATTAGAATACTGTTGTTAGAGATAAATGATGTAATTTGACATTAATATAATTTGCATTCCGAAGCGGGGCCCAGTAAACTAGTTATATAATTAAATTATACGAATGGGGTTGGGGTCCCACCAAGATTTTGAACGTCCGGTTCAATTTTACTTACCAGCTGCTATATCTACCTGTTGTTAATGAGCGAGGCTTTGGCGCAGGTTTCCCTCGGGGTTGTGAGGTTAGTAGAAAACAAGATAACATAACATAAACTCACGCCTATATCCCCGAAGGGGTAGGTAGAGGTGCTAGCACACACATTTCGCCTGTTTATGTTTAGGCCCCAATGTAATAGGTGACGGACCTATTGCCATTAACCGGGCACTTATAAACCTGCGATAAATACGTACGTTACTTCGAAAAGCATCGAAAAGTCATTGGTGTGTGCCATGGTAAAACCTGGGATCGAACTCGAGATCTCGTCTCTGCAGAAAAACAAGATAAGTCTTCAAAAAAAGAGTAGGAGGGTGGAATCCAGGCTCCAAAGTAGAAAATCTGGTGTACCTAATCAAGACTACCGCTGTGACGGTGTCGTATGCTATAATAAAATCTAATTAATACTTATGTATATATTATAGTGAATGTAAATTCTTGAGTTATAAATCATGTTCGTTGCTAATGAGATCGTAAAATTGAGAGACGGGCATTAAATTCCTTTCAGTTGTAGTTGAATGCTTAATTTAAGTGTCGAGTCCTCTTTATGGACGAATGACAAGTTTATTGAAGGTTTATGGCCATGACTGGTAGCCGGTAATGCTTCTTTACGATGCGGCGACGGTCGGCTATTCACTGTTCAAGATGGAAATCAGTATTAGGTATGAAAAATGCATAATTATTTTAACCAACCAAGTTTGCTGCGTCTATGCGAAATATCTTAGAAGATAGACGAGTACAGCCTAATGTAAATAAACATTAGAAAAGATTAAATAATCTTCTTTACTCTTATAAAAATACAGGATCGAAGGCGATCGCAGACTCCTAGTGATTGGTTTTATTAATGTTAAGGCACCTTTCTTATACAATATTAGTAGCCGAAATCAATAATATTTTCTCTAACCGCCCCAGCTAAGCTGAATAGGTCATCTAATGCCTCTAATACCAAGTCTAGGTTGCTTGGTCTACGCTGACAGAGTGAAATACACATACATGTTGTGTACAGTAGAAAGTTATTTACATATTCCTGTTCAATTCAATTAAAATTACCAAACAGCGTATTATAGCTTTACATCAAGACCAAGACCACTTAATCAAATTACTCCATGCGTAAATGCAACAAAATAAGAGTAAAACTTTTACTTCTACAGTTCTTATTAGTTGACGCGTCTGCTGCCTGTTACGTATCATAATCACGAATTACAAAATCCCGAAGATAAAAATCTCGAATTTTAAAAGCCCGAATGTACGAAATACCGGCGTATTCCCAGTAGTACTACCGTTTAGTCTTACAAGTAGTACTATTGGGAATATTCGTCCCATTAGGCTTACTGATAGTAAGACTTGTCTGGAAGTACTGAAGTTCAAAATTCCGAAGTTCAGAATCCCGAAAGTACAAAATTCCGATACTGATTTTTATACGTTACCGATGGTAGGGTGTACTAGTTAAATTTTTATAGTTACTTTTTACATCAGAGGTAGTAACCTAACCTAACCTAACCTAACACATTGTGTATGGCAGAGGTATTCACATACCCTTCTAACTTACAGAGTATTTATATCGAGGCACGCAGTATCCATCCCACGCAATCCGACTAGTATAGATTAGGTAAGAAGGCCAAGGCGGAAGCGGAGCGGAGCTCCCGCATTAGCCTTCGTTGTTATTTTTTTTATAACCGAACCAAACAAAACTATCCAGAAATTGAACTTTCTGAATTTTGAACTTTGTTTCGTAGAACTATTTATTAATCTGTGGTTTCGTCGAGATTTTTATACTTCGGTCTTTCGTACATCGGTATTATGAAATTCGGTATTATGAGCTTCAGGATTATGATATGTAACCTAGAACCCTGCTGCCATTACTAAAGTCTTAAATGACGGCGATCATGTCTGACGAGTTTTAGACGATTTGGTGAGTACTTTGGCGAAGTTTGAAATGCTTCGGAATGCTTTTATAGTTAAAACAGTTGACCCGGTGTTTGATGTCTGACAATCGTTAACTTACAACTTGGAATTAGGGAGCAGCCGTTTCAGTGCGAATTTGAATGTAATGAAGCCTAGAGATTAATTCGCATTGAGTTTTTTTTAAGTTTTATGATGGCTGTAAAAGAGAGAATATATTTACGTAGATTTGAGAAGCCGAATGAAAACCAATTTCGTTTTCAAATTCCATAAACTCTAACATTCAGAGAAATACGAGATACTCGTAGTTAAAAGAAAATAGCAATTTTATAAATTATAACAGCGTCATTTTGATTTGGAAGCAGAATTAGTATAAGAAAAATGGATGGAGTCTTTTGCATTTCTGAGATAGAGGTTATTTTAGTAGTAGGTATCTACCCGCTTTAATAACATGTATTATCATAACCACTTTGACTATTGATTTTAAAACTAGCAACGATAATTAAAAATCATAATTATAAGTTAGCAGTAAAATAATCTTCTACAATAACTTATGAATGCAAAACCAAACGAAGTACAGTCAGCGCCATAAATATCATGACAACACAGTTTCAAAATAATCTGAATACCAAGGAAGGGGGAAAGCCAAATAATTATTTTTGAGCACAATGTTGCTGTCTGTACAACACAATTGTGGAAATTTACGCGAATTTTACACGTTTGCGTAAAATTTTGGCATTATTATCAACATTTTTATTTTAAGAAACTAAATAAATCATTATCAGTTTGTACAAATATGTATTGTAATAATCTCTTGTAACATAAAAGATTATTAATATTAAGATAAACATAACATTTTATCATAATATGAGATCGTATAGCTTATCAAAATACATCCGCCGGTAAATTAGCTTATTCTGTGAAGTTTAATTCTTTAAATTTTAAGTTGAACTCAGTTTACCATTTAGTTCTTCTGAGATGCGGACAGTTTTGATCTCTTCACGGCGTGCGTCGGGGAGCCTATATCCTTAAATCAGAGTGAGATGTTTGCTGTTAGATGGGGTGTCGGTGGAATTTCTGTAAAAATTGAATTTAGAAAACACTCATTAATGTCATTTATGAATAAAATGGATAGGAGAGGTCCTCATATGAAACTAGTTGAACTCAAGAAATTTACCTATCATCATCATCATCGACATTAAGACGTTATCCTGATTGCATTCGAGGGCTAGATGCCCTCGGAGCTCTGGGTCCGCCTTCCGGCTGTTGTTCCTCCACTTCGCGCGATCTTGAGCGTCCATGGTAGTGAGACCATTTGCACGCATGTCATCCTGCACGACGTCTAGCCAGGACTTTTTGGGCCTACCTCTTCTACCTGGACCCGACAGGGGCGCCATTGCTAGGCATTCGTTACACACGTAGCCTGAATGTTGTCGCAAGTCGTGGCCACACTAGCGAAAGTGACTCTCTTGCATTTTATCTACGATGTCCCGGATATAAAGCTGCCGCGGATGCGAGAGTTCTTCACGTAATATTAACGCGTGACTTCGCACACCCACCGCAGCATTTTCATCTCCGTGACACGCAGCTTCTGCATGTGTCGCTCCAACCGCGCCCATGCCTCACATGGCCATGCCGTGTAAATGGACCTAAAAGTAATAAAAAATAAAAGAAATTAACGAAATTAGTCTTACATTAGAAGTAAAAAATTACATGGCTTTTGGTAGGTACTACCGCATACCCCACTACGCTTCCCCAATAGCGTGCCAAAAAAGAATGTTAAAAAAGGTGTATTCACTTCTTTTTAGGTTAACAAACCCCGTAGTAAGTTTAGTTAAGTACCCCAACTCCTGTTTATAAACTCGTATGTAATAAATACAAACTTATTATATTATTTATTTATTAACACATTACACTAACATATTTTACAATAATTTGCACTAAATATTTTATAACATGTGTATCACACCAAGTAGAATGGCACTATCGCGTGATAGCCCGCACTTAAACAATACACATTGACCCGAGGTTAATTTTATCGCATTCGGGATCAAACTTGATCGACGCGTTATCCCCCCAGTTAACGGCTTAAGATCCCATTGATCTCTGAGCTCTTAATTTATTGGATGTTGGTTAATTGAATTGTTTATTGCACTTTGAGATGGCTCTGTAGCAATTTCACGAACTGTTTTCTTTCTATCTATTTCTTTCTAGTCTATTGCCCATTCAAACTATAATCTGCAATTTATATCATCATGGTGTTTTAAGCTGTTTTGGCGGGAGGCGGTATCAGTATTAGTTGCAAAAAAATCGAGTACTTTGAACGCAGGTTTTCAATTTTGTAGAGGTTGTTAGGTACAGCGTTACGTCCTCAATTTAATAACGTAAAAAGTGAACCACAAAAATCTAACGTAGGTACTTAGTATTAATCGAAAACCGCGTATAAGTACGACCAGTTATAAAAAGTACAAAAGCATGTATCCGGGTTCCTACATCCACTCGCCCCAAGTTATTGGATATTGTAATAATCATTCGTTCCTATGCGAAACCTTTTTAATATTCTTACCAAACCATACATAATTTCTATACGAAAAAGTAAGAGATGTTATACCAAATTGAGAAATTAATATTCTATACTGGAAACAGCCTTCGGCGTAAATCTCCTGCGTAAAATATAACGACAATATACCTAAACATACTAACTGGTGCCGGCGGCTCCGATTGCGAGAATATCGGCTATCTTGACTTTTAAAACATCTTTTTTAAAATCGCATTACAATCTGTCCAGTGTACTTACTTCGCGTACGTACTTCGGGAATGAAATGCAAGAATTCCAAAATAATTTTGTATTCAGAATCGTTAATTTACCATAGAGCAAGTATATTTTAAAATTTCTCCTTATTACAGAAACAACTTATTCGCAATTTTATACTATGAAAACGTGGGAGGCGTATGTATACCCTACCCATATACAAAAATTCAGTTTTGTGAATCAGTCACGTCTATATGTTCCTGACATGGCAACGAGAAGAAAAATTGTTCAAGCGCGTGTTGGCTTCGGATCATTCCAGAGCGTCTGGCATTAATGAAGTTTTTATAACATACTTTACTCGGTTTAAATTACACTAAAAACGAAATAGACGGAAAGTAAGGGTTTACGCTAAATTAAAAGTCAAAAAAGATTAGCTATAGTGAATATACAGGCGTTGATATATAGTATACGTACCTATATATTTTTAATTACTTTGACGAAGTAATCCACCGAATGAGCAAAGAACATGAAAAGAAAAGAAATCTACTTATCCGCCACCACGTTTGTCTATTATGTTTTACAATATTATGTTTGTTCTGCTTATGAAGTTGTATTTCCGGGTTACGGATGCTCATGATGTTATTTAATATAAATCCCCTTACATCCTCGAGGTTCTCTTCCTCTTATGGTAAGGTAATGAAACAATAATAGGTCCGAAATACAATTCCATTTATGGGAATCAGCGCACTCCGCTATTCACTAGATGGGTCTGGGATAGAAAGTAGCCTATTTGTTAACAGACAATAAACGGTAGGTCGATAAATTATTCATGAAAACGTTGAACGGTGAAGTTTAGAAAATCATCTATTGCCGTTATGCGGTTCTGGTGTGAGTAAGTAACAAACATAGACATAAACACAACCAAAAATGTTGTATTTAAAAATGTTTTATTAAAGTGAGATAACCTAAAGATTATTGTTTAGATTAATTAGGGTATAGGTTCATATATAACAAAGTATCTGTGGATAACATGTCTAAATAACGAAAACACTCGTGCTACAAAATTCGGGTAGGTACCCTTGCCTATAAAACCATTTGTTTCATATATGACCTATTTAGTCGAAACGAGAGGTCAACTACATACTCCATCCCCGCAGACTTTATTTGTATAGTCAGTGTGACGTTCCCGCAGAACTTTAAATTAGGTCCCGCGTCATTGCAAGTAGGCTGTCTAAACATTTGTTATTTTAAGATTTTTGAAAAACAGACTTCATATTTGTTTACTTACTTTAACTAAACTTTAAATGCTGTTATGTGGTTTCGGTTCTATCATTTATTCTGTAGTTTAGGTACACATAAGAACGTGTATTAACCATAAATCAGGCTTTCAAAGACTGACTGAATGTCAGCACTTGACACGCGAGCAAATAATTAAATAAGCCACTGAAGATGTCGACCGCAGTGATCGACGAAACGTCTGGAACGCAAGTTGCACATCGACCACGGCCAAACAGCCCGGAAGCAGTATATTCTACATGCAACGCCGGCCGTGAATTAAGACTTATAATTAAATAAAAGTTTACAAGACATTAAATATACCGCAGGCTACTGTTCAGGCTTGCGTTTACGGTGCCTAATTCTAGAGTCAAAAAGTTTACATCAACTCTTTACTTTATATTAATTTAATGGTAAATAGCTGGCCAGCCAACGAGATTTTGTCGTAATTTTCCCGTGTGGTAGACAAAGGCTTAGCTGCGCTTCTATAAAGCGCGAATTTTAGCAGCTACCCTAGCGCTTAGCTTACCCTTATGTACATCCGCAATGCTGATATTTTGACATACTGCACTAAGGGAGCTTACATAAATTAATATTTCTGGTACTGATAGGTCTAGAGTTAATTAGACATAGATATTGCCATCCAGTTAAAACCAAATGAGTAACGCTTTTACTGGATGGGTAAAAATCCTAATGTGTCACACTGTTACTCGTATGATGTAACAGGTAAATCTGTCGACAGTAAAAACCTTATTCGTAGTCCATGTAGAGGGCACCGGCACTTCTTTCTTTATAAGCGAACGCATAAGTGGTGAATTATAGTTTAAAGGAAGGTGTAAACCATAATCAAAGTCAAATCATATATATCAACCTACTTTGGCCTTGTGATCGCTTCGATACATACGGATTAGCTTTGATATGTCTTACCTACACCTATATACCTTTTAAATAAACGCCTTAGGTAACATATAAATATTATACCACTTTCGATCGGTACTGAAACGCATAGATTTGTCTATACCTGAAATATATTTGCTTATGGAAGCCCTCTATACAATGGCGCATTGTGCTACGAGCGACAGTGACGATTGCATTTAGCTATAGCAGAATTCTAAGATGGCGACCATCGTAAATCTTCTTCTAATTTAAATGTTAGTAGGTACTTTTATATGTTCATGATACGTATGTGTTGTTCCTGTCATTCCCTTAAAACAACAGGAAAATAGGTATTTTCCTGTTTTAACTCATCCGTATTTTTATTTCGCATTGGTCTCAGGGCTTTTTAAAATTAGTGAGTTATTTTACTGAATATCAATCTAATCAATAAATTAGCTTCTGCAATGCACTGCATGTGCGCTATTTTTGCCGATTCTTCCACAAATATTTATCATCATCATCATATCAGCTGCACATAGTCCACTGTTGAACATAGGCCTCTCCTATGGACTTCCAGAACGACCGATCTGAAGCAGCCCACATCCAGCGCTTACCGGCGGGCGGCGACCTTCATATATGACTGAATAATTAAAAATATATTTGCATTGGCTCGAGATAGTATAGTGTTTTTATGAATGTATTTTTTAATAAAGAATATTAGAACCGAAAATACTAATATTTTCTACAAGTGCTGATGATGTACAAGTGCTATCATTATTCAACTAATATTTTCTCTAACCCCAACATATCGGCTGCACCAATTTCACATCGGCAATGGCTATGATTCGAAACCGGGACCTTTCGATAGTAAGGCCGACCCCTCCTGAACCACTAAGCTACTGACGCTTACAACTTACCTACACGACAACTTTCAAAAAAGTATCTAACTTATGTTCATACCTATTCTATATTACGAAGTACCAGTAAGTATCGTATGCTCACTCATGTAACTTAATATGTTCAGTTGCAAGCCTCATTTCCTAAAATGGTGTATCCAAATGCCAGTTCCCTTGCAGTAGACTCATCATTTCAAGTTCATTACAGTTCTGCATCTGAAGATATTCAACACCGTCCTACGTATAAGCGGTTTAATCATTTTGGAGTAAGTCAGGAGACGCGGCGATTGTTAAGTCTAAAAATTATAATAATTGCTGATACAATTAAATAGTGTAAACTGTTGGCAAAGTAAAATCTTCTGACGTAGGTGTCATAAACTGTAACAGCAAACGTGTATACTATATAAGGTCCATTTAAATGTGCCGTAACTATGCTAAAAGGCATGTCCCTACCTTTAAAATGGCAGATAGATAACAATAGACCTTCCCCTTTTATTTAGGAATATACTTACCAACAGCGTAATTAATAAATATTCTAGACTCTGTTACATAGCGTCATCTAGATCTAAACTAGGTCTTTCAACATAATCTGCATAATCACTACTTGATATCTAATAAAATATCACCAACTATTGCCCCTACGGTTTATAACTTACATCCGTTCGTTAAGACTCAGTATAAAATCTAATCCAGGGCCACACGTCCTGAGGCAATCTGACTTGAGAGGAACTTAATCCTGTACTAATTTCAACCCAGTTTTGGTGAAATTGAATCGAAATGCCTACGTGAGCGTACAGCTTGCTGCTTAACAATTTAGTGCAGTGATTCTAAAAGTAGGGCGTACCACTAGGCGTCAGACAGATGATCGTAAGGGCGAGACAAAATTGAGGTCATGGTAGTGGTCTTTAATTAGTCTTTAGATAGCAAGCTTTTGCGTAATGCAGTGTAGTTCCTATGACCTTCATGACTATTTACAATTATGAGAGTGATTCTTTATTTACGATTATGATATGTACGTCGTGCATAAAGAATAAATAAATAAAGATAAACACAGGAAGTGATTCGGTTGAACTTCGATATTTTACGTGAAGTGACTGCCATCACAAGTAACGATATCAAAGTGCTATAGTTAGACTGGTCAAACGTTACGACAGCCATAGCTAGCCATGGCAACTGAAACCGACAGACTAACGTGCTCTTCGAGGCACAAAAACACCCATACGGAAAATGCCCCCAATGGATGCAACCGGGAAACGGGAAAAGAAGTCGTATTAAGTACGAATTTTATCCAATAGTCCGCTAGTACTATTATCTATTCTGTTCCAATAGATAAAATTCGTACTTAATACGACTTCTATAGAACCTCGTCTATCGATGAGCAGGAGCCGGTTTGCAAACGAGGCCCGCTCCTGCCCCAAATATTGACCGGCCCGTACACCTCCCTAATTCTCATTCATGCGTAGTAAAGAAATAAGTTCGTTCGGTTCCTTCCCGTTACTTATTCCCATTTCCCTCAATACTTTTGCTAATTACTTTGCGTATGAAATTAGAGACAAAAAGGCTGTGTAATTAGTACGCCGCACATTTTTTCCCCCTAATGACCTTAACGACCCGCCTGAACTTCTGTGTTTAATCACATTTCGTCTAATTGTAATTTTATTTGTTGTTCTCACTGTGAGGTGCGTGTGTTCATATTTTCTGAATTACACTTTTAGCTAAATGACTTTCGGAGTACAGACATGGATACAGGATTTTTTTCAGGGAAAGGCAAATATGCAGGATTACGATATAAATACTGCAAAGAAATTGTTCATTCATTATCATCCTTATCCTGTAAGTAGTAGGTAGATACTACATATATCTGGCAATAAAGGTCTCAGTAACTTTGCCACAGAACTTCTGAGAGTCAACAGGGGGGGGGGGGGGGTGGGCATTTGTGCCGACTTTCCTGTTTTGTCGACTTTACAGAAAAATCACACATCGTTTACCTTTATGCCGAATATTCAAACTTCATTGATTTTAGTGCTGTTAAGCCGATTTTTTAATTATTTGAAACAATCTTAACGTTAAGACAACTTTAAAAAAATATGGTATTATTGTTTTAGTTTGCCGATTTTTATACAGTCACGTACGTAACGCTATATGGTTTGATATTAAATATTTACAAAACTGTATATTGTACATAATTATAATTAGCAATCACCAATATGATGGTGTTATTCCATTATTTAATCATATAAAAAATTGCTTGTATAGGGCTAGCCCTATACAAGCAATTTCTTTTTTTTTGAAAGTTTATTCTACAGTCTTTAAAACATTGGCTGATGTGAAAATGAGCCCAAAATTAGGCGAAAATTTTCTACTTTTTGAAGATGGGATAGACGATAAAATACTAGTATTTTGCAGCAAGGAAGGTCGTGAAACCTTAAAATTTGTGAGACATTATTTTGGAGACGGCAACTTTAAATGTGCGCCTCGTCCTTTTAAACAAATATAACACCATACACGGAGATGTTGGGAGCACTAGCGATGCAACAGTTATTGTTCCACTTGTATTCGCTCTCCTCCCTAATAAGCAACAATGTAGGTACGTATCAAAGATTTTTCAGGTTATTAAAAATACATTTGCCTCAATTCCAACCAGTGTTGTTTCAAACTGACAATCAGGAATAACAGTAATTAGAATCAATTTATTGATTATTTTGTAAAACAGTGGATGAACCGGGAAGTATTGCCAGTAGTCAGCTGTTACGGTAATCCACATCGCACTACAAATGCTGTGGAAAGCTGGCATGCCCGCTTGAAGAAAGTCGTAAAAGTTAGAAAAGTGTCTATTTTTCCCATAATTAAAATATTGAAGGATGAGAGCGTCCACAGTGACCACGCTTCTCGGTATAAGATGACATATATGCCGATTTAAAAAAAAAAAGAAAAATACAAATTAAGGGACAGGCGGTACCAAAAAATAGTAGATGACTATTTGAGCAGCAACATTGAAATAATGACATGCTTGAAAAGACTCGCAAATGTTCGTTTTTAATCAGGAGTTTTTAAGTTAAATACGTTTTTTTCCATAAGCTTTCTCAGCTTTTGTTTTTATTTTAAACTACAATAATAATATATTTATACCTACATTACTATTTTTGTTTCAATCATTATTTACAAGACAAAATTGTACACGACTGTACAAATAGTCGGCATTGCGGTTCCTGTAACGAAGATATTTATCTTGTTGGCTTTTTAAACCTAAAAATGGATTAATTTTCAAGGGAAAGTCAGCACAAAAGCACTAAAATCAATGAAGTTTGAATATT
Source organism: Eilema caniola (assembly GCA_949126895.1). Taxonomy (NCBI): domain Eukaryota; kingdom Metazoa; phylum Arthropoda; class Insecta; order Lepidoptera; family Erebidae; genus Eilema; species Eilema caniola. The sequence continues at coordinate 10,266,228 of OX421460.1, read as the reverse complement.
CGGCATAAAGGTAATCGATGTGTGATTTTTCTGTAAACCAACAGGGATGTCCCAGTAGCTTTCCAAAGTTTGCACTAAAGTCCAAGGTCAGCCTTTTGTTTTCAATTGCTAGTCGACTTTCTGAGAGTGACTGCTAAGCTAAGGGAACTTCTAAACCCAAGAGGAAGCGCCAGAGCCTCTTGGATGAAATCAGCAGGTATGCCGCTAGTAGGCAAGGCTTGGAGGCCGAACATCTTGGTTCATTTGTCTTTTGTTTATACAGCAATAAATTGTTACTACTCTCTTTATTTCTCATTTCTATTTATAAAAAAGAGAGATACCATTCCATAACAGCAAAAGTATAAGCGTTTACAAAACTTTAGGGTGAATAAATTGATATTCTATTAAACAGACCACGAAATCCTATCGGCCGGTAATGATCCACGTAATCCTAAGAGAACCATTATTCTTTTTGGACGCTTTAATATCGGCATCTCAATAAATATAACGGCTCTCAACTAAGATAGTAACTCCAGTACAAAGATTACATCTGCTGATTAATGTTTATTTAATGGACAATTTATTTGAGTTGTTTTAAATATTAATTTTACTTTTTAGCGATGCGGTAGAGTGTGCAACTGTTGTGTTTGAGATCGGGGATTCTATTAACGGCATTGGTTCACATTAAAGTTAATACCCAATGCGCGCGGTTTCGCTCGCGTGAAATTCTGATCCCTATACGTCGACTTACGGGTATATATCCGAAATCCGAATCCTTAAATGCAGCTCCACAGGTCTTTGCAGAACCGGTTTTGTCTAAATCCTGTTTTGACATGCCATCCAATATTTAGTGAAAACACTTTAGAAATAAGTGAAAGAAAAAAAAAATGCAATAAAACTACACTTTAATCAAAAATAATGTCGATACGCATTAAAATGAAACGTCGAAAATCGCGAGGCACATCAAATTTCAATACAACAGAAACTCATCGCAAATGCACACGCTCCAGTTATAAACTTATAAACATCACATCGTTCGCGGAAGTTGCATTTTATGTCGTCGGATGCCTCGCTTCAGACACTCATTTCAGATAGCGTCATTCACACGTCCAAAGCGTTTACCGGTGAACTTGTTGTGTGGCCATTAGACATATCATTTGTGAACATATTCGACTAATTAAAAGTCTGATTTGATATTAATAACACTAGATACTGGTGGTGAACCAGCTAAGCTACAGCCGAATGAGGTCTATTGTAGACCTTAGGGTTGGATAGCCTAAGGTCTTAGATAGACCTAAGTCGAATAATGTTTCTCACCTGTAAGCCAGACTCTCCTCTAGGCTTGTGGGGTCAGTCCCGTCCGAAGCTAAAATAAACCATATTTGATAATAATCTCAAGCTCCAAAGTGCAATTTTTGGATGAATCCTGGATTGACATTAGGATTAAGAAGGTATTGATAACACTAAATGTGTAAAATGAAACTAAGAGAAAAATTGTAAAGCAAGTTTATTCAGCCATTTATATATCATAGTTTATACATCTACCTACCTAATAACGAAAATAGATTGCCCTAACTAACAATGTTTGTAATCTACTATCTAGTTACCATTTATGTACACTTACATTATTTTTTACAATTGGTCGCAGTTGCATTTTATGAAAGTAGCAGATTTTCAATGGTATTGAAACTCAAAATAATTATCATTTTAGCAAAGTCAAAATATCATACTTTGAAGGTAAGAGACTGATACATACAGCGAAATGTAATCACCACACTCCTATAAAACAGAATATATTTCGCAAAAACACAGGTTTACAGATAAAATTGTTTTACAATGATGAACGCCAAATACTTAATTACAGAGGGCATTATCTTAAACACGAAGTATTCTCAAACTTTAATTGTGCATGACCGATGTATACATCGCTACTTTAAGAGCCACCATGCAAATAATGTTAGACTTAAAAAGAAAAATATCCTTTGAAAGAAAAGACGAAGAGATTTGTTACATTTTGGAATACTTTGTACACAGAAATGCACAGAGTACCATAATTCAAGCAATTTGTTATGTATAATGTACATTACGTGACGTCCTCTGACTCCGGGATATGCACGTAGATGAAACTTTCGACAAATCTGGGATAGCTCTAGTTAGCTCAGTAGGGTAATCCACTAGCATTGAACTAGGATGTTAACCTATTAAAACCGGTACATACTATTTATGCGTATACCTTTGTATACCTTTATTCAATTCAAGACAGTTCATTTACATATTATCCATACTAATATTATAAATGCAATAGTAACTCTCTCGTCTGTCTGTCTGTATGGTACGCTTTCACGCCTAAACCACTGAACCGATCTTGATGAAATTTGGTATAGGTGTAGATTAGACCTTGAGAAAGGACATAGGCTATGTTTGGTCGCGATAACCGACATCCACGCGGGCGGAGCCGCGGACAAAAGCTAGTATGAAAATAAAGTTCTTTTCAACGGATTGAGCAAGAATAAGCAAGCTGAAGTGGCCATGGGCTGGCCACGTCTGTCAAAGGACCGATGGCCGTTGGAGCAGACGAGTCCTAGAGTGGAGACCGCGAGAAGGCAAACGAAAGGTAACCCCCAGAAGCCAGATTGACCGATGACCTGAAAAAGATGGCTGGGACGGACTGGATGCGGAAGGCGGAGGATCGTACGAAATGGCGCACATTGGGAGAGGCCTATGTCCAGCAGTAGACTGCCGTGGGCAAATTGATTGATGGACCGATTAACCACCGATGCAAAAACGGACAGACAGATCCGTCATCCTGGTTTTATAAGTATGACTTATCTGTCTATCTGTGGCATCTATGATTCCGAATGGATGGATAGTGTTCATTTTTTTTCTTTTGTTTTAAGGTCACTTATGTGCGAATGTTCTTAGACACGTTTGATGAAAATCGGTTGAGCCGTTTAAAAGCTGTGGGGGGTGAAAGTGAGGCAGAACAACCCACAATACCCTATGTCTGCACATATATGCGGAAGAGGGGGGGGGGGGGAGAAAATGGGGTTGGAATTAATAATATATTAAATGAATGACTAGTAGCAAAATAAAAATTTGAAATAACTACCGTCAAACAAAACCTGTTGAAACATCTTGTACTTTGGAAGGTTCCGACGACGGCATGTTCTACCAGTGGTTTCCCCCCGTCATGGCAAAGCTTGTATCAAAATATTACTAGGTATATCAAAGTTAATAGGCAACCCAACACTTTATTTTCAACTTTTTGGAGGTTTTTTTTGTTACGGGGTTTTTAAATTTTTTAATTCAATTCGATATTATTTTGTAATTTAGACTATGAGTCATTCACAATATTGGTCAAACTATAGGCTCCCGTTTGGCATTAAATTAAATTAAATAACCCTCATTAAATTAAAATTAATAGTAGCGTTTGGCAAACCTTTTGCACAGTTTGTACAGTCGGTTAGAAAAATATCACAGTCATTGAGCGGGGAGTTGGCCGCGAAGAGATTAACCAGCAGCTCTGCTTGCTCTTGTGGCTGTTGAGCTAGTTATCCATTAAGGTGTCGCAACAGGGGCAGTGAGAGTTGACAGAAGTTGGCACGGCTTTCCAGTCAGTCACCAGTAACCACGGCTAGCTGGGCCATGAGTTGCTGATCAAGCCGTGCTACGTGCTGTGCATCCGCCCTGATGTAAGCAATCTTACAGCCCTTGGAGGCTCTGTTATACGCTCCTTTGAGGTTTCTGGCGTTCGCACTGTTTGTAGTCCATGGTCTGGTCCAGGCGCGGTACACTGACTGTTTTCGTTCAACAGCATCAGGGCACTGGTGGGTACTGGTGACATCAAAATAGGGAATGCGAGGGAGCGATTCCATACCCAGGCTGATTTCACCAGCGACGGTGGAGGCACAGTCCGATGTGTCCTTGTCTGCAAAGCAGCGCTAACGCGGAACGGAAGCGAAGTAATCGCGCATTCCGTCCCAATCTGCTTACGTGTAGTACCATAGGCGCCGCTTTACTTCCACAGATAGTGGAGGTGCGAGGTCTGACTTTGAGGGCGCATGACCCACTACGTCTAGTATACGGGTGGTCTGAAGTACCAGTTAAGTCAAGTTATATATCGGGACGAAGGCATAGGTGGCCCGTCCCGCATGGTCAGTTTTCTGGGAGTCCTGCCAGATTTCATGGTGGGCATTGAAGTGTCCCGCCGTCGCGCAACCGCTCATGGTCGAATACCCGAGTTGCCTCGGTATCCTCGTGATGGGATCGGTATAATCACATGTAAACTCGGCTAGAGGAGTCGATGATAGAAAGGGAAGGGTCCTCTAGGCAGCGTAAATGGCGACAACAAACACCCTCCTTGATAAATACGCGCACCCCGACTCATTCCTCTAGCACAAATAGCCGGGGTAAAGCAAGTAAGACGTATAGTCAGGACGGCGTATTTGCGTCTCCGTGAGTAAGAACAACGCCGGCCGTACCGTCTCCAGGTGATGATGGATGACTTTGAGGTTTGGATGAGGTCCACGAATGTTCGTGAACTTCACCTCAAATACTGGTGGGTTAATGGAAGATGGAAATGCTGCTGTATTACTTGCACGATTTTATTGTACTGCAATAGAGCGAGAAGAGAGGAGGTATACGTGAAAAAAATGGAGTCGGCAGACAGCAAGGCAGCGTGACAAAGCGCAGGGATTGGTTTTATCTGCGTATGTGCGAAAGGATGATTGTCGATGCGGAACGGAAGGGCCTCCATCACCACTGTACTGTGCCGCGGGCGGCCAGCGGCAACACTGTTTCTGAACCCTAAACACAACCCAACGAAGATCGGGTTATTTGGAGGGTACTTAAATGTATTTGCAATTTTGAATGTACACAACGCAACGGGATGTAGCCAAACTATGTGAAGAATAGGTCTGTACTTGTTTCAATGAAAACATTACCGATATGAAACACCAAGCTCAGTAAAGTATGTATGTGAGCACGTGCAACAGGCATAATAAATTGACCTATTTTCACTTGAAAATGTATGATAAGAAAGAAAAATGAAATATCGCGAAAACCACCGACTAAAAATGCTTTGGTTCTAAAAGTAAAAAATAAATTGTATTCTTTAGCCCTTTAACTTTCCTTTAACCTTCAAGCGTTGTCGTGTAAGGGAACCTTTGTTCCAACATGTTGGAGTGCTTCACTAGTTCGGGTTACCCCAACACAACAATGCTTATAAATCACTATATTACTAGATACCTATATAAAATTTTAAGGGCTAACCAATACGATTTATTTTTATTTTTCTCGGGGTATTTTACATATCGGGGTATGTATTTTTTTTTAAATTATCTTATGAATTTTTAATTTTGCTTTTTATTTTAAACTTTTTAGAGAGCATAGTCATAATGTTTGCTGCAGCGGCCCCTGGCGAGTTGTCACTGTAACACCTACCTAAGAAAATGCGCCAATTGAACCCAAAACTATGACTGAAACCGGCATTAAATAGGATTAGGGGTTTTGGTGAAAGCTGGCAACATGGATTTGTACAAATATTTTGCTGCAGCGCCCCCTAGTGTTAAACTTATCTAAGAACATGCACCAATTCAAACCCGAACCCATAACTGAAAACTACTATTACTAATAGTTTTGAAGAAATATGGCAGCAGTGATTTACACAATAAGTGTTTGCAGCAAAGCCCCCTGATGATTTACACCGTAATACCTACCTGAGAACATGTACTAATCAAACGCGAACCTATAACTGAATATAGCATCAAAATCGGTCGAGAAAATAAATGCATATACCTACCGTCTCTGTTACATCGTGGGTAAAAATTATTAGGTAAATCAACTGAGTAAGTTGATCAATCTACCGGTACCTATATTTATAGTACAAGTACAAAAACAGCATCAGTGTTATTATTCCAAGAGTCATAAGCCAGGCTATTAGTATTTCATTCATTTTCAGCTATATCTTTAATATCTCGGTGTTAAAACCAAATATATATCTACTCGTTAAAATTATTATCGATAGCCAAGTACTCAGTCGCTTAATATGTTATGATCATGTTACTCCTTGAAGTGAATTAAACATATAATTGGATAGTGGTTTAGGCTTCTCCAGCTTTTCGTTTCGTCTCTTTAATAGGTACTAAAAATGAAGAGCTTTACTTACAACATTTACTGGGCTCCAAGACCGCACTGTACCTTTAAGTGAATCACTAAAGTCTTCTAAACTGTGAGAAATTCCATATTTCTTCATACTTTCTAAATATCTTTTTTTATTTAGTATATTTTAAGAACTTCATATCGATATTTACACATCTTTAACACAGTTCGTTACTTGTTATAAATTGAATAGCATGGCAATTTTATTTCATCACAAACTCAGTTACATTCGATAAGTTCCACTTTAAGATCTTAGAACATTTTTTTTCTTCGTAAATGGGTAGAAATACTTATATACTTTAGTAAAGTCTAATGATAACTCCTGTGTGTTTGTAGTAAAAATACATGAGCCCTAAGAGGCATAAAATTATGATTCCAACTATAACATATATTACAATTTTATCCGTATCATCCATTTGGCTTATTGTGCTCCATTACTTACTTAAAATTGGTTTATTTCACAATAAAAATTCTAATTGACTCAATTTAGTCTGTCCTTAGAGGCAGGCTTCCACCGTCAAATTGCCACAATTTCATCAGTGCGAACTAAAATATAGATTTCTATTAAATTAATTACTGTAGATACACCAAAGGTAAGCTTTTTCGTGAAGTATGCTAAAATATACAGGCATTATGAAGCTCAAGTATATATAACGATTAAGTTTAACAGTTGACGTGAATTGACCATTCAATTCAATCTTTCTCTATGGCGAGCAATTTGACGCATTTGCTGGCCACAGATCTCTATCTCTGTCGTCTTATTTTATCAATGGCTATAGTTTCAGATCATAGATTTAGTATTTTTCTTAGGGAAACCTGAAATTTAATTATATTACATTTATTTAGTTCACTGCAAAACAAAATGATTACCCTACAAGTTGGTCATAAAACTGCATTCAATTTATGACAACATACTCTTTGCTTTTTTTGCATTTAAGGTTATTTTCTTTTTGATAGCGACAAATGTATTGAAATTAGGTGCGTGCGTATTAAAAATCACTACTATTGTGACTGATAAGGGTATCTATACTATTATATAATTGTAAAGTAGTCGTGTCTGTACATTGAAGATATTTAAAAAAAAAACTTGGAGTATGTTATATTAACGATACTGAACACGAAAATATATTTTTTGGAATTCTTGTCAGTTTGTCTGTTTGTTCGCGATGGACGCAAAAACTACTGAACGGATTTCGATGCAGTTTTTTTTGTTAGAAAGGGCTTGCCCAGACTTAAAATCTTACGTTTGTTTGATCGCAATCAGTTGAGTAGAACCAGAGATGTGAGCAATAATGTCGCTTTTTTGCTTGAGATTATTTTTATGGTAGTTTTTTTATAGCTTATCATATCTAAGCAACTATGTGAATAAATAGACTTTATTTTTACATACACAATTGTGTATGTAAATTCGTATTTAATCAATAAATTCAAATTTGTAATTCTATAATTTAGTTACAAAAATACAACTAGATGGCGCAGTTTTAAACAAGATATTGTTTCGTTCACAACAGTTTAAATAAGAACGGTCATTTCGATTAGTACATTTTCTTATTATTAAATCTCCTGTTATTTATTTATAATTGCATTAAATTTAATATCTTGGGTCTTCTTCTTCAGCCGTGTGGTCCCCGGCAGAGTAGAATTTGGGCCATCCCATCTCTTCCCACGCGGTGTCGTAGGGATATAGAGCTGATTCACATCAGACAGATATGTACAGCCCAGATTCATCCCCAAATTCATAGCTCGAGTCAACAATAGTGCCTGGAATACGACAATAGGCTCACTCCCTATTACCTGGAACCAGGTCCGCTTTTACCAGTCTAACTGCGGATTTGGCTGAATCTCCACAACCCAAAGGCGATATCGAAGCATTGCAACTAGACCAGTTGTTGGACTTTTGAGGGCTTCAACTACCCGTAACGACTGCCATAGCTGTTCGTATGGCAACTGAGACCGACGGCTTAACGTGCATTCCGAGGCACGACCAGACCAATGCAAATATACCCATGCATACATTCATACATACAAATGTTTGCACTGAGCGGGAATCGAACACGCGCCTCCTGCCTAACAGCCGTGTTCAGTACCGCTACGCCACAGATCCTTAACATAACGAGTCTGTAACTCTGTATGAAAGTTCGTTAGACTGTGCTAACATTATAAAATGTGAAAGGAACCCTGTCTATCTGTCTGTTGCCTTTCACGCCTAAAACGCTGAACTGAACCGATCTTGATGAAATTTGATGCAGAATTGGATTAGAGTTTAAGAACGGACATGGACTAACTTTTATAGCCATTAAATAAATTTTTAACGAGTTAAGCCGACAAAGGGAACAAAAAAGAGGCATATATAAATTGATTACATCATAGTACTTCAGGCACATTCAACAAAGTTGGCACCTACTTCTAAGTGTTTCTTTAAGTCGGTTTATAGTGAGTTGTAAGTATGTATCTAACGGATCCATCGTTGATCATTTGCTTAGTTTGATATTTGTTTTTATCATCAGTTTAACATCATGATTTTAGAGGCAAATACTCAAATTGTGTAAAAGCAACAGATACAGCATCTTTGCCTACATTTCGAGGATTTCCACAGATTCCTAGATTCTTACTCTCCGGATCCCACCATCTGCTTCTGACTCCCTTGACCAGGTACCACCCTTCTCTTTCCAACAAAAAAAAGATCATAAGAATCCGTTTCGCAAATTATGGCCTTAACATATAACGGTTCATCATCTATTTAGCTCCCATAGTAGTGAAATTCAGAGAAATCCTGATACACGAATACATATTTTGTGGTAGTGGCGAGGGGTCCATATATTTCAATACCTACCAGCTTCCCTTTGCATAGATGGTATAGATGTTTAAATTCGATAAACTACACCGAGGTAAGAATTATCTTCCACCGACATCCATTTTGAAAATTTTCGCATTTTGCCACTGTTGTGGCCTTACTGGGGAACATTCTCCCTACCAGAGCCTGGTAGGGAGAAAGAAATGTACTTAAGGCTGATAAAAATCACTGCGCTTATATGTACACAACATATATTGATCAACATGTACGTGCTGTAGAGTGTTATTATTAAGTTGTATTTTATACTATATACTATACTGTAATTTTAATAGAAAGCGCCTAGACATTCAATTTTTGAAAACGAAACGACATGATTGCTACCACAAACAAAATAGCCGCTTTTTCCTATTATTTTGAAGTCTTCTCTCAATTATAAGCAATATAAGCTTACAGTTTGCACCAAAGCACTTATTTGCAGTCAGTTACATAAATATACATTACATTAAATTAATTATTTATATGATAAATTTCTTGAAATCAAAAAATGATTAAAAATACGATAAAATACGTTACATTTTAGGCATATAAATACTATAAGTTACACGAATACTTTGTCACAGTTGTAGCAAAGACACCTGGTTTATCATAGAATATGACCGCAACTGAATCCTTTTTCAAATAGTCATTTAGGTATTGAACAGCTCTGTAAGTAGGGCTACTCCATGCCAAAAAAACGCCAAGCTGGTGGACAACTTAAGAGCTGATGCTGTCGCAGTTCAGCGCCACGCATGTACGTGTACCATATTGAAGTGGATACATTCACGAACCGAAAGGTTGTCCACTTTAAAATTTAAAAGTAAATAATAATACATGACGTGCGCTAACTCCTGCCTGAGTCGTAATATATCAAGACCGATCAAGGATGATCTGATATGAAGATGGATGGGTAAAGAAATGGATAGGATCTCGGCATCAGATGCGGACTTCTTCGATATGGGAGCCTTCTGTGTGTGTGTGTCCAACACCATAAGAATTATAAAATTCCTTTCATCATTTCCGTCCGTTCTGATTTTGATACCGTGATAAACTAACAAAAAGCATACCGAACGAATTTTGAACTTTCTTTTGAATTAAAATTCATCAAAGAATAAATCCTTATGAAATAGATAGACCGATTAGAGCTTGGGGAAAGACATAGTGGAGTAGAAAAGACAACTGGGAAGGAACAACTTAAGGGGCAGAGATGGGAGCAGAGAGTCGAATAGAGATGCAAGTTGGAAAGTCGAGTAAACAGTAAAATAGAGAGGTGTGAAGAGTATCTATTATCGAGAAGCTCTGAATGCTTGACTCTGCGCTAAAATTTACGAGACTACGCGATAAGCGACTTCTACGCGGGCGAAGCTGCGGGCAACAGCTAGTGGGAAATATGTACATATGAGGCGAGCACATATTTTAGTATTGAAAATGTTAGATGACAAGTAATTCTTAAAGCTAATTTCTGGATTTTATTAACTTACTGCGGCTTCGACAGTCAAACCATTATGTCTCACTTAAGTTCCCTATATTGAGTCCGATAATGTGAAAAATATGTAATTATCACTTAGTAGATATTTTAAAACATTACAGGCTACACCCGATAAGCTGACGCGGACATACCATTTGGCAATAAGCACTTTTGACAAGCTAAAAAAAGGTTACGCGCAAGAGCGTTTTCACATTCGTCCGATATCCGATATCGGTGTCGGACGCCTATAGCCGGCATCCGATAGCCGACACCTTGTGCTATTTTCACATTTAGCCGATAATATCGGCCCGATACGGCCATTAGCTCGAAAGCACAGACTAGTTAGGGATGCTACGGATGAAAAAAAAAATCTTATTGACAATACATGGTATGACGTTTTTTCTTATATTTGTGATCTCGAAGTCTATATATTTTATATACATTTATAAATTTTTTATAGATTTTTAATATATTTTTTATGTCCTTGGATTTTTTTTTTCATGGGAGTAACTAAATTTGTTTGTGCAAATCACAGGAGATTATTATTTTTTAATCTTGTACTAAAATATCGTTCAATTTTAATCTTTAGGTTACGCATACTATTTATTACATACTATATTATTACGTTAAGCATACTATTTTTTAAAGAAAATATTACTATTTTTATGTTTGAGTTAATTTAAACAGATAAAAATAGAGATAAGATAAGATAAGATAAGATAAGATAAGATAAATCTTTATTGTACACCAATAAATTAAAGTACATGTACGGACAACATTATGAAAAAATGTACAAATGGCGGCCTTATCGCTACAAGCGATCTCTTCCAGGCAACCTTTGGATGGACATGTTTTAATTATTTTAACAATAATAACTTACGGGCAGTTATTAATGTAGTCACAAACTTAAAAATATATACACACACACACATATATACATATATAATCCAATAGTAATTTACATAAACCTAAGTACATACTTATATTCAATTTTTATAATTTTTTACATAAATGTACACATACATATGTTACTTATAAATAAATATTCAATATACACACAGCAAGTGCATACCTACACAACGCCACATGGCAAAGTCACAAGGAACTCAGATAATGTTCCTTTACCAGTTTTTTGAAAGTGGCCAAGGATTGTGCGCGTCTAATGGTTACAGGTAAGGCATTCCACAACCTTACAGCCTGGACAGTGAAGGACTTGTCATAAAAAGTTGTGGAATGGGAGGGTGTGGACAATTGCAATGTTACTGACGACCTCAAGGACTTCGAATGTGTGTCATTAAGGAACACGAAACGTTCTTTTAAATAAGTAGGCGTACGGGGATTGAAGAGAATACTGTAAAGCATGGAAAGAATATGAGCATTCCGTCGAAGACGAATTGGGAGCCACTTGAGCAAGTTGCGAAACTGTGACACGTGATCATATTTGCGAAGACCAAATATGAATCTAATACAGAAATTTTGAAGGCGCTCAAGCTTATCAAGTTGCTCCTCGGTGAGATTAAGATAGCTGACATCAGCATAGTCAAGTAGTGGAAGAAGAAGTGATTCAGCAAGTGCAAGTTTAGTGGCTGTTGGTAGGAAGTTACGCAGTCTACGCATGGAACCCGCTGACGCAAACAACTTGCGGCTAACTTCTCGTATTTGTGGGTCCCAGGATAGTGTCTTATCTATCCGTATACCAAGATTTTTTACCTCTCTACTTATTTCAATGGCGACACCGTTAAAAACTACGTCTGGTAATTGTGACCAGTCTATTCGGTTTATCATCCCGGAGCTGCCCAGAACAATAACCTGAGTCTTAGATGGGTTTACCTCAAGTCCATATTGTTTACTCCACTCGCATACTTGTGTCAAATCTGCGTTTATAGTAGAGATGGCAGCCGGCAATTCTTGTAAGGAGGCTTGTGCGTAGATTTGGAGGTCGTCTGCGTAAAGGTGGTAGGAAGAACGTAATGACTTAGAGATGGAATTTATAAAAATTGAGAAAAGTAAAGGAGATAGCACGCCACCCTGTGGCACACCGACAGCTGTACTACACCAAGAAGAGAAGGAATCCTCAAGACGCACCCGCTGTCGGCGCCCAAACAGGTAACTATGAAACCAATCAATCACTGTTGGAGATATGTTAAGAGAGCGTAAAATGCCGAGCAGGATATGGAAATCTACAGTATTGAACGCGTTGCTGAAATCAAGAAGGGAGAGTACTGTAAGATTTCCGTTCTCCATGCCAAACCTGATATCGTCGGTGACTTTTATCAGTGCGCTGACAGTGCTGTGCCCTGGTCGAAAACCTGACTGAAGGGGATTTAGAAGGCTGTTTTGTGTGAGATATTTGCTTAATTGACCGTGTACGAGCCTTTCTAAGACCTTGGATAGAAAAGGTAGTATGGAAATAGGGCGATATTCGGAGGGGGATGACGGATTGGATTTTTTAGGCAATGGAATAATTTGTGCTTGCTTCCAAGCATCAGGAAATACACATTTGTTCAGTGACTGGTTTAGAACATGGCAAATAATCGGGAGAATTTGTTCCAAGATTGGCAGAACCATGTTTCGACTTATGCAGTCAGCACCAACAGCATTGGAGTTAATTGACATTATACACTCTTCAACACCACAATCAGATACTTGATCAAAAACGAACGGGGAGTAGTCAGGTGTTGGAAGTGATGAAAGATATTGCAAGGTATTATCTTTGATAATCCGATCATACTTAGACGAAGCTGAGAAATGTTTATTTAGTAAATCTATGTCAATTTGATTAGGAATGGTATCTTGCCGTGACTTTCCAACTCCCAAGGTTCTCAGGAACTTCCAAATTTTAGCTGGGTCGCCGTTCTCGACCGAGTTATGGATATGTTGGCGTTGTGCTTTCCTACACATCTTACCGCAGAGATTCCGTATTTCTACATATTTTTCACGGTTACTAGAAGTAGGCCGTGTTTTATACCTAGTTTTGGCGGCCGCTTTTTTAGATAACATCGCCTTAATATCAGCAGTAAGCCACGGTGCAGGCAAGTGTTTTACTTTTGTAACACGGAGTGGCGCATGTTTATCGTATAGCTCGATTAGCTTGTTACTCAGTATGCTTACTTTGTCATCAACTGACTCTGTGGATAGAAGAGAACTCCAATCTATATTGTCAGCATCCTCACGAAGCTCACTGATGTTCATGCCACTAAAATGACGCATCATCAGAATTTTAGATTTCAGTTTAGGAGGGCGAAGTTTATAGGATAGAAAGATTAAGTCATGGTAAGAAAATTGGTCGGCTGAGCACTGGCCGTGCTTAGCGACTAAATTAGTTGAAGAAACGAGTATAAGGTCAAGAAGGGACGGATTTCGATCAGGGACGTGATGTGTAGAATCAGAAGGTAGTACAGACAGATTACAAGATTGGATAGTATTGAGAAAAGTTGAAGAACGGGAGTCATGTTTCAGTAAACAAGTATTGAAGTCTCCCATTATTATAGTTTCATTGTATAGAGGACAAAGGCGTTCTAACAATTTTTCAAAAGAAAGGAAAAAGTTTATCTTAGATGAGGGGCAATAATAGACACCAAGTAATAGCTTGGTGCGGGAGAGTTCAACTTCTAGAAAGAGGTGTTCACCAGCATTAGATGGTGGTGGTTGTGGTGATAAATCCACAATCCGATAAGGAATGCTATGACGTAGATAGATAGCAACCCCACCACAAGCTGAACCCGTGCGGTCATTCCTAAGTAAATGAAAACCGGGAAGAGAGTAAGCGTTTGTAGATAGACAAGGCTTTAGAAATGACTCCGACACGAGAATGGCGTGAATATTTTTAGAATCGAAACTATGCAGCATATCCGGAAAATGGGCCGGAATACTCTGTGCGTTTATGTGGACTACATTAAAATTCTTGAGAACGTCAGCAAACTGGGTCTGTATAGTTTCAGCCAATGAAGGCGTATATGTACTGCTAATATCATCACTATTGGCCGTCATAAAACTTAAATCTGAGCTACTATCATTCATGCCTATCAGTAAAATAAATAAATAAATGAATAGTATACAGAGACAAATAGTTATCCAATAGCTAATATATAATCTAAATATGTATATATATATTATATATATATTATATAATTATGCAAATATACCTATAAATTTTTGATTCCTATATGTGTTTTTGTATAACTTTCAATGTCCATCTGCCAGTTACGCGTTACCTGAAGTTTATACATTCACTAAAATATAATAATTTAATATAAACAAATCTAAAAATTGTACACACGACATACCATTACTGCATCAGTCTATAAAGGCCATACACTATTATTTAAAAACCTTAAGACACTCGGTAATTTACAAAAGTCAAGACTATCGAGAATAACAATGTTTTCAAGTTATCATAACAAAAAATTCATGATGATCGGAACGCAACCGGTGTCCATTTGACAAGATTTGACAAGTTTTCAAATGTCAAGCTGACATTTCCAAAATAATAAAAGTATTTTTATAGTTTAAGGTAATTATGAAACTACAAATAATGTACTAAATGGAAGGTATACATATTTGAACATTGTAAAAATTAGGTCAGGTAGTACCATAGTGAAATAGTGTGACTGTTATGCAATAGTGACGCTAACAAACAAGCAACAACAATACATACAATCAAGTTCTATCGCTACTTTTTCGCGACCCGTCTGGCTTTGGTTGTAGCTTTATCAACTGGAGTGGCCTTTGATGGGTTTGGGACAAGCTGATTTAGCTCACTCATAGTAGCTACCCGATGTCTCGTTCCGTCGACGCCAAGAACATAGATATTTACCTTCCTATGCAGATTCGAACAGTTTTCTTTTTTTTTAAAGTAAACTTGTAACATGTAATCTTACGTTTTTCGAGTAATTAAAGTGTAAATTTTAATAAATGGCTCAAAATTGTATATAATAATTAAAAAGAAATTTCGAATTCGAGTCTTTTTCGATTTTTGGCATTTTCTGAGAAGATTTACTATTGTAACATATTTTATTTTTTTCACCATCGGAAAGTAGAGATTTCAACGAACAGAAAACATACCAACTTTTTGACAAAAGCTGATATTTTGACGGGTGAATTTTCGATTGAAAATTAGGGTGCTTTTTCGATACTAAGTCAAAATAAGGTGCAAAAATAAATATTTCTAATCAAATAAATTACAGCGTATTTGGGACATAAAAAGGTAAGTTTTCACCAAATTTCATGAAAAAAGAAATTTATTTGAAAAAGATAAAAATAAAAAACCAAAATCTTGGTTTTTTGAATTTTTCGCATAAATTTTGAGGTTATGTGAAAAAAATGTAAATAAAAAAGTTTTAGATCTTTTTATTACCTACAACTTTGCCATTTGACTTTTTTCCATAGGACTTTTAGTTTTGCCGGAAATCGAGAAAAACCGTTTTTTACCCTTAAAACTCACCCCCATCCCCTTCCCGACCTCAGATCGCCCGTAATTTATTTTTCCTTTCATTTTTATAATATTCCCCTCCTTTTCTAATGGGTTTCATCCTACTATTTTTTTTTTCACTTTTTATTATTTTTAAATGGTCTATTAACCAAGATTAAAAAATCTATCACCCATACCGAAAGATCGACTCATTTAAACCAAGCCCTTTTTTTCCTAAGGGATCTAAATTAGCTCAACTATTTTCTGCCACCCTGATTCAGAAATGCTTTCTGTTGAAAATTGCAACAGACCTTCAACCCTCATTATAAACGAAAAGGTTAAGCCAACTATCATGGTCACTTCTTGAAGAGAAAAAGGTAACGGTGTAAGTTCGTTTGATCAGAACGTGTCTATTATAACGGTGAGGTCGAGCTACCTTCAGGGAATCATGAGTCCCCTTTTAATTTGAAAGAGAAATCGAAACCAATATATGCCAGCGGCCTTCTATATACAAAATTATCAATGCTCTCATGTAAGAAATGTGTAACTCTTATATTTATAAAAGTAAGAGTAAATTTTGTTTGCGGTTTGGTTTGGAAAATACATGAGCATATTTGTATGAGGTCAGTCAACGTGAATACGTGATATAATTCGCATATTGCATGGAAATTTTGTTAGAAATTTGGTAATTATCTGGATGTTTATATTTCATCGTTTTTTCCTTCTAATACGTATTCGGAAAACTGAAATCTGTGTACAAATTTAGTTTAATATTCACCTGATTTTATTTGCTATATTATTAGGTAGGTATGCTACCTAAGTCTCTATCTCATTAACTAGGTAGCTTGACCTTGTACACGCTGAACGAGCACCTAAAACCAACATATCAAGTGCGTTTTTGATCTCTCAGCATTACATCATTATGTTTAAGGCCCAAAATTTGAGACTTTGTAAACACCATAGATCTACAATGGATTTGAACAAGACTCAGACTCAGGGCCCAGTCCCAGGTCCCAAGGTTTAGATATCCTTTTCAATTTATCTATTATTCTAACTTTCGATAAAACAACATGTAATAAATATTATTACAACGAACGTCTTGGATGTAGCCGGTGTGTAACTTAATTGGTATAACTTTGAGAGGGTCATGCAAAGCTTTTTTTATTTTACCTTCATAAAATGTATGTTTTATCAGATTTTATGCTTTACTTTTAAACAGATTCTTATTTGTTACTGTTTGTCTCATAAAATTACCACTTATCTGGCCAATCTATCTATATTGCCTTGAAACAGTCGTGTTTTTGTACTGAGAAGGGTCGTGTAATTTGTATTAATTATTTTGATACACACATAACACTTTTTACACGTACACACTTGTTTCCTCCGAGGTGAGAGGACGTAAAGACCACTCCCTGAAAAATTCCAAGGATTGGATTTTTTTACAAATATATATGTTCTTTTTCATCTGCTTTATACTAGAAAGGTGCCCTGAAATAGCGTAGAGCTGATTGACTGGCTATTGAAACGGGTCTCAACTACCAGGTTGTCAGTTCACCCAATAATGAAAATGATGGAATGTGGGAACTTCAGTGTCCCATATTGCCACAGAAATGAGAGTACCACTGCATCTAACCGTTAAACTTGTAAACAAAAACGTTCCAGAAATAAATATTAGGGATCGAAATTTATTCCTATGTGTACACTTTCTGGAGCACATGTATGGCAGGAAACATGTACAAGGTTAATTACCGAACCGAGGCGAGTGATTGATTGGGGCCAGCTTACAAATGACTCTCAGCTCCTAATAACTAATTACCTGTCCTTAACCAACACTAACGGGTAACAATTTATCCTCCAGTTAATATTCTAAATTCTGAATAAAATCCTTTCAGATTTGTATTTATTGTGCTGCAAGCATTAAAAATTCAGTACCTAGATTTGAATCTCAAGGTACTCACGTTGTTTGAATTTAAAGTTTCTTCTTGCTTGCATTTGCTGATTAGCGCTTGTCCTGTTGCAAGCTTGGAATGATTAAGTGACCGTTTTTAAGTGCCAGTGCCGTAATAATTACTATTTTGGGTCTCTTTAGGGTGGATAGTTCCATTTTTCTTTCTCGCCCACTATAAGCACACTGCAAGTTGTATATTATAACTATACATTAACAAAGTAAGAAACTAAAGGTGAAAACGGCTATCACAGCTAGTGTTTCCCAGCTGGTAGAATAAGATTAATAATATCCAAATACAGTTCAGATTTTCCTAATATTTCACACTATCAAGTATACACATAATAATATATAAAATCAATATTCACGAATATTTCTGTTCAACTGATTTAATAAATCGGCCACGTCGTTCCAGGGATGAATTTAAGCATACGTTCTGGTTTCAATATGTGTAGCGGTTTCCTTTGGTTACATCAATCGATTCAGATGTAGTCACGTTTGTTCTTGATATTCAAATTTGTTATCTAGTTTTTCTTCAAAGCAATTTTTCCTTTTTGGAAGGTAGATTTAAGTTATTTTCTTTGCAAGTTTTATTTCCCTATTATTGAGTTCATGTTCTTATTATTTTTCATTTATAGGGAATTTTGTTTTATAATTTATGCCTGTATATGGCACCATTGGGGGAGGCTTATGTCCAGCAGTGGACTGTGGTGGGCAACAATTGATTGATTGATAAATAGTTTTTTTCTTCTTCTCTTTATGAATGTTTATGAATCCACAAAAACGAGTCATTATTGTCATAGGCTGATAATTGAAGAAATCGGGATTTCAGTCTTAAAATTGGAATCTGAAACGACAGTTTTGATGGAGCGGCATGACATTGTTTCATAACAACATAAATATTTGGAGTGTAACAAAAAACATCGGGCGCTTGCTGGGAATCAAATATTCGATGTAATTTATTTAAACGAAACTTACTTATGAACATGTTTCTTACTCTGTGAATAAGTATTGGCTGAAGAAAAAGAGACCGCGAACAAATGTTTCACATGGCTTAATGGGAGACAAGTATATTTTGATATCGTAGTGTATAGACTAAAGATATGGTAGGTGGACAGTACAATGCCTTACCAATACCTTTTCGGGATTCGGAGATCAGACGGCAGTCACTCCGATTAAAGATATATAAGTCAAACCATAATGGGGAGGAGTATTAAATGCTCGGAGCATTCACTTACTCCTTCTCCATGCACAACGCTAAGATTATGATGAATGCAAGTCACTATTCGATAAAAATTAACACCTATCTGAGTATTTATTTAAAAAAGAAACGGGTATTCACTGAACAATCGACGCTTTAAATCGCGATAATCCACATTATAGTACCTTTTTATGAATTTTTAATCCATCGTTACCGCAAATCCTTATTAAATGAGATTTTTATTGTTAGCTGATCTCCTAACCACAATGAACATGAAAGTAAAAATATTTTTAAAAGATAATTGCATGGACAAATCTTCGTTTCTTTGTACCGCCGTCAAATGCTGCTTAACATTACGTACGTTGAGGTTCACAATCTTTCGACAGTTTACAATCTCGCGGGTTTCACTTCAATAGATTACAATCTCGCGGGTTTTACTTCAATAGATTACAATCTACCGGTATTTACAATTTGACGGTGACATATAGATTTTATATACTTCAAGTAACTACTTAACGGAAAAAAGATTATTAATTTTCTTATGAAAAATTACCTGTCGTAATTAGTTTTATGAAAAATAATTTGAATGAAGCTCATCAAAAATGTGAGGGACTTATCCGTCTGATTTCTTAACTTACAAAAACATTCTTGCGAAAATATCATTAACTTAATTACAAATTATTAGGAATTGCCTACCTACGCATGTTATTCAAACAGGAATTAAAGAATATGAAAATTAAATTGGGCCATATTACATTTTCACGGAAATTTTTATCGAAGTAAATAATGAGTTAGAAAACATTGGAAGAAGTAAAACCTATCTTTCTTTTTCTTTTCTTTAAGGAGCCGCTCCAGGTTATGGTTTCCCTGAGGCGGAATAGCAGTTAACGCGATCAAACATAGCCTTTGTCCTTTCACAAGGTCTAAATCAATATTTGTACCAAACTTGTGTTATTTGTGATTTAGGCGTGAAAGTGTAACAGACTGAGAGATAGAGTTACTTTCGCATTCATAATATTAGTAGGTATTATATCACTAGGGCTCCTTTGGTGCGATGTGTGACGGTTTGTTCATACAAACCATCGGTAAAACTATTAGAAATCGTCCTCAATCATCCTTAACAATTGGTATGGCAATTTCATAAACATAGTTTAACTAGCTGTTGCCCGCGGCTCCGCCCGCGTGGATGTCGGTTATCGCTTAGTGTTGATCCGACGCTATTGAGCTTTAAATTCGCCTCTCTACTCAACTTTGTCCCCGACTATGCTCACCTCTGTTCTCGATTTACTACTCGCCTCTATATTCGACTCTCTACTCGACTTTCTACTCACCTCGATACTTGAATTTATACTCGACTCTCTACTGCCTTCTCTGTTCCCCTCTCTACTCGACTTTGTACTCTTCTCTATACTCGCCTTTCCATTGGCCTCTCTACTTGCCCATCCATTCGATTCTCTTTTCGTCTCTCTACTTGACTCTCCCCACTCGCCTATCTACTCGCACCTCTACTCAACTCTCTATTCGATCTCTACTCACCACTACATTCATCTTTCCACTCGCCTCCCTATTCGCCTCTCTACTCAACCCTTTACTGCATTCTATTTGATTGTATACTCGCCTCTCCACTGGCTCTCTAGTCGCATGTCTACTCGCCCCTGTAGTCGACTCTACTCGACTTTCGATCTTTACACGCCTATCCACTCGTCCCTATAACAATCTCTACTCGCCTCTCCACTCGCTTCTATATTTGGTTCGCTACTCGACTATGTCCGTTCCGAAGCTCTAATTCACCTTTGTACCAAATTTCATGAGGAAATCTTAAAAGAAATTTTTCCTTTTTTTATATAGGTCACGTCAATTTCACTTTACCTGGCCTGATGGTAAGCTGAAGGCAAAGTCTCAGGAAAGAGGGCCACCATTATTTACACGTGCCATGTTAACAATGGTGGCACTCAGCTTGACGGCCTCATCAGATGCTTTTTCACATCCCGCTTAAAGGACCCGTGACTGTAGGAAGAGGGAAACACGTGAGCTGGCAAGGAATTTCAGGTCTTAATGGTACGACAAAGGAAAGAGTCACCGAACCGCTTGGTTCTTGAAGGAATTTTTTTCTATTTTATTTCTATTTTGTTCTACTTATGCCATATTCACCCTTTTTGTGCCACTGAAAATTTAGAAACTTTAATCCCATAGCCCTATTCCCCTTCCCCCCTCCCCCTTCTATCACTTTTTTTGCGATAAGGGGTAGCCTATGTCCATTTCCATGCTCTAATCCATCTCTATACCAATTTCATCAAGATATCTTCAAAATTGTCAAACTTACATACTCTAGCTCTATTCCACCCCTTCAACTCCCTTTTTCGCAATTAAAGGTAGCCTATGTCCATTTTCGAGCTCTAATCCATCTCTGTACCAAATTTCACCAGGATATCTTCAAAAATTACAAACTTTCATACTAACAATCTAGTCCTTATCCCCCCCCCCCCTTTTACTACAGTATTCGCGATAATAGGTAGCGTATGTCCGTTACCAAGCTCTAATTAATCCCTGTACAAAATTTCATCAGGATATCTTCAAAACTGTCAAACTTTCATCCCTTATTACCCCCCCCCCCCCTATGCCTCCATTTTCGCGTCAGTAGGTAGCCTATATTCGATCCCAAGCTTCAATCCATCTCTGTACCAAATATATCATCAGGAAATCTTCAAAAATGACAAAATTTCATCCCAAGGAACCCCCTTTCTCGTAATAAAAGGTAGCCTATGTGCGTTGTCAAGCTCCTGTACCAAATTTCATCAAGATCGGTTCAGTGGTTTAGGCGTGAACGCGTAACATACAGACAGACAGACACAGAGATACTTTCGCATTTATAATATTAGTATGGATATTCTTTTGTATGAAAAATATGCCACATCCTTTTCAAAAATGCGTGGATCTGTGGACGGAATTAGGAAGTAGGAGCGGTCAGGTAGACGGATGGACGGACAGGCGAAACAATCCGTGCGCACTGTTTACAAATGAATCCTTGAGCCTCTCTCCTGTCACAGATGTGGAGAGAATGGAAATGAGAGCAGTGATTCGTACGTTTCGTGAGTTTCGTGACAAACTAGTTTTGTTGGTTGGTTATTCTTTACATGTTATGTCACCATCACTTTAGCATTTTTAATGTCTCATTTTGATTTAGGAAACTTGTTCGATTTGTTCGAGAGAAGAAGCGTGGGGCAAGCTTTTGTTATGTTCACTAATCAGCTGGTGTACCAGCTAGCAGGCCCACATACAGCCCTGTGTATAAACGTGTGGTTATGAAAAGAGGATTTTTACGCTTCACTGAAAGAATCTGGAATTACAGCACTTCCATACAACAATGGTCTGTGATCATATTACAGCTTTGACGAAACGCCTTTATTATTATTTGGGTCGTGGTCGCTATTGTTGGGCATGATTTAATTTTAAACATCCGGCAGGAATCTTTTTACTCAAATGCTTTTGATGCTTGTGTTCCCTTCTCTCTTTTTGTTGGGATTTAAGTTGACAGTATTTTATTTAGATCTATGGAAGCCTTTGTTACCTTTGACCTCGAAAGCTACCCGGAAAACAGGTCACTTCAAACATGTCACGCTGACGTCTACTAGAGCATATTTGGGGAAGTTGTTTCAAAGCCTTTAAGCTGATGTTCATGAAGGCAAGTCGCCCCTCAGGTAAAAACAAAACAAAGGGCACTATCACGGGAACTCTCTTAGAAAATCGAATCTTATAGAGAATTGAATTTGGCAATGTTACTAGCATGTCGAGAGTTAATTTCGTTGTTTGGTACCCAAGCTACACTTTTAAAAATCCACATTACCTGCGTATTTTTTCCAGAAAATGAATGCAGTTTAGTTGCTGAGCGAGGGCGCGCCCACGTGGAAGACGGCAGTCACTCCCATTAAAGCCATATAAGTCAAACCAAGCGGAGGAGAAGTGGGCTCCGAAGTGAAGGCCTTGGATGCGACCGAGAATAATGCTTAGATAATTATTGCCTACACCACGTAAACATATACCATATAAACTTACGCCACGTAAAGTACAACACAGTCCAGTTATTATAAAATGTACCTAATACTGCATAATTGCTGAATAATACCACCAAGACAAGTAGACGCTCATAAGTCAGCAAGTTATCCGAGGTGGAGCACATGGGCGTGTAGTTTGTAAGCCGGCATTAAACTGCTCCTACTAACGATATTATAAGAGTTATTACCGCATTAGGTTTATAAATGCGAAGGGAAAATATTGTATGCTAAGCGTTTGTTACGTGTTGCTAAATATGTTGTTGCAAACGTGAAAAAGTTTCAATTTTTGCGTTCAATGGACCTATGTTTACGGGTATTAACGTGGTCATTAATGTTCAATGACGTCATATCAATTATACTGTTTTAATTGGCATTGGCAATTTAGCAGACCTCGGGCTGCCAAAGTGCAACATTTGGACGCAACTGAGAATTCGCTACGAGGATATATACGTAATTAGATATACATAGATTTATAATTTACGTACATACCTACCTTTCAATTGCCTTGCGACCAGTTAACACTACTGCAACGGTTGCGACTTAACGTTAATGAAAAACAGAAAGATGTACTAATTTCCCCGGAATCTTAAAAATAGTAGGGTCAGCAAAAACACTTTTAGTATTTCAAAATCTGACAAAATCTTTTGTTCTATTAATAGAAAATCACACGTCATGACTCAGCGCTATGTTTAGACGTGAGAAATTTTTTGGTGTATTTTCTTCTAAAAACTGAAACTGAGACTCAACCTCATGCTGGTTATGTCCACTGGCATAAATGAATTTTAGAATGTTTTATAATTATAATGTCATATTTTTGTCTAATTGATCAAATAAAAAATAAAGATATAAAATAAATACATGGTAGTATTATGATTTTGTAGTTTCCTATAGTTAAGAACAGACACTGTGATCCTGTAAGTTAATTACAAACATATGAACACCGGAATTTTGTACAAACAAATGCAAAATAAATAAAAGGAAGCCTTTATGTACAATTATTTTTGGTTAAGTTTTAACAATACCCACACCACTTAATCTGTTTCGCAATTTGAAAATAATAGTGATATAAAGTACTTCACATTTACATGGGAATACTGAAGAAAAAAAATACACTCCTTTTTAGTAATCATATTGAAATACATGGTAACATAATTCTTGGCATTAAGATAGCTATTTGCACCAATTTTTACATTATCCATACAGCATCAGATAATAAATTACTTAATAGCAGTATTTATAAAACCATTTTTACTTTTATACAGCTAGAAGAAGTTCATTGGAAACATCGAATACATCTTCCGTGCTCTACAACCATTCTAGAGGTGCTATGATAGCATGGCAGCCCATTCACTGCTATATTCAACTCGTGAACTATAATGCACCTCTATTGTGTTATTCTTTCACAGTTGAAGTGTTAAATGTCTGACCAAAGGCTTTGTATTTTATTTATAAAATAAATTATTATTGACGTGGTGTTAATGGCAGTTATTCGCTGCTAGACAACCAAAGGATGCAGGAATAGATTCAGTAGGAGCTTTTTGAGAATAAACTAAACTAAAATAAACTAAATTAGTATATAAGAAAGTATTATGTCACGTCTTGCACCAATAACAGAGCACTCGGCATTCTAAATTGTTCATGCAATTGCAACGTTATTGTTGATATTACGTAGCCACGTATAATATTGCAATTCTGTACGTAATACTAATATTCTATGCCAAAGGTTCGAAATAGCTATACTCTCACGTCCGAAGTAGTCTGGCAAATTATTTATATTACCAACGCGGTGTAATGCTCACGTTGATATTCTAGGTTAAAAAATTTATGAACCTGAAAGTTTCTAATCGCAATCGGAATCGCAATCTCAAAAAATCAAGAAAGTCTGATTTTTTTTTTGCTTCGTATGGTATCAGATGAGCCTTTGAGTTAAAGTGCTTTATTCTGTCAACTTTAATTTATAAGTTTCGATTTAAAGGATTTCCTTTCTTTTAATTTACCATGTTTGTTAAAGAGATTTGATCCTTATGATTGACCCGATCGATGAATAACATAAAAATACAGGATATTATTATTTCAGATTTTAGTCGGTTCGATTACTGGGTGTGGTAAGCGAAATTTCGAAAAATATTGAATGTCGTTTTATTTCTTTAATAAAATAAAGAAATGTTTACTTTGAGTGAAATTGGCTATATCCAGTATTTAAAGTACTTCCCCTCCAGGTAAGGTTAAAATCTTCCACCCTGTATAGTAGATTTACCGCCAAAATGTAGGGTCCATATTGGCTCACATAAAATTTTTAATCCTATTCTTTTTCTTACTACCGATTTGCGTTCATAATCATCACTCATCATAATTTTATTTTTCATACTTTTTTATTCATACATTTTTATTACTATCATCGAAACACATAACAGTTAGTGATTATTATTTTTTTATTAATAATGTTACTTCCAAGAACCAGTTTAAATCAATTTTTCTTAGATCTTCTTTCTTCATAACATTCTATTATCATATTGCTTTAATTAATAAAGTTGTTACTACGTAGGTACATACTTCAACTCATAACGCGTCGTTATTCAGAATAGCTTACTTTATAACAGATAATTATCATATTGCGTTCTATCAATTCCTTGTGTCCGTCTGTCCGTCTGTTACACGAGATTCTTAATACCGGCTGGACCAATTTAAAAATTCTTTTTGCCTAAATTCTGTCTACTTTTCTAACAAAAAGTAGTTTCTGGCGCTTCGCCCGGCTCGCGCGTTGTTGTGGTCACAGTTCTAACCTAACCTAACCTACAACAAATATTAGAATGAAACACATTTATGAATATTATAGTTATTTATTCGAATGATTATGAGTTTCAATCATTAGTACTTATAAACAAATATATTAAAACAAATAGGTATTAGTAAAAACTAAGTGTATAATTTGTGATATTATGAAATTAAATGATTTTTTTTAAATATTTATTTTCAATTTTTTTTATGAATAACGATCATTATAATTTTAAATGGTATGAGAAAATTTTCGGACCTCCGATGATAGGAGTTGAAAAGTTATGTAAGACAATGCGCATCCCAAAATGTAGTCTCGAGCAACGTTGACGGGGCCACATTTATCAGATTTAACATTTTTGGCAGCAGATTTACCATTTTGATCCCATCAATAGACATTGATGGGATTAAGAAAAGATTTTATAAAAGATTTTATATACATTAAGGCTCTTGGCAGCCTCAATTCCATTTTAGGCTTATATTTAGAGACAAACTACTTTTTTTATTTGTAAACGTATTTAAAAACCGTTAATACTGTGTTATTGGTTTGTTTCTTGATTGCAAATTGTGCATTTTTTTGTTATTCTCAAAAAAATTACTAGGTATATGAAAACCGTTCCCAAAGCGAAAAGATCACTCAAAAGAAAACTTAAACGGAAAGGAATTTTAATATGATTTTTTAACTAGAAGAAAGATACAGATTTGAAGAAAATTTTAACTGTTAATTTTTCTGTTCAATATAATGATGTTTGAAGTCACAGGCCACCATTTTGTTAATTTTTCGAGAGGTTGGCTCAGATGCCTATGCGGGGGCCGGTCGGCAGTGTCGTGATGGCTATTGGACGGAGGGGTCGTGCTTCATGTTTTCGCGGCATTGACAGCTTCACAAGTTGAGATTAATGCACAAAAGAATAGATAAGACACTGAAAATGAATTAAGCAAAGAAAGGTAAAGCTTTAAACTCTTAAGTAGGTAGTACCTACATGAAAATATGATATTTTATTCACACATTTTATTTGTTACTAAAAGTTGCCCGCGGCTCTGCCCGCGTAGGTTTCAAATCCCGTTCCCGCTTTTGATCCTTCCTGATAGTGTGATGCGGGCACCTTCGGAATCATAGCTTAAAGATCATATGCTTCATAAGAAAGCCTTTAGCGTAAACTTAAAAGTGCCTAGGTGCAGAAGCATGTCTAAACGAGTATTTTATAATACGCAGTGTTGGTTCCCGGTGGCGGAGAATAGGACCACCACGTAACTTCCCTTGGGTGTCGTAGAAAACGATTAAGGGATAGGGCTGTTTTCTAGTAAACATACAGTTCGCAATAAAGTGCCCACTTACGGCAATAGGCTACGATCCCTTATTACGTGGGACTGAAAATCACAGATGGCGAAATGTGTGTGTTATTACACCTCTGCCTATTCCTTTGGGAAGTTACAGGCATGAATGTATGAAAGTAGAAATGAATAAAAATTACTAATGACTGATTAACCACACATTACCTTCTAGAATTAATTGAAAACAATTTACAAGGAATTTAATATTATAGAATTTATGACTTTCTATTATGGCGATGCAAATAGCTGCATTTTATCGCACTGTAGAACCACATATTTAACTTTTAAAACATTAACAGAGTAATAATTGCACCACATGCTGTGTTGATGGCCTGTAGCCAGTCAGCCAACTAAAAAATACTGCTTCAGGTAAGTGCGACTAAAATTCATGTAAATAAATTCCATCTCATAAATTCAACAAGAAAGAAACAAGAAATGGGGACGCAAGCAGACTTTTATTTACGGTACCATTTCGAAAAATATTAGCCGGAATACTTTAAGTAAATAAAATAATAGCAGATCCCCAAGGCTCTCTGGCCCGGTGTTCATAAAAGTTGACTCATGAAATAATATAGGGGGTTTCTACGTTCTACGGTCCCACTAACTTGTATGAATGGCTCATGCTTTTTGGGATATCAAGTGAATTAATATGAGCCGACGTTAGTACGATTTTTTTTGAGAAGCAAAATTTATTTGTCCATTTAATCAAGTTTCAGAACGCGTTTGTATTTTGAATAGTTTAGCGATGTGGTGGCATAAATGCACATGAAGTCCTGATTTCCATCCCCAATTCACAGCAAGGATCATTCTGATTAGATCCTCTCTCTGGAAGGGACGAAATGGGTTTAAATATCCCTACTAATATTATAAATGGGTAAGTGTATGTGTGTGTCTGTTTGTCCATCTTTCACGGCTAAACCACTGAACGGATTTTGATGAAATTTGGTATAGGAGTAGATTAGACCTTGAAAAAGGACATAGGCTATGTTTGGTCGCGATAACTGACATCCAATCAACCGCTGCTGAGGCTTTACTAGTGGTTATTTGTGGTTGTTAGCACTAAATATACAATTCCAAATTTAAGAATGTTAAAGAAACGTTGACACTGACATTTGTTAGGATATTAAAAAGCAAGTGACACATTAGCGTACTAGCATGTGTAATGTTATGGCACGCCATGCTCCAGAATGGCATTAGAGCCATTCTCGTACTAATGTCCTATTCTAATTGCTCGTTACTATTTTAAACAATGCATCCATGTTGCCCTTTAATGCCTGGTGCTTTAATTGCTTTCAACTATAAAATGTTTAATTAAAATGCCAGTGTTTTTTATTAAATTTACTATTATAGGGACTGAATAAATTAATAACCGAGTTGGTATTACATAGATCTCACAAGTTTGTACGGTAGAACAGCGAAACTTGTTAGTTTTTACAAGTATTGTTGTTCTTTTTGTAGATAGTCTTGCTTTTTCCTTTACGGTACTTTCTACTTCTTGTATAAGTAAATAATTATGCAATTTCGTCGATTTACTCTACTTAATATTTTCATTCTTCCCTTTTTATTCCGTTGACCATTCTACAAGTTACTTTTGATGTACCTATTACCCCACTACACATTATATTATACATATACAGGTACACTGATCAATTAACTGCAAATGTACCCTACAACCAGTTATTTGCATCATTTCACTTGGAACCATAGTCTAGATCCATTTTGGTTCCAGTGAGACTTTTTTTCTCCTTAGAACCAAATATGGAGTTGTTGGTCCTACTGGGAACTATAATAAGTAGCTGGATCCATTAATGGTTCTACCAAGAATGATGCAGTTAATGTATCTAGAAATTTGAACTGAAATTGAAAAATATTTTAGATTTCCTTGGTTCCTACACTAAATACGAATTATACTCTAAATTTAAAGCTTGTGCTAGAAGTGCCTGAGAGTTTTGATGATCGATCAGTCAGCGAGTGAGAGGATTAAGAAACTTTGTCTCGTTACAATTCTTAAACTACTGGTTCAAATTGAATGAAATTTTCCATATACCGTGTTTATACAATGCCTGCTTGGTTACTGAAAATTTAGGCTTACAGTTTTAGTCAACTTGGGGGGTTTTAGTCGACAATCTAATCACTACTACTGTGCCTCCAGATTGCTATGGAGAAGAATATAATGTTTTTTATTTCTAATTTGAGTTAAGTTCTGTTATATATAAAAATGAATCCCTATTTCTCTTAGTCACGCCATCACGCGTGAACGGCTGGATCGATAGAATATCCCATGTAGTACGGGGATGGTTCTTACGCAAAGTAAAATTAAAAAGGGTTAAGCTGTCACGGGACGATAACAGAATGCGGACGAAGCCGTGGGCATCAGCTAGTTATTGTATAAATAATCACATTGTTCTATATTGCATAAAAATCTGTGAGTATTTAAAAACATTTCCAAATAACTGCTTAAACTGCTAAAAATGTCGTGCGAAAGCTTATTTACAGAATGTTGTTTAATGGAAGCCGCGGCGATAGAAGTGTAATGTACCCAATAGCTATCTATCTTTCTTGTAGATAGTAATTAAGGCATGAACTTGTAAGCCTAATGGTGATCGATGCGAAGGTTCCATGTTCAATTGGTTACCGTGAGAGGAACCTGTCAAATTAATCGATTTTAATACTGAGATGTTCCGAACCGGCACACTTTATAAGTTTGCCATATTATGTTGAAATAAATATAATTAGTTTTTAATATAACTAAAAGTAAACGTGTTCTTGAGTGGAGACCGCGACTCAGCAAGCGTAGTGTAGGACGCCCTCCGACCAGGTGGGATGACGATCTAAGAAAGACTGCAGGCAGATGCTGGATGCGGCAAGCTGAAGACAGGGCGCTATGGCGCTCATTGGGGGAGGGCTATGTCCAGCAGTGGACTAATATAGCCTGATGATGATGATGATGATGATAACTAAAAGTCATTATCAATCGCTTGAGGAGTTCCCACGGTCCCGGTCCGTGGGCATATCCCCCGCAGCCGTAGTATATAACTGATAGTGAAGTAACTTTCTCTGGAATGTACATTCCTGTATATTCCTGGATAAAGATGAGGCGCTTAAGCTTTGTCTCTATCCCCGTCATTCAAAAGGCACTCGGCAAGTAATGACGTGCCTAAGTACTGCATTAAAAATAAATCCACAATGGAATAAGCCCAACGTTAACGGACGAGTAGCGATAGATGAATTTTAATTATGCGGTACTATCGGCCTTTTCGTCACACCATCAGATGAAACAGATTAAAGGGATTCTTAGAATTCTAATTATTCTGTGTGCATTAATACCGATGATACAGACACAACTGGTCCTGTTTCAGCATAGGTTTTTGGGATGATGTTGCTTTGGACCGCTGTTGCACTAAGTAGGTACTTAAGCATTTAACATACCAATCTTAACAACCGAACCTATAGTTAATAAGTAAAGATTTCAAAGTGAAATAAGAAAAACAATGCTCGTCTGTCTCTAGCTCAACTTGCACTTAACTGCGATATTATAGTCATAAGCGTGTAAAGGTGCCAAGTTAGAAAAATAGTTTGGTATATTATGACAGTTTGTAATAATAAGGGTGATAATTATGACACAGCTTACACCTTTGAAGTTAAACTAGTGAAATGTTTTAATTATCTTATATATTTGCTTCAAACCCCTTCCAAAAGCCATACGATATGGATTAAAATGACCTCATTTCACATTTCGTGTTGCTTTTGCAAACGTCTATCAAAACCTCTAACTGCTAAAGGTATATCGCAGCTATTTGGTATTCCAAATATAAGAGCAATAATGGTAGTGTCGGCCCCCTATTAAGAACACAAATAGGGATCTTTTCCTTATTCCTGGACCCTTTTGTTTTCGTACTTAATAGCAACATTAGATAAAAATGGGTAGGGTAGAATATTTTCTGACACAATAATGTGTTGTAATGTTGCCAAAAGAATTGAACTTTTATCTATCGACCAATGTTATTGCTAATATCAAACTCTTAGGCCCGTATTCTAGAATACGGGAATAATATAACCTCGATAATAATAAGAATAGCCCCCTAAAATCCAACCACACGTCCTGATCGTCCACCTGAATCTCGTGGGGGGCGGACACACAGAAACAAATTTACTGGCGTGGCTAACGTGGCTCTGGTACACTCGACATTGGCGTGTCGCCATTAATAATTTTATATTACATTTTACTTGACATTGGCGAGTTGTGGCGATTTAGCTGCAGGCCATTTTGAAGAAGTTGAAGTTTGCATAATAAGAATAGCAGAACCTCAATCACAGATCAAATAGTTATCTCAATTTCAACTTCAACTTCAACTTTTGGTTTATGGCTTATCTCAATTTATCTGGGGAAAGATTATATACACGTATTTGTCAAATTTGACAGGTTGTCTGGCAGATTGTCTATACAATTTTTCCTCAGATAAATCACGATTCAGCTGAGTAACATTCTAGAACATGGACCTTAAATTCATAAATAAATGTAGTTTTTTTTACTACATCGAAAATGTTGCAGTTAACGAAGCCGCTACGTAGGAGGCGCGGTTTCGATTCCCGCTCAATGCAAATATTTGTATGCATGTATATGGGTATTTTCATTGGTCTGATCGTGCCTCGGAGAGCACGTTGAGCCGTCAGTTCCGGCTGTAATACGAACATCCCTCGGCTTTTTGACTTAAATTGATTTCTTTCCAAAATAATAGCTTATGGTAAAATTCCATACCATGGGTGTTATAATAATATACGTCGTATGAAATTTTAGAATAAAAAGAAATAGTGGGTATTAGTTGAACTAACAATGTTATTTCAAATAACAGTATCTTTTTATTTATCTAAGATAGAATAGGATATACTAAAGGTAAGCCGTTACCGGTGCCTATAAATACTAGCAACAGTAGAGCTTTAGACGGTTTTACTAAACGGTGTCTCCAAGGAGTTTAAATGACATTATTCACTTGCAGATACACGAAACTACAATTCTGTAAGCTTTACCTTCCCAGTTGGACGAATCGGACAGGATATTTGCTATAATTTCTTTTCCTCCCCACCTCTACCAAATATTCCACAACATTTCACACAGCGCTATCTAGACTCATGATGGGCATAGCTTAAACTAGCTTGTGTTATGGAATTTTGAATGCGGATAAACATACTTAGATACTTTTTTGTTTGTAAATACATACATATTATACATAGAAACACCCAGATCAATGCAAATATACATATTTATGCAAACAAATATTTGCACCGAGCGGGAATCGAACCCACGCCTTATAGTTACTTGAAATTGATAGATATTTCATTCGTGTAATTGGCTGCACCCCGCCTGATGATTAAGGTAACAAGTTAAAGTCCCAAAGTCACCACCATTTGAACTGCCCTTAGAGATAATCCACACGTTAACGCCCCGCTTAAAGAACCCTAAAGAGTAGGAAGAAGATATCGTCCTTCATTTTTCATATCTACGATAGCCAGCTACCTTAATCTCTTCATATAGCATACGTGATTTGAGGTTATTGAATAAAAAAATATTGTGGAAAGGAATTCTGGAGTTCCAACAAGTGCCATTAATCAACAATATATCGACCATAGGCCCTTTTAAAAAAAAATTATATGTTGAGTAGTTAGGTACCTATAATGCGTAGGGATGAAAGTAATTAGAATTCTGCGGTTACATAGATGATCTAATTCTTAAGAAGATGTTTGATTATATATAATAGTAGCTTTCCCCCGCAGCTTCGCCCGCGTGGATGTCGGCTATCGCCATAAAAGTCTTTTTTAAACGTATTACGACGGGAACCTCAACCTGGGAATGGGACCCTATTAAGACATCACTGTTCGTCTGTCCACACAACACAAAATATCATGAACCGTGATGTTAGACAGTAGAAATTTTACAGATGGTGTATTTTTGTTGCCGTTATAACAACAAATACTAAAATCAGAATAATATGAATAAGGTGGAATCCCATATAACAAATTTGATTGTTTGTCATTTTTTGCTTAAAATTAATGACGGCAACCGCTACATACTTATTCACTGCCACGGAAAACACGTTAAGCCATCGGTCCCAGTTGACGTACGAGCATCTATGGCAGTTGTTACGAATAGTCAGAGCCTTAAAAAATCCAACACTTCAATATTGTCAATGGGTTGTGAAGGTCATATGGTAGTTGCGACACGGAAACGGAATAGTATCTGATAACACACATATTTATAGATTTTTTTTTATTTTGACAGATTTTAATCGCAATCAATTTTTACAAGGTTTTATATTTCTTTGATTTTAAAACATACCACCTCTATAAACACGAACTCGGTTAACATGTTAAACAATATATCTAAGTATTGTAGTAACAACCATTTGATGTACGCATTACTATTGAAGACTTTTGTGAAATCATTTCTTCTCAATCGAGAGAAATAAGGTAAATATTTAGATTATTCGTGTGTACTCATGAGCACGAAAGCACTGCCACCATAGGCCTGCTTCTTTTATGGCGACGAGCTCATGGACGATTAAGATCGTTTTGTGACCTTTACTACTCGGTGCACCTTCTACGGCACGAGAGTGCTAGATAAAGGCGGCGACGTACCACACACTATCACTGCCAACCATGGCCAACGCCAGGATTTGCAACATGATGCTTCGCGCTCGCGGACCCGCTTTAAGGACACGACACCGCTCTAAACACTCTGGGCATTCTACCAGCTTGTGAATCGGCGTGTCTGCGGACCTGCCCGTGCAATTGTGTCACTCGGGTGTTGACTCCAGGCCTATACGATGCAGGTACTCACCCAAATCGCCACGTCCAGTCCAGGCTTCCTTGGCGTCTCTTCAGCCATTCCTCCATGACGGGTCTTACCGCTACAATCGTGGCATGCCCTGAGCTTATTGTTGTTGTTGAGCAATTGTGATAATTGCTCTTCGGCAACAAAGTCAAATTGAAAGAACCAGAGATCATGAAAATCTGTTCAGCCGTTCTTGAGTTATAAGAAAATATGTTTTTGCCCTATTTTAAGCCTTTAGGCACAGTTTAAACAGAAGAGACATGGCGGGGACGTATTCCGGTGGCAGACAATTTAAGTAACACAATATAAACCAATGCAGTGTACAATAACGTCGTTTTCGTCTTAGATGAGATTTGCGTCGCCATTTAGTCCCGCCACTAAATGACCTCCGATGGTCTCCTGGAGGTGCGGGCGCAATTTTCCTCTAAGACAAAAACGACGTTATTGTACACTACATAAGGTTTATATTGTGTTACTTAAACCGTCATACGTCCCCGCCACGTCTCTTCCATATAAACCGCTCTTTAGGGTTTGAATTTCAAAAATTCCTTTCTTAGTACACCTTTACGCACCAAAACAAACAAAAGAGATCGAATAACCAGGTGGACCAAGGGTAAATAAATTTGCCTGTAGTCCACCTTAGTCCACCTGGGTGAACCAACGGTAAAGAAAAAATGTCCGTGGTCCACCCAGGTGACCTTATGAGGTGGATCACGGGGTGGTTTTATATAAGAGAGAGATATATATATATATATATATATATATATATATATATATATATATATTATAGCTGAAGTGGCAATGGGCTGGCCACGTCTGTCGAAGGACCGATAGCCGTTGGAGCAGACCAGTCCTAGAGAGGGGACACCGCGAGAAGATAGGGCACCTTCTAGCCACATCTGGCTAAGGGTGAGTCCTACCTTCCGTGCTTTTATGGTTCCGTTTACCAGTCCATCGAATGACAGCCTGTAAAAGATGGCTGGGACAGGCTGAATGCGCAAGGCGGAGAATTTGGAGCGGCCTATGTCCAGCAGTGTACTGCGGTGGGATAATAGATTGATATATTATAACTCAGGCACAGCAAGTATGGTTCATTAAATCACTGAAGTGAACATTGAAAAGCCCTGATAATAAATATTAATCTTTATTAATAAAAAAACTAAATCCTCTACACCAAGGAAAACACTCAAAATTCCATATATCTCCGAACTTAATGTTGAGTTAGGTAATCACCAACAAACGATATTGGCCAATTAGACTGTATAAGAATAGGGTGAAAAGCATAAACTTGCTTAAACACCTCTTACGATAACTGACTCGATTACTTGAAACTTGCGCTATATTTCTGTCAAGCCTCTGGCTGTATAGTCAGTTTCACTATATTGATACAAATACAAAAGGGATATTCGTAGCCAAAACCGATTTTCGTGTCAAACTGTCATTCAGATAATCGAAAGGGAATCGAAAACACAGGATGCGTTTTCGATTATCTTTGTTTTGGAGTTTAGCATTGATCACAGGTGAAGAAATTGCTTGTTTTATTTATTTTTTTATGACAGCAGGCAAATACTAATAGAGTATTACATTATGGTACAAGTGTGTAAAGTTGGTGAATACAGTTGAGGCGCCATTGAGACCCGAGCCGTCAGGTGAGGGTCTTACGAGAGCCGAGAACGGTAATCATCAAAACACATTATTAGTTGATGTGTATTATACAATATTTTGCAACAATCTGGTGAATAAAATAATATTAAAATAGATATTTACCCTTGCAGTTTTCAGGTAGTAAACTTTCCATAACGTTAAGGGCTTCATACTCGTATCAATCACATCATATATCATACGTTCTACAGCATAAATCATTTTCTTCACAACTAGTACTTGTAGACATATTAATTAATAAATAAATATAATTTGAAAAGTGAAAACTAGTTGTCAATTTTACAATAGCGGGAAAAACTTATTTGTTTTCCTATGCGCGCGCATCTCTATATCGGCCATTGACTAAACGAGGCTAGGTACTTTATTTATTTGTCATGAACGAAATGGGGAATTTAAAGTTTTTACAGAGAAAATAAAAGTTTTTAGTCAATCGAGTGAAATTTTTGTTTATTAAACACGTTCAAGTTGAAATTGTCTATTTAAATACGAAGTTGCAATAAATGAGTTAGTTATTAGTACTATTGAATGCGACCTTTTTTGTATCAAAACTTTTTAAAAAAAAAGCAACTCACCCAATAAAATAAACTTACTTAAACTTAAATATAACAATAAAAAAGTCAAGTCAAAATTGTCACTTTTTACAGGTGTCATTAGGTGGCTAATGGCGGTAAAATTATAGCCACTTTATGAGCAAGTGTGTTGAAAAGAAATATTTGTGACAACGGTAACCAAATATCAAAAGTCATTCATCAAGAACTGATAATGTAATACAGTCGCACTGTGTTTTAGACGGCAGAATCTCCAGGACAGCTTCTGCAATGAAAGTAGTATATGTAACTTCTTAGATTCACAGTAACAACTGAAAAAAATATCTGGTGTGTACTACTAAAATTGTAATACAAACACACACTTTAAAACTCAAGACCGTAAGACAACATTCTTTTGGGCACCTACCACCAAAATTCGGAACAAATTCTTAGTGTGAGTATCTCAAATTCCTTTTGGCTGCTGCGCATTGGTAACACAGGCTTGTAGGCAGAATTTATTGTTGTCTGTTGTTCTTGTTGTTTGTGTAGTGTAGCAAGTAATTATTGTGTGTGTAAGAACCTATTATTGTTTATTTTTATTTATTAGTATTCACAAACATAGCCAACAAGGCATATGATGTACAGTTGACAAAATCGACCTTTACATATAAAGTTGTATGTAAAGGTGGGATACTATCGATTTTGTCGAATGTACATGGTTGACACAAAAAATCCTCATACCCCGTAATCAGTCCAAATAATTCCTGTAGTTTTGGAAGTCGGTACAGTTAGTCTTTAAGGTATAAAGTAAGTCTTTAGTCATTAAAGACCCCAAAGGTGAGACCTGTGCCGAAGATGCGGGATGGAGGGAGCGAGGCAAAAGTTCCCTCTTTTCAGTTTTTTGCTTGTATATTGAAAACTATTAATAACATCTTTTTAGTTCCATCTACATTATAGTTTTCCTTCTCTCACAGCGATTTAGTCTGTGTATCCCACCGATTTGTATTTATTAAAGTATTAATCCTATAGTAATAATGTCCAGACATAATTTTTGAGTAATTTAATGTGGCTAAATAATGTAGAAGTAACTTAATAGTTAACAGTTCTCAATATACAAGTAAAAGATTGAAAATTTCTCCCCTCTCCCACCGCCGGTTCGTGTCCCACACTCGGGGACTTGCCAACTTTCAAAATCTACACTAATTATTTGGTCTGGTTTCTTTATTTAACCTTCCGACACTATTACGGGTTTGTCTAGGCAACCGCGGATACATTCGAAGATTAAAACGATGAGTGATTTAAAATATTTGGATATCATTTGTTTATTGATATGCTGATTTGACAAGACACTTATGACATGTGCGCGTAATAAGCTACCTCGAAACTCGTTAGCATGAAACGTTAAACTCTCGTATGAGTAATCACATCTCATGACTGATTATAATTTTCAAGAGAGAGAGCTAATACTAAATGTCAGGTAAACTGGAAACCGAAGTAGCAACCAGTAAGCTTACAGCAAACGGTGTTTACTTCTCGTGAGTGCGCACTATTTTGGTATAGGTACGCATAAGTATTTACTGTTGCTGCTTGCTGCTTTGGTGTGCGTCCTCATTAAATGCCAATTAGTCGCCAATCAAGTTGTAAATTATATTGCACATCTTCATAATATTGTACCCTTGATGCAAAAATAATAATAGCTGCAGCTATCTCGGTCTTGCATTTGGTTTTAAATTCCACGGTTTATAAATAGTGTTGTGTGCATTCCAGGCAAATTAAACTGTTTCGTCAAAACAAATATTAATAATTATGTTAGAATTAAATTTGACAGTAATTGTATGTTTAAGTCAATTTTCTTTTTTTTTAGGTACTGTAGGATTTTTATTCATTTAAATTAAGAGTGTACAATTATATTACAGAATAATACTAAATAATAAAAATTATGCTATATAATACATAAAAAAATAACATAAAAGAGGGGGAGAGACTGCAACTTTAGGCATCGAAAGTTCCTCCCCATCGACCTCTCCTGGTACCGTGCCCACAAGGCTGGCGGCATTACCACGCTGAATAGCGATACTAATTCTTTGAGCGAGGTAAAGGCCAGCCCTATGGTCACGGGAAGAGGCGATTAGGCGCTTCGCTATTTCTTTGAATAGAGCGCGCGCGCTTGGACCCCACGGCCCCAACGTTTCGACTCCAAACGGCTCAAAAATATAATTACCAGTTAAATTGGTATATTTGCGCCGTTTGAGAGTCTCCGCTGATGCAGCAGCAGCACATGCGCAGTCCATTGTTCTTGGAAGATGGGAAGGCGCCAGGGTGTCGACGCAAGTTGCGTCCCACACCAAAGGCCTACCCATCTTCCAAGGTAACAACGACATACCGTCCGGTCTCGGGCCATCGACGCGCGCCAAGCCAACAGGTTCAAGAATAGCTGGCACGCCGGCGGTGACAAGAGCCCGACGGATAACATCGATAATGTTGGCATGTCGGGACATGCGGCCTGCGCTCCTGCTACAAGATAATCCGTGGTGTCCAAGGCAATCGATTGCTTCTCCACATAGACATCGATGCGGAGAGAGAGACACACGGTGCCCCCAAACGTAGGCAAGTCGCGATGCGGAAGGTCGTGTCGTCCAACATTGTACCGATGTTGGGTGAAGGAAGTGCCTGGAGCCAAACACCAGATTCCCATTCCCCCACAGCCAAAAGGCGAGCACGCTCAGCATCAGTGGTAGCTGTACTGATTAAATGTTTTTTAACACCAATACTGAGCGGCTCATCCCATTGCCTTTGAGAAGATGGGTTGGCGGGCATGACGGAATTTGGGCAGGTCATTTTCCAAGCATTTAAAGCTTCGGCCTTACCTGGCACATCTGAATTAATCAGTGAAGAAGACAGAATTTTCCTGAGTAATTCTTCAGTGCCATAGACCGAAGATAGAAACGCCGGCATACTTACATCTGCAATTTTGCGAACGCCGAGGTGAACTGGGAGGGACGCCTGAAACCACACTCGGTCGCTCAAATTAATGTTTAGAATTTTGCATAAAGTGTCTTGCAACAGTCTATCCACTTGAC
Organism: Eilema caniola; assembly: GCA_949126895.1. Taxonomy (NCBI): domain Eukaryota; kingdom Metazoa; phylum Arthropoda; class Insecta; order Lepidoptera; family Erebidae; genus Eilema; species Eilema caniola. Next base: position 10,226,976 of record OX421460.1, on the reverse strand, counting down.
CTAAAAGAGACGAACATTTAAAAAGTTGAGATGAACGCAGAGCATGTGTAAATTTTGGTACGAAAAGACAAAACCGAATGATGGTGAAAGCTGAATGAATATTAATTTGGTACAGGCGGTCCGAGACTTCACAAAAATTTTGTATTTTCTCCACCACAAAAGTGTGCTCATAGGCATCTTCTAAAATTGGTGACCCAAGGAGGCGTAGAGAACTTTTTTGTAAAACTTTTAAATTTGGAGCCAAAGCATTAAATTTTGAGAGTACCGAAAGACTATCAGTTTGATCAAAAAGAAAAATTTCACATTTGGTGGAATTTAATTCTAGGCCAATTGAACTAAATTCTTCTTTTAGAAATGCCAAATCTTTTAAAACTGTTTCTACGTCACCACCAAGAGTACCATCATCCAGATACCAAATGTTAAATTTAGAATTTAGTCGCTGAATTATGGGGTGAATAGCCAGGCTAAAAATGACTGGGCCAAGAGAATCACTTTGTTGACACCCTACCGCTGAGTTTAAAATATTATATTTATAAAGTAATTTAGAAGGGTGCCTATAACATTGCCAGAGAAATTTAAAAATTTTGGGGGTTTCTAATTTAGCTTGTGTTAACAAAGTGTCCCTGTTAACTGAGTTAAAGGCATTCCTCAAGTCAACTTTGAGCACAACCTCTCCTCCACTACAGCCAAGAAACGTGGATAGGGCGTGAACAGCAGCCTCACAGCCCCCTTTGGAGCCGAAGCCGAGTTGCAGGGGCTGGAATTTATTTGTTAGAGAGTCTCTATACTCTCTACAACACAACTTGGCTGCTATTCGCCTGTATGTACAACCTACGGCAATGGGACGAATGCCGCCATCTTTTTTACGCAAGGCGCATAAGTTAGCGCCGTATAGTAAATCAATGATGCCTTCGTCCACATTGCCGGACAACATAAGGTTAATTTGGGCTGTTAGCTCTTTCAAGAGTGCGTCGCCAGCTTCCCCGACGCTTACACCGGTAAGGTCCTTGAGATGTTGTGGAGTTAGGCCATCGAGGCCGCCGGCAGACCCACTCCAGTAAGAGCCAACGGCTGCTAACACGTCCTTGGCTGAAACACTGAGACATTCAGCGTCTGTCTCCAGAGGCTCAGGGAATGAAAGGTTATCAGCAAGTGATGGGTGCTTGCTCTGCAAATCTGCCCGAGTATCAGGAGAGCAAGGCGCCATAACATCGCTGCTGAATAAAAGCCTTGCAGCTCCTCTAATGTCACCTTCCCTTAACTTGGACTCTACATAGTGATAAATTGAGTTTTTATGAAAAATGGTGAATTTTGGGTCAAAGGTATGAGACGAAAACCAGTTTTCTTTTATTTGTGTTGTTAAAGTTTTTTTGGTCGCCTGATCTTTTGCAACATGTAGAATTCTGTAAGGGAAGGTGAGCAATTGTTCCCAAGCGTATTGAGAGTTCTCCCGGACTACCACGGCTATGCACCGGGTAAGATTCTGCGCTACTGATGGCCTAGCGCCTCGGGGGACTCTCTTCAAAATTGGAACTGAGTTTTTTAAATTTGGATAATGTTTGCCAAAAAGAAATTTGGGTGGTAGAGGTAGGGGTTTGCAAATTTGTTTGGATCAAAAGTGCATTTTGGGACTTGTGTACTAAAAAAAATAAAAAAAAAATAAAAAAAATTAAATTGTTACACAAATAACTATTCTTTAATATTGTATTAAGGAAAAACCGTTTTTGACCGTTCTTCAATTATAGGATCTAATCTAACCTATTTTTGCATACATAATGTGCGGCGGATAAAGTATTTGTCCTTGAGGATCTCCAGGAGCCGAGAGGTATGACCTTAGTTTGCGTGCAGCTGTAATTTTATTTCACACGCAACCTGATCCTAATCGTAATTCTGAGCTACAGACAAAATGGTTTTTTAAATGGAATGATTATCCTTGAAATAATGGTGCTTTCAAAAGTGAAAACATATTATCCTGGGATAAATCGACGATATTGACTTTACATATGTAGAACATATGAAACTCCAGTTGTATGTTAATCCTCCTATTTTATTAAATAAACCGTGAACGTGTATCACGATCATTCTAGCTATTATTCTTAACGGCTCTTACAATTCAAGAGTCTGGGGTCCGTTGTAGTAGTTCTCATGGTAGTTAAGCCAGTGCAGATGAAAAAAATTGGGAAATAATTACATAATCCGTTATTTTATTTCCCTCATTTTTTTATTTGCACTGACTTAAGTTCGTTTCGTAGAAGCATGGGCAGAGTTGCACGTCTCTATGCACTCAACGATATTCTCTCCGAAGGGTCTTTGTATCTGCGGATAGCCCATACCAACTGGAATCACCTGGCCTCAGTAGATCCGACGGTATGACTTTGGTGCCGTGGCAAAATGGCAGGTGTCTCTTGTGGGTCGCCACGTGCGTCAGCACCGTCGCTTCCAGCCACCTGAGCCGTACTGCCTTGACTCCAGCAGCCACCGATAAAGACGCGGTGGAAAAAAAACGCGGAAAAATGCGGTGTTAACAGATGGGGATGATGGGCAGTTGGGATACTGACTCTAAAAATTTAGTTAGTGAATTGGGTCGAAGGTTGAGGGGCAGAACCAGAGAAAGACCCTTTTTTAAATCGGTCCCGTAGTTCTTCAGTTTATTCATTACAAATAAACAAACAAATAATTCGTCTTCATATATTAATGTAATTTAATTTTATGCGCTTTTTGTTGTTATTAGAGGTTTTTCCATTAGCCTATTATCCTGTAAGTGCCTGAAACCATTTTAATCTAATGTTTAATATTGATATATTAACTATTTGTGAAGTTTTTACAAGAGCCATATATAGTTGTTTTGTTAAAACATAATTAATTAATGTAACACTATTATTTCAGTTTATTGCATTTCCTGTAAAATTTCCTCACAGATGACAAGTCATATGTTTTTTTGATATATTAAAATAGACAATTCAACCTATAATCGAAAATGCATCGATTCGCAAGGCTGGTATGTTAATGCTATAACGGACACAGTGGTCTAAACATTACAGGAAGTGTATCAAAAGGTGTTTTCCGGAAAACGCAAACAGCAAGAGTCCAAGGTCTCTCTTAAGACTCTAGAACTTATGAAAAAGAGGCGTCTACAACCATCCGCACAGACTTCCTCGTCAGATGAGAGAGCTTTAAACAAATAAATAAAAAAGCTGATACTACGCGACCTCCGACGCTTGAACACTCGCGCCGTCCAGGAGGCGATTGAGCGAGTTTGAGGATTGCAAGTTTTCGCTCAGCAGCTGGGGAGGCGAAACTTAAAACTGCGGATGGCAGAATGATTGCCTCAAAGTTCAAGATTCTCGAAGAGATTGAGAAATTCTATGGACAGCTATATGCATCATGCAAGAGTAAACCGACGCGACACAAGAAGACCACAGAGCCCCGCTCACGCGCTTTTACACCGAGGAGATATCTGATGTCAAGTAGTGCGAGATGGAGGCGGCTCACAGATAACTGAAGTACAACAGTTACCCTAGTTATAACAAAATTACTACTGAGCTGAAAGCAGGCGGGTTCCAATCCGGAAAGAGCTAGCAAGTCTTTTTAGCTCTGTCTTCCAACAGGGTCTAACATGTATGGAGTATGGAGCGGGAGTGCGTTAATACTGTTCAAAAAGGTGGCAACAATTTCCAGCCAACAGAGCGGGTTTTGAAAAGGCTAAAGCATCGTGAACCACATCCATACTGTTCGGTAGATTGAAGAAAATACTCAAGAATATAATCAGCTGCTGTATGTGGCGTTTGTGAACTACGAAAAAGCCTTCGACTCCATCGAAACCTGGGTAGTTCTGGGTGCCCTGCAGCGGTGCCGTGTCGATTTGCGATACATTGAGGACTGAGCTGCTTGTATGACACTACCAAAATGTCCGTCCAGCTCCAAGATCAGAAGACGAAACCCATAAGCCTCCAGCGTGGAGTGAGAGGGGGATCTTACATACCCTGCAACTTTTTTTTGATACATACTAATTATCAATAATAAATCTTCATAGTTGTGAAATCAAGTAGATCAATTTGAAACTAATCTATTGTAGATAGGTTTAACTGATAATTATCCGACACTAGATGGCATCATTTTGATTCTCAGGCACTTTTTGTTAAATTTATTATCTAACAATATTATTTATCCTTAGAATTACGACGGGTGTTTCCCCTTCCGTAAGTTGCTCAATTCATGGAGTAAATTTCTAGGATTGGTTATGTACAGATTTATACTACTAGTCACATACCGGGCCATAGAGTATTTGCGGTGCGGAATAGCAATGGTTAGTGACATACATACCTACCTACTGCCTATGCATATTTGTGGATGATGATCTTGATGCCCTTAATCTGCATATGTCTGTGAACTTCTGAACGCTGTAGTGCTTCTGTATGTGTTTATTCTTTTGTCAATATACGTCTAGTATCTAAATAGTTATTCTCTGTATATCTCTCTGTGTATCTTTTGTGTATTTCTGTGTTGTTACCTCTAGTTATCTATGTGACTATCTCAGTGTACTTTCTTGAAATATATGTATGTATATGGACTCTGTAGTTTCATTAGAGGCTTTCCCAACCGTGGATTCATACAATCCCACTCTGTAGAAGGCGCCCGGGGTATAGAGTCTCCATCTGCTCCTCTGGATTGGCCGCTGAAGCAGCCAGAGTGAGTTACCTGGTTACAACCCCAAACTATTCACCAATGCATTGGAGGACGTCTTCAAGACTCTGGGCGGGGTATCAATAAAAGCGGTGAATACATCCCACATCTTCGGTTCGCCGATGCCATCTTCGTAGTCGCGGAGTCCCTAGAACAACTGGGCGAAATGCTGCACAGCCTAAATGGCGCTTCTCGGTGCGTCGGCATGGTGTAGACATGGATAAAACCAAGATTATGTTCAATGAACATGTTGCACCGAGACAGATTTCCATCGAGGAGGCGACGCCTGGGTCAGGTTATCCAGCTCGGTAAAAACAACTTCGAGAAATAAATAAAATAAATAAATATCCCACAACATTTCACAAAACGCTATCTAGACCCATGGTAAGCATAGCTTAACTAGCTTGTGCTATGGAATCTAGAATGCGGATAAACATACTTAGATACTTATTTTTTTTTGTAAATACATACATATTATACATAGAAACACCCAGACCAATGCAAATAGACATATTCATGCATACAAATATTTGCACTGAGCGGGGATCGAACCCGCGCCTCCTGCGTGGCGGCCGCGATCACTACCACCACGCCACGGAGGCTGTCGAAACGAGGAGAAAGAACTAGTCTGAAGGATCCAACTGGGTTGGGCAGCATTCCCCAAACTACCGAGTCTTCTCTTGAACCTTGAACAAAGGTCTTTGACCAGTGCATCCTTTTTGTTATCACTAACGGCGCCGCATCGTGCAGCGGGCTATGGAATAATAATATATGTAATAAGAATTATATGGAATTCGAAACGAGGTCATCTGACAAAAACCAAAGTTTCGTGACATAGAATAAACAAGTGAAGTGGCAATGGACTGGCCACGTCTGTCGAAGGACCGATGGCCGTTGGAGCAGACGCGTCCTAGAGTGGAGACCGCGAGAAGGCAACCGGAAGGTAGAAGACCCCCTAGCCAGATAGACTGATGACCTGAAACAGGTGGCTGGGCCAGACTGGATGCGGAAGGCGGCGGATATCACACGAAATGGTGCACATTAAGAGACGCCTATGTCCAATAGTCGACTGCGGTGGGCTAATTGATTGATTGATATTTTACACAAACAAACTTAAAACAACTTCTTGCATATTTAATAGCAGTAAGATAATAATTATGTAATCTTTTAAATTTAGCTTTGTACATATCATACAAATCGTCAGCCAAGAAATGAAAAAAAATTGACGTAATTAATATTTATTGCAGAGTTGAATTATCCTAAGTCCAATATATTGCATAAATTATTCACAGCTACTATCACAATCTAATGAATCAATTCGTTCCACTGTGCTACAGTCATTATTAATGTAAGTTCAAATAAGATCTGCTACCAAAAATGTGAAATAATACTTAATTTAATTACATCTACATCCAGAACACATATTATAGAACATGAAATCAATTCACAAAACAGTTTCCCTTATTTCGATTTTAGCTTCTTGCTTTTGTAACTCTCTTCTCACCCGGTCTCTGTATTTATCCAGGTTCAAAATGAAGTCGTATTGTTATAATGTATACTGCAAGTGACGGTCATAATTCACTACATGAATGTCTTGAATCTCTATGTAACAAAATAAATAATTGCAACACTTTCGATACAAATAGTGGTCAGTGTTTTAATGAGGCCATAAGAAATTTCTATGCCAAATTTTATAATTTCAGCATTCTAGGCATGAATAGCTTATTTTGTATTTTTAATACTAGTTGTAGCCACCCTTGTTTCACACTGATTCTGTGTCCGCATCCTATAGGAACTCAATCTCGGGGTTTAAATAGCTATCCAGATACGTTCAGCAGTTTTGGCCAGACTGGGTAATAAATATTCATTCAAATTTAGTAAGGATGGTATAAATTATTAGTACTTACTTTTTCAGTCCTGTCTTTTTGCGTTAGGTTACGATTGACAAAGACCGCATAACTGAAGCGATTTAATAATAATGTCTATTATAGAAGTGTATAGCATGAAGGCAGCCATTGCATGATCGCTCTCGCCTATCGATACACTTTTTCCACCCAGTATCATTTGTAGCTCCATTAAAAAAGCCTGGAAAAAACCATTTGCAATTTATTGAAATATCCTTTCCAGATTAAATTAATTTTATCAATGGGAAATATTCTGGAATCCGATTACGGTCTAATTGAGTTTAATTGAACCATTAATGAAACTTCATTAATATTCAATAGTAGAAAAGTAGTTGAGGCCCGTACATACCTACGTACAGATATTTGTATATATACATATAGATATCTCACAAGAGCTCCGATCGCAATTAGAGTCCCCGAACCACGTTTAATGACTCAATTCAATGAAGTCATTCGAAGACTTTCTCCCGGACGATACTTCGTTTAATGGTTGAGGCAGTTGCATTATGAATTTTGGTGTTTGTGAACTGCAATTTTGTTGGTGGGTTAAAGCAGCGTTGACCGCTCAAACATGAAAAAAATGAATGATATTCATCCCGGCTGAAAATTGGCTAAATTACAGTCATTATCCTCGATATTCGCTGCAAACTGACAAGAACTACATTGAGAGTATCTTCAAAACAGCCTCGTGTAAACTCGGAGTCCTGAACAGAGTGGTACGATTTTTCACGCTGGAGTAGCGGTGTCTTCTATACAAGACACAAATTCGGTCCTACGTGAAATATTACTCGCATCTCTGGGTTGGCTCCGCAAAGTACTTAGTAGATGCTTGCGACAGGTTGCAGCAACGTGCGGTCCGCATTATTGGAAAGAGGTCACGAGCACCCTCGAGCCTCTGTAAATGCGTAGAGATGTTGCTTCCTTGGCAGTATTTTACCATCTCTATAATGGTGAATGTTCAGATAAGCTCTTTCAATTAGTACTATCATCTCCTTTCCTACACAGGTCAACACGAGCAGGGCTTAGATGTGACCCGTATACGGAGAATATATCCGCAGAATTTCCCTTCAAGAAGCAAGCGGTTTGGTGACTCCAACCATTAAGACCTGGAACTCCTTGCCAGCACTCGTGTTTCCTTCTACCTATAGTCCTGGATCCTTTAAACGGGGCGTGATAAAGCATATGATGAGGCCGTTAAACTGAGTGCCACCATTGTTAACATGGTACGTGCATGTAATTGTGACGCTCTTTTCTGAGACGTTGCCTTCAGCTTACTATCAGGCGAGGTGACATCAAATTGACGTGTCCTATAAATACTTAAAAAAAAATTAAGCCAGAAATTATCTTCAAGGTAAAAAATTAAAAAACGCGCCATGCGTTGTACCACAGATAATATATTATAATTCTTATACAGATGCACAATCAGGACCAAGAAATGGGTACACTTGTTACTTTGAAAAGCGGGCAGGCAGCTTCTTAATACAGGAGTTTCAACTAGATGGCGACATTGTTTTTGCAAACTTTCCTAATTTTTAGTAATAAATTAAATTATGAAAATGCAGGGCTTAGATGTGACCCGTATACGGAGAATATATCCGCAGAATTTCCCTTCAAGAAGCAAGCGGTTTGGTGACTCCAACCATTAAGACCTGGAACTCCTTGCCAGCACTCGTGTTTCCTTCTACCTATAGTCCTGGATCCTTTAAACGGGGCGTGATAAAGCATATGATGAGGCCGTTAAACTGAGTGCCACCATTGTTAACATGGTACGTGCATGTAATTGTGACGCTCTTTTCTGAGACGTTGCCTTCAGCTTACTATCAGGCGAGGTGACATCAAATTGACGTGTCCTATAAATACTTAAAAAAAAATTAAGCCAGAAATTATCTTCAAGGTAAAAAATTAAAAAACGCGCCATGCGTTGTACCACAGATAATATATTATAATTCTTATACAGATGCACAATCAGGACCAAGAAATGGGTACACTTGTTACTTTGAAAAGCGGGCAGGCAGCTTCTTAATACAGGAGTTTCAACTAGATGGCGACATTGTTTTTGCAAACTTTCCTAATTTTTAGTAATAAATTAAATTATGAAAATAAATACACTATATACAATGACTGAATAAAACTATAAATATTCTAATCTATATTGATTCTGACAGGTTCTGCAGAAATTGTAAAAGATACAGACGTAATGGACCATGCAGCTAGATGGCACAAAAATAAATAGCACGATTGTCACGAAATCTTTATATGCTTACATACTTACAATGCTTGTGTTCAAGTTCTTAAATAATTTACATGAATCTAAGTCAGTAAATAAGCGTTTTATCTTTAAACGAGTCTACTAGTGCCATCAATTCATTTTAAGTATTACTAAAGATATTTTCTTAGTATCGGTACACCATGGTTGTGTCCCCCCGCCCGAGGAGGGCTAGACCGAGAGGGATGGCCCTGAGGCAGCCGGGGTGCGAGGGATATATCGCAGGACAACCTCACCTTTGGCCTAGCACTACGACCCACAGATGGCGTGCGGTTTAGTTGGTTCGAGTCCGGCATTATACTTCTTACTTATTTGAAAATTGATTAAGATAGGGAAAAATATTGAATTCAACCTAGACCAATTCAATATTTTTCCTATGAGGGAATATCTAGCTTGCAAATGCTTAAAAAAATTATTCAAATTATTTTAGATAAGTAATACATACCAGTGAGTGCAGTGTTACAGATAATATCATTATGAAGATATGTAAGGGTTTAAAATACAATCCTGTCACCATCATAGCAAAAGTGATAGCCATTGCCATGACTGCGATACCCATGGAAACGACAATCAGATACAGCCAAAAACTTGTAAAGTCGAACTGAAATAATAAGACCATTAATATTGTAAAGTTTATAGTCCGTTATGGTACAAGTGTGTATAGTTGGTCATTACCGCTGAAGCGACATTAATAAATAACTATTATTTCAAAAGTGATAAAAACAAAGTTTTAACAAAAAATTAAACCGCCGGAATAACTGAAAAGCAAAAAGTATTAAACTTTTTATATTTAACCTTAATAAATAACTTCTTAAAGTAATGAAACTATATTTAAGAAAATATTGTAAATAGTTGGTTTTTAATTAACCTTAATAACTAAGTTCTTAAACTAATTCACAGAATAGATAATAGTGCTAGCGTACAAAACGGAAGCTCATCCCCTCCCACCGATTTCATTACTTCTCCCCGTACTTCAAACTCATGGGTACTTTTATGGGCACCTAAAACAAAGGTTGTCGTCGGTAAAATGTGGAAGAACGACACTTCGGGAAGAAGGCTGAAAAGTTCGGCTTGCTTCAGTTTTGTAAAGCGTTCTCTTTTTCGCACACAACGACACGTGAATTTCAGTGTTCTTCTACTTAGTTTGTTCGCATTAAAAAATCTGACCACTTACATCGGTCATAGCTAGTCCCACACACGCTCCCACGATCATTGATGAGCAGATCAATCCAAATGCTATAACTTCTATATTATACCGGCATGTTACTATAGCTGCTACAAAACTTGCAAAGACAACCTGGAAAATATTTCGATGGTATTAAAACAGATTGCAAATTGTTATTTTTTATATCTACCTACGTCCACCTGATGGGGAGCGGTTACCGTAACCAATGGAGGTGTGCAACACCAGGACTCCGACTACTGTAACTGATGCCAATAAGTTATAGACTATATTGATATAGGCCTAAAGTTCAAATAAAATAATTCATAACGTTTCTTCATTCACTGTATAAGATGTCACTTATTAGTAATTTTAGACATTAACAGTAAAGTAATTCTTTGCAGTGTTTGTGGTATGACAGTGGTTTGCAATAGGCTATTTGACTATATTTTCCTATACTTTTGAAAAAATGACCACTTTGTAATAATATTATAACAAACTGTCAAAGTGAAATATTCTTACAACAAATAGTTTTAAAGATATTATAGATTTTCAAAATTTATTTTCTTGCGACCACCCGAATTCTCTCCATACAAAATCGCCGTGGCTTGTGACGTCACACGCCGGTTGGGCGTAATGCTAATGTATGGAGTGCAAGAGAATACCGCATTACCTCGGTCAACGTTGCGTTTATACGTAAATAGTTCATAATAAAAGTAATTTGAAATTTAATAAGGAATTAATGAAAAGTTATAGTTTCAGTTTAGTTATGCAATATTTTATTTTGCGAGGCATATTTTTTTAGAACAAGCTAACATATTAAGGAGTATCGGGAAGAATCGACGAAGTCAAATAACCTATTAGTCGAATCGGAGGCTGAGGAAAAATACAGCAGTGACACCATTCTACACCTTCAATGAAGCGTCTTCCAAGTTTTATATCTCACTGTGTCTACCGTTTACGGTTGCAACGTGTAATAATTTCTAGGTTGTAATATTTTCGATATAAATTAAATGCTTAAGTTTCTTCAATTAATTTCATGTGTTACTTATGTGGTATTATTATCTCATGAACAATATTACCGTAAGAACTAAAATGATGTAACTCCAGGGAGCATTGCGTCCAAATTTGCAACACAGCATAATGAAATATACCATTAACAGGCCACCACTACAAAACACATAGTAACATGAATATAGTAAAATATGATTAGAATATTATTGATGATTATTGCTCATAAAAATGAAATGTTAACTTACATTGAGAAGGTATAAAGAAATGGTGAAGGTGCTCTAAATTCTTCGTAAGCGGATGGTCTGGAAAGTAAAACTTATTATTTTATAGGACGGATATTGATAGGTATACAGGGTGGAAGATTTTAACCTTACCTGGAGGGGAAGTACTCTAAATACTGGAGATAGCGAATTTCACTCAAAGGAAACATTCCTTTATTTTTAAAAAGAAACGAAACTGCATTCAATAATTTTTGAAATCTCGCTTGCCATACCCAATTTACGGACCGACTAAAATCACAAAAAGTAACATCCTGTATTTTTATGGCTATAATCGATAGTGTCAATCATAAGGATAAAATATATTTAAGAAACATGGTACAAAGGAAGTTCAAAAAATCTCAACTTCTAGACTCAGTGCCAGCAGATACAGCATTTTTACTCAAGGTGTCATTAGAAATCTATCAACAAAAAAGTTACCTTTGAAACCAAATATTTATTAAAATGAGTAGATACTTAATGACTGAACTTTGTTTCCGGTTTAGAATGTAACTTTATTGGGTATGTAGGTAGGATAGGTAGTAATTTAGGATGCTTAATTGGAAACCTCCACGAGGTGTACGTGCACTCCGTGGCACGGCCAGACCACTGCAAAATCCCATATTCATGCATACAAATATTTGCACAGAGCGGGGATTGAACCTGTGCCTCCTGCTTCGCGGCCGCGCTCACTACCGCAACACCACAGGAAATGTTAATTGAGCCCTGAGACGGCGTGTGATTTAGGTCGGTTTGAGCCCAATGTAACTGACCAGCGGCGGTATCCACCACGAAAAAAAGTAATTTTATTTAAATATCGAATTTTATTGTTAGTATGATATCAGATGAGCCTTTGAGTTAAAGTGCTATATTTTGTCAAATTTAATTTATAAGTTTAGATTTGAAGGATTTCCTTTCATTTAATTTACCATGTTTCTTAGACAGATTTTATCCTTATATTACATTTTTTTTTTGATTTTAATCGGTTCGATTACCGGGTGCGGCATGCGAATTTTTGAATGCCGTGTTATTTCTTTTTAAAATAAAGGAATGTTTTCTTTGAGTGAAATTCGCTGCCTCCAGTATTTAGAGTACATCTCCTCCAGGTAAAGTTAAAATGTTCCACCCTGTATACACGTATAATACGCAGTGTCTCGCGCATCACTACATACCTACATATACAATACTCTATTACAGTAGTAACATAACACTATCTGATTCAAACTTGTTTACCAAAATTTAAACTATACTCCGTGCCAGATCGACTGAGAATAAGGTTTGCAGTAAAGTTATGACAATCAAAACCAATTTAAATTTTAAAGTCAAAGAATTTAATAATTAAATTTTTGAGACAATTAACAATTACAGTAATGTCAATTTAAAAGGCCACTTTTGACATTTCTAGTTAAAAGTGGCCTTTTTTGAAAGGGAAGAACCAAATTTTTCAAAGTTAAGATTGCACAATCGTTTAATTTTTCAATGAAATTCACTTAAAATTGTAGTACATAATCTATATTTATAATTCTTCACAAAAAATGCATTTTGTTCAGTGCATTCGTTTCAGAGATGTTGCAAATGTTTATCGATTTATTAATATAATTGCATGTTTAATCATTTCACCACACAAGCCTATGTCAAATTTTATTTGGAACCATTTTTTTAAATTTCAATGTTAAATTGATCGCACTCAAAAAGTGAGATGTTAATATTAAAGCGATCAAAAAGTGAGATGTTTGCTTTTCCTTCTAAGGACCTGACATGAAAAACGGCCAGGTGCGAGTCACCTTGGGTATGGTTTAGATAATAGTTACGACGTAACATCTGCTCTCGATACGAGTGACAGGAACTATAATAATAAAATCCCTTATTGTTTCAAAAATTATATTCACTCATCAGGTAAATTATTATTGCAATGAGCAGCCTCCGTGGTTGCTTATGTATGCTGATGGACGCGGACATGACCAGAACGGTGGTCTGAAGCTAAATGTGACGAAGACAGAATACATGGCTTTAAACTCGATAGATCCTCATACCCGCCCGCATAGGCGATGACTTGCTCGAGCACACGGACTAGGTTAAGTACCTGAAATCTGTACTTAACGTGACTGGTGACATCGACTGCGATATCGGGGCACGCATTACAGCCCCGTGGGCCATGTGCCGGGAAATGTTTGACGTCACATGCGACGTTTCTGGAATCATGTCATTCGCCTGTGTATCCCTGCAAGGTACCAACCACTGTCGATCAGCTCTACTTATATCTCTCATTTAATATAGAATCCTTATGCATTCACTTAAATAGTATAAAAGAATTCTTTTACACATGATTAACGCATGGACAGTAAACGCGTGGTTGCTTTGGCTCAAAGCAATTATAACATGCCTTTATTTGAACTTCCAGTTTCTGAAAATACTGGTAAAACAGGACAAGAGTTTAGTTGTATAAGAGATTTAAATAAAGTGAACCAATGTTTACGAAGTCATAAATATCTGTGCTCCATGGTTTTGCAATAATGCATATAACTAACGCCACATTGGGCGCCCGCCCATAAATTCATAAATAATATTATAATAATATCCGACAGTCTCTGTGGCGTAGCGGTAGTGAACACGGCCGCTTCGCAAGAGACGCGGGTTTGATCTCTGCTCAATGTAAATATTAGTATGCATGAAAATGGGTATTTGCATTGGTCTACTCTTGCCTCGGAGAGGACGTTAAGCCGTTGGTCCTGGTTGCCATGCGAACAGGCAGTCGTTATGGGTAGTTGGAGCCCTCAAATTCCAACAACTGGTCTAACTGCAATGCTTCGATATCGACTGGGTTATGGACGTCAGATAGCAGTCGCTTCACGGAAAATATCGATGTTCAGCCAAATCCGCAGTTGAACTGGTAAAGTGGACCCCATTCTGCAAGTTAACCCGACTGGGATTAATGCTGGGATGAAGATAAATTTATGATCCGGAGCATCAATTATTTATATGAGAGATAGCAGGAAGCAGCTGATCGATTTATTGTCACTATCATATGACGGCTTATTTTATTATTAGAATTAATATACTTTATTTGTAACTTTATTTAGTTTTAAATAAACCTTTATCTGATGTAAATCATTTTCAACCGACGATTAAACGGAGGAGTTTCTCAAGTCGACGCGTATTTTTTTTTATGTATGACCACGACTTTTACACAGTTTTCCGATTTTAACAATTCTTTTTTTATTGGAAAGAGTATACCCCGAAGTTGGTTAAATTTAAAAATAAAAATTCAAGCCTAAAGGTCGGAAAACCGGGGATGATTGATTGTTCACTCACTAATTGTAAGGTATGAACACGCATAGCTTTTTAAAGAGCAGTTCGATTGTGATAATTCTTTTTTTATTGGAAACAGTATACGTCGGAGGTGATACCATATTAATTTAAAAATAAAAACCCAACCCTAAGGGTAGGAAAACAGGGGATGATTATTAGTTCACTCACTGGTTGTAAGGTATAACTTTTTACAGGGTAGTCTGATTTACATAATTCTTTTTTTTTATTGGAAAGAGTAATATACTCCAAAGTTGGTCACATATAAATTTGAAAAAAAAAATCTAACCCTAATGTAAGGAAAATAGGGGTGATTTATTATTCACTCACAGATTCTAGTGCCGAGTTCTTTTTCTCATTCGAGCAACATTTTTTGTAGGCCTACCCATGTTAGTAAATAAAGCCCGTTTTTTTTAAGTATTTATATTATACAACAATTAATAGCGTAACTAAGGTAGATAGATATTTTAAAAGTAATCAAAAATTAAG
Source organism: Eilema caniola (assembly GCA_949126895.1). Classification (NCBI taxonomy): domain Eukaryota; kingdom Metazoa; phylum Arthropoda; class Insecta; order Lepidoptera; family Erebidae; genus Eilema; species Eilema caniola. Next base: position 10,211,895 of record OX421460.1, on the reverse strand, counting down.
CATGTGGTAATTAGAGGATTATAGCCACAAAAAATATAAAATAAAAACTTTTTAACAAAAAATGATAAACCTTCTTTTATTATACCTCAACTAACTTCTTAAAGTTGTGAAACTATATCTAAGTACGTATTTTTATAAATAGTTCAGTTTTTAAATAACCTCAATAACCAAGTACTTAAACTAATGTTGAGTCGGCGCCAAACAATCAATGTACAAAGATCATTAAATTACCTTAAATTTAACTAAATAATCAAATCTAATTAACAATGCATCATAAAATCTCCAGCGATAATCATTAACATTCCAAAAAATACACTGTTCGCACGACCACTCGCAGTGACGTATGCTCTTATGTGCGTGCCCATTCGGGTTGTTGTCTCGCTTACATTAACTTCGTGAACGCTTGGCATTTTCCGGCGCAGGGGCGTGTCACACCACGCTGCCGCCACGCATAACGTTTTACGTAATTAATCAATTACATTTTTTTAGTGTCGACTCATAATTACTTAGCTATAGGTACTTACATTAGCTTAAGAACTTAGTTCTTAAGGTTAATTGAAAGCACAACTTTTTATAAAAATATACTTAGATATGGTTTCATTACTTTAAGAAGTTAGTTATTAAGGTAAAAATAAAAACGTTAATTAATTTTTTGCTTTTCAGTTTTTTCGGCTCTTTAATTTTTTGTTTAAAAGTTTTTATAAGCATTCAGTACCTTCTGTAATGCCGTAATATAGGTAATAATTTTTGTGCAATAGAAATAAAGGTTCACGCGGGCACCAAGTGACGCTGCAGTCGGTTTCGCTACAGTGTGAAAAATGTTTACAACCCCTAAGTAAGCGGTTCAAACTGGTCGCAAGGTCAAGTCGGTCAACAAACTTTATTTACAATTCATTTGGCACGAGGTATAGAATGTTGGTTCTCGACGGTGAGTAAGGTAGTCAGAACTCACTGGAGAGTATTTGTGCTGTCAGTGAGAAGACCTAAGGCATGTCGTGCTGTGTCTCCTAAAGTCTGTTTAGAAGACACAGTCACAGAAACTCTCTGTGCTTACAGGATCGGCAGCATGAGTGTGCCTCCCCTGGTGTTGGACATGTCCATAGGCCACAGTAATGCCTTTCCATCAAGTGGGCCGTGTGCTTGTTCGTCACCTCAATGGTATAAAAAATTGATATTAAAACGTACATATTGTATATAATTATTATTACAATAGCACTAATTAAAAACATCGCTGCTAAGATAGCCATCACCAGCCTCACGAAATCATTTCTTGCTTCAGGATTGTAATCCAATATTTCATAGTCCTCGTCATCTTCATCACCCCAGAACCAATCGGCGAAAGCTACAAAACATTTATTAAAACACTTTTATAAAATAATAATGTTGTTTTGTGGCACTGAGCACTTTTAAGGGTAAAAAAGAATCATGGAACTCATCGTCATCGTCACGGAACGCTTGGGCCGCCATCGAGACGCGTATTAATTTTTGTTTCTATCGGCTATCCCTAACGCCTGCCCCGCAAGTTTTTTTAGTCATATTAGTTTTGCCAGATCCTTCATTATTGGTCTGCTCTGTAACTCACTGTACATTTCTTGTGTCTAATGCTATATCTGTCAATTATCATGTTCTTCAGTTCAAGTGGTATAAAAATTACTTACATTGTTAAAAAATATTCTAAAGTTTTGAGGGTATACTGTGTATTTTGAATCGAGTTTCTTCTACTTCTTTACTCTCCTGAACCAATACCGTTTCATTTTCATTTAACATTAACAAATTATTGCCCTCCCTTAATTGGACTTTTAGTACATAGTGCCAGTCCTCTAATATATAGGTAGGTAGATATTTTTTGTAGTCCTGCAACAAAATGTGTGTAAAATCTACTTGAACAAGTTTTTTATAGTCTAATTAAATTTTTTAGCTATCCAAATTGACAAAAATGTATGCTTTCGACTACTATGATATCGTTTCGTAAAATTATTGTTTGTGGGGCAATGGAATCGGGAGAACTTACGTAAAAATGATTTTTTTTTCATGAAAGGATTATAATATTTCTTAGACGTTTTAAATAAACTTAGACTGATAATGGAAATCGACAAATATAGCATTAGGTGAACAAAGGTTCTGATGAGTCATGCTCACCGATCTGCCCCTCTAGACAAGTGGCAATTCCTTGGCCGGCGTTTGATGGAATAGAACGACGAATGTATGGGATTTGACGTTTATGACAGTCGTTAACGCATGTCAAATGTGTCAAATCCCATACATTCGTCATTCTATTCCATCAAACGTCGGCCAACGACTTGCCACTAGTCTAGAGGGGCTGAGTTTTAACTGGTCTTATTTCGAGAAATGTTGCGGGGACATACATACATTGATACCTGAAAATCTCCCAAAGGGTAGGCAGAGGTATATTCATACACACATTTCGCCAACTAAGATTTTCGGTTACACGCAGGGACACATAGGGGCCGAGCTTATAGAATAACATTCAATTTGAGCAAAAGGTATATAAATTTTTGTAGCTTTAATAATAATTGAAAGTTTACTAAAATTGCAGCTTTTTGCATTATTTTAAATAGATTTGTGATAATTTACTATTGAAGAAACACTGACTAACTGGCAATGGCTTAACAATAAAGAGTAAGGTTTTAGGAAGAATCAGTGTCTTATCAACAGAAGTAATATTATGTGTTTGTGAGAAGTTATGGACCGGATTAATTCTCGTGCAAATTGATCATATGGATAAATTTTTAGCCATACTAACAATGTAGAGCTTGGTTATAAATAGAGCTTGATTATAAAAAAAATCATATTGCCATTTTCGAAAATAATAAAGTACTAACAGAATTGAGTCCATGTCTTGAATTTCCTTTGCCGATTTAAGCATTTCTGCTGTGGAACATTTTGCGGTTTCCTTAAACCCCATCTCAAAAAGTTCCTGAACAGTGTCTGCTGCTTTTTGAACCAGTTGGATCTTCTATTACTGGCATTTTGAAAAAAATCAATTCCTATGTCTATTACTGTATCTTTGTAAACTATTGATGAGGCTACAATGTTATCCATATTGATCAAGGAATCCTTTCGGTATTTTACAGCAATTTCTGTTTTGTTTTCAGATAACTTAATTTTCTGAGTAGAATCATATTTTTGTAGTTCACTCGTAACATTATCTTCATCGTTTTTATTATTTTTTGTACTTATAACTTCATTTGCAATAGTATTATTCAATTCTGGATTGCTCATCTAGATGTGAAAATATAAAAGTAATATAAAAGTAAATATCCCCGTTTGTACAACATCATCTAAAATGACAGTTGGTGTATGTCCAAATCTGTCAAATCAGGCTCCAACACATAGATTTAGTATTTCTATATCTATGCTCCAACATTTTTTTTTAGTCAATGGCTCCAACACTTTTAATCTTTTAATTTTTGCATTGCATGAATTGGCCGGAGCACAGAATAGATAATAGTACTAGCGTACCTAGAGCTAAAAATTGGTAGAGGTCTTAAATACATCTTAATATAAAGTGGTTGACAGACGTGCGAGTAAGTACGCGAGCTTACGGCTTAGCGACCTTACTCGCACGTTTGTCACCATAAGTTCGCATAAACCGCCAAAGTTCGATGGCGACTGGCAAGTTTGAAATTTGCTCGTCCGTCTCGGCTCGTACGTCTGGCAGTATTGCGAGCCGTGAGCCACCATTTTGTTCACATTACTTGCGTTTTATACAAATTACTTGTTCCCAAAGTATGATTTATCGACGCAGAACTTGACCACGAAGTATTCCTTTTTATACATTATACATTAATATTCTGGTAAGCTAATTCTTGCAACTCGATTTTGCAGAAGATATCCTCAACCCACGGAACAGACAAAAACGGCTATTATATTTTATATCGAGGTGTATTAAGATAAAATATTATAGTATCTTCGCCATGTGTGACGCCATTGAAACCAAAAAGCTTTTCAGCATTATCACTGACTAAACATAATTGAATAAATCTATTCGTTACTTTAGTAATGTACTAGCTTTTCGCTCCGCCCGCGTGGATGTCGGTTAACGCTTAGTGTTGAGCCGACGCTACTGAGCATTAAATTCGCCTCTCTACTCAACTTTGTCCTAGACTATTAACTCGCCCCTGTTCTCGAGTTTATACTCGCCTCTATATTTGACTCTCTACTCCTCGAGTTTCTACTCGCCTCTATACTTGAATTTATACTCGACCTTCTTCTGACTTCTCTGCTCCCCTGGCTACTCGATTCTGTACTCTCCTCTATACTCGCCTTTCCATTGCCCTCTCTACTCGCCCATCCACTCGATTCTCTGTTCGCCTCTCTACTTGACTCTCCCCACTCGCCTATCTACTCGCCTCTCTATTTGCCTCTCCACTCGCCTCACTATTCGTCTTTCTACTCGACTCTCTACTGCACTCTATTTAATTCTATACTATTGATTAATATGTTTAAATGAGCACTGGCTAACTAACCATCAATTCATTTTCAGCTTCAATAATCATCAGGTTGCAAGCTCGTTCATCAGGAAAAACTATAAACGTGGTGGCTCCTTAATATTAGTGAATAAATTGTTAAAATTTAAAGAAAGATGTGATGTTGTGAGCCTTACTGTTGAGCGAGTGCTAGAGATCTCTTGTGTTGAATTGGAGCGATTCATTGTACTGAAACTTTACAAACCTCCATGCGCATCTATTAATGCTTTTTTAGACATAGCTGAGGCTGCCTTAAATAAAGTATGTAATAACCATAAAACAGTTGTTGTTTGTGGAGATTTTAACATAAATATATTGGACAAAAATTCTGATAGTTATAACTTTCTGAATTTATTTAAATCATTTAATCTAATAAATATTTTTATGGAACCAACCAGAATAACGAGCACTAGTGCAAGGTGCATTGATAACATATTTAGTAATGTAAAACCTATACATAAATCAATAATCAATAAGGTTAAATCTGATCACACAGGGCAGTTGGTTTCCTTTCCGAGTACCCAAAGTATTGTAAGAAAACAAATAAGTATTATACCATTCAGCGAAAGCCGTATAGAAAAGTTTAAATTTACAATAAAAATAAATAAAATATTTTATTTTCAATAAGCAAAATACAATTTGTCTATCTCTATCAAATATTAAAGCACTAAATAATATTTAACATGTACATTTTATTTTTATAAATGTAATATTGCAAAAAGAATCCAATTGTTGCCCTGTCACGGAAATGCGGATCACATGTACAAATCATTATTCAACCTGATTAATGGCGAGTTTAGTTCAGTTTTTACTCCTAGACACTGTTCTATAAGTGAAAAGCTAACTTTTAGTGATTGGGTAACTCCTGGAATTTTCAAAAGCCAAAATAAAAAGACTCTATGAAGAGAAATCTTACAATCACAGTCCCAACTTTCAAGAGTTTGTAAAAAAATATTCAAGAATATTTAGACAAGCCTGTCTCGGAGCAAAATCAATGTATTTAAAAAATAAAATCAAATGTTCAAATAATGTTATTAAGACAACTTGGAATGTCAAATAGTGAGACCGGTAAAACGAAAGTACGTAGTCAGGATTTTCACCTAAAAATAAATAATATTGATATTAAAGAAGACTTTGAGGTTACAACTGAATTTCAATTTTTTTTTTTCCAACATTCCAATTGTCTTTACAAGAAACCTTTCGTCTTGTTCTAAAACTGCCGAGCAGCTTCTTAAGCACGGGGTGAATGAGTGCGGCACAGATTTTGAATTTTCAGCTGTTAGCCCTAGAGATGTTACAAATGCCTTTAAATATGAAGAACACAAAAGATTTATGGGGTTTATCGGTTAAAACTATTTCACATATTATTACTGTAATAGCTCCATACCTGGCAGCTGTATTCAATTGCTGTGTCGCATCTGGTGTGTTTCCTGACTTGATGAAACATAGTAAGATAATTCCATTATTTAAAACTGGTGATACTGGAGACCCCTTTAACTTTCGGCCTGTTTCCGTTCTACCTACTCTAAGATCTTTGAAAAGCTTATGTTTGGCCAGTTGCTTAGTCACTTTAATGTACATAATTTACTTCACAGGAAACAGTTTGGATTCACGAGGTGATGTTCAACCATAGATGCGGGGGTTATTTTACTAAAAAGTATTTTTGAGGCTTGGGAGGAGTCGCAGGATGCTTTGGGTGTTTTCTGCGACTTATCTAAGGCATTCGATTGTGTTCACCATGAGACTCTTGTCAGAAAACTACACCACTATGGTATCAGAAACAGGGCTCTCGATCTTCTGACTTCTTACTTGAGTAATAGGGTTCAGAGGGTCGAAGTAAAAGGTAAACGACCTGCAGGAAGCCCAGTTGTAATGGGCGTTCCGCAGGGGTCAATCCTTGGTCCATTTCTGTTTTAATATACATAAATGACTTACCTTACTATGTAGGGGATAAGCATGTGATTGTATTGTTTGCAGATGATACTTCCTTGACGTTTAAAATTAATAGATAATTACACAATTATGACAAAGTTAACAGTGCACTCTCAAAAGTTGTTCATTGGTTTAATGTTCATAATCTGCTTTTGAATGATATAAAAACTAAAGTAATCAAATTCTCGACACCTAATGTAAGGCAGGTAGCTACCAATGTACAACTTAATGGATCTGGGTTGGACCCTGTGGGGACTGCTGTATTTTTGGATATCACTATTGACTCAAAACTGCAGTGCGGACCGTAGATTGAAAAATTATCAGGCAAATTAAGTTCTGCAGCATATGCAGTAAAAACAATTAGACGGCTTACTGGTATTGAGACAGCTAGAATAGTTTATTTTAGTTATTTCCATAGTGTTATGTCATATGGAATTCTTCTCTGGGGTAATTCTGCGGACATTAATACCATCTTTGTATTGCAAAAGAGAGCTGTAAGAGCAATATACCAACTTGGTCCTAGAATGTCTCTAAGAGAAAAGTTCAAAGAAATAAACATTCTTACGGTTATTTCGCAATTTATTTATGAAAATTTACTTTATGTGCATAAAAATATAGACTCCTTTACTAAAAAGAGTGATATACATGGTATAAATACTAGACATAAAGGTAATCTTGTGTTACATACTACTCGTCTCCAAAAAATAAGCAACTCTTTTATGGGGCAATGTATTAGATTCTACAATAAACTTCCCAATGAAATTAGAACATTATCCATAAATAAATTTAAAACAACAATTAAGGCCAAATTGTGTAGCAGAGCATATTATAACATTTCAGACTATTTGAATGACAAAAATGCTTGGGATTAAGTAGCTCTAAGTCAACACAAGAAAATGATTGTACATACATGACGACGTTTTTTTTTAAAAAAAGGATTCCTACTGGGTTTTATGGCAGTGTTTCTCAGTAGTTGCCATGTCACGCACTGCACGGTAGGGGAAAAAATAATGACGATTCCAAACAAATTTAATATTTTTATGGAATAAATGATTTTTTGAATTTGAATTTGACTCGCCTCTCCACTGGCTTCTCTAGTCGCATATCTACTAGCCCCTGTAGTCGACTCTACTCTACTTCTTATTTGACCTCTAAACGCCTATCCAATCGCTCCTATAACAATCTCTACTCGCCTCTCCACTCGCTTCTATATTTGGCTCGTTACTCGACTACGTCCGCTTTCAAGTTATAAACCACCTTTGATCAAAATTTCATGAGGATATCTTCAAAAAGAAATTCTTACTGTTTATCCCCTATTCACCCCCTTTTTTGCGCGATTATAAAATGACAAACTTTAATAACCTATCCCTATCCCCCTTTTGCCCTCTTTTTAGGATCAAATGTGGCCTATGTTCATAGCCATATCCGTTTCCTAATTCTAATCTATCTCTGTACCAAATTTCATCAGGATATCTTCAAAAATGACAAACTTTCATACTAACTATCTAGCCCTAATCCCCTCCCCCCTTCCAGTTGCTAACAGGGCACGGTGAGTTCTCCGGATACTTGGCTAGGTTCAAGTGTAAGGAGGACCCATCGTGTGCCTGCGAGCCTGGGGTACCTGAGACGGTCGCACATATCATCGTGGACTGCCCGATCCACGGACGAGACAGGCACGACATTGAGGCTAAATTAGGAATCAAAATGATAAAAGATAACCTACCGCTACTGACGACTAATTCCTAGAGTATGCAAAGAGGATTATAATAATAGTAAATAACAGAAATAGGAGGTAAAATAAAATCTCGTACATGGTATTGTACATCAATATCGGGCAGTAGATTTTAAGCACAGTTAAAATAAGGAAAATGTATAAAGAGGTATAAGTTCAAAAAGTAAAATGTAAGATAGATAAATATAAGCACATAAATGTATAAAATAGCAAGTAAGTGTGTAGAATATGTGGAGAAACTGTAATAGCATAAATAAATACTAAGTTAAATATATGTTATCATATAAGTGTAAGAAATGTAATAATCTAATAGCAATAAAAAAGCACCAGAGTCGATAATAAATTCCCGTCCTATCCCAAAAAAAAAAAGTATGAAAGGCATAGTATGAAAGTACGAGAGGCATGTAAGCGAGAACTTGTATGGTACTAGAGGATAAGAATGCAAGCGTGAATAAATATACAACACAGAAAACAAACAAGATGAATGATGATTAAAATGTGTAAAGTGTAATTTCCCAAGTATTGTACTTTACACATTTTTATTTTCCAAGTTGCTAGGAGATTCTGGTACACCTTTAATACTAGCTAATGCTCACATTTAATACGACCCACAAGAACCTATGCTCGGGATAAAATATGGTTTGCGACTGATTTTCAGATCTATTAAATGTGCATAAAAATATTACAAAAAATTTAAAAGCCGTTTCGTAGGAATTTAAAGACAAACACTGTGACACTGAGAATTTTCTTTATTTATACATCTATACATCTTTACTCTATACATATTATATTATTTCAATAAAATTGAAGTGTCTGTTTGTAATATTGAAATAACCTTTTTGTACTACATGCATATGAATATAATACGGTACGGTACGGTAGATTTTTTACAATTTTTGTCTATCTGTCTGTTTGTTCCGGCTAATCTCTGAAATGCCTGGACCGATTTTGACGGGATTTTTATTGGCAGGTAGCTGATGTAATAAGAAGTAACGTAGGCTACTTTTATTTTAGAAAAACGGCGTTGACTCAACACTCAGCGATAACTGACATCCACGCGGGCGGAGCCGCGGGCAACAGCTAGTTAGCTATAATCTTAATTAGCTTATTAGCCCAACTTATTTACCTATGACATCTGACCGAATTGAGCACTGTTCGAGTTTAGATCCAACCACAGGATCACTGGGTACATTTTAAATGAGGAAATTTCACATGAACTTTAAATACCATACTTTGATATATTATCTATCCGTGGAAGGGATGCTAGTATAAGTTTCATGAGATAATACTACTCTAAAAGTCACCAACTGAAAAATACTGTGTCGCTACTTCATAAACCTGGAAATCTCATAAATCTGTAGGTGCAAAAGTTTTCAAAAACTCTTCCCTGCAGTTTATAGTGAACCAAGTTATGTCTAGGTTTTAAAACAGACAACATGCAATATTTACTTACTTTTAATTACATTACGGAGTTAGTGCCTTTCAAGTAGGCCGTAGGCAAAAAGTCTCGAGTAATCACGTAGAAATTAGTTGGACATGTTCCGATTTGTTTGTGTACTTAAACTTAACTATAACGTTCGCATTCAGATGAGACGCTTCCCTAGCTGAGAGAAATTAGGTCTAAGTGCGTTCTATGAGCATATCTTTAGATTCAGAATACTTCAATTTGTCTTTGTCTTAAATTGAATTATTATTTCATCATCAGCCTTAGCTCTTTAATATATACAAAAGAAAATTATACTTGTGCCCTTATACTGAAGATAAGTAAACAAATGTGATAAGTAAACAAACAAACAATACGTCTATTATTGCAAGCATCCTCTACTATCATTTCCTTGCATACTGGTTACTGAAGATTTACTAACTATTGATGCGTTTTATCCTTTTTCAAAAATTTCACCAGTTTCATAAATTTCATTGCTTTTTTTTTTCGATACCTATCCTGTGTGTAAAAATTTGCCTTACATTAATTCGTTTATTACTCATTACTTCTCAAGCCACTGCTTTGTGATACAACCTCTATAACCGCTACCCACTGTTTTCATAGCGCATTCATTAATTCTCTAATAAAATGTTACAACTCTGAACATTATATTTTCCCTATTTTAATTAATCTAAAATATATTTGAGTAAAGCCGTCTACATTTCTAGTAGAACTTACAGTGCGACTTAATTAAAACGAAAATACAAAAGGCACGACGTTTGTTTGCAAAATGTATTAGAATGCAACGCTGTTGTTACGTTAAGTCCACGAAATCTAGAGTAATTAAAACAAGCACGCGATAAGACTAATGCGGTGGATTCTATCCTCACCGTGAAAAGGCAAACCTTTGTCTATGGCATCGTTTTTGTAGGCACCGTAATCCAAATTCAAGTACAGGTAAATGTACATTGGAGTAGACACAATGTAGGACAACGCTGGTAGGCAATGATTTTATTTCATTAACACACCTTCACATTTTGCTCGACATAATTTTTGGTCGCGATAGAAGGGTATATGATATTGTGATAGGCTTTCATGATTAAATTTTAACATTTGAATAATAAGATAGACAAATTAAGTACACACATCAACATGGTCTAGGGATATTTTGTTCCTGGTTAAAGATATAATTTTATCTACTCTGATACTATAATACACAGATTATACAATTGAAATCAAAACTCTTATGACGAACATTACGCACAGGCCAAAAAAAAAAGTTTTATTACGTTACAGGTCTTGCATGGACACCGATATCATGAAATAACTTTTTAATCATAACGATACACCTCTACTTTAAAAAAGAATCCGCAGATTCGAAAAAAAAAAGAAACACGCATGCGCAATCGATGTTTGCGCCTTGGCGAGAACATTTTACATTTAAATTTTGTTTGTAAAATAAATTAGTTTATGTATTATAGTATGGGAGTAGATAAAGTAGTGTATGACACTGTACATAACTTGGTCTTATAACACTCGTGTGATATTATAAAAAAACTCGCCTACGGTTCGTTTTTTTAAAACACACTCGTGTTATAAGAACCCTTATTTTGCAACACTATCATAAACTACTATACAAATACAAGTCATTTAACTTATATTGTTGACCCGTGAGAAGGCGCACCTAATTTTATTACACAGAGGCAAGCACGTGCAAATTGCTCACAGTACTTTAAACGATTATTAATCTACTGTTGAAGTAGTTATTGGCTTATAATGGATGTATATGAATAAAACAAGGTTCAATAAACAAGAAATTAATTATTTAAATTTAAACTTTGTAACATAAATGCAACTTCACATAGACAAAAAAAATAGTGTTAGGCATTTTCATCGACTTAAAAAAAGCCTTCGATACCGTAAGCCATAAACTGCTTCTGAAAAAACTTACGTCGATTGGAATTACTGGCCAGGCTTTGAGGATGTTTGAGTCCTACCTAACATCAAGAACACAAATTGTAAAAATTGATAATAAAGTTCAAAGTGATCCACAACCAATAACATGTGGAGTTCCACAAGGTTCAATTTTGGGTCCGTTGCTCTTTTTAATCTACATAAACAATGTGCACGAATTAGGACTTAACGGACACATTACTCTATACGCAGACGACACTAGCTTATTCTATTTTGGTCCTTCGCTAAGTAATATAATTTCTAGAGCCCAACACGATCTGGACGCCATCCATGATTGGCTAAGTTATAATCTACTAACAATAAATATTAGCAAAACATGTTATGTAATATTTACGGCAAAGAACAAACCACTACCTATGCATATACCTCTCAAAATCAGTGATACTCCCTTGACAGAAAAGAACAACGAAAAGTATCTTGGTCTACATTTGGACGCACATTTAAATTGGAAAATCCACATCGATCACATAAAAAGCAAACTAATTTCACTGCGCGGGTCCCTTCGAAATATAGTACGATGTATCCCCCTCAAGCTTCGTTTCACAATCTACAACACACTTGTGAAACCACACCTATCATACCTTGTCGAAGTATGGGGAACAGCCGTCAAAATAAGAATAGCTGAGCTACAAAAACTGCAAAATAGAATCATAAAACTGCTCTTTAACTACCACTACCTAACAGAAACTAAAAAAATATACAAAGAAACAAAATTAATGACCATCAAACAACTTCACAATTACAATGTTTGTATTTTTATACGAAAAACTATAAACAGTAAAGTTCACACTAATCTGCAATTCCCCAAACGGAAACAAAATGTTGCGTACCCCTGTACTCGCCGAAGTAGCTTCATCGTCACGCCAAAGATACGAACTATATAACTATGGTCGAAGTATGATAACATTTGACGGTGCGCGCCTTTATACCCTCAGATATTAAAAATATTAGCTCTTTTAACGTATTCAAAAAAGAAACTTACATAATAATATATTGTTTCCGACAATATGTAGTAGGCAATAGTTAGGAATAACGGTGTTTATTGTTTGTTAACAGTGTGAATTTGAAATAATTATGTGATTATCATGATATTGTGCATTGGATGAGTTTCTTGGTTTGCTTGTGGTCCATAGGTATATGTCCGTATCGCACGTACTTTTTATTTCATGTACCTACTTTATATTTCAAATTTTATGTACTTAACATTAATTCTCTTGGCGACGACGAACTGATATATTTGTAATATGTATATTTAGTATTGTTCTCATGGAAGTGATGTAAATCTTATTATGAGAATAAATATCTTTAAACCTAAACCTAAACCTAACTTCTTAAACAAGTTACAAATCAACTTATTAATATTTTCATACTTTTATCAGTTTTCATTAAAATGACACCAAAAATCTTACTTATTTTTTATTTTATTTGGGATAGCAACAGTCGTTTACAAAAGTTTGTACCAGTAAATAATTACTAAACTATGACTAATTACAGCCTCCCATATTGCATATAAGCAGACTGATTGCAAATAACAACAAAAAGACCAGATACACACCAAAAATAAAAAAATAAAAGTGAGAATGATAGCAGTGGCAGCAAATAAAAAATCGTGATGTTGAAGTTCAATATGTAGTAGGTATACAAATAAGAACAATGAGCAGTATCGGCTTATTGAGGTGCTTAAAAGAGACGATGCCTTAGAGCGAATGCGTGGAGTCTATGAACGTAATAAACGCGGCTCTGCACCACCCCGCACTCACGTCACTAAAGTGATTATAATATAACAAATTGGGTGAAGATGTAGGTAAAAAAAGGTATAGAGTAGACACATTGATACGTTCATCGTATTGTGCCAACTTCACGTAACTAAGTTTGTAATTTTTGATATTGATGTACTAGCTTATGACGGCGGCTCCACCCGCGTGGATGTCGGATTTCGAGGCTTTGGGCTTATCTCTTGCACTATATACACTACCGAGTCCTTTCAAACCAAAAAAATGCATCTATATCCATTGTGTTCATCGCAAACAAACATTCCGAAAAGAGAAGAACTCCATTTTTATTTGCATTCAAAATCGATAGCCGAATATAACTCAAGTAGGTACCTATTCTTTTAAATATCTGCAGTGCAAAATACAACCACTTTACAGATTATCTTCTTCTGCATCATGTTAGCATTAGTCGCAGTCGCCTCTGAAGCTTTCGCCTCGAATTTTGACTATATCATAAAATTCAAACAAAATTTTACCACCTTTAGGGATATAAAACTTAAATAAAACTGTAATTTAATTCTAAATAACCTGGTAGGTACCATTTTCGTACAAGATTAAAAATGATCGAATTTTTCAATAAAAAAATTTACCCTTAAATTCAAGATGTCAAAGAACGCAAAGAACTGAGTACCACGCAAATCTGAATTTATTCTACCAGTGACCTCCCTCAAAGAATTCCGAAAGAAAATTGCTACTAGGATTTTTTCTGTCAAATCCTATATTCTTGGGGTACATTTACATAGTGCCAGCGTTTGCAGTGTAAGCATCTTGTATTCAATAGAAATAACAAACAAACTTATTATGTAGTTGCAAATTACAGAGTTAAAAGAAATGTAGTAGCTATCATATTAATTACCATATCAAACCATAGAAACACAATTTTCCAACGTTTTATTTTGCGCTGGTAAAAATCTCCCTAATTCTAGCAAGAAAATTTTTTTTAGATGTTACCAATGGGTCCATACCACCTACTGAATGTTATATTACAGGATCGCATTATTCTAGCAGTCACAGCATTCTGTCCGTGTGGTGTAGGATGCTATGGTACACTTAGCATTTGGTGTGCCGCGTACGATACATTGGAGTTTTAAACGTTATTCGGGCGAGTAAGTTAGGGCAATCTATGCGACCACGAAGTATATCAAAAAGTAGTGTCATGTCACTCTTCCAAAGTAAGCAAGTTATACATTCGGCAGTTATTAGTGTAATCAGTTTGATTTATGAAACTTGAAGTTTAGTTTATTGGTCTTCTTACGAAGTTGCCATGCTATGGACTCACCGAGGGACGGATGGATTGCCAGCTTTTTGTCCAACAGAAGTTTCCAAGCCGTCGCCGCGTCGTCGATAGCAGCTGCTCGGACCGCTTGGACATAAACGCTGCTGTCTCACAAGGATTCGTGTTGTCTCTAATTCTGTTTCTGCTGCATATCAATGATATGCTGTATGATGACTCCATTAATTGTTATGCGGACGACAGTACCAGGTACACGTGCTACACTGGCCGCACAAATATCTCTCAGTCCGAGATGAAGGAAAGTCGCGAACTACTTGTGTCTGAAATCGGAACTACTCTCTCGGCATTATCCGATTGGGGTCGACTAAACTTAGCTCAAATCAACCCCACTAAGACACAAGTATGTGTATTCACCGTTAAGAAAGCCCCATTTATTGTAGCGCCTCAGTTCCTGGGTACAACACTTACCATTTCCTCAAGTATCGGGATCCTAGGCGCCTACATCTCAAGTGACGTTCAGTACCGTAGCCATTTGGAGAACAACGCCAAGCTGGCATCGAAGAAACTTGGAGTGGTTAACAGGGCGAAGAAGTACTTTACTGTGAGGCAACGACTCCTTCTTTATAAGGCATAGGTCCATATAAAGTACTGCTGTCACCTTTTTGCCGGAGCACCTGCATACCAGCTTGATTCCTTCGGAAATGGTAAAAATACATAATTAAAAAAAAAAACCGACTTGAAAACACTATAGGTAAAAAAAAGTTTAAAATAAAAGAGTTTACAGAAAGAATTCAGACATTTTCGATCTGTTAGGATTCGGTGCCAATTTTGATTGCTGAGTCTGAACTGCTATAATGCCATCAATTTATATATGATGACTTGCTGGGGTAGGGGTGGCCTTTCTTACTTTGACTATGCTATATCTTTTACCTGTTTGACCTGAACCGATCCGAGCCGACCTGAATTAATCGATATTTCATTTAATTGCATCATGGTAGTTCGCGTACAACAAACACAGTTGGAACCGACTTGTAACAGATCAAAAATCTGTAAATTTTCTCTCTAATTCATTTACTTATATTAAACTTTTTTCACTTCTATGGTTTTGAAGTCGGTTTTATTTTTATGAATTATTTATTGAGCGTCTATTCTTACGCCTGGGACATATATTTCATCCGAAGATTGCTTCGTATCTGTTTCGTGAGTACTGTGGATGGTGGAGTTTCTATGCTGTTAACATGAATTTACACGAGATTACATAAGAAACAACTCACCAGAATCCTTTTTCAACCACAAACACATTCGTGTCTGAAGTTGATCGTCGATTTTACATGTGTATTGGAGCTTAAAACAAAAACTATTATTCTTAAAATATTACTACAGAGTATTCATGTAATAATTAATCATTATAATACAAATTAATAAAATAATTCTTCAGAAAAGACAATAATACTTTATTTAATTAGAACAATAAATACTTACACGGATGGGCGGGTGATGAGCAAATTGCCGCACGATAGCACGCGGTCACCACAAGCGCTTAGCTGCGCGGTCGCAACGGAACTTACCGACATGAGAGTTGCGTCAGCATGAATAGCTAGGAAGGCACTTAAGACGTTATGACGTTGCTATCACCAAAAAATTTGGATTTAATTTTTGCGTGAGCAAATGGCTTATAGCGCGCTTTCTCATGGATTAAGAAGCTATTAGGGTAAATGAAATGTCTCGTCATCTCGTCCATCAATCAGAACATGCATTGGTTTTTAGGTGACATCGGCTTAGACCCCAAAGATCTTGGTGAAATCCCATTCAGCAAAGTAAGTAAATAAATAAATGCTTTTTGGTGAAACATTGTAATAATACAAACAATTCACTGAACATATATAAGTAGGTATCAATCTTTACTGATAGTGTACATGTCATACAAAGTTGTGCTTAACTGCTCTGCTTGAGTTAATACTGAGGAAAATGATAATATTTTTCCTTAGATATGTTGTTATCATCGTTTCTCGTAATTTTATTCGTTTCTACTCGTTTCAACGTCATTAGTACTTGACAGGAAGATGATAAAAGTGCACTTTCTTGTAATACGCATCATTTAGTACGCTGTAGCATCAATGAACCATTTTCTACGTAACAAAAAACTTTTATAATTCACCTTAAACATTATTCTATAGGTATAAAAAATACCTTAATAGATTAATTTTGGGTAGGTATATTGCAATTAATCTATTAGTTATTTTTTGTTTCACGTAAAATTGGCCAGCTTACTCGCCTGACTTTGCCAACAGGTAAGTTTTCAGATAACATTCGGCCCCATTGAAAAACGTTTACAATATACAATTTTATTATACTTCGATATTTATTATATTTATATTGACTTCCGTGCCGGACCATACCTTTGTTTTAAATCTCCATGGATACCCATCTCTCCAGAGTCGGAGGGGAGGTCATGTGAGTCGTTATGCTAGGCTGAAGGTGGAGGTTATCATCGACATACCCCTTTCGGTCTGAACCTCCTCGGGAGGAGGGACCACGCGGTTCCCAACTCGCCCCCGTATGGGAGGGCGCGTATTGCGCGCCACCGCCGTGGCCTGCTTCTGCTAGGGTGACACGTGCCCATGGGGGGCGGAGGTCGTTCGGCGCCCTCCGAAACCCGAGCCGCCTACGTACGCGGGCAGCGATGGTCGCGAGTCTATCTCGCTCATCACGCCATGCTCGCTCTGCTGTCTCTTTCTTGAGCATTATTTGCTCGCAGAAGGAGGCGCTGACCGCCCACGCATCCGCGCAGCGGACCATCGCCGCTAGCAAGGTGGAGAGCGTGAGCACTCCCACCCCCAGGGCCACCACCAGCTCCCGCCTCGGCGTCTCCCACGCCGGACACTCGGTGAGCGTGTGTAGCCCCGAGTCCTCGCTCGCGTCGCAGTGATGGCACTCGGGGGGATTGCCCGTCAGTCGCAGATACCGCCCGAAGTTTCCGTGTCCGGTAATGATCTGCGTCTGATGGTACGAGAGGCTAACGTGTAGCCTCTCAAGCCACTCCCCCATGACGGGTCTTACCGTCGTCGCGATTACGGCGTGCCCTGCGGCTGGTTGCTTAAGTCGCCACTCCAACCGATATAGTGCCAAAAGGGTCCTCGCTTCCAGGATACACGGTGGCGATCCGGCCAGGAGAATCGACGCTTCGAAGGCTATCGTGCGGTATCCCCTGATGGCCCTGACGGCCATCGTCCTCTGCGCCGTACCTAACAGAGGCAAGAACCTGGCCTCCAGAGTGTTCGTCCATACGGGTCACCCGTATAGGGCCATGGACCGCACGATACCCGCCTAGAGTTTCCTGCAGGAGTCCTTCGGACCCCTCAAGTAGGGCAACAAACAACCCGAAGAGTTCGCTGTCACCATCAACTTAAGCCTAGACTTTGAAAGTGTTCTCAGAAGTCCCATCGACCGTCAAGCACGAGTCCCAGGTATTTCAATCGGGGCTTGATGTCGATGGGAGTACCTCCCACTGTAAGGCTGGCTCCCGGACCTGGCCTGCGCTGAGGGCCATGAAAGAATATGGCCTCAAATTTGTGCAGAGCCACCTCGAGACCCAGCCGCCGGATCCCTTCCATAACTTGAGCCTTGAGTTTTACCTAACTTCGGACACATCGTCGTCAATCATCACACTGGCTGCCATGGCGTCCAACGCAGCGGAGTCATCTGTGGCAGATTCAACCACTCCTCCGAGCAGAGCTGGCTCGAGAACCTGGGTCAACGGTGGGGCCCGGGGGCGCAGCTTCTCTCTTATTATACAGTAAGGCAGACCCTATGGGTCCTGCTTCAGTGTCGCCAGGAGTTCCCGGTATGAAGCGGCTTTGGACCGCTTGATTCCTGGCCTCCCTGTAACCCTCGTGAAGGTCCGCTACTCGGGGCTCCGTGTCTGCGGGGTGGCTACGCCTCCTACCTGTACGGCGCAATGGCCCAGGCCTATACGATGGCGGCCTCCAGAAGGACCTCCCGATTCAGTCGCTTAAGCACCCAGCGCGGCTCGCGTGGGGCCGTTATGACCGGTGCATCTCCCGCGGAAGGGGTGATATCAAACCGAACGTATTGGTGATTCGACAGTGTCTCCAACTCCACAACGACACGCCAGTCCCGTACATGGTGCGACAGCGAAGCGTCTGCCAACTAAAGATCTACGATCGAACGGTCGCCTGTGGACCTCGTCCGGTTTGTGTTAGGGGACTTCAACGCCTGGTCTGAGGCCTGGGGGTCCCGATACACGAATGTGGCTTCGGCCCCGCGATTCTGGAGAACTAGACCGAGAGTATCGGCCCAGCTCTCCAGAGCCCTGCCTCGCAGATTCGTGTACCGGGACCCCCAGGCCTCAGACCAGGCGTTGAAGTCCCCTAACACAAACCGGACGAGGTCCACAGGCGACCGCCGATAGTGCTCAATGAGTCGGTGTGACCTCGGCGTAAATTAAACGGCCGTTTCGATGCCATGCTCTCTTGCGATCACGACAAAGAGAGGGGCACCCGCAGCGGTGATACGCACCAGTGCCGCCGACACATCCAGGTCGAACAGCTAGGCTAGCCCGGGGGCCAGTGAGTGTATGGATCGGCGATAGCGGCGACGTGTATGGACCACTGTGCTATGCTCTGTAGCAGTAGTGCCTGAGTATCGATACCGTGGCCTAAGTTCGCCTGCAGGATGCGTAGCTGGGGATCCATTATGAAACCATCTCCGCATCCCGCCTAAAACCATTTGCGGAACGCCCGCCTCGTGGCATGGACTTCCCTTCGGTGCAGGCTTTGGTGCCAACCCTATAGTCAGCCGGCTTGGCCCCCGCCACACATCTGTAACAGTGCGGCGGAGCTTCGCAACCACCGGCCCTGTGACCGGGTTGGACACAGCGGAAGCAGCAGTTGCCGATCGTCACCTCCGCCGTGCACCCACGTAGTCAGTGCAAAGTTTGGCTACCGCAATCCAAAGAGGAAATGCAGCCAGCGTGATGGGCACTTTTGTGTCGGTTACAGGTCTGGTCGCAGCTTTTTTTTAAAGGAAGAACGCGGATGCGTATGTCAATTTGTATTTTAACGTGTTGATCTTAAATTATTATTCTTGGTGATGTGATTGGTCATAATTTTTATGCGTGAGGTTGGTGTCATCATCATCATCTTCGAGTTAGCCCCGTTAGTCTATTGACACGCAAGCCATCTTCTATGATTGGTATCCCTATTCAAACTATCTCTTGATATTTGGTATCACGATTTGGTACCACCAGCACCGATCTAAATCTATAACGGTTTTTTGTTCTGTTTATTGCTTACAACTGAAATGATTGCAAACAAAAATACTTACTGATTTAGAACCATTTGGTGAACCACCATATCCGTCTAAAGACGAATTAATATTAGCTACACTACTGGCAGTTCCTTGCATTAGTCATCTGAAATACCAAGTACCTGGACCATGTTAAGGAAAATTTTCATTATAGACGTGTATAGCATGAAAGCAGCCAGTGCGTATTCATCGTCGTCTATTTCTATACTTTTTCCACCGATTATCATCTGTAGTTCCATTACCAATCCCTACGAATAAAATGAATCCATATAATCCGTAAAGTTAACATACGTATGTTTCTCTACCAGAACAAAGAAATATCTATTGCGGGTGGTGAAATGAATTAAAGTATGTTAAGTAGGTATATCATTTAATAATAGGAAGAAAGCCAGCGCCAGTCTTATCTGCCAATCAACAAGTATATCGGTTTGCAGGCGAGAATAGCTCGTCTTTACCCGGTGCCAGATCGATTGAGAATAAAGTATGTAGTAAAGTTTTAACAATCAAAACAAATTTAAAGTTTAAAGTCGATAACTTTTTTTGAGACAAAAGTAATTATAGTAATGTCAATTTAAAAGGCTACTTGAGAATTTTAGAAATGTCAAAGTGGCCTTTAATTATAACGGGTGAACAAAAAATTAAAATTAGAATCGCACAATTGCTTAACTTTTTCAATAAAATTTATTTAAAATTGTAGTGAATATCTAATCTTTATTTATACTTTTTCATTCGTAAATAAAAACAAGTACACATAAACTTATGAGACGGAGGATCAAGTCAAATCTACGTCCCCTCGCTCAGGCTTGCAGCGTTTCTTTTATGTGTGAAATAGGCCAGGGAAATATTGGAATAAATATACATCAATTACTATTTTATTTATCTAACGTTAATCATTTTAAAATAAATAAAATCATTTATTTCAGGTAACATAACATGACCCATAGTAATAAAATTGGACAAAGAAAAATAAAGCAAGAAATAAATAAAACAAAACAAAATACAAACAAAACTTATCCTACACATGCCTATTACAGCAGTGCCTTATATATAGGCAGTCTAACCTTGCTGTAATCATTTTCAAGACAGTGTTCGAACTGGCCCGCACCCTGCGCACTAAGGACGCACACCGCTTGCGCATGGTGGCGTGGAAACAGTCGGTGTGCGCCTCCGCAAACATGCCTGAAGCGCTGCAGAAGCGGGGGAGCCCCAACACTGCTCTGAATACGCTATTATATTGTATTCGAAGAGCGCTGTAACTAGCCCGCGAATACTCTGCCCATAGGCTGCACGTGTACAAAGATGTGCAGTACGCCTTAAATAGTGTGACTTTAACATCACTTGAGCAGCGTGCAAACCTACGAGCTATCATATTCGCTCTTCTAGACAGCGCCCTTCTCTCACGTTCTATGTCTGCATGGTCCTTTAAGTTGTCCGTCACTATATGTCCCAAGTACTTAAATTGACTGGTCCTTTCTAAAGGGACTCCATATAGTGACACCTCAGGTACCCTTTGAGGACAGTTGGTACCGGCTCCAAAGACCATATACTGGCTCTTTTTGTCATTATATATTAAGCCATGTTCCGTTGCATATGTCTCACAAACTTTTATGAGTTTCCTCAACCCCAGATAGACGCGCTCAGCAGCACCATATCGTCTGCATAGCTAATATTATTGACACATAAATCATCAATGCGACAGCCGACTTGCATACTGCTGAGCGCGCCTATCAGTGCGTCCACATACAAGTTAAATAGCGTAGGTGAAGTTAGACCACGCTGCCTAACCCCACATTCCATCCGAAGCATAGAGTATTTTCTAAAATATCGTAATATTGGTAATGATTCTTGTGTAACAAAAATATAGTTTCACGCGGGCACCACGTGGCGCTGCAGTCGGTTTCGCTACAGTGTGAAAAATGTTTACAACCCCCAAGTAAGCGATCCAAACTGGTCGCAAAGTAAACTCGATTAATAAACATTATTCTCAAGCCATTTGGCACGAGGTATAGAAATCACTATAGCCTAAAAAACTAATTTAATTATTGGTCAACTACTTATACATACCACGGATTGCAAACAAACAGTTATACACAAAATCATAACGTGCGCAAATTTCATATAAGTGCCTGCTATTACCATACCAAAAAGAAGGCACATGGCGACCGCTGAGAAAGCCATTGATATCACAACAAAATATAGCCAGAAACTAGTAAAGTCAAACTGTAAAGAAATAAATATTAAAATGTTTATACTAAGACCCACTGTCCACGGACGCGTAGCTTCATAGACGTGTATTAGTTATTATAGGTATGGTGTATGATTGCTTGAAGCCTACTTGCAGCTACAAAACAATGTCACTCTGTCAACGGAGCGATAGCATCGCGCTCGTGTCGCTGCATGCAGGCTTCCAGACGCCTGCCGTATCGTATGTTAAACGCCCAGGCGTATATCGAGTGAACACACGTGTTTCTTTTCATAAAAATAGCGACAATTGCTGCGATATTTGTGCAAATAGTAGAAATATGTTCTGAAAAGTGGTTCTACTAATTCTATAAAATCTGTGAAATAAACTATCATCTTCTAATAAATTATCATGTCGCTAAAAATAATCTGCTGTTGTTTTATTTCTGTTTTTAGATTGTCCCAATATAATCGTCATCTTTGGCGATTTCGAATAAGTCAAAATAACTTTTCGTCGTACGACGGCATTGTCGCAAATGAATGAAAACGTACGCGTACCTCGTAGACAGCTTTCAGTACACTGGGCTGCACAAACAACACACCGTATTGTGAAGCATTTATGAAGCTACGCCTCCGTGGATTGTGGGCCTAATCTAATGACTCCTCGATGACACTGGGCTAGTAAATAAGCTACAAGTTATCGAGTTCGCGGGCTGCTTATAGACTCGCTCCGTGTCATTGAGCTTTATACGCGACAGCCAAGAAGGGCTATGTTTTTCACGCGTATCTTATATATATCTATGTTTGTAATATTCTTTATTACCTTACATCTTCTAAACAACTGTTCGGATTTATATATGATTAAAAATAAAAATAAAACCGATTGATGCTGAAATTTGCGAAACAATCGGATGAAAATTAACGGCGATCGTCTGCTATCAAATTTACAACCTTTTTTTTGAGTAGGTAGCAGCGCGATTGTGATACCCCTGGTGTTGCATACGTCCATAGGCCAAGGTAACCACTTCCCATCAGGTGGGCCGTGTACTTGTCTGACACCTAAGTAGTAAAAAAAGAGTATCTGATTGTACAAAAGTTATTTGAAAAAAAAAAATTACTCGCTATTTCCTGGCGTGCTGGTTTATAAGCTAGTTCTGTATGTCATCATTACTGCCAGTGAACTAGTTGCGAGTATTTTTGCGTTTTCGCAGTTCCAACTCACTAGCTATATTATATTTTCGTGGTCACAGTCGCTTACTCGTTCACTCGCTAGCTTTTAAACTTAAAAAGTAGCGACTCATAAACTATCACAATATAATTGAGTCTTTATCAAGAAAGGAAATATAATACTTTGTCGAGTTCCAGGAACTACCAGCCAATTATCCTAAACTTCTCCGTCATTTTCTCATAAATAAAAAATAAAATCTTTCGTAACCCTTAATTGATTTAGAAAGTTTATTAAATAACTTGGAAATATCGATAGTCGATAGCTAGAATTTCAATCTGTGCCCGTTCATATCGTAGTTAGGTAGAGAAATGTTGAAAGCATTCATAATTGGGTCGTGTACGTATGGCGTTACGATGTGCCAAGCTTATAGGCTGGCCGCATAGCAATGGTGACAGGTTACAATATACCTGTCCATATAAGCAGTAGCAATACGTACAATTAATGGGACAAGTGGGGATTTTAAATTTAAATATATAAAGATTATTCGTTAAAATATATGGTTACGCATATTTTCAGAATGAGACAGCACCAAATTGGACAATATTTTTACTATTTTCGATTATTGGGTTTATTGTATTGTTTACCATAGACGTCATTGTTAACAGTATAAAAACATTATCATCAGATTCAATTTTACTTTATTATTGTAACACCGTAGTTATGTAGTATTCCCCCCGAGATATTATTCCTGGCCCATTTCAGGTGCAAGCCGGTACACCTGTACTTCTGATTACAGGCTACGAATTTGGAGGTCTGACGGTAGTCGCTCACGCAAAAGTCAGGATAAACGAAATGGAAGTAATAGGAGAGCAGACTTGTTCTTTTTAATCCTAGCGTTATTTTACCAGTCTAAATGCAGATTTGGTTGAACTTTAATATTTTCCGTGAAGCGACTGCCATTTGAGCTCCACAACCCAAAGGCGATATCAAAGCATTGCAGTTAGACCAGTTGTTGGGTTTTTAAGGGCTCCAACTACCCGTAACGACTGCCATATGGTAGATGTTCGTATGGCAACCGGGACTGACGGCTTAACGTACCTTCCGAGGCACGACCAGACAAATGCAAATACCCACGGGACGGGTGCTTTTATGAACAAGAAGTCTTGAGAAAGGCCCGTTTCGAGTATGGGCCGTTTTGAGAAGGGGCCGTTGCGAGAATGGGCCGTTTGGAGAACGGGCCATTTTGAGAACGTTGGCCGTTTCGAGAAAGAGACGTTTACGGCCTAATCGAAATATTTGTATTGAGTGGAGTCGAACCTGCGTCTCCTGCGTAGCAGCCACGTTCACTAACTTCACGCTACGGAGTCTGTCATAGGAAAGCGGACTCTAGGCTCCAAAAATGTAAACGAATGTTTTCAATGGTTAAATAAGTCAAATTCCATAAAGTAAATAATTTTGATTACTTACGGCGGTGTTAGCTAGTATTGTACACCCGAGTACAATAGCAAAGGTGGTAATAAAGGCATAGAGTATAATTTCTGTCCTGTAATGGCACATAACTATAGACGCCAATAAGCATGTGAAGAAAACCTGTAAGATGTTTTTGTATCAGATGAAAGTAACCCATAATTTTGGCACATTACAATTGTGATATACGTTCTATTATTTTGATCGGATGATAGTTATGTATGTCTTTAAAAATACCGTTAATGACAATATGACGATACTCCACGGTAGCCTGCGCGTAGCTGGTATACACGCTATTGTGTAGTATACAGCCATCAGGCCTCCACTGAAAAATTGAACACGGAATTATTACAAATTTAAAGCTTACATAGGTGTCTGGAATTTGAAGGACACTATATTCCATTCATCCATCGAAACATGTCCTAATACATAAGCATAAACAGATCCAGTCCTGTTACCACTTGCTACAAGTTAGCGATCAGCTATTGTAATAATTGATATTCAATATTGAAAGAAACTGTAACATGAGTAATTCTAAAAATATTATTTTACGAATCATTACTTACAAAGATGTGAATAAAAGAAAAAACGAAGGCTGGGCAAATATCTCGAACAAAGCCGGTCTGTAAATAAGAGAATATTATATAATATTTATATTATTTTATGAATACATTTAAAAAACCGTCAGTACCAAAAAATCTGAAAGGCAGTTTGTTCATTTAAAAGCGCTAATTTACTGAAATCAGCAAAGATTTGAATTATTATTTATCTATAATGAATGGGCTATTCTGCATTCTTATTATCTGTAAATGTAAAGGCAGGTGTTAGAATAATCAAAATTTTAAGAGTATAGATTTTGTAGTGATCTGTCTAGTGTTTTCTATATCTCACATACCAGCTGTATTCTACATTTTATACTATAATTTCCTACCAGTAATGATAATAATAGAACATACGTTAAAAATACAACCAGCAACCAGAGAACAGTGACGAGAAACATCACCAACAATATTGACATCACCAACAAGATAAAAGAATTTCTAGAGCCTGGATCATAATCTATTTCATCACCTCCTCCACCAAAACCGCAAGAAACTCCACCAAAAGCTAGAAGAAAAAGTAAAAGTATTTATTTCGTTATGGACTTACGTCTGAAATAAATATGTTATTATATTATTATTATGTACACGGTCAAGGAAATGTGTAGTATACCTATTTCTCTCCAGATCTACTAAAGATAAGGTTTTACTGAATTATAATACTAGTACATAAGTGAAAGAATGTAAATGGGCACCGATATAAATCCTACCGGTTTACTGGTACCTCAAAAGCGTAATGCAAATATTTACCTTATAGATAAATATAAAAAAGCGCAACACACACGGCGAAGTTACTATAATACATATTTTATCTTAAGATAGAATATCGCTCACTATTCATTTTGAATGAACTATCACACACTGTAAAGATAATTTTATTTTCATATACAGTATCTTAAGATAATATTATGTTAAGCTACGCTAAATCTCAATATGGTAAAATATTTTCTTAAGATGCAAAATATTATCTTAACATGGTATCTTAAGATAGAAAAATATATCGCAAGGTCCATAGACTGAGTGTGCTCACAATGCAGAGTGCAGGGCATGTTTGTGTCGCACCTATTTGCTCATTGTTATGGCGAGTCCACGCTGTAATGACAATTCGGCCGAACATAATTCCGTGTCCGTGTCAGAAATGCATGTCAGTCTGACAATGTGGACGTATTACGTCGCGACCATAACGCTTCTATCCATTCCGAACACTCGACGAAAATGCTGGACACGGAACGAACCACAGGCAGATATTAGTTACTGTTTGGAATTAGGCTGGCCTTTCTTATGTTTTAATATTGTGAAGTTTTTAGAATATATTTTTTACAACTAATTCGTAGTACTATAAATGATTCAATTACTTTTATAAAACTCCCAAATCGATTGCCGATTCGTTAGCTTTATATGTATCATGGATTTATACTACTTTTCAATCAAACGACTACTTACAATTATTTAATACAATTAAAAATGAACGAGTCATAACGGCTGGTGAATTGGATAATGATGACCAAATGCGATACGGGTCAAAAGTTACATTCTGGCAACGATGCGATTACTCTTTTGTAATTTGAATCGATCATTCTCACAACCGATTCAAGACACTCAAACCCTAGACTACAACTGTCATAGTGCACCTATTAAATGTAAGTTTTATCATGAGTATCGAGTACAGAGTTGTATGGTTACATCACTAATTACGTCAGAAAGGCAAATATCATAACGGGCCTTCTATTTTGTGATGACTTTCAACTAAAGGACGATGTTGTAACGACTTTTATAAATAAAAACATACTAAGCAAATAAACTAGGCTAACAACTAACTAGTGGTTTAATTTCGATATAGTCTTTAAAATGAGTTAACGAAAAAGAGTAAACCGAAAAACTTTTTAGCGGGCGGAAAAGTGATTTGATTTTGGAACATATATCATTCATAGAAATCAAACGCAAATTGCTTGAATTACTAGTAGGTACGTGTTGATGAACTATCTAATAAAATATATATCCAGGAATCTTAAGATAAAATATTGTAGTATCTTCGCCGTGTGTGTCGCTCTTTTCATGCGAAGGTATGTAAAGATGTATCCTCATGGTCCTGTGGACCTTGGTCATGTGTACATACGAATAGGAATATGATGAAGAAATGAAAATAATACGGAGCAATGTCATATTATGCTTTAGTTACTGACTTGTTTTTGTAGGATTTTTAATAAGTTTAAAGTGATCCATTCAACTTCAAATTACATAAATCATGATGCAATTTTAAAGTAGATTGTCCTCCTTGTTATCACAAAGCCAGTTAATGCAACGTAAGAAGTTTCTAATTTTTATACTTATACGAATTTTTAATTTATTATTTTTTTAAAAATTTTTAATAAGACATATTATTATGTATTTTTTCACAGTAAGTATTTTATTTTTTAAACTTGTATCGCCTCATGGCATTCTTCAAGGCTTATAATCGCGTTTATCCATAATAATGTGGGATATTCAATATGTGTAACAAGTTCTATTAAGTGCGATCAACAGTATTAACAGTCTGATTATTTTTATAATTTTATACTTAGTTAAAAATAATACTAACAATAGTGTATCCAAGTGTTAATTTTCCTTTCCTTATTCAAGTACCTCTGCTGCCTAAGACCTTGTGATTTTTTCTCGCCCCTTTGCAAAAAATTCTTTATTAGCAATTCTTGATTATCAAGCCATTTCATTTTTGTTTTATTACCAGCATGCATTAGTTGACTTCCTATATTTATAACTGTATCGTTCATAGCTGCGGATGCAGTCATTTTAGTTTTATTTTCCAATGATTGCTCCTCTGTTTTGTTATTTTGATTAGAATCAACATTTGGTACACTCGTAGCATTTTCATCCTTCGGATCTTGCTTTGTACCACTGATGCAGATTACGTTAGAATCACTCATATAATTTTCAATATTAAAATATCTAAAATATACTTCTCTCAGCCACAAATATTATATCTTTGATAGATGATGTTTTATAAAAACCACAGAAAAAAAAACACGTATTCTTTAAAAAGGTAACTGGTATTATAAACTGTGGATATTAGTACATTATGGTAAGTTGGTGATTATCGTTTAGGCGCCATTGAGACCCGAGCCGTTAAGTGAGGGTCTTAAGACTGCCAAGGGCGGTTTCAACACTCTTGTGAATAAAACAATATTAAAATATATATTTACCCTTGCAGATTTCATGTACGAAACTTTCCATAACGTTAAGGGCTTCACATCAATCACATCATATATCATAAATTGTACAACATAAATAATTTCTTCATAATTAGTACTTGTAGACATTTTAATTACAATAAATAATAAATAACTATAATATATTCGCAATAGCGGTAAAGTTTAATTTGTTTTGATATGCGCACGCATAGGTCAGCCATAGACTAAAAGAGGTTTTTTTTTATTAGTCACGGACTAAATGCAAAAATTCAAATTTTCACAAAGAAATCAAAGTTATTAAGGTTTATTGATACTTTTGTTTATTAAATACGTAAAAGTTTAAATTATCTATTTAAATACGAAGATGAGTAAGTAATAACTTAATTTATTTATTTGTATTATTGAAGACGACCTTTTTAGTATCACGACTTTTTTAAAGTAAAAATAATTGAGCCAATAAAATTTAAAAAAAGAATATATGACTCACTTGTGAATTTTATCAATCAAAAAACCACATTTTAATTATAGGTGTCATTATGTGCCTTATTGTGGTGGAATTAGAACCAGTTTATGAGCAAATGTGTTGAACAATACATAAGGTTCACTCCATTTCCACTTAGGATAAATTATCTACATTTTCGATTGAAGATGATATTGCATCAGGGGGCCTACCACAAACGTTTACGAAACAGTCTTATTCCGGAGCGTTTTGTTTCAAGCTTAAAGTTTTCTTGTTTATATCCGTACCACAATCGTACATTGTGCATGCCATGTATCCCCACTAGTGCTTTAGTGTCGTCACTATAGTTTTAGACCCACATTTCGTACTATGACGAGATTTTTTATCAATATGTCAAATTTAGCGATTTCAAAAAAGTTGCTAGGATGTCGAAGGATTTATTCTTATTTTGCAAAATACTATGCAGAAAAATAATTTTCGTAACCCAATAAGCAAGTTAGCCGTATTAGTATCAGGGTGTTGATTAACCTTATAGAATTCTTAGTGGAGCTAATGATTTACGTACCTTTTTTCATGTTTCACGCATACCCCCCTGCCTGGCCAGTGAAACCGTTATATCGAACTAAAACCGCACACGGTCTCATCAAGATAGATAGATAACTCTTTATTGACCACCATTTTTTAACTATATGTATTTATAAAATCGCTAGACCTTTGAAACAGAATCCTGGTTTTTTTCGAAAAATCTGCGGAGGTGCTCCGACTTTTTTTGTCTCCGGAGCCCAGCCCTAAAGTGAATGAATTATAGCAGGAAATAGATAACGTTCATTCGTTTCCAGAAATCAATAGGCAGGAATCAAAGAAAACTGTAATGTACCCTCTTACATTATCTAGTCTTTAAATGGAGTGTCAGTGTGCCGCTTTTAGATAGCAATAGCTTTGCCTTAAGTGTTTCAACTTTATGACAAAAAATTACCTTTAAGGAAACTAGCCAAGGACTCTTGACTTGTCAGTAGATGATTGGGAATGTAAGTAAATTAAACGCAATGATTTCTTATAATAGTACCCTTTATTGTACACCAACCGTATTAATCCTATCACAGGTACTCAACACAAAACATCATATGTTTCGAATATCAACAAAACACTTACATTATTCTCTGAGCCTTTTCCCAAATTAGTTGGCACAATAAGGCTTTCCAGTCTTACTGTGATGCGGCTGAACTTATATATTTTCTGTGAAGTGACTGCCATCTGACCTCCACAACCAATTGAAGATATCAAAGTCCTGTTAGGATAGTCGGACTCTTTACGGCTCCAACTACCTGAAATGACTACCATAGATGTTTATATAGTATTTGGGATCGGCGAGTTAATGTGCTGTCCGAGCCACGAAAATACCTATAATTTATCCATAGGTCTTTTAACACTGGATCTGAAGGAAACCTGAAATTTAATTGAAAATGATTAGCGTACAAATTGGGTACAAAACTATATTTATTTTATGGCAACATCTTCTTGCTATTATTTAAGGTTATTTTATTTTTAATAGAGAAAAATTCTTGGTGAATCCTTAAGTAGTAGGTACTTATTTATTTTCTTGTTATGTTCTCATGGAAGTGACTTTGTATGTTTCTTTGAAAAAAATTTTTTTATATCTTAAATTTACTGAAATTCGGTGTTTATGTATTAAAAATCGATACTATAGGGCAATATATATGAGACGAGATTGTAGCATATAGTATTAAAATGATAAGTAATACTTAGATGTGGAAACTTATCTAGGAATTTTTAAACTTGTAGGTCTAGTTGTAGGTAATTGAAGTAAGACCTTCTTGTTGTACTGCTGGTATAATGAAAACACCGTCCGTCACACAGTCGTCTAATAGCAAAGAAGCGGAAATTCTCAACATGTCTGCAGCCATTGTTAAGTACATCTACCTAATAGGATCGGCAGAATACCTTTAAAACCTAAACTAGACCTTCAAGCTGTACATCGCTAGAAGTTCTGCTGTCTGTAGTTGCATAATTTCAGGATGTCCTTGACCGCAGCAATGTACTTACCGTGTTACAGGATGATCATAAATCTAACAATACCTCGATCATTTCACATTTTCTATTCGATTTTGTGGAGTTGTATTTGTGAATCTCTGACACCCAAGGTCCAATACAATAAAAATTAATATAGAACTACCTCAGAACTAACGAATAGAAAAGGATTTTTAAAAAAGGTTGCATAAACAACGGTAATATAACTGAATATTATGAGCACCTCAGGATAATCATTCAAAATATATTTCTTTCGAACAAAAAAAGAATTTTGCAAATCCGTCTACACATGACGAAGCTATGCGCGTATACACATAAAAATAAAACATTCTGGAGATCCTTCTCCTTTCTAGCTGCGACACTGACCTTGGGTGTCGCAGCTAATATCAATGAAATTATTATATGACTTAAGTCAAAGCTTACGTAAAACGAACACAAAATGAGTTATTAAAAAGGATTTTTAAGAAAGATTGCATAAACACCGGTAAAATAGCTGAATATGCTGAACACCCCTGCATATCCAAGGATACAGGCGTGATATTATGATGTGTAGTGGCATAGATATAGTAATAAAATGCACAAATTTCCACCGGGTGAGTACCACCGTGCGCTATTGCAAAATTTCCTACATAGAAATCCAATCTCGGTTGGATTGCGTTCAGGGGTCAGCAAGTGCCTAGAGGGGCTAGAGGGATTGTGGTCGCAGCACTAGTGGGTCCGGTGGGTCTTGGCATAGTCTAGTGGGGGCTGGCGTGGGGCCATGCGGGCCATTCCGTTCGGCGCGTTGCCGCTTCGGTTCCGTTTGTTGCCATGCCTCATATTCATAGACGAAATCAGGACGACACCACCTATTTGCACTACCCTGGCTATATTATTGAGGAAAATTTCCACACAAAAGCCGGGGTGTGCGTGTTTGTCAGGGCAGATATTTGCTGTCGCCTTTGCGTTGCCTAGAGGATCCTTCCTTCTCCACCCTTTGGGTATACATAGACCAATGGCTCTACGAGTCAGATCTATGTGTGCCTCTACCGCTCCCATACAGGAGATGCCGAGACAACTCGACTCTTCGAATACCTGATTCAGGCGGCAGATGATGCGCAGGAGCGGTTTGCAGACGCTGAACTGGTGTTTTTCGGGGATATTAACGCCCACCACGAGATCTGGTTGGGCCACGCCAAAAGAACAAAGCCGCCCATGCATTTGCTCTAGTGTATGGCCTGATCAAACTCATACACGAGGTCACTAGAATACCAAAAAAGGTTGGGCCATGAGCCCTCTCTGCTAGACTTTCTGCTGACGAGTCAGGCGACTCCAATCATTGTCTGGTCCGTTCCAAGGTGCCCATTATAGCGCCTCCACGACACGTGCAAGGGAAACGGCGTTTCTGGCACTACTTGTCAGCGAACCAGGATGGACAGCGTGACTATTTTGCGTCCTTCCCGTGGGTTGAACGCTGCTTTGAAGGTAAGAACCCATCTGAGAGCGCCACTGAAGTCGCCGGCGAGACCAGTCTGGGCATGGGCATGGAATATTATATCCCCTACATTGATGTCGCCGGTGTGCGCAGAGTGCGCCCTTGGTTCGGGTACGAGTGCGCGGAGGCTGTTAATCATAAACAGTCTGCGTACCGCGCCTAGGTGAGGGCGCGCGCTACGTGCGATCCCAACGTGGACCACTTCAAAGCGACGTAAGAGCCATAAAGGTCTGCAAGAGGGCTAATGTCAGAGCGGATGCTCAGCGCATAGCGCGGCCGACTCAGGAGCTAGTGGCATATGCCACGGGCAACCGTGGCTACTGGCGACTGGCCAAACCCATGAAAGTCAACTTCGCTGCGCAACCCCAATGGATCCCTGGCCCATGACTCGCAAGGGAAAGCAAATTTGCTGGTTAATCTCTTTGCGACCATCTCCCGAATCGATGATTTTGGTATTGCTGAATACCATGCCACCGACACTGCCCATGAGTGTCGACGCAATGCCTGATATTCATATCAGGCAATACGATGTTTCGTGCAGTACTGCAGTCATTCGATGTCCGGAAACCCAGTGGGTCCGGACGGTATTCCGGCGGTGTTTCTGCAAAAATGTGCAGTGGAGTTGTCTCCAATGCTTGCGCGGCTGTACCGGCTGTCCTACGTCTCGGGTACAGTGCCTTTGGCTTGAAAGGAGGCGAGTGTACACCCGATCCCCAAGAAAGGGAGCTGTGCAAGGTGTTGAAGATCACTCCCTAATTCTTCAGGCTGAAATGGTCAACGGGTGATCTTCTGGCGTATATTACCCATAACCCACATCACTACTCTCGTAGGGAAAATATTCCCCGGTAGAGCCATAAATTATATTACGAATCTGGAGAAATCGAAGTGAGAATATTATTCAAAGAGAGTAAGTAAAACCGCTACGTATTACTGTGTGAGTTTGACTGCAAATTTTTGATGAATTGACGTCAAACTATTTTGTAATCGTAGTTTTTGATGAACATTATTTGCAAAGGAGGTCAATAACTTGAACGAGACATGTAAGTACCTCCATTCATATTCCGTATAACTTATTGGGTGAATAATGGTCCTAAAAGACGAAAACTGTGGTCGATGACATGCTGGACTGGATCAAACTTGGACTACGAAGGTAAATCTTGATCCACTAAAATGGGCAAAACAAATAATTAATTTAAAAAATTGACTTCAAAACCAAATAAGTAAAAAGTTTACAATAACTGAATTTATTTAGAGGTTTCCGGTATGTTTGAAGTCGGTGCAAACTTTCAATTAATCAATTTAGGTATGATGATTTGATGAGGTAGGAGTGATATATATTGGCGGGGTTCCCCAAAGACAGATATAGAAGGAGAAATTTGAATTGGTTACGGCGAGGTCTGGTAGCTTAATGGTCAAAGCATTGCCCTTGTGAGGCAAAGATCGCGGGTTCCCTAGACCGATTCAATTTTTTCTCCTTTATTCGATTTATCTAACGTTTTAGAAATTTATTGTTGTTTACGTTTTACCTATTTTTTACTAATTGCCCTATAAGTCTTATTTCGTTTGACAAGTTGGGTTCTCAATTCAGATGCACACACACGGTCGGGGCCATGTCGTGACTGAGCTTAGTGGACTTGGTTAGATTGTGTCTCAAACCTGAAACTTTTTGTTATACAAAAGTATATAAATCCATCTATATGTATAGAATGCGGTAGGTCCACTAGGCTTTTTTACTGATAAACAATGCTATTTGCATGATTATGATTGATAGTGACTTCAATATCAAAATCTAACTAAATCATCTCGGGGTAACCCTTTCGTTGTGATTAAAGTATAAATGAAATAAAGTTACTTTACAATTAATAAATTATAATAAACTTTACAATCACTTCACATACTTTGGCTTGAATATGTTGTAAATAATGAAAATAACAGCTGTGATTTTAATTCTTCTCGGGCTCTTCTATTTCTTAAGTCTCTTTTCTTTTTCAAGCTTCACTTTAAGTTTGATCAAACTTCTTTTGGATATGAAGTATTTTAAATAGAGAATAAGTGTGCCCAGTCCCAGTCGCACCTGAAGCTTCAAAGTTATAATATTTTGACCTGTAACGGTAAATTCTATTGATGCTGTAAAAGTTATACCCTCGACTAGTAGCTAATTTTATGGCTTTTTTTTGGAGTACACATATAAAATTTGATTCGTATTTAAAAAATATTTCACATCAAAGGTATTGAATCTACCAATTTCATCGAAAGTAGCAGATTCGTTTATCTACTGTGTCAACATTAATGGAAATTGAGTGGCAGATTCGATAGTGCTCAAGGTTTTAAAATAATAGGGCATGTCGAATTTACTGGTTTTTGAAAAAATCTTACTAATAGGGTTGTGTCCTATTTTTCATCTTTATCATAATAAACTATATATTTTACAATAATAATGAACTGGTAAAGTGAAATATTCCTATGACAAATAGTTTTAAAGATATTTGACTATGAAAATCTGATTTCTCGAGCTGCCCGAAAACGCTCCATACAAAATCGCAGTACACTGTGACGTCACAGTGTGCTAGCACGTAGGGCAAATGTATGCAGTGTAAGAGAATATCGCATTTATTTCAGTCCACGTTGCGTTTACACATGTACAATGCATATAAACATTGATTTAAACTTTAATAAGGAATCTAAAAAGTTATTAATTTTGCCTTATTTCGATTATTTATATTTTGACTTATTTTGGGCATTACAAATAATGAAAAATCATAGTTTCAGTTTACTTAGTCAATATCTTAGTTTACTATGCATATTTGTTGAGTAAAAACTACAACATCAAGCAGTATTGGTGATGATCCGTTGACTCAGGACACTACCCTATTATACGCATTACTGGCAAAAGTGCCACTTTCCATAATTGTTAACTGTAGGTATACTTCCACTCGCATCGAATCTACTACATTCTATAGATTGCATTCACTGAAACCACAGCTAATACAAACGAATAGGTTAGTTACGGGGTATGTCCTCGTATCAAGATTGATGAATACCATCAAATGTGTCCAAAACTGATGATGTTCGTTCCTCAAAGTTTGCACTGTCGATTGTATTCATCTCGAAATTTGCTGATATGGACTTTTTTTTAAGTTGTATATAACTTCATCCCACGCACCCTCAGGTTGTGGAATGACATTCCTGCTGGGGTTTGCCCAAGCAACTACAATATAAAGTTATTCAAGAAGGGCCATTAGACAGTGTCTTCAGGGTCGACAGGGCGAGTGTAACGCCACTGGAGTTGCATATGTCCATAGGCCACGGTAACCACTTTCGATCAGGTGGATCGAGTGCTTGTCTGCCACCTAAGTGGTATAAAAAAATATTTTATTGGCTCAATTATCAATTAGTGTAATAAAAAAGATTCGATTTCTTTCAGTTTAGATACTGTACATAGCAGTAGTCGGTTTCAAACAGTAAAGTATAATAGGTACGTACTTTTGATTGGTGACATGGATTTCTAAAATATAATAAGGAATATTTCTGTTAGTCCTCATCCAAAATGCCAAAAATCCTGATCAAGTTCAAAAATAGGTCCATAATTGAGGTGTATAGCATGAGAGCACCCAGTCCAAAGTCATTTTCATTTATTTCTATACTTTTGCCACCTATTATCATTTGCAATTCCATTACTAATGCCTTAAAAGAAACGAAATGCCTATTTAAAAGCGTTAATATTTCTGTGTGTTTACTTCATTATGAACCAAATGCATAAGTTTACTCTGTGGGTATATTAATAAATAAAAAGCTTTTGATTTCTTTTAAATTATGAAATGGCAAAATATAAACTACACTACGCACAAAAAGTGCAAATTTATATTGTCTAACAATATTTTGTTAGTCTATTTTGACGTTGTTCATTTTAAAAAGGTCCAGTCTACTTTCTCACTACTATTGAGAAAGCAGCTGGTGCCTTATTGAGTGCAGTTTCTTGCTACTAATTCCATAGGGTGGCTAAAAGACTCTGACCAATAATAATAGTAAATTAACAACCAAAGAAGCTATACATACCACAGAATGTAAAAGAGTAGCCACAACCAAGATTCCGAGATGTAACATTGGAATACGAATTCCCAATGCTAACATAGCGATGCTAATAATCATACTAATGACTGCGAATACACCGAATATAACAATTAAATACAGCCAATAACTGGTAAAGTCGAACTGAAAAAGTAAAATCGAGTTTATACAGTATGAAATAAAATAAAATGATTAAATAATACTCAAGAACGCATTTGCAATGATTTCATTTAAAATGGATTAGGTTTTTATAGGTACTTCTTATCTATACAGACTCGTAAACATACGTTTTGTTTGTACCTTGGATAATTCGGGGCAGTAGAGAGGACACAGATTGCTAAATATATATATAGATATGATATAGATATGCAGCTTAGATTGATTATATGTTTAACTTAGTACTCGCGATGAGTATGAATGTATTGTATACCATTGTAGCTATTGGTTATTATGATGCGGGCGTGTTTAGCTGCTTACTAGAGACGATGCCTTAGCGAGAATGGGTAGAGTCTACGAACATAATAAACGCAGCCCTGCACCGCCCCGCACACATAAGTGATTATAAAGTGATTATAATATAAAAGTATGGGCAATGATGTCGGTAAAAAATAAAACAGAGTGGACACGTCTATGAGTTCGCCATATTATGCCTAACTTTATGTAACTGACTTAGGAATACTTCGATATTGATGTGCTAGCCTAAGCCGGCGGCTCCGCCCGCGTCTATGTCGGTTGCCGCGGCTTTGGTCTTATCTCTACCAAGTACTTTGAAACAAAAAAAAAACCGCATCAAAAACCATTTTGTAGATTTTGTGTCCATCGCGAAGAAACATTCCGAAATGACAAAAATTTAGATTTTTTATGTGTTCAGAATCGATAACTTAATAGAAGTCAAGGTACCTATTCATTTAAATATTCCCCGTGTAAAACACTACCACTTTACAAATTATCTTCTTCATCTTAGCGTAAGTCCCAGTCGCATCCGAAGCTTTCACCTCAAAATCTGGGATTAACTGTGGATTTGGCTGAACTTCGATAATTTCCTTGAAGCGACTGCCATCCGACCTCCATAACCTAATTGTGATATCAAAACATTGCAGCTAGACCAGTTGTTGGACTTTTGAGGATAACAACTACCATAGATGTTCGTATGGCAACCAGGTCCACAGCTAAATGTGCTCTCCAACGACGACAGCTACGACCACAATAATTCAAATACTTATATAGCGGGGTTCCCGAACTCTGAATTAGTAGCGATATATACAACTACATTTGATAATTTTTTATTTATTTAAAAATATATATCTGCTGAGGCCGGGGGCTCCAGCACGCATGGAACGTTCGCCGATATGAGAGCCCTTCTGATTACGTCGTTGAGAGCATGGTGACGCGGGAACCTGCACACACCTGGACAGCTCAGTGCATGATCGCCGCCCTCCTCCACCATGGAACCGCAGATGCATCTGTGTGATTCACACACCTTACAGCCCAGACGGAGTGCCACTGCCACATGCAGAGAGTCGTCGTCTAATAAAGTGCCTAGGTACGGTGACGGTAGTGCGTGCAACCATGGCCCCGATTCAGGCTGCCAAATCGATGCCCGACGCACCATCCAGCATATCCCTCACCGTCCATCATATCCCGCACCAACCTCATCCCATGCTCTTTGCACGTGTGGAGTTACCGGACATTGCTTGTCCGGATTGAGGACCGACCATGCGGACATTGCCTCGCACACGTGATGTACGTCTACTCGATCGCCGTTTGAGGAGAGCATGATAGCGAGAGCGACCAAGTCTGCCACCCCGTGAGCTGACGCTAGAAAGGCCGGCAGGCCAACGTCCGCTTCGCGCCGCAGTCCAAGACCACCATGTCTTATTGGCAAGGAGGCCTGGAGCCACTGCTGTTCGTCGAGTGAAACGTTACGAATCGACGCTGTAGTATGTCCCAAGTGCCGTCGAAGGAAGCGTCCGTCTTCGAGCAGAACCAGGCTGGTGTAGTCTTCAGCAAGTATATGATTTTGGGGAGCGCAAAACACAATCGCAGTATTACGGCAAGTACGGCAAGTACGGCAACGTGGGCTGAAATATTCCCTAACTGTTCCCGTGCAGCAAGGAGATGGAGTTGGCGTAAAGTAATAGCCTCAGGAACTGCCTCCAGGAAAATACGAGAACCCAGCAGGCTGAAGGTGCCGGAAGTAACTTCGCTGAGGCCAGCAACGAGGGTGTTAAAGTGTGTGAAGTAGTTGTGGGGTTCTGAGCTGCAGGGATAAAACTTGCACTTATTATACTATGAATATATGTATGTATTTTTTTACACTATATGTACATGGATAAACAAAACCAAACTATGCATTAGAATTTTATATTTAATTAAAATATTGTGTGTGAATAAAATACTCAACACATTTTCATGTATTTCTTGAGAGTTTAAAACTTTAGCTTCCTTTACCTAATTTAATATTTTCGGCGTACCGAAGAAGTTTCTTATCTGTTCAATTATGCATTAATCTTGATTCGTGCAGCTGTCAATGCCGCGAAAACATGAAGCACGACCTCCCCGTCCAACAGCTATCATGGCACTGTCGCCCAGCCTCCGCATAGGCACTCACTAAGCCTAGCTCTCGAGAAACTAACAAACTGTTGGCCTATGAATCCAAGAACCATTGTATTAAATAGAAAAATGTACAGCTTGTACTTCAAATTATCTTTCTTCTAGATAAAAAACCATGTAAAAATACTTTTCGTTTAGAAGCGTCGGTAGCTTAGTGGTTAAGGAGTCGGCCTTACGATCGAGAGGTCCCGGGTTCGAAACCTGGCCATTACACAACCATCGTGAACCCACTCCTAGCACAAGCAATTTAGCTTTATTGGAGGGGTTAGAGGGAATATTAGTAATTTAGATAATTTCGATTGCTAATACTCTTAAAAAAAAGTACTTCTAAGTTTTATTTTAGTGACCTTTACGCTTTGGGAGCGATTTTCAAATGATAATTTTGAAGTGAGAACAACCATAAATGTTCAAACTGTAGCCAAGAAACCAACCAATGGCACTATATTAACAGTTTTTACGAACGTCCACAATAAAAAAAAAGAGTAGTTTCCCTCTAAACATACGCCTAAAAACGAGATGGCAAGGGTCCAAACAAGCTTTTGTTAATTTACAAAAAATAGTACATTTTCGTGATGGATCTCAACGAAAAAATAGAAACATGTAACAAAAATATTCAATGATTTTTCATTTTCATTCAGTACAGAGGCGGACATTTTCCGTATTTTAAGTTTTTCTATTGAAATACTGAAACAACGTCATTTTTGGAGCTCTCCTTTTAAAAATTAACAGCAACAGTTATTCAGCTGTGTCCGAATCCCCCGACATTTTTAATCACACTAAAAGATTTGCGTATCCCAAAAAAACAACATGTTATTAACATGTTAAATCAAAATATTATGTTACTACCTTTTAAAAAACACACTATACAAGTTCCACACAATTAATAATTGTGTGGAACTTGTATAGTGTGTTTTTTTTGTTAACAAAATTTCATATTTACTTTCATCCCCTATTACACATACAAATAGCCTTTATTTATGATACAATTTATTCGTAGGATACAATATAGTAATCCATACTAATATTATAAACGGGAAAGTATATATGTGTGTCTGTTTGTTCGTCTTTCACTACAAAATAGAGCAACGAATTGATATGATTTTTAAGTGGAGATAGTTCAAGGAATATAGAGGGACATATGCTACTGTTTGTCTCTTTCTAACCCCCCGTTTCCCTAAAATGGGGATGGAAGTTTATATGGAGCATTTCGCAAATAATAATATTACCTTTTTTAATATATACATAATAAATGTAATTCCTAGACATCGGTATCAGTTTGCCCTTTGGCATAGGCCCCCCCTAGGGACCGCCATAAACTTAAGTTTCTGGCAATTCTGTGCCATATTATTGCAGCATTTTTCTCGATTGTATCCTCCCATCTCCTTTTCTGACGTCCCTGCCTTCTTTTCCTATCGCGAGGGTACCATGTAGTGACATCTTTAGAACGTTTATTTCGGTTATCTCTTATCATATGACTTACCCAATTCCACTTCAGTGTTATCAGTGTGAATGTGATATTTATGACTCCAGTCTTTCTCCTTATACTTGTTAGCCTGATTTTGTCTCCCAGCCTCTTTAGCAAAAATGGATAGATATGGTATTCGAGGACAGGCGCTGTGGATCTTTATTGACTATCTTGCTGACAGGTCACAGTGTGTGAGAATTGATTCACCGGTTAGTAGGAGCTCGGCTGTAAAATTTGGTGCACCCCAGGGCTCAATCCTTGGACCAACGCTTTTTTAATCTGTAATAATTCGTTGAGCAGGCTCACCCTTCCTAACTGTTCCATAATAACATATGCGGACGATATTGCATTACTTATCCAAAAAATCGGCAAGATTTTTTTAAGCGCGCAGAACTTTGCCTTTGTAGAGTAATGGATTGGTTAAATAACAACCTACTGACTCTCAACTTAGACAAAACTACCTATTAAACCAACTCACATACAAGTATAACCCAACCTGCTCTTGATACCCTTAAAGCCCATACTTGCTCTCACAATCCAGTTGCAACAGCAAATTGTACCTGTGCCACTCTGCGTAGGTCCACCCAAGTGAAATACCTTGGGGCTTATATACAGATATAATATATACGGAAATATCACTTACTGCTTAAAGCTTAAACCTTACAGCTCGAGTGCGCAGTGCGTTCTGCTGATCCTGATACCCTAAGAATCGTTTATCTTGCTTTAGGTCAATCCATTAAGTTATTGTATTAGTATATGGGGTAGTGCGGCCAAAACAATTTTGCTGGAGGTGAAACGGGCACACAGGGCTGTCCTGTAGGCCTTTTCGGTATCCTACTGCTAAGCTGTACGATGTCTTTACGGTTCTGTCAGTTAGGAAACTGTTTGACAGCCTCCGTGGCGTGGCGATAGTGAACGCGGCCGCTACACAGGAGGCGCGGGTTCGATCCCCGCTCAGTGCAAATATTTGTATGCATGAATATGGGTATTTGCATTGGTCTGAGTGTTTTATGTATAATATGTATGCATTTACAAGAAAAAAATGTATCTAAGTATGTTTATCCCTACGAATAATGTATCCTAGTTTATCCGCATTCTAGATTTCATAACACAAGCTAGTTAAGCTATGCTTACCATGGATCTAGGTAGCGTTGTGTGAAATGTTGTGGAATATTTATTTATTATTTATTTATTATTCTTCTTGAAACTGTCATCAGAAAACACGTCTTATTGGAATTACCCCAATAGCAAAACAACCGCCACTGCCGCTGGTTCAAAGTATGCCATACCCAATATTACCGAACTTCTTTAGCAGCTTTGCACTATACAATATAGTCAATAAATATTGCAACATCTGTGACCTCCTCAAATCACATTGCCCAAAGGAAGTATTAAATTGGCTCATGGGAAAAACCTACGACGACATAGAAGAGCTTCTCTTAGTTTCAATTTTGTAGTCCTTCATTCTACGTATGCACTCATGCATACACGCATACACGCACACGCACTCTCTCTTTTCATACTTTCACTTGTACACACCTTTTCATTCATGCACAAACTCTTATAGTGGGTGCCAAGGTGCTAATTTTTGAGTGTCAATTTTATCCGTATAACCATTACAGTTCTATAAGTGTTGTATTATTTTTGGTAAATAAATATATTGTTATATTAATAATATATTGTTATATTATTACCTATGAGGGCTCGCGTGGAATGGTGCACACAGATGCTACTGAGGTACGACCACTGACATTCTAATGCTGTTTATGATATTGTTACATGAGATGAAACGTGAATTTATTGTTCTGGACTCGAAAAAAATAGCAATCTCGTGAATGGGTGTTTGAAAATGAAAACGGGCCAACAAAAGTGAGGCAGTTTTTTCTCAGCTACGGGTCCCATCTGCACAATTCCACTTGAAGATCAAAAGAGTGTTAATGGCGAATAATATTCAACCATTTGTTTACCCAGGCTGTTAGAAAAAGTTCGCGAAGGACGACCAAAAAGCCGCGTTCTCCTGCATAATGACAACGCTTCTTCACACACGGCCAACAAAACAAAGCATAACTTGTCACCCATCCTGCATATACTCGTAGCCCCGACCTAGCACCCTGTGATTTCTGTATTTTCTCCAAAATTAAAGATTTGATTTTGGACTAAAAGTTTCACTTTTACCAACTTCGAAGAGGCAGTGATAGCACGTGGAAAACATAACTTTGGATCTGGGGTCCTCCTGTTTAAAAAAAATGGTTCGATCGCATGAAAAATTGTTTAAAATGTAAAGGGCAGCATTTTGTAAAGCTATAAATATAATATTTCGGTTATAAATGATGTTTTTTTTTAGTTACGCAAAATTTTTAGTGTGACCTATGGTTATACCTAATTCTACATGTTATCCGAGTTTTTATTTATGTAGGCCCAAATAAAAATCAATTGCGATATAATTTTGTGTTTTACTACATTGTTTGACACCCTCTGTGGCGTGGCCGTAGTGAATGCGAGTGCTACGCAGAGGGCGCAGATTTGATCCCGCTTTGTCGTGCAAATATTTGTATGTACGTCTATTTGCATTGGGTATTGCTGTCAATATCGTAGTTCAGCCAAACACGCAATTATACTGGGAAAAGCAGTCCTCGAACTCCGAGATTAAAATTTCAAAATATGCTTTAACCCTAGATCACTAACCTTATTTTTCGACGCTTAATACTAACCTTCGTCATTTTGACTACGGTATTTAATAATGTGAGCTAAAGGGGGTTTATTATTATTAAAGTTTAGTATTTACTTATAATATTTCTATTGATTAAAGTAACCAAAATAAAATATTTACCAATCAAACAGCCTTGTATTTAAAGTCATAATTTTCATGCAAAATTAGGAACAGAGACATTTTAAAAGTTATTTGTTTGTACAAAACATAACTGAAATGTGAAAAACAATCGTAACAGATAAAGGTAAGGTATATAAAATAAAAAACAAAAACTATAGTAAAAACTAAGAATCTAAATATTTGTGACATACAAAGTGTGTACTCATTGCAAAAAGATTTATTGCATTTGCAACACTTTTATGATGATATATGCGTTTTCGTTTTCGACATCTAATAATAGCAGACGAATTGATTCTAAAACAATGAATAATGAAAAAAGAAGCAGCCAAGTGCAAGTCGGGCTCGCCTATGAAGGGTTCCGTAGCAGCAAGTAACATTATATATACTTATATATTTTAATAAAAGTACTTGTATTTCGTTGTAACTTTGATCGATGTTGATTGAATGAAAGGTAAATTGCGGTTCACAATTTATGACTTAAAAAAGAAACATTTTCAAACCAAGTTTCGGTGGAAGTTTACATGGTAATGAAAATCTTTTTTTTTTTAATTAAATTATTTTAGAAATTACAGGGGGTAGAGGTCCCCTCTACTATCTTTTTTACCACTTTGCAAGTGCTAAAAATGATATTAGAAACCTCAATATCATTTTTGAGGACCTATCCACAGCTATCCCACACGTATGGGTTTCAGTAGTATGGGGGAAACCCCAAAATGTATTGTTTTTTTTTCTGTTTTTGTGTAAAAATCTTAATGCAGTTCACAGAATACATTTACTAACCATGCAAGTTTTAATTGCATAGATCTTATAGTTGCGGATTAAAGTAACTGTGACATACGGACGGTTACACAGACAGACAGACAGACAGACATGACGACACCCTAAAAACACATAAATACAGAAAATAAATAGTGCAAAGTATCACATTATTACTAACCTTCGTTAGTTTGACGAGTCTGTAGCTGCTACGCCGCTTACAGGCCTCATACACACAAATCACTAATTTCCATCGCGGGGGTAATGGTTGGACTAAGACGAACCGCAGTAGTCACGAAGTGCGATCGCGCGCGCAGAAGTCTAAGCGATGTTTTTTTTTAATTTACGTCGTACATACGCCCAACGGTAGGTACACTTGTGTTTATATGGCACTTTTCTTCAGTATTCAGTCTCACCTTAGTGTTTAATGTGTATCAGTATTTAGGTAATACGTTTAAATCATAAAAAATCAATAAGTACATAATTTACAATCACAAAACTAGATAGAAAGTCAAAGTAGGCAGAT
Organism: Eilema caniola; assembly: GCA_949126895.1. Taxonomy (NCBI): domain Eukaryota; kingdom Metazoa; phylum Arthropoda; class Insecta; order Lepidoptera; family Erebidae; genus Eilema; species Eilema caniola. The sequence goes on along the minus strand of OX421460.1, from coordinate 10,167,169 downwards.
GTAATTAAAATGCTGTCGGTGGGCAGTCCCATCCGGTGGGCGTCTGTAGGCACTTATCTCATAAATATGACTGAGTTGCAATACTGTAAGACTATATTTATACTGTGGCCTAATCGACGAAGGTTAATAATCAAGGGATATTATTATTACGCCCCCTTCATCATATCCATCTACGACAGCTTAATACAATATGACCATCATCCACCACCATGGAACCTAAGGTGCATCTATGGGGCTCACATAACCTGCAGCTCAGGTGGCCACAAAGAATTATTATGCAGTAAAGTGCCCAGGTGATGAGCAGGCAGCGCGTGCAATTATGCCCCCGATTCCGGCTGTGACACTGAAAGATTAGCGCCCGTTGCACCCTCTAATAACTGCTACAAAGGACACGGTCACTCTGCTGCCATTATTATGGAGGAATACAGTTTTTCAGTCCAATTACGGGCTTAGTTGAACTTCGATATTTTCTGTGAAAGACCTTCACCATCCATTGGCGATTTCGGAATATTTTAGTTAGACCAATCGTTGGACTTCTTAGAGCTCCTATCCGTAATAACTGCCATAAATGGATCCAGGTAGAAAGGGCAATCCCAAGGAATCCTGGCTTGACATTGTCGAGGGTGAAATGCCTGTGAATAGTCTTATAACCACGGAGGCCTAAGTTCGCGCGAAGTGGAGGAGGCAGAACCGGAAGACGGACCCTGAGATTCAAGGGCACCTTGGCGTCGCATGCAATCAGGAAAATACGTCTCCATGAAGATAAAGATGATGTTGATGTTCGTATGGCAACCAGGACTGACGGCTATACATGCTCTTCGAGGCACTGTATAAGTTTATGACCGCTGCCGTTATTAGTTTAGAGCAAACAGCAACAAAAATATATTTTCTGTTGAAATTTCAACTGTCTAGCTATCGTGGTGTATGAGATACAGCCTATTGACAAACAGACAGACCGAAACCGAAGTCTTAGAATTAAGGTCCCGTTCTAACATTCAGGGTCACGTTTATACATATTTGAAATGTGCTTCTTCCTTTACATCGCGTCCACAGTAATATTTATGGTATGGGTGCTAATTAAACCCTTACATCTGACACCAAACACGGCAAATTTATTTTTAATACAGACTTCTTCCTACAGTCCCGGGTCCTATGAGCCGGGCGTGAAAAAGCATCTCATGAGGCCGTCAAGCTAAGTGCCACCATTGTTAACATGGTACGTGTGGTGACTCTCTTTCCTGAGACTTTGCTTAAGCCTATAGAGCAAATACAGAGGCGAAAAGAGAATCGAGTGGATAGGCGAGTAGAGAGGCCAATTGAGAGGCTAGTATAGAGGAGAGCACAGAGTCGAGTTGATAGGGGAGTAGAGAAGTGAGTAAAGAGATGAAGGTAAATTCAAGTATAGAGGTGAGTTGAAAGTCGAAAACAGAGGCGAGTAAATGGTGGAGGACAAAGTTGAATAGAGAGGCGACTTAAATGCTCAATACCGTCGGCTCAACGCTGAGCGATAACCGATATGCACGCAGGTAGAGCCACGGTCAACAGCTAGTATTCTATAAAAATCATAACCTCCTTTGGATTTGCCGTGGTCGCATAAAAAGACTTGGTGGCGATAGCCGATATCCACGCGCGGGCGGCGTTTCGTCGCATTTGGTCGGTTCGAGCCGCTGTCGAAAAGAAACTACATATACCTACAACTTGAAATTTGGTAGTTATGTTCCGTAAAGGGTGTACACTTTATTTTTCTTTAACGATGTTACGAAACTCAATCCCTAAGGGAAACCCTTGAAGATGGAAGTAAGAGACTTAACATTTAAAATGTATGCTAAAGATGGTTTGGAGTAGAATAGGACTATCCCAGCTCTTCCTGCCATCTTTAAAGGCGACTAAGGCATACTTAGGGCTGTCCACCATCCGGCAGTAAACATACAGCCCAGATAAGTGCCCGCAAGACGGCAATAGGCTCGCCGCCTGTTACTTGAGACCGAAAATCATAGGTGGTGAAATGTGGTTATTACACCTCTGTCTACCCCTTCAAGGATTTACAGGCGTAAGTATGTGTATGTATGGTAGTATGGAGGTGTACTAATAATTTATCTTTAGAAATCAACGTCCTTTTGGGGTTAAAACAAGGGACGGTAGTTTGTGTGAAAGTCTAACTCACTCCACGCGTACGAAGTCGCAAGCGGCTCCTAGTAGTTTTTTGTACGTACCGGAAATCCCCACGGATACCCCCTACCCCCTCCGGAGCCAGAGGGGGAGGTTATGTCGGACATGAAACGACTAAACCGCACGCCGTCTGTAGGTCGTTGTGCTAGCGTAGCGTCAGACGACATATCCCTCGCAGCCAGGCTGACCGAGGGACCGCTAGTACTATTATATAATAGTTCATTGGAGATGTTTGTTCGTGATGGATGCAAAAACTACAGAAGGGATTTTCTTGTTAGAAAAGTCTTGGTCCGACTTAAATCTTATGTTTATGATATAATAAATAGATGAGATTCTGTATTAATATAAAATTATTACCACACTTGTTTACTAACCGGAGTACATGCCAGTATTGTACAAATTATTACAATGACTGAAGTAGCCATGAATGCGTACATTACAACAACCGTGTCGTAACGACACGTTATCATAGCTGTGAATAAACTCATAAGCACAAGCTAAAAAAAGAAAACATGATGTATAAAATTGCAAACAAAAATATTTTCATTCAATGCTACAACTAATCTTAACTAAAGAGTCAGCAGCTTATACAGTTCCGAAAGTTTAGTGATCTCGAAGTAATGTGAGTTTATTATATTGAATTGAAGCTATTTGATTATACTACTTCCATTTTGAAGAAATTGATTGACAAAATCTCCATAAAGATGCCTTGTTTACCGTAAAGTACTGATTTTTAATACTTTTAGAGTGCACGGCAGTGGCGCGTTATGGCGCCACTTTTAAATTTCCCACATTTTCCCGCCACAATTTCGAAAAATTTCACTCAACGCCACTAGCGGATGATACAGGAATTTCGGGATTTACCCGGTTAAGTCGATTATAACGTAACACTTTTGAATTGGACTCGCATATTTCGTTTATAAAAGGACTTATAAAAATATATAGACATGTAAAAAAAGTTGCATGTCTTAATTTTTTTTATACCTTTTAGTAGCAGAGAAGCAGTCAGCCCACCTGATGGAAAGAGAGCCTAAAGTTCGGCCGTTCAGAGAATGCTTTCCTGACACCTATCAGTTAGTCACGACTAGTGATGGGCACAACATAACACTGAGTTCATTACCGTTCCTCCAAAATGAACCGCCTGCCTTTTAAATTGGCGGAATCATTTAAAATTTATATTTTAGTTATTTAATTGGAAACCACAAAAAGGTAATATTAATATAATAAAATTGTTTTATTTATTCTTTGTTACAAAGTTACAATCTGTATTTCTATGCAATTAAGTACGTTGAATTGAATGTGCGTACAGAATATTAATCAGACTACGATTCGCTTGAGGAGGTGGTGTTTTCATCATCATCTTCGCCTACATTTATAATTATATTATTATCAATAACAGAATCAATCCTGATATCTCGGTCAAAATGTTCCACAATCAAGTTTTTAGTCTTCTCAACAACCTTTGCCCAGTCATCTCTTATGACTTCCCCGCAGGCTTCTTTTAATAGGGTCATCATCTTTTTCGTGCTGAATGGCGGGGAAGTATTGTGACGGGCGGCGTAACCTTTTATTTGAGCCCAGATTAGCTCAATCGCGTTATATTGGCAATGATACCGTGGAATTCTTAGAACGCGATGACTGTACTCCAGAGCCAGTTCATCGATTTCGTATCGCACATTTGCGGCTTTATTTTCTTTAACTAATTTAATTAGCTCTGCTTTTAGCATCTGCATATTTGAGTCAATGCCTTTTGCTTGTAACCAAGCCACCATTTCTTCTTTTTTATTAGCTTGGGTAGGTGGTTTCTGTATTTGAACCGAGTGATAGAAGGCATTATCCATGAATATTACAGATGGCTCTGGTAGGCTGGGCAAAAGCACGTTTTGGAACCACTCTTTAAATGTAGTGGCATTCATTTCCTCGTGGTAGTCATTTGTGGTTTTTGATTGAAATGCCAGTCACGCGTTCTCCACAATGCTGTATTTTGCAGAACCTGCGTGGCATATTATCAGACGGGCCCCCTTACCCATTGTTACTTTCGACGTCGACGTTTGTGTATCATCCGTCCAAGAACGGGAAACCGTGTGATTGGCGTTTAGCCTTGTCTCGTCAATGAACACGACATTATCCTAGTTATCAATTTTTTTTGCTTCTCTCAATAAACTTACTTACTTACTTAGACAACAGACGACTGATTTAGCGTCACAAAATGGCGGCCCATAACGCCATTTGCAGTTACCATTTTTAATGTAAGTATAAAAATGCTAGTAACGCCATTTGGGGTTACCATTTTCAACCTAAATATAAAAATTCTACATTCTTTCGCGCGTTCGGTTTGGTCGTAGTTTTATTTTTATATTTAATAAAAGTTATCTTATAGTCCATTATTTTCAAATTCTTAAAAAGAAAAACAAGACGTATTATTTTATAAAGTATAACTATATAAGAACAGATTACGATAATTGCCTGTTATTGTAAGCCCAGCACTACAAATATAAAGCGCTGACATAACCTTGTAATAGCGCAGTATAAATTTAGAAAAATATTGTTTACCAAGTTATTTGACACTCAGTTTGGACAAAATTTAGCATTGATTGATTATTTATATAATAATGTTGTTTTAATGCTCATCAATTGTTAAAACGGTAAACAACCAGCAAAAAATAAAATAAAAACAGAAACAAAAATATTTTTATAGTAACTGCAACGCCATTACAAAGTTACGTCGTCAGTTCAATCGCGACGTGTCAGGAACGCATTCTCTGAACGGCCGTAGTATAATGGACATGATTGTGCAAAACCAGGGGCGTCAAACACGGGTTTCCTTAGGGTCGTCACCCCGAAGAAATCTTCTAATGCACTTCTTGAAGAACCCTATATTGCAGTCGCTTGGGAAAATTACAGAAAGGTGTTCATTCCACAGCTTGAGCGTGCGTGGGATGAAGTATCTTTCATACCGCACGGTGCGTACCATTTCTGGTCATGTGTGAGGGTGAATTCCCTTTCTATAGCGAGCGGTGCGATAATAGAATGTAGCTATGGGCATCATGTACAAATCCATCTAAGCGCAAACCATTGTATAGCCAGTAGAATGTAAAAAGCGAGGTAAGTGCCTCTTGAGGCTGAGATTTGATTGTCGAAGAGCCTCAACGCCCGTCTTTGTACCGAGTCAAAGCGGCCAAGCTGGTATGCAGGCACTCCAGCATAAAGGTGCGAGCAGTACTCAATGCGGGGCTGAAACTGACTTATAAAAATCTTAATTATAATAAAACAAGCGAACAAAGTCTTGAGTTTATGAAAGGCTATACATATATTAAAAACTTTGTCTTATTATCATTGATCTTTGCAACCCATTAGGTCTCCATGACGCTCGAGTAAATTCTAATTTGACACTGTCGGCTCCCCTATTAAGTACTCACGTCACTGCGACTGCGCGCCACAACGCACCACTGCACGCTTCTAATTTGAAGGTGCGCTTAGACCTTTAAAAATTTGTAATTTCAACTAAACCATTTTTGGTCATTTTCCTATTGACATACTTCAACTAAGCCATGTTTAGTCATTTTATATTGACATGATTTCAACCGAGCTAATTTTAGGCATTTTTTAATTAAAATATTATAACTTAGTCAATTTTCCTAGGGATATTTGGGTATTGTATTACTTTTTCTAAAGTACAAATAAACAAAAAAAAAAAACAAAATTACCACCAAGATCAACTTGAAGTAAACACACGGCGGTCGAGTCACAAATGGACAACAACCAATACTGCACCGTACCACCAGAAGGCTTATACTAAAAAAAAGAAGTAAAATCATTCGGAATAATTTGACATATAAATAGGGTTAAATGTCACTAATAGTGGTGATTCTGCTGTTACAAAACTTGCCCCCTAAAATCCAACCACACGTCCTGATCTGGGGAATGTCGTGGGGGGCGGACACACGGAAACAAAATTACTGGCGTGGCTAACGTGGCTCTGGTACACTTGACATTGGCGTGTTATTAATAATTTTATAATTCATTTTACTTGACATTGGTGAATTGCGGTGATTTGCTGCAGAGGCCATTTTGAAGAAGTTGAAGTTGTTACAAAACTTTTTAGACTATGCTAACATTTCATATAAGAGAATGCAAAAGTATTGTTTAGTTCTGTTAAAACTAAATTATGTAAGGTAACGTCGTACTGCTAGTGAGAATGGAATTATATGAATGGCTTAGTGCTGTTCTCTCTTATTCTATCTATATCACTTTAAAGAGAATCACTTTGTCTAATCGAAATAGTTATTATATTTGAATGGCTACAAAGATACCATATTATGGCTATATTAAAATGGAACAGTAACTTACGCAACGCCAAAGAACAAAGCCGGTGCAGGATTGTGGAATATGTCATACAAAGATTCTCTGGAAAGTAAGACATACACATTCATGTATATTGGCAACATATAACATTATTGCCGCGCATTAATGCCGTGTGGTTCCCGGCAGAGTAGAATGTGGGCCACCCCTTCTCTTCCCATGTGGTGTCGTACAAGGCGACTAAGGGATAGGGCTGATTAACTTTAACATCAGACAGATATGTATAGCCCAGACTCAGCCTCAGGTGCATGGCTCGAGTCAACAATAGTGCCCGGAATACGGCAATAGGTGGGGTGCCACCTATTGCCGTATTCCGGGCTATTACGCTATTACGTGGGACCGAATACAGATTGGTGAAATGTGGGTGTTAATTCACCTCTGCCTAACCCTCCGGGGATAAAGGCGTGATTATATGTATGTATGTATGTATGTATAAAACATTATAACTGAGATTGTATGATGGTTATTATAAAACTGAATAAACCGTTCTTCAATATTTATTTTTATTTATTTCTGAAACAGCACCTATCTTAACAGGTTGTTCCCAATACGATAGTGTTAATTTCTATACTTACTAGCTGTAGCCCGCGACTACGCCCGCGCCGATGTCACTTATCGCGGTAGTGTTCCCAAGCTCTAATTCACCTCTGTACAAATTTCATCAGGATATCTTGAAAACTTACAAACATTCATCTCCTATTCTCCTTCTCTCCTCTATCGCGATAAAGGGAGCCTATGTCCGTTCCTTAGCTTTGCCCTGCTGCCCTGCTTTGCTGCCCTGTACTAAGTATCAACCTTTTGAGCGCGTAAATTTTTCGGTTTCAAATAATTTGTAGCGGCCTGCTCGACCCGATCGCCAAGTCCGCGCGCTTGCGCGATTCACAGCGCCGTGGCTTAGCAACAGAAATAACTAAACTGTCGCTTCCCTGTATATGCCGGCTGGATTTGTTGACATCAATGATCACTTTTTCGCTCCCTTGAGTAGAAGCGTGATGATACATAGCCTATATGTTATTCTGATGTATATAGTATAGCTATATTATTGTAAAGTTTCATTAAAATTCATTCAGTAGTTTTTACGTGAAAGAGTAACAAACATCCATCTAGCCATACTCACAAACTTTCGCATTTATAATATTAGTAGGATTATATTAACAAATATTTTTAACGCTGTCATTGTGAATTCACTCAGCGAGCAACAGAATAGGTCTGCCACCGCAATGTTGTTTAGTGTGCGCAGAGCTCGCGTCAGCGGCTCCTCGCTCAGCAGGTTGGTGCGCCCGTGCGGCACACCGCCAGCACGGGCCGCCCCTGGCGCCGTAACACATACCTATCCGGGACGCATAGGCAGATTTGCCCAATACTTCCGCATTCTGTATCTTATTGTCCGGGACGATTGTAAATTCTGTCCTAAATTTCCCACGCGGTAATTTTTTTTTTTTAATTTGCTATGGCTTAATTCACAAAAAGTAAAATAGTAAAATAATAGGGGTTAAAGTATGAAATAATTGCCGTTTCATTGTAATAGGTACTTCGAATTGACATAGAACCTTCATGGTTTGAGATTTTTGAGTGAAACTTTTTCCACATGGTACCTATGTAGTTCTTCATTTAAAAATGTGCAACATTCGATTATCGACTTTCAGTTGTTTTTTTTTATTCAGCTTAGACAAGACAGATGGATACTTCGAAAATTCGAGTGATTTTTGAATACGAGTTCCGACGCGGAACTAACGCGGCAGAAACAGCTCGCAATATCAATGTTGCGTTTGGAGAGGGGACTGCTAATGAACGCACCGTGCGATTTTGGTTTAAACGCTTTCGTGATGGAAACTTTGATTTGAAGAACGAACCACGAGGAAGGCCGTCCACACAGGTGAATAACAATGAATTCAAAGACATGGTGGAAGCCGATCCGAGCCAAACTACCCAGGAATTAGCTGCATGGTTTAACGTTACCTTACCAACAATATTGACTCATTTGCGTCAAATCAATAAAATAAAAAAATGTGAAAAATCGGTACCTCATGATTTGACTGATCTGCAGAAAGGAATGCGTGTTGAAACTTGTGTTGCCTTGTTGAATCGATACAGAAATGAAGGAATATTGGATCGAATTGTGACATGTGATGAAAAGTGGATTCTTTACGATAACCGTAAGCGAAAAATGCAATGGCTGACCCCAGGTGAAACGCCACAACAGTGTCCTAAAGCAAAGCTTACCAATAAAAAGGTAATGGTAACTGTTTGGTGGTCTCAGCATGGTGTTATTCACTATAGCTTTCTACGATCTGGTCAAGCAATAACGGCAGATGTCTACTGTGCCGAACTCCGAACAATGATAGCAAAACTAGCAGTGAAACAGCCCCGACTCATGAATCGATCTTCACCATTATTGCTCCATGATAACGCGAGACCTCATACAGCACGAGAAACCGTTTTAACTCTACAGGAACTGCAATTAGAAACTATCCGTCACCCTCCGTATTCACCAGACCTTGCTCCAACAGACTACCATTTTTTTCGTGATTTGGACAATTTTCTATGTGATAAAAAGTTTTCTTCTCAGGAGGCAGTACAAAATGCTTTCACACAGTTTGTCGAATCTAGATCACCAGAGTTCTATCGCAAAGGCATAAACGACCTTCCTACTATATGGCAGCAATGTATAGATAATAATGGTAATTATGTTGATTAAATAAATACGTTACATTAAAAAAAAAAAACGAATTTCAATTTGTCAGTACAAATCGGCAATTTCATACTTTAACCCCTAATAATATACTACGGAAAAAACTCAAATGAAATTGATTTTCGGCCGAACATATGGGGCATCATAATTGTAGCATTTTGGGTCCTCTAACATCTCCTGACAGGAATACGTCGGGTTATTCACCCGACGTATTCCTGTATAATAGGATCAGTGGTAACTGTATAATATCTAGGGTTACTGTATAATGTCCCCCCTCCCGAGGAGGGTCAGACCGAGGGAGATAGCCCTGGGACAGCCGGGGTGCGAGGGATATGTTAAAGACAACCTCACATTCGGCCCAGCACAACGACCCACAGACAGCGTGCAGTTTAGTCGGTTCGAGCCCGGCATAACCTCAAAAAAACCCTGTATAATATGCAAACTTATGCCAAAATACAATTTCTTATTAAAATAAGTAGGTACTAGCTGTTACCCGCGTAGGATTTCGTGAGATCAAAAATAGCCTGTGTTATTTCAGAATACAATATATACCTAAATCCCTATATCAAATTTCAGTCAGATTCATTCGTTAGAGCGTGATTGTGTATAGGCTGATTTACATCAGATGAGCGAATGCTCATTTTAACCCCTCTCCGTGAAATTCTATAAGTGGAAACAGAACATTTCTTTGTTGTTCTTTCTCAGGTCGCATAGATTCTATGGAATATTCTAAGAATGCTCGCTTCATGTAAAGTCCCCTAGAGTGCGTGAGTGAGTAGCTTAGAGCGTTCTATCATATATATTGTAGCATCAATGGAGCATTCATACGTGTTCAGACCTGCTCGCTCCTCGGAGCAGGTGTTCTTGTGTTCTAAGAATTCTAGGGTTCGTTCACATTAAAAGATTTAAAAAGAATGCTCTTGTTCTAGCTCTAGCTTTATGTTCTTTTTGTCTAAATCTACCATAACATCAAACATACAAACATCTTCACAAACTTTTACATTCAAAATATTAACAGGATAACATACGTATAATATACAAGCATCGTCCAGCCAGCAGTGATTAACAACATCACCAAAAGTATTAACATCACCACCAAAATAAACGAATTTCTTGATTCAGGTTCGTAACCCAAGTCTCCTTCTTTTCCTTGACCCATGCCTGACCCTTTACCAAAAGCTGGAAGAGGATTTAGAATACGAATGTTACTTGATACTTGAATGCTACCATTTATTTGCACTAAGTTAACATCGTCTACAGTGAATAAAGTTTACTCGTTGCTGGACAGTACATCGTTAAATATTTTTTGACCTAGTTAATAGTACTATTTTTTCATACATTTATTTCTTACGGCTATAACAGTTGCGTCACGGTAAGAATTAAAAAATCGATGTACTATGTCATTACGGTTGTAGCCGTACTCGAACGGGACTGATTTTCGAAGTATAGCTGATAGTTTTCCTCAGAATCATAATTTCCGTCGTCGTGGTAGATATCGTCTTTATTTTGAGATGATTCCGGGATGATATGTCCATTTATGAAGATAATAACAAAACATATTTCCACACATATTGAAATTAAATGCACTTGCTATTGTAATCAAAATAAAAAAAACGTATATTGTAGGTACTCACCATAAAATAATACGCCATTTACAAAGTGGCAAGACAACTTCACACACGTACTATTAACTACGCGGTCAACGCGTCACTAGTTCAAATTCCAATGGATTTTATAAGAAGCGTCAACGGTTATAGCCGTCGTGTCGATGTGTAAGTACCTACCTAAAACAGTAATGTAGAATGACAGTAGGGTCTAATAAAGTCATTGTATTAAGACATTATAAGTGTCTTCTATCGCCATTCAGTACGTAACCGACTGAAAAGGCTGTACGTAAAAATGTAACTTTTAAATTTATTTTAAATTTATGCTGCTATAGCCTGTATGCCACATTACGAAGTACCTTATGCACGGCTATGACCGTACTGTCCAGCATCGTGTTAATTGTTTTCCGTCCATATCAATACCGTCTTATGATCAGATGGTATTGATAAATAAATTAGACGACTAGTTTTTATACTCTCTGATTTGAATTAAGGATGCTCCTAGAAATAGTGTAATAATTAGTAAGATGCCACTGCAGCGCTTCCTGACCCCTTGAAGGCGCTCCAAGAATAGACAGTTTTAATATTCTACGCTAACATATGAGAATAATAACAATATAACAATAATAACAAATAGAAAATACTAACAGAACTGTATCCACACGGTAGGCCTCTTTTGCTGACATGAAAATGTTCTGGGCTGTTTGCCTTGTTTACTTAATTCTCCTAACATATTACTGTTAATCTGGGGTAGTTTGTCTTGCATATCTATTACTGTAATATCACTTGCGGTCGATAAAGGTTTAAGATTAATCACATTAAACATTAACTCATCTACAATACTTTTAACATTCACTTTAGTTTTACTCTCAGATAACATATTAGAATCTTCTTTTTGTGAAAAACAATCATTTTTCTGTTGAGTTTCATGATATTTAAATTCTTTTTCATCATATTTCATATTATTAATTTCTTTTACGCTAGTATCACTCATCTTAATTTAAACATCAGAATATTATACAAATATTAAATAAACACCTATAAAATAAAATGACAGTGTATGTAAGATGTATATGTAATCAATCAAAAATATTTTTTGGCATTAAAAAGGTTTTTAGTGTGAGGTTCATCTACACTATGACCTGATTCACGTCATTACTGTGCTATACGGGGGTTATCTATTCTGTGACGGGGGTCAGGAACTGACTGATAAAATTCATAGAATAGTACGTAGTGAACTAGGTACTGAAATGAAAGCAAGAGTTGGTCATTAACTTTTTTTACATAACCTTCAGCAGTGGACTATGTGCGGGTGATATGATGATGATGATGACATAACCTTAGAGTCAAATATTTTATGTCGATTTAACTCACCGTTCAAAATCAAATAAAGCTCCTGTTGATTCCTGGTCAATCAGATTTTTACTACTTCTAACTTTCGTTTTTTTACTTCTTTTGAACTTTAGCAACGTATTATATTAAGTTATTTCTGAGATTCAAGCCACCCTTTTAGCAAACTGATTTACCCACTGATTGACGAACGAGGCCCAGGCGTAAGCTTTCCCATAGGATTAATGAGTCGCGCCCTTGAGCCAAGACAAGCCAATCCACAAGGCAAGGTAAAGAGGAATGGGAGAGCCGACTATATGATGATGATGATGTTGACTATCAAACAAAGCGTAATGTAGATATTTAATAGTTGTAATAAATGGACATGGCGCGCCACATTGTAGGCAACATCATGGCGTGCTATGTCCAGTGGAACTATATTTGACCCTCACGAAAAGGTTTGCAAAATACACTGAAAAGAATAAATATTTTCCTGAAATTAACCCAGTGTATCAGTATAAGGAGCCGTTTGTACCATAACCTTTTTATTAAAGTTTTGTTCCAAGTAACATGGAGGTTATTTATTTGTCTGTTTACGAACTTCAATGTTTTTCAAACAGAAAGGGCGAATTTTAAACAAAATTCACAAGATAATCGGAACAATAAAAGCTTGGGATTGTTGTTATTTCGCAACTTTATTTAAAACGGAATATTTTATCACTTTGTTCCTTTTGAAGGTAGAGTGGTTTTCTACATAATACTAAAGAAGGGTTCACACTATGGTACTAAATGAAATTACGCAGCTAACGGTTCATCTTACAAATGAGGCAGAACACGAATTTGATATCCGGAGTTCAAAGCATAGCTTAGCTCTTAAAGCTGTTATGCTAATATTCTGAAATAGTTGTTGCTCACACGTACATAAGAGTGAAATACTGTTCCCGGTGCCGCAACCTACAGGTCACTGGAATCAGTCAAGACTATAGTCTATAGACAGCTAGACACACAATCAAGATTATGGCCTACGAAGTGATAGATAGACCTGCACCTGAGTTTCATCTATCGATCTAGGGCGTGCAGGCGAGGCTGGCCCATGTACCTTTTGATAACTACGACTAGACAAAAAATTTGTTCGTAAATTCAATTTGATTTTACAGTTACGAAGCTTAAAAATAAGTTTCTGGCCTTGATTAGACGAAGAGCCTAATCAACAGCTTTTGCTCATTTTCTGGATTAGAATTTCGTTGTCAGTTAAAGTATCGTTGTATGTACCAGCCATTTTTAACGGTACCGGAGAGAGACAAAGTAGAAATTAACTATGACATTCCTTTGAAAAGTATTTTTCGTTCAAGTTTTCTTGTTTCGAGATTTAACATTAAAATTTTAATGCAAGAATAAATTGGACATTACAATCGCTTAGTGTTTTAAAGTTTTGAATTTCAGTCCAATTTAATTGACTACTTTATTTAATTCGGCGATTTATCTGTAAATTCTTATAAGTAGTTTTGATAATCCACATAATATATGTGTGAAAGTTTGTGTATTTAAGAATGGATGTTGTTACTCCATTTTTCCTTTAACGGATAGGCTTCAGATTGTTGCTGTGAATAACATTTAGCCAAATGGATCAAACGTCAAAATAGGTATATCCCAAGGATCATTCCTAGAACCCTTTCTCTTTCTGGTATATGTTAATGACTTGCTTATATGGTCGAGGCACAAGTCGGCATAGTGTTGTTTGCAGGTGATAAATTGTTAAAATTCGAAGTAAATCAGCATAGTTGTTACATTTTTGAAGTGAAAACTTCTTTAGCGGTGTTGGATGGGTAAAAAATGTTAAACTCGCGTCAGGATCGCTTGACCTTTAAACCGTAACCGACGACTGACGTCATACAATATTAGCTACAGACTATCTATTTTGCAAAATACGATAAATAGCTTCGCAGCACAGCGGTAAACGCTTCAACTGTAAGTCCTTATGGTTTCAGATAGTACCGGGTTCAAACCTGGCCATCTGACACTTTTTGTGATTATTTTTTCTTTTTGTAATTTAGTACTTTTTGTGATTATTTTTTCTTTTTGTAGTTTATTACATTTGTGATTATTTTTTCTTTGTGTAATTTATTTCTTTTTGTGATTATTTTTTCTTTTTGTAATTTATTACTTTTTGTGATTATGTTTCTTTTTGTAATTTATTACTTTTTGTGATTATTTTTTATAACGAAGAAAGAAAGAAAGAAAAAGTTTTCACTTCTGCCGGCACTCCCAGAGTGCAACCCGTCTTTTTTTAATACATATTAATAAATAATATATAGTTGTGGCATCTAGCACATCGATTTGGAACTAATCTGTTAGGGATAGGGTAATTATTTGATGCTAGATGGCATCACTTTAATTCTCAGGCATTCTTTGTTAAATTTCTTTAATAATATCAATATCTGACAATATTATTTGTCCTTAGAATTACAACGGGCGTTTCCCTTCCGTTAGTAATAAATAGCTAAATTCATGGGGTAATTACTAGGATTGTTGAAGTACAGATTTAAAACTATGGTCACTATAGAGTATCTGTGCACGGACTACAAAGAGACGGTGACGACGAGATTTTATCGAATTTATGCTAGAACATTCACCTGAAAAAAGTATATAAGACCATTTTCGGTGTCCTAGTTTTCACTCTGAAACTTGAATTTGTAGAAAGAATATACCTACTTTGAGGTTATCATCAGCAGTTATTTTCGGCGGTCATTTCTGGCGGTCACGCTGAGAAGTTATAGTCTGTCGTCTATTCCCAGGATTTCTGGGTTCTATTGTACAGTCAAGCTTCTCGTGAAGTTCAGCAATCATCGATTAGTTCAGCTCTGAATCTCAAATATTGTGGGAATCCGCACTGAGACGAGCAAGGAAACGCAGATCGCAAGGGTCGTCAACTTCAACATCCCGAGGATCGGCCACTGATGACCGATTCATTGGTTTTTGTGCAACAGTATGAGACCTACCTACCTACTGCCTATTTGTGGATGGTGAACTTGGTTATCTTAATCTACCTATGTCTGTATATGTGAACTTCTAAACGCTGTAGTGCTTCTGTATGTGTATATCCTTCTGTCGGTATATGTCTGATACCTAAGTATATCTTCAATTTATCCTCTGTGTTTTTGTTATCTCTGGATATCTGAACCTATCTCTGTACTTGTCCGAAATATACATATGTATGTATATCTTGACTCTGTGGTTTCATTAGAGGTTTTCCTAAACCGTGCAAACATACAAAGCCACTCCTTGAAAGGCGCTCTGGATATAGAGTCTACATCAGCTCTTCTGGGTTGGCCGGTGAAGTAGCCAGAGTAAGTTGCCTGGTTACATAGTACAGATGCAAATAATGTTAATAATATTTTGAATGCCATCTTAAATTGATTTTCTGCGAAAAACCTATTGTCGAATTCAGAAAAGAATATATGTATTAGGTTCACATAACCCAATGTGAGGCGAACACGCGTTGATGTCGTGCTGGGGGGGAGAGGGTTAGAATCCGTAAACAGCACTACTTTTCTGGGAATTACAATACATTTTGAATCACAAGAGGTATGACCATATCACTATTTTGGATAATAAACTTGGCCCTGCTGCCTATGCTGTGAGATAGATTAAGTAGTTGACAGATGTAGCTACTGTTATGCTGGTCTACTTTAGTTATTTCTATAGCTTGATGTCGTATGGAATACTACTCTGGGGGAAATGCAGCAGATTTAGAAACTATATTAATATTGCAAAAGAGGGCAATCCATGTCATTTATTGGTTCGGCAAAAGGGACTCCCTCAGGGAACGATTTAAGGATATTGATATTTTAACTGTAATTTATATTTGAAAACATAATATATGACAGGAAAAATATATCTCATTTCACAAAAGTAAGTGATATTACAGACAGAAATCTGCGTAATTAACATAAACTGCTACTTCCATGTTATCGGCTTAGCAAAGTTAGCGATTATTTTAAGGGCGAAAGTATACGCTTTTAAAATAAATTAGGTTATAAAGGTAAATTTATAAGGCAAACTAAGGACCAATTCTTAGTATACCTTATAAATTTAAACCTATGTAAACCATTTCAGGCACAGAATAGATAATGTGCTTTAGATTAAGTAGAATTTATTAGTGACATCAATAAGAAACAACCATTATGTTCTAGATCGATTTTTTTTTTACTTCGACTGACTTTGACAATCTATATAAAAAAATTGTAAACATAATAAATAAGTATAGTGTCAGACATCGAAGTATTGGTACAACAGCAAGAAATCGGGCTCATTGCGAGTATTTATACCGTAGCTTTACAGGTTCACAGCATCAAAATGTATTTTTTACGTGCAATATGCAACATACGTAACGTATTTTTAAATCAACCGACTATATTACCACACTATATTGCCTCTACTCCTAAATTCAAAGTTCAAAAATAAAATCAGTTTTCTAAAGGTTTCACAGTGCCATATTTTATACTGCGACATTAAGTGGTCTCCAATAAATCGAGGTTCGGACCGCTGTTAGGAAAAATACGAAGTAAGGCTGGTGACTCTCGACAAACGGATGGCTGGCCGAGCAACCACTGACGACAAAACGAAGATTTACTGGCGTGCGGGATGCCTCATGCAGCCATTGAGAGAGAAAGATGTGGAGACTCCGAGTTTTCTTTTGTAAATTATAATGGATTATCTAAGTCAAGATTTATTATTATTATTTATTGTAATAATATAACTTGCATATATAAGCGTCCCCTGATATACAATAGGGTTAACGGGCATTTACGCGATCATGGTATTGAATATATCCAGAACCATGGTAGATACAAATAGATACATTATAACATACAATTAGCACTTTTCTGTAAAAATAATATTGGCATGCCTACTTAATTCTTTGGTTAATTTTGAACTCTCCTCAAAGTGAGTCATTTTGATTAAAAGAGATTTGGGCATAAGGTAATAATCGGTACAGTAGAAATAACTCATATTTAATTGATATATTTCATGCAAAAGGCTTTTAGAAATTCTAAACTACAGGAGAGTCAATACGTACTGTGTTAAAAACCAGAGTAAAGTAACTATAACTATACTCGGCAAAATCGATAGTATGACCTTTACATGTGTGGGTATTTCAAATATATTATGTTACGCGGTATGTCAAGCACTGAGATTTCGGTCGTACGTAGTTGTTTACATGTGTGTGAACCGTCAATAACTCGTTTCTTCACTCACACACTTGCAAATTGCAATTGATTAAAAACCATTCGTATTTGATTATTATATTAGTAACAGTATCTCGGGTTCATGAAATTCATAGAATAGTATAAGACTGTAATTTTTTGAAATAGTTGATATCAATCATCGCGGTTCCGGGGCATACAAAGTCGCATTTTAATTTCAATATATCAATATAGGGTTTTGGGTTCGAATCCTAGAATAAAATTAGCTTTTTGCAGATAGTATTCGTTCTTTTAGTGATATTGTTATACAAATAATTTTCAACTTAATAGTGGGGAGAAGTAATTAATGAACGTCGATTACTAAGAATCTATTCTACCCTCATTTCGACATAAACATGTTTGTCGTTCGAAATATTTTTATGTTTAATCATTAACTAATGGAACTACTTTTTGTATAGTTATGTATCACATAATTGATCACCTTACAGCTTTTTCAAGAGCGTATATATTTTTTTTATTTATTATTTCAATAAAATAAAGTAATAAACATTTCGGTTTGTGCAATAGTTAGCAGCAACATATTGGTAAGCAGTAAATACTCAATTGACTATTTGTTATGATCATTATTATGTGGTGATTAGTTTATCTTGTTTAATTATATTGTGTTTGTTTGTAGAGGACAACCGTGTCGCTGTTCGTCAATCGTTATAAAGAGTCAAGACCATTCTTGGTTGCTGATCGGTTTCTAAGGCAATAAAGATAACTTATATTTAATTGGATCACAAAAATAAAATCAAGACACACAGCCGAACATTCGCAAGCAGCTGGATAGATATGTTCTTGTAGACTTGCAAAGAAAAATATGGTATCTGATCTTCATCTTCTGAAGAGATCATGTTTTGCAAAACGAATATTTGGACTTTAACTGGTGAAATACAGAGTGTCGGAGGCCTTATTCGCAGAATGTGTTTTGAGTCCAATGAAGATGAACTTTAGCGATAGTGATGCGTATCTGTGAATCTACGAGGTTTAAATATCAAGAACCTACTTCACAATTAAAATTGTATAACCTGTCCAAATTTTCTTATGATATAAGAAAGAAATTTTACTAGGGAAATAGTGTAGTTATACACTCGAGAGCAATGAATCCGGGTCACTCAAAGAATCCAAAAAATCTCGGAAAGTAAGAATGCTAGGTTAATGCAATAAATTGTATTTAATAGACAATTTAATACTCCTTAAATGAAAGTATTAAAACTTCTTAGTTATTGTAAAGTTATATCATAAAAAAATCAAATTTGAAAAGGGAACACTGTCGAAGATGGAACTACGAAATTACAGGATTTGTTTTTGCTTTTGTTTGTAATCTGTCATTTATGTTGGTACATAAACCAGGTTGATAGTGCTCAATATTCATTATTCAAGCTGAAATCATGTCGCTTACACTTGAAGAATGCACCAGAATACTTACATTGGTGGAAACCGGCCGGAGTCAGCGCGATACAGCCAGGACTGTCGGTGTGTCGCTGTCAACAGTACAAAGAGTTCTCCGACGTTACGAAGAAACTGGTTCTAACCTACGCAGACCAGGAACGGGCAGAACTAGGTGTACCACAGCACGAGAAGACCGATACTTGGTGAACACCATGCTTCGAAATCGCTTTCTCACAGGAACTGAACTCACAAATCAGTTTCGACGCCTCGGAGGAAGTAACCCAAGTGCATGGACAGTAAGACGTCGGCTTGCTGAATCTAACTTAAAACCCCTTAGACCTGCAAACGGCCCTAAACTGGAGCGTGGCCATCGTATTTCAAGACTAAGATATGCCCAGAACCACGTAAATTGGAGTATTGAAGATTGGTCGAAAGTTATGTTCTCCGACGAATCAAAATTTATGCTCTACAAGCACGATGGAAGACACAGAGTGTATAGAAGACCAGGGGAAAGATTCAAGCAAGCATGCATCGAAGAAAAAGTAGCCTACGGTGGTGGGTCTGTACTTGTGTGGGCCGGAATTTCCTCTGAAAGTCGCACAGAGCTGGTGATCATAGAAAACGGCTCTTTAACTAGCGTAAGATATGTGGAAGAAATCCTCAACGAACACGTTGGTCCATTTATGGTCAATTTGGGTGAGGATGCTATATTTATGCATGACAATGCCCGACCTCATACAGGTAGGATTGTGAATGACTACCTTCAAGAGATGAACATTACTTGTATGGAGTGGCCAGCGCGCAGCCCGGATATCAACCCGATCGAGCATGCTTGGGACGAGCTAGGGAGATGCGTAAAACAACGAAACCCTCCCCCAATCACGCTTCCTGAGCTCAAAATTGCTCTCACAGAGGAATGGGAGAATATTCCCCAAAATCGTATAAGGAACTTGGTGTACAGCATGCCAAACCGCGTAAACGCAGTAATGGAAGCACGAGGAGGTAATACGAAGTATTGAAATTCAAGAAAATCGTCATAAAGTTCAAAAATTTCATGTTTCCTATTTTTGTTTTAAGGAGAGATCAGCAGTTCTTTTTCTTTATGTAATTTTGTGTAAATAAAATGTATGGTGACTCATATTTTTTTAACTTTCATTTAAGGAGTATTAAATTGTCTATTAAATACAATTTATTGAATTAACCTAGCATTCTTACTTTCCGAGATTTTTTGGATTCTTTGAGTGACCCGGATTCATTGCTCTCGAGTGTATTAGGCTGGATTGATAGAGAGATAATGGATTAAAAATGATAATGTCATTAGATAGATCCAGCTTAAGTGACGGAATGTGTTTTGAATCAGATAAGGATAGACCATAATAATGAGTAAACGTTAAGTGCGTGATGTCTTTTTTTTTTGCGTGCGGGAAATCCCCACGCATACCCCCCCCCCCCTCCCCCTTTGGAGCTGAAGGGGGAGGTTATGTTGGACTCGAACCGACTAAACCGCACGCCGTCTGTGGGTCGATGTGTTAGGCCGAAGGTGAGGTTGTCTTGTGACATATCCCTCGCACCCCGGCTGATGCAGGGCCATTCCTCTCGGTCTGGCCTTCCTCAGGAGGGGCGACCACGCGGTCCCCGACTCACCCCCGGTATGGGGGAGTGCGTGATGTCATTGTTAACGAAGAAATTATTTTGATTGTATATAAATATATAATTTCTAAAAGCTAACATATTGATTCATACACTTATATTAAATTTACCTACTGGAATCAAAGTGTAGAAAATTAAATAAAGCGCCTATATTTATCTGATTAAAACGTGCAGAAGGATAAATTCAACCCATTTTATTGTCCTAAGAATTTAATATAAAATCTATATACTTACCTATACTTATACATAATTATCACATAATATTGTTTTATTATTATACCTATTAATTGTAACAAGATGTTTGATTTTCCATAGTTATCACTTTTGAGACTAGAAAACATTTAAACTATAAAAGTCTATTATTCCATACCATAAGTTAAATAAATAACAAACAAAACTAATTAAATAAGCAAAACAAAGTGAATAAATATACTCAGGATAGAACTCACTACCTTCGAGTTGCCATAACGCTTCACATACCACTCAACCACGGTAGTCTATATTATTGAAGTGAAATTTTCTATCTCATTAGATGGCAGACAAATCACTCACTAACACATATTCAATCGTTTACAAAATACAATGTG
This sequence comes from Eilema caniola, assembly GCA_949126895.1. Classification (NCBI taxonomy): domain Eukaryota; kingdom Metazoa; phylum Arthropoda; class Insecta; order Lepidoptera; family Erebidae; genus Eilema; species Eilema caniola. Next base: position 10,146,135 of record OX421460.1, on the reverse strand, counting down.
TGAGAGTAGAAAGATGCACACACAAACGTTAAACACTATACGCCTGCAGTAAGTCTGTAGCAATGACACACACATGCTTATTTTTTACTAGTGCAGCTGGGTACCCGAATTATTTTGTTGACTGTACTTCAAGTAAAAAGCCCCACAAATAATAATAAACCAAATATTCAAGTATATTTAATGAAATAAATATCTAATGATCATATAATATAACTCCACGTCTTTCTTAGCCTGGAATTGATCTGAGTAACTGTGATTACTATAGATAGGTCGTGTCCAACCCGCAGTGTTCCTAACAGGAACAGAATAAGCTTTATAATGTACATTTTAACACGACATAAAGGTTCTTTTTAAAAGTGTATGCAATGATTGTAGATGAGAAGCTATTATAAACTACTGCTACAATTATGTTATACCTTCAGTCAGTGCTCAAGATTACTACGAGTAATTACCGTTATATACATAACTTCTTTAATAACATATATTAATAAAAATAAAAACATAAATTTCTGTTTTAACGAATTGAAAACAAACCTTATTTTCTGTTCTTTTGCCCGCAGCTCCAACATAGTGGAAATCTGGTTCCTTTCTCGCAACCCATGGAAACCTATTCCAGAAAATAGGCTAATAGTAATACCTATTCCAGAAAATAGCCTAATAGTAATACCTATTCCAAATTCAAATTGAAATACAAAGATCATTTATCTTAATATATATAAATCTCGTGTCACAATGTTTTTCCTCAATGGACTCCTAAACCACTTAACCGATTTTAATAAAATTCGCACACCATGTGCAGTTCGATTCAACTTGAGAGATAGGACAGTTTAAATCTCAAATTATAGTCCGATTCGCGATAACCGACATCCACGCGGGCGGAGCCGCGTGCGACAGCTAGTTTACTATATAAATTTGTTTGGAATTGTCATAAATTTTTTCCCTACCGTGCAATGCGTGACATGGCAACAACTGGAAACAGTGCCAGAAATTTGCAATCAATCAATCAGCCCACTGCTGGACATAGGCCTCTCCCAATACGCGCCATTTCGTCCCATCCTCCTTCTGACGCATCCAGTCCAATCTATGCTTGCACGAAATTTCTGTCCAGCCATTTGGGCGTGGTTGGAAAACAAATATTCAAACATATCTCCAAAATATCAAATTGATATTAATAGGAGTTTATAGGATTGCTGTTATTAGCAGTCAACGGAAACAAAGTAACCAAAAGTTTTGGTGACATTATAAATTAAATAGAGCGAGGTGAATTGCGGTCGAATTAATAAAAATAGTATTTTTCAACGAAGTTTATAGTATTTATTACACTATTTTGAATTGATGACTTTAGTACAGTGAAATCTAAGAAGATCTGATATAATTTTTACTATTCGTAAAAATTATATCAGATTTATTCGGCTAAACGGAATAATTTACACCAAATTAAATATTTGGTATTAATTACTGCCTTTAGCCTTTAGAAACGACAATTGATAAAAGTCCTTGATATAATCCTTGATAAAGCTGGAGAATTCATTCACTCGAAACTTTTCTTATTCTCCTTGTAGAGCCGTAGTTTCTAGAGCACTTCAAGGAGACCTGAGAATTCTAGCGAAAATTGTTTTTTTTCTGATGCTGTTGTGAAAGTTCGTGGTTTTGTATTTACGTGCATATATGCGAGCACATTATGTACAATAAGTGTGTGATAATTACAAGTACTTAAACTGGTGTAAATTAGGTTATTAAAGAGATTTCATACTCAATATTACGTTCTTTAACCATTTGTAGTAGAATAAACTTTATGTCTACATAACTCAACATTTTAGTTTTATTTTTTATTAAAAAAAAATTAATAAATTTTTTATTTATTTAAGTTTATCATATTTTTTTCTAAAAATATATTAACACAGCTATGTATTATTTCGTTGAATTTGATTTTCAGTACTACATAGCAACCATAATTCCTACTTAAGCGTTAGCCAAATACTGTTTAGGTACCAGAGCTGTAATAGAATTGTCTTTGTAACGACGTCGATAGCGCGTTGTGTCTCGCTCTTTCCAATTTCCTAGTTAATGCCACTTGTAGCGTCGTATTATTTCAATTAGCTATTTCTTCCATTGTGTCTTTCTTCTAATTAGATTGAGATCTGTAGATTTATTATTAGTTTCTGCTTTACAATGTTGTGGAATAATAATTGTGATGTTTCTTATTATTTTGACATTCAAATAGAAGTTGTTGACACCGCTTGTAACTGTTTGTAATATCAGATGTTTTTCACCAAAAGGAATAGTTTCGCTATAAGAATTTTCTTTGTATGTAGGTAACGAAGATACAATCATTATTGTAGTCTCATGATTATTGGTATTTCATTTACATTTATAGCCAAATTAGGTACCGTGAAATCCTCCAACTTTGGCCATGTTTTATAGAAAATTGGTTGCCATACCAAAAAAATATAGGAAATAGTATTGATTTTATGACCTGAATGTAAAGTATAAATGAGTTACTATGACTTAAGCATAAAAAATCTATAAAAAATAATTATTTTTGTACCTTAAAAGTAACTTAAAAGAGCGGCCAAAGTTAGGTCCACTTTCTGTCAACATTATCCACCGCTTATATCGGCTGAACTATAAGCCCTATTTGCATATCATTAAGAGCTATGGTAAAAATCAGGCCATGGAAGGGAACAAAATAAAGTAAATCTCCAAAAGTGGCCATTCTAGCTTTTTATCACAGTGGCCAATGTTACCTGGTAATTTTTGCTAATTTCCATACAAGAGATTTTAGGGACTAGGGTTGACACAAGTAAAGATAAGCAAATTACAACACGGTATTTTGCACAATTGTTTTATTTAAAATCAATACAAGTCGAAATGCGTACTTATAGCGACTGTAAAAAATGGAAACTATAAAATTTATAGTTAAAAAAAAATCGAACTTGAAACTTAATAGTACCTACTTACTACATTTTGGCATCAAATTTCAGGCCCAATAGCGTCGTTTTGATCACGCATGTCGAAGATACTGAGACAACAATAAAAATTACTTAAATCAGAAATCAACGAATTGTACGGTCATAGCGACTGTAAAAAACTAAAATTAAAAATAGTTGGTAATTAGTGAGTCTATAATAGGAGAAACAAACAACTAATTATTCCTACATTTTAGCATCATGACATGACTGGCTCAGCAACGCCGACCTGACAGCGCGCATCGATTATAAGTACTGAGAAATCAACAATTCTAAATTACCTACCTACTTAAATCTTAATTTCTACAATAGACGGTTGAAAATAGCTTGCGAAAGAGCACCTACGCGTCAGCTTCAGAAGCTGCTTGAGCGGTGTTCGTTACTGCAAGCATAGCCTACCGTCTGGCATAAATTTAAGGTTCAAATACTTTACTCAGTCATGTGAGTTTACAAAGCCCACAGTTCCTATTTTAATCAGTCTTAACGTTGACAAACGATGAGCATTTATGATAGGTATACCTAATATAAGACATTTATTTCGATTTATCACATAAGTATCAATGGCACATAAGCGTTTCACAACAACGATTTACTTACTATCAAAATTTGAAATTTTAATAAAATAATAAACTCTTCAAAAACTCACAAACAGATAAAATCTGTATAATATTTTGGAGGTGTTTGTGGTAGGGTACATAAGCTACCTTATAGAATATTTAATCCACTGAAATCTACTTCAAATTTTAAGTAACCCCGGCGGCTATCAATGGGTTGTGGTAATACTTTGACAATGTCAAATAAATACATTTCAGACTCGTCTTTGACTTGAGGCCAAAAAAATGTGTTATTTTTCTTCTTTCTCAAAAAATTTATCGACACAAAGACCCCATCGACTTTTGTAACCTTTCCTACGTAATGTTTAGTACTCTTTTTAGTCATAAATTTTACCAAGACATATGTGTCAACGTGTACATCATGTCCAAAATGATGGTCCAATAACTCTTCATTTTCTGCTGGATCGGATATAGTTTTACTATATTCATCGACGTCAGATTCAACATCTTCAGGAACGTATGTTTCGCTATCAGATGATTCTCTGTAGGAAATAGTCTCGGACACGTCGGTTTCACTGTCACTGTTTCGAGGTAGTCGTCTACATTTTTTTTGTCTTTTACTATTTTCACCACCACTGTTCTCATTTTTGCTAGTTTTTATTGGAGTCATTTTTTGTATTAATATATTATCTTCTTTTGTCATTATTTCTTCTTTTGTCATTATTTCTTCTTTTGTTTCGCTATCCTTATAATTTTCTCTAGATAAGTAAATATATTTCCCTTTGTTTTCATTTTTTATTTTGACCTCTTTTTCTCCCAGCACGTTCTCTTTATCTGTGTTTTGCAAATCCTCGTCACTGTCGGAGTGTAAGATATATTGTGGTCTAAACCACAAATGTGATTTATTTGTCTTTCCGGTTGACGTTGATGGTAGATTTAAAGTTACTGTCGAAAGAACTTTTACCTTATTTTCATTGTTTGTATTTCCAGGTAATTTCATCATTCGGTTGTCCATTATCTTTACTTTCGTTTCTAGAAGTCCCGTCTTTTCATCTAAAAACATATTCATTTCCTTAACGTCATCTTTCAATGAATCTTTAGGCAATTTTGTCAAATTGTTTGCATCTGTAAGATCTCCGTTTTCAGTCCTTTCTATAAACTTCCTTCCATCTTCAAATATATCTTCGAGAAATTGTGTCATGTTAATGTTATCTGTGAGATCTCCATTTTCAGTCCTTTCCATTTGTTCATCTACAATCTTGTCCATCTCATATCTGTCATGTTCACCAGAGTCGACCAGTTTGTGACTGTTGCCAGATTTTTTATATTTTTTCGTACTGGGTTGGTAATTCTTCGAAGTCTTGACTCCACCTCGTACGCTACGTACTGATGATCTTGGCGCATTTGTTTCCTGTCGTAGAAAGTCGCTGACTGTCACTGATTGTCCTGGTTCTGTGACTACTTTTTTATTTCGCCTCAAAATCATGGGCTTCGGTTGTCTAGTTTGTTTTAAATAGTCGAGTAGGGCCTCGTCGACGTTATAAGACCCCAAATCCTCGTGATATTCAGGTATCCGTTTCAACACTTCATGAGGGTTGAAAGGGCTAATTCCAGTAGCTTTAAAACCGCTTTTGATATTCTTCAACTCTGTTAATTGGATCTGTTCCGTCAAAGACTTCAATAACTTTGGAAAGTGGTTTTTATTAAGTGTCGTTTGATTGGGATTCTCGATTTTATATTGGAGTAAAGTTTTTCTCCATAGTTTCTTAAGCGGTCCAAAAAAAGCCACATCGAGTGGCTGCGTCAAATGTGTTGAGTTTGCGGGAAGGAAAACGAAATGAATATCATGACTTTCGCAGAGCTCAATAACATCCACACTTAAATGGCTTGATAAATTGTCACAAATAACAACTTTTTTCCCAGGCAAACAACTCGCCCAATCCAGGACGATTCGTTTGAAGTAATCCTCAAAAGTTTGAGAATCAAACCAGCCTGACTTGGTGTGATTATATCTGGCATCACGAGGCCCGCCCTGAATCCACTCTGAGTATAAGTTGTCGGCTTTATAAACAACATAGACTGGTAAGATTTCACCAGCCGCTGTTCCAGAGAACATGATTGATATGGCTCCCTTTGTGGAGTTGAGGATTCTTTCGGGATATTTTACCCCTCTCCTGAATATGCATTTGGAATTTCCCGGATTGTCACTTAAGTTGGTCTCGTCAAAATTCATTATATTTGTTGCCGGAACTTCTTTAATGGTCTCCCTTAAATTTTCAAAATATGTCATAAATTCATCGACACCTTTTTCAGCTCGGGCTGTTTTAATATTTTGCGTACTGCGGACGGTCAAATCGGCAGCATTTCGCAACAGAAAATTATCTACCCAAGCTTTTCCAGGAGGTTGACCTTCAAACAAGTCCTGTCGGCCATTTTTTTTTAAATATTCGAAAACCACGAGACGTAGGTCTAATTTTGTGAGCGGACAACCAAATGTAGCGGCGGCAATCAGGACTTTTACTAATTTGGACTCTTCTTCTGCCGTTAGACGCGTCGGACACCCTACAGATTTGTTATGTTTATCGTGGATTTTGTTCAATATGGTCTGTTTCGGTATGGAAAACTGTCGTGCAGCTGCTCGTGCCGATAACTGATCCTTTGCTACTAACTCAACTGCCAGTTGAAGCATTTCTTGGCTGTAGTTTTTATATTCACGGGCCCCGAGACACCGACGTCTTTTTCTTTGTTTCAGCCTAGATTTTGCTATTCCATTGTTTCTGAAATAATAAAAATAATAATATTACGGAACAATCCACACACAGTCGTTTAGCCCCAAACTTAGCAATGCTTGTACTATGGGTACTAAACGACTGATAAACATACATAAACATATAGATATGACACCCAGACATGAAAACTAACAGACATGCTCATGCACACAAATGATGGTTTAGGGCGGGAATCGAACCCGCGACCTTTGGCTCACAAGGCAGGGCCTGTCGAAATGAAATAAATAAAAAATAACCCAATGTTAAATACTTATATTGGTAACTAACGTATAACCTTCAAACCATAAATGCAGCCCATCAAAATGAACAACTTTTTCTACGGGACCAATGCTGGGCACTCAAAGATCTTTCGCATTGTCATACAAATTGCCGGTCCGGCCAAACACTTTTGTATGAAAATGTCGATTATTTTTCGAGCTTCCAGCATTGGTCTCGTAGAAAAAATTGTTCATTTTGACGGGTTGGTTTGAAGGTTATGCGTTAGTTACAAATGACCCTGTATAGTTTTTATTATTTTTTATTTTTTTTTATTTTTTTTTTATTTGCGAAAATATAATCGCGTTGAAAATGTAATGGAAAGGTAAAATCAACAAAAACTTGGAGTTTTTGTATATTATTTTATTATATTCGGTAGCATGCAGTCCATCATACTAGGTACCAAATCACTAATTATAATTTTAAATTACAATGTAAATTAATATGTACTTCACTAACTCACCATTATGCAACGTAAAGCTAATAAAGATAAAAAAAAATTAGAGCGAAAACCTCAATAGCATAATAATGTTTCTTTACTAGTAGATGGCAGCCCTAGTGCTTATTTGACAACGGCCAATGTTTACACCCAAGGTACGAAGAATCTGTTTGTAACATTGGTCGCTATCATTTCTCAAACAAAAAAACCGATCGTAACTTATTATGCATATCAAAACGTTCTCCTGACATCATTTCATAACATATTCAAGAACTACTCACCCAGGCTTCATTTTAACAGGATATCAGTCAAAAATCCCAAAGTAAAAATTGGTCCGCACTTCACTGATGTCACTTTGACCACGGCTGACAGGCAACTGAATGACGTAAGCAAACAAACTGTCATTTAATGTTGCCAGAAATATAATCTATTTTCTACCACAGATTACAAAATGTGCCGGTTTTACACCATTCCAGTACTACGAGCTAATTTAATTATTTTTTCGTTTTGGCCAATGTTACCCTTAGAGTCCAAAGTTGGAGGATTTCACGGTATTATAGTATTCCAACAGAAATCAGGATGCCTGTTCAAGATGGTTGTCCCGAAATTTTCTTTTTCCTAATTTCGCACCACAAACCCCTCAACAGTTGCATAATAAGTTGTACATTACAAAAAAAGGATTGATTTGATTTGATTTAAAAAATATTTACTAAAATATTTTGAGAGCGCAACCGGATTATCGTTTTTAAAATAATTTAACGTGATTATTTTAAAATCCTCCGGGCATATCGTGCATTATTATTTTTTTAGTTTCATTGTGTTTCATTTAGTAATCATAAATATATATTTGTAAGATAATATTATTAATTTGCAGATGATGCCAAATTGTTTCCAGTAAAGAATAGGTTTGGCACGAACACACGAAAATAATGTTTTACTTGTTTTACTCAAATTCTCCACTTCAATGGTGAGGCAGTTTGTCTTATTTCTATTGCGGTTTTATTGCTGAAAAAAGGTGTCGGTATTTCAGTTATGGACAGTTGTAGTGGTTTAAAGACGAAGTCCCAATATAGCAAAAGTAGGTAATGGTACAAGTAGTTGGTTAATTGGGACCACAATTTCGTGCATAGAAGTTGAATTTTGGTTCCTTAAATACCCTGGGAGCGATGCTGGCCTTTTAATACTTTGCAAAATGCAAACGAATAACTTTGCATTAATCAAGTTTTCTGGGTGCTTGAATAAAACGTTTCTTTCGGTCACTGAATCTATAGATCTCTGCCACTCAAGTAAAAATCGAAAGATGTTTGGCTTTATTATATACATACACATACATACATACATATAATCACGCCTTTATCCCCGGAGGGTTAGGCAGAGGTGAATTAACACCCACATTTCACCAATCTGTATTCGGTCCCACGTAATAGGGGGTGCCACCTATTGCCGTATTCCGGGCACTATTGTTGACTCGAGCCATGCACCTGAGGCTGAGTCTGGGCTGTACATATCTGTCTGATGTTAAAGTTAATCAGCCCTATCCCTTAGTCGCCTTGTACGACACCAAATGGGAAGAGAAGGGGTGGCCCAAATTCTACTCAGCCGGGAACCACGCGGCATCCGGGAACCATATGTAACGATATATATCAATACTAGCTGTCGCCCGCGGCTCCGCCCGCGTGGATGTCGGTTATCGCGAATCGGACTATAATTTGAGATTTAAACTATCCTATCTCTCAAGTTGGATCGAACTGCACAAGGTGTGCGAATTTTATTATAATCGGTTAAGTGGTTTAGGAGTCCATTGAGGACAAACATTGTGACACGAGATTTATATATATTAAGATATTAATAATCTGTCAATCTGCCTATACAATCTGTCCTCAGATAAACCGAGATTCAGGACTGAGTGGCTTCCTAGAATACGGGTCAATGGCGTTTAGTTTTATATTAAGAAAAGCCCATCACTTAAAGATGAAAGTAAGCATTATTTTTTTTCATTATTATGTGCTCTCGATGTTTACCTGATAGATAAAGGTCTATTTTTAAATTCAGAGATGGAAAAAAAAGCTTTTTGCGCGCACGATGGAGAAAAACACTAAAGCTTAACTCCATAATACGATATCACATTGATAAGATATTTTAGGGATAGTGTGAGATTTCAGCTGGCACATGCTATAAGAACGTTTCGAACGATCGAGCACACTAGACTGCTGAATTCGCGATGAGATTTCAACTGCGCATGCTCAAACGTGACGTCAGCAAATATTGCGCATACACAATTGAAATCTCACCGCGAATTCAGCTATCAAGTGTGTTCGATCGTTCAAAACTTTCAGCATGTGCCAGTAGTTCCGCTTCTGCGATTCGTCCCCAACGATCAGCGCAGAATTAGGGCTAAAGGACAAAACCTCGATATCGTTTATCTATTACACACAGTCAGTAGAAAGATGTATTAAATTAGTGACGTAAGCTTCTCAAAGTGTCACGAATGCAACAGCACAGCAGTAGGAATAAATTAAAATCTCACGTGCAAGTGCCTTATTTCAGGCACTAATACCGGTCCCCCCTTTTTAAAACTATTTATTGATTTATGTGTCTTTTATCTATGTTATACCTTGCAATTACATATTGTTGTATTTTCAAATTAAAAAAAATCTTTCAAATGTTGCGCTGCAATCTCACCAATTCTACCAATGTGCAGTGCTTTTGCTCTGGCAATATCTCTTTTGAAGGATCTGGAGGCATTTTAAATTCGCTAGTCTTAGCATCCCGAACTGCCGCTGCATCTACCTAGGCCCACCATTTTAAGGTCAATCTTCTGGGCTATACCTCAGTTCTTTGTTACCATGGCGCAGTCAATTGACAGACCAAATATAAAAAAAAAAACTTAATAATCATAATATATCGTTGTTGCGCTTGCCAAAACCTTGCCATGTGTTTATGGTCAAGATTTCAGGAAAGACATTATCCAATTCTTTTATATCAAAAATCTATAAATGTAGTGTGATGTCGAAAATATTTTTTATGAATTGAGATTTAAGTGAAATTCACAATTTTTTCCATTTTGATACACATATCAGAATTGTCTTGGTAGCGCTATTTCTTACAAGTGAAAGATGTACACGTGTCAAATTTGTCCCTTAAGGAACTCAATAGGATTCATGTAAGAGATAAATTCTGACAGGTGGAAATGTACGAAGTAAATACGTACGTACAAAACAGTACACAAATAACAAAAAATAAAGGTAGTATAACGGTTTCGAGCTTTACCTATTCTCACAAAGTTTTCTTTAAGAGTATATTGAAAATTAAAAGAGTTTGTGACTGTTCGTTAACCACCAATACTTTAATTTAATTTAAGAATAAAGAACAAATCATAATGAAGCAATAAAGAAAATCCGGAGACTGGATTCCTTTTTTTTTCCTTTTGTCGCTTGCCACACCCGGTAATCGAAACGACTAAAATCTGAAAAAATCATCATCCATCATCAACATCTTGTATTTTTATGTCATCCATCGATAGGGTCAATCATAAGGATAAAAAAGGTCAATCACAAGGATAAGGATAAGAAATCGTACCCGCGCCCCTTTAAGCACTCGAATGTAATATTGCTACGCTACAGAGGCATTATGATGATGGTAACATGTCCCAATCTATTAACCCGACGACACCGTTCAAGTTAAAGCTATTGTAATTACAAAAAGCTTAACGTTTAAAACAAGTCTTAAATGCCAATAATTAATAAAACAGAAATTTTTCATGTCAAGCCAAACAAGACATTTAGCAAGGAGTCAGGGCTACACTCACTGACCGCAGGGCTACACTCACTGACCGAGTGCCCGGCATGAAAAACGCCGAGGCGGATCCTCGTGGCGGCCCTTGGGGTGGGAGTTTTCTCGCTCAGTGCATTACTTAGGACAACGCGACGCGAAGTCCGAGCAGGGGGCCGCCGCCGCCGCCTCCTTCTGCGAGCATGTCTTATTTTCCGTGCCGCGAAGCATGCAATGTGCGAAGACGATTTAAGCGTTGGATGTAGTTATTGCTCAACGACCTCCGTCCTCCATGAATGCGGGCCTGGGAGTGACAGATGGTTCGAGGCTCACCTCCCCCTGTCCGGGGCAAGATGGGGACACTGGGGTGCGAAGGAAATCCCAGTGACAATATTTAAACTGCTTCGAGTCTGGCATAACCGAAATAGTTATTCCAGAGTGACACTGGGTATACCCAGTATCACTCTCGAATGACTCTCACAGTAAATATATACCTACACATTTCATAGGCTATATAAAACCCATTGAGCCGTTCAGACTGCAGAACGTGCCAAATAATTATACAAACCTACTTACAATAAACATACACACTCTCGGATAATACTTTCTGGCGCATTCGGGTAAAACAATGAAAGCAAAATGTACATAATAAATATCAAAATCGTAAAAATTATTAAAATGGTTTCATCTAGACGACGCCAAGATGCATGCACGCTACATGCACGTATCGCCATTTGACAGTGAAATACCGAAATTCGCCCTGTTTAGAATTTGTATACGGCCTCATAATATCGCGTGGATAATTATAGTTTCACGGTTTCTTCATTAAATTATGAACACTACAATAATTCAATTCAACAATAATTTAACTTTCCATGCTATTAAATTGATAATACTTTACACTACATACATTATTACTACTTAAGCTGGACAGATCCAACTTGGCACATAAATCAAATGTAGCTGACTGCGCGAGGCCCTTTATTAGTTCGTTGTCCGTATTCGAGTTACCAATTCCAAGAATGTCATAGTGTAATGCCTCATACCAGTAAGACAAGGCCTTTAGAATTTTAGATAATGTGCACTATTATTGATAGCTTCAATCAATTAATCAATCAATCAATAGCACACTGCTGTCCACTGCTGGACATAGGCCTCTCCCAATGTACGCCATTTAGTACGGTGCTCAATAACATACGTACGATAGTATCGATGATTACATAATAATGTTTTAAACCTGCTATCAATTTCTTATAGAAAGACCCAAACTTACTTCAAACAAACAATCAAACTCGGCATCACTATGATATAAATTTCATTATGCTTAAACAGTTCTATCATACCACATATAGTATTCTTCTTCGTAACTATTTAAGGATAATTATTCCTTGTGAAGTGATCCTAGCGCTACTGGTAGGTATAGCAACTAACTTGAATCAAATAGGATACGTTCGTTACAATTTTATTTACACGCAATCTCTAATCGATTTTTAAATATCAATAAAAGAAGTATATACCTCGCTTTCACGTAATGTAGTCAGTTATAAAAAAAGTTTTAATAAATATGAAGGGAAAGAGGGAAGAAAAGTATGAGTAACCCTGTCATAAGAGAAAAATATTGGTCTACTTCTTGACTTAGGTACTCTGTGGTTGCCTTAAGACTGTAATATTTAATGAATTTAAGCTTTGTGTAATATCGAGGGGTGAGTTGAGTCGGCTTGCCTATAATTTGTGCATGTGTGCTGATAGCATCGTAGTCATTTACTTTTATGTCTTAGAGCGTTTTCACACTCATCCGATATCCGATATTCGACATCCGATATCGGAGGAAGTGAAATGTATGAGATATGTATCTCTCTTTCACACTATCCGGCCCGATATCGGTTATCAGAGCCAACACCACTATTTTGGCCCGATATCGGAACACAAAGAGACTAAAACAGCGACTAATTGATGACGCTGATCACGAATATAAGAAAAAAACTCGATACCATGTTTTGCCAATAAGGTCGAAAATTGCTTGCACTTTTTTTTCCCTCCTATCATCCCTAACTAGTCTGTGCTTTCAAGCAAATGGCCGTATCGGGCCGATTTTATCGGATAAATGTGAAAACAGCATAAGGTGTCGCCTATCGGATGTCGGCTATCGGCGTCCGACACCGATATCGGATATCGGATATCGGATGAGTGTGAAAACGCTCTTATACAGCAATGAAGGAATCAAAGTTGTACACAAGAATATTGGTATTGTGATCGTGTGTTCTGTTGCGGGGTATTAAATTCTATTGATCCTGAGTTTCAGGGATAGTCTTTCGAGGGGCAGTCTTCTTTAATTTAATACATTCCTAGAAATACCTATAGGCTTGAACTTAGATGGATTACAAATAAAAAAGCTATAAGATATTTTGCCCATACAATTTTCCTTACAGCTAGCTTTGAACACATTAAACAAAATGAAAACGAAATGTCACAATTTTCTTTTCATTTTTAATAGGAAATTACTAATTTATTTTATTTGTTTACATAAACATAAATATCTAAAGAAAACATGATAGACAAGTTTATCATTATAATAGGCACCTTTCAAGTAATTAGTAAATAGCTCATTTCGTCTTTCACAACCTTTGTGATATAAAAGCTTTTTTGAATCTAGAATGTGCTAATAATTCTCGGTTGTTCACTGAGAATTGCAGGCATTCAGAACGGAAACCGCACGTAGGGGAAAAGGGGACGGGAGATCCGGTGCCGGTTAACTTCCGCTAAACTTCACACCTGTGAAGCTTAGGCACACTATACTGTTTATATTTTTTATATTCCATTGACTAGACTAGACGAAAAAATCGACGAACTGTTTCATGTGATCTAATTACTACAGTATGGTCGTTAGCAAAATATGGGTAATCACCTGGTCTCAAAAGTTACCATTAGACTTTACCTCGCTAGATGGTATGAAGCTGTAAGTAAAGTCCAAATAATAAAGCTGATTGTATTCTACCTTGATACTCAAATGGTGGTCATCAATACTCATCTTTCAAAGTAAAGAATTCTAAGTCTTTATGATGTGCCAATAAAAGAGGTGCCGAATCTTTTAGAACGTAATGCAAATGCTTACACTGTATTATACATATGTATTATTCATTTAGACCCACCATAAGAGCAATAAGAGACACGAGAGAGAGAGACGACTTTTTTTTACGTGCGGGAAATCCCCACGGATACCCAACCCTCCGGAGCCGGAGGGGGAGGTTATGTCGGACTCGAACCGACTAAACCCGCACGCCGTTTCTGGGTCGTAGTGCTAGGCCGAAGGTGAGATTGTCATGCGTCATATTCCTCGCACCCCGGCTGACCCAGGGCCATCCCTCTCGGTCTGGCCCTCCTCGGGAGGGGGGACCACACGGTCCCCGACTCAACCCCGGTGTGGGGAGGCGCGCATCGTCGGTTTGCACCCTCCGACGCCCGAGAGAAATGGCCCTGGGTCAGCCGGAGTGCGAGGGATATGTCACGAGACAACCTCACCTTCGGCCTAGCACATCGACCCACAGACGGCGTGCGGTTTAGTCGGTTCGAGTCCGACATAACCTCCCCCTTCGGCTCCGAAGGGGGGAGGGGGTAACCGAGGGGATTTCCGGCACGAAAAAAATAGTATATCCTTGAATATTTCTTATTTTACTTTAAAATCTGAAATAAAACTACCAACTTGGAGGTTGGAGAAAACGAAGAATACTTTGTGATTTTTATGACAGTCAATAGCTAATACTGATCGTAAAAGTCAAAGTAGTAAAACAATTTTTTTCTTCATAAATCATGTTTATTTACATAAGCTAAACAAAACATGTTAAACTACAAATGACATATCATTTAAAAAATCACAATAGTATATAAAATACACAATATAATAAAAATAAAATAAAGTAAAACATAAATAAAACTTTAAACTTCAATTTAAATACCCCTTTCAATACTTGTTCACGCTTCATGATTGATTCAAATTACGCCACCTCTTTTTCGTTCCTGATTTTAAATGGCATGAATAAAGAATTTTCTAAGTAACATAATACCTTCGTTTATTGGGTGTGTTGAAATATTTATACTATGATGAACATAATCTACGTAACATCAAAATAAAAGCTATACGATGTCTCAGGTTCATTCATCATTCATCTGTAACAATACCTGGGTATTATATACACATGTTCATTGTCAGTATCATAAACGTATTGAGAGAACGAAGCATTGCAATTAGCCGCCTCCCTACTGTGAACCATTGTACGTGTGAAGCCGGCCAATCGCAAAGCTCCATTCTCTCAATTAAAATAAATAATTTATTACACTCATTTCATTATTTCGAATTTTAATCGATTAATATTGTAGCTATATTAGCAATCAGCTGAAACAATGATAAGCAGAAGTTGAGGACGAAAATAGATAAATAAATTTTCTAGACAAAATCTAAACTGATATAGCTCAGACAGTATAAACATCAATGACTCAAAATATATCGATGACAGCAAATTACAAACGGGTATCTGCTAGTAACTATGTATTTTACAGGAAACGTTATTTTAGAAGAATTAAGCTAGCCTTTTCAGAGGACATTAGCACCGTTTACACGTACAGTTTTTAACCGCGCATAGGGACCGCGGTCCAAACCGCCGGTTCGATCTATCGGTTTGGACTGAGGACCGAACTGTGGTGATATATTGCGACTCAATTATGACCACAGTACGGAACGGCAAATCTGTGAAAGATTTGCCGTTCCGTACTGTTGTCATATAGTTCGGTGTTGATTAAAAAATAGAATCCCATGTGAAAGATTTGCCGTTCCGTACTGTTGTCATATAGTTCGGTGTTGATTAAAAAATAGAATCCCATGTGAAAGATTTGCCGTTCCGTACTGTTGTCATATAGTTCGGTGTTAATTAAAAAATAGAATCCCATGTGGTAGTAGCGTTGACTGGGTTAGTAGACGGTTTGGACAGCACCAGAAGACATCGACTTTTATACCTACTTGAGCGCAGATAAAACTGGGCCCTGATTCTGCTATTATTTTTTTCATGTAATGTAACCAATGCCATTTAACTTTAGACTTTACTGTTATACCGTTAAAGTCTAAAATTAAATGACAATATTGTAGAGTCAATGAAAAATGTTATAAACTCTTTCTCTTTTCAATTGCAACTTTATGACTCACCCAGCCATAAAGTCTAAAATTTAATGCAATGTCAGCGGCATGATAGTGGTTTTGTTATGTCAAAAAATTAGCAGGCCTGTTGCGATGCGCGCGCGCCACCCATCGGATCGAACTGTCGTTCCCGGCGAGTTGCTAACATTTGCACGTACGTTCCGAACTGACGGTTTTGGACTGGCGCGTGGTAAATTCTTCGTTTATCGGAACGTACGTACAGTCGACAAATGAGATACGGTTCCACCTTTACATACTACTTCAATATCTGAAAGGAAAAAAATTGTCAGATGCCCAAACCGGAGTGGAGTGGAGTGGAAAATACGTCAGCTGGTGATCAGATCATTTCCTCTCGGCTCAAAATTGGCCAAAATACAGTTAAGCCAAAAACTTGAAATACAAAAATTGATAACTGTCTATACAATATATAAAAATAGACAGTATCTGTGGCGGTAGTGAACGTTGCCGTTACGCAGGAGGCACGGGTTCGATCCTCGCTCATTGCAAATATTTGTATGCATGAATATGTATATTTGCATTGGTCTGGGTGTTTCTATGTATAATATATATGTATTTATAAAAAAAGGAATTTAAGTATGTTTATCCGCATTCTAGATTCCATAACACAAGCTAGTTAAGCTATGCTTATCATGGGTCTAGGTAGCGTTGTGTGAATAGGCTACTTGACACATACTTCATTTCATACATCGAATGAGATTTTCCTTTAGTACTTGACTTAGGAAAACGTAAAAAAGCGATATCGTGAAATAAAAGTACATGATCAATAAATAAAATTAATTTGAAAAACACATTTTTTTTTATTCAACGGGTGAGAACACTGTCGTCCATGTTATGACGTCATTACTATACGAAAACGACGAAACTTCAATTGTCATAATAAAATTATCATGGAGATGTGTGATCATTTGTACGAGTAAAACAGATTGTGATTTTGTGAAAACATCTTCCGTAAGTGGAAAAAGGTGATTGTTTTTTCGAGTTACTGAAAAAATCAATGATGGACATCGGATTTGTAAAAGCAGAAAGCACAAATTTGCCGAGAAGTAACTCGGTTATGATTGGTAATTTTTTGCCACGAATCCTGATTTCTGCTCAACCCAGCTAAGAAACGTCAAGACTGCTTTGTAAGTACATTGCACTTTATTAATATACTCATGGAAATAAAACAAAAGTTCCCTAATTAATTTTTCAATTATAGTTCGTAAAATATAGCTTGATACCTGTGACTTTAGAGACTTCGTTTATAAAGACTGCAACAATAAATTTGTTGTTGGAAAAGTTTTAATTTTTTAAATATTAATAAGACATTTATTTTGTATAGAAATCTAGAACACTTTTTTCAAATAGAACTTGTTATCAAGGAGATACTAGTAAAAACAAAGGTAATTTAAAATATTTATTATATTTTATTATTTATATTTTTTTTTGTTAGCTTACTTCGTAAACTCTTTTCGCAGCCTTGTAGGGATGTGTAATCGACTGGCCAGCGAATATCGATAAAATAAATGTATGACAATTTCATTAATATAAATTGTATAAATGATTATATCTAATAATTTTTTCACAACAAACTCGTATTTTTTTAGTCTTGCAATACCTACTGCTTTCAGCGGCAGGTACATGCAGCGAACAAGCGGGCGCCATCTTTTTTGAGTGCCCACGCCTTGTATACGCTATCGCTACGTGATTAATATTGTTTTGTCGTTATTACTGTTGCTTTGTTAAATTTTGTTGTTATTTCTAGTTACTTGTTTTTTTTGCACCACAATGCCGAAAAGAACAAAAAAAACTGTTTTGAATAGCGAAAGTCGCGAGTTTGTGATTCGTTTGCGCGAGTATTTTGACCGCGAGAATCAAAATGGCGGACCGCTACTACCATTGGAGCAAGTGTGCAATAGAGTTGCTGACGCTCTTGGTATCGGACGAGCTACAGTGCCTCGAATTAGCAAAGAAAAGTATGGAGAATCGTCAAAGGAGATGGTGGCCGAAGATGAGGGAGGTAAAATATTATCGACTCCTAATAAAAAAAGGAAGAGAGTTTCGCCAGTCACCGAAATTGACGACTTTGATGCTGCCGCAATTCGAAATCATATATATGCGTATTACGCACGTGGTGAATTTCCCACGTTAAAAAAAATATCCGTTTCGCTTAAAGACGTGGATTTATTTAAAGGAAGTCCACCATCGTTGTCCAAAATAATGAAAAAACATCGTCTGGTTTTGTGCCCAATTGTTTACTGGCGTTTAAATCAGTAAAAACAACAGAGTACCATGAAGAAATGGATTTTACAAAATTTAAGGAGTGGTTTCTAACTCTTCTAAATAATTTGAGTGAACCACATTTTATTCTGATGGACAACGCTCCGTATCATTCAGTACAAAAAGATAAGGCGCCTACGACAAGCAATCGTAAAATTGAAATTATTACTTGGCTGCAAAACAAAGGAGTAAAAGCCGACAACAGCATGCTCAAGAAAGAATTGCTAAGATTAGTAAGCATTCATAAGCCCCCCACTCCAAGATATATTATAGACGAAATTGCAAAGGAAATGGGCCACACCGTCATCCGTTTACCACCATATCATTGCCATTACAATGCAATAGAACTAATCTGGGCTCAAGTCAAAGGTTCGTATAATCTAAAAAAAACATACATAAAAAGCTTACAAAGAATTTAGTAGGTTTTTTGTTTGATCGGATACCTTTTTTTTCTAGGTTACGCTGCCAGACATAATGTAGCACCGCCTTTCACAGCAAACAAAATGTTGACATTACTACATGAAGCTTGTGTACATGTAAATGCTGATGATTGGTAAAAGGTAGTTGAGAAGACAAAAAATGTGAGCAGCAGAGCAGAAAATGGGAGCGCGATATTCAATTTGACAACATATGCGATCAAGAATTAATTATTAATCTACAGGACTGCTCCAGTGATGAATCAGAATTTGACTTTGAAGTTGATCTCGGCTGTACACCATTTGACAATTAAACTTTTAAATACCTTCAAATTCATCTTTCATTTCCTTTATTCTTTCTTTCAATATCGTTAAAATGTATTTTTTTAATAAACTCATTCTATATAAATATCGATAAAATACTAAAGACGTCCCATACCTATTACATGTCATTCTGACAAACGTCAGAGGTATCAAGCTATATTTTACGAACTGTAATAAGTAGTACTGAAGTAAAGGCTCATATCATGATAACATAACCTTCAAATAATTGTAACTACTTACATATTTCTCATTATGCTTTTTCAGATCTGCAAGAGAATCATACGGCGATGATGCTATAGGGTACGTGCAACTTAAACGGGAGGGAACAAACTGCACAATAAAATGTAAAATATGTCCTGAACATAAAGTGCGCGCAAAACAATACACGGTGTCAATACTAGTAGACTGAGCTGCCATATTGTTGTTTACATGTATTTCTGACGTCACAGCACAGATAATTTATCGAACAACATGGCGGACAGCGTTTTCCCCGGTTTTTGAAAATCATATCTTGTAAATGAAGTTTTCAATATTTTTAGGCTTAAAAATAAAATCTCATAATTTTAGACTATTGTTGTGGAATATTTAATATTTATTTAAAATTTTGACTCGACCAAATTCAGTCATTTCCTTCGTTCTGTGTTTTGGCCAATTTTAAGACCTCCCTGGAAATAACGACATTTTATTACTTTATAATTCTGTTTCCATGGACCCTATCAATAATCAATTGCCGCTCGCTCTTTCACGGCTGGCGAGAATTGCCTCAATTCAGCCGAGCTGAGCGAGCTGCTATTGTTTCTGCGAATGTTAAGACGAAGCAACTTTTTCTGTCTTTTTGAGAATCGTATCTTACGGGCGATAAACTCTCCTCGTCCAAACAAGCCTTACCTACCGACAATGTCGCAGCAACGAAAATTCATAATTCAACTTCCTTGACTATGTATCGTACGAAGTATAACTAAAACATTGGGGAAGTCATTGACCAAATTTAAACTAGACACGGGTACCTATTTACGTAGTTGCTTTTGATTAGCAAGAAAGATACATTAGAAGTATTTGGGCTTATTCCAGAAGAGTAAATGGCCATATATTTTACAAGTTAACTCTTATTGTTTTTATTGTCAACCAACACAGTGATTTTTTTCAATAGTAACAAATTTATGTTTATTCAAGTCTACTTCAACACAGACCTACGTTATTGTGTTCTACTTACCACATTACCGCTTATGCATGATATATATATTGACACATATTTAGAACACTTGTACTTTTTCCACAGTATTTAATATTGAACCTGACCGGTTTCGCCTTACGACATTTTCAAAGGTTTAGATTGATGTTTATGACCATTTCTAGTCTTAAACACTACATTGTTTAACATAGTGTTTAAGATTAGAAAGTGTCATCCACCGAGTGCCATCATTCAACAGTATAAATATATTTTCAACAGTAGTATTAATTCAACAGTATTATATATATATATAATTCTTGACTGGTAAAACACTTAGCTCTCGATGTACAGTCTATTTAGTTAAAGAGCGACAACAACCATAAAATAGCATTTCTCAGAAGTCAAACTACTTACTTTGACTTTGAAATCTGATGATACAAATAGTCATCTTCAAACAGTCATTTAATATTGGTATGGCGTGTAAAGTCATTTCAGGCGTACCAATAGCATATCAGGCTTCAATTGTCGAGAATCCCTAATATCTGGACCAATTGTAAGAATATATGAATAATAGAGGTGTATAACATGAATGCAGCCAAGGTATATTCATCTTCTCCTAATTCTACTGTTTTTCCACCTATTACCATTTGTAGTTCGATAACCAATCCCTGGAAACATGAGATTATATTATAATTAAAATTGAATTGTGAAAGATAGCTAATTGTTAAGAATGTTTTAATAACGAAACAAAATTGTTGGCTTAAACAGGTCCTATTCCAGACTTTAATCTATCCTGTAAAAATACACATCCTGATTAATTTAGTAGGTGTGTGCAGATTCTTTGTAAAAACTGATCCAAGAGCGTGTGTGTCTTAGATCTATAGCATGGGGTTCGAAGAGGTTAGGCTGAATGTAAAAGAGTTAAGTTGATGGTTAGCATTAACCATTCAAATTGTTTGACTGCTATAGAGACATCTTAACATAGTTTTCCAAGAAGGTATCTGCCAGTCAAATGTTCTCAGCTAGTGTATTCAAGCAAAAAAAAATATTTTTAGAAACTGGTTGAGTGTGAGCCTTGTGTTTTGTACCCTTCGTCCATGTTGGTAACTAGATTTACCTAACCAGTTACGAGGGAAGATTTTTTTTTCGCTGTTTTGTAACTAGTTGTGAAAGGAGAATTATTTTTCCATTTTCGTATATCTATATATTTCCATTTATGTAACCAACTAGTTACGAAAGAAGATTTTTCTGTCGCTGTTTGGTAACTAGTTGTAAGAGATGAAATACAAAAAGTTGTAAAACATTTTATATTTGAACATTAATTAATAAAAAACAAACCAAATGCTACCTATTAGAGAATTAAATTTTAAATCATAAAAGGAGCAATTAGCTCCAAACAATGTCCGACTGTAATTTCTTTATTTTGTAATTGCTCTATAGATGCATTTATTTCTGAGTCAATTTCAACATAATTGTTGTTTTTCCGTTGTTTAGCTGGTGAATTTATTGATTTCATTTTTGTTTCCGTCAATAAAATGTCCAACACTTTTGCGAGGGATGGATTTTTTCTTCCCACAAAACGATTTATTCTAGAATGCCATCCTTCTAAATGGTTATTACTTCTTAACTCTTCCCCTTCACAACACCAGATCTTAATAAAATTTATATCTTTCAGCCAATAACGATCGAAGTACGAGTTAAATTTTGCTATTGGGCCAGTTTTAGGCGATCTCTTCATGGCATAACTGTAACCAGTGCTAATATATTTTGACGGCAATCGGGCTAAGCCTGCACACCGCGCCACATGTCGCCGCTGTACTCTAGAATTGATTCCTAGCTGTTTCGCTTTTTTAAAAAGGCTGCGAGTGAAGTGATAAATGCAACCTTTTATATGTGTATCTGGATAGGCTTCTTGTATAGCGTTTATAGCAGATTTTTCAAAATCGACTATAATTTTCGTTGGTTTCCAGGAAGGGAATTTAGTTTTGATTATGTCAAATAGGATTGCATATGTTTGTTGTTTTTTGTCTTGGAGGAAAGCAAACAGTAATGGTACTATTGTTTTAGTTTTAGTATTGTAGCCGTGAATGCTATATAATTGATTGAACGGAGGTGGACATACCTTAAACGTACCATCTATTAAAAATATTTCAAAACTACTTAGTAAAATGTCTATCTCAGGATTGGAAAAAACTAAAATTCTATTATCATCTATGTAGTCAGCCAATAAAAAGTTCTCGAACTTTTTGGGTATTTCTACATCTTCTGACCGTTGATAGTGTAGTCTGGCCACATTTAAATGTTTGTTTCGATTGTTGTACAAACCGCTCTTAATACTGCCGAATGTGGGCAGTTTCGAAATTAAATCTGCACCGCTATCCTTAAGCTCACACACTACTTGCTCGTATTGTTTTTGAATCGGTTCATAATTGTTAATAATTCTTTGTTTTAAGTCTTCAAACGCTTTTGAAATATGACATTTGGCAAAATCTTGTTGATAATCTGGGGCGTGAGGGTTTTCTTTAACAACGATATCTTCACGGCTCGTTATACTCCCTTTGCAACTTAATTTGTTGCATAGCCAAAATTTATTGCCACTAACATATGTTTTACGTAAATGATATACGCGTCCATCATATATGAGCTTCATGCCACCTCTTTTAGTTGGTAAGAAATCCATAGCTTTCTCCATGTTCCGTTTAAATAATACAAACGAAGTTCAAGATTATGTATTCAATTACTTATTTTATTGTCCGTTTGACACACAAGTCCAATTATCTATGACTGTCAGTCCTTATTTATCATTACTCATTACAAATAGCCAGTGACTTACAAAGAGGTTTCAACTATGTGACGCACGCATCCATGGTTAGGTGTAACTTATAACACATTTGAGGAAATAGGACTAGAGGTGTCCTCCTATTTCCTATAACTGGTTACTAAGTTCCAAATATGGAAAATAAATTCTGCTACCACCCCTTCGTCCATGTTGGTAAACAACTAGTTACAAATATGGAAAATAAATTCTGCTACCACAACTAGTTACAAATATGGAAAATAAATTCTGTTACCACAACTAGTTACAAATATGGAAAATAAATTCTGCTACCACAACTAGGTATAAATATGGAAAATAAATTCTGCTACCACAACTAGTTATAAATATGGAAAATAAATTCTGCTACCACAACTAGTTACAAAAAGTTACGAAAATGGAAAAATAATTCTCCTTTCACAACTAGTTACAAAACAGCGAAAAAAAAATCTTCCCTCGTAACTGGTTAGGTAAATCTAGTTACCAACATGGACGAAGGGGTTTTGTAAGGTATACATACCACTGCCAGTACAATAACTGACACTATCAATATGATGAGATGTACAGTTTTCATGTAAGTGCCAGTAGCCAACATAAATATGCCAACAATGAGACCAGTAATAAAGACTGCAGAGCTTATAACAATAAAAAATAGTAAATATTTTGTGAAGTCAAACTGAAAATAAAACTTTTATTTAAATTAAGATTTAACAAGAATTTACAATAGTGATATAATAATCACTATTGTAAATTTGAGGCCAATTTGTTAAGGATATCAATAAACTATCTGTAAAAATTAAGTATAAACACAAAAACTCTTGCGCATAAAGATTTGTATGACTTGCGATATGAATAAGTGCTCTAAATTTCATAAGCAGATCAGTGATTCAAATTTTAAAGTCCAAAAATTGATATTGTTATCACTCACCAGTAGATCAAAACCATCATAAAATAGTTTTAATCTAGGCAGTTAAGGTATTGTTTTGAGTAATTTTGAGAATTGTGACAAATTTTATATCACATTTTGTTTCTTTTTCTTTCTCGAAAATCTATCACTTTCATGTCATGACATGCATGCGTTACTTCATTATAAGAGATACATATCCAAAGGGTATAAGAGGAACCCTATTACCGAGACTTCATTGTCCGTCTGTCCGTCTGTCACCAGGCTGTATTTCATGAATCATGATAGCTAGACAGCTGAAACTTTCACAGATAATGTATTTCTATTGCCGCTATGACAACAAATACTAAAAAACAGAATAAAAATAAATATTTAAGGGGGAATCCCCTTATTATTTATATAATTCGGAGATTTAATTGCTATCTGATTGTCACCAGGCTGTATCTCAAGAACCGTGATAGCTTGACGCCTGAAGATTTCACAGATGATGTATTTCTATTGTTGCTAAAAAAAATTTCCTTTAAACAGAAATGCAATGAAATGCTCCATATTAATAACAGCAATAGAGACGGTTGAAATATTCATTGAATAGTTGATAGTATAATAACTTGAAATAAATAATAATTAATACAAAATAATATTAATAGGATTGGTTTGATTTTAAGGCTTGAATAGGTTAGATAAGAATGTTTATGCAGGAGCGGAGCTCAGGCATTCAAATTACTATTTTGCAATTTGTAATACAAAAATTTAATCAACCAGTACAAAGTAGAGCATAATCTAGTTTTCTAGTGCCAAAATATTAAAACTTACCTTAGTGCAGGCCAACGCTAGGCACACAATAACAACACCTGCTGTAGCCATGACTGCAAACAGTACGATTTCTGTCCGATAACGCGATGATATTGCCGCTGACAATACACTCATTCCCAAACACTGTAAAGAAATTTGTTTATAGGCCACAATTTTAATCACAAAACAGTACGATTTCTGTCCGATAATGCGATGATATTACCGCTGACAATACACTCATTCCCAAACACTGTAAAGAAATTTGTTTATAGGCCACAATTTTAATTACAATACAGTACAATTTCTGTCCGATAATGCGAAGATATTACCGCTGACATTATACTCATTCCCATACACTATTAAGAAATTTGTAAGTCACAATTTTAGTACAATAATTTTTTTTATATAATTTTTTTTATCATATTTTTTTATTATTATAGCTTGACGCCTGAAGATTTCACTATAAAGAAATTTGTTTATAGGCCACAATTTTAATTACAAATTATTATGACATCTACATAGAACCAAGGGAAACTGATAAATACGGGTATGAAATAAAACTAAAAAAAAAACAAAAGGAAAATTACATTTAAATTATTGCATTTAAAAGTGTGGTATTAGGCATGTTAGAAACTAGATAAGAGAGTTATTGAATTTTGTCACCTACTTGTATGAGCATAAGCATAGCGTGCCTTTTATGTTCTATCATCTACACACACCGGCAGAATTAGCGGAATAGAAAAAAAGGAGAATATAAAACATTTATAAAACGTGTATTTTTAAACAAATAATAACATGAAACAACAGTTAAATTAACATGTTTTGACATTAATTTCCAACACCATACTTAAATGTTAATAACAAAAAAATTACTAAACTAAATGCATTTTTCTTAGATTTCGTAGTGACAAAGAAACAGTCGATTTTTAGACTTTATGACGGTTTAAAATTAATGAAATGAATGTTTAATAACAAATATTATTAATAACAAAATAGTGTTTCCCCCTCGTGCCCTGATTAAGGTTTCCATTCGTCTGGGCATGCTGCGAAAAATCTAAGTTTCATGTTTAATTATTATTTGTTTAAAAACAAAGATAACTATTTTATTTCGCTAACTCTGCCGGTGTTTTTTTTTTACTTGCGGGTAATCCCCACGGATACCCCCCCCCCCCCCCTTAGGAGCCGAAGTGGGAGGTTATGTCGGACTCGAACCGACTAAACCGCACGCCATCTGTGAGTCGATGTGCTAGGCCGAAGGTGAGGTTGTCTCGTGACATATCCCTCGCACCCCGGCTGACCCAGGGCCATTCCTCTCGGTCTGGCCCTCCTCGGGAGACTCTGCCGGTGTGTGTATATGACACTGTTAAAGGTTAAGTAATGTTTCGCAATGCAATTTTTTGTACATTACCAACCGCTTATCGGTTAGAACGGTCTAATATGCACAGAAGTCATTGTTTAATGACACGTTGCAGCTTACCGTAATAATAAGTATGAACCATCCCCCTGGTCCTGTTCTGCTACATGGCGAGCACATTAAAGCATAATCTGCTCCTAATACCAGTACACTGAAAAATATTTATTATCTATTATTCATCATGCTCCCAGTCGCATCCGAAACTCGGAGTCTGGGGTCCGCTTTAGTTAAAAATGGTCTTATTTGACTGAACATCGATGTTTTCCATGAAGCGACTGCCATTGACCTCCACAACTCAAAGGCGATATCGAAGCATTGCAGTTGGACCAGTTGTTGGCCTTTTTAGGGCTCCATCTATCCGTAAAAACTGCAATAGATGTCCTATGGCAACCGGATCCGACAGCTTAACGTGCTCTCGGGGGCACGACCAGACCAATGCAAATTCATGCAAACAAATATTTGCATTGAACGGGGGTCGAACCCGCGCCTCCTGCGTAGCGGCCGCGTTTACCAAGGCCTAATCCAGAAGCTATCAATTATCTTCATATTGTGTGGTTACTCTCTGCTAAAAAGGGCTCTTTTACATATTAAATGGTTTTGGTAATTTTGTCGTATATAAAATAATGACCTTTTGTCTGACCAGGGAATAACTTTTAAAGGTTGATGTCACTTCAAAGAGCTATACAAATATTAATATGTTGCCTATTCGATTTCAAGTAACAATCGACTTTCTTTATGAAGAAATTTCAATCGATTTTACACGAATGTTACACATTGAAATAAGACCATTTTTAACTAAAATTCTATGGTGTTTTATTTTATTGGGTCCTAATATTTCAGTTGCTCGATAGGATATGTTAAAATAGTTAGTATCACATATAAATATAAATAATATATTGACAACTTTTATACAGGACAACTTTGTTTCTACACTAACTACAAGTTTCGATATTATCCATTGAAAGTCGGTAAAATAATTATTTACTATAAAACAAGGCTATTATAGTTAACGTAAATGCAACTATTTGAACGATTATATGCGATTCGATTATTAGCAAGGAATACACTCAATGACCATAAACACTTTGACATCAATAATGTTGGAAACGAATGTAATCGGAGAGCTGAGAGTGTTACAGTGAGATAAATTCTTAAATTGCCTAACCGAGTGCAGAATAATAAAAACAATGACGACATATTGGTTGACCTAAACAATTCAAAATTTTGGTTTAAATTTCAAATAAATTTCAATGCTGAGACCATTTATGTTATACTAGCTGACCCGGCGAACTTAGTACCGCCAATATTTTTCCGATCGCGTAGCGTCAGATCCCGTTCTCGCTGCACCCTCTACTATATTAAACATGTATTATACATATAAACCTTCTTCATAAATCACTCTATCTACTAAAAAAAAACCGCATAAAAATCCGTTGCGTAGTTTTAAAGATTTAAGCATACAAAGGGATATAGGGACAGAGAAAGCGACTTTGTTTTATACTATGTAGTGATTGGTGGCCTTTAGCTTACCAGCCTCATCAGGTGCGTTTACACGCCCCACTTATAGGCTCACATTTAAAAAACAAGGCGTTTTATCCAACATCAGACAGGTAGTAGGTAAGTATATAGTTATTTACCATCATCGCAATAAAAATAGTAGTGTTTGGATGGATAGGTTTTTAAACATCACTTTACATCGACCAATACAGGACACTAAGTCTAAGAATTCTAAAATCATTTATTCTGTATAGGCCATTAAAACGGTAGTTACAAAAAGTCAAATAAAAAATTAGACTAATTTAGCAAATGGATCACCGGTTCGAAATGCCGCCCCGACCTGAGAAGACTTCGGCAAGAAAATCAGCGGCATTGAGTTCTCGTAGTACATAGAACTTAATGCTCAGCGGGCATTTTTTGTGGTCTATCTAAAAACATTTACTTTAGTCTACATCTGTAACTGTAACTACTGTTAGTTTTGAGTAGCATAGTTGAGCGAACAGTTCATTTCCAAGCTTGTTTGTCATGTAAATATTGTTGGATTTTATAATAGCCTTTTTGGCACCGTTTAGTCCTTATTACATTTTTCTATTTATTCACAAGTAATTTTTTTATTTCGTTAGGGAGCCTGTTAAAACATTTACAGGTGCCCTGGAAAGAATTACAAATTTTATGTAGTCTACTATCACAAACTATTAGATTGTTTTTATGTCTTGTGTTGTTGGGCTTCAATGTTGATAATTAAAACTCCAAAATCGAACTATTACTTGGTTTAATGTCCATAAGACTATATTTAACAAATAATTGGGAGCAGAGTGCTTGTACGCAACTTAGTAGAAAAAAAGTTATAAAAATGTTACTGTCGGCACTTGAGAATAAAATAATTAACGCCTATCCATTTCGTGTAGCAACAAAACATGGCTCCTTCATATTACAGGCGTAGCAGGCGTTAACATGTATTAATATTAGGCCTGTAACAAACTCTTGAGGAATTTCAAATATTTTTCCTTACATACTGATTGACACTACGGTTAGAACATTTATTTCTTTAAACTTTTTTCGGAAGGAGACTCTTGAGCCCAAATTAAAAATAGCTCGCACAGCCCGCTTTGTAAGATAAATATTGTGTTTATATCCGCGGAAATACCCCAAAAGAATTCCATAGCTCAAAATACTATGAAAATAACTGAAATACTCTATTCTAGCCGTATCCATGTCTGTTAAAGTCTTAATCTTTTTACAGCGTAAGATGCTGAACTTAATTTACTGGCTATTTTTTTTCATAATGCGAGGCCCACTATAGCTTGGTGTCAATATTTAAACTTAAGAAGACTATTGGTTCCACAAGGTTCAACACTTTTCGATTGAGTTGTACATAGGTTTCCAGCTGTGTAGCATTAGGTAGATATATACATTTAGTAGTTTAGTTTAGATAGATTTGATACATTTAGTTTTATTCCTATTTAGGCAATAATCATTACTACTAAACCAATGAACCACTCGGTAAATTGCGTCGCGGAGACGACAAGTTCTAAAATATTAACAGAAATGGCTTTGGTTGAAAAGAAAAGGGCGTTTATCTCAGATTTCGAATGGTTTGTGTCCTATTAGTCAACAACGTAACGGTACAGTCACCATCATTAAAATGTTGCTAACAAAAGTACTCAAAATAATGTAAATACCAAAATTCCAATTTTATATAGGTTATTAGAGTACTCAAATATTAGGTCCTTACATATGAAATTGGCGTTTTGTACGGGTGGAATAAAAAGTCGATTTTTTTTTGTAAAATATATTTAATTAATCAAAGTATGCACCGTTGTTATCTATGCACTTTTGCCATCTTATGGGTAGTTCATTGATCCCTTTACTACAAAAACCATGGGGCTAGAATCAATAAACTCTTTGAAGGCGGTTTGGACTGCTGCATCGGAGTGGAATTTTTTTCCTTGTAAGAAGTTGTCCAAATTCCGGAAGAAATGGTAATCTGTTGGAGCAAGGTCCGGGGAGTATGGTGGATGTCGCAGACATTCCAATTGTAGCTCAGCTAACTTAGTGGTTGTTTGTTGTGCAGTGTGCTGTCTTGCGTTGTCGTGAAGCAGCAGTGGCCTAGAGCGATTGACCAATCTCGGTTGTTTAGCAGCTAGTTCTTCCTTCATGGTTTGCAGTTGCTGACAATAGATATCTGCCCTAATCGTTTGGCCAGATTTAAGAAAGCTGTAGTGAACGACACCGGCGCTAGTCCACCAAACACTTACAAGTAACTTTTTCTGAGTCAATTTTCGTTTAGGGCAGGATTTGGCTGGGTCTCCAGGGTTCAGCCATTGCGATAAGCGCTTTCGATTATCGTACAATATCCACTTTTCATTACAAGTAATGATTTGATTTCAAATCCCTTCATTATTGTGTCAGTTGAGCAAAGTAACACAGCAGGCGACCCGTGTTTGCAAGTTCGATTCACTCAATTCATGAGGTACCCATCGTTCGAGTTTTTTTACTTTCCCGATTTGCTTCAAGTGGATTAATACAGTTTTGTCACTTACCCCGAAGCCTGCTGCTATCTCTGAAGTGCTTTGTGATGGATCCGCATCCACAATAGCCTTTAATTCTTCGTTTTTCATTTTGATTACCGGGCGTCCACGGGGTTGGTTCTTAAGGTCGAAATTTTCAGAACGAAAACGTTGAGTTGAAATTCTTCGAGCTGTTTCTGCAGCACTGGTGCCACGGTAGAACTCGTACTCGTAAATATACCGATATTTCATGTTTTCCATTGCGCGGTAATAAGCGACGCCAAAGAAAAAATAATGAGGAAAATAACAAATGAATGACTGTATTCCAAAGAAAAAAAAAACCAGCTAAATGAATTTATTAATTTGAATTTGGAATTCTTAACCAAAGAGGAGATATTTCAGATCAAATTGATCAGTACGACAAAACGCTAATTTCATACGTAAGGACCTAATATTTTAAGTATCCAGAGTGGTCCAACTATCTTAACAATCGGTCTTCCAGAATTATGTCAGTTAGTAGAGTATTCATATTCATATACACAATCACGCTGGTCTCTGGTTTCCAGACAATTATAATTTCAAAAAATCTAGACATTCATATACACACCGGCAGAATTAACGGAACACAAAAAAGGAGAGTTTAAAATAGTTAGCTTTATTTTTAACCAAATAATAATTAAACATGAAACAACAGTTACTATGACATGTTTTGACATTAATTTGCAACACCATACTTAAAGTTTAATAAAAAAAACTTAACTGAACAAAATACATTTTTCTTAAATTTTTCGCTAACACTCGTTATTAAACATTCATTTAAATAATTTTAAACCGTCATAAAATCTAAAAATTTCAATTGTTTCTCTGTTACTACGAAATCTAAGAAAAATGCATTTTGTTTATTTAATGTCAAAACATGTTAATTTAACTGTTGTTTTATGTTTAATTATTATTTCTTTTAAAATAAAGCTAACTATTTTAAACTCAAGGAGAGTTTTTGTGTTCCGTTAATACCGACGGTGTGTGTACTTTTCTCACTAATGCAAGTTAATAGTTCATGGCTTATGCAGCTGTCAACTATAAAAAAAAATACAAAAGACATTATCAATTGACACATTTTGTATCCTGTTCTTACTCATATACCCATCCATTATCATCCCGCCATTGTGTGAAAGGGATGGCTTTACAAGTAAGAAAGGGATACAAAAGGCGGTTAGATGACAATGTCTAGATTTGTTTAAAATTATACTTGACCGGATGCCATCGACTGGCGTAATTTTGTTTATGAATATGAACACTCTACTAACTGTCATAATTCGGAAAGACAGATTGTTAAGATAGTTGGACCATTTTGGATACTTACAACTATTTGAGTACTCTAATAACCAATATAAAATTGGAATTTTGGTTTTTGGATTATTTTGAATACTTTTGTTAGCATAATTTTAATGATGCTGACTGTACCTCCGTAGCAAAAATTTAGTTATAATGATCTTAACAAAGCTTTTAAGTATAGCGGGTACATTCATAAAGGACAAGCTAGGATCGTCGCGTGCCCGTGTCTAATCGTTATTATTGAAATGAATCAAATATTTTGTATGTGTAGGCCTCTATAGCCATTCCTTCATGACCGATCTTACAACCAATTTTACAAAATACACCAAAAGGTCGGGTACCTATTGAGTTGAGCGATGAGTTTCCTTAATAGGGCGCGAGTTGTGGACTGCAGGCTAATTAATTGATTGACACCTAAACATAGATCTAAAACCACGCGGACTAACTCGCGGACACAGCAGTTAAGTCCGCCTTTGTACATTTATTTTATATTTGTGCAAGAAGAATAAATAAATAATTAAGAATAGAAACCGTTAGTAAACTTTCGACAACATCAAAATTATGTAACCGTGTACCCTGCGCGTATAACCCATTGAAATTTCTTCATAAACAAAGGCGATTGTCATGTAAAATCAAATAGGTTACTCATTGGGACGTAACTACATGGAACTGTTAAAGGTTAATTTATTGCTATGATAGACGGTAATGCAAACAGGCAATTTCTAGTATAAAGAGCGATCAGCAGATAAGATCTACAATTTTGTTTAGATTACATTTACATTAGATAAATTTACATTGCAATAAAATGTTACCTTGCCGCAATAATTAATACAATTGCCAACTTTCGGAAAGTGGTACGTAGGATTGGTCTGAAAAGCAGAAATTGTGAAAAGGTGTATTAATCGACCGATCATATATTCATTTATCTGAATCGAATAAGCTCAGAATTGACTTGTAGACACCCAATCCTAAAGTACGGCTGTCAAATTGCATCTACGAAATTAGGACTAAGTATAGGTGATATTGCAGGAATGGATACTGAGAGCATGAAGTCATTCATTAAGATATAGATTATATTTTAATCTTCAAGTGTTAAATTCGAAGAGCTGTACTTGCATTTATTTATCAGAGAATGAACTATGGAAGTGTAAGTACGTGGTTATCTTTTCCCATCTTGTACCACATTCATCTCTACCCAGAAAGCACTTAGGAAGGAAACGGGTAAGCATAGGGTAGACCCACAGGGTTTGCTTATTACAACTAAGTCCCAGAACTCCAGAATATATTATGGCGATTGTAAATATACGAACAAAATAAACATGGTAAATATCCTAATTAATAGGTATTGTAAAATTGCTACTAGAACATACACATAAAGAACCACAGCAACAAAGATAGCAGTGATGATCAGCATAATCAATACAATAGTTAATACTTTTCGGATGAATATATTTCTTGTTTCAGGATCATAAATTACTGTGCGATTCTCATCATCGTTCCCACCTGTAGGAGTTGAAATGTGAAAATTATAAAGTCAAAACGATATTTTTTTTCATTTCTCTGAAAGCAGAATTTGGAAGTGAAGATGTGCCGTCGACTTGATAGTAGAAGAAAAATAATGAAATAAAATGAACATCTTTTCTAGACGTTCGTATTTTTTTGAAGATTGCTTGAAAGAGATCGCTTTTAGTAATAAGATTGCACGTTATACATTTGATAAAAGTAATGTCTAAACAATGTATTACCGTTCAATAGTACACAACAAAGGATATTTATCTAATGTTACCTTGCTGAGCCCCTGGCGGTGGGTAGCCTTGTTGTGGATAGCCTGTTGGAGCACCTGGTGGATAACCTGGTGGGTAACCTGGTGGTGGTGGTGAATAGCCGGATGGGTAACCTGGTGGTGGTGGTGGATAGCCGGATGGGTAGCCTGGTGGACCACCTGAAAGAAGGTTAGAAAAAATATTGCTTTAGATGGCAATGGACAGAGTGAGTGACATAACTGTGCTCGTCTTAAAAAGGTAATATATATAACATAAACGCTACATATCACATGCCAGAGCCGTGTAATGCTAATTATCAGGTGAACCCATGCTATCATGTGGCGCACGTGCGCATAGAAAAGTAGATAAGCAACACAGTTGAATTCCATTTTACATAATACATAAACACTATTGAATCTACATACATTACATTACCTGGTGGTGCCCCTGGTGGAGGATACCCTTGATAAGGATTGGTCGTGTGTTTCCTGTAGGGCTCCGGCACTAATAATTTCTTAAGCAATCTCCGCGGAGTGAATAAGATGTTCCCTGATGATACATTAGGTTTCATTATTTCTATATCTATTATTGTCTCCTGTGAATCCATAGTTGACTTTGCAACATTAGTTGATATTTTAACGCGTTCACTGCCCTCTCCATTTATTTCGACACCGTATCCTGTTTTATGAACTTCTTGCATTTCAGTATTATGAATACTTTCTGCTCCATTTGTATTATGGTTGACATTATGCTCCCTTTGATATTTAGAGTCAATAGTACTTACTTTAGAATTACTCATTTAGATAACATTTGGTAATAGATAATTACCACTAATAATAAATAAATAAATAAATAAATAAATAAATATATATATAAATAAATAAATAAATAAATAGTGTCAGCAGTTAGTATGAAGTGCTTTGACAAAAAAAGTGACAGCTCCAAAGGAATTAAAACTATATTACCAAAGACAATAAACATTGTTATGAAGGTTATAGAGGTCAGTGTATGAAGTCTGAAGGTTTGGGATGTCTTTGGTTTGTCGGTTTCGGATGCAAAAATCTGGTGGGCCTCTTGTAAATTCATTTAGCATTTATAATAAATACTAAATAAAGGTTTAAGTAAATTTATAGCCGTATTTAAAAAAGTATATACCTAGGTACGTATTATATATCCGCATTCAAGAGCCCGTGAAGCAAACTAGTTAACCTATGCTTGCTTTAGTTCTAGATAGCGCTGTGTAGAATGTCCAAGAATATTTATTTATAAATTTTATGAAAGCTTGGATGGATGGAAGGATGTCTTTCTCCTTATACGTTCCACCCAAGACATTGTCGGGTATTACTTTTAACCATAATTTCGCATGCTGAAATAGCTTATCGTAGCCTTTAACTATGTACGTGCTATCTTACAGACCGCTTGCAGTTTGTGATTCACGTGCCCCTCTAATCCCGTGTAGTTCACATGTCTGTCGGTCTTAGTAGCTTCAATTTTAGTGGTAAAACGACTGTTAAGAATGAAATTTACGACCCCAGCTATATGTTTCATAAGTAATTTCACTTTAAATTTAAAAGCGGCTTGTGAAACCGCTCGTCTACGTCTGTGTAATAAATAAGGCTAAATTTTGGGTCCTAACATGCCATTCTAAGAGTTACCAATTTAAGAAAATTTTCTAAGTGTAAACTATGCCTGCCAAAGACAAAAAGACAGACGACCCACACTTATGTAGGCTACAGCGTATGGCTAATGGCTAATGGCTTAGAACATTGGCTTTTATAAACAGCCAATATGCCTGCAATGATCTAAGCCATTATACGAAAACTGCCTAAAAATATGCACATGTTGAACCATTGTCAAATTTTTTATGTTTTGTTTAACAAAGTTAATGTTAAGATTTTCTATTCTCTGTTATATTTTATTATGTATATGTTATTATTTATTTATATTTTATGGCATAACTAATAAAACTGACTGAAAAAGTAATTTTCCTTAGATAATGTCCCTATAAAGTGATCTAGAGTAAAAAAGTCTAAAAAGCACTTTTTTATTGATATATAGTTAGATTTTCTTTGAAAACAACATATTACATATTCACTTAAATTACTTATTCTATATACATTTTGTAGCTCCTGAATAAAATACAAATAAGAACTGGCAGAATACTTTCTAAACTAGATAGAATACAGGCTTTGAAGCCAGTGGTCTGTGCGACGTCCAAATGTACGTAACAAAAATTCACGTCCATAGCTAAAGGTTAGGGCTATATTCTTCTTTGCCATGTCAAAAAAAACGACTCAAATTAGTTGTGAAGAAACCTACAAACAGGAGATATAAAATGTAGAGAGTCCCGCTTCGCTCGTCGCCAAATTACATTTTCGCCGAATGAATACCATTCCGAGTAATGCCAAAACTGATAATGCTTACGTATTTGCCTTTAGAATTTGTTTTAGGTGCGAAGTATTTATGATGAGATCTGTGTATAAGACAGACGCATTAAGCCTTGTTTTAAGAGACCCCTTTTTTTCTTTTTCGTTTAACCTGAATTGCTGAGAATAAAAATGGAAATAAAGGTACAGTTTTATTATGAAAATTGACATTTCAATTTCAGATTGATCGTTTTTAGAATAGAATAGGAGAGTAGTTTAAGGCTAAGATTTGGGGTATACAGATATCAGAGTTAAAAAACTGAAATATTGTAAAATAAAACTGGCAAACCATACTAGTTTATTTAAATACGTATTATAAATCAAGGTGGTCTTAATTCTTTGGGGATAGTATCGGTAATGAGACGTGTATGGAGGACGAACGGGGGTTGGGTATTTCATTGACATGAAAAAGACGTGTACGTTGCCTCGTAGCATGCTGTTATACAGCTTATCTTCATTAGAAGAAAAGCAAAATTAAAATTTTTAAAAAGCCCACGATGGTTTTTAATTTTAAACTTCTTAGAGAGCATATTGTACCTAAATATTGCGTTTATTTAATTACCCTATGTAAGATACACCTCTGCTGCAGTAGTTAGCTTAGTTTGGGAACCAGCGAAGTACTTAATCACGAACCTCAATGTATGCCTTAGTTATAAGATCTTCATTGTGTACCTGAATTTTGAGACAATAAACTATTTTTATTATTTTACTAGCTGTCGCCCGCGGCTCCGCCCGCGTGGATGTCGGTTATCGCGAATCGGACTATAATTTGAGATTTAAACTATCCTATCTCTCAAGTTGGATCGAACTGCACATGGTGTGCGAATTTTATTATAATCGGTTAAGTGGTTTAGGAGTCCATTGAGGACAAACATTATGACACGAGATTTATATATATTAAGATATGCAGCGCACCCTAGTGAGTTACTATCGTAACACCTATCTTGCACCAATTAAATCAAAATCGAACTAGTAGTTTTGGAGAAAAATGACAACATGTGTTTGCATCAAAACATCATTTCACCTCAAACGCATATCGTCGCGGGTAATAAAACTAGCTGTCGCCCGCGGCTCCGCCCGCGTGGATGTCGGTTATCGCGAATCGGGGTATGTAAAATAGATGTTGGCCGATTTTCAGGCCTACCCGATATGCCCACAAAATTTCATGAGAATCGGTCGAGCCGTTTCGGAGGAGTTTGGCAACGAAAACTGTGACACGAGAATTTTATATATTAGATAATATTTTTTCTTACTATTGTGTATAATATTGTAACTTATTTATGGTAATGCTTTCAATATACATAAAATGAATAAATTACTCACGTTAAATTGTTTTAATCTTATATTTATAAAACATTCCTGTCACGATGTATGTTCACGATAAACTCCGAAACAACTGAACGGATTTTGATAAAATTTTGTAACCATTTATAATATGGTCCAACTTAAAAGGTAGGATAGCTAACATCTCAATTTATATCCGCAATCCGAATTCCACGCGGGCGGTGCCGCGGGCAACAGCTATAATAATATAAGTCGTTGTATTTTTAAAACTAAATCAAGAAGTTGAACCGTTTTGGTATTGACTTTTAAATGTAAGATATATATGAATTACGACTGCAATCCCTCTAGTACTTGAACAGTGTTACACAATTACAAACACTTTGCAGTATATTATTCCATACATAACTAATAAATAACAGCCAAAGTACGGATAGTTCAACAAAATGTGGTATTTGATAAAGTGGCAGGCGCGCGGATTCAATTTCCTTTCACATATTTCATAAGGAACTGAGATTTCTTCCGTAACTTTCTGAGATTTATGAACCTAGCTGTCGTTTTGTTCCAGTCGCTGCCAATATGTTGGATGTTGTTGCTCGTATATAGGTATAAATGTATTCGTTATCAGTTGGTTCAAATTAGATTTTTTTTCTGTTTCATCTTTATTATCGTCCTTCTCCCTTTTTCTTTTATAAGTAGCAGTTGTGTTGTTTTATTCATATTCTACAAAAAATACAGCTAAAGCTAAGCTTTATTTAAAGTAAACTTAATAGGCTACGGTGCGTTCTGAATTTATCATCTTGAAAATAAGAGATTGTTAGTTAGTTGTTAGAATTTTCCTTAAACGTCCTTATTAAAGAGATATCTCAGAGATATCACTGTTAATTTTAATATTTTTACCACAAATATTAGCTTCTGCAGTTTTCATTTAAAGTGAATATTTCGAAATACGATAAATAATTTGTCTATCTATATATATGTCGCCACCAATTAGCTTAATCAGACTGTTAACTAAACGTGGTCATTCAATGAAAGGCCGGAATGATATCCAGCCAGTTTATTAAACGGCTAGGCAAATAGCTTCGATCGATGACGTTTAACTACTTGCCTAGCCATTTAATTAAATATTTATATTTATATTAATTATTTATATAAATTATTATTTATATTAATCTTTAATAATATTTCTGCATGGTTATAAAAAAAAATAACCACGAAGGCTTAATAGCAATCGGATTGCGCAGCTATCACAATAAACCTATCTAATATTTTCTGTGAATACACCCCTGCCTATCCCCTTGGGGATTTACAGGTGTAAGTATATGTATGAATGTTTGTTATTTTCTATCTTAGTTCGAGGTAGTGCCCCATCTTACGAATGGCCTAAGCATTGGGCAGTCAGGTAATTAAACTTTGTAATAAACGTTACGGCTTAACATCATTTAGGCCGTTAATTGAATGGCGCCGTTTGGTTAAATGCCTAGGCACTTAATTGAACGGCTGACAAGACAGTTGGCGGCGACATATACATATAATGAAATTGTTACCGAACGATGAGTGTAAATGGAAAAGATATGAGAAATACTTTTATTGGGGGACTTTATTAATGTTATATAGAAGCCAAAACAACGTTTGTTGGAATTTTGACGTGACAACGTCTTATAAATTGGTTTGCCGGGTGACACTTCAAGAAACTGCGTTACGCTCCGCTCACGTTATGCGCTCACAATGAGAGCGAGTGAGAGGCACGCGTCCCTTCCACTCGGGCATGGTTAGCCCGCCTAAGAGCGAGAGAGACAGACATTTTTAAATTGTTACTATTATTTCATCCTTCTTCCTACTATACGAATGAATATTCACATTAAAATTATTTTACCACTCAAAGTCGTTGTCACGTAAAACTTTCGCCCGTATACCGACTTTACAGGCAACCAAATTTTTTTTGTCTGTTTATCTGTTTGTCACGCTAATCTCAGAATCAGTTCAAAAGATTGGTTGCGGTTTCCACTAATTGATTGTGATAGGCTTCACCTCTACTGCAGTAGTTCTATGCAGCGCCCCCTAGTAAGTTTCTATCGTAATACCTATCTAAGAACATGCACCAGTTAAACCCAAATCTATAACTGAAAACTGCATCAAAATCGGTTTAGTGTTTATTTTATTGAAGTCGGTTCTAAAATAAAAAGCTATGTCAATAAAAAAATTACATACAATAAAACTGTAACCAAACGATGTCTGTATATGGAAAGGATATTAGAAAAACTTTCATTGGGGAACTTTATAAACGTAATAGAAGCTAAAATAATGTTTGTTGGAATTTTTGTCTGTTTGTCTGTTTATCTGATTGTCTGTGCATTTGTGCACGCTAATCTCAGAATCGGCTGACAGGTTTTGGCTTTTTTGTTAGGTTTCACTTAACATTTAGTGTTTGTATTTGTATTTTATTCAAATCGTTTCATAAAAAAGTTATATCAATAAATAGTTAATCACGCCTAAAAATTTTATTGCGATGTGTGAATATATCGAACCACAGGAATCTGAACGACTTTGAGGTGTCTTGATTTACTGCATCTCAGGGAAGTCAGACCAGGTTCTTACCTACTCCAGAATATTGAACTAGTCTCGACAACGACTGACATGATCTCGACTCGAATCCGACAGAATAGTGAATAGCCGGTTTGGAATTATAATTAAAGAGTTTTGTTGTCTGCTTCCATAGTTCACCTAGTCTTGAACTATGGAAGCAGATAACAAAACTGGTAGTAGTCCCAGCACGTCTTACCTTGTCACAGAAACGTCCTAAAATTAGCTAAAAAGCAATCTATCCCATTTCGTATTTGATTTTGAAGATTTCTCTGGTGTGTCTCTGGAGTTCAAGATCCAGTACCCATGAAATTGATATGGGACTACCTGTGAGTTATACTAAACTTAGTACAAAAAGATTTTTTGAAATCAGTTCTAAAACGACGGAAATACGAGACAACATAAATAATATGGCGGTTAAAAGTATGAATTAAAATAGTACAATTTTTTTTATAAAATGAAAACTACGAGAAAAAACTATATAAATTTTTTAAGGGACCAAAGCTCTTTCTTTTCACTGTGGGCACGGCTGAAGATGCCGCCAGAAAAAAAATCACGAATTTCCCCAATATATCGTGATGGCCATAGTAGCAAAGAAACTGGTGACGGATATACGTATGTGTTTAATGACGTATAAGCGACAAAACCTGTTTAAGTCGGTAGGTGGATCGTACTTGGTGCAAAGGCTAGTGTTCTGGGCTCTTTTGCTCTAGACACGACCCGAGGCGGGTTATTTACATAACAAAAGCTTGACTGGCTAAATGTATGGATGTATTAAATGTATTAATTGTCAATCAATCAATCAATTAGCCCACTGCAGTCCACTGCTGGACATAGGCCTCCCCCAATGTGCGCCATTTTGTACGATTCTCCGCCTTCCGCATCCAGTCCGTCCCAGCCACCTTTTTCAGGTCATCGGTCCAACTTTTGTATAATTTGTCTTAACAAAACTAATACATAATAATAAAAATATATAAGTAGAACAAAAATTAATTACAAACCTGTTAATGAGTTCGAACGGGAAGCAGCAAGATTGTAAGTCCACCACAGTCCCACCAAGCAGTAATTTGACTCTATTTTGTAAGCACAATGTTAACACAGTTAGAGCGAGTTGGCACAATCATAAGCGTTCAATACCTAAACAAAGAGTGAATTTTTTTAGTAAAAATTTATATTGTATGGCAATATATATATATCCCGCAAACAATTGGCCGTCCACTGAAGGCGAAAGTGCATTTAAACTGGCGTCCACCTGCTTTTGGCGTCCATATACTGGACGCCACTTTGTTATCCGGTGGCACTTAAGTCCTATTGATCCTAGCTAGCCGTAGTACAAAAATCGACGGAAGCCAAAATTCGCTTTAAATGGTTGCAATAAAATATTGAAAACTTCCCGAAGAAATCACCGCGCAGGTGAGGCGCTGCTGCAGTGCGTATATCCACACTGTATATCTAGAGGAATTCCTGACTACGGATTCGCGTATTTGGCGTCCACAATTGCGACGTTGCCAACTCGCACCTACCGCAATCAAAACAATATAATCAACATCCAATTATTTTTGTATAACAGTCGCGCAAACGTTAGAATATTTTATTCATGATTAATTACCTGAGACGGTGTTGGGTCATAAATTCATACTCATACTCATACTACTCATACTCATTTATGTATAATATAGAATATTACATGTCAGTATAATAATAATGGGACTTTATGCATTTATAGGAGAAGGAAGAAGAAGTGATATTAGATTCATGTATACGGACGTATGCGTCAAACCGGCATCCATATATGTCTCGTAGCTTTAAGGCTATATACGGACGTCCGTTGACGGTATATACCTACTATTCATACCTCCCCATATTCGACGTCCGATTATTTTACTAAAGTAGTACCATAGATTCATGTACACGGACGTCAAATATCGTACAGTATGAAAAGTATACGTCAAACCGACATCCGTATATGTATCGCGTAGCCCTGAAGCTATATGCAGACGCCAGTTGACGGTATATACCTACTATTCATGCCACCCCATATTCGATGACCGATTAATTTTCTAAAATAGTGCTATAAATTCATGTATACAGGCATCAAATATCATACGATATGAAAAGTATGAAATCAAACCGACATCCGTATATGTGTCGCGTAGCTCTGAAGCTATATACGGACGTCAGTTGACGGTACAGACTTTTCATGCCGCCCCATATTCAACGTCCAATTATTTTTGTAAAGTAGTGCTATAGATTCATATATACGGACGTCAAATATCGTACAGTATGAAAATCGTAATCGTAATCGTAAAGCGTCAAACAGACCTAGCCCGTCTCGAGGCCTTTTCAAGTCCCATGGTCACGGGTAAGACTCAACCCATGACCATGGGACTTGAAAAGGCCTCGAGACGTCGGGTTAAAGTTTGAAATATTACACGCGATTAAATAGGTTAAAATAGTTTTATTTCAAATCATAAATAATTTTATTTGCTACCAAGTACTTAAGCCTAAGAGGAGAACAAACGGACAAACCGCGGACGGCCGCGGGTCAGCCGGACATATGAAAGCATTTTCGTCCAAGTCCAATCTTAATACACAGACCTTTGTTAGCGCTCGGTAGATGGTCATGGGCAAAACTTGCTGTTTCTAATATAGCGAAAGGAGAGTGAAAAGTTTCGGGTTCTTAAAATATTAAGAAATATGTGGATTATTCCATTTTTTGGTGTAAGTACCATTTAAATAGCGTTTTTAGTAAGGCAAACACAGCTTGATCGGGTCACTCCTGCGGGGCTGGTTGATACTAAGTAGCTAGTGGCGTACCTTAGATACGTACATACATACAGATATTACAGGCTGAGAATAATCTATCAGAAATATCTAGTCAATAATACTCTTTGAATCTAATCAAATTAAGCTTAGAAATACCCGTATGTAACACGAAAAGACAACCCACTACATCCTCAGCAACATGCGTACAGGAAAGGTAGATCAACAGAGTCCGCACTGCACATGGTATTGCATAAGATAGAATCGGCTATCACAAATAAAGCCTCAACACTAGTTACTTTCATAGACATAGAAGGGGCTTTCGACAAAACGGTACACAGCAGCATTAACGAAGCCTTGCGAAGGCGTAGGGTAGAACCAACCATAAGGGACTGGATCACTCAGCTAATAAGCAAAAGAGCGGTCCAGATAGTGAGCACTACCACAAGAGCAAAGGTAGTCAAAGGGTGCCCACAAGGAGGCGTCCTATCGCCACTTTTATGGAATACTAGCTTTTGCCCGCGGCTCCACCCGCGTGGCAGTCGGTTATCGCGCCCAAACAAAGCCTATGTCCTTTCTCAACGTCTAATCTACCCCTATGCTAAATTTCATCAAAATCGGTTCAATGGTTTAGGCGTGAAAGCGTAACATACAGACAGACAGACAGAGTTACTTTCGCATTTATAATATTAGTATGGATAGTAGTAGACAGCCTCCTAAAGAGACTAAATGAGAGAGGATACACCACCATCGGGTACGCGGATGATCTTGCAATACTGATAAGCGGAACGGCTGAGGACGTGCTATGCAAAATCATGCGCTCAGCCCTTCAGATTGTGGAAGAATGGTGCGAAGAACACCGAATATCAGTAAACCCGAAAAATACAGAAATTATCCTTTTCACCAACAAAAGAAAGTTACCAGAACTACAACTACCAAAACTATTTAACACCAAACTAGCTCTAACAACTCAAGTTAAATATCTGGGCATCATACTTGACAATAAGTTGGATTGGGCTAGCCACATAAATGCTAAGATGAAAAAGGCCTGTATAACTTTCTGGTAATTCAGAAGACTCGTTGGTAAGAACTGGGGTCTTAACACAAAGATAACACTTTGGCTGTATACGGCAATTATCAGACCTTCCTTAACCTATGGATCAGTTGTATGGTGGCCCAGAACAGAACTGATCACTGTGAAAGAAAAGCTCCAGAGTTTACAACGCCTAGCGAGTACAGCAGCCACTGGATGCCTGAGAACCACCCCATCAGTCGCACTAGAGCACCTCCTAAACCTGAGACCGCTGCATCTAATCATAAAGGAGGAGGCCAAGGCAGCAGCCTTAAGACTGAAAAATAATGGGCTAGGGAAAGAGAATACTGGAACAAAGCATTCAAAGATTATACAGGGAATCCTAAAGAAGAACCACTTCTCGAGGCTCCCATAGACAGAATACCATGTCACACGTCTTCGAAAGGAAGTATCATATCCAACTTTCTGAAGAAAAAAGAGATAGCTCTGGCGTCAAAGAAGTTAGGATATACACAGACGGCTCCAAAACCACACATGGTGCCGGAGCAGGCATCTTCTCGAATGACTTAAATATCAAAATAACAACCACATTGGACAAGCTAAGCACAATATTTCAAACCGAATGTATTGGCATAACGAGAGCGGCGGAGACTATTGCCGCCAGAGATGTCAGAGATCTAGATGTAAAGATCATCTCAGACAGTGCATCCATACTCCAAGCTCTCCAAAGTAACACCATAACCTCTGTCCTCATATTGAAATGTCATAACACACTCCAATCCATTGCAAACACAAACAGGGTCACG
Source organism: Eilema caniola (assembly GCA_949126895.1). Classification (NCBI taxonomy): domain Eukaryota; kingdom Metazoa; phylum Arthropoda; class Insecta; order Lepidoptera; family Erebidae; genus Eilema; species Eilema caniola. Next base: position 10,102,060 of record OX421460.1, on the reverse strand, counting down.
CTGCAATGGATCAAGGGACACAGCAACTCCCTCGGCAACGACGTAGCCGATGAATTGGCCAAGAGAGGATCAGGGTCGACAGTATATGGACCGGAACCAATACTACTCATACCTCAAGCACAGGACAAAACTTGGCTACGAAAAAGTACAGAAGAAACCCGTCTAACAGAATGGACAAACACTGAAGGATGCAAACAAACAAAAAATGCAGTTCCGGTAGCAGCAAAAACGTTTAGCCGAAACCTCATTAGGCTAAAAATCCAAATCCGCAAGGTCACCGGCATCTTGACCGGTCACTGTCCCCTAAACAAGCATCTGTTTACAATAGGTGTGACGGACAGCCCCTTATGCAGAGGCTGCATGGGGGCAGAAGAAACGCCAAGGCATGTGCTTACAGAGTGCACGAGCGTGGCCGCACAACGGGCGAAATTCCTCCAGTCACCAGCGTCACTCCGGGAAACCTGAAAAGGCTGCTGGCTTTTTGGGAGGATCTGGGTTGGTTGGAATGAGAGGTCAGATGGTACGCACAATGGCCCAATCAAGAGGCTAAATGCGGAACAGCCCAGGTAAACTAACTAACTAACTAACCCGTACCTCATGCTAATATTAAAGTTTCTTCGTACGATGAGAAAGAACGACTGATTCCACAATAGAAGTAAGATGTTAGGTACTACTGCTGTGGAATCAGTCGTTCTTTCTATAAATACAAAAATGAGAATAGCCCAAATAAGACAGCGGTCAACCGAGAAATCATAAAAAAATTATTATTCACAATAGACAATTCATTATACGGGTCTCCGTGAAAGAAAGAGATAAGTATAAATAAACGATTCACAAGCTGGCAACGTCGCACTTTTAAATCCCAACCGTCTGATTTGGACGTGAAAATATCCGCGCAATATAAAAATAATATGGATATACGTAGGAGGTCACTAAAGCTTCACTATTGTATGGGGTCCAAAAATGTTTGGGCCTAACTGCAAAAAGAATATTGCCGCAAGTAAAAAAGCAAGAAAATTAAGTATCTTATGGAGTAGGAAATCAAAAAACTAAGCAATATTCGTCGACAGATGATGAAAAATGTAAGCAGAACTGGTGGACGTCCTAATGATGCACAACATACCTGACGCCAAATAAGTTACTGGATGTATATATATAGCCACTAAATATAGCCTCAAAGAAATTAATACGATCAATGCATTTAAAAGAAAATTATTGTTCACATTACTAATGGAAACGTTTTCGTTTCAATTCTTCCCGTACCGTTTCGTTTCGATTCATTTTGTTTCGTTTCATCAAAAATCGTTTAAGAACGATGTGAACTCGGTCTAGACTCTTGTTGAGCCGAAGATTCTGCAGTGTGTAACCTAGTCTGACTTTTCTGAGGTGCAGTAACTCTTGCCTCTCGAAGTTCTTCAGATGACTGAAACAATCTCTTCTTTTAAGCTTTTTTGCTGCGTTTGTTGGTCTTCAGACTATTCATACATTTGGGAACATTAGAGCTAAGTAAACAAAGACAGCATGAAATGTGAAATATACGTATCATGTTTGTGTTCATTTTGTGGTAAGACACTGTTAAGCGATATTTCATATTAATAATTATAAGTATAGTTCAATGGATGCATTCTTCTTCGTTAAAATTTTACCTATGGACCGGCATATTTTTCAGCCACCTTTGCCCAAGAGGTAGTATGAGGTAAATCAAAGTGACAAAATCGTACCTTACTTTTTTCCTAGTGAACAAGCGTTTGGAAACCTCATCGAAATAATAAGTCACATACCGCCAGCCTATAAAATAAATGGCACCGGTATCTATTTCCCTTCCCCTTTCTTACAGAAAATAGACCAAAGCTATCAGTTCAAGACTTCTAAATAAAATAAAGTTACTTCCACCAGTGGTGTATTAAATATTGCACAAGTAAGTTAAAGTCTAGCATGGTTTGTGAAACATTGTCTCAAACGGAACAATCACCCTTGTGCTCGAAAATCTCAACAATAGCACAAACAAACCATTACATATATCCGTCGCCTTTGCAAGAGAAAAATACTCGTATACATGCACTTGAAAAATATATTATTTTACAGTCTTTGTTTTGTCCTTCCATTTTCTTTTTTATACTTACATAACATAACATAACATATAACATAGACTCACGCCTTTATCCTCGAAGGGGTAGGCAGGGGTGCTAGCGCCCACATTTCGCCTGTTTATGTTTAGATCCCAATGTAATAGGTGGCGAGCCTATTGGCAATACACACATAACTTCGAAAAGCATCGAAAAGTCATTGGTGTGTGCCATGGAAAACCTGGGATCGAACCCAAGACCTCGTCTCAGCAGTCCATTACCCATACCACTAGGCTATTATACTTTTGTTTGATAATTCTAATGCTATGTAATCTATAATGTATATGTCGCTGCCAACTAGCTTAATCAGCCGTTCAATTAACTGCCTAGGCAGTCAACTAAACGCCGCCATTCAATTAATGCCCGTCATTCCGTTATCTATAACTTGTTCGATTTATAAACAAACAATTTGAACATTTTAATTCACTTTATCACCATCACCCTCATACTGACTTCTCATTTGCGTCCGAAATTTATACTTTGTACCCGGTAACTAGCAGGTGAGGTTGAAGTGGGTCCCGAAATCCCTTACACCTAATTCTGTAAATAGAACTACTTATATAATACCTACCTACCTACGTATTTGAAGAAGATTTGTAATTTCTTATAATTGCGACGAATGGGATTTATGTCAAACTCATCGTGTTCAAATCGCTATCGATTTCATTCGGATCGCTGCCTTTCCGCGTTGGCGGTTGCGCTGCGCGAATTAGTTCAATAAATTTACACTCGGGATTCCAACGTACCAATATAGATTTGAAACTCGAATCAGTTTGAGTTTTCTTTTCTCAGTTGTTTATACCTCTTAGGTGGCAGACATGCGTATAATGGGGCGGAAATTGATTGCCTTGGCTATGGACGTAATCGATATGGACGTATGCTACACCAAGTGAGTCACACTTGTCCAGCGAGGCTATTGGCTAACTTTGAAGTTTGATGTGACGAACGACGTTCGGTTGTACACCGAGATTTGATGTTAACCGTGATTATATAAACATTGGTATTACGTATCGCTGTCGGTGAGTTATAGCGCAAGGCGGCTAACGGTGTCTATCGTCACACCGAACAATGTGCCAAAACAGCACTATAATTTTATCGACATTATGCGGCTGAGTTGTATATCAACCAACCTCATTACGATTCTTTGTAAGAGTTTTATAACTTTTTAATTTGAACGGCTTATCAATACATGTGTGACAACTTAAGAACCGAAATGTTTACATTTTACAATTTTTGTCGCTCAATTCATATTTCGACTAACTCGGCTGGAATGAAGTTGTGCGAGTTTTATTAAGAAATAAATCTTAGGACAGTGAACTATAGACCATAATTCTAAGTACAAAGTTATGTTTACTTAATGTATCATGATTGCTTCCCTTTGTCTTTGGGTGGAAGGAAATTTTATGAATTTCAATACAAGTTCACGAACATTGAGTGCATCAGTCACTTCAAGTAGCCACTTACTGAAGGTGGGTTGGGACATGTTGCACAAAAAAGAGGCACCTACATTCCGCTGGTAAGAGCCATTGGCAAAAAAGTTTAATGCTGCCAAAATAAGCAAAAAATACAACAACTTGAATCTATTGTGCCTGATAAAAAATAAATGGTATTTATCATAAATTGCAGGTCATTGTGTATCTTGGGAAAGTGTATTTGGATAAGTGATATAGGTACACATGAACATAAACTCACTTTCAGTTCGTTGCAAACGGCAGTTCTTCGCCTAGGAGCAGGTAAATAAGGAGACAATTCTTCTAACACCTGTTGGAAACCTGCTTTTGATAAGCGAAAATTTGCAATAAACTCCTTCGGCAACTGCAGTGGATCACTCTTATCACGTAAGCGACGCCTCTTTATGCGTAAAATATTCCGTCTTCTGTGTTCTTCCGCGAACCACAAGAAAAACGCGCGCGACATTATAGTAATGTTAGTAAAAACAAACAATTTATTAGTTTTCACCAAAAACAAATAAAAGAAAGAATATGATACTAAATTGTAATAGTCACGAATCTCAGCAGTTCAAATTGCCGTTACCGACTACTCTATACGGTCGGATAATAGTGGCTATCAGTATGAACTTGAAAAACACTACTCTTTACTAGTTTCTTTCACAGAGCCTTTGACAAATGAAAGTGACCATCACTTTGAACCTATTTGATGTCCACTATGCGTACATAATACCTACCAACTAAGACTATCGATACGACAACAAGTGTCAAAACTGAGTTACGGTGTCTATCACCCAACGTCACTTTAGTTGGTCACCGAGCATAGTCAATACGAAACAGAACTTTTGACAGCTAATCTTTGTACACTTTGCAAAGGGATCATCACTCTGAAGATACGCAATAGCCCCGCTGATAAGAACAGTTTTTGTGCCGTCAGTGCAAGAGACAATGCTGAACCAGTCTTTGGTCTTTCTACTGACAGCACAAAAACTCTAGATTGAGCTCTGGCTATCCTACTCAATGCCGGGAACACAACACGAGGTTATTATAACCGCGGTATTCTGTAGGGTGGAGGTTCTTCCCCAGTCGAACTGCTCAATTGGGACGGGCATATCATCGTATCCTACCTACGAAAAAAAAGAAATATATATAATATCTACTGTTCATTCTGTGATTAATAAAGTTTAATTTTAGAATTCTGTCTTTGAATTTTATTCACAATTATGTAACTTGTGAAATAACGACGGTTCATGACAATATTAATATTGTTCCCGAATACATTCAAGACTTTCACCGAGGTTTCGAGTCAAGCTTTGGTGGCTTTCGGAGTGCGGGGTCCACTTACTCCTTCTCCTCTTTTTGTTTTGGCCTATTCGACGAAGCCATAACCGTCTAACCTCTCAACACCGAAAGGAAAGGCGGCGTCAGAGCATCAACCAGCCATCGGCAGATACACCGTCTTGTCGATGAAGTTGAAATAAGGAGAGAGAAAACGTGAAATAACTAAAAGTCAACCAATTTCTTGTAACTTTAAGAACATATTCGAACTTACCAACACGAACATTTGGAACAAAGTTCCCAGTACGTTTTGTTTTCAGAATTTCCTCACCTAGCGCTATTTTGTTTGGATACAAAGTGAGTTGGGCAAACATTGACCTACTGCAGCACTCATTCACTCGCGTCCGTACAATATGTAGGCTTTGGTAGCAGCAATCGCGTTGTTTTTGTACAGCCGTACGCTGCATGCATTTTTTTACTGCTGTTCTGCATCTTACACCGTTGCGTACCGCATTTCGTTCCGTGTATTCTTCTTGCTTTAATTAGAAATAATCTAGTTTGTGATTAAATGGAGTGATTTTTGTAGTGTAGGTACTTTTAATTTCGATGCTTCACTCATCCACACATATATCAGAAGTAAATTGGCTAAGTAAAACATCATAATTGTTACACAACGTTAGTACTGATTGCATTCAAAGTTTATATGTACCTCCTTTAAAACCCGGGGGTACGAGTATTTCTCTTGATTTGGCATATCTTGGCTTGTGAAGGAGCAAACGCGATCTAGTCTCCCAACTTTAATAGGAAATTCGATGCCAAAGCATGATCAGTTAATGAGTAAAAATAAAATAGGTCAAAACACTAATTTCATATTTTGGTATTGTTCCAGGAGTCGTAACACAAGTGTAAGTTATTCAATACGGGACTGTATAACAGACACTTTTAGTTTTCAATAGTCATCAGAAATAGATGCACCAAATCCGCCACTATGCTACGCTTCGGAAAGCTTCTCCCTTTATTTATTTAAACTACAAAAGCTTCTGAACAAGCGCCTGGGACTAACGACAAGTTTCATTGACCAATTTTACTAATAGCTCTCGTATTTATCGTACGCTTTGTGAAATAGTTTTTTTTAGCTGTAATAAGTAGTTTTATATATATTAATAGGTAATAAAATTGAATTGTCATCCGAAGTACCTAAAGATGTGTACTAAATATTAGATCGAGTAGTCAATAGGCCTTATTTTTGACTGGATGATCTAATTTTTAGTACACACCTTTCACACACGGCCTATTATCTATTCTGTGACACGGCTCAACTGTACCATGCTGTATGCTATGTGAAAGGTGATACAGACCCAGCAACGACCAGACCAAACTAAAAAAATCCCTTTAATAAAATCATGCAAAGTCCAATAACCCATTACATTAGATATAAATATTTTTTTAATCGTATTAACCTAAAGATAATTTAGAAAAAAGTCGCTCACAAGCTATCGATCCTAGATTGGAAAACCTGGATTAAACTGAATTGAACACAAGTGAGTGAGTCTGAGTGAGTCTCAATCAAATAAAAATGTCGAGTGGGTGTTTGTGTTTAGAGCGAATAGCGAAAAGGAATTGGCTATATGTAATATTGCATTTAGACCTTTGAAGAAATCTCGTGTAAATCTGAAAATATTGAATTGAGATTTGTTTTGTTCCTAAATTTTAAATGTTGAGAATTACTCCAAAAGTTTTGAAGTAAACATTCGAGTACATACTTGGCGCAATGGTGAATTAGTAATATTACAATAAAAAGAATAGTATTTTAAATGTAAGGAGAATTGCTCTCCTGAATTAATTATAAGTAGGTAGTATATTACTTTTTTGGTACACAAATACATGATTTAAAGGAGCCGAAATAGTAATTGAGGGTCGCCACGGGGTTTGTAAATGTAAACTATGAATGGAGTTGAGATTGATAATCAGATGATAATTATTGATGAATAAGGGTGTATGGCAGCGGTTCTTAAGCTTATTGGCTGGTGTTGCGGACAACGCACCTCTTTTATATCTTTTAATACTTTTTATATTATTCAAAAGTTGAGATTTGTTTGTGATTGGATTTGGATCGAGATTTGTCAGTTTTATAATATGGTTTGGTAAGGAAATAGGTCTTTAAAAATATAAAGTTTTGAAAAGTGCAAGTGAAGTCTGATTTGACCTGCTGTAACTGTCCCTGTTCTTTAAAAGCTGGTTACCCAAAATAGAAATATATTTGAAGTCCGCGACCCTGAAATTTTATTAATTTTGCAGTGATAATAAAATAACAGGTTACTAAAAGTCCGTGGTTTGCTTAAATTGATGTCATTAAGAAATTCATCCTGTCCCATCCATCAATATTCATGTTTCCCTCTGCTGATTAAAGAAATATTGCTTTTTTACTATGAAAGCCAAATTATACTGATACTTGCTTGTTTAGCATACATATCTCTATTAGAAAATATTAATAATGTTGTTGTATATTTTTATATTTCGTAACAAATTATATACATATTTAGTCTATACTAATCAAATAGCCCGTCCCTGACTGGTGGTAAAGTGCCCATCACACTCGCTGCGTGGAAACCCACGCTGGATTGCGATGGCCAACTTTTGCATCAGATTGTCTCATTGAGTCTTTGTCCTAGCTCTTTCACAAAGGCCTTGGCCTCCTTGCCCCAATTCCCCAGAGTCTCCACGGCCACCGGCATGAAATTATAAAGCGGCTCCAGGTCGGCGTACTTAAAGGCGTCTCTTCCTTAAGCTGGCGTCCTTGGTGGCTGCAGACGGGGAGTGAACGGTGCGACTAAGATGACTGGCGGCTACTTTAGGTGGACACTTAAAGGATATCGCATAGATCACATCTAATACGCATTATAATTCGTTTTATTATTTTGCACATCATCTCATACACAGGTAAGAAGTAGCAAATACTGTAACAGTTATAGAAGTATATTATTATTATACCAATGGTGATGTACCTGTAACTAGGAAACTATAATTAAGGAAAGTTCATCAACTATGATGGTTAAAATATCCTTCCTTCTACATATTTATTTTTCTACAATATACATATTTATCCACTACAAAAAACAAACACTCACACATGCAATTATAATGGTCAAAATTGTTACATTGCAATAAAAATTAAATAAGAATAATAAAATTAAAAAAAAATATCGTACAAATAGTAATTTCGATTTAAAATAGTCAAATGTCCATGTCCGAAAAATATAAACTCTTTTGATACCTACAAAATATTAGAGCAGTATCATCTAAAGATCAGCTATACTATAAAGACATTTGTCTAACAAGAATTCTTTTAATTTAGATTTGAACATGTGTGTGGTATATACAATGTCTCTCAGATGCCCAGGTAGCCTGTTAAACAACTCCATCGATTGATATCTGGCGCCATGCTTAACTATGTCTAGTTTAGGTGATATTTTTTGTTTTATCGTAATTCAAGCTCAAAGGGTTTTGAAAAAATCCATTTTTGTTGGCCAAAACATAATCCTATATCCTCATTTATTCTTCACTAATAGTTCCCGGTCTGTATATATTGAGTATATTAAGTAATTTTCGCCAAGTATATACAAGAGTACGAGACAGAAAACGAAAAAATTCGAGTAGAAAGGGTAACTTAGAAGTATCTAATCACCCGCGGATACAAGTGCAAGTACTCTGCCACTGCTGAGCCCCATCCCATTCAATGCCACGCTGGCGTACCGGTCCTCTTGGTTCAGTGCTCCAGTGTGAAAAAAGTTTTGTATACGGGGCTCCTGTATTCGTGAAGCTATTTTCGTGATGCTCTCGATGTATCTTTATTTGTTCAGTTCGTAAGTATTAGTAATGTGTTCTAAGGAGTTGGGAAGAATAAATGAGGATACATGATTACGTTTTGGCCAACAAAAATAGATTTTTTCAAAACCCTTTGAGCTTTTGCCAAGTCCATAGAAGAAGCCTGGCTAATTTTGTAGTTTTCGGTAGTTTAGACATGTACCTACTTATTAATCAGTCACTATAACGTTGAATAATTACACTACCAGCACCGTATGATGGCCGTTAAGTACTAAGAGAACTTGGCAGAGCTTGCTTGCTCTTTCACTATTTTACACGGCCGTTAAGTACTACCATATCTACTACCTTATGAATTCAACTACAGATGATTAGACCATTTTACTCGATCAATATCGTAACTTAGTTAATATGACATAACGGCCATCATACCGTGCCGGTAGTATAAGTTAATACGTGGGTTCGAACTATACCATACTTAACGTGGACGAAATCGCGGGTGAGAGCTAGTCTATAATATAAAGAATACCTCATATTATTCCTATGATGTTATAATATTTCTATGTGGGAGACTGTTGGAGGTTTTATTTTGTAGCCTATGTAAACCTTGTTTTTTAATCCTGGCTGACTCCGTGTAGTGACATAACTGTGATTGTCACTCTGATGATTGTCTGATTCTTGATTCTTTGTGCTGAATAAACTCTGTGTTGTATTTTTATAAATATGTTATTTATTATCTAATACATTAGGTTATGGTTCCGCATAAATTGTAAAACGTTCTTGTAAATATGTCGGAAAGTAAGAATCAAAATTTTTCACATGAAAAATTACGTGGACGGGAAAATTACGTTGAATGGAAATTTGTGATGAAAAATTCATTGATTCATGACAATTTATGGATCTGTATAAGCGGTTAGGGTGCGGACGATAAAACAACGTCCGAGGTAAGAAGTCGACGTGATGAAATCGCTAAATCGAAAATTTGCTTGAGCGTCGATAAGTCTTGTTTTTCACATTTGATGTCGGCCGAGACGGCGAAGGATGCCTGGAATGCGCTGGAACGTGCGTATGATGACAAGGGACTCGGTTCAAGAGTGAGAACTCTCCAGAACTTATGCGCTGTCAAATTTGAAAAGTTCGCGAACATGGAAGCTTACGTCAATGAAGTTTTATCATTAGCACAGCAATTGGCGAATATGAACAAGCCTGTGGACGACGAGTTTCTTGGTGCGTTGATGCTCAAAGGTTTACCGACGGAGTACGAGCCCATGATCATGGCACTAGAGCATTCGGGAGCTGCCATCACAGCTGATCTAGTCAAATCCAAACTGCTACAGGATCAACGTTGGACTACTCGTGGAGATTTGAGTGAGTGCTTATATTCTACCAGAAAAGGCGCTACTACAAGTGACTCCTGGACGAGAAAAGCGCAGCAGCACAAGGAAGAATCAAAAGCGAAGGATAGTTCTGGTCGAAAAAGAGAACCGTGGTGCTGGAAATGCAGACAAAAAGGACATCTGAAGAAAGACTGTCGGAACGAGAAGGCTTCTTCAGGAAACTTTGTGGTGACAGCATTCAGTACTAGTGCGGGATCGGAATCTTCGTGGTACAAAGACTCAGGTGCAACAAATTGCATGACTGGCAGGCGCGATTTGCTGACAGACTTTAAAACGCGTAGTGGTTTCGTCACCATTGCTAGTGGAGAGAAACTACAGTGTACAGGTATAGGTAACGTTAAGTTGTCGTATAACGTGACGTTGACTGACGTATTGTTTATACCTAAGCTGTCTGTGAATCTTATATCTGTTTCCCAATTGATTAAGAACGGTTGTACTGTAAATTTTGATACTAATGGTTGTACAATTTCAAATTTGAGCGATGTTTTAATTAAGGCAAATGACGTGGGAAGTGCTTATAAACTTCAGACCTCCAGTCTAAGGGCGAATCTAACTATTAGCACTGCAACTTGGCATCAAAGACTTGATCACTTGAGCGGCCATAATATGAAGCTTTTGAGGCAGGGACTTGCTAATGATATTAGTTTTCAGGAGGACCCTAGTAAAGACGTTGCTTGCGAGGTTTGTTTAAAAGGAAAGCAAGCTCGTTTTCCTTTTCCTAGCAATCCTGAGAAGTCTGTGGCTGCAAAACGGTTGGATTTGATCCATACCGATTTGTGTGGTCCGTTGCCGGTGAATTCGCTTGGAGGCAAGAGGTACATCCTGACGTTCTTGGATGATCATTCGAGGAAGGTATTCGTGTATTTCCTGAAGTGTAAGAAAGAGGTAAGTGAATACACTAAAAACTTTATTAAGCTAGTGGAAACTCAAACTGGTGATAAAGTCAAGGTTTTGAGATCGGATAACGGGACGGAGTATGTAAACAGAGAACTTGAAGGCTTTTTGAAGGGTAAGGGAATAGTCCACCAGGTAACTGTGCCGTACAGTCCGCAACAGAATGCATGCGCGGAGCAACTGAACAGGACGCTCCTGGAAAAAGTAAGGTGCCTGTTATACACGTCAAACGTAGATCACAAATTTTGGGCGGAAGCTGCCAACACTGCAGCTCATTTAGTAAATGTGTCACCTTCGAAAAGGCTCTCGGGGAAAACTCCTGAGGAGGCCTGGACCGGTAAAAAGGTGAGCATGAAACACTTACGTGTGTTTGGCTGCGAAGCTTATGCTCACATTGATAAAGTGAAGCGGAATAAGCTTGAACCAAAAAGCAAACGTTGCATATTTCTTGGATATGAGAGTAATGGGTATAGGCTCTACGATTTGGCGAAAAATGAAGTTTTTCGTAGTCGTGACGTTGTTTTCAATGAAACAATCTTCCCAGGTGTCAAGAGTAAGCGGTCCGTGGAGATATTCTTTCCGACAAGCGACGACGGTGTCATCGATGACGAGAGTCACGCGAAAGGCGAGCCGGAAGTTCAGCTTGAGGCGGAGAATGCGGAGCTACCGTTGCCACAGAATGTAGAGATCCAGGTTGAGGCGAAAAGGTCGGTAGCACCTGAAGTTTGGTTCGAGGCGAACGAGCAAGAACCGAGCTCATCTACTGATACAGGCGGTATACCACGGGAGCCACATCTTGATGGACCTGCCTTTAATTTACGGCCGAGAATACCGAGGACAATGTCTGCACTCGAGATATAGTCGAATGAACCGACAACTATCAAGGAGGCTTTGCAATCGAGCGATAGCAAGCTATGGCGGCAAGCTATGCAAGACGAGATTGACTCATTCAATAAGCATGAAGCTTGGGAGCTTGTTGGAGCTTGTTGTGCGATTTTTTCGTATTTTACGATTGTGACGAGCTTGCTAAAAAGCTGAAAACGTCATTGAAGTCTCACTTTACTATTAAAGATTTGGGTGAGGTTAAACATATGCTAGGTATTAAAGTAGATCGCACCTGTAGTGAGTTGAAGCTAAGTCAGAAAAACTATATTGAAAAGTTGCTTGAACGTTTTGGTATGAACGACTGTAAAGTCGCAAAGACGCCCTTAGACGTAGGTCTGAAGTTTTCTGACAGCGCTAACCACGACAGTAGATTACCATATCAGGAGTTGATAGGATCTTTAATGTACTTGTCTGTAACATCTAGACCTGACATTTCATTTGCTGTAAGTTTTCTTAGTCAGTATAATACCCGCTACACAGCGGAACATTTTGCCGCGGCCAAACGTGTGTTGCGTTATTTGAAAGGCACAATAAATTTGGGTCTTGTGTACAAGAAAAATGTTGAGCTTGATAAGTTTCGTGTTTATGGTTTTACTGACGCTGATTGGGCTAACGGAGTCGATTGTAAATCATACACGGGATATATCTATAAGCTTGGTAGGAATGTAATTTCCTGGGGTTGTTATAAACAATCTTGTATCGCACTTTCGTCTACCGAGGCGGAGTATATAGCTTTGTCTGAAGCGGCCAAAGAGGCGGTATACGTCCGTGCGGTTCTTACTGAATTGACAGGTCAGAGTAACACTGTAACCCTGTATAGTGATAATCAATCTGCGGCGAAGCTTGCCACTAATCCGGTTTTTCATAAACGGTCTAAGCACGTAGACATTAGATATCACTATATTCGTGAGGCTGTTGACAATGAAGTCATTACGTTGTTATATATGCCGACAGAGCAGATGACTGCTGATGTGCTCACGAAGGCACTCCCTACTTGTAAGCACCAGTCATTTGTTCAAGATATGCTCGAAGCCGTCCAAGATTAAGAGGGCATGTTGGAGGTTTTATTTTGTAGCCTATGTAAACCTTGTTTTTAATCCTGGCTGACTTCGTGTTGTGACGTTACTGTGATTGTCACTCTGATGATTGTCTGATTCTTGATTCTTTGTGCTGAATAAACTCTGTGTTGTATTTTTATAAATATGTTATTTATTATCTAATACATTAGGTTATGGTTGTACAATTTCAAATTTGAGCGATGTTTTAATTAAGGCAAATGACGTGGGAGGTGCTTATAAACTTCAGACCTCCAGTCTAACGGCGAATCTAACTATTAGCACTGCTACTTGGCATCAAAGACTTGGTTCACTTGAGCGGCCATAATATGAAGCTTTTGAGGCAGGGACTTGCTAATGATATTAGTTTTCAGGAGGACCCTAGTAAAGACGTTGCTTGCGAGGTTTGTTTAAAAGGAAAGCAAGCTCGTTTTCCTTTTCCTAGCAATCCTGAGAAGTCTGTGGCTGCAAAACGGTTGGATTTGATCCATACCGATTTGTGTGGTCCGTTGCCGGTGAATTCGCTTGGAGGCAAGAGGTACATCCTGACGTTCTTGGATGATCATTCGAGGAAGGTGTTCGTGTATTTCCTGAAGTGTAAGAGCGAGGTAAGTGAATACACTAAAAACTTTATTAAGCTGGTGGAAACTCAAACTGGTGATAAAGTCAAGGTTTTGAGATCGGATAACGGGACGGAGTATGTAAACAGAGAACTTGAAGGCTTTTTGAAGGGTAAGGGAATAGTCCACCAGGTAACTGTGCCGTACAGTCCGCAATAGAATGCCTGCGCGGAGCGACTGAACAGGACGCTCCTGGAAAAAGTAAGGTGCCTGTTATACACGTCAAACGTAGATCACAAATTTTGGGCGGAAGCTGCCAACACTGCAGCTCATTTAGTAAATGTGTCACCTTCGAAAAGGCTCTCAGGGAAAACTCCTGAGGAGGTCTGGACCGGTAAAAAGGTGAGCTTGAAACACTTACGTGTGTTTGGCTGCGAAGCTTATGCTCACATTGATAAAGTGAAGCGGAATAAGCTTGAACCAAAAAGCAAACGTTGCATATTTCTTGGATATGAGAGTAACGGGTATAGGCTCTACGATTTGGCGAAAAATGAAGTTTTTCGTAGTCGTGACGTTGTTTTCAATGAAACAATCTTCCCAGGTGTCAAGAGTAAGCGGTCCGTGGATATATTCTTTCCGATAAGCGACGACGGTGTCATCGATGACGAGAGTCACGCGAAAGGTGAGCCGGAGGTTCAGCTTGAGGCGGAGAATGCGGAGCTACCGTTGCCACAGAATGTAGAGATTCAGGTTGAGGCGGAGAGATCGGTAGCACCTGAAGTTTGGTTCGAGGCGAACGAGCAAGAACCGAGCTCATCTACTGATACAGGCGGTATACCACGGGAGCCACATCTTGATGGACCTGCCTTTAATTTACGGCCGAGAATACCGAGGACAATGTCTGCACTCGAGATAGAGTCGAATGAACCGACAACTATCAAGGAGGCTTTGCAATCGAGTGATAGCAAGCTATGGCGGCAAGCTATGCAAGACGAGATTGACTCATTCAATAAGCATGAAGCTTGGGAGCTTGTTGACAGACCGGCGGATAATTGGCGAAGCTTGCCACAAATCCGGTTTTTCATAAACGATCTAAGCACGTAGACATTCGATATCACTATATTCGTGAGGCTGTTGACAATGAAGTCATAACGTTGTTATATATGCAGACAGAGCAGATGACTGCTGATGTGCTCACGAAGGCACTCCCTACTTGTAAGCACCAGTCATTTGTTCAAGATATGCTCGAAGCCGTCCAAGATTAAGAGGGTGTGTTGTATTTTTATAAATATGTGATTTATTTATCTAATATATTAATAAATAACATATTTATAAAAATACAACACAGAGTTTATTCAGCACAAAGAATCAAGAAGCAGACAATCATCAGAGTGACAATCACAGTTACGTCACAACACGAAGTCAGCCAGGATTAAAAACAAGGTTTACATAGGCTACAAAATAAAACCTCCAACACGCATAAGTTCTGGAGAGTTCTCACTCTTGAACCGAGTCCCTTGTCATCATACGCACGTTCCAGCGCATTCCAGGCGTCCTTCGCCGTCTCCGCCGACATCAAATGTGAAAAACAAGACTTATCGACGCTCAAGCAAATTTTCGATTTAGCGATTTCATCACGTCGACTTCTTACCTCGGACGTTGTTTTATCGTCCGCACCGTAACCGCTTATACAGATCCATAAATTGTCAAGAATCAATGAATTTTTCATGACAAATTTCCATTCGACGTAATTTTCCCGTCCACGTAATTTTTCATGTGAAAAATTTTGATTCTTACTTTCCGACATATTTACAAGAACGTTTTACAATTGATTAAGAACGGTTGTACTGTAACTTTTGATACTAATGGTTGTACAATTTCAAATTTGAGCGATGTTTTAATTAAGGCAAATGACGTGGGAGGTGCTTATAAACTTCAGACCTCCAGTCTAAGGGCGAATCTAACTATTAGCACTGCAACTTGGCATCAAAGACTTGGTCACTTGAGCGGCCATAATATGAAGCTTTTGAGGCAGGGACTTGCTAATGATATTAGTTTTCAGGAGGACCCTAGTAAAGACGTTGCTTGCGAGGTTTGTTTAAAAGGAAAGCAAGCTCGTTTTCCTTTTCCTAGCAATCCTGAGAAGTCTGTGGCTGCAAAACGGTTGGATTTGATCCATACCGATTTGTGTGGTCCGTTGCCGGTGAATTCGCTTGGAGGCAACAGGTACATCCTGACGTTCTTGGATGATCATTCGAGGAAGGTGTTCGTGTATTTCCTGAAGTGTAAGAGCGAGGTAAGTGAATACACTAAAAACTTTATTAAGCTAGTGGAAACTCAAACTGGTGATAAAGTCAAGGTTTTGAGATCGGATAACGGGACGGAGTATGTAAACAGAGAACTTGAAGGCTTTTTGAAGGGTAAGGGAATAGTCCACCAGGTAACTGTGCCGTACAGTCCGCAACAGAATGCATGCGCGGAGCGACTGAACAGGACGCTCCTGGAAAAAGTAAGGTGCCTGTTATACACGTCAAACGTAGATCACAAATTTTGGGCGGAAGCTGCCAACACTGCAGCTCATTTAGTAAATGTGTCACCTTCGAAAAGGCTCTCGGGGAAAACTCCTGAAGAGGCCTGGACCGGTAAAAAGGTGAGCTTGAAACACTTACGTGTGTTTGGCTGCGAAGCTTATGCTCACATTGATAAAGTGAAGCGGAATAAGCTTGAACCAAAAAGCAAACGTTGCATATTTCTTGGATATGAGAGTAACGGGTATAGGCTCTACGATTTGGCGAAAAATGAAGTTTTTCGTAGTCGTGACGTTGTTTTCAATGAAACAATCTTCCCAGGTGTCAAGAGTAAGCGGTCCGTGGAGATATTCTTTCCTACAAGCGACGACGGTGTCATCGATGACGAGAGTCACGCGAAAGGCGAGCCGGAGGTTCAGCTTGAGGCGGAGAATGCGGAGCTACCGTTGCCACAGAATGTAGAGATTCAGGTTGAGGCGGAGAGGTCGGTAGCACCTGAAGTTTGGTTCGAGGCGAACGAGCAAGAACCGAGCTCATCTACTGATACAGGCGGTATACCACGGGAGCCACATATTGATGGACCTGCCTTTAATTTACGGCCGAGAATACCGAGGACAATGTCTGCATTCGAGGTAGAGTCGAATGAACCGACAACTATCAAGGAGGCTTTGCAATCGAGCGATAGCAAGCTATGGCGGCAAGCTATGCAAGACGAGATTGACTCATTCAATAAGCATGAAGCTTGGGAGCTTGTTGGAGCTTGTTTTGCGATTTTTTCGTATTTTACGATTGTGACGAGCTTGCTAAAAAGCTGAAAACGTCATTGAAGTCTCACTTTACTATTAAGGATTTAGGTGAGGTTAAACATATGCTAGGTATTAAAGTAGATCGCACCTGTAGTGAGTTGAAGCTAAGTCAGAAAAACTATATTGAAAAGTTGCTTGAACGTTTTGGTATGAACGACTGTAAAGTCGCAAAGACGCCCTTAGACGTAGGTCTGAAGTTTTCTGACAGCGCTAACCACGACAGTAGATTACCATATCAGGAGTTGATAGGATCTTTAATGTACTTGTCTGTAACATCTAGACCTGACATTTCATTTGCTGTAAGTTTTCTTAGTCAGTATAATACCCGCTACACAGCGGAACATTTTGCCACGGCCAAATGTGTGTTGCGTTATTTGAAAGGCACAATAAATTTGGGTCTTGTGTACAAGAAAAATGTTGAGCTTGATAAGTTTCGTGTTTATGGTTTTACTGACGCTGATTGGGCTAACGGAGTCGATTGTAAATCATACACGGGATATATCTATAAGCTTGGTAGGAATGTAATTTCCTGGGGTTGTTATAAACAATCTTGTATCGCACTTTCGTCTACCGAGGCGGAGTATATAGCTTTGTCTGAAGCGGCCAAAGAGGCGGTATACGTCCGTGCGGTTCTTACTGAATTGACAGGTCAGAGTAACACTGTAACCCTGTATAGTGATAATCAATCTGCGGCGAAGCTTGCCACTAATCCGGTTTTTCATAAACGGTCTAACCTAATGTATTAGATAATAAATAACATATTTATAAAAATACAACACAGAGTTTATTCAGCACAAAGAATCAAGAATCAGACAATCATCAGAGTGACAATCACAGTTACGTCACAACACGAAGTCAGCCAGGATTAAAAACAAGGTTTACGTAGGCTACAAAATAAAACCTCCAACACGCCCTCTTAATCTTGGACGGCTTCGAGCATATCTTGAACAAATGACTGGTGCTTACAAGTAGGGAGTGCCTTCGTGAGCACATCAGCAGTCATCTGCTCTGTCGGCATATATAACAACGTAATGACTTCATTGTCAACAGCCTCACGAATATAGTGATATCTAATGTCTACGTGCTTAGACCGTTTATGAAAAACCGGATTAGTGGCAAGCTTCGCCGCAGATTGATTATCACTATACAGGGTTACAGTGTTACTCTGACCTGTCAATTCAGTAAGAACCGCACGGACGTATACCGCCTCTTTGGCCGCTTCAGACAAAGCTACTAATGTATTAGATAATAAATAACATATTTATAAAAATACAACACAGAGTTTATTCAGCACAAAGAATCAAGAATCAGACAATCATCAGAGTGACAATCACAGTTATGTCACTACACGGAGTCAGCCAGGATTAAAAACAAGGTTTACATAGGCTACAAAATAAAACCTCCAACACGCCCTCTTAATCTTGGACGACTTCGAGCATATCTTGAACAAATGACTGGTGCTTACAAGTAGGGAGTGCCTTCGTGAGCACATCAGCAGTCATCTGCTCTGTCGGCATATATAACAACGTAATGACTTCATTGTCAACAGCCTCACGAATATAGTGATATCTAATGTCTACGTGCTTAGACCGTTTATGAAAAACCGGATTAGTGGCAAGCTTCGCCGCAGATTGATTATCACTATACATGGTTACAGTGTTACTCTGACCTGTCAATTCAGTAAGAACCGCACGGACGTATACCGCTTCTTTGGCCGCTATACTCCGCCTCGGTAGACGAAAGTGCGATACAAGATTGTTTATAACAACCCCAGGAAATTACATTCCTACCTAGCTTATAGATATATCCCGTGTATGATTTACGATCTACTCCGTTAGCCCAATCAGCGTCAGTAAAACCATAAACACGAAACTTATCAAGCTCAACATTTTTCCTGTACACAAGACCCAAATTTATTGTGCCTTTCAAATAACGCAACACACGTTTGGCCGCAGCAAAATGTTCCGCTGTATAGCGGGTATTATACTGACTAAGAAAACTTACAGCAAAAGAAATGTCAGGTCTAGATGTTACAGACAAGTACATTAAAGATCCTATCAACTCCTGATATGGTAATCTACTGTCGTGGTTAGCGCTGTCAGAAAACTTCAGACCTACGTCTAAGGGCGTCTTTGCGACTTTACAGTCGTTCATACCAAAACGTTCAAGCAACTTTTCAATATAGTTTTTCTGACTTAGCTTCAACTCACTACAGGTGCGATCTACTTTAATACCTAGCATATGTTTAACCTCACCTAAATCCTTAATAGTAAAGTGAGACTTCAATGACGTTTTCAGCTTTTTAGCAAGCTCGTCACAATCGTAAAATACGAAAAAATCGCAAAACAAGCTCCAACAAGCTCCCAAGCTTCATGCTTATTGAATGAGTCAATCTCGTCTTGCATAGCTTGCCGCCATAGCTTGCTATCGTTCTATTGCAAAGCCTCCTTGATAGTTGTCGGTTCATTCGACTCTATCTCGAGTGCAGACATTGTCCTCGGTATTCTCGGCCGTAAATTAAAGTCGTCCGCACCGTAAGAAGTCGACGTGATGAAATCGCTAAATCGAAAATTTGCTTGAGCGTCGATAAGTCTTGTTTTTCACATTTGATGTCGGCGGAGACGGCGAAGGACGCCTGGAATGCGCTGGAACGTGCGTATGATGACAAGGGACTCGGTTCAAGAGTGAGAACTCTCCAGAACTTATGCGCTGTCAAATTTGAAAAGTTCGCGAACATGGAAGCTTACGTCAATGAAGTTTATAAACCGCTTATACAGATCCATAAATTGTCATGAATCAATGAATTTTTCATCACAAATTTCCATTCGACGTAATTTTCCCGTCCACGTAATTTTTCATGTGAAAAATTTTGATTCTTACTTTCCGACATATTTACAAGGACGTTTTACAATTTATGCGGAACCATAACCTAATATATTTGATAAATAAATCACATATTTATAAAAATACAACGCAGAGTTTATTCAGCACAAAGAATCAAGAAACAGACAATCATCAGAGTGACAATCACAGTTATGTCACAACACGAAGTCAGCCAGGATTAAAAACAAGGTTTACATAGGCTACAAAATAAAACCTCCAACATGTGCTCACGAAGGCACTCCCTACTTGTAAGCACCAGTTGTTATGGTTCCGCATAAATTGTAAAACGTTCTTGTAAATATGTCGGAAAGTAAATATCAAAATTTTTCACATGAAAAATTACGTGGACGGGAAAATTACGTCGAATGGAAATTTGTGATGAAAAATTCTTTGATTCATGACAATTTATGGATCTGTATAAGCGGTTACGGTGCGGG
Organism: Eilema caniola; assembly: GCA_949126895.1. Lineage (NCBI taxonomy): Eukaryota > Metazoa > Arthropoda > Insecta > Lepidoptera > Erebidae > Eilema > Eilema caniola. The sequence goes on along the minus strand of OX421460.1, from coordinate 10,081,941 downwards.
TGATAAAACAACGTCCGAGGTAAGAAGTCGACGTGATGAAATCGCTAAATCGAAAATTTGCTTGAGCGTCGATAAGTCATTTGATGTCGGCGGAGACGGCGAAGGACGCCTGGAATGCGCTGGAACGTGCGTATGATGACAAGGGACTCGGTTCAAGAGTGAGAACTCTCCAGAACTTATGCGCTGTCAAATTTGAAAAGTTCGCGAACATGGAAGCTTACGTCAATGAAGTTTTATCATTAGCACAGCAATTGGCGAATATGAACAAGCCTGTGGACGACGAGTTTCTTGGTGCGTTGATGCTCAAAGGTTTACCGACGGAGTACGAGCCCATGATCATGGCACTAGAGCATTCGGGAGCTGCCATCACAGCTGATCTAGTCAAATCCAAACTGCTACAGGATCAACGTTGGACTACTCGTGGAGATTTGAGTGAGTGCTTATATTCTACCAGAAAAGGCGCTACTACAAGTGACTCCTGGACGAGAAAAGCGCAGCAGCACAAGGAAGAATCAAAAGCGAAGGATAGTTCTGGTCGAAAAAGAGAACCGTGGTGCTGGAAATGCAGACAAAAAGGACATCTGAAGAAAGACTGTCGGAACGAGAAGGCTTCTTCAGGAAACTTTGTGGTGACAGCATTCAGTACTAGTGCGGGATCGGAATCTTCGTGGTACAAAGACTCAGGTGCAACAAATTGCATGACTGGCAGGCGCGATTTGCTGACAGACTTTAAAACGCGTAGTGGTTTCGTCACCATTGCTAGTGGAGAGAAACTACAGTGTACAGGTATAGGTAACGTTAAGTTGTCGTATAACGTGACGTTGACTGACGTATTGTTTATACCTAAGCTGTCTGTGAATCTTATATCTGTTTCCCAATTGATTAAGAACGGTTGTACTGTAAATTTTGATACTAATGGTTGTACAAATGAGTGGCAAATGACGTGGGAGGTGCTTATAAACTTCAGACCTCCAGTCTAAGGGCGAATCTAACTATTAGCACTGCAACTTGGCATCAAAGACTTGGTCACTTGAGCGGCCATAATATGAAGCTTTTGAGGCAGGGACTTGCTAATGATATTAGTTTTCAGGAGGACCCTAGTAAAGACGTTGCTTGCGAGGTTTGTTTAAAAGGAAAGCAAGCTCGTTTTCCTTTTCCTAGCAATCCTGAGAAGTCTGTGGCTGCAAAACGGTTGGATTTGATCCATACTGATTTGTGTGGTCCGTTGCCGGTGAATTCGCTTGGAGGCAAGAGGTACATCCTGACGTTCTTGGATGATCATTCGAGGAAGGTGTTCGTGTATTTCCTGAAGTGTAAGAGCGAGGTAAGTGAAGTCTATAAAACAACGCACACCCAAATTATTCATGTAAGTTGACTGGCCGATTTATACTTTTCTGTTACCTGATGAACCCTTCATCACGAACCCTACGCCTACCATACCTAGGGTTGCCAACTTTTTTTTAGAAGAAATAGAGTATTTCCGATTTCAAAAGGGTTAAAAAAGTACAGCCTTAGAGAAAAAGAGTACATTTTATTTTAGTTATTACAAGCTTTTATTTAACTTTCATCTGTGTGTATGTATGTAATTTGTTCGGGTGGAATCTTGCTACTCGATTTTGAAGCAGATATCCTCAATCAATTTTGATCAACATATTGAATAATGATAGCACTTGTACTTTTCCACACTTTATTTTATTATTATTTTTAATCTGACCGGTTTCACCTCACGGCATTGTCAAAGGTTTACTAAATACATAATACAAGTGCTATCATTATTCAATATGTGTAGTAGATTACAACAAGTGCCATCAATCTCCAGTATAAAAAAAATTGATCAAATTTAATATGGTATGGAGCTGGTCTGATGATGGAGTAGGAAGATGGCCATAGCTATTCCTAAATTAAATAAGACAAACACATCGATTTTGAGATCATTTGGTTAGTCTTAACAAACTCTCTGGTATTACATGGTATTCAGGGTCTACAGATGGAGCCAGAAGCTGGCCATAGGAACTTCGTAACTAAACAAGATAAACTTATCGAGTTTGGGCTCATTTGTTTAGTCTTAACATGGTATTACTAAAACTAAAAAATAGAATATATAATTGTTATTAAGCTTCTTTAAAGGATCTGTTGTACTTAAATCATAATAATAATTTTATGCAAGGGAGGTGCTGATTTGAAAGTCTTGTAGCATGAACGAAAAACAGAGAAAGCACTTGCGTGATATAAGCTTATCAAATCAGTACAACCCTTGCATAATATTATTATTATAGATGTACCATCAAAAAAAACAGAAAAATAAACGTTTGCAGAAATATAATAAAAAGTGGGATATTGAATATGGTGCTTGGATAATTGGTGATCCTAGCAACGAATTGAATGCAACATACAAATTATGTGGCTACTACCTTTACAATTCATATTCCTCCTGTAGCGGCTTTTATCGGTAAAATCCGTTTAACGACAAAAATACTTTAAGAGTAATACCAAAAAACTAATCATGCGAAAAATAAAGTATTTTCGCGTACTTTATTGTTCTCATAAAATATAGAGTACAATTAACGAAAATAAAGTACAATACTTTATTATAAAGTACGGTTGGCAACCCTAACCATACCCTATATACGCCTACGTCGCGCCTGCTTTTGTTCAAAATATTTGCCGATATCTAGACCGCTTCGCTGTCATCTTCACATCCGCCTCGCTTACCGTAGGTCTTGGCCTAATGATGCTCGATGCTGTATTGGATAACCCTGGGGTTATACTATATAGCTTCGCGCAACCCACAGATCAAACTCTCTCAGTTCGGTAGGAGTTTGCGTACGGGGAGTATCAGGTGCCCGAACTTCCAGCGAATAAGTTAAACTTCATAAATATTCATGAAATAATTAAGATTGGTTCCAATACGAGGCATATTCACGACGGTGTGTCATTTAATGGGCCAAATTATTCGTGAGTAGCTATTATTCACAGGCACCTATTCTCTAGATAAAGAGTAACTTATGAGCTATTTCATATTACCTATAATCTATTTCTGTGCAAGGAATGCATTGCATGAATAGTATATAATAGGGCCCCTAGTTCTTTGGTCCTCACATAAACGTCACCTGCAAGCCGGTATTCCGGTTTAATTAACAGGTGTACCAGGCTTCTATAAGTTCGTTCGTTTATCATGAAAAAGACTCGGTCGCTGGTTTTCCTCTCGGGATTGAAGGTCCAAAAGCCTGTAAAAGCCAAAATAAATCTAATTAAGCAAAGAAAGAGACCTAGTTCCAAAAATTTTACTGGTAAAATATAAAGTCAGCAGTTATTAACATTAAGCAGATAAAAAAACGAACTCACCACCATATACCAGTTGGGTCAAAATGGCACTTTTTTAACAATATTGTTAAAAGTGTCGTTTCCACTTAACTACTATGTTAAAACAAATTAAGCCAAATAAAATTGGCTCAATGTATGTAACATGTAGTTTAACGAAGTAATACAATAAATAGGCCGGAGTTTAAGTGCCCGTGCATTTCGATCCACAGTGAATCATTAACGAGTAAGTAAGAGCAAAAGTACCGAAATTATTTCCTCATATTTAATATGTGTGAGCTATAGTTTTTATGTTTGTTTACTGCTTTGAAACTTATCCTGTATCGACTATAAATAGATATACATAAAGTTGCAGATATTCTTTACAATAGAGTCTAGACCATAAGTATAGTTTAAATCAATCAAACCCTGATACAATAAATAATAAAAATATTGCGCTAAACGAGAATAAAATCTGCGACCTCCAATTTAACACTTATATACCTAAGATTTCATCGTTCCGTCTTTAGTCTTGATTGAGCGTGACTAAAATAAAGTAATAGGTATTGCAACGCATTAGCGAATAAAATTCCCATTTTGAGTCCCACTTCCAAATCAGATTACTTTTACAAACCTTTCAAACAGTACAACACTAGTGTCTCACTAGTGTGTGTTAAAAGAAAATAAAGCAAAAATCCAATAAAGCATTTCCCCTAGTCCAGTGACGGTATCGTCAAATCTCTTCCTCGAGCCAATAAGGCGAGGGCAAGAACTGTCCAAATGACCGACAGAACGCTACGGGTCCAAATAAAAACCTCGTCGGTCCACACCAGTCGACACTTAATCGAAATGAACTTATTTCAACGATCTCTATGACAAATGACTCGAGATATGAAATTCTTCAGTTTTGATGGATCACTAAACGATGTGAAGACGGAATAGAAGTGGGTATTTTCCTGTTGTTAAAAAAACATATTTAACTGAACTTATCAAATTAAGAATGGTAAAAGAACGGTGATAGATGCGTCTGTTCTTATTTTATTGTTTTTGTTAATATTTAATCATTCACCCAACCTATAATAGTAAATGATTTGATTATTAAATGTTATGACGTCATAATAAATTATTTCGTGTAACTTTCCTTATAACTTACCGTTTTGACGTTTAGTAAATAGTAACTTATTTGACTAGTCAGTCAAACACCCAATTGTTGAATCGATAAAAGAATAATATAATCTAAAAGATTAATACAAAAGTTTGTACTTTGTGACATAATATAAGTGAATTTTATTGTTTTTTGATTATTATGGACACACAAACCGACTAAAAAGGGCAAAAAAGTCCTCTATCTCACTAACTCTCTCTCTTTTTCTCTCTCTTATATCTTGGTGGACTGACGACCTGGTGAAGGTCGCGGGAAGGGCATGGATGCGGAAGGCGCACGACCGGTCACTGTGGAAATCCTTGGGGGAGGCCTTTGTCCAGCAGTGGACGTCTTTCGGCTGAAATGATGATATCTTTTAGGTATATCCATTATATTTATTACGTGTATTCTATTAGGTATTATTTCTTTTAGGTATATCCATTTTATTTATAAGGTATATTAGGTTATTAGGTATATTATATTCTATTAGGCATAAACTGACCGACTGACTATTTAGGAATAAAGTTGTATCTATCTCAGTCTCAGTACAAAGTTTCATCAAGATCGGTTTAGTGCTTGGCCTAAAAGCATATCAGACACAGTTATTTTCGTATTTATAATATTAGTATGGCTAAAACGATTCAGGAAAACACTTCTAATTGCAAATAGAATAACTTTACCGTAAAGTGCTTTCAGGCATAGCAAAGTTGCCACTTTACACCGCAGCGATGCGCTGACCGTCCGTGACTAATTTCTTGCGCCACAGTGCAGATAAGTAAGAGGTTCTATTTATTTGTGTTAATGCGGTATCAATAATAATCAATAAATTAAACCACTATTATTACATAGAATAATCATCTAATAGTACGATAAAAGCTTTTTCAACATTGACTTTTATTATTTTGATATTCATCTACGCTCAAATAGTTGCGTGCATTCATTATTATTTTAAAAATGAATGTCTTGAACTATGTATATACTAATACTTCTATTACTTTATGTACTACGAAGTATTAATTTATTAGTCAACTTCCAAAAAATTGCAGACTCTCAATTCGACACGTAAATGCAATTTCGCAAACCTATCTATCTTTTTTTTTAATATTTATAATTTAATAATAATAATAATAATTTTTCCACAAGGATTGAGCGGGGCATCTTCCAGGGTGACTGTCTGAGCCCGCTTTGGTTTTGCCTAGCACTGAATCCTCTCAGCACTTTGCTGATTCAGGTCTAGGCTACCGGCTTCGGAGATAGGGTGAGGTTATTAGTCATCTGCTGTACATGGATGACCTCAAACTTTTCGCACCGAAACTACCTGACCTGGTGGAGCTGCTGAAAATCACGCAGGTTTTTAGCAACGCCATTGGGAAGGAATTCGGTGTGGATAAGTGTGCGGTCTTACATGTGCAACGGGGGAAAGTAGTGAATTCTACGAATTTGCAACTTTCTGAGACTATGACTCTCAGATCTCTTTCTGAAACCGAAACGTACAAGTATCTCGGTATGTCAGAGTCTTTGGGTATCTCAGTAGTGGATATCAAGAGATCGGTGAAGGAACGCTTCTTCTGCCGCTTCACGAAAGTTCTCAACAGTCTTTTGTCGGGCGGCATCAAGGTGCGAGCCTTCAACGGTTGGGTGATGCCTCTACTGACTTACTCCTTTGGCATACTGAGATGGACTCAGACTGAGCTGGACGCCCTGGATAGAAAGGTTCGTCAACTGCTTACCACTCATCGTATGCTACACCCGCGCTCATCTGTGATGAGACTGTACATCCCACGGAGGTGGGGGGGGGGGGGGGTCGAGGCTTTCTAAATGCCAAGAACCTCCACAACCGTGAGGTGTGCAGACTCAGGGATTATTTCCGGAGCAACGAGTGTGGGATGCATCGTGATGTGGTGGTAGTAGACAAGGGTCTTACTCCGCTCTCCTTGGCGAACGAGAACTGGCGCAGACCGACGGTACTGAGCGTCACGGACCGCAAGGCCGTATGGGAGAGCAAGGAGCTGCACGGGAGATTCCATCGAGCCTTAACAGGGCCCGATGTGGACCTCCTGGCCTCGGTCAACTGGCTACGCTTCGGGGACCTCTTTGAGGAAACTGAAGGGTTTGCCTGTGCAATTGCTGACGAGGTCATGATGACGAATAACTATCGGAAATATATCCTGAAGGACGGTACGGTCGACATCTGTTGGGCATGCCGCCGTCCCGGAGAGTCACTCAGGCATATTATTTCCGGTTGTTCTCATCTGGCCAATGGCGAGTACTTGCACAGGCATAACCTAGTGGCCAGGATCATCCACCAGCAACTTGCTCTTCGATATGGCCATGTTGAGTCTGAGGTGCTGTACTATCGGTACACACCGGTGTCGGTTCTTGAAAATAGTCATGCATTGCTCTACTGGGACTGCTCTATTATCACTGACAAGACTATTGCTTGCAATAAGCCTGATATCGTGGTGATCGACCGGCCCCAGCGCCGGGCAATGATCGTTGACATCATCATTCCGCATGACGAGAACCTCGTGAAGGCTGGGAAGGACAAAATCAGCAAGTACCTTGACTTGGCTCACGAAGTAACCGCCATGTGGGATGTTGATTCAACAATCATTGTCCCGATAGTCATTTCGGCGAACGGGCTGATAGCGAAAAGCCTCGACCAACACCTCAAGAGGCTCTCGCTAGATGGTTGGGTCAAGGGTCAGATGCAGAAGGCGGTCATCCTCGACACGGCACGTATTGTCCGGAGGTTTCTCTCTATGTGACTCCGACTGCAGGTAACTTGGGCCCTGCCCCGCTATCGGTGGCCTTCTATTTTTTATATTTTTAAATAGATGTTTTCTTTCGATATGTATTTAAAAATGTAATTTATAAGTAGTTTTAAATGAATAAAGAGTATAATAATAATTAATTTATTGTTTCCAAAAATACATGTACATTATGGTGTCATATGTATGCAGTAACTTATAGACAACTTTTTCATGCGGGATTTTCCTCGAGCACTTCCCCGGCGGCTATGAAAGACATATGCCTCGTACCACAGGTTCACCAACGGTTTACAGTTTACATTTTGTTACTTTGACGTTCGTATCCTGGAAACTGGCATGCATACTTCATCAAACACGTAATAATTCGAGAGCTGGTACGATTTTTTGGGAACATGCTTAAGGCAAGCTTAAAATTTGTCACACACATCTCCTATTACACCCTAACACGAAGATGCAGATCTGGCTGGTGAGTCACAGGGCTAAATCAACTTATAAGTTCCAAAAAATCATTTTTTTACAAATAACATGTTTGAGGCAAAATGCTATTGATATAATGTTGTAGTTTAATATTTAAAGACTACGAAACAAATATTGCCTGATGACTTGGTCGGGCTCGATCATAGATTAAAATTACACATCATAGCGCACCAGCTCGCGTCATTGGTTGATCACTGATCAGTAATGTTCTTGGTGTTTTGATTGGTTCATATTTTAGTGCTAGTGGTTACAACAGCATGATATCCATGCTTTAGACTGGCCTGCATAATCCCCTGACTTAAATCCTATTGAGCATGCCTGGGATATGCTTCAGAGAAGGGCTCTTAGGAATTTCCCTAAAGATATTATGCATGAAAACCAGCTTTTCTTGCATCTTAGCAGGACTTGGGACAGTATACCACAACAGGATATTGACACCCTTGTTTTGAGTATGCAGAACCGCTACAGATCTGATAGGAGAGTCTTAGGTGGATCCACAGATTATTAATTTTAAGTTTTCATCAATTTTTATAAAAACAAATAGTTGTATGGTTTAGGTTTTGATGTTTCAAAAATAAAGTTAAGATTGAAGATTGTCTGAGTTTTTCCTCTTCTTCTAAGTTTATTTTTTTAATTTAACTTTATCTAAAAGTTTATTATCAGATTAGATAGGCTATTAAACAAGGTTTATTTTAATGTGTAGGTGTCTTAACAAAACGTTAATAAGTTATTTAGGTTTAATTGAAATATCCCTAGACCATGTTGATGTGTGTATGTGCACCAAATTAACTCACTACATTGCAATGATTCTTTTTTATTCACGATTATGTACATAGCACACCAAATGCTATTACTTACCAAAGGTTTATTGAAATGCAAAGAATGAAATGACGGAAATATATGGAAGGCCTATATAATTACATAATCAGGTACTATGTGATTCCCGCGAACTGTAAACAATTTAGTTCCGCAATTGTAAACTGTTGCTGTTTCTGTTGTAAAAGTAGTTTCAAAGTTTATGGATTACCAAATAACAAGTCTTAATTCTTTTAAACTCTCGCGTTACTACTCACTAACTAACTATACCATGATTGCGTTAATTCCCGTTCTCTTAATTAAACGTCTTAATTTTTTATAATACCACTAGCTTTTGCCCGCAGCTCCGCCCGCGTGGATTTCGGTTATCGCTTAGTGATCGCCTATGTACTCGATTCTCTACTCGCCCCTCTGCTCACCTTTCCACTTGCCTCTCTACTCGACTCTGTACTCGACTCTCTACATACCACTCCACTTTTCTTTTTACTCGACTCTGTACTCGACTCTCTACTCGCCTCTCTACTCAACTCTGTCCTCAACTATTTACTCGCCTTGGTTCTCAACTTTCTTCACACCCCTATAATCGACACTCTACTCGACTTTGTACTCGCCTCCTGTCGCCTCTATCTTTGAATCTATATGCTTCTCTATACTCGCATTTCCGTTGGCCTTTATACTCTCCTCTCTAATCACCTCTTTACTTGACTCTCTATTTAATTTTCTCTTTACTCGACTCTTTATTCGCCCATTCACTCAAATCTCTTCTCGCCTGTCTACTTGACTTTCAATTTGATAATCTACTAACCTCTATACTCGCATCTCAACGCGACTCTCTACTCGGCCCACTACTCTCCTCTCTACAGGGCTCTAATTGATTCTTCGCTGGCCTCTCTACTTGCCTTATACTTGCCTCTTTAATAGATCCTTGACTCGACTATCTCCTTCCCCAACCTCTAATCTGTCTATGTACGAAATTTCATAAGGATGTCTAAAAATGAATAACTTTCATGCTAACTTTCGTTCCCTATCCCCTATCCTTTCTAACCCTATTTTCACGATAAAAGGTAGTCTGTGTCTGTTTCCTAGCTCTAATCCACCTCTCAACGAAATGTAGGATATCTTTAAAAATACCAAACTTTCATAAAAAGATAAGATAAAATATGATAAAATTTATTTATTTGTCAGAATAATATATAAAGTTCTTACAGAATAGAGTTACATAATATTCTGCTGTCTCCAGCGTACAAAATTGAAAGATTTTGATCTTTAAATTATGTCAGCATACAAAAATAATTTTTAGTCGTTTAAATGATAATAATATATTCATAATAGAAGTTATGTAATGTAAAGATGTCAAACTATATGTTCTACAAGTCTAAGTTCACAGAATATGTCAATTTTGAAATCAAAACGTTCGCTTAGGAAGTCTTTCGTGGAATAGTAATATTTATTCAGAAGGAATTGGAATTTTTTATCCGCTAGCTATCCTATATATATATATCGCTATATTCCCAAGGACTAAGCGTCGGTAGCTTAGTGGTTAAGAAGTCCGACGTGAACCCACTCCTAGCACAAGCAATTTAGCTTAGTTGGACGGGTTAAAGGGAATATTAGTAATTTCGATAATTTCGGTTGCTAATATTCTTTAAAAAAGATCCATCCCTGTGCCAAATTACATCAGGATGTATTCAAAAATAAATTATTTCATACTAACTTTCATTCCTTACTAACGGTAGCCCATGCCCGTTCCCAAGTTATAATCCATATCTATACCAAATTTCATCAGGATACTTTCAAAAATATCAAACTTTCATACAATCTTTTATTCCATATTTTCCTTAAATCCCATTTTTCACGATAAAAGGTAGCCTATGTCCGTTCCCAAGCCCTGATCCACCAAATTCAGCGATTCAGCGGGTTAAGTGTGAAAGCGTAACATACAGACAGACAGAGTTACTTTCGTATTTATGATATTAGTGTGGATATAGATGTGCTATAATCCAGTTAATATATTTTACACAATGAGACTTAAGTATCTAATACATAAATAACTATGTAAAATATGAAATTATTTAAGAAAAATAAGTAAAGTTCGAATCTCAATTTTCGATCAACGGAATAGTACTACTGACACATTTTCTGAGCTGTGGTATTTATACTATGTAACGCTCGACTGTCATCATGCTGCGAAGTGACACGCTTCTTGCTTCAAGCATGGTCCGCTAGGGACTGACTGACCCTCTAAACGCTTGGTTACGGTCAAAAACACCAATGCTTGGATTTTTTGGTTAAATCATTTAAAATTTATGGAAATTTTGATAACCGCGCTCTCTTCTTCTATCTTCGCTCCTCACTTTGACATACTTTTTATTTATTAAACTTGAACACAACTCAAATAATACTGTAGACCGATTTCGGACAACAAATTCTATCGAAGCAAGTAAACGTCATCGTGGATCAAATATTGAGTATTGTCTATATATAGTAACTTTATTAATTTAATTTTAATTTAAAGCTAGTTAAGATTTCAGAATTCAGGGACGTGTCCTTTTTGAGATATCTTGCTTTCAAAATACCGTTTTTCGGATACCCCGCCCTTATGAATTATTGAATCGGAAGTGTAGAAGTTAGTTTGTCATTCAATTATAAATTTATTATGAGTATCCAACAGGTATCGACTTACAATAGTTACGTGCCTTTGTTAGTTAGTTGTAACTTCCTTTCATCTCTTTAACTGCATCAGGGTCTAATTCTCTGGTTTTAATCATGGCGAACCATTTCTGTGATTTAATTGTATTGTAGTTGTGTTCGCGTTAATTGTGTCGATAGTTTAGATGTTTGTAAATTTGTCATCCCCTTTTAACACAACACTTGGATTTAAACTAAAGATATGTTGTACGCACTTTAAAATGGCAACAAAATTTTGGCTATTTGTTCTGATTTTATGCACCATTCACAGAGACAGCGACGCGGCAGATGTAAAAAAATAAATAACTATAATGGTACTAAGGACGTATATCCATTCATTTCTATCTAACAACCCGTCTGGTGTCATATAATATTTTCTTTTTCTTTCTTCACCCGAAGCTCGGGTGAATATTACAAGCTTTTATTTAGTTTCACCTGTCCCGTTGTCTTTAATTAAATCTTGCAATATCAGTGTAACATAAAGCTGATCTGATGATGGACCTGGAAGCTGGCCAAAGGACCGTAATTAAACGATTCGACGATCGTATTTCCTGTAGTAAATTGTTCAGGTTCTGTGGAGCACGGATGTGTGAATCAATTAGAAACTGTGATTGACTCAGACTTCGGTAGTCTCTAGAGTATCTTCCGTCGTAAGTGCCAGTGGGACAATTAGTAGATCTTGAGAGATTCATTTTAGGCACGATGACTGTTTGCTTGTTTCCACAATTTTACTGTCATAGACAGTATTTCACTTCTGTGTGAAAAAAAAGTTAACCTTTGCATACACGCGTATTAGTTTATCATACCTTTATTTTTTAGTATAAATGGCTCTTATCTTATCTCTATCTCTTGGGCCAAACATAATTGTAAGAAAATCGGAAATGATACACACGACTTCGTTATTTACCTTCTATTGAAAGACAATAGCGTTATTTGCCTCTTTGGTAGGTTTTGTTTTTATTAGTGCTGCGTAAGATTTTAACTTTAATTCCAAGGATCCTAGTAATCGAGATTATTTACTAATAATAATATTTTTGTTTAACTCTTTTTGTTAAATTGTGTGCGAGCTCAAGTCGGTGATACTGAATGGAGCTTGAATGGTTGGCCAACAGCATCATCAGTACTTCTGGTCTGAGAGACCTGGTCAGCGTACGGTTAAATGTATTTCCCCGTTTGACATGGGTATATGAAGGTTAAGTGGTATTGCCAGGGTCAAATGTATGAGTGAGTGATCGTTTTTAAACCTCTGGGTGACTTGACAAGTGTGTAAAACAATCGTGTTGGGTTGGTGTCAGTTGATTGATTACTTAAGTATCTTTAAGCCACTAAATATAAATTTTGTTTTTACAAAAAGACTACCTTTATTCCTTGTTGTTGTATTGCATATGGCTTCTATACATGATGTTGCACTGGTTGACTAAATTACCGTATACTTTCGTTACCGCTTTCGGTATACCGCTTCTCTGTATTTACAGGGTCGGCAGCAGTAGCAAATGGCCATTGTTAATTCTATGAAATCATAATGAGAAAAATATTTTATTCCACCAGCAAAACGTGCCATTTTAAAATTATGTTAGATTTTTAGTCATTTAATTAAAATACATTTGCCTAGCATTGAAAGTAAATCAAATTACTTGCTCTCAGAAAATCAGATCAAATAAGAAAGTTTGTACAGAATCATCCACACTTTCGTTGCGCTGGTTGTATTGTATACCAATAATTGTATTGCTAAAAATGTGTTTTGTGAATTAATGAAATCACTTAATGATTATATCGGCATTGATAATATTCTGGACAAATTACACAGTCTCATCCAGACTCATAATGAACGAGATCCCACTCAGCTCTTCTGATCTCACCTGCAAACCGGCTTAACATATACAGGGTGAAACATTTCCACTGAGCTGGAGGTAAAATAGTCTTAATACTGAAGATAGCAAATTTCTTTCGAAGGAAGTACGATGATTTCCACAAAAGAGTTTGCTGCAGCGCCCTCTGGTAGAATTATCACCGTGACACCTGTCTGAGAACATGCACCCATCAAACCCAATCCGTTTTCCCCAAAAAACCTCTTACCCCAAACGCATATATACCGTCTCCGTTCTGTCGCGAGTAAAAAAAGAGTATTAAACGACTGAACTTTCTTTCCGGTTTAAAACGAAACTTTATTGATAATCTTCAGTATTTAGAGCACTTTCCTTTCAGCTGAGGTTGAAATCTTCCACCATGTATACAACTTTTATCACGGGAAGCTTGGAACTTAAGCTCCTGAGGGTCACGTATGTAATATAGAAGTATATAATATAGAAGTTGCAAATACGATGACATTACTTCGCATATACTAACTTTTGAATAAGTTCTACATCATGCGTGGGACTGGTTCCTTCATAAAATTAGACTGGAATCTGTCTGACAATTGTTATATCTGACTTCAGATTTATGCCTGCTGGTTTTTATTTCTCACGTGTATTATAATATAATAATAATATTCAAACAAAATTCTTTGTCATAAATGTTGAGCGTAACTACAGAGAATTGAAACAGGCTACATCTTAATTGACGTGATTATAGTTAGGCTATTTAATATTTATTTCATAAATAAATTACATTAAATAAAAACTAAATAGGAAAATAGGTTTTTATATTTACGCACATCACTAGTTTATTGACATATTGTATTACTGCCTTAACCTTTGTCTCGTAATTGTTTGTCCTAACTGTGAGAAACACTCAGAAAGAAATACTTAAAATACTAAATTATACAAACAGAATTCCGGTACACAAAGCCAAGTTGGGCTTAGCAATTAACCGTGGGTTACAAAAATACTTGTCTCTTGTGAGATATTACAATGGTAAATGTGGCGCACCGGCGCGGGTCTGCCCGCACTACGGGTCACAAGGGTCAGGGCTAAGCGCGGCCACCGCATCGTAGCCGAGGAGATTTGCGCACTGGCCGGAAAACTCCCGTGGGACTTGGCAGCGTAGGTGCACTTTAAGTTCTGTAGGCTACAGGAAATTGAAATTATGAGGCTCAAATTGTGTTATGAAAGTTTTAAAGAATGACTGAATATAATGTGGATTTCGGTTGATTTTTCTGATAAAAACAGCTCATCAAGGGATGAAAGAACTCTGAATGAAAGTTGACTTAGAGATAGACTAGAATAACTCATAATTGTTACTTTTATCCCCAGAATTTAATTTAATCAAATGGGTTGCGGGAATGGCTATTATTTAATATATTTGTATACATTCACCTATCCATCCATTCACAGAAATTTAACATTTATAATAGCTGTAAGAATAGGTGAAAATATTTAGTAGCACAGAATAAATAACTAAATAGTAAATTATTCACCCACATATACTTGTAAAACTTCGTATGTGTCGATGAAGCACTACATAAAGAAGCGGTTTGCCCGCTACGAGGAGCTGGCGGCGATCGGCTCTGGGGGCACGGCAGTGCCCCCGCCAAGACGAGCCAGGCGAAGCGCAAGGGCACTACCTACCTTTTCTCGAAACGCTTCGTCGTTTTTTTGAACTCTCATAACTGTCCTTTAGATGATGCTAAATAGTTAAAATTTTCAAGATATAATGCCATCGGTACAATCATTAAACATACAAAATTTGAATGTCGTAGCTATTATACTTTATTTTTTATTAATGTCTCAAAACCTATAATTTCGTCACTGACTCATCACTCACTGATCATCAAAATTGTAAGGGTACTTCCTGAAGTCTTAGAAAGTTAAAATTTGGTATGTAAGCTAATATTACTACAAAGACAACTAAAAAGTTAAAAAACCTTACCAAACCTATCCCCTGGGTATAGGAGGTGGAAGCACAGATTACCTACTACGGTGGAAGTTTGTATATGAGACTTGCACTACAGTTTGTGTTGCATAAGTCAAAATTACTTGAAATATTTCGTATAACAAATAAAAAATACGTACTTCATAAATTTTTACTAACTTACAAAAATAAATGAAATCCCACCAAAAACATTTTCATGCAAAATGTTGCCATGACGAGTTTACGTAGCTTACCCTGTGAAAAAGTTATCAGATCTCGTATAAAGTCAAGCTCTAAAGACTGCACGCTCTAAACCTAAGGTGTAGTGTAGAGCTTGTAGGCTTTGACATGAAAACGTGAAAACATTTTGACATGAAAGTGTTTTTGGTGGGATCTTATTTTAAATTAGAGGAGTATGTATACGAATGCGCGGGCTCACGTGGACCAAGCTGCTTCTCTATGTAAGTCTCCGATGAGCAGGTCTAGTGCCTATATTAGCAAATACCTGTTCACCTACACATAGGCAGCGCAGCAAGTATTTTTGCATGAAATATTGTGAAATTGCGTCAAATATATTATGTAATTTATTTAGGAAGAAATTATGTAACAGCGGTCAGCAGAACGTATTATAGCTAAGAACAGATTGGGTTCTATCAGTGGAATGGATTAAATTTACTGTTGTTCGATCACAAGGGTTGGTTCTCAGTGACAGCGAATAAATTCAGTACTAGAATTTCCTTGCGAATAAATGAAATCTTTATGATAACAATGTTAAATTTCGCGTTTTATCTATAAATTTAGCATACTAATTACATTCTTCTATACTTTATTAACTATACGATTTTGTATACATATAATATGCATATTAAGGACTCAGGTGTATAGCGGCCCGACCAAGATCTTTGAGGTACAAGCCAACTTCACCTGCTAAACAGAACACATTCTCATTAACGGACCTGGCGTAAACTTTCCTCCCAGGTTAACAAAATCAATTGCAATCGTAAATTACATACTTCGGATGCAATCTGGCAACTGCAACTACGTTTAATAGCGATGGTATACTTGTGAATTTCTTCCTTCACGGTAAGCAGAGTTCCAATTACTCCGGTAACCTATTAAACTTTCATGCAAGATAGCTGGTTTTGTGCACTTCTTTAGTACAATATAACACGAATTATGTCCCAAGCTCGACTAAGATATTTATGTAAATACTATGGGATTTTAAAATCTGGGATGGAACTGGGCAGTGCCTTCGGCTAGAAAAGAGGCAAATGTACAGTTGATCCCCAAGAGGGGGGATCTCTCAGACCCAGCCAACTATGGACCCATAGCCGTTACCTCTGTGCTGTGTAAAGTGTTCGAGTACATAATTAACATACAGCTAAAATTAATGACCGGCAATATGGCTTCAGGCCGAAACGGTCAACGTGTGATCTTCTAGCGCATGTTGCCCATGTTTGGGGAGAAGCTATGGACAAGCACGG
The DNA here is from genome assembly GCA_949126895.1 of Eilema caniola. Taxonomy (NCBI): domain Eukaryota; kingdom Metazoa; phylum Arthropoda; class Insecta; order Lepidoptera; family Erebidae; genus Eilema; species Eilema caniola. The sequence goes on along the minus strand of OX421460.1, from coordinate 10,065,472 downwards.
CGAATCACTGTAAATTAGTCTTGACATCGCCAAAGCTTTCGATAGAGTTTGGCACAAATCGCTTCCTTCCAAGCTCTAGCCAGACTTTGGTCTTCCCCCTTATACTGTGCAACTGGGTAAGAAGCTAGTAAGCTTTTTACAGAAGCGCCGTATTCACGTCTTTTGTGATGAACGAATCACTGAACTTAACCGGTTCCTGAACCACATTTCCCAATGGCACTCTGAGAATCTACTCGAGTTCAATGCCAAGAAGACGCAGGCATGTGCATTTACAGCAAAGGTATCTTCTTTACTACCCCTTGCTACTATTCAGAGCACGCCACTGCTACTGCAGGATAACCTCAATATCCTTGGTATGGATGCTCGCTGTAAACTGAATAACAAAAACTGATTACAACGAAGGTATCATCAAAACAGCCTCGCGTAAACTCAGAGTCCTGAACAGAGTGAGACGATTTTTGGTCTCAGCGGTGTCTTCTATTCAAGATACAAATCTCTGGGATGGCTCCGTAAAGTATTTATTAGATGCTCTCGACAAGTTGCAGCGACGAGCGGTCCGCATTATTGGGAATACTGAGGTCACGAGCATCTTATCTTATGTTATTAGGGTGCGTGCTTTGGAGCTATCGCGTTCACTTCGACCCTATTGAATCCTTTGTGTCAACCCCAACCTGACCCCAATCATTTTTCGGATTTTGTCACTGCTGAGATTAATTATTTTATTGCTCAGCCTTCCTAATTCATAACTTGTGAATTCCTTTAAATGTGTTAGGCCTGGTTTGGTCTTCCATTCTTTAAGCTGCCTATTCTTGGCCTGTTCTGAAAGAGCCCTCTTTAGTGTGGCTTCAGGGAGTCCAACAAAGGGTTCTCGACATATGGGTATTTTTGCAGATCCATGTCTGGCTAGATGGTCTGCTTTCTCATTCCCTTCTATCCACTCATGGCCGGGGATCCAGATGAGCCTCAGTTTGTTGACTCTGCTAACCTTATTCAGGCTTCGTATGCAATTCAGTACTATTTCTGAATTAACCTTTGGAGAGCTTAGCGCTTTAATGGCTGCTTGGCTGTCACTGAGAATATAAATTTCCTTTTCATGGGTATTTCTATTTATAATCTCCTGAGCGCATTCTATTATAGCGTACACCTCCGTTTGGAATACGAATACGAATCGGTGTATTTGCCTAGATAACGCTTATGTCGCAGTCTTCTGCGTGTACCCTTGCTCCTGTGCCATTTAGCGTCTTGGAGTCATCGGTTTACCAGATTTCACGAGAGAGGTCAGAGGTCACGAGCATACTCGAGCCTCTGCAGATGTGTAGAGATGCTGCTTCCTTGGCAGTATAATACCGTCTTTAACATGTTGAATGTTCTGATGAGCTCTTACAATTAGTCCCACCCTCTACTTTCCTACACAGGACCACACGTGTAGGGCTTATCTGTCACCCGCATGCGGTGCCGAATATTCCTTCAAGAATTGATTCTTGTGACTCGGTCCGGTCCAGTGACTCTTTCCTTTGTCGCACCATTAAGACATGGAACTCCTTGCTAGCTCAGGTGTTTTCTTCCCGTCGTTAAAGGACCCGCTTTAAGTAAGGCGTAAAAAGCATCTGATGAGGCCATCAAGTTAAGTGCCGCCATTGTTAACATGGTACGTGTATGTAATGGTGCTCGTCTTGCCCGAGACTTTATTCTCAGCTTACCATCAGGCGAGGTCAAGTCAAATTAATGTGTCCTAAATAAAAAAGACTGTGAAAAATTCTGGGTCCTCTGGCCGCATTTCAGAGAGGCCTTTGTCCAGCAACGGAACATATTAAATCGAATAATCGCTCTCACTGATGCCTTAACCAATAGAATAGAATAAGAATTTCCAATAAGACGGCTCGTTTGCCTAACGACAGTTTTTTTGCCGACCCGCCGCACTAAATGTGATTATGAAATCGCCCGTATAAATGAAATGGTCTACTACGAGTATTCATACAGATTCTGCTGACTTGTGAACCGTTTCATGGTTTACATGATGATTAGGTGTTAGGAATGATGTAAGTTATCGATTGAATTTAAAGGGGTTTTACTGAGTTATGTCTACACTTTCAAATTAAAACAACAACTTCAGGTATATTTATCCTGCAGTATATGTAAATTATTACTCATGACGTATCTGTCAGTCAAGTAATCACCTTATAATTAACAGTAATTGATTATTCGGCTGAAACTTCTTATAAAATAGTTATAATTAACCATTGTACAGTCGACAAAGGAGATACAACTTTATATGAAAAGTGCATTCGTATCTCCTTTGTCGACTGTACCTTTTTAAAGTGTTGTTTTTTTATTCCGCTTATGTGTCATACAAGTACACGACCCACCTGATGGAATGTGACTATGGACTATGGACGTGTGCACCACCAGAGGAGTCACACTCGTGCTGCCGACCCTGTAAACACAGTGAGTTTCTGGGACATCGGTGCAGAAGACAAAGCAGTCAAGAATACACTGCAACATACACTGCTCTATAATGTTAGAATTAACTGTGGATTAACAGTTATCTATACAAAATTCAATTCTGTCAGCTATAATTTGATTTAATTGCACGAGTAATTATTAATTAGGTGGCTCACTGCACAGATTCAACACCATATTACAATCGGAAAATGGGTTGTGTTGTGGTCAATGCTATAATTTTATCGCTACCAGACGCATGTTTTGTATTTGGTTCGTGCATAATGAACGAAATCATGAGTTCCCTAATGTGCTAGGGAGACCGCATACATGCAATAATAATATTGTCAATGAAACATACTGCCAATAAAGTTTTGTGTATGCGGTATGTTTTATTGAATGATTTACACACATTTATTGATAACTAGCTGATGCCCGCGACTTCGCCCGCGTGTAATTCTGTTTCCGTTCCCGTGACGGCGTAACACTTTTTTATATTTTCTCTGCGTACGAACCATCCTCGTACTGCAAGGAATATTCTAAAGAAAGAATTAGCGAAATCGGTCCAGGCGTTTTTGAGTTATGCGCTTACCAACACATTTTGCGATTCATTTTTATATTATAGATATGTATTTGATTATCAATATCATAGTGTGTGCGTGGTACCGATCTAGTTGATCAATCGATCATATTACGCGCATTTGAAGAGCAGTTTATGAAGCGTCAGTAGCTTAATGGTTGTGAAGTCGGCCTTACGATCGACAGGTCCTGGGTTCGAATCCTGGCCATTACACTACCGACGTGAACCCACTCCTAGCACAAGCAATTTAGCTTAGTTGGAGGGGTTAGAGGGAATATTAGTAATTTCGGTTACTATTAAAAAAAAGACGGGTTGCACTCCGGGAGTGCCGGCAGAAGTGAAAACTTTTTCTTCCTTTCTTTCTTCGTTATATACAGAGAAAAATATAAAAAGAACACACCATACCATACCATATCTATAATATAGCGCCAATCATAGAACCTATCACTAATTTTCTGTCAGAAGAAATTAATTAATTACAAAAAGAAAAAATAATCAGAAATATTAATGAATTACAAAAAGTGTCAGAAGCTCAGGTTCGAACCCGGTACTATCATATTCAGTCGAAGCGATTACCGCGAAGCTACGAGGCTTTTTAAAGCATCTAACAAAATAAACAATCTGTAGCTGATGTAATGTTGTATGACGTCAGTCGTCGGTTACGGTTCAAAGGTCAAGTAATCTTGACGCGAGTTTAACACTTTTTACCCATCCAACGCCGCTAAAGAAGTTTTCACTTCAAAAACAATTGATAATACGATTTCTTAACTTCATTAATATATAATCAGTCAGAACATTTTAACAGATGAAGTTACAGAATAATGAAATGGTATTATAATAGTCATCGATGATCACGAAACATCATTGACCCGTATCTTCTGCATTTCACTCTAACTTCCTGCCATCCAAGAGAGCAGAGAAAAAAAACACAGTAAAGTTTACGGGAATATCACTTATTGGATTAAAACTATTTTATCTGGAATTATTAACATTTAACCCGAAGTTTCGGCTATTTTTTAGCCCCCATGGCCCGCGACCATGGGGGCTAAAAATAGCTGAATAGCAAATGAAGGCAATAGTTCGCCTCTTTTAACACCAAAATAAAGCTATCAAATGTGTATAATACGCCACCTGCCGTTCCTTACCTGAGGGTGAAAATATTTACATAATAAAGCGTAGATTTATATCACTGAATACCTATATAGCTACTTAGCCTTGAGCGTCACTGCGCTGTCCCTAGGTGGGAAATAGGGTTACCTATCATCCTGCTGGACGTAAAAATGTGGAACAACCGTTCTTTTTGCACGACTGGACATAAAATAAATGTAATGTAAATAAAATAAGTCGGAAGTAGGAATATAAACTTGAATACACAAGTTAATATTCCTACTTCCGACTTATTTTATAACTAGCTGACCCGGCGAACTTCGTACTGAAAATTTTATTCCACCCGCGTGGTGTCAGATCCCGTTCCCGCTGCACCCTCTACTATATTAAGCATGTATTATACATATAAACCTTCTTCTTGTATCACTCTATCTATTAAAAAAACCGCATCAAAATCCGTTGCGTAGTTTTAAAGATTTAAGCATACATAAGGATATAGGGACAGAGAAAGCGACTTTGTTTTATACTATGTAGTGATCCTACTTTAACGTGACAGTGTAAGAAGATATTTCAATTCAAAACTCAAATCGCGCCAACAGGTCAACGGTTCTGGCTGGCACAGTGATAGATTATAGTTACAGTTAAAACTGTCTCTCGATATACGCAGCGAGTATTCCGCAAGCGAGATATACGTGAACCCATTTATTATACCTCTACAAAAACCTCTGAAATTTAAAAAAAGATCTACACAATTTGAACGGACAAATTTCATTCCACAATTAAATAGGTAGACCGGAAAGCATCAGTCAGCCGGGCGAACGCCGGACGCGGCCGGATAACCGGGGCGAAGTCCGGATAGCACGGCGAGAACGTAAAATTTCCATTCCCGCTTTGTGAAGTCTTTTGAGGTGCGATGGGTTGTAATTTGTGAGTAGAAAGATGATAATGTGTAAGCATTGCTACGAAACGCCGTAGGCTCGTAGCTAGAGGCTACACATCTCTCGTCGACAATTAAATATCGTAATTCCCATTTTCATAGATGTTACTCAAACAGAATTCATAATATTATATTCTCGATATTATTACTCTATATTATATTATTCTCGTGGATGTTATGTATAAAATAATTTTTAATACCAGTTAACGGGATCCATCACAATATTACTTATCCTGCCCATGGTATGTTGGTGTGGCATATATGTAATATGTATTGATACTGACAGATGTGCTGTCAATATCTGCATAGTTTGCCCATGGATAAGGAAAACACAATCATATTCTGTCCTCCATGATTCTGATTTAGGTTTCGCCGCAGTCGTGTAAAAAGATTTTTTTTAAAGCATGTATTTTACGAAACGTGTTTAGGTGGTTACCTAAAACATAAAAGACATTACCGGAAGACACTTATAGGTATAATATGCCAAGTTTAATGTGTTATTTGATATCCTGTTTGTCCTTTCAATATAAGCTTCTTTTTTGCAGAATGTTTATTTTTATTTGAAGACGCGACGATTCTTCGAATAAATGTTTTTTTCTCATTTGTTTTATAAGTACGTAACGTACTCCGAAACGTTAAAAAAATACGTGTTGGTCTGTTAGTCTATAAATATAATGTACTTTTGCGTTGTTTTCTTTTGAACGAAAAACGGTCACATTTTTGCTTCTTGGCAGCTGCATGGTTTGTGATCAACAACAATTATTGTGTACTAGCTGACCCGGCGAACTTCGTACCGCCAATATTTTTCCGCTCGCGTGGCGTTAGATCCCGTTCCCGCTGCACCCTCTACTATATTAAACATGTATTATACATATAAACCTTCCTTTTGAGTCATTCTATCTATTAAAAAAAAACCGCATCAAAATCCGTTGCGTAGTTTTAAAGATTTAAAGCATACAAAGGGATATAAGGACAGAGAAAGCGACTTTGTTTTAAACTATGTAGTGATTCAATAATAGTTGTTGATCACAAGCACTGCATTTGTGATCAACAACTTTTTGAGCAAATTAATAAATGAAATCAAAATTATTGTGTTTAACCACAGAATAGACAATAGGTTTAACTTAAACTGCGTTTGCTTATTATTAGGTTTGGTTGAGTTCACGTCACGCGTCGATGGCACGAGTGGGGTTCGATTAGAGAGCTGGGCTACCATGAAACATTTAAACTTTGAACCCGCACTGCGCACAAATTACGAAAGAAGGACGTAGCATTCAGCAATGTCGAACCGAAGTCTTCGGGTCCGATTTCGGGATAAATATTTTCCATGTTTTGACAAAGGTCGTATTAAACTTTGATTAACAAGTAATTAAGACTTTCAAACATTCTAAATTAATTAGACTTTTTAGCATGTTAACAACTATCGTTTAAGCAAAAGAACTAAAAGAAATTTTGCCCTTTGGTGTTAATCCTGCTGATCTACACTTATTTAGCCACCTTGAGGTAGCTTTTTTTTTCTAGGAGTGTAAACTTATCTAGTTTTTTCTAAGAGTGTAGTTATATTTTCTACAAGTGTAAGATATTTGCCGTGTTGGTTCGCGGTGGAGTAGAATCGGGCCACCCTATCTCTTCCTGTGGATGTTGTGGAAGGGGCCTAAGAGATAGGGCTGTTCTCCACTCACAGTAAACGTACAGCCAATAACTAAGTGCCCGTTTGACAGCAATGGGCTCGCTCCATATTACGTGAGGCCTAAAATCATAGTTGGCGAAATGAGGGCGGTCTGCCTATTCCTTCGGAGATTACATTGGCGTCAGTATATGTATGTAAAATTATGCTTAGCCTGGGCGTGCACTAGTGAATTTGTAAGCGTGATAGTGACGCAACAGTCACAAATGTGCTCCCAACCTTACACACTATCACTTTTGACATAAGTAATTCATCAGTGGCAAAACACAATACGAATTCATTACAAGGACATTTGCAGTTGTTACTATTATTATCCGTCATTTATGCTGATCGGCAAAAACTTCATTGTGAGTGCACTTTAGCGTACAATCACATTGCATAATGGTGACGGCGATAGTACTGACACCGCGTGTTCTTAATTCACACTGTGTTTATTTCTTTACATAATAATATTTTTTACTAACTTCTAAAAATATTGCTAGTAAGAGAAAGAGAAATTATTTGTATACCTCTAGGTTCAGTTAAGCTAATTTGCTTATGTTAAAAGTGGGTTCACCTTGGGAGTGGTCAGGATTCCAATCCGGAACTTCTCGATCGTATAGCTGACTCTTTAACCACTTAGCTACCGTCGCTATGTTCCTTTTGAACAGGATTGTGATAAGAACGGGATCATAGTTATACAATATATTCTAGTATAATAAAGTCTTAATAAATTAATAAAACAATATTGACAAATTTGACAATGAAATGAATATTAAATAGATTATGAAAAATATATTCACTTATAATGTGGCGGAACAAACAGAGGATCGTAAATATCAATGTTATATTTCTAGCAATAAAATAAATATTCATATCAACCGAAGATCGATATCACCTCACAGTCTTAGCATATACATACATAATGTATGAGATGTTAATATACGTACAGTACATATCTGTTATTATTTACAACTAGTTTGGATCTCCTGTAGTCCTAATTCGATCTAAAGATGTATCTTGTTTAGGGTTTAATTTTCTAATATTTATTTTTTGTGTACTAACAGAATTGTGACGTTAAATTGAGATAAAAAGTATTGTTTTGATTACACTTGAAATTGTTATGGAGGTTGCGGTTGATTGGTATTTGTGAGAATATCCGACGCCCATTGTTAAGCTTTTGTTTAAGCCCAGCCATTAAATTTGATGGAGATTAATGAGGTAGTTATATCTTGATCGATGAGCGATTGCCCGCTATGATGTGAACGGTTTTTATCTGGAATATAACCCAATTTTGTCTGCATGTGATGAGTTGTGATGAGTATTGATTGGTCACCTAGGTTTCGATTACCAATTTGATGTTCTAGGCTAAAGACTTATGATACTAGATTCGGCTATTACACTTAGATCTTTGGGTCTATGCTAAGCTCACCCGCAATGCTACATTTAGTGATTGACGGACGAAACTCTGGCGCAGAGTTTCTTCTCGGGGTTAGGGGGTAAGCGTGTGGCAAAAGCAAGTTTTGAATGCAAACTGGACTAACACTGTCATGATGGTGATTATGATTGGCTCTATGGGACCAAAAAAAACAACCAATTACGCTCTTCCATTTATTTTCTTTTCGGTCGATTTATTATTATGAAATTCAATTTTAACCTATTAAATGTTATAAATGCATGAAAATCGTTATAAAAAATGTGTTCGATTTATTATTTATTTATTTAAAGTTTGTCTTTGATACATTCGTTTGTAAAAATTGAGTACTAAAATTCACTAAATTTAAATGTTTAACATTATAATTATCTTCAGAGGACAACTTGAACACATTGCTTATTATTTTACTCAAAGTTAAAGGTTTAGTTAATTTGGTAACTTGGAATGGCAAAATTAACTTAAAGCTATATTTTTTAAAACATTCCAAAGGAAAATTCACAATTTTATTTCTTTCATTCATTTTTGCCACGTACAGTGCTGTAGCTTCAAGTATTATTCGTATTGCCAGTTGCTTACGAGTTTAGTCGCGCACAGAATAATAATACCTACAGCCTTCTAACTACCTGCAACTTCAAACCGGAAGCCTTTTAATAAGAAATATAAAAAAATAGTAAGAACTTTGCATATTAGGGGACCTTGGGACCTTTTACGGAAATATTCATTTAACCCAAATTTATGGATTTACTACAATAATGTAGGTTTTTTAAAAGCACGCCACATTTTTTTGACATGGCTAGTTCATTACTTCAGAATTAGACTCGGTAAATGGCCTTGCAATGGGGTTATAGAAATTGTATTCCACAACCCACTTCCTCACTATGCCGGGCTGTTCTCTCAAATCGAGTCGCTAATCATCATCATCATCATCTACCTGCCCTGGTTCCAATTATTTGGGGTCAACGCAACATGTCATTATCCTCCGGCTGTACTCCGGCGTGGAGTCGCTAATATCCTACTAAAATACACGAAAAATCAATTGATAATGAATTTTAGATTGACCGCCGTAGTTTTAGGTATCATCATTTCACGGAAAAACTGGTGCAATCATAATAATTAATGAATTGTTTTACAAAGCGTGGCACATCTTTAACATGGAATTTAAAATTAGTATTTAATATAAAATTTAAATTTATTCCCGCTACATATTTTATATTAAGTAGGGACCAAGCTCTTTGTATAATATTTCACGTCAGTTATATCAAGTTTTTCCTTTAACGAAACTCATAAAGCAGTGCTTCACAAATAAGATATAAAAGAAATGATGCAAAAATTAACTCAGCAGCTCGGAAGACTACGTTTTATATTACAAAAGACAAATGATGATAATATTCAATTTCATTATGAAGTTTCATGTTCAGATTCTATAATTTACACTTAAAGATGACAAAAAATGGCTGTACCCAAGAACGAAATTGGCCATTGTGTGGTTAGATGTGGTTTTCTGATTTTTTAGAGCTTCAACCGATATTTGTATGACAATGGAATGAAGGCATATCGTGCTATCCCATCCACGTAGGCATATCGTGCGACCGCTACGTGGCTTAGTGTTAAGAATGGTCATGCACCTTAAAACTAACCGTGATATAATTGAGCAACCTTATAGTGTGCCAACTTAATGAGTTGCACCTTAGCCTAAGTCACGTCAAAAAAGCGTATAGGATAAGTTTAGAAATCTATAATATAATGTTCTTTTTTGTTATTAGCCTTACATATTTACATAATAATGACGAATAGGTTAAGTTATTAGAAATATCACAAATTTTAAACCAAAGTATATTCATAATATTCCTAGCTCCCAGTACCGCTAACATCACGTATTTTCTGAAGCACGAAATGTGTACGACTGATTAGTGTTATATAGTATGTTCAATGTGAATTGAAACATTGCACTCGTAGCTTTGAATGTCAATCTCTTGGTCATAATGTCACGTTCTATAAGGTTTTATTAACTTAATAGGGAGGAATAAAATGGCAACGGGCGACTCGCATGCATTGCATTTCTTATATTCTCAATTAAAAAGGGTTCCTAGAGCCTTGTGATTCAAAGGTATGGTACGTCTTCCAATTCAATTGTCTGAGATTTGGTCTACTGAAACGAAATTATAAGGCTACAAAATAAATACATATTCCGTGGTAGGCAGAAGGAACAATACACGTCGACCTCTATCCTTACACACTTCACGAGCTGCCTCTACTGTGATTAAACCTTTCTTGCTTTAGACCAGCCCTTTTTTAATACTTCATTTGTTATTACATGCATGTATATTTTTATTTTATAGCCTTACACAAAGCACGTTAGGCAATAAAATTTCATCATCATTACATAATCATTGCTTCTAGAGATTAATTAGTAAGAAGCTATATAAACGTCTAATTGCACAGAAATTATACCACTCCACTTAATTTCTGTAAACCTTTTTAACATAACAGTACGTTCAATTTGTGAAATTATACACTACCTCATACTCCTCCTACTACTTCTCCCTGTTGTACTTTGACGGAGTGATGGTATGAAAAGCTTAAACGAATTCAGCTTGCTCTAAAAATTGAACCCTACATTGACCGTAACACTAGCACGAACAACTATTGTAATCGTATCGTTAACGTATTTAGAGAACGAAGCGATGCGATTAGCCGCCTGCCACTTTGAACCCGAGTGTACCTATGTGTAGCCGGCCAATCGCGATGCTCCGTTATCTCAATACATTTACGATACGATTGCGATAGTTTTTCGTGCTAGGGGCATGAAATTGAGCAATACAGTTATTCATATCTAAAAATATCTCTCACTTACTCTTCTAAAAAGACCATGGATACTTCTATAATCACATAAAATTGAAGAGCTATTATTCAAGAACTGTGATGCAATTTGAAGAAGCAAAAAAAAAATATCACCCAGCATAAAAATCCGTAATACTTCTTCGCAACATTAAAGATCAGTATTTGAAATGGCTTGAGCTTTACATCCGTGTATAAATCAGGGGCTTCAACATCGAAATCGTAAAATCTCCACCGCTCTAACTTCAAGACGACTGCATTCAAAATGTTTCAAGATGAAAATATTTTTCTGCACTCTTGCCACTGAAATCGTGGAACGAGTTTGAACAAGAAAGTTTGTTTTAAAAGGTATATCTGGAAAACTTCAGGTTTATTAGTCATGAAGTTGTCGCCGCTCGTTCGATTTCGGGCTTGAGTAAAGTGGTATTTGTTTTTGTTTGTTATACAATACTTGTCTCAGATGCAAACAACACTCACAAATCTTTTTCATCTGAGTGTTAATACATCCAAAAGCTTGTATTTCTGAACCCAGGGCCTAGGTGATCTTTGGAGATCAAATCGCCCTGACCTGCAAGCCTCTGCACCATTGCAGCATTGACAGACGAAGCTCTGTCGCAGACTTTCCTTTTGGGGTTGATCAATTTCGTAAAAGCAAAAATAAACTTAAAACGGACGAGAAGGAAATGGATGGCGGCATCCAAAATTTGAGTCGGGGCAATTCAATCACCTATTTGACGCTTATACACGGAAGTGCATTCAAGTCAGCAGTAAGCAATCAATTAATTCCCATAACTCACTGTTTGCGTTACACCATTCACTGATAAACGATCTCGGACCAGTATCTCCATTTGTAGGCAAATACACATTACTGAGTGACGTCACTAAGTGTCAGGATGTTCCGGCAGCCATTGTTGGAACGACAGAGATTTATGTGTGTCTACTAGCTAGGGGCATTAGGAAATCAGTAGGCATTTAGCGGGAGTGTGCGGTTATATGTTCACGTGTCAGGTTTTGAAATACGATTGGTACAAATTGACGAATTAGGTTAACTGTGTATAAGAAACATGACCTGAAATGTCCTATCTAACAGCTTCAATTTATAACACAGCATGTAATTTATCTATCTTAAATGTGAAAGCTTATGAAGATATTTGAATGGTAACCTATTGAAATATCGAATTTCTGCTACCCGAATCTTAAAACTCCGAAAACGGTTGGTAGAACTTTTAAAAGACAGATGTAATGAATGACAACTTTCTATAATGCCGTTTTTAATTTTCCAGATGAATCAATTTCCAGGTGCACTACAACCAAATTTTCAAATAGTATTTTTTTGTTTCCCATATTGTCATAATCCAAATATAGTTATACCAGATTCTCAGAATATTTTTTTTTTGTTTCCCATCGTACCATTTTCCAAATAAACCATTACCAAATTTTCATAATATTTTTATTTGGTTCCCATACAATCGTGTTCCAGCTAAACTATATACAGGTATAGTAAAACTCAGTAAATTTGTACGATTCATTTATTAGGTACAGTAAGTAATTTAGAAATTTACTTTAATTTAGAAATTTCTTTTAAATATTTAATTTCATTTAAAAAATTTTTATAAGTTTCTGCAGTTTTTCCTCCTTTTGCATATACTTTTTCCTCCTTTTCACTTGTGTTTCACCTAGTATAATTTTTTCAATATCAGATTCTATTATAATCGTTTCTTTAATTAATTCTTCGAAATTAATTATCGTTAACACCCCGACTCAGTGCAATCCGACTCGGATAGGTAAGGTTAGAAGACTAAGGCGGGAGCTCCGCTTCGCTCCGCTCCCGCCATACTCTTCGTGGTTATTTTTTTGAAACCACCCAGAAGTAGGGGCCCTGAAGTAGTTCGCGGGACTCCGTCAAGCTTAGTTAGTAGACGCCATATGAGGTTTAGTTTTAGGGTTAAAAATCTGGATATTGTTTGTCTGGATATCAATGAACTACATTTCAAAAATTTGTGTTTTAAAAATTCGGCTTTCATGCATATGGATTACGGTCATCTGGATTTTGTGTATTCAGATTTCGTGTGTCTGGAACTCGTTCATCTGGATTATAAAACGTCGTACAAATGAGTAAATGGGCAAATGAAATTCGGAGTTGCGACTATATTTGGCAAATAAAACTTCAGAATTTGAAAAAACGTGATTATGAAAAAATGATTATGCTATTCGGAATATTAAAATTCGGGATTAAGATAGGTAACCTATTTGAATGTATGCTATTCGGTCACGATCAAAGGGCTGAACGGATCAAGTAATTTCTATAAGTAACAAATGCAATAAATATTTAATTGACAAAACGAGATAAACTTCGTAAATTGCTGCTACGCAACAAAAAAGGAAAACACAATCAATCACGTTCAAAATTAATTGAATATGCAATTTCGCAAAGGGCACATCTCGAATATTTAGTCAAATACGTTTTTTCACGTAACTGTAATCTACGTTCAGTTCTGGTATTAATTCTATTGTCCGCATCATGACGTATGTCGCGAAAAGAAAAGGAGTTCGTAACTGGCCTTTTATCGCGAAACTGAGGGTTTCTTTCAGGGTTCAATAGCTTAAATGCATGGGATGTCTATGATTGCTGATTACCAGTGATTCTGTCATCTCGCACCGTAGATCTCCTCCTGTAGACAATGTAGATTATCTGTTACTCTTCAATCAAGAGTAAGTTGGTAATCCTTGGTATCTTATGGCATACAAGTGCCTAAAAGTCCATAACTACCACACGCTGATTAGCGTCTCCATTGTGCCCCCTCCGTGGGACACAAATGGATCTCACAATATTGGTACACATCTCACCGCAAGTTAGTTCTAACCCTATGAGTTGCGGATATTAATCATCTAGCTCTGTAGGGCGAAAGCTCTCAACCCCTAGCCAGCGTCGGGATGAAAACGTCAGGCAGGATATGAGACACGTAACTGGTACAGGACAAAATTGCTACGATGCAAACTAAATACACAAGGGATACCAACCATTCTTCGAATCCTTGCTCTATCCTCGCTATCTGTTTGTGCACCCGTAAGATCGTACCGCTTGTCAACGATTTTCTCTTTGACATACGTATTTATACTTGACAGTAAAGAAAATATAGTTATGTAGATTGAGCTGCCAGTAAAATACCAAAGAGTTTGTAATCCTAAAAGAGTTTGTATTTCGTGAAGGAATCTTCGCGACACTCCCCACGCGAAAGGAATTGAAAAATTATCACATATCAACTTCTCAAGTTGACTGTGGCATTGAAACCTCGTGACGAAGTCGCGACACTCGCGGCGGGATGAAATTAATTTATCGTATAATGTTCTATTAATTAGTATGACCGTTCATGAAGTTCAGTAAATCACAGAATTAATTCTAGTATACATTTTCATTTCATTTCACTTTCAACAAAAAATCGTTAGACACTATGTCAGTAATCAGTTCAAATTGTATGTAAGTGTACCCAATGTACTGCTGTACCTGACTGTACATGCATGCCCATTAAATTCATCTATCATAACACCTGTAGATAAATCGAAGTCGAAGTTCAATCACACTCATAGCCGAACTGGAAAATCAGACTAGACTCCAGACTCCGAGGTGAAAGCCTCGGATATGACTGGGATTAACTTTAGGATGACGAAGATTAACAACACCAGTAGACAATCGTGTCCTCAACTCATATGTAGCAAAACATACAGAACATGCAAGTCGACATAATACAATAGCATACCTTTCTCTGCACTTCCAGTATGTACAGGCGTGTATATTTGTATGTATGTAGGTATGTTACTGACACAGGTCCTCAGTAAAATCAATCAGTATTAAATTATTCCATAATTCGCTATAATCAACTCTGTGAGGATATTTTAAACAAATAATTCATTTACAATCTTGTGTTTCATTACTTCTTTGCTAGGCGAGATAGAAAATTTCAATATTTTTTACAAACTTCAAAATCAATGTAACTGTTTTGAAATATCAGTTTAACTTAATATTATTACACATTATGTTAATTCACGACGATCCAATCTATTTATGCTTACTAATTGTCACTGAAAAGTTTATTGTAATTTACCTTCAGCTTACCATCAGGTGAGGCGAAGTCAAATCAACGTGTCCTATATATATTCTTAAAAATCATTCCACGAGAACTCTATACTATAATCATTAAATATTTTGTCTTAATTACACTTTTGCGTATGTTTAGGATACAATTCAAGCAATATTGACGTAGACCTTAGGGAACAAATAAAATTTTTGATTTTGAAAATTGAAGAGGTTCAGATGCTTGTGTGTCTGACTGTACTTACAAATACTCCTTAAGTAGTTTAATATGTTAAATCAATGGATTATGCTACGTGTCTGGTCCATTACGAGTAAATATCACGATTAAACACATTACACAATCAACAGAAAGAGTTATATGAAGTTTTTGCGCATTCGAAATTTGTAATCACAGATAAAAGGAAATGTTACCTTGTAAATTTTCGTTTGAAGTTTTTCTGTATCGTAATATTATTGTTCATTTTATCACAAATTATTATAATTTTAATGCTTTAATTTCAAATATTCAAAATTTTTCAGTTTGACAAACGTCATTCAACAGCGACAAGTCAATGTCATTTCTTTTTTAAATATCAAAGACAATAAGTATGAAACCTCAATCTTTCACCTCAATTTTATTATTCATGTTTTCGGCTCAATTTTATTATCCATTATTTTTACTGAAAGAAAGAAATAAATTATTTACGGTCAAGATAGTTTCATCTTGAAATTTCAATGGCAGTTAAATCTAATGTCAGACGAATGTATAGAGAAGACAGAATCAGCAGTAATTTCTAGAAATAATTTGCATTCTTTCAATCCTTAAGCCGGTGTTAAGGAACAGCATTCTCCACCATGTCGCGAAAAGAAAAGGAAATTCGTAATTAGCCTTTTATCGCGAAACTGAGGGTTTCTTTCAGGGTTCAATAGCTTGAATGCATGGGATGTCTATGATTGCTGATTACCAGTGATTCTGTCATCTCGCACCGTAGATCTCCTCCTGTAGACAATGTAGATTATCTGTTACTCTTCAATCAAGAGTAAGTTGGTAATCCTTGGTATCTTATGGCATACAAGTGCCTAAAAGTCCATAACTACCACACGCTGATTAGCGTCTCCATTGTGCCCCCTCCGTGGGACACAAATGGATCTCACAATATTGGTACACATCTCACCGCAAGTTAGTTCTAACCCTATGAGTTGCGGATATTGATCATCTAGCTCTGTAGGGCGAAAGCTCTCAACCCCTAGCCAGCGTCGGGATGAAAACGTCAGGCAGGATATGAGACACGTAACTGGTACAGGACAAAATTGCTACGATGCAAACTAAATACACAAGGGATACCAACCATTCTTCGAATCCTTGCTCTATCCTCGCTATCTGTTTGTGCACCCGTAAGATCGTACCGCTTGTCAACGATTTTCTCTTTGACATACGTATTTATACTTGACAGTAAAGAAAATATAGTTATGTAGATTGAGCTGCCAGAAAAATACCAAAGAGTTTGTAATCCTAAAAGAGTTTGTATTTCGTGAAGGAATCTTCGCGACAACGTATATGGAAATAATTTGAAGTAATAAGAGGGTAGTCGAAGTGTCAACACCTATTAAAAAAGCTCTTGCATATTTTGATTTAAAATAATTTATTTTACTTACCAATTAATGATACAAAACAGTTAATAATATTCTATATCCTCTATTGCACCCTCTCAATATTAAAATCCAATCTACTATCGCTCAACTGCACAACTACATCAATTGTTAAAAATGGACCTATATACCAACTTGTTTGACTGCATGGAGGAGCTATCAAGCACTTTTACAAGACGCATGGCACAGTATGAGGAGGATTTGAAGAATGCTGGGGGTGAGTCAACCATTCATAAAAGTGTAGCCAGCCTCTCTCGGGACTTCTCTGATTTTAAGGGCCTTGTATGGAAGACCTTGGGTGCGCAGAAATCTCAAATGGAGTTACTTGTGAAGGGCTTGGACCGGCATGAGATGGCATCAAGAGCTAAAGTTCTTCTTCTGCATGGTCTTTCGGAAGAAAATACAGCGGATCCCACCAGTAGCGTCATTAAAGTCTTCTCAAGCAAAATTGATACCATAAGTGTCACAGCTAAAGATATAGCCGTTTGCCATCGTCTGGGTAGTGATACTAGCAAACCTCGCCCACTATTGGTGAGATTTGAAAATCGTGTGACTCGTAGTTTAGTGTGGCGTAATAAATCTAAACTCAAAGGCACTGGTCTCACAATATCGGAGTTCCTCACAAAGCCCAGACATGACCTTTTTGTATGCGCTAGGAAGCATTATGGTGTGAGACAGTGCTGGACCTCCGATGGGAAATTTTTTGTCCAAGTCACGGATAACTCGCGACATAAGATCGAGTCGGCGCGTGAACTGCAACAGCTTCTCGAAAGATACCCCGTGGGCGAAGCGGCATCTACCAGTACGGGCACATCTTCACAGAGGAAACCGCGCAAGTAGACAAGATACGAATTTGCCGAATTTGTTATGAAATAATTTTGTTTTTCTTTAATTTATATTTGCGGTCAGTTACACATTTGTTTTGTACGTAAGGCTTTGACGTAACTGACGTCTTATTTATGTCATTCGTTCGGAAACGTGAATTATCGAAGTTTGGATATTGGTATTTTTGCATGTAGTCTCTACTTTTTGTAAATTGTGTATGCAACTAGCGAGTGCATAGGGGATTGGTTAAAAGTTAACTTTAGAAAACTTTTTATCTATTTATATTAATTTATATATATTTTATTTTTTTATTTTTTTGTATGTCTGAAGATTCAGGCAATACCTCAGACTCAGATGATAGTTTTGCTTCTTGTTCTTCTTCGGTTGCATCTAATGATAGTTTTACCAGTGCATCCGGTAACAATAATGCTGTTCAGCTCTGTAACGAACTGTCTTCTATTTTTTCAGCCTTTCCTTATTATTTTAATGTTGTGCACATAAATGCTCAAAGCATTCCTGGACACTATTCTGATCTTTTAGCTTCTTTCAATTCTGACTGCGTTCATGCTGTCCTTGTCTCTGAATCTTTTCTTAAGCCTTCACTCCCTTCCACCCAGTACTCTCTACCCGGGTATAAGCTAGTGCGTGTTGACAGGACTGGTAAAGGTGGCGGCGGAGTGGCTGTATATCTTCGGGGGGATATTTCTTATAAAGTTGTTGATCAGTCTACAGGTGTATATTCAAAATTTACAGAATTTCTATTCATCGAAATAGATTTTAAGCACACCAAAGCACTACTTGGCGTATACTACAGCCCTGTTAGCAACATTGATTATTTCTCTGCTTTTGAAATACAACTAGAAAATTTCTCGTCACTGTATGAGCATAGGATTATCCTCGGGGACTTTAATACCTGTTTATTAAAGAAAGATTCACGCAGCCGTAAACTCTGCTCCCTTGTCTCTTCTGTGGACATGCACATTCTTCCCCTAAAAGCCACACATAAGGTTCCCAATACTCAGCCCTCACTACTGGACCTCATTCTAGTCTCCAACCCTCATAAGGTGGCCTCACACGGACAGTTATCTGCTCCTTTTTCATACCACGATCTTCTATATCTCTCCTATAAACTGCGTCCTCCGAAACGCAAGAGTAAATTTCTACTTCTTCGTAATTTTAAAGACATTGATCTGGAGCGTTTGGGTGGTGATGTGTATAGTACTGACTGGTCGTCTGTTTATGACTGCGATGATATGGATGGGAAAGTGTCTATCTTTACCAATACATTGTTGGCCATCTATGATGTGCATGCTCCTCTTAAAAAGGTGAGGGTTAAACATCGTCCTGTGCCATGGCTTTCTCCATCTATCAAAAACATTATGTCCAAGCGAGATAAGGCCAAGCGTAAATATATGAAGTGCCCATCTGAAGAGGGGCTGAACTTGTATAAAAAACTGCGTAATTGCTGCAATCGTATGTGTAGGGATGCGAGGCGAGACCATATTCACAAGTCAATTGAAAACCTTAACACTTCTCAACAATGGCAGTTCCTAAAATCTTTGGGTATTGGTAAGGTCACCCATGACAACCTTACAGACATGGATCTCAATGCATTAAATGCCCATTTCTCAGCGCCTCCAACTACTATACCTAGTGATGTCAAATCTTCTACCCTAAATTCTCTCTCCTCTCTTCCACTACCTTTAAATACTTCCTTCTCATTTCATCCGGTAACAGAAGCGGATATTAAGAAACATTTAAAATCCATATCCACTAGGGCGGTCGGTGACGATGGCCTTCAACTTCAAATGCTTCTCCCTATTGTAGATTTGATCCTTCCTATCCTCACCCACATTATGAACTATTCCTTATATTCTAACTATTTTCCTTCATTATGGAAGAAAGCTTCTGTTATACCTCTACCCAAAGTACCCAATCCTACAAGAAACTCCCAATTCCGCCCCATTTCTATCCTTCCCATCTTGTCGAAGGTACTCGAGAGTATTGTTCACGATCAACTGACCTACCACCTCTCCTCTAATGGCCTGCTAAGTCCTTTCCAATCTGGCTTTCGCCGTGGCCATAGTACTGTAACAACTCTAGTTAAAGTAACAGATGACATAAGACTGGCCATGGAGAACAAACAACTGACAGTTTTGGTCTTATTGGATTTTAGCAGTGCCTTCAACTCGGTTGATTTTGACATTCTCTTTTCTTTCATCTTTCAATGTTTCTACCTCTGCAATTACTTGGTTTAAGTCCTATCTTCAGGGTCGCTCACAATCTGTTAGAGTGAATGACGTTTCCTCCGACTATTGCGACTTAGTAGCAGGTGTTCCTCAGGGTGGTGTCCTTTCTCCTCTTCTCTTCTCTGTTTTTATAAACGCCATCACGAAGGTCCTAACCTCACATTATCACCTCTATGCAGACGACTTGCAGATATATCGACATTTCAAAGCTGATGAACTAACTGGGGCCGTAGCTGCCATCAACAATGATCTAGAAAATATCAATGCTTGGGCCAAATCTTTTGGGCTTCTGGTCAACCCAAAAAAATCTCAGGCGCTCATTGTTGGTGGTAGGTACATGCTCCGCCACCTGGATCATGACTCTCTGCCTCCAGTCACGTATGATTCTGTAGGAATTAATTACTGCAAAAGTGCAAAAAACTTAGGCGTGCATATCGACTCCTTGCTTGCCTGGGATGTTCACATCGCAGAAGTAAGTAGGAGAGTGTACTGTTCATTTCAATCGCTCAAACGTCTCCAGAAATTCCTACCTCTTCAGACTAAAGTTACTCTTGCGCAATCTCTTCTACTCTCACTACTAGACTATGCTGATGTCTGCTTTCTCGATGCATCGGAGGAACTGCTGAACAAACTTGAGCGCCTGCAGAATTTGGGAATCCGTTTTGTGTTTGGACTTCGTAAATACGACCACGTCACGGAATATCGTAAAAAACTGAACTGGCTCCCTATTCGGCAGCGCCGTAAACTTCACATTTTAACTCTTCTCTATACTGTTCTTCATAATCCTAACGCTCCAACTTATTTGCGGGAACGCTTTGAATATCTTGTACCCAGGGGCAAACCCTGTCGTCTTTCTTCCTCTCTTCTGCTTCGCACACCTCCACATAGTACTAGCTGCTATGATGGATCCTTCACGGTGCAAGCTGTATGGCTTTGGAACTCACTGCCTCACTCCATTCGTAGTAGTAATTCTCTGGACGTCTTCAGGAAAAGAACAAGAGAACATTTGCTATCACAATGATGTAGTCTGTATATATATATCTATATATTTAAGTATCTATATATGTATGTATGTGTATTAGTTTTTATTGATGTATTGTAGGTACATATATATTTATGTGTGTAGGTATATGTATGTATGCTATGTATGTATGTATGTATTTATGCAATATTAAGATAATGTACCTGTTTAGGTATGCTTTTTTATAAAAAAAAATATTTTTTATTATTGTCTGTTTTTTATGTACACTTCACATCACTCTTTATAACCAGATACTTCTCTGCTACTCAAAGGTTTGCTGGGAGAGAACTCATTTTGAGTTAAGCTCGCCTTTGTACATATTCCTTAGAATGTTTTTTGTATGATCTCTGTACTGTGTGTGTGCAATAAAGAATTAAGAATTAAGAATTAAGAATAATTTTGAAAAGCTCACATCTCTAGATTGAGTACTAGGAGATGTAACCTTTTTGAAATTATTACTTTAAACATTGTAACGGTGCAAGTCGTCTTATTGTAGTTAGAATTAATAATTACACAATTAGTCGATTAATCACTTGGTATCGATTTAAAAATTATATGTGCAGTGATATAAAACCAGCCCCGGAGAGGCAATTTCGCCATATCAGACATAGCCAGGGGCGGAAGCTAAGTCATGTAGGTCTCCCCACTGACTGATGTCTGTGCGAATCTATAAAACCCACTGCAGTCTCATTTGAAATGCCTTTTCTCTTCCTAATGTTACGGCACGGGTGAGAATTATTGATTTTTATACGCACTGTGTGCTAATCTTCTTGTTATTTCAGGTGGCTTAATAGCAACATGAAAGCGATGCATCCCACCAAAAGCATAGCTTGAGACCTTCCGTAATCTTTACATACTGAAGGGCTTTGCGACAGAGCAGGCCACGCGACTATCTAGGCGTCAGCGTGGCACGTGTTTTCCAGAACCACCACGGGCTGTTATAATTCCAGCAAGGAAATTTATTTTATTCCTGCATAACTTTCTCTTTCTTATTGGCTGGAGAACTAACTCAACACCTTGAGATTTTCAATTTTAAAATATATAAGTTCTATGTAACAATTAGCAGCGTTAGTTATTTTATTATCTATTGATATCAATTATTAACAGCTGGTCTAACTGCAACGCTTCGATATCGCCTTTGGGTTGTGGAGATCAGATGGCAGTCGCTTCACAGAAAATGTCAAAGTTAAACCAAATCCGCAGTTGAACTGGTAAAAGCGGACCCCAGACTCGGATGGGACTGGGATTAACGCTAGGATAAAGAATTATATTGTTATCAATTGATAATCAAATTTTCATTTATCTCTGCACTACCCTAGCCTGTACAGACACTCTTATAAATAATAACTTTCCTTTCCACACCTTTACAGCTCAATTTACCTCTGTTAACCTTTAATTAATATCATTTAAATCTACTAGCATTATATTTTTTTTACGTTTCAACATAAGATAGTTAACTCTGGAGAAATACCGCAGAATTTACAGACTTTTATGTCAAAACATTACAATACCTAACTGTGAATGAAAGAAAGCCCCAAGAACACGCTTTTTTAAAGAAAATTTGTAATTTTTGTCAGCTCGCATCTCTGTACTGAATTCTGACCCCATAGACGCTGTATCTTACGTGCGACCCTCTATCCCCAGTTTCCTCGTGACCCCCGTTGCACTCCTTTAACTCATATAATATGCCCGTAATTTAATAGATTTCAACTAATGTATGGGAATCTACCGGATCTATTGACAGTTATGCTTACTGCTATGCTCCTTTAGATACTAGCGTGATAACAAAATAACTCATGTTGTTGACAAAGGATGTGGCATTCTATTGGTCAAAGAAATTTTCAAATTGGTTCAGTAGTTTTGGAGCCTATTTAATACAAAAATAAACAGAAAAACAATCGAATCTTTCCTCTCTTTATCATTAAGTACAGATTTGAGTATTATATTTAATTCAGATAACTAAAATGAAAGATTCGCGTAATGTAAATAGAGGTTTCCTTCAAATTTTATGTGCTCAATTCTGTCAATTTCGAAAACGTCACATCTCATGAATATACATTATCTAAATATGTATATAAAATAATATTTCGCAACTAAAATTTCTGTAATTTTCCATAGCTAATTGAACCCAAATAATAACTCAAAAACACATTTTATGAATCTTAAACTACTTTGGAAATACGTAGTTCTTTTCTTTTCCTGAACATTTTAAATTTCCGACTTGTGACCTTTTCGAAATTGCATATTCTATTATTTTGTTCTTAAAGACGTTGGAATATGATTTGAAACATTACTTTGTGTGGGATTTTATCTTTGTTCTTTGATATAAGAGCATTAGGAGTATGCTAATGATTCTATAAATACTCCAAACCTCATTATTTGCTACTGATATGGAAGAAAATTGTAACTGTATTTAGCTTCATTGATTTTTCTTATCATTATATTTACGTATTTCGTTTGTACATATAAATGTTTCTGTGAATGTCCGCAATTAGTGAATGTTGAGATGCACCGGTATATGTCGACAATCACCAAAAATCGATGGTGTAAGTCCGAATTTTTCTTAATTTATACTTGAATCTGACATACTATACACCGTTGAATGTTACACAGGGGTAATATAGTGAATCTAAGATTAGACGATTGATAGCTTCTATGAATGTAAACCTGCCATTGGTGACGTATATGTCTGTGAGACCGGGTGAATAGAAAAAGTCAAGTAACTTTTTGATCCGCCATCGATGCGTTTTGCAATTCCGAGTAGCTTCCTCATTTAAGGTCCCCCACCGTAGATTTTGTCCGCGACAGCGCCGCGGACTCACGTTACAGAGCTTTCGCCTAAACCCGGTCCGTATGACCACCATCACCAGTTATGTAAGTAAATTATTCAAAGTTGAACTTGCATAAGTCTTTAAATTTTGAAAAAATTGAAAATGTATGTGATGCATTTTACTGTCATATTTATCACGATATATATTATATGTCCCAATTTTATCAAAAAAACCATAAATGACATTTTTCTCTTCAAAATAAACACTTTAAAATGCGAGTTGCCAACATAGTACCAAAGTGAATTACTACAAAAATATTAGGTACATAGGCGTTTTATCGAACTAGCCATTTTAATCTCAAAAATTCAGCGTTTGGTTAGGAATTCAGAATTCAAATTCATTTCAATTTTAAGCTTGTCTGTTTTTATTTCGAAAGTGATAATACATTTGTTTTCGTGCTATTTAATTTTACATTGAAATCATTCTGTGTACTCGTACAATATAGAAAACTTAAAATATCGCATTATTTTCGAATACTAGTTTCATCGCGGCACCCAGCGCTGCAGGAACAGCTCGCTTAAAGCTATGTACGGAGAAGCTACTGTTAAAGAAAAACAGTAAGTTTTTGGTTCCAAAGCTTTCATTCTGGAAATTTTGACCCACAGAATAAACCTCGTGGACGTCCAGAGACCCTAGTTGTCAATGATGATTTGAAAGTAATCGTGATTTGAAAGTTAGCTGCAGGTTTTGGTGTGAGTAATAAAACCATTAAGAGTCATTTGAAACGAATTGGAAAAGTGGCGACGTTGTCAAGCCGTCGCCAAGTGAGCGAGGTACCAGAAATTTCAATATAACTGCTTGGATACGTAGCTGGCGACGTCACCATGGTGTCCGTTGAGGCAGGGAACTAAGCATGCATGGCATACCCTACAACACCAAGCCAGCATTTCATGGATCTTCCCTCTAAGTCTTATGATCTAGTATACTGTATTATATTATCTATATTCGTATTCATAGATTGAAATATCTTCAAGCCTAAAAGTTATTACCAAATTTATTCATATTTTAAATTTCTGCTTTTTCGTATCCCAAACAACATTTTTATAGGTACAAGTTACAGGTACAAAGTAAGCAAATTTCCTAACTACTTCTATAAAAGCAGTCAAACTTTATTAATATTTGCCGAACAAAAACTGTATCGTATATTTTTTATTCATTGCGTAAAATATAGTGAAGGGAATTGTTTTACTGGCAATTTTAATTTCTTACCAATCCCGACATTTTGAGTTCTGGAAACCGTGTAATGAGTTTCCAAACTCGTTCGCTGTGAGATTTATTGCTCAAAATTACTTCGGCCTCAAAATGTATTGCTGTGTCTTACTTTGATAACAGAAAGTCTCAACGCGTTGACTTTTCGTTTGGAAACTGCTACAACATTTTCGAAGAAGCGAGAAATTCATTGTAGATACAATTGGAATATTAAGTTTATAGCGATTTAAACGTTTTGTGAAATTTAAATCTTGAATAATAAAATTATAATGTGGATGACATCTGACCACGGAGGACAGAATATGATTAAGTAGCATCTGACATAATGGTAGAATAAAAAATTACTTTTCATGATTTGTGTGAATAGTCAAATAGTTGAAAGTAAAACTCATAAAACAATAGCAGCATGTTTCACACATTGTAAGTGTTCTTTTTATACCTTACTCTTTTTCTCTTTATTTGTATTGGGTTTACCTCAATATCGTGCTGTTCGGTGAGAGGTTATTTTATCCTGTTTCATAAATTGGGCATCTTTCCAAAAGTTTTCGAGGTACGCTTTGGTCAAAGCAACGGATGGCGGTAAGATAGAAAGTTAAAAAAAATGAATAATTGTGTATATATGTATAGGTCTTGATAAAAAAAATGATAAAGGAGGACGCCCGAGTAAGTATGGATTCCGTGCCTACCCTGTAACAGACATGGGCATTCTATGTCAGTTTGTTCGCTGCTGCTCAAAAAAAGACAAAACACCTTATTTGGTTGGAAAATCCATAGGGTTTATTTAAAAAAACTTTAGGGAAAATGTGTTTGTTTTCAAAAAAAAGTACGTTCTTCATAAGCAAAGGCATATTTTATGTAAACAAATGAAGAATTGTTCCAAAAATAAACGCGGTCTTCGAAAGATAACATTGAGGTGAATACTTAAAGAAGTTATTATCAACAGTCATGACGTATTTTTATATTTAACAGTCATTACAATAAGTTACAATAATCAACGTAAACGTATCTCCAGAACAATCAATTGAGGGAGCCTTTTCTATTATCAAAAGTTATGTTTTATAAGTATGAGTATCATCACTTTCATCGCTGGTGCTGGTGATAGACAATAGCTTTTCCTTGTAATGTAAAACTCCTAACAGGCCACTGGATTTAGTTCGAAGCGTTGTTTTTTTTTTTTTTTGCTGCTTCGTATACATCGCTTTAGTCATATTAGCGTATTCTACCTATATGAAATAAAATAATTTTATAAGACTTTTTGTATATCTCCAGACTAAAAAAATATCGGTCCTTCTAGACCAGCGTTTCCCAATTGCCGGGTCGTGACCCGGTACCGGGCCATGAAAATACAATAACAAGTCGCACCATTTCAGCCCTTTTAAAGAAAATTTCTATTATCGATCGGCGCATCGTATATTAATTTAAATTAAGCTGGGTTTTCAACACTAGTTTACCTTAAAAATAAATATTGAAACTGATTTAAATTGGAACCAACCCTTAGGATAGAACTTTCGTCATTTTCTGCAAACTTGTATGCTCTAGTAAAAAATAAGTAACAGCGTCATACTTCGCACTAAAATTTTGTGACTAAATAGGTCATCATCATCATCTACTTGCCCTGGTCCCAATTATTTGAGGTCGACGAAACATGTCATTCTCCTCCATAAATTCCTGTCAGATGTCATTTCCTCAGTTACTCCCTTCTTTGCCATATCATCTTTCAAGTAATCCATCCATCTTTTCTTGGGCTTACCTCTGCTTCTAATGCCCTCTACATTCACACTTTGAACTTTCCTTACAACATTACTTTCCTCGCTTCTCATAATATTTCCATACCATGACAGTCGCTCTGTTCTCATTTTTTCTTTCACTGGTGCCACTTTTAAACTTCCTCTAATATATTAATTCCTTATTCTGTCCATTCTCGTCACACTACACATCCATCTTAACATTTGGATTTCTGACACATGCAGTTGTCTTTCATTCGTCGCTTTCAAGGCCAAACATGAAGATCCGTACATTACGGCAGGTCTGATCACGGACTTGCAGATTTTCCCCTTAAGCTTAAATTGGGGATCACATTTTGTGGCTCTGACCTGCCACCATTTGATCCACCTAGCATCTATTATGTGCCTTACACTGCCATTCATCCAATTTACTCTGTACCTCAAGCCCATCTTCACCAACGAGGATGATATCGTCAGCAAACAGCATACACCAGGGGCTCTTCTCCTGTATCTCTTATGTCAAGGCATCCATTGTCAACAGGAAGAGATATGGGCTTAGCGCCAAACTCTGATGCAAGCCTACCGCCACATTGAATTCGCCGGTGTTGCCAGCAGAAGATCGTACAAATGTTCTTGATCGGCAGTACATCGCACAGTTCAACTGTATGTACTTCCGCTTTCTCTTTCAGGGTCCACCACATAATCGTTCTGAGTACTCGCTTATATGCCTTCTCGAGATCCACGAACACCTTGTGCAAGTTTTTGTGCGCACGACTATAGTTTTCGCACAGTTGGCGGAGAGCAAAAATGGCGTCTGTGCTCCCCTGGCCAGGCATAAACCCGAACTGGTTTAAGGTAATCACGCTTTCCTCTCGTATACGCTTCTCTATCACTTTCTGACATGAGCTTTATTCCCCGATCCCCGATAGTTTCCGCAGTATTGCACGTCACCTTTATTCGCAGTCTAAATAGGTGATACCAAAGTATTGGATGTATCTAGTATTATTAATGGAACCAGTTTGGGTTAAAAGTATTCAGTGGGTCACGAAGGGGCAGTGTGAAAATTACCGGACAAAAAGGGGCAGAACAATGTTTGGGAAACACTGTTCTAGACAATATTAAATCTGAAACCCAAACATTTCAAAGATCGCGCCTTGTAAAAAATATCTACTAGATGCTTCGAATGACTCAATTATGTTTCAAATCTGTTAGTGGCTAATCATATTCTGTCCTCCGTAGTGGGGAAGTGTTTATACATTGCCCTTTAATGTTAGCAGGCAGATAAAATAGTTCTTCCAAATTGGCTGAATACAAAATGAATACAACACATCGTAGCATATAACAAAATAGTTCTAAATCAAAATCTTCACTTGCTATCAAAAGGGCAATTGCCGCTCTTGCACCATTAGGCGGTCTATAACAGGCACTAATATTAGCACACACTACTACGCATACTATGTAGTAATGAAATAAATAATATAATTAATTTACAATGAATAATGTATTATGATTATTAAAATATTTATTCTCGCTTGATGTTTTCATACTTATGTAATACTTTATCTTTATAGTAGTTACATTATTCTCACAACTATCAAGTGATAATTAGTTAGTGGGCAGCATTTAATGGTCAACAGCATTGGAACTTTTTAAGGCTGTGTGTTCGATTTAGAAAGTGTAGTACATAATTATGAGAGCTAATTCTAAGATTAACTCGTGCTAAAAATACATTATTTATGGTAGTATACTTCAAACAATTTCGCTTTTATTTATCGCTTAAAACCAATTCACTTCACTTCCCTTTTTTGAATGGCGCTATAATAACTTTAACAAATTCAAATTTTTATTCACATAGAAAATGTACAAAATCTTTATCAAAGAGATTCGTTGAAAGCTTTCGATACATCAAAAGCTGCCAGCGGTAACCTTTTATAGCCGTCATGAATGATCATGAAACGAATCGTTATACATGTTTAAATATAATTGGGTGCTAGGGTTATTTAAATAAAAAATATAAAAACAATAAGTACATAATATATACAAACCAAAGAGTCATATGCTTCCTCTAAGATTGGGGACCCAAGAAGACGGAGAGAAGTTTTTTGAACAATTTTTAAATTTGGGGCCAAAACATTGAATTTTGATAGTGTCGAAATGCTGTCAATATTATCATCAAGATAAATTTCACATTTAGTTGGATTCAATTGTAAACCAATGGATCTAAATTCATCTTTTAGAAAAGCCAAGTCATTTATAACTGTATTAACGTCTCCTCCTAAGGTCCCGTCATCTAGATACCATATGTTAAATTTAGAATTTAGCTGCCGAATTATAGGGTGTATAGCGAGGCTACGTATGCATTAACGATAATGGACAACACATGAAATATTTTTAATTTATCGCAACTTTAATATTAAAATCTTAATAATCTTTATAAGAAAACATAAATTTGTTACTTTTAAAACTAATTTCTCAACAGTTACGGCACTTCAACAATTTTTTTTAAGTATTTAAGATCCGTAACTTACCAATATGTCTTATTTATAACTATGATTAAATTTAACAAAATAATCAACAGGATAATCAAAAAATATGGTAGACAATTACTAAAAAATTGAATCACAAATAATAAAACTCCACTCACATATTTTTTTCAGAAATAACTACAGTCACAAATTGTCACAATGGTTCCTACCTTAAACAAGGGTTGACGGCCGTCCTTTTAATTACTCATGCCGACGAATGCCACCGTCTGACTCCTATGGGAGTTCACGTACCTATAACATAAAATATTATGTTGAACAATTTAGAGTCTAGACTGTGAGATACAAAATAAATTTATGTTCAAAACCACATACTCGTAACTACAAAATCTAAAGGTGCATTAACTGTAGTTTCACGGTTCAGAATGGCACTTACGTGACTCTTTGCGATCGTTTTGGTGTTATTGCGACCCCTATTTTAAAATAATCTTCAACCCTGGGCACGAATTCCTGGTTTAAAAATATTAACATAAAAATATATGTACATGTTGTTCTACGCTACACAAAGGTTGTGTTAATTAAAATAGCTTGAAATAAAGCTTGTAGTGTAAATAGGAATCAGAGAAAGAACTTGCGTGATACAAGCTTTTGAAGTCAGCACAAATCTTGTAATAATCATTGTTTTTTTAATAAAATCTTTTATTCTAGCTCACTTCGTAATTGAATGGGACAGTAGTTTTTTATAGTACTATTTAATATATAATTGAAAAAAAAACTATAGATTAAATCCACGATGGAAGAATGGATAATGATTTGGAACAAAAGCTATTAAAACT
This sequence comes from Eilema caniola, assembly GCA_949126895.1. Lineage (NCBI taxonomy): Eukaryota > Metazoa > Arthropoda > Insecta > Lepidoptera > Erebidae > Eilema > Eilema caniola. The sequence goes on along the minus strand of OX421460.1, from coordinate 10,035,570 downwards.
TTAAGACGTCTATTAAGTCATTTTCTCTTAGAGAAAAAACATGTAACATGAAAATTATCACTTGATGTTAAAATAGGCTTACCTACCGTTAAGCACCTGGTCTATTCATATGCAAATGGTTATATTATAACGAAAACACCGTCTGTCTGTCTGAAGACTGAAGTGGCAAAGTTTGACCGTTGTGTACAAAACTTTATTTTTATTGTCCTGGACGAAATAAGTTGCTTGAAATAAAACAAAGTACTGCAAAGAAACTCTGTGGTTGCTTTGTGCGAGTTCCTTGTCTTTTATTTTGTTGTTAAAATGTAAAATGCTTTTGTTAAAATTTGAAAATACATTATTTTTAGAACTTACATTTTAAACAAGAAATGAAAATCCACATTTCAAAGAAGAAAAAATGTACCTAGTACCTATGTCGTATATTTAATGTTTTGTATACATCTGGAAACTAAATTATAATAGAAAAGCGATGCTTACTTGCGTCTAGATAGTCTTAGCTTTCTTTGTTTACTTTTACTGTTTTCTTTCTGCACCTATTACTATTCTAACGATTTATTTAAATTTTGGCTCAGATATAGGTGTATATCTGGAAGAAAGTTAGAATTTTCTCTGATAAATAGGGTTCTACATGGATGGAGTTGTGAGCATCAGCTAGTTTCATATTAGAAGACATAGTTATATACATATAAGATAGTCTCATAAAATATAAGAGTTTATAAAACTTAACTGATATTATATATAAACATCTTGCGTGATTCTCTGTCACGTCCAATGTTTTCACAACGGAGCTCAGAATCCTTCTCCTCCTTTAATCTTGGTGCATGCGATTTTTTAGGTGCGGCTGCTGTGTGATCTTCCTAGCTTAACATGAAACGCTATACCAGAGCCTTGTCCGTTCTAGCAAGGGCACCAGTTGGGCTAATAATTTAGTACCATTTTGCTATTATCGTAATCCATACAACTTTGAACAATTGAACATATTGCTTGTATAATAATAGTCTACAGACTATTATTATACAAGCGGGCGGAGCCGCGGGCAAAAGCTAGTAATCTATATTTTTATGAGCCACAGATAACGTAAACAAAGGAAATGATCGTCAGCAAATTTGCATTTACGGGCACTTTCTAAGTTTTCGATTGTAATCATTTTAATGACTAGCTCTAGTGTTAGATTGACTCGCCAATAGAAGAGAATTTGTTTCCTCATAAAAACTATTTTTCATCATTCTGTATTGCGTCTTTGTTTACACTCTCAAAACTCTGTGTATTGTGCGGTTTCCCTTAATCACAATTAAGGGAAACCGCACAATACACAAATTGATTGGTATTTTAATAATATACAATTAATGTAATCAGGTATCTGTAAATTACACAATTTATAAACTGAAATTATCGATACGGCTCTTGAAACATCAGTAATTTCAATCAGTGCGCTAGACGTAATAATAATCATTTGTTCAATCAATCAATTGTTCAATATTTGTATACTGCTAGCTGTTGTCGGTTGCTTTTTTCGTATGTAATTCTTATCCAATCTATCATTATATGTACTACTTGCGATCCGCCCCCGGCTTCGCACGGGTCTATGTTACTTAGGGTGAATGTAGCTTTCCAATGGTGAAAGAATTTTTGGAATCGGCACAGTAATTTTTAAGGTTATTCATTACAAACATACAAATCTTTCCTCCTTCTAATAGCAGTGTAGATGTATTTCAGCCAGATCGGTTCAGCCGTTTGAATATCATTCAGGTAGTTACTAAAGAGAATCTTTACGAACTTTTACATTTTCTAATAATAAGTAGAAAAAATACATCAATCATGCTTTAACAGGCGCTCTTTAAGAAATATGCAGAGTACAAATAGTTTTTTTAGATCATATTTGTAAGCAATGTCTATATAAGCAATGATAATAACTATGAAAAACTTATTGTCCAAGCCCGTTATTGTGAATGCTAAGCCGTAACAACGCGTGTAAATCTGCACCTGCACTTTTAAGTATTCTATGTTAACCAATTTTAATCCAACATCTTCACGTTACGACTGCGTTCAAAACTCGATGTTACTCAGTAAAATGACCTACATGGCTTACGTCACTTTTAATAGTTGGCTAATTATTAATTGTGAGTAAAATGGTAAATATGTACATAAATAATAAAAAAAACTGTGTGAATAATAAAAATCTTAATGCGTATATTAAATAATAATCTATATTTTTATGAGCCACAGATAACGTAAACAAAGGAAATGATCGTCAGCAAATTTGCATTTACGGGCACTTTCTAAGTTTTCGATTTTGATGACTAGCTGTAGTGTCAGATTGGCTCGCCAATAGAAGAGAATTTGTTTCCTCATAAAAGTTATTTTTCATCATTCTGTATTGCGTCTTTGTTTACACTTTAAAAACTCTGTTATTGTCAGTATATTTGAAGTTATTTAATAATTTCCATGTTAGTTAGAAATTCGTATAGAATAGGAATGATCGTCAGCAAATCTGCATTTACGATATTTTTGCAATTAGGATTGATTACTCATTTAGTAATGATTATGGGTCATCCCAATCGACCAGGATCAGGTCAATCAGCCGCCATATTTGCCATTCCGAACTCTGAAAATGAATCTAATCACTCACGATTACATGCACCTTTAGCATAAATGCAGAATAATAATGAACGAATTTATGCTAAAGGAACAACAACTAAAGATAACATTACCAGACAAATCAAAATTGTTTAATAAGTATTTTAAAGTACTGATAATAAATTTATTAGGAATTATTGCATTACTTAATAAGTAGCAATAACGATTTCACACTTGAACTCATAATGGTATTCTCAAGCGTCAAATTACTAAACACAATATTAAAATTTCTCAAGGAAAGGAAAATTGCGAAACAAGTTACCCTAACTACAGATTCTTAATTAATTATTCAATGAGTTTAAAGACGCTCTTAAAATAGGGTATATTTTAAGACAGTGTGAAGTACTGTGGAATTATTAAACCGAGGAGAGGCTTATCGGCGCTTTTCGAGCTGTTTTGTCAAACACATCTTGTATAGAAGTTATTCGCTTGATGTTATTTTAAAACAATATCTGCATATCGACAAGATAATAACATAAATACATAAAGAATATAGATATACAGGGCCATTTGTAATTAACTAGCATCTTTCCAGAGGTTGGTAGCAGACATCATAAGTAACAACCTTTGTTCTACAACCTTTTGTAATTCGTTAAATTGTACTTCATGCAAAAATAAATATTAATTTAATTTTGTGTCTGACAGTCATTAACTCTATGATGCAGTTTACGCGCATCGTTAAAAATAGGTAAACAAACACTAACAAAATTAACACTAAGTCCACAATCCCTGCATACTTTACCAGGCTTGGGACTGGCTACATTAAAAAAACAAAAAGACGCCTAAGAAATGCTAAAGATGAAACGTACCTACACTTATCATCCAAGTAACGATTAATAACCTAATAACATGTTTTAATGTCTAAACAAACATTGGTAGGTAGGTAGATTAGAAATATTTCGCTTTTGATTTTTTAATGCAGGCGTATTTAAAAAGTGGAATCAGCGTACATATTTACAATAATTGAACTAATAGTTGAATTTTTTACAATATTTATGATGATACGAGTTTGTTTACCGCATTTTACGATTCACGTAAACAGCAGCGTAGAGTTAATAACTCAGACGTGAACTAAATTAATATTTATTTTGGAATGAAAGTAAAATTTAACGAATTACATATGGTCGTAGAACAAAAGTTGTTACTTATGATGTCTGCTGCCTACCCCTGGGAGGATGCTAGTTAATTACAAATGACCCTGTATACCGGGAATGATCCGCGCGGCTATTGAAAAACACCCAAATTTGATTAGAGAAGATGGTTGGAACGTACTACAAGGGAGTCGTTTACTTAATTAAACCTAAACAGCAAAATGCAGCAAGACTTAAAGACACAGTGAGCTCTTTCTGCGTAAATAGTAAAACCAACAATTTTGCATAATTCGGGTACTCTGAGATAACTTACACTTCAAACTATGTGACAACTATCATCTTGGCCATGACTTGACCATGGCTACTGAAAAGTAGCCAAAACGTGCGTCGGGCTAAAATTAAATAATATCAAATGAATCGTGACAGAATATACTAAATAGTGGTTTTATTAATTTCATCATTTTTAAAATTAATATTCGCATAAACTTTAGAAAATATGAACATGTAAAAACGTAAAAACGTAACGTAAAAAGTAATATTAGGCGGCAACTAACTTGGTGGACAAAGGTAAACAGTTATTAAAAAACCGTGTCCACAGACGTGGACAGTGAGAAAGAACCGGAATAAGTATACTTCAGCATTCTTATTGCCCATTGTAGCAGAAAGAAAATTAAACCCTCGTACAGTTAATTGTTTCGAATCTTGTCTTCTTGTCACGTTTCGCTTTTACACGCGGCCAAACGTACGTGTATAAGCAAGCAAAACGTGGCGATGATAGTTCATTAAAGATTAGACGCTGAAGCAGTGTGATAAAAAGGTGTATGGTTGTCCTAGTAGTAGTAAGAAAAGATATATGTATGTCAATATTTTCAGGGCCTAAGCCAATTCTAACTTTTAGCCGAGACATCTGCTGTATAACGAATTAAAAGTTGGGCAGTAAGATAGAAGTCAGATAGCAGTCAGCGCGCCGTATAAGCCTCATCATTTTTAACCCAACTCATCAGAGTAACCAAGAAACACCAGTATTATCAAACGTGAAAACAGGCAACCAAAACCATTTGAACATTATTTGTATGCATTAAAAGAGTGGACAAAGTTCAATATTCAATCAATTTTTAACACGTGGACTGAATTGATCCGTTGAAAACGTAAGTAAGTCAGAATGTTGTGAATACGAATGATGGGATAAGGGTCACCCACTCATGGGGAAAAAAAAGATCCGAGATCATTTTTCATGTCAACAACAGAAAGAATAAAATATAAAGGTATTTTGTGACATGAAATCGTTTTAGAAAATTAGGTTAGCTAATACAATTTTATATAATAGTATTCACGTGAATGAAAGTTTACGCGATTTTGGTCATATCTCCTATTATACTCAACCAATTAATAAAGCATACGACAGTTTTTATTTTTACCAAGACTTTTCTAGTTAAAATAATTGCATCAAACTCTGTTTCGTAGTTATAGCATTCGTCGTGAACAAACAGCCTGATGATTAGTGTTTTATAGTTCGTAAAATATAGCTTGATATCTGTGACTTTAGAGACTTCGTTTATAAAGACTGCAACAATAAATTTGTTGTTGGAAAAGTTTTAATTTTTTAAATATTAATAAGACATTTGTATAGAAATCTAGAACACTTTTTTCAAATAGAACTTGTTATCAAGGGGATACTAGTAAAAACAAAGGTAATTTAAAATATTTATTATATTTTATTATTTATATTTTTTTTGTTAGCTTACTTCGTAAACTCTTTTCGCAGCCTTGTAGGGATGTGTAATAGACTGGCCAGCGAATATCGATAAAATAAATGTATGACAATTTCATTAATATAAATTGTATAAATGATTATATCTAATAATTTTTTCACAACAAATTCGTATTTTTTTAGTCTTGCAATACCTACTGCTTTCGCATGCAGCGAACAAGCGGGCGCCATCTTTTTTGAGTGCCCACGCCTTGTATACGCTATCGCTACGTGATTAATATTGTTTTGTCGTTATTACTGTTGCTTTGTTAAGTTTTGTTGTTATTTCTAGTTATTTGTTTTTTTTGCACCACAATGCCGAAAAGAACAAAAAAAACTGTTTTGAATAGCGAAAGTCGCGAGTTTGTGATTCGTTTGCGCGAGTATTTTGACCGCGAGAATCAAAATGGCGGACCGCTACTACCATTGGAGCAAGTGTGCAATAGAGTTGCTGACGCTCTTGGTATCGGACGAGCTACAGTGTCTCGAATTAGCAAAGAAAAGTATGGAGAATCGTCAAAGGAGATGGTGGCCGTATCATTCAGTACAAAAAGATAAGGCGCCTACGACAAGCAATCGTAAAATTGAAATTATTACTTGGCTGCAAAACAAAGGAGTAAAAGCCGACAACAGCATGCTCAAGAAAGAATTGCTAAGATTAGTAAGCATTCATAAGCCCCCCACTCCAAGATATATTATAGACGAAATTGCAAAGGAAATGGGCCACACCGTCATCCGTTTACCACCATATCATTGCCATTACAATGCAATAGAACTAATCTGGGCTCAAGTCAAAGGTTCGTATAATCTAAAAAAAAACATACATAAAAAGCTTACAAAGAATTTAGTAGGTTTTTTGTTTGATCGGATACCTTTTTTTTCTAGGTTACGCTGCCAGACATAATGTAGCACCGCCTTTCACAGCAAACAAAATGTTGACATTACTACATGAAGCTTGTGTACATGTAAATGCTGATGATTGGAAAAAGGTAGTTGAGAAGACAAAAAATGTGATTCAAAAAGATTGGGAGCGCGATATTCAATTTGACAACATATGCGATCAAGAATTAATTATTAATCTACAGGACTGCTCTAGACTGCGAAAGTGCCTATAGGCATACATTAGAATTGTTATACACCATATTTACATATTTGTACTAAAGTAGAAATGAACAGTTATCAAGCTTACATCGAGTAATTAATTGAATATTATCCAAAATCTAGCATTTAGCGCTTCAGCATTTTATATAGCCGATTAACCGTATCAAAATGCTCTAGCTGTGGTCAACGTTTACGCATTGCTAACAGAATTATTATGATTGCGTTTAATGTCATAGAAGTAATACAAAAAAAAGACGGGTTGCATTCCGGGAGTGCTGGAAGAAGTGAAAACTTTTTTCTTTCTTTCTCTCTTCGCTATTTACAGAGATAAAGATAAAAAGAACATACCATACCATACCGTAACGTACCGTACCGTATCGTACCGTACCGTACCGTACTGTACCGTACCGTAACGTACCGTATCGTACCGTACCGTACCGTACCGTACCGTACCATACCATTCCTATAATATAGCGCCAATCATAGAACCTATCACTAATTTTCTGTCAGAAGAAATTAATGAATTACGAAAAGAAAAAATAATCATAAAAAGAATAAATTACAAAAAGAAAAAATAATCACAAAAAGCGTCAGAAGCCCAGGTTCGAACCCGGTACTATCTGAAACCATAAGGACTTACAGTCAAAGCGCTTACCGCTAAGCTACGAACCTTCTTAGTGTACCTAACAAAATAAATAATCTGTAGCTAATGTTGTATGAAGGCAGTCGTCGGTTACGGTTCAAAGGTCAAGTGACCCTGACGCGACAAAGGTCACGTGATCCTGATACGAGATTAACACTTTTTACCCATCCAACGCCGCTAAAGAAGTTTGCACTTCAAAAATATAACTATTATTAACCCTTAAATACGTGAATCGGTTCAACGTTTATATATTGATATGGTTTCAAGCTACCGTTCATTCATTTGGCCAGCGTGGGAACGAGACCGTTGCTGCTTTTGGGCTGGGTCGAAATTAATTAATTAAACTCCTATCAATATAATGTATTTAACTAATTTGAAAACATGAAATTGTTGAACGACTGAAAGAGCACAATCCTATGTACGTTCTCAAAGCTGATGAAACTTAGGGGATCCGCGACTGCGAAATACTTTGTGGCGGGTTTTGGAAAGCTGCCGCAGTTTTCGCTAAGCTTGGCTTTATAGCTTTAGTCTCTAGTCCCTTATTAATGACTACTTAGCGTTTTAAAGACTTATTTAAGTCATAAAACGATCTTCATATATGTAACTTATTTTTTATTCCAAGCCGACGAAGAACAAAGGGGAGTACAGATTTAATCTTTTTGAGTTTTTTTTTTTAAGATTATATCTTGAACTGGCTGTTCTAATTCCTGTCTCGCAAACAATGGAACCTATTCCAGTATACTTATAGTGAAACGCTAACAGTTCCACAGTATAAATTGAACTTTTTAAATTGAGCAGTAAAAGGTGCGTCCGTATTTACTTTTAAGGTTTTTATTTATTTTTAATCATCCACTTAACCTAGGACGTAAATTATTTGACAATTAAAATGTGACGTCATACATTTTTAATTCACACAAGTTTTCTGAGATCTTACGGTTTTGACGTTAAGTTAGCTACAATAAGCTCATTACTAGGACGAATGTCTAAAGCGGCACTAGTAGGTTCGTATCAAATTTGGTTAGGCAGGGAGGGGAACTTGGGTATTGAAGGTGAGTGTTGATGTACATCAACAAAAGGGGCCCCTTCTAAACCAACACTTGGGTCGCAAGTCCTGGGCACTGTCCCGAGTTCTCAACTCCTCAGCAACGCGATGGTCCCGGCACCCGCACGGAGAATCCATGGCTTGCTAAGACTATCGTCTCAGCTAAGTATTTTGACTAGCTAGACACACAAGTTCCCAATTTTAACCAGATCCATTCGGCGTTTTAAGTCTAATTTTTTGACTTAATGCCGTGAACATTTTCTACCAGTCAACCATAGGGTGATGCAAATAGTAGTAGGTGCTCGAAGTATCAGTCTAGTACGGTGTGGTAATAAATAAGAAAGTAAACATGAATAAGTATACTTATACAAGTTAATAAGGATAAATTTGGATATGAGGAAATATTTACATACACATATAGACCTATTATACATATATAATACAGATCTATTATAATATACATACGGATGTATTAACTTGATTTATTGATTTGAACCCCTTTTTTCAAGATGGTTGCTCTTGCACAAGGGTTGCAACCCCACAAACTGGGCATTAACTTTTGACTGACCCCCCTTGATATCTAAAAAGAAAATTGCATCCCCCGACACAATGGTACTGACTAATACGCGAAGCCCAAAAAATTTAACATTTTATTGGACTAATAGAAGATGTCAGATTCGTAAAAAATCTTTATTTAACTTTTTTTTATTTCAATAAAGTGGCAGTCAAACACAAGGCCTACCTAATGGAAAGTGGTTGCCGTGGCCGATGGACGTAAGGAATACCAGAGGCGAGGAGAGGAGAGGCCTATGTTCAGCAGTGGACTACGATGGGTTATTTAACTGATTAAATCGTTTAAAAAGGGGTTAAAACCTCTGAGGCGTGGCGGTAGAAAACGCGGCCGATACGTAGCAGGCGCGGGTTCGATCTGCGCTCAGTGCTAATATTTGTACCGTGCTTCGGAAAGCACGTTAAGACGTCGGTCTCGGTTGCCATGAAAACATCTATAGCTGTCGTCACGGGTAGTTGGAGCCCTGAAAATTCCAACAACTGGTCTAACTGCAATGATTCAATAACGCCTTTGAGTCGTGGAGGTTAGATAGCAGGAGCTTCACGGTAAATATCGAAGTTCAGCCAAATCCGCAGTTTGATTGGTAAAGTGGACCCCAGACTCCGATGCACCACATAGTCTGGGGCTTTTAATGCGACTGAGATTAACGCTGCGATGACATACATAGACAGATTAGAGCTTTGGGAAGAACATAGTGGAGTAAAGAAGAGACACAACGAGGAAAAGAATGAGGAAGGAATAAGAAGAAGGAAGAGTAGAGAGTTGTGTAGAGATGCAAGTAGAAGTGGCGGGTAAAGAGGAGAGTAATGAGTCGAGTAGCGAGTCGATAAGAGAAGCGAGTAGAAACGCAAGGAGAGAGTCGAGTAGAGAATCCAGTACAGACTTGAGTGGAAAGTGGAACTCAGAAGTGATTAGAGATTCTAGTAGAAAGGCAAGTATAGAGTCGAGTACTAAGTCGCAAGAGTAAAGTGGAATACAGAGCTAAGTAGATAGTCAAATAGAGAGGAGAGTAGTGTGTTGCATAGGGAGACGAGTAGAGTGTCTTGAGCGTTAGACGGCTCGATTCTCAATGGTAAAATGGATGTCACTTATCGTGCAGTGTTGTACACTGCACGATAAGTATCCACGCCTGCGGAACCGCGGGCAACAGCTACTTTACGCCAAATACGCCAGCGACTCAAGATTATCTACATCAGTCGCAGCGAAGCCGCCGACGAGGCAAGGTCTCCGAAGTCGTCGTCGCACGGACCTGCGCCACTGAAGATGTCGACCGCAGTGATCGACGAAACGTCTGGAACGCAAGTTTCACATGGACCACGGCCAAACAACCCGGAAGAAGTACATTCTACAAACAGCTATTTTGTAATATAGTTATGAAGTAGGTTAGGATAGCTGTTTATTTGTGAGTAGAATCTCTATGAAATTAAAAGTAATGGAGCATTGGTACCATTACAACTTAGGTACTTTATTACATTAAATAAATACGCCTAAATGTATTTTTATTACAAACATGAAATTACATATTTATAAATATTGAATAAGTTACTTAAGAAACATGTTTTGAAAACATAAAATCTTAGTTTTTACCCAACTGCCAAGAAGGGTTATGTTTTGTGCGCGAATCTTGTATGTATGTTCTATGTATGTTTGTAATATTTTTTATGACATATCTTTCGAACCACCGTACGGATTTCAGATCTCAAATAAAAGGTATTTATTTTGTTGCCCATTTGTTCTTGGGTACATAAAATATGAACAAAAGCTGTTTGTTAGATTTTGATGCCAAAATGTAAGTGGTAACAAAAAAATCATTCAAATATATCGAGTAGGTTATTAAAATTAAAGAAATTAGAAGACGATCAAAAAATATATAAATGTCACAATTAAAATGGATTCAATAAAACTAATTATTAAAAATTAAAAAAAAAACACCTGATGCTGAAACGATCGAAACTAGTTTGATAGCAATCGGTACCCGTTTGTAAATCATAAGCCGGATAAAAATAAATTGTTACAGCCTGCTATCATACTTGTTTCAATCTTTTCAGCATCAGTCGGGCTTTTTATTCTTTGTTTGCACATTTTTTGTGTTAAGTTAGGCATACACCAGAAGATCATATATCAGAGGTTTGTGCGAGATGTGTATTATAACAAAATAATTCAAGTGTACTACTGAACTCTTTCAACTAATTACATCGTCTCGCTTCCATTTTCAACAATACGTATTGAACAGCGGTATCTCCTACATACGGCACAACCAATACCGTCTCAAACCGGTTTGGTACTTCTTTTCTTAGTCAAGTGATAAAGACCTAGAATGCCTTACCCTGTAACCTTCTTCTTTCAGTTGCAGGTCCTTTAAAAATTATCAGTAAAAAAAAACCTCGTAACCCAGTTTTTGTAAATTTGAATTTAGAACCGTAATCAAAGAAACATTGACACTAAAATATCTACACTAAATTTCAATGTGTTTCTTTTCGGTTCAAATTTAGCCAAATAGTGGATGTTATTTACAAACTGAGCCATTAACAAGTACTTGTTTATATTCACAGTTTCTCACATACAAGCACCGCCACAATGAATAATTTGCCAAGCATTATTCAAACGCAACACACTCAACAGAATGCCGTCTCTAAATTGTACATTCATGTTTATTACCTACTGTTAGCACTCAGCCCAATTGGTCTAAATGAAGGCGATTTTTAAAAGTAAATTTCAGTTCAATATTGATTGAGATTGGATTACGGAAGGTTACTTAAAAATACATTAGCAACGTTATTTCGATTTTCAAGCGTATTTGAAGGTTCATTCTATTCGTTTCCTTTTGGAATGACAAGATAATTAGTTAGATTTCCTTTTCATCTTTACCGATTGCATTTTTCCTCATCGACCTTTTTAATTTTCTTCAATTACTTCTTAATTAAATTTAAGGGTAATAATATAAGTCTACTTGCTTTTATAAAAGTTGGGAATGATGCCTCACTCAGAAGCAGAAATGATAAAAACAGATAGAAACACCGAACACGGTTAGTACATTCTTAAATATACACATGCTTATTGGCTTTTTCTAGAGGTGACTAGGGGCACAAAATAAATAATAGTACTAGCGTCTAGGGGCTACTTTTCATCGGAAAGAAAGTGATGTTTGCACACAATACCAATAAACGGTCGGTGTCGGAAAAGTAACGGCTTTCAACATCATCATCATCATTTAGGTACGGGGCTTGTAGGTGAGTTTTTGGGACTCAATTTATCTTTATCACCATCATTTATAAATAATTTCTCACTATATACGACAACCAAAAATATTGTAGATACTTCAATACTCTCTAAATTTAAGAGCTTTCGCTCTTGTCGGTTGAGTATTCGCCACTCTTCTCTTGTCTACATTTCCTTATACCTCCTGAAACGATGAGACCTGTATCTTTTCCTTTATCTGTGCCTTAAACTTAGCTCTTGGTCTACCTCTTCTTTTCTTTCCTTCAACCTTTCCTTCTATGCTATTTTTATGTGTATCAGTAGAGTCTTATCAGGTGACCAATCATCTTTCCTCTTCGGTTTTATAATCCACGTTTTACAACCATAGAATGCAATGCTCCAAACATACGTTTTAGTAAATCTTTTCCTTTAATGAGATGTTTTGGTGTTAAATAAAAGTATCTTGTTATTGAACGCTTGCTAGACAATTGAAATTTTAGTCTACCAGGTCTTGCAACACATTTTCGCTTCCTGCGATTGCAGCAATATCATCTGCAAATCTAATAAATTAATATTCTCCCCATTGAATTTAACCCCTCCACTAGAACTCTCTTTAATTTCTTTAATGACATTATCTTTGAATATGTTAAATATTAGTCGTGACAAAGGACATACCTGTGTAACGCCCTGTTGGATTTCTGCTGGTTCCCTTTCTCCATATATTTCAATTATTATTTGCTGTTCCAATTCCATAATTATCTTTCTATAAACCACTCGCGCATCTTGAAGCGCCCTCATCATGAGCTTCCAGCGCACTCTGTTGAATTCCTTCTCCAGGTCAACAAATGCAAGTTGTGTTTCCAGCCCCAGTTCTATTCTCCTGCCCATAATTAGTCTCACATCCAGGCGAACAAACGGTGTATTTTATACGTTAATTCTGTATCTCATCAGCTCCAATGGTCTTCACATTTTGTGCACTGTTTAAAGCTAAGTCAAATTCCCTTCTCAATATAGGCTGTCCCAGTTTATTCCACCTCATAGTCTTTCTCTATATCTTCCTCTGACAATCCTTCCCCATTATAAAGTCTCTCAATGTACTTCTTTCATCGTTCCATAATATTTTTACAACTAAATGTCCTGTTTTATTAAGTATGGCGGTACTCGAGGCGCAGCATGTACCTTTTCTAGTCTGTTCTCTCATGTATTTATTTTTCGTTGCATTCCCTACATTTTAGTGTTATTCTATTCGCCAGCTTGTTATATTCCTTTTGTTTTATTAACAAATCAAAATAATATTACTCGTTTTTATTATCTCACAAAGGGCTTTTCAATATTTTTTCCATTACAAAACCTGAGTCATAAATTAAATATGTGACGTACATCTGTTTCCTCAATGCTTTCAGATAATTATTTATTAAGAATATGCGCCATGTGGCCGGTGGCCCTCCCAACCCGGCTAGTGTTATGAATAATTCATACGGTGCCAACTCAAGGAATCTCTTTACGATTTATTTTGGGACATACAGACGTAGATATTTGATAGCTGATGTACAACTATTATGTTTAGAGTTGTTACATGATTTTATATCAGTATTTCCCACCGTAGGTGCATATTTTGGCAAAATAGTTTCAATGCACAAGTAAAGTAACAATACTTAATTGGGACTGCTTACAAGTGATATTCAAGAGATTCATCAGACGTCGATCGCGATTGCATTCAATATCTTTTTTATTTCACCCCGGGTCCTACGTTGGGGCTCATATACCTAACAGTTATATTCAAAAAATTAAAGACGTATAGGCTGCAACATAGCGCTGAAGGAAATTTCAAATGACTCTAACATGCTCGCTAATTTTATTGATATTATGTACGATACATTAGATATGCTAATGCGATTACGTATTAATGACACACGTAACACAAGTTATTCTCACTAACGAAGCTCCCATAACCACTGTTCTAAGTGATTGTCTGACTAATAGACGTATTGATCATTATTGAAAATGTATTACTGTTCAAGCAAGAGTACACCACTTTCAACTTTTATTAGTGAATTGCTTGTAATTCTGATACTGGGCTTACTTTTTATAAGTTTATATGTTACTTGTTGCTATCTGTACAATGTGTCACTGGTGCCAATAGGTTCTTGAGTAACAAAACGGCCAGGTCATATATTATCTTGACTAAAGTGTACTTAAGACTAGCGTTCTATGTGCCAGTCATCTCGAAATCGAAGATGGCCCTGGGTCAACCGGAGTGGCTTAGACAATCTTACGCCCGGGTTCTCAGGACCTAAAAGGCATGCGGTTTTAGATGGTTCGATTCCAACAAAACAGCTCCTATTCAGCCCTTTAAACGGTTTGTTTTCCGTAGTAACATTCGTTAGTACCATTGATGGTACCGTGGCAATTTTTATTTGCTGTGGTACCATTAATGGTACTACTGAATTTTCATTTGCTGTGGTACCATAAAGTGGACACATTAAATTTAAAAAATTAAGGCATTAAAATAAAGCCAGCACCTATTCGTCTTTCTGCCTTGCTGTCTATATATATATGTAATTTCGAATTTTTACAAATAATTTTAGTCTAGTGACAACAGCATAAATTGGTATTTACCAATTGATGGTACTACGGCAAATATAAAAAATTATAGAACTTTTAATGGTACAACGGCAATTAAAACTAGCAATGGTACTGTCTAATGGTGCCACGGTAAACAAACGGTTTGAACGTGATTCAGTAAGAAACGTCAAACTTCTTAACTTTTAATATTGGTAGGATTACAATTTTTTTATTTATAAGTATTCACAAAACACGGACAATAAGGCATATGATGTACAATGATTGACAAAAAACCCCTACCGGTTTGTCTATAGGTAACCGCGTTTACATTCGACTCGGGCTTCCTACTAATATTATAAACGCGAAAGTTTGTTACTCTTTCACGTAAAAATACGAAATGGATTTTAATGAAACTTTACAACAATATAGCTTATACATCAGAATAACACATAGGCATCATGCTACTACTCAAGGGACCGGAGTAGGGATCATTAATGTCAACAAATCCGGCTAGCATATACAGTGTAGTTATTTCTGTCGCTAAGCCGGCACGCGGCGGCGCTGTGCATCGCGCAAACGAAGTTCATGCAGAACACGTCACATTACACTTTTTCTATATAATGTAGTATGTATTAACAATTTCAAGTACCTAAAATATTATATGACTTTTTTTTTACCGTCGGGAAATCCCCACGGAGCCGGAGGGGGAGGTTATGTCGGACTCGAACCTACTAAACCGCACGCCGTCTGTGGGTCGATGTTCTAGGCCGAAGGTGAGGTTGTCTCGCGACATATCCCTCGCACCCCGGCTGACCCAGGGCCATTCCTTGCGGTATGGCCCTCCTCGGGATATATTATATGATAAACTGCCTAAATTCCTTAAATAAACCCAGATATAGAATATGGGTAGGTTGATATAAAATGGTACCTTCAAGTAAGTCTCCGCATTGCCGTCGTACTATTACTTATTGCGTGGTATTGCAAAGCAATGATTCTTACTTATGTCAATAATCAAGTTCACATTCGTCCTTTTGCAAGCGCATGTGCAGCCATTTCCAAGAACAGTAACGGAATTACGATACAGCGTGTTCCATTTAAATATTAATATTGTGGGTATTATGTAATTTTTTTAACGAAAATATATTTTTTGTAGTATTTAAGAGTTATATATAATAATATTTTTCAAGTATGTTAAACTCGTTTTTAATATTTTATATGTAGTACTTCTTTAGTTTACGTTTAGAATTATTTTCGTCAAGTGTTTCCCTTGGGGCTACAGAACGCTGGCTGTACAGTCTAGGGATGAGATGTTCACACGTTCGTCGACCATAATAATTAGTTCTCAGGCTCGTAGTCATCACATTTTTCCTCCTTATTTGTCTGGTTTGGATTTTACCTTCCATGGGGCACAGAAATAGCTGCGGAAGAAGGTTGTGTTCACTAAGCAACGCTAATTCTACTAGTTCCTGCACCGGTACTATTCCGCAGTAACCAAAAAGACCCCGGTAACAATCTTTAAAGATTTTTTTCACTTTTCGATGTACAATCGTTTTGAATAATTTTATTATTAGATTGTATATCTTATCTAGGTTAGTTTTAAAGGTACGACCGTAGCTAGTGATGCCGTAGGTGATGTTTATTTGTAGTATTTTATAAGGCAGTTTGTATTTGAGCATGTTAAATTTCGCTATTAGTGCACGTAGTTTGTCACATACTTTATCCATATGCGGCGCCCAGTTAAATCTGTCATCTACAACTAGTCCGAGGTAAGTGGCTTGGCTGACTTGCTGGATACTTGTGCATTTCCCGGTATACCGTATTCCTTTGTACAGGTGCAAGCAATTATGGTTGTAGGTTATTAGACTGACCTTGTTAGGATCCCGTGTATTATGAGCAGATTTCACGTGAAGTAGTTGCGTCTTTTCCGCATGAGACCACATGCTTAATGATGTAAAGTCATCTTGCTTTTGCAGGGCTACATCCACAATTCTATCAGCTGCAATTAAGCACGTGTCATCTGTGAACTGGTATATTTCACAATGTTTTATGACGTGTTTAGCATCATTAACGTATGTCAGATAATGTAGTGGACCTAGTACTGACATACACTACTAAAACACACAGTAGATATTTTATTTACAGATATAAATCAACACATCTTCACTACTTTATCTTGCCCGAGTTCGTAAAATCCCGGATCTCACGAACTTAACCGATCCCCGTCTAATATAAAACAGACTTAAACAAACAAAGCAAGGGCACAAAGGGTCGCTATTAGCGCAAATAAACCCCTAGACGAGAAAAAAATGTTGCTTAAGCTTGAATGATAACTTCATAAGACTGTATCCCTTACAAATACTAATAGAACTCGCTCAGAGCGGTGTGGTGTAAGTATAATATATGGAGCGATTAAATGTGAATGATAATAGCTATCGTTCGTTTGAAGCGTTCGTGGCCGAAAGCGCTCTGAAAACGATTAGTGGGTTATGCTACTTGGGCGCGGCTACCATTGGGATGGGTGATCGTTTAGTGGTATTTCATTTAAGCGCTTTTGTGCTTCAGTGGGCATGTTAAAAGTACGTGCTGGCTGTAAATAGTGACCTAATATGGGCGATTTGGACAAATCTGACAGTGATTGGCTACTAACTCTCAATTTAGCCGAAAAAATCAGACGACATCATATTTAAGCGAACCCTGGTCTTCAAGGTAAACGCCTCGGATGCGACCGGGACTAACATAAGAATGATGGATGCCATATAGCTTTTGTCCCCTGATTTTACCTGTCTAAAAGCATTTTGAATATTACTACCTCTATTTTAGGAAATTCTAGTCTGTCCAATTGAGCAGTCCGACTCGGGAAGTACCTCCGCCCTGCTGCGAATACCGAGACCGCGGTCATAAGATCCTCGTGCTGTATACCCGGCGGTGAGTAGGTTAGCCAGAGCTCACTGGGGAGATTTTGTGCTGTCAATGAGAAGACTTGTCTTGCTTTATCTTTTACACTGACGGCACAGAAAAACTCTCTATTCTAACAGGGTTGGCAGCGTGAGTGTGACGCCCCTGGTGTTGCACACGTCCATATTTCACGGTAATTACTTTCCATCAGGTAGGCCGTGTGCTTGTCTGCCACCTAAGTGGTATGAAAAAAAAAACTACCTCTTGTATCGAAAAATACATTCTAAGGTAGTGCTGTTTCAAATCATCACCATAAATGTAATCCAATGTCCAATTGTCGGGCTTTCACCACTTTTGTTTGGCTTAAACTAAAAGTAAAATATTCTTTACTGTACACCAAAATACACAAAAATATAATTTAAAAAAGAATTAATAGAAATTTTTCTACATATTTTGCTTAAGTTAATCTTTAAGTTGTTTCAGGTCCATAAGATCCCAATAGATCTCCCTACACCCCGTTAAATGATTCGAATATGTAATAAGTAATCTAGATACATTTCAACCATATTTCTTCCTCTTTCTTTTTCGTTTCATCTTGGTACGTCCTACATTTTCCACATTCAACAGTACAAACCCTTCAGCTTCGTTATATTAATATAGATAAATGGAACGTACACAAAAGCTTGCGTAGCCCACATTAAGATTTAAATCGGCCTTTCCTTTTTTTATTTCACCAAGGTAGATTGATGGTTAGCTATCAGTGTAATGTATGGGCGCTGCTACACCAGAACCCTGTAAAAACCCTAATTAAAGGATCCCATATCGTCAGAGTCGTTCAAAATGTCTGCGGTAGTTTCACGTCTTTTTTATTGTTAAGATATAGTGAATACTATAGTTAAAAATTTGAAAGAAAGTGTGGTAGTAGTACTAGTACACTTCACAGAATAATTTAAGTGTACAAAGCCCTAGAAAACATCATCAACCAATTGATGCACCTACTAAATAACGGTTTAGGATTTCCTTTCGGGATCGGGCAGTAAGACGCCTGTCGCATACGGAATGTTTAAATTTTAGTAAGTGCTCTCTGGGCTCCTACAAGCAACTAGGAAATCGTTATGAGAGATACCTTTAGAAAATAGTTTGTGGATCAAAACTACTAATCCGACTATCTGAATATGATAATCCGCTCTTCCCACACCCTATGTAAACAAACGCAATAATTTCTCTTTATACCACAGACCACATGTAGTACTCGACATTCCCAGCACGCCTCTCTTACTAACGGCACTACGCATTAGCGCGTCCATTTCTCCTTCATGCTATTATTATGACGTGACGTATGTGCCACTAATTAGTGCTACTATGTTTAGCCTTCTATGTACATATGTTGTAAATTTAAAAAGGCACGGTCGTCAGAAGCTGCGGTATAATGGGGCTTTTGTGTTTTTGTTGTGTGGGTGTGCGTGTGCGTGTATGTGGTCATGTGTATGTGTGTGTGTGTGTGTGTAGCGTATGTGTTTGCGTGAGTGTATATTCTAGCCTCGCATAAGAAAATAGGGTTAAAAATGACCTGAGTACCTGCAATGCCTACCGAGTCGATAAAATAATAGAAACTAGGTAATAAATTATAAAATACTTATTAGACCAATATACACTACCAACCCTTTAAACGACGTACATACTTTCATGAGATCATTCATCCAATTCCTGTGCGTGACCTTACGTAAATTGTAGGGGTGCTTGTGGTAACAATATAAAGGTAACATTTTAACTCACGTTGATGAACCAGTCGGTAAGGACAAGAAATTGTATGAAAGTGAAAGTAAAGTAATGTAACACTACTTGTAGAAAGCAATGTTATGCTTTGGGGTTACTTACCTACCTATCGATAGAACGGATTACAGCAGAAAAATCTTTCCAAGGTACAACGATGAAAAGTCTACAAATTATTTTCTCAAGACAAATAATGTTTTATGAGAGCACGATTCGTTTCATGTTAGCTTTTCTAACTTCAAACTGATATTCAAGTGAATTCATTGTTTTCAGAAAAAGCAAACACTTCCGTAGATATTCTCTACACCCTGTGCTCACAGTGGATTCGTAATCATACTATTCGTTTCTTGTTAGCTTTCCTGAACCGCCTTTTTCTAAATTAAATTTGATAATATTCATCAAGTTAAATCATTATTTCCATAAAAAAGCACTTCCGCGTTTCACTGCATCTCGTGCTCGCAATAGCTCCGTAATTAGTTTCATCGTTGCACCACACACTGCCATTGTATTCTGTAATCATTTGTGTGTCGTGTTATGGGGTCGTAAACAGTAAGCAAGTGTTATGTTTGTGTCTTCGTATGACTTTTAAATTGAGGCAGATGTGTCCTTGTTGTGTCACAATTGATATTAAATTATATATATATAGTAATGAGGAAATTTATAATACCTATGTGACCAAAAGTAGCTTTTATTATTACAGTAATGACACTTAATATAAAACAGTTATGTAAGTATAAGTTTGTTATAACTGAAAGTACCAACTTATAAAAATCAAGTTTTATAATGTGACATTTAATATTCTTAAGCTAGATTTGAAAAATGTTATTTGATTACAAAAAAATCACAATATGTTCTAAGTATGCTCGGGAGTGAAAATTATAACTCTGAGATCAGAAATTTTAAATCAAAATTCAAACCAAAACACGTATATTAGATACGTTATTACGAA
The DNA here is from genome assembly GCA_949126895.1 of Eilema caniola. Classification (NCBI taxonomy): domain Eukaryota; kingdom Metazoa; phylum Arthropoda; class Insecta; order Lepidoptera; family Erebidae; genus Eilema; species Eilema caniola. The sequence goes on along the minus strand of OX421460.1, from coordinate 10,015,355 downwards.
TTTTTGACCTTCCGATTTTAGACTTGGAAATTTATTCATTACGTTTTAAATTAAAGAAGATAAAGACAATCGTTTGCATAAAAGTGATTGGTATAGTGATTAAGACGAATACATATTTTATTACGTAGTACATTATTTTAGCTTGGCACACTGTAATGTCTTTCAGTAAAAAAAACGTGAAGCAAAGAGTATTAATCTTTAAGGTCTTTATAAGAACCCTGGTGTCATATCTCAATAAAACAAGCAATTAAATTAATGCTGTTTATTATGTATTTTACATAATACGTCTTATGCCATCTTAGCTGAAAGGGGAGATGGTCAGAAAGGGACAGAAGTAGGTGCCCATAGAGCCTACCAACATGGAATACCACACTCTCCACCGCCAGTTCGGTGTAGCTCCCCGCAGCCCGTGTTGCCCTCATTTTTAGAGGTATCACATTTAGCACAATATTAATAATACTCTTGGCATCACACTTACGTACACATCCTAGGATGTCCTACGAGTAGAAATGTATTTGTTCTAACAAGGTTTTACACAATTTATTAGTTGATTTACATGTCTTTTCCACTGGCATCCATCTATATCAACAATATAGGTGGTGTCCGGTACAGACTCCTCCACCACTATTCCCTGTATCCAGGGCTGGCGACCCCTTCTATAATCTTTAACCATAACCTTTTCTCCCACCTTAAATTTCACATTTCTACTTCCTGAGGCATTTTTACTATTTATCTAACATTTCCTGTGTTTTTTCTACAATTGGTGGTGGTCTTAACAAGGAAAATCTGGATCGTAACTCTCTGTTGTACATGAGTTTGGCCGGTGTCAATCCTGTTTATCAGTGCGAAATAATCCCACCTAAGTCCCCCTACTAACACAGAATATTACACCTGAAGGAAAACCAGCGTCAGAGCCAGTGTACCTACTGGTATTAAAACATATGTTTTTTAACTTGTAACTTTCTAATTGAAAACGCAATCTATTTTGAAGGTTCAATTATCCTATGAGAACGAACTTACGTTCTATGTCCCTTTATACATTTTTAGCACTATAAATGGCACTGTCTAACTAATAGTACCACGGTAAACAAAATGTTGTATCGTATTGTACTGAATATAAAAAGTTGTAAACGCTATTTTTCATTGATTTGAAATTAGGCATTATGAAATACGAGCTGTTAATAAATAGAATACAAAGTAAGATTGAAAAGACCTCGAACACCTTGATACGACTCCATACACCCATATGTGTACTACATACACTAGTCTCTAACTTTTAGTACCTCAAAAGATAAATCATATTTGCGTAAATATGCTTAGTCTACACCTAAAGATAATGAGGACTGGGCAAAAAAAAAGATTGTGGTGTAATCAGATTATCGCTAGAATAAATGTCTTCTGGGCTGCTGACGTTGCTTAACGATCTTAACGAATGCGGACATCTAGATTGACATTCGTAGATAAAGTCATCTTTGGGGGTCACTGACTTTCTCTCAATAACAAGGGAAATATCAATGACACCAGAAATTTATACTCTCGCAAGTTTGCTCTACATTATTTTTATTTTGTGTCTATAAGACTAACCGAAATTATCAGTAACATTAACTTAACTAAATTGCGTATATTAGAAGTTCAAAAGCTAAAAGTGCAGTCAGACTGATCAGTATACGAAACAAGGACCTTGCGATCTTATTGAGGACTCTTTAACAACACTAAGCTAACCTACCGACGTTATTGACACGGATTAAATACATTGTCATTCTTTTACATATGGTGGATTAGTTGCACGATCTTACTTGTCGATAAAGTTTGTAAACACACATATTGTACTGAATTGTAATGATACTATAATGTACTACATATAAATACTGTAACATGTATCATTTTGTGAAGACAGGAAATCCATTCAGCAGTTTATAAACACCCTGATTTGAAAGTCGTTTCGGTAAAGAAGAATTTGGGCACAGTTTCGATTGGAAAATCGTCTAGAAGTATTAATTTGGCGAAAAAGAAATCATAAATGGCTGGAAAGAATGTACAGGTGGAAGGAATAATGTATGGGGCCTGTAAAAATATATTATTTTCTCCGAATTATTACTTTCAGACGATTTTACTATCGAAAATTTGGGACATAGGGAATACCAAAAAATCTAGAAAGTATTTACAGTATTGAATACCTCCATAAAATCTTCAATGCCATTTTCTAAATCCCAGATAGAGTCGGGACATGAACGAATCTATAACTGAGCTCGTTATAAATAACTTGTCCGAAGCTTTTGTAATAGTTCCCAGGATAGTACTAGAGCTCATATATTTTGATGTTTGCTTTTTACTCATGCCTCCAATGTGGAACCGAAGTTTTATGTAATTTTATTTTTGTTACTTGTATGCGATAACATAGAATAAAGAATAGTAATGACGGTATAATACCTATATGTGATTCTTCCGATTCGGGTTATGCTTGAGCAACCTCATCTGCTGGTCGGTGCATCTACTAAACAACAACCGATTCTGGCAAAGGCTTTACCCTGGATATCAGGCGGTCTGATAGCGCTAACTCCCGGTAAATTCCATATACCAATCAAGGCAATAAGCAGATCATCCTAATAACAATAATATAATATTGCATACATATATATAGTGATAGAGAATGTAATATTTGTCTACTCACACTCTTCAGTACAACAACAAAACAATTCCACTGCTCTTCATGTTTGCCTGTTGAAACCGCATCAAAAGTAGTTTGCAGTAATGCACCGAGCTAGCGCCCACTCGAGACACGTCCAGTGCCCTCTCACTGGCACTTAAACCGTCTTTTAATTTGAAACTCTTTTGTTCATCTCATGTTTATTTTATAACAGTTTTTTATACCCGATTTTCATTTTCTATTAATTATGTTTGAAACACACCTTTGCTATGATGTCTGAAATGTCACTTTTCGTTCTTTTGTTATTTTTTAACATGTGGTTATTACATACATTATTATTAATAGAGAAAGAGGGTGCGTGTCATTACATCGTTCCTCTAGAACAAAAGGCGGCCTATTGGCAGATGTTGGAGTGTTGTACAAACAAACATAAGAATTTTCATTCCGTGATGTAAGATAATTAAGTAGTTCCTTTGGAGCTAATTTGGACGGCACTAGGTGACGCTAATGAAATTTTCTTCTCTGTTATAGAACGCAGCTACATCAGAAAACTATATCTTGTACGGTGAAAAGTGATGCGTGTACGGATTTACTCAATCATAGAATACACCATTCCATTTTGGAGCGGCGTTTTACCCAAGTGCCAAAACTTTCTATCATCGCTCTAAAGTAATTTTTTTTACGCCATATATTTTACTATTTTTAAAAATGATGTTACATGAATTACTTTTCGCGTGAAAAAAAAAAACAGCATAAAATCAGTTTGTCGTAATGCACCTTGCAACCTCTTGAGACTCGTCGAGAGCCATCCGAAAAGTACTCGAGCCGTCTTTTAATTTCAAATTCCTTTGTCCATCTCATGCATATTTCATAACAGCCTATGGGTTGAACTTCATTTCAGGGATATATTAACGAAGTTTGAGTAATTTAAAGCGCCTTAAAGTTTTTTTATTATTGGTCTAAACACGTTAATTTTCTCATAGTAGAATTGAATTCTCCACAGACTCAGGTTCGTGAACACTGACGGTTTTCTTATACCACTTAGAGCGTTTTCACACTCATCCGATATCCGATATACGACATCCGATATCCGACATCCGATATCCGATATCCGACATCCGATATCGGAGGAAGTCAAATGTATGAGATATGTATATTTCTTTCACATTGTCCGGCCCGATATCGGTTATCGGAGCCAAAACCGATATCGGATGTCGGATGTCGGATATCGGATGTCGGATGTCGGATGTCGGATATCGGATATCGGATGAATGTGAAAACGCTCTTAGGCGGCAGATAGCCCACCTAATAGAAAGTGATTACCGTGGCCTATGGATGTATTCAATGTGTACAATACTAGCACAGTCTAACGATGCTAATATTATAAAGAGCTAAAGTTTGTGAGTTTGTGACGTTAAGGGGTAATCCCTGGACCTACTGAAACGATTTTCAAAATTATTTTACCAATAGAAAGCTACGTTATTGTGGAGTGTCATAGGCTATAATAATTTAAAAAAATTATTACGCAGCTTTACTTAAACTTGAATAATGTAATCCAAGCTGTAAAAAAATTGCTTTCATCGCGTGCGCTGTGAAAACTATTGAAGATATAACAAAATAATGTACTGCAATAATATTAATAAGGAACGTATTAAAATCTGTAACAAAGTCCGCGATAGCATATGCCTATCTCCTGCAGATAACTCACAATAAATGCTTTTACTGTTAAAATTGTGGATTAAAAATAATATAATTAACTTTCGCACCGGGTACAGGTCTGGGTGCACCTTTATTTTAAGGATGAGCACGAGGACGTGTAATCGCTGACTTGTTGTAATAACATAAACTTTAATTAGTTTAATATTGTGACTGACATTTTATTAAAATAAATAAATAAATAATGTAAAATAAAAAATATTTTTGTGAAGCCCATATGGTATTAATCTGTATCTTTATAAATATGTTTGTTAGATCGGAAATTTAATGTAGAATATTTGTGCCCTTTAATCTATACGGTTGAAACAAATATCCACTATCTATATACTAAATATACGGCCGTTGCGTGGCGATATAGGCAGTATCTATCCGATTGCGCCGCGTCCAGCGCTGATATCGAGAAGTCATTGAAGTTGAACAATTAAAATAAGTAAACATGATGTAAATAATGTAAATAGTGCATATTAACGTCAAGTAATAACAACAAAAACATTGACATAAAAAAAAAAACTAAACAAAAAAGACGGGTTGCACTCCGGGAGTGCGGGCAGAAGTGAAAACCTTTTCTTTCTTTCTTTCTTCGTTATATACACAGAAAAAGAAAAAAAAGAACATACCATACCATACCATACCTATAATATAGCGCCAATCATAGAACCTATCACTAATTTTCTGTCAGAAAAAAATAATGAATTACAAAAAGAAAAAATAATCACAAAAAGTAATAATAATAAATTACAAAAAAAAAAAAACACAAAAAGTGTCAGAAGCCCTGGTTCGAACCCGGTACTATCTGAAACGATAAGGACTTACTGTCGAAGCGCTTACCGTTAAGCTACGGAGCTTCTAATCGTACCTAACAAAATAAACAATCTCTAGGTAATGTTGTATGACGTCAGTCGTCGTTACGGTTCAAATGTCAAGTGATCCTGACGCGAATTTAACACTTTTTACCCATCCAACGCCGCTAAAGAAGTTTTCACTTAAAAAATACAACAAAACAAAACTTAAAACCGAAATAACAAAAATATCTTCTTCATAATTTTTATTAACTTTTAACCTAAAGTATTACGCGGAACAAACAGGCCGGGACAAAAATATTTCTAATGCGGCACGGAGTCCGCGGGTACTGCTAATACTTTATAAGATTACTCGCTATATTGTGGTACGAGTATAGGGGCGTTACATTTGCGCTGCCGACCCGACTGAGCGACAGATTTGCATGTAAATTATGAGCACACTGTTATTCTTTCAAGTTAGTATGTTTTGTCACTATCGTCTGGTACAAAAATGGACTAGTATTCTTCTTCCATTGTGTATTGTGGAATTGTGAATTTCTTAGAATAAAAATTCAAACACATAAATCTGTCTCACTTCAACCGAGGGTAGTTTACATAATAATAGAACAAAATAAATAATAATGTTTTGAAAAGCAAATATCTGATCACCATTGGCCAGTTGGAGCAGTTCCAAGTTCCTGATAGTGACAGGTCAATTTTCGGAAGCTCTCGGGCGATGTATTTCGTGTGAACTTTTAGGACCATCGTTATTATAATAGAACTAGCTTTTCGCCTGCGGCTTCGCCCACGTGGACATCGGTTATCGCCACCAAGTCTTTTTACCCGACTAACTCATAGCCAAAGGAGGGTAATGATTTTGACAGGATATGTATGTATGTATGCTCATCTGTTCCTTATAGCTCCTCAACCAATAATTATTAAGAACTGGACAAATGAGATACAGTTAAAAGCATCTTGGTCGACCGCTGGTTATGGTAGGCTATATTTATAACGTGACACTGAATCTTATGAAGTACTGTTTTAAAAATAAATTTGAGATAAATTTGCCGTTCGGTATATCTAATTTGGGCCTACTCGTAATTAGCACATTTCAATTTTTACAAATTATTAGCTGTTGCTTACACCAAAATAATATAAATATTACGACTGGACCCTGAATCTGGGAATGGGACCCTATTACTAAGACTGCCTGTCTGTCTGTTTAGGCAGGATCTCATAATCCGGGATAGCTAGACAGCTGAAATTCTCACGGTTACTATATGTTTGTTGCCGTCATAACAAATACTAAAGGCTGAATAAAATAAATATCTATCGTGGGCTGCCGTATTACAAAAGTGATATTTTGCCGTCTTTTCCCAAAACTAATAACGGCAACCATTATAAGCTTATTCAGTGTCTCGGAGAGCATGTTAAGCCGTCAAGTTCAGCCAAACTATTAGTTAGACTGGAAGAACTGTAATTCCCCACAATAATGGTGGCTCAGAGGCCGTGCCCACTTGTAGCTGATGCTGAGTTAGCATGGTTTGTCAGCAGTTCAGCGACGTCCCCCGTTGTACAGCGTGCTTGGAAGGCTTTGATGCGACCCTTGCGGCGGGGCGTAGAAAAACGCGGCCACGCGCGTTGTCGCGGGGGAGATTTGTCTTCTGTCACGCGTGGGGCGACGGTTGGAATATAGTTCGAGAGCTGTTAGACATTATTAGATATTTTTAGGTGTTTAAGGTAATCTAAATTTTATTAAAAGGAAAGTTGAATATTGAGACCGATATTCTTAGCAATCCATGGTTTCTCCGTGCGTTGTTGACTGTGGCTGTGACTGTGAGTTGAAACTCGGGACAATGCCTGGGACTTGCGACCGAGGTGTAGGTTTATAACCCTTTTTGACGCTTGGGTAAAATTTTTATTACAATGGCCTTCAAGTGTATTTAAATTTATATTGATGACCTCGGGATATTGTTGGGGATCGAAATTCCCCTCCCCTATACAGAGGTGAGTACGAAAGGACAAAGTGTCGACACCATGGGTCTAAATTTTTAATTTCGACAGTTAGACTTAAATGTCATTCCTAAGCTGGCCCTGGTGAACGATGATCGTTCTGCGATCTTCACTGCCCGGCACCTACCTATTGCACGAAAGAGTGCTAGATCTCTCCCGTTCCTTTTCCGTCGCTTTTTTAACATGCATCACTGCCTTGCAAATGAAGGTAGCGGTAATCCACAGACTCACGTTGCCGACCATGACCAGCACCATAAGCTGCAGCGTGTGGCTCCTTACTTCAACGGCTGCTTCGAGGACACGGCACCGTTCTACTTACTTTGCGCATTCTACCAGATTGATAAGCGACGTGTTTACGGGGCAGCCCCGGCAGTAGTGACACTCGGGTGTCAGCTCCCGGCCTATGTGGAGCAGTTACTCACCGAAACAGCCATATCTAGTGTACATTTGCGCCCGCACGTAGAAGAGGCTATCGTGACGCTTTTCCACCCATTCCTCCATGATGGGTCTTAACGGCACAATCAGGGTATGCTCTGAGCTCGTCAAACAAAATTTAAAAAACACCAGAATAACACTAACACCAATACAACACAGCACAACATGCATGATTTGGTTGTTAACTGATGGTCGTTAGTCGTGATGATTAAGTATCAGAAATCAGTCTGAATGAATTTGAAAATTAATTCCAGCTCTGGATAACTTATCAGTTTCCTGATAATCCGGAATTGGGATCAAAGAGTACATTTTGTATATTAGGATATCGCTTTGACAACAGATATTTGATCACTCTCACCATTGACACTTCAAACTCACAAACTCCCTTTTAATTCCGTTGTCATGACAGCAATTTTATTAACTATGTATGTATAGTTCGTCCACTATATTATTGTATTTTAGACAGCTCACACACAGTGGTCGATGTAACTTTGTTCTAGCGTCAATGCCTAAAACTCCGTACAAAAATTAGGTGCCAATACATCATATGTCATTGACAACGTCACGTCAACCAGAACGCAATTTAAGGTGTTAAGTCAATCGACTGTATTTTACATAACTTTTAAATGTTACAATCGAAATCTATTACAGAACATTAAAATAAAATAAAAAATACTTTACTAGTGGTTTTTGCTAACTTCTGTACAAGGAAGAGGTTCGCAATTCTGATGTTTTTATTTTTTTATGTTTATACGCGCATAGCTCCTTCATCTGTACACGGATTTACAATATTTTTTTTGTTCGTAGGAGGTTTATTGATAATTGGTTTCAATGACAGACCTCGGTAGTCTTCAATAAATACCAGGAAAACAGCGGCGATGGCAAGAATCGCATATTTGTTAGGTATAACGCATATCGGTTTTGATATATTTATGACCATCCTGTGACACGATAAAACTGTGGTTAACGACATGCTGGAATTGTTTAGACTTAGAGAACAAAGACAGATAACAGAACTCATTAGCGAATGTTTCCTATAAGTTATAGAGGGTATTCTGTTGATCTTATAAGGTAGATTTACCTACCTACGGCTACAGGAATGCTGAAATGATCTAGATTTTGATTAAATAGGCAGAAAATGAGTGCCTTAACGACGCACGTTATGATTGTCTCGTTTGAAAAAAAAACAAAGATGAAGATCACAATGTCAATATTTGTTTTGGAGATTAACGTGGAGTGGAGACCGCGAGAAGGCAAACGAAGGTTAGGAAGCCCCCTGGCCAAATGGACCGATGGCAAAGGCTTTACCCTGGATATCAGGCGGTCTGATAGCGCTAACTCCCGGTAAATTCCATATACCAATCAAGGCAATAAGCAGATCATCCTAATAACAATAATATAATATTGCATACATATATATAGTGATAGAGAATGTAATATTTGTCTACTCACACTCTTCAGTACAACAACAAAACAATTCCACTGCTCTTCATGTTTGCCTGTTGAAACCGCATCAAAAGTAGTTTGCAGTAATGCACCGAGCTAGCGCCCACTCGAGACACGTCCAGTGCCCTCTCACTGGCACTTAAACCGTCTTTTAATTTGAAACTCTTTTGTTCATCTCATGTTTATTTTATAACAGTTTTTTATACCCGATTTTCATTTTCTATTAATTATGTTTGAAACACACCTTTGCTATGATGTCTGAAATGTCACTTTTCGTTCTTTTGTTATTTTTTAACATGTGGTTATTACATACATTATTATTAATAGAGAAAGAGGGTGCGTGTCATTACATCGTTCCTCTAGAACAAAAGGCGGCCTATTGGCAGATGTTGGAGTGTTGTACAAACAAACATAAGAATTTTCATTCCGTGATGTAAGATAATTAAGTAGTTCCTTTGGAGCTAATTTGGACGGCACTAGGTGACGCTAATGAAATTTTCTTCTCTGTTATAGAACGCAGCTACATCAGAAAACTATATCTTGTACGGTGAAAAGTGATGCGTGTACGGATTTACTCAATCATAGAATACACCATTCCATTTTGGAGCGGCGTTTTACCCAAGTGCCAAAACTTTCTATCATCGCTCTAAAGTAATTTTTTTTACGCCATATATTTTACTATTTTTAAAAATGATGTTACATGAATTACTTTTCGCGTGAAAAAAAAAAAACAGCATAAAATCAGTTTGTCGTAATGCACCTTGCAACCTCTTGAGACTCGTCGAGAGCCATCCGAAAAGTACTCGAGCCGTCTTTTAATTTCAAATTCCTTTGTCCATCTCATGCATATTTCATAACAGCCTATGGGTTGAACTTCATTTCAGGGATATATTAACGAAGTTTGAGTAATTTAAAGCGCCTTAAAGTTTTTTTATTATTGGTCTAAACACGTTAATTTTCTCATAGTAGAATTGAATTCTCCACAGACTCAGGTTCGTGAACACTGACGGTTTTCTTATACCACTTAGAGCGTTTTCACACTCATCCGATATCCGATATACGACATCCGATATCCGACATCCGATATCCGATATCCGACATCCGATATCGGAGGAAGTCAAATGTATGAGATATGTATATTTCTTTCACATTGTCCGGCCCGATATCGGTTATCGGAGCCAAAACCGATATCGGATGTCGGATGTCGGATATCGGATGTCGGATGTCGGATGTCGGATATCGGATATCGGATGAATGTGAAAACGCTCTTAGGCGGCAGATAGCCCACCTAATAGAAAGTGATTACCGTGGCCTATGGATGTATTCAATGTGTACAATACTAGCACAGTCTAACGATGCTAATATTATAAAGAGCTAAAGTTTGTGAGTTTGTGACGTTAAGGGGTAATCCCTGGACCTACTGAAACGATTTTCAAAATTATTTTACCAATAGAAAGCTACGTTATTGTGGAGTGTCATAGGCTATAATAATTTAAAAAAATTATTACGCAGCTTTACTTAAACTTGAATAATGTAATCCAAGCTGTAAAAAAATTGCTTTCATCGCGTGCGCTGTGAAAACTATTGAAGATATAACAAAATAATGTACTGCAATAATATTAATAAGGAACGTATTAAAATCTGTAACAAAGTCCGCGATAGCATATGCCTATCTCCTGCAGATAACTCACAATAAATGCTTTTACTGTTAAAATTGTGGATTAAAAATAATATAATTAACTTTCGCACCGGGTACAGGTCTGGGTGCACCTTTATTTTAAGGATGAGCACGAGGACGTGTAATCGCTGACTTGTTGTAATAACATAAACTTTAATTAGTTTAATATTGTGACTGACATTTTATTAAAATAAATAAATAAATAATGTAAAATAAAAAATATTTTTGTGAAGCCCATATGGTATTAATCTGTATCTTTATAAATATGTTTGTTAGATCGGAAATTTAATGTAGAATATTTGTGCCCTTTAATCTATACGGTTGAAACAAATATCCACTATCTATATACTAAATATACGGCCGTTGCGTGGCGATATAGGCAGTATCTATCCGATTGCGCCGCGTCCAGCGCTGATATCGAGAAGTCATTGAAGTTGAACAATTAAAATAAGTAAACATGATGTAAATAATGTAAATAGTGCATATTAACGTCAAGTAATAACAACAAAAACATTGACATAAAAAAAAAACTAAACAAAAAAGACGGGTTGCACTCCGGGAGTGCGGGCAGAAGTGAAAACCTTTTCTTTCTTTCTTTCTTCGTTATATACACAGAAAAAGAAAAAAAAGAACATACCATACCATACCATACCTATAATATAGCGCCAATCATAGAACCTATCACTAATTTTCTGTCAGAAAAAAATAATGAATTACAAAAAGAAAAAATAATCACAAAAAGTAATAATAATAAATTACAAAAAAAAAAAAAACACAAAAAGTGTCAGAAGCCCTGGTTCGAACCCGGTACTATCTGAAACGATAAGGACTTACTGTCGAAGCGCTTACCGTTAAGCTACGGAGCTTCTAATCGTACCTAACAAAATAAACAATCTCTAGGTAATGTTGTATGACGTCAGTCGTCGTTACGGTTCAAATGTCAAGTGATCCTGACGCGAATTTAACACTTTTTACCCATCCAACGCCGCTAAAGAAGTTTTCACTTAAAAAATACAACAAAACAAAACTTAAAACCGAAATAACAAAAATATCTTCTTCATAATTTTTATTAACTTTTAACCTAAAGTATTACGCGGAACAAACAGGCCGGGACAAAAATATTTCTAATGCGGCACGGAGTCCGCGGGTACTGCTAATACTTTATAAGATTACTCGCTATATTGTGGTACGAGTATAGGGGCGTTACATTTGCGCTGCCGACCCGACTGAGCGACAGATTTGCATGTAAATTATGAGCACACTGTTATTCTTTCAAGTTAGTATGTTTTGTCACTATCGTCTGGTACAAAAATGGACTAGTATTCTTCTTCCATTGTGTATTGTGGAATTGTGAATTTCTTAGAATAAAAATTCAAACACATAAATCTGTCTCACTTCAACCGAGGGTAGTTTACATAATAATAGAACAAAATAAATAATAATGTTTTGAAAAGCAAATATCTGATCACCATTGGCCAGTTGGAGCAGTTCCAAGTTCCTGATAGTGACAGGTCAATTTTCGGAAGCTCTCGGGCGATGTATTTCGTGTGAACTTTTAGGACCATCGTTATTATAATAGAACTAGCTTTTCGCCTGCGGCTTCGCCCACGTGGACATCGGTTATCGCCACCAAGTCTTTTTACCCGACTAACTCATAGCCAAAGGAGGGTAATGATTTTGACAGGATATGTATGTATGTATGCTCATCTGTTCCTTATAGCTCCTCAACCAATAATTATTAAGAACTGGACAAATGAGATACAGTTAAAAGCATCTTGGTCGACCGCTGGTTATGGTAGGCTATATTTATAACGTGACACTGAATCTTATGAAGTACTGTTTTAAAAATAAATTTGAGATAAATTTGCCGTTCGGTATATCTAATTTGGGCCTACTCGTAATTAGCACATTTCAATTTTTACAAATTATTAGCTGTTGCTTACACCAAAATAATATAAATATTACGACTGGACCCTGAATCTGGGAATGGGACCCTATTACTAAGACTGCCTGTCTGTCTGTTTAGGCAGGATCTCATAATCCGGGATAGCTAGACAGCTGAAATTCTCACGGTTACTATATGTTTGTTGCCGTCATAACAAATACTAAAGGCTGAATAAAATAAATATCTATCGTGGGCTGCCGTATTACAAAAGTGATATTTTGCCGTCTTTTCCCAAAACTAATAACGGCAACCATTATAAGCTTATTCAGTGTCTCGGAGAGCATGTTAAGCCGTCAAGTTCAGCCAAACTATTAGTTAGACTGGAAGAACTGTAATTCCCCACAATAATGGTGGCTCAGAGGCCGTGCCCACTTGTAGCTGATGCTGAGTTAGCATGGTTTGTCAGCAGTTCAGCGACGTCCCCCGTTGTACAGCGTGCTTGGAAGGCTTTGATGCGACCCTTGCGGCGGGGCGTAGAAAAACGCGGCCACGCGCGTTGTCGCGGGGGAGATTTGTCTTCTGTCACGCGTGGGGCGACGGTTGGAATATAGTTCGAGAGCTGTTAGACATTATTAGATATTTTTAGGTGTTTAAGGTAATCTAAATTTTATTAAAAGGAAAGTTGAATATTGAGACCGATATTCTTAGCAATCCATGGTTTCTCCGTGCGTTGTTGACTGTGGCTGTGACTGTGAGTTGAAACTCGGGACAATGCCTGGGACTTGCGACCGAGGTGTAGGTTTATAACCCTTTTTGACGCTTGGGTAAAATTTTTATTACAATGGCCTTCAAGTGTATTTAAATTTATATTGATGACCTCGGGATATTGTTGGGGATCGAAATTCCCCTCCCCTATACAGAGGTGAGTACGAAAGGACAAAGTGTCGACACCATGGGTCTAAATTTTTAATTTCGACAGTTAGACTTAAATGTCATTCCTAAGCTGGACCTGGTGAATGATGATCGTTCTGCGATCTTCACTGCCCGGCACCTACCTATTGCACGAAAGAGTGCTAGATCTCTCCCGTTCCTTTTCCGTCGCTTTTTTAACATGCATCACTGCCTTGCAAATGAAGGTAGCGGTAATCCACAGACTCACGTTGCCGACCATGACCAGCACCATAAGCTGCAGCGTGTGGCTCCTTATTTCAAGGGCCTGCTTCGAGGACACGGCACCGTTCTACTTACTTCGCGCATTCTACCAGATTGATAAGCGACGTGTTTACGGGGCAGCCCCGGCAGTAGTGACACTCGGGTGTCAGCTCCCGGCCTATGTGGAGCAGTTACTCACCGAAACAGCCATATCCAGTGTACATTTGCGCCCGCACGTAGAAGAGGCTATCGTGACGCTTTTCCACCCATTCCTCCATGATGGGTCTTAACGGCACAATCAGGGTATGCTCTGAGCTCGTCAAACAAAATTTAAAAAACACCAGAATAACACTAACACCAATACAACACAGCACAACATGCATGATTTGGTTGTTAACTGATGGTCGTTAGTTGTGATGATTAAGTATCAGAAATCAGTCTGAATGAATTTGAAAATTAATTCCAGCTCTGGATAACTTATCAGTTTCCTGATAATCCGGAATTGGGATCAAAGAGTACATTTTGTATATTAGGATATCGCTTTGACAACAGATATTTGATCACTCTCACCATTGACACTTCAAACTCACAAACTCCCTTTTAATTCCGTTGTCATGACAGCAATTTTATTAACTATGTATAGTTCGTCCACTATATTATTGTATTTTAGACAGCTCACACACAGTGGTCGATGTAACTTTGTTCTAGCGTCAATGCCTAAAACTCCGTACAAAAATTAGGTGCCAATACATCATATGTCATTGACAACGTCACGTCAACCAGAACGCAATTTAAGGTGTTAAGTCAATCGACTGTATTTTACATAACTTTTAAATGTTACAATCGAAATCTATTACAGAACATTAAAATAAAATAAAAAATACTTTACTAGTGGTTTTTGCTAACTTCTGTACAAGGAAGAGGTTCGCAATTCTGATGTTTTTATTTTTTTATGTTTATACGCGCATAGCTCCTTCATCTGTACACGGATTTACAATATTTTTTTTGTTCGTAGGAGGTTTATTGATAATTGGTTTCAATGACAGACCTCGGTAGTCTTCAATAAATACCAGGAAAACAGCGGCGATGGCAAGAATCGCATATTTGTTAGGTATAACGCATATCGGTTTTGATATATTGATGACCATCCTGTGACACGATAAAACTGTGGTTAACGACATGCTGGAATTGTTTAGACTTAGAGAACAAAGACAGATAACAGAACTCATTAGCGAATGTTTCCTATAAGTTATAGAGGGTATTCTGTTGATCTTATAAGGTAGATTTACCTACCTACGGCTACAGGAATGCTGAAATGATCTAGATTTTGATTAAATAGGCAGAAAATGAGTGCCTTAACGACGCACGTTATGATTGTCTCGTTTGAAAAAAAAACAAAGATGAAGATCACAATGTCAATATTTGTTTTGGAGATTAGCGTGGAGTGGAGACCGCGAGAAGGCAAACGAAGGTTAGGAAGCCCCCTGGCCAAATGGACCGATGACCTGAAAATGGTGGCTGGGACGGACTGGATGCGGTAGGCGGAGGATCGTACCCAATGGCGCACATTGGACGAGTCCTATGTCCGGCAGTGGACTGCAGTGGGATAATTTATTAATTAATTGATTGAGATAATAAATAATAATTCCACATAAAATAATTATACCTACATTTTCATTTATAGATTAATTATTTTTTAATTGATTGATTTTATCAATTAAAATTTTTGAGGTGAAAACTTCTTTAGCGGTGTTGTATGGGTAAAAAGTGGTAAACTCGCGTCAGGATCACTTGACCTTTGACCCGTAACCGACGACTTTGTAGGACGATATGACGTCATACTACATTCCTAGCTACAGAATGTTTACTTTGGTAGGTACGCTAATTAGCTTCGTAGCTTAGCGGTAAGTGCTTCGACTGTAAGTCCTTATGGTTTCAAATACTACCGTGTTCGAACCTGGGTGACGAGTTGAACATTTTCGGAAGCTAAAAATGATTTTGTTTTGTTGGCCGTGTGTGAGAAAGCGTTGTCATGATGTAGGAGAACTCGGCTTTTTGGTCGTCATTTGCAAATTTTTTCAAACACCCTGGGTAAACAAATGGTAGAATGCCACTGGGCATTAACTCTTTTGATGTTCAAGTGGAATTTTATTGGGCAGATGGGACCTGTAGCTGAAAAAAACGCCATCATTTTTTTACCAACGTTTCTCGCCTATTTCACTTTTGTTGGAATGTTCTCATTTTCAAACACCCATTCCCTAGATTATTGTTTTTTGAAGTGAAAACTACTTTAGCGGCGTTGGATGGGTAAAAAGTGTTAAACTCACTTTTGTTGGACTGTTCTCATTTTCAAACACCCATTCTATAGATTATTGTTTTTTGATTGTTTTTCCTCTTCCCCCGGACCGCCTCAAGGTGTTAGACGTGCCATAATCCGCGCTGAATTGTCTCAGTATTGGTTAAATTAAATTCAAAACAAAATTAAATTGCACCGAAAATTAGGATCACATAAAATTGAAGAAGCCTAAGCACAAGCAAACAACGAGATAACTTCAACCTCCTCGGTACTCGTAGCATCCTGGTTTGGAACGACACCGACGAACAAAGAGGTACGAATTACGCCCTTTTTATCCCTGAGAACTAATCAGCGCCTGCGCAGCGGTAGCCATTAAGGACGAAACTATTTGCTCCGCCCCCTCACCTGTAATTGGTCCGCCAAACTCCACCCCCAATTTGTGGGTCGGTGTTCCTGTGCGAGTACAATAAAGAAATTATATTATTTTACAAACCTGTTTCACCGACGCAAGCTCATAATCTCCTAGTACCTGTTACCGCCTTCTGCAATAATACACTGCCGTAAGAAGAATCTAAACTTAATCAAAACTGTTGATAAACGTATATCCAGTATATCGTCAAAATACTTGACCATAGAACCGGAGAGGTAGCTTGCCTGTGTGTATATCGTCACCCGGTGTTGGAAAGAAATTTGATATAGGTACACTACACTGGCACTCGCCTCTTGTCTCCTAGTAGCCGTCTGCATTGTTAACCACACACCTAAATCATCACAATCACGTCTAACTGTTTGAAGAACGCGTACACTGCAACACAGTGACACTTAAATAATATTTCCTGATAACCTTAAGTAGCTGTACAAATAACCAACTACTACAATCTTATATTCTCCTGGTAACTATTCAAAATGCAGGAGCAAAGCAATAGATCGCTATCTGAGTCCGACATTACCGAGCAGACAGAACTGTGCACTCCTACTTTTGTATACCAACGCTCCAAACGCGCAAAAAGAGGTCCGGAATGCGATAGTGACGACTTCGCGGCCTTCAAAGAGGAAATAAAGGACATGATCTCTTCCATGATGAACAAGCAGCAGGATGAATTTAAAAAATTTCATCCGACCCTAATGGATATAAAAGTAACAAATACTAATATAGAAAGCGCAATGGCTGCCCTGTCAGCGCAAAACGACGAGCTTAAGAAACAAATAGATCAGCTAGAAGCACGAGTGAGGAGAGACAGCGACTACATTGTAATTTTAGAGGACAGAATTGAAGACCTACAGAGAGAAAGCCGAAAGTCCAACATCGAGCTCAAAAACGTACCAAAAATGGGTAAAGAAACAAAAACTGACCTCATGAATATGGCTGTGAAGCTCTCGGAGGCGGTGGACTGTAGAATCGAGATAAATAACATCAAAGATATATATCGGGTACAAAACAAACGAAACAACATTAAAACAAGCACAGTAATCATTGAACTCACCTCTACTATTCTAAAAACCGAACTACTTCATAAATCTAAGGAATACAACAGAAGGCACAAGGATAAAATCTGTGCAAAAAACCTTGGCTTTAAAACTGATGAAAATACCCCAATATATGTCTCGGAACAATTGACCGCCAAAGGATCGAGGCTGTTTTTTCTAGCTCGCGACTTAGCCAAGTCCAGAGAGTATAAATATAGCTGGACCTCTTTCGGCAAAATATTTGTTAGGAAAGCCGATGACTCGCCTTCTATACTCATAAAAAGTGAAGCCCAGGTAAATAACCTTATGAATCTTAAATGACTAGAGATAGTTGCAGTGTATTGTTTATGTGCTTGCTTTTGCAACATACTAAAAAGCCTTAGTTATTCTTTTAATTATAGGATTAGTAATCATTTAATATATAAAGTTGTTCGTAGAAGGTGCGCAATCACACATCTACAAATTATTATACTGCACACTAAACCAATTACTACCGCTACTCAAAGACCACCTCTTGCACACACACATTCACACAGCAAACACACACACAAACACCAACACTCACACAGGAATACCCTTAAAGAATCGCACTACATAACATTTTATAACTACGATTATGGATAATACTTTACAAACGCTAAATACAATCGATGAAACGGTTACTGCCAAAGTTTACAACTGCTCCCCAGAAGATTTCACAAAACTTATTCGAGTGAAATCGTCAGACTTCACCATTGTATCTCAAAATATTGTGAGCGTTTACAATGAGCGGTTACCTGACCTTCTTCTCAACTTACAAAGATTAAAATTAGAGACGGATCTAATTGCTCTAAGTGAATGCCGGCTAAGCAATGACAAACCAATACCTGAAATTCATAATTACTCGTCTTATCAATCTACAAATCACCTTAATTCGGCGGATGGAGTGGTCATCTACATCAAAAAAGCATACAAAACTTCAGTGCAAGAAGTGATATTAAATCACGCATCGTGTCTTCAAATTAGTATAGACCCTGATTTTATAGTAATAGTTATTTACCGGTCTCCTTCAAACCTAAAAACAGATCAATTCATTAACTCCCTCAACCAACATTTAACTACCATTGCCTCTTGTAAAAACGTAGTAGTCACTGGCGATATAAACATTAATTTAATATACCTTGAGAAAGAAAATGCTCTCGAACGTAACAATAGACTTTCTTACTTAAATATGATGGCTATGCACGGTTTGCTTCCAGGCCACACACTACCTACTAGGAAGAAGAGGTGCCTAGATCATTTCATGGTAAAACTTAGCACACTATATAATAATGCTACTATTGCCATCATTAACACAACAATTACGGATCATTCAACGATATTCCTACAACTATCCCCCCAACTAACTACACCTGGAAAAAAATCGTTCATGAAAACTACACTAAATATAGAGAACGCTCTCGATTGCTTAAAACAAAGTGAATTTCTAACTCTAATAAATATCAACGATCCTAACGAACTAACTGACCGAATGATACACATATTGCAATCTTGTCTTGCAGCCAATACTCTTACCAAGAAAATTCCTCTGAAATACCAAATGATCAAACCATGGATGACCCATGGGTTACTTCGCTGCATCCGAAATCGGAATGATTTACATAAAAAACTCAAACAAGATCCTTTCAACGAAATATTAAAAATAACATATAAAAGATATCGAAATTATTGCAACTATCAAATAAAGAAACATAAACGTAAACACGACAAAGACCTAATAACAAAAGTGCAGAAACACCCCAAAAAGCTATGGAACACAATAAATAAAATTACCCAGCGTAAACCATCGAAATCCCCCAATACAGATCTACTTGAAATAAAGGCTACCCCAGAGGAATCTGCTGACACAGTGAACAAATATTTCTCTACTATAGGCAAGACTCTTGCCGACGAAATTTGTTCTAAAAGTAGTACAGACTGCAACATAAGCCTCGATATACCTAGACACCCACCGTTGACATCCTTTGGATTACTGAGCACTGATCACTCCGAGGTACATAATATACTGATGAGCCTTAAATCAGACAGTGCCCCTGGCTGGGACAATATCCCGGTAAAATTTTTAAAGGCTGCATGCGGTTCTGTCGTCCCAGTTGTATCCCATCTGGCAAACTTGTGCTTCGATCAAGCGATTTTCCCGACTGCTTTGAAACTAGCATTAATTACACCTGTATTCAAAAATGGGGACAAATCAGACATATCAAACTACAGGCCCATATCAGTTTTGACGTCTATATCAAAAATTATTGAGAGACTAATTAACTCGCGACTGACACATTATTTAAACCATGCAAGTTTATTATCACCTCATCAGTGTGGTTTCAGGCAGGGAAGGTCGACCGAAGATGCAGTGCTGGCGCTGACCTCTACTGTAACTGATATAGTAGACAGGGGAGATAAGTGCCTTACTGTATTCCTCGATCTAAAAAAGGCCTTCGATACTGTATCTGTTCCCATCCTCCTGAACCGGCTTGAGCAACACGGCATACGAGGAGCTCCGCTTGAACTAATTAAGGATTATCTCACTGACCGAAAGCAAAAAGTTAAAATTTCAGAAGTCACTAGCTCTGAAGAGATTGTAACTTACGGAGTGGGTCAAGGCAGCGTCCTAGGCCCAACACTGTTCCTGCTTTATATTAACAACCTCTGTAATATGAAAATTACCGGAGCTCACATTTATTCATACGCAGATGACACCGCTATAGTATTTAGTGGCCGGTCTTGGAAAAAGGTCCAGCAAAATGCTGAAGCTGGTCTTTCTAAGATAGCAGCTTGGCTTGACCTAAACCTACTAACTCTAAATGTCTCTAAAACCAAGTTCATCTGTTTTACTAAGTACGAGTGTTCACAACCTCCAGAGCTCAATATAACAATACATAAGTGCCAACGAATTTCCAACGCAGTGTGTACTTGTACAAAAATTGAGAAAGTTAAATGTATAAAATATCTTGGCATAATGATCGACCAACGCCTATCATGGCACAGCCACATTGAACTTTTAATGACAAGGGTCAGAAAATTGATTTGGACGTTTAAAGCATTGCGACACGTAACATCGGAAACCCTAATAAAACAAATTTACATCTCACTTGCACAATCTGTATTGGTATACTGTCTACCAGTTTGGGGAGGAGCCTCTAAAACAAAGTTCTTGGAACTAGAAAGAGCTCAACGCTCACTTCTTAAAGTCATGTTTTTCAAGCCCTTTAGATTTCCAACAGAAAGCCTCTATAAAAACTCATCTCTATTAACTGTCAGAAAACTTTATATAATTCAATTAATTGTAAAGAAGCACAAATCACTGACTTTTGACCCTAAAAGATTAATCGGTAGAAGAAAAAATTTTGTAGCCCCTAAAGTTCTTGTAAAATCAACCTTCGCTGACCGACAATACACGAGGCAATCAACGCGGTTGTATAATTTAATCAGCAAAGAGATAGACATTTACTCCCTTCCACTACGAGACTGTAAAAATGCTCTAATAAATTGGTTTACTACCAAAACACATGATGACATAGAAATAATAATATCAGGCAATTAACTTATAGCATCTCTCCACTTTTTTTGCATCATTTCC
The DNA here is from genome assembly GCA_949126895.1 of Eilema caniola. Classification (NCBI taxonomy): domain Eukaryota; kingdom Metazoa; phylum Arthropoda; class Insecta; order Lepidoptera; family Erebidae; genus Eilema; species Eilema caniola. The sequence continues at coordinate 9,994,225 of OX421460.1, read as the reverse complement.
AGTATATACACTATATACATACATCCTCACACACCCACGAGCGCACGCATATATTCACAAATGCACACACACACACACACACACACACACACACACACACACACACACACACACACACACACACACACACACACACACACACACACACACACACACAATACAATAAGTGCACCTTCACTTACCTTTAACATAAATCATTGTTTGTTTAAACTTAGCTTAAGTAATAATTACCTTACTTACCTTGATTATACTTACTTAAAATGAAAATACTGCCTTGTAATACCTAGAATAAGATAACACATTTGTGGAAGAGGGGAATTTCCAAACACAAGCATTTTGATAGCTTATATGGAAATTCCAACTGATAAAGTATGTACGAAAATTGTGATAACAAATAAACATTTTTTTTTTTTTTTTTTTTTTTTTTTTTTTTTTTTTTTTTTTTTTTTTTTTGAAGTGAAAACTACTTTAGCGGCGTTGGATGGGTAAAAAGTGTTAAACTCGCGTCAGGATCACTTGACCTTTGAACCGTAACTGACGACTGACGTCATACAACATTAGCTACAGATTGTTTATTTTGTTAGGTACGCTAAGAAGGTGGTTATGGTTTCAGATAGAACCGGGTTTGAACCGGGGCTTCTGACACTATTTGTGATTATTTTTTCTTTTTGTAATTTATTACTTTTTGTAATTATTTTTTCTTTTTGTAATATATTAATTTCTTCTGACAGAAATTTGCAGAAAATTAGTGATAGGTTCTATGATTGGCGCTATATTATAGGTAAGGTATGGTATGGTATATATATATAGTATATATATATTGTATGTTCTTTTAACCTTTTCCTCTGTATATAACGGAGGAGTTCCAGGTCTTAATGGTGCGACAAATAAAGGAGTCACCAAACTGCTTGGTTCTTGAAGGAATATTCTGCACCGTATACGGGTGACATCTAAGCCCTGCTCGTGTTGTCCTATGTAGGAAAGGAGAGGGCGGGACCAGTTGGAAGAGCTCATCAGAACATTCACCATGGTAGAGACGGTAAAATACTGCCAAGGATGCAACATCTCTACACATCTACAAAGGCTCAAGGGTGCTTGTGACCTCGAGATTCCCAATAGTGCGGACCGCACGTCGCTGCAACCTGTCGAGAACATCTAATAAGTACTTTGCGGAGCCATCCCAGAGATGCGAGCAGTATTCCACGCAGGACCGAATTTGGGTCTTGTATAGAAGACACCGCTGCTCCGGCGTGAAAAACCGTCTCACTCTGTTCAAGACTCCGAGTTTACGCGAGGCTGTTTTGATGATACTCTCGTTTTGGTGACCCTCTTTTCTGAGACTTTGCCTTCAGCTTACCATCAGGCGAGGTGAAGTCAAATTGACGTGTCCTACATAAAAAAAAAATATAACGAAGAAAGAAAGAAAAAAAAAGTTTGAATTTTCGTTATGTATGGAAATTTTTGGTGATTATCTTCATAATGTTTGGTAAAATTACCGGGCGCGAACATGTTAAAAACTCTAAGAAAAATTAAATATTAAGATCACATTTTGGTTGTTTTAATTTTAATAATAATAAATAAAATAAGGACAAGGATGTACAAAGTGTAAATAAGTAAGTCCACTATATTTATATTTTAATTTTGTTTGATAAAAATATCTTTACAGAGCCATCCAGCTTAGAAAATAAATAAGTAACCTTATCTTACATGTTGTAATAATAACTTAATACATTTTATGAAAATTTTATCACAATAATTTTATAAATGTTAGTTTATTTACTAAATGGTATATTTAGCTGAAATGGAAAATTAAAATAAAAAAAATGGGCCAATCTGTCGGTATTAGGCCAAATCATTTAGGGGGCCTAAATGATTTTGTAATAATCCGAAAGAAGGCCTTATTTTTAAAAATAATGTGCCTTATTATAGATAATTCTAGACTAAGAATAATTACGCATAGAAACGCAATGCGCGCGAGCGAAGAAGCCATTTCAACCAAGCCAGTTTACCTATTATCAGGGTTACCGGTGTTATCAAGTGTTCTTCGAAAAGAAGTATCAAATCCAACTTACTGAAGAAAAAAGAGATAGCTTTGGCGTCAAAGAAGTTAGGATATACACAGACGGCTCCAAAACTACATAGCCGAATGTATTGGCATAACTAGAGCGGCGGAGACGATTGCCGCCAGAGATGTCAGATATCTAGATATAAAAATTATCTCAGACACTGCATTCGTACTCCAAGCTCTACAAAGTAACACGATAACCTATGTCCTCATATTGAAATGTCATAACACACTCCAATGCATTGCAAACACAAACAGAGTCACGCTGCAATAGATCAAGGGACACAGCAACTCCCTCGGCAACGACGCGACCGATGAATTGGCCATGAGAGGATCAGGGACTACAGTATATGGACCTAAAAAATATCCTGAAATATCTCAAGTACAGGTCCAAACTTGGCTACGAAAAAGTACAGAAGAAACCCAACAAACAGAATGGACAAACACTGAAAGATGCAGGCAAACAAAGATGATACGCACAATGGCCCAATCAAGAGGCTAAGTGCGGAACAGCCCAGGTAAACTAAAACATACTTTTTCTCTATATATAACGAAGAAAGAAAAAGTTTTCACTTCTGCCAGCACTCCCGGAGTGCAACCCGTCTTTTTTATGGAACCACTACTTCAATCTGTCTAAAATACAATAATATAATGGACAGGGTACAGAGGCGCTCGTAAATAGGATTTTGTTTAATAATACATTATTTCGCGAATTTACCGCAGTTTAAAAGTGACTATTGCTATTAAAAAAAAAGAGACGAATTTAAAAAAAAACCAAGGATCATAGCTCAGCCGTTCAGCCGTTCTTGAGTCATAAGAAAGTATGTTTTTGCCCTTTTCATGCACATAAGGGTTGAATTTCAAAAAATCCTTTCTTAGTACACCTCCACGCACCAAAACAAACATTCTCTACCAATTTCAAGTCTCTACAACCTGCGGTTTAGGCTGTACGTTGTCTGTAAGTCTGTGTGACTGATTGTCAAGACAAAGAGTTTTATATAAGAGATACTTAATTTAAATTTAAGATCAGTAGTAATAGAATATGTGGATAGCCAAACACCTTCCGATATGTATGCTATATATGAAACCTTCAAACTCCACTCATATAGACAATTACATATTTTTTATTATTTTCTTGTTTCTTATTTGGTAACAGAGCTGGTATCTAAAAAGCAAATAAAAAAGAGCATATTCTACCTGCAGGGATAAATTAATGGTCTAGAATAACAAGGTTTTTCTGATCTCATGGGTTTCGGGATTGAGATCAGAATTTAATAATCGATCTCAATATCATGGAAAATCTAATACAATCTCATTAAAGTGCATTAAATGCCACTGAAGCTAGAAACATTCAAAATGATCCTGCATTGTCAGCCTAAAAGTTAATTTTAAAGACAATTAACAAAAAACAGTGGACTCGCAACTTGCCTTTGATTAATCTGCTACCTGCTAACGATGTTGCCATGATTCTGGAGTAAAGTTAATCGCTGGTTAACTTTAAATCATAATTAAAAGGCAATTAGGGAAGTGTACCGGCAGGAATTATTTATCCTGGTAACCTCTACGCCCCTTGGCTAATCGAGCATGGCCATAACTTCAACTGGTTTAATTTAACCTTTAGTGAAATATAGGGGTTTTGTGAAACGTTTTTGTGATAATATTTCTTTTGAATAAATAAATACCTTTGGCTTAGCAGTTGAATATTCTACCGCTACGTGACAGATATTCAAATTTTAGAGTCCCCGCCACAAAATAAGTCCCGCGAAAAAACTCGGAACTAAAAATAACGTCGCCGCCATTCTGTGTGTTGGTTGGTTCGGGCCATGACAGGTAAGGTTTAGAGTTGCCAGCACATATTTTTATGTTGTACTAGTGGAAATTATAGTTACCGGTATATTATTTCTTATTTTCCCTACAGTGTCACAGACGTAATCAGATCCTACATCACTATCACTTGGGTGATATTATGAACCTTCCCATTGTGGCATCTATTAATACATTGTTTTTAAATCTTCATCTTCTAGGTGTTTCATATGATCACATTCTAACGTTGCAAACATTCTTAAGTTTTATAATTTGTTAAGTTTTGCAGTTTAACTATTGCATTCATATGTGAACAATAAAAGATCTGGTAAAATAAAAAGACGCTGCTGGCAACATTACATTTTGCAACAGCCATGCCGCGTCCAAGGAAGTTATTTCGTGGCACGTACTCTAGTATCATACTGACTGACATACTTAAAATCCACTTGAAGCATGTTATCATAACCAAAATCCATTTTCTACAACGAAGGTATTATTTACCACGATGATAGCACTAACCTTAGTATTAGATAACGAGTGAGGTTCTAATGGAATTACGATCGAGACTATTGCGTGACAATATATGCTTCAACACACCTCTTTAATATCGGAAGGAGACCTTTACACTAAGGTGAGGCGATATCCCGTAATGGATAGGAATTAGTTTACAACATGAAGCAAAACTATCAGACCTGAGTAGGTTTTACCTGTTAACGAGCAAATGTCGACCAACTTATAGAAATATAATATGGAGAGGTTGGGTAAAAATTTTGTACCAATGATAAATATTGATATTCCAACCCACAATATGTACGTACGTATAGTACGGGCAAATACGGAACACCACATTGCGCGAGTAAACGACTATACCTATAAATGCGGAGCCGAAATTCATCTTCACATATTGAACCTGCAAACTTTAGCTACGGTGGGCCGTAGTAGTACACTTGGTGGAAGTTATTTGAGGTCCTGCAATATTCACATTCTTATTACCTACTAATCGCCTAATTGAGTTCAATCTGTATACAACATTGTTTCAAAATCAATGTTCATTGAAAAAAAAATGAACTGTCTTTGAAAAACGTAAAAGTACTACAGGTTTTCTTTTACTAACTTTTAAACTCTCGCGTTCCATGATATATAATTAAGAAAACGGGTCACACCGAAAGATGTCTTACGGTTACAGTGACCAGGTGTCTATAAGATAGGCTGCAGCTGTGGTAGTTCCTATATTGGCCAAACAAAGCGGACTATTGCTGAAAGAGTCAAAGAAAACATCGCAGTTGTGAAGAATCGCCAGACGAGCAAATCGGAGATTGCAGAGATTGCAGATTGCAGAGGATTGGATTCCGCCATACGCAAGGAACGTCACTTTTACTCACGAGCTGTACGTGACGCTATTGAAATCAAGAAACATAAAAATTTCATTCGGGAAGATGGTTTTCTGCAACATGGAATCCAGTAATGAAAAACATGTATCCTCGCTTTTCTGCGCAGTCGAATAGACACCGGACAGTTTGCTTACAGAATAGGGACAGACAGAATAGGGACGGGACATGAGTGTGGTATGTGACCGTACAACCGTGAAAATGTGCAGGTAGATGAAGAGCCTACTAACTCACGGATTCAAAGACGGCGGGCGTGCATGGCTCAGCCAGCCAGCCTGTGACCACGGCCAGTGTAACCTGATCGAAACGTCAGGCAATCAAAGGCATGTAAGCACCTATACCATGATCGTGTTAATTCCCGTTTTCTTAATTATATAGGTTTTGTTTTATTTCTACCCGATGGTCTGTGAAACTTCAGTAACTTTTAAAACACTTTTCATTTTACTTGCTCATAATGTGAAATCTGAAATTAGGCACATAATGATACCTATTATCAAATTGTGGTTTTTCGATTGTTATTAAATCACGAGTGGGATAGTGACTTCTTTTAAACTCTATTGGTGAGTTACATTATTCTTTTAAAAAAATAGATACAAAATCTATACACAGGACAACAAAGATCAATAGAACAAATAAATAAATATACCTACTGCTAAATTAATATACCTTGCTACCTATTGCTAGTTCATTTTATGCAACTTTGTATAAAATTAGAAAATTCCATCTTGTACGTGTATAAAGACCAAAACTTTTACTAAAATATAACTTTTCTTTTCGCTCTGTATAAAACTTTAAATAAAACCATTTTTTACACAGAAAAAAAGAAACTTCATTCTGTTTAGTCCGTGGCTAGTATGATTTTTTAAATTATTGCCGCCAATAAGCCAATATCACATAGTTTCGCAGTTGAAAATGAAATTATACTTATTTATTAATTAAAATGTTTACAAGAATGTACTAGTTATGAAGAACTTAAGAGTATAATATTATCTAATTAAATCTATAATCTATTATCTAATTATCTATTTAATATTCATCACAAGTAAAATGAAAAGTTCCTATGATACACGTGTGTATTGTTGATTACCGTCTCAATATCGCCTCAGCGGTAATCACCAACTTTACACACTTATACCATAATCTACTATTGTTTATCGATATTTTTTTTTTCATACATTGCCAACTTTTATAATTTATGTATTGTTTTATCGATACTGATTTATGAATGATATTCTATGATTTTTAATGTTTCAGTTTTCTTTTTAGCAACCTAATTGTCCTCGTGACGTATTAAACGTAGACGTGAAAGGTTTGAATGCAAGAGTAATACTTGCAGTTTGTAACCCGGGTGTGGTTTATCTTGACTTTTACTGGAGGAGGCCTGCTATGTACCCTTCCCTATACAATTTTCCATTTCATAACACTTTAAAGATACCAAGACGAAAATAGCGTTTCGTAATCTATTTTAGTTCGTGGCATTTGGACTATCATTCTCAGAAGTAATAAAACCACGCAAACGGAGCTGAAATATCCTCTTATTTGAGCAAGTGATTAAAGTAGACAGACTTTCAAAGTCACTATTAAGATTGTTTTAATTGGTTCAGAAAAGAAAACAATTAATTATAAAAGCATTATACGGTATTGGTATTCAATTAATATTGATATAATGGACCAAAATTAATCGATATGTCTGCAGTTTAGTTAAGTAGTTGCTTTCTCTTTTGTAATTCTAGGATTTGAATTGTAAACAGAATTCCACTGAAATGAACCCACTAATACAAGTAATTAAATTTAACTAGCTTGGTTCAAAGAAATACTCAATTCATTTCAATTCAAGTTATTTATTTTCAACAGTAAAATGGTTATAACATATTACCGTCAATTTTATTCTACTTAATTAGAATCAAATTGACGAATTTTTTTATACCACGCACACGGCCCACCTTATGAAAAGTGGTGACCGTGGCCTATCAACGTATGCGACACCAAGGGCGTTACACTCCCACTGCCGAATGGCGAAATATTTAGAAAATTAACAAACAATCGTTATCGTAACTTTAATCCGTTATTAGAACTTTTAAACACATGAAAATATTAGTTTACCTTCGTGATGAAAGCACTGCATGTGTATTTAAAAATATGATGAGCATGAAATAAATTGAATTACACGAGATTAGGTATATCACTGCTTGACGCGGCTAAAGTCGACAAATTCAGTTACTACTTATTTCGTTGTATATTTTTTCGTAGATACAGGCAAATGTCGCTGTTTGTAGTAGAGTTAGTAGAAAAGTATGTATCTCGTCCTTCCTACAAATATCTACAAACAAACTTCGATTGTGTAAACAAACTTTTGTTTTTTCTAACTATTTTAAACTCTTAATTTTAATGGCTTCTAAATATTACTTTTACATTTTTATAGTTTCTCTTTTACTGAATATAATATAAATGATAATTAATACGAATAACAAGTGTTGTAAAATGAACGTGTATAACTTGAAACTCTTCCAAGATGATATCCTACATATCAAATGCAAACAAAAAAGAAAATCGCAAATTCAGTTCCAGATATTAATGCGTATAAAAAAACTTTTTAGCTTTATTATCAGTATAGATTCATATGTCAGCACCATTGTGAACATTATGGGACTAGAATCACACTAAAATTGTTAGATAATATATGCAACCGTTTTATTGTGATTCTAGTGCCAACGTGGTAGACGTACGGCGTCGGTACGGCGGTAGTGGTGAATCCGTGATGTGCAGTTGTTTGCACAAAGTTAGGCTACGGCGCTGGTAAGACTCCGGTGATGTAACACCGGAGTCTTAGAGCACAACCCTAAGATAGGAACCCTAGATGGGTATAAATTAAAAATTGTAAACATTCTTTCTTTTAAAGTTATTCCGTTATCGTGTCCTGTAAGGAAAATGATATTAAAATTTTCATCGTAGGATCTGCAAGAAAATGTAACACAGAACCATCTCTGACTAGCAACAAATATTATCCTTTGAAGCGGCGAGTCTCCTGGCCGGATCGCCACCGTGGATCCTGGAAGCGAGGACCCTTTCGGCACTCTATCGGTTCCGAAAAGAGGCGCGGGGGCGGGGATTCGTTCGCGAGCCCGAAGAAATTCGGGCCGAGAAATCCCGGCTCCACAGGGCCATGGTGACCGAGTGGGAGCTACGACTTGAGCAACCACGCGCAGGGCACGCCGTGATTGCGGCGGTAAGACCCATCATGGAGGAGTGGCTAGAGAGGCCGCACGGTGGCCTCTCGTACCGTCAGACGCAGGTCATTACCGGACAGGGTAACTTCGGGCGGTACGCAAAATCGATAGTATCCCACCTTTTCATGTGTGGGTATTTCAAATATATTATGTTACGCGGTTTTTCAAACACTGGGAATTCGGTCATACGTAGTTGTTTACATGTGTGTGAACCGTCAATAACTCGTTTCTTCACTCACACACTTGCAAATTGCAATTCATTCAAAACCATTCGTATTTGTTTATTATATTAGTTACAGTTTTTCGGGTAATAGTTCATAAAATTCATAGAATAGTATAAGACTGTAATTTTTTGAAATAGTTGATATCAATCATCGTGGTTCCGGGGCATACAAAGTCGCATTTTAATTTCAATATATAATATCACATAAGGTTTTGGGTTCGAATCCTAGTATAAAATTTGCTTTTTGCACAAAAATTCGTTATTTTAGTGATATTGTTATACAAATAATTTTCAACTTAATAGTGGGTAGAAGTAATTAATGAACGTCGATTATTAAGAATCTATACTACCCTTGTTTCAACATAAGCATGTTTGTCGTTCGTAATATTTTTATGTTCATTCATTAACTAATGGAACTACTTTTTGTATAGTTATATATTACAGAATTGATCACCTTACAGCTTTTTTAAGAGCGTAAATAAATTGGTTTATTTATTATTTCAATATAAGCAATAAACATTTTTATTGGTGCAATAGTTAGCAGCAAAATTTTGGTAAGCATTAAATACTCAATTGACTAGTATATAGTAAGTAGTTATGATAATTATTATGTGATGGCTAGTTTATCTTGCTTAATTATATTGTGTTTGTTTGTAGAGGACAACCTAGTCGCTGTTTGTCAACCGTTATGAAGAGTCAGGACAATTCTTGGTTGCTGGTCGGTTTCCAAGGTAACACAGAAAAATAATATTTAATCGGACTACAAAAAAGAATAAACAACACACACAACCGAAAATTCGCAAGCACCTGGATAGGTATGTTCTTGTAGACCTGCAAAGAAAAATATGGTATTTGATCTTAATCTTCTGAATAGATCACATACACATGTTTATATTTTACTAGTGCAGCCTGGTACCCGAATTGTTTTGTTGAGTGTACCTGACAATATATTTGTTTGTCACAACTACGATTACACTTGTCCGATTCATTACAATGTTTGAACCACAAACCGCACTATTATTAAGCTGTTCTCTCTCCAAATGAAGATCCACCGGCTGAGTTTAAAATGACGTAGCTAGAACTAAATGTACGATAGCAGAAGGCTTTCACGAAAATGGCAACAAGTTAAGGAATGTGCGATCCCTGTTGTACCATATATTTCAGGTGATGCTGTATGTAACAGACGCTATTAGTGTTAGCACTATAATGAAGAGACAAAGAGATGGCTTGATGGTTTCAGTGAGGACACATTTGTCCTTTATTTTTTTAATTCATAAGGACATCGCTGAATGTCGCCCCAAAACCAACAAACATGTGGCATATACCATAATTATTTATCTATTTTAATGAATTAGATGCAAATATCTGTATCAAACGGACAAGGATCTATTCTAAATTAATGAGTAATGTAACGATAATAACCTGAGTACAATCGCCATTTTCAACCAATGAATGAAAACGTGACAAAAGTAGTATCAATTCAATTCAATCTTTCTCTATGGCAAAAGTAGCATCGTATTTTTCTCTTTGGCCATACCTGTCACCTCTTTGCCTGTCACTGTGACTTCGATAGTTCGCTGTGTATTTAGTTGATTTGAATTTTATTCCTGTTATCTTCGAATAATTTAGATATTTTATTAACTACTTGGCTATTCAGACGGACTCTAATCTCATGCAAAATCAATTACTTTGATATCTGGACTTTGTGATCTCTTACAAATATCGAAATACGGGGCTGTGATTTCTGGACTTTGTGAACTATACTTTGATAACGGTTATAATAGTCAAACGAAATGGACTGTGTATATTGTGTTATTGAGGGTCTGCTGGCGGTAAGTACCTATGCCCTTTGCTGCTAAATAAGTTTTCAATCATACTTACATAAAACCTTATAAATATTTTGTATTAACATAATATAAAAACCATGCTATTTTTTAAGTGATGGTTACCTACACTACATAAAATTTAGACAAAATATTACATTGAATGAAATTGATTTTCTTTTTCAGATCCATGCACATGATCTTATATGCGCTTGATGTTGAACTTTGGCTCAAGTGACTATTCGCACTTCAACAGCTCCAACTACCAGAAATGTTTGAAGAAATGACTGTGTGCTTTGCCATAGAAGGTTAGAACCTCGGGCTCGTCCACATCAAATAATTTAATTAAAACTCCACATCAACTTAGTTTGAAAAACATTATTATAGAAACGCTCGCACCAATAGATACACCACTAACATATATTTATTATTATGTTGTGCATATACCATAAATGTTAATAGCTGAAAATGTCATATCTTTCAGATACAACATGCAAGAAGAAGAAAGAAAGAAAGAAAGAAAGAAAATGCGTTTATTTAAGCTAACTGTAGCACACAAAACAGATCACATAACAAAATACCTATTGATGACAAAAAAAAAGACATTTTAAATAGTGTTACTTGTAATACATTTTTTTAATATAATATGATGTTTGAAGTACCAACAAGTAAGTACTCAAGTAACTAAGTACAGTAATTTCATCACAAAAAACCATCCGCACCCTAATTATTTGCTTTTGTAATTTATATATGCCATCCTTGCTGGCAAAGTGCTGATCGTGCAGCAGTGCACTATTCAAAGCCATCTTCCTCAAGATCCATCCGCTATCTGCTTCAAGGAGACCATTGAGATGTGTGAATTGTGGTAATAATTATTATTAAGGTCGATCATGATTTGATGAACAATTTGAACTCGGAAAATATATGGTTATTGCGAGGCAAAATACAAAGCCGTAACATCAGCCACAAAACTAATTTTGTGTATATTGTGATTGATCCAACACAAGTTCGTAGACAAGCGGTTTTGCAGTATTGCTGCAATTGTATGCTATGACCATTATTTGGTATTTAAGTTACGCAAGATATGAAAATATCGACACCTCTGCACAATTTTTAGACAATATTCTTACTTGTAATGTGAAAAATGAGTAATAAAAAATAAAGAATGAAAAATGTGTTGTATTTTTTTTACTTATTACATTACATAACCTCAAAATCTCACATATTTGTTGCATTTCTGGACTTTAGAATCTTGTCCGTCTTATAAATACAAAGTAATAAGAATTAAAAAAATATTCTGCATTTAATAAAACTTTTTCCATTGATGTTGGTTCTGGGTCGAATGATGTATGGACGCGTTGTAACGATGCAAATCGTCTATTGTAGTTTGAATTATTAATTACACATTTAGTCGATTAATATCGACATAAAATAATATTTTAGCTACTTTTTTAATCTGCCGTTCTATCAGTGCATTTGATTTGTCTCTGGCCGTGTGCGGTATACTATTAGTCTGATACATTCTTAATGGCTGCCGTTCATCGATGATGTAAAACTAGTGCTAATATGTAGCCCCGGAGAGGCAATTTCTGTCGCGACAATCGCGAATCTTTCGAGATCGTGTCGTATGGCGACGCCTTCATATCAAACTCCGTAGTATCCTGTTCGTGCTTGTCTATTATATTTTATCTATGGTAAGAAAGTTTTCATGTTTTAACGAATCATTTATTTTCTTGTTTGAATAAATTTTCTATAACTCAGTGCATATGTAAATTGGTTCCTGCGCTGCTGTAAGCAACGGAGAGTTTGAGAGCTAAGTATACTCTAAAAGATTTAACTGTTTTGAAACCTTGATATAGATTCATTCTAACTTCGTAACAAGTATGTGCCAGTTATGAAGGCACATGATGGTTATTACTCTGTACTGAAATCTTCTACATATTGATGTTAATGTGATAGTAGTATCATGCTTAATATGTTGATGCTTATTATGATATGTCAGGTTTTATACTCTTGAGGCTGTCATGAAGGTGACAGGCCTACATAAAGGTGAAGTGTTTCCACCAGGTTTTATACTCTTGCGGCTGTCATGGAGGTGACAGGCCTACATAATGGTGAAGTGTTTCCACCAGGTTTTATACTCTTGCGGCTGTCATGGAGGTGACAGGCCTACATAATGGTGAAGTGTTTCCACCAGGTTTTATACTCTTGCGGCTGTCATGGAGGTGACAGGCCTACATAATGGTGAAGTTTTTCCACCAGGTTTTATACTCTTGCGGCTGTCATGAAGGTGGCAGGCCGACATAATGGTGAAGTGTTTCCACCAAGATACAATCTATATGGCTAGCAGTGAGCTAGTCGGAGACTGTATGTCGTGAGTGCATGCTTGGTTGACTGGTAAGAGGCTGCCCAGGTGTAAATCTAAGTGAATGATTGGTCGGCTCGTAGGAGACGGTCAATCATATGTCAATTATGTATCTATATCTCAAAATTTAAGTCATTATTCTTTACCATAATTTTGCTGACCCTAATGAAAAGATGGCAATCTGTCTTATGCCCATGAAGGTATACTTGGTGACATTGGAGAAGTCATAGAATAATTTTTTCCACAGGTCTACACATTCGGACATGAGGAGGTTGGAGAGCCTCATGGTTCACTGAGGAAAGGTCAGCCGACACCACATGAATCTGGATTTATAATCTCTTTTAACTTGGAAATGATGTTCTCAAAACTTCACTTTATATGTTATTGCCATACAAGGATATTATAGACATTATATTTAGTTATGTTACATTGCGAAGCAGATGAATAAAGGCCAGAGTTACTTTCATACTTTCAATAATTATAAGAACCGGGCATCTGAAGTTATGTGTGCCTTGATTCCCCTTTAAACTCGGCGACAATTTCGCCATATCCAACATTACCAGGAGGCTGGTCATGTAGGCCCGCCCACTGGCTGATGTCTGGGAGAGGCTATAAAAGCCACTGCAGCCTCATTCGAGCCCTTTTCTCTTGACATCAGCTTCTTCCTGCTAAGGCTTGGGTGAGAATTACTGATATAGGCAGTGTGTGCTAATTTCTTTTTTTATTTCAGGTGGCTCAATAGCGACTTGAAAACGATGCATCCTACCAAAGCTTAGTCCTGAGACCTTCTGTACTCATTGGCAATAATTTATTTTCGGTGCCACGTCGTTTTCATGTAGCTAATGCAAAGCTCCTTCCAGGCAATTACCATGCTTTTTATGTGAGCATGGTGTGCCGTATTTTATTTTATCCATATAGTGTCATATATGGAATATTTTAACGCCTCGTTGTGTGTGCATGTAACAGGGTGAAAACCCTGAGATGGATGCTGTATTTTACGTGAACAGTGTCCATCATATTTTATTTTATATTAAACGCTTCTGCAATATAGTTGCAAGGCTTATTTCGGTCTGTTTCACATGCTTGTCAAAAGGACATTGACCCATGCGGTCGTGGGATCACTGACCTCGTGTCAATAACTTCATGTCAAATTGTTCTGTGCACCTTTTCCTTTCGTTGCAATGTTGTGAGCTGTGGCTTTTACTGTAGTGACTTTTGCACCACGTGCCTTGGGGAAGCTTGACCACCTGCCTCCTGCCTGCCACGCCGTACTTGCAGTATGTCAGTCCGACATACTGAAAGGCTTTGCTTGCGTTTTTCAGGTGTGACAGAGCGAGCCACGCGACCAGACAGGCGTCAGCGCGGCACGTGCTTGTCCAGACCGGCGGAAGCAAGCTAAGTGTCCACCACCAACTTCGCACCGCGGGCTGTTCCAGATTCCACCAAAATTTAATTCATTTTGTCGACTGGAGATGCTGTACTCCACGCCCTAATAATTATAAATTATATAACAAATCAGATTATATTATTGTTAAACAGTTCTTAGCAAAACCTTCATTTCTCTCTGCTCTGCTCGGGTAATTAATTTAAAATACCTATATTGCATTTAATCTATCAAACTAAACATTCACGTTTCAGCGTAGCAATGTCCTTTAAGACTAGAAACAGGCCCACCTACGAGCGCGGCATGGCCACAAGCACCCCGCCAGCCAGATGCCCCTTTGGCGCCACGGCCTTCCTCGAGCGCTATGCCAATAGCACAACAAGCATTGTCCCAAACATCTCAAACAAACATAAATCTACCTAGAAAAAATATATCATTGAATTTCAATAATTGTAATAATTTTAATATAAATTTTAACTAAAAATGTTTTTCATTTTCCTCATAGGTGTAGTATAAAGCACTATGTATCACTCGGTAGAAAGTGCGATTACCAACTTGTGTGTATCAAACTACACCCGCGTTGGTAATCGGTTACTTTCTCCCCGCGATGAACAATGAATGCGATAATTTTAAATTTACTAACTTTTTTGCCAGCAACCACGAAGGACAGAAAACTTTTCTTCTGTGCTTATTTACTGTAATGCTTTATCCTTTAATTCCACCAATAAATCTTTCACTGAAATTCATTTTTATATGTCTGTAAAACAAGAAACGAATGGTTCAATTCGGCTCGACGAAAACGTAAATATAAAGAACAATCATCTATTTTATCAGTGAAGACCGACTGGCAGCTACTAGGGCTTGGTACATAACTTTAAATATGAATCCAATACTGAAGTTTAGAGGCGCTCAAGTTTGTCAAGCTGGTCCTTGATGAGATTAGATCGAGATAGTATGATACCTAGTCAAAAATTGGAAGTAAGATAGTAAGAGCGTAGTTTATAAATGCAATAATCTATGTATGTATAAAAATGAATCCCTATTTCCCTTGGTCACACCATCACGCATGAACGGCTGGCTTTCGCTAATTCTTTATTTAGAATATTCCTTGCAGCACGAGGATTGTCCTTACGCAAAGAAAAAAGAAAACAAAAAAGGTTTGAGCCGTCACGGGAACTGAAACAGATTTCCACGCGGGTGAAGCCGCGGGTATCTGCATAAAAAAGAAACATTTGTAAATAGACAAAAAGCCCACTCAGTGTTTGCTGGAGTCTTCTCAGGTCGGGGCCTTCTCCGCCCCCCATGAGCGCAAACCTGAGGGTGACAGGTGGAGCCCCCTGTCATCCTAGCAGAAGCAGGCCACAGCGGCGGCGCGTATCGTATTATGCGCGCCTACCTATACTAGGGGCGAGTTGGGGACCGACTCTTGAGGAGGGCCTTACCCAGAGGGATGGCCCTGGATCAGCCGGGGTGCGAGGGATATTTTGATGACAACCTCACCTTTGGACTAGCACAACGACCCTCAGACTGAATGCGGTTTAGTCGGTGCGAGTCCGATATACGGAACGAATTTCTCTCATGTAAAAAAGCGGTGTAAACACAGAAACACGATTTACATGGGGCCACATGGGGCACAATAAGTTTCGCACGTCTAGCTAATCAGAACTATTGAAATGTTGCAACATTCTTAGTAAATAAAAAAATAATTGGCAGGAAATCATTTGTCAATTGTTTTTATAACACATTTAAGTTCTACGTACGAACGAAAATGGAATTATCTGGAAAAGATTTCAGAGCGATGATTTTTTATGATTTTAAAAGTTCTCTCTCTTTCACCAAGACTGTGCCGTTCGTCATCAAAATGCTTTTGGGAGAGAAGCACCTTTTCTGAGCACCATGAGGCGATGGTTTGCTAAATTTGAAAGAGGTCGGGTCGGGCAGCGAAGCAGAAGCGGGCTCGCGTGGAATGGGGCTTACAGGTGCTACTGAAGTACGACCACGGACATTCTAATGCTGTTTATGACATTGTCACAGGAGACAAAACGTAGAAAAAAAAGGCGGGTTGCACTCTGGGAGTGCCGGCGAAAGTGAAAACTTTTTCTTTCTTTCTTTCTTCGTTATATACAGAGAAAAAGATAAAAAGAACATACCATACCATACCATACTTATAATATAGCACCAACCATAGAACCTATCACTAATTTTCTGTCAGAAGAAATTAATGAATTACAAAAAGAAAACATAATCACAAAGAGTAATAAATTACAAAATGGAAAAAATAATCACAAAAAGTGTCAGAAGCCCCGGTTCGAACCCGATACTATCTGAAACCATAACCACCTTCTTAGCGTACCTAACAAAATAAACAATCTGTAGCTAATGTTGTATGACGTCAGTTCTCAGTTAAGGTTCAAAGGTCAAGTGATCCTAACACGAGTTTAACACTTTTTGCCCATCCAACGCCGCTAAAGAAGTTTTCACTTCAAAAAACAATAATCTAGGGATGGGTGTTTGAAAATGAGAACAGTCCAACAAAAGTGAGATAGGCGAGAAACGTTGGTAAAAAAATGATGGCGTTTTTTTCAGCTGCTGCTTTTATAGGGCAGATGGGACTACAGGTCCCATCTGCCCTATATAATTCCACTTGAACAGCAAAAGAGTTAATGCCCAGTGGTATTCTACCATTTGTTTACCCAGGGTGTTTGAAAAAATTTGCGAAAGACGACCAAAAAGTCGAGTTCTCCTATATCATGACAACGCTTTCTCACACACGGCCAACAAAACAAAGTCATTTTTAGCTTCCAAAAATGTACAACTCGTCACCCATCGTGCACATAGTCCCGACCTAGCACACTATGATTTCTGTATTTGCCCCAAAATCAAAGATTTGATGAGAAGTTTCACTTTTACCAACTCCGAAGAGGCAGTGGTAGCGTTCAATCAGCACGTAGAAAACATGTGGTCCTTCTGGTTAAAAAATGTTTAAAATGTAAAGGAGAGTCTTTTGAAAAGCAATACATACACATAATATATTGGTTATAACATGTTGTTTTAAGTTACTTCACGCAAAACTTTTACTGTGACCTACGTATTATATTTGCCTCGAGAGAAATTAGCGTCTAACATGGCTTTAAAATGCTCTAAAACGCTATTTTAAAGACGCATTTATAAGATAATGTCGAAGTATGTATTAAAAATAATCACAAAAAGTGTCAGAAGCCCCGGTTCGAACCCGATACTATCTGAAACCATAACCACCTTCTTAGCGTACCTAACAAAATAAACAATCTGTAGCTAATGTTGTATGACGTCAGTTCTCAGTTAAGGTTCAAAGGTCAAGTGATCCTAACACGAGTTTAACACTTTTTGCCCATCCAACGCCGCTAAAGAAGTTTTCACTTCAAAAAACAATAATCTAGGGATGGGTGTTTGAAAATGAGAACAGTCCAACAAAAGTGAGATAGGCGAGAAACGTTGGTAAAAAAATGATGGCGTTTTTTTCAGCTGCTGCTTTTATAGGGCAGATGGGACTACAGGTCCCATCTGCCCTATATAATTCCACTTGAACAGCAAAAGAGTTAATGCCCAGTGGTATTCTACCATTTGTTTACCCAGGGTGTTTGAAAAAAATTGCGAAAGACGACCAAAAAGCCGAGTTCTCCTACATCATGACAACGCTTTCTCACACACGGCCAACAAAACAAAGTCATTTTTAGCTTCCAAAAATGTACAACTCGTCACCCATTGTGCACATAGTCCCGACCTAGCACACTATGATTTCTGTATTTGCCCCAAAATCAAAGATTTGATGAGAAGTTTCACTTTTACCAACTCCGAAGAGGCAGTGGTAGTGTTCAATCAGCACGTAGAAAACATGTGGTCCTTCTGGTTAAAAAATGTTTAAAATGTAAAGGAGAGTATTTTGAAAAGCAATACATACACATAATATATTGGTTATAACATGTTGTTTTAAGTTACTTCACGCAAAACTTTTACTGTGACCTACGTATTATATTTGCCTCGAGAGAAATTAGCGTCTAACATGGCTTTAAAATGCTCTAAAACGCTATTTTAAAGACGCATTTATAAGATAATGTCGAAGTATGTATTAAAAATAATCACAAAAAGTGTCAGAAGCCCCGGTTCGAACCCGATACTATCTGAAACCATAACCACCTTCTTAGCGTACCTAACAAAATAAACAATCTGTAGCTAATGTTGTATGACGTCAGTTCTCAGTTAAGGTTCAAAGGTCAAGTGATCCTAACACGAGTTTAACACTTTTTGCCCATCCAACGCCGCTAAAGAAGTTTTCACTTCAAAAAACAATAATCTAGGGATGGGTGTTTGAAAATGAGAACAGTCCAACAAAAGTGAGATAGGCGAGAAACGTTGGTAAAAAAATGATGGCGTTTTTTTCAGCTGCTGCTTTTATAGGGCAGATGGGACTACAGGTCCCATCTGCCCTATATAATTCCACTTGAACAGCAAAAGAGTTAATGCCCAGTGGTATTCTACCATTTGTTTACCCAGGGTGTTTGAAAAAAATTGCGAAAGACGACCAAAAAGCCGAGTTCTCCTACATCATGACAACGCTTTCTCACACATGGCCAACAAAACAAAGTCATTTTTAGCTTCCAAAAATGTACAACTCGTCACCCATTGTGCACATAGTCCCGACCTAGCACACTATGATTTCTGTATTTGCCCCAAAATCAAAGATTTGATGAGAAGTTTCACTTTTACCAACTCCGAAGAGGCAGTGGTAGTGTTCAATCAGCACGTAGAAAACATGTGGTCCTTCTGGTTAAAAAATGTTTAAAATGTAAAGGAGAGTATTTTGAAAAGCAATACATACACATAATATATTGGTTATAACATGTTGTTTTAAGTTACTTCACGCAAAACTTTTACTGTGACCTACGTATTATATTTGCCTCGAGAGAAATTAGCGTCTAACATGGCTTTAAAATGCTCTAAAACGCTATTTTAAAGACGCATTTATAAGATAATGTCGAAGTATGTATTAAAAAATGGCACATAAAAATATCTAGGCACTGGTACATTTTCTTACGTACATCATTTTCTTTCAAAAATTTGAAAATCTAATATATACTCAAAATCGCTACTGTTAAGCTCTCGTGGCTATCTCTCTCTCTCTCTCTCCCCGGCGTGGATTTTATAGCAGTGCGAAGAGTACGGACGTCGTACTACAACCCGGCCTTAAGTTCAGAATTTACTTTTTCTAAGAAGGATCTTATACTATTTGTGCGAACAATGACCAGCAGTGGACTGCAGTGGGCTAATTGATTGATTAATTGTGCGAACATTGCCGTTTTTAGGTATGGTTTAAACAATATAAATGATTTTTGACTTTAACTTTGAAGTGTTCTGATGTCTAGTTATTGTCCTCTTTACCATGCCTGGTCGTTCATTTAATACATCGGGAAAATGAAGGAGAGCCAGAATCGTCTTGATTCGGGTTGTAATGTTCTTTCTCTTATCACATATAGAACTGACAGTTCGGTATTCTATAGAGTAATTAAAACTGTCCGGGTTTTAAAATATCGAAACTTACATCTCGTTTACACCACCCTAAAAATTAATATCAATCTATAGATCTGCACGGCTGTGTCATAGAGATAACGATAATACCGATATAACCCGAACTTAGCCGAACTCTTCTTCCAGACGTCCTTGATGAAAGGCTGGTTTCTGTAAATACGTTTTTGATGTATCTTAGTACATATTATATAGACATTTATGATTACATACGAATTTTAAAATAATTATAGACAATCTGTGAAACTGAGTTGATAATTTCCCTGGCGGTATTAGAAAAGTCGAAAAGTTTTAGTTCGTCGAAATCTGCAGAAAATTGGCCCTACAAAAGTTTAACTTGCAGCCGTGGCATACAAATTGAGTTGAACATGTTACACTTGTTGGCAGTGAGAGCCAAGTTTTTAATTGCTGGATCGTTGGTCAACATTATTACACATTTTCTGACGTACAATATAACGTAATTAGGTTATGAATATTTTAGGGCACGTTAAGTATTTATGATGGAAGCAGAGGCAAATTTTGTATTATTTTATTTTATTTTCTTATTTTATTGCAGTACAATTTAGTTTAGTTGGAGGTCATTGTTTACTCGCGCAAAAAAAGTTTAAAATGGGGTAGATTGGGGACGATAGCATGATTTGAGCTGACATAGTTGAGAGGATATAGAGGCGAGTGGAGAGGCGACTACAGATGGTTATAGGGGCAAGTGGATAGGCATGGATAGGTCAAATAGAAAGTTGAGTACAGATGACTACAGGGGCGAGTAGATATGCGACTAGAGAGGCCCGTGGAGGGGCGAGTAGAGAATCAAGTAGAGAGTCGAGTAGAGAGGTGCGTCGAGAGATATATGTAGAGACGAGTAGAGATCGCATATAAATTTGAGTAGAGATTCGAGTAGAGAGGCCTATCTATTTGACAGGCGAGTGTTGAGGCGAGTAGGAAGCTAATAGTAGGAGGCAAGTAAAGAGAATCGAGTGGATGGGCGAGAGAAGAGTACAGAGTCGAATAGAGAGGGAAGTAGAGAAGCGAGAACAGAGACGAGTATAGATTCAAGTATAGAGGAGATTCTAATCTCGAGGAGGGATTCGAAAATAGAGGTGAGTTGAAAGTCGAGCACAAAGGCGAGTAAATAGTCGAGGATAAAGTTGAGTAGAGAGGCCAGTTTAATAGTCAATAGCGTCGGCTCAACACTAAGCGATAACTGACATCCAGGCGGGCGGAGCCTCGGGCAATAGCTAGTGTTAATATAAAAATGATGCAGCGGTTTTAATTCCTTTGACTATTCCGTATACTTTAATATTATTTTTCACACAATGAGTAGGTCAGTAAATGTGCAACATTGTTAGGCAGGACGACACTCACAATACACAAGTTAGAGCGGGAGTTGATGCGGTTATTCGATTTCGACACGAAGGAACTTTGCCTCGAATACGCTCGGGCATTCGAATTTCAAATAATACGTTCATGTTTTTATTTTGTATTGGTACAGTATGTTGTTTTGTTTTTAACGATAATATTTTGTGTTTAGAATTGGAAAGCTTTTGTTTGTAATTGCCGTTTGTGTATTTTATTTGTTTAGTTTGTTGCAAATTCGGTGCAATATGCTCAACTGGTGCTTTTGTATAGATGGTGGAATAGATATTGGTGTCGATTCTGCTGTTACTTACTGCTGTTAAACTTTAAGGTATTCAAGGTATTCAAATTGAGGAATTTATGTTTAGTTTAGTGAACGTGCAGTGGGAACCGGTGTGCACCGCGACTCAAATTAAATTACTAAATTCAGAGAACAGGTAAAAAAATCATAATACTAGATAAAAGTCTAGTCAAGACAATGACGTACACAACAAAGTATAAGTGCATCAAAATTCACATTTGATTTGATCTTTTTAGAGTGTAAATGTAATTCGATGCTCAAGTAAGTCGGGATTTTAAAATTACTATGTAAATACAATTCTAACATTCATAGTGGACACACAATGTTTAATTAATATTGTTTGTTATGTTTATATTTTACATTAATGTTTAGTTAATACAATGATTGCTATAGTCTAGGTAGTTGACATATCCTTACTGGATCAAAACCCTAAAATAAATAAAGATATAAAAAATAATTCTAACATTGTGTAAATAAACGATTAAATTTTGATAGCCGAAAATATAATTTAAAGAAAATGTACAGTAGAAGCAACTCTATTATAACGAGTTTGTTACGAATTTAAAATTGGCTTGAAAGTAAATTATTGAACAACTGAAAATTAGGACTCAAATCAGTACATCAAAACGTTAAACATATCCCATTTCTGACAACTTTTTCTTTTTTTCCTCTGCAGAGCAAACGACAGACGTTCAAATACGTTCTATTTTTATTGGTGCAAACTGGACGATAGGATGCAGGGCATTCGGTGCATGGCATAACTACATCCAGGGGCGTGATTATTTTGTACAAAGGATTCATCGTCGATAGTGTCGTTCGTCTTGATGGCGTTGTCCTTCTGACCCTTTGCGAATAAATATTCAAAGGTATTGATGCAAGTAATACAAAAACAACTGAAACAGATGAGTTAAAATAAAATTTTCAAGATATTATCGTCGGCCAAAATTGAATGTTTACTTTTTCAACCGAGCGCCCTGTGCCCCGAGCACGAATAACATTCGAATTCGTAACGTGAACGTATCGAAGGAATGGAGCATTGCGATTGGTTCACAGCAGGCAGGCGGCCAATCGCATTGCTCCGTTCTCTGGTTACGTTTACGTTACGAATTCTAATATTATTCGTGCTCGGGGTAAAGTTATATCTAAATTTTGCATCTTGTAACCAGGGTCTGCTTTCACTAATTATATTGACTTTACGGGAGCGATTGAACCTCAACCCTGAAAGGAAAGCTACTCTGCACATGAGTTTGACTCGGGTCGAGTATATCTTGGTGGAGGACACCCTGATGGATACTTGGAAATTTAGACACAGGTTGTTGAGATCCTATTCAAGCATATAGTGCTTGGAATAGCTTCTAGGTGTCTCATCTAGAAGACTTTCTATTTCGAAGGAGAGCGTACGATAAAGCATAATAATATAGGTATATACATACTGCATTTGTACATTTTTTATTTCTCCAATATCAACCCTTCCTTCGAACAAAAGTTCTCCTTTTTTCAAATGAACGTGAAGTACTGTGGTATTGTGTTTTGATTTAACATAAAATTTCAATGTTTATATTCTTATTTATATGGCTATATCGCGTGCCTTTTTAATGCTCATAACGTTCTGTAATTACTTGATTAATTAATGGTTATGAATCGCAGTCCTCTTGCTTTTTATATTCAAAATTCAAAATAACGTTTGTTTACAAAAAACAAATGCTAGCTATTGCTCGCGACTTAGTTCATATGAAAAATTTATTGTATGATCTATCACACGGAAGCTGTAAATTTTCTGGGAAATATACGTTGTATGTTTACTGTCCTCCTGCAATTAATTGCTTCTCCTGTCCTGAGCCGGTATTGGAAACTGTAGGGTCGGATTATCAGCATCACATAGTCATGGGTGATCTAATTTCTCAACATCGTAGAGTCAGTAAATTTGTACATCTTACCACTACAGTCTACGTACCATAACACGAATGTGGAGGATACTTGGCTTGATTTAATCCTAACTTCCACCCCATTACTGTTTGTTGTTCTTTTCGCGACATGACCTTAAACCACCGAAGCCCTCACATCGCGTCCTATTCTTACGTAGCTTTGGGCGTATGAACTTAGACAAGTTGGGCGAGGATGCTGCAGCAATGGACTGAGACTGTATGGGACTGGGACTGGGATCGTCAATTGACGAAAACGTTCGCATTTTTAATGAGGCCGTAATAAATCTATATGATATCTACGCTGGATAACAGAGCCGCCGCAACGCAACCGCGCTTTCAACAGATTTCGCAGTCGCCGTGGCTGATAGGAATCGATGTAATCAAGTGATACGCAATACCAAACGACGTAATATCTTAAATAACATTAATTCTGCCCCACCCGGTAATGTCTGGAAGTTCCTAGGAACATTAGGTATTGGTAAGCAGCGGTTTTTTAAGCTTTAGGTAGCCATTGATATTTCTACGCCGAGCGCTTGGCAGGTTTTCAGGCCGTTTCAGACCACTCCCCGTCGATCCGTGGCATTACCTTGGAAACCCCTTTTCAGGTATTTTCAGGACCCCTAATGGGACTTTTCAGTCAACATCAATATAATTATGGGCAAATTCCCATAAGAGAGAGTGAGACGGCACTATAGAAAGAGACAGCATGCATTGACGTCACTGTTCTAGAAGGAATCGAATGAATAGAACGAGACTTCAGGCTAGAAAGGGACACAAGACCCCAATCGAACATTCTAGCTGTCTTCTCGAGAACATTCGCTACTTGGGCGCGCCGGAAATATATAGGCGAGCTAGCAGCCTCCGCTCAGTCAGTCTACGACTAGTATTCGAAGCGATCACAGCGATAAAGTATGCGAAGCGATACAGTGCGATTATACAAGTGACTGTGTATTGTAAACTTTTCCTTTCGTGTATCATCTAATCAAGAGTTGCACGATGGAATACGTGGCAAACTCGGCTCGTCCAGACATTGACGCTTTTGATTTTTCTCTAGTGACAACGAACGAGGTTAAAAAGATTATGTTGTCTATTGAATTCAATGCTGTGGGCTATGATAACATCAGTCGTTGTATGATTATTACTATTCCAGACCATGTCCTGCCGGTAATCACTCACATCATAAATTTCTCGTTGAATTCCAGACAGTTGCCGACACTGTGGCGCAAGGCCTATGTTAGATAGATAGATAGATAATTCTTTATTGTACACCAATAAATTTACATTAAGACAAGTAAGTAGCATGTATACAGTTTGATGTACAATGGGCGGCTTTATTGCTGGCAGCGGTTTCTTCCAAGCAACCTCATTCGTTATACCTCTGCCAAAAATCTCAAACCTATCCCTTTTCAATTATTTCCGATTCATAAGTATTTTGCCTTTCCTCTCAAAAGTCCTTAAGGCCTCCGTGCACTTACAACTGCCCCCTTTTATACACAAAAATAATTAATGAAGTTCTCTACAATCAGGGTTTAGGCCCGCGCACAGCACTGTGACTGCTTATTTCAAGGTGAGTGGTGACATTAGAGCTGGCATGGAAGACACTAAGATATTGGTTGACTTCTGAAATACCGTCAATACCGTCAGTCATGATTTTCTTTGGTCCATTCTATCCCTCTTTAGGATCTCATCGGATGCACTGGAATGGTTCTTATGCTATCTTCAGGGACGCCAGCAGGCCGTTCGCCTGCACGACAATTCTTCGTTTTGGTGTGACATTGACACTGGTGTCCCTTAACACGTTAACAGTGGGTCAAACAGATTCGGCTTACCTGTAAATCCAACTAAGTGCCAGGCTATTATAATAGGAAGTCAATGGTTGATGCGCCGACTGGATAAAACATCTCTCCCAGTCATCCCTTTCAATGGCTCCACCATACAACTAAGCGCGTCAATGAAGGATCTAGGTTAATTCTTAGACTCAACTCTGAGTTGGCGAAGCTAAGTAGTGAATGTCGTTCAGAGAGTGACGGGATCGCTTCGTTAATTTTATCGCCTCCAGAAACTTCTACTTATAAGGACAAAGTCCATGATTGTGCAGACCCTACTTTTTCTGTCTTTGACTACGGTGATGTTTGCTACTTCGACCTGAATGCAGAATATCTGAATAAATTCGACCGACTTCTTAATAACTGCATGAGATTCGTGTTCAATCTCCGTAAGTATGACCACGTGTCTGCTTATCGCAAATAATTAAATTGCTTGGTGGTTGCCGATTCGACAGCGACGAAATCTACGTGCACTAAGAATAGAAAAGAGAGTATTTTCTATTCTTACATCTACTCCCCTTAACTATTCTCTTAAGCTGTCCTGCTTATACTTCTGGGTTTTTTCACTCTTCTTAGGTATATTTATGAATTTGTATGCATGTATCTCTAATTATAAATACCTATATTCGAACCTACATAACTACTGCGATAAGGGTATAGGTATGATAGCATATTATTACTTCACGGTACTGTACCTAGTTATATATAGTGTTAAGTTACTAAAAGTTACTTCTCAGTAATCATCATCATCATCATCAGGCTATATTAGTCCACTGCTGGACATAGCCCTCCCCTAATGAGCCTTCTCAGTAATGCACCTACTAATTTATCTCTGCACCAACTTTGTTTGAATGGTAGAGAATGCCTACGGCATTAAGTCCGCCTATGTACTTGTGCATAAAGTTTAATAAATAAAAATAATAATTAGCCTCCGTGGCGTAGCGGTAGTGAACGCGGCCGCTACGCAGGAGGCGCGGGTTCGATCCCCGCTCAGTGCAAATATTTGTATGCATGAATATGTATATTTGCATTGGTCTGGGTGTTTCTATGTATAATATGTATGTATTTACAAAAAAAAAACGTATCTAAGTATGTTTATCCGCATTCTAGATTCCATAACACAAGCTAGTTAAGCTATGCTTACCATGGGTTTAGATAGCGTTGTGTGAAATGTTGTTGAATATTTATTATTTATTATTTATGTGCTATCCCATACTACAATCTATAGGCCAAATTTCATCCAAAAGCGTTCGACTGTCTGGAGAAGTTGAGTAATAAACATCTATCCATTCAAACTTTTCAATTATAAAAATACTAGCTGATGCCCAAAACTCTGCACGAAATATTAATCCCATGCCCGAGACCCAAAAGAACCCTGGAAGGATTTGGTTGGTAATAAACATCCACCCAAACATCATCCAATCTCACAAACTTTGCGAGAGATAAATGCCAAAAGGTATCTTATCCTCGGCAACTGATGGCCCAAGACGACCATGTAGTTTTGGTCAGTTGGAGATCGACATAATGGGAATGGTGAGTCTGCATGTAAGAAAAGCTTCACAAACTTTCATATTTTATAATACCAGTAGGATTTGAAGTTAATGCGAAGAAACTCATATGCGATGATGAATTGATTAATATTAGTGTGATATAAGACTAAGTAGACTAAGGAGAGGTAGTTATTGAAGTTTCATTGTGCTTAGCCTAATTAAAATAAATACTTTTCACGTTTCTTTGTATCGTCTTTGTGCCATCCGTTAGTGGCGCAAAGGCATGACTGTATATGTCTATCCAATAAAACATAGTTCCTACCATGTTTTGCATTTCCGTTTGACCATCAAAATTGCATATAGGCAGTTTAAAGATATAATGTTCGCTTAATTAAGCGATTCGAATAGAAAGGTAAAAAAGTAGTAAATAGCGTTTAAATTGCCCATGAAACTCAATTAGCTGGCATTACTGACGTTCAACGGCAACGATTCTCTTCTTGCCAATTTTATTTTCGTTATTTTGTCGAAAATGCTGCTTTGTAAGTATCTTTTAAATACCACCCCCTAGGCCAACGAGCTCACGGTGGTGCTGACGGGTGGTGGTTACCGCAGCCCATAGACGTGCGCGACTTCAGGGATGTCACTGATGTGAAAGCCACTAAATTTAAAAATCATTTTCATCACTATTAACTAGGTACTAGCTAATGCCCGCGCATTGCCCGCGGGGAATTCTGTTCCCGCTACCGTGACAGCTTAACCCTTTTTTAATTTTTTCTCTGCGTAAGAACCATCCCTGTTCTGCAAGAATATGCTAAAAAGAGAATTAGCGAAATCGGTCCAGCCGTTCACGCGTTATAGCGTGACCAAAAGAAATAGGGATTCTTTATATATATATATATATATATATATAATAACTATTAAGAAAATTCATACCAAAGCTTTTTCATTTTCAGCTATTTTATTAATCACGTTACAAGTAACCATTAATGTGAATGCATGGATGAATCGTATTTTCACGTATGACGACACTTACACTCTTGTAGACAAATTTCCTGTTCTGGAAAAGCTGGGCTGCAGGAATTGTGAAAGAGTTTATGCCCCAGTCTGTGCATCAGATAACAAGACATACACAAATGCGTGCAGATTAAATTGTTTAAACCGCAGTAGACGTCGACCGGACCGAGCTCATATTATAAGGTAATCGATTTTGTATTTGTTATCAAGGTGAGTCGGAATCACTATGTATAACCGATTGCTACTTTTTTTTACACCGGCTTCCCTTTTGAAACGACTCTGTTTAGAATCATAAGAATAAATATTTCATAATCTCAACCAATTGCGATGAAACATAAGATTTTAAGGTTTACCAAGACCTTTTAAATAAATAAAAAATGCATTAAAATGCGTGCATAGCTGACAAACAGACGAGAATTGAAAGCAAAAAAATGTTCTGTATCTTTATACAAAATCTTCAATGTACAGATGTGACCACCTTCTAGGCAGGTAATTATAAAATAGATAGTAGGGTTGTAGGTATGTGATGCCCAGCAAAGATCTTCAGAAATCAAACCAACTTCACCTGCAACTGCAAAATATTATTTTTTATTCCCCTAATTTGACCGCATACGACATAGCGTGAAGGGCTCATCCGTCTATACTCGATCGCATTGCGCATAAGTGCGAATAGAAAATACGCTTATCCATACATATATTCGGCCTTTACGGTGCGTCGTCGGCGCGCGACGTCTCGTCGCCAAAGTGTAAATGGCCGATGGCCTGTATGTTATTCGGTCATGCAACAAATATTTATTCAAATACAGCCTAGCCGCGTGAGAAATATCTAAAAAAAAAGACGAGTTGCACTCTGGGAGTGCCGACAGAAGTGAAAACTTTATCTTTCTTTGTTTCTTCGTTAAATACATAGAAAAAGATAAAAAAAACATACCATATCATACCATACCTATAATACAGCGCCAATCATAGACCCTATCACTAATTTTCTGCTAATTTTCTATCAGAAGAAATTAATAAATTACAAAAAGATAAATTAATCACAAAAAGTAATAAATTACAAAAAGAAAAAATAATCACAAAAAGTGTCAGAAGGCCAGGCTTGAACCCGGTACTATCTGAAACCATAAGGACTTACAGTCGAAGCGTTTACCGCTATGCTGCGAAGCTATTTATCGTATATTGCAAAATGGACAGTCAGACAAACTCGCGCGAGTTTAACAATTTTTACCCATCCAACGCCGCTAAAGAAGTTTTCACTTCAATAACGAGTTGTGGTCCCATCATAACATGAAGCGCAGCGTACGACTTCGATGGCAATTCAACTAACTGACTTGTGGGCTCCAACTTTCAAAATGGATAGCCATTTATCTCTATGACCTATGTC
Source organism: Eilema caniola (assembly GCA_949126895.1). Lineage (NCBI taxonomy): Eukaryota > Metazoa > Arthropoda > Insecta > Lepidoptera > Erebidae > Eilema > Eilema caniola. The sequence goes on along the minus strand of OX421460.1, from coordinate 9,965,092 downwards.
ACATTCACACGCAGGTATCTACGAAGTATCTACGTTGTATTTTTCTGAAATTGTGGGGCGGCTCATGCTCCCTTGTCGTTGCTGTGCATGACAGTACACTGTGTGAGTTTGTGAAATGAGTAATTTTACCACATTCGTCATTCCATAAACTCTGCAAAATCCATATCATCGAACGCCTTCAAATTCTGAATATCCTTTTTCTTCCAATTTAATATGACTTTTAATTATTCAAACCAAGTCATTAAATAAAGTTTCTTTCGTACAAAACAACTGAACATACTTTCTTGCCAGAACATACTTTTACAATCTTTCACAGAACTCATAATTATAACAACACTTATTTTCATATGATAATTGTAATGATTTTGAGTTTTGAACTACGACAAAAATGACTAAAATATTTTTTATGAATACACTAACGAACCCGGCAGACCTCATCGTTGTGCCCAGTAAATAAGAGCATGAGCAAGAGAATGAGCAGTAACCGGCAGTTTCCAGCTGTTTAGCACAACAAATGCTGAGGTGATGACGATGATTCATATTAGAAAAAATCTAAACTCACAAAAGAGCAGTCTCAATGCTAAGAAAATTCATCCTGGTTGATACAAAATACCTTAATATAACTTCGTAGTACAACGACATAACGACATAGTGAATGTTGGTGAATGTGCTAATATTCTCAGTCCATTCACACGGTAATTTCAGGGTACGAGTGAAGCACGTACTAAAATGGTCTTGTTTCAGGTATGGGCCATGTATAATGGGATCATGAAAGGAATAACTCTATTCCGAATTTAGCATATAAAACCTTGGGATTTCAAAAATAAAATGGTGTTATGTAATTAAAATATTGTTTTTATTCAATAAATTGGTTTATTATATTGGCAAAATAAGCATGCCAATTGCGTTAATTTTATTTGTCATTTGTATAGTACACTACTATCACATCTAGACAATCTATTTAAATTGTTTCTAGTATTATAATTAGTTGTACTAAATTAAAAAATAGTTAGGATTCTAAATAATAAGAAACTTGTTAGATGTTCATGTAAGTGGAATAAAATTAAAATTATTTCCTGACCTCAGGTGCAATGCTAATAACACAGGATCTAAAGAATGAAAGAGGTCAACTTGAAATAGACACATTTATTATTCTACATTCATACAAGCTAATGACCTGAGCGTACTACGTGTTTCCCATTGGGTTGTAGTAAATAAAACAAACCTAGTAATGCATCTGAACACACAATTATTTTGTCTCTTTACTCGTATTAAATGAAATAATATAATATAAACATGCTTGGATGAATAGAACCTGCTTCCTTCAGGGTATAAGGCAACCTCACCTACAAACCTGTATACTAATGGATTAACGGATGGTGCTGCCTCTCTTAATAGCAATAAAACAATTAAATTGAATTTGATTAATTTATTACATTCTTAATATTTTTTCCTCGAAACTTCGTCATGTATATAGCCCTTATCCTTCGCCTTCTGAAGAAGGAGTTACTGGATGCAAAAGGAAGATTTAATTGACGTCAATTAAAATAAAATACCAATTATAGCATCATTCAAAGCATTTATACACGGAATTACAGCAGTAAAAAGTTTGTGCCGGCATTACTGTTGCAAAGTTACGGTCGTAAAGACTACACACGACGTATTGTTCCAAATTGTTCAAGTTTCAGTGAAGATAGATTCTGTCAGTTATGGGGGAAGGCACTGAATACATTTGAATAAAATAAAACTGAAAAAGTGAAAGCCTCAAATCACATTGAAAACATGCATTGCACGTGGATCGGCTGAGATTATTAATAAGCATAACTATAAAACCGAGTAGATTAGCTCATTGCAAGGTTAAGTAACACTTCTGCCAGGTCAACGCTAGGATAAATGAGACCATTCGTGCCTCATACTATAGATACTGGGATACCCTCAAATATCCGTTGATCCAAAATATCGGTAATAATGTATCAAATTTATTTCTTTAAATTACGAAATACTGTAATATCGCTGACATGAAAATGATTTATGAAATAAAACTGAAATACACAAATCACATTGAAAATATGCATTGCACGTGGATCAACTGAGATTTTTAATAGGCATAATTATAAAACCGAGTAAGTTAGCTCTTTGCAAGGTTAAGTAACACATTTGCCAGGTCAACATCAGGCTGAATGAATAGTTTTAGCAAATGGAGACCATTCATACCTCAGGGAGCACGGTAAGCCATCGGTCTCAAAGGTACTGGGGGTACATTTTGGATCAACGAATATTTGGGGGTATCCCAAATATTCGTTGATCCAAAATGTCAGTACTAATGTACCAAATTTATTTCTTCAAATTACGATATAGCGTAATATAACTGACATGAAAATGATATATGAAATAAAACTGCAAAAATTGAAATTCACATTGAAAATATGCATTGCACGGGGATCGGCTGAAATTTTAAGACCATTCGTACCTCAGGGGGTACGGTAAGCCATCGGTCCGTTGATCCAAAATGTCAGTAGTAATGTACCAAATTTGTTTCTTCAAATTACGAAATACTGTTATATCACTGACATGAAAATGATTTATGAAATGTCATGAAATGCAATCCGCGAGGGCGGAAATATTGCACGGAGCAACCACACTGAGTGATATTCCCAGTTAGTTGATCGTGTTTAATGCTATAATCTCGTTTACTTTATGAATTGTGGCTCACTTCGAAACGTCCGATGCTCGATACTATCCATAAAGCGACTGCCAGTTGACCTCCACAACCCACCGGCATATCGAAGGTCTATTGTTACATTAGATCTTTAGACCATTAAATTTATGAGTATAACTCTCATAGAATACAGAAATTCTATTTTCTATACTGGAAAACAAGACGACGACCCACACACATTTATTGGTTTAGCTGCAGTTGTAACCGAATTGGTCATTTTATAATTATATGGAAGGCTAGTAGAGTAAAATTGAACATCATACGTGAAATGGGTTTGTACATAGTGCTGATCACGTTTTCTAAATGTTTTTTATACTACTTTGGTGGCAGACAACCACACGGCCCACCTGATGGAAAGTGGTTACCATGGCCTATGGACGGGTGCAACACCAGGGGCGTCGCACTAGCGCTGCCGACCCTGAAGAAACCTTCTTATTCCCCTTGCTCTTCTTGAAGAACCCCATATTGTAGTCGCTTGGGAAAACCACAGCAGGGAGCTCGTTCCACAGCTTGAGCGTGCGTGGGATGAAGTTCCTTTCGTACCGCACGGTTCGCACCATTTCTGGTCGCAATGTGTGAGCATGAACTCCCTGTCTATGGTGAGCGGTGCGGCGAACAAATCATCTGAGCACACAACAGTGAGGCAAAGTCCCTCCTGAGGCTGAGAGGGTCCACATCGCCTGCGAGTATGGGATTGTCGACGAGCCTCAACGCTCGTCTTTGTATCGATTGGAAGGGTTCAAGCTGGTAGGTGCTCCGGCAAAAAGGTGACAGCAGTACTCCATATGGGACCAAACTTGTGCCTTATTAAGAAGGAGTCGTTGCCCCGCAGTGAAGTACTGCTTTGCTCTGTTAAGCACTCCAAGTTTTTTAGATACCAGCCTGGCCTTGTCCTCCAAATGGCTGCGGTACTGGACGTCGCTTGAGATGTCGACGCCTAGGAGTCCGATACTCGAGGAAATGGTAAGCAGTGTACCTAGGAATTGCGGCACTACAATAAATGGGGTTTTCTTAGCGGTGAATACACATACTTGTGTCTTAGTGGGATTGAATTGGACTAGGTTTAGTCGACCCCAATCGGATACTCCCAAGAGAGTAGTCTCGATTTCAGACACAAGTTGTTCACGACTCTCCTTCACCTTGGACTGAGAGACATTTGCACGGCCCGTGTAACACGTGTCCCCGGTACTCTCGTCCGCATAACAATGGATGGAGTCATCAGATAGCATATCATTGATATGCAACAGAAACAGGGTCGGGGACAGTACGGAGCTTTGTGGGACACCAGCGTTTATGTCCATGCGGTCCGAGCAACTGGCATCGACGACGGCTTAGATACTTCTGTTGGATAAAAAGCTGGCAATCCATTCGCATAGTCCCTCAGGGAGTTCATAGTATGGCAACTTCGTAAGACCTCTGTGCCAGACCCGATGAAAGGCCTTCGCTATATCGAGGCTGACCGCTAGTGCCTCCCCCCGACTCTTGACGACTTGCGCCCATCGGTTTGTCCACAAGAAGGTCACCGACAGAGTCACGTTCTCCAGGTGTTTCAAGAGCTGCGTATTAATAATGCGCTCCATAACCTTCGAAAGTAGGGAGGTTAAAGCAATAGGCCTGTAATTGGACGGGTCGGTCCTGTCGCCTTTCTTAGGCACATGATGTACGAACGCAGTCTTCCAAGAGGCCGAGACTTGTCTCGTGGGATAAGAGAGCGCGAAAAGGCATGTAAGTACTAGACAGAAATCGGGCGCACAGTGCCTGAACACCATCACCGGTATACCGTCCGGCCCATTCGACTTCCGAACATCTAAGGATTTAAGTTCTCACCGGACCACCCGTTGCGTGATTTTTACTTCCGGCATAGAAGCACCACAGCTGGAGAGAATAGGTGGCTTGGCATTCCCATCGTTCATCGTCGAGTTTGACGCAAAGAGATTACCCAAGAGATCGGCTTTCTCCTTAGAACCATGGGCCAGACTACTGTCGGGTTTTTGCAGCGGCGGGAGGCAAGACTGACAGAAATTTCTCTCGGCAGCTTTGGCGAGCGACCAAAATGTTGCACCCGGACGAGTTTGTGGTCCGAGGTACCGAGGGGCGCTTCCACTATTATGGAGTAATCATCCGGGCGCGTAGACAGCAGAAGCTCCAGTATAGAGCTTCTGTGGGTCTCAATATCTGGTATTCTAGTATTGGTATGCACCATTTGAGAGAACCCATAGGCCAGGGCAGAGCGTTAAAGTCCCCCAAGAATTATCCTGTCCGCTGACCGCTGCAGGCAGATCAATTAAGTTTGTATTTGCCAGACAACAGTTATTATAAAAAAGTGTATGATCAAATAGTAGTAATATTTTACTTCTATTATTTGATCATACATTTTAGCATGAGCAAAGCATTAGTGGTTAAGGAGTTAGTCTGACGATATAGAAGTCCCGAGCTCGAATCCATGTAGCTACGATTGGTCTAACAAACAAATAGATTACTGTACTAAGCTGCAGTGGATATGTTGAGAAAGATTTTATGACTAACTAGTTGTTACTTGCGGTTTCGAATTTCGATCCTTTTCTTGCAAATCATGGAATTCTATTCCCGTATATACAACTTTCACATTTATTTTATTAGTAGGATTAAAATCAAAGTCAAATTCAGTTACCTCAACAGAAGTACCCCTATAGTGAGCTGAGGTGCAAGAGATATATCGCGCAGCGTTATTGCCGAACGTACAATGGATGCTACAGGGCCTGCACACTGTAACTAGTTAGCTACCAAACGTTATGAGCAAACATCATCACCAGCTTTGATTAAATACAATTGCCAATTCGGAGAAGTCATTTTACGAAGCGATATTGAAACTGAAATACACATATGAAAATCGACTAGACGTTTCTGAACCCGTCTAACTAGCTAGATAATGTGATGGTGGTGGAAGCGTCCTCGCTGCCGCCATCATCGTTTCGAAAATAATACAGAAAAGGCATGTCAGCATCATGACTCATGGGCACCTTTAACTCGCCTTTACTGTTTACTGTATAATGATCCGTTTCGTTAGTAGTAATCTTAATATATATAAATCTCGTGTCACAATGTTTGTCCTCAATGGACTCCTAAACCACTTAACCGATTATAATAAAATTCGCACACCATGTGCAGTTCGATCCAACTTGAGAGATAGGATAGTTTAAATCTCAAATTATAGTCCGATTCGCGATAACCGACATCCACGCGGGCGGAGCCGCGGGTGACAGCTAGTCAATTATAATTTTATATTTTCATAATTCACTTTTTTAGGAATAATTTGATCCTTTTCATAGAAAAATGGTTGATAATTCAACCTCAAAATATCCTATAGGTCTAATTACTCGTAGTTTTAAAGTTTAACTCATTAAATATAGATTGTTCCACTAAACATGTTAGCAACATAGCTTGTCCTATTTGCTGTGTTGTTGTAGTACAACAAGCCAGATGTTATGAATAGTTTCCCGAAATAATGCGGCTATAGAATACCCTACCCTGTAACGAAAGCAAAATTGTTTAATTACTTGTCATGCCTTAACTTTTTGTTTAATGAACCATAATTATGCATTATAAGGGTTTAAGAGTTAAGTTTGCTTCCGAATGTGAAGAGCAAGAATTCATTCTTAGAGTACTTCAAATTTTTATTTGTGTTCAGTAAATATTTCCAAACGGCTATCCACCACCATCATCCAAGGGGTTATTGGCCATCTCGTCCACGTAAAATCTCGGAGCCTCAAACACCTACTACTTTTTACTAATTTACTTTCGCTTTAACGAGAGCGGCTGCCGTCTGACCTTAAACACTCCGTCAATCAGCAGGTGTATCGGTTAGCGGATAAAATTGTCATGATATTTGATAAGGACGAAGGAGCCTTAGGAATCTCAAAGTCCGCCAAACTCTTGAAGTACTCGTGGCGCGGTGGAGGCGACTCAGACGTCGGAGGTCACATAATTACCTCTTTCCTTGATGAGCGCAGGCGTGAAGCCAACTGTCATCCCAGCTGAAGTGAGGAGACCACCTGGCAACTGCAGATGGCCCAGGGTCAGTTGAGGACGAGGTGCGAGGGGGCTACCTTACACCCTCGCATTTGTGACCTAAAACGTTGTGTAGTTTTAGTCGGTTCGAGTCTGACCACCCCACTGTCGTTGGCCAGCAGTAGCGTATACCGTAACCACGCTCTGCTACCACATAATGTTTGGTAAACTAACTTGACTAACATCACACGAAGGCTGATCGCTGCCCTAAGAGATGTCTTGCAAAGGGGCCCCCCTGCGCTTGAACTCCGATGTCTTCTCAGCTGTGTGGGGGGTCACTACCCTAATTTACGCACAGAGGAAAATATTTGGATATAACCCGACATACTACCCTGAGAACTAACGCTCGTGTGTTTGTCGACTACATCCGACCGCGACACGATTTCCCAGCAACGAAGTATATGTGCTATGCCGCGGTGATTTCTGTGGGCTTTCGTACACTCCTAACTGATGGCAAGCAGCTACCCGATGCGTCCGCGTGCCGCTCGCGTGTCTTAGCGCGAAAAACCCTTGACCTCCTTGGAGCGACTCGATCGACCGACTGCCTCATGGCACCCCGTAGCGGCGCGCGCGCGCACCACCACGCCCCGCACAGCGCGCCTATCCCTTGAACGTTCTGTATCGAACATCAGGCATTTCTCGTGAAAAAACGTTTTGTATGGCTTCAAAGATCTTGATATGACCGGTAAACTAAAAAATTGTGGCATCAAAGCGTCATTCAAGATAAATCAAGATAGCTAAGTTCGGTATTAACTCCATTTATAAAAATAATATTATTATTAATGTTTTATAATTAATTAATTTACTTCTGCTTCATCCTAGCGTCACTTTGATACTCTCTAAAGAATTTCACAATAACAACTTCTTTACTATAATCCGCACGCTGAATCATGATCCCTATGACAGTTCGTTAGCGCTTAACATTGTACTGACGTCCTATCACATCAAATCCTTTAGAGGTCCATTAAAAAGACGAAAAAATCATAATTGTGTACAATTGTAAATTATAAAAATGAATATTAAGAAATTATTACGTAATGTTCGGAAATAATAGAAAAAAACTCAATGCAAATGTACATGGTACGTGCTGCAAAAGTTACGTTGTCAAGCTGTTATCGACTAAGAAGGGACACATCGATAAACAAAATATCGATAATTTGTTGGAAATATAAAACAAATGCTTTGAGTTTGTATTTTATTTATATCAATCTGAATCTGATACAGGGTCAATCGGATCTTCAAAATCTGAGTCTGAACTGCAGCTATCCGTGACGTTTATTATTAACGGTTGGTCAATGATATTGTCGTATTGTACATCTCGATCCCAGTCTTGTAAGCAAATTTTCTTCGTTCTTTCGACCACTTTTCGCCAATTGTCAGCTGTCACTTGAGCGCAAGCTTCTTCCAATAAAACCATCATTTTATTTGCCGTGAATGGCGGAGTTGTGTTATGCCTAGCTGCATGACCTGAAAATATTTGTACATTTAGTAATTATTTTTAGAAATATATGCATATACATAATATTATATAAATAAAAAATATAGATACCTTTGATCTGCGCCCATATCAACTCGATTGCATTATATTGGCGGTGATAGGGCGGTAACCGAATTACCGTGTATCCAATACTTTTCCATGTAATCCATAATTGCCAGCTAATTATGAATTCTTTAAAATTCAATTCAAAAAGAATTTTAAATTCTTTAAATTATGCAATTTGAATAAAAATTAAAGTATAGTAAAATAAAATATAATAAGGCTGTTACTTTTTTATGTAGTGTTTTATGTCCATCAATGCGCGTAGTCTTTTTTTCAAAATAAATAAATATTGCTTATTATGTTGAATGACCTGGCTGAATGACATGACATTTGCCTGAAAAAACAGTATTTTATCGAAATTGTTTCGCATAACTAATACAACTGTCAGTTGAAACGTCATAGGGATCATCATTCGGCGTGCGGAGTATAGGGTTATGATAATTATGTTTTTCACAATTTCATCTGACCCGCATAATAGGTACAGTCGACAAAGTACATAGATACGGTTGCACCTTTGCAACCAACTTTATATGAAAAAGTGCAACCGTATCTCCTTTGTTGACTGTACCTATTTGATGTTCTTAATTTCATTCTTTTACCCCATTGGCCTGGCTATGACACCATTCAGCGCCTCTAACTGAATAAATTATCATATCTATCGTTAAATTCTTAAATCGGACACTAAGTTACAGAATTTAAAGTAAATACCTTTCAACTAATAAATGGCTTTAGTAGCCAAATTAGCGTTCATTTAAGCGGACTAAAACATAATTAAACTAGTATCAAACTACAAAGCAATCAGCTAAAAGCAAGCTCTTCGTTACTGAAAATAGCTCGAAATTGCAGCTAAATAGCTTTAATAGGCACGTTGTGGTTAGGTTATTAATTTAGTTAGTTATACATGCAATACCAATAACTTAGTATTTCCATAGCTACAGCTAGTTATAATGTATTTATATACTAATAACTATATTTCCTTTAGGGGGATAGGTACAGTCTAGATAGTATTGTGTAAAATGTCGTAGAATAAAAACTAAACGTGGACATACGTTCAAATCATAACTAGTAGTAAAAAATTGTTACTTCATATAAATACATTTATTTCAATGTACCTGAAAAAAGGTAAACATGACAATATCTCCATTTTTATACGGTGAACATTGCATATGCATAGAAATGGTAACGAGGCTGTGAAATTGTCGCACAGCATCAATGGCAACACGCCCGTGACAAATATGTTCTGACAACCCTGTATATTACACTGCCTATATTTTTTTCCGAAATGAAATATGTTTAGCAATAGAGTACAGAATATTGGAGATTTTTGTACGACGTACAGTCGCACTCCAAAGTGGTTTAACATGTACAAAGTTACCGATAACCTAACTATGACAATGTCTATGGCTAAATAAATAGATATATTTTTAAATATTCTACAACTAAATACTTTGTACGTTACGAAAAAATTACATAATATGACGCATGTGAATGCGACTACATGCAAATGCCACCTTCAAAGCAAACAAAACACAAAATATTACTAAAATAAAAGTGGATTATTATCGCTAGCTAGTAAAAATTATTGTTCCATTCAGAAATTGCATACAAATCAAGTCCACTTTAAAAGTGATGTATTTTCCACAGAAACTTAGCTTGCGGCTAGCTGCAATGCACCACGACTAGTGTGCTCTAAATAATTAATGTAAGTAAGAAAACGTAGGTGCGTCGCCACTGGGATACCCGGAAACTTTTGTAATATTGATGTATCGTTACAGAATGCATAAACATAAAACTGGCAAGGAAACTGTGAAATAATATATATACATATGTTAATTATATTTCTGTTGTGATATCACAACTGTTATAGCATTCAGATTAATAAGTTTGAATATACGTACCTGAATTGTATAATAAGTTTTATCTACTCTGATACTATAATACAAAGATTATAAAATTGAAATCAAAACTCTTATGACAAACATTACGCACAGGCCAAAAAAAAAGTTTTATTACGATACAGGTCTTGTATCCCTTTACAACCTGATTGAATAATGTTTCAAATTTTGTATTTTTTCATATTATACTTAATGTTAGTGGGCCCAATGAACTAGGAAAAATAATTTAAAAAATCTGGGAAACCCAGTTTCCCGGGAATTTCCCTGCACGATCGTGCACCTCAGGTATAATTTGACATATGCATGATCGTGCATATTTTTAATATTCTCACCTTTATACGCAAATGAAACAAATGAGGTGCAAAAAATGTCTTTAATCTGTATGGAATTATTAGTCCCATACCTACTTAAATGACATAACAGAACATAAGAAACAATTTGTAAATAACTGTAATCAGCCTCAACAAGTTTTATAGGAACAATCTTTTCATAATCACCTAATTAAACAATTAGATACCCATTAATAAACTAATCAAGTCTTCAACTCTCATTTTAATAATAATAATATGAAAATTATGCTTTGTGAAAGTCTTGGAAGCAATTTTGTCCTCTAGTAATACAAAGGTACACATTGCATTTCAGGCATCGTGTTTTAGTACGGCTTTTACAAGTTTCCAATTGGCAAAATCTGGGTGACTTCAAGTCATCAAAATGTGGTAAATGATCGTAACCATCATGCCTCAAAGTGTCTGATGGCTTCAAAGCTTTCTTGAACTTTTTCGGCATGACATTTTTTACTTCATCTAGATTTTCGCCACGGCGTTTTTGAGGAGCAGCAAGTAAAATATCAGAGATTTCAAGCAGAAAATCCAATAAATCCATGATCTTTTTTCGTGGAAAATTGTTAGAAGTGCAATGAATTTTGTAAGCACGCCAAGCAATAACAAGTGCTAAGTCTGTGAAGTTTATCAACACTTTCAAAGTCCATTTTCGGGTTTTGATGACGCTGAGACTCTCCAGCGACGTGGACGGGAACCAGAGCGACTAGGACGTGCTGAAGTTGTTGCCCTTGTTGGCAGTGAGCTGGTGGAAGGTGCAAGATCAGGAACGTCTTCTATATTATTTGCTTGCTCATCCAAACCATCAAAGAAAGTCTGATTAAAATTCAGGTTCTCATCTTCAACGTCGTCGAAGAATTCTTCGATTTCTGACTCGTTTCCTTCTCCTAAAGCATCTATAATGTCATCGTCGCCAAGAACATCTAAAAACAAGAAAACAAATAGGGATATATTACATGATAATTAAATATCAAAAATAGGTCATTTACACAAAAAAAGAACAGTTGAACACTAACAAGCACGTACGTGCATCTTCAAATTAGATGATCAATTAGTACCAAACTCACGAATTAAATTACATAAAAATGCACAAAACACACTTATTACTTCACAATAAAGGGCATTAAATAACATAATTCGTAATTTTGAAGTAAATACTCGGTAAATAAAATACTTACGTGAAGCGCCACTCCCGCCAAAAAACGCAGCCATCTTTCACCACGCACTGTTGCTCACTAACACGTCAGAACTAGTAAAAGTATTTATTTTCTAGCGCGTAACATCATGCACGATAGATCGATGCCGGTTGCGTTCGGAAAAACAAAATAAAAAAAGTGCCAGATTTTTTCTAAGTTAAATGCACGCTTGTATGAAGTCGGGTGTAAAGGGGTATGGACACCTATATCATAAAATAACTTTTTAATCATAACGATACACCTATACCATCCCCATCTGGACTGAAAAAAAAAGAAACGCGCATGCGCAATCGATGTTTGCGGCCTTGTCTTGGCGTCAACTTTTTTTTTTACATTTATATTAAACAAAGTTAAGTAAGAGTAGATAAAGTAGTGTATGACACTGTACATAACTTGGTCTTATAACACTCGTGTGATAATATAAAAAAACTCGCCTACGGCTCGTTTTTTTAAAACACACTCGTGTTATAAGAACTTATTATGCAACAGTATCATAAACTACTATAATTGAACTATACTTGTACGGGAGGTATTAGGAGAATAATTCAAATAATGAAGTCTTGATTTAGACTAACGGTTTATTGGAATAATATATGATTTAATACACAATAAAATGAGGTAACACGTGTCTCATAAGTACTACATCACAACTAAAACAAACAAAAAATAACTCGTAGGAAATTTTAATACCGTTTCCATGATTCAGAAGAATCGGAAAAAAAAAGAAACTGATCTATTAATCTATCCTGGACTATAAATCTAAGTTCGTGCCAAACTTCATAAAAGATTCGTTTAGTCGTTTTGGCGTGACTTTCGCATTTATAACGCCTTGTACAATTTGTTGGCGCATATTTTTTTGAAGTGTAATAAGTATAGGCGTGTTGTATACATACCTTTCAAATGATTGCATGAAAAGAGTTTGTATCGTCGTTATTGCGGTAGTGTTTGCCTATAAACTCTACGACCTCACAATATTTCAGAGTGACACCGTTTATTCTATTCACGCTTATTGCAAAAAATTAACTGCATAAATAATGACTATTAGTATTGTCCTGGGTGTTTTAAGATAATAAGTTAATTCCCGCTAAACATCTGCACCGAACAATAGTCGTCATGAAAGACTAAATAAAAGTTAGTCTATTCTCCAAATATTCGCTCCTACAATAATTCTCGAACACAGTTGCTCTCGTCTCAGCATGAAACTACGAAGCATAAATAATACACAGGGTAAATTTATCATTTCTGTGAGGAATTAAGCTTCGTACAACAATTAGGGCATGTCGAATTGTTTGCCAAGGCAGATAAAAACGGGTTCTTATGTTTTCAGTGTAACAACGCTGTCTTCTTGTTTTCACCTTGACCTTCTTAGATTAACCGACAATGTATATACTGTGCCAGTTATTGTAAAAAAGGTTTTCTTAGGTTTTATATTTAAGTTTTTCTTTTCTCACATAATATTTAGCTAAACAGAATTAATTGTTTGGTAGTTTATTATTCATATAGTTTACATTTCACCTCTCTAACATTCTACGGGCGCATGAAAAAACTGATTCGAATGTAATAACACGGTAGTCTTTAAAATGTTTCGGAATCACTCAATGCTGACGAACTCATTTTTATTGTGAAAATAAACTTCTCACTATCGATCTTAGTACTCCCTTTTCAATCAACCTATCTCTCATAAAATGTTTATAGATACAAACGGCATTCCATAACTTTATTTTGAATCACATATTTCCAAAACTAGTCCTGAACATCCGATTGATTCGATAAATTTTGACGATTCACGAACGTCCGGAATTTCTCTCTTATTCGTTACATATACATTTTTTGTACATAAAATGCACGAAGAGTTGATAAATGTACGCTCTCGGAACCCAGTCGACCGACGTTTTTTCTGACGGTCAACGGAAATACAACGTGGGGAAATTATGTCGGCAGTACTCTGCTGTTATAATTTATTGTTTTGTCGTCCTTTAGAGTTATATGTATACATATACCGGGTGTAAGGGGAACACTCCCGAAGCCGAAAGCCTCTTGTAGTACTCCGGGTACACTAGTATATTGGCATAATTATATTTTTGATTCGGTGAAAACAATGTTTTTCTTTACATTAATAAAATCCGTTTAATTAGCATTATTAATTTTGCATCGTATTAGTAAAGCTCAATGATAAGCAATATCATAAAAAAAACATCACTACAAAAAAAGCACGCGCTTGGCGCCATTTGTTTTTTTTCCGTAGTGATGTTTTTGTCATGAAAAAAAAAATTACTTCCTTTTTTTCACCAAATTGATTAAAAAATTGTGCCAATATAGTGTACCCTGAGTACTACTAGGAGCCTTCAGCTTCAGGAGCGTTCCCACGATTCTTTCTCATTTTGTTACACAGAGATAACATCTTTCCACTTGCTACGATCCTAGTATTCATGGCTTCGCTTCTTCTATTATCTTCATTTTATCTGGCCTTACTATATTCGCTTCAAATCCGAATCTTTAAAACTCTTTGTCAATCTTAATTTCAGCGTATGAAGATATTCATGAAATTTAATAAACACAATTTTTTTCTAAATTTTAAGTATTCAACAGTTGTTAAGGTGATAAAACGAAAATGAACAAAATAGCCTCATAAATATTTACATATTATGACACATTACTATTGACAGCGGTTTCCTGGGTATGTAGTTTCACAATCTGGTGACTTTAAATTCGATTGGAAAACCCCATTGCACCCTGCAGCGAACAGGAAAAGTATGCCATATACGTGGTATCAAATTCGTGCCATGCAAAAAATACGAATTCACATCCACGTATGGATTGCTGTGAAAGCATTCGCTGTAAAAACGAAATAATGGCAATTTTTTGACCATTTGAATTGTGTTGTACTGGTTTCCCTCGTCGGTATGATTTTAAAATACCGATATCGGTATTAATTGAAGAATTGTCTAACCGAAATATGGGTGTTCAGTTCTATGGCGACGGCAACGTTGCGCGAATGAACGAAAACATCCAGAATTGTTGATCATTAATGATGGATGAAATGATTCGATTCCATATATGGAACAGTGGTATTTGTAGTACTTAGTAATACATCTCTTTATTCTATACCTAAAGAAAAGCCTAACTAAGCATACAATATAACTAAAGTGATGTGCGTAATTGAAGGTCCCAAGTTTGATTTTAGATTATTTTAGAGGATTAGAAGCACAGGCCCCAAGTAAAATAAACAAGAGCAGTCAGATTAGGTTGCTAAAAGCCTTCTACTCAATAGGTAATTTTTTATCGAAATCATGTCAACGAATTCTTTCAAGACGATGAGACTACACGTGATTACATTGCGTGCGCGTACCCGATTAGCGTGATAACACACACATCGAATATAACAAGTTGATATCGTTTTCCTATCAACAGTCTTAATCAAACACTTAACCACGCAGTGAATGCAGTTGCTATTTATACTCCAGCCCTTTACCGAGCAATTATCTAGCATAAATACTACGGCCATATAAGCCAGACAGTGTGGCGTGGTATCCATGAAAAAAAGACTGAATAAGCAATGCAATACAAAAATGCTTTATCTCTACAGGCAGTGCAAAAATAAAATAACAATATTCAAACTCTCCTTGCTTTTTTTTGCGTGTGGAAACCCCCACGGGCTTCACCCCATCGGTACCGACGATGGGGTGGGCGTATCGGAATCGGACCGACTGAAAACACACGGTGTCCTTAGCAAGTGTCCATTGCCGGGCACCCCGGGTAAGCGCTCGAAAGGATAACCGGGCGTAGACGAGTCTGCGGCGTCCTCGCCGCAGACAGGCTGTTTAATACAGCCACGTTATGGGCCGCCAGAGTCTCCGCCCATATGGTAGCCCCGTACAGGGCCATACTTTGCACGATCCCCAGGTACAGTCACCTAGTGATGGCGTTGGGTCCCTTAACGTTGGACACTAGCCGCGATAGCGCGGCCGCCGCCCTCCATCCCACCCCGCGAGACTACTCGACGAGGCGCTCTGCAATAATCCGCTCAAAGAGCTTGCACACCTCGTCGACAACACAATCGGCCGGTGACCGGATGGCTAATCCGCCGGCCGCCCCGCCTTCCGGATCAGGACCAGTATCTCCGTATTCCACGCCATTGGAAACTGGCCCCTTTAGAGGCATGCGTTAAAGAGCGCCACCGGTCGAGGCCCTAGTTCCTTAAGGGCCAGGACCCATGCTCGGCCTGGAATGACGTCGGGTCCGGGGAACTCTCCTTGCTTAAAGTAAAATAAACAAAATAATAGAAAAGTAATATTGTTTCATGTTACTGATTTTCCTTTTTTATTCAATCTGAAGGACTTTTAAATAATTAAATTATAAGATAAAATGTAAAACGAAAGAGGAATTTCCTCAATTAGTTGTTACAAAGTTTTTTGCTGCGAGGAAGTTGTATACTTCAATTGGCACGGATCTAAGGTTATAATTTTACTACAGATTTGAATTGTGATTGAAGTAAACTAGTAGTTCTGTGAACAGTAGACGGGATTCCATCTTTTGTCATAATAGTATTTGTCCTAATTTAAATTGCCATAACAAATAAGGCATAATTTTCTTTGTCATAATAATAGTGTGCCATAATTAGTTTTTAGCATACTGTGTTATTAAGCATAAATATTGTATATCCTAATGTTTTTATTCATAACATTGATATGCATAAAGTTGTAAAGCATATTGTTTATTTGTCTAATAGTTATTTGGTATAATGATAAACGCCTGCTAACATGGTGCTAGCAAGCTGGCAAGGATCTGGATGCAATCTGGACTTTAGGGCACCCCGACTCGGTTATTTCTTTATAAACCACCCAGAAGTAGGAGCCCCGCTACGCGGGGCTCCGTCGACCAATTTGGTCAAAAGAACATTAGGTTAAATGAACTTTGATGCGCCCATAAGTTTGACGCAAGCAATGTATAAAATAGTGTAATATTGTTAATACAAATTTTGTAGTGATTTTTTCGGAATAGTTATGGTTTATGCGTCGTTATGCTTAAGTAAACTCATGCTTTGGGATATTATACTCATTAAATATTATGCTTATAGTAAATAGGAGTAAAAAAAATATGCTTAAAATGTTATGCCAAATGAGTATTATGCGTAAATAATGTTATGACAAGTAACATTATGCAATTTTAAATTATGACATAAAATTTTAGGAATAAAAATAGAAAGCAAAACGGCCAAGGTGGGTGTATAAACAGAGACTCTTCTTCTTCGCTCATTCGCTCACTTGGTCACAGGGTGGTTATAGTAGTATATAGTATTTTTTATAACATCAGGTGGCAGAAAAGCACACGGCAGACCTGATGGAATGTGGCAGAAAAACACATGACGTGGTTACCGTGGCCTATGACGTGTGGGACACTAGGGGAGTCACACTTGTGTTGCCGACCTCATAAGAACAATTCTATTATCTATAATGGTGAGGCTCGTCGGTGCGTATCTACAATTAATATATAAGGAGCATCACGCGTGATGCAAAATCTGTAAAAACCTTGATAGGTTATTTTGGAAAATATTTTTGCTGCAGTTACTATATGGAAACCTTGATGGGAAGATCAGTCCACAATTAGAATGTTCGGAACACACGCTAGGTTATCTCTACTGCCATTAAAGAGTGATAGGAAGGCCATTGCTTGTAATTATTTTCTCACCTAAAACTCAATTTATTGCAAAGAATTAAGCTTATTTCAGTAGACATAAAAATACTGTTTTCGAGTAAGTAACCTTAGAAAACCTCGTTTAAGTAGTCACTTATAATTTCCGTACGGAAATACAGAAACAGGACGACGAAAAATTCAAATATATATTTAAAAAAATCAAAAGTGATGGCCCTAAATTAATAAATTTAACATTTATCACCCAGTCGTACGGTCGAATATCCGACGTACTAAAACAAAACGAGTACTTTTGTTGTTCATAAATATTTTACGCCGTCGTGGAGCGATGTCTGCTACTTTTAATTGGATGAAATTTATACGTACATAATACTAAGGGCCACAACACACTCGAAACTAGCTGCAAGTGCGTTGTGTGCTTAACACCCATATATTCTTAAGAGGATAAACCGAGTACTGTATTAACCCCTGTATTGTATTGTAATGCATTTCACTACATATATGTAAATGAACGGACATAGCCCGAAACACAGGTTTACAAAAACCTAGATCAGGTAGGTCGGAAATTGTAAATGTAAGACATATATTTCATATTTTATTTGTTTACCATCTGTGTTTTTATTAAACATTCACTCTTAATGTAGACATTATCGTAGTTCTTATTTGTGAAACTAGTAATAACACAATGTACAACCCTTTTGATAATTAAATAAATAATTATTTTACAAAAATCGTGGTTGTGCACCACGATTTTTAGATATGAAAAGTGCTTCCTTTCGCGGTTTTCCCAATAGATGATAATATGAAGTTATTCATGAACGACATTAGAAGATTCTTATAAAGCGGGCTACACGAGTATGACGCCTCAGATGTTGCACACAGCCATAAACGGCGGAAACCACTTCCCATCAGGTGGGCCGTATGCTTGTCTGCTACTTTAGTGGTATAAAAAAAAAGACGGGTTGCACTCTGGGAGTGCCGGCAGAAGTGAAAACATTTTCTTTTTTTCTTTCTTCGTTATATACATAGAAAAAGATAAAAAAGAACATACCATACCATACCTATAATATAGCGCTAATCATAGAACCTATCACTTATTTTCTGCTAATTTTCTGTCAGAAGAAATTAATAAATTATGAAAAGAAAAAATAAACACAAAAAGTAATAAATTACAGAAAGAAAAAAATAATCATAAAAAGTAATAAATTACAAAAAGAAAAAATAATCACAAAAAGTTTCAGAAGGCCTGGTGGTTTGAACCCGATACTATCTGAAACTATAAGGACTTACAGTCGAAGTGCTTACCATTTAAGCTACGACGCTATCTATGGCAAATTGCAAAATAGATAGTATTTACCTAATCTTGTATGACGTCAGTCGTCGGTTACGGTTCAAAGGTCAACTAATCCTGACGCTTCCTTAACATTTTACACCCATCCAACGCCGCTAAAGAAGTTTTCACTTCAAAAATTATACGCAAACATAATAGTTACACCTGTTCACCATTGGAGTATAAGCAGAGATAACAACTGTCTTCTTGTTACGATCATGGCATACGCCTTTCATTATTTCTATTGTCATAATTAATTTTACGGATACTCTTAATCTATCCGATTCGATCGGCCTTTACCAGGTTGCCCACCCTCGCTTCAAATGAACGCAAATCGTTTACAATATCCCATCCCAAATTTACACAATATCCCTTAAAATACCTTCATTTACATACATCATCATCATCATCTCAGCAGCCACACATAGTCCACTGCCGAACATAGGCCTCTCCTATAGACTTCCAGAACGATCTAAAGCAGCCCGCATCCAGCGCAAAAAACATGAATACATAGTAAAATATATAGTAATTTACGTTTTAAATTAATCTATAGAGAATTTACTTAACTAGGTGCCAAACTTGTGTGTAATCCCGTGCATACGTTTGCATCTATAAATGGTGTTCGGAACTTTTACTCAAAATAACTAAAGTTAGTTGACATATTACTCTAAAGCGTATTTCATCAGTGTATCGCTGCACGTATACGATTTGCGTACATTTAAATTAGTAAGTTGATGTATTGAATGTTACGTATATCGTAATGAGAAACCGTATGGATTATGAGAATCATGGTTTTGCCTAACAGAATTCATAAGAAATCCTGTCAAGTGCGTCTAATGAGTACCTGCTGCACAGAGCCGTACCCGAGATGAAATCAATGTTCCTTGCAGAAATAGATCTTCCTACCCTAATGGACAAAAGACGTGCCCATATATGTGTAAATAATATGTGAAGCTGTCATCGAAAATGTCCGGTTTAGATCGCAACAATGCCAGAATAATAAAGGATTATATACGAACGATAATATTTTTAAAAAATAACTTAAATTTTTGTGTACTTTTTAAAACAATAAACAGTTTTTGCCCGTTATAATTAGATTTTTTTATAGAGAATTATAAAAAGATTAAGAATAAATGCAGTCAGGTCCACCCTGATTAAATTTATTAATACATTTACCATTAATATATTCTTACATGAATTCCAACCATTTATCGATTAATTAAAGACTCGATTAATTCATTTGCTCTCGTGTCGGTGAAGTTCAATTTGTCCGATTCATCAATCAATTTGCACTGCACAGAATGTATTGTGTATGTGAGTAATGTGATGTGCTTCCGTCAGAGCTACTGAGGAATACGGTATAAAAAGTTAGTCAATTTTTTATAATAAATGAGTACTATCAGTTATCTTTTATTTGTGGAAATGGATGGAGTGGAAGGCGATCAACACCGTCAGGCTGTCGGTTGCCCTCTCTGAAACATGTTTTGAGTGGGACTGTTTATTACCTTATTATCTGATTTTTAAGGCAATAAAGCCCAAGTACCTTTTTCGCACATAATTTTTATGTGTAGAGTATCTTCTATCTAGATGGACTGAAGCAATTAAAGTATAACTAGGTTCATCATAAAAACCTAAGTGATTAGAATCAATATTATGAATTTTGGGCATGAAATTATAAAAAGTTCTATCTGATCTGACTCCCAAAACCGGAAGGCCAGCCAGATTGTCGTTCGTTGCTTGTCAGGTATACCGGCTAGTAAGTGAAGTTGTTTAGGGCCCCCGAAATAGGGCCACGTAGACCGGATCAGATTTTATCGGACATTCAGACTTTTCATACTATCCCTAAATTGTTATCCAACATTAACAGCAGTGTAGCACCTGCTTTACGATTTAATCCCAGATACGAAATTATGTGGATTACGACATAAGGCTGAGAGCACACTTAAAACTTATTGATGAGCTTTTGAAGAGTGTTTATGACTCAATCAAGTGGAGTACCGATTTAAGTGTCATTATGTTTATTTTTACAGTAACGATCCGTAATAAATAAGATACGCAATCATTTTGTTGTATTTATTGTTAGCTATTATATGACAGACGATTGTGTGGGGAGAGAGAGAGAGAGAGCAGTTTACCGTAATATATGCATAATTTAATTCATAAAAAAAGTCATCCCTGATATTAAAGTTTATTTCTTCAAGTGTTAAGTGAATTGAACCAGGGAGTTTCTTCCTGCCAATTTCAGAACTTTACTGCTTACTCACTAGGGAAATAAAGTTATGTGTTACATTATTGCCTTCACAGTTTATTTGTACAGATTTTGAGTGAATAGAATCAAGGTAAAAAAAGTAGAAACTTTACTACTATTTTCTTCTGCTGATTTTGAAAGTAGCAGTAGCAAATATTATTCTGAATGTAGATGAAATTAAGGAGTAAAGGAATAATACCTGAAAATTTGACTTGGTCTCAGAGGTGAGAGCCTAAGGATGATAATTCCAGAATCAAACTATACACATTAACAATTTCAATACTTCGGCAGTTACGGGAATACGACAGTAAGCATGACTACCTAAGCATTCAGGACTATATGGATATAGAATGCCATGACTAAAATCATTTTACTATTTTTTATTAAAGCGATCCCTCATAATCCAGTTCAATCTCCAGGCTTCCAATACCTTAACTCCTGTACTTATATATCAACAGTAGTGACCCACACATATCAAGAAATGGCACTACTGGCATTATGTAAATCAATGTAAACCTTTGAGAATGTCGGCCAAATTACCATCAAGTAAATTAGTGTAAACCTTCGAGAATGCCGTAAAGCGAAACCGGTTAGGTGCTCAATAAATATAGTGGAAAAGTACAAGTGCATTATCAACTGTGTTAGGACGCGATTAGGATCAGCGTCTAAAAGAATTAGAAGTAAATCACTCCAACTTTTCAGTTAGAAATTATAATAAATGTCCATGTTGAATGTAATGACATTATAAATCCAGTACAGAATATTCAATTATTACAGTAAGGTTACTTGATGATCATTAAATTCCCTATAATAATAAGGAAGCTGAATCAGACAGTAATATAATACCCGCAACTATAAAAAATAATCTAGGTCACTTTTATTTTCTTTGCGAGCTACCCTCAAGTTATGTTTGCGAGATATCGAAACGACACAGTTTTCGAGGAGTTGGCTTGAAATTGTGATAGCAGATGAACGATACACTTTTATAATTTTATTAGTTAGAAATACTGGAGAAGGAATGTTTATACCTACATAAAGAAAAAAATCGCTATAAAATACTAGCAGTTACTTGTGACTTCACTGGCGTTGAATTCTGATTACGTTCCTGCAACCCATGCGAACTTATTACAAATTTCAAATTCAATTCAATCCAAGTTTCAACAATTCAGAGAAATCAAGTGAGAAGCCGGGAAAAGTAATACTAAAATAGTACCATTTCACACGCACTTATCCATGCACACAAAGAGTGCGAGTTAAATGTTATATATTTTGGTATTAATTTACACGCTAGTTCTGTCTATTTTTATTCTTTTAGTCTCAACCAAATCGGTTTAGTTGTTTGAGTGTGATTGTCATTGAGTAACGGACATCTGGACATCTTCCCAAACTTTCATATTTACAATATTAGTAATATATGATGCAGTATAATGCACGATAATAGATGGCCGCCAGGAACGCTAACGATTGGATGAAGTGAATTCGTCCGGGACTACCACGATGGTGATAATGAGTAAACGATCGAATTAACATCCTTTAAATTAGGTACATACCTATACTCCATCCGGATATTCACACTCAACCGTAGCACTCAACGAAACAATTCGGGCAAAGGCAGTGAGTTCTATCCCGAGTATATTTATTTACTTGTTTTGGTTTCTTAATTAGTTTTGTTTTCGTTATCTATTATATTTTTGGTACAGAAGAACCTTATCATTGACTTTTATAGTTTAAATTTTTTGTAGTCTCAAAAGTCATAACTATGGAAAATAAAACATCTTATTAAAATTAAAGACGTGAGTGGATGAAGGGCGTAACTAACATTTTCGAGACTTTTGATTTTTTGCATTATAATATGACGGTTATAGGTTTAAGCTGTTTCAAAAATACCAGAAGATGAAGGAAATAACTGCAACAAAAAAAGCAAGTGTCATGGAAGAAGGAGGTATGTGACTTAACACCTTCTTCTATTTGAAATTTGTTCATTAACGTATTTCTTCCATGGAAGAAACGGATATGTTCAGGAAAATGCACTGCCACGATGCTTTATTGCTGCTCTCTCTTTATTCTCTGTATATAACAAAAAACTTAGTAACTATTCTGAAAAATCACTACTTGACTAACAACAGTGAGCAACTTTTTGTTACCGTTATACATGACAGTACAAAAAGGCGCACTATAGTGTACAGATTAATGTCAAAATATATTAGCTCATTATCCAGTTTTTATACCAGTGTGAATCTTTTAATCTGACTATTATACAAACTCTATGGACGCCACAAGTGTGACAAAACGGCGTCATACATACATGCCATGACGTGCACACATTGTCAGTTTAAAGAATAATAATGACATTAGCTAACTCACGCAAAACCGATTTTCCACGCCGTTTTTTGTGCCGAAATTTCTTATGAAGCTGTGTCTATACAGTATATGGTTTCAGCTTTTAATGCCCTCCTTGAAACCGAATAGCCATTATGCAACATTGTTACGTACCATGTTGTGCGAAACAGACAGTGAAAAATTTTTGTAAATCTACGAATGATCAATCGTTGAAGATATGTCAAGTGGCGCATTAGCAACCAACATTGCGCATGTGTTACCGAACTTCACGCATTGCATGTCAAATATAAAAGAATCCAATCTGATTTCGGTCTGACTCCGTACCGACTTCATTCAGACTCCACCCCGACTCCCTCCAACTCCAACAAACTGACTATACTCTGGCTCTAAGCCGACTCCACTCCGATTCACAACCGACTCCTCTGCAACTCTAAACCGACTTCACTCCAACTCCGAACGGACTCCAAACCGAATCCACTCTGAGTGCTTCCCAATTCCACCCCGACTCCCTCCAACTCCAACAAACCGACTCCACTCCGGCTCTAAGCCGACTCCACTCCGATTCACAACCGACTCCTCTGCAACTCTAAACCGATTTCACTCCAACTCCGAACCGACTCCAAACCGAATCCACTCTGAGTGCTTCCCAATTCCACTCGGACTCCCTCCAACTCCAAATCGACTCCACTCCGGCTCTGAACCGACTCCGCTTCAGTTCCAAGGCGACTCCATTTTGACTCCAAATTGACTTCAATCCCCCTCCCTCTTACTCTACTCTGACTCCTTCCAACTCCACTCCCACTCAAACACCAAACTGATTCCAACTCTCAACCGACTCGACTCCACCTCCCTCCAACTACATTCCAATTTCAACTCCAAACAGACTCCAAATGGACACCATTCCGGCTCTAATCCGAGTCCACACAGGTTCCAAATCGACTTCGCTCCAACTCTAAACCGACTCCACACCGACTTTACTCCAACTCCGAACCGACTTCAAACTGACTCCTAACCGAATTCACTTCGATTCCCTTCCTACTCCAGACCGACTCCACTCGGGCTCTACACCGACTTCACTCGGGCTCTAAGCCGACTCCACTCCGGTTGCAAAGCGACTCCACTCCAACTCCCTTCTACTCCACTCTACTACCTGCAACTCCGAAACGACAAGTGGCATTTATGACCCCAAGAACCTGTCCGCTTACACGGCTGCTAAGCATGGCCTTTTCTAGGGCAACACAAGCAGGAGCTGCGTGTTACGGGGATGAATATGCTGCGGTGGATGGATTGAGTACACCTAAGCATAGCGTGAGGAAGTCACGCATCCGGGGCAGCCTTGTCATGTTGGCTTGGCTACGTTTAGCCATACCATACAAGTGCTGACTTTACGTCATGGAGGATGATATGCATGTCAATAGTCTCACACCGTAGGTGCCCAAGACCGTGTAAAGTTGAGAAGTAAAAGCCGGAAAGCGGATCACGGACTCCGGGGTGAAAGCCTCGGATGCGACCGGGACTAATGCAAAGATGATGATGAATGACTGACTTGACTGTTCTAAAGTGTAAAAAGTTTGAAGTGTGACCGGTATTCAACTCTGAGATGGTGATAATATGTTAAAAAGATTTAGCAGTAGACATTAATTGGAAGAAAATAAAGTACCTACCAACTTAATAGTTTATTTCTGAGAAAACGTAAGTTAATGTTAAAAAACTAACTTTTAAGCCGATTATCTCGATATTTAGAAATTCTTAGTTACCTCTTTCATCCACTCATCTCTTCAATTAATAGTTATAATAATAAAACAACAATATAGGATAATTATGTATAAGTTTAGGTAACTATATAGATTTGACATTACATTCTTAAGACAATAAAATAGGTCGAATTTATCCTTCTGCACGTTTTAACCAGATAAGTATATACGCTTCATTTAATTTTCTACACTTTGCTTCCAGTAGGTAAATTTAATATAAGTGTATGAATCAACATGTTAGCTTTTAGAAATGATATATTTATATAAATTAAATAATTTCTAACTTCGTTAACAATAACATCAAGCACTTATGGTTTACCCATCAACTTAATATTATTATATCGTTTCTTTCATACATGGGTTACATGGGTTAGATACATAATATGCAATAACTATTGTATACTATTATGTTAACAATATAGTATTATTCGATATTACATAGGGTAACATTATATCCAACTACATTATTTTTTTGAAATGAAATTATCCTTAGGTTGAAAATTATTTGTAAAACCAATATAAGTAAAACAATGAATACTTACTGCAAAAAGTAAATTTTATACTAGGATTCAAACCCTAAACCGTATATGATGCATTTAAATTAAAATGCGACTTTGTATGCCCCGGAACAACGATAATTGATATCAACTATTTCAAAAAAATTACAGTCCCATACTATTCTGTGAATTTTATGAATTAATTAATTAATTTTTCCCGAAAAAACTGTAACTAATATAATAGGGGTTAAAGTATGAAATTGCCGTTTCATTGTAATAGGTACTTCGAATTGACATAGAACCTTCATGGTTTGAGATTTTTGAGTGAAACTTTTTCCACATGGTACCTATGTAGTTCTTCATTTAAAAATGTGCAACATTCGATTATCGACTTTCAGTTGTTTTTTTTATTCAGCTTAGACAAGAAAGATGGATACTTCGAAAATTCGAGTGATTTTTGAATACAAGTTCCGACGCGGAATTAACGCGGCAGAAACAGCTCGCAATATCAATGTTGCGTTTGGAGAGGGGACTGCTAATGAACGCACCGTGCGATTTTGGTTTAAACGCTTTCGTGATGGAAACTTTGATTTGAAGAACGAACCACGAGGAAGGCCGTCCACACAGGTGAATAACAATGAATTGAAAGACATGGTGGAAGCCGATCCGAGCCAAACTACCCAGGAATTAGCTGCATGGTTTAACGTTACCTTACCAACAATATTGACTCATTTGCGTCAAATCAATAAAATAAAAAAATGTGAAAAATGGGTACCTCATGATTTGACTGATCTGCAGAAAGAAATGCGTGTTGAAACTTGTGTTGCCTTGTTGAATCGATACAGAAATGAAGGAATATTGGATCAAATTGTGACATGTGATGAAAAGTGGATTCTTTACGATAACCATAAGCGAAAAATGCAATGGCTGACCCCAGGTGAAACGCCACAACAGTGTCCTAAAGCAAAGCTTACCAATAAAAAGGTAATGGTAACTGTTTGGTGGTCTCAGCATGGTGTTATTCACTATAGCTTTCTACGATCTGGTCAAGCAATAACGGCAAATGTCTACTGTGCCGAACTCCGAACAATGATAGCAAAACTAGCAGTGAAACAGCCCCGACTCATGAATCGATCTTCACCATTATTGCTCCATGATAACGCGAGACCTCATACAGCACGAGAAACCGTTTTAACTCTGCAGGAACTGCAATTAGAAACTAGCCGTCACCCTCCGTATTCGCCAGACCTTGCTCCAACAGACTACCATTTTTTTCGTGATTTGGACAATTTTCTATGTGATAAAAAGTTTTCTTCTCAGGAGGCAGTACAAAATGCTTTCACACAGTTTGTCGAATCTAGATCACCAGAGTTCTATCGCAAAGGCATAAATGACCTTCCTACTAGATGGCAGCAATGTATAGATAATAATGGTAATTATTTTGATTAAATAAATACGTTAAATTAAAAAAAAAACGAATTTCAATTTGTCAGTACAAATCGGCAATTTCATACTTTAACCCCTAATACTAAACAAATAAGAATGGTTTTGAATCCATTGCAATTTGCATGTGTGTGAGTGAAGAAACGAGTTATTGACGGTTCACACACATGTAAACAACTACGTATGACCGAATTCTCAGTGTTCGACATACCGCGTAACATAATATATTAGAAATACCCACACATGTAAAGGTGGGATACTATCGATTTTGCCGAGTGTACATAATTAAAGGTAAACAATCTTGTCGCGAATTTTATGACAACACATGTTAAACAAATAAGTTAGGCCCACTTACTAACTAATTAGTGATTCAACTTCGGTTTTTAGTCTTTAAAATGAGTTTCTAAACATAAAAATATTAGTAACTGAGTTTTTACATAAAACATACCTTATTAAAAAGACACCTCAAGATTGTTTACGTTTATTTAAGTACCTTACCGAATGCTCAATATGAACATGTACCGATATAAAAATCATGTGTGTTGTGTGTTCGAGTATACATATATTGGTCAATACCCAATAAATGTGGCCTATATCGAGTGCTGTGTGTCTGTCCTCATTTCCTGAGAGGAAACTGGACGCGAAGCGCTTCCCCAAGGTTGAATCGAAGTGAATTTTGCTGCCAAAGATTATGTTATTGTGTGGAAGCGATTTATGAAAATGCAGGAGAATTATTACACAAGAAATTATCTGAAACAGAAAGCATGCAAACTTAACATGATTGATTAAAACATTTTATAGGTGTTTATAGGTAGTACTGAAGATTTCCGACGACCAGGCTATTAGATGTTATTTCTAGATTATAAAGCATAGTACAATAGTTTTATAAAAAATCTAAGATATAAATCTTATTGGATTGTTTATACGTTTGTTCATATTTTATTAGATTTTAATCACTAACACAACTTGTATTGTTAATTTACCTAATATTACACTTTCTGATTTAAGATACTGAACGCTAAGTAATTAATTTATTCCAAGTTTTGTTCAAGTTTTTCATTTTATCCTCTTAGCAATCAACTGCTCTAGTAAAAACTTTTTCACTTTTAGATAATATCCATCTAATCAGACTGTGTCAACGCACTGCTGTATAATAAGGTCTGACTTTTATTACAAAGTCTTTTAGTAGCTTATCCTTATATCTTATCTCCAGACATTTTTTGTGCGGTTTATCCCACTCTGGTTCTACTAACGGACTAAATCCATTCTGTGTTTCATCACATCAGCCTGTGGATTTTAGGGAAGAGGCGCGCGAAAATACGACGAGTCACCAACTTAGTCCTGATCGTGCAACGTCTAGCTCTAATCATTCGGGCGCGGCGCGGTGAGCGGGAAAGACTCGCTGACATCGCGCCCGAAGGCGGCTCGGGCGTCGGAGGGCGCTTACAGACCTCCGCCCCCCATGAGCGCGGGCCTGAGGGTGACGGGTGGAGCCACCCGTCACCCTAGCAGAAGCAGGCCACGGCGGCGACGCGCATCGTAGGACGATGCGCGCCTCCCCACACCGGGGTTGAGTCGGGGACGGCGTGGTCCCCACCTCCCGAGGAGGGCCAGACCGAAAGGGATGGCCCTGGGTCAGCCGGGGTGCGAGGGATATGTCGCAAGACAACCTCACCTTCGGCCTAGCACCACGACCCACAGACGGCGTGCGGTTTAGTCGGTTCGAGTCCGACATAACCCACCCCTCCGGCTCCGGAGGGGCGGGTATCCGTGGGGATTTCCCGCACGTAAAAAAAAAAAAAAAAAAAAAAAAAAAAAAAAAAAAGCTCTAATCATTACCACTCATCACCCCTAGGATCAAGACAAATACCTCACATCCTCTAATTTCCTTATCCGGTTGCCATACGACTATTTTAGTCTACCTAATATACGTTCTGTGGCAATATTTTATTCTTTGATAAAATCCTATATATTTATATGAAATATTTTCATGGTATCCTCTACGCTTCATCAGTTGGTTTGTAGTGAGTTTGCTGTTAGAAACTTAAGCGTGGTCGGGAAATTTCTCTTTGAATATATTATAAAAAAAAAACATGTTTTTCCAGTTGTGAAGAATGTCGGCCCAAAAAAGTACAAGATCTGTACAAGTTCAAGATAGTCAACATTTAGAAACAACCACTAATCATCTTTAAGTTTTAACATATCTGAGAATTAGCAGTTTATAATATGAATTATAATGAACAGTTAAAATTTCTAGTATTCTACACCCTTATTATCAGGCACTATCGTGAAACCGGTAAATACTCTTGCTCTGAAATATCAAACTGGTCAAGTGGATTAGATTAACTCAATCGAATTGCTTCGGTCGATGGGTCTAAGTTGCCGGCGTTAGTAAATTTATTTAGGTTATGAACAATTTCAATTTACCAGCTAATGAAATTCAAAGGGGACAAATGTTCCGAATTGTGTGTTCATCACATCCTGTCGTAAATTTTGGATCATTGAATCTTCAATATATTATGTTCATTCTAATGAAACAAGTCCTTCACTTATCCCTTAGTCCTAAATTCAATTGGATTGATATATTTCATGTCCATTTGCACAATAAAAAGATTTTTTATACCACTTAGGTGGTAGACAAGCACACGGCCCACCTGATGGGAAGTGGTTACCTTGGCCTAAAGACGTGTGCAACACCAGGGGCGTCACACTCGCGCTACCGACCCTGTTAGAACAGAGATTTTCTGTGCCGTCAGTGTAGAATTTATAGCAGGACAAGTCTTAGGTCAAGACCTTGTCCTGCTATGCAAGCCACTGACAGCGTAAAAGCTCTCCAGTGAGGTCTGGCTACTCTACTGACCACCGGGAACACAATTATGACCGCGGTATTCTGTAGGGCGGAGGTACTTCCCCAGTCGAACTACTCAATTGGGCGGAAAACCGTCGTGTCCTACCTCCTAGAGTCTTACTGCGTATTTGGCTGAACCTTCGATATTGCCCGTGAATCGACTGCCATCTGATCTCGACAACCCAAAGACGATATCGAAGCATTGCAACTAGACCACTTGTTGGACTTTTGAGGGCTTCAACTACCCATAACGACTGACATTATAGCTGTTCGTATTAAAACTGAGACCGACGGCTTAACGGCTTAAAGACCAGACCAATGCAAATACCCATATTCATGCATATAAATAATCGCACTGAGCGCATTTAGTACCACTACGCCACAGAGGCTGTCGATTCTTAACATCCTGAGTAATTCATGCCAATATCAAAATATGTATAACGAGTCTATGACTCTGTACGATAGTTTGTTAGACTGTGCTAACATTATAAATGTGAAAGGAACTATTACGCGGGCCCACCGAATTTGGGGTTTAAAAAAAAGATGCGAATAACCTTGAATTAATTTTAATTAATTTAGTACAGAAAAATGGATATTTAGCACTGAACTTGTAGCACGACCGATTGATCTGGATTATCTGGATGTTACGGGAGGTCTGACTTGCAGTCGTTCCATGTCGTCGGATGCGTGAAAGACGCTGAATAAGGCGTAAAGATGGGCTTACTCGGAAGAAAGGCTTAGGGTTGCCCTTTTAACAGAACCCTGTCTACCTGCCTGTTGCCTTTCACGCTTAAAACGCAGAACTGAACCGATCTTGTTGAAATTTGATGCACAATTGGATAAGAGTTTAAGAACGGACAAGGGCTTACCTTTTTAGCCAATAAATAAAATTTTAACGAGTTAAGCCGACTAAGGGAACAAAATATAGGCACTGAAAAAAGTAACTGATATTACAGCTGTTCTGTTAGAAGTAGGTGCATAGCCCGAGAGACCTTATATAAATTGATTACATCGTAGTACTTCAGGCACATTAAACAAAGTTGGCACCGACTTCTAACAGTGTTTCTTGAAGTCGGTTTAATTTTATATCATCAGTTTTCATGATTTTAGAGGCCAATACTCAAATTATGTACAGCAACAGAAACAGCATCTTTGCCTACATTTTGAGGATTTTCCTAGATTTCTAGATTCTTAATCTCTGCATCCCGTAATCTCATTCTGACTCCCTTGACCAAGTACCACCCTTCTCTTTCCAACAAAAAAAGATCATTAAAATCCGTTTCCCAAATTATGGCCTTAACATATAATAAAGGTTCATTGCCTATTCAGCTCCCATAGTAGTGAAATTCTGAGAAATCCTGATACATATTTAGTGATAGTGGCGAGGGGTCCCTATATCTCAATTCCTGCCGGCTTCCCCTTGCAAAGATGGTAGAGATGTTTAAATTCGATAAACTACATCGCGGTAAGAACTATCTGACCGACTTCCATTTTGTAAATTTTCACCCTTTGCTACTGTTATGGCTTTACTGGGGAACATTCTCCCTACCAGCTACTGAGAAAACGTACTGTACTGTATCAAGACCGATTATACCTGCTACGAAAATGAACGTGTAAAGAAATGGATAGGATCTTGGCATCAGATGCGGATTTCTTCGATATGAGATCCTTCTGAAAGTGTACCCTTTCCAACACCATAAGAATTATAGAATTCCGTACATCATTTCTGTTCGTTCCGATTTTGATACTGCGATAAACTGACAAAAAGCATACCGAACGAATTGCGAACTTCCTTTTGAATGAAAATTCATCAATGAATAAATCCTGATGAAATGGATAGATCGATTAGAACTTGGGAAAACACATAGTGGAGTAGGAAGAGAGATAACTGGGAAAGAACAAGGTAAGGGGCAGAGATTGGAGCACAGATTCGAATAGAGATGCAGGTTATAAAGTCGAGTAGAGTGGCGAATAGATAGGCAAGTTTTTTTAAATATTCTTTTGATGATCTTGATACTAGACAAATATACATCCGTTCATATTTAGTCTTAAGAAATCACTTTTTGTGTATTGTCATTTCAAAATACTGCGAAATACTTAGTTTTAAGCGGAATTTGAAAGTAAAAGATGTAATCACATTGCAGAATTTTGAGAAATAAAGAATTTGAATTTAACGTAGGGAGTCAAGTAGAGAGGCTATTAGAAAAGTGAATGGGAGGCACCATTCACTTTTCTAATAAGGCAACAGAGTTGAGTAGCGTCGAGTATAGAGAGTGTAACAGGGATGATCAGAGGATCGAGTAGAAGAGGCAAGTAGAAAGTCGTGTAAAGAGTCAAATAGAGAGGCAAGAAGAGTATCTATTAAGCTCTCAATTCTCGACGCTGCGCTTAAATTTACGACACTAAGCGACGTCCATGCGGGCGAAGCCGCGGGCAACAACTAGTTTTATTACAAAATCATAAGAAGCAAAAGACACTTGGTTCGTAGAAAGTTAAAATATCTCTTTCTTATGATTTTATAATTAAATTATAGGTAAAAAGAACGACTGTACCTATTTAAGTATGAGGTTGTAGTTGTTTATTATAAAAACACTGAAACAATGCCAGTAGATATCGATGATTATAATAGATCTATGATTTACACTCACACTCTCCGACAGCTGTCGTACCGTATCACACGCTCTGAGGAATAAAAACACTGAATACCTGATTTTTCCAACAAATCCGTTATAATATGTCACTGTAAATAAGCTTATAGATAGAATAAGAAACTATTGAACCGATCCGATTGGATATTGTTATTGGTTTTGGGCATAATTTCTAACTGAATTACATATTTTCCACAGTTATTGAATACGACAGAGCAATTTCTTTGACAAGAGGTTTGTTTATTTTCTGAATATACTATATAAATATACATACATGAGATATAAATATTATCACGCCTGTGATTCCCCAAAGGAGTAGGCAGAGGTCTATTAGCACCCACATCACACGAACCCACCACAGATTAATTTTGACGAAGGTACCGTCAAAATATATCCTTTAGAAGTGAAAAGAACGATAAGGCAGATTTTTTTTTGAAGCTTTTACTTAGTGACGCCTGTCCCGGTATTTGTAGAATCTTACAAGTTGTATTTGACCTACTTCTGGGTATTCAAGTTAGTTTTTTGGAGTAACCGATATTTGGTCACTGTTACAAATGCTATGATCACGGAATTACTGAAATATCGAATACATAAATACCCACGTGAGGGTTATAATATTTATGTCAATGACCATGTCAATGTTAAATCAAAATAAAACTAAATTATTATAAGGAGTAGCAAAAGTATGAAGTATTGGTTCCATACCAATCAAAATACCCATAGCTCTGCAGTACACAAGCAATTCGAGCCATTCACACTTTATGTTACCCCATTGGCTTAGTTTACCTACCTTCATATCGCCAATATATAACCCGCCAGTAGCCGTGGCTCTTTTTAAGACATAAACAGTCACGCCGGGTCGATTTGAATGTATTATTTCAATATGTTAATGAAATTTAAGGATTTTTTGTAAAAGAATCAGAAAGAAGACAGAATAAGAAACTTGAAAATAACATTATCTTCATTATTTACAGAAAAAGTAACATAAATCATAGAATTCTAAAGATAACTGCTAATTCTTACTTTTTACAATGTAGAATCTAAAAAATAAATTCAACTTTTTTATTTATTTCTAGAAATATGATAATTATTTTTTATTATTAGCTTATTTATTATTAGCCAACAAGCTTCTAAATTAAAGAAAATTATGAAACATTTACGTATTTTTGTTTAATCATTCGTTACTGTGACAGATTTTCACACTATGACAAAGTTCAATAATCTACAATTTCTGATGAAATTTCACCTTCAATGGTTTTCTTTTTTTAAATGTTTACTGTTCTTTAACATTAAAACATTTTTGTGACATATTTACAAAGAAAAAATAAAACAATATTTTTGAAATGGGAAAATTGACTTACACATCACGTTGCGCACGGGTCGAAACGACCCAGACTCGTTTTAAATGCCCATAGGTACTGCCCTAATACCCCATGGGAATTGGCTGAGGTGGGGTGTGCAGATAGTCTATAAAGTTACTTGAAGGTATTTAGTGTGACAATACGAATAAACTAATAAGCAGTTATAGCTAAAAACTGGAGTTCTGGGTCTTTTCTTACCAGCGCAACCACCCGCGGGTTAAATACTTTTTACACACTCATAAAGAATACTCTTTGTCGTACAATATATATCATTTCGCAAATTATCTTAGGACTAAATATTAGGTGACGTCAATGGACTGCCACGACGGACCGCCGCTTTTAGTATAGGCAAGCACTGAGTGCTTAGAGCGACCTGAGTAACAGCCTGTACCAGAACCTAGTCCGTAAACCAGAAAGTACATCAGCTTGCAACTGAGGTTAACTTGGCCCCTAGGTTCCCTCAAACCCGCAAACTAAAAGTGGTATAAAAAACACTTAATAAGATGTAAGCCTCGTATATACCTTGGGACATATATCTTGGACCAAAGTCGCAAGACAAACGAGACCCTGGCATGAGCAGATTGTTTTGTAATAATCTATGCTTGGGGAATTTGAGTTTATCCACCGCCGCAGCACCCCGTGCCATCCTCAAAAGATGCCCAATAAACGTTCTTCGAGTATAGAGCACATTTTGCGTACAATTCAGGTCCAAGATATATGTCACGAGGATAATAAGATATATTATGCAAAAAGTGACTAAATTCTTACACGTAAACAAAACCTTACACCAAAAGAAATAGGGGAGGTTATTAAAACCATGACAAGGGGTAAGTCTCCTGGGCATGATGCCTTAAGCATAGAACATTTTCAAAATGCGGGCCCACATCTGCTAAGGATTCTGTCCATGCTATATCTATAATTTTTGTTTGAAGCACTCGTACTTACCTGTCGAATTAATGAGGACTATAGTTGAGCCTATAATAAAAAACAAGACAGGAGATGTCTCGGACAAGGATAACTAAAGGCCAATTTCGTTTGCGACGGTAACCGCTAAGGTGCTTCACGGTGTACTGGATCGAAAAATCTCGGGTAAGCTCGATCTACATGATGCGCAATTCGGTTTTAGGTTCGGGCTTTCTACTGAATCGGCTATTCTGGCGCTTAAGTACACGGTCAACTACTACACTAGCAGAAACATCCCAGTGTATGTCGTGTTCTTGGACCAGTCGAGGACATTTGACCTGGTTAATTACAATATCTTATGGTCCAAATTAAGAGAGCAGAATATACCTGATGAGATGATTGCACTTTTAGAGTACTGGTATAACCATCAAACTAACCAGGTCTTGGGTTTTCGCGGAGGAGTGCGGGTGGGTTCTCCTCGTCCTCACTTTTCAGCCTATACATCAATCGATTGGTCGAGGAGCTCAGCAGCACAGGTGTCGGATGCTCTATAGATGGAATGACAAATAATAGCATCAGTTATACCGACGACATGGTGCTGCTGAGCCCTTCGATTGACGCGCTAAGACAACTCCTTGAAGTTTGCGAGAGTCTCCTGTATAAACATAAGGAAAGGAAAAGTGAGCTCATGGTGTTAGGGGGAAGGCTGAAAAAGGACAGGGCTATACCGCCTGTATACTTGTACGGTAGGCCATGTTGTGACTGAGGATCTAAATGATGACCAGGACCTGGAAAGGGAACGAAGAGCGTTGTCGGTACGATGCAATGTGCTGGCTCGCAGATTCGCAAGATGCACGAAGCCGGTAAAGATAACTCTTTTTAAGGCTTACTGCCAGACCGTCTATATGTGTAGTCTGTGGGTCAGACATACGCAGAGGGCCTACAATACTCTTCGGATCCAGAAACAACAACGAGTTCAGGATGTTGTTGGGGCTGTCGCTGTTCTGTAGTGCCTCGGCTATGTTCGCTAAAGCGGCTACGGATGGCTTTGCGGCAATAATGCGCGAGAGAACGGCATCGCTACTGAGCAGAATACGTGGGAGTACCAATGGCATCCTGAAAATAATAGCTGATAGTGCTGATGGTGTCTTTCTGGAGCATTGGTGCCGTATACATAATGGCGGCTCTGATGCTGCAGGAAGATAAATAAACTGACTTATTTTAACTTATTTTAATTTCTTTTTAATTTTTTTTTTTGGTGTATAAGATTTACTAACGTAGTTTATTAAGTTGTGATACTAACAATCATTATATGGATTTTTATTCCGAATTAAATGATATAATAATAATAAATAATATACTAAAAGCGGCGGTCCGTCGCGGCCGTCCATTGAGTTTACCTAATATTTAGTCCTAAGATAATTTGCAAATTGATATATATATATTGTACGATAAAAAGTATTCTTTACGTAAATGTTTCATAATTTTCTTTTATTTCGAAGCTTGTTGGCTATTTTGATAATAAAAAATAATTATCATATTTCTAGAAATAAATAAAAACGTTGAATTTATTTTCTAGATTCTACATGGTAAAAAGTAAGAATTAGCAGTTATCTTTAGAATTCTGTGATTTATGTTACTTTTTCTGTAAATAATGAACATAATGTTATTTTTAAGTTTCTTATTCAGTCTTCTTTCTGATGCTTTTACAAAAAAAATTTAGAATTTCATTAAGTTATTGAAATTGCTCTGTCGTATTCAATATATTTCCCATTTCTACTGACACAATAACTGTTGAAAATATGTAGTTCAGTTAGATATTATGCCCAAAACCATTACCAATATCCAATGAGATCGGTTCAATAGTTTCTTATTCTATCTATAAGCTTATTTACAGTGACATATAACGGATTTGATGGAAAAATCAGGTGTTCAGTGTTTTTATTGTTATATTATGCAAAACGTGACTAAATTCTCACACGTAAACAAAACCACTGTCACGGAACTTCTCCCCGTCAACGCCCAAATATTTACATGAAATTTTGAACAAACTTACAACAACTCATAGCGACCTACTTAAGCAGTACTTAAAACTTACTTACGGGTTTATATAACGTAATATGAGAACATAGGTATTTAATATAACTCAAACAGTACTCGGGTAACTCAATTAGCTGTTGCTTTATTGGGAAGCTGACAAATGTTATTGTTTTCTACTGTATATTTTCCTGTTTCGAAAGATAACTATATAAATATGTTTGATGTAATGTTACCGGAAGTTCACGCTAATATTATATGTTAAAATGCGCCTTTATTATGCTTGAGTTATGACTTAACTAAATAAACAAAAAAAAAGACGGGTTGCAATCTGGGAGTGCCGGCAGAAGTGAAAACATTATCTTTTTTTCTTTCTTCGTTATATACATAGAAAAAGATAAAAAAGATAAAAAAGAACATACCATATCATACCTATAATATAGCGCTAATCATAGAACTTATCACTTATTTTCTGCTAATTTTCTGTCAGAAGAAATTAATAAATTATGAAAAGAAAAAATAATCACAAAAAATTATAAATTACAGAAAGAAAAAATAATCATAAAAAGTAATAAATTACAAAAAGAAAAAATAATCACCAAAAGTAATAAATTATAATAAGAAAAAACAATCACAAAAAATCCCTGAAGGCCAGGTGGTTTGAACCCGATACTATCTGAAACTATAAGGACTTACAGTCGAAGTGCTTACCGTTTGAGCTACGACGCTATCTATCGTAACTTGCAAAATAGATAGTCTGTACCTAATCTTGTATGACGTCAGTCGTCGGTTACGGTTCAAAGGTCAACTAATCCTGACGCTTCCTTAACATTTTACACCCATCCAACGCCGCTAAAGAAGTTTTCACTTCAAAAAAAATAGAAACACAGCAAAATTATAAAAAGGATGATAGTTTGTGGTGTAGAACCTCATTAATTAAAATTAAAAAGGCTAATAAACGAACGAAACTTTTCACTACAAAGACTTTCACGGATTGTTTAATATTATTATTTTATATTCTGCTTTCTTTCGTCTTCAAGATAATGTTCTAAGAGCCAGTTTTTCTATTCTATTAGTAATTACTTTGTTACTGTAAACTTTAATACATCTTTGTTAGGCACTCTACAAGATTTATCACTTCTTAACTTTACACAGATTGTAGTGTTTTATAAAAAGAGCTGGCTTCATAAAGATTTGTTTCTTTAGTTTTGCAGTAATAAGCTCCTTTCTTTAAAAGAGTTTGCAGTTCATTATACATATTCATTGTGTTTTAGTTTATTAAGAAACTTAAACTAATGTACTGCAATAAAAGCGAAAGTTTGGATTGATGTTTGTTATATAACAATGCTACAATGGCTGAACGAATTTAAATAAGATTTGCTACAAACGTAAATAGCACATAGACTAGATACAGGATCACTATTACACCCAAATGGAGCTTTGTACAATATGTTTACGATCTAATTTCATTGCTAAGCGTGTTCAGTGTTAGCCCAGACCACTATTAAGTTGCATTATAGCCACATAATGTATAAAATATATATGTTACCGGAAAATAAAAAGATTCTGTTAGGTTAGGTTAGGTGGTTTATAAATTTCCTAGAAAAGTTATAAACTTTCGAATCTAGTTATTTGCAGGTAACATATATAAAATTGAATTATAAATGTTACTTCCACAAAGTACGAAGATTTGAAAATTATAAAAAGAAGATAAATTAAAAATTTAAACAATGAAGATATTACATCGTATAAAATATTGCACTCGAATCGATTGTTTAAATTGAGTTAACTTTTATCTGTTTTATGGTATAATAATATTTTTGTACATGTTACGTAAGTTATAACCGAATTTATTCCAGAAAAACCGGTGGCAAATAAATTGCGAGGCTGTGTAATAGGCCTAGGGACTATTACAATAAATATTTTTCGTTACATTACTTTTTGTTTTCTTCTTTTAATACAATTATTTTTTTAACCTTAACATATTCTGTTTTTTCTACATACTAAACCTATTTTACAGCTATTCTCAAAAGGGTGGTTTAAACATTAAATGTTAAATTTTTTTAAGCTTTTCTCCATTTTTGTCATACTTGTATAAATACTTTCTATTTGTCGTCGACTAATATTTAAATAATGAATGCATAGTATTTAGTACGGAGATAAATCAACAATACCACCTTGAAAAACGTGCAAGATACCGAAGTTCCGAAACTGGTTAAAACGAAGCCCTTATTAATTGTACGAACCTGGTAAACTACATACATAATCTACGCATACCATATCCCTTACGCTTTGATAGGCATCGCCGTAGCCCTAACTTTCACAAAGCGAACTCGACTCTCAAAGCATTCATTATTCAAATAAAAGTTCGGAATACAGTCAATTGTATATGCTACGTGACTACCGAGTTGCGAGCCTCTGTTATAAAAATATCTTGATTGACAGTATTGAAATAATTCGACTTTGCCTTCATGTCGAAAAACTTTGACAAAGTATTTTTTTGGTTGAGCCGACTAATTGAGAATTATAGTAGGAAAACTAATCAATAATTGTTCGTTATTGTGACCAGCCGCCGTCTATCCGCCCAAATGTACTTTATTTATGAGACAATGAACATTATTATATATTAAAGAAAGAAAAGAAAGAAAAGAAAAATGCATTTATTTTGATTAGCTGCAGCAGATAAAAACAAAACGGTTCAAATTTTGACACTAAATTGTACATTGTATAATGTATGTAAGTTGACACAAACTCCTTAAAAAATAAATAAACTAGTATTACATTTGTTTTTTTTTCTTTTTTGCAACGGCAACACTGCCCCTTACTACCATAACTGCAGTCATTCATTACACAATCCCATGACGCAATCGAGATACTCTATGCCATTGTTTGTTATGCAATCTATGGATCTATCCTTCTAAATTTGTAAACAATTGCATAGTGAAAGAACCACAAAAAATATGCAGTGGCCTGATATACAAAACAAAGAAAAATGGTTATTCAATAAGTGCTGTACAATGCTAAAAGTATTTTGCGCTGCAGCCACCAAAACTGGTCGCTTCTCAGCTTGTTGCTGTGATGTAGTGTTTATCTGACGATAAAATAAAATATTATCAGATATAAGCAGCTTTCTACTATATTTTAGCTTTAGCGCACAAATCATGTACTTAAAGATACTATTCCTAGGTTACCGGCGGAAGATCGTGTGCTAGAAGACAGTGCTCCCAGCAACTGTCAATACCGCGGCATCGGTCTGAGGCATTTAGGGGCAGTTTTCGTTATTCGGCTTCCAAAATATGGAACAATCTTCCACCACCGTTGCGAGCCATTAAAACAATTACCACGTTTAGGAAACGATTAAGATTGTTCCTCTTGGAAGCTCAAAGGAGGCTGGATAGCGTTAACTCAAATATTTCAATCATCTAATTGTCTTTACACGCAACTGCACGGCAGTCAAATCACTGTTCTGCTTGTTTGTTCTACTGTGTCTAGTTTATTTTTACTTATCAACCACTATTGGTATGTTGTGTACCGGATATCATGTATAAGTGTATGTTTGTGTATGTGTATGTGTGTGTGTGTGTATGGGCAGGTATATACATATATGCATATATATGTATGTATATGTGTGTATGTGTGTGTATATATGCATATGAGTAATATTTTTGTTATTTTATTGTTATAATATAATTGTCGCTTCGGCGTAGATTCATTACATGTGGGCGCATCTTCGGCGGTTCGGCGTCCGTGTGTCACTGCCCCATCGGGTACCAGTTGAAAACCAGCGTCAGGTTTGTACCCGGCACATGCTGAACTGGACACCCATTTGGTGCACTTGTAGGTTGCACTGTTATTGGTTGTGCGCATGCTGTGTTTGGGGTTTGGAGGCATGTCTATTACTGATGAGTGGACATGCTTCCAATACTTCCAATGTAGTTGAGGTGTAATTACTGTATTGTGTGACCACATTGCACTAAATAAATGTTTCTTTCTTTCTTTTCTTCTTTCTATTCCTTCTTTTTCATCTCAAAAGATCAAAATACTATTTAGTTAGATCGACAAAGATTGTTTTTCTTTTATAAAATGACATGAAAATGGCAAAATATTGGCTAGCGATATTATAGTTTAAAAGACGACACAACTGCTCCCCTATTAATAAAGTCCAAGCTATCTGGGATTGCACTGCAGTGCCATCTGTCGCTCCCTTCAGATTTGAATCACAAATTACAAACTACAGCTAATGTTCTGTGTAATTGTGTGATTCTTTCTCCTCCGGCATCAGATTACTTGGAGGGATTAAGTGAGGGTGATCGCTTAGAATAGATGGGTACTCTTCTGGGGTGGGTTTACGGTGTTGATTAAATAAGGTCTAATGAAGTGCATTATGTATCGGCATAGTGAATAAATAATAGTCACATTTATGGTGCTATTTGGTAACAGAGTATACTTTGATTTGAACCTTTATCTGCAGATTGTCATAGCCTGTAGTAGTTTAACATCCGAGAGTAATCAAGTGCCCACTAGACGCTATTAGGCTCGCCCCCTATAAGGTTGGGCCGAAAATCATCATTTGCGAAACGTGGCCTATGTCCAGCAGTGGACTGTAGTGGGCTAATTGATTGGTTGATTGGGTGTTAATATACCTCTGCCTACCCCTACAGGAATTTACAAGCGAGAATATATGTATGTGCCTGTGTATATTCTATATACCTTAATATGGAAAAGCATTTTATTTACATACACAAGACTTTGCTTCTATACAGGGTGTATTTTTGAACAGGCAGTAAGGGCAACTACCTCTTTCCAACCTTTATAGCTACAGCAAAATGTTCAACAGTATCTTTTGTCATTTCTCTGTGCACTTGCGGGGTTTGCAGGAAGAAAACTCAACTATAAGTTACGCAAGTGAGCCCTTGTACGTCTAATTTAACTTTATTGGATTATG
Organism: Eilema caniola; assembly: GCA_949126895.1. Taxonomy (NCBI): domain Eukaryota; kingdom Metazoa; phylum Arthropoda; class Insecta; order Lepidoptera; family Erebidae; genus Eilema; species Eilema caniola. The sequence continues at coordinate 9,923,351 of OX421460.1, read as the reverse complement.
TGAGGCATGCCGCTTATGTGTAGGTACAATAAAATGAAATTTATTTTGCTTGAAGTATTTCAAATACATATATTTTAGTAGATGTTACAAAAAGGTAATTCGGATTCACATACTCCACTGGACCGTTAAACAATAAAATCAATAAAGAATAAATATAACATATATACAAAAATAAGTTTATTTACTCACGCCTATATAAATTCCCAAAGGGTTAGGCATATGTGTATTAACACCAACGGTTCGCCAACTACAATTTTCGGCCAATATGTTTATTTTATTTCAACTAGAGTTTACCTGTGTTGGTTAAAATTTACCGTAACTATATATTATTAACACTTTGAGGGCAAAAGCCGTAAGTGGGAAAAATAAAGAATAATTGCAGAATAAAGTAACTTAAAATCTTTTTGCCAAATGTTACTACTGTAGGAAAAAAAATTTACAATATGTACATTGTAATTAATTAAATAAACGTATAAAAACAATACATAATTTATACAAACCTGCTGGTTCAGGCGTCAAAGAATCCCTCCCTATCCACGTCAACTGGGAGGGTGGCCAGACGGCTGGCGGCATTACAACGTTGAATGGTAATACTGATCCCTTGTGCAAGGATAAAACCGGCCCTCTGGTCACGGGTAGCGTCTATTAACCGTTTGGAAATATCTTTAAATAATATACGGGCACTTGGACCCCATGATCCCAGCAGCATCTCGACCGTTTGGGGTTGAGATGCTGCTGGGCTGTAATATTTAATTATCACTTAAACTACTATACTTGCGCCGTTTGAGGGTCTCTGCCGAAGCAGCAGCAGCGCAGGCACAGTTTCCAGTCCCTGGAACATGTGAAGGCGCAAAGTTGTCAGCACATGTTGCATCCCACACCAAATGCGTTCCCATCTTTCAAAGCACCAACGACATTCCATCTGGCCTCTTACTATTCGTCATTGATGTACGCGTGTCGTGAAAGCCGTCCCACGCTCCTACTGCTTTAGAGACCATGGTGTCCAAGGCTACCAACTTATTCTCCACAGCGACATCGATGCGGAGACAAGCATCGAGCACCTAAACGAAGGCAGGCAGCGATACAGAAGATTTTATCGTCCAACTGTAACCTCTGATTTACTCAGGTGAGTACTCACCGGCTCGCTCAGGGGCTGATGCAGAGTACTCTTTCCCAGGGCGCCTTTTCTACAGAGCTATATGGGTGTGTGCACAGGGAAGCTAGGGCTCCAATAAAAACAGCTGGTCATCAGGTTGTACACACATATATTTAAAAGTTTACAACACAGTAAGTAGACAGACTAGAGTACAGTGAATATATATAAATAGGTAAGACTGTAGACAGGCAGACACAGGAGACAGAAGCATATGGTATATAGATAGACAGAAGTATAAGGCAGAAAGAACACACACAGTAGGCACAGATACAGGCAGATGAACACACGAAGATTTTCCAGTTGAGTTACACATTTGCTGGTCCACAGGGACAGTGTACTGGCCTTGGGATTTACTGTAAGGTCACGGGGACGCTGCTCACAGTAGACCTCTCCGTGTAGTAGCTCTCGGCAGCCAATGCACTACCAAGTATGCCGCAGGTATACTGAGGGAGTGTTGATCTCTTTAGGGGCTCACTAGCTCCAACCATAGAACCCTGTGTAAAACAGACCTTGCATAAGTTGTGACCACACCTATGGGCCCGCCATCAGTCCCATTAAACAGAGTTATAAAGAGATAGCTTATCACACTTATAGTGAAGCTTCCAGCTGATCGAGAATTGAAATAGAAGTTCTCGGGAGAATCGGCGCAGGTCTATTTATAGCCGATACGTCGAACATTCACGAACAATCTTCAAAATTATGCTAACTCATAGTGAGGTTAATTAGAATCATAAACAAACTCATTACCTGCTCATCCCGTAGACAATAGTAGACTAGCCATGAATAACCATTTATTATAATTATGACATGCTTACCGATATATCACAATTCCTGAGGAAATAAATCCCATTTATTTTACTATTTTTAAATTGTAAATGAAACAATTAATAAACATGACCACAAATTATATAAGTATACTGTGGGACACTCAGCGCCATCCAACGGTCGAGGGTGAGAACTAGAACAAAATCGATCAAAGTTTGAGACCTGCATTGCCAAACAATTATACATAGTTCCTATTAGACATCGTAGATAGCACTGAAACAAAAAATTCTAGTTCGAAAAATAACATGTTACACAACATGGTACCAATGTTGGGCGATGGTAGGGTCTGAAGCCAAACACCGGATTCCCATTCCCCCACAGCCAAAAGGCAAGCACGATCCGTGACATTGGTAGACGTAGGATTGAGATGTTTTCTTACCATGTTACAGAGATGCACGTCCCATTGTCTGCAAAACATTTTCCAATCACTTAAGGCTTTGGCCTTTCCTGGCACTTCTGAATTAGTTAGGTTAGGGGTAATGCACCGAAGAAAAAAAGCTGGTAGACTTATGTCGGTAATTTTGCGAACGCCGAGCCCGCCTAGACGAACAGGCATGGATGCCTGAAGCCAACCTCGGTCGTTAATATACTCATTTCGAATTTTGCAAAGTGTGTTTTGAATCACATTATCCATTTTACCTCAAATAGCCAAATACTTAAAAAATTGAGTTGAACGGAGAACATGTGCAAATTTAGGAACAAAAAGAATTGTCTTTTTGTTCCTAAATGACAAACAAATGACAGAATGGATGTTAATTAGTTGCAACCGGTCCAACACTTCATAGAAATTTAGTTATTTTTCTTTTTCTTTTACGAAAGAGTCATATGCTTCCTCTAAGTTTGGGGACGCAAGATGACGGAGAGAATCTTTTTTATTTATTTTTTATTTTTTCGGCCTAAACATTGAATTTTGAAAGTGTCTATTACTGTTAGGTATGTCCGTGTATATATTTAATCGTTAACAGATTTAATTAAATTAAATTTGTAAAATAAATATCGATTACTTCAGAAAACTAATATAATAATGAATTATTATTATGACATTTCAATTTGTCAATTCTTTCGATTTCACTTACCTTAGTATTAGTGCGCTCAGCAGATGATATTAATTTGAGCTCAGAAAATCTTGAGGGGACCCGAAGACACCACAAATGATAGTTGCATGTTTAGATGGTTTAGAACGTCCAATCCTTAGTAAGCGTTGATAGTCACGATTGAAGTCACAAAAAGGTTACTTCATACTTCTTTTTTAATTCACTAACTATTTAATTAATATATATATATGATTATTTTAAATTTAAACTAAAACGGTTAAACTAAATAGTACCTGGATGACGCTCGGTATTTTTTTGTTACAACGCCATCTGCTGGTAGCTTTAGTGTTGATGAATCGTTGAAGCAGTTAGTTGCTCACATCGCCAATAGATGTCAGGAAGAGTCATATTTCTTTTATTTATTTTTTCAATAAACAGACATTTTTTACAAATGAATTCTAGCTAGATCGATTTATCACACCCGAAACCCCCTGTATACTAATTTTGTGAAAATCGTTGGAGCCGTTTCTGAGATTCATATTATATATATATATATTCCTCAAGATCTTACCTATCTTCGTGCTATTTTTTTAAACTCAAATTATATGTGAAAGCGTAATAGACAGACAGACAAACATATATATATATATACACAAGAATTTCTCGGTTAAAGATATTACATTTACAAGAATTAACAAAATAAAGAATATAAAATAGGCCAAAGAGTTTGGGCGTCGAAATATTTCTCCACATTAATGTCGACTGGTAACGTGGCCAAAAGACTGGCGGCATGGCCCCGTTGGATGGCAATGCCAATCCGTTGTGCAAATAACAGGCCAGCCCTTTCGTCACGCGAAGCATCGACCAGTCGCTTTGCAATTTCTTTGTAAAGCGACCGCGCGCTCGAGCCCCACGACCCCAGCGTCTCGACCCCAAACGGCTCAAATAAATAATTTCTGGTAATATTATCATATTTTCGCCGCTTATTTACCTAAATCAATAATATGAATTAGTTCAGCAAGTAAGTAGATATTAATGAATGGACTCCGTTGTTCGTAACCGCAACAATTAGCCGCCTCTGTTTTAGTATTCACTTCACTAACACTAAATTACGCTAAATCTACTAAAGTTAAGGTGATTATATACTAAACATGGCGTCATATTATTTAATATTACATAATATATACTGTATATTATAGGCAGTAATAGCAAGTGGACGTGATTTATTGACTGGTTTATTTGGATTTGGAATTGAATTTATATTAGAAATTTGTTTTTATATTACTCTTATACTTAATACTTTAAATTGATTATTATGATTTGACTCCAATATTTTAACGAATGATATATTTATATGGTTTTATTGTCTATTTCGTATGTTCCTACACAATTCAATAATTGTTTGTGATAAATAAATAAATAGGTAGCTGGAACGAACTGGATGCGGAAGGCGAAGATCGTACGAAATGGCGCACATTGGGAGAGGCCTATATCTAGCAGTGGATTGCAGTGGACTAATTGATTGATTGAAATAAATAAAGCTGTCAAACGGGCAATATTTCATGGGCTATTTCTATCGGGCAATCTCTTAGTCATCTTGTACGAAATCCACAAGCAAATAAATTAGTTTCGAATAATTATACTTTCATATATTGCCAACATCATTTAAAAAAATATCCCACCTTTGGCAGTAAATTCTATTTTATAGACCGCCACTGACATTTTGTTAACACCTTCAGTTTAGCTAAGCTGCTTGTGGACAAATTATTATATAAAATTATCATATATGCATTATATAACGATAGCATCACTTATCGTTAGACCGTATTATTGATACCGACACCTTTACTGCCTATTAAAAGAAAACGGATTGCGCGTGTGCATAGTACCTTAAACAGAAGCAAGTCTGTTATCAGAGTTCACACTTCGCGCACTCTCTAAGCCAACTTAACTACTGCCTTACATTGTGATAACTTTACGGTGCAGGTTCTAGTTTTAAAAGAATGTATGTATCTAGTATGTGAATGGAACACTAACACATTTTTAAATTGAGAAGACTTCATATTCCAAGGTTGGAAAAGTTTGTAAAATATTGAGAAAGTATGAAGTCACATGATCATTATGTTTGTTACATAAGTGTATAACGATTATAGTGCACATTTAAACACAATATAAAATATTTGACCCCACCTTAGGTATATCGGTTGACTAACGAGGCTCTGGCACTGTCTTATGTAGGTTATAAGGTTAAACGGCGGCCGCTCCCATAAAAACCGTAAACCAAGAAGGAGTGAAGTTAAAGCTCACAAACATCGATTATTCACAGTCAACTCAATAATTTTTATCCCCGGTATGTATATTGGGTAGGACCTAGTTCTCTGGGGAGACACACCGTCAATTGTGGCCAGAGAAAATAACAAAGTTAGTTCTGACACATCAATTTCTATCTCCTTTTTATAACAGAAAATAAAATTGTAAGCGAATACATACTAAAATGAATTGAACTTCCGTATAACATACTTTACATTTACATAAATCAGATTAAAAAATGTTTAAATTTTTTATTAAAAGAATTTAAAATGTATGGCGGATTTGCGCAGACTCTGGATATAAAAAGGTTGCTTGGTCTAACAAGAGCCGCTCGCTCGTCCAAGCTGGCGAAAATTGCCTTGTAGTTGAATATTGATAGTGTTCATCCAAACAGAATTTTAAAGGCGATATACCACTTGCGAATCTCATATGGTATAATCGCATGCTAGAATTTAGTGTTTGCCTGTATGTAAACATTCTGATACGATAATGGTATGGCGATTATTGCTAGTGATAGTCGCGGACGATTTCTCCAACCGAAACGTGCGAGAAACTGTTCTCATCTAAGTGAGCCTTAACTTCTAAAAGTAAAACAAAATCATGGGTAAAAGGTTAATTGCTTATGGAATTTTAACCCAATAACACCAAAATATTTGTTAATATATTTCAAGAATCTTGAAAGTTTTTAATAACGTTCCATTAGGCTAAGCATGATTGACTGTATTAAAATTGTTTTGGAAACTATTTAGCAACAATATTTTATGCAAATCAATTTAGCAAGGAGAAATCATAAGAGAAATTTTATTTTTTACTTGCAATAACTTAAGCTGAAACTATTATTACTAATATTCATTCAGTTCTATTTAAGTTGCAAATATTAGAAAATATTAGGTACATGAAAATTAATACTTCTTAATCAGCTTCAAACATCACTTCAACCAGAGGTGAGATTTCATGATTCTGGGACCTCTATATGTTCAAATGAATTATGAAAATTCATTAGCTTCGATATTAATTTCTTACGGCGCTATTTAACTCCGATTTTTTTTATAGGAACTGTATATCTAACAGTATGCATTTCAAACGACGGTTTGTAATTCGTGTTATTTGTGCGTAAGCTAAAATATTAATAAAGCCTTTAAACTGTTAATGTTTGCATATTATGAGAAGAATGGTATTCTCGTGCCAACGTGGAAGTACTTTTTTACGTCGCAGTTGTAGTGGAAATTACTGTGTCTATATAGTATGTACTCGTTGCTCACGTAGCATACGTTCATATTATTAAGTCGATCACTTAAAATATGAACGTATGCTGTGGGACTAACAAGCACTGTCGTTATCCCTTAATTCAACTGATCCAATAAATCATCGTTAGGATGTTAATCGACGGTAGCTTAGTGGTTAAGAAGTCGGCCTTACGATCCCGGGTTCCAATCCTGGCCATTAAGCTACCGACATGAATCCACTCCTAGCACAAGCAATCTAGCTTAGTTGGAGGGTCAGTAATTTTGGTTGCTAATGTTCTTGTTTTTTTCTTTCAAAATAAATAAATGAATAATCATCCTAATTTTCAATATTCCTCTGAAACATACAATTCTATCAAGAAATATCATCATCTTTTACCTACAGCTGTAGCTTACAATCTTAAAATAATAATAATGTATAGATTACTCCTCGCTTCGGGGTCAAATAAAAAAAAATATTTTTACTGAACATCAAGTTACTGTTCATGTCATTTTATGGTAACATCAAATCTTTATTACTTGTGCGTTTATGGACCTCTCAAGCAATAAAAATTGTAGGCTGGATCTTTTCAGTCATATTTAATAATGAAGGAATGCATTATTAGGTGATTTTATAATTTACTGGCCATTTTGGTGTCGGCAAATTTATGACGGTCGATTTTTAAGTGTTTTATGGAAAATTATGGGGACACCGGGGATAAATTTGCGTTGAAGTTGTTTATAACGGACAAAATATTAACACTATGTTATTCTGAAGGAAACTAGCTTTGGGTAAAAATGTTGTTTTAATAATTAAATGTTAAGTTTTGTGGCACCAGTTGCTTTTGATGTATTCATCATTCTAGGAAACGCGGCCGCTACACAGGAGGCTCTGGTTCGATCCTCGCTCAGTGTAAATATTTATATACATGAATATGGGTATTTGCATTGATCTGGTCGTGCCTCGGAGAGCACGTTAAGTCGTCGGTCCCGGTTATCATACAAACATCTATGGCAGTCGTTGCGGGTAGTTGGAGCCCTCAAAAACCCACAACTGGTCTAACTGCAATGCTTCGATATCGCCTTTGGATTGTGGAGGTCCGATGGCAGTCGCTTCACAGAAAATATCGAAGTTTAGCCAAATCCGCAGTTAGACTGGTATAAAGCGGACCCCAGACTCCAAGTTGAAAAGCTTCGGATGGGACTGGGATTAACGCTAGGATGAAGAAGATCATTTGAGGACACGATTTTAAGCTTAACAATGAATATATGAAATTCATTATAAACATTGTATGGGCGGAGTAGTCAAAAATCAATGTTTAAAAATTATTGAAAAATCATTGATTGGTTGTGAGAGTTCGTAAGGATGTCGGTAGATGCTCTACAGTCACCTCAAAGACAGATATAAAAGCTTAGTGGTCAAAGCATTGCCCCCGTATCGCGGGTTCAAACCTCGCCTACGCCGATTCAGCATAAAATGTTATTTCACAAATAATGAAATCCATATTACTTACGAAATTATCTTAATTAATGAAAAGTAATACACATTAATGAAAAACAAAACACGATAAGCCTTTGGTCTTCCCACTGACAGCGCAAAATTTCTCAAGTGAGTTGGGGTTAAAATCAATGTTATTGGTATTGACATAGTGCCTAATTTTAAAAAAAAGACGATTAAGGTGAAATCCACTACATCAATACAACTCATATTATACCTACTTACCTTTATGGGACATTTTTTTATACGTTTTTTATGTAAGGTATGCATAAACAAACACACTTTTTATTTTTCAAGCGTTCACAGACAGCAAAAAATGCTCACTATCATTTGGAAGATGGTAAAATTGCCTATCTTAGAATTCTCTCAACTTCTTACCAAAATAACGTTAGCCGCAAATTACATCTTTATCTTCGTTATTTACATTTCCTTTATCTTATTGCTTACCTGGAGCTAAATTTATTAAAAGCTAAATTAAGTATATTTATAACTACGAAACGCTTACTTGAAGTTCTACAAAGAAAAATGCTAAAAACTTACTGCTCGATTTTATGTTGACAATAATTTTCCTTCGTAAACTTTACGAGCTTGTTCCTCGGTACGTGAGGCTTTCGTTGACATGGCATACTGACATACTTACCTTTATGTGCTGTTAATAAAAATATGTAATGCTGACTTCGGCCAATTTTATTGCATCATGTAATGTTATGATGAAATAAAATAAATCTATATTTAGGTTCGGGCCTTCTGTGTTTTACTGTAGGGTAGGATACTAAATTTGAGTTTTTTTTATGCGACTAATTTCACTCGCACGATTCGTCATAACCCACAAAAACTGTGTAGTGAAACTTTGCCTATAACCTGCAATTTAGTTAAAACTGTGCCAGTCTCTTCCAGTTCATATCATTCTGACATACTTTTAGCGTACTAGTCTCAGTGATCTAATCCTTTTGTATCGTACATATTTATATCTCAATAAATATAAGATATTTCACACACACTTGACTTTCGTAGCTCTCACTTTGTTCTGTCTTTTTAAAAGTTATTGCGAAGTGATATATATATAGCTTGAGGTTTTTCCATATTGTCTAAATATTATTACATAATAAATACATCGTATCCTTAAATAACAAAAAACAATGTCGATAGAATTCAAATTTACATACATAGTTACATTGTATTCTTATAGTTTTATTATATCGACGAGTATTCCGAAACGGTTGATCCGGTCAGACTCTCCATTATCGTACATATTGGAAGTTGTTTATTCAGGATCGGTAATAGAAATTTAGGTTATGTACTTTATTGTTTCATGTATACATTGTATTTCAAATTGTTTAACAAAAACAATATTTAACATAGTGGTATAAACTAATCTTAATCCTTCATCAAAACAGCTATGTCTGAACAGTTATTCTGGTTTTAGATTCAAATTTTATTTCCAAATTATTTTAAGTTTCTGAGTTTTCATACATTCATTTATGCATTTGACATTTTCTTCATGAAGTAAGTTTCCCTGTGAGAGAGACAATTCCGCCAATTCTGCATGCTAAAGACATTGCAATAATAAATAATCTGTTGCATAGCAAATTTTAGTCGCGTTTCCACAGGTTCTTTTCAGCTTTAGAATACTGCGTAATTATTTCAATATGTCAATGCTTTTAAACAATCTGTTCCCAGTATCAAAACCCTTTGAACGAGATCATTTTCCAAAAGTTAATCGAGGGTGTATCCAATGTCTATAACTATAATTTTAAAACTATAACAATACGTGATCCTTATAATAATAGACTTTGTTACAGTCTTGTGATAGTAGACCCCATAAAATAAGTAATTCTTTCCAGGGCAACTGTATACGCTTTTTCAACAAGCTCCCTAATAAAATAAGAGATTTACCTGTGAATAAATTTGAAAATGTAATTAAGACTAAACTGTGCTAAAAAGGCTTTTATAAAATCCAAGAATATTTAGATGATAAACAAGCTTGGAAATGAGCTCTTCGCTCTACTATGCTACTCAAGCAAACTATTGTATTTAGACTAAGTAGACTAAGCAAATGCTTTTAAATAGACCAAAAAAAATGCCCGCTGAGTTTCTTGCCGGAGTCTTCTCAGGTCAGGGCCGCGTTTCGAACCGGTGGTCCATTTGCTAAACTAATCTAGACTTTTTAAACTTGACGTTTTGTAAGTGCCGTTTTAATGGTCTATGCAAAAAAAAATGATTTTTGACTTTTGACTTTTCTACTTAGGTGTTTAGAATATTTTTTAAGTAAACATCAAGTATTATTTATTAAAATTATATAGTGTGCTTCAGCGAAATTGTTTTTACTGTGTCAAAATTTTATTTGAATTACGATTAAGTGATATTCTTTAAAGTTTACGCAAATATCACACATTGAAATAAAACTTTTCACCTTTTAATTTTCAGGATTTTATGATTTTAGTTGTGATTTATTTGTTATTATTTCCTTTTAACTCGTCGTTTCGGCTTCTTTTTAGCAGCCGTGGTCACGGAGTGACTAAAGATGGTAATTGTCATATAGTTTGAAGTATAAGTTATCTCAAAGTAAACAAATCATGATGAATTGCTGGTGTTACTATTTACGTAAAATGAGTTCACTGTGTCGTTAAGTTTTACTGGATTTTGCTGTTTACTAGGATTGATTATGTGGATGATTGGGTCCCAAGCCAGTGGAACTCTAACACCATCATCTCTATTAAAATTTTGATGTTTTTTTTAATTTCAATAACCTTAAGATTTAAGTGAATAAATCTTGGATAGTAAATTGTAAATAACGATGTAATTTCATCTATTGTATCGATGTGTGGTGGTGGTGGTGGTACTTTATGGTTTTATCCCAAAATTTGATAAACAATGTTTGTTTCTTCAATATTATTTGATTAATAGGCATTGTAGCAATCTAGTTAGATTTTTTTTTTAATTATTTTTACATGGTTACTAAGGTTACTTAGAAAGCTTAATAAATAGGTATAAACATAATGTAATTTCAGGTAACTCTTTATCAGTTATACGAGTAGATCTAAATGGATACGCAAGCTTTAAGTATCAACCTAAAATATTCAAAATTATAAAGATAATCTAAGCTTCAGAAGCCTTTGAAGAGATGTTTTTTAAGAAAAGTATTTTAGGTAACCTAAATTTGACTACACTTAAACTAGCTTAACTAGATGATAAGGCCTAAGCTAATTTTATCGTTATAACTAGAATCCCAAAGTCCAATTTATTAAAAGAAGTGAATGAGAGCGTCGTTTGAACAACGCTGACGACGCGTACGTGAAATAATTCGAGTCGTTTACCCGCAATCCCAAATATACGCAGTCAGTGGAGTGTAAAATCAGTTCATGCGCGATTTATGTTGTGTGGCCACCCTGAGCTGAGTTTTGAGGGCCGTGGAGATATACAATTTTGGGTTCATACGGCCAATAATATTATTGTGATGTTCCACTTAATATTCATATGAGAAATTTAGGGTATGAGCGGTTACTCGTTATAGAAATGTATATTCAGCAAAATTGTAACTGGCACTTTCCAGTGATCATATTTATTTCGCTTTAATTAATTCTCGCTTAAAGCTAATTCTCTTTTAAAACTATAAGACTGGTTTCTGCCCGCTTGATGGCCAGCTATAAATCATAAACATCTATACAATGTTAATTCCGGGTACAACACAAGCATGGAATTTAGAGCCTAGGATTCAATCTCATATTCTCTCTTGATTTCATTTTTCTTTTCTGTGTTTGAACCTCCTACCGCGAGAGAAAAGCCTGCACCAGAGCCTTGACGTTACTAAAAAAAGTGTGTACTTTTGTGCACAGCTGCGGGGTCCAAACCAATACCAAAATGGTAATGAACATAAGAAGGTAGTAACGGTACCATTGTCCGAAACAAAATCCAAGTATAAATGTAAAAATCAAATGCATAAATTCTTTCCAAGATCCATTTCGTCCACAGTATCGGCACAAACGGCAATTCAGGTACAAATTGAAAAATATTGAGGGTACTATCAGCTTGATTTAAAATCGGTACTTGGAGCTTTCACAGTTTTCTGTTTTGATGGCAAAGCGAGGTGCGGTGCAAAATCCATGGACAGTTCTCTACATGACGTTACCCCTACCACAGTGATAAGCTTGATGTTACATACCTCACAAATTTGTAAGGATACATTTTTATTTAAACTCCATTTTCCTTGTGTGATGCAAATAATTTTTTTGTCTACACGGGTGGACTTACTTGTGAATCCAGTCACAGAATAAATAAAAGTGCAATGTGTTTCGAAGTAGCCATTGGTTATTTAATTTAAATAATATAAAAACGAATTATTATTATTTAAACTTTATGCACAGAATAATAAAAAGGCGGTCTTAATGCCTAAGTCATTATCTAATTATTTAATACCAAATAGTCAACCGTACTCATCCAATTATGGTTTATATGGGAGCAAGCGATCTGACCTTCCAACCCAATGAGAGGAGTCTTGTCAGTTAACTAGCAGACGTAATGTCTTGTAGGTTGTAAGCTAACCCCTAGTTTGGCCACAAAGGACTTAGTGGGGCTCCAAACATCCTTATTAAGGAAGCTTCATAGAAATATTCTGATTATTGCTAGATCGTTTTTCATAACACAAGATAAGTTATAAAATATAACTTTAGTGTATTTAATATAACTTTTATATACAGCTTTTGTTTCTTATCGAAAACAAGTAGTAGCGCTCACTGCATCCATCTCGTTACGTTGGAAACGTTTTTCTATTTCTAACAACGTAAACAGAGCTGACGCGCGACACCGCTACCAAGAACTGTATTTGTCACATATAATAAGCCAAAGAAATTTAAGTTTCGTCTTCCTTTGCAAGGTTTTTTATATCGTAAGAAAATGGCCTAAGCAGACAATATTTTTTTTAAATTCATTTACTCATGACATGGCTCTAATGTAGATAGCATATTTTGAACCCTTCCAAAACATTTTCACAGGTTTTTTGGATTCTTATTAAGATGTTTTTAAATATCTTAATAAGAATCCAAAAAACCTGTTTGTTATAATGTTGTAGTTTAATATTAAAAACATGTTATGTTATGTTTTGTTATTAAAATAATATCTATACTTAATATTATAAAAGTGTCGAGTTTATTTCTTTGGTTGAACAGGCTAATCTCAGGAACTACTAGGTTGAATTGTAAAATTCTTTTTGTGTTGAAACCTTACTCAATAAACGGGCTGTTTATTGAGTAAGGTTACAGGTTATATATCATCACGCTACTCCTTAAGGGAGCAGTAATTATAGATGTCAACTAATCCGACAGATCCTCATACATTATTTGAAATTATTAATTAATGTGGCATATGGAGATACGGGGCGGGTTGTCTAATATACAATATAATGACAACTTTTAATGCCTTCACAGCATAACTATTAATTCCTACACAACATAACTTTCACATCTTCATGCTGTCTGTTGAAACTAGGTAAAACTATACATAATTTGTTAGATCACGTAGCAGGTAAAAAGTCCCATCCAAATGACCTATCGCTTTGAGAATCTTATTTTATACTTATAATTAATTCCGCTTTTAAAAGTTCAAGTACATATTTAATATTTTTTTGCAAAATAGATACTACGACCTGTAAAGCTCCGACCAAGTCACCTGGTAATTTTTTTTTCTAGGGGTACATTGCCACAACGGAGGACTCGGGGCACTTCTCCCCACCTCCAGCTTTTAGGGGGAAAACGAAGACACCGTGACTCTCACATCGAAGGGAGCATCTCAATGCAGAAGCTGGCCTAGGGTCAGTCAGAAATACTTTAGTGGGTACACCTCAACATTCGATTCGAGTCTGACATAACATAAATGTTATTTGCAGATAGCTTTTGGGTGTCCTTTTGATCATTACGTAAGTAAATTAAAACCGTAGATTTGGTGGTAATTACTTATACACCCAGAGAGTCATGTTCATTCGCATCTAATCAAAACGCTTACTATGGCAGCCATGAAATAAACGGCCCCATATAAAAAAATATGGACAAACCTACTTTTGTGCTCTGAAAATGTTTTGGAAGGGTTCAAATGCTATCTACATTTTCACAGCTATTCGAAAAATGTGCCCACTAAATTAGCGGATTAATTTTATCAAAAGCCATTCGGAAAATCCTTATTTTCGAGATCCTTTGAAAACTCAGCAGAAAGGGGGATACAGAGCTCCGAGAATGAAAAATATTTGAATTCGTAACGTAAATGAATCGAAAGAACGGAGCGTTGCGATTTGTTCACAGTAGGCAGTTGGCCAATCGCAATGCTTCAATGAATATTATTCGTGCTCAGGGAACAGGACCCTATTTATAACCCTGAGCTCCAAACTAGCCTCACCCGTAAGTCGATGCACCTGTTAAACAACGGAAGAGTCTATGGTGCAGAACTTCCTATCAGGGTTAGGAGGTTAAAAGGTATTTGCTCAAGTAAAGGCACAGTTATTACTGAAGAGATGGGGTTTGACAGGAAAGTATAGAAGAGAAAACTTATTGCGCCGGCCCCAAAATCATTAAGACAAGAGCGGGCAAATTATGAGGCCTGAAAAATAGCCTTAGAACTTTGTACATAGTGGTTTTTAGCTTCATTTCGTTAGTCTAAAAAAGTGCAAGATGGAGACTATCAAACTAAGAACCACCATTTTGGCATTTATTATTATTGGCGACTATAGCGATAGCCTGCAATTTCGAGCCCAAGGTGGTGGATGCAATAAATATTATCGATACAATGATGATCACCATCCGGTGGTCGAAATTTTATTAACTTGTATTGTACGAAAAATAATCATATGACTGGTCATAGGTTGTTTATAGTCTTCTGTGATTGATCGCTATTCTCATGGCTTCATGACAAGTGGCGGACGGCCAAGGCAAAAGTCAAACAAATAACATTTATAGGTGCGTATATTTCCGGATAAGCCTACATAGCGAAATTTTGTTTGTTTATGCAACCCTGTGAACTACAGAATTTGTAATCAGGGATAAATGTTAGTTGTGATGGTTACTATCGACAGACATTGTGACCGTGCTGTGCCTATTTACGACAAATATGAGCTGATAGCAACCTTGAGTTTACCTCTCAGTTTTATATTTCAGTGTCAGTAAATTCAAATTATGTTGATACACCACTGTTAAACTATTAGCATTACGCAAATACACTAGTTGTGCCATATTGTGCCACAAAATATGGAGATGTTTACTATAATTCACAACAAAATTCACATTCTAGATATCAGAACATAAGCTAATTAAACTTTGCTTACTTTGAGTCTATACGCCGTGCCAGATCGATTGAGAATAAAGTTTGCAGTAAAGTGTGGACAGTTAAAACAAATTTAAAGATTAAAGTCGATAATCCTAAAATATATTATTTTGAGACAAAATACAAATACGGTAAAGTCAGTTTAAAAGAACACTTTTGATTAGAAATGTCAAAGTGTCCTTATATTGTAAATTTTCATACATTTTTTAGAAGCACCACTCAGCGCCACTAGAATTTAATAGTGGCGCTACAAGGCGCCTCTAGAGCGCTTATTCACGCATCTAATTTGAAGGCAGCCTTGGAATTGCATAATTGCTTAACTTTTACAATAAAATTCAATTGAAATTGTAGTATAATCTATATTTAAACCTTTTCCCAATAAATGCACTCTATTCAGTTCATTCGATTCAGAAATGTTGGAATTGTTTATCGATTTATTCGTTCAATTGGATGTTTAAGCATTTTACCTCACTATAAAGCTGTGGGGTATACCGCCGTTTGCCCGAATTTTATTTGACCGAATATCATTTGCCATAATAGTCAACAGCCATAATATTATATGACGGAATATTCATTTGCCCGAATTTTATTTGCCATAATATTCACATGCTAGGAGCTTTGTTTCCCATAAAGTCACTTACAATAACATCATTTATCATAATCATTGTGAGCCCGAATTATCACATGCCATAACATCATTTGCCATCGACATTGGGTGTGTAACGGTTGTTATATCGGGAGAAACTGGATGCAATCGGGACTTTTTTTAAACCACTCAGAAGCAGTTTGGTTAAGTGCCATTTGAGTTAGGTTAGCAGGTTGTCTATTGTTTACCCGAATTATTATGGCATTTGAATATCATGTCTAATAATCATTATGGCGTTTAAATATTATGTCTATTAATTATTATGGCAATCAAAAATATGACAAACAATACTTATGGCATTCGTATATTATGGTATCTAAGTTTCGGGCAATCGAAAGTATGTCATATGTCTTTTCGGGCAAACAAAACATTCGGGCAAATGAAATTCGGGCAAATGAAATTCGGGAATATGACGATTATGGCATATAATTTTCGGGTAAACAATAGACAACCAAGCTGTGGCCAATAAAATGTTAAATATGGTCTATTACATTGACCGCACTTCAAAACTGATCAAAAAGTGAGATGTTCCCTTGATTCCCTTCCCAGGTGTGCGTCAGCTTGGGTATGATTTAGAAAATAGTTACGACGTAACAACTGCTCTCAATACGAGCGAGAGTAAGTATAATAATAATATCCTTTGTTGTTTCAAAAATTATATACACTCATCAGATAAATGTGCACTCTCAGGGTGTCAGTATGGGTTTCGTCCTTTGCACGGGCCTATGGACCCGGTTTTCGCCCTAAGGATTGTCGCGGGGAAATATAGGGTGAAGAACACGCTACTGCACTGCTTATTCCTAGACATGCAAAAGCCCTTCGAATATGTTCCTCGCGCGGTGATCTGATGGGCATTGCGGTCCAAGGGAATCCCAGAGGCCTACATTGACACCATCCGAGACATGTACCACGATTCCGGTTCAGTGGTTCGGTCCGCTGTTGGCATCTCGAAAACCTGCTCCATCACCGTCGGGGTACACCAAGTATTCGTACTCAGTCCTTACCTGTTCATCTTGGAGTTGGACGTTTTGTCGGATAGCATCAGAAACTCACATGAGCAGCCTCCATGGTTAATCATGTATGCTGATGGACGCGGGCAGGAACAGATTGGTGCGACCCGTGAAAGTGTGGAAGGAGGCGCTTGAGAACGGCAGTCCGAAGCTAAATGTGGCAAAGACAGAATACTTGGCGTTATACACAACAGATCCCACACCCGTTCGTATAGCCGATGACTTATTCTAACCCACGGACCAGCTTAAGTACCTGGGATCTGTACTTCACGTGACTGGTGACATCGACCACGACGTTAAGGCACGTATTGCAGCCGCGTGGGCCAAGTCGCGGGAGGGCGTCTCGGCCTCTGATGCAATCAGGACAACGTCCAAATGTCGAGACGCGGACATGAGCAGAGAACGGCGGTCTGAAGTTAAATATGACGAAGACAGAATACTTGACTTTATCCTCATACCCGCTCAAATAAACGATGACTTGGTCGAGCTCACGGACTAGGTTAATTACCTAGAATCTGTACTTCACTTTAAATAAAGAGAACTAATGTATACGAAGTTATATGTGTGCTCATCTGTGTGCATATGGCGCCTCTTCATAAAACCATATATAAAAACTGTTATTTTTAAGTTATTAATAAATTATGATTAAATATTAAAATAATAATAGTATACCTTAAATAAAATAAGAACATATTTATTTATGATCCGAAGGATCAAGTCAAATCTACATCCCCTCGCCCAAACTTGCCCATCAGGCTTGCAGCGTTTCCCTTATGTATGGCTAGGAAAAAATATAAAAAATAAAATAAATATGATATTACTGTTTTGTTCACCAAGGACATAGACTACAAATCAGAAGTACAGTTTATGTGGTACACAATTGGCTGCACAAATGTCTTACATGCAACCCTAGGATGGAGAAAGATGCAGACGAAGAGATTTGGGGCAGTTTGGTGTACTTAGATATTATTATAGCGAGTGTAAATGATTACATATAAATATTACGAGTACCTAGATATAGGTGTATGTCTAGGTACTCATAGTATTTACTTAATTTATTATGGTACATATACTTTTTTAGTTATAAGTAAATAAAGCTTTATCTAAATTATATTGAGTATTTTTTAAATTATCGTAATATAGGTATTGTGTAAAATAAGATTCATAATGAATAAAGATTCACAATGACACCACGTAGCGCTGCATCTCAATCCATTTGGCACGAGGTTATAAATAGCGTTGTGTAGAAAATTGTAGAAATATTGATAAGCTTGTCTCACGTTACCGTATTGCGTGAAATGATAAAATATGCAATTATTTAGCTCATTGCAGTCCACTGTTGGACAGATCTGGTTGTTCACTGTTGGTGGTGTTGTTGTTGAGTAAATTTAAACAATACAAATAGATATAGATATTTCAATTATATATCTTTTTAAATTTACTACAAGAATTTAAATCATATATCACAGAGATCATCGCCAATGCTCCCTACTTATCATATTCACCACTTCAGAGGAATGTTTCTAACGAATTTGATAGCATTAGTAGCCATTTTAAGTATGTTTTAGTTCAAAAATAAATCGCATAATATTTTACAAACACACTTGATTGTATTATAAATCACATTTTTCAATTTAATATACGTCACCAACAAAATGAAATGATGGTGAATAGAAAAAAGTGCCTTAATAGTGTTGCTTCTGAACGACATCTTCATGATGAAGTACTTTAAGAAATACACTTTATTTCAGATGAAAATATGGTACAAAGTTGAATGTGATTCTATTGCATTAAATAATACTTGGCGTTCTGAGGGCGCTTTGGACAGGCTTTCGACTTTTGTTAAAGTGGTAAGTATATTTACCAGTTTGCTATTTAATGAAAGGAACGTAAGTATTTTAGTTTCAGCATTTTGATTTATATAAAATTGAAAACTTGAATGCAACGTTCTTGCACTTTCTACACGAACATAAACCGCAGTGCTATTCTCTAATGTAGAAAGATAATGAGTATTACTCCGATGAAACCCTTCGGGTGTGTTTGGGTATCTCGTTACTGACACTACGTCAGATTACTACTGAACTACCCGTTATCCAGTACCATTGGAATCTTCAGTGCAAAATCTTTCAAGTCAGTGCGCCTGCTGATTGGTGAATGAAGCTTGGAGCAGACTTTTCTCGCAGAGTTGAGAGGGTGAGAGACATGTACAATATCATTGGCGCGATCATAAAGAAAGCCAACGTAGGCTTCAAGTGAAAGCCATAAAAATACTATCAAAATCAACACTAAGATGACATTGAGAATAATACTGAAGTGATATTGACATGATCACAAATTAAAGTAAGTAAAGGGAGTCAATAAGACGCTGTACTTTAATTTGTGATCATATTAAATTAAATATAATAGACTAAAGTTCCTTCCAAGAGTTGCCATTATGCGGTAAGGCCGTAAATTCTAAAGCCACTTAAAGTCATACTGTAGGTTTTGTAAGTGTTTACTACTCCTAGTTGTGTAATAAAGGAGTATTACTAATAGCACTAATGCTTTAAAATGTCCTATTTAAGTATCATAATGATAATGACTGAAGGTTATATCTTTGGAAAGATAATGAAAATGCTTGAATGTTTGTTACTTAGTCACCTTCAAACAGCTGAACGGATCTGGTTGAAATTTGGCACTGAGATAAGTTAATAACAAATGGCGGCTGCTTAGAACCATGAAATGATGGATTAGAATTCCATCGCTGGAACAATATATAGCTATATCCTAATAAGAGCCTGAATTGTGCCTAATATGTAAAGGTACGAGATACTATCTTCCAATGTAATTTATTTAAGCATTAAAAGCAGATTTTGTTAGACAACTAAATACCTACTTTAGTTTCGAAATATTATAATCTCAGCATCAAACTTTGTACCTAAGTTAGGCAAATCGAACTTGTGAGCATACTTTAGTCAAATAACAACTTCAAAATTAAATTGAACAATTTGTCCAGCTCTAAAAGGGCTTTAGTTTAATTTTAACGTTATACGTGCTAAGAAAAAAATATCGTATCGTGCATTGTCCGTGTAAATGAAGTCAGTTTTACAGAAGCCATATCGTAATAAATAATAGCATCATCTAAATACACAAAGGCCACATTTTACAGGGAGCTTTGAGGTACTTACTCATTATTTATGGAAGTCTCATTCAAAATGGAATATGATTTAAAATGTCTGTTCAAAGCAACAAATGTAAATACGTAAAGCGTGGTAAAGAAAGCGTAGTCGTACTGCCTGCAATGAGAGTAATAAAAATTATATTGGCAGTTGAAAGCTGAACCGGTGTAAACGACATCGACTTTTTATTGAAAAAAGATCCTTAAGCACATATAAAAGCTTTACAGTGCAAAAATTTTCTCGTTAACTGTAGTTGTCACTTATGCGGCATAAGTTATTCCCTTTGAACCGATTGTATTTAACGCAGCGTCTACATTTTTTCTTAATTATAGCTTATAGGTGTATCGACAGGGTTTTGTGGAAGTCAGATGGCAGTTAATTTTTGAGATATAGTTGAGCCGTTTCGTTGAAAAACTCATGCACTGGGCAACTGACTTGGGTAAAGGCTCGAAAAATAATAGCAGTCCAATAATCAATCGCCGCACCCAATATTATATTATTTGCAGTTCGCTGAATGTCTTGATTAAACTTTAATATAGTAGTAGTCTTGTAGGACAAGTTAGTAGAAAACAAGCCATGTAGAAAGCTACAAGAGTTATAAATTAATTCTGTGAAAAATGTCTTCTCCGATAATATCTGACACTATTAAACGAGCAATTCATTTATGTATATTTGTAATTATTATCGAATTCAGCAAAATTGCAGTTGTTACATTAAAAGTTTTATTTTTAAGTTTTGTCTTTTTAATAAAAAAAAGGAGGGTGGCTGGGATAGATCGGTTGGGAAGGCGGGGAATCGAGAGCAATTACTCACTTTGTGAGAAGCCCACGCCTAGCAATGGACTGCAATATGCTAATTGATTGATTGAGTATTTTTGCATGAAAAAAACTTCTAGATCCGACACAGGTAATCCCCGAAACACCCAGTCCCGATGATCATGATGTCAGCTGATATAAGAGGTTCCCGTGTCGCCTATCTAGCCTGATTATATGTCTCTACGAATTAATGTATGTACAAAAAGTAATGTATTACAAATTATAATAAAATACCTGATAAAATAGTCATGGAAGAGTTGTATGTTCGATGGCTATTTTTTAACAGCAAGCCAATCTTTCGAAAGCTTCAGACCTTGCGAAGGCTAATAATTCGTATATTTGAACTTAAGCCAAGCCAGAACTTAAGCACCAATATAAATTATCTTAAGCTATTAAAAGAAATGATATTGTTAGAGGTTATAAAATATTTTATGCTGTTATAAATAAAGTTAAAGATTTTCTATTGAATTTGTGCATCCGTTTAAATCTCACTCCTTTTACTGATGAAGTCAATATGGTTATTGACTTCATCAGTAAAAGGAGTGAGATTTAAGCCATGCTTGTACCCGTATTTCACATTTATGATATGATGGTGTTTTGAACAATCCCACCAACTTTCAGTTAGGTGCGAATTATTGTAGCCTCGGATTTGCAAATTGACCGGACTAATACCGGCAATAAAATAAAAAGAAAATAGAACTTCGTCGCCAAGGTACTTTTAATATAGAAAAACTTCTCTAACAAACGAAAACAACGTGGTTTAATTCGCCTTGCATTCGGTCCAGTCACGTTTAGGATCTATTGCTTGAAACGTGAATGTGGTAATGTTGCTTCTGGTCATACAATTTGTGCTTTTCTTTGTTATTGTATCAATATTCAGGCTTTTATTTATCACATTGAAGTCATAATTTCATTTTGCTCTATTGTATTTAGGGATTCCATCTTTTGTCATAATAGTTTTTGTCCTAATTTAAATTGCCATAACAAATTAGGCATAATTTTCTTTGTCATAATAATAGTGAGCCATAATTGGTTTTTAGCATACTGTGTTATTAAGCATAAATATTGTGTCTCCTAATGTTTTTATTCATAACATTGATATGCATAAAGTTGTAAAGCATATTGTTTATTTGTCTAATAGTTATTTGGTATAATGATAAACGCCTGCTAACATGGATCTGGATGCAATCTGGACTTTAGGGCACCCCGACTCGGATAGGTTAGGTTAGAAGGCTAATGCGGGAGCGGAGCGTAGCGCCCCGCATTAGGCCTTCGTGGTTATTTTTTTATAAACTACCCAGAAGTAGGAGCTTCAATTAGGTCAAAAGAACATTAGGTTAAATGAACTTTGATGCGCCTACAAGTTTGACGAGAGCAATGTATCAAATAGTATATATTGTTATTAAAAAAATTGTAGTGATTTTTTCGGAATAGTTATAGTTTTGCGTCGTTATGCTTAAGTAAACTTATGCTTTGAGATATTATCCTTATTAAATATTATGCTTATAGTAAATAGGAGTAAAAAAAATATGCTTAAAAAGTTATGGCAAATGAGTATTATGCGTAAATAATGTTATGACAAGTAACATTATGCAATGTTAAATTATGTCATAAAATTTTGGGAATAAAAATAGAGAACCTTGTATTTAATAACTAAACTAGAAAAACTGAGTAGTAAGTAGAGTACTGAATTGACGTCACAGGTCTCGACTTCTATTCTCATCCAGAGTAGTGCAGTCTTCAGTATTTGCCTCCTATCAATAATTTCTTAGCTAACCTCACAATCAAGCCGGTACACTTATTAATTGATGGACGAGACTGGCGCAGGCTTTCCACTAGGGGTTGGGCGATCAGATCTCAGTCGCAAACAATAGAATCCGTATAAGCCAATGCAAGTGGATGAGAAGTAGCCAGTTACCTGTCTTCATTATGGACGAAACGGACTCCGGGTTTCGAGACGAAAGCCTTGAATGCAACTGGAAAAGAATTGAGAAGTATTCTTCATTTTTAGAACTGTTTTACCTCAAGAGGGGTTAAGTCATATTGAAAATGTTTTAACAGTAAGTTATATGAGTATATATTTTTGTTGTAAAAGACATTTAATTTTGAGCTTTGCTTACACAAACGTTTTGTACTCATATTTAACTTGACCTCTAATTAACTAACCTTGCAATATTCACAATAGATTCAAAATCAGAGGGTGTTGGTCTAAGCTGCTCAGACAGAGGGCTATTTGTAACTTAGTATAAATGTTGACATTCCATGAATTTAGTATGATTACTTTGTGTGTGTGGAGCCAGGCTGAAACCTCTCTAGGAATAACGTAGAAGAATTTGATGTATTATGTGTCTACCTCGTGTAATAATTATTTTTATTTAATTATAGCATTGCACAGGGACAGAAGTTAGACTGACGAGTTTAGAAAATGAAAGTATGTTGATTTTGTACTATAAATTACTCAATACCTTAATATAAATACAGTATAGCCAGAATGATTTTTTTTCGAATAAAGAATTCAATTAGAATAAAAAAATGTTTACATATTTTCAGTGGAATTATCCAAAATTTAATACAAGTGAAACAATAATGTTACAGATTTATAACGCAATAGAAGTTTTCACGAAATAGTCCAAAGTTTAATAGACTAATTTGTTTAATCTCGAAGCAACACCGCATCCTTGAGTTCGTGTCGTGTAACTATAACTCAGACAGAGCGATGCATACAATAAATGTTGAAGCACATTCAAATCCTCCGCAACTTTGGGGTTAAGAAAGACGATAGAGTAAATGTAACCATTCATTTAGTCTACCGTCTTTCTTCACCGTAGTTCTACTGCTAATTTGTCGCGTGGAACTAAGCTATATTCGTAGAAGGTCGTTATTTTTTAACATCTTATACTTTGACACTTACGCATTTCAACGTTAAAGGTATTTGGAAAATCAAGCTCCAAAAAGTTCTATACCTGTTTAGAGGAGCGGCGGTTAGACCCAACATGGGGGAGTGGCTAGAGAGGAACCACTGTAGCCTGTCGTACCGTCAGACGCAGATCGTTACCGGATATGGTAGTTTCGGGCGGTATCTCCATCTGATGGTCATAGAGCCAACGCCCGAGTGCCATCACTGCAACGCAAGCGTGGACTCGGGGCTGCACACGCTCACCGAATATTCGGCGTTTAAGACGCCGAGGCGGGGATTGCGATGGTCCGCTGCGCAGATACGTGGGCGGCCAGTGCCTCCTTCTGCGAGGAGGTCATGCTCGTGAAGGAGACAGCAGAGCGGGCGCAGCGCGATGAGCGAGACAGAATCGCGGACATCGCAGCCCGGGTTCGTAGGCGGCTCGGGCGTCGGAAGGCGCACACCGCACCGACCTCCGCCCCCCATGAGCGCGGTCATGAGGGCGACGGTTGAAGCCGCCTGTTACCCTACCAGAAGCAGGCCACAGCGGCCAGCAGGAGGGCCAGACCGAGAGGGATGGCCCTGGGTCAGTCGGGGTACGAGGTTGACGTATGACAACCTCACCTTCGGTCTAGCACTACGACCCACAGACGGCATGCGGTTTAGTCGGTTCGAGTCCGACATAACCTCCACCTCCGACTCCGGAGGGAGGGATATCCGTGAGGATGTCCCGCACTTAAAAAAAACCTGTTTCTGAGGAAAACACTATTTTCCTTTGCTTTTTTAAGTAAGGTCTAATGCTGCCTATGCACCGAAATCTTTTTTTTAAAACCACTGAGGTGGCAGACTCGCGCACGGCCCACCTTATGGAAAGTGTTTAAAGTGGCCTATGGATGTGGGCAACACCAGGGGAGTCACACTCGTGCTGCCGACCCTGTAAACAGAGAGTTTCTGTGTCATCAGCGGAGAAGACAAAGCAGAAATAGCCTTTGGTCTTCCTACTGACAGCACAAAAACTCTAAAGTGATCTGCCCCTCTAGACAAGTGGCAATTCGCTAGCTGGCGTTTGGTGGAATAGAATGACGAATATATGGGATTTGACGTATATGACAGTCGTTCACGCATGTCAAATACGTCAATTCCTATACATTCGCCATTCTATTCCATCAAACGCCGGTTAGCGAATTGCCACTTGTCTAGAGGGGCTGGATAGCTAAACTAGGAGTTAATTTTGTTCAGTGGATGACATGGTTATAACTGTGACCTTCATGAACCTACTCCCAGTATAAAAAGTAGCCTAATAATGCTATTTTAGATTAAAAAAAACATCTGTCTATGCCAAATTTCATTCAAATCTATTCTGTCATCTTGGCGAGATTGGGTACAATAATCTAAACGTATTATATTATTATACAGTAGAACATTAGGCACAAGAAAAAACATGCAAAGCTAAGGGATTAACGACAGACCTTCCATGAAGTATAGAGAGATAGAAATAATTGGCAGGCTAGTGTCTCTGCCTTCTATGGTAGAAGGAGAAAGGCGTAAGTACATAATATTTAATAATTATAATATGCATATACCTACCTACTTAATCCAGTAATGATATATTTATACAACACTAGCTGTCGCCCGCGGCTCCGCCCGCGTGGATGTCGGTTATCGCGAATCGGACTATAATTTGAGATTTAAACTATCCTATCTCTCAAGTTGGATCGAACTGCACATGGTGTGCGAATTTTATTATAATCGGTTAAGTGGTTTAGGAGTCCATTGAGGACAAACATTGTGCGTGTCACAATGATTTATATATATTAAGATTTTATCAAAACTGACGCAGTCTTCTTTTATTCGAGTGCGAAACCGTCTCATACATCTTTTTTCCTCATAATTTGGGATTTGACAAAAAGATTACATACTTACTAAAAACTGTGGCGCTCTGGGAATAAAAACATTCTGTATAAAAAGTTAAAATATTTACGTACTAAACGCGTCTGAAAAAGTATTTATTCACTCAATTGAGCAATGATTATCACAATTTGTCATATAATTTATTGAATTTAAAACCCATATCGAGGTATCGTCATTATTGACCCAGAAAAAAATCTATGAAAACTGCCCACCACTCCCAATGATTTCACTAGGAAAAATGTTCTCTTACTTTCTAAATCACTCCAAATAATATTATGAAATAAGCTAATGAACATTATGTTACCGTTAACACTTGCACTTGTTTCACTTCATTAGTTGGAACGAGATCATTACTAAAGCCATTGAAAGCTGCAAAGCTAATTAGGGGCAAATATGTTTAGCTGCATATTATTCTGCAAGTATACACACTGGTGAAAAGGTCGTCAATAACAAGAATACTAGAAAAGAATTAAAAAAGTTACTCTTCTCTTCGGCCAAGTGCCAATCCCTTCAGTTATATTGAAAGCTTATACTTTAGGTACTGGGCTCCGCTCTGCCATTCCTTCTTTCCATAATTTGGTTTTAGTTAGAAGCGATTTGGCGTCTGATCCTTAACTCTGAGATTAAAATGTCTAGTTCAGTACTATAATGTATATTGTGTTTATTCTAGTTCGCAATAAGCCAAAATACATTTCGGTACGTAAAGTTTTCGCTTGTAACGTAGACATTTTACATAATATTACCATTTTCTGGTTAGATATTTATTACAATTCCTAATGTTATCTTAGCCTTTAGGGTTATAACAATAAGAACAACATTCTAATAATGTGGAAGCTCAATTTTCATATTAAAGTCATGTTACAGTAGGATCTCACAAATGCCTTTTCGTTTTTTAACAATATTTTCATATCACAACAAATATTATACCTACTAGCGGTCCTGGATTTCAGGTTCGCCCAGTAACAAATTCATATAGTTTGTAGCAGCTACTATCGGGGTTTAAAGCATGTGTCATCTTTGAAGCGTGTTGTACATATCTACCTTTACAGGTAGACATATGGGTGTTAAATTATAAATACACCTATTTATAATTTAACACCCATATTTCGAAAATTATGATCTTCGGTACCATAATGGGGTGAGTATTGCTAAGCGGTTGCTGCAAATATCATGTCTTAATTTAAGTTCAACTGATGTAAATTTTTTTTTAGCTCGGGCAAACATCCCTCATTCCGATGTTGAGAAGAGTCACGAACAACTTGTGTTCGAAATCGAGACTACCTATAGGTAGTCTCGATTTCGAACTCTCTCGGGAGTATTCAATTAGGGTCGATTAAACCTAGTCCAGTTCAACCCCACTAAGACACAAGTATTTACCACCTCTAAGAAAACCCCATTAATTGTAGCGCCGCAGTTCCTGGGCAGTTAATTGCCTGTGATAGACTGATATAAAGATTATTAATAATTCATTATTATCATTTATTAATATATACGCTAATCAATATCTACTAGGACTGTCTATGATTATTGTGCAAGACCATAATTGTAAGTAAAATTGTGTTTTTATTAATAAGTACCTAGTGTTAAGCTGAAGCGTCTGAGATTCTCCGTCAGCCGCTTGCAGTACTTTTTGCCACGCACGGGAAGTGAACCTTGGTCCGCGCGGCAGTTAAGTACACGACAGCAATTATTAAATTAATAAGGCGGATAAAACAAACAATTATAATATTGCAATTAAACTACAAGCGAACA
Source organism: Eilema caniola (assembly GCA_949126895.1). Lineage (NCBI taxonomy): Eukaryota > Metazoa > Arthropoda > Insecta > Lepidoptera > Erebidae > Eilema > Eilema caniola. Next base: position 9,895,812 of record OX421460.1, on the reverse strand, counting down.
AAGAATGCGAAGCTTAATGCAAAAGCTATACAAAGCAAGCGCGAGAAAGCAGCGGAAGAAATGTACTCGAAACTAAACGTGCGAGCGTTTTTATAAATGATAAAAATATGCGAAGAATGCCCTTCGAGGTGGCGGCGACTGCATTCCAATGCCACGCGTCGTCCAATCACGCGCCGATACGTAGCTGACGTAGCTGCTGGAGCAAGATGAGCACGCGGTGCGCGGGCGGCTCGGTCGTGACGGCACATCAAACCATAACACCTGATTTGCGGCGGGGTAATGCATAGGCGGTAGCGGATATGGAATGGATAGCGGTTTTGGTCGCTACAATGCCATTAGTTAACTTTAAAGTTGCTTTATTTATTTGATACGATTACTTCTTTTATATAGCTATTTTGTAATCTTGCTTTGACTAAATCTTGTTAGTTTAGTTTATTTAGGTATGTAGGTTAGTTTATTATTATACATATTTTGTTTGCAAAACGAACACTCAAAGTGTTATTGTTATCTTTTTGATATTTTAAGAACTATTATTGAATAGTTAAATTTACTATTATTTGATAATTATAATTAAAAAAATAATGTTACTCTATTGTCAAAGTCTGATTGTTTATAAGTATAGTAATTATTTCAAGCTAAACATGCTGTACTTGTATAGTAAAATGTGATTCTCATTAAGTGCACAATACAAATTGTAAGTCTTTTTGTCGTATTAATTGACTTTTGTGTTAGAAATTATAATGGTGCGGTTGCCCTTTTTAAATAAATTTGTCTAATATTTTTTATTTCAAAAATGTCATAACAAAACTAATATCGTCAAGTCCGTAACAACTTAGGTTATAACACTTATATTACTCATTATTTGCAAGAAAAACGTGATATATCTCCGCCTTTTTTTTAAATTGAAGCCATTTTCTTGTTAAGCTTGCAAATAGTCAAGATATTCAAAACTTTTTAGACAGTTTATTTGTTATATTATATAATAAATTAAGGATGGACGATAAAAAGTACCTTGTTTCGTCACCATTGTATTTCTAAGTTATTGAAGCAAAGAGGCGATGAATAATTTGTCGGTTAAAGTTTCAATTAAAATAACACAAAAATGTTCATAAAATGAAAACTACTGAAACAAATTATAAACAAATTCATGGACTAAAATGTATCTAACTTTTCTTCATCTAAATAAAGTAATAATAAATCTCAGAGTAATCGGTGTACATACATTTTAAAAAAAATACCTGTCGACTGGAGAACCTCCTCCTTTATATAAGTCGGTTAAAAAGAGCATTTTTTTATAGTCTTTTCGTGTAAATGAAACCTCATTTTTAGCGTTTATGCCTAAAATGTCAACGAGCAAGAATGAGAACAAAGAATTAGAATTCTTGTACATAGCTTGAACAGTAGAATATTAAGTTACTATAGTGGCTTTTATATGAAGCGAGCGAGCATGCTTAGAATATTCCATAGAATTTATGCGAGCTAAGCAAGAATAAAGAAAGAATCTTGTCTCTGTTTAAACTAACAAAATTTGAAGGAGACGGTCTAGATTGAGCATTTGCTTGTCTGATGTAAATGGGCCTTAAGCGTCAAAATAGAGTTAATACCTAAAGATGACTAAGAAGTGGGCCCTTTGGTCGTCGTCAAGTTGCAGTATTGTCTTCAGTAAGTGCAGTCTCTTATATTTCAATATTGCCCTTGTCCGACATTTTATATAGCAGTGTGTCATAGATGCTGCCATCTCTAATACTAATCCCAGCATGTTCATGAATGCACTCTTAATTGCCGTGTAATGGGGTTCGGGATCTTTAGCAATAGAATATTATTATAAGAGTAGGTGCTAAGAATGTCTTTGAAGACCAAACTGGGAATGAAATTTGCATGAGAGACTATTTTAGAGCAGATAAGTTACCGTAAATAAAACTATATTTATTTGGGTTTTTGTTTAAGAATAGTCTTCGATAAATAAGTTTCGGAGCATTATATTTATGTTAGGATGGCTTAATACAAAACTCTAGTGTCCGAAATTATGGGTTAGGAGTGGGGTCACATCGGCAGTGAAGTGTAATAGCCAGGATTCGAACCCGGTACATCATAAGGCTCCTCAAATACTAATCTAGATGTGATGGCAAATCACAGTTTAGAAAGTGTTTTTACTCTAGCCTTATATGAGTATAAGTTTAATGGCTTATACTGATATACAAACAAACCTTAGTCTAGACCAAAACTAAACATAATATATCAAGCATTAGCTTATTTAAATAATGAAATTATTCTAAGAACTCTCTCTCAGGTACGAATTTCAAATCGCATTCGTAGTTTTCTTGTTAACTCTCAAACTAAGCTAATTTAAGTTGTACTAGATTTAACACAATAGTTGAACAGATCTTGTAGGATTACTCCGACTTGAGTACCTACAAGGGAGTCTATGTTAACGGACTAAATACTCTTAGTCCCGCTTAAAGCCTAAATTCTAAAAGGATACTCAGTCATGAATCTCAAGAGAGATTATATTCTAGAACTACGCTTGACTGAAGATTTTGAACGTATCACTCGAGCGTTCACAAAATCTCCGTTAAAAGTTAAATATAAAAATATGATTTTGTATTTAATCTGTTCACTGGAAATTATTTGGCAGTTTGATATTTCGCTCAGCTATTTTCAGTACTTGTATCATAATTTATTCAAACCGTATATGGCCGACCCAAATCTTATAAGCACTTTCATGAACCTTTGACACAAGAGCTAGGAAAGAAATGGGGCAAGTAAACATTAATGGTATAATAAAATCATTAATCTAAATGTAGTCACGGTTAAGGGGGAATACGATCATAATTAAGATTTTGAAGTACGTAACTTGAGGTGGCTTCATTGCTTAATTAAAATGAGTAAATGAGTGGGGAAAGAACGGGGAAAAGTCGTAAAAATAATTATTAAGTTATTATGGCGTGAACCACCAATGTAATATTTTTAAAATTTAAATTTGACGCATCGTTGTCTAAAATTAAACGTTATATTTTTATGCTGTTTACTACTAACTGCGAGAAATAGGAGTCCCTATTGCTTGCAGCTAGTAGTAACGTAAGTAACTCTAAGATGTTTTGTAAACTAGGTTGCATGTTTGTAAGTTTGTATTTAATTGAATTTTAATTCGATTTTGGAGCACTTCCAAACGTCGAATTTACGACTTTTTCGCCATACTGATTTGGCCACAAGTAATAATATTTCATTTAAAGTTATTTCCACGTAAAACCTTTTGAAGATTTTCAGCATTTGAATATTATGGTATGGTACATAAATTAAAATAGATTGGGTGAAGTAGTCCTGTTTTATAGCTAGTTACAAGCCTTTCGTGTTTAGTTTTGAAGTGAATGACCTGATCGAAAATTCGTAAGACGGCGCAGGGCGCTTGCGCACCATCCATGGATGCCACGCGCATGTGCAGCAGTGACAGCTGATGGCTCGACCGTCTGAGTAGTTGGCACATTGCTGTGTATTCGTAAAATTCGTGTATATAAAGTGTTTAAAATATGGAAAAATTAAAGCAATTCGTGCAAAATCATTCCCTAACCTTTCACAAATATATATATTTATATATATTATTCATAACGTTAACGTTAATATTCAAGTTTTCACTTCTGCCGCCACTCACTTCCCGAGTGCAACCCGTAGTGTTTTTTATTCATTCTATCCGTTCACATGCCGATTTAAACTTTATGTGATAGTTAAGAAAAACCTATTACTAGCCTAACTTTAAATCTTTAATGTACGTATTTACTTACTATACAGCTGTTGGTTTTCTTGGAAATAAATAAATAAATCAATAAATACATGTAATGGAAATCGAATGGAAAAGGAAATTTTAATTTTGAGTAATTGGCGTTTTTTTCCGTATTCAACATGATGAGATGTGGATGTGAAAATTTATTGAAAAGATATAATGGTTGGGTAAATTGGATATTAGCTTGTCCACTAGGACATTTAATTCCTCGTGGACACGAGTAAAAAGCCCGCTTTACTAGTTATCACCCGTCTGCGGCAAAACATAAAAGGAAGTTTCTGTTTTCAGCTTCCTCCCCTATGTTCCATTATATTGTACCTACTGAACATCTGAACCCATTTTAATGGTTGATAATAATTTAACTGCGAGTTTTTGATGCCAAAGATGTGTTTTCATCGATATCTTATTTAGGTCTCTTAATATTTACCTGCAGTATACTGATATCAACCCAAGAATGTTAATAGGTTGTTAAGGTTACTAATACCTACTTTTCAAAAAACTCATCAAATTCGGCTACAACTTAGTGTTAAACTATTGTACTTTGAAAATTCTGAATATATTTGTGTGAAGATAATATAATATAGCTTGTTCTTTTTTTCACTAAATAGTTGTATACAAACATCCAGTTTTTTTGTTTAGGATAGGATATCTTATGATTATAGCTATACAAATACATACCTACATTTTTCCTTATAAGGCAGGCAGCGATAATAGTTTACTATTTGCTTTTATCCTTACATTCGCCACGAGCTCTTTTTATTGTCATTAAGCATAATGCAAAAGGCAGAAGATCGTACGAAATGGCGCACATTGGAAGATGCCCATGTCCAGCATTGGACTGCAGTGGGCTAACTGATTGATTGATTGATTGAAGCATAATACTGGTCTACTGTACAATGATGTTTATTCATTGCAAATATTTCTTCTTCATTCGAACGCACATCCCGGTTGCATCTAAAGCTTGCACTCTGTAGCCCAGAGTCCGCCTACCCACTCCTTTTATATCCTACAGATAATGTCAGATACTTGAAATACTGTCTCGCAACCATTGACGTTTAGGCACCTATACAATAGTTTGAAGTTCAGTCTAACGTAACAGCCAAACTTCGTTATTTTCCGTGAAACTGCCATCTGATCTTCACAACCCACTGTAGATTGAAGCTCTGTATGCCCAAAATGTTGGCATTTTTCGGACCGAAATATCCGAAACGAATGGGGCTTAATGTACTTTCCGAGACACGGGATAGTTTCAATGAAAGATGTTCTTTCTGAATTGAGACATGAGTTCCTCCACCGACATATTCCAAGAGTTCATTTGCCTAATTTCCGGGATGCCATAACGATGGCTCATATAAATGCAAATGTTAGGCGAACTGTTGTAAGCACCCAACCTTTGTTAAAACTTGTCGAATTACTACCGAAGTTCCACTTGCTCCTGAAACTTGGCTACGTTTAGTAAGATACAGCGAAAGGAGAGTTTTTTAGATAACTGGTTATGGTTTATGTCTAAATGTGAAACTTTTATTTATCGATGTGATAAGTGAGATGTCCCAAAAAAAAGTTGGTAAATGAATTTGAATCCTTTTATGCAAGCCCGCCTGTTTCAAGTACTGTAGTTCTTAGTACGAAAATATTAAGAAACTAAAAAAACGTAACCTAAAATAGAATCGCAAATAGTATCAAGAAAAATACAATATCATAGAACTCAAAATAATAATACTCATTACAACTAATTTTCAGGCCAAAATCCGTTTTCTTGTATTAAATTTCATAATTAAAACCAATTTGGGCCCTCAACCTCAAAATGTATAACGAAATTCATAACTAAAGCAACTATTTACTAAAACTTCTTGGTCGACTACTTCACGGAGCAGAAATGTGATTAATTTGAGGAACACTTAAGGCGTGTGCTGACAAGACCCTTATTTTGCACTCAAATATTAGGTTTTAGTTGGGCTGTCCCGGATTCGCGCGGTGAAGTTTGAGTTTAAATATGCAACATCACATCGCATAAAGGTTAGTCAGCGTCAGCATAATAAAAGCGGCCCAAGTTATATTTTTACGAAATATCGACTTTTTACATAACGTGCGTAGCCTTAGCTAAGTCAAAGTTTCGAATCGCGCTTAGTGCCAATACGTTTCAATATTTGCATTGATCTAGTATATCTCTAAGATATTTATTTGAAACAAAAAGTATATAAGTAGTTATTTAGCCATGTGAACCGCTTTCTATAACACTTATATTAATTGTTTGGTTTATTTTTGTAGTGTGTTAACAGCTAATTCCGCATCACTGTGCTCAATAAAAAAATCTTTATTCCTTTCTTATGATAAGTTCTGCTTAAGTTGGGTCTAGATACCTACCTAAATATTAATCTAGGTCTCAAGATATTTCGTTAGGTATCTGGTATGGTATATCTTAACAAAATCCGTTGTGTTGTTCAGATGGACTACTGGTTTTATACCTTCGTATTCGGTTACTACGAATGAACAAGGAGTTTTAATGATCTTTCATAACGCGCTCATGGTGAATTTAATTTCACTTGTTTTATACAATTTCCCTTGCACAGCTAACGCTGGGTTTATGTTGTTTATATCCTTTAATAACGTGATGAAAAATAATTGAAACTGAAACATATTTAAGGATGTTACTGCCATGGAATGATGAAGGTCAAATTATTCTCAAAGTCGCTCATTTTTGTCACATAACAATGGCTTTTCATTATTTTTTATAAGAGCAAGTTTGACCACTATCTCATCTCACTTGTCAGTAAGTGATGATGTGGTTTACCTAAAAGTAACGTATTTAAGAAATATTTATTTGGTACAAAAGAAAGCATAAAATACTGAGTTAAGTTACATAGTCCTTTAAGTCCAAAAACGGCTAAAAATAGTGGAATATTTTTAAATATTAGTACGAGTATTACTAAATATTTTGGGAACTATGTTTCCAGAATGTTGTGTCAGAGGATATTGACATAAACGGTTAAATTAAAGTAACTTCAAGGAAAAACACAACACCACGTCGCGTCATTAACTGTTAAGAGAAACGTTGAAAGGTATAATAATTAATTAAATGTAATTAAAACTTGTGGACTTACCTTTTGTCTGCCACAAATTATTCGCTCGGGAAGGATTCGTCCTTAAGAAACTTTGTAACTCACGATAGCATTAGCCAGGTACACAATAATAGAGCATAAAGGGAACAGTTTGCTTAAATTTCAGAGCATCATGGTTGAAGACTGTATCTAGCTTGAAATACTACAAATAACAGATCAAATTAAATGAATACAAAGTGAAATTTAGTTGAAATTTATTTATTGTTATTTTTTATGAGAAATAAGTACGTTAATATGACTTCACTTCGCCTGCTAGTAAGCTAAAGAAAAAGTCTCAAAAAGATTAAATTAAATTAAACCCGTGTAGATTTTTTGTATTTTATTTTATTGGTTGTTGGTTGGTTGATTTGTTTAGTGGTCTTAAAAAAATACGATACTAAAAAGATCGTATTCAAATGAACAAATTAATTAATATAACTACCTATTACTTGTTCATTTCATGCAACTTCCTATATAAATAAAAAATTAATGTTGTATGTGTAAATATAATAAACAAAAATTTCACTCAAATAAGTACAACTTTTATTTTCTCTCTGTTTAAAACTAAATAAATTTAACATATTGTGTACGCGATTAACAAAAAAACCTCATTATCTTACCCTATGGTCGCATGCGCGCGCATAGAAAAAGTCCGCCAGTACCAAAAATAATAAAGTTATTTATTAATTAAAATGTCTACAAGTACTAGTTATGAAGAAAACGATTTATTTGCCTAGTACATTGCCCGATATATACACATATATACTGTACAACGTTATGGAATATTTACTATCTGAAAACTGCAAGGGTAAATATCTATTTTAGTATTATACCTATTATTTACAAGTGAATTGAAATATCGTCACATGATACACGTTTGTTTTGTTGATTACCGTCTTTGGCTCGCTTTACACCCTCGCCTTACGGCTCGGATCTCAATATCGCCTCAGCGGTAATCCCCAACTTTACACACTTGTACCATAATCTACTATTAATAAACTTCCTCAGAATTTGGTTGACTATCATCACTAATCATTCTTATTCGTCAATATTTTAATTGATAAAGAAGGATTTAGTGTGCATTAATCTGAATATAAAAATGCATCCCCAAATTACTACTGATCGTTATAACGATCATAATATTATACTGTAAATATTTTAGAAATAATATATAAGATGTCAAAATTTACTTCCTGTTTTGTTAGTATGATTACAAACTTATAAAAAACAAACATAAAATGAATTATAATTCAAACAAACTATATGCAATCTTTCTTACCTTTTTGAAGACATAATGAAAGGTAATTCTACTCATACAAAATAAAATACAAGTAAAGTGCAATGTTTTTATCATAAGATAATTAAACACGTGTCGAAATATTGACAAATGATCACTGCGATGGTTGAAAGACAATAAGTAAAAATATCCTTAACCGTCTTAGATGGCTTTAAATTGAGGATACTTTCTTTATACACATTTTTTGGATCGTTATAACGATCGGTCGCTGTAAATAATGGAAAAAGATTATTATAAAGTGGATGAATATTTTAATGATAAAAATGCATGGTCATTCTAATCTCTTTCCTAAACCATATTTAAAAAAGAAATGAAAAATAATCTAGTTTTAATACGGTTCTCCGAGTTTCTTTTCGAGAAATTATTTTTGACTTATCCCTTTAGTCACAGAATAGATAATAATAGTACTAGCGTACAGAATGAAAAAAGCTCACCCCCTCCCACCGATTTCATTTCCTCTCCCCGCACATCAAAATCATGGGCGCTTTCATGGGCATCTAAAACAAAGGTTGTCACCGGTAAAAGGTGTAAGAACGGCACTTCGGGAAAAAAGAGTGAAAAGTTCGGCTAGCTTCGGTTTTTATGGCGTCCTCTCTTTCACACATGCCTATACTAAAATTTAACCCTTAAATGCATCTTGACTTTTTGCATAAATAACTAATGAACTACACATATTGAGAACATTAGTACTTTTTCCACAGTATTTTTTATTGAACCTAACCGGTTTCGCCTTATGGTATCTTCAAAAGTTTAGTTTAGTTAAACACTAGAGGTGTTTAAGACTAGAAATGTTCATAAACATTGCAAAACCGGTCAGGTTCAATAATAAATACTGTAGAAAAGGAAGAAGTGTTCTCAATATGTGTAATAACAAGTTCCACTAAGTGCCATCAATCAACAGTATAAAAAAACTAATGAGCTGGATGCCAGGTTCGCCCAGGAATAAATTCGTGAAAAATCTTATAAATTATAATAATTTTCATATACCTAGTCCGGGTTCTTTAGAAAAAAACTTTAGAACTAGCGTGTTAAGTGGCATTAAATAAGTAAATATTAAAATATAAACATGATTTTTTCATATTACTTTATTTCTATCCGTAAACTATGATTTTATTTATTTATTTAAGTAAGTATTTACTTACATTGGATGGTTGTAAATCGGAATTAAATTTTACTCAGATGGTGCGCCAACATTGAAAATTAACATGGTCTATAAAATAAAGGATAAAATACCCAGTTCTTAATTATTATTTTATGAACACTACAAAGATTATAACTTAAAAGCATACGATGCAGATCTAGATTAGTATACATTCTAGGGTTAAAAAATGGGCGGTACCTGGCAATGACGGAATCCATGATGGACGACATTAATTGTGATACATTCTAATCGAAAAAAAAGCCATACTTCATAGGCGTGAGCTGTCAAAATTATGATTCTTAAATTTTATAAAGTATAGAGCGGTTAAAACCTTTTTTGTTTGTAAAAAATATAAATAGATACCTTTCCGTGAACTTCCGTTTGGTAAAAAATATAATTGATAATTAAATAAATTAACACTATTAAATTAAAGTGTGCTTAACTACCATTTTTTTAACTTCCTACTCGCCGTCGACATTTCTAAATAAGTATTAGGATAATTATTACAATAACCGGGAATAAAATCCGTGTCATTCAGTTGAGGTTCAAAAACCTTGGTACGTTATATTAACACCATTTATTCCATGAGTGCCAGATAATTTTTTTGGCATCTTTAGATCAAATCTGGTATCCTTATTTCTTTTATACGATACATATCTTTATTTTATAGATCCCTGGATATTTCACCAAAAAATATTGACAATCCGTTCTTAAAAAAGCCACAGCAAACGTCTACCCCTTTTCTCATGTTTTTTATAACGAAGTACACCTTTATTAAGCTTTTTTTTCCACAATTACCTGTAAGGAATCATGTACTTGATAAGCCAAAAATCATCAATATCCGTTCATAAATAACGCAACGGAAAAGGCACCCCTTTTCTCCTCCGATTTAAAAAAGCTTTTGGCAAAAATTATGTTTTAAATCAAAGAACATGTATGCCACATCCAGGTTAAGGTTAACGTTAAGAAATCTTAACCGATTGTCACCATACCCTCGAAACCGTGAGCAACAGCTAGTTTTTTATAAACATAATCGGTTTTAATTACTCTATAAACATATCAAAGTCGTGCTGTAGTATAGTTTTGTTATTTGTGCCAATTCTGTTGTTTGACAGGATCAAAATATATCCCCATATTCTTTTCTTCCGAAGCGAAGAAAAGGATGAAAATACGTTTTAATGTCAAAATCGTTAATATGACAATTTGTAACAACAGGATTGTCGCCTCCGTCGGATGTGACGTAAGTCATGACACCAAGGGATAGAGCGAGAAAAATCACGCTAACTCACTCGAAAATTAGCTTAAATTTCAAATAGTCCCATCCATGACATTTCTAATTTTCTCACACATCAAAACTACCGTGCATGTACACTAGCTATGTTTGTAGTAATTACAACGCGATTATTTCATACATTTTTCCTAGAGCTTCCGAGGTGTGCTTTAGTACCAGATATCCGGTTGCTAGTCCGGTTGATCGGACTACTTAATTTGATATTTTTATGATTTGTTGACATAACTGTAAAATTTTGACGTTCATAATGTGACTAAACTGAATAAATGAAATTATTTTGATTCTTGAGTAAAACTCGTAGTTAGGTTGCCTCCTGGAATTCTGATCTTGTTTGCATAACCCATGGAAATCTATTGCAGGTCATCCCTTGGGTTATCAATTGTGTTATTCTAATATATTATTCTATCTCTCTAACCTATCCTTGTATCAAATTCCAGCCAGATCCGTTTAGCTCTTAAACCTGAATGAGTACCTAACATTTATTCAAATTTCTTTACACACTTAATACAATGCATTACAATTTCTAAACTATCACTATCGCTAATAATCCTAACTTTTTCCTTACCCTAAAATCTACTTCATTTAACATTTCAAAGAACATTTCAAAGAGAACATATCCACAAAACTCAGATATCCACTTATATAACCTTTTATTTTCATAGGTCCTCATAAATAACACTTGCAATTGTTTGCACGGTAACATTGTAATCTAGAACAACTCTGGCACCTCCTACTTCCACACACAGTATTACGTGTATAACATTGTAAATTGTTGTACAATGTAAAAAACCACTCGTTTTGTTTTTAAATTTCTTTTGTGGAAAACAAAGACGACTAATAAACATTAACGAGCTATTCACTGAAAAGAACGAAATTAGTTTCATGATTTTTTGAAAGGCTTGTTATACTGGTATTCATTTGCATCGTGATACGCTTTTGAATATAATTAAAATTTATCTAAATTTGTAGAATTATCATAATTAACACCCAGTATTCGCAAGTTCATATTTAGAATTATATTTATGCAGTATTTATGTAGGTGCTTAAATTGTTAGAATACTTAATTGTAGTTTACTTTTGCCACCTAATCTTTTTTATTATTTGCTAGACGTAATATTATACTGAAGTAACTCAATGACATACATACGTACATACCCTTTATATCACTTTCATTAACGTTTCAAATCTATATAAGAAGCCAATACGCCTATGTTTGCCTTCCAAATTTTGTTCGTGTATTGACCGCTTTCTAAATGCTCAGTTGAAAAGAAATACGTGAAAGGAAATCTTGTATTTTTTTTCCCAAAAGTAACGTGTATCAAAGCATCTCGGACATTGTACCCTACTGAAGAAATACCTTTAAATCCGGGCTTAGCGCCGATAAGTAAGCGTGCGGCGAAGGTATGTTACAAGTGATTGGCTTATGGATAATTATTTTTTTGTTTTCCTTCATTTGCACTCTAATTTAACAAATTTAATGATTTGCTTGATAGGGCTAAATTAATAATGAAGTCTTCTGTTTCTTATATTACTAATCTAGAAAGCATATCGCTCAAAGCTAGATGTCCGTTCTTTTTGTCTTCCTGTCCTTGTATTGATGGGAACACAAAGTATTATAGAATACATTAACGACATGTCGTGTTCGGTTTTCATCCTCTACACTCCATTAGGAATCATACGCCTTATTTTGACGACGTTTGCGATTTTTAAATCTTTATTTACGGAGCTTAGCCACAAATACGACTATTTCAGTTGTCATTTATGACTATGACTATGTTCGTTTGCAATTGCCGTCTGAGAAAATATACTACTCATTTAATTGTTCTCTATAATAAGAACGGCCCTAAAGATATTTCTCTTATCTCTTCCTCTGCAGTTAATACCATAGTCAGTTAACACACTTCTATCTGCCTAAATAGTTAAAGCTACATTTAGTAGGCTTCAGTTCTAAACTTGCACCAACAATAAACAAAGCTACGATTAGGACGGCTGAGTGGCGCGAATGTAATTTATAGCTAAACGTGCAATTGCTTTTTTTTGCATGCGCTTTTTACAAGAATTGGATCCAATTGGAAACGAAAAAGAATGATTGGAAACGCGCAGAACAACGCTGATGGTTTAATTTTCAAACGCAATATGCCTACATATTTACTAAATGTTTATGTTCCGTTGCAATTCAGTAGTTAGAGATTGATAAACTTACATAGTTGACTATAAAACTTATATCCATCAAAATCACAGTTTTACCACTAAAATGGTAAATGGTATGGTACAGTTCTGAATTTCTACATACGTATCTTAAGACAATTTATACAATCTGTCCCCTGACTGAACTTCATTTTAGAGTACGTGTCTAAGACTTATATTGCCAAAGAGTTGTGTTAGTTACATGTAAGTTAAGTATAATTCTAACAATCTTGTAATCTTAAGGTGAACAATCTTCATACAAAAATGATTCTAATAGAAAATATAATTATGTTGGCAAAGGAAAGCAGAGTATTTCAAGGAAAAAGGGGCTTACACAATTGAACTTGGAATGCAAAGTATAGGGCGTGCAACCCCTCATGCTATATCTTGTGAATAATAGACTAATTAAGTAGGCGTAGTCGTCAAGTAAATAATGACAGTGAGTAAGCGTTTGCTTCAAACATGTGATATTTAGTATAATTACAGCACATATGTTTATGCAAGAATGTATGATGTCGATTTACTGTAGCTTAAATCATGTAGCCAAAAGCCATGTGCAGAAAACTTATAAGTATTTTTATGTAGCTGGCTAGCGAATTATAGTATCAAGCCGGTAATACTATAGTTTTTATATAGGTATAAGGTCTCGCTTGATACAACTGCTAGCTTCCAACAAGCATATAGGTGTTTAGTGGATTACAGTTTAAAAAAATCTAGCACTGTATCTAGCACTGTGCGTGCGTATATGCTACTATGAACGTTGTAACGAGACTAGTAGACTATACAGTTTTAGTAGCACTTTGTCTTATCGCGTCGATGGCATTTGTAAAATTTAGTTTTTCTAGTATGCTGACTACTACGTTAAGTGCGGATTCGCGATTTACTCTAATGTACACGTACATGGGCATGCAGTAGACCTTATGGGTCTTATTCAGTGAAGTAACTCAATAATTATTTTTGCAAGAGGATCATTATATGATACTGATTTTATTAATAATTAGTTTTACGTAATTATATCAAATGATTGTCTAAAATGTCAAATGTAGTCAACCTAAGCGGTCCTTTTGTTCGTCAACGTCAGCTGTTTGATGATGTAGGCCCTGTGGTTAGTACGTCACTCACAGAGCATGCCAGAGACACTCTAATAACCTATAAACCACAGAAGGTATTCACAATGTTGTTATAAGCAGCTTATGTGTGTAAAAAGTCTGGCAAAAATAGAGCTTTAAAATTATTTATATATTGAAAAATTTAGGTATAGGAAGTCAAAAAATTGAAATTTTTGTGTGCCTCTGTGCGTTTAGCTAAATTTTTTAGTAAAACACTCACCGGGATATTGAACATGGTAAATATTGCGGTAACAGTTTTATTAATTAGCTGTTTCCCACAGCTCCGCCCGCGTGAATGTCACTTATCGCGCAGTGTTGTAAATTTTAGCGTTGAGAGTGGAGTGTCGAGCGCTGAGTAAACACTCTACTCCTCTCTCTTTTCATCTATCTGCTCGACTCTCTACTCGCCTCTCTATGCGACTCTCTACTTAGCTCTGTATTCTGCTCTCTACTGGCCTCCTTATTCGACTCTCTACTCAGCTCTGTATTCCACTCTCTACTCGACTCCTTACTCGACTCTCTACTTGTTTTCCGTTCGCTTCTCTAATCACCTCTCTATTCGACTTACTACTCGCAACTATACTCGATATTCTACCTGCATTGCTACTCGACTCTCTGCTCCCCTTGCCTTTGCACTTCTCCCAATCCTTCCGCTTCCCCTTTAATGTTGTATTGTTTGCATCCACTATGTTCTTTCTCCAGCTCTAATCTGTCTGTGTATGTATCAGGATTTCTGCATTGATGATTTTTTCATCCCTGATCCCCCACCTTTCTCTTCTTCATCTTAGCGGTAATCACAGTCGCATCTGAAGCTTTCATCTCGGAGTCTGGGGTCCACTATACCAGTCTAACTACGGATTTGGCTAATTTCTTCATAAATGACAACATTTTTTTCTTAATTTATTCCCTTTTTTCGCGATAAAATGTGGCTATGTCCCATGTCTGTTCTCAAGCCCTAATCCAACTTTGTACCTAATTGCATCAAGATTGATTCAGTGGTTTAGGCGTGAAAGGGCTAAATACTGATAGAGTTTCTCAATTCCTTTCGCATTTATAATATTTGGAAGGATTAACCAGAAAGGTTAAAAGAAATAGGATGTTGGCTAGCTGGCATCAAAGAAACTTGGAGTGTTTAACAGGGTGAATCTACTGCAGCGGGGTAACGACTTTTTATAAGGCCCTGTGCCTTATAAAAAAGTCAGGTTCGGCCGCCTTTTTTCCGGAGCAAAGTAATCCCATACTGTCAGGTGATGTGGATGCTCTCAGCTTCAGAAGGGGCTCTGCCTCGCTGTGAGTATTCTACCACCTATACAATGGTTTGTGTTCAGATGATATTATGTTTGACAAGATGTCCACAGCTATATTCTATCATCGCACCGTTCGCCATAGGCAGGGAATTCATTCTCACACATTGCGACCGACCGGCAACGGTGCTCACTGTGCGGTTTGAAAGGAACTTCATCCAATGCACGCTCAAGCTGTGGAATGAACTCCTTGTTGTGGTTTTCCCAGGCGACCATAATATGGAGTTCTTCAAGAAGGGTACAAGAAGGTTTTCCTAAGCGACTACAATATGGGGTTTTTTCAAGAAGGGCTTTAGAAGGTTTCTTCAGCTCCACGAGTGTAATTGCCACGGTAGCCACTTTTCATTAGGTAGGCCGTGTGCTTGTCTGCCTGTCAGTTTAGTGAAATAATAAAATGTGTACTAATTTTTTTTTACGTATAGATGTGACTGTACTATTACAACGTCTTCTGTACACTTCATGCTTCAAAGAGCTAGTGAGCGTCCGTCTAGTAGTTTTTGCATCCATCGCGACCAAAAATATATTTTCTTGTTCAGTGTCGTTAATATAGCATAATCCAAGTTTTTTTTAAATATGTCCAATATACAGCATAGCTCCTTTACAATGATATAATAGTGTAGAGGTAAATACCAATGTCAATCTCAAATAAAAAATAATGGATGATGATTGTTGTATATGTGTAGCGCTCCTCACGCCATTTAACCAATATTCTTTATTTCACTGGTACTTTTTAAACGAACGTAAATTGGAAAAAAGTAAACTAAAGCTTTATAGGATCACAGTTTAAACTCATTAAAATTGCAAAAAGAACCGTCCAGAGGCATAAGCAAACAGATTAAAAAGTTGAAGCGATGCCGGAGGCCACGAGACGACTAATAGCTGTTTACTAAATAGCTCAGATGCAGTTCGTAAAATCGGCACGGGACTTAACATTACAAATCCGAAGAATATACTGTTGTAGAATTCAAGAATATTTATTATAAAATATTTAGTAATATGAAGCTTTTTATCTAACTACATAAGAATGAAATTAAGTATTTGCTCTATTAGGCTCTTCAAAGTCAAAATTTTTATTCAATCTAGAACATTATCATAGCGGCACATAGTTCACCCTTGATATGTTCAGCCTCTCCTATGGACCTCCAGAACGACTGATCCAGCTCGCATCCAGCGCTTCCCGAC
Source organism: Eilema caniola (assembly GCA_949126895.1). Taxonomy (NCBI): domain Eukaryota; kingdom Metazoa; phylum Arthropoda; class Insecta; order Lepidoptera; family Erebidae; genus Eilema; species Eilema caniola. Next base: position 9,879,425 of record OX421460.1, on the reverse strand, counting down.
GACCTTGATGAGAATAACATGGTTGTGTCTTATTGACGTCAATAATAAATTCTACTTAACTTAAGTTTACCTACTTTTAGTTAAATGAAATATTCATACCTATATTACAAATGCAAATGCAGCGATAGCAGAAACTTCAGAATTTTATGTTTTACTAGCTGTTGCCCGCGGCTCCGCCCGCGTAGAAGTCGCTTATCGCGTAGTGTCGTAAATTTTAGCGCAGAGTCAAGCATTCAGAGCTTAATAGATACTCTTTACACCTCTCTATTTGACTCTTTACTCGACTTTCTACTTGCCTCTCTACTCGATCCTCTGATCATTCCTGTCTCACTCTGCTCGCCTCCCCACCTGCCTCCCATTCACTTTTCTAATAGCCTCTCTACTCGACTCCCCACTTCAAATTCAAATTCTTTATTTCACAAAATTGTGCAACGTGATTACATCTTTTGCTGTCAAATTCCGCTTAAACCTAAGTTTACCACGTAGTAGTGCAGCAACAAACTCAATTGCAGCATTATGAAATGTCAATATACAAAAATTGATTTCTTAAGACTAAATATGAATGAATTTACATTTGTCTAGTATCAAGATCATCAAAAGAGTATTTTAAAAAATTGCCTGTCTTCTCGCTACTCTACTCGACTTTCTAACTTGCATCCCTATTTGACTCTCTGCCATCATCTCTGTCCCTTAAGTTGTTCCTTCCCAGTTGTCTCTCTTTTCTACTCCACTATGTCTTTCCCCAAGCTCTAATCGGTCCACCTATTTCATCAGGATTTATTCTTTGATGAATTTTAATTCAAAAGAAAGTTCACAATTCGTTCGGTATGCTTTTTGTTAGTTTATCGCGTTATCAAAATCAGAAGGAACCGAAATGATGAAAGGAATTTAATAATTCTTATGGTGTTGGATAGGGTACACAGAAGGATCCCATATCGAATCGAATCGACCCAATCCTATTCATTTCTTTACCCGTCTATCTTCATATCAGATCATCCTTGATCGGTCTTGGTATAGTACGACTTAGGCGAGAGTTAGCGCACGTCATGCATTATTATTTACTTTTAAATTTTAAAGTGGACAACCTTTCGGTTCGTGAATTTTTCCACTTCTATGTGGTACACGTAGAAGTGGAATATCAATAATTAATTTAATGTAATGTATAGTCATGTAACTGACTGCAAATAAGCGCTTTGGTGCAAACCGTTGCTTATATTGCTATTAATGAATGAATAAATGAATAAAAATGAGAGAAGACTTCAAAATAACAGGAAAAAGCGCCTATTTTGTTTGTGGCAGCAATCATGTCGTTTTGTTTTCAAAAAATATTACTTTATAGTCAAAATTGTTAAAATACAACTTAATAATAACACTCTACAGCATGTACATATTAATCAATATAAGTTGTGTACATAAACGTAGTGATTTTTATCAGCCTTAAGTACGTTTCTCAGTGGCTCTGGTAGGGAGAATGTTCCCCAGTAAAGCCACAACAGTGGTAAAGAGCGAAAAGTTTCAAAATGGATGTCGGTGGAAGATGATTCTTACTCGATGTAGTTTATCGAATTTAAACATCCCTACCATCTATGCAAAGGGAAGGTGGCAGATATTGAGTTAATATGGACCCCTCGCCACTACCACAAAATATATATTCGTGTTTCTCAGAATTTCGCTACTATGGGAGCTAAATGGTGATAAACCGTTATATGTTAAGGCCATAATTTGCGAAACGGATTTTTATGATCTTTTTTTTTTGTTGGAAAGAGAAGGGTGGTACCTGGTCAAGGGAGTCAGAATCAGATGGCGGGATCCAGAGAGTAAGAATCTAGGAATCTATGGAAATCCTCGAAATGTAGGCAAAGATGCTGTATCTTGGTTTTGGTCTCTGTTGCTTTTACATAATTTGAGTATTTGCCTCTAAAATCATGATGTTAAACTGATGATAAAAACAAATAACAAACTAAGCAAATGATTAACGATGTATCCGTGAGATACATACTTACAACTCACTATAAACCGACATCAAGAAACACTCTTAGAAGTCGGTGCCAACTTTGTTGAATGTGCCTGAAGTACTATGATGTAATCAATTTATATATGGTCTATCGGGCTATGCACCGTCTTCTAACAGAACAGCTGTAATATCAGTAACTTTGTTTTCAGTGCCTCTTTTTTGTTCCCTTTGTCGGTTTAACTCGTTAAACATTTATTTATTGGCTATAAAGGTTAGTCCATGTCCGTTCTTAAACTCTATTCCAATTCTGCATCAAATTTCATCAAGATTGGTTCAGTTCAGCGTTTTAGGCGTGAAAGGCAACAGACAGATACCTAGACAGGGTTCCTTTCACATTTATAATGTTAACGCAGTCTAACGAACTTTTATACAGAGTTACAGACTCGTTACGTTATGATATTAGTATGAATTACCCAGGATGTTAAGGATCTGTGGCGTAGCGGTACTGAATGCGGCTGTTACGCGAGAGGCGCGTGTTCGATTCCCGCTCAGTGCAAATTTTTGTATGCATGAATATGGGTATTTACATTGGTCTGTTCGTGCCTCGGAATGCACGTTAAGCCGTCGGTCTCAGTTGCCATACGAACAGCTACGGCAGTCGTTACGGGTAGTTGAAGCCCTCAAAAGTCCAACAACTGGTCTAGTTGCAATGATTCGATATCGCCTTTGCGATATGGAGATTCAGCCAAATCCGCAGTTACACTGGTAAAAGCGGACCTGGTTCCTGGTAATAAGGAGTGAGCCTATTGTCTTATTCCGGGCACTATTGTTGACTCGAGCCATGAATTTGAGGCTGAATGTGGGCTGTACATATCTGTCTGATGTGAATCAGCCCTATATCCCTAGATGGAGTGGCCCAAATTCTACTCTGCCGGGGACCACGCGGTTGAAGAAGAAGACCCAGGATATTAAATTTAATGCAATTATAAATAAATAACAGGAGATACAGTAATAAGAAAATTACTAATCGAAATGACAGTTCTTATATATTCTGTTGTGAACGAAACAATATCTTGTTTAAAACTGCGTGATCGCCATCTAGTTGTAGGTATTTTTGTAACTAAATTATAAAATTACAAATTTTAATTTATTGATTAAAATTTGTAATTTTATATTGATTGATTAATTGTGTATGTAAAAATAAAGTCTGTTTATTCACAGAGTTGCTTAGATATGATAAGCTATAAAAATCTACCATGAAAATAATCTCAAGCAAAAAAGCAACATTATTGGTCACATCTCTGGTTCTACTCAACTGATTGCGATCAAACAAACGTAAGATTCTAAGTCTGAGCAAGCCCTTTCTAACAAAAAAAAACCGCCTCGAAATCCGTTCAGTAGTTTTTGCGTCCATAGCGAACAAACAGACAAACATACAAGAATTCCAAAAAATATATTTCCGTGTCAAGTTTTTTTTTAAATATCTCCAATGTACAGACACGACTACTTTGCAATTATATAATAGTACTAGCTGTCGCCCGCGGCTCCGCCCGCGTGGATGTCGGTTATCGCGAATCGGACTATAATTTGAGATTTAAACAATCCTATCTCTCAAGTTGGATCGAACTGCACATGGTGTGCGAATTTTATTATAATCGGTTAAGTGGTTTAGGAGTCCATTGAGGACAAACATTGTGACACGAGATTTATATATATTACTAGCTGTTGCCCGCGGCTTCGCCCGCGTGGATGTCGCTTATCGCGTAGTGTCGTAAATTTTAGCGCAGACTCGAGCATTGAGAGCTTAAAAGATACTCTTCTCGCCTCTCTATTTGACTCTTTACTCGACTTTCTACTTGCCTCTCTAATCATCCCTGTTTCACTCTCTACTCGTCTCTACTCAACTCTGTACTGGACTCTCTACTCGCCTCTGCACCTGCCTCCCATTCACTTCTCTAATAGCCTTTCTACTCGACTCCCTACTACAAATTCAAATTCTTTATTTCGCAAAATTGTGCAACGTGATTACATCTTTTGCCGTCAAATTCCGCTTAAAACTAAATTTACCACCGCTTCTTAGGCGCTAGTGGAGCAACAAACTCCATTGCAGCATTTTGAAATGTCAAAATATGAAGATTGATTGCTTAAGACTAAATATAAACGAATGTACACATTTGTCTAGCATCAAGAACATTAAAAAAAACATTTAAAAAACTTGCCTATCCACTCGCCACTCTACTCGACTTTCTAACTTGCATTTCTATTCTACTCTCTGCTCCCATCTCTGCCCTTAACCTTGTTTCTTCCCAGTTGTCTCTCTTTTCTACTCCACTATACCTTTTGCCAAGCTCTTATGGGTCTATCTATTTCATCAGGATTTATTCATTGATGAATTTTCACTCAAAAGGAAGTTCGCAATTCGTTGAATGATAAACGGAATTTTGTAATTCTTATGGTGTTGGATAGCGTATACTTTCAGAACGATCCCATATCGAAGAAGTCCGGTATCTGATGCCGAGATCCTATCCATTTATTTATCCATCCATCTTCGTATCAGGGATGGTCGGTCTTGATACATTACGACTTAGGCTGGAGTTAGCGCACGTCATGTACTATTATTTGCATTTAAATTTTAAAGTGGACAACCCTTCGGGTCGTGAATGTATCCACTTCTATGTGCCGGACAGGTACACGCGTGGCGCTGGACGGCGACAGCATTAGCTCTGGACTTGTCCACCAGCTTGGCGTTTTTTGGTATAGAGTAGCCCTACTTACAGAGCTGTGCAATACCTGAATGCCTTTTTGAAAAATAATCCAGATGCGGACATATTCTGTCTTTGGTATAACTGTGACAAAATATTTATGTAACGTATAGTATTTGTATGCCTAAAATGTAACGTACTAATAATTAATGAATAAATGAAATAACCTAAGAGAAAACTTCAAAATTACAGGAAAAAGCGCCTACTTTGTTTGTGGTAGCAATCATTTTGTTTCGTTTTCAAAAAATGAATGTCTAGGCGCTTTCTATTAAATAATAACAACTAAAACAACAACTAACAACTAAATAAATACGAACAACAAAGATAAAATACAACTTAATAATAACACTTTACAGCACGTGCATATTAATCAATATACATTGTGTAAATTAGTGCAGTGACATTTATCAGCCTTAAGTACGTTTTCTCAGTGGCTCTGGTAGGGAGAATATTCCCCAGTAAAGCCATAACAGTGGCAAAATGTGTGAACGCGGCCGCTACGCAGGAGGCGTGGGTTCGATCCCCGCTCAGTGCAAATATTTGTATGCATGAATATGGGTATTTGCATTGGTCTGATCATGCCTCGGAGAGCACGTTAAGCCGTCGTCGGTCCCGGTTGTCATACAGACATCTATGGCAGTCGTTACGGGTAGTTGAGGCCCTCAAAAATCCAACAACTGGTCTAGCTGTAATGCTTCTATATCACCTTTGGGTTGTGGAGGTCAGATGGTAGTCGCTTCACAGAAAATATCGCAGTTTTGCCAAATCCGCAGTTAGACTGGTAAAAAACTGACCCTAGACTCCAATTGTAAAGCTTCGGATGCGACTGGGATTGACGCTAGGATGAAGAAGAGTGGCAAAGGGTGAAAATTTTCTAAATGGAAGTCGGTGGAAGATAGTTTTTACCTCGATGTAGTTTATCGAATTTAAACGTCTCTACCATCTATGCAAAGGGAAGCCGGCAGGAATTGAGTTATACCCATCGCCACTACCTCAAAATATGAATTCATGTATCAGAATTTCTCAGAATTCTACTACTATGGGAACTAAATAGGTGAAGAACCGTTATATGTTAAGGCCATAATCTGCGAAACGGATTTTTATATTTTTTTTTGTTGGAAAGGGAAGAGCGGTGCCTGGCCAAGGGAGTCAGAATCAGATGGCGGGATCCAGAGAGTAAGAATCTAGAAATCTAGGGAAATCCTTAAAATGTAGGCAAAGATCCTGTTTCTATTGCTTTTACATAAGTTTTTGCCTCTAAAATCATGATGTTAAACTGATAATAAAGACAAATAACAAACTAAGCAAATGATCAACGATGAATCGGTTAGACACTTACACACTATAAAGGTAAAATAAATAAAATTATAATAATAAAGTTAAAGCGACTTCTAGAAACACTGTTAGAAGTCGGTGCCAACATTGTTTAATGTGCCTGAAGTACTATGATGTAATTAATTTTTATATGGTTTCTCGGGCTATGCACCGACTTCTACCAGAACAGCTGTAATACCAGTTACTTTTGTTCAGTGCCTGTTCTTTGTTCCCTTAGTCCTTAATCGGTTTAACTCGTTAACATTTTATTTATTGGCTATAAAGGTTAGCCCATGTCCTTTCTTAAACTCTAATCCAATTCTGCATCAAATTTCATCAACATCGGTTCAGTTCAGCGTTTAAAGCGTGAAAGGCAACGGGCAGATAGACAGGGTTCCTTTTACATTTATAATGTTAGCACAGTCTAACAACTTTCATACAGAGTTTCAGTCTCGCTATGTTATGATATTAGTATGAATTACGCAGGATGTTAAGGGTCGACCGCCTCTATGGCTAAGCGGTACTGAACGCGGCTGCTCCGCAGGAGGTGCATGTTCGATTCTCGCTCAGTGCAAATATTTGTATGCATGAATATGGATATTTGCATTGGTCTGGTCGTGCCTCGGAAATCACGTTAAGCCGTCGGTCTCAGTTGCCATACGAACAGCTATTGTATGGCAGTCGTTACGGGTAGTTGAAGCCCTCAAAAGTCCAACAACTGGTCCAGATGCAATGCTTCGATATCGCCTGTGGGTTGTGGAGGTCAGATGGTAGTCGATTCACGGGAAATTTCAAAGGTTCAGCCAAATTCGCAGTTAGACTGGTAAAAGCGGATCCTCGCCTTGAAGGTAAAAAGCCTTCGGATGCGACTGCGATTAATGCTTGCTAGGATGAAGAAGAAGACTCAGGATATTAAATGAAATTGTGAAAATTCGAAACATTTTTTAGGAATCGAAATGATAGCTCTTATATGTTCTATTGTGCACGAAACTATATCTTGTTCAAAACTGCGTGATCGCCATCTAGTTGTATTGATGTAACTAAATTATAGGATGAAAAAATATATTTTCTTATATACCTCTGTTGTGAACGAAACCATACCTTGTTTAAAAATGCGTGATCGCCATCTAGTTGTATTTTTGTAACTAAATAATAAAATCTCAAATTTTAATTTATTGATTAAATACGAATCTGTATACACAATTGTGTATGTAAAAATAAAGTCTATTTATTTACATAGTTGCTTATATATGATAAGCTATAAAAAATATACCACAAAAATAATCTCACGTAAAAAAGCAACATTATTGCTCACATCTCTGGTTCTACTCAACCGATTGTGATCAAACAAACGTAAGATTTTAAGTTGGAGCAAGCCCTTTCTAACAAAAAAAAGCGCATCGAAATCCGTTCAGTAGTTTTTGCGTCCATCGCGAACAAACAGACAAACAGACAAACAGACAAACAGACAAACAGACAGGATTTCCAAAAAATATATTTTCGTGTTCAGTATCGTTAATATAACATAACCCAAGTATTTTTTTATAAATATCTTCAATGTACAGACACGACCACTTTACAATTATATAATAGTATAGAAGATAGGAGACAAAATTTAATGTGTGTTGTAATGCTTTGAATAATTCACAATAGTCAGTCAGATGTACTGTAAGCACATTTATCACTTGCTTGGTAACAAACATTGGCGGCTTTAGGTTATCTATTTTGTGCTCATCTCAAAAAGAAAATAGTGTCGTCCAGTGGGAGCTTACTTTAAACCTATAAATAAAATACAAAATGACAGGGACACCAGAGTAATTCCTCGGTCCAACGAAGCGGAAAACTTAACAGGACTTGAAATAGATACTTTTATAAATATACCTTATTACATTTACTTTGTGGGTCGTGAAAAGTACGTTGGAGGTCGTACGATAGTAATTGTTTTAACGGTTTCAGAACAGAAAACACATTATTAAAAATAAATTATTGGAAATGTTAGATAGACAGACAAATATTTTAGTGTACTCTGAAATTATTATTGACATGCACAAACAACATTTAATGTACAAAAAGCAATTGTATCTTCTAGGCAACCTATGGACGGACAGGAATGAATAGTACATATAAGTAACTCTGATAAACATACTAATGGATGTAGATGTTTATATACACAGGTATCGGTAGCGGTAAAGGTAAAACTGTCGAGAGTTGAACTGTTTTTCCTATCTCAAAAAATGCCCAAACTGCTTAAAGAATCATTCATTTTAAAAACTTATCTTTACACAGGGCCACAGAATAGATAATAACAGTATCTCTTTCTGTCAATGTGAGTTTGTATACATCAAATTGGTCTTATTACGTCATTGCAACTTCATTGTCTCAGCTCGTGTTCACATTAAGACTGACTATGATGTAAGCTTTCAGTGACTACGTCAACTGTCATGTTAAGTAATGTCAGTGCATTGGATGATTTGACTGGTTTTGTTGAGATATGAAGTACAGATTGATGTACATTTATATGGAGTATAGAAGAACTTTCCGAAGAACTTTACCTGCTAGTTGATATACCTGCTGATTAATGCGTGGGGATTTCTTCTTGGGCCTTTGGGTACAACGGCACCCACGCCCACAAAAGCCAAGAGAAACTATAGATGCAATCGGGACTAATGCTGTAATGACGTTCATACGGAGTGGAAAATACTTATGTTTGGTTAAAAGGCAAGAATTTTTACAATGTAAATCATATTCTAAATAAAAACATGCTTTATCTCCTTAATTAAGCAATGTTTTAACTAAAAAACATCATCTAATTAACAGGAAAAAGACTCCATAAAATAAAAAAAAACAAAACATCTCATTATTTATGGGTTCTGGGTACTATTTCTTCTTGTTAATTCACTTTGACGAGGAAACAGTGAAGCAATTCTGTTACTTTCTAAATGACTGACAACTTCAAGGTCTAATGCCCAACATACCATAAGAAGTTTGCATAGTTTGTTTAGTTGGTACTGGTCATCATTGCTTTCAATTTCATACTTTTGAAAGGTACCAGAACTTATGATTATCTTGGTCTAGAAGCCGGAGAAGCAGCATTATATCGCTATCCTAACTTCTTTTTTCACAGAGCCTGTCAAATCTAAGATTTTCAATACAAATACCAAACTCTGAATTCTCATCGGCGGTGGTGGGGCTAACGGTGGTGATGCTGAAGGAATTAGCGGTGTAGATCTTGAAAGTCTAGCTATCAGCGGTTCTGTCAGCGGTGCCGTTATCAGTGATGGTGCCAGTGGACACAGTGGAGTTAAAATCAGCGATGATTTCTGATCCAGCGGTGGTAATGACAGACGTTAAGGTAGCTTATTTAGCAGTCGGTCGGTCCGTTGGACACGGTTAAAATAAATTGAGGTCTAACTCAGACAACATCCATCGCTCCCAAAGAATCTAAGATACTCTGATATATTGAAATTACATTTGTACAAAATTGACTAAGAACTATATAATTATTCTAACTAGCTTCTGCGCCTAAATAGAGCCCTTACCAATGTACATTCATAATCACAGTAATTTATTTTGAATAGGAAACCGACTAAATTTGAATTAATTAATTCAGTTTTAGATTACACTGTGTGAATAATATGGAAATACGCAAACAGTTTGCAAAGACACAAAACGTAGATTATAACGTTACGTAATCTAGCTGACTGTTAATTTACATATTTATCTACTACTCTATTTGTTTACCTACACAGAGAATCACACCTGTGTCTTTCCGAATATTAGGTGGAAGTAGCAACAAGTATGTATGTTTGTTTCTTGAAGGTTTAATTTTAGTCATAAAATTTTATTTATTAATTAATTATTAATTTTATAAAATTGTTACAATTTGTTTTACAATGTTTGACATAAGTAGGTAGGTACAATTTTTGGTAAGTTTAATTTCAAAATTATTTTCTTGGTGAATTAAAAATTCTTATTCTTATTAACGGGTACTTTCAGTACACTTCTCAATCTCAAAATTATCAATTTTTAAAATGTAACCAAGTTCAAAGAATTAAGAAATGATTAAAACTATTCTAACTATTCTAAAAAAATGGGGGGGAGACTGCAACTTTAGGCATCGAAAAATTTCTCCCCATCGAACTCTACTGGTACCCTGCTAAAAAGGCTGGCGGCATTACCACGCTGATTAGCGAAACCAATTCTTTGAGTTAGGTAAAAGCCAGCCCTATTGTCACGGGAAGAGTCGATTAGTCGCTTCGCTATTTTGCTTGAATAGCGCGCGCGCGAGTTAGTTAGCGCGGGCTGTTAAATTGGTGTATTTGCGCCATTTGAAAGTCTTCGCTGATGCAGCAGCAGCGCATGCACAGTCAATTGTACTAGGAAGTCCCATCTTTCTTAGATTGACGCAAGTTGCGTCCCACACCAAAGGCCTACCCATCTTCCAAGGCAACAACGACATATATGTCCGGGCTTGTTGGCATGTCGGGACATGCAGCCTGCGTTTCTGCTGCAAGATAATCCGTGATGTCCAAGGCAATTGACTGCTCTACATAGACTTCGATACGGAGAAACACACGGTGCCCTAAATGTAGGCAAGTCGCAATGCGGAAGGTAGTATCGTCCAACATTGTACCAACGTTGTGCGAAAGAAGTGCCTGGACCCAAATACCAGATTGCCATGCCCCAACAACGAATAGGCGACCATGCTCAGCAGCAGTGGTAGCTGTACTGTTTTGAATGTTTTTTAATACATAGTGGCTCATTCCATTGCCTTTGAGAAGATGGGTTAGCGGGCATGACGGTATTTGGGCAGGTTATTCTCAAAGCATTTAAAGCTTCGGCCTTACCTGGCACATCTGAATTAATCAGTAAAGGAGAAAGAATTTTCCTGACTAATTCTTCAGTGCCATGGACCGAAGACAGAAACGCTAGATACTTACATCTGCAATTTTGCGAACACCGAGGCCCCTGAAGCGGCCGAACTGGAAGGGACGCCTGAAGCCTCACTCGGTTGCTCAAATTTTGCATAGAGTGTTTTGCAACACTACAGTCTAAAAGTGACAAACATTTAAAAAGTTGAGATGAAGGAAAAGCATATGTAAATTTTGGTACGAAAAGACAACTTGATTAATGGTGAATGCTGAATGTTTGGTAATTTGGTACAGGCGGTCCGTAACTTCACAAATATATTGTATATTCTCTTCCATAAAAGACTCGCAAGCATCTTCTAGGATTGGTGACCCAAGGAGCTAAAGCATTGAATTTTAACAATTGAACAAACAGAACTGTAATCTGTAAATTCAGTTATTTTTCTCTAAATTATTTTATACTTTTTACTTTTTGAAGTCGGTTTTTTAAACGAACTTTTTAGTATTTGTAATAGGTGGTTCTTAAAATTGTATTAATTTTTACACCAGTTTAGTGCTTAAATCCAGTCCAGCATGCCGTCGACCATAGTTTTTGAGTTTTGTTTCATTAAAATTGACATAATGCTCTCAATAACATAAACGAGACATTCAGCTTCTGTGGGGTGGCGGTAGGGAACGCGGTCGCTATGCATGAGGCGCGGGTTATATCCCCGCTCAGTACAAATATTTTTATGCATGAATATGTATATATTATTGGCATATACTCTGGGTGTTTATAAAAAACGTATCTAAGTATAATTCGCATTATAGATTCCATAACACAAGCTAGTTAAGCTATGCTTACCATAAATATAGAAAGCGTTGTGTGAAATGTTGTGGAATAAGTATTATTATGTATTATGCAACATAAAATTAAGGAGTTCTGTTGTCAAATCATAGTTCAAGACTAGGTAATCCTAGTTCGTCCTGGATCATCATATTGTAGCTTACCTTGTCACAGGATCGCCCTAAATCCAGCTAAGAAGCAATCATTTCCGATTTCTTATATGATTCTGAGGAGTTCTCTGGTGTTTCTCCTAAGTCCAAGGTTTAGTACCCATGAAATTGATATGAGATCCGGACTTCTGAGATATGGGACCAATCTGACAGTATACCCTATCCAACGCCGCAAAAATGATAAAATTTCGTTCAAAATTGGCTTCGATATTGCGTAACAAACATACATAAAATAACAAAGCGATCGAATTGAGATACTCCTTTTTTGTTTGAAGTCGGTTAAAAAGGGACCTTTCTCCCACCGCCGGCTCGTGTCCTACCCTCGAGGACTTTTAGTATGTTCATCTGGGCACCTTAGGGAATAAATGTACCAACTTTTAAAACTACACGAATTATTTGGTCTTATTTCTTTTATCTTCTCACGCTAAAACGTGACTCACACTTACATAGTCAAATATTTGATCTGAAATTAGTGAAAATTAACTTCTCTCACCCAGACTCCGTTTTGTTGGAATAAATACGTGTGAACCAAAAGTTTCGTAGGCGTGTAATAACATGAGGACTAGTATACTTTATTCATCGTAGGAATTTAAATTTTATATGAAATCAACGTAAGCACATAGGCATGCTAATATGAAATGCTATCAAATTGAAACACAGAAAATTTGCAATTCATTTCTCAAAGCAAGGGGGTAGTTTAATGAAACCGAATAAAAGTCATAAAGAATGCATGGTGTATTGGCGCAGGTGCACTAGTTAGCAGGTGCGATATTAAGACATAGATGTTTAAGATGTATGGTAATTAAAGCACTTTAAAGTCAATTTATGATTTTTTAAAGATAAAATGATCATGGCTTTCAATGCAATTCATAATTTATTAAATTTTTGCTGTGAATTTCAATGAATGTAACTATAAATAACAAAAAAACTATTCCATCAAATAATATATAACTAAAATATATCGGAAATGACAAAGATAATATACATGAAATTAAAGCATTCATTAAACGGAGTGACTTGTTTTATCCACTGAAAGTGCCATTTTCTGCCACAAGCAGACGGTCCACAGTACAGTACTAAAACGCCAGTATTTGCCTGTTTTATATGCCTGTCAAATTCATTCAATTTAGTGTTCTACGAGATTTTGTGGCGTATATTGCAGAGTCAAACGTCTTGGCTCATGGTTTTAAGTGCAATATTAAAAAAGTGTGTTTATGGTGTTTAAATCCGGTGTAAAAACGCGTATGTCACCTGTAATTTCTATATGTGGTACACCGCTGTGCAAAGTAGACAAGTTTAAATACTTGCCCAAGTATTTAAACTTGTGTCACCAAGGATTCAAAAGATGGCTATGACATTGATAGGGAACGGAGATCGCTAGCTACTCGTTACGCTATATAAGGCTAGGCTAAAAAGCTATGCGGCCTGTGGGTGAACTTTACGCAGCGGGCATTTAGCGACCCCCGAGTCCAGTATAATAACGGCTTCAAGGCAGTGTTGGGGCTGCCGTGGCGGTGTAGCGCATCTGCCATGTTTGCAAACCACAACATGGACAGCTTTAGCATTTAGCATTATGCGCAAGCGCTGCATGGCAGCCCAAACACGCTCCTAAAAATATTTACGGCGAGGTGGGATTCACCTTTGCTAAGGAGGTGAATACGGATTCCTGCCATAAAGTATGAATCTGTCGCGCGAAAATATACGTAGGCAGGTGCCTGATTACTAACATTAGATTCTAGCGGAAGTTGTTAGTAATACCGTTATGGATTTAAGTCTGAAATAAATCTCTTATTATTATAATAGTATGACAGGTAAATGTCATCGTTGGATAGTTACCAAGGGTTTCTTCACTTAACTCCACAAAAGAGCTGAATACTTGAACTTACACTCCAGGATATACAATTTTTCTCCAACTCCGTGAACAAAAATAAAGTTAGAACGGTGTGACTAACTTATATTTTACGAAATGTCTCAACAGTGGAACCGTACTCTAATCCGTGTGTCACATGAGTCGCGTACCAAAGCTAAGATCTGAATCATGTATTGAAAGCACAAATCAAGTACTCGTGTTAACGTGAAACGTTTCGAAAATGAAATATTCAAATAAGGACCTCACAAAGGAGCTAATTTTAATGAAAATGTTGTAACGAACCGATCCGAATTTCAAATTTTTATATAACTGGTATTTCTTATATATTCCTTTATGATTGATTATGAATGAGTTTGGTACGTGTTATAATATGATGATCAGCATTACAATAGGTTGAAATACTGCATTCTCGGGCAGGTGTGCTTTTATGAATTTTTACGTATCTATGAAATTACATCGATCTGTATGCTTTTTACAAAGGAATACAGTATACTGAAATTTCTTGTGGTTATTGTCATCATCACCTTAGTACTATTCCCAACTGAAACGTCATGCATTAGCATGATCTAAATTACACTGAAAGCTATCATAATATCTATAAGCACTTACCATCAGTTGACTCTATTATTTTTTTCACTATTAAAATATTATTTCATCTATTATTAGGGTTCCGTAGCCAAATGGCAGAAAACGGAACCCTTATAGATTCGTCATGTCTGTCTGTCTGTCCGTCCGTATGTCACAGCCACTTTTTTCCGAAACTATAGGAACTATAATGTTGAAACTTGGTAAGTGCATGTATTCTGTGAACCGAATTAAGATTTTCACACAAAAATAGAAAAAAAAAACAATAAAGTTTCGGGGTACCCCCATTGTTAGAACAAAAAGTCAAAAAAAAAAAATTCTTCAAACCCATACGTGTGGGTTATCTATGGACAAGTCTTCAAAAATGATATTGAGGTTTCTAATATCATTTTTTTCTAAACTGAATAGTTTAATAGAGACTTCCAAAATGGTAAAATGTGGATCCCCTCCCTGTAACTTCTAAAATAAGAGAATGATAAAACTAAAAAAAAAATATGAGGTACATTACCATACAATCTTCCACCGAAAATTGGTTTGAACGTGATCTAGTAAGACATTTTTGTCATAAATCGTAAACCACCATTTACCTACTTGCTGCTACGGAACCCTTCATGGGCGAGTCCGACTCCCACTTGGCCGCTTTTTTTAAATATGATACGGTTAGCTTTTCGTTTAATTTATAGTCTTGTCAAGTAAAAACCTAACGAATTGAAAACCACACGCCACATCCATCATCACACTTTTTGCACTATATTTCAGGCTATTTTTTTTGCGAGAACCCATATGTCTACGTCATAATCAGCTGTAGTTTTGCAAATAGTCACAGTTGCGAACAAAAGTTTTGTACACAAAACAATGAAGAGAGCGAGTTTAATCCCAACAAGGGCGCTATGGGTTGAACACAAAATAAATAAGTCAGTAAGGGTTGTGTACCTAGCAAAATTTTGTTAATTGAGTTATATACAGGTTGTTGTGTAAATAAGCCAATATAACTTATAGGGTTAAAATGTTTAAACGCGAGCAGTTTAAGCAGAAAATATTTTACATCAGTTACTTGTGAACTCGAGTGCTACACTGGTGCAAAGCTCGTCGTGTTTTGAGAAAAATGCAAGATTCCAATATTTTTTACCTTTGACCTTGAATAAAAATGCAGAAATCCAATCGATGGGGACTTTTGATATTTCTTTCATTATGGTCTACTTAAGACCAATTTCCAGCTCTATGCGAATGTATGCAAGCTTACTTTTTATTTCGCTTATTTTGACTGCACAATGATAGAAATGAAAAAGACGACAGTAAGGGAATGGATGATTTCATCACGCAGATATATATTGTTACTAACTGAGGGATGTTAAACCTGCTACGCGTTCCAAAAGTGTGCACCAGAGTGATACCCGCTATCGCAGACATCGTGGTCAATATATCAAAAAAGGCGTAAGCACAGGTACACTCCTCGCTATTACTATATACATATATATACCTGTATTCTAATTCGATCACCGAAACTCAAATTATTTTTATAGCTGCTATTTTTTCATTTTTACAATTTAAATTTTGCGTGGTATGAAACTAGCAGATTCCCTAACGAAATCAGTTAAATACTTATGAATGGAGGAAGGAATGCTTCTAATAAAGGAATATTTGCCGATAAAATCTTGTTACGTTATTTGAATCAAAAAACTACTTATGAAATCTTTTGAAAGCGTCCTTCATTTCTTTCTGCCATACAAGCGAAGAGATAATAAACTATTGGCCGCTAAAGTCGAATCTCTTGTAAAATTCATTGTGGAACTTTTTGTTTCAGTTGTATTATATTTTTTGCTCTCCTGGGAACGTCGAACGTGATATTTCTTGTGTCTTCGATAAACTGTACAATATTTTCTTGGTTCTAGTTTTCCTTGTTTGGAATGAAATGAATGTTTTGGTAGATTTTATCAGTCTTGATGGAAAATTCCCTTTATAAATACTGCACCGATTATAAAGCACCTGTTTTGGAAGTTCAAACATTTTTATGTCCGCACAGCACAATTTTTGCAGGTTATCCTGGCAGAAATCGTCTCATAAATATGATGTTAGGACATTTTGTGCATGAGCATTTCAATAACTACCGCTACTTATAGTTTTTTGGGCAACTGTCAGTCGGTATTAGATGTTTTATTTTGTGATCAAAATATAATTATATTTTGGTTACAAAATACTCAAAACTTTTCTTTTTTTTTACGTCGTGAAATCTTTGCATATCATAGTCTCGTTTTAGTTTCTCCAGAAGAGGCCGAAATAACATATATATATTGTAACGTAAAGCAGGCTGTTATTTCAGCCTCTTCTGGAGAAACTAAAACGAAAGTATAATATGCACAGATTTCACGACGTAAAAAAAAGAAAAGTTTTAATATTACATATAAATTATATTTATAAATAAATATAAATATAAATTATTTTATAATTATATATTTAAACATCTCGAATTGAAAATATATTTAATAAATTGTCCATATGCAAATGAACTTTACCGTATTATATTTTCTCTAAAACCTACCTGGTAACATGTTTAACATTTGCCCTTTGGGTCTAATAAAACCCAATTATAATTTGAAGGGCCTTTAGACTTAATGTTCTTCTAAAATATTTGTTACTGTACACTATATTTGCACAATAAAACAGTAAATAAATAATAATTTAGGAATTGCTTTAGATTTTAATTAAGAAACACATGTCTTTAATTATTCGTTGCGTGTCAGGATGAATGGATGTGGTCTCGATCTATTTTTTGCATGCGGACATCACCATGCTGGTTTCACCGAAGGTACTGGAACTAACAGTAATGTAATATTGTGAACACTGGAAAGTCTGATTAACCCCCGTTAATGGTGTTTATGACCCCGACGCGTTATTGGGGATCTGATCCCCCTCTTATAATAAGAAGGTCTTTGTACTTGTCGTCGCCTACAACAATTTGAAATCATAACATCTTTGTTCTATAAAAAAGTAAGTAAAATAATCAAAATAAAAGATTATTGAAGAAATTATACAAAATGCAAATAGCGTGAAAGTGAAAGGGTTAACAGACGTGTGTCCCTGAAAAGTTCACGCTCGTAAGTCGTTCGACAGTCTTAAGCCGTAAAAATCACATTCTTGAAAGTACTCTGCTGTCTCAAGGCTATCGCGTTGTTGCATAAGTGATATTACTATTTTACTTTAAGCTAAATCCCACTAATATCAAGGTGAATGTTTGTGATGATATATGTGTATGTTAGAATGTTTGCTACCTACGCTTTCATGGAAAAAGCGATTGAATATTACAGAATAAAATTTGTGAAATAAATAAATATTCTAGGACAAATTTAATTGTTCAATTTAGACCCAAACTATCTAGAGGTTAGCATATTTTAAAATACGACTAAACTTGAATAAAATTTGAAAAGTTAGCATAGTAAATGCTTTGAAATTTCATTCAAATGGGCGGAGTCATCAAAAAACAATATTTAAAAATGATTGCAAACATCATTCATTGTTTCCGATATTCCGTATGAATGTCGGTAGATGGCTCCTACCGTCGCCCTAAGACGGTAGTATAGGAGAATTTGAATAGCTTCATTTGTGGCTCGGTGGCTCTGTGGTCAGAGCATTCCCCTGTAGGGGAAAGATCGTGGGTTCGAGTCCCACCTGAGCATTCACTTTTTCCTATCTTAATCGATTTGAAAAGTTAGCATAGTAAATGCTTTGAAATTTAATTCAATTATTTGGGCAGAGTCATCAAAAAAACAATATTTAAAAATGATTGCAAACATCATTCATTGTTTCCGATATTTCGTATGAATGTCGGTAGATGGCTCCGACCGTCGCCCTAAGACGGTAGTATAGAAGAATTTGGATAGCTTCATTTGTGGCTCGGTGGCTCTGTGGTCAGAGCATTCCCCCTGTAGGGGAAAGATCGTGGGTTCGAGTCCCACCTGAGCATTCACTTTTTCCTATCTTAATCGATTTAGGCAATACTATTATATATATACTACTAAACGTAATACGTTTTCTTTTTAGTAAATAATAACATACCTATCATACTAATAAACATTCGCACACCACATCACTTTGAACGTTTAGTACGCGAAGTAGGCTTCTATGGGTCGCAGAAAAGGTATCCTTATTTTACAATCCTTCTTACTATAAAGACACACAGACAACTTGGCAATGTACTTTCACTGCGTCGTTTTGGGTGTCTTTGTTGGTAATTCGGAGCGCGACTACCGAGGGGGTTTAATTAACCAATCATAGATTATATTAAACCAATTACGGGCTCAAAGGGCTCGCGTCATTCGTTGATCAGTTCTTTTATTGGTATTTGTTTGGTTGGTAAAGTATCGCATGTTTACAAAATATTTTCCGGTATCTATTTAAGGGTTCTTGGATCAAATTTTGAACGAAATTCCGTCACACGTTTATATCTACAAATTTAATCGATATTGCTTTGGAGCACGCTTTAATTTCAAAGGAGCTTGTTTGAATATCATTGATGTGGGTAGAAGTGTTTGAGTTGGGAATACGCCTTTATGTGTGAAAGTGAATTATATGCAAACATTGTGTATGTTAGTTCATACAATAATAGTAAATGATTGTTTTACGTCTGATCGCTCGAGTGGTTATTGTCTTGAATCCATCTTTAACATAGCGTGAGTGTAAATATTTCTATCTAATTACAGTTTTGGGTAATTATGTATTACTAACTTGTGTTATTCTGATGTATTAGCTTTATTAAAGTGTCATTAAAATACTCTCAGTAGTTTTTACGTGAAAGAGTATCAAACATCCATCCACCCATACTTACAAATTTTCACGTTTATAATGTTAGTAGGATTCTATTTGTATTAGATTTATAACTCTAAAAATGTATCTAATGTATATCCACATTCTAGAACCCGTAACACGAGTTAGACAAGTTTGGCTAACTTTGGGTCTAGATAGCGATACTACACAAAGTAATTCTAGTTAGTCCCGTTTGCATCCAGAATCTGTACAAGGATGGGGCCTGCTCTCCTCTCCCTCTCCTCCGGCTTGTAGATGAGGTTGGTACTTGAATAAAATAATCTTATGTTTGATTCCTTTTTTAAACCCGAATTTATTAATTCAACTAGCTGTTGCCCGCGGCTCCGCCCGCGTGGATGTCGGTTTCCCTGAATTTTCTTTGCTATAAACCTCACGGAGCCCGAGACCTTTCCAACGAATGCAAAACTTTAGAAATCGGTTCGTGCGTTCTGGAGTTATAGCGTCAGGAAGGAAAACCCGACTTATTTTTATTAATTCAATTACGAAAATAGTATATAGAAGCTGGTTTGCTTCTGCGGGAAATTCTATAAAAATAGAGAAAGTTGTTTAGAAAACTATTATTGGCATTTAATGAGCCAAACCGAATTGTTTGGTCCATGCCTTACCTTTCAGTAAAATATCTTACGTTCCAGATACCGAATGCGATAGGAAAACAAACGGCGCGTGGTTCACATACGTCAATAATAATAATTCGTCGTTCTGTTTCCTATATCAAATACCTTGACCTGTTTCTTGCGTTTTATGTTGCTTGCTTGCTCAGCAAAAGTGTACCTACTTGAAGACATGAAATAAAAACCACGTTTAATGGATTCTATCGGTATTAAAAGAAGAAAAAAAAATCACGCGAGTCTCACCCTAACTGTAACCATAACAATTGTGACAATAAAATTAATAGGTTAAGATATACCAATTCCTCAGTTAATTTTTTGTTCTGAAAAACACTGGTTTTTATTGACACTGGTGTATGGGGACCACCGAGTCTCTCGAGATACAAACTAACCTACGCTGATAGCAGGTACATCTGCTCTGATTGACAAAGGAGGATCGGATGCAGGCTTTTATTATAGGGTCGTGAGGGTAAAGAATCCAAACACTCTATCATTCTTTTGGATAGGTCAAAGAAAAATGATTGTAGTTTGATACAGTTTGATACAATTTTCTTTTTTTGACTACCTTGTATTGTATTATGTAACATCATTTCTTCAACCAATTTATTTCTCTGCCTCCTATTTCGAAAAAAGTGTCAATATTTATAGATATTCGAGATTATGAATACTCACAACCATAATACGAAAAATTACCAATATGTATGTATGTATATATTTTTTCGAATTTCTATGGCCATTAAAAGGACTAGTGAAGGGATTTAAGGCAATCCACTCTGCCTAAATGGGAGTTATGAATTATCTTTTACTCTTAAAGTATCGTGTCTCTTGAATAATTTTAGAATCAAACATTGCTTTCGTTTGAGTTTGGGACAAATTTTCCTACTTACTTTAAATATTCGAAAATTAGCTATTTGACTATTTAACTTATTTTACGACTTTATTTGTACACATTTAGCTATATTTTTTTAAAGAACATGACTAATTAAAATTATTATTGGTCAGTTATTTATTTATTAGTGGTAGGTATTTAGGTAGTAGTGGTCGAAAGTCGTGGGTTGATTCAATTGGAACAATTGATAGTAGTAGTAAATAGTAAATTTACTACTATTCCAATTATTTGTATGCATGAAAATTATGGCTATTTTGTTGTTGTATTTGTTTAAGATTAATAATATATACCTATGTATTTACAAATCGAAATGCATCTATGTATATATAACTGCATTCTAGAACCCATAATACAAGTTATACTTACTTGGGTCTAGGTACCGTTGTGTAGATAGAATGAATTATAGACCATTAATATAAAACAGATGGTCCTTCCTATTCTTGTCCTGAATATAGCTAGTTATGGACTAGTATCTTACCGCTGCGGTAAACTGGCGTAGGTAGAGATATACACAGGCAACGATAGTGCGAGGTAGAATAATTTATTAGACCAGGGTTCGCCGTCACCTACGCTCTCAATTGGGTAACACAACACCATGGTAGATTAACCTAATTACGTTAAAACAAATGACGTTGAAAATATAATTTGACATCACACACTACTATAATCCGCACGCTGAATCATGATCCCTATGACAGTTCGTTAGCGCTTAACATTGTACTGACGTCCTATCACATCAAATCCTTTAGAGGTCCATTAAAAAGACGAAAAAATCATAATTGTGTACAATTGTAAATTATAAAAATGAATATTAAGAAATTATTACGTAATGTTCGGAAATAATAGAAAAAAACTCAATGCAAATGTACATGGTACGTGATGCAAAAGTTACGTCGTCAAGCTGTTATCGACTAAGAAGGGACACATCGATAAACAAAATATCGATAATTTGTTGGAAATATAAAACAAATGCTTTGAGTTTGTATTTTATTTATATCAATCTGAATCTGATACAGGGTCAATCGGATCTTCAAAATCTGAGTCTGAACTGCAGCTATCCGTGACGTTTATTAGTAACGGTTGGTCAATGATATTGTCGTATTGTACATCTCGATCCCAGTCTTGTAAGCAAATTTTCTTCGTTCTTTCGACCACTTTTCGCCAATCGTCAGCTGTCACTTGAGCGCAAGCTTCTTCCAATAAAACCATCATTTTATTTGCCGTGAATGGTGGAGTTGTGTTATGCCTAGCTGCATGACCTGAAAATATTTGTACATTTAGTAATTATTTTTAGAAATATATGCATATACATAATATTATATAAATAAAAAATATAGATACCTTTGATCTGCGCCCATATCAACTCGATTGCATTATATTGGCAGTGATAGGGTAACCGAATTACCGTGTGTCCATTTGATTTGGCGCGTAGTCTTTTTTTCAAAATAAATAAATATTGCTTATTATGTTGAATGACCTGGCTGAATGACATGACATTTGCCTGAAAAACAGTATTTTATCGAAATTGTTTCGCATAACTAATACAACTGTCAGTTGAAACGTCATAGGGATCATCATTCGACGTGCGGAGTATACCGATAAAATCGTATGTTCAACTCAGACATACATTCAGCTTCGGAATAAAGTTTTACTAGCATATGAACCTAGGCAGTTAATTCTTTTGATCTCGCGATCGTCAGAATGCTACTTCCAACTAATATTATAAACGGAGCCATAATAATGTGTGATTAGGGCTAGTGAGAAAAGAGAAGATCAAAAAACTCACAGCCATAATAATAGGGGTTAAAGTATGTAATTGCCGTTTCATTGTAATAGGTACTTCGAATTGACATAGAACCTTCATGGTTTGAGATTTTTGAGTGAAACTTTTTCCACATGGTACCTATGTAGTTCTTCATTTAAAAATGTGCAACATTCGATTATCGACTTTCAGTTGTTTTTTTTATTCAGCTTAGACAAGAAAGATGGATACTTCGAAAATTCGAGTGATTTTTGAATACGAGTTCCGACGCGGAACTAACGCGGCAGAAACAGCTCGCAATATCAATGTTGCGTTTGGAGAGAGGACTGCTAATGAACGCACCGTGCGATTTTGGTTTAAACGCTTTCGTGATGGAAACTTTGATTTGAAGAACGAACCACGAGGAAGGCCGTCCACACAGGTGAATAACAATGAATTGAAAGACATGGTGGAAGCCGATCCGAGCCAAACTACCCAGGAATTAGCTGCATGGTTTAACGTTACCTTACCAACAATATTGACTCATTTGCGTCAAATCAATAAAATAAAAAATGTGAAAAATGGGTACCTCATGATTTGACTGATCTGCAGAAAGAAATGCGTGTTGAAACTTGTGTTGCCTTGTTGAATCGATACAGAAATGAAGGAATATTGGATCGAATTGTGACATGTGATGAAAAGTGGATTCTTTACGATACCCGTAAGCGAAAAATGCAATGGCTGACCCCAGGTGAAACGCCACAACAGTGTCCTAAAGCAAAGCTTACCAATAAAAAGGTAATGGTAATTGTTTGGTGGTCTCAGCATGGTGTTATTCACTATAGCTTTCTACGATCTGGTCAAGCAATAACGGCAGATGTCTACTGTGCCGAACTCCGAACAATGATAGCAAAACTAGCAGTGAAACAGCCCCGACTCATGAATCGATCTTCACCATTATTGCTCCATGATAACGCGAGACCTCATACAGCACGAGAAACCGTTTTAACTCTACAGGAACTGCAATTAGAAACTATCCGTCACCCTCCGTATTCGCCAGACCTTGCTCCAACAGACTACCATTTTTTTCGTGATTTGGACAATTTTCTATGTGATAAAAAGTTTTCTTCTCAGGAGGCAGTACAAAATGCTTTCACACAGTTTGTTTAATCTAGATCACCAGAGTTCTATCGCAAAGGCATAAATGACCTTCCTACTAGATGGCAGCAATGTATAGATAATAATGGTAATTATTTTGATTAAATATATACGTTAAATTTAAAAAAAAAAAACGAATTTCAAATTGTCAGTACAAATCGGCAATTTCATACTTTAACCCCTAATATTTACAAATATGCAGGGGAAAACTGAAAAAGGAGGTCAAAAGATATTTATAAACGAACTCCAAAGTTTGAGGTTGTAACTGCATAGCCAAATCTATATACAGGATAAATTACTTGCTTCGTCTGGGAATCTAACCGACTTAAATGTCAAAAAAATCACCCTACTTTTATGATGCCAATCGAAATAATAGCTTAAAAATAATGACTCTGCTTAAGTACCATTGTATTTAAATTTGTAAAGAAAGGAACAACGTAATATTAATCATTTTATACAAATTAAAAACATACATGAAACTGCCGTAGTCAATTAAGTGGGTATTTTTTGTAAATTAATTAATTAAATGCTCATAATGTGATCCCCCTTGTCTTACGCAAATCGCCAATCTTTTAATGAGTCCGGTGATGTTGATTTTCTTATCATTTTCATATAATCATTTCAGAATCAGATTGTTTCAAAATTTGACTCAATCATTTTACGTTGTTCCTTTCTTTTAAAATACAATGTTACTTAAGCAGAGTTATTTTTTTTAGCTATTCTTTCGATTTGCATCATAAAAGCAGGGTAATTCTTTTTTTGACATTTATGTCGGTTCGATTCCCAGACGAAGCAAGTAATTTTTAGAAAATCTATGAATGCAGAATTACTAACTTTTAAGAATAACATAAAGTCTTCTTTCAGCAAAATACACTATCTACGATATTTAAGGTACTTCCCCTTCATGTCCCATAAGTTTGGGACGGGTGGACCGATTTCGCTAATTCTTTTTAGAGTATTCCTTGCAGTACGGGTATGGTTCTTTCGCAGAGAAATTTTTTAAAAAGGGTTAAGCCGTCGCTTGAACTGGAGCAGACTTCCACGCGAGCGAAGCCGCGGGCATCAGCTAGTACTGAATATATTATGTATAAAATATATATAATGCCTTATAGTTTTATCAAAGTTATTGTATGTAAGAACCACCACTTATAAAGAATGTAACACTTGAAACTTGAAAGTGAAGATGTTGTACTCTTAAAAATATAAATTTGAAACAGGCTCATGAAATTTTATTAAGTCACGGCTAAGACATTCTTAAAACTAATAAAATGAATGTTACATTAATTTGAATTGAATTTGGAGTAAATAAAAATACTTTCAGTGCTTTCAAAGAAATGTAATCAATTCATTTAATTCGTGCTCGGTCGGTAATTCATTTTATTTAAGATCTCTTTTACCTTATATTATAATATAAATCATTTTTCTTAGAAAGATAAAGGCAAAGTTTGATAAAAATATGCGTGGGTAGTAGTGGGTAGTAAAAACATACGTACATTACGTATGTATATATTCTTGAAGTGGATAGGCAGATTCGCCGGGCTTCATGCAAAGTTTTAATCGACTTGAGTTCGACATACCTACCTTATCGCAACATAAAAGGTAGATTGTAGCCCATATCAGATGCGATTGGGACTACCGCAAGAAGATGATGATGAATATCGACACTTAAATTATCAATTAGACACCCATAGGACTTAATGGAAATTAACTACTTTTGTTATTCAGCAACATTTTGTTAGCTGTGTTATCTATCGAATGGGAACATCCCTACCCTAAACTCATAATGTATCTTATAATTAATATTGAATAACGCTATCGCCAGAAGCCTATCAAAAAACTTCCCTAACCACATAAAATTTATACGCAGCTTTATAATACTGATAAAGGTTCGGGTGGATCAAAAGTTTTACTTTTTTCTTTTGAACTTGACTTTGGAGTTATTTGTTACTTGCCGAACGAGGAACACTTTAGTCTTTCATCAATAGTTTAGGATTCTTTCTTCAAAATTTCCTATCTGGTTTTAGTATAATAAGATAACTATATACTGCGTTAGTGAAGTTTAGTGAATTATGGCTCTTAGGTTAGATCTCAAATGCAATCGAGGATATAAGCTAATGATGTTCGAAAAATATCAGATAGTGAATTCTTGAAATGCACGGGGCTGGGCTGCCGACCTTAAAGGAAGAGGCATGAGGTGTGATTATATACAAATGTGTACTCATTTTGTTTCAGAAAGCAATTTCCTTGAAAAAGAAACCAAATGTTCAGCCATCGCTACAAATGAACGCTAATAAATACTACGGCTTACTTAATAGTTAGCCAATACCACAGAAAAAGTGTAAAAAGGAAAATGAATTTCTGTCGCTTTTCAATTTACTGAAAACCGAAGCAGGATTTAGGCTTCACTACACTTTCAAATAGACTTATCCACCGCTTGCAAAGGGCTTTATTCGTATAGCTGGAAATATTAGCTTTCAGCGAGTGAGAGCACTGGAATAAATTAATACCTGTTACCGGCCTGAAACCAGCGATCTCAATAGGCGAAGCACAGATTACTTTATAGTTACTTCGTTCTCTGAATAACTGAGCGCATCTCATGCACATGCCATAAGAAAAAAATGAAACTTGTCTTTCCACGTTTTATAGACAAATAATATGAAAGTAGAACCAGCAGTCATATTGCAGACTGATTGATTGTTTAATATGCCAGGAAATTAAGTTTCCATGACCGAGATCTCTTATTGATAAAGCCTACTAGTCCCATAGTAGTAGTCTTCTAGATTAAAACAAGATTTGATTTCTATGTTACTTTTCAAATTGTAATTTTTTTTCTTCACTGATAGTAAGCGGTAACGATGACGTTTTTTATATATAGGTCACGTCAATTTGACTTTACCTTACCTGGTGGTAAGCTGAAAGCAAAGTCTCAGGAAAAAGGGGCAACCATTATATACACGTGGCCTGTTAATAATGGTGGCACTCAGCTTGACGGTCTCATCAGATGCTTTTTCACGCTCCGCTCAAAGGACCCGGGACTGTAGGAAGAGGGAAATACGTGAGCTGGCAAGAAATTCCAGGTCTTAATGGTGCGACAAAGGAAAGAGTCACCGAACCGCTTGGTTCTTGAAAGAATGTTCTGCAGCGTATACGGGTGACATCTAAGTCCTGCACGTGTCATCGTGTATAGGAAAGGAGAGGGTGGGACTAATTGAAATAGCTCACCAGAACATTCACCATGGTAGAGACGGTAAAATACTGCCAAGGAAGCAACATCTCTACGCATCTGCAGAGGCTTGAGGGTACTCGTGACCTCAGGATTTCCGATAATGCGGACCGCGCGTCGCTGCAACCTGTCGAGAGCATCTAATAAGTACTTTGCGGATCCATCCCAGAGATGCGAGCAGTATTCCACGCAGGAACGAATTTGTGTCTTGTATAGAAGACACCGTTACTCCGGCGTGAAAAACCGTCTCACTCTGTTCAGGACTCCGAGTTTGAGCAAGGCTGTTTTGGTGATATTTAGATATTTATTCAGTTTGCAGCAAACATCCTTACCGTGGATATTGAGGCTGTGCTGCAGTGGCAGTGGCGTGCTCTGAAGAGTGAGAAGGGGAAGGTAAGAAGATACCTTGCTGTACGAGTAAACGTAGACTTTGTAGTCATTATTATCAATCCAATCACGGTAGCATTCAAAGCTTGTACTACGAATGAGATGATCAATCATTGATGATGACATTTATAATCCTCCATTCCATAGACTTCGCTTATTGTTTCTTATTATCCAATGACGCGACTATTAAAATATCTAATAAAGAAAAAAACATTTTCACCTTTAAATCAGACCAAATTAAAATTACTATAGCTAAGTAACTATAACGTCTTATTATTAAATAGACTAGAAGTTTCTCTGGGCTTCGATGTACGTGTGCAATTAAGCAGCGTACTTGTTTTGTCCAACTTTAATCATCCCGACCTCGTGTGGAACCAAGTTATGAGCAAAAACCCAGAATGGCACAAAAAGTACACAGCACTTGTGTACGTTATTGCTATAATATCACTAGACGGAGCCGCAGTACTTTCTTCTTGAGCCTGACGTTATATAAAAATGATATGACGGAGAGATTCACTGTACACTTGACCGCACTTTAGTTTGACCTTATTTATGCTGTAAAGGTTCAAACAAATCGAAGGTTACATCGAGATTGAGATCTGAATTAAATTATGAATGTAAAACTACTTGATTATCATTACATATTGTAATGCCGCGAACCATTATTATACACATTGCAGAGAATTTACTATATTTTATCTCCTCTCATATCGAAACGTTAACATTAAAAAATTAAAAAAAAACTTTACTGACAGTCGTTTATTTTATTTAAAAAAAAAACTTTAAAATACAGCTTTTCTATGGGAAACTATATCATAACATGATGTAGTTATGAAACAGCTTCAGCTGGACACAAGGCGTCAATGCATTTTTCTCTACATAATCTGTGGACGTGCGCAACGCGCATGCGCGGATCAGACAATAGATTTCAGAAGTCAAATTAGATAAAGGAGTGTATGAAACTGCACATAATTTGGTCTTATAATACTCGTATGATACTATAAAAAATTCGCCTATGGCTCATTTTTTTTAACTCACACTCGTATTTTAAGAACCCTTATTATGCAACAGTTTCATAAACTATTTAATAAACTATAATCGTGTTTGAAAACATCAAATTATTAAGGTTAACTTAATTAACTTAGGATCTCAGATTTGGGAATTAAATACTAGCCATATTCTAGTTCCCTTCATTCTGTCAGATTCAATATTTTAATGAGTAAATACTCCCGAAAATGTCGATGATGATGATTGAAATATTCATAGGCAACTTTGCAGATATTGTCTGAAGTAAATTGAAGGCCGCATATATTTTCATAATGGGTTATGGTGGTCAGATGTTACATTTCTCACACGATATTGCGTGATCCCAGATAGCGAGCAAAATGCGTGTGCCAAAATATACCAAAATAGTGCGACACTGTAGCAGATAGATATTAACACAAGTTCTTATAAAAAGAAGAAAAGAAGAATTTGAAGTATCGAGACTTTATATATACTTCAATTTTATTTAGACCATCTACTTACTAGAAAATAAAAAAATACTTTACTGGCAGTTGGAGTCTGGGAATCGGGTCTCTGGTTACAAGCTCTTCCGTCATCTAACGTAGCGACTACGTTAGATGACACTACCTTCCGCATCGCGACGTGCCTCCGCTTAGGTGCGCCGTGTTTCTCCGCATCAATGCCATTGTGGAGAACCAGTTGACCGACTCGGACACCATGGCCTGTCGTGCTGCAGAAGCGCTGGGTGAATTCCACGGCACGCCAGCCTCAACGACATAATCCGCCGTGCTCTTGTCACCGCCGGTGCGCCAGCTGTGCTTGAACCAAACGGTTTGGCGCGCGACGGTGGCATGAGACCGGATGGTATGTCATTAATGCCTTAGAAAATGGGTAGGACTCTGGTGTGGGACGCAACTGCATCGACACCATTGCCCCTACCCATTTGCCTGGCACGGCTGGCTGTGCCGGTGCTGCTGCAGTTTCTGCAGAAGTTCTTAAGCGGTGCAAATACTCTTATCTCATTAGAGGATATGAATTTGTGCCATTTGGAGTCGAAACGTTTGGGCCTTGGGGTCCGAGCGCCCGCAATCTCTTCAGGGAGATTACGAAGCGTGACCAGAAGGCTGGCCTCTTTTTAGGTCAGAGACTAAGCATTGCCATACAACGTGGCAATGCTGCCAGTCTTCTGGGAACAGTTCCACAAGAGGCATGCGATGCGGATGAATTTTAGGTTCTTTTTTTTAGTATTGTGTAATTATATAGGAACATTTTCACATTAAAATTTATTTAAGATATGGTAATAATGCTTCCAATGTACATATTTTTAGTTAATATTATAATAAAAGACCTGATTGTAATAATTCAAAATAAAGTGAAATAACAAAAGCAGGAATTAAGTGAGTCACGTCCTTAAAATACCGCATTATATCTTAGGAATTTCGATTTATCAATTTGCAGCTATCTTACCAGAGGGCTACTATGAAATTTATACCCGACCAAAGAAGTAAGAACACACCTTTACATACACCCTCAGACCCTCATAATTTAAAGTTGTATACTTTTCATGGACCTTGTGTACATCCAAAACTCTGGGCCCATCTAAATCACAAATAATAGACGTTGCGTTTAGGTGTCATGAAT
This sequence comes from Eilema caniola, assembly GCA_949126895.1. Classification (NCBI taxonomy): domain Eukaryota; kingdom Metazoa; phylum Arthropoda; class Insecta; order Lepidoptera; family Erebidae; genus Eilema; species Eilema caniola. The sequence goes on along the minus strand of OX421460.1, from coordinate 9,849,603 downwards.
AAAATGGATTACAATAAATGCATTTCATGGTAGCAATTGCCTGACATTTTGGTCCGAAACTTCGAAAGTACTCTTTTCGAAAGGTCTACGAGGTCTTGTGTAAGTTATTATGTACAGAAATGCGTATTCTGGAAGCCAATCATTGGGAGAACGAAATACGTGTACCTATTGTAAAGTTTATGTTGCAAAACCATGGATAGCTTTACATTATTCGTATTGAGATACCAGCTATACTTATCTCAAAAATGTTATTCTATTTTCGTCTACTGAAATACCAAATATAGGCAGAATCAAAGAATTTCATATTCTATTTTACTGCTTACGATTTGTACTTGATATTGTTATACCGACAGATACTAAAAAGAAAGATGATAATATAACTGTTCCGGGATTTCATCTGATTTTCCTTATCGGCATCATAAGTAAGGCGGAGAAAGATTTGTAGCGAGATAAGTTTTAGACGCTAAAGTCGGTCTGTTGGCACTACGATCAATACATGAGCGAAAAGGTTGTGATAGAGGTAAATTTTATAGTTAATCTTTTTTATACTGACGCCGGTTAAAATATGTGCTGAACTAAAAGCACCATAAAGGCTTGAAATTGTTTACCAACACGCGTGTTTCCGCTATAACATCGGGTTTTTTTAACGAAGTATGACTAAACATCTCTCGAGGACGTCACATTATTTTACCATAGTAGTATACATTGTAAAATTAAAAAAATAATAATTATGTACTTTCTTCTTTCAAAATTGATGAATTGGAACTATTAGAACACAGGGCCTTGGCTGATTTGGTAGACAGTTTCTCAATTGCCTTTCTAAGCTGCTTAAACAACTATATTAATAATGTCAAGACAGACAGCTCCTTACCTCTAAATATTTTACATGATTTATATCACCTAGGTGCTACTTGTGCAAATACTCAAATATTCATTCCGATAGAATTTTTATAGATTTATTTGAAGGGTCTCTTGTAAAATCAGGGAAGCTGTGTATTTCAAGAGCCTTTCCAATTAGGTCAGGTATCTCAAGCCTACCTGTCGCTGGATGAAGAACGTCATAAGTATGCCACTATATTAGTAATTTTGATGGACCCTCAGAGCCAAATAGATTGTTTAAATCAATATTAAGAAAATTTTATTTGGCATAGTTTACAAAAAAGGCATATTTTGTGACGTGAAATGTATTTTCTATTTTCGATTAAATTTATAAAACAGTTTAGATTTTGACTTTTCCACTTTCATTTAATCGTTTAATTCATTCTAAGTATATTACTATGGTAGCAGCCTGCCATCTTCCACGATGCGGAGGCGGCACTTGTTCGAGGGGAGAGCCCTACTCTCTCACTCGTCAAATTGACACAGAAGCATGCAAGCAATTTCTAATAAGATTACAATAAAACGTTTTCAGGTTGCTACAACAGAGCAGTACCTATATCTTGATATTATATATAAGCATTTTAAGTAGTGGTTGTAGAGTTTAGATTATTAGGTACAACGTATATTTTTGTGGAATGTACCTATGTCTTATGGCGATTCTGAGAGCCGTTAGAGTAAAACTGTGAAAATTTGTGAATTTCGACCATTAGGCGTTTTTAGGATATTTTAAAATACATTCTAATTGAGTTTGCAATTTATCACTATAATTATTCTCTAAATGAAATCGAACGACACTACCGGTACCAAAAAGTAAACCAGTGGTCCTAGCTGGCAAAATAAAAGTCACGATGCGGGCTGTGAAGCGAGCTGTACTTAGAGTCTCTTTGAAGTTTAAATTTGCTATGAGGTCATCTGAAGAATTTACCGACGTAGCTCACAGTATAAACTAGCTGAATAGTGGGATACGACCTGAAAAAATATGAGATGGACTAAATTCAGAAGGCGAAGGGGCAATTGCTATGGCACAATTTGGCAAAAACCCATGTCCAGTAGTTGAAAATTGATTTTGAAATGGTCAAATTTAATCTATTACTGTAAAAAGTAACCAAAAATATGTATATTCAAAACTGTACAAGTAAGTTTCATTTATATAATGAAGGTGGTATGAAATTAGTTTGTCGATATTAATTCCCTGAACATTTTGCACGTCTAACTAACTCAACTCCTAAAATATTTTCGTGCTACGTGAAATTTTTGATACAATTTGTATCATGAAACAGCATAGTTTCGTAATGTAACTCCGCTATGCAAGTATTACGAAAGCATAAACTCTGTGGACTAGTTTTCACGTATTACCGAGAAATAGTAAATGGAAGTTTATTAATGGATGTTTATTATTTATCCAGTTTATTCACAAATACTATTGGACGATGGCCCTATAGAAATAAGACCCTTAATCCAGAAATATACATAGCTAAAAACTGACTGTAAAAAATCTGAAAAGCAGTTCTTTTTATTAAATCCGTCAATTGACCGCACCCTGCTGGTCCTAAGGTGAATTTCATGTGGAATAGAAGCAGGACCACCATTTCAGGATCGTCAGAAGATCCTGGATCGTTAGAAGATATAAATCTATTCTTCTGACAATCCAACACCTGCTGATGATTCTAAAATAGTGGTTGACAGACTTAGAGGACTTCGCTACCACAGGTGACACTCTTTCCATGGTGTCGGTACGTGCAATCAAGGCAGGATCAGGCTTCGTGGAAAACCGCCTTAAAACGAGTTTAGATTATAAGCGTAAACACACGAGATATTCGCCTACAAATTATTCTTGCCGCAAGCTACGGCCAATCTTTGTAGGCACTTATACAAAGGTAATTATTATCTACCCTTTCTTGAACACTTAAAACTCGGTGCCATCAAATGTAATGTTATAATCAAAGTTAAGAGTATATCGCAGTTGAAATTGTTGCTAAACTCCCCACTGTTTTGGATGATGTTTGAGGATCAGTGAGCGTTTCAATTTCCTATGGTGGTGGAAAGGAAATGTGTACTGTAGGAAGTTAGGTATCTGTTAGTTCGTAATAAGGCGGATAATGTTACTTACTTTTAAACTTTTACGTTCCATTATATAATTAGGTTAACGGGAATTAATGCGATAATGGTACATGAAATGGATATGAACAATTATTATTAATATTAAGGAGTGGAGTTTAATGGAGCAGAGGTTGGACTGAGAATTTTGATTCAGTCCGCTTTTATTTATATTGTAGTAATCAGTAGATATACTAACATCAATATCACAATGTAAGCAATTTCTTTTATTTATTCTTCCTTCTTTCGTTATACAAAAACGACTCTTGTACTAGTTAATAGTATAAGATAGATATTTTTAATAAATCTCACACATTGTATCGACACCACGACTCAGTTTTGAATGTAGCACCTTACACAAAGCCCACAACGCACGAAATAGCTAAATAACTGTTCTTACTGAGATACGAGTAGATAGTTGACATGTTATCGAAGATTGCACCCCGATCGACTCTATAGAATCATGAGGTACATTAGGGACCCTTAAGGGCTTTATTTTTCCCCTCACTATTACTTAGAAAATAAATATTTACTAAATCTTTGAGGTTTACTGCGCAAGTGAACTAAATAGATTCCTTTATAATAGGTACAATATATATTTTAGTTTCATATTTTTGTGTACTGTCTTAAATTTATTTAGGTATACTTGACTGAGGGGGTAAGCTGGTGAGGTAGGACGCGATAGAATTTTCCTCTCATTTAGCAGCCCCACTGGAGAAGTACCTCCGCCTTACAGAATACTGTGAATAATGTTCCTGGCGGTGAGTAGGGTAGCCAGAGCTCACATAGTTTTTGTGCTGTCAGTCGGACGACCTAAAGCTTAACTTGCTTTATCTTCTACACTGAAGGCACAGAAACTCTGTGTTCTTACAGGGTCGGCAGCGCGAGTGTGACGCCGCTGGTGTTGCACACGTCCTTAGGCCACGGTAACCGCTTTCCATCAGGTGGGCCGGGTGCTTATCTGTCACCTAAGTGGTATAAAGAAAGCCACGTACAGACTCGCATGGTTGTTTGAGTCGCATCATTGATATGTATATGTATATGTATATGTATATGTATGTGTATGTGTGTGTGTGTGTGTGTGTGTATGTGTATGTGTATGTGTATGTGTATGTGTATGTGTATGTGTATGTGTATGTGTATATGTATATGTATATGTATATGTATATGTATATGTATATGTATATGTATATGTATATGTATATGTATATGTATATGTATATGTATATGTATATGTATATGTATATGTATATGTATATGTATATGTATATGTATATGTATGTATATGTATATGTGTATATGTATATGTATATGTATGGAATATATATGTATATGTATATGTATATGTATATGTATATGTATATGTATATGTATATGTATATGTATATGTATATGTATATGTATATGTATATGTATATGTATATGTATATGTATATGTATATGTATATGTATATGTATATGTATATGTATATGTATATGTATATGTATATGTATATGTATATGTATATGTATATATATGTATATGTATATGTATATAAATGGGTCGCATGCATGAATGTTCAACCATTGTCTGTACGCGGCGTTAGTAGCTCTGTAGTATTTATGGATGTAACTTTTTTTAATTCGAAAGATGTTTTGTGTATGTATTATTACTATACTATACTACTGTATTATTACTAATACTTATGTATATAAGTGTTAGTGAGCAGGTATCGAGCAGAATACGACATTATGAAGATGTCTCGGGGTCTTTCTGGCGATTTATCTTAACTGAAGGGGTTAGAGGACAAATAATAATATTAGTTACCCATATTCGTTTCACAAAATATATAGGTTTTCATATGGTTAAATACTTACATAGTTTGGGTCAAGATTGTGTAGTGTAAAATATTCTAGAGTATATTTATTCTATAGATAAAATCGTCGACTAAACTGAGACGAAAATGTATCATAATTCCCATTCAAAATTGAGGCCTCACAATAGGCAAAGGCCTCTGACAAAGTCCCTCTATCCTGCGGAAAACCGCAAGCAGATAGTACCTACTATATTTGCATTGTTTTGAGTTGCGGCACATAATGTAAGTACCGCCAAAGCTCCTTTTGATAGCATCACCAACATGCAAGAGGCACCTCTATTGTTGGGAGTATTTATCACTAAAAATTTAATACTATAGAAGAGTCGTAACTATTCGTTTGTGTGCTACTTTTCGGTACGATACAGAACAAACTCAAAAAAGTGATTAATGTTTAGTTACAATTCTCAATAGGGGATTGAAAATTGTAACTAAACATTTATCACTTTTTTATGTTTGTTTTGTATCGTACCGGGTCAAGTTTCAAGCTAACTTCACTTTCTAATCGCTGCACCTGAGCTGCACTCGGGGATGAGACGTTAGACAGCAGCCAATATAATCGGGCCTCGGGCTCTGAAATATAAACGCAATTTCTGGGTACACTTACTTCCCTAAACATAAACAATATACCCTTTCTATAGGTACGTAGGAAAAAAACTTACGTGTATGACGTCACAACCCTCAATACGCAGTCATAAAGCCACATGTACTGTATGTATTATTCAAATTTGTCCCAAATTTGTCTCTGAGGTAAAGACGACGGCCTTGTTCCCTTTGAAGGTAGAAACTTAAATCTTTTATCTGTGTTCTTGTTATGAACGTGGCTTATTAGCTCAGCATTTTGTACCTTCGGATACTGGAAATAAAATGATATGATGCTATTCTAGGGTTGACTATTATAGGATGCTAAAGAACTGTGGCGCTAAATATGCCTTAATCGTAAAAATACTGTGAGTTACGATACGTTCTAAGATGTATTAGTATTAGGTAAGTGACATAACGTGTAAAGTTTTCATAACAATATAAGGTCAAACGTAAACGTAATACCCAATAATTTGGTCTGGTAAACATTTACTTTGTGCCAAATTTTCTTTATTCAATCAGACTTTTATGGAACTGACATAGTTTTTGCGGATAATTTGTCTTTTTTTTCGTAGGTAATGTTTATTTCCTAAATAATACAATCATTATTGAAAAAAGTATAAATCAATTTCAACAAATTCAATTGCACTAATCATCTTTTTTCACTTAAAACGCAAAGCCTAGAAAACTCTAAAAGTTTAGCCTATTCAAGGGAAAAGAAATCATAAAAAGGGTGTTACTTTAATTACAATATAAATCAATGGTGTTTCACAATAAACAAAATGAGAGTTCAAATTGAGATATTGAATTGTTTAAATTAAATTGAAGTTAACCTATTTAAACCAATTGAGTAGAATGTGATTCAACTGATGTTGTGAACGGGCTTCAATGAGATAACTAAGCTAATAATAAACTTAAGTATATATTGTGCACTTAATAATCCTAAATAAATTAAAAAAACATGATTTTTAAACCATACCGTAAACTAGGTTCTTTGTGATAACTATGGGTTTTTTTTAATAAGGAACAATAACATTAATTTGTCAATATTTATCGTCACTGTCTTTAGCAGTAGAATTTATATTTCTGCCATTCCTATGTTTCTTACGTTTGCCTGGTGCTTTAAAAAAAAACGTTTTAAATTAAGTCACATTTAAAAAAAATAAATCTCAGTTATAGCACGTTATTTCTTTTTACCCCAACTGACATCCGTAACAAAAGTTCAATTCTTAAACCTTTTATTAAAATAGTGAGACACTTGTGGCGGTTCTCAATGTGCAATGTTCATTAGCGTTATCAGTAAGGCAGCGAGGCATTATGCAGTAACATTAATACGGGCTTATTTTAAAGACTCCTGTGCTCATGAAAGTGCTTATCTACTTTAGTTGGATACCTGGATTTTGCCACATTTCCTGTTTACTTGAAAGGTACAGGCAAATTGGTAGATTTGGAGCAATAGCACTATCATCTTCATAGCGATGCTCTAGTTGCATTTATACGTTGGAGGGTCCACTTCTATTATCTATTATTAATTGGTGTATTCAGGATCACTTCCCACTGACATGCTGACCCCTAGAGTAAAGCTTGAAATCATAGCTTAGTCTATGTGTTTAGCAGGTGTACCTAGTAATCGATCAGTATCACTTAGGTCATTTACGTCATCGCCTCAAAGTCATTGGTCACCCTGTACACCAAAATCATATAGGTAATATCTATTATTATAAATTCAAAGGATTTACAATGAAGTCATCAGCCTATCATCATCTGAGCACTAATTTGCAACCATAGCCTACAATTTGGGGCTAGGGTGCATGTAGTCGGCTCATACGGAAGCTATAGCCGTCTGAGCTCCCAACCCCATGGGGAAAATTCACATCAGAGCCACGTTTTTGAATAAGCAAGGCGCTTGCAGGTGAGGTTGGATTAGCTCCGAAGGTCTTAGTGTAGACCCATAGGTTGAATTGAAGAAAAAATTGACCGCGTAAATATACTATAAAAAATAAATGTCTAAATAAATCTTATTGTTGGTTTAGATCGTTTAAGCTGTTATACTATCGCTCATCGTAAAAGCCTGTCAAAACTTTTACATTACCTACCTTGTCGTTGTTTTAACGAACAAACAAGAGTATCAAATAACGATAAAAAGTAAACGTATTTAAGCAAAATTGAAACTCTCTTTAAACCCCACCCCACCAGATAAAAACAACATACACAGCTCACCGGAGCAGAACAGTGGGGTGCGTATGTCAGTTTCGTATCAACATTTTGGCGCAGAAGTAGATTGTAGTCTAGAACAGCGTTTCCCATTTATCGGGTCGTATTTACCCGCCCTTTAAAAAAAAATTTACGTACTATCGATCGACGCATCGTATATTAATTGAAATGAAGCTGGGCTTTTAACACTACTTTACCTTAAAAATAAATGTAGAAAGCGATTTGTAATGGAACCAGACCTCAAGATAAAACTTTCGTCATTTTCCACAAACTTGGATTCTTTAGTAAGAGATAAGCAACAGCTCCATATTTTGCACTAAAATTTAGTGAATAAATAGGTGGTACCGAAATGTTATATGTAGGTACTTAGTATTTTTTAGCATTTCTACTATTAATAAACGTGTATTCTTAATGGAACCAGCTTCGGTTAAAAAGTATTCAGTGGGTCACGAAAGGGCAGACGGGTCTAGAATAACATTTAAACTTAATTTTATTCTGAGAATTGATCCCTGTGGGTCACGGTAATGGTGTCAGTATGTCATAGGACAAAGTCATAGGGCGCAGTTAACAGTATGAAATATTTCTGTAGTTCATACTAATAAAACACTAGCTTACCAAATGCATGATTACAATTGAAGTAAAAAAAGTTCTCATGTAGTGTAACGTCTCCATTTATTCATCGTACCGCACGTACCTAAGTAAGTTAGTATTGCAATTCTTGTTCTCAGTAAGATCTTCCGAGTTCGTAACGGAGACACTCTGTTGTGGGAAGAACAAGAACTACGTAATTCCGTCCTAACGTAATGAACCCTTTTACTTATTTTTTTCTTTACGAACGTGTCTACCCGTTTAGTTCCTAGTGTTATAATATCCGCAGGGCACGCCGTCATTGCGGCGGTAAGGCCCATCATGGGGACTCCCCGGCTAGAGAGGCAACACGGTAGCCTCTCGTACCGTCAGACGCAGATTATCACCGGGCACGGTAGCTTCGGGCGGTATCTGCATCTGATGGGTATAGAGCCAACGCCCGAGTGCCATCACTGCGACGCGAGCGTGGACTCGGGGCTGCACACGCTCACCGAGTGCCCGGCGTTTGAGACGCCGAGGCGGGAGCTTGTGGCGGCCCTGGGGGTGAGAGTGCTCACGCTCTCCACCCTGCTCGCGGCGATGGTCCGCTGCGCGGATGCGTGGGCGGCCAGCGCCTCCTTCTGCGAGCAGGTCATGCTCGCGAAGGAGACAGCAGAGCGGGCGCGGCGCGATGAGCGAGAGAGGCTCGCTGACATCGCTGCACGCGCCCGAAGGCGGCTCGGGCGTCGGAGGGCGCAAACTGACCTCCGCCCCCCATGAGCGCGGGCCTGAGGGTGACGGGTGGAGCCGCCCGTCATCCTAGCAGAAGCAGGCCACGGCGGCGGCGCGCATCGTAGGACGATGCGCGCCTCCCCACACCGGGGTTGAGTCGGGGACCGCGTGGTCCCCCCCTTCCCGAGGAGGGACAGACCGAGAGGGATGGCCCTGGGTCAGCCGGGGTGCGAGGGATATGTCGCATGACAACCTCACCTTCGGCCTAGCACTACGACCCAGAGACGGCGTGCGGTTTAGTCGGTTCGAGTCCGACATAACCTCCCCCTCCGGGTGGGTATCAGTGGGGATTTCCCGAACGTAAAAAAAAAAAGTGTTATAATATCTTTTCTACAGATTATCTTATGACTAAGCTATTTAGACAAACGTAGGGTATGTTACGTACTTATGAATTAATGTTATTTCATTATAATGCGAAATGCATTCATAATTCACGTTTATATAGAAAACAAACCATCATAATAAAAATTATAGATGATAGCTATCTCAATATCACTGATCCTGATATTCCAGTTACGTCAATGAATGTAGCCTGTGATTATAAAATGTTATTAAATTCTTCGGTAAGATTAGTTAGTAGTATCAGAAATAAGCTTAAAAAATATGTAAACCTAAATTAATTAATTTTTAAGTCACAGAAACAAATCAGATTCTTGTTAGTGGGTTAAGCAGCGGTAATGAAAGATTGTTTTTATTTTTATATACCACTTAGGTGGCAGACAAGCACACGGCCCACCTGATGGAAAGTGGTTACCGTGGCCTATGGACGAGGGCAACACCAGGGGCGTCACATTCGCGCTGCCTACCTTGAAGAACCCCATATTGTAGTCGCTTGGGAAAATCACAGCAGGGAGTTCATTCCACAGCTTGAGAGTGCGTGGGATGAAGTTCCTTTCATTCCACACGGTTCGCACCATTTCTGGTTGCAATGTGTTAGGATGAATTCCCTGTCTATGGCGAGCGGTGCGATGATAGAATGTGGCAGTGAGCATCATGTCAAACAATTCATCTGAACACAAACCATTGCATAGGCGGTAAAACACACACAGTGTGGCAAAGTCTCTCCTAAGGCTGAGAGGCCTGCGAGTATGGGATTGGCGACGAGCCTCAACGCCCGTCTTTGTATCGATTCGAAGGGGTCAAGCTGGTATGCAGGTGCTCCGGCAACAAGGTGAAAGCAGTACTCCATGTGGGGCCGGACTTGTGCCTTATAAAGAAGGAGTCGTAGCCCCGCAGTGAAGTCCTGCTTCGGACTGTTAAGCACTCCTAGTTGCTAAGATGCCAGCTTAGCCTTGTCCTTAACATGGCTGCGGTACTAGACGTCGCTTGAGATGTTGTCGCCTAGGATCCCGATACTCGAGGAAATGGTAAGCGGTGTATCCAGGAATTGCGGGGCTACAATAAATGGGATATTCTTAGCGGTGAATACACATATATACTATAAAACACATGTTTGTGTCTTAGTGAGGTTGAATTGGACTAGGTTTAGTCAACCCCAAGCGGATACTCCCGAGAGAGTAGGCTCGATTTCAGAGACAAGTTGTTCGCGACGCCCGTGTAACCAGTACTGTCGTTGGCATAACAATGGATGGAGTCATTAGACAGCATGCCATTAATATGCAACAGAAACAAGGTTGAAGACAACACGGAGCCATGTGTTACGCCAGCGTTTATGTCCATGCGGTCTGAGCAGCTGCCATCGATAACCGCTTGGATACTTCAGTTGGACAAAAAGCTGGCAATCCATTAGCATAGTCCCTCGGGGAGTCCATAGCATGGCGACTTCGTAAGAAGACCTCTGTGCCATACCCGATCAAAGGCCTTCGCTACATCGAGGCTGACCGCTATTGCTTCCACCCGACTCTCGACGGCATGCGCCCATCAGTTTGTGAGATATACAAGAAAGTCACCGGCAGCGCGACGGTTTCGAAAGACGTACTGTCGGTTGCTCAGTAGATCGTTTCCCAGAAGGTATCTCAAGAACTGCGTGTTAATAACGCGCTCCATCACCGGCCTGTAATTGGACAGGTCTGTCCTGTCGCCTTTCTTAGGCACAGGATGTTCGAACGCAGTCTTCCACGACGCCGGGACTTGTCTCGCAGAATAAGAGAGCGCGAAAAGGCTTGTAAGTACTGGGCACAACTCAGGGCACAGTGCCCGAGCACCATCACCGGTATACCGTCCGGCCCACTCGACTTCCGTACATCAATTCGTACAAGAATTCAAAGACCTGAATGAGAAGATTCAGAGGATAAATTTGATTGTATAGCTTAACTATTTGGATAATAATCCGGAGGCCCAATTTAATAGCTTATTTACTACATTATCTGATGCTTTTTCAAACACGTCCAAACAAAAATGTAAAAAGCATAATTGTTACTAAATCTAGATTCTGTGAATGGACTACTGTAGCCATATAATATAAAAGTAGACGAACACTTTTTGATTTATTCTCCCAAAAACAGTTTAGATTTGATAATTATTTCATTTTATGTGTATAGAATTCAGAGGTCTCCTCCGAGTTTTTCAAAAAAGTATTTAGACAAGCGAGGGCCATTCATATTAGAAGGAAAATAATTGAGGCTCCTAATAAAGTGAAGAAAACTTGGAAAGTTATTTACAAAGAGTCTGGTAAATTTAAAATGAGGGATTGTATTAATAAAATTAAATTAGAAAATAAGGAAATAACTTCTCCGAAAGAGATTGTAAATGCTTTTGAAGATTATTTTACCAACATTCCATTCAAACTCACTTCTTCAATCAATTCTTGCGCTTGTGCTTCTTGAGAGTAACATTAGTAAATTGTAAATTTAAATTCAAACACATTCACCCCAGCGACATCTTAAAAGTTATCAACCATCTTTAAATGATAAAGTCTGAAGATTACTAGACATGTCAGTTACCTTAATTGATGATTTAGCATTCATTTGTAATGACTGAAATGGGGCGCATTGGGAGAGGCCTATGTCCAATAGTCGACAGCAGTGGGCTAATTGATTGATTGTTTGATTGATTGATTTAAAGAATATGTTGATAACGGTACATTTCCTAACCTAATGAAACATAGTAAACTAATACAATTATTTAAGTACGGATCTAAGTCAGAACTCGGAAACTACCGCCCCACTTCTATTTTTCCAGCTCTGGGTAAGGTGTTAGAGAGAGTTAAGCTCAATCAGATGCAAATGCACTTCAAGACAATAGATTAGCCTAATCTACGACGTTTAGGAGGGATCGCAGGATGCTATTGGGGTATTCTGTGATCTTCCCTGTAAACACAGAGAATTTATATGCCGTCACTGTAGAAGACAAAGCAGGAATAGCCTTTGGTCTTTACACTAATAGCACTCCAGTGAGCTCTGGCTACCCTTCCCGTGTCGGGAACACAACACGAGGTTATAAAGGCCGCGGTATTCTGTAGGGCGGGGGTACTTCTCCAGTCGGACTGCTCATTTGAACGGAAATACCTTTGTATTGCGTTAACCATCAAGACTCTATGGTTTTGATAAGAAATCTATAGAACTCTTCGAGTCGTACTTAACGCTACTGCTAGGCTGGTATATTTTAGTTACTTCCATAGCTTGTTGTCCTATGGAATACTACTTTGGAGAAATGCAGTGGATTTAGAAACTATATTTATATTACAAAAGAAGGCAATTCGTGCCATTTATTAGGCAAAGGATTCTCCCTTAGGGTACGGTTTAAGGATATTGATAATTATATAAAACATAATGTATGTCAGAAAAAATATGTCTCATTTCACTAAAGGGACATTACAGTTAGAAATCTGCGTAATAAACATAAAGTGCTACTTCCATGTTATCGGCTTAGCAGAGTTAGTGATTATTTTAAGGGGAAAGGTATATATGATGAATAATGTGAGCTATGCTGACGATATGGCGCTGCTGAGTCCATCGATTGGCGGTCTTAGGAAGCTGGTAGCCTTGTGTGAAGCGTACGCTGTTTTCCATGGGCTCAGGTACAATGTAAGGAAAAGCGAACTCCTTATGTTTAGGTCAGGTCCGTTAAAGCATACAGATGTGCCGGAGGTCTTGCTTGGCGGGGTTGGCTTGAACTGGGTAAAGTCTTTCAAGTACTTGGGCCACTGGGTCTCAGATGGGCTCAGCGATGACCTAGATGTTGTGAGGGAGCGTAGGTCGCTGGCTATCAGGTGTAACATGGTTGTTCGGAGGTTTGCACGTTGTACTAACACAGTCAAAGTGACTCTCTTTAAAGCCTTCTGTCAGTCCTTCTACACGTGCAGCCTGTGGTCGTGTTACACTCTGCGAGCATACAGCGACCTGCGCGTTCAGTATAATAACGCATTCAGGATGCTGTTGGGGCTGTCGCGGAGGTGCAGTGCGTCAGGAATGTTCGCAGACGACTTCTATGCAATTATGAGAAAGCGTTCGGCCTCTGCCTTGGCACGACTCCGCTGCAGCAACAACAGTCTCCTGAATGTGTTCAAGGAAAGGTGGGACTCCCCCTTGTTGCGGCACTGGATGACACTTCACACGTGTCACAGGTAGCGGAGTGTTGTTTATTGTTTATTATTATGGATCAATGGTCTGAAAATAAATGAATTTTAATTTTAATTTAATTTAATATATCGGGGGCACAGTCGTGCCCACGCCAAGTCGAGCGCGAAGCACACAGTGCCGTACCATCCCTTCCTGGAAGCATTTCGCCGCATTTTCAGGCCCCTATTTGATAACCTCTGCATAAGACCAGAACGCAGAAATTTTCGTCGTCCAGTAAGCTACAATCGCATACTTAAAATTCAATATTTAAAGTCTGTAGGTTATTTAGTTCCGAAGTTAAGCGAAAGCAAAGTTTCGCATTTATGACACTCACTCATAAACTCAGAGAGCTGATATTTGATACAGAGTTAGGGTTTTATGGCCACATAATGGGAAAACTATAAAAACTAGGACAGGATGGAGTACCTGGTGACCCTGATTAGAAAACACACGAGCCCAATCAAACTGTTAGAGATCGACATACCGCCTTTTCAAAAAATATTCAACTTGGTGGGTCACTTCATTTGATGTCAAAAATCGAAGGTCTGAAGTATCTGATGAAGTACCCTCAGCTGACTCAGCTGTATTAGAGATACGGTGATGCCCCCTTCTACTATTGGAACATAAAAATCATAGCAAAAATCCAGCGTAGTGCGACATATCTTCTAATTTAATCTAGCCTATAGCGTCCCACTGCTGGGCGAAGTCCTCCCCTTCTGCTTTTAATACGCATATAAATAAAATTAAAGGAAAGTCTGGATAAGACTAGACTGGCTTTTATACTTATACTTACAAGTTTACAAGAAGAAATTGTCGAACGATTAACTTTATTCTACTCCAACAATACACAAATGAAATGAACAAATTACACTAAAATATTATTTTCGCTCAAAATTTGGTCAAAATATAATGCATTGGACTAAGAGTGGCGGTGATACCCGTAAACATGGCGCTAGATGGCACTGACTGCATTTTAAAACGCGCTTACGTTTGTTTTTTATTTATTACCTTATATGGCGAAGTGGCAACCGGCCGCGTTACAGTCGTTTACGACATTCTTCTACTGAGCTTGAAAACGTTTCCTAGGGATTAGGAGCGATTATTTGCATTTCGTTTATTTCTTCTATTATTATTTTTTCGTGAGGTTTGCTAAGGTTAATTAGGAGGTTGTTATTATAACAATTCGAAGATTTGAATACGTTAGGAGTTATATAATTAGTGACGGATGACTGAATATTACTTAATTATTAGATTTTAATTGTTATTTTCATACAGTACTCTTCGTTTTCTAGGTTTAATTTACAGTTTGGCAGTACTTCGAATCGCGTTCGTGTTCATAAGTACTTTTCCAGTATTCTAGGCTCAGTTTATTTAGTTAGATATTACTTCGTTTCGTTTAAAATTATCATTAATTTCGCTGTATTTCAGTGCTAGGTAGGTTTTTTGTAGAAAGTTCTTTGATAAATAATTATTTATATTGACACTTGTCGCTTAATTAAAAGTTAACGTTTTGTTTATAGTTTGTATGGATTAGTTATGTTAGACGGAAAATGTATTACTCTCGACTGAAGAAGCTATAAAGATACACGACACCTCAGTCGAACCACAATTTTAACTTTTTTAGCAACTCCGCTCGCAATATACTGACTCGATATATAATGTATGACTGATGCAACACATTAAATATCCAATGTTAAAGTGGCATAACGTCGAGTCTGGGGCTTAATTGAGTAAAATGCGTTCCAAACTTCAACCATCCAACTATGGGTATTCTGAAAGTTTAATAACCTCACGATCACGGCTTTTTGCTTTCTTCTTTTTGATCGAATTGTAATCATGCGTTTGATAAGTGTGGCGTTACTGAATTGGGCTCCTGATTATTGCGTTAATGTATATGTATTTTTAACAAGATGAAAACAAATGCTTCTCCTTTCGTTTGAGGAATTTGATGACTTGGTTAATACAATAGGTAATTACATTGAGGGTCGAAGTGTTGCACATCTTTCTTCCCTTTCTTTTACTAAATGTAGGCCATGACATTCGGCAATATAAAATAACATAAAAAGTAGGGAAAACCAACTAAGAGAAACCATCAAATCATAAGCTTTTAGGAAATATCCTACTAATAAATTGTAAATGTGAAAGATTGTGAAGAAATTTGTTACTCGACGACGCTAGCAGCTAAACGGAGCACGCAGAAATTTTTGTACAGGGTTAATCTGGAAAAAACATACCTCCTTACCTTTTTTCACATACAGGTGGAGCCACGAGCAACATCTTATATAAAACTAATCGTCACATTGTTTGCGAGCTTGTTTACTCGTAGCCAATAAAATTCACAAGTTGCAGTCACAAACAGCCATAACCACGTATGTTATCAAGATCTGTTATAGACCGCATGCCTCGTACGGAGGCGTTTATGTTTGCGTGCCACTGTAATCGCTTGTAGTTCGAAGTCGACTTTCTGTAGTTATTTAATCACATTTGGACTATCAGTAACTTTGACGTTATTTACATCGAAGAAAAACTTCGATGTAAATAACGTCAAAGTTAACTCGCTATTGTCCTTATCGTGTTTCAAGGAGATTAGGATTATGCATCATGAGTTCTTCACGGAAAATATCGATGTTCAACCGCTTCGCAGTCAAAATAGAAAAAGCGGACGGGGCCCGATTCACTAACGCCATGTTTCTCATACGCGTGACTTCCATTTCGATAACTTGTTAACGTGGTATTTAGTATAATCTGTCAAAGCAAAACTTACTAATACTTAGGTTCTTGGTTTAGGGTTCAGTAGCCAAATGGCAAAAAACGGATTCGTCACTTCGACTTCCAAGCCGATATAGCATCCGACACAAAAGGTATGATCCCCCCGTCACCATTAAAATTGAGTAAAGTAAGAGATAAATAAGCAGCTCCATCGAGACTTGGCTGGTTTCTTGGGATATAAATTACCTGAATCGGTCATTAGTACGCCTAACGATAAATTTAAAACCTATATAAAGACCACCTTATGTTAAAAAGCATACTATGGGGCAGATGATATCTTATCATATCTTAAAGACAAAAAGGTCTGGCTTTAGCATGGTGCAGGCACCTTCTAAAATGCTCTAGTTACGGATTAATACTGTACCAGGAACATAACGTTTTTTTGCTATATTTAACTTAGGCTAGTTTAATTATTTTACTGTAATGTTTTTTATATAGTTATTGTTGCTGCGCCGACCTTGCATCTTAGAAATGTTGCAAATTTTATTTGTTCATTTATTTAAACTTTTTGCACAGAATGTCATTGTGCAAAGGCGGATTTAATGCTAACAGCATTTTCTACCGGGCAACCTTCCGGCGATGCAAAGATAAATATCACAGTAGTTAGGTACTAGAAGGATTGTTCTTGTCATTAAATATGTAGGCACTTATATCTTCAGCTAAAACTCGAAATGAGAGGTCACTGATATCCTCACAGATTAGAAAGAGAGGGGAATGATAAAAGTACATCAGATTTCATTACTTAGAAACTTGGCGAAAGATTATCTTGATTGAGTTTCCTGTGAGTTCGGTGGTTTCCTTGTTCTATAAATGGATTAGTTAGTTCACTCTTATTATTTCTTTCGAGGGCAAATCGTGATTAGTACGTGTAATATAATGAAAATAATGGATAATAAACTGAATAAAAGTCTTAATGTTTTCTAAAAACTACTATTTGTCTTGAGTTGGCTTACGTATCAGATAATTTACATACATATCTACTGGTTCCATGATATAAGGCAATCGCGTGGGACAAACATTCAATTATTGAACACAAAGTACGTCGAAACACACAAAGCTACTATTTGTACATCACACAAATAAATATCCTTTGTAAGGACGACCCACAATACTCGACGCTTTCAGAGAATCAGCGCCCAAATTCGGGTCGTATTGGCAATTGCATTATGTTTTAGTTGGGTCAATATACACATGGGCTCAAATGAAAAAGTTATATGATATGATTAATGATATCTACCTGTATAATAATATACCTATGTTATTTGCGCAACCTGCGCATTACCTGTACAAAATCTTGGAGCGGATGGAAATACGCGAATACGCGATATTCTTAACTATAAGTTAGTTAATAATATGCTTCAAAATGGGCATTACCATAATCTTTAGGGCTTAAGTTAAACTCATCTATAAGCTGATACAGACGAGACTTTAATTTTTAAAACCAATTAAACGGGCACTAAAGGGCAATACAAGATGCAACCGAGATTAGCAAATAAAACCGTAACTATTTCTAATGACTTTCAGTCCTACACAACATGACTCTGTCTTCTGACTTATGGTACAAACATTCATCATTTTATTCATTTGTCGTTGTTTAAAGCATGATAAGTTTTGAATAACGTTTTGAACGGAGCTTTGTCTCTTCCTTAGTTGACTCTTACCAGTTCCTCATATATAAAAACCATTAAAAAATAGTTTATTATTTTTAATTACACAAACAATAGAAACAATGTTTAAAAATGATTGCTGATGTTCATTCATTGTTTCCGAAATTTCGTATGAATGTCGGTAGATGGCTCCCACCGTCGCCCT
Source organism: Eilema caniola (assembly GCA_949126895.1). Taxonomy (NCBI): domain Eukaryota; kingdom Metazoa; phylum Arthropoda; class Insecta; order Lepidoptera; family Erebidae; genus Eilema; species Eilema caniola. The sequence goes on along the minus strand of OX421460.1, from coordinate 9,831,518 downwards.
AAGACGGTAGTATAGGAGAATTTGGATAGCTTCAGGTGTGGCTCGGTGGCTCAGTGGTCAGAGCATTCCCCCTGTAAGGGCAAGATCGTGGGTTCGAGTCCCACATGAGCATTCACTTTTTTCTATCTAAATCGATTTGAAAAGTTAGCATAGTAAATGCTTCAAAAATTTCATTCAATAGAAACTTATGTTAAAAAAAATCAAGATGTGTTGTACGTATATTACATTACACGCCAGCAACATGTGCCATAATATAAAACTACCGGATGACGATATAGTTGCAATTAATGAAGACAATGAAATTGGTGATTCCTTAACAATCAAGAACCACCACAATCGGAACTAGGTCTTCCGAATTATCTAAAAGTTCTTCTCAATTGCGTCAGAGGCTTGGAAGTCGAAGTGACGAATCCGTTTTTTGCCATTTGGCTACTGAACCCTAAACCAAGAACCTAAGTATTAGTAAGTTTTGCTTTGACAGATTATACTATATACCACGTTAACAAGTTATCGAAATGGAAGTCACGCGTATGAGAAACATGGCGTTAGTGAATCGGGCCCCGTCCGCTTTTTCTATTTTGACTGCGAAGCGGTTGAACATCGATATTTTCCGTGAAGAACTCATGATGCATAATCCTAATCTCCTTGAAACACGATAAGGACAATAGCGTGTTAACTTTGACGTTATTTACATCGAAGTTTTTCTTCGATGTAAATAACGTCAAAGTTACTGATAGTCCAAATGTGATTAAATAACTACAGAAAGTCGACTTCGAACTACAAGCGATTACAGTGGCACGCAAACATAAACGCCTCCGTACGAGGCATGCGGTCTATAACAGATCTTGATAACATACGTGGTTATGGCTGTTTGTGACCGCAACTTGTGAATTTTATTGGCTACGAGTAAACAAGCTCGCAAACAATGTGACGATTAGTTTTATATAAGATGTTGCTCGTGGCTCCACCTGTATGTGAAAAAAGGTAAGGAGGTATGTTTTTTCCAGATTAACCCTGTACAAAAATTTCTGCGTGCTCCGTTTAGCTGCTAGCGTCGTCGAGTAACAAATTTCTTCACAATCTTTCACATTTACAATTTATTAGTAGGATATTTCCTAAAAGCTTATGATTTGATGGTTTCTCTTAGTTGTTTTTCCCTACTTTTTATGTTATTTTATATTGTCGAATGTCATGGCCTACATTTAGTAAAAGAAAGGGAAGAAAGATGTGCAACACTTCGACCCTCAATGTAATTACCTATTGTATTAACCAAGTCATCAAATTCCTCAAACGAACGGAGAAGCATTTGTTTTCATCTTGTTAAAAATACATATACATTAACGCAATAATCAGGAGCACAATTCAGTAACGCCACACTTATCAAACGCATGATTACAATTCGATCAAAAAGAAGAAAGCAAAAAGCCGTGATTGTGAGGTTATTAAACTTTCAGAATACCCATAGTTGGATTGATTTTATAAGTTTGGAACGCATTTTACTCAATTAAACCCCAGACTCGACGTTATGCCACTTTAACATTGGATATTTAATGTGTTGCATCAGTCATACATTATATATCGAGTCAGTATATTGCGAGCGGAGTTGCTAAACTCCGCACGCCGAATGATGATCCCTGACGTTTCAACTGACAGTTGTATTAGTTATGCGAAACAATTTCGATAAAATACTGTTTTTTCAGGCAAATGTCATGTCATTCAGCCAGGTAATTCAACATAATAAGCAATATTTATTTATTTTGAAAAAAAGACTACGCGCATTGATGGACATAAAACACTAGATAAAAAAGTAACAGCCTTATTATATTTTATTTTACTATACTTTAATTTTTATTTGAATTGCATAATTTAAAGAATTTAAAATTCTTTTTGAATTGAATTTTAAAGAATTCATTATTAGCTGGCAATTATGGATTACATGGAAAAGTATTTAAAAGGAGGCCATAGACCTACCGTATTTTTTTTAATTCAGTCATGTCATGTCTTGTCAGTCTGTTTTGTCTTCTTGTCACACCGCATCACATCGCGTCATACGAATGCTCTAACGCCTTGTATGCGCCACGTCTTTCTTTGTTAGCTGAGTTTTGTTTCTGTTTTCGCTGTTTTGTATTATTTGTTGATTTTCTGTTACCTGTTTGTTGATTTTCGGTTTTGCAAAATGCCGAAAAGACAGCGGAAAACTGTTCTCAACAGTGAAGTTCGCGAGTTTGTAGTTCGTTTGCGAGACTATTTTGCTCGTGAACAACAAAATGGCGGACCCTTGTTACCGCTTGACAATGTTCGCGATCGTGTAGCCGATGCTCTAGGAATCGGAAAGGCTACTGTTTCTCGAATAACAAAGGAAAAATTTGGGGAGTCGTCCATGGAGGACAATAAACTATTAACACCAAAGAAGAAAAATAAAAGGTTATGTCATATAACAGAACCTGATGAATTTGATTTAGATGCTATACGCAATCATATTTATGGTTACTACCTACAAGGTGAACTACCGACCTGCCAGAAGTTATTATCTTCATTAAAAGCTGCAGAACTCTTCAAAGGCGGTGCTACTTCTCTTAGAATTGTTTTGAAAAAATGTGGATTCCGCTATAAAAAATGTGACAAGAGAAAAATATTAATGAAGCGTACTGACATAGCTTTACTACGATGCGATTTTCTTCGCAATATCAAACAAATTGATAACTGGGAGAAGGTAGTATACCTTGATGAGACATGGCTGAACGCCAATCATACTGTAGGTAAGGCATGGACGGATGACACAGCCAAATCCAGCACAAAAACTCCTGAAGGAAAGGGCCAGCGCTTAATCATTTGCCACGCTGGCACAGCTACAGGTTTTGTGCCGAATTGCCTGTGGGCTTTTAAGTTAGTGAAAACAACGGAGTACCACGAGGAAATGAATTTCGAAAACTAAGACATGGTTTATAAAACTATTAGAAAATTTGAATGAGCCTCACTATATTTTAATGGACAATGCTTCATATCACTCAGTTCAAATTAACAAACCCCCCAGCAGCAATAACAAAAAAGCTGAAATTATAGAGTGGTTACACGGCAATGGTGTGGAAACTGACAGTCAGATGTTAAAAAAAGAGTTGGTTAGACTGTTGAACTTTCACAAACAACAGACGCACACATCATATTTTTTGGATGAATTGGCCAAATCAAATGGGCACACGGTAATTCGGTTACCGCCCTATCACTGCCAATATAATGCAATCGAGTTGATATGGGCGCAAATCAAAGGTATCTATATTTTTTATTTATATAATATTATGTATATGCATATATTTCTAAAAATAATTACTAAATGTACAAATATTTTCAGGTCATGCAGCTAGGCATAACACAACTCCGCCATTCACGGCAAATAAAATGATGGTTTTATTGGAAGAAGCTTGCGCTCAAGTGACAGCTGACGATTGGCGAAAAGTGGTCGAAAGAACGAAGAAAATTTGCTTACAAGACTGGGATCGAGATGTACAATACGACAATATCATTGACCAACCGTTAATAATAAACGTCACGGATAGCTGCAGTTCAGACTCAGATTTTGAAGATCCGATTGACCCTGTATCAGATTCAGATTAATATAAATAAAATACAAACTCAAAGCATTTGTTTTATATTTCCAACAAATTATCGATATTTTGTTTATCGATGTGTCCCTTCTTAGTCGATAACAGCTTGACGACGTAACTTTTGCAGCACGTACCATGTACATTTGCATTGAGTTTTTTTCTATTATTTCCGAACATTACGTAATAATTTCTTAATATTCATTTTTATAATTTACAATTGTACACAATTATGATTTTTTCGTCTTTTTAATGGACCTCTAAAGGATTTGATGTGATAGGACGTCAGTACAATGTTAAGCGCTAACGAACTGTCATAGGGATCATCATTCAGCGTGCGGATTATCGACTGAGGTGTCGTGTATCTTTATAGCTTCTTCAGTCGAGAGTAATACATTTTCCGTCTAACATTGCTCCAATTTTACGTTTATTTATGTAATCTGAAGAATTAGCCTGGTAATGGTTTTCATATTGTACACTCTTCTGAAATGGTTATTATAATGGTTGTCCCTATACTCATTATTCGTCTAACCAAATTCATTTTTTGTCATCGTAGCATTTAATTTAACCCGCACATTGCAGAATATCTTTTAAACAGGTTCGCTTGGTGTAATCCTACATCAATGTCGAGCAGAACACCTGTTACCAACATTATGGGATTTACGAACGCACCGCCCCGTTTGTCTTGCCTGACAACTGGAGATTTATGAATTATATTAACATTATATGCTTGGTACCAGATTGGGGGAGATTAGGAAGTTTTGTCGAAAATTGCTGTTTTACCATGTTCGTTACGTGTGATGGAGAAGATAAGGGGATGGCTGGATTGCGGTATTTATTTCCTTGTAGTGTGTAGTAAAATCAGATGTACAGGGTCTCATCAACTCCTTTGAGACCCAAGTTAACTTCACCTGTAAAGGATTTGGTGCAGGCATTCGTCTCGAAGTTAGGTGGTCACATAGGTCTCGATTCCGAAAAACCCGAGATACTAATTACGAATAGTAAATGAATTCCAGGTTCGGGGTTCCGTACAGCCCTTCCCTATTAAAAAAAAATTGGCAATGCTATAATATTCAACTGCGTTTTACCAAACATCAATACCGTTTTTTTTAACAAGGCTGCCAAGCTCACAACCTTCATTTTAACATTATTAACTGTACACTTCGTATGGGTTACGTTACTGCAATTGCAAAGAGGGATTTGATATACCTATTACCTAGGCTTTAATGTAAAACCAATTTTATATTAATAAGCATACAATGTCATATCCTCCTGCCCTTTTTCTAAGTTTATTTGGGGTCGGTGCAACATTTGCGTTTCTTCCATTCATCTCTAATTGCAGTTATCTCAACATTCACTCCCATCATCTCTTACACAGTCCATCTCCTTTTAGATCTTCGTTTTCCCTTGTAGCCATCCACTTCCATAGTTAATGCCTTCCTTATGACATTACTTCTGTATGCTTTACATATCCGAACCAGGACAATCGATTTCCTCGTAACTTTTTCGTGATTGGTGCTACTTTCAAACTTCCTCTAATATTATATTCATTACTAATCTTGTCCATTCTTGTCACACCAGACGTCCATCTCAACATTTGCATCTCGGCTACATGCAACCGTCTTTCATACATCACCTTTACGGGCCAGCTCTCCGATCCATACAGGACGGCGGGCCGGATCATGTTCTTACAGATTTTTCCCTTAATTCAAAGCGACATTTGCGAGTGACACTTAGCTGCCGTAACCTGCCGCCATTTCATTCAACCATCGTCAATACGGTGCACTACGGCTCAATCTAATTCGCCATCGCTTTGCAGTAATGAATCGAGATACCTAAATTTAAAAGAGGGTGGTAAAGGCGCACCAGCAAGCATACAATGTAACCTAACTAACATGCAAACCAACCGTGCGGTTCGATATAAGTTAAAATCTCTTAGCAGAATTCAGCGATGCGGTTGTTTCGAATATAAAAGTAAGCTGCACGATACTCGTTCATTTTTCATCGCTTACAGTGTTCGCGGGTTATTGCCTACATTGTAAACGGGATGTATTATTTTTTGTATGTTGTAGGTACAGCGTTCCGTGGCGTATTTTGTTGGCAAACTTTCCAACATGTCTGTGTAAATTTTGCAGAACTTCCTCTTGCTAAGGATGTGTTGAATTTATCTGTTATTATCTTGGCAATAATAGTGAAAGTATTCTGCAATATTTAAGAATGTAGATATTGCTATGTTTATTTATCAGCTGCCTGCTAACCATCCAGTTATAAGTGTCCCTTTCCAGAACATCACTGATTCGATTATGCGTATCTTGCAGAAGAAGGACATTGCCTTATTATTCAGTACTTGCTTAGTTGATATTTAATATCAACCCCAGAAACCATGTGGTGTATATGGAGGAAATATTATGAATAACTGGACACGTATAATAGTTATATTCACCATACCGATGCATCTAAGAATGATTGCCTGAGAAACCTTTATCATATCGGCTTCCAAACAGAAAAAATACTTCAAAATCGGTTTATTCATTAAAAAGCTGTACTACGGCTAGATACACACTTCCCTTATTGCATTGACTTTTAAAAAATACAAGTCAACCTTACCTGAGCAACAATTCGAGAATTTCCTTCCAGTTATTCGACAAATTCAGAATGAAATTTCAACACAAATAATATAATTGCAGGTAGGTACAATGTGTCCATATTCATTTAAAAACCGTCCAATTATGTTGAAAGTTTAACTATTTCGTCCCGTTTGCAGGCACCCGTACGTAGCGTCGTTACGTAAATTTAAATACGAAATGGGAATTGTTTGCCCAAATGTCGGAAAAACGACGTAAGCACCAGTTGAATGGAATATTTCATTCTGTAAGCACCCATTCGACAGTACTGTTTAGTTTTTTCTTTTTTTTACGTTTGAAGTGATTGTATTTAGCTTGTATTTTATCTGATAGAAGGGGCTATATTTGGTGTTTAGTTTTCTTTGCAAGGAAGGTTTTGAACTGTGTAATTGCAAAATAAGAGACCAAACCTTTAGGTTTTATTTTTGTTGAGTTGTTTCGTTAAGTTCTTAAGTTACTTTCTTTTAATTTTGCAATAATAAGTTTCAACCACACACATATCGCTATTCTTGTCGTTATTTCATTATTTAGACTGATTCAGATCTCTTGGTTGCTTTTAAGGGGCCATGACAGTCTCATATTTTAAAGTTTAAAAAAGAATGACTGATGAAATGAGTAATATTCGCGTAAACATTCAGTTATTTATTTTTTAAATTTCTTATTCACACTTTTTACTTTCTTTGCCTTATTCACTTTAGCTTCGGGCGTCACTGACTGGTTGTTAACATAGGCCTCCGTCTACGCCTTATACGGGCTTGAATCAAATCTAGTCTAGCTACTGAATAAAATATGAGTAGGAATCTGTTTTACATAAAACAGTATTTCCAACGAATTCATCAGGCTCTCTAAATGGATATATTTATTTCTGGCAAACGTATCTTTCCGCTCCTATGAATCCCTCAATTTTATAATATTGTTACACTATTCGATTAACATGCACACTCACGCAAATACTAGTTCCAAATATAATGGTAAAATTATCCAAACATTTTCACTTTACTAACATGGCCAATAAGCGTGTTTGATTCATTGAAATAATGAGTTATATTCGCGAACACTTCCTAAAGTATCATGATTGGTTAAGTAACTATTTAAGTTGCTTAAATGATTTGTACAGCATATAACTGGTAATAAAAGACGCATCTTTAGCTGCTTTATTTTATGTAAAAGTGTAAGAGTTCGTGTAAAAGAATTATAACTTACAGGTAAGTCGAAGCGGACGAAAACTAGTCTAAAATATATTTTTTAAAGTAGCTTCGGGATGACCTTTACTTTTAGGACTTGTTGTAAAATGTGTAAAAATGTGAAAACGTGTAGTAAAGTTAACGAACCCACATAAACAAACTTTTTAAAATGAATGGGAAAAATAACGAAAAGGGAAAAGTCCCTACCCTAAACTAGGTTTTTTTGTCAGTTAAGTGTATACGTTAAAATTTATTTATATAAATACATAACTTAAAATATAAATCATACTAAATTAAATTTAAAACTAGAAACTAAAACAAGCTAAACTAAATAACCGGAATATTTACATACATAATGCGTCGTGAAATTCCTCCGCATCATCACCAACCGGTAACGTTCCCAGAAGGCTGGCAGCATTGCCACGTTGAATGGCAATGCTTATCCTCTGTGCAAGATAATAACCAGCCTTCTGGTCACGCGTAGCGTCGATCAGTCGCTTTGCCAGATCTTTGTATAGAAAGCGGGCACTTGGACCCCATGTCCCCAACGTTTCAACCCCAAACGGCTCAAATACATAATCACCTGTTAAGTTACAGTATTTGCGCCGTTTGAGGTTTTCCGCAGATGCAGCAGCAGCACCGGCACCGCCTGCCGTGCTTGGAAGATGTGAAGGCGCAAGGGTATCGACACACGTTGCGTCTCACACCAAAGGCCTACCCATCTTCCAAGGCAGCAACGACATACCATCCGGTCTCTTGCCATCGTCACGCACCAGCCCATTAGGTTCACGAATGGCTGGCACGCCAGCGGTGGCAAGAGCACGGCGGATAATGTCATTGATGCAGGCATGTCTCGATATACGCCCAGCACTTCTGCAGCATGAAAGGCCATGGTGCCCAAGGCTGTCGACAACTTCACCGCAGTGGCAACGATGGGGAGAAACACACGGTGCTCCTAAACGAAGGCAAGTGGCAAGGCGGAAAGTAGTATCGTCCAACATAGTACCTATGTTGGACGATGGGAGTGCCTGAATCCAAAGGCCTGACTCCCATTCCCCCACAGCCAAAAGCCGCGCACGCTCTGAAACTTGGAAAGATGTGTGTATTAAACTGTCTCTTACCAGCTTGCAGAGCGGCGCATCCCATTGTCTCTGGGAGAAAAGGTTATCAGGCAACTCAGTGTTGGGACAAGCAACCTTCCAAGCATTAATGGCATCAGACTTGCACGACACCTCAGAGTTAACCTGTGTGTTTATAAGAATTTTCCTGGTTAACTCCTCAGTGCCCCTGAACCGACGACAGAAATGCTGGAAGACTAACGTCTGAAATTTTGCGAACGCGGAGACCACCCAAGCGAACTGGTAAGGACGCTTGGAGCCAGGCTCAGTCGTTTAAGGCCACATTTAAAATTTTGCTTAGAGTATTTTGCAGAATGTTATCAATTTTTGCCAAAAGTGTCAAATGTTGCCAAAACTGGGATGAACGAAGTGCATGAGTAAATTTAGGGACAAAAAGACAAAACCGAAGTATAGTAAAGGCCGAATGAACACTTATTTTTTGTAAATAATCTGTGATATTTTCAAAATTTTGAATTTTTTCCTCTATAAATGAATGAAAGCCATCTTCCAAAACTGGAGACCCCAGGAGGCGTAGTGAAGCTTTTTCCAAAATTTTAATATTGGGAGCTAAATCGTTGAATTTTCCTATAGTCGAGGGTCTGTCTGTCGTGTCGCTGATAAAGATTTCACATTTGTCCGAGTTGAGTTGTAAGCCGATGGATTGAAATTTATTTTTAATGAGTTCTAAATCTTGTAGAACTGTTTGTACATCACCCCCTAGAGTCCCCTCGTCTAGGTACCAGATGTTGAATTTTGAATTTATCTGTTGTATGATGGGATGTATTGCTAGGCTAAAGATAACTGGTGCCAAAGGGTCACCCTGCTGACAACCAACTGCTGATTGTAAAAGATGATTCTTGTAAACTAATTTTGTCGGGTGTCTATAACATTGCCAAAGGAATTTATAAATATGAGGGGCTTCTAATTTTGCTTGGGTCAGTAAGGTATCCCTATTCACTGAATTGAAGGCATTCCTCAGGTCAACCTTCAAAATGACCTCACTTTCACTGCTGCCAAGGTACGTCGAAAGTGCGTGTATGGCAGCCTCACAGCCCCCTTTCGAACCAGAACCGAGTTGTAGGGGCTGGAATTTTGCTGCAAGCTCTGCACTATAATACTTGCAGCAAATTTTGGCTGCCAAACGCCGTAACGTGCTTCCTACAGCAATGGGACGAATGCCACCATCCCTTTTGCGCAGAGCGCATAAGTTGGCACCGTATAGGATACTTATAATATCTTCGTCCACATTGCCGGAGAGCATTAGGTTCACTAACGCCGTCAGCTCCTTCAGAAGGGCATCGCCAGCCTCGCCAGCGCTCGGACACATTAAATCTTTAAGGTGCTGGGGGGTGAGGCCGTCGAGACCGCCAGCAGATCCACTCCGGAAGGAGAAAACGGCTGTGAGAACGTCCTTGGCAGTAACATTGAGACATTCTGTCTCAGCATTTGGTGGTTTTGGGAAAGAGAGATCAATTGATGCTGATGGATGCTTACTCTGCAGTCCCGCGAGCGTGTCTGGAGAGTAAGATGCCACCACATCGCTACTAAAAAGTAACCTCGACGCTCCCCTGATATCACCTTCCCTTATTTTAGTTTCTATGAATTTATACTTGCTCGATTCAGAGTTGTAGTTATAATTTAATTTGAATCAAAATGGTACGTAGAGTTGGAACAGTTTTCTTTAATTTGGGTTGTCAAAGATCTATGTGTACTATTGCTTTTTATGTGTAAAATTCTGTAAGAGAAGGTTATAAGCTGCTCCCAGGCCGACACGGAATTCACATTATTTACATGCTTGATGCAATTTGCTAAATTTTGACCCACAGAGGGCCTTGCGCCTCTGGGAATTCTCTTTAAGACCGGGACGGAACTTTTCATTGCACCTAAAGATTGCCAAAAAGGAATTTGGGAGGAGTTAGGTGGAACTTCCCTATCTACAACGGGGATCGTGGGACGTGGAAGTACATATTGACATTTATGGATTTTGCCAATATGCACTTTCAAGCCCCGCTCATCTTTGAAGAACCGGGCCTGGGAACAGTATGGGCAGCGCCACTTAAAGAAACGGGTTGGCCTGAACACACTTCCACATTGTCACTGCCGTTTGAGTTTTGAGACATTAAATCTAAACCAGATACAATTTCACTTACACTATTTTTACAAATAACACTACAAAATATAAATTATAAACAAAGTTGACACAGGTGACACGCTGTCACGCCAGCGCCTTCGCATCATAGCAACGCGAGGACCGACGGACGCGACGCCTCTTCGCGACGCCCCCGCGTTGCTTTAGGATGAAAAAAACTCAGCACTCAGCACTTATAAATTCGGGTACTTCTTCATACTGCGACACCTGGGCAACGAAATTAGGCTCGGCAGCGGTGCACGCTGTGCAGAGATGATAGGAGTAGCAGCACAGAACAGCAGTTACCACGAGCGACCAATAATTATTCACAAAGGGTCGCTTCACTCCACTTATAAAGTGTCGTAACAGTAAAATATACAGGCGTTACATTTTAAAATATATATTCAGTGCTTGGTAAAAGTGCCCGTCCTCCTGTTGCCATGACAACCATCTTATTAATAGGTTAAAATTATATCACATTCCTCTTTTTGCGTCAGTAGCTAACAAAAAAGTTAACAAAAAGTATTCGCCACAAAATATTCAGAAACCACTGAACATTTAAAACAGAATGCCCTCATGTATCATGTATCGCCCAAAAACATTCTCATGAAAATGAAAAGCATGTAATAAAATTTGGGTCGAGTCCCTTACCGTCAGTATTGCAAAGAGGACAATGACTCGTGTGTGAGTCATAACCACAGAAAACATGCTCATACCGGTGCTATGTAGGTTCGCATACTTATTTTTGTAAGGCTCACTTAGCAATCGTGTGTGTGTAACGTTTCAGTTAAATACTCAAATGCCTTGATCAGTCGATCTCCAGTGGGGGTAAACTCGGTGAGAATGACCCATAGTAATCGTCGTCTTAGCATGGTTTCCGGTTGCAATCGAGAACATCGTTGCATCGAAGCATGGAGTCCGCTTACTCCTTCTCATAGTTTTGGTTTGGCTTATTCGACTTATGGTACCGATACTGTCGTCTAAATCCTTAACCGTGATAGCACCTATATTGGCTTGCAGGAGATGTAAGATTTGGTTCCGATGATCTTGCTGTAGTCCCATACACCCAAAATAACTCTATTGACCTCGTCCGATTAGAAAATCAAGTACAAAATATGAGACGATTGCTGAAAACTTTAAATCAACAATGGACAAAATTAACTTTTTCTTCACAAACTGTTACAAACTATGTGGTTGTACAAATAATAAATAGGTTATCTTGCTGCATTGAAACAATTCATGGCAGTTCACAAACTAGCTAGTTGGAACAGACACAGATTTGTATTAAGTTTATTTATAATTGGAAGTGAAATTCAGTTCAGCAATATCACGTTTACTTAACATACATAATATTATTATTCTTTACATATTGCTTTGCTTGGTCACTATTATTGGCATTTCAGTACTTTTTACGAGTGGCTTTGGGTGGTACTAACGCAAGTGCTGATGCTAAAAATGCTTATTAATTTTATTAAGAGTCCATTATTCATTTCTAAAGTTTCTTTAAAGGTCCCTGGAGTTCAAGATTTTACATTTCTTACATCTTACAGCACAGAAGCGAACCTATTATCTATTCTGTGCTATAACTTATTATAATAGGTAACCTGTTACACTGGATGTGTTCGGAAGGCAGAGGATCGGACGAAATGTCGCACTTTGGGCCAATGTCCAGCAGTGGGCTGCGGTGGGCTAATTGGTTGATTGTTGACTACGTATGGTCAATACGCCCTTCAAATTTCTAACTAGCATGTTCCGAGTGAGGGCTCGGAACATACAAGTTAGAAATTAAATAAATCGGCTTGTAGCTAGATTATGGTTTGCCAGAAAACATTCGTCTTGAGCCAGACTTCAACAAATTTAAGAAAAAACTTAACGAATATTTTTTAAGTACAATCCCTTAAAGGTGAAATAATAGGATAGCCCTTCTGTAATATATGTATGCAGATATGGATACGACTATGTAATATTTAGATAGTACTTACCTATAGTTAAAAGAGACTCTTTCCTGCAGTCAAACTGTTAGAACAGTTTTGCAGGCTTTTTGTCAATATCATAGAATATATCATTGTATGATAAATAAATAAAATTAATAATAAAGGCTGGGCCAAGAGAGGTCTTGGCCTAGCCCTCAGTCTAGCTACGAGCCAATTAATTTCAACAATTGCCTTAAAGCGGCTGCTATCGAACCTCCACAGCCAACTGACGATAAAGGCGATTTTAAACTAGGTAGCTATCCTCATTACATCCTTTCCATATAATATTATACAGCCTAATCCAGTGAAAGGATGATAGAAATCGGTAGTCTGCAATCCGGCTCTAACAAAGGAATAGTTCTTTCGAAGTTTTCTAATCGGATTTGTGTCTTTAACGAGCACCCACTGAATATTTCAATTCTTTCATCCTTCCTACGTCTTACGTACACGGTCGTAGTAAATTTTCTGTATTAAAAAGTAAAGTTTTAGTCTAGCTGATGCCCACAGCTCCACCCGTGTGTCTGTTTCTTCTTCTTTCTATTCTTTCTTCTTTCTCTTCCCGTTTTAGGTGCTTTTCTTCTTTTAATTAATGGCTTCTGTATAAGAATGTTTTTGGTCATATCTCCGGTTCTACTCAAACGACAGTCAAACGTAGGGCAGAGTTTAATTCTGACCATGATCTTTTTAAATAAAGGACATCAATATCCGTTCAGAAGTTTTTACGTCCATCGCGAACAAACAGACAAAAGTTGCAACCAAAACATATTTAGTAATAGTTTTGTACTACAGACAGAAGGAAAAATCTATTCTGTAATTGAAGTACTATTTTACTTGACTCCTATTTTTTTCTATAAGCTGCTGCACACAGCTCTGGCCCACGCTTTCTCTCGGTATGAAAGAGGTTAATCTGTACCTCACCTTGTTAGCGTAACCTCAGTAAAGTTTCAAGTATTACAGCTAAAACGGATTACGTCACGAGGATTTCCTACGGTGGTAAAGCCCGTGATAATTAAGTTTTATTACATTTCATGTCTCTTGGTGGGCACTAAGATGTTTGGAGTCTAAACCAACCTCGGCTGCTGGGCTGGTATACTTTTAACGAGGCTGTGGTAATCGCTTTCCTCAGATGGCATTCATTGGATGTACGGGCACTCATCTAAATCCTTTCATAAAACTCCAGTGTTTTGGGATCTAAAGAGCAAACTTTGGATATAATCAAGACATACGCTATGATGATGAAGACATTTTTAAAGTTCATTGACAAGTCAGAGGTACGTCGAGTTGACAGATCGAGTAAAAGGTTGTCGGTTATGAAAAGATGATTTGGCTATCACTCATGTCAAGGAAGAAATCACCAAACTATAAAATGCTTTCTCCTTTCAATTCTGTTGAAGGTTAAGATAATAATATAAATGTAGATGTAGATTCATAGAACTTAAGCTAGTAGACATGATACTTCTATATTACCAGTATAAAACAAAAAAGGTAAATTGCCGACCCCGAAGGGAAATAGGCGTAATACCTATGTATTTTTTTACGAAATACAACAACGTTCACTGATTCCAATAGCTACATGTGCTAAAAGTATGTCTAATGTATTTCGTATATCTACTTCTTAAATAAACTTTTGTATTGGTAAAAAATACTTTTGACATTAGTAACGAATCGTTGAAATCATAATGCCTTAGTGACAACAATACTATATAAACGGCGGCGGCCTAAAAGTGCCTAGTCGTGTTTTACCTAAATAACTGAACTTATTAAACGCTATTTAAGCTAGTCGTTCTATAGCAGTTTCTTTTTAAGTATTTTATTTTAAAAATGGAATAAATGAAAATAGAATTATTTTAAAACACGGAGGAACGGAAAGTCACTAACATCTCACAGTGAATTTTCACTTCACTTCACTTTTCAAACGGGGACGAAGTTAATTACATTTGGAAATAAGTAAAAATACATTTTAAAATGTCGTGGTAAACTTTTTCATTTGTATTGTGTCACCGCTCTCATACCGATTTCCTGTTGAGGTAGTTAGAAAAAACATTCTTGCACTTGATACGGTCCGGATGGTTTTCATACCGTTTTTTGTATCCTATCCTATATACTAACATAATAAATGTTAATGTTTGTAAATAGTTTTAATGTTTGTTATTTAATTACACTCTGACAGCTCTTTTGGGAATAGGTTCCCATAGGTTGCGGAAAACGGGTTGTATAAGCTAAGCTACTTATTTCACAGATCATTCATTATTGTTTAAAAAGTAACAAGCTTTACTTTCTTGAATTAAGCTGTAGCATAGACTTAGGTACGGGAGTCAACCTGTTCAACCTTTTGGATGGACTAAGCTATGGCACAGGTTTCCTCTTTGGGCTAGAAGGCGGTAGTAACTTCCATAAAAGTTGAATAAACTAGACCAAAAGGAACGGTAGTAAGCTTTGGAGCCTGATTACGACGAAAGATTGGATACAAATGGGAATAATGCCAAGATTAAGATGATTAGAAGGTAAGATGATCAATGAATAAGTGTTTTAAAACTACTTTTATTTTTGAGTGTACAACGAATATAATTGTGATGATTGAATAGTTTGGTTCTATGTTGGCCTATGTCGGTTTGTGTTTGGTCAATATTGGCCGAGTATAGTCTTAACATAATCTAGATAAACAAGCAAACGGACAATTGTTTATAATAGTATTAATTACTGACCGGGCATTGTGATTGTTTACTCTACAAATTAGTTTACTAGGTAAGTGTTTAAGGGGATTTATTTATTGGTATAAGTCACAAGTAGGTAGCAGATTTTGTATCAGAATAAAATAAAAAGAAGTTGAAGTTTTATGTAGTGCGCCCGCTCGTCTATAATGACTTCAACTTGCCTAGGGATTAGCTAACATGGAAGTTTCAGAAATCAGGGTTACCTTTACAGATAAAAATACTACTAAACTGATGACTCTCAGTTGAACGGCCTCATGAGATGCTATTTCACGCCTCTCTGTATAGTATAGAAAAGTGTAGGAAAAAGAATGGAAGTGAATTCGAAGTCTTTATGGTACGGCAAAGTAAACCAAGAAAGCCGAGTCACTAGATTGTGTACGAATTTAGTAGTCGAAGGCAACAGTAACCTTACATTACATTAACATTAACATTAGATAATATTAGAGGCCTATGTCCAGCAGTGGGCATAACATAACAGAATACTTACTTTACATTATCTATACTAATATTATAAATGCGAAAGTAACTCTGTCTGTCTGTCTGTCTGTCTGTATGTTACGCTTTCACGCCTAAACCACTGAACCGATTTTAATGAAATTTGGTATAGGTGTAGATTAGACCTTGAGAAAGGACATAGGCTATGTTTGGTCGCGATAACCGACATCCACGCGGGCGGAGCCGCGGGTGAAAGCTGGTAACTTATATTACAGTAACGTAACGTAACATTAACAAAACATTATTCAAAACGCTCTATTTATACAATTGCACCACAGCCCTTACTAATCTGTCTTGTTAGTATTGTTTCCTTAAATCTAATTGCGTGGCTAAGCACCTCGAACCAGGTACATGATTAAAAGCGCCTTACGACTGCCGAGGTTTTATTGTTAGTTATTTGTGGGTTATGTATACCGATATGATTGGGGCTCGGATATATTGCAAGTGAACGTGATTTGTTAACGAGAATTCAGTATTGAGTGTATTCATTATTAGTAGATTACTACACCTTTCAAGGTGTGCATAGCCTTACCAACATAGAGGAGGGCGGAGCTCACCTCACCCGTAAGTCTGGTTCTCGGGGCGGCCGGGACCAGGATTGGGACTAATGCTAGTATAATGATGTTGACACGACCACGAAGAAGAAGCCCGGGCATTTCGTATGGACATTAAACCAACACTAACCAATTATTGGCAAAATTAATAAATATCTACCAAATTTTTATAATATGGTTCATTTTCCTTATATTTATTTCAATAATTAGGATGTTATTGATATTTCTTCCTTACAAGTCGTAATGAACTTGATTAAATGTATTGAATGGTGAATGTTTCGAGTATTTCGAAATTTATTTTCATGGAAATAAATTTACTTACTGAAGGGCCAATCAAGAAATTATTACGGTCCAATGAAAAACACCTTTGTAAATATCAATTCACGAATATACCATTTCACACTGGCTAGAAGTTTGCGTAAGACGTGTAAAGACAATAATCAGATGTCGACTGGAGCGGTAGACGTGATTTTGTACTCATTATACATTTCAGCAAGAATTTACATATGAATTTTCAATGAGACTTAATTTTTTTAGATTTACTTAGGTTTATTGTAGATTTACCTTTATTAGATGATTGTATGGGACGTTGGAACTCAGTCAACCTCACCTGCAAGCCGGTGCACTAGCTGATTGACGAATGAAGCTATGGTACTTTTCTCTCGTTGTTGGGAGGTCAGGCGGCAGATGCTCCCATAAAAATAGAATAGCTTATACGAGGAGCACCCAAAGAGAAAGATGAAGTACGGGGATCCCCGGTTTCAAGGTTAGTATCTCGGATGTAACCAGGAACGATGCTAAGATGATGATGACCAGCTTCAAAGTATTGAAATGCAAGCGATATTCCATAATATTAATACTTTTATTCGTCTCGTAATCAAAAATTTCTTTCGCCCTTTATTTTATTCTTTGCAATAATTTCCGCAACACAGGACATACTCGATACTTTAATTAGATAACATGTATGCTAATAGAACATGATGTAGCAAAATAATGGACATATCCGATAAATAATGATAAAAATTTGGACATGTGATATTACCACGAGTGCTGGCCGTATAACTATAGTAGTTATCGTTAGTAGGCATAGATGATGTATATGAGTAAAATGTACGGAAAGGGAAATGTATCTCTAAACTAGTATCTTCGAGGCGAAGTCTACACACTCGTCGCCACCCGGACCTGCACCTCTGAAGATGTCGACCGCAGTGATCGACGAAATGTCTGGAACGCCAAACCACCATTTGAACCCAGTAAAGGTTTTTTAAAATATATATGACTTGTCATATCGACTTTGCTGCACCCATTGAAATACTGCATAGTTCTTTCTGTAAATGTTTTATTACAGAGAACAATGTTTACTGCAAGTCTTTTCACAGCAAGTTTTCTAATAAGTAAGATAGTAAATTCCGTTTAAGGAATGAAAAAAATGCCAAAATATCCGAACAAACGTAATAAAACATTTACATCTGCCAATATAATATAATACCACGTTTCATGAATGATTGCTGTATCTTATTCGGTTAATATAGCCGTAACTATAATAGTTCCCGCCAACATTTTTCGTTACCCGTGGTAATCTTGTGTGCTAGCGTGTTAATTATTAAGCCGTCACGTTAAAATCAACACCTCGTAAGTTCATTGTATATGTAAATTACTACATAGCACGCCATAATTACTTTCATAATTTTATTTAAAAGATATTTTTTCTTTTTACCCGACTGCCAACAAGGGTTACGTTTTTGGTATTGTGAGGATTATTTTTTTTATACAAAGTATATGCTCAAGTGGTTACCTATCCGCCTTCGCTGGAAAGCTCATATACTGTCATAATTGTATAGCATACTCTTCAATCCTGCTACTCCCTCTTACCTTAAAAAACGATTCGAGCTTTTGGATGCCATACATTCCAGGTGGGGCACTCCACTAATTTCACGGACAACTCCTACCCCGTCCAAGCTTTTTGTCTGTGGAATGCCTTACCAGTAAGGATAAGAGGCGCAAAATCCAAAGCAGTTTTTCCCTGTAATAGATTACAACTGTGCGATAAGGCCGCCTATTGTCTGTACCTGCAATGTACCTACTAATAACAAATGTCTTGTCCTTGGTGTACACAATAAAGAGATACTTACTTACTTACTTATATGATACGTCGATACGACTTCGCTTCGGCTGATGGTAAGGTAAAGAAAAAGTCTTAAGAAATTCAAAAAAATCTGAAGAAATCAAGTTTCTTCTTCATGAGCTTCATGCGAACACTATAATTGTAAATTGATAAAGTTTTGAGTGGAAAATTCAGCAGAAGGTTTTACCAATCCATATAAAATTTATACACACCCATATTAAATGAACGTTACATATTTTTTAACGAAATATTCAAAACCAAAACTGAACATTTTGTGTATACTCGAGCGATGGCACAAAACCGGTTTTGCACGGAACGTGCTATTAATGTATATGGAGAAAGAACAACTGCCTACATTATTCCTTGGCTAATTAATAAATTACCGAAATATCTAACAACTTTATTAACAAAAAAGATACTAAGCACAAGCTCAAATCCTTTTTGTTCTCAAATAATTGTATATTGTGATTTATTTTATTCTTCTAACTAAAAACAAATGGGTAGGTAGTTTGATTATATGCATGCTATTCTGTTAATAATTTTATGTAAATCTAACTGACCGTTTTGTTTAGTACTACGCAAATGACTTTGGTTTATAAGTGCAAATTTTAACTAAACGTGTTTTTACGTGTTAATAACTAATAAAAAAAATACAAAACTTTATCAACTGACAATTATAGTGATAGCATGCTTGTGAGAAATCAAATTGTAGTGTATTAAAATATTCGAATTTATGACTTCAAATGTGATTTCAAATGAGCGTAAGTATCACAAATCCACGCCCAAATTCAAACCGTAAATCCTATAAGTTTTGTAAAGTTGCTCCTCATTGAGATCGGCGAAGCTGATATCGGCCTAATCAAGTACAAGAATAAATTTTGTGTGAACTTGCAAGGCAATTTCGAAGCCTCCGCAAAGACCTCGCTGATTGTAAAAGTTTATGACTGGTTTCTTGAAAATTGGACCACAGGTTCTGTTGATATAAATGTTCAAGTATTCATTCTAATAATTTCAACATTTAAACATTCTGATGAAACGGGTCACAGTTAGAAATCTATATTTGGTAAAAATGTACCTACTACGTAAGTGGAAAAAAATAAAATACATACATACATATAATCACGCCTTTATCCCAGGAAGGTTAGGCAGAGGTGAATTAACAGCCACATTTCACCAATCCTTATTCGGCCCCACGTAATAAGGGGTGAGCCTAAACAAAATTTAAGCTAAAATTCAAGTGTATATTGCAATCTCAGTGAAGACTATTTTTTATTGTTTTAATTTTATGACTAGTCTTATACTGTTGCATTATTTCACCCTTGAGGTACCCAGTTATTAATTTGAGTATAATTAACCTCGGTGATATTAAAAATTTCAGTATGGTGAGTGAAAAATTGTTGTCAAATCGCTTAATCGCGAGCATAAGTATAATGTTCAGTAGTCGTTGTTCATATTAGAGTCACGGCAAGTCAAATTGAAATCGAAGACAGAAATAACTATGTTCACTTGCTGAAGAAATAACTATTTTAGGTATAGAATTTAAAGAATTTATATTACAATAGACGTCTAATATTATATCCTTAAGATACTTGAGAAAAAAAAAACGTACTGTTGCCTATAATAGCTTAAAAAGAAATAAATTTAAATTTATTAAATACTGAAGCATTCAAGAAATTTTGCAAATAGAGATAAAATGAACGTATTTTTGAAGTAACAACATTCCATAATAGTTCAAGTTCTTGCAAATGAAATAACAACAAGCTTAGTTAGTGGTTCTTTCATAATATTTTCTGTCCTCGACAAAAAAAAAACTACTTGGTATACAGTTTTATTGTGCCCGACGAGTCCAAGACGAGAAACAATAAGGAATTTTAAATGGAATTGTTTCTGGATATCTGGGGCAGTTTCACTACAAACTGTAAGTTTATCTGAGAATTTAACCTAAATAGGTTTAATAAGTCAGATTAAGAATAATCAAAAGCCCTAGAGATTGATTTAATGAAAAATACATACATACATATAATCACGCCTTTATCCCCGGAGGGTTAGGCAGAGGTGAATTAACACCCACAATTTCACAATTTCATCTGTATTCGGTCCCACGTAATAGGGGGTGAGCCTATTGCCGTATTCCGGGCACTATTGTTGACTCGAGCCATGCATCTGAGGCTGAGTCTGGGCTGTACATATCTGTCTGATGTTAAAGGTAATCAGCCCTTACTCTTAGTCGCCTTGTACGATACCACATGCGAAGAGAAGGGGTGGCCCAAATTCTACTCTAACGGGAACCACGCGGAACTAAAAGTGAATATCGGGCTGTTTTTTGGTTACTCCCGAAGGAAAAGTCATGGGTGTATGCGTATACATTGTAGAATATACATAGGTATGTAAATATTTTTGTGTGTCCAAGGTAAATCTACTGATTAATCAATGAGCAATTAGCCTCCGTGGCGTAGCGGTAGTGAACGCGGCCGCTACGCAGGAGGCGCGGGTTCGATCCCCGCTCAGTGCAAATATTTGTATGCATGAATATGTAGATTTGCATTGGTCTGGGTGTTTCTATATATAATATGTATGTATTTGCAAAAAAAACCTATCTAAGTATATTTATCCGCATTCTAGATTCCATAACACAAGCTAGTTAAGCTATGCTTACCATGGGTCTAGATAGCGTTGTGTGAAATGTTGTGGAATATTGTCTGAATATTTATTAGCTTTTGTCAGCTTATGCTCTCTAGGTTGGAAGGTTAGCGGCAGTCGCTCTCATGAAGGCAGATTTTATGATAACAGATAACTAATATTTAGAAGAATGAATTGTACCAATATACTGATACGTTACGCTTATATATTATTTAAATAATATTAAACACATCACATCTCCTCTCTAATATAAGGTCCGTGAGAAAGCAAGCTCTAAATTAGCTGACTAGGTGGGGCCCCAGGCGAAGTCTAGTCAGCAATAAGTTTTCTAGTCTCCGCATACATAATGTTATCATTCAATTTGACGTTCAAAGCCACGTTCTCGTTGGAAATTCCTGAGCGAGTTTCAAAACTATGAGCTCCAAGATGTATGCTAACTTAAAGTGTGAGCTTGTGAGGAACCATTGTTTTAACATATTGAAGTCAGATAACTGTTTTCAGATGTACCCCCTTATTTTCTATTGTTATATCTCACCCTAAGGAAACATTTTAAGAATTTGTAGTCTATCGAGAAAGTTTCAGTCGATGCATTTTCTGCATCTTATGCATCATTAATATCATATGAGTTGCTATACAAGTTTCTATGCCTCAACCAGCACGTTAAGTCATCGGTCATTGTTGCCACACGAACATCTATGGCAATTGTCAAGGGCAGTCGGAGCTCTCAAAATTCCGAGTAGTCTAATGGCTAGTTTACACAGTGCAAGCTAGCATACGAGTCAGCCTGCCGAGTAGCTGCACTGCAGTAACTCGCACTGTTTGGAAGTCACCTACGCGTTACTCGTAAGGGCAGTCGCTCGCATCCGAGTTACTTCAACATTTTTTGTTCGCATTCACCTGCTCGCTAGCCAGCAACTCGTATGATATCAGCTCAGCCATCGCTCGCATTGTTTAAACGTGTTCGGCAGTAACTCGCGTCTCGCCAGTGCGAGCAGGACTGTCGTGACGTTCAGTCGACATCGCGACAACTCGCAAGACAGGCCAGCATCTATTAGGTATTGTGTAGACACAAGCTAAAAGAATAAAAGACGTAAAATTTAAAGGTCAAGCATTTAAAAAAAGATTAAGTTATAGTAGTAAGGTAAGATCAGCTAAAAAATTGATTTAGTAGTGTAAGATAGTAAGATTTGTTCCCACTTTTACTTGAGTTTACTGAATTAAGTCAGGGTATTGTCTATACGAGGACTGAAAGTGATAATGATAATTGATATAAAACGAGTAATAGCAATTGATAAATAAGTGCACCAGGCCTATCATGAACTCTTAAAACAGGTCCAGAATAAAATTGGACGGCTGTTATTCTACTAATTGCAAATGTAACTTTGTACTCTCTGTGTTTATATAGGATTACAAATTTACACTTGCAGTTGGTAGCACGGCAGCCGTTCGATTTTTGACCTAATTTAAGAGTTAACGGTACGGGCTATGATCTTTTGGCAAAGATGATAATGTATAATGGAACATTTCTTCGCAAGCTCTTTAGTTACCAGTGTTTTTAACTAGATGTTAAAAACACTGGTAGTATGATGATGACTTCTATTCTATCCTACTCAAGTATAAACTTTCTGGTAAGTTACAAAATGAAGCCGAAAGAATTGTACTTTGGACTTCAATTATTCTTTATAAGGAACACAACACTACACATATTATTATATTGTTATTGCTAAACAAAATAACCAAACTAATTGAAAGAAACTCATAGTCCCAAAAAAATTACTATATAGGTAGTAGGTACACGTACGAGTACAACATTTCTTCGAATAAATATAGTCTGTCAGTCTGATCAAATATTGGTGCCAGTGGTAAACAAGCGTGTAATCCCTAAGGAAATAAGAAGGATTTGGTATAACACGGGTAGGGACAGGTGATTGGTTACCAGAAATTGGATCTAAAAATCGGTCCAATACAATCAGTTCATTTAACGGGAGACTCGACATATAGAATACTAATTACTTTTTGGAAGCTCATGTGAGAATATTTGATTAAGGTGGATTTACTGTGTGATATTGCACACGCATTAAAACCGAATGACGTAGAAAGAGATTAGTTATAACAAAGCCAGGGCTTATATTAAAATATTTGCTAAGGTTACATAAAAGCTCCAGACTCACAACATTATGAGAGCGTTTTCACACTCCTCCGATATCCGATATCCGACATCCGATATCCGACATCCGATATCCGACATCCGATATCCGATATCCGATATCCGACATCCGATATCGGGCCGGACAATGTGAAATTCTCTCATACATTTGACTTCCTCCGATATCGGATGTCGGATATCGGATATCGAATGTCGGATATCGGATGTCGGATGTCGGATATCGGATGTCGGATATCGGATATCGGATGAGTGTGAAAACGCTCTGAGAGTAGCCTGTGTCCAGTAGTGGATTGCAAAACGCTTATTGATTGATTGATTGATGCTCTTCGACATTTCAGGATTTAATATAATCTAGAAATATTGAGAGGGTTCATAGAAATTATTAAGCAGACTCAACGCAAATTAAAAAAAAAACAAACTGTTAATCAAATGCCCCTTTAGCCAAACTAAGATATAATTGCACAACGACCAACCGAAGTTGAACTGTCGATTCCGGTCAACGATTTTGATCATATTTAAAATTTAAAATTATCTAGTTAAGAAATGAAAATATATTTCGTCATCGCTGGTTATTTCAGACTCGTAGTGGTGTGATGAATTAAAATATAATTATTATGAGTAGGATGCTTAGATGGTTCGGACACGTGGAGAGGATGGACGAAAGTAGACTGACGAAACAGATTTATGAAGCGAGAGTGAATGGGCAACCGGGTAGGGGCAGAGCTATACATACGTATGGCCATCAGATCGAAAACATTTTAAATGAAGTGTCAAGAGTAGTCGAAACCGGTGAGCATGAATTTATGAAAGTAGAAGAAGCGAAAGATGTGTGCAGGTGGAAAACTGTGCCTACTGGAAAAAAGGCGTAACTGTATGTATGTTTGTATGTGTATGAGTAGGATAAAAGTGTATGACTTATAACTCCTTCAACGTAGTCAGTCGTTCGCGAAACACACAATATCACTGCATTGACTCTTCAATTTATACGTTATATATACAAGCTGCTGAGTGAATACTTTAGACCCTCGGTTTCGCTCTATCGCCTCTTCGATAAGGCGTGTGTTGGAGCTCCGAAGGTCGCGCCGTACTATCTTCGCAATTTGCTTGTTCAGGTCTGACCTCTCCGACGAAGTCGCTTGGGTGGTTTCCCGTCTTTTTGTCATCAACCCGAGAGTCTCAGCCGAGAGTTTGGATATCCTGCCAGTCCGCTGCGTTCTACAGAACTTGATGCCCTCATTCCTCAGAGTTTCGACCAGATTGTGTAGGCTCTCGTCAACGTCGTCGATCGGTTCCAAGGCAATAAATCTATTCCCGAGAAGCTGCTGGAACTTCTCGGTACCCGCCATGATATGGATTGGGTTAGGTCGGAGGGTGGACTTCATCAGTCGGTTTCTTTCAAGTTTTAAGTTGATATTCAGAGAGCCTCGTAGAAGTCGGTGATCAGATCCGGTATTAAACCTGTTGATTACTGAGACATCTCTGAATATGTGCTTGCTATCCGTCATGATGAAGTCGATCTCATTTTTTGTCACAGTGTCGGGGCTTTTCCATGTCCACTTTCTTTGAGGCTGTTTCTTAAAGAAAGAGTTCATTAAGAACAGTTCCTCCTTCTCAAGGAAGTTGACAAGCATTTGCCCCCTGTGATTGCTAACTCCATAACCATGCGGGCCTATACGGGATTCGTTGCCAGTCTGTGTTCCCACCTTGCCGTTAAAGTCTTCCATAACAACATTGAAGTGGGCCTTGGTGGTGTGGTGTAAGGCTTTGGATATCTCATAGTGCATTTCAAAATTCAACCGCCACACCTTTAATAGTAACCCTCACATGTAAACTTTATAGAAAAACATTTTATTGTTCTCGCTTTGTCTCCATAAAATACTTTCAAATGCAACAACTTCTTAGTCTTAGTTTATAAACATTAATTTCTTCAATTCATTAAACATTCAATTGACTTATTTATCAACGACAAAAACCTACAAAAATATATTATAACATTAGCACGAGTCTAATAGAGTGCGGAGGAAACGCCACGAGGTCGTCGTAGGCGTAGTGAAGTGGTCGCGGCGCGGCGGCGCGCTAGACTGCGCCCGCGGCCGAGTGTACGCGGGCCGGTCGCCGGGCGCCGGAGCTAAGTATATGTCCGTGGGTCCTACCCAGTCGAAACTACAATGCGAGTCTCTTTAGAACTAAAAAATAATATAAACTTTCAAAAACATTAACATCTACAGCCATAACAAAAATAGACTAATGACAACTACACTACGTAATCTAAAAACTAACTATCCTCTATCCACTAAGTAAATTTGAAACGAAACTAGTGTTCGCTTACTACTGGATCGACAGGGTCATGAGGGGCACGGGGCATGCTTGAGACGGTCCCCTCGCCCCCAGCAGGATCTAATCTCATACGGAGCAGTCCTACGAAGCGAGCTACAGTGAGAGACCGGCGAGCGCGAGGCTACTAGCCCCGGACAAGTCACGCGGCGCGCGCGTCGAACGGATTGTACAACATTTCGGAAACAAGGGACGGACGAGGTCAGAGTTTACAACAGCAACGTTTATAATACAGATTCGGAGTAGCTTCGAGTGCCCGGGGCCGGCTCGAGACCCTATTAAAACTACCTATATACAACGCAGCCACTTGAGCAAACATGCGTGCGGGCCGGGCCGCCGCCGCCGTGGCCGGTATCGATACATAAATATTCAACAACATTAACTTATTACATATATCCGCACTCGTCGGATAGTCACCGCGGACGACGCGCGACGCGGGCGCTACATGGCGCTACGCACGCTCGGTACGGGACACAACAAATACCGTTCAAGAATAACAATTTTCCATTAATTTGGTCCGTACGTCTATGACTAACCCTGTTGAGAGTCGGACTGAGTCCGAAAGAAAGGAATTAGAGACGACGATAGATCAGAACGGGACTTTGGTTAAGATTTTCCTATTAAACTAAGTAGATAAACTTACGGTAACTGCAGTATCAATTAAAACTACAAGTCAAACAAGATGCAGGAGTTGACCGACGAGATCAGAGTTTTGCTACGAGACCGAGGCTTGTGAGTACGAACTGGGGCGACAGGTGTTGTGGCGAGGTCCGGTAGCAAGGTTCAGAGCAGCGTCGGTTGCGGTGGTACAGCGCCGCGCGCGGTGGCCGCCGACGCACGCGCCGCGCAGTGCCCTCGGGCGCGCGGCGCGTGCACCAGCCGGCGGGCGCGGCGCGAGGTGGCGGAGGATTGTGTCCGGTGCTGGCGACGCGGCCTAGGATGCGTGCGCTGACGGTGCGCCCGCGACCTGCCAAGTACAATGCCACATTACCTCTACATACTGGACATTTATACCATTCAAAACATAATAATTATATAAATGTAGCTCCAGATTACATGTCGTTTGGCGTGTTTGTGCTATGCGGAAAGGTCTTGGTGGGTGCAGGCTCAAGGCTGCTTAAACATCCGCGAATTTGGATAACTTCTCTCGCAAGATGTGATTTTCTTTCTTTAATAATTCGACCTCTTGCCTCAGCCCCATATTCTAGAAAAACAAAGAGAAAATAATGTCATTGGTGTATATTGAAAAAGAAACATATTTCGGAGCCGAAATGTTCACTCGTTTTGTTGTGATTAAAATTAAGTTAAAAAAATACTATGCTGTGAAACTGTTTTCAGTGATTCAATACAAGAACGAAGCCTAGTTGCCAGTCGCTCTTGAGTATATCTGGATGTAAAGGGCGAAACCCGAAGGTACACCGAAGTTTTAAATCGAAGTTGTCGTAGCAGGACATACTGATGGTGGAACTTAATTATATTCGATAATGTTCATTCAATGTCAACATTGCATGAATCTCTCTGATGGTCTTCGGTACAATGACATAGACACATACCTCTTTCTCGAGATACCCTGCCCGCAAGGCAATCTGGTTTTCCTTCATGCGGCGCGCGTCGCGGGAGCGCTTCGCCGCCATGTTGTTCTTCCGCCGGCGCGCCCAGTACTTGTCGTCTTTCAGGTCATCGGGCACGAACTGGCGATGATGACATGGGGTTAACGCCGCGCCACTCACTCAAACCTCCCTTCACCCACCGTGGGATTTAGGTCACAGCGCGCGGTCGACACTGAACGCTCATCCGCGGACGTTTAGTGTGGCCACTCACTTTATTAACAACGTGCAACTTTTTCGAAACATCTGCGGAATTCAGGAATACACTTTGTGTTTTATCTCCTCGAATTCAACGAGAGATTTATACTTGACTGTACCATACATATTTCCAGCGAGTTGTACGCGACTGGGATTCGACAGACGGCAACGACCGATGCCATTACTGAGAAGTACAGTCCGCGCTGCCGCTCGATAACTCGTTTAATGCAATTTTATTATTAACGAAAAGTAGACGTTTATAAAAAGCAAAAATACGAACTATTAACATTAAAAGTTTTCAATATATTACCGGAAAAGAGCACTAATTGATAGTGTGAAATAAACAACAATTTTCCACTCCCTATTTGTAAATTTCTTTCGAAGTTTGTAGAAGAAAATAAGTATTACCAGCTTAAATCTCCACATGCACTCGGAGCTTGCACACAAATATTTATTGCCGGGCTATTTACCTGATCTATAGTCTAGAGATTGCTCTTGCTAGTACTTTACTTGCGTGTAATTCTAAAACATACAAGATATTGCAGCACCTCTCTTAAAAGCAATAGCTTCTTCCTTAGAATCGGAAGTTTAAGATTTTGTTTGAAACAATTCAAAATTTGATTCTTTCTGAAGTTTACGCGAATATCACGCATTAAAATGAAACTACTACTACTACTTACTCAGGCGAGGTGTAGTCCTATATATATAAACTTTTCACTTTTTAACGGATTGTACAGTGATTTATTCGTTATTATTTACTTTTAACCCGACGATTCGGCTACTTTTCAGCAGCTGTGGTGACTCAAAATGTTACATGCCATATAGTTTGAAGTATAAGTTATCTCAAAGTACCCGAATTATAATGAATTGTTGGTGTACTATTTAAACAGAATGAGCTTACTGTGTCCAAGTGTGTAGCAAGACCTAACTTGCTGTATTTTGTTGTTATCTTCTTTATTAAAATTTGAGTGCTTTTGAAATTCAATAGCCTCGTGGATCATACTCGGTATATATTATATATGTTCTTTAGTGAGAACCACAAATACATCTTAAAGAAGAAGTGGTTTTAGTTCAATTCAATCCCTCACAAATTTCATATTGAAACTTCAAAATATACATTTAAATATGGAGAAAAATTAACTGCTGTAAACATGAAAAATGTTTATCAAAGAGAATTATTTGTTCTACGACCGTGTTGACCAATGACTGCGACAACTAAAAACATTTCTTGATGGTTTTACGCAGATTCTAATTAACAGAAATTAGAAAGAAATAAAACTTATATTTTGTACCATTGCAGTAAGTGAATACCATTATCTTATAGCAGACAATGATTGTATTTTTATTGAAAACTTCCTTTCTAATTAGGATGGAAGACAGGATTATGACAATTTGAAAAGAAAATACTATGGTATGAACTTCAACCACACAAAAAGATAGCACAAACTTCCGTTTTTGAGATCTCCATCTTGATGTAGTACGCCTTGAATAGAATGACAAAAAAGTAAAAGCATCATTAATATTTTACAACATTCAACCTATTCATGCCACAGATTCCTTGAACTGCTGACATCGCGAACATCTGCGCACATTAATATAACTGTGACAGTGTTAGCATGAGTTGAGATAAATTTATTATTAAAACTTACAGCGGCTGGGCTGCGACCACAGTGTTAAGTTACATGAGTCAAGAATGTGATAATGATTTAATTTGTGTAGATTACTAGTTGGAATACTATCTTGTTGTTAGTTAGAACAACCGCTGTACCGCACCCTAGGTACGTTTGGCGTGGTAGAGGGCCGTGCGCGTTGGACTGACCAAATCTGACGGTCGAATAGTCGATATTCCCCCGCGTCTCGCCGCGCACTTACCCAAGGCTTGCGAAACGGGATAGTTGCTAGTATTAAATCAGGTTAAAGTTAATAGCATGCACATTCAATTAATTACACAAATTGAATTGCATTCAATTAGTATATATTATAATTTTAATTAAGTAATATATAATTGTATCTATTTATTATACCATGTAATTAAATCAGGTGCTTCAATAAAACTTTTTGTTTGTTTCGGTTCATTCCAATCATTAACGTATATGGTTTTAACTAGGTCTCGTGTCAATTTGCAACAACTTTTTTCTTAAAAAAAACGCAAAACATAGGTATGTTCAGCAGCAATATCTGTCAAGAATTTTGTCATAAATATTCAAAATTAAATAACTTCTGAAACTCCTGGGCAATATTACATAATTCTTATTCGAAGAAACGTTTTCAACCGAATGTAAATCATATTTATTTTATAATAAAGCTTTCTATGATTTGAAGCTGAGTTATTTGATGTCAAACCAATAATTCGGACGAGAGAAACACAAATGGTCGGCAACATTAGCTAGAACAGTGTTTCATTTTGTTTCCTGGACATTATTTACGCCAATAACGGCAGCTCTCGTCAAAACTGAAAAAGAAATACCATTTAACAATGTGAGCAATTAACTTGAAAGAAAATTCTCGTCGACGCATTTACTGGATCAGCTAAACGACCCTTTATAAAAGCTGATTCAGAAATTAAGGAAATATTTAAAAGGAAATTTTGTGAATTTCAAGCAACGAACCATACAGTGAATTGGAAATAATATATGTTAAATTTTTCGAACAATATTTCGAACAATAATTAACAAAAGCGCTGTGAGAGTTTTTATTGAGGAGGGAAACAAAATTGGAAAAGGGGAGTGTAAAATTATTGGATACTGAGGTTGAGGACCGCAACAATGTGGGCTCAATTGTGGCGTTGCGGTGTTCAGACTGGAATTTTGTACTGCCACAGAAGTATGATGTTCGGGAATTCCGATATGAATTATAGATGAAATCCCTTGTGTGTTCTAATGAAGTAGTGTGTTATATTTACATTGAACACGGTATTGAGGTCATTTATTTTTACACGTAAACAATTTATTTGGGATGTAAATTTACATATCTTAATTATTGCCTCATATTTAACTATATTAGTTCTATGTGTCACATAATATAATTCTTCAACGAAGCATTTAGATAGATATTATTAAATAAAAAGATTCTAATAATAAAATATTAAAAATATAAGAAATATTTTGGTTTCCGAATTCAATATGTTTCTTTGCAGCATGTTTCAATTGTTATTGAAGTGTATTTGAGGTGTTATATATTTCTTTGAAAATTAATTGTTTTAAAAACTTTATGAATAATCTTATATCAGAATATAATAAGCAAACTAACCTATTTCTTTTTTTTTATTTGTGTGAAATAAAGTGATATCTTTTACAAATTAAGAATATTGATACAATCTTGCCTACCGGTGTGAATGTTTAGCCTTGCAAAGCAAATCAATTTTTTATATTGGAAAATTAATTAAAACTAGTAAAAGAAAACCGGATAAATGTATTGAACGATATATTGAAAATCTCGCCAAAACTAAGCTTATCTTATGAAATCAGCATAGAGATAAAAATATTTGTTAGTTTGTTTAGTTTATTGAGTTAAGATTTAAACTTGTAGTTAAATGATATTTTTTTTGCATATTTAGAATACTGTGATTTTAAAATTAAATAAAATAAATTTAAATTTTTACTGTTTAACATTTAGCAAATAATAAAAATTTGCTATATAATACTATAAAATACATACAAATATAAAATAAAAGAGAGGTAGAGAGAACTCAAGGCATCGAAAAAAGGCTGGCGGCATTACCAGGATGAACAGTGATACTAATTCTTTGAGCGAGGTAAAGGCCAGCCCTATGGTCACGGGAAGAAAATTTCTTTGAATAGAGCGCGCGCGCTTGGACCCCACAGACCAGATGTTTCGACTCCAAACGACTCAAAAATATAATTACCTACCAGTTAAATTGGTATTTTTAGGCCGTTTTGAGAGTTTCCGCTGATGTAGCAGCAGCGCATGCGCAGTCCATCGTACTTGGAAGGTGGGTAGGCGCCAGGGTGTCGATGCAAGTTTCGTTCCACACCAAAGGCCTACCCACCTTGCAAGGTAACAACGACATATCGTCCGGTCTCCTGCCATCGTCGCGTGCCAAGCCAACAGGTTCAAGAATAGCTGACACGCCAGCGGTGACAAGAGCACGACGAATAATGTTGTTAATGTTGGCATGCGGGGACAAGCGGCCTGCGCTCCTGCTGTAAGACGATCTGTAATGTCCAAGGCAATCGACTGTTTCTCCACATAGACATCGATGCGGAGAGACACACGGTGCATGCAAACGTAGGCAAGTGGCGATGCGGAAGGTCGAGTCGTCCAACATTGTACCAATGTTGCGCGAAAGAAGTGCCTGGAGCCAACCACCAGATTCCCATTCCAGCAAAGCCAATAGGCGAGCACGCTCAGTAGCAGTAAGAACACAGATATTATAATTTGAGAGTATAGCATACAATAAAGTTATTTTAGAATAATTTTAAATATAAAATATAATATAATTATATTTTAGAATAATTATAAAATATTAACTGATGCCCGCGGTTTCACTCGCTTGGTTTGCCGTTCAATATTTCCATATTTTCTCACCATTTAAACCTTCGCTGAACTTTTAAACATTCCAAAACGAAAATCAACTAAATCGGCGATAGACAAGCAACAATAGATTTTCTATTAGAAGATTTGGTGATTATATCTCAATCAATAAGCCCACCATATGTGACTATATCGCTTATCATCATTTCTATTTTGATTCTTTTGGAAGCTATATGGGTAAGTGTACTATTTTAATCATTGACGACGAAAGAAAGGCATACGAAATGAAAGTATAATATCCACACGGTGAAATATAATATTTTGTCGTTCATTGCAAGCGTTCCCCGGATATGGCAACGAACGCGTGTTGTAATCAATCACCATAAGCGCACCACATGAAGTTTCGATTAATTATGATATATGGATATTTGCGTACATTAATAACATCGCTTAATGTTCAAATTATTGTATTAATAGCTTTTGACCGCGGCTCCGCCCGCGTGGATATCCGTTATCGCGACCAAAAATAGCCCATGTCCTTTCTCAAGGTCTAATCTATCCTTACACTAAATTTCATTAGAATCGCTACAGTGATTTAGGCATAAAAGACGGACAAACAGACACACACTTACACTTTCCCATTTATAATATTAGTATGGATTATTTAGAAAAATAATCAAAATATCTTAATTGATATAAGTTTAAATAGACCTGAAAGAGAATGTGGTGACTAGGATTGAAAAGGTTATTCAATGCACAGGTGAATGGGCAAACCAGCCGGGGTCAAACTCGCAGTACACACGTTGGCTATGGCCAAATACCCCGGAGGAAAATAGGTGTGAGTGTATGTATTAAATATTTATTACCAAGTTTATTTGAGCAAGTTCGAAAACCAAAAAGAAACAAAAAAAAAGCTCAATTTATAAAATTGAACTTTATATAATAAAAGTTATTAGAATCAGAAATAAAACAGGTATACCTGGTTAAACAGTTTTTTGGCCTACCAAATGTGAGGTAATTTGTGATTCTGTAAATTAAGTGATTTTCTCTTAAGCCTTTTTTGGCATAGGTAAACGAATTCATCTCGTGTGAGTTGTGGGTAGTACTTTATCGCACTATCTTCCTTTTAAAACTTTTAAAGACTTAGTTATCCTGATAGACTAAAATAACTCTTTAACATAACCACAAAGTTAGGTTCTTAGTACTTTCTGTTAGATCTCCAATACTAGGAATAAATTAATTTGCTGTGACAGAACAGAACCAGATGTTATCTTTCAGAACAACTTGCTTATCTACATTATATATTTCTAACAGTGGGCTAGATAATTTGTACAGGTGAAGGTATTCAACTTATTGCGTATTATGCTTATATTTGCTTGAATTGATAGAAGCCATATTAACAGTTGTATCGAAATGCAACGTTGAGTATAAAGTAATTAGAACAATAATAAGTAACAATGTAATCCAGTAAAAATATATTTATATGAGAGTTGCATTTTAGTTGTTAACGAGCATAAAAAATCGGAAGCTTATAACACTTTTACACGGTAAATAAAATCAACCATGACAAATGCCAAAAATTTTCAAATCACCAGTTAACATACCGCAAGAACAAGCCATTTGATACACTGAAGCCGTAAATAAATAACACGCGCATCAAAGGAGAGCACATCAAAAAACACTTTCATGTCTGTAAAACATCCACAACGTGAAAGCATAAACAGCCGCCGCTAATAGCTTCAAATAATACTTTAAATAACTTAAGTACCAAACGATTTTTCAAGTCATAAATTCATTCGCTAATACACGCAGTCGTTTTTAACTGCACACTTATCAACTGAAAATCAACTTTATGATATTGAAAACTAAGATAACATTTGATTGCAGTACTCGTTAGTTCATATTTATTAGCTTCACGTTGACATAAAACGTTTTAGTTTTCATGCAGATGCCAATTCGGAGTTCGTGTAAGGGAAATTGAAACTTTGCTGGAACTACTGTCTGAAACTAGACAGTTTTCAGTTAGCGCAATTAAAACTATGTCATACAATATACATTTTTCTAGAAGATTCTATTCGCGGCGTTGCGTAGTAATTGAGTTGGGTTCTTGTGTTTTACTAATTAAAAAACGAGATACTAAACCATTAAACGCATTTTAGCCATGGTTCGTCCTTCGTTCATTTTGTCAAAGTTTAACCGACTTAAGGTGAAGTTAGCTTGACCAAGAAGTATCTTCTATAGATTATGTCCTGTATCACAAAATAAGGCTTAATGCAATGTCAGGTTTCGTAGATATTGTATTATAGCTGAGAACTTGTTAACAATAAAATCAAATCACACTTAACCGAAACCCGGAAATTGCACTCACGAGTCATGCCCTACACTGGTACTCGTTACGACTGCACCTTGCAGGCAATTTGTTACACAATAGACTTGATATTTGATAAAATATTTAGGGAGTATGAAGTATCATAGAGAATTATTGAAATATTATCTCAGACGGGATATTTTAAAACTGAGACGGATAATTGATAAAACTATAAAAATAACGTACTAGTTGTTGCCCACTGCGCCACTAACAAAAAATGCTAATCCTGTCGCCACAAACTACAGGTATAGTCAGCGTCAGAATGATTTTGACTACAAAGTCTCAAAATGATGTTAATACGTAGGTATTAAGAGCAAATCAAACTGTTTTGTTGATTTAAATTGTATTATT
This sequence comes from Eilema caniola, assembly GCA_949126895.1. Lineage (NCBI taxonomy): Eukaryota > Metazoa > Arthropoda > Insecta > Lepidoptera > Erebidae > Eilema > Eilema caniola. Next base: position 9,796,845 of record OX421460.1, on the reverse strand, counting down.
GTCCGAACAAAAGTTTTGTACCAAATATCAGAACAATCATTCGACAGAGAGTTGAAAAAATATCATCATTCTGAATACTTTATTCGGCAAGATCGATTTGATGCTGACTGTACTTGTTCCCAACCTTAAACAGGTAAATCATTAAGCCGTTTTTACGTCAAAGAGCAATAAAAAGATAACCTACTCTGACATTTATAACATTTGTAAGGATTATTATGTCAAAATCCCTCTCAAGTACGTATCACATTCATTGAAGCACGGTCAAGTGATAGTCGCACTTGATAGTATAGCGAATAAAAACATCTATCCCATCTTCTATCCGCCATCTTACACCAGAGGTAGTTGAGCATCCTCAGTACCTCAGGATTTCAGTACTAACAAAAACACATAGAAAGAAAGAAAGAAAAGAAAGAAAAATGCATTTATTTTGATTATTAGAGTATTAGAATGAATACTTGAAACTGTAATTGAATATGAATCAAACTATTAGTGATTTAGTTTTGAAACTTTTGATAGATCATACGGAATATCAGATTTCAGTGTAATAAATTTGGTTTCTTGTAGAATTGAAAGTACGTGTTTTGAAAATGTGACCTTACTGAAACCGGTTATAAAATCATTACGTAAAAAGGTTATAACAGTATTTTTTTATACCACTTAAGTGGCAGACAAGCACACGGCCAACCTGATGGAAAGTGGTCACTGTGGCCTATGCAACACCAGAGGCGCCACACTCGCGCTGCCGATCCTATAAAAACAGAGGATTGCTGTGCCATCAGTGTAGAAGTTAAACCAGGACAAGCACTTAGGTCCACAAAAACTCTACAGTGAGCTCTGGCTACCCTACTCACCGCCGGGAACACAACACGAGGTTTTTATGACCGCGGTATTCTATAGGGCCGGAGGTACTTCCCGAGTCGGACCGCTCGATTGGACAGAAATACCATCGTGTCCTTCCTCCTAAAAAATATTAAAGGTGTAAGAGTTATACGGTGAAATTGTTATTAATATTGTACCATAATATTGTAACGAATGCAGCTACCATTAACTATGCCTTGAACCACTATTAACCAAATCTTTTATATCGTTTGTTTTACGAGGGCATTAGTCAATATCACTAATGAGGTCAATGTAGCATTTATGCAAGACACGCGATACAGCGAAATTCATGAGCGAAGTTGACAACAGATTTGTTTGTACAGAGTTCATGTATGCTTGAACGTTTTTGAAATGAATGGCGCAGTAGTAGGTTTCTACTCTATCCAACTTCTACCACTAAGTTCTATGTCTGTAAATCTCTTTGACATAGGTTTATGCACAAGCCGGTAAGATGCCTTGTCAAAGCGAGGTGAATATTTGTTTTTGAGGGAAGCGACTAGAATTAGTATGAAATTAACGAAAATTTAATTATTTTTTGTAGTCATTTGCTAGCTTCTTTCTTTTCCCATTATCGAAACGGATAAAAATGTGTTTTGGTCAGACTAATTGATTGTTGTCTTCAATAAAAACTGCATTTCATGACATTTTTTAAATTAAAATATATAATTTTTTTTAAATTGTAATATATAATAATTGAAATAAGATGATGTGGCAAGATATTGCCGTTTATGTTCCCCCCCCCCCCCCCCTCTCTAACCCATGTAGGTAGTTAAGTCAAATGGTAGTGGGTTGACGTCGCTAATGTTTGTGAGAGTCAAATTAGTTCTTCATACCTAGATGTGGTTGCCATTAATCTCAATATTAAAATCATACGTATAGAGACCAGTTGAAACAGGGTGGTGAATCGAAAATTTGAAAAACATTCATGCAGGAGAGATGGGGTAGATACGATCACAGTATAATACTCCCATCGGCCGAGATTGTATCGTGTCGCTAGATTCATAATTTATGAACCGGCAATACCTAGGGGTACCGCGTGATATGTGGTTGCGATGATATAGGGGATCTGGATGTGGTAATAATCTTCAAACAAAATGAAATGTGCAAATCTTCACTCTGTTGACTTCAACATTGCATTTATAAAACACGGCATTTAAGTTTCCAAGCAACTTACACGCCTATGAAAACGTTCAGGGCGTCGATTCTACTAAAGTAAAACCATTGTCATACCACAGATACTGCAAAAATTACCCATTTAATTTTAAACTTTAAAAGTCATGGTCTTAAAGTCTAATATTAAATGGCATTTTGTAGAGTGAATGAAAAAGTGAAATGTGACACTCTTCATTTAATTTTGGACTTTAAGTTTATCGCATTAAAGTCTAAAATTTAATGTCATTTATTGCAGTGTCTGTGGTATGACATTTGATTTGGCTTTAGCAGAATCGAGGGCCAGGCCGTAAAACTTACAAGAAACGAGAAATTACAAAAGTTTTACATATTCATTGAAAGTAACTCCAGCCAACTAAATAAAAAAGTATGATTTTATTTTACACTATGTAAAGATGCACTATATAAAGTATAAATAACATTGCGAGCGCACAAAGGCTTTTTATTTATTTTCTCTGATTGAGTGATAGCACTCGTATGTCAGATATGTCCAATATTTCAATTTATTTCTATTGTATTCTAAAACTGGCCTTTTGTTTCATCCAGGTGTATAAACGCTTGTGACGGCTTATCTAGTTGTAAAGCCGAGTGTATAAAATAGTACGTTTGATATCGAATAGGCCGCTTAACCATTCAAAGAGAATATACACTATTGATATCAAAAACACCGGCGTCAGTACTTGCGAGAATGTTATATTATGTTAGTTTCCTTAACTGCATATGTGACAAGACAGTTTTATTCCATCCGTATGGTTCTGATATAGCGGAGAGTACTCTAAATGCTACGAGGCACCTTCATAACATTATTTTAAAGTGACGTTCAAGCCTATGCTGCCATTTTCCTACGAGGGGTTTTTATATACCTACCACCTACTATCTACTATATAAAAATAAGTCGGGTTTTCCTTCCTGACGCTATAACTCCAGAACGCACGAACCGATTTCCACGGTTTTGCATTCGTTGGAAAGGTCTCGGGCTCCGTGAGGTTTATAGCAAAGAAAATTCAGGAAAACCGACATCCACGTGGGCGGAGCCGCGGGCAACAGCTAGTACTGGTTAAATGTTAACTGTCCAATAAAATGAAATATCCCTACAGAACATAAACATGAGTCCAATTAACTAAATTACAATGACGGGGTGTTTGGTAACAGTGCATGTCCAAGGAAGGACTGAATTTCACTCACCATAGTTATAAACGAATAAAATCACCGAACTACAGTGCATTGTAAGTTATAACAAGTAAGGAGTAGAGTTCAACATTTTCAAAGTGGTCACAACAGTCAACAATAGTCAAAGTTGTATACAAAAATAAAACAGCTTAATAAAGGCAAAATTTCACATAAAATAAATTCTTCAGGATTATTCGTTAAAATAATGATAAATGATATGTAATAAAAATGTTATTTTTTTTGACATGAAACTATTGGCTAATATTAAGATATTGAATTCAAGTGATAAAATAATACGGGTACATAAAAATATGGTTACTGAACACCGGTTTTCTGTGCATTGGAATTTTAATACGTAACCATAAATATCCATATTCATTAATAACGAACGACAGGGGGCAATATGTATGATAACTTTGATAAATTGTGAAAACCTTTGTGTGGTAACAGATAAGTATACGCCCATCATATTTATTCCCATGGGAACTTATGGAGATATTCCCGAGGCACTTGGTTGAAGTATATTTATCAAGTTTTATGAAACGTCAATCTGCCTGCCAAGTTTTCTATGTGATTCATAAATATTTTGGAGAAAGAATATCTTTTTGATCTTAAATATGTTCGTGATAAATCGCTATAGAATTTACTAACAATAATTTTATTTAGCTGTTGCCCGCGGCTCCGCCCGCGTGGGACATCCACGCGGGCTTATCGCATAGTGTCCTAAATTTTAGCGCAGAGTCGAGCATTGAGAGCTTAATAGATACTCTTCTCGCCTCTTTATTTGATTCTTTACTCGACTTTCTACTTGCCTCTCTACTCGATCCTCTAATCATCCCTGTTTCACTCTCTACTCGACTCTACTCAACTCTGTACTGGACTCTCTACTCGCCTCTCCACCTGCCTTCCATTCACTTCTCTAATAGTCTCTCTACTCGACTACCTACTTCAAATTCAATTTTTTTATTTCTCAAAATTGTGCAACATGATCACATCTATTGCCGTCAAATTTCGCTTAAAACCAAGTTTACCACCGCTTCCTAGCCGCTAGTGCAGCAACAAACTCCATTACAGTATTTTGAAATGTCAATATACAAAGAGTGATTTTCTAAGATTAAATATGAACGAATGTACATTTGTCTAGTATCAAGATCATCAAAAGATTTAAAAAAAATCTTGCCTATCTACTCGCCACTCTACTCGACTTTCTAACTTGCATCTTTATTCGACTCTGCTCCCATCTCTGTCCTTTATCTTGTTCCTTCCCAGTTGTCTCTCTTTTCTACTTCACTATGTCTTTCCCCAAGCTCTAATCATCTATTTATTTCATCAGGATCTAATCATTGATGAATTTTCATTCAAAAGGAAGTTCGCAATTCGTTCGGTTTACTTTCTGTTAGTTTATCACGGAATCAAAATCGAAGCGAACGGAAATGATGAATGGAATTTTATAATTCTTATGGTGTTGGATAGGGTACACAACTCATATCGAAGAATTCCGCATCTGATGCCTAGATGCTATCCATTTCTTTACCCGTCCATCTTTGTATCTGGAATGATCGGTCTTGAAACATTACGACTTAGGCTGGAGTTAGCGCACGTCATGCACTATTATTTACTTTTAAATTTTAAAGTGGACAACCCCTTCGGTGTGTGAATGAATCCACTTAAATGTGCCGGACAGGTACACGCGTGGCGCTGGACGGCGACAGCATCAGCTCTTGACTTACCCACCAGCTTGGCGTTGTTTGGCATGGAGTAACTTATAGTACTTGTATGCTTAAAATGTAACGTATTTCATCGTATTTTTATGATTTCCAGAAATTTGCCATATGAATAATTGATGTAATGTAATGTATATATTTAAGTAACTGACTGCAAATAAGCGCTTTAGCGCAAACTGTAAATTTATGTTGCTAATAATGAATGAATAAATGAATAAAATTAAAAGAAAACTTCAAAATTACAGGAAAAAATTACTACTACGCCTACTTTGTTTGTGGTAGCAATCATGTCGTTTCGTTTTTAAAAAATCAATGTCTAGGCGCTTTCTATTAAAATTACAGTATAGTAAAAATTGATAAAATACAACTTAAAAATAACAGTCTACAGTACGTACATCCTCATCAATATATTTTGTGTATATAAGCGCAGTGACTTTTATCAGCTTTAAGTTCGTTTTCTCAGTCACTCTGGTAGGGAGAAGGTTCCCCAGTAAAGCCATAAGAGTGGTGAAGGGTGTACATTTTCAAAATAGAAGTCGGTGGACGATAGTTCTTAGCTCGATGTAGTTTATCGAATTTAAATATCTCTGCCATCTATGCAAAGGCAAGCCGGCAGGAATTGAGCTGAGAGGGACCCCTCGCCACTACCACACAATATGAATTCGGGTATCAGGATTTCTCAGAATTTCACTACTATGGGAGCTAAATAGGCGATGAACCGTTATATGTTAAGGCCATAATTTCCGAAACGGATTTTTATGATCTTTTTTGCTGGAAAGAGAAGGGTGATACCCGGTCAAGGGAGGCAGAATCAGATGGCGGGATCTAGAGAGTAACAATCTAGAAATCTAGGAAAATCCTCAAAAGGGGCTGTATCTGCTGCTTTTACATAATTTGAGTATTTGCCTCTAAAGTCAAGATTTTAAACTGATGATAAAAAGAAATAACAAACTAAGCAAATAGTTCTACTCAACCGATAGCGATGAATCAAACGTAAGATTTTAAATCTGACCCAGCCCTTTGTAACAAAAAAAAGACGGGTTGCACTCCGGGAGTGCCGGCAGAAGTGAAAACTTTTTCTTTCTTTCTCTCTTCGTTATATACAGAGAAAAAGATTTAAGAACAAACCATACCATACCATACCTATAATATAGCGCCAATCATAGAACCTATTACTAATTGTCTGTCAAAAGATATTAATAAATTACAAAAAGAAAAAATAATCACAAAAAGTGTCAGTAGCCCAGGTTCGAACCCGGTACTATCTGAAACCATAAGGACTTACAGTCGAAGCGCTTACCGCTAAGCTACGAAGCTTCATAGCGTACCTAACAAAATAAACTATCTGTTACTAATGTTGTATGACGTCAGTCGTCTGTTACGGTTCAAAGGTCAAGTGATCCTGACGCGAGTTTTACACTTTTTACCCATCTGGGAGCGCGCGTTTCGAATGCAGAAACGAGCCGTGCGAGCTATAGTTGGGATAGCAGGACTTTCGGCTAGACCATAATTTTCCCAGCTAGGTATACTCACCCTGCCGTGAATAGTTATATACCAGGTCGCGATACACGTGAGAATTAACTTTAAGCAGTTTGAGAAGCGAGGCGATGTGCATTGGTATCACACACGGGATCGCGAAAAACTGGAATCGATACCTCTCACTGGCAAAATCTGAAAAGACGACTAATGTCATGGGGCCTATTCTAGCAAGGAACAGACTTCTATTTTATAAAATCATCTGAAATCGATACATACAGAAGAATTTTTAGTTTATTTGAGAGCTCGACTAAAAAAAACAATTAGGACACAGGTAAGTTAAGTGTCATCATTAGATAATGTTAAGATCTCGTCTAGGTAACTATACTCCATTCGGGTAGGTACTGAACTAAAGGTAAACAATCTTTGCGTGACTATTTATAAACAAATTAAAAAATAATTATTATAAACTGAGTTTTTAAACAAAACCTATTAAAAAGACACATCAAGTTGTTTACGTTTGTGCCTACCTAACCGAATGAAGTACCTATTGATTATTTATTCATACTGTTGATTGATGGCACTTAGTAGAATTTGTTGTTACACATATTGAGAACACTTGTGACACCTGACCGGTTTCACCTAACGGCATTTTCAAAGGTTTACATTCTACTTGCGGCACGCTATGATGGCTGTTTTGACATATTAACTAAGTAACGATATTGACCGAGTAAAACGGTCTAGTCATCTGAGGTTGAGTTTATAAGGTAGTAGATAAGGTGTTACTTAACGGCCGTGTGAAAAAGAGAGAGCAAACAAGTTCTGCCAAGTTCTCTTAGTTCTTAACGGCCATCGTACCGTGCCGGTAGTATAAAAATTTGCATCTGCAACATCCCTGGTACGTAGGTATGAATACCAACTGCCCAGTATTATAACACTTAATTTTTACGTAACTTAAATCACAAGCAACCGGGAAAAATGCTATGATTATGATAATAATTATTGGGGTATTTATAATAGTAGGTCAGAACGTAATTTCAAACTAGATTTGATCTATGTCTATGCACAATATGGTTCTAGTAAATCATTAGCAAATAGCTTTTTTTGCCATACCGCTACCGCAGAATTCTTGGAAATCGATTTACTGCGCCAGTGTTGTAAGATTGAAGACTGATTAGAGCTACAAGCAACACGTCGCATTTATGTTCGTGAACGGTTCAATTTGTTGCCGGGGGAGGTTCTCTATTATACTCTATTTATATGAGTATTGCTTTTTTGAGTAATGTCATATATATGCCTAAATATTTACATGTCTAAAAGCATGTAGATTTGATTTAAAAGTGCTAGCTTTTCAATTTACTTTCATTCTTATTTATTTTCGTAAGTGCTATTTAAACCAAGTGTATTTAGCGGTAAATGTTATAAATATTTACAACATACTTAATTCAATCGCTCAATTTTTATATCATCTATATTTCAAAAGTAATTATCAAAGAAAGAAATATTTTTCTGTAATCTTAGTCGGCCACCTTTTAGATTCATATAAGCCACATAAAATCAGCAAAAAGTGAAGTTGAAGCTTCACTGATCATATTACTTACAGCTTCAAGGTAAAAACAACTTTTTCTAGTAACTTTATTGAATGTTGTTTACTTCTACTGCTAAGGGTTAATTATATTATAGAGTAGCATAACACACTATAACCACTTAAGTTCTTAGAATGTGTAGTGATTATTAACGCATTATTAGGAGAAAAGCAACTAGAGATTTTTCAGTTCATATCTGAATTTTTATCTGATGTTTTTCTTTACAATTGCATGTGAAATTAGTCTTGTAAATCTGTTTCATTGTTATCAATTGATTTACATTATTCAATCAACTGTAAACTGTACGTTACTTATTTCGTAGTACTGTAGTAACAGTAAACGTTTAAAAGTACATTGCCATTATACAGTATTGATTTTTCTAAAATAATAACAAATTTAAAGCAGCAATTATGTTTGTCAGGCAGCTTATTGGTACCATTAGACATGAGACAAATTATCTATAATAAAATTAAGGTTTCGATAAAACACATGACTTGTTACAAGCCGAAAACGTATTAAAATTATTAATGAAAGAAGCAGCTTTGGACGACATATTTGCAAGTCACAAAGTTACATCAGTAGTATCCCCCAGGGCATGCGTGTCATATGCACGCCTTGTACTCGTAATTCAAATAATTTATGGCCAACTACCTTTAGTCATGGTTTGCATTTACTATTGCTTGCACCGCATCTATGACGTCACTTTTAGTCAAGGATCCTTATTATTTAACATTTTCTTCATTTGTGGAAAATGCTTTATTATATTCATAATAATTGTATGTGGATAATTATTATTTATTAAGTATAAAATAATATTCAATGTTGTTAAATTAAAAAAAATATATACAATGAATTCTAAATTCTTTAACACATCTTTACATCAATAGACGTCATTGAATCGCATTGTACTATTAAATTTCATGCTTCCATTTATGTCTGGATGTTCTTTGCACAAATAAGTAAAATTCCGATTCAATTGTTATTCAATGTCTTAAATTAAGATGAAAGCTCTGAAAAATTGGAAGCACCAAAAGTAATTCGTTCTAACACGTGTGTACGACAGCTGGACATAATTTATGACTAACTATCGTTCGTCACGGTTTTGTCGGGAGATTTGTCCTCACACTTTTGTCACGTGCCGAGTGTGTGACATTGCCATTTTTGAGGGTTTAACCATTGTTTGTTGTACGCGTGAAGTGCCACACGTTGGATAATTTATGGCTTCCTTTATTGTGGGGTTGATAGTAACGTTTTTATGCTATTTTTGTTGGGCGCTTGAACGGTGTTACGTATTCATTTTTCAGTTTTTTTTGTTATGATGGCGTCTGCGTATTTAACATTTAGAAATATTAATACATTTTCCTATGTTTAGTAGCGACTTAGTAGACATAGGAATGATAACTTATCACAAACAGTAACAATTCCTGTTATTTAGTCATAATCGAATAAACCGTATAGCATTGCATTAAATACGATTAAAAAAACAAGCATTATTTTTACATAATTACATAAGCTATAGGACAAAATGTTTTAAGCACTAGAAGTCATTTAGGTTTGGGTTCTATAAAAAACTATAATTCAAATTTTCAACTAACAACACTGTAATATAAAATCGTAATTGTGAAATGCAATATCGCCATTAATCAACATGATTGTCTATACTTTAGATTGTGAAAGTGATAGAAAGTGAATTTAATCTTGCTATCAAAAATACACTTCCCATAATTGAAGTTAATTTTCTTATTAAGTGATAACCAATATATCAGTGCGGAAACTTTTTGATCGAAAAAACTGGAAACCTTCACATTTATCCACCATAACACAGTATACATACTGAATTGAGTACCTTTGTGACAAAAGTGGTTGTAATTTGAAAAAACAGCACACATTGCTATGTGAGTAAATATTAGCGCTTTCACCGAATACGTTGTGTTGTTACCAGTCACTTACTCTTATGTAAATCCAGCTTAAACCGCTGACAACCACTGCAAATCGGCATTGTTAGGAGTGCACAGTTGTGTTCGTGTAAAAGCATGTCTTTGTTCAACCCTTCATAAAATACTCGAATACTTTTAATATAACAAACATCTACAATAACAAAACAATTACTTTAACAGCTATGATTAAATTTGATGAACATGTAAAACCTTTGGTAACTATCCGAAGTTAAATATAAAGTCATAGAGTGTTAGTAATAGTGTAATTTAAGTGATAACAATCTTTCCAAGTAATAGTGGACGAAATTGGTGGTGAGGCATTTTATGGTCACAATTTTTGATTAAATTTCTTCTTAGCCCAGTCTGTAATTGGCCGATAATATTAAATATGGTGAAGATCTGGTGAAGTAGAGTAAACAATTAAGTTAGTCCGGCTGCCGAGGTATAGACCTGAGATGCAACCAGGATTATCTCTAAGTTGATGATGATGAAAGTAAATAGGAGAAAAAGAAAATTTTATTTTTATTTGGTTAAATTTGATCTTAGTTTAAAAAACTATATTAGTAAGTAATAGCTTACGATAATTTTATTTCATTAAAAATCCAGGTATTACAAAAGCAAAGTAACTTATAAATAATGTACAAGGAGTGTGTTACAATTTAAAATGATGCTCATATAAGGTTTTATTTGCATTCGTAAAAGCAAAACGTAGTTCAGTTAATGCCAACAGAAAGTGCGCGTCCATTTGTGTTTCACTAGTCGGCCTGCTCCGGGTTTGCCCGTGGCATATTTTGAAACCTCGTACCGCCGCTTTGAGCCCGTAATTTTTTACTCTTAAAATAATATACGGCAATTTGCTGGAATTGTTGATATTTATCATCATTTCCTTTAGTAATATCAGGCAAAATACTTAACCGTCATCGATAAACGGGGTATTCAAAACAAAATGATTTTTTCAATTCGACCCACAGTTCCTGAAATTAAAGCGTTAACAAACAAACTCTTCAGCTTTATAATATTAGTAAAGGTTAGTATAGATTCGTCGAGTTCTATCTTTTATTTTTAAGTAACGGTTTTTTTGGCATTATTTATTGATAATCTTATGTGATTTCTCTACATTTCTATTTTCTATGCATCTGTGTTGTGTGACTATGGCTGCTAAAAATCAAGCAAAACATTTGGAATAGCATCAATAATGAAGTAACCTAAAATAAATTCTCAGGAAATTCGTTTCAATTTGTTTATTTCAATGTGTACGTAATATTAGCCCAAACTTTCGACAATCTCACGAGATAAAGTACCTACTTCGTAATGCAAATGCAAAAGTATAAATGCGAAAGTTTGGAGAAATGTTTACAGGATGTGTTACTCAATCTCAACAAAATAGCTATACGGAACTGGATAAAACTTGGCAGTGAGGTAAATTGTAGTCTGGAATTCTTATATACCTGTTAAACTACATATTATCTTGGGAATAGATTTCTGTGGGTTGCGGGAGCGAGATTATAAATCATGCATGCATGAGGACCAGCAGGCAACTGAACTGCTACTATCATTATCAATAGGTAAAGTTTATGTTATAATTTTTGTACTTCCTATTTGAATATAATATTACTTTTATCAATCCATCAATCAGCCCACTGCAGTCCACTGCTGGACATAGGCCTCTCTCAATGCGCGGCCTTCCGCATCCAGTCTGTCCCAGCCACCTTTTCCAGGTCATCAGTCCATCTGGCTAGGGGGATCCTACCTTCCGCCTGCCTTCTCGCGGTGTCCAAGCTAGAACTCGTCTGCTTCAGCTGCCAGCAGTCCTTCGACAGACGTGGCCAGCCCATTGCCATTTCAGCTTGCTTATTCTATTATTGCTTTTAAGATGATAAAATATATTTGTATGTAGAATCAAACATTGATATTGGCTATAAAATTTATCAATAATAGTAGTAAATACGATACAGGAAGTAATCACACTACGTCAGTCAATATTATATCACAAGTGATTACTTTGGCTACACGAAATGAAAGATTGATGGCTAGATCGTACAAAGTAGCGTGATGTCGAGAACAATGATGCCTAATAACGTATATATTTTAAAATACACACAGAATATCGAAGTAAAAAAGACTTTAATGAAAAAAGGATATTACAAAGTAAACGAATACCTTAATGATAAAAATGCATGGTCATCCTAATCTCTTTGCTTGCTCGCACAATATAAACCTATGAAAAATAAAATAAAAACAAATTGTTTAAAAAAAAGAAACTATAATATTGTTCACTGAGTTTCTTGCTGGTCTCTTCTCAGTAGAACCAACTTACCGAACCAGCGAAAGAATCATTTTCAAATGATTTATTTACTTAATTTAATATTATATTAGTAATTTCCTGACATTATTGTAAAATTTTGACGTTCATATGTGCTCTTTAGGTGCCTAAACTGAATAAACGAAATTGATTCTTTGATTCTTTGATTCTTTGAGTGTTAGAGAGAATGGAGACACGTACATATATGTAACAAGTTCACTTGTGTATGTCAGAGTTCTTTGGGACCCAAGCCAAAGCGAACTTCACCTGCTAGCTTGTTTATCAACGCCGCTTTAGGGCCAGTTTTCCTTTCCAGAGTCTGGTTCGGATGATAGTTGCTTCAAAAGTAAAAATCATTTTAGTAAAGAAGAAATGTAACGTGAAAATCTAAATATCTAAATCTCTTCCTATTTCTTTGGAAATTTACAGGCTTTAAGCAAGTAGAGTGAGCCTAGAAATTCATAATACCAGATTTTGTATTGTCATCACAAAAATCTTACCTACGTAACTTAACTACGTAATCATGAACAAACGTTATATGGCAGAATCAGCACGAATGCGCTAGCTGCCAGAGGAAGTGTTATTCATGCACTTAATATCGATGGCGAGTCGTTAGATGCTGCGTGACAATTGGTTTAAAGTGTATATAGGAGTATAAAACGGAGATTGAGAAAAATTCCTATCTAGAACATAAACGTGAAAGACTGCGACGTTACCCTTATATGGTGCAAATTATTCCTTCCAGGTTCAAGCATTCGGCACCTTTTTTCTCTGTCACATAATGAAGAATTGAAGTTCTTCACCAGCATGTGTTGATCATGCCACACAATGTTGGATCTTTCCGAAGGGTTTTTATTAAAAGTATCAGATGAGATCGTCCAGTTAAAAAGCACCATTGTGCATTATAAGTGACCTTCATTCCTGAGACTTCACCTGCCTGTTGAAGAAGTTGACATTTCCTTTATGATTAAGAAATCCATTGAATGTGGTTGGTAGGTTTGTCTCACCATTTTTATTTAATATTTAATTGATCACGATATTTACTATTTACTTTAGGATTATAGTCGCTAGCCAATTTTTGATTCAAGATCTTCTTAGTTTGCAGTCATTTATCTGTAGGGACTAATAACAATGCGGATGTTTTGCTCTTAGTACCATCTGAGCATATTTCATCATTTCATATAAATTTTTAGAAATACAAAGTAAAATGCAAAAGGAAGCTTTAGAAAATTTAACACGCCTGCAGGGCTAACATGCGCGCCACGAGATAGCTATCTCGAGGCATATTGCCGTTTTATGTTGATATGTCGACTGTTGGTAGCATGAAGGGCTAACATGCGCGCCACGAGATAGCTATCTCGAGGCATATTGCCGTTTTATGTCGATATCGACTGCTGGTAACTTGGCAAATTTCATGGCGATCTGTCAGATGTCGACATAACTCGACTTCGAGAAATCATCTCTACTTAGTGTCTGCAAATTGTAACATACGTGCCCTTATTTACTCGAATTTCGACATTTAAAATGTTTTGTCTCTCGTCCTTCATTTGGTCGACGAGAAGTTATCTCGTGTAAACTTTTCTTGTGCTCGGTTCATTTTGGATCAAAATTTAGTACCTTTGTGCGACTGCAAGCAATTTTCGACCTTAATGACATTTCCTTTGTTACGTGTCTTTTCGCGTTAATTGATGACGCTGATCACGAATGTACGAAAAAAATTCGATAGCATGTCATGTCAATAAGGTCGAAAATTGATTGCACTATTTTTTCTCTTTTTTAAATTAAAATGATTTATCTACCGTCTTTCATTTGGTCGACGAGAAGTTATCTTGTGTAAACATTTTTGTGCTCGGTTCATTTTGGACTAAAACATCGACTGCAAGCCATTTTCAACCTTAATGACATTTCCTTTGTTACGTGTCTTTTCGCATTAATTGATGACGCTGATCACGAATATAAGAAAAAAAATCGATAGCATGTCATGTCAATAAGGTCGAAAATTGTTTGCACTATTTTTTCTCTTTTTTTCATACCTAGCATCCCTAGCTAGTCTGTGCTTTCGAGCAAATGGCCGTATCGGGCCGATTTTATCGGATAAATGTTTAAAAATGTGTATGCCATAGACAACAATTGAAAAAGTTTGACGCGACAAAATATGTCGGCGTTACTTCGCTCGAGAAGACTCGAGATAATATCTCATCTCGATTCGAGATATTTGACGACGCGCGCATGTTAGCCCTGCTGGTAGCAAATACAATATTTCTCTCAACGCGCAAAGGAAGAGAATTTATATGTCGATAAGTAAGGCGTTTGATTGCAATATTGCAGTACAGTACATTTCCATCTGAACGTACAAGTAGCATACGTGACGTTATGAGCAACCTGTAGGATTCTGGAGGCACCACACGTATCCTAAATAGAATAATGCTTAAAATCTTCACAAAAGACAGATACAGCAGGAAGTTATGACGCCGGTGCTCGAGTTAGGAATGTTGCTGACTGGAATGCTAATTGTAGAAATAGGCCAATGACATTGTTGGTAAATTTTACGATGAATTCAGAAATTTAACGTTTACGCTCTCGCATTCCATGATAATATACATTGCTGTTATTTTATTTAGAAATGTTAGTCTATGTTATGTTTCAATATTTATTAGAATTATGTATTTTTTAACAGAAATGAGTACGAAGATGTATTCAATTGCGCCTAAACTGTGCGATGAATAATAGCGAAGACTATTACAAACTAAAGTAAAACTTTTACAATCTACTCGTATATATATTAAAAACTCACTTTACAAGTTTCACACAATTATATTTAGTTTTATCACTGTATAATTTATAATGATTATTATAATACTAATATTTAATTTATATTATAATGATTTTTTATTTTTATAATGATACTTAATGATTTTATAAATTAAATATTAGTATTATAGAGTGATAAAACTAAATATAATTGTGTGGAACTTGTAAAGTGAGTTTTTAATATATAAAGATAGTAAAATGAAGTTCCATCAAGAAGTTTCAACAAATTCAATCAACTACATAAAACTTTTACATTTTATCTAAAATTTTGGAGACTGGGAAAGGATTACAAATCTGACTTACTAACTATTTAAACAAAGAAAGAAAATAAAGAATATCATACTTACACTTAAACTTAAAGAAAAACTCTTGATTTAGTATAACAAACACAAAATATTACTATCCATGGGTGCATTATGCAAAGCCGACACAACAATAGCGGTGGAATAATCCGAACAGTCTGCACGAATGTGTACGATGTGACAACTGTTCTTTTGTGCACCCAACTGTTGGTAAACGCTATTGTCCTGCTTTGAATTTAGCATATTTAAGCGCGGTCCGATATTGCCATTGAGGTCACTACAGTTTTGATTACTTTGCTTATACCTAAATAGATCCTGGTATAGTGGAATTGGAATAGTATACGTAAGGTTACAATAATGTTACCGGATTAATACCGGTCACAGTTTATGGTAATGTTAACGAACGCGATCATGGTAGATATAAGAATTTATAATACATACCTTTGAATTGCCTGACGTTTTGATCAGGTTAACATCGGCCATCACAGCTGATTGGCTCAGTGGTGCGGTCCCACAATTTTCGAGTCTGTGAGGTGAAATGTTCTTCATGTACTCGAACATACACGATATTTTTGAATAATTTCATTTTGCCATGATTACTATTTTTTTAACGTGCCGGAAATCCTCACATATAGCACCGCCGCCGGAGCTGCGGAGCCGGAGGGGCAGGATATTTCGGTTTCGAATTGACTGAACCGCACGCCGTCTGTTCATCGCAGTGCAAGGCTGAAGGCGAGGTAGCTATAGTGCATATACCTCCTGATATGTTCTTTTCTTTCAAATTTTTGTTTTGAAAATTGATTTGATTTGATTTTTTATACCACTAAGGTGACAGAAAAGCTCATTACCTACTTGATGGGAAGTAGTTACTGTTGCCTATAGACATGTAGGTATAACAACAAGGGCGTCACACTCGTACAGCTGCTATGAAATTCCTAATCCTTGTCTTCCTCATATCCCATACATTGATTATTATTCTATTCCACTAAGGATTGTACTGTAGTGTCGGGAGCAATAAACACTTCTCAAGAGGTGCAGTTCTCCTAAATCTGTTTTAGAGCTTACTACACAATTATCTATTTACCAATTTAATTATTCGTTTATTTATCAAATTCGAAAAACAACACACACTGATTTAAAAAGACATTTACAAAAGTTTTATGCAAATTGAATCACTTGTAAATTCATTGTAAATTAGTCAAACAAGCAAATTGAGTCAGTCCTGGCGTTATTTAAATATTGCTTGTACATTGAACAAATACGTTAATTAATGTTGTGTTCAAGTAATTCTGAACGCTGATAAACTCACTTTCGTAACACGCAATTGCCTCACTAACTATACATTAATTAAGGACATTGTAATGGAAAGCTGAATAAGTCAAAGTAAAAGGGAAAATACATGTGAATTTCCCATTGCTATTAGTTTAACCAAGTTTATCACATATTGGTCATATAATCACAATAATTATTTACATAATGCTTCTCATTCATTTAATCCCGGGGTTCATTTTCCTCCTTTTCAATAAGTATCCTGTCTTTTACGGGAGCCTATCCCCTCAGGTTAAGAAGTAAATCTTCTTCAGAACTTCCCTCATCAGTTACATAATGGTTTGCAGGTATTGTTGGTTTGGGCTCTGGAAACCTTGGTGGGGTCAACTACACAGTGCCCACCCAAAAATGACAACGAATTTAAACTTAAAAGAACGTCATGGTTACACTTCTGTCTTTATTTTATGTTCCCTGCATGACAAGCTATAAAATTAATCCTTGTTAAATTATTAAATCATCCTTATTTATTCTGTGCGCCTTCCTTGAACAAATCCCTAAAGCATTATGAGCTTTATTGATAAAGTTATAGAGTTTAAAAAGCCTTCTTTTGCAGATGTCATTTTATATTAGTATGAGGTACCCCAATATAAGGGGGAATACATATTAATAGATTAATAGATGTAGGAACAAGCCCCGCATTGTTACAAGAAGCAGAGGGTGTGGACGTGGCTTATTTTAATTTTAAATCAGCCCTAAGTTATGTAAATGGATGGAAGGTAATTTTGCAGAGAATTGGCTACAACTGTTATGGTCTTGGATTTTATTTTTATATTTGGGGACTTACAATTTTCGTTAGTTTTTTTGATAGATAGTAGTGATTGGTATTCCAGCAAGTGGTAAGTAAGAGCAGGCACTATCATGATTCATCTTTTTTCCCAACTCACTTGGAGTCATTTACCCTAAGAAACTTCGTTTTTTTCTGAGCTTCATCCATGCTTGAGTAAGTGCACTGGCTAGCGGTGAGGTTGGCTTAAACCCAGAAGATCTTGACAGAACCCCATAAATAACCAAAAAACTACAAAAATAGACCTGAAACGACGCGCAACAATGCGGATCAATGTTGCCTATCCACTTCGAATAAACAACAAACCGCGCGATACGTTGCGCGTCAAATATTGATTAGTGGAAATGGGATTTAATATTTTGCATTGTTCTGTCGAATTCTAGATTGTCTGTCCATAAAAGAATGAAAAACTGATTCATGTTTCAACTGTGAACATTAGTAGAGCGATTATCGATCGACGCCTAATAACAGTGACCTTAAGCATCATTCAAACGTCGCACTTAATAATCACGCATCAATACAGGCGTGTAATCATTATACAGTTAGGCGTGTAAACAGATACCTTTTACACACTTATGATAAAAGAATGTGGATGAAAGGGCACTTAGTATCCTGCATTTTTTTTCTTAATCATCATTTTCCGAGCCTTTTTCCCAACTCGGTTCTGGTAAGCTCTCCAGTCTAACGACTACGCGACTTAAAGTCAAAGTCAAAGTCAAATTTTAGGGTGGTAGAAATTTGATGGCACAAATTTGTCACAAATTTCGACCGGGTGAGTACCATCGTGCACTTTTGCGAAAAATCCTCCATAGTAATCCAATCTCGGTTGGATTGCGTTCAGGGGTCAGCAAGTGCATAGCCGGGCAGGGGGGATTGAGGTCGCAGCACAAGTGGGACCGGTGGGTCTTGGCGTAGTCTAGTGGGGGATGGCGCGGGGCGACGCGCCGAGCAGGGAGACCTGTAGAAACGGTGGTGCCGCTGGCCGCTCGCGGCATAGTTCAGGGGCCCAACCGGGACTAACCACCCTGGGAGGTTGCCCCACCAGATCGCGCATAATCCCGATATGGCTCGTCGTGCCGGTTGGTGACCGGACGAGGGAGCCCGGCGACCATACTCGGGGGGGTACGGGGGCCCTTCCGTTCGGCGCGTCGGCTCTCGCCATACCTCACATTCATAGATAAAACCAATATCCCACGTTTTGTCACGCTGTGCTGCGACAACAATCGCCTCTTTTTTCACGCCTTCCCTCCTCTTCATCCTCATGGCAGCGCATAATTACAGTAGATTGGTCTACACAGCGGCAAAAAGCTCTCCCTCGAGCTCGCTATTTGAGGTGGAGTCCACGAACATCTGTGGGCTCCATACAAACCTCAACGCCGTCCACCAATACCTGGAGACGGCGAAACCAGCAATGCTGTTTCTTACGGAGACACAAATACGCCGCCCTGATGACACGACCTACTTACTCTACCCCGGCTATGTCCTTGAGGAGAATTTCCGCGCAAAAGCCGGGGTGTGCGTGTTTGTTAGAGCGGATGTTTGTTGTCGCCGTTTGCGCTGCCTAGAGGACCCATCCTTTTCCACCCTTTGGGTACACCTAGACCATGGCTCTACGAGTCAGATCTATGTGTGCCTCTACCGCTCCCATACAGGAGATGCCGAGACAACTCGACTCTTTGAATACCTTAGTCAAGCGGCAGATGATGCGCAGGAGCGGTTTCCGAACGCTGAACTGGTGTTTTTGGGGGATTTTAACGCCCACCACGAGATCTGGTTGGGCTCCGCCAAAACAACCCACTCGGGAAGAGCCGCCCATGCATTTGCTCTGGCGCATGGCCTGACCCAATTGGTACAAGAGGTCACTAGGATACAAAAATGTCGGACCATGAGCCCTCTCTGCTAGACCTTCTGCTGACGAGTCGCCCGGACCAGTACAGTGTTTCGGTGAGCGCTGCTTTAGGTGAATCCGACCATTGTCTGGTCCGTTCCGAGGTGCCCATTTTAGCGCCCCCGCGTCCCGTGCAGGGGAAGCGGCGTCTCTGGCACTACTCGTCAGCGGACTGGGATGGACTGCGTGATTATTTTGCGTCCATCCCGTGGGTTGAACGCTGCTTTGGAGGTAAGAACCCATCTGAGGCCGCAACTGCGGTCGCCGGTGAGATCAGTCTGGGCATGGAATATTATATCCCCTACACTGATGTCGCCGCTGCCCGCAGGGCACGCCCCTGGTTCGGGCGCGAGTGCGCGGAGGCTGTTAATCATAAACAGTCTGCGTACCGTGCTTGGATGAGGGCGCGCGCTACGTGCGATCCCAACGTGGGCCACTTCAAGGCGGCGTACAACAGAGCCACAAAGGCCTGCAAGAGGGCTTATGTCAGAGCGGATGCCCAGCGCACAGCGCGGCTTGGTCAGGAGCTAGTAGAGCATCCCACGGGCAGCCGTGGCTACTGGCGACTGGCCAAAGCCATGCAAGCCAACTTCTGCTAGCCTTCACTGCCCCCGCTACGCAATCCCGATGGATCCCTGGCCCATGAGCCGCAAGAGAAAGCAAATTTGCTGGTTTAATCTCTTTGCGGCCAACTCCCGAGTCGATGATTGTGGTATGGAGCCGCCGACACTGCCCGTCAGTGACCATGCAATGCCTGATATTCGTATCAGGCAACGCGATATCCGAGCAGTATTGCAGTCACTCCATGTCCGGAAAGCCAGTGGTCCGGACGGTATTCCAGCGGTGGTTCTGCAAAAATGTGCAGCGGAGTTGTCTCCAATGCTTGCGCGGCTGTACCGGCTGTCCTACAGCTCTGGTACAGTGCCTTCGGCTTGGAAAGAGGCGAATGTACAGCCGATCCCCAAGAAGGGGGATCGCTCAGACCCAAACAACTATCGACCCATAGCCGTCACCTCAGTGCTGTGCAAGGTGTTCGAGCACATAATTAACAAATAGCTCATGCGTCACCTTGAAGAGCACTCCCTAATTAATGACCGGCAATATGGCTTCAGGCCGAAACGGTCAGCGGGTGATCTTCTGGCGTATGTTAACCATATTTGGGGTGAGGCTATGGACAAGCACGGCGAGTCATTGGCAATTAGCCTTGACATCGCCAAAGCTTTCGATAGAGTTTGGCACAAGTCGCTTCTTTCCAAGTTACCAGCCTTTGGTCTGCCTCCTAGACTGTGCGACTGGGTTGCCGGCTTCTTGCAGGAGCGCCGTATTCGCGTCCTTTGTGATGGACGAGCCTCGCCATGCCGGCGAGCAATGCCGGCGTACCGCATGGGTCTGTCCTATCGCCAACTCTCTTTCTTCTGCATATCAATGACATGCTATCGACCGGCAGCATTCATTGCTATGCGGATGATAGCACCTTGCACGGGAGTTATCATGGACGTCCTGCGGATAAGCAGACGCATATCACGGAAAAAAGGCAGCTTCTTGTCACCGAGCTTGACCGGATCCTGAACCACATTTCCCAATGGGGCTCTGAGAACTTGGTCGAGTTCAATGCCAAGAAGACGCAGGCATGTGCGTTTACAGCAAAGGTATCTTCTTTCCTCCCCCTTCCCACTCTTCAGAGCACGCCACTGCCACTGCAGGATAACCTCAATATCCTCGGTATGGATGTTCGCTGCAAACTGAACAACAAAAACTACATCGAGAGTATCATCAAAGCAGCCTCGCGTAAACTCGGAGTCCTGAACAGAGTGAAACGGTTTTTCACGCCGGAGCAACGGTGTCTTCTTTACAAGACACAAATTCGTTCCTGCGTGGAGTACTGCTCACATCTCTGGGATGGATCCGCAAAGTACTTATTAGATGCTCTCGACAGGTTGCAGCGACGTGCGGTCCGCATTATCGGAAATCCTGAGGTCACGAGTACCCTCGAGTCTCTGCAGATGCGTAGAGATGTTGCTTCCTTGGCAGTTTTTTACCGTCTCTACCATGGTGAATGTTCTGAAGAGCTATTCCAATTAGTCCCACCCCCCCCCCCCCCTTCCTATACAGGACGACACGTGCAGGACTTAGATGTCACCCCTATACGGTGCAGAACATTCCTTCAAGAACCAAGCGGTTCGGTGACTCTTTCCTTTGACGCACCATTCACTTCAGCTTACCATCAGGCGGGGTAAAGTCAAATTGACGTGTCCTATTTATAAATATAAATAAAATTTCGATCAACACCAATTTGCGATATTGTAGTTTTGCAATTAGACTACTTGCACTTTTGAGGGTTCCAATTACCTGTAACGACTGCCATAGATGTTCGCATGGCTACTGCTTTTTTTACTCTATAAACCTTTTTATTTACGTTTGGAACTCCTCATACTTCACTGAAGCTTGTGGCGAGGTGGGTATGTCAGGTTCAAACTAACTAAAATCAAGATCCCGGGGTATTCGGTACTTCCTAAAAAGAATAAAATGCAGACCTTAGCTCTTTTGGTAATTCACACCCTGTCACTGTATTTCGTGATTCTAGACGGTAGTCTAGACATGTGTACTATAATCGAGACGTAGAAGACACGAGTGCTGCCACTTCGTCAACTCCCCGAAGGATAAACATACATCTAAAAGACTTAAAAAAAAATCATTGATGCTGAACACATTTTTTTAATTATCGTTTTTGTACGCGATAAACGCAAATACTACTGAACGGGATTTCTGCGGATTTTTTTGTTAAAAAGATCAGACTTAAATAGTGTGGTGTTGATCGCTATTGTTCTAGTAGAGTCCGAGATACGACCAAAAATTTCCTACAAATTTCGATGAAAGTACAGTAATTACGAAGCTCATAGATATTCTAGGAGTACCTATAGAATAATTAAATTATCACATTAATTATACATTTATAACATGAAAACAACTACGTGTAATAACTTCGATAAACAATATTACCCGGTATTAACATTTTTGTGGTATGTACAACAATACAAACGATAATAACCATTATAAATTGAACTTCGATCATTTGTTTTAACAATAGTCTATAGTGGTTTTGATCTAGTTGTGATTTGTAGATCAATTTATAATGGTCGTGTTATTGTCGCGTCGCTTATTGTCAACCTCGCTTAGTGAATTAGTTCTGGGAAACTAACAGAAGGGTGTTAAAGTAGGGCGACCACAATGCTATTGTCGAAGCGGATTTGGAATTGTATTTGTAAATGTGAGTTGTATAACGGGATGGTTGTCAAACAAAAATCGTCTCGTCCAGTTTTGTTTCCTTTTAAGCTGTATTGTAGCATAGCACCTACCTTTTTATTATTTCTATATATTTTAAATAACAATTGTGCCTTGGATCTTGAGATTAGGTAGTTGTTTGGGTTGGTCAAAAGTATATCTTTTTTTTTTGTAGTATGCAAGTAAATTTATTAGATTGAAATGTATATTTCGCATTTGTGTAATATAAGCATAGTTTTGATGTTTTTGTAAGTGTTGGTTTAATGGTCCATAGAATAAGTGTGTCTTGAGTGTCTTGACTATTCACTAGTAATTACGCAAAACAAATATTACGTGTGTTACTGAAGATAGGTTATGAACAGAAAAATGCATGTTGATAATTGGGTTTGAATGGCACAGAAAGGCGAACACTGTAAAATGAACTCACGTACCTACCATGTTTTTACATACCAACAATAATAAATATAATACAGTATGAATTAAAGCGATCCTTCCCGTCAATGTTATTGTATTGTTCTGGAAAAAAATGTCTCTGCCTATCCCAGTGGGAAAAAAGTATTCCTGTATTAGCAGTTATTTTTTTATAAACTAGTGAATTAGTAAAAAACAATAGCACAATGTTAAATTAATGGGAACAGTAAGACTAGATTTATCATCGTCTAACAAGAGCTGATGTTGTGTGTTATACATGATAACCATTCCGCATTGTAGGTATGGTATGTGAAGAAAGAAGTATATTTATAGATCTGCAGTCACATTCTTTTTGTTAACCATGCCTTACCCCGTTGTGTAATATCTAAGATACAATCTGGTACTGTATATGTATTCACAAAGCCTTACCTAGTGATTAAAATAAACCAATAGCAGCCATTTCATGCTTATCCCAGTTGACCGAAAGACTTTAATCCCATTAAAACGCTGGAAGTTATAGTACTAGATTATCCCAACAGAATATATTATTTCAGCTAAGCGAAATTACGCATAACTTATTTGACGGCTTTGTAGAATGTCCTGTATATGACATTGAATTATGACTACCAGAGTTTGTATAGAAAATGAGATAGATGTATTAAATCCTACTGGTTTCACGAACTGCAATCTAGTGGAAGTACTGCATTGTTCTCGAATGTTCCGATGTGTAATTCAATTTGGTTTTATTATAGGTAGGTTCTAAACCGTTTATTGTTGGGTATTCATAATGAAAGGAATTACGACGTCCAGTGTCACGAACGTTAAGCCTCATTAATCTGTACATGAACATCGGTTGGTCGGTCTGCCCATAGACAGATTTACGATTAAAAAAGATGAACAAAATTATTTACCATTTTATTCAACGTATTGTGTTTATCTATAAAAAAATACGGATGGGTATATTAGGTTGCTGGACTATTGGAAATGGGTAAAATGCTATGGATGGAATACAAGTTAAATTGGCGAATCAACTTTGTAGTAAACGTAGTTGCGTCCAGCTTGCACCTTGAAGGAATATAATATAAATGAATTATGAATAGAGGTGATTAGGGTGGTTTTCCAGAAATGACTGTCCTGTGAACCCTAAACTCCAAGCAGAAGACTTGAACCAGAGCCTCGATTATCAATATACAGATGTATTGGCTCGCACTTAAAGTTGGCTTGGGTCACGAAGATCTTGGTAAGGTCCCATACACCTCTATCATATGACACCGAAAGCATAGCCAACATGATGAGTAACGATAACGGTAATTTATTTAAGCCGTTTATTTCAATCAGTCTGATTGGGAATTACGTTAAA
This sequence comes from Eilema caniola, assembly GCA_949126895.1. Taxonomy (NCBI): domain Eukaryota; kingdom Metazoa; phylum Arthropoda; class Insecta; order Lepidoptera; family Erebidae; genus Eilema; species Eilema caniola. The sequence continues at coordinate 9,772,434 of OX421460.1, read as the reverse complement.
TTATTGTTAAACAACATAAATTTAACTATGTATGTGGAGTAAATTTGGCAGATTTACCGCAGTTAGCGTTTCTTGTGATCCGGACCTAAAAAAAAGGGTAAAGCTGATTATGTGTAAATACCGCATGAAGAGTAAAGTCGTTTTTTGCGGATAATCTAGACACAATAAACAACTGAGCTTGCATGAATTCGCATAGAGTAAAAAATTGGAAGAGGTTTTAAATACTCCATAATAAAGCAACAACATTTCCAAAAATCCTTTCTTGGTGGATTCTGCTAACATGAAGTTCATAGGACCAGCGGTTCGAGTTCTGCGTTAGTGAATACTATGGGGTATGAAATTTTATATTAGATTGATTTGATTGATTCCGATTTTGAAATCGCGATATATCTGAAATGGTTACACGCATATAAAAAAAGTAATGGTTGGTCCGTTACTTTTAAGTAATCCCATGATCTACAACTATGTCGGCCTACTTCTGCGCTAACACTAGCCCTTTACGAGAAAAATGCAAGTTTTTTTTTTTTACCTTTGACTTGAATACAAAACATTGCAGAAGTTCGATCGATGGGGACTTTTGATATTTCTTTTATTATGATGTACTTAGGACCCCACCAATTTCCAGCTCTATGCGAATTAATACAAGCTAACTATTTTTTTCGTTTATTTTGAGTGCCAAATATTAGGGGTTAAAGTATGAAATTGCCGATTTGTACTAACAAATTGAAATTCGTTTTTTTTTTTAATTTAACGTATTTATTTAATCAAAATAATTACCATTATTATCTATACATTGCTGCCATCTAGTAGGAAGGTCATTTATGCCTTTGCGATAGAACTCTGGTGATCTAGGTTCGACAAACTGTGTGAAAGCATTTTGTACTGCCTCCTGAGAAGAAAACTTTTTATCACATAGAAAATTGTCCAAATCACGAAAAAAATGGTAGTCTGTTGGAGCAAGGTCTGGAGAATACGGAGGGTGACGGATAGTTGACCAGATCATAGAAAGCTATAGTGAATAACACCATGCTGAGACCACCAAACAGTTACCATTACCTTTTTATTGGTAAGCTTTGCTTTAGGACACTGTTGTGGCGTTTCACCTGGGGTCAGCCATTGCATTTTTCGCTTACGGTTATCGTAAAGAATCCACTTTTCATCACATGTCACAATTCGATCCAATATTCCTTCATTTCTGTATCGATTCAACAAGGCAACACAAGTTTCAACACGTATTTCTTTCTGCAGATCAGTCAAATCATGAGGTACCCATTTTTCACATTTTTTTATTTTATTGATTTGACGCAAATGAGTCAATATTGTTGGTAAGGTAACGTTAAACCATGCAGCTAATTCCTGGGTAGTTTGGCTCGGATCGGCTTCCACCATGTCTTTCAATTCATTGTTATTCACCTGTGTGGACGGCCTTCCTCGTGGTTCGTTCTTCAAATCAAAGTTTCCATCACGAAAGCGTTTAAACCAAAATCGCACGGTGCGTTCATTAGCAGTCCCCTCTCCAAACGCAACATTGATATTGCGAGCTGTATCTGCCGCGTTAGTTCCGCGTCGGAACTCGTATTCAAAAATCACTCGAATTTTCGAAGTATCCATCTTTCTTGTCTAAGCTGAATAAAAAAAACAACTGAAAGTCGATAATCGAATGCTGCACATTTTTAAATGAAGAACTACATAGGTACCATGTGGAAAAAGTTTCACTCAAAAATCTCAAACCATGAAGGTTCTATGTCAATTCGAAGTACCTATTACAATGAAACGGCAATTCCATACTTTAACCCCTATTATCTTGAAGTAAAAATATAACTCTGCTTACATAAAAAAGCATACAATATGTTTTTCAGTATGTAATTTGTGTGAATAATTGAAGCGGACTGATTGGAAGGTCTAAACAGTCTGCCAGATATAGCTGAAGGTCATCAACCAAAACAACTATGAATTTATGTTCATACTAGCCAACCGTTAAGCCTCGCTACTTCTCACACACAATAAAGTTCGGAGGTAATACTATGACGTACATACAGGCGTTTACGAGCTCTAGGAACTTGCTTATTTTTGCTTTTACGGTGAAACGATTAGCTACCATGTCAATAAATTAATTCTGTACCTAATACAATGGTAAGATTTCGTTGTCACCGGACTCAATTACTCCCTTTGCCCTGTCAATAACAGTATTCATACGTCATCAAGATGTATTTCAATTAATCTACATAGCTCGATTAGAATTGTAAGTTCACAAATTGATAAAAAAAATGCGCTGGAAAATGTAGTTGGCCAAATACTCTATTTATAAAACTAGAAACATTTTTTTTGAAATTTCCGTGCTAGTGGGGTAAAATAGGGTATGAAAGTTTATATGGAAGTAGGTTATTTTAAAGAAAGCAGCACGAAATATCGTATACCTACGCATGATTAGAAATATTTACGTATGATTCTACGTAGTATGTAATTTGTGTGAATTAGAAATAAGGGGGTAAAATAGGCGATGAACTGTGAACGAATGAAAGGCAACGGATAGTCCTCAAACACTTATCCAGAAATGTGTACCAGCTCCTTTACTATACCGGGTACTCAGTGTAGCTGAAGAATCACTTTTTAGAATAGATTTTCTCCAAGAAAAATAATGGAAAAAGCCCCGATCTCTCTGTGGCGAAGCTGCGTTGATTTTGCTACGAGCTATAAGCTCTCTTACATTTGAACTTTCTATTTTACTAAAGTATTATTATTTATTATTATAAGAAATTTACTGTAGATAAATAATGTAGAAGTAACTAAAGATATAATAAATAGTTTTTAATATACAAGCAAAAGACTGAAAGAAGGGTTTTTTAGTATGTTCATCTGGGCACCTTAGGTAATAACTATACTAAATTTGGTCTGATTTTTTAATCATCTCATGCTCTGTAATGGTATTTCCTTTTATTTATATGGGGATTGTCACCCCATAAGGAAAATATATTTCTCGCACTTTACCTAAACTATTAAGTAACGTCCAGCAAAGTTTAACTGATGGATGTGGGGTACTTGAATTTCAATCCACAAATTAGAGCTATACATTGACCACCACTAATAAATTATTGTCTAAATTTTGAATGGTAACGCGAACATGGATAATTAAAAAAAATAACTATTAATAACTTAACGCAATTATTTATATAAAATATAAAAGAATCGATAAAGATAGGATTTCGTATTGTATGTATAGAATAGAAATTTCATTCAAATATAAATGAAATCAAATATACATGATGTTTTGGATAACCGGCAAATGTCTCCAGGGACAAAAAAATACAAAAGACAATCACTGCAGTCTCTCGAAACAGACCGTATGACATTTATGATTGATTACCGGACGCAGTGCCAACGACCCCTCGCTGAATCATTCCGATATTCAGGAATGCCCATATAATATCCAAAAGCGTTCAGGCACTTGTCATGCCTTTAAATTGATGAATCCGGGACGGTCCGTTAACGAAAGTGAATTCTTTGAAAGTTCTTACTGTTGTGATGCATTGACTTCTGTTTGAATGTATTTATGTTAATAAAATTGAATAGTATAATGCTATTTGAGTTTGTTTTATACCGTTTCATTATTTTTCGTTATTTATCTGGTTTATCATTATTTATTATCAGCTGTCATGTAGCTTTAAATTCTATTCAGGTTTATTCATGTTTCATTAAAATTTATGCGTACTAATCTGTATTAATAGCTTTTAAATATACATTTTTTTTTCAATTTGCTTTCTATAAGTTATACCATTATATTATTTGTCTATTCATTTTTTAAATTTGTTTTCTCTCCGTTTTCGTGTTTAGAGTGTTTGGATTGATCATCTCAAGATTCATACAATGATTCACAACTATACAAAAAACTATACAAAAACATAAAAACTAATTGTCAAGACATGTGAAGTGCCATTATTTTAATGACTCCATGTATGGCGTCGTGGTTTAAATCGACCCCTTACTAACATCCCCTGCGTCAAGTGTTGTTGGTTTCTTATATATAATCGTGACAATGTATCGTATAATGGTGACAATGATTGAATTTCTGGTAGGTTCTAAACGTATTTTGTTTGCGTTATTTACATATTTCTGAAGTCCTACTCAGAAATTTAAATAGCATTAGAGATATCTTTAAAAAATACTATGAGGTTTTTAGTGCATGATATATCATCGATCATGCTTGCAATAAGTACTCATATAATGAAATTGTAGTTTTTTTTTTCGAAACCTTACATATACATATTCCTCACTATCATTTGCCTTCGGAGTATGCAGACACAACAACTCTTCATCTGCTTCTATCCTTACTGTCATTTAAACTTTCATGCAAACCCGCCAGTTTTTTCTTATAAGCGCCTTATAGTAGAATAGCATTCGCTTAATAAGTAATAATTTTTAAGTCCTCGGCTTATGTAAAGTAGTGGACTGAATTTTAAACTACGTTATATAATATAGGTATTCCCTTAACTTTCAATTTTTTAAAGGTCTCGCCCGGGTGATTTCTTTATTCTCAATTAGTGTTTATTATCAAAAAATCAGTAGGTTGGATTCCTTACGTTTATGATTCGGTACAACCCTGGTAACAAGCGCCAGAGCCATGATCGTTAATGTGTGCAAAAAAAGAAAATATAGACATGTCTAATGTCTATGCGGTTGAAAAAGGTGAATAGTCAATAACAGAGAATGAAGTCTGGTACGGCATTTAGAACTACACTCCTACTATTCCTTTTCAACCTTCAGTTAATGCAGTAAAGATACGAGAACAAACATTAATAACATATGAAACAGTAATATTTCATACGATGCATAGCGATGAAGCGCTTCACAGTGCTTGAAATATTAGGGTGTACACTCAGAGAGGCGCGCACTTGGCAAACACATTTCAAAACGTGTGTATGTTTGGTAGCTATGTTTATGTAGCAGCTATGTTATATTTCGGTATCGTATATTAATAAAATATATGTTGCAATGAACCGTTTTAATATCCATGACGGTAATAATATTTAGATTTTAGCTATATTCTCATCCCTCAAAATCCTTTATGAAAAGAGATTTCTTTAAGTGACCTATAAGCTGATAACAAAACAAATTGAATTCAAAGAGGATCCTTTGAGCTTTGAAATACTTACGTAAGTATAGGATATTTGAGATGTCTAGTTTTATCAACCTAAATTTACATCAGCCCTTTGTTCGTGGATTGTATTAAATATAAATTTTACGTAGGATAACTGGCACATATTAAAGCTAAACGTTGTTCTAAATTTAGAACATATTGCCTAAATTTTGCTGTTGCTATCATTGGTATTCCTGACAGGCACGGTGACCTACACACAATACTCATTCACTGTGCTGACCTTTTCCCACCAAATATTTGGATATACATTTAGAGTTGACTTAATATGTATGTAGTATGTTTATTTGGGAGGCTATAAATACGACATGCCTGCGATAAAATACAACAAGCTTTAAACAGTATCCGTTTATATTGAAATTTTATTGAAATTTTAACGGATTGTACGGTGATTTTTCCTATTTACACAGATCTAAATGTTCCGATTTCTTTCCAGCAGGCATTGCATACATGTAGTACGTATTTACGTATACTCACAACAGTATCAACAGTTAATTCATAATTTAATATTATTGTCCTGTTAAAACACGTCAAAAATATCCAATTGTAAAATAAATTCGAGTAAGTACTTAAGAAAAATCTGAAAAATGAAATAGCTCAAGACCACTTTAAGATGTCAATCATAATATTATTACTTACCACACACAGTGTTATTTACTTCATTTACCTTTGTATTGTTCCTTATTTTGAGGAGTTCTATGCATTATGTAACAAAACACGCATAAAACTGGAAGTTCAACGAGTAAAATATGTTAGATATTCTTAAAACTGATATGATTATCAATTCTAATTTAATATTCTCTTCATCCTTGCGTTAATCTCAGTTGCATCCGAAGCTTTTACTTTGAGTCTGGGGTCGGCCATGACCAGTCTTACCGTGAATTTGGCTAGACTTCGATATTTTCCGTGAAGCGACTGCCATCTGACCTCCACAACCAAAGGCGATATCGAAACATTGCAGCTAAACCAGCTGTTGGACTTTTGAAGGCTCCAAATACCCGTAACGACTGCCATAGATGTTCGTATGGCAACCGGGACCGAGGGCTAAACGTGCTCTCCGAGGCACGAGCAGACCAATGCAAATACCCATATTCATGCATACAAATATTTGCACTGAGCGGGGATCGAACCCGCGCCTAGCTACATAAACTGCTAAATTAATAAATTAATTTTATTCTGATATTGTTAACAAAATATTCAAAGTAAAAATGTAATTGCCAATAAAACACAAGTCGCTCATCAATCATTATAATAAAATACGAAGTATTAATCTTGGCATTTTAACTTGATTTGAGTTATGTTCTCGAATACTTCCAATTCGTTTTGCCATTTAAGATTTCCATTTTTCTTCACGAAGATTGCGATTGTAAAACATTTCTATTTTATATGATGAATGTATTTAAAACATTCTTATTTCCATGTTGCAACAAGATATTGAAAATAAACTCGTAAATAAAGCATGTGGCGCTCATTAATCATTGTAATAAAATACGTAGCATTAATCTCGGCATTTTAAGTTGATGTGAGTAATGTTTTCGAAAGTTCTCAATCCGTGTTTTGCTGTTTCCAACTTTTTTCCTTTTATTGTAATGCGTTCTTTGTAGTTGGAAGATAAAATGTGGAGCAGAAACTTAAGAGTTATTAAGTTTATGATGAGGGGAGTAGTAAAATTACTTCTAGGTAATCCTAGGTTTTGCGAAATTTATCACTTCTAACAGCTGATAAACATACAGGCGAGCGCTAAGGTTATCACATTGTTTAATACAACAAAGAATGTATCCGATTTTATCTCTTTATGTTTAACACCACAACGAATGTATCCGATTTTATCGCTCTCTCTCTAACCGACCATGTAACCAGTCGCGTGTGCTCCGCAATAAATTTAATATTTTAATTGGAAATCAAAGGACTTTTCTTGCACCGACCACACAATACGAACTAAACAAGTGGTCCTTCGAAATCGTAGATTAGAATCAGTGCAATAATCTCCAGTGCTTGTTATTTCGGCGGCAGTGCCCATCACGTGTTCGAACTCGGACATTTCGTCGTCGTGAGTACCTATTAGTGGAATTTGCGTTATAGCAAAATAGCAACATATTTGGGATTAATCTGTGGAAAAAACGTGTTCATCGGTGCTGGATTGTGCGGACTTTGTGTTATAATAAAGTTTGCTGTGTCATCTATCGATTTTTCATATAACGGTGGCAGCCATATTTGAACTTTATTCAAACGTGGGTAGTGAGATCACAGATCACAGACTGACAGTGCGTTTGCGCTTGAGTATAAGTGTATCCGAACGCTGCCTGTCTGTGGCCGCGGTTGTGATTGGTTGAGAGCACGGCCATCTTACTTCAAACGTCAAGAAGGCGTTAAAAAATTATCGCCGAGTTTTTCGTTGTGTATTGTTGGCTTGTTGGTTGATAAGTGGTCAATTCTATAGTAAATATTCTATAAATATTTACAAAAATAACAAGATACTTCGTAGGACATCCTAGTATGTGTTACTTATAACGACGCCAAGAAGTATCTTGTGAGCAGTTGATAATTTTGCCGTACAAAAATGGCTGGCGGAAAGGATGCAGAAGACAAGCTGGACACCGAGAAGCAATTGAAGCGGTTAAAGTCGGCTGCCGGACAATGTAAGGCTATGTTTACAAGGTTTGAGAATTACCTCGAGGCAAATTGTAAAAACCCAGCACCGGTAATAGTGCAAACCATAAAAAACAGGTTTAGCACGTTGGATAAAACGCTGGTCGAGTACAAATCCATCACCCTGCAGATCAATATACTGACTGGAAAAACAAGTGATGCCGACTTTTTACTCGATGACCTTGAAGACCGCTATTACGCCTTGTTTCCAAAGGTTCATTCATTGAGTGTTACTGACAATAATGTGCCTACTCCGCCGCCTATGAGGAACAAGTTGCCCTGCCTGGATATCCCCACATTCACTGGGGAAGACGTCACCAAATATAAGCCATTTATCGAGCTCTTTCAAGCAGTTATAGGTTCGGAAACATCATTGAAGCCCGTGCAAAAGTTGTGCCATTTAAGAAATCACCTCAAGAAAGAAGCTGAGGCTCTCATAGAAGGTCTGCCTTTAGTGGACAAGTCATATGAAGAGGCGCTGACATTGCTGAGGGATCGCTATGATAATTCATGTTTGTTAGTCACAAGCCACGTGAATTTAATTCTGGATTATCCTACGATATCGAAAGGTACAGCTGCCAATCTACGTGACTTGGTGTCTCATGTGCGTCAACATTTGGGTGCACTTCGGAACATGGAACAACCCGTTGATAGCTGGGACATGTTATTGCTGCCTATAATATTTAGAAAATTAGACATGTATAGCTCGCGTGCATTTCATATGGAGAGAAGTAAGGATGCCTTACCTAAGGTAAATGACTTATTAAAATTTCTCGAAAGTAGGGCTACTAGCTTTGAGGTAAGCCAATCAAAGTCTTCTTCTTTTAAAACAAAAGAAAAGCCACGAGTGTCTTTGAGTGCAGCTAGTACTAGCTCTAAAAACAGCCCCAAAAATAGTTCTAATTTTAATAGCTGCTTATTCTGTAAAAAAGGGCTTCATAAATTGTATAATTGCCCTAGTTTTAAATTGGCTTCTATAAGTGACCGCATGCAATTTGTAAAAGATAAAAATATTTGTATGTCTTGTTTAAATCATCACGAAAATGCAAAATGTAAATTCAAGCTTAAATGTTCTACCTGTGACTCACGAGAGCATAACAGTCTTCTGCATTATGTGGAAGAACAGGCTTTGTCTGATGCTGCTTCTATGCACAATGCTAATGATAGCTGTGATACAGGCACAGTTCTATTGCCTACTGTTAAGGTTAACATTGCTTGCCCGGATGGTACTTATCTCACCGTCCGTGGTCTTCTTGATAGTGGGAGTCAAACCTCCTTCATCACCACTGATTTAAAAAATAAATTAAAGTTAAAATCCTTTAAAAAAGATATTAATATTGTAACCTTGGGTCAACGTGAGCAGCCAGTATCACAGGCTGTTGTTATTAATGTCAATTCTATAAATGGCTTTTATTCACAGGATCTTATATGTTCTGTTGTAGATAAAATAACCTCACCGTTGCCACAGCAAGGAATATTTATTAATAAAGGTCAAATACCAAAAGGAATTATCCTGGCGGATCCTGATTTTGATACACCTGAGCCTATCTCAGTGTTGCTATCAGCTGATATTTTCTTCAGTGTAATATTAACTGAAAAAATACAATTACCTAACGGTCCAACATTTCTTAATACAAAGTTTGGATTTATTGTTGCTGGCAAAATTGGCATGCAGGCTAACCTAACTACACTAACAAGTTGTGTGTTACATTCTGTAATGGAGCAGGAACACTTAGCTAAACTAATGGAACATTTCTGGGAATATGAGACTAAACCACTAATACCTAACACTGAAGGTGACCAGCAAGCCCAGCCAGTTAGTGCCGAGGCACCGGACACTATCCTCTCTCAGGAAGCTATTTGTGAAGGTATTTTCCAGCGGACTACTGTCCTTAATGAAGGTAGGTTTCATGTTAATTTGCCTTTTATTCAGCCATTAGAATCACTTCAATTAGGTGACTCCTTTTCTATTGCCTTCCAGCGACTTAATCATTTATTAAAAAGATTTGAAAGAGATGATGACCTTCGACTTCAATATTGTGGATTTATTAATGAATATCTGCATTCTGGACATGCTAAACTATATAATATTAATAATAGCAAGATTCCGTTTCACTGCCATTTTTTCTTGCCTCATCATGCCATATTGCGTCCCGATAAAAGGACGACAAAGATTAGGGTTGTCTTTGATGGGAGTGCAAGAGGTAAATCAAGTCATTCAATAAATGATTTTTTATATAATGGCAAGTCGACACAAAAAGATTTGTTTGACATACTGGTTCAATTCCGGTCTTATAAATATGTTTTTATATCAGATATTAAAGCCATGTTTAGGCAGATTTTAGTAAATGAAAGTCATAAGTGTCTACAAAATATATTGTGGAAGGCATCTCCTAATGATGATATTAAAATTATACAGCTCCAGACTGTGACTTATGGCATTAAGAGCTCCAGCTATCTGGCCACGAGGTGTTTGAAGGAGTTAGCTGATCGGTTTGGCTCTGAGTTTCCCCTGGCTGCTGATGCCCTCGCAAACAGTATGTACATTGATGACGTGTTGGCTGGATCCATGACTATCTCAGGAGCAATTCAAGTAAGAGACCAAATTACTAACCTATTGGCTAAAGGGGGGTTTGAATTACATAAATGGGCTGCTAACCATCCAGACATTCTCACAGGCATTCCTGTGGAAAGGCAACATTTTGAGGAAAAAGAGATGGTGAGTGAGCATGCATTCCTCAAGGCTCTAGGTATTTACTATGATGTAAAGCATGATAATTTTAAGGTGTGTTGCATAGAGCCATTTCAAAAGGTTGTGTGGACTAAAAGGTCCGTGCTGTCTTTTATTGGAAGCTTATTTGATCCGCTAGGAATTATTGCACCTATAGTTTTAAGAGGAAAACTTTTCATGCAAATACTGTGGCAATGTGAGCTTACTTGGGATGATAAGTTGCCTAGTCACATACTAAAAGACTGGAGCATATTTTACAATAATATTTGCGACATAGAGCCTACTCATGTCATAAGAAATTTAAAAATAAATAATGCTGATGCTGTTCAATTAATAGGATTTTGCGATGCGTCACAAACTGCATTTGGTGGATGTGTATATGTTCGAGCTTGTCACGTAAATGAAGTGCATGTTAATTTATTGTGTGCTAAGTCTCGCGTCGCGCCATTGCGACAAAAGCTTACTATTCCGAAGCTCGAGTTAAGTAGCGCTTATTTGCTAAGTCGACTTATTTCTAAAATAAAGAAAATATTAAAAATTAACGACGTAATTTTATACACTGACTCTATGGTTACGCTTGCATGGATCCAATCAAAGCATGGCAAGTTGGATCCTTTTGTTAAAAATAGAGTAAATTTAATTAATAAAATTATAGACAGTTCATCATGGCGCCATGTGCAGGGTGTGGACAATCCGGCAGATTGCCTCTCGCGAGGTGTAGATCCGAAGTCATTACATTGCAACGATTTATGGTGGCGTGGACCAGCCTTTTTGAGAGGCATGTGTTTTAAGGTAGAGTCTCCAAATTTATGTAATGATCAGGACTCTAATGTAGAGTCTAGAGTCGTAGCATGTGAGACTTCGGATGAACACAACGATCAATTGCCGATTTTTCAAAACATATCATCCATTGTCAAATTACAGAGAATAATAGCGTATATTTACAAATTTTATTACAACTGTAAAAATAAGGTTAAGCCAAATAAAACTATAAAAAAGGTGCCGTTAACTGTGTGTGAGCTTAGAAATGCGTTAAATAAAATTATTGTTTATATTCAAAATAAGCATTTTAAAAGGGAAATTGACTGTTTAAAGCTTAAAAAATATGTAGATGGTTGTTTAAATGTTTTATCTCCGTTTATGGACGTAAGTGGCGCTCTACGAGTTGGTGGGAGGATAGACAATGCGAATTTACCATATAACCAACGTCATCCTCTTTTATTGCCAAAAAACTGTAATATTACCTATAGTATAATAATACAAGAGCACCTTAACCTATTACACTCAGGTCCTAAATTGACATTTGTTAATCTTTCTCAAAGATATTGGATTGTAGGAGGCATTAGAACAGTAAAGAAAATCTTGCACAAATGTGTTAAGTGCTTTAAATTGAAGAATGCAGCCTCTAAGCAACTGATGGGCTCTCTTCCTAAAGATAGAGTCACTCCTATAGCGCCGTTTCACGTCACTGGTGTTGACTATTGCGGTCCATTTGATATCAAACAGTCTCGCATTAGAAAACCCATAGTTTCTAAGGGCTATATTGCTCTATTTGTATGCTTTGTAACCAAAGCTATACACATGGAGTTAGTCTCTGACATGACAGGTGAAACCTTCTTAGCAGCTTTGAAAAGATTTGTCTCGCGTAGAGGTTTGCCGTCTAAGATTTACTGTGACAATGCCACCACTTTCAAGGGATGTAACAATCTTTTAAATTCACTTTATAAACTGCACAAGGATGAAAAAACTCGTAATAACATAATTGATTTTGCTACTCAAAAGGGGGTTGAATTTCATTACATACCCACTTATTCCCCTACGTGGGGTGGTTTATGGGAAGCAGACGTAAAAAGTGCCAAGTTTCATTTTCGTAGAGTCATTGGTAGGGCCATCCTAACATATGAAGAGTTTCAGACAGTAATTGTACAAGTGGAAGGTATCCTTAATTCGCGTCCGCTTACCCCTATGACAAGGGATGGTCAGGATTTTACCTGTTTAACACCTGCCCACTTTCTTATTGGTAGGCCGGTTACTGCCTTGCCTGAACCTGATTATACGTTGATCCCTACTTCTAGACAGCGGTTTTGGCATCAATGCACGCAGATGGTGCAAGGTTTTTGGAAAACTTGGAGGAACTCGTATTTATGTCAACTGCAGAGTCGTCCTAAATGGCGTAAACCTATGCCTAATATTCAAAAGGGGCAGTTAGTTTTATATAGAGACATGGCATCGTCTCCCTTAGACTGGCCTTTGGCTATTGTCGTCGACGTGCTCCCTGGAAAGGACGGTAGAGTCCGAGTAGTTAAAATAAAATTACCTAATAAAAGTATTAAAACTATAGCTGTTAATAAGGTTTCGCTTTTACCTTTTTACGATTGATATTCTCAATGATATTCTCGTAGGACTTCTTTAAGATGTGTTACTAAGAAATAAGTTATCAATTAAGTATTGTTAAGCAATGATATTCTCGTAGGACTTCTTTAAGATGTGTTATTTATAATGACGCCAAGAGATATCTTGTTACTTTGAACATGTTTTTGATGTGTTATGGTTCATATCCCATAGTGTATGTTGAGTTTTGTTTATTAGCTCTATGTTCATGAAAAAACTTAGTCCTTATTCACTCTATTTTTAATTTAAATTACTTAAAATGTTAAAAGGCATTTTTTGGCTGTTACCTTAGCTTAGTAACTTAAAGTTGCGTTTTCAAATGAAATGTATCTTTTTTAGACTGGTTCATGAAATTATATATATTAACGTTAAACTCTCAATTAATACTGTTAAAGTAAGATATTATTAGCATATTTTCCTCCCTCGGGATTATGTTTAATACAACAAAGAATGTATCCGATTTTATCTCTTTATGTTTAACACCACAACGAATGTATCCGATTTTATCGCTCTCTCTCTAACCGACCATGTAACCAGTCGCGTGTGCTCCGCAATAAATTTAATATTTTAATTGGAAATCAAAGGACTTTTCTTGCACCGACCACACAATACGAACTAAACACACATTAAATGTTACACTGAGTTTAAATAAATGCTCTCGAAGAGATTCGGTCAGAGTCAGCTCAAGCATTCTGTCCCCAAATGCCGTCCATTCGGAACACAAATAAAAAAAAAGAAAAAAATGCACATATAGGAAATTTAAGTTTGAAGTACTTATAAAAATTATATCAGATTATTATTGGACAATTATAAAAATTATTGGACGTTGCGACTTAGGTGATATTATGAGATATTTTTTTCGATAGTTAGGTCTATAAATGTAATCGGTAATAGACAAATAATAATTGTTCGAGAGATGGGATTCATCAATATGAGGCTACTGCTCCAAATCCTGTGACTATAAATATGCATCTACTCCTAACAAGGCATTTATCGTAAACTCAGGGATTGACAAGAATACAATTTTGTTCAACCTCAGTACTAGAAACCAGGTTTCTTGTATCTCCAGATCTCGTCTCACCGGTTTGTAAGATGTATTTAGAGAATAAGCAATTCCATTTTGTACTATTCATTCCGACATCCTTTTTATGTTCCTTTTCACTTATGTAAAAATAATTATAACAGGGACCCACGCTTAACCCGCTAGTAGTCGCAATGGATAGTTTGGTGTTTTGGTTCTGTAGTTTTTGGGTCATAACTGCTTTAGCATCAGTTTATTCGTGTTGCCACGCTAAGTAACTTCAAGTAATCTTATAAACTTTGCACACACCCCACCACGGCCAGTTTTCATGAGGTGTTTGGACAGTATGGGCATTTAAAGAGAGTTTGGGTTGTTCGTGGGTAAGTGAATTTTACCATTTTATAAATGTTGTTTTGGTTCTATTTCTTTGTAAATATACATAAGAATGGTAAACATTTTATAAAAGAACACATTGTTGGGGACGTAGGGTTGATGTTTGCTTGTACTCAATTATTGTGAATGTTTTGAATAAAAGGACACGGGTGTTTACTAGAATGTATTTAAGGCAACTGAATCATAGATTAACAAATACTTTAGTAATGAATGCTATTGAATGGATGCAACGAATGAATGAAACGACCAGACATACCCCCCAACAAAAGGGCACTGGCCTTTTACAGTCACAATAAATTAATCATTTATATGCAACATATCTAACATCTTCAGCAGACTGTATGTAAATAAGCATTAGTGTGATGATTGTTTTTTCTTGATTCCTAATCTTCTTTAGCAGGTACTTAATCATAGTACACCGCCTTGTGGGTGGAAAGCTCATGCTTCTTTAGGTAGAAATATTAACCTTGACAGAGGCCTTGTTAATTCACCTTGTCCCTTACATTGTACTGTAACCACTCTGACCAAACTATCTTTTCCAGGATGAAGCGCCTTGATTTTTCCCAGAAGCCAGCTCGTCGGAGGTAGGCCTTCTTCCTTAATAATCACAATATCTCCCACGGTAGGGTTTTGTATAGATTTTTGCCATTTTGTACGTTGTTGCAGAGTATTTAAATAATCAGTATGCCAAATTCGCCAAAACTGTTGGGTCATTCTTTGGATTAATTGCCATCTAGTTAGCAGACTGATTTTCGTATCTTCTAAATTATTGTCAGGGACACTGAGCAACGGTTCGCCAATTAAAAAGTGCCCAGGTGTAAGTGGTGTCATTGTTTCAGTAGTATTATCCAATTGACACAACGGACGAGAGTTCAGACATGCTTCAATTTGTGTCAGCAAGGTTGCCATCTCTTCATAGGTAAGTTTTATATCTTTATTGACTTTCACTAAATGTTTCTTTACAGATTGTATTCCTGATTCCCAGAGTCCTCCGTAACTGGGCATTCGTGGTGGGATAAAGTGCCATGTGGTGCCATCTGTTGCTAGCTTTTCAGCAATGTCGTTTGTGATATTGTTTTTACCAGCACGGAACAGATCTTCCAGCTCTTTCGCTGCTCCAACGAAATTGGTCCCGTTGTCGCTGTATACGTTTAGACATTGTCCACGACGTGCGACAAACCTCCGAAATGCAGCTAAGAATGCCTGTGACGTCAAATCTGTAACAGCTTCCAGATGTATGGCTTTCGTGGCCATACAAACAAACAAACAGATGTACCCTTTCGTTGTTTGATGTCCTCGGCCTTTAGATGTTCGAAGTAACACCGGACCTGCGTAGTCGACTCCACTGTTCAAAAAGGCTCGGTGAGCAGTTACTCTCGCAGCTGGTAACTCACCCATAAGCTGATATTGTACCTTGCCCTTGTTAACAATGCAGGTCTTACAGTTTCTTATATGATGTCTAACTGCTGATTTCAAACCACATATCCAATAATTATTTCTAATGTAAGTCATCATGATTTGTATCCCTCCATGTAATGTCCTTTTGTGTGCTTCATCAATCAATAATGTTGTGATGTGTTGATTTCTAGGTACTATTATAGGATGTTTATTGGCAAATGATAAATTGGCATTTTGTATTCGTCCTCCAACTCTCAGCAGGTTGTCTTTATCCAAAAATGGCGTTAAAGTTATTAATGAACTTGATGTTCGAACCATTCCGTTTTTTCGTATGTCTTCTATGTCTCTTTCATATATTTTAGTTTGATAGAATTTAATGCATTCCTTTAAAATAATAATAAAAATAATATTCATTTCCGTAGTAGTTAAATACATATGTTTATCATTCTTTATCATTAGTCGTCGACAGTAAGCAAGAACTCTTTTCATTTTAGTTAAATTTGATAACCTTTCCCATATTGGCTTATCTTCTTTTACACAGCTGGCAATTGTATAACATGCTACTTTCAACTCTAAATCTGTTTCTGTGTTTTCTAATCCCTTTAAATTAATCTCCTTGTTTGAGAGCCATTCTGGCCCCTTCCACCATAATTGTTCGTCTTTCAGAACCGAGAGAAACATTCCTCTGGATGCTATGTCGGCTGGGCTTTGTTGCGATTCAACATGAAGCCATTGTATACTATTTGTGTTATCTTTGATTTCCACGACGCGATTCGCAACAAATGTCTTCCATTTCTGAGGTTCGCCTTGAAGCCATGCTAAGACAATTGTGGAATCTGTCCAGCAGTAGGTTTGTGTAAATGGAATTTTCATTGCAAATGTAATTTGTTTTATGAGTCTCGATAGCAGCAGTGCTCCACATAGTTCAAGACGGGGTACTGAGATGGTCTTCAATGGAGCCACCTTGGTTCTTGATGCAACTATACTTGTGTGAACAGTACCGTCTTGTTGTTCTACTCTGCTGTATACCACGGCTGCATAGGCTCGGGTTGAAGCATCGCTGAACCCATGTAGTTGTATTGCTTGTCTTTCACGGTTGTATGTACGTAGCCATCGGTCGAGAGAGATCTGATTGACGTTTTCGAAGTCTTCTCTAATCTTCAACCATTCTGTGGTTAAATCTTCTGATAATGGTTGATCCCATTGTTTCCCAACTAACCATAGTTTTTGGATAAGCATCTTAGCCTGCACAATGCTTGGCGATATCCATCCTAAAGGATCGTATAGTTTCTGCACATCCGATAGAATATTTCGCTTAGTGACAATAGATGGCGGTGATGGTAAACTAATCTTGTAGAGAAATTGATCAATGCCAAGATTCCAAGAGATACCTAAGGCTTTTACAGTACCGTCAAGGTTTATGTCCAACTGTATACTCGAGGATATGTTGTTGGGATTTATTGACTTCATAAAATTTATATTATTAGACGACCATTTCTTCAACTGGAATCCTCCCCTATTCAGCATTGCTGTTAGTTGAGTACTTGCTTCTATGGCTTGACTTACAGTATCACAACCAGACATAATATCGTCGACAAAAAAATCTGATAGTGTCATATCAGCGGCAACAGGATAATTTTCACGTTCTTCGTGTGCCAGTTGGATCAAACTCTTCACCGCAAGATATGGAGCTGAAGCTGTGCCGAACGTTACGGTAAGTAATCTATAATCTTTTATTTCTTCTTTTCTATCATTTCGCCATAAAATTCTATGAAAATCTGTATCTTCTTTATGTAACATAATCATTCTGTACATTTTTTCTATATCCGCAGCAAAACATACTGGGTGCATTCTCCACCTCATGATGATGCTACGTAGATCTTCTTGCAACACTGGACCAGGTAAAAGTTCTTCATTTAATGATATGCCATTTGTGCCTTTACAGGATGCATCGAATACCACGCGTATTTTAGTGGTTTCCTTGTCTTCTCGTACGACGGCGTGATGTGGTAAGTATACCGATTTTTTTGTATATATTTCCTTTTCAGGAACTTCTTCTAAGTGGCCTAAGTTTTTGTATTCTTCTATCACCTTTGTATATTCTTCTTTGAACTTAGAGTTTGTTTTGAATTTTCTTTCCAATTGTATAAATCTGTTTGCAGCTATATCTCTTGTATTTCCATTAATTGATTGTAAATTTGTTGTTTTAAAAGGTAAGCGTACTACAAATCTTCCTTGTTCATTTCTTGTGTATGTTGTTTCATATATGTCTTCACATAATTGCTCTTCCTTAGTGTTTTTCCGTCTTGTATTTGTATCAATTTCCCAGAAAGCTCTTAACATGTTATCGACGTCTATTTGGTGATGCATTACAAGAAATGAATGTTCCTTTTGTGTTGTGTTTATTTCTCCAAATAAGATCCATCCTAAGGATGTTTTTTGTGCACACGGGGACCCCGGCGGACCTTTGATTAATTTTTCTTCTACGATGCGTGCATATTCCTTGACACCAAACAGCAGATCTATCGGGCCTGAAACATTGTACTCAGGATCAGCAAGACTAAGACCCTCCAGGTGCTGCCAGTTGTGAACTTCCATTGTCTGATGTGGTATCCTCGTGGTCAGTTGCTTGGACATGACATAAGCTTCTATGTGCATGTTGAATTCTGGATCTGTTCTTGATACTATGTTAAGCTGAACCACGTGTTTAATTTGTGCTCTCATGGAACCCACACCTATTACATTGCCTTGTATTGGTTTCCTTTGAAGCTTCAACAACTGAGCTGCTTTTTCGCTGATGAAGTTTGCTTGCGAGCCTTGATCTACTAAGACTCGTAATTGTGTGACGTGTCCCTTTTCACTCTTCGCTGTTACTCGTGCAGTTGCTAGTAATGCTCTTCCACTTGTTCCGACTCCCACATGTAGGCTTGATACCACCTTCTTGTTGGTGTCTCCGGTTGGGGCTGTTACTTGTTGTGTAGATTCTTCTTTAGGACTAGTTGACGTCATGTTTTTATGGAGCAATGAGTGGTGACGTTTGCGGCATATTCTACAATTGACGGGTACCTTGCATTTGTAGACTGAATGTCCAGGAATCAAGCAGTTGTAACAGAGTTGCTTTTCTTTCACATATTTATTACGTTCATCTATATCCTTCTTAGTAAATTCCTTGCAGTGGCTCAAAGTATGTTTATCACTACAGAGGATGCAGCTTTTATCTTTAGTTACACTCACAGCATGGTAGGTTCGTTCTTTTACTGTACGGTCTTTATTCGATTCTGGTTGTATGGCTTCTAACGTCCTAAAGATTGATTGCAAAAATCTTCTTAAGTCATCCCAAGTTGGTATTCCTGTAGCATTATCTTTATAAGCATGTTTTTCCCATTCCTTGTGTGACTCTTGGTCCAATTTCTGAATCACCAGAAATATAATTATTGGATCCCAGGAGTCGGTGTTAATGTGCAAATTTTTCAGGTTATTAATGCAATCTGTTGTAGTATCTAATAAGTTTTTTATGTTATTAGACGTTTGCGATGCTATTTTCTTTTGATTACAAAGTTTTTTCAAAACCGAAAATACAATGACGCGTTTGTTTCCATACCTCTCTTTTAACAATGACCATGCTTGATTGTAGTTGCAATCCGTAATGTTAATGGGCCTTAATAACATTTCTGCCTCGCCGGTAACACTTGACTTTAAATAGTGTAGTTTTTGAACATTACTTAAAGTTGAATTACTATGCACAAGAGATGTAAACATGTCCTGGTACGTAGGCCAATCTTCATATTTTCCCGAGAAAGTAGGCAGTGTAATACGTGGTAATTCTGCAAGCGAATCCTGTCTCGAAGACGTAGTCGAAGTATCCATTGACGGTGTTGTGATTTGCACTTTTGTTAACATGTCGTTTAAGTCCGCCTGCAGGCAGAGGTACAGGTCTTCAATAACGAAGTAGTCTTCATTAAGGAAATAAGGAATTTCGCCACGTTTATCTCTCGGCGTACACCGTGACAACTTCTCATGTGCTTGCTTGAAAGAACACCAATACTCATCCATACATTTGATTCTCGCCCTTATGTAGCCATCCGTAAGTCTCACTTTAGGGCATTTCTTTAAGTTCGTTTGTGTTTTCTGTATTAATTTTGCCACATCTTCTAATGTGTTTAAATATTCTTGTTGTTCTGCAGTAATTGTAGCCATTTTGAAGTTTTAGTATAGTTTTAATAAGTAATTATCACCACTGCACTGGTAACCGCACAATGTAATGAGATTGAATAGGTATCTATTTAAAAGTTCACAATTTTACGTAAACAAGCTGTCGTCTTATCTCAGGTTCTATTGTTCTAGCTCGGTCGGCCGGTCGCCCGATGCACTCGTAGGCTAGCAGGTAAGTTTGTAATATCCGCTCGAAATGCGACCAAATGTTGGGGACGTAGGGTTGATGTTTGCTTGTACTCAATTATTGTGAATGTTTTGAATAAAAGGACACGGGTGTTTACTAGAATGTATTTAAGGCAACTGAATCATAGATTAACAAATACTTTAGTAATGAATGCTATTGAATGGATGCAACGAATGAATGAAACGACCAGACACACATTGAAGGTAAAATTTCATCAGAAATCGAAGATTATTGATCTCTCATAATGGTGAAGGATTATAAAAGAATACGTTTATAATATTTTTCATTATTTAGAAACTTTTTTTATTATTTTTGATATAAATAGTTAAAAAAAATTGATTATATAAAAACAAGTTAAAATGATTTTATACATTCTATATGGCAGAAATTAAGGATTAGCAGTTATCGTTGGAATTCCGTGTATATGTTACTTTTTTCGATAAAAAATGAGCATAATGTTATTTTTTAATTTGTTGTACTGTCTCTCTGTTTCATTTATAAATAATTCCTAGATTTTATTAAGGTATTGAAAATAATACATTCAAAACCGGGGTCTCTTTGACCCCGTGCGACTGTTCAGGTTTTAAAAAGAGGTACTACTACTGGCGGGGTAAGTATAGACAGTGAGCTACTGTATGCATTCTGTTGCACATGCATAAATACAATAAAAATATTCCATGTAATAATTTCTCTTCGTTCTTTCATAAAGTAGGTGCAAATCGAATCAGTGTTGGCCGATTAAAAGTAATGGGCCATATCCTACCCTATAAACTATAATTAAAACAGCCCTCACATACGCGAAGTAGTAATGATGAAACATGTCGTGACTTCTGATTTTATACGCAGTATGTTGTAGCTAGTGTGGGTCGATTACTGGCAATTTTAGTACAACATTTTTATACTATACGAGCTATGAAAAGAGTATTATTAAATTTCAGGTCCTTTGAGTAAGAAGTTTAGGATGTTAATCTCATCCTAGTGAACCAGATCTTCTATAAGCATATTGTGCTCATAGATAAAAGGCAAGGCTTGATGCCTTATCACAGTATGTAGTACTCAGTAACCGATTCAAACAAAGATAAACTGGAATTACAATGAAGGGGTTTCATCCCAATAACAGCAGACATCAATAGATTAAGAGGATTTCTATGTCAAACAGCTTGTACTAAGCGCATTCTATGTCAAATCGCTGGATGTAAAGGAGACTCAAATGAAAACTGAACGTGATTTAAAATTAGAACTGTATCGTACACTATAATTTGTAAACTCCTGAAGGTGTTTATATTTACTAAAGGTTTATTATACTTGTTCTTGCAATAATTACTCGCATTATAAGGTTGTAATTTGTGATGATTGCTCTATTAAAGTATTATGTAACACTAACATTATACATTCAATTTATTTTTGGACTACATAGAATATATACATTTTAGGAAATTTGTGGATCGTTTTTTTTTCGTACTGTATACAACCAATCAGTACAAACCAACTTAAATGTTAGTGAATTATTATATTAGTTAAATTATTACTGTTACTAACGTAGGGTAATGATCTGCATAGTTTCACAAGAAGATACATCTGCCATATCCATCAATTGATCGGTATTTACTTTCGCATTGTCACATCAGGTGGCAGATTTAGATAAGATCCATAGTAGGGTTCATTCAAAACTTGAGGTAATCATTTTAATATTCCATGCTAATTATAGTATAAAATATTACATGCGAAGTACATATTACTAGTACAGTCAGCCTCGTAAGTTGATTAACACTAATATATTTACAAATCATTAAGTTGTAAAATATGTATTCATTTCTCATGTTCTAAGTAGTTTTGTAGTCCCCATAGCACTAAGTAAATATTTTTAATGTTTAATTTCATTAAATTATGAGAGGATTAGCAGCCACAGTGACCAATAAATTAGAATTTGTTAACCTACTTTTGGAGTTGACTGTACCTAGTCTTTGTTTAGTCTGTTGAAGTCATGAAACTTTTTATACATAAATATATACTCATGCCTGAAAATACCCACATTTCCACAACTACGATTTTCGGTCCCACTCAAGAGGGGGCGAGCCTATTGCCGTCTTGCAGGCACTTTGTCTTCGGCTGTATGTTTACTGTCGGATATAGAACAGCCCTATGCCTTAACCGATACCCACAGAAAGAGCTGGGGTGGTCTTATTCTACTCCAGGAACTAGAGCCAGAACCGGGAACACCAGGAACTTCTACTTATTTCGATATCATTTATTTTGTCCTTAGTTCAATTTTCCCCTCGCTCTTCAAAATCGTTAGCACCAGGACCTCACTTAAAACGTTCACTTCCTAACAAAATACGCGTTGTAACTTAATGTAGTCGTTTTATCTTATGAATATTTTTGATAAGGTATGATTAATTACACCCTTTTGTGAGTTTGAGGCGGGCATTTTTCTTTTTAATTAAAAATGCTTTTTGATGTTAGTTTTTTTCGGAATGATCTTTTTGAAAAGATAATAACTGTTCTAAGGAAAATCTACAAAACAAGTTAGTAGCTGTCAATTTTATAAATGAAATTAAAATGCGTACATCGTTAAGATAAATATGCAATTAATGAAACAAATAGACTACATTTGATGAGAAGTATTATAGATGACTTAAGACTCAGGGATCGTTCTGGTGGCTGATACATACCTTGGGTGTAAGTATATTAAAAGCTTGTTAAGGGGATTTGGTAGTAGGATGAAAGGAATATAGATAAGTGTTAGGTCACAGAATAGATAATAGTACTAGCGTAGTTAGGTAGATTCACTCACTTACATAATTTACGTGGACCTTAATGACTTTTATTATTTAGTAAATAATCTTTAAATGTGCAATCAGATAAGTGTAAGTTAATTAATTTTATACGACTATCCTGACTATTGTTTATGCAAATGTATAAAAATAATAACATAAAGACAGTGTTTTTCCAACGACTGCATTTTAATTAGGTTTATATAATTGCGGTTGTAAACTTGAAAAATCATCGCGATGTGATTCAATCTGAGTAAACAACGAAGCCGGAATAATAAAACCGAACCCACTGAGTCACTGTCCCAACATAGTTAATCTAGATTTGGGAGATAAAGCCATCCGTCTTGATCTAAGACAATTGTGAAGCATTTAATACGATTTATACTCAACAATTGTTTTGACTTTACTGGATTTATCTCGTAGCTCCGTAACGTTGACAGGTCTCCTAAATCGCAAGTCCTAGACCAAGATTTAAATCGATTTAAGGAGTAAATGTTGTCAATATTCATAAACCATTTCTGGGTATACTGAAGCGGAAATTAGCCATTACTCGGATTGATTGAAAGTGAAGCTTCGATCAATATGAGTTAAGTAAAATATATTTCCACCTCCTCACAATATACCTGTAAAAGAAGTAGATATTATTAGATGACGGACTCTTGCTAGAAGTGTTGACAAAGGTACTTTAACAAGTAAAGAACCAAACTCAAAATTGATAGTCACTCGTTCTCAATAGTCGTTATTAAAAAGTTGGTCCTTCGTTGGTCCTTGCAAACTTTATCAGCAAGCAATGTGCTACAACTATAGGATAAGTCATATCGAGTTTTACTTCTTCGTTTCTTACAATTTAAAATTCTCGCACGGAAAATATTTTCTGAATTGTCAATTTGAAAGTTATCTCGCTTACGCCTTTAACTTTCTTCACCCGAATGACTGCTCCTTCTCTGTCTAAAGTACATTCATGTTGACAGTCTACAATTATAATATTAGCATATCACTGTTTATGGTAGTAACAGTCTCTGGAGAACAATATTAACAGCAGCTTATCTATATTGCACTCGTAACTCATGTTTTATTGCACACAAAAATAATGAGTAGCATTAAAACGCTTATACTTATTATTTTATCCAGCT
Organism: Eilema caniola; assembly: GCA_949126895.1. Taxonomy (NCBI): domain Eukaryota; kingdom Metazoa; phylum Arthropoda; class Insecta; order Lepidoptera; family Erebidae; genus Eilema; species Eilema caniola. The sequence goes on along the minus strand of OX421460.1, from coordinate 9,748,393 downwards.
GACTTTTAGCAAGCCTGCCTTAGTGGCAAATGTAAAAGTTTGTGAAGATGTTTGAATTTGTTACTCAATAACGCTCAGACGACTCCACGAATATGGCTGATATGAGGATAGATTCCTTTTTATCCCCAGAATAGGTTCACATGGATTGTGGGAATAGGATTAGAATAGCAGGGGAGTCGTGGGAATGGCTAGTATAACACAAAACCCTGAGCAAAGAAAAGAATCGAGTCAAAAACGCATTTTCCGCAGATCTTGCCTTGTTAGCCAAGTGTATTAGATTACTGATAATACAGCTTACATACTGATGTTAATATCTCTAATCCAACCTTTCGCTACCTAGAATTTTATATTAGATATACCTTATAATTAAATCTTAAGGTAACTAAAAAGATAATGAGGTTTTTGTCGTTAAGAAAAAGCGATAATGATTAATGATGTGGGGACCTTTAGACCAACTTTCATCATTTTATATTTCTATAACGATGGACCTGTGGCACAAACAGTTCTTATAAAAATAGATTCCACCGTTTCTTCGCTCACACCTTCCAAAGTAATATCTAATATATAAAATTCTCGTGTCACAGTTTTCGTTGCCATACTCCTCCGAAACGGCTTGACCGATTATCATGAAATTTTGTGGGCATATCGGGTAGGTCTGAGAATCGGCCAACATCTATTTTTCATACCCCGATTCGCGATAACCGACATCCACGCGGGCGGAGCCGCGGGCGACAGCTAGTTTGTTAATATGTATAAAAACTAGATGTTGCCTGAGGGCTCCGTTGACATGAATAATGGTTTGGTTCTCGCGACCCACAGGACACAGACTGATATAAAGCAGTACCTGAAGATAGTCCAAAATTAAAAACTGAAATATTTTTTTGTCGGAATACAGAGAAACTAATACTGGTATCCCGAAGGATATGACAATTCTTGAAGCTAACATAATAATACTCTAATTGACATAATACAATGGTTGACATCAAACAACTTAAAAATTAATTTAAGTAAGACCCATTTAATGACATTTAAAAATGGGACGCCTACAAATATTGACATTTATTATGAAGATTCATGAAGTCGAAACAACTAAATTCTCAGGTCTGACTATAGATACAAATTTGGATTGGAAGAAACATGTAGAGAACCTGCGCTCAAAATTAAATTTGAAATCATACGCGCTCTATATGCTGACAAAGAAGTTGAACCAACCGGCTGTACTAGCGTCCTATCAGGGTTACGTGGAATCGATACTCAGATATGGTATTATTTTCTGGGGTAACTGTACTGAAAACGAACAAGTGTTCAAGTCTCAGAAAAGATGTATAAGGGCAATGTGCAACCTCCGACAAACAGACAGCTGTAAACCTCACTTTAAGAACTTGAACATATTAACAATGTCATGTTTGTATATTTATGAGATAGCAGTACTTGTTAGAGTCAATTTAGATATTTTGTTGGTACGCTAAGTCTTAGAGTTGGTCGTCCTCAACAGGACTTTTGTCTGTATGTTGCCTCGGATATACAATAACCTATCTAAGGCTATCATACATATAAGCGTTTTATTGGATAAAGCATATTACTGTGGGACTGAATTTATAGAAGACAGAGACAAGGACCTTTGATTGATTGTGTTGTAATGTATTTTTTTATGACCTGAATGATAATTATAACTAATGTTCACGTGTAATTTGTTCAATATATATAATGTAATTCTGACATTTTATTAAGTCTGTTCGGCCTACCTTGTTGGCATGCAAGAATACATCGTGGATTCTCGATAAATGAAAGAGACAATATTTATTATCAAAGAAAAGTCAGAAGATACATGTCAACAATAATAAAATGATATCAACGAAATTTTTTAATTGTAAGTACTGTCCATTAACACAATAAGCAATTCAAGTTAACAATAATTAATTATCAAAGTTTATAACAAATTCAATTATGTACTGCATTATGGTATCAATTAATAAGATCCAGGTACTTACATCATGTCAATTGCCTGCGAGAAAGTCACTTACTGTATGCATTTCGCATTTCTTTGATAGGAAATCATGTAGACGGTTCTTAAATAGATTAAAATTTAATGTTTTAATTTCTGGAGGTATTTTGTTAAAGATTACTGGTGCCATACAGTAGACACTTTTATGCAATAGAGCCGTATTTGCTCTGTGTATGAGTAGCCTATCACGTGTATTTGCTCTTCGGTTTCGGGTAACCGTATCTGCCAAAGTCTCGAAGAGTTCAGTATTCGACTTAACAAAAGTAGCCCTTTCAAAAATAAACAATGACGGTAGTGTCAGCAAGCCATGTTTAAAAAAATATGGTTTACAGCTATCCCTCCTATTTAAGCTAAACATAGCACGGATACATCGTTTCTGGGCTCTGAAGACGCTATCCTTATGTGTCGAATTACCCCAAAACATTATACCATACCTTAGATTTGACGCAGTCATTCCATGGTACGCTGTAAGTAGAGCATCAGTATTTAATATTCGCGCAAGTTTATATAAGGCATATGCTGAGCTGCTTATTTTTTTACATAATGCTTCCGTGTGTGATTGCCAATTCAACTTATTCTCTCTTTCCTTTGTCGCACCATTAAGACCTGGAATTCCTTGCCAGCTCACGTGTTTCCCTCTTCCTACAGTCCCGGGTCCTTTAAGCGGGGCGTGAAAAAGCATCTGATGAGGCCGTCAAGCTGAGTGCCACCATTGTTAACATGGCACATTTATATAATGGTTGCCCTCTTTCCTGAGACTTTGCCTTCAGTTTACCATCAGGCGAGGTAAAGTCAAATGGATGTGTCCTATATAAAAAAAAATGTCTATAGTTAGTCCTAGGAATTTTGTTGAATCAACTTCTTCAATTTCTATATTTTCATAATTTATATTCAGATTTGGTACATTGGGCAGTCTTTGTGTGAATTGCATTAATTTCGTTATAGATAGATTGATCCTTAAATTATTATTATTTAGCTAATTTATAACACTCAATAGTACAGTATTAATTTCATTTTCATAATTCTCTCTATTTTGACACTCTATAGCAATTGTATTATCATCTGCAAATAATGTAACTGGAGGATTAGTCACTTTAGGCAAATCATTTATATATAAAATGAACAATAAAGGACCCAAGACGCTACCCTGACCCACGCCATACTTAACTTATGTTTCTTCACGTTTATTAAAGTTATCAATACGTTTTAGCTCTACATATTGCTTTCGATCAGTCAAATATGGCTTTATTAGGCTTAGAACATTTCCCCGTATACCGTAATAGGATTTCATTCAGGATTGCATTCTCTACATATTTATTAATTTGGTTATAAATATTCTTGGCAAAAACTTTAGAAAAAGGTGTGTAAGTGTGATAGGTCTATAGAACTCCATAAGTTCTCCATTTTCTTTAGTTCACTTGGATAGATACCTGTTATAATGCTCAAGTTTATCATATAGACTTAAATGTTTCGATATGCATTGGCTTGTAGACTTAATTACTTTAAACCCCACACTGTTTGTGTTTTTCAAAGCAGATATTATAGTCTCAATAGACCATAGATTTTTTTTGTGCTATCGATGAGTGTTGTAACATTTGTGCCGCGATTAGCTACAGGTACAATTTTATCAACAAAATAATTACTGAAAGCGTTGACTATCTCCTGTGGATTAGTAATTACGGTGTTTTGATTTATTCTTATTTTAGAGATTGCACTTAGAGGATGGTTTCCTTTGGCCTGATTTATAATTTGCCAGGAGGTTTTTGACACATTTTTTGAGGTTTTAATATTATGTATATTCTGAAAACGCTGTGTCAGCCTTATTATAATATAATACGGTGCATACACCAAAATAACATTTGTTACAAATGAATATTATTCATAAGCATGTAGTAAAAAACGGTTATTTGAATATTACAAACAGACACTCCAATTTTATTTATATCTGTATAGATTACTACATCACATCTGTAACCCATTTTCACAATGAATTGATTTGAATTTGAATTTATAAGGTACCAACAGCAGTTCAAACAGCGTTATAATTTTTAACGCCTCACTTATAGAACCCGAGATTATAGGAAGACGGATATGTCAAAGATAGTACTTTGAACAGAAAAATAAGTGAACATGCATGGGAGCAACCATGAAACGTAGCTATATTTGAAACTTTAGGTCTGCACGGCACACAAACGTAAGACGTGGCATTTAGGTTAGGCCGTTTAAAGCGTCACGTGTATTGCCGGTTCAAATATGTGTTCCATGTTACCAATTGCCAGAAACTTTGGACGTACATATATGTTTCATGGTAGACCGGTTTATTTGAATGACATTTTATGCAAAGTGACTATTTGCACTAGTTTAAGTGATCCTAACGCAAATGTTACTACATTTTTATTCGTACGTGTATTTTGAGATAAACGGTGGACGATGGATCCCCTGTCCCTCTAGACAAGTGACAATTTGTTAGTAGAATATAATAGATTGATCAATGTATGGGATTGACATAAGTAACTGAAATTACTAGTACTCTTTTGAACCCCTCGAACTTGTTTTATGCCAGGAACGGGTTTCAGTCGATACTGTATTAATACAGTCTAACGATATTTTTTCATTATACTGTGGTATCGGTCGAAGTTCCAAGCTGCAACTTCTAAATTGCAATTATCTTCATGTGTCACCAATATTCATGGCTTAGAGCCTATAGTTAGAACCTAGTACTTAACGTGTTTACCGAATCAAGAAGAAGTCGCTTTCTCGTACCTACGAATTCAGAAAACATCTAAAAATAAAATTTTACGACAATGAGTGTGTCGTCGTCATAAAAATTGAGACAACACCAACAAAGTATTTTTGTTTGTAAATAATAAATGAACACGTTCTACTGTGTCTTTGTCTTTTAAACGCTGTTTTCTCAATGCTATCTGCATTATACTCGTACAATTTTTTATTTTACACTTGGGACCTTTCGCTTGAAATCGAAAAAGCCTCACAAAATTTCCACGTTTGATTATGGTATGTCTGACCTATTCCGGGAAAAAAACTGAAAAAGGGAGAATTTATATTTCAATGTACCCTCCACCTCCAACCAATAAATTATACCACAGTCGGAATTGTATTTTCACGATCCGCACCTATTTGTGTTACGGCAATAAATACCAATTTGCGTATTTCATATGGGACGTTATTACTTTGCAATTATTATTTACAATCTCCACGATATTTGACTTTTTCTTGCTAAAAAAGTTGGTTATTCGTCTTTTAGGATTCCAACTACCCTGATAGATGCTCGTATGGCGAAAAACACTGACTGCTTAACTACTCTCCTGTTTTGTTAGGAATCTAACATTTATTTTTATTCATTTATTTATACTTTATACACGATATACTTTGGCGGACTTGATGTCATATGCATCTACCAGTCTACCAATGGATGGTGCAGAGCTAGTACAAGGTAGGCGTACAATAAAGTAGGATACTTATTGTTCTATATAGATTGTTGACAGTTCGACAGCTATCGCGACAGCGACTACAGACTAATAACATAAACTAACACAAACAGGATATATACCTACATATCATAATATACAGAGTGGTAGATTTTAACTCTACCTGGAGGGGAGTGCTCCAAAATATTGGAGATATCGGATTTCACTCAAAGGAAACATTATATTGTTTATAAAAAGAAATAAACGGCATTCGATAATTTTCGAAAATTCGATGTGAATGTTGAGGATATTGTAGAATCAAGAATCAAAGAATCAAAGAATCAAAGAATCAAAGAATCAAAGAATCAAAGAATCAAAGAATCAAAGAATCAAAGAATCAAAGAATCAAAGAATCAAAGAATCAAAGAATCAAAGAATCAAAGAATCAAAGAATCAAAGAATCAAAGAATCAAAGAATCAAAGAATCAAAGAATCAAAGAATCAAAGAATCAAAGAATCAAAGAATCAAAGAATCAAAGAATCAAAGAATCAAAGAATCAAAGAATCAAAGAATCAAAGAATCAAAGAATCAAAGAATCAAAGAATCAAAGAATCAATTTCGTTTATTCAGTTTAGGCACATGTCAAGAAATTACTAATATAATATTAAATTAAGTAAATAAATCATTTGAAAATGATTCTTTCGCTGGTTTGGTAAGTTGGTTCTACTGAGAAGAGACCAGCAAGAAACTCAGTGAACAATATTATAGTTATTTTTTTTAAACCATTTGTTTTTTAAGTAGTAAGTGCGCGCAACTTACGGCGAGGACTATAAGACTCGTGGTCATATTTACGAAGATTGAAGATGAATTGAATTCAGTTTTCTTATACAACTGAGGTGGCAGACAAGCACACGGCCCACCTGATGAAAAGCGGTTACCGTGGCCTATGGACGTGTCCCACACCTGGGGAGTCACACTCGTGCTGCCGATCCTGTAAGCACAGAGAGTTTCTACACTATCAGTGTAGAAGACAAAGCAGGAGTAGCCTTTAGTCTGCCTACTGACAGCACAAACTCTCTAGTGAGCTCTGGCTACCCTACTCACCCTGCTCAACAACACGAGGTTATTATGGTCGCGATTCTGTAGGGCGGAGGTACTTCCCAAGTCACACTGCTCAAATACCATCATATTCTACCTCCTTAAATAAGAGTTCAGTTAGTTCAGTTCAGTTATCGAGAAATTTATCGAGTATGACTGCATTCAGGTCAACATAACACACATCACCATAGTCTATCAGAGGAAAGATTAAACTTTGGGCCAGTGTAACTTTTGCTCTTGTTGGCAGGATGTTCTTAAGACGGTACAGAACTCTAATCCTACCTGTATTTTCTGGCGCATGTTCGTGACCTGCACACGCCAGCCAAGGTTGGAATCGAGGTGGAGTCCAAGGTCCTTTACTGAAGAGCTGAAAGGAATTGTTGTTTCGTTGTAGGTAACTGGTGGCAATGTCGTAGTGTTGTCTCCATTAATTAACCTTATTCGATGGATTTACGTTTAAACCAAATTTTGTTGACCAGTTTCCCAAAGCTTCCAGATCCCCATTTACCTCGCATTTGACTCGAGAAATGTCATCAGCAGGTGCTTGAGCGTATAGCCGCAGGTCGTCTGCATGCAGATGATAAGGGTATAATAAGGGAGAGAGAATACCTCTTTGACATTGCTGGCGCCCCTGAAGATATTTTGAGAAAAAATCCTGTGCATTCACTGAGATCTGAAGATGGGAAAGTATAGCTAGCAAGAAAACGTGATGTATTAAAGGCGTTGGAAAATCCGCTAAGACAAGCACTGTTACCTTAGTAGCCTCCATGCCAGTCCCTAAATCGCCTGTAATCTTCAGAAGAGCAGTAGTAGAGATATGATCAGGTCTAAAGCCTGACTGTAGCGGGTTTAACAGTCTGTTCCGATAAATAAATGTAGAGAGCTGGTTTTGCACACAGGCCTACTTTAGGCATAAAAGGGAGAATAGAAATGGGACGGAAGAAGTTGGCAAGTGGAGCATTAGGTAATTGAGGTAAAAGAATCACATAGACTTTACGCCAGAGAGAGAAGAACGTTCTAGAGTAGATACAAAAGTAAATTATATGAGAGATGGCAGGAAGCAGGTGGTCAATTATTGTCACTATCATACGATGGCTTATTTTATCACAGCCAAGTGCGTTAGATTTAATCGACAGGGTTATATTTTTGATGTCCTCGGTTGCAACTGGAGAAAAGGTAAAAGTATCTATATCAGGACCATTAAGTCCAACGACGTAATATATTGTATGACATTTGGTTAGGTGATCAATAGGAGTAGTAGAGGAGAAATGTTGATTCAAATCATCCAAACCAACTGCCAACTGTCAACCCAGAGTACCAAGAAATCTCCTGTTCCTCTCTGCGTACATCTGGTTGCAGCGATTCCTTGCTGCCTTCCAGTTCTTGTCAGTGCGGTTTTATGGAATTTCTGTAAACCTCGATCCCTGCGCCCCATTGCCCTGGAACCTCCGGCGTCATACAAGGTGCCGATGGACGTTTCCCCGCATAGCATTGTTGAACGCCGTAACTTTCTCATCGAAGGTGATTGCAGCATCTTACGCAAGCCAATTTAACAATGAAGCATCCCGGTGTAGCTAGTCTATAAAAGATAATCATACCTTTCTTATTTATTTACTTATTATTTCAAAGTGTGGTTTATGAACTAATAATAAAAAACATTTAAGTGAAATTTTTATTATATTAGTTAAATTTATTAAAGAAATTTTTGAAAAAATAAACATTAAAATGGACAGTTTACTGTTCACAGGTAAATATAGTCAAAAAATAATAACTGCTTTATAAAAAAAAATCAAATAATGCTTCATAACCAATCGACTAAAAAATAAACCAGTCAAAGCTATCATTATTTGACGCATAATTCGGTTTAGAGGCACTCAAAACAAACATCATTTTTATGTTCACTGCTAACGGATTTCACGTAAGTTATTTTTGACATTATCTTTTTTATTGGCAAAAATACCGTCTTTTCTTGACTGGAGGTTCTTGTTCATCATCTATAAAGTTCTGTAAAACCGGTTTTGGAAGAATATTTGTGATATCGTCTCGAACATGCTTTGGTAAAGCAGGAGCTTCGAGTCTTGCCGTCATCCGCGGTTCGGATTATTGGGTATTTAACTTGTTCATATATTACCTCCTATTTAGAGGCTTTTCATTTTTCGCTAGAATACTGTTTGGGCTCTCCACACGGCTGACCTTATTTTAAGACTGGAGAAGCGTATCAGAACTTCCGATGATGTTCCCCACTAACCGCTTTGAGCCTGTGACACGTTGCGATTGATGATGGTGTGCAGTCCTCAATGTTGCTAAGTTGGGACATAGTGTTGCGTATGCGGGTAGGTGGTGTTTTTGAAGCACTATTACATTAACCTTGCAAACATAAGTAGTGGTTGTTTAGGCTAATTGCCACTTATTGTGTTAAAAATATAGAATATTTAAAGGATATCTAATTAAAATAATATTTAACTTTGCTCTTATGTATGTGTTAACTGTTTTATACTTACCGTCGAAAAAAAGAAAAGAAAACGTAGTGATCGTGCCTAGGAGAGTACCCATCATAGAACCTAAATAGAGTCACCCATCCAAACTGACCTGGCTATTATTGCTTAACCTTGTAATGTACTAAACTACTCGGTTATCAATTAGCCACGAGACCCTCTAGTAACAGTGTTAAATTAAATTACATACATCTATTTTCATCTTTTCATAATGTTTCCTGTTCGAATGCTTGGGTTATGTCATCATATTATGTCGATCTATCATACACGCGAAGGCAACATGTGCAAAAGGATTTATTGCAAAACAACCAGTACTAAATTTCTTACGGGCCAAAAGAAAATGGAGCCTTTATTTTCTTTTGTGATTTTTTTTTATCTATTCTGTTAGATTTTGTTTCAAAAGAGTAGGTCTACTTATTGACAATTTTTGAACAATTTCCTATAAGTAAATAGTGATAGTTAACGACGAAATATTAAATGTAAATCTGGTATGTTTTCTGGCAAAAACCGATTTAAACAATGACTTCCTATTACACCAAATTCAGATAACAGTCGCTATGGGAGCGACTGAACCAAATAGGTAAGTCAATTTTGAAGGTGGGAAAACGGAGACCCTGACTCAGAGATACAACTGAGAACTACGCACTATGATGATGATTAATATACCAGGTAAATATTGAAAGTGTTTACGTTATTTTATTATTCATCATTATTTTAGCATATAATAAAGTCCTAAAATTAATATTAAATGGAATAATAATTTAATCTGAATTGATCGAATTGTCAAAAAGTTCAATATTTTTTAGAAGTTCACTAAAATATGTAGAAGAGAAATGAAAATAAAAATACTTAGGTATATGAAGCTAAAAGTAATCTAAAATTATAATTGACTAAACTAAATAACTTTAAAGTGATGGAAATATACCTTCATTCATTATTGTCAATAGGACAATAGGTGTCCAAACCCAATTTTCCTCATCCACTGTTGCAGCAAAAGCAATCTAGACGGCTCCATCATAAAGCCCATATACAACATACACCTATCTCCAATATAAGATAGATATGAAAGAGGCGGCACGTAGACTCATGGATCACTCATATCGGAGATACGAGCTACAGACAAAAACTTGTGAACACGACACACGAAGCTTTAGAAGACTTTAGCCTCTGTTCTTAGAGTTATTGCTGACATATGCGTTTAGGAAATGAAAACGTGGCCTTATTGTACGATTTTTATACACGAGGGAATGATATGACGAAAACATATGTCATTGCGTAAAATATTATGTAGGGCATATTGTTAGCTAGATATAACTTAAATGGTACTAATTCTTTAACTCTATCGTTCCGTGATAAACAATAATGGTAACGGTTTAACAACAATAAGGCTAACACGATCATGATTTGGATTTAGTAAATCTGTGGTAAAGGTACCTTTGAATTGCCTGATGTTTGGACCAGGTTACACCAACCGTGGTCACAAGGCCTTTTCTGTCGAATGTTGAAATTGACCAGCGACATGGTATCTACGTGAAAGTGTTAGGGCGAATCTTCAAAAAGGTTCAGTGCATTTATATGTTATTTAAATAAATGCGAATGGTAAACAAAAATTTCCCTGATTTTTAGGGTTCCGTAGGCAAATGCATCCTTATAGATTTGTCATTTCTGTCTGTCTGTCCGTCTGTATTTCACAGCCACTTTTCCCGAAAGTATAAGAACTATGCTGTTGAAACTTGGTAAGTCGACGCATTCTGTTAACCGCATAAGATTTTCACACAACAATAGGAAAAAACCAATAAACTTTGGGGATTCCCCATACTTTAAACTGAAACTCAAACATTCACTTCCAAAGTAGTAAAAGGTATGTCCCCCTCCCCATGTAACTTCTGAAATAAGAGAATGATAAAACTGAAAAAAAAAGATGTATTATTATATATTAGATTATTATTACCATGTAAACTGCCACCGAAAATTGGTTTGAAAAAGATCCAGTAAGTAGTTTTTTAATAGTCATAAATTGTAAACCGCAATTTACCTTTCAGTCAATCAACTCAAATATAAAAGTTACAACGAACTACAAGAACTTTATTATGTTACTTGGTGCTACGGAACCCTTCATGGATGAGTCCGACTCGCACTTGGCCGCTTTTTATCCTCTAAGAAAGTTTACTAACTACTACTAACTAATCTAAGAAAAATTGCTTAGACGTTAATAAGAAAAAAAAATAAGAAAGAAAGTTCTTTCTATAAAAGGCTTAAGAGGACTCTTAAGGTGATTTTCCACCAGAGGGGCGAGACGAGACGATGCGAGGAGAGAATTGAAATTTGTATGGCAAATTTTCAATTCTCTCCCAGCCTATCTTTGGTGGAAACAGTGTGGATTGACGAGAATATGCGAGGCGTGAATTGAAATATTTGTTTGTGCAAAAATGAACCGTATTGGTTCCCATATAGAGTATAAATCACCTTCAAGGTGATTTTCCAACAGAGTGGCTAGGCGAGGCGAGGCGAGGAGAGAATTGAAATTTGTATAACAAATTTTCAATCCTCTCCCGGTGCATCTTTCGTGGAAACAGTGTCGATTGACGAGAATATTGACGCCTAATTATTGTTCGGAGTTTTCGGCATTGACGCTAGAACAAAGTTATATCGAGCATTGTGTGTGAGCTGTCTAAAATACATTTATATATGAAGCATACGGGCGACGGGGCGCGGCGGTCACGCGCGAGCTCGCGATGGCAATTTTTAGTGGAAAAGGGTCAGTGCGATTTCAATTCTCTTCTCGCCTCGTCTCGTCTCGCCCCTCTGGTGGAAAAGCACCTTAACTATTGAAATAATCTCGCGCTTGGTCTATAATGCTCTCAAAGGACTTCGAATTTTGTTTTTATTCTACGTAGGCGCTGTCTCCAAATAAAAAGTAACTATAATTTGAAGACGTATAATAATAGTGGTATAGTAAAATAGACTTCAAGACTTCGACTCAACTTTCCGTAGAGATTATCAAGAGATCACATACGAAAGTTATAAGGTACGGGGTAGTAAAATGTCTTTATCTCAAAGCGACAATTGAGACAATACCAATAGAAAAAAAGTGATATCTGATGTGTATAATACTGTTAGATATTTTAACTTATACATGCAGAAATGCGTCACGCCACAGTCAAGCACGCCTTTACTACTCAGTTACATGCTGCATCACCCAGTTAATAGGTCGCCTAGGCCCTTCATTAAATGTACCAGCGTTTCCAACAAATGGCTAAATAACAACTGATCAAGTAAGTTCTTACGCGAAACATTTGACCATATGACTGAACGGCATTCATTCATTTTGTTAAAATGATTGAATGACTTACTTCGAATGATTCACTTCGATATTTTATTATCTTATGTCTAATTAAGTGTTATCGAAGCAGACCCGAAACGGTCCCATAAATAAGTAGCCGCTTAACCATGGGGTTCTTTCGGTATTTCTTCATTTTATTAAAGCTGAAAGTTTGTCAGTGCATGCTCCCAACACAACGAACGATGGCCCGTTGTGAAGTATGGGCACACAGACTTTGGCAGGTAAACGGTACTAAAGTTTTCAAAAAGAGAAAATCTAAGTATTTTCGTCAAATAATAAAGTGAGATTTTTAGTTACCTTCAGAATATCACTGTGTGACCTAGGAAGAAAATTTCGTTGAGCAGCCGCAGACCTTGACCTTTCGTTTAATTTATTGCTCCTATCCTGTATAGTACATTATCCCCTGTCTAAAGCGCACGCCATTATCAACACATCACTTACAGCTCCATCAGATTGAGTAACTTTGAGTTAAAGAAACTTTATTATAAATATTCTCCCGTTAAATTGTAAAAAAAAAACAATTTGACTGTTAGTCAATATTTTTTTGCGTCTTGCTCTTTATTTTATGTATTAAATATATTGTCATAACTGGCATCACCATAAATTCATCATCACGGTTAGAGTCCCAGTTCCCTTTAGAGGTAGTAGAAGTAGAATTTAGGCCACCCCTTCTCTTCCCATGTGATGTCGTACAAGGCGACTAATGGATAGCGCTGATTAACTTCAACATCAGACAAATACGTACAGCCCAGACTCAACCTCAGATGCACGGCTCGAGTCAATAATAGTACCCGGAATACGGCAATAGGCTCACCCCCAGTTACGTGGGACCGAATACTGATTGGTGAAATGTGGGTGTTAATTCACCTCTGCCTAACCCTCCGGGGATAAAGTATAATGTAATAAAATATGTTTGTATATATGTATGTCTGTTCTCTTACTCTTTCACTTGATTTGACTTATCTGTATATCCGTTCATCAGCTGATCAGCAGGAGTACCAGCTAGCTGGTAAGGTTAACTTGGGCTCCGGAAACAAACCCCGCATTAACAAAACTCTATACAACAACTGCAATATTATCAGTATATTAAAACTACGTGTAGTACGTACAAGCATACGTGTATTTGATCCTTAAGAATAAGTTATTAATGAAGCACTGCTTAGAGCGTAACATGAATATCTAAGATAACTTAACTTCGATTTGACATACTTACATAGTTTGAAAGTTTCTTAAATTGTACCTACTGAGTTGGTGGTTTGAGGTAACTCCATTATATGTAGAACAGGCAATGTCCTTTCTGTACATAATATTTTATGTGCACAACTAAGTGTCTTACCAACCTTGCAAGATGGCGATACGCAATGTAATTGAAATTTTACTAAAGAAGATTATTTAACATCATTTTTTTATCCAGAACAACACCAATATAAATAAACCGCAAAATCCAAATCGTAAGCGCAGTTTTTGAGATGCCAATGTGCAAATATGATACACGTATTTTTTTGGAATAGCTCTTACATTAGGTTCTGTTTTTAAGCGTATTCTTTCAAATGAAAAAGGTATAACGCGTACCTACATCGCAAGTATCTGCGAATTTTATTCGTACAAATCCCTGATTAAAGTCAGTATCTATATATCAAGTAGATATCGTCATTCACGTTCGCGCGATGTGATGGTAAAACGTTTGTATAGTCATGCAACGTCACGCGACAATCGTATTGCTAGTTCACTCCGTCGCTTTATATTAATGCGACGCCATACTTCACTTTAACATAATGAGTCTCTCTATACTTTTACTCATTTAAATAAGTGCATCATTAACATTTTTCGTTGTTTCGGGTTGCATTCGAGGTTTTCATCTTTTTCAATCTTCTATCAAAGGGTGTTATTTAGTTTTTATAATTATTAAAAAAAAAACGTCACTGGTATACCAACTTATATAATTAGTCTAAGCCTATAATAATAACTTAAATTTGGTAGCAGTTCTGGCAAGTCTAACAAGTTTACAATGTCAAGTGATTATCATAATGTTGTTCAAAATATGTAGACACATTAACTTTCAAAGTTCAAATATGACCTTTACCTAACCAAAGATTTTCAAATTTGACTTCATAATATTGATATTGATTTAATACATTTAGCCTATTTCGTGGGGCCGAAAATTATAGTTGGCGAAATGAGTAATATGTATGTATATGAATGATTACATAAATATACCAGAATACTCTCGTCTCATGTACCTTTGTGTGTTTTTTTTTCAGGAAATATAATGTAAGAGCACCTCAAACCATAATACATTATACAAATTTACGAAAAAAAATTTTTTTTCTGGTATAGGAAAATAAAAATAAAATATCCTTTCAGTACCCATAAAGGTGCATTTTTGTACAAAGCCTTCAGGTGTAATGATATTCGTTGTTTAATTATAGTAAACCTGTTTTAAAATACAGGAGCATTAGGATAGCGGCGAAGTTTGCTTACGTCCTTCTCCATTTTAGAGTGAAAGTGTTCATAGCTCAAGGGAACCTCTTAGTGTTAATTGAGTGCGTATTTATATGGACTTATTATATTAACGGAGGCAGGACACAACTGTACAGTCCAACTGGCCATAACAACCTCATGTTGTGGTCCCGACGGTCAGTACGATAGCCAGAGCTCACTGGAGAGTTTGTCTGCTGTCAGTGGGAAGATCAAAGGCTAGTCCTACTTTATCTTCTACACTGACGGTACAGAATCTCTCGGTTCTTACAGGGTCAGCAGGTCGAGGCCCATTCGGATAGCCTTAACTATGAACGACAATGCTCGCTGAAGTATTCCGCCTTACTTGTTGAGTGTACAGTAAAACAACATTATGTAACGCGCTGGCATGCTTTAGTTTTATTTGAAACTTTATACGTACACAAAAGGCCTATATTCATAAATTTTATAGCCAAAATGCGAATAGTAACATCGAAAGCGTATCATGTTATCCCCCTCCGAAATACTACGTTCTGTAAGCCCTATAAGACCATATTGAAATAAGCGTAAACGTATTCGCTAGAAACTACATTTGTGATTCTTACTCATACCGATAAGTAATATTATATTCACTGGATCTAAAGAGGGGCACATCGCCAAATAAACTAGGTCTCTCTAATATAGTTTTCTATTTGAATAACGGATCTCAAATTATGCTGGTATAGTGACTACACAATATATGGTAGTAGAACTCTGTTGGGAGATCATCGACGTCGCCACCCCTAGATGTCGTTCTGTGTTAGTTCACCCCACTGTTATATGAGGGTGTGTTCGGATGTGCGTGAAACTTTTTATTGTTATTTCTTACTAAATAGCTTTTATTATGAATCTGAAGACGGGTTCCGGTATAAACAAAACCCAGATTACATTCGATTTAGTGATATAGAATATAGAATTAAATGATGTTGTGGTACGAACGTATTTCATAGCAGGGTATTCAGTTCTAAAATGAATATTTTACGTAAATCACAGTTAAAAGCATAGAGCTGCGTACCTGTCTGTGAGAAGGGTCAAGAGTACTACTTACAGGGGATAAAACTGACAAAGAGTGAATGACACCTCTCTTGTTCCGAGGACGTTATGGTAATCACTCGCAATCTATCGCTCAGTGTATTTGTAGGCCACTTAGTATAGAAAAGGGAAGTTCTCTCTGTGTTTAGCAAAACATCTTCTATGAAAATATGATAGTTAAGCTATATTCTGCCGAATGAGAATGTTAAGAATATGCCATAAATATCTTATGATGACTTACGTAGGCCTCTATAACATGATAGAGCGTTCGACTGCTACGCATTGGGTGTGGGTTCGATGTCCGCTCGGTGAAAATAATTGTATGCATGAATTATTATATCAGAATATATTTGCGTTGGTCTGGCTTTTTCTATGTACAACATGTATGTAGGTATTTACAAAAATTTTCCTTATCTAAGTATATTTATCCGCATTCTGAATCCCATAAAGCCAGCTAGGTAAGGTAAACTTACTTTGGATCTAAACAGCGCTGAATAGAATGTCGTAGAATATTTAAAAAAGAAAAGACTTGATAAAGGAGAGCTACTGGAGTCTAGATGCTCGTGACACATTGCATCAAAGAGCAGACAGAATCCTCAATTTTTTTATCATAGTTACCTACTTAAGAATGATGACAAAATTCAAAGCATACCGCTCTTTATATTTTTTTAAATTAAGACTGCTAGGTAACGTAGTAACATTATAAATTAAAATCTAGTCCAATCTTAAATTGAAAGTCACAGTTTAAGGGCGGGGTATCCGAGAAAAGGTAGGTATTTTCAAAGTAAGAAGCCATTCAACGAAGTCGTTACCTTCATTATCGTTCATCTATAACTATGACATATAAAATATATGCCAATTTCCAGGATACAGGACAAAGTGACGAAATAACTGTAACCGTTGGTGACACTGTGGAACGATGGGTATGTCTTAGACATTTTTACGTTTCGACATTTGAAGACCCGATATGGCGTGCGGTTTTCGTTGGTGCTGCCGGGGGAGAAGCTGAAGAAAGAAATAAAATTTCATACATACGTATCGAATTGAGAATCTATTCGTTTTTGGAAGTCGACGTAAGCAACTATTTGAGCAATATCAAAATATTCAAGACCAAAACTGAAAAAAATAAATACTTTTATTATACTATTAGAGGATTATTTTTTTATGTAAATAATAGCTGTTTAATTATTTTTATTGATACCGCATTAACACAAAATAATTACAAAAGAATAGAACTTATCTGCACTGTGGTGCAAGAAATAAGTCACGGGAAGTCAGCGCATCGATGCGGTATAAAGTGGCAACTATACTATACCTAAAGTCCTCGGAGACTCCAACCTTAACCATTACCCCACCGCATTGTAGTAACAAATAAAAAGAAAAATGTAAGACCTAAGACCACAATATCAAATTCAAAGCGTGGAGGAAATATAGACTGTGTTATATAATATAACAGTTATACCTGTAATCTAACAAAAAAGCCGCTATTCGAAGGATTACACGACGAGATATACTATCATCCGCCGACGTTGAGGGTAGACCTTGCACCATTTATCACTTACACTGGAGTCCCGGCCTATAATTTATGTTTTATCCAAGAAAATAACCGTAATGAAAATTTTCCTACCTGCCCCTCTAACTACGTTAGGTGTTTGGGGAATACAGGCCTAGTGATACAGGTTTATCAAGGTCAAGTACTCGTATGTATTATGTAATGATGAAAGAACTTTACAAAGGAATATTTTACTGAAGTTTGAGGCTAAAATCTTTATTTACCTCAAATGGTGGTCAAATAATGCAACCACGTTGGCCTATAAATTCTTATACTCGTAACAACAGAGAAGTCAATCGTGCATTACTTACTTGCAGAAAGAAAAGTTAGGTAAATGAATAACTGCTGATTTTGGTCGTATTTACAGGTGGTGCTGAGCATTTTGCATACCTAACTCGTCTTTAGATTTCATATCGCTACTTCTTAAATCCATAATACTTTGTAATACACTACAATGATTTTGAAGAATCTTAAAACTACCTTACCTGGATGAAATGTACTCTAGAGATAGCGAATTGCATTCAAAGGAATCATACTCTTATTTTTTTAAAGAAACAAGAGCCTGGGGTCCGCTTTTACCAGTCCAACCAGTTGTTGGACTTTTGAGAGCGCCAACTACCCGTAACGATTGCCATAGATGTTTGTATGGCAGCCGGGATGCTCTCCGAGGCACGACCAGACCAATGCAAATACCCATATTCATGCATACAAATATTTGCACTGAGCGGGGATCGAACCCGCGCCTCCTGCACAGCGGCCGCGTTCACTACCGCTACGCCACGGAGGCTGTCAATTGTCAGTAAGAATAATTGCAGCATCGACGATTAAATACAATGATTACAGGTTCAAGAGTTTTCTTTTGTCGAGGTCCATTCAGACCAAATTAATTTACTAGGACATAATAAACTCGCACACAAAAGTAATTAAGTTACACTGTTCTGTACAGAGTGCAAGGCAAGCTCTTGTTTCATTTAATTCTAAATTATTGTCTCTTTCAATTTTAATGTTCAAAAACGTTTATGTCAGAGTTTGTGCAGAGTTAATTCCAATTGAAAACTATAGACGATGCATATTTTTAATGACAGTAAATTGAAATGTATATTCCTAAAAATTTAAATAAATTTAATGTCGCTAAATTATAATTCTGAATTTGATAGTTATAATGAATAAAGCAGCAGAATTATGTAATAGCTACATTTTATTTTATACTTGGTGGTAAATAAAGATATATAAGTACGACTACTACTAAGAAATCTCTTCTTACGCTGCAGTACAAATAGCAGAATCACTACAATATCGAGCAGTCACATCAGGGGAAACCATTGTAACCGCACGTGATAGGAATGAACGATTGAACGATTCACTTCGAATGGCCGGTCTGTAGACAGCAGGTTTAGAACGGTTCTACTACAAACAGGTGTGAACGGTGTCATTTGTTTATTCTATAAACTTAGTTAATATTGTATTATCGTTACCATAAGAAATATATTAAGAGCATTTTTATATTAGAAAATGTAGAAATAAAAAAAAGACGGGTTGCACTCCGGGAGTGCCGGTAGAAGTGAAAACTATTTCTTTCTTTCTTTCTTCGTTATATAAGTAAAGAGCAAAAGATAAAAAGAGCATACCATACCATACCTATAATATAGCACCAATCATAGAACCTATCACTAATTTTCTGCTAATTTTCTGTCAGAAAAAATAAATAAATTACAACCAAAAAAAAATCACAAAAAGTGCCAGAAACCCAAGTTTGAACCCGGTACTACCTAAAACCATAAGGACTTACAGTCGAAGCGTTTACCGCTAAGCAACGCAGCTTCTTAGCGTTAGGTACGCTAAGAAGCTGCGTTGTTAAATAAACACTCTGTAGCTAGGAATGTTGTATGTCGTCATGTCATCCTACAAAGTCGTCGGTTACGGGTCGAAGGTCAAGTGATCCTGACGCGAGTTTAACAATTTTTACCCATCCAACGCCACTAAAGAAGTTTTCACTTCAAAAACAAATAAGCGCCATAGAAAAAAATACTCATAAATTAATAAATATTTTGAGAGATTCTATACAATGCGAGACCAAAAATATCTAACTCATAAAACACGCATAAAACCAAGTAACGTGGGCTAGAAATTCACACATTTTCCACCAGATTGCATTCTCATAAGGCACCATAAGAATTGTTTCAAACACTAACAGACCAAATCTAAGAATAATAAGAAAATATTGACGTACAAATAAACACCTTTTCAAATCATATGTAATTATTATCACAGAATAAATACTACAGTATTTACGAGACGTAACACAATAAGCCTATTGAATAACAAAATCTACAAACATATTGGTCGAATAGACGAGGTCCCATCTCAATAGATATAGTTTAGACACCACACATAAAAAAACAAACCTCTATATTCTTCGATACCCTTTTGACGACTGACATCAATCCTGATAGATTACATCGAGCTCCTTACTGTATGTCAGATAAATAACATATTGTATCGGATTGCTAACGTGTTATGTCGCTTGTAGGGCCCTGGACGCTTACTTGACTATGCGGTGTGGATTATGTCGGTGATACAGACTGGCGTCTGTCGCACAGTGTGCTTTATTCATCATTGTGGCATTTGTCGCTAGTATATTCATTATATGGAATATAATTATTATTTCTTACATACTTAGGTATCCATTTCTAATTACATGCATTGCAAAAATTGCTTCTTCTTCTGAACTAAACTTGTAACAAACTTGTCTATCCCTTTGTACATACACTTAAAATTAATTTTTAATTTACTAAACTGTGCCTTGTGTTACATGGACTAAGTATTGTTAGTTATGCAATTTTGGCATATTAATTTGCAAATAAATTTTAACTTATTATGGAAATAATATTTGAAATGAAAATAAAGTTCATACTTGGGATTTCAATTAGTTTAAATTACTATTTATCCAATATCATATTAAAATGGAATAAATAAACATAAATAGATTCAAAAAAATAGTTGAATAGTGACTGTTTACTTACACTACAAACAATCAGGGAGTTAGTGCGAATTTTGGTAAATAAAAATGCTCGTCTGCAACTAGACAGGATTCAATAACGATCACCCTGATAAATGGGATGGGAAACCATTACAATTTATGGATGGTTTGCTTTATCTACCAACGGATGTGACTGACGTAACACGATAGTTATAATAAAACCGGCCAACTGTGAGAGGGGAACATAAAATTATTTTGTCTACTAGGACTTTGTCTTCAGCTATCCTTTGAGAAAATAATATACTAGCTATTCTTACAAGGGATTCTAAATTTCAATTGAATTAAAAAAATATTGTTATATAAAATAAAAAAAATTAAAAGGAAATAATAAGGTCCTAAACATAGAAAAGAAAAGTTGTATTTTATAAGAATACCCCGCTGCACACTCAACAAAACAATTCGGGTACCAGATTGCTACAGATTCATTTTATTTGTGGTATAGAAAACCCTTAGATTGACTTATATATTTTAAATATTTTGTAGTCTCAAAAGTGATAACTATGGAAAATAAAACACCTTGTTCAAATTAATATGTATTGTATATTAATAAAATAACATTATTATGATAAGTAGGCATGAGTGTAGGTAAGTATATAGATTTTACATTACATTCTCAAGACAATAAAATAGGTCGAATTTATCCTTCTGCACGTTTTAACCAGATAAGTATAAATGCTTTATTTAATTTTCTATACTTTGCTTCCAGTAGGTAAATTTAATAGAAGTGTATGAATTAACATGTTAGCTTTTAGAAATTATATATTTATATAAATGAAATAATTTCTAACTTCTTCTTTACCCGTCAACTTAATATTATTCTATCATTTCTTTCATATTATTCATGGATTAGATAATTAATATTTAATAACCATTATATACTATTATGTAAAAAATATAGTATTATTTGATATTATATAGGGTAATATTATATGCAACTACATTATTTATTTATTTAAATTGTATAATGTACTTATTTATTTAATTAAGTATTAACTGCTTACCAAAATGTTGCTGCTAACTATTGCATTAATCAAATGTTTATTACTTTATTGTAATGAAATAATAAATAAAAAATTTATTTTCGCTCGCAAAGCTGTAAGGTGATCAATTCTGTAATATATTATTTTACAAAAAGTAGTTCCATTAGTTAATAAATAAACATAAAGATTTAACTAACGACAAACATGCTTATGTCGAAATGAGGGTAGTATAGATTCTTAGTAATCGAGGTTCATTAATTACTTCTACCCACTCTTAAGTTGAAAATTACGAATACTAACTGCAAAAAGCAAATTTCGCACTAGGATTCGAACTCCAAAACCTTAATTATGATAAAATATATTTTCACTTCTCATGCTCTGAAAGTGCTTATTTGTGCAGGATATAGGCTGCACAAAATCGAATTTTGTGCACAAGGGCATTAACGTATCTACTCATAAATGTATCTATATTAAGGCAAAGAAAATGAGCCATACAGCCTAACACAATAAGAAGTTCATAGATAGAATTTGTTATTTTATAACATTCACTTTAATTTATTTTGCCTTATGTGTTTTTTAAGACTTAAAAGATATTAAAATTTAAATTTAAGTACGGTAGGTTATTTAATTCATTTAATACCGTTAATATGCCCGGAAAAACAATTTCCTTCAGTATCCAAAACTGTTCTAATTTTACTTTGAATTTTAATTAAAGAAATGTTATACTACTGTTTTATTTCCTCGCAATCGAAGTGAAAAGCAGAGTTTATAACTCGTCCACAAAACCATTTTTATCCTCGACATTACTATCAGCCCTCGCCTCCGGCTCGGGCTGCTAAAAGTCTCGGATAAAAATGGTTCGTTTTGTGCACTTGTTGTAAAATCTACTATTAAATTAAAATGCGATTTTGTATGCCCTGGAACCACGATGATTGATATTAACTGTTCTAAAATTTCTATGAATTTTATGAACTATTACCCGAGAAACTGTAACTAACATACTTGCAATTTGCAAGTGTGTGAGTGAAGAAACGAGTTTTTGACGGATCACACACATGTAAACATCTACATATGACAGAATTCTCAATGTTTGACATACCGCGTAACATAATATATTAGAAAAACCCACACATGTAAAGATGGGATACCTACTATCGATTTTGCCGAGTGTACCTAAATAGTAGAGTTAGGCGAGTAATGTCTTTATTAAAAAAAATATCTACTAAATATAATAATGACGATTTTGCAAACATAAAAAAGTCAAATTATAAATATGTCGAGGTATGATATTGACGACACTCTAGAACGACGAAGTACTTCGTCGTATAATGTTATGTTAACAAATATAAATATCTCTGTGTTTTCCACATTGTTTACTTTAAATAGGGTACTAAATTAGAAACTTGGCTCATTCTTTTCTAACATACAATGATGGTACTTGTGTAAATGTTAGAATTATAATTAAGTGAACATTGTATAATAATGTGTTTAAACTTAAACTTTGTAGACTAATTTTATAATAAGTGAATCACTGTAAAAGAGATTTTACGCAGAATGGTGGTGGTACTTGTATATTGGTGTATTTTGTTTTGAAAGAATATGAGAATATGTTGTTAATAAAGTTCAAAGTATGAATGTAGAGGGCTTTAGGAGCAAAGGTAGGTCCAAGAAAAGTTTCATACATATATGTACTAGCAGTGCCCGCGGACTCCGTTCCGCGTTAGAAATATTTTTGTTCCGGCCCGTTTGTTCCGCGTAATACTTTAGGTTAAAAGTTCGATATAAATAAAAATTATGATGCTCCTCCACAGCGCTGGACGCGACGCCATCGGATAGATACTACCTATTTCGCCACGCAACGGCCGGCCGTGGCGTCGTGCACCGCACATTTTTATTTTACTAATATCTTTAAAGACATTTCTTTAAACTGTATAAAGATGGGCACAAATATTTTGCATTAATTTCCATTCTAACAAATATATTTATAAAGATACAGATTAATAACATATGGGCTAAATAAGCTTCACAATAAATAATTATTTTTAATCCACAATTTTAACAGTAAAAGCAGTTATTGTGAGTTTTTCGTAGGAGATAAGCATATGCTATCGCGGGTTTTCTTACAGAAATTGATAAGTTCTTTAATATTGTAGTACACTTTTGGATTACATTACAGATACATTATTCAAATTTAAGTAAAGATGCGTAATTAATTATGGTAATTATTATAGCCTATGACACTTCACAATAACGTCGCTTTTTTGGTGATATAATTTTGAATATCGATTCAGTAGATTCTGAAGTTGTTTGATTGAAGTCAAATTAAAGAGGAATAACTGTTTTGTAAGAGATATTTACTTGATACGGATTGGCTCGTCGCGAGTCGGAGAAAGAATATGGCAGCTGAGTGCATCGTCTATTGCGCTGCCTGCGGTCAACCTGCCATGCCCTTTCTGGAGTGACTCCAGTTAATGATAGTTCTTGGTATTAGAAAATAAAATAGAAGGCCAAGAAAGTGCAATCTAGTGCTACCAATGATTATAGTTCTTAGTCTTCAAACAAATGCAGGGAGCAGAGTCCTTTTACAATTACTTAGGTCTTGTTAATTTATGTTGCAAATTTTGAAGTATTTTTTATGTACAACTGAGGTAGCGGACTAGTACACGGCCCACCTGATAGAAAGTCGTTACTGTAGCCTTTGGACGTGTGCAACACCAGGGGAGTCACACTTGTGCGGCCAACCGAGCTCTGGCTACCGTACTCACCGCTGAGAACACAACACGAGGTTATAATGGTCGCAGTATGCTGTAGGGCGGACGTACTTATATAACCAATCACTCGCACTGTTTTGACATCACTCCCAAGAAACACTGGAAAACCCTGCTCACCAGCGTGTATACAAAAATAAGTAAAAAGTATTGTTTGGTTGTTGTTTTCAGTTTGGTTACAAGTTGTATAGAAACCCCGCAAGGCCACGCCTCGTTTATTTATTCCGCTTTTGGATTTGTTAAATTTTAAAAAAATATACAAATTGGGTCTATTATATAAATAAGGGATTTCAAGGTTATATTATGATGTAAGCTTGGACTTATTTCTCTATACGTAGGCCTAATAGTAATACCATTTTTTTTAAACTGAGGTGGCAGACAAGCGCACGGCCCACCCGATGGAAAGTGATTATCGCGGCCTATGGAATTTTACAACACTATGGAGTCACACACGTGCTGCCGACCCTGTAAACACAAACAGTTTCTGTGGCCGTAAGTGTAAAATACAAAGTAGGAATAGCCTTTGGTCTTCCCACTGACAGCACAGATACTCTCCAGTAAGCTTTGGCTTCCCTATTCACCGCTTTAATTTTCTTTTTTTAGATATAATAAATTTAATTAGACTTAATGAATTTCTCATCTCAAGCTCAAATGATATCAAAGCAGACAGATAGTCCTCAAACTACTAAAATACCCTTGGACTATCTAGACCACAAATATCTTAAAAGGTTTTAAACCTATGATTCGAAATACTAAACTCTAAGTGACTTGTAAAAGGACATCTTAACAGGGTTAATACTTCAAAAAGCTTTTGGAGTGTCTAGAATGTGTATTCAAATTGACATACCAAAATCATTACTGGAGCGAAATTATCCGTTGCCATTTGAAGTGATGTGAAATAAACTTGAAATAATTCAAATTACAAGTAAATTGAATTTAGCTTTCAGCGATTTACAAACATAAATAAAAGAGAAGAATCAGACATAAATTTATTTTAACAAGCACTAAAACTCCAGTAAGTATTGTCAACAGAACAATATTAAGCCTACCTGTAAATCTTGCCTAAATTATAAAAAGTCACTTCTTAACATCGCTTAATTGGTGGCAGCTCTTAATAAATTCTCTTATTGAAACAGTAGTTCTAAATATTGGTAATTTAGAAAATCAAGGATAGGGAGATAAATTCAACAAACCACAACAACTTTTACTACTAAGCTTTCTTTTTTTAACAAATATCTATTACTAGATCTGTGATAACATCTTTAATTAACTATTTTCAACCATTTCCTCCTTCGTCGTGTTTTCTCATTATGATAGTTCCAAAATTTATCAAGCGAACCTAAAACATAGCAAAATCAATTGAACTCGCTCGACCTCGAAGCAGCGTTAAATCAAATATTTTCTTTGTATCTTGAAAGTGTTAACAACCCTTTGACTCTTTGCGTACTGTCTCGAACACCTACTATTTATTCTCAGTTACTTAGAAGTCGAAAGCAAATTGTTTGACCGTTCAACTTCAACAACAAAATGAAGTCACGGGTAAATATCCTGATGCTAGTAAAACAATCTCTGCTAAATGAGAGAAACGTGTTGATGAAGCTCTCTTTCAAGAAACTACTTCTAGTGTTACGTCATTATCTTTTAATTGCATCAAACCTCTTAAAACCTATGAACCAACCAATTAGTAGATTAATGGATGGTCATCAATATTATTTTGTTGAGTCAGCAGTCTATTAAAGTGCTCAATAAACTTGGCTGTTGTTTGTGAGCCATGTCCAATCTCATAATTTTAAATGTAGGCAATAATAGTAAGAGTTGATTGTACACAGCGAGGGGCTAAGCTCCTACTGGCTGTTGGATAAGTTAAATAAATGATTATTGATAGACTACAGAATGATAGAGACATAGATCCGATAAGATAGGCGTTCTCAGTTCGCTAATATATTTTACTGGCAGATGTTTACGAAGCAGGCAGCTCAAGCGAAACTATTCTTAATCCGATCCTTTTGTAAAAACTTTGACACTAGCAGTCTATGATAGATTTTAGTCCTAAAAATTTTTCTTCGATTTGGAACTTAACACAAAGTTCTTATCTAGCATGTGATGATATGAAGGAGGTAATTGGATTGCAATTTAGATACGTTGAAACTTGCAAAGTCTATTATAGAAACGCCAAGAAAGCAAATCACTAACAATCTATCTATCTATCTATCAGCCAATAGACGTCCACTGCTGGACATAGGCCTCCCCCAAAGAGTGCCATGCCGAACGATCTTGTGCCTTCACCATCCACCGACTTCCTGCGACCGCTTTAATGTCATCGGTCCATCGAGTGGGGGGCCGTCCTACACTTCGTTTTCCAGTTCGCGGTCGCCATTCGAGAACCTTTACTCCCCAGCGGTTATCGGTTCTGCGAGCTATATGGCCTGCCCATTGCCACTTCAACTTGCTTATTCTAAGAGCTATGTCGATAAGCTTGGTTCTTCTACGGATTTCCTCATTTCGGATTCTATCACGCAGTGAAACTCCTAACATAGCTCTTTCCATAGCTCGTTGCGCAACCTTGAGCTTATGCATGAGACCAATATTTAGCGACCACGTCTCGGTGCCATAAGTAATCACTGGCAACACGCACTGATTGTAGACCTTTGTCTTGAGGCTCTGTGGTATCGGTGACGAGAAGATATGCCGTAGCTTTCCGAACGCATGGGTGTGACATGGGCATTTGACATAATATTTGTCTTGCCCATGTTCATTTGAAGACCCACCTGTTGAGAGACGGTATTGAGGTCTCTGAGCATAGTTCCAAGGTCTACCAACGACTCCGCCATGATGACTATATCATCGGCAAATCGAAGGTGAGTGATGTATTCGCCATTGATGTTGATGCCATACCCGTCCCATTTCAGAAGCTTGAAAACATCTTCCAATGCAGAGGTGAACAGTTTCGGAGAAATAACGTCTCCCTGTCTCACCCCTTTTTGCAAATGGATGGAGTTCGTGCTCTGATCCTGGAGACGGATAGACATGGTGGCCTTGCTATACAAACATTTCAACACCTCGATATACCTATAGTCAATTTGGCATCGCTGTAGAGAGCGCAACACTGCCCAGGTTTCGACAGAATCAAAGGCTTTTTCGTAGTCTACATACGCTAGACATAGCGGCCGATTATATTCTTCGGTCTTCTGTATAATCTGTCGGAGCGTATGGATGTGGTCTACGGTGCAAAAGCCTTTTCGGAAACCGGCTTGTTCGGGGGGCTGGAATTCGTCGAACCTTCGAGCGAGACGATTTGTTACTACTCTAGAAAACAGCTTATAAACGTGGCTCAGAAGCGAAATGGGCCTATAATTCTTCAAGAGGGTGACGTGAAGTGAAGATCTTAATCACTAACAAAGGCGTGAATAAAAACAAATCCGACTGATGCTGAAAAGATCGAAACAAGCTTTATAGCCGACTGTACCCATTAATTTTCATCGGGTTTGAGATTTGCAAATGGGTACCGCCTGCTATAATGTATGTTTCGATCTTTTCGGCATCAGTCGGGTTTTTATATTTCTAATAATTTATTTTATCTATACTTTTTAAATATGACATATATAGTACATATAATCGCCTTTTAATTTCCCTCATTTTAACACCGAACTCGATAAAGTTAAGTGAAAGATTTTTCCACATACATTTTGGCACTAAAAAACCAACATATAGCTTTTGTTCATATTTTATGTACCTAATACCACTTGGACAATAAATGCCTTTCATTTGAGACATGAATCATTGAAATCCGCACGGTGGTTCAGAAGATATGAGGTAATAAAAAATATTACAAGCACACATACAAGATATGCGCGTAAAACATAACCCTTCTCGGCAGTCGGGTAAAAATATGCGTAAAGCTTTTTAAACAGAGATATTTAATTTCGTAGTAAGGATATAATAACGCAAGTAAACACGGACAGTTTTATTTATTCAAGAATTTATGAAAAAACAGAACGTGACTGCGAATGTAGTAACAGAGTTATAATACTTAAATATGGTATCGAGAATTGCGTTGATAAGGCCAAAGACGACAGAATAAAGATGAGGAAAAGTATTCACAAAACTGTTTGTATCAATGATATTTTCTACGCACAAAGATACTCTAATGGAATTGCTTCAAATTTCTGCCTGTAGAATTGTAAACCAAAAGATTTTCGATAAGATTTGAAAACTGAGGTCTGTTTTTGTAGGTTTGCGTTTAGTAAGTTAAGTAGTCAAATTAAACTGTACTTTGGATTAACTTCTAGCTTATTTAAGTAAAATAATCTGGGTCCCTCAAAAGCGGATTGCAAATTTTTAAGACAGTTGAAAGGTTTCATTACTTGTTTCTAAATTTAGATTTCTTATCAGTATAAAAATATTTAAGGCATAACCAATGTAAACTATACATTGGTTATGCCTTATTATCGCTTTTATGTTAGAAATGTTAATAAATTACTGTGTCTAATAGAAATATTCTCATTAAGCTTTTATAGCAATATTAAAAATCTTCATAACACAAATCTTTCATAATATATAAAAAATATAACAGTTCTTAAAACTTTCATCTTACCGAAATAATACTATTTGAAAAATGGTACTATCTGACTTCTCATTATAAATGTGGTGGTAAGTATTTAGTTACTTAGACAAAAGAAAAACGAAGTTAGAGCGAACAAAGCCTTTACAGACTTTAGATTATTTTCTTCACTAATCCCACGAAGGATTTTAACTTAGTATAGTGAGAGAAAACTATTTCAGAAAGCTTTCATAATAATAAAAAAAATAGTCAAATGATATTACGATAAAATTTAAGACAAATGCGAATAGTAAACAGAACTTTGTTTAGTATTAATGCCTGCCAGGCATGGCAGTGCTAGTTTCTTTAATTTGATTGTAATTTCAACAAGTCTATTTCTCAAACCATGCACTGTGCAGAATGGTATGGTCACGACTTACAAAGGTGGGCTTGCTTTCATAAATACTTTTGTAATGTTACGTTCATAAACATCAATTAGCGGTTCGCAAAACGTACAGCTAGATTTAGCCAAGATTTATTCATACAAAGTATCGCATTTAAATATTGTAAGATAATATGTACTTTGATGATCTTTCAGTATGCGTAGGCAGTTATACAAAAAAATCATACCTTATAACAATAATATTGTTCCATCATAGTATGATGGTACAATATTATTGTTAGGTATAAAAATATAATAATAGCTCATCAACTTATCTTATTTCACGTTATTAATGGTTATTAATTATTTTCGGTAATATCATAATGCCTAATAACAGCATTTCCGCTGTGTCACAAACACAATGACAACAGGGTTCACAAGCAAGTGCTTAACATTTCGGGTTTTGATAACTATCTATAATAGGTTCTGAACGAGATTATCTATCAAATTAAGTAATTAGAAACCACAGTTTAGAATGATTTGATTTAAGTTCAGCCAAAATTATTAAGCAGAAAGACTAGAAAATAAAACCGAAAAAATACTTTAGGCATATTTTTTTAACAATAAGAAGCAAAACTAATTATTGCGATGATCACATTACGAAGAATTGACAAACCATTGGGTAGCAAATAAACCCCAAACCATAGTAATAAACTGTTATGGGGAATTAGAGTAGAAAGGCAGGGTTGGCAAAAGCCCCTAAATGTCAATGGGATTATTTAGATCCGTCGTGACAGATGGGGTAAAATATTTGTATGGTAAGAATTTAGCCATTGATCCTTGCCTAGTATCGTATTATAATAACAAAAATATTTTTGTACGATGTGTATCTCTCCTACAGAACTTGAGAGCAAAAATAACTTATTCATAAAGACTATTTACGTTACAAAGTGAGGGGGCTCGTATCTTGCTAAGTTAAAGATAGTATATATAAGTTAAAGAATTGCAGTCTTGGATGACTGACCATTCTTTGCACATTAAAGCACCTCCGTCCCACAGAGAGCACGTCAAGCCACTGATTCGGTATCGTCACTGGGTTGTGGAGGTCAGATGCGCAATCACGTCGTCTAGTAAAACATTATCGTTCTTTTATTAAAGGAACACCAGGATAAATAATTATAAATATATAAAATTATATAGAATGCTTATTTCACACCGTGCCAGATTTCATACCTTGACGAAACCATGAAGAACGGAGGCGTGATTCGTAAGCTATAAACACGCGAATCATAACTCATTCTATGTAAAACTGGTGTCTGCACCGAAGACTGCTGATAGAAGTCAATATATCAACCGTTCGGACAATAGGCCTAGACGATATTTCACATTGAAAGCTTTTGTTCAGCTCCGTCCATTGTCAGAGAATTAAGATGTTGAGCTAAATAATGGGGATTTGAATATTTTTTATCAGATTTTCTTGAATTGAAAAAAGACATACGCTCAAAATGTTCACATAACTTTGTTGTGACTGCAAAATAGATATTTTGTTGTTTACAAAACAAATTCAAGTTCTAGTCTATAAAACTAAGTAGTAAAGTAACTATAAAAATAAGTTTTAAAATTCATATCTGCACATAGTCGGTAAAATTTGTTACCTACTTTTTTCACCCTACAGAGCTATTTTTACACGACTGCCCAAAAAAGGAGTGTATTGTGTTTAGGGTTCACGTATGTTTGTATGTGACTTTCTTTGTGCCACCATATCTCCTAAATACCTGTACCGATTTACATGTGTGGGGTATCATTAGAATCCTTGCGTTAACCCGAGTGACACTGGCTATATAAAAATATGAAAAACAAAAAGAAAAATTAAATTAAGGAGCCAAAACAGATGTTGAAAAAAAAAAATTCCTAAACCTATCGAGTGGGGTATCAAAATGAAGGATTTTAAAAGACAATTTCACATATATATACAACTTATGTGTTTCTTTGTAATTTGAAATGAGAAATGATATTAAAAAAAAAAATTGAAAATTGTATTAATAACAACTACCTACACTAAATAGCCTCTAGAACGCTGAACCTATTATTCTTAATCTAGTGTATATGGAAAAACATTATTTAAACACAGAGAGCAAGAGAAATTGTATGCAACAACATTTATATCATACTAGCTGTTGCCCGCGGCGTGGATGTCGGTTATCGCGACCAAACATAGCCTATATCCTTTCTCAAGGTCTAATCTACCACTATACCAAATTTCATCAAAATCGGTTCAGTGGTTTAGGCGTGAAAACGTAACATACAGAAAGACACAGACAGACAGTTACTTTCGCATTTATAATATTAGTATGGAAGCTGGGAGTACTTTCAAGCGGTGAATGCGGTAACAGCTTAGCTGGCTAAACTCCCATTAAACAATATATCTATGCCTACGAGCTTATGTTATTGTTGTTGTATATTTTTGCAGAGACCTATTTGTCACGGTAGCCTACCCGGTTGCACACAACTATTTGGCACGGTAGCCTGCCCGGTAACGCAGGGGAGCAGCTATCTAGCGTTCGTTTGTTATTAAATATTACATAATTAATATAATATGGAGTAATGGAGTGCTATATTCCCAACGACTGGATCGCAACAAGAGCGAGCAAACGCCCGCGGTTTAATAGGCCGTGCCGAGAAGCTAGAGACCGCAAGCAATCTGTGTATAAGGCTTGGACCACGACAGTTGCCAATCAGGATTCGAACACCGCTGAAGTGAAGCGGAAATTGAATGCCGCCTCGAGGTCCTGTAAAAAGGCAACAGCCAGGGCTAAGTTCGAGTTCATCGGTAGAATTGGCGAGCGGCTTGCAAGGTACCCATTTGGCAGCCGTGCATTTTGGTCGCTCGCCAAAGCTGCCGAGGGAAATTTCTGTCAGTCTTGCCTCCCGCCGCTGCAAAACTCGACGGTAGTCTGGCCCATGGTGCTAAGGAAAAAGCCGAACTCTTGGGTAATCTCTTTACGTCAAACTCGACTATGAACGATGGGAATGCCGAGCCACCTATACTCTCCAGCTGTGGTACTTCTATGCCGGAAATAAAAGTCACCAACGGGTGGCCCGGCGAGAACTTAAATCCTTAGATGTTCTGAAGTCGAGTGGGCCGGACGGTATACCGGCGATGGTGCTCAGGCACTGTGCGGCCGAGTTGTGCCCAGTACTTACACGCCTTTTCGCGCTCTCTTATTCCGCGAGACAAGTCCGGGCTCTTGGAAGACTGCGTTCGTACAACCTGTGCCTAAGAAAGGCGACAGGACCGACCCGTCCAATTACAGGCCCATTGCTATAACCTCCCTACTTTCAAAGGTTATGGAGCGCATTATTAATATGCAGCTCTTGAGATACCTGGAGGGAAACGATCTACTGAGCGACCGACAGTACGGCTTTCGCCACCGTCGCTCTGTCTTCTTGTGTATCTCACAAACCGATGGGCGCAAGCCATCGAGAGTCGGGGGGAGGCACTAGCGGTCAGCCTCGATATAGCGAAGGCCTTTGATCGGGAATGGCACAGAGGTCTTCTTACGAAGTTGCCATACTATGGACTCCCTGAGGGACTATGCGAATCCCTTCCCACGGTAACTACTTCCCATCAGGTGGGCCGTGTGTTTGTCTGCCACCTAAGTGGCATAAAAAAAAATCGTCGTTGATGGCAGTTGCTCGGACCGCATGGACATAAACGCTGGTGTCCCACAAGGCTCTGTGCTGTCGCCGACCCTTTTTCTGCTGCATATCAATGATATGCTATCTGATGACTCCATCCATTGTTATGCGAAGAACTTGGTCGAGTTCAATGCCAAGAAGACGCAGGCATGTGCGTTTACAGCAAAGGTATCTTCTTTCCTTCCCCTTCCCACTCTTCAGAGCACGCCACTGCCACTGCAGGATAACCTCAAAATCCTCGGTATGGATGTTCGCTGTAAACTAAATAACAAAAACTACATCGAGAGTATCTTCAAAACAGCCTCGCGTAAACTCGGAGTCCTGAACAGAGTGAGACGGTTTTTCACGCCGGAGCAACGGTGTCTTCTATACAAGACACAAATTCGTTCCTGCGTGGAATACTGCTCGCATCTCTGGGATGGATCCGCAAGGTACTTATTAGATGCTCTCGACAGGTTGCAGCGACGTGCGGTCCGCATTATCAGAAATTCTGAGGTCACGAGTACCCTCGAGCCTTTGCAGTTGCGTAGAGATGTTGCTTCCTTGGCAGTATTTTACCGTCTCTACCATGGTGAATGTTCTGAAGAGCGATTCCAATTAGTCCCACCCTCTCCTTTCCTATACAGGACGACACGTGCAGGACTTAGATGTCACCCTTATACGGTGCAGAACATTCCTTCAAGAACCAAGCGGTTCGGTGACTCTTTCCTTTGTCGCACAATTAAGACCTGGAATTCCTTGCCAGCTCACGTGTTTCCCTCTTCCTATTATTAAAGAATTATTTTTCTTACGTAGCACAGTGTTGCTTCGCTGATTGGTGGATAAAATGATGATCATATTTTGCCGCCATTTCAGAGTCCGGATAACGCATCTAGTTATGATCAATTGGACATGCAATTTCGAAAAGGGCACATCTCACATTTGTTGACACAATACTTTTTTTCACGTAAATGTACGTGCTTCCATACACCAATTATGTTCCAAAATGGTTTAATTCTGGTATTAATTCTGTTGTCCACGCCATGTACAGAAATAATTTCAAATAAAAATAAATAATTAAAAAAATTAAAAAACACGACTGCCCAATTTACAAAGAACTAAAAAGTAGAACTAAACAGTCGTGTTTTTTAATTTTTTTAATATAGAATTTAACTTTAGTACCCTTAGCAATAATTACGTAAGTTGTATTCTTCTATATATGTTTAATAAGCTAGGTCAGGACATCGGTCATGGCTTATAAGAGTTCAAAAGTGACTTTTTATACCAGTTAGGTGGCAGACAAGCACACGGCTCATTTAAAGAACTCAGATCTTCCCTATTAGAAGCCTCTCGTTTCGTTGTCAATATATCATTTACTGTAGGATTTTACATGGAACTTTTACAGATTTTTATTTTCTCTTAATACTATAATGTCTATATCATGCAGTAGCTAGATATAAGGCCACCTTAGGTTTTGATAAGACCGGGTAAATTCTTACTTTACCAGTATTGACAATGATAACACTCTAAGACTGATTTCTATTACTGAAGTTTGTATTACTTAGAATTACCAACATAATATTAACTTTCAAGTATAAACTCATCAGAAATCATAATCTAGTATTATAATTAAAATCCTAATAACGAAATTAAATGTTTCCACTTTGTTGTTGGAGTTTGTTTCGTTAATGTTGAATTAGAAATAGGTAATTACTGTTAGCACGTAATTAAACAAAGTTCCATGGCTAAACAAAGTCATGCATAAAATACAAACTAAGTTTGGAAAATTAACTCAAAGCATTTAGGATATTATGATTATAGTCATGTGAAACAAAGGAAAAAATCTTTAGCTAAGTCCAATATAAACATAATTATAATTTGATAATAGGACTGTTTTATATAATTATGTGGATATTTTTTCATTTTAAAATCCATAATACAACCTAATTAAGTTATGCTTACTTTGGTTCTAGAAAGTGTTGCATAGAATGTCCTTGAATTTTATTGCTTTATTTTAGAAGTCTATTCGGGACATCTAAAAGCCAAAGCGCTGTGCTCAATGATCCCTGTAATGAAGTTAAATTGCTTTTAGTCGATAATTGGATGGAATATGAACCCTCAATCTGACGATCGCAAATCACACACACGCCGTTACGCTACAACTGCGTTGTATTTACCACATAGAAGAAGGTTTGTTTTATGTTATTATTTCATACATATGTAAATGACTTTATTAATTTTCTCTCGACCTTTGTTTCATTCTTTGACCTCAACTTAAATATTAAATTAAATGACTTACGCTTTGATGAAACAGCTAGTTTGAGTTATGAGCACGTGACATTAAGCTGATTCTGATTTTATTGCTGTATTCTTCCATAAAAACGATTTTCAATGAGTTTTTAATCTATTTTCATCTTTATTTTATTTTGGCATCTTTAATACTGATATCTATTGAAGTTATAGCTATTGAAATAATAGAAAAACATGGTTGGTAACTAATTTACATATTTTCACCAATATTTTTTTATGTTAACCTAATATAATCGTTTTATACCTGAACATTATTTGAAGGATCAATTTTTTTTTAACAAAACAAATGAGATGAATTTACAGAAACATAAAATAGGTGTGTAAAATGTATTAACAAGGAAATCTAGATCAATTACATTTTGGACAAAAAGCAATAACCAAATCTAATATATAAAATTCTCGTGTCACAGTTTTCGTTCCCAAACTCCTCCGAAACGGCTCGACCGATTCTCATGAAATTTTGTAGGCATATCGGGTAGGTCTGAGAATCGGCCAACATCTATTTTTCATACCCCGATTCGCGATAACCGACATCCACGCGGGCGGAGCCGCGGGCGACAGCTAGTAGTATATATAAAATTCTCGTGTCACAGTTTTCGTTCCCAAACTCCTCCGAAACGGCTCGACCGATTCTCATGAAATTTTGTGGGCATATCGGGTAGGTCTGAGAATCGGCCAACATCTATTTTTCATACCCCGATTCGCGATAACCGACATCCACGCGGGCGGAGCCGCGGGCGACAGCTAGTTAGTTTATAAAGCTTAATGCTCTCAAAATTAAAATATACCTCTTTTAAATTATGATCCTGGTTTGACATAAATTTTACAGCACTGAATCCCACATTTTACATTTGTAATCAGGTAGGTATTTATAGTTACAGGTGTTCAGGTTTAGTTTTTACAGGCATTAACGAGAATGTTTTAAGGTTTCAACCCCCGTCAAGTGGAGGCTTACATTATGACAGCTTGTCGCCCTTCTGTCGCACCGTAATCCTTATTTTATCCGCCGGCATGGATTTTTACTCCTGCTTTTATTGTACTTGAATTTTGTTTTTAAGATTGAGTATTGTCTTATTAAGATTGAATCGGTTAAGAATGATTAACTGCGTTAGAGCCAGTCACATGATTTTTATTAGGCTAGTTATAAACATCGTGTAAAAAACTTCTATAAAATTTTGTTATTAGCTCTTACATCAGCATGGTCTCCTGATTCTATTCCTGCAACGATACCTTATACTGTACTTATTCTAATTCTAAACCATTTCCCCTATAACAACTATATTTATTTAGCTGTTCAAGTGTTATTGATTAAAAATATACCCCTTCTTGGCAGTCGGGTAAAAACAGCCCAACATCTTCAGAAACCTCAATATTTCTAACATTAGTAGTATATAAAATCATTTTTTTCGCAGAAGCAATTGATTGTATGTCATGAATGTTAATTGTCCAGAAATGTGCCTCTGAGGTTGTACTGAAGTTGTGTGTAACTGTTGTCGTAGTTGTCTATACTGTAAGGTACAGAAAAAGTAAGAAGACTTTTGACATTGACATTGTATTTCCATTCATTGTATTAATAATATACTTTTTTCTCTGCCATCGCTGGACATTAGTACTACCAATAAATATTCTTATAATACTTATGGATAGTACTAACGCATAATTTGAATCCAAGGTCAAAAACACGACATTTATACTTAAATATAAAATGTTGATTTAAACATATAATATCATACCTAACCACAATCTAATCGAGTTTGGTTGAAAAGAAGAAAAAGAAGATTATTTTGCAAAACTAATAAGAGGTCTCAAATGAAATGCAAATGCAAACAAATCCGATTCATACTGAAATTAAATTTGTCTAGACATGTTCATGATGACCCTCCCACAAATAAATACTGTAGTTGTAGAAAAGAGATAGGTACTCCAAATATTGCATTAGACTGCTGAAGAAAAATATTCAGTTCACTTCTGGCAAGCTTTTCAGTAATAACACATAAATGTTATTTATTTCTGTGTCAGTTCATGGTTTATAAAAAAAATGTCCCAAATCCTTTGAACCAAAACTCGCTTTATTATTCGGAAATCGTAAATATAAACCGCAGTTGGGTCGTAAATTGAGAACGATTAAGTGCCGGATCAATTTTCGGTGACCAAAATGAAAAATATTTCACAAAGAGCATCGCTGTATCGGTTATTCAATTTAAGTTCATTATGTGGAAATCAACTCGATAATGCGAGAAATGATATCTTTTTGTAAAACTCGTCATTACAATTTTAATATCCGTTAACCTTTCTTTTTCATTACTGCGGTACTGTAATGCTTTAGCTACTGTGACTCATTTACGAAAATCTACATCTAATCAAAAATAATTATTAATATTTATTATAATTACACTTCGGAAATGCGATATGTAACTTATGGAAGAACCGAAGTGGATAAAGCATCATCCATCCATCATCCAGTGTTAACTAGTTGCCTGATATTGTTCAGGTGCATATTTGATGCTGTTGAATAACGACCCGGTGATTAATCATTTCAGATTGTACTTTTATTTACTACCTGAATTATTCATATTTATTAAACTATAGGAACATGACTACAAGTCAAAGCTAAACAGTACATCATGAAGCATATTTATAAAATATCAACTTTTTGAATTGCTATGGATCGGATAAACGTGTGTAGCATTTATTCATTATAACTTTCAGAATGCCGAACATAACATGGTTCTAATTTTATCGGCTGTAATACCAGTACGTATTTGCTTTTTGTTTGTTTTTTAGTGATATATATAGTGCTATGAAGAAGAAGTACCTACCATAGTGGTACTGCCCCTCTAGACTATGGAGGATTTGACGTTTATGACATGCTTTCACGACTGTCAGATACGTCAAATCCCATACATTTGTCATTCTATTCCATCTAACGCCGGCCAACGAATTGCCACTTGTGTAGAGGGGCTAATTCACTAAGAAGGCACTTAAATAAAAAAGCGGCTAAGTGCGAGTCGGACTCGCCCATGAAGGGTTCAGCAGCAGCAAGTAGGTAAATTGCACTTTACGATTTATGACGTATTAAAAACAACTACTTACTAGATTACGTTCAAACTAATTTGAGGTAGAAGTTTGACATCATATATTTTTTTTTAGTTTTATCATTCTCTTATTTTGGAAGTTACAGGGGGGGGGGGGGGCACATTTTACTACTTTGGAAGTGTCTCTCGGTTTATAACAAACCGGTTTATAAAAAAATATATAAGATACCTCAACATCATTTTTGAAGACCTATCCATAGAACCACACACGTATGGGTTAGTACATACGGTAGTGGCTGTGACATACGGACGAACAGACAGACAGACATGACGAATCTATAAGGGTCCGTTTTTTGCCATTTGGCTACGGAACCCTAAAAATAATAGATTAACAGTGTTGGGTTGATGTGGGCTAGTAGACAGAATGCAAACAGCTTCAACCAGCAAGATGATCGAAGACACCAAGCCTAGTCTGTCAGAACATGAATTGAGTTCTACTATAAAAATTTGGAACGTTTTCCAATTTAGAATAATATTTTCGGTATTCAAAATAATTATGAAGTCATCTCCAACTTTTCAGTATATAGTTGGTGGAATATCGGTTTAAAATTTTTATTAATGTTATCACCAGAGCGCATTATCTATAAATTCGACCGATTTGAAATTACAGCAATTTCATTATTAAGAAATCCGACAAAAAGTTCGAATTCACTTATACTTCCTTGTCACTGTTTGTACGTAGGAACTTAATGTCCATCTATATGTCGCAGCCAACTAGCTTAATCAACCATTCAATTAACGGCCTAGGCTCTTTACTGAACGGCGCCGTTGAATTAACGACCTGAATGGAATTTGCCATTCAGGTCGTTTATTGAATAAACGGCTAGGCGAGCTTGGATCGATGACTGATGATGATCGATGAGCTAGAAAAATGACTTATTTCTGCATGGTTATATAAAAAAAAACTACATAACACATAACGTAACTTTCTCAATAAACCTATCACTAATTTTCTCTGAATACACCTCTGCCTACCCCTTCGAGGATTTACAGGTGTGAGTACATACATGTTTGCAATTTTCTGTCTTATTTCGGGATGGTGCCTCATTTTACAAACGGCCTAAACATAGGCCAGCCAGGTTATTCAATGATATTCAGCCGTAACGTTTATTGCAATATTTGATAAACTGGCTAGTTAATGCTTAGGTCATTCGTCGTAAGCCTTGGTTGGTTGGTTATTTTGTTTATAACTATGCAGAAGTAAGTTATTTTCTTAGCTATTTGATCACGGTGATGACGATGACGGCGCCGTTCAGTAAAAAGACTAGGCAGTTAATTGAACGGGTGAGTAAGCTAGTTGGCTGCGACATATATGCCTAGGCAGTTAACTAAACGTCGACATTTAATTTACGGCCTGAATGGTGTTCAGCCATTTCATCAAATGGCTAGGCAAATCTCTTGGATCGATGACGTTTAACTACTTGCCTAGCCATTTAATTAAACAGTTAGAAAAATTACTTATTTCTGCATGATTATAAAAAAATAACCACGATGGCTTAATGCGGGAGCTACACTCAGCTCCACTCCCGCATTACCCTCTAACCTAACCTAACCAAGTCGGATTGCGTAGCTAACACAATAAACCCATCACTAATTTTCTGTGAATACACCTCTGTCTACTCTCGGGGATTTACAGGTGTAAGTATATGTATGTATGTATGTAATTTTCTATCTGATTTCGAGGTAGTGGCCCATCTTACGATTGGCCTAAGCATTAGCTACCCATGTTGTTAAATGATGTAATAAACAAGATGGCTGAATATAATTCAGGCCGTTAATTGAATGGCGCCATTTAGTTAACTGCCTAGGCAGTTAATTTGACGGCTGTTTAGGCTAGTTGGCAGCGACATATACATAAAAAGACGTGTGGCACTCGGGGACTGCCGCGGTAAAGCTATTGCATAGCATTTTGTATCAACTTATGCAATTATGATAATATTTGACGTGCATTAGTTTTTTTTTCTTTTTAGCTCTTTATGCTTTTCTTCTCTATAAAACGAAAATATCTAGGTATAAATAATAGGTATAAATAATTAGGTATAAATAGTGTAATGACACACCAAAACAAAATTATTCATTAAAAAAAAAACGATATTAAGAAGTGATAATCGACAAATTTTACAAGTACAGCTATTCACTGTTGTACATAAATACCTATACACCTATATACTTTCTCATAAACAGCTGCTCATGTATTCGTCCGATTTCGGAGCAGCTCGTCTCGATTCGTGCGAGCTTCGTAGAGTCGTACAATACGGCTAGTTGCACGCACACGAACACCGTGTCGAAGACTGCCGAAAAGAAACGAGCGTGAGTTTTTTTCGTTACGGAATTTCTGGATTCGGTCCCCGCGCTCAAGGCCCTCGATAGAAGCTATGCAATAGCTTAAAAAAATTTTGCCTATGTTAAACATGATATTCTTCTTAATAAGCTTGAGGCATATGGTGTAAGAGGTAATGTACAATATTAGATCTATTGAAATTTTATCTGAATAACAGACTACAAAATCTTAATATAACCTGCTCTGTATATTTTTGAAGTTGCAATGTTTGTGAAATGTAACCCTCATTTATTTCCGACCTTAGAAGCAACAGTTTCCCGAAACAGGCGGGATAACACAAAGTTTCGTTTGCACAGGGCAAAGACGGCTCTTATGCGCAATAGTATTATTTGTATGGTGCCTTTCATATTTTAGGAATTACCTAGAGATTGGAAGGAGATGAGTGGCAACGCATTTAAACAGACATTAAAATAATCTTACTACAAAAAGCTTACTACAAAGTTACAAAATTTGTAGATGACGAGATTGAGACGTCATTTTATTGACATTTTATGTATATCTTCTAACTTCTATGTACCAATAGTATTATTATTATTTTTGATTTTTTTTTTACTTTTTCTGACATAACATCTAAAATAATGTAATATTTTAATTGATTATTATCTTACTTGACATTTTGATTTCTACTCTATGGGTCTCTAAAACAAACTCAAAATCGCTCAACGAGCTATGGAAAGGGCTATGCTCGGTATTTCCCTACGTGATCGCGTCAGAAATGATGATATCCGTAGGAGAACAAAAGTAACCGACGTAGCCCAGCGGATAAGCTCGTTGAAGTGGCAGTGGGCGGGACACATAGCGCGCAGAACAGATGGCCGATGGAGCAAAAGAGTTATGGAATGGCGACCGCGTACGGGCAATCGCAGTGTAGGACGCCCAACGGCTAGGTGGAAGGACGACCTCATCAAGGTCGCCGGGAAGCGCTGGATGCGGGCTGCTGATGCTCACTCATTGTGTACACGCACGAGTGTGAGCATAATGGTACTACATTATCAATATCCATGTAATTCTTACTTATGTGCTAAAAATACGACTTTATTTCCTTTTGTTGTACCTACTGTATAGCACAATAGTATAGTGTAACCTAATAAGAACTATAATGCCCACTGATTTACTTTACTACTATAACTCAAACTCGATATTATTTTGATTTCAACTAAAAACAAATATAATTTCTAACATACTCATGGAGCGTTTGTTTTAACTGCTAACTAAACTCAGACGAAGCAATTTCGTACCTCTCAAGAGCAGAAACATTGACCGCTATCTGTTATTCGAGTCGATTGCAATGTACAGCATTCGCTTGAATCTATTTGTGTTTCAGCAAATAGGATCGTTACTTTGAAATGGTTAATTATTCAGATTTTGTTGAGTTCCAACTCCCTCCTGAAGACGTTTGCTGACCGGGTAGATTATCCGTACATATACTATTATTACAATCTACACCTTCCATTACTAACATTTAAGAGGAAATATTAATGTTCTAATAATATATGAGTGTAAATGCTTGAAATAAAATGATCAATAAATAAATTGTTTTAGATTCAGACGATTTCATTTCAACATAACATAACATAACTTTATCCCCGAAGGGGTAGGCAGAGGTGCTAGCACCCACATTTCGCCGGTTTATGTTTAGGTCCCAATGTAATAGGTGGCGAGCCTATTGCCATTAACTGGGCACTTATAAACCTGCGACAAATACACACATAACTTCGAAAAGCATCGAAAAGTCATTGGTGTGTCCCATGGAAAACCTGGGATCGAACCCGAGACCTCGTCTCAGCAGTCCATTACCCATACCACTAGGTTCAGAAATAACTAGGATTCTCGTTGATCCTGTCATCTATGACTATCGTTTATCTATTCTGTGCTATCATGTATTCATTGAAGAAATTACAGGATTTAATTCTAATTCACATTGTTAGTCAACAGCACAGAATAGATAATAGTACTAGCGTATCAACAGTCCTTATTAGTCTCCAAGCATATATAAAGATTTGACATGTGTAAGCATTAGATCTCGTCCCATACATTGGTATACATACACATCACCTGTCTCAAATATTTACATATTCTTCTAAAGTTTAAGATTTTGGCATGTGTAAGCATTAGATTTCGTTGTGATTCCTCTAATGCGGACTTGCACAGTTCGGGTAAATGACCCAAAAATCAAAATGTGTAGATCTCGCACATACACATTTGTCTGTTGGTATAACTTTATATTCCAATAAACAAAATATACTTTTTCCATCAAAGTACGACTAGTAGATAATTTTCTCCAGAGAAGGAGAACTAGTCTACTAGTCGTACTACTTATGTTCTATTTGATAGGCTAATATTCTTACATTTCCTAACCTACTCTCAGAAAATTCTAGAGTAAGGAAAATTATATGTTATGCCAAGTCTCCCTTAGAATATGACTTCAGTAAGAAACTATAGATTTAGTACCTTAATTATTAAACTTTGTGTAGGTAATAGTTCTAAGTTAATGAGAAAAATTCCTAGACAGCAATAAGAACGCATAGTGTCGCGGGTCTGGTGCTGTGTGCAAATACACTCGAGAGCAATGAATCCGGGACACTCAAAGAATCCAAAAAATCTCGGAAAGTAAGAATGCTAGGTTAATGCAATAAATTGTATTTAATAGACAATTTAATACTCCTTAAATGAAAGTATTAAAACTTCTTAGTTATTGTAAAGTTATATCATAAAAAAATCAAATTTGAAAAGGGAACACTGTCGAAGATGGAACTACGAAATTACAGGATTTGTTTTTGCTTTTGTTTGTAATCTGTCATTTATGTTGGTACATAAACCAGGTTGATAGTGCTCAATATTCATTATTCAAGCTGAAATCATTTCGCTTACACTTGAAGAATGCACCAGAATACTTACATTGGTGGAAACCGGCCGGAGTCAGCGCGATACAGCCAGGACTGTCGGTGTGTCGCTGTCAACAGTACAAAGAGTTCTCCGACGTTACGAAGAAACTGGTTCTAACCTACGCAGACCAGGAACGAGCAGAACTAGGTGTACCACAGCACGAGAAGACCGATACTTGGTGAACACCATGCTTCGAAATCGCTTTCTCACAGGAACTGAACTCACAAATCAGTTTCGACGCCTCGGAGGAAGTAACCCAAGTGCATGGACAGTAAGACGTCGGCTTGCTGAATCTAACTTAAAACACCTTAGACCTGCAAACGGCCCTAAACTGGAGCGTGGCCATCGTATTTCAAGACTAAGATATGCCCAGAACCACGTAAATTGGAGTATTGAAGATTGGTCGAAAGTTATGTTCTCCGACGAATCAAAATTTATGCTCTACAAGCACGATGGAAGACACAGAGTGTATAGAAGACCAGGGGAAAGATTCAAGCAAGCATGCATCGAAGAAAAAGTAGCCTACGGTGGTGGGTCTGTACTTGTGTGGGCCGGAATTTCCTCTGAAAGTCGCACAGAGCTGGTGATCATAGAAAACGGCTCTTTAACTAGCGTAAGATATGTGGAAGAAATCCTCAACGAACACGTTGGTCCATTTATGGTCAATTTGGGTGAGGATGCTATATTTATGCATGACAATGCCCGACCTCATACAGGTAGGATTGTGAATGACTACCTTCAAGAGATGAACATTACTTGTATGGAGTGGCCAGCGCGCAGCCCGGATATCAACCCGATCGAGCATGCTTGGGACGAGCTAGGGAGATGCGTAAAACAACGAAACCCTCCCCCAATCACGCTTCCTGAGCTCAAAATTGCTCTCACAGAGGAATGGGAGAATATTCCCCAAAATCGTATAAGGAACTTGGTGTACAGCATGCCAAACCGCGTAAACGCAGTAATGGAAGCACGAGGAGGTAATACGAAGTATTGAAATTCAAGAAAATCGTCATAAAGTTCAAAAATTTCATGTTTCCTATTTTTGTTTTAAGGAGAGATCAGCAGTTTTTTTTCTTTATGTAATTTTGTGTAAATAAAATGTATGGTGACTCATATTTTTTTAACTTTCATTTAAGGAGTATTAAATTGTCTATTAAATACAATTTATTGAATTAACCTAGCATTCTTACTTTCCGAGATTTTTTGGATTCTTTGAGTGACCCGGATTCATTGCTCTCGAGTGTATTTGTGTGTACTTCTATATTATAATCTTCATTATTATATAACACAATAGATTTAATATTTATTATTATATTTGTTTCAATATTCTATTCCAATTTATAAAGATTGATTGATGATGATGAAATAGTAGCCAAGCAGATATAAAATTCTGTAAATCATATTT
The DNA here is from genome assembly GCA_949126895.1 of Eilema caniola. Taxonomy (NCBI): domain Eukaryota; kingdom Metazoa; phylum Arthropoda; class Insecta; order Lepidoptera; family Erebidae; genus Eilema; species Eilema caniola. The sequence goes on along the minus strand of OX421460.1, from coordinate 9,703,518 downwards.
TCGCCATCAGTATTGCTCCTAGAAAAAATCGTTATTGCTTTTTTGAAAAAATATCCACTGACAATCATCACCAAAATAATCTAAGGATCTCCCCATTTACATTGCACCAAACCTTTACATCATCTCTTTCTCATCAATCTTTTTTGATTAAAAGCGTCATCAAAAGAATAAAATGAAAATCAAAAGCACACACACCAAACGTAGTAATATCAATACGGTTTGTGTGTGTGTTTGTGTGAGTGCTTCGAAGCAAATCACCCCCAAAATAACTTTCTACCACTTTTTAACCCTTTTGAGGCTTGGTTTATGAACAATTTTAAGTATATGGGACCTAGGAATTACGTTGTCCCATACAAACTTTCCTCTAATTTTTCACCCCCTCAGGGATAGAATTTCGGATAATGCCTTCTTATCGGATGCCTCCGTCATACAAAGAACACACCTTCCAAGTTTCAGATCTCTACGATCAGCGGTTTAGGCTATGCATTGATACCTCAGTCATTCAGGAGAAAGGATTTTCTATAATTACTAGCTCCGCAGCTCTGCCTGCGTGGATCTCGGATGAACCCTTGCAGTTTTCAGATATCAGTCAGTAGTCAGTAAACATTCCATAATATTAAGGACTTTACATAAATCACATCATATATCGGACGTTGTACAGTACATGTGTATATATTGGGCGGTGTACTAGGTACATAAATCGTTTTCTTTATAACTAGTACTTCTTGACATTTTAATTAATAAATAGCTATAATTTCACTAGTAAAGGCGTATTGCGAAACTTTTTGGTACATAATAAAACAAGAACACTGGCCACTGACTAAAATAATGAGGTTTCTTTTCTTAATCACGTGTAAATAAATGGTGAATTTACTTAAAGTTTTAAACAGAGAGAAGACAAACGTTATATTTGAGTGAAAGTTTTGTTTACGTACAAGATGAAATTCTCTATTTGAACGATCTTTTTGTATATATTTTTTTTTTAAGAATAAGGCAACTCAACCAACAAAATTTAAAATAAAAAATATTATCCCACTTGTGGTTTAATAACAATCAAAAAATCACAGTTTAATAATCGGTATCATTATGTACCTATTTACGATGAGATTAGAGCCATATTAAGAGCAAATGATTGAAAAAATAAAAACACATAATATTCCATTTCGTTTAATAATCAATCAATTAACTTATTGCAATCCACTGTTGGACTTAGGTCTCATTCAATGTGTGCTATAGAACTCGACCTTGCGCTTTCAATATTGGAGGCAAATGGTGAGGATTGGAGATTTTAAGAGTGAAGAACTGCCCATAAGCTATGGGTTCCCCAAGGGAGTATATTAGGGCCCACTTTGTTTCTTGTCTTCATCAATGACCTATGCAATCGCAGTATCCCGAACTCGAGTATTGTCTCATACGCTGAAGACACAGCAATTACTTTTGTATCTGACTCCTGGTCTGAGTTGCTTAGCGATGCTCAAAAAGGCCTGAACTCTGCATCAGACTGGCTTCTCTCTCACACTCTTATACTTAACGCTGCGAAAACAAATTTTGTTAGATTCTCAATTTCAAAAGTGCCATGCAATGTCCTTCACGTAAGACAACAGTTTATACTACATACAGTTCTTTTACTACACCGCAACACACCATATGTCCAACTGACCAAACGTATTACAGATAAAATATGTGCCCCACCAAAACCTAAGTACGAATACACAAAATGGTTTTTCTACTACTTAGGATCTTTTCTCTACAATCAGGTCAGTAAAAGTATTATTATTTATTATGCAATTAAGAAATGTCTTGAGAAACCATAATGGGTTACCAAGATTAATGTTAAATATAAAATTAATGTTGAATATATTGTTCATTTGATATTGTTTTGATGTTTGTCAACCTATGGGGGTGCGCAAACTGTTCATTCTCAACACAGGCTATTTCATAGCCTAGCTTGAAGAACAGGATCTCACTCCTTATAGTCAACTATGTACAGTATTTTTTGAATTATTTAAATTTATATTATTTAAATTCATATGTTACACCAAAGTTCACTTAGATGTACTACATTGTCTAAAATGTTTGTTTGTCAATAAATAAACTTATATAAACTTAATATCCTAGCTACCTTTTTCAGATCCGCTGTCTCCACTGTTAGTTTCCACGTTTCGAACAAATGAGTCATAACAGGTAGGATACTGGTCAAGTAAGAACCCCTTTGTTTACAAGTATTGCGGTAGGGGGGGGGGGGGAGAAAACTATTAGTGACCCTAGGTTTACTATTTTTGAACAACTTCGGATGTTAACTTTTCGATGGCTATTTCCCTTATTCCCTTATTCCCTGTAAGCTTTTGGACTTCGCCTTCTGATATTGGAGCTGAACGAATATTGTCACGGTATGATATAAGCACTTCAGCACTACGATGTATTAGCAGTATCCAGAAATGTCCAGGTCTCGATGGAGTCGAAGGCTTTCTCGTAGTCTACAACACACAGCACATAGCATCATCATCTACATTATCCTGATTTGGGACGTGTCAGCCTTGGATGACAAGGCTGACATGCCCTCGGAGCTCCGGGTTCGCCTTCCGGCTCTTCCTCCTCCACTTCGCACGATCTTGGGCGTCCATGATAGTGAGACCATAAATGATTTTTAACTTCCACTTTGACTTTGACTTTGATTTCTAGAGACTAGGTAGCAGATCTGGACCTGGATCTCTGCCCCCGTTGCCAGGTACTTGTTACCCTCGTAGCCTGGCTGTTGCCGCAAGACATGACCACACCAGCGAAGGCGACTCTCTTGCTTGTTGCTTCTCTCTCAGGTCTTTTTTATTATCACTGATCAGTGTGGTCTAAGATACTGTAACTCTCTCATAATCTGGCTTACTCCGGTGGCTGGAACTCGCCGAGCTTGCTCGCGAGACAATTCATGACAACTAGTAAGAAAAACTTGTAGTTATTACTCAGGGGTGATGTATCTAAAATTATTCAGCAAGGCCTGAAGCGCGGTTTATACAGAAGAGACGTGGCGGGGATATCTAGCTGTAGTAGACAGTTTAAGTAACACTATATAAACCTTATGTAGTGTCCAATAGCGTTGTTTTTGCCTTAGAGGAGAATTGCGCCCGCGCCTGCAGGCGGCGTCCCGCCACTAAGTGACGCGCCACTATAAACCGCGCGTAATAGCCTTTTTTTGAAGAACAGTACCACCGCTGTCCTGCTCCATGACCTAGGAGTTAAGCTATGCTGGATTACAGAATTAAAGAGATGTGCTAACTTTTTTAGAAATGCGATGCCACATGCTTACAACAGCTCTATCTGCCCACTCGGTATCATGAGCATAGCATAACTATGAAGGTTGCTGCTGTAAGCTGAGGTTGCATAAATTAATATGGGATACGACAAAAATTATTATAAATAAAATAACATATAATTTGTAGTGTTTTAGTCTTTCATAATTATTTAATAATAACAGTTAGAAAATTCAAATTATGTCAATCATAAGCATACGAAACCATAACAGATGAATATTTAATATTTTGAAAGTCTGCAGTTTCGTCGATTAGTGTAGGTAATTATTGTTATTCTTGCCGTTTGACAATCCCCTTTTAAGAGCCGCATTCGTTTTAAAAAGATAGGTTCTTGATGATTTGTCATCTTAATCAAAAGTGCATAGCATTGATTAGACCTTATTATAGTCCTCGTTAAGAAAGGAACGAAGTTTTTTAGAAGAACGCAAATATTCTATTATGTCGTGAATTTACCTCATTTGAATTGTAATAATTTTGCTGCTTGCCTGCATGCTTGTCGGCAACAAAGACAAATTCAAAAAACGATCATCAAAATCTGTTCGGCCGTTCTTGAGTTATAAAAACTACGATTTTGCCCTATTTTAGGCCCTTAGGGCTTAAATTTTAAAGAATCCTTTTTTGGTACACCTCCACCCACTAAAACAAACAATATCTACAAATTTCAAATCTCTAAGACCAGCGGTTTAGGCTGTACGTTGTCTCTAAGTCAATCAGTCAGGACAAAGAGTTTTATATAAGAGATTATCTGTGCTTCTATATTGACAAGTGTGTTGTTATGTTGTGTTTTGAAATAATTCATTGAACACTATGATGCTACGTCACCTGCTATGGGTAATGATCTACGTGATTATAAAAAGAAACTCACAGTGTTCATTGAGTCTCTGTAGTGGAGCATTATTGTGGAACCTGAAACTACATATTACTCTTCTTTAGCTGAACCAGTGCAAAAAGGAGATTATGAAGCAAGATCTGAACACAAGTTCAGATTCAATTGTGTGATGGTAAGCATAAAAACTAATATTCTATAGTTAAATTTAGGATTGTACACCAGATTTGTAATCAAAATTCCGCACTACATATGCATACATAGCCTAATGACAAGCTGCAAACACAATGCCTTAATTGATACCGGAGACACACATGGGAGATGAAACGAATATTCACAGCAACACAAATGATTATAGTAGTGGACCTAACAGCAATCTAACTCCATAGTTGCGTGCCATTAACTGCTGTATGTGATTATGTTCATTGCAAGTCATTGTAGCAATAATTACAAGGTAGGCAATATTATCAAGTTACAGTTTGCATGAAAAGTTTTCATTTTGGAGGCTGGGATCCGTTCGGCTACTTCTTTTCACGATTTTATTCTTTCTGATTTTCACTCATGCACTGCCATCTGATCTCCAACCCCGCTAAGGAAACCTGCACCAAAGTTGACCCGCAGAGAGTCTCGATCAATCAGCAGATACTACAGATTCATAATGCGGAACCAGAGTGTAATAGATAGTCCGTGACAAAGTGCCCACTTGACGGTAAAAGAACAGGCCCTCGATTCTGCTAAAGCAAAATCAACTGTCACACCACAGACACAGCGATAAATGGCATTAAATTTTAGACTTTACAATTATTAACTTAAAGTCCAAAATTAAATGAAGAGTGTCACATTTCACTTTTTCATTCACTCTACAAAAAGCCACTTAATATTAGACTTTATGTAAGCGAATTTAAAGTGTAAAATTAAATGGGTAATTCTTACAGTGTCTGTGGTATGACAATGGTTTTACTTTAGTAGAATCGAGGCCCAGGGATATTACGTGCGACTGAAAATAATAGTTGGTAAAATATGGGTGACAATATACCTCTGCCTGCCGCTTCGGAAATGTATGTGAAATTGGTTATAATTGCGTTATGCAGAAAATACTAACAAAATTATTTAGCATAAAATGTAGGTATATATTAAGTTTTTGTCATCATGTGACGGTACGTCGTCTTATCAAAGCTGAGTGATCTTCGTTTTTACGTATTTGATTTGAATATTAAGTCAAAAGTGCCAGCCCCCGCCCTTTGGCGGGAGATATGAGTGCTCCGCCAACCGCACAGATATTGTGGAATTCATCCAGAGACAATAATTCCCCCACTGGTCTCAGTCGTTGCAATAGATAAAGGAATTAACCGCGAATAAAAAGAAGTGGAAATGAAGTACAACAAACGATTAAATACGTTGATAGCAGTTACTTGACTCACATCCATTCGATCGTACTTCTGAGTTAGGCTTACATTATACCGCACTTCCAACCCATAGACCCCCGAGAGGCTCAACGTCCCCAATCTCCAGCGTGTAATAACTAGTGTTCCGTCAATCTGAACTTTAAGCCAGCTCTTGCATGCTGTACTCATCTGGGACTTTAACCTCAGCCCCTCCAGGTATTACAGGACTGGTGTAATAGAATTTATACTACGGCTGAATACGGTCTCAATGCGATAAGTTGCTCCTAACTCTTCCATACAATTTTCACCATACATTCGTCCTCGCGTAGCGCCGCCTCGCTAGCAGATTACAGGCTCAGGGGCGTCTTCGGCCTAGGCACACACAAGGATAGCTTCGGCCTCCGCCAAAGCATATGATCGCCAAGTTCCTGGTCTGAAAGCCATGACTCGTTACGTGGGACATTCTAATACGCGTCGAGGGCAAAGGTACCGCGTAACATTTATCAACGAATCCCGCGATCATAAGAATAATGTTAAATGTACACAATTAAATACTCTAAGCGTCACGTCACTCAGCTAAGAACAAAATTACTCAGAAAACATATAAATACAATAATACCTATAACTAATCGTAATGGTATGAAAGTAACTCACCACGTCTGTAGATTATTAATAGTGTTTCACTTGACAGTGTAGCACCGTAACTTACTCGAGTGACGCCTATGTTCCTACCCCTTCACGAGCTCTGGTCGACTGTCCTCGTCCCCGGATGCCCAACGAATGCCTCGAACCTACGCTCTCTCCAACCTCATAAAAAATCTCTCCAAGACGCTCCCACGCCTCGTCTTTACAAAACCTGCACGTGTTTTATGGATTTCTCTCGTAACAACTAACGTTCTAATAGTTTCTTTAAAGTATCACAAAAACAATAACCATCGTTTCAGGAGCCAACACAAAAGGTCTTGCTTTACCTGATCTGTGGAGGGTCAAATAGCAACGATGCGAGCCAGATGTCTGCAAGTGGACGCCCGCTATTAAATATCAAAATACCAACGTATTGAAGATGTAAATTTTAAGGCTTATTAATTTCCCATTGTTGAGTGACTTATGTACCATCACATATTCCCCCCTGAAATTCAGACTCGAGGACTATCATCGAGTATGGAATTTCACTCACACCATAGAATTACATGTGGTACACCCAGACTCATATCAAATACACATTTAGCAACCAATCATTCAGTAACACACATAATCGCACCGAGCGAGAATCGAACTCGCAACTCACTATTCAGTAATCTCGTGTAAAACTGTGTGAATCGCACCGAGCGAGGATCGAACTCGCGCTCACGATTCCGTAATCGCGCGTTCAGCCTCGTGAACCGCACCGAGCGAGAATCGAACTTGCAACTGACAATTCAGTAATCTCGTGTCCAGCAGTGTGAATCGCACCGAGCGAGAATCGAACACGCAACTTACGATTCAGTAATCTCGCGTTCAGCCTCGTGAACCGCACCGAGCGAGAATCGAACTCGCAACCTACGTTTCAGTAATCTCGCGTTCAGCCTCGTGAACCGCACCGAGCGAGAATCGAACTCGCAACCTACGTTTCAGTAATCTCATGTGCAACTGCGTGGATCGCACCGAGCGGGAATCGAAATCGCAACTTTCGATTCAGTAATCTTGCAGTCAGCCGGCGTGCCACATAGATTATAATAATATCCGTCCGGTTTTTATTATTATAATCACTAGTTGGAGTCTTATTTGATATTTCAAGCTGCCACGTCACATGTCATTAGAATACCATAGTGGCTAATGAGATTTACCAATAAGAATCTTATTTGATCTTCTAGCCTGCCACGTCACAGGTTACCATGACCATTACCTAAGCAGCTTATAAGAATTCCTAGTCGGAATCTTACTTCTTGAAATTCCAACAGGTATAATTTGTTAAAACTTAGTATTCATCTATTCATAAATAACAATGACTTGTGCAATTTGATAAACGGAGGAAATCAGTGTTCCCACTTAATCTCTCCTATACTTTTGTTTTCCAACCAATAGCCGATTTCTTTTCCTTTGAATTTGAAACAACATGGCCAGTCCTTGAAGCCGGAAATTTTACTAGTTAAATAATGTCGAGGTGCGAAGATACAGTTAAGACACTTGTGAGTGAACTTAACATTCAATTTCGTTCCATCACGAATACGATCGTGACGTTCGTGGCATTACAGGCTATTACACTCACCTATATTTTAGCGAATTTTGCCTTTAAATTATTATTCCTTTTACTTCACTTATCGTTAAAGTTAGAAAGTTTTTTTTTTTCTACTTCATGCAAGCAAGTGCCATAAATAACAAAAGATAATAACTTAAAATCTAACAGTTCTCAAGATCCTTTTGACGATCCAAGTTCCCTGTTTTTATTTTGATTGGCCACTCATGGAGTACCTACTTAACAAAGGCTCTATTAGAGGCTATCAGTAAACAAGGGCATTTCGAAATTTAAATTAATTGTTTATGAAACAACTTATTTATAAAACGCGTTCCCCCCTGATAATCAGATGCTTGCATACGGTATACATACTCAAATTTCCACGTCATAAGGTTATGTATGATTTAAATTAACTTCCATAAGCCAACTTCGTAGTCAATTTTAAATAAATTTGTCAATCATGCAACAACTTGTTGATACCTAATCATCATCATCTATGATCATCTAGGACCATAAGCATCTTGTGAATTCATTACACATAAATAAACGATAATTCCATCTTAAGCTATAATCGCTGCAAGTAAAAATAAACCTTCTGCTCACATTTTGAGGGTTGATGACGGCGTGACTAATTCTTTGAATTATCTTATCTTATCGTATTGGTAAGGTTGAAATGCCCTGGTATGACTAAATTATGATTTTCTGAAATAAATCACTTACTGTCTAGTGTTGCATTATTTATCGTATAGTCGTCACGCGTCTAATTCCACGCTATGAGGCGTAGGTATATTCTTTTGTTGTGGAAGTCCCCTCAAGGTGTCAAACAGCAATAATTGTTAAACTCAAGTACCTAAGATCCTTGATCCAATGAAGCTTAATTTACATACCTCGCCATATCTGATTTACCAGATATAAGGTGGCTCGGCCACCGATTAGTCGCCTTTAGCGAAAGGTTTCCAGTGGTCACGATGCTCGGCTACTCCGTTGCGCCGCGAGTTGAAACACGATGCGCTGTCTCGATACTGCACAACGCTGGATTTTCATATTCACGAAGCGATGAGTCTTCCAAACAGCCCTTGACTTGACTTCAAACCAGCAAACACGAAGTCCGGTGTTACTGAAATGTTATAGCACACGAGCAGAGAATTTGTTGCGAGAGAATTCATTGAACCTCTTTCTCGATAATCCATTTATATGTAACGTTTTTTTTTTTTTTTTTTTTTTTGCCAGTCAAGATTTAATAACTAAGGTTGGTAACAGCTAACCATCTTAGTTTTAATAGTACCCAATAACCTTTAACATAATTGTATTGTTATTTTTTTTTTTTGGTTTCGAACCCGCAATACTCCCCAGATGGTGAGACAATGCCTAGTCCGTTTTTTATGGGGTCTTTTGTTATCACTGTTTCCGTTCACTAAACTAACATCCATTGAACAATCGTTTCTTGCTTATTTTAAATATTTTACATGCTCACGCTAGTTCATGTCAGAATGGGTAGGCAGAAATGTACCTACTACTACTGTACCTACTACTATCTTTTGTTTTGTCTCCGTGTTGCAAGGCAGAATCTCCTAACAGAGAAACAAATAACTTAATTTCCGATCTGGGTTACGAACCCTCGTGGCTCATGTCTAAATAGTTGAGTCTCTGCTGTGCCAATAGGGTAACAACACCCAAGTATTCTGCCGTATTTTGAAACTTCGGGATTCGAACCCGCTATCAATCTTGTTTCAGAATTATTAAGCCACTTTGCTACATAAGGAAATTTTTAAATTCAGCTGTGTCGCTAAAAGGTTTCACAAGTGTACAATGATATAAATAGATAAGAAAAATCTTCAATTTAAAATAATCTACTAAGGAGATTACAAGAGCCATTCATCCAATGTATTGCACAATACAACCTACATCAGTCTGGGCCTCGAACCCAGGTTATATTATAATAATAATATAACCTATAACAGAGATTATTAATTCGTCTACCGTAAAATAATAAATAACCTTAGAATACAGTTAACTTATTTTTATCATTTCATAGACTTTAGCCTAGGATCGAACCCAAGCAGCTCATGCATTGCCCTTGAAGGCAATATGATTCTAAAAACACCTCAAACACTTAGTTGGCCTCCTTCTGTCCTCAGAATTTAATTCACCCATGCCATCAACTTAAGTACAACCAAATCATTAAATTTCCTAGTCGCGTCCAAAGTATGTAAGTATGTACATAGGAGCGCGAGCGCAATGTCCGCACGTTGTTTCGGATGGACCGTTTACGGCTTTTCCGGGAGCAACTGCCGCCTGGCCTCCCAGTCCCTAGAGGAGCTATTAGCATGTGGTATTGTACATTTACCGTAGGTAACGTACTTTAGGCTTGGTTTTAAAGTATATTTAGGTGAATTTACTTAAAACACAAAGTATTTTATGTCATAACTCATAAGTCATAACAAACTAATTTAGCCTTTAAATGTATGCTGCATTGAGATATTATATGATACTTGGTAGCGCTACATCGCCTGTTCACAATGCGGACCATTATGGTACCGATTACGTTATATTATATTAAATTATTCTACGTTGTGTTTTGTGTAGTAACTTATTTCAGTTCAACCTCGTTGCATTGAAATGAAACAATGCATTTTCTGACGAGGATCCTGGTCCACAGGCACTATTTGTGACGGTACGTCGTCTTATCAAAGCTGAGTGAACTTCGTTTTTACGTATTTGATTTGAATATTAAGTCAAAAGTGCCAGCCCCCGCCCTTTGGCGGGAGATATGAGTGCTCCGCCAACCGCACAGATATTGTGGAATTCATCCAGAGACAATAATTCCCCCACTGGTCTCAGTCGTTGCAATAGATAAAGGAATTAACCGCGAATAAAAAGAAGTGGAAATGAAGTACAACAAACGATTAAATACGTTGATAGCAGTTACTTGACTCACATCCATTCAATCGTACTTCTGAGTTAGGCTTACATTATACCGCACTTCCAACCCATAGACCCCCGAGAGGCTCAACGTCCCCAATCTCCAGCGTGTAATAACTAGTGTTCCGTCAATCTGAACTTTAAGCCAGCTCTTGCATGCTGTACTCATCTGGGACTTTAACCTCAGCCCCTCCAGGTATTACAGGACTGGTGTAATAGAATTTATACTACGGCTGAATACGGTCTCAATGCGATAAGTTGCTCCTAACTCTTCCATACAATTTTCACCATACATTCGTCCTCGCGTACGCCGCCTCGCTAGCAGATTACAGGCTCAGGGGCGTCTTCGGCCTAGGCACACACAAGGATAGCTTCGGCCTCCGCCAAAGCATATGATCGCCAAGTTCCTGGTCTGAAAGCCATGACTCGTTACGTGGGACATTCTAATACGCGTCGAGGGCAAAGGTACCGCGTAACATTTATCAACGAATCCCGCGATCATAAGAATAATGTTAAATGTACACAATTAAATACTCTAAGCGTCACGTCACTCAGCTAAGAACAAAATTACTCAGAAAACATATAAATACAATAATACCTATAACTAATCGTAATGGTATGAAAGTAACTCACCACGTCTGTAGATTATTAATAGTGTTTCACTTGACAGTGTAGCACCGTAACTTACTCGAGTGACGCCTATGTTCCTACCCCTTCACGAGCTCTGGTCGACTGTCCTCGTCCCCGGATGCCCAACGAATGCCTCGAACCTACGCTCTCTCCAACCTCATAAAAAATCTCTCCAAGACGCTCCCACGCCTCGTCTTTACAAAACCTGCACGTGTTTTATGGATTTCTCTCGTAACAACTAACGTTCTAATAGTTTCTTTAAAGTATCACAAAAACAATAACCATCGTTTCAGGAGCCAACACAAAAGGTCTTGCTTTACCTGATCTGTGGAGGGTCAAATAGCAACGATGCGAGCCAGATGTCTGCAAGTGGACGCCCGCTATTAAATATCAAAATACCAACGTATTGAAGATGTAAATTTTAAGGCTTATTAATTTCCCATTGTTGAGTGACTTATGTACCATCACAATCAATATTTACTTCAACATGTCTTAAGTCCGTTTAATAATAAAAACGATGCCGTTCCATACATAAAATCAACTCCACCAAAATAAGAAAAGTAGGTCAACAGTATAACAAAAAAAAGAAAATCATTTAATAACCGGATGGGACATAAACGCTGATGCCACGAAAAATCTGTAGAAAACGAAGTTCAACTCACACGAGTTCCGCGAATACAGTGAGTGAAAAGCTATGTATGAAATGGCATGGAACCATGGGATGATTGATTACATAACATAATATTTATGATATTGAAAAATCTTTAATTTTCAAGCTTAGTACTAAAACAAACATTTTGCGTACAAAGAAATATGTTACTCTAAATAGCATGAATCTTTATTGAGATTTTAGACGTATAGGACATCAGGGATTTTTCATTTTAGGTAAGTATTTCGAGAATTACGGGAATTTTCTGAAATATATTATTTGATTCACGAGCGCACATAATAAAATATGTAATTTAACCTTAACGGGCCTACTGCCAGACATATTTAGTGTGACGCATTTATAGTAAGGGTCACACCTTATTGTTTTATTGTCTGTGAATAATAAAAGTGGTATTTGCGGTTATTATGACAGATGGGACGAAGGTGACGATCATAACTCAAAATAATGTCCCCATCGATCGCACTTGAGGGAAATCTATAGAGTTTAGTGGACTTTTTTATTATTTCATCAAGTACTTACACGTATGATTGATATAGCGACTTTTTAAGAGATTTGGTTTATAGTTGAATACTTATTGAGTACATTTTCTTTTTTTTTTCGAGTCAATGGCTAAACCTGGTATATAGTGGCTATATTTTTTAATTATGTCGTCTCAAAACTTAGCTACAACTACAGTGCTAGCTATTGCTCGTTTTTGCTCGTTGTTGCTGCTGTTAAAACGACCACCTGGATCCACTGAGCAAGAGATCAAAATAAATGAAGGTAGTTTAGTGGTCAAAGCATCGCCCCTGTAAGGCAAAAATCGCGGGTTCGATCCCCACCTAGACCAATTCATTTTTTTACAAGCTTTTATTTAACTTGCAATGTATGTTTGTTCGGGTGGAATCTTACAACTCAATTTTAAGGCACTTGCCCTCAACCGATTGAGCTGAAATTTGGTATGCACGTTCAGTTCGGATGACAATGCAAGAAAAAAAAAAGATTGTTTTTAAAAAGGTTTTTCGAATATATCTTATTTCAATTTAAATCGATTTGAATATTTATCATGAAAAATGCTTAAAAGTTTAATTCAAATTGTATGGGCGGAATTGTCGAATATCAATGTTTAAAAATAATTGAAAAATATTTCATTGGTTTCGATAGTTCGTAAGAATATTGGAAGAAACACTCCACTATCGTCGCAAGGACGGATATAGGAAGACAAATTTGAATTGGTTAGAGCAAGGTCTGGTAGCTTAGTGGTCAAAGCATTACCCCTGTAAGGTGAAGATCGCAGGTTCTATCTCCGCCTAGACCGATTCAAATTTAAATCGATAAAAATAGTTTGTATTTTTCAAGTATAAATAATTTCTGAAACAATTACTTGATAGCATATTAACGAGTAGTAGTAGTATAATCGAGTATCGAATTCGAGACCCTCATTCATAGGGATCGTACTTGACACTTCTACGCTACATAATACAGGGATTAGGTAAACATTCTCTACACTTTTTTTACTGAACCCTTAAAATGTCCGCGATAACGAAAACAGATTTAATTGGAAGCTAGACAATAATACTAAAACGTGTTAAGTGTTTATTAACTTGAGAGTCTAGACTTAGATTCACCAGCTGTTTTTCTAGCTTGAATTCAATAAATTTACTCAAATGTTAAATAAATCCAGAGCTGTCAATGCGCTCTAAAATATTTATATCCCAATCACTGCGTTCACACCTGGGACTTATCAAGACGTTGTAAAAAGTTTGTCATTCCAACATGAAAGAAGAAATAATAAATTTGCTGACTACATTTTGCTGACCAACCTTATTATATTTAGATAATATCAGATATACCTTTTTATTGTAGGAATCCGAGCATTTTATTTTGGAAAGTTTTCACCTGGCCGTTTGAACAACTGAGTGCCCGATTCTAAGAAAGCCATTATCTGTAAATCGAAGTCTACTGCAGTAAACGATATCTAAGTTGGTTCCGTGCCAAACTGGTCAGGTGGGAGTACCTACACGCCGATACTCATTTATTATGTACTTATTCCAAGGTTCATGGTTTACTCACGGTGTACCAAGCCTATTAAATGCCATTTCAAGGGTGGCACAAAGATTACCATAAGTCCAATATACTTCCTATTACAACTTTATACATATTATGAAAAATATTTTGGACCACAAATACGAACTATCCGGGTACAGCTGTGTAGGAGGTACATACCTACCGCTACTCTTTAGGATATTTAGGAAACCATACTCACTAGAAGATTATTGCTGCATAATGCCTACCACTAAACTCGTCACATTATACTACTACTATACTACTTATACATTAATCTTGTAGCTGAATTCTTAAATTTATCTTAATCTGTACGATTATTTGAGAAGACGCTTTGAGCGCCTTGAGCTACAAGAATGTTAAGCTTTTAATAAATGACCCGATAGCTTATGGTATGAAAAATATGAAAATTAATATTCTTTGCTCGTACAGCAGATCTTATTGTCTATGCAGCTCACACTGAATTTTGAGCTTCCTCACTTAGTTAAAGACGTGCAATAATGACGATGCTTAAATCGTCAAAGAAGCTCGCCTCTTTATTGAGGTGGTGAAGGAATATCAATTTAATCGATATTTTCACGTTTCTATCTAACTTTCTGAGCTTTTATATAGTGTGATAGTTGTAGAAGGAATAAACAATGAAGGTTTATGAAAACTATGTTATAAATTTGTGTTTTCGTAAACCGGTCGTTGCTTTAATAATGCTATAATTTAATGCCAAACTCTTGAAACCATTTTCTTTGCATAGGTGTTATTGTATTTATGCCATTTAAAGTTTTCTTAGAACATTTCACAAACAAAATAAGTTAAATACATTTCAAATACTAATTGAAACGCTTCATTTAGCCTTCTTCTTCTTTATTAAGTTCAGTTTAATTAAAAACTCTTTATAGCTATCGTAAAATTTCCATAGGTTACAAAATTGTAAATTACCTTGTAAGAGATACTTTCGGACTTCTTTACTTATACTAAGACCGTTGTTATACTTCAGATTTATTAAAGCGCCTCGTCCAACCTTCAGGACTCAAAACCACTAACACACCACTATTAACACTAGGTACGTCCTACCCATCGAAGTAATAAGCAAGCCATTTAAATATGTAAATGGTAGCTTTGACACAGATCCCAGTGTCAATTCCAAACTTTCTGATATTTCGTGTGAACCCAAAAGTAAGTTTCAAAGTTTATCAACAAATACGGGTCTGACAAAATCGATCGATGTTACTCTTCGCTGTTGGAATTATTAGAAATTTACAATGTAGTATTAAGGCTAGGTTAGGGTGTTTGGATAGGTCAAGTACAACTGCTCTTAAATTATTAACTGTAAATGTAATTATAACTTCCAAAAATGCCTCACTAACCGTTCTGTCTATAGCTGTTGTGTAGTTACTTGAATTCTTATTTTAGCAGGTCTCTTAACTTTTCGTAACGTTCAATGTACGAGTAAAATAAATTATATTTAAAATGTTATGTAGGTTCAGATGGAGTTTTTCTACGATACATACGTGCAATCACGCCCCCTTCCCATAGGAATAGGCGAACACAACATTTTTTCTCTTGATACGATCTTGGCCAAAGCCGTGTTTCTTTCCTTTCAAAATTCATTTCATAGATGCTTGCCGATTGCCATTAGGTTTGTCCTGACTTTTCCTTAAAACGTCCTCGATCCGATTCAATCTGATATAACTAGTTTCCAATGTAAATACGCCCGTTACCTTAATAAAAATGAAAACCTTCCCTTTGTAATTATATATAAATATCATTCGTACACATATTTGTGGAATATGAAGAGGAATAAATTCTCCACACGAGGGGCAGTACGCATAATCGAATATAGCCCACTATTAGGAGCCCTTACATAAGTTATTATGTAAGATGAATAACAGATGTGGTCGTAATTTGATGGATTGAGAAATTTGTCGTAATGCTCTGTACACATACTTCGATTAAATATGATAGGATTTGTGGAATTCGGCCAAGTAGGTCTATTTTATTGACCTCAATAAATGTTAGTAAGATTAATTTCGTGTTACAAAAAGCAAGACTTAGTCGAATGCTATTGGTATGTAACAAATTGTTGTTGATAAATCAATCACCCGTAAGTTTCTATTTGGGAGTTCTTGAGATTCTTGTTTATCTTTGGAAGTAAGAGTGAGTGTGTATTTGTATGGATGGTCATATAGGTATTAGTAAATACTGCTTCAATTATAACATACGGTCATAAAAAAATAGTGTTTTGATACTTTGACTTTGACTGACTTACCGTTATTTACTGACCAATAAACACATAAAGTAGATGTTTTAGATGTATTTACTTTAGCCAGCAGCTAAATTCCAACCGTCTTGACTTTATTGAATCAAAAAAATCTATTCATCCATACTTTCGCATTTACGATAATGTTTGGAATTTTGAGAGAGCTAGGCTTTTGCCTTCTTTTTTTGAAGAAGAGGTAAACCTTTAGCTATTAGCTAATTGGGAAGATGAAATAAAAAAAAAAACAGCTAGCTTTTTATTATTATAGAATATTGAAGGCTGGCATATAATATAATGAAGTTGAACAGCTTGTTGATTTATTTGCGTGCGTGAAAAGTGTGTGTGAGTGTATATGTATGTGTGTGAAACTCACAACCTTTAAAGAGATTAATTGAGGAATATCCTAGATTAAAATACAGGCCACTGATATAAATTATTATCAAAGTTTACGTACTGAAGAAAAAGCTGGTAAAACTATAAGCCACAATTCACTTTACAAATACGATAATATGTTTAATCGCTTTTTCTATCAGGATTATATCAATAAGATTTGGTACGAGAGGAAAAAGGCTACTGCGTAAATAACTGGTTGACTTATTACACAAAAGTTTGTAGCTCCAGGGTTTCAGTCAATATTGAATTTAAAATGTGCTGCTAGGTTCACTCATTTCTTCCGTTAACGTTTAACCTTTTTTTAAGTATTATTTTACTCAAAAATCTACAACTATAAGTAATACACTCCTTAAAAAATCTCTTCTTCAATGATCTTTCGAGTTTGGTTAACTTATACGTTAAGGCCGGGTTGCAGTGCGACTTCCGTACTCTTCGCACTGCTAATATAAAATTCGCGAGAGGGAGAGAGTGTGAGAGAGAGAGAGGGAGAGAGGGAAAGAGGGAGAGAGAGAGAGAGAGGGAGAGAGAGATTGCCGCGAGAGCTTGAATGCATTGATTTAGAGAATTTTTATGTGTTTTCAAGTTTCTTGTAAAAAAAATATATCAGCGTTATAAAATGTAACTTTACCAGTCTCTAGATATTTATATGCTCTATTTTGTAATATAAACTAACATTGACTTTATTTGATAATGGCGTCTTAGGCCAAGCGCGCACTACGATTTCAATTTTTACGACACAATTTTAGAATCGCGCGCAGAAAATGCACTGCGCGCAATATGAATTTCGTACCAGTTGCTTGTCTTACTTTGCTCCTTTGGAGGAATAGAAAAAAGAAAAAATAAACTATGAATATTGGACGCACCCTTTTACAGCTGAAAGACATATTAAAGGTATTTTTTTATCTGGAAGATAATGAACTTCGCCTGTATCCTAAAAAAATCTTTGGCTCTGAAGATTCAAACATTTGACAAATTGTTAGACCGCATATTGAATATAAAAAAAAACAAGATGGCGGAATTCAATCTCAACTGAAGAAACGAAGGTGAAATACCAACTGAGCGCCGCCGCGGGGTCCAGGATGCGATTTTATTATCGCAGTGCGCGCGGGACCATACTATTGAAGTAAATTTTGTTTTTGGTTATGTTTTACTTAGTAATCCACCTGATGGCGCCACTGTTGTTCATGGCGGTTTTTACTTGTACTGTGCAATGTGTGTGGCATATGAAATAAAACAATTATTTCAGTTTAAAGGAGAATTCTTGTTTATTATTTAATTCCCAAGTGGTTATGGGCCCAGATCGACGTGATCGGACAGTTGATGATAAACAAAGAGCAGTGAACAGATGGCGCTAGCTGTCACGTTAACATCGAGTCCGTGTTATTTTACCATTAAAAATATAAAAACAGTTACAAAAAGTGTTTTGACTATATCAATATTTAAAAGACTATTTAAAGTTTTAGTGATAATGTTATCCAATGAATAGCAAAGCAGACACTCATAAAATCACGACTTCAAAATAATCGAAACAATAAACCACAAAAAGTGCTAAATGAAGTATAATTTCCCATTAAAAGTCACTAAAATTAAGAATATAAAGATATAAAAGTATCCAGTGAATTATAGAACCGAAGAAAAGTGGCTAAAGTGTAAAAAAAAAACAGCAAATCATCTTCTCTTGTGTCCTAATAAGTGTGAACAAGCCCTATCCTTCATAATATTGTAGAAAATTAACAATCATAAACAGTTATTTCTCGTATCAAGTCGTAATATTGTGCAAAACAGTGATATTTATGTAAATAAACCAATATGATAAGTGTTTGAAGACTGGAATGTTGCAAAAAATTCCAGATCAATGAATCATAATAACAGAACTATCTGATTTGTAAAAATTAAGATCTCTCTAGTGAAGCAAAAATTCGCAACGCATATCTAACGATCCCGTAGCACAGCGGTATAGCGCAAGACTTATGTGCAGTGCGCCTCGAGTTCGAACCTGGGTGCCGTTAAGTTGTTTTTGGATTTTCATAATCTAAAACATTTGAGTTCTTTGATTCAACCAAGCCAAGACAAGACTACCGAAATACGCGACACTACAAAATATAGTTTATAAATTACAGCATAGGTGGCGCTGTAAGTCATGGATACCAACATCACTCATCGGCGACCTCCCAAAACAAAAACAAACTCACTGGATGACGACGCCATTTACCAGACCAATAATAGTAGCAGAACAATGCTAAATTCGACTTTGCTGAGTATCCCCGATAGCTTATTAGACAATAATGATAGTATATGCAAACTAAACGAACAAGTTAGAACACTATCTATGCAATTATTAAGTGCTCACCTGGAAATTGACAACTTAAGCAGTGAAAATTCCCGCTTAAAAATCGAACTAGAAAGTAGTTTAAAAACGATTAGCACGTACAAGAAGATATGTCAGACCCCAGAGCGAATAAATACAACACCTCACAAACGTCGAAACCAAACACTTCGTCAAGATGCTTCATCTCCGACTTGTTTTCTGTTACCTAAAGATAAACCACAAAAAAGCGACACTGCTATGTACACTATAGGCACTCAGACTGACAACATCGCACGGACACCACCATCCACAAAGCCAGTTGCAGTGATATCCAATATTAGAAGTGACCAATCCCGGTGTTCACATTCTAAACACCCAAAACTTAAAATGAATAATCAACACCAAAAAACCAAATTATGCATACTTAGTAGCAGCAACATAAGAACCCACTTGTCTACAATTCAAGATGTTTTTATTGAAAATAAATTCGAATACTGTCACTACAAAATGACAAATTCAAACTTAAGAGATCGGCTAAGCAACCTACAAGATAAACTGAAAGGCTTCACCTTAAATGACTACTGCATTATAATTCTGGGAGAAAATGATCTCAAAAGGGAGACTCATCTCATAGACCTAATAAATACCTTAAAACATTCCCTACAGGGCATTATACACACCAACAAAATCATATGTGCACCCACATATATAAAAGGCGCTCTAATGTATAATTACAGGGTGGATATGTTTAACGGTCTATTATCTTCGGACATGCAAAAAAATGACTACGGATACTTCTTTGACAGCAATTTAACACTGACACATGACATGTTTTCATATAACACTGGCAAAATGAATAGAACCGGAATGCGAGATATATATAGGAGGATTCAAGATAATATTTTAGTTGACATAGAGACATTCTCATTCCGTGAATCACCATTATTCGAAAATCAGTATGAAAATACACCCGCAGAAGACAACTCAACGTCAAACCAGCTTTTTCGTGTATAATAGCATCATTATATTGCATCAAAATATCGATGGTCTTATAAGTAAATCTAACATGTTTACAGTGTGTTTAGAGGATTTACGTAGGAAAGGTATGGATGTCGATATTCTATGTTTTTGCGAGCACAATATGATGGTATCAGACGTAAACTTATTATATATTCCTAATTTTAAACTAGCCACATATTTTACTAGGAAATCTAGAGACGGTGGTTCCTGTATAATGGTCAAAACCGGAATTAAATACAAAGTAATTGATAATATTGTGAATCTTAGTGTATCCAATGTTCTTGAATGCTGTGGAATCGAACTTACTGACCATAATATTATAGTTGTATGTATATATAGGAACCCGCAAAATAGAGACGCTAGAAATAAGTTTGATATTTTTCTTAATAATTTTGACAATATTCTAAATTTGATTTCATTTAATAGTAATAAAAAAGTCATCGTCTGCGGAGACTTTAACATTGACATATTGAAAAAAACTACGTTTTCACGTCAATTTATTCAGTTGTTGGAGGGATTTAATTTAAAATGTGCTATAAATACACCAACACGGCCATCTAGCGGCAAGTGTATTGACAACATCTTACATAACATGTGTGGAAGTAAAAGTAAGGTTTTGGAACTAGCTGTCTCAGACCACACAGCTCAACTACTACAATGTCGTGTAACCAAAACTTGTAGATATGACCACTGGTTTGTATATCGACGTGACTTTTGTAAAGAAAATATGGAAAAATTTATTGAGTGCTTGAAATGCCTCAAATTTACTGATGTATACGAAGAGACAGATTCAAATATTGCTTTTAACTTATTTCACGAAATATTCTCATTATTTTATAATCTGTGTTTTCCAAATGTCAGAGTAAAAAAATCAGTCAAAGTAAAATCCAAATGGATAACTCGCGGTATAAGAACCTGTTGTAAGAGAAAGCGCCAATTACTTTGGAAATATAGACAACATCCGACTAAGGAAAATAAAAGCAACTTTAAAGCACTATCTAGCCGACTTAAGAAAATAATTCAATATACACAACGATCACGAAATACCAACTCCTTACACCTTGCACAAAACAAATGTAAAGCCACCTGGCAAATAATAAATAGAAATAAAATCAATTTCCCAAACGACAGCATTGAACGAATCAAATCAAATGACCAAAGTATTTTGACTAACCCAACCGCGATTGCGCAAGCTTTTAATAATTTTTATGCAGACACAGTAACTCCCTCTACCACCATAAATAGCCGTAAATCTTGCCTTCCAAATACTATATCATCAATGTTCATGCAGCCTACAATACCACAAGAGATACATCAAATAATTATGAAACTAAAAAACACAGCCAGTACAGGATATGACGGTATTAGTACCAAGATTGTGAAGAGTGTTTCTAGCATCATTGCTCCCGTACTAAGCAATCTTGTCAACAACTGTATCGCAGACGGTATTTTTCCGGATAAATTGAAGCTCTCAATAATTAAACCTCTTTACAAAAAAGATGACAAAGAAAATATGACTTCCTATAGGCCAATAGCTCTGGTGCCAGTATTTTCTAAAATATTCGAAAAAGTTATTCATAATAGTCTCACCAACTACTTTGAAAATAATAATTTATTTACAGACAAACAAAAGGGATTTCGTAAGAATAAATCTATAAATGTAGCCATATATGACTTTTTGAAGACAATTATCTTTAGGATGGATAAAAGACAGCCAGTTCAAGCATTATATATGGACATGACAAAAGCTTTCGATTATGTGGACCATAAAATTTTAATAGAGAAATTAAATGCCTACGGTATTCGAGGAAATTTGTCCAATCTTCTAGAATCGTACCTCATAAACCGTCAACAAATTACGGTAATAAATAAAATATGTAACAGGACCATGACTGAGATTTCCTACAAATCGGACGCTAGAACAATAAGCTATGGAGTGCCACAAGGAAGTATACTTGGACCACTTTTGTTTATCATTTATATTAATGATTTCCCATCGGCCACATCATTTCCTATGATTATGTACGCCGACGACAGTACGGTCGTATTCGATAGCGACATTTCTGATTCCAATGTTTCGGTAATCAATAAAAATATTGCTTCTCTGATTGATTGGTTGGAGACAAATAATCTCAAAATTAACTTAAATAAAACTAATATAATGGATTTTGGTCAAAGAGTAAACAGGACAAATTTAGATTTAAAATATAACGCAATAAAAATTAATGACATTAAAGTAACAAGATTTTTGGGCCTACAAATTGAAAGCACTCTACAATGGAACGCACAGATTGAAATGGTGACCAATAAAGTACATCAACATGCATATGCGCTGTACATGTTAGGCAAAACTGTAAACAAAGACGCAGTGCTAACAGCATATTTTGGATTAGTCGCTTCCACCTTGAGGTATGGAATCATGTTTTGGGGTAATGCAACCGGCAATGATCTAGTATTCAAAGCACAAAAACGATGCATTAGAGCCATATGCAAGATTAAAACCACTGAAACATGTAAACCATACTTCATTAGTCTGAGGATTTTGACGATGCCATGTTTGTATATCCTTGAAACAGTTATGTTTGTCAAACTGAATTGGGAGAAATTCTCAGTTATAACCAGCAGTCGTAGATCCGACAAGCTATGCCTCGTGCCAGCCAAAACGGCCCTACTACATAAAAGTATATTCGTAATGGCACCCAAGATCTACAACAAACTACCTAAAGCCATAAAATCCTGCGAAAACTTGCAAATGTTTAAGAAAGAAGTACAAACATTCTTGCTCGATAAAGCATACTACTCGATTGATGATTATCTTAGTGACAAGGACATTTAACTTAATTTATTATATATATTTTTTTTTTTTTTTAGAATGTTTTTATTTTCTGACTTAATTTTCTTTTTATTTTATTCTTTTATTGACATAAGTTATTTAATTGTTTGACATTTTTGATACTACTATTTCGTTGACATTCCATAAATTGACATAGTATTAAATTAAAATATTTGTACATCACACAATGTGGTAGAATATAGAGGACATTCTAACATTTTTATAAGATCTGTAACTAACCTATGTTCCACAAATAAATGATTATGATTATGATTATGATGATTATGAACACAGTGTCTTTGTGAAATCGCGTGTCTTGTATAACCTAAAAATGGAGGTTGGAAAGACAATGAACCTAGAAAAATTCGACGGAACAAATTTCAAACAGTGGAAATTTCATATGAAATGCGCTCTTCGAGCTAAAGGAATAGATATTAACACGCCAAAGCCAGAAGGAAATGCGAATCAATGGAATAAAGATGATGGAATGGCTATGTTCATACTGACATCTGCTATGGATTTGAATCAAGTTGCACTCATTGAAAACTGTGAATCTGCACTTGACGTGATGGAGAAACTCGAGTCCATTTATGAACAAAAATCGGAAATGACAAAGATTATGATTCACGAGCGTTTTTATCAATACAAAATGTCAGCAACTGATTCCATAGCTCAACATATAGCAAAGGTGGAGAGTTTAGCTAAGCAACTAAAAGAAATTGGAGAGACTATTAGTGATACTGCGATTAACTTCTGCAATGCAATTTTAAAAAAAGTGAAACAAAATTATGAAAGAGATCTCATTCAAAGGGCCGGAAAAGACAGCAAGAAGATCTGGGATGTAATTAAACAGATAACCAACACAAAGAAAGACATGAGCTACCCTAACGACCTACTCAAAGTGTCTTGCTCACCGCAGGACTCAGTGAATCATATAAATGAGTTTTATTCCAACGTGGGTGCCACACTTGCTGACAGTATAGTGAAAACGTCCTCTCCGTTCATTTGTACTTTTGAATACGGATGAGCAAGAGGTAACAAGCCTAATATCAGCATTAAAAAGCGGATGCGCTGTGGGTTGGGATGGTCTGTCAAGTGATTTGTTGAAACAACATAAGGAAACATTGGTGCCTCACTTAACCTACATCTTTAATATGTGCCTTTCTAAAGGAGTCTTTCCCAATGACCTTAAACGGTCACAGGTTCTGCCTGTTTATAAAGCAGGAGACAGAGATGTCATCGAAAATTACAGGCCGATATCAATCTTACCATCGCTCTCAAAAATACTGGAAAAAATTATAAATAATAGACTAACTGACTACTTGGAAAGCAATAACTTTTTGTCCACAAGTCAGTTCGGCTTTCGTCGGGGTAGATCGACGGATAATGCAGTCTCTGACCTCACTGATTACATTACCACCAACCTAGACAGAGGCAATAAATGTATATCCATATTCTTAGACCTGTCAAAGGCCTTCGATACTGTCTCTGTCCCAATACTGATAAAGAAACTAGAGAAAATAGGGATCAGAGGGACGCAGCTTAATCTTTTTTCAGACTACTTTAAAAACAGATCTCAGTGTGTTAAGATAGGATCGTTCATCAGCAATGACCTGTCAGTAGACTACGGCTAGGGTGCTCAAGGGTGGGTGATGCGCAATACATGACATTTAACTAAATGTCACTTAGCCTAGCCCCACCAACTCCACTCCCACCTGCACGTCGGTGAGCCCTGCACTAACAGACGGGAGATCGGGGGTCCGGGACTCGACCACTTTCCATCTTGGGTCATAAGTCCGGGATTACCACCAGGAAGTGAGTCAACCTGGTGGTGTGGCGGCTGAAGGGCGCAGTTACACAACAACATAAACACTAACCAATAAACACTAAAATCACACCGAGCACTACTAAACACATAAGCTGACCAGCAGTTCACAACAATCAAGTGTAGGACCACACACAACACGACAAGCCCAACAGCCGACTCCTACGCGAGGCCGTGCCCCCGCTGCGCCGTCCGCGCAGCGAGGGTACGGCTTCTAAAATTCCGTGCGTAGTCGATCGCCGTAGGTATTACTAAGGAGTCCTGGGGGGTTGAGCCAAATGCACCCGGGTCAGATGGTCGCAGGAGGCAACACGCCCTCTTTGGCCCGGTGTTGTACCACAAACGGTGCCCGCGGCCTAGCCAGCTTCGGGTAATACGGAAAACGCATCGGCCGTCATAGGCTGATAGCGGGCGAGGGCTCTGGGCAGACGGGTAAGCAGAGGGCGGCGCACGGAGGACGGGAAAGCGACCCGGTTTTCCCGAACCGGGGATGGCACCCGCCCCTCTTTGTGCCTCACCGTCGCGTCTTGCTCCCTGCTTGCGTAGCAGCTGGCACCTGTAGGTCCCCGGACAGTCCATCCGGACAGGAGCCAGTCAGAGCCCTACAACCTGGCGGTAGGCCCTGGCGTTCCTCGGCCATTCTTTTCATATCACCGAGGACGTCCCCACCGTTGCGGGCTCCCTGGAGGGTGGGGCGCCGCTGGGGTAGAGTACACATATCCACTAAAAATCATGGAACATAGGGACAAGACCGACACACCACAAACACAACACACATCAAGCCCACATTCACTACACATCACACACACAAACACACAGACAGCACACGGGTTAGGATCAAGCAGTGACACAACTCCACTAGTACCTAGTGGCCTGACACCCGCGACACCGGCACCCGGAAGGTTGTTAACAACCTCCTGGCAGCTGGTGACTCGCAAGAAACAGCAAAAACACAGCGCTCTACAGGAAGCGAGCAGCCTCACTCCTGAAGAGCGTAAGAGGGCGAAGATCGAGCGGAAGAGGCAGGCTCGGAAACTTCGCCAAAAACAAAAAAGGGCCAGCGCAAGGAGTGACGACGCTGCCCCCCCACCCAAGGCGAAACTAGACGCGACAAGCGGTGAGGTTCTGGCTCCCAACACGGGGGTGGGACCAACATCCGTGAGTGCGGAAAGCGTAGCCAAGGAAGGGGGAGTAGTCGCCGCCATGACGGAAGCTGAGCCCAAAGCTGGTACCTCGAGGCAAACCGAACCCGGCGGACTGACATCCAAGGCGAAAGCCGAGGAAAGACGTCAACCGGCGGAGGCAGCCAAGAGGGAAGGCAAAAAAACCAGGGCAGAGCGTGCGGTACATGCCGCTGGCGCCACCGCCCCCAGGACACATGAGGCGCCTGGGGGCGGAGACGGCAGGGGTGGGGGTCCCGCAAGCCCAGCCCTACCTAACAAGAGGGGACCAGACGCGGGCCATTCCAAAAGGCCGCAGGGGAGGTCCAGAAGGACGAAACGGAATCGTCTAGACGACACCGTATCCCCGAGAGGTGACACCAAGCGCGTCAAGGTTGTACCCTCACAAGTCAGCGGACCAGGAACGTCGTACGCAGATGCAACCAAAGCGGAGCTGCGTATGGCGATCCGACTGACACCTGCGGGGTCTTTAACCCCGGACCAGGCTAGGCTGGTCGAGAGGCAAATCCTGGACCGTATGGACAACATACTGGTACAGGCTCTCGACCAGAAGACAGTAATCCCCTTCCTCCCTGCCTTCAAAGGCAGGCCACTCTACGGGGACGGAGTCATTAAACTCTGGTGCGAGGACAAAGAATCCGTGGCGTGGCTAAGGGAAGCAGCGGGATTACTAGAATCCCCTTTACCAGGTACCACACTGGAAGCAGTGAGGGCATGTGACCTGGTAACCAGGACCAAATGCGGGATTCTTCTCGAAAACGAGTTCCCGACCGATGTCCGACTGGTCCAGGCTAGACTCATGGCGCAGAATCGTGGCCTTAGCACTGAGGACTGGATCCTATATGATCTGGATCGTCAGGC
This sequence comes from Eilema caniola, assembly GCA_949126895.1. Classification (NCBI taxonomy): domain Eukaryota; kingdom Metazoa; phylum Arthropoda; class Insecta; order Lepidoptera; family Erebidae; genus Eilema; species Eilema caniola. The sequence goes on along the minus strand of OX421460.1, from coordinate 9,676,847 downwards.
TAGGGGCACATTCCTAACGCTAGGGGTCCCAAAACCGCAACTTGACCAGCTCAAGGAGAAAGGTCGGGCACTACACTACGGGACGGGGCAATGCTACCTCCTCGTCCTCGAGAAAGAAAACCCACGGCCGCCAACGGAGGAGCAAAGCCAGGTCGGGTCTGGCAATGACCAAGAAGCCACTCCAGGAGGTGGTATGGACACGGGTGAAACCGAGGCAGACCCCAACATAACTGCCTCGAAAACAACACCGAGCTCCAATATGGACCAGGGCTACCACATGAGGGACCCTGCCCCTGAGGTAGCTAGCTCGGACGAGGACTTGGTGAGCAGTATCGAACATCTTCTCTCACCAAAGTCCGATAGCCTATAGAGCCATACAAACTAACCTCCAGCACAAACAAATCGCAACGGCTACCCTTCGAAGAGTGCTGGAGGTTAACCAGGAGACCATCGCCCTAATCCAGGAGCCGTGGATTAGGCGACACACTATATGTGGTCTCAACAACATCGGAGGTAATATATTTTTCAATAACACTGTCCGTAACCCTCGAACATGCATATACTTACCATGTAATTTAAATGCTACCTTACTTGATCAGTTTAGCACAAGAGACTTGACAGCTATAAGACTGGATCCACAAACCACCAGGGACTCTGAGACGACCATAACCACAGTACTAGCATCGGCGTATTTCCCAGGCGAGGAACCCATTCCTCCAAAGGAGCTGGCCGACCTGGTACAACACTGCGAGACAGCTGGTTTAGAACTCATCGTGTCAGCAGATGCAAACGCGCACCACACCCTGTGGGGCAGCGAATCATGTAACAATAGAGGTAAGGACCTTGTATCATATCTTTTTACCACTAATCTAAATATTCTAAACAGGGGAACGAAGCCAACCTTTGTGACCTCATGTCACCAAACCTTAATAGACATAACACTAGCAACGACGGGGGCAATGGAGATGATCACCGACTGGCGAGTCTCCGATGAACCATCCTTCGCTGACCATCGGCGAATATGCTACAACATAACAGCAACTGCGAAACAGATAATTCCGTATAGAAACCCAAGGAAAACCAACATAGAGAGATACACGACCGAGCTGGGAGTACTTCTGTCTAATATAACTATTAAAGATATGCGTCAACACAGGGCAAACATTGACGACAACGTTGACCTATTAACAAAAAGTATAATCACAAGCTACGAGAAGGCATGCGAGCCTATCACGCCTCACCCGAACCGTGACCGCAAGGGGTCCTGGTGGGGCCCGGAGCTAGACAGGCTGAAACATAGGATGAGGAAACTCTTCAACAGGGCCATGAACACTAGGTGCGAACTTGACTGGGTGGAATACAAGCAAGCCCAGAAAGTATACAAAAAACGAATAAGATTCCGCAAGAGCGAGTCCTGGCAAAGATTCTGCTCCAACATAGAAACCTGTAGTGCAGCAAACAGAGTGCGGAAAATTATCACGAACAGCGTGACTAGAACAATAGGATCACTGAAGAGGAGTGACAACACCTATACCAACACAGATAAAGAAACCTGTGAAGTCCTACTGGAAGCCCACTTTCCAGGGTGCACCCTGACAGATGACACCGCCTGGGAAGACAACACAGGCGAGACCACAACAGAACAAGACTGGAACACAGCCCACAAAATCATATCAAATGATAAGACTAGATGGGCCATAGCCAGTTTTTTACCTTATAAAGCAGCTGGCCTTGATGGAATATTCCCCGCACTGCTACAATGGGGAGGGAAGCAAATAAACTCCCAATTAATAGAAGTATTCACTGCATGCATAGCACACAGATATATGCCCAAACAATGGAGAGAGGTAAAAGTGATCTTCCTGCCGAAACCGGGGAGAGCAGACTACACAGATCCAAAAGCGTACAGACCCATTAGTCTGACATCCTTCATGCAGAAAACGCTGGAGAGGATGTGTGATAGACATATAAGAGACACCCACCTGCGAAGCAAACCACTACACCGGAATCAACATGCCTTTAGTACGGGTAAGTCTACAGATTCCGCACTACACAGCGTAGTCACCACGATCGAAAGATCCTTGTCCACGAAGGAACAGACCCTAGGGGTGTTCATTGACATAGAAGGCGCTTTCGACAAGACGGGCTTCAGGAGCATAAGCAATGCTTTGACCAAATATGGAGTGGAACCAACGCTATGCGAATGGATACACAACATGCTCAAACAAAGGGCCATACGATTCACAGTGAACACTACGACACGTGCTAGAGTAGCCAAAGGCTGTCCACAAGGAGGGGTGCTGTCACCCCTCCTCTGGAACGTGGTAGTGGACGACCTGATAAGACGGCTGAACGACAGATACTACCCAACGATAGGGTATGCGGACGACCTAACCATTCTGGTTAGTGGGAAGTTTGAGAACACCCTATGCCTTCTAATGCAAAACGCCCTAACCATAGTGGAAGCGTGGTGCACAGAACACCAGCTGTCTGTGAACCCTAAGAAAACTGAAATGGTACTGTTCACGAACAAAAGGAAACTAACAAACCTGAGACCACCAAAATTATTTGGCACAACACTACAGTTCGCAACGGAGGTCAAGTATCTAGGACTGATACTAGACAGCAAACTAAACTGGAACAGTCACATGGAACAAAAGACAAACAAAGCCTGCATTACCCTGTGGCAATGCAAACGCATGCTGGGGATAAGATGGGGCATACAACCTAGAATTATGCTCTGGCTTTATAAAACGGTAATCAGACCAACAATAACATATGGTTGCATAGCATGGTGGCAAAGAACAAAGTTGATTACCGCACAAAACCAATTACAATGCCTACAAAGAATGGCATGCTTAGCCACCACAGGCTGCATGTCCACAACGCCCACAGCCGCCCTTGAAACGATGCTGGACCTCCCACCACTCCATCTATTTATACAGCAAGAGGCAGCCATTACAGCCATTAGATTGAATAAACTCTCCCTATGGACACACGACACGAGGGTGCCACACACCAACGCGGTGGAAGAGGCCAAAAACGACCAACCACTGATAATGGCCCCCTGCGACACTATACCAAAACAATACGTCTTTGATAAACGGTACAGAATAGAGCTTAAGGAAAAGAGAACAGATTCATCCGGCACAAAGGAGGTGAGGATATACACGGATGGATCTAAAATGAAAACAGGGACAGGTGCCGGCACCTACTCCGCTGACCTAAATATTAACATATCAACAGCGCTGGGCATGCACAACACAATTTTCCAAGCGGAATGTGTTGGTATAATCCAGGCCGCAGACGCGGTGGCTGCAAGAAAGATAGAGAATCAAGGCATTCGAATCCTAACTGACAGCACTGCAGTACTACACGCTCTACGCAGCAACACAATAAAATCAGGACTAGTCCTGGAGTGCCACAAGAAATTGGAGGGAATATGCGAGACAAATGAGATAACACTCCAATGGATCAAAGGACATAGTGGTTCCCTAGGCAACGACGCGGCCGATGAACTGGCCAGAAGGGGAGCCGAAATAGAGACCTACAGGGTGGAACCCGTAATACCAATATCGGCAAACCAGCAAAGATTCTGGTTGAGACATAGAACAAGGAAACTACACGCTGAAGTGTGGGCGAAGACGAAGGAATGTCGTCAATCGAGAGAGGCAATGCCATCTCTAGACAGACGGCTCTCTAAAAAACTGCTGCGCCTAAATAGGGCGGACCTACGGTTTGTAGTAGGGACCATAACAGGGCACAGTAATCTTAACAAACATCTGTATGTTTTAGGTCTAACGGACAGTCCATTATGCCGAGCGTGCATGAGGACTGACGAAACACCGGCCCACGTAGTCATGAACTGCAGCGAGGTCGCGGAACAACGGGCGCAACACCTGGGAACACCAAGCACACTTCGAGAGGCCTGCAGCAGACCCGGCAGCCTGGCCGCTTTTTGGAAGGAGCTTGGATGGTTGGAGTAGGGCAGTGGAAACCAAAAACCACAAATCACGCAAAAAGGCCCAACTAAAAGGGACCACATGCGGAAAAAGAGCCCGCGAAAGAAGAAGAAGAAGAAGAGAAGACTACGGCGTTCCACAGGGAAGTATCCTAGGCCCAACTTTATTCCTTGTGTATATAGATGATTTACTCCGTCTAAACCCCTTCCATGGCAAGTTAATAGCCTATGCTGATGACACGGCTCTTGTTTTCACTGGAAAAACCTGGAGTGATACCTATGACTTGGCACAGCAGGGACTGGACGCTGTCTCTCATTGGCTCAGAAATAATATGTTAACATTAAATGCGGATAAAACCAAATATATTACCTACTCCATCCGAGGATCGCTTGAAACCGATCAAACACTGACCGTACATGGTTGTGCTCCCTCTCTTGGGACTGGTCTGACATGCAACTGCAAACCTTTACAGCGAACGCAAAGCATCAAATACTTGGGTATTATAATTGACGAAAACTTTAGATTCGATTTGCATGTTCAGTTGATAGCTAAAAGGATACGCAAGCTCATTTATTTATTTAGGACACTGAGAACTGTGGTTGCACCAGCAATTCTAAAACGGATATACTACGCTCTGTGCCAGTCAATAATAACTTACTGCATAGCGTCGTGGGGTGGTGCGCCTAAAGGAACACTTAAGCAGCTGGAGGTAGCGCAAAGAACTGTATTAAAAGTGTGTACTTTTAGACCTTTCCGATATCCGACAGAGCTCCTGTATGAACAGTGTGATGTGTTGACTGTACGACAGTTGTTCATTCTCAGGGTGGTCTTAAAACAGCATTCAGCCTTGGAATATAAAAATTCCCAAACAAAGCGTAGGGATTATGCGGTATGTGAGCGAGTCCTCAGACCGAGAACATCATTTATCCGTAGATTTCTTGCCTTTCTAGGTCCATATACCTACAATAAAATAAATAAATTGTATAAAATATACCCCCTACCCATAAGAGAAGTAAAAAAAATCACTTACCAGTGGCTTAGTAAACTTTCGTATGACGAGACAGAGAATGTATTGTCGATTCCAGAGTAACTCCAATTTTATTACTCCCGATTGCAAATTCCTTATTAACGCTGATTACACGTTGCATACACACACACACACACACTCGCGCCCACACACACACACACACACACACACACACACACACACACACACACACACACACACACACACACACTTTTATGTTAAGTAAGTTACTTACTGTATACTATTATAAAATACCATTTGCATCTATACCGATCTATGTAAGTACATTACTATCTTGCCCACCCAACCATTGTTATGTTCAATAACCTAGTATAATTGATTCACAATATATGACATGTATTCTGGGGCCTTAGTTTCTGGATGCTGAAATACAGGTGTCAAACCTAGTTCAGCAGCAGTTGTTTAATGATTAATTGTTATATTACGAATGAATTTTTTGAATATTTATACTTACTATTTGAAATATTGTCATAACAGTACTGTGTTTTGTGCTAATAAATTATTCTTATTCTTATTCTTATAACTAAGATTTTGAGTACACTACCTCCCAAGTACAGATCTCTACGGCAAGCTTGGATGTCACTTGATTCTTCAAATCAAACGATTGTTAACCTGACAGCTCGCTTGTTAGATGAGGAAGCCAGCCTGAATGTAGAAGAAGAAAATGAAACCGCTTTATTGGTGGCAAAACAAGGTGCAAAGAAGAAAACTGTTTCATCAATAAAGTCAAACAAAGTAACAAATGAGAAGTCGAATCAAGAGCCACATCGATTCATTTGCTATAATTGTGGAATACGAGGTCATTTTTCAAGAGATTGTCGTGCACCTAAACAAAAACATAAACAACCAGGAGAAAAAATTATGTTAGCATTCAATGTTGAAAATCATGAGTGTAATAACATAGATGAAGGTTTGAAATGGATATTAGATAGCGGTGCTTCAGCCCACATGTCCTATAAACGAGAGAATTTTGTTGAATTGTATGACTATACAGGGTCACCATTGAAACTAGAAAACCAAGAAGCTGTGGAAGTGCTTGGTCAAGGAAATATTTTGATAAACAAGTGTGTCAATGGACAGTGGGAGACAAGTATTTTGAAAAATGTCCTTTATGTGCCAAAATTAAGAAGGAATCTTTTTTCTGAAGGGGTAGTAACAAGACAAGGATACAATATTGTGAAGAAACATACTGATGCTTTGATCTACAAAGACAATAAATTGGTGTTTTGTGCATCTCTACAAAGCAATAATTTATATGAGTTACAAATGAAGACAATTGTAAATCCAATATGTAATGTTGTACAAAAACTGGATCTTAAAACATGGCATGAACGCCTGGGGCACTTGAATATTAAAGAAATACAGAAGATGTGCAAGAATAATGTGATAGCTGGTGTTGGATTATCAGACTGTGACAAGTTTGTGTGTGAGGGATGTGCTTATGGCAAGCATGCTCGTCAACCATTTCAGAAATCAAGCAGAGGACCACAGCAGCCAGGTGATATTGTGTACAGTGATATCTGTGGACCCTTCAGTGTGCCTTCTGTACAAGGTATGAAATATTTTGTTATTTTTAAAGACGCAGCGACAAGTTTTAGATATATAGACTTTATAAAGAACAAATGTGATGTGCTAGACTGTTTTAAAAAGTATAATAAAATGGTAAAAAACAAATTTTCACATAGTGTACGTGTATTACACACTGATAATGGAGGAGAATATACCAGTAAAGACTTCAAACAATATATTGAGAGTGAGGGTATTTCTCATGAGTTCACTGCACCTTACACTCCAGAACAAAATGGTCGGGCAGAAAGAGAAATGAGGACGATTGTTGAAAGTGCCCGATCTATGTTATATGCCCGCAGTGTACCACTTAGTCTTTGGGCAGAAGCAGTTAACTGTGCTGTTTATTTATTAAATCGCACATCTTCGAGCCAGACTCCGAATATTACACCAATGGAGCTATGGAGTGGTGTGAAACCCAGTTTAGAACATGTCAGAGTATTTGGATGTGAAGGATATGTTCATGTGCCAAATCAGCTCAGAAAGAAACTGGATTCTAAGAGTCGCAAGATGATTTTGGTCGGCTATGATAACACAAATTATAAAATGTATGATTCTAGCTCAAAAAGGATAACAGTGTCAAGAGATGTTATCTTCAATGAAAATAAAAGTCCAGAATTAAAAATGAATGAGGCCCAAATTTTCATCGGTGATGAAAATGATGATCAAAATGTGGTGGATATCATAGATAATACTGAGCCGCCTATGACCAATCAGGATGAAGGCAGTAATGACAGCACACATACTCTCATTGATGAAAGTGATGAAACATATGAACCTTCACGAGAGATTGACTTTACAAACATTGGTTCTTCAAATATTACTTTGCGCCCACGGAGAAATCAATATGCTGAGGCAAACTTAATGGAGTTGGACGTGCCTCTAAGTTATGATGAGGCAGTCAACAGTGTGGAATGTGAATTATGGCTGCAAGCTATAAATGAAGAGTTAGAAGCTCATCGAATCAATAACACCTGGAGCTTAGTGGAAAATGTAAATCAAAGAACTATTACATCAAAATGGGTTTTTAATATTAAAAGAAACCAGGATGGGCAAGTAGAAAGATACAAAGCTCGACTTTGTGCCCGAGGATTCACACAGATTGAAGGGATTGATTATAACGAGATTTTATCCCCTACTACAAGATATGAATCAATAAGGATTCTTCTATCTATCTGTGCTGAAAATAATTGGCATATAAGGCAGTTAGATGTCAAGACAGCTTTTTTGTATGGGGATTTAGAAGAAAATATATTTATAAAAATTCCAGATGGAGTCAAAGCGCCAGCAAACAAAGTATGTAAGCTAAACAAATCTCTGTATGGTCTAAAACAGGCATCTCGCTGCTGGAATCAGAAATTTACCAATTTCCTACTGAAATTTGGCTTTGTTCAATCTCAAGCAGATATTTGTGTGTTTGTTGGTAGCTTTAATGGTATTAAGGCAATATTAATTTTGTATGTCGATGATGCTTTAATTATGTCTGAATCAGACACAGTGTTAGATCAAATTGTAACTCACTTAAAACAGGGGTTTAACATTAAAGAATTAATCCTAAATCGCTTTGTTGGTTTAGAAATATTAAAAACTGATAATTCTGTTTATATCAGTCAAAAACAATATATTGAACAATTGATAAACAAATTCAATATGAATACTGCAAACCCTTGTAGTACACCAATTGATGTGAATATTCAATTAACTAAAAGTGTTGAAAATGAGCATGAGCAGGTTAATTTTCCCTACAGGGAAGCCATAGGGTCATTATTATTTTTGTCAACAGCTACTAGACCAGACATTTCATATGGTGTAAATCTGCTAAGTAGGTACATTAATAATCCAAATGCAAACCATGTTAATCAGCTCTAGAGAATAATTAAGTACCTTATTAAAACCAAAGACCTGTGTATTAAATATGAAGGGCACCAAAACTTGATTGGTTATTCAGACTCAGATTTTGCTGGAGATTTAGATACAAGAAAATCAACAACTGGTTACATTTTCATGTTAAATGGTGGACCTATATCCTGGTGCAGTCAGAAACAACCTTGTATCGCTCTATCAACAACTGAAGCTGAATTCATGGCTGGATGTGAAGCTGCGAAAAATTTGTTATGGTTAAAACAATTTTTCAAAGATATTAACATTGATCATGAATGCACGACTCTATGTATTGATAACCAGAGCACTATTAAACTAATAAATAATCCAGTGTACCATAAAAAAACAAAACACATAGATGTTAAATTTAATTTCATTAGAGAAAAGGTCAAAGAAAAATTAATTGACATTAAATATGTGCAGAGTTCAAATCAACTGGCTGATATCCTAACCAAGGCCCTGCCTACTGGTAGATTCGAAGGAATGCGAAATATAATATTGTCTGCCATGTAATTGTATAGTTTTTAAGTTTTTTTTGGTGTATGCAAGTTTAAGTTTATTCTTATATAAAATTTTGTGGGAGTATTGAAGTAAATTTTGTTTTTGGTTATGTTTTACTTAGTAATCCACCTGATGGCGCCACTGTTATTCATGGCGGTTTTTACTTGTACTGTGCAATGTGTGTGGCATATGAAATAAAACAATTATTTCAGTTTAAAGGAGAATTCTTGTTTATTATTTAATTCCCAAGTCATACAACTCCGTATGCTGCGATTCAGTTTTGTGACAATCACATCGCGAGCAGTTGCAGCAAAATGTGACAATTCACAATCTTAAAATCGCAGTAATTGTGTTATTGCATATGCGCGTGCTGAAATATAAACACATACGTTGCATTTTTGCGACAAAATTATCGCACGAGAAAAATCGTACTGCGCGCCTCGTATTAGTGTAAAATGTGTTTGAAATTGAAATATTTTAGAGCCATGTTTGACGCTACTTTGTATTGAGGCGAATATTATGAAACGTGTTTCTGTCTTTACACGTCCCTAGAAGGATAATAGTTAGTTATATTAGGTCAAAAAAGGGGTCAACCTCGGAATGAAAGATAATAAGCTCTAAATTGGTATAAACCTTTGTTTAATCGCCCTAAATGTTGTCTCAAAAGTCACAAGTGCTATCGTGCCCGCGTTTTAATATATTGAAGATAAACTTAAAATAGAACATCTGTCCCGGCTATAAATAGAAAAGGTCATAAGGTAGAGACAAGTATTTCCAGGTATACAAGTATTATAGTAGTTTATGATACTGTTGCATAATAAGGGTTCTTATAACACGAGTGTGTTTTAAAAAAACGAGCCGTAGGCGAGTTTTTTTATATTATCACACGAGTGTTATAAGACCAAGTTATGTACAGTGTCATACACTACTTTATCTACTCTCATACTATAATACATAAACTAATTTATTTTACAAACAAAACCAAACTTTGTTTAATATAAATGTAAAAAAAAAAGTTGACGCCAAGACAAGGCCGCAAACATCGATTGCGCATGCGCGTTTCTTTTTTTTCTTGCGAATTGGCCGTTTTTTTTTTAAAGTAGAGGTTCAGTCCAGATGGGGATTGTATAGGTGTATCGTTATGATTAAAAAGTTATTTTATGATATAGGTGTCCATACAAGACCTGTATCGTAATAAAGCTTTTTTTTTGGCCTGTGCGTAATGTTTGTCATAAGAGTTTTGATTTAAATTTTATAATCTTTGTATTATAGTATCAGAGTAGATAAAAAAAATTACACGTTTAAAAGAAAACGTTTATAATGTCGTTTTAACTTAAATTATAACTATAATATACATTCCGGAATTATTAATATACTATAGTTAAATAGGTAGATATAAAAAGTTTTTAAAAAAATGTTTTTAATTAAATATAAATAATTATTAATTAGAATATAAATAAAGGGCATTGTTAAATAATTATAATTTTTAGAAAATAATTACCTTTTACAACGTACTGATAACCGTACTTACCCTTGACCTTGCATTAGGCCATATATGACTGTACGTGGCGCACTCTTCGCGGTCTACCGCAAAAATGGTTGATCGTATGAAAACAAAGTTCAAACATAAGTTGTAGAGAATTGTATACTCTAAAATTTTTATTGTGATATTCACGAAGAACCGATTTTTACAACCTTTGACCTTCAATATTTTAAGACGCGGACACGATAGCACTTGTGACTTTTGAGACAACATTTAGAACGACAAAACAAAAGTTTATACCAATTTACAGCTTATTATTTTGTATTACTGGGCCATAGGCATACTTCATGAATATGATTTTTATTTGGCGCAATCTGCTGTATAGCTTGATGAAAAATGTGTTCAAATATATTGTTATTGTTAATTCTGAAAGTGCGATTACGTTAATATACATTTATAAGAATTAGGATATTTTATTGTATGGTCCGTATGTGTTATTATTTATATACCTATAACAAACGTACAGTAGATACAGACTTAACAAATATGAAGCATACAAAACATTTTAAAACAGCGTCGTCGCTAAACTCAAATGTTTTTTTACATTCCTAATAACTTTGTGTTAAGACTTTAATCCTATAGTCGTTAAATAAAAAGTCGAATAGTAGACAGGTATACTTACTTCAAAAAACTATTTTAGGTCCCATTAAAATTTAAGTATACCTATTATAAAAGTTAAACGAGAGAACCATTAATGATGCTAAAAGTGTATCAGCTGCCCTATTTGTTTTAAAATTAGTTTTTAAATAAAATGTTAAAATCCAAAAGAACATGAGAAAAAATATTACTAGACGAAATTTACGAGCGAAAAGACGAATTTACAATTTCACGTTCAACGTATGCAAATCTTACAGGTACTTTACACACTATCACACTTTTAAAATTGGGTTAACTAGCAGTGGGATAAAGAAGAATGGTCAAGAATTTTGTTTACAGATGAGTCTCGATTCTCACTTTACACTTCTGACGGAAGGCGAAGTGTTTAAAGGCGACCTGGTGAGCGATACCTTCAAGCCTGTATTTCAGAAAGAGTACAGTATGATGGAGGCAGGGAACATGTATGGGCTGGCATATCTTCAGAAGGTCGCACAGAGCTAGTAACCGTAGAAAATCGCATTCTCACTGGGCAAAGATATGCCCAAGAGATTACAATGAGTATGCAGGGCCGTATTTAGCAAATATGGGTGATGGATCGTTGCTGATGCATGATAATGCCCAGCCACACACGGCTCATATCGTACAATAGTATATTCAGGAGGTTGGTATCAGTATGATGGCTTGGCCATCAAGAAGTCCTGATCTCAACCCGATTGAACATGCCTGGGATGAGCTTGGGAGGCTAGTCAGAAGTCGCAGACGGTAGTAGTCCCTCAGGGCACTAAAGCAGGCCCTGGTAAAAGAATGGGAGAATATTCCCTAACATCGGCTCCGAAACCTAGTATTCATTATGCCAAACCGGCTCGAAGCTGTAATCAGAGCTCGAGGAGGCAATACCAGTTATTAAAAATTAAATAACACATTTTAGTTGAATTTTTTGACTGAGCTAAAATGTCTATTTTCATTGTTTTATCTTTTTTAAGTTAAATATGTTACTGATGTATAGTTTACTAGTTTCTAAGAATTAGAGCCTATAAACTTTGCAACAAAACGGTTTTGCAGGCCAGTGTAGTTGTGGGTGCGTTTATGGTACTTCACGATTTTGACAGAGGACTATTGAGTTGGAGCCACGAAAAGAGTTGTAACTTTGTTAATTTTAAAATTGTTTTGTGTGATAAAATATTTTAAGTTGTAGTTAAATGTTACTATAAAAAAATAGTAATTAGATCAACAAAACATGAAATCTATACTATTTGTACATTAGAGATGTTGTTTGCGATAGACGCAGAAACTACTGAACGAAATTGGATGAGTTTTTTTTTATAGTTCTTAGTTAGACTTAAAATTTTACGTTTGTTTGAACCGGAGATAGGTGATCCACGCGGGTGGAATCGCGGGCGGAGAGCTAGCAGACAAAGAATCCGCAGTTTCTTGTCGTGGGCTTTTCTTTCAGTCTTCGGTGATCCGTGTGCTAAACAAAAGCAACATTAGTCATCATCAGTCATTTTTTTTCCTCGTTTTGTGAATTCTTAAGTTTTGTAAATGGCCTATTTAAAATAAATCAATTTGACTTTTAAAGGTATAAACGAAACAAGTAATCACTATCACTATAAAATAGTGAAAGAAACAGTTCATATTTAGAACATATTAATGTTTTTTTGGACCTACGACCTTAGTGATTCACATATCTATTAATTATGGATTTTTGTTTAGCATTCTAAAATATTTTGCATTCTAGGTGTTGCAACATATAACTTTAGATATTAAATTCTCAAAATAGACTTTGACGGTGTTTCCATATCAACATACATCAAAATAGTTGCAATATCCAATCTAGGTCATATAGTGCTGTTTTAGTGTAGAGTTAAATTAAAAAAGTTGGTTCGTTAGTGTCATTTCTAATTAAAACTACATATTAACTACTTGCTAACTAAGGCCAGCTAGGTGTACATTTCGAGTTAAATTGTGAATTATAAATCAACATATTAAATTAACAAAAGTTGAAGTTTGTTTAACATAAGCGCCTTCTGCGGTGGAACACTCCTGATGGTGCACTTTGTGTAACGTCCGTGGTAACCTCTCGTTTTTGTGTTTTTTTTTACTACTTTGGTGGCAGACGAGCCTACGGCCCACCTGATGAAAGTGGTTACCGTTGCCCATGGCCGTGTGCAACATCAGGTGCATCACACTCGCGCTGCTGACCCTGTTAGAACAGAGAGTTTCTGTGCCGTCAGTGTAGAATAAAAAGCAGGACAAGCTTTTGGTCTTCCCACTGACAGCACAAAAACTCTCCAGTGAGCTCTGAAAAATTATTGCAGCTCTGAGTCCGCGTTATAATCTAATATTTTGTTGAGGAGTGACATTATTACGGGCCCACTTTCTACCTTTACTACTCATCTTAGTAACAAAAAGTATACACATACTGTATATTCTTTGTTACTAAAATAACAGTAGGGAAAAGGGTGAAAGAGTGGATTATTTTATCACTTTTGAATTATCTAAGAGTCGTCATGGTTTGAAACAAATCTGCTAAAATAAAAAAGAAGTAGGGTTACTAACGCTTTTAATGGTAGAACTCAACACAAAATATAAATTAGAAAATAAACATCTTCTATTCTGATATAAATGAGCCCTCTAGACCGAAACAGACAGACCGACATAGATACGGACAAAAGCAAAATCTTCCAGCTTGTCTAAACAGAGACTCTCATTCGCTTCGCTTGTTCGGTCAATAAATTCCGGCGGTTTTAAAGCTTCACCATCAAGATAGTCGCTGGCTCATAAATATACCCTAATCTTCACTCAAATATCTCTTCGAAATACGACAGATGTGTGGAATGTTTTCTTGTGAACTACTCACAGATTAGTGCAAACGATTGTAGTAATTAGCTGTAAAAATATTTACGTATTCATCGTTTTGGTCGTATAAGTATTACTTCCTTGGATTTGAACGCGTTTATTTAGTTTGTCATCCTATTTTATTATTCAGGGGGATAGTTGGGTATTTCTAAATTTGTATTTTTGTGCGATCATTACTGAAAATAGCTGTTACGATTATTTTTAATAGTATTGAGAGCATCGTATATTTTCTAGTGTATTTTTTTTACCTTTTTATTCAAAACTAATAACGGTACATAAGTAGGTGCAATAAAATGTAATGAAACCACAAATACAGGCAAACAAAAGAAAAATATTGTGAACAAATCCATATACTTAAGGAAATGTCACGCAACACGAAAACCAATCATCAATAAAATAATCTACTCAGTAAAAATCTTCAAATATATTGTTACTAAAATAAATGGTAGCAACGACTCTCTTTTTGTCATATATTGAATACCTTAATGTTACTTTAAAATAAATAGACTTATAGTATTTAGGTATAACATTTTCAGTGAATTCCATTATTGATTTGTTCAATTTCAGTTCACAGTGCTTTATGGAGCGAAGCTTTCCAGTACCTAACTTAATTAAGTTCACATTTCCAAGAGACTGACAAAGTTTAGAAGAGAGACTAGAACCTGACTGTGACGCAAATGCACTTTAGTTTGTGATATCAGTTCTTACATTAGTTATTGAATTTGCATTCACTGGAATTATAGTCCAGTGATTTTCCAGTTTTTTTACAAGGATGATGAACCAATTGGGCAAGATGAACTTACACTCACATTTCATTGTTTAGATTTTCAGTACATTGTAATATAGTTTTAGCTTATCACAGTTAACCGATTTTATTCTTATGCCCAGTTTACATTATTCCAGTGGCATTCCAGTCCAGCGAGCGAATCCAGTGCTGGAATGCTACTGGAATACTGTGAACCATCACTGAAATGTGCCCATTTCAGGGAGTAATCCAGTCCAGGCACTGAATTGTTACGAGTTCAAGCGCGTTTAAAACACTGGAATAATGTGAACGCTACATTTGCTGGATTCCTGGACTACAATAACGTGAACCGGGCATTACTTCTTGCTTTTACTGGGAGCCGTCTAACTAGAAAACCAGCAACAGTTTGCCTGTCCAAGGATCATGTTTTTCTATAATAAAAATAATATCATATTACCTATTATAAATAATATAAAATAGTTCTTGTTGAAATCTGAAAAGAATATTGGAAATAATAAGCAAAAATATATCCAACGTTAAGCGCAATGGAGAATTTCACTATTAGTTAGTGTACTTTTGTTACAGAAATCTTTCTTCAGATACTTTGAAAACACACATTAATAAAAAAAAACATACATTACTATACATTAATTCGATTTTAATTTGATGTATTTTTCAGGCTATTTTAAATTTTGGAATAAATGATACCATAAAATTTAAAGTTGACATCGTAATGTCTATTCCTATTACAAAATTCAAGCTTTAGAGGATATTTATTACAACAAACTTGTTCTGTAAGCTTGTACACTTGTTCTGTAGGCTTGTACAGGCATGTATAGTGCAATAAAATTAGCTGAATTAAGAGGCCAAGCTGAATTTTGGAGATGTGATTTCGTCGTTTACAACTATATTACTTCGAGTTTAATTGCATAAATATGAAAGATCACTTCAAATTTTACTATATGAATAAGCTATTTACTCATTTTTCTTACGTAATTTTGATTAATCGACCTCAACCCGCGCCTGCTTTATAATTTTTTGGAAGAGGTTTAGAAGATGACTTATTGTATTGATGGTTTAACAGTATAAAGTTCATCTTTATTTGACTCATAACACTTTCTGCCACTAAGGCCTCCGACACTCCGTTATTCACCAGTTAAAGTCCAAATATTCGTTTGCAAAACGTGATCTATTTAAAAGATGAAGATCAGATGCCATATTTTTCTTTTTTGTAGGTCTACAAGAACGTCTATCTAGCTACTTGTGAATGTTCGGTTGTGTGTGTTGTTTATTCTTTTTTGTGATCCAATTAAATATTGGTTTTTTACCGCCCAGCAAACAAGAATGGTCCTAACTCTTCGCGGGTTCCGTATCATAATATCTAAAGTTATTTCAACTATGTTCAAGATAACTACGGTTGATTCACATATGGTCATAACGCATATTGGTCGACTCGACTACTGGTTCATACACATAATTTCGAATAAACTAAAATTATTTGAACTAACGGACGATTAATATAATGTTCATTTAAGATATTGGACATGTTGACTATGTTTGAAATACCTAACGGTCGATTCGCCTACGGTTTATTGATACTACTACTTTGTGACAGAAATAATCATTTTGTTATTAAATTATTAATAAAACGTCATTATAGTTAACACCCCGACTCAGATTACCCCGACTCGGATAGGTTAGGTTAGAAGGCTAATGCGGGAGCGGAGCGTAGCAAAGCTCCCGCATTAGGCCTTCGTGGTTATTTTTTTATAAACCACCCAGAAGTAGACCGTCGACCTTGTAGACGCATCAATTATTTAGTTTATAAAGTTTTCTATTAAATAAACAATATAATGATTAAGAATATTTGATTTGATATTCTATGAAATGATTATTCTAATGTTTAACTATATATGAAACAAAATTCAATGATTTAAAATTCTTTAAAGTAAGTATTCTGTAGATATATTGATTATTCTATGAAACGAAATTTTAAACAATTGTCTATAAAACAACGCACACCCACAGACAAGACTACATGAAGTCGGTTTTGCAACAACGTAAATTTCTGTGACAAAGTAGTAGTATCAATAAACCGTAGGCGAATCGACTATTAGGTATTTCATACATAGTTCAATGAACCTTAGCACAATTAATTGTAGTTGAATAAACCGTAGGTGAATCGTCCATTATTTGTTTCGACCAGTAGTTATTACAAAAATATGTGAAACGATCTTTAGGTGTTTTAAACAGTAGTTTTTTGGACCGTAGTTGTCTTGAAAATAGTTATAATAACTGTAGTTATTATAATACGTAACCCTCTTCGCGACACGGTTGTCTTCTACAAAGAAACACAATATCATTAAAAAAGATAAACAAACCACTACATAATAATTATTATAACAATTAGGGTTCCGTATCATAATATCTAAAGTTACTTCAACTATATTCAAGATAACTACGGTTGATTCACATATGGTCATAACGCATATTGGACGACTCGACTACTGGTTCATACACATAATTTCGAATAAACTAAAATTATTTGAACTAACGGACGATTAATATAATGTTCATTTAAGATATTGGACATGTTGACTATGTTTGAAATACCTAACGGTCGATTCGCCTACGGTTTATTGATACTACTACTTTGTGACAGAAATAATCATTTTGTTATTAAATTATTAATAAAACGTCATTATCGTTAACACCCCGACTCAAATTACCCCGACTCGGATAGGTTAGGTTAGAAGGCTAATGCGTAAGCGGAGCGTAGCGAAGCTCCCGCATTAGGCCTTCGTGGTTATTTTTTTATAAACCACCCAGAAGTAGGAGCCCCGCGTAGCGGGGCTCCGTCGACCTTGACAGACAAGACTACATGAAGTCGGTTTTGCAACAACGTAAATTTCTGTGACAAAGTAGTAGTATCAATAAACCGTAGGCGAATTGACTATTAGGTATTTCATACATAGTTCAATCAACCTTAGCACAATTAATTGTAGTTGAATAAACCGTAGGTGAATCGTCCATTATTTGTTTCGACCAGTAGTTATTACAAAAATATGTGAAACGAGCTTTAGGTGTTTTAAACAGTAGTTTTTTTGACCGTAGTTGTCTTGAAAATAGTTAAAATAACTGTAGTTATTATAATACGTAACCTATGGCGGTTCCGTATCATAATATCTAAAGTTATTTCAACTATGTTCTAGATAACTACGGTTTATTCACATATGGTCATAACGCATATTGGTCGACTCGACTACTGGTTCATACACATAATTTCGAATAAACTAAAATTATTTGAACTAACGGACGATTAATATAATGTTCATTTAAGATATTGGACATGTTGACTATGTTTGAAATACCTAACGGATGACAGAAGCCATGCTTGCTGCATGATTGCTTGCATGCTGCATGCTTGCTGCATGATTGCTTGCATGCTGCATGCCTGCTTGCATGCTTGGTTGCATGCTGCATACAGCATGCATGGCTTCTGTAACGGCTCCGGCGCTGCGGAGCTCCGGCGGTCCCATGCGATCTTATCGTCGCAGATGAATCTGACGATCACTACCGCAGCTTCGGCTTGTTGGCCGGCTGTGCCGGCCAGCCTCAGCCGCGGCAGTGCTCGTTGGAACCACCTGCTCCTCAGCTCGCAGGCCGCCTCGCCCCTTCGCGCCTTCGCGGGCTTAAATTACACTCTAGGGGTAGGGCAGACAAGACTACATGAAGTCGGTTTTGCAACAACGTAAATTTCTGTGACAAAGTAGTAGAATCAATAAACCGTAAGCGAATCGACTATTAGGTTTTTCATACATAGTTCAATCAACCTTAGCACAATTAATTGTAGTTGAATAAACCGTAGGTGAATCGTCCATTATTTGTTTCGACCAGTAGTTATTACAAAAATATGTGAAACGAGCTTTAGGTGTTTTAAACAGTAGTTTTTTTGACCGTAGTTGTCTTGAAAATAGTTAAAATAACTGTAGTTATTATAATACGTAACCCTTATGGCACTTATTGCATAAATCGAACTGTTTATTAATTTATTATATTGAAATAATAAATAAACAATTTATTTTCGCTCTCAAAGCTGTAAGGTGGTCAATTCTGTAATATATTACTATACAAAAAGTAGTTCCATTAGTTAATGAATAAATGTAAAAATATTATGAACGACAAACATGATGTCCAAATGAGGGTAGTATAGATTCTTAGTTATCGACGTTCGTTAATTACTTCTACCGCCTATTAAGTTGAAAATTATTTGTATAACAATATCACTATAAGAACGAATACTAACTGCAAAAAGTAAATTTTATACTAGGATTCGAACCCAAAACCTTATATGATGCATTTATATTTAAAATGCGATACTTTGTATGCCCCGGAACCACGATGATTGATATTAATTGTTCTAAAATTTACAGTCTTAGTTAGACTATTGTATGAATTTTATGAACTATTACCCGAGAAACTGTAACTAATATAATAAACAAATACGAATGGTTTTGAATCAATTGCAATTTTCAAGTGTGTGAGTGAAGAAACGAGCTATTGACGGTTCACACACATGTTTGACATAACGCGTAACATAATATATAAGAAATACCCACACATTTATAGGTGGGATACTATCAATTTTGCTAAAATCGTAAAAACGTTCAAAATTGTTTTATCTAGACGACAACCACGACGCATGCGCGCATTGTCATTTGACAGCGAAATACCGAAGCTCGCCCATTTAGAATTTGTATACGGCCTCTTAAGGGCAAACGTAGAAAAAATTCCTAGTAGCAATTATCTTTCTGAAATCGTTGAGGGAGGTCACTGGCAATCTAAATTTAGTTTTGCGTGGTATTCGGTTCCTTGCGTTATCTGCTATTTCGATTTAAGGGCAGTTTTTAGACTTACATTTCCCACAATTTCGGTCTTAATAATTTTTTCCTACGATTTTTCGACTTATATCCCAAAAGTGGTGAAGCTTTGTTCGATTTTATTTTACATAAGAAAAATTGCTAGTAGCTATGTCTTTGAGAATTCATTAAAGGAGGTCACTGGCCGTCTTGCAGTTCCCTAATAAAGCCAAGAATCGTTGACCGAAGACCAAATAATTATACTAGTCTTAGACACACACACACACACACACACACACACACACACACACACACACACACACACACACACACACACACACACACACACACACACACACACACACACACACACACACACACACACACACACACACACACACACACACACACACACACACACACACACACACACACATATACACACACGAACACACATACACGCACACACACGGCACAAACACACGCGCTCCCGTCCGATCATTTGATACAACTCACTACTACTTTTGCAGCGAATCTGTTGAAACAATAGGATCAAAATATGTGTAGGAATTCATAAAAGTATTATAATGTATTATTTACTATAAAACAAATATACCAAACCATTTGATACGAATACTACTCCGTATGTTAGTTATTTATACTTGCTCATGCTAAAAATAATGTTTGCCATAATATTTAAAATGTAGTAGGAATCTGTACGAGGAAGGCGCCAGTGCTTGTAACGGTGTAGTCCACTTAGAGCACCCAGCGGAATAGCACCTGAGCGAATAGCACCTAGACATGTCCATGAACAGCACCTATCAAAAATTTTGGCAGGTGCTATTCGTGGATACTAATTTATTTGTACAATGTTGTCCACGAAGAGCACCTATGACGAAGCGAGCTAGTGCTGGGATGTAGAGGGGGCATGCTGTCTCCTGACACGTGTTGTAGTGACCCCGATTTAGAATATAACTGATATTATTAGTCGCTATAGCTGTTAGCAAACCTAATGTTAAGGTTTATACCTTTCCAGTAACTTCCAAGAAATAACACTGTTACTAGTTAAGGGAAAAAAACAGTCATTGAAAACACCCTCACCGGGCATGGCTGCTTTGGGTGCATGGTTACTGCATCATATAGTGCGCGAGCCAAAGCCGAGTGCCACCATTATCAGGATCGTACCATGGATACACCGCGTCATACACTGGTAGAATACCCAGTGGATGGAGCGGACGACTGAACTCGAAACGACCTCGGATCCGCAAGCTTCACGCTCTAAGTCTAGAGGCTCTCCATGAATATTAATAGCTTATGAAAGTATATGTATTTACGAGACGAGTCTGGTGGCCCAACTTGGAGTACTGTTGTCATCTCTCAGAAGGGGCACCTGAAAATGAACTGGAATCCGTTTGATTTGACTCGGTGCAAAAACGGATACTGTGGACACGGACACGCTCAGCTGGGCACTGATCGCCCTGCTGTAATTTTCTCAAGTGACAACAATATGGGCGACTTCAAGTAGGTAAAAGGTTATTACAGGGATGGCAGCGTGAGTATGACGCTCCTAGTTCATAGACTACGGTAACCGTTTCCCATAAGGTGAACCGTAAGTATTTGGATTTTTTTTAACGTGCGGGAATTCCCCACGAATACCACCCCCGTCGGAGCCGGGGGGGAGGTTATGTCGGACTCAAACCGACTAAACCGCACACCGACTGTGGGTGGCAGTGCAAGGCCGAAAGTGAGGTAACTACAGAGCATATCCCTCGCACCCCGGCTGACTCAGGACCCTCTCTCTCGATCTGGCCCTCTTCGGGTGGGGGGACCACGGGGTCCCCAATTCGTCTCCGGTATTAGGGAGGAGGGGCGAAGGGCGCCGCTGCCGCGGCCTACTTCTGCTGGGCTGACAGGCGGCTCCACCTGTCACCGCCAGGCCCGCGCTCATGGGGGACGGAGGTCAGTCATCGACCTCCGACGCTCGAGTTGCCTCAGTTGGCAAGCAGCTAGGGCCGTGAGTCTTCTTCGTTCCCGGTCCGGCTCCCAACCCACCGCCTCCTTCACGAGCATAACTTGCTCGCAGAAAGAGGTGCCGGCCGCCCAAGCAGCGGACCATTGCCGTGAGCAAGGTGACGAGCATGAGAGCTCTCGCTCCCACTCCCATTAGCTCCCAACTCGGCGCCTCCCACGCCGGACACTAAGTGAGTGTGTGCAGCTCCGACCTCCTCCTCGCTCCCGTCGCAGTGATGGCACTCGGGCGTTGGCTCTTTCCTCTTCTGACACAGATACCGCCCGAAGCTCCCGTGCTCGGTGATCATCTGTGTCGTAGGTATATGGCTTGCCACCTAAACACCTCTACAATATTGGGGATTCTAAACAATACAGAACATTCTGAGTTAGAATTTCGAATGTGCTGGTCTATCAAAAGAATATTTTTTGTATAGGACACTAAATTTGAATTCACCTCGCCTGATGGTAAGCTGAAGGCAAGAGAGTCGCCATTACATACACGTACCATGTTAACAATGGTGGCACTCAGCTTGACGGCCTTATCAAATATTGTGGGCCGAAATTTGGAACGCTATTCATTTCATTCTGTCGGACCGATGTAAGAAATTCTGATTCTGATTTATTCTCAACTAGCTGTTGTTCTCGGCTACGCCCGTGTGGATGTCGGTTATCGCGACCAAACAGCCAATGTTCATTCTCAAGGTCTAATATACCCCTATACTAAATTTCATCAAAATCGGTCTAGTGATTTATGTATGAACTTACAGACACAGTTGCACAGCTTATCATACAGACAGAGTTACATTCTCATTTATAATATTACTAGCTTTTACCCGCGGCTCCGCCCGCGTGGATGTCGGTTATCACGACCAAACAGCCTATTAGTATTACTAGTATGGAGTATATGGATGTGTGAGGACCATTGTGATTATTTATTATTAAATAGTATTCTGGGCATTCCAATTTTAGAGTATGAAATTTTATGGTACAAATCCAAAGCTTATGCCATATTATATCATCCAACATTCACTTCCATACATAAGTGTGGAGTCCAGTACTTCCTTATATACAGCCAGTCCTGTTTTTGAGAGATTCGGGCTTTTCACAAAGTCATGCAAACCGTAGGACTGGTGCACGACATTCACGACCGATGTTCAGGAGCACAATTGTAGGGAAATCACGAATGTTTGAAGTACGCCATTAGTTTTTGAAAAAATAAAATTCGATGTCTTTGACGACAAAATCTAGTGTGACGATTTAAATAATTAGTTATTTGATTAAATTCTCCATAAAAATCATAATGGTAGACCCATAGAGCGCACTATGGCATGCCAGTAAAATGTAATGTCAATGTCATCTTGTTTATTCTGCTGAAGAGACACGTCAAAAATATATTTTCGTACATATTTCGTATGTATTTTCGTACGTAGCTATATACTAGTATGAGAGTAAATTTATGCTGCTGTATATTATTTTCTGTGCTTAGTTTTCTCTGTGAATACCGGACTCAGAAAGTCATTGCTTGGCTATTGAACACTTTATCAATTTCGGCTGAAAACGTTACTGTAATATATATACCTCTAGATCAATGACCTACACCATGAATTTAATAATGTACTTCGGACTGGTGGGTATATTACATTACCAGCTGCACAATTTTTCGATTACATAATATGATCTTTACATGATATTAATGTTGTATGTATAATAAGAATAACAATAAAACAGTATGATATTGAAATTGATTTTAATTTCTTTGTGTTGCATAGATTCCTTTCCTTCATCAACACAATGCGGAGGCATGCGGTGGCAAGCGATTTTATATCGTGTCACACGTTTACTACTTATTGTTTGTTCTATGGGATAAGCGGTTGTATGGTAAGTTCGCCACTTTCACGTTATGAAGAATGGCTACTGAGGTGCCATACTAGCCTCTCCAGGATACAGGAACTCACCGGGCATGGCTGCTTTGGCTGCATAACCTTGCATCATATAACGCCACGCCTTGTAACGACGTATACCACACTGTCAGGGTTGAGTACGGAACCCTCAGTGCACAAGAAACACGCCATTTAGTTCCGTGCATCTCAATAAAATATTCCGTTATTATAATCATCCTTATACAACCTTTAAACAGGGATATGAGCCTGTTTAAGCGCTTTACCTACTCAAACCTTGTGTCATAATGACGTTTAGTTTTTTTGTGCGTACGGGAAATCCCCATGGTTAGCGGATACCGGAGCTGGAGGGAGAGGTTATGTCGGACTCGAACCGACTAAACCGCACACCGTCTATGGGTCGTTGTGCTAGGCCGAAGGTGAGGTTGTCTTCGACATATTCCTCGCACCTCGGCTGGCCCAGGGCCATCTCTCTCTGTCTGGCCCTCCTCGGGAGGGGGGACCACGCAGTCCCCAACTCGCCCCGGAATGGGGAGGCGCGTATCGCGCGATGCACGCGATGTCGTGGTTTGCTTTTGCTAGGGTGACAGGCGGCTCCACCTGTCAGCCTCAGACCCGCGCCCATGGGTGGCAGAGGTCGTCCGATGCCGTAACTAAATGGGGATGTGATGGATCCTCCGGGCAAAGTGAGTTTAAACAAACTCTACCGGAAGAAAACGAACAAATATCGGATGCCCATTTGTTTATAGTGTCTCTATTTCAATATTACAAACAGACACTCCAATTTTATTTATATCTATAGATAGATGTATGTAAAGGGGTCTTCGATACAGATATTACTTGTAAATTATTAAAGAAGTGAGTGCATGAAGGGGGTAACTAACATTATTATGATTTAAGAGTTTTTACGTTATGATGATTACAGGTATGTATTGTATGATGGTTAGTATATAAACTATATAACACTATAAAACAAGAAACATGAAACATGAAAGACATAACTGTAACAAAAAGCAAAAGTGTCATAGAAGAAGGATTCAATGCGGTCAACTGAACGCATTTCTTATATTCTTCTTCTTTTTCTTATTTCTTATATTTTACAAGTGAAACGTTCAAACTTAAAGTCAATTCTCTCAATATTCAGAAATTGTTAGTTACCTCCTTCTTCCATTTACGTCTTCAATTATATTATTATTATTTGGGGTATGTATTTGAGGCCCTACCAAGATCTTCGTGACTAGCGTACTGGCAGCAGACCGTTGCCGCGTTGTAAGTGCTCGATTTCAGCGTAGCGTAGTACTACGTTAAGATCATTTGTCACTTAACCAACATTTAGTTCGCGGAAAGCAGTATTAATAAGCAATACACATTCTATTAATTATTACAAATATTAACTTTTTACAGTAATTAATAGTTGTATAGTTCATCGTCATAATTACTGAAACACTGAATCATAATTCACCAACTCACAAACGTGACTTGGTGAATTATGAGAGGAGTGGCAGTGAGGGAGATGGCAGACGGTAATATCTGGATCTACTGAACCGACTTTGAATATATTTTCACCAGTAGAAAGCCGGTTTATTTTTGAGTATGATAGGCTAGGTATGTACTATCACGTTATACATGCGAGCAGACAGTAATCATAAATATCAAAAAACGCTGTAGATTAAAACGAGTAAATTACGGGTTTTTTATATGGGTTAAAGAAAGTCATGAGGTCAAAATAAGGACAAAAAAGCCCCAGGCTACATTTATTACTTCATAGAATTGCTAGGACCTGTGTTCTATACGATGTAATATATCAACGCTTGTTCAAAATAGCAGCGTGACCATTGATAGAATACTCCTTTTTGAAGTACATAGTTCTGTAGAGGAAATTTAAAACGTGGTTGAATTCTCTTTGCTTTATATTATAATGTCATCAATGTTATTCTGTCATTGTTTTATGACGACTTTATAGTAAAAAAATATTATCAGAGGGCCCCCTGAAATCCAACCACACGACCTGATCGTCCACCTGAATCTCGTGAGGGGCGGACACACGGAAACAAATTTACTGGCGTGGCTAACGTAGCTCTGGTACACTTGACATTGGCAAAATAGTGATTTGCTGCAGAGGCCAGTTTGAAGAAGTTGAAGTTATTATAGGAGGCCTCAGTTATATTCTGCGCGTTTTTTTTTATAATCTCAATTAACTTCATTGCAAGTAAAGTGGAACAGTTTCTGAGACCGGATCGCTTCGCTGGATCAGACGACAGTTGGAGACAACAAACTCTAGTTGCTGACAAGTCATATTCCACAACGTGTATATAGCTCAGTGACTGCACGACATTATTGCCAGGGTGATGATAGCTGTATGCTGAGGTTAAAAACCATATCACAGCAAATAACGATGTCTATCCAAGTGCAACCATCGATTCTTACTTAAAAGCATTTAAATGTCTATCGATGACGAAACAAATATGAAAAGTTGGAATCTTTTCACCACAAATTAGCTAACACCTAGAAAACCTCACACTCTCTCGACGTGGCATACAATAAGGGGTCGCAGAAAACAATTCACAATATTTCAACTTACCAGCACACAGCAAGCACAGTGCGCCTCTGAATCGGACTAAAAACGACTACCGACTGCGACTGCGACTACAGTTGCATATGTTCATAGTATATATAATTATGAATTATTATTATTTTAGGTGATGTAATTATAAGAGAAGACAATAAATATATGTAAATACTATGAATTGGAATAATGTTCTTTTATTTTCATTTTTGGCTTATCACATAGTTATTTACCACTAAATTACTTAATAATTTTAAGCACTGTATATTTAATTGGCACCCCCTCACGCTTCTCCTTACCAGGGCTAACGATTAGGTGGTCATGCCATGTTGGACTCGAACCGATCGGATCGGATTGGAGGTGTTTCCTTACATCGGCATGTGACCGAGGTATCTAGTATGCCCTAGAAAGAATATCCCAGATACTTCGATCAGCCTCAGTTCAATAAAAATGCACGCCCGGGAATCTGACGTGAAACACTGCCATCCTGGGTACCAGGGCATGCCGTGATTGCGGCGGTAAGACCCATCATGGGGGAGTACCTAGAGGGGCTACACGGTAGCCCCTCGTACCGTCAGACGCAGATAATTACCGGACACCGTAGTTTCGGGCGGTATCTACATCTGATGGGCATAGAGCCCGAGTGCCATCACTGCGACGCCAACGTGGACTCGGGGCTGCACACACTCGCCGAGTGTCCGGCGTTTGAGACGCCGAGGCGGGAACTTGTGGCGGCTCTGGGGGTGAGAGTGCTCACGCTCTCTACTCTGCTCGCGGCGATGGCCCGCTGCGCGGATGCGCGGGCGGCCAACGCTTCGTTCTGCGATCATGTTCGTGAAGGAGACAGCAGAGCGGGCGCGGCGCGATGAACGAGACAGACTCGCGGACATCGCTGCCCGCGTTCGTAAGCGGCTCGGGCGTCGGAGAGCGCAGACCGACCTCCGCCCCCCATGAGCGCGGGCATGAGGGTGACGGGTGGAGCCACGCGTCACCCTTGTAGAAGCAGGCTATAGCGGCGCGCACATCATCCCTCCCCAAACCGGGGGCGAGTCGGGGACTGCGTGGTCCCCCCTACCGAGGAGGGCCAGACCGAGAGACAGACCCTGGGTCGGCCGGAGTGCGAGGGATATGTCGCCTGACAATCTCACCTTCGGCCTAACACAATGACCCACAGACGGCGTGCGGTTTAGTCGGTTCGAGTTCGACATAACCTCCCACTCTGGCTCCGGAGGAGGTATCCGTTTGAATTTCCCGCAAGTAAAAAAAAGCCACCCTCGGTACGCAAGCACTATTATCTGTTCTTCTGTTGCTTCTGCTAGGCCCTAGCAGCCTTGCTTTAGCCAAAACTTTCACTTTAAGGCTTGGACTCAGCACTAACAATCGTCTTTTCCATGATTTGGTTTGATTAGGAAGGGGTGTCATATCAGTTATATTCTAAATCGGGGTCACTACAACACGTGTCAGGAGTCAGCATGCCCCCTCTACATCCCAGCACTAGCTCGCTGCGTCATAGGTGCTCTTCGTGGACAACATTGTCCAAATAAATTAGTATCCACGAATAGCACCTGCCAAAAATTTTGATAGGTGCTGTTCATGGACATGGCTAGGTGCTATTCGCGCAGGTGCTATTCGGCTGGGTGCTCTAAGTGGACTACACCCTTGTAACACAGTTAATACTAGCACAGGAACTGACGTTCACTCTGTCTCAAAAAATAAAATGTGCATGTTAAATATTATTTTGTGCTTTAATATTTGATAGAGATAGACAAATTGTATTTAGCTTATTAAAAGCAGCGAGCATTTCCGTGATGACCTATGATCAATACAAACCTATTGGGACAATCAGTTAGACGATCTACCTGATTATGGCATACACGAAAATGTGTGACTTTTTTTCAGTCACTTCATGTCAGGCAAAGGATATACTATTGCTACATTTTAATAAACAACGACCAAAATGTAAACAGCAATAGTATAATAAATAGAACATTATTGTACATGCCTATCAGGACGACGAACGATGGACACATGTGCACATACAATATCAATTATCTGGTAATTAGGATATGCAATTCATGCAGGATTTAATGCACCCGAAACATTTTTAAACAATGTTACTATAGATCACCCATGAGACCAATTAAATAATTCTTATGAAATGTTTTCTTTAATCTTTATGTCTGTAAAGTACGTAAATGTAATTTTTTTTAAATATTTTTCTTAAGCAATATAAAGCTTCATAGCTTCGAACGGACAGCAGTAACAATAAAGCTGTCATGATGATTATTGTTCCAATTGAAAAGACCTATGCAACGACATATTATATCTTTTTGCTTTGGAGGGTGGTTCCAAGTTGCATACATTTTTGCCCTTCCTCCTTTAATTCTAAACATCCTTTTTCATTTAAAATTTACAATAAACGACTTATTCATCACAAATATTATTACAATGCAATGAAAAATAACCTCCCTAGACGATTTTCGAACGAAAATTGCTACTAGTATTTTTTATATGTCAAATACTCCTTTTTGGCGTAGTATTCTTAGTGCAGACGATAACGGGACAGCTACACACTGCTTTTAACAGTGAAAGCATAAATTAAATTATCCTCTAATCAGACAACAGCAAACTCGCTTTATTGTAACAAAGAGACACGAAATGAAATAAAGTAATTATACAAAATAGTTTCGTTTCAAAAGAAATAGCGAAACACATATCCAAACGACTAAATAACACTGGTCACTGATTTTACAAAATATCTGCAACTATGTTTCGAACGCTGGCTTCGAATTAACTGCAATAAATCGCTTGCTTCCCCAGAAAGTTTTATTGAGAATGTAATTGAAAAAATAAACGAGCAAATAAACAAATAGCACAATCGATTATTTTTGTTCGAGGTTGAACTTTTTAACGATCTAAGAACACAGTGGCTCTTTTAACACAACAGCTTATCACAAATTCAGTGCCAATAGCATAGAGACAATACCTGCGCGACTTACCACGATTTTATTCCGTCTGTGAACAATGCACCATTGGCATCAGAAATGACTCGGCCTATTCCTTGTATTACGTACGTATGTAATAAGACAGTCGCAAATGTTTTTCTAGTTTGTTAAAAAGAAGAATCACAAGGAATAAGTATAAATTGCAGTCATGTGCCTTCGCTAACATTAATTTCATTATTCATTCTTGTATCGTATTGTGCGTTACGTGTGAAGTAAGTTTGCTTGAAAAAAAAATATAGGAACGGTGAAAGTTTATTTACAGTAACGAGAATTGAAAAAGGTATAAAAGGGGGTATTTTTGAAAGTTACAACCAAACTTTATTAGCAGACTATCCTAAACTTTTTAAGATATTCTGAACAGCATTCACAGATTTGGGCAAAATAGTACAGTTACTAAGAAATACGCTAAAGGTCTAAAAAATAATATTTATGTCCATCGATCCTATCATATGTGGGGATCAATATACTCCATGAGACCATTTGAGGCTTGACTAGAAACGACCTGATATCGTCATTACAGATACTAACAATGTCACAATACTGGCCCTCAGCATGACAGCCTTCTCAGATCACATCAGATTTACTATTATTATTCCTAAAATTTTAATTCCTGAAATTAATCTTTGGCTCATTAAATATTAGTACTTTATTTCTGGAAAAACCAGAAGAAATCTGATATTGGCTTAGTTCCAGTAAGAGTTTTCGAATCGTGACTGTTTGGCAAGATAGGCAGGCAGAATTTAAATTTGAAATTTAAAAAGTTCTTTGTTGTTTTAGTACCTACTACAACATTTTGCATGTCAATTTAAATAGTACTAGAATGAATGATTGTGAATAAACTTTTCATACGTGCTTCATCTCATCGGAGCTAATTCATCGTATAAGTCATCGTTATACCATAGACAATCACGCACACGCACAGAAACTCTCTCTACCTCCCCCCCCTCCCCCTCACTATGAAAAGAAACCCTTTTCTTTATGACAAAGACGCAAATATCATCCCCGGCCGATACAGCCTATCTACTGTACCCTGGGTATGAACTCGAACATAACTTTTTGAGTCGCGCCGGGGTATGCTTGTACGTCCGGGATGATATTTTCTGCCGCCGTCTCCATACCCATGAAAACAGGGACCTGTCAACTCTATGGGTACGTTTAGATCACGGTGGCCACACCCGTATCTGTGTGTGCGTCTACAGGTCTCACAGCGGTGACTTGGGCACGGGCACTGTTTGAGCACCTGCAGCGGTCAGCGGATAGGATAATTGAGCAGTGTCACACCGCAGACCTAGTGTTCTTCGGAAATTTCAACCCTCACCATGTGGAGTGGCTGAGGTGTCAGTGGGCGGATTTTGCGGGAACGGCTGTTCTTGAATTTGCCCTGACCTATGGGTTCTCTCAACTGCTGCATTCTAATACTAGAATTCCAGAATTAAGACCCACAGAAGCTCTATACTGGACCTTCTGCTGACTACGCGCCCGGATGAATACTCCATAATGGTGGAAGCACCACTGGGTTCCACGGTGGCACTACAAGTCGGCAGACTGGGACGCTCGTGGTTTAATAGGCCGTGCAGAGAAGCTAGAGACCGCAAGCAATCTACATATAAGGCTTGGACCAGGGTAGATGTCAATCAGGATCCGAACACCGCTGACGTGAAGCGGAAATTGAATGCTGCCTCGAGGTCCTGTAAAAAGGCAAAGGCCTGGGCTAAGTTCGAGTTCATCGGTAGAATTGGCAAGCGGCTTGCACGGTACCCATCTGGCAGCCGTACATTTTGGTCGCCCGCCAAAGCTGCCGAAGAAATCTATCAGTCTTGCCTCCCGCCGCTGCAAAAACCTGATGGTAGTCTGGCCCATGGCAGTCAGGAGAAAGCCGATCTCTTGGCTAATTTCTTTGCGTCAAACTTGACTATGAATGATGGGAATGCCGACAATGGTGCTCAGGTACTGTGCCCCCGAGTTGTGCCCAGTACTTCACGCCTTTTCTCATTCTGCAAAATAAGTCCCGGCCTCGTGGAAGACTGCGTTCGTGCTTCCTGTGCCTAAGAAAGGTGACAGGACCGACCTCCGTTCTCTCGAAGTTCATGGAGCGCGTTATTAATAGGTACGCAGCTCCTGAGATACCTGGAGGGAAACAATCTACTGAGCGACCGACAGTACGGCTTTCACCACCGTCGCTCTGCCGGTGACCTTCTTGTGTATCTCATAAACCGATGGGCGCATGCCATCGAAAGTCGGGGGGAGGCACTACCGGTCAGCCTCAATATAGTGAAGGCCTTTGATCGGGTCTGGCACAAAGGTCTTCTTACGAAGTGCCATGCTATGGACTCCCTGAGGGACTATGCGTATGGATTGTCAGCTTTTTGTTCTACAGAAGTATCCAAGTATCTACGCTGTCGTCAATGGCAGCTGCTCGGACCGCATGCACATAAACGGTGGTCTCCCACAAGGTTCCGAGCTGTCTCCGACCCTGTTTCATATATCAATAATATGCTATCTGATGACTTCATCCATTGCTAAGCGGGCCATGCAAATACCTCTCAGTCCAAGGTGAAGGACAGGTCGCGAACAATTTGTGCCCGAAATCGAGACTACTCTCTCGGGGTCCGGTATCCGTTTGAGTTCGACTAAAGCTAGTCCAATTCAATCCCACTTAAACACAAGTATGTGTATTCACCGCTAAGAAAACCCCATTTATTGTACCACCGCAATTCCTTGGTCGTCGTCACATAGGACATCGCTTACCATTTCCTTGAGTATCGGGATCCTAGGCGTCAACATCTCAAGTGACGTCCAGTACCTCAGCCATTTGGATCATAGAAACTTGGAGTGCTTAACAGAGCGAAGCAGTATTTCACTGCGGGGCAACGACTCCTTCATTATAAGGCACAAGTCCGGCCCCATATGGAGTACTGCTGTCACGTTTTTGCCGGAGCACCTGGCAAGGCTCGTCGACAATCCCATACTCGCAGGCGATGTGAAACCTCTCAGCCTCAGGAGAGACTTTGACTCACTGTGTTTGTTCTACCACCTATTCAATGGTTTGTGCTCAGATGAATTGTTTGACATGATGCCGACAGCTACATTCTATCATCGCACCGCTCGCCATAGACAGGGAATTCAGAAATGGCGCGAACTGTGCGGTATGAAAGAAACTACATCCCAAGCACCCTTAAGCTGTGGAATGAACTCCCTGCTGTGGTTTTCTCAAGCGACAACAATATGGGGTTCTTCAAGAAGGTTTCTTCAGGGTCGGTACCACGACTACTTTCCATGAGGTGGGCCGTGAGCTTGTCTGCCACCTAAGTGCTATAAAAATGAACTTTTTAAATCAGACTCATTTATTTATTTGCTATAATAATTGGAATATAGTAGGTGTTAATTTTGTTCAGATAATAATTTATTCTGTATATTTAACCATGGCGAAGTAAGTCAATATTTATTCAAAAATAGCATTAACTGACCAACTATAAACAATTAGTATGCATAATTTTGATATTGAATTAAATGGCATTCACATGGGCTTACATGTTTTATAGGGTTAACATTAATTTATTTTATTCTGTTTCATAAAATTTCCTTTAGAATCCTACTAATATTGTAAATGCGAAAGTTTGTGAGTATGGATGGATGTATAAATGGATCGATGAACTCTTTCACGTAAAAACTACTGAATGGATTTTAAAAAGACTTTACAATAATATAGCTTATACAACAGAATAACACATAGGCTGTATATCATCAAGTTACTACTCAAGAGGGCGGAGCAGTGATCATAA
This sequence comes from Eilema caniola, assembly GCA_949126895.1. Taxonomy (NCBI): domain Eukaryota; kingdom Metazoa; phylum Arthropoda; class Insecta; order Lepidoptera; family Erebidae; genus Eilema; species Eilema caniola. The sequence continues at coordinate 9,644,025 of OX421460.1, read as the reverse complement.
ATGTCAACAAATCCGGCCAGCATATACAGTGAAATGAAAGTTTAGTTAATTCTTTTGTTAAGCCACGGCGCTGTGGCGCAAGCGCTCATTTAGCGGTTGGCGGTCGAGCTGGCTGCCATAAATTATTTGTATACGAAAAATTTACGCGCTCAAAGGGTTGATACTTAGTACAAACAGACATAGGCTCCCTTTTATCGCGAAAGAAGAAGTTACGGGGGGAGGAGAATAGGGGATGAATGTTCTGAATTAATGAAGGTATCCTGATGAAATTTGGTACAGAGGTGAATTAGAGCTTGGGAACACTACGCGATAAGCGACATCCACGCGGGCATAGCCGCGGGCAACAGATAGTCATTTATATTATGATTAACAAGAGTGGTGTAAAACAGTTCATCTTCCCCCACCCATCCTATTCAAGGAAATATAAATATTTGAACTATACATGTAGAATTATGCATTTGCAAATAAAGTTGCCAAAGAAAGTTACAAGTTATGCGATTCGGCTTGATGTCTCATTATATTCAAAAGCCAAACTCGTTACTTAAATAAATGAGTAGATACTTATCATCACTACAAGTTACTTTTCATTAAATAATGTCGTCAAAGTATTTGATGTAGCTTTCACAGTAGTTAATTATATTGCTAGCTGAAGATTATTTTGAGTCTATAGTTAGGTAGGTTGGTTTATAGTTAGGCTACCACCTAAGCTTGGTGATCAAGGCTTGGAGATCTACATAAAATCACTTTCACGAAATTATTTAATGAATAGTTACTTGTTTATGAATAAGCGTTGAAGTTAAGTTAAACTTATCTGAAAGATTCAGTTCATTCAGTCAGAAGTTCATGAGTTACAAACTTAGAAGGCGTCACTTTATCTTGAAGCGAATTCTGTAAAAAGATGTCAACCTCCCAAAAGTTTTCCTGTTAAATGTTAAATATAAGTAACGTATGTTTATTTTCTTGTATAGATTTTGTATAAAGTCATTACTGATATTTCTATTTTGCTCCAAATCTTATTCATATATTTACATATTAAATATTAAATATCTTCGCCGTGTGGAAATTTGATCCTGTTCCTGAAACCCATGGGAACTTAATTCCAGAATTAAATGTAGTATATGTATTATTCAAGGCTTTATTAATCTATCTCTGTACAAAATATCAGCTAGATCCGTTCTGTGATTGAGTAATAAACGTCCAATAATCTTCAAACAGTTTTCCATTCATATAAATATAGCACGGGAAGATTAAAAAAACAAACAAACCTTCATCCCCTATTTTACCCCGTTAACAGTGAAATTTCCATGAATTCTTTAAAGTTTCAGAAATAGAGTATTTGGGCAACTACTGTTTCCAGTTTTTATTTTATACCTTTACTACAACTAAACGAGGGGTTGACTTAGAATCCCGTGAGTAACTTATGGTTTCATATGGTACACAACACAGCCATCTGCCATAATCAAAGCTTAATTTTTCAGTGAAATTTATATCTCAATACGAGATATTTTCACACTTTCAAAAAGTAAAAGTAGCTTGTAGCTAACTACACTACCATCTGACCTTTTCCTTTTCCCCACCCGAAAGGATTTGACTTTGAAGGAACAAACGATAGCTTGAATTTAATCGAAAAACGCCATCTAGTTTCAATCCTGTAACTAAAGAAATCAAGTTCAGGCTCAGGAAGAGTTCTGCTAACTTTAAACTTGTATGGTGCTTTCGGGCGATCTGGTCGCAAAGCGAAAAGTCCTTCAATAAAAAGTTTTTTTTTTTAATTTGCCTAAAGGCATTATTATACTGCGTTACTATATACTGACCCTCAATAGGTATGCCTTCTGAGTTTATATTCAGTTTATAGGCTCCACCCACGTACATATCAGTTTTCGCAACTTTTGATCCTATCTCCGGCTCTACTCAATCGATTGCGATCAAACAGCGTTAGATTTTAAGTCCGAAGAAGGCCTTTTTTAAAAATCTTTTCAGTAGTTTTTGCATCCATCGTGTATACAAACAGACAGGAATTTAAAAAAAACCTATATTTTTGTGTACAAAATAGTTAAATATGTAGTACCAATGGTCATAGTATTTTGTTAATATCTTCAATCCTCAGACACGACTACTTTACTATTAAATAATTACATAGTTTGAGAAACAAATATACATTATATACCAACATGAAACATAACAATATTGAAAGCTAATGTTGGAACACAAAAAATTAAATTGAGCAAACAAAAAGTTTCGTATTTGAACCGGAATAAACTCACAAAACAAGACGTAAAAATGTTCTCCTTCTGAATAACAAAAAGTAATTGCATCAGAAGACTCCATTTTCAAGTAATTGTAGGTACGAAAGATTTTTTGACTTCCGGCACGGGGCCAGAAAAAATTGCGCGAGAGAAACTCTTGCTTGAGATTTTCCTAAAGGCTCTAATGAACCGTGACCGTTCCAGAATTCGGACATAAAAATATGGTTACGTCTCTTTATGTTGGTAAGATAGCTGATAACTTTCTGTTGAAGTTTTTCCAAACTATAATTTGAAAACATTTATAATATGGCTAAATGTGCTGTTTGAAAGTACATATTAATTAACATTGCTACGAGGCAACACGGGATTGACGTCATTGTCAACCGCCTCGATCGAAATTCTACCTTGGCACCAACTTCAATAAAGACCTACGTGCATTTTAATGTTTTTAGTTATATTTATTGTGATTTTAAGATGCATTTTTGCTCTTAAGCTCTCTTTAATTTTAATGTTGAAAATAACTTATTTTTACAATTAAAGTTTTCAGATTGAACTTAACACAAATTTATTGAAAACGCTTTCGGATGAGCCCCTCAACAATTAAATCAATACCACTGTTAAATGAGTTGAAACGTTTATTTCAAAGTGGGAAATATGCGCCGAAGGCTATTTATAAAGTAAACAACTTAAATGTGAGCTTACAATAGAAAACTCGGAGACACTGAAAATTTGAATATGATGACAGATTGTTGAAATTGCTGCATGCTGATTGTACCTATCCATGAAAAAACTAACTGTAGAATTAATAATATTTCTCCCATAACTCAAACGAGAAAATCATAATGTGCCGCAAGGAACTCCACTATCTGCCTATTTGGTCAAAATCTTACATTTCACGATCATTTCACATTTTTTATTTGATTTTGCGAAATTGCCTTGTTTATGATACCAAAGGTTCAATATCAACGAAATTAATATAGGACTACCACAAAGCTATTCCAAAACCAAGACCAAAAAATAAATTTTATTCGATACATAAACAAAAGAAATATAGCTGAATATTCGGAACACATCCGCGTACCCTTTTAAAGGACTCAGGCGTAATTGCCTCCTTGTTTAGAAGTCGGTTAAAACCTGTGGAATAGTATAAATGTGTTATGTTTCTGTGAACGAAATTAATTCTATTAAGGAAACTGTATCATTACCCAAGATCTTAAAATCATGGAACAGAATAATATTACAAAGGAACGTACACTTCAAGAGCTGTAAGTAACATTTTATCTACTATTATTATCATAGTTTCACGTACCGATGTATTGGTTAACGTAATTTGTTTAGCTAACAACGGGCGGTGACGGATCGGTGTGGTTAAGAAATATCGCAGGAATTTATTTCTTGAAAAGAAAATTATTTGTAATTAAAATCAGATAGGGATATCTTATCTTACAAATTCATGCTAAGCTGTGTGATGTTTTTACAGATATTTCAATGGAAATTGTACTTAAGGTTTTTGGTTGCTTTTATGACATATTTGCTACTTACTGTCCCGGTAAATTTCCGTGACAGGCGGAGCCAAATAAAACGGAAAAATACATATATTTAACCATTTTGGTATTATAAAAGGCTATTCAGATTTTTTAACAAGTAAAAAACAGTACAAGTAGCAGTCAGAGTATGTTTCATTTGAACCTTACAATTTCCTAATCAACGCCATGTCGATAAAATGAATTATAAAATAAAAAAATATTTTCCCACGGTTTAAAATTTGCAGTCTGCTATCAAACTTGTTTCAATCTTTTCAGTAAAAGTCGGGTTTTGTTTTTAATATTTTATTTTATAATTTGTAGCTGTGACATAATAGTAGTTTATGATACTGTTGCATAATAAGGGTTCTTATAACACGAGCGTGTTTTAAAAAAACGAGCCGTAGGCGAGTTTTTTTATATTATCACACGAGTGTTATAAGACCAAGTTATGTACAGTGTCATACACTACTTTATCTACTCTCATACTATAATACATAAACTAATTTATTTTACAAACCAAACCAAACTTTGTTTAATTTAAATGTATAGAACAAAAAAAAAAAATGTTCGCGCCAAGGCGCAAACTCACGCGATTGCGCATGCGTGTTTCTTTTTTTTCCAGAATCGGCGGATTCTTTTTTTAAAGTAGAGGTTTAGTCCAGATGGAGGTTGTATAGGTGTATCGTTATGATTAAAAAGTTATTTTATGATATAGGTGTCCATACAAGACCTGTATCGTAAAAAAACTTTTTTTTTGGCCTGTGCGTAATGTTTGTCATAAGAGTTTTGATTTCAATTTTATAATCTTTGTATTATAGTATCAGAGTAGATAAATATATTTTTGTTGTTATTTTTTTTTTCATTCATACTTCAAAGGGTTTCAGCCCTGCTCGATAAGTTTGTGTCAAAATATTTTTTGACGACGCATTATATTTTGGTGGCAAAAATTCACCATATACCGGTACATTTTTTGCACATTTTATGTACCGCAGAACAGTTGGAAAAAAAAAAGGCCCTTAATTTAAAAAGGTTAAGAAGAATATTACAAACATTTATACACACAAGATACCCGCGAAAAACGTATCAAAATAATAATGCTTGACAGTCGGGTAATACAATAACTATGAATGAAATATCTAAACAAAATACCTATGTAGATTGCTACCTTGATAGCTGCTGATATAGTGTGCAAATGTGCTGCCAATGAATGTGAAGTACAGCTAGTTACCCTTTGGGTAAATAAACTATAATATAAACTAAAATAGACTTTCATTGTTGCACCTAATTAAACAAAAAGAACATGCACTTTATACATTCAATATCATGTTAAAATTAAATGTTCATATTTCGTAGCATACAAGAAGATTAACTGTATTAGCAGTATGGTTTCTCTCTCAGCAAAATAACATTCTCCAACATTACTTTCAAAGTCAGTCAATTCATACAATTAAAGTTTTCAGTGTGATTCAGTAAGTGGCAAAATCCAATTTCCTTAAATCAAACGTCTAAGGATTTCGGTGCCTACGGATACATTTAACTTAATTTCCTTCATTTTCTTGCTCTTCAAGTAGCTTTGGTAAAATGTTATCTGAAGTTATGAAAGAATAAGAAGTATTATGCGTATTCATCACATTTTTTTTTTTTAACCTTCAAATATATTTTATGCGTTTAAAAAAAGAAATCTTTTGCTCCATTAGCCGTACTTACAAGTCACGAAAGCATTACATAATGCTCGATGCCATTAGCACTTGACGGTGGCCAAATATTCTTGAAGAGCCTATTGACGTCCAAGCTGAATGGCCTGAGACTTCCGTAGTATTTTCGTGGCCAGTTTATAAGCTCCATATAGATTTCACTGGGTGCCTCTCTTGCTTCAGTATAGCTTTCTCTCTCGCGCGCTCGCACCTAAAGACACCCCAGTGCGTTTTCGTACATCGTTGTGGATGGTCGCTAACTGTCTATATTCTGAATCATGAGAGATCGCGATTAAATTTTCACCCCGAATACTGTGAGAATCAATTTCTTTGGAACTAATGTGACGTTTGTATGAATTGATTTTTTAATTGCGGTGTTTTTAAATACTTTTTAAAAGATTTGTGTAGATTATATTGAAGTGACAGTCGTTTGTGATTTAAGTGAAAACAAGTAAAAATATATGGTGGATATTTCAGGTAAATATTCTTTTTTATTATATTGATTTGTATATTTTATGTATTATATTTAGGTATCAAATATATTATTTTTTTTATGGCGTAAGTATTTGAATTTTTGTTATTTAGTTTTCTTTATTAACTTTTCTTATTAATCTGATTTAAGTAATGTATTAAGTGTATAATTTTCAGGGCTGTATTATTTTAAGAGATGTATTTTATTTTTATATCGTGTAACTATATTTTTTTTTATTTTTTTTTATATTTCAATTATTTGATGACCCATGCTAATTGCAACTTGCTTATATGTTTTAATAATAAATAAAAAGTCTTTTTGGATATTTTTTCTGTTTTTGAAAGGTTTAGCGACATTGGAGTTTCTTTTTTTAATTAAAATACGATTTTCGTCTCATAAAGGCAGAATTTTGAATGCAGAATAAATTTCTTTAATCTTCAACTAACCTGGCAGTAACTTGGGACTTGATAATTAAAAATGGAATTATACAACTGGTCACTTTTTAAACTATATTTAATTTTAGTCATCGCGTTTTTAAAATAAATCAAATGCAGTTTAAATTAGGTATTTTAACAAATTAAATTATGCTCAAATAAAATACCAGCGGGACTTATGTCTTATTATTTGAATTTCATTCAATAAACGAAGGACTTTTGACTCAAATACAAATTTTAAGAATTAAAAATGTGAAAGCAATATTTAAATGTGATGGTTTTCATTTGTTTCAGTCCGATATTTTTTTTCTTTGTATCTATCTATCTTTCCTTAGCACATTTTCACAGTTAAAAAGCATAATACGGAACAAGCCAAACTGTTGGAACATTAACGTTCAGTTCATCAATTTCTTAGCTACATTTTTATGGGCGCACCCTTCTCTCTCCAGAATTATAATGCTACAGCAGTTACCGACGGCAACTGAGATAAGGGAATTTTACTGAACAGCGTGGTTTAACTTTGGAACATTGATAAATGTTCCAAATGTTTGTGGGTTTTAGTGGTTACGTGATAGTGCGAGTCAGAAATATTTTTTCTTTATTGCAGAATGAAATGGAAAGGATAAGTACCTAACGATGATAAATTATATTCTTGCTAAGTGCTGTTTATTAGAATACATTCATGGTTATTTTAGTGGTGGAAATTTATTTGTTTTATTTTTCACTTCATTTTGAAAAAAGCTGAGCGTAGTGTTTTGAAAGCACATATTGGTATCAATCTAAATACATATGTGTATCAAATTTAAGTCGAAAAAAGTCAATATATAGAACTAGACTTTAACCCGCGCTCGGTTCTTACCAGGTGAAATATTCTGACCAACCAAGCTCCCTGGACTGGACCAACTTAACTTTTTCCGATTTAAATTTATCCCTATTACTTATTTATAAATGTGGATATAAAAAATGGGTAGGAGGAGGAACTATTGTGATATTACCATTAACCTGTATCTATAGTTTAATAATCTTTACTCACTGCTGTGCGGTATCACGTTAAACTCTTCCTCTTCTCTTTTATTCTTCCTCATCCTTGCGTTTGTTGCGGTCGCATCCAAAGCTTTCGGAGTCTGGACTCGGCTATTCCTGTTTAATTATTTAAAATGTTATTTTCCGACATTACAAGGAAGCAAAAGCCAAAACAAAGAAAAAATAAGAGAACGGAACTCGGTATTCAAATGAGAAGCCTTAGATGCAATGTTGTGATTGTGAACGAAAGTTAAAAATTATATGTAGTATTTTACAAAACATGCATTCAATTTCAATACCAATAATTTGGCATTTCAATTCTGCATAATTTCGTTATGATCAGTGTACATATAGTCATACATTCGCGTAATAAATTCAAATCGATTGACCCGTTTTACAGTGGAAATGTAGAGTTGAACATACATAGATATCTTCAAATAATACATAAATACTGGGGAAATACAAATATAATTATCAATCCGTCCCTCAATCAGTAGATATACCGACTTGGAGTTTGACTTGGCCCTGTAAGTCTTCATAGGGTTCCATGTACCCGATAATTAGCCACCTCAATATTTAAAGCTGTAATTTAGATATCGAATTAAATAATATAATGAAAGGAACTGGAACCGTGTGTTATACTAGTAGAAGATAAATGGTAATGCGCTGTCTGCAACAGAGTGTTATAGTAATTTATAAGCAACTTTTAGCAAATCCACTAAAATGTTACCTGCATTTTACTTTTATTAGTTACCAACCACATTATTATATAATAATATGTCTTGGGCGGGCTTTCAATTCTAATTTTGATGATCGCGCTTAATGGATCAGAATTCATCAGTAGTACGCTAGATACAATCTTCATACTCAGTGCAGAGCTTTTTATAGCGTCATATTCAAGACATTATGGGTTGACTACTTCTAGATTTTCCTGTGTCTTTAGGGTCGTCCGTATATTTTTAATAAATAAAGATGAAATTAAAAGATTAGACATCCAGGATGGTATGAACATCATATATATTTCAGTCAGATCCGTTCCGCCGTTTAAGTGTGATTGAGTTACAAACATACTAATATCTTCACAAACTTCATATTATTAACTTTAGTGGAATAGGTTGTAAAGTTCTAATTTATTTTGAAAACTGCTGTGCTATGCCCTGCGCCCGAAACTCGTCCGCTTTGACTTTGATCTAGAGTTTTACATTGTAGAATTTTCGATTGCCGAAATATGTCTGAAATAGCTGAAGGATCTTATTAACAGATCTAATGTGATGTAATGCCGCGAGATTACCGGCAACACAAGGACCACACCATCTCCCCACGTGCCTATTATATCTAATAAGACCTCTCAGTTATTTTAAACACCAGTGCAATTACATTAAATCTCCAAAGGAAAATTTTGTAGAGCAATAAGAATATAAAGGATTACATGAAATTTCAGTAGATACTCCAACATGATTCATTAAAAAAAAATTACAATATGACTAAATAAATATTTTTTTTAGAATGAATAAGGGGAATAACAATATGGGATTCCATCTTTTGTCATAATGGTTTTTGTCCTAATTTAAATTGCCATAACAAATTAGGCATAATTTTCTTTGTCATAATAATAGTGTGCCATAATTGGTTTTTAGCATACTGTGTTATTAAGCATAAATATTTTATATCCTAATGTTTTTATTCATAACATTGATATGCATAAAGTTGTAAAGCATATTGTTTATTTGTCTAATAGTTATTTGGTATAATGACAAACGCCTGCTAACATGGTGCTAGTAAGCTGGCAGGGATCTGGATGCAATCTAGGCTTTAGGGCACCCCGACTCGGATAGGTTAGGTTAGAAGGCTAATGCGGGAGCGGAGCGTAGCGAAGCTCCCGCATTAAGCCTTCGTGGTTATTTTTTTATAAACCACCCAGAAGTAGGAGCCCCGCGTAGCGGGGCTCCGTCGACCAATTAGGTCAAAAGAACATTAGGTTAAATGAACTTTGATGCGCCTACAAGTTTGACGAGAGCAAGGTATAAAATAGTGTAATATTGTTAATAAAAATTTCGTAGTGATTTTTTCGGAATAGTTATAGTTATGCGTCGTTATGCTTAAGTAAACTTATGCTTTGGGATATTATGTTTATTAAATATTATGCTTATAGTAAATAGGAGTAAAAAAATTATGCTTAAAAAGTTATGGCAAATGAGTATTGTGCGTAAATAATGTTATGACAAGTAACATTATGCAATATTAAATTATGACATAAAATTTTAGGAATAAAAATAGAGAACCTAACAATATTGCTTCATCATCAAAGCGCAACTCTTGCCTGCTTTCATTTCATGGGTACGATTTGGAGCTCAGGGTCCACGTACCTACTTTTTCACTTGAATAAGAAAGCAGACCGTGGGTTACAAGAAGCATCTCTGCTTACTATCGCTAAGCGTTAAGAGTGGCTCACCTCAGTTTTTGGCCAATTCTACCACCTATTTTCTTCATCCTAGCGTTAATCCTAGTCGCATCCGAATCTTTCCACTTGGAGTCTGGGGTCCGCTTTTTACCAGTCCAACCGCGGATTCAACTAAGCTTCGACATTTTCCGTGAAAAAAAGGCGATATCGAAGCATTGCAGTTAGACCAGTTATTGGACTTTTGAGGGCTCCAACTACCCGTGACGACTGCCATAGATGTTTGTATGGCAACCGAGACCGACGGCTTAACGTGCTCTCCGAGGCACGACCAGACCAATGCAATTACCCATATTCATGCATACAAATATTTGAACTGAGCGGGGATCGAACCCGTGCCTCCTACGCAGCGGCCGTGTTCACCACCGCTACGCCACGGAGGCTGTCCAATTCTACCACCTATCTCCATTTTTAATAACAGCGCGTTTGCAAGGTCTGCTAGTATACGGCAAAATGAAATTAAAAAAGACACAAATATATAAATAAAACACCCGCTATTAACTTTTGTCCTGTCGACCTTTCTCTATTAATATTAAACCTATTAATCTGATTTACCATTATTATTACTCATTCATGTTCATCCATTAGAATCAATATGAAAACCAATCAGTAAATAACAACGTACATGCGTAATTATAACAAACAACAGCACTTTGTTTATTCATAAACGTTTATTATAGTTCACGATACCCCCCATTAAACATATATATACTGATACATACACAACATATTCACGACAGTATATCCCAGAAGCGGTAGGCAAAGGTAGGTATGTGAATACCTACATTACATCAACTACGTTTTTTAAACCCACGTAATAGAGGTCAAGTTTGTTGCCGTTAACCATGTATTTTTTTGGGTTAAGCATGGGTTAGTTGGTGGCTAAGGAGCCGGACTTCAATCAAGATGTCTCGGGTTCAAGTCCTGGCCACTACACTACCGACGTGAACTCACTCTCAACTCATTTAGCTTGGCCAAAGAGGTTAGAGAGAATACTAGTTATATCGGTTACAGTTGCTCTTTAAAAAAAAACAGTGCTTACTCACTATTTAGTCACGAATTCTAATTTAATTGAAAACTTATTTTCACATGTAATGTGCGTGAAACTATCCACTTCATTACACCAGTACTCTGCAAATTGTGTATATATTGCAAGGTTTATATGGGTTATACGACCCTCTTTGCTAGTAATGTTAAAACTCTGAAAGCGGTCCTGAGGATGCCTCGTGTAGAGGCAAAATACGTTTTACTTTTTATAAGACAAAATATTGTATTTTAATGGTCTGCAAGTATCTACCGCTTCCGGTAGACAATCTTTTCATTTGCTCTGTGGGGTTCGATGTAATGAGTATTGTAATTTTTAATTTTTAATCCGACATAAAATGCTGGCCTGTTGTCGAGATTACAGGTATCATGTCATTGAAAGACGTACAATGTGACTCGGACACTTCTTCAACTAGAGACCGTAGACAGATAGACTTCCAGCCCAGTTCCAAAAAATTATTAGATGTAAGATACAGAACTGAATATTTTAAATATTTTGACTTGTTCCCTCTGAGTTGCTGTACATACTACTACATGTACTCTGTGAACATGTTTGTGTTAATGAATATTATAACATGTTTCAGTTTTCATTACAAACTAGCTTTTAGCTGTATTTAACGTACTGCGAAACGCAGATGAGGTAGCAAAATAGTAGTAAGAGCATAACTCTTACTACTAAATAGCTAATAGTAAATGTGATTAAAACTACGCTACAAATAACAGAATTTTGTTCTCATACTTAGTAAAATACTTAACAGTGCCATCTGTCTATAACTTTATTGACTTCACTTATCACCAGATAGATGGCACTGCTCAATTTATGTACATGCTATCGTTGTTCGCGTCGACTGCTAAACGTCCAGCCCAGCTCCAGACAATCGTACGTGTAACAATTTAACACAAGAACTGGTCTCTTATTAGTCAAATTAAAAAAAAATTGAATTGTCCCTTCCGAGTTCGGGTAGTACAAAGAATTTAAGAGTTACCTATGGTCAATGTCAGTCTCAAAATGATCTTAAAACCAAGATGTTAAGAGCAAACTGTTTTATTGATTTAAATTATATATTATAATTATTTGAACTAAAGGTGTGTAGGTACCAAATATCAGACCAATCAGTCAGTGAGTACTTGTGTACTGGTTTGTCAAGATGGATCTGTTGCTAACTGTACTTGTACTCAGTGCAAATTTTGAACATGTAATATATTATGTTGTTGAACTATAACATGTTTTGATATTCATTATATATTAGCTGTTGCCCGCCCGCGTGGATGTCGGTTATCGCTTAGTATTGAGTGAACACAGTAGCTTTATGCATGCTAAGTCCCGATCGGTTTCAAATTGACAGTGTTTCATCCCCTATTTTATCCCCTTAGGGGTAGAATTAAACAAAATCCTTTCTTAGCGGATGCCTACGTCATAACATCTACCTGCATGCCAAATTTCAGCCCGATCCGTCCAGTGTCCAGTGTCCAGCTGTTAGCTGTATCAAAATACAATTGGAAGAATCGATCACGTTATACCTATTTGAAATAAGATTCGATCCCAAACTTATAAAAGATTTCACAGTGAAAATGACTTGCGTCCTGGACGATTTTTTTCTGGTTAGGCTAATGAAGTTCTACTAATATTTATAAGTGTGAAAGTTTATTGGGGTAGATCTTTGGATGTTTGATACTTTTCCACACACAAATATATCTATAAACGAATTAGGCACAGAAATAAGTTAAATTTATCCTGATACAGATCTTTGGCTACTTTTATCTTGGCTCTTTGGCTACGTTATCGCGAATCGGGGTATGAAAAATAGATGTTGGCCGATTCTCAGACCTACCCGATATGCCCACAAAATTTCATGAGAATCGGTCGAGCCGTTTCGGAGGAGTTTGGCAACGAAAACTGTGACACGAGAATTTTATATATTAGATAAATCTGTCATTGCAACGGGACATATAATTAATAAAAAATATATGTATTAAATAAATATCATCTAAGCAGTATAAAACTTCAAATTCAAAATTAAAATTAAAATTTAAAATTCAAAATTCGATTATTATCATTTTCTTACACACCTGTGTTAGGAGGCCTCGCTCTCCACATTACATAAGAAGAAGCTAGTCAAGTACCTTTTTGATTTTATAAAAATAACCATTTGAATATATATATACGCTTTATTTAAAATAATATATTTTTTTTAATTTAATTGCTACACGTTCTAAACTGGTCAAATGTTCAATCAATTTCAACCTGAAAATCTCAAAACAAAGTTACGTGACTAACACCACTCAATTAAACTATAAATATCGTTATAAAAACTGTTTTATATTCATATTAGTCGAAAACACCGTTTAATATTGTAACACTGGAGTAATTTAATGCCATTAATGTATCAGATGAAGCGAATAGCTGTTTTGATCAAGTGGTCTGATAAAATATGTTAGCGTTTAACAATTTTAACAATGGGTGACATTTAAATAGGTTTTAAATGTATATTACAAGTTAAACTCTTGGTCTGCTGTCTTTTTTAATTTTAGCTGCAAGAATATCTATTTTTTGACAGTTTTAACTTGCAACAAAGTACAATTTTATTAATTGACCTTAATCAACAAATCAAATCAATCAATTGGCCCACTACAGTCCACTGCTGGACATAGGCCACTCACAATGCGCGCAATTTCGTCCGATCCTCCGCTTTCCGCATCCAGTCTCTCTACCAAACAGGGTATAATATGAAGCCTAACCAAGATCTTTAGGGTTCTGTCTAACCAACCTCACCTAGCCTAAGAATTAAGTGGGTAAAGGAGTTAAAGGTGGGGGTAAGAGTGAGGGAAGAAAAAAGGTGTGAGTGAATGAGTCGGGGAAGGGGGTAAAGGTGGGGGCATTAGTGAGGGAAAGAAGCATAGTTAGTTTCGTGGTTAAGGGGACGGCCTTACGATCGAGAGGTCTCGGGTTCGAATCCTGGCCATTACACTACCGACGTGAACCCACTCCTAGCACAAGCAATTCTGTTTAGTTGGAAGGGTTAGAGGGAATATTAGTAATTTCGATAATTTCGGTTGCGTATATTCTTTTTTTTAAAGTTAAGTTTAGGTGGATGTGCGGAGGAAGGAGGTAAGAGTGGAAAGGAAGATATGGTGGAACTTTGTTGGTAAAAGGTTGAAACTTTGGGGTTAGGGGGGGGCATGAGTAAGCGGCGAAAGAAAGTGTGTAGCCATGAGTGGGGAAAGGGGTAAAGGCCGAGGCATGACTGAGGGAAGGAAGAAACAATGGGTGCATAAATCGGAGAAGGGAGTTAGAAGAGAGAGACTGTAGAAAGGGGTAATGGTCGGGGCACAAATGAGGTAAGAAAGGAGGTGGTTGGGGGAACAAGAAAGGAGGGTGTGGTGAGGCAAGAGTGGGAAAGGGCAAGGAGAGGAGATACGAAAGTACCCTTGAGCGTTCAATCAATTCTTCAACTGTGACTGATGAAACCCTTGCCTCAGCGCAAAAATTTACAACACTACGCGATTAACGACATCCACACGGAGCGGAGTCTCGGGCAACAACTAGTTTACCTTATAAAGTAATTTAGATGGGAGTACAGCATTACTAAAGAAATGTAAAAAAAATTGGCGGTTTCCAATTTAGCTTGTGTCAAGTATTAAGTTACTTTTGAACATAATAAAATATAGCGTGATAAGTTTTATCTTAACATAATTTACGGTGAATATTATACTGGTGTGATGTATAAAATGTTATTATAATGGATTTTTATAGCTGTATTGTTCTTCAAATAAACGAAAAAGAATAAAAATTTGATAAACTCGATTTCGCACTTACTTTAATATCTCTCACATTCAGAATTTTTTACTTCTCCTATTGGATTTCTATTGTATTTTGATTTAGAGAAAATGAAACACTAAGTGACGAACTCAAATACACCGAGATGTTAATTTTGTAGCAGCTGAAAATAATGTCAAGTCATATTAAAATTTATGTGTTAAACGAAGGAAAACGTTTTCTAACAATAATGTACGTAATTCATTCTTCATCATGACCCCAATCTTTGTATTACAGACATTATGCAAAACCTTCTAATCGTTTCCTTCATATAAATAAATAGGTATGTTCGTATCGATGGCAGCATATAACAAACGGACATCTTTTTTTGCATAATCGAATTCAGAATTTTCTCATTTATCTAGATTTTTAAGCTATTGCATAGCTTCTATCGAGGGCCTTGAGCGCGGGGACCGAATCCAGAAATTCCGTAACGCAAAAACCTCACGCTCATTTCTTTTCGGCAGTCTTCGACACGGTGTTCATGTGCGTGCAACTAGCCGTATTGTACGACTCTACGAAGCTCGCACGAACCGAGACGAGCTGCTCCGAAATCGGACGAATACATAAGCAGCTGTTTATAAGAAAGTATATAGGTGTATAGGTATTTATGTACAACAGTGAATAGCTGTACTTGTAAAATTTGTCGATAATCACTTCTTAATATCGTTATTTTTTTTTAAATGAATAATTTTGTTTTGGTGTGTCATTACACTATTTATACCTAATTATTTATACCTATTATTTATACCTAGATATTTTCGTTTTATAGAGAAGAAAAGCGTAAAGAGCTAAAAAGAAAAAAAAACTAATGCACGTCAAAGGGCATATTATCATAATTGCATAAGTTGATACAAAATGCTATGCAATAGTTTTACCGCGGCAGTCCCCGAGTGCCACACGTCTTTTTTTTTATTAACAGTTGAAAATGTAGTCGATTTTTGCAGCGTATATAAAAACAACTAGATACTGAATTTACAACGTAACGAAGAACACACGAACATGACACTTGTTCGCGTATGCGATGTACATTTTGGCGCATCACTTGTCGTAAAGAAAGGTATCTGCAACAAACGGAGATCTATATTTATGCAAAAATCTTAATGGAATTCAGAGTTTTCTCTTCTATCTAAACGTGTATTTTTTTTATAAACATTTGAAAATTTAGTCGGGTCTCATAGCGTATATAAAGACAACTACACACAGCGCATGCGTCGTACAATATGGCGCGTCGCTTGACGTAAACAAAGATATATAGCAGGTCTCTTTTTATTATGAATATGTCAGTTAACTGACCTTCACTGTTTTCTTCTAAATGTTATTTTATAACAGTATCCCAAAACGCAAAAACATTATATCTTTTACAATAACAACGTTACGTTGTATTTTGTGTTGTGTATTTGCGTTAAAATCGCTCTCCTGTAAGTAGTGACTTTACAGATGCCCGTTTGTAATTTGCTGCAATCGACATACAAATACATTATAAAGTCAAGCGATAGATTTGTATAAAATAGAACCTAGTAGTTTCATATTATATAAACTGTGTACTAAATTTGTCCTTTTTCTCGTTACATAGGTTGACTAACATTGCGCGAATTGACCCCGCTAATTAACTGAACATTATAAACAACATAAGCTTCTAATTTTTGAACTATGTACCACAATAAAGCACTGACACTCTCAGACCAAATACATAAGTAAGCTAGGCTTTCAACAGAAACTTTTACCCCTTGTAGTCTCTCGTCCCAGGAGAATGAACGTACTGACATTGTGGTATCTTGGTGTTTATCAGAGTTTTCACGATATTTTTTTATTAAAAACTAGCTTTTTTTTACGTGCGGGAAATCTCTAATTGGCCTGATTCTGCTAGGGTGGCACCACCCGTCACCTTCAGGGCCCGCGTTTATGGGGCGCGGAGGTCGTTCTGCGTCCGAGCCGCCTACGCACGCGGGTAGCGAAGTCCGCGAGCCTGTCTCGCTTATCGCGCCGCCCCCGCCCTGCTGGCTCCTTCTCGAGCATCACTTGCTCGTTATTATCAACTAGCTGATGCCCGAGCACATTCTTATTACATTACACTGAGGACATTCATAACAATCATAACCTATGTTTGTCATATAGTCAACTAAGATGACTTATTCGAATCAGAATAACTTAATTTGAAAAGTTAATTCATGTGGAACAATTTTTTCGATGTGAATCTTTCAGAAAGTGTATTTAATTGAATAATATATGAAATTCTTTCTAGTATAATGATTTCATACATCATCATTAATAATACGATTGAAAGGTTGTCTAAGAACATTTCTCACAATACAACACACAAAGATTTTGGCCTTCCTGCTCCAGCACCCCAATGTCTCCACCGCTACCGGCACAAAGCGGTACAGTGGCTTTAAATCGGCATTTTTTATGGTCTTTTTGAGCTGGCTTCTTCAGCCGCGGGAGACGGAGAGTGAACGGTGCGACTGAAGTGGCTATAGTGTTGACGCAAGTTGCATCCCAAATTAGGCACTTGCCGTTCTAACGGGCCACCAAAGTTAGTCCGTCTCAACAACTTGCCCGGACGCTTGCCAATACGAGACGAACTTTTGATTATATTTAGCTTAATAAATTACGTGTAATAAAGTATTTTCGAGATTATATACATTTCTTTATGAACACAGCTCGTTGGGAAGACCTCAATCGACCAAAAATAAATCAAGGTTACTGAGAATTTCCTAGCGAAGAAACCTTTTAAAGACACAGATAACTCACCCACAGAACACCTTAGGAAACAGAACACAGTCTGGTCAAACCGAAACCTTGAGTGGCAATGGAAAAAAACAGTGAATTTTTGCAATTGCGAGGAATTATGAAGTACCTAACTACTTTTCTTAAAAAACCAATATCGTCAGTAGTGATCCCAGAATTTCCGGAAGCTGGTAGGCAAGCCTACTCCGAAGGTAAGGCGTGTCTCACAGCATTAGACCTAATATTAAATTTGAGACACTGTTAATCGATTTATCTCCAAAAATAATACGGGGTCAGCAGCACGAGTGTGACTCCCCTGGTGTTGTACTCAATGTCAAACGTCCATTGGCTACGTTAACCACTTTCCATCAGACGGGCCGTGTGCTTGTCTGCCGCCTTAGTGTTATACAAAATATCTGTTTGGCCATGACAGACATGAAAAAGTAAACTAGGTCTCCTATAGTAAAAGTAAATTGTCTTTAGTAATAGAATCAATATTACAAGTGGGTCTTGAATAAAAAAAAATGTTACTCATAAAAACCAATACTTCATCAATAAAATCAAAATATACTCATATAATTCTATATAACCTATCAAAATTTCACCCTCTTACGAAATATACGAAAGTGATTGATTATTTGATATCTTTAGCATCGAAGCTTCAAATAATATTTCTTATTAAAAAGCAAATGTTGGTTTCAATTTAGATAATATAAACATATTTCTATTAAACCTTCGTTATTGTAGTTCTCAGAACATTAATTAGAATATTTTAACCATCAACTTGCACACTTAAATGGCGTCTCTAATTATTTTAGGGCTATGTTTGCTGTATAACTTGGTAATAAATGTGTTTAAAAATGTTAAAAACGATAACTACCCGCTATTAAGAGTATGGGCACAGAATAGATAATAGTACTAGGTATTGGCCTAAACCCCTTGTTTCCGTGAAGCTTAAAATATATCGTCCTTTATTTAGACAATAAGTTTTATTATATATACGTTACAAGTGTAATATCTGCTAACATTTCGACAATATCATTGAAATCTACAATTATTTGAGAGATTTCTTTTGCTTAGAATCAAGTTAACTCAGAAATAATAAGGCAAGTTGACGAAATAACCCCAAAAATAACTTTTTATCAAAAGACTTTGTCATCTCAACTCTGTGACAAGCCTACTTTTCAAGAAATTGGCTCGGAGTTCGGGTGAGTAAGCACTCTTTATACTTTCGCATTGAATATTAATTTAGATGTCAAGGCAATCATATCTTCAGACATATTTTCTGAAAGTTGCGAGAAAGCCGGCCGTGGTTTGTTTTTAGATTTATAAAGTAATCACCAGCTGTTACCCGTGGTTTCACCCACATGAAATACTGATCTCCGGAACCAACAAAAACCTATTCCGGACATAAAGCGCAACATAGAATATATTGTGATATTCTAGATGAAATGTATCAATGCGTCAAATTTTACCCAGATTTGTTAGCATTATAAAGATAGATAATGAAAAAATATTGTATATATTGTAAAGATTATAACGCATTGGTCATCAACATGCTTAACTTAAGGCCGGGTTGCAGTGCGACGTCCGTACTCTTCGCACAGCTAATACAAAATCAGAGAGAGAAAGAGAGAGAATATTTATGTATCATCAAACTTTACAAAAAGAAACTTGTTGATAAAATGTAACTTCACCAGTCCCTAGATATTTTTATTCTCTATTTTTAATACAAACTCTGCCATTATTTGATAATGGCGTCTTGGTTTAAAACGTGTTAATTTCTGTGGAAGCAAATATTATGAATCGTTTTTGTGCCTTTACACGTCCCCAGATGGTTTATCCTACTTTATGAATATGATTTTTTTTTTGGCGCAATTTGCTGTATAGCTTTATGATAAATGTGATTGAAAACGTTGAAAGAGAAATGTGGAAATTTCTTTCTGTGAAATGGTAAATCTATTAGTCTCTAAAATAGAGCATAGGTAATAACAAATGTTACTTGATAAAATGGTTACGTTACATTGATTAACAATCAACTAATGTTATACAATGTTATAAATTTAATTATATGTATGATTATTATATCGTGTATAAAAATTCTTACTGTAAAAAAGCTAGATCGTGGTATCTTATAAGACGGGTAAGGTATAAATTTAATTATATGTATGATTATTATATCGTGTACAAAAATTCTTACTGTAATTATGCTAGATCGTGGTATCTTATAAGACGGGTTTATTACCCTAAATTATTATGTTTATCGTACACTAATTCTTATAAACAGGTACTTGCGCTCCAACGCATACACTTCTACAATATTCTTTAAATATATTTTTTTAATGACAGCAATGAATTTGTGTAACAATCTTTTTTAAATATTTTTTTTTTCGATAATGGATCAATTCAACCTCACCTTCATGACGGTTTACCTGCTAATTGGTGGACACTATCGCAGCATTTTCTCATGCGATTGGAAAATCAGAACACTTTCCTAAAAGCTATATAAGCCAAGAAGGAGTAGTAGTAAGGAGACCCGGGCTTCGAGGTTTAAACCCCGATGATGATCCCAGCAAGTGTCTTGGTTACTACCGAACACCCGAAGCCCGGGGTCCGCCTGCGTACAATTTCTACTCCACTTACTCTGATAGTGATACAAACGGCAGAGGCTCTCTTACAGTTTATCCGGACAGCCACCCATCTACCACTGCTTAGTAATTCTAATTATAAGGCATCATTTGACGTGTTCTAAATAAAATAAAATATTCATTTCTATAGCTTTTACAGCAAATAAAAGGAAAGGTTGTCAACGTTAAAGAAGCGAATCTACTTAAAATTCTGAAATCTGCAAAGCGTAATAATACATTCTTGCTTTAAAAAATTCAGTTATATCCCGGGATAAGTCTGATAAATGATCATTGAGCCAAGCAATACATTTAAAGTCTCCGGGGGTTTTTAGGGAAGCTTAATAAGTCAACGGGTTTCTAACCGGTATTAGTTTTAGATTTGCCAATTTTTAACCGACTTCAAAAAGGGACGTCCTGTGTCCAAGCCGTTTGTTTGTTAGTAAGCTACTTTATATAAATAGGTAGGTTCTAAACGAAAGAAAAAAGAAGAAAGAAATTGATTTTTATTGCTGAAGAACACATGGACATAATATAATATAAAAGGTGAATCGAAACAAAAATAAACAAACAAACAATAATAATAATAATAATACTCAGGCGGCGTCAATGTCCAAACTCTAAAAAAGATGGGGCAAAGATATTTTTCATAATATATAGTCACCGCCTGAGCAGCCAACATGGCGTGTGACATGCACGTGACAGAATTGACGATACTGCCATTGTTACCGTGTCATGTCCTACCTGGCTCATGTCCATAGACTAAGTACATCACATAAATGATCACCTTTACACATGTAGTATTGTACCCGCTGTGTCCGTAATTAGGGCTAGACATTCAGCATATACTGAAGTGGGTGTTAACCACCACAGAACTGATTTTCAGTGTAAACCCCTAAGTGCCACCTGACGTCGTTTAGGAATATCGTCTTATACTCTCATCAACAGCATCGTAACAAAGGTAAGTTATTTCTAAAATATTTTAGATATAATAGAGATATCGTAGGATATTAACAATATTTTCTACAGAAAACATTAATGCATTGGTATATATAGATAAGCAGGTAGGAATGTTAGGCAGGGACACATTTATGCGCGTATTATATGATTTCCTGCATTCGACATATAATAAAAACACGACCCCTCCCATCACAGGACCTACACGTTTGGCATGCAGTTATTCATATACCTTAGTATAAAAAATTGCCGCAAACAGATTCTCACAGTACTGGCAGGCGAGTCCGAAATGATATTACTTAGGGGCCAAGACATCGAGGTACGTACGTTGTGTGCATGCATTTCTACCAATATTATTAGAAATTTTTGTTACTCGATCGCGCTCTGACTGCAGCGTTGTACGAGAACCTCAATTTAAGCCTGAAATAACACATGGGCTACCCAAGAATTAGTATTTTAATCTCAAAAATAGGTAAATATTAACAACAGTATGTTAGAAATTCGTAAATATATGCAAGGCGCATTGAGATGAATCTAAATTATATCCAGTAGCGGGCTGTTTATAGTATAACTCAAATAAAGATCGTTTTTATTAAATCCAGAAAATACTTCCCATTATTTTATTTCGATATTAGTTACAGTAACAAGTTCTTCATTAATTTGTCAGTGGCACGAAACGAAACATTGACACGTGGTTGTGAGCGGCCGTCGCCGTCGCTCAGTAATTGCGCGAGTGTCGCCGTTGATCGTTAGGTTGATTGGTGTCGCTTCTGGGATCATTAATTTCACCACCCTGCAGTTTATACTTATGGCTTTCATGCTTTATAAAAAAAATATCCAACATCACAGTGATAATATTATTAAACGGCGGTATAATAAGATAACTAAAGAAGCTAGTGGGTGGTTATGAATTATTAAACTGCAAGTTTTAAAATCTTATATTTCAATTTCTTTTTTTTTCTTTTTTTATAAATAGTACACGTCAATTTGACTTTACCTCGCCTGATGGTAAGCTGAAGGTAAAGTCTCAAGAAAGAGGGTCACCATTATGTACACGTGCCATGTTAACAATGGTGGCACTCAGCTTGACGGCCTCATCAGATGCTTTTTCACGCCCCGCTTAAAGGACCCGGGACTGTAGGAAGAGGGAAACACGTGAGCTGGCAAGGAATTCCAGGTCTTAATGGTGCGACAAAGGAAAGAGTCACCGAACCGCTTGGTTCTTGAAGGAATGTTCTGCACCGTATAGGGGTGACATCTAAGTCCTGCACGTGTCGTCCTGTATAGGAAGGGGGAGGGTGGGACTAATTGGAATAGCTCTTCAGAACATTCACCATGGTAGAGACGGTAAAAAACTGCCAAAGAAGCAACATCTCTACGCATCTGCAGAGACTCGAGGGTACTCGTGACCTCAGGATTTCCGATAATGCGGATCGCACGTCGCTGCAACCTGTCGAGAGCATCTAATAAGTACTTTGCGGATCCATCCCAGAGATGCGAGCAGTACTCCACGCAGGAACGAATTTGTGTCTTGTAAAGAAGACACCGTTGCTCCGGCGTGAAAAACCGTCTCACTCTGTTCAGGACTCCGAGTTTACGCGAGGCTGCTTTGATGATACTCTCGATGTAGTTTTTGTTGTTCAGTTTGCAGCGAACATCCATACCTAGGATATTGAGGTTGTCCTGCAGTGGCAGTGGCGTGCTCTGAAGAGTGGGAAGGGGAAGGAAAGAAGATACCTTTGCTGTAAACGCACATGCCTGCGTCTTCTTGGCATTGAACTCGACCAAGTTCTCAGAGCCCCATTGGGAAATGTGATTAAGGATCCGGTCAAGCTCAGTGACAAGAAGCTGCCTTTTTTCCGCGATATGCGTCTGCTTATCCGCAGGACGTCCATGATAACTCTCGTGTAGGGTGCTATCATCCGCATAGCAATGAATGCTGCCGATCGACAGCATGTCATTGATATGCAGAAGAAAGAGAGTTGGCGATAGGACAGATCCCTGCGGTACGCCGGCATTTACCTGCAAGAACTCCGAGGCTCGTCCATCACAAAGGACGCGAATACGGCGCTCCTGCAAGAAGCCGGCAACCCAGTCGCACAGTCTAGGAGGCAGACCAAAGGCTGGTAACTTGGAAAGAAGCGACTTGTGCCAAACTCTATCGAAAGCTTTGGCGATGTCAAGGCTAATTGCCAATGACTCGCCGTGCTTGTCCATAGCCTCACCCCAAATATGGTTAACATACGCCAGAAGATCACCCGCTGACCGTTTCGGCCTGAAGCCATATTGCCGGTCATTAATTAGGGAGTGATCTTCAAGGTGACGCATGAGCTGTTTGTTGATACTGTGCTCGAACACCTTGCACAGCACTGAGGTGACGGCTATGGGTCGATAGTTGTTTGGGTCTGAGCGATCCCCCTTCTTGGGGATCGGCTGGCTAATGTAAGCATTAGCCAGCCAATTTTTTAAATATTGTAACAATATTGTGCCATTCGTGAAAATTAGTGATACGTTTATTGAAAAAGGCAGCGCAATCCGAGTTGGATAGGTTAGGTTAGAAGGCTCCGCTCCGCTTCGCTCCCGCATTACCTAGGATTAATTCCCACTGATACTGGCTTTTTGTGGTAAAACATTACAAACCATTTTGAACTTTATTATCATATAAAGATCAAAGTCATTTAGGTACTCGCAATTATTTCCTGCTGCTGGCTACTGCTCTTTCAATTCCCTTAGCTTCCGTGTTTTTTTTTGACCATGCAGAAACAAATAATCGCCGATCCAAGCTGTTTGATCAAAAATGACTGAATATTGTTCAAGCCGGTAATTGAACGGCACCGTTTAGTTAACAGCTTAGACGGTTAATTTAATGGCTGAGTAAGCTGGTTAGCTGCGACATATATACAATGGATACAGGTACCGAAAATAGTAAAAAGTAAGTGAGTAAAGTATTCGTGCACTGCAAAATGATTAAAAATTTACTATTAATCTCAGTATAATTAGTTATTTGGTAAATACGAATATCATTAGAGAGCAAAACACAAAATTGCAACCAAATTGGTGATGTCCTGAGCAAATAGTAGGTTAGAAACATTTGAAACAGACACCCCTATAAAAGATTAATAACGGTTGCGGAAGATTGCGAGGAATGTAATGATGTAAGGAATAGAAGGAAAAAGGCGTATATGTAATATGTATGTAATTCTACATGAGGGTCAAACCCAATAATTTCGATGTATATGGAAGTACGACAAACAAACCATCAACTAAACGTCAACCACGCGTAATCTTTTATGGCCGTCGTATAGATGAGTAGCCGTCCGACTTCGCCCGTGGAATTTTTCGAAACCCCGTAGCCAAATATGTCCGCAATAAATTATTTTTTAAATAATGAATGAAAATCGGACAGATTTCCTGCCATTTATCATTACTGTTCCGCTCCCTAAGTAGTAGGGTGATGATTTATAACCTACAATTATCCCCTATGAACAGCTTTAATCAACATAAAAAGATATTTTCAATTCGAGTAAGTTGTTCCTGAGATTAGCGTGTTCAACCAAACAAACAAACTCTTCAGCTTTATAATATTAGTAAAGAATCTGCAAAAAGGTGCTCTGTGGCTATATAGATAGGTGTCAAAATTGACTCAACGATCAGCGTCTCGTACTCCTCCTTTTAATCTCTAAGCCGTGACACATTTTTTTATAGTACTAAACAGCTTTTTTGTAGTATGCGTACAGAGAAGCCATTGGCTGAAACCTAAATACTCACGTGTAGTTAACGAGAATGTAATCTTTGCACTATCAATGCAATCATCTTCACTTCACTTCAATTAATCAGTAAATTAGCATACTGCAGATATCACTCGATCCTTCACCTTGCGCATCCAGTCTATACCAGCCACTTTAGACAAGTGGCAATTCGTTGGCCGGCATTTGATGGAATAGAATGACAAATGTAGGGGATTTGAAATATATGACAGTCATTAACGCATGTCATGAGTGTCAAATCCCATACATTCGTCATTCTATTCCATCAAACGCTGGCTAGAGAATTGCCACTTATCTAGAGGGGCAGTTATTGATTCCGGTAAACGTCTTGAATAAAGGCTAAAAAGTTCACGTACTATACAAACCAAACAATAAAAGATTAGTCTTTTGAGTAACTTGATCAGTCAACCAATGACGGAAACTCTTTCTGTTCATGATTGGTTAAATATACTATGATTGATTAATTGGTACGCCTTGATATAATCACCAGGGAGAGTTATAAATACTTACTGCACAGCAAAATTGTACTCCTCATTGTCAGATCGTTTGCCACCCTTTTTTTTTGTCATGTCATTCGTCCATTTTGCTGGGTCCTACTTTCCATTTGACGATTCGCGGTCTCCACTTCACATGATTACTATAAAATTGCTGCATTCAACAAATGCTTTCCTAAATATGTAAATGTGCAATTTACAGGCCACAAAAAGAGAACAGTATGCATAAATTGTAGAAGCTCGTGTACAAAATTAATTTACTCTGCAATTCTACAATGCATTATTTGTGATATTCCGAGAAAAAGGGAAGTATTATTTTCCTTTACCATGCTTAATGGCATGCAAGCATTGGTTTTACTTTACAAAGAGATATCTGAGAAATTAACTATGAGTCATATCATCATCATCATCATTTCAGCCGAAAGACGTCCACTGCTGGACAAAGGCCTCCCCCAAGGATTTCCACAGTGACCGGTCCTGCGCCTTCCGCATCCATGCCCTTCCCGCGACCTTCACCAGGTCGTCGGTCCACCGTGTGGGAGGCCTGCCTACACTGCGTCTTCCGGCGCGTGGTCGCCACTCGAGAACTCTCTTGCCCCAACGGCCATCCATTCTACGAGCTATGTGCCCCGCCCACTGCCACTTAAGTTTGGCGATTCTGTGTGCTATGTCGCTTACTTTAGTTCTCCTGCGGATCTCCTCATTTCTGATTCGATCACGCAGGGAAACTCCGAGCATAGCACGCTCCATCGCCCTTTGGGTGACCTTGAGCCTTCTTATGAGGCCCATAGTAAGGGACCAAGTCTCAGTTCCGTAGGTCATCGCTGGCAACACACACTGATCGTAGACTTTAGTCTTGAGACACTGCGGTATTTTGGACGAGAAGATTTTACGAAGCTTCCCGAACGCTGCCCAGCCGAGTTGGATTCGACGATTGACCTCTTTCTCAAAGTTGGACCTGCCTAACTGGACTGTCTGTCCCAGGTAAACATATTCGTCGACAACTTCGAGTGTAGAGTCTCCAACCTTTAAAGAAGAAGTGGCTGCGACATGGACATTTGACATAATTTTCGTCTTGTCCATGTTCATTTTGAGGCCCACTTGTTGGGAGGCTCTACTGAGGTCTTCGAGCATTGTGCCTAGGTCTTCCAAGGTCTCAGCCATGACTACGATATCGTCAGCGAATCGAAGGTGAGTGATGTACTCGCCGTTGATATTGATGCCGAGTCTTCTCCAGTCCAGGAGCTTGAAAACATCTTCCAGGCCGGCGGTGAACAGTTTCGGAGAAATAACGTCTCCCTGTCTCACCCCTCGCTGCAACTGGATAGGTTTTGAGCTTTGATCCTGGAGGCGGACTGACATGGTGGCGTTTTCGTACAAACACTTCAGCGCTTCGATATATCGATAGTCAATTTGGCACCGTTGGAGAGACTGTAGCACAGCCCAGGTCTCGATCGAATCGAAGGCTTTCTCATAGTCCACAAACGCCAAGCAGAGTGGCTGATTATACTCCTCAGTCTTCTGTATAATCTGTCGCAGCGTATGTATGTGGTCTATGGTGCTAAAGCCTTTTCAGAAACCGGCTTGTTCGGGAGGCTGGAAGTCGTCGAACCTGCGAGCGAGACGATTCGGAATGACTCTCGAAAACAACTTGTAGACATGGCTCAGAAGCGAGATGGGTCTATAATTCTTCAACAAGGTTTTATCACCTTTTTTGAAGAAGAGTACCACCACACTTCTGTGCCATGCCTTAGGCGTTCGTCCCTCGAGTATGACGGAATCAAATAGCTTCTGAAGAGCTTTAAGTATCGGTGTTCCACCAGCTTTTAGAAGCTCAGCCGTGATCCCATCATCACCCGGTGCCTTATTGTTCTTTAGCTGTTTGAGAGCCATTCTAATCTCGTACAGGCTGACGTCCGGGATATTCTCGGTATAGTGTCGGGTCAATCTGGCTCTTGGGTCTTTGGCCAGATTATTAACAGATTGCCGTACACTCGTGTATAATTGTCCGTAGAACTTCTCGACCTCTTCCAACAGCTCCGGCTTCGACGAAATAATTCTGCCATCCTCCGCCTTCAGCTTATTCAGTTGGCTTTGACCAACAGACAGATCCCTTGCGAAAACCTTTGAGCCTTTGTTGCTCTCAATCGCCTCCTTAATACGAGTCGTATTAAATTGGCGTAGGTCGCGAGTCAAGGACTTGGAGATCTGTCTGTTTAAACGCCGATACTGAGTAGCATCTTCAGAGGACTGTAGAACCAAATTTCGTCTTTGTTCCATGAGTTTGTTGGTGAGGTCCGAAATCATTTTGGTTCCTTTTGAACGACGGGCTTTGAAGATCTTAGACCCAGTCGTTTGGACAATTTCCACAAATCTGTCATTGTAATCATCCACATTTTCGCAATCTCCCAGGCATTCGAAGCGATTCTGCAACTCGAGCTGAAAGTGCTCAGGGTTCTGGAACTGGATAGGTGCTGGTCGGAGCGTAGACTTCATCAGTCGACATCTTTCGAGCTTTGTTCTAAGATTCAATGTGCCTCTTACCATCCGGTGATCGCTTCCTGTTTTTACTGAATTGATCACGGAGACATCATTGAATATGTGCCTCTTCGTCGACAAGATGAAATCAATCTCATTTTTTGTGACACCGTTAGGGTGTAGCCATGTCCACGTACGCTGTTCCGGCTTTCTGAAGAAGGAGTTCATCATAAAAAGGCCCTCCTTCTCCATGAAGCCGGCCAGCAGATGGCCACGTGCATTCCTCTTTCCATATCCAAATTGCCCCACTCTCAGCTCGTTGTCGCTTCGTTTGCCCATGAGTCATATACTATTACATAACTATAAAAAAAAATCAGTTATATTTTATCGGACAAACATGTACTTATAATGTGTTCACAAACTCTGACTTACGAATGTATCCTATATTTAAAAGTTTGTGTATATAATACATACAAATATTTATATTTTATACAATACAGTGGCATTGATTTGTATCAAAGCTAATTTTTGAGGTCCAGAGGCCACGTTTCTAAGAAAATTTACTTTTACTAGTTAATACTGCCAAGTATTCTGACAAATTGGCTTTATCTTTTCTTGTTTTGCTTTTGAGTTGCGAAGATCAAACGGCTGTCTGCTTGTTGTGGAACTGATGACTTATATAAATCAAGCTACAAGCCGAACATAATTTAAACCAGTAAAACGAGATGGGTGGAAAATGGAATAATGTCTGGGTAGAACCCGAAAAAATATTCGTGAGTTGAAAACAGAATCACCTGAAATTAGATGTTATTTTTCCTATCTTCTTAAAGCTTCTTCACCTGAGTGCCAATTTTGCCTACTTCCAAAAGTTATACTTAAGAACCAAAGTAACCTGCCATTCTTTTATCTACAGCTCCAATATTTGGTTTATTTAAGCTTTTAAGAAAGCAACCACGGTCTGACCTTAGCCTTGAGAAAAATAGCCAGCGCCAGAGACTCATCCGTTAATAAACGGGTGTATCGGTTTGCAGGCTAGATGGACTTGCGCCCCGAAGTTCTTGGTGGGCATTATTATAAGTTCCATCCTCAAAATATTTCGTCTTCATTTATCTTAAATTATTCACTTTCTATGTAAAATGTAAGGTATATATTCTACAAAGCAAGATTTTATTCATTTTCTAAATATCAAATTATTTCCAAAATACTGTTTCGATGAACTCAAATAAATAAAATTATCAGAAATAAATTCATTATTAAAAACTATACATCGGAAAAAAAGTAGAGTGCATGTAGAAGGAGACACTGTTTACTATCATATTTTTCATTTATTTTACAACGCGTTTTGATTTTAATTAACATAAATGTCTTAGTTATACTGCTTTACTTTATTAACCGTCGTTATAATTGACTTAGTTATTCATTTAACATGTTAAACGAACATTTTCCCTGGGCTCCGCGGGTGAGAACTCGGTTTACCTTCATCCCCTCGGGAACTGTGTGATATTTTGGGTCGAAAGTATATTCTTACGCAGTTCTTTGGTTACGTATTTTATTTTTGTAAGATTTCATTTATTTCCATGGCTAACAAAAAATTTCTGAAGAAATAAAAAGAACTCGTAATGAATCATGATAATGAAATCTGCTTAAATTAGTTTCGATAAAAAACATTATAGTTGGTCAAACATTTCGATTCCACATTGGGATTAAGCTTTACGGTAGGGTGCTACAATAAAAAAATAAAACTGTCTTAAACTTACCCTCAATAATTTAATAATATATAACTACGATAATAAAACATATGAATTCGATTTAACACACATTCAATTTCATACTTTCGCATAATAATTACGAAATACGCACACCAGCAGAATTAGCGGAACCCAAAAAAGGAGAGTATATTATATTATAATAGTTAGCTTTATTTTTAAACAAATATTAATTAAACATGAAACAGTGTTGCCCCCTGATGCCCTGATTAAGGTTTCCATCCGTCTGGGCATGCTGCGAAGGATGTTGTCAATGATTTCTTGGGGCAACCTCTGCCATTCTTCAACTAATGTGTTTAGCAGATCGCACTGATCGCATTCTTGATTTGACACTCCTTTATCGCAAGTCCCAAACGTGTTCAATCGGGTTTATATCCGGGGACCGTGCTGGTCACTTCATCACCGTAACACCAAGATGGTTTAGGTATACTTGTAATGAGCGAGCACTGTGAGCCCGAGCATTATCCTGCATTAAAATGAAGTCTTTAACAATAAATGGGGTAAATGGCACAACATGATCCTCTAAAATTTCCCTGATATACAGATCAGCAGTCAGATTTCCGCCGTCAACTACCACTAACTCCGTGCGAGCTCCTAAACGTATCCCTCCCCAGACCATAATTTTGTGTTCCGCTAATTCTGCCGGTGTGTGTATATCCTATTCGTAAATCTTTTCTTACACATGTCATTTATTATTAAAAAATCCATAATTTCATACCGTTTGACTCCTTGTTAAAAGGAAATATACTCTAATCGAACGCCCGAGGAAAATTTTGTCCGCTAATAAAACTGCCCAATAATAAAAAGGGGCCTATTGAGCTTTACAAAATGACGGGTCTAACCCGTTTACTACGTCACACCCGACGCGGCCGGGACTTAACGACCTGACACTGTTAAATATTCAAAAATTCATCAGCCCGGCACAATTTAGTAAATAGACGTGAAGTACTGAGTCTTGGTGTAGACAGAATTTATTTAAGGTTTCTTACTTTTGACTGACTAGAAATGGGTGTGCGGGGTTATCTCCCGTAATCTTCGAGGTTCAAATGTACAACACTTGCTACTCACGGATTCTTAAGGTACGCCACTGTAACATTCTTGATTACTGTAATGGTAACTGTTAATAGTCTTTTTGAGATTCCTCTTAAGAAGGAAGAAATAGAAGAGTAGAGCAAAGTCCATCAAAATCGAGATGGATGCTCGAATGAAAAAGAAACTAACCATTTCTTGCAATGGATTTCAGGATGCAGATAAACGCGGCATATAAGTGTATTTTTGCATACCAAGAATCAAACGAAATGCAACGTCAAGTTAAAGATCCATTTAATAACAATGAAGTACATGACAAAAATGGTCATAGAAAAGTCGACTTTTTTGTAAGCCTTATTTTTACCGCCTTTTGTAATTGTCATTTGACAGGGCGAGAAAAATCTGGGATTCCAAAACGTAACAACATTACCGTAGTAATCATATTAAAACCTCGGCGTGAATTCATTTTGATCTTACGACTACGTTATTGTGACAATTTTGCGGATCACTGTCTCATTACGTCGCACTGCTTTCATTTGTAATGAAAAGAAATTGTAAGAAAATTTCACTATCACTTTTTATTCTTACAAACAGTTTATTGTTCACTTGCCATTTAAATTGAAACTAAGTTAAACCTAATGCATCAATTTGACTACGGATATGCAGTACTTAATTTTACAAAGATATTTTTGTTACAATGTCTTTGTTAAAACTAAATTCTTTTATTGTATTATATTAATAGAAATACATACTGTCAGCAGACAAAACATAGTTTCCACTTGCTCTAATACTAATATATACCATACATGTGTACCTATATGTATATTGTCTACATCGACATACATAGGATTAATATGTGTGATATATGTAGCAGTAGAACGTCCTACCGCTACATATGCCCACCTACGGCAGGTCGTCATTGTGGCGTAGAGGGTAATAATAATTTAGCGATTCCCCATAAAATTCCATTTAGTACGGTGAAAACCATAATAAACCACAGCCACAATGAGCTGCACATAACAATATCTCCTCATCCAGTTGAGATCATTTCAATGATAATGTATAGGTCCATATTTGATAATGGCCATTTGCTCAATAATAAAATTATGGCGGTGATAAATTAAGAAATTATGCCGAACGAGGAATGATTTCTAAAATGGTCGACGCATCGAAAATATAACATTGAAAATGTAATGATGGTGCTGATTCTATTACGCAACTGGCTAAACTATCCTATTACTTCTACTCAACTAATATGAGTATTATAAATAGGCAAGATTGTGAAGATGTTTGGATGTCTGTTTTTTGATCCCGCTCTAATGGTTCAATGGATCTGACTTAAATTTTTACAGGGATAAATTTATAGTCTGGAATTACATGTAGCTATTTTTATCCCGGGAATAGTTTTCCATGGGCAGCGGAAACGGAAACAGCTACAATTAAATGAACCAAAAATTTAACCTATATTATTATAGGCTACCGTTTAAGCCGGGTGTAAGTTCCCATAGTTAGCGAAGAACGGTATCAGAATTCTAGGTGAGCAACGGACAACAACCTAGTATTGTAATAAATTTATCAAGCCACAAAAAGAAAACTGATAGCAGTTGGTTGGATAGGCCGTTTATTAAACCGTCCTAAAGCCCGATCACGAATCACTGGTTTTTCCACTATTCAATTTATATCGTCGTTCCACTTTTGCTTTGATTTTCTACTGGCTACTACTTATATAGATTCAGCTATATTCAGCTCTTTTCTTCACTTACATGCAATATTTACTTTCAAAGTTAATTTACTAAATATAGTCGTAATAATTAATTTTCATCTGGTTCTGGTGTTGAGATTTGCAAATTTTTACTATCAGTCGGGTTTTTATTTTTAATAATTTATTTTATTTTATACTTTTTAGTTATGACAAATATATTTTTGTAATCGTCTTATAATTTCCTTCGTCTTTTAATTTTCCGATTTTTTTTACCGCATATATTTTGGCGTAAAAATACCAATATATGGCTTTTGTTCATATTTTATTTATTCAAAAACACTTGGGCAATAAATATCTTTCTTTTGAGACATGACTCATTGAAATCCGTATGGCAGTTTAGCAGTCATTCATTGAATAAAGTCTATAAAATAAAATAAAATAAAAAATAGATTTAATGTTTTACTCAATGTATCATTTTAGACTAGGACGGAAGATTGAAGACTGAAGTCGTGGATTGCAATTGACTGCATTGCTCATTTAAGGCACACTTTATGTACAGTATTAATGCCGGGCTACCCAGCTAGATGGACCAACAACCTGAAAAAGGTAGCTGGGATTATTATCCCAGCTCTCCAGTCTCTCCATCTAATCAGTGGAGGTGGAAAGTGAGGAATTGGATGCTATGACCCCAATTTCGTATTATTTTAACACCAATAAATTACTATTTGTTTAATCTGAAGATATGTTAGACTTTTCCTCTCTTATAACTCTACTGCCAAGAAGGGTTATACTTTATTTTTCGCGCGTATCTTGTATGTATGTACGTTTGTTTGTAATATTCTTTATTACCTCATATCTTCCAAATCACTGAACGAATTTCAATGATTGATATCTTAACCGAAAGATATTCTGCTTCTAAGTGTTTTAGGGTAAAAAAGCTATATGGTGGATTTCTGGTGGCAAAACATATGTTGTCCAAAAAATAGTATCACTCAAACTTATCGAGTAGGGTATTCAAATGAAGGAAATTAGAAGGCGATGACAAATATGTTATGTATGTTATAACTAAAAAGAATAAAATAAAATAAATTATTAAACATCAAAACCCGACTGATGCTGAAAAGATCAAAACAAGTTTGATAGCAGGCGGTACCTATTAATTTTTATCCGATTTGTGATTCTATCAAACTTGTTTCGATTTTTTCAGCATCGTTAGGGTGTTATGTTATGTTATGTATGTAATTTATTTAATTTTTATACAACCATTTATGATTCACAGTACTTCAAAACGGCCTTGGAAAGACAACTTTTGAGTAAATATTCAGAGAGATTACTCCACGTTTAAACTTAATGAACCAGTTATATACAGTGGCACAGGAAGGTTTCGTTACGAAATGCGAAGCGAAGTTTATCATAACTTTCTTGTTGATTAAAACCGCAACGAAAGTCATATTAAATCATGGAAGGAACATTTTCTCTCTCCTTGGATTTATTTCGAGGCGTAAACTCTTTGAATTGGAACAAATTTGTTATAACAATCGACAAATGAGTTCAATATACATCTCAGTGCTAACTAATCAGATTTAGAGCTTCCTACAAAATGATTTATTGTAATTTTAAATACCTACGAGTACATTTTTCATTGGCTTCTTCACTGCCTATTCTATTTATTAAGGAGACTTTGTCATTCTTGTTCATATAAAGTAATTATAATGTGTCTAATTGTAATAACTCAGTTATCTAGGGCTTAGAGTGTTCCACTGCTAAAGGAGAGGTCTCAAATTCCATACCCCTGTACAAATATTTGCATTTTTAATAACAATATTAGCAGCCGATATTTTCGAAATTACTAATATTTCCTCTAACCCCTCCAACTAAGCTAAAGTGCTAGGAGTGCGTTCACGTCAGTAGTGTAATGGCCAAGATTCGAACCCGGGACCGTAAGGCTGACCCCTTTCTATACAACACTGTACAACACTGAACCATTTCTATACATATATTGTCATAATATGTGGGTATTAAAAAAAAAAACAATAATAGGAGTATAGGTAACATACTCCGATTGTTATGTTTTTTACGAATGACTACTGATGAATACGATATTTTACAATATTTTTATTTGTCAATATTTGTGCTGCTTACCTATTAATAAATAACTCAACGCGAGCATAGATTCACTTCGAAAGTCAGATATTGAATTTCAGTACCCTTTTTAATTTTATTTTTCATCGAATCCGTTCAGTATAGAATTATTACCACGAAAAATACACTCACATCTTTATTACATTCTGTTTCAAATATTGAAATTTTTACTGAATAAGCATTATGCATTAATAAAATTTACGAAGGCTGCCTATTGTTAATTCAATATAGTAAGTTTAATGATCATAAAAGCCTTTGTAAAGCTCTCGTCTTTCAGCAAAACGCTGTTGTCTTTGAGCAAAACAAAACATATCATTTTCTTTCTAAACGAAATCTTACGCTATATTTTCTTTTTAATCTATGGAGGGGCGAAGTTACTCATTCTAGAATTTTCACCATTACCTCAGTTGCATCCAAAGCTTTCATTTCGAAGCCATGGAATCTACTTACTGCTTCTTCTTCCTTTGATGCGGTTAGTTATTAATATTCGAATTGCCTAACTAAAGGTCCAACAGCATGATTTACATCCTTGAATATTGCCGTCTCTTAGGAATTCAATTTCAATTCAATTCATAAAATAAACAACATAATTCAGTCTATGTAAAACTCTGAATCGGTTATTATCTCACTTTAAGAAAATCCAGCACACTGAACGCGTAAAGCTAATGTACTCTTACAAAAATGGAGTTCTCTGAACATTTTATTATGCAAAGCTCGGTTTCCCTCTTCAATAATCGAGTTATGACCTGAGTTGATAGCAGTCGTATCCATAGAATATTCTTAGGAAATTCAATGTAATCGCTTTAACTACCAAAACTTCGCTTGCATTGGTATCAAATAAAGAGATGATAAGATGGGGGTGGGAGTAGGTAATTCAGCCTGAAATAGCGCTCATATTTCCAATACGCTATTAGATAGCCAATAACACATGATTTATGTAACAGACCAGACAGTCATGAAAGCTTGCTATAACACAAATATAAATTCGTATTTATGTTACTTATGACGAAAATATCACACAGTGGAGAAAAAACCACAGCAGTATGGCAACAGAATCATTTTTAAAATGATACACAATACGTACGCGTACGCAGTACGTCACATACAATTTTTTTTTCATCGAAACTTGTCACGTACCCGCACGATTTCTCCAGTATCCTTAATACAATTAATGGGAGAAAATTCAGTGCACTTACAGACTACGATCAATCTAATATATAAAATTCTCGTGTCACAGTTTTCGTTGCCATACTCCTCCGAAACGGCTCGACCGATTATCATGAAATTTTGTGGGCATATCGGGTAGGTCTGAGAATCGGCCAACATCTATTTTTCATACCCCGATTCGCGATAACCGACATCCACGCGGGCGGAGCCGCGGGCGACAGCTAGTAATCGTATAGAAATGTTGAACCTCAAAATACAAGTGCCCTGATTGTAAACGATGAGATTATATTAATGATTTAAGTTCGTAACTTGGGACGCAGAAGTTCAAACTCAATAGATTTAAGTGTAACAAGGTGAAAGTTATTTCTTAATTACTTGTTCCCAATCTTTGATTATATTAGAGTGATTAGTGTTAGTAAACTTTACCTGGGTTATATATCATAAATATCTTTGAACCAATCTAAAATGGTGATTTTTACACACTGGTAGTGGCTTTCTACAGTCACTTATTAAAATTATTCGCAAAGCGGTTCTGTACTTCCTTTCTTTCAATGAGGTTCATTATTCTTACAACCGTATGTATGCGCGGGCATGAAAAGTCTGTCGAGGCCGTCCTCGACAGACATTTCATGCCCCGCATAAAGAACCCGGGTTTGTAGGAAGGAGGAAATACGTGTGTTGGTAAGCCTACTGCCATTCAAGGCATTTTTCACGGACACTACGTATACAGTTGGATCGAGAAAAGCCTTAATTATTTTGTACGACACCCACTGTGACGCTTGTATAAGCGGGAACCACACGAACTTAGTGAGAAAGCTTTTCCATTGTGTTCTTTATACAGTTTAAGCTACCCCTATGCCCTATAATTTAAGGTTAAAGTTAGCATAAACGCTGGATAAATTAAATAAATTGCGTGACCTCCGCACATAACGGATAATAATTATAATGCCTTTGTTTCACGAAACTTTTTAAACTTTACTTATTCACTAATTAAGTACTCCTTGGTGATATTATCAACGTTTGCTAAAAGCGTTGTTGAACATTTTTAATTAAAACAGTGACAGAAGTAATATGTTTTGTCCTACCTGTTAAAAATTGGAATTAGTTATATTACTGTTATGCAAAATTTTGAAATATAAATAGATCATGCAAGAATTTTGAAGCTCGGCGTATTGGTCCCAAGAAATTTAAATTGATATAACTTCAAAATAACTAGTAGGTATCTAGCAAAATGATGCCCATATGTTTATATAGATGTAAAGTTTATAATTACGTAAAGCTTAACGCATTATGGTTCTTTGCAAAAAATCTTCGGCTGTAGAATATTTCAAGGGAATCAACTGAATACGCCAAATTTCAATATTCACTCGCATCTATTTTATACATGAATTATGATAAACTAGCTTTTGACTGTATATCGGTTATCGTTATAAATTGTAGCCTATTTGTTATTCTGTTGTATGAGCTATATTATTGTAAAGTTTAATTACAATCCAATCAGTAGTTTTTACGTGCAAGAGTAACCAACATCCATCCATCCATCCAAAATTACCAACTTTCGCGTTTTATAATATTAGTAGGATGATCTAAATGAAATTATAATCTGGGTTTACATAGTTCACAATCCGAGAAAAAGTTTTAGCAGGTTATGATACAGTTATCAGTATCAGATTCTACTGTTTGCATCACACCTAAAATATTAACAGACCTCATGATCAGACTCCTATAAAAATTAAATTTCAGCTGAATCTACTCAGTGGTTTCTAGCGATGCCTAAAATATTCAAGTTTTCTAACTACAAGTGCTATTCATTTCACTTCTTCCATATGTCACGTTCTTACTACGGCTTTAAGCAATTTCATCCTCTTTCATTTCAAAGCTTTGCTACTTTTTCTCCTGAAATTATTAATTCAACTTAGTTCGAGGCACTTGAGCTGAACTTGAGCTTCACAAAAACATCCCTACTCGTAAAGTAAATTATTTGTTACATGAAATATTGAGCGAAAAAAGACTGATGGAATGACACGTCGAATACGCTTCGCTCATGTAAGATTGCTAGCACACTATTTTTTTTTTAACCTGCGGGAGATCCACAAGTATACCGGTGAGGTTGCTATAGGGCATATCCCTCGCACCCCGGCGGAGAAAAGCACACTAGCACTGTAAGATAATTTCCGTGCAGAAGTCATCCTCATCACAGGATTAGTTCCGGTTGTATCGAAAGCATGTACTTTGGAGCCTTGGGTTAGTTTTACTTCTCATTCTCTTGATGTGGCTTGGTGAGAGCAACTGTCACTGATATAAAATCCAGTAAGTACTACCATACTGACATAGTTTATTTTTTCCTATACATATTATATGAAAAGTTCATTCCATGTAAAATATAAAATACTCTAAAAGTAAGAGTTTTTAAAATGCAAAAATGTATGTAATGTATAGGCATATACATTTTGGTTTTTGGAACTCGATAGTTTGATCAATTAGTTAGTGCCTAAAATACTTCACTACACGACTATACTACATACACGTGTGTCTTTTATAAAACAATTACCTTTTAATTGAATTTAAATGTTCACTGCATGTATTCTTTTATGTCATTTTCACTATTGCAGGTCTTTATATGCCAATATAAAGCCATGTTATGTGGACCTCTCGCTCAATGACCTATTAATTAGAACTTACATCAGTACATTAATTGCCCATAACTTTATGCAACATGAACTAGAATGCGAATTGTTTGGCGTTGTGTGGAATAAACTTTATTATCCTGGAAAAATGACTGGATATTCAAATACTGGACAAAATAAGAAGGTTCTATATCATAATTATATAGTTCTTAAAAGTAACTATGGGAGTTAGGGTTCGTAACAGATTGGATGTTTGTAACAGTTTTTAGGCAGATAAACTGCTGCTGTCTACGATAGGGATAATTATTTTCGCCAATGCTCCTCTGCCA
Source organism: Eilema caniola (assembly GCA_949126895.1). Taxonomy (NCBI): domain Eukaryota; kingdom Metazoa; phylum Arthropoda; class Insecta; order Lepidoptera; family Erebidae; genus Eilema; species Eilema caniola. Next base: position 9,605,499 of record OX421460.1, on the reverse strand, counting down.
AATCTACCAAATACTTCTTTGTACCCCGATATTATAATTGGCGAATCCTTGATTAAGAACTATGAAGAAGTTAAAGTGTTTAGCTTCAAGCCGGCGTTCTCAAGCGTCTCTTTGCACACTTTCACGCGTCCCACCAATCTGTTCCTGTCCGCGTTCATCAGCGCAATATTATCGGTATACACGAGTAACCAAGGAGACTGCTCATGCGAGTTGGAAACTATTACACAATGATGTACAACAACCTTTACTTCTCCACATACCTCGAATACCTTTCCGGATTCCTAAAACACGAGCCTCGGTCTAAAAGTATTCGCATAGCATGTCTAAGAATCACTGTGAACCACCTTAAGTGATATATGGATTAGTTCGAAGCATAATTTCAGTGTAGGCGCTTTTATATATTTATGTCTCTAATAAACGAGTGATACTGTGTTGCATAGACTATACCTATAAAGGGGTGAATTACACGTGATTCGTGTTACTTTTTGATATTTGACACATTTTAACAACATTTCCAAAAAAAATATTCTTAATTTTACTCAAAAAATATAATTTCCAATGGACCATTGGATATTATACTTTTTGGGTAAAATTATGAATATTTTGGTTTCAGTTTGCTTATCACGGGTTCCCAAAATAAGCAAACTAAAACCAGGCAAGCATATCTCCAGCTACGGAGTGAGGTACAGTCAGTGTCAGATTGATCTTGCCGAACAAATCATTTTGAGACTTTCTAGTGAAGATCGTCGTGACACTTACTATATCTCGGATACAACTTGTACTAATCGTTTTTGTAAACAAGAAGTTCTATCAGGTAGAAGTCCTAGTGTACAAATTTACAACAAGGATTGGTTCCGTAAAATTTAGTTCATGTAATACTGCGGATCATACGCGACATTTAAAATTTCCAGGCTGCGTATATTCAACCAATTCAAACTATAAACTCTGATTTTGATAATTGGCATACTTTAATGCTATTCATGAAAACTAAAGCCTGAATATATTAGTTGCTCAAACAGTGTATTGCGGCATGGAACATAATTATTATGCAATTTGAATTTCGTTAAATAATACAATCAACACAGATTATAAAACTTGAATTACTACACTCATATATAATATATATATACATATATTAGTCTGTAGACATGTTCATTTAGATAATGAGTTTCGCCAATGTTTACAGACTTCGAGCGGGCTTTGTATGTTAAATCTCATTTAGAAACGAAGAACAGAATTTTAAGCTGAATTATTTTAGTCACTTTTGTAATAAAGATTTCATATAATACGTTATTATTTGTAAAACTATTAAGGATAAATCGACTAAGATAGGAAAAAGTGAATCGATCAGGCGGGACTCGAACCCGCGATCTTTCTCTTACAGGGGGAATTCTCTGAACACTGAGCCACCGAGCCACGCCTGAAGCTATCCAAATTCTCCTATACCTCCGTCTTAGGGCTTAATCGATTTAAAAAGTTAGCATAGTAAAATGCTTCAAAATTTCATTCTATTAAGGATAAATATTACTAATACCAAGTATCCATGGAGTAGTAAGTTAAAATATCAGTTGGCATCGTACATATTATGTAGAACAACTTTTGAAAACCCGATGCCTCAGGAATGACACATGAAAATTGCAAAAAAAATATAAACATTATTACATAGGAATTTACGACTAATCTTGTCAAGCAAAATTATGTGTAATAACGCGTGGTCCGTCCTATTCACGACCAACTAAACTTCTATTATTTGGAGACATTAGGTTTGTTTAATTAACACACATTACATATATATTGAATTACATAATATTATGAATTCACAACATAAATGAAAAAGTTAAGCTCTTGGTGCGAGAATGAGCATATCTTTAAGCCTGTTCTTAACTTACTGAATAAAGTCGCAGTAATACAGGTCTTATGTGTGGAAATCTTAACATCTCGAATATTTTTTGGCTTTTATATTTTACCTTAATCTCACTTATGTTCCATTATATAGTAAAGATAAGTCGATTTTAGGAAGATTACTTAGGCAACGGGTCGAAAATACAGAGATGAAAGAACAGAGCTTTGAAAAAAAATCAAATATATACCACTAGGAACATAAACCACCACCTATGATATAATAATAATCATTTTTTCCAGCTAGTCCAGAATTTGTAAATAGGTACATTGAAAGTGTCTAATTTTAAATGGGCAATAAAATAAAACGCAATTAAGTAAAATAGGCACATCGCGTCGGTGTCATACAGATAAGGTTGAGTCCGCGTTGAATTAAATTAATAGCTATTAATACACGGTATTATCCGGATAATAAATTACTTATTAAAAGAGTTAATATAAATTTTAAGAAAATAGTATAATGAGTAAATGTCCAACGTTAAATCTAAATGACAATGTTTAAATTTAGAATTGAATATCTGCACTTGACTACCGACTTGTTAGTCAGTTCATAAACCATACACAAGTGGTATAAGCACTGACAGGTAAATCATTTTGCAAACACACTTAGTATGCTTTCAGTGCTACCCAGAATCCTACATTAAAGGGACGTACACCGTTTGCGCATAGTTGTGTAAAAGCAGTCTACACCGAACTCGGCGAACATCCCCGAAGCGCAGCCAGTGTCGGGTCAGACCTAACAGTACCTTAAGTGCATTATTGTACTGGATACGAAGGGTATTAAACTGTTTCTGCGTCTATGAGACCCACAGACCGCAAGTGTAAAGCGATGTACAATAAGCTCGAAAAAGCGTCACTTAGACGCTCTCCGAGCAACGAGCAAACCTGTGGGCAGTCATACTAGCCCTTACAGACAACGCCCTTCGCTCTCGCGTTATGTCTGAATCATCCCTCAGGTCAGAGGTCAACAAGTGCCCAAGGTATTTAAACTCTGTCACTCTGTTCAATCCTATGCCTTTCAACTTAACAGGTGAAAGACCATGCATGAAGTTTTCTGTACATTGCATACAAGTCTTTTATTTATTTTATTTTTTTATTTAAGTCTATGATTACAGATATACATAGATAGATGTTGAAAAGTTTTGGGTAAGACAGGCCTCCCTGCCTCACCCCGCATTCCAGTCTGTAAAAGAGCTGTAGGTACAGTCACAAATCTGCCTTAATTAACGTTGGACTGTTGTAAACTTGCGTTTCTAACCAAACAGTGTGGAGTAGCTACTATTAATGCCATAGGTATTAAAACAATAGGTTTGCTTCGTGCTTTTCTGATGAAACACAACCTAAATCATTTAATAAGTGTAAACATAAATAAGAATAAATGCGCTAAGGAGTCAACAAACTAAATTAGACGGAGTAATTAGAGTAATCGAGGTCTACCAACTGCCTTTATTGAATTTTTCGGCCTCCTGACGACAAATCATCCTAATGCTATCTTTGCGTTAAAAATATACTAAAATAGAAAGATATTCGTGTCGCTAAACTATATAGATATAGTTCAGAAATTGTGATCATGGTTGCATTGCCCACACCTTTTTTTCTGCAAGTTGTTATTACAAATTAACTTGAACGTCTCACTTTCAATGTTCTTGGTAACTTTCTGATTAATAGCTCTTTTGAATGATTCAGTATACAAGTTGTTTGGACGTTATGAAGTTCTTAATAGAAGTTTAGTTTCAATGCATATTTATTGTTAATAATATAAATTCAGAATATTCTTCATGTTTGACTTAATATTGAATAATACTAGTTTTAAGAAGTCTTATGTTATTTGAAGGTATTAGAGCAACTGCTTTAAGTTTAATTCTTGATTAGTGATCTTGCAATCAAAGTTTTTTGTCACGTTTTTTGCCTAACGTTTGACCTCTAACTCACCTGCTGGTAAATAATGGTATGGTCTACGATTGTTAGTCTGGACGAAGACTATTCACTCGAGACTAGGAGATGCCCAGGTTATTTCTGGAACTTGAAACTAAACTTACAATAAGAACTTCATAACTTTCTAAAAACTCAGACTCAGGCAAGGGATTCCCCTCCTTGTTGGTTTGCATAAGGAATAAGTTTCTGTTTACAAATAGGTATAAACGCTAAGACCCTTCAATGTGTTGCAGATGCATGACTCTATAAATTTCTGACATATTGCCTGTTAATCCCAAAAAAGAATCATTTTTCAGATGTAGCTTCATATTGACATTTCTTGAACTGAGGCTTACCTAAAATATGAATATCGGCAAAATATAATAGTTACTTATAATAATTTACCACGTAATTACGTTTAGCAACGTAACCATTTTAACTGATTAAACCCAAAGTATATTTTTCATTATTTACAACACAAACAACAACAGTATTATTGCTTTATTATTTTTAATAATAGAATTTTAACATATCCAACCATTAGACCAAAAGTTATGTGAGTGACATTCAGGAATATGTTAGGTAATTTTCTTAGAATTACACAGAGTGAATCCCGCTCACTAATTCTAATGTAATTATAACTGGCCATGACAGTTAAAATATCTATTTTACTTTTTTCGACTCTATTTTGAAGCATTTTGTAATATATAACAATTCTAAAAGCCTTATTGATATGTCTTTAGAATTTTTACTATGTAATAAGAAAAAATGTTCATCAGTAGCTTCTTATCAGTTATTTTACAATAGTAACAAGTAGAAGCAAAAATATCAAACTTTTCAGTCCTATAAATAAAATACTATTAATATTTATTTCAGTAGCAGACATTTCATTGGAAATGTTGAAGCTGACTTAATTAATTTTGAAATGGAATTCAACGTAGGCTGTTTATAGCAAACACTTTGAAGACTGATAAAAAAATTATACACAAAGAATTTATATTTGCCTTGAAAATAAAATTTGATTCAATACTCTCCAAAGTATTATTAGGTCTTCAAAGTATTTATTGCTGCGGTTAGTACAATAAAATAGAGCTAAGTTTTTTAATAACTTAAAAATTGAATGTCATTTATCGTAAAAATATCATCAGGGTTGCTGGCTGTAGGTTTTCTTCAGTTGAGTGGCTATTATCTAACTTCTTTTCTGTCGAGAGCACGATGCAGCAGTTTTGTTAAAATCGAACACATTACAAACAATAGTGGCCTTCATGTCAGACCTGATACGACTGCACGGTAAAGTCAAATGCAGCTGCTTCTACAGAGTGTTATTCATTCTTTGAGTGATTTCAATCCTTCAGACCGTTAGGCTTACGCTACCGATAATTACCAGTTTATTAATCATATTTTCCTACTTAGGACCCAGAGGAGAGACTGTTTTTGGCCATTACATATTTACACGTTGGCTAGACCAAATTCGCTGCCGAACTCTGAAAACGCAGTTTGATTTAATTTTCCATATTTGAGCAAATTTACAGTTTACGTAACATCCTAGGTTGGATTTTTTTCCAGAAGTTTTTTTTCTTAGTTTTAACGATGACACTACTACCACTGTTAGTTACTAGTCACGGTTATTGGTGGTCTAGTCGGCTTATATCACTAAGATCTACTGGCACAACGCCGCGCCTTTCTTCGCCTGTTGTCCGTCGACAGAGCATTAGAATAATCAAACAAAGTGCGTAGGTATACCACATAATTACTTTGATGTTCATTATTGCTCATATCAATGTTATGGCATCCATTACTGGTTTATCGTAATCAATATCAAAGAAATGAATATTATAGGAAATAGTATTCTTTTAGGTATTTCTCATAACCCAAATATGAAAATAATAATGTTAAAAGCTTGACTATTAGAAGTTAATTAAACACTTTTCGGCATTTAAATATTTAAATTCTGATATTAGAACTGAAAAGTGTTCTGAATTATGATGTAACAAAGTAGTAAATTTAGTCTAGTATCCCTGAACAATATCAGATAAAGATGTGAAGTTATGATTCTATTTAGCTTGGTCACGTTTTCTAAAACGTGACCCGGGCAAAGCGATAACAAGTACCTGAACGGTTTTATCCTTCGGTAACAAAATATGACAGACCTATTATAGGTAAGGATCAATTGTCAACTACAAATTTAATGATAATATCTAAATATAGAAGGATTTTCGCTGAATTTTCGAATAAAAGGTGAAAAGTTATTGGGTAGTAGCAAAACGGTCAAACTGGTAAATGAACTATTTACTGCTTTTACTGCCACAAATTTTCTTATTTGTGATATAATTAATTACATTGATACAGAAAATATAAGTTTTCTTGCATTTCAAAAATTTGACCCTTTTTTGAAATTCAAAAATTTATTTTCAAAATTGTAATTTATAATTTGTAATTTTTATTTTCTTATTCATATTCATATTCATTTATTTATTCACAGAATGCAGGTATAACAAGTGTGGTCTTATAATTAAATAATGTCTTAGTCATATATGTATTGCGATAGAACTTTTAAATTAGAACATATTTCAATCAGAGTTGTCACTAAGGCGTTTACTCAAGAACCATAGTTCAGATAGACTTCTAACAATCAGGTAAGGATTTCAACCATACAAAAGATTGAAGTGACAAATTTCAGTCTTGACAATCTAGAAATTATAGCAAAAACCGTAGTCGTCATTATGCCCAAATTTCATGCATAGTTATATAGCAAGGTTGCTAGTTACTAGAGTACTTTAAACTTTCGCAAGATTTAAAGGTGTTAAAGTTCTTCAAGTTAGTACATATATACTAGTTCATATACATATTTCAAAGAATCAAAGAATCAATTTCGTTTATTCAGTTTAGGCACATAAAGAGCACATATGAACGTCAAAATTTTACAGTCATGGCAAGAAATTACTAATATAATATTAAATTAAGTAAATAAATCATTTGAAGATGATTCTTTCGCTGGTTCGGTAAGTTGGTTCTACTGAGAAGAGACCAGCAAGAAACTCAGTGAACAATATTATAGTTTCTTTTTTAAAACAATTTTTTTTTAATAGATTTATATTGTGCGAGCAAGCAAAAAGATTAGGATGAATATGCATTTTTATCATTGAGGTATTCGTCTACTTTGTAATATCCTTTTTTCATTAAAGACTTTTTTACTTCGATTTTAAACTTATTTAGTGGCATGTCAACCAAATCTTGAGGAATTATATTAAACATTTTAATACTGTTACCTACAAATGAATTACCAACCTTTTGAAGTCTGAGTTTTGGCACTACAAGTTTATTTTTATTTCTCGTATTATAATTGTGTACGTCAGAGTATTTTTTTTTTTGAAGAGATCTAGGTTATTGCGTACATATAAAACATTATCGTAAATGTATTGGCAAGCAACTGTTAAAATACTAATTTCTTTAAATATATTAGTTCTCTCAGCGAGTCACGGGGTCTGAGGCCATAGATTGCTCATATCGCTCGTTTCTGTAATATGAAAATAGTCTCAATATCAGCAGCTGAGCCCCACAGCACACCCACCCACAGCATTTTATGGTACGACGGTTTTACCATAACAAATTTAAAGTTAAAGGTAGTTTTGTAGAATACAACTAACATTAGAATATTATAAAAATATTATCTGCGTATAAACTGATCTTGGACAATGGCCTTTACGGTATGAGAAGGGTTATATCACAGTAAATCTTGCTGGCTTTGTATGCTTCGCAGACGTCTCGGAACATAATGGACATTTCTCAGGTGAAGAGGTTGACTCACTTTGTTCATTTTTTAATTTACTGATCCTTAAAGACATTGAAACTACTACTACTACGACTACACTGGCCTCTCCATGAAGTTGATATTCTGTATTTTGCCATGTCTTAAGCTCTTGTTGCTGACTTTGAGGGTGGTCCGACTTAGCGAGGTAATTGTGCAGGTCTTCAATGGCTTAAATTGTGTTTCAAGTTGGGCTTTAAAAGGTGACAGTTTCTGTGCAGTCGGTGTAGAAGACCTTCGATCTTCTCACTGACAGCACAAAACTCTCCATTGAGCTCTGGCTACCCTACTCACTGCCGGGAACACAACACGGGGATAACCCCATAATAATATGGCTGCAGTATTCAGGCGGATTACTCAATTGGAACGGAGATACCGTCGTGTCCTACATCCTTCAACGATTTATAAGTTAGAACATTTAATACTTTTACAAGTCGCATAAATAAATGCTTATGGCACTGAAAATATAAATACGCTGAAAAAGATCTCACCAAGCTCGGTTTTAGGTCTTATCTACTTCGTTAGTTTTTGAGCTTAAAGAATGTCAAAATAGGGTCAAAAGGTTTATATTTAGGTTCATTTTCTTATCACTTTCCGGTTAATCTCAGACCTTCGCCAACAATATTTCAGAGGTCGGTAGTTGGTTGACATATTCATTAAAATTAATAGAGGTTCAGATAAAACAGAAGGTAGTTTATAAAAGTCGGGTAGTCGCATTAAACATGTAGGTATACGAGGGTACATAGGGCAGGTGCGGATCCTTCGCAGTGATAAACTTTTTGTTTTTACTTTATGGAGATTTTACTCGTAGTTGTTTAAGTATCTACAATATTGGTATTTTTGTTAAGGTTCAATTTAAACTAATATTCTACTCGAAAAGTAAAAAGTAAAGTAAAAAAAAAGAAAAGTTAGTAAAAATGTATGTTGAATACACATAGGTATTATCGTTACAAATTCAATAAGCCTAGAATGGTGACCCTCAGTGTGATCAGATGCTTTTGCACGGTCCGCCTAACGGACCCTTGACTGTAGGAAGAAGAAAGTACGTCATGCTGGTAAATAACTACATGAATAAAAACCTTGATTACGAAGATCTATGAAACCAACTTCAATTTCTGCCTCTTTCCACAGTAAAATAACATCCACTATCTTACTAGTTGGTGAATAGGGCCTCATAAAAGTGAGTCATTGATCAAACATTGCACTACAAGTATAACTAGCAACAATTTACAGTCGCCCACGCAAATGATGGGTGGGTCACTTGAGGACTTGTTTGCTTGTAATAATTTACCGATAAATAGCGGCGTCATAATGTTCACGCTTAAGGCCAAGCGCTCACTATGGATTATCAACGCTGCGAATAATATTTGCGTATCTGGAATTCGAATGAAAATCGAGAGCTGTAATTATACGATTTAAATTGGTACCTATAGCTTGTTGTGTATGATTGGCATCATAAATCGTAATGTATGAAAGAAAATTGTTCATCATCGTCATAGTTACAACATTAAGTCCCGTTTGCTTCCGAGGCCTTCACCTCAGTTCGGCGTCCTTCTTCTTGGCCATTTACGGCAGGGAGACCATTGGTACGCATGTCGCCTTCTCCGACGTCAGCGCAGCACTTCTTGAGTCTACCCCTGCTAGCAAGGTCCAGCGAAGATGGCATAGCAAAAGATTTTTCACGTTTCGCATTTAAAAAACGCAAGTGTTAAACTCGGACTTCTTGTCTCGAAATACGCGTATGACCTTGACTTTGGTTAAATAACATACTAAACTACGTTAGGTACCTAAGTATTGACCATACTAGTCATTGTGTATTGTAAGTCACTACGCTTCCTTGTATCGCTTATCGATAATAATGAACGGCATAGAATTTCTGGAAGTAACCATGTCAGGTGAGGTTACTGCGACGAAGAAAACTCCAGTTTTACATAAAAAGCGAGTGAAACAAGGTCACGCAGGTACAATCTTAAACTTGAGTGAATAACCCAGCCAAATAAATGTTACTACAACTTGACTTTCGAAAACTCCTTAAAGTTCAACTTTACAATAATGGTCCCTAGTCCCCGAGTCCCGAGTTTATTACGTCCTTTAACCCGTAAGAAGCATCACCCTTTTCCTGCCACGACTTTTACGGCGTAGTAGGATTTATATGTCAATTACGTATGTATTCTTAATAATGTAAAAATTTAACCGTAGGCTCGGTTGAGAATTGTTTTAGAACAATATAGTTACTTCAATGGAATTTATAAAACACTATTACGTACCTAGCTGTGTTACTAGTTTTACTAGTGTTTCTACTACTATGTCGAAAGTCGTGGGTTTGATTACCGCTTAATGCAAATATGTACATTTTACAAAAAAAAAATGTCTATTTTATCCGCGTTCTACAAATATTATTATAAGTTAGTTAAACTATCCTTTTTTAGTCTGAACGGCGTTGTGTGAACTGTCTGAACTGGTGGTTTCTGCTTACCGCGAAGGAAGAACGAAAAGAGTATTAGTATATAAAAGTTGATATGACATTTAAGAACGACCGTATAGCTTACTTCCTTGTTTGTTAGACAATAATCAAAAACTGGGTATCTATAAGGTTACTTGCACTATCCTATTCTAACCTTTATATGGGTGAGTGAACATGTACATGAAATACCTCGAATAGTGTCGTCGGTCAAGCTGCCGTAAACTTTATGAGTTATAAAGGAAGGTGGGGGAAAGCGCCAGTATCTATCTACTGCCGAATGCCCTGACGAATATTTTCAAAATGGAAAATCGTCAACCTTTCCGAGGCGGTTCAACATATAGGTACAGTCGTTTGTCGTTTATGAATTATGTTACACCTTTGTTGAATAATTTTCTGAAAGAGGATAAATACTATTATTAAGTTTTGTCGGATGTTTACACAAATATTACGCAGTCGTCCCCCGAGAGCCTCCCGGCGCTTTTCTCACGGGGTTGGAAATTCAGTCAGGTAAAAGCAGATATAAACCAAATTATAAATATATATAAATAAACACACAGAAAAAATATGATATTAACACAAGACCTGCTGTCTTGTATCGCCATAAATGTGACGGATGAAGGACGACGAGCAGAGTTGCGACTGTTTAGAGGGAAATGTGATGTGATAAAAATAGATGGAACAAACAATAAGTAGTATAGGTATAGAAGAAAGTTTGAAGTGTTCAGGGAATGAAAAGATACGAGGAGAGGAGGTCTCATGATATGGACAGCGAAATCGTATATATGAAAAGAGAATGATGTAAGGACTCAAAGTATGAATGTAGAGAGCGTTAGCGCTAGAGTTAGAGCGAACAAAGTTAGGCTCAAAAACGTTTGGAAGTATTGTGTAATAGAACGCATTATAAGAATTAACTGACAAGATGATATTTAACAGGAAAAAATGGAAGGTACTGTCATGCTGCGTCGACGCCAAATCATTGACATAGCCAACAGCAATAACGCCATCATAATCAGCTGATAATAATGATATTACTGAAACAGTCAAATATCCTATATTGCTTGCAAGATCCTGACGCAAATTACAGTAACATTAGAACCGTATACAGAAATAATAATCTCATAATGAGCTTACATACATTAAGCAAACAAAATCCGCTAACAATTTATGAAAGTCTTAACAAGATATACTTGTGCATAAGTTATGTTATGTTCGTTGACTTAAGGAGAACTCCAACGCCTTGGGTGTAAAGTCGACGCATAAACTTGATTGTGTCGTTGAGATTTGCTCAGTGAATGGACATTTTATAGAGATGTAAAAGTGATGTGTTTGGGGCTTATTTTTAGAAGGTTGAGAGATCCCTCTATCGCAGTATGCGCATCTAGTTTACTGCGCTTCTGTGCGCGATAAACAGCCTAGCTACTCACATAGGAAATGAACAAGAACAGTCTAATATTGGATCTAAATTCAATGTTTTATTACTACTTATAAAATGCAAAAGTTGGATGGATAAAAGGTGGGGGAAAGCGCCAGTACCTATCTACTGCCGAATGCCCTGACGAATATTTTCAAAATGGAAAATCGTAAACCTTTCCGAGGCGGCTCAACATATAAATACAGTCGTTTGTCGTTTATGAATTACGTTACACTTTTGTTGAATAATTTTCTGAAAGAGGATAAATACTATTATTAAGTTTTGTCCGATGTTTACACAAATATTACGCAGTCGTCCCCCGTTTTATTACTACTTATAAAATGCAAAAGTTGGATGGATAAAAGAATGTTTGTTACATAATCATGTCAGGACGACTGAACTAAGATGTGGACTACAGTTCACTAGCACATAGGTCAATTTTATCCCGGGTACATGTTCTTGTAGGTAGTGCAAACGGGTATACTATCCAATATACGCGATATTACAGCAAATGTGGATTTTCTGAAATGTATATTAAATTATATTATGAAATGAGATCATTTGATTTCATGACATGAAAATATGAACATTAACAAAATAAATAGGAACATTTTTTCAGGTGATATTATATTATCTGTAACAATACCATACATTAAATATGCGCAAGAAATATAATGAGATGTTAGTCAATATATCAGAATCAAAAGCAAATTATGTTTACAAGTGGGTAACAATTTAAAAAGATTTTGGCTGAAACTTCTAGTACAATATTTATAAAATGAAAGACCAATATGACTGAAGCTCAATTCCCGAGGCTATTTGATTACACCGAAGTAAAATTGAATTTCAGCTCTCGATATGATGATAACTTAGCTAAAAAGTTTTAGACGTACTTTTATTGAAAATAGTAAAATGTTTTTATCAGGACAAAATTTCTTGTCAACTAATCTATCAAAATAAAATTGTTGGGCTACCCATGGCTACTTATTTATGACGGCATATCTTAAAATTATTTGTTATATTACTAACGTGTCGTCCCGCAATGTCAGGAAGAACTTGATACAAGCGACATCCCTTCAAAAATTGATCCAGTATGTCACGGCTTTGAAGTCTCTAGCATATTAATGCATTCTGCTGTTTCCTCTAAAAACTTATTTGACTGCTATATTTTACTGTTCCAAAACTAAGTATTAGTACTAATATCTCTTCTCTAGCGACTGGTATAGGGTTAATCTTTTCTTCTTTTCTAATCGTTAATCTAATTATGCCATCACATCTATATTCGAAAGCTCCCTGAAGCTCTCAAAATATAATATCTGTGAAACGTGAGTGGCTGAGTGTTTAACGAATCAGACTTACGATGGAAAGGTTCCGGATTGGAATCCTGGCGATTTTATTACATTACAAGGTTGAATTTCCTAACACAATCACCTTGGCATACCTGGAGGGGTTAAAGGGAATATTATACTATTAATTTATGTTACTAGGAATAAAAAAGGAAGTGAATTTGTGCTTTAACAAGTAAACTTACGAATTTGTCTGACTATTCACTTTACGAATTTTCCAACAATACGTAAAATGAATGAATGCCAAAAATGGTGACCTCGTGCACTTTTTGACTACTCAGCTGAGAATCAAATCCACAACATAAATGCACAAAACATAGATATTATTCACACACTAAGTAGCTCAACTGAAGTAGACATGTTTCAGCATATGCAAACGAGCTAAAGGCTAAATTTAATCTTTCAAAATGAAAAACCAAATGAAATGAAAAACAAAATGGCGCAGATGCCGAGAAAGGTTTGGCCAGTATCAAAATGACAGGTTTAGAGTATCACCTCACCCTCTGTATAAACATTATGTTGAATATAAATCATGTATATAACCATATTAATGTATTACACGAATAAATTTTAGTGAGTGCTCATATTTCTTAGTCTTTTTTACCGTGCAGTATTTCGATATGTTTTTATTTTTGGGAGCCACATGAGCTTTGAATCCAGTGTTTCTTTGACGATTTAGATCTGGGAATATACGGTAACCGGATTTGAGAGTGTTATCAGAAAAAATCAAGGTTGACATCAGCGCAAAATGATACTAGTATTATTGAGTTTGAGAGTCTAGTGTGTTTTATGTGTGTATATAAGCTACTGCGAAACATATGTACATAATTTATTACATAATATTATAGTGAAATATATTGGGACCCTAAGAAAATTTCAATGTTGTAAACAAAGCTTGGGTCTCTGACAAATAAAAAGTAACGAGGGCAGGAAGGCACTAGACTCATATGAATATAGAGAGTTTGTATTTTGAACTGAGAAATAAAAAGAAATACACGTAAGGAACGTGAGTTATCTAAGCGGTATCATGACAATCTCTTTTTATTAGAAATGTATTATATCTAAAAGCGGATAATACTCTTATTGTAAGCAGATCGTAAAAGTTTTCAAGCTTTGAGAAAATCTTAAGTGTTTTGGTGTTATATTAAATGGTCTTGCTGAAACATTTACGTGAAAAGGATTTTCTGAAAGAGTACTATATATATAATAGTTGTCTACATTTCATTCTATTCAATCGTACTTTTAGGTAATTTCAAAGAAAAATTTACCTTTTATAAGTAGAGAAAGAGAAGTAAACAAGTCCAGGTCAGAAGTTTTCTGTAAATTTTCACTCAGTAATGGCCCTAAATGGAAAAGATTAAGTTAGTAGTTCAGTTTAGTAGCCCACGTTCATATAAGTACTCAAGCCTTTTTCTCCGGCTATTGAGGCTGCCATTTACTTCTTTACTTATATACTTCAAGGGCTTTCTCCGCTTCAGCCGTCAAAGAAACCTTTCGACTGACAAATATTTTATACAATCACTTACTACAAAGGTAGAGAAAAATTATTTTCGACTGCTTCTGGCGCACTGTTTAAAGATGATAGTTCCGTACATATTTGGAAACATGTGATCTTTGCCTACCCCATTGGTAAAGATGTGTGACTGTAATGTCTGTAAGTATGAATGTATATATGCGTTTGTATAATATACTCTGCCTTTACAAATATGATATTATTCTTTTCAGATCACCTAATTGTGAACGAAATATTTTTTGAATTATACAGTCAGCGTCAGAAAGATACTGACTTCCAAGTCTGTTTTATTGATTTGAATTGTATTATTGTCTGAACTAAAGGTGTGTACTAAATATCAAAGCAATTAGATAACAGGAAGGGGGGAAAAACCAATACATGAAGATCATTTTGAGTACTTTGTTCGTCAACATTGATCTGATGATGACTGTCCGTGATTGAGCGGTATGAAAGTGGGTTTTCTACGTCTAAGTTGGCTAAATATCTCACTCTTGTAACTATCGTATATTAATTATATAATTCACTCCCCGGCAACTAACTCCGCTACAATATTATATAAACTATGTTGCTAGAAGTACAATTTTCTCATAAGTACGATCTTTTAGCAAGTTAGCCATCTAATTTAAATTAGAAACTATGAAACCTTCGTGATTTGCACACAAATATTTTTCATTCGAATCTGCTCGGCAAAGTTATCACGTAGTTTTCTCTCAAGTTTTTGTGCCGTTATAACAAAGTTAAGTAAAGTTAGTTCAGATTCTTCTCTAGATTATTGAGCTGTACAAAGTCATAATAGTATTTTAGTACGAGTTATAAAACGTTATTTTAAACCCTAAGGACCTAACCACATTATATAAAAACGATGTATAGATTTTTTTAAGTTTTAAAGGATGGTTCTGTTTATTTGTGAAACTATAAGGTTTTTATTGGCGTGACGGCAGTTTACACTTTGAGAAAATCAATCAGTAGATGTGCTGTCACAGCACCTAACTAGCGCTAATGCACTTAAACCAATAATTAAACTAGGTTAACCTAAAGCTGAGGTGCTGATTAAATTATCTTGCAATTTCAAAGCCATATATTATTATTATATATGCCTATGATATTACAAGTAATGAAGTTTGACACGACTAATGGCTATAAAGGATGACGACAACATTTTATAGTATTCGACAGAATGGGGGTGATTTTATCTTTTTTATTCTTTTTCCTACTGACATCATCATTTTTGTTTGCCATGTTATAAAATACTAGCTTTTGCCCGCGGCTCCGCACGCATGGATGTAACTGCTCGACCTATTTTGTGCAAACTTCACATAAACCATCTACCGCCACGAAAATAGCTAAATAGTTCAAACAAAGCCTAAACATTTACAACTAAAAGTGGCATTGATTTTTATATATATAGATAAAATATTTGTATTTTTGCTTTTGTTACGAGTATCATCACGTGGTTTGATTTATACACCCCAATTTTTGAGTACTGAAACCGGCGCCGACAAAATTACGAGGTTTCGTAACCTCGGCCTGTGTGACCGGAGAATCTAGTGCATGATAGAAAGGATATCGAAAGACCCCGATCGGCCCTGGTCACTAAGATTGATTGGTCACCTCAACGTATTGTTATGGTTTAAAATCCGCCCTCTACTATAGAGAGACGCAGGCGGAAACTGGCCACAGCCATACCCTTTGCCTGATTTTACTAGAACGACAGCAAGCCCCATACATGATTAATAGGTTCGCGCTCATAGAGAAAAGTGCTTTCTATGATTTCCACTGCTGCGTCGTAAGCGCATCCTTTAGGTAACAGGCACAATATTCCAACAATGCCGTTCGCCATTCATATTTCAGTTGACCAATCTTAATTTATAACACTGCCATAATATGCGAAACTTTTTCAATACAGTCCATTTAACTTTATTCTAAAGACTCATTAAGGCTTAAATTGCGTCTCATATTCAATTAACAGTACCGCATAAAATATTAAGTTACGCACGCTTGAAATGCTTTGAAACGAAACGCTCTAATTAGTCATGTTCCGACACCCCGACTTAATGCTACCTGCTGCCGGAAACAGATTGCGTTCTGCCTCGATTAGTCGGAGGACACGTCTGCGCTAAATCCTAGATTAAATAGCATGCTAAAATATGTGCTCAGATAGCGTCACGGATGGCACAGAGGAGACTTTACTGACCACATTGTTAGTTGTAATAAATGTGAAACTATGTGGGGAATATTTATTAAGTTTGCGTGACTATTTTGATATTGAAAGAAAGGTTATACGGTTTATTTAATTACTTCCAGTGATAATATTATTTTGTAATGTTCGTCCATTGTAGATTAATAATTTCCAGTTGCTTATCAGCAGTCTTGGTCAGTTTGTCAGGAAAAGGCACTTTCCAAAATCTCATTATTTGCGCAAACTTCCGATTCTATAATGTAAGAATTTAAATTAATAACAATACATTAGAACCAATATTTATAGTAGGTACTACTTGAACATTGATGGGCTTACGATGTCATAATCTTCTCAATATACTTAATACCAATTGAGATCACCTTTCACGAAGATATACAGAACATCCAAACTTCAGTTTTGATTAGGTTTCATATAACACACCTTCAATGTGCTAAGTTTACCGTCTGTAATTAATTACACATTGATGTCGCTCTAGATATGTTGAATATTAACAATATAATGTTAGGCTTAGTTCAATGAATGTCCGTGAATAGAATATTTGATTCTGGGTATTATTATTAGGTCTTTGTTTAGACCTGCCAAGAGTAGATGGGCTTTCTGGTACGTAGGCTAATTAAATTGTTATTCTTCAGCTGCAGTCGATTTGGTTCGGAGAATTAAAGTGCGTTTGTTAGAGTGAACGACTGTTTCGTTAACTTTAAACTAGACCGCCACGAAAATAGCTAAATTTTAATTCAAATAGAGAACCTTATTTTTTGGTACAAACATCTAAAATATTATATAAACTTGCTGTTGCCCGCGGCTCCGCCCACGTAGAATTCTAATTCCGTTCCCGCGACCCATGTAATCTATTTCAGAGAGGAAAATGTATTCCTCCGAGCTTTTTAATTATACCAGACTAATAATCTCTGTATTAAATGTCAGTCAAATTCATTGGAGTCGTTTGAACGTGTTTGAATACAATATAAGTAGGATTGTAATTTGTTATTTTAATATATTTTTTGCAAGATAGAGCAGTATTCACTTTCTACTACGTATTCACTGCGTTTATCTAACAGTACTCGCAAAGCAACATCCATTCTTTGCCAGAATTCATTCAAACACCTAACTAATCACTTAGCAGGAAAACCGCAGTGTGTAATTTTCCTTATGGTCGCTTAAACAAACGCCAAAGGAGATCGTCAATTCAAAAGGAACTGTTCTGCTTGTACTTTTAATGTTACGTATTTTATCTTTATTATTGGAGTTATGAACAATCCCTTGCTACTATAATAATTTATCATATTTATTTGCTTCTTAAAGTTTCAGTTATCATGGTGCTTCCTTGTAATAATAGCGTTGAAATACCAGAAACTCAGATACACATCGTTAAATATGGTAATAATCATGTTAGTTATTATTGATAGTAATTTATTTTAACCATTTTATAACAAAACACATAATATATATCATGATAATGTTGATAAAAAATAGCAATAGAAGTTTATTTTGGGGACTGTAAATGCTGAAAACGCTATTAATGTAGGCAGGTATAAAAGTCCTTGCTTCTTTTTCATCTTAACTGTATTTAAAATCTTTTGTTATTAATACATTTCAAAGAAATTTCTAAAGAAATTAGTTAGGTCACTTTTCCTATAGATTTAGTAAGAAAATTAATGTGTTAATTAATTATTCATTCGTATTAATTGATTTTTAATTTATTGATTGCGTGTGGCGTCAAGAGACTTGTGGGGGCGAATTTACATGTCCAAAAAGTGTCTGAGTTGTTGTGGGTTCAAGTCCTGTCCTGTCTGTGTACACTTATTCTGATTTAAATCTACTTTTCACCTTCTGAATAATTAAATAAAGACCCTACGCTTCCGAAGCTTAACTGAATTCATTTGTTCATCCTGACTTTATCTAAAACAACAACAATAACATAACTAACTTTTTAAAAGATCTACTAACTATTTTGACCTACCTTGTCTTGGGACTTGTTCGGCCAACAGCTGCCGGCGAGCGGTGGCAACTTTTCTGTAAGGATATACAACCAACCATAGTAATAAGTTAACAGGGTTGTTTTAACTGAAAAAGATGGCTGCAAAAGAGATGAAAGCGGAGAATTGGGTGCAATAGTCATAGGCGTAATTATGGGTAGGGCGGGATTCCAGCAAGGACATATCGCGCTGTACCACCTGATACCCTGTTGGTAATCACGTGCTTTGGGTCTCCGCCTACATCAAGCACCCATCTAGGGCCATGGACCTCTCGATCTCCCCGTAGAATCTCCTGCAAGAGTCACCCACTATGAGTCTGGAAACCTCGGGTGACACGTTCCGAGGCCCATTGAAGAACATGACCTCAGCTTTATGCAACTACAGCACAAGGTGTTGAATGTGTGGGCGATGTCCTGGGGCTCCGCCAACATAACCTCGCCCCTGGCAACCGCATCTACCCTACCATTTATTTCTTATCAGTATCAGTTTCCACGTATTCCACATTTTCGGAAACTAGCCATACGCAGAGAAGCTCTACAGTCGG
This sequence comes from Eilema caniola, assembly GCA_949126895.1. NCBI lineage: Eukaryota > Metazoa > Arthropoda > Insecta > Lepidoptera > Erebidae > Eilema > Eilema caniola. The sequence continues at coordinate 9,586,424 of OX421460.1, read as the reverse complement.
GCTTCGGGTGCATCTTTGACTAAAGCAAGGACCCAAGCTCGGACCGGAATGCTGTTGCGTTGGAACTCAGTACTGTGTTCATAGCTTTGAGCCTTCGCACCACTCTAGTTTTTCCCAAGAGAGCTCAGGCACGTCCTTGTCATCCACGACTGATGCCATAGGTGACCGAGGCGGAGTCATATGCGATGAAACATGTTTCACCATCTGCGGTGGGAACAAGGCGCCAACAACTTCTGCGAGCAGCTCTAGCTAGAAAAATCAGGTCAGAAGCGGGACTCGGGCAAGCGACCGCGCGCAGTATTTAAACTACACTAGGCGCGTAGAAAATATTAATTTTCGTGCCTAGTAGAATATACTGCTTCCGAGCTGTTTGGCCGTGGTCTATGTGAAACTTGCATTCCAGACGTTTCGTCGATCACTGCGGTCGACATCTTCAGTGGCGCAGGGCCGGGCGACGACTTCGGAGGCAAGGTCTCCGAAGTCGTTGTCGCCCGGCTCTGCGCCGTCCGTGAAAGCCTGAAGACTTATATTTTCGTGCCTAGTATTAGATAGAGTATCTACTGGATATCTCAATTTCCAAAATTAATGAATGATGAGTTCTGAAAATTTTGTCTGCAAGGATCCATCCTTAGTCTTTAGCTGATCATCAGCATAGTATTAGGTTTTTGTCAGACAACATTAGAAACTCACATGAGCAACTTCCGTGATGGTTCATATTATCCTGATTGCGATGTCGAATGTGTGCATGTGAAGCTATGAAGACGTGGAAGGAGGCGCTTGAGAATGACGGCAGGTTACTGACGTTTAAAATGGTGAAGACTTAGTACTTGACGTTCAACTACTGATGTCTGGTTCATAGTAGGTACATACTATACCTACGTATTATTTTACGAAATTTATCAATAAGATTAGATATATTTATTGGTCGTTGACCAGTCCATTCTTGGTCCCTTGACCCCCTTCCTGGGGAGCGGACTAAGAACAGGGCTCTTGTCTGTGTATTATACCTGGTTGTACCAGTAGTTCTGTGAACAGTAGACCCTGCTATCACCATATGCTAGATTTTCCTGGTACTCTTAAACTTAAAAAAAAAGAAGGATACGTATCTTGTTCAACCAAAAAATAAATCTATTCTTAAAAAAAAGCTACAGAAAACACTTCCCCTTTTATCTCATTTCTTTTTTTATAACGAAATTCACCTCTTTTTTCACAGCAAGACCGAACCGGAAGTGACAAACCTACATGGATACGAACAAAAGCAAAATCTGTCAACTTGTCGAAACAAAGACTGTCTCTCTCGCTTCGCTTAAAATACTTAATTTTAACTTATTTATTTTTAACAACAATACTTGGATTTATCAGTTATTGTTCAAGTAAAAAAAAACTATAAACAAAGTATAAGTATTTTTTTAATTTTTATGGCACGATCTTGTTAAGTATGAATATAAAAAAGGCTCTACGAAGCAAAATTTTTTTACAACAATAATTTAAATATTCATTTTTCACTTACAATTAACTTATTACTAATTGTTTGTAAGTTAAATTGCAAACGGGAATAAAATATTTATAGTGTTCAGAACACACAATATATTTTTTAAATTTAAAAAGAAATCAATACCTTAAATTAATTAATTAATGTGCCGTACTCGCTTTTGCCGCCGCGCGCGCAATCTAAAAATGTGGCGCGCTGACCTATTTCCAGCGTTAAATCAAAATTATAAATAATGGAGATAGAGTGCCGGGAGTTGCAGTTTATTATTGGAAATTTCCTTCTCTTTCAGAATCTTTTTTTGAAACTTCTTAAATATCAATAGTTTATGAAATATTTGCAAAAAACGAAATACCATTTATTTTCATCTTTAATTGTTTATAACTTTTGCAATTTTTTATATGGTTACATGTGGTTTATAACTTTTGCAATTTTTTATATGGTTACACTTTTGGCACATTTTTCTAGGCGTCATTCCGGATCCAAAAAGCTATCGCACATAATTTTAAGAGCGGTATCTCTATTTTATACCATTTACAACTTGTCGTCTAGACTACTTTAGTTTCCATCAATTCACATAATGTTAAGAGTTATAAATATGTCCGACATCGTTATCGATAAGATATCGTTTGGAAAAGACAAACGAGGAGCAATAAAAGTATTTATTGGCCCTTATCTAACCTTAGTTCCTAGAAATAAACTAATCAATGAAGTGTTTCGTGGTGTATACAACACCATGGAGTGGATTGAGTCTCAATATTATTTATAAATTACGGCTATAAATGTGATTGGCTGGTCTATATCAAAAAAGTAGAAAATAAATAATAATTGAAAAAGTTAAGAGCTTTCTATAGAGACCGAACTAAACAAATAGAAGATATAAGTCTTCAGGCTTTCACGGCCGGCGTTGCATGTAGAATATACTGCTTCCGGGCTGTTTGGCCGTGGTCGATGTGAAACTTACGTTCCAGACGTTTCGTCGATCACTGCGGTCGACATCTTCAGTGGCGCAGGACCGGGCGCTGAACTTCGGAGACCTTGCCTCGCCGGCGGCTGACTTGCGACTGATGCCAAGCCTTGAATCACGGCTGTATTTATAGGCACGGTCGGAGCGGGGAATCGACTCACTCGATTCTGATTGGTCGAGCGCTGTGGCGCGGACGTACTCGATCCTGATTGGTTGTTTGCACTGTGATACCGAGTGGCTCTCAGTGCTGGGTACCAATCTTTTTGGAGCTGAAATCCCTCGTTTTTTCGGTTGAAGTTGTTGGGATGCTTGAATATTTCGATGGCTTCTCGAAGTATACGTGGGAAAAAATGTGTTGTGGTAGCTAGAACTTTCGTGTTCGTGGAAGATGTCATCGCAAACGTCGAAGCAAGCCTACGTAAACTCCTCCAAGAACTGGCTGAGAGGGTCCGCCAAGAGTCCTCTAGAGTTCTACAGTGAGCCAAGCCACCGAGGAGCAATATCACAGAGAAAGAACGGAAAGCCTTAAAGTACCTAAGAGCTAACAAGGATATTGTTATCCTGAAAGCTGATAAGGGCAATGCCACAGCGGTTCTTAACACTAAGGATTATGAGACCAAGATCAAGGATCTTCTCGACCCAGCTACCTACAAGGAGCTTCCAAAAGACCCAACGGCAAGAATCTTGAGACAGGTAAACAACCTGATCAAGGGTTCGTCTATCCCAGAAGAAACGCAAAGCTTCATCAAGAAGTCTGAAGCTCTTCCACCTAGGTTGTATGGGTTCTAGAAGCTTATAACATCAAGCCGATCTTCAAGCCCACGACGCAGCTACGAAATTTTCACCGTTCGGTCAAGGACCCACGTGATCCACTATCGCCAGCTGGAGTTTACAGAATCCCCTGCTCATGGGGCTCGGTATACGTGGGCACCACCCAAAGAAGCATCAAGACCCGCCTGTCGGAACATGAACGAAATTGCCGCCTCTGCCACTTCGACAAGTCAGCGGTTGCAGAACACACCCAAGAGGATCGAAGGTTCCACCTACCACAACACATTTTTTCCCACGTATACTTCGAGAAGCCATCGAAATATTCAAGCATCCCAACAACTTCAACCGATAAAACGAGGGATTTCAGCTCCAAAAAGATTGGTACCCAGCACTGAGAGCCACTCGGTATCACAGTGCAAACAACCAATCAGGATCGAGTACGTCCGCGCCACAGCGCTCGACCAATCAGAATCGAGTGAGTCGATTCCCCGCTCCGACCGTGCCTATAAATACAGCCGTGATTCAAGGCTTGGCATCAGTCGCAAATCAGCCGCCAGCGAGGCAAGGTCTCCGAAGTTGTCGTCGCCCGGTCTTGCGCCACTGAAGATGTCGACCGCAGTAATCGACGAAACGTCTGGAACGCAAGTTTCACATCGACCACGGCCAAACAGCCCAGAAGCAGTATATTCTAAATAGAAGATAAGTTTTATTAAATTTATATTAAGAATAGCGTTAAAACTTTCAATAAAAATAAATTCATAATAGTGTAATAAATAAAAATAGTTATTAATATTTATTGACAGATACACGTGTGAGTAGAGTCATTATCATTTTGATTATATCTTAAAAAGCACCTCACGCTTTTTTTGAAATAAAATACATTTTTTTATTTACACTATTATTAATTTATATTTATTGAATATTTTAACACTATTCTTAATATAAATTTATTAAAACTTATTTTCTATTTTTTAGTTCGGTTCTCTATCAAAAGCGTGTTTTTTAGTTTTTTTAACTATTGTTTATTTTCTACTTTTTAGTTTGATTTATTTATAGTAGCTTGTTTTTTTTCATATTTTAAAGACTATTAATTCCGTGATAACTAGTTAGAAATTAAAATTTCGGCCTTATCGACTATGGATAAAAATTATATAAATTAACAAAAATCTCATTTTGCAAATTGAAATGTGCAATAATTTTATCAAATTAGTGTATTGTCATCGGTCCTCGAGTTAAAAGTGGGTAAAATCGCGCCCAAAGGAGTCGGTTACAAACAAACCAACAAACATACAGGTGAAGCTAATAAAAAGCGTATAAAAACAATTATATAACATCAAAACTAAGAAACAAATAAACAGTTAACTGACTTATGTATGTATATTATTAACATTACACAAAAAGCTATAAAGGTTTTCTCTTAGGACTTAATTTTAAGGGTATGGCAGCAACCGCTCCCGTTAAAGCAAATATAAACCAATTCGGAAAAAACTGCAGGTGGACTCATGGGCTCATGGTTCCAAAGTGCAAACCTTGAATGCACTCGAGATTGGAGCTCAGGTGATGATGATGACATATTTTTTAGGGTTCTTATCATGTGATGAGGTGAAGCTTAGCATAGTACGCAGTATAAATAGATTCGCGTAGGTGTTGATAAAACTTAACTTTAAATAAAATTGTCCAAACAAGTCTATCGAATTGCTTTCAAAGTGCGTGGGTACTGTCGCATAATTTACTCATTCTAAATAATCACCTACTGTATCAAGTAACACGTTGCCAAAGCCCTTTAATAAATTCCAGGCACGGAATATTGGAGACTACTGATTCCTCCATCTTTGCTACACGTCCGATTTGATCGTGATAGGTTATCTTTGAATTTCCCTTTATTCCCATTTTATCTCTTTGATGTTTAATTTCGAGATGTATCTATGCCTTTTTATATACGTATATTTTACGCTCTGTGGGTGTAATTTGGGGTTCAGTTGGCTCTTTATAATAACTTATTTTCTACGTAATATCACCCAGGTGAAATGAATGGATAGAAAGAAAGTAAGAAACGACAGGAACAGATTGTTGAGATGCGTGAAGGTGTGGTAGGAGGCGTTTAAGAACGGCGGCCTGAAGTTAAATGTGGTGAAGACAGAATACTTGACATTAAACTCAACAAATCCCACAGCCATCCGCATAGGCGATGACTTGGTCGAGCGCACGGTCCAGGTTAAGTACCTGGGATCTGTACTTCACGTGACTGGTGACATTGACGATGACGTCAATGTCACCAGTCCGTGGGCCAAGTGGCGGGAAATAGCTGGCGTCACATGTGATCCCCAAATGCCAGTCAGGTTGAAGGGGCAGGTCTATAAGAAGATCATTAGGCCTGTCTTTTTACACGGCTGTGAGGCGTGGACACTGTTGGAGCGACACAAGCAGTAGCTGCGTGTCACGGAAATGAACAGGCTACGGTAGGGTCACGTGTAAAAATCACGTGAGGAACTCTCGCATCCGCGGCAACTTTCATGTCCGTGACATCGTTGATAAAATGCAAGAGAGTTGCCTTTGCTGGTGTGGCCACGACTTGCGGCAACCGCCAGGCTGCGTGGGTAATAAGTGCGTGGCAATGGCGCCCCCGCCGGGTCCAGGTAGAAGGGGTAGGCCCAAAAAGTCCTAGCTTGACGTCGTGCAGGGTGACATGCGTGCAAATGGTCTCACCACCATAGACGCCCAAGATCGTGCAAAGTGGAGGAGGAGGAGTCGGAAGTCGAACCCTGACCTCCGAGGGCGTCTCGGCTTCGGATGCAATCAGGATAACGTCTAAATCTCGATGATGATGATGAGAAAGTAAGAAAGAAAAGTGTTATTCAAGATACGCGCAATGTACATAGGTTTTTTAGATAAGTCTTACTTTGTAAATGTAATTATTTTAGGTACGCACATCATGCACATTGTACTAACCATAGGAATGGGAACCTATATTTCGGATGAAAAGTAGCTATGTCTAATTCCATACTGTTATCTATCCGTGTACCAAATTTTATGCAAATGTTATTTGGAAGCGGAATAAATCCAAAAGCTGTTCACCTTTTTCACCAAGATCTACTTACTACATATTTTATGGAACTTTCCAAAGTGTACCTTTTCTCAAGTAAAAGCGAACTGAAGTAAAACACTAAGGTAAACATATGTAGTACAAATAAAATTTGGCAAACTTGGCACGCCCGCCGGAATGTTAGCCACAGTAAACACTACGACCATAGTACATGACATGAATATCAGCTATCCTGCTCTATGTCAGCTATCCTGATCTCACCGAGGACCAGCTTGATAAGCTTGAACGCCTTAAATTTTTTTTGCATCAGATTCATATTCGGCTTACGTAAATATGATCACGTTTCTGAATTTCGTAACACAGTTTTTTTTTATTTATTTTTTTATTTTTTTTTATACCTGCGGGAAATCCCCTCGGATACCCACCCCTCCGGAGCCGGAGGGGTAGGTTATGTCGGACTCGAACCGACTAAACCGCACGCCGTCTGTGGGTCGATGTGCCAGGCCGGAGGTGAGGTTGTCTTTTGACATATCCCTCGCACCCCGGCTGACCCAGGGCCATTCCTCTCGGTCTGGCCCTCCTCGGGAGGGGGGACCACGCGGTCCCCGACTCGCCCCCGGTATGGGGGGGGGGGGGCGCGCATCGTCGTACGATGCGCGCCGCCGCCGCGGCCTGCTTCTGCTAGGGTGACGAGCGGCTCCACCCGTCACCCCCAGGCCCGCGCTCATGGGGGGCGGAGGTCGGTTTGCGCCCTGCGACGCCCGAGCCGCCTTCGAACGCGGCCAGCGATGTCCGCGAGTCTTTCTCGCTCGCTGCGCCGCGCCCGCTCTGCTGTCTCCTTCACGAGCATGACCTGCTCGCAGAAGGAGGCTTTCGTAACACAGTCAAGTGGCCCCGAATTCGTCTTTGCAGGAATGCTCATACATATTTTGTCATTATTAAATAACGTTCTTTTTAATTCAACTACTGCACTTATCTCAAAGAACGTTTTATATATCTCCATGATAAACATGCAAGATCCCTGAGGCCATCTAGGAACTTGACGCTGGGATTGCCAGCGCACTCTACCGCGTATTATGGCAAATCTTTAACTGTGAAGGCCATTGGCCTATGGAATGCATTGCCGGTAAAGATTAGAGAGGCACAATTCATAAATATCTTAAAAAATAGTAAAGACTCGATTAACTCTCTACAGCGTAGCCGTTGAAAACTCCTCACATTCACAATTTTATTTATTTATTTATCTATCTATATATCGTAATTATATTCTATGTAAATATTTATGTAACTCTTGTATTTATTATGTTAACAAACTACACCAACACTCACTTTAATACATACTTTTCATTCCTGTTCATGACTTATTTACATTTTGTAGCCAAATGTAATCACTAAAATACATGAAAAGCTATTGTAATAACACAAGTTTTATGTTTACGCGTAAAATTCTGTTGTGCTGAACAAGCTATTCGTCTTTGATCAAACGGTATCTCTTTTGCCGTGCTTAACTGCTTTATCAAGTAGTGGAATTCGGTACAAATAAAAATTTGTCTTATTCTAATTTCAGTCATCAAACTAAATACTACTTAGCATTGAGAATATAATCATTAATTAATGACACTGAAAAGTGACTTCCATTATTTGTACTTCAAAAAACAACAGGATGATTCATAGAGCCCCTCATTTAAACTAGATAATGTCAGGGCGATCAGAGGCTATCTTAGCCACACCAGCTGAGAGGTAGCCAAATTCCTGTGTAAATGAGGCGTGCATTAGCGCATAATATTTGAATGCAAAACACATTGTATGATAACTTTAAATTTTAAATCTAACGTGTATTACTTACATTCTCTGTATATACCGACCCACCAACTTCATTAACAAAGTGTAATACTTCTGGTGGAACAAAACCCTAAGTTAGCAAACGTGACTCATACTTTACTGGTTTTCCTTACAGTGCTATAATTTCGCAATGCTCAGCCTAACGATTTATAAATGAAAGGTTTGTTCCAAAATATGCTAGGTCAACAATTTGGTCTACTTTATACCTTTTACAGAAACCAATTACGTTTTCCGATGGACGGGCGCTCTCAAATGGTTTCATTCTTTTTTAATACGTGCATCTATAGTGAAGAATTACAACCATACAAACAAAAATAGTAATCAAAATATAGGTATTTAAACTATCAAGGTCACTAACATTATTATATCGAGTTATTAACCATGTTGTATCGTTGTACGATCACGATCACGAACAGCTCTGAAATATTGGAAAATCGAAACAATTCAACATGGTAAATCGGGATAGTTATCTCATTATACCTCTCATTATAAAGTAATCAAATTGTTCAAATATAACAACTAGTTGTACCTGTCGGTTGACGGGAAAGTTATATTATATGTAAATCACGAATTAAATGTACAATTTCATTTTATATTATTTTGTCTTTCATTTTTCATGGAACATTCAAAGTTACACATCTGAACATAAAATGAATCCATTAATGCCGATTGATCACACTAATGAAAATATCTAACAGTGTTTGATCGGTTCACTTTTGGCAACGGTATTTTTCATTCTCGCTTCGTTTGAATGATAATTGAAAGTTGTGAAAACTGATTGACCAATAATTCGGGTTCATGTTTTGACTTGAGACATGCAGACGACGCGGCGACGGTGTCATAATGTCACTTTCATTTTATTTCTATATTGCGTTTAAAATAATTTTATGACGACGCACAAACTCCTGCGACGATATATTGAAAGAAAAGAAAATGATTGTATCAATTTTATTGGCCATAATACATTGATAGAAAAATTAAATTGAAACGTCTGATATCAGCTTTACAGCATGATAAAATAATAATTGTAATAAAGCTTAAAGAAAACACACACACACACGCACGCACCTACACATAAATTTTCGCATGTATGATATTGGGCGTCAATGCACCGGATCCTCCGCCTTCTGCATCCAATCTGTCCCAGACACATTTTAAATTCGTCAATACATGAGTTTTTAATACTTTAATTTATTATCTCAATTTTTAGTTTCAACATAGAAATTACATATGAGTGTTGTAGGTATACTTCAATGCTAAGATTATTTTAATGTCAATAACAATAAAATTTAGCACCTTCCAATGGATAGTATGATGTATTTGCTTGTAATTTTTGTTTTTTTGATGTTCCTATTCACCGATCCTAACCCTGAATATTAGCCTACAATAAAAATAGTACATTATGGTACAAAGGTGTGAAGTTGGTGATTACCGCTGAGGTGCCATTGAGGTTAAGAGAGCCGAGGTCGGTAATCATCAATACACACGTGTATCATACGATTTTTTTCAACACTCTTAATGCTAAAATAGATATTTACTCTTGCAGTCTTCAGGTAGAAACTTTAAATAACACAAAGGACTTTACATTAATTACATCATATATCGGCCGTTGTACTACATAAATTATTTTCTTCATAGCTAGTACTTGTAGACCTTTTAATAACTATAATTCTAAAATGAAAACGTGTGAAATTTTGCTATGCGCGCGCATCTCTATCGGCCATAGACTGAAAGAGGTTACAGTTTTATATTTGTCGCGGACTAAATTGGGAATTTAAAGTTTTTAAAGTATTTTTCTGAGAAATAAAGTTACCAGATAATTGACGTTTGGTTTAAGAAACACGTATAAGTTGAAATTACATACATATTTAAATACGAAGTTGCATGAAATGAGTAATAGGTAGGTATATTATATATATGTAGGTATATTTATTATTTGTACCATTGAACACGACCTATGACAAAAAAGGGAGTAACTGAAGAAATGTCATCTGACAGGAATTAATGGAGGAGAATGATATGTGGCGACCCCAAATAAATGGGACTAGGGCTGGTAGATGATGATGAACACAACCTGTTTTGTATCGAAACTTTTTTAAAACAAAGTATCTGAATCAATCAAATTAAAAAAGAAAAACTATAACTCACTTTTATTTTATAGCTTTGAAAAAGTCACAGATTTTATAACAGGTGTGATAATGTGCCTAATTGCGGTGAAATTAGAGTCAGTTTATGAGCAACTGTGTTGAAAAATTATTTTATTGTAATCAGTCCTCGTTTGAGAATTTTCAAATCGAACATTTCGATACTAATATAACATTGCAAAAATCACTAATAATATTTTTTCCTTTATGTTCGTAAATCATCAATGCCGAATCTCCTAGATCGATCGAATGTTTACAATTTTATTTCTCGGTTCACGTAACAAAGGTGGGTCCAAAGGCAAAGTAATACCACTAACCCAGGGCTCGAGTCTTCACTGATTCCCACAAAGCTAACGTAATTCTAAAGGCCAGAAATATGAGCCATTTAAGTACATACCTATATGTACACCGTGGTCTCTTATTGCCGGAATTGCGAGATTAGACGGGTATTACGACGGTAATTCTACTGGGATTTTGAATAATTGAACACCCATGTCTGTAGTTACCAACCTAGATGCTTAAATAAATAACATGTTACGGGATGGCTCTTAGGCAGCATTCGGACTTTTAAATAAGTCACGAATTTTGAGATGTCGAGTAACAAAATCTACATTACTCCGGAGTCTGGGCTTTGGGCAAGGTTGAGGGCAACTTAGAGCCCTTGAATAAAGGTGCGAGTGCGTATTCCACTTCAGGTAAGAGTACTTAATTAATTACGTGCTCTATCTAAGATGCTTAAGAGGTGGGAATAGTCCTTGACAGAAGCAGCTGTTTAATTTTTTCCAAAGAAATAAAATGTCCCTTGGTAAGAATTCGGTAAGCTTCATCGATGTAAGTAAGATTTTGTATCTATCTATCTGATTTTTCAATAGAGATTTTACAACAAACTGTAGGTACTTGAGTATTTAGCATTTAATTCAGCAGAGTTACGGTTTAGTGTATGTATGTAGGAACTTTTATTATAATATTCTTAGTCATTATCATCGTCTTAGCATTGTTTCCGGGTGCATTTGAGCTATTTACCTCTACCTAGTACTTATTTCTGAAAATTTAATAGTCTTGGTATCAAATCTTACTCAACTCACTATAACGTCTTTAATTTCAATTTTATCAAATTAAACCTGCCAACCCTATCACGCTTACTTATTACAGTATTTATCTGGATGCAATAAAGCAGTAATGTTGGATGACAAGATAATTGAGCGCCATTCTCAGAATTACTTAGGTTGATTTTTATTGAGAATCTTAATATATTCTTATCGAAAAAAAATATATAATAGGCTCAGAATACAGTACATAAAATATTGTGAGTTTCATCAGTAAATGTGTCCAACGAAGTTAAGAGATTGATTAATATACCAAAAGGAACCAGGGTAACGACTATTGTCGACCTTATCGCGCTCGCTAACGTACATAACCGGACACTAATGTAATGGAATGGAATTTCTACTGTATCAACCTCGTTAATACTTAGAGATTAATTTGATAGAATTCCTTGCATATAGAAGCCACTTTATGTGCTATATATATTTATACATTTCTGGTAGTAGTAGTATTAGAGATTTAAAAGTAACATTACTTTTCAATCAAAATAACTAGAAGTTACCCGCGTGAAGTTTTGAACCTATTTCTGCAACACATGGAAACTTATTCCCGTGATAAATGTTAAACTACAATCTAAACCTATACCAAATTTCAGACAGATTGGTTTAGCCGTGAGAGCGTGATTGAATAATAATAATTAATCATCCAAACATCATCACAAACTTATCCTACTAATATTATAAATGTGAAAGTTTGTGAGTATGGATGAACGGGTGGATGTATGGATGGATCTTTGTTATTCTTTCACGTACAAACTACTGAATGGATTTAAATGAAACTTTACAGTAATATAGCTTATACATCAGGATAACACATAGGCTATATATCATCACGCTACTACTCAAGGGAGCGGAGCAGTGATCAGTAATGACAACAAATCCGGCCGGCATATACAGAGAAGTGACAGTGTAGTTATTTCTGTTGCTAAGCCAAGGCGCTGTAAATCACGCAAGCGCGCGGACTTAGCGGTTGGCGTTCGAGCAGGCTGCTATAAATTATTTGAATACAAACAATGTACACGCTCAAAAGGCTGATACTTGGTACAGGGATGGATTTAGCTTAGGAACGGACATAGGCTCCCTTATATCGCGAAAGAAAGGGTGAGGGGGGGGGGAACAGGGGATGAAAGTTTGTAATTTTTGAAGATATCCTGATGAAATTTGGTACAGAGGTGAATTAGAGCTTGGGAACACTACGTAATAAACGATATCCATGCGGGCGGAGCCGCGGGCAACAGCTAGTACATTTATAATATTAGTAAGATAATAATCCCAAAGTAATACATAGAGGCGAACTTACATTCCAATTTCGTTAACTTTGTTTTTTCGTAAGTACTTATTTTAGGTGGAATAAACAATCAAGATCATGAAATTTGATTCAAATCACTACATTAGAAAACCTCGATATTATTTTGGTTTCATCTTGGAATTATTTAATTTGTAATCAAAGACGTTTAATACGATGTGAAGGAAAATCGCGGCTCTCAAAAACGGCACAGACAATGTATATATATTATATCTTATTATATAAAAATAAATTACCTACTTACTCGCGTGAAGAAAGTAATACTTGTTACTTTTTGTTAGAGGGAGAAGAATATAATAATAAAAAAGACGGGTTGCACTCTGGGAGTGCCGGCAGAAGTGAAAACATTTTCTTTTTTTCTTTCTTCGTTATATACATAGAAAAAGATAAAAAAGAACATACCATACCATACCTATAATATAGCGCTAATCATAGAACCTATCACTTATATTCTGCTAATTTTCTGTCAGAAGAAATTAATAAATTATGAAAAGAAAAAATAATCACAAAAATAATAAATTACAGAAAGAAAAAATAATCATAAAAAGTAATAAATTACAAAAAGAAAAAATAATCACCAAAAGTAATAAATTATAATAAGAAAAAACAATCACAAAAAATCCTTGAAGGCCAGGTGGTTTGAACCCGATACTATCTGAAACTATAAGGACTTACAGTCGAAGTGCTTACCGTTTAAGCTACGACGCTATATATTGTAAATTGCAAAATAGATATCGGTATTTAAACTATCATGGTTGTTTATTACATGGTAAATATCCCGAAAACTTAATTAATAGTGCAAAATAGATAGTCTGTACCAATCTTGTATGACGTCAGTCGTCGGTTACGGTTCAAAGGTCAACTAATCCTGACGCTTCCTTAACATTTTACACCCATCCAACGCCGCTAAAGAAGTTTTCACTTCAAAAATAATATATTATTTCATTGATTGTGATTAATACAGTTTATTGCTTTAAATGAAACCCGTTTGAGATGTATTAAAATCGAATCAATTGATAAACCCACAATGATGATGGGACGCTTTGGCCTTCTGTTTCTACGCCGGCCCGTAGGGTTGATACAGGCTTTTATTTCGAGTATGCCTTCTCTCGCAGTGATATCGCCCGCGAATTTTACCGTTAGTCGCCTCTTACGACACCCTTCGAATGAGATGCAGTGGTCTTATCGACCCTTATACCAAACTTCATCAAAATTGGTTTAGTGATTAAGGCGGAAAGACGGTCCAACAAATAGGCGCACACACTTAGTACGGATTACAACATTAGTAAAATTTTATTAAGTTTTGTTCAAACGTTCTGGTATTATGAGTGACAAACATCTATACATTTAAAATGTATAAGTAGTAAGTCTTTGAAACCGGTAAAATATATAAGACGTAATATCATCAATTTCAAGGGAGATATGATAAAAAGACTAATGAATTTTTATCTACCTAAGAAATGTTTTGTTTTAAGTACCCATTTAAAGTCTTGGAAATTGTTAGTAGGGATGTAGTATAAGTTTTCGATACAAAGAGCGGAACAAGAAATTTATGCATCAATGAATATAGGAAATTGAATCGAAGACGAAAACTTCGAAGAAATTTATTTCTTACCGTAGCTATTTCTGTCGAACAATCACATTCTCGTTTTTTCTTAAGCTATTGAAAAGAGATTCCGTCTATAATATTGTAGGATTAGGATTTAATTTTGGACAACATGTTCAGTACGTCCAGCTGTAGGCTGTAATAGGTTGATTGATTGATAGATAGCATATCCGATATATCCTATCTAAGCTAACTTTATGAACTTAGCTAAAATGCTGAAGATTGTTTATACAAGTGATTAATGGCGCTTGGTGGCACTTACTATACATTTTGAATAATGCACATGTACTTTGGCTTTTTGTTATGTAAACCTTAGGGCGCAGGGAGAAAAGAGGATCATCGACATTTTGAATGAAATCAAAGTAGTGATGGCACTTGAAACATATTGAACAGGCCTTTCATATGACATATTTAAATCATTCATTGCTTTGTAATCCCCAATATTAAAAAAATACGTCTAGAAATAAAAAAAGAGCTTCTTTCATATCGAACTAGTGCAGTGTGCAGTTAAACACCTTTTAACTTTGTTTGGTATGCAATGTGCACCTTTTGTGATTCTAAGCATTAATTAGCGTTTATATTCATTTGTGTCTATGATGATGTCCTTCTTTCCCTGTGCCCTACCTTTGAGAATGCCGTGAGGTAAAACAAACTCTGTGGAAAAGTACAAGTGTACTATTCAATATAAAATGCTAAAGTTATAGTTACCTTGTACAGTTCAAACATACCTAAAGTTTAATTCCTCTGCGTATTTAGTGCGGGCTTTCAAAGATTATCTTGTTAAATAAATTATTAGTTCGAAGCCAGACTAAAGCTTTTGTAGTACACATAATGTAATTAATACTAAGGAGTTAAAACAAATAGCTGTGTTCTATAAGAACGGAAATATTAGTACCTGCATTTATTATTTATATTAAAGATCTGAAGATAGACTCATTACATAGATGAATTTAAACTCATTTTGTAAACGGTTTAAGTATATTTTAGGTAGTTAAATTCGTTGAAGAAGTGAGTAAATCCGTTTTACTGAACCTCATTAGTTGATAAGCGGGGTCCAAAATCATGGCCATCATTCCAGATACTCTCTAGAACAGTGCTCTCATTAAATTCTTTTATACGCCCCGCTTAGAAAATCACGGCTTGGTCGAAATGACACAATGAATGTGTGGGCACAGCACTGCGGTTCTTTTTTATATGACAAAGAAAGACTTTTTTAATGCTAGCATATTGGTAAAAGTGCATGCTAGATGATGATATTCACCTTGGCTTGTTTTGTAGTTTCTTTGAAAAGAACCAAAGTTATTGCACATTTTAAAAATTTCAAATAAATTTATATTTAACACGTATACGTTCATTCTAGTATGAAAATACAAAGGTATATTAACAAAGTATGAGATATTATGTCTATCACAAAACCAACTCACTAACTAGAAAAATCGCTAGCCTTTCAAACCTAGTTTGATTCACCGGTCTATGACGGTATTGGAATCCGTTGGGATTACGAACTCTGCATTGAGTTTCGCTATTCTGCACATTTTCTGCTTCACTATGATTTATTATCCCTCTTCATAAGGATTAGATTTTTTAAGGGTTTTTAATACTCCATAAAAATGAACAGACAATGGGATATTGTTTGTTTTAAATTTTGATATAAAATTAATGTTGTGATTTATTATTGGAGTGGTTAATTTTGTATTCAAAGCCGCTTTTCATTCAAGTGGGATTCAGCCGTGAGTGGGATGAATAAGCCTGAGCGGTTTATCTAAGTACATTATATATATCTAAGTACTTTTGTGAAATATACCGTGGCGGTGGTTTTTACCAGGTAAGCTGACGGGAAAATAATAAACCCAGCTTAGGTATACTACGAATACTTTTGGTAAAGTATGAGAAAGCAGCTCAGGAGCAATATTTATAACTCGTTACTCCTTTTATTCCTAATAATATTTAGACATCAATACTACTCACGGTGACGTCACATATATCGGACTTTTGCACGCGATGTTTTTTCTATGCGCCTGTTAATAACGTGCAGAGGACGCGCTAAAACGTGAGTCCGCAGTACGTTAAAAACTTTGTGTTCAAAGCCCGTAAATGGCTTGCACGATTTCATCGTTGTATGCACTCATTTCAGTGTATCAGTTCAGAGGTGCAGTTGGATTGGCAGTTGGCAGTATACATTTTGATTGCTCCAAGTTTATTTGCACTAGATTTAAGCCAAATAATCATAAATTCAACACATGAGCATCGAATATGAAATGGATCTGTCAAAGTATAAGTGGTAGCTGTTTGGAGTCAAACGTATTTATTCTTAGTACAAAGTGGGCTGTGGGTATTGGTTTTAATTTTAAATGTTCTCTGCGGTTGTGACTGCGTGAAATACTGCCCCTCTAGACAAGTGGCAATTCGTTGACCGGCGTTTGATGGAATATAATGACGAATGAATGGGATTTGACGTTTATGACATGCGTAAACGACTGTCACTTACGTCAAATCCCGCTTGCCACTTGTCTAGAGGGGCTCATCTCGTTCCGATAAATAGTATGACCTCACCTTCGGCCTAGCACTACGACCCTCAGACGGCGTGCGGTTTAGTCGGTTCGAGTCCGACATAACCTCCCCCTCCGGCTCCGGAGGTGGGTATCCGTGGGAATTTCCCGCACGTAAAAAAAGAAACTACTTCACCTGTAGATATAACTTTTTATTACTCTTCACCTTACCTAAAACTAAGCGGTTTACTCGGTTCGAGTCCGACATAACCTCCCTCTTTCGGCTCCGGAGGTGGGTATCCGTGGGAATTTCCCGCACGTAAAAAAAGAAACTACTTCACCTGTAGATATAACTTTTTGTTACTCTTCACCTTACCTAAAACTAAAGCGTGCACCTCACATTTGAATTTAGTTGGGCCCTGCCGAACTTGTTGGGACTATATACACCTTCGCAACATACTCTTTTTACCCGACTGCCAGGAAGGGTTTTTTCGCGCGTATCTTGTATGAATCTTTGTAATATTCTTTATTAACTCATATATTCTGAACCACTGTACCGATTTCAGTTTCACCGTACCGATGTTTAAAATGAAAGGTATTTATTGCCCAAGTGTTCTTGAGTTCATAAAATAGGAACAAAAGCCAAACAAAAAAAAATCACTCAACTTTATCGAGATGGGTATCAAAATGAAGGAAATTAGAAGACGATGACAAAAATATCTATGTCATAACTAAAAAGTATAAAATAAAATAATTATCAAAAATAAAAACCCGACTGATGCTAAATAGATCGGAACAAGCTTTATAGCTGGCGGTATCCGCTTGCAAATCTCCAACTTTATGAAAATTAATAGGTACCGCTTGCTATAAAGGTTTTTTCGATCTTTTCAGCATCAGTCGGGTTTTTTATTTTTAATAATTTATTTTATTCTAACACAGCATTCTACTTTCAATACTTTTTACATAATTTTTTTTTTTTATATTGATTCATACACAATATTAACATTGTGGATCATATGGTAATCTTATACATAATAGAAAACAGAAAAACGTGAGGAGATTTCAAAGGTAAATCCAATAAAATATTTAGAAATCAGCACTTCAAGCCTCTTGGGTATGTTCCTGTCAAATTAGAAACATTTTCAGACAACAGTAAATGAAACTGTCAATTCTTAGTGCTAAGGAAAGAGCTTTACTTATTCTTTATATATCTACTTGTAATGTTGAATACCATACGGAAAAAATAATTGTGGTAAGTGAAATCCTTGAGATAAGAACTGAAGAACTTCGGACTGAAGATTACGGGTAGAAATGAAACCTTTTTAAGGAGAAACCAATTTCCCAAGCAATTATCGGGCTTCATAACACAAATAAGAGTCCGAAAAGTTTTTCTGTTGAAATTGCTGCTTTTTCAGTAAAAGCTTATTTTGCAGTAAGAATTTTACACACAAAACATACTTTCTTTGTATTTTATTAAAAACATTGCTTAAATTTTATCAAAAATAAATCAGATCACATTATGTATTCGTAACTTTAAAATATACAAGCTTACAATAGGATATACTCGTACAATATACTACTTATATTATAAATGTAAAAGTTTGTTTAAATGGATGTATGAATAATGGTTATATTATGGATGTTTTTTTATTCTTTCATGCAAAAACTACCAATAAACTATTTGGGTGAAATTTGGCACAGAGATAGATTGTAGCCTAGACATTGATTTAATAAGGTGATGGTGAAATACTCATTTTCAATCACAATAAAATTTAAATTTAGTAAAATGCTATAAAAATACACAATATCTTTAACCACGACTGTACCGAAATCCAACTAGTACCACGCACGAAATGGCACTCGAATATGTTTGACTCATATTTCCTCATCTTACTACCGAGCATGAATAAAACATAAGGAGAGTCCCAAGAACCGACAATTTTTTGTACGACGATATTGTTTCCGACCTTGATACAAATCTAGATTGTGTTCCTTCACAAGTCCAAGAATGGAGAAATTTCATTCCTCACGCGTGCTTTTATAACAACGTCTAGCTATCTAGCTTAGCATCATTTATTTTGATACCTTGCTAATGTGTGTGATTATAAAACACATAATAACGTCTACATAGGACGTAAGACGTTATATAACATTGTGTTAGGAATACTAAAAAGTCTGATATTAGAATAAGAGCAAGCTGTTATGAGAACAAAGTCAGTATAGACAATTTGATGATCTGAAAGAAATGGAAGGCAAAAATGTCATAATAGGAGATAGCTTTGAAATAGGAGGCTATTGTAATGACGAATGAGGCGTAGAGCTGAAATTGGATAGCCGATATAAACGATGAAGTATGAGGCCGTAGTGACTGGTGATGAAAATATGGGTACTCAAACAATGCAGTGGTTAGATTGCAGAGATATAACGTCATAAAAATCCGAGTAGTAGAGTAAAAGATTTATTGTGATATGCAGTTGCTGTTTACGATCTTGTTTGATATAAAATTATCTTCTTGCTAGAAAGCCAGAAATACTAAAATAGCGATTATTAGTATTAAATGTTTTATTTTTTATGCTATTACTGAATTCTAGAGGCACATGATTATTATTTCTCGGTTACATCTGTACTAATAGTTCTCAAAATTATTTTGTCATTTTTAGTCAATTTTGTTGGCTTTTAATATTTAGTTAACTAAACTATAACGCTCCTTTTTTGTCAAAAAGGTACTTAAAAATTGCCTGGTTTCAATACAAACAGAAATAGCAGCATTTCTCGAAAACTTCAGGCGTTTCGCGATAATATTCAACGTTTAACAATTTCAAATGCAATAGTAAACAACATTATCCAATATTGTTGAAATAATTACATCACCAGCACCATAAAAATATCAGGCAATCATACGTAAAAAATAATTTGTGATTATTGTTTGTTATTATAGTGTCGTCATCTAGATAATTTTTAACGTAGTAGTGATCACTATCTTGTTATAAAACACATGATTCTCCTAATGGTTGGTAATCATTGTAGTCTACGGTATATTATATATATATATACATTTACACCAACGTCTTTCTCCTTTCAGGGTCCGAAGTACTAATTTATAAGGAAGGCTTAATCATACATCAAGCATATGAAACAGGATAGAAATATTGTTTCGGTCTACCCTGAAGACAGAAAGGCATTATTGCATATTTTTTATAACTCAAACCAATATAAATACCTATTAAATATATAGCAACATTTAATATGTTAGGGTCGTCAATCCAAGGTACTTAAAGAATTATTTACGAGTAAGAATAAGTCAATATGAAAAGGTTTCTACGGCAGTATAATAAATTTTCAGACGATAATACATTTTTAAGGTGTTCGCAACTTTTATAACGTTGTCAGAGAAATACAATTGTCGCAAAAATCGTTTTTATTTGTTCACACAATGTGAGTTGCAGCTGCTACCGTACACAGAAACGAAAATAAATGAATTTATAAAATTTCACCAGAGTTTTACTTCATCGGATTAGGTTTTGTTGTAAATTGAAACTGGAAAATGTCCAAAATTCGGGGCATTATTCAGTTTGAGTTGAGTTTCAAACACATTTATAATATGTATAGTCGCTTTGGTGGCAGTCATAAAAGCAAAGAACGCTAACGGAGAAGTTGGTAAACGGATCCAGGGCTTCAAAGCCTAAAGTCGGTGATGATCATTTCCAAATCGAATAACACAGAAGCATTATTCAATTTGGCAATGAATTTGAATGATACTCATTCCATTACACATCACATACCTACCTTTAGCTTGAGCGTTAGAGCGTTTTCAAATTCATCCGATAACCGATATCCAATATCCGATATCAGTGTCGAACGCCGACATCCGATAGCCGACACCTAGTGCTGTTATCATATTTATCAGATAAAATCGTATTTATATACAATCGTGTATATGTACATAATCGTAAATACGGCCATTTGCTCGAAAGCGCAGACTAGTTAGCGATGCTAGGGATGAAAAAAAAGTGCAAGCAATTTTCGACCTTATTGGCATGACATGGTATCTTGTATTTTTTCTTATATTCGTGGTCAGCGTCATCAATCAAGGCGAAAAGACAAGTGACTAAGAAAATGTCATCAACGTCCAAAATGGCTTGCAGTCGGTGTTTTAGTCTCTTCGTGATCCGATATCAAGCCAAAATGATGTTGGCTCCGATAACCGATATCGGGCCGGACAATGTGAAAGAGAGATACATATGTCATACATTTGATTTCTTCTGATATCGGAAGACGGATATCGGATATCGGACCACGTGAAAACGCTCTTACGCGAAACAATAAAAACTTCTGGGCCAATATCAACTCCCCTGCAAACTGGCACTGCTGATTGACGTAAGAGACAATGGCACAGGCTTTCCTTTTGAGGTTGTGAGGTCAGATGGAAATAAACAGGCCCTGAGCTCCGAGGTCAAGGCTTCGAATGCAACCGAGGCTCTCGGTAAGACTTCTATTAATTTAGCTCACTATCTTTCAGCTAAAAGTACGACAGGAATATTTTTATTCAGCTACTGCTTTACGAGCTAAAATATCTAAAATACGGCAATTTTATATTGTGGTCATAAATCGTTAGGTTATATGTTTAAAACACGATTCATTTTATTAATATGTTCTAGAATTCAAGGACTTATAAGTCATAAAAATGACGTAAAACACGGTATTCTCTGTGACTTATCCAATATGGCGGTCGTCGGGAGTCAGTAACCGCGTCTTACGTTTCTCCAGGATTTTACTAATAAAACTTTTTTTATATCTGATCACATTAAATCAAATTTCGTAAATTTAAGAGCTAGAGTATCTAGTGCAAAATTTCAACTATTCGGAAAACTATTTCTATCAATATTACAAATACAACTTCGTTCACTTGCTTAAAAATATAATCGTACATATAATTGTATCGTTGTGTTTATATTTAATATATATTATGTATATTTATGTACCTTATATGTATCTAAGTACAAAAAACCTAAATCTGATTATATATACATCATGGTATGTACCTATAAAACAATTACTTCATAAAAATTTTGCTCATGTATACGGTATATTCTCTCTATACCTAATGTTACTCTCAATAATGCACCTACTGAGTCTTTCTCTGAATTACCTTTGGTTGACAGTCCGCCTATGTAAGTTTATAAATTTGTAAAATATGTATTCATTTTTCATGTTTCATGTAGTGTTGTAGTCCCCATAGCACTAAGTAAATATTTGTTTAATTTCATTAAATCATGAGAGGATTAGCAGCCACAGTGATCAATAAATTAGAATTTGTTAAGCTACTTTTGAAGTTGACTATACTTGTGCATGAAGTTTTATAAATGAATAAATTAATTAATAATTGTGAATCGAGGTATTTCTGTACCTACAACAATTTTACTCCTTAAATAAGTGAAGAATTGTGTTAGAATAATATTGCACAATGTTTCGCTAGAACTAAATCCGTTGGCAACATAAATTGCTTTTTATTCATTAACTTTACTTTTTATTTTCAGGACAAGTTGTTAAATAAATGTACTGTATAGCTAGTCTCCGAGTTAAAAAGCACCAAATGGCGTTATCGTTTAATTTTAAACTATTTTAAAGAAATTAGTCGAGAGAATAATAGTACAATATTAAGACCCTCCCTCAGGTTCGAACTTCGTCCTCCTTTAATTTTCGATTATTCGAAAAAAAGATATTATTCCTTTGGATTTAAAATAAATTTAATGTTCTAAAACGAATGTCTCATGCCGTCCTGATTACAGCTGCTGGTAGATAGGGTGGTCCACTAATTTAATAACACACGGTAGGCGAGTGCCAGGTAGATAACAGGGAAGCCGCGTCAAACTATGTTTTTTGGATTTTTTTACTGCTACCTCATTAAAATGCATTACAAATAATGTGTTATATATTCAATCAGGCTAGAATAAGAGTAGTCTGATGGAGTTAAGTATAATTATATTCATCTGTAATAAATTTCTATCGTTGATCACGGTTGTCAGATCTCTTGATTTTCTCATTCCAATGTGGCTTATCTTTACTTTTACGAGGAGTGACTGGCGTCTGAGCCTTGACCTTGAGAAGGAAACCGACATGCTAGGATCCCTTCAGTTAGTCAGTAGGTGTAATAGCTTGCTGGTGAGATTAGCATTCCTTCATTCAATATTATTTGTTTCTACTTTAATACAATATATCAATGCCTTAAACGATCCTAACAACGTTCTTAACTTTATATTTTATTTACTTTTATATGACTGGACTAAGATCATTTATCATCATGTGCTCCGATTGTTTGTGTACTAGCCTTAAAAACCACTTTTCTTTTATAATTGAGCCAATTTATTGTTGAAAACTTTTTCAACACCACAATGAACCAAACAAAAAGAGAATTACGCGAGTCAATCTTCCGAAGTGTGAGTTATGTTATGATTGTGAGTTCGAATTAAAAATCCATTTATCCAGAATTTTACAATATACTGGTCAACTTTTTGAATTATTAAAATAATTAACGTGTAATTTTATTATAAATAAAGCAATGATTTTTTATGTTTTGTAGGACATTATTAATTTATACATGACCATGTTATGACTTATATGTATGAAGGTAATAACGTAAGTACCTTTGATTATGTTTAGGCGGAATTATAAACAAAACGAAGCTTTATAATCGAAATTTGATACTAAAACTTCGTTTTGAAACGAAAATTTTTGTTTACTTATAACTCTTCTTGCAAATTTATTACCTTTGATAGTATAAAATAAATAAAATGATTTGATAATTAAAATTCATAATATAAAAAATAAATTAAAGTTATCACAATGTATACCTTCAACTAAACAAAATCTATTCTCTCTATTTTCAGTTCTACATTGGAACACAGAACTTGGACGTCGAAATTAAATAAAATAAAAAATTGTAACTTGGACTTTTAGAGATAAAATAAGAATTAAAAACCCTTTTAATTCTTATCTTATCTCAAAACTGAGAAAAATTTGTACAATTTGTAATTTCAAGTTATCTTTCAAGCAGTACATTATGTGCTATAAACTCAGAAGATATACAAATTATACACAGAAACACAATAAAATAAGCTGATTGCTCACAGTTCTCAGCGGCCAGCTCTATACAGGGTGTAATCGTTAAGTGTGTCCAGGCGATTATTCCGTAACTATTACAGATATCAAAAAACTTTAAACTGATATCGAAAGTACGTTACCTAACGAATAAAATAACATCAAAAACTTTTAAAAAATCAAACGAGAGGTATCTAATATTTTGACATTAAACACTCCCATACATTTAGTACGAGATTAGTAGAAAGGTTTTAGGTGCGTACACCAGAAGGGACTTCTCTATTTGGGTACTCTTTTCTGTAGGCGATATGGCCGCTCTTTTGTTACAATCATATTTGTAGTCAATTTTTAGCATATCTCTCTTTTCTCTTTTGGAATATGCCATTTTGCAATCAATATATGAAACAATCATGATTATTACGGCAAATTAAAAAAAACACCGATAAATTGGCGGGAACAACAACCCGAGATAAAAGTTTTGAATTTAGAACGAACACCAAAGAGTATCTTTTTTTTGTAGTGTGTTGCTTTTCAGTTAGCTCAAATTACTTAATGCGATATTAAAACACGGTTTATTACTAATTTCAAGTGGTAAGATAATTAATTTACACATGTATCTATTTCAAAATCATCGTTGTCATATTATACGTAATCATAAAATATGATTAAGGTAAAATGGGTACTAGATCACTTAAAATAAGGAAACTAAAACCTTTCTACTAATCTCATACTAAATGTATGGGAGTGTTTAATGTCAAAATTTTAGATACCTCTCGCTAGATTTTTTAAAAGTTATTAATGTCATTTTACTCATTAGGTAACGTACTTTCGATATCATTTTAAAGTTTTTTGATATCTGTAATAGTTACGGAATAATCGCCTGGACACACTTAACGATTACACCCTGTATATAATAATATTATGAACGAGTAAAACTTTGGGAAATCGGAATTCGACCGCAGAATTCTATTTTTAGGTTAGAAATAAAAGAACAGCAACAAAAATAAAAAACAATATGAATGAATCTCTTGGCAAAAAATACGTACAAATTTAGAACGTCCTCCTTTCTTGAAGTCGATTAGAGAATGTTAATAAAGAATATAATTTGTGCGCTAATAAACCACAAAGTTTTTATTTAAATTTTCAAGCAAATTAATTTGTTGGTTTTTCAAATACGTTCATTGCCATACTCTGTAAACTTAGACCAAAATATTGAAATTATGTATTTAATAGAAATATACCTTTAGACGAATAAATGAATAAAAGGCAACTAGCGATAGCTTTACAACTAATTTAATAACAACATTATTGCTCTCACATCCAGCCAGTAAAAAAAAGAATTCCAAAACTTTTTACAGAATGGCATAATTCAATTTTAAACAATTTAGCTTTCTATCTATTCTGTAACGAGAGACAGCCAATTCTGACACTAAGTTTTTAGAATCTTTCTTTTAAATTATTTAAAGGTGCTTTTACAAATCGTAGATATAGACATTGGCCTGAATACTTAAATGTACAATGTTCGTTGTACTGACTTTAATAGGAACATAATGGAAGGCTGTTGAAAACTAGCTGATAACGGTGTTCTGTTAATTATTTTAATTTTTAGAGTCAAACTAAGCAATTTTTTAGATTATGTTTCGGACCTGAGTATATCTCATAGCTCTTGTCTATTATTTTCTTAAACCAGTTGATTATATCTTTTATCACTTTATATTTAAATCTTTTTGTTACATTATATCCTAAGAACCATGTACTTGGTACCTTGTCTGCACATTTACAGTCTAGTTTAGAAACTTTACATTGATACAAAATGTCCTCTATTTTAATAAAAGTTGTTCAGAGATAACATTAATTCTAAACTTCATTTGAACTTCAAAAGAAAGAATAACCTCATTTACTTCCGTGTTTCCATACAAACGTACTTTTAAACAACATGGAATCCTCTCTACGTTTTCATTAAAACACCGAGCCACAATGTCAAAGGGCAGCAAACATTCAAGATCTTAATGAGTACCCACTAAGAGTTCTTTTCTCTTTTTCAGAATGCGACGCCGCCTTTTCAACCCCGAACTAAACATAAGAAGATAACAGTGAAAACAATGACTATTAATTTAAGCGCTTTACTTTACGTACTCCAAATTTAGTGCCAAAACAATGCTTTGCTGTGGAGAACTCAAACTCCTCTATGCCACTATTGTTCTTTTACTTGAAGCCGAGTTGTTGGTTAACACGGGAGCTATGGAATCGAAAAGGTCTTCCATTATGGTGACACAGAATGCGGACGACTTTAGATCCTTGGAGTTATGTACGTCCAAAAATCAACAGAGGCTTGGCAGTGTGTTTGGCAACTTCACGAGGCATCATAAGAAAGGTAAAGATTTTTTTTATTCAATCCAATGTTCTCGTAATACATTTGTTAAGGTATCTTACACAAGTTAGAAAGTCAAATAAACTCGAAATTATATTTGAGAAAGTACGCTAATACTAGAATGCTATCAATTTGTTTGTCACGATTACGCAGTCACGAAAGCACAATTACATTTCGTTCGCGTTCAAGTCTGAAATTGCAACATTTTAAAACATGTCGCTGCAGCTGCAAGATTTTAACAAAGGTATTTGAAATCCCTGCTGAATCGGAGCGTTCATTACTCAGCTCCTTGAACAATTAGAACGTTGAAGAAATAAATTTAGATGAATTTTAAATGATATTGTGATTAAAAGTGAGAATTACAATTTGAAGGACTTGGTATCCTAACTTTTTCTATAAATTTGAATAGACAAAAGTTAACAAAAAGGGCCCATATATGCCAAGCGGTTAGCGACAAAAAATGCAACCACTTTCGAGAGGCTCGTTTTCTTAAATTTATGTGTAGAGAAATAGTCTTCCGTCAGCACGTTTGTTTCCTTAGATTTTAGCGCTGACACGGATCCAAATTTGTAAAAACTATATTTATGACGCAATTATATTTATACTGTCAAAATTCTGAAAATTGTTTGCGAGCAGATGAAAAACCTAGAAATTTCAGAAAAACGGGCTTACTTAGTTTGTGTTAGCAATCATTCAAAGCACATCAGATATAACATAATTTAAGAAATTGAGCCTTTCGAAAGTGGTAGGGTTTTTTCGTCGCTGATCTCTGGGCCTAGTAGTGGATAAGAACATTTTCCTGTTTTTGTGTGTGTGTGTGTGTTTATATTCATACTGTTTAAATATGTAGTGGTTTACTCAAGCATAAAACACTAGATGAAGACTATATGGAGACTACCACCGTAACCACTTGTGTAGGGCTAGGCCTCAAATTAACAGATTATACATAGTTTACAATTTTACAGTATTATTGAGTCAATATAACGTCTATTACTTCAAACCTGATGACCCTTACCTCGCTACAATATAACAGCTATGGTGACCTATCGCACTAACAAATACAAAATTCTAAGCAAATAATGATAAGTCTCTGCCGTTTTCTGCAAGGTCGTCTTTACCTCACCAGGAAGCTCCAAATGTGAACAAATAATCCTGTTATCTTATGCCTCGTCGAATATTTTATTTCCATTCGAAAATCGAGAAACAAATATTTTCTATCCATCAAGATCTTTTCGTTTTGTATTCATGTCTTTGATCCTTACAGAAATGTATTGAAGCTGCTGAATGATTACTTTAGATGTGGATTTTACATAGTCCATCGATATATTATAACGACAGCAGTGAGCGATCGGAAATTCACGATGAACTGCAAAATGCATGACTGCATCGGTCGATAATATTTTCTAAATTCAATTGCACTTTCTTCACCTTTTTTACTAAGCGGCATATTCTTTAAGTTCTCACATTCTTTGAGATTACAAGGTATTGTTGTGCCATTATCTGACTTCTTATTAGATGGCAATGGTTCGGTAAATGATTAAAGAATTGTGACCAAATTATATATATAAATTATATATATTATATAAATTATATATATATGTATATATATATATATATATAATATTTTTACTGTTTTACTAAATACTCAAGTCTTTTCCCTTCTGGCGTAGGTAGAGACAATAGCCCATGATCTGCTTCGACCCCGTAAGCAGTAAGATAAACATTATTATTATACTACAAGCATGGTGTATCGATACTAAGAAAATATCTTCTGCCGCCTGCTTTTCGAAGTTATGAGTGTAACCATTTTTTGTTCCTGATTGTGCATCCATATAATAATTATATTATATTATCTGTGCTACAAGTAAACGGAAACGTACACCTGAGTCTCCCAAATAATTTTGATCGAAACATAAATGTGTAAATCGCGCGTCCGACCGTAACCTTCGGTAATCCGGGTCCAATTGCCAGTCGGATTTACTTGAAAGCTTACCTTTGTATGCTTTTACGCCATTAGGTTATAACATAATAGGATACCGTGACGTCATTTAGAAAGGCCATTTCGGTGGCCAAACAATGAGTATGTATCTTAGAGCGTATTAACTAGTTAGATATTTAAATGTATCTAGTGAAGAAGGGTTATGTCTCAATTCAGTGTTGTACTGTTATACTTGTAAGTTATGATATACTTGTAAAGGACAGAAATTCGGTAGGCTATATTTCGTAAGTAAGCTGTTCTGATAATAATGAAACTGTTTTCGTAGCCCTGTGCCCGGAACCTATTTATTTGTCATATAGTAGAGATTATAATCTATGTTATTGCAAAATTTCATTTATATGCATTGAACCGTGGTGTGATCGAGTAATTAACATCCATAGTGACAGGTTCTCATGACCAATCGTCTCCCAGATGATACTTCGTACAATGGTTAAGGAAGTTGAATTATGAATTTTCGTGGTTGTCAGCTGCCACTTTGTTGACTGGGTGAGCATCAGAGTCGGCTCAAACATGTAAAAAATAAAAAGTAAAAATCAGTCATTTCCTCTCGGCTTATAATTGGCTAAAATGCAGTTAAGCCAATGCCTTGAACGAAAAAATTGTCAGCGGCCCATGCCACGGTGGAAAATGCGACAGCTGGTGATCTGCCCAAATTCAGTCATTTCTACTCGGCTCAAAATTGGCCAAAATATAGTTTTAGATTTTTTTTTACGACTTTAAGCTGACTCATTTTTCACCATGGCATGGGCAGCTGACAATTTTTTCGTTCAGAACATTCTTCCAATCAATCATCATCAATCCTAATCTACTGAATAGAAAACGTTGCAATTCAGCTTATTTACATTATATACTAAAGCAAGTTGACCAAAAATAAAAGCTTTGTTAGGTATTTTTTTTGTTGAAAGTAAATTTAGAGATTATACAGCAAAT
The DNA here is from genome assembly GCA_949126895.1 of Eilema caniola. Classification (NCBI taxonomy): domain Eukaryota; kingdom Metazoa; phylum Arthropoda; class Insecta; order Lepidoptera; family Erebidae; genus Eilema; species Eilema caniola. Next base: position 9,557,266 of record OX421460.1, on the reverse strand, counting down.
AAATCAATATTACATACCTACCAAAACCACTTATTCTAACCCTAAACATGAGTAATTGAAACTGCACCAAAAATCTTAGTGGGTTCCAATACGCTCATACTTAGGTGATTACTAGCAAAGTGTACCTTGAATTTACTAACAACGTCTTAATTTATTTATATCACAAGGTTCCCGCTTGTATAAATGGCAGTACAATTTTCTATTTTGAAAAGTGTTTTACGCCCAGACAGAGAGCAAGATGAGTACGTGACGCTGACGGTACAGTTTCCCCGCGAGAGTTTGCCGTAGCACTTTGAAACAATTTATTTTTGTATAGAATATTTTGACCCAATAACAAAGATTTCTATCAATAATGCCTTATACTCCATATACATCCTTCTTTGGACCTCAAAAGAGATTCTAAAGTAGAAGGTAAGACTGCTACGTAAGGGGCCTGGGTTGGATTCCTGTTCAGTCCAAATATTTGTATGCATGAAAATTGTATATTTGCATTGGTCTAGGTGTTTCTATATATAATATGTATGAATTAACAAAAAAAGTACAATAATATTATCATATATATCCGCATTCTAGAGTTCATAACACAAGCTAGTTAAGTCATGCTATGCTTACCATGGGTTGTGTAGAATGTTGTGGAATATTAAAAAAAAAACTGTACATTGGAGATATTAAAAAATGGTTAGGTTAGGTTAAGTGATGTTTAATTAAGAATTTCGAAACCTATTTTTTAAATCTTTATCTGCTTGTTCGTTAGGATGCAAGAATTTGATGCTCAAAATCTGCCGCATTGCATGCATTAACTTGATTTATTGATAAAGACAGGAGATTCGACTATTCAATACTTTTAGAAAATAATTTTCTTTGTTGAAATCTTTTCTTATTGTTATACTGTAATTTCGTAGCAATGAAAAGGCATTTTTGAAAAAGAAATTTCCAACAAAAAAATTAAGTCAATATACCTACGTCAATCAACGCCTAGCTTACAGCTAAGGTTAGCCTGGGTCCCCAAAACTTAGTGGGACCTCATATATTATACACTCTTCAGGTCACAGGTTCAATTTTAAATGTAAATTCTTAAGGCGGCGACATAAACTTAAATTTTAGACTACTGGGTGGTATAAGATTCCCACTGCTTATCTTTCTCTAAATCTCTTTCTCTCCTTATATTTCTCTCTAATCGCCACTCTTCTCTTCTTATCCGCTAGTCCTTTGGCCTCCTGATACAAAGCGATATAAAGACACCTCTAGTGTCTCAAAGGAATTTCGCAACGATCTCCTGGTTTCATAAACACTTCAACCACTTTACGAGTTCAAACAGGAATTTCCATTTCCTCTACCTATTAAGGATTTATAGTCTCTTGATATACAACGCAAAACAGGATCTACCGTAAGTGAAACTACTGAGGACACTTTTCAACCTATTATAACGTACCAAAACAGTGGTAATTTTTGATAATATGCTTTTTTTGGTTCTAAGATCCAGCAATATTTTGTAATTTTAATATATCAGAGGTAAAGACCGAAATCTAACCACATTTATCATGGTGTAATTTCGATTAGAATAAGCTGTGTGAATTCCGGCATATAATAGGACCACTCCATCTCTTCTCGTGGATGTCGTAGGAGGCGACTAAGCGAACACTAAAGGATGGGCAGCGGCGTCTTTTGTGATGTATCCTTGTATAATACCGCGCTCGCCAACCCGTTTGTCAAGCGTGGCGAGTATGGCAAAACCCTCAAATGAACGGACAGAAAAAGACCAGGTCCCTAGTCCCCGGCAGACCCGCTATTCCTGACTCCGGTAGCGGTCATGGTAACGGCGGGGCAGGGGGTACGGAGAATCCCCGACAGAGATTCGGCTACCACCCCAAACGGAAACTGGCCCTGGTAACGCACAACATTAGCACGATGAGGACTGACGAGAAGAGCGGAAAGACGGAAGGCACGACAACCCTGAAGTCCGGCCACCTACTCTACCACCGGGGTGACAGAAAGTCACTGCTTGGTGTCGGGTTCCTCGTCCACAGGTCCCTTATTAACAACGTCATATCCATCGAGAGTATCTCGAGTCGGGTGGTATACCTGATACTCAGAGTATCCAAAAGATACTTGTTGAAGGTCATCCAGATGTACATGCCCACCAAGTCATACTCCGATGAAGAGGTTGAGGAAGTGTATGAGGACATAATTGGATATGGGCAGCGGAATGACCGGGGCCACATGCTGGCGGACTTTATGGAGAAAGAGGGTCTCTAAGCGATGAACTCTTTCTTCAGAAAGCCACCCCAGAGAAAGTGGACCTGGTTAAGCCCCGCTAACATGGCGTATGAAATTGACTACATCTTGATGACAATGAGGCAGGAATTCAATGATGTCTCTGTGATCAGCCGTGTAAAAACCGGTAGCGATCACCGTATCGTAAAAGGCACATTGAATATTAGTCCTAGACTAGAAAGGTCGCGTCTGATGAAGTCAACACTCAGACCGTCATATGCCGATGTCCAGGACTTCGAGAGCTTTCAACTCGAACTATCCAACTAGAGTTTACAGGATTGCGTTTCAGTGGATGGGGTAAACCACGTGCTGGTAGAAGCTGTCCAAACGGTGGGATCTAAATTCTTTAGATCTCGCCCTAAACAAAAACCTCAGAAGATTTCGACCCAGACTCTTGATCTCATGGCCAAACGTCGATCTATGCCACTAGACCTTCGACGATGCTGAGGCATATAGGCAGCTCAACAGACGCATACAGAAATCCTTGCGACACGACATTCGCTCCTATAACACTAAATCTATTGAGGAGACAATAGAGCGAAACAAAGGCTCTAAAGTGTTTGCGAGGAATGCGTCTGTTGGAGAAACCCGGTTAACGAAGCTGAAGACAGAGGAGGGCGGCATGGCAAATATAATAAAAATATTTAGGGAGATCGAAAGTTTTTATGGACAGCTATATACATCTGTAACACAGCCCGTTGGCATGGCTAAAGATTCAAAAGCCAAGTTTACCCGACATTATACCGAAGACATCCCGGACATCAGCCTGTACGAGATTAGGATGGCCCTCAAACAGCCAAAGAATAACAAAGCGGCGGGTGAGGACAGACAGCGGAGCTTTTGAAGGCGGGCGGTACGCCGGTACTGAAGGTCCTTCAGAAGTTCTTTAATTCCGTCATACACGAAGGCATAACGCCGGAAGCTTGGAACAGGGGCGTGGTGATACTTTTCTTCAAGAAAGGCAATAATACTTTGTTGAAGAATTATAGGCCCATCACACTCCTGAGCCACATTTACAAGCTGTTTTGGAGGGTTATTACGAATCGTATAAAATTCACATTACCTAATGTTACACAGGTTGAAACCAATGTACAACTCAATGGACAAGTGTTGAACCTTGTGGAATCAACAGTGTTCTTAGGTTTAAGTATTGACGCCAAATTGCAGTGGCGATCGCATATTGAAAAAATATCCAGTAGATTAAGTTCGGCTTCTTACGCTGTAAAAAAGATTAGGACATTAACAGACGTGGATACGGCTAGAATAGTTTATTTCAGTTATTTTCATAGTATTTTAAGCTACGGAATTCTCCTTTGGGGTAATTCCGCGGATTTAAACACAATATTCATTTTACAAAAGCGGGCTGTGAGAGCTATTTATAATTTGGGCCCAAGAGTTTCCCTTCGAGAAAAGTTTAAAGAAATAGACATTCTAACCGTAGTGTCACAATACATCTTCGAGAACCTGATGTATGTAAGGAAAAATATCTCTAAATTTTCAAGAGTTTGTGACAGGCATAATATAAACACAAGACATAAAAACAATCTTGTAGCTTGTGATAGTAGACTCCATAAAATTAGTAATTCTTTCCGGGGCAACTGTATACGCTTTTTCAACAAGCTCCCTAATGAAATTAGAGATTTGCCTGTAAATAAATTTAAAAATGTAATTAAGACTAAACTGTGCCAAAAAGGCTATTATAAAATCCAAGAATATTTAGATGATAAACAAGCTTGGAAATGAGCTGTTCGCTCAACTATGCTACTCAAGCAAACTATTGTATTTAGACTAAGTAGACTAAGCAAATGTTTGTAAATAGACCAAAAAAAAAATGCCCGCTGAGTTTCTTGCCGGAGTCTTCTCAGGTCGGGGCCGCGTTTCGAACCGGTGGTCCATTTGCTAAACTAGTCTAGATTTTTGAAGTGAAAACTTCTTTAGCGGCGTTGGATGGGTGTAAAATGTTAAGGAAGCGTCAGGATTAGTTGACCTTTGAACCGTTACCGACGACTGACGTCATACAAGATTGGTACAGACTATCTATTTTGCAATTTACAATAGATATCGTCGTAGCTTGAACGGTAAGCACTTCGACTGTAAGTCCTTATAGTTTCAGATAGTATCGGGTTCAAACCACCTGGCCTTCAAGGATTTTTCGTGATTGTTTTTTCTTATTATAATTTATTACTTTTGGTGATTATTTTTTCTTTTTGTAATTTATTACTTTTTATGATTATTTTTTCATTCTGTAATTTATTATTTTTTGTGATTATTTTTTCATTTCATAATTTATTAATTTCTTCTGACAGAAAATTAGCAGAAAATAAGTGATAGGTTCTATGATTAGCGCTATATTATAGGTATGGTATGGTATGTTCTTTTTTATCTTTTTCTATGTATATAACGAAGAAAGAAAAAAAGAAAATGTTTTCACTTCTGCCGGCACTCCCAGAGTGCAACCCGTCTTTTTTTTTAAACTTGACGTTTTGTAAGTACCGTTTTAATGGTCTATACAGAATAAATGATTTTTGACTTTGACTTTGACTTTGACGTCTCGCCAACAGGCTCGATAACTTCCAACCTCCCGAACAAGCCGGATTCCGAAAAGGCTACAGTACCATAGACCACATTCACACGCTGCGGCAGGTTAAACAGAAGACCAAAGAGTACAACCAGCCTCTATGCTTAGGATTCGTGGACTATGAGAAAGCCTTCGATTCGATCGAAATATGGGCCGTGCTACAGTCTCTCTAGCGGTGCCGGATAGATCACCGGTATATCGAAGTGTTGAAGTGTTTATACCAGAACGCCACTATGTCGGTCCGAGTAAAGGAACAGAGCACGAAGCCAATTCCACGGAAAAGGGGCGTTAGACAGGGAGACGTTATCTCTCCGAATTTTTTTACCGCTGCCTTGGAGGACGTCTTTAAGCTACTGAACTGGAAAGGACGTGGCATCAACATAAACGGCGAGTATTTCACTCACCTTCGGTTTGCCGATGATATTGTCATTATTGCAGAATCGTTGGAAGACTTGAACACCATGCCCGAAGACCTCAACAGAGTATCCCAACCGGTGGGCCTTACGATAAACATGGACAAGGCAAAGGTTATGTCAAATGTCCATGTTGCGCCTCTACCGGTTCATGTTGGGGCATAACATGACATGACATGACCCAGTCTTAGAAGCTGTTGACGAATACGTCAACTTGGGTCAACTGATCCAGGTAGGCAATTCCAGCTTCGAACACGCGGTAAATCGACGAATCTGACTCGGCTGGGCAGCGTTCGGGAAGCTACGAGATGTCTTCTTGTCCGACATACCTCAGTGCCTGACTCGGTGTCAGTCTTCAACTCTGTTACCAGTGATGACTTACGGATCTGAAACGTGGCCCTACGCTATAGGTCTCTTAAAAAACCTCAAAGTCACTTAACGAGCTATGGAAAGGGCTATGCTCGGTATTTCCCTACGTGATCGCGTCAGAAATGATGATTTCCGTAGGGGAACAAAAGTATTCGACGTAGCCCAGCGGATTAGCTCGTTGAAGTAGCAGTGGGCGGGACACATAGAATGCAGAACAGATGGAGCAAAAAAGTTCTGGAATAGCGACCGCGTACGGGCAAACGTAGTGTAAGACGCACAACTGCCAGGTGGAAGGACGACCTCATCAAGGTCGCCGGGAAGCACTGGATGCAGGCTGCTTTAGATCGGTCATTCTGGAAGTCTATGGGAGAGGCCTATGTTCAGTAGTGGACTGTGTGTGGCTGATATGATGATGGTGAATTTCGATTATTACACCAGAGTAATCTAAAATTTGCTCATGAATAGCCATAGCCTAAAATGGTAAGGAATTTAAAATTCAATGAATTACGAGATTGATCAAGGGTTTCTTTTGTAGTATTATCAGATTACGGTATTAAGGTCGTGTTTGGTTAGGGCTGACTATTAGCTCAGAAAGTGTTGTTATTTTCGCTTCCACGCTACCAGTCGATTCATAATTTTATTATTATTCGATGTATACTTGCAGTTTCCCTTTTAAACTTCTTTCTATTAATATTCTTTATATTTTTTCTTTGACTTGTCACAGTTATAATCAGGAACACTACATTATATTGTAGTCGAATTCTTCACGATTGTCTTCTGAAATTAAACACACGGATTTTTGCCTGATATTTCCATCCACAGCTCGCTACAGGACTGACCAGACCAGAAGAAAGACCAGTAAAGCTTTGATAGTATCCTTATGTATACCGTGATGAAATTTAGTGTTATAGTATATAACTACATATATAACATCCCGTCATCTGCTTCGTTCAATACATAACTCATTTTTATATTATAAATAAAAATAAATAAATGTTCCAGTGGTCAGATGAGGCCTGACTCACACGTGCCTTAAATTATTCTCTCACTCATTCATTTACGTAACTCATTCATTCTACATGATTTTTCAATTTTCTCATTAAAACATTCTCTACCAATCCACACCATTTTCATATATCTGTATTCTTCTTCGCGTAAAAAATTATGTTACAGAGTTATATCGTCTCGACGAATTTTGGCACGTTTACCGAATGTGGTTAGCTATTGAGTGTAGATTTTGGCGCAGCTCCACACTATCAACGTTTCCTTTTCCGTTCTCGGGTTGCTAGTGAAGTTATGTTTTCGCCATTATTATCTATTTTATCTAAAAATTAGATTTTGAAATCTCAATCTTAGATTATTTTAAATGACATTTTAGTTATAGTGCTCGCTGTTTAATAAACTTGTATTATTATGGATGGACCACAGAAAATACTCATGCATATAAATATTTGCCCTGAGCGGTAATCAAAACCGCGAGCTCTGACTTAGTACTACGGTTAAGCTACAGAGGCTGTCAAAACTGTCGTGTATATGCTTTGTAGCCCCATCAATCTTGTATCTACAAGCAGGTACATCTACTGAGTAACGGACTCGCTAGGGTCTGGTGAAGCATTCCTCTTTGAAACCAGTTTTAGACATAGTAAGATTTTTATTACAAACTAGTTTCTTTATTTCTTGAATTATAACTTATGTGAGTATTGCTAAGCAATTAGCAGTGAATTAAATTAAATTAGATTTCTGAGGATTGACCCATATTTCCCGGTAAGCCTACTAAAGGACCGGCTAACGTCCTATTAAAAAGAGCGCTAATCGCGATGAAAAAGGAATTTAAATCCTTTTATTTCAAATTGCCTACACGTTTAGAATACCTAACTGTAAATAAATAATAAGCCTCCTAACATTGAGAGAGGCCTATGTCCGGCAGTTGACTGTGTTGACTTGAGTGATTAATTGCAATAAATAATATTTAAAAAAATACGAAGTTTCAAACATGTCACTAAATAAATGGTTTAAACTCGTGTTCCCTTAAAAACCGACAGTAGCCTAGTACCTAAAAAATTTTTTTCATCATTTATGACACTTCAATTTTACTTCACCTCTCCTGATGTTAATAATAATAAACAAATGTAAACAAAGTAGCAGTAATTTGTCTCATGAATCAATGAGGTAAACTTTTGAAACTAAAAAATAAATAGTCCTCATAATTAACTCTAAAAGTTGGAGCCTAACCAATTTGAAAGTCCACAACAGCGCAACTAATTGCTACTGTTCTACATTTTGGATAAGCGACGGGTCCTCTTTGATGTAAATGAGGCAATCAGTATCTGGATCTAGGTAGTTGAATTTTGTATTCCATAATAAACTTGCTTATGCCATATTTATACATTTACAAAGAAAAAAGCGTCTTGATTAGCATTCCATGATCCAGTACACAAGCTATGCTGACTATGGACGGACATAGTGTTGTGTAGAATGTCATGGACTATTTAGAATAAATAATTGTTTTATTATGATGAAGTAAGTCTTAAGTACTCGTCTACAAAACAAATGTTAGTTAAAAAAGTATAAAATTTTTACCTTCTCGGTAGCAAAAGCAAAACTAAGAAGTAACAAATAAATTATCTTGGCCCTGATTGCTATAAATGATCAGGGTGAGTAACACAATAATATTTATTTCTAGCTGACCTGGCGATTTTCATGCCGCCTATTTTTTCCACCAGCGTGTCATCAGGTGCCGTTCCTGCTGCGCCCTCTAATACATATATTAAGCATGTATTATACATATAAACCTTTCTCTTGAAAATCCGTAACGTAGTTTCAAACATTATAAACATACATAGGCACAGTTAGTAGACAAAAGCGACTTTGTTTTATACTATGTCATGATGATGATAATTATCTGCACAAATTATATGTATTTTTGACGTTTGAATATTTAAGTAAAATTAAATGTAATATATGAGCGAAGAAGTAGAACGTAATAGTAATAGTTCTGTTAACGGGTAGACAGAGTTGCGGTGAAGAAGCTAGGTTAAATAATATTAAAATGACTATTAAAAGACAGGAGTTGGCGATAGAAGAATGAAAATGTAGGGCTTTAAGTAATTTTTATGCCACATAATAAAAAAAACGCCAAAATAAGATTTAATCCAAAAAAAAATGTTTGGGGTGGACAACCTTTATCACTTAAGGGTTGTAAAGATAGCTAGTAGCCGATCCTCAGACTTACTGAATATGTACAAAAAATTTCATAAGAATTGGTCAAGCCGTTTTGGAAGAGTGTGGGAACGAACATTGTTAAACCATGTTTCTTGCAAATAAATATTTCATTTCAATTTCAATTTCAATTTCAATTTCAATTTCAATTTCAATTTCAATTTCAATTTCAATTTCAATTTCAATTTCAATTTCAATTTCAATTTCAATTTCAATTTCAATTTCAATTTCAATTTCAATTTCAATTTCAATTTCAATTTCAATTTCAATTTCAATTTCAATTTCAATTTCAATTTCAATTTCAATTTCAATTTCAATTTCAATTTCAATTTCAATTTCAATTCCAATTCCAATTCCAATTTCAATTTCAATTTCAATTTCAATTTCATTTCATTTCATTTTATTTCAATTTCATTTCTAACAGTTTGTTTTTAACTGCAATTAAATGTTATTTTAATTGTAATTATAACATAATACCACTAGGTCTTATGTCATCAGCAGTGATCGGATAATCGGATGCATATTTACCTAAAGTGCATTTTTGGCTAAGATATTATGGAAGCGGCTTCTTAAAAAATATTTTTTTAATATAAATCCCGGGATTCCTGAAAATTCGGGAATGCGAAACTAGTCTGTAACATGGTAAGGAAATGACGTCTTTAGAATGTGGTACTTATTTTAAATAAAACAGGACTCCGGTATTACATAATTATTAATGTGTATTTATGAGTATGTTGAGTGTAAGAGGAAAAGCAGGTTTTATTATTATTATATCAGCCGCAGGAAGGCCACTGCTGAATATATGCCTCCCTCAGAGTGGAGGAGGGAGTCATGGGCATGGTTTAACCACACTGGGCAGGCCGGTTGGTGACCGCGGTATTTGTAGAGACTGTGTTGTCTTCACGGGAGGCGCTGCTGCCCACCTCTCGGATAAGCCCTATAGTAGCCTTCTACGACACCCACGGGCAGATATGGGGTGGTGCGTGTGTACAGCATTCACGACCTGTGTGAGTTAAAGAAAGATAGTACCGCGCTCAAGGTCATGGTTCTTTGTTCGTTGCGCGATAACGTTGCGCTTGAGCCGTCCATTTCTATTGACAGCGCTAATTACAATAAGACAAAATTAAAAACAAGAGATAGCCTACAAAACTTACCGACAGCTGACAACCACCCAAATTAGTCCAGTTATATAACACGACCGTTTCTAGTAGGAGGCAGTGAAGTCACATAAATATTATTACTAGAGCTTTTTTTGGAACAAAAGTTAAAAAAAGTAAATATACCTACAACCGATTTGATTGTATAATAAAAACACTAAATTTGTCGTTTCTGAAATCCCGGGATTTATTTCGATATAAAAGTGCATTCTATATTAGCCAACACCTTAAAATAAGTAAATGTACCACACCTGATTTGATTCTATAGTAAAAAAAAACCGAAATTCCGGTATTTTTTCGATTCAAAAGTGCATTCCATAATAGCCAACACCTTATAATAAGTAAATATACCTACATCCGATTTGATTCTGTAGTAAAAAAAACTAAATTTGTCAATCTTGAAATCCCGGGATTTCATCGATTCAAAAGTGCATTCCATAATTGCCAACACCTCAACTTTAGGTAAATAGGCATCCAATTATCCGATCACTGGTCATCAGTTTACATAAAGTAAATTCTAACTGGCTATACAGATAAAATAAAAAGATGGACACAATCGCGGTATTTATTTTAACCTTGTCATGATATTGTGTTAAAAATATTCTATTCAGTATGTATTAAAAATATTTTTGTGAATTTATGTGAAAAATCTATGAGCAACCAATTTAAATTGAATAACGTTACAAAATTTATTAGGTCATAAAGTTATATAACTTATTATTTTATCCGATTCATTAGTCACATACACTCACTGAACCGAAATAACTTTTGAGCTACAATATAAATAAGATGAAATGACATAATATGATAAGTGCGGGCGTTTCAGCTTAAAACGCCGGGGTTCGAGGTAGTACTTCTGAATATTTGACAGATTTTGGCAGTGGTTAATAAATAACCGCGGCGTCGAACATGCTAGTATTGTCATTTTACAAGATTTTATTTAGTTTAACCTGTCCCAAATTTTAGTAATAATTTTCTGCAAGGGTTATAGTGATTCCAAAAGCTCGTAGAGCAAACAGAAAACAGAAAATGAACTTGCGCAATATAAGATCTTAATATCAGCACAACTCTCGCTTGTTGTTTTATTGTCATATAATTGTCACCGAGGACATCATGGTATCAGAAACATCAATGGCATTTCACAAATAAAATATATAAAAATAAATAAACAATATTTTTTTTTCAATTTTTTTTCAAATAATCAATACAAATATACTAATATTATAAATGTAGAATTGAACATTATTAGTAAAGTTAGATATTTAATTTACAATACTATACGAAAAATAATATGACTGAAACATGCTAAGAAAAATAATATAAAAACGTTTTCAGTGCGACCTGTAAGTAAATGCTCGTAATTTCCCGCATCAGCAATAAATCAACTCTATAAAGGTAGCAATTTTCTGAAATGTGAATGTGTAGTCGGTTCAAAATTTATGTGGAAAATTTTATAATACTTTTCTGGCTGAATACAACACTTATTTTAAATATTTCACATTATTTCAAACATCTTAATAATATCAACTGTGAATCGCCATTATTGTAATATTCTATTAAATGTTCTACTCTACGCTATCTAGAGCCAAAGTAAGCATAGCGTATACTTACTTACTATAATACTAATTTGGTTCTATAGAAATAGAACATACAAACAAATTAGGCGATAACTTTAGGCGACTAATGTATTCAATGATTTTGATAATTTTGTTTTGATTACAGGACATAGAAGAAGAACTACCACTACATCATCGACTCCACTGACAGTCAGCTACACCACAAAAGGAAAAGATGTTACTGAAGTGATAACCACCACAGAATATATCTTAACATCACACCCGAAACTCCCCAAAGCACTTCGACTCACAGCATTATTAGACAATGAATATAATGAAGATGTACACAGCGTAGATAATATTATGGATGAAGTTATTGTAGGTAGAGGAAGACACTCTAAACTCAATAGAATAACAGAAAAAGAAATTATTGAAGAACTAGATGAAACATCACTAGCTAAGACTATGAATAAAGTAAAAAAAATGTACAGAGATTCAGCGGCTTCGACCGTAAACAAGTTAAGCGGAAAAGGCGCAAAAGTTGGTATATTTTTGACTGAAAACTGTACTACAGTAATAGCTCAAATAGGAACAACTGCAATACTGCATTGCGAAGTTAGTGATATTACTGAAAACACGGTAAGTCATACTTTTGTTCCGTTTTATAGGTTAATGTGTTATTATTACAACTTACGTACTTTTTACCTGGTGGAACTGTAATTATGTTGATCACGTCATATTTTATTCCAAGCGACTAACATAATGGTTTCTTAGTTATAAAATACTAGCTGCTACTTGCTGTTTCACGTGGAGTACTGATATCGTGATAAAATGTAGCGTATTATGTGTTATTGTACACTAAACGGTGTTGAGTATCAAAATTGTAGAAATAGTATTTATTTATATAAATAAATTAGACAATTTTATGACTAATTTACGATTATATGTATTAGCATATTTCCCATATATAGCTACATTTCCCCCTAAAGAAATAGTAGATTAGGAATGAAAATGTTAATACACCATAGAAAACAAACCATATATAATTTTAACTGCATAGAACATTTGTTTGTTATGGTGTATATAATAATTTCAAAGGAACTGAATTCTTGCAGTCGAAAGGTCGACATTTACCCAACACATTACGTGATGTTATTTTGTAACACAAACATAATAATAATTCTGTGAACAACAATAATAATCATAGCCCACACTTCTAGTCATTTTCTTTAAAAATGGTTATCATTTTTCAAATTCCGAAACATTGCGTAATATTAAAGAAGTTTGCACCAAATTCCCGCTTTCAATATTTACACAAGCATCTTACAGTTAAAGGTAAATTCTTTAAAAAGTTATTTAAACAAAACCAGGAAGAAACACATAGAACTTTCCCCGTAACTTTCTCGAATGATTTCGAAACTCCAACCAAAATGTTTGTTGTTCTCTTCACGTGTAAATTGCAAAAAATTGTTCTGTAAGATTCATAACCGGTTCAAATGTAACGCGTGTGCTTAACTTGAGCCTTTGTGAAACTTTTGCTTTTCTTGTAAGATGCTTAATATTTATTTTTATAATTTAAAGGGATTATAATCATTTACATTGTCATCGTGTCAGTTGAGTTATGCTTGCCTTTATTTTAATTTGACTACATGATATTAGTTAGTCTTTAATTCTACACACTAGAGCTAAAAAAACTGATCATATGTAGTTTGACTAAAAACATAGGATCATAGTTTGTTATTTTGATTAATACTTTGACAAGAAACGAATGGTTAAGAGATTAGACTATTTACTAGGTACTAGCTCTTGTCTTTAATTCGGATTCAGTTCATCGTAAGTATTCAATTATATCTGATGGATACCTGGAGAAGTGTATATGTGATACATGCCTACTTCAAACACTAGCTTGTTACGACACAAGTTATTGTGTTACATAATCTATACAATAATCGATATTCACTGTTCTAGATAACTGTGTCATATGCATTGTAATAAGTTCGATATAATATACGAACATTGTTGTTATTGAATGCTTCATAACAAGATTTGAATTTAACCATGATAAATATTTAAATTGAAATAATTTTTGATGTTGATATTCTGAACTTAGACTTTCAAAAGGGATAATTAAATGTGGCTTCCAAGATAATCATACATTGAAATTTATGACATTTTAGCACCTATAAACATTTAGTACGTATTAACAGCAGAAATGACATCAATATTATTGAACTTTTTTTTTTCAAACATGATGGGTATAATGTTCCAATTAAATTAAGGGTCTATGAAACAATCAATCTGCTTAAACGCCGCCTATGCGAGGAAATTACTACACATAATTCTTTAATTTTATGTTTCTGAACCTAATGCCTATTTTTCATTACTTTTGACCTTCTGTCGTCTGGAACTCTGTAATTTCATTTAAACGTCACGAAGATTACTCATTTAGAGCAATAAAGAAAACCACCTTCTTTCATGTTCAAGTAAAGGTTTCAAATTATAATAATTGACCGGAGAACAATATGAAAATAGTTATGAATAGGTAATTTTTCAGATTAACTGCAGTGTTAAAAATTGATATTCAAAGTAACTTCAAATTAAATTGCAAATAAATGACGTGTGGATTTTTAAATGTCTAGATTATATTGTTAATCATTCAATATTTTTAATCCGTACTAATATTATAAATGCGAAAGCAACTGTCTGTCTGTCTGTCTGTCTGTATGTTACGCTTTCACGCCTAAACCACTGAACCGATTATGATGAAATTTGGTATAGGTATAGTTTAGACCTTGAGAAAGGACATAGGCTATGTTTGGTCGCGATAACCGACATCTACGCGGGCGGAGCCGCGGGCGAAAGCTAGTATATGATATTGTGTTATCGGAAGGTTAGATACTTAAGGTCTCTCTTGTTCAAAGCTAATAAAAATATTTTACGATTTGGCAAGACAAAAGTAAAAGGAATGACCCTTCAGCTGAGCTAAATTGCTTGTATTAGGTGTGGGTTCATGTCGGTTGCGTAATGACCTGGGTTGAAAACCACGGTGGAGGGACTCCCTGTTGATAGCTATCCCTGTTGATAGCCGATATCGCAGTTGCTACAAAGATGGTAGCCATGCAGTATCTTTAAAATACTTATACAGGATAAATCATAATTTTATAATCGTTTTGAAATCAGACCTTCGTACAGTAAATACTAACACCACATTAAATAAGACAAACTATTTACAAAGACAGAATATAATAGTAGATTATGGTACAAATGTAGAAATTTAGTGATTACCGCTGATGCGATATTGAGACCCGAGCCGTAAGGCGAGGGTCTAAAGAGAGCCGTTGACGGTAATCAACAATATATACATACGTATATATTGTTGATTTCCGTCAACGGCTACCATACGACGTTTTTTCAATTGACTTGTGAATTAAATAATACTAAAATAGATATTTACTCTTGCAGTTTCCATATAGTAAACATTCGATAACGTTAAGGACTTCATATCGATCAAATCATATATTGCACGTTGTACAGTATATGTGTATAAATCAGTACTAGGTACATAAATCGTTTTCTTCATAACTAGTAACAGCAAAAACGAATCGCGAAACTTTTTGATACTGGCGGACTGGCGGGAACAATTAAGTAGTTTTTATGTGCGCCCTTTGGCCAAGGAGTAAAAGAATGAGGGTTCTTTTTGTGTTTATCACGTGTACAAAATGGTAAATTTACTTAAAGTTTTAAACAAAGAGAAAACAAAAGTTATACTTATTTGAGTGAAAGTTTTGTTTATTATACACACATTATTCGTAGTTATACACGAAGAAAATTAATTTTTCTATTGAAATTTGAAGTTGCATGAAATGAACAAGCAGTAGGTAGGTATTTTATTAATTTTTTCTATCGTAGATGATCTGTTTTGTATCGATTTTTTTAAGAATAATGCAACTCAACCAGTAAAATTGAAAAATATCCCACTCGTGATATAATAAAAATCAAAAAACCACAGTTTGATTATAGGTATAATTATGTACCCAATTGTGGTGCGATAATGCCATATTATAAGCAAGTGAATTGAAAAATATATTTCCCTCTTTCCATAATAGAATCGACCAAGCAGTTCAAACGCACGCCTGAGACACGATCGCACTCATGATTCCGCAATACCTACCCTACGTCTACGCTTGTGATTATCTCCCTGTGGTCCTGCCTTTTTATCGAATTTAACTATTCATAAAAATGTGTTTCCATTTTTTCCGACCTATTATTTACCATTTTAATAGTAATATACTTTTAAAACACATACAGTTTCAAAACGTTTATAAAAAACGGTGTAAATCATCCCGCAATATAGGCACTTGAAAACTTAGTATACATTTTCTGAATACTTTGCTTGTTCACTAACATTTTGTACGAAATTATTTAAGTATTTTTCTTTTCAATTACTGTATTTTACGCAGGTGACATGGATTAGGAGGAAGGACTACTCGCTGCTGTCTGTTGGCCTGGTTACGTACAGTGCCGATAGCCGATTCTTCTCAGCACATGGACGACATGTAAAGGTAAGCTCATTTAAGTAGTAAGAATAGAATATACTAACCAAACTCGAAATATACTGAATCTGTACTGGAGAATAGTACTGTTTTAGTTAAATGTTCCCAAGACTAATTACAACAGAAATTATTATTAGTGATATAGAAATTATTTTCAAATTCAAAATTTAATTCTTAGTAAAAAAATGACTATTATTCAATAACTGAAAATAAAAACAAGAATTATATTTCCATTTAGACAAAAATTTACACTTGTGAATGGAAAGATCCATGATGTGATCGAATGAAAAAACTACCGCCACATTCAAAAGCCAATAGGAAATGCCTATGAGAAAAGAAACTGGCAATAAAAATTCATTGTGTTAAGAAAAATAATCTCAACACCAAAAAAGTATAATAATAATTACCTGTTAAGGGCCGGTTGTTATGGGGACATGTAATTAATTTAGCAAGGCCATTTATATTCAAATATTAATACTAACAACCATTATTAGCTTCATAATTGTGTATTTTTCCTCTTCAAGTACGAATAATAAACGTATTTTACGAAATTAACACCGAAGTATGAACCGAATTATTAGGTTATGAAACGTTTATGTTTTTGTAAATATAAAATTTTCTCACTTAATAATGATACATAAATAGGTATATTTTAGCACAAAATTAAAGATATGATTCGAATCTCACGGTATATACGGCAAATGAGCGTTGACAAAAATATTACTAAAATGTGCAAAAGGGGTGTCAAACATTTCTGGAATAGGTATGAAAAATTGGAATATCTATTCTTTATTTGAGACTTAGGTATAAAATGGTCATACATTATAAATATTAAGTTTTAGGTAGACTTCTTTGTCATGTTTTTTGAAAATATATTGAAAAATTTAATTATCGCTGGAGAATATTTTTTCTCTCTCTAAATTCTTAGAAAATATATTGTAACTCTGTATAAGTTCGTTTCCCTACACACTACAATAATACCTACAATAAGTTAAAATGTACAACCATCACTGTATCTTTTAGTATCTAAGATTACGGTTATTTTAAACCAATTAAACCTATTACCATTGGCTAAGTAGGTACCCAAATATTTTACGGATAGCCTACTATCATGTCATACCTATATCAGAAATCAATCTAACAGCGGTCCGGTTCCTGATATGGCACGCAAATACCTGTATGTATATGTATGTATGAATATAATATTTATGCTAAGTATGTCTGTATATGTGTCTTATGTACCTGTTTAGGTACGCCTTTTTGTTTTATCTGATTTCCATCTCAAAGGTTTGCTGGTAGAGTACTCAATTTGAATTAAGCTCGCCTTTGTACATGTTCCATTAAATGTTTTAGAAATGAGCTCTGTATAATGTGTGTACAATAAGAATTAAAGAAAACCATTAACTGAGTAGTTGCATACCAATATTCTGAGAATACCCTATTTGCTCCTTTCTGCTCAGCTACAAAAAGGTGCTTGCTGATTGACAAATGAGACTCTGGCGCAGGTCTTTCTCTCGAGTTAGCCCGTATTCAATGTTGTAAGCCTATTATTTGAGGAAACCGAGCGAGCGAACACAGCAAGCTCCAGACGGCAATATGCAAGCTTTGAATGCAACCGGAATAGTCGCTCGTATGAAGAAGAATTTTCTTTCACCGATGATTTACTACTTTTATGATGATAACACTGTGCTGCTGTAGGAATAATCTTTATAGACTCATAAACTAGTAAACATTGTTGTATGTAAGTTCCTAACTACTGCGCTAGTTAGAACTGTGTTGCAAGTTATTTTCACCTGCCGGCAACGTCGTCTTGTGGGTCGTATTACGGCTTGATTGCTAAACTTCCCTTTATAGACTTAGGCATGTTTCATATGCAAATAGTTTCACTAAGTTCTCATAAATCTGGCTTAACCTTTGACCTTTGATAACTGTTTCTATTTTTAGCCACCTACTGACCTTCAGTTGCCATATTGAAAAATCAATCTTGTAGTGTCACAGTTGAGCTTAGTTGTCGTACACTTTGTAGCATTAGAGCGTTTTCACACTCATCCTTTTAACCGATATGCGACACCCGATATCGGAGGTAGTCAAATGTATGAGATACGTATCTCTCTTTCACATTGTTACATGTCTTTTCGCTTTAATTGATAACACTGATCACGAATATAAGAAAAAAAACTCGATACCATGTCATGTCAATAAGGTCGAAAATTGCTTGCACTGTTTTTTTACTCCTAGCATCCCTAACTCGTATCTCGTAGCTCGTATCGGCCCGTTAAATGTGAAAATAGCACAAGGTGTCGGCTATGGCATGTCTGCTACCGACGTCCGACACCGATATCGGATATCGGATATAGGATTAGTGCGAAAACGGTCTTTAGTCGCATATCGTGAAATTAAGGGGAAGCTTCGACCTCTTGGCTTTCATCTATATTATACAATTTACCGAAACAACTTGATGATATAACATTGTCCTACCGTAATATTAAAAGTTCAATACTAATACCAAATTCCAAAGTAGTGCTGAATAGATATTGTTTTTGTTCATTTCAACTATACTGACACGTGTCGATGCAAAATATGACAACAACGCTTATGGCATTTGAAACTTGTCCTGTATTAAATAAACAATAGCGTAATTTGTTGCTATTACTTAAGAGTCAAATACAATCGAGTAAATGTTTGTTTAGGTTAGAATAAGCTTCATTTATCACTTTAAAAATAGACACATTTAAAAAATTACAGAACTAAAAGTAATTTGTCAGTTGGAACACTTAATCCAATTGTGTTCAGTGAAACATGACAAATTACAGTTTGATGGCAAATACCATAACGACTTATTCATTCAACCTTGTGAACACAGTTATTTTATTATAAACGACTTCAAAATTTCGAACTTTTCATGTAGATAATATTATGCTATGGCGACATCTTGACTTCAAGCTATGAAGCAAGTATCTAGACCCTCGAAACTTGCACACAATTTGAAAGTCAATAACAAATAATTAGTTTTAAAATACGCTAGCATTTTCAGTCAGAGTTAGACTGACAAGCTAGTGTTTATCAACCCATGTTCACTGCTTGGAAAAGCAGTTCTTCTACCGAGTTATTACAATATAATACATTGCGTTAATATAATTCATAAAAGGGATTAATGACAGCTCGTGAAGAATGTAAGGATAGAGTCAAATGGCATGCTGTTGTCTCTGCATACCCCGGAATGCCATATCAATGGGCTTTTGAAGCCAGGTAGTTTAATTGGGTATTTGACTGACTAGTCAAATTAGTTACCTACTTATTACTAAACGTCAAAACGGTAAGGTAAAAGGAAAATTGTATGAAAAAAAAAATTGTGGCGTCATAATTTTTAATAGTCAAATCATTTACTATTAATGGTTGAGTGGATGATAAAAATAAATAAGAACTATAAAATAAGAACCGATGTAACTGTATTCACTCTTTTTACTATTCTTAATTTAAAAAGTTCAGCTAAATAATTTATTTTAACTACAGGAAAATACCCAATTGTCGCATTTATAATGACTCCACCACAGAAAGATAAGAGACATTGACCAAGGTACATCACAAAACAGCTTTCTTACTCTGTATATCTTATTAACATTCCATTAAATGTAGGGAAAATATTCATTCTCCAATTCAGCCACAATCTAGTACGTCAAACAAACCAACATGCAAAGTATGTCTCCTATCAGCATTTCCCAGGGTCTATTTGCACTCCCAATCAACCTTTTTCCGTACTCTAGGGAAGTTCTAGCGTCCCTACTCACCTTGCTTATCTCAAATCACTTATATGACAGTTACAGCTGTCTCAAAATAGAGACAGGCAAATCGATATACGTCAAAGTTATAAAAACTGTCGCAGGCACTTAACGTGCTTTGAACACGAACGAATAGACGTTACGTAACATTATGAGTAAGCCTCTGTCAGGTAGATAGATACATTGTGTTATTTTAAATATGCAAGCAAATTGAAAGCAATCTGTAACAAACCTTGTGTAAAAAACCTTGCCATCTCATTTGTATCTCGCGCTCGGAGATGATACTATTGAAACTTCCACTCACGAGTGATTATCTCTGAATCGGCTTTTCAAAAATGAAGTTAAATCAAGTCTGGCCTCCGGAGATGTAGCGGCACCGCAGTACGTTGTTATAAATGTTCAATTCTTTGGTAGCAGTACTAATAAATAAATTCTCCAACTAAATTGTTGTTATTGTCGAATGGGTTCATGTTGATAGCGTAGTGAGTGGTGTTTAAACATTTAGACACATTTAGCAGCGAGTCCCACCCAAGCGGATGAGTCGACGCTGTCGCTCGCGGATGAACTGCATTCAATATATAAATTTTCGTCCGGATAGTCTTAGAAATAACTCTGAATAAACATATTCAATGATAGGCAGGGATACTGATAAAAATTTCGGAAATTATATTTTGTGAAGCCGCCTGTCACCCTAGCAGAAGTTAGCCTCTAGAGGCTTAGTGGGGACTCCGTGGTCCCCACACCGTGGCCCGAGGTCGGCCGGGTTGAGAGAGATATGTCTCAGCCAATTTCACTTCTGGCAACGTACTATTAACAGATGGCATACGCTTTAGTAGGTTCAAGTCCAACTTAATCTCCCCCACTGGCCTCGGCTTCCGTGGAGATTTTGCACACAGTAAAAAAAGGTATGTAATAATTAAAAACGTTTATTGTTTGTTTTGTTATTTTTTATTTATTTATTACTATTTAAACAACAGCCTGGGTGGCGTGGCGGTAGTGAACGCGGCCGCTACGCAGGAGGCGCGGGTTCGATCCCCGCTCAGTGTAAATATTTGTATGCATGAATATGGATATTTGCATTGGTCTGGGTGTTTCTATGTATAATATGTATGTATTTACAACAAAAAGTATCTAAGTATGTATATCCGCATTCTAGATTCCATAACACAAGCTAGTTAAGCTATGCTTACCATGGATGTAGATAGGGTTGTGTGAAATGTTGTGGAATATTTAAAAAGTTAATACAAGTAGAATATAGCAATAATACAAAGAACCACTAAGTTTTATAACTTTATTAATTTATTTATAATGCTCATCAAAAGTGGCTATTACAATTTTAAAATTAAGTAATATTCAATACAAACAAAAAAATTAAAAACCTTCTTCCACCTACAAAATCTTTGTAAATATAGTTTGAGTTTAGATTTTACACCGGACACAGCATATTAATTTAGCTACGTGAATAACTCCACACAAACCATATGTACATACAGTGTTTTATAACATCGAAAAAAACATACATTCGAGTGCACATCAATTATGAAGTTCTCACAGATCGTTATAAAAATATCTATCTGATATTTCATTCTGATCCTATACGGCCGATGCTTTGGAATTACGGTCAAAACCAATCGTAAAATTATTACCTGTCTCTCAATTCAACCACTAATTAAACATCTTAGTTCAGAAGGCCCTTGGTATCTTCACAGCGCCTATTTGAAATGGATATCGGTTAATACTACTGAAATCAATGAAGGTATTCATTATTCCAGAGATTTTCCTAGTTAAGAAGCAATATCATTATTAAAAAGATATGGAAACAGTGTAACTTAATGTAAATACAATGAGATTTAACAATTAACTAAAATATAATTTGTTATTTATTCATTAACTGGAAATAAGAACGCATTATAATATATATGACGCCGCCAACTAGCTTAATTAGTCGTCCAATTAACTGCCTAGGCAGTTAATTAAACGGCGCCATTCAAATTAAGGGCCTGAATGATATTCAGCCGTCTCGTTAAATACATAATTTAATAAACTGGCTGGCTAATGTTTAGGGTAATCGTAAGATGGGCACTACCTCAAAATAAGATAGAAAATTATATACATACAAATACATATACTTACACCTGTAATTCCTCGAGAGGGAAGACAAAGGTGTATTCATAGAAAATTTGTTATAGGTTTATTGTGATAGCTGCGCAATCTGACTTGATTAGGTTAGGTTATATAGAAGTCTAATGTGGGAGCGAAGCGGAGCGTAGCTCCCGCATTTGACTTCAACTCGCCTGATGGTGAACTGAAGGTAAAGTCTTAGGCAAGATGGTCACTTTTACATCCTTCAAGTGTCCTTCGTGTCGAGTTGGGAAAAATAAAGCCTGGAAGTGGAAGTAGCTTGGCTTGCCAGCTTAAACGGGAAATTTGTTGAATTAAAATGTGTCTCAAGCATTTAAAAGTTATAAGACCCTTTCCAATTCGGTGCAAGAATTTTTAAGGCCTTTAATTATTCAATCAAGGTATGTTTTGGTTAATTAAGTGATGGTTTAAAGAAAATATTTTATAATTTTTAATTTGGGTAGGTTAATTTAGTCAATTTAATTATTATTCGCGAATGTTGATGATTTTTATACAAATAACTAGCTGTTGCCAGCGGCTCCGCCCGCGTGGATGTCGGTTTTCCTGAATTTTCTTTGCTATAAACCTCACGGAGCCCGAGACCTTTCCAACGAATGCAAAACCGTGGAAATCGGTTCGTGCGTTCTGGAGTTATAGCGTCAGGAAGGAAAACCCGACTTATTTTTATATAGTAGACTAGCTGTCACCCGCGGCTCCGCCCGCGTGGATGTCGGTTATCGCGAATTGGACTATAATTTGAGATTTAAACTATCCTATCTCTCAAGTTGGATCGAACTGCACATGGTGTGCGAATTTTATTATAATCGGTTAAGTGGTTTAGGAGTCCATTGAGGACAAACATTGTGACACGAGATTTATATATATTAAGATATTTTTGTTTATTGAAATCTGCTAGCTATTTTTTTATTTTGGGGTCAAATAAAATTGGTTTGCAAAGACAAAACGTACCGTGACAAACGGACAAACGTGCTACGGCTCAAAATTCGGCCTTCTTACTTCAGACCCTTGCACGTAATTCTTATCTGAAAAATTAAATATAGCTTGCTACAATCACACGTGTCACTTTTATCTCCAAGTCACCTAATGGTTGACAGGCGGGAAATGCCTGCGGCATTAAGTCAGCCTTGAGCAATGTATTTGCAGATAAAACGGTTACATCTATGTAAATGTGTTTATATGATTACTTTAGCACCTACGTTTTTACTATAATATGAAGGTATTATACCTATTCTCTTGTATTTTTTACTATGCATGGTTGTGGTTTATTTTTTATATATTTAAAGATGTTACTGTTGCCATGCAGAACAATGCAAATAGGTATTTCTGTAAAACTAAGCTCAGTCTCCGAAAAAATCACATAATTTTTGTTTTATGATCTAATAAATTTAAAAAACGTATTGATGATCGTACTAGAGTACTAAATGAAAATAATGTTTCGTGAATAATTCGTTTCTAACTGTTCCTGTATAGTACTTTTTTTTAACTTTCATTAATTTAATTTAATTTAATTTTCACTAAACCACAACCATACAAACCAAGCCAAGCCTCGTTCGTTTATCAGTAGGCTTGATTTGGAATTCGAAGACCTTGGTAGGGATTCCATACATCTCATAACTTACGATATAGGATAAGGCTTAATGTTCTTATAAATCTTTTTAAAAGCACAAAGAATAAGCGAGATTAAAAAATCCATGGAAATAGTTTTAGACTTGACACCATAATATTTTTAAACTTAGGTTCCAAATTTCTACAAATATCCATCGTATTTTGCTACATTTTCAGATTGGATCATTGACGCATTGTTGGAAAATGTTTAACATAAAATCAGAAAAAGGGAGCTCCTAAATATTTGTTCAATATACGGGTAAAGTTACAAAATTTATGATAAAAATCCTACGCGCGACTTGAAGAAGCCGTACAAAATGAAGACGATATATATTTTTTCCTGCTGGATCAGAAATACAGATTCGAACAAAATTTATCTTGCTTACTCAACTTGAATTCTTCACCCCCTTCTGAAATAATCTTTATAATATTATATTATAATTAGCAATCCAGTAAAATACTTTAGACAGACTGCATGTGTGTGGTATGTAAATACTCATAAATGTCAATACTCATCAAAATAAAGAAATTGATTACCGCTTTGTTGCTTTAAAATCATACATATTTAGGAAATCAATAAACAAAGTAAAGCAATTGTATTGTTTCTATTGTATGAACAAAAGTAGGTCAATAACTTAGTTAATAATAACAACATATTATGAGTACAACAGTTTATTATTAATTATTTGATATTATTTTATATTTTTTAATTCCTCCAAATGCATCATACCAAGCATACTCTCGCCTTTTGTAAACATTATTTCACCACTCAGTCAAAGTAATGGTTCCCGGTTACTAAATATGTGGTGACCGCATTTGACCACCGCAGACGCATGCAGTAGATGCAGCGTACCCATTACTCATTAAACTTAGAGACGGATAAATGGGACCATTGAGAAGCCGCAATGAAATAAGCCTATCTGCTGCGTGCGTCTGCGGTTGTCGTATGCGGTCACCTTCGGAATCATACCATTGGGAATACAAAAAAAAGACTCCTGAATTGTCATACATTTTTCTATATCTATAAACCATGACTGACCAGTGTAGTTATCCATGCATCACATTAGTTTCATATTCTTCTGTCCACTAGTTGCTGCTAATACGATACTGCTTTTATACTATGTGCTAGCTCAGATAAACTCTGTGCAAAAAACCGAAGAAATTAACTAAATGTAATTAAAATTCTGTACCACATCCGATTAACACGCTTTATTGTCATCCGAGTATATAATTCCGCAAACCTAACTCCATTCACCTTGATTAAAATCATGAACACGGATCCTTCTCCACAAATACTTTTTATATGCCAACATCTCGTGTCATAAACGTGAGGTACAAGTACACTCGACAACTGGGGTGAACACTCCTGATTAAATTAATCTTCATACATCGATCTCGCTCCTGCCATTTCAACAGCAACCCACACATTTAGATTTTCTGCCTCCATTCTTTGGACCAATATAATGAGGAGTCAGGATTTTAAACAGTCTTTGTTTTCGCTTTGTAGTTTTGAAAACAAATCATCATTCTATGAACATTTTCCCAACTCAGTTAGGGTTGACTTTCCAGGTTAACTATGTTGTGGCTGAGCTTCGATATTTTTCGTGAAGCGAGAGCGACTGACATTAGATTGCCACAAAAAAATGGCTTTGTTCAAGTGATTATGAATTGGAACGGAACCTACATTTATGAAAAGTTACTGACGAAAATAAAGTTAGCTTTTAAAGAATATCTTCTATTTATGACAAAAGTAAATATTAGTACAGAAGCAATTCTGATTAAAGCATCATTATTGATGACATTCTGATTTTAAGGTCAAACTTAATTTCATATTTTAAAGAACTACAATCAGACAAATTGACTTTATACCTATACAATATATAACTGCATATAAACTACTACAATATACTGATCAATTAATCAAAAGCCTATTATTAATTGATGACTTGTCTGCTTGTAATTCAAGGGAAACAAAAAACTATATGTTAACGGACAAAGTTTACGGTACCTTCAGAACTAATCAATAATATATATTTCACAATTACGATACAAAATAATGCTTTATACTTGTACATTAATGATAGTTTCAATTGAAAAGATGCTTAAAATTGATTTAGTAGCTACCTATAAAAGATACGTGATCTAAACAAAGTGAACAATACTGTCGATTCAATACAAGAGAGAATTGAAGTTTAAGAAGACCCATTATTGTCAAATTCCTTTCAATTGTTCCCCGTGGTTTGTTTCCAAAGTCTTCTGTACTTGTATTTGTATTGTTTAATTTACTGATTACAACACAGTTCAGTGGATTTGGATTGAAATCCAAAATTGTTTTAGATTTGTTTGGTTAAATCTTTCGGAATTCTATCTAAGAATTATTGGTGTTTGTCTTTGTTTATCTACTCTATCTTTACGGGTGATTTCTTGGAGCTTCCAGTCTAAGCGTCAGCACCCCCGATCAAAAATTTCAATTTAAATGTAATATAAACTCAAGACAATTCGTTTGGAAAGATTAATTTATGAATTTAGCCATTTACAAATTCACCATTATCCAGTGTGGATATCATCATCATATTGTAACTGAAACAACTTAAATTATTAGGTTATGGGAGTCAAGTTAGAATACCGAGTGGAACAACACTTAGTACTGGTTCGAGCAGGTCTTGATGAAAAATGCCGAAGATTCCGTTTCTTTTGAAAAAGACTAAGAGAGGGGTAACTCTCTTCCTGCTGAGAAGTGCCGGATAATGAGTTGCTTTGATTTCTAAAGAGTTTTTGCTTGCAGCTAGTATCAGCCGCATGTATAAAAACAAACGAATAGTCCATGGTTTGTTTTAATTTGAATGCGCCCTCTTAAATACATGGTATATTTTATCTTAAAAGTCTTAGGACTTAGAATTGAACTTGAGCTGTAGTTAGATAGATTATAAAGATAATTCGCCTCATCTCAAAGTTAAGTTAAGAAAAAAATACTACGAAGTATTAACTAAGGAAAACTAACTCTAACAAAAACTGTAATTCTTGCGATGTTAAATTCAGTAAGGCACATGGAACCTTATAATATATTTAATTCTCAAACTTTCCGCCCTTCGAAATACTTTCTCTTGCAAGCTCTTAATGTGATTTATTTTTACCAGGACTGGGCGTTACACATAAGATTCGCCACGTCAGCAGATGCCGGGTACTACGAGTGCCAGGTCCCGACTCACCCGCCTACCAGTATTTTCTTCAAACTTATCCTCGTTGGTAAGTTGTCTTTATTTTATTTACATTACCTTGAAACAAAAGGCTTCTTAGTATGTATTCAGTATGTCTGTTGCGTAAAATCAACATTGTAAATGAAACTTATAAAGAAGACAATGTCTCTCAAACTTCTGCTTTCAATAATATCAATTTCTATTTTACTAACAGCGGCGTATGCAGAGGTGGTAGGAGAATCAGAGAAGATAATCCACGAGGGATCGATGCTCAGACTGGTGTGTGTAGTAAAGAGGTCTACAGAGCCACCATCATACGTGTTTTGGTACTTCGAGAACAGGATGATCAACTATGATTTGAGTAAGTACTTTAAGATTTTTAAAAACATCACAGAGCCCTAAATTATCGAAAGCATACCTAAGAATCGGAGGTCAATGCCTTGGGTATCCAACGGCAAGGTAATAGGGACACAACGCTGAGGTAATGATGATGACCACAAACGCTTGTGAAAATTTAACGCTTTTGAAACGAGTTTCAAACTAACAATAGTACCAATAGCATCGTTATCTCTAAAGCTGAATCACTAATAGATCTGATATACATATGTGTACATCTTTAATTGAGAACATATACAATTTAGGTTATAAAGTTAAACGGTTTATTAATATGACGCTTATTATTACTCACATACATTTTTTGGCCTTTAATTAATTTACACTAAAATTTATTAGGTCATAATAGGAACATAAAATGCCATGAACTTCATTACCCCTTCATTTTAGATTAATCTAAGTCTTCTGTTTTTTTTTTAATAATTAGTTTTTGAATTTACCAGTAGTCTAGTTAAGCCACATTACTTGTAAAGGGTGTCTCAGTAAGAGTACACTCTATCATTTTAAAATAAAAACAAGTATTTTATGACAGAGTTGTGATATTTTTATTGTATTGTGAAGAAGACATGTTCCGATTAAGTCTGGAATAAAATATCCAGCAAATGACCCCCACGGCTCCGATGACAGGCACATTGCACAGAGGTGTGGCTGTATCTCACCGATGTTAGATTTCCGATTTAAGCTAATGAATTGTTTTAGATTTATTTGCATAAACCTGAGACTTAATTTTGTGAAAGAAAATAATCGCGCTGCGTAAAATCGCACGATCTTGGTGGCCAGTTTACATCAGAATTTCGTGAGATAATATGTTCTGTAAATCGTTGCTACAATAAGTCGATTGCTTTATGCGCGGTACGGTAGGTTGCGCCGTCCTGCTGAAACCACAAGTTGTCCAGATTCATGCCGTCCAGTTGAGGCCACAACGTTATCATATTCCTGTAACGAATGCCGCTCACAGTCACTGCAATTTCAGCCTCATTTTCAACAAAGTAAGGTCAAATCACGCCACCTGACCAAAATCCGCACCACTCGTTGTGGGTGTTTGCGATGCGATAATGCGATTTATTTCTTCGGGGTCTTGTGAAATCTCGGGTTTATGCGAATAAAGTCGTAACAATTCCTGAGCTCAAATCGGAAATCCAACGCGACGTCGGTGAGATACAGCCACATCTCAGTGCAAAAGTCATGGTAAATTTCATGAAAAGAGTAATGGCCTGTCATTGAAGTCGTGGGGGTCATTTGTCTGATATTTTATTCCATACTTAATCGGAACATGTCTTCTTTACAATACAATAAAAATCTCACAACTCTGTCATAAAATACTAGTTTTTATTTTAAAATAAAAAAGTGCACTCTTACTGAGACACCCTTTATTAGGAGTGGGTTCAAGTTGGTAGTGCTATGGCCAGGATTCGATCTCGCAGCCTCTCAATTGTAAAGCCGACCTTAACCACTGAGTTACCTGTGCTTTAGCTGAACTGGCAGAATGTAATATCTCCTAGATCTTTTCGTCTATAACCTAAACAAAATATAAATTATTTTTATTTTTTTACATATTAAGTACAAAAATTTACAAGAGTATTTTTAACCACTCAAACCTTTTCTAAAATGCCTTACTCAAGAAATAGCTTCTATTGAACCATTTATCATGTATTAAAAATTATTTCCATAAAGTTTCATGTTGTTGTTGTTTCATCTCTTTATGATGTTATAGCTACTGGTTGGATGCCGCGGTTTAATTTTAGGATATGAGTACATAAAACCGTATCAACTTCCATAGTAATTTGTTAAATGGTATTGTAATTTTTAATTTCTTAACATAATCTAAAATTAATTGTGCGAACTGGCAAGAAAACTCGACTATACTTTTTGTGTATAATGTTTATAATATGTAAATGTAACAAACAATAACTTTAAAGCAACTCATATTTCGTGCACAGTTAGAACTGTCATTTTGTCACTCCATCGAGAATATTCGTAATAATATGATAATAATATCAACTGAACCGCACCGGTAACTAATCTGCTCAGAAATACCTTTCTTGACGTTCTTTATGAACAAGAATTCCTCAACGTAATAATTTATTTCAGCCTATTAGAAGTAAAGGTTCGACTTGGAATGTGGCCTAGCACTAAACTTCTACCTTAAGAAATGCTATAAAAGTGTAATAATAGTATCTTGAGAAATTATGAAAAATTGATTTATTAGACTACCAATGCTGAAAAGTTTACGTACAGTCAGCATCACACCGATCTTGACAAACAAAGTCCTCAAAATGATCTATATGTTTTGGTTTTCCACTCTTCCCGTTACTTGATATTTGGTGCACATCTTTATCAGAATAATAGAATTTAAATCAATAAAACTGTTTGATTTGCCTAATATCTTAGTATTAAGATAATTTTGAGACTTTATAGTCAAGATCGTTATGACGCTAACTGTACCTAATCTTTTACAAACGGATATAATACTATAAAAAAGTAATGTAATAGTTATACTTGAGGTACTAGTATTATATTGATTTAGTGTTTGCGCATAAAACGAATAATACCTTACATAATAATATATATTTAGTATACTTCATGTGTGACCAACAATGTTAATGTTACTAATGTCTCTTTTTTTATGCCTATGTTCACTGATATTCTCTAGTATCATTAAAATTCTTACTTCACCGAGTTGCTTTAATACTTGCAATATTTTATTTTGTCCTCATGTTTCATTATTCATTCAATTCATTTCAATCAATCTCTCTAGTGTTTAGTGTTTGCAAAAATATAGCCATGTATGTCATTGAATATGAATATTAATATTTTTCACAATATTATTGTAGGGTGTTTAGGTGCCCCCACTAAGGGTTTTGGGGCCAAGCCAATCTCGACTGCAAGCTGGTCCACATCCCGATTGAAAGACGAGGATCTGGCATAGGCTATTTTCTCTGGGTCAGAAAGCAGTATCCTAAACCAAAAGGAGGAGAAGAATTAAGCGGTTCCGGGATCCGAGGTGAAAGCCCCAACCAGAACCGACAACAACTATAAGATCATGTTGATACAATGCTATTTTAAGGGTATGTCCAAATCTGTGCACTGCGCCGCGAATATGTCTGTTTGCTAAAGGCTCGTGAGCTGCGCGCATGCATTTGCGAATTGAAATGAGCTAGCGCTGCCTGCGCGTTGCTCGCGTACCACATTTACTGTTATAGTCTGCCATCATCAAAAGTAAGTAACAAATTCAGAGTTAAAGATAGCATTGAACAGATTCACATGTACGCAAGTCGCGCTATGTGAGCGGTCACTTACGGTACCACTCCCATGGTATGCGTGGCGTGGTGGAGGACGAGGTGAAAAAGAGACAGAAAGAGCAAGAGACGAGAGTGAACGAGACACCGCTGCCAGCGCTCACGGCGGTATTCACTTGCTCTTAGCTAATTCTCTTTCATTCTCATATTTATACCTCATTCCCGCGACGCCACGCTAACCATGGGAGCGGTAAAGCGCTCGCAGTCACTCTACGTACGTGAGCAGCATATGCGTGGCTTACGTGCAATGCATTCACGGCGCGTTCACCAGATGCGGACGCTCTCTAATATAGCTGATTGTAAATCATAATTATAAGTGTTTACATAATTGATGATTTAATATACTACTACACAATATAAGTACAAAGAAAATAGAATAAAAGATTTTTAAAAATATCAGAACACAAAAAAATCTAATGTACTTCCATTAACATCCATTGGGATGATCGATTGATATTTTTACGACAGCCTATCAATAACCTGTCCTCTAATAATATGCAGATACCAAAAAACTATATTTACAAAATCTTACAAAATGATGTAAGATTTTGTAAATATAGTTTTTTGGTATCTTACATCATTTTGCCCAAGAATGTTGTAAAAGCTATAAGCTTCAGTAATCCCTTGAGCATCGTGCTTCGTTAGTAGTCAGGCGGGTTGGTAAAGAGAAGTAAAAACTAATATAGAACTTTATTTCCCTGGCGATATAAGCTGAATTCCTATAGTAAAATGTCTACCATTTTCACCTTCGTTAATCAAAGGTATACGCTTTCATAAACAGTGAATAACATTATTGGAGCAATAGACGTGAAATTCGTTCGAATTTTGATAAAGTTAAAAGTAACAAACCAGTTGAATAGCGGTAACGTTCGCCTATTTAGTGAAATAGATTTATTTTCCTTCGTTTTATAGTCTCGATCCAAATTTTATATAAATTTGAAGCAAGAGAGAAGAGTTCAGTTTCTGGGTAAAGTATATGAAACGCTTAGGAACTGAAATAAACGGAAAAAGAAGAAAACAGAAACACAGAAAGACAACTAAATAACTGTCATATTACAGGCAGGCGAAGTTTAGAATACGCGCTAATATTTTAGTGCATTAATAATATTATCGTTAAGGACTTCCGAAGACTACAGATGAGTATTTTGAATTTTAAATATAGTATATATTTTTATATTATAGAAATTTATTCATTTCCAATGTAATATAATATCGTTTGTCTATTTAGCAAACTTCCCAAACGGGCTAATTTCACCGGTCTAGTATTAAAAAATATTAGTCCACCGGCGACCTAGCTGTCTAACATTTGTTTTGCCCCGAAACAAGACCCGTGTATGGCCACTAAACCAGCAGACTTCTATACTACAACGCTTTTTATGAGCTTCAAAACTTGTTATTATAGTGAACGAATAAATTATGAAATACGTACTATATTAACTTAAGGAATTTGATCAAGTCAACTTCTCAATTTCCCGAGGAATCTTTCGGTGGAAAGAGATTTCAAGTTGAAATCTGTTAATCCTGACCCTCTTCGGCTTTGATATTAATAGATAACTATTAATTTTGACATTATTTCAGTCTTTAATGAGACAAACCAGTATTACTTGTTAATATGGTGTGTTTTTTGCTTGTTTCGAGTACCACTCATGGTCGAGATCCTTTGTCTCCAAATTAATTTAATACATTTTTTTACATAGTGAGAATATTTAAACTTTTCTGTATTTACATAAAAATAAACTAAATACGAGAACAATATTATTATGTTTCAAGAAATGCCTTAAGATTGGTTATTCAAATCTATGATAGCAAACAGACATCAGTTTTTTATGAAAGTAGCTGATGCCCATGGCCTCTCACGTTTATATCACCCGTTCTGCTGGGCTGTCCTCCTGAATAAGATCATAAGAAAACCATATGATACACCGTTCAATAGTTTTAAACTTACCGCAGGCTTTTGGACTTTTCTCAGTTTAAAAAAATCCTAAAATAAAATGTTTTATTTCTGTGATTTGACATTATGCAAGTAGTTTAGTTATATTTTTACGTCACGCCAAGAATGTGGCCCAACTACTGGTGTTCATTAGATTTTAAGTCGATCGATAAACAGAATTAAGGGACGCCAAATAACGACTAATGAAAGTCATAAGTCGATAGTTACACCACTTGCGGAAATTTTCCGCATTGTGCGGCACGATCGCTGATGAAAACTGTATGCGGTAAGCCGTTTGCACAAATTCCTATCGCTGTGCACAAGTGGGGTATGTTCAGCGATGGAATGAAATAAATATCGTAAAATAGTGGAACGAGCTTAGGAAAAAGTATTCCATTCATGGTGAAAAGTTTAACCTCTATAATGTAGGATAAAAGAAAAGCCAGTGAAAAGATTATGACGATAGAATGATGATGATGTAATTAGAGATGAATATAATAAAATGTTAGAAAAAAATAAACAAAGGCAGAGTGATCTTGGCGGCAGTTTATGAGAATATTATATTATCTGTACATTGACATAAAAGTATATTTAAATATAGTTTCATATAGTGTCTTAAAAATATAGTTTTATATAGTTTCACAGGGGTTGGCAGCCTCTTTGGCGCAGCGGTAGTGAACGCAGCAGCCACGCAGGAGGCACAGTTTCGATCCCCCGTCATCGATTTTTATGCATGTTTATGGCTATTTGCATTGGTCCGGTCGTGTTTTGAAGAGCACGTTAGCCGTTGGTCCTGGTTGCCATGCGAACAGGCAGTCGTTATGGGTAGTTGGAGCCCTCAAATTCCAACAACTGGTCTAACTGCAATGCTTTGATATCGCCTTTGGGTTGTGGAGATAAGATGGCGGTCACTTCACGAAAAATATCGAAGTTCAGCCAAATGCGCAGTCAGGCAGGTAAAGCGGACCCCAGACTCCAAGTTGAAAGCTTCGAATGCGACTGGAATTAACGCTAGGATGAAGAAGAAGCTAAAGGCAGGGGTTCTAAGAAAAAATCAAATGGGCTCCAAAGGCCTTCGTAATTTCCTATTCAGGTATTTAGGCTTTACAGTTAAAGTTAGCACAGCTATACTAACTCGTTGGTTTCATAAGTAGGTAAATTATCCTACTGATATTATAAATGCGAAAATTTGTGAGTATGGATGGATGAATGGATGTTGGTTACTCTTTCACCTAAAAGCTAGTCTGGCATAAAAGCCTTTGCCTTTGTGAAAATAGGTGTCTTACATTCAAATTAAAAAGAAATCATGCTTACTTTATAGTGTAAAGAAATTATTGATGTATAGGTCTCATTTTAAGCCCCGACATTCTAAGACATGTTTGATGAAAATCGGTTAAGCCGTTTTAAAGTTGTAGGGGTTGAAGGTGAGGTGGAATAAGCGAATGTCTAAAAATATAGTGGGGTCTCAAATGAAAGCGCAACACGTGCACATTACAACATTAATGATATGTTAAATAAATGACTAGTAGTTCAATTTAAAATAAGTAAAATAATTTTGTGAGGGGTTTTTAAATTAGTAATTAGATTTTTCTCTTTAACCTTAAATTAATTAAAAATTAAGAGTACAATGAAATCTTGCAAAGCTCCCATGTTGGGGGCTGAATTTATGTATGTTTGTAACAAATTTAACGGTTATAGTAATAAATAGTATTTTCCACTTTCAGTAGTTTGTTGGTCTGTAGTTATTTGCAGTTACGCGGGAGAGCAAATTCAACAATTTCATAATATAAACAGCCAGTATTACATAATTATTTTTTAAGTGAACTTAAAATAAGAGAATGACTATGAGTACCCACGAAATTGAATGAAAGAACTATAAGAATTAATTGGCTAGGTGGTAACCGAATAGATTAGCATATTGCAAGGTTGAGCAAATCTAAACCGACCAGTCTCAAGATGAGGGAACATTCTTACCTCACTGAGACCCCACCATGGATTAGAGAGCACGTATTAAGTCCCGGTTGTCACACAAACATCTGTGGCATTCGTTACGGGTAGTTGGAGCTGTAAAAAGAGCCATAACTTGATATAACCACAGAACTTGATATCATCAGTGTGTTGTGAATGTAATATGGCAGTTGCTTTACGGAAAAAGTTGAATGTTGACCTAAGACTGGAAGCCATTCTTCACTAAGCTAAAGCATCAAAAGATGATTAGGTTAATCTATTTACTCGATCACAGCCAGTCACTAGGCTGTAAGCGACTAAATAGTTTCTGACCGCTCTGCTCTTATTTATGTGTGATAAAAAATGTAACACCGCAAATGATAGACTACCTTATTTCGAAATTAATGACCCAGACATTATTTATATGAGGCAACCGATCGTTTTATGTTACTCATTTATGTGTATAAGTCTTTACTCGACGCCAAATTTTAGACAGTACAGTAATACGTTTTCGCAATGGGCTAAACTCTTTTCACTTATTACGATTCTGGATCGCGTCTTCTACTTTTTGTACTCGTACTTTGTTTTCATGCATGCTTGCTACCTTTGCTCTGAACCCTTCCTTAAAGAACGACTGTTGTCGTGAACCTTTTAAGTCTTGATTTCCCCGTCCTCGATTCCCTTCGATTTCTTTGTTGTTTTATAATGGCGTGATGTAACCCAATTTTCAAAATTTCAGGAGTATTCGAAACGGAGGAATCATGACTAAGTTTCGGCAATTTTCTTATGTCCAGTCACTCTATGTATCTGATTCAACTGAGCATACCGTCTATATCACAGTCACTATATTTTTATACCATACAACAGTGTTTCCTCATTAATTTCTAGTATTGGAATGATATACTTAATCTGACTGTATTAATAAATATCATTTGGTTCACAATTTTGCTGTTTCGCCATGTTTACATTTAACAGATCTTATAACTACATTCATCTCTAACACCTAAACCAAACGCAAATATATAACAAAGCGTAGAACGCAATATAGATAATGGTATCACACAATATTATTAAACTTCTTCTTTTGTCTACGCAGATGGCGTCAGTGTTCACAATGGTCGTCAAACAAGCGAACTTATGATCGGCAAGGCGGAACCGCGCCACGCTGGCAACTATACTTGTGTGCCAGCTAATGCGAAAGCTGCATCTGTCACCGTACATGTTGTTCAGAGTAAGTATACCCTGTATACCAGTGATTTCTATACATATATAAAATGACTGTACTTTTCAGAACAAAATTTTATGAAACCAACTATTCCGTGAAATGAAGAAAACCGAGCCGAGAGATAATTTAGCATAATTTGACATTATTGAAGGGGAAGTAGGAGCCTCTAACACTTTACAGAATTGTTAATTTTACTCTCATACAGATGCCATTACAGAAATCAATGGCTAATTTATTTGGTTTCAAATCCTTAATTTTTCCGTCTGAAGCTAAAAAACGTCACCTAATTTTCTAATAGCATACATTTTATATACGTATTTATACTAAACATACTATGTAAAGATAAAACACACCGCATATAAAAATTGAGGAATCACTATACACATGTAAAGGAAAAAGGGCTTTTTTTTTTTTTTTTTTTTACGTGCGGGAAATCCCCACGGATACCCGCCCCTCCGGAGCCGGAGGGGTGGGTTATGTCGGACTCGAACCGACTAAACCGCACGCCGTCTGTGGGTCGTGGTGCTAGGCCGAAGGTGAGGTTGTCTTGCGACATATCCCTCGCACCCCGGCTGACCCAGGGCCATCCCTTTCGGTCTGGCCCTCCTCGGGAGGTGGGGACCACGCCGTCCCCGACTCAACCCCGGTGTGGGGAGGCGCGCATCGTCCTACGATGCGCGCCGCCGCCGTGGCCTGCTTCTGCTAGGGTGACGGGTGGCTCCACCCGTCACCCTCAGGCCCGCGCTCATGGGGGGCGGAGGTATGTAAGCGCCCTCCGACGCCCGAGCCGCCATCGGGCGCGAGCAGCGATGTCAGCGAGTCTTTCTCGCTCACCGCGCCGCGCCCGCTCTGCTGTCTCCTTCGCGAGCATGACCTGCTCGCAGAAAGAGGCGCTGGCCGCCCACGCATCCGCGCAGCGGACCATCGCCGCGAGCAGGGTGGAGAGCGTGAGCACTCTCACCCCCAGGGCCTGCACAAGCTCCCGCCTCGGCGTCTCAAACGCCGGACACTCGGTGAGCGTGTGCAGCCCCGAGTCCACGCTCGCGTCGCAATGATGGGAACAGGGAGTCGACCACTCCTCCGAGCAGAGCCGGTTCGAGCACCTGGGTCAGCGGAGGGGCCCGGGGGCGCAGCTTTTCTCTTACCATAAGGTAAGGCCGCCCCCATGGGTCCCGCTCCAGCGTCTCCAGGAGCTCCCGGTAACAAGCGGCCTTAGACCGCTTGATCTCCGCTCGGAGGGCATTCCGGGCCTCCCTGTATCCCTCGTGAAGCTCCGCCAGTCGGGGCTCCGAATCTGCGGTACGGCTACGCCTCCTACGGAGTCGAGCCCACCGGCGGTGCGTGATCACGCAGGCTTGACGCAGCCTCGCGATCTCCGCATTCCACCAGTAGACCCGACGCCTCGGATTATAGGCTGGAGCCCTAGGCATACCCGCATCGCAGACCCGTGTCATGGCCTCCCGGAACCAGGCCGCTTCATCGTCTATGTCGACAGGCCTGTCCGGCGCAATGGCCCAGGCCTGTACGATGGCGGCCTCCAGGAGGTCCTCCCGATTCAGTCGCCCCAACACCCAGCGCGGCTCGCGTTGGGCCGATATGACCGGCGCATCACCCGCAGGAGGGGAGACATCGAACCGAACGTATCGGTGATCCGATAGTGTCTCCACCTCCACGGCGACACGCCAGTCCCGCACGCGGAGTGACAGGGAAGCGCTCGCGAACGAAAGGTCTATGATCGACCTGCGCTCCCCCGCCACAAAGGTGCCCACATACGTGGCTTCGGCCCCGCGATTCTGGAGAACTAAGCCGAGAGAATCGGCCCAGCTCTCCAGAGCCCTGCCCCGCGCGTTTGTGCGCCGGGAACCCCAAGCCTGAGACCAGGCGTTGAAGTCCCCGAGCACAAGAACCTGACGAGGCGTACAGGCATTGACGACGTCGGTCAGCCGCTCCAGCGACCGCCGATACTGCCCAATGAGTCGGTGTGACCCCGGCGTGAGATAAACGGCCACGACCGCAATCTCCCCTACACGCGCCGCTACGATGCCATGCTCCCTTGCGATCACTACAAGGGGAGGGGCACCCGCAGCGGCGTTATGCACCAGTGCCGCCGATCCATCCAGGTCGACCACCCAGGCGGGCCCGAGGGGCCGGTGAGTGTATGGATCGGCGACAGCGGCGACGTGTATGGACCACTGTGCCATGCTCTGGAGCAGAAGGGCCTGAGCATCGACACCGTGGCCCACGTTCGCCTGCAGGATGCGGAGCTGGGGATCCATTATGGAACCATCTCCGCATCCCGCCTCGAACCGGTTGCGGAACGCCCGCCTCGCGGCAGCGGCTCCCCGCGGGTGCAGGCCTTACTGCCAACCCTATGGTCGGCCGGCTTGCCCTCCGCCGCACACCTGAAACAGTGCGGCGGAGCTTCGCAATTGCCGGCTCTGTGACCGGGTTGGCTGCAGCGGAAGCAACGGTCTCCGACCGTCACCTCCGCCGTGCACTGCACTCCCACGTGGCCGACCGACAGACACCTAAAGCACCTGGCCGGTCGGTCCTGTAGGAGGCGTACCCGCACCCCTACAACTCCGCCCACCGCGAGGGTCCGCATGTCGGCAGCCTTTTGGGCTGCTGCGATGGGGCAGCCGACAACTGTTGCCCCCTGTCCGCGACGGCCGTAGCGGATCGCTCCGACCTTTACCGCCTCCAGGGGGTAACCCCCGGCCTCCGCCACGGTGACCCGAATCTCTTCGGCCGTGATGGAGTCGTCCAGGTCCGAAATGCGCAGTTCTGCGCACTTGGTGGGCCTGGACACCCGGACGTCGGCCGCATCCAACGTGTCCCTCAGCCTAGCCGCAATGGCATCGGCCTTGGGACCACTGGAGGCGCCAGGGACGTGGATGAGACGGGCACCCGTCCGAGTGTGTGTCACTCGGAGAGTCCCCGCCACATCGAGGGCCCTCATATCAATGAGGCCCCTCGCCTGTTTCACCAGGTCCACGTACTGCACGCCCCTCGCCGTCGCCTCCGGTGTCATCATTAAGACGACAGCGGTGGTACGGGGGACGCGCAGCTTTCCTGGCGCACCCTTCGCAGCAGCCTGGGCCTTCTTGGCCCTTTTGGCTGCCTTTTTACGGGCGTTCCGGCTTTTTCTGGCCTCGCCGACCACCTCCCAGCCCCCTGCCGGTGCGGAGCTCGTGGAGGCAGTCGGGACCGAAGCCGGGGCCGGGGCCGGGGCTGG
This sequence comes from Eilema caniola, assembly GCA_949126895.1. Lineage (NCBI taxonomy): Eukaryota > Metazoa > Arthropoda > Insecta > Lepidoptera > Erebidae > Eilema > Eilema caniola. Next base: position 9,518,395 of record OX421460.1, on the reverse strand, counting down.
GACTTGGGACGTCTTCCCCTTGCCCTTCCCCTTCCCCTTGCCCTTGGCTTGGGCGCTCCCGGCTGAGGCGGCGGTAGCGGCCGGAGCAGCAGGCGCAGTGGGCACACTGCGGGCCGACTCCTGCGAGGGCCCCGCCGTCACCGTACGGCTGGGGCCCCGCTTTACTGCTCCGGCGTAACCCCCGCTCGGCGGCGCCAGGGGCGGACGACGGATGGAGTCCATGATGGCCTCCAGACAACTCCGCGTCCACTCCTCGTGCGCCGCCTGCCGCTTTTCCATGGCGGCCATAGTCGCCATGCAGGCCTCCACCGGATTGGTGGGCCTCGGCTGCGCCGGCGGCGGTGGGGCCGGTAGGCGCGGCGGGGCCGGCAGACGCGGCGGCAACGGCGGCGGGGCCGGTAAACGCGCCGGTACAGGCGGCGGCGGTGGCGCCAGCGACACCGGCCGCGCCCGAGGCGGCAGTCTCGGCCGCACCGGCGACCTCGACCGCACCGGCGGCGACGGCGGCGACGGCGGCGACCGCGGCGCCAGAGATGGCGGCGGCGTCACGCGCTCGTCAGGCAGCTGAGTTTTCGCAGCGATGGCCTTCTGGAGCGCTGCGATTTCAGCCGCCATGTTGGCCATCTCCTTGCGGTACTCAGCCGCCTGCCGCCCAGTCTCCTCGAGCACCGCTGCCTGCTGCCTGCTGAGCTCAGCGCGCTCGCGCTGCGCGCTGGCCAGCTCCGCCCTGAGCAGGTTATGGCGCTCGACGAGGCGTAACGTCACCCGCATGAGCCGGTCCTCCTCCGGCTTCATAGCCCCGGTCTGGGCCTTGGCCAGGCCTTTAAGGGCCTCCATTACCTCTATGGAGGTGCTGTCGCCGGTGCAGGCCAAGGGCGCGCGCCGCCGAGGTGGAGGAACTCGGCGGCGCCACCACATCCTCCGGGGCAGAGGCCCGTGATGGACGGGCCTGAGGGGCACCTTTCTCCCCACCCCGCGCCTTTTGGCGGCTAACCGCCACCAGTTTGGGCGGGGGTGGGCGCAGCATCTCGTTGCTGCTGTGAGTGCTGCTGGTGGAGGACGAGTCGGAGAGCGTGGGCTCACGATCCGACACCGTCCTCCTTTGGGTGAGGACTTTTTTTTTCCTGACGGTCCTCGGCCGCCATTTAGACCTACGGGTCCGTAGACCCACCGGGCTTCGGTCTCGACTGTCCCGGCTGTCAGTGGCGGTGTCGAAGTTCTCCGACACCGCCTGGGACGCGACTTCCGCGTCATGGTGCTGCGCGACCTCCGCGCAGACTGTTTCGCTTGGTGATGGTGTTTTTGTTTTAATAAGATTCTCCATAATTAAACCCACGAGTTGAACCGTTCGGATTACACTTCCTGGGTGACGGCCATTCCAGGAAGCGGGGTATATACTGTGGAGGTCCCCCGGTATCCACAGGTTTTAAACGACTTCGCTGTCGGGTTTTCAGACTTTTCCTTGTCGTGGGCCGGCCAATTAAGGCAAGCCCCGCGGCCTCCGGGATATCGGCGTTCCCGAGTGTGGCTAGCACTCAGGTCGTTGTCGATATCTCGGAGGTTACGCGATGCGGGGGAGTAGCCAACTCTCCCAACGCCGACGGTGGCACGAATGCCCGTCAGCCCCTGCGCGAGCAGTGGGCCGACCCGTCCCCGGATCCTACGGATCCCGTCGCCTCTCCCATGTCTCCTCTGCTAAAGCAGAGGGGTACCGGGAGCGACGGCTAGCCCTGAAAAGGGCTGTTGAGGTGGGAGGAACCCTACGGATCCCTCCCCGCGGGCCTTGCAGGCCCGCCATACCACGACCCCCTCGTGCAATGGGGTCAGCTAGCCCTTAAAAGGGCTGTTGGAATGGAAGGGTATCCTACGGACCCCTTCCCGCGGGCCTTGAAGGCCCGCCATCCCACGACCTCCTCGTGAGGTCAGCCGTCGGGTTATTTGTCAACGGCCAACAGAACTCCCAAGGTAGGAGTCTGTTAGCCGTTGTCCAGGGTGCACCAGCCCCCCCGCTTCCGCTCCCCAGGACCGCGGTCCAAAGGGGGAAGAAACGGAGAAGCCGACGTGGAGGTTACCCAACCAGCACCCCAGGAAAAAGGGCTAGGTAAAGTAAGTGTGTGACAAAAATGAATGGAAAGAACGCCTCCGTACTTTCGCTAACCACATAAAGTCGATATTAAGTGAGCGAGTGGTACTTTCACGAACGATCCAATATTTGCACTGGGAAAAGCATGGGTCTACGGCAAACAAAATTAATGAACAAATATCGGAAATAGGAAAACTGTATTCAACGTTGTCAGTCGCGAAGATCTTACATTAAAATTAAGTAGATTTGTTATCTCGATACAAGCACGATGATAAAATACCCCGCCTTGTATGACATTAGTACAATTTTTTCTCGTTTAACTGCTTAGTATACTAACGTCTCTTATACTTTTCCCCACTTTATTTTTAAGCGTGGAAAGTACAAGTGACGTTATTATTCAATTGTGAAGTAGATTCCATCAAGTCCCATTAACCTCTAGTATAAACAGTTTAACTGATTATTAGTTCTGTTAATATTCAAAGTTTTAGTACATTGGATTCCGACATACCTCTATAATGAAGTTAAGAGTCAAACTGAACTTTTTTCTTGGGCGAATTTAGTTTTAGCCGGATCTAGCTGGCCGCATGTCGACTTACATACACAGGAAATCAAGTCAGCCGTAAGAACGTTGTGCGCCTATGCTGGGCTACCTATCGCCAATTAAATTTTGCAAGTATTTATATACAGAAAATGTTGTCTCTCGTCCGCATTCAAAAGGATTGTTGAAGAGTGACGTAATTTAATCACCAGTTTTTCCCTTTTTGCACGCTTAATGAAAACTTGAGAGAAAGTTCGGAATGCTTTGACTGACTGATATAAAGTACTTTTTTTAATTCATTCTGTTGCTTCGCTAAAACGTTGGTATTTGGCAGCCAATTTAATATGGCTTCTGCTAGGGGTTGGAAGATCACGTGACAGTCACTCCCGTAAAAAATTACACACAGAAAACATATCAGAGCCCCGTGTCTCTAAGTGTTAACTTCAAACGCAATTGGAAAATCACGATGACGTAGATAGTACTTAAATCTACAAAAGTCCTTATGTAGAAGTATTCTGTTCTTGCTTAAATTATAACCTTACGTTTTTTGCTTAACTTTACTGTACCTACTCACACACATAGTAAATACCTACTAACTCACATCAAATTATTCCCAACTTATATGTATATAACTGAACGAATAGGCCGAATTCAAAGACATATCGTACTAAATAATGTAGGTAGATAACAACAACCTAAAGAAAATCCAAAGACGCTATAGATTCGATTGAATTTTCCGCCTTGAAGTAATCTCGAATTGAATCCTCATAAATAGGTATTGCCGTAACAGGTTTAAAGATTAGAGAAGAGTATTGAAAAGCTTTGATATAGTTGATGCACTTTAAATGTAGGTATGCCAGCGTCTAGCTGGTATAATTTTTATTACTTGAATAGTTTTTAACCTTTATTTAAATTATGTGGGGCACAGCCACTTCATAATTTAAGCGCTTTTTTATGATTTACATCTTACAAACATCTTTTTATTGGAACCCTCCGATAGAAGGATTTGAAGAATTTGTAAACCAATTTAATTTCCTCCCAAAAATAACAATAAAGTAGAAACCTTATCCAACAAGTAAACCATCAACAATTTATTTAATAACCTTCAACTCGAATCTTATAAACTTGATTAAATACTTAGCATAAATGGTAAATGACAAAATTCATCTTATAAACATAATTTTGTTTCTGCTTCAAGTCCTTCATAAGATTTAGGAGACGGCGAGACAAAGGCTAATGAATATAATGTAATAGACAAAAGGTGGAATGCCATTTTCGAGATAGAATACATTCACAGAAACAAGTTTCTTTCCGGTATAATTGAATTTTATGTAGGGCTTTAATTCTTCGAGAGTCGTAAAAAAGTAAAAATAGCCAAATTGAATGTATACTTAATTCTTTTAAGGAGAGAGATTAGATACTTAATAATAATATCGTTTTGTTTATTATTCTAGCCATGTAATGCCGAAATAATCTTTCATTTAGTTTGAAGCGTCTTAAGAAACACTATCAACAGACTTTACATACATTCGTAGTTTATTATTTTTCGCTTTGATAGGATATTTCGGCAAAAACCCTCAAGCAAAAATGTTAAGCGAGCCAAATTCAAAATACTCAAATATATCGAAGTGACTTGATAATATAAATATAATTAGTGCAAATTACGTAAGTAGGAAATACAGAATATTAACATATTAAATTAAAAAGAAAGACTTGAATATAAACGATTTTGAATCCAAGATACTAAATTCTAAAAGAAATATACAGGGTGAAAGATTTTAACCTTACCTGGAGGGGAAGTACTCCAAATCCTGGAGATGGCCAATTTCACTCAAAGGAAACATTTCTTTATTTTTAAAAAGAAACAAAACTGCATTCATAGATTTTTGAAAACTCGCTTGCCACACCCAGTCGAACCTACTAAAATCCGAAAAAGTAATATCCTGTATTTTTATGCCTTCAATCGATAGTGACAACCATTCTGTATAATAAATGCCTAAAAGTAGGTAAAGAAGGTTAATTGGATTTGATTGATAATATCAAACTTTTTTTAAACTAAATGTATTTCTGAATCTTTGGAATACTGAGATAATTACTAAAAACTGATTCATTTAAACTTCCCATAGCAGAATTATAGCTCACGTGTCGCATCCTCATACTAAAGATGTATATAATAACTAGCTGTCGCCCGCGGTTCCGCCCGCGTGGTGGTCGGTTATTGCGAATCGGGGTATGAGAAATAGATGTTGGCCGATTCTCAGACCTACCCGAAATGCCCACAAAATTTCATGAGGATCGGTCGAGCCGTTTCGGAGGAGTATGGCAACGAAAACTGTGACACGAGAATTTTATATATTAGATGTCATAGTACCGTGTAGAGTTGTGACTGTAAGTTGTAGGTGTAAGCAAAACTCGAATCGAAGTCTATTACAATTTTCAAAAACTCTATTAAATTATTGTAATCTTTCACCACCATATTCGGACAAGTGGGGTTGCTATCTTACTGTATCAAGTTATTTTACTTTGAAGTGGTTTTTAAAGTCTTACAGTAGTGAAGATGAAAGATTTAATAATAAATTCCCAGACGTATTTATTACCAGAAGAGAGTAATATCAATATTACGCTCTTGTAGTAGTGAGCAATAATTAGAAATAAGTACAAGGTTTAATACCTTGAAATTATTTCTGATTAACGAATTGGATGGGTTAACGATACAAAATTTATTTAACGTTATAATTCAGTATCTACTTACTTGTTAATTGGAAGATAATGACTTTGTCATAGTTATTTTAAAATCAGATCTTTTATCATTACTGTTAAAGTAAACATTTCGTATCGACAAAAGTGGAGTGATTTTTTCAATAATAAATAATTTAAAAAAAAAAAAATATCACTATCCCTTATGACGAGAATCTCTTGAAGGCAGAAAAAGAAAAACAAATTAAGTATTTGGACTTAGCCCATGAGATTGTCGACATGTGGGATGTGGACTCAGCTATTAGGTATAGTACCGATAGCCATCTCAGTTCACGGACTTATCGCCAAGAGCCTCGATTAATATCTTATGAGGCTCTTGTTAGACAGCTGGCTTGATGCAGAAGGCAATTCTGCTAGGCACGGCACGTATAGTGAGGAAGGTTGTCTGGAGCCCTAATCACCGGTAGCTTGGTTCCTGTACCCGATGCCGGTGGGACACTATATTTTTATTTTTAAATATGTTTAATTTTTTTGTAGATGTATTTCAAAATGTAATTTAAATGTATTGGGTAAATGAATAAAGGGAAATATCGTAATAAAATAAGTAATTTTATAGTTAAGCCTTAATTACGTAACGCTACGTATATCTAAAGGGTATGCTCGGTTCCAAACGCTTTGCTTTTTACAAGCAATCCCTCCTCGTATGTGTGGCATTGTTATTAATTGTGCGCAGGCTGTATTTGAAGTTTGGAAACATGTTACTTTCCTTCCTTCTTTCTTTGTTTCTTTCTTTTTTGTAAATATTTGTATCGAAATAATACACATGTTATTAATAATATAATACCTATCTCAAACAGATTCAGCCGTTTGAATATGATTGAATAAGAAATATTAAAATAATCTACTGTAATTCACATATTATAATATTATTAGGATATTAAGTGGGAGTATTTACTGTTATGGTATGAGAAGTACCGCTCTTCAACTAAAAACTGTCATTGCCTACTGATAGTTTATACCGAGTTGTTGTGTGAAATCAATACAGAAAACGTGTTACAATTTTACCAGATTCTCAGGGTTTTTATAGCTCCTTGAGAATGAGGATAGTTTACGATATTACTAGACTAGGTATTATAAGCAATTGGAGAAACTTAAAACCAATTACATATGAATGGCACCTTGGGTGCATCCGAGGCTGTCATCTCAGCAACCAACTGCAACCCCCCCCCCCCCCTGTCACACTCTCTCTCCGATGTAAATAAATAAATAAATAAAACCGCTCCTCCATAGCAGTATCTACAATTTCGTGCATTAATGCAAATAGGTACTATAATGAACATTTGTTTCCTCCTTTGAATATTTTATTTTATGAGATCGACTGCCGTCTGAACTATCAACCCCGATAGGAAAGCCCCTGATGACTGCCTCGTCCGTCAATCTATAGGTGATTATTAGGTGAGGCTTGTAAGTCCTTGGTCCGGAGGTTCTTGGTCCCATACACAGAATAATAAATGTAAGAGTGATTAAAATATTGATTTTTATTATTAAAGAAACTTGTTTCTGTGAATGTATTCTACATTCACAGAAACAAGTTTCTTTCCGGTATAATTGAATTTTATGTAGGGCTTTAATTCTTCGAGAGTCGTAAAAAAGTAAAAATAGCCAAATTGAATGTATACTTAATTCTTTTAAGGAGAGAGATTAGATACTTAATAATAATATCGTTTTGTTTATTATTCTAGCCATGTAATGCCGAAATAATCTTTCATTTAGTTTGAAGCGTCTTAAGAAACACTATCAACAGACTTTACATACATTCGTAGTTTATTATTTTTCGCTTTGATAGGATATTTCGGCAAAAACCCTCAAGCAAAAATGTTAAGCGAGCCAAATTCAAAATACTCAAATATATCGAAGTGACTTGATAATATAAATATAATTAGTGCAAATTACGTAAGTAGGAAATACAGAATATTAACATATTAAATTAAAAAGAAAGACTTGAATATAAACGATTTTGAATCCAAGATACTAAATTCTAAAAGAAATATACAGGGTGAAAGATTTTAACCTTACCTGGAGGGGAAGTACTCCAAATCCTGGAGATGGCCAATTTCACTCAAAGGAAACATTTCTTTATTTTTAAAAAGAAACAAAACTGCATTCATAGATTTTTGAAAACTCGCTTGCCACACCCAGTCGAACCTACTAAAATCCGAAAAAGTAATATCCTGTATTTTTATGCCTTCAATCGATAGTGACAACCATTCTGTATAATAAATGCCTAAAAGTAGGTAAAGAAGGTTAATTGGATTTGATTGATACTATCAAACTTTTTTTAAACTAAATGTATTTCTGAATCTTTGGAATACTGAGATAATTACTAAAAACTGATTCATTTAAACTTCCCATAGCAGAATTATAGCTCACGTGTCGCATCCTCATACTAAAGATGTATATAATAACTAGCTGTCGCCCGCGGTTCCGCCCGCGTGGTGGTCGGTTATTGCGAATCGGGGTATGAGAAATAGATGTTGGCCGATTCTCAGACCTACCCGAAATGCCCACAAAATTTCATGAGGATCGGTCGAGCCGTTTCGGAGGAGTATGGCAACGAAAACTGTGACACGAGAATTTTATATATTAGATGTCATAGTACCGTGTAGAGTTGTGACTGTAAGTTGTAGGTGTAAGCAAAACTCGAATCGAAGTCTATTACAATTTTCAAAAACTCTATTAAATTATTGTAATCTTTCACCACCATATTCGGACAAGTGGGGTTGCTATCTTACTGTATCAAGTTATTTTACTTTGAAGTGGTTTTTAAAGTCTTACAGTAGTGAAGATGAAAGATTTAATAATAAATTCCCAGACGTATTTATTACCAGAAGAGAGTAATATCAATATTACGCTCTTGTAGTAGTGAGCAATAATTAGAAATAAGTACAAGGTTTAATACCTTGAAATTATTTCTGATTAACGAATTGGATGGGTTAACGATACAAAATTTATTTAACGTTATAATTCAGTATCTACTTACTTGTTAATTGGAAGATAATGACTTTGTCATAGTTATTTTAAAATCAGATCTTTTATCATTACTGTTAAAGTAAGCATTTCGTATCGACAAAAGTGGAGTGATTTTTTCAATAATAAATAATTTAAAAAAAAAAAAATATCACTATCCCTTATGACGAGAATCTCTTGAAGGCAGAAAAAGAAAAACAAATTAAGTATTTGGACTTAGCCCATGAGATTGTCGACATGTGGGATGTGGACTCAGCTATTAGGTATAGTACCGATAGCCATCTCAGTTCACGGACTTATCGCCAAGAGCCTCGATTAATATCTTATGAGGCTCTTGTTAGACAGCTGGCTTGATGCAGAAGGCAATTCTGCTAGGCACGGCACGTATAGTGAGGAAGGTTGTCTGGAGCCCTAATCACCGGTAGCTTGGTTCCTGTACCCGATGCCGGTGGGACACTATATTTTTATTTTTAAATATGTTTAATTTTTTTGTAGATGTATTTCAAAATGTAATTTAAATGTATTGGTAAAATGAATAAAGGGAAATATCGTAATAAAATAAGTAATTTTATAGTTAAGCCTTAATTACGTAACGCTACGTATATCTAAAGGGTATGCTCGGTTCCAAACGCTTTGCTTTTTACAAGCAATCCCTCCTCGTATGTGTGGCATTGTTATTAATTGTGCGCAGGCTGTATTTGAAGTTTGGAAACATGTTACTTTCCTTCCTTCTTTCTTTGTTTCTTTCTTTTTTGTAAATATTTGTATCGAAATAATACACATGTTATTAATAATATAATACCTATCTCAAACAGATTCAGCCGTTTGAATATGATTGAATAAGAAATATTAAAATAATCTACTGTAATTCACATATTATAATATTATTAGGATATTAAGTGGGAGTATTTACTGTTATGGTATGAGAAGTACCGCTCTTCAACTAAAAACTGTCATTGCCTACTGATAGTTTATACCGAGTTGTTGTGTGAAATCAATACAGAAAACGTGTTACAATTTTACCAGATTCTCAGGGTTTTTATAGCTCCTTGAGAATGAGGATAGTTTACGATATTACTAGACTAGGTATTATAAGCAATTGGAGAAACTTAAAACCAATTACATATGAATGGCACCTTGGGTGCATCCGAGGCTGTCATCTCAGCAACCAACTGCAACCCCCCCCCCCCCTGTCACACTCTCTCTCCGATGTAAATAAATAAATAAATAAAACCGCTCCTCCATAGCAGTATCTACAATTTCGTGCATTAATGCAAATAGGTACTATAATGAACATTTGTTTCCTCCTTTGAATATTTTATTTTATGAGATCGACTGCCGTCTGAACTATCAACCCCGATAGGAAAGCCCCTGATGACTGCCTCGTCCGTCAATCTATAGGTGATTATTAGGTGAGGCTTGTAAGTCCTTGGTCCGGAGGTTCTTGGTCCCATACACAGAATAATAAATGTAAGAGTGATTAAAATATTGATTTTTATTCCTAGGTGAGACTCCTGCAGCCATGCAGCACGGCAACAACTCTTCAGCTATCACCAAGCAGAACTATGTCTTCATCCACACGCTCATTGCCCTCGTATCATTGAGGATGCTGGTCATACACCATCAGGAATTCGGTTGAAGTCACATGTATTACTTATTCTATTTTCAATCGATGTAATTTAGTCTGTGTATACAATACTTTCTGGTGTTAATTGTTTTCAGCTGTAGATAGAAAAAGAAAGAATTTTTTTTTCTGTTGTACTTAACATGGCTATGAATTAAGAGGTTTTAGCGTGGCAGTGGACGGTAATTGCTTTCTTTGAAACGACTTAGTTTTTTCAATTGCTATAACTGTTTAACCTTAATTGAATTTGGATTTTATTTTTGTTATACATACATTTGAGGCTAAAAGAAAAGAATAATATTATTCCAAAAATGTATCCTTACTATCAGTCTAATGGCTTAGTTAGGTCAGATGTTCAACAAAATCCTTACGATTGTCTAATTTGCAAAAAATCACACCTGCTTTATAACAAAAACAAATGAAATGAATAAAAGCTGCGATAAAAGCGACGGTTGGAGTGACCGAAAAAATGGCCATGTTGATGGCTAGTCGTTCAGCATAATAGGGTTCAGGCACAATACATTAAGATCGTTTAGGAACGTGACGGTAGCTTTGACAAAATGCTGCGTCAAAATTGATGCAGGTTGGTTTATTCAGTTTGGTACATGTTTACTTAGGCACGTATTGTTATACACGTTAACGAACAATAGGCAGAAATGGTAGAATGAATTTTGGTTTTAAATTTTCTTTGGTGATTAGAATGAAATAATTATGGCAAGAGCTGTGTGCGTGAGTGTAGTGTTAACATAAATTAGTACAGTAATCAAAATCGAATAGAGAAGTAACAACTCAGGTCTTGAGTAAAGAACTTAACGTTTAGTTTAACTTACGTTCACAGAGCCGTAAAGTTGCGGTCCAACTTTATTAGGAAAATAAAAAGCAGAAAACTTTGCCATAAAAGAGCCTTTGTTAGTTTTTCATGACTTCTGGACAAAATACCGAGCGACCGAGTAAATTGAACCGCGTTGATATTCTTAGACTTCAGAAAAATAAATATTTGCTATTTATGTCGGTGGCAAAGTTCGAATTTGAATGAAAAACGACTGCAAGACTCAGATGAAGATCTTTAGATGGAGCCTGTGATTGGTTCTTTAGAAATGTCGTCAACAATATGAACCAGAAACATATAATTTGTCTTGTTTCCTAGAGAAAAATAATTGTTTTCTTCACTTTAAATTATGAACATGTTTAGGAAATTTCCGAAATTTTATGTAGTTTTTCATAGTTTGAATCCCTTCGAGTTTACCATACCGGAGCTAACGCTGAGGAGGATAAGTCGAGCTCAAACTGACTGAAACTCAACGAGGCCTCTTTCGCTAGCCATAATCACTCTTATTTTTTTACCCCATGGTACCAGGTGAACTTAAAAAGGAGACAAAGAGGGGAGTCCACTATTTAGAATATAGTGAAATAACTACATTAATGTATATTATGATTATTTCTCAATTCTTACTTCACTATACAAACTACATTAATTGCACATTAAATATATATTATTATACACCGGCTTGTACGTTTTCACTAAAAGTAGTTTAGTCTGGTAAAGTTTTCAACAGCTACTCTCAAGGAACCCAGGCTTTATCGAGCCTATTGATGTTACAATAACTTTTCACTATAAATACGTATTTTGCAGCATTCTATCTGAATACCTATGAAGAAAATTATTTAAAAAGACAAATTTTATTTTATTTATCAAAAAGAATAAACATTTTAGTTGCTATCCATTTTATTGGACTTTAATCAAATCACAGAAAAAAACCAAATTCAATTAGACTTCAAGATACTGCGAGTTAATTCCGCAGCAACAGTAACATCAAAATTTAGTAAATAACGAATACTTTATAAGTACATTCCTCATGTAGATATGAGACAACCATATCTTAGTCACCTTTTGACTACCACTTCTGTAAGTAACTAACTGTAAACATTGCTTAATAACTCGGGAAATAACAACCTATTGAATTACGGTGTCTTTTTAATACAATCAGTACAATACATCCGTTTTCACACACATTTTAGATTGAGGCATTATTGGACGAAATACGTATCTTTTTTTATAATTACTTTGAACAAACAACTCGAACATGGAGCCGAAATAAAATCAAACTGCTCCAGAATTAAGTAAATATCTAACATTTAGGGAGCGGTTACGTTGCTGAAATGTCGTTAGTGAATGTATAATAAATGTTTCTTGTTTGGAAGTAGTCTGCAGATAAACTGGCGATTGGCTGAAACAGTAATAATAAGTACTTTATTCAAGAAAAGTTATGAAACGTTTTTAAGTGCCCTACTATAGTAAGATCGGTAACAAGGTTAGAAACTCAATTTGCTCCCGTGTTATCCGCTTGTTTTTATAGTTACAATAACAACTATCCCTAATCCTGCTCACAGCTGCACTATAGTCACTCCTGTGCACCAAGAGCAACGACAGTGGCCTATGATGGATTGAATAATGACATCTGGGAAGTCTCTGTAAAAGTTGAATGCCTGTAATGGCATTTTTCTGAGAGATACTCATAACTAATAGCTAGACGACGGTTTTTTTGCAAACATAGCGTTTGCAAAATAACAATCATCTTTCAATATGTTGTGGCCAATGTGTGTGTGTGCATAACTATAGGCCAACCGCGACTGCTACAGCACGCTTCAATGCGCGGCATGGCGGGAGACGAGGTAAAGAAACAGTAGAAATACTCCCAAGTTTTAGTTTTGGGGTTAATTTTATTGTCTGTCCGAAAATAAGATGACAAGAAGTTATAGTGCTTATTTAGTATCTAAAATTCTGTAATAATATTCGAGTGTGCTATCAAAACGTAAAACAGCCAAGAGCCAGTATACCTTTGTAAATTGGAAGCGTGACACTGGCTCTATAAAGGTTTCAATGTAATAAAAAAAATACTAACACGGTACGTGACGTCATATCGAGTGATATCCAGCAGCTGCGCTACAAAACCAATACCGAATCGAATTATATTTAGACAAAATTCTGCGACGTCGATATTATCCAAATTTAAATAAGCCTTTATTCAGATAGTATTAAATTTTTGTTGAGTTAAATTACATTTGTGTTATGTATCCATCTACAGCTGAAGATCTGGTTTAATAGTTGAAATTTGTCACAGTTGATAGATTCTAAAAATAAATAAAATGGTATACCAATCGAGTACAATAATGTTAAATGTAAATAAAAATAATGTGAAATGTATTCATATGTAAGTGATGTATAAGAAATTGTAAAATTATCTGTCATTTGAAGTTAAGAATAAATAACAATTTTGAATTTAACGTGCCAAGTTTAATTGTTTTATTTACCTTTTCATGTTACATTTCGTGCACAAAGATTAGAATAATTCTGTAAATTCATCTCTTCATTGTGCAAATGCCTTTAAAGGTTACCAAACATTATGTATCTTTATTTCGTCTCAATTATTTTTACAGTTTATACTAGTAAAAATAAAATTAAATGATTGATGGACATCGCAAACGCGCAATAATATTTTTAGACGAAAAATACTTAATACATATCGTATTTACTATTGAGTGATAAACATACAATATACTTGACAGTTATACGTTTTGTATACGTATTTGCGGTTAGTCAGACGATAGAAGTATAATAGAACTTGCAAAAAGTCTACGCAATTGATTCTCAAACTTTTGGACAATCTTACTGAGAAACGAAAATATAAATTGACGATATATACAAAATATACAAAATGCCCACTGTTTACTTCCCCTGGACATCTTGCAAAAAGCATTTTTTTATTTAAAGCAAGGTAACAAGGTTGGAAACATTACATTTTATGCCTGCTTCCTGGAACTTTCAAAGGCATTCGACCTTTTGTCGTTGAGATTAAGTGGGATAAGCCTCGACTGGAGGTTATAAGTTACCACTAGTGCTTGAATTTGTTGGAGAAAGGTCCATACTGTGACACGCGTTTTGACATTTTCAGGTTAAAGCTTGAGGTGAGGTTAAAGGGATCAAAGGAATATGATCAGATATTACATCATTGATGGAGCTACGTTAGTAAAAAGGTAAGATAAATCATAGATGTATTTCATCTAACCCTTTAACCAAACCTTCAAAACCTTTCGTGCTCGAGTTCGATTGAGTCAGACAAATATTCTAAATATTCATATTCACATTTAATCGTGGTCTATTTTCATCCATTTATTGTCAAAGACCTATAAGATATTTAAGGTAGAATAGATTCCTACATGAGCACATCTGTCAAAAGCCCATGGAATATCTAAAACAGAATGGTTTCCTACATGAGCACTCCTGTCGAAGACAGGTGAAGTGTTTGCCATCCTTTTGTGTCGTGAAAACGAAAAGGTAATCATTGAATGTCCGTATGCTGTGAAGGGCTGTAGTTGTTGGCATTTACATAATATACCTGAGTATTCTGCTTTCAATGAGATTGCAGGTTCTGCGAGTAATAGTTATAAATTATTTTCGTAGTATTAAAATATTATTTGATTTGATTAAAAAGAAATAATAATAGCTTATTTATATGCATCATAAGTAATGTACGCACACTTATTTTCTTCAAAATAAATTATACTTTAAAATAATCAATTTCAGAAGAATTTTAGAGAGTAATTAATCCTTGGATTTTAATTTAAAAAAATATGCAGGCTTCTGTAACTTTAGGTTCTAGTGTGGTGCTTAGTATTTACCGAACTATTGCGGCCCTAAAGTTGCCTTAGTTCGTTCAACCGGAATAATAACTGAACTTCTACTGTATTATGTGAGTAAAACAGCGCAGTTCTACTTAGATTAAATACATGAGTATCGAATTGATAAACTAGGGAGGAGTAACAATAAGAGTTTAGTTTCTCTTCCAATGATTCCCACTCTCCCTTTCCTATACATAATAATTATGTACAGTACATGATTCATCATGCTCATACGGCATAATAATAATGATTCCATCAACAATCAAGTGGTTCTTGAGCTTTTTTGATGCACCATAAAACCTTCGAAATCTTAAGCGACACACGCGTTTCCTTCTTCCTACAGACCCGGGTCCTCCAAGTAGTGTAAGTGTATAATAGCGGCATTATTTCCTGAAATGTTACCTTTGGTAAACCAATAGATAGCACCACCACTTGGCTTTCCTGTTATAATAAAGAAACAACTATATTATTTTTATATTATGTACGTGAGTAAAATTTGTCTTACGCTATGTAATTGTTGGAGATAACAGCCCCTGTTCCCTACTCCAAATGGCTGCAAGTAACAAAGCGCTTAAATAGTTAAATCTAATAGGAACAACAATGTTCACTTACCCCTGTGATGTCACCCCAGCACCTGCAGAAGCCGCCAAGGCGTGTCTGAATTGTGAGGTGTGTACTTGTATGTGTAATGAGTTTGTTGTGTTTATTGGCCCTGGCTGCATGGCTCCCTTGCGCAGCCGACAGCGCCGTGAACCTCTTCGACGGCGCGACCAACGATCTTCCCTGGGCAGTGCCCACGTGCTCGCGAATTAACGTCTCCGGACGTAATTCCACCCGAAACAATTCGTTACACACTCCGCGATCCCGGATATGGATATATTTTCACAGATTTACTGGTTAAATCCCAAAATATTCCCAAAATATACTATAATCCTCCCAAATTAGTACCTGCGTCCACGCAGACGATTGACCCAATGAGATTGACATACCTAAAGTGACAGTTCACTGTCATCGAAACTAAAAATGGCAGAATGAAATGTTGACATGGAACCCTAACCTTTTGGATCAAACAGTAATGTTAGGGTCATGGATCATAATCCCGAAGTACGAAATACCTCATTTCATTAGATCAGCAGACAAAAGATCGGATATTAAAATGTAGACTATGTACACTGATGAATGATGGCACTTGGTAGAACTTATTAATATTGCACAGATTGATAACGCACTTATACTAAAGTACAAGTGATAAATCACAATATATCGAAACTCAAACTCAAATATCGAGCTATCGTGGAAAAGTACAAGTGCAGAAAATGCAATTGTACTTATGTGTTAAAGTTTCAAGATTGAAATACGGCACTAATATTGGAACTCTAGTTATGCCAGTTATTGTAACACTAGGTCAGCAAATAAGGCCTTCCACCAATAAACTGCAAACTTCTACAGTAGCAAGCGGTCCAACATTCAGAAACAACCTATTTCGATTGCACTTCAACAAGGTACAATTAGCAAACATCATCTGTAATCAAACTCTCGTTAACGTACGTTTAAATGCGGCTTGCTTCGAGAATTGTGGAGCGTCATGGGAACTAATGATTGATATTCTATTATATACTGTTTGGTTCACGTTAACAATGAAACAAGGTGTAAAAAGTAGGGCGGGCTTGAAAGTGTGTCAAACGTTTTGTAAAACTTTGTTAATATCTTACACGAATAGGTTTTACGATTATATTATTCTAGTTCAACCATCATATATATTTTTATAAACAAGATAATTTATGAGGATGATTATGAGGATGATATATATGGTATTTGAGAGTATATATTTTATAGTCTTTCACTTACAATACTTCATGATCAAAGTTGGTTAGATATAGTGATGAAACACCATCTTACGTGGCAGTTAAATGCTCTACCACCATACTCGTACCACACAAACTATAAGGGTCAATCAATTAGCCAAGTCCACGTTTCGGCACCGTAAGTCATATCAGGTAGGACGCACTGGTCAAAGACCTTTGTTTTCGGTCATTGCGGTAGGCGAGAAGAGAAGACTTGAGGTAGTTTGCGAAATGCTACCCAGCCCAGTTGAATCGTTATGGCTATTTCTTTCTCGAAGTTGTTGTTACTAAGCTGGATAACCTGGCTCAGGTATTCATATTATTGGACAACTTCGAGCGTCGCCCCTTCGATGTTAATCGGTCTCGGTGTAACATATTCGTTGAACATGATCGTGGTTTTATCCAAGCTTACACCGAGGCCGAGTTGAAAATATAGTTGCGAAACGTAGCTTCTTCTGTTCTTATTCCATTGCTACACTGTGTTATCTAAACCTCTAGAAATTGTGGTTTTTATTTACTCGTTATAATATTTTAATAAAATAACCAATAAAGTGAATATTGACCTGTAAGAGTTGTAACTACATTACACAACTAAATTTAGAAAAAAACATTAAATAACATATTATTATTTCTGAAATTTGAGACCAAACATTTCCTTTCACCATCTTGTAGTTGAAAATTATAACTAGACATTAATTTGACAAACTTGTCAGAATAATAGGATGTAACAAGCGAACTCCACCTTTACAAAACCATTCTGCTATTCTCCGTTTTTCATACTCTGAGAAATAGGGAGTCAAACTACTTTTATAAGAATACAGTTGCCCACCATTGTTTATTGTAGCTTCAGGTTGATTAATTTTAGGGCTGAAATTTTGAATAACGCGAATACACAATTTTATATAATTATTTAAGAAATGATCAACTTGCGAGAATTCCTCCCTTAGATTACCCCTTTAAGAATGGAATTTTAAGTAGATAAAACTATTTGCTCATTGTGAAAGTTCAACCACCGATTTTTGAAAAGTAGGTACATTGACTTCAGTGACTTGTCAAAGGGTAAAATATTGTTATTACCACTGGCTTATTGCTAATAAGAGGAACAATCCATAAGCATCGGATTGTGATTCAGATAATCAAAATCTGTTTAGCTTACGTGACGTAAGTTGATTAAATTTGCATTAACAAATTAAACTTAAATCTGTGCCAGTGTTCTCACTAATCTATTAAAGGGTTCAAATCCACAAACAGGTGTCATTTAAGTTAAATAAGTGGTAGACAAAAGATTATCACTTCAAAGGCTCACCACAGCCAACCACAGACCAACACCGTCGGGCATAATTACATTGTTGTATTATAGATATTTCACAACATAGAATACAACGTTATCTGAACCTAAAGTGACTTATAAAATGATTTCTAAAATCAAATTAAGAAGATTAATTTAAGTAGACATATTAATATTTACTAAAAAAGTATGTGCACTGTACATTGAGTGGAAATCTAACCCGCATTTGCCGATATAGCAGTAACTGTACTCTACCACCACACCAAAGAAACCCTCACATACTACCAGATGTTTATAAAAGAAAAAAGGTATTGTACATTTCCCTTCTTGCAAAATATATCATCACTAATACGTAAAAAAAAAAAAACAATAAGAACGCTGTCAAGGGCCGCAAAGACGTACGGCATAGATTAAATATATACAATGAGCACACAGAATGTTTACTTTTCAAATTATTAACGCTCGTTAAACACACTTTCTCGGTACGAATGTCGTGGCTTGACAGCAACATGCCGGTTTATGGAAGTTATAAATTTTTTATCTCTGTTCCTTTTCTCACAATACCAGATCCTTTAAACGAGGCGTGAAACAGTGTCCATCGAGACCGTTAAACAATTTGCAGCAAGTCAGCTCAGCTGTCAGGTCAGTTGTGTGGGTGAACATTATGTAACTCGAAATTTAATGATTCAATATTTTATATTTTTATGTTGGTGAATAGATATAGACAAAATGGCCGTTAAACTTTACCCAGACTATTGAAGAGCTCTGAGGGATTCACTTTATAGGCATTTTTAATACGTTTATAAATCTTCTTCCTCCTATCGTTACTCCCAGTTGCGGTAGGGGAGAAGAGAAGACTTGAGGTAGTTTGCGAAATGCTACCCAGCCCAGTTGAATCCTTTTTGCTATTTCTTTCTCGAAGTTGTTTTTACTAAGCTGGATAACCTGGCTCAGGTATTCTTATATTGGACAACTTCAAGCGTCATCCCTTCGATGTTAATCGGTCTCGGTGTAACTGGGACCGACGTCTTAACGTGCTCTCCGAGGCATATTCGTGCATACAAATATTTGCATTGAGCGTGGATTGAACCCGTGCCTCCCACGTCGCAGCCGCGTTCACTACTACCGCGTTAAAGAGGTTGTCTTTTAATACGATTATGAATATGACCATTATAACCTTACATAGAATATTGGTGCAAGCTAAGGACTTAGTCCCGATCGCACCCGAGTTCTGACTTCCACCTTCTATCCTCCCACTTCGCATATGGTCTTGGTTAGCCTTGGTAGTAAAACCATTGTGTATACCAGAGCACGTATGTCGTACCTTTGCACAACCTCACCTCGGGTATTCCTGAGTAAACTGGCCTATTTTATATTATTTCCCTCGTGCCCATTTAATTTTTAAGTAAAAAATCTAGGTCAAATCTCACATTTACTCAGAATATTGTGGAAATATATCAATTAATTTAGATTAATTAACGTTTTACACAATGAAGCGGTAATATTGTTACAAATAATAATTTTAATTATGTTGAGTAAATTCTCTAAGCATGTTGACGTAAACGATTCTGAGACGATCACATAAATAACTGTTATAATTAACGTTTAAACTACACGTAGATGTTGTGATTAAGTTTGTATATACAGTTTTGTTCCCATTGGTAGAATCCATTTTGCCTTGTTTTGTGGTGGTTTGCTTGATACCACACTATTCTGCACTTTTATGAGATCCCATTCCTGGGACTGAAATAGTGGAATTGATATTTGTTAAGAAATCATCAAAATCTGATTATGGGCTACGCATTCCGAAGGGACCATGACCACATAATGAGACAATCCTTAGATGGTGACCCCCAAGGAAATCATAATCCTAATAGGACTGGTATTGCTAAACTATTGAAGGCTTGCTGAATTAAGAATTTAGAATTGAACCCTGCAATGTGCTTACCTACTCGGTTACCACTTAACCAGGAACTTCGATTCAGATTCAAAGCGTTTTTACATTCATCCGATATCCGATATCGGTGTCGGACGCCGATAGCCGACACCATGTGCAGTTTTCACATATATCCGATAAAATCGGCCCGATACGGCTATTTGCTAGAAAGAACAGACTAGTTAGTGATGCTAGTTATGAAAAAAAAAAGAAAAAGCAATGCAAGCAATTTTCGACATTATTGACATTATATAGTATCGAGATTTTTTCTTATATTCGTGATCAGCATCATCAATTCACACGAAAAGACACGTAACTAACAAATGTCATTAAGGTCGAAAATACAGTCGCTGTTTTAGTCTTTTTGTGATTTGATATTGGGGCAACACAGTGGTGGTATCGATATCGGGCCGGACAATGTGCAAGACGGATACATATCTTATACATTTGACTTCCTCCGAAATCGCATATCGGATATCGGATGAGTGTGAAAATGCTCTCATTATCCTCGCAATGATGCAGATGCATTAAATGTTTGCACCGTGGTTCTGAGTGTGATATTTTCGAAAATCTGTCTAACCCCTCAATACCGCAGTGAGAAAAGCCTCGGCCGTTGTATATCATGTGCACCAACTTACAGTTAAAGTTGGTTTGGTTCTCAAAAATAATAATAATAATAAATATACACCCTAGTGACCTGATTCGGAAAATGAATCATTAGTCAATCCATTGAGTGATAGACAGCATTTCGTCTGTAGTATGAACAATATACGGGTCGCGTAACGGAAGCTTGCCGCTAGCATCGGCCTGATTGATTGGCATTTGGCTTTGAGAATACTTAAAGTGATTTTAAAAATGATAAATGTTCTTTCAACTCGTCCCACTAATATTCTAAATTGTTAAAGTTTATGAGAATGGATGTTAGTGTCCTACGAAGATGATCGAATGGGCCTGCTGGGCACCTCGATAAATGGGACCTAGTTTTTTGTTTTTATTTTCATCACCCAACTAGTAATATTGTCTTCATTAGGTTTTTCTTAATACATAAAATTCTCGTGTCACAGTTTTCGTTGCCATACTCCTCCGAAACGGCTTGACCGATTATCATGAAATTTTGTGGGTATATCGGGTAGGTCTGAGAATCAGCCAACATCTATTTTTCATACCCCGATTCGCGATAACCGACATCCACGCGGGCGGAGCCGCGGGCGACAGCTAGTTTTATATAAAATTTAATGAAAGGTGTGGCCTAACTGACTTATATGGACACGTCTTGGGTATTCAAAATCTCATACGTTTTGACGTCCAATTTAAAGTCATAAGAAAAGCCAGTATACATTGGTAAACAATTAATAATTATGTATCTATGTACTAATTACTTCATTCCATTGCATAATTTCGTTAAAATAAACTGTGTTCATTATTATTATTGTAAATCAGCTTTCTGGTAGTAATAATTTACTATCAATATCACAAAATTAATGAAATACCGGACCGAATCTCGTAATTGCTACGCCGTAGCGATTCGTAGCACTTGTAGCTACTACTACGAGTTTGTAACTAGTTCATTAGTTCAGCTTCATTTTGTTCATTTAAAACTATGTTTAGCACACCGGTATTGACCAATTAATAATATTAGACAATTAATTATTATTTAGTGGACCAAATTTAACCATAATTTTGTGTTAGATCAGTACAGTACAAAAGCTTCTTGATTGCAATAAATATTTCTTATTAGTAAACCGTGTTTGTTTTAACAGACATTACAGTCCAGTCAACCAGTAGTACTAACCAAATTCGATTGATGTTACTGCCTAACATGTGGTTATAGTCTGTTCTATACAGATAGAGCCATATTTGTCAAGTGGCTAGAGGTATACCTCAATTGAGGCATGATTCCGAAGGTGACCGCATACGACAACTGCAGACGCACGCAGCGGATACGCGTTATTCATTGCGACTTCTCAATAGTCCCCTTTATACGTATCGAAGTTTAACCAAATGTAAACTAATATATTTTTGGTTTATGCGATGTTCTTTTCGTTCGAAATTTTGTGTAGCTGAAGATACGATTTCCCTCTGTCCGTTTCATTAGTACACTGAATGCGATGTCGCGTGTGCTGGGAGATACACGTGCATCAAATAAAACGGGTAATTATGACCCAGTGTCATTGCTGGCGTTTTTATTTCGTGACTTACATTCATTTGGTTATTTAGCGTATAATGTTAATTAAAAAAGTGTCATTGATCAATGATCCAGCAAGAATTGTGTAATAGTATAATGTGTAAGAGTGAACCCGGCAATGAAGACTCCGAAGCTGCTTCGGACGTTGATATTGACGACCATTCATCCGCTTGTTAAGCAGCTTGAGAGTCTTCAGTATCGGAATTAGATACTTCTAACATCGCCGCAATTCTCGCTGGATCATTATCAATGACAGTTTCACCATTTATTTTTTATTTCGTTTACCCGGAGCATATAATTACATATTACAATAATTGCAGCAGTTCCGTAGACCTGAATTATGTTGCAGAAGACTAATTCGTTTTTATTTCATACTGTAAGCCTTGATTAATATTTTTATTATTGCATAAGATTATTGATATTATTGAAAGAGAAATAGCTAATTAATTTCTAGAACTAATGTAGTTATTATTGTTTCACAACCTAAGAAAATAATCATTATTAATAAACAGTCATTACTAAGGTGGCACTTGCATAATTTTCTGAAAAAATTATCGACTAAATTGCGCCATTATGACCCGACGTCATCGTCCTAGTAATTATTTTCATGTCATTGGCGCCGGGTTACCAAGTAATGTAAATAATGAGTATGTACTGCATGTTTCGGCAGTTATAGTATGCGGATGGCTTCGAAATTATACCATTACGTGACAAATATACGTATATCGGTACTAGGCACGAAAAAAAGTGTGAAATCTTAATTTCTAAGTATTATCTGTACTATTATTGAACTATCAAGTAGTCAAGCTTTATATTATATATTTTTGGATGATGTTAGGCATACGAATTCCTTTCTATTTCATAGTTCTTTTCTGTTTTTTCGCGGTAGACGCAAAATCTTCTAAACTGATTTGAAACATTTTTTTTTTCTGTTAGAAATATTTTAATGAGACTTGCCTTATGTTTGTTTGATCGCAATTTGTTGTGTAGAACTGGAGTTATTTCAAAAGTCAAAACAACCGACGTTCATGGAATTGGCGAAGAATGCTCTTTGCTATTTACATCATTCACATGATTTACGATTTACTTATAAATACAAAAATGTTTGTACTTATGGATCTTTAAATGAGAATTGGATTCCATCTAAAGGAATCCACGTTTTACTAAACTGACTTTGCTCCACGGAACACATTTGACATTTAACTGCGGTCTGTACAGAGATACGTCCGTGTTCTTAGTATTACGTAACTAGATCGAGTGCTAATATATTCAAAGTTTCATTCAGATAAGCTGCCAAATCGGCTTATTCGGGCAATTTATTTTATAACTTTACCAACAAATTTATTGGTAAGCCGACGATACAGCGTTACGATCACAACGCTGTGTCGAAACTTTTTACAACTTAATCGCTACGGGTTAAATTTATTACAAAACCATAAAAAGACAATCCAAGTTGGAGTCGGAATCAGTTCGGTTCGTTTAATTTAAGTACTCTTAAATATCGTAAACGACTGACGATGTGGCGGAAAAGATAGATTCTAAGGTTTTATTGAACGATGAAACATAAAGGAAACGTGGTGACGAAGTCGTGGAGTTATTTAAATTGCATTCTGCTGAGAAATTACTTTTTATGGTTCCGTAGCCGAATGGAAAAATGGAACCTTATTGCTAAGACTCAACTGTCCATCGGTCAGTTTCGCACCAGGCTGTATCTCATGAACCGTGACAACTAGAACATTGAAATACAAACATATTATTATATTTGCTATAATGTAAATACTAAAAACAGAATAAATTAAATGTTTAAGTGCGCCACCTATCAAACGTTATTTTTTGGAGGCTTTATAATAATCTTTTATCTGAGGTAATAACGTTATGATAACAGGTAGGTACATGTCAATAGTTTTTACTGAAATTTTATTCATTTGATGTACATAATCGTCTATATTTCTTATGCACATAGTCCATAAGGTCCAAAATAGCCAACAGCTATTTCTCACAATGATTTTCACGTACCTATATGAGAATAACGTATTGAAAGCTTACCTTATTTAACCTTATTGACATCACAACGGACCTAGTTTTTTTATTCTTATATTCGTGTACAGCGGAATTTATTGATGTGAAAAAACATGTAATTAGGAAAATGTCAATAAGGTAGAAAATCGCTTGCACTGTTTCGTAATCTCTGTGTAACTGATATCAGACCATTACCGGCAGGCGATCGTACGACGAAAAATTGACGACTCACAACTACTAGTGTGTGGTCGCAAAACTGACAACAGAGAATTGCCGGCAGGCGGACTGCAGGCGGACTATTAGTGAGTGGGCGGATTATATGAAAGATTTAATTAATGTAGAAGAAACTAGTGAAGCGTGTGAGATCAAAAGCAGTTAGCGGACTGTTGATAAAGTAGAAATAAGTAACCTTGCCTTACATGTATAGTTGTAATAATAACGTAAGCAATTTTAAAAATGGCCTTTTCATTATTAAATGGTATTACGAATTAAATTTAAAAAAATTGGGCCATCTGTCGGTATGAGGCCAAATCATTTAGGGGGCCTAAATGTTTTTGCTACAATTCGATAGATGACATTATTTGTATAAAATATTTGCCTTATAATAGATTATTCTAGAGTTCTGTGTAGACCTTAGTGGCGAGTAGTCAAACTACGACAAACATTACAAGACCACTAGACGCACTAGATGGAGACGGGGGATAAGGTATGACGTCATGCCTCCCGCGTCTCCCTTCCCACCCGCATTTGGTCAAGCGTTTTTCTTAAGAGAAATTTGACAGTGGAATTTGTCCTGTCATAGGACATAGGACTCCCGTGTACCTAGAAGCACCATCGAACTTCACATCCAGCCCACCAAGACATTTTCAATTGGTTGGTCGTCGTTTTTTTTTAATAGAATGATACATAATTTGACGTTTATGACAGACGTAAACATATGTCGATCCCATACATTTATCTTTTTTATACCGCTTAGGTGGCAGACAAGTGGTTGGACAATGGTTACCGTGGCGTATTCTATTCTACAAACGTATTGCCACTTGTCAGAAGTGTATGGTGCATATGTAAAATAATTAACGCAAACCACACATAAATTTAATCTTATTGTCCAAGACAGCTCCATTATTCGCAAACTAAGTTATAGTTCTATATACATTTCGCAAGAGGCTCATGTCACTGACATGAATTAGAATTTCGATCAAAATAATTAGAACAGACTTAATGTTAGTTCCTATGAGCAACTCTGTGAAGCATTTGTATTGTTATATTTGTGGGTGATATTAATTTACAAAGCCTAAATAAGTGTACTCACTCATGTTTTTCGAAAAGGCTCTACTAATTATAGACCTACAGAATTCCTTTATCAGATAGTATATTTTTGTGGTCAACGATCCGTTTTCATCACTTATTTGTGAAGAATATTCAATGCAGGCAGAACAGGTAGGAAATTTTTACTTCAAACTAGCAATTTTTCTTTGAACGCTATTGAAGTTAGGAAAATTTTCCTTATCGTCCTGTTTTTTGAGAGCTAACGTTAACGTAAACTGTTCAGATGATTGTGGTGGATCAACTATAGATAAATAATGGGTTTTTTTTTACGTGCGGGAAATCCCCACGGATACCCACCCCTCCGGACCCGGAGGGGTAGGTTATGTCTAAACTAAACTAAACTAAACTGCACGCCGTCTGTGGGTCGATGTGCTAGGCCGGAGGTGAGGTTGTCTTTTGACATATCCCTCGCACCCCGGCTGACCCAGGGCCATTCCTCTCGGTCTGGCCCTCCTCGGGAGGGGGGACCACGCGGTCCCCGACTCGCCCCCGGTATGGGGATACATAATGGGTACCATCCTTAAATATTATTGAGAAAACATATTTGCCTACTTAGTTTGCAATAACCATACAAGACAATGCTGAGAATGACAAGTCAATACACAATCATTTTTTATTTCATGGAATAATGAAATATATGTTATTTAAGATATAGATAATATATGTCAGATATTCAGTAAATTTCTAAATAATAAGATAGAAGAATGGATACAGCAATCAAGTAAATATTTTACTGGAAAAGTGATATCAAAAATGGTGGCCTCTTTTCAGATTTGATTGAAAAGGTATAAAGCAGAGCGCAAAAATCCGTATTTCAGTCTATACTAGGAATACAGTTTTTGTTTTTGTTTCTTTTATAACAAATAGAAGTCTTGGTTTTAGAATATAAGATGGTACATTTTTTTTTTTTTTTTTTTTTTTTTTAAAGAATATTAGCAACCGACATTATCGAAATTACTAATATTCCCTCTAACCCCTCCAACTAAGCTAAATTGCTTGTGCTAGGAGTGGGTTCACGTCGGTAGTGTAATGGCCAGGATTCGAACCCGGGACCTCTCGATCGTAAGGCCGACTCCTTAACCACTAAGCTACCGACGCTTCAATACATACATACATACATACATACAACATCGCATTTTTTCATCGAGGTAGGTAAAGAAAGACTTCCACTTCTTTTAGCTTCACAATTGATTGCGTAATTAATAAATAATAGTCATAGTTGAGGAAGTTCGCTGTCATTAAGAGCACAGTATTACTTCCTAGCAGTAGTTCGACTTCTTTATGCTTAGAAATCTCAGTCAAGGGTCATGGCCGTCACAAAAAAGGTACGTTTATTTTGGGGTGCCTATTGTCACCTTCCTACTCCATCAGCAGAACAGCTCCATGGTACCATATTGTTGCATTGCTATCCAAATGGAAAGAGTTTGCAAAATTTTATCAAAATCTGTTGACGATATCTGCTTCAAAATCCTATACATACATGAAATACATTGCAAGTTAAGAAAAAGCTTGTAAAAGTGATTCCGATGATATGAGAAGACCGGGTCAACCGACTGTAAAAAATAATAAAGCCAGAGTTCCACAGCCTGTCGAAAACACAGACCACGGCCCGACGGCTCCTTTGGTGCGTTGGCCAGTCTTGGCGCGGCGCGGCCTGTCATTAAAACAGGCCGTGTGACCCAAGCTTTAGACTATGGTAAGAGTAATCATCACTACGTAGGACGCTTGTGTACCTACAGACGTCGTAATAGTGAGTATAAATATTGAATTCTAATAGCTGTCGAGACTAATAGGTACATCAAGGAGGCGACGTTGCTCTTATATGAATCGAAACTAAGACAATGGCTAATAAATAAATGCTTTTATAATCTGCAAGAATTTTTTAATTGTAAATGACTAAATATGACTAATATTTATTATTCTTGACATTCCCAACTTAAATTGTATTGACACCTTAATTTAGTGATTGTATCGTAATTTGGTGACATCAAAATTTATTGAAGCCTATTGACAGGAAAGCTCTTTGACATCAAAATCAATTGACATGGATCTTTAAATCCATGCTAGTAAAGTCGAAAATTCAATGGCTCATTTTGTTCTGACTGTTCTGACATTCTTATTAGCTTATTAGTATAATTTTGCGATTAAATAGAACGAATTGACTTGCGTGTAAATTTAATAAATATATATTGCTGTGTAATGCCTAATTATATTGATTGTATGTGTAGTTTTATATTTACATGCCATAAAAATGGTAAATGTGCTGTACAAAAATTATTGTAACATCTGTAAAACCACATTTTTGAGCAAATAAATGAATTTGAATTTGAATACATTTAGTTTGCTTAGTAAGAGTGCTAATGCCTTTTTATGAAATAATTTATTTTTTTATATTTACATTCATCTAACAGAATACAATCATGGGAAAAGTAGGATGGTGAGCCTGTAGACCAGTTAACGGTAAAGGCTCAGGGCCAGTTTTTCTTCTCAGGGTTTTGAGGTAACGAAGAGCAGATACAACGATCACAAACAAACCAACGGACGGGCTTCAAAATGCAAACTTTGGACGCAATTGTAAAGCAAGGATACAATTACGAAGTGTTATTTAAAAAAAAATAGAAGAGACCAAGAGTCAATCAATTAATTGAATAATAATATTTTAGAAATTACCCAGAACATCAACAGAGAAGTGATGTTAAATTTAATAGGTGTTTAAAAAAACTTCTATTAAGATACCTCATAAAATAGAATGGAACTTAACCGAGTTGTAACCAAACGATTATAATATTTAATAGTCCTTTAAACTTCAGAGAGATTTCACCCTTAAATAGTTAAAGTCTCGAAAATCCATGAACAATCATGTATAACTGTAACATTATATGACAAACATAATATAAGCTTCGTGAACTGGCGTGACTGGACAAATTTAGCAAATAATATACTCGCCCGTGACGCGGAATAATGCTGTCATTTAATTAAACAATGGGACCGGCTACGTTTAATTATATCAGGTAAATGATACCATCTAACAATAACTTAGTGGTAGGTAAAAAAACGAGCAATAAAAATTTACGACACTAATAAAGTCTTAGTATATGGATGTCGTGACAATGTATGAGTTAAAAAAATGTATCTGAATTTATATATTAAGTATATTTTCGGTCATTGTCCTCGCTCATTGTACTAGGAAATTGGGACCAAAAAGGTGGCTGGGACGGACTGGACCCGGAAGGCGGATGATCGTACGAAATGGCGCACATTGGGAGAGGCCTATATCCAGGTGTGGACTGCAGTGGGCTAATTGATTGATTGATTAATAGGATATTCCAATAAAATTTTATTTCAAATTCTGTTTTTCTCAAAATGATGCAATGCATTTACATCTTTTTGATACCAAATTCTACTTAAACTAAACTTATCACCGCTTCCTAAGCGCTATTGAAAATGAAACGGCGCATCAAACTCCATTCCTTTGAAAACTATCTAGATCGTGTGTTGTAAACTTAGCGTCTAAGTCTAGTTTTTGATGGCACCTTAAAGTTCATTTATCGACTGAAAAAGTATAATTTACTACTAACTAATAACTAAACTAAACTAATATTTTTAACATGCCTGCCACACTCCTATTAACCACTGATTCACACACTTCTAGGTGTTTCAAGACATTAGGTATGTACATAAGTCTCACAATCTGAACAACGAACTGCGACCTTATCTAGAAATAACTTTCAGAAAAGAAAAAAATCTCACTCAATCATACACGACAAAAACATAAAACATTTACTTTTTCTAAGCTGAAGCATGCTATTTCAAAGAGTGAAGGAAATGGGAGGAGTGTACCAGTCACTTTATATTCTGTGGAGGCTGCAGAGTTGATTGTGGGAAATGACTTGTTAGGGTTCTCTCAAGTGATGAGTGAGCAATTTGTCACCGACTTTGAACGAGTTTGATTTATTTTCTTTTACGTGCTTGGTTGTGAGCAATAAAGGTACAAAATTTTAGAGTGCAGTTCAGAACTGGTGCAAGTTTATAGTTCTTTGATGCCCTTTGATGAATTTGTGAGTGATTTATATGATCGCTTGTTTATTATGTATGCCGACTGTTGGCTGTTCGTCATTCGTCATTAAAATACTGAGGATCATTAGATTTTTATTAAGGTTTTTCCCCTTTTGAATGTGGCTTGACATAGAAAGTTCAATCCTCACATTCATTTTAAGTTAAGTAATATACCTACTGCAACACTTTGCATTACGTTCCGCGTTTCATTTTTACTTCCGTCATGCCCTTACATTTATTGACAGCCGGGAACGACTTTTAACGTATCCTTCGGAGCATAAAAGCGTTCAAATGAAACAACACTAAAAGATGATGATGAATGTTTTGGCTGATAAAGCGTTAGTTTAGTGTACACGCGCACAGCGAGCGGTCAGCTTTTGGCGTGAGATCTGCGTTGTATGGCCTGGTGCTTAGGAGCTTATAAAAAGAAAAGAAAGTATTGGGTGCACTTAATTAACACAACGCGAGAAGAACAAAGCAAATTTAGTATTTTTAAGAATTTTCTTAAAAAGTTATCACCGATTCTATATTTCAATCGTTTAAATTCTATCATTGATAACAATAGTTTATACTCAAATTGTATAATATACTACTCTCCCTCTTCCCTAACTAACAAAAACTAGCTTATCCGTGTTGGCAACTTCAGACAACGCAGCGTTCAGGCGTTCTCTGCCTCGGCGGGAAATGAACGCCAGAACGCGGCGCTCAGCTTTGACCGCCGCAGTCTGACTGCCCGTTGTGTGCGTTGTTACATACACTCCGTAACATTCAAAAGAACTCTGAACGCGGAACTCAGAACGCCCGACCGCTCTCTGTGTGCTTCTTAGCAAACTACGCGTATCAGTATATCATTTCGGTCTGTACGTCACAAACCCTTCTTGAGTATAGTAACGTATATTTTATCTGTTTCAATTATCAGAACTTGTCAGGCGTAGGGGTTTTAGTATGCATTAATTAGAACTGTATGAATTTACACATAAGATATTTCCATAGAGAATACCCTCGTCTATTTCCAGCGGCCGAAGATCTCAGGTGACTTGATTGTGTACGCAATTTATTCGTAATAACGTTAGGTACTGCGAATAGGACCGAAGGGAAAATGTATTTGATGAATTATAGCTACTGTAATAATAGTTTACTAGGTATCATAGATTTGTGTCTATTAAATTAATTTGATTTTCAATGTTTTTTCATGGATTGGGGTGAATACGAATGCCACCAACAATTAGTGTTTGCCACCAGCACAGTCAAGGTAAGCTAAACAAGAGGAAGATTAGGAGAGCCGACCTCGAATCAGTGTCCGGACGATCTTGACTACAAAGTCTCTAAATCATCTTAATACTACGGTATTAAAAGCAAATCATACTGTTATAACGATTTAGATCGTATTATTATCCTAACTAAAGGTGTGTACGATATATGAGAACAATCAGTTATCAGGAAGGGAAAGAAAAAGATCATTTTGAGTAGTTTTTTCGTAAAGATCGATCCAATGCTGACTGTTTAAGCAGCTTTAGATACAATCGGGACTAATGCCGTGATGATGAGATTAAGAACCTGCCTCTGAGAGCACGTTAAGCCGTCGGTCCTGGTTACCATACAAACATCTATGGCAGTCGTTACGGGTTGTTAGAGCCATAAATCCAACAACTGGTCTAGCTACAATGCTTCGATATCGCCTTTGCGTTGTGGAGGTCAGATGGTAGTCGATTTACAGAAAATATCGAAGTTCAGCCAAATCCGCAGTTAGACTGGTGAAAGCGGACCACAGACTCCAAGCTAATAGCTTCGGGTGCGACTGGGATTAACGCTGAGATGAAAAAGAGTAGATCATGAAATTGTAAAGGTTGTTTTCGAACAATTATAATACAACTAATATCTGCAATAGGATTTAACGTTCCTGCGATCAATTTACAAGTATACCTGGCTGGATGCAGTCTAGCTAATTTCAAATGTTATACAATCACGAATTAGTTATCAAAAATTACAACTTTTTTAGTATGCTGTATCATATCTTAAGTAAATATTGATACAAGCAATTTCGTTTGCATTATAAAATCACTAAATTATCGATATTATGAAACATATTTTACGATAGTTACACTCCATCAATTGTCACGTTTCAAAATATACAGTTGGTGAACACTTTGTAAACATTTTGTTATGTGTTGTGTAAAGAAAGATTAAAAGTTGCTGCGTAATTTTCTAAAATTGCTTGATTCTTGAATATTAATCAAAGCCTCGGCTAATATTTACCACCTCAAGCCGTGACTAATAATATCAGCGGCAGATTAACTATCACAGATTAAGCAGGGTGAAGATAGGATAATGTACTGTAAAACTTAGACTAAAGCAAACTCGGAACAACTTTGAAGATAGTATTTACGTTACGTAATATTTATTCACTTAGAAGTATTTTAGGAGTTACAGTAACATATTAGCTTAAAATAAATTACAGTCATGGGAATTTCCTCTTATTATTAGAATAAACGAAAATTAATAACTCATTGTATTGTCATAATGGATATCCGTAAATAATGTATCTTTAATCAAATTGATAACAGTATAATCCGGACAAAATTGTATTGTTGTGTGTCTTTAAGACTGCTACCAATTTTCAGCTCTATGCGAATTTATGCAAGCTTACCATTTTTATGCGCTTTTTATTAGCTTCACCTGTATATTTGTATGTTTGTTTGTAACCGACTGCTTTGGACGCGATTTTGACCC
Organism: Eilema caniola; assembly: GCA_949126895.1. Lineage (NCBI taxonomy): Eukaryota > Metazoa > Arthropoda > Insecta > Lepidoptera > Erebidae > Eilema > Eilema caniola. The sequence continues at coordinate 9,486,359 of OX421460.1, read as the reverse complement.
GCTTTAAACGACCAGAACTTTGTAGATTTATCGAGGACCGATGACAATATACTAATTTGATAATAACAAAATTATTAGCTTCACCTGTGTGTTTGTTTGTAACAGACTCCTTTGGGTGCGATTTTGACCCACTTTAAACGGCCAGATTTCATTCAAACCTTGTAGATTTATCGAGGACCGATGACAATACACTAATTTGATAAAATTATTTCATTTTTTAATTTGCAAAATAAGATTTTTGTTCGTTTATATAATTTTCATCTATAGTCAATAAGGCAGAAATTTTAATTTCCAACAATTATCTTTAGCCGATATATCTAAAATTAAAAAAAAATTGAACAGCAAAGAGAATTTTAATTCAACAAAGCATATAATAGGTTAAAACAGTTTAAAAAATCATTTTTATAAATAAGCAAAGCTAAAAATTACGAAATAAATAATAGTTTAAAAAACTAAAGAACAAGCTTTTTATAGAGAACTGAACTCAAAAAAATTAAAAATAACTTTTATTAATTTGAATTAAGAATATTGTTTAATTTTCAATAAATTAATAATAAAAAAGCGTGGTGGTTTTTCAAAAATGATAAAATAAAATGAAAAAGTGATAATCACTCTACTCATATCTGTCGATTAAATATTTATAACTATTGACTTTATTGAAAATTTTAACACTTCTTAATTTAAATTATTAAAACTTATTTTCTATTTTTTTGAGTTCAGTTCTATATAAAAAGCGTGTTTTTTTTTTGTTTTTTAAAACAATTATTTATTTTATTTTGTTTATTTTAACTAGAAAAGTATTCAATTTTCAAAAATCCTCATCCGATAAAACTGAAATAAATGTTTTGCTTATGTCCCTCGTAATATGTAAACTAAGGGTTTCAAAAATAATCTCGGTTGTTATTCAACGGTATTTTATACAAGGCAAATAGGCACCAATAGAATTTGTAGAATATTTACACGGAGATATCCAAACAGGATAACAATGTAGGGAAGAGAAAATCCCTTCAGAAAAAAGTATCTATTTACTTACGTGACCCTCCATTTATTACAGTGACAAGTCTAAAAAGTTTTCTAAAAATAGAATAAGATTAAGACAACGTTTTAAAGAGTATTTATAGTTACTTAACTTAGGTAAACTTAGGTTAAGTAGAATTTATTATTGACGTCAATAAGAAACAACCATGTTGTTCTAGGTTGAATAAAAATCTTTGAGTTTCACTTTGACTTTGAGTATCGCAGCTAATGCAATGGTATGAATTTTATTTTATTACTAGCTGTTGCCCGCGGCTCCGCCCGCGTGGATGTCGGTTTTCCTGAATTTTCTTTGCTATAAACCTCACGGAGCCCGAGACCTTTCCAACGAATGCAAAGCCGCGGAAATCTGTTCGTGCGTTCTGGAGTTATAGCGTCAGGAAGGAAAACCCGACTTATTTTTATATAGTAGATTGTGAAACCAAATAACTTCTAACCAAGATCTTCGGGGTCTGAGCCAACCTCACTTACAAATCTGAATCCCTGCTGATTGACAGAAGAAGCTGATATTTGCACTATATTTCTCTTTCAATACTCTGGCACTGGCATTCCTAGTGGGGCTGGCGTAGATGGCAGTGCTTTTATAATAAATGTCAGCCCCGGCCTCCAAAGGCTTCGGTTGCTAATATTCTTTTTATAAAAAAAAGACATAAACCAGGACCTGGCTAAGTTTGTTAAAGTGGAAAAACTTGATTGAGTTCTTCCAACAACTAGACATTCTACAAACTTCCTAGGTAATCTGCAAGCTAACGACCCGGCAAACGGTAAATTCTATAAAATAGATTCTTGTTTGGAATAATACATTTTGATTCGTTGTCTATATTTGTGGAGGTCTTTGCGAAATTTCTATTTCTGGATGGTTATAAAAAGATTACCACGATATCTTCTTACCTAATCTATCTAAGTCTAATTGCGCGTATTGGACACTAGTAAAGCGTAAATTTGTGCCTTTTTTGATTAAAATTTTAAACTTTAACAAATTCTATCAGAAAACATGAAAATTATTGTTAATTTATATAATTTTACCCTTAGAATGCAGTATGTGTTAATGTTCACATTATAAACACATGTTGCATTCTAATGGTAACATACTCTCTTTCTCTACACCCGAGGAGGGCTAGACCGAGAGGGATGGCCCTAGGTCAGCCGGGGTGCGAGGGATATGTCGCAAGACAGCCTCACCTTCGGCCTAGCACAACGACCCACAGAAGGCGTGTGGTTTAGTCGGTTCGAGTCCGACATAACCTCCCTCTCCGACTCCGGAGGGGGGGGGGGGGGTATCCGTGGGGATTTCCCGGCACGTAAAAAAAATACAAAATACAGTATTTATTTACACATAGAACGTATAGCTTTGATTATACATAAAAAATCATCAAGGTTGAAATAAAATAAACATTGAAGCTAAGGTTACGTACTTACCTACTGTTTTGAAAGCGATGGGTATATTTTAGACAATCTTGCACTCCGATATCTGAATATCCAAGATGGCGTGCAGTTTTTGTCAGTTCGTGTCCGATATAACCATATGATCCGATATACGATATCGCCAGATGGCACGGGGAGGGGGAAATATCGAAAGATTTCGTTCCTATAAAGAAAAGTTAACCTTTGCATCTCTTCACTGTCTGTCATTCAGTCATTTAACATCGAATTATCAGATACATTACGAATACAATACTAATTAATAGCGATGTTTACCTGTAGCATGGCATTTCAGCCTAATATACTTCATTTTCTAACACATTCTGCCTAATTTATTCTCATAATCGTTTCTGTTTTACCTAATCGTTACCTGGCCTATATAAGAGCTCCTCTAGGTCACGGCAGGATGACGTTGTCTAATAAATCATGCATTGTTGTTGACGACAAAAGAAGTCATTTTTAGGTGGAAAGTACCCTATTCAAGAAGGTGCCCTATAATATTTATATACGCATTGGTTGGTTTCGCTAAGGTCACATTTGGTAGTACAATGGTGCGGGTGTGAACATGGATTTTTACATTTTTCATTATTATGTTTTCGTATAGTGGTTAATAGGTTTGTGTGCATACCTTTAAGAGACTACAGTTAATATTATTTTTATAGCATTATGTTTCTATAAACAGAATGTGGGACGCCCCCTAGCCAGATGGACTGATGATCTGATGATCTGAAAAAGGGGCCTGGGATAGACCGAAGGCGGATAATCGGGAGCAAGAGGCCTATGCCCAGCAGTGGATTGCAATAGGCTAAGTGAGATATGGTCCTGATAGGTAGTGGTATCTTCAAAAATTATTGGAGATAGGACATGGTAGGTATTAATGACATCGACTTTGCGGTTGTAACAGGGTCACGGGCAAAATATGATTTTTTTCAAGCGATACAGTCTTTTTTAATACCTAAGTGAAATAATTAGCTGCTTCTGTTATTTACATATCTTATTTACTTTACAAAAAAGAAAAAAAAATAACGAGATGTGGCACATAGTACATTATTCATTTGTCACGACGATAATAACTTGTATTCTGAGAAGTAAGGGAGCATTATCCTATAACTTTAAACATTGTATGTTCCGTATCATAGTAAACGCTTTTGAAAACCACTTTCTATAGCTGTAGGTAGACTGGTACGTGTTTCACTCGTCAGAATTCAAAAACCCAAAATTTTAATAATGAATTTTAACCCTACCGTCTATTATTTGAACTTTTCCCATCTAACTTGCCTAATGTTCGTACTTTAAACTTAAAACTTTCTCTTGAAAACATATTGTCGTTCTCCAGCAGGTAAAGCGACGCATTACTTGTTAATTATGTAGGGAATAACGAAACCACAAGCCTCAGAGGTTGTCACCTAGCAACGTAACACCGAATTGAATGGAGGCACCATTTCAAAGACATGCTTGGCTATCGGCCAAACGTAAGCAACTGAAAGTGTGACACTAATAGAAACGACCAAGAATGTTTATTATCATAACTACTATAAAAGATGCAAAAGATCGTACTACTATTAAAAAAAAAATGTGATTATAGGTGGCGAATATTTTGGGAGTTTTTTTTTTTTAAATTTATTTGTAATAAGTACATATACAGCTTATGAACTAATACATTGTCCCAAAAAACGTTACCCTCCATTTCTTATAATTGACAGATTTTGTTGACGTTTTCAACCAGTGGCATCTGGTTGTTTATTAATTTAAGCCAGTATTAGGCTATATTATGTTGGATGTTTGTTACTTACGCCAGATGAAGTTTAAATTGATTTGGATGAAATGTGGCGCAGAGACACAGTTTAATGTGGTATTGTTCAGAAGGAAGGCTTCTTTCTAGACTGAATTAAATTCTTGTGGGCTTTTCGCAATACCCAAATTACACAAGAACAGTCAGTAATTAAGTAATTCACCCGGGCGAACTCGCAAGCATCAGTTGTCACCTGACCTGAATCGGACGTTTGGATGCATACTAAGATATATATTTGGAAGCATATTATACGAAATAGTGTTTGGTTTATATAAGTGAGTTTGTCTTTATATTCAAGCTACTTATAAATATTTTTATTTCAAGTCATTTGTTCCTTTTGATTGATTACGGTAGACGTAACGGAGCCACTGTAATAAGGTTTCGGTGTCATCTTGCCGAACTCTGAAACAAAGCGCGTTACAGCCTTCCTTATTGTCAATTCGTTTTCACTGATACGAAAATTCCCTAGTTTTTCAGGCTTACCTCTGAGAGTTTTATCCCACTCCGACCTTGGGATCAAGGTGAAATTGAGCGTGATATGGATGGATGGAACATGGCAATAGAAATACGGTATGCGGTTTTTTTTAAGTTTATCTTAGTCATTTAGACAATAATAACCAATACGAACTTTACTAAGTAGCCGCGTAGTTCCCGGCAGAGTAGAATTTGGGCCACCCCTTCTCTTCCCATGTGGTGTCGTACAAGGCGACTAAGGGATAGGGCTGATTAGTTTTAATATCAGGCAGATATGTACTGCCCAGACTCAGCCTCAGATGCATGGCTCGAGTCAGCAATAGTGCCCGGAATACGGCAATAGGCTCACCCCCTATTACGTGGGACTGAATACAGATTGGTGAAATGTGGGTGTTAATTCACCTCTGCCTGACCCTCCGGGGATAAAGGCGTGATTATATGTATGTATGTATGTACTAAGCAACCTAAATGCTATCCTACTTCATACCTACTAAATTTAAATTTAGGAAGAAAGAAGGATGTATGTCACTTAATCATACTCAAACTAAACTCAAATATCTGAACGCATCGGGTTAAATTTGATACAGGAATATAAAATAGTTTGAAACGACACATATTCTACCTTTTACCGTTGGAGTGGATTGTGGCAAAGGGAACAGATGCCGTGGACAAGTAGATACCTACACAATTGGCTTAAAATCTTTTTCGTAATTCGAAATACGTGAAAATAAATGTCACCATTAATATACATAAAAATGGTATAGCTCATACAGTGGCGACATCTAGCTTCATTTGATCCATAAATCACTGAATGAATCGCATTGAACTGAACCACAATGGAATGAAATTTTCAGAAAAGCAATTTCAGCTGTTTCGGCGGTGTCAGGTACCTAACTGCAGTCTAGGTTAAATTCTTGTTCGTGTAACTGATATTTTCAAAGTAATTCCCATAGCTATCACTTATTTTATCTAAATTGCCGGCGTGCCCTGGCTTCTCCTGTGGCAGACTTTGAAAACCCCTATCAACGCCTACTCATATGATTTTCAAATAATGTATGGGCATAAGACAGATATGTTGACATTTATGGTTACTGCTCCACTCCCTTAAGTAGTAGCGTGATGATACATAGCGATGCGATAAACGGAGTATTCTACACACTAAATTGAATTCTAATAATTAGTTCCTCAACCTTCAGGTTTATAATATTAAGGTAGGTAGATATAGATGCAAATGATTAAATTTTTATAAAATATTATTTATTTGAATAAGGTAGCAATGGTGTTATTCAAAAGGACTACTGTATACTCGGGAATATTTGTCTACAACTCAACTGGTCACCGGCCTTACTTAAATTTTACCTAAATGCATTCCAGTTGACCCTCCCCGACCAAAGCAATCTAGTCAGATGGGGAAAAGCCACAGATAAACATGTAACTCATGTGGTGAAGCAACTGGTTCGGCTAGGCACCTGCCAGTGGGTTGTAGGACACTATTAGACCGGAGTCATTACTCACGCCGACATGATAAGGTATTAGAAATCATACGTGAGGCTGTAAGTTTGACGGTAGCTAGAGTGAAAAAGGATTAACCACAAACCAAAGAAATGACATTGTGTTTCTAAAGGAAGGCTGCTCAAAGAAATTACCTCAAAAATAATATTCAATTTTGATGGCTGCCGTTGACTGGACAATACTCGTACACACGTATGAGAAGCACTACAAAATACCGGAGGATATCTGTGCCTCATCATCCAGACCAGACATATTCCTTTTTTCACGATCACATAGGCGTGCAGTGCTTGTAGAACTCACAGTACCGTGGGAAACTAATATACCTAAAGACTTCGCTATAAAGACAAACAAATACTTTGACTTGAATAACGAGTTAACCAAAAATGGCTACGTGGTTAAACTCTACGCCGTAGAAGTAGGAACAAGGGGAATTCCAGCTAAAGACCTCGGATTGCCAAGAGCTTCAGTAAGCTCTTTATTAAATCAAATATGAAAAGCGGCATTTATGGCATCTAACCAAATATAGATAGGCCAGGGGGGGAACACTACTGACGGTGGAGGTGAGCGCTGATGCATCACAAGGTGACCACCCTAAACCTATATCTGGGTCGCAAGTCCCAGTCGCCGTCACGGTGTTCCTCTTTGTACCACGCTATGGACCCGGCGACCGCACGGTGAATCTATGGAGTGCTGAGAATCGAATCTCTTCCTTTTGTTATTAGGACTGTAGAAGTAAGTGAGGATATATGGTTTGTTACTTTTTCACACAACTTATAACTGAGTCTGGATGGAATTTAACACAGATACATATTATAGTCATAAGATCCCTGGGCCTGCCGGGGGCGAGGGATATGCTTGCTATGAGGTTGGCCTTCGGCTTTGCACAACAACCCACAGACGGTGTTCGTTTTAGTCGGTTCGAGTCCGACATAACCTCCGGCTCCGGCGGGGTGGGGGTGCTTATTGGCTGGGATTTTGCACACGTAAAAAAGAATGTCTAAAATAAGACATACGCTACTTCCTACTCCTGTGGGTGGATCTGACAGCTAGTACAAAAATATGCTTATTGTATCAAAATAAATGCAAAAGTAGGTACTGCACAGTTGAAACTTCACCCTATATAAAAGCGGACGGTGCTGTCCGCAAATTATAACAATTACTGAATTCATATGAACACGGTTCGTTAATTACGTTCGTGTATTAATGTGAAATGCTTAATGATTTTATATTTATTGTGATAATTTACGTCTCAGAGAGAGAACTGTTGTGGTACTGTCGTTTATTAATTCTGTGGTGAATTGTATATTTAAAAAATTGGAAATTTAATATTACTTTCTAAAAGATTTTTTATATCACTTATGCGGCAGACAAGGACGCGGCCCACCTGATGCAAAGTGGTTACTGTGGCTAGTGGACGTGCGTCATACCAGAGGCGTGAGACTCGGGCTGCCGACCCTGAATAGTTTACTACAGAACTATAACATGTTCAGTGCCATGGGGAGCCGTAGCCTTGCCTACTAAAAAGCATCCAAAACTTCGCGATCGGCGACACAAAATAAATCACGATGAAACCTATTTAGAACGGAGTGACCGTTTAAAATAGGTTTCTATAAATTAGCAAAAACTTCTTACAACGTATAGAAAGTCTAATATAAACACCACGATTAAATCTGTAACCAAAAAAAAACAAAAGTCAACCAGATCTCAGTCAAAATAAATGCGTACCAACAGCCAGCCAAACAGCAAGATACAGCAAGACTTAACGACACAGTGAGCTCAATCAGCGTAAATAGTAACACTAAAAATTCATCATGATTCGGGTACTTTGAGATAACTTACACTTCAAACCTCAAACATGGCTGCTGAAAAATAGACGAAACGTCGGTCAAAAAGTAATAATAACAAATAAATCGCGATAGAATCCGTCAAAAAGTGGTTTCATTTCAATGTAAAGGAAATAATACATTACTCGTGAACCGGAATCCAATTTCTGGTAAAAAATGTTGCCGAAAATACCTACTAAATGTATGAACAGTTTCAAGTTTCAATTTTAGGAGTACGTACTCCTAAAATGACTACTGAATAAGATAAGATAACATTACACATCATAGTGACCGTCAAGCAGGAGGCACGGGTTCTATCTCCGCTCTCTGCAAATATTTATATGCATGAATATGGATATTTGCATTGGCCTGGTCCTACCTCGGTGAGGACGTTATGCCATCGGTCCCGGTTGCCATACGAACATGTATGACAGTCATTATATAGGGGAAATGGGTGAAATGGCCCACACAGCAGGGAGATTACCCGTCCGGTACACCGGCGGCGTTCCCACTGGCAGTAGGCACTACTAACATCCTCGAATTCCAAACCAACCTCAACTGTTAAACTACGAATGAAGCTCGGGTGGAGGTTTTTCTTTCGGGGTTGAGAGCAAAGTCAATATAAAGTTTTTACGCGGAACTCAAGCTTGGAAGTGTAAAATTTGGACGCAATGAGGAAATCGCTGTCAGGAAAATACGAGTAATGTTTGTAAAAACTCCCATGTTTGCAATAGGTACTGGAAAATTTATTTATGTACAGTCAGCATCATAAATATCTTGACCACAATGTATCAAAATGATTGTAAAAGGAGATCCAACCAAAGAATTAAGATTATTTTGAGCACTTTGTTCATCATATGACTGTACTTATTATTATCTGGGACGAAGCGATCATACTAACTATGCTTTCATTAAAACATTCCAATGCCTGACTGCAAGGGATGTACTGGGTTGTACATTCTGCGATTTGGTGACGTTCAACTTTGAGCGCAGTCTAATTTAAATTTTCGCTAAAGTTTGCGTGCTAATTAGATGGATATTTACATACATAGATACACTCACGCCTGTTAATCCCTGAAGGGGTAGGCAGAGGTGTATTAACAATAACACCCACTTCTCGCCAACTATGATTTTCGGTCCCACGTGATAGGGGGTGAGCCTATTGCTGTCAAGCGAGCACTTGGTCATGTTTACTCTCGAATGGAGAACAGCCAATCCCTTAGTCGCCTTAGTCGACCTATAGCAAAAGATGGGGTGGCGTTATTCTACTCCACAGGGAACCAACACTGCACAAATAAATATTTAATTTTGCAAATAATATACACCTGTACTAATCCATACTAATATTATAAATGCGAAAGTAACTCTGTCTGTCTGTCTGTATGTTACGCTTTTACGCCTAAACCACTGAACCGATTTGATGAAATTTGGTATAGGTGTAGATTAGACATTGAGAAAGGACATAGGCTATATTTGGTCGCGATAACCGACATCCAAGCGGGCGGAGCCGCGGGCAAAAGCTAGTATGAAAATAAATTGGAAATAAATATCAGCATGTAAGCTTATTATTACAATACTTACGGTTTTGTGTGTAAACAAAATATGGAATCTTAAATTTTGTGTGAATTATTTAATACCATTGTAATAATATTAACGTTGGTAGCGTAGTGGTTAAGGAGTCAGCCTTACGATTGAGAGGGCCCGGGTCCGAATCCTGGCCATTACACTACCAACGTGAACCCACTCCTAGCACAAGCAATTTAGCTTAATTGGAGGGGTTAGAGGAAATATTTGTAATTTCGACAATTTCGGTTGCTTATATTCTTATTTAAAAAAAGAATTGGAAGTCTTCGTGCTTCGTTGGAGCCTCCGTTGCGTGGCCGTAGTGAACGCGGCCGCCACGCAGGAGGCGCGGATTCGATCCCCGCTCGGTGCAAATATTTGTATGCATGGATATGTATATTTGCATTGGTCTGGGTGTTTCTATGTATAATATGTATGTATTTAATAAAAAAAACAATCTAAGTATGTTTATCCTCATTCTAGATTCCATAACACAAGCTAGTTAAGCTATGCTTATGTCTAGATAGCGCTGTGTGAAAAGTTGTGGAATATTTAACTTAATTTAACTATGGAGTACTGAATTTCGACATTCAAAATGTTGTGTTTGGTAATATCTCTATTTTTCAGAAATACCTAGTAATCATCTAGGGGATATCCAGTGTTTTACTTAGATATATTGCATCATACAATTTAAATATTTACATACATATTCTGATTAATGTTCATACTTTCGACACTACAGTTTGCTTTGTTATAATATAATATTTAGTTTTCGGTCTAACTTACCCACCTTGTCGGTGTCAGACATTACACTAGGCAACAAAAAAATATTCACTTCTAAAATATAAACGTAAGTAATAAGCATACCACTTGTTTATTTGAATAGTTGCTCAAATCTATTAAGTTTCCCTTTGAACTATGTCTGAAAATATAATCCATTTGTACATAACACTACCACTCGTTTAAATAAATATTGCCAAAAACATTTTTATTGCTACGCATAACAAACAGTTTGATCCTGACAAAGACAAATTAAAGTTCCAAAGAAGGCTTTAAAGCGTGTGGCCACGAAATAATCAGATTAGGATTCAAAATAACAGGCACAATTTAAATGTTACTTTTGGGTAGAACATGAAAATAATGCACTGAAAAAAATAAGTTTTACTGCCAGTATATTTTAGAAAACTTATTTCCCTTCATACATGCATACATGCATTCCACCTTAATTCCAAAATATTGATTTATTGTTAAGTGACCTAAGGCATTAGGTTAAAGTTTCAATCTTTTTTGTCAGTTCTCTCTATTTATTTGAACTGTCTAAACATCGCTTTCTTGTTCATTACATCTTCTAAAACATTCCCATTGCAAATAATAAGATAATTATACATAATAACTATACTGTGTGCTACTTACTTACCTTGAATTACTTTCCTTTGAAGTAAATCAAGCGAGTGGAAGCTGAATTCCTTTGAATTTCCAGTAGGTTTCGTGGCCCAATCATAATGGGCGGTTGGTTAATTGAGTTTGCGTTGTAGTTCTAAGTGGACAGAGATGTAGGAAGCTCTGTTTCTGCTTGTTAGCAATGAGGTTAAGGGTTCATGTGACGGTTCGTTTTGTCTCATATTTGGCTATTGTATGGAGACAAAAGTAACAAGGCAGACTTGCCAAGAAGTAACGTAATTCTTGAATATTTAAGCAGCAGGTTTTGTAATTAAAGAGTTTGTGTACGAGTTTTTGGAGAACCAACCAAGTTTAAAAAGAAAATCTCGTTCATGATATTGTTACATTTTATGTCATTTAACCTTCTTGTAACCTTTTCTTACGCGATTTTACACATTCTATAAGCAGGAAGAAGTTTATTTGAACTAGCCTTTACTAACCACTCAATACTATATCTAGAGTAAAAAGTGGTTTGTGTGCCACAGTACTGTAAAGATGCGCGATAGCTACTAACTGGCATTTCCTTTTAGGCTTCTTTGTACCTTTCAGCGAGATATCTTCGTTCATTAATTCAATATATGAAGCGATTATTACTCTGAAGTGTATCTAGTTGATAACAACATAAAAGTGATTTCATTCAAGTTTCACTATGTGGCCACGCGTATAATATGTATATACCGTTTCCAGTTGACGAAATATGTTTTTGGGTTTCATTAACTTGACATGTGTATGTGCCCACTTTGTGATGAAACTGATCCTTTGGCCGTATGCTCATGATTGAGTAACAAACAACCAAATAACTTCACGAACTTCACACTGAATAATAAGACGTAGGACTATGTATATTTAGCGCACGCTGTTTGAGTAGCTTTGATAAATACCGCATTCAAACCGCTGTATACATGAATGATCAACAATAGATTAATTCTAATTAATGTTTGATTAAATTTTGTATAAACAACTTATTACATTTTGATATAATATATGTATTTAACGAAACGTATCACAATAATTAGCAATTAATTACTGTTAATGTATTCTATAGTAGTAACATCAAGGTACGGGCAAACGTGGTGTAGCACGCCTAACGGCCAGGTGGAAGGACGACCTCATCAAGGTCGCCGGGAAGCGCGTGATTCGGGCTGCTTCAGACCGGTCGTTCTGGAAGTCTATGGAAGAGTCCTATGTTCAAAAGTGGACTATGTGCGGCTGATATGATGATGATAATGAATTTCAAGGTCGATCTTTGTCCTTACAGGACTGACTGTCACCTGAGTTTTCAACCCCGAGAGTACCAGGTTGAAAATGAGGGTGACTGAAAATCTTGATTGAGATTGACTTTTATAGAAAATACTTAGTAATGGGCTCCCATTACTAAGTATTTTCTTTAAAACTCATTTTCTAAATAACATAGGAAATTCATTCAGTAGACAATGGCTTACAAAATGCTGACAAATCATTGGTCACCGAGCGAACCCGATTTCCAATTGCCTTGTATGTACGACATAACGTTCCTTAGATATTGGCATCTTCAGAATTTCGCACTTAGGGTTGGCAAAAGTATGATGTATTGTTTCAGGTGGGTTGATCTATAACATGAAGTTAGGAACAAATTAATTTTAATTAAAAAAAAAGAGTATACTGATCATCACAGGACTTTAATTACAGGACTAAAGCTACAATCTAGTTAAAGCCTTTTGACTGAAAATAGTATTCTACATAGAAAGGGTCTGTATCCTATCTGATTATAATTAACATTCCCTCACAAAAAATATTTAAAAAAGCTTAGCTAACGGTGTTTCGATAACTATCTAAGATAAGCTGACTATGTGAACCCAATAGCAATAGAAATAGAATGATGTGGAGGTTTTGGAAGTAGTAACCTTATTCCAGACGCTCTTTAGCATAATATTCGATGGTTCTAATTTTAATAATAATAATATCTTATTAGCTGTCGCCCGCGTGAAATACCGATTCCGTGCCTGCGACCAATATAATTCTGTTTCTGGGATAAAAAGCAGCCCATTAGCTATTCATGACTTCATACAGTTTCAGCCGTTCTGGTGTATTGAACTACCAAGCATTCATCTATCTAATAAAACTTCTGTATTTATAAAAATAGGAATATTACTACGGCTGTAAATTTAATGGAAGACAAGAACATCAAGACAGACTAATAAGTTCCTTATAATATTCTGTGAATATTATGGCCAAAACTAAACATAATTCCGAACACTGCCATTGTATTACTCGTCACCAATCAAACCATCACACCAAGACTCTTGAGTTCACACTGCTTTAATGTCAACCAATATTGAAAACAGCAAAGATACGCTTACCTAGCACAAAGGGGCCGCCATACATCATATACATCGATATCTCGAGCGATAGGTGATTGGTTTGATATACTTATTAGTTTTTATTTCATGTTTGGCAACCCTATTCTCACCTTAGTTTCATCCTCTACTACGACTTTGGGCTGCAAGCTTTAAAATGCCTTCTTCTTTGGATAATATCCAGCGAAGCAATGAAATAGCTTGAGAAAGGATTTTACTTGTGTTTGAAAATAAAATATTTGATCCTTTTGTAGCTTTAAATATGTCGCTTGCTTATTGATGTGCCTTATATTAGTAAGTGACTATCATAGTTAAGTTTTTGTTATTAAGACCCTAAGAAAACCGAACCAAAAATGAAATCAAGAGATGAATAGCTATTGCATGGAGCAAATTCTGGGGTTTCAAAGAAATCATGAAAAAAAAACAGATAAACATCAAAATTAAAAAAAAAACTCTACGAAATTGCTATCATGCCTAGCTTAACTTATGGTTGCCAGAGTTGGTCATTGAGAAAAGAAGACGAGACCAGATTGGCAATATGCCAAAGGAAAATGGAAAGAAGCATGTTGAATATCAAACTACTAGACAAAACAAGGAATAAGCGTCGGTAGCTTAGTGGTTAAGGGGTCGACCTTACGATCGAGAGGTCCCGGGTTCGAATCCTGGTCATTACACTACCGATGTGAACCCACTCCTAGCACAAGCAATTTAGCTTAGTTGGAGGGGTTAGAGGGAATATTAGTAATTTCGATAATTTCGGTTGCTAATATTCTTTTTTTAAAAAAAAAATACAAGAACAAAAACAAAAATCTGCAACATACTAAGTAGAATTAAACTATTAAAGTGGAAATGACAGGGTTATATCTGCCAAATGGAAAACTCAAGATGGACAACACGTGTCACCGAATGGTTTCCAAGGGAAGGGACAAGAAGCAAAGGGCGCCAAGGAAAGAGGTAGGCAGGTATTTTCCTACAAAGATGCGGACCAAACTGGATGACAAAAGCCAGAGGCAGAAACTTGCGGAGATCATTGGGGGAGGCCTATGCCGAGGAGGTGACTTAATAAAAATAATTGAAATTACAATATATTATTTACTTATGTTTAATTTGATAGGAAATATTTAATAAATATTTCAAATTTTATCACAACTATGCATGCATAATTTTAAATTGTATCATTATAATTAATTGATTATACCAAATATTCATTGGAATGCTAGTTCTGTATAAGGAAATGTTTATTTAATTATTTTTTTTAATAATTTTAATTGCAACAATACATGTACACTTATAACTAAAAGTAGTAGAAATAAAGGCTTTCTTATTTTATTATATTAATTATTAAGACCCATATTCTAGAACAATGCTCAACACAATTCGAGATTCAGGACTAAATATTGGTTTGGAACACGGGCCTGAAAGAAGATAATCGTGCTCGTGGTCAATCAATCAATTAGACTATCACAGCCCACTGCTTTGCATTGTTTGCGTATTTTTCCCTTAGTCGCCTCTCATTAAGCCCTTCGGATGAGATGGGGTAGTGATACTTGTATTCTTCCTCCGTCACTACATAAATACTGCTTTGCTTTTTATTAATTTTGCCAGAACGTATTAGCTAATCATTCACATGTCTTATTCTTATAGTAGTCAATTTATTAGATGTAAATCTCAATTGAAGTGTGTTGGTCTTGATGGAGCATCATACGGACATCAAAATGTAGTAGTATAGAGTAGTAATGAAATATATATACTGATTTAAATACCATATAATAAAACTGTTACGACCCACATACTCATGTAATTTAATAAATCCCGTTGGTAACAGAATATTTCTTGTAACCAATCAATATGTTACATTAAAAAAGTTATTTTACGAGTATACTGAATACTTTTGACTCAATCTTCGTTGAGTCACGCAATTTCGACATTACACAACAATCAATATCAACTACAATACATTTTAATTTAGCTACAATACAATTTGAACTTTATTTCTACGTAGCTAAGAGTTTTGTTATTTATTTTAAAACTCATCAAATGAAGCGATCTAAACACGGTGTAACGGATTATTGAAAATATAGTACCTAAAATAGTTTTAATAATATGGTGTAACTATCAAATAAGTGTACAGGGTTCTTTAGATGTCCTTGAGGCCCACGCCAATCTCACACCAATGAGGCTCTGGCGCAGTATTTCCTCTCAGGTCAAAGGTGCTCCAGGAAAAGCCAACAAAGAACCATTAGCGAAGCTCGGGTTCCAAAGAGCAAACTTTGGATACATTTGGAAAACCAATATGAGGATGATAATGAAATGTCAAAATCAAGTCAAATTTTAAGCCGGTTTTAAGTCTTCTGCTCTAGTTTCAACGAATTCCTTTAAATAATAGTCCGTCCTCAGGCGACGACAAATCAGATTATCAGATTCTTCGAGGATGCGGATTCCCTACATAGACTGACATTACTATTCAAAACAGTCGTACTACGTGCTCTTCGAAACTCGGAAGGGCGTAACATATCTGATTTCTGCGACCCATCTGAGAACTGGCTTCCGTTGCTCACATCGCACAGGAAAATGTACCGCATCTATCATAAATTTTATGCTAGGCTCAGAAGTCACAACGCATACTCGAACCCGAGACAGAGAAAATACGTCATTAAAACTTGTGCTTCCAAAACGTAGTAAAACTAATAATTAATAAAATTACGAAATCGAAATGTAAACGTATGAGTCCTTCTGAACAATGTTCAGAAGCACTTCAGAAGCAATTATTGACCCTAGAAAAAACGCAAGGTTTGTTATATTTTGTATATTGTATTTTCACATCCGTGGAGTACAATAAAGACGTTATATTATAATTATTTTCATTCTAAATACCGAAGATTGACCCACCGAGCCGGCCTACCGAGCTGAGTATCCCACTCGTAGGTAATTTTCAACTTGAGTTTCATCACATGTCGAAAGTTTCCTTTCAACCACTCAATTGTGCATTTTTGTAGGTATATGTCATACACTCATGATATATCCAGCTGCCAAAAATTTTGTTTAATAAAACGTGAATTCTGGAGCATTGCGCTGTAAAGAGTCAGAATTGATATTTATAAAAGATTCGTGTGACGATGTGCATATATCTAAAGATATACTTAAACTAGCGAGCCGCCCTCGGTTCGCAACGTTTTACAATACTAAAATTTTCTTAAAGACGCATGTTTTGTTATTCCATCATATCCGGATCATATACGATGATCCATGAATTTAGTTATATCTGAAGGCAGATTCAGAAATTTTAATAATTGATGGACTAGGAGCAATCCTATAAGGGTATTGTTTAGGTTAGAGGTACGAAACCCTAGTATACGATGCGTAAATCAATGGAAATATACCTACTCATTATTTTATTATGAATTATTTAATTATGAATTATTATGAAACATGAAATTCCTATATTAGTAACACACGCACTAACGATTACTAAAACATAAAGATTACAAGATTACATGAAAACAATAAAAAATCACAAATTAAAAAATTTCATACTGTTCATGAATAATGTAAAAGTATGGTTTTATACGTTGGTAATTACTAAGGTTATTTCATTTTATATATGCCGTGACTTAATTTTGATCCAACAATGGTTCTTAGAATTCTATCAAGGCTTAATTCGTCCAGTCAGGTCGGTGTCAGGCACGTATATGTTTGACTTTCCTGAAATACCCGAAAATTACTGTATGTAGTAACATTATATAATAAATCTGTGGAAGGTTTTATTCTATTATATTTATGTTAAGACTGATACTCTAATTGATTCTGTAAAAGAGTTAGTTGAAGTAGTAATTAGTGATGTGAATTGAAGCTTACTTAGTTACTATACGTTTAGTAATTGGGTTATTAACTTTGTGTAGCAAAATTATACTCTTATGCCTTCAACTAGTGTCTTAAATTTTAACCATTTAAAACAGGTCCTTATTACGTGGGACTACAGTGCAATATAAACTAAAGGATACTCCAATTACATAAAAGAACCTTGATGTAAAATCAGGTTTAGCCGCTTTCCTTAATCATGGTGATGCTTTTAAGGTTATCGGTCCTGGTGATGACCAAGATTACCATCTTATGGCCCGTCTGGTTTATTGGAGGCGACTGAAATTATTCAAATTGTTTTATCTTCTATAAATGCTTCGTATTTAATGAGAATCCTTAAAGGTTGAATTAGACTGGCTGTTACCGTTACTATGACCGCGTTAAGCTCGGCATAATATGTCGAGGCTTTTGTGCATTGTGTGCATATTAAGTAGTTTCGTAATTGTATTTTGATATTGGAGGTAATTAGCTATTACGACGGTTATTGTCGTGTGACCTCCTAACTCCGTCGAGAAAATTGCGTTTATCAATAGGTGTATGCTAGCCAGTGAGATTGGCTTGGGTGGCCAAGACATCAGTGGGGCCTTTATCACAAACCCATTACACCAAACACAACATGTACAAACTGTAAAATACAAAGTCTTTTAAGTTGGGGTTCTTGAAGAAGTCCATTAGTAAGTTTCTATAGGGTCGGCAGTGCGATTATGATGTCCCTGGAACCAGGTAACCAGTTTCCATCAGGTGAGCCGTGTGTTTGTCTGCCACGTAAGTGGCTTTAAAAAGCAAAGAAAAAGTGTGGATAAAGATTGATCAAATTGGCTGAAAGCTGAAAACTAAGATAGAGATCCACAACAAGTTTTCTTTAATGCGAAACGAACTGTTCTATTATATATCAGTATTTTGGATCACACAACACGCATTTCCGATGTTATCCCCTGCATAATTCATAGCCGCGTTTTTGGATACCCCACGTCTGACATATCATAAATATCATTACAGTCAACGATTTCATTCATAGTGTGTCCTCAATATATTCATTGGATTCTTAATTTAGATGTTATGTTCTTGATTAATTTTTGGTGGCAGGGGCCAAAAGATTTCGGGGCTTAGCCAACCTCACCTGCTAAGTAACGGATGGGGAATGGGACGGGAAACCTCTAGTGGAGGTTTTCATGTCGTTGTTAGAGGATCAGATGGCAGTCGATACTAGCACATACACCAGTCATAATTGTTAGATGGAGTGGGATAGAGGACTACAGGTATTGATTCTGCTATCGTAAATTACACTGAACTGAATTTAACTTCTTAAAAATTTGTTTAGTACTATCAAAACTACTTTAACTACAAAGTAATCTTAGTTCAGAATTCATATTTAACCGTGTCACCGAGAGTTATTAATAGTTCGTGCAAACAATGTTTTCACGATAAACTAGAGTTATGCGACACATATCAACTCGCCCGTGGGAATTATTGGAATCTTCTGGATAAGTATCAAAGGCTTTTGAAATAATAAGGGGGGCCACACACCACAACAGCAAGCATCAAGCACACAGAACTATGCCAAGACAATTGTTTCTTGACAAGCGATGTTTCTGCTGCTTTGGTGTGTCTTGCCCTTAGCATCACTACAACCTAGAGGCCTGTTTAAACGGGAAAAGTTTCTCACTTGCAAGATGCGATTATCGAAAGAATAAAAAAGGTGCGTCGTCTAGACATTCGCACTAACAATTCGCGCTCGCTCTTCCACTTTAGCGAAATTTGCCTCGGAATCGAATATTAATAGCGTCCGTCTAAACAGAATTTTGAAGCAATAATCGTTTCGTATTTTTGCGCCAGTCGCTACCATGAATGCTGTGCGCGAGGGTGTTTTATCACCTGGCGATAAGGCACTTTCAAATCTCTGGTGATGATAATAATGGCAGGTGAGAATTTAGTGTTTGTCTCTATGTATGTATTTTGATAGGATAATAGTCTGGCGATTAATGTTGGTGATGCCTAGTAGCGTACGATTTCTCGAACCGAAACGTGCGAGAAACTATACCTGTCAAAATAAGCCTTCAAATCAAAACCAATTAGCTCACTGCAGTCCTGTCCCAATGTACGCCATTTCATCCAATCCTCTGCCTTTCGCATCCAGTTTCTCCCAGCCTTCCTTTTCAGGTCATCAGAAATGGGCCTTAAGAATCAATAACTTTTATAATTCAGATGGCAGGAAAGCATACGGCAATCCTGAATTTATTCCTTTCTATTTATTTGCTGACTATTACTATCTACTTTAGCTAAATATTAAACTACCCGTAAAATTGTGTTACCGTAAAATCAATTAAAATTTTATAAAAATTTGGTTTCGGTTATAACTTGTAAATGGCCTTCACTATATTATATGAAATTACCTAATTAAATTATATCAAATGAATTATCTTTTAGATGTAAGTTTTCCTAAAATAATAAAATGAAATAATATTCGATATTTAGCAAGCGGTTACTGTGTCATGTGGATGTTTGCGGATTCATGCTGGTTGGTTCTACTCTTTCAAAGTGAGATAATTTGATAAAATGTTAGAATAAAGGCGCTCATAGAATGATTTATGAGTAATTTAAGAAACTATTTGACATCAAAACTAAAATTATATTCCAGTACTTCTAACTCAAAACTCATCTGTATCATAGTATCAGTACTATAATATCTATGTGATGTTTACAAATGCTGCTAAGGAATGTAATATAATACATAATTTTTGTACTTCCCACTTTACGTTCAAATCTGCAAGGATGATATTTCGTTCTCCTAATGTTTCACTCTACAAAAGAGCTGACTCACTTTCAACTCAGAATTTGAAATTAGTCCTAATAATTTGAATTTGAAAGGCAAAAACGAGTCATCATTCATTTCATTCCAACCTCCGGTCCCTGGCACACCGTTAGTTAGCCAAAACTCGGTACATTAATTTACGTTGAACTCAGATATTCTAAAGTTGGGGCAAATTTTCGGTACAAAATCGGAAACAATTTGCAAATAACAACAAGCCTCATAATTTTACCCCTCACCTTTGCCCTATTGTTTTATACCTGTCGAGATATTTGTATATATAATTAAAGGCTTATGTAACTACGTTGATTGACTTGTGATTGTCGGTAGTGAATCAATTAAAATTCTGTTTACTTATAGTGATTGGTAGTCAAATTTTACTGCCGCTCGCTTGTAACTATTAATCTGTAATTGATTGTGGTATAAAATCAAAAATCTGTGTACATTATTTTGATTGCGACAGTTAAAAGCCGAAGTAAAAACCTCTTGAATTTATGGTGTTGTTTGCCAATGTTACCTTGCTTGCTTACCGGTAGGCGTACTGAGTGATAGACGGCTCTATGGTGTAAGTTGCCATCACAGGATTGGGAGGTCAAAAGCCAGTCACTCCCTTAAAACCAGTCAAAGTGAGGAGATGGAGTGAACAGAGCCCGAACTAAGAGTTACAACGTTAAATATTCTAACGTTAAATATTCTAAAATACACTGCTTATGTATCATTAAAAAAGGAATAGTAATTGCTCATTATAATATTGTTGACGTTAATTAATTCTGATATAGGTACGAGTACCTCTGTGGCGCGGCAGTAGCGCGTTCAACTGCCAGGTCGGATGTAAAAAGCAACGCAAAAGTCTGGAGTAGGCACTCACAGTACATAGGACGGGCGTGGCAGACGTGCCGTTACTATGATACAACGCATTGACCCTTTCAACGCTTAAATTCATATAATACTCCAGTCGTACTCAATATTTATCTTGATAGATTGCCGGAAGTTCTAAACATTAAAAATACTCTTCTAATTAATCTTATAATATCTCGGTGGATATATTATGTATATTTGCAAGTAACAACATTTTTGAACTAAGTGTGTTATATAACACTTCAAAATATTGGATTGTTTTGAAATTTTGCCTTCTTATAAAGTAGCGATGATAACATATGAGTGCCGGCAGAAGTGAAAACGTTTTCTTTCTTTGTTTCTTCGTTATATACAGAGAAAAATATAAAAGGAACATACCATACCATACCTATAATATAGCGCCTATCACTAAATTTCTGCTAATTTTCTGTCAGAAGAAACTAATAAATTACAAACAGAAAAAATAATCACAAACAGTAATAAATTACAAAAAGAAAAATAATCACAAAAAGTGTCAGAAGCCCAGGTTCGAACCCGTTACTATCTGAAACCATAAGTACTTACAGTCGAAGCGCACAATTTTTACCCATCCAACGCCGCTAAAAAAGTTTTCACTTCAAAAAAATACTCTAAAAGAATGAAAATAAAGATGATTCAATAGAAGAAGAAACTAAACATGTAACAATTTTGAGCCATAATTTTATTGTTGAAATGCGTAGAGTGCTTACAGCTACCTTCCTCACTCGATGAGGCTTCTTTAGTGAGACTAGGTAATATTTTTTATAGTTATGTATGTACCTGTGTATTTATGTAGTTTTTGTTCCCCTCTACGGGCCTAACGGCTGGGCGGATTTTAATGAATAGGGTCTGAAATAAAAGGTATCCATGTCTGGAGTGTCATAGCGTACCTACATGAAATGTCAATACACAGTGGATTTTACGTGCTGAAATGGGTGTGGACAAAACTCAAGTTCATCTACTAAGGTATCAAAAAGGTATATAATAATAAGCGTCGGTAGCTTAGTGGTTAGGGAGTCGGCCTTACGATCAAGAGGTCCCGGGTTCGAATCCTGGCCATTACACTACCGACGTGAACCTACTCCTAGCACAAGCAATCAGCTTAGTTGGAGGGGTTAGAGGGAATATTAGTAATTTCGATAATTTCGGTTGCTAATATTCTTTAAAAAAAAAAACATATCTTGAATCAAAAAAAATCTCGACTTTAGTTTGAAAGATCAGGCAGCCATCATTTTTTTTAAATTTATAATTGGTAAATGGGTACCGCCCGCTATCATACCTACTTGTTTTTATTTCTTTTTAATAATTTATTTTTTGAAACTATAATTATTTACTTTGCTACTGGGTGTTCCCAGGTCAATATAAACCAACGATGCCCATAAAATCTATGAGAAGCCAGAACCAACCGATTGACCCACATTCAGCTTGCCATAATCTGCGCTGCGGATCTGTGCTTTTCATTAACCTTATCATATATATATATTTGGATATCAAAAGACTGGCTTAGTTAAAAAAAAGCTACGGATACATTCCCATAAAGTGGTTTGTTAGTCTCAATTAAGTTATTAGCAGTACTTTATTGTGAAGCTTAAGCTAACAAATCATAGTATGTAAGTAATTTTAATATTTATAACATCAAATAATAATTTGAAATTGCTTTACTCATGTAAAGTAACAAACTTAAGAAGTAAATAGTAATAACAGTCTCTATAGAATAAATTATAAAGTTATAATCAACATAATAAACTGTAGATACGATGCCCGGACTCTAAAATGGCGGCAAAAAGATTATGACTTTGGTCAGTGTTACAGAAAAAATACATCTCTAAAAATAAATTTGTTATAATATTATTTTTCTTTATTTCTTTTAACAAAATGTTATTGTTGCGTAGTTAACAATGTCATTTTTTAACAATACATTTATAACACTTCTACAAATAAAAAAAAAATATTTAAAAATATAAAAAATAGTGTCCCTCTGGCATCGGATCCAGGGAGAGGAACTTCCTCACTATGCGTGCTGTGCCTAGCAGAACTGCCTTCTGCATCAAGCCTTTGAGCCAGCTGTCTAACGAGAGCCTCATAATATATTGATCGAGGCTCTTGGCGATAAGTTCGTAAGCTGAGATGACTATCAGTACAATAATAGCTGAGTCTAAGTCCAAATACTAAGTTTGTTTTTCTTTTTCTGCCTTCAAGAGATTCTCGTCATGGGGGATAGTTATATCAACTATTACTGAACGGCGCTCTATTCGATCTATTATTACTATATCAGGCTTATTGGTAACAATAGTCCTGTCAATAATAATAGATCGATTCCAGAACAACGTGATATGTCCAACTAGGTAGGGCACGTACCTGTATTACAGTACCTCTGCAAGTTGTTGATGAATTATCCTGGCCACTTGGTTATGCCCGTGCAAATACTCTTCGTTGGCAAGACGAGAACAACTAGAAATTATATGTCTAAGGGATTCCCCGGGACGGTGGCACGCCCGACAAATGTCAACCGTACCATCCCTTAGAATTTACCTCCATAATATTATTATTAATATTAATAATAATAATATGATTCATACACATATACATTAATAATAATTTCATATTATTAGTAATTAGCTATATTTTTTATATTTAGTTTTGGCGCCACTCTTGTAATCCGCCATGGTACATGACTTATTCTTTGCTTATCATCATTAGTTATAATCATAAGATTACAGTTCAGACAGGATTATTCTCAATAACAGCCTATTTGTCTCTAATATTCGACCTATAGCAGCTTTCACAGGTTTGTCCAGTTTAACAATATGAGTCTTACTAATTGCAATGATGCTGACTACCAAAGATCTGACGAATACACACCCATAGCAATGCGGAGCTGTAATATGAACACTAAATTTGAGATCGCTGATCGTAGGACAGATGTTTCTTAAAGGCGCCTTGAGATAGGCTCCAGGGGTCTTCGTCAGTTGTACGTTAACGTCAACATATCGAGGGTAGATGTGCCAACCCTTTTGCCCTAATAACATCGATATATCGACATATTTGAACACACCCCTTCACGATAGGACCAAATAGTTTTTGCCAAAGAAGAATTTAATATAAGATTCTTTTAATATGTTTCAGTCCAGGTTGAAGATATGTGTGGTATTTAATATTGACAGCAATGTATAGTTTTGGGAGGTATTTTATTTGTTAAGATTAAAAGATTTGTGAAAATCTTAGTAGAAAGATACGCTGTGGAGACAGTGTTAGTAATAATAGTCCTAGACTGCTAAGAATAGTAGATTTGTGAAAATCTTAGTAGAAAGATACGCTGTGGAGACAGTGTTAGTTATAACAGTCCTAAACTGCCAAGATTGGAGGATTTGTGAAAATCCTAGTAGAAAGATACGCTGTGGAGACAGTGTTAGTTATAACAGTCCTAAACTGCCAAGATTGGAGGATTTGTGAAAATCCTAGTAGAAAGATACGCTGTGGAGACAGTGTTAGTTATAACAGTCCTAAACTGCCAAGATTGGAGGATTTGTGAAAATCCTAGTAGAAAGATACGCTGTGGAGACAGTGATGGTAATAATAGTCTTAGACTGTATAAGTACAATGCCAAACAAGTTTTGAAGACGCGGTCACGTGGTGTAGTTATAGGGTTTTAAGTGTACGCATAAGAGGGCTTTGGACGAGTCCTGCGTATTTGAAGTAAGGCATTTAGGTTTTCTAAATGCAGGTGCTTGTAATTGCTTGTCTTTCTGTAATCATCTCGAGCGCAACAATGCTAGTTGCTCTATTGGCTTTTGGTGAATCTTTGAATTTCAAGAACATATACTCGTATCATCAATAATAAATTAGATGAGTTTGTTAATGACGATAAACTCACATCACATATAAGTATTTCAAGTTCATTAACGTGTATAGGGAAACGAGCAAATGAAAAATAACCTGATTTATAATGATCTTCTTTCAAAGCCAAAAGAATTGGTGTTGTGTATTTGGTGTATTTGCATACAAATTATTGGCAAGTAGGTAAGAAGGCGTGAAATTTGTAACAAGAAAATATGATATGACCGCTTCTAAAAATCGTAATACAGCTGAGACTGGCACTAACCTGCGTTCCACTTCGTGAAGGATTCGACTGACTGCAAGCAGGCGTGCCTCTTGAGCACGTGCTGGTAGGTAGGTGTCGATCGGCCAATGACTTTGATTATGAAATGAGTCGAATTCTTGAGTTCCAACGACTTCTTTATAAAATAAGGTGAAAAGAGACTTGCTCGCGTGCCCAAAGGAGTTTTTAGAAATAAAATTAATAATTAAAAATAAAAACCCGACTGATGCTGAAAAGATCGAGACGAGCTTTATAGCAGGCGGTACCCATTCATTTTCATCAGGATTGTGATTTGCAAATGGATACCGCCTGCTTATTTCGATCTTTTCGGCATCAGTCGGGTTTTGTATTATTGATTTAAAAAAAAAACTTTTTCTTTATGACTATACATATATATTTTTGTAATCGTCTTCTAATTTCCTTGATTTTTAAAGCCCACTGGATCTTTGGCGTCAAAAAACAAATTTATAGCTTTAGTACATATTTTATGTACCCAAGATCACTTGGGCAATAAATACCTTTTATTTAGGACGTGATCCGTACGGTGGTTCAGAAGATATGAGGTAATAAAGAATATTACAAACATACATATATACATACAAGATACGCGCGAAAAAAATAACCATTCTTGGCAGTCGGGTAAAAATACACAAAATATGAGGAGTTGAGATGCAGAACCTCCGTTCGTGGCGGTGGCTCCAAGAAGAGGGAGGGGTCCGTGAAGCAAACTCCAATGAGTTTGAACATCCGTAGTCACGTATTGTGGCACGCGATCACATTTCCGGTCCTCGAGAAGTTTAAACTAAATTGTGTCCAACGCCATCTATAGCCCTCGTCCAACACTACGTGGTAAACAAAGGAGCGCACAGACGCAAACTGCATAACATAAATATAACAATTATAATTATTGGAGCTTACATACGTACTGTGAATTAAAATACTAATAATAATTAAGTAGGTACAAAGCCGCTCCGCCAAGAATAACAAAAATAGCTATAACTATAACTCGAGATATTTCTGTCAGTGGGTTTTATAGGACCCAAAATTAAAGAGTGTGTGTGTGAATTAAAAAGTGTCCTTTAACAACTCCTGACGAGAAAACGTCGAGTTATACTAGTACCCTGTATACATATAGACACATTCTCCCTATCAGGTTCGTAATGGCTTTGGCGGGTTGGGAGAGTCCATATTATAGCATTGGCCAGACCACCCCATTTGCCTTACAAAAGAATATCTTAGATATATTAACTTCATAGTAGCTTAAACCGTACCACCCCGTTATTACTTCCTAAGAGCACATAGTTCCGAGATAGCCTCATAAATATTTTCTAGAGTATTATTTGCAGATTATAACTTTGTATAAGTTCATTTTTACTTTGGTATAGAACATTTTTCCAATTAAAGCTAGCAAACACAGGGTAGCCGGCATCACCGACCCTGCCTTTAGTTTGTAACGGTAACAGTTAGTAACGTCCTACTAAAACGGGAAAAATGTTTAGAGCTTTCATCTTTCGAATACCAATGGTAGTCATAACCAAAATCACACCAATACCGTTATCCAGTGGCGGCCTTAGGGGGTGGCGAACAGGGCAATCGCCCGGGGCCTCGCCCTTATAGGGGCCTCGCGCAACAATCTAAGCAAATTTAAAAATCAGTTCGCGTGATCGTGATGCCGGTAGAAAATTTGAGTCAGGGAGTTCAAAAAGGAAACGAGCTATCAAAAGAAAGCATGCACCTAAAACAAGTAAAGTATAAGACGATTAATGACCACTATATCGGAAAAAGTATTAAAAATGAACTCATACAAATAATGGCAAGTCACGTGAAGACTCAAATTGTTGAAAAAATAGTAAATAATAAATATTACTCGATTATTCTTGATTGTACTCGCGACGTTTCTCGTGTTGACTTTTGTAAATCTTTCAATGTAAAATATTTTAAAACTCAAATTTGATTTATTTGTATAATTTTAGCATTTCTCCTTATACATGAAAAATACCTAAACGAAACAACCAGACCTACTTTCGCATCACATACTTTTTATGAAGGACAAAGGGCCTCGCAAAGACCTGCCGCCCGGAGCCTCGTAATGGGTAAGGCCGCCTCTGCCGTTATCCACTATCACTACCGCTGTTTGCCCGAATTTTATTTGACGGAATATCATTTGCCATAATGTTCAACAGCCATAATACTATATGACGGAATATTCATTTGCCCGAATTTTATTTGCCATAATATTCACATACTAGAAGCTTTATTTCCCATAAGGTCACTTACCATAACATCATTTGTCATAATCATTGTAAGCCCGAAGTATCATATGCTCGAATTATCACATGCCCGAATTATCAAATTCCCGAATTATCACATGCCATAACATCATTTGCCATCGACATTGGGTGTGTAACGGTTGTTATATCAGGAGAAACTGGATGCAATCGGGACTTTAGGGCACCCCGACTCGGATAGCTCGCTCATACGACCCCGCCACACTCTTCGTGGTTATTTTTTTTAAACCACCCAGAAGCAGTTTGGTTAGGTGCCATTGGAGTTAGGTT
Organism: Eilema caniola; assembly: GCA_949126895.1. Lineage (NCBI taxonomy): Eukaryota > Metazoa > Arthropoda > Insecta > Lepidoptera > Erebidae > Eilema > Eilema caniola. The sequence goes on along the minus strand of OX421460.1, from coordinate 9,458,762 downwards.
AGGTTGTCTATAGTTTACCTGAATTATTATGGCATTTAAATATTATGTCTAATAATCATTATGGCGTATAAATATTATTTCTAATAATTATTATGGCAATCAAAAATATGACAAACAATACTTAGGGTATTCGTATATATTTTTTTATTTTTTTTTGTGCCTATCGCCGCTTCTCTGCAGCGCCTGTATTTTCTATTTGAAATTAAACTACACTATTTGAATATAATCTATCTTCTTGCATTCCAGTTCTCTTTTTCATTCCAGTTCTATCATTTATTCTTCTCGCACTTTCATACGGCCTTTCATTCTCTGTTGGGATATGGGGGCATCTGGGACTTGTGTACCTACTTTATTCTAATCAATGTTTATTTCTTTATTTAATTGTATGAACAAAAGTTTTTTACATTCTTCTTATATACTATTACATTTTTAAAATACATTTTACATTTTCTTACTTCTATCCTTATTAATTTTATCACTTATATACTAGAGCTTAATTTCTACACAAATTTTGTTTCTATGCTAAACTACATTATGCCCAGTATAATAAGCTAGCATAGAGTTTTACACCCTGTTCCTTATGTTTGCTATCTCGACTATTTTCTTAGCATACTCGATGGTTTGCTCAGTGTGTTTGGTGATAAGCTGTTTGATGCCATGTATGTCGACTTTTATACCCGTGGCGATTTCCAAATCGAGCCTATCTTTGGCGTGGATTGGGCAGATCATCAGGAGGTGGGCCACTGATTCTGAGACTCCGGGGTCGCAGGCACACGATGGGTCCGCCTTACACTTGAACCGCGTCAAGTATTCGGCGAACCCACCGTGCCCTGTGAGGAATTGGGTTGTTGCTCCTTCGATTTTTATCCTCCTGACGATCCCGTACGCCTCTACCGCGCAGGGGAAGAACAGCTTTGTTGTTGAGGCTGTCTCACCCTCCTGGTAACGCCTATTCCATTCGTCAAGGGAGCCTCGTCGAATGACTCTCTTGACGAATGAAACAGGACACTGGTCATAGTCCGGTTTACGTTTGAGTCTTAAGGCGGCTTCCTTAGCGAGGCAATCCGCCCTCTCGTTCCCCTCGAGGCCTACATGGGCCTTTATCCAGTAGAGGGAGACGCCCTTGCCCTGCTGCTTACAGCGGCCAAGGGCGTCCCTGGTCTCTACTGAGAGGGGATGGAGAGAGTGCGGATTGATTACGCTAAGGAGCGCCGCCCTGCTGTCACTGAAAATTCCGAACGCGGCACCACTGCGTCGCTCTACCTCGCCCGCCGCTTCGCGCAAGGCCAGGAGCTCCGCCTGGTAGACGGTGCAATGTGCTGAGAGAGCAAACTTGCGGGCCCTTGTCTCGGACTGACTGTTCCATACAGAGACAGCAGCCCCGACCCGGCCCTCAATTTTGCTCCCGTCAGTAAATATTCTGATATCGTGTAAAGGCACGTTGTGATATTGTTCCTCGTCTACCACGCTGTCGAACTCCAGACGCGTGCGTTCCGCGGGGTGCGGGGTGGCCAAAACAGGTGCCGGCCGTTCGATCTCCCTGTCTCCCAGCCACGGCTGGGACACTCCTCTCTTGGCCTCATATAATGCGGCCACCTCCTGAACTCGGAGGTCCAGAGGGAGTATCCCAGCCAGCAGCAGTGCCGAGTTCAGGGAGACCGTGCGGTAGGCTTTTATCAATTTTAGAGCGAACACACGTTGTACCGCGTTCAGTCGTTTCTTGACGCACTCTTTCCTGGCTGACTGATACCAAGCGCTAGCCCCGTACAAAATGATTGGCTCAATGACTGCCGTGTAGATGGTCCGGATCACCTCGGGGTGAAGCCCCCAGGAGATCCGGGCCGTCCTAGCTAATTTTTTGTACACGTCAATAGCTCTTGTACACACATTTTTCAAGTGGGTATTAAACGTCAAGTTGCAGTCCACGGTAAGTCCTAATATTTTTATTTCGTTAGAAAGGCCGATGTCCACCCCGCCCATGGTCAGGCGTGGGTTGTCATATTTTAGTTTTCTGGTTATTACCATTGCACAGGTCTTGTGTGGCGCGAATTTTAATTTATTTTTGACACCCCACGCCCGAACACGTTCGAGGGAGGCATTGGCCCTTCTCTCGATTTCCGCTGCAGTATCCCCATCGAAGACGAGGACCACGTCGTCTGCGAAGGCATGTACGTAGTCTCCGCCCTCCTCAAGTAGGCTTAGTAGGGGATTTAATAGCAAGTTCCACAGCAAGGGACCCGTTATCGACCCTTGGACGCACCCCTTTTGTGTGCCCCTTCTGCACTCCGCCCCTGCGTACCTCACCCGCACTGTTCTCTCGCTGAGGTAACTGCTGACAACTCGCCTCAAGTTTACAGGGCACTTTTCCTCGGCCAGTCGGACGACTATGGCTGGCCACCACGCGCTGTCGAAGGCGCCCTCTATATCCAGTGACACGATCGTGACAATCCTCTTATTATCGAGTCTGCCACGAACGTACCCAAGCAGGCTACAGAGGGCATCCTCGGTGCTCCTTCGGGGCATGAAGCCGAACTGGCGACTGCTGATTCGTGGTAACAAATAGAACTTGAGCCGAGCTGCCAGCATTTTCTCGTACAGCTTTCCCAGCACAGGCAAAAGCCCAATCGGTCTGTACGATTTGGGAGAGCTGTACGAGTCTTTGCCTGGCTTTCGAAGTGCAACAACTGTCGCTTCCTTCCAAGGTTTTGGGAAGTATTCGAGAGCCAGGCATTTGTTTAGCAACTCCAAGAACAGTGCTGGTGCGCAGTTAATCGCGTGAGTGCAAATGTCAGCTGTAAAGCCGTCGCCTCCAGGGGCCTTCTTTGGGTTGAACGAGATAAGCGCATCCCTAAGTTCATCAAATGTGAATGGCGGGTCACAAAAATTATCTTGCCTTCCGTCATTCACTATCCTGGCCAACGCGCGAATCTCTTTGTGGTCCGCGGTGTCCTCCTCGACCCGGTCCTCCGGAAAGAAGACCGAAGCGAGGAGCCCCGCGGAATCGCTTGCATCTAGAGTGGCCCCGTTGTGCTGTAACGGTAGGTCTTCTTCCCTTGCTGTGGTCCTCCCTATAACCCTATAAATTCCTTCCCATAGCCCTTCTCTATCTTGCTTTGTACAGAACTCTTTCCATGACGCAGTTTGTGCTAACTTTACCTCCGACTCGTACCTGTCTTTGCGCTCGAGGTATTGCGCTATTACCCACCGCCTCCTGACCGGAGCCGCATTCCTAATTCGGCGCCTGAAGGTTATGACCTCCTTCCTCATCTTGGCGAGCTTCTCCGACCACCACGGCATAGTGAGAGTTTCCTTGTTGGAGGCTTTAGGTATAGATTCCTCACACGCTTTCGTTACACATTTATTGATTAATTCCAGCTTGTTCTCTATTTCTGCAGCTGTAGTGATAATTTTTATGCTATCGACATCCAGGTTGTTCCCTACCAGGGAGCTGGTCATTTTCTCATGAAAATGAGTCCAGTTGGCCTTCCTGGTGTTGAACAACCTGGTTGTCCTGCAGATATTGGAGCCCTTTGATTTTTCCAACCTGAGATGGAACACTATGCCGATGTGGTCGGAGCTGGCCGCCACCCCTTCGTCAACCCTCCAGCCGTCGATCAGTCCTAGCAGGTCTCCGGAACACGCAGTGACGTCGATGTAGCTACAATACCTCTTGCCCCTCCTGACAGTGTCGAAGGTGGGCGCACTACCGTCGTTGAGGATGTGTTGTTTCATCTCGATGAGAGTACCCAAGAGATCTTCACCTCTCTCATCCTCAACGTTACCTCCCCACCAAGCACTCTTTGCGTTGGCGTCGCCTCCGATTATGAGCCGTCCGAGGCCCAGCCTGGATCCGACTCTTTTGAGAAGGTTCAGGTGGGGGCCAAGGGGTTTATCGGGTTCGACGTAAAGAGACACCAGGGTCACCTCCCAGGCAACGGTGCGGATCCTCACCACCGCGATGTTGTCGGTGGTGAGTCGGGGATACTGTATTACGTCCAGGTCCGGGTCAAGAACAGCAATGGCCGCCTTTACCTTGCCCGCTCCTGGTCCAGTGTTCTGGAAGATGCGTACACCCCGGTATCTCTTCATCCCGCCCACAACGGGGTCCCTGTACGGCTCCTGAATAAGTGCAACCGACGCCCTCCTCCTGAAGGCTTCCAGAATGAAGCCGTCGGTTGCAAGCTTATTCTTCTGGAGGTTAGCCTGCAGCACTTTATAGTGTGGGTCGTTTCCGGGGGCGCCCTTAGCAGTACTGCGTGGCAGACCGCGCTATGTTGTCCCATTTTATGCGGACCGGGCAATCCCGGTCAAAAGCATCATGCGCAGTGTCGTCAAATTTGCCACGCCAGCAGTTACAGCACCTGGGTTCTTGCCCTGCCCTGTATGCAGGACAGTCTGCCCTCAGGTGCTGCTCTCCACAGTGGGTGCATTTGGGCACTGTTTCTTTGCAGAAACGACGACTATGCCCAAATCCTAGGCACATGGAGCACTGCACGAGTGGCGACTGGTCTGCCACTCTGACTGGTTGTATGTCGACGTGCAGCGATCCATGCTCCAGTGCTCTGCGATATATGATGGGAGACACCTGCACCACGACATGGGCGGTGAGCGGGTTCCGAGCGTTTCTGCGAAACTTGACTGAGATTCGGTCTTGGGACGAGTCAAGGTCCTTAAAAATTCCCTTGTTTTTCGCCCGAAGGGCTGCAATTAGCTCGTCGTCCTTATACATTTTCAGGACGCTAAAGAGAACAAGCAGGGGGTCCTTGTTGCGGACAGTTTCCACATTAAGGGCCCCCTGCCCCCTCTCCAGCGCCCCTTTGGCTTTTTCCCGCTGTTCTTGGGTTTTATAGCCGAGGACAACTTTACGGTCTCTGGCTTTTCGAACCCGCTCAACCGTGACCCATTCGTCGTCTTCACGCGCGGTCCGCCTCAGGTCGTTGAGAAGCTCCTCCCCCGTCTTATTCTCGTCCGTGGAGGTCACCACCAGCGAATGTAGTGCCGGCCGCGTCTGGAGTCGACCCCCGGCGGTATTCGACACCACATTCGCATAGGATGGTGGCCCTCTGCCCTCTTTGTATGACTCTAGGCTGCCTTTTATTTCAGCGAGAGCTTTGCCGTTTTCCAGTAGAAGCCTACTGTGTTCCTCCAACCTCCTCATCATTTCCCCTTCCACCTTGCTGGGCCCTGTGGCTTCAGCAGGGGCTGCTGTTGCAGTTAAGTTTTTAGGGCTACCCTGTCCAGTTCTTTCCTCTGTTAACTTCCGCCTACGTTCACTGAGGATGAAAATTTTACGGAGATTCTTCTCCTGCGACTCTATTTTTAGTTTAATCTCCTTTTTTAGGTTCCTGGACTCTTGGCAACCCTGCTTTATGAGGTCTAGGCACGACAGCGCCGTCATGTAAAGATACTCTGGTGTTTTTTTTTTTTTTTTTTTTTTTTTTAATTAAAGACTTTTCCACGAGCTCTACGGCCCGTGCCTTTTTTGAGTTATTATAATATTTTGTTTTATTAAATATTTTGTCAAAAATCTACAATCGCCTCAGCGCTCACATGCATGCATTCTTTCTTCATCTTAATCTATGTCGCTAGTATTTTTTTTTTATTTTTTTTTTTTTTCTTTTTTTGTTTTGTTTATTTTTTTTTTTTTTGTTTTTTTTTTATTTTTTTTTTTGTTTCTTTTTTTTATTATTTTTTTTTTTTTGGTTTTTGCTTTTTTTTTTTTTTTTTTTTTATATATTTCAATATATTTTTCCTTTTTTCTGTTATATATACTTAATTATCAGAAAGTGTTATACATTACTGACTATATAAGTGTTTATACATTACAACTCATTGACAAAATTTTGACCCGCAACTACAATTGAAATATTATAAATTGCAACTCCAAACCCTATCACTATTGAATCATATAGTGTTACATCAATATTTGATTAATTTTCAACCACTTCACCCTCTGTCGTCGCTCTCAGGATTCAGGCGATCATTGGGAATGGTGATGAAAACGTGATGGAACCGTCAGGGGTTGGAATGATCTCTTATTGTTTTTATTATTTGGTCACGAACGGTCAGGTCTCCCCTCCGTATGGCCATTTTTAAATTATAGTCCCTGATTTTTTCGGGAGTGGCTCTCTCTGCCTTGGTTATTAGATGTGCCGTGGCATCATCGCTAGGGTCGTCTGTGTAGTAGACACAGGTCTTTGTGTGTCTAGAGATTGCCACTACCGCGTGGGGGACACTCTGGAGATGGGATTTTTTTGAAACTGTTCGCACGATTACCACTGACTCGAAGGTTTGTCCCTGTGCTTCGTGTATAGTTAGGGTGCGTGATCCTTCGTCGGCACCATAACCCTGGCTGATGAGGAGAGCCTTTTCAGCCTGGGTGTGAACGAGATAGAGTGTTCTTTCCGACTTGGGTATTTCCGCACCACTATATCTCTTCAGCTTTAGGGATCGTGTTCGAGTGTTGGCCGAGTATATGCCACTGTATATTTCGTAGAGGGCATACGCTACGTCCTGGGGGTTTCTGTAGGTGCATAACAGTTCCTTTGTGATGTTGGTGATTTTGTTGGGTCTATTGTAGTTGAGTTGGAAGAGGTTATAACGGTCGATGTAGGGGAGTTGGTTGTTGTCACCCAGCAGTGTTACCTCGGTGGCTTTCGCAATTTGGATTGCGAGGACTATAGATCCAAAATGGTTCATAAGGGCTTCGTCCACCATAAGGCGTGTACACGATTCGTCCTTACTCATCCCGTTGACTAATAGGGATGCCATAGTCCTTACTCTCCTCTTCGCTCGATCACCTATCCGCGGGATAAGTTTTTCGCGGAGGTCTTTCGCTGCTTCCGTGGTCGTGGTTACGATTATGTCCTTTTCGGTGTCGATTTGGGACATAACCCAGGTAGTCTTACCGCAACCGGGGACTCCGTTGACCCAAGAAATGGTAGGTGTTGTCCAGTGCGACGGTGTTTTACCTTCAGATAAGTCTCCCGAGACGGTTTTGGCCATTTCGAGGATCCTGTCATCAAGCATCACCTTTGTACACTTCGCGACCACTACTATGGGGTCATTAGATGGTGTTTTGAAGACAAGTTGTTCCCCCCGCCCTTCCTCGCTCTCCACTAGTCCCACAAAACCACATGAATCGCTGTAGGCTGCCATATACGACCCTGACACTGTCCCCTGGATAACCAGTGAGGTGTCATTGTCATATATCGCTGCCTCGGCTTCCTTCAGCATTACCTGAAGCAGTCCCAGATTCTGCCTCCTGTACGCCTTCATGATGTCTTTACAGACATCAAGGTTGACCTGGCGAGTGGCTTCTGTGACAGCCACGAACTCGATGAAGGCATTCACCATATGGTCTTGTGGGTTTGTGGCTTCTCTGAGTTTTGGAGGAACCACCTGTCCCTTGTCGGCCCTTGTTCTCTCTTTTTCAGGTTGCATTGGGTTATTATCCTTTTTGGATGGTGTCTTGGAGAAAAACCGCTCAACTGCTCGGTTCATTGAAATATTTTGGGATATTTTGCTCACTTTTGCAGTTACCACTTCGGGCAGTGCCTGGATCGCTCTGCCCAAAGTCGAGGTAAAGGTGGAGATTTTATCTTCCTTATCCCTCTTGTCTTGTTTAGTATTCGCGTTCCGCCCTGATTGTCTCTCCTGCTCCATCCTGATTTGCAGCCGCTCGGACCCACTGACGTCAGGATTGACGACCGGGTGGTCCCAGCAGTTTGTAGGGGGTGAATTGGGGTCATTTTCGGGTCGCTGTCTAAGATAACTGAGGTTTTGGCCTCTATCCTCATAAACAACGATCTCGTGGTATTTCGAGGCTTCCAGTGCGCCGTGATAATCCACGGTGTTCCCACTTAGGTAGCCTATGACCATTGCGTCCACACTAATTTTCTTAGGTCGAACAATTCCACCCTCTCCTCTTGCGCCCATGTCCGCCAGCACCTTGCAAACCATCTGGAAAGCCGTGAGATCGGGATTGAGTGACGTGTCGAATAGTGCGATGGTTTTATTTTTCCTTCGCACAATTCGGCACATTTGTTGTTCAATTCTCTGTGTTAAGGCCTCTAAGGTCGCCAGTTGGAGGACTGCCTCCTCTGTGTAATCGCTAGCGAGCTGTGACTTAATTATATCCGATGTTGGCTTGCGGGTCACCTTAGCTGTAACTTTATCCGCTGGTGATTTGCGGATATTCGAGGCACTGACAAAGAAGGCTTTGGGCTTTGTGACCGTTTTTGTAGACGCTGTCGCTGGTCTCTGTGTAGGAGGGGTGACACCAGAGGAGGAAATCCCCTCTATCTCACCAATACTGTCCCTCACTGACTTGTTTGGTCTTGTCTTTGGAGAAAGTGATGAGGACGCGGAGGCTCCAGGGGAGGAACCCACCTGTCTGAGTTTTGGAGAATGCTCAATAGGCATTTTATAGGCACTGTCCACGCAACACTATCGAGTGGATAAACAAACAATATAAAACAACAAAGAAAAAACCTAATCTAAGTTCCTGCCACAATAATGGTCAGAATCGTCCTAATCTAGGTTCTAGCCACAAAAGTGGTCAAGATCGTCCTGATCCTATCTTTTTTAATCTTGTGTGTGTGTGTGTGTGTGTGTGTGTGTGTGTGTGTGTGTGTGTGTGTGTGTGTGTGTGTGTGTGAGTGAGTAGAGTGTAGTTGCGTGAATGTGAGTGGTTGTGTGCGTGTAGAGTGACTAAATGTGTGTATGTGCAGAGGAGCAATCTGAGTATCGCGCGATGGTGCAATACGGTTGGAACAGGGTGAAAGGCCCAGGTTATCTGTCAATATGAATAGGCTTATAGACCTTTGTCAAAAGACGAAGTCTGTTATTAATAGGTCCTGGGTCTGCTTAAGCTCTATATAGAGCTTTGTCCGTGTCTTTGTAACTTATATATATATATACAGTTGAGCTACAGAGAAAAGAAAAATGAGATATAAAATAAAATAGAATAGATTGAAGATAGAGTCGTCTCTACCTGTCCTCTGTAGCACAGCACGTCTTTATATACACGTCTTATGGTGTGCCAATAGGGGCACTAGTCTTAAAGTAACTTAAGCAAAGGAATATATACAAAATCTTAAACGTATCTTATAGTCTAATCTTAACAGTAACCTAACCTAAGTCGCCCCCTAATAGGGTCCCGGCTCAGGGGCACCGTTTGTTACAGCTCTACAGGCAAACTCTATCCTGGCTCTACGTAGAGTCACTCTATTGTGTGGGTCAGGTAGAGCTCCCCGAGCCCTTCACAACGACTCCAAACTCGAGGGTCCTATGACCAAGGGTTCGGAAATAACAGGTCTTCAAACTTTTGGTACCAACTGGTACCAAGTTTTTGGATCCTGGTTATTTCACGAACCAGTGGTCCGATTTCCTCGAGATTAGGTTCCCTAGGAAGGTCTCGGCGAGACCCACCCTTCTAGACCGGTTTCGATAAAATTGGGTGACCCCCAAAATTTGGACCCCCAATTTGGTGGGGTCGGACCCTTGGCCCTCTGGTGAGGTGTGGCACAGGAAGCTGAACCCCCCAGTGAAAATCCGAGATCGCTGAGACAACCCGTTGCGAAGATATAGGGTTTTGTAACTTTCCAAGATGGCGGATTTACCGATGTTTGAACTTCGATATTTTCGCTCCCAAGCGTCGCAGCGATCCCGAAAAAGTTTCTAGTGGATCAGCCCAGCACCCCCTACCACCCTACAATGTAAAATCGGCAAAATAAATTTGACAAATAAATTTTGCCAACTTTGCCCGCTTGCCCACGAATTTAATTGGTCGGGACGGCTAGTGCTTATCCAATGTCCCCAGAGAAAGTCCGAGGTCTCTGCGGCTATCCGTTTCGGAATTATGAGAGTTCAAAGTTTGCCAAGATGGCGGCCCAACTGTCAGTGTCAATGTTTGACTGAATGTAACTCCTCAACGGAGCGTCGCACAGAGCCCAAAATCGATATCTGGGGTGCGCTTTGTGAGCTCTGTCTCCTGGGGGGGGGGTTTTAGCGATACAAAATAAAAGTCCCCGGATTCGGTCAAAATTAGGCGGAGCGCCAAGATTACACTTCGCCACACACTAAACTGAAAGAATTTTTCAAATAAGTCAATCCTATGCGGAGGTATCTACGTTTAAAAATTGGTACCAAAAAAATAAAAGATGGCGGAGTTTGCAAAATTCCTGGATTTTGAAGATAGAGCACTGCGGTTTTGGGTTGCAAGGGTGTAATACACCTATGTGGACCGCCCCCCTAGGCCAAAAACCAGGAATTCCTTCCCAGTTTCAATTAATTTTGAAAAAACACTAAAAATTCGATAGCTCCGGATTGGATGGGGATAAAAATGTGAAATAAATTTTAAAAATCATGAAAAATCTAGTTCCATCCAGTCCTAAATACAGTGATGGTAAAATAACTAAAAAGTAACAAAAAATGTCAAAAAAGCAAAAAGTTTGTTTTTTTAATTATGGTGGCTTCTGTTCCTCTCTGAAAATTTTTCTTGGGCTCCAGCCCTAGTCTTCTAACGAGCGCGCAACTTATTGCAGTTGCCGATTTTCAAATAAAGGCCCCTGACAAAAGCTACAGGGGGTCAAAGTTCAAATATTCTAATAAAAATATTAATCGCCCTGGTGCTGCTAAAAATCCGGAGTTTTCGGATTTCTGGTCGTGCTGGCAGGTGGCTTCAGCTGGCAAAATTTCGTGCTCCTCGGACAGCTGGTTCTGGTACCACGTGCCCACGTGGTTTTTGTTTTTCTAGATTTCCTGGAAAACTCAGCGCCTTCCGGGAAAAACTGGCCAACGTGGGAGATGGGGCTCCAATGCCCGCAGCCGGGGACACTTTGCACTTTATAATCCAATCACAGGTTGCTGAGTAAACACTGAATTAAGGTTGCGCACGTGGTTGTTAACCTTCAATTTTTGTGAAAAATCACTTTGCCGGCGTTGTGCGTATCGTGCGGCTAATTTGCGATGTGCGGGCAGATGGGGGCCGCCAAGGCGCAACTTTTGAGATATGGCACTTCGCGATTGGTTCACAAAAACCCACAAAAACGAATTTTCAAGCACGGAGCGCGATCAAAAACGATCCGGTCACCTCGGAGAGTTATGGGCGACTCGGGTATTCGTATATTATGGTATCTAAGTTTCGGGCAATCGAAAATATGTCATATGTCTTTTCGGGCAAACAAAACATTCGGGTAAATGAAATTCAGGCAAATGAAATTCAGGCAAATGAAATTCGGGATTATGATGATTATGGCATATAATTTTCGGGTAAACAATAGACAACCATCCACTAGCCTGGTCATATATTATGAACATTTTAATTACACACTTATAATCATTATTCTGAGAGCATTACTTTAAAACTATATTTCAACAAAACTCTGCAGAGCAGCGTGGGTAAGAGCTCGTTAACAATTAATAAAATTATTTGACACTTGTGAGATAAAGTTAAATAGCTGTTCAGGGTATGTAATCAGAAGAGACATTTAGCCTAACTTAGAATCGGTTCCCCCATTTCTGCGTCCCATTATTATTGTAAGCGATCTCATTCGTATAGATTACAACACAAGCCAATTACTATGAATCATAATATAATACCCTGACTTTGCGAACTCGAGAAGCTAATGAAAAAACTTCTAGTGACTTGAAGCCATATCTTCGCTTGTTATCGAAGTTTTGATCTTACGAAATCATTTGAACTCTGTTAACAATGCTCGTAACAGAAATGATATTGTATAGTAATAATCTTATACCATATTTTTATTAAATAATATTACACCCTGCGACCATGTCTGCTGAAAAGTGACCGAAACATGAGACTAAAAGTAAATAATAACAAATAAATCACGATGGAATCCCTTACAAATAAAAAACCCGACGGATACTGAAAAGATCTAAACAAGCTTAATAGCAGGCGGTACCCATTAATTATCATCGGGTTTGAGATTTGAAAATAGGTACCTACCGCCTGCTACAAAGCTTGTTTCGATTTTTCATAGTTCTGAATCTAACGACACCTCTCAAGCTAAAATCCATCAAGCTGTTCAGGCTGCAGAGCGTGCCAAACAATAATACATCCATACATATATACTCTCGAAAAACATAATCCTCCTTCTGGCGCAGTTGGGTAATGCACCCGCACATCGAGCTCAATGAATCAACGCTGCCCTGCGTGAATACAACATTACCAGGTTAGACTGGCCTGCCGGCTCGCCAGACTTAAACCCGATAGAGCACGTGTGAAATGCTGTCAAGCGAGCTGTGTGGAACCGTCAGCTACCTCCCCAGACAGTGCCAGAGATCAGGGAAGCCCTTTTGATAAGTTTTAAGATGAGGCAAAACATACTTAAGATTTCTACTACTCAATTAACTTTATCCTCCGCCTCATGTCCAGTCTACCTCATGATCCAGTATAGTAGATAAAGTGTTAGATTCTCTATGTATTAGAATTTTTATATAATAGCCTGATAGAATAGGCTAGAGAAATGAATTGTGACAAAGAAACGCTACATACTCAATACCATTGACAATTTTGAACCAACAAAGGCCTTACTTAAATAAATTCATTGTTTCCTTTACAGATAAAAGTAACAAGGGTTGCTTTCAAAGGTGCCGCCACATCAGACGGAAATGCACTGATATATTGGGCTCAATAGGTCGTAGTGTTTTTTTTTGGACACAGCCCTCCGTTTAGTAAGTGAAATGAATGTTGGATAAACAAACTCATTGTTCGCGGAGTTTTATTGTTTACTGGGAATAGCGGGATTTTTTTGTGTTGTAAGTGCACCAGAATCTGATGATGAAAATGCAACCGGGGAAAATTGGACTTTAACGTTGCTATTCAAAAATTACAATTCTTTTAATGTCTATACTGTTGCACTTGCTACACAATTGAATACGACGCTGCACTTTTCTACTATATTTTATTTTTCGGTTGCGACTTAAGGCATGCTCAAATGTTTATTTAGTTATAAAATTGTTATTTCTAAATACTATTACTTTACTATTGAAAATGCCTTCAGGTGGAACCTGTCAGATTGAAAAATAAAATATAATGGAATCTAATGGAACATGTCCAGCAGTGGACTGCAGTGAGCTAATTGATTGATAATTGAATGAATGGAACAGTAAAAAGTGTCTTATTCAATATACATCTGTTTTTTCTAGATAATGCCATTTGTTTCTAGCAGACACATACATAAGAAGTAACTACTTTAAAATGAGAATGTTAAATGACTCCAATATGAGCGATATTACAGCGTATGTAAGTATAGGACGTATCCAAATAGCTTAGTTGGTTAGAATCGTCATCCTAAGAACACTCGTTGCGTATTCGAGGCTTCGATGTTGGCTTTTTTCTATTTACATTTGTAGGAAAAGTTCTGTATCTTTCTTGAAGTAAAAACTTCTTTTGGCGCGTTAAGTATTTTAGAAGAACATAATTTTATGCAAAAACGCTATTGAATTCGTAGCACCATTAAGCAGCGTACGCTAGTGCGAACACGAATATACATATGAACACCAACATCAAACATGAACATTTTGGTTTGTCTACTTAATCATATTCTGTCCTCCGTGGTTTGTACGTATGGACGGCATATCCGAACACGGACGCATAAGTTCGAATCGAGGTCGCGCATAACGGTCACAAAGTCAGCGCCATTAGAAGTGATCTATTTTAAAGTAGCGGAAAGATTTTCGGTGTTTAAAGCAGATCTTAGATGATAGGAAACAGTTTTGTACCCTGCCAAAGTCTATACGAACAGTTTTGTTACGTAAAATTTGTTAAAACTATTCGAACACCCGTCCATACGGAACATACAGACAAGATCGCCGCGAATATCTTTGACGCACCGAGTATTCGATGTTCAGTTCATTAGTGGTACATACGTGTGTTCGTATGTGCGTACGCGGCTTTACTGATACTTACCCCTTGTGATAGATTGTCACAATTCACACATATGGCATTGTATAAGCCTAAGTATCCACTTTTTTTTTTCAAGTTTTCATTTGTATCCGTAGTCCTGAAGTGCCACTCTTATTTAATTTCTGCTACAACTGACTATAATTAGGGACCTTATTTCACGTGCGGAACCACTTTATCAAATCTTATCGGCATAAGCTGCCTTTCACCCCTACTCGATATATCGAGTGCCGAAAAGTTTTTAAATAAATCTCTAACAGTAAAATGAGAAATTCCAAATCGCCTCAATTATTATGCCTGACTCACCTTTACCTGAGTGATGTTATGCAGTTCCCATTTACCTCACTGTCTAATCCATTATTACTTATACAGGAAAAGAAATATGAACGATCATATCTTCATCCCCTGATATAAGAAAAAATTCCAAGAAGTTTTATCATCAGTTATTGAGATGGTGCAAGTTTGTCCAACTTCGTCCATTATGCCCAAAGACTGCTTGACAGAACCTTCTGATCGTTATTAAACACGACCATTGTAACTTGACACCCCTGTTTCTTAAGACGTTTTATGATAAAGAGCAAAATTACCAACTCCAATGGAGCTCTTCAAAAAATGGTTTTCATTACGCTCTCAAGTGTGAAATCTATTAAACTAGAACTGAGCATTGTACTTGAATGACTTTTTTTCGTATGTTGTCGTTAAAAATGAAATAGGTATGAGCCATTCTGATAAACTAGAATATAATTATTACAGGAATTTCTTATCACTTCTGAAAACGTATATCTCATCCTTAGAACTTTCCATTTAAAATGTTACTAACTATTTACATTACCATTTCCACTTTGTAAGTAGGTTTCTATGTTCTGCAAATACCTGCAGGTGTATTTATTTGAACTTGTAATAAATACATGATGATAAGTTGAGCCCGAAATTCTTGGCAGGACGCCATACAGCCATAATTTAGTATCTGACAATAATTACAGAATTATTCAGATTTCTATTCTATAATTACCGACATTTTGACTTATTCAAATCTAAGGTATTTTTCTACGACAAAGGACGCCGGATCAAATCAGCAATAAATTATTTCTATTCAGTTACAGAAACCCTCCGTCGCTCCAGACCAATGCAAATACCCATATTCGTATGCATGAATATGGGTATTTGCATTGGTCTGGTCGTGCCTGGAGTCGTCCGTCCCGGTTGCCATACGAATATCTATAGCAGTCGTTTACTGGTAGTTGGAGCCCTCAAAAATCTAACAACCGGTCTAACTGCAATGCTTCGATACCGCCTTTGGGTTGTGCAGGTCAAATAGCAGTCGTTTCATGAAAAATATCGAAGATAAAACCAAATCCACAGTTAAAGCAGTACATCGGAGCCCCGACTCCTTGCTGTAAGCTTCGGATGCGACTGAGATTAAAGCTAGGAGGAAGAAGTTATTGGAATACGAATTTATTTTAAAGAAATAATAAGGCTGTATACCTATATTGTTTCTTTTTTATAAGAAGTCCCGTGTGTCGGCAAAGTACGCAGGCCGAATAATTCTTTGCTGGAGCACGGAGTGACTTGTGACAAGCGGAATTGTACTAATTATATTATCAGCACTCGTTACGGAGATACATGTCGCACTTCGTATCATCATCATCATTTATCATATGATTTTATGGTTTTTATTGGTATGTTGAATTTTCCAAAAGTGACTACTGTCTAACCTCCTAACGCTTAAAGAAAGCCTCATTCATTGCTTAACAGATGCAAAGATGAAGAGTATAACAAATACCGGTGGTTGCCGTAATCGTAATATACAATGTCGGTGTACATGATAAGAATTAAAATTATTCTGACATCTAATAACTCTGCTTGTATATATAACGTCTTTATTTAGTTAAATATAAAAATCGTCGGTCCATATTATGTCATTGAGCTAGACACGTGTATACGTGGAACTCGTTTTTAGGATTAGGTAAATTTTATTTTCCAAGATGTGTGTTAATTCTACAAGCTAGAGTTACTGGCGACTGTGCAACAGAATTTTTGCAAATAAGATTTGACTTCTAATTTAGTAATTTAGTAAATATGGTACAAAAGTGATGTCTTTTAATCACATAAAACACAGATAATAAACCTACTAATATTATAAACACGAAAGTTTGTGAGTATGGATGGATGGATGTATGGATGGATGTTTGTTACTCTTCCACGTAAAAAGTACAGAATGGATTTTAATGAAACTTTACAATAATATAGCTTATACATCAGAACAACACATAGGCTATATATGATCACGCTACTACTCAAGGGAGCGGAGCAATGACCATTAATGTCAAAAAATCCGGCTGGCATATACAGAGAAGTTACAGTGTAGTTATTTCTGTTGCTAAGCCACGGTGCTATGCATCGCGCAAGCGCGCGGACTTAGCGGTTGGCGGTCGCGCAGGCCGCCACAAATTAAATGAATACAAAAAAAGAATGCGCTCAAAGGGTCGATACTTGGTACAGAGATGGATAAAGCTTAGGAACGGACATAGGCCCCTTTTATCGCGATAGAAGGTTAAAGGGAGAAGGGGGGGGGGGGAATAGGGGATGAATGTTTTTAATTTTGAAGATATCCTGATGAAATTTGGTACAGAGGTGAATTAGAGCTTGGGATCACTACGCGATAAGCGATAACTACGCGGGCGTAGCCGCGGGCAACAGCTAGATAAATATAAAAGTTTTATATACGAAAAGTATTGGGCATGTTGAATGGAAAGGTAATAATTTAAATTGAAAAGTAGCATTTTTCTTTACAAGTAGAGCAATACTTGAGTTGTTTGGTAAAAGGTTTTGAAATTCTCAAGCAGTCTCTAGAATTTTTTTATTCCATTAATTAGGATAATGGTAGCCGACTTTTACCTGATATAAAGAGTAGAATAAAAGGAATGGTTTTTTTTGCTAAATTAAACTAGTTTATATA
The DNA here is from genome assembly GCA_949126895.1 of Eilema caniola. NCBI lineage: Eukaryota > Metazoa > Arthropoda > Insecta > Lepidoptera > Erebidae > Eilema > Eilema caniola. The sequence continues at coordinate 9,441,873 of OX421460.1, read as the reverse complement.
GCTAATGTCCACGGCTCCGCCTGTATGGAATTCCGTTCCCGTCCAATTTCTTCATATTTTCTCACCTTTTTTTCCTTTCTGAGACTATGATACATATTTCAAAGCCAATATCAGCTAAATTGGCCCATCCGTTCTCTAGTTTTAGCGAGTTGACGGTTGACTTATATAATATGGAAGAATAAACAATCAATTTTAGAAATATATTCAATTTTATCCAAAGATTTAATGATTTTCAATAGGTAAATATAATAGGTTCGCCTACTAATAAGTGATGACGTAGTATACGATGGGATGTTTACCTGGAAGAAAACTATTCGCTCAAAACTTGTACATTTCCAGCTTATCACTTTCCGGAAATACTGTCTCAGGAAGGGAGTTCCCCTCCTTAGCTGACGCATAATGAAATGAATGGGCTATCAATATTCAAGGTGAAAGATTTTGACTTTACCTTGTGAGAAAGTACTCTAAATACTATAGATAGCAATTTTCACTCAATGGAAACATTTCATTATTTTTTAAAAAGAAACATTCAGGTCTGTTCGAAAATTGGCTTGCCACACACAGTAATCGAACCAACTAAATACATTTTTTTTTAAATTTTAGTCGGTTTGATTACCTGGTGTGGCAATAGAGTTTTTGAAAATATTAGAATGAAGTTCTGTTTCTTTTTAAAAATAAGGGAAGTTCCCTTTGAGCGAAATTTGCTATCTCCAGTATTTAGAGTACTTTCCCTCTAGGTAAGGTCAAATTCTTCCACACTGTGGATGATTTTGAACACATGCTGCTGGATAAACGTTGGTGAAAATGGCTATACTCCATCCACTATATAAATGTTAATCTCATACTCTTACACACAAGAACACTTTTTTTCACACGATAATGTAGGTTTCCCTTGTGAAAAAAAATATAAATAAAAGGGTGAGGTCCCTTCTTCTATACTTAGCTCTTTCGCACGCAAACGTATAAGTACGAATAGCAAAATAAACAAACTGGCAAATATTTGGGCGAATAATATAAGATTCCATTTTAACTTTGAACGTGGAGTTTTGCTGCCATCTATGTGGTTATCTTGCTTTATCAAGTTATTTTTAACTTGATTTTCATAAATAGGTACTGCTCAAGTACTAATAAAATTTAATTCATTGTGTCGGTAGCTTTTTGAATTATATATAAAAAGAAATTGAATTATATATAAACTTATCATTTTACAAACTGTTGTTTAATAAAGTAGGTACCCATTAGACGAAATATTTATTTGGAAAAAAATCATTATGCCTTAACATCATTTCACAAATTGATTATTTTTTAAACATGTTAGTTGGTAAAAACAAACCCTTCAATTATTATCTTAAGTAGTCAGTTAAGTAAAAAAGTTAGTGACAGAAATGAACAGGCGCGGAGCCTCGCAGTGCCGGAGTTGTGACAGAAACGATGTTTGCTACATGCTACATACCTACTGTGTGCTATACGCGGGGTTTATACTTGCTTGTTTGTTAACTGACTTTATTTTGTCAAATGAACATTTTTTAAATAAAATTTTAGCAATTGAAATATTTTCTATATGATACATTTGCAAAACCTTCATTTATCAAATGATAATTTTTGAAGTAATATGTTTGCAAAATGAAAGATTGTCAAATGATTAATTTTTCAAACGTTGTTTGTAAAATGATCGTTTGTCATACGTTTTTGTCAAATAACAGTGAACGCGTCCCGGATGCATTTCCTTTCAATTTTTCTTTTCTCGCGTTCCTCATATATACTTTGTAACGTTGTAGATTTTTTATAAAATTATTTGTAATCATTTTTCTAATATAGTCGATATTTTAGTATTTTTCGGCACTAAATAACTAATTTGTCTATGGCTGTGCGAGCGAGATTGGACAACATTACCTAAGTGTCTATTCACGGCGCTGAAGTGGTCCCTTTCTTCGGCTACCCTTCGCCGTGGAAGGTCGCTTTTGACCCCGGCGGCCAACTGCTGTCGGCACCGGGTAAGTTTTGAGATCAACATTTCCTACTTCTTCTACAGGTGAAGACCTTCCAGCGGTGCAGCTTTATGCCTGCTAATATGCATGGCCTACCTATGTTTTAATTTATTATTTTATGATTCTAGTATGTGCTATTTCAGCCTACTATTTAGTGCCACGAGACCGATGACCTCTACGGTCAGAGGTCACGTCACCAGCTTGCGCTGTTTAATTATTTCTTTTTTATAGCTTCTAGCTACGCTGTTCTGCCGCTGGGGAGATTATCTTCACCTGCTATTATTTTAGCGGGTCACTGGACGTAGTTACCATGTGACGTACTGACCCGCACTCTTTCTTTTACCAGGGTCTTCGCACCGGGCTTCACGCCATCATTCGGTCGTGAGGCACACCAGCGAGGACCCTGGCACGCCGGCAACATCAGCAGCCGGGAGTGAACGAGCTAAGTGCATACTACCATCTCTGCACAACGGATCAAACAACGCCTCGGCAGAATATTTATTGCGAATCCACCCTGAGATTCATTTATATAATACCAGATACATAAATTCATGTAACGCTTTTTATCCATTATAATTGATAATTGTTATAATCAATCTTTTCATTTCTCTGTTTCACTAGCTAGCCGGTAGACATTAATTACTTTTTACAGCTCCCATAGCCACTTTAATTCACCTTATTTAACCTCTCATTGAAACCCTAGCATCAAACATTTCTTTCGTTACAACTTAAAACATAATTATAATATGGCACCGCCATTTTCAGCACAAAGGTACTAAATTTTGATCCAAAATGAACCGAGCACAAGAAAAGTTTACACGAGATAACTTCTCGTCGACCAAATGAAAGACGGGAGACAAAACATTTTAAATGTCGAAATTCGAGTAAATAAGGGCACGTATGTTACAATTTTCAGACACTAAGTAAAGATGATTTCTCGATGTCAAGTTATGTCGACATCTGACAGATCGGCATGAAATTTGCCATGTTACTAACAGTCAACATATCGACATAAAACGGCAAAATGCCTCGAGATATCTCGTCGTCAACTATCTCGAATCGAGATGAGATATCATCTCGAGTCTTCTCAAGCGAAGTAGCGTCGACGTATTTTGTCGCGTCAAACTTTTTAAATTATTGTCTATGGCATACAATGCCCCCGATTTACAGTGATTATTGTAATGGCAAATAAAGCCACCTTTTCACGGTTCGATTTACGGTGATTGACTAAGAGCGTTTTCACACTCATCCGACTGCAAGCAATTTTCCACCTTTAGGACATTTTCTGAGTTACATGTCTTTTCGCTTTAATTGATGACGATAATCACGAATATAAGAAAAAAAAAACTCGATACCATGTCATGTCAATAAGGTTGAAAATTGCTTGTACTTTTCTTCTTTTATTTTACTCCTAGCTTCCCTAACTAGTATGTGCTTTCGAGCAAATGGCCGTATCGGGCCTATTTTATCGGATAAATGTGAAAACAGCACAAGGTGTCGTCTATCGGATGTCGGCTATCCGATATCCGATATCGGTGTCGGACGCCGATAATAGCCGACGTTATTGCTAATGGCTAACATGCGCGTCACGAGATAGCTATCTCGAGGCATTTTGCCGTTTTATGTCGATATGTCGACTGATGGTAACATGCAGGGCTAACATGCGCGCCACGAGATAGCTATCTCGAGGCATTTTGCCGTTTTATATCGATATCAACTGTTGGTAACATGGCAAATTTCATGGCGATCTGTCAGAGGTCGACATAACTTGACTTCGAGAAATCAATCAGAAATCATCTCTCTAGTGTCTGCAAATTGTAACATACGTGCCCTTATTTACTCGAATTTTGATATTTAAAATGTTTTGTCTCCCGTATTTCATTTGGTCGACGAGAAGTTATCTCGTGTAAACTTTTCTTGTGCTCGGTTCATTTTGGATCAAAAGGTACCTTTATGCTGACAATGGCGGTGCCATATTATCGGAGCCAACATCACTGTTGCCCTGATATCGGATCACAAAAAGACTAAAACAGTAACTGCAAGCAATTTTCGACCTTAATGACATTTTCTTTGTTACGTGTCTTTTCGCGTTAATTGATGACGCTAATCACGAATATAAGAAAAAAAATCGATAGCATGTCATGTCAATAAGGTCGAAAATTGTTTGCACTATTTTTTCTCTTTTTTTCACCCCTAGCATCCCTAACTAGTCTGTGCTTTCGAGCAAATGGCCGTATCGGGCCAATTTTATCGGATAAATGTGAAAACAGCACAAGATGTCGGGTATCGGATGTCGGCTATCGGCGTCCGACACCGATAGTTTGACGCGACAAAATATGTCGACGTTACTTCGCTCGAGAAGACTCGAGATGATATCTCATCTCGATTCGAGATGAGATGATATCTCATCTCGATTCGAGATAGTTGACGACGCGCGCATGTTAGCCCTGCTGCATGTTACCAACAGTCGACATATCGACATAAAACGGCAAAATGCCTCGAGATAACTATCTCGTGGCGTGCATGTTAGCCCTGCTGGAAGTCAAAATGCAACCGTACCTACAATGTTTTATTTTCGAATGATCAGTTTTGTTTTGTTTGAAACCACACAGGTAAGTGAGCACTTATGTTATTTAATTAACCAATTAAACATGTTATTGTTGATATTTATGGAAATGCAAGTTGGTTAGAACTCATTGACATTTTTGTTTGACTTATCACACTTGAAGTGCCTTTCAAAGCTGAACGGTTTTTCATATTTGACATGATTTTAGTCACGTTGCAAAAATGAAATAACAAAAATGAAGTAAAGTCGCAATCACATTGCTGGTAAAATGTTATTATTTGAGCATGATTCAATATTATAATTTATTATATATGAGTTTTTTTTTAAAATAAAATATGGGTATGGGTTTTTTTGTCTTTCTGTTTTCATAAGGTTTGTTTGTCTACCCGATTAGCTTTTATCTTCACACACTGGTGGAGTGCACGGCGAAGCCGAAGACCATCGGACAGAAGGAGGCCCATGACGGCAGCGTGACGTGAGGGATGATCCCGCCCCTAAGAAGCGGGATGTCATTCGAACCCCCATCCCCATAGACGCGGGATTACACCTGAACCACCCCCTAGGCGAGGCCGCATCTCTCGCTTGCTGCGCCCCGCCCGCTCTGCTGTCTCCTTCCCGAGCATGACCTGCTCGCAGAAGGAGGCGCTGGCCGCCCACGCATCCGCGCAGCGGACCATCGCCGCGAGCAGGGTGGAGAGCGTGAGCGCTCTCACCCCCAGGGCTGTCACAAGCTCCCGCCTCGGCGTTTCGAACGCTGGACACTCGGTGAGCGTGTGCAGCCCCGAGTCCACGCTCGCGTCGCAGTGATGGCTCTCGGGCGTTGGCTCTATGCCCATCAGATGCCGGTACCTCCCGAAGTTACCGTGTCCGGTAATGACCTGCGTCTGACGGTACGAAAGGCCACCGTGTGGCCTCTCTAGCCACTCCCCCATGATGGGTCTTACCGCCGCAATCACGGCGTGCCCTATCAGAGCCGTGGTATTAGTATCTTCTGAATACATAGAGCTTAACTAGTCAGGCGTATAAATAAGACCATTAATCTAGTACTATAAAATGACTATAAAGGTGTTTAAACTGTAGAAATTATAGGTGGTAGAAATTTGATGACACAAATCTGTCACAAATTTCGACCGGGTTGGTACCACCGTGCACTATGCGAAAAACCCTCCATAGTAATCCAATCTCGGTTGGATTGCGTTCAGGGGTCAGCAAGTGCATAGCCGGGCAGGGGGGATTGTGGTCGCAGCACTAGCGGGACCGGTGGGTATTGGCGTAGTCTAGTGGGGGGGTGGCGCGGGGCGACGCGCCGAACAGGGAGACCTGTAGAAACGGTGGTGCCGCTGGCCGCCCGCGGCATAGTACAGGGGCCCAACCGGGACTAACCACCCTGGGAGGCTGCCCCACCAGGTCGCGCATAATCCCGATATGGCTCGTCGTGCCGGTTGGTGACCGGAGGGAGCCCGGCGACCATACTCGGGGGGGGTACGGGGGCCCTTCCGTTCGGCGTGTCGGCTCTCGCCGTTCCTCACATTCATAGACAAAACCAATCACCCGCGATTTGTCACGCGGTGCTGCGACGATAGTCCCCTTTTTTCACGCCTTCCCTTACCTCCTCCTTATGGCAGCGCAAAATAGAATACTGGGCTACACAGCGGCAAGACATTCTCCCACGGGCTCGCTATTTGAGGTGGAGTCCACGAACATCTGTGGGCTCCATACAAACCTCAACGCCGTCCACCAACACCTGGAGACGGCAAAACCAGCACTGCTATTTCTTACGGAGACACAAATACGCTGCCCTGACGACACGACCTACTTGCTCTACCCCGGCTATGTCCTCGAGGAGAATTTCCGTGCAAAAGCCGGGGTGTGCGTGTTTGTTAGGGCGGATGTTTGTTGTCGCCGTTTGCGCTGCCTAGAGGACCCATCCTTCTCCACCCTTTGGGTACACATAGACCATGGTTCTACGAGTCAGATCTATGTGTGCCTCTACCGCTCCCATACAGGAGATGCCGAGACAACTCGACTCTTCGAATACCTGAGTCAGGCGGCAGATGATGCGCAGGAGCGGTTTCCGAACGCTGAGCTGGTGTTTTTGGGGGATTTTAACGCCCACCATGAGATCTGGTTGGGTTCCTCTAAAACAACCCATGCGGGAAGAGCCGCCCATGCATTTGCTCTGGCGCATGGCCTGACCCAACTGGTACACGAATTTACTAGAATACCAAAAAGGTCGGACCATGAGCCCTCTCTGCTGGACCTTCTGCTGACGAGTCGCCCGGACCAGTACAGTGTTTCGGTGAGTGCCGCTTTAGGCGGATCCGACCATAGTCTGGTCCGTTCCAAGGTGCCCATTAAAGCGCCACCACGACCCGTACAGGGGAAACGGCGTCTCTGGCACTACTCGTCAGCAGACTGGGATGGATTGCGTGACTATTTTGCATCCATCCCGTGGGTTGAACGCTGCTTTGAAGGCAAGAACCCATCTGAGGGCGCAACTGCTGTCGCCGGTGAGATCAGTCTGGGCATGGAATATTATATCCCCTACACTGATGTCGCCGGTGCCCGCAGAGCCCGCCCCTGGTTCGGGCGCGAGTGCGCGGAGGCTGTTAATCATAAACAGTCCGCGTACCGCGCTTGGGTGAGGGCGCGCGCTACGTGCGATCCTGACGTGGGCCATTTCAAGGCGGCGTACAATAGAGCCACAAAGGTCTGCAAGAGGGCTTATGTCAGAGCGGATGCCCAGCGCATAGCGCGGCTTGGTCAGGAACTAGTAGCGCATCCCACGGGCAGCCGTGGCTACTGGCGACTGGCCAAAGCCGTGCAAGCCAACTTCTGCCAGCCTTCGCTGCCGCCGCTGCGCAACCCCGATGGATCCCTGGCCCATGAGTCGCAAGAGAAAGCAAATTTGCTGGCTAATCTCTTTGCGGCCAACTCCCGAATCGATGATTGTGGCATGCAGCCACCGACACTACCGATCAGTGACCATGCAATGCCTGATATTCGTATCAGGCAACGCGATGTCCGTGCAGTGCTGCAGTCACTCGATGTACGGAAAGCCAGTGGTCCGGACGGTATTCCGGCAGTGGTTCTACAAAAATGTGCAGCGGAGTTGTCTCCAATGCTTGCGCGGCTGTACCAGCTGTCCTACAGCTCGGGTACAGTGCCTTCGGCTTGGAAGGAGGCGAATGTACAGCCGATCCCCAAGAAAGGGGATCGCTCAGACCCGACTAACTATCGACCCATAGCCATCACCTCAGTGCTGTGCAAGGTGTTCGAGCACATAATTAACAAAAAGCTCATGCGTCACCTTGAAGATCACTCCCTAATTAATGACCGGCAATATGGCTTCAGGCCGAAACGGTCAACGGGTGATCTTCTGGCGTATGTTACCCATCTTTGGGGTGAGGCTATGGACAAGCACGGCGAGTCACTGGCAATTGGTCTTGACATCGCCAAAGCTTTCGATAGAGTCTGGCACAAATCGCTTCTTTCCAAGCTACCAGCCTTCGGTCTGCCCCCTAGACTATGCAACTGGGTTGCTAGCTTCTTGCAGGATCGCCGTATTCGCGTCCTTTGTGATGGACGCGCCTCGGAGTTCTTGCAGGTAAATGCTGGTGTGCCGCAGGGGTCCGTCCTGTCCCCTACTCTCTTTCTTCTGCATATCAATGACATGCTGTCTACCGGCAGCATTCATTGCTATGCAGATGATAGCACTTTGCACGGGAGTTATCATGGACGTCCTGCGGATAAGCAGTCGGATATCGCAGATAAAAGGCAGCTTCTTGTCACTGAGCTTGACCGGATCCTGAACAACATTTCCCAATGGGGCTCTGAGAACCTGGTCGAGTTCAATGCCAAGAAGACACAGGCATGTGCGTTCACAGCAAAGGTATCTTCTTTCCTTCCCCTTCCCACTCTTCAGAGCACTCCACTGCCACTGCAGGACAACCTGACTATCCTCGGTATGGATGTTCGCTGCAAACTTAATAACAAAAACTACATCGAGAGTATCATCAAAACAGCCTCGCGTAAACTCGGAGTCTTGAACAGAGTGAGACGGTTTTTCACGCCGGAGCAGCGGTGTCTTCTATACAAGACCCAAATTCGGTCCTGCGTGGAATACTGCTCGCATCTCTGGGATGGCTCCGCAAAGTACTTATTAGATGCTCTCGACAGGTTGCAGCGACGTGCGGTCCGCATTATTGGGAATCCCGAGGTCACAAGCACCCTTGAGCCTTTGCAGATGCGTAGAGATGTTGCATCCTTGGCAGTATTTTACCGTCTCTACCATGGTGAATGTTCTGATGAGCTCTTCCAACTGGTCCCGCCCTCTCCTTTCCTACATAGGACAACACGAGCAGGGCTTAGATGTCACCCGTATACGGTGCAGAATATTCCCTCAAGAACCAAGCGGTTTGGTGACTCCTTTCTTTGTCGCACCATTAAGACCTGGAACTCCTTGCCAGCTCACGTGTTTCCTTCTTCCTACAGTCCCGGGTCCTTTAAGCGGGGCGTGAAAAAGCATCTGATGAGGCCGTCAAGCTGAGTGCCACCATTGTTAACATGGTACGTGTTTGTAATGGTGACCCTCTTTTCTGAGACTTTGCCTTCAGCTTACCATCAGGCGAGGTGAAGTCAAATTGACGTGTCCTATATTAAAAAAAAAAAAAAAAAAAAAAAATTGATATTCCGATTCCGATAATATATTATCTGGTGCTATGCATACTAATAGAGTTCTTTCGGTAAAGCGAAAGGTGGTGAAAAAAAGTTTGGTACTGATTTTGCAGGTAACTACAAAACATGATCTACAACTTGGTCTAAACTACTATTACGATAATATTTGCTTTTTACGAATAAAATGCAAGAATCCAATATATTTCACCTTTGATCTTGAATTAAAAAAAATAGATATATCTTTCAGTACGGTGTATTAACGACCCACACAAGTTTTTAACTCTATGCTTATGCAAGCTCAAATTTGTATTGTCTGGATTATAGAAGTGAAACCTTGTTAGGCGTTTTGACCAATTTTTTACTTCTCTTACACTCAAGGAGCGCTCCTTGAGTGCCAATGTTGTTACTTCCACGTGAATAGCATAATTATCATCATAGCCGTAGTGATTAATGATTATTGAATGAATACGACGTCTAAAAATTTGCACTTACGCAAATTATATTCCTGCATGTACATAAATTATATTATTATAACTAAGACTCCGACGGCCATCCGAGAAGCAAATCATATTTACATCTTCCACTACCATTGGTTCGTAAAGTATCGAAATAGTTTACTACACTTTCGAATTAACTTTCTCACCCAGATTCTTTTAACAGGAATAGTTTGTAGTATTGTCTTAGTGGTGTCTTGTGAAGCTTCCTATCATAGATGTTGATTTTTATATCAGAGAAGCACCCTACTACCTTTCACCAGTTGCGGTCATTTTTGTCACATGAACGTTAGCAACACCAAGGGTCTTAACTTTCTTCCACATACGTTTCAATTTATACAGAAGTAAACTCCGTCCTTGACTGTTCCGTTATTGTTTGAATCAGCTTTCTTTTTCTTTTTCTCACCTAAATAAACTGGTCTGTTCATTTTTTTAACCAACACACTAAATTTAATTCTTCTTACTTTCTCAAATTCTTAAACCACGGTGAGCACCACTGACCTAGTTCACCCATGACCACGGTCAGTGTAACCTGATCGAAACTGGAGGAAAACAGGTAACTCTGCGGTATACAAACAAATATACTAACTAATGTACTTGAACAGAGTGAGACGATTTTTCTCGCCAGAGCAGCGGTGTCTTCTATACAAGACACAAATTCGGTCCTGCGTGGAATACTGCTCGCATCTCTAAAATGGCTCCGCAAAGTACTTATAAGATGCTCTCGACAGGTTGCAGCGACGTACTGTCCGCATTATTAGGAATCCCGAGGTCACAAGTACCCTTGAGCCTTTGCAGATGCGTAGATAAGTTGCTTCCTTGGCAGTATTTTGCTGTCTCTGCCATGGTGAATGTTCTGATGAGCTCTTCTAATTGGTCCCGCCCTCTCCTTGCCTACACAGGACAACACAAGCAGGGCTTAGATGTCATCCGTATACGGTGCAGAATATTCCTTCAAGAACCAAGCGCTTTGGTGACTCCTTTCTTTGTCGCACCATTAGTACCTGGAACTCCTTACCAGCTCACGTGTTTCTTTCTTCCTACAGTCCCAGGTCCTTTAAGCGGGGCGCTGATGAGGCCGTCAAGCGGTATGCCACCATTATTAACATGGTACGTGTATGTAATGGTGACCCTCTTTCCTGAGACTTTGCTTTCAGCTTATCATCAGGCAAGGTGAAGTCAAATAGACGTGTCCTATATAAAATAAAGAATACTATGATGGCATAGATATATATATAGATAGTGGTGTGGCCCAAGAATAGCACCACCCCATCTCCTCCCGTGGGTGTCGTAAGATGCGACTAAGGGATTCAAATACCGGAGGATGGGCAGCAGCATCTTTCCGCGTACTAGCCACCAAACTGCGATCGCCAACCCGCCTGCCAAGCGTGGCGATTACGGCATAACCCCCCATGATGAGGAAACACAAGAAACGGCCCCTAGTCCCCGGCGGCCCCGCTATTCCTGGCTATGGTAGCGGCCATGGTAACGGCGGGGCAAGGGGTGCGAAGAATCCCCGGCAGATGCCAGGCTACCAACCCCGACGACCTTTGGCCCTGGCAACGTACAACACGCTCACACTGCGAACCGACGAGAAGCTCGCTGAACTCGAGGAAGAATTGAGCAGGTTACGGTGGGATATCGTAGGATTGTGTGAAGTCCGGAGAGAGGGGCAGGACACCATGATCCTCAAATCCAGTAACCTGCTCTATTTCCGGGAGGGCGACATACTGTCCCAGGGTGGTGTCGGGTTTATCGTCCACAGGTCCCTTGTCAACCACGTGGTCCAGATCGAGAGTGTTTCGACGAGGGTAGCGTACCTTATACTCAGAATCACCAAACGGTATTCGCTGAAGGTCATACAGGTACACGCACCGACCTCGAAACACCCCGACGACGAGGTGGAGACTATGTATGAGGATATCTCTAAAGTCATGCATAGCTCCCGAACACACTATACCGTTGTGATGGGGACTTTAACGCGAAACTGGGCAAACGAAGCGACAATGAGCTGAGAGTGGGCGATCACCGGATGGTAAGAGGCACATTGAATCTTAGAACAAAGCTCGAAAGATGTCGACTGATGAAGTCTACGCTCCGACCAGCACCTATCCAGTTCCAGAACCATGAGCACTTTCAGCTCGAGCTGCAGAATCGCTTCGAATGCCTGGGAGATTGCGAAAATGTGGATGATTACAATGACAGATTTGTGGAAATTGTCCAAACGACTGGGTCTAAGATCTTCAAAGCCCGTCGTTCAAAAGGAACCAAAAAAGATTTCGGACCTCACCAACAAACTCATGGAACAAAGACGAAATTTGGTTCTGCAGTCCTCTGAAGATGCTACTCAGTATCGGCGTTTAAACAGACAGATCTCCAAGTCCTTGACTCACGACCTACGCCAATTTAATACGACTCGTATTAAGTTGTTTTCGCAAGGGATCTGTCTGTTGGTCAAAGCCAACTGAATAAGCTGAAGGCGGAGGATGGCAGAATTATTTCGTCAAAGCTGGAGGAGGTCGAGAAGTTCTACGGACAATTATACACGAGTGTACGGCAATCTGTTAATAATCTGGCCAAAGACCCAAGAGCCAGATTGACCCGACACTATACCGAGGATATCCCGGACGTCAGCCTGTACGAGATTAGAATGGCTCTCAAACAGCTAAAGAACAATAAGGCACCGGGTGATGATGGGATCACGGCTGAGCTTCTAAAAGCTGGTGGAACACCGATACTTAAAGCTCTTCAGAAGCTATTTGATTCCGTCATACTCGAGGGACGAACGCCTAAGGCATGGCACAGAAGTGTGGTGGTACTCTTCTTCAAAAAAGGTGATAAAACCTTGTTGAAGAATTATAGACCCATCTCGCTTCTGAGCCATGTCTACAAGTTGTTTTCGAGAGTCATTACGAATCGTCTCGCTCGCAGGTTCGACGACTTCCAGCCTCCCGAACAAGCCGGTTTCCGAAAAGGCTTTAGCACCATAGACCACATACATACGCTGCGACAGATTATACAGAAGACTGAGGAGTATAATCAGCCACTCTGCTTGGCGTTTGTGGACTATGAGAAAGCCTTCGATTCGATCGAGACCTGGGCTGTGCTACAGTCTCTCCAACGGTGCCAAATTGACTATCGATATATCGAAGCGCTGAAGTGTTTGTACGAAAACGCCACCATGTCAGTCCGCCTCCAGGATCAAAGCTCAAAACCTATCCAGTTACAGCGAGGGGTGAGACAGGGAGACGTTATATCTCCGAAACTGTTCACCGCCGGCCTGGAAGATGTTTTCAAGCTCCTGGACTGGAGAAGACTCGGCATCAATATCAACGGCGAGTACATCACTCACCTTCGATTCGCTGACGATATCGTAGTCATGGCTGAGACCTTGGAAGACCTAGGCACAATGCTCGAAGACCTCAGTAGAGCCTCCCAACAAGTGGGCCTCAAAATGAACATGGACAAGACGAAAATTATGTCAAATGTCCATGTCGCACCCACTTCTTCTTTAAAGGTTGGAGACTCTACACTCGAAGTTGTCGACAAATATGTTTACCTGGGACAGACAGTCCAGTTAGGCCGGTCCAACTTTGAGAAAGAGGTCAATCGTCGAATCCAACTCGGCTGGGCAGCGTTCGGGAAGCTTCGTAATATCTTCTCGTCCAAAATACCGCAGTGTCTCAAGACTAAAGTCTACGATGTGTGTTGCCAGCGATGACCTACGGAACTGAGACTTGGTCCCTTACTATGGGCCTCATAAGAAGGCTCAAGGTCACCCAAAGGGCGATGGAGCGTGCTATGCTCGGAGTTTCCCTGCGTGATCGAATCAGAAATGAGGAGATCCGCAGGAGAACTAAAGTAACCGACATAGCACACAGAATCGCCAAACTTAAGTGGCAGTGGGCGGGGCACATAGCTCGTAGAACAGATGGCCGTTGGGGCAAGAGAGTTCTCGAGTGGCGACCACGCGCCGGAAGACGCAGTGTAGGCAGGCCTCCCACACGGTGGACCGACGACCTGGTGAAGGTCGCGGGAAGGGCATGGATGCGGAAGGCGCAGGACCGGTCACTGTGGAAATCCTTGGGGGAGGCCTTTGTCCAGCAGTGGACGTCTTTCGGCTGAAATGATGATGATAGCATTAATTCCCGTTTACTTTCAAATACATTCACGTATTGCCAAGTATGACTTCTAATGGAACATAGTAAAATGTAAGCTACACGATGATCCATTATACTGATTAAGACCGGTGTTCTATAGAATCCAAATTGATGTGATATTGGCAAGAAGTAATTTATTTTGATTAAGCAATATACTACTACTATACTACTGTACCTAATGTAACACTCGTGGTAACTACATCTGAATACTGTTCACGGCACTTAGTCAGCTAATTTATATTGCATCAAATTCGATTCCAATACGTTACCGTCCGTCCGCGTCGTGTAAATTGAATAAAGTTGGTTTCAACAAAGTTTGGCATATTTCTATTTATATATATTGGACACGTCAATATGAGTTCACCTCGCCTGGTGTTAATCTGAAGGTAAAGTCCTAAGAAAGAGGTCAAGTATACAAATAACAATAATGTTATAATGCTGGCCCTCTGTTTGACGCTCTAAACAAACACACATTAAAATTTAAATTTAAGTCGCGATTCGAGTTTAGGCCTGATACAAGAAGAGTGCGGAAATACTGAAAGGCTCAGGTGCGTTCAGGAAGCTCATCCATACAGCGGCTCAACAGTTTTGGTATGGGCGGATATTATGAAGAGCAGGCGAACTCAGCTCGTTTTTGTAGATGGGAACATGAACCACAAACCTTTGACGACAATGATTTTACGTTAATGCATGCGCGTTCACATACAGCTCGACGAACCAGTGAATACTTGGCAACGGAGAACATCCGGGTATTGCTCTGGCCTGCACAATCGCTAGACCTCAACCCCATCGAGCACGCATGGGACATGCTCCAGAGACGTGTTTTGAAGGACTTGAACGGAGTGATAACAACCCAACAGCTGAAGGATTTGCTACAATTCCATTGGGAGCGAATACCGCAAGATGACCTAAACAGTCCCAATAATTCAATGAATAATCGTTGCTGACAAGTTCTGAATACTTTGTATTAAATTGTCCTATTCTTTCACAATAAATTCATTTTCTTTAGAAATTTCATTTTGTAATAATATTAAAAATAAAATACAACGTTATAATGTGAAGAACCGTCCTAAAATTTAAATTAGCACATGTTGCTTAGACTTTTTTGATGTGTGTACTTTGAACCTCCGTTGTACCTTTTTAATCCATAGTGTCCGTAATTGAATCTATCGGATTTGTTGATATTTATTGGATGGTAGCGTGATGACATTTGATTTATGTTACTCAGTGATAAAGCGGCCTTTTAATGGCAAAGGAGTTTATTTGGTACAGTCGGCATCATTAAAATGTCACTAACAAAAGTACTCAAAATAATCCAAATACCAAAATCCCAATTTAATATTGATTATTAGAGTACTCAAATAGTTGTAAGTATGCAGAATTGTCTAACTATCTTAACAATCGGTCTTCCAGTATTATGTCAGTTAGTAGTGTGTTCATATTCATATACACAATCACGCCGGTCGATGGTATCCAGTCAAGCATAATTTCAAAAAATCCTTTAACTTTAGTTGCAGACGTTGATGGCCTACCAGAGCGAGGCAAATCTTCTATAACATCTCCACCGCTTTTGAACACTTTGTACCACTCATAAGCACGTGTTTTTGATAAAGTCGATTCACTGTAAGCCTTCTGTAGCATTTTCAGTGACTCTGAACACGAAATTTCATTGGCGATGCAAAATTAAAGATAAACTCTTTGTTAGATGTTTTTTTCCATAATGAAACTCGCTATACACACTAGATATAACTAAAAACAGCACTGTATTTAATAAAAGTAACAGATGCAACTCAAACTTCGCGCCAAAATGGAAAACACTTGTGCCAATCTAACAACAAAAACAAAAATTTGAATTTGGAACCATAAACAAATCATCAATTCCCGATACTTTTTAGACTAGATGTATTTATAATATTATGGGATTCTATTTGGATCTTGTTTGTGTCTAAGAAAATAAAATAAGTGATGCGTGGCAACTCTCCGAGCTTTCTCGGCGAGTATTAATCGGGCTTGTATACAAATCGATCATAAATTAAATAGGCAGCAATGGTAGATTAGGAATTAATACCGGTAGTTGAGTAACGGTCTCCACCTGTGTGCTAATTACATAATAGTTAATGCGATGGTCAATCCAATTATTATCAAACGCATTAGATATGCTAAACGTAGAAACTGGCTTGTACGTATATTATGTCAATCTCAGTTTATAATAATTCTTATTTCACAGCATTTGTAACTCCTTCGAAACGACTGGACCGAATTTTTTGGATATTTTTGGGCGCGATAACCGACCTCCACGCGGGTGGACCCGTAATCAACAATTTGGGTGCTACATAGAGAAGCAGTAATTCCGCGGAAGCCCGCGTAATCGTTGAATAATCGCCATGATTCACCACGCATTGGTGAATCGTGGTGAACAATTGACGATCGCGCAGGCTCGCAAACCGCTTCTTCATGTAAGCACCCTTAGAGTATATTATAGGTAATTTTAAAGATTTATTGGAGTACTCGCTAAAATTTAAAATATCATAGCGTCGCGAAAGTCTTAATAGTTTTCTATCGTGCCTCCGACAATGTAACTTTTCTTACCCTGTACATATATTTATGAAAGACTTTGTACTAGTTCAATTCCATTTATATGTTTGCTATTCTTACAAACTTTAATGTAAACTTCCACAGCAGGCTTGAATGTTTACGTAATCAAAAGAAATTTGTTATAAAATTCGAAGCATATCCGTGTTTAATGGTAGCTGGTCACGACACATTGAAGCAATCTGCAGCTGTTGCGACCGCAGTGTCAGTTTCCGACACACGGTGAATTGAT
Source organism: Eilema caniola (assembly GCA_949126895.1). NCBI lineage: Eukaryota > Metazoa > Arthropoda > Insecta > Lepidoptera > Erebidae > Eilema > Eilema caniola. The sequence goes on along the minus strand of OX421460.1, from coordinate 9,425,164 downwards.
TTATCCAGCTTGTTTTATATTTAATGTTGGTTGTAATCCAATTAAGGGAGCTTCTGGCATCCTGAGAACCTATGCCCAACTCAGTTAGGGTAAGCTTAAACGAATCACAAAATAGTCACCTGACCTTGCGGAAGCTTGAAGAATTCTTTACGGGTAATGCGACCCTAAAAATCCTGTAATCTGATCTCTTGTTACTGAAACACTAATAAATATTCATGTTATAACCCTCCAAGATATAGAAGAATCTCATTGTATATATAGAATGTCGACTCGTTGTAACATTAAACTACCTACCTAGTATTAATTAACCTGGCGATATAACGCTAACTTCGATTACCACTTAGTCCTAAGCCCCTCTAGTTGTTGGTGTTCTGGTTGTCAACTAATTTACTGCTTCAATTAAAAACAGAAGAGAAGTAATAACTGATATCAACCAATCAATCAATTAGTCCACAGCAGTCCTCTATTAGCCTCTGCCAAACTGATATAACAAATAATAATAACTACTGTAATCATAAAGCTGTAATTTTTTGTTGAGGTTCTATTATAAGAGTAGTTACTTTATATGTTTATATTATATGTGTGTTGCATCATAAAAAGCAACCAGCAAGTTTGGGTGTCACCGTAAGTTGTGTCCGTGGCGTGTGCTGATAGCTTTCGGACTCACGATCAGGAGGCTTGAGTTCGATACTACTCAACCCTGATATCGTCTTTTTGTGATTTATTTGAATACACGATAACATTTGTCAAATGGTATCTGCTCAACGTCATCTGTCAACGAACTGACATCCACCAGTCAACGTGCTATCAACTGCCACTGTCATTGGATTGACACTCTTCTTTGGCATAGAGCTTTTAGAATTGTCTCATATTTAATATAAAATCAAAATACAATTCATTTGGCCATCGTAGCAAATTAGATTGCCCTCATCGCGACTGGAATAATTTCAAATTACACTACTCAAATCGTCCAGGCGATTGAGCACTGAAGGAAGATGCCCTTAAAAAGAACGCCTCCTGCTTCTCCCAAGAACCGGTCGGCAGCTACGGAGAATACTCAAGGCCTATCTCAAATAGAACAGTCCTTCCCCGAAACAGATTTGCAATTGTTACAACAGGATAACTCATCACCAAGCTTTTTGGGGCCGCGCGCAAAGAAGAGAAGGGGAAATGACGGAACTTGTGACATCAGAAGTTTACATTCATTGATGACTGAGCAACAGAAGGAAATAAAAAATATTAGTCTTGTATTGTCGGACATAAAGCACACGAGCACTGGCATTGAGAAATCTATTGCTTTTCTCTCGACACAGAATGAAGATTTGAAAAATAAAATTGAGCAGTTAGAAAAGCAGTCAAAAATAGATAGAGAATACATATTAGTTCTAGAAAACAAAATTGAAGATATACAAATGTCCAACAGAAAATCTAATTTCCAACTGAAAAATGTACCGGAAATAAGTGGAGAAACTAAAGAAGATTTAATAGAGATGATTGCTTGTCTGTCGAATAACGTAGACTGCAAGATAGAAAAAAAGGATATAAAAGACATTTACAGAGTGAGAAATAAACAGGAAACGGAGAAGAACAGCCCTATTGTAGTGGAAACCTCCTCATCCATCATCAAAGCTGATTTTCTCAAAATGTGTAAAAAATTTAACTATAGAAACAAAAACCATAAACTATCTGCAAAACATGTGGGGTGTCGATCAAAACCTGATATTCCTATCTTCGTATCAGAGCAGTTGACAGCCAAGGGCTCTCGTCTTTATTTCTTGGCACGGGATCTCGCTAGGACAAAGAAACTCAAATTTTGTTGGACCTCGTATGGGAAAGTATATTTGAAGAAAGATGAAAATTCAAAGAAAATAACTATTAAATCCGAAGCACAGATCCAACAACTAATTCAAGAATTATGACTAAAAAATGAACTGAATCCTAGTCCTTTGTTTGTAGTTTTTATTGCTTTAAAGATTTCTCAGTGTATTGTAAACGTGACTGCTGTACTGATGCTGAAGGGTGATTTTAATAAGGAAAGAGTATATGAACTAAAACCTGCAGCCTCATACAGTACTAGTATAAGTTGCATGTATATTATAAATCATAGCGCTCATATCATAAATCAAATGTACTCATACACACAAACTCTTACATTATTACTCAAACACTTACTATCCTCTTTATACATTAAGACCAGATATCATAAACATAAAGACACATACACACTCCTAACTACTACATTTGAGGGTTCTTTCATAGGTGTTATAGAACACAAAGACCGCGTGAGTCACACCGCTGGTACCAATTTTTCTAGAACAAATGAATAGTCTCTCGACTCTTACTGATATAGATGGCACATTGTTTGCGAAAGCGGTAAATTGCAACATTGAAGACTTGTCAGCACAAATAAGTGTTCGAAAGAAAGACTTAAAAATACTTTGCCAAAATATCAGAAGCGTTTATAGTAATGTTGATGACTTACAGATCCATCTATCGGACCTAAAGTTTCAAGCGGACATTTTGATTTTAACAGAATGTCAAATAAACCCTGATAAATCCGTGCCACATATTACTAATTATGCAAACTTTCAAACTACCAACCACCTAAATAAAAATGATGGAGTGGTGGCTTACATCGCAAACCACATTCAAGCTAGTGTCCGTGAAGTAAACTTGAACCACGCATCGGCATTGGAGATTGAGGTTGGCAGTGTTACAGTTTTGGCTGCATATCGGTCTCCTTCAAATCACAATGCTGATGTATTTATAAGTTCTCTCGATTTATATCTGAAATCGGTTCAGTCTCATGCAAACATAATTGTAACAGGGGATATTAATATAAATTTAATACGAACACCAACGGAGAAACCACATGAGCGTAACAATAGGCAGACATACCTGAATATGCTGACAATGCATGGTTTAGTGACGGGACATACTTTTCCTACGAGAAAAGACAATTGCTTAGATCACTTTATGATAAAGTTGAATAGGGAAAAGGTATCTGCCCAGGTCGCTGTGTTAAAAACAACTATTACTGATCACTGCCTGTTATATTTAAACCTATCTGCAGTGGAGATTAAAAATAAAATAAATAAGACAAAAATTAATACCGACTTCAATGGGGCACTTGAAACGTTAGCAGGCAAAAATCTAGTCAAGCTTTTATCTCTTGACGATCCCAACATAATTGCGGAACGACTAATCAGTAAAATAACGACAGCTCTGCAGGAAAACACGACTACATTGAATGTTTCTAAAAACAAAAGAAATATAAAGCCCTGGATAACACCTGGTATATTGCGATGCATTAGAAATAGGAATAGATTGCAAATGCAATTAAAAAGTGATCCCCATAATGACATACTAAAAATAAGTTACAGAAGATATCGCAATTACTGTAATAAATTAATTAAAAAACTTAAAAGTGCGTATGAAAGAGAACAATTAATGAAATCTACAAATAATAATAAAAGACTATGGACTAACATTAGGAATATGACTCACTTAAATCAAACAAAATCGAGAAACACTAAGCTTTTAGAAATAAAATCTTCACCTCTTGAATCAGTTAATTATGTAAACCAGTATTTCACTGGAGTAGGGAAGCAAATGGCTGAAAAAATTAAGAAAGTATATGATACTGACGTAGTTGAGACTGCTTGCAGTACAGATGACCCGCCATTGGCATCATTTGTGCTCCTTGATACTGACCTAGTCGAAGTACATGATATACTGATGAGCTTAAAAGTCAATAGCGCTCCTGGATGGGACAACATTCCTACAGGCTTCTTAAAGTTGGCGAGATATGAGATTGTACCTGTTATCGTGCATCTGGCTAATTTGTGTTTTAATACAGGTGTGTTTCCCACACTACTAAAAAAGTCTATTGTAACAGCTATATATAAAAGTGGGTGCAAGGATGAAGTAGGTAATTATAGACCTATTTCTGTGCTGCCAGCTTTATCAAAAATATTAGAGAAACTTATAAACAAGCGGTTAATAAATTATATTGATAGCAAAAAGATACTTTCTGATTCACAGTATGGATTTAGGCACGGTAGATCGGCTGAGGATGCGGTTGTAGCTCTAACGACTTTGATTTCCAGAAATCTCGACGAAGGAAGGAAATGCTTGTCAGTATTTTTAGATTTGAAAAAGGCTTTTGATGCAGTATCTGTGCCCATTCTTGTTCGCAAATTGGAAAGGATAGGAATTAGAGGCCAACCTCTAAAACTGTTTGAAAGTTATTTAACAGGTCGCACCCAAAGAGTTAAAATTGATCGCCAGATAAGCCAGGACACAAATATTACGTACGGAGTCCCACAAGGGAGTGTGCTGGGACCCACTCTATTCCTCGTCTACATAAACGACCTATGCAAGCTGGGGGCAGGGGGTGCTCAGATATTTTCGTATGCCGATGATACTGCAATTGTTTTTAATGGTGATAACTGGGAAACTATACGTAGGAACGCTGAACAAGGAATGACTAAGGTGGCTCAGTGGCTGAGAAGTAACTTGCTCACGCTTAATACTGATAAAACAAATTATATTTGCTATTCATTAAGAAACGATACTCGCAATAGTAACATTAATATAAAAGTTCATCAATGTGACGGTGTTGGCAGTTGTGATTGTCCAGTTATAGGCAAAGTTGAACGAACAAAATATCTTGGCGTTATAGTAGACCAACGACTATCTTGGCATAAACACGTAGATTTAGTTTGTGAACGTATAAGAAAACTTATTTGGATATTTAAGCAATTAAGACATATAGCTAATAAGGACTTGCTAACCCGAATTTACATATCTCTTGCACAATCTGTTTTGAGTTATTGTATTCCTGTATGGGGGGGTGCAACTAGAACAAAGTTCTTGGACATTGAAAGAGCCCAACGTGCTCTTTTAAAAACTATGTTTTTTAAGCCTTATCGCTTCCCGACTGATGAACTTTATAAATTGACAAAAATACTAACGGTGAGAAAGTTATATATTTTGAATTCTATTTTAAGACTACATAAAACAACAAAATTTGACGTAAATATTGTATCTAGGAGACGGTGTACTGTAAGAAAGAGAGTTAGAACTGCATTTGCAGGACGCCAATATCTCGCCCAAGCTTCTTTTCTGTATGACACGGTGAATAAAAAACTTTCCATCTGTGAACAAACCTATTTTGACTCTAAAAAATCACTCACACTATGGCTGCTGAGTCTTAACTATGCGGAAACGGAAGCTAGTCTTCATCCATTGACATAAAATTTGATTATGTAGTGCTGCTATTTTTTAATGTAATCTTATAATTATATAATACTTGTAAAGATATGTGAACGTGACCAACCCAACTCTTTGATTCAATTTCTCAAATGGAGCCAATACACAATACATGAACGCATACTTCAGACATAATACACAAACACACTAACCCCATTTATATATTCTATTGTATTCATAATGTTTCAATTTAATTTAAACTAAATAATATCTTGCATATCAGTAAAAATAAACCAATAGTTCAAAGAAAATGTACCTACTTACAGACCAATTAGTTAATAATAGTGACATGTACTTACCTAATAAACTACTATTTTATGATGTATCTGGATATGAGAAGAGGAGGGCTTCTGACACAGGTATCTTTTTACTTAAAAGAAGTCCTCAACATATATATTTTATGTAAATGTTTATTGGTGAAGAAATAAAAATTATTAAAAATTATTAAAACACCGCAGCTTCTACCAAGTTAAGGTTCGCTAAGCTTATCGCTTAGTAAAGTTTCGTTAAGCTAAGCTTAGCTTTACTTATTAATAGTTTTGTTCTTAGTTTTCATCCTATTGTATAAAAATAAAATAATTTGAAGAGAGAATTTTTACCTACGTATGTATTCGGTTCCTAGTAGTTGAACTCACCCAAATTAAACTCACCCAAAAATATTTCAACCAAAATAACTCACCCTTATATGTGTTTCATTCATTCTAATATAATTTGACATGTTACTCAATTATGATTCATCGGCCGACGCTAGTACCTTCGTGATTAGGTATTAGGTGATTAGTAGACACAAGTATAGATAGATCCACAAGAAGTCTTTTTGTGCATTGTTGTACTTCATGATGAATTTCTTCGATAATATTACTTTACGTAGAACTCGACAGCTGTCAAAATCTACAACATCAATTAATGAAAGTGGTAGTTTCTTGAACTCAACACTAAAAGGAGCAACACACAGTCTCAGCTTAATATCAGGTGATGTTGAATCAGAAGAAATATTAAACCTCAAAAATGAAATGGAGCAACTAAAGGCCGAGTTAATATCCGCTGACAATGAAATTGCGCAGTTGTCCATAGAAAATACTGAGCTAAAAAACACGATCGACAACTTAAATAGCAAACAAAAGCTTATTAAAAATCCACAATAAAAATTATTAGTGACAGAACTCCAAAGAAGACAAATATAACGCCCCATAAAAAAACGATGACGCTTTACACTTTTCTATTTTATCGCCACAAGAAAGGGTTAAGATACACAAGATGCAACCGAATAAAGAAGTACAAACAGACACTAAACAGAATATATATGTTTTTGGTAACCAGCAGGTTCAGGGATTAGCGCAAAACATTATAAAAATGCGAAGGAATAAATGGAATGACACATATGTCGTTTCATCCACTATCAAACCAAATGCAACAAGTGCTCAAGTTCTTAGCAGCTGCAACGACTCTTTTATAAGCAATTTGACGCCAAATGACATAAATGTGTTAGCAATAGGTTCAAACGATAAAAACTCCTTCAGTCTGTTATCAGAACTGAATATTGTATTAAATAAATTACGCTACCAATCAGTTTTTGTAACGAATATATCATGTAATCCGTACTTAGATGAAACTTTGATTAATACTCAAATAGAATTAGTAATAAGAAATTATAAAAATTGTAAATACATCTAAATACCTATTAATTACTCCTCTAATGATATAAATTATAATCTAAAGTATCATTATAATTACATTAAATATCTATGTTATAAATTAAATATTGAAATTGATCACTATTATTATCAAAATAAAATTATGAATAAGATTAAAAACAATTTGGCTAAATCAAACTATTTGCCCAATAACTTGAATTGCATGCCCGGTGTACAGCGTAATTCAAATAAATCTGACCAAACAAAAATTACATCATATTTTAATATTATTAAAAATACTAAAAAGATAGTAAATATGAATCAGGATGAATCTAATTTACCTGATCCGCTTTCACTTTTTCGTCCCTAACAAAGAAATGTACACTCTTTTACATAAAAATATAGCTGGTGTTCTTAACAAAAGAGATTTATTTGAAATTACGTTAGACCAACTAAAATGTAATATAGACTAGCTGTTGCCCGCGGCTCCGCCCGCGTGGATGTCGATTATCGCTTTCCCGCTTTTCTGTTGAAATTTTTCCTGAATTTTCTTTACTATAAACCTCACGGAGTCCGAGACCTTTCCAACGAATGCAAAACCGTGGAAATCGGTTCGTGCGTTCTGGAGTTATAGCGTCAGGAAGGAAAAACCGACTTATTTTTATATAGTAGATATAATATGTCTAACTGAGACATTCATTAAAAGAAGTACGGAATCCAATTTAATACTAAAGCGCTATAAACTAGTAGCATCATGTTCCAGAATAAATAAACGTAGAGGAGGAACGTGTATACTAGTAAAGAATCATCTGGAATGTAAAATCCCTAATCTCACAATACAACCGATACATTTCCAATTTGAATATTGTGCAGTTGAAGTATTGTCAATCAAACTACTTATAATATGTATATATAGGGTATCAAGAGAGATTGATAATGCCCAAATATTCCTAAAAAAATGCCAACTTTGCTAAATCAAGTTTGCAATCGGACAGGAAGGAATATTATATTGTGTGGAGACTGGAACATTTATAATTAAAAAAAATGATAAAAAATGCGAAGAAATTGCAATGTATTTTATGTAATTATAATTTAAAAAAATCACATTCTGTATCCAACTCGTCAAAAAAAAAACATGTATTGACCTTATTGCAAGCAATTTACCTTCTGTAACGCCTAACCTAATTGCGCTGGCGTTATCTGATCACGAAACAGCTCAGACTATATTATTCGAACTTACTCCTTGTGCTAAATCAAAGCAAAGAGAATTTTGGTTTGAGAAAAAAAGAGACTTTACCAAAGCTAACGTTGATAGAGACATTACATGACTTTCGGTCCTATCATTCAGTGATGTATATAATTGTACTGATACAGAAGAAGCTTTTAACACCTTCCATGATCTAGTTACTCTGTTTTACGATCTTTGTTTTCCCACGATTACCATCAAAGCTACAAAAAAACCTTCAAAATGTCGGTGGATCTCCAAAGGAATTAGAAGAGCATGTAAGCAAAAACGTTGCCTCTACATGTGATATAAATTGTCTAGAAGTATTGATAATAAACGAATATATGCTAACTATAACAGGATCCTAAAAAGATGTATTATTCAGGCTCAAAAACGGAAAATTTGAAATATATAAGAAAAGGTAATAATAAATGCAGAGCTGCTTGGAACATTATAAAAAATAATGTATCTGTAGTAGTATACTGCTTAATATACTAATTACATAGATAATATAAAACTCAATGACGTCGTTTATTCAAACCCAGACCAAATAGCCCAGCAATTTAATGATTATTTTATAAGTTTGACATCCACTATTGACTGTACTAAATCTGAATTAAATACTTTAAATATGGACTACCTACCCCACATTAATCCCTAATAATATGGACACAATTTTTTTGACCCCGGTAAATGATTCTGACATTTTAAAAACTATAAATTCTTTAAATAATACAAAATCAACAGGCTATGATCACCTCCGAACTGACATTTTGAAATTATGTGCACCAATAATAACAGCAGTTATCATTGGTGCACATAATTTCAAAATGTCAGGGAGCACCCTTATGTCACATTGTTAATCTATCACTTATGCAAGGACACTTCCTCACTAGATTAAAACAATCAGTCGTCAAACCAATACATAAAAAGGCTGATACTAGTGATATGAACAATTATAGACCGATTACTCTGGTTCCTATCTTATCTAAAATATTCGAAAAAATAATGCACGACAAACTATATAGTTTTATAGAGAATAATAATATTCTCAAATCTGAACATTATGGTTTCAGAAATAACCATTCGACTACCTTAGCATGCGTTAAACTTACAAAATTAATTACTGACAATCTCAATAAGAAAAACAGTGTAGTTTCAATATTTCTAGACATGTCCAAGGCGTTTGACTTTGTGAACCATAAATTATTACTACACAAGCTTGTGAGATATGGAATCCGTGGAATAGCACTGGATTGGCTCAAAAGTTACCTAAATAAACGCTATCAATGTGTAGAAATACTTAGCATATCTGGAAAATATAATTCAATCTCCAGGTCAGACTTTCAATTACTAAATAGTTCTGGAGTACCGCAGGGGAGTATCCTTGGCCCCTTGTTGTTCATTTTGTACATACATGACTTACCTGATGTGACTGAACATAACTGCGTACTATACGCTGATGACATTACTCTAATTATAGAAGAGAATTGCATATCATGGATATGTCTCGTCAAAATTAAGATATGCACTCATAATATGGGGCAATTCTGTAGAGGCCAACCGAGCATTCATTGTTCAGAAAAAATGTATACGAGTAATATTTGGCTTACAGCAAACAGACAGTTGTAAGGAATATTTTAAAAAGTACAATATACTTCCACTGCCTAGTCTGTACATTTTCGAGATTTGTGTTTTCGTACGCAGTCATATGCATCAATCACAATGACGCCGTAGTTAGAGCGAGTAGGCATATTCATAAGCTATTAATTCCTAAACAAAGAGTAAATGTTTTTAGTAAAAATGTATATTGTATGGCACTATATATATATAATAAGTTACCAAATAGCCTCAAAGAAATTAATACGATCAATGCATTTAAAAGAAAACTATTTACATTACAAATGGATAAATGTTGTTATTCTATTGACGATTTTTTAAATAATGTTAACTGGTGATATTTGTCATTATTTTTGCATGATAATGTTAATAATAATTTTAACTATCAAATAATTTAATTTTAATTGTAAGACATATTTTTGTACGCCACACATTGACAGAGTATGGCTTGCACCTAGAATGTAAAACATCCAAAAACTCTATACCGTACCCACTCACCCATATTCTGACAAATAAACCATCATTTCATTTCATTTCATTTATACAAACACTTTACCAATTTTTATAAGCAAGGTCCCAAACGGTTTTTATGTTTATAATTTTAAGCCGCCATATGTCAGCTTACTATAAAATTCTATCGTGTTACATAGCATGCTCGTAATTTGACTTATGATTGTATTTTGTTGTTGTTTTGCGATAGAACAAATATTGCGTTTGAAATATGAGATCTAATCAAATAAGAATGATGATCTGTTGCAGTAAATAGTATTAGTCCAACCTTCGCTTTAAGTTCATTCAGTTTTGTCGTATAAAAGATAAATTGTTAAGGTAAGGTATTGTAAGTTAAAGTCCTTTGACGCGAGTAGGTACTGAAAGTTCTCTAGTTCTTGATCAAATTAACTCATGTATCTCTAAGTCATTATGTAATTTACATAATAATGTAGCACAAGTACATTATAGAGCGTAAAAAGAGTGTCAAATTACGAGGCGTATACTTATAATTGATTGTAAAACGTCATATATTTGACTTAAAGTCTACGAAATACACTTCAATGGAACTTTATTCACAACCTATTAATATCAAAAGAACACAACTATGGCTTTTTTACGTGAGGGAAATCCCCACGGATACGACTATGGCAGTGCACTAATCAATATGTGTTTTGTACACAACAAGTTTGTTGCAGTTATTAGAGCCTGTCAGCGCTCAAGTCATTAATAGACACGCGCAACACAGCCACATATTATAAATATAACCATATAGGTATGTACAATCGGTAAACATTTTCATCGATTTCGTTATACATTTGTCTTTAAACTTTGTCATTTCAGCATCATAAAATAAAGCTTTGTCACCTTAGTTAATATTAATATTTCGAATGCTTCAAACCCAATAATAGGTTGGCAAACCAAAGCGGAACTCGAATATGCCAAAAAGATTTCATACATATTTGAATCTGATGGAGTGCTTTGCTGTGATGTGGGTTTACCCTCACGGTAAAGTTTAATATATGGTTCTTATGGACTATATTTTTATAAGAGTTTTTTTCTGTCTGATGTAAATATTCGAATTTAATAATGATTTATTTATTTAAATGGTTCATCTACAGAATACATATTGTACACTGATAATATAATTGTCCTGCTTCTAATATGTATCCCTGTTACAGACGTACATAACTATTTTAATATGGAGTTAACATGAAATTTAGTATGAGATGAAAATAAAATTTAAATTAAACCAATAAAACCTATCACTGATCTCCCAGGGAACCTTTTCTCACAGCGTCAGTGGGATGGGCCGCTCTGCAATTTAGTAAGACAAAATTAATAATGTGCCCGTTTACTGGCAGTTGGAGTGTGGGAATCGGGTCTATGGTTACAAGCTCTTCCGTCATCTAACGTAGGAACTATGTTAGATGACACTACCTTCCGCATCGATGCCGTTGTGGAGAAGCAGTTCATCGACGTGGACACCATGGCCTGTCGTGCTGCAGGAGCACTGGGCGAATTCCACGGCACGCCAGCCTCAACGACATAATCCGCCGTACTCTTGTCACCGCCGGTGTGCCAGCTGTGCTTGAACCAAACGGGTTGGCGCGCGACGATGGCAAGGGACCGGATGGTATGTCATTAATGCCTTGGAAAATGGGTGGGACTCTGGTGTGGGACGCAACTTGCATCGATACCATTGCCCCTACCCATTTACCTGGCACGGCTGGCTGTGCTGGTGCTGCTGCAGCTTCTGCAGAGGCTCTTAAGCGGCGCAAATATTCCAATTTCATTGGAGATTATGAATTTGTGCCGTTTGGAGTCGAAACGTTTGTGCCTTGGGGTCCGAGCGCCCGCAATCTCTTCAGGGAGATTGCGAAGCGTATGGTCGACGCTTCTCGTGACCAGAAGGCTGGCCTCTTTTTAGGTCAGAGATTAAGCATTGCCATACAACGTGGCAATGCTGCCAGTCTTCTGGGAACACTTCCACAAGAGGCATGCGATGCGGATGAATTCCACGACGCATTTTAACTTTTAGTTTTCTTTTTTAGTATTGTGTAATTATTTAGAAATGTAGTTTTAAAACCATTGTTATGTTAATTAATGAAAAATAAAATTTGTCAATCAATAAAATATATAGTTTAAGAATTGAAAATTACAATTTAAATTAAATTAATACAAGTAGAAAAATAAAATACAAATTATTTTATTATTAATAAAATTATAAATTAAATTAAATTTATTAAAAGCTTGAATCTAGACTCTTATTCCAAAAATGATTTATGATAAGAGCCCAGTCGAACAGAGTGGGGTTGAGAGTACGAGAGCCAAAAAGGGACCAGCATGTACTTAGGTCCTTTTTGAAGCAAGACGAAAATGATAAATATCGAGCGCACGCAATGAATATAGAAATCCAAAACGAATGGTTGACAATGGAAGAGTTCTGCATACCGATGGCCTTAAAGTGGGCGCACCTTGATCTATGAGTGGTCGCCGGCCCTGTTAAAATTCTATCTTAACGCCTTTCAGATGACCCTTCCAGACCAGAGTAACCTGGTAAGGTGGCGGAAGGCCACAGAAAAACAATGTTACACTTGTTGTACTATACATCTATTATTTTGTAATCCGTACTATTGTCTCTTGTAATCTAATGTTGTGTGTGCAATAAAGAGTTATCTATCTATCTATTAGTAGGATGTAAGGTGCTTCTCGATAGAGGCCAATACTCACGCCGCCACGACGATAAGGTGCTTATCATCATACGTTAAGCAATGAGTCTGGCAGTAGCTAGAGCCCAAAAAGGATTGACTACTAACAGACGTCATATCAACTTTGTGTCTGAAGGTTCATCCATAAAATCCAGGATAAACCTTATTTAATCTGAGATACTGCCCCTGATTGGACTCTCCTAATCGACACACATGAAAAGCACTATAAAATTCCGGAGGATGTTGGGGTTTCGTCATTTAGACCTGACATATTTCCTTATTCAAAAACGATTAAATATGTGGTCCTTGTGGAACTCACTATACCTAAAGGAAAACAAATACTATGATCTCACAAACGAATTAATCAAAACCGGTTACGTGTTTAATTTTCATGTAGTAGAAGTGGGAGCGAGAGGTATATCAGCAAAATCTCTTTATAACCTACTTAAAGATCTATGCCTATCGATAGCTACAATAAGCTCATTGCTAGGACGAATGTCTAAAGCGGCACTAGTAGGTTCGCATCAAATTTGGTTAGGCAGGAAGGGGAAATTGGGTAGTGAAGGTGAGTGTTGATGTACATCAACAAAAGGGCCCCCTTCTAAACCTACACTGGGGTCGCAAGTCCCAGGCACTGTCCCGAGTTTCCAACTCAGCAACGCGATGAACCTGGCACCCGCACGGAGAATCCATGGATTGCTAAGAATATCGGTCTCACATATTAGCAAACTTTTTATATTAATGATTTTGCTATAAGTAATAAGCTAGTCTACAGACCAGTTTTGCTGTGCCATTTCACGAAGGATCTTTACATAGACATGGAAAATTGTAAAATTTCACGCGGAAGCTTTATTACAGACAGTCACGTACATTTACGTTATAAACTAATATTGACCCCGATTGTTCTACAATTTCTAATAAAGTTTTCAATTTTGAAGTTATTTGGACTTGTTTGATGACTACTAAGGAAACCACTTCAAACTTTCCCCACTGAAGAAATTGCGTGAATTCATTTTCAGAGGAATTTTGCAGAAATGCTATTATTATTCACCTATGATACTATTCTTGAGTATTGTATGAATGTTCATTGAAGATTAGGGATCAGATAAAAAAAACGTCGTCATGGAAGAACAGGAAGAGCCTCTCCTACCGGCCGATACAGATGCTGCTGAAAGAACATGACTGTTTCGGTGACTTCGTGACTTCTCGCATCGCATAGGCCGTGAGCCAACGCGACCACTATCGGTACTTGGATACAACGCTTGGCAAACAGAGGCAGTGATGCGAGCTAAGCGAGAGTGCGCACCCGGGGTCTCTGTCAGACGTCCCCGAAACTCCGATTACGCGGTCACGTGGTGTGCCCTGACAAGGATATTTTCCTGGACACTGTCCGAACTTCGGTAACTTCGTTCAGGTGAAGCCCCAGGCATGAAAAAACATTACATTCACCCAGGCCTGTTTCTACTAGGACTATGAAAGACTCCATCCGTCGTCACCCCTAGACCTGTACGGTGTGATTTCTGCGACACGGGAGATTGCCAGCCCTCTCCCGTTACTTTACCACCGTACCTTTAGCTTACACCAGCCGGTATTTCCTGTCATAGTACATAACACGTATAAAATAAAATTTGAATGTAATTTTGAAGGCATTATTATGCTAATTTTTCAAATCGATTAAGATAAGATAAAGTGGATCGCTCAGGCGGGACTCAAACCCGCGATCTTTCCCTTACAAGAAGAATGCTCTGGCCACTGAGCCAGCGAGTTATGCCTGAAGCAATCCAAATTCTCTCATACAATACGACCGTCCTGGGGCGACGGTGAGGAGCCATCTATCGACACTCGTACAAACTATCGGAAACAATGAATGATATTGCAATCATTTTTAAACATTGTTTTTCGATGACTCCGCCCAAACAATTGAATAAAGTTTTGAAGCAATTATTATACTATTTTTTCAAAATCGTCCAACCCGTTTATAACCCCCGTCTTGGGGCGACCCCAAGACGGTGGTTGTAAACGGGTAAATAAAATTTATTGATTTCAGGGCATTTTTTACATCCCTTATATTAAATACAATCAGTCAGTTAGTATAATATAATAAGCAGTTTACGTACTGATTTTATGTTTTTATTGAAATTAATTTGTAATTTACAATATTTTTAATTTTATTAAATCAGAATCAAATAAAAAGAATTGGATGCCAAAAATTAATACATGCAAACATGATAACACTACTATTAGGTAGGTACTACTACAATAATTACGTTATAGGTCGCAGATATGTACTGTTTTTGCATGCTTCGTACACAGCACATACGGTCTCAATCATTGAGTGTCGAATGCGGTCCATAAAGGAATGTGCCCTCTAACGCATCACATCACCACAAAAAAATCATCAACCCCGTTCTAGCGATGGTGAACTCAAGTAACTTACTCGAGTTGGGCTTAACTCGAGCCGATTCGAGTTGAATTCTCTCTGATTCGAGTTTGAAAACCGAATGCAGCCGACATTTGCTCCATGTCAGTTTCATTCGGGAAACTTTTTGCCGATTATTTTAAACTATTTTCATTCATAACAGACAAATGTCACATTTATGTAGTTTTGAGGTTAACTTTAAAGTGCCAGTTATTGTTGTAGTTTTCGTGCTTTAAATTTTGTTTTTAAAAAATGCCGGGTCCTAAAAGAAAATCTTTGGTTCGCAACGTATTTGAATCGCCAGTGAGTGGACATGTAAACAGTGTTCAGATTCTTTTGAATATAATGGAAATACGACCACATTATTAAACCACATTAAAAAAGCATCCAATTATTACCGTCGAAGAAAGAAATATAAGTACGACTTCATCATTAACAAATGAAAGTAATACAAGACACCATCGGAAAGTAGAGATTTCAACGAACAGAAAACATACCAACTTTTTGATAAAAGCTGATATTTTGACGGTTGAATTTTCGATTGAAAATTAGGGTGCTTTTTCGATAGTCTGGTCTATAATGCGAAAGTGAGCAAATCAATTGGCAAAAATTAAAAAAAACATTAACTCTTCCATCTTGTTAATTCGAGTTCAAACCGGGTTTCGTGAATTTTACTCGAGTTTTGTTCTTTTCGAGTTGGCACATCACTACCCCGTTCGCAGCAAATATAATAATAAACCGCCATGGAAGTCTGAAAGCATAGCATAGCTCTAAAAGTATTGTTGTATTGTAAGCGTAATGCGTGGTAACTACGGTCAGCGTATTTTTCCACAGTTGACAGGTGTGGAACGACTGACAGTAAGCCCCAAACAGTGATTTTTATCTCACCACTGCATTTAGCAAATCTACGAGCTGGCATGTTGCTTATTGCAGCTATTCTCCATCTCTGTCTTTCCATGTTATCGTCATCTTTTAGATCATCCCTGACTATATGCCCCAGGTACTTACAGTTATCTGCCATACAGTGTGACGGGATGAGTAAACGTATTACCTCCGTTTTTTAACAGACGCATTATTAAGACATCTTAACAAGTTACATAAAAACTAGGTACTGATCGTAATAACAAAATTTTTAAGATAACATATGCAAGATATCGAAATTTTTGCAATAACTTGATTAAAAAGCTTAAAAGGAAATATGAAAGGGACTTGATTACTTCATCAGTAACAAATAACAAACGACTCTGGAAGAATTAAAAAAAAACATTACTTATACGAATAAGTCTTAAAGCGAAAACTTGACATTGAAATATGAAGTCGACTCCCTTGGATTCAATTAATTTTCCAAATAATTCCTTCGTAAACATTGGTAAAAATTCAGACCGCTGCGCTGTGAGCACTAATGTGACACCGAATGATTTACCCTCTCAATTAAACTCTTTTTACTAGATACGGAGATGCTAGAAGTCGAACGAACTCTGATGAGCCTTAAATGACAACATCTCCACTAGATTTCTTAAGTACGCGAAGAAGGATGTGGTCCCAATCATTACTCACTAGGCGAACCTTTGTTTTGAAAAGGGTATTTTTTCCGACTCGATAAAGATATATAATCTATAGTTAACAATTACAGACCGATATCAGTTTTGCCAGTAATGTCAAAAATTCTTGAAAAGTTATGAATACCAAAATTTTAAAATATTTAAATGACTATAATTTTTGTCGGTCTCTCAATTTGGTTTCCGGCAGGGCCTTATCCATTGAGGATGCAGTCACGTCATTAAGTTCTTTGGTAGTTAAGGGTCTTGTCGCGGGAAAGACGTGTCTTGCTGCATTTTTGCCTATAATTAAGGCAAATAAAACATAACACTAACAATTTAAACTGTTTTGTATTTTATCCTTCGGGGACACACCTTCAGAAGGTTCCTGGTTCATGTTTAGAACATCCCGTGCGTTATTAAGAATTTTTCAGTCACAATATTCTGTGCATTACCTTGAGCTGGCAGGCGTGCATTTGGCCAAATACCTACTTTGTGTCATGCAATCACAGCGATTCGGTTCTCTTTATCATCCCACTCCATTTTAATATCGCAAAATATTGCACAATGTATTGGTGCCAAAATTAAAAAACTCAATGAACAATCGTATAAAAATGACGGACTCCAAATTCGAATGGAATATCTTTCTTATTTTTAATTGTAACAGTATTTATGGCCAGACTGCGTACAGAGGTGGTGATGTCAGACCCCCTATCTCACTGCACAACCAAGCGTATATTCACTCGAGAAGCTACTGCCCCATCTCACCACTCTGGTCGGACTGCCGCACCAGTACCTAAACAACTCAGTGATATTACACGGTATACCTGCTTTCTCCATCTTTGTCCATAATAGGTTTTAATTAATGGTATCAAATGGGTGAATTAGATCGAGGAAGTTTGCATATACATTCGTTTTACGTTCTAAATGATATGGTATTTTTCAACGCGAAGACAGCCATGTCCGTAGATAAACCAGCTCGAAATCCGAATTAGGAACTGTGGAGATTTATTTTTAAGCAGTTCGGGATGCAGAAGTCGTTCAAAATTTTTTTATGCGACCCTCGCTAGTGAGATTGGCCGCAACTACTCACACTTGGTGAATCTGTGCCATTCTTAGGTTAAAGCATAAAGTCAGTTTTCATAAACTCTTTAGGCAAGTAGCTGTGTTAAATTAACAAACTTACAAAGCAAATTGAACGGTATTAGGCAGTCATGCCTATTCTTTTCACAAGTTTAAAAAATAAATATATAATATGGAGTAAGACTTGTATTTTGTACCTTTAGGATTTGCAGAACGATTAAAAGCCTCAGCGACTAGAAACAGGTACACCAGTAACCGATACATTGATTTGTCTTATTTGCAAAGAAGCTTTGTGTTTACTCGTTGCCTAAATTGATTGATGTTCATCGTGCAATCGAAATTTTCGAGCTCAATGATTCTCCATTTTCGAGGATCTTCAAAGCAAATCCTATTTTTCGTGACTTTCATTCGATTATATATACTTTTAATGCGATTAAAGTTTCTGAAGAACCTTTTAACACAAAGTCTTTTATTTAAAGAGGGACGCGCACATCGATATATTCTGAGCGTGAAAGCTGTGAATTGAAGTTTAATGTGGCGATGGAAGCATGAATGTTTATGCTGAACTTTGGCCATTGGGCGATGATCTGATTAAGTGCTGAGATCCTCATTCCAGCAAAACCTGCGGAATCTAAATACTGATTTATATACAAGTGCAATTTATGAGAATATTAAATTATGAATGAAAAGATTCAATCGTATCATGCTTAACACAGCCGTGTCGTACAGAATTAAAATAAATGTCCTCTACGAGAATCTTCCGCTACCGGATTAACAAAACTAAACCTTAACACATAACAATACGTAGGTGTTTGATAAAATATTTTGTTAAATTAGATTTTTTCCCATCATGTCTAATAAAAATGTCGTTCTAATCTCCAATATCCGCCCTTAAAAGAGAAATTACCATATAAATAGCTTATTAACTTGGTCCTGTCACGTCTTAGTTATTTCTTTTACTAAAAACAGGGAATCTAGTATTATTACCGTCCTCCGGTATACCTTCACCATAAAGGTACACTGAAAATCTTCTTAAATATAAAAATGTCAAATATAAAATCTCATGTCAGGGTATTTGTAACCCAACTCCTCCGAAATGGCTGGACCTATTTATAATAATTTCTTTTGCGTTAATGTTTCATAGATTTAAGAATAAGCTTTTGTAGGCTATTTTTATACACCTTGGTGAAAAGAGACGCCAATTTTTTTTTTACGCGACAGTTCTTTTACTTTGATTTTTGTTGTTTTTTTAGGCTTTCGTATAATTTGTATTGTAACCCGTAATTTTTATATGGCAAAATAAATTTTTAACCTATACTTCTATCTTACGTCAAACTAGCACTTCTTGGGATACCTAGAACCAATTTACCTAATTGCTATAACAAACTTGATGTATATGTCGCAGCCAACTAGCTTAATCAGCCGTTCAATTAACTGCCTAGGCTCTTTACTGAACAGCCTAGGCAGTTAATTAAACGGCTGATTGAACTAGTTGGCAGCGACATGTACACCAAACAATTATGCCTATGTTTGTCTTGAAATGTGTATGTAAACGTAATTTATTCTAATACCTTCACCGCTGAACATATAACAATATATCTTCCGCACGAGGAAAACCGGTGATGGTAATCTTTAAATGACTTATATATAGGCGTTATAGTCAGTTACTTGGTTATTAGCGACAGCACTTAATAGCTAAACGACGTTATCAGATTCTGATCGGTGACTAGGGTACTGTAATAAATGATCATAAATACAGCCCGCTCTTATAATATATTATTTATAAAATTAGTAGGCGTGTAAAACGATGGCATGTTTTTTACCGTAAAATAACTTTGGTGGTGATTCCGTCGATTACTTTTTCAATATTAGGTTGCATATTTTGAAGACCAAAGGTCGACAATATCATACTAGCTTCATTTGCTTGAATTACACTAAAGAAAGACGGGTTGCACTCCGGGAGTGCCGGCAGAAGTGAAAACTTTTTCTTCCTTTCTTTCTTCGCTATATACATAGAAAAAGATGAGAAGAACATACCATAACATCATCATCATCATCATCATCAGGTTATATTAGTCCACTGCTATAATATAGCGCCAATCATAGAAACTATCACTAACTTTTTGCTAATTTTCTGTCAGAAGAAATTGATAAATTACAAAAAGAAAAAATAATCACAAAAAGTATCTAATTAATTACAAAAAGAAAAATAATCACATAAAGTGTCAGAAGCCCAGGTTCGAACCTGGTACTATCTGAAACGACGACGACTTACAGTCGGAGCGCTTACCGCTAAGCTACGAAGCTTCTTAGCGTACCTAGCAAAATAAACACTAGGAACACGCTAGGAATGTTGTATGACGTTATATCGTCCTACAAAGTCGTCGATTACGGGTCAAAGGTCACGTGATCCTGACGCGAGTAGGTCACGTGATCCTGACGGAGCTTAACACTTTTTACCCATCCAACGCCGCTAAAAAAGTTTTCACTTCAAAAATAGCGTATGTGCTTTTTTAGACTATAACCTCCGGTGTCATCTAGATTCTTTCTGATATTTTTACGTGATAAAAATTAAATGTAAGATTTAAAAACCGCTGTCACAAAAAAAATTGTGACGGAGCTTTTTTAATATTTTATTTAAATTTTTATTTTACTCATTTTAAATTGTTCTACCTGTCATTTATTTAATATATAATTGATTCCATCCCCATGTTCTTCACGCTATCCGACATATATTTGCAGACATTGGGTATTTTCCCCACTTTTACCCCCGAGCTCTTTCACAGCTCAACTGATTTTCATTGAACATATTATTTAGCAGTGTGCACGTGATGCGCTTTCATTTAAGACCCCACTCGAGTATATTTGCAGATATTCGGTTGTTCTTAGTCACTTTCACACCCCACAACTTTTAAACGGCTCATTCTCACAAAAGTCACCTTTAAAACAAAAAGAAAATTAAATCACTTGATCCATTCTGCAGCTATGATGTCACAGACAGACAAACACGTCAAACTTTTCTGCGTCGGAGGTTAAAATGGCATTGATGTATATTGGTACAAGGTTGCAAACCCAGGCACACCCATCTCAACCATCCCCATTAAACTTTATTTAAAAATTAATTAGAAATTGAAATGTTTAATCAATTGAGATTTGAACACCTGATTTTATTAAGCAGTAAAAACAAGAATTACTATTGTATTAGCTTTAAAATTTCAATTACTCTCACAGAAAATACACAGAAATAAGCAAAAACAACATGTACTTCATGTATTCAATTATATTAATAGTTTTAACTAAAATTTATTCAGGTGAGATCTTTCTAATTGGATGTCAATTTTAGACACAGTATTGTATTCTATCATATGAGGGTGAACTGGATGTTCTTTATGTAAGAAGACTGAGGGAAGGACTGGCATAGGCGATAAAATATAATCAGCAACGTCTCTATATCTCTAAGCAATGGCATTCTTAGTGCTTGGCCATACCATAAGCGACGGCGCGCGCGTGTGCAGGAATATCAAATGTAAACGCTCGTTACGGCCACACCGCTCGTTCGCCCGCGCATTATGACAGTCGCGCTAGGCTCCCGCCTACCAAGCCTATGCAGCGACTGTCATAATACGCGGGCGAACAGGGATACTGAACCAGTTCGATATTATAGCAGTTGCCGCTCGGGGTTTACTATACACAGTCTGGCCATAAATACTGTTACAATTAAAAATAAGAAAAATATTACATTTGAATTTGGAATCTGTCATTTTTATACGATGTTTCATTGAATTTTCTAATTTGGGGGCAAAACATTTTGCAATATTTTGCGATATTAAAATGAAGTGGGATGATAAAGAAAACCGAATCGCTGTGATTGCATTAAACAAATATGCAATTTTTAAAACTCTTTATACGCTTGGCATTAGTCAAATGTTTGTGTGCCGGGCTATTAATAGGTACAATGAGACATCCTCTGTTTGTGACAGAAAAGATCTGGCCATCCACCTAGTGTTCGTACGAAAAAGGTGGTCAAAGCAGTAAGGGAAAGAATTCGAAGAAATCCTGTCCGAAAGCGAAAGATTTTATCTTGGGAGATGAAGATAGCACCCAGAACCATGACACATATTTTAAAAGGTGACTTAGGACTTGCAGCCTATAAGAGACGCACTGCTCATTTTTAACTGATAATTTAAAAAAAGAATAGGTTTGTAAAATCGAAACAACTACTGAAGCGGTACGCAAAGGGAGGTCACAGAAAAAAAATGATTACGGATGAGAAAATCTTTACAATTAAGCAACATTTTAACAAACAAAATGACCGTATTTATGCTCAAAGCTCCCAAGCCGACAGACTGCAACGTGGGCATTATCAGACTTCAATGATGGTTTGGTGGGGTGTTAGCTATGAAGGAGTGACTGAGTCATATTTTTGTGAAAAGGTATCAAAACATCAGCACAAGTGTATCAAGATACCATTCTTGAGAAGGTAGTTAACAACACCATGTTCACATACCAAGTATGGTCCTTCCAAAAAGACTCGGCGCCGGGTCATAAAGCTCAGTCCATGCAGTCTTGGTTGGAAGTGAACTAGTCCCGATCTTAATCCGCTGGATTATGATTTATGGTCTGTTTTAGAGAATACGGCTTGCTCTAAACGCCATGATAATTTGGAGTCCCTAAAACAATCCATACGATTGGCAGTAAAGAATTTTCCCATGGAAAGAGTGCGTGCTTCTATTGATAACTGGCCTCAACGTTTAAAGGACTGTATTGCAGCCAATCGAGACCACTTCGAATAAGCTTTTTAAATTATTTATTTTATGTATTAAACTAAGACACTGTTAAAGTAATAAATATTATTTGCAATATTTTTTTTTTATCTCGTGACAATATTTATGGCAAGACTAAATACATATTTATACTATTATTTAATATGAAGTACCAGTTAATGCCCGCGACTCTACCCGTTTCAATAACTGTTTTTACGATTTTAGGTGGGTAAGTATAGGATTGTTTTTAATTGGAAAAAATGCTGTGGAAAAGATCTCATACCAATTTAAAAAATCACCACTTGCTTCAGTCTTTTTATTTAGTTCATATACATCATCTTTAGTATTCAACATTTCCTATCACAAGATAGGACTGCAAGGTAAAAATATCACATACCCTAAACCACGAACCCTAAACACTTTCGTCGTACCTCAAACATTCGTGGAGGTAAGACGAAAATGTTTAGGGTTCGGGAATTAGTGAGTGAAAGGTGGTATATTTGTGTGCAAGTGTTTATGCTAGATATTGAATTAAAATTGTTAGTATTAGTGTGCATGTTGAGTACATCCGTTCGCGATGGAATCGACAACGATGTATTGTGTTCGCGATGACCACTGTTAGTATATAAATTATTAAATTTGTAGTTGTTATTGAAGAGTCGCAAGTCGCGTCCGAGATCACGTCACCTGTTCGATGTCAGCATTTACACCGAACACCTCACCCTTAGTTTAGAACACCTGATGTAGGCCAAATCGCTAGTCGCTTGTCGCGTGTCAGTATGAACGACCAAACGCGCCCACGACCAAACGCGCCCGCGCCCAGACCGCGCTCGCGACCCTGCTACCGCCCCCGCTTTTAGTCTGGCCAAGCACTCATAGTTCTAGTAGAGGGAACAGCGCTATACCTAGTTTGATCAAATTACCAGATGCTCTGTTTATCATTAGATACGTCTTCAATTTAAAAATCACTGATGCAAATTCTAAACACTGGCGAATGTGGTTGCTGCAACAATTTCAGAGCAAAAAGCGCTTCTAACATGAAACTAGCAGGTGCTTTCTGCGACCTTCAAAGGGTGCAGCAACCACTTTCAGCAGTGCTTAGAAACTGCAGCAGTGGTTTTTCATATACAGAATTTGATAATTTTTCAGATGAGTCTGGCTCTTTTTCTGATTATCTTATCATAATTAAATACCGATTTTTTTTTGGCATCACCACGACGAACTTAGCCTCGCAGTATAATCATTTCATTTTCCCTAATCCGAAGCGTCGATAGCTTAGCTGATCGAACTCGGTTTAGTGTAATCCCCTCTTGAGTATGAGATTCTTGTAATTCACGAGAGTGCGCGCGTGCTTGTACTTGTGTAGTAGGTACCCCAATAAATATAGGATTTGACGTAGAAAAATAACCGAGTAGCAATTTTTGTTTTGAATTTTTTAGAGGACTCATGGGCAGTCTCAATTCTGATTTGCGTGGTAATCGGTTCGTTGCGATCTGGGGGAATCTGAAATTACTACCAGTGACCTCATTTAACGAATTCCCAAAGAAAATGGCTACCACGAATTTTACCACTTTTTCGGATATAAAAGGAAAAGTATCGATTATTAGAAAAAAAAAATGATGAGTGCCAAAACTAAATGAAATATAATTTCAAATAACTTGGTAGTGACCATTTTCGTGTAAGATTAAAGATAAGAACTATTCAATAAACAACAATTTACCCATAAATTAAAAATGGTGGAGAACGCTACGAACCAAACACCACTCAAATCTGAACTAAGACAGCCTCAAAGAATTCCGAAGGAAAATTGCTACTAGGAATTTTTTTCTAGGTTCACCCCTTAATTAAGCTATTTTTATTATATCATAGTATTCGTGTACGTTAGTGTGTGAAATTTTTGATAGCTATTTCTCTGCAAATTGTGCCGTTTCTAGTTTCACGCACACATTCACACGTGTACATACTTGCGTGTACCATACGTTGTTAAAATAATTTAATGGGTGCATTATGACAGATGCGCTAAGTTACTCAACATAAATCTATTATAATTTTAGATTTATAATTTTTAAATACGTTATAATTTATAATAGTACGTTAAAAATATAATGTGACATATTTCATTTAAAAAAATATGTTTAAATTTAATTTTAAAGAAAAATAAATTAAACCTTGGCGTGATTCTTTATTTCTGCGAGGCCTCGTAAGGCAGCTAGGCTTAATGGTTTTGTGGTTATAATGTCTTAAGTTGTTACATTTTAATCGTACGAAGTTTATCTATGCTCGTTATTTATCGTTACTTTTTAATAAAATATTTAAATTTTACAAAGACAACAAAACAGTACTGAAGTGAAAATAGGTCTGTTCAAAAAATAAGGTATATTTTCAAATTTCGCTGGCTTCGTAAATTCGATTACCGATATTTTTAATTTGTTATGTTAGTACACTCATCTCAAACATACGTTGAGAGCTTTAGCTATATAGCATTTTTAGTTTGTTTGTGAGAGGCATAAAAATTAGAAGTATTATGCGTGTTCGGCGATTTTTTGATATCGAAAAATATGGATCAAAGAGTTTGGATTCACTTTGTGTGAAAAATGGAAGTAAGTGCTCTAAAACACTTGAAATGTTGAAAGTGGCATACGGTGAGTTTGCTTTAAGCCATTAAGATGTTTATCAATAGTACAAGCTTTTCACAGAAGGTCGAGAAGATGTGTATGACGACGCTCGCCCTGGACGCTCCAGCACAGCAACAACCGATGAAAATGTTGAGGAAGTGAAGAAAATTGTTATGGAGAATCGCCGAATCACTATTAGACAAGATGCTGCAACAATTGAAGGGAACAGAAAGCGCTTTAATGTGTCAATATGTCTATATTTCTAACATGAAACCAGCAGGCGCTTTCTGCGACCTTCAAACACGTAAGCAACCAATTTCAGCAGTGCTTAGAAAATGCAGCAGTGGTTTTTCATCAGAATTTGATAATCTTTCAGATGTTCTCGTCGTTCAGTGTGGTACAGAGTGGACGCTTATAATTTTTTCGTAAAATAAACTTTATTTGTGCTCCTCAAATCTAACCCTACTAATAAAATATCAATGAACCTATAACTGTGTGGACAGTGTTCTGTGATAAAAACCCTTTCTAAGTGGCAGCGGCAAACCCATAGCGGACAGCGCCCCGTTCGCCGCACCTCGCCTCCGCGGGACCAGTGCGGTGGCTATTTTTTGGCTCGCTCGCACTTCAACCCGCCGTTCTCGGTGCATAGTGCAACGCGAAGTAAGCAGCTGCGGCCTAGTGAGCGTAAGAATATTATTTAACGCATTATAATATTATAAAACTTTCAATTCTTGAGGCTGATTGGACAATTGTTGTCTGGTGAATGTTAACCAATTTCGTAAACCAACAATAATGAACACTATGCCATCCCAACCTACTACTATTACTGGAGGCGGTTCTCAGCCCGATTTGTCAAAAATGAGTACGGAAACATCCGAAACACAAATCACTTTCAGAAAACGTAAACAACCTGATGACCGAGAATGCCAATGCTCGGGTGAACTAACGCTAGTACGGAACGAATTATCACGTATGACCACCTTACTTGAAACTTACATTAGTTCAAATACACAAATAATGAGTCAAGTTCGTCAGAGTATTGTCGACGTCAAGAGCGAAATTACCGAGCTGCGCACCGCCCACGAACTTACTAGAAACTCAATTAGCTCAACTATAGCCGAAATTAGTAATCAAGTCCAAGATATTAAATCAACAACGTCGAAAATAGTTTCGGAACAAAGTTCTATAAAAACGGAATTATCTCAATTGGAATCAAAAGTATCGTATGGTGAAAACAAACTAAAGCTTATTGAAACTAAGATCACAAAAATGAGTTTAAACATACATGCTCCAACCAACCAGCTGCTTACAAGTGAACAAATAATTCGCGAGCTCCAAGAACGAAAAAAGAGGGAATGTAACCTTATCATCGTTGGCATACCGGAGCAAACGTCTACCAATACTCAAGAAAGAATACTCAAGGACGAGTCTGAAGTCTCAGCCATTACTTCTTTAATAGACAAAGACATACCGAAGTCCTCGAAAATTCTTCGAGTCGGCAAATACAATCCGGAAAAAGCACGCAGAATTAAAGCTTGTTTTGATAAACCAGATATACCCATGATGCTACTGCGCAACAAAGATAAATTACCGAACCATGTGAAAATTTTTTCAGATCAAACACCAGTCCAACAAAAATATTTATCCGAAGTAAAAGGCGAACTATCACGACGCACTGAAAATGGGGAGAACAATCTCACAATAAAATACATTAATGGCATCCCAAACATAGTTGAAACCAACACAAAAAACTCCAATCGCCAGTTATAAACAATTCCTTTTACAATGCCATTAATTATCAAATAGTTAGCGATTACAAACTCATTCGAACAGAAAAATTCCGCCTATCATTTCTTTACTTAAATGCTTGTAGTATCCGCAAGAAAGGCAAACTAGACGAATTGAAACGTATCATTCAATCAATACCAACAACAGTGCACGTCATTCTGATTACAGAAACATGGATACGAACAGAAATACAAGCTTTACAACTACAAATTACGAACTATACACACCACTACAACTTCAGGACGGATAGAAAGGGAGGTGGAGTTTCAGCATACATTCACAATAATTTAAAACATAATCTCATTGAATCAACCTATCAAGATGGAAATAACTATTTATGGTTAGAGATTGAAAAATTTGCATTAGTAGTTGGCATAGTCTACAACCCGGGAGACACAAATTTCCAAAAGTTTTTAGACACTTACGAAAAGCAATTGGAACAACACAAAAGAGCCGTAGTGTTTGGAGATTTCAACATTGACCTTTTGGTCAAAGACAGTAAATTAAGGCGATACAAACAAATAGTTAACGAATCTGGTTACAGGCTGCTAAACAAAATCAATCAAACGTACTGTACAAGACACTCCACCACGAGGAAATCAATTTTAGACCACGTTGGCACAAATCTGAATGACAATCATTTTAATATGACTATAATTAACTCCAGTATGTCAGATCACAAGCAGATTTACTTCCAACTAAACAAATTCAAACCACCCACAAAAGTACGTACACACTATGAGGCAATTGATTATAAGGAACTATACACCTCAATAGAATCGCAAGGGATTGGAGAGGACCTGAATTACACCCAACTGGAAACTAAATTAAAACAATATGTACAAGAAAATAGAGTAAAGAAGACCAAAATACAAAATCTACCTCAAGACGACTGGATTAATCAGAATATATTAACAGCTATCAGTCAAAGGAACTATTTATGGGTACAGCTTAAAAAACACCAAGAAAATGAGATATTACGCAAAGAATTTACAACTAAGAAGCAAACCGTGGCCAATCAAATACAGAACGCAAAAAGTGCATACTATTATAAACTGTTTCAAAATTTTATTAAAAACCCCAAAAAATTGTGGTCCCTTATAAATGATCTTGCTAATAATAAAATAAAGCAAAGCTGTGCTCCTCCAAAACTTATCATAGACTCCAAATTAATCAGCGATCCAGGGGAGATTTGTGAGGCTTTCAATGCGTACTTTTCGACAATAGGATCTAAACTAGCTGAAAGTATTCCCAAAAAATATCATAATAGCGTCACCAATGCGCTAACAAAAAGCGACCACGAGCTTACTGCTCTAGCCCCATGTAATGCTGCCGAAATCGGTAAAATAATAATGGACCTGGATTCAAATTCCAGTACTGGAATGGACATGATTAACACAAAAGTGGTAAAATGTCTCCAAGGCTTATTAGCTAAAAGCTTGGCACAATGCTTCAATCAACTCATGAATGACGGAGAGTTTCCAGATACCTTAAAGATCGCGAAAGTAACCCCAATTCATAAATCTGGTCCCAAAACCGATCCAGGTAACTATCGTCCAATTTCAGTTCTGCCAGTCATGGCAAAAATTTTAGAAAAAGTAATCTATAACCGCCTATTAACTTATTTGAATTCTTTTCAATTTATAACGGATCGCCAGTACGGCTTCCGACCCAAAAGTAATACTACTATAGCAACAATAGACCTCACAACGAAAATAAAAGACAGTATTGATAAAAAACAAATAGCATTAGGTATTTTTATCGACATAAAAAAAGCTTTTGATACTGTAAGTCACAATTTGCTGTTAGATAAACTAGCAAACATCGGCATCAAAGGTAGCGCTTTCAAGACATTCCAATCATACCTTTCAAATAGACTGCAGGTGGTCAAGATACATGATTCTCAAAGTAATCCCCTACCTGTCACACATGGCGTTCCACAAGGATCCATTTTGGGTCCACTCTTGTTTTTAATCTACGTGAATAATATCACAGAACTTAAACTACATGGTCACATTACACTATACGCTGACGATACATGTTTATTTTATTTCGGGGCTAATATACATGATGTTATCTCTCAAGCACAAAATGATCTAAATCTAGTATCAGAATGGTTTAAATATAACTTATTGACAATAAATCCCACTAAAACAAGCTATGTTATTTTCAAGGCAAAAAACAAAATTATACCATTACATGACTCACTGACAATTGACAACATCCCTCTGGAACAAAAAACCTCCGAAAAATACCTCGGCTTAAGAATGGACAACTATTTATCATGGACCAAACAAATAGATTACGTGCAAAACAAACTCTCGGCACTTTCTGGATCACTACGAAACATCTCACACTGTGTACCCAATAAAATGCGTTTCACTATCTATAACTCATTAGTCAAATCACACTTGCTATATTTAATTGAAATCTGGGGTAATGCAGCTAAGATCAAGTTACAAAAATTACAAAGACTACAGAATAAACTTATAAAAATTATTTTCCGATACCCACGCCTAACACCAACCGACAAAATATACAAGGAAACTAAACTAATGAACATCAAGCAACTATATATCTATAATACTTGTATAGTAATGAAGAAAATTTTGGACAAAACCATCCACACCAACTTAACCTTAATAAAAAAATCACAGATCTGCAAACGCAGCCTTCGCCGACCCAGCTTACTAATATTACCAAAAGTACGAACGGACTACGGAAAAAAAAGCATTACTTTTGAAGGAGCACAGCTTTATAACAAGTTACCACTAAACATCAGAAGAAGTAACTCTCTCAATATCTTTAAGTCACGATTATTATTGTATATAACTGAACATTATTAATGTCTTAATCTCACTGTAAAGTTTTCCTTTTGTCTAGTCCACAGGCAATTTTCAACGACAAACAGCATATCTATTGTTAATCATGTTTTCATGTAAGTGGCAATGTAATTGTCTTTTTGAAAATAAATATCTTTAAACCTATGAGCCTGGTTTTTTCGGATTCTAATATGAATTAGTTCCCCTTTTTTGGTATCATCACGAGAATTTTAACCTTGCAGCATAGTCAATTCAATTTCTCTAATTCGAAGTGTCGATAGATTAGCTGATCGAACTCGGTTTAGTGTAATCCTCTCTTGATTATGAGATTCTTGTAATTTATGAGAGTGCGCGCGTGCTTGTACTTGTATAGTAAGTACCCCGATAAAGATAGGATTTGACGTAGAAAAATAACCTAGTAGTATTTTTTTTCGATTTTTTTTGACGGAGGTATCTGGCAGTCTCAATTCAGATTTGCATGGTATTCTGCTCGTTGCGATCTCTACAATATGGATTTTTTGTTTATTGAATTATTCGTTTATGATTAATCTTTCACGAAAATGGTAACTACCAAGTTTTTTAGAATTAAATTTCCTACACTTCTAGTACTCATCATTTTTTCCTACGATCGATAAAATTTTCATTTATATTCCAAAATACCAGGCAAAATACCGAACACCACAGATAGAAGTTGCTGAGCATGTTGGTATATCGGTTGGCTCATGCCAATGCAAATGTTTTCGGAAATGTTGGGCATGAAGCGTGTGGCAGCGAAATTTGTTCCAAAATGGCTGAATTTTGACCAAAAAAAATCGTCGCATGAGCATCGCTTAGGAATTGTTGAATGCCGTCAACGGTGATCAAGATTTGCTTAAAAGGGTCTTGACTGGGGACAAGTCGTGGGTCTATGGTTATGACATCGCAATCAAAGTCCAATCGTCCCAATGGAAGCCAAGAGAGCCAAGGCCAAAAAAGGACGCCAAGTTCGATTGAATGTGAAGGATTTGATGACTGATTTTTTTTTCGATAACCGAGGCATAGTGTATTAGGAGTTGTTACCACATGTTTGTACTGTCAATAAATAGTATTATCTTGAAGTTATACGTCGCTTGCGAGAAGCAATACAAATAAAACGTCCTGAATGGTGGAAAAACAATTCATGGCTTTTGCATCACGATAATGCATCTGGTCACACATCATTGCTTGATCGTAATTTTTAAGCCAAAAACGACACCGTAATCATGCCTCAGCCACCGTATTCACCAAATTTGGCGCGCTGCTTTTCCTGTTCCCAAAATTGCAATATTCCTGTCCCATGAAAGGACGGCGTTTTGAGACGATTGAGGAGATACAAACCGAATCGTTAAGAGAGCTCAAGAGCATATCAAAAAGTGCATGTCAGAACTGCTTCGAAATTGGAAAAAACGCTGGCACAAGTGTATTATATCAGAAAATTCACCTTTTTGTTTTAAAACAGACAGTGTATAATATTGCGCTTTGATTAATAGTTGTTCAAACAAAAGTAAATTTTATTGTTATAACTAGCTGCTGCCCGAGACTTCGTCCGCGTTGAGTACGTAATAGCTCGAACCCATGTATTATGTTAAATCATCATTATATTTTCAATTATTTCATGAAGAAAGTCTTGTTCGAGTGATTGACTAATGAATCCAGGGCTACACTACCGAAAACTATGCACGAAATAAGAAAGGCTTCTTCTATGGGCCAGGCAAACGCTGCAAAAGGATTTTGAAAAATTCAAAATTTTGTAGACCAAAACATAATCGTGTATCCACATTTATAAACGTTCATCAGTTTAAATATCCTTCCTTTCTCCCTACTTCTTAGAACACACTTCTACCACTTACGAATTGAACAAATAAAAATACATCGATAGTTTTATGAAAATAACTATGTTGGATTTTATCGACCACATACAAATCGGTGTATTTTGCCTTACACACAGGTAGAGGGTCACAGTAGGCAAGAGAGCAAATGTGGCATTGACTGGGATGGGGCTCAACAGTCGCAGGGTATTTGCTTCTGGTCAATATACATTTTCCTTGCACTGGCCAACAGAAAATTAAACTCTTCCCAATTGACCACTGGAGTTGATGTCCACGCGGCAGAGTTGCTGTATCAGCGCCAAAAAAAGTGTAGTCACTACTGGAAGTACCACCAGAGCGTGGAGTTTTTGTTTTTCGCTCAGTCAAAATTACCTTCTTTATTATTTACATTGCGGACAGTACTGTGTAATAAATACGTTTACCTATTATGCTTCTGAAACAAACAATATTTTATAAGGAAATATCGGATACAAATCCACGCTCAGCTTCAGTAACGGATACTGAGAATAAGAGCTCCAAATCTATAGACATAACCAAGCACGCCCGCCCGCGAATACGACAGTATGATGAGTTAGCCTTCTTCATGTTGGTCATTAAAACATCCCTTTAAACCTTAAAGTACAACAAACCACTATACAAAGTTCCATTAATGATATTCAAAAACAAAATACCGATGTAATTCAGTCTATGCCACATATCTATGTTTGTTAAGCAAGATAATTGCCCATACTGGTATTGGTAACTGGATGCTAGTGTCTCATTTTAGGATGTTGTTGATTGTGCAACACAAGCATTCATCATTGACAATGCTGACTTCTGCTCTCTTCCTTTTGGAGCGTCAAATCGACCACCGATCTAACATAAAATATACATACAGACGGACTTCTATCAATGATTAGAAGTCCGTCTGTACTGAAAATAATTTTTTATACGGTTTGATTCAGGCTCGCCTATACATAAGTATTATTGAAATACGCAGCTTTATCAAGCCTACAATTGACTGATTATTGAATCAACGTTTTCAAAGTGGCAACTTTACATCGTCAATGGGTAGCGGTTCTGGCGACAGATTAAAAGCAGAAGGGGAGGCTGTAGGCTATATTATTTGAGAAGATGTGTCCCACTTCGCTGGATTTGAGCAATGACAGTCGGTTTATTATGTACCAATAGTAGAAGGGGGCAATACCATATCTCTCATACACCTGAGACCAGCTGAGGTTTCTTCATCAGATACTTCAGACCTCCGATTTTTGACATAAAATGAAGCGGTCCACCAAGTTGAATATTTTTTGTAAAGGCGTTATGTCGATCTTTTATAGTTTATTTGGGCTCTTGTGTTTTCTAATCAGGGTCACCAGGTACTCCACATCTTCGATTATCCTAGTTTTTATAGTTTTTCCTTTATGTGGTCATTAAACCCTAACTCTGTACCAAATTTTGGCTCTCTGAGTTTATGGAAAGTACTAGTTCTATTCTGATGATCATGAGTGACTGAGTGAGTGTCATAAATGCGAAAGTTTGCTAACGCTGAACTTGAACCTGAAATTTTGGAAGTTAAGTATGTGATTATAGCTTACTGGATGACGAAAATTTTGCGTTCTGGTCTTATCCAGAGGTTCTCAAATAGGGCCTGAAAATGCGGCGAAATGTTTTCAGTAAAGGATAGTAGGGTAGTGGTTACTTCGCGCTCTACTTGGCGGGGGCACTGCCGTGCCCTCCGACATCGAAAGTGAAATTAATCATACTTTGGTCTAACCTGTTCTTAGTGAGGCTAGTGTTCTTATCTTGCAATACATAAACAAATATGCTGTTGTAACCTTATACCATTTATCTTTTTACAGGTAAATCAATAACTTTCGTGAATTAAATGACTTAAGAGTTTCGAGGCACACATCTAGTCTTGATGTTTGCCTCGAAACTCAGTCATTTGCGTCGGTCAATTTTCAATATATCATGTCAATTATTATAATACTTTAACATGTCCATAAATTGACCATTAATAAAAATAAAATTACAATTATAGAGAAAAAAAAACATTAAAGTTCCTTGATTTTAAAAATTATGGTAAATTAAATTTTATAATAAGTTATTTTACAACAGAAGTAAAAAAAAAAGAAAAGAAAAAATGCCAAGTATATTAATCAACTGAACATCCGATCAAAATAGATAGTGTTGTGGACAGGGACAGCTACAGCAGGTCAAATGTCAAATAAGACTTCACTTACACTTTTAAAACTTTATATTTGCCAAGACATACTTTCTTACCAAATCATATTATAACACTGTCGAAATCTCGATGCCAAAACCAAAGACAAACAAATTTCAAATTTTGAATAATATAAAAAAAGTATAAAAGGATATAAAAGAGGTGCGTTGTCCGCAACAGATAGAATTAAATCTAAAACATGATTTATTATATCACGATTATAATTATTGTATGTTTATATTATATTTATATTATTATGTATTAGTCCAAATTATAACTACAAATTAAATTAAATTAAGTGGATATACGTGGATCTTATCTTTCATACCGATCATAGTGAGTTAAGATTGGTGATTGCGCGTGTGAGCGTGCATCATTGTCTTTTGGAGTCCCTCATGGAAGCGTCTTGGGGCCTACCCTCCTTCTCGCGTACGTCAATAGTTTGTGTGCAAAAACACTAAAAAACTGTGACGTCATCACTAATGCAGAGGACACAGCGTTCCGTTCTGGTTCAGGCCGAAATCGCGATCCCCGAAAACTCCATTTCGCAACGTGAAACATCGGCACGTTGACTAGTTGCGTGAGTGAGTTAACCGCCGTACTCTCCAGGCGGAGTGTTGGCCGTGGTGGCCGTGGTGTTCCTACAGGAGACTCGATGGAGTGGCAGTAGCGCCAAGCTCATTGGAGACGGCTACCAGCTGATGTACACAGGTGCGGCGGATGGGCAGGCCGGAGTGGATATGGTGCTCTCCGGGGAGCTTCAGGATGACATCTTGGGGG
The DNA here is from genome assembly GCA_949126895.1 of Eilema caniola. Lineage (NCBI taxonomy): Eukaryota > Metazoa > Arthropoda > Insecta > Lepidoptera > Erebidae > Eilema > Eilema caniola. Next base: position 9,390,350 of record OX421460.1, on the reverse strand, counting down.
TCAAACGCTATAGTGCCTGACTTATGGTCGTGAGGGTGCTTATCGATGGGATTGTTTTTCACCAGATAAGTGCCTACGCTCCACAGGCCGGGCTCTTTCTGGAAACAGCTCATGGAAGTGCTTAGTGGCATTCTGCTGTCGCAGGGAATTTTTCTGGGTGGTGACCTAAACGGTTATATGGGTGATGTATTTGAGGAGTTTAAGCGTATCCACGATGGTTTTGGTTACGGTAGCCGTAACCCAGAGGGTAAGCACATTCTCAGAACGTGTGCGGCTGCCGACCTTGCCATCGTGAACACGTATTTCCAAAAGAAATCTGAACGCCGCCACCTTATCACCTACAAGCACGCGAGGCACGCTACCCAGATCGATTTCCAACTCACTAGGAGGAACAGCAACAGCAAGGTAGCAAACTGCAAGTTATACCCGGGAAGAGTCTCAGTACGCAACACCGTCCCCTTTTCATAGACCTCTGTGTGAAACCCAAAGACAAGCGTGTTGAGCACGGCCATCGCAGAATTAGGTAGTGGCTGCTTGATGAAGCCAAGTTCCAGAGTTCCGTCTCAGCCATCGGTGACACGTGCGCCGATGCTGCAGACGAACCAGTACAAGATTTCTGGGGCAAGATGCAGGCAGCTATTCATGAGGCGGGAAAAGCAGTGCTCGGCATGTCTAAGGGTGGACGCAAGTGTGACAAGGACACTTGGTGGTGGAACGACGCGGCCCAGAGGGTGATCAGGGTGAAGAAAGCCCTTTTTTAAAAGTGGCAAGCGTCTAAATCTAAGAGAGCCGTAGCTAGGGCCAAACGAGACCACTTGCAACCGCTGTACCACAAGTTGGAAACATCTGAGGGGCAAAAGCTCATCTATAAGTTGATGCGTTCTAGGGCTAAAGCGGCTCAGCCTATATCCAAGTGCCGCTGCATTAAAGACCCTGTGGGTAATTTGTTATATGAGGAAGTCGCGATGTAGGACAGATAGCGCACATACTTCCATGAGCGGCAGAATGAGCAGCATAAAGAGGTGCAGTCAACAGACCTCCCTCCAAATCAAGGATCAGGGCAACGATGCTTTTACTCTTTTGTCACTTAAATCGATTATTCTCACAACCGATTCAAAACACTCCAACCCTAGACTACAGTCATAATGCATCTATTAAATTATTTTAACTTGAACAACTATAATTTGGGTTTAGATAGCGCTATGCAGTATGTCTAACATTTTTTTCTGTTCTTTAGTCGAAAGTCAAAACTGGGACTATTTGGACATGTCTTACGAGGCAGGTTCTTACTTGCATGGCCTTAGGGGGGAATGTAAGTTATACATAATTATTACCATTATTATTAATCCACCTTTGGCTTGGCTCTGTCCATGAACTATATCTACAGAATATAGCATTAGATAATAATGTTTTCTCGATTCGTTTCCCATTACAGCTGCGATGTTCTTTAAATTCCCGGCGCCCGTGCTTACACACATCGCGAATAGTGCAAATTGTCAGACAGGTCTTAATCACGTATCGTATTTTGAAAGCAACCGTGAATTTGATGGATTACGAAAAGAAAGTGAACCCGTGACTGTGATTCAGACTTACTTATACGAGTTTTTGAAGTGAAAACTTCTTTAGCGGCGTTGGATGGGTGTAAAATGTTAAGGAAGCGTCAGGGTTAGTTGACCTTTGAACCATAACCGACAACTGACGTCACACAAGATTGGGTAAAGACTATGTATTTTGCAAGTCACGATAGATAGCTCGTAGGTTAAACGGTAAGCACGTCGACTGTAAGTCCTTATAGTTTCAGATAGTATCCGGTTCAAACCACCTGGCATTCAGAAATTTTTTGTGATTGTTTTTTCTTATTATAATTTATTACTTTTGGTGATTATTTTTTCTTTTTGTAATTTATTACTTTTTATGATATTTTTTTCTTTTTGTAATTTATAATTTTTTGTGATTATTTTTTCTTTTTATAATTTATTAACATTTCATTTTATGACATAAAATTAGCAGAAAATAAGTGATAGGTTCTATGATTAGCGCTATATTATAGGTATGGTATGGTATGTTCTTTTTTATCTTTTTCTATGTATATAACGAAGAAAGAAAAAAAAAGAAAATGTTTTCACTTCTGCCGGCACTCCCAGAGTGCAACCCGTCATTTTTTATCATTTTTTTATACCACTTAGGTGGCAGACAAGCACACGGCCTACTTGATGTAAAGTGGTAACCGTGACCTATGGACGTATACAACACGCGTCGTGCGTCACACCATGACCCTGCAAAAACCTTCTAAATAGCCCTTTCTTGAAGAACCCCATATTTAACAGTTTCAGTTTTTAAGCAAAGGCTTACAAGCTTGTGCGCTTTGTTGTACGGCAATTACACCACGAAACAAGCCTACAAACCAACTAAAAAACCATAACGTTTTCTGGGCCCATTCCTAGCTAAACGTACATTTTGAAAATATCTTCTGGGAATTAATTACATTGTATTAAAATATCTTAAAAACTAATATGAATTTAAACACGTCACCAGAACTACGGATTGTTGAGTTTCTTTTTGCGATAGACAACGACCAACGTATGTACTGTTAGCTTGCTTCCCAAATACAGAGCAATAACATGCTAGGTAAACTCGCCATTGATGCTAATTCTGTTGTGACATAACTAAACTAAAATAAGCTAAAAATCTCTAAAATTTAGTTTAGTCCTGTCAAACGTCGTTTTGTATTCTGAGAACACACGGCTTACCTAAAATTAGTTTGACACAACCAAAATTCACTAAGTTACTTCATTTAGTCCTTTTTTAGAGAATCGGTATTCTGTTGTACGTTTTAAATGTCAAAGATTCACTATAATTAGAAATGTCACACTAAAATTAGACGCCACCTAAATGATGCCGACTAAGTTAGTGATAGGTGTAGTTCTATGTGGTACTCGGTCCAGAACCTCCTCACGGTGCACCCTAGGCTACAGAGACGGCAGCGCCACTCTCCCGTAGGGCTAATGCTGCCGCTTACGACAAATTCCGACCGAGGCGGAACGAGTCTGCAGAAGATTGCTCGGAGGTTTTCCAAGTATCCCTCTGACTTGCAGAGGGCACTGTGGAGAGCAGGCATGTGCTAGACTGGTTAACCGAACATCTGGCTTCGCCTCATCGGAGCTAATGATCAAATGGCTATGTCAGACTCGAACCAACTAAAGCCGAACGGTGATTCATCACATCGGCCTGTGTGGTGGTTGTTTGGTTAATCATGCTGGCGTGTCACAAAGGCTGAAAAGCCGCAAGAGCTTTTACGCTTGCGATGACTGCGAGCCCTCTCTAGCAAGAGTCAATCTTGGCTCCAGCTACGCGTAACAATTGCCTTAGATGTTCGTGTGGCAACCGGGAACTCTCCGAGGTATGACCAGACCAATCCAAATACCCATATTCATGCATACAAATATTTGCACTGAGCGGGAATCGAACCCGCCCCTCCTGCGTGAGGGCCGCGTTCACTACCACTACATCACAGAGCCTGTCATTTTAATATCGTCTATTGAGCGTTAGGTTATTGAGGAATATGAGCTGTATTTTGATTGAAGAAGGCTTACTGAAGAATCACTGGAAAACCAGAGAAAGTTTCTAAAAACCTATAAATACAGTTTTTAAAGATTTTGTAAAAAGACCCTTTATCATTCATTCTCAATTTTTAAGGAGCGGCAACACTTCCATTTTCAACGTTTAGCGATGTCATATTCGAATTTAGCGCTGTCTTAGTGAACACTAATTTTAGTTGGACTAAACAACAGAATAGCTTTATGTCAATCACTAAGCTAAAATGATAAAATTTTAGAGAAATTTAAGTTTAGAGATGTCAACAACAGAATTAGCATCATTGACGTTGTAATGGATGCGTTTGCAAATGCGAATAAAAATGACTAGTAATATTATACCGGGTGTAAGGGAAACGCTCCCGAAGCCAAAGTACACTACATCTCCATCGTGTTAGCAAAGCTAAATGAAAAGACAATTTCATAAATAAAACATGGCTACAAAAAAAAGCGCCAAGCGCGTACTTTTATGTAGTTATATTGTTTTTGCTAACATTATTCAGAATGAGTAATGCCAATGAAACGCTATAAAAAAAAAGACGGGTTGCACTCCGGGAGTGCCGGCAGAAGTGAAAACTTTTTCTTTCTTTCTTTCTTCGTTATATACAGAGAAAAAGATAAAAAGAACAACACCATGCCATACCATACCTATAATAAAGCGCCAATCATAGAACCTATCACTAATTTTCTGTCAGAAGAAATTAATGAATTACAAAAAGAAAAAATAATCACAAAAAGCAATAAATTACAAAAAGAAAAAATAACCACAAAAAGTAATAAATTACAAAGAAAAAAACAAAACGTAATAAATTACAAAAAGAAAAAAATAATCACAAAAAATTTCAGAAGCCTAGTTCCGAACCCGGTACTATCTGAAACCATATGGACTTACAGTCGAAGTGCTAACCGCTCAGCCGGGAAGCTTCTTGAAGCACTTAACAAAATGAACAATCTGCAGCTGTTGTAATGTTGTATGACGTCAGTCGTCGGTTACGGTTCAAAGGTCAACTAATCCTGACGCGCGTTTAATATTTTTAACCCATCCAACGCCGCTAAAGAAGTTTTCACTTCAAAACAACATCGTATTTTTTTTATGCCAAGATGAAGTAGTGTGTAGTACCCGGAATACTAACAGGTGCCTTCGGCTTCGGTTGCGTTCTTATTACACCCAGCATATAATATGTGTTTTATTTACAGGGTATTGGGGGACTAAGTCGGCATTCGAGCATTATTCCTTTCAACACTTACGACAAATATATGGCATGTTGGACGTCCAGCAGCCGCATCAAACCCTGGACGGAAATGATAAAGTATTAGATTTACTGACACTAACTAAGCATAGACAAGGCTCGTGTAACTGTCCACGAGTGTACCAACCAGTGTGCGCACATAATGGTGTTTCATATTCTAACGGTTGTATCTTGAATTGTGTTAAGCCTACACCAAGATACAAACGGGATGGACCATGTATTAATTACAGACGTCGATACAATATTGGCGTAATTGCTGTGAATATTACACTTCCTGAACAATGGATATTGGAAGATTATAACACCAATTCTACTAATACAAGTGATAAATTAGCTAAAATAACCATGGTAAACTTCTTTTACAATGAGACAGGAAATGATGGACATAATGAAACAGAGAAACAGCAGAGGCGAAGTCAAAGTTTACGTGAATATTTCGATCAAGTAATACTTTATAATCCAGATGAATTTATCATTGTTCTGTCACGTCCGACGAAAATATTTTTGTGATTCATTTGGAAGGATATAAGTAAATAAATTAAAAAACATCCATACTGAAAGTAAGAAGTTTTTTTTACTCCTTACCGACCGACATACCAATGTAAGTGTAGACTTCGTAGTCCAGGTTTTTTGAAGTGAAAACTTCTTTAGCGGCGTTGGATGGGTGTAAAATGTTAAGGAAGCGTCAGGATTAGTTGACCTTTGAACCGTAACCAACGACTGACGTCATACAAGATTAGGTACAGACTATGTATTTTGCAAGTTACAATAGTATCGTCGTAGCTTAAACGGTAAGCACGTCGACTGTAAGTCCTTATAGTTTCAGATAGTATCGGGTTCGAACCACCTGGCCTTCAGGGATTTTTTGTGATTGTTTTTTCTTATTATAATTTATTACTTTTGGTGATTATTTTTTCTTTTTGTAATTTATTACTTTTTATGATAATTTTTTCTTTTTGTAATTTATTATTTTTTGTGATTATTTTTTCTTTTTATAATTTATTAATTTCTTCTGACAGAAAATTAGCAGAAAATAAGTGATAGGTTCTATGATTAGCGCTATATTATAGGTATGGTATGTTCTTTTTTATCTTTTTCTATGTATATAACGAAGAAAGAAAAAAAGAAAATATTTTCACTTCTGCCGGCACTCCCAGAGTGCAACCCGTCTTTTTTTTGCCTACCGCTGGTTTGGAGCAACGCGGTGTGTAAGCTTTTTAACTGAAATAGTACTATGACATCCTAAGCTTTCCTCCTGCATTCCAATTCTCTTTATCATTTCCAATTCTATCACTTATTCGACTCGTACAGCCTTTCACTCTCTGTGGGGAAACGGCCTGTGTGCCTATTTCTATTCTATCTAGTATATTTTATTTATTTTATTTTATTTTTAAACTTTATGCACAGTTAGTACAAAGGCGGACTTAATGCCGAAGGCATAATCTTACAGTCTACCTTAGGGTGATGCAGAGATACATTGAGGTAGGTGCAGGCAGAAGAATTAACTAAAAATTTACTGTAAAGATACTGGTCTAATTTGTACACAATAATAATTAATATATTATAAAAGCCGAATACATACACACTATACCTAATATATTCGAAATTCATACATACACATTTACATATTATATTACTTATATACTAATATTATAATATACCTACATATTATATATTAACATAATAATGAATGTTGAAATAAAATATTCTAATTTTACCCATTGCCACTAGGGGTTTCTGTAGAGTAGTCGTACTTTGTACTTGAACGTAGCACGGTTGGTGGTCATCCTGATTTCGAGAGGAAGCGCATTCCAGAGGAGAATAGCTTGCACGAGGAAAGAATAATGTACTAGGCTAGAACTATGAGTGGGACAGTGGAGAAGACGGTTGTCAGCTGATCGTAGATGTTTGTCGTGATGAGAACCAAGAAGCTGAACATGAGATGATAAATAAGTGGGGGCATTAGGGGAGCTCAAAATTGTATGAATCATCGTCACCGCCCTCAAGCTGCGTCGCTGACGTATCGGCAACCAACCTAACTCCGAACGATGAGCTGAGACGTGATCATATTTCCTAAGGTTGGAGGTGAATCGGATGCAATTGTTGAGAAGCCGGTCGAGTTTATTGAGCAGATCTGCATTCAGGTCGAGGTAGCATACATCACCATAGTCGAGGACTGGATATATTAGAGTCTGCATAAGCATTGCCTTGGTTTTGGCTGGTAGAAAGTTTTTAAGGCCAACCGAACTGGACCGGTCCTTACAGAATACATCGACCATCTCTCCTCAAATTTTGAAATCAAATATTGAGGATTCCTCGCAACCATCCCAAATACATCGACAAGTTGAACGGAATACAAATTGCAATAAAAACGAAGCCTGCAAGGTCCTGTCTCAAGAAAAAGTCTCAGTTGCTCAAAATAGAATATACTTTATTAGCTCAAATAATAAAAATAACAATATCCTATCGTTGGCAAAGCATTACTTTGGTAAAAAATATAATGTGTGCCATTTCTTAATCAATTCATCATCAATTATTAATTAATATTAGTAATAAAATAAAAATATTCACTATGAATGATTTCTGTAACATAATAATAGGCGCGGATGATTTTAAAGTGACAAAGGACTACATTGCAGTTGTCACCAACATTAGAAATATGTTAGTCACACCAACATTATCATTACCCTGCCAACATTTAAAAATGCTATTTACTGTGATTTGTATAACTCTAGAGTAGATTTGTTTAATCAATTATTATATATGGACAATCTTACTTATGAATACGCCTATATATCTTAGATTCAAACCGCAACTTAATTTTTGATAATATTATGTTTAAAAAATCAGGCGCTCTAAGTAACAATGGTATCAAAATATTATTTAGGGATCTCCACACCTTGACTATAGATATAATAACAGAAAATCTGACACAGAGAGAACAACCTGAAACGGACAATATATGTTCACAGAAGCTTTTTCGGACAGAAATATCTGAATATAATGCATCAGAATATTGCGGGCTTAAGAAGTAAAGCTAATGAGCTCTTTGTTCATTTACAGGTTTTGTCAGAAGCAAATACTGATATAGATATAATCTGTATAACAGAGCACAATATGATGTCGGGTTATGAGGACATCTGTATGATTCCAAACTATTGCTTGACAGCATATTGTAGTAGAAGGGATATTAGTAGAGGAGGATCATGCATTCTAGTTAAAATGGGGCATCTTTGTAAAAATATTCCCGAAATCGTAAACTTTTCTGTATTATCCAGCTTCGAATGCTGTGCCTTTGAACTAGTTGATTATAATATTATTGTTGTGTGTATTTATAGAACTCCATATCGTAGCAATCTGGATATATTCTTTGGTGGACTGAATAAAGTATTAACGTACATAAACAAGACTTATAGGAAACATAACATCATATTGGCGGGGGACTTTAACATGGATATTCTAGAACAGAATAAAGTATCAGTCGAATTTGAGTGTACGCTCCTTAACTACAACCTAAAACTAATGATGAGACAATCTACCAGGATTATTACCCAGACATGCATAGATAATTTTGCTCATAGCATCCTCCATGGATGCAAGTCAAGAATTATAGAATTCGGACTATCTGATCACACAGCACAAATAATACAATGTCGCGTTAAAAAAGTTTGTCTTATTAAACGGTGGAAACTTCGATGGAGGGACTACTGTTCGGATAACCTAAAAAAGTTTAAAGAGTGTGTGAGCCAATTGAGTTTCTCTGAAATATACACTACTTTCAGATCCTAATTTGGCATTCACCACCTTCTATGATTTATTTAATTTTTTCTATGATCTTTGTTTCCCGTTCAAACTAATAACTATAAATGCGCATAGAAAACAAAAATGGGCTTCACGTGGAATAAAGGCATGTAGTAAAAAGAAACGGACACTATTATGTCAATATAGGAAGAAGCCTAATGAAATCAATAAAATTAAATTTAAGCAGTACTGTAGAAGATACAAAAAGATTATTAAACTAACCCGACGAGCACAGAATACCTACTCCATTAATACAGCAACTAACAAAGCAAAAACTGCTTGGAAAATTATAAAAAGTGTAAAAGAAAATACTTCAATTGAATCAATAAATAGTATAATAATTAATAATGAAACGGTAACAGATCCTATTGATATATGCAATGCCTTTAATAATTACTTTGTAGACAGAATAGTTACAAATACATCTAAAAATAAATTGCCGATTACCTCATGTGTGTCCTCTAAACAAAAGTCTATGTTTTTGAAACCGTGCCCTTTGATATTCTATACATCATCAGAAACTTAAAAAACACAAACAGTGTAGGTTATGACGGTATTTGTACTAAAGTTATAAAATATGTAGCAAGTGATATCTGTCACCACATTTGCCATATTATTAACCTATGTGTAAGTATTGAGGTTTTCCCAGATAGACTTAAAACAGTAATTATAAAACCAATTTTTAAAAAAGAAAATAGAGATAAATTAGAAAACTATAGGCCAATAGCCTTGGTACCTATTTTTTCAAAGATATTTGAGAAATATATTTATAGAGAAATGAATGATTATCTTGAGAGTAATGATTTTTTGGCAAAGGAACAGAAAGGCTTTAGGCGTAGTAAGTCAATAAATATGGCTATATATGATTTTTTGGAAATTGTAATGCAGAATGTTGACAGTAAAGTACCTATTTGTTCCATATATATGGACATGACCCAAGCTTTTGATTACGTGAATCATGACACTCTTATACGTAAATTAAATATATGTATGGCATTAGGGGAAATGTGTTGGCTCTAATTGAATCCTACATAACAAATCGTACTCAATATACTCAGATTGCTAAAATTAATGGTGTATCTAAAATAGAGGAAGACTTTCAGTCTGAAACACGCACAATACAGTATGGTTTGCCTCAGGGCAGTGTACTGGGCCCTCTACTGTTCCTCCTTTATATCAATGACTTACCTAATGTAACCAATAACCCAATGGCTCTCTTTGCAGATGATAGCACAATCACTATTAAATGTAATTGTAAGGATTCCTATAAAAATGACATAAACAACGCATTAAGGTCTGTTCTGGACTGGCTAGATGTCAATAATCTAAAAGCCAACATAGGAAAGACAATGGTCATGCACTTCAGTCAGCGTATTCCAATTATGGAAAACTTACAAATATGCGCAAATGGCCATTTGTTAAAACAAGTAGAATATACAAAATTCCTAGGTGTAATAATAGACAACAAGATAACTTGGAAACAACCTATAGAGAAACTGTGTAAGAGGGTCAGTAAATCTGTGTACGCACTAAATGAATTGTCGCAAATAATCCACATTGATGCACTTCTAACTGCATACCATGGCATGGTGGCGTCAGTTCTTCGGTTTGGAATCATTTTTTGGGGTTACCCCGTACATAAAGATAAAATTTTCAAAGTACAAAAACGCTGTGTGAGGGCAATATTCTCTTTAAAAACAGTTGACAGTTGCTTGCCCTATTTCAAAAAATATAATATTTTGACACTGCCTTCCCTTTATATTTTCGAGGTTGCTCTATTCGTTAAACTCAATCTCAACTTATTTATTTTAGCGTCTGACGCTTCTGGCCGAATGCAAAGAGACAAAAGTCGATTATGCCTATGTAAGACAAACACTACTTTAATGCATAATAGTGTTTTCGCCATGGCTCCTAAAATATATAATAAACTGCCTAAAAGTATAAAAGAGTCAAATGTTACTACATTTAAACAGACTCTAAGAAAGCTACTGAATGAAAAATGCTATTACGATGTAAAGGACTTCCTCCAAGATAAATTGTAATTTATTAGCTCAAAATAATTAATTGCCATTATTGAATTCTTTCCATTACTTTCTATCTGAACTCTTGACATTTACTAATTTGATTATCAGCCTTAATTTATCTAGTTGACATTTACTTCATAATGACATTATCTACTCTTGATCTTGGCGTTTTATTTTATTTTATTTTATTTTTATTGATTTTGACATTACATATTGATTTTGACATCGGCTTTCAACATTATTTAATTCTGACATTGTTAATTTCGACATGATTAATTTGGACATGATTAATTTTGATATGAATATTATGAATGCTATAAGTCATGTTGCATATGAATATTTGCACACCTCGAGGAGGTTGTAATATTGCGCACCTATGCAATAATAAATGTATCTTGTACCATCCCAATACCTGTATTATGCAATTAAATGACTTTGACTTTGAAGGCGATAAAGACTACGCAGCATCCCTGTTACCCTCTGACAGACCTTTTTAACTTGAGCTTGCCAGTTCAGGGTGGAGTCAATATTTAATCCCAGGTTTTTAACACTTGTCATGGGAGGAATCACTCTACCGTTGAAGGTTATTGCTGCCATAGCTCCATGGCAGCAATAACCTTCAACGGTTATTCGTCATTCAACGGTATTCATCATATGGCTACTGCCAATTAAGATACCCTGGCATTTATCGGGGTTGACAGAAAGACCGAACTTGTCACACCAGCTGCTAATAGACCGTAAATCGGCATTAACCCTGTCAACGGCCTCCGAAAGGTTCTCCACACGGGCTTGGCTGTATACCTGCAGGTCATCGGCATACAAGTGATACGCACACTGAAGTTTAGAGGTAGCTTAATGAATATAGAGAACAAAAGAGGAGAAAGAATACCGCCTTGCGGAACGCCAGAGTCGAGATTGCGCCAGCCAGATGAAATCTCGTCCGTGCAAACCGACTGCTGACGTCCACGAAGATATGAAGAGAACCACTCCAGCTCGTCGGCTGAGATCCCGAGATGGGCCAGTATTGCTAAAAGTATGTCATGATTCACACAATTGAATGCATTAGAAAAATCCACCAAGACTAGCACTGTGACAAAACCCCTCTCCATGCCGTCCCTTATGTCCCCCGTTACTTTAAGGAGTGCAGTTGTGTGAAGTGCAGATTCAGACTACTGTGTCCCGGTCTGAATCCGGACTGCAATGGATTTAGTATCCCATTGTGTTACACATAGTCGGACAGCTGGCGATGAACACAGGCCTCTAGCACCTTGGAAAGGAAAGGGAGAATGGAAATAGGACGGAAGTGATTAGGAAGCGAGGGATTAGAGATTTTAGGAAGCGGACGTACATAGGCTTTTCGCCACAAGTCGGGGAATTGACCAGACTCAAGGGAAAAGTTGATGATATGTGCAACAGCGGGAAGTAGTTGGTCTATGATAGTGGTTATCATACGTCGGCTGATGTCATCGCAACCGACTGCCTTTGATTTAATTGCGAGAATAATCTTTTTGATCTCCTCCGACGTGACTGGAGTGAATTGAAAAGGTACGTGATTGGGACGGGGCAATCCGGCTATAGAGTCAACCGTTTGACACTTGGTTGGGCCATCAATTGTGTACGAGGTAGAGAAATGGTGGTTAATGGTATCCAACTCAATTGTCTTATTATATGTCTATTAATTTTACTTTTTAGTTAATATACAAAGTAAATTATCATATGGTTTTAAAACTTACATTAAAAGCGTTTTCACACTCATCCGATATCCGACATCCGATATCCGACATCCGATATTCCATATCCGACATCCGATATCGGAGGAAGTCAAATGTAAGAGATATGTATTTTTCTTTCACATTGTCCGGCCCGATATCGGTTATCGGAGCCAACACCACTGTTTTGGCCCCGATGTCGGATATCGGATGTCGGATATCGGATATCGGATGAGTGTGAAAACGCTCTTAAGAGCACAAAGACAAGACAAGCTTAGGTTGCTTTGCAACATCTGGCGGCCAGCCTGACGTAATATTTGTTCATGTTCAAAGTGAAAAAAAAAACCGCTGACTTTAAAACTATGTAAAGAACCAAAGAAATAAAAAGTGTCTTTACAACAAAGTGAAGTTAAGTTGTTAAAACAATTGTGCATTCCTTGGGAACGAACCCAATGTTCTATGTTAAGCACATGTATTTAAAATATTTAGATGTTATAATATTTCTAAAATAACTTGCTTGAACGAATGCAAATATGAAAGGATGATAATCATAATGTTGGAATATATTCTTGAGATGACGAAGTTGGTGGAGATGACGCCATTTTTAGGCACCATATAATTGTAGATTTTTGCAAGTTTGATCCATGGATGAATTGGTCAAAAATGCAGAATAGGTAATAGAACTAGCCAAAAATGCAATAAAAATCCATAAAATAGAATTCTATCTAAAAAATAAACAGAGCTCTCGCCGAGATAAGCGCAAAGTACTATAATTTTTTTGTAATTATATAATTAAAAATGCATGACCAGCTGGTTAAATTGGGTATATAATGTTGGCATATTATTATACTGTATCATAATTTGCATGGTTTGATATTCGGTAGAATAAAATTAATTACATTGCACGAACGCATGTTATAATTTGAATGTAATTATAAGCTTGAAAGTCAACAAAGAGATCATTTTATCGCGCCTTGTATACAATGGTACCCGGCGCACGCGACTACCTGAGAGCGTGCGCGCGGCGAGGCACCATGTGGGGGGTTTAGACCCTGCGTCTGGATGTAACTGATTTTGGCGTATTTAGAGTCAGTTGTGGTTGGGACACCGCTTTGACACGTAGACTGATTGCATTGACATGTATTTAAACTCTGCTGTTCTTAAGCAAGTGTAAATAGTGACGAAGCGAGATAAGACTTTGTGCCGAGTCGTGTCTGGAAGCAACGCTCTTCTGAATTGATATTAATAATAATAATAATATATTCATTAATTCGAGTAACAATGACTCACATTGGTTAGTTATAAGGACTTATCCTAAGTTAGTAATTACATAGTATATTATATTATTCAGCCCTCACAACTCCAGCAGAAATCACAATACAGTAATTCATATAGCTGCAGTCTAACCTACTCGCTATCATAGACAGGATACTGTTGGAGCTGCCCCCACCATGCGCACGAGGGAGGCGCACCGCTTCCACATAGTCGCATAAAAGCAGTCTACCCGCGTTTCTGCAAACATCCTCGATGCACTACAGTACCTGGGCAATCCCATGAGTACCCTGAAGGCGTTGTTGTGCTGGACCCGCAAGGCGCTTTACGACGTACGGGGACAATCGGCCCACAGGCTGCACGTGTCAAATTTCGTGCAATAAGCTCTGAAAAAGAGTATTATTACATTTTTGAGCAACGTGAGAACCTGCGAGCCTACATAGTCGCCCTAACCGAAAGCGCTCTGCGTTCCCTTTCAACATCATCACCATCCCTGAGGTCAGGGGTTAACTCTTAAAAACTATACGCCAACAGTTCTGTGAGCACTATTGATTTCACTCCACTTTTTATTTGTTTTCTTTGGATATTTATATAATTTCGTTACAAATTAATCAAATAATTATTTGTTTGAAATATTTCATAGTGTAAAAATTTAATACTAGAACTTACCTTTTTTTATAGCATAGAGGAAAATCTTAACGCACACGGAACCAAATACATTCCTCGACGTAGTTATCACATATATTGTGTTACTTTTATATGAAAGCAACTCTTAGTTTAACGTATTAAATAAAGCCTCATATAACGAAAAATTACTTTTTTTTTCAAAATTAAATACTTTTTAACAGGGCATTTTGAAAAGAAAGAAGAAGAAGAAGAAGACGTATTTTAAATATTTATGATAGTTTTGAATCAGAAGAATTATAATATGTTAAGGAGTTTCTTAAACATATATAATATAAGTTAGTGACCAGGATATTTTATTCTATAGCTAATCGTTGCCAGTGGCTTTGCCCGCGTGACATACTGCTCCTGTACCCGCGAACCAGTTCCTTAAAATTTCTGTGAGCCTGCTTAAAGCAAATAATTATACATACATATATAGAAATATTAATCCCGTAACTGCGAACCACAGGAACCTATACCCGGTATAAAATAAAGGTCGAACGGGATGAAAATTATCCATCCAAGTATACTCCAACAGATAAAAAGGTCTGGTCATTTTTGATGTTCGTTGAGATAACGAAGAATTTGGAAAATACTTAAACCTTCAGTCAGTCTTGCATTATTTAAGCGAAGATATGTTAAGATCTATACAGGTATGTAAACATTACGTATCCTAATTTACAATAATAAAAATATCCCAGAGTCTGCTGTTCTGCCCCCTATTAATTTGTTCAGGTTTAGTTTGTTCCGTAGTCCAGACCTCGTTATTGTGAAAACTAATATTACCAAACTATATAATGTTACAAAACTGGGATACGTATGATTTAATATAATATAATTAAAGACATGAGTGGATGAAGGGCGTAACTAACATTTTTGAGATTTTTGATTTTTTGCCTTATATGATGGTTATTGGTGTATATAAACTGTATTGGACCAAAAAAAACCCGCAATTTAAGCTCAGTTTCAAAATACCAGAAGATGAAGGATATAACTGCAACAAAAAAAGCAAAAGTGTCATGGAAGAAGGAGGTATGTGACTTAACACCTTCTTACATTTGAAATTGGTCAATTAAACGTATTTCTTCCATGGAAGAAGGGGATATGTGCAGGAAAATGTACTGCCACGATGCTTTATTTGCTGCTCTTCTATGTATACTACTAGACTGGCTGTGTATAACAAAAAACTTAGTAACTATTCTGAAAAATTAGTACTTGACTAACAACAATGAATAACTTTTTGTTACCGTTATACATGACAGTACAAAAAGGCACACTATGGTGTACAGATTAATGTCAAAATATATTAGCTCATTATCAAGTTTTTATACCAGATTGTGAATCTTTTAATCTGAGATCTATTATACAAACTCTATGGACGCCACAAGTGTGGCAAAACGGCTTCATACATACATGCCATAACGTGCACACATTGTCAGTTTAAAGAACAATATTGACATTAGCTAACTCACGCAAAACCGATATTCCACACCGTTTTCGTGACGAATTTTCTTACGAAGCTGTGTCTATACAGTATATGGTCTCAGCTGACGACGCGCAGCAGTGAAAATTTTTTGTAAGTCCACGAATGATCAATCGTTGAAGATATGTCATGTTGCGCATCTGCTGATGCGCAACATCGCGCATGTGTTACCGAACTTCACGCTTTGCATGTCAAAAATATAAAAAAAGTATCCAATCTGATTTCGCTCTGACTCCGTACCGACTTCATTCAGACTCCACCCCGACTCCCTCCAACTCCAACTACAAACCGGCTCCACTCCGGCTCTAAGCCGACTCCGGAATGGAGTCGGCTTGACAACCGACTCTTCTGCAACTCTAAACCGACTTCACACCAACTCCGAACCGACTCCAAACCGAGTCCACTCTGAGTCCTTCCCAACTCCACTCGAACTCCCTCCAACTCTAAATCGACTCCACTCTGGCTCTAAACCGACTCCGCTTCAGTTCCAAGGCGACTTCATTTTGACTCCAAACCGACTTCAATCCACCTCCCTCCTACTCCGACTCCTTCCAACTCCACTCCCACTCAAACACCAAACTGATTCCAACACCGACTCGACTCCACCTCCCTCCAACTCCATTCCAACTTCAACTCCAAACAGACTCCAAATGGACACCATTCCGGCTCTAATCCGAGTCCACACAGGTTCCAAACCGACTTCGCTCCAACTCTAAACCGACTCCCGCCGCTTCAAAATTCAGACTTCACACCGACTTCATACCCACTCCAAACCGACTTTACTCCAACTCGGAACCGACTTCAAATCAACTTCTAACCGAATTCACTTCGATTCCCTTCCTACTCCAAACCGACTCCACTCGGGCTCTAAACCGACTTCACTTGAGCTCCAAACCGACTCCATTCCGATTCCAAAGCGACTCCACGCCGACTCCACTCCAACTCCCTTCTACTCCACTCCACAACCTACAACACCGAACCGACTCCAAATCAATTCTACTCTAAATTGAAATTAACTCCGCTCGAAATCCCTCCGAGTTGCTCCTTAACTTAACTGGCTAATTAAACCACTAGGGTGCCGTGTGACATACACCTATGTACAAAAAAAAAGACTGTCGAAGTACTCACCAAGGAAAGGATGTCTGTTTCTTTTAAACCTGGTATTAAACATTCTGTCGAACAGTATCAGAGTACTCCCTTCTTCCAATCTTAATATTCGTAATTTCTATTACATTGTCAATGGCTGAAGAATGTATATGCACAGTTTTTCAAATAAATAAATTTCCATCCACTTATTTGTATGTTTATGCATCTCCGATAATAAATATGGACAATTACTATAATTTGACCCCATAATATTACGACATGAATTATAAGAAAACATAATAATTGCAAATGAAATGTTCAAACTTTGAAGCCGATTATCTCGATATTTAGAAATCGTTAGTTACCTCCTTCATCCAATCACCTCTTCAATTAATCATTGAATAAATAAAACCTCCAAACCAAAAACTTATTTCAATCTTGATTATCTATTTACCGTAAGATAGTTTTGGTTTATGAAAATAATGGCTCGGCCAATAGAATGCCATGACGAGCTCTCGTGTGGCTGTCACAAGCACATTTTTGAAGATTTTAAATTTTGAATTTTTAGTTACTTTACCGTAAGAGTGTTTTAGTCTGTGGTAGTTATGGCTCGGCCAATAGAATGCCACGACGGCTCTCGTATGGCTGTCACCCACGGAACAGAAAAAAATGGTGGAAGTGTGAAGTAGGCGTGGCACGCGTGTCATTCTTATGCGGAGATTTGCAAGACCTTACTATTTCGACCTTCAGTCGTATCTGTCATCACGTGTATGACAGTTTTGCACCGTGTGTTATTTAATACTATTTAATAGAAATATGCCTTACTGGGCCATTTTGCAGTGTACAGAGGATAGTAGGAGCATAAATATTCGAAATGGAGTTGTTTTTTACCATCGATAAGTTTGGATATAGCAGAATTTATAACAAATCTTATTGATATGCAAAGAAATAAAATCAAAAAAATATCAACCTTACCACATATCAATAAAGCTGGGGTGCTAGGTAGGACAACCTCCACGTGGTGCACCCTGGTAACGTGGACGACGATGTGGGCTTCGCGCAAGGCGCACGTCGTCGCCCATGGCTAATAGTCCACCACCACCAAGGAGGGGGGGCCTTATGGCCGGCTTGGAGCTCTCCGGATGCACACTGCTAAGCAGAGCGTACTTAGTGGAGAACTCCCAGGGCGACGAGTACTTCGCCACTGAGTGATCAGTGGCGAAGTACACGGTCCCGTAGGGACCATCGATCGGCCGAGCCGTTACTCCGTCAGACGGGCACGGTGGCTCTTCGGAGCTGCGAGGAAGAAAACCTCTATAAAAAAAAGACGGCTTGCACTCTGGGAGTGCCGGCAGAAGTGAAAACATTTTCTTTTATTCTTTCTTCGTTATATACATAGAAAAAGATAAAAAAGAACATACCATACCATACCTATAATATAGCGCTAATCATAGAACCTATCACTTATTTTTCAGAAAATTAGCAGAAAATAAGTGATATGTTCTATGATTAGCGCTATATTATAGGTAAAGAAAATAATAAATTACAAAAAGAAAAAATAATCACAAAAAGTTTCAGAGAGCCAGGTGGTTTGAACCCGATACTATCTGAAACTATAAGGACTTACAGTCGAAGTGCTTACCGTTTAAGCTACGACGCTATCTATCGTAACTTGCAAAATAGATAGTCTGTACCTAATCTTGTATGACGTCAGTCGTCGGTTACGGTTCAAAGGTCAACTAATCCTGACGCTTCCTTAACATTTTACACCCATCCAACGCCGCTAAAGAAGTTTTCACTTCAAAAATCACCCCAAACCCCACGCTCTGACGCTTGGCAATGGGATGCATCGCTGGGGGGAACTCAGTGCCTAGGGCGTCACTCACTCACTCTCTCACTCCCACCTTCCCACCTTCCTCATCCTCACATCCACTCCCAACCCCCCCTACTTCCACCCCAACGTCGGCGGACAGTAACCGTAAAAAAAAATATATGACTATGGAAACAAAATTAAAAAATCTACCCATGAGGGTACTCGGACTCTGTCCGGGGAACCCCTTGCTGTGACTGGTGGTCGAATGGACACCCATTCGGCGACCAGCCATGGCGACCCCCACCCGGGTTCATCCCGGGTGGTATATGGGAGGGGTCACCACAGTCCCACAGGCCCAAGGGTGTGCCTCAAAACCACCCAAAAAAGCGACGCGGAAGACGTGTCTACCCATACTAGTTCGGAGATGGAGTCCGCTGACGACATGGGTAGCGAGACCGAGGATGCCCTCGGTCTTGGTGTCATGTCCGAAGTAGAAAAAAGAGACCTAGGTCGAGCGGACCAGGCAAAGGCCCACCTAGAAAAGTAGTGGCTACCACCGCGGGTAGAGGTCGGAAAGCTGCCTCTACAGAGCGAAAGGGAAGGTAGTAGAGCCGCCGGCGACTGTGCCCCCGCTGCCAAGCGGAAAGGTCACGGAGGTACCGGCGGCGCAGAACATCCTGGCGGCGCTTTCCCGCATTTCTGGCGTCGTAAAAGGCCAGAAAAATATTACGGGAAAAAAGAGGGTCGTGGCGGACGCGGTCACTGGCGCCGCCAAAGCGCTGGAGGAGCTCCTCGAAAGGAGCGTCTCCAGCGAGGAGGGGAAACTCCGGGCTCGTGTTGCGAGGCTGGAGACGGAGCTTGCTGACTCCTGCAAGCAGCAACAGCTGATGCGAGATCGGCAAGCTGACGCAGCTGGTCCAGGGGGCCGGAGAGGCTCGGGGTGTGAAATCCCCCGCTCCCCGTGCACCACTTAAGGTGACACCCACAATGGTCCAGCGGCTGGAGGCCATCGAGCGACGCCTCAGCGTCCTCGAGGGCCCGGTCCTACCGCCCGCTGCTGGCGGCACCCGTCGTCGCGCCATGCGCGGCGACGGCTGCACCCAGTAGAGCTACTGGTCCCAAACCGAGGGCCTCTGCCCCCAAGAAGACGGCACCTGGGGGAAGTGGAAACCCCGCCTTCACAGGCACAGCCAATGCTCCCGCTGCATCCCACAACCCCTCCAGAGAGGGGTTCTGGGAGGTGGTGGGAGCAAAAAGAAGGCGAACAAGGCCGCCAAAAAGGCGGTTAAGGCCGCCAAGAAGGCGGCAAAAGCCGCCGCAAAAGCGGCAATGGCTTCCGCGGCGTAGGCGCCAATGAGGCTCCGCGCTCCCCGTTCCAATCGATGGCATGGCACTACTTGCACAAAATCCCTCAAGTTCAAGCGAGTTAATACTCAAATGAGAACATTCTTAAATAAAAAATAAAATATAATTCATCAGTTAAACTAAACTATTTTTTTTAAACCAATATGAAAGTCATCATCTTCACGAAACTAGTCCCGGTTGCATCCAAAGCTTGTACTTTGAAGACAGGGGTCTGCTCTCTAGTCCGCTCGTCTGTAGTTTAGAATCGGTAGGGCTCCAAAAATTTAAACGAGATCCATACCAAAAATCTCAACATACTAATTAGCTTTCATTTAGCAGTAAAATAGAAAGTTAATTGAAGTAAACTTAATTGCTCCATTGTTATAATTAATTATACGCATTATTAAAAAGTAATTTAATACTGTGGTGTTTCGTCTATAATACTGTCGTTTTCAAATTGAGTGTGCATCAGTCAAAACGTTACGATGAGTGTTACTACTAAATTCACCCTTATTGGTGAGTATTCAATTCTGGATTATATCACATTACATTTTAGACATTCGTCTTAGTGCCCGGTGGAGTAAATAGTGCTGCCCTATCTCTTTCTGTGGGTGTCGGAAAAAGTGACCAAGAGATAGGGCTGTTCCCCATTGGTCAGTAAACAGATATTCCATGACTAAATGCTCGCTGGACGGCGATAACATTTCCCCTATTACGTGGGACCGAAAACCATAGTAACGAAATATAGGTGTTTATTCATCTCCGTCTACCCCTTTGGGGACTTACAGGCCTAATTATATGTTGGAGCCAATATATTTTGATCCCGTCACCCACATGTGTCACTAGTGGTGTGGTTCTTCCTAGGATACACTCGAGGTTTGTAATAAAATATTCTCGAGAAGGATCATTCTGTAATTATAGTTGGCTCGACACCTTACATTGATGAGATCACACCTAGCTAGGAAATTCTTTTCATCAAAACAGTTTCTTAAACACAGACAGTTCTAAAATTTATTACAAAGATAATACAGTCAGCACCAGATCGATCTTAACTGGTAAAGTACTCAATTTTGTTATCTTAATACCTTAGTATTCCCCTTTCCTATTATTACTCATTATTCCGATATTTGGTTCGGACAATAAAATCAATAAAACGGTTTGATCAATAATTGATTCAATTTGACTGCTATTAAGAGCATTTTTAGTACTTTCGAAAACGCCATCTAACTATGAGGTTAGTAACCTCACAGAAATGTAGATTGCTTTTGATTTTATATAAATCACACTGAACAATGTTTTGGTCTAATCGAATTGAAATCGTAGCATTACTGAATCTGATCACTGTACTCACTCTCCATATCATAGTGCTATTTTGTTATTTTTTACAGTATTGGCGCTATGTTGCAGTTTTTGGGTGACCAACGGTATGGTATACCACGTATTGCGTTTCTATGATTTGAAATCACACGATATGATACCTTTGGATAAAATAAAACCAACTGAGCATTGCTCATCGTGTCCAGGTGTTTACCAGCCAGTTTGTGCTGACGATAACCGCACCTATATTAACGAATGTAGACTGCGATGTAGAAATATTAACACGAGAAAAGTAAAAAATTATGCCAAGTTTAAAAGATTCGGTCCTTGTACTGTATTTCCTGACTATTGAATGTTCACCCCCTCACTATATCATGCTAGTACAAATACAGTGAAATAAATAGTAAACAAATACATAACTGAGTTTTTCTTTTTTTTTGATAAAAGATTTCGCCCAATATCGTTATCCCCTTGGCATCATTTCCTGTTGCATAACTTTGGTGTGCAGGGTACAATTTCTGCTTCTCAAGGCAGCGAAGGTCATGGTGGGTTCCCAAAAAGCCCATAACTCACACCACAAACTTTGCCTGATAAGTCATCTGGATATACCCAAATTCCTTACCATCCAGAGAGGTGTAGCTAATAGTCAAGCTTTCTTTTAAAACCCATTCATTCTATACACCGATGATGATCGATTTATAATTATTTAGCAATACATTGTACTGGCAACAAAAAATCGTTCGGTGTGTCATAATTATATTATACACCACTCCAATAATGCCTACTTACAGTCAATAGTTAGTTGCTTTCTCGCCGACGCGTGGTGGGACAAGAACAAAGCTTTATTAAATATAACGAATGTACTCAACTGGTATATTTACACTTTACAGACACATATTAGCGCTTGACTGGCTGAAGCGTGTGTTTGGAAGACAGCAATTCTACTTTGATATTCAGTCTCCGTTCAACTTCATGCTAAGCTGAATATGAAAGGCTGCCTTTAATGATGTGATTATAGACAGTTGAAAGCCTTCAAATTTCTTACTGCAGGTATCGTTATGTTGTTAGGAACAGTGTTTGATCTAATTTTAATGTAGTTTTCGAATGTTAGGGTATAACAAGCTTCTCATCTGCATTAGAGTGTGAAATTATTGTGCATGTGGCCAGCGTTTTAGTTTCAGTAATACTTTAAAAAAGTTCTTGATCTGTAT
Source organism: Eilema caniola (assembly GCA_949126895.1). Lineage (NCBI taxonomy): Eukaryota > Metazoa > Arthropoda > Insecta > Lepidoptera > Erebidae > Eilema > Eilema caniola. The sequence continues at coordinate 9,367,781 of OX421460.1, read as the reverse complement.
GTAATTTGTTAGGATCAAATTTAGCAACTCGATTTTGAAGCAGACATTTTCCAGTACCGGCTGCCATATGAGTATCTATGGCAGTCGTTTATGGGTAGTTACATCCCTAAAAAGTCCAACAACTGGTCTAACGAGGGTTGTAACTGGTCTGGGTTGTGGAAGTCAGATGGTAGTCGCTTCACAGTAAATATCGAAGTTTGGCCAAATCCTCAGTTAAATTGGTATAGCGGACTCTCCTGCGACTCCAAGTTGAAGATGAAGATCTCAAGATGAAGAAGAAGATTCTCAACTGAGATTGGTGAAATTTTTCATACGCGTTTAAATGGTAACATGGGGCTGGTTTGATGATGGTGTAGGAAGTACATTGCACTTCCTCTTCTGAAAATAGAGACAGTATGGTATATCGTCATGGGAATTTGTGAAATAAACATAGACTTCTTGTATTTAAGTTCTTTGGGCTAGTATTGGTCCGCATAGCTCCCCTGCTATATGATATAACTATAACTAAAATGTGGCAAATAATTTTTTTATGCAAGACTTGTGCTGATTTTTTTTAGCGCCAACAGAAAACAAAGAAGAACTTCCGCGATACAAGCTTGTGGAATCAGCCATTATTATTTTCATTTCATTACAACAGATTACTTAAAGAAAAGCTTGTTACACGACTGCCCAAAAAAGGAGTGTATTGTGTTTAGGGTTCACGTATGTTTGTATGTGACTTTCTTTGTGCCACCATATCTCCTAAATACCTGTACCGATTTACATGTGTGGGATATCATTAGAATCCTTGCGTTAACCCGAGTGACACTGGCTATATGAAAATATGAAAAACAAAAAAAAAAATTAAGGAGCCACATACAGATGTTGAAAAAAAATTTCCTAAACCTATCGAGTGGGGTATCAAAATGAAGGATTTTAAAAGACAATTTCTTATATATTCACAACTTATGTGTTTCTTTGTAATATGAAATGAGAAATAATATTTAAAAAAAATGAAAATTGTATTATTAACAACTACCTACACTAAATTAGCTGACTCTAGAACGCTGAACCTATATTATTCTTAACCTAGTGTATATGGCAAAACATTATTTAAACACAGAGAGCAAGAGAAATTGTACGCAACAACATTTATATCATACTAGCTGTTGCCCGCGGCTCCACCCACGTGGATGTCGGTTATCGCGACCAAACATAGCCTATGTCCTTTCTCAAGGTCTAATTTACCACTATACCAAATTTTATCAAAATCGGTTCAGTGGTTTAGGCGTGAAAACGTAACATACAGAAAGACACAGACAGACAGTTACTTTCGCATTTACAATATTAGTATGGAAGCTGGGAGTACTTTCAAGCGGTGAAGGCGGTAACAGCTTAGCTGGCTAAAACTCCCATTAAACAATATATCTATGCCTTCGAGCTCATGTTATTGTTGTTGTATATTTTTGCAGACACCTATTTGTCACGGTAGCCTACCCGGTTGCACACAGCTATTTGGCACGGTAGCCTGCCCGGTAACGCAGGGGAGCAGCTATCTAGCGTCCGTTTGTTATTAAATATTACATAATTAGTATAATATGGAGTAATGGAGTGCTATATTCCCAACCACTGGATCACAACAGGAGCGAGCAAACGCCCGCGGTTTAATAGGCCGTGCAGAGAAGCTAGAGACCGCAAGCAATCTGCGTAAAAGGCTTGGACCACGGCAGTTGCCAATCAGGATTCGAACACCGCTGAAGTGAAGCGGAAATTGAATGCCGCCTCGAGGTCTTGTAAAAAGGCAACGGCCAGGGCAAAGTTCGAGTTCATCGGTAGAATTGGCGAGCGGCTTGCAAGGTACCCATTTGGCAGCCGTGCATCTTGGTCGCTCGCCAAAGCTGCCGAGGGAAATTTCTGTCAGTCTTGCCTCCCGCCGCTGCAAAAACCCGACGGTAGTCTGGCCCATGGTGCTAAGGAAAAAGCCGAACTCTTGGGTAATCTCTTTGCGTCAAACTCGACTATGAACGATGGGAATGCCGAGCCACCTATTCTCTCCAGCTGTGGTGCTTCTATGCCGGAAATAAATAAATAAATAAATAATAATAAATAAAAATTTTATTTCTCACCAACAACCAAATTACATAAAGTGTTTACACAACTTAGAGTATACAGAATATGGCTGTGGATCGCTGGTGCCTGTTGTAGGTAAAAGATTACCTGTATTACTGGTCACCAGGATTCCACTATAACACAATGCGTATGTAGTGCTCAAAAAAAAAAAAAAGAAATAACAGGATAGTCGGTATTGGTACAGAATATGCTATCGATTAAAATATATAAAGCATGCATGTGCGTGTGTGTGTGCGTGTGTGTGTGTGTGTGTGTGTGTGTGTGTGTGTGTGTGTGTGTGTGCGTGTGTGTGTGTGTGTGTGTGTGTGTGTGTGTGTGTGTGTGTTTGTTTGTGTGTGTGTGTGTGTGTGTGTGCGTGTGTGTGTGTGTGTGTGTGTGTATGCATTAGAATTAAATGATCAAAGACTTCGTCGTCATTTCAATACTTTCAATAATTGTTCTATGTCAGAGTATGTTTGACAGAGAAGCCATTCGTGGAGAGTAGTTTTGCACTTGTACATGTTTAGACCATGAAGACACAAAATTTTATGCAATTTATTATAAAGGTACGGACCCAGAAAAATAAAGAATTTTTGGCTAAATGATGTCCTGACCCTCGATGAGACAGCCACTAGATGATTGCGGCGAGTGGTGTCTGTCCTAAACTCTGTCAAGGAGTGCTGTTTGATTACAGTAGCTAGAACAAAGAGCTGTCTGACGGTCAGTACTTGGCAGTATTCATAAAGCTCAGTTGTAGGACACAGGCGAGGCTTAAAAGAACAAACCTTCAAAACAGCCCTCTGGGCACGCTCCAAAACGAGAAAAGGAGTCTTATCAGCGCCACCCCATGTTGTGATGCAGTAACTTAAAATAGATTGGCATATCGCGAGATATACCATCTTCATGACGTTTGGGTCAGCCGAGTAACGTAATTGCCGAAAGATATAAATGAGTTTGCGGACCCGACCCGTCAAGTAGTCAACATGTGGTTTGAAGGTTAAGTTTTGGTCAAGTACAATCCCTAAATATTTGATGGATGAAACTCTCTCAATGATGCAGCGGGCACCAGCTAAGAGCTGGCTGTCAACTGGTGAAACAGTGATTTGTAGCGAGTTCTCTGAGGGTAGATCAAAGTTGCGAATTTTAAAATGAATAACCTTAGTTTTACTCACGTTTAGAGTTAGTAAGTTTGCCCTAAGCCATTGGGTAACGGCATTAAACCCGTTTTGAGCCAAACTGTAAGTCCTGGTCAAGGTATCGGAAGAGAATACCAGTGCTGTGTCATCTGCATACGAAAATATTTGTCCATTGTCAAGTCCAAGATTGCATAGGTCGTTTACATAAACCAGAAACAGGCTTGGGCCAAGGACACTCCCCTGAGGAACACCATACTCAATGGATGTTTCAGAGCTTGCATAAAGGCCAATCTTAACATACTGAGATCTACCAGTAAGATAACTCTGGAACAAAAGTAGCTGAATCCCTCTCACACCCAATGATTCAAGCTTAGATAGCAAAATGGGAATCGAAACCGTGTCGAATGCTTTCGCAAGATCCAGAAAAAGTGCTACACATTTCTGCTTATCGTCTAGTTTCCTAACTATGTGACCCACTAAGTTGTGCACAGCATCGGCAGTGGAGTGATTCCTCCTAAATCCGTACTGGTTCACAGATAGAAGATCACATGATTCTAGGTAATTGACAAGCCTGAAATTAATAATTTTCTCTAGTATCTTAGACATCGCGGGCAAAACTGATATTGGCCTGTAGTTTTCCACACGGTTACGATCACCCGACTTGAATATAGGATGAACAATGGCTCTTTTAAAAGCTGTGGGAAATATTCCAGTGTTCAAGCACAGGTTACATATGTATGTAAGAGGTGGTACGATGATGTTCCTGTGCTTTTTCAAGAACCCAGCTGAGATTCCGTCCCAGCCCGAAGCACTGTCGTTCTTTAATGACATGAGTACACGCTCAACTTCCGATGCATCTGTGTCGAGTAGGACAAAAGAGTTAGCACTGGGGCATAAGTGATTGGTCGCACGGTCTATCCTAGAAACATTACTGTTGTGTATTTCTTCAACCAGTTGCCTGCCAATGCCAGAAAAATAGGTATTTACCCCCTCGACACACAATTGTTTGTCTTCCTGGAGGCACAGAAGTTCATCAGCCGGGGATTTCGCTTTAGCGGTACTGGTGACTGACTGAATAACCTTCCATACTCGTTTGCAATTGCTACCAGCTTTCTGAAATTCGAGCTTTTCAAATGCAGTTCTAGTCTTACGCAGCAAGTTAACGCAATAATTACGATATCGCCTATAAGAGAGCTCTATTATTTCATTTCTTGGTTCTTTTTTCATTTGTTTGTAAAGATTGTCTCTGTGACGCATACACCTCAGTAAACCTGGGGTAATCCAAGGTTTGATAGGTCTTTTTCTTCGCGACAATTTTACGGTTTTGCTGTTAGTAGAGATAGCAGAAAGAATAGGCTCATACAAACGTGTCAAAGCGAGATTAGGGTCATCGGCCGCGTAGACATGGTCAAAGTTTATACCCAGTAAATCATTGGTCAGTTTGTCGTCGTCAATTTTTGTTACAGAGGTTCGAGTAATAGATTTTTTCTTTTTCAAAGATAGCGCACCAACAATCGCGAAGTGGTCAGTGACGGTCGACTCAACCACTAGTATCCGAACAGGTAAACGAGACCTCAAATTCAAGTGGTCAAGGCAAGTCAGGCGATCATGAGTCAGAAAAGTATGACCTAGGAAAAGTCCATGTTGGGCCAGAACATCCATGTAGTCAATCGAGTATTGATCCAATTGACCATCGGCAATATCAATGTTAATGTCGCCCATAACAACTATATTACTATACGCCCTAACCCCATGCAGAAGGCTGTCCAGTGATTGGATGAATCTTGTGGGGTCTCTGAAAGCGTAAGGTCTATAGACGCCAAAAATAACCAAATCTGCACCCACCGTAACCAACAGACAGCTTGAGTCCTGCAAAAAGGGTTCTGTGACCGTTACATTAGTTAATGTTGTTTTAATATACACCACCACTCCATCGTTCTGATTATGCGTGATTAAAGTTTGATAAGAATTGTATCCATCTAGTACAGGGACAATAGGATTCTGAGACAGCCGGCACTCACTTAGAATTATAATGTCGGGATAATCGCCAATTCTTTGCATTAAAGATAGAAGTCCCAAGAAGTTCGCATTAATGCTACGTATATTTAGCGATAGTAAAGTGATACATGAACCTGACACTGATAGCAGCCCAGAACACTCCTCGGCACTGCACTGTATAGCCTCACAGAAAGTGATGTTAGTAAGGTCAGACAGTAAGTCATTAATCGCCGCGAATTTTAGTTGGGATTATCCAATAGGCGGAAACTCGATGTGTCCATATACCTAACAATAATCTATCCGTTCGGAATCGGAGTCTCGGAGGAAAGTTGTACACGCTAATTTCCATTTTGGCCAGTGAAACGTCACTAGAGTACCAAGAGGGCCAACAGGGCCGTAAACTTTCCGAGCATATCATGATTGTAAACTTAGTATTATAGTAATGGTAAGACGTAGCTAGTTCAGGTGTAAATAAGTGCATGTTACGTAATTGAGTACAGCCAGTACGGTGTGCAAATTGTGCAGAGATGGTGTCTGTAACACTTGTGTTGATGCGGGTACAATTTATGAACATCATTAAACAACAACTAAGATTTTTATGAACAAGAAAAATGGGTATATGTGAAGACAGTTTGACAAAGTTTACATCATTCATCCATTGTGAAAATAATAATTTGAAATTGAATAATTCAACATTATAAGCATTAAATGTTTTAAAAGTGCTCCGCTTCTGTTGTTTGTGTGAAATGTGTGTGTATTTATAAATGTAAAAGTTGATTGAGTTGTCCATGGAAACGTGTGTGTAGGTGTTACGATATTTGTTTACATAATTCATAGAGATAGTTAGAGAAACATTCATAGAGATTCTATGACAAAGTGAGAAAAATAACATAATAAATAAATCCCTGAATATATCCCCGAACATAAATAACATGCAATATAATGGTAAAACTGGAGTCTTCAGATGCAAACAGTACAGTCGTAAGGGTTCGATGACACTTGCCAATTCCAGTCATTTCTGTAGCTTCAGTTGGTGAATCTGGTCTTCGCTTCTTATGGTAATAAATGGTGATTGGTCATCCTTTCTTACATACACCTTCCCATAAGCTGTCCAGCAATACTTAAATAGACCAGATCGGGTTAGGTCTCGAGCGAGGAAGTGTAGGCGGGACCCCCTAGGGGTCAGATGTTCTGAGAGGTAGATGGGAGTGTCCTCATTTGTGGTTAGGCCCAGTTGCTTACAGGAGAGTCTAGACCTATGTTTACCGTTGTAAGCCTTGCTCATTTTCAAAACTTCCGCCCTTAAAAGTGTCGAACCGGTTTCCACTATTATCGGTGTATTACGATGTTCATTTTCCTTGCTATGAGATCTATATATGTCTTTTATATCCGATTGCACAAATTCGCAGTCTAAGTTACGGGTGAGACACATGACCATTTGAATAAGGTCTTCCTTAACTTCATTGTTTCGCCTAGGCACATTTTTCAGAACGAAGTTGGATTTGCGGTTACCTATTTGAATATCCTCGATTCTAGTCTCGAGCGTAGTAATACACAATTTGTGTTCTTTGGCTTGCCTCTCTAACAAATTATTTTTTTTCTGGAGTTCCTCATTCTGCCCGGCTAAAAACGCAATAGAGTTCTCAATGCTGACATTCGACTGTTGGATTTCTTTCAATACATTATTAATCTGCTGAACCTCTCTCCCTTGTTTTTCTGCGAAGATATTCAGCATTTGTCGCATTTCCCGCTTAAATTCTTCCAGTTGTTCACAAATTGAGTCATCTCTATCAACCCAAGTTCTTTTGCGCGTCAGTACATAATTGGGAGGCGTCCTGTTAGTCTTGTTACTCTTACGCAAGCAGCTCATATCAGTATCTGATAAAGATTTGTCCGTATTTGGAGTTTTTAATTGTTCATCTGTAGTACTAGCCGAGGGCGGTGATTGTGCAACTGTAGACATACTGATATTGTAGTTTATTTCAGTGACTCCAATAAACTTATACTAGTATTTATTATATACAGTATATGACGACTCCCAAAAACGAGTTAATAAGGCCACAAAAATTCACCGCGAAACACAAAAAGCAGGAGTAAGATCAAAAATAATTACAAAAAGACAACCATATACAAGGCTCGAACTCGTGCCGCATAGCTTGCCAGTCGCAGCGTTAACCGTTCACGCCACACGAACACACTGCAGTTTGGAGTGAAATACTCGATCAGTTGATATGTTGGGTTAAGTATCTTGAGTCAATGGGTGATCGGCGATGACCATATAAGGTAATTTGTGTGTTTCGATGCACCCAGAGATGAGTCACTGATACGGTGATAAGCACTTACGTTTTCAATGTTCGGTTGTCTTGTAAATGTTTTCGTTTATTTCACCACTTAATATTATCACCACAGTTACAACAATTTCACAATTTATTGGTGTTGGCTTCACAATTTTAACGATGTAAAGTACGTGTCTAGAACTTAGAAATTACCGACTTTACTATTTTTTAAAGTAACGAGCACAGTGTGTACGTCTAAACCGCTTAAGAGGCGCGGGGGGAGTTGTGCCCAGTACTTACACGCCTTTTCGCGCTCTCTTATTCCGCGAGACAAGTCCGGGCTCTTGGAAGACTGCGTTCATACATCCTGTGCCTATGAAAGGCGACAGGACCGACTCGTCCAATTACAGGCCCATTGCTATAACCTCCCTACTTTCAAAGGTTATGGAGCGCATTATTAATACGCAGCTCTTGAGATACCTGGAGGGAAACGATTTACTGAGCGACCGACAGTACGGCTTTCGCCACCGTCGTTCTGTCTTCTTGTGTATCTCACAAACCGATGGGCGCAAGCCGTCGAGAGTCGGGGGGAGGCACTAGCGGTCAGCCTCGATATAGCGAAGGCCTTTGATCGGGTCTGGCACAGAGGTCTTCTTACGAAGTTGCCATACTATGGACTCCCTGAGGGACTATGCGAACCCCTTCCCACGGTAACCACTTCTCATCAGGTGGGCCGTGTCTTTGGCTGCCACCTATGTGGCATAAAAAAAAATCGTCGTCGATGGCAGTTGCTCGGACCGCATGGACATAAACGCTGGTGTCCCACAAGGCTCTGTGCTGTCGCCGACCCTTTTTCTGCTGCATATCAATGATATGCTATCTGATGACTCCATCCATTGTTATGCGAAGAACTTGTGTCCGAAATCGAGACTACTCTCTTAGGAGTATCCGATTGGGGTCGACTAAACCTAGTCCAATTCAACCCCACTAAGACACAAGTATGTGTATTCACCGCAAAGAAAACCCCATTTATTGTACCGCCGCAATTGCTGGGTACATCGCTTACCATTTCCTCGAGTATCGGGATCCTAGGCGTTGACATCTCAAGCGACGTCCAGTACCGCAGCCATTTGGAGGACAAGGCCAGGCTGGCATCTTAGAAACTTGGAATGCTTAACAAAGCGAAGCAGTACTGGAGCACCTGCATACCAGCTTGACCCCTTCGAATTGATACAAAGACAGGTAGAGGCTCGTCGACAATCCCAGACTCGCAGGCGTTGTGGAACCTCAGCCTCAGGAGGGACTTTGCCTCACTGTGTGTGTTCTACCGCCTATACAATGGTTTGTGCTCAGATGAATTGTTTGAAATGATGCCGACAGCTACTTTCTATCACCGCACCGCTCGCCATAGACAGGGAGTTCATCCTCACACGTTGCGACCAGAAATGGTGCGAACCGTGCGGTACAAAAGGAACTTCATCCCACGCACGCTCAAGCTGTGGAACGACTCCCTGCTGTGGTTTTCCCAAGCGACTAAAATATGGGGTTCTTCAAGAAGGGCATAAGAAGGTTTCTTCAGGGTCGGCAGCGCGAGTGCGTCGCCCCTGGTGTTGCACACATATATATTAAAAATTACTAAAATGGCTCTTTCGAGGAAGCTCGCCAGACGGCGAATAAGCGGAAACAAGAATCTCCGCATACTCGTCAACAGAGGCTTAAAAACATGAGAGAGATAATGAAAAATCATTGCTCTCAGCTCTCTGCAGACAAGAAACGGAGACTTTCACAACAAGCTTCTCAGAGTGAATCCTTTAAAATGCAGCGCAGTAGTTTGGGACAAAAGAAAACAATGCGTACTAGGCATCATTTGCTAGTTGCTAGATCCCGAAATGAAGAATCTCCGACTAGCCATGTGATGAGGTTATCGCTGATGCGAGAGTACGCATCCTCAATGCGCGCACTTGAATCACCGTCTACGCGTGACAAAAGATTGATTCAGCTAAGAGATCACGCATCAAGTATGCGTGACCTCGAATCACCTTCTGAGCGAGAGAAAGGGTTGACTCAAATGCGAGAATACTCTGCACTATCACGTCAAAATGAGACTCCTTCTTCAAGAAAAGAAAGGCTTGAAGCGTCGCAACGAGATTATCGTTGCCGAAGGCAGCTTATTTTTGACGACACAAATTTTGAAAACCTTAAACATCAGGTCCCCGATGGTATTTGCTACTCTTGCGAAAATAAAGTCGCGTAAGACAGTTAGATGGCTTGGCAATCAGCGTTTTAGATCCTCGAAAACCTATCCACGAGCCGCACGATAAGAACTCTATAGAAGAGTTAAATCGCCTCAGAAATCTACCAAATATTCATTTGATAGAGCCTGCCCAGTGCTACCCAGCGCTAGTTACCGTAAGCGTGAATAAACTCACACACAAGCAGCGAGCGAGGGCATTCTTGCAAACCTGTGGAGCATAGGTTCGCAAGAGTCCATGACGTCATCATCTTTATCTACTCCACCCACACATCTCTTACAGAGTCACTAAAATGTAGAAAATAAAAATAAATAATTAAAAAAATTAAAAAACACAACTGCCCAATTTACAAAGAACTAAAAAGTAAAAAACAAGACCGAAACAGATAAATAAAAATTTCATCGCAGTCGGGGGACAGTTCCCTGGAACTTTATTTATCTCTGTTTGTCCCCCGACTGCAATGAAATTTTTATTTATCTGTTTCGGTCTTGTTTTTTACTTTTTAGTTCTTTGTAAATTGGGCAGTCGTGTTTTTTATTTTTTTAATTATTTATTTTTATTTTCAAAAGTATTTTTTTTAACTTTATATTGACTGAAATCGTATTTACATCCGAATTAAACAAGTAAATAAACTATTTTCATTAGAAATTTGGTGCCTACAAAAATGATAAAATTTGGCTACCTATGAAAAATGTAAGTACTAAAATGAATACATCGAAAGACATACTCAAATCATGAAATAAACTGGCCCTAATTAAAAAAAATGAGAAGGTCGTATGATAGATAGGTGTGGGCACTCGTCTGTAATACTTTTAATGATATCTATGTATTCGTACTTGTATAATTACGAATTATTGATTACTGTTTAACTTAAGAGTTGACTGCGGTGGGTGCAAAAAGAGAAATAATGTATTTGACTTGCTTTTCTGGGCTTATGTTCCCTTATAAATAGTAAATTATTTAACGAATTCTGTTTTAATTATGCCTCATAACTCTTCTGCATAGTGCGTCCCGAACTACGGAATAGGAACGAATATTCATATTTTACAAATTTATAGGGCAAATACACCTTTAATTTCATAGTTACTTCGAAGTCGGATAATGAAACAGGGTTGATGAGTAATTCATGAGTAGTATATTTATTTTGAAATAAGAGGTTGCTTGAAACGCACATTCGGATCTTCAGGCCCACACAAAACTTGAAAGAAAAACGTAGCATTTAGATACCATGAAGTACGCTTCAGTATAGTTCTTTTTAAAACCGTTTTCCAAAAATTTCGTTGAACACACGGTAAAGTAAAGTTCACCTTTTCATATAATGTTGTACGTAAAGGTGTATATGTCACCGCCAACTAGCCTAATCAGCCGTCCAATTAACTGCCAAGGCAGCTAATTAAGCAGCGCCATTTAATTAACGGCTTGAATCATATTCAGCCGTCTCGTTTTTTACATCATTTAATAACCTGGCTGGCTAATGCTTAGGCCAATCGTAAGATGGGGCACTACCTTGAAATAAGATAGAAAAATTACATACATACATACATATACTTACACCTGTAAATCCCCGAGGGAGTGGACAGAGACGTATTCACAGAAAATTAGTGATAGGTTTATTGAGATAGCTGCGCAGGTTAGAAGACTAATGCGGCAGCGGAGCATAGCTCCCGCATTAAGGCTTTTGAGGCTATTTTAATTATAACCATGCAGAAATGAATAATTGTCTTAGCTGTTTAATTGATTAAATGGCTAGGCAAGTAATTAACCGTCATCGATCCAAGCCATTTGCCTAGCCGTTTAATCAACTGGCTGAACTGAACGGCGCCGTTTAGTAAAGAGCCTAGGCAGTTAATTGAACGTCTGATTAAGCTAATTGGCTGCGACATATACATACCTATTGCCTTCCCCGTGTGTGCGTTTTATGTTAGGCCCAAGTATATTTTAGCGTATTCTAAAAATACAAACAAATTCCTCGTTTGAACTCTGTCGCATTCTGGCAGAACGCAAAACACTTATTTAAAAGGGTGATGTTGTGGTGAACGCATACTGGAAAGTAAACATTAGGGCAATCGCGACAAGCCCTTCTTAATCCAAGTGGAGGAAACAAACGTTTGTACTCTAAATCATACCTATCGCCTCTATTAAAAGGTGAGTTCACAGGGATGATTGTCGTTATTATTAGAATAACAGCATCTGCAATAAATAAAAAGAAAACTCTCTTAATTTCTCTATATTATGATGACTTCTGTGGCGTTGCGGAATCAGGTATAGTGCCTCATTCAGAGGCCAGGGGTTCGATTCCCGCTGAGAGAAAGTGTATGTATGAATATGTAAATTTGTATTGGTCTGAGTGTATAATCTCTTTATAACATTCATCATCATCATCATCATATCAACCTCACATAGTCAACTGTTGCCCTCCTTAACATTGAGATACTTAAAAAAACACTAAGTAAATTCATCTCCTTCAAGTTAGGTAAACCGGACTTAATTTGGGTCTAGAGAGTGCTGTATAGAATTTCGCAGAGTATGCCGACCTCACTGGCTGATTGTTGTTTCACACACCTGTTAATTAATGCACAAAGCTCTATCTCAGGTTGAGCACAGCCGTGTAAGCCAAACCATAGGGGAAAAAGTAAGTGGAAATACCAGGAACAGCCTTAACATGCTGATAAACTTGTATGCATTCCAACCGTTACATGGTGAAAACATATGAATTGAAATATTGAGCACATAGGTTTAAAAAAAAATAAAAAAAATTATCCCACACTTACAGAACATTATGCGAAGTACGAAGCACCATTAAGTACTGACATGTACGTCAACAAAATATGCCACTTGAAATAAACGTTAAAATAAACGTAAAGACTTGTGCTCTAAGTGCTGTTTCAAAATCGTCTTTAAATTCGTAGATGCCAATCAGTTTTTAATTAACTTCCAAAGTATACAAAGTTTAGCTTACTTCTTGTAAGATTGGATAGTTGGAAGTTAGAATGACGCAATAATCTATACTTAAAGGTAAAAGGTTGTTGTTTGATTATTCGTTTGTTTGACTATACTCAGGTTCGAATATAAAATATATTTTTGTGTTGAATATTCCATTTAAACTATACATCATCACGATACTACTCAAGGTAGCGGATCAGTAATCATAAATGTCAATAAACCGGTACATTGCCATACGTTCACGTCACGTCATTAGAACACCCATATATATTTCGCCAACAGTTTTTTTTTATGACATAGGAGTCAAACGAGCAGACGATCCGTCTGATGGTAAGCGATCACCGCCGCCCATGGACACCTGAAACACCAGAAGCGTTTTTAGCGCCCTTTTCTTGAAGGTTTGAAGGTCGTTTCGGTCCAGAAATTCCGCAGGCGACAGTTCATTCCACAGTTTAGCTGTGTGAGGCAGCAAGTTTCTGGAGAAACGCACAGTTGAGGACTGCCAACGATCCAAGTGGTGAGGATGAAAATGTAGTCGCGTAGGCCGATGGCGGAAAGATGCGGCAGAGATTAATCCGAACAATTCTTCAGAGCACTCCCCGTTGTACATGCGATAGAAAATGCAGAGCGAAGCTACATCTCTACGCAGCGCCAAGGGGCCAAGCCGATCCGAAATATGGCAGTCGACAATTCGAGTCGCTCGTCGTTGGATACAGTCCAGAGGGGCAAGCTGGTAATGAGGTGCCCCTGCTTATAGCTGAGAACAATATTCCAAACCGCTATGCGTACCTGTGCCTTATAGAGCTGAAGGCGGAGGGCCGGTGTGAAATACTGTCTTAATCTGTTAAGCACACCAAGCTTCTTTGAGGCTAATTTGGCCTTACCCTCTAAATGGCCGCTAAACTGGACTTCGCTCGAGATCTTGACGCTAAGTATTCCTAAACAAGCTGTGGCAGTCAGGGAATGCTCTCAAAATGTGGCAACACGACAAATTCTAGCTTTTTTGCCGTGAACGCGCAACCTTGTGTCTTGGTAGGGTTAAATCGGACTAGGTTCAATCGACCCCATTCAGATACTTCTTTTAAAGAAGTCTGAATTTCGAACACAAGATTGTTTTGGCTCTCGATGACGTTCTCCCGAGAGATATTGGTGCGGCGATAGGGGACAGGAGATATCGGAGTAAGCAGCATCACCCGTACTATCATCAGTATTACAATGAATGCCGCTGATTTGCAGCATGTCATTGACATGCAGACGGAATAGCGTAGGTGACAACACACAGCCTTGGGGGACACCAGCATTCACAGACATGGGTTCAGAGCATTCACCGTCAACTACGACCTTAATGCTTCTGTCTGCTAGGAAGCTACTGATCCATACACACAATTTCTCGGGAAGTTCATAGGATGGTAGCTTCGAAAGAAGAGCCCCGTGCCAGACGCGATCGAAGGCCTTCTTCATGTCCAAGCTAACGGCCAATTCTTCACCTTTTGCCCCGATCGCCTGTGCCCAACGATGTGTCAGGTAGAAGATCACCGGCCGAGCGACCTTTATGAAAACTGTATTGTTTGTCACTAAGCAACTGGTGGTCCTCTAGGTACCGAAGGAACTGGCAGATGATAATGGACTCCATTATTTTCGAGAGCAAGGTTATTGGCCTGTAATTGGCCGGAATCGAGTGGTCGCTTTTTTTAGGGTTCGGGTGCACCAAGGCTGACTTCCAAGAAGACGGGTCTACGCCTAAAGAGTAAGAGAGGCGAAAAAGACGCGTAAAAACCGGGGCCAACTCAGGAGCGCACATCTTCAGCACAATCGCAGGGATTCCATCGGGCCCAGTCGACTTATGAGTTTCGAGAGAACGAAGTGCTTTACGCACTGAGTTTTGGTTGGGCCGGATATCCGGCATACAGCTCTCGCACCGCGGTATAGTCGGCGGTGCGCATCCCTCGTCATCCAGAGATGAGTTGAACGCAAAGAGTTTACCCAGGAGATCGGCTTTGTCTTTTGCGTCGTGAGCCAATGTATCATTACTCATGTGCAAAGGGGGAAAAGACGGCGTGCAGAAGTTTCCTTGGATAGCTTTAGCAAGAGACCAGAACGCACGAGATCCCGAAGGGAGGCGCTCCAATTTCCGCCAATTCTACCAATGCGCAGTGCTCTTGCTCTGGCAATATCTGTTTTGAAGGATTTGGAGGCAAAGCTAAACTTCTTTTTAAATTCGCTAGTGTTAACGTCCCGAACTGCCTCTGTATCTAACCAGACTTTGTAAGGCTCTTGCTTATGATGAAAAGCCTCTTTGCAAGAATGACCAAACCAGGGTTGTGAATTGCCACCAACAGGAACTACAGAGGACAGAATGAAAAGCTCCATCCCCTGCAGCACCACGTCGGCAACAAAATCGGCAACGATGCTATGATCAACCAGTGAGAAGCAAACCTGCCCCCAGGGGTAGAACGCAAAGAAGGACCGCATCCCGTCCCAGTCTGTCTACCTATAGTGCCACACACGGCGGCTACCACTACCAGCAACTCGCACTGATCTCAGCGGATGGGATCTGCTGCTGCATAAAGTCTGCAGCCGTTTGGATGTGCTCGATGAGTCACACCCAGGATAGGATAGGTCAGCTGGAGATAATATTTGCGTCTCTGTCAAAAAGAGCAAGGCCGGTTTTGCTGTCTCGAGGTGTTGGTGGACAGCATTAATTATTTTTGCCTATTTTTGCATTAGTTTTGCCCCCCCCCCCCCCCCCGAGTGCGACGTGGGGCGGCATCGGCGTCCACGCTCAGGCACAATGTTACCGGAACATGGAAGCCCAGGGAGGGATTCTCCAGCGCAGCCGGTACCCTCCTGGGGTAGTCGGTTAAACTGCACAATCATCATTAGCGGGAGGGGGTTGGGGGGTTGAGCACTGGAAACTTTACTCACCGACAGGAACACAACACAACATACTTACAAAGTATGCAGTGTTATTATGGCTGTGGTCTTCTATAAGGCGGAGGTACTTCCCCAGTCGGGCTGCTCCATATTCGAGCGAGATGATACTTCGCTGTGCCCTACCTCTCTCAAGAAGTGCTGTTCATTTGGTGCTACCCAGGGGACACGTGTAGGTATCTAGAGCAAATCCCACGGACGCGAACAGCATTGCCCCCCAACTATAACTTTGTTTGGTCCCACGTCTGTATTACGTGGGACTGATCCCACATATTAGTGAGCCAGCCTATTAATGTCAAGCGGGCACTTAAGCGTCATTTAGACTGGGCGAGTTTCTCGCCTCAAAGATACAATTCTCGAAAAGAGAGAAAAAAGGTTGCTTCGTCTAAACATTCGCATAAACAATTTCCGCTCGCTCGTCCACGCCTGGCGGGAATGGCTTCGCAATTAAATATTGATAGTGTCCATCTAAAAATATTTTCAATACAATGACATAAGGCATACGTAAGTGCAAATCTCGTATGATTTAATCATGTACGAGAATTGAGTGTTTGCCTGTGTGTAAACATTTCGATACGATAATCGTAATCTTAATAACTCCTTAGTCATTGGCTGAGTGTTTACTTTTAATTAATGAAGAATAGCCTTATCCCTTTATCGCCTACTACGACACTCATGAGAAGAAACCTGTCATAAGTTCAAAATGGTGAATAATTTTTTTTAAAGCTACCGCGCTGTACTACTTATTTGGGCGAACGATTTGAGTATTTTGTACCCAGGGACAAACCTGGGCGTCTTTCTTCCTCTATTCTGCTTTGCTCGCACACCTGCTTACAGTTCAAGCTGCTGAGATGGATCCGTCACGGTACGAACGATACAAACCGTAGGTCTTTGGAACTCAGTACCTCACGCAATTCGCTCATAATACTCTGGACATCTTCAGAAGAAGAACTAGTAAACATTTCCTATTACAATAATGTAGTTATATTTATATTTATTATATATGTCGCCGCCAACTAGCTTAATCAGCCGTCCCATTAACTAAACGGCGCCATTCAATTAACGGCTTGAATTATATTCAGCCGTCTCGTTTATTACATCATTTAATAACCTGGCTGCCTAATGCTTAGGCCAATTGTAAAATGGGGACACTACTTCGAAATAAGATAGAAAATTACATACATACATACATACATATACTTACACATGTAAATCCCCGAGAGGGTAGACAGAGGTGTAATTAATTCTGTTTTTACACCTCTGTCTAATTAGTGATAGGTTTGTTGTGTCAGCTGCGCAATCCGACTTGGTTAGGTTAGGTTAGAAGGTTAATGCGCGAGCGGAGTTGAGATCTGATAATTTGAATTAAATATGATATTTTCCTTACAAAAAAATACAAGATTCTTTATTTTACATTAAATATTTAATTGCATGAAAACTACTAAACATACATCATCCTGTTTCAATAAAATAAACAAACTCCTCTTCTGACGACGTGGTCTGTTCGTGTCTTGCAACTATAAAAGCAATGGTTTACAAAGGTTTTGTTTGAGCTTGTACATATAGGAAGGTATACATATGGGCATTCTTCGCAAGGAACTGGAGCACTTATTTTAGGCAGCAATCTAAGATATGTTTTTGTCGTGATTTTGATAAATTCCGGTGTAGTTAAATATCCAGCTAAATCACCCAAGAGAGACAAGTCAATATTACTCAAATCTATACCCATCTGTTTAGCCAATTCTGGAGACAAACCGCCAGGTAAATTAGCAGGGACTCCTGCAGGTAGTTTGCCTTTTCCAGGTAATTTGCCTCCAGGTAATTTGCCTCCAGCTAAACCCCCAGGTATGCCTCCAGCGAAACCTGCAGGCAGCTGTTGATCACTCATTGGTAAGAATATTACTGCTAGAAATAGAATAAAACCTGAAACAAATATCATACAGTGTTATTTGGTTGTTCCGTTTCAAAGCTATTTTAGGGTTCAATACCTAAAGGGTAAAAACGGATTACTAAGAGTTCACTGTCCAGCTGTCTGATTGTCTGTTTGTTTGTCTTTCAACAAGCTGCATCATATGAACCATGATAACTAGACAATCGAAACATCCATAAATTGTGTACTTCTGTTGCTTCTATAACAACTAATTCAATACTAAAAACGGAATAAGATGAATGTTTAAGGAGACCACTTCAGTACAACATAGTACATGATAAATATGTAACAGGTGAAACAAAAAAAGATACTGTGCCCAATGTTGTATAGATAATTGTGCGCAAGTCCGACTTGCACTTAGCCAAGTGTTTTTCTTGTGGAAATCCCCTCAAGACTATAAAGGAGCTAATATAACGTAATATAACGGTGAGATAGTTAGTTAAAATGAAACTGACTTAAAACTCACGCTTTTCTGTCACGGGAGTGTATTGCGGAGGAACCCTGACATGGGCATCTCTTAAGAAACCCCCGGAAACCTAGCGGGCATTAGCTACCGGTCCTGCAGTCCTTCTGCTGCCCTAGTTCCACTGCGTTACAGGCACGTTACCATCCTAGGCCTGATTCTGCTGATGATAAGGGTAGTCTATCACTTCAGTCGTGCCCCCGCCATAGACTTTTCAGTTTCAAGATTGCCATGTATAAACTATAAATCGAAATCAAAATACTTACAGAAATAAAGCATTATAAAAAGTACTTTGAAATCTTTTTTGTGTATTGTCAGTGTTTTTACGTTAATAATATAAATAATAATCGAAGGTGCTTCAGTAATGAAATAAAATCATATATTGTTACTTTAACGTTGCAATAAAATCGCTATGCACATGTTTGTGTGTACTAAAAGATTAAAAAGAAACAACAATACTTTGTAACACATGTACGCCAAATCCAAATGTACCTTATTATTAATTAAAATTTAATTCTTCAATTTACGGTTGCTTTTACAGCTACACTTTAATAATTGCATTAGTTCCAGTAGGTCTACCATGACTTTAGACGTGACATGGCGCAACGTCAGCGTCACGTAAATTAACAGGGCCGCATTGGGTAGCTTAATCTTTCAATTTCCGATCAATCAAGAACAGTAAAAAAGGTTTACTTTGAAAGATTTCCCACTAGATAGCTGTGGACCGTGATTCCGCCCGCGTGCTAATCTGATCCCGTGCCAACTTTTTGTCATGTAGCAGTCCCATCGGATACCACCCTGGTCGGCCATTGGGGGTGGTTATGACGGACTCGCACCGACAAAAACCTAGAGTGTATGGTTGCCTACAGCATATCTCGCGCACCTTGACTGCTCTCAGCTGTGCCCTCTGGTAGTCAAAGGGCAATATGGCAATAAGCGTCCGAGCAGCCCTCTACAGGGCCGCACACATCGCGGCCGGTATTTGCCGTAGGCGGCAGCGTCTCCCCTGTGAGAGAGGTGCTGTCATCATCGTTGCCCAGAATGCACCGTACGAAGGTTCCTGCCATGTACCCCGATACCGTAGCATCGCCTTTCCTCTTTACTATGGACTTAGTATAGGTATATTATCTATATTATATCTTTTATGTTATGATTGGTACGTATTGTAGATTATTATGTACATAAAATTAATAAAATCTTAGTAAAAACAATTTTAATATTATTTTTTTGTAATGTACTGATGATCTTCACACAGAGGCTACGAAAAACAAGGCAAGTGCCTTTCAACCTTATAACGACATTTTGTTAAAAATGAATCAAAGTCAAAGTCAAGTCAAAGTCAAAAATCATTTATTCTGTATAGATCATTAAAACGGTACTTACAAAACGTCAAGTTTAAAAAAAAAACTAGACTAGTTTAGCAAATGGACCACCGGTTCGTAACGCGGCCCCGACCTGAGAAGACTCCGGCAAGAAACTCAGCGGGCATTTTTTTTTTGGTCTATTTACAAACATTTGCTTATTCTACTTAATCTAAATACAATAGTTTGCTTGAGTAGCATAGTTGAGCGAACAGCTCATTTCCAAGCTTGTTTATCATCTAAATATTCTTGGATTTTATAATAGCCTTTTTGGCTCAGTTTAGTCTTAATTACATGTTTAAATTTATTTACAGGTAAATCTCTAATTTCATTAGGGAGCTTGTTGAAAAAGCGTATACAGTTGCCCCGGAAAGAATTACTAATTTTATGGAGTCTACTATCACAAGCTACAAGATTGTTTTTATGTCTTGTGTTTATATTATGCCTGTCACAAACTCTTGAAAATTTAGAGATATTTTTCCTTACATACATCATAGACCAGGGTCGATAATTTTTAAAACAAAAAAAAAATAGTAGAATGGAACCTATTAGAAAAGGCGGGGAATATTATAAAAATTAAAGGAAAAATAAATTACGGGCGATCTGAGGTCGGGAAAGGGATGATGGTGAGTTTTAAGGGTAAAGAACGGTGTTTCTCGATTTCCGGCAAAACTAAAAGTCCTATGGAAAAAAGTCAAATGGCAAAGTTGTAGGCAATAAAAAGATCTAAATCTTTTGTATTTACATTTTTTTCACATAACCTCAAAATTTATGTGAAAAATTCTAAAAACCAAGATTTTGGTTTTTTATTTTTTTTGAAAACTTACCTTTTTATGTCCCAAATACGCTGTAATTTATTTGATTAGAAATATTTATTTTTGCACCTTATTTTGAATTAATATCGAAAAAGCACCCTAATTTTCAATCGAAAATTCACCCGTCAAATTATTTATCAAAAAGTTGGTATGTTTTCGGTTCGTTGACATAAAAAGGTAAGTTTTCACCAAATTTCATGAAAAAAGAAATTTATTTGAAAAAATAAAAATAAAAAACCAAAATCTTGGTTTTTAGAATTTTTCACAATACATAAATTTTGAGGTTATGTGAAAAAAGTGTAGATACAAAAAGTTTTAGATCTTTTTATTACATACAACTTTGCCATTTGACTTTTTTCCATAGGACTTTTAGTTTTGCCGGAAATCGAGAAAAAACCTTTTTTACCCTTAAAACTCACCCCCATCCCCTTCCCGACCTCAGATCGCCCGTAATTTATTTTTCCTTTCATTTTTATAATATTCCCCTCCTTTTCTATTGGGTTTCATCCTACTATTTTTTTTTTCACATTTTTTTATTTTTAAAGGCTTCTACCCTGGTCTATCAGGTTCTCGAAGATGTATTGTGACACTGCGGTTAGAATGTCTATTTCTGTAAACTTTTCTCGAAGGGTTTCCCTTGGGCCCAAATTAAAAATAGCTCTCACAGCCCGCTTTTGTAAAATGAATATTGTGTTTAAATCCGCGGAAGTACCCCAAAGCAGAATTCCGTAGCTTAAAATACTATGAAAATAACTAAAATAAACTATTCTACCCGTATCCACGTCTGTTAATGTCCTAATCTTTTTTACAGCCTAAGAAGCCGAACTTAATCCACTGGATATTTTTTCAATATGCGATCGCCACTGCAATTTGGCGTCAATACTTAAACCTAAGAACACTGTTGATTCCACAAGGTTCAACACTTGTCCATTGAGTTGTACATTGGTTTCCACCCGTGTAACATTAGGTAATGTGAATTTTATACATTTAGTTTTGTTCCCATTAAGGCAAAGATTATTAGTATTAAACCAATGGACCACTCTTGTGATAACACCATTCACTTCGTCATAATTATTTTGTCGCCTTTTAATTTTAAATATTAACGAAGTATCGTCAGCAAATAAAATAATACTAGTTTTATCCCTAACGTAGTAGGGGACGTCATTAATATGTATTAAGAATAAAAATGGTCCAAGTATCGAACCCTGTGGAACACCCAACGAAATCAGAGATCCCACTGAACGTGTACCATTAACATCGACCCTCTGAATTCTATTGTTCAAATATGAAGTCAGAAGCTCGAGAGCCTTGTTCCTTATTCCATAATGTTCTAATTTCCTGATTAATGTGTCATGTTGGACGCAATCGAAAGCCTTGGATAGATCACAGAATACACCCAAAACAACATGCTTACTCTCCCAGGCCTCGTAAATACAACTTAACAATTCTATACCAGCATCAGCAGTCGAACGTCCCTAAGTAAACCCAAACTGTTTATCATGAAACAATATGTTTTCGCCAAAATGGGTCATCAACTGTCCTAGGATTAATTTCTCAAATACTTTACTCAAGGTCGGCAACAGAAACGGGTCAGAAATTAGAAGGGTCTATAGCACTGCCAGCCTTGAACAAAGGTATGACTTTGCTATGTTTCATTAAATCAGGAAATATACCGCTGTTGGCACAGTCGTTAAACACAGTTGCTAGATGGGGAGCATAAGAAAAAATACACGATACTGTGTGAATTAAGTAAATTCGAAAGTTGCTTGTACTACTTTTTCTAATTTTAGAAAGGTAAAGCTTAGTAGGTAAAGATCATTACAAGAAATAGCATATAGAAAGAAATACCATATACAAGCAATTTTGGACCTCATTGACTATGTGCGTAGAGTTATCAATGAGGAATAAAATCAATTAAGTACATAGTTTTTGTGTCCACGTTAGTGTGACCTATATTACAGTCAATTTAGCCCAGTCCTTTATTTATTATTCACTAGCTATTACCCGCGACTCCGCTCGCGTGGAGAATCGCGGCCAAATGAAGCCTATGTTTTTCCCAAGGTCTAATCCATCAAATACGTAACTAGTGTCAAATGGCCTACAAATAAAAAATGAATGTTCCCTTTACCCGCTGCAGATACCCCAACACTACCAACACCTTCAAGGAGTTGTTGAGCATTGAGGGACGAATGAGAGAGAAACACTGAGTACGGTGCATATTGGAACAGATAATGTGACAAATTATAGTCACGTACACACTCAGAAAGAAAACAGGCTTATATAAAGATTAAGCATAACATAGCGCTGGTTTTATAGACTAGAGGAACAGTGTTATGTAGTGGCAACATCACCAACGTTAGGTATTGGAGACGGCTCCTCGCTATACTTAATATTGTTTAACAATTAAAAACCCCTACTAAATTTTTAATAGTACATGGTTTATATAAATATGACTAAAAGAAACAAATAAAATATAAATACATTACTACGAGTAACATACACTACTACTAAAAATAAAATATAATTAAATAACTAACATACACTGTAACTAAAAAATAAATATAATAAAATTAAAACGATTCAAACAACCCGCCCAGTATCGTTCCCGGTGCAAAGGTGCACATGATGCTGGCAGCGTTGCCTTGCTGAATTGCAATAGCCAATCTTTGCCCCAGGAACGAGCCGGACCGGTAGCACCGCCTTGTTCTTCCATACTATTTCTAGCTCGCCGCTTCCTCAGCTGCAGCAGCGGGAGATTTGCGACTCAGGTGCATGGCCGCGACAGTGCTGATGCATGTGACATCCCCTCTGGATGCTTTCCATTTGATCTGGTAAAGCCTGGGGGCTCCAGCATGCAAGGTACATTCGCCGATATAAAGGTCCTACGAACTTTATCATTGAGGGCATGGTGGCGCGGAAACCTATCTGTGCAGTGACGACAAAGTAGTGCGTGATGGCCGTCTTCCTCTGTCATGGAGCCGCAGATGCATCTATGTGATTCACAGACCTAGCAGCCTAGGCG
The DNA here is from genome assembly GCA_949126895.1 of Eilema caniola. Classification (NCBI taxonomy): domain Eukaryota; kingdom Metazoa; phylum Arthropoda; class Insecta; order Lepidoptera; family Erebidae; genus Eilema; species Eilema caniola. Next base: position 9,344,566 of record OX421460.1, on the reverse strand, counting down.
ATACGCCACTGCTACCCGCAAAGAGTTATCGTTTAATAAGGTGCCCAGGTGCGATGACGGAAGTGCACGTAACCATGCCCCCGATTCAGGTTGTGATACAGCCCTAAGCCTCGCCAGATCCACGCCCGTTGCAGTGTTCAGCATCTCCCCCATCGCCTGTTGGTACCGATGCTATCCCATGCCCGTTTTACGTGTGGGGTTGATGGATGCAGTTCATTCGTGTTGAGTATTGACCATGCCACCAGTGCCTCACACACACACGGTACACCGACCCGATCGCCATTTGCGGAGAGTGTATAAGCGACCATGTCCGCCACCCCATGTGCCAATGCAATGAAGGCCGGCAAGCCAACATCCGTCATGCTCCGCAGTCCGAGACCCCCACATCTTATTGGTAGGAATGCTTGAAGCCAATGCTGCTTGTCAAGTGTGACATTGAATATTGACTCTGCGGTATCTCTTAGAGTGCTGTCGAAGGAGCAGAATGTAGGATCATTTAACCGCTAGTGGAGGACTATGATCATGGTAGTTGGTGAGATTGGATACTCCCCTTATAGCTTCAGCAGTAGATGATCTCGGTTTCCGGAGGCTGCGTGGCAGAGATGCACGATGAAGCCTTGGATATTTCGTGTGCGTTTTGGATTAACTATTTGAGTTTCACAAAAAGTTCTTATTTGATAACTTTGACCGGAGGGTAAATGGGCCGATAAAGCTTGATCAATATTTGATTGACACCGTCTTACTAACACATATATTAAGTAAAGCTTCAAAAGCCTATCTTAAGAAGTAAATGAACATTATAATTATTCTCTTTATTGCTTTTAAAAAACTTACAAATTAAATTTTTAAATACATATAGAGAAAAAAAAATCAATCATATATTTAAAAATATAAAAAGTAGTGCCCCCAGGTATCGGGTACAAGGATCAAGCTACCGGTAAGGGCTGCAGAGAAAGGAACTTCCTCGCGATGCGCTCCGTATCAAAGAGCACTGCCTTCTGCATCTGGCCCTTGATCCAACCGTCTAACCCGAGCCTCTTCAGGTGTTGGTCGAGGCTCTTTAATATCAGTCCGTTAACTGACACAACCATTGATTGCTGAGTCAACATTCCACATGTCGACAACCTCGCGGGCCAAGACTAAGTATTTGATCTGTTTATCTTTCTCAGCTTTCACGAGATATTTTCGTCATGAAAAATGGTGACATCGACAATCAACGCTCGGCGTTCGTATCGGTCTATCCCCACAATATCAGCTTGTTGGCTACAAAAGTCCTATCAGTGATGATAGATCGATCCCAGTACAATGTGATATGACTATTTTCTAGAACTGGCTCAGGATCATACCTCTAGTAAGGCACCACAACTTCCACAAGGTTGTATTTCAGAGCAAGTCGCTGATGGATTATCCTGGCTATTTGATTATGTCTGTGCAATTACTCGCCGTTAGCAAGACGAGAACAACCGGAAGTAATATATCTGAAGAATTCACCATGTTGGTGACGCGCTTGACAGATGTCAATTGCGCCATCCCTTTTGATAAACTTCCGGTAGTTATACGTCTTGATAACTTCGTCAGCAATTGCACAGACGAAACCTTCGGTTTCCCCAAAAAAGTAGCCAGGATACAGATGCCAATAGGTCTACTTCAGGCCTATGGAGATAGAACCTGCCATGCCATATTTATATATACACTAACTATTATTTCGTTAGGGTTTCAGTTCACATCCCTGAGCTTCGGCTCGTGAACTGGGACAAGCACACAGTTATGAGAGTAGGCCAAGTCAAGCCTAACTAGCTTGCACCCATATCAGAGCAGGAAGTGTTGATGGAAAACCATCAATGCGTGATAGGCTCATTACACACCACACCTTTAAATGTAAATGAGGTGACGTACACCTAGTTTTAGTTGAACAGAAGTTCTAAGTTAGGGGTAGAGTAGGTACTCACACAATGGGGATAGGTTGAGAAGTGAATTAGTAAAGACTAGTATTGAAACGGTTCTGAGCTAATCAGACCCTATCTTAACGACATAACATATCATTCCTTGGTGATGTTTGTAATTGATTTAATTAGGGCTTAAGTGCGTTAATCCCGTAGTGGAATCGTGATTTGAGTAAATTGTATTCGAGCTGTCGTGTTGTGTAGCTTAGTAGACACGAGGTATTCGAATTAGACCTATAGGCGGGCCGTCGTTGGCCCGCATCGTTAATGTTGTCAGTAGAGGGTATATTAACATTCTACTTGCCTAGCAACTGACTTAGTATGGTCTCAATGAAACTTGGATTGGTGGCCTAACATATTTTAAATCCACCTACATTATAATTAATCAAATTCATAATGGAAAATATTCCGAAATGAGAAGTTTGTTTGACTGATCTACCAATTGACTTTGAATAAAGTACTATGCTATCAATACCTATTACACGGAGCGTCGTAGCCGAGAGATTATTTTGGCGAGGTACACCTAGCTCACGTTAGCTGAGCGCTTTCCTAATTTGGAACTTGTATCGAACCTTAATTGATTTGGGTAATTGACCCTAGATATGGCTGTCTTCTACATCAGAGACACTGTATCGATCTCGATTATGTGAGTGACAAGTATGGGTCAGTTCTGACATGTTAAAGATCCTATTTTGAGACACGGAACATCATTTAATGGATTGGTCATCAGAGCGCGCCACGACATGAAATTATTCATTGAATCTGTACTAGTCATATGATTTGACAATATTGAGAAAGAAGTAATCTTATCTTCAAACAACCACCCTTTAGCGGTAGCATAGCAAGAATGAGTCTAATTAGACGTACACATCGGTCTGGATTCAGATATTAGGGTGGGAAAATACGAGTCGGCTATCTTATTCTTATAAAGGCGCGGAAGATCCAATTGGAAGTACGTGGCCTGCGAAAAGATAGATGGAGGGTATACAAAGTCCGTAGTTCCTACTGCACATGGCGATTGGCGGTAATTTGTGATATTTTAAACAAAACTAATACATAATAATGATATAAAAATATATAAGTTGGACAAAAATAAATTAAAAAACTGTAAGAAACCCAATTATACTTCAGTCGGGTTTGAACATGGATCAGCAAGATTATTCCGCTGCAGACTAACTGAACCACAATAACTATAGAATTTAAGGGCGGAATAGACTTGTATTACCAATATTAAGCTTTCAACTAAAAACGTTCTGCCTCATTCCTTATTATTATAGCGTGAAAATATTAGTTATGAAATATTTGGGAGTCTTTATCAAGCCGGCTGTTCCGTCGGATTAGACAAAACATCGTTCGGGAACATTGGGAATGCTGTTGAGAATATTGCTGAGCTCAAGAATCTGGAGTAGGTACGTAACCTGGCCTGACTTTGCTGAGATGCAGTAACTCTTGCCTCTCGAAATTCTTCAGATTCATATGATCGAAATAATGTCTTCTTTTAAGCGTTTTCGCTACCTTTATTGGTTCGATCTATTCATACATCACAGTTGTTAGGCCTGATTTAGTATTATTAACATAACTTTTTTTTATTTATGACAGAAACGCAAACGCACAGACAAACAGATAAACAGACAAACCGACAAAAATTCCAACACATTGTTTTGGCTTCTATTACGTTTATAAAGTCTCCCAGTAAAAGTTTTTCTCATTTTCTTTCCATGTACAGACATCGATCAGTTACAATTTTATTATATGTATAGATAGATATACAACAAAAATATATTACAAAAGTCTGCTAACTATACTATATATGTAAGCCTGGGGCCGCTGCTGTGGAACATCGGTTACGACTGGGTGCTTCGCGGTGACTTCGCGTACGGTGCCACCGTCACGTGTTACGCGGACGACACGCTGGTGACGGTGGGCGGGGCTACACACCGCGAGGCGACCCTGAGGGCCACGACCGCGGTTGCTCAAGTCGTGGAACGGATCCGGCGGCTGGGTCTCGAGGTGGCTCTGCACAAATCCGAGGCCATGTTCTTTCATGGCCCTCGGCGCAGGCCAGACCCGGGAGCCAGCCTTACAGTGGGAGGCACTCCCATCGACATCAAGCCCCGGTTGAAATACCTGGGGCTGGTGCTTGACGGTCGATGGGACTTCGGAGAACATTTCCGAAGTCTGCGCCCCAAGTTGGTGGCAACGGCGAATGCCTTGGGCAGGCTGTTGCCCAACTTGAGGGGCCCAGAGGACTCCTGCAGGAGACTCTACGCGGGTGTCGTGCGGTCCATGGCCCTATATGGGTGCCCCGTATGGGCGGACACCCTGGGGGCCAGATTCCTGCCTCTGCTCCACGCGGCGCAGAGGACGACGGCCTCCAGGACCATCAGAGGGTACCGCACGATATCCTTTGAAGCGGCGAGTCTCCTGGCCGGATCGCCACCGTGGATCCTGGAAGCGAGGACCCTTTCGGCACTCTATCGGTTCCGAAAGGAGGCGCGGGAGCGGGGACTCGATCCCGAGCCCGAAGAAATTCGGGCCGAGAAGTCCCGGCTCCACAGGGCCATGGTGACCGAGTGGGAGCTACGACTTGAGCAACCACGCGCAGGGCACGCCGTGATTGCGGCGGTAAGACCCATCATGGGGGAGTGGCTAGAGAGGCCACATGGTGGCCTCTCGTACCGTCAGACGCAGGTCATTACCGGACACGGTAACTTCGGGCGGTACCTGCATCTGATGGGCATAGAGCCAACGTCCGAGTGCCATCACTGCGACGCGAGCGTGGACTCGGGGCTGCACACGCTCACCGAGTGTCCGGCGTTTGAAGCGCCGAGGCGGGAGCTTGTGACGGCCCTGGGGGTGAGAGAGCTCACGCTCTCCACCCTGCTCGCGGCGATGGTCCGCTGCGCGGATGCGTGGGCGGCCAGCGCCTCCTTCTGCGAGCAGGTCATGCTCGTGAAGGAGACAGCAGAGCGGGCGCGGCGCAGCGAGCGAGAAAGACTCGCGGACATCGCTCGCCGCGTTCGAAGGCGGCTCGGGCGTCGGAGGGCGCAAACCGACCTCCGCCCCCCATGAGCGCGGGCCTGAGGGTGACGAGTGGAGCCGCTCGTCACCCTAGCAGAAGCAGGCCACGGCGGCGGCGCGCATCGTGGGACGATGCGCGCCCCCCCCATACCGGGGGCGAGTCGGGGACCGCGTGGTCCCACCTCCCGAGGAGGGCCAGACCGAGAGGAATGGCCCTGGGTCAGCCGGGGTGCGAGGGATATGTCAAAAGACAACCTCACCTCCGGCCTAGCACATCGACCCACAGACGGCGTGCGGTTTAGTCGGTTCGAGTCCGACATAACCTACCCCTCCGGCTCCGGAGGGGTGGGTATCCGTGGGGATTTCCCGCACGTAAAAAAAAAAAAAAAAAAAAAAAAAAAAAAAAAAAAAAAAAACTATATATGTAAGTTGCAGCTAAGTAGCTTAATCAGCCATTCATATAATTGCCTGCAAATCTCCAAGGGGGGTACGCAGGGGTGTATTAACACCCACATTTTGGCAAATTTATTGTATTCATTCACAGAAAATTAGTCATAGGTTTAAAGAGAAAGCTGCGCAAGTCGACTTAGATGGGTTTATTAAATGTTCTTATTAAATATTCAGGCCGTTAATTGAATAGCGAAATAGCTAGTAAACTAGTACGCTGCGAAATATACATATAAGTATTATTTTTGCAAGTGCATTTTAGGGTGAGGAAATGAGTCAATCTATTTGTGGTAATCTGGGTGTTTCTTTGCCTAGTAAGAACATTTGCAAAAGAAATATGCAAGTTAGTTTATTCGAATTCCAGAACCCATATGGCTACCGCTTGTGAGTAATATTATATTTTTATTATTTACAAGTTTTAGATGCATAAACTAAAAGGATAAATCGTCAAAATAATCGTCACAAACGCCCATATGGTCGATGTCAACTTGGTAATGGTTCTTGGCCCTTCCTAAACGCTGGTTCAAGCAGTTCATCTTACAGATGTTGGTAAAACTTTGGTTGTTTGTCCCACATACTGGTATATATACTCTGGGGCATTGGCAATTTACTATTTCTTCTAATAGAGGCAAATCATCTTTAGGTCGAGCCATCAATGGATCGAAAACTGAACCCCAAATGTAGAGCTCCCTCCAATAGAATTTTGGTGTACTATAGGGCACCAAATACTTTTGGGGCTTGAATTCTGATTGCATCACAAACGTCACTGGAATGAATTCAAATCGATTAAAAATTTGTAAACTAGTTATGTCCGTATGTTGACGATACCCACGCGGACAGAGCCGTGGGTATCAGTTAGTCTTTGAAAATAAATTCTATTTAATGAGTAATAGCCCCTAGAAAGGGAGGAGGTGCAAGTAGCAATTTGTAGTCGATAAGCTACCTCCTACGTCTGAGTCAATTCCAAGCTTCGCGAACCCTGCGGGTCGGGAGAGACCTGAGTTTCTCCAGGTCCCGCTGTGCTGTCTCCTTCTAGAGCATTATTTATTCGAAAAAGGTGGAGGCATCAGTCCACGCTAGACACCTCCCACTACTACCGACACAAGGGTCTACCTGTGCGACTTTGAGTCCTCACTTACACTGTGATAATGCTTCCATTCAGGCGTTAGCTCCTACCCGATCCGAAACAGGCGGTATCCGAAACACCCTTTGCAGAGATCACCTGCATCATTTGTCACAAATGACTCACATTTTACCTCTCTAGCCAGTCCTAAATGATGGGTCTTACCGCTGCCACCACAGCGTAAACTGTTCTATTCTTGAGATGAACTATAATAAATGTATTCCATTCTATAAATTATATTTTAAACATTTTTCAAGGTAAATAATCAAGTCGATTTGAATTAAAAAAAATTGAATCGGTCTAGGCGGGGTTCGAACCCGCGATCTTTGCCTTACAAGTGCAATGATTTGACCACTGAGCTACCAGACCTCGCCCTAACCAATTCAAATTTAACTTTTACTTCTGTATAACTGAAATGGATAGTTTTTGATGAGTTGATTCATAAAATACTCACTCAGTATTAAACAAATAACTTTACATGAAAACATTGTATTCTTGTTCAATGTGATTTTCTAATGTTTAGTTAGTACTGAAGCACAAAACTGAATTTAAGTGTTATTTTACAATCCATTTAGATCGTAATTACCAATAAAAATATGTAGAAATTGCATGCTTCATGACTTATAAACTCACGTCACTTTCAACTACGTTGACTTCAACGTGACCATTTTATTAAGGATATAACGGTATAGTAATAATTATATCCTAGTTCCTATGAATAATGCAAAACCAACTTGATTACGTTCAAAAATAAATTTAAATCTGAATATCAAAAAGAGTCTGGGCGTATATTCGTATTAATGCTCTTATGATGGTAATCAAATGAAATACATACATACCTTTATCCCCGGTGGGTTAGGCAGAGGTGAATTAACACCCACATTTCACCAATCGGTATTCGTTCCCACGTAACAGGGGATATGCCTATTGTCGTAATCCGGGCGCTATTGTTGACTCGAGCCATGCATCTGAAGCTCAGTCTTGGCTGTAAATATCTATCTGATGTTACTATTCGGGGAACATCAACTATAGCGCGTTGGGTTCGGAAATTCATGAGTAAAAGTTTTGTTTCTGGTGTTAATTATTTTATAATATTGTAACGAGCATGGGGGTCGGTTTAAATAGAAAATGCGAGAATAACCGTTGAAGACAGATTTTATTCAGCTGCACTTAAATTACAACAAAACGCGTAGAAATTCGAAAACTCTTCCTTACACAATACACAGTCATTTGTATAATCGCACTGTATCGCTTCGCACACAACTTTATCGCTGTGATCGCTCCGAATACTAGTCGTAGACTGATTGAGCGGAGGCTGCTAGCTCGTCATTTATATCCGGCGCGGCCGAGTAGCGAAAGTTCTCGAAAAGTCAGCAACGTTCTGGAATGTTTTATTGGGTCTTGTGTTTCTTTCTAGCCTGGCGTCTCTTTCTATTCATTCGATTCCTTCTAGAACAGTGACGTCAAGGCATGCTGTCTCTTTCTATAGTGCCGTCTCGCTCACTCCTATGGGATTTGGCCATATTTTTGTAAAGGCCCGTAAGGGGTTCTGAAAATGTCTGAAAAAGGGGTTCCTAGGATAATGCCGCGCATCGACGGGGAGTGGTCTGACACAGCCTGAAAACTGTTTTCAGGCGCCTGAAAATAACGGCAACTTGGTCAAAATTTTGATTCTTCGTGAGGTGAAAGAGCACCTTCTGAAACGTGCTGAAATGTGGTATCAGCCTCCTGAAAACGTCTCTAACACAGAAAAAATGACGATTGAAGTATTTTTTTGAAGTGAAAACTTCTTTAGCGGCGTTGGATGGGTGTAAAATGTTAAGGAAGCGTCAGGATTAGTTGACCTTTGAACCGTAACCGACGACTGACGTCATACAAGATTAGGTACAGACTATGTATTTTGCGACTTACAATAGATATCGTCGTAGCTTAAACGGTAAGCACGTCGACTGTTAGTCCTTATAGTTTCAGATATTATCGGGTTCAAACCACCTGGCCTTCAGGGATTTTTTGTGATTGTTTTTTCTTATTATAATTTATTACTTTTGGTGATTATTTTTTCTTTTTGTAATTTATAACTTTTTATGATATTTTTTTCTTTCTGTAATTTATTATTTTTTGTGATTATTTTTTCTTTTTATAATTTATTAATTTCTTCTGACAGAAAATTAGCAGAAAATAAGTGATAAAGTACGGACAAGATAATAGGTCACTTTTGACATTTCATCAAAATTCAACAACGTAACCTTGTAACGGCGGGCATAAAATAAGAACTGCACAATTGCTTAACTTTTTTCAATTACGTTTACATATTTATTGTAATAATGACCGATACGAGTAATTACAAGCTTTTATTTAACTTGCAATGTATGTTTGTTCGGGTGGAATCTTACAACTCAATTTTAAGGCACTTGCTCTCAACCGATTGAGCTGAAATTTGGTATGCACGTTCAGTTCGGATGACATTGCAAGAAAAAAAAATTAAAAAAAAAAAGATTGTTTTTAAAAAGGTTTTTCGAATATATCTTATTTTACGATTTGCTTTCACTAATAAACCATTCTAAACATAATAAACAATTTCTGATCTAAAGAACTGAACGTCGTTACAATGTTGCGTCAGTCAACCCTTTTTCTTTTTAAACACTAGGGATGTTACTCTAAAAATCGAAAGCTGATAGGATTGTAAGTTGAATCGAATGCAATGATTACTTGTGAAGAAAAATCACCATAAATTTATAACCACGTTGTGATTATAATAAAACCTAATTATACATATTTATTATTCTTTTAACTAACTATAAAAATACAAAAAAATAACTAAATAGAAAGGTCATTGATGTTGGGTGCAATTTAGGTGGATGTTGCTGGCAACACCAGTGCCTGTCGATGACGCATGTCATGTCGCCATAACATGATGATGACGCAGTCTTTTGTTGTTGTGCGAAGTGACTGTGCGTTTTTGGTGTGCTCTCTGTTATTTTCTTCTGATCCGGCTTTTTCATTGAACTGATCTTACTGACTACGTTTACCTGGCTATAAATTGGACTCCGATTGCTTAACGATTATTAAACAAGAAAAACATTACAGTCTTACTATGTCGAAACGGGGGAAAACTCTAAACAGTCAATCTCGCGAACTAGTGCTGAAATTGTACAATTATTTTGGACGTGAATCAGTTAACGATGGGCCTCTTTACCATTGAAACCACCGAGAGAACGCGTTGCCGAAGCATTGGGAATAGGGAAGAAGACAGTAACTCAAATTCTGAAAGAGAAATACGGACCATCAGGCTCAGAAGATAATACTTTACGTACACCGAAAAAACGAAAGAGGGAGAAGAAAATAGTTGACGTTGATAATTTTGATGCCGCTGCAATTCGCAACCACATTTATGGATATTACTCGAGAAAAGAATATCCTACACGGGAAAAGCTATTGAGTTCGTTAAAAGGCGCAGGCTTATTTTTTGGAGGCAAATCGTCTCTATCAAAGGTTTTGAAATCGATTGGCTTTAGATTTAAAAAATCCGACAAGCGGAAAATCCTGCTAGAACGCTACAATATTATTTTGAAGAGAATAACATTCTTACGTCAGGTAAATAAAATTACGGATTGTGACAATGTCGTGTTTATTGACGAAACATGGTTGAATGCGAACCATACGGTTGCGCGGACATGGACCGATGATACAGCGGCCTCCACCTCAAAAGTTCTATCGGGAAAAGGAGCCCGACTTATTATATGTCACGCGGGATCAGCTTCTCAAGGTTTTATTCCAGACTGCTTCCTCGCATTCGCCTCTAAAACTACAACAGATTACCATGAGGCAATGAACTTTGATGTTTTTAAAAAGTGGTTTGAGAAGCTGCTAGTCAGCTTAGAAAACCCATCGAAAATTATAATGGACAATGCTCCGTATCATTCTGTACAAGTTGATAAACCACCAACTCAAGCAAATAAAAAGCAAGAAATTGTCTCGTGGCTGGTAAGAAATGGTGTGGAGGAAAGTCCAACTTTATTAAAAGTTGAGTTGTTAAATCTGGTAAAAGCAACTAAGCCGTCCAAGCTCCGCTATGTAATCGATGAACTAGCCCTAGAGCATGGACACGAAGTTATTCGATTGCCTCCCTGCCATTGCCAGTATAACGCCATCGAGCTTATTTGGGCACAAATAAAGGGTCATGCAGCGCGGAACAATACTTTACCACCCTTCAGTACTGCTAAAATGATGACTCTGCTACAAACTGCATGTGCAGAAGTCACTACAGAAGACTGGCGAAAAGTCGTGGAGAAGACAAAGAAAATAATTTTACAAGATTTTGAACGAGATGTGAGAATAGACAATATTATTGAAAATGAATTAATAATATCTCTGAGTGCTGACAGCAGTGATGAAGATAGCAGTTCCGATAGTTCAAGTGAATAAAAGCAATTTTTTTGTTAAATTACGTAGGTACTTGTCTTATTTTGCTCATTTAATTTATGAAAGAAAAAATAATAATGAGACAGGGATTCGCATGATCATTTTTAAAATTCACATATGTTTCAAGTCTGTATCGATTCATTCGATTCATTCATTTAATCGATGTTTTTAAGCAGGTCACCTCACTATGAATATAAAACTGACATCTGTCAAAAGTGACCTATTATCTTGTCCCTATTTTAGGTTCTATGATTAGCGCTATATTATAGGTATGGTATGGTATGTTCTTTTTTATCTTTTTCTATGTATATAACGAAGAAAGAAAAAAAGAAAATGTTTTCACTTCTGCCGGCACTCCCAGAGTGCAACCCGTCTTTTTTTTTGTTTTATTAATCCACAATCAGTCATCTAGGACTATAATCGGATTTGTTGAGTGAGGGTTTACATGAGGATGCTGGCAGTAACCACTGACAGATCAACTAAAATATAGTTTTCCTCTTCAGTCTTGAGGTACATTCCCTAAGAAGCTCAGGAACAAGAGGGTTTGGGTGAGATGGGAGCCTTAATCCATATTTAGTTTTAACCGCTGCGATTTCTTCAAAGATTGTTGGCATTGACAGATATTCGTGGATTTCTGTAATTCTGGTAAACCACGGTGCATTGACAATGTCCCGAAAAATGCCATTCTGGGCCCTTTGTATGCGCATGATACTGCTTTTACTAGCTGTACTCCAAATTTGTAGCCCATAGGACCAGATTGGCTTCAAGATGCTGAAGTATATGAGGAGCTTGTTGTCAACTGAGAGGACGGAGTTTCTTCCCATCAGCCATGTTAACTTTCTATATTTCAGGTGCACAGGCATTTCTTTTGTGTTTGATGTGTTCACTCCAGGTAAGTCTTCTTTCAATATAAAATCCCAAGTATTTTACACATACAGAATGGGGGAGAGCATGGTCACTAAGTTTTACAGCAGGATAGTCACCTTTCCTGAGAGTGAAAGTAATATGGTGAGATTTCTGGGCACTTGCTGTAATACGCCATTTGTTTGTTTTTGTGGGTTTCATTCAGTGACCTCTGAAGTGCGCGGCTCGCCGATTCGGCTTTCACGTTGCTTGACAGGAATGCTATATCATCGGCATAAGTAGCCACTGTGACATCAGAAGATGTAGGCATGTCAGACGTAAATATATTGTATAGAACTGGGCCCAACACAGAGCCTTGCGGAACACCTGCCTCAATAATGTGAAATGAAGATCTGGCATCACCCTGTTTGACACGAAAAATTCTGTTGGACAGGTAGGATTTCAGAATCAAAAAGAAAGAATGAAGTAGAAGTAGCTTGATTTTACAAAGCAGACCCTTGTGCCATACGCGATCAAAGGCTTGCTGAATGTCTAGAAATGCAGCAGAACAGTATTCTTTTCCCTCAAAGGTTTTTCTTATGTGTTGGTAGACACGGTGAACCTGTTCAATCGTGGTATGCGACTGGCGAAAACCAAATTGGTGAGATGGGATGACAGATTGGTTGTCAATTGTATCCCTGAGCCTAATAAGAAACAATCTTTCCCATAGCTTGGAGAGGATTGGGGTGAGGCTTATCGGACTATACGACTAGACTAGGTGTTCTGGTTTTCCAGCCTTGTGGATCATAACAATTTCAGAAATCTTCCAAGAGGTGGGGAAGTGAGAAGTATTCAGAATGGCATTAAATAGATTTGCCAGAAAAACAATGACCTTGTTTGGTAGTTCCTTTAGAATGAATGGGGTGATTAGGTCACAGCCAGGTGCCTTTTTTGAGTTAAGAGATTTAATTTCACGCGATATTTCTCTAGGTAAGGTTGGTCTTAATGGAATTCACATTTTTTGAAAATCACGATTTAGGATTTCGTCAATGTCACTATCGTCACTTACACCCTTTTTCATTCTTCATTTGGCTTAAAGACAGAAACAAGATGTGCCGCAAAAGCTTCTGCTTTTTCACGATCAGTGCGTAGCCAAGAATCTGCATTCCTCAATGGTGGAAATGATTGCTGAGGTCTGGTAAGATTTCCGGTTGCCTTCCAGAGAGAATGGTCTTCGTTACCTTGAGGTGACATCAGTTCTAGAAATTTTTTTTGTGGTTAGGTTAACTGAGTCCTGAATTAGTTGCTTTAGTTCTTTAGTGGCGTAATTCAGATGTTTTTTGTCTACGGAACTATGAGTCATAATGCCTGATTCTTCGTAGACGACGTTTCTCCTCGAGTTTTAGCCGAATCTCCATTGGAATTGTTGGGGCGAGTTCGGATGCCTTCAGTTCAGGTGTGTTGGTCCATGCAGCCACCTGGATAAGGTTCGTGATGTAAAGACAAGCCTCATCGACATCATTAGCGGATTTCAATAGAATTGAGAGAACAATATTGGATTCCAAGTATTCTTTAAAACCTTGCCAGTCTGTTTTACGGTTGAATAATGACTCGGGAGGATCTCTTACAATTTACTGTCGAGCTAAGAGTCAAGATCACTAGAGTATGGTCCGATGACCCGTAAAGACTAGATTCAATGCAAGTGTACATGTCACTGATGTTTTTTGAGATGAAGAAGTCTATGAGATCTAGGAGTTTTTTAGGGTCAGATGGCCAATGGGTTGGCTCTCCAGTTGAAACGACGAGAATATGATTTGCGTCAATACTCTTTTTCAAATCTCGGCCTCTGGTTAAAGTGATTCTAGAACCGAAGCATTCGTGTTTGGCATTCCAATCGCCTCCTACCAAGAATCGAGGGCCAAGGGATTCGAAAAATGAAGAAAACATGGCATCAGAAACTTTATGTTTGGGTGGACAGTATATAGCGGATAGGTTTAGCGGTCCTGAGCGGTCTTCAATTCTAGCTGAAGTTGCTTGCAGATAGTCCGTAGAGTAGCTTTCCAAAAGTGAGTGTTTTATGCTGCTTTTTATTGCGATTGCAGATCCTGCATGAGAAGTGCCATCTGGATGTGGAGTGTTATAAATCTTAAAGCCTTTCATGGAGAAAGTATAATTTGAGGTAGAATGAGACTCTGAGATTAATACAATATCGAGTTTGTTGACGGTTATAATGGCTTTCAATTCAGAGATGTTAGGGGAAAGGCCGTTAATGTTTCACGATGCAATTTTTAGGGAAGTCATTATGGAGTAAGTTTGGTGATGATGGTTGTCATAAGTCTTAATAAAGTGCTTATCTGTTGTAAGAGACAGTCCATTTTTTCATTTTGCTGTATCAGGAGTGACTCCAGCGAGTTGGGCTGAGGTCGTTGAGTCACTCGGGTGTTTTTTAAGACATTACTATACAGGCTAGAATTCTTTGGTGTATCTGTCCTTGTAGTTATGATTGGATCATTTCTTCTTTTCCCTGTGGATGTTGATTGGGTGACATGCTGCGGTATAGGCGTCTTGACCGGAGGGAATTCTTCGGGTATTGAATTATAGCGGATTTGTTCAGTAGCACGATATCGAGGACGGGTTTGAGCTTTATTAGTTTTCCTTGCCAGTATCTCTTTATAGACCTGACAGCCCTTGTAGTTGGCTGGGTGATCGCAGGAGCAGAGTGCACATTTAGCTGGGGTATTCCTGTCTTTTTTCGAGCAGTCAGATGTCTTATGTCCTTCTCCACATTTTACACACCTAAATGGACGCATGCAGTTATTCTTAGAATGACCGTACTGCTGGCAGCGCTGATATTGAACAATACTAGAGGACTTTCGGGGATCTTCGATAAGCACCTGTTGATGATATATGTACTTTATGCTTTTAACCGCTTTGTTATTGATGTTTGGCTCTAAATTAACAAAGAAAGTGGATGTTGGTTTCTTATCAGGGCCGTAGCGAGCGTTAATAATTTCGCCTCTGACTTTATTGCCTGATTTTTCAATTTCTTGTATTATTGCTTCATAAGGCAGGAGGTTTATTTACATCCTCAATACCATATAATATGATAGGAGGAGGTCTATTTATTTTCGGTTGGGTGCTTTCTTGATCAACTGAGAGATTGGTGAACCGGTTTGCTAGTGGAATTTCATCAAATTTCGAAGTTGGGGATGTATCAGCAAGCTTTCTTTTTTTGTTGGTACGCGCTGCCATTCTGGACGATCCACGGGATCAGTGGATACCGACTTTTTAGGTAGATCACCACTAGGGATGATAGATGTAATAGTACTTGTGGAGTTGCTGCGAGGTCTTGTACCAAACATGCTACTATGGAGGGTCTGTTGGACTAGCTTGCTGGAGCTTGGTGCTGGTGTTGTCGAGTTTGAGGGGGTGACGGAGACATTTAATTTTATAGTTTTATCATTTTCCATTTGTTCCCACGAGAAGGGACTATATATCAAGGTCACAGGTGAGGTGACGCCCATTCCCACCTGAAGGCGAATACGCATGACGTTTGCCAGGTCCGCCATGGTTGCCGCTAGAGACTGGTAGACCCCCCAGCCATCCATCCTTTCGGCACGGTGCACACCTTAGGATTAGAGAGTGATTTTTTATTGAAGTTTGCTTCCTCTAGTTCCGGGCAGTCAAGCCAGGAACCCCGGCCACACAGGAAAACCGCGGGTAACGGGTGTTAAAGGGCATTTCCTCCCTTCAACCGGACGAGCTGGTGAGGCCCGTTGAGTCGGGATAGTTAACCGCCGCCCAAGACTCGGCGTTGTTGTTCTGTTAGCACCACCCAGGGGACACGGGTGTGCAGGACACACAAGTGGATAGGTAGCTCCCACGGACGCGAACAATCTAGTCCCCCAAGTAAATATTATAAATGTTATTAATGTTAATGTTTGATGAATGTTCGAGTGCGCCCGGTCGCGACGTAATCGACTACGATGCTATTCGCGCTGACCGCTGTTGGCACACTAATTATTTCTAATTATTAACTTCTTAATGAAGTGTCTCGACACGCGCCCAGGGTCACCTCATGTGTTCGATGATTTACACCGAACATCTTGCAGAGGGAGAAGTAAATGAGATGAGAGTAAAAATAAAATTGTTAGTTTTGATGTAGCGGAGAGATGTGACAAGGTGAATACATTTTATTTTTATTATGATTAATTGTTAGGAATGACAATGGTCCCTTAATGAGGGATTAATGTTCAATTACTATAGTTTTGCACACATTGTTTTATTAATTATCGGGGATGAGCCTTTGTCCTGGTTGGTTGGTTCATGTGGCTCAGTGCCCCTACCTACACTAGTTTCCACTTGTTCACAAAAGGATGTTTCACAGTTTGTGTCGCATGTAGACCTTCGCCTCCTGGTTGGTAATTGCGACACCACAATCAATGGCACAGGGGGAGCCGGCTCTGACGTTGTGTGCCTACCGCGACGCAAACGTGGGCAGAGGAAAGCCCCGGCAGCGATGACGGCGATAGCCCACGATCCGTAAATCAGGGCATACTGGTGAGAGTACTTCCCCTCCAGGTAAGGTTAGAATCTTCCACCCTGTATATATACAATACTAAACAACAAAAACTAAAACTAAAAGTTAAAACGCGTCGTGTAATTCATCCGCATCGAATGCCTCTTATAGTAGCGTTCCCAGAAGACTGGCAGCATTACCATGTTGTATGGCAATGCTTTGTCTCTGACCTAAAAAGAGGCCAGCCTTCTATTCACAAGAAGCGTCGACCATAGGCTTCGCATTCTCCATTAAATTTTCACTTAAATTTTAAAACGAAATGAAATGCTCCCGTTTGAAACATCTAATGCTCCATAAAGCCGTCTACGTGAGAGCTTTGATCGTCATGCCAATTGGTTTAATTATTCGTTATGAGATTGAGTGCATTCTTATCTTAACACTGATTAAAGTTTTAAAACCAGTTTTGTTACCACTCATTAAATTAAAGCATCTGTTTCTTAATATGGTCATGTTTTGGTTTTGGGTATTTGCATGTAAGTGCTAAACCACTTTATTAATATAATTACCCCACGATTCGAAAAACTATAGTTGGAACGCTAATCCAATATGACGACCTGACAAACGTAGCTGGGACAGATTACATGGCAAGGTGGAGGATCAGGTGCTATGGTACGCATTGGGAGAGGCCTGTTTCAAGTACTGGACTGCAACAGGCTAATTGATTGATTGATGGAATCTTCTTTTAAAACAAAATAGATAATGATTATCAGTGCCCCTAGCACGAAAAACTATCGCAATCGTATAAATAAGAGAACGGGAATTAACGAGATCATGGTATAGGTACTTACATAGCTTTGATTGCCTGACGCTTCGACCGGGTTACGCCGGCCCAGGCCGGCAGGCAATTAAAGGTCTGTCAGTACCTATACCATGACCGCGTTAATTCTCGGTCTCTTCATTATAAATGTCATGGAACGCGAAATTTTAAATGGTAGTTTTCTTTTTTATATAGGACACGTCAATTTGACTTTACCTTGCCTGATGGTAAGCTGAAGGCAAAGTCTCAGTTTATCGTAATCGCATCCTAAACGTATTGTGGAATCGGAGCATTGTGATGGGCCGCCTGTCTACTGTGAACCAACGGGTTTGTCTACTGTGAACCCACTTTCAAATTGTACTCATTTTATATTATTATTTGTGTTTATTTAGTTAATCTATATTAAAATTTTATTGACCTACGTACGGAAATGGAATATTTACTGAATTATTTGATTGACGTAATTAAATTGACTAAGATAGAATCCATTACCATTTTGTTATATTGTGCCTTATTATTATTGTATGATTATGTTATAGGGTGGGGTGAGCACGAATAATTTGCGAAAAAGTATTCGTATCGTTAACCTAAAAAAATGTATGACATTTGTACAGCGCCCCTACCGTGCGTAAAAGTAACTAAATTTGGTAGCACGAACCACTTTCGTAATGTTAATTTATCGAACTATTCGATGCTCATTTGATACGTGACATCTTATGAGTAAAATTAGTGGCATGAATTTTTTTTGACGGTGACAAAAGTCTCGTAACCTTATAAACTACAATAAAAAATATTATTTTAAGTATTAAGTGCTTATTTTGTGATTAATAATACAAGCCAAGACCGCCACTTCACTAAAATAGTAATAAGACTAATATTTTTGCTGCAAGTTTAAATCTTGAAAATGAGAGATTTCAACTTCGAGAATCAAGGTAAGGAAATTTTGTTCGAAATTTTGATATTTTTGCTGCAAGTGCGAGAAAATGAGAGAATTCAACTTCGAGAATAAAGGTAAGTAAATTTTGTTCTAAATAATGTATATAATAATAAATGGAAGTAATTTTGATATTTTTACGCCCAATAAAGATAAAGAAATAAAAGGGAAGCTAGTCCACAATAACATAAAAGAGTTACATTGAAATAATGACAACTGCGGTTATCAGGTTAGCGTCAAGTATATATTACTACCTTATAGTTGTGGGAAAACTATTAAATTCCATAACTTATATACTATTGTAACTGATTTGTGATCATACTTTTCAAATAAAAAACCTTAACCATCTAGAAGGTTTCAGGTGCTTATATCACAGATTTAGCAACAACTGCATAATATGTTTAATGGTACTGAGTGACTGCTATATTGTAGAGTGGTTTTTCATCCAATAAAGACTCATCTTAAATGATGAACTACCTATGTAATCACTAAAGTTTACCTTTATTTTTAGTTGAATGTGGCTATCCACAATGTACCTGGTTAATGTTAAAAACAACACCAATTCCGGATGATGCATCAGCAAAGATATACACAAATGTTCTTGGAAAGACCTAGATGTCAATAGAAATCACTTTTGGGCAATTAAAAAGTTGTTGACATTTTTTGTGATAAAAATGTGTGAACATTTTAATTTTAACAGCTTGCTGTGACCTACACAACCTGGCCATCGAGAACAATATATCTGAACCAGAACCTGACATACCACAACACCACCCATCTCTCTCCCCTTAACAAATTTTTCATGAAACTTATATCAAAGATAACTTACTAAGGGGAAGGACGATTAATAAACTAAACTCATAATTGAAATGTTTAATATTGATTAACAATACCTAAATGTAAATGATTAAAATTTAAAACATTCTCTTCTTTCTTCATTCCTTTTTGCCATCTATGTACAGTCTTTTCTTTCGTCATGACTCCACTAGCGGTTAAAGTCAATATCACAATGCCATATTGACTTAAACCGCTAGTGGAGTACTATGACCATGGTAGGTGGTGAGATTGGATACTCCACTTATAGCTTCAGCAGTAGATGATCTGTTTCGGGAGGCTGCGGAGCCTGATGCACGATGAAGCTGTGGATATTTCGTGTGCGTTTTGGATTAACTATTTGAGTTTCAATACCAGTCAACACTTATTCTTCTTTTTTGATTATTTTGTATGTGTTTTTATTGTTTGATATCCATCTGTCATGCCATAAATGTTCGTCGTATTTGTTTAAAAAATTGAAGCCCTTTAATGCAAAATTCATTGTAATTTTCTTAACACTCGTATTTATTTGCTTTCCACATCACAGTCTAAATACGTTAATGCTAGGGGCATGCGAAGCTTTCAACTTGGAGTCTGAGATCCGCTTTAGCATTCTAACTGCGGATGTGGTTGAACTCCGATATTTTTCGTGAAGCGACTGCTACACACACACACATACAAAGGCGATATCGAAACATTGCTTTCAACATCACAGTATCACTGTAAACTTCAATTCTTTATTCATTTTTTTATAAACAAACATATTATAAACATAATGTTCTTACTTACTAACTTTGAAAGCAGGGTATGTCAAGTTAATATGCGTAATGTCAATTGTAACCATGTTGTTCAGAAACCAAAGAAAATGTTTCAAAATGAATATATTTTTATTCATTTTTTTTTCGAAGCTTCTGCATTTCATAATCTTTTATACCTTATTTAAGAAATTTCATATCTTTTTTTTTTTACATTTCATACCTTTATTTTCATTACATTTCATACCTTTGTTCATAGGACTGTATTGTGCCTAAATTGCTAATATATAGGACATATAGTCAAAAATGGCCAAAATGGTGTTTTTCATTTATCTTTCGAACGCATCGATCATTTAATACCAAGTTCGTTTCGTTCCCAAGGTATATTCGATATTTTTTCGAGCTCGGCTCACCCCACCGTTCTCTCAATACGTTTACGATATGATTACGATAGTTTTTCGTGCCAGGGGTACTGTAGTCATACTGTCGTGATGATATGAGCGTAGAGCATTGTATGTCAATTGATAATTTGTACTGATTAGCAAATTTTTATAACTAAGGTGACCGATGTTTTTGAGACTTAAGTTCTGTTGTACTAGTGCCTTCATCGAGGGAAGTAAATTTACCTCTACTCAAGTATGTCTACCGTTTCGCCCTTCTTTTAATAGGATTGGAATAAAAAATAACTATTTTACTTGTGTAGAGGAAGTGGTCTGGCAGGGTGGTAAGGGTGGTAGTAGTCTTTGCAGTAGAGGTAGGTACAGTGATACGGTACATAGTGTATAGTGAACTGATATAATTTTATTCGTCTACAGCTGCCCCTTATGCGGATTAAAGCCATATTGGTGTAATTGAAATCAAAATTTATGCATTATAACCACCAATGCCTTTTTGCTAAAAAAATTAATAATTATAACTCTGTTCACAGATGCAATATTCGCGGTGTTGCTGTATGCAGAACAAGCATTTGCAAATTCCTGGTTCATGATGGGTTCGACAGCGCAGTCATCGACCCCAGCATCCAATCCTCCTATGTTTTTTTATCCAAGGCAACGAACTACTCCTTATAGGTATCTTAGACAGGAGTAAGTATTTTTTATTTTGGTTGACTTGGGTCCCAAAGATTTAGGAGGGGCCCCATACTACCCGAAATGTATCAGCAGACCTATTTTATAAAATAGTATAATTAGTAAATAGGATTTCTATTAATTTTACAATAGTTTCGATAAAACGAAGATGTGTGAAGGTGTATTAGTGTGTCGGAATATTCTAGAAAGATACAGGTCGCGAGTTCTAGACAGTTCCTTCCGGGATATTTTTTTATCGAACTCAATTTTCAAG
The DNA here is from genome assembly GCA_949126895.1 of Eilema caniola. Lineage (NCBI taxonomy): Eukaryota > Metazoa > Arthropoda > Insecta > Lepidoptera > Erebidae > Eilema > Eilema caniola. The sequence continues at coordinate 9,323,588 of OX421460.1, read as the reverse complement.
AAATTTTAGCATACTATTTTATGTATTTAGCCTATAGAACTGGAAACTTTTCGTTTGAATGTACATCCAAAAAGTGCTCAACGCGTCTAAATAGTTGACTCATCGTGACGTCAGAGTGGGTAAACGACAGAGATTCTTGATTTTTGTTGACCCAAAAAATCCTCAACGAAAAGTGGTCAACGCACATAAAAGAATATTTAACTTTTTAAGTTTCTCAGTAATATTAATTAAAAGGAAAAACCATAGTAATCTTCAAATTTATTTACAGATCTATTCCGGGCAATAATATGGAAACAACGTTGCCCAGTAACTCAGAACATCCCAGTCCAGTACATCCCAGCCCAGAACATCCCAGTTCAGTACATCCCAGCCCAGAACATCCCAACTCAGTACATCCCAGCACAGAACATCCCAGCTCAGTACAACCCAGCCCAGAACAGCAGCCAGCGCTGAGTACATCAGCCTCTTCAGAACATACTCAAAGATTAAAGTACACGCCGAGTACCAGGACAACTCGAACTCGTTTACACTGTGGTTGTGGTAACGTTTATGATCCGGTTTGTGCTTCTGACCATAAATCTTATTTCAACCCATGTAGAATGAAGTGTGTGAATAAGGATCTGTTTATTTTATACCTGGGACAGTGTTTGCCTTTCAAATAAAAAACATTTAATAAATTAGTACTTATTTGTTTTTTCATCCTAACCTTGTTCGCGACGGTATTTGTTCCAATACTGTTACACATGACATATTTGTATTGTAGCAAATGCATACGTTCAACCCACAGGAAAGACAGACAATATCTAATGAATCAATCAACAGTCAATATGACTATCATTTGTCACATGTTTTCTCTTTTATTTAATACAGACTTTGATGAAATGATCTGAGATACATTTTTTTTTAAACCCTCTAACCCCTCCAACTAACCTAAATTGCTTGTGCTAGGAGTGGGTTCACGTCGGTAGTGTAATGGCCAGGACTTGAACCCGGGACCTCTCCATCACAAGGCCGACTCCTTAATCACCAAGCTACCGTATAAATATTGAGTATATAAGACAGGTAGCGTCATGGGCCGCCCTCTTCTTGTTAGAATGTCTTAAGATAGCGAAGCATTGTATTGAAGGTAAAGTTAAAAATACTGGAAGTGCTTTTTTTAAATTAATACATGGGCGCAGTCGACGGTGTAATCAAGGTGCAAGGAGAAATCTATCTTTACTATTACATAATTGTAAAGTAGTAGTGTCTGTACATTGGAGATATTTAAAAAAATACTTGGAGTATGTTATATTAACGATACTGAACACGAAAATATTTTTTTTGGAATCCTTGTCTGTTTGTCTGTTTATTCGCGATGGACGCAAAAACTTCTGAACGGATTTTGATGCGGTTTTTTTTTTGTTAGAAAGGGGTTGCTCAGACTTAAAATCTTACGTTTGTTTGATCGCAATCGGTTGAGTAGAACCAGAGATGTGAGCAATAATGTCGCTTTTTTGCTTAAGATTATTTTTATGGTAGATTTTTTATAGCTTATCATATCTAAGCAACTATGTGAATAAATAGACTTTATTTTTACATACACAATTGTGTATTTAGATTCGTATTTAATCAATAAATTAAAAATTGTAATTTTATAATTTAGTTCTAAAAATACAACTAGATGGCGATCATGCAGTTTTAACCAAGCTGTTGTTTCGTTCACAACAGAATATATACAAGAACTGTCATTTCGATTAGTACATTTTCTTATTATTATATCTCCTGTTATTTATTTATAATTGCATTAAATTTAATATCCTGGGTCTTCTTCTTCAGCCGCGTGGTCCCCGGCAGAGTAGAATTTGGGCCACTTCATCTCTTCCCACGCGGTGTCGTACAAGGCAACTAAGGGATATAGGGCTGATTCACATCAGACAGATATGTACAGCCCAGATTCAGCCTCAAATTCATTTCTCGAGTCAACAATAGTGCCCGGAATACGACAATGGGCTCACTCCCTATTACCAGGAACCAGGTCCGCTTTTACCAGTCTAACTGCGGATTTGGCTGAATCTCCACAACCCAAAGACGAAATCGAAGCATTGCAACTAGACCAGTTGTTGGACTTTTGAGGGCTTCAACTACCCGCAACGACTGCCATAGCTGATCGTATGGCAACTGAGACCGACGGCTTAACGTGCATTCCGAGGCACGACCAGACCAATGCAAATACCCAAATTCGTGCATACAAATATTTGCACTGAGCGGGAATCGAACACGCGCCTCCTGCGTAACAGCCGCGTTCAGTACCGCTACGCCACAGATCCTTAACATCCTGGGTAATTCATACTAATATCATAACATAACGAGTCTGTAACTCTGTATATGTATCTTTAGGCTGTGCTAACATTCTAAAATGTGAAAGGAACCCTGTCTATCTGTCTGTTGCCTTTCACGCCTAAAACGCTGAACTGAACCGATCTTGATGAAATTTGATGCAGAATTGGATTAGAGTTTAAGAACGGACATGGACTAACCTTTATAGCCAATAAATAATTTTTTAACGAGTTAAGCCGACAAAGGGAACAATAAAGAGGCACTGAAAAAAAAGTTACTGATATTACAGCTGTTCTGTTAGAAGTCGGTGCATAGCCCGATAAATCATATATAAATTGATTACATCATTGTACTTCAGGCACAATCAACAAAGTTGGCACGGACTTCTAAGAGTGTTTCTTGATGTCGGTTTATAGTAGTTGTAAGTATGTATCTAACCGATCCATCGTTGATCATTTGCTTTGTATGATATTTGTTTTTATCATCAGTTTAACATCATGATTATAGAGGCAAATACTCAAATTATGTAAAAGCAACAGATACAGCACCTTTGCCTACATTTCGAGGATTTCCATAGATTCCTAGATTCTTACTCTCCGGATCCCGCCATCTGATTCTAACTCCCTTGACCAGGTTGGTACCAAGTGTTGGAAAGAGAAGGGTGGTCCCTTCTCTTTCCAACAAAAAGAAGATCATAAGAATCCGTTTTGCAAATTATGGCCTTAACATGTAACGGTTCATCATCTATTTAGCTCCCATAGTAGTGAAATTCAGAGAAATCCTGATTCACGAATACATATTTTGTGGTAGTGGCGAGGGGTCCATATAACTCAATACCTGCCAGCTTCCCTTTGCATAGATGGTAGAGATGTTTAAATTCGATAAACTACATCGAGGTAAGAATCATCTTCTAGCGACATCCATTTTGAAAATTTTCGCTTTTTGCCACTGTTGTGGCTTTACTGGGGAACATTCTCCCTACCAGAGCCACTGAGAAAACGTACTTAAGGCTGATAAAAATCACTGCGCTTATGTACACAACATATATTGATCAACATGTACGTGCTGTAGAATGTTATTATTAAGTTGAATTTTATCAATTTTGACCATACTGTAATTTTAATAGAAAGCGCCTAGACATTCATTTTTTGAAAACGAAACGACATGATTGCTACCATAAACAAATAGGCGCATTTTCCTATTATTTTGAAGTCTTCTCTCAATTCATTAGTAGCAATATAAGCTTACAATTTGCACCAAAGCGCTTATTTGCAGTCAGTTACATAAATATACATTACACTAAATTAATTATTTATATGATAAATTTCTTGAAATCATAAAATTATTAAAAATACGATGAAATACTTACTACAATAATTTTAGGCATACAAATACTATAAGTTACACAAATATTTTGTCACAATTGTAGCAAAGAAACCTGGCTTAGGATCCTTTTGAACAGCTCTGTAAGTAGGGCTATTCCATGCCAAAAACGCCAAGCTGGTGGACAAGTTAAGAGCTGATTCTGTCGCCGTCCAGCGCCACGCATGTACGTGTACCACATTGAAGTGGATACATTCACGAACCGAAAGGTTGTCCACTTTAAAATTTAAAAATAACTAATAATGCATGACGTGCGCTAACTCCCGCTGAGTCGTAATATATCAAGACCGATCAAGAATGATCTGATATGAAGATGGATGGGTAAAGAAATGGATAGGATCTCGGCATCAGATGCCGACTTCTTCGATATGGGATCCTTCTGTGTACCCTATCCAACATCATAAGAATTATAAAATTCCTTTCATCAATTCCGTTCGTTCTGATTTACCGTGATAAACTAACAAGAAGCATACCGAACGAATTGTGAACTTTCTTTTGAATTAAAATTCATCAAAGAATAAATCCTGATGAAATAGATAGACCGATTAGAGCCTGGGGAAAGACATAGTGGAGTAGAAAAGAGAGATAACTGGGAAGGAACAACTTAAGGGGCAGAGATGGGAGCAGAGAGTCGAATAGAGATGCAAGTTAGAAAGTCGAGTAGAGTGGCGAGTAGAGATAGGCAATTTTTTTAAATATTCTTTTGATGTACTTAATACTAGACAAATGTAAATTCGTTCCTATTTAGTCTTAAGAAATCAGTTTTAGTATATTGACATTTCAAAATGCTGCAATTGAGTTTGTTGCTGCACTATTACGTGGTAAACTTAGTTTTAAGCGGAATTTGACAGCAATAGATGTAATCACGTTGCACAATTTTGTGAAATAAAGAATTAGAATTTGAAGTAGGGAGTCGAGTAGAGGGGCTATTAGAGAAGTGAATGGGACGCAGGTGGAGAGGCGAGCAGAGAGTGAAAAAGGGATGATCAGAGGATCGAGTAGAAAGGCAATTAGGAAGTCGAGTAAAGAGTCAAATAGAGAGTTTGTTTGAGTTTGAAGAGTATCTATTAAGCTCTGAATGCTTGACTATATATATATATATACCGGAAGAAGAAGAAAGACCAATAATACAAGAACTAACAATGGTGGGGTGCGTGGAGTTTAGGAGGACAATTTGGATGACTTATATCCACAGTGGCAACGATTTTTAGTGACTTTTAAAGTATTCCTATCTGCTGCGGCATTAAGTCAAGTTGCCGAAACAAGGAAAGCCTCAACTTTATTAAACAGCATTGGACAACAGGATCAAGAGCTGTACTACAATATTATCCATAATTCACAAGAGACGCAGAAACTAGATGAAGTAATTGTTGCGTTTGAAATTATTTGAAACCAAAATCGAATGAGGTAATAAGAACATTCCATTACAATCAACGGGTTCAAGAGGAAGGCGAGAATATTGATAACTTCTATTCGAACATTAGAAAAATAAAGAATGTTAAGAGACTGTCATTTGTCACATGCTTTCTCTTTTATTTAATACAGACTTTGTTGAAGTGACCTGATATACAATATTGAGAATATAAGACAGGCAGCGTCATGGGACGCCCTCTTCCCTTAAAGAGAATGTCTTAAGATAGCGATTATTATTTTGAAGATAAAGTTAGTAAATACTTGAAGCGGCTACACGTATTTCTTTTAATTACTACAATTAGCCGTCTTCGGAGGAGTGGGGATTTACCGCACGTAAAAAAAGGGGTTAGGCTGGATGCGGAAAACGGTGGATCGGCATAAATGGCACACTTTGGGAGAGTCCAGCAGTGAACTGCGAAAGGCTTATTGATTCCTTGATTGAGTGATTGTAAATATATTTTATTAATAGTTTTGTTTTGTAGTGATGTCTGGAATCATGAACTATAAAAACTTTAATCATGCCAATAGGTTAAATAAGTCGTGACCAGATTGAATTCGTATTAATATTACACTGATTACAGTTTCAGTACCAGATTAGCTCTGTTATTTATACATTGGACGTAAAAAACTTGAAATTATCATCAAAAATGGTAACATTTTGGCTGTTATTTTTTTCACGTAGGTATCCAAACTTTTTTGCTCCATCGGCCATCTGTTCTGCGCGCTGGATGTGGGCTGCTTAAGATAGGTCGTTCTGGAAGTCTGTAGGAAATACCTATGTTCAGCAGTGGACTATGTGAGGCTAATATGATGATGATGATGATGCGGTATCCAAACCACTTTATTTATAGCTAACAGTTACTTTTAAAACTAAAAAAGCTATTATGTATATTCTCTTCATGATTTAGCGTTGCACACGGAAACAGTTCATTTTAAAAAGGGTTATAATTTAATTTCATTATCAATGGGTACTGTCAATAGCTAAGCGTCGCCGTCAGTAGTTTAGCGGTTAAGGAGTTGGCCTTACGATCGAGAGGTCCCGGGTTCGAATCCTGGCCATTACACTACCGACGTGAAACCACTCCTAGCACAAGCAATTTATCTTTTGTTGTAGGTATTAGAAGGAATATTAGTTATTTCGATTGTTTCTAATTGTATCAAGAAACGTTATGTCTATAAATGTATGTATAATATAATTACTTGCATGTATATTTTTTTACATTATGTGTTATTGACTGTTGACTATGACAAACACAACAAACACAATACAACAGAACAAACACAACTAAACCACAAATTGTAACGTGCATGGTACTGAATATTTCTCCATCCCACTGTTGACAATATAATTGCTGGTATTGAAGTATAAGTTATACTGAACACGGAGAAATGGTTTCAACGCCACTTTTGTTGTAATATGTACTTCTTCATTATCTCTGATATAAGTCCACACATTACTTGTAAGACGTTCGTGAAGTTCATTACGAATTCTGAATTCAGAATAACATGTAACTAGAGAATACCATGTTAGCACTGTTGGCACTTCTGTAAAATGGTAAGCCTTATCATACCTAAATGACAGCTTTCCTTTAAATGCGGTAGTCACATAAAAGAGGATACTGCCAATGTCACTTTGTTCAAAAAATTCCAGACAAGTAATTAGATTAATTCGGTTCACAGATACGGTCTTAGCAATATTGCACGGCGTAATTATTTCAACAATGAGCTCGGTTGTGCCATCGTTGCCCCAAGAATATAATTTTTCTATGGATTTTAACCCAAATCTACGAGCTAGATATGATTATAATTTTCTAAGACAGATGTAAGTGTACATTTTTCTTTTACTTTAAATACTTAAGCAACTGATTTAATCACTTCTAGTATGGGTAAAATGTCGCAGTATAATATGTATGGGGGCATCTGGTAGTTCGGTATTTATGAATATTATAGTTATTTATTCGAATGATTGTGAGTTTCGAACATTAATATAAACAAATATTAATAAAAACTAAGTGTATAATTTGTGATATTATGAATTAAAATGATTATGTTTTTTAATATTTACTTTAATTTTTTTATTATTAATAACAATCATTATAATTTTAAGTACCATAATTACCTATTCACATTTTTATTCTACATAACGAATGTCTATTGCACTATTTCCATTACATTTTCCAAGGTTTACTTTATTTATTTGTACATTTCTGACCACTAATAAGTGATGACATCCTAAAGTATGTTTTAATGGTTTGAGAAACATTTTCGGACATCCGATGATAGGAGTTGAAAAGTTATGTAAGATTGTCTTACACCCATCTCTGTTCAATGACTGGCTAAGTGCATCTTGAACTTCTACAACATATTCAGAATATGTAACTTACATATTCCTCTTTATTAACAACCGAATCTAGTAGGTATATCTTTAAATTCAAATTTAAACTGAATGGATTAATAATCCGACAGCAACAAAGCCTGAACTTTGCTGGCATGGCAGGGTGAGGATTATAAGCTGTGTAATGTGTATGTTTGTATTTACATACGTATGTTCCACCATAAAATCATACTTTAAGATGAGGTATTAATCAATTTAATATTTAGGTTTGTGTGACAAACGTTTTGTTTTTTATGTAGGACACGCCTGATGTAATGAAGGCATAGTCTCAGGAAAGAAGATCATCATTACACACACGTACCATGTTAACAATGGTGGCACTCAGCTTGACGGCCTCATCAGATGCTTTTTCACGCCCCGCTTAAAGGACCCGGGATTGTAGGAAGAAGGAAACACATAAGCTGGCAAGGAGTTCCAGGTCTTAATGGTGCGACAAAGAAAGGAGTCACCAAACCGCTTGGTTCTTGAAGGAATATTCTGCACCGTATACGGCTGACATCTAAGCCCTGCTCGTGTTGTCCTGTGAAGGAAAGGAGAGAGCGGGACTAATTGGAAGAGCTCATCAGAACATTCACCATGGTAGAGACGGTAAAATACTGCCAAGGATGCAACATCTCTACGCATCTGCAAAGGCTCTTCCCACATCGGTTGCTTTAGAGGAGCTCAACCAGATCTCATGGTAGGCATTAAAATCCCCCAAAAACACCAGTTCAGCGTTCGGAAACCTGCGCATCATCTGCCGCCTGACTCAGGTACTCGAAGAGTCGAGTTGTCTCGGCATCTCCTGTATGGTAGCGGTAGAGGCCCACATAGATCTGACTCGTAGAACCATGGTCTATGTGTACCCAAAGGGTGGAGAAGGATGGGTCCTGTAGGCAGCGCAAACGGCGACAGCGAACATCCACCCTAACAAACACGCACACCGCGGCTTTTGCTTGGAAATTCTCCTCAAGGGCCGGGGTAGAGCAAGTAGGTCGTGTCGTAAGGGCGGCGTATTTGTGTCTCCATAAGAAATAGCAGTGCTGGTTTTGCCGTCTCCAGGTGTTGGTGGACGGCATTGAGGTTTGTATGTAGCCCACAGATGTTCGTGAACTCCACCTCAAATAGCGAGCCCATGGGAAAGTGTCTTGCCGCTGTGTAGCCCAGTATTCTATTTTGTGCTGCCATAAGGAGGAGGTAAGGGCAGGCGTGAAAAAAGGGGACTACCGTCGCAGCACCACGTGACAAATCGCAGGTGATTGGTTTTGTCTATGAATGTGAGGTATGGCGAGAGCCGACGCGTCGAACGGAAGGACCCCCGTACTCCCCCGAGTATGGTCGCCGGGCTTCCTCCGGTCACCAACCGGCACGACGAGGCATATCGGGATTATACGCGACCTGGTGGAGCAGCCTCCCAAGGTGGTTAGTCCCGGTTGGGCCTCTGTACTATGCCGCGGGCGGCCAGCGGCACCACCGTTTCTACAGGTCTCACTGTTCGGCGCGTCGCCCCGCTCCACCCCCCACTAGACTACGCCAAGACCCACCGGTCCCGCTAGTGCTGCGACCACAATCCCCTGCCCGGCTATGCACTTGCTGACCCCTGAACGCAATCCAACCGAGATTGGATTACTATGGAGGGTTTTTCGCAATTGTGCACGGTGTTACCCACCCGGTCGAAATTTGTGACAGATTTGTGTCATCAAATTTCTACCACCCTAAGACCACCCTAAGAATAATTATAATTTTTACACAAATGAAATCAATATTAAATCCAAAAGGTTTAATTTTTTTACCAGTGTGATGATTTGAATAAGAATAATTACATAAATATAATGTTTTATTCTATTGACAATAATATCATAACTTTGAACATGACATACAATAATAATATGTCTGATAATGGTGCCCGTGCTGGGATCCCGATAGGTGGGGTAGGCTCAAGAAGTTCTTCTTCTTGAAGTCATGGAAGCCCAAGATCTTTACAAAATGGTGGAGAAAAACCCAAAGGGAACCCGTAGCTTCGAATTCACTTTGGCCTCGAAGACAATCAGGAAAATACGTCTCCACGATGATGATGAAGTTTGATACTATTAAATACACCAAGCAACAGATATTACCATTATTACCATAATTCCAGTAATTACACATCTATAGAAACGTCCTCACAGTGCACCTAGCATAAGGCGATTGGCACACTGCCTCGCGCACCGCGGCGGACCGCGGAATATCACAGCCACACGCGTATTTGTGAGGGCGCAGATCTGCCACCGCAACCAGATTTGCCTGCTGTCAACAGGTGTTACGCGCGAGGTGGTTTTTGTACAGTTTGAGAGCCGTTAGACATTTTTAAGTAAGTGTTTGAGGTAATCTGAAATTTTAAGAAAAGAAAAGTTGAATATCGAATAATAAAGTAAATAAAATGCCATACTATTTGCGAAGGAATTTTATTTTCAAACATTGCATCTGGCTTGCTAAACTATATGTATAGCACTTTAACGGACAGTGCTCAGTCCCAATAGCCTTCTAGAATGACACACCAGATTTCCATACAAAGGAATTTGACGTTTGTATTATTGTGTTGCATTATTATTAATTTTCAGTTGCCCTAAACACTTGTACAAAAATGTCTAACAGCTCTCGGACTAAATTCCCTGCGTTTTTCTCCGGCATCACACGCGGTTTCGCGTTCTTTCTGCTTGTACACGCGTGATGACACGGGACGCTGCCACACCGTCATTGCATCTCCAGTGTGTTGGACCCCGTATGTTTTCTATACAAAAAGTCATCACGCTCCGCCTTGTCACTCGGTGCATTATGATAAACAGTAAGATACGGCGTATTTTCCTTACTTTGTGGCGAACGTACTTTGTTCGTTCTAATAACTTTTAAACTATAGAGTTCTATGATATACAATATTCTAACAGGAATTAACGCGATAATGGTTTAGGTACATATTATACCTTTGATTTACCTGATATTACCTATAGGTAACGATTAACGGGAACACGATCACGTTAATTCCCGCTAACCTTATGGAATTCGTTCTTACCAACTTGGTATTTTCTATAGCTCTATTTGAATCTTAGTAATGTAAATAGATTTTGATTATAATACCTTTCATTTTATTTTCAGAACAGAACCGGATCCCACTATAGAATCGATGGAAAATGAAACTACAAGCTCTGATATTACACTCAGTGGTGTTCACATAACGGTTAAACGCACTACACCGAAAAATGCAGCATTCTGTAACTGTAGTGTTGTGTATGATCCAGTTTGTGCTTCAGACAATAACTCTTATGATAACCCTTGTAAAATGAAATGTAAAAGTCGAGATTTGTTTGTTTTATACCCAGGAATTTGTCTGCCTTTCAAATAAAGATAGTCAAGCAGATTGTTTCTTTTTTTAACGTTTCCATATTGTCAGAGACAGAGAGGCTACCATGAATTTGCGGTGGAGCGACACGTGCCCATCTTTTCCCGGGCTTCATAGAAATAACGTGGTTCCCACACCAGAAAGGCCATCTCAAGGCCGTAGGTAACCTGAGGTCAGCCAGGGTGCAAGGAAATTGTCTTGTTGGCCCACTTGGACATATAAAAAAATGGCGGTGTGTAGTTTAAAGATGTAGCCAGCTCATATCTTCACAACAAAACATTGTAGATATTAACATCAAATTCTTTTTTACATCAGATTCTATTTACGTCAGTTCTTCGCATTTTTTATGATGATCAGAACTTTAGGGAAGGAATACTTTCTCTATAGTGCATTTAATTTATTTTTCTCAAGTGCCAAATTATTGTTAAATATTGTTAAAAACATAGAGACATAAAACTCTTTGTGTTTTGTTTTCATTTCATTTATTCTTTATAGAACACATAAATAACATTTACACAAAATAGTGAGATGTTATGTACAAAGGTGAGCTTAACTTAAAGTTGAGTTTCCTTCCAGCAAACCCAGGAGTGTACAAAGGAATTGCAGTACGAGAGGCAAAGTCATAAAAGTGGAGATTTTGATGTAAGAGGCATACGTCAAGTCAAAGTCAAAAATCATTTATTCTGCATAGACCATTAAAAGGGCACTTATAAAACGTCAAGTTTAAAAAAATCTAGACTAGTTTAGCAAATGGACCATCGGTTCGAAACGCGAAAGACTCCGGCAAGAAACTCAGCGGGCTTTTTTTGGTCTATTATTATTATATCTATACAAACATTTGCTTAGTCTACTTAGTCTAAATACAATAGTTTGCTTGAGCAGCATAGTTGAGCGAACAGCTCATTTTCAACCTTGTTTATCATCTAAATATTCTTGGATTTTATAATAGCGTTTTTGGCACAGTTTAGTCTTAATTACATTTTTAAAATTATTCACAGATAAATCTTTAATTTTATTACGAAGCTTGTTGAAAAAGCGTATACAGTTGCCGCGGAAAGAATTACTAATTTTATGGAGTCTACTATCACAAGTTACAAGATTGTTTGTTTTTATATTATGTCTGTCACAAACTCTTGACAATTTTGAGATATTTTGCCTATTAGGTTCTCGAAAATGTATTGTGACACTACGGTTAGAATGTCTATTTATTTAAACTTTTCTCGAAGTGAAACTCTTGGGCCCAAATTATAAATAGCTCTCACAGCCCGCTTTTGTAAAATAAATATTGTGTTTAAATCCGAGGAATTACGCCAAAGGAGAATTCTGTAGCTTAAAATACTATGAAAATAACTGAAATAAACTATTCTAGCCGTATCGACGCCTGTTAATGTCCCAATCTTTTTACAGCGTAAGAAGCCGAACTTAATCTACTAGCTATTTTTTCAATATGCGATCGCCACTACAGTTTGGCGTCAATACTTTAACCTAAGAACACTTTTGATTCCACAAGGTTCAACACTTGTCCATTAAGTTTTACATTGGTTTCCACCTGTGTAACATTAGGTAATGTGAATTTTATACATTTAGTTTTGGCCCCATTAAGGCAAAGATTATTAGTATTAAACCAATGGACCACTCTTACGATTGCACCATTCACTTCGTCAGAATTATTTTGTTGCCTTTTAATTTGAAATTTTAACGAAGTATCGTCAGCAAATAAAATAATACTAGTCTTGTCCCTTACATAGTAGGAGAGGTCATTAATATACATTGAGAATAAAAATGGTTCAAGTGTGCGAACCCTGTGGAACACCCATCGAAATCACAGATCCCACTAAACGTGTACCGTTAACATCGACCCTCTGAATTCTATTATTCAAATATGAAGTCAGAAGCTCGAGAGCCTTGTTCCTTATTCTATGATGTTCTAATTTCCTAATTAATGTGATATGGTGGACGCAATCGTAAGCCTTGGATTGATCACAGAATACACCCAATGCATCATGCATCATGCTTATCCTCCCAGGCCTCGTAAATACAATTTAACAATTCTATACCAGGATCAGCAGTCGAACGTCCCTTAGTAAACCCAAACTGTTTATCATGAAACAATTTGTTTTCACCAAAATGGGTCATCCTAGGATTGAAGGAATGTTCAAACTCTGTCGCGACTTCCAGATTCTCCTTGGCGACCTTCTATTTTTAAATGAATATCTCTTACATTTGATGGAAATTTCCCACATTCGGAATTTATAATATTCCAGGTAGTCTTAATTCTATTTAATTTATTTTTAATGAAGTTTGACTTCGCAAGGGAACAGGCTCGCTTAAGTTTTTTGGAGTAATTTTCAACATTTTTCAGAATATAGGTCATACAATCTCCTCCTGCTCTTATAAATCCCCGCTGTTGCCCAGTCACTGAAAACTGGACGGCCGGCCACCAATCGATAATGTTTTTGAGGTAAACATTCTCCCAAACTCATTACTGATCAGATTGATTAGGTCTGCGTAAGACTCTTCTACACTATTGTACGAGGGCAAGTCAGGTAGTTTGTTTACAAACTACCGTGTGCTGTACACTTGGATCATATCTAATAATCATAACTTGTGAAAGAAATAATTGTAAAGTTGATCGACAATATATTTGTTGATTGGTTAAATATCCGTGAAAATATTATCAATGCATGTGGCACTAGTTGCAGTTTTTCGAGTAGGTTCCGAAAACATATTAATAAGATTAAAGGAGTTGAATAGATTTAACCATTTTTTTTTCTACTGGCATTAGGGTGTTATCTAAAATATTTACGTTAAGGTCTCCAGAAACTATTATCGCCTTTTGAGAGTATCGGCATTTAAAAAGCGCTTCTTTCATCCTATCTTCAAATATTGCATAGAATGAATAAGAATGATCTGAGATGAACATGGACGGGTAAAGACATGGATAGGATCACGGCATCAGATGCGGACTTCTTTGATATGGGATCCTTCTGTGTACCCTATCCAACACCATAAGAATTATTAAATTCCTTTCATCATTTCCGTTCGTTCTGATTTTGATACCGCGATAAACTAACAAAAAGCATACCGAACGAATTGTGAACTTTCTTTTGAATTAAAATTCATCAAAGAAATCCTGATGCAATGGATAAACCGATTATAGCTTGGGGAAAGACATAGTGGAGTAGAAAAGAGAGACAACTGGGAAGGAACAACTTAAGGGGCAGAGATGGGAGCAGTGAGTTGAATAGAGATGCAAGTTAGAAAGTCGAGTAGAGTAGCCAGTAGATAGGCAATTTTTGTTTAATATTCTTTAGATGATCTTGATACTAGACTAAATTCATTCATATTTAGTCTTAAAGAATCACTTTTTGTATATAGACATTTGATAATGCTGCAATTGAGTTTGTTGCTGCACTACTACGTGATAAACTTAGTTTTAAGCGGAATTTGACAGCAAAAGATGTAATTACGTTGCACAAATTAGTGAAATAAAGAATTTGAATTTGAAGTAGGGAGTCGAGTAGAGAGGCTCTTAGAGAAGTGAATGGGAGGCAGATGGAGAGGCGAGCAGAGTGAAACAGGGATGATCAGAGGATCGAGTAGAAAGTCGAGTAAAGAGTCAAATGGAGAGGTGTGAAGAGTATCTATTTAAGCTCTGAATGCTTGACTCTGCGCTAAAATTTACGACACTACGGGATAAGCGACGTCTATGCGGGCGGAGCCGCGGGCAACAGCTAGTATATACATGTTTATATTAGATAGTATGTATATTATGTATGTTGGCATGTGTGTAAGTATGTATGTATGTGTGTATATATGTATGCCTTTTACCTGAGGTATACATTTCGTACAATGACATTTACAATAACTTATAATCCGCACGCTGAATGATGATTCGTATGACAGTTCGTTAGCGCTTAACATTGTACTGACGTCCTATCACATCAAATCCTTTAGAGGTCCATTAAAAAGACGAAAAAATCATAATTGTGTACAATTGTAAATTATAAAAATGAATATTAAGAAAGTATTACGTAATGTTCAGAAATAATAGAAAAAAACTCAATGCAAATGTACATGGTACGTGCTGCAAAAGTTACGTCGTCAAGCTGTTATCGACTAAGAAGGGACACATCGATAAACAAAATATCGATAATTTGTTGGAAATATAAAACAAATGCTTTGAGTTTGTATTTTATTTATATCAATCTGAATCTGATACAGGGTCAATCGGATCTTCAAAATCTGAGTCTGAACTGCAGCTATCCGTGACGTTTATTATTAACGGTTGGTCAATGATATTGTCGTATTGTTTATCTCGATCCAAGTCAGTGTAATCCATAATTGCCAGCTAATTATGAATTCTTTAAAATTCACATCAAAAAGAATTTTAAATTCTTTAAATTATGCAATTGGAATAAAAATTAAAGTATAGTAAAATAAAATATAATAAGGCTGTTACTTTTTTATCTAGTGTTTTATGTCCATCAATGCGCGTAGTCTTTTTTTTCAAAATAAATAAATATTGCTTATTATGTTGAATGACCTGGCTGAATGACATGACATTTG
Source organism: Eilema caniola (assembly GCA_949126895.1). Classification (NCBI taxonomy): domain Eukaryota; kingdom Metazoa; phylum Arthropoda; class Insecta; order Lepidoptera; family Erebidae; genus Eilema; species Eilema caniola. The sequence goes on along the minus strand of OX421460.1, from coordinate 9,308,157 downwards.
CCTGAAAAAACAGTATTTTATCGAAATTGTTTCGCATAACTAATACAACTGTCAGTTGAAACGTCATAGGGATCATCATTCGGCGTGCGGAGTATAACAAAGTTAAAAGTTAAACAGGTAATATTGTGTGCATTACCTTACAGTAAATCTTTCACAGCTAGTTAAAACAGCATTAGGTATAATATAAATAGAAAATTACATACCTTAACTACATATTGTAGGACCATAGATTTATTTGACTGTAATTATGTATTACAAAATACTTTTATTTTGACAATAGATAGTTTTTCACTATCAAAATCTTTGCAACGTCAGGTTGCAATCTTACTAGGTAGGTTTTTGAGTATATCAGTCAAAGAACTGACTAGTAACATTGCTTCTTTTGAAGAAAATAATAATGCCAGTGGATAAGGTTATCCAAAAAAACTTAATTATTTGACAACAGATAAAAAATCTCGCAACTTTTTTCATATAATGTCCGAATGTTGCGGACGTGGTCATGCGGCTTTTGAGACAGTTGAGTCTCCTGCATGTAATTTATATTCTAAAAACAAATGATCAAACCTGGTGCATCAAAATGTTAAAGGATTGATAAATGGCAAAGATTTGGAATTGGAATTGCACATGACCATGAATAATATTGAAATCTTCTATCTAACCGAACATTGGTTGAAAGACCATCAAGTCATATTCAACTTCAAAAATCACCAAGTGGCTAGCTCGTTCAGTAGAAAAAAAAAGACGGGTTGCACTCCGGGAGAGCCGTCAGAAGTGAAAACTTTTTCTTTCTTTCTTTCTTCGTTATATACAGAGAAAAAGATAAAAAGAACACACCATACCATACCTATAATATAGAGCCAATCATAGAATCTATACCTCAGGTAAAAGGCATACATATATACACACATACATACTTACACACATACATATATACCCACATGCCAACATACATAATATACATACTATCTAATATAAACATGTATGTACTAGCTGTTGCCCGCGGCTCCGCCCGCATAGACGTCGCTTATCCCGTAGTGTCGTAAATTTTAGCGCAGAGTCAAGCATTCAGAGCTTAAATAGATACTCTTCACACCTCTCCATTTGACTCTTTACTCGACTTTCTACTCGATCATCCCTGTTTCACTCTGCTCGCCTCAAATTCAAATTCTTTATTTCACTAATTTGTGCAACGTAATTACATCTTTTGCTGTCGAATTCCGCTTAAAACTAAGTTTATCACGTAGTAGTGCAGCAACAAACTCAATTGCAGCATTATCAAATGTCTATATACAAAAAGTGATTGTTTAAGACTAAATATGAATGAATTTAGTCTAGTATCAAGATCATCTAAAGAATATTAAACAAAAATTGCCTATCTACTCGCTACTCTACTCGAGTTTCTAACTTGCATCTCTATTCAACTCACTGCTCCCATCTCTGCCCCTTAAGTTGTTCCTTCCCAGTTGTCTCTCTTTTCTACTCCACTATGTCTTTCCCCAAGCTATAATCGGTTTATCCATTGCATCAGGATTTCTTTGATGAATTTTAATTCAAAAGAAAGTTCACAGTTCGTTCGGTATGCTTTTTGTTAGTTTATCGCGGTATCAAAATCAGAACGAACGGAAATGATGAAAGGAATTTAATAATTCTTATAGTGTTGGATAGGGTACACAGAAGGATCCCATATCAAAGAAGTCCGCATCTGATGCCGTGATCCTATCCATGTCTTTACCCGTCCATGTTCATCTCAGATCATTCTTGATCGGTCTTGATATATTACGACTTAGGCGAGAGTGCTACGTCATGCATTATTATTTACTTTTAAATTTTAAAGTAGACAACTTTTCGGTTCGTGAATGTATCCACTTTTATGTGGTACACGTACATGCGTGGCGCTGGACGGCGACAGAATCAGCTCTTAACTTGTCCACCAGCTTGGCGTTTTTGGCATGGAATAGCCCTACTTACAGAGCTGATCAAAAGGATCCAAGCCAGGTGTCTTTGCTACAACAGTGACAAAATATTTGTGTAACTTATAGTATTTGTATGCCTAAAATTATTGTAGTAAGTATTTCATCGTATTTTTAACTAGCTGTTGCCCGCGGCTCCGCCCGCGTGGGTCGGTTATCGTTTAGTGTTGATCCGACGCTATTGAGCATTAAATTCGCCTCTCTACTCAACTTTGTCCTCGACTATGTACTCACCTCTGTTCTCGACTTTCTACTCGCCTCTTTATTCGACTCTCTACTCGACTTTCTACTCGCCTCTGTATTTGAATTTATACTTGACTCTCTACTGACTTCTCTGTTCCCCTCTCTACTCGCCTTTCCATTGGCCTCTCTACTTGCCCATCCATTCGATTTTCTTTTCGCCTGTCTACTTGACTTTCCACGTCTCCCTATCTACTCTCACATCTACTCAACTCTCTATTCGATCTCTACTCGCCACTACATTCATCTTGCCACTCGCCTCCCTATTCGCCTTTACAGCATTCTATTTGATTCTATACTCGCCTCTCCACTGGCTCTCTAGTCGCATATCTACCCGCCCCTGTAGTCGACTCTACTCGACTCTCAATCTTTACACGCCTATCCACTCGTCCCTATAACAATCTCTACTCGCCTCTCCACTCGCTTCTATATTTGGTTCGCTACTCGACTATGTCCGTTCCGAAGGTCTAATTCACCTTTGTACCATATTTCATGAGGACATCTTAAAATAAATTCTTACTATTAATGCCATATTCACCCCCTTTTTTGTGCCATTGAATAATTAGAAACTTTAATCCCAACGCCCTATTCCCCTCCCCCTTCTATCCCTTTTTTCGCGATAAGGGGTAGCCTTTGTCCATTTCAAACCTCCAATCCATCTCTATACCAATTTCATCAAGATATCTTCAAAATTGTCAAACTTACATACCCTTGTCCTATTCCACCCCTTCAACTCCCTTTTTCGCAATAAACGGTAGCCTATGTCCATTTTCGAGCTCTCATCCATCTCTGTTCCAAATTTCACCAGGATATCATCAAAAATGACAAACTTTCATATTTACTATCTAGTCCTTTTACCACATTATTCGCGATCAAAGGTAGCATATGTCCGTTACCAAGCACTAATTAATCCCTGTACTAAAATTTCATCATCTTCAAAACTGTCAAACTTTAATCCCTTATAACCCCCCCCCCCCCCCCTATTTATCCATTTTCGCGTCAATAGGTAGCCTATGTTCGTTCCTAAGCTTCAATGCCTATGTTCGTTCCCAAGCTCTAAACTATCGTTGTACCAAATTTCATCAGGCAATCTTCAAAAATGACAAACTTTCATCCTAAGGCCTTAATCCCCCCCTTCTACCCACCCTTTTGTGATAAAAGGTAGCCTATGTCCGTTCCCAAGCTCTAAACTATCTCTGTACCAAATTTCATCAAGAAATCTTCAAAAATGACATACTTTCCTCCCAAGGCCCAAGTCCCCCCCCTTCTACCCCACTTTTCGCAATAAAAGGTAGTCTATGTCCGTTCCCAAGCTCTAAAGTATCTCTGTAGCAAATTTCATCAGGCAATCTTCAAAAATGACAAACTTTTATTCCAAGGCCCTGGTCCCTCCCTTCTACCCCCCTTTTCGTGATAGAAGGTAGCTTATGTGCGTTCCCAAGCTCTAAACTATCTCTGTACCAAATTTCATCAAGAAATCTTCAAAAATGACAAACTTTCATACTAAGGCCCTAGTCCCCCCCTTCTACCCCCCTTTTCGCAATAAAAGGTAGTCTATGTCCGTTCCCAAGCTCTAAACTATCTCTGTACCAAATTTCATCAGGAAATCTTCTAAAACGATAAACTTTTATCCCAAGGCCCTAGTCCCCCCTTCTTCCCCCCTTTTCGCGATAGAAGGTAGCTTATGTTCGTTCCCAAGCTCTAAACTATCTCTGTACCAAATTTCATCAAGAAATCTTCAAAAATGACAAACTTTCATACCAAGGCCCTAGTCCACCCCCCTTCTACCCCCCTTTTCGCGATAAAAGGTAGCCTACTTCCGTTTCCAAGCTCTAAACTATCTCTGTACCAAATTTCATCAAGAAATCTTCAAAAATGACAAACTTTCCTCCCAAGGCCCTAGTCACCCCCCTTCCACCCCCCTTCCACCCCCCTTCCACCCCCCTTTTCGCGATAAAAGGTAGCCTATGTCCGGTCCTAAGCTCTAATCTACCTCTGTACCAAATTTCATTAAGATATCTTCAGAAATGACAAACTTTCATAAAAATTTTCATCCCCTATTTCCCCCCCTTAAACCCCCTTTCTCGTGATAAAAGGTAGCCTATGTCCGTTCTCAAGCTCCAATATACCTCTGTTCCAAATTTCATCAAGATCGGTTCAGCAGAACATACAGATAGACAGACAGACAGACAGGCAGACAGACAGACAGAGTTACTTTCGCATTTATAATATTAGTATGGATAATTTTTATGATTTCAAGAAATTTATCATATAAATAATTTATTTAATGTAATGTATATTTATGTAACTGACTGCAAATAAGCGCTTTGGTGCAAACTGTAAGCTAATATTGCTAATAATGAATGAATAAATGAATAAAATTGAGAGAAGACTTCAAAATAACAGGAAAAAGCGCCTATTTTGTTTGTGGTAGCAATCATGTCGTTTTGTTTTCAAAAATGAATGTCTAGGCGCTTTCTATTAAAATTACTGTATAGTCAAAATTGATAAAATACAACTTAATAATAACACTCTACAGCACGTACATATTAATCAATATAAGTTGTGTACATAAACGCAGTGATTTTTATCAGCCTTAAGTACGTTTTCTCATTGGCTCTGGTAGGGAGAATGTTCCTCAGTAAAGCCACAACAGTGGCAAAGAGCGAAAATTTTCAAAATGGATGTCGGTGGAAGGTGATTCTTACCTCGATGTAGTTTATCGAATTTATACATCTCTACCATCTATGCAAAGGTAAGCTGGCAGGTATTGAGTTATATGGACCCCTCGCCACCACCACAAATAATATGTATTAGTGTATCAGGATTTCTCAGAATTTCGCTACTATGGGAGCTAAATAGGTGATGAACCGTTATATGTTAAGGCCATAATTTGCGAAACGGATTTTTATGATCTTTTTTTTTTGTTGGAAAGAGAAGGGTTGTACCTGGTCAAGGGAGCCAGAATCAGATGAGGGATGAGGAAGTATGAGGGATCCAGAGAGTAAGAATCTAGGAATCTATGGAAATCCTCGAAATGCAGGCAAAGATGCTGTATCTGTTAATTTTACATAATTTGAGTATTTGTCTCTAAAGTCATGATGTTAAACTGATGATAAAAACAAATAACAAACTAAGCAAATGATCAATGATGGATCCGCTAGATACATACTTACAACTCACTATAAACCGACTTCAAGAAACACTCTTAGAAGTCGGTGCCAACTTTGTTGAATGTGCTGGAGTACTATGATAATGACTAAAGTACTATGATAGTGCCTGAAGTACTATGATAATGCCTGAAGTTACTAATTTGAGATACGATACGATTATATATGGTATAACGGGCTATGCACCGTCTTCTAACATAACAGCTGTAATATCAGTAACTTTCTCTTCAGTGCCTCTTTTTTGTTCCCTTTGTCGGTTTAACTGGTTAAACATTTATTTATTGGCTATTAAGGTTAGTCCATGTCCGTTCTTAAACTCTATTCCAATTCTGTATCAAATTTCATCAAGATTGGTTCAGTTCAGCGTTTTAGGCGTGAAAGGCAACAGACAGATAGACAGAGTTCCTTTCACATTTATAATGTTAGCACAGTCTAACGAACTTTCATACAGAGTTACAGACTTGTTATGTTATGATGTTAGTATGAATTACCCAGAATGTTAAGGATCTGTGGCGTAGCGGTACTAAACGCGGCTGTTGTTACGCAGGAGGCGCGTGTTCGATTCCCGCTCAGTGCAAATTTTTGTATGCATGAATATGGGTATTTGCATTGGTCTGGTCGTGCCTCGGAATGCACGTTAAGCCGTCGGTCTCAGTTGCCATACGAACAGCTACGGCAGTCGTTACGGGTAGTTGAACCCCTCAAAAGTCCAACAACTGGTCTAGTTGCAATGCTTCGATATCGCCTTTGGGTTGTGGAGATTCAGCCAAATCCGCAGTTAGACTGGTAAAAGCGGACCTGGTTCGTAGTTATAGGGAGTTAGCCTATTGTCTTATTCCGGGCACTATTGTTGACTCGAGCCATGAATTTGAGGCTGAATCTGGGCTGTACATATCTGTCTGATGTGAATCAGCCCTATATCCCTTAGTCGCCTTATACGACATCGCGTGGGAAGAGATGGGGTGGCCCAAATTCTACTCTGCCGGGGACCACGCGGCTGAAGAAGAAGCCCCAGGATATTAAATTTAAAGCAATTATAAATAAGTAACAGGAGATATAATATTAAGAAAATGTAGTCATCGAAATGACAGTTCTTATATATTCTGTTGTGAACGAAACAATATCTTGTTTAAAACTGCGTGATCGCCATCTAGTTGTATTTTTGTAATTAAATTATAAAATTACAAATTTTAATTTACTGATTAAATACGAATCTATATACACAATTGTGTATGTAAAAATAAAGTCTATTTATTCACATAGTTGCTTAGATATGATAAGCTATAAAAAATCTACCATAAAAATAATCTCAAGCAAAAAAGCGACATTATTGCTCACATCTCTGGTTCTACTCAACCGATTGCGATCAAACAAACGTAAGATTTTAAGTCAAATCCGTTCAGTAGTTTTTGCGTCCATCGCGAACAAACAGACAAACAGACAAGAATTCCAAAAAATATATTTTCGTGTTCAGTATCGTTAATATAACATAGTCCAAGTATTTTTTCAAATATCTCCAATGTACAGACACGACTACTTTACAATTATATAATAGTATAGATATTATTACAAACATGTGAACATGTTTGCGTTTTTAGTGAAAATGTTGCGAAAAAAATGAGCTGTAGCTGCAGCTTTAGTCGCCATGCACCCCCGCTGCCCGGCATCTCCTGTCCTCGGGTTTCTGTTTAGGTAATACAAGTAAGATAATACTTATTTGTAATTCTCGTTAACATTATTGTAGATTAATAAGATAAGTAAAAACATCTAGCAAAAAGTCTATTTCTCAATCGATTCTCTTTGAATTCTGTTTTGTTTACTGGCCATTAACAAATATGGCCAGTATTCCAGAGCAATCCTGAATCTCGATATATATCTGTACAATAAAAATCGAGATACAGGACTGCGTATCGTTCTGAAATGCGTGCCTTATAGTGTTAAATCTGCATCTGGAGAAGGCTAAGGAGAGATGGCTAAAGCAAAGTTAAGAAAATGTTCTGGAATGGCGACCGCGTACGGGCAAACGTAGTGTAGGACGCCCTACGGCCAGGTGGAAGGTCGATATCATCAAGGTCGCCGGGAAGTGCTGGAGGCAGGATGCTTAAGATCAATTGTTCTGGAAGTCTATAGGAGAGGCCTATGTTGATGAAGGAGAGATAACTCTTGCAGTCCATTGACAAGCTTTGGGTACAACTGGGATTAATGGTGGCCTGTGTGCGTTTTTGTCAAGTTTGTAATATAATAAAGGTTAGCAAAAAGTCTTTTAATGTACATTCAGCTCTTTATAAGTTAGTTACTTAAAAGGAATACAATTGCCCAGATATAAAACTACCAATTCTGTACTTTCACATTTCATCTTACAGTAGTTATAATAAGATTTGTAGTCATTTCCACATACTGGATCATAGATATCGCTACAGTTACATTGGCGCGGAGTCGTCGATATCGTTCCTAATCCTTTTGTATCGCCAATGGTAGGAATACTGGATTCATTGAAGTCATTAGGACTATTTAAGCTGTTGCTGTCTGGGTATGCTGTAGATTCTGGACTGGAATTAAATGATATATAAGTGACAGTAGCGTAATAAATACGTTGTTAACTTGTGATCGTGTGTGAAATTCTAACTAAAAAGCTAACCAAAAAAAAGAAGAATATGTGTAGCAGAGATGCGAATGGTAAGATAGATGTGAGGTGAGATGAGGCTAAACAGAATAACGAATGAATCCATTACAGGAATCATGAACTTAGACCAGAGAATGAAAAGCTGAGAAATGATTGACAAAGTGACAAAGACAGAGTATGCATGTGTTGGACTTTAAGATTTGAAATCCACAAAGATGGCATACTTACCCCTGTTTAAGATATCTGAAATCATGATTTTTAAAATCTCGTACAAGGGGTATATAGGGCACATAGACTCTCGATAGAGACTTGCCATCATTAGGTCCGAATGCATTTAGTAAGACAGTAAAAGTTATATCTGTAAAGAATCTTACAACATTAATCTCATTGCTATTAAAGACCTCCAAATACATTCATCGTTCTAATAACATTCCTTTTTACTATAATAATGTCTGTTTCTACAATATCTGTGCTACGATAGCCACTTACTGCCCAGAATGTAAATATAATATAAATTGTTACTTACAGGTACACAGTTTAAGCAATAACGTGGTCATATCAGATTATTAGTAATAATTATATTTCGTGTATTTCAATTCAGACACAAAATTGCAACCAGTCAGGGTGTGTAACTCTAATTTTCAGAAAATTATTCGGCATTTAATCACGATTTGAATTAAAAACTTATCTGAGTAATTACAGTTTACATTAGCATTTTATTGGAGCATTGAACGTATAATCTAGTATTTTATTGCAATTTCGAATCAACACAGACGTTGCTGTACAAAGTCTCATTTATTGATCGCCTTACCTCTTTAAACTTTCATTATTATAATATGAATGATACGAATCATGAAATATATTAACTTTGTCCTCTGGAGATTATAAACCTTATTTTACATTGCAGGCTAGTTAGTGGTTTGACCTCTCTTTTATAGTTTTTATGAAATTCTAGCCAAAGTTTTATATAGCTTCGATTCTCTGGATAGAAAGAACTTTGGTCGATTGAATCATTTGTATAGAAAATTAAGTAATCGTGTACAAATACACAATTTCGGCGTGCAGTAAAGTGTAAATATTATGGGCTAAGTGACAAATTGGGCATTATGATTAATATGAGCGGTGGACTGGGCGTCCACCGCTCATATTAATGGCGGGAATGGGCGTGGAATAGGATTTTTTATACCACTGAGGTTGCAGACTAGTTCACAGCCCACCTGATAGAATGTGAGTACTGTGGCCTATAGACGTGTGCAACATCAAGGGAGTCACACTCGTGCTGCCGACCCTGTAAACATAGAGAGTTTCTGTGCTGTCAGCATAGAAAACAAAGCAGGAATAACCTGTGGTCTTCCTTCTGATAGCAGAAAGACTCTCCAGTGAGCTCTGGCTACCCTACTCAACGTCGGGAACACAACACGAGGTTATTATGGTAGCGGTATTCTTATATACTTCCCAAGTCGGACTCATCGGTGCTCAATTGGACGGAAATACAGCTGTGTTCTACCTCCTTATGTAGATATAGGTTATTTTTTATAGCCACCCATCCGTACGTAAACCGTAGTTGAATCGTCATAAAATTAAGCCTGATAGTTTTAACTTCCAATTTATCATTTGGTCCATAACGTACGAGTATAAATTAAATCTTATTTCCCATTAAAATACTAAACATAGAAAATTGAGACTAAACTTTTATGCAAAGTCACCAAGTGAATTTGGAAATTCTCCAATTCACTTTACACACATACATATAAAATTTTATTCGATACCCCATTTAGTATTCTTTAGGTGTGTGTGTGTGTGTACATTCAATAGGGATGAAATGGACAATCATTGAGCAAATAAATTACCAAATAAAATCGGTCCAGTATCGGGTAGTTGTGGAAGTGGATGGCGACGCTTGTAAAGTCCAGCCTTCTTTTTTGTGTAGCTTGGGATAAGTCATGAACTTCAATCTCATTATCAATTTGTTTTGATATGTCAGCGAAGTTTCATTCTAGTCTGAATAGCCATTAGAAACTAAAATTTCTTTTACATTTGTCTATTCCTCCTGTGCAATTATAATTTTATATTGCGGGTGTGTCCATCAAAATGTAAGAAAAGAAATTCGGGTGGCCAATCAACTCCAAAAAATATGTAAAAAATCACAAAATACATATATATTCTTAAGTTGTAATATAAGCATACGTACAAAACATACATTTTTACCTTAAATTCTTTAGCTCACTATCCTTGACAAATTCACTAGACAAGTCCAGCGAAGTAACATCACTTTTTGTTTCAAAACATCTACTTTGATCCCTAACTTGCACCATACATTGAAAGTCCAGCAAGTCATGTCAAGCGACCCTTGCGGTGGCTTTTACTTGGAACCTCAACACATTAGAAGGACAGTATAGTGCTGGTAAACTAAACCCTTAATGTAACTGAACACCCTTTACAATTCATGACGTCACACTCGAATTTAGAATGCAAACATAAAACTTCCTTCTTTGTTTGGAAGTAGGTCGTATTTATCGGTAAAAGGGTTGAATACTAAGGAGTCAATAATGCTATTAAATATTTAACAATTCTTCGTACTCGTGTCTATATTACGTATCCTGAATATACAGTCATATTTCTCAAAATGAAATGAAAGTCCTTGAAAGAGAAAGAGAAAGTCCGAGAAAGCCAATAAAAAAAATCATTAACGATAATATTACTGATTAATAGTTAGCTTAATTAATAATATCCGCCTCTCTGGAAAACCCATTATATTTAGCAGTTGTTCTTTCTTAGCAAAATACATGAAGTAGTTATAAAAGTAGTTTCTAGCAAAATAAAATATAGGGCAATTTTTTTTTAGACATCAATAAAATAAACGATCTGTCAGATTGAGAAATGGCTTATATTCACGCAACAAACACCTGAAACGTAGATAACGACAACGCTCCCACATTCAGTATTAAAGCAATTGATATATGTGCACTATATGGTATTACACAAATTGGTGGCAAAGCGAGTTAAGTGACTAAGATTAGGGTATGTTATAGTGCAACATTGAATTCAGTAAATTGATGATAAGAAGAATTTCTTTAATATAATTTTCTAAAAAATATTGATGAAGCTAAACGTGTGCCGAGGGCGCCTTTTTCTGTAGAATAGTAAAGAATTTCTTCACTCTATGTTCAACCCGCTTGCTGCACTGGTCACCTTGTGGTATGTGATACCTGGGGTCCTCACGTATTGATAAACCTTTGGGTGTATAGGGCCATATCAACCTCACCTGGAATCCGTTACACCCGTTGGATGGCGGACGAATCTCTGACACGGTATTTTTTTCGGGGTTGGCAGGTTAGAAAGTTGCCATAAAAGCCATATGAACCAAATGTATAAGGATGTAAATAAAAATTTCCACTTGAAGAAATTAAGTAATAAATAACCTTATGAAAGTTACATTTTCGGAAAAACAATACTTTAGCATATTGACTGCAACATAAGGCTTAGATGAGGGTGAGACTTGTTACACAATTTGTTTTCATCCCGCATACTTCAGCTATTAATAGATTTAGCTTAGAGCTACTTTAGTCTACAATTTACGACATATTTACGACATAATATGCCATATTTACGTCGTATGATACACGTGTGTATTGTTGATTATCCTCTTTGGCTATCTTTAGACTGGCTCAAAGGCGCTGTACCTGTGTAATAGTTTTGTTTCATAGTGATCTCTAGAATCATGGACTATAAAAACTTTGATCATGCCAATAGGTTTAATAAGACGTGACCAGATTAAATTCGTATTAATATTACACTGATTATAGTTTCAGTACGAGATTGGCTCTGCTATTAACACATTGAACGTAAAACACTTGAATTATCATCGAAAATGGTAAAATTTTGGCTGATATTTTGTTCACGTAGGTATTCAAACCACTTTATTTATATCTAACACTTTTTAAACTAAAATACTATTATGTATAGTCTCCATGATTTAGCGTTGCACATGGATGCAGTTCATTTTAAAAAGGTTTATAATTTGGGTACTGAAAGGATCTAAGCGCTGAGCTTACGATCGAGAGGGCCCAGGTTCGAATCCTGGCCATTACACTACCGACTTGAACCCACTCCTAGCACAAGCAATTTAATTTAGTTCTATGGGTTAGAGGGAATATTAGTAATTTCGGTTGCTAATATTCTTTATTAAAATATGTATATGTATATATTATAATCCTACAAATCTACTCTTTCGGGCACATCGATACCACTGCAGGACAATATAATTGCAATGATATCAAAGTATAATTTACACTGAACAGGGTAAAATGTGTTTAACGGCACTTTTGTTTTAATCTTTACTTCTTCATTATCTCTGTCCACACATTACTTGTAAGACGTTCGTGAAGTTCATTAAGAGTTCTGAAGTCAGAATGACATCGTACTAGAGAATAGCATGTTAGCACTGTTGGCACTTCTGTAAAATGTTAGGACTTAGAGCGTTTTCACACTTATCCGATATCCGATATCGGTGTCGGACGCCGATAGCCGACATCCGATATCCGACACCTTGTGCTGTTTTCACATTTATACAGCCATTTACTCGAAAGCACAGACTAGTTAGGGATGCTAGGAGTAAAGAAAAAAAGTGCAAGCAATTTTAGACCTTATTGACATGACATGGTATCAAGTCTTTTCTTATAGTCGTGATCAACGTCATCAATTAACGTGAAAAGACATGTAATTCAGAAAAAGTCTTTAAGGTCAAAAATTGCTTGCAATCACTGTTTTAGTCTCTTTGTGTTCCGATATCGGGCCAAAACCGTGGTGTTGGCTCCGATAACCGATATCGGGCCGGACAATGTGAAAGAGACATATCTCATACATTTGACTTCCTCCGATATCGGATGTCGGATATCGGATGAGTGTGAAAACGCTCTAATGCTTTATACCTACATAACTGACAGATTGCCTTTAAATAATGTAGTAGCGATGTAGAGAATACTGTCACTTTCATTTTGTCCAAAAATTACAGACATGTGATTAAAGTAATTCGGTTCACAGATGCAGTCTTAGGAATATTGCATAGCACAATTAGTTCAGTTGTGCCATCATTGCCCCAAGAATATAATTTTTCTATGGATTTTAACCCCAATCTACGAGCTAGATATGATTATAATTTTCTAAGACAGTTAAGTACGTAAGTGTACATTTTTATTTCACTTAAAATACTTCAGAAACTGACTTAATCACTTCTAGTCTTACTAAGGCACCTGACAGAACGTCGGGTACAGTAGGTACATATTGGCATAAAAAAATTACGAATAACCGAAAAAAATAATTGCGTCTGGCTTGCTAAACTATATCTATATAACTTTAATGGACAGTGCTCAGTCCCATCGGTATTCTAGACACACCATATTTCCATACAAAGAAATTTGACGATTATTATAATGTTGTATTATTATTAATTTTTAGTTGCCTTACACACTTATACAGAAATGTCCAACGGCCCTCGGACTAAAATCCCACCAAAATCACACGCGCGGTGGCAGATTTCAGTGTGCCATATTCCACATTTTTCCCCGCCATCACACTCGGTGACGCGTGTTTTCTGCTTGTGCGCGCGTGATCTGCCACACTGCGCGTCATTACGTTTCCAGTGTGTTGGACCCCGCGTATTTTCTATTCAAAAAGACACTATGCTTCTCTGCGCCCCGCCGCGCGACGCGGGGCAGTATAATAATCGCCTAACAGGCCTAGGATAATGCGTATTTTCCTTTCTGTGGGGCGAATTCGTTCTAAAAACTTATAAACTATCGAGTTCTATGATATACAACATATGAACAGGAATTAACGCAATCATTGATATAGGTCCATATTATACCTTTGATTTACTTGACTTTACGTACAGGTAAAGTTAAACAGGAATTAACGCGAGCACGTTAATTTCCGTTAAAATTATGGAATTCGTTCTGACTAACTTGGTATTTTCCGTACCGCTATTTTAATCATAGTAATATAAATAAATTTCGATTATAGTATCTTTTATTTTATTATCAGAACAGAACCGGAACCCGCTATAGAATCGATGGAAAATGAAACTACAAGCTCTGATACATCGCAACATGCAACATTGTCACAGCATGCATGCAAAACATGCAGCACTGGTACATTAAAACATGCAGCATCCTGTAACTGTAGTGACATTTATGATCCAGTTTGTGCTTCAGACGATAACTCATACGATAACCCATGTAAAATGAAGTGCAAAAATCGAGATTTGTTTATTTTATACCTAGGAAATTGTCTGCCTTTTAAATAAAGATAGTCAAGAAGATTGTTCCTTTTTTAAAGTTTCCATATAGTCTACCATGTCTACAGAGAGGCTACCATGAAGTTGGCGGTGGAGCGACGCGTGCCCACCCTTTCCCGGGCGTGATAGAAATAACGTGGTTCTCACACCCGAAAGACCATCTCAAAGCCTGCGGCTGCAGCCTGGGGTCAGCCAGGGTGCGAGGGGATTGCCTAGTTGGGCCATTTGGACATATATGAAAGCTAGGGCGGTGTGTAGTTTAAAGATGTGAGCTCTATATTTTTCACAACAAAACATTGTAGAGATTCACATCTTTTTTTTTTACATCAGATTCTGTTCCCATCGTCTTTTGACATTTTTTTTATGATGATCAGAAATTCAGGGAAGGAATACTTTCTCTATAGTGCATTTAGGTTCTTTTTCTCAAGTGCCAAATTATTGTTAAATATTGCGAAAAACGTAGAGACATAAAACTCTTTGTGTTTTATTTTCATTCTGTTTCATTTATTCTCTATAGAACACATAAATAACATTTACACAAAATAGTGAGATGTTATGTACAAAAGCGAGCTTAACTCAAAGTTGAGTTTCCTTCCAGCAAACCCGGGATTGCACAGAGGAATTGCAATGGTGGAGAGGCAAAGTCTAGTAGTCTACCTGAGGTATACGAAATGTATACCTCAGGTAATAGGCATACATATACATACACACATCATCGTATCCTACGAAAAGAGGTGTAGAGAGTAACTTTTCAGGAGAAGTTACTCTCTACACCCCTTTTCTTTTTTGTGTTTATTAGTAAACAGAATAAAGATATTGATAATGTTTTGTTTTAGTAACTTGTTTTTCGCCCTGTAGTTAATTTAGAACTATTTTTTGTAATCAATAGTAATACATGAAAAAGTTATGTCCCTTAATTCCTTATTCTCTGTTACGTTTCCACTAAAAAGCACCTATTTTGGGTCCTCAAGCGCATGGTGTCCTTTTTCATCGGAAATATTGAGGCCACAATCGCCATTAAGCCACTTCTAAATTCTGAAAATTTATTGCTGCTTGTTTATGATTTCTATTGCTTAAGAAACCGAGATTAATGTTCTTAGCATTCCATGGATTCTCCTTGCGGGTGCCGGGTCTATCGCGTTGCTAAATTGACTCGAACTTGATTAAAACCAAACATCCTCTGCAGCCCTTGACGTGACGAGGACCCGGGTACGGCTTAAAAAGGTAAGCAGCCACTCTGCCGGGGAGATTTTATCAACCCTACGTCCTTCCGGCTACTTGGACCTCCCTCTGCTAGGTGAACGGGCAGCCTAACCCGTCGCCCTCGGGTCCTCATGGAGTCCGGAAGTCTTGGGCATAAGGATATCGCTGCCCGCGTTCGTAGGTGGCTCGGGCGTCGGAGGGCGCAGACCGACCTCCGCCCCCCATGACCGCGGGCCTGAGGGTGACGGGTGGAGTCACTCGTCTCCCTAGCAGAAGCAGCAGCAGCAACGTGCTGGAATAACCTATTCTTGAATTATGGAGGTGGACAACAGAACTCCTTAAATATACATAGCATGAATTTCGTTTATGTTATTGAGAGCATAATGTAAAAACATGTAAAAAAAACTACGTTTGAAAACACCGATTTCGAAAACTGAAAAGTATAAAATAACTGAATTTACAGATTTGCTATTCCATTAGAAGTCGGTGCCAACTTTGTTTGATGTGCCTGAACTACTATGCTGAAATCAATTGAAATAAATGACCTCTCGGGCTAGGCACCGACTTCTAACAGATCAGTAAATCTGTAAATTCAGTTATTATTCTGTTAAGTTATTGCTTTTTCTTTTAAGTTCGGTAGCTGTACAGATTGAGGGCCATTATTTCAAGTCTAGTGGACCTAAAAATACCTATCAATTCTGCCAACTTGTTTTATGTAAAGGCCGCTTGTTAAAAGTACTAAGTGTTAAGACCGCCCATTGTTCTACTTACATTGATCAATCATTCCATTGAAAATTCCTTCCGATGTGCGAATGGGGTCGATACACTTGCTGATTCGAGCTTAAGCTTTAAGCTTAAGGAGAGATAACTCTTGGTCTCCTTGGCAAGCTTTGGATACAACTGGGATTAATGGTGGCCTGTGTGCATTTTCGTCAAGTTTGTAATATAATAAAGGTTATCAAAAAATCTTATGATGTATATTCAGCTCTTTATAAGCTAGTTACTTAAAAGAAATACAATTGCCCAGATATAAAACTACCAATTCTGTACTTTCACATTTCATCGTACAGTAGTTATAATAAGATTTATAGTCATTTCCACATACTGGATCATAGATACCGCTACAGTTAAATTGGCAAGGAGTCGTCGATATCATTCCTAATCCTTTTGTATCGCCAATGGTAGAAATACTGGATTCATTGAAGTCATTAGGACTATTTAAGCTGCTGCTATCTGAGTATGCTGTAGATTCTGGACTGAAAATTAAATGATATATAAGTGATAGTAGCGTAATGAATACGTCGTAAATTCTAACTGAAAAGCTAACCAAAAAAAAGACGAATACGTGTAGCAGAGTTGCGAATGGTAAGATAGATGTGAGGTGAGATGAGGCTAAACAGAATAACGAATGAATCCATTACAGGAATCATGAAACTTAGACCAGAGAATGAAAAGTTGAGAAATGAGTGCATGTGTTGGACTTTACACACTTCCCCTGTTTAAGATATCTGAAATCATGATTTTGAAAATCTCGTACAAGGGGTATATAGGGCATATAGACTTGGTAGGGACTTGCCATCATTAGGTCCGAATGCAAATATATAGTAAGACTGTAGGCTAAGTTCAGATGTACGCGCGACGACGAGCGCTGCCGTGAGATTCACCTGTTCAGATGGTGGCGGCTTACGCGCGACAGTCTAGCGTGAAAATTCAGTGCGAACCACGTCCAGTGGAGGAGGCAATTTGCTTAAGGGTTTTATACCGCAAACTGTGACGTTGCCTTCGAAAGTAAACACGTTATAAATAATCATAATATAAATTGCAACACGTCTGGGTGTGTAACTCCAATTTTCAAAAAAATTGTCGGCATTTAATCACGAATTGAAACAAAAAATTTCCTTGTAATATTAGTTTACATTACCATTCTAGTAGAGCATTGAACGTATAATGCATTATTTTATTGCAATTTCGAATCGGTCATCAACACAGAAGTTGCTGTACAAATTCTAATTTATTGATCGCCTTACCTCTTTAAACTTTCATAATTATAATATACTAATCATGAAATATATTAACTTTGTCCTCTGGAGATCATAAACCTTGTTTTTCATTGCAGGCAAGTTAACGGTTTGACCTCTCTTTAATAGTTTTTATGAAATTCTAGTTAAAGTTTTATATAGCTTCGATTCTCTGAATAGAAAGAACTTTGGTCGATTGAACCATTTGTACAGAAAATTAAGTATCGTGTACAAATACACAATTTCGGCGTGCAGTAAAGTGTAGTGTAGGCAAAGTGACAAATTGGGCATTATGATTAATATGGGAGGTGGACTGCGCGTCTCGAATTGGATTTTTTTATATCACTGAGGTTGCAGACAAGCACACGGCCCACCTGATAGAAAGTGGTTACCGTGGCCAATGGACGTGTGCAACATCAGGGGAGTCACACTCGTGCTGCCGACCCTGTAACCATGTTTCTGTGCTGTCAGCATAGAAAACAAAGCAGGAATAACTTTTGGTATTCCCACTGACAACACAAACACTCTCCAGTGAGCTCTGGATACCCTACTCACCGCCGGGAACACAACACGAGGTTATTATGGCCGCGGTATTCTGTAGGGCGGAGGTTCTTCCCAAGTCGGTCTCCACAATTGGACGGAAATACCGTCGTGTCAACTTATCTATATAAGGATATAGATATAGGTTATTTTCTTAAGTCAAATTATTTAAACTTCCTATTTATCATTAAATTTAGTCCATAACATATAAATAAAATCTTATTTCCCGTAAAAGTACAAAACATAGAAATTTGAGACACAATTTTTAAAGTCATCAACTGAATTTGGAAATTCTCCAATTCACTTTACACACATATATATTTGATTTTATTCGATACCTCATATAATATTCTTTAGGTGAGTGTGTGGCACAATACATGCAATAGGGATGAAATGAACAATCATTGTGCAAATAAATTACCAAATAACATTGGTCCAGTCTCGGGTCGTTGTGAAAATGGATGGCGACGCCTGTAAAATCCAGCCTTTTTTGTGTAGCTTGAGATAAGTCATGAACTTAAATTTCATTATCATTTTGTATTGATATGTTAGCGAAGTTGCATTCTAGTCTGAATAGCCATGTGAAACTAAAATGTCTTAGCAATTTGTCTATTCTTCCTGTGCAATTATAATTTTATATTTGGCGGGTGTATACATGAGGCCTGCACAATACAGGGAAGCCAATCAACTCCAAAAATTATGTACTTAAAACTTGGGAAAATCACAAAACTCATTTATAATCTTAAATAGTAATATAAGCATACATACAAAACATATATGCTTACCTTAAATTATCTAGCTCACTATCCTTGACAATGTTCACTGGATAAGTGCAGCAAAAGAACTTCACTTTTTTTTTTCAAAACATCTACTTTGATCCCTAACTTGCACCATACATTAAAAGTCCAGCAAGTCATGTCAAACGATCCTTGCGGTGGCTTTTACTTGGAACCTCAACACATTAGAAGGACACTATAGTGCTGGTAAACTAAACCCTTAATGTAATGACGTCACACTCTCATTTCGAATGCAAACATAAAACTTCCTTCTTTGTTTAGAAGTAGGTCGTATTTATCGGTAAAAGTCAATAATGTTATTAAATATTTAACAATTCTTCGTACTCATGTTTATTATTACATATTACATTTCCAGAATATGCAATCATATTTCTTACAATGAAATTAAAGTCCTCAAAAGGACATAGCCAATAAAACAAAGCATTAACCATTATATATTATTATTGAATTTATTGTTGGCTTAATTAATAATATCAGCCTCACTGGACCAGCCATGGTTTCTAGCAATTGTTTATTCTTAGCAAAATAAATTAAGTAGTTATAAAAGTAGTTTCTAGCAAAATAAAATATAAGGGCAATTTTATTTTAGACATTAATAAAATAAACGATCTATCAGATTGAAAAAAGGCTTAGATACGCGCAACAAACACCCGAGACGGATAACGACAACGCTCCCACATTCAGTATCAAAGCAATTAAGACATGGGAACTATATGGTATTACACAAATTGGTGGCAAAGCGAGTTAAGTAACTAAGATTAGGGTATGTTAAAGGGCAACATTGAATTCAGTAAACTGATGATAAGAAGAGTTTTTTTACTATAATTTTCTAAAAAATTTTGATGAAGCTAAACGTGTGCCTAGGGCGCCTTTTTTAGTAAAAACTAAAAAGTTTCTTCACTCCATGTTAAACTCGCTTGCTGCGCTAGTACTTTGTATTGGTACTGATGCCTTGTAGTATGTGATATCTGGGGTCCTCCCGTATTGATAAACCTTTGGGTGTATATCCGCTGGATGGTGGACGAATCACCATAAAAGCCGTATTAACCAAACTCATAAGGAGAAGGAGAAGTAGACTGACCCCAGGCAGATGCAACCCGGAATAATGCTGAGAAAATTATAAGGCCAAGCCTTACTTTAATTTTGTTTATGATTACCACTTAAAGAAATCAATTTATAAGTAACCTTATGAAAATGCACGCAACGTTTTCGGAAAAAACAATACTTTAGCACATTGACTGCAACATAAGGCTTAGATGCGGGCGAGGCTTGTTCCACAATTTGTTTTCATCCCGCATACTTCCACTACTAATAGATTGTCGCTACTTTAGTGTACAATTTGGACAATTTACGACATAGATAGATTACACAATAATAAATGGTTGTTTAGAAAATTATACGGCATTTCACTTTTATCGCGTAAATTCTTTTCGAATCGGTTTATTTTTGTGACACAGTTGTTTTTTAATGTAACAACAGGTTATTATTTAATAGAGAATCGCCTGTTTTTGACCGTCAGTTTAACGTAAGTAATTAATATTCTTCTATAATTTTACAATATTCAACGTGAAGTCACTTGTGTTATGGAGTCTAGAATGTTAATAAACATGTTAAGATACTTTATTGTAAATACATATATAATATTATAATGATACACAAAAACGATAAATGTAGTAAAAGTACAGAAGGGTTAGGATTCAAAGATGAATGAATGCGAGAACCAAAATTAGGACTAGGAGGTAACAGAAAAGTATAAAAGAAAATGCAGGTGGATGATGATGATGATTTTACTAATTAGTATACATAAAATATAATCACATTTAAACATAGCCATAAATAAACGAATAAGGAACCCCAAAAAGTCAATATTTGTATGTTTGTCATGTAAGTCAGCATCAACGTATACTTCGAAAAGCTTTTTTAACCCCCGACACCGGTCGATCAGTCACTACTCTATCTTGCGCCCCCTTGTCACCTTCTTTCCTTGGCGTATTTTATTAATATCAAAATTGGGGACGTAAACGATTAATCATAATCGCTTTTCGAACAAGAAATATTGAAGAGGTGTCATCCTGGTATTGAAAATCGAAGATGCGGTAAAGCTTTACTAAGATCTGGCGTCTTAAATTTACCTCCTTTCCGGCTGAATGCCAACAAGTTTTTTTGTATTATTATTGATAGGCCCGATTTGAAAGCTGTTTAACCTGTCAATAGGTTATGGTATAATCGATGAATAATTTATACTTTAATCTTACTTTTATAGTGAAACATACTATTAACATGTAGCGAGGTGGTATTAAAGGCTTCTAACGCGGTTTTTATTATGTTTAAAAAAATAAAAATAATTTGCTCTTATCACGATGCTTCAGTTGCTTTTAGCAGTAAACATGGTAACAATTCCTTGTTCATTTTAATTTACGTTTTCGGTTTTCCTTCAAATAATTCACTAAAATATTGCCTTCATTAAGAATAATGAAGTTACTTGGTGTTAGAGAGATTGTAGAATTAGCAAATAGATTTAGCAAACAAACCAATTCAAACAAAACTTTCATGCGGAAGTAATTTGCTCAACAATAAATGCTTATGTTGTTACAAAATTCCCAATACATTTGTAAATAAGAACACGAGAAGCTATACACAAGGAATTTAGAGGGAATTATTTTCAAGTAGAAGTAGCTTTGTTGTGTTATAGAGGCAAATAGATTATCTTAACATTCTTGATATTTGGTTAATGATAAGGTAGGGTAGGGTATATTTTCAGAGTCGGCGCACTTCCTGATTGACGAACGAGGCTCAGGCTCAAGCTATCCTTTCGAGGTACGGTGGTCAGACTGTACTGAACGAGCTGACCGAGATGAACTACGTGAAATACTAACCCCGTTACCGCGACTAACAGGACCCTATTCTCGGGATGAAAGTAGCCTGTGTTGTTTCACACTTTCATTCCAGTAGGTACCCATTTGAGTTCACCCAGATCTATTTAGTAATTTATGCGAGAAAGAGTAATCAAACATTCACACGCACATACTTTTGTATTGCTAAATGATGTTACAGGAAGTCTTTTGTGAAAGAAATGATTTAAGAATTGCTTATACAAGAAAACTTCTTTCATCCCTTGAATTCTATTCATGCCGTTTTACGGTCGTGTCATAAATATCTTACTGTTTATATCCTATTGTACTCTGCGCGATAGAATAGAAATTGTGATTTTAGGAGAAGACAGAATAAAAGTTATGATTAAAAAGATTTCTACAGCAGTGTCATTCGCTATATACTTTCAATTAGATAAATGACAGTAACAAGTTGGTGGCTATCATAATTTAATGATTAAATATGGATTCAATCAATCAAATAACCTATTGTCTGCCATTTTTACCTATCCTCCGTCTTCCGCAGACGGTCTGTCCCAGCCACCGTTGAAACATTAAACATTGATTACTAAATATAAATTACCATAATTCTAAAAGTAACCGACGTCGTTGTGTTGGGTGTATGTAAGCATCAAGATCATCGGGACCAAAATCCCATACTTCGAAGCGACTAATGTATGGCTAATGTTATAAGGCGAAACTTAGGGCACTTTTAGTTTCGAAAATGTATTCATACAAAAATAGCCAAGATTTTCTCACGAGAACGAAGCTATTACAGTTAGTACAACATAATATTATAATTCATGTTTACTTAATTCCGCCATGGAAACCAGGGATCCTATTTCAAGGGCTTTATATAAGCTGACGTTTCAAGGGTTGGGTTCATAATGATGTTAGGTTATATGCGCAAGGTAATAATGTTTACTATTGCTTTTATTTTAATCCGCTGTTCGTGCACGCGAGAATTGAGTATTTCGTATGAAATATGTTGCGTTTGATATAATGAATGTTTTGTAGTGAACAAAGTATTGAATTTGTGTAACAAACCACTCATTTGAATAACATGATAATACCAAGTGAATAAGCAGAATATGCAAACAGTTGTTGCATGAATTAATAACAGATAATGAATGAAAATGTACTGGGATGTATAAAATATAAAAATCACAGTCACAATCACAATCACAGGTCAGCAGCCCTTAAAACGGACTTTCATATAAGGTCTAATGATAGTACAGGAAGCTCGTCATGTAAGTATAAACGTAAGTGACGGACTAAGTGTCTCTGCTTATCCTGGCGAAAAAAAAAAATTATTTATTTATATTTTACGGAAAACTTACAGCTAATATAGATACTTAATAGAAGAGTGAATAGTAGGTATAAGAAGGCCACTCAAAAGTTTTCACATGTAAACAAGACAATAAGTAAAAAGAAAAAACGGATTGCACTCCGGGAGTGCCGGCAGAAGTGAAAACTTTTTCTTTCTTTCTTTCTTCGTTATGTACAGAGAAAAAGATAAAAAGAACATACCTTACCATACCTATACTAAAGCGCCAATCATAGAACCTATCACTAATTTTCTGCTAATTTTCTGTCACAAAAACAAATTACAAACAGAAAAATAATCACAAACTGTAATAAATTACAAAAAGAAAAATAATTAAAAAAAGTGTCAAAAGCCCAGGTTCGAACCAGGTACTATCTGAAACCATAAGTACTTACATTCGAAGCGTTCACCGCTAAGCTAAGAAGCTTCTTATCGTATCTTGCAAAATAAACAGTCTGTATGTAGCTAATGTTGTATGACGTCAGTCGTCGGTTACTGTTCAAAGGTCAAGTGATCCTGACGCGCGAGTTTAACAATTTTTACCCATCCAACGCCGCTAAAGAAGTTTTCACTTCAAAATATTAGTAAGCGGCAACAGGAAACAAGCACATAATATAGCAGAAGATACACTGAATACATACATTGACAATTCATAACATAACAAATAGAAATAAACAAGTATATGGACATATTCAAGGTAGCAAGTCTCAGTGCAGTAGAACTTCGCAGCATTTACACCGAAACATATCCAAAGAAACTATTTCAGGAGATTCTTTTTAATTTAGTCATACTGGTATCAAAAATATCGATGTCAACACACCGGCATGCATTTTCATGGTTTTTATGTTCTTAAAGTCTACGGACGTTCTGATTATGAACCCTTGCGCTTTTGAAGCTTTACTGACAATGTTCTCAATATGTGTGTCAAAAAGCAGCTGTGAGTCGAACATAATAGTCTGTCAAGTAGCCTATAATCGTAGCTTATGGGATTGGGCTTGCGAGTGAAGGAACAAACGTAGCACTTAGTAACATTTAAGACGAGCTTGTTACGGTCACAATTCTCCCGAAACCTCTCCAAATAGCCCTGCAGGAGTTCAGCGTCAGTAGTCGTTGGTATATTTTTCATTATCTTCATGTCGTTTGCATATAATAGTACTTTTGAGTGAACGAAACACCGATAGATAGATAGATAGATAACTCTTTATTGTACACCAACAAACCGATTCATATTATTGATGAAGATATTAAACAGGAGTGGGCCTAACAATGATCCCTGAGGAATGCCTGACGGGAGGTATATCGCACTCGACGAGTAGCTATTCAAGACGACAGTTTGACACCTGTTTTCAACATAAGACGTGAACCATCTGTACAGATTACCCCTAATGCCCATGGATAGTAGTTTCCGCAGTAGGGTTGCATGATGTATCCGATCAAAACATTTGCTGAAATCGGTATCTATAACATAAAACTGGGACGGTTGAGCCATTATATGTTGAGCGGGATGGTTGAGCCATACATTAAGAAGTCGCTACAATTAACGCTCCAAATAACATTGTGCATATGCAGATGACATTACCATAAGTTCATTTACAAGTACTCGTACCTTACAAACAAGTTTTGAAATGGTTTTCTAGTTTCTTTGTCCATTTCAATCTAGGTAATGACATATAATGTTCACCTAAAATTATGACACTTTTTATGTAGGACACGTCAATTTGACTTCGCCTCGCCTGATGGTAAGCTGAAGGCAAAGTCTCGGGAAAGAGAGTCGCTATTACATACATGTAACATGTTAACAATTGTGGCACTCAGCTTGGCGGCCTCATTAGATGCTTTATCCCATCCCGCTTATAGGACCCGGGACTGTAGAAAGGAGACACGTGAGCTGGCAAGGAGTTCCAGGTCTTAATGGTGCGACATAGAAAAGAGTCACCGAACTGCTGAAGGTTCTTGAAGGAATATTCTGCACCGTATACGGGTGACATCTAAGCCCTGCTTGTATTGTCCTGTGTAGGAAAGGAGAGGACGGGACCAATTGGAAGAGCTCATCAGAACATTCACCATGGTAGAGATGGTAAAATACTGCCAAGGAAGCAACATCTCTACGCATCTGCAGAGGGTGCTTGTGACCTCGGAATTCCCAATAATGCCAACTGCACATCGCTACAACCTGTCGAGAGCATCTAATTAGAACTTTGCGGAGCCATCCCAGAGATGCCACGTAGGACCGCATTTGTGTCTTGTATAGAAGACACCGCTGCTCCGGTGTAAAAAATCATATCACTTTGCTTAGGACTCCGAGTTTACGCGAGGCTGTTTTGATGATACTCTCGATGTAGTTTATGTTATTCAGTTTGCAGCGATCATCCATATCGAGGATATTGAGGAATGGCCTGCAGTGGCAGTAACGTGCTCTGAAGAGTGGGAAGGGGAAGGAAGGAAGATACCTTTGCTGTAAACGCATTTGCCTGCGTCTTCTTGGCATTGAACTCGACCAGGTTGCTGGAATGGAAAATTTTGTTCAGGATTCAGTAAAGCTCAGTGATAAAAAGCTCAGAAGACGTCCCGTGTAAGGTGCTATCATCTGTATAGAAATAAATGCTGCCGGTAGAAAGCAGGTCACTGAAATGCAGAAGAATGGGTGACAGGACGGACCCCTGCGGCACGCTAGTATTTACCTGCAAGAACATCGACCTTGCAAGAAGCCAGACTTACGAGCCAGGGACCCATCGGGGTTGCGCAGCGGGGACAGCGAAGGCTAGCGGAAGCTACCCGTGGGATGCACCACTAGCCCCTGACCAAGCCGCGCTATTCGCCGGGCATCCGCTATGACATAAGCCCACTTGCAGACCTTTGTGGCTCTGTTGTACGCCTTGATGAGGCCAACGTTGGGATCGCACGAAGCGTGTGCCCTCACCCAAGCGAGGTACGCAGATTGTTTATGATTAACGGCCTCAGCACACTCGCGCCCAGACCAAGGGCGCATTACGCGTACACCGGCGACACCAGTGTAGGGGATATAATATTCCATGCCCAGACTGATCTCACTGGCGACAGCAGTTGTGCTCTCAGATAGGTTCTTACCTTCAAAGCAGCGTTCAACCCACGCGATGGACGCAAAATAGTCACGCAGTACATTCCAGTCCGCTGACGAGTAGTGCCAGAGACGTCGCTTGCCCTGCACGGGTCGTGGTGGCACTATAATGGGCACCTTAGCACGGACCACAGCTTATGGCCCGACTTTTTTGGTATTCTAGTAACCTCGTGTACCAGTTGGGTCAGGCCATGCGCCAGAGCAAATGCATGGGCGGCTCTTCCCACATGAGTTGTTATGGCGGAGCCCAACCAGATCTCATGGTGGGCGTTAAATCTCCAAAAACCACCAGTTCAGCGTTCGGAAACCGCTCCTGCGTATCATTTGCCGCCCGACTCAAGTATTCGAAGAGTTGAGTTGTCTCGGCAGCTCCTGTATGGGAGCGGTAGAGGCACACATAGATCTGACTCGTAGAACCGTGGTTTGTGTGTACCCAAAGGGTGGAGAAAGATGGGTTCTCTAGGCAGCGCAAACGGCGACAACAAACATTCGCCCTAACAAATATCCACACCCCGGCTTTTGCGCAGATATTCTCCTCAATGACATAGCCGGGGTAGAGCAAGTAGGTCGTGGCGTCAGGGCGGCGTATTTGTGTCTCCGTAAGAAATAGCAGTGTAGGTTTTGGCGTCTCCAGGTGTTGAGATTTGTATGGAGCCCACTGATGTTCTTGGACTGCACCTCAAATATCTTACCGCTGTGTAGCCCAGTATTCTATTTTGTGCTGCCATAAGGATGAGGTAAGGTGTGAAAAAAAGATGATTGTCGTGGCAGCACCGTGACAAAGCGCGGGTGATTGGTTTTGTCTATGAATGTGAAGTATGACGAGAGCCGACGCGCCGAACGGAAGGGCCCCCGTATCCCCCGAGTATGGTCGTCGGGTTCCCACGTCCGGTCACCAACCGGCACGACGAGCCATATTGGGATTATGCGCGAGCTGGTGGGGTGGCCTCCTAGGGTGGTTGGTACCGGTTGGGCCCCTGTACTATGCCGCGGGTGGCCAGCGACCACACCGTATTTGGCGCATCGCCCCACGCTACCCCCCACTAGACTACGCCAAGACCCACCGGTCCCGCTAGTGCTGTGACCACAATCCCCCCTGCCCGGCTATGCACATGCTGACCCCTGAACGCAATCCAACCAAGATTGGATTGCTATGGAGGGTTTTTCGCAACAGTGCACGGTAGTACGCACCCGGTCGAAATTTGTGACAGATTTGTGCCATCAAGTTTCTACCAACCAGAAAAGATACTCTCTCTAATATATATTTTCATAACTATTGATATTACACAGCGACGGAGCCTGCTAAGCCTACAATTTTTCACAAATAAGAAAACTTATTATGGAGCGTATTTCATGAACTTCAAAAATCTTATAAAAGAACTGAAGTAATAATGTCTCTTTATAAATAATAGTGAATATTGCGGGTAGGAGGCGTTCTATTAACTTAAATTTGTAAGGATGTTGACATTGCTGAATGTCATGTTTTCATTGCTAGCAATACAATAAAAAAGGTATGTTTAAGGTAAAACTGGCGCTTATTTTTTTATTGAAAGCACTTTTAAACAAAACAAATGTGAAATTAAAGTGCTCAAAGCTATGATTAAGTTAAACTTTACGACGCTGTAAAACTTTTGTAATTATTGTTACTACAGTTTTTTATACAAAAGTGTTTTGTATTTTTCTACAAAAGTTGAAGGAATTTTTCGCTCATTAATTCTGTTGCTCTGACAGAATTTTTCAGTACTTAGTCTTTTTTTAATTTATAACGATCTCCCTCAAACTCTAGAATTTAAATTTGGTACTATCACTTTTATAGTACGGATCGAGTACAGTCAGAAAAAAAGCACACGATACTGTCTAAATTTTATTATGAAACAAAAGTTATTTTATTTTAATAAATCTCACCATAATCCATGGGACACGTCACTGGAAATCTTTGTTACGAGGTAAAATTCTAAGAAATATGACGATGTTATATGCATTTCTGAAGATACGCATCCATCCTTGTTTGGATACGAGGAAGCTCTCGCAGTATCCTGTACGCTTTGGCAGATATGAGAAACAATCCGATGTTGAAACAGCCTATTGTAAATAAATAGCGTCTTAGTGTCGCTATAAATTAAATACCTATGTTCTTAATGTTATTATGTATTTTCTAACAATAAGCTAATCTTTTTTGTTACTGCTCTACTACAGTATATCTATACTGTACTAGTGAGTGTAAGGGGCCGTTACCACTACTACCGTTATACAACTACTGCGTAAATCAGTATATGTATACGGTGAGTAGGATAGAGCCACCTTCTGCGACACCCACGAGAAGAGATAATCTTCCCCCATTTTGTGTGACCGAAAACCATAGTTGACGAAATGTAGATGTTATTAACATCATCACGCAGTACTCGTTCGGATTCTATGTTAAGTATAGAGATTCATAAAATAAATGATAATTTATTTTATATGAGTACTTAAATATATATTTTTTATTACTAAATGCCCTTTCTGTTTTATAACACATAATAGAAATCCATGCTTACACTAAGCGTAACACCTGAGGCGACATTCTTCTAAGCTAATAATGTCTATGATAATAGATATTACTAGCTGTTGCCCGCGGCTTCGCCCGCGTAGAAGTCGCTTATCGCGTAGTGTCATAAATTTTAGCGCAGAGTCAAGCATTCAGAGCTTAATAAATACTCTTCACACCTCTTTATTTGACTCTTTACTCGTCTTCCTCTGATCGAATGAATGAAATGAAATGAATCATCCCTTTTTCACTCTCTGCTCGCCTCTCCACCTGCGTCCCATTCACTTCTCTAAAAGCCTCTCTACTCGACCTCAAATTCAATTTTTTTATTTCACATAGTTGTGCAACGTGATTACATCTTTTGCTGTCAAATTCCGCTTAAAATTAAGTTTACCACGTAGTAGTGCAGCAACAAACTCAATTGCAGCATTTTGAAATGTCAATATACTAAAAGTGATTCCTTAAGACTAAATGTGAACGAATTTACATTTGTCTAGTATAAATATCATCAAAAGAATATTTAAAAAAAATTGCCTATCTACTCGCCACGCTACTCGACTTTCTAACTTGCATCTCTATTCGACTCTCTGCTCCCATCTCTGCCCCTTAAGTTGTTCCTTCCCAGTTGTCTCTCTTTTCTACTCCACTATGTCTTTCCCCAAGCTCTAATCGATCTATCTATTTCATCAGGATTTATTCTTTGATGAATTTTCATTCAAAAGGAAGTTCGCAATTCGTTCAATTTGCTTTTTGTTAGTTTATCGCGGTATCAAAATCAGAACGAACTATTATTTACTTTTAAATTTTAAAGTGGACAGCCCTTAGGTGCGTGAATGTATCCACTTATATGTGCCGGACAGGTATACGCATGGCGCTGGACGGCGACAGCATCAACTCTTAACTTGTCCACCAGCTTGGCCTTTTTTTGAAGTGAAAACTTCTTTAGCGGCGTTGGATGGGTGTAAAATGTTAAGGAAGCGTCAGGATTAGTTGACCTTTGAACCGTAACCGACGACTGACGTCATACAAGATTAGGTAAATACTATCTATTTTGCAATTAGCGTCGTAGCTTAAACGGTAAGCACTTCGACTGTAAGTCCTTATAGTTTCAGATAGTATCGGGTTCAAACCACCTGGCCTTCTGAAACTTTTTGTGATTATTTTTTCTTTTTGTAATTTATTACTTTTATGATTATTTTTTCTTTCTGTAATTTATTACTTTTTGTGTTTATTTTTTCTTTTCATAATTTATTAATTTCTTCTGACAGAAAATTAGCAGAAAATAAGTGATAGGTACTATGATAGCGCTATATTATAGGTATGGTATGGTATCTATGTTTTTTTTATCTTTTTCTATGTATATAACGAAGAAAGACAAAAAGAAAATGTTTTCACTTCTGCCGGCACTCCCAGAGTGCAACCCGTCTTTTTTTTTCAGTGCTTCTTTTTTGTTCCCTTTGTCGGCTTAACTCGTTAAAAATGTATTTATTGGCTATAAAGGTTAGTCCATGTCCGTTCTTAAACTCTAATCCAATTCTGCATCAAATTTCATCAAGATCGGTTCAGTTCAGCGTTTTAGGCGTGAAAGGCAACAGACAGATAGTTAGGGTTACTTTCACATTTTATAATGTTAGCACAGTCTAACGAACTTTTATACAGAGTTACAGACTCGTTATGTTATGATATTAGTATGAATTACCCAGGATGTTAAGGATCTGTGGCGTAGCGGTACTGAACGCGGCTGTTACGCAGGAGGCGCGTGTTCGATTCCCGCTCAGTGCAAATATTTGTATGCATGAATATGGGTATTTGCATTGGTTTGGTCGTGCCTCGGAATGCACGTTAAGCCGTCGGTCTCACTTGCCATACGAATAGCTACGGCAGTCGTTACGGGTAGTTGAAGCCCTCAAAAGTCCAACAACTGATCTAGTTGCAATGCTTCGATATCGCCTTTTGATTGTGGAGATTCAGCCAAATCCGCAGTTAGACTGGTAAAAGCGGACCTGGTTCCTGGTAATAGGGAGTGAACCTATTGTCGTATTCCGGGCACTATTGTTGACTCGGGCCATGAATTTGAGGCTGAATCTGGGCTGTACATATCTGTCTGACGTGAATCAGCCCTATATCCCTTAGTCGCCTTGTACGACAGCGTGTGGGAAGAGATGGGGTGGCCCAAATTCTACTCTGCCGGGGACCACGCTGCTGAAGAAGAAGACTCAGGATATTAAATTTAATGCAATTATAAATAAATTACAGGAGATATAATAATAAGAAAATGTACTAATCGAAATGACCGTTCTTATTGCATTCTGTTGTGAACGAAACAATATCTTGTTTAAAACTACGCCATCTAGTTGTATTTTTGTAACTAAATTATAGAATTACAAATTTTAATTTATTGATTAATTACGAATTTATATACACAATTGTGTATGTAAAAATAAAGTCTATTTATTCACATAGTTGCTTAGATATGATAAGCTATAAAAAATCTACCATAAAAATAATCTCAAGCAAAAAAGCGACATTATTGCTCACATCTCTGGTTCTACTCAACCGATTGCGATCAAACAAAGTAATATTTTAAGTCTGTGCAAGCCCTTTCTAACAAAAAAAACCGCATCGAAATCCGTTCAGTAGTTTTTGCGTCCATCGCGAACAAACAGACAAACAGACAAACAGACAAGAATTCCAAAAAAAATATTTTCGTGTTCAGTATCGTTAATATAACATACTCCAAGTATTTTCTTTTAAATATCTCCAATGTACAGACACGACTACTTTACAGTTATATAATAAGTATAGATAGCTGAGCTCATTTTAGTAATACATACATAATAAATAATACGTACATAATATTCCAACGTTTCACTTGATAAAAAGCCCTTAGGGTCAGGAATAAATATCTATTGAAATTGATGATAAAAACATTGAATGTATTCAATAATACCTATCCATGAATTAGTTTGCCACCTAATTTTACCGCTGGCTGCAATTATAAGCAGTCGTATAATTGAAATTTATTTTGTGGTAAATGTTTCAATCAATTACATTGTTAAAGTGCACTGCTGAATAGGCCTCTTCAAAACACCTGATCCTCTTTCTTCCGTATTTGTATATAGTCTATCTTCCGCAACATACGCTGTTATTGTTGTTGTTGCTGTATTGCAGTTCACTTTGACTTCAATCCGCAGAGGCGCAGCGTTGCTTCTGCGAAGCAGACCAGCACTATAGAAAAATAAAGACGGGTAGCACTCCGGGAGTGCCGGCCGAAGTGAAAACTTTTTCTTTCTTTCTTTCTTTCTTCGTTATATACAGAGAAAAAGATAAAAAGAATATACCATACCAGACCTATAATATAGCGCCAATCATAATACCTATCACTCATATTCTGCAAATTTTCTGTCAGAAGAAATAAATAAATTACAAAAAGAAAAAATAATCGCAAAAGGTAATAAATTACAATAAGAAAAAATAATCACAAAAAGTGTCAGAAGTCCAGGTTTCAACCCGGTACTTCAAAAAAACAACTAAACTGGCATCCATTTCCCTACTCTTCGGAACAGATCATTGTTACTGCAAAACAATTAGTATGTGATGGATCCCAGGCCCAAGCCAACTTCACTTGTTGTATAGTTAATGATTCTAGTGAGTAGGTTTTCGTCTCAAGTTTGGGGGGGGGGGGGGGGGAGTGGCAATCACTCTCGTGCTAAGGTAAGCTTTATCAAGAAAAAGGTCCAAAGGGTATTTTAACAAATTCACTGGGACTAACACTGCGGTACATAAACAGAGTGGAAGATTTCGACCTTGCTTAGAGGGAAAGGAGACATAAGTATTTAGCGAATTTACCCAAAACAAACATTCCCTTATTTCTAAAAAGAAACAACACTGCATTCAAAAAACTTTCAAACCTTGCTCGACACATTCAGTAATAGACACGTTTAAAATCTGAAAAAATAACATTCTGCATTTTTATTTTATCAATCGACAGGGTCAATACAGAATTCCATGAAGACCTAAACTATAAATTCAATGCGATCTGCACTTTTGCTCACAGAGCCTTCAAGTACCTTATTATCAATAAAGTTATCTTTGACGTCAGTTATTTATTAAAATAAGTAAGTACTAAATGAACGAACTTTGGTTTCCAAATAAGAATGTAACTTTATTGGGTAACTGCATGAGGTACAAGTAATTTGGGGTGCTTGCTCGAAAATCTCTACGGCACACTGCACCGCACCCTGGGCAACAGAGATAGCAAGAAAATTTCTTTATTACCTTACTAGCTTTTGCCCGCGGCTCCGCCTGCGTTGATGTCGGTTATCGCTTAGTGTTGAGCCGACGCTACTGAGTAATAAATTCGCCTCACTAATCAACTTTTTCCTAGACTATTAACTCGCCTCTGTTCTCGACTTTCTACTCGCCTTTCTACTCGCCTCTATATTCGACTCTCCACTCGTCTAACTTCTCTGCTCCCCTCGCTACTCGACTCTGTACTCTTCTCTATACCCGCCTTCCATGGGCCTCTCTACTCGTCCATCCCCTCGATTCTCTGTTCGCCTCTCTACTTGACTCTTCCCACTCACCTATCTACTCGCCTCTCCACTCGCCTCACTATTCGCCTCTCTACTGCACTCTATTTGATTCTAAACTCGCCTCTTCACTGGCTTCTCTAGTCGCATATCTACTCGCCTCTGTAGTCGACTCTACTCGACTTTGTATTTGACCTCTACACGCCTATCCACTCGTCCCTATAACAATCTCTACTCGCCTCTTCACTCGCTTCTAAAGTTCCAGAGAACTGTCCCCCGACTGCAATGAAATTTTTATTTAACTTTTTCGTTCTTGTTTTTTTTACTTTTTAGTTCTTTGTAAATTGGGCAGTCGTGTTTTTTAATTATTTTTTTTAGGTATCTGCGTTGCTGTAACTGTTTTGAAAAAGGGACATTATAAGTATGGGACACCTTAAATAACATAACTGGTAATTACTACCTGTGTAGGAAGATTCTCCAACATAATCGCTATCCTTGAAGTGGTTCCGACATAACCTCCGTCTCTATAGACTCCCACTGTTTTTTTGCTTTGCATTTTGAGGAAGTAAATACACTCTACTAATATCCTGGTACTGAACAAAGCGGCAGGACAAAGTATATTCATAAAAATCGTCAGCCAAACAATGAAATCTACGTAGATGACAGCTAGCATTGGCCATTACAACGATGCGCCCCATGTAGGGATCAAAGCGCAGTTGGCATACCATTGTATATGGAGGTCATATGGCAGTTACTTCATGTAAAATATCAAAGTTCAGCCGCATCTTAGTTGGACTAGAAAGCCGACCGCAACTGAGCTGGAAAAAGGCTTGGAGAATGATGATATTGTTAATGATATCTAATGGGCTCAGTTAAAGAGTTTTATTTTGTCAAATTGAACACCAGGGGTTTTCTTTCATTAAATTTATCATACTTATTAGAGAGATTTGATCCTTATGATTCACCCTTTCGGTTGATGCCGTAAAAATACAGGATGTTTTTTTTTCTTTTTCGTCGGTTCGTTTACCGGTTGTGACAAGCCATTTTTCGAGAAGATTTTAAACCAGTTTTGTTTTCTTTAAAAAATTAGGGAAATGTTTCTTTTAGATGTACTCTCCCTTCAGGTAAGGGCGAAATGTTCTACCCTATATATTGCATTGTTTACATACTACTTATTTACTTTTACGTCTCTACAGTTAGAGTTTTAGTTTTTAAAAAAGAGTTATCTATCACAGTGATTATGACATCAGGCCGATATAAATTCGCAAAAAATATTATTCAACAAATTACGTCATCAAAATCTGAACAATTTCAATATACGTTCAAATAAAAAATGAAAAAGTAGTCTTCGCTTAAAATAACATTCCTAAAATTGCCTTAAATAAAGACGATATTAAGTGAACGTTTTAAATGAGTGTTTCATTGCGATTTTATCCCAAGATCAAAGTGTTTTGAAGAAAAAGAAGCGGCTCTCCCTTGAATATAATAGCTTCAAATTTTTCACAGACTTTGTAAAAAAATATCAGTAATGAGCGTTTGGAAATAAGTACTCTTTTAGTTTAAAAGGCTTCTTTTACATTACTTCAAGTGTTGTTAATTGTACCATTTGTTGATTAAAGTGAAGATAATTTTTGTAACATTTAGGCATAGATCCTTAGAACAATAAAATGAATCTTTTTTTACATCTACTTTTTAAATATATCTTTACTTTGATGGCGCGTTTTGTTTTATATCATTGTTAATTCTCATAATGTTGATTTTCTTCCTTTTATCTAAATTGGAAATATGAATCTGTATACCTAATAGAAATATTGCTAAGAGTTGCCGAATACATTATGTATAATTACTATAACATAATATATATATATTATACCCAGGCCTAGATATCTCTGAGAGTTAAGCAGCCTTCCCGGAGACTAAACCTAGTGAAATGTAGCTAAATACACATGGATTATTCTGTACTGTACCTTTACTTACATTTCCCTATAGTTTAAAACCATGGTATGGTTCTAATCCAATTCTCCACAGGAGTCTTCTAACACTTAGTGCAGTATTTCAACAAAAACTAAGATTAAATGAAGTTGTTATCTCTGCAGTTTCTTGTTGTACTCTCTGAGCCTTATTTACAACACAAAACCCAGGCAACTGCATACATTATTATATATGTAAACTTAGTAACCGAACTATACTTCTTTCGGTCAGGTATACATAATTAAACGTAAACAATCTTGACGTGTCTTTTTAAACTCAGTTTATTAATATTTTCTATACAGAAACTCATTTTGAACAATAAAAATCGAAATTAAACTACCAGTCAGTAGGTCAGCCTAGTTTATTTCTTTAATATGTGAATAAAAAGTCGCTACAAGATGTAACAATCTTCAGTTAAGTACCTAACCGAATAGTGTGCAGTTACCTATATTTTTACACGACTGCCTAAAAATGGAGTGTATTGTGTTTAGGGTTCACGTATGTTTGCATGTGACTTTCTTTGTGCCACCATATCTCCTAAATACCTGTACCGATTTACATGTGTGGGGTATTATTAGAATCATTGCGCTAACCCGAGTGACACTGGCTATCTAAAAATATGAAGAAAAAAAAATTGTTAAATTAAGGAGCCAAAACAGATGTTGAAAAAGAAAATATTCCTAAACCTATCGAGTGGGGTATCAAAGTGAAGGATTTTAAAAGGCAATTTCAAATATATATACAACATATGTGTTTCTTTGTAATTTGAAATGAGAAATGATATTAAAAAAAATAAGTTGAAAATTGTATCTATTAATAACAACTAACTACACTAAATTAGCTGACTCTAGAACGCTGAACCTATTATTCTTAATCTAGTGTTTATGGCATAACATTATTTAAACACAGAAAAGCAAGAGAAATTGTACGCAACAATATTTATATCATACTAGCTGTTGCCCGCGGCTCCACACACGTGGATGTCGGTAATCGCGACCAAACATAGCCTATGTCCTTTCTCAAGGTCCAATCTACCACTATACCAAATTTCATCAAAATCGGTTAAGTGGTTTAGGCGTAAAAATGTAACAAACAGAAAGACAGACAGACTTTCGCATTTATAATATTAGTATGGAAGCTGGGAGTACTTCCAAGCGGTGAAGGCGGTAACAGCTATAGCTGGCTAAAACTCCCATTAAACAATATATCTATGCCTTCGAGCTTATGTTATTGTTGTTATATATTTTTGCAGACACCAATTTGGCACGGTAGCCTGCCCGGTAACGCAGGGGAACAGCCATCTAGCGTCCGTTTGTTACTAAATATTACATAATTAGTATAATGTGGAGTAATGGAGTGCTATATTCCCAACCACTGATCGCGAGACCCACAGGAGCGAGCAAACAAAAAAGTTTAAAAGTTTATAAAGTCTCTAGCTTCTCTGCACGGCCTATTAAAGTTTAATAGGCCGTGCAGAGAAG
Organism: Eilema caniola; assembly: GCA_949126895.1. Taxonomy (NCBI): domain Eukaryota; kingdom Metazoa; phylum Arthropoda; class Insecta; order Lepidoptera; family Erebidae; genus Eilema; species Eilema caniola. The sequence continues at coordinate 9,271,496 of OX421460.1, read as the reverse complement.
CTAGAGACCGCAAGCAATCTGCGTATAAGGCTTGGACCACTGCAGTTTCCAATCAGGATCCGAACACCGCTGAAGTGAAGCGGAAATTGAATGCCGCCTCGAGGTCCTGTAAAAAGGCAACGGCCAAGGCTAAGTTCGAGTTCATCGGTAGAATTGGCGAGCGGCTTGCAAGGAACCCATCTGGCAGCCGTGCATTTTGGTCGCTCGCCAAAGCTGCCGAGGGAAATTTCTGTCAGTCTTGCCTCCCGCCGCTGCAAAAACCCAACGATAGTCTGGCCCATGGTGCTAAGGAAAAAGCCGAACTCTTGGGTAATCTCTTTGCGTCAAACTCGTCTATGCACGATGGGAATGCCGAGCCACCTATTCTCTCCAGCTGTAGTGCTTCTATGCCGGAAGTAAAAATCACCAACGGGTGGTCCGGCGAGAACTTAAATCCTTAGAGGTTCGGAAGTCGAGTGGGCCAGTGGGTCAGGCACTGTGCGCCCGAGTTGTGCCCAGTACTTACACGGTTTTTCGCGCTCTCTTATTCCGCGAGACAAGTCCGGGCTCCTGGAAGACTGCATTCGTACATCCTGTGCCTAAGAAAGGCGACAGGACCGACCCGTCCAATTACATGCCTATTGCTATAATCTCCCTACTTTCAAAGGTTATGGAGCGCATTATTATTACGCAGCTCTTGAGATACCTGGAGGGAAACGATTTACTGAGCGACCGACAGTACGGCTGTCGCCACCGTCGCTCTGTCTTCTTGTGTATCTCACAAACCGATGGGCGCAAGCCGTCGAGAGTCGGGGGGAGGCACTAGCGGCAGCCTCGATATAGCGAAGACATTTGATCAGGTCTAGCACAGAGGTCTTCTTACGAAGTTGCCATACTATGGACTCCCTGAGGGACTATGCGAACCACTTCCCATCAGGTGGGCCGTGAGCATGTCTGCCACCCAAGTGGCATAAAAAAAATCGTCGTCGATGGCAGTTGCTCGGACCGCATGGACATAAACGCTGGTGTCCCACAAGGCTCTGTGCTGTTACCGACCCTGTTTCTGCTGCATATCAATGATATGCTATCTGATGACTCCATCCATTGTTATGCGGACGACAGTACCGGGGGCAGGTGAAGGAGAATCGCGAACAACTTGTGTCCGAAATCCGGACTACTCTCTTAGGAGTATCCGATTGGGGTCGACTAAACCTAGTCCAATTCAACCCCACTAAGACACAAGTATGTGTATTCACCGCTAAGAAAACCCCATTTATTGTAGCGCCGTTATTGCTGGGTACATCGCTTACCATTTCCTCGAGTATCGGGATCCTAGGCGTTCGACATCTCAAGCGACGTCCAGTACCGCAGCCATTTGGAGGACAAGGCCGGGCTGGCATCTAAGAAACTTGGAATGCTTAACAAAGCGCAGCAGTACTTCACAGCGGGGCAACGACTCCTTCTTTATAAGGCACAAGTTCGGCCCCATATGGAGTACTGCTGTCACCTTTTTGCCGGAGTACCTGCATACCAGCTTGACCCCTTGGAATTGATACAAAGACAGGTAGAGGCTCGTCAACAATTCCATACTAGCAGGCGCTGTGGAACCTCTCAGCCTCAGGAGGGACTTTGCCTCACTGTGTGTATTCTACCGCCTATAAAATGGTTTGTACCACTCGCCATAGACAGGGAGTTCATCCTCACACATTGCGACCAGAAATGGTGCGAACCGTGCGGTACAAAAGGAACTTCATTCCACGCACGCTCAAGCTGTGGAACGACTCCCTGCTGTGGTTTTCCCAAGCGGCTAAAATATGGGGTACTTCAAGAAGGGCATTAGAAGGTTTCTTCAGGGTCGGCAGCGCGAGTGCGTCGCCCCTGGTGTTGCACACGTCCATAGGCCACGGTAACCACTTTCCATCAGGTGGGCCGTGTGCTTGTCTGCCACTAAGTGGTATAAAAAATATATATATTAAAAGTTACTAAAATGGTTCTTTCGAGGAAGCTCGCCAGACGGCGAATAAGCGGAAACAAAAATCTCCGCATACTCGTCAACAGAAGCTTAAAAACATGAGAGAGATAATGAGAAATCATTGCTCTCAGCTCTCTGCAGACGAGAAACGGAGACTTTCACAGCAAGCTTCTCAGAGTGAATCCTTGAAAATGCAGCGCAGTAGTTTGGGACAAAAGAAAACAATGCGTACTAGGCATCGTTTGCTAGTTGCTAGATCCCGAAATGAAGAATCTCCGACTAGCCATGTGATAAGGTTATCGCTGATGCGAGAGTACGCAACCCCAATGCGCGCACTTGAATCACCGTCTACGCGTGACAAAAGATTGATTCAGATAAGAGATCACGCATCAAGTATGCGTGACCTCGAATCACCTTCTGCGCGGGAGAAAGGGTTGACTCAAATGCGAGAATACTCTGCACTATCACATCAAAATGAGACTCCTTCTTCAAGGAAAGAAAGGCTTGAAGCATCGCAACGAGATTAACGTTGCCGAAGGCAGCTTATTTTTAACGACACAAATTTTGAAAACCTTATACATCAGCCCCTCTAGACAAGTGGCAATTCGCTAGCAGGCGTTTGATGGAATAGAATGACGATTGTATAGACGTATTTGACATGCGTTAACGACTGTCATTTACGTCAAATCCCATACATTCGTCATTCTATTCCATCAAACGCCGGCTAGCGAATGGCCACTTGTCTAGGGGCAGGTCCTCGATTGTATTTGTTACTCTTGCGAAAAAAAGTCACGTAAGACAGTTAGATGGCTTGGCAATCTGCGTTTTAGATCCTCGAAAACCTATCCACGAGCCGCACGATAAGAACTCTATAGAAGAGTTAAATCACCTCAGAAATCTACCAAATATTCGTTTGATAGAGCATGCCAGTGCTACCCAGCGCTAGAAAATTGATGCATGATGAATGCAATGAAATTTTTATTTATCTGTTTCGTTCTTGTTTTCTACTTTTTAGTTCTTTGTAAATTGGACAGTCGTGTTTTTTAATTTTTTTAATTATTTATTTTTGTTTAAACTGGTGCAGGCTATAGTGATAAATGTATGTGTTTCGTTATCGTGAAGACCAAACGCATCTTGTTGTCATCGATGTTCAATGCTTGCAAGGGCAGTAGCAAAACGCAGTCTGACAGCGGCTGTCATGCACAATGTACTCGTAACAATTGGAGCAGAAGCTTATCGTAATCGGATGTGTAAAAACCACCCCCAACCGGCGCGCATAAACTGTTGCCTGTATACATACTGCAAATAAAAGGATATAAGTGACTACGAAGGTGGAGGCTCAACGAGGCTGGAGCAGTCCAAGGTACGTGGTGCATTGTATTTGCTGCGGCTAGTCGAGTTTTTGAACATCGTTTTAACCGTTAACGTTTGTCCCAGTGTAGTAGTATAAGCCACCCCTATTTCGGCTTTGGTGCGATGCTACATCTTAATGGTGCCGAAACCCGGGACTTTCTACCTATATCGTCCTTAAATGCGTATGGTATTCTGGTAAAATCTAGTTATTGCGCCATCAACTCATCACACATAAAATCAAGTTTGTAAAAAAAATTGTGGAAAGATCTAATTAAGTAATCAATCACTAACTATATCGGTGCTTAATTCTATCGGCTTTTAGCAATTTACTATATATAACACCACAAAACATATCGAAAGTTATTGTAAGATCGAATTTAATGCAATCAACCACAATATTATCGGTGCATAATTTTACCGGCTTACAATAATTTATACATCCTAATCGCTAATTACATATCTAATCATTTCTCGTATCCAATTACCTAACAAATCACAACAAATAATAACTTTTAAAAACATAATCGTACAATTTTCGTCATCTAATTTATTTCTCACTAAGTGAGGGTACATTTTAGTAATCGTACATTCGAACAGAATCTAGTTGCCGTGTACAGTCTGCTGCACAGGCTTACGCTCAGATTATACGATCGTTCAAGCATTAGTTTGCGTGAGCTGTGTGGCGGGTTGTACACTCATTGTAATAAAAGGTCGTAACTCTTGTAGGTTCGTTCACAGTAGATAAGTGCATTTTATTTATACGTGCTTAAGATCGAATTTCATTAATTTAAATTATTCGTATCTTACTTGTGGATTCGACTTGGCTATTTGAGCGACTTATATTTACAGAGACTTGTAACTAACAAACTATTAGAAATGTCGCTTCTTACTAAACCTGCCGCTCGTGCTAAGCCTACTTTAAAGAAGTCGAAATCAAAATCTATTGATATCGAATATACGGTTCAAGATTTGCCGTCTTTGCGGAGAAAACGGACTATCGCTTATAAACGGCTAGCGAAGGCTTTGGAGATCGGCGTTTTGTCTACGGATGATTCAACTCAGCGCGAAATGTTTTTATCTTATTATCAGGAAATTAAACAAATCGTTTCTAATTTTGAAAACGCACATTTTACGATTTTGGAACTGATAAACGACGACTCGGACAAGGATAATAATGAAATTCAAGAACGTTTTGATGAAATTTATTTTAAAATTTTGTCAGTTCATCGAAGGTTAACAAAGGGCGAATCGTATGAAACGCACAGTGGTTCATCGAATATTCGTCTGCCAAAAATAATTCTACCGAGCTTTCATGGCAATATAAAGCAGTGGCCTGAGTATTACGACACTTTTAACGCGTTAATTCATAACTCAACCTCTCTTACCGATACGGAGAAGTTTCATTATTTGGTATCTTCGCTCAGCGGTGATGCGTTATCGGTGATTAAAGCGTACCCTATGACTCATGAACATTATCACGATGCTTATCAATCTCTAGTTTCTCGTTATAAGAGTAAGCGCACCCTAGCGTTTGCGTGCTGGAGGGACATTTTAAGCATTGATTTTAAAAGTAGTAACGCGCGCGAATTTCAAAAATCACTCGATCTTTTTGAGGAAAACTTAAGTATTTTAAAAACTATCAATTTACCGATTGCGCATTGGGACTTTGTTTTGGTTTATCACATTTTATCGAAACTAGACAAGGACTTACGCCGTGGGTTTGAAGAAAAATACTCAGATATTGAACTGCCGTCTTACGAACAACTAAAGTCTTTCCTACGATCAAAATGCGAAGCCTTATTGCGTGATACACATTTTTCTGAATCATTTAAAGCGAACAAGCCTGCGTCTGCGCCCACGTTGAAATACACTACTGCGCAGTCGCAACCTAAGCGAGTCAACACTTCAAGTACACTTGTTGTCGCGACTGATCAACAACAAAATGTAAATGGTAATGGAACCGCTTCATATTCTGGAAAATGCTCTTATTGTAATGGGCTACATTCAATATCAAAGTGTCAGGATTTTCTTAAAAAATCTCTTGATGAACGCATAATCGTAGCGAATGAGAAAAACTGGTGTTACAATTGCCTTAAATCTTCCCATCAATTAAAAGATTGTCAATCGATGTTTTCGTGTCGCTCCTGCAAACGTAAACATCATACCTTACTCCATCGCGATAAATCTAACATCGAATCAAATCACATCGGATCGTCTTTGGTTTCAAGGTCTCAATCAAACATTACTGTTTTGTTGGCAACAGCTATAGTACAGGTTAAGGATGCATCAGGCAATTTACAATCGTTCCGCGCTTTATTTGACACTGGAAGTCAAAGTAATTTTATCACTGAATCTGCAGTGAAGCGATTAAACTTAAAAATAGCTAAGACAAACTCGAACGTTAGTGGACTGGGAGAAGCGGCAGCCCCTATAACTGGTGACGTCACTTGCTTCGTCGGTACAAATAATCGAGTTTTATTCAAATTGGACATGCATGTTCTCCCTCGAATATGTGGCGATCAACCTGTCGCACAATTAAACTCATCAGGATGGTCACATATTGAATCTTTACCTTTAGCCGATCCTGGGTTCGATATTCCGGGACCTATCGATTTGCTATTCGCTGCAGATGTGTTCGCTGACTCTGTTCTCAATCAACATATTAAAGGAGGTGTCAACCAACCTACCGCATTCAATTCTATCTTTGGTTGGCTTCTCTTAGGTAAAACTTGCCTATCATCAACCACTCTTCTTCATACATTGCACGATATCGATAATGAATTAAATTCATTAGTTCAACGTTTATGGGAATTGGATTCCTTACCGAATTCCTCAAAGTTGACTCCAGAAGAATCGTTATGCGAACAGAAATATATCAGTGATCATTCTCGCGATTCATCTGGAAGATACGTAGTTCGCATCCCTTTTAAATACGATTCTGAACCTACTTTCGAGGGCTCTCGCGATATCGCATTGCGAAGGTTCCACGCTACCGAACGGCGACTGTCGCGTGACCATAACTTACAATCACAATACGTAGATTTCATGTCTGACTACATCGAAAGCAGTCACATGTCATTAGTTCCTGTCGACGAGATGTGTAATGGAAAATATTATATACCTCATCACTGCGTTGTTCGTCCTGAAGCTATTTCAACCCGCCTTCGGGTGGTGTTTGATGGTTCTGCAAAGGATTTCCATTCAAAATCGCTTAATGATGCACAGCTTATTGGTCCGAAATTACAACCTAATATTTTGGACATTCTTTTGCGCTTCCGAGAACACAACATCGTTTTCATGGCTGACGCCCGTCAGATGTACCGTCAAATTCTCATATCGCCTGACCACCGTGATTTCCAACGTATTTTTTGGCGATCCTCGCCTAGCGAGCCACTTCAAGAATACCGTCTTAATACTGTCACTTACGGATTGGCTTCGTCTCCATATCTCGCTTGCCGTACATTGCGACAGCTAGCTGAAGATGAAGGAGATTCATTCCCTCTCGCGAAACAAATAATTTTGTCGGATGTTTATATTGATGACGTCACTACAGGTTTTCCATCTCTAGAAGTCGCTCAGGAAGCTAAATCGCAAACCATCGCACTTTTCAACCGTGGACGTTTCGAACTCAGAAAATGGGCCAGTAACAATCCTACCTTATTGTCCGACCTTTCCAGTGAACATTGTCTGACAGGTTCTGTATCGTTCGACAACACTGAGACACAAACTCTAAAGGTTTTAGGTCTCAGGTGGGATTCATCCTCGGATGCGTTCATATTCGAAATAAAACCCTCGTATAAGCCATGTACTAAACGATCTATTCTGAGTGAAGTCGCCAGAATCTACGACCCGTTAGGATTTTTATCCCCCATCACAATTCAAGCTAAGTGCTTGATCCAAAAGCTTTGGATCCTCGGTGTTGGCTGGGATCAGACTCCTCCCGGCGAGGTCATCCGTACATGGAACACTTATCGAAATCAACTCTCGTTATTGACCCAACTCAGAGTACCTCGGCAGCTTACCTGCACAAACGCTCAATCGTACGAGCTAATCGGGTTCTGCGATAGTTCAGAACTTGCCTATGGGGCAATAATATACCTACGCGTCACTGATGTACTGGGTAACATTCACGTGCATCTGGTGTGTTCTAAAGCTCGTGTAGTGCCACTCAAACGTATCTCATTGCCCAGGCTCGAACTTTGCGCTGCTGTTCTTCTTGCAGACTTATACAAATTCGTCCGTGACACTTACCTCTCTCGTATTCAAATCGATGCTGTCTACCTATGGTCAGACTCCACCGTTGTTCTTTCGTGGTTACGCTCACACTCCTCTCGTTGGACCACATTTGTTGCAAATCGTGTGAGTCACATACAAGACATAACTCCTACCGATCGGTGGTTTAAAGTTGCTTCCGGTGACAATTCTGCAGACATTTGTTCTCGCGGCCAATCTCCCGGTGAAATTCTTCACAATTCACTATGGTGGGCGGGGCCAACTTGGCTATTAGAATGTCATGAATCATGGCCAATGGATACAGGCAACATATCACACGAAGATGAGGTGATTGTTCAGGGTGAAACTCGTAAGTCAGTAGTTTTAGCGTCAACTGCGAATGCAAAACCTGAGTTATCTATTCTCGATGCTTTATTGAATCGTTTTTCGTCTTTACAAAAGTTCGTTAATGTATTGACCTATATCAATCGTTTTACAAATAACTGTCGCAAACCGAATCAGGCAAATCGTAACGTATTTCTCAATAACATTGAACGACACAATGCATTAATGCAGATTGTTAAACACGTTCAGAGTAGTGCCTTTTCAAACGAATTAAGTAACCTGAAGGCACAAAAATCTTTAACAAAACCATTTCGTAAACTTAACCCGTTTATCGATGGTCAGGGTGTTCTCAGGGTGGGCGGTCGAATTTCTCGATCAGGCTTAGAATACGAACAAAGACATCCAGCTTTCTTGCCATCTGATCACCCGCTTACATCCTTGATCATTGACTTTATTCATCGTAGTTACTTGCATCCAGGCATAAACACAACACATTTTCTGCTTTTACAGCAATTTTGGATCATATCTGCTAAACGCGCGATTAGACGTCACATATCTAGGTGCATGCAATGTTATCGTACAAATCCACAACCGTTGCAGCCGTTTATGAGCGATCTCCCGGCGTGCCGTGTTAATCAAGTTAAGCCGTTTTCGGTGGTTGGCGTTGATTTTGGAGGACCATTTCGCATCAAGCTTGGGCCACATCGAGGCGCTAAGATCGACAAAGCATATCTTTGCTTATTCGTTTGTCTTGCGACTAAGGCGGTCCACCTCGAGGTGGTTTCGAGTCTCTCGACAGACGGTTTTATCGCTGCGCTCCGGCGCTTCGTAGCACGTCGCGGGCGATGTAACGTAATACGTTGTGATTGCGGGACAAACTTTGTCGGCGCGAAGAACCAGCTATCGTCTCTGATGCACCATGCGTCTACCGCAGAAAAAATTGAATTTAAGTTCAATTCTCCATCAGCTCCGCATTTCGGTGGCGTATGGGAAATTCAAATTCGTGCAGCTAAATCGACGTTACTTCGCGTTGTGGGAGATCAGGTTCTAACTTTTGAGGAGCTAACGACCCTCTTCGTACAGATCGAAGCCGTTCTTAATTCGAGACCACTTTGCCCCATCAGTTCCGATCCTAATGATCTATCAGTTCTTACGCCAGGACATTTCCTAACCTTGGAGCCTCTGACTGCGGTCCCCGACCAAGAGCTATCAAATATTAATCTACATCGGCTTGGTCGGTGGCAGCTGTTACAAGCGTTTCATCAGAATTTTTGGTCCAGATGGAAACACGAATATCTGAATTCCTTAACTCAACGCGCCAAATGGACTAAGAATTCTAAACCGTTACAAATAGGTTCGATGGTAATTATCAAAGACGACAATCGCGCTCCGCTACAATGGCCGCTTGCCAGAGTTGTGGAGCTCATACTCGGAGCTGACGGGATAGCTAGGATTGCAGTAGTAAAAACGGCAAATAATCACATTGTTAAACGACCGTTGGTTAAGTTATGCCCTCTTCCTATAGAGGATTAGCTTAAATCGTATTCCAATTTATCAAATCATAATAAATCTCATTAATAATTATGCATCGTATCTTATCTTATAAATAATGTATCGTATCTTGTTTTATCATATCATTAATGTATCGCATCTTAAATAATTTTATTGCATGCATCTATCCGGGCCTCCAATTTGTTATATTTTATTGTTGGACCAGAAAATACCATAGGCATTTTGGTGGGCGGGATGTTTCGTTATCGTGAAGACCAAACGCATCTTGTTGTCATCGATGTTCAATGCTTGCAAGGGCAGTAGCAAAACGCAGTCTGACAGCGGCTGTCATGCACAATGTACTCGTAACAATTGGAGCAGAAGCTTATCGTAATCGGATGTGTAAAAACCACCCCCAACCGGCGCGCATAAACTGTTGCCTGTATACATACTGCAAATAAAAGGATATAAGTGACTACGAAGGTGGAGGCTCAACGAGGCTGGAGCAGTCCAAGGTACGTGGTGCATTGTATTTGCTGCGGCTAGTCGAGTTTTTGAACATCGTTTTAACCGTTAACGTTTGTCCCAGTGTAGTAGTATAAGCCACCCCTATTTCGGCTTTGGTGCGATGCTACAGTATGTATAAATTTGAACGATCTTACTCAAAACTAATTAGCTATTATATACTATATGTGAAATAATAATTTGAAGTGATAAATCTACTACCCGTCTCGTTTGATGTATATACGCATTCTCAATAACTAAATACCTCAAATACAATACAATAAAATCGATTTTATGAAAAACACTGTGCAAAATCGCCTTATTTCTGGAAAAACACATGTTATCTTAAATATGCTATCTTAATATGCTATCTTAATCGATTTGAAAAGTTAGCATAGTAAGTGCTTCAAAATTTCATTCAATTATTTGGGCGGAGTCATCAAAAAACAATGTTTAAAAATGATTGCATTATCATTCATTGTTTTCAATATTTCGTATGAATGTCGGTAGATGGCTCTCACCGTCGCCCTAAGACGGTAGTATAGGAGAATTTGGATAGCTTCAGGTGCGGCTCGGTGGCTCAGTAGTCAGAGCATTCCCCCTGTAAGGGAAAGATCGTGGGTTCGAATCCCACCTGAGCATTCACTTTTTCCTATCTTAATCGATTTAAAAAGTTAGCATAGTAAGTGCTTCAAAATTTCATTCAAAAACACATGTTGTAAAAGCTTAAAAGATAAACCCTATCTTAAAAAAGCATATATGAATATTTAATCCAAATACAACTCTACGATTATGTGGTCATTGCCTGAATTCAATAAATCAATACATAATAAGGATAATAATATTTTATATTATATACATCAGCTTTCAATATATCGATTAAGGAAACACACGTTGAACAGATTTTATTGTTTAAATATTTAATTGTTTAAAGGGAATTCCTGGCATAGTATCTAAATTTAATTGTTATGAATTTCATGCGTAGACATCATAAGGACAAGGTGATGATCAAGGAAAATTAATACCTGAAACAGATTTGTTTGCGCACTAAACGTTCAAGTTATTGCCTATTTGTATTCACGGTGGTTTTCTTATTATTTTGCTAAGCTGGGATGTGTGGGCCGTCCCAGTACTACCTGCGGGCCAAAACAACCTAGTAGAAGTGAAAACTTTTAATTTTTTCTCAGATGATTAATGTTAATCTACTTCAGTATCGTATTGTACTCATCCTTCTTGCGTTAATCCTGGTCGCGGTCACCTCAGTTTTCGGGATCTGCCTTTTTCGTTCTTACTGCGTGTTTAATATCTGGCCTCCAAAACCCATTGGCGATAAATCAATATCCTATTGTAAGTTTGTGTTTAACATTGTAAGTATCAAATCCGTGTTTTTGTTTAAAAATAAATCACAAAAGAACTAGAAATCTAATTGTAAAGGCCTTTCCTCAGATTTGATCTTCTATGTGTTATTGACCGTTGATTTGTTACAATGCTTGGTTCGAGAAAAACTATTATGCAAAAGCTATTTTATGGTCGTTTGGCGCCAGTCCAGATTTATTTTTAACTAAAAAACGTCACCGAACAGTCCGGTTACAGTTTTGGCAACTTCTCGGCTTGGGAAGCCTTATTCTAGATATTTTAACTTTAGAGTGAATTGAAAATTAACTGACTATTCTTTTCATCATTCTACTACCACGAGTATGATACCACTGGACAGTAAGTGGATATAGTAAGTTATAGATGTTTACAATATCATATGTTACAATCGCACCTATCGAAGAAGTATACATATGGGTATGGTTTACGGGTGGATTCAAATGACGAGTGGCCGCCAGGTTGTAGAGAGGTCACTTCATGAAGAGTCGCTTCATGAAAAAATATCGAAGTTTCGTAGTAGATCAAGTCTTAGATTCAGGGCTAACTCCAACTAAGTAGCGAAATGGCTCGAATGCTGATAAATGGTGGATATACTTGATCTAGATTTCTTTAGATGTATTATTGGCCACATGTACTAAAGAGTGATCCTATCTCCGTATCCTGGGTATGAATTACAGAAATCGAAATAGGGAGTCTCTTTAGCACTGAATTTTAGTTGCCATGACTTCATATGTATAGACTCTAGAATAACAGAAAAATATCACTTGAAATAATTCTCACACGATAAAATATGCTATTAAACCGAATAATGTAATTTCAATTGATGGTAGTTTCTCAAGCCCCGGTTGAAATACCTGGGGCTCGTGCTTGACGGTCGATGGGACTTCGGACAGCATTTCCTAAGTCTGCGCCCCAAGTTGGTGCTCACGGCGAATGCCTTGGGCCGGTTGTTGCCCAACTTGAAGGGCCCAGAGGCCTCCTGCAGGAGACTCTACGCGGGTGTCGTGCGGTCCATGGTCCTATACGGGTGCCCCGTGTGGGCGGACACCCTGGAGGCCAGATTCGTGCCCCTGCTCCGTACGGTGCAGAGCGCGATGGCCTCCAGGGCCATCAGGGGATACCGCACGATATCCTTCGAAGCGGCGAGTCTCCTGGCCGGATCGCCACCGTGGATCCTGGAAGCGAGGGCCCTTTCGGCACTATATCAGTTCCGAAAGAAGGCGCGGGAGCGGGGATTCGATCCCGAGCCCGAGGATATTCGGGCCGAGAAATCCCGGCTCCACCAGGTCATGGTGGCCGAGTGGGAGCGACGACTTGGGCAACCACGCGCAGGTCACGCCGTCATTGCGGCGGTAAGGCCCATCATGGGGGAGTGGCTAGAGAGGCCACACGGTAGCCTCTCGTACCGTCAGACGCAGATTATCACCGGGCACGGTAGCTTCGGGCGGTATCTGCATCTGATGGGTATAGAGCCAACGCCCGAGTGCCATCACTGCGACGCGAGCGTGGACTCGGGGCTGCACACGCTCACCGAGTGCCCGGCGTTTGAGACGCCGAGGCGGGAGCTTGTGGCGGCCCTGGGGGTGAGAGTGCTCACGCTCTCCACCCTGCTCGCGGCGATGGTCCGCTGCGCGGATGCGCGGGCGGCCAGCGCCTCCTTCTGCGAGCAGGTCATGCTCGCGAAGGAGACAGCAGAGCGGGCGCGGCGCGATGAGCGAGAAAGGCTCGCTGACATCGCTGCACGCGCCCGAAGGCGGCTCGGGCGTCGGAGGGCGCAAACTGACCTCCGCCCCCCATGAGCGCGGGCCTGAGGGTGACGGGTGGAGCCGCCCGTCACCCTAGCAGAAGCAGGCCACGGCGGCGGCGCGCATCGTACGACGATGCGCGCCTCCCCACACCGGGGTTGAGTCGGGGACCGCGTGGTTCCCCCCTTCCCGAGGAGGGCCAGACCGAGAGGGATGGCCCTGGGTCAGCCGGGGTGCGAGGGATATGTCGCATGACAACCTCACCTTCGGCCTAGCACTACGACCCAGAGACGGCGTGCGGTTTAGTCGGTTCGGGTCCGACATAACCTACCCCTCCGGCTCCGGAGGGGTGGGTATCCGGGGGGATTTCCCGCACGTAAAAAACAAAAAAAAGATGGTAGTTTCTGGAAAATACAAATTGACTCAAATTATATACTCGACAACGACGTTTTTGAATTAAAATGCAGTTCAAATCCAAAATTAAATTTCCATATTGATAAGATAATAATTTATTATTTTAACCAATATTTCAGCGAATACTTTTCACCATTAATTATGATGAAAATTATGTGCTTTTTAATTAAAAAATACTTTTTAATTAACAGGAATAACACTGTCACTTAGAAAAAAGAAACGAAAATAAGTTTCATGCCTGTAAAAATATCAGAATGTTTCATTGTAATAAAGAGTAGTTTGAGTTTTATTCCAGACTATATCTATCCCTGTACCAAATTTCATCTAGATCCAAGGCGTTTCAAAGTGGTTGTGAACAAACTTCCAAACACCGAAACATCTTCACAAACTTTCCCATTTATAAAGTTTTAGCACGATACTATTAGTGGGATAGTATTTATTTTCAATCTATTAAGGTAGACCGAATTCAAACCGAATGGTTACGTGTATGTCTATAAAATATTATAATAAAATGATAAGGCAGTAAATTCTCTTCTTAAATTTAGAAACTTAGAAATAATGCCCTGACAATTTACCTTAGACATGTCAATCTCATAAATTTTTTAAATAATATTCTTCTTTACCAAATCTAACATTAATTTTCTAGGCTCGCTGTCAAAAGAACTTTATTAAATATAATAATTTTTCCACTTGTTAGAATACTTAAGCAATCATATCCATCTCCCCATGATTGATCATGCTACATAAGATCTACTAAACTCATAACTTTGTAGCACATAAAATAGCTGCCTATTATTCAAAAGCCTAACTTTATATGTGTCCTTGAATGAGAATTTTTACTATAGGTCCTGTACTATTGCGAATAAAAATATTCCGACATATATTTGTGTCTAACTTCCTACCGTAGAAGTCGGATGCTAAACCATGAGCATTGTTAAGCTCTCAACAAAAAAGAAAATTTATAAAATTCATTTAATAAACAGGGGTCACCCTGAACCATAATTGTACTAAATTAAATTATAAATATTTCCATGACAGCGATGGAGGTGGCGGTGGTTGCATGGAACAAGATGAAATTATTCTTGCTATATCTAGTTAAGATGCATTTACCAACCCTCTGAATATCATAAATCTATTTTTGAAGTGAAAACTTCTTTAGCAGCGTTGGATGGGTGTAAAATGTTAAGAAAGCGTCAGGATTAGTTGACCTTTAAACCGTAAACGACGACTGAAGTCATACAAGATTAGGTAAAGACTATCTATTTTGCAAGTTACAATAGATAGCTCCGTAGCTTAAACGGTAAGCACTTCGACTGTAAGTCCTTATAGTTTCAGATAGTATCGGGTTCAAACCACCTGGACTTCAGGGATTTTTTGTGATTGTTTTTTCTTATTATAATTTATTACTTTTTATGATTATTTTTTCTTTCTGTAATTTATTACTTTTTGTGATTATTTTTTCTTTTCATAATTTATTAATTTCTTCTGACAGAAAATAAGCAGAAAATAAGTGATAGGTTCTATGATTAGCGCTATATTATAGGTATGGTATGTTCTTTTTCATCTTTTTCTATGTATATAACGAAGAAAGAAAAAAAGAAAATGTTTTCACTTCTGTCGGCACTCCCAGAGTGCAACCCGTCTTTTTTTTTTATTTATCATCGTTTTTTAGTCAATCATTTTTTTTTCAGACTGGCGAGCAGTGGACAAACACAACTTCAATATTGCGAGTTATCCGTCCGAACTGTGCAATCATTACCATGTACGAATATCCAGTATTGTATTTTATGTAACCATGCTCGAGTGGCAGCTCACACAGAATATTTGGTACAGGTCGGTAAAAGTATAAGCAATTATTTTATTTAAAAAAAAGATCTTTGGAGTCCTTTAGAACGTTTCTCGATTATTTCCGCAAAAATCCATTTCCATTTTTACTTTCCATAAAAGAATTCGTATTTCGCCCTATTATTCAAATATGAAGCAAAATTATTCAAATGAACAACTTGATCTGATTGAAATGGAACTAAACCCTCGACCTTGGCGGTCGCTCACGAGTATGGCCCCGGAATATTGGAACAATGCCGGCAGCTATGAAAATTATCTAGTCTAATACCAAGAAAATATCGTTGAGAAAGTTTAAGGAAGTAATAATGAGACGTCAACTTCATAAGATTTTGATGTAGACGATAAAATAAACGAGCTTAACTCGACACGCTTCATAAATCAGGATGATATTGTTTTAAAACCGCAGCTTAAATAGATCACAGTCCAAAATAACGACCAAGGTCCTCGCTAAACGTAAGCCAGTTAATTGATGTAATTAGGTTGGTAAATATTTTAATATTACAGCTTAAAGAAACTGTTATAAAACTAGTCTTTAATTACTCATAGTATTCATTAGTCTCAAAATTTGAGCGAATTGTTATAATTAAATATCAAACTTCAGTATAGCAATAATTTGAGATACTGTCCCAAAAACCTTTTTATTATTAGGTTCCGACTGTGATCTATGAGGGAATATTATCCTTATCCGCCACTTTTTTACCACACACTTTACTTAACTAGTGTTTATTATTTTATCGTTTTGTTAGTTGCGTTTTAATGGTCTATACAAAATAAATGATTTATATTTCTGTATGTTTTAAATAAACTACAGAATTAAATTCGAGAATATTCTTTAGGTACTTATCAGTGAATTTTGAACGACCGCCTTGTTTGTTCTATATTGAAACTTTCTCCGCTGCCCCAAACTGAATTTAGATGGGTTGTTGGATATTCTGTGTATAAAAAGTACTTTCGCAAGCATATTTGCAACTTAACTGTTCTTGACTTTCTTAGGTCTAGTATCTTGTTTTCATGAGGATAGAGAAAGGATGTTACGGTTCGGGATAAATATTGATACTTATAATAGTAAGTACGACCAACGGGGTTTAGTTTAGGGCGAACTACAAAAATTGCTGGGGACATTTAAGCATTTTCATTTTAAAATGTCGTCGATTTATTTTCAGTTAAGTACTATTTTGTTTAATTAAAAACGTTCATACCAGAGGAAAAAACAATGTACAGGAAGCAGGACCTTTCCAACAACTCTGAAGGCCAGGTTACCCTAATTTAAAAGTCGGTGCACCTGCGAAGCAACAGACGTATCTGTGGCAGAGGCTTTTCTCTCAGGGTTGGGAGATCAGTAGCAGTCGAAGTCTACTGCTGGACATAGGTTTCACCCAATGTTAGGTGTATCTGGCCTACTGTTTCCAAATTAAAAAAAAAAAATATTTTCAGTTTATTATAACCAATTCAAATTTCATAAACACATTCCAGGTACCAAACGGTAAACTTAAGACGCAACCGGAAAATTGCTTGAAGTATGATAATGGGATATAATATACGTATACATATATCAATTAATCAATTAGCCCGCCGCAGTCCACTGTTGGACATAGGCCTCTCCCAATGTGCGCCATTTCGTCCGTTCCCCGGTCTTCCGCATCCATTTTGTCCCAGTCACGTTTTTCAGGTCGTCAGTCCATTTGGCTAGAGGTTATACATATATTTTGTCAGTAAAGCTGACAATCAGCGTATTTATTCTACATCAAAATAATCAGAACATTTCCTACGAAATAATTACAGTAGGCTACCTTCATTTACAACGAAAACATATTTATCATAATGTTTTATGATGGGTGTAATTAATCAACGATCCTGTAATATTTAAACTTGATTTAAGGTATTCGAAATTTTGTAATCGACTGTCAAACATTGCTTAAAGTTGTAATGATATTATTCAATAACATACATAGTCGTAAATACACATGCATGACATATTATTCTTAACTCTGTAACATTTAACATATTAAATTTAATTCAAATAACTTATTAGTTTCAAGGTCTAGCTCGTAAGTAATCTTTTTGTAATGAATAGAAACATTCAGCGTTCAATATCTTTTCTAAATGTCTATGTAAGGTTCAAACTTTAAGTAAACGGGTTGTTAAAGTAAAATGTAAAGGTCCATAATATGCTCGAAAGCTTCAGAAATCTTGACCTGCAAGTTGACTGATTGTTCAATTGCCAACGTTTCATCAATTTGCGTGCTAGCCATACTCCTTTTAATTATTTCTTAGTATTTAATGTTTGAGTTTCGCATTTTGACATAGAACATAATCCGTAATTTGTAAACAATATGTAATGTATAGTCGACAAAGGAGATGTCACACTTTTACATACAACTTTGTATGAAAAAGTGCAACTCTAACTCCTTTGTTGACTGTACTTAGATAAGTGGATAGCAAGTCCCTGATAGAAATATATAAGATACGCGTACACATAATACAATAGTATGCCATTATATCTTTGGTATTTTCCAATGAATTTATAGAATTTATTACCTTCTGAAGCAATTTCAGTGTTTAACTAACATATTCATAACCAGGGCAGACGATAAAATCAATAGCGATGAATCATAAATTAACTCTGATTGCGGTTTTTCATTTCGTGATTGACTAGAAATATAAAACTTTTGATTGTTCTTTCAATTAGAAAAGCCATTAAATGATTGAAATACATAGTGTTTTTTATTTCAATTTCAATATTGATTACAATTTCTAGATTAATATTTAAGTTTGCCAAGTTTTTACACACTTTCGTTTCTTTTTTCGTTCAATATGGCCAAGTTGTGGATATTATTTTGCTTACGTAAGTAATCTTTGAGTTATATTTTTCAATAGGTAGTATTCAAAATAACTGTGTGTGATCTTACTTAGAATTATAAGAAACACGTCGTAATTCTGATGTAATTATGTGTATCTGAAAATCAATCAGATGAATGTCAATCAAGATTTTCGGGACCGAGCCAATTTCACCTGCAAGCCTGCAGATTGTCAGACAGGACTGTGGCACTTACTTTCTTTTCGGGTTGTGAGGTTATGCGGCAGTGCTCCCTTCAAAAACAAGAACTAAAGCGAGGGAAAGAGTGGGAATCAGACCCTGAGCTTGACATGCAGCTGGAAATAATGACTTAATGATGATGATGACAATGAGTATTTTTTACAAATGAAATTTTAAGCGTTTTGCATGTACGAGTAGCTTAGCCTGTTGCAAGTAGCTTAGTGGTGAAAACATTGCTCCTGTAAGGCAAAGATCACAGGTGCAAATCCCGCCTAGACTGATTCAATTTTTCCTATTCTAAATAATAATAAATAATAATAATAATAAATTGATTTGAATATTTAGGATGCGAAATGCTTTAAAATGTCATTCAAAATTGTTTGGGCTAAGGAGTCAAAAATCAATGTTTAAAAATGATTGAGAAATCGTTTATTGGTTCTGATAGTTCGTAAAAATATCGGTAGACACTCCACTGGCACCTCAAAGACAGATATAAAGGAGAAATTTGGATTGGTTCGGGCGAGGTCTGGTAGCTTAGTGGTCAAAGCATTACCCCTGTAAGGCAAAGATGGCGGTTTTAAACCCCGCCTAGACTGATTAATTTTTTCCTATTTTCATCGATATGAGTAATTATGGTCAAAAAAATTTCGAACTGATAAAATTGATAAAATGTACCTGGCTAGATCTCTGTACTACAATCCCGAGTACCTACGTACGTACTCACAATCGCTACTCCGTTCAGTTTTATAACGTAAAATCGAACATCTATTTAATCATTCATACTTGCCTGTGTTAAATAGTTTTTGGAAATGGTCGATTGCCTTCTTTGTTAGGGTAGCTACCAATTTGAACATTTTGATAATATGTACCCAGTACCAACCAGTTCGGCCTGCGTAGAAACAATAGGCCACAGCTTCCCAAAATTGAGAGAGAGCTCTGAGAGAGTAAATTGCGATAGGCTGATTGATTAATAATATTCGACATCGAAATTTCTTTTACAGATGCATCGATAGTAGTATTAATTTATGCAATGAATTATAACAGAGTGACCAAACCTAAGATTAAGACTGTACAAGTGAGTAATAGTAGAGAGTCTATTTCATTCCGAGCTGCTGCATTAAGAGAAGCGTAAGTTGTCTAAACTTTTTTTCTTTGTTTTTCACATTTCACACAGACACACACACACACCTACAATCAACCAGAAAAAAATAACTGAATAATAATCAAACTGATAAAAAAAATTGAATTCCATTAGGATTGCATAGGTAAACATCTTTGAATTTTTACCTTATTCTAATAATCTTGTTCTATACTTAGCTAGAAATACAAATTTAGGTGCATAATATGCTAGAGTAGTCTAATTAACCCAACGGCTGCGCTTTCACTATGCCTTTGATGTTTTTATGAATCACACTAAAATTTTACATTTGCCGCGGACGCAACTTATATTTTATTTCTAAGATATACTATAGCACAAAAAACTACGAATTAGATTATCGAAGATAGCAAAAGTAATGCCAAATGGAAATGAAATTAGGCATTCTTATTAAACTAATGGAGTTATAATTAGAGATTATAATGAAAATAGTATCTTTCTTATATATATATACATTATTCGGTAATCATTATATGTTAACTTTACCGCCTAAATTTTACGTTTGAAAAATTCGTCCACATGTCAAATCTATTGAAGAACACAAAATATGTCCAAAGACTGAAAAACGGGAAAATAAGTAGTAAATCTCAAAAAATATTTTTGAAGGGAAAGCTTTAGGCAGTAATTTTCCATCTCAGTTTTTTTATGCAACATGCCTAACATTAGGCATGAATTTTTTTGTGATAGGAAATCACCATTGATCTCGCGACTCCGTTACCGGCAATTCTTGTGACAGAATGTGACAACAATGTACATTTGTACGTAAATATTTTTTTTTTTACATGCGGGTAATCCCCACGGATACCCACCCCTCCGGAGTCGGAGGGGTAGGTTATGTCGGACCCGAACTGACCAAACCGCACGTCGTCTCTGGGTCGTAGTGCTAGGCCGAAGGTGAGGTTGTCATGCGACATATCCCTCGCACCCCGGCTGACCCAGGGCCATCCCTCTCGGTCGACGACGGGTGGCTCCACCCGTCACCCTCAGGCCCGCGCTCATGGGGGGCGGAGGTCAGTTTGCGCCCTCCGACGCCCGAGCCGCCTTCGAGCGCGTGTAGCGATATTAGCGAGCCTTTCTCACCCATCGCGCCGCGCCCGCTCTGCTGTCTCCTTCGCGAGCATGACCTGCTCGCAGAAGGAGGCGCTGGCCGCCCACGCATCCGCGCAGCGGACCATCGCCGCGAGCAGGGTGGAGAGCGCGAGCACTCTCACCCTCAGGGCCGCCACAAGCTCCCGCCTCGGCGTCTCAAACGCCGGACACTCGGTGAGCGTGTGCAGCCCGAGTCCACGCTCGCGTCGCAGTGATGGCACTCGGGCGTTGGCTCTATACCCATCAGATGCAGATACCGCCCGAAGCTACCGTGCCCGGTGATAATCTGCGTCTGACGGTACGAGAGGCTACCGTGTGGCCTCTCTAGCCACTCCCCCATGATGGGTCTTACCGCCGCAATCTCGGCGTGCCCTGCGCGTGGTTGCCCAAGTCGTCGCTCCCACTCGGTCACCATGACCTGGTGGAGCCGGGATTTCTCGGCCCGAATATCCTCGGGCTCGGGATCGAATCCCCGCTCCCGCGCCTCCTTTCGGAACTGATATAGTGCCGAAAGGGCCCTCGCTTCCAGGATCCACGGTGGCGATCTGGCCAGGAGACTCGCCGCTTCGAAGGATATCGTGCGGTACCCCCTGGTGGCGCTGGAGGCCATCGTGCTCTGCGCCGTACGGAGCAGAGGCAGGAATCTGGCCTCCAGGGTGTCCGCCCACACGTGGCACCCGTATAGGGCCATGGACCGCACGACACTCGCGTAAAGTCTCCTGCAGTGTACGTTAATATTGGTGAAATTTTCACTTCTATCGGCATTCCCGAAATGCCACTGTTTATAATTCATATGAAAACAGAACATAGAGACGATACACGATAGCGACGCCTTGGTACCACATACGTGTCCCATATACATTACTATACGAGTTATACATACACAGGTACCTAGTTTAGGTATAGAATTTGTATATAGTCTAAGATAATAAATATAATAGTATAAATAGATTAAAAGTAACAAGTGTATTCTGCTGCTAACTTTATAGCAAATACACACCCGATATGAGAGAAGTTTTAGTGTTCATTTCCTTTTGACTTTTAACTTTGTGACATTTTCTTCGCTTCTTAAACTAGAAGCCTGTAGGGCTACCATGAAACACATAAAATAATTTTAAAAAACCGACTTCAATACCAAATTGGTAAAAAATGTTTAAAATAACTGAATTGTCAGAGAGAATTTAGATATTTCCGATCTGATAAAAGTCGGTGCCAACTTTGTTTGCTGTACCTGAACTACCATGACGCAACGTCACTAAAAGGAGCCGCACAATCATCGACTTAACACTAGCGACAGAAAATGCAGCGGAGGCCATTACGGGCTGGCATGTCTCCAAGGAGGCATCCTGCTCGGACCATAGATGGATCCGATTTGACCTACAGGCAGGAACACTACAAATCCAGCCAAAACGAAATCCAAGAAAAACGGACACAGTCAAATTCGAGCGACATCTGACACACAAACTCGCTGAACTGCGCATCCCACAGATTCTCAAGAATACAACACAGATTGAGGAACAGGTAAACCACCTAACTAAATCTATAATAGACAGCTACCACATAGCATGTCCAGAAACCCTACCGCCCAAAACACCAGGCAAACAGCCGTGGTAGGGCCCAGAGCTGGAAAGCAAGCGAAGGAAGGTTAGGAGAGCGTTCAACAGGGCGATGAACACATGTGCGGATGAGGACTGGGACACCTATCGCTCAACCAAATCTAGCTACAAAAAATGCATAAGATATTGAAGCAAACAAGGATGGCGAAAATTCTGTGGTGACATAGAATCTTGCCAACAGGGTGAGGAAAGTGCTATCACAGACGAAACAAATGGCACTGACCGCTCTTCGCAAACCCGACAACACGCTCACAACATCGCCAGAAGAAACCAGACGCATCCTAATAGAGACCCAATTCCCAGGATGCGCTCTCTCAACTCAACTTCCCAACTGGCAAGATGAAACCATAACACCGACTGCCCGAGACTGGCAGTATGTAAACAAAGTGGTCACTCTGGAAAAAGTCCAGTGGGCCATAAGATGTTTTCACCCCTTCAAGGCAGCTGGCCCCGATGGGATCATTCCCGCTATGCTACAATGGGGCAATCTACCGGTCACGAGTAGATTGGAGCGCATATTTAAATCCTGCCTGGCACATAGATATGTTCCGAGAGGATGGAGAGATATAGGGGTCATCTTCATCCCGAAGCCAGGAAAGGGTGATTACACAAGTCTTAAAGCACATCGACCGATCAGCCTGACCTCCTTCATGTTAAAGACCATGGAACGTCTGTGCGAGAGGGAGCTGAGAGATGGTGCACTAAAGCAATTACCACTACACGCAAACCAGCACGCATACAGCTCCGGTAAGTCCACGGAATCAGCTATCCATCTGGTGGTCAGCCGGATAGAGGAAGCGATCGAACATCAAGGCATCTGCCTAGATACGTTCATAGACATCGAAGGAGCCTTCGACAAAACCAGTTTCACTAGTATAAAGGCCGCCCTGTCAAAACACGGCACGGAATCGGTACTTACAGACTGGATAACAAACATGCTCAGCAAAAGAGTGGTTCGCCTTGGAAAAGAAGATCAAACGGCCTTGATAGCCAAAGGCTGCCCACAGGGTGGAGTAATTTCTCCACTTCTGTGGAACCTAGTGATAGACGACCTGATCACAAGGCTGAACAAAAACAGAGATTATACAATAGGTCCTTATCTCCGGAAAGGTAGCAGGAACAGTCTGTAATCTTACACAACAAGCCCTACGCATCGTGGAAAAATGATGCGAGGAATTCGATCTATCGGTGAACCCGACCAAAATAGAGCTAGTAATGTTCACAAACAAAACGGTACTAGGAGAATACCGTCTACCCAAACTCTTCGATACTGAACTCCAACTGTCAAAAGAGGTCAAATACCTCGGAGTCATTCTAGTCAGTAAATTAACATGGAGTAGCCATCTAGACAGCAAATTAGAAAAGGCCGGAATCACCTTCTGGCAGTGCAGAAGAATGATTGGCAAGAAGTGGGGGCTCGGGCCAAAAATTATTTTATGGCTTTACGAAACAGTAATCCGCCCCATGATAGCGTATGGCGCTATCGTTTGGTGGCCAAGGACAAAAAACAGCACGATATCGGCTAAATTACTACGGACCCAAAGATTAGCCTGTAGGGCAACCACAGGATGCAAGAAGACTGCCCCCACGGTGGCAATAGAAGTCATGCTCGGACTCCCACCATTGGATCTGTTTATCCGCCAAGAAACAACAGCTGCGGCTATGCGCCTAAAGGCACTAGACCTATGGAGCGACAGGCATACACGACATACATCACTGCTTACAAATCTCTCAGCCGAGCTGCCTATTATAGGAGCAGTAAATGATCGTGTACCGAAAAAGCATATATTCAATAAGAAATACAAAATCCAGCTCCATGAAGACCACCGCTGCGAGGCACTATGCCCAGCAGAAATGCGTATCTTCACAGATGGATCAAAAACGGATAAAGGGACGAGAGCCGGCGTCTTCTCAGAAGACCTCAACATCACCATCTCGAAACCGCTGGGGATCCAGCATTCCAAGCAGAATGCATGGGGATAACCCTGGCGGCTTCATCAGTAATGGCCAGGAGAGTGGAAGGCCACTATACGTATATTATCGGACAGCATGGCCGTGCTGCAAGCCTTAAACAGCCACACTATAAACTCGAGACTGATACTGGAGTGCCATCTAAAATTAAACCAAATAGGCAACACCAACAACATAATCCTGCAATGAATCAAGGGCCACAGCGGCTCGCGCGGCAATGGCGCAGCGGACGAGCTTGCTAGGAGAGGATCTGACATGGTTGCAATGGGACCTGAGCCCATAATACCGATCCCCTTTGCATACCTACGAACCATCGTAAACAAACGAACGATAGATCAACACAACAGTTACTGGACAAACCTGGAAGGATGCAGGCAGGCCAGAGAAGCACTCCCTGTGCTTGAACATAGACCGACCCGGCGTGTTCGACAACTGTCAAAACAACAACTACGCACGGCTACAGCTGCCATCACGGGGCACGGCTCCTTCAATAAACACTTTTTTATTTTAGGAATCACCGATAGCCCTCTGTGCAGAGCCTGCATGAGAGAGGAGGAAACAGCGGCACATGTGCTCCTACACTGTTCTGCAACCGCCACATACAAGGCTAAGTACTTCAATAATACAGGTACGCTCCGGGAGATCACCAGCAGTGTGAACAGCCTGCTGGCGTTCTTCAATGAGTTGGGGTGGATCGAGTGAAATGCCCACTCCCACGCAAAAACCGCGCCATGACGTGGAGTTGCGGATACCAGCCCGTTATACCATACCATACCATGACGCAATCCGAGAAGGTGGGGCCTGTCCTCCTCTTAAGAATGCGCTCCAGGAACACGGAGGGGCGCATTCATCAGCATAAGGGCAGCGGGTCCCCCGACCCGCCGCCCGTGGCCACTCTCATTCGGGGACGTGGGCAAATTGTGTTCGCCAGCGTCCCCTCGCCGGCGGCCGGCGGCCTGCGGGGCGGAAGACTGAGCCCAGCTCGCTCCCGTTCCCGCAGCGCCTCTCTCTTTGCCGCCATCACCTCGCTGGCAAACGAGGCGACGCACGGCGGCCCAGCACTGTTCGCTGCCGGCCATAGCTGGAACTACGGCCGACAGCGAGAGGTCAGCACCTATGGTGCTCGTGAGGGCCGCCCGTTGTCCGTCCCACGCCGCACACACGGCCAAGATGTGTTGTGCCGTGTCGGGGTCGCCGCTGGTGCAGTTTCGGCACCGGGGCTACGATTCCACGCCCACCACCTCCCACAGGTACTTGGCGAAGCAGCCATGACCTGTGAGGACTTGAATGAGGTGGTATGTTGGAGCCCCATGACCCCTCTCCACCCATTCGCGCAGGACGGGCCGAACGGCCCCCACGAGCAGCGCACTGCTATCGTGGTTGCCAACCTTTCGGCCCACTTCCGGAAGAGATCGTCGCGCGCCTCATATCTCCAGCGATCGATCTCTTCCGGAGCAGGCCTACCACCCGCAACGCGCCGCCTCAGGGCGCCCTCCTCATAAACCCTCTTCAGGATGCCGGCCTCGAGATCCCAGGGGATACTGCCCGCAATCAAACACGCCGCCTCATAAGAGACGGTGTGGTACGCTCGTGCCGCCCTCTGCGCGATGGCGCGCTGCGGTCGCCGCAGCAGCGCAACATTGGCTGGGCAGAGGGCTTCCGCCCAGATGGGCGCCCCGTAGAGCGACAGGCAGACCCCGGTCCTCCACTGTTGGGCAGCAAACGCGAGAGCATTCCAGCAAATGCAAGCAACTTCGGTGCCAGCTGCCAGAAATGCTCTGTGAAACGCCACCGACTGTAGAGAACGGGCCCGAGATATTTCAGGCTGCTTCCGACAGCGATGGAGGTGCCACCCACCACTATTGGCATTACAGCAGGTTAGAACAGGTACCAAAGTTGACACTGACTTCTAACAGATCGAAAATCTCTAAATTAAACTTTTTTATTTGAAAATTTGGTTTTGAAGTCAGTTTTTTTTTTAAATTATTTATTTTTGCCGTTTTAGTACGTCAAGATTTGCCTTCGTAGTCCAAGGTTAATCCAGTCCTGCACCAACAACCACTGTTTTCATCTTTTAGGACCATAATTCTGGGTGTATATATGTTAAACGGAACTAATAACGCGCTCCATCACCTTCGAGAGAAAGGAGGTTACAGCAATAGGCCCGTAATTTGACGGGTCTGTTCAATTTCTCCAGGATTTCAGCATCAGATCCGGACTTCTGGGATATGGGACCACTCTGACAGTATACCCTATCCAACGCCTATCGAACCGATGAACTGAGAACATCCTCGCTTTTTGAAGTCGGTTAACAAACAAATCGATTAAGATAGGAAAAAGTTAATGCCCAGGTGGGACTCGAACCCACGATCTTTCCCTTACAGGGGGAATGCACTGACCACTGAGCCACCGGGCTACACCTGAAGCTATCCAAATTCTCCTATACTACCGTCTTAGGGCGACGGTGGAAGGCATCTACCGACATTCATACGAAATATCGGAAAAAATTAATGATGTTGCAATCATTTTTAAACATTGTTTTTTGATGACTCCGCCCAAATAATTGAATTAAATTTTGAAGCATTTACTATGCTAACTTTTCAAATCGATTAAGATAGGAAAAAGTGAATGCCCAGGTGGGACTCGAACCCACGATCTTTCCCTTACAGGGGGAATGCTCTGACCACTGAGCCACGGGGCCACACCTGAAGCTATCCAAATTCTCCTATACTACCGTCTTCGGGCGACGGTGGGAGGCATCTACTGACATTTATACGAAATATAGGAAACAATGAATGATGTTGCAATCATTTTTAAACATTGTTTTTTGATGACTCGAATGTCGGTAGATGCCTCCCACCGTCGCCCTAAGACGGTAGGTCTTAGGGTGACGGTGGGAGGCATCTACCGACATTTATACGAAATATCGGAAACAATGAATGATGTTGCAATCACCTGGGCATTCGTTTTTCTTATCTTAATCGATTTGAAAAGTTAGCATAGTAAATGCTTCAAAATTTAATTCAATTATTTGGGCGAAGTCATCAAAAAACAATGTTTAGAAATGATTGCAACATCATTCATTGTTTCCGATATTTCGTATGAATGTCGGTAGATGCCTCCCACCGTCGCCCTAAGACGGTAGTATAGGAGAATTTGGTTAACTTCAGGTTTGGCCCGGTGGCTCAGTGGTCAGAGCATTCCCCCTGTAAGGGAAAGATCGTGGGTTGAAGTCCCACGTGGGCATTCACTTTTTCCTATCTTAATCGATTTGAAAAGTTAGCATAGTAAATGCTTCAAAATTTAATTTGGTTAACAAACAGTTGTGGATGGAAGTTTCGGGCATTTGGTTCTATGGAACACATTTTCCTACTTCGAAATCTGATCTGAATAAGGTATGTGACACTTCGGTCCGGTTAAAATTTTATCGTAAAAAAACCGAAGTATTTACATGGTCTGAACTTGGCTAAACGCTACTGCTTTCGTGTTTCATACGGGCTCCGCAGTTTCGGATGTTCCATAGTAGTCCCCCTGTTTTCATCATTCTTAAGAAACAAAATATAACTTATGCGGGAGTTGTTTTTAGTTTTTCACTTAAGAAACTCATATTTCAAGTACTTAGGCTTCCAGTTAGTTTTTCTTTGGTGTTTAAATAAAAATATTCTCCGAACTTAATTCGCTATCATTTTGTCGTTGTGTTTCAAAAAATGATTTTGTACTAAAAAAAATGCGGAAAGGAAGTTTGTAAAAAAGTTCTATAGCTAAAATGAAGAAACACTACAGTCTAAAGGAAAGTGTCAGTGTCGCACATCTTACTGTATTAAAAAAATCTAGTCGGTGCATCTACCCATCTTCCTATCAAGAAAATACTTGTTAGCTGCCTTAACAGTAGTATAAGGTACTTTTAAAGATGACTACTAACTGCCATTACTAGTACTACTCCCAACCCCTGCAACTAAGCTAGAGGATTGATAAGCGAGAAGAGATCAATCCGGGAGCTCTCGACATAAGACCGAATCCATAACTCCTAATGTACCGACATGCGACACCTAAAATGCTGCTATTAAGACTAAATACCAAGAAAACAAAATCAAAGCAATCAAGATTAAGAAGAAAAATCCTTGAGTTTTTTTTAACTCTGGTGAATTGAATTTGAAGTGAAATAGGCTTAGGATACTGTGTCTAACTTTTCTCCGAGAAATTTCGTCTCAGAAAAGTTTATGTTGAAGGCCGTTGTTAATTTGAGAGAGTCAATCAAGAATTATTGAGTGGAGAGCTGCTTAGAACTCGGATCAAGTTTGGCTTAGAAAAAATAAACAGAGTGATGGGATTTTGTTCGAAATATCTCTCCGGTAATTTGATTTGATATCTTACAGAATGAAGTTTTGATGATCGAGTTCACTGTGGTATCTGTATCTATTATGTTAAAACAGAGTATGAAAAATGTTTCAAGAGAAAAGCGTCTTATCATGATATGTGCAGTTATTAGGATGAACTAGGTTTATAGATCTTTTTAGGCGGTGGCTTCTATGGTACCGACAACTCAGTGGTACGATAGTATTGGCTGTGCGGCTTAGATATCGGCTACCATTGAATGATTTTCACTATCACCGACGCAGTAGCTAGGCCTTATCTTTTTGATGATTTTGAGATAAACTTCATCAACTCTTAAGGTCTATTTACCAAATAACTAGCATGTTTGTTTGGTTTGCAATCTAGATGATTAGTCTGAATTTTCTCAAAAATACAATCGGTCCGCATGTGTCAGAAAAAATCCAGCTGTTCCAATGTTAATTATTCTTTTTCTTCTATCTGGCACTTACGATGATTTTTATCTGGGTTTTAAAACATGATTACTATGATTCTGCAGTTACAATCCCATCAAAATCGTTTCAGTCACTTCGGAAGTTACCCGAAATAGGCAAATTTACATATATTTTTTTTTTATAATGTTTATCTATTATGTTTCAAAACATTGTTTTAAGAACATAAGCAGGCACTTCAATTGTACCTACTTATTTGTGTAGATTTATTTGAAATTTTATTATTTTCCAATTGCAGAATAGTGGAGGTGCATGGCAATGACCAGGCTAATGATAATTCGAAGACGTGTGTGTGTTCCAAGATGTACGACCCCGTTTGCTCGTCTAACAACAAGTCTTTCTACAATCCCTGTCGACTAGACTGCTATGCAAGATATTATAATCAAGACATCACAATTTTGCATCAAGGGAATTGTATAGTTTTCTGATAAATTATTGTAGCGAAGCAAACTGTTTTTAAGATTTTATGAAGCTCCTATTTTATTATATTTTCGTAACAAAATTAACTAAAATATTTTATAATACACAGCTACAACGACTTTAAGAGTGTTTTTCACATTCATCTGATATCCGATATCGGTCACGGACGCCAATAGCCGACCTCCGATAGCCGACACCATGTGCAGTATTCATATTTATCCGATAAAATCGGCTCGATACGGCCATCTGCTCGAAAGCACAGACTAGTTAGGGATGCTAGAGATGAAAAAAAAAGAAAAAAGTGCAAGCAATTTTCGAGTTGTTTTTTATTGATTGATATTCGTGATCAGCGTCATCATCATCCCCGCACAAATATTTGCACTGAGCGGGGATGATGATGACGCTGATCACGAATATCAATCAATAAAAAACAACTCGAAAATTGCTTGCACTTTTTTCTTTTTTTTTCATCTCTAGCATCCCTAATGCTAGAGATGAAAAAAAAAGAAAAAAGTGCAAGCAATTTTCGAGTTGTTTTTTATTGATTGATATTCGTGATCAGCGTCATCATCATCCCCGCTCAGTGCAAATATTTGTATGCATAAATATGTATATTTGCATTGCTTTGGGGGTTTCTATGTATAATATGTATGTATTTACAAAAAAAATGTATCTAAGCATGTTTATCCGCATTGTAGATTCCATACCACAAGCTAGTTAGGCTATGCTTACCATGGGTCTAGATAGCGTTGAGTGAAATGTTGTAGAATATTTATTTAACAATTAACCCGAAAAGACACGTAACTAAGAAAATATCAGTAACGTCGAAAATTGCTTGCAGTCGCTGTTTTAGTCTCTTTGTGATCCGATATTGGGCCAACACATTGGGTTTGGCTCCGACAACCGATATCGGGACGGACAATGTAAAAGACAGATACATATGTTATACATTTGACATCCTCCGATATCGGATATCGGATATCGGGTATTGCATATCGGATATCGGACAATGTGAAAGTGTAGCTATGGAAGCATTGCAACCTTACGATGATGTACTGATGTATCAACTGTTTGTTTATATAACTAAACTGCTGGGTGCCAAGGCCGATCGGAATCTCTGATATTTCTTGTACCCGGTCCACGTAGGCGAATGTAGGAAGTTCTATCGAGCACGAACGAGTCCACCTTATTATAATAGGGCCGTCAGGCGATGGCCACCGTTGTACCATTATTAGTATCAAATAACCTTACTTGAATCAGGTGGATGTGCCTAAATAAATTGCGAACACAGATAGCCTTTGAAGCAGGTAGAACAGGTATAGGTGTGGTTTCTCGAAAGATGCGGGCTGCGGCGTGAGTGTAGAGCTGCTCTACAGACCATGGCCTACCCAACTACCTGTAAATCGGAGGAAATTCTGAGTGCTTTCGAGAACGCAATCCGGGGAGCAGTACACTAGGATTATAGAATTTGAGAGCAGATGTGCCGTCGATTAGACAGAAGAAGTATCTTATCATGGCAATTCTCCTTCCTGAGGCTTCCTCTTTAGCTTACCAACAGGCGAGGTAAACATATATAATATGGTATGTTCTAAAAATGTATCTACATACAGCATAAATTCATACGCTAGCCAGACTTCTGTTTCACATTATTATGCTAAACATAGTCCCTACGGTTGCTCTGCGCATCCTTTGACAAAATATTCTACAAGTTGAAAGTTTGGTTAAATGAAGTGGGAGATGTGCATATAAAATATGAAATTTTCTTTGACGTGCAAGTATATTTTCGTAGTATTATGACTCAGCAGGTTAGTAAATAAACTAAACCTTTTAACGAACAAATATAGAGTACCTACCCGAATTTCTAAACCAAATAATAGTACACTATTTATGAGTCAAAATACGCCAAATTCCGAAAAAGTGAATCATGTAAAGCAAGCTATGAATGCAACCTGGACTAACGCTGTGATGATGATTATAATGATGATGAAAATGATTGTGTAACGCCATCCATTTATTGCGGTATTTCACTTTTGCAATAAAGTAACTATAGCTACGAGTATAAATTAATTAAGAAGTGTAGTAACCTATATTGTAAGTACAGAAGATTGCTGTTTAAAAGAAATGATGTTTTAGGATGTATGTACTTACTATCAAATCAATCAATTAGCCCACTGCAGTCCACTGCTGCATATGGGCCTCTCCCAATGTGCGCCATTTCGTACGATCCTCCGCCTTCCGCATCCAATCCGTCCCAGCCACCTTTTCCCACCCTTCGTTTGCCTTTTCGCGGTCTTCACTCTAGGACTCGTCTGCTCCAACGGCCATCGGTCCTTCGACAGACGTGGCCAGCCCATTGCCACTTCAGCTTGCTTATTCTGCGAGCTGTGTCGGTAACTTTGGTTCTTTGTCGGATGAGCTTATTCCGAAATCTATCCTTCAGAGAAACTCCAAGCATAGCTCGCTCCATAGTCCGCTGCGCGAATTTTAGTTCGGATTCTTCTGGCTAGTTCGAAGTTGTTTTTACCGAGCTGGATAACCTGGCCCAGGTATACATATTTTTGGACAACTTCGAGCATCGCCCCATCGATGGCAATTGGTCTCGGTGCAACATGTCCGTTGAACATGATCTTGGTTTTATCCAAGTTTACATCGAGGCCGACGCGTCGAGAAACTCCATCTAGGCTGTGCAGCATCTCGCCAAGTGTTTCCAGCGACTCCGCAACAAGGACGATGTCATCGGCGAACCGAAGGTGTGAGATGTACTCACCGTTTATGCTAATTATATATTTATGTTATATGTTTGTGTTACTTACTAATCAGTATAAAATTATACCTTGTCAATTACTAGCAGGATCAAAATTACTATAACACAACCTACATAACATTTCAAGAATAAAAAAAAAATAGAATACTTATGGACGAACTACCTTGAGCAGAACATATTATAGCCAGTGAAGTAGTTCTATTAAATAAACATTACTTGAATAACATTTGCGTAAAATAACTCAATGCTTGATATAAACGATACAAAAGACAAATCGAATTTCTAACATTTCCACGAAAGAACCGAAGGCAAAGGAAAGTAGATCAATCTTACGATACGTAGCACAATCATCTATTACCACATGTAGCCTACACGCGCCGATTGTTGTCAACGGATAGAGTGTGTGTACGGCTACACATCATCTTTTCAATTGTATTCTAATAATAGTACAAATATACTTACGTCTTTTCCCATCTAAGGTAGCTAAAAACTATAGCCCACCATCTTTTTCTATCCTAATATTGTTCACGGACTTCCTCTGCTGTTATTAAACTTTTATTGCAAGCCGACTTTAAAGTCTGCAGTGATTTTGACCTGTTGCTTTTTAAGTACTTCATTTTTTTTCTAAAATATAATACAATTATTCTTACAATTGGTCGATAATAATGTGTACACACCCTCAACCACTGGGTGTTTGTCCGGTGCGCCGTTAAGCATGCTGGTCAATATTGTGCTGCTGTTTAAGGTTATTCAAACAATAAAATATATAAACAACAAATAAGAAAGAAAAAACAACAATAAGAGAAAAATATATTCCTAAACGATTCAAATAGCAAGCCTTCAAAAAGATCTAAAATTTCATTCTGATAATAAAAACTAATAGTTATGTTAAAGCAGCGAGCGGGCCACTGCAGCGGCTGAGCAAAACCAGTTTTGCAAGAGGACTCTACAGACTGCTCCATCAGTGCTTTTAATTTACTTTTGAAATTTATATTGATGCTTTGTATCAAAGATGGATTTAAACTATTCTATATACGAGGAATGATATATTTCGTAGTACTTTCACCATAGGTATTTACTGCACGGACTGTTTCCATTATTTTGATTACTTTTTTTTGAGGTCGACCCTGCCCTGCTTGCTTACATGTGCCTTATATTCTCTGTATGTAATTCGCTTATTACTCATTCATTTTACGTACCATTACTAATAGAAGCTTATTGTCCTCTTGAGCCTAAACGATTTGAATCTATATCAAAATAATCAATTGAGGACTTATGCGGATAAAAATTTCCAAGCTTACAGTCATTCCTCCGGCGAATTCTGCTGAACACAAAAGAGGGCTGCAGTCCATTGTACCTATTGTTGGTCCCTTTCCTTATAGAGGTCACCTCTTTGTTATAGGACATTACGAGTGAAGAACTTAGCCACCTAACTATAGGTAATTACGAGCAAGGAAAAACCGCAAGACCTTTTTTCTTTAATTTTTGAGAGCAACTTTCGAATACAGACTCTGATACAACTGATCAACTTTATATCACAGTGTTTTATATCATTCTTGTTTAATTTATTTTTATTGGTTCACACTTATCCACTTTAGAGAACTGCTGAGGAACAAGATCTGCAGGGCCTAAGCCAACTTTATCGGTAAGACTCCAGACTACGGACAAGATTCTGGAATCTTGTCCGTAAGGCTTTCCTCTCGAGGTTAGAAGACCAGATGGTAGTCACTCCCTTAAAATCCAAGAGACATCATATCAGAAGGATCTCTTGTAAGAGAACGGACCCTGTGTTTTAAAGTGCAAATATCTTCATTTCTATATTGTAGGTTACTTGTTAAGAAACATAGATAAATTAATATTTTAGGACATTCTAAACAGTATTCTCTAGAACCAAAGTAAGTACAGCCACAGAATAGATATAGTACTGGTATAAATGGCGCACATTGGGAGAGGCTTGTGTACTTGCGGCGGTAAGACCCATCATGTGGGAGTGGCTAGAGAGGCCACACGGTAGCCTCTCGTACCGTCAGACGCAGATCATCACCGGACACGGTAGCTTGGGGCGGTATCTGCATCTGATGAGCATAGAGCCAACGCCCGAGTGCCATCACTGCGACGCGAGCGTGGACTCGGGGCTGCACACGCTCACCGAGTGTCCGGCGTTAGAGGCGCTGAGGCGGGAGCTTGTGGCGGCCCTGAGGATGAGAGTGCTCACGCTCTCCACCCTGCTCGCGGCGATGATCCGCTGCGCGGATGCGTGGGCGGCCAGCGCCTCCTTCTGCGAGCAGGTCATGCTCGTGAAGGAGACAGCAGAGCGGGCGCGGCGCGACGAGCGACATAGGCGGCTCGGGCGTCGGAGGGCGCAGACCGACCTCCGTCCCCATGAGCGCGGGCCTGAGGGTGACGGGTGGAGCCGCCCGTCACCCTAGCAGACCGCGTGGTCCCCCCTCCCGAGAAGGGCCAGACCGAGAGGGATGGCTCTGGGTCAGCTGGGGTGCAAGGGATATGTGGCATGACAGCCTCACCTTCGGCCTAGCACTACGACCCAGAGACGGCGTGCGGTTTAGTCGGTTCGAGTCCGACATAACCTCCCCCTCCGGCTCCGGAGGCGGAGGTATCCGTGGGGATTTGCCGCATGTAAAAAAAAGGGAGAGGCTTGTGTCCAGCAGTTTACTGCAATAGAATGAATGCGACAGAATGCTATTTGATTGATTGATAGATTAACTAGCTTCGTATTATGAGTCATAAAATGCAAATAAACTAACATAGAAATTATTACATTATTTTAGGCAAATATATTATATAGCTTTTGCTCGCGGCTCCACCCGCGTGGACGTTAGTTATCACGACCAAACATAGCCTATGTCCTTTCTCAAGGTCTAATCTACCCCTATATCAAATTTCATCAAAATCGGTTCAGTGGTTTAGACGTGAATGACAGACAAACAAACTGACACACTCGTACACTTTACCATTTATAATATTGGTATGGATATTATTTTCTAAAGACCAGACAAATATTTGCACGCACTTGTAGAGCAAGTGCGTGCAAATTCAAACGCTCGTGCCACATGGTCGTCAAGAGTTACCAACCAAACGTACTTTAACATTATAAATATACGCTATATAACATATTCTGCATCTGTTATTTGCCAATCTGCGGCCAACCAATTCACTAGACAAACTTTGGTTTACGAATTTTTTGAAATTCTACGATTAGCGAATACCAGAATCTACTACAATATTAGAATTTCCTATTTATAGAAAATATCCTCTACTTGCATTTCCTTTATAAAGCTCCGCAGGTATCTAAATTTGTAATCTCGGTTACATTTCATTTATTTATTATATTTGTCTAGTAGAGGGCCGGATTTATGATCAATATGTATATTTCGCTTGCAATCGGCTGACCTGTGTGATGTCTGGTTTCTAAATGGCATTTATAAAAATCACCCCAATCCCTCGTTCTGACGCTCAGCAATCGAATAAATGGCTAGCGGGGGACTTAGCCCCGAGGGCACCAAGTCAAAGGACGGCAAACCTAATAAAAAAAAGATTAAGAACTTATTTCTTATTTTGGAGTTTGCTAAAAAGCCACTCTCTATACCTGTACAAATATCTGGATAGGCTTAAACTTTTTTAATAAAATAACTCACTTACTGTCCGAAAACAAAATGCAATAACGATTTTGTTCACACACAATTGATTTATCATTTTATTAAGATTGATATTGCACTCATGCATTACACTACGGTGTGACACGAGTCCCTACACGTAATATACGTAAGAAAAGATCGGAGATAACAGACAACATAGGCTATTTTTCTCTCAACCTTCCCTAAAGAGCGACCACCCATCTTTCTAGTATATTTATTGGTCCAACCTTTCTTTCTGTGACTTGATTTAGACCCTTCCCCGTTATCTTAATTGCCTAAGTTCCCCTGAGATTCTTCTGTGATTCTTCACTGATCTGTTTCCACGCACTTTCTTAGTTTTTATCTCAAATTGAAAAGGTAAATAGACTCCTTTGGGGTTAATAAGGCTCTTTCAGTTAATTATGGGACATTATTTGAATTGAGATTAGTTTCACGAATAAGTATTTTTACTCCGTGATGATGTTTTAGTTTTGATATATGGTTGATATGGCAATCATCAAGAAAATCTAAAATATATTATGTAGTAGCTGTTGCCCGCGTGGATATCGGTTATCGCTTAGTGTTGAGTCGACGCCATTTAACATTAAATTCGCCTCTCTACTCAACTTTGACCTCAACCATTTACTCGCCTCTATTCTCCCCCCTTCTACCCCATTCTTCGCGACAAACGGTAGCTAATCTCCATTCCCAAGCTCCAATCCATCTCAGTGTCATAAAATCTTCAAAACTCAAATTTTCATCCCCGATTTTCACCCCTTAAACTCCCTTTTTCGCGATGAATGGTAGCTTATGTACGTTATCAAGCTCTAATCCATCCATGTTCTAAATTTTATCAGGATATCGGGACATCTTCAAAATAACAAACTTTCATCCCCTAACCCTATCACCTCCTTTTCTCAAGGTCTACTCTATCTCTGTATCAAATTTCAAAAGAATATCTTCAGAAATAACGAACTTTCATACAAACTTACATCCTCTATTTTCCCCTCAAAAGGTAGCTTATGTCCGTTCTCAAGCTCTAATCTATCTCTGTACCAAGTTTCATCGAAATCGGTTCTTTGACTTGACTAACGAGTTGATAGGATCTTACCAAATATGGATAGGTAGGGCGGGGGGGGGGGGCACTACTGACGGTGGAGGTGAGCGCTGATGCATCACAAAGTGGCCACCCTAAACCTACATCTGGGTCGCAAGTCCCAGTCGCCGTCACGGTGTTCCTCTCTGTACCACGCTATGGACCCGGCGACCGCACGGTGAATCCATGGAGTGCTGAAAATCGGATCTCTAGTATGGATGTAGATGAAACTTTTGAATATCCACAACAGGTCCTGTTAGCTCAGTTGGTCATAATATTCCCTTATGACGATGCAAATCGTTGTATTGCAAATTTAATAATTAATTGCACATTTAGTCGAGTATCCAGTTCGTATCATCTGACCTGCATAACCTAATTGCAATATCAAAACATTGCAGGTAAACCGGTTGTTGTACTTTTGAGGGTTCCAACTACCCGTAACAACTGCCATAGATGTTCGTATGGTAAACTGGACCCACAGTTAAATGTACTCTCCCAGGCACGACCAGAACAATGCAAATACCCATATTCATGGATACAAATATTTGCACTGAGCGGGGATTAAAACAGAGCTGATTTTCGTATCTGTCTTTCACATTGTCTAGCCCGATATCAGTTATCGAAGCCGACGCCACTGTGTTGGTTCGATATTGGATCACAAACATACTAATATAGCGACTGCAAGCATGATCTTTGTTACCGTTTTCTGTTAATTTGTTGATTAATGACAGATTGTTCAAGTTGACGAAAGAAATCAAACCGTCTGCGAGCTTCAATCCAGTACGCTGTCTAACTGATAGTAACAATGTAATATAATGGTGGAATATTTGCTACCTTATAGGTCTAAAAAAGTGTGTCGTCAATGCCACTAGGCAAACATAGTAGTCAAAAAATTGCAGCATGTGTCTCGAAAGTTGTTTCTCGGAAAACGAAAACAGCAAGAGTCCAAGCTCTCTCCTGTACACATCGTACGCTTGTATACCTAGCAACATTATCATTATTTATTTATCAGGGATAAGGTAGCTGTAGTCATTTCAGGTTTTCAAAACATGGTTGCAATTTCGGTATTTAGTTATTGTAAAGCTGTTTTTAAATGAATACATTATTGATATTATTAGGTACAAGCCCGATTCTGTGGCTATTCAGTCATCATTAAAAGTTAGTAAATTTAGTAATTTTAGTAATTTAGTAAAGTTAGTAATTCTGCATTCATAGATTTTCTAAAAATTACTTGCTTCGTCTGGGAATGTGAAAAAAGAAATTACCCTGCTTTTAATCATAAAAGCAGGGTAATTTCTTTTTTCACATTCAGCCAATCGAAAGAATAGCTAAGAAATAATAACTCTGCTTAAGTAACATTGTATTTTAAAAGAAAGGAACAACGTAAAATGATTGAGTCAAATTCTGAAACAATCTGATTCTGAAATTATTATATGAAAATGATAAGAAAATCAACAGCAGCGGTCTCATTAAAAGATTGGCGATTTACGTAAGACAAGAGGGATCAGATTTTGAGCATTTAATTAATTAATTTACAAAAAAATACCCACTTAATTGACTACGGCAGTTTCATGTATGTTTTTAATTTGTATAAAATAATTAATATTACGTTGTTCCTTTGTTTACAAATCTGTCAGTCTGTATGCTGCACTGATTTTGATGAAATTTGCTACAGAGGTGGATTAGAGATTGGGAACGGACATAAGCTACCTTTTATCGCAAAAAGGGAGGTTTAGAGGGGAGGAATAGAATGTCATTTTTGAAGGTATCCTAATAAAATTTACAACAGAGCTGGATTAGAGTTTGAGAACGGGCATGGCTACGTTTTATCGCAAAAAAGAGATAGAAGCCTCTCCTTCTATCCCTTTTTTTTAATAGGGTATGAAAGTTAGTATGAGAGTTTGTTATTTTTGAAGATATCCTGATGACATTAAACAGAGGTGGATTAAAAGTTTTGAGCAGACAGGCTACCTTTTATCATAAAAAAAGGAGTCGAAGAGGAGTGTGGAATAGGGGATGAAAGTTAGTATGAAAGTTCATCATCTTTTAAGATAGTCTGATGAAATTTCAAAACTTTACGCGATAACCGACATCCACGCGGGCGGAGGCGCGGGCTATAGTCCATACTATGTAATATTATAAACGCGAAAGTAACTCTGTCTGTATGTTGTGCTTTCACGCCTAAACCGATAAATTACAGAGGAGGATTAGACCTTGGAAACGGACATGGACTGCCTTTTATCGTGAAAAAGGGGATAAAAAGGGGGGATAGAGCTAGGGAATGCAATTTAGTTTGAAAGTCTGTCATTTTTTAAAATACCTTGATGAAATTTGGCACAAAGACGGATTAGAACTTGGGAACAGACATGCCTACCTAAAAAGGGGTTTAAATGGTTAATATGGGATGAAAGGTTGTTAGTTTTCAAGATATTCTGATGAAATTTGGCCCATAGATGAATTATAGCTGGGGAACGGATATTGGCAAAATTTTATCGCGAAACATGAGGTAAAGCAGAGGGGATAGAGGATGAAACTTAGTATAAAAAATTCATTTTTGAAGATATCCTGATGAAATTTGGTACAAAGATGTATTAGACCTTGGGAATGGACGTGACTCCCCCCTATCACGAAAAAAGCGGTAGCTAGGGGATGAAAGTTTGTTATTTTTACTGATTAGAGCTTGGAAACTGACATAGGCTACCTTTTATTGTGAAAAAAAGGGGGTTAGAAAGGTGGGAAGGAGGATAGGGAGTGAAAGTTAGTATGAAAGTTATTCCGTTTCTGAAGATATCCTCATGAAATTTGGTATATAGACGGATTAGAGATTGGGGAAGAATATAGTCGAGTAAAGAGTCTAATAAAGAGGCGAGTGGAGAGGCAAATAGAGAGTACAGAGGCATTCAACAGCGTCGGCTCAACACTACGCAATAACCAAAATAGACGTGGGCGGAGCTGCGGGCGACAGCTAGTATGTATATATATAAATGTATATTTCCATTGGTTAGGGTGTTTATTACATAGATAAATTGTGGCAGGTGCAGGTCTACTACCTAGGAGGTATATGAAAGGTATAAGAATGCTATAGGCATAACAATTAACACATACATATTATACATTTCCAGAATGTCAGCGTTTGCAGTGTAAGCACAAAAATGAGCTTATTCTCGACTTCACATTAAAAATCTTTAAAATTATCAGTGTTTCTTCACTATATTATGCATGTAAAGTACGTATAAACCTATCTCTTGAATCAACCTATATATTAAAAAAAAACGCTACAAAATCCGTCGCGTAGTTTTAAAGGAAGCTAGACAGCAGAAAGCGGCTTCGTGGTGTACTATATAATGATGGTGTACTTTGTATAATTACAAAGTAATAATATTACACACCTCTTCATATTAAAATACATAAAAAAAATATACCATTATTTTGTCGTGCTAGTTCCCGGTGGAATAAAATAGATCCACCCCATCTCTTCCTGGGGGTGTCGTAGAAGGCGACTAAGGGGTAGGGCGGTTCTCCATCCAACAGTATACATACAGCTCATGACTCAGTGCCCGGTTGGCGGTAATAGGCTCGCCCCCTATTACGTGGACCGACAATCATAGCTTAAATGTGGGTGTTAATACACCTTGACCTACCCCTCTGAGGACTTACAGGCATGAGTATTACACTATGTGTATATGGATCAACAAAGCCAATTCTAAAAATTATATTAGTAATAGAAATCCATGTTCGTTTTGTGTCATAGGCCAAATATCCGTAGTGGGAACGGTATCAGAAATCTATGCAAGCGGATTCATACACTTTTTTGTTACTAACTGTTACCTATGTAACAGTTAGTAACAAAAAAAGTGTATGAATAAAAAAAATAATCAACACATTTTCATGTATTTCTTGAGAGTTTAAAGCTTTAGCTTCCTTTACCTAATTTATTTTCGGCGTCTCGAAGAAGTGTCTTATCTGTTCAATTATGCATTAATCTTGATTGGTGCAGCTGTCAATGCTGCAAAAAGAAGAAACACGACCTCCCCGTCCAAGAGCCATCACGGCACTGCCGCCCGGCTCCCTTCATAGGCACCGAGCCTAGCTCTCCAGAAACTAAGCAAATGGTGGCCTATGAACCCAAAAACCATTGTATTGAATAGAGAATTGGACTGCTTGTTCTTCAAATCTTTATATTTCTTTTAGTTTAAAAACCATGTTAGAATTCCTTTCCGTTTAGCAAGTAGTTCTAAGTTTTCTTTTGAGTGACCTTTTCGCTTTGAAAACGATTTTTAAATAGTAATTTTAAAGTGAGAATAACAATATATGTTCAAACTGTAGCCAAGAAACCAACCAATAGCACTGTAATAACAGTTTTTAAATACGTTTACAATTAAAAGAGTAGTTTCCCTCTAAAATATAGAAAAATATAGAGGATAGTAAGGCTCTTAAGGTTATAAAATTGAATTACAAAGTATTAAATTCTTATTTCGATAAAAAAGGCGTTCTTGCGTATTCTATTATGTTTAATAAACATCGTATTGCATCTCGTTGTGTCTGTTCCTGACTTCAGGCTCTGTGTCAATTTTGTACCTCGACGTACAAAGGCATACCATCAATTACCATTGGCGCAATGCCGCAATAGCTTTTCTGTGTCACGAATGCGGGTATTTGAACTAGGACGTTGTTTTAATTACATAGAATGGTCTTTGACAAACTCATAACGTTCGCCAGTTCAACAAAATTTCTCAGTATTTGTGCATTCATGTTATGTCTGACTTTGAATCACTTTAACTATCTATGGTTTCAACTATCCACAGGAAGTTGAAAAAAAAGCAGTCAAACTTAGTAAATCTACAGTTCTAAATTTCCTTATGTACAATAGGATTATTATTTATAATATTTTTTACCCGACTGCCAAGAAGGGTTATGTTTTTCGCGCGTAGCTTATATCCCAAGTGTTTTTGGGTACATAAAATAGGAATTGACGCCAAAATGTATGTGGTAAAATAACATTTTCATTCAAATTTATAGACTGGGGTATCAAAATAAAGGAAATTAGAAGACGATTACAAATATATATATATATATATATATATATATAAATATAGATTTATTTTATTTTATACTAAAAAGTATAAAATAAAATAAATCAAAAGATGGAAAAAAGCTTTATAGCTGGCGGTACAAATTTCAAACCAGATGAAAATTAATGGGGAACGCCTGCCATAAAGCTTGTTTCTATTTGTTTCTATCTGTTTAGCATCAGTCGTTTATTTTTTATAATTTATTTTATTCAATAATGTTAACGGGATACCCTTTGAATTGCCTGTACACAGACTAACTGGCTCACGCTGCGTACGCTCGACGTCTTCATAATTATCATGGAACGTGGGAGTGTAAAAGTGTGTATTTTCCTAAAGCTTTTAAATAGTTTGGAAGGAGGTGTTTGAACCTTAGATTTAAGTCCAATGGCTTACCTGATTATTATATTTATTATACGATAATATTAAATAGACATTTAACAATGCTCATTTTTGAAGTGAAAACTTCTTTAGCAGGGTTGGATGGGTAAAAATTGTTAAACTCGCGCGTCAGGATCGCTTGACCTTTGAACCGTAACCGACGACTGACGTCATACAATATTAGCTATAGACTGGCTATTTTGCAAGATACGATTAGAAACTCCGTAGCTTAACGGTGAGTGCTTCGACTGTAAGTCCTTATGGTTTCAGATAGTACCGGGTTCGAACCTGGGCTTCTGATACTTTTTGTGATTATTTTTCTTTTTGTAATTTATTACTTTTTGTGATTATTTTTTCTGTTTGTAATTTATTTCTGTTTGTAATTTATTAATTTCTTCTGACAGAAAATTGGTAGAAAATTAGTGATATGTTCTATGATTGGCGCTATATTATAGGTATGGTATGGTATGGTATATGTTCTTTTTATCTTTTTCTCTGTATATAACGAAGAAACAAAGAAAGAAAAAGTTTTCACTTCTGCCGGCACTCCCGGAGTGCAACCCGTCTTTTTTTCATTTATTCAGTAGTAGTAAGATGATTGACCATCAATAATGATTTGATCGCTCGGTAAACACCGAACAAACGAGCAAACAGTCTGCGCGTATAACCTACTAAGGGGCAATGAGGTATTCGTAACAATTCGCTCATTAATAGTGCAAAAATTAAAGATAAACCTAAAACGACGAAAGCGTCATGAAACTCCAGACAAAGAATATGAAAAAAAAAATGAAGTTTATTTAATTATTCACTCAAACATTATGAAAGTGTGTATGGATCAGAATACCGATTCATAACATTTAATTTAAAGTATTTCAATCATTCTCCTAATCGTTCGATCTGTATTCATCAGCAGTTAATCCTGCGGCTCACCACTAATTAGATAGATATATTAATACTAAAGTATCATTAATTGGATTGCAAACTTTATGGACAAATTCCCAAAAAATGTAGTACCTAAAGATATTTTGATATTTTTGGTACACGTTA
Source organism: Eilema caniola (assembly GCA_949126895.1). Classification (NCBI taxonomy): domain Eukaryota; kingdom Metazoa; phylum Arthropoda; class Insecta; order Lepidoptera; family Erebidae; genus Eilema; species Eilema caniola. The sequence goes on along the minus strand of OX421460.1, from coordinate 9,228,158 downwards.
TTCCAGTTCTACATGCTATTGAAATATCTAAATCACTCCTAAAATTATCCTACGACTGCTAATGAAAGTACTTTCTAGATTATTGATTATTGTGTTTATTTAACTAAAATTGCATTGCATAAGGATTTTTAATTTAACCTTGGGAGGACTGATTAGAGAAAAATTAAATACATTAAATAATAACAGTTTTTAACCGGAGAATGTTGATTAACTTTTTCACCGATGATTTTTATTGTGCCTCAAGCTATTTAAAGTCAAACTTTGAGACTGATTCATAATGGAAACCTTTATAAAATTAAAATAATTGTGGGATGTGGGACACGACGGTATTATCATCCCTATCGAGCAGTCAGACTAGGGAATAGGGATGAAACGGCCATAATAAGCTCGTGTTGTATTCCCGGTGGTAAGTAGGGTAACCGAAGCTGAATGAAGGGCTTTTGTGCTATTAGTCAGATGACCGAAGACTTGTCCTGCTTTGTCTTCTGCACTAACGGCTCAGAAACTCTCTGTTCTTACAGCATCGGCAGCACGAATGTAACTCCCCTAGTGTTGCACACATTCCTTAGGCCATGGTTACCACTTTCCATCAGGTGGGGCGTGTGTTTGTCTGCCACCTAAGTGCTTAAAAAATATCTAAATATTTTAATGAGATGAAGATAAATCAGAATGACCTCCACGTGTCGTATCACCGTTTCTTCTAGGAAATTGATCTAGAAAATGATGTTCATCTATATCTAATATACTATATACATTTTATTCAATATTTTAACTACATATAATATTGCCACAACACTATCTACATTTCTCATAAATTAGGTTTTTCGACCCAACAGCGAACCAATTATTCTTGTGCTGCAGACACCGTGATGTTTTTCAATTTGATTCGTGTACATCCATAATTATTTTTTGTTTATGTGTCATACTGTGTAGTAATTTATATTCATGTCCCTTGAGCACCAACAGGATACAAATGGATCATGTTGTGATATATTCGCCTTCATATTAAAGTTTATTGACAGTATTTGGAATTGACTAAATTTTAAAATTTTAATTATTTAAAATTAAGGGTTGATAGCAACAGGACATGCATAGATGGTAAAAACTTAGAAAATTAATATTGTTTCAGTTATCTGGGTTATTAAACAACGACTTATGTGCAAACAACTACTTTAAATCTTTATAAACCGAAATGTTTTGAATTTAAAATAAATAATTACAGAGGTGGTTTTATGAGAGAAAATATTCAACCACAATTCGATTATACGCTTTGGCATGGTAGATAGGAGTGAAGACAAATTTTAATAACAACACGTACCCTATGTAATCTTCTATATGAATATCAGCATACATATTAAGAGCCTTACCAGCGTCAATCTCGTTTTTAGGCGTATGTTTAGAGGGAAACTACACTTTTTTTGTGGACGTATTTAAATACCGATAATACAGTATTATTGGTTAATTTCTTGGCTACAGTTTGAACATTTATTGTCACTCACTTTAAAATTAATGTTTGAAAATCGTTTCCAAAGCGAAAAGGTCACTTAAAAGAAAGCTTAGAGCTACTTCTGAACCCTCACAAGACACAGTGCGATACCTGGGCCTGCACCTTGACCGTCGATTAACATGGGCACAACATATAAAAATGAAGCGAGATGAGCTCAAGATACGCTATAACAACTTATTGTGGCTTCTCGGTAGAAATAGTAAACTATCCCTCAACAATAAGCTTCTAATTTATAAGTCAGTTTTGAAACCTGTCTGGCTATATGGTATCCAGATATGGGGTAGTGCATGTAACTCAAATATAGTAATGCTGCAACGCATGCAAAATATTATTCTTCGCACGATTTCCAATGTTCCCTGGTTCATCAAAAACAAGGAAATTCACGAGCAACTCGTGATGACGACTGTAAAGGAGGAAATCTCAAAGATAAGAGAACGATATGAACAGAGACTCAAAAGCCATCCTTAACACCTAGCTACAACAAGCGCCTGAAGAGGAAAGATGTATTCTCTTTCCAAATAGGGAGTTGATGTTCTCACTGGAGGACACGCTCTGAAAAGTGAAGCCTTTCACCACATCCGCTAAAAGCCAAAGGCTGATCGCAGATTTAAATTGAAACACAAAAAAAAAAAACTTCTGAATGGAAAGGAATTTTTACAAGATATTTTAACTAAAAAAAAATCAAGATTTGAAGTACAAGCAGTCCATTTTTATATTTAATGCAAAAATTTTTGGAGTCATAGGCCAGGTTAGTTTCTCGAGAGCTAGGCTTAGCGGGTGCCTATGCAAGAGCCGGGCGGCAGTGCCGTGATGGCTGTTGGACGGGTAGGTCGTGTTTCATGTTTTTGCAGCATTGACAGCTGTGCGAATCAAGATTAATGCATAATTGAACAGATGAAACACTTAATTAAGGCGCCGAAAATAAATTAGGTAAAGGAAGCTAAAGCTTTAAACTCTCAAGAAATACATAAAAATGTGTTGTTTATTTTATTCACACACTTTATTTGTTACTAACTGTTACACGTAGCTCCGCCCGCGTAGATTTCTGATCCCATTCCCACTACAGATATTTAGCCTATGACACTTACAAAACGAACATGGATTTCTATTGCTAAAATAATTTTTAGAATTGGCTTTGTTGATCCATATACACATAGTGTAATACTCATGTCTGTAAGTCCTCAGAGGGGTAGGTCAAGGTGTATTAACACCTATATTTAAGCTATGATTTTCGGTCCACGTAATAGGGGGCGAGCCTATTGCCGTCACGCGGGCACTTAGTCATGAGCTGAATGTATACTGTTGGATGGAGAACAGCCCTGTACCTTAGTCGCCTTCTACGACACCCCCAGGAAGAGAAGGGGTGGATCTATTGTATTCCCTCGGGAACTAACACGGCGAAATATGGTATATATTCATTTTATGTATTTTATTATGAAGAGGTGTGTAATATTATTACTTTGTAATCGTACAAAATACACCATCGTTACATAATAGGTACACCACGAATTTGTTGCCCGCTGTCTAGCTTGCTTTGAAACTACGACAGATTTTGAAGCGATTTTCTTTTATAGATAGAGTGATTCAAAAGATAGGTTTCATTGCACTTTACGTGCATGATAGAGAGGGGAAACACTGATAACTTTAGAGATTTCTAATGTACTTATGTGTAATGTGTGTGAATTGTAATGCCTATAGCATAGGTACTTATAGCTTGTATCTATAAATCTCTACATATAAATAAAATTGGAGTGTCTGTTTGTAATATTGAAATAAACTTTTTTTACTACATGTATATGAATATATTATAATACGGCACATACACCAAAATATTTGTTTTTATAATTTTTGTCTGTCTGTTTGTTCCGACTAATCTCTGAAATGGCTAGACCAATTTTGACGGGACTTTTATTGGCAGGTAACTGGTGTTACAAGGAGTAACTTAGGCTACTTTTACTTTAAGAAAATTTAATGCTCAATAGCGTTGACTCAACTATAAGCGATAACCGACATCCACGCGAGCGGAGCCGTGGGCAACATGCTAATCTTTCATATATTTCCTAGGTAGTAGACCTGCACCTACCTCGATGTATCTATGCAATAATCGCCCTAACCAGTGGAAATATAATTATATATATATATGAATTCAAGTATTTGCACTGAGCGGGAACTAAACGCACAACCCCTGAATTAGCAGCAAACACTAATAATAGCAATCCTTGAGAAATGAATAATGTTGGTAGGTATACCATCGTGGACTTTTTAGACCTATAAGAGGAGAAATATTCCTCCATTATATTGCTTTGTTATTATCTCAAAGGGATCCTTTCAAGCAATATACTGGAGAGCTTCAATTCAAACCAACGGAGAGCTTCAATCCACTACAATCAATCAACATTGATTGTAGTGGATTGAAGCTCTCCGTCGGTTTGATTTCTTTCGTCAACATGAAACAATTTGTCATAAATCAACAAATTAACAAAATACAGTATCAAAAATCATACTATTCAATTCGTTTTTACATTCATCCGATATCCGATATCGGTATCGGATGCGGATAGCCGAACTCCAATAGTATATATGTGAAAATAGCACAAGGTGTCGTGCTATTTTCACATATATCCGATTAAATCGGCCAGATAAAAAAAATCCAAGCAATTTTCGACTTTAGCGACATGACATAGTATCGAGGTTTTTTTCTCATATTCGTGATCAACGTCATATTAACGCAAAAAGACACGTAACTAAGTAAACTTCATTTAGGAAGAAAATTGCTTGCAGTCGCTATATTAGTAACTTTGTGATCCGAAATCACACCAACACAGTGGCGTCGGCTTCGATAACCGATATCGGGCCGGACAATATGAAAGACAGATACTAAAGTTGTAAAGTCAGTCTCTGTGGCGTGCCGGTAGTGAACGCAGTCGTTACGCAGGAGGCGCGATTTCAATCCCCGCTCATTGCAAATATTTGTATCCATGAATATGGATATTTACATTGTTCTGGTCATGCCTCAGAGAGCACATTAAGCTATCGGTCCCGATTGCCATACGAACATCTGTGGCAGTCGCTACGGGCAGTTGGAGCCCTCAAAAGTCCAACTGGTCTAGCTGCAATGTTTTGATGACAGATGGCAGTCACTTCACGGAAATTATCGAAGTTCAGCCAAATTCACTGTTAGACTGGTAAAGCATACCCCAGATTCCGAGGTAAAAGCTTCGGGTGCGACTGGGACTAACGCAGAGATGAGAAGAAGAAGATAATTTGTAAAGAAGTTGTGTTTTACACGGGAGATATTTAAAAGAGAAGTTACGTAGCTGAGTTCTATTAGGTTAACACAAAAAAAAATCTATATTTTTGTCGTTTCGAATTAACAAAAACTACAGAATGGATTTTGATGCAGTTTTTTAGATTGAAAGTACTTGGTATAGATATGACCAGAGTCGCGGTATCCGTCATCCACACGAGCGGAGTCAAAAAATCACCAAGTCAGTTACATGAACATAGACATAAAATGATGAACTCATCAATATGTCCACTCTGTCCCTTTTTTACCTACATCATTTCCCAAACTTTTAAATTATAATCACAGTGACGTGTGCGGGGTTGGTGCGGTGCTGCGTTCATTACTTTCGTAGGCTCCAACCATTTGCGCTAGGGCGGGTAAGCGCCTTAAATTGGTTTTATACACCAGTATTGTATATCCCTTGATATTCTAACCATGCCCTTTTGTACTACATATTCAAAAAAATAATATCTACTTAAAAATTAGGTTTGATAAAATCTATAAAAACATTTTAGAAATGTACGTTCTCACATACATGTAGACGTTTATTACCACAATTCCCTCTAGTAGAACTACAGAAAATAAAAGACTGTTGTTAAAAAATAGAACTTTCATTGACCATCATAAAATAAACAGCCTGACTAAACTACTTAATTTTATAATCAGTTACTTTAGTATCGTTCACAGTTTTACTAAAATAATACTTTTTAGATCTATAAACATTAACAATGAACAACAATAAAATTAAATTTTCTTAACACTACAAAAATAAATACTAAACATACAAAGCCAATTTAATTTTCCTGACAAATCTGCTTACAAAATTCATTGATTTTATTATTAAAATAATATCATCTGTTCATTCCCGAGCTAAAACAATGGAACAACTATTATGCACCCACATATTCCCATTTTTTGTTCCACGTAATAGCATATTATCATTTAGCGAACACGTTTCTAAACTCAACGCTGCTACAAATAATTTTCTAACAGAAATATCCAATGACATTTTAGTCAACTCGATTTCTAGCTCCATAGCCAATAACGATAACATAAAAATATCAATTAAGTACGTATTCCGCTGATGAACTCACGTCAATAAAATTGTAAAGCTCATAATATTTTATAATGAAACTACGAGAACGAATTTTGTAATAACAATTACACTAAATAAGCCTGCAACAAAGGAAGTATAGGACTTACTATTCAGTGAAGTAGATCTATTTTTAACTATGACCACAGGCCACCGATGAGGATCAGAAAGAAGTTCAAATAGTTCATCTTTATTTTGTGGTTTTTTAGTAGTAGCAAGCTCTAACATATTATCTGCTACATAACTACCACATGTAGGGAAGTTTTGTGGCACTGGAGCCATTTCTTCATGTTCACCAACCTTAAAAACCATAGCCATTCCAACCTCTACGTGAAGTTCTATATGACAATGGAAAATCCAGTATCCAGGATTATCTGCCTTAAATCTAATAACAGTATATCCCCCATCTGGTACTGTCACAGTATCTTTGAGAGGAGCATTGACTAAATTTCTTTTAAGGAAACCAGCCTTATCATAAGCTTTTACCTCATCTGCAGTCGTTTTTTTACCCAGTCTTCTGAGACTAACTACTCTGAAATTATGACCGTGGAGATGGAAAGGATGGTTACCTTCAAAGAACTTCCCTTCATCAACAATTACTAATTCAACTACAGAGTTGAGTTTAACGGAGAGCACATGATGGCACTTGCAGTAATTTTCCTTGCAATCTTTGCCGACGCTTGATGCGTTGCAGAAGATTTCTGGTGAAGGTCTGGTAGTAAGAAGTGGACTTGATGGAAGCTTCATACTGATGTGGTTTAGTTGAGGAATGTTTAGCCGGTTCTTTTTAACTGCGGAAAAGAACAAATTATTGGTAAAATATCAAAACAAAACGTTTACTTTTTTTTCTGAATGTTTTACCAGATACTAAACAATAAACAGTCAGTCGGTTCCTTGCTTTTGCTATACGAAAATATTTTGAATTTAATTATTACTTATCTATGTTTTATTGAGGGGGAAGTTACTAATAAGAATAAATTTACTCACCTTGGTGATAACCATAGTAGGGTGGTTTATGAAATGGAGAATCCTTTGCATAAAAGTCGTAAACTATGTAGAACTGGTAATCAGCCACCTCCTTCAAACTATCGTCGTAACCTTCTATGGAGCGCATTTCAGCCACACTTATAGTATCGGGATCCTCCTCTCCTTTATTCAATGCGTTCAATTGCTGTAAATAAAAGTTTGTTAGTTAATTGAGTAATTTAATTAACTCTGAATTCTGAGCGAAGAATTTTTAAATTGTGTTCTTTCAAAAGTTTTTACTAACTTTTTTTGTGAGACGTAGTGAAAGTGAGTTATAGGACTGATGAAAAATCGTTGTACTTAGAAAGAGTATATAATATAGGCTTGGACTTTGTAATTTACTGATTTTTTCAGTGAAACAGTACAAAAGTAACAGTGAAAGGTAAAGGATATTATTATGTTAGGTGGTTGTTGCTCAGCATTCTCAAACAAATTATTATTGAATACACATATTATATCAGATGCAATATTAGTAAAGATTTAATAGTATACATGGAAATGTACATATTAAATGTAATAATATAATAAATATGTACATACCAGTCCTTCATTATGCGATTCCTCAAACGTTGGGTTGCCGGAAGGCTCCGAATCTAATGCACCTTCATAGTGCAACACGCCTACTTGCTTCGCTTGGATAGTTCTGTTGACAAAAATAACATTTCAGCTAGTTTTAAGTGGTCAATACTAAACATTTAGAACATTCGAATTGCCCAGCTTATTTTTATTTTTTTATATTATAAATGGGAAAGTGAATGTTTGTCCGTCTTTCACGGCTAAACCCATGAACCGATTTTAATGAAATTTAGTAGAGGGGTAAATTAGACCTTGCAAAAGAACATAGGCTATGGTTGGTTCGCGATGACCGACATCCACGCAGGCGGAGTCGAGGGCAAAAGTTAGTAAACAATAACCGCTTTAGTCGGGAAGCAACGGTTGCAAGTTGCAAGAGGTTACATATTAGATTAATCGCTCAGGCAAAGAGTTATTGACCAAGCCAGTAAATAGTCGCAGCTGTTTCTCAGTTTGTGTGATAGGAGGGTCGTGTCCTATTTATCCTATAATATTTAGGTGATACTAATATACGTCAGTCCAGTTTTTAGAGGATATAAAAGCTGAGATAATAATGTAAATGAAATGTAACTTCTATTGTTACAATTATATCTAATAATATTTAATTATGGACTAAACCAACTATACTGATGCCAAGGTTGATCAACTATCGATATTACATATTATTAATTGTTTGGCCTCATTTTTAGCATTAATTATATCATATAGATGGAAATTTTACGCTATGGTGTTATACAAAATTGCAATCGCGAAATATTTTACAGAGAAAAAATGTCGTTAAGTATAAAATACGCAACGCCATAAACACAAAGAAAATTATAATGATAGAATATTTTAAAATACACGCCTAGTATTCGCAGAGAGAGATGTAATAGAAGTCATATAAATGTAACTTACAATGGGTTGCAATCCAATCCCGAACCACGAATCTTGATCCAGTAGTTGCCAACTTTATTATTTGCTTCTAATACGAAGTCAAATCGCTCACCAGCGTAAGACACAAATGATGTAGCTGCAACAAATAAAAACATTATTGAAATTAATCGTTCATAAAACTATTTTGTGTAAATATAACATTAAAATTAAACTTTAAATATGAAATATATTTAAAGTTTCATTGATATGACATTATAATAGATCAAGGCATTATTAATTACATCTGCTCTTAGTCTTATCTCTAAATACACCCAAAGCAAAAAAAACCATGAATAGCAGTACTATTTTACTATGATAGTCATGGAGAGCCAAGTTGACTCATAAATAGTCCTCGAGGCTTTAAAGATCCAAAAATAACATCATAAATATCATTTTCGAAAATCGCTACTTAATAATATTATATTATATTTTAGTGTACTTAAGTAATCATTTCTAAAATCAAGTAATTTATTATGTATTAAATCGGGTAACATATTGAAATATGCTCAGATTATAATAATAACTTACTTGTAATAGGCTTCAAATCATGACCATCACTAGCAATCACAGTAATGTTATGACCATCCACTGAAAGCTCAATAGGACAGTTCAGGAACTCGGCATTGATCATTCGAAACCGATATCTGTAGCCCTGCGAATAAGAATCAATTTTATATTGAATAATAGTTGGAAGAAGTTTGTAAGAGATAAAAGTTTGCTGTAATTTTAGTATATTGTTGTTAAAACAACGTCTGCAAATACAAACATCTCTTACAGTAGTCGCATACCATCAAGTTCTCAATTGATATATCGATTGATATCTTACATGAAATATTAAATACTTTGAAAAACTACCAAAATCTCACCTTCTCCACATTAAATCTCGCTGCTTTCATATAAAGGGGTTTCTCGGTATCATTATTGAAGGTGTCGAACCGACCCATTCCGTTGATGAGTAGCGTAGGAGGCATCGAGCGGTGGCGTTGACCCTTTGCATGGATTTTATCCGTGAAGATTACAACTGCCAGATCGTGGGTCCAGTCTGTCACCAACATCACGTGTTCCGATCTGAAACGGAAAAAGTAATTTTATTTGAATCCGAAGTTCGGACTAATTCATTTATACGGATCTATTCTTCTATGTTTGTTCAGTCATTGAGTTCATTCTAACATTACTCAATTAAAGTTGAGCCAGTTTCTTTCCAATTAAAAAGATAGCCAATCTGTTTCTACTACTTTACATAAATGGGCATTTATTTTGACATTCAGATTTTTCACAGCGTTTTCACACTCATCCGATGTCCGATATCCGATATCGGTGTCGGACGCCGATAGCCGACATCCGATAGCTGACACCTTGTGTTGTTTTGCACACTTATCCGATAAAATCGGCCCGATACGGCCATTTGCTCGATATCACAAACTAGTTAGGGATGCTAGGAGTAAAAAAAAGAGAAGAAGTGCAAGCAATTTTTCGACCTTATTGACATGACATGACACGGTATCGAGTTTTTTTTCTTATATTCGTGATCAGCGTCATCAATTAAAGCGAAAAGACATGTAACTCAGAAAATGTTATTAAGGTCGAAAATTGCTTGCAGTCGCTGTTTTAGTTTCTGTGTGTTCCGATATCGGGCCAAAACAGTGGTGTTGGCTCCGATACCCGATATCGGGCCGGACAATGTGAAAGACAGACACATATCTCATACATTTGACTTCCTCCGATATCGGATGTCGGATATCGGATATCGGATATCGGATATCGGATATCGAATGAGTGTGAAAACGCTCTAAAACATATATTCCAGTTTGATGAGATGAGATGCTTAAATGTCATTATTACGGTGTGATTCAATAAAAGGCATTTTTTAATAAATATGTTTGTTATGAGAGCTCTTCTCCGACTAACTAGCCTCTTTCATGTATACTTAGCGTAGCATTTGCTATTTGCTAGTTTACCACCTTTAAGTTGAATGTAACGTTCTTTACTTGACTAATTATACTTACTTATTATACTTATTATACTTAATATTATACTCTTTACTTGATTAATAGGTAACATAAAAATGTGTATTCCATACCTGTCATAATCGTACAAGCGGTCATGGTATTCCTGCGATCTAGGTTTCCTCACTATGAATATGCCAGCTGCACCATCTCCTCGTTGCAGTCCAGAGTGAGAGTGATAGAAGTGAGTACCTGCTTGCGATGCATTGAATTGATATCTACAAAAACAAAACCAAAATAAGGTTGAAGATTATATAGTTTCAAAAAACAAATTAAAATCTTAATGGTAGAAATCTCCACTGTAAGGTGTACCACCCGAAATTTTCTATTACAAAATTGTAACTAGTTTACTGTACCTAAAAGTTGTCGCTGGTGGAATTGGACACTGCGTGACATAAGGCGTGCCATCCATGTATGGCGTGCCTCTCTGGTGTTGTCCGTGCCAGTGCAACGTAGTACCTTCAGTAATTAGTTCATTTTGTACATCCACGACTACACGATCATGTTGACACACCTGGAATTTATTATATGGAACAATGATTTAAATATTCATAGTGCTAGTAGATATTTCAAACAGTATGTTGCAATTGTAAGAATAAATAATTTATCTTGTCAACAAGCTTAATCAGCTATTAACTAAACGGCTCCATTCAATTAACGGCCTGAATGAAATTTAGCCGTAACGTTTATTACAACATTTAATAAACTGGCTGGCTAATGCTTAAGCTATTCGTAAGATGAGGCAACACCCCGAAACGAGATCGAAAATTACATACATACAAACTGGCTGGCTAATGCTTAAGGTATTCGTAAGATGAGGCAACACCCCGAAACGAGATCGAAAATTACATACATACATACATACATACTCATGACTGTACATCACCGAGGGGGTAAATAGATGTGTATTTACAGAAAATTTGTGAAAGGTTTATTAAGATAGCTGTGCAATCCGACTTGGATAGGTTAGGTTAGAATTATGGTGGATACTTTTTTTTATAACCATGCAGTAATAAGTCATTTTCTTAGCTGTTTGATTACATGGCTAGGCGAGTAATCAAACGTTTTCGATCCAAGCCATTTGCCTAGTCGTTTAATCAACTAGCTAAACATCATTCAGCTAATTGAACGGCGCCGCTTAGTAAAGCGCCTAAGCAGTTCATTGAACTACTGACTAAGCTGGTTGGCTGCGACATGTACATTGTAAACTCTAGGAACCAATAGAAAAAGATGACAAAAATGTGAATAATTTCAGAGCCCGCTCTATTACCGGGAATTTACTGGCTAAAAGACCCAAAATACTACCTGATTCTTTTTTATAAACTACTTGTGCGACCTACTCAGATAAATGGTGAAGAATTTCGAGCTACATTTTTGCATAAATACGAATTTTAGAATATCAAACCTCACCTCTATGGCAGGTCCGGGCATTTTTCTATTAAAAACGTTCAAACCACGGCTTATACCATCAGCTGGAATACAGTCGGGTCTAAAGCAATCCGTCATATTAAAAGGACAGTCGTAGCAAGCCTTGCTCATAGTTTGATACCATTCAAGTTCAAAGTGATAATAGCAGGTCATTGGTTCTTCTCCTTCGATACATTCTCTATTGCAGGGATTTTCATTGACCAGTTCTCCTGTAGCTTCGTCATATTTCAAGTGATTCTTATCGATCTTCACTGATTTATTCTTTTTTGTTGTGCTATAGGGGTTCTTTGCAGCAGGTACTTTATGTCGTGGTACTTCACTTATTCTATCCTCCAATTCGTTATTTTCTATATAATGTGGATTAGGATTTTGATGTCTATTTCCTCTGGCATTAGAATTAGATGGATAATGGGTTACCTCTTTTGGTTGTGGTACCTCTATTTTCGTGTTGATGATGCCTACACCTGTAAGAAACATCACACACGCTCTTTACTTCCTATTAGTATAAGCACGGATTTTCCTAAAAATTGTTAAACAAAAATTGTAAAACATTGCTTTTGTATCCCCCTTAATTTTACAACACAGGAAATTCGATTTATATTGAATTACTAGTGGGACACTTGAATTTTTCTTTTTATACCACTTAGGTGGTAGACAAGCACACGGCCCACCTGATGGGAAGTGGTTACCGTGGCCTATAGACGTATGCAATACCAGAGGCATTATATTCGCGATGCCGACTCTGAAGAATGTCCGGGCGAGCGAAATTTAAAAAGTTATTGTTGGTTAACGTTTTTGCGGTCATTTTCTTCTTCTTATGTGTGTAATAAATAACCTAAAAATAATGTATAATGTTGACCCATTGTGTTAACCATGTTAATATTATACAGTGTCCAAATTACACAGCACGTACCCTATCAAATGAATGAAGGAGTAATAACATAATATCGAATTGTGATTTGAACATGAATAAAAAAGTGTACTTACAGACTAGGACAACGAAGAGTAGAGCAACAATGATTAGGTTAATCAATATTATAATCGGGACTAACTTTGAACTTTTTTGAGACATCATAATTGATCTGAAACAATGACAAGAAACTATGAAATTTATATGAGAAAGCTAAAATCGTTTTAAACAAATTTTATCACAACACATTATGAGTTATTTAATAATTGACACGGGTTACAACATATCGGTTGCTCATGACCGCTACTTACTGATAAGCCCAAAATAAATCGCAATACAAATATTAAAGAAATTCTTTATCTCTTATATACAACTATTTGTCTTGACTGATTGACATAGAGACAACGTACAGCCTAAACTGCTGGTCTTAGAGCCTTGAAATTTGTAAAGAATACTAGTTTTAGTGCGTGAAGGTGTACTAGAAAGGATTTTTCAAAATTTAAACCATAAGGCCTTAAAAAGGGTAAAAATGTATTTTCTTATAACTCAAGATCGGTTGAACAGATTTTCATGATCATTGATTTATATTTGTCTTTGCTGCCAAAAAGCAATTATCACAATTAAAATGTGGTAAGATCACTAAATAATATAATATTAATGGAAATACGATGTATTTCGGCGCTATTATCGGTAATAAGAATGTTGTTACGGGAAGTGTAAGTGTGTTTATCAATTGTCAACTATCCAATATCTGCTGTCATAATGAAATTCTATAAACTGCAGGATTATCCAGTAAATGATAAGGTACAGAGCTGGAATTCAATCAATTAGAGCATTTTCAAAAGTGTTATTTTAGTTTTTTTTTGGATTATGTTTCACGTTGATATTTATAATAAATACATCTTAATGGAGTGATATGAAATAATTATGAGCGCAACAAACGAGCTAGCCATAGCCATAAAAGAAACGGGTCCATGGCAGCAACTCTGCACACTTACATTATCGGTCTTGATTGAGAAGAAATGATTTCACAAAAGTCTTCAAAAGTAAATGGGTACACTAATTGGTTGCCACTACAATACTTAGGTAAATTGTTATTTATGCCAACCGAGTTCGTATTAATGGAGGTGGTATGTATTAAAGACAAAGAAATAAAAATCAAATGCGATATAATTATGTATACTCGTATTATAGGTACTAAATTGTATGACAACCGCTGTGGCGTGACAGTATTTAACGCGGCAGCTACGCACAGACGCGAATTCGATTCCAGCTCAGTGCAAATATTTATAAACATGAATAATGTATATTTGCATTGCATTATATAGTATAGGTATTTTCGTGCATAGGAGAGAAATGTCAAAGTTCGGGGTTAGCTTTTCCAATCTAACTGCGTGTTTGGCAGAACTTCGACATTTGCCGCGAAGCGACTGTCATTATGACCTCCACAATCCATTGACGATATTAAAGTATTGCAATTAGACCAGTTGTTAAGACATTTTAAGGCTCCAACTATCCGTAACGACTGCTATAGATCTTCGTATGTCACTCGGGACCGATGTCTTAACGTGCTCTCCGAGGCAGTTAATAAGTAAATAGCGGTTGCTGTCATTAATTTGGTCCAAAAAAATGGCAAACAATCACGTTCATTATATGGGAGTCCACCTTAAATATTTATTTTATTCTGATTCGGAACTGAAATTTATTGTTGTGCAACAAAAATACGACATCTATAAATATTTCTACTGTCTAACTATCACGGTTGATGATATAGATACAACCTGGTGACTAACAGATAGAATGTTTTCAGGTTCAGGGTCCCGTCTTAATACGTTATTTAAAAAAGGATTGATGGCGAAAACCGACATCCACGCGGGTGAAACTGCGGTGCAAAAGCTAGTAGTATTATATAAACATAGTTCGCTTGATGGGGTAAACGATAACCGTTACTTCAAGTTTTCAATATGGTGTGTAAGGTGGGACGTGAGTATTGAGAATTCTAAGGTTTTCTTATGGCACTCTGTTCATCTTTCTTTCCAAGTGGCAAGAAAAATGACTAAATGAAAGAGATAAACAACATTCAAAGCAGTACTAAGCAAACAGTTTTCGTTGTTTACTCGCGTTTTTATGTTGAGTAACGGTACTTCCCCATTTCCCCATTTGCGGGGAAAATATTTTTTAATAGTTGGTTCTATAGGCATACTAAAGGCCACGAATTTTTATTTCTTATGAGCTGTACCTAATATTGGGATATATTTTCAGACGGGAAGTGGCTTTTAAATTCAACTGATTTTGAAAATGATTATGGATTCAACATAAATTCATTATTACATTTAATATCAGGTGATATTTAGTTTTCAAAAGTCAATTCAAATTCGACTCTGCATCAGAAACCGCACGCAACAAAGGGGGGTGGGGGTGGATTCCCGCTCAGTGCAAGTATTTTATATGCATGAATTCTATCTATTGACATCGATCTAATTGTTTCAAATCGCACAAAAAAAAATCTTTACCAAATTTCGGAACCCATTTCAAAAATTGAGTTTAATATGGATGTAGATTACAAAAAATTCCAAAAAAATATTTTTGTAAAAATTACGTAACATAAAATAAAATAAACTCACTTTATTTAAAAGTCCAAAATCAAAACTCGAAGAACTTGGAAATATGAAGGTGCACCCGCGACCTCTGCACATGAGGGAGTGATAGGTGAAGACTGTGAAGTATTACTGTGTACTCAGTCTATATAACTCCCGGAGGATTAAGAAGTGTGCGTTCAGGAATTTCCAGGCGCGTCAATAATACAACAATATACGCTTTGTGAACCGAACGTACTGAGTTTCCTTTTAAGTAGATTGTAGGTTAACACATTGTTAATAATTAGGTAATATTGCGATTCATATTAATTATCGTCTTAGTAAATATATAATTAGTCCTTATATTATCTTACAAAGTCTACTAATTTCTTTTTGTAACCGTTATGACGCGCGTTGTAACATTGGAGGTGGCAAAGTAGCAATGCGAATTCATCAATCTGCTATTTCCAAAACAACCCGACAATTTTCTAAATATTCAATTGTTATTTATTTATGCAGAACTTTTACAATTATTTAAGCGTGCACTAAATTGTGTGTGTTGTATGGCGTAGCGGTCGTGAACGTAGCTGCTCCGCAGTAGGCGCGAGTTCAATTCCCGCTCTGTGCCAATACAAATTTGTATGCATGGATATGGCTATATTTGCATCGGTCCAGACCAATGCGTGTCTCGGAGAGCACGTTAAACCATCGGTCCCGGTTTTCTGATTTTATGGCGGTCATAACGGGCAGTTGCAGCCCCAAAAGTCCGTCTAGTCTAACTGTAGAACTTCGACATCGCCAATCGATCGTGAAGGTCAAATGGCAGTCGTTTCACGGAAAAATCGAAGATCAGTCCCATCACTGTCAGACTGGAAAGCCGGCCCCAACTTAGTTGGAAAAAGGCTAAAAACATGACCATACATGTTTGACTTGTATATTACGGTTGAATAAAGAATTTATAAATTCAAATAAATGTGTATCCGTCGCCGCCAACTAACTTAATCAGCAGTTCAACTAACTGCCTAGGCAGTTAACTAGACGGGGCCATTCAATTAATGGCCTTAATGGTGTTCAGCCATTTAATTAAACAGCTAGGCAAATAGCTTGGGTCGATGACGTTTAACTACATGCCTGGCTATTAATTAAACAGTTAGAAAAATGGTTTTTTTTCTTGCATGGTTACAAAAAGAACACGATGGCTTAATGCCTTCTTACCTAACCTAACCAAGTGGGATTGCGCAGCTGTCACAACAAACCTATCACTAATTTTCTGTGATTACACTTCTGTCTACCCTCTCGGGATTTACATGTGTAAGTATATGTATGTATGTATGTAATTTTCTGTCTTATTTCGAAGTAGTGCCCCATTTTACGAGACGGCTGAATATAATTCAGGGGTTAATTGAATGGCGACGTTTAGTTAACTGCCTAGGCAGTTAATTGGACGGCTGATTAGGCTAGTTGGCGGCGACAATAAATCTACTGTTTTATAGCAGTTGTCACAACCTGAAAACAATGGATTTCTCTCCGTCTACTTTCACCCAAGTACATTAAAATAGTCGTAAATGCTTATTGTGAACTCAAACTCGTCAGTTATTTTTTACATAGACCAGTAAAATGGCAATTAAAATGTCACAAATAGCTAGACTAACACTAGTATTTACCAATGTGAAATGTCAAGTCACACTTACATAAGCAAAAGAATATTGAAAAGGACGGATTTTCTTAGATTATTTTTTAAATGGTATTTATTTACCTTATCATTTATACAATATCAACGAAAGCACACTTCAAGCCGAAACACCTGTCAAATATTAATTTATATTGTTACGGGTGAGTTTCGGGCGTAGACGTTTCTTTTAGATATGGGGGTTCAAATGACAGACGCTCTCATAAAGGCCACATAAGCCAAACCAAGAGAAGAAGAAAGAGTAAATGGTTACCGGACTCCGAAGTGAAACGCTCGAATGCAATTGGGAGCAACGCTTAAATATATGATAATGACATCACGTATGATTTTATATTTTAAACGAAAGTTTTCTGATTTATACAACCCCAAATGTAATGAATTTAAAAAAAAAAAGAAATACCGGCCATTTCCTTTATAAATATCAGCCAGTGCGCTATGAGCTGGCCTCTCTGCGATACTCTATATTAGATTACTGTGCACTCAGCAATGTTAATATTCACAAATTTAAAAGCATATCTGCCATCGTTAATAACCCTTTGAAATATTATTATAATGGATACATTCAGTATCATTATTATGATGTATCTATACACGTAGCTTTATATCAGTGCCACGAAGACCACGCTAAGCCAAAGGTACCGGTTGCTACACGAATACATTGTTGGAATTTTACGGATAGTTGGAACCCCAAAATGTCCTACAACCTGTCCCTAACTAGAGAGATTCGACATACGTAGTCGCTTCAAGTAAAATATCAAAGTTTTGTTGTTAGAAAAGCTGCGTGTACACGTAGAGAATTAGAAAGGCAGTAAGTCAAGGACAAGAAGGGTGATGACCTATATACGTATAGGTTTATTATATGACTGTATGTATAACATCATATATGCATACAACGGCTCTTAATAATTGCAGTCTGTCGCACGTCTGTGACTACGTCATGTTGATCTATGACTGCATAGGCAAAGTTTTATTTTGCACAGTTGCGTTTTGCCAATTGTTGTAATTAAAGTACATAAAGCGTTCCTTGGCCACGTAAAAGAGGACTTGCCAAAATGGGTCTTTTGGTAAGGCCTCTTTTACGTAGATGCGGAACATCACGTGTGGCGTAGTTTCCACGCCGCGATTGATGTTTTCCCGTTTACGTCGAACGGGTATATACAGCTTGTTATTAGCTTATTATGTCAGCCACTAGGGTCTGCTTACTCTTACTTAACCTTATAGTTCGGCTTCTATGACTTTCATGGACACCCCAATTGCACGAGGAAAGCTTGCGCAAAAAAAAACTGTTAGTTAATGAGGTTGACTTGTCCCAAAGGTCTTAATAGACCTAATATACCCACTGTTTTTAGCATTTCTAACAACAGTCTTGGGAATTATTGGTCGTCATTGTGAATGCAAGACGAAATGGAAATTAAACGCACTTAAATTGAAAATTGAAACGGCAAGTCAGTTGCAATCAGAGCTATTCCAGGAATTAGAACAAACTCGCCTTTGAACTTTTCTTTAATCAACGTTGCTTCAATTGCGTTACTCATCGACTTCTTAATGGCGAGTCTTGTTCCATCGCATAGTTTAGGTTAGCTCAGATTGTGTATATAACATGAATGGATGATCGAAGCAATTGCAATTTTGCAGTTGCGTTCTTGACAAGTCAATCAATTATGGAGCGGTATTCAATTCGATAAATGGATTAACTCAACCGGATTTTGAATTTTCATATTACCCTACGAGCCCCATGCAAATGCGCTTTTGATTTTTATGTTCGAGTGGTGACATCCATCAGACAGAAATACAACGTTGTAAAGAATTAAATATGAATCGAGACATCTACCCGCACTGATCTGTCTGATTGGGTTGTGTGAAAAACTTATATTTTATGGAGTGCGGGAGAGCAATTATGTAATGAAAATCGACATACCCCACTATAATAGGCACATGTTTGACTTGATATGCAAAAAATCCCTTTGTTGACCACTAGCAATATTAGGTATAGTTATTCCTACATTATTACTGATTACCACTTATATTTTGTATTATTTGTGCATCCTAATAATATTATAAATGCTAAAGTTTGTGAGTTTGGATAGATGTATGTATGAATGGCTGGATGGATGTTTATTACTCTTTCATCTAAAAACTACTGAATGGATTTTAATGAAACCTTACAGTAATATAGCTTACACATTAGAATAACACATAGGCTATATGTCATCACGCTACTACTCAATGTTATTTCTGTTGCTAAACCACGGCGCTGTGCATCGCGCAAGTGCGTGGACATAGCGGTTGGCCGTCGAGAAGGCCGCCACAAATTACTTGCATACAAAAAATTTACGCGCTCAATGGGTTGATACTTGGTATAGGGATGGATAAAGCTTAGGCATGCACACAGACTCTTTTATCGCGATAAATGCGCAGAAATATTGACATTACTTTTGAATAAGGAACAATTAGAAGGTAATTGTCTATTTCGCTGCCTTTACAATAATGTACTATTTATATCAATACAATTTTTTTTATAGTTACGATTTTTTTATTAAAGACGTATTATTTTCCATAGCCCAACGTCGCAATGATTTAAGAGTCCGGACAACGCATTTACAGTTAATAATACATCATTGGATTAGGTCGCCATTTATTGAAGATTATCCTTGAATTTTACCACTGTGTTAGTTAGCAAGCCGAGGATAATTGATGGGCTTCTATCCTTAAGTATTTATTGTCTTTCAATTCAATTGCGTGAATCCTGCGTTTATTATTAGGTATGTTTGTAACGAAGTAATTCCCAACATTAAATTCCTCGTTTTAAAGAGTGGCTGAGATAGACTCGTTGTGAAAAGCGGAGGATTAGGTGTTCTGGTGAACATTGGAAAGACGTATGTCCATCAATGGACTGCAATGGGCTAACTGTTTATCAGTTGATGAAGAAAACTTCCAAAAAATTTAATATTAAAAGTTGGCCCTAATAATTCAATATGCTTATGCTCAGTAATGTTTTGATTCAAATTGTTGTTAAGTCGAAGTTTAAACAAGGTAAACTCATAACGATTTTCACAGATTATTATAAGCTTAAAGCCATGCTTAGTTTGTATCTAGACAGCACTGTGTCATATCTACTATACATAATTAATGATAACTTGTTTCAGATAAAATGATTATATTCAATAGGAGTATACATTTACTTGTTAAACGTTTTAAGCAATGATGTAACTAGCTTAACTATCACAATAATAAAGCAAAAAATAACTAATATAATAAGACCTTACACGCATAACGTGTATCGCCAGAAGAGCAGCCACATAATATCAATATCTCCTAGGTGGAGCCGCATACACCGGCATATTTCATCCCTCAGGGGTCTGGTAAGGCCTCTTAAAAGTTAAATTATTTCAATCTTACTTTCCTTTCATAGTATGATCGGACTCGGACCGTTATCGTCCTTCGATATTTGTGTACCTATGAGACACGTGTGAAATGTAACAAAATAAATAAATAAATTATATCCACTACTGTAAGAGATACTTCGTAGGCGGCTCGTGCGTCCGAGGGCGCCCCCCATGAGCGCGGGCCTGAGGGTGACGGGTGGAGCCGCTCGTCACCCTAGCAGAAGCAGGCCACGGCGACGGCGCGCATCGCGGGACGATGCACGCCCCCCCATACCGGGGACGAGACGGGGACCGCTTGGTCCCCCCTCCCGAGGAGGGCCAGACCAAGACGAATGGCCCTGGGTCAGCTGGGGTGCGAGGGATATGTCGCGAAACAACCTCACCTCCGGCCTAGCACAACGACCCACATACGGCGTGCGGTGTAGTCGGTTCGAGTCCGATATAACCTCCCCCTCCGGCTCCAGAGGGGGGAGGAGGGTACCCGTGGGGATGTCCGCACGTTAAAAAAAGTGTATTATTTCAATTTGGGGACGCCGGACGGCCAGACGGATGATCCATCCGCAGCTTCTGCGGGCCATTTCATCCATTTCCCCGACCCTCCCCTGAGGGAGAGTATAAAAAAAAAAGTGTAAGAGATACTGTTTGACCCAGACCATATAACACTAGAATCCCGAGTGTTCTGATCGACGCTGACGCGCTAACGGTCCGATTCACACACTATGAAATCCACAAAGTTAGACTATAATAATACTGCTAGAGTTTGCTTTTTTAATAAAATATATTTGTAAAAAAAAGTAGTAGCTACAATTACGACCTGTACAATAATATGTGTACGTACTCGTACAACGAGTTCATTAAACCTTGGTGGATTATCTCGAACACCCTTTGGGATAGGTTTCATTATTCATTACACGCATCTGGACGCAGCATAACTAATTCGTATTAGATTGTTTCGCAATAAAATGTTGTATTGTGTACGAGTATACTTGGTACATTATAGATATATAGAATAATTTATTTGTTCACAAGAATAGTAAATTCTCTTAAAGTAAGTGTAAGTTTTTAGGTACAGACTGTGTCAAAGTTTATAATATAATCAGTTATCATTATCATGATTACATTCAAGGGCAAGGTGCCTTCAGAGGTCAGGGGCCGCTAAGTTATCATTATCTGTATACATAAAAATAAGATGCTGTTTATATAAAAATCGTTTGTCTCACTAATACTGGAGAACGGCTGGGCCAGTTTAGCTGATTGTCGTAGCCCAGAAAATGATTAAACGGTGAGAAATGTATATGGGAATAGGTGAAACGGGAATGGGAACTCAATACCACGCGGATGAAGCCGTGGGATTCGGATAATTAGAAATTTACTTGAAATTTAAAAAAAAAATAATTGAACTTTTTGTACCTACATTACAAAAAAGTTTAACTGCCCACCTTCAATTATCTACTGTTGTAGCCAAAGTTACCGCTACTATGAGTGATTGCTGAGTCATTAACATATGATTGTCGTTAGAAAATAGACATTACTCCATAGAACTATATTTTATATGGGCTTGCTCATTACATATACCACCAAACCACAGAGAGAGAGAGAGAGAGAGAGAACCAACATTTTATTATTCCAAATTCCGAGAAACATAGCTCGCAGACGTACGCACTTACCACTTACTATCATTTGCACAATATTCAGTAAAACCCCCGTAGACCTACCTACTCCTCGATACATTTATAATAAGCCTACAATGTTTAGGTTTAAACCACGGATATCTGTGTTATAAACTCATTTGTTCCAACTTATGCAAACAATACTCAAGAAAATAAAAAAGTTTAAGAAGATGTGTGGGTTGATTTAATTTTGCATTATCAAAAATAGTTTCTCCTAATGTACTAATCACCTATTTATTAAACACTTCATAAAGTTACAAATAAAAGAAAGAAATAATCAATTTCACCCTTTTTAGGATTATTAGACTAATAATTTCATCATGATCTTCTTTGCATTATTCCGGTCGTATATGAGAATAATTTCCGAATTTTATATCTCCACTTTATACCGTCTTGAGCGTCTATGGTAGGAGACCATTGGGATGCATATAATCTTCTACGACGCCAAGCCAGTACTTCTTGGATCTCTTTCCTACCGGGTTTGGCACAACCAGAACATAGCCTAGTGGTCGCCACATACCGTGCCTGCACCAGGGAACATCACGGTCATGAAAGCTACGATGGCTACGAGAATTTCTTATACAATCGAACTTCATCGGACCTTTAACCTAGAAATCAAACGCTCTGCCGCCACATCACATAGATCATGTTACCAAATAATTATTTAAAGATTCACTCGTGCCAAATTTGTGGTTTCCATTTATACCTGTACTTACCTACCAATTATAAATACAGGCATGTAAACAACTTTATCAGTATGTCTCTTTTTGTCTTCATTGTTCTACAATACATCATATAATTGACAGGGGTTTTTACTAATGCACGTTCATCCTTAAAATATAAATAATATCATGTATATGATTTTCCTCGGCAAACAAGACTACGTGACTGCTACATATTTCTTAAATAGGTGTATAATTCTTGTTGTATGGATAACAGTTGACAAGCATGTGAGATTTCATACTTGAGTTAATCCCAGTCGACTTCGAAGTAAATGTATGTGAAATTTCATTCTATTACCAACATATTTTCTACTCTATATGTAGCAAGTACTAAAAATATTGTTATTATATACTGGACAATAAAGCAAGGCACGCTCACTATTCGGGGTGTATGGAGCCCCACTAAAACCTACAGGCCTTAGCGAGTCTTAACTACAATCCGCTACGTATCAGGAATTTATTGATTCATCTAAGTCAATATAAAATAGATATTTTCCTTTTAAGCAACTTTTGTTATTAAGTGTTCAACGGCTTTTTGATAAAGCTAACACATAAATCAAAAAGAAGACAGCCTCTGTGGCGTAGCGTTAGTGAACGCGGCCGCTACGCAGGAGGTGCGGGTTCGATTCCCGCTCAATGCAAATATTTTAATGCATGAATATGTGTATTTGCATTGGTCTGGCCGTGCCCCGGTTATCATACGAACATCTATGGCAGTTGTGACGGGTAGTTGGAGCCCTCAAAAATCCAACAACTGGTTTCACTGCATCGTTCGATACCGCCTTTGGGTTGTGGAGGTCAGATTGCAGTCGCTTCACGGAAAATATCAAAGTTCAGCCAAGTCCGCAGGTAGACCAAGCTTCAGATGTGACTGGGATTAACGCTAGGATGAAGAAGAAGATAAATCAAAAGGATTTACGTACCAATAGCTAATAGAGGCAACATATGCTTTTAAGTATTATCTACAGATATGAATCAACAAAATTAAATGTCGAGTCATATTCATATCAGACGTGTTATTATATCTTGACTCATATCTTATGATCTAATGGGATCAGCGGGGTTACCCCAAAGATTTGCTCTGTACGTAGCACAGCACCTACGTAGCCGTGATTTTATGTGAGTAATACAACTGTGTAATAGGAGTTCTTTCCAAATTGGATTTTTTGCTTTGGAGTTGTTACCATATCGTTCAATGCTTGTTTGAAGAATCAATTTTTTTGCTTATTGTTTATCTCCTTTATATATTTTTTTATTTACACTAATTACATAAAGATAGCCGTCGTTACGGGTAGCTGAAGCTCTCAAAAATTCGACTTGTCTAACTACAAGACTTCGTTATCGCCAATTGATTGTCGAGGTTAGAAGACAGATGCTGCATGAAAAATATCGAATTTCAGCCGTATCATAGTAAGAAAGCTGACCCCAAGTGAGTTATTAAAAAGCAAACGGTACAGAGACGTCACAAAGATAAGGAGTCGGCAGAGCGTGTGGATCTTCCCCAATGTAGCACAGGTGCATTAGCTACGGTAATTGTTTCACTGGTGAACACTTAACTGGTAAAAGAAAGTTGCTTCATTGATATTTAAGTTTGTTCTACCAAATGGATAGAGTATACCCAGTAGGCATTATAACTGTACCAGGGTCACACAGTTCTGGTAAACGAATCCATCATCTTCTAATCGTTATTCCCGGTTACATTTACCTCGGAGTCTGTTTGCTTTTCCTCCAATATGAGTGAGGTTAGTTCTTGCCATAATATGTTGATGCAGGTGATCCCACCTCTTGGTGGGATTACCTGGGAACACCATCATTAACGATTCATTTGATGACTAGGGCAATTGTGTGATCTTTTTGATTATGATTATTATTTTGTTTGACACATACATTATTATTATACAGAGATAGTAAACCTTTGTCACACCATTAAGACCTGGAATTCCTTGCCAGCTCACGTGTTTCCCTCTTCCTACAGTCCCGGGTTCTTTAAGCGGGGCGTGAAACAGCATCTGATGAGGACATCGAGCTGAGAGCCACCGTTGTTAACACGGCACGTGTATATAATGGTGGCCCTCTTCCAATGAATGAATGAATGTACTATCTGAAACCATAAGGACTTACAGTCGAAGCACTTACCGCTAAGCTACGAAGCTTCTTAGCGTACCTAACAAAATAAACAATCTGTAGCTTTTTTTTTTTTTTTTTATAAATAGGACACGTCAATTTGACTTTACCTCGCCTGATGGTAAGCTGAAGGTAAAGTCTCAAGAAAGAGGGTCACCATTATGTACACGTGCCATGTTAACAATGGTGGCACTCAGCTTGACGGCCTCATCAGATGCTTTTTCACGCCCCGCTTAAAGGACCCGGGACTGTAGGAAGAGGGAAACACGTGAGCTGGCAAGGAATTCCAGGTCTTAATGGTGCGACAAAGGAAAGAGTCACCGAACCGCTTGGTTCTTGAAGGAATGTTCTGCACCGTATAGGGGTGACATCTAAGTCCTGCACGTGTCGTCCTGTATAGGAAGGGGGAGGGTGGGACTAATTGGAATAGCTCTTCAGAACATTCACCATGGTAGAGACGGTAAAAAACTGCCAAAGAAGCAACATCTCTACGCATCTGCAGAGACTCGAGGGTACTCGTGACCTCAGGATTTCCGATAATGCGGATCGCACGTCGCTGCAACCTGTCGAGAGCATCTAATAAGTACTTTGCGGATCCATCCCAGAGATGTGAGCAGTACTCCACGCAGGAACGAATTTGTGTCTTGTAAAGAAGACACCGTTGCTCCGGCGTGAAAAACCGTCTCACTCTGTTCAGGACTCCGAGTTTACGCGAGGCTGCTTTGATGATACTCTCGAAGTAGTTTTTGTTGTTCAGTTTGCAGCGAACATCCATACCTAGGATATTGAGGTTGTCCTGCAGTGGCAGTGGCGTGCTCTGAAGAGTGGGAAGGGGAAGGAAAGAAGATACCTTTGCTGTAAACGCACATGCCTGCGTCTTCTTGGCATTGAACTCGACCAGGTTCTCAGAGCCCCATTGGGAAATGTGATTCAGGATCCGGTCAAGCTCAGTGACAAGAAGCTGCCTTTTTTCCGCGATATGCGTCTGCTTATCCGCAGGACGTCCATGATAACTCTCGTGTAGGGTGCTATCATCCGCATAGCAATGAATGCTGCCGGTCGACAGCATGTCATTGATATGCAGAAGAAAGAGAGTTGGCGATAGGACGGATCCCTGCGGTACGCCGGCATTTACCTGCAAGAACTCCGAGGCTCGTCCATCACAAAGGACGCGAATACGGCGCTCCTGCAAGAAGCCGGCAACCCAGTCGCACAGTCTAGGAGGCAGACCAAAGGCTGGTAACTTGGAAAGAAGCGACTTGTGCCAAACTCTATCGAAAGCTTTGGCGATGTCAAGGCTAATTGCCAATGACTCGCCGTGCTTGTCCATAGCCTCACCCCAAATATGGCTAACATACGCCAGAAGATCACCCGCTGACCGTTTCGGCCTGAAGCCATATTGCCGGTCATTAATTAGGGAGTGATCTTCAAGGTGACGCATGAGCTGTTTGTTGATAATGTGCTCGAACACCTTGCACAGCACTGAGGTGACGGCTAAGGGTCGATAGTTGTTTGGGTCTGAGCGATCCCCCTTCTTGGGGATCGGCTGTACATTCGCCTCTTTCCAAGCCGAAGGCACTGTACCAGAGCTGTAGGACAGCCGGTACAGCCGCGCAAGCATTGGAGACAACTCCGCTGCACATTTTTGCAGAACCACCGCTGGAATACCGTCCGGACCACTGGCTTTCCGGACATCGAGTGATTGCAACACCGCTCGGATATCGCGTTACCTGATACGAATATCAGGAATTGCATGGTCACTGACGGGCAGTGTCGGCGGCTCCATACCACAATCATCGACTCGGGAGTTGGCCGCAAAGCGATTAACCAGCAAATTTGCTTTCTCTTGCGGCTCATGGGCCAGGGATCCATCGGGATTGCGCAGCGGGGGCAGCGAAGGCTGGCAGAAGTTGGCTTGCACGGCTTTGGCCAGTCGCCAATAGCCACGGCTACCCGTGGGATGCTCTACTAGCTCCTGACCAAGCCGCGCTATGCGCTGGGCATCCGCTCTGACATAAGCCCTCTTGCAGGCCTTTGTGGCTCTGTTGTACGCCGCCTTGAAGTAGCCCACGTTGGGATCGCACGTAGCGCGCGCCCTGATCCAAGCGCGGTACGCAGGCTGTTTATGATTAACAGCCTCCGCGCACTCGCGCCCGAACCAGGGGCGTGCCCTGCGGACACCGGCGACATCGGTGTAGGGGATATAATATTCCATGCCCAGACTGATCTCACCGGCGACAGCAGTTGCGGCCTCAGATGGGTTCTTACCTCCAAAGCAGCGTTCAACCCACGGGATGGACGCAAAATAATCACGCAGTCCATCCCAGTCCGCTGACGAGTAGTGCCAGAGACGCCGCTTCCCCTGCACGGGACGTGGGGGCGCTAAAATGGGCACCTCGGAACGGACCAGACAATGGTCGGATTCACCTAAAGCGGCGCTCACTGAAACACTGTACTGGTCCGGGCGACTCGTCAGCAGAAGGTCTAGCAGAGAGGGCTCATGGTCCGACCTTTTTGGTATCCTAGTGACCTCGTGTACCAATTGGGTCAGGCCATGCGCCAGAGCAAATGCATGGGCGGCTCTTCCCGCGTGGGTTGTTTTGGCGGAGCCCAACCAGATCTCGTGGTGGGCGTTAAAATCCCCCAAAAACACCAGTTCAGCGTTCGGAAACCGCTCCTGCGCATCATCTGCCGCCTGACTAAGGTATTCAAAGAGTCGAGTTGTCTCGGCATCTCCTGTATGGGAGCGGTAGAGGCACACATAGATCTGACTCGTAGAGCCATGGTCTATGTGTACCCAAAGGGTGGAAAAGGATGGGTCCTCTAGGCAGCGCAAACGGCGACAACAAACATCCGCCCTAACAAACACGCACACCCCGGCTTTTGCGCGGAAATTCTCCTCAAGGACATAGCCGGGGTAGAGTAAGTAGGTCGTGTCATCAGGGCGGCGTATTTGTGTCTCCGTAAGAAACAGCATTGCTGGTTTCGCCGTCTCCAGGTGTTGGTGGACGGCGTTGAGGTTTGTATGGAGCCCACAGATGTTCGTGGACTCCACCTCAAATAGCGAGCTCGAGGGAGAGTTTCTTGCCGCTGTGTAGACCAATCTACTGTTATTATGCGCTGCCATGAGGATGAAGAGGAGGGAAGGCGTGAAAAAGAGGCGATTGTTGTCGCAGCACAGCGTGACAAAGCGTGGGATATTGGTTTTATCTATGAATGTGAGGTATGGCGAGAGCCGACGCGCCGAACGGAAGGGCCCCCGTACCCCCCCGAGTATGGTCGCCGGGCTCCCTCGTCCGGTCACCAACCGGCACGACGAGCCATATCGGGATTATGCGCGACCTGGTGGGGCAGCCTCCCAGGGTGGTTAGTCCCGGTTGGGCCCCTGTACTATGCCGCGGGCGGCCAGCGGCACCACCGTTTCTACAGGTCTCCCTGTTCGGCGCGTCGCCCCGCGCCACCCCCCACTAGACTACGCCAAGACCCACCGGTCCCACTCGTGCTGCGACCTCAATCCCCCCTGCCCGGCTATGCACTTGCTGACCCCTGAACGCAATCCAACCGAGATTGGATTACTATGGAGGATTTTTCGCAAAAGTGCACGGTGGTACTAACCCGGTCGAAATTTGTGACAAATTTGTGCCATCAAATTTCTACCATACATATTGTATGACGTCAGTCGTCGGTTACGGTTCAAAAGTCAAGTGAACCTGACGCGAGTTTAACACTTTTTACCCATCCAACGCGGAAAAAAACGATTTCTTTTTAAAAAAAAAAATTAATATTATTCTAGGACTACCTGAAAAAGCGATTTCATTAAAGGGCTAAAGATTAAGCAAAGTGAAGAAGGAAAATTAGGAAGCAGGCTCCGAGCTCCGAAGTGGGAGCCTCGGATGTAAACGTGACACAGCGCCACTGAGATGACGATGATAATGATACATCATCATAATTATAGGTTTGACGCAACATTTCATTCTTTTCCATATATTCCTGTCAGATTTTATCTCCTCTGTGACTCTCTACCTTGCCATAAATAATCTTTCAAGCAACATACTCCTGGGGATTGTTTTCCGTAGCTACTCAGGGTCCCACTTTCATAGGGGCATTTTATGTGTTTTTTGCCGGATCGTTTTTTTTTTTGGAAATACCTTCATATTATCTGCACATTCTACTTAGAGACGACTTGATCAACGCCATAAACATTTTATTCACGGATATACGTACATAATAGTGTTGATAGATTATTGTGGGCTTGTCTACTACCTAAGTTGCATAAAAAAAAATTATGAATACGTAAAAGAGCTTTGGCATTTTAATATATTTTGATCTGTCTAAACAATACCTACCAACATTTTCGTGAGGCTGTTAAACCGTCCGAATCACTCATTAGGTACATTACTTATATTCAATCAGATTTCTGAAATTAAGTGTAATTCACACTGTAACAAAGATGGATGTAACACACTTCTGCTGACCCTTGAATGGTTAGCCAGATGTGTTCAATATCTATATTTTACTAGCAACCATGTTTCCCTATGCATAGTCGGGCACGTTTCTGCCGTTTGACGCACACCATCGAATATGAAAATACCGCTTTGCGTGTTACGGAAGAATTGCCTAACCGGGAAATACTGACTGTGAAAATGAGTCTAGAAGCTTATATTATTGTACAAAATGTAACTAATTAAGTAATTTCAGGTGTTTATAACGTTACAAATAGACACGCCATCTTTATTTTATGGATATATAAAAATAAATATTTAATAAACAAAATAGAATAGGTTTGTGAGGGAATAGATTGTAAGGCTCAACACAATTGTATTATATTATCTACATCCATTGCTATATTATTTTGTTGTTTGTAATAGACAAAGTTAAAACTTCATCTTTTATATCCAAAGCAAAGAGGACAATAGGCATAATAGGCTCTTATTACATTCGTATTATTTATTGTTGTGCATTTATAGTTACGATTTTATTAAGTCGTCTGCGGTCTATTATTAGTGCCAGCACTGGCTGTTAGGTATATTCAAGTTAAACTGTATTTATGTAACTACAAAACTAATTACTTTGACGGAACAATACGGATCAGGGATTTACAATGAATTCATTAGGATAAATCAAAAGGGGAAAATGCTATTGTAACTTACATGACAATACATGACTTGTCTTTTAATTGATCGAGAGATGAACAGTTGGTCATGAAACGATTTAAAAGTAAATAAGAACTAGTTGATGCCCGCGGCCCCACCGCGTGGAATTTTGATCCCGTTCCCGTGACCCATCGGAACTTATACCCGGGATGAAGCGTCTATGCGTTATTCCAGACTATACTACCACCCTACTAAATTGTAGCCAGATCAGGTCAGTTGTCAGAGCGTGATTGAATAAAAAACACCCAAACATCTTCACAAAAATTCACATAGATAATACACACACCAGAGGAATTAGCGGAACAAAAAAAGGAGAGTTTAAAATAGTTAGTTTTATTTTTAAACAAACAATAATTAAACATGAAACAACAACAACATGATTGATAACGAGTGTTTCCCCTTCGTGCCCTGATTAAGGTTTCCATCCGTCTGGGCATGCTACGAATGATGCTGTCAATGATTTCTTGGGGTAACCTCTACCATTCTTTAACTAATGTGTTTCGCAGCTCGCCCAGAATGTTAGGAGGTGGCATTCTTGATTTGACACTCCTCTTTAGCAAGTCTCGAACGTGATCAATCAGATTCATATCCGGGGACTGTGCTGGTGCTCCACTCCATCACCGTAACACCAACATGGTTTAGGTATGCCTGTACTGAGCGAGCACTGAGAGCCCGAGCATTATCCTGCATTAAAATAAAGTCGTTACCAATAAATGGGGCAAATGGCACAACATGTTCCTCTAAAATCTCCCTGATATATCGATCAGCAGTCAGATTTCCGCCGTCGACTACCGCTAACTCCGCGCGAGCTCCTAAACATATCCCTCCCCAAACCATAATTTTATGTTCCGCTAATTCTGCCGGTGTGTGTATTAGTAGGAGCTGAATTTCTAGCTTGAAAGTGAAGTCCAATGAAATATACACGTAATTTATAGGACATCATGTTTAAAGTTGGATATTTTTAAAGTTAGAGTTGTCAAAACATCAACAGTTGAAACTGCATCACTCTTTATGCGCGTGAGCTGAAGAAAATATTAAATATGAAACCATCGAGGCCAACCCAAAACTAATGCAAAAATAATTTTGCTAATCCTTCTATATATAACGGAGTTGTATTAACATGAATGGTGATAACATGTTATGTCATTTGCCAAAAACTTTCCGTATTATATCGATTTAGGACTAGGTAATACTCGAGCTCAGACATTTCAGAATATTTTTAGATGAGCTACATTATTCTAATCTCCCTTTGCAAAGCTTTCGCTCCTGATAGTATCTGGCGCATGGCCAGAGACTCACTACTGCACCGTTCTACCCAAGGGATAATTTTAACCCATCTGCAAGCTATTTGATTTTGTGACCTGCCTATTACTATCGTTATTGTGATAAGAGGCTTATCTTACAGTTTATACACTACTATGTAGTTACGATATTGAAGTAGATACTGATATATTTTTTCATTACTCATACTCTGAAAGTAGGTTTGAAGCAGCCTGAGGAGCGGGATGAAAGTAATACTTTTCATCCCTAGAGAGAATCGCTTTCAACTGACAGCTGTCAAATTATGAAATAGTAGATTGTTCAACAAGGGACTAAAACAAGCCATAATGACACGAGATGTTAAGCGAGGGTGGCTAATAGTTCGAGTGTCATTATGGTTGTTTAGTCCCACGTTAAACACTCTACTTTTCACTTTGAATGCGAGGAAAAAAGTGACGTTCTATACAAAAGTATAATATTTAAAAAAAAAATTAAGAAATAGGCAAATATCTTTTTCAACCTAAATATATTATTTATCATATCGATAACGCCTCCGTGGCGTGGCGGTAGTGAACGCAGTCGCTACGCAGGAGGCGCGGTTTCGATCCCCGCTCAGTGCAAATATTTGTATGCATGGATATGGGTATTTGCATTGGTCTGGGAGTTTCTATGTACCTATAATATGCATGCATTTACAAAAAAAAATATTTAAGTGTGTTTATCCGTATTCTAGATTCCATAATACAAGGTAGTAAAGCTATGCTCACCATGGATCTAGATAGCGTTTTGTGAAATGTTCTGGATTGTTTATTTATTTTTATTTATTTTTATTTATTTATAATAACAAAGTTTCTAAGTTGCACAATTAATTGGTGTAATTGGTGATTACAACGCAAGCTTATTACGAATAATCTATTTAAAATTCAAATTGCAAAGGAATTTGTCCCGCGCTTTTTTTTTTGTTGTTAAGTGACGTACGGTTTATATGCTTGCATATATATTTAGCCAACAGATTCAAACTTGAAAAATAATTTAAAACTAATTGGAAATGGATAATAAAATGAACTTATTCTTAATACTTACATAATAATTAATTAAATTAATATCATTAATCGTGGTTCACGAAATTAAATGGGATTTTTTGATTTTTTCAAATGTCATTTTGAGGTTATTTCTATACACAATTACTAAAAAGGTGATAATCCTCCCATTCACAAACACCGTGATTGGCTGTTTAGGAGTTATCAAAGTAAATTTAAAAAAAATACTTTAGTCCCTAGAGATTAATAAGGAACTTTAGTCCCGATATGCAGGGACTAAAGTAACATTTTAAGAGCATGAGAAGTGAAAAAAAACTAATTCTATTTTCACATTTTAATGTACCAACCATGTACCAACTTTCTATACAGCCACTCAATTACAGCGCGATGTAAAATTGAAATAAAATAAAGTTAAGTATTGATTAAAGAATATATATTTTTTAAATAACTTTCACTAAGTTTTTTACTAATTTACTCATATTTTTTATTAATAATTTACTGATTTTTTCGTTAGCTTATTCATGTTTTTATTTTTACTTGCCTTGTATTCGTAATGAAAAGCACAGTGTTTACCTCGGGACTTATTTAGTCCCTCGAACTATTGGCGCCCGAACGAAGTGACTACTAACGTCCTCTCGGAACTAAATAAGTTACTTTCACCCCTAGGGTAACAGTGTACTATTTGTTTTCAAATGTTTAACTTCATTCTTTATTACTGTTTCGACTTGGATATAAAATCACTGAACCAACTCGAGCATAACAAAACTGATAGTAAGCTTTCATCAATGCGAATAAAAGTTAACAACTCAGATAAAGAACTCAGAGAGAGAAATATAAAGAGCTATCTAAGCCCAGATATTACTGACACTATTTTTTGTTTGCGATTGCAATGATTTTTGAGTATATTGAACTATATTAATATAAAATTATTGGAATATATTTGAAAAAAATTCCGTGGTCTGTAAAAGCCAGAAAACGGGTGGCGTTATAACGCCCGGTAGTAAAATCGGCTACCAAAACTAAAGTCTTGATCGCAGACATTTTTGGAATGAAATGAAACATTGAAAGCTCGTTGAATGTATTTCGTAACGCTTACAATAGTTTATTTATCCAAAAACGCAACATAGATATGATAGGAAACAAAACATATTTTTGGGTGTAAAGTGAATGTAGCTGACATTTACTATACAGAATTTTGATTTTTTTACGAGTAGTACACAGAAAAAGGTAAATCACTTTCGGACTCCTCACTATTTGAAATTGTATCTTCATATACAATCTCTGCTGGAGCTCTTAGGCGGGAACCTGAAAAGTAGTAAGGACATTGCAATACATTGTAGTTATTACAGTGATTGAAATGAAATACGTAATAAGCTCAAAAAGCAATATCAAACCTGGTAGATTATGTAATGTTACAAATTCTTCATCGCCGGATTCTCGTCTATTACTTCCGTATTTGGATTTTCCGGAGGAAAAATGGTAATCCCACTGGGCAGGTCGTCATCAGAATCTAAATGTTGTAATGGATGTAGGACACGACGGTACTTCCATCCACTTAAGCAGTATGACTGAGGAAGTAACTCCGCTCTACAGAATAAACCGGCCATAATAACCTCGTGTTGTGTTCCCGGCGGTGAGTGGGGTAGCCATAGCTCGCTGGAGGGTTATGTGCTGTCAGTGGGAAGACCAAAAGCTTGTTGTCAGTCGGCAGCACGAGTGTGACTC
Source organism: Eilema caniola (assembly GCA_949126895.1). Taxonomy (NCBI): domain Eukaryota; kingdom Metazoa; phylum Arthropoda; class Insecta; order Lepidoptera; family Erebidae; genus Eilema; species Eilema caniola. The sequence continues at coordinate 9,194,068 of OX421460.1, read as the reverse complement.
TCCTGGTGTTAAACACGTTCCATAGGCCAATAATACATGCCTTTAATACAGAATAATACTATATCTACCACCAGCAGCTGCCCGCAGCTCCGCCGACGTGGATGTCGCTTATCGTACAGTTTAAATTTTAGCGTGGAGACTCGAGCGTCGAGCGATGTTTAGACACTCTACTCGTCTCTCTATTCAACTCTCTAATTGCTTCTCTATTCGACTCTCCACTTAGCTCTATAGTTCAATCTCTACTCGAATTAGTACTAGACTCTATACTCGCCTCTCTTCTCGATTCTCTAATCACCTCTGAGTTCCACTCTCTAATCGACTCTTTACTCAACTCTGTGCTGGACACTCTACTCGACTCTCTACTCGCTCATGTACTCGCTTCTCCATTCGCTTCTCTAATCGCCTCTCTACTCGACTCAGTACTCTCCTCTTTACTTGCCACTATACTCGATATTCTATCTGCATCTCTAGTCGATTCTCTACTCCTCTTACCTTTGCCCTTCTCCCACTCTCTTACCTACTCCATCCTCATTCCCCTTTCCCGGTGTATCTCTTCTCTACTCCACTATGTCCCTCCCCAAGCTCTAATCTGCCTGTGTATGTATTTCATCAGGATTTCTGCAACGATGAATTTTCATCCTCGATCCTCCCAATAATATCACCCTTTGACCCCTTTTTCCGCGATAAAACTTGGCTATGTCCCATGTCTGTTGTCAAGCCCTAATCCAAAAAAGCAGTAAAAGACGGACAAAGTTCCTTAATTCCTTTTGTATTTATAATATTATTATGGATTAACCAAAAAGGTTCACCGTACCCGATGAAAATAGGATGTTGGGAAGCTAGCATCAACTTGGAGTGTTTAACAGGGCAAATCAGTACTTCTGAATGCGACTTCAGTGAGACAAACAGACAAACCATATCTTGTTCAAAATCGCGTTACCGCCATCTCGTATTTTTGTAACTAAATTATTGAATTACTAATTTTAATTTCGTATTTGCTTACACAATTGCGTGTGTAAAAATAAAGTCTTTTTAGTTACAAAGTTTAGTGCCTACTATAAAAAATCAACCATGAGAATAATCTCAATCTCATTATTGCTCACCGGTAAGAACGTAGGATTTTAAGTCTGACCAATACCTTTCTGACAAAAAAGTCCCCATCAAAATCCGTCCAGTAGTTTTTGCGTCCATCGGGAACAAACAGACAAACAGACAAGAATTCCAAAAAATATATTTTAGTATTCAGTATCGTTAAAATAGCATAACCCAAGTTTTTTTTTAATATCTCCAATGTACAGACACGACCACTTTACAATTATATAATACACTTGTGGACACATCTATTGGCCCACCTTAGAGTTTAGGTTTTGATGGCTCTACCTAAATATGATTGCTAGATTGAACAAAAACTATTGATGCAGTTTTAAACCTGATACATTTTACCATCTTTTTCGATCGTATCTTTTTCAATTTGAATTCAGAATACCACAGGACATGGAGCTACGCCTAACAAGTCGCGTATGCGCCTTGATGGGTGCAGTTGATTTTTGAATAAAAAACATGTTTTATCAAAATAAAGGTTTGAATATCAAATAAAGGTTTAATTTAATAACGCGTGTTGCCTCCATGGCCATCTACGACAGCTCTCATACGATTAGGCATAGAGTTTATCAACCGTTCTATGAAATTTTGAGGGATCATCTCCCATTCCTCTTCTATGGCAGTTTTCAACTCCGGCATCGTCTGGGCAACTGGCTGACGAGCCCTAACACGTCCTTTTAGCTCGTCCCACATGTGCTCAATCGGGTTCATGTCTGGGCTTCTGGCTGGCCAGTCCATAACTGTGATGTTCCTATCCCGAAGATATTCCCTGACAATGCCGGCCGTATAGGCTCTTGCATTATCATGCATAAAAAGGAAATTTGGGCCCATATAGTCCACGTATGGCATCACGTGAGGTTCTAAGCACTCACGAATGTACCTTTCAGCATTTAATGTTGGCAACCGTGGTCCCGTAATAACCTCAAGTTGAGTTTTGCCGCTCACGGATGTACCGCCCCAGATAGTCCATGAGCCACCGCCATAAGCAACCCTCTCTTAAAAGCAGCATTGTGCAAAACGCTCTCCCTTACGTCGGTAGACCATCTTCCTTCCATCATTGCCATGTAACGCAATATTAGACTCATCAGAAAAGAGTACACGGCTCCAATGCTGCTGAGTCCAATTTAAATGAGTGCGCGCGAAAAGAAGATGCGCTGTTCGGTGGGTTCGTGTTAGTTTGGGGCCATTAGCTGGTTTGTGTGGCACCATATCGCGCTCTTCTAACCTTCTCCGAACAGTTCGAGCGCTCATAGATACTCCGTGGAAGTCACGAAGTTGGTTTTGTATCTCAATAGAGGTAAAGTGACGATTTCTCAAGCTGGTCGTCACGATGAATCGATCCTGCCCTTCAGTTGTGACACGAGATCGTGGCTTTCCTTGGCGACGAACAAAGTCGGCAGTCTCTAGGTACCTCCGATAAACATTTCGAACCGCAGATCGACTTAAATTAAGTTGAGCACTCCCATTTCTTTGGCTGTATCCGGCCTGGATAAGTGCCACAGCTTGGGCGGCGACTTCAGGCGAAGTATCCATAGTTTATTGATAGAACCTCACCTTAATGCTAAGAATAAGTAATGTTAGTTGCAAAACCAAAGAGAAAAATCTCACTTTCGAGTATTAAATCCAAGTAAACGAATAAACTCAAGTTTTCTTAGTATTCGATTGTTTAATATCAACGAAGAGGCGCCAAATTGTCTTTTGTTTCTTTAAATTCTGTGTTCGAAATTCAAAATAAAACTATTGAATAAAATTATGAATGTGCCTGGTTCAAAACTGCATAAAAACTTTTTGCTCGATCTAATATATTTTTTTTGTTAGGACTAAACGAAACCACAGAATAGATAATAGTACGAAACTTAAAATGCAAGGTGGGCCAATAGATGTGTTCACAAGTGTAGTATAGATAATAATGCATGCAACTCTTTGCTGCAAATAACCGCAAAATTAAATAAGGTATAAATAAGGTAAAAAGCTTAAAATTTAGTTTTTTTCCTATTTTTAGTTATTAAATGAGAACATCATCATGTCGTTTGGGTACACACAATACGTCAGAAGCATTTAAATAGCACATACTCATCAGAATAATGTTATAGTAGATTATACGTTACGTAACTGAACAAAACTGGCCAAAAGTTAGTACAATATTTTAATTCTTATTTATGATTTTATTTTATGATTTATTCTAATGAATTACGTAAAATAATTATCTTCAGACATGTCAGTAGACTGGATGTAGAAGGCAAAGGGTCGGTTGCTATGGTGCATACTTTAATTATTAGATTGATGGATTAATATAAGCGATATCTAAAAAGCATGACAGTGAGAACGTTTTCACACTCATCCGATATCCGATAGCCAACATCCGATATCGGAGGAAGTCAAATGTATGAGATATGTATCTCTCTTTCACATTGTTCGGCCCGATATCGGTTATGGGAGCCAACACCACTGTTTTTGCCCGATATCGGAACACAAAGCAACAGCGACTGTAAGCAATTTTCGACCTTAATGACATTTTTTTGAGTTACATGTCTTTTCGCCATAATTGATGACGCTGATCACAAATATAAGAAAAACAGCTCGATACCATGTCATGTCCATAAGGTCGAAAATTGCTTGCACTTTTTTGCTTTTTTTCCCTATCCCTAACTAGTCTGTGCTATCGAGCAAATGGCCGTATCGGGCCGATTTTATCGGATAAATGTGAATACACCACATTACAAGGTGTCGGCTATCGGATGTCGGCTATCGGCGTCCGACACCGATATCGGATATCGTATATCGGATGAGTGTGAAAACGCTATAATATCTAACTTATAATGTTGCAGTACATCACAATAATTTCTAACAAGGAAATTGAACATGTCAATTGCAATTAAAAACCTTTAACAGTCAACCCAAAGCTACGAAACCAAAATTCCTCGAATTCACAAATGATTTCCAGGCAGTAAGATCGGGGATCAAAGCCCCAGGACATTCCGGGTACGGTGAAGTAGCATCACAAATGGCGAGATAGTACATGGATAATGAGTGAAAATCGTGATCCCGGTCGTAGAACAGATATAACAGTATTTCAAGTTTGAACCAAATATCATTTCGATTTTATAAAAATGTAGTCTTTAGAGCTAATCGACTAATACCTAAGGCTAAGTAAATAGATAGATAGAAAGATTGACAACTCTTTATTGTACACCAACATTAGATTACAAGAGATAACATAGATTTGGTTACTCGGTCCTGTAAAATATTTGATAGTGTGAAAAGGAGAAAGTATTATCTTTTATTTGTTTGTTTTAAGGTGTAATCGATTATAATGTATCTTTGTTATATAGATATTGAGATATTACATGATCTTGCCAGTACAATGAAGTTTGAATTCCAAACATTCAATAGAATCTGGGTGAAATTAAGTACAGACATAGAATACCAACTAAAATGGCAGATGGTACAAATTGTTTGATTTTCTTGGTCTACTGCTTATTTTCTATACTGTATATGAGGCTAAACGACAAAACGACCCAGGAAATTTGAATGTGAACACAAAAATGAAAAATATTAAAGCGATCCCTTTCAACTTTTTGCTCTTGTTATGTATTCCAATTTATTATATTTTTGTGCTCTAATCATTAGGGGCCTTTTAGTATTTTCTTTTTATACTGCTGCACCTATTTAAATATTCTTTATCTCCATACATTATGCTCATGACTATTTCCTTCCGAGATAGGCCGCCTACTGCTTCTATTCTTACATACTTCATGAGCTTTCTCTATCGTCTAAGATCCCACCTAACAAGTCCTTCACCTATCTGTTTACCGAATGAAAAAAAAATATTTTAGCAAATAAAATATGTTGCTGAACGAACACCAATAAGTGTACCAAAAAAATCTGGTTAAAATTAGTTACGATTTTTTTTAAACATGTTTATTTTTTTTCATTAGGTGAACAGATGGGTGAGTGTCAATGTTAGGCCGGATCCTGATCTACTACCTTTAAACTTTCATGCACGCTGACCCTGGCTAGCTTGCGCATTCACCTATATAGTACTCATTCGTCCTACGTACCCAACCAGTTACATCAAATACAAAATTATTTTCAGTATGTTTTGAGTATTTATGATTATAAGAGTATTAGATTATAGGAGAATTACATAAAACCGTATAAATTTTTTACAATATGACACACCAGTATGACGTAAATACTATGCGAAAACATAGAGCCCTTGGGACACACAGTTCAACTTCGCTTTTCGTAATCATAACATTATAACTTTTAAGCACTCTGAGTAAGTCTGAGGAAGTACTTTTACCCTTCGGAATATGACAGTCAAAAAACCTGAAATTATGTTGTCTAATGATATTTAAGCGGGCATTTTTCTCTTGATGGGAGACTTCTATCTTAACATTAGTCCCGATTGCATCTAGGACTTTCACCTCGTGTCTCTTTCTCCTCCTTAAGATTGAACTTATCTTGGAGCTTATAGCTTCTACTCAGAAGCGACTGTATTCTGAAATTCCGACCCTGAGTGAAAAACCTGCGTCAGAGTCTCGTCTAATAATCTGCTGATGTGTCTGCATGTATTTTTTTTACCATTTTTTTTGTGGCGTACAATTTCTTTTTATATGGCTTTAAAAGTACATAGGTCAGTCCCGGTCACTTCCAAGGTCCTCGGACCTCGGACTCCGGGGTCCAATAATATGATATGAAAAAGCTACTCATTTCAAAAATTTCGAACGCAGCATGAAATTCGAAATTCAGTTACCTATAAATGTTGTGTTCTCCTGTTGGAATTGAGAAGAGCAACATTTTTGACACGTTGCATCATTTTATGCTAAAAACTGGATTGTGTGAAGTTTCCGGTTTTGACTACAAATCTTTTTTTTTTGGATGTCAATACATTGTTTTTCTAATAACACACATTTACAACTAATCATACACCAAAAAGTATCTTTCTTTAAAATAAAAGCACTGCAGTAACTAAATGCGTAAAAAATATTTACAAAGCTTTTGTGATAACATATTGAGAACTATTATTAAGACATATACATACAGTTACCAATGGTAAATTTTATTTTGACAAAGTAAATTAATTATATCTATTATATACAAATTAAATTAAATTAATAAAGTTACTATATATACATAATACTAAATAAAAAATAAAAAACTAAAACTAAAAGTTAAAATGCGTCGTGGAATTCATCCGCATCGCATGCCTCTTGTGGTAGTGTTCCCAGAAGACTGGCAGCATTGCCACGTTGTATGGCAATGCTTAATCTCTGACCTAAAAAGAGGCCAGCCTTCTGGTCACGAGAAGCGTCGACCATACGCTTCGCAATCTCCCTGAAGAGATTGCGGGCGCTCGGACCCCAAGGCCCAAACGTTTCGACTCCAAACGGCACAAATTCATAATCTCCAATGAGATTGGAGTATTTGCGCCGCTTAAGAGCCTCTGCAGAAGCTGCAGCAGCACCGGCACAACCAGCCGTGCCAGGTATATGGGTAGGGGCAATGGTGTCAACGCATGTTGCGTCCCACACCAGAGTCCTACCCATTTTCCAAGGCATTAATGACATACCATCCGGTCTCTTGCCATCGTCGCGCGCCAAACCGTTTGGTTCAAGCACAGCAGGCACACCAGCGGTGACAAGAGCACGGCGGATTATGTCGTTGAGGCTGGCGTGCCGTGGAATTCGCCCAGCGCTCCTGCAGCACGACAGGCCATGGTGTCCGAGTCGGTCAACTGCTTCTCCACAACGGCATTGATGCGGAGAGACACACGGCGCACCTAGGCGGAGGCACGTCGCGATGCGGAAAGTAATGTCATCTAACATAGTCCCTACGTTAGATGACGGAAGAGCTTGTAACCAAAGACCCGATTCCCACACTCCAACTGCCAGTAAGCGGGCACGCTCAGCAGCATTAGTGCAAGTATGTAATAAATTTTGTCTTAAGACATAGTAACACTTATCACAAATTCGTTTTCAATCAAATAAATACCTTATCAGGGTAGTACCGTAACACCAACTCAAGAAGCACGTAAAAGTAAGTGAAAGTACCCTCTTATTATAGTTCTTACCCACAGCTTTTTTACTCGGTAACTGCAGCCATAAAAACAAATATAAACTGCAGGGATCGCTTTACTTTTGTTTCATCAATAAATAAGGTTACCTAACAATCTCACAAGTGCATTCGGATTTAATAATGGTACTTATTCATCTATGAGCATATAAATATTTGTAAAATGTTAGCGAAGGGGAAATTTTGAATGAATTGCGACAATGAATATTATAAGCGCTACACTTCATTTTCTTCATCTAAGCGTTAATCCCAAACGTACCCGCAACGTTTGTTAGTTGTCCTACACAGATCCGAGTAACCGTGCCACTACACCTATTTTCTGAAGTTATACAGATGGAGGGGCGGGCAAGAAATAAATGCGGCAATTTCAGGACACTTGCAATTACAGGACATTTTGACTGTAGTTGCCAACTTGCGATTACAATATTTATCATATTCTGACTGTAGTTGTCAACTTATTTCCGCAGGCGATATAGTGATCTCCAAGTTGGGCACTAAAGGTGACGGGCTTTCTTTCAGTCTAATGAAATTTGCCGCAACTGGGTGTTTGCCTGCTGACATTTGCTTTCCTGCTCGCCGTGAGGGCTGTCTGTAGCAAAAACATTCTCAAGAAGCTCGGGCGAGATTTCCAACGAACGGGAGGCATCACATAATTATACAGTGGGTGTCGGAGATCTATTTGTTGTGTTTGCTTCGTTGTTTGTAGGTACATATATTCTGTGTGGGCCCCATTAAGATCTTTGGGAGTCAATGTGACCTGCAAGCCATGAATATTAACAAACTAATAAAGGAAAGAACAAAACAGCTGATCCCGGACTCCAAAGTGAGAGCTTTAAATGCGATGGTGCCAAGTTCATTATCCTTGTCGTCATAAAACTGCAGCGTGACACGTCATGTCCTACGTCATACGTCATGTGCAGCAATTGACTGACTAAGGGTTAATTTTATGTAACATGATTCCATCTTTAGCATGACGTTCTTAATACATCACGAAGTGCGGTCGATTACTGACTTCATAGCTTTGCTTTGCAGGACACAAGCTTATGTAAGTTGAAAATACAAGGTTAGTTTTACGATGTAATAGTATGACAAGTTGTTTATTTGTGGAATGCTGTAAACAATGTAAACTTTGTAAACCCACCCGGCCGAAATTTGTGTCAAATTTATGCCATCAAATTACCACCAGTCCTCCTTGCCTACATAGTAGGAAGACCTCCTTCGAGCCTTTTGTTGCTGTCATTTCATATTTACCGTGAGGGGACCGCCATCTGATCTCCACAATTCATTAGTGATAATTAATGAAGATCTGTAGTTAGTTCTATACTTCTGTCAGCGAAGTTTTTAGGACTGCCCTAGATATTCGCATGGCAACCATGACTGACAGCTTACCGTGCACTATAAGATACGTAGAATTAGTATGCAATTGTATTTTGGATATTCCAGGATTATGATCTATGAGAAAATCATTACACCATCTGCAGTCAACCAACGAAAATAGTAATGACTGTTGAAATTGGTGTTTCCCGCAGTTTTTCCTTTATAATGGATGACGATTTAATAGAGTTCATGTACACGTGAATTTATTCGGTATTTCTCACCAAGCGTCATAGTTCTCAGAATGGAAATGATGGTTGTATCACTGTTGACTAATAGTTCTTTCTTTAATTGATGTTTAGAACTACGTCATACAGCAGTTATAATAATCAATAAATGTCGCAATATACGCAATCCTCTCAAAATACTATTGATATGAGTATAATGGATGTGCAAACGGAATTCGCTCTCCAACTCCTTCTTGCTATAATTACCTTCATTTCGGCAGTTACAACTGTATCCTCTGACCCCAAAAACCTCGAGAGGGAACGCTGCACCAGTGCAGGCTTCCCTGGCTGACAAAACAAACGCTACATAGTGACTCTCTTCAGATCATTTTAAAAAATCTTCAAAATCCTTCAAAGATTCATCATCATAGCATTCACATCACATCACTTCCGAAGTTTGGTCCCTAAACTGAGGGGAGCATCAGCCGCACTCGCGCGGCTGATGCCCAACATCAGGGGACCCAACGCTCCCTACAGGAGACTGTACCTGGGGATCGTGCGAAGTATGGCCCTATACGGGGCCCCCGTATGGGCGGAAACCCTGACGGCCACCAATGTGGCTAGTTTGCTGAGCCCGCAGAGGGCGATGGCCGTCAGGGTTATAAGGGGATACCGCACGATCTCAGGTGAAGCGGCATGTCTCCTAGCCGGGACCCCTCCATGGGACCTGGAAGCGAGAGCCCTTACGTCTCTATTTAAATGGCGCAAGGAGGCGCTGGAGCGGGGCCAAAGGCCTGCGTCTCGAGAAATCGAGGCCCAGCGGTCCCAGCTCCACCAGGAAACCGTGGAGACATGGAAGGTGCGACTTGAGCAACCAAAGGGGGGATTCGCCACAATCGCGGCTGTCAGACCGGTCATGGACGAGTGGCTGGAGAGGAGACATGGTGCTCTCTCCTACCGGTTGTCACAGATACTTACCGGGTATGGTACCTTCGGTAGATATCTGTGGCGAAGACACCGGGAAACCACGGCCGAGTGTCAGCACTGCGAGGACCGCAGCGACGACACATCGCTCCACACGCTGGTGGAGTGCACAGCGTGGGCGGAACAGCGCCAGGTCCTCGTGGTGGGTCTGGACGTGGACACTCTCGCTCGAGACCATGGTACGAGCCATGGTCTCCAGCGGGAGTAAGTGGGACTGCGCCGTCTCTTTCTGCGAACAGGTCATGCTCGCGAAAGAGGCGGCGGGGCGGGAGCGGGAGAGAACTCTCCCACCCGAGTTCCGCAGTCGGCGGCTTGGGCGCCGCCGACGTGTCTTCCCGAAGACCATCGGCCTCCATGACCGGGGTCCTGAGGACGGTGAGCATGACGGCAGCGTGACGTGAGAGATCATGCACGCCCCCCCCCCCCCCCAAGAAGCGGGGTGACACCCGAACCCAAATGGACGCGGGATAACACCCGAACCTCCTAGGTGAGGCCGCAGCCGTAGGTCTGTTGGTAGTCCTGGGACATCCTTTCGAGGGCTTACCCGGGGCTACCAACCGCAGGCTATTAGGCGGTACGTGAGGGTTTTTTAGTCGGTAGGAGTCCGGCATAGCATCCATGAAGGATTTTCCCTCACGTTAAAAAAAAAACCAACCTTGCTCGTATTTCTCTTTTTATTGACTTCTTGTGGCTCCGGAAATCTGTACGTAAGCCTATTCTTTAATTAGCTGATATATCACCCAGCACTAAGGCACGATTGGATCCTGATGACTATGTAAGTTCATAAAAAATCGTTACTCCAAAAAATGTAGTGGATTTAAAGGCACCCAGTAGGGTTACCCTGTAAGGACATGAAGCATTCACTACCGAGTGGGTCACTGTTGACATGCCTATAACCTTTGTGATTTTGATAGGCCAGTAATTGTTTCATAGTTCATATTTATATTATTGTATTGGTAAGTAGCATAAATCGATAGGAATGGAATTGAAAGGCTCGAAATCCGGTATGGGTTTGCGCGGGTATCGGAGCGGGCTCAATCTGGTAATAGAACTCGTTTTTTATAGCGAGTCCTATTGAACGAATGGAAATATTTGTGTTTTGGCACATCTATTGTACTTAATGAATGGAACAGAATCCTCTTGTCCAAATGAATCACTCTTCATTTCCGAAGAGGCAAAATGCCTTGATTATGCCACATCACTAGCGTTTCATTCGTACATGAATCTCAGATTTCATTCACTAATTAGATCTAATTTTGTATTACCAGTAAATGAAATTAATACGCCAATCTAAGCATTTAAAACCTCATACTGCTTTTACCATATTAGTGTGTAAAACTATTTTATTTCTATAAATATATTGTTTTAAACATTCATTAGTATTCTCTACTTGCATACTTGCAACGATGCCATAAGACTTGCGTGAAACGAATCGTGATGACATTACCTTCGACTATAGAGGGATCATCCTACAGATAAGAAATTGAAAACAATAAACAATATTACGCTAGTACTATTATCTATTCTGTGACAATATTTAATTGTATTTTCACAGGTTATTTCGATCAGTATAAAGACTGAGTCTTTGGCGGAATCGTTGGGATCGCCATTACACAAAAAAAAAAATACTTTTGAGTTCCCAATTATGATATAGTTTATTTTTAAATAAATATCTTTCAATTTCAATGTCATTTAACTATTACTAAGTGTATATTTTTAAAATTAAATTCTAAAAAAACAAAAACAGAACATACAACTAAATACTATTTTACACTATCATTTATTGACAATTGACACAGTATCAGTCAAAACAAACCTCAATATTTCAGTTGAGATTTTGCAAACATACAAAAATAAATGCTTTCGTTATCAGATTAATCTAGTGTTGGCATGTCCCCCTTGTGTTTCAGATTACAGAGTCAAAATTACATAGTGCAATCAAATATTAAATGTCATCTTGAAAGGCAAATGTAAATACATAGTCAAAATTAATCAACTCTCTCAACAGCCCCTCACCGTGCCATAAGATAAGATAAGGTAATATTTATTTATTTGTCAAAATAATGTATAAAGTTCTTACAAAATAGAGTTCTATAATATTCTACTGTCTCTAGCGTACAAAATTGAAAGATTTTGATCTTAATTTAAATTATGACAGCATACAATAATAATCTTGCCGCGTTTAAATGATAATAATATAGGCATAATAAAAGTTATATAACGAAAAGATGTCTAACTAAATGTTATACAAGTCAAAGTTCACAGAATATGACAATTTTGGAATTAAAACGATCGCTTAGGAAGTCTACTAGAGATAAAGGTGCCCATGACGCTAGCGGCATTACCCTGCTGGATAGCAACCGCCAATCTTTGCCCCAGGTACGAGGCGGAGCGAGAGTCACCGAATTTGTCCTTCGAACTGCGTCCCAATTCGCTCACTAGGTTTTTGAAGTCAGCACCCCAACTACCCATCGTCTCGACCGCAAAGGGTTCAATAATGTACCGTTCAGCTAAGGCCGCATATTTACCACGTTTTTTTTCCGCCGCGTCTTCGGCAGCGGCTGCTCGGGTGGCTGGATGCAACCGTGCTGGCGCAAATGGCATCCCACAAAAGGCATTTGGGCTGGTTCTAGGTTGGTGCAGTCATCAGGAGGTACGTCAACTTAGGGAGGGCAAAACTCATGCGCAATAACACTAACACTACATGCGCAGAAAGGTCCTTGAGACGTTCTCGAGCGGTCAGGAGAAGCTTGTTACGGGAAAAGGTTGCCTCTGGCGTTCTGCAGGTCGAGTTTAAGTACCACGCAGTTCGAGTTGTTAGTATCCATGACGTACCTGTGCGCCGCATGGATGGCCGCTTCGCATCCCCGACGCGTGCCAAAACCAAGCTGTTGCGGCAGCAGATACTTAGGCATCGCTTCCCTCACTGATCGGCACGCCAGCTTAGCTGTTAGTCTGCGGATTACACTACCGATGGCTAATGGCCTAAGCCCCCTTCCTTCTTCGCAAGTGCACCCAAGGATGTCCCATATACACAGAGACAGACGGCAGGGTTTAGCTGTCCACTCTAATCTAAGGTAATTTGCGCGGCACTATCTCTACGACTCACCACCAATGGGGTGCGGTTTCAGGGAGTGACTCACTGCTTGCTGGTCGCCGCGCTCTTGGGTCTTCGTGTTCCGTCGCTCAGGTGATTGTTCACGGCTCCATCCGAAGGCTTCCGATCGTCCTTGGCGGCTCGAAGTCAAGCCGAACGAAGGACACTTGCTGGCCTATTATTCGATGACTCATGCGCCTTAATTAAATCTTGAAAGTATCTTGCTGACGATGTTGATTAAAACATAAATAACTTCTCCATGTGTTGGCTGATTTGGATATGGTTTCCAGCACAGCAAAGTCTGTGTCGCTGTCTATAAAGTGATATACTTTTCTTCGTCCTTTTCTCGTTTTGATTTTATAAAGCGACAGAGCTACGTAATGTGTATTACCGCTTTGAAAGCGCGGGCGAGTATGTGTTTTAGTGATATAAACCAGTCGCTACAGAGTTGTGCTGATTTTATAAGCTTGTTTGAGTTGTTGAGCAAATAGAAAACGGAGAAAGAACTTGCGCGATTCAAACTTTTTTTGATCAGCCCAACCCTTGCATAAAATTATTATTTACTTTTTAGTATAACAGATGAATAAAGAAAGGCTTGTTTTTTAAAGTGTTTTTACTTATAATTTTTATATGCCGTTGTGTGCACTTAATTTAATTTTTGACATCTGATGGCGTGTTGCCATGTGTCATCAAATGCAGCAACCGCTTTCAGGAAATTTGGGAGAAATCTTTCAAATTCCGATCATCATTATCAAGACTGGTATAAAAGTTTTGCTCTCATAGTTTTTCCGCTGTTTTGCCTGTACCGTATAGTTTTTTGAACAAAACAATTGTATATATTTTTTGTTATCTTTTTTTGTATTTCTGGACATGAAAAGCGCTATTGTATGTTTTAATCCAACGATTAAAACATACAACTGCAATGGTGCTGAAATTTGGGTGTCAATTTACCCCTACCTAACCCTCCGGCGATAAAGGTTTGATTATGTGTATGTATGTTTAAAGATTCAAAACTAAAAGAACTAAACTTATTTATTCTTAATTTTACATAACAAAGAATCATAATATTCTTTTTTTTTTACGTGCGGGACATCCCCACGGATACCCACCCCTCCGGAGCCGGAGGGGTAGGTTATGTCAGACTCGAACCGACTAAACCGCACGCCGTCTCTGGGTCGTAGTGCTAGGCCGAAGGTGAGGTTGTCATGCGACATATCCCTCGCACCCCGGCTGACCCAGGGCCATCCCTCTCGGTCTGGCCCTCCTTGGGAAGGGTGGGACCACGCGGTCCCCAACTCAACCCCGGTGTGGGGAGGCGCGCATCGTCCTACGATGCGCGCCGCCGCCGTGGCCTGCTTCTACTAGGGTGACGGGCGGCTCCACCCGTCACCCTCAGGCCCGCGCTCATGGGGGGCGGAGGTCAGTTTGCGCCCTCCGACGCCCGAGCCGCCTTCGGGCGCGTGCAGCGATGTCAGCGAGCCTTTCTCGCTCATCGCGCCGCGCTCGCTCTGCTGTCTCCTTCGCGAGCATGACCTGCTCGCAGGAGGCGCTGGCCGCCCACGCATCCGTGCAGCGGACCATCGCCGCGAGCAGGGTGGAGAGCGTGAGCACTCTCACCCCCAGGGCCGCCACAAGCTCCCGCCTCGGCGTCTCAAACGCCGGACACTCGGTGAGCATGTGCAGCTGATGGCAATCGGGCGTTGGCTCTATACCCATCAGATGCAGATACCGCCCGAAGCTACCGTGCCCGGTGATAATCTGCGTCTGACGGTACGAGAGGCTACCGTGTGACCTCTCTAGCCACTCCCCCATGATGGGTCTTACCGCCGCAATCACGGCGTGCCCTGCGCGTGGTTGCCCAAGTCGTCGCTCCCACTCGGCCACCATGACCTGGTGGAGCCGGGATTTCTCGGCCCGAATATCCTCGGGCTCGGGATCGAATCCCCGCTCCCGCGCCTCCTTTCGGAACTTATATAGTGCCGAAAGGGCCCTCGCTTCCAGGATCCACGATGGCGATCCGGCCAGGAGACTCGCCGCTTCGAAGGATATCGTGCGGTATCCCCTGATGGCCCTGGAGGCCATCGTGCTCTGCGCCGTACGGAGCAGAGGCAGGAAACTGGCCTCCAGGGTGTCCGCCCACACGGGGCACCCGTGTAGGGCCATGGACCGCACGACACCCGCGTAGAGCCTCCTGCAGGAGGTCTCTGGGCCCTTCAAGTTGGGCAACAACCGGCCCAAGGCATTCGCCGTGAGTACCAACTTGGGGCGCAGACTTCGGAAATGCTGTCCGAAGTCCCATCGACCGTCAAGCACGAGCCCCAGGTATTTCAACCGGGGCTTGATGTCGATGGGAGTGCCTCCCACTGTAAGGCTGGCTCCCGGGCCTGGCCTGCGCCGAGGGCCATGAAAGAACATGGCCTCGGATTTGTACAGAGCCACCTCGAGACCCAGCCGCCGGATCCTGTCGACGACCTGAGCAACCGCGGTCGTGGAGAACCATAATATACTAGACGATAATACTTTCAAACAAAGTATAAAAAATGGAAAAAGAAAACAAAAAGAAAGACAGGAATAACGAACTCATGAATCTGTAAGAAAATTTCGGTAATTTTATATGTAACGACCTAATATAAACACCGATTCTAACCTTTTTGACAGACGCACGCTTTGCTCTATATGGACCAATCAGAAATATTATACAGAACAACCAGAAGTCAGTAAGTTTACTATGTATGTATATATAGTATGATCGACCATAGTATTGACATATTTAATGCGTCAGATGGGAGTGAGAATACCTGTAAACGTTTTAAACTGCTAGAATTTATGAAATTAGATTCGATCCAAAAAGAAAATATGAACAGCGACAAATAAAACAATAATATTTAGAGCTTAAATTAATTTACTTATTTACAAAGTATTTAAATAAAATAATATCACATAATATGACACAATATACGTATCAAAACCTTTTTAAATGTTCATATATTTTGGTCATAAGATTTTTATAAAATTATATTATATATTTATTATTTATATTTTTATAATAATTTATATATATGTATATATATCAACATTAAGGTTTATCACACAGTGCTATCTAAACCCAGACTAGTCCTTGACCAAAATAAATTAATAATTAGTATAGTAAATTATTTAGTAAGGAAATTTCATTGAACACTTACTTAAAGTAATTTTTGGTAAACAATTGAGGTGCATTAAGCCTTATTAGAGCATCTACCTGCTACATAAATAAAAAATAAAATAATCTGTTACAAGTGCACTATTAAAATCACAGAGTAGTTTTTTTTTGTATGAATCAACTTTTAAATAATATAGGTATGGTAACAAATGTTTAAAATATCTGTCCTAAGGTATGATCAGGACAGTTTCCTTCGTTAGTGGAAATAAAAAAAAATAAGTAAAATATATATGTCTTTATATTCTGTTAATATCTACTAATTTCTCAACTATACAAAATAAATACTGATTTTCGCTATAAAATCATAACAATACATAATACATAAAACCATGACTGATTATACAAAAGTTCTTATAGAATTTAATAAAATTAATTACTCACAATTCCCTTTATTTCTTTGAGAAAACTATAAAAAAATAGTATATATAGAAATAAAAAAAATGCAAAGTGAGATCGGTGGTGTTGCAAGCTCTCATTTAAGTAACAGTGCTCGCTAATATTGAGAGTGAGGTAAGCTTGATTGTTACCACAATTTTTCTAGTTAGAGACAAGTCTCAAAAACTATATAATGATATTAAATTTCATATTACGGCAGTATTATTCGTACTAACGAATAAAAACTGATTAAGAATGCAAGAAGAAATTCATAAGTGTCTAACTTCGTGCTCGATGATTCAGATACTCGCTTAATGAGTTCCTTCGTCCGTAGTTCGGGGCTTTTTGTAGCAGCAAACTACATTTTACCTCGTACATAATTACCACATGTTGGAAAATTTCGTGGCACTGGAGCCATTTCGTCATGTTCACCAACCTTGAACACCATAGCCATTCCAGCTTCTACGTGGAATTCTATATGACAATGGAAGAGCCAGTATCCGGGATTGTCAGCCTTGAATCTAATAATTGTATACCCTCCGTCTGGTACGGTAACGGTATCTTTGATAGGAGCATTTTTCAAATTTCTTTTAATTAATCCAGCCTGGTCTAAAGCTTTTATCTCATCAACAGTGGTTTTCTTAGCTAGTTTTCTAAGACCAACTACTCTAAAACTATGACCGTGAAGATGGAATGGATGGTTAGTATCAAAAGTTGCTCCTTCATCAACGATAACAACTTCAACTACTGAGTTAAGTTTGACAGAAAGTACATGAGGACACGTGCAGTAATCTTCTATGCAGGATGCATCAATAGATGAAGAGTTACAGAATTCCTTTGATGAAGGTCTGGCAGTAAGAAGGGGGCTTGGTGGTACTTGCATACTAATGTGGTTAAGCTGAGGAATCCAAAGACGATTTCTGTCATCTCGAGCTGTGAAAAAAAGTAAATCATTAAAAAAAATTCGATATCGCTTTTCGTTTTCGAGATATCGTCGATTCAAGTTGAGATGTCGCAAAAAAATACCGGCATTTTTCGACATTTCCGAATATTTTATTTACTTTTTAATTTTTTTACACCATCTTGTAGATCACGTCAAAGGCGTCTTGTGATACCTACACCATTGAGCCTCGTAGCCACAAAATTGATGACACCTGAGTGATTACACACTTTCACTAAAAACGGCCGCCCACCAACGTGATCGAAAAAACATTTCCAATTTTAAAAAGACATATTCTCTACTCATACTCACTTTGATTGAATGTATAGTGGGGTGCCCTGTGGTAGGGAGAATTTTTGGCGTAAAAGTCGTAAGACACGAAGAACTGGTAATCAGCATCCTGCCTCAAGCTATCATCGTAACCTTCTACGGACTGCATTCCAGCCACGCTTATAGTTTCATTGTCCTCTTCTCCTTTATTTTGCGCGTTCAATTGCTATGGTAAAAATATTTTCGTTAATATAAAAAAATATTAATGTTGTGTTGGTTTCCGGTGGAGTAGAATAGGGCCACCCTATCTCTTCCTATGGGTATCGTAGAAGGGGACTAAGGGATAGGGCTGTTCTTCATCCGACAACAAATATACAGCCCATGATTAAAAATTAGAGTTGGCCAAATGTAGGTATACACCTCTGCAAACCCCATCCAGGATTTACAGTCGTAAGTTATGTATGTATGTATAAAAATATAAAAGTTTCTATGCCATAAAATTGAGGATTTTAGTTTATTATATTGGGATATAAAACTGATAAGTATTACGTTAAACGCTAAGAACAACAAAGAATGTATAGCTATAAACAAACATACCAATCCCTCATTACGCGATTCTTCCCAAGTTGGATTACCGGGAGGTTCCGAATCTACTGCACCTTCGTAGTGTAGTACACCCACTTGCTTTGCTTTGGCGAATCTATGTAAGAAAAAAAAACATTCATATTGTTGTACGTTGCGCAACGCTCAATATAATGAAATATTGGAAAAGAATAGAAAAGAGTATGTTAACATAACTTACACTTCACTGCAGTCCATGCCTGAACCCCGGATTTTGATCCAGTAATTGTCTATTTCATTATTTGCATCTACAATGAAGTCGTATCGCTCACCAGCGTATGTTACCAGTGACGTTGCTGTAACAAATAAAATAGTAACAAATAAGTAAATGTTGAAGCAGTTCTTCCATGGAGAAGGAACCTAATCATATTCTGTCCTCCGAGACTTATATACTGAAATCTAAACATTACATGAACGCTTCTCAGAAATCGGAAAACTTGATCCAAAACAAATACATGTTACCGTATATATTTATGTATATGGTTCAGATCATCCCTTTTTTATCAAGAGGTATTATGAGAGGTATTATATATTTACTACCAACACATGATATTGTCAGAACCATAGGCTTGCGGATAGAACATGAACAGTTCATTTGTCAAGTACACTATAACCGCTTACAGTCACCCTCGTATCGGATCGGAGAATAATTTATTGAGATAATACCGATGAATTACAACGATTGCGCTTTAACGTAACGTAACCTAAAGGCTAAAGTATGGAAAACGGATGAAAGCGCATTATGTACCACGTCAATTCTTTTTGTGTTGTGTTAAATCTTCATAAATGTATAATTACTTTTATACCTTTTTTCAGAGGCAAGATACACCTTGTACACCGCTATGAGCAGTAAAGTCAACTTCATCAAGATTTAAAATCACACATGAAAATACATAGCAGACCAAAAGCCAACAAAATAGGCTTCGTACTATTTTGGGTCCGTTTTAGTTTTTTTTTTTTTCAATTCAATATTATTTTATGCTATAACTATTAAGGCGCCGACTCATTAACAGTTTACCGGACGACGGCTGGATGATATAAATCTGTCCGTTAATCGCAATAACCTACACCCTCACAGTTTCGTTAACGTTTTTGAACTGACGACTAATACGATCCGATAGTGTGTGGCAGCCGAACAATTCCGGACAGTTCTAGGCCGGACAGTCCTAGACCGTCAGGGCGAACGAGCACACATTTCATTTGTCTTTGGTAATGGGTAACATTATGACGACATGTCACTACATCACTAGTTTTTACTAATACTTCATTCATTTTATGTACACAATCGTCTATTATTCTTATGCACATAGTCCATAAGGTCCAAAATAGCTAGCACCTATGTCTCACAATGATTTTCACGTAATTATATAGGAATAACGTAGTTCAAGCTATTTTCAACCTTATTTACATCACAACTCATCTAGTTTCTTTTTATATTCGTGATCAGTCGCATTTATTTATGCGAAAAAACGTGTAATTAAGACAATGTCAATAAGGTCGAAAATCGCTTGCACTGTTTCGTAAGCTCTGTGTAACAGATATCACCATTACCGGCAGGCGATTGTACGACGGCAAACTTTCGTGTCACAACTGCTAGTCGTTTTGGTCGCAAAACTGACAACAGGCAATCGCTGGCATGCCAAAATCACTTTAGTGTGTTATAGGCTTTAGATGTACTGTACACATGTGTGTATTCATATATTAATATCACAGTACATGTTTCAATATTTATCAATTGAATTATACATTTAATCAGAATAAAAATATATAATATACAATTTGAACATAGCGTCATGAAAATAATATAGTAAGGTCCATATAATACAACTATGGTTCTTTCTGAATTTGAATCTATGCCTTGTATGTGTAATTACGCTCGCTAAGGTATGAAATGTTTAGAAAATAACTTTGGTTTTGTGAAACATTTTTTTTTTTAAAAGTTCAAAAATATCTTTCTAAATTTTCTTCTGTACTCGAGGTCTCACAGTCCAATGTTAATGGGTATCATAATGAAAACTTACTAGTGATAGGCTGCAGGTCGTAACCGTCCGAAGCAATCACAGTGATGTTATGACCGTCCACCGAAAGCTCAATGGGACAATTCATGAACTCGGCGTTGATTAATCGAAATCTGTACTTATCTCCCTGGAAACAAAGACCAAAATTTAAATGATTGATAAAAATAACTTCTAAATAAAAGCATTTTTGGAATCAGGGCTTGGGATAAAGATATCTTAGACTGATGAAGTTATCATCATATTGCCGGAAGCTTACACGAATAATACATATTCAAATATAATATTTTGATCGAAATTCTATCACGATTCATTTGGTGTTATTTTATTTTCTGATATGGTTCTTGGACACGAATGCCAATGCTTTGGTTGATTTGACAATACCTAGAAATACAATAATACCAAATAGATCACGCTGGAATCTGTTCAATAGTTTCATTTAGTGTGCCTTCAACCGCACAACAGTTATATTTTCAAGAAACTTAGATGGTATACAGAACTGATACTGTTATAATAACTTTTCTTGCATGAGTGACCAAATTACTCATTGATCATTGTTTTTCACAAGAAAAGTATAGACTCTTAAGAGTATCTAATCTTAAGAAAGAAGATAGCTCTCACCTGCTTCACGTTAAATCTGGATGCTCTGATATAAAGCGGTTTGGTAGTATCGTTATTGAAAACTTTGAATCTGCCCATTCCATTAATAAGCAGCGTAGGTTGCACGTTATGGTGAAGCTCACCCTTTGAATGGAGGCTGTCAGTGAAATAACCTATCGCCAAGTGATGAGTCCAATCTGTTACAAGCATTACATGTTCCGAGCTATAAGAAAGAAAATCACATTATAGATGTTTAATGTTACCAGATTACCTGGCTTGGATCCGCACATTGACATATGCGCCCCAATTTCGCAGGTTATACTTTGCCGGTTTATTAGACTTTTTTTATTAGTGATGATGGATGATGGTTGCTGGACGAGTTTAATACCCTCTATTTATCTAGAATGTTATCCTTATAGTTCTAAGTAAAACACCTTATAAACCAAGTTCAAAATTATTTAAATCGGTTAAATTATTTAATTGTATTACAGTATAAAATCTCTCGTTGTGTTCAAACTTAGCTGTGTATAATAAATATTGACACGCACTGAACGTATGAAACAGCCGGTAAACTGAACATCAAATAAGACTAAACATATATGTTTGACCTCTAGCTAGTATTAGTGGTCTTGTGTAATACTAGATTTGATTGTTGTTTTGATATTATAACGATATTTTAGAAATATAGAATTTATGATGTTAAAATTTTAAACCACAATATTCTCAAAATCAAACTAAGACAAAGCCAATGTTCCTTTAAAACTATTAATAGTTAGAGGTAAATTTAAAATTATTCTTCTATATTTAATGCAAATAGTAAGCTTTAAATAGTGTAATACATACATGTCATGGTCATATAGATGGCCATGGTTTTCCAGAGATTTAGGTTTTCGTACAATAAATACGCCCGCTGCACCATCCGCGCGTTGCATTCCAGCGTGTGAGTGCCAGAAGTGGGTACCTGAGTGCATCGCATTGAACTCATATCTGGAATAAAATCACGTTATATTAGAATGGATTCTATACGAGACTACATAAACTGACGTTTCTAACAAAAACCAAATTAAAGGAATTCAAAATTAAAGACGTTATGTGCTGCTCTCATGGGTGGATGGACAGAGTAATGTTTTATAACATCTTCTAATGTTTTATACATCTCATGTAGTATCTACCTACCGCATTAAGAGGAACTATGACAGTGTGTACAAATGTTCGTCGGCCACTAAACATTTCATTATCTCCATGCTGTATTAGTTTCAAATCACAACCCCTGTTTTGACTTTTCACATTGACTCAAACCAAATGACTACTTTCTCTAAATAGATTATGATTTCAAGTCAAATAATTCATATATAGATATTAATAACTATTCCACTATACCTGAAAGTTGAATGTGGTTGAATTGGACATTGCGTTATGTAAGGAGTACCATCCATGAACGGCGTGCCTCTTTGGTGGTGGCCATGCCAATGCACCGTGGTACCTTCATGCATGAGATCGTTCTTTACATCCACAACTATGCGATCATGTTGGCATACCTAAAAAAGAGAAATTTACTTTGATTTGTGGGTAAATACTAATACATCGATAAATGACACTTGTTATATACCAGTAGGCAGAAGTTAAATTATCGTAGAATACGCATCAACTTAATCAGGATGAAAAAGAATAATTTAGCTCATTCGAAAAACGAGTATCAAATATGGGGAAATAATGCTAATATACCAGGTAACCATTCTGCTGAAAGAAGATTCAAAAAGTTTTTTTTACTCACCTCTACAGCTGTCCCCGGCATTTTCCTATTTATGACATTCAAAGGACGACTCGTCCCATCAGCTGGAATACAGTCCGGCCTAAAGCAATCCGTCATATTGAATGGACAGTCATAGCAAGCCTTGCTCATAGTTTGATACCACTCCAGCTCAAAATGGTAATAGCAAATCTTTGGTTTCTCTCCTTCCTTGCATTCTCTATTACAGGGATGACTGCCGTCTACCGATGCTACTACAAATTCTGAAGTAACGTCCTGACTACTACCATCTGTAGTATCAGAATTTGGTGAGTAAGGCGCAGAGACAGTTGTTAGTTCATCAGGCGATGAACTACCTTGTTTTTCTAAAATTACGCCTACAGCTGCAAAAAATAGTACCTTCTATTGAAGCTTGTATTTTTTTCGTTATTGCTTTTTTAGTAAATGAAAATTGTTAAAAATATTTGTACCCAATAAAAGATCGTTACCACGTCATTTGAATTGTAAATGAAATGAATCGGCAACTTAACTAGACTGTTCTGATTCCATTAAGTAGAATTTAAAACACTTTTTTAACCTCAAAGGAAGTTTACGGAATCATGTACCGTAGTTACGGTCATTTTATAAAATTTGTATAATTGTGCTTGACTTGATTTGAATTGAAATTAGTTGCCAAGTTACTCAATTTCCGAAAAAGCTAAGGCTAATCAATCAATTAGTCCACCGCTGTCCCCTGCCGGACCTCTCCCAGTGTGCACCATTTCCTCCGATATCGATATTTCTACGGTTGATCAGGATAGTTGTCTACTATATAAGGAACAGATTTTATAAAGCAATACTTACCAATCAGAACGCCGAAAAGTAGAATTACTATAAGAAGGTTAATGAAGACAATCGTCGAAACGAGTTTGGAATTGTTTTGAAACATCATGACTGATCTGAAATAAGTTCGAGAAATTATTATATTATCAACGTCATTTTATTGTGAAAGAATACAGAGAAAATTAAATTTAACGCTTATAGAAGTAGCTCAGCTTTATGACTTTTCGAAAAAAGTTAAGAGTTTTTAGCAATTATTTAAAAAAAATGGAAATTCGCTGAGCTGTAAACTTAGTTTACATGAACAATATTTATGAAATATATAATTCCGCAAATGCCTTTTATTAATTTTCTTTTTCCAATAATTCTCTGTTAACGATCGACAAATATATTTAATTAATCGATTTAATAAGAATTATTCACTATTCAAGTGACAAAGAAGAATAAACATTAGTAAAAACTTACTTATTTTTCAAAATTTCAAACTCTACACCACAATTCGAATTTCGAAGTTCAGTGGTGCTCCCACGACCGCCTCATCTGGGTGACAGATGCCGCATACTTCAGATTCAGCGTATATATATTAATATGTACATGTTCCTGTTAGGGTTGAGTAAAATAATATAATTACTGAGGGATTTCCGACTTTCCGGCTTGCGTCACTCAAGTTCACACGACAAATCTAGATCGTTCAAAGTTTCCTGTTGTTTCGTCCATTTTTGTAAAGCATTGTTATTACTAATTGCATAAATGATTTACCCAATAAATTTTAAATGGATTGTCCTCTTTGAGTATAATAACATTGAAATAATAGTGCGTAGACAAACGTATTAGTTAATACACAAAACGTAAATTTACCGCGACATGTTGATAACTATTACAGTATAGTTATAAATACATATGGTTATATATATATATATATATATATATATATATATATATATATATATATATATATATATAATAACTAACATAATTGTACATTAACACACTTGTTTCAAACTCGAACAATTATATTAACATACTTTCACTGAATTTGTTCAGTTAAAATCCGATCAACTAAACTGGGTTCTCGCGTTTAATTTAATATTTAAATTCTGTTTAGATTTAGATAATACGTATACTTATTTATTTAACTCTTTTACTGTTAACCTGGCGCTGTACGTAAAATTTTATTATCCCTAGCAGAAATTCTTTTGTTCGATAGTGTCATTTTGTTTCAATACTGTCATTGTATGTTATTGATAATTCGTTAAAAAATAATATAGTTAAAATTTTGAACCATCAAACCTAAGTACAGATTGAGTTTTACTAAGGGTTTGTCAGGCTGCAATAATATGCAAAAAGCTTCCCCCGAGTGTATAGTTTTAGAAAACACCAAAAGTTTGACGAATGAAAATGCTCAAAGTAGAAAATCCATTTCGTGTTAAATTTTTAAAAGTCACATTGCCAGTAGTGTGCAGTGTGATTTGTGGTTATATTTGGATGGATATATGAATGAATGATTGAATGACGTACACTCATCCAATCTAAATTTTTATCTGTTTTCCCATTCAACGGTATCTGACCCCTTAGTCCATAGTGGCAAACTTGTGCAATCAGCAAACGAGCTAATAGAGGAGAGGGGGCCCAAAGATCTGGGTGCCTCTGATACTAAACCTTATTGGCGTACTATAAAATGTTTAATTTGTATTAATTAGTTACCGTTATTCCCCGTATGTAGGATAGTGTTTACATATCCATGTCTTCCTGTTTTGGATCTTATGTATAAACAAAAATGTATCCCCGCTGAAACTATATGTAGGAGCCAGTTACCTTTTCAACAGTCAAGTTGCATCAGCTATTCTTCTTCTGTCGTATCGTTGGTATATCGATTTCCAAATATTATTTTGCCAGGTGGCTTACTTAGATGGCATTCTTAGAGATTTTAGTTTCTCTGGTGTACATTAATACGAGCACGTTCGCAATTGGTCAATGAACCCATCAAAATACATATAAAAACATCTTATGGAAATAACCCCTATGAAAATATCTGAAATATTTGTCACGAAATAGAATGGCTCTGGTTAGGTTGATCATCAGAGGTATTTTACAAGGCCCTACCAACATTCTCGAGGCCCGTCAATCTCACCTGCAAGTCGGAACATTTGTTAAACAAGACACAAGACCCAGCTGCAAACTTTGCTCTGAAGGTTGTGAGGTGAGACAGAAGTCGCTTCCGGAAAAGCCGATATACCAAACAAAATCAATAAACGGACATTGTTCTGAAAATTAAGCAATTAAATGAATATAATACAGCAGAAAAAAAAAATAAAAAAATAAACCTTAATACCACTTTTTAAAGGATTATATTGCGATTAATGTGCTATTATTTACTTTAAGTCCGTACTTTTGGTGGTTGAACACAGGATGATGATGATCTATTGTTGCTCGCAGGATGAGGGCCTATCCAAATGGATTTTGCGCACTTACAAAAATGAATGTCAAATTAAAATCCAATTTGACATTCATTGTAATGTAACTACTTTATTAGTTTTGTCTAAGTATAGCCTAATGTAGTTGTTTGAATTTCAGTAGACATCTTGGTGCCAAAATTACTCACCTGATAGTCGCAGTGCTGTGTGATGTCATTTTACCACATAATGCGAAGCGTGCATGTTTAGTAAGAACTGACGGATCTAGGGTTTATTGTATTTAACAGGATCCACTGGACTTTACATGACGTCGTTACTTTAACGTCAAATGATGAGGTTTTGCAATGAAGTAATGGAATTGCTTCATAGGTAGTGCTGATATACAACCTATATCGTGCAGCATCCTTCATCTAACGTACGCTCAGGTTGTGGAGTGAACTTCCTGCTGTGATTTTCCCAAGCATCTACAATACGGGGTTCTTCAAGAAAGGCATAAGGTTTCTTCAGGGTCAGCAGCGCGAGTGTAACGCCCCTGGTGTTGCATTCGTCCATTGGCCACGGTAACCACTTTCCATCAGTTGGACCACCTAAGTGGTATAAAAAAATAGGTACTTATGTGTAAACTATTCCAGTGTTAATTGCCAAGACAGACAAGACTTCATCGGAATAGAAAATACTTACTATATATAAACATGCTCACACCAGGGAGAAAAACAAAATGTTAAGTAAATAGAAATATATTTTAAGATTGTAAGTCACCAGCCAGATGGATCGACGACCTTAAAAAAGGCAGCTGCGATAAACTGGTTTTGGAAAATGAATGTTCGGGTGTTATAGCGCACTTGGAAAGTGACCCATATCTAGTTAATAAAGGCTACTTTTATTGATGAAAGACCCTTTCGATGTATTTCCCTCTTCTTATACTATCGCCATGGGTTTAAAAAACTAGTTCCATTGTCACTTAAGGTTTGAATAGCTCTTTGTGAAGTTATATATCTGCCATTTGTTGGTGACAGTCAGTTAGCTAACTATCGTACAGCACACAACTCCGAACATGTGGTTTCACAGTTAGGCTCCCAGTTCTCACTATTAATCGTATAGCGCTGTCGGATCAGAGAGTGGGGTACAATGGTGAGTTATTAAATGTATTTGGTCTATAAGGAGTTGTAATGTTCGACGATAAACTGAAGTTGGAGTTGCAATAGTGAATTAAGGAATTGCGGTGCGTAAGTAAATGGGAGAGAAAAACCTAATCCAAAGTACAGTAAATACTAAAAAGTCAAGTGAATTCTTATTTTAAGTAAATGCTCTGAATTTATCAAAAGCTTGTATTTGTAACTACTTATTTTTCAAATTGTGTAATATTCTGAAATGTTGCTTGTTATATTCACCGCACAATATTTTTTGTGTTGTAATAGCTAAAATTGAATTATTTTTTTAATATGTAAATGGCGCCACAGCCAAACTCAACAATCTTAAAGATTGCATCAAAACGTGATTGCCATTGCAATGAGGTCAGCTTTATGCGTAAGCGTATTGTTATCAAATACTTTTTCTCATAGTCGTTAGTCGATAGTGGGGTTATATGGAGCTCCACCAAGATCGTCGGTAGCCAACTATCGCACCGGTGAGTAAGTATACTTGATGATTAAGCTAACTCTGGAGGTTGGGGAATCAGACGGCAGTTGATTCTAAAAACTAACATAGTTTAGATCATCAACATAAGAGAAAGATTGCGCGAATGGACCCTGAGATTCATAAAACAAGTTTTGGATGCAACCAGGAACACCGCTGTTATGGCGATTATGGTAGTTGGTTCGTATAATAAATGGTGAACCAAGAAATGATGAAAACTTTCTGTATTTTGGTTTTTTAAAAGTGTTTATGTCCCTGTAGTAAATTTTTATGGATTCTAAAGACATACACTTGCTTTCAGGGATATTCAAAATTGTGCTTTATGGGTAGTCCCAAGTGATTTTCCGCTCTGTTAAAATATTTTTACTCCTAGAAAATGAGATGGCCTGCAATTTTTTATACACGTTAAGCACGTTTTAAAATTTTTATCATTTTATTTTATTGCAAAGTAGAGAATATGAGATGCAGAAGTAGATTTTGTTTTGTAGGTATGGACAACTGGCCAAATCTTGATGTGATTTGTGCAAAACTCGTAAAATCATACCTATTGAATTTGTAATAGGGCCCTGAACTCGAATAACCGACACGAAAGTGACGTAAAATCACACTAGTAGATACAACAGCTGAAGTGTGTGTGTCAGAAACAGGTCTTGCGTTAGAGCTACAATGTTCGTTCGAAACCGTGGTATGGGCCTCGCTGAGCAGACTAGCTGCAATTGTTTCACTCAGCAAGGTAAATGACACATTTATGCTGTTTGTAATATGTTGATACTAATGTTTTATATTGTTACTAAAGTAGTCGATACTTTCATAGTTTATATTTAAACAGCATGCCAATTATGCTATTTATCATTAATTAGCTTTAGTAGCTCGCTTAGCTTAAGGACCGACATTACAATCGAGAGCTGCGCTGTCTAATCTGAAGAAGTGTGTTGCTTACAAAAATCTCTTTAACCGACTTCCTGTATGTATGTATGCACCATTAGTACCATAGAGCTTTTCTGATGATGGAGTAGAAAGGTGACAATAGGCACTCATAATTAAAATACCTTTTGTTGTGACAACCATGACTGTATATAAAGAAGTCAAAATTACTGGTAGGCTCATAGATTGTAGGACACGACGGTATTTCCGTCCAACTGAGCAGTCCGACTGGGGAAGTACCTCCGCCCTACACAATACTGTGGCAATAATAGCCTCGTGTTGTGTTCCCAGCGGTGAGTAGGGTAGCCAGAGCTCACTGGAGAGTTTTTGTGCTGTCAGTGGGAAAACCAAAGGTAAGCTAGTACTATTATCTATTCTGTGCGAAAGGCTATTGCCGCTTTGTCTTCTATACTGACGGTACAGAAACTCTCTGAGTTACTGTTAATACAATCACACGTCCATAGGCTACGGTAATCATTTTAGGCTAGGCAATGCTCAAAACGGGTCTTAAAACTGTCACTAGTACCTTAACACTTTTCTATCCATACTAACAACAACTTACTAACCATTACATACACTAACCATGTTAACAATGGTGGCACTCAGCTTGACGGCCTCATCAAAAGAGGATTGCCGTCGCAGCACTCCTATTTTTTTACTGCGTGTCACCCGTCGGTCCTACTAGTGTTGCGACCACAATCCCCCCTGCTCGGATTGGATTCCAATGGAGGGTTTTTTGCAATCGTGCATGATGGTACCCATTCGGTTGAAATTTGTGTATGTGCCATCAAGTTTCTACCACCAGTAATCGGTTTGGACAGTTAGCTAACAATTTCTTTTTCATTCCTTAAAAATGTTGGTTTTATCAGAATGTTGGGTTTTTTAACATAGGTCAGCCGACTAACGAATTGAATACGTGAGGTGCATAGCGTTTCGAGTTCAATGCAGTGAACCTCTAGCACGTCACTATATGAATGTATTTTCCTATTTACTTTCCTTTAAAAATACCTTTGATGACGTTGTAAGCCGTCACCGTAAGCCTATTTCCATTACAAGGAATTGGCTTATGGATATTTTGCAACCGCTTACCGCTCCTTTTTCTGTTGAAGCTTGTGAATAGGTAATCCGAACATACGTAGTGTTTTATCATTCGGTGATGAGCTAATGGATCACTGATGTCTTAGTTATAAGTTGCCCAAATTTGTACGTTATCTGCCAGAGTGTAGTGTTCGAGTTCTTTATGAAGGCTTCTGAGTTCTTAGAAGGCCATACTGGCCCCTAATCAAGAGCTTAGCTTAGCAATAATGCACATCCTACTAATATTATTACAATAGCAATAGCGGGTAACAGCTAGTAAATCTAGATAAAATGAATCCCTTTTTCCCTTGGTCAAGCCATCACGCGTGAACGGCTGGACCAATTTCGATAATTCTTTTTATAAAATATTCCTTGCAGCACAAGGATGGTTAAAAAAAGGTTACGCCGTCACGGGAACGGAAAGAGAATTCCTCGCGGGTGAAGCCGCGGGCATTAGCGAGTTCTCTTAATCTATCTAATATATAAAATTCTCGTATCACAGTTTTCGTTCCCAAACTCCTCCGAAACGGCTCGACCGATTCTCATGAAATTTTGTGGGCATATCGGGTAGGTCTGAGAATCGACCAACATCTATTTTTCATACCCCGATTCGTGATAACCGACATCCACGCGGGCGGAGCCGCGGGCGACAGCTAGTTATATATAATAACCTTATGTCACAATGTCACATACTTACACAGTTTCAGAACGATACTACAGCACATAATAGAGAAAAATACTAAATCTATGTAATAGATAATAGTAATGACTTTAGTAAGAAGTTAGTTAAATTCGATTTCTATGATATATTTACATAGGTACATGTACAATGTAATAACGAAACTGAATAAAAGACTAAATAAATTTACATGAGTCGTGAGATGTAAAGATGAAAGTGTACCAATACCTAATGTATTTCTACTAATACTTTAGGAAATGGATTTGTCTTTTTCATCGTTCATTTCTTGCGAGGTCTGTCTCCCATTCGCAATGTGTTTCGTCGTAACGCAATTGTGAATAAAAAATGTGGACATATTTTCGCAACAAAAAAAAAATGTTTTAATATCACTACTTTGGAGCAAAATGAAAATATTAGAACATTACTAATAAGTTTAGAGATAAGAGCTATATACCTATACCCTGTGTAATTTTAGGCTCTTACTATAGAGGACTAGGACGCTAACTGAATCTTATTTATTGAGGTAGAGGATATTAGCATCACTGTTGAAATTACTGATAAAATACAGCGTCATACGTTAAAAAAGTATGCATTTTTTTTTATAACACTGAGGTGGCACACAATCACACGGCCCACCTGCTGGAAAGTGGTTACCGTGGCGACACTCATGCTGCCGACCCTGTAAACACAGAGAGTTACTGTGCCGTCAGCGTAGAAGACAAAGCAGGAATAGTCTTTGGTCTTCCCACTGACAGCACAAAAACTCTCTCGTGAGCTCTGCCTACTCTATTCATAGTCAAGAACACAACATGAGGTTATTATGGCTGCGGTATTTTGTAGGACGGAGGTACTTCCCCAGTCGAACTGCTCAATTGGACTATTCAACTATTGGACTATTAAAACTATAACTTCGGTTCGGCTTCAAAACTTTATTCATACAATTGCATCCTGTTGGAAAAACACATCTCTGTAACCCAAACTTCCTACAAGTGTCATAACTGGTTTCTTACATTGGTTGTTCAAATTTCAGTAAGTAGATGCCTATTGAGATTAGTATATCCCCATTTATATTATCCCCATTAGTATATACCCATGTATTGGTTTATTACGCAAACTATATTTTTATCATACTATATGCACATCGTTTGACGTTATCTATCTAAGTTATGTAATGTGGTTTGTTTTCCTTGGTGGATTAGTTATTTGAAACATAAACATCCTTATATATCTACATATAATATACCTCTACTTACGTAATTGTTTGGATCATATAAGCTGATTATATCCAATAAAACTATCCGATATTTAGTCCATATTGCATCTCGCTGTTATAATATTTTATAAACATATAAAAATAAGTAACTAGATACGCAAACTAAAGTACAAAAAACAGAACCATATTTTTTTTGGTAAGATTAATCACAAATTTAGTTGAGCCTGTATTTCATAGTAATAATGGTACTATTAAGCCAACCTCAAATAAGCTAGGAAAAAGCTCGGACGAAATGAATGGAACATTTGTTAATAATAATAGGTAACCGTTATCACTCGTGTTCCCCTTAACACTTCCAGCTAATAAGCTTGTTGCTTGTAAATTGCTTGTGTTAGTAGCCAATCCTCTCCTTGGTATTAAACTATACTCACTAATCTAATTAGTCCATTAATTATAAATGTGTTTTAACTTTTTTGTTGTTTTTCATGCCATTTAGTTTAGTTCTAATCAAGCTGTCAAGACTCGCGGGAAAGTTAAATATATATATATATCTTACCTCGGGGGCCATCCATGAATCACGTGAGGCTTGAAAGGGGGGGGGGGGAGGAGGGATTCGACAAAAATCACAAAATATCACACTCGTCCTCGTCCCCCCTGACGAGTAGTCTTAAACCTCACCACGTATTACCAAAGAGGAGAGGGGGTTAACAAAGTAAAAAAAAGATCACCTGGTTAATGGACGGCCCTAGTAACTAACTCGTCCCCCCTGACGAGTAGTCTTAAACCTCACCACGTATTACCAAGGAGGAGAGGGGGTTAACAAAGTAAAAAAAAGATCACCTGGTTAATGGACGGCCCTAGTAACTAACTCGTCCCCCCTAACGAGTAGTCTTAAACCTCACCACGTATTACCAAGGAGGAGAGGGGGTTAAAAAAGTAAAAAAAGATCACATGGTTAATGGACGGCCCCTAGTAACTTAAACTAACTTAAAAACACAAAACACCAAATAAAAAATAACAAGAATAAATAAGACAAGAATTAATTTTATAGAATAACTTCAAGAGCAAAGTGACTTAGTACCGTCCATCATCATTAGATTATACCAGTTGCAGAGACAGCTAGGCTACTAATAAAGAATAATAAAATAATATTACATCGAAGCAAGCCCATATTGTATTACAATGGTCGTATAAAGCGTTTTCAAAACCATTTGTGTTAGTAATTTCTCTTTTTTACGATCTTCGTGGCATCACAGGCAAGACATTGACTGCTATATCAGCGATCATAGGTTCTGTTCCCGCAGTTTCATTTTTGCACCTATTTGTATTGGTTTTAAATACATTGGCAGAGTTTTATAGATATCAAAAAGATATCTACTTTCTGCAATGTTAAAAACCTTTGTTATTCTGATTTGTATACGAAACTTAAGATGTTA
Organism: Eilema caniola; assembly: GCA_949126895.1. NCBI lineage: Eukaryota > Metazoa > Arthropoda > Insecta > Lepidoptera > Erebidae > Eilema > Eilema caniola. The sequence goes on along the minus strand of OX421460.1, from coordinate 9,161,297 downwards.
TTTCAATATATATTAATATCGACGATACAGTGGGATTACTCGGTGCCGGAGGATATACAGACTGAATGGAATAAGATCAAGCAAGATATCGACAAGATCTCAGTCAGTTCCGAGTTTTGAAGTCACTTCAAACTCGAGATCAAGTTCTAGTTGAATCACATGGCTGTGGTGACACGAGTGCCAACAACTTTGGTTGTGTAGTGTATTGTTAAATAAGTAGACGCGAAAAATACACAGGAAAATAAAACTTGTGTCAATGTAAAGGATAGTTTATTCTAAGCACCTATTGAACAACAACAACATGGATTGAAAAAGTCAGTTAAAAGTGTAGTCGTAGGGCATTAGATTAGTTTACATAGAGATAGACAAATAGTTTTCTCAATGTAGTGTTTAATTCCTAATAACCTCAGTTTTGTTATATGGATTTTATCGAATAAAATCAATTATAATATGTTTATCCATATATCTTTAAAATCCTAAGTAGTAAATGTCCTATTATTGTGTACCTCCCTCATTTCATTCTAGTATTTTATCACTAGCTTTTGACGTCTATTATAGTGTGAGAGCACGTGAATCCAGGAAGCTTCAACTTTTATGAACATGCTATTGACTTTACAGTTGTTTTCTAGAGTTTTATTTACCTGTCTTTGAACACACACATTTCCCTTGCAAAACGAATGTTAATATTTTTTTCATCTTTCCAGAATTCTCGCCAATATTGCGTTGGTATTCGACTCAACTGCGCAACAAAAATAACGTTTAATGCTGCCCTAATCTCTATCTGTCTGTTACGTTTACACGCCTAAACCTCTGAACCAATTTTATGAACTTTGGTACAAAGAAAGATTAATAAATAGTCTGTATTTCGTCATAACAAACGGAATCCGCGCGGGTGGACTAGTGCAATAATATTTTATGTTTTATAATTTATCTACGTCACCGCTATCTTGACGTCACTGTTGCTACGAGCTACACTTTTGCACAAGTATAGTACTCCCTACGTGCCACGCTGTCCTGCCTATGACTACTACAAACAACGTAAGCGTGATGTAATAATCCTGTTCAAACATAAATGTTTTGTGGTCTTTTAATGTCAAAGACCTACCTACCTACGTAGTATCCCGTCACCTGAGAAAATGTTCACAAACAACGTAAGCGTGATGTAATAATCCTGTTCAAACCAAAATGTTTTGTGGTCTTTCAATGTCAAAGACCTACCTACCTTCGTAGTATCCCGTCACCTGAGAAAATGTTTAGTTTGAGTCAGACTCAAAATCATACTATTACCTTTCAGGCATAGATTAATCAACTTCATCAACAGCGTCAACAAACTGTCAACCTAATAAACCCGAACCTGTTACTAAAAACAAAACCAGACCAGTATTTTTGAACAAAACAAAAATGGTAACATGGATCGGCAGAAACAAACATCCTCTCTGATGCATATATATATACATATACCGTCTCGGTTCCGGTGCGGATAAAAAGACAGAATTCATGTTGTTACAGACTTTAATGAATAAAATTTTCTTTAATATAAAAATACCAATTTAAGAAATAACGTCACCTCGTAATCCACGTTATAAGATCGTTATATAAATGTGATTCCCAAACAATTTTTGAATAATGGGTTTCGCCACAATTCACACACACATAAATATACATCCCAGTATCCTACAACTATAACAAAGATCAAAAATTTTGAAATAATAAAATAAAGGACATTTTCCATTTTGTTATAGATTTTGACTAAGCATGAACAACTACTTTTTAACCAAATCTGATATGGAACTTGTACCTCACACTAACAACTAACAGATTTTACTAATAAAGTTGTATCTAGGTTCACACATCACCTTTTATTGACAAGTACATTTAGCGGGTTCATGTAAATAAAACATCCATTTTAATTATTATTTTTTGTAAATCTGAGTCATATACAGGGTGTATTTTTGAAACGGGGCAGTAAGGGCAAGTACCTTAACCGTTGCAGTTACAGCAAAACGTTCTTAGAAGACCTTCCCTAACTTTTTGACATATTTTGAACTGCATTCACAGATATTGTAAAAAACTTACAGTTGGCAAAAAAAATGCAAAAAGTCCAAAAATTTTTTTTTATGCCAATCAATTCTATTTCATGTGGGGATCAAAAAACTCTATGAGACCATTTTAGCTTTCAGTACTAGGAAAGACAGAAATCGCCAAAAACGTTTCCCATACATTTCGGCAACAGAAACAAATTTCTACGATGGTCTAACTTTTTGTTATGGCCATGAAGTGGGTAGAATTGACTGTAAAGTAAATAAAAAGAATTTTTACCCTCAAATTTCGAATTTGATTCGAAAATCTGTGTGTTATTCTTAGTTTCAGCTGAGAAACTTCGTATGAGTTATTAATTAAGGATTTTCGCTAAAATGTCTTCTAATCGTGAAAAAATTGACTTATTGGAAGCGTATTTTGTCAATAATCGAAATGCGGGAGCTGCATTAGTGTGGTACCGCAATAAGTATCCGTTGCGGCATGTGCCAACAAGAAAGGTTATTACAAATCTTTTGAAAAACCTGGAATTGCAGGGTTCTTTCAAAAGAAAGCGGCAGCCTCGTGTGGACATGGACACGGAGATTGCGGTTCTAACTTATGTCGAAGCATATCCAGAGGTATCGTCCAGGCAAGTCGCCCTTGAAGTAGGTGTATCCCACTCCCTTGTGATAAAGATATGGAAGAAATACGGCTACAAGTGCTATCGATATGGGCGCATAGTTCAAGTGTTACATCCGGGTGATGATGTTCGAAGGCTTACTTTTTGCAGATGGCTAAGAGGAAAAATAAGCAGAGATCATGAATTTTTAAATTACTTACTGTGGTCAGACGAAACGAAGTTTTCCAATAACGGTATGTACAACAGAAAAAACAACACATATAACAGAATGTAGTCTAAAAACTGTGCTGATGGACTAATATTGACTTTATATCTTGTCCAGGTCATGAACCAAATAATTATCATTACATGAGCACAGCAACCCTCCGTCCTTTTGCCTACAATAAAATATAGCTTCTCTGCCATGCTTCTTATAGTAGATTGTTTTATTTATATGTCTACTATCAATTTTAGCTCATAGCAACTGTAAGTCGGCTCAAGGATCTTTAGGCAAGTAAAAGTAAAAAAATCTTCAGGCAGATATATAAATAGCACATTATTTTGATGTGGTGATGGATGGGATGTTACTTGATCAAATCTTTGCCAGTATTGATAACATATTTGGTGCGCGCCGTAAACTGCAAGTAAAAATATTCCTTTCCTCATTAATATTCAATATTAGTTTATATTCATCAATAATAGCTGCGACTGGGATTAACGCTAGGATGAAGAAGATAAGTTTATATTCATATCGCCTTAATTATTATTACCACCAACCACACATTTAATGACATAAATAAGAAATAGTATGTTAACCCTAGGTTATAAAATGACACCGAACAGTCTTGACACCGGCAGGACAACTATGTATTACTATACAATTACAATCTTTAAAACAAACCTACTTGTCGAGGCTCAATCCATACTACTATAACATTTAAAATGTGTGCTTCTCGTTCAGATCCAGATTGGAATAAATGCGATTTTGTTTGCAAAATGGAACTTCCAAAGTTGGCACACACTTGCTGACGATATCCATCACGGGTAGAGGCTCCTGCATTCACTTAAGTATTTGAATCATATAACGCCAAAGTTCAACAGGTAGGAGTTACATACAACACTGTCATCTTCGATCTGGAAAACGATTTGGATTAACTACTATACTTTATAGTTGCATTACATATTGACATCCCAATATAATGAGGAAGAAACGTACCACATGTGTGGGGCAATCGGCTGTCTAAAAACAGAAAAATCTTCAGTGAGACGAAGAATATGGCTCGTCCTTGGGCTAGGCTGCAGTCGGCGCCACAATTCAAAGTTCTTAAACATGTAATCCAGTCCCATGTTGCGTTCAGTGTCAATATCCAAGCCATTATTAAGGTAGACGCGTCAGGATCGTCAATAAACGGAATATCCAGGATTCATTTTCAGATATCAACGTACTTCAACTTCAACTTTTGGTTTATGGCTTTTGCGAGAGCTACCGCAATTTCGCCAAAGACAAGTAATCGAAAGACCAGCTGTCAAAGGATTAAATTTACTACCAAAAAAGAATTTTGGAAAGAAATGTATTAATAAACTTTGTTAGGAAAAACTAATAGGTGTTAACAAAAAAGATATTAAATACGTAAATAAATAGACAAGATTGTAAAGTATGTAAATATAATATATTAAAGGGAATTGAAAGAGAATTTACAACTTAATCTTATTTATATTAATATACTTGGCAAGAGTGATAACGAATGGAGTGAAAACCTGGGATAGAAGGCATTTAAGAGATGTAGGACGGGTAATAAAAGGGGTCATGACGTCATATAGGGAAAACCTCGTTCTAGGACGATTGAAAAATATATGATCTACAGTTCCTTCGTCGATACCGCAATCACATAAAGAGCTGTCTCTAATCCTAAGCTTGGACAAAAATACAGGGTTGCATGAATGATTTAATCTTAACCGGCAAATAGTAGAAGTAGAAGTTTTATCTAAATTTGAAAATTTGGCGAACCAGGGCTTAGGTGGAATTTCTGGCTGCACATCACCATAAAATTTCCTTTCCTCTAACTGTTTTCGATATACGCCAAATCCTAGACCAGCCCCTCTAGACAAGTGACAATTCGCTAGCAGGCGTTTGATGGAATAGAATGACGAATGTATAGGATTTGACGTATTTGACATGCGTTAACGACTGTCATTTACGTCAAATCCCATACATTCGTCATTCTATTCCACCAAACGCCGGCTAGCGAATTGTCACTTGTCTAGAGGGGCAGGAGTCTAATAGATTTGATTTCATAGATGAGCAAATATCATCTTAATATATATAAATCTTGTGTCACAATGTTTGTCCTCAATGGACTCATAAACCACTTAACCGATTATAATAAAATTCGCACACCATGTGCAGTTTGATCCAACTTGAGAGATAGGATAGTTTAAATCTCAAATTATAGTCCGATTCGCGATAACCGACATCCACGCGGGCGGAGCCGCGGGCGACAGCTAGTAAGAATAAATTTCTGGATGATCAAGTGAACCCATATGAACGGCATTTTTGGCACAAGAATCAGCGGATTCGTTTCCAGAAATACCTGAGTGACCAGGATATCAACGTATCAGGCGTATCAACAGTGCCAAACGAAAACAAAGCGAGTGACAGTTGGCTGTGTTGCCATATATATTTCCAAAAATAACTATGAGAATCGGAATCGATAAATGAGTAATGAAGTGAATAATTCGATTTATTAATGATTAATTTAGAACTAAGTGTTTAAAAAAATATTTAATATAATATGATGTAAAATATGACTGTGATAATATATTAGTACGTCCCTATTTGAATAATATTCAAATAGGGACAGTTTTAGGGAAAGTACCAGTATTCTAATAATGTGTATCGATTATATTAGGGGTTAAAGTATGAAATTGCCGATTTGTACTGACAAATTGAAATTCGTTTTTTTTTAATTTAACTTATTTATTTAATCAAAATAATTACCATTATTATCTAAACATTGCTGCCATCTAGTAGGAAGGTCATTTATGCCTTTGCGATAGAACTCTGGTGATCTAGATTCGACAAACTGTGTGAAAGCATTTTGTACTGCCTCCTGAGAAGAAAACTTTTTATCACATAGAAAATTGTCCAAATCACGAAAAAAATGGTAGTCTGTTAGAGCAAGGTCTGGCGAATACGGAGGGTGACGGATAGTTTCTAATTGCAGTTCCTGTAGAGTTAAAACGGTTTCTCGTGCTGTATGAGGTCTCGCGTTATCATGGAGCAATAATGGTGAAGATCGATTCATGAGTCGGGGCTGTTTCACTGCTAGTTTTGCTATCATTGTTCGGAGTTCGGCACAGTAGACATCTGCCGTTATTGCTTGACCAGATCGTAGAAAGCTATAGTGGATAACACCATGCTGAGACCACCAAACAGTTACCATTACCTTTTTATTGGTAAGCTTTGCTTTAGGACACTGTTGTGGCGTTTCACCTGGGGTCAGCCATTGCATTTTTCGCTTACGGTTATCGTAAAGAATCCACTTTTCATCACATGTCACAATTCGATCCAATATTCCTTCATTTCTGTATCGATTCAACAAGGCAACACAAGTTTCAACACGCATTTCTTTCTGCAGATCAGTCAAATCATGAGGTACCCATTTTTCACATTTTTTTATTTTATTGATTTGACGCAAATGAGTCAATATTGTTGGTAAGGTAACGTTAAACCATGCAGCTAATTCCTGGGTAGTTTGGCTCGGATCGGCTTCCACCATGTCTTTCAATTCATTGTTATTCACCTGTGTGGACGGCCTTCCTCGTGGTTCGTTCTTCAAATCAAAGTTTCCATCACGAAAACGTTTAAACCAAAATCGCACGGTGCGTTCATTAGCAGTCCCCTCTCCAAACGCAACATTGATATTGCGAGCTGTTTCTGCCGCGTTAGTTCCGCGTCGGAACTCGTATTCAAAAATCACTCGAATTTTCGAAGTATCCATCTTTCTTGTCTAAGCTGAATAAAAAAAACAACTGAAAGTCGATAATCGAATGTTGCACATTTTTAAATGAAGAACTACATAGGTACCATGTGGAAAAAGTTTCACTCAAAAATCTCAAACCATGAAGGTTCTATGTCAATTCGAAGTACCTATTTCAATGAAACGGCAATTTCATACTTTAACCCCTATTATTTATAATCGATTATTTTTATTAAATATATCTGGGCAACATTATAAGGAAATAAAATGGATAACCAAAAGGCTGTACCTTGAAATTAATTTAAATACTACTTATTCAACGAAATAAGTTGATACAAAAACTAAACACCAATATCCTTATAAAAATGATATTTAATTAATGACACTAATAACCATTTGCAAGCATCTTGTTCACGATAGCCGATTATAAACTATATCCTTGGTATTTGTGTATGACATGCTGTGGAGCTATTTATATTATTCCTGAAGGCAGCCTGAGATTTATGCACCATAGTGACGAGTTCTTAAGTCACAGACTAGGACCCTGTAACGTGCAGACTGACATCACAGGAAAGAGGCGCGCATCCCTCGCCCAGCTTTAGGCCAGAGAGAGGATGCTCACCTCACAAACATTAGGAACGCACAGATAAGCCGAAGATACACAGATATACAGAAGAGTGTCGGGTATAAGGGAAGACAGGAAATAAATAGGTAGGCTGTTAGACAAAAAATGGTAGCTCACCGAAACTTAGGTCCGTAGAATGTTACAGGTCTCACCCAGTGGAGAACCAGTCCAACTCCGCACAGCTACTGTGCAATCGAAATGTATATAAGTTACCTAACCAGTAATGGGCATCGTAATTGCGTAGCAACAAAGAAACAATTCCAAACAATTCAACAACAACAACAACTCTTGCCCTCAGAGCCGGCTTTGTATACCTCAGATGTGCTGAAACATTCTTCGGTCCGCCTATGCTCCAGAACCCTCTACAGCTCACGCTGCTTCTTGCCACTGGAGGGCGCTTGTTGATGCATTTAGAACGACTGCACCTTAACGCCCTCTCTGCATCGTAGCAGGAATCGCAATCCACACCGCTAACATCGTCTACTTCACTTAACTCCAGCAGTTTCACGCTTCGCTACTAGATGGCGCTGCGCTACTGCCATGTTTTTTTTTTACAACATCGCAGCACGGATTGGAAACAAATGGATAGTTATTTTTTGTATGTGCGGTCACAGATTTTGATAATACAAGTATAAGCCTTGAAAAAGGCAGGTATAACAGTTGTTTTAACTCTCTTGCTCATGAAGTGGCTCTAATTTCACCAATTAGGCACATAATGTCACCTGTTATCAAACTGTGACTTTTTCAAGGCTATAAAATACAAGTTAGTTATAATATATTTTTTATTGGTTGAGTTACTTTGTTTATAAAAAAGTTTCGATACAAAAAAGGTCGTGTTCAATATTACAAATAAATTAATGAACCTACCCATTAGTTGCTCATTTCGTGTAACTTCGTATTTAAATAGATATTTTTACTTGTACTTGTTAAATAAACAAAACTTACACTCAATTAACTAACTAACTTTTGTTTTCTCTGTTAAAACTTTAAATTCCCCATTTAGTCCGCGACAAATTAAAAGTAACCTCTCATAGTCTACGGCCGATCGAGTTGGGAACGCATCGGAAAACAAATCAATTTTGCGCACTATTGCGAAAAAATATTTCAAAACACGTTTTCACTTTTGAAATTGTAGTTATTTATTTATTAAAATGTCTACAAGTACTAGTTATTAAGAAACTCATTTATGTTTTACAACGTACCTGGAAAGTGCAAGGGTAATTATCTATTTGTGTTATTTTATTCACAAGTGTTGAAAGATGTTTAAAAACTGGTGTTTGGCATACTGAAAACGAGTTTTTGGAAACGATGTTGAGGGATATTCTCCCATTTTTCCATCAGGGCCTGATCTTTGAGGGTGACAGGAGGTCGTCTGCGTCGTCTGACCAGCTTTCCTAGCTTATCCCAAGCGTGGTCAATCGGGTTCTGGCCAGGACCCCTTGGTGGCCAGGCCATCAAGTTGAAACCAACCTCCTAAATGTACTCTTGTACGACCTGAGCCGTGTGCGGCCGGGCGTTATCTTGCATTAGAATTGATCCATCACCCACAATTACCAGATATGGCCCTGCAAACTCACTAAGAATCTCTCGAGCATATTTCACTCCGGTCAGAGTGTCATTATCTATGGCCACTAACTTTGTGCGACCTCCTGAAGAGATAATTGCCTATACGTGCACAGAGCCCCCGCTGTATTGGACTCATTCTGAAAAGCAGGCTTGAGCATTTTGCTCGCCAGACCGCCTGTAGATTTTTTACCTTCCGTTATGAGTGAATAAATGAGAAATGTGACTCATCCGTGAACATGACTTTTACCCATTCTTCTTCACCCCACTCCACGTGGTCATAAGTATACCTCAATTTGTGAACCTGATGCCCTGCTCTAAGTAGGGGGCCATTTGCTGGCCTATAGAGCTACTGGTTTACCTCAACAAGTCTTCTTCTGACCGCATTCGTATTCATCGCTAATGTAATCATCCCTCATCAGGAGAAGTTGCTGTTGGACCTGAACTGCATTAAGATGAAGATTTCTCAATATAGTGCTCGCAATAATCAGTCATCTCTAGTTGTATCTGGGACGGCCTTGACATGGCCATTACATACATACATACATTACATTCTTCGTACCTTTGTTTTACCTTGAAGCCCGTTTTTAATGTCACACACACCATTATTGCAGCGCGACGCAAACTGATGCCTAGTTTCAGATGTGCCATTATTCTTGCACATTCTTCAGGTGAACATAAAAACGTTAATTTCACCTGACCTAATTCTAAACAAATGCGAACAGAAAAGCTTGAAGTAAAAAATGAGAGCATTTGTAATGGGAGTGTTTTTGTTTTAGCCACCCTTTAAAAGGTGGTTGTTAAAAAGGAGGATTTTATATAACAAAGCTAAGTTTTCTACATGGTGCTTATATTTCAAAGGTCATTGGGCATTTTTGACCCGGTACCTCGAAGTACGCGACCATTGTTGAAATTTGGTTTGCTTTGTAGGTTTAGGGTTAACATTTCACGAAATGTATTTATTTTTATCCAAATGTATGGGGAAAAAAGTTATGTGGTTCAACGCAAAACGTATATTTTGCCCATTTAATAATTTTCAATCATTACTACTGACTTTTTTGCACTCTCTGGCGCTTGTAAGGCGCAATCCACATTGCAATACAGTTTCACACAATACGCCCAATTCCGGTTTCAATGTGCGAAAAAGGGACGGTGCTATCGGTCATGTATAGCTCCGTCTCTCTCTCGCACTAGACAAAACCTACCTCAAAATATGGCCCCAGGCTGCACCAGACAATATTATACATATTATATGTATATTGATTGATCCCACTCTAAATGGAAGATCAAGTATTCAAAACTATTACTATTCCTGTTTACACGGCCGCCGTACTCTTGGAAGCTGCGCGCATGTCGCGAGTGCGGTGCACTTTTTATCGTGGGCAAGACATCAGGAAGGAATAGATGCACCAGCAAGGTTTTTGGACGATGTTACGATTGATATTGATGATGTTGAATAAAATGTAAAAAAGTGTTTTACTTCTTAATATCCTACTTAACTCTCTAAAAACTTAAAAAATGTTGAGATTTTAGAGCTCGTTTGTCTATGCATTGCGACTTCAACTTGTCTAATCTCTAAACTTAAGTTCTTTTTAAGGACAGTCTCTGTTGCGTGGCGGTAGTATATTTATATGCATGAATATGGGTATTTGCATTAGTCTGCTCGTGCCTCAGATTGCACATTAAGCACTCGATTCCGGTTGCCATACAAACATCTATAGCAGTCGTTACGGGTAGTTGGAGCTTTCAAAAACCCAACAACTGGTCTGATCCTTAATATCGCCATAGGATTGTGGAGATCAGATGGAGGCTGCTTCAAGGAAAATATCGAAATTAAGCTAAATCCGCACTAAGACTTGTAAAGCGGGCCCCAGACTCCCAGGCGAAAGCTTTGGATTACAACTGGGACTAATGCTTGAAGAAGGATCAATAAAAATAAAACGACAATTATATACTTGGTAAGTGTACTTATACTGCCATTTTAAAATACTTAGAATTAACATTACATAAATTAAATTAAATAATATCACATATCAACAATGACGTGTCTAATTAAACATTTTAAAAATGTTCGTAAATTTTTGGTCATACCTCTTGAAACCAATCACAGGCTTAAATACAATCTACTGGGCGAAGCAGACAATACTCGTGATGTACGATATAATGTAAGTACTTATCAATATAAAGTAGCAGCTTACAACAAAGAGTAACACAGATAGATACATTTTATTGCAAGGAACATTTAGAAAAAATCCCGTAATAACTACAAAATATGGCAAGACAGTTCTAGCAATATGAATATTAATTTGCCTCTCCTATTTGTAGCTGACTTCACTACACCAATGTGGCTAAATAATGTATTTATTTATAGCTACATTTGGATTCACATTCATAAGATAACGATCCTTAAAATATATTACAAACTATTTTTTAGTTAACATGATTATTTTTTACAAATTCGAATTTAATTTGTAAAGTTATGAAATTAACAAAAATGTTACATTAAGACGTGTACCTTAACCTTTATAAGTGGACGTAATTATTCTCTTACACTTTTATGGACGTGGGCTCACTGAGACTCCTGCATTTTATGTTTGTATACTACTTAATTTTTCAGAACGAGAGAGAAAATGTTGTGTTAGCTATATAATGTAAGTTTAAATGAAACCAAAAAAAGCTATAGATCTTGCAACTTTTTACTAAATTATACTTTCTATTACTAAATAACCGGCTTAAAGGCGACGTGGGGTCACTCATAAAATCATGTATAGCTAACAAAAACAAATTCTTTATAAGAAAATGATAAACTATATTAAGTAATTAGAAATCAAATTAGCCTCTAAACAGTGTATGAAAATGGATAAAATTTACTCCATAAATTTTATTATTGGCAATTTACATGAGAAACGCAGAACCTCATCTTCAACTGAAGACTTTTCTCAGGCTTCTCTCAGCGTAATACTTTCCTTCCAACCACATTTTCTTAATTTTTTTATATTTTAAATAATTATAAAAAAATATAAAATCGAAATAAATACTAATGTGTTTGAAAGCCGAAAATATAACCACCTCCGTCTGACCTTGTTTCAAACTCATTTCAAAGTTACTGAGCGAATCCAGGTCGAGGGGCACGTGGAAGTGATTTATATATGAAACACTAAGTTAAGGTGGGGTCTCGGAGACCCCACGTCCATAGTTAAAGGTTAATTCATATATTGGTTATTCACGTAACAATAAAAATTCTTAAAATCTAGCTAAAAACAGCCGTCAAGTATATTTGTTTATGAAAATATTATGAAAAAGGTTCAAATCGAATATAATACCGAAATGCATTTCTATCGGAAGAATTGATTTATAGATTACTAGCTTCTGCCCGCGGCTCCACCCGCGTGGATGTCGGTTATCGCTTAGTGTTGAGCCGACGCTATTGAGCATTAAATTCACCTCTCTACTCAACTTTGTCCTCTTAATTTTTAAATTCTTACTATTTATCCCCTATTCATCACCTTTTTTACGCGATTGAAAAATGACAAACTTTGTTCTCCTAATCCTACCCCCAACTCTTATCCATCTCTGTACCAAATTTCATAAGGATATTTGAAGATAACAAACGAGCATGCAAACTTTCATCGCCTATTACCCCTCCCCCTTTAACCCCTTATTTCGCTATAAAAGGTAGGCATATCCGTTTCCAAGTTCCAATCTGTTTCTGTGCCTAATTTCATCAGGATATCATCAAAAATGTCAAACTATCATCCCGTAGCCCTATTCCCCCTCCCCCTCTTCTATACCTTTCTTCGCGATTAAAGGTAGCCTATGTTCATTTCCAAATTCTAATCCATCTCTATCCAATTTCATCAGAATATCTTCAAAATTGTGCCTGTGGTGTGACCCTAGAATAGCACCACCCCATCTCCTCCCGTGGGTGTCGTAAGAGGCGACTAAGGGATTCAAATACCGGAGGATGGGCAGCAGCATCTTTCCGCGTACTAGCCACCAAACTGCGATCGCCAACCCGCCTGCCAAGCGTGGCGATTACGGCATAATCCCCCATGATGAGGAAACACAAGAAACGGCCCCTAGTCCCCGGCGGCCCCGCTATTCCTGGCTATGGTAGCGGCCATGGTAACGGCGGGGCAAGGGGTGCGAAGAATCCCCGGCAGATGCAAGGCTAGCAACCCCGACGACCTTTGGCCCTGGCAACGTACAACACGCTCACACTGCGAACCGACGAGAAGCTCGCTGTACTCGAGGAAGAATTGAGCAGGTTACGGTGGGATATCGTAGGATTGTGTGAAGTCCGGAGAGAGGGGCAGGACACCATGATCCTCAAATCCGGTAACCTTGCTCTATTTCCGGGAGGGCGACATACTGTCCCAGGGTGGTGTCGGGTTTATCGTCCACAGGTCCCTTGTCAACAACGTGGTCCAGATCGCGAGTGTTTCGACGAGGGTAGCGTACCTTATACTCAGAATCACCAAACGGTATTCGCTGAAGGTCATACAGGTACACGCACCGACCTCGAAACACCCCGACGACGAGGTGGAGACTATGTATGAGGATATCTCTAAAGCCATGCATGGCTCCCGAACACACTATACCGTTGTGATGGGGGACTTTAACGCGAAACTGGGCAAACGAAGCGACAATGAGCTGAGAGTGGGACAATTTGGATATGGAAAGAGGAATGCACGTGCTGGCCTGCTTCATGGAGAAGGAGGGCCTTTTTATGATGAACTCCTTCTTCAGAAAGCCGGAACAGCGTAAGTGGACATGGCTACACCCTAACGGTGTCACAAAAAATGAGATTGATTTCATCTTGTCGACGAAGAGGCACATATTCAATGATGTCTCCGTGATCAATTCAGTAAAAACAGGAAGCGATCACCGGATGGTAAGAGGCACATTGAATCTTAGAACAAAGCTCGAAAGATGTCGACTGATGAAGTCTACGCTCCGACCAGCACCTATCCAGTTCCAGAACCCTGAGCACTTTCAGCTCGAGTTGCAGAATCGCTTCGAATGCCTGGGAGATTGCGAAAATGTGGATGATTACAATGACAGATTTGTGGAAATTGTCCAAACGACTGGGTCTAAGATCTTCAAAGCCCGTCGTTCAAAAGGAACCAAAAAGATTTCGGACCTCACCAACAAACTCATGGAACAAAGACGAAATTTGGTTCTGCAGTCCTCTGAAGATGCTACTCAGTATCGGCGTTTAAACAGACAGATCTCCAAGTCCTTGACTCGCGACCTACGCCAATTTAATACGACTCGTTTTAAGGAGGCGATTGAGAGCAACAAAGGCTCAAAGGTTTTCGCAAGGGATCTGTCTGTTGGTCAAAGCCAACTGAATAAGCTGAAGGCGGAGGATGGCAGAATTATTTCGTCAAAGCCGGAGCTGTTGGAAGAGGTCGAGAAGTTCTACGGACAATTATACACGAGTGTACGGCAATCTGTTAATAATCTGGCCAAAGACCCAAGAGCCAGATTGACCCGACACTATACCGAGGATATCCCGGACGTCAGCCTGTACGAGATTAGAATGGCTCTCAAACAGATAAAGAACAATAAGGCACCGGGTGATGATGGGATCACGGCTGAGCTTCTAAAAGCTGGTGGAACACCGATACTTAAAGCTCTTCAGAAGCTATTTGATTCCGTCATACTCGAGGGACGAACGCCTAAGGCATGGCACAGAAGTGTGGTGGTACTCTTCTTCAAAAAAGGTGATAAAACCTTGTTGAAGAATTATAGACCCATCTCGCTTCTGAGCCATGTCTACAAGTTGTTTTCGAGAGTCATTACGAATCGTCTCGCTCGCAGGTTCGACGACTTCCAGCCTCCCGAACAAGCCGGTTTCCGAAAAGACTTTAGCACCATAGACCACATACATACGCTGCGACAGATTATACAGAAGACTGAGGAGTATAATCAGCCACTCTGCTTGGCGTTTGTGGACTATGAGAAAGCCTTCGATTCGATCGAGACCTGGGCTGTGCTACAGTCTCTCCAACGGTGCCAAATTCACTATTGATATATCGAAGCGCTGAAGTGTTTGTACGAAAACGCCACCATGTCAGTCCGCCTCCAGGATCAAAGCTCAAAACCTATCCAGTTGCAGCGAGGGGTGAGACAGGGAGACGTTATATCTCCGAAACTGTTCACCACCGGCCTGGAAGATGTTTTCAAGCTCCTGGACTGGAGAAGACTCGGCATCAATATCAACGGCGAGTACATCACTCACCTTCGATTCGCTGACGATATCGTAGTCATGGCTGAGACCATGGAATAGGTCTTCAATGCTCGAAGACCTCAGTAGAGCCTCCCAACAAGTGGGCCTCAAAATGAACATGGACAAGAAGAAAATTATGTCAAATGTCCATGTCGCACCCACTTCTTCTTTAAAGGTTGGAGACTCTACACTCGAAGTTGTCGACGAATATGTTTACCTGGGACAGACAGTCCAGTTAGGCAGGTCCAACTTTGAGAAAGAGGTCAATCGTCGAATCCAACTCGGCTGGGCAGCATTCGGGAAGCTTCGTAATATCTCCTCGTCCAAAATACCGCAGTGTCTCAAGACTAAAGTCTACGATCAGTGTGTGTTGCCAGCGATGACCTACGGAACTGAGACTTGGTCCCTTACTATGGGCCTCATAAGAAGGCTCAAGGTCACCCAAAGGGCAATGGAGCGTGCTATGCTCGGAGTTTCTCTGCGTGATCGAATCAGAAATGAGGAGATCCGCAGGAGAACTAAAGTAACCGACATAGCACACAGAATCGCCAAACTTAAGTGGCAGTGGGCGGGGCACATAGCTCGTAGAACAGATGGCCGTTGGGGCAAGAGAGTTCTCGAGTGGCGACCACGCGCCGGAAGACGCAGTGTAGGCAGGCCTCCCACACGGTGGACCGACGACCTGGTGAAGGTCGCGGGAAGGGCATGGATGCGGAAGGTGCAGGACCAGTCACTGTGGAAATCCTTGGGGGAGGCCTTTGTCCAGCAGTGGACGTCTTTCGGCTGAAATGATCTTCAAAATTGACAAACTTGCCCTAGCTCCATTTCGCCCCCCTTTATATCCTTTTTCGCGGCTAAAAGTAGCCTATGTCCATTTATAAGCTCTAATCCATTTCTGTACTAAATTTCATCAGGATATCTTTAAAAATGCCAAACTTTCATCCGTCCTCTTAAACCCCCTTTTTCGCAATAAAAGGTAGCCTACATCCATTTCCAAGCCTTAAACTATCCCTGTACCAAATTTGTTTAGGATATCTTCAAAAATGAGAAACTTTCATATAAGCTTTCATCGCATGGCCACATTCTCCCCTTCTACCCCTCTTTTCGCGATAAGAGGTAGCATATGTCAAGTACCACGCTCTAATTCATCCCTGTACCAAATTTCATCAGATCTTCAAAACTGCCAAACCTTCATCCCCTATTCACCCCCCCCCCCCCCTAAATCCCCATTTCGCTATAATAGGTAGGTACATCTTTACCAAATTTCATAAGGATATTTAAAAAAATGACAAACTTTCATACAAACATTTAACCCCTATTTCCCCCTTAAACCCCTTTTTTCGCGATTTTTTATCTTCAAAATTGATAAACTTACATCCCTAGCCCTATTCCCCCCCCCCTTCTACCTTCTTTTTTCGCGATAAAAGGTAGCCTGTGTTCGTTCCTAAGCTTTAATCTATCCCTGTACCAAATTTCATCAGGAGATCTTCAAAACTGACAAACTTCCATCCCCTAGCCCTATTCCTCCTCCCCCCCCCCTCTACCGCCTTTTCTCGCGATAAAAGGTAGCCTGTGTTCGTTCCTAAGCTTTAATCTATCCCTGTACCAAATTTCATCAGGAGATCTTCAAAACTGACAAACTTCCATCCCCTAGCCCTATTCCTCCTCCCCCCCCCCCTCTACCGCCTTTTCTCGCGATAAAAGGTAGCCTTTGTTCGTTTCCAAGCTTTTATCTATTTATCTATATCTGCACCAAATTTCACCTGGACATCTTAAAAAATGATAAACTTTCACATAGACCTTCATCCCATGGCCCTACGCCCCCCCTTCTACCCCATTTTCGCGAGAAAAGGTAGTCTATGTCCGTTCCCAAGCTCTAATCCACCTCTTTACCAAATTTCATAAGGATATTTAAAAAATAACAAACTTTCATACAAACTTTTAACCCCTATTTCCCCCCCTTAAACCCCTTTTTTCGCGATAAAAGGTAGCCTATGTCCGTTCTCAAGCTCTAATACACCTCTGTTACAAATTAGGCGTAAAAAAGTTTGTGAAAGCGTAACATACAGACAGACGGACAGACGGACAGACAGACAGACAGACAGAGTTACTTTCTCATTTATAATATTAATATGGATACATGAATAGTGTTTGGAAAAACAATAAATTCATAGAACTATATTTTCATCGTGATTCGTAATTTCAATTCGTAAAAATTAGCTATTGCAAATTATTTTATACCTTCTCGTTAAAGAAAATTATTAAACGTAATATTCATACAAATAGAAATAATCAAGTAAGTACATACCCCGATTGTGTGAGCTCATGATTATAAACTGCAATAGTCTAAATATTCAATGCAAAATTGCATACTATGATAATGTATTTCGTACTAACAACCATAAGCTGAGTAAGACTGCAACGGTAGAAGTACCTGACTTAGTACTCGATGATGTAGAATTGTTATTAATGATAACAACGGGCCACCAATGAGATATAGATAGAAAATCATTTCCTTCCTCCGTGGATTGAGGCTTTTGTGTAGTATCATGCTCTAACATATTATCTGGTAAATAACTACCACACGACGGAAAATCTCTAGGCACTGGAGCCATCTCCTTATGATCACCTACTTTAAATACAAGAGCCATTCCAACTTCTACATGAAATTCTATGTGACAATGGAAGAGCCAGTATCCAGGATTATCTGCCTTAAATCTTATTACAGTATACCCTCCATCCGGCACAGTGACGGTATCTTTGATAGGTGCATTCTTCAAATTTCTTTTAAGCAATCCAGCCTTATCATATGCTTTTATCTCATCAACAGTGATTTCTTTAGCTAGTCTTCTTAGGCCAACTACTCTGAAACTATGACCATGGAGGTGGAAAGGATGGTTAGCATCGAAGGTTACTCCTTCATCGACAATTATTACTTCAACTACAGAATTGAGCTTAACAGAGAGCACATGAGAGCACTCGCAGTAGCCTTCTTCGCAGGCTTCGTCGATACTTGAGGAATTACAGAAGTTATCTGGGGAAGGTCTCGCAGTAAGAAGAGGACTTGAAGGCAGCTTCATGCTAATGTGGTTAAGCTGAGGAGTATACAGACGATTTTGTTTTACGAGAACTGCAAATGAGAACAAAATTTGATTTCATTACAACACTTGAATACTTGCAGCATCTTAAGTCAAAAACAATAAAATTAATTATATTAAAATTATTGGAATTTTCATATATGTATATCAAATTCCCTTGCTATACTACTGCTATGGTTATTATCGAAAGTTGGTTCATTTTACAAGCTATTGAATGAGAAATATGAGTTATATACTATAAGTAACCTGATGCATTGTTCGTGAACCAGCAAAAGTTTTTTGATTTCACTTCCTCATAATGTGGCTCTAATCTCACTAAAATTAGGCACGTAATGACACCTATTATCAAACTGTTTTTTGTTATTATTGAACTACAATTGGGATATGACTTTTTTTTTTAATTTTAATGTTTGAGTTGCATTCTTTAAAACAATGAGATACAAAAGATCGTGTTCAATAGAACAAATAAATTAATATACCTGGTGAAATTATAGTTATTTATTAATTAAAATGTCTACAAGTATGTACTAGCTATGAAGAAAACGATTTATGTACTAAGTACACCGCCAGATATATACACGTATACTGTACAACGTCCGTATATGATTGATGTATTGTTCATAGCGTTATGGAATGTACTATCTGAAAACTGCAAGAGCAGGCAGGCATATTATTATGATTATTTTAGTATTATATTATTCAGAAGTGAAATGAGAAATATCGTATGATACACGTGTGTATTGCAGATTACCGTCTTTGACTCTCTTTAGACCCTTGCCTCACGGCTCGGGTCTCAATATCGCCTCAGCGGTAATCACCAACTTTACACACTTGTACTATAATCTACTATTTCATTTCAATGTTCGAACTTAAATACGAAATATTCTGCATGAATGTCTGCGGTGAATTACATTCATTAAATCATCTGAGTACAATACAATACAACAAACATGAAATACGATATTAAATTGTACTATTAGTACCTAATTACTTGTAGTTGTTAATTGAATTTACCAATGCCAATTCAAAATATGAATATTATAAATACGTATTTAAATTGGAGCAACTACAATGTACAAATTCCTTTCTGTGTATGTGTACCTTGATGTATTCGTACACACTGATCGATGGACGATGTTTTAGTACTGCCTATCCTCTCGGGTTAAGGAGTCAGATGGCAGTCTATCTCATAAGATGCACCTGTCATGGAAAAGTAGGATAAAAGATCAAAGAGTAAATTTCTAAAATGCAAGCTGCAATCATAATTGATTCTTGGATGATGATGATGATGACTAATACACTCATTTGCAAAAAAAGGGGGCGGTTTCGATTTTCTTCCTGGCTGAAAAAAATATAATACCAAAAAGGTTTTAATCATTTGAACATGTTACTGACCAGTTATAAAAGTGCCATAATGTTTATAAGAGTACATTCCAAATTTAAATTTTTGACTGACCCTGGTTTTCAAAGAAAACAACTTTTAACTACATTTTGTGGCGCGAATTCCCTATCGTTAATATCGACTCTAATTAACTTTTTGTCAATTTTTATTAAATTATCTGATGTCCTTGACATTTAAAAGTATTGTTATTGCTGTTTAGCAATCTCGAAAATGATAGTTAATGTGAGTCGGTCGACAGTACAAAGGAGCTGGCAGTGCTATCAAGAGACCGGTTCCGTCAAGAGAAGGCCTGGTTCTGGCAGAAAGACATGTACCGAACTACGGGATGATCGTTTTCTAGTTAGTCAAGCGTTGAGAAATCGCAAATCTTCTTATTTGGACCTCAAGAACAGCCTCGAAGAAGTAAGAAATGTGCAAATTAGTCTATGGACGGTCAGGAGAAGGCTTCTCGCTGCTAATATATACAGTCATCGCCCGGCACGCGGCCCTAAATTACTCCGTGGACATCGAGTTGCCAGGCTTAGCTTCAATCGAAATTGTGTGTCATGGGCTCATGAAGACTGGGATAGGATATTGTTCTCCGATGAAGCCAGGATATCTCTGCATGGTGAAGACCGACGTCGGCAAGTGCTACGTAGACGAGGACAACGTTATGTTTTGAAGAAATCACACCTTATGGAGTGGGCTCTGTTATGTTTTGGGCAGGAATAAATTCTATGGATCGTACGGAGTTAGTCTTCATCGAAAACGGTAAACTGACTAGACACCGATACATAACGGAAGTTCTAATTCCTTATGCATAACCCGATTTAACCGGCGAAAACTAAATTTTTATGGACAGCAACGCTCGCGCACACCGGTCTGGCGATGTGGAAGCGTATATGCTAGAAGTCGGAATTCGTCGTTTGGACTGGCCAGCTAGAAGTCCGGACCTCAATCCCATAGGCATGTCTGGGACGTTCTGAAGCGACGAGTGAGATCAGTGCAGCCGGCTCCGCAGACCATTAGAGAGCTAAAGAATGTGATTACCGCGGAGTGGAAACGTATTCCCCAAGAAATCATAAAATATATACTCGCTAGCATGCCCAGACGAATGCAAGCTGTGATTTCAGCATGAGGGGATCACACTTAATATTAAACTTTTATCTACTTTTAATGTATTTAAGAAAAAAAAGAAATTAAAGGGTTTCTTTCAACTTAGCAAGCAGGTACAATAATAGTGTTTTGAGCTTAAACATTATTTCTCAATAATATAATCAAAATGTTATGATACTCTTAAAACTGACGAAAACTATTCCTTCCTAATTAATTTATAAAATTCTGAGGATAACAATACCTAAAATTTTCAAACAATCATATAGTAACTATAAAATAGTTCTTTGCTTAAGTGCCCGTTTTTTTGCAAAAGAGTGTATCATAGTATATATCGACAACCGAAAGAAACGTAATTTACTTATACTTGTATATACCCAAATGGGTAGACAGATATTTGATTGGTTAATTGTTATAGAAAACTAATACTATGATTAAAAATAATGCCAACCATTTTGATTACAAAATACCACTCAGAATGCTTATCTTAAAAAATAAAGAACTCACCTTGGTTATATCCATAGTAGGGAGCCCTATGGAAGTGTGAATTATTTTTCGCATAAAAGTCGTAAGCCACGTAGAACTGGTAATCAGCCACCTCCTTCAAACTGTCGTCGTAACCTTCCACGGACCTCATTTCAGCCACGCTTATAGTTTCATCTTCCTCTTCTCCTTTGTTCAACGCGTTCAATTGCTGTAAGTCAAAGTGGGTTAGTTTCTTTTTCATTCTTGTGGCGTTTTGTTTTTTTATAGGTCTATAATGGAAAATGTGAAATGCGTAATTTGTTTGTGGGAGTGTGAAAGAACATCATTTGGCAGACATTATCGATATCATATTTAAACATATCAAATAATGATCTAAATCTCGCTATTTTTACCGACTACGGCAAAGCAAAAGGAGGGTTATGAGTTTGACCGTTATGTATGTATGTGGGTATGTATGTTCATCTGTTCCCACATAACTTCTAAACTGCTGATCACATATTCGCAATTGAGATATCGTTGGAAGCTTCTCAATTGTACGCTGTTATAGGCTACGTGACGTCACATGAAATTGAATATGGCGCCGGCTAGACGATATAAAGCTATGAACTAAAAAAATTTTTTTAAAGGAAATCGTGTTTGGTATCAAATGGAAGCTCTTGATTAGGACGTTTCAAAAATATATATTTTATTAGTTGTTGCTCGCAGCTTTGCTTGCATAAATCGAATTTTGAGAATAATTTTCCATAAGATTACGTCTAAGAAGCGAGCTTAACACAATTTCTCTCCAAACCTACCCAAAATACAAATTTAGTAGTCCAATGTATAAAACACAAAACGGTACAATAAAATAAAATGCTTCTCAAACTACGTCATCTACTTTACAACTCCAAAAGAATTTAAATATAAAATAATTACAAAAACTATAACCCGACTACTCGAAAGTTGTGCTCCCAAAAGTATGAAACAAGAAAATATTTTCACCTGAAAATTTATGTACAAACTACTGTTCACTCTACAACAACAACTACAAAATGTATGTACAACGGCTATTCTCTGATCGTCACTATGTATAGTATGTATTAAATACATTAAAATATATAACGTGAAAGTTGTTTATTTAATAGATGTAGAGTGAACAGTAGTTTGTACATAAATTTTCAGGTGAAAATATTTTCTTGTTTCATACTTTTGAGAGCACAACTTTCAAGTAACCGGGTTATAGTTTTTGAACTTAATTTTATTTATATCTATATCTATACTATAATACCTATAATTGTAAAGTGGTCTTGTCTGTACATTGAACATATTTAAAAAAAATACTTGGTTTATGTTATATTAACCATATACTAAACAAGAGAAGTCTGTTTATTCGCGATGACCGCAAATACTACTAAACGGATTTTGGTGCGGTTTTTTTTCTGATGGAAAGGGCTTGCTCAGACTTAAAATCTTACATTTATGTCATCCCAATCGGTTGAGAAAAACCAGAGATGTGAGCAAAAATATAATTATCTGGATCAGACAGAGCTCAAAAAGTCAATTACTTCAAAAAGTATTTATTTTCGGCCATATATAATGGGGGGTTAAAATTATAGCATTTTGGGTCCTCTAACACCCCCTGACAGGCGTCTGTGCGTAGCGGTAGTGAACACGGAGGAGGCGCGGGTTCAATCCCCGCTCAATGCAAATATTTACATGCATGAATAATATGTATATGGTATTTGCATTAGTCTGGTCGTGCCTCGCAGAGCACGTTAAGCTGCCGGCCTGGCTGCCATATGAACATCTATGGCAGTCATTAAGGGTAGTTGAAACCCTAAAAACTTCAACAATTGGTTTAAATGCAATTTGGTAGAGTTGAATTAGAGCTTGGGAACGGACATGGGACATGAGCTACCTTTTATCGCAGAAAAATGGGTTAAAGAGGAGTATAAGTAATGAAAGTTTTGACATTTTTGAAGAAATCTTGACGATTTGAGCTTAGGAATTTGGCTCTTCTCTACTCCACTATGAGTATCCACTCATAGTGGAGTAGAGAAGAGCACCTCGCTTAAAGAACCGGGGATCGTCAGAAGAAGGAAACACGTGTGTGGATAGTTTACAAACCGCTTAGTTCTAGGCGGTATTTTTTACATGTCTAGGAACACTCGCCCATAAGTCACCTTTAATACAAAAAAAAACATTGAAATTACTTCATCCGTTCGGGAACTATGATGCCATAGAAACACAGATAGACACATCAGACTTATCAGATCCATCTTTTTAGGTTAGGTTAAAAGGGGAATAAAGAGAGAACATCAATATGTTAATTGCTACATTCAATTGCAATATTTGAAGTACTTATTGTATCGTGTATGTTAGTTTTGAGTTATCTTCGAAGATTTTTTCCTTTTATTGTAATAACTTTATTAAATAATAAATACCCTACGGTTTGCTAACAGTTCGTTTTTATTTTTGGATATAAAAATACACAGAAACTTACATTAGTCAAAAAACCAACTTGTAAGGTATCAAACAGTGTTAGAGTTTCACACGTTCCTATATTATTAACACCTACTTTTTTCATTATTGGTATTCACATTTCAAAATAATTTATTAGTTGTAAAATAAAATATCAGGAATGGAAATTGATAAACTGATGTGTCTCGTCCCTCAATTTTTTCCTGGCTATTTTCATTACAGACGTGAATCTATTCCTAACACTAGTAAATTTGTTTAGGTTTAGGAGTTAAGAAGACGATTAGTAATTACAGTAAAAGAGAAAAAAATTAAAGGTGACTTGGATTTCTATCACCTCCATCTGATATTCAAAGGCCTCGCTCCATTACTACACAAAGTCCAAGGGTAATGTTACAAATTGGAGCACTAAATTATGAACTTTCTCGACAGAATCAGCTCGTACGTATTAGTTCTTTAGAAACTTAAACAAAGTAAAAAGGTGCCTTTGAACCTCTACAGGGTTAAGTAATTAATGTTAGAGAAAGGTCTAGGCGAATTGTGAGGCTGAGAATTTCAGGTTCTGTGCCTTTGGAGTTTTAAGGTGGCTGAGCCTTTAAGTATCATAAAAACAATGTGACTCAGTTGGCATCTGTTACGCTTCAATTTCAATAGGTATTTAGGGTAGTTTAGTAAGTAAATTTAGGGCACTTGAACGATGACAACTAAACTTGTAAACTTTGAGTTCTGATATCAAATTTATTTAAATGTATGTAAATCAAATTGCAGGTTAGAACACTGGGCCGACAGAACCTTCGGGATAAAATCAGTATCAAATCGGTACACCTTCAGACTGATGGCCGAGCCTCTATCGCAGGTTTCCCGCTCAGGGTTTAGAGTTTAGATAGCAGTCACTCCCATAGAAGTTGTATCCGCTAAACCAAAAGGAAAAAAGGAGTAAGCGGACCCTTGGTTCAGAGGTGAAAGCCTCGGACAACCGGGAACAACGTCATGATGATTTAGCTTGGAAAGAGTTAATGATAACCCTGCATAATGTTGCAGACTATGCTAATCCTCGAAAACATAATATAAAACTTGTCTGGAATCTATATTTTTTATCATACACGCAGGTATTCCTTATGAGTAGTTCTAACATTAGTCCATAAAAGTATAAGATCGGTTGAATAAGTTAAATGGCGACCTCATGTTTTACTATAATGAGATTCATGAGTAAAACAAATTTGAATAATTTATTTTGAATTGTTCGCAGCTCCTATCAGCGAAACACGCTCTATACCTACAAAGACATAAAGATTCAGAATACTATTCTATAGTATACAATTTTACATCAAAACTTGGAAGTCCGTATCAGGAAATGCCTTTGAAACCACATAGTATATGACCATCCCGGATTTCAATTTCCTTCCTTTCATCACATAAGCCTAAAGTACACTATTACGGTCACAAATTTCCAAGAACTGCTACGAAAGTGCTTAATATAAACCTTTCGATGTCAACACTATAACTTTCTCATACGCAAACAAGCCTAAGACCATCATAAATACAACTATATAATGCGTGTCTTTGATAAGCATAAGGAAACTGTCATATCATGATAAAACCAACATCACTATCCCTTAGACTTTTTATGAGGCACAAGGGTGTGATCGAGAACATTGGTGAATAGGAAAGCCAATACACTTTTATAGGGTTACAATGTCACCTACGACGATAGTAAGTTCTTCACTGAATATGCAATGAAATGATGATGCTTCCTAGAATGTTATATTTAAATATTTTGCATGTAAAGCAACCCTAGGCTGAATGAAGGTACTTTTATGGTTGCTGTTAGGAATATTTTAAATATTTATACTTGGGTGTGTAGCATCTTCAAGGTGACGTATTTTACAGGAATTCGTGTAAAATAATTTTAGAGATTTTTATTTTTGCTTTTTAAAGAATTACTTATAACCAAAATGATATAATATCTTACATTTGTACATGTAAACGTTATTACTATACCACTAAAGTAAATTGCATGTGTTTTATTGTTATATGGGAGTGACTGCTTCGTTAAGCACCTCGATACCTTATTACACGTTTGTTAAGTCCCTATGACATAAATTATAGATCCATAGGCGAGAGTATTTTTCAAATAAGTGCATCACAAATTATTGAGTTGTTTAAACAATATAAGTACAATACGTCATGCGTGTCATAAGATGTGTCATCGACATAGGCGTTGAGAAAATTAATCAATTGCTTTACCGTCAATAGTTTTCCCTCTATTGTGGTTCAATAATACTAATGATGTATTTTAAATTAAGTGTTGTGTGATACTTTAAGTTTAAGATGATTTAAATACACTATCAATATGGATTCGTGATGATGATTGCGTTAAACCAAAAAATGGAGAGGAAGACCTAAGAGAAGATAAAAAGAAGTAATATTCAAAAGACAACGAGCATAATATGAATGAAAAAAACAAATACGAAAGACCTCAATTAATAAAGAAAAATAGGTAGGGAGATACTGATGCAACAGAAATAAAAGAAAATAGTAACTTGAGAATGCACGGATACATACCAGTCCTTCGTTATGCAACTCATACCACGTTGGGTCACCAGGAGGCTCCAAATCCATTGCACCTTCATAGTGCAACACACCTACTTGCTTCGCCTTAGTGAACCTGTTTGAAAAAACATTAACTTAAGTTTTGGCCATTACAAGACATAAACACAATAGTTTAATGTTATACCAAATCACAAAATGTTAAGTCGAAAATCATTCTTCTTTCTCACTGACTCCTTTCTTTGTCGCACCATTAAGACCTGGAACTCCTTGCCAGCTCACGTGTTTCCTTCTTCCTACAGTCCCGGGTCCTTTAAGCGGGGCGTGAAAAAGCATCTGATGAGGCCGTCAAGCTGAGTGCCACCATTGTTAACATGGTACGTGTTTGTAATGGTGACCCTCTTTTCTGAGACTTTGCCTTCAGCTTACCATCAGGCGAGGTGAAGTCAAATTGACGTGTCCTATATAAAAAAAAAAAAAAAAAAAAAAAACTACTAATGTAATTGGTTACAGTGAAACAGAACAGGGACGTGATTGATAACAATAGTTAACAAAAAAACGAGACAAATAAAGTCAATTAGTACCCAATCATGTTGTGAATTTTGTCGAATATCTTCACATCTTATTGACCCACAAGAGGTACCTGCGGTTCTACAATCTAGTAACGTAGATAGGTATGGTGACTTATAGATATAAGTCACTATATTTATACAATAAAACGTGAAAATCAATGAGGACATGAAATCTAGGTATATGCCGATTTGTGAAAGTGTCAAAAATGTTAAGGCGCACAACTGTAATGTTGATACGCATAGGTATTACTGCTTTATCATTACTGATATCTCTATTATTTACTTATTCATACAATTATACTATAAACATCTATGAAGATATAACTACCATTATTCGACACGATGTGCTGTCGATATTCAGCTGTCACTTATCGAGTTAACGCATATTCATAAGGCAGGCTTCTGTGCATGTTACGTTCCGATGTTCATTATGGTAGAAAATGGAATAGGTATCAGAGGTTATGTAATTTGGGAATAAACTTTTCGAAATTCAATTTTAATCTAAATTCATTTATTTTCAGCAAAACATTTCATTAACTTTTCAGCAAACAACCAAAATCAACTGTCTTTATAAAATACCAGTTTTTGTTGCTGTCGAGGATTCATTCATTTATTTTATATCATTGTTGGTCGTAAATTTACTACAGATTCTATCGAACATGATGTCATAAAATAAACTTACACTTCATCGCAGTCCATGAGACCCCGAAACCTGATCCAGTAGTTGTCAATTTCATTATTCGCCTCCAAAACGAAGTCAAATCGCTCACCAGCATACGTCACAAGCGACGTGGCTGTAACAAATAAATTACATGGTATACCTATATAATAAACTAGCTGTTGCCCGCGGCTTCGCCCGCGTGGATGTTGCTTATCGCGTAGTGTCGATTTTAGTGCAGAGTCGAGCATTGAGAACTTAGTAGTGGAGCAACAAACTCCATTGCAGCATTTTGAAATATCAAAATACAAAGATACAGTTGTCTCTCTTTTTTACTTCATTATACCTTTCCCCAAGCTCTTATGGGTCTATCTATTTCATCAGGATTTATTCATTGATGAATTTTCACTCAAAAGGAAGTTTGCAATTCGTTGAATGATAAACGGAATTTGGTAATTTTTATGGTGTTGGATAGCGTATACTTTCAGAAGGATCCCATATCGAAGAAGTCCGGTAAATGATGCCGAGATCCTATCCATTTATTTACCCGTCCATCTTCGTATCAGGGGTGGTTGGTCTTGATACATTACGACTTAGGCGGGAGTTAGCGCACGTCATGTACTATTATTTGCATTTAAATTTTAAAGTGGATAACCCTTCGGGTCGTGAATGTATCCACTTCTATTTGCCGGACAGGTACACGCGTGGCTCTGGACGGCGACAGCATTAGCTCTGGACTTGCCCACCAGCTTGGCGTTTTTTGGTATAGAGAGCCCTACTTACAGAGCTGTGCAATACCTGAATGCCTTTTTGAAAAAATTCCAGATGCGGACATATTCTATGTCTTTGGTATAACTGTGACAAAATATTTATGTAACTTATAGTATTTGTATGCCTAAAATGTAACGTACTAATAATGAATAAATAAACGAAATAACCTGAGATAAAACTTCAAAATTACAGGAAAAAGCGCCTACTTTGTTTGTGGTAGCAATCATGTGGTTTCGTTTTCAAAAAGAATGTCTAGGCGCTTTCTATTAAAATTTCAGTATTGTAACAATTGATAAAATACAACTTAATAAAAACACTTTGCAGCCCGTACGTATTACTCAATATACATTGTGTAAATTAGTGCAGTGACATTTATCAGCCTTAAGTACGTTTTCTCAGTGGCTCTGGTAGGGAGAATGTTCCTCAGTAAAGCCATAACAGTGGCAAAGTGTGTGAACGCGGCCGCTACGCAGGAGGCGCGGGTTCGATCCCCGCTCAGCGCAAATATTTGTATGCATAAATATGGGTATTTGCATTGGTCTGGTCATGCCTCGGAGAGCACGTTAAGCCGTCGTCGGTCCCGATTGTCATACAAACATCTATGGCAGTCGTTACGGGTAGTTGAGGCCCTCAAAATCCAACAACTGGTCTAGCTGCAATGCTTCTATATCACCTTTGGGTTGTGGAGGTCAGATGGCAGTCGCTTCACAGAAAATATCGCAGTTTTGCCAAATCCGCAGTTAGACTGGTAAAAAGCTGACCCTAGACTCCAATTGTAAAGCTTCGGATGCGACTGGGATTGACGCTAGGATGAAGAAGAGTGGCAAAGGGTGAAAATTTTCTAAATGGAAGTCGGTGGAACATAGTTCTTACCTCGATGTAGTTTATCGAATTTAAACGTCTCTACCATCTATGCAAAGGGAAGCCAGCAGGAATTGAGTTATAGGGACCCATTGCTACTACCACAAAATATGAATTCATGTAGCAGGATTTCTCAGAATTCTACTACTATGTGAACTAAATAGGCGAAGAACCGTTATATGTTAAGGCCATAATTTGCGTAACGGATATTTTTTATTTGTTGGAAAGAGAAGGGTGGCACCTGGTCAAGGGAGTCAGAATCAGATGGCGGAATCCAGAGAGTAAGAATCTTGGAATCTATGGAAATCCTCAAAATGTAGGCAAAGATGCTGTTCCTATTGCTTTTACATAATTTGAGTATTTGCCTCTAAATCATGATGTTAAACTGATAATAAAAACAAATAACAAACCAAGCAAATGATCAACGGTGAATCGGCTAGATACTTAGACACTATAAAGGTAAAATTAATAAAATTATAATAATAAAGTTATACCGACTTTAAGAAACACTGTTAGAAGTCGGCGCCAACATTGTTTAATGTGCCTGAAGTACTATGATGTAATTAATTTTTATATGGTTTCTCGGGCTATGCACCTAATTCTACCAGAACAGCTGTAATACCAGTTCCTTTTTTTAGTGCCTCTTTTTTGTTCCCTTAGTCCTTAATCGGTTTAACTCGTTAACATTTTATTTATTGGCTATAAAGGTTAGCCCATGTCCTTTCTTAAACTCTAATCCAATTCTGCATCAAATTTCATCGACATCGGTTCAGTTCAGCGTTTAAAGCGTGAAAGGCAACAGACAGATAGACAGGGTCCCTTTTACATTTATAATGTTAGCACAGTCTAACAACTTTCATACAGAGTTTCAGACTCGTTATGTTATGATATTAGTATGAATTACGCAGGATGTTATGGGTCAACCGCCTCTGTGGCGTAGCGGTACTGAACGCGGCTGCTACGCAGGAGGTGCGTGTTCGATTCCCGCTCAGTGCAAATATTTGTATGCATGAATATGGGTATTTGCATTGGTCTGGTTCTGGTCGTGCCTCGGAAATCACGTTAAGCCGTCGGTCTCAGTTGCAATACGAACAGCTATGGCAGTCATTACGGGTAGTTGAAGCACTCAAAAGTCCAACAACTGGTCCAGATGCAATGCTTCGATATCGCCTTTGGGTTGTGGAGGTCAGATGGCAGTCGATTCACGGGAAATTTCGAAGGTTCAGCCAAATTCGCAGTTAGACTGGTAAAAGCGGATCCTCGCCTCGATGGTAAAAAGCTTCGGATGTGACAGATAAATGCTAGGATGAAGAAGAAGACTCAGGATATTAAATGAAATCCTGAAAATTCGAAACATTTGTAGGAATCGAAATGATAGCTCTTATATATTCTATTGTGCACGAAACTATATCTTGTTCAAAACTGCGTGATCGCCATCTAGTTGTATTGATGTAACTAAATTATAGAATTAAAAAATATATTTTCTTATATACCTCTGTTGTGAACGAAACCATACCTTGTTTAAAAATGCGTGATCGCCATCTAGTTGTATTTTTGTAACTAAATAATAAAATCTCAAATTTTAATTTATTGATTAAATACGAATCTGTATACATAATTGTGTATGTAAAAATAAAGTCTATTTATTTACATAGTTGCTTATATATGATAAGCTATAAAAAATATACCACGAAAATAATCTCACGTAAAAAAACAACATTATTGCTCACATCTCTGGTTCTACTCAACCGATTGTGATCTAACAAACGTAAGATTTTAAGTTGGAGCAAGCCCTTTCTAACAAAAAAAACCGCATCGAAATCCGTTCAGTAGTTTCTGCGTCCATCGCGAACAAACAGACAAACAGACAAACAGACAAGAATTTAAAAAAAAATATTTTCGTGTTCAGTATCGTTAATATAACATAGTCCAAGTTTTTTTTTTAATATCTCCAATGTACAGACACGACTACTTTACAATTATATAATAGTATAGATAAAAAAACCTTTCACGAATAGCTCAGCCACCTCTACCATTCAGGACTACCAAGTTTACGTACCGATCTCGATCTCTCGACATAATTCTTTTATGAATCAGTTTACAGAGACTGCAGTCATCTTAGTGTATTTCGAAAAGAAGGAAAATAATGATAAATGGAATGATGATTATAAAAAGAAAACTTCTTTAAAAACAAGAAAGATGATACTTTGGAAGTAATATAAGTATACATACAAAAACAACTCTTTTCAACAAACGATACCACATATTTTTAATAGAAAATTTCTCTCTAGAAAAATAGTATAACTTATTTCAATTTGCTACTGCAAAATATTCGATTCTCAAACGTACAATTCAAACATAGCATACATCAAATCATGCATACATAATACATGCATAGGTATCTTATGCCAAAGTGCCTGAAACAGTGGCAGGTATACTAACTGAACTAGACAAAATAGAGAACGCAATAGCGATGGTTTCACACCTGGCCGATTATATTATAGACATTCGAGGCTCATAGACGTTCGCCTGCGGATTACGACAGGTCGCTCAGAAATTCTAGAGCATTAACTGGGATTGCAGGGGTATCAAATTGAATGTCTTGTTTATCTCACGTCTAATATAGGTGTCTATTGTTTGAATTAATTTGATTAGATGTCAGTAGATGAATTACATGGGCTTTCATTTTATTTCACCAATCCCGTAGTCCGTTATAAAATGTTTTTAAGCTGTGTATCAAGCATCTAGCTTAATCAGCCTAAACGGCGCCATTCAATTAACGGCCTGAATGTTATTCTGATGTAACTTTTATTATGACATTTAATAAACTGGTTGTTTAATGCTTAGACTATTCGTACCATAGGGCACCCCCCCGAAACAAGATAGAAAATTACATGCACATATACATAAACACCTATAAATCCCCGATGCGGTAGACGGAGTTGTATAAACACCCTCATTTAGCCATATTATTTTTATTTTTCATTTATTCACAGAAAATAAGTAATAGGTTATTGAGATAGCTGCGCAATTTGACTTGGAAAGGCTAGGTTAGGGGTTATTCTTTTATAACCATGCAAAAGTAAGTGATTTGCCAAGCTGTTATATTAAATGGCTAGGCAAGTAATTAAACGTCATGGACCCAAGTCATTCACGTAGCCGTATAATCAAATGGCAGAACATCATTCAGGCCGTTTTCTAAAGAACCTAGGCAGTTGATTGAACGGCTAATTAAGCTAGTTGGCTGCAACATATACTCGTACATAATATTAATAAGGTGACATTGCGTCGTCACTGATTCATCTGCGTATGTAATAAAATCTAATAAATATAAAATAAAGACACAACAACCACAACACCTCAGGATGCCAACATCCTTGAGGTATTGTGTATGTTTCATCCTTGAGGATGTATGTTGCGTCGTCTACACACACCCAAATATGTGTAGACAATGCAATATAATTTCTTGAGACCTCATTTATCCTCATGTACTGCGGCGTATCTGCTAAATGTTGGACGAGGCCCTGAGGTAACTGCTCTCTAGGATTTGAGAAGTCAAGCGCAAGTCACCTCCCGGAAAAGCCGACTTAAAAATCAAAAACTTATAATATTTATCCATATTCCCCTATCAAGATCAAATCACGTGCAGAAATTGCACAAGTTCGAATACGAGCTGTAAATAATGATTCCTATTACATCTCAGACTGTTTTAGTTCAATACATAATGCATACATTCCTCTGCTCCCCTTTGCAACAAAACACATTACCATGAGTACACCTACACACAATTTCTTTTTATAACAGTTTTTGCTCCTCCCGTCTTATTCACTGTCTCCATAATGTACCCTGCGCTCCAGTTTCACATATGTACAATTCTCTGAAAAAAAACCGCTAGTTCTAAAGGTCAGGGGAAATAAACAGATTTTGTGCTCACTTCGAGTCCCACTGTTTGCAAATATTCTGAATTTTGACAAGTACAAGTCGCGACTTTTCATTTGATTTGAGTTCATGGAACAAAATCTTATTTACAAAAGGGAGCAAATGAAATCAGAATATATGTGATTGTTTTTAGGGATAGCGTGGTAAGCTGGTTAGGTTTCCCTTCGAAGAGAAAATTATAATGGTTTCTTGAGCTAAGAAATAGAAATAGGATAGTTTTAGAGGTTTATAGGATTATGATTACTATTTTAAAAGAAAACAGTAACTTTGAAGACAGAGCGTGGTAATACACAATAGCACAATAGTCTTTTTTTGCGAATATTTCAACTGAATTGTGAATGGCTTAAGTTTTTAGAGTTTATTAATAAAACCGTAACAGCAATTTTATGGTTAAGGCACAGAATAGATAATAGTACTGCTTAAGGTTTAACCATAAAATAAGCACACAATATTTTCTCTTTGTAAAGTTTAGGATTTTTGTACAATAGATGCCTTTTTATAGAATATTATGATGGATATTGATATACAAAACATAAAAACAGTAAAACTATCGAACTGATTTTTATATGAAATAATTTCGCTTAATAATATATTCAAAAGCTAAATTTTAAGCTGCCAATTAATGGCTTAAAAACTTCGATGGTTGTCCTTTCAATCGCTCGTTTTCATTTAATTTGGTTTTGGTATGAAGTTCAATAAGCGTTTCATTGGTACTTCAAGCATAAGCCAAACTCCAAGGAAAAGTTGTACAGGTTCGAGTTTTAATATTGAGCTCCGCAACTTTCAGTGGTTCCCGTCAAGTCAGCTTATTATTTCGAATAGCTGTCCTCTGAATGTTATTTCATTTCTTTGCATAACTAATCCCTGAGCTTGGCTGCATGGTATTTGAGTACTTAACTATAAATTATTTAATATCTTCTTTCTATTTTAGTAACAAGTACCAGTGATTAAACCGTGGTTCGGACTGCTGTTGGCGACACGCAAATTTTGGTTGCTTATGTATGCTGATGACACTGCGCCGATGGACACGGATAGTAGCAGATTAGTGCGACGTGTGAAAGTGTGGAAGGAGGCACTTGAGAACGGCGGTCTGAAGCTAAATGTGGTGAAGACGGAATACTTGGCGTTAAACTCAACAGATAGGCGTTGTCCGTTCGCATAGGCAATGCCTGGGTCGAGCGCATGGACCAGATTAAGTACCTGGGATCTATACTTCACGTGACTGGTGACGACTACGACGTCAAGACACGTATTGCCAAGTGGCGGGAAATGACTGGCGTCAGATGCGATCCTAAAATGTTAGTTAGGTAGAAGAGGCAGTTCTATAAGACGATCTTTAGGCCTGTTCTTATACACGGCTGTGAGGCGTGGCTATTATTGGAGTAACACAAGCAAGAGCTGCTGGTCATGCGTGAAGATCGCGTGAGGAACTCTCACATCTGCGGCAGGCTTCATGTTCGTAACAACGCAGATGAAATGCAAGAGAGCCGCCTTCGCTGGTGCGTTCACGTCTTGAGGCAACCGCCAGGCTACGTGGGTGACAAATGTCAGGCAATGGCGCCCCCACCGAGTCCAGGTAGAAAGGGTAGGCTCAAGAAGTCCAGCTTAACATCTTGGAGGGTGACATGCGTGCAAATGGTCTCGCTACCAAAATAAATAAATAAATATTCCACAACATTTCACACAACGCTATCTAGATCCATGGTAAGCAAAGTTTAACTAGTTTGTGTTATGGAATCTAGAATGCGGATAAAAATACTTAGATACTTTTTTTTTGTAAATACATACATATTATACATAGAAACATCCAGACCAATGCAAATATACATATTCATACATACAAATATTTGCACTGAGCGGGGATCGAACCCACGCCTCCTGCGTAGCGGCCGCGTTCACTACCGCCACGCCACAGAGGCTGTCGATGCCCAAGGACCAGGCCCAAGATTGTGCGCAATGGAGGAAGAAAAGCCGGAAGGCGGACGGACCCTGAGCTGCGAGGGCACCTTGGCCTCCAATGCAATCAGGATAATACGTCTTAATCAAGATGATGATGACGACGATTAAACCGTTCTAGCTTTTGACTAAGCTGATCGGCCAGGATTCGATCATGTAAACTCTAAATCGTAATTCCGACTCCTTAACTTCAAACCTGCCGACGCTTTTATGTTTTTCGATGCTGCTATTTTAGTTATATTTTTACAGTAACGCTGTTTCTTAAGAAAAATGAAAGAGCAATTAAATTGGAAAGAATACTAACAATGACAGACTAGTTCGATGAAAAGCAATTTTGAATTACAAAAAAGGCTTCTAAAAAAAAATAAGTTGTATATTTGTATATCTGTATGTGTTCGAACTCCATCAAAGGACGATTTTGATAATAGTTTAGATCTGCCATAAGATGCTTAACAAATTCTAAAAAGACTACAGTTTGTTAAGCATAACAATTTATCTAAAACCTATTATTATAAACCATTCACTTTTTTGTCATATTAATATTGAAGAAATTTACATTTGAGATAAGAATTGAATTTGTTAATTCATGAGTTACTGAATCTCATTTGTACCAAATAAAGTAACCATTACTCAGTGGAATTAAATTAACCATGATGTTCCACAGAAATACAAAAACTCATTTAAATAGGCATATTTGCTCAATTTTCGTGGATGCTACTAGACTGCACTTCTACTCAGTGGGAATTATCTGCACTTATTAATATAAAGAGCGCAAAAAAAACCTACTTCATAGCTTCAGAAGTTAAAACTAATATGACTTCTGAAGCTATGACACCTCACCATTTGACCACTCTTTTGCAATACTTGGCAATAATATAATAATAATACTCAAAAAAGGTGGAACAGCTATGGAAGCTATAGTTACAGCAGCGGCTACCATAATAGTGGTATAGTGGGTATATCTATATATGAACAGTATCGGGGGAGACAGATTTTGGTTGATAGTACCTCCTCATGAAGAACCTATCGTTATTGAAGCTTGCGGTGTAGTTGGGTCACTGGCTACTCCAGAGTTTTTGGCAGGATTAGATAAAATTCCTATTAAAAGATACTCTGAAGTATGTTACTGAATGCGTATATCAAAGAATGACAGTTTCTAAGCCCCTAGCTGATGCCATAAAGTACACTGAAAATGGAGAGTTCCTCACGCGATCTTTACGCGTGTCTCCGCACACCCACTGCAACATTTGTTGCTCTTGCTTGTGTTACTGTTCACGTGTCTATATAGTTACGAACTATACACTTGTTTTGTTCACTACATTTGTGCATATAACCGGAGCCACAGAATAGATTATAGACCGGAGTTTAAACTTAATTAATTAATTATATACTTATGAATTGTTAAAAAAGGAAATAAATTAGATACCGTCCAAGATCTTAGCGTAGGGATTTCATAAGTTAGTTGATATCATGATCGAGATGTATGAAAATTCATTTATATCTCTCAATATAATAAATATCCGTGTGTTGTGAGTTCTCAGATGTGTAAGTAAGCTGTAAGTGTAGAGGTATACAAATATCCATATATCACCTATTACTTTGTTTTTCGTGTCATATAATGAAATTATGATTAATTTTATCGTCACTGATATCCTCCGTAATCTATTTTTATTTGGCTATTGGTTTACTTCCTAACCCCGAAAGAAAAGGCTGCTCCAGAGTCTCCTCTTATGATTGGCAGATCGCAGCCAACCTTACCTACCTACAGGCTTGTAGGTGAGGTTGGCTCGAGTCTCAAAGATGTTAATTTTATATGTAATGTTTAATTTTATATGTAGTGTGTGTCTTCTTCTAATTCTTCGTTCTAGACTTTGTCTTATCATTTGGGATCGGCCGTCCTTGTCCTGATATCATTAGCACGGCCTTTTGCTTTGTCAGTATTTACCAAAGACTCCTTCAGGTCTTTTAGACATAAAAAATAAAATAAAACGACACAATTACGCCCATCACTACTGACAATAATCTTTTAAAGATAGCACGCCTTTGCATAGAACTTTCTATTTGCAGTGATTTCATTGTGTTCTTTGTGTTAGACTAGGCAGTTGATACTAATCCACAAGCATAAAATTCGGACGGCACATGAACTTTTACAAAGGGAATTGTATCTCTTTGTGTGTCACAATGTGTTTGTTCGTGAAAAGTGGCTTTTCATCCAAGTTATTTCGACGTATTCTTATTGTTTCTGTGTCAATGAAGCCATGAATCTTTGTAAGATTCCACTCAATTTGTTTTTCAATACGATAGACGTTTCAGATTTTTATATACGGCGTAAACAAGTATCCGACACGCCTTTGTACTAATTGGGCTCACGGACGATTTGCTACATTCAATATAATAATAATAAAACAT
Source organism: Eilema caniola (assembly GCA_949126895.1). NCBI lineage: Eukaryota > Metazoa > Arthropoda > Insecta > Lepidoptera > Erebidae > Eilema > Eilema caniola. The sequence continues at coordinate 9,124,005 of OX421460.1, read as the reverse complement.
CAAAGAATTTGATGTGATTTCTATAGGGATGTTTGTTACTTTAAATGGAACAACAGAGGAACGGACTTGAGTAAAATTTCTATATTGTATTGCACATAGGCTACTTTTATACCGTAAAAAAGGTGTCTCTGGGATGCGGAAAAGGGAAACGTACCTATTTCACGTAGGCAGAGCTGAGGACAATAGCTATTTTAAAATACACATCACATCATTCAAGTGTATTTGATCTACGTATTTCTTATAAAACGTTCACGTAAAATACTTGCCCAATATTATTCATAAATAAACCAACATTTCCAAATATAGTTTTCTAACTTTGCCTCATTCGTTTGCAAATGTATGGATAAGTTGGATTTTCCAATAAGCATTTTAAAAAAGTCTGTCTCTAGAAAATTGCATAAAGTTGAACGGTGAGGCTGGGGGCGGAATACACAACGTCTGAGCGCTGCGAGCCCTAACTATGGACATATGAACATACAGGAATGTAGGGTAACTTTTTATAACTTTTCACAATGAAAGCCGTGTGAGGTTTTTTGTGTTCAGCTGGCGGAAAAGTAGTACAGTTTCACACTTGATAGCGAAGAGTACTTTTGAGAATCTATGAAATAAGTTTGTTTTGTTGTTTTATATTATCTTTGTTGAGAATAGAAATACATTAAGGCGCTTAGTAATTAAAGATTTATACAAGGTATATATAGCCTGCTCCTATGCTGCTGTATATTTTGTTATTAGTAAGACCCTAAGACTAGGATCTTATTGTAAATGAACCTAGCTAGGTTTGTTACATAGGAATATAATTATAATATTCGAGGACACATCACGCTACTCAAAGAATACCTAACACAACTCCTTCAAAACACGCGATTTCAATTCGATCAATAAGAAATGCGTGGATAAATTCATTGGCATTGCATATAATTTATCGACACAAACATTACTAACTTATTCGTTAGGGTATTAACCTTTGGACTCATAATTGTTCATTTGATTTGCTCACGATTTTTCCATCATTCTGTTACATGATACTTAACACAAAATAGTCTTAATCTACTTATCCATAACAATATTATAAATGCGAAAGTAACTCTGTCTGTCTGTCTGTCTGTATGTTACGTTTTAACGCCTAAACCACTGAACCGATTTTGATGAAATTTGGTATAGTGGTAGATTAGACCTTGAGAAAGGACATAGGCTATGTTTGGTCGCGATAACCGACATCCACGCCGGCGGAGCCGCGGGCAACAGCTAGTGTATATATAAATATCTATGTGGTGTTTTGAACAATCCTACCAATTATAGCCGCACTCCTGTCACTGGTTTACTTCGACCGAACCACTAACATAATGTATATGTTACATTATTCAATTCCACAAACAAAACAAAATTGCTATCAAAACATTTCGAAAGGAAATTAAAATGGTGAGTTTGTTTTACCACCGCCGAACATCCTGAACTAATATTAGAATTAAAATCAACATTATATCAGAGAGAGGAAACGTTTAGTTGGGCAGCTTTTCTCTGGCCATCCTCCAGTAATTTACATATTCAAATGAGATAGATCAAAGAGCAGGTTTTGTTATAGACAGCTCTTAGAGACGTGAACTATGCTACTGTGTGCTTTACATGGGTTTTGTGTACCCAATAAACGTTAACGGTAATAATTATACGGAGGTTATATCGATTGCCAAAGGTCATTTCACAGTTCATTGTTAAGCCTACTAAATGCGGAAGTTTGTGAGTATGGATGTATGTAACAGATCTGTATGAAAATCAACACAGTGCTACTGAGTTCTATACTATACTTTATATATTAGAAGTGTCAAAGTTTGTGAAAAAACATTTGACGAAGCCGTGAAGGTAGGGACCGCCATTCTAGGGACAGTATATGTAATGGCGGCCACTATTCTTTGGACTGCACTCCAGCGTATCATCGGGCGGGTTGTTCGTAGATTTATGACTGAATTACACTCAACCAACTGATCCGATCTGGCTGAAATTTGGTAGGTACTGGGATAGACTATACATATGAGATTTTTAATAACACATATTTTTTTATTCCTAGTATACTGACGTGAGCAGAAACGGGACGAGAATTAGACAAGGGTGTGGACATCAGCTAGGTTATTTATAACAGCGGGCTCTATATACTTGTTACCAAAGCGTTGCTTATGGCTTACCAAACATCATAATACCAACGAACATTTTACTTCTAAGCTATCATTTCCTAGTTGCGTCCAGAGGTGCAGTCTTTGACGCATGCGATCCATTTATTATTTTTAATTGGTATATCGGCGATTTCGGAACCGACCTCCCAATGTACCTATTTAACAGACACTGACAGCTTAAAGGTGAGATTGTCTTGGGCCCTGTTGTACACCCTAAAGTTTTTTCTTCTAAGTATCGCAAAATTTGTAACAAACTTGTTGGCAGGGCTGTCCACAAGTTACGACTTTGACGTATATTAATGATGTGAAACCACTTCTCGCACAAATATTTCATTCAAAGACGTAACAAAAATACTGACAAACATTATTATGAGGATATACTTTATTGAATAGGCAGGTCGTGCGAAATTGGACGGATAGCATGAAAAATTTAAGGACAGCAGAAAAGGCTGACAACTGATATCCCTGCATACTCTACGAAACCATATACCTGAGTATTTGCTGCAAAGTCTGTTATAATCCTTTACTTCCAGATAAATGCGAACGCTTATTTATTAAGCACTAACACAGAGTAAAAAAATACCTCAAGAAGGAAAATTAACACCCCATTTTGACCGCCTGGCAAAAATTCCTACGGTTCCTACAAAAAAAACACATGCCAACATATCTATCGGTTATACAAACAAAAAAATATTCAACCTTTTCATGTTTGACCACTGATTACTTTCGTTAGCCCGTTTTGTACCCTCGGGATATGCCCGCGCTTGACCTGGATAACTTAACCCAAGGGCAGGTAACATGTGTGGGTGGATGGGTATTAGAGGGGGGTAACTGACTTTGTCGTAATTATATTCATTCAATATTCATGTTGCGTTCGATATTCACGCCTCGCTATCGAGTGTTTTAAATTGAAACAACATTATTTTCATTGCTATATTGGTCCTGGAGTTCGTGAACGCTAAACTTGCGTCATAGAGTTTAGAGGCTGAATTTTATGCCTAGTTACACTGAGTATTAAAATATAGCCCAGTTGAATTAGTATTTACTGTATAGGATTATAATTTTACCCCTTTTTACAAGCTTTTATTTAACTAGCAATGTATGTTTGTTCGGGTGGAATCTTACAACTCAATTTTAAGGCACTTGCCCTCAACCGATTGAGCTGAAATTTGGTATGCACGTTCAGTTCGGATGACAATGCAAGAAAAAAAAAAAAGATTGTTTTTAAAAAGGTTTTTCGAATATATCTTATTTGAATCAACACGACTGAGCTACTAGTATAATAATCGAATCGTGGTGTGATGTATTGTTTATTATAACTACGGATTTTTGCCGTAGATCCAATATTTTTTACATAGGACAGGTCAATTTGACTTCACCTCGCCTGATGGTAAGTAAAAGTCTCTTGAAAGAGGGTCACATACACGTACCATAGGATTGTGTCGCGGCATTGCGTCACACCCACCCGTCCCACTAGTGCTGCGACCACAATCTCCCCTGGCCGGCTATGCACTTGCTGACCCCTGAACACAATCCAACCAAGATTGGATTACTATGGAGGGTTTTTCGCAATCGTGCACGGTGGTACTCACCTGGCTGAAATATGTGTCAAATTTGTGCTATCAAACTTCTACCAAAGTGTTAAAATAAAATAGGTGGATATTACTAATTTGGCTGTGTGAATGATAAGGATTGCAATCACTAGCTAAATAATTCAAGTGATGTACATATTTATATAGAGGAAAAGATGATTGGGATAAACTGGATGCGGAAGGTGGAGGATCTGGAGCAAAGACGAGAATCGAGAGAGGCTGCCTCCACCCTGCGTTGAATTAATTGATTAATATAGATACCTTCTTGCGCGTTTGGATTGAGTATGAACATAAACTCAAATACACATAATTTTCTAAAAAAACAATGTTTACTAAATTGCGATATGTGAGAGTGCATGATGAAATGTGCAAGAGTTTGGGATAGTGAATAACTAATGAGTATGATTAGCATTCCTTGTAGGTCTTAGAATAACCTAATAAAGTTAAGTGGACGCCTACTAAACGCGAATAGGGTTGCTACTTCCTATCAGATTAAAATCTCATCAATTCAATCAAACAATTAGCCTATTGCAGTTCACTACTCAATCAATTAAATGAATTTACTCATAGTATATATATATAGCTTTTGCATAATATCGGTTATCGTTATAAATTGTAGCCTATGTTTTATTGTATATGTTTAAGCTATACTATTTGAAAGTAATTTAAAATCCATTCAGTTGTTTTTATGTGAAAGAGTAACAAACATCCATCCATCCATCCATTCTCATTACTTTCGCGTTTATAATATTGGTGAAAAATCGATGAAAATATTCCTATAAAAGCAAGAATACCTAATTATGCATCTATTTTTGTTAACCTGTCGCCAATTCTACGAAGCTATTTGTCAATATTTATTTATAAACATTAAGCAAATCATTTTTCACGTATCTCATTAACATTTTCTGAGAAGGAACTCAATAACTAGGAGTATATTTTTTGGGTAACAGTATCTGAAGTATTTGTCTAAAAATGATATATTTATTTTCATAAGATATTTTTATCACTATAAAAAAGCAACGCAATTATTGATAATACATGAATGTTAAACAATCTTGAAAAATACAATGCGATGAAGACACATCATGTTTTCATAATTGGAATCCTCGTGAAACCGAATAACAAGTTTTGTGTATTTTATAGGATTACACTAGGAAAATTACATGAAAAATATTTTTTCAGTTATATATAGTTTCATAAAAGTTTCGCTGCGGGCTTTAACACACGTTCCTAATTTGGTGCATTGTCAAACATAACTGAAATTACATATATAATTATTTTTTTAAAGTTGAAGCTTAACTTCGTGACATCCCTAACTAAAGCCAGGCGAGGCAAAGTCAACGAATGATTCTATTTTGCATTTTATAACGAGATGACAAGAGTTTCAATTAACTTTATTCCTATTTTTCCCTTTTCTCTTTGTTAACGAGATGTATGCACTTCTGTTCTACGAAAAAATTTGCTATGTAAATTCATTTTCCTCTTCAGACAAAATAGTTTTCAATGTCGATGTTTGCTGTACATTTTATCTCACACGGCTGACAACCACGCACTACGCATCTGGCTCTGGTGCAGGCTTTTCTCACAGGATCAGACTGCAGTCGATCCTTATAGCGATCAAAAATAATAAGCGTACCCCGTGCCCCAAAGTGCATTCTTTAGAAGCAACTGCTATTACTTCCTGAAGGGAGGCAGTTGATGATGATGTTTTGTGTGACCAATTTCAACCGTAATTGAACGCGCTTAAAAAATCACTATGAGTATGCGGATGAATTGTGTTAATATTATCACAGACTGCTTTGCCTTACAACTTGGCTCAAAGCATGAATCTCTGGATTGAACACAACCAGCTCATTTATTAGGTACTCTACAATCAATTACATACTGCCTTGTATTAGCTCAGAGAATAATTTATCAGGATAAAGTCGATAACCATTGAACCTTTGTGAATTAATTACTAAAATGGGGTTGAGGGTGAAGTGTGTGTTGTGTTGGCACGCCACGAAAAGTCTCTGAACATATTTCAATTAACAAAACTAATTTCATCAAAATATGTTTGTGATTACAAAATTGTTGAAATTGTTTTAGCCATATGATATTGGTATTTAGTATGGTTTGTTAATCTAGTAAATATGTATCTTGTATACGTGTTTAAGTCTGACATATTTGAATAGTTATGTTTGATTCAATTCTAATTAATTCACATGGGTGTTTAAATTTTTGCATGTTTCAAACGAAATATATTTCAATTAAACTCATTAGGAATTTTAAGGTTACTTGCAAACCTTTTCCACATATATTTTTGAAAAAAAAAGTGGTCATTATACAAGCGTCGTAACATAAATAATTTAACATAACTTGAGGTTATCGAGAGAACTAGCTATTTTGGTTACTTGTATCGACTCATAAAAAAGTATAATAATCCATTTGTAGATATATTTTTAAACCACCCAAAAAATATGATCGTTTAATTATAACTGAAATTATTTAATACGTGTTAGTCATTAACAAAGTATTGTAACTAACTGCAGGATACATAAAGTTGATTTTTAAATAAAGATTTATATATTTATATGGTAGATTTCTATTTCACTAAGCTTAATCAAGTAATATATTTATAACACTGAACTTAATCTAGCAATATAAGTATATCACTAAACTAGGACTGTTTTATAACTATATTCCTAGTGAGATAGTAATAAATCGCTTTCGTATAACTATGTTACGGTATATAATTATATCCCTAGGGATATAACTATATTACGGCTTTATCTATCTTACTGCGACAGATATATTATTCCGTTCCCCTGTGCATTATGATTACTGTAATTCATACTATTATCTCTTGTAATCTAATGTTGGTGTACAGTAAACAGTGGTCTATCTATCTATTTATCTATTATTAACAGGTTAACAGAATAATATATGGACTTTATTATTTATTATTTTAAAATCGCTAAATTAATACTTCCAGACGATTAAGTAACAACCGGTATATGAGGACGCCAGTTTAGAACCTATCCAATAACAAAATACGCAAACAACTTTCTTCTATACTTCCTTCACCACGTTTGAAAAATCATCTTTAACCAAACTCACTAGATTATTGTACTCAATCACCGTGTTCTTCATTACGAACTCAGGCTTCTTGCACTAATGTAATAGCTACAGCAATGATAACTTACTAGTAATAGGCTGTAGATCGTAACCGTCCGAAGCAATCACAGTGATATTATGACCGTCCACCGAAAGCTCAATGGGGCAGTTCAGGAACTCGGCGTTGATCACTCGGAAACGATACTTGTATCCCTAGAAATAAAGGTTTTTTTAAGTTTTGCGTTAGAGTTATGAGGCTTCCTTGTGGTTGAGCAACTTATATTTGATATCTGTCTTAAACAGTGGAGGTCAAGGCATACAAAACTATTGGTCAAGACTAGATCATTTTCGTGAGGAATCATTGCCAAATGACATCAAAGCAAATGTAATATTTTTTTAAATTATAATTATGTTGGTAATCATGTTTGTGATTATTTAAGCTGCCTAACAGTTAAAGGGTCTATTTTACACCAACAACAGTAGAAAGAAAAGTTCTATCTCCACCATTGCCCAGAACACTTTGCTAATTTTGACTACACCTGCAATACATTTTTTACCAACCTTTTTATTTTATCTCTTCCCAAATATCTCTGCCCCAAGCCCAAGCCCCGCCGCTCACCAATAGGTTTCAATATTTTTATTCTTAAGTTCCAGTAAGGGAAAGATAATTAATTTATGTTAGTACAAAACCTTATTTTAAGAGTAGTGCCACGTAGAACAATTTTCCACTAAAGAGAACCTTCGCAAAGTTACGCAACAGACGCTAATGTGAAGTTATTATTATGCGACAAATAGGACCCAACAGTCAACATAAACGCCCACAATGCGGAACTAATAACAGTAAAAGCCCTCTTTTTTCTTATCATAACTCTGAAAAGGAGCCTTTTTACTAAATAGCAGATAAATGTAGAAATAAGCTCAATTTAATGTATGGAAAAATTAAGATAAGCTGAAATAAGACGGCAGTATGACTGTAATTCCAGATTATTAGGGACTTAAAAGCAATGTCGCAAGGAACTCTCCTTGCAATATTGTTTTAAAATAAGGCATTGAGATCATAGCAAAATGCATCGAAATATTACTGGATTATGTAAATAATATTTGGTATTAGTAAAAATTAATTATCAGAAATGACAACAGGGATAGGCAGAGAAAAGTATAGGTGATAGGAAATCTACCAGAACACAACACAACAGTATCTTGATCAGATAGTGAGGCAGCGGATAGTCTAATACCGCAATACGCTAAATAATAATGGGCAAGACCTCACCTGCTCCACATTAAATCTAGCTGCCCTCATATAAAGGGGTTTGGTGGTATCATTATTGAAGACCTTGAACCGGCCCACTCCGTTGATAAGCAGCGTCGGGGGTTTGTTGTCACCCTTTGAATGGTGATGGTCCGTGAACATTCCCATCGCTAAGTCGTGTATCCAGTCTGTTACTAGCATCACATGTTCAGATCTGAATTAAATAAAATAGAAATCACTTATAATTGCTTGGTAAGTAATTGTAAAGGAACGAAATTATTTCTGAAGGGTCTCCTTCTCCTCCCCAAAAAGCTTTGATTATAGTTAATGATGCTGTTGGGCTACAGTTATGAAAGGGCTTACCATGACGTATTAAAACGATAATCGTTCGAGTAAGAATGAGAAATACAACTATATTGGGTTAGATTGGGGTCCCATCTCTTTTTACGACGTGAAAGACTAAATTTTAACACGTCATGGTATGCTCCGTTTGGATGTATTTCAGCTAGCTCTGAATATGAACGATTGACCCATTAAGCCCAACATTTACTTGTCGATTCCTAATAAACCAAAACATATAATATAATAATAATATAACAAAAATCATGCGCAATATTTTTACAGAACAAATTTGCTCGTTCACACCTCACACGGCTCGTTGTATGTAAACCGTAGCTGTGTACAATAAATATTGACACGAGTTTATCCAGTGACACAGCAGGGGACTACCCTGGAATTGCATATAAAACTTCGAGTTTGCACGAAATTTGTTCGCATTTAGCTACCTTGAAGTTATTTTGAATTTCTTTCAGTAGGAGTTAGGTCACGTGTTGTTTTGGGCACATTTGCGAAATAATACGTTTCACTTATAAGTGAATTAACATTCTTCTGAATCAAATAAAATAGGAAAAGTTTGAATCGATCTAAGCGGGGTTTGAATCTGCAATCTTTGCCTTACAGGGGCAATGCTTTGACCACAAAGCTACCAGACCTCAAACGAACCAATCCAAATTTCTCTTTCTATATCTGTCGTTCCTATTTTATTTGAATATTTGGCATGCAAAATGCTTTAAAATTTCATTTAAATACATTCAAATTCTTCTAAATATCAATGTTATGTTATTTACGACCACTTTACATTCAATAAATGTTTCTTTGATGGCACCAATTGCCCGAAACATCATATATAGCTACACACTTCCTGAAAATCAAATAACATTTTCTCACTGGAATAAATACTGAGCAATTGTATTACAGTTGAGTTTTGATAGCTCTATGAGTAAAAATGACTGAACACCCTTGGGACGATTCTAAATGCCCACTGACGACGCTTGATCTGGTGATCGGTCTCCATTTCCTTACAGATAGTCCACAATTATTCATTGGAAATCTACTCAAGCCATTAAAGCCGATGCCTATCATAGGCATGTTCATTCCAAACCTCTAATGTCATAAATGGGTGAAGTTTTATTTATCTACCTGTCATAATCATATAAGCTGCCATGGTAATCTTGAGATTTGGGTTTTCTTATTATAAGTGCGCCAGCTGCGCCATCCGCTCGCTGCATTCCAGAATGAGAGTGCCAGAAGTGAGTACCAGCATGTGACGCATTGAACTGGTATCTGGAAAGGTAGTATGTTGTTTTAGTACAAGATCCAACCAACATCCTTGAGGGCCATATGCAAGTTGGTGCATCTGTTAAATATATTAGTCGAGGCCCCGTTACAGGCTTTACCTTCAAGGTTGGATGATACGATATGATTGATACGTAAGATATCAATCGCTCGCAGAAAAGCCATACTGATCAAACAGAGGTTCAAAAGTGGAAACTTTGTACGCAACTAATGATAATAATGGTTAGTCCTCGATTGAAGCTGAGTCGAACCAGGGATAATTGATTGAATGATAATCGATCCTAATTTTTGTAAGAGTACTAATAACTGAAATTGTTGGTATTCCTGTTAACCCTTCCAGTTAAGCTAAATTATTAGGAATGGGTAGAAAAATAACCAGGTTCAGAATTAGAGACGATGTAATCCATATCCAATATAACGTAACTATCCAACATAACTTTGTAGTATTACCTGAAAGTTGTCTCTGGCAGGATTGGACACTGCGTGACGTAAGGTGTGCCATCCATGTATGGCGTGCCTTTCTGATGCTGTCCGTGCCAGTGCACCGTAGTGCCTTCCGTCATCAAGTCGTTTTCCACATCCACGATCACACGATCATGTTGACATACCTGGAAAAAAGAAATACATTTTGACTTCTGATAAAAAATGAAAAATCAAATTCTAACATTATCTTTCATCAAAAAAGGGAATTAAAACTTAGTATTATTATTTACATTGCAATCTCAATGAAAAATACACAACATACTGTGTTTTACTTGCTGAAACTCTAGCATAACTTTTTCCAATATTGCAAACGTCAAAACACAAATATTTCGATGAAAGCGGACAAAAAAGTGGACAGATGTTTTTCTGAGCCCGGGACACATGACGTACATTTTATTACGGAGCTACAAAAGCGTTGACTTTACATTCAACTAATTGCAAAGTGTAAAAAACAATACACGATACAAAGCTTTTTATTCAGCTCTTCGGGAAAAAGAATGAAAATCCGGCTAAATTCGGATTCGTTTATTTTTTTGATGGCGTTCTTCTATATTGCTCTGACTGACATTTTGGTAATATTATAGAGAAGTAAAAACCACTTCCAAATACAAAGCATTAAAAGTAAAACATACTTTTCGACTATTTTAAGAGAGCCATCGTTTTAACCATGTTGCATTGAATATTTTGAAAAATACTCGTAAAAATATGTCCTGCCCTATAGAATTTTTAAGGGACTTACCAAATGAAAAGCCGCGATATATACATCATCATCATACAGGTTTTATGTCGAACAACAGTTACTTTAAAATACATGTAAACATGTTACAAATACATGTTGTCTTAACGATGTATTTACAAAATTTTCTGGTGCAGATACAAACAAAAACTGTAGAAGAAAATGTGTATATGAGGAAAGTTTTAAATATTCACTACCCACCTCGACCGCTGGCCCTGGCATTTTTCTATTTACCACGTTCAAAGGGCGGTTCATTCCATCAGCTGGAATACAGTCAGGTCTATAACAATCCGAGACATTGAATGGACAGTCATAGCAAGCCTTGCTCATAGTCTGATACCACTCAAGTACAAAATGGTAATAACAAATCATTGGCTCCTCTCCTTCCCTACATTCTCTATGACAAGGGTGATCACCGTCTAGCAATTCACCTGTGACTTCGTCATACCGCACGTGAGCTCTTATCTTAGCATCTTTTTCATTTCTACTTATAACTTTCCTTTCTTCTGCTAATTTTAGTTCTTTCACAGGATTTTTCTGCACTGATTCATTCTTTATAACATTAGCAGTGCTATTAGGTTTCGTTGCTACCAGGACTCTTGATGCACTTTCAATAGCTTCGTGCGGCTGTAGTTCGTCTATTTTAATATCAGATCCAGCAGGTTCTAGTGCATCTGTAGTTGAGTTTTGATTTAAAAATGTGAAACTGTTATTTAGTCCCAGTAGCTCTGCCGATGGTGTACCTGAAACAAATATATTGTTAGTACAACAATATCATAATATGGTATTATGAACTATTTTATACCATTCATATAGTCCATCAATTGACTGTACCCCATTTGATAGTAAGAAGGTAGGGTGAGGTCCAGAAGATACTAGCCACCGTCCAATATGCTACTGTTCCTAAAATGGTGGTGCCTACTTTGACCGCCTGGATATATAGCTTTTGGAATCCACTCACACATTATTATATTATTACAAATTATGTATTCTAAATTCTAAAAACTAGAATCATTGTTAACTATTTCATAATGCATAAACTCTTCCGCATGATCGTTAACAAAGGTTATCAGCAATGCCGCGGCATTTATGCTGCCTCGCAAATATATTATGCACGCAAAATGCAATCACCAAAAATGTATCTATCAATAAAGCGATTTCTTGGTTGCATCTATATTTTATGGGCATGTCAGCTTTACATGGAGCGACGGCCGTTTGACCACCCAACTCTAAGGAGAAAGTTTACGCCAGAGCCTCATCTGTAGTTTAGCAGGTGCACTCTCTAGCTGGTGAGAGGTGAGGTTGGCTTGGGTCTTACGTTGTTTCTACCTACACAAATGCCAAACTATACTGCACAGTGATCAGATAAAAAAATTAAAGCAAAAATGTTTTTATTTTGTCCTCGTTCACGGAATATCGTCACATTCGAATCGTAAATCTGAAGTCAACCGGATCACTTAACCCTCTTCGAATTTCTATTAGGGGTATTTAAGTCCCAATTCCCTTTAACCCTAAGTAAAGTTTACAGAATCATGTTAATTCGATTGTGAGAAGTCATTATCGTTTTAAAGCGGTACCTAATTCTGTAATCTTACTTATTCTGTCGTACTAATATTATAAATGAGAAAGTTTGTAAGAGTGTTATTTTTTATATATATATTATATGTGGAGTGATATACTACACAGCACTATTTGGTTCTAAAGTGTCCATAGCTTAACTAGCTTGTAATATTGGTTCAAGAATGCAGATAAATAAGCTTAGATATATTTTCTTAAAGGAACTCCTGAATGACTAAACAAGACAAACTTATCGAATTTGTTTGATTTGTCTTAACTAACTCCCTGTTAACATGGTATTTAAGGTCTGAAAACAGAGGTGGCAGGCGGTCATGGGAATGTGCTGGTTTGAAAAGCTTGTAGCGCGCCAGTTCAATCGCCGTTTTCTGTTTACGCTACAAGCTTTTCAAATCAGCACAATTATTGCATAAAAATATTATTATCACTTTAGTACAAAAGCTTCTTTAAAGGAAAGCTGTTTTTATAAGGTTTTTATTAATAATTTTATGTACCTACTGTTCCGCTCAAATCGTACAGTTAGCATCAGATCGATGTTGATTAACGATTTGTTTAAAATGATCTAAATTCCTTAATGTCCCCCCTACCTGATGACGGTTCGTTCTAACATTTGTTACACACCTTTAGTTCAGACAATAATACAATTTAAATCAATAAAACAGTTTAATTTGCTATTAATACCTTGGTTTTAAGACCATTTGAGAGATATTTCTGATACTGAATATATTTAGGGGATGCGCGCGCGTGAACGGCCTGCAATCAAAACCTTTTTAATATTAATAAAAACTAGTCATTCTGTGAAAGTACTACTAGTATTACGAGCACACTGTAACATATTTTTTAACCTCAAAAACTATAAACAGAACGACATCTTCTTAATTTAAAGAGTCCTGGATATTATAACCAAAAGTAATGACGATCAGTTCTTACAAACAACAGACAGTAATAAGGCGACAGCAAACTATCTCCCTTTTTTCCCTCATTTTCACTTCATCAAAAACAGCTCTGGACAAAAGTCGAATTTTGAAAGAAAAGCAAATGTGTGCCAAGTTTTAAGAAAACCGGTTAAGAAAAGAGCTCTCTAGACCGGAACGGACAAACCGACTAAGATGCGGACAAAAGCAGTATCTGCCAGCTTGTCGAAACGGAGATTCAACGCTTCAGCCACTCGATATATAATCAATTATTTACATTGATTCAAAATATAAACTATCCTGAATTAAAAATCTATTTCATTGTATTTGCATGGTTGACATATAACGGACAAACATGGCTGCTTAAAAAGTTTTTCTTATAAATATCGTAGATATATCTGTGACGTATAGACAGCCTCTGTGGTGTAGTTGTAATGAACGCGGCCGCTACGCAGGAGGCGCGGGTTCGGTCCTCGCTCAGTGCAAATATTTGTATGCACAAAAAGGGTGATCAATTGATCAGGTCGTGCCTCGAAAAGCCCGTTAAGCCGTCGATCCCGGCTGCCATTGCCATCTATGGCAGTTGTTACGGGTAGTTGGAGCCCTAACATGTACCAAAAACTAGTCTAGCTGCAATGCTTCGATATCGCCTTTCGGTTGTGGAGGTCAGATGGCAGTCGCTTCACAGAAAATATTGAAGTTCAGCCAAAATCCGCAGTTCGACTGGTAAAGCAGACCCCAGACTCCAACCTGAAAGCTTCAAATGCGACTAGAATTAACGCTCAGATGAAGGAGATTTTAGATATATCTACTTAACTGAATACAAATTTCGTGAAAACAATATGTCTTAAATAAACATAACATAACATAAACTCATGCCTGTATCCCCGAAGCGGTAGGCAGAGGTCCTAGCACCCACATTTCACCAGTTTATGTTTAGGTCCAGCCTATTGCCATTAACCGGGCACTTATAAACCTGCGATAAATACACACATAATTTCGAAAAGCATCGAAAAGTCATTGGTGTGTGCCATAGTAAAACCTGAGATCGAACCCAAGACCTCGTCTTAGCAGTCCATTGCCCGTACCACTAGGCTACCGCGGTTGTACCGTCTTAAACAACGTAAAGAATCAATGTTCCTACTCCTTGTCATGTTCTGTACTAATTAAAAGTTTATAGATACTCTAACAAATTCAAAACACCAATTCTAAAAGCGAAGAAACTTATTTTGGAACATTAATTGATACAAGCGAGCTCTTAACTGCTGATTAAGGTTTAAAAAGTCGGTCAAACATCTTAGTTTAATTTATTTTAATTTGAACAGTGGTTAATGATGATCGTCGTTTGAACAAATTGATTTCAGAATTATTATCTTTTTGTAGGTAGGTATAACTATAGTCAGTAATTTTTTGCTGCGGTAACGCATTTCCAAATGAGAGCGGCTTCCTAGACAAGTATCTAATTGCCCCTTACTTCTCACTTCTCACAAGTCTCAACCGCTAGATGTTATTAAATTATTTGTTAAATTTAATTTGAAAAAGGAATTGTCAATCAGTATGGGCGCGAAGTGCAAGTTGACTTGGTTCAGAAAACCCAAACGTGGTAGGTACTATTATTTATTCTGTGCCCAAACCTCCCCTGTATTGACCATAATTATTAATTAAAAGCAGAACCAATCAATAAATACTAGCAGTAGTTATTATTTATAATTAAAAAATAAAAATTTGTTAATTCGACTAGATGTTAGTGTAATAGTGCAAAAAATATTTAAACGGAATATGACCTAACCACCAGAGATGAATGATATCATTTCTACCGCATCATACATTCCAATTGAATTCTAAATAATAAAATATAAATTTTAATAGGTATTATTAGTTACACTTATATCCGCCTTTTCGCCTGCAATCACATAGGTTCAAATGGGGGCGAGTGGTCAGACGACCCCCAACCCCCAGACCGAAGCAGTAAGCTATGTTCGGTTATCGCGACCAAACATAGCCTATGTTCTTTCTAAAGGTCTGATCTACCCCTATACCAAATTTCATCAAATTCGGTTCAGTGGTTTAGGTGTGAAAGACGGAAACACACTTTCACATTTATAATATTAGTATGGATTTTAATTGTACTTATTTTACATTTATAGTATTTATTGATGTTAGTAAATGCTGCAAGCTGCAAGCATACATCATTGCTATAACGTTTTTAGTAGGCAATAAATGTTGCGTTTTATTGTTTTTAACTGTGAGCCCCGCGTGTATCTTTTGAATATATTCTATTCAATAAAACAATATATTATGTCATATACTATTTTAAACCTGGACATTATAAGATACTAGCTGTGTAACCCGCGGCTCCACCCGCGTGGAAACAGATCTTTACATTGAAATAATAAATATATTAATGCATAACCATAATAGTCGCAGATAATTCCTCATTCAGTAAAGCCAGGCTAAAGTGAAAATTCGGATGCTTTAAAAATAACATTCCATTTCATTCATTAACCGCTGCTTGCTCGTAATTACGCTGCATGAGACAGCCCACTGCATTTATCCTGTGGTACGTATCATTGCAACGGTTTTATTATGGCATGGAAATTATTTTGGTGTGGCATTTACATTAAATTGAAGATGCCATTTACAGAATAGATAAATAATACTGACGGCCATGTCACACACTCGATTACGAATAAATTGTCATCATTCGAGTGTCACTGTTGTTTTCCAAGCTTAAAGTTTGAAGAAGACTCGAAGTGTCATTGAGACTTATTCGTGCTTTGGGGCCCGATTGTCATACGATTATCTGTGACAGACGTTACGGGTAGTAGGAACCCTAAAAAGTCCGATTACTGAGGACCTATTCTCGTAATAACTGTACCTATTCTTGTAAAACAATTCTCAAGATCGAATGGTTCATCTTGACTTATACAGTAATCATAACTGTCTGATCCCCTAAAGTTAGGAGGAAATTCGGTGCCAGAGTCTCGTTTGTCAATTTGTAGGTGTGCACGCTAGTGAACTTGGTTTAGGCCCTGAAGCACTAATATTTATTATGTGCCTCTTCAGGCACAAAATAATTACAATTATGTATTTTAATTTTTAGGGTTCCATAGCCAAATGGCAAAACTCGAAACTCAGCTAAAAAAAAAACCATTTTGAAGGGTCCCCATACTTAGAACTGAATCGTGTGCTGTATGCATGGATAGGTCTTCAAAAATGATATCGAAGTTTCTAATATATTTTTTTATAAACTTAGTAGTATGAACGAGGGACACTTCCAAAATGGTAAAATGTGTGTCTTCGTCGTGGTCCCTCCCACTCCCCCGTCCCCCTGTAACTTATTAAATAAGAGAATGATAAAACTAAAAACAATGCGATGTACCTAACCATGTAAACTTCCACCGAAAATTGGTTTGAACGAGATTTAGTAACATGTTATTTTTCAATACGTCATTCATCGTAAACCGTACACTATTACATATTAAAACATCGATCAAAGTAACAACAAACTGTAAGAACTTTTATATTATGTTACTTGCTGCTACGGAACCCTTCCGAAATAGTAATGCAGATTACGATATAATAAGAGATATTGCTAAGGAATTCCTTTACTTAAACAATGTCAATATACGTGTACAAATAATTTGTACTTTTGTTTATAGGCACTTACTAACTCAAATAAATTAATTAATTTGTGATCCAAGTAGTTATGGACGCCCTTTCGATCGAATCCTGGCCATTACACTACCGAGGTGAACCCACTCCTAACACAAGCAATTTAGCTTAGCCGGAGGGGTTAACGGTAATACAAGTAATTTCGGTTACTATTACTCCTTTTTTAATGAAATGGGGATATATGATTAATGAAATAGTGATCTCTATCTTCGATTACCATCAGGTGGACAATATTTGCTATGTACAGAAAAAGTTTCAGATGAAATAACTTTAATTACGTAGATTATTTAGACTGTTGAACATTAAGATTATTGTTTCTAAATCTTCTGCCAGGCAAGGCAATAGGTGAAGCCCAAGTGAAAAGAAACGAACAATAAAAACTCCTGGGAGTTTTGGCGGAAATACCAATATAGTCACATTGCGGTATTCTGTTATTTACCAAAATTCGTGTGAATTCAAGGTTTTATGTATAAAAATGTGTAATTTTTAGACATAACGTCTTGGACAACTAACAGAATTGTTAGAAATTGAAATATTACAGTGAATTGTGTGGAGCTTTCAGTAAAGTTCCCACAATTTTACTGAGGCAGGAATCATTACTTATCGTCATCGTCATGACAATCATCACTCATCTTCATCGTCATGAAAAAGGCTTGGGCTGATGTGTTTGTGCTGTTATAATAAAAAAGAGCAAATTAAAAAAAGGCGTTAAACTTAACTCCTTCAATATTCAATATCTCCTAATAATAAAGATTCTGAGTCCCCTCGCGGTTTATCGCAATCCAATCGCAGGACTGTCGCGGCACTGTCGCCGTATCACCTATCAAGGTTGTGCCGAAGATAATCGCTCTATTCATCTCTGAACTGCGCACTATGAGTTTTGATACATGGGTAAATGTGAGGGACTCAGTAATTTTACTTACAAAATAAATGTTTCGTAATCCCTAAGGTGAGTGATTTGCTGTTTAATTATGAGTAACTACAAATTAATTGGTGTGAATTTTCAAAGTGATTATGGTCAAAGCATTTAAACTATGGCACCTTATTTTTCGTAATTAAAAACCACCGACAAGTCGTGATTATCGTAATCAATAAATCACGACAAAATTTGTTAAAAGTTGTTTTCTTTTTGTAACAACTAATCCCGTTGCATTCGAACCATTCACCTCGGAGCCCTAATTCCTTTTACGCTTTCTCTATTTTGGTTAAGCCAGCTTAACTTTCAAGCGAACGACTGACGTCTGACCTCCCAAACTCGCGTGGATGGCTTGCCCCAGGTCTTGGTACCACTTAGATACCTACTCTTTGAAAAGAAAACTGACCGTGAATAATTGATCCCTCCAATCCCTAGTCAATATTATGGGCGTGACACGTACTCATTGTCCATTAATCAGTAAGTATACTAGCAGATGAGGTTAGTTCTTGGCGCGGCACACGCTCGGAGGTGCAGCACTGAGACCTCGTAGCAATAGTTGGAGTCAATCTCTCGCTGCCGGCCATCCTACACTCCATGGCCCACAGTGAGAGAAGTTTCACCGCGGTCGCATCCTTCTGCGAGGAAGTCGTCTCGCGGAAGGAGGTGGCGGAGCGGGCCAAAGAGGCATACAGCCTTGCTGACCCGCATTCTTGCGCCTCAAGCCACCCTAGTGTGGCCACAGGTGGATGGGTCGGGGTTAGCCCTCCACCCGCTGTAGAGCCTCCCGCGAAGTGGTGATATCCTGGTGTGTCATGATAAAGTACAGTCAGAAGACGGGCCAGCACCACACCTTTGCAGGCCAGCGCTTGGGTGATCCATCGTCGTGTCCACTAAGTCGCGACGTATAGCACACGGCAGTTTGTTTTAGTGTGATAAGAGCCCCACATACCCGCCCGGCTTCCCAGAGCCCGCAAAATGCATAAGGTACATGTTTTCTGCCTTAACAAAAAAGGGCTTCATAGATCTTGGTAGTCGACCATACACCGTAAAACATAATTTAATGTTATTAAACATACACATAGAATCACTTTTGCCGCAGGTAACTGATTCATCAATCATTATTAACTTTTTATTTCATTACAACCACCAACCATACCAACCAATATTCATCATACTTTTTTTGTGAGAACAACAATACTAGGTTTTTATTTCATTAAAAACTCAAACAATTAAAATAGGTAAGCAAATAAATAGATCCGGTATGATGTCAGTTTGCGATCTTCAAAATCAATGTGCAATAAAAAATATTCCTAAGGTGCTCCCGCACTACCAGCATGTCTGAATGTGACATTTCGATTTTGAGCGCTACACAGTCACCCATGAGCAACTGCTATGTAACTCGACATGAGAGATTAAAGGAGGAAGAGGAACTGGTAGATGAGGTTGCTTTGTGCCCCAAAGATTTCATTTTAGTGGAGTCCTATACTAGTACACTCGCATAGCATTCGCTGGCTGGCATGATTAAGCTGCATCGTTACCTACTGTAAAAATTGTAATATTTTATTTGATTCTCATCCCTCATTGCTACAATATTCAAATAATATAAACTAAATCTTCTAATTGACCATTTTATGTTGCACTTGTATAATTTCTGTATTCTAGCTGTAAGCTTTTTTTCAAATATTATAAAATAAATAAGATAAAGTATTTTACCGAACTCGCAATTTCGGTTCGCGTTATTCCCTGGGAATGCTTAACTCTGTAGCATCATATTACTGATGAACACTCGCGATAAAATAGCACACTTACAAAAAATTATGACAGACAAAATAACGTCAAACGTGTCAATGAATAACTCTATATTAGTAAACGTGAATTGGAAATACACTCGTGAGGTCACTACTTGTATATTGAATTAAACCTTTCATTTTTTAAACTGATAGGAAAAACTCGCATCCGTAAACAGCACAATGTTTTAAACTACTTGCCAAACATGGGCGGACTGTAAAAATCGCACCGTAGTGGATTTCCCCTATACAACCTACTACTTTTCCAACAAATTTTCAACCAACTTAATGTCAATAAGAATCATAACTTAATAATCATAACTGTTGAAAGGCTTAGGACAAGAAATTGTATTGTTTAGAATCATTATTATCTTCAAACTATAGTTAGGAGCGGAAGGTCCGCTTATTGTTTTAGATTGGTAGTAAATTATTTTTTCCTTCAAGCATAGCCCAAACCATAAGCGTCTGCGCGACATAGCTTGCAAAATAGGCAAACTGAAGTGACAGTGGGCTGGACAAATCTGTCGAAGGACCGGTGATCGTTCGAGTAAACAAATTATAGAATGGAGACCGCAAGAAGGCAAATGGAAGGTGGGATTGCCCCTGGTCAGACGGACTGACGACCTGAAAAAAGTGGTTGGGATAGAAGGATCGCTAGTTGTGAACTCTTCTTCATCTTAGCG
Organism: Eilema caniola; assembly: GCA_949126895.1. Classification (NCBI taxonomy): domain Eukaryota; kingdom Metazoa; phylum Arthropoda; class Insecta; order Lepidoptera; family Erebidae; genus Eilema; species Eilema caniola. The sequence continues at coordinate 9,103,499 of OX421460.1, read as the reverse complement.
TCAATCCCAGTCGCATCAGAAGCTTTCACCTCGGAGTCTGGGATCCGTTTTACCAATCCAACTGCGGATTAGGCTCAACTTATCCGTGAAACGATTGCCATCTGACCTCCACAACCCAAAGGCAATAATTTCAGTTAGACCAGTTGTGGGACTATCAGGCACATGAAATATCTATGGCAGTCGTCCTGGTCCAACTACCCGTAACGACTGCCATAGATGTTTGAATGGCAACCGGGACCGACAGCTTAACATGCTCTCCGAGGCACAACCAGACCAATGCAAATACTCATATTCATTTAGATTAGATAGCCTAGGAAGAAAAACAGAAAGTACAGAATAGGCTTCCACGAAGTACCCCGGCACGCAGCGGAAGGTGCTAGAAAAATAAAACAAAAAAAAAGTACCCATATTCATGCATACAAATATTTACACAGCGGGGATCGAACTGCAACGCCATAGTGGTCTGCAACCGGCTAATTGATTGATTGATATTCTTATACAACACACAGAATAAACTTTGTTTAACTTTATGACAAGATTACTATATACTACATGTGGTAAAATGCACACAATCTTAACGGTCGTTCTCGTCACATTTAGGTACGTGTCATTTCATTTACCACGCTATCCTGTAACGGTCGAAACGACTCATACAACAGTCATAAATTTGTTTATTATTACTTGCATATGTACAACAATGCGTTGTAGAAATACTTAGTGCAGTTATTTTAATGTTGGAAACTTGTCGTAGTGTACAATTAACGTAAAGTGCTCATTATATTTTAACTTTAGTGTTACTGATACTAATTTTTTTAACAAAGATATTTATTTCGGTTTACTCATTCTCGTTCACGTCTATAAAATACAAAAACATACAAACTATTCTAGTACAGAGCACTATAACAATTTTTTAATGTAAACTCCACTTGTGTTAGTATATATTTACTATTACTATACCGTATATTATCCCTGTACAAATTTCATCCAGATCCGTTCAACTGTTGTTGCGTAATTGAGCAAATTACCTACAAATATATATATGCCGTTCTTCTAAAGTTTGAAGTATTAAAACTGTTTCTACGATGTCTACGTAGATTCCGCAATTCATTCGGTGCGCTGTGAGATTTCCGCGGTGTCCCGAGCGGTAACTACACGGTATAGCTCACGGAGATCACAGTGCAGAGTTGGTGCCATACCGTAGATAAGAATCAGAAGGACAATTCTCCTAATGTAATAAAGCCTGCGCTATAGTCCCGTCCATTTATCAACCCGGTGCAAAGGGTAGCAGGTGAGGTGAGGGGTATCTTGATTATTTATTGCTAACGCATCAAATTCAAAGATTTTTATTCAACCTAGAACAACATGGTTGTTTCTTATTGACGTCAATAATAAATTCTACTTAACCTAAGTTTATCACCGCTTCCAAGGCGCTGGTGGAGAAGAAACGGAGCAACGAACTCCATTGCAACATTTTTCCAGACGTCAACTTACAATATTTATATAGAATAGAGTAGAATAGAATAAATCTTTATTTGCTAGAACATTGTGATAAGGATGCTACAAATTATGTCTTATGACTAGGTAGGTACATCCTTTTCTGCCTAAATTGGGCATGCAAAGGCTAAATGTGTCTAAATGAACAAAAGCATATTAAAAAAAACTAAGTTAAAATATGATAAAAAGTTTATCACACATATAAGTACATAAAGAAAAACTAATAATATAGAAAAACGGTGTTTTAACAGACATCCTACCTGAATCAATCAATTTGAGACGTTATGTGAATGACTCAATAATTTTTAATAAAGATATCAAAACTATATCACAGATAAAGTTATAAACCTAAAGATTATGTCAAAGGATGAGATCGTCAATGTCTTAGTACTATCAGACACATATTTTCCTGAAACTGCCGTAACCATTTGAGATAACGTCAATTTTCAGTATCATTTCTTAAATTGAGACATTCTTTTTGACACTAATCGCACTTGCATTCTCAGTTATGCGACTCTTGTAGACATAGCAACAGCCCTTGATATCAGTGACCTTTTATTGTATCTCAACGAATGCTAAACGGTCTTTGAACCCGCATTAAAGTCAATCAGGAGTAAACTGGTCGAGTAGCGAAACGTTGACGTATGGCTGAACTCTCGCATTTATCGAATAAAGAGAATCCAATAAAAATGCTTTAAAAAATAAGTGCGGCCTAATCTCATGTTTAACCCACCATCACCTGCAATTCAGTAAAACATGATGAAACAGTTCAGAATTGATACCATTTACTATCATCTCGGTAAGCCGCTTTTAGCTTAACGTGAAGTTATCCTACTGTATTATTATATGTTTCCATTGTATCCTTAATACCTATTGTGTAGATTGACTACCTTAATCTTCCTCGACTGTTACCGTTCCAGGAATCAATTGATGAGAATACATTGGAGCTCCAATCTCCATTGCGACTACGTACTATGAGACACAATAGTTAATGAAACCGTATCATTTATAGTAACTCATGTAGGTCTTTTGTGATAATTTTCTTATGGTGGGTAGGTGGCTGTCTACTGGAAATTTATTTGGTCATGCACACTTTGTAATATATTATAATACTTACTAAGTGATGATATACGGCTAGATTAACATTCGCAGCGAGCAAAACACCCTGTGAATTTGATGCTATTACGAATATAATACCTAAGTGTAGTACTCATATTCATACTACCCTTATTAGGTCTCTAGCTGGTCCAGATGAAAAGTTGTATGACACGTGAGCATTTTTTTTTCATATATTCATGATTCAATCACTTTATTCAATGTGCTCAGCAGATCAGTACCTTCAGTAGTTCGTTATTTAAAGTGAGTAGGTAGTCGCAGCGCAAAGTAACCTTGCTTACAATAGTAGATATCATTATTGAACTTTATTTTTGTTTTAGCCTATTATGTTCGCTAAGCTGTCGATAACGATACCTTTCAATGGGAAATCGTCGATACAAGTGGGGTCTCTGCTTTACCCTAACTCCGTATTTCCATAATAATCTGAGACCTCGATACTGAATACATTTGATTTTCTTTTCCTCCTGTTTACGAAAGATTTCCTTTGAAAAGGATCCGTTTAATACTATTTAGGACAGAAATAGGATTGAAATGGGAAAATCTCAAACAGATTTTAGGTTCTACGCTCTAGTGAAACTATTTCTTATGTACCATTTCGGTGCCGGCATTGCAAAATTACCCATCCGTTGGCTTATTTTCCTCTGCAAAATAAGTAAAGATATATTTTGCTTCAATAATTATATCATCGGTAAAGTCTATGAGAACAGTTTGACTCGGCCAGTATTGCAGAAGTAGGGATGGACGGTCTATTTTCGTCTTATTACCTTATTAACTCGTTATAGGATTGCTATATTCCACGGGACTGACTAGTTTCAATTTTAATAAGACATTCGCTATTATGATAGCCTGCTCTCAAACAGCCAATAGCAATTCAGAAAGATTATGAGTATTTTTTTCTTTAAAGTTTGATTCGCGTTAATCCAAAAACACAAAATATAAAATATTTGCTCTTTTTACAGTACGCTTAGCAAAATAGATACACGTTCCACCGGCTTAGTGGCAATTATAAAAAAGCTAAGAATATTATAGAAATTTTGTTTATAACGATTAGGATTTAGCCATGTCAGCCCACATTACGAATGTTTTTGTACGTCAAGTGGGCTGACCTAGCTAAATTATACGCTCGTTATATCTATCTCTACAAACAAAACGACTAAAACTAGTAGGTATTGCATGAAACCAGCATTTGTGCCACCACCAAGTAATGACCACCAACCAATACGTGACAACTAAGTCTTTAGGATGGATGGCTATTTTTGAGACATCCAAAGCTCGGTCAGCAGTTAGCACATTAACTGTCAGTACTACAATTGGTCTAATCGATATCGTCGACAGTGGGTTGTGGAGGAGATATGAAATGTGACATGATCATTATTTCATGCAGGTAAATACCTAACATATTAATAAAATGATATGCGACAACTCCAAAAGGAAAATTTTCCATTTGACATTCTTTAAATATCCTTGAACGAATCGTAATGTAAAGGTAAATCAATCAGGAGATTTTTTTAGAGAGTATCTATCCATCTCACTAGTACCCTAAAGGGCTCGCGGCTACGTCTACGACTTGGTTATAGAACATGGAGTGCAATACCCTCTACCTTACAGAGAGACGCGCAAGGAATCACCACTGTATTTCTATATAGACAAATCAGACTTAAATTAACATAGTCGCCTCATTGCCATGAAAAAAAAGTGTACTTACTAATTATAACGATGAAGACTACTGCTGAGATGAATTTCGAACTTCTTAGATTATACATCGTGACTGATCTGAAACAAGGATACAAATCATCAAGTATTTTGTTTAATTGATAGCTAATTTGGCTCGGGTCGAAGGATATAGGTGCGGCCCATCACTTTCCTTCGGCACCTACAACTATCTAAGACTACAATACAGAGTTATTCTCCATCTGAAGAAAACCTGCTTAAACTAAAAATGATAAACTATTCTCTCCGTTGTATATTTTTAAACCCCGTAGCACCAAACGCCCGTAAATTATTCAGGCAATTTTTTGAATTTTCTTTGCGTAAGAACAATCCTCGTACTGCAAGGAATATTCTAAAAAAATAATTAGTTACATTGAATCGGCTGTTCTTGAGATTTGCGCTTAGCCACACGTTCAGCGATTCATTTTTATATTATAGATAAATACCTACACATTCTATATAGAATCACTAATCAATACAAATTATATGTAATCATGCATACTATTCATATTTTACTAATACTTCAGACTCCAATTTTGTAATAAAAACCTCACGAGCATAACCACGTGACATTAAAATCAATCAAATAAAAACCCAATAAATAATAAGAAAAAAACAACAATAAGGATATATCGTTAATATTCTAATTCAAAATACCCATCAAATATCTACAGGCTTTTACCTCAAACTGCTATACGAAGGAGGAAAAACGCAGCAAAATATTGGATACTTCTCAATTACCAAAATCGATTTCTAGAATCGCTATTTAGATGGTCGGTTAAGGGAAATGAAATCGGTGTAATGAGTTTAGTTGTGCACTTACCATAGTAATTGTTACTTTGATGGTAATTGTTTGCTTAAGTTCGGTAAACACTTATCGCTGAATTTCTAACGGCAGTCCTCTTGGTAGTCTTAGCACCAATAGGATTTTACTACACTATTATTATTTCAAAATAATCTTATTCCCTAAGATAATATCTACACATCAGTGCTTATAGCCTAGACACAATCGAAGCAGCCAACTGTGGGTGAATGGAACCTCACTAAGCCTACAACGCCTTCAAGCCGGTACAGCTGATTAATGGGCTAGCCTCTGATTCATTCTTCCATTTCGTCGTTAAGAGGTCAGACAGTCAGTTACGCCCATAAAAGCAGTATAAGTTAAACGAAAAGGAAAAGAAACCATATGGGGACCCCAAACTTTTAGGTAAAAGCTTTGGATGCGAAGAAGAACAACTCTAAAATAAAGCTTGACTACCAATGACCACCCAACTTCAAAAAAAATATTCCATTATCATCCGTTAACCGACAGGTATACCAGCTTCCAGACTAAGATGGCTTGAGTACTAAAGATCTTGAAGGGAGATGCCACCGGACCAATATCTGAAACCTACATCCGTTCATTTATTATCGACTTTTAGAAAGAAAGCCTTGTTTTCCAACCCATTTTCCGTTATGTTTGCCCATATACGTTCTAGGCGGATTAATTATCTCTGTCTCAATAAACCTACCATCGAAGATTATGAGATAAATGGAAATCAAATATTCATGACACTTGTCACCTGGCGCGGTGATTTCCCTCACGTAAAAAGGCAATATCAGACTAGACTATGAATAAGTAATTTCAGTTCCCAGGGGAGGCAGTATTCTAATGGAACAATCGAAGTCAGTTTAGTATGTATATGGTTTTGATTGCATGAATTTTTTTTGTCTTGTACTAGCTGTCACGTGGCTAACCTTAAAAAAATGTGTTCAAAATTGGGATGATAAATTATAACTATTATTCCATAATAACCTATGCCTATACCAAATTCTGCCGTATCTGTTGAGCTGTTTGAGCGTGATTGAGTCCGAACATCTTCACAAACTTTCACATTTAGGATATCGAGATAATAGCTATAATTCTTGAAGCTACTTGGACTAGGAATTTTACATTTGATAACCCAGCTCTTAGGGAACATTATGGGGTTTATCAGGCTTACATACTTTATGAGTTGAGTAGTAAGAACGAAAGTTAGAAAACATGCAGGCCAGTACGCTATACGATACGGTAAACTATGAAGCCTGGACCGGCCATAGGATTACTCTAATGTGCGCTATTGCTCTCGATACTGAATAAAATGCCGTTTTTATCAAACTGGTTTATTGTTACTTAGTTATATGTACATCTGTTGACATGTTTTGACCGATTTACTATCTCTTTTTCACTGACCTAACGTGTGCTTGAATAACATTCACAATTTAGGTAAATATAATTATATTTTCTACTTTAGGCAACCGTGCTAAATGCAGTATTATGTTATCAGCAGCAATTTCCAGCATAACTTTTAAATACTATAAGGCCGTTTGGATATTGGTAGCGGCCAGCTAGATGAGGATCCGGCCTAGGTTGCAGGAGTTTGAGAGTCAAACAACAGTCACTCTCTCAAAATCTTTTCGTGAAGTACATTATATTAAACATCAAAACAGTAGTTTAGTTTTACTACGATGATTGAAAATAAATTAAAACGATAATATTAAGAAAAACAGACGCAACTTTCACAGCCTTCTTGCCATTCTTAATTGAATAAGCTCATTTAAATATTGATTTTAACAACAGGAAAGTACCCAATTTTGATAGGGTATTTCCCCAGGAGGTCGCCTTTAGGTTAGAACCGGTATGCTCTCTATAAAACAATCAACGATTCTGTAAAATGGTTGAAATAGGAACTACGGTTGTCGCTATCAAATGCATACTATTATATTGCAATTCTTTGACGCCTGAACCTGCTGGTTTGTATATATTATGTAATGTTTTTATATTTTTATTTAAATTATTCTAATATTCATATCGTAAATAAAAAAGAAATTATATTGCAAATCAAAGACAATTCAATACAATTTGACATTCTGGAAAGGAAAGTGGCGGCCTCCTTCAATTTACGGAAATGTTGGTTTTACTATAATAGATAAGCGATGACGTATTTTCTGCGTTTGTGATATAACTATTACATTAAGATGCGTTTCATTACTACAATATATTAAAATCTTTATTTATGAATGTTGAAGCAGGTCAATGTAATCATGTAAGTAAATGAATTGCTTCATGGTTAGCATTTATTTGATAATATTTTTAATTTATGGGCGTCATGCGTCATGCTTGTGAACGGACCTAATGATGATGACAGGTCGGACAAGTTTATTACGTGTAATAGCATTATAAAAATTGAGAGCCTCGTGGCTAAGTAGTGACTGAGTAGGTTAAGGTCAGTCTTAGGATGGGTAACCATTCTTAACACACGAAAACCCCTCCATGCCTCAGGTAGCACTTCAAACCGGTTGATTCCGGTAGTTGGAACCCTAAAATTTTTAACTAACTACAGAAATTCGATATCGAACAATACATCGAGCGGTGGAAGCGAGATAGTTGGTAGTAGCTGGGGTTTTTATTTAAATTTACAACTTCAACTAACTTGCGAAAAGGCGCGGTAAATGATTGATAATTTGTAAACTAAAGTCATAGTCAAAGTCAAAGTCAAAAATCATTTATACTGCATAGACCATTAAAACGGTAATTACAAAATGTCAAGTTTAAAAAAAATCAAGACTAGTTTAGCAAATGGACCACCGGCAAAAAACTAAGAGGACATTTTTTTTTGTCTATTTACAAACATTTGCTTAGTCTACTTAGTCTAAATACAATAGTTTGCTTAGCAATAGCAATTACTAGCATATAAAAGAGTGTTAGTGAGGTTGACTGCAATTCTCTTCTCACAGAATACTACTACCTTCAATGGCTGTTATGGTTTATGGGTTTTATGAATTAAACTGAGGGATGAAATATAAAACATTTATTATTTTCCATCTATTTCGGTTTTCTCCTTATTATTTCTTCAAGAGATTTGCCTGCAGCGTTGGAAAACATTGCTAAATGTAAAACAAATGTTATTAAGAGCAGTCGCAACTCATCAAATAAAGATGAACACGAATTGGGTAACGCGTTATGTATGTAACTTGTAATACTTACTTGTTTGGTTGAAGTTAAACTTTGACTTACATACATAGGCGGGTAGATCACATACTACATAATTAGTTAGGATTACCCGCCAGGCTATTAATTTCTTATTTAAAATCATACTTATACGTTAATAAAAAAAACGTGCTAATGGAATATACCATTCATTCACTTAATCAAACCCAAGAAAGCAAAATAGAAGTTATTGCCTTTAGGTTATTTTTTTTAGCAGGAGCAGGATTTTTATTCAAATAAATGCAGTACTTTTAGGGTACCTTTTTTAGGGTTCCGTAGCCAAATGGCAAAAAAAGAACCCTTATGGATTCGTCATGTCTCTCTGTCTGTCCGTCCGTATGTCACAGCCACTTTTTTCCGAAACTGTGGGAACTATGCTGATAAAATTTGATAAGTAGATGTATTCTGTGAACCTCATTAAGATTTTCACACAAAAATAAAAAAAGACCAATTAATTTCGGGGGTTCCCCATACTTAGCACTGAAACTCAATTTTTTTTGTCATCAAACATACTTGTGTGTCCATCTATGAATAGGAAAAAAATGATATTGATGTTAATATATATATTTTTTTAAACTGCATAGTTTGTGCGAGAGACACTTCCAAAGTGGTAAAATGTGACCCCCCCCCCCCTCATACCTTCTAAACTAAACTAAGAGATTGATAAAACTAAAAAAAATGTATAATGTAAAATGTACACCATGTAAGCTTTCACCAAAAAATGGTTTGAACGAGATCTAGTCAGTAGTTTTTTTTAATACGTCATATATCGTAACCTGTTTAACCTTTCATTCAATCAATTCAAAAATACACTATTATTAAAACATCGATCAAAGTTACAACGAACTTCAAGAATTTTTATATTGTGGTACTTGCTGCTACGGAACCCTTTATGGGCGAGTCCGACTCGCACTTGGCCGTATTTTTTACTTATGTTTTACAGAGGTATCCTGATAAACCTAACATTAAAAAATAATTTATCTATATATATAAGCTACTTGCTCAAAAAATCCTCCAAGTGTGCAAACGTGTTGATTAATCATTTGTCTTTAACCCTGACATCCTAATATGTTTTTGTAAAGTAACTGTAGTTTCCAACAGACTTATTTTATATATGTGAAGTCTAATTTATGCGTTGTCATAAAAACCAAAGTATTTAATTTTGTGATTCAGTCTTTATTTTTATTCATATGTCGTCATCATGTCGGGGGAACCCCAACTGGTAAAGCACTCCAGCGGGTCAGTACATACACGTTTTTAGTTACATGCTGTCAAATATCAACGATACGTGTGGTGACAGAGACAGAATACAAAAGCTTAACCACATCATCTCATCCGAAGGCTGTGGTAAGAGGCGACTAACGAAAAATACGCAGATGAAAATCACTGCGAGAGAAGGAAAACTGGAAATTAAACCGTGTACCAACCTGTCTGACCAGCGTCAAAACAGTAAGCCGAAGCCTCCTAACATTGGGAAAGGCCTATGTCCAGCAGTGGACTGCAATAGACTAATTAAATAATTGATTGATATCATTCCGAGAATGTCGTTATGTTTGCCGTTTTTATCCGTTTGTGATACGGAAATCAAAAATGATCAATGTTAAAATGATTCAAGGTTTCATAAAGATGACGATTGATGATTTCTATGGCTTCTTTAAGGAAAAGTATTTATTCGTTTACGTCAAGAACAAAATTTTGCATAATTTTATTTTTCAATATCATTATCCTCCTAGATGTTTAAAACAACGGTTAACTTTTTAGGTATTTATACTTGATCACAACTAATACAAACCTGAATGCATCGGTAACTAAGTGGTTAAATAAGGAGTCGGCCTTAGAACGTTTTCACATTGTCCGATATACGATATCCGATTTCGGAGAAAGTCCAACGTATGACATTCGTATCTCTCTTTCGGTTCAGAGCCAACACCTCTGTGTTAGCCCGATATCGGCTCAAAAAAAAACTAAAACAGCGACCGCAAGCAATTTTTGACCTTAATGACATTTTCTTAGTTACGTGTCTTTTCGCCTTAATTGATGACGCTGATCACGAATATAACAAAAAAAACTCGATACCAAATCATGTGTATAAGGTCGACAATTACTTGCATATATTTTTATCCATAGCATCCCTAACTTGCCTATGCTTTCGAGCAAATGGCCGCATCGGATCGATTTTATCGAATAAATGTGAAAACAGCACAATATGTCGGCTATCGGATTCCAGATGAATGTGAAAACGCTCTTACGACCTAAAGTTCGTACTCAAATCCATTAAAACATTACCGATGTGAACGCCTTCCTAACATAAGCAATTTAGCTGAGTTGGAAAAATTATACAAGTGACTTCAGTTACTCTAAGAAACGCACATATCGAACTACCTTCATGTGGACAAAGTCGCGGACACTAGTATATTACATGTGACACTATGTCACTAACTTGATTAAAAAAGTACAAATTGGCCATATATCATCGTGACATGCTGTTTCGCATTCCATGTCGTTGAACGGCCTTCGCGCGTATTCAGAACGTCAGTCAACTCTGCATTTCGTAATATACAAATCTGCGTGTGTGCATACGCATGAGGTAGACGCAGATTAGTGTGCACGCATGCGGGGCGCCCGTCGGTCATTAAAATATGCTACATTATTTTTTTATTACCCCCAGGTTCTTTTAAACTTGCACTGTTTGTATATATATGTAATTTGTTCGGGTTAAATGCAACTCGATTTTGTTTTCTTTTGACGAAATTTTGCATACTCGTTTTTTTGGAAGATAATGTATTAATATGGTATCATTGGTTCCAACAGAGAAAGAAATTGCTTTAAACAAGCTTTTCAAATAAGCACAACCCTTGCATAAATTTATTCTAATTATCATTTAGCTCAATAGATTCTGTAAAGAAAAGTTTGTTTTATTGTTTTAAAGAATTTTTATCAATAATTTTATTTTAATGATAGCGACCGCAAACGTGACATGCATAAGGCAACGGACACTGTGTTGCAAGTTCCACAAAGTTTCAATAAAATGTAAATAATGCATAATACACTAATGAACCACCTCTACTATAATTTTAATCCATAAGAAGGTGGACCGAAGTGATGTTAGCAACTATCGGCCTATAAGTTTAATGTCAAACATTTATAAAATCTTCGCTAAAATTATCCTCAGCCGCATAACCCAAGTACTTGTTGAGAATCAACCACGGGAACAGACTGGATTCCGAAGCAGATATTCAGTATTGGACCATGTCCATGTAGTTAAGCAAATATTTGAGAAATATAGGGAATATAATCTACCAGTATACTGCTGCTTCGTCGACTTTGCCAAGGCCTTTGACTCCCTGAACCACAACAGTATCTGGAATGCCCTAAAGAATCAAAGAGTAGAAGAAAAGTACATCAGAATAATAAAAAAACATCTACACTGGTGGTACAGCAAGGATCAAGCTGGAAAGAGAAGGAGAAATTATCCATATTGAAAAGGGCGTACGGCAAGGAGACCCACCCTCCCCGAAACTATTTACTGCAGCTCTCGATGAAATTTTCCGACAACTCGAATGGGATGTTTACGGCATAAGAATTAACGGAGAGTACCTAACAAACTTGCGATTTGCGGATGATATAATTCTGTACGCCAAATCCCCACAAGAACTTCAGAAAATGCTTTCAGACCTTGACACACATAGCAAAGATGTGGGCCTAAATATGAATATATCTAAAACTAAAGCAATGATAAATAGAGACAAAAAAAACTTGGACCAGACTGGCATAGAACAGAGATGACTGGAGAGTATTGGGAGAGGCCTTTGCCAAAGGGCACACGAAATAGCTTCAACATAGATATAATTAAATTCAATGCTAACAACATTATAATATATAGCAAAAATGTAACTATTCTGATTAAAGGCTATAAATAAATAAATAACACTAACGAACAAATAAAATATACAATGCAAATAATATAATTATACATAATTATGGAGTCACGCGTGGAATATCTAGTTATTATTAAAAAAAAATTCAATACACGATATTTTACTGCGATACAATGATTATTGGCATTTATTCCTTGCATCGCATTATTATTAGGTGAACATATCCTGCTCTGCTAGACAAATGGCGCAATCGTTAATAGCATACGATGTATAGGTTTAACACGTAAATTGACGTTTATGACAGTCGATAACTCCGCGAGTCAGTCCTAGAGCGGAGAAGCAAAAGAAAGGCTTTAGATTTTCGTTTATAATAAATAAATAACATTCTAAAACATACCACTGCGCCATCTAGATCCAAATTGGACAGAGGGTCTATAGGTTCTAGAATGAATAAACATACTTAGACATTTTTTTACATAAATGCAAATATACATAATTGCACTGAACGGGAATCGAACCTGCGACCTCTGACTTAGCAGTCGAACGCTCTACCACTACATCAACGAGGTCGTCAAATGCAGTACCTTACTGTATGTAGTCGAAGGCCTTCAACATAGATGCTATCTCGCTTTGACTCAGTCAAAAAAACTCTAGAATACGTCAATGTCATTAACGTTACGTCAATCACTATGTGTGTCAATGACATTACCTATCATTACCTGTTTTAAGAATACACTGGCTGTCCTACAATAGAAAGTAATTTATTTTGACATTGAAATTGTACTATTCTTAACAATATTATTTGTAACTATTAATTTATGAAATTACATTCGTGAGAAAAAATAGTGTACATTTATCGTGGACTACTTGAGATATTGTTTTAAATTAATTAGTAAAAAAGTGTAAATAGTGTGCCAGAATGTTGTACGAAGTTCAACATAATTCGCAACACAATTTGCTACTGGCATTTACTTTTAGACAGAGTCCCAGTTGAAAATCCCAACCAATTAACGAGCTATACACCCTATAGTATAGCTCCATCTCTCTCCCTCTGAACCGTAAACCCAAAACATAATAGTTTATGCGCATCGTGATAGACGTACAGATCGATTGTATGGTGTCATCTATCATCATAATATTAGGTCCTTACGTATGAAATTGGCGTTTTGTACGGGAGGAATAAATGTCGATTTTTTTTAAATATATATCTATTTAATTAATCAAAGTATGCACCGTTGTTATCTATGCACTTTTGCCATCTTATGGGTAGTTCATTGATCCCTTTACTATAAAAACCATGGGGGCGAGAATCAATAAACTCTTTAAAGGCGGTTTGGACTGCTGCATCGGAGTGAATTTTTTTTCCTTGTAAGAAGTTGTCCAAATTCCGGAAGAAATAGTAATCTGTTGGAGCAAGGTCCGGGGAGTACGGTGGATGTCGCAGACATTCCAATTGTAGCTCAGCTAACGTAGTGGTTGTTTGTTGTTCAGTGTGTGGTCTTGCGTTGTCGTGAAGCAGCAGTGGCCTAGAGCGATTGACCAATCTCGGTTGTTTAACAGCTAGTTCTTCCTTCATGGTTTGCAGTTGCTGACAATAGATATCTGCCGTAATCGTTTGGCCAGATTTAAGATAGCTGTAGTGAACGACACCGGCGCTAGTCCACCAAATACTTACAAGTAACTTTTTCTGAGTAAATTTTCGTTTAGGGCAGGATTTGCCTGGGTCTCCAGGGTTCAGCCATTGCAATGAGCGCTTTCGATTATCGTACAATATCTACTTTTCTTCACAAGTAATGATTCGATTTAAAATCCCTTCATTATTGTGTCGGTTGAGCAAAGTAACACAGCAGGCGACCCGTGTTTGCAAGTTCGATTCACTCAGTTCATGGGGTACCCATCGTTCGAGTTTTTTTACTTTCCCGATTTGCTTCAAGTGGATTAATACAGTTTTGTCACTTACCCCGAAGCCTGCTGCTATCTCTGAAGTGCTTTGTGATGGATCCGCTTCCACAATAGCCTTTAATTCTTCGTTTTCCACTTTGATCTCCGGCCGTCCGCGGGGTTGGTTCTTAAGGTCGAAATTTCCAGAACGAAAACGTTGAAACCAAAAACGTACCGTGCTGTCTTTAGCGACACTAGCGCCGTACACATCATTAATTCTTCGAGCTGTTTCTGCAGCTCTGGTGCCACGGTAGAACTCGTACTCGTAAATATACCGATATTTCATGTTTTCCATTGCTCGGTAATAAGCGACGCCAAAGAAAAACTAATGAGGAAAATAACAAATGAATGACTGTATTCCAAAGAAAAAAAAACCAGCTAAATGAATTTATTAATTTGAATTTGGAATTCTTAACCAAAGAGGAGGTATTTCAGATCAAATTGATCAGTACGACAAAACGCTAATTTCATACGTAAGGACCTAATAATATGTTTGAATTTTGTGACAGAAGCTCTAGTACATTGTTTTGACTTTATATTCCTTTGATATTCCGGGTTCCAATCTTGGCCATTATACTACCGTACCCCTAGCACAAACAACTATCGTAATCGTATCGTAATCATATTGAGAGAATGGAGCATTTCGATTGGCCGGCTTCACATAGACACAGGTTCACAGTAGGCAGGCGGCGAATCGCAGTGCTTCATTCTCTCAATGCGATTACCATACGATTACTATAATTTGTTCGTGCTAAGGGTACATATGACGTAAACCCATTACCTAATAATTTTGCTTAGCTAGAGGGTGTTAATGTCGTTTTAAAAGAAAAAAATATTATGAAAATATTATATTTATTTAACATTTGCTCTAAATTTATTTGCTGTGACTATACAGAGATAGTTCAGAGATAAAACGAACATAAACAGTTTACGATAATACCTTACTTATACTATGTTGTACTTTGTTTGACGCGTAATGGCACTAATGGTGCCGACGCAATTAGTGGGTTTAAAATTAATTTAAAAATACATTACATGTTGTTAAGTAGACAAAAAGAGTTTTCGTGGGTAGGATTAATTTTAATGCGTCATCTACGAGCCTTTTCTCTACTTATTTGGGGTCGTCTTTCAGTCTACCATAGAAAAGATGGCACTTCGATATTTGTCGTTAAGTAACTGTACCCCTAGCACGAATAAACTATCGCAATCGTATCGTAAATGTATTTGGAGAACGCATAGCCGCGGGGTTCCCGGCAGAGTTGAATTTGGGCCACCCCTTCTCTTCCCATATAGTGTCGTACAAGGCGACTAAGGGATAGGGCTGATTAACTTCAACATCAGACAGATATGTACAGCCCAGACTCAGCCTCAGATGCATGGCTCGAGCTAACAATAGTGCCCGGAATACAGCAATAGGCTCACTTCCAATACGTGGGACCGAATACAGATTGGTGGAATGTGGGTGTTAATTCACCTCTGCCTAACCTTCTGAAAATGCGTGATTATGTGTATGTATGAATGTAATGTATTGAGAGAATGGAGTATTGCGATTAGCCGGCTTCACATACACACAGGCAGGCGATTGCAATGCTCCATTCTCTCAATACGATTAGGTACCATACGATTACTATAACTTCCACATTCCACTGGCGATATCCAAGACCAAGTTGTCGGTTTTTAGGTCCTCGTACCTGTGACGAATGGCACATTGTGTGATCTAAATTCATAAATAATTAATTGTCCTTCGTTCTCAATTTTTAGGTATTCCCTACAAAGTGGAAGGATTTTTTCTGTAATTATTAATATCACTAGATAAACTCAGTCCAACTGTATTTGTTAATCAAATCTCGAGGCCGCTCAACCAGCTTATACCAATACCTAGTAATTAGACACGACAATCTTCCTTGTAGACTTTGTTAACTCCGTGTTGGCGATGATGCTTATGAAGAACTTTTTATACACTTATCTATGATCGTATATAGGCATATATGTAAATTACAGTATCATTTGCAGTAATCACCTGGCTACGTAAGAAATGCCTCCACTCTACCGGATCCCAGTAGGATAACTTGCAATCTTCGGGTCAAATCTTGCAACTGAATTTTAAGTTTCAACTATCCATACTAATTGATTATAAATGTGAAAGTGCGAGTGTGTGTCTGTTTGTCCGTATTTCACGCTTAAATCACTGAACCTATTTTGATGAAATTTTGTTTAGGGGTAGATTAGACCTTGAGTAAGGACATAGGCTATGTTTGGTCGCAATAACCGATGGCAATAGTTAGTCTAATAATGAAATTCCTCCAATGACTCAAAATCAAGTGTTGTATCATTATGAGGTAATATTTTCTCATTATGATATAAATATTCTCTTTTCTCATTTTTGTTATGTTTACAATATTTCTATACATTGACATAGAATACGTATGAGCTTTATCGCACATCTTACTCAATCTCATTTATCATTCTAATATCCTTCTTTCGCCATTAACTCGCTATCACTAGCTTGAAATCAAATATTCCTCTGGTGATATGCTTACGATAAAATGTTTCATTTCGTTTTCAGGCGTAGGAAATGTTCCAAAGGCTTTTATTACGTCATATTTTAAGAAAATAATGTTAAGGAAAAACTTAATTAGGGCTTCAAGGCCAGGACCTTGTTCAAGACATTGGTAAAAGGATGGAGTGACGCGTGACGGCAGCTCATTGTTTAACGCTATTGATGGATGTGGCAACACCATTATAATCAGATGACAAGGTAAAAAAACTACTTGATTTTAATGGGCACTGTTACTTTGGCTGTTTTGGATGTTTTGCTTTGATATATGGATGTGAACTATACATAATTTTTCTATTTCCTATGGATATTTAGGCATCATTTTTGATCCACTATATTGATAAAGGTAAAGGTTCCTTTGAAATCAAAATGTTTTAATAAAAGTGTTGAGATATATTATCATCACTTATTATACTATTATCGTCAGAGAAGTAGGCTTTATGTTTTTATCACACTGAAGTTTATTACAACAAAACGTCCCATAACCCAATCACCTGGAAGTAGAAGTTTACATTAGAAAAAAAAAAACAGAATGCGCTAAAATGTTTTTGCTGCATAATAAAAATCTGCATTTCTGCACTCCTTACATGCTTATGCAAAATAGTATTTAAAACAATCAATTACTTTAAAATATCATCTTCACAGACGACCTCAAAGTTTTGATTGAATTTCTGAATGTCATCAAAACATTTGACTAACATTAAAATCAATGCAATTCAATGTCGACGTTATGATCTATGAATGTTAGATTAGTTTGCCCAAGCAAACGACCTATGTTAATGATGACTATTAAAATATGAACGCTTTATGTTCTTGTAAAAACATTCATTATCTAAACAAATTGAATACACAAGGTCACAGACCACTCTATTCATCAAACAAATCGACGTACTTGCGTGAATTTTTTCTTCGCTTCGCGCTGCTTCTTCGTGCATTTATAGATGAATAGAACTAATTTAGCGAGGTCAAGGAGGCTATGCTATGGTATAAGTACTTTACTTTATCTCCGAGATTGTAGATATATTTAACGTGTCAATTGTTTTCTTTTTTCATTCATTTTTGCACTAAAATGCTACCTTGAATGTTTATCTCTGTTCGATGAATTAGAAACATTTAGGTAAGTACTGAACACTTACGCACTAAAACGTATGATACAAAAGGATATTTTTTACAAAATTTCTCAATCATTATTGTCAATTTAAAAACCGAATATAAAAAGGAAGAGCACCTCAAATTCGTCAATATGCATGACAATTTTCTGCACCATAGTGCCAGTTTTTTTTAATAAATGCCTTTTGTAAGAAATAATTATAATAACAAATAATATATCTAATATATAAAATTCTCGTGTCACAGTTTTCGTTGCCATACTCCTCCGAAACGGCTTGACCGATTTTGATTAAATTTTGTGGGCATATCGGGTAGGTCTGAGAATCGGCCAACATCTATTTTTCATACCCCGATTCGCGATAACCGACATCCACGCGGGCGGAGCCGCGGGCGACAGCTAATAACGTATATAATAATATATCTGCAACTTAACACTTAACTTAACAGCTAAGAAATACAGAAAAATAGTTTTTTTTTGCCGACTACGGAAAAGCCAAAGAATGTTTAAAATTTTGACAGGCAATTTGTACAGTCGATAAAGGCGATACGTTTAGACCTTTACATACAACTTTGTACAGTAAGGTGCAACTGTATCTCCTTTCTCGACTGACTAACTACATATTAATCGTCCGCTGGTTATAGGTTATAAGACGTGTCACTGAATATAATGTATTTGTATTTATTTTATTCATTAACAATTTATATTGTGTTTGAACATACATAACATTATTATCATACATACATAACATTACCTATTAAAAATAATAATAATTAATCAAGCAAGAAATATAAAAATGTCAAAATCAAATTCAATGAAGTCAGAACTCTCAATTATAAAAATAAATTAGTACACAAAGTCAGATTTATACATGTCAATTTCTATTCATGTCAAATTATAAATTACTTATGTCGATTTCTATTTATGTCAATAATATAAATTTCAGTAATCAAGTCCAAATACCAAATAATAGAAAATAAAAAAGAAATTAAAATACAGCAAAATGTCGAACAAAAATTAAAATAATATGTCAAAAAAAAAATTTTTTTTTTTACCTACAAATCATCGATTGAATAGTAGCACCCTTTCAATAGGAAAACTTTTAACTCCCTAAAGAACTGTTTTTATATAGAAGACCTTTTAACTCTAATGGTAGCTTATTAAATAACCTGGTAGAATTGTACATCGTGCTATGTTTGACAATGTTCAAATGAGGACGAACAATGCTTTGGAAATCCATCCTGCGCGTGCTCTCTCTGATCTTTCTTTCTTCTTCGGTTTCGTATTCATGTACGTGTTTTGCAAAATGTGTCATTAATACCAGAACATACAGGCTTGGAACGGTTAAGATACCCAGATCATTGAAGTGCTTTTTGCATGACTCATCCTGTCTTATACGCACCATTGTTCGTATAGCTCTTTTCTGAAAGATGAAAGCCCCTTTTATATTGTAGTCGTAGCTACCTCCCCAGAAAAGAATGCTGTATCTAAGCCTAGATTCTACTAGCGCATGGTAGACCATTTTTAGATGTTCCAAACCAACATCGTTGCGTAGGCTTCTTAGAACATAGCAGGCTGAACTTATTGCTGTCTCTAGGTTGGCAAGTTCATCTTTCCAATTTAGTAGCTCGTCAACATATACACCCAGAAACTTAACAGTACTTACTGGGCTTACCTTTGTACCATTTAAGTTGCAATCAATATTACTTCCGTTTTGAGCAGTTGACTTAAACAAAATAACCTGAGTCTTATTAGGGTTTAGCTGAAGGCTGTTTGCTGAAAACCAATTATAAAATATGCTTAAAGCTTGATCTATTGCTGATTTGAGAACATCCAGATTATCAGCAGATATCACAGCGTTTGTGTCATCAGCGAACATAACTAATTGGATTTCACCAGATGCTATTTGAGTTACGTAGTTTATGAGGTCGTTTATGAACGTTATGAAGAGAATAGGCCCTAGAATCGACCCTTGTGGAACACCTGTTCTAATTTGTATCATTTTTGACCTATATGACTCTTCGCACTTGGTGTTATGTCCGTCGGTATCAATAGCTTTTATTTCTACGTACATTTTGCGGTTTTATAAATATGACTGAAAGATGTTATTGGCCTTTCCTCTTATTCCATAATGTTCCAACTTTTTTAACAGTAGCTCGTGGTTAATAGTATCAAAAGCGGCACTCAGATCAAGAAAAAGTCCCGCTACTTTTTTCTTTTCATTCAACCGACTGATGATATCTTTTATCAAGGTGTCTATAGCGTCTTGGGTACCAACATTCTTTTGATATCCATACTGTCTCAGGTTTAGTGCTTTATTTAAATTCAAATGTCGAACGAGTCTTATCTTCATCAACTTCTCCAAAATTTTTGATAATGTCGGCAGTAGTGAAATAGGTCTATACATAGCTGAGTCAGTTTTGGCCCCTTTTTTGTGCACGTGAATAACCTTTGCTATTTTATACTGATCGGGAAAAATACCCACGTCAAAACACTTATTGTAAAAATAACATAGAGGTTCAGCTAATATGTCAATATTGTCCTTAATTACTGTTATGGGCATATCATCGTATCCACAAGATGATTTATGCTTCATGGCATTTATGATCCTAAACACTTCACTGGGGGTGACGGGGTCCCATTCTATTTCCTTCTCAATTTTATTTGTATATACCTCTAAAATTTGTAGTGCCAATGGTGAATAACTATGAACCTGACTAAAAACTTTACCAAATTCACTCGCAAATAGGTTTGCCACTTCAGATGGATTAGCAATCACCCCGCCATTTGACTTTAGAACTAGCCTTTCTTTCTTATTCTGTCCCTTATTTCTGTGTCGATTAACTATTTTCCAGATGCCTCTCGAGATGTTTTTAAATCTTGCAATCTGATTCTGAATTGCGAGCCTTTTAGCATTTTTTATGACTCTATTGTATACGGTGATATACCTTCGCCTATAGTCAATTACACTGCTGTCGTTATTTATACTTTTACCCACCACTAGGAATCGTTTCATTTTACTGGAAACCTTGATGCCTTTCGAGACCCAACGGAGACCGGCCGAAGGATCAAGACGAACTTGACGTTTATGTTTTTTAAAAGTCTGTTTGAAAGTCATCTCAAATTTTTTTATAAACGTTGATATACCCATACTGTTCCAGTTCTGATTAGCTAACCTATTTCTATAAATATTTCTGTTCTTATAATTAAAAATTATTTTATTAATAAATGTCATAGAATTATTAAATTTATTTGATATATTACTGTACGACACACCGCATGTTAATCCTGTATGGCCATCACCTAGTCCATTGTGATCAACGTCACAGTTCTGAATGCAATCCTCATGAACATTAGTTAGTATATTGTCAATACATGATTCACGATCACCTCGGATGAAAGTTATGGAGTTAACCAGCGGTCTAAAATTATAGCATGTCAGTAGATTCATGAATTTTATTCCTTTTTGACACTCTGAGTGAGGATCAATATTGAAGTCGCCTACAATACAGCATTTCCCATTGAAAAGGTGCTCCAGTAATTTCTCAAGTTTGTCCATGAACATATTTAAGTTAGAGTCATACGGAGTGCGATAACAGCAGCATACCATGAGTCCAGATAAAGCATCTTTGACTCCACATATTTCAAAACTGTCTATATTATACAATTTTTTCACAATAGGTAATTCCACACATTCTCTATCGCTACGTGCCAAGATAATCGTGCCCCCTCTCACTTTATTTACCCTTACACTACTAGATACCACTTTATATTGAGGTAGACTTAGTAAGGATACTTGTTCTGAATTTAAAAAGTGTTCACTTATACATAAGTAATGAATTTTACACGGGAGGTTTTCAATATAAAGTTCTAATTCATTTAATTTATTACTTATGCCACACAGGTTTTGATGAAAGATATTTACTGATTCGGTGTTTACACTATTACGTACAGAGTGTTCCACAAATGCATTTTTAAAGAAAAAAATTTGTCCGTGTAAATGAGTCGCTTTCATTATCTTTATCCAGAAGATCACAAGGTGAACACGGAATAACATCAGTCTGCGTACTAACGCTAACATGAGTTACAAGATTTTTACAATATGAAATGTACGAGTTTTTATAATTCAGGTGCAAAATTTCTTTGAGTAGAATTCTACTTAAATTATAGCTACGTTGATGAGAGTTGTTCGGAACATAATTTAAGTTAGCAAATGTGATGCCTTCTAGTGGTCATGTAGTGAAAAACACATTCGAGATAAATGTGTTTGATATCAAATGAAAGGGCTCATAAACACATTTCAAATATGTATAAATTATAAGCGGTTGCTTGCCCCAAAATAATATATATATATAAAAAATTGTTTAAAAACTGTATCACGGCTACTGAAAAATCAAGCTCTAAAAAGTATCTATTAAACAAGAAAATATGAAGAATGGCCGTAACAAAACAATATAATACATTCTACGGAATACGACTAAAGTATACGACCACGACTATCCTATAAATTTACTTTTAACATAACTAACAGACACTACAAATTTATTTATTAGTATAGATGCGTCATGTGTTCATGACCGAATACATTTTAAGAAGTAATACCTGTTTATAACATCTGGATGTGAAGTGGTCGCTTCCAAATAAGAAATGGTATCCCAAGCCTTTAAAAATAAAAACAATTAGTATTACGAATACTGACTGTAAATCGTATTCTTTGTAGGTACTAATAAATTTATGTATGTACTCATATGTTTGTATGTACTAATAATTTGTATGTATGTACTATTACAGATACCAGTAATACTAAAATGATGACCCTCAACTTGACACAAATAAAATAGAAGTGCAACAATTTATTTATTTACCAAAATGTAATTGAGATACGTAGTCACCCACAAAAGTACATGTCTTAACAATTTCTAATTTACAAGTCAATTTATGTCTAAAGCCTTTCACACAACAATTAACATAGCTGCAAGTAACCTTATCGTCCGCGAATTACAAAATACATGTAGGTATTAATATATATATGTTGAGGTGATGGTGAGGAGATGTAAGGATCGTTTGTAAATTTGTTAGTGCTCATAAACTTCCATCACAAAATTGTACTTTACAAAGGCTATATAGGCTTCTGTAATTAAAATATCTGTAAATATTATATGAGTGAAATGAATGTGTACCTACGTACGAGCTCGCTGTTTGATCAATTCGATGAGAAAATTTTAAATTCAGAGTGGATCAAATGATTTACATTTTTAGATCAAAGCCTGAAATGGTGAGCGGTTTGTATATTATTATAAAGCCGTTTGATATTTTACTTCTTTCTTTGTATGCCAATTGTGGGAAAATACAATGTCTAAGAACGTCCCTTTACCACGGAGCCCTCAACTCAAACTGGGAGAAAAATGGCAACGGGGCGAGCACACACTTCCGAATTTAACAAGATCAGATGTAAATTCAACACTCGAATGAATAAGAGCTACGGAAATTAAATAAAGCTTTTGTTTAAATACAGAGGATTTGATGGTGATAAGAAAGTGAACTCATGTCTTGTGTGTAAATTTGAAAACAGAAGCGAGTTCAAAAGCCATTCAAATAGACGGAATTTGCCATCTGTAAACACTCATTTGCTAAATTGTACAAGAATTGGATTAGACAAAATATAAGAGAGTAATCGTGCTTATAAATAAACATGTCATTTGGTTAATTCATTCCTATAAAACTGTTTATACAGGAGATTGATGGCACTTGATGGAACTTATTACACATATTATCTTATGCACTTGTACTTTTCCACACACATTACACATATTGTCTTATGCACTTGTTCTTATTCCCGCTAGCATTCGTAGTTTTCTGTCTGAGATGCTTACTCCTTCCTCCATTTCTACTTCTCCCCAAACATAGGAAGAGAGATCGCGCACGAGCCTGTCAATCAGTAGATGTACCGCCTTGCAGGTACCTACATTTGGCTTGTAACCCAAAAAACTTGGATGCAACAAACTTTCAACTAAAAAAAATAAATTTTAAATTGTCTTAAACACAATCCCGTTACGTTTCAACTCCGTCCGTCCGTTTGATATTTCTACAGCAAGAAATAGCTTGCATGCTGGAATAATTAAACAAATCGTGTAAATTATCGTTGTGTATAATAATATTGTAAATACTACACAAACCTAACTGCATTTATGCCCGCTGGAGCGGATAACAAACACTCTAAAAAAACTCTAACTGCAACGAAAAATGCATAAGTTGCACAGCGGGACGGGAAGAGTTCTTTAGACTGAGTTGCTAGCATCTAACGGGTGTGCACCGTTTAAAATGATTGATTGAAGTACGTTTTGCGTATTGAAGATATACATAATTGTTAATTTTTACAGCTACATGTACAAATTACTGTAATATGACAGACGTTTATTATCCGTGGAAGAAGTCAATTAATCTTTAATTAAATGATAATTGATAATAAATTATATCTTCTCTAATATTTATAAGCTGGCTAAGTAAGAGTCAGACTGTTGTCGTGATTAAGATCGAGACCTTAGGTACCTCAGCATACAGAATGTATTGAAATAATCTCTGAACTGACATAAGTGTTTGATACAGCCGAGACCTCTAATAAATTGTGACAATTCTTTGGACAGTCAATTGATCCATCCGTGTAGTCGCCAGATAGCTCGTTCCGTTGCAATATATGTACCTATAGTACACGTGAAAAGAAAGCACGTGAGCTAACCATAACGCTAACTATATACGCAGATATATTAATTTGGATAGATCATATATTTTCTGTTTGTACAGCATAACAAGCCTATGCCTAGGACTCCACCCGCGTGGATTATCTTATCTATAGTCGTATGTTTGGTTACATTTCACCGATTGTGATCATAGAAGCGTAAAATTGTATGTCTAACCAAGACCTTACAAACAAAAAAATGCATCAAAATACGCTAACAAACAGACTACAATGCGAAAACCAGTAATATAATATTTACATCCATAAGTCACGTTCACTTCACGCCGTATTAGATCTTGTAACAGTAGACGACACACAGGAACTTCAATGATTGGTACTACAATGGCCATATCAAAAGATCAGTCCCTTCTCGATAGAGCTGGAAAAGATTGCTGTAGTGTTATCGAAACGTGACCTGTAAGTCACCAGAATGCGATTTAATAGTATTCTTTTTTTAGAAAAGTGGTACCACAGAAGTTTTTTACATAATAGAATTGTGAATGAAAGAGACCATCCTACCAATATTATTAACATGAAAGTTTCTAAGTATACGGATGGTTATCGCTATAATATCGGTTATCGTTATCAATTGTAGCCTATGTGTTAATCTAATGTATAAGCTATATTATTATTAAGTTTCATTAAAATCCATTCAGTAGTTTTAACGTGAAAGACGAATACAAGATACCCCAATGTTACGATAACTCCCGTCTACACTCGTGCACATAGTAATTTTGCCAGTAGAATCATCACGGTCATGATATACAGATGACTAATTAACCTTGACTTTCTATGGCTATCGTTATTTTAATTTCAAGGTTTTATTTTTTTATTTCCTTTTAATGCCTTACCGATGTCAGTACTTGAAAATAGGCATAATTATAGGGACCATGTTCCATACGCTGCAGATTAATAATGCGGTTCCACTGATCTACCATATACACATGACATGTACACAATGAATCCCATGTCCCATTGTTCAATGAAAATTTCTAATATTTGTTACTACATTTTCCTCGCGAAGGTATTCTTAACATAGAAATCTTTTGTAGGTACGTGGATCTGAACTGCTCTTAAAATTTCGTGTGTTCATTACAATAGGTTAGAATGGTTTATATTAATTCTTGGATAGTGGCAGTTTTTTTTTTTTAAATATTAAAAAAATATTTCATAGAAAACACAATTATTTAAAAGGAAACAGAAGGTGGATTGTTTGTTATATTTAATATCCTTTTACAAAATGGTCAAATATATACAATTATTCGAAGTTGTTCCAATGTTGTTTACATCTGAAGTTAATTTAACAAAATTGGTAGCTAATTCATTACACCGAAAACTTTTTGTAATTTCATGTTTTGATAGCCCTGTAGTTAAAGTTTAATTTAAAAAAGTATTAAGTTTTAATTGTTTTCGAGTGAAGTATTTATTATTTTATTTCACCACAAGAATTGTACAGTATCTTAAAGTTGTAAAGTAAAGTTGTTACCATTGATTATATTCCAAGAAACTGTTGTGTTTAGTATCCTTTGAGTTAGTTTAATAACTTATTTAAATCCTGGTGTATATGTCGCCGCCAACTAGCTAATCAGCCATTCAACAAACTGCCTAGGCAGTTAACTAAACGGCGCCATTCAATTAACGGCCGGAATGGTTCAACCTGCCAGATGCCAGATCGATGATGTTTAACTACTTGCCTAGACATTAAATTAAACAGTTAGAAAAATGACTTATTTCCGTATGATTATAAAAAAAAACCACGAAGGCTTAATGCGGGAGCGGAGCGTAGCCTTCTAACCCAACCTAACGGATTGCGCAGCTATCACAATAAACCTATCACAAATTTTCTGTGAATACACCTCTGTCTACCCCCTAGGGGATTCACAGGTGTACGTACATGTATGTATGTAATTTTCTATCTCATTTCGAGGTAGTGCCCCATCTAACGATTGCCTACTACGCATTATTACGCTACGAATAATGCGTAGTAGCCAGGTTATTAAATGATGTAATAAACGAGACAGCTGAAAATCATTTAGGCAGTTAATTGAATGGCGCCATTCAACGAACTGCCCCAATGATAATATAGAGCCATAACGTTTATTACAACATTTAATAACCTGGCTGGCTAATGCTTAGGCCAATCGTAAGATGGGGTACTACCTCGAAATAAGATAGAAAATTAAAAACATACATACATACATATACTTACACCTGTAAATTCCCGAGGGGGTAGACAGAGGTGTATTCACAGAAAATTTGTGATAGGTTTATTTTGATAGCTGTGCAATCCAAGTTGGTTAAGTTAGGTTTTAGTTGTTATTTTTTACCATGCCGAAATAAGTCATTTTTCTAACTGTTTAATTAAATGGCTAGGCAAGTACTTAAACGTCATTGCTTCAAGCTATTTGCTTAGCCATTTAATTAAATGACTGAACACCATTCAGGCCATTAATTGAACGGCTCATTAATCTAGTTGGCGACGACATATTATTATACAAATTGCAAATACATTTATTATCTTGGTGACGTATTTGTCTATAGCGAAAGTTTTTTTACTCTTCTATTATTTTTTCTTTAATAAATTGACCGTAATTAAGTAAACATAAAAGATTATATCAGGAATACTATTGCACTGAACCCATGTTAGTACAAACATACGGCCATTTTCTATGCTAGTAATATCAGAGTTGATTAGATTAAGACAATGTTGGGGGGGTTAAAATCCTTAATAACGCGTTGTTAAGATCGCAATATGAAATGAAGGACTGTATTTTGTTAGTTCTATGTTTGCAGCGTTTATGTATCTAAATTAACTTTTTGTAACATAAGACCATATAATTACTCATTGAATGCGGGTTATCAAACGCAGTAAAATCATTAGATATGTGCTTTACAAAAATATGCATATATCTTTTCCACCTCATACGTGCATTAACAAAAAACTCCGTAACTAAAATGTTTTTCAATTATATAGTACATTATATATATAGTACATTACTACAGAGGCCGGTAAGAAAGGGGTTGCCCGCCGAAGACATATAGACGGCCGAGCGAAGCGAGGCCAGATAGGTCTGAGGCAGGCAACCCCATATTTGCCGGCCTCTGTAGTAATGTACTATTTTATTTCAATGATGGTTTGGGATTATAATAATTTTGGAAAACTTAAAACAATATGCATGTAAATGGCTTGTCTCTAATAAAATGATGAATAAACTGATTATTTAAGGTAAAACAGCGCTGAAGGAAGTCTTGGAGCTTATCGAACTTCTATCAGCATGTGATAACTGTTATAAGTAAGAATTTATTATCACGATCATAACACTAATACAGTGCTACTAACTAGTTTAACAATTGATTGCAAGTACTAATTGACCGAGCGAGCGAGAGTCTCTGTTTCGACAAGGTGGCAGATTTTGCTTTTGTCCGTATCTCTGTCTGTTGATCAGTTCCGGTCTAGAAGGCGCATTTTTAAACCAATTTTCACTAAACTTGGCACACATTTTCTTTGATTTAAAAGTTGACTTTTGTTGAGAGCTTTTTTGTTAGGAGGGATATAATATAAATCTACTTCTTTGTCTCAAACCAGTCGAGGCTCATTGTTAAGCCGGCAAGCAGTTTATATTCAATCGTTCATTAGTATGCATTTGTTATAAAAAATACAATTAATAAAGTAACTAGCTGTTGCCCGCGGCTCCGCCCGCGTGGATATCGGTTATCGCTTAGTGTTGATCCGACGATATTGAGCATTAAATTCGTCCCTCTATTCAACTTTGTCCTCGACTATGTACTCACCTCTCTTCTCGACTTTCTACTCGCCTCTATATTCGACTCTCTACTCGCCTCTATACTTGAATTTATACTCGACTCTCTACTGACTTCTCAGTTCCCCTCTCTACTCGACTTTGTGCTCTTCTCTATACTCGCCTTTCCATTGGCCTCTCTACTTACCCATCCATTCGATTCTCTTTTCGCCTCTCTACTTGACTTTCCCCACTCGCCTATCTACTCGCACCTCTACTCAACTCTCTATTCGATCTCTACTCGCCACTACATTCATTTTTCCACTCGCCTCCCTATTCGCCTGCCTACCTATCCTTTACTGCATTCTATTTGATTCTATACTCGCCTTTCCACTGGCTCTCTGGTCGCATATCTACTCGCCCCTGTAGACGACTCTACTCGACTTTTGATCTTCACACGCCTATTCACTCGTCCCTATAACAATCTCTACTCGCCTCACCACTCGCTTCTATATTCGGTTCGCTACTCGACCATGTCCGTTCCGAAGCTCTAATTCAACTTTGTAACAAATTTCATGAGGACATCTTAAAAGAAATTCTTACTATTTATGCCATATTCACCCCCTTTTTTGTGCCGTTGAAAAATTAGAAACTTTAATCCCGTAGCCCTATTCCCCTTCCCCCCTCCCCCTTCTATCCCGTTTTTCGCGATAAGGGGTAGCCTATATCCATTTCCAAGCTCGAATCCATCTCTATACCAATTTCATCAAGATATCTTCAAAATTGTCAAACTTACATACCCTAGCCCTATTCCACCCCTTCAACCATGTCCGTTCCGAAGCTCTAATTCACCTTTGTAACAAATTTCATGAGGACATCTTAAAAGAAATTCTTACTATTTATGCCCTATTTGTGCCATTGAAAAATTAGAAACTTTATTCCCATAGCCCTATTCCCCTTCCCCCTCCCCATTGTATCCCGTTTTTCGCAATAAAAGGTAGCCTGTGGCCATTCTCGAGCTCGAATCCATCTCTGTACCAAATTTCATCAGAATATCTTCAAAAATGACAAACTGTAATCCCTTATTACCCCCCCCCCCCTTATACCTCCATTTCCGCGTAAATAAGTAGCCTATGTTCGTTCCCAAGCTTTAATCCATCTCTGTACCAAATATATCATCAGGATGTCTTCAAAACTGGCAAAACTTTAATCCCCTATAACCCCCCCCCCCCTCCCCCTTTAACCTCGTCTTTTGCGACAAAAGGTAGCCTATGTGCGTTCCCAAGCTTTAATCTATATCTATACCAAATTTCATCAGGATATCTTCAAAAAAGACAAACCTTCATCCCATAGCCATATGCCCCCTCCCCTTCTACCCCTTTTTGCGATTAAAGGTAGCCTATGTCCGTTCCCAAGCTCTAAACTATCTCTGTACCAAATTTCATCAGGAAATCTTCAGAAATAACAATTTTTCATCCCAAGGCCCTAGTCCCCCCCCCCCTTCTACACCCCTTTTCGCGATAAAAGGTAGCCTATATCCGTTCTCAAGCTTTAAACTATCTCTGTACCAAATTTCATCAGGAAATCTTCTAAAACGATAAACTTTTATCCCAAGGCCCTGGTCTCCCCCTGTTTGCGATAAAAGGTAGCCTATGTCCGTTCCCAAGCTCTAATCTACCTCTGTACCAAATTTCATTAAGATATCTTCAAAAAAGACAAACTTTCATCCCATAGCCATTTCCCCCCTCCTTCTACCCCTTTTTGCGATAAAAGATAGCCTATGCCCGTTCCCAAGCTCTAAACTACCTCTGTACGAAATTTCATCAAGAAATCTTCAAAAATGACAAACTTTCATACCAAGGCCCTAGTCCGCCCCCCCCCCCCCCTTCTACACCCCTTTTCGCGATAAAAGGTAGCCTATATCCGTTCCCAAGCTCTAAACTATCTCTGTACCAAAATTCATCAGGAAATCTTCAAAAATGACAAACTTTCATCTCAAGGCCCTGGTCCCCCCTCCCTTTTTCCCCCTTTTCGCGATAAAAGGTAGCCTACGTCCGTTCCCAAGCTCCAATCTACCTCTGTACCAAATTTCATTAAGATTTCTTCACAAATGACGAACATTCATAAAAACTTTCATCTCCTATTTCCCCCCCTTAAACTCCCTTCCTCGTGATAAAAAGTAGCCTATGTCCGTTCTCAAGCTCTAATATACCTCTGCACCAAATTTCATCAAGATCGGTTCGGTGGTTTAGGCGTGAAAGCGTAACATACTGACAGACAGACAGACAGAGTTACTTTCAAATTTATAATATTAGTATGGATTCTATATAATCGAAAGCCACGCTCTTGTATACAATCACTACTTGAACTCTACAATAAATTTTTTTTGACCGCATCCTGTAATTATCAAGTTTTTTGTATAGTTTAAGATGATAGGCAGCCAAGTCCCAGTTCGCAGCTATCCAATATTTTATACTAAACATTTTTAATAATCTTTAATAAGCTAACCGTTAGAAAATTCCACGAAGCACAGAATATGATTAAGTAAATTTTCTAACAAATTTCATATTTAATATCCTGAAGGAATCGGAATCGTTGACTTGGTGATGTTCATATTTCTTACTGCAATTTTTTTTAACTGCCATTTAGTGAGAAAGTTAAATGACTTACAAACATTGAAATGTATACTTTATTCAACCGATGAATGGCTTCGAAACTCGTGAGTCTGAGATAAATAACAGAATCCGTTTTTTTCATATTATTATCGAAACATGTTTTCCTTTGGATGATAAAAACAATGTTCATAATAAACTCTGCTGAGTGTACCTGCTGTATACTCACGTTTCCTGTACAAATTTAAAGTCTCGTATTTTTTATACTTAAGATAGACAGACGCGCATTGAACTGCAATAGTCTGCAATGAACTTATTGAAGGCCTACTGCCCAACCCCGCCTGTAAGCCGTAAGGGTGCTTACATAAAGAAGCTTGCCCGCTTTGACAAGCTGGTGGCGATAGGTTTTGTTTAAATTTAGTAAAGTGTTTATAAATGAGATTTTATGGTGGACAGTCTTGTAATTTCTTTTGATTTCTATAACTACTATGTATATATTAGGGGTTAAAGTATGAAATTGCCGATTTGTACTGACAAATTGAAATTCGTTTTTTTTTTAATTTAACGTATTTATTTAATCAAAATAATTACCATTATTATCTATACATTGCTGCCATCTAGTAGGAAGGTCATTTATGCCTTTGCGATAGAACTCTGGTGATCTAGATTCGACAAACTGTGTGAAAGCATTTTGTACTGCCTCCTGAGAAGAAAACTTTTTATCACATAGAAAATTGTCCAAATCACGAAAAAAATGGTAGTCTGTTGGAGCAAGGTCTGGCGAATACGGAGGGTGACGGATAGTTTCTAATTGCAGTTCCTGTAGAGTTAAAACGGTTTCTCGTGCTGTATGAGGTCTCGCGTTACCATGGAGCAATAATGGTGAAGATCGATTCATGAGTCGGGGCTGTTTCACTGCTAGTTTTGCTATCATTGTTCGGAGTTCGGCACAGTAGACATCTGCCGTTATTGCTTGACCAGATCGTAGAAAGCTATAGTGAATAACACCATGCTGAGACCACCAAACAGTTACCATTACCTTTTTATTGGTAAGCTTTGCTTTAGGACACTGTTGTGGCGTTTCACCTGGGGTCAGCCATTGCATTTTTCGCTTACGGTTATCGTAAAGAATCCACTTTTCATCACATGTCACAATTCGATCCAATATTCCTTCATTTCTGTATCGATTCAACAAGGCAACACAAGTTTCAACACGCAATTCTTTCTGCAGATCAGTCAAATCATGAGGTAGGTACCCATTTTTCACATTTTTTTATTTTATTGATTTGACGCAAATGAGTCAATATTGTTGGTAAGGTAACGTTAAACCATGCAGCTAATTCCTGGGTAGTTTGGCTCGGATCGGCTTCCACCATGTCTTTCAATTCATTGTTATTCACCTGTGTGGACGGCCTTCCTCGTGGTTCGTTCTTCAAATCAAAGTTTCCATCACGAAAGCGTTTAAACCAAAATCGCACGGTGCGTTCATTAGCAGTCCCCTCTCCAAACGCAACATTGATATTGCGAGCTGTTTCTGCCGCGTTAGTTCCGCGTCGGAACTCGTATTCAAAAATCACTCGAATTTTCGAAGTATCCATCTTTCTTGTCTAAGCTGAATAAAAAAACAACTGAAAGTCGATAATCGAATGTTGCACATTTTTAAACGAAGAACTACATAGGTACCATGTGGAAAAAGTTTCACTCAAAAATCTCAAACCATGAAGGTTCTATGTCAATTCGAAGTACCTATTACAATGAAACGGCAATTTCATACTTTAACCCCTATTATTAATATTATAAAGCTGAAGAGTTTACTTGTTTGTTTGGTTGGTTGGACGCGCTCATCTCAACATAAGAACAGTAGGTTTAGTAAAATTATTTTTATGTTGAATAAATACACCATTTATCGAGGAAGGTTATAGACAAATCTCTATGCCGCTCAAGGAGTTGTTATCATGAAGGTCCTCAAATCTGATATTTCCCATTAGTTGTTCACTACATTGTATAAAACAAAGTCGCTTCCCACTGCCTGTCCCTATATGTACGCTTAAATCTTGAAAAACTACTTGTTCAACCATACAAACAAACAAGCAAGCAAACTTTGCATCTATATAATGTTAATATAGTGTACATAGCATAGGTTTCAACAAGAAAAGAAATCAATAAGACATAGGTAACATAAAGAACTGTCCACCACGCAAACTCATTTACACACACCCTACTAACTTTAAACAAGGGCCTATCGCGTAGGCTTGTGCTGACTAACCTGCATCTCTATGCAAACACCCTAACACTTGCTAATTGATGGAAGATGGTTTGTCAGGCTTTCGTTGGTGTATTCCCAACGAGTAACACTGTTACTGATTGGGAAAAATTCCTACTGTTTCTCAGGTGTTACTTGATGCAACAATTTTTGACCTAACGAGAAACACCGCAAAATATTTTTTTGGAGGATCATAAAATGGAAGACGTTCTTGAAAAAATAAACTGGATCGAAAGGAAAACCAAAAGTGGATTCCTAGCTTTAGGTACAACCGGTATTACTGGTCAGATGAAGAGAATAAAAAGAAATTCAAACATTCATAGCGCACTTTTAAACAATGCAGATGTGAAAACCCCAAACATGATATCGAACCAATTCATTTGTGCAATAATCCACTATTCTATATCACGATTACTAAGGTACTCAACATAAAATAGGACCTTAT
Source organism: Eilema caniola (assembly GCA_949126895.1). Taxonomy (NCBI): domain Eukaryota; kingdom Metazoa; phylum Arthropoda; class Insecta; order Lepidoptera; family Erebidae; genus Eilema; species Eilema caniola. The sequence goes on along the minus strand of OX421460.1, from coordinate 9,069,890 downwards.
ATCAAAACTTATTGGGAATATACCACATAATCACAACACGAGATGATACAAGTGCAAACGGGATTGGTGTTCGGAAGAAACAATTAGTATAAAAAGATAAACAGAGTAACTTTTGCACTAAATTGTGGATGTTATAGACCCAATCATGATAATGAGCTTATTCATTTGTGTATTTATCCGCTTCCTATACTTCATCACGAGCCATAAGGTACTTTACAAATAGGACCTAATGCCGGATCTTACTGGGGAAACACTGCATGTCAGAAGCAGGATTCTAAATGTACATAGTACACATTGATGTCATGCACTGCATCAGTTAGTGAATGGCAGATTTTTTTATTAATTGCCATGCGGATCTGTCCTTGGAGTTGAATGTGTTTTACGGAGCAAGATCATAATCAATTAGTTAATATTCACAATGTGATCTGTATAATACGTGTAATACTTGTAAATTATAACAATGAATGAAATTGAAGAGTCTATTTTTAATGGTAAGATAGTTACAACTTTTTAATGACTGCTTATTGAGTACAGAAACTTACAATTTAATAAAATTTGTTTTAACTTTTTGTTTGGTTGTTTCGGCTAATCTGAGAATTGTGTGACAAATAACTATTTATTTTTATTTTATATAAAAGGAATAAGAGGTTCAGATAAACCCGTATGTAATTCTTCGCAAATCAAGTTGCGCGCGTAGTCAGTAATGGAATACATTTATGTACTTTCACATCTTTGTTCTTGATATAATATACCGTGGCTAGGTGCAAGAAAGGAAATCAATAAATCAGCTGTTTTAATCAAAAGTCATTGCCCTCTGTCAAAAAACTTAATACAACGACTTCAAGTTTCGTAATTCTCCTAAGCTTAGGCGATAAGCAGAGCAAAAAATAATTTGCATATTCATTAAATAGGTAAAGTACATCGATCGGGGTATTTGGGGCTTCACCAAGATCTTCAGGACTCAAGAGTTCTTCTTAAATCGGTGATTTTAGATTGAAGGTAAAAGAGAAAGTTTGCTTTGGTGCCATTTAATAGTTGTGATATTTGGCTGGAAAAATTCGGCATAGATTTTAAAGAAACTGGCAAAAGAAATCTTACTCTCAAAATCTAAAATCTGAGAGGTAACAATATCCAATACTAAGCAAACTGCTTTACGAGTATCGTTTATTGAATGTTTTTTAAAGAATATTTATAAATTAAATTCTCATAAAACCAATTAAGCTAGAATACCAGCGTGAGGAGATTCACGTCGTTAATGTAAAAGCCAAGGTGCACCTGCACCCGTGAACTCTAACATAAATTAAGTTACCTTACCCAACTATCAGCGACATATTATATTACGGATTTATATATCAGCAATATATTATATAGCTAATTAAAATATCAGCAATATATTACATTACTAATTATAAAATATCAGCAATAATATAACTAGTAAAGTTATAAACGTGCGTAAGAAAGAGCACATGCCCGCAAAAATTTGCGTATCTCAATCGCAGCTAATAAACAAACCAGACAGAGTTATAAAGAGCGATGAATCAAAAGGATGTGACCGCTATGCGTAGGTTCAATAAATCAGGATAATCACCTACTTCTTCTTGTTCGGGATAATACGATCAGACCGCTGTCCTATACGCAGATCATGACTCCTCACACGATGAAAGGACTCGAAGAAAAGTTATAGTAGTATGTAGTTATGAAATAAAAAAGCAGATTTATTCTAAAGTCTACGCGAATATCACTGATTGAAGTAAAAACACTTTTTAACGGATTCTATCTATCTAACAAGCAAACTTTTAAAGCGGCACAGAGATTATTTGCTAAGCATACGCATCAATGAATGGACAATCCTTGTGCGTTTTGCTTACGCCAGTCATAGCATAAGAAAATATGAATTTTAAAACATAGCTGATGTTATAAAGCTACTAAAATAAAAGTAGCCTACTTTTTTATTTGCAAAGTATCATGGTTCGTCACAAAAAAAAAAAAAAGATGTAGGTGCACGCGGACGAAACCGTGGATACATTAAATTGTCGTTTGTATGCTAAACATATATGAATATATTACTAAAAAATAATGCTAGTTTAATCATACGAAATCAGTCACAACACGGGAAATGAATAATTAGTCATATAATAATAGTCATTATTTAGATAAAATGTCAGTTTTATGGCAAAAACGTGTAAAAATGTAAAATTTCAACTAGGTATTCCCGCAATCTTTTTCCTCTCTTTATAGGTCTCAGGCTGCCGAATTGTCAAGTATCACTAAGTAACAACGAACTCAGTAACCTTGATTAAAAGTCAAACTTCGCTATACTTTGATATCACTGAAAATTTAATCAAAACTGGAAGACCACATTTTTGGCCAACTGTACCACTGTGTCAATAGTGTCACAGTCACCGTGCTATCGTACATCGCTATGTAACCCAATTATATACTATCGAGTTTGAAACTAGAATTTAAAACAGATGTTAATCATCTAAGACATAATATAGATCTATTTTAAAATATGAATAGCTATAACGATCTTAGATTATATATTACAGTCTAACAAATTCTAATTTATTGAGTACTGTGGCCTCTAAGCCTTACCTAACTTTGTCCTCTGGTGTTGATAAAACTACTTACACACCAATTTACAATACAACATTGATGGATATTGTTACTAAAGACGACATTGAAGTCACATACTCAAAGAATCAAAGAATCAATTTCCTTTATTCAGTTTAGGCACATAAAGAGCACATATGAACGTCAAAATTTTGCAATCATGTCAATAAATTATTAATATAATATTAACTAAACTAAATAAATCATTTGAAAATGATTATTTCGCTGGTTCGGTAAGTTGGTTCTACTGAGAAGATATTATCGTTTCTTTTTAAAAACAATTTGTTTCTTTTTTATTATTTATATTATGCGAGCAAGTGAAAAGATCATGGGTCATCCCATGCATTTTTATCATTGAGGTATTCGTTTACTTTGTAGTATCCTTTTTTCATTAAACACTTTTTTACTTCTATTTTAAACTTATTTAGTGGCATGTCAACCATATCCTGAGGAATTTTATTAAACATTTTAATACTGTTAAGTCTGAGTTTTGGCACTACAAGTTTTATTTTTATTTCTCGTATTATAATTGTGTACGTCAGAGTTTTTGTTTTTAAGAGATCTAGGTTCTTGCGTGCATATTCTATTATAAGACATTATCGTAAATGTATTGGCAAGCAACTGTTAAAATATTAATTTCTTTAAAAAAATCTCTCAGCTAGTCACGGGGTCTGAGGCTATAGATTGCTCGTATCGCTCGTTTCTGTAATATGAAAATAGTCTCAATATCGGCAGCTGAGCCCCACAGCATCAGACTATGAGACATAAGGCTATGAAAGTAGCTAAAATAAACTAATCGTGCCGTTTCCTCATCAGCCCGTGACCTTATTTTTCTCACCGCATAGGCAGCTGAGCTAAGTCTTCCTGCCAATGCTGCGATATGAGAACCCCATGGCAGTTTACTATGTAGAGTAATTCCAAGAAAAACTTTGGTATCGGCTATTTGAACATATTCATCGTTCATTGAGTATCTATCTGTCTTACATTAGGCATAGTAAACTTTACACATTTTGTTTTCTTCGCATTGAGCAGCAAGTTGTTACTTGTGAACCATGCAATATTTTAGAAAGGGTGTTAGCAGTTCATTAAATATAATTTATTCAAAAATTTTGCTGAGTGCTGGAGTATAGAGATGGGCTGAAAATTCGATGGATCACTTTTTTCCCCTGCTTTGAATATTGGAATGATTTTACTGTACTTCATGAGTGTGGGAAACTTTATCATCGATACATTGATTAAATATGAATGCAAGATAAGGGAGAATAGTGGGCATTACTGATTTTATTATATTGGTTGAAATGCCCTATAGATCCACAGTCTTTTTTATATTTAGTTGCTTAAAATTTTTATGTACGGTTACGGGTTCAATATACTGAAAATCAAAGTTACCATTACATTCATCAACACAAGAAGAGAAGCAGCTATGTTTTTTGAAGAATTTAATTTACTAGTTATGGTTATTGGAGCATTTGTAAAAAAAGATTCAAATGCATTGGCCACTTCAGCATCAGTACTGATGTGTTCATCATCTATTTTTAACTCGAAGGATCGATCACGTGACCTTTTTTTACAGGTTTCTTTGTTGATAACATTCCATGTTGCCTTAATTTTATTATCAGATTTTTGTATTTTGTATTGCTTGATTCTATATGATATGTATGTCTTTTTAAAATTATATTATTATTATCTTCCTAGTCAATGTTTATAATTTGGCATGCTCAAAATTTAGGAGGTAGGACACGACGGTATTTCCCTCTAATTGAGCAGTCCGACTGGAGAAGTACCTCCGCCCTACAGAATACCACGGCCATCATAACCACGTATTGTGTTCCCGGCAGTGAGTACGGTAGCCAGAGCGCACTGGAGAGTTTTTGTGCTGTCAGTGGGAAGACCAAAGGCTTCTGCTGCTTTGTCTTCTACACTGACAGCCAAGAAACTCCTTGTGTTTACTGGATCGGCAGCACGAGTGTGACTCCCCTATTATTGTAGACGACCATTGGCCGCGGTAACCACTTTCCATCAGGTGTGCCGCGAGCTAGTCTACCACCTCAGTGGTATAAAAAAATTAAACATGTAATACTTGAACCTCGTACTTACTACTGAACCTTAACCGTGTTTTTTATACAAAATAAAGAAGATGATGACTGATTTGCTGGTTTAAAAAAATGCTTTTATATATTTTATGTCCATCAAATATTTTATGTTATTCAACTTATGTGGTGTGTACATGATCGAAGGTACTTAATGATGACTAACTGCCGACTAAGTTGAGTTAAATTGGCACTATTAATTTATGTATACTCCATATAATAAGAAATTGTCCATAGATATGCCTAGATGTTTTTCCTGATCCCACAGTCAAACCGTTTGTATGGTTTTGTGAGACAATGTGTTTGTTCATAAGCTGTATATGTACTTATTGTAAATAAATAAAAATGAAAAAAAGACATAGAATGCATGTTCAAAACTTTTGCTATTAAAATAATTCTTTTATTTTTTAGCAAACACGTCGATGAATATCTTTTAATGTCATCCAATCCAACATTGTAGGTACTTTTAATGTAAGCAACACCGATATCTTAAATGAAAAACGTACAAAAAGACAAAAAAATGTGCTTGAGACAGGTGTGAACGCAACTGATCGTCAATGTCGCGTTCAAAGCGAATTTGGGTGTATCGATAAAACGCTTTTCTCACATAAGACAGTGACAGGTCAATGCGCAGGTAAAAAAGTTATATCTATCTTAAAGAAGAAAATAATAATGCTCCCACTTTTTTCCTAGAGTAGCCAGTAAGCTAGCAATAAAAATCGTATTAGCACTGAAAACAAGACGCTAGCCGCTACTCCCGACATTTTGGTTACTTTTTAGCAGCCTATAGTTTGATTTCAACATCTTATCTTATCTAATGAGCCCGCTCTAAACCTTCTACACTCTAACGCGGGCTGGTTAATTCGCTGCAGCTCGTTTAACCTGGTTCAACATAATATATGTACTTACGGTCAAGGAGATTAATATTGAGCAACGTTATAACTGCTTAGAATATCAAATGATGTGATTAGATCATGTGTGTTGTACGTACGTTGAAAGTAAGAGTGTATTTTATATTTAAATTCATTCTTTTATTTTCTTGCACTCGCTTTATTTATAAACTGATCCCATTTATGCTGTTTTAAAACTCTCTAGTCTAGATTAATAAATCGCAAAAATGTTATTTAGCTTATCAGAATAATGAATACAGAGTATTATAACATAAATTTAACTTGTAGTTAAAATCTAAATTTAATTTGATGAGAAAAAATGTTCATTCAAATAACAACAATCCAGAGGTGTTATTATATAAGAAAAGATAATAAATGCTCATTATTCACTAAACGTACTCACTACTATAAGTAATAATAATAAAATAATAATAAAGAATTAGATAACATATCTATGGTTTAGTTTAATAAATATGTACAACAGAGTTGTACCGATATCTATCTTTCTAGTTAAGTTTTGTTACTAATTTATAAATTAAATTACGAAATTTTTACGTTAAAAGTGAGAGTATAATTAATATTCAAATTTATTTATTTATTTTTGTTTACATTGAATTGTTATATTATGATATATATTAAATAAAACTGGTGTTATAATTTAAAACTAAATAACCACATAATTCAATTCGTTTTATGAGTTTAGTTGAGTAATATTATTTTATTACTTACAAATTTACTGCTTTATTATTATCAGTAATTTAATGTTATTATAGTTACAAGATGATTTTGATTTCATTTAATAGCTATTTCACATATTTTTTTATTCTTAGTTATATTTTTCAATAAATAATTAATGAACATTAGGTAGATTTATGTTTAATAATTTTTATCAATTATGCAAGCATCTAAAATACTTAAAATTATAACAATAAAACATAACAATTATAACATACGTTCTGGCATATTAGGATTATCTTCTCTTTATCTTTCTTCATATTAGGATTATCAAAAGGACCTTACGACCTACCGAGGTTTAAAAATCATATGTAATAAATGTAAGTAAAAAAGTTAAATGTGTAAAACATACAAAAAGAAAAAACTTACATTTATCAATTCAAAACTCCTAAAAGAAATAAACGCACAAAAATATCACTTAAATCAATTTATAAAAAGAACACTAATGCTACTGTTTGGAACCATCACTCATAACACTTCGAAATTCAAACGTGCGCCCGCGAACGCTACATGTGGTTGGTAGACGGTAAATGACCACTGACTCGTTTTGTATCACCTGTTGATGCTAGGGTTGTGAAAAGTATGCGCACCTAACATTTCTCTGTGGGATTCCCGATTCGCGAAACAAGTTTACGCATCAAGAGTTAGTGGTTTCCTTTTGTATGCGTAACTAAGTAGGTACTAGGTAATACAGGTTTGCGTTTCTTTCAAATAGTAAAAGTAGGTAAGGATAGGAGCACATGACGTGGTGTTGACTCTGCCTTCCCCGGAGGGTAATAGGCGTAGCGTATGTACGTCAGTAGTTTTTTTATGTTTGTATAAAAAACTCATTGTTATTGTCAATTTTGAGGGTTTTCTTCGAAAAGCTTCCTGATATTTGGTAATATTAGTAGTAGTAGGTATCTGAAGTATATTTTTTAGTGAAATTAATAAGATGGATCTCCTTTTATTTTTGCACACTATCGCCATACACTCCAACCCCTATAATACCCCTACACACGAAGGCAGGCTCACCCCTATTACATGAGACCGAAATCATTATTACCACAAAATTAATATACTTCAGTCTGTGGCCATCGGAGAATACAGGCGGTCGCATTCAACCGGAACAAAACCGGCTACATTGGCTGATACGATGAACAATAACGGTTAAGTCCCGTGCAGTATAATTACTTACATTAGTTAATTGTATTTGTTAAAACAAAAAATCCGGCCAAGTGCGAGTCGGGTTCGCGCACGGAGGGTCCTGTACCTTTATCTAGCCCACCTTTATTTATTTTGATACTATCTGTTGCCCGCGGCTCCGCCCGCGTGGATGTCGGTTATCGCTTAGTGTTGAGCCAGCGCTATTGAGCATTAATTCACCTCTCTACTCAACTTTGTCCTCGACTATGTACTCCCTCTGTTATCGACTTTCTACTCGCCTCTATATTCGACTCTCTACTCGACTTTCTACTCGCCTCTATATTTGAATTTATACTCGACTCTCTACTGACTTATCTGTTCCCTTCTCTACTCGACTTTTTACTCTTCTCTATACTCGAGTTCCATTGACCTCTCTACTCGCCCATCCATTTGATTCTCTTTTCGCCTCTCTACTTGACTCTTCCCACTCGCCTATCTACTCGCATCTCTACTCGGACCTCTACTTAACTCTCTATTCAATCTCTACTCGCCTCTACATTCATCTTTCCACTCGCCTCACTATTCGCCTCTCTACTCGACCCTCCACTGCTTTCTATTTGATTCTATACTCGCCTCTCCGCTGGCTCTTTAGTCACATATCTACTCGCCCCTGTAGTCGACCCTACTCGACTTTTGACCTTTACACGCCTATCCACTCGCCCTTATAACAATCTCCACTCGCATCTATATTTGGTTCGCTACTCGACTATGTCCGTTCCAAAGCTGTAATTCATCTTTCTACCAAATTTCATGAGGACATCTTTAAAAAAAACTTTCTATTTATCCCATATTCACCTCCCTTTTTGGCCATTGAAAAATGACAAAGTTTAATCCCATTGCCCTATGCCCCCCCCCCCTTCTACCCCATTCTTACGATAAATGGTAGCCTATGTCCATTCCCAAGCTCTAAACTATCTCTGTACCAAATTTCATCAGGAAATTTAAAAAAATTACAAACTTTCATCCCAAGGCCCTAGTCCCCCTCCTTCTACCCCCCTTTTCGCGATAAAAAGTAGCCTATGTTCGTTCCCAAGCTTTAATCCATCTCTGTACCAAATATCATCAGGATATCTTCAAAAATGATAGACTTTAATACTAACTATCTAGTCCTACTGCCCCCTCCTCCTTCTACCCCATTCTTACGATAAATGGTAGCCTATATCCGTTCCCAAGCTCTAAACTATCTCTGTACCAAATTTCATCAGGAAATTTTAAAAAATTACAAACTTTCATCCCAAGGCCCTAGTCCCCCTCCTTCTACCCCCCTTTTCGCGATAAAAAGTAGCCTATGTTCGTTCCCAAGCTTTAATCCATCTCTGTACCAAATATCATCAGGATATCTTCAAAAATGATAGACTTTAATACTAACTATCTAGTCCTACTGCCCCCTCCTCCTTCTACCCCATTCTTACGATAAATGGTAGCCTATATCCGTTCCCAAGCTCTAAACTATCTCTGTACCAAATTTCATCAGGAAATCTTAAAATATTACAAACTTTCATCCCAAGGCCCTAGTCCCCCTCCTTCTACCCCCCTTTTCGCGATAAAAAGTAGCCTATGTCCGTTCCCAAGCTCTAATCTACAACTGTACCAAATTTCATTAAGATATCTTTAGAAATAACAAACTTTCATACAAACTTTTATCCCCTATTTCCCCCCTTAAACCCCCTTTCTCGTGATGAAAGGTGGCCTATGTCCGTTCCCAAGCTAAAATATACCTCTGTACCAAATTTCATCAAGATCGGTTCAGTGGTTAAGGCGTGAAAGCGTAACATACAGACAGACAGACAGTTACTTTCGCATTTTTGATATACGAGTAATTAGTTGTTTCAGTCAGCAACCTAACCTGATACGTGATTGATATGATTGTTTGATTGCACGGATATATGTATAATGCAATATACATATACATGTTTACATGCGGGTACTTCAGTTTCAAGTGGTATCTTACATAGGTATTTAAGTGTGCTACGTAGTTTCTGCTGTGCGAACTAGATACTAACTAGGAACTAATCAGTATCTTATCTGTCTCGCACTTAACAAAAAGGGCTACGTATAATGTGGACCATACATTCGTATTATTCAGGCAACTCCCTCTTCATTTTCTTAAATAAAAAATCTTTTTTCTTTGCCAATATTTTACCTCCTGTTATGACTACTTCTACCGTTTTCTTTACCATTCTCTCTGCTCATTTTCGCTCGTCTCACCCTTTCCTTATACTTACTCCTCATACACTCTACTAGGTAGTACAAGCGAGATAATTTATTACGCCACCACCGTTCATGATCTAAATCAAGATTTTTATAGGTGACGTTTATAATACCTAGTCATTAATGATGGAGTTATATATTTTCCACTAGCTTTTGCCCGCGGCTCCGCCCGCATAGATGTCGGTTATCGCGACCAAACATAGCCTATGTCCTTTCTCAAGGTCTAATCTACCCCTACATCAAATTTCATTAAAATCGGTTCAGTGGTTTAGGCGTGAAAGCGTAACATACAGACAGACAAACAGACAGACAGAGTTACTTTCGCATTTATAATATTACTAGTATGGATTATGATTGAGACGACCCGACTGTGGAAGTACCACTGTATCATTTGATATCGACTTTAATAATTGTGTTAGATTTGTGATAGCACTCGAATCTTACAAATTTTTAAGTATTCGTGTGAGACAGCCTCCGTGGCGTATCGGTAGTGAACGCGACCGCTGCGCAGGAGGCACGGGTTAGATTCCCGCTCAGTGCAAATATTTGTATGCATTAATATGGGTATTTGCATTGCTCTGATCGTGCCTCGGAGAGCACGTTAAGCCGTCGGTCCCGGTTGTCATACAAACATCTATGGCAGTCGCTACTGGTATTTGGAGCCCTCAAAAGTCCAACAACTGGTCTATCTGCAATGCTTCGATATCGCTTTTGGGTTGTGGAGGTCAGTGGCAGTCGCTTCACAGAAAATGTCGAAGTTTAGCCAAATCCGCAGTTGGACTGGTAAAAGCGGACCCCAGACTCCCAAGTTGATAGCTTCGGATGCGACTGGGATTAACGCTAGGATGAAGAAGGAGTATAAATAATCGGGTGCTATATACCTTACCTATAATAACATAAGTCAATATATGTGTGTATCTATTATAAAAGATTCTAATTATGATTATTCGCATTTTAGAACTCATATAACAAGCTACGTTCAGGTTGAGTCTAGATAGCGTAGTACGTCCTAGGATACTAGTTAGTACTTCTCTATGGCACCTATCTGGTTGGAAGTGTCTTTTTTTATATTAAATAAATAAATATTACACAACATTTCAGTGGTTACCGTGGCCTTTAGACGTGTACAACACCAGAGGAGTCACACTCGTGCTGCCGACCCTGTAAACACAGAGAGTTTCTGTGCCGTCAGCGTAGTAGACAAGGCAGGAATAGCCTTTGGTCTTCCCACTGACAGCACAAGAATTCTCCAGTGAGCTCTGGCTACCCTACTGACTAGATTATTATGGCCACGCCACGGTATTCTGTAGGGAGAAGGTACTTCCCCAGTCGGAGTGCTCAATTAGACGGAATACCGTCGTATCCCACCTCCTACTCACGTCTTTCTTTGATCTTTAAATATGTAAATGATATTTGATGACCAATTTATGCCACACTAACATAATAGGTAAGTCATTTGATTTGCAATTGTGTGATTGTGGTGTAATAACATGAATTGACTCTTAACACAATCATTTATCTTAACTAGTGGTCGCTCCGTGGTCAAAACCCGACCACAATCATAAATTTACTACCGGACTAGCTGTCATAATGACATCAACCATTGAATTCAAAATGTAAATCCGCTCGAACACTGGCGTCGAGTGTCATTGTACTCGTGTTATCACTGTTGCTTCTATTTAAAAGGCCAATGTGATGGAAAACTGTGTGATTTTTGTTTTTACGGCGGTAGTGGTATTATAGGTAACATATTTTGGTTTATTTTGAATTTTACGGAAGCGAGGACCTTTGAAAGTTGAAACTTGGTAAGTAGATGTATTCTGTGAACCGCATTAAGATTTTCACACTAAAATAGAAAAAGAAAACAATAAATTTTGGGGGTTCCCCATACTTAGAACTGAAACACAAATTTTCTTTTTTTTCATCAAACCCATACGTGTGGTGTATTAGTTTTTTTTAATACGTCATAAATCGTAAACCGTACACTATTATTTAAACAAACAAACAAAGTAACAACGAACTACAAGAACTTTTATATTATGTCACTTGCTGCTCCGGAACTCTTTATGGGCGAGTCCGACTCGCACTTGGCTACTTTTTTTGTTAATATTTCAATAAGAGTTTGTTCTTGTTAATACTTACACAACAATGTTTGAAGCATGTGTGAACGTGTGAAATGGACAGGTATGGCGATATATTGATATACCAATCAAAACACAACTGGGAAATCTCTATGAGAATGGTGTTCTTCACATATTCTGAGAGAGAGATGATATCAGCTTTCTATTTTCCTTTTGAGATACGGAACCTTAATACTAGCAGATGACAACATCTCAGAAACGGTAAACTTGCATGAAAGCCTTTAACAAAAGTAAAGGCTTATGTAGTATTTAAGGGCATAAGCAGACGCCGGGCCGTTGCCGCGTTGTCTCTACCGATCCTGGAGGGAGCAAGGTATGGATAATACGTATGTGTATAGACATGTATTATTATTGCCACGGTTGTTAACACTGTTGGAAGAAAAGAAAAGTTCGCTAAGAAGATCCAACTTACATGCATACATAGATGGTGTTAGAAATTGCATAATTTATACGCAGCTGACGCTCATTATGTTAAAAAAATCTACTATATATTATCTGCTATTGAAAGAATACTGCTTGAATTCAAATGATTTTATTGAAACACGAGTACAGTGATGTGCTTACTAGCGTGTAAACCCTAAATAACATCGGAGTTTGTAGTGCATCTCAAGCGGCGCACACGCGACCTTGCGGTGTGAGAGGCGACGATTTTTGTCACCTACAACCGCTTGAGTAACCAGCACGTGCTTAAGTATCAACTAAACGGTATCAGAGTTATTGTTTTATTTTTTTTATCTACTCTCATACTGAAATTAAAACATTAAAAAAAAGACTGGTTGCACTCTGGGAGTGCCGGCAGAAGTGAAAACTTTTTATTTCTTTCTTTCTTCGTTATATACATAGAAAAAGATTAAAAAAACATACCATACCTATAATACAGCGCCAATCATAGACAATAAAACCTATCACTAATTTTCTTCTAGTTTTCTATCAGAAGAAATTAATAAATTACAAAAAGATAAAATAATCACAAAAAGTAATAAATTACAAAAAGAAAAAATAATCACAAAAAGTGCCAGAAGGCCAGGTTTGAACCCCGTACTATCTGAAACCATAAGGACTTACAGTCGAAGCGTTTACCGCTATACTGCGAAGCTATTTATCGTATATTGCAAAATAGACAGTCTATATCTAATATTGTATGACCTCAGTCATCGGTTACGGTCCAAAGGTCAAGCGATCCTGACGCGAGTTTAACACTTTTTTAAAGAAGTTTTCACTTCAAAAATTAAAACAACTTTTAATGACAGTCTTTACGCACAGAGTGTTATGATAAATTTAGAAAACTACATTGTTATACAGCTATTCTTTGGCCAACTATATCATATTCATAATGTAACTTTTTTTCCTACTACGATAAGTACAACTTCAGCTGAATTTCAATATAATTATCGCATGAGCGATCACTGTCACTATCTCATTATACGCAAATCATATTAACTGTTTCATGAGATTAGATAAAGTAGTATGAAACTGCACATAAAATAACTTAAAACATTACTGTTTTACTATTAAAAAACTCGCCTACGGCAAGGTTTTTTGAAGTGAAAACTTCTTTAGCGGCGTTGGATGGGTAAAAAATGTTCAACTCGCGTCAGGATTGCTTGACCTTTGGACCGTAACCGACGCATGACGTCATACAACATAAGCTATAGACTGTCTATTTTGCAAGATACTATAAATAGCATCGTAGTCGACTTTGAGTCCATATGGTTTCAAATAGTACCGGGTTCAAACCTGGCCTTCTGACACTTTTATGATTATTTTTTCTTTTTGTAATTTATTACTTTTTGTGATTATTTTTTCTTTTTGTAATTTATTAATTTCTTCTGACAGAAAATTAGCAGAAAATTAGTGATAGGTTCTATGATTGGCGCTATATTATAGGTATGGTATGGTATGGTATGTTCTTTTTATCTTTTTCTATGTATAGGTATAACGAAGAAAGAAAGAAAGAAAATGTATTCACTTCTGCCGGCACTCCCAGAGTGCAACCCGTCTTTTTTTTTAACACACACTCGTATTTTAATAACCCTTATGACTAACATAGGTTTGCCTCGGTTTTGTATAGCATTCTCGGACTGATAATTTAATAACTTCATAGTGTGGTTAAAACTGTTTGTGGTAATAAAATTCTAGCTATGCCTTAAGGTTCCACCTTCGTACGTGCTCGGGTCTGTACTACCGCGTCACATAGCCTGTCCATTCGTATCTTTCTAAGCTTTTGTATTTATACTTGGCTATTGAGAGGCATATCGTGGTGTTATTTACCTTTCCCCAGAACTGGTCTATCAATAGCCATTCCTTTTTTTTTAAATAGTTCCAATAATCCTGGAGATTAGCGCATATAAATAAACAAACTATTAAGCTTTATAACTAGTAGATTGAAAATATCGCAGCGGTTTTAGCCACTCTTACAATCTATCAAGCTGTCGACGTACGCTATAAGATAGAGAGAACACTTCAAAACCGAAGCAAGCCGATGTTATTCGAATTCTCTATTTTCCCACGTACCGAATCAAAAATTGGGTCCCTACTATAGGTCCTTATATTATGATATCCATAAACGTATATATTTAAGAACATGGTGGCTATTCGCCAATTAGGTAAGTACTTTATGATGGCAGTTATTTAAAATTAATGGTGTCCAATCTATCGCAACTGGACAAAATATTTTTAAAATTGCTCATCAATGTAGCGGATTTTTGTTGCTACTCCATATAATAAAATTGTAAAAAAAATACCTACACCGTGATTCCTGTTCAATTTTTTTGCAGGCGGACTTGGGAATGTAATGATTGCAATAACCTTGCATTGTGTTCCTCGTGGCAAATTTTTGTATCTTTTATATTATTTGATTGGTTAGCAAGTAGCTGTGTGCCTCCGATACTATACTGCATATATACTGGAACTTAGGAAAGAACATAGCGTAGATAGTAATACTGTGTCATAGACTATATTTGCTCATCTTAACCGACTTCCACACATACGTAACTGTGGACAATAGCTAACAAAGAATATTCTTAAAATAATCATAATATTCCGGTTGAAGCCAGTATAATATTTTTAAAATGAACACCGCAATTAATAAGATAAATAGCTATAATGAATAGGCAGGGGAAAAATCCATTACACCTGTTGGAAGGGGCTTTGACGATTTAGTATGGGAGCTGACGATACTAAATGGGGATTTACTCGAGCATCATAGAAACCGTTTGGGTTGCAAAGCTCAGAAATACCCAAAACAGCCAAGAATGAAACCACAAACTGATTCGCATAAGTCATTGGCGGTGGCGAAAATATAACGCTCAGTAATATTGAAGAGTATCAGCCCCTCTAGACAAGTGGCAATTCGTTGGTCGGCGCTTGATGGAATAGAATGACAAATGTATGGGGTTTGACGTATTTGACAGTCGTTAACGCATGTCTATAGGGGCAGAAAGTAGTTAACAAAATTAGAAAACTATCAAAGTAAACTAATATTATGTAAGAATTCTCGGCGTTTGTTGGTTAACGTAGTAACACTATTACAAATACTACGTTGGTAAAACCGTAGGTCATCCTTTATACCAAATTTTTACCAGCCTACGGTACAGATAAAAATTATATAGGTACGTTGTAAAGTAATGTTGTTAGCAATCTATTATATAAATAAAAATTTAAATAAGTACGTCTATCCATACTAATATTATAAATGGGAAAGTGTGTGTGTGTGTGTGTGTGTGTGAGTGTATCTGTTTGTCCGATTTTCACGCCTAAACCACTGAACCGATTTTAATGCTTGATAAAGGATCTATGAGAGGCTATGTTTGGTCGCGATAACCGACATCTACGCGGGCGGAACCACGGGCAAAAGCTAATATTTAAACATTGTTAAAAAATACTAACCTTTAAATAAAAACGTTAAAACTAATAGGTACTTTAACTTGTTGTCTGTCTATCTTTCTGTCTATATATTCTGGGCATCGAGGTGATGATTCCGAACACCCAAGTGGCTGTCTTCATACAGCCTAGTATGCTTAGTATGCTATAATTTTATATAGGTCAGCATCATCTAGTCATTTAGACGTTATCCTAATGCAATATTCGAAGACAAGATGCCCTCGGAGCTCATGGTCCGCCTTCGGGGTTTTCTTCCTCCACTTCGCACGATCTTGGGTGTCCATGGTAGTGTCACCCTATACAACGTCATACCAGGACTTCTTGGGCCTACCCCTTCTACCGGAACCCGGTGGGGGCGTCATTACTAAGCAATTGTTACCCACGTAGCCTAGCTGTTGCTGCAAGACGTGGCCATACCAGCGAAGGTGACTCTTTAGCATTTTATCTGCGATGTCACGGACATGAAGGCTGCCACGGATGCGAGAGTTCTTCACGCGATCTTTATACCGCGTCCAGACGACTCATCGATGAGCGAGGGAAGTAGCGAAAGAAGTGGGCAGAGACGTGGTGTGGATAGTATATAGTATATTCCAGGCAGCTAGTATAGTAGTATATAGTATATACAAGCAAACCATACTCTCTCTGTAGCCTTTGAACCAGTTGCATCGCCATTACATTTGGTTGACTTCGTGCAGTATTTACTATGAATCGGTCCTGTACACGGTCCCCTGACTTAAATCCTATTGAGCATGCCTGGGATATGCTTCAGAGAAGAGCTCTTAGGAATTTCCCTGAAGATATTGTGCATGAAAACCAGTTTCTCCTGCATCTTAGCAGGACTTGGGATAGTAATCCACAACAGGATATTGACACCCTTGTTTTGAGTATGCCAAACCGCTGCAGATGTGTCAGGAGAGTCTTAAGTGGATTCACGGATTATTAATTTTAAGTTTTATAAAAAAAATAGTTGTTTTGTTTAGGTTTTGATGTTTCAAAAATAAAGTTAAGATTGAAATTTTGTCTGAGTTTTTCCTCTTCTTCTAAGTTTTTTTTTAATGTAACTTTATCTGAAAGTTAGTTATTAGATAGGCTATTAAACAAGATTTATTTTAATGTGTAGGTGTCTTAGCAAAATGTTAATAGAATTTTAGTTATTTAGGTTTAATTGAAATATCCCTAGACCATGTTGATGTGTGTACTTCCGACGAACACACTTTACATCGAGTGCTCGTGGCATTTTATACTATGAGATCGCAGACACTAATATGGTCTAATAATTTTTCTGTATAATCATATTTTATGATTTATAGTCTTAATTGATTTTTAAGCATGTAGTAGGATTATTTTTAAAGTCAAATTAAAATGTATAAACAAAATATTTACAAGAATTAACAACATAGAGGAATAGAGGCCAAAGAGCTGAGTGTCGAAAAATTCCTTCCCATCTATGTCGTGCCCAAAAGACTGGCGGCTATATTACTGCGACTATATTTCCTTTTTTTTTATAAATAATGTTATAAAAATAATATCACTTAAAATATAAATATATATATTTTTATTATGATTAATATATTATAGGTATTTTAAATTAAATTTTTAAGCATTTTGTATGCTAAATATTCAAATCGAAATAAAAAGAAAAATAATATATTTATATACTATAATTCTAATTATATGGGCGGAGTAATCAAAAAATCAATGTTTAAAAATGATTGAAAAATCATTCATTGGTTCCGATAGTTCGTAAGAATGTCTGTAGAAGCTCCACTGTCGCCTTAAAGACAGATAGAAGAAGAAATTTGAGTTGATTAGGGCGAGATCCTAGTGATCGAAACATTACCCTTGCAGGGCAAAGATCGCAGGTTCAGACCCCGCCTAGACCGATTAAATTTTTTCTCTTTAATTCGATTTAATATATTATATTTTATAATAATTTATTAAAATAATTGGCTATTCTGAAAAAGCATAAATAATGATACAGCGTTCCATACGTTTCATCCATCTCCATTGCATGGCTAATACTGTAATGCGACACAACGCGATGATGCTAGTTTAGGACTAGGGCATTACCATTACATTAACACGAGGAGCAATGCGAGGAGCATAGACGAGGAGTTACACGTGACCCCGCACATCCACCGCAGCATTTTCATCTCTGTGACTGGCCACGCCTTACAGCCGTGTAAAATTACTACTATAAACTTCTATAATTTATATCGATATATCAACACAAAATATTGTAGGCCTATCAGGCGGGGTGAAGTTGACAGATCAAACATTAAAAAACAGAAGTTTTGTAACATCTCGGCGCCTGTGATTAAGTAAAAACATGTTATGATTACAGATTAATTTGTGTAACCAGCCACATCAGAGTATCAATTACATTAAGCTCTTAATCTGATCGTATGAAGGTCGGAGAATTGAACTTTCATAGACAGAATATTTTAAAAATTCAGTGCTAACACTAACAGGTAAACAAAGTTTGCATATATCCGTGTGATGACGAAAAAAGAATACAAGTAACACTAACACGTCACATTCGAAGGGTGTCGTAAGAGGCGACTAACGGGAAAATATGCAGACGATATCATTGCGAGAGATAAAATCCTGTACCAATTCGTCTGGCCAGCGTGTAAACAGTAAGTAAAATGCCTCTCAACATCGAGAGAGTCCTATATCTAGCCGTGAACTTCGATAGGCTAAATGGTAGACTGATTGATCTATACCAAAACAATGCACCTATTGGTAGTTACGATTATAAATAGTTGTATTTGTAAATAAAACTCAGAAAGATCATGGTCCAACTTCTTATTTTCTGTTTTTTAAGTTTACCGTTTAATTGCAATAGTTTAAGTAGAACCAAGACATGACCAAAAGTTGCGTAAACAACATTCAGACGAGCGGAGCCGTGCACATTAACTAGTTAGTCATGAAATGACATATTCTGAGATTGTTTTCTCTACTTATAATCTTACTTTACGTAATGTGGATCTATCTGTTTGTGCTATCGTAGCCCAAGAGGACTGAACCGATTTTCGGGTGGTAGAAATTTGATGGCACAAATTTGTCACAAATTTCGACCGGGTGAGTACCACCGTGCACTTTTGTAAAATCTCCATAGTAATCCAATCTCGGTTGGATTGCGTTCAGGGGTCAACAAGTGTATAGCCGGGCAGGGGGGATTGAGGTCGCAGCACAAGTGGGGGTTGAACGCTGCTTTGAAGGTAAGAACCCATCTGAGGCCGCAACTGCTATCGCCGGTGGGATCAGTCTGGGCATGGAATGATGTGACCGGTGTACGCAGAGCGCGCCCCTGGTTCGGGCGCGAGTGCGCAGAGGCTGTTAATCATAAACAGTCTGCGTACCGCGCTTGGATGCCCAGCGCATAGCGCGGCTTGGTCAGGAGCTAGTAGCGCCTCCCACAGGCAGCCGTGGCTACTGGCGACTGGCCAAAGCGGTACAAGCCAACTTCTGCCAGCCTTCGCTGCCCCCGCTGCGCAATCCCGATGAATCCCTGGCCCATGAGCCTCAAGAGAAAGCAAATTTGCTGGTTAATCTCTTTGCGGCCAATTCCCGAGTCGATGATTGTGGTATGGAGCCGCCGACACTGCCCATCAGTAACCATGCAATGCCTGATATTCTACTACTACTGCAGTCACTCGATGTCTGGAAAGCCAGTGGTCCGGACGGTATTCGTGGTGGGCGTTTAAATCCCCCAAAGACACCAGTTCAGTGTTCGGAAACCGCTCCATGGTTCTGTAAAAATGTGTAGTGGAGTTGTTTCCAATGCTCGCTGTACCGGCTGTCCAACAGCTCTGGTACAGTGCCTTCGGCTTGGAAAGGGGCGAATGTACAGCCGATCCCCAAGAAGGGGTATCGCTCAGACCCAAACAACTATCGACCCATAGCCGTCACCTCAGTGCTGTGCAAGGTGTTCGAGCACATAATTAACAAACAGCTCATGCGTCACCTTGAAGATCACTCCCTAATTAATGACCGGTAATATGGTTTCAGGCCAAAATAGTCAGCGGGTAATCTTCTGGAGTATGTTAACCATATTTGGGGTGAGGCTATGGACCAGCACGGCGAGTCATTGGCAATTAGTCTTGACATCGCCAAAGCTTTCGATAGAGTTTGGCACAAATCGTTTCTTTCCAAGCTACCAGCCTTCGGTCTGCCTCCTAGACTGTGCGACTGGGTTGCCGGCTTATTGCAGGAGCGCTGTATTCGCGTCTTTTGTGATGGACGAGCCTCGGAGTTCTTACAGGTAAATGCCGGCGTACTACAGGGGTCTGTCCTATCGCCAACTCTCTTTCTTCTGCATATCAATGACATGCTTTCGACCGGCAGCATTCATTGCTATGCTGATGATAGCACCTTGTACGGGAGTTATCATGGACGTCCTGCGGATAAACAGACGCAGATCGCGGAAAAAAGGTAGCTTCTTGTCACTGAGCTTGACCGGATCCTGAACCACATTTCCCAATGGGGCTCTGAGAACTTGGTCGAGGTCAATGCCAAGAAGACGCAGGCATGTGCGTTTACAGCAAACGTATCTTCTTTCCTTCCCCTTCCCACTCTTCAGAGCATGCAACTGCCACTGCAACACAACCTCAATATCCTCGGTATGGATGTTCGCTGTAAACTGAATAACAAAAACTACATCGAGAGTATCATCAAAACAGCCTTGCGTAATCTTGGAGTCCTGAGCAGAGTTTTTCACGCCGGAGCAACGGTGTCTTCTATACAAGACACAAATTCGTTCCTGCGTGGAAAACTGCTCGCATCTCTGGGATGGATCCGCAAAGTACTTATTAGATGCTCTCGGCAGGTTGCAGCGAAATCCTGAGGTCACGAGTACCCTTGAGCCCTGCAGATGCGTAGAGATGCTTCCTTGGCATTATTTTACCGTCTCTACCATGGTGAATGTTCTGAAGAGCTATTCCAATTAGACCCACCCTCTCCTTTCCTATACAGGACGACACTTGCAGGACTTAGATGTCACCCGCATACGGTGCAGAACAATCCTTCAAAAACCAAGCGGTTCGGTGACTCTTTCCTTGGTCGCACCATTAAGACCTGGAATTCCTTGCCAGCTCACGTGTTTCCCTCTTTCTACTGTAGGAAAACGGGTTCTTTAAGCGGGGCATGAAAAAGTATCTGATGAGGCCGTCAAGCTGAGTGCCACCATTGTTAACAAGGCACGTGTATATAATGGTGGCCCTCTCTCCTGAGACTTTGCCTTCAGCTTACCATCAGGCAAGGTAAAGTCAAATTGACGTGTACTATATAAAAAAAAAAACTTTTTACCCGACTACGGCAAAGCAAAAGGAGGGCTATGAGTTTGACCGGTATTACGCTAGTACTATTATCTATTCTGTGCCTGTATGTATGTATGTGGGTATATATGTTCATCTGTTCCCACAAACTTCTAAACTGCTGATCATATATTCACAATTGAGGTATCGTTGGAAGCGTCTCAATTGTCCGCTGGTTTTAGGCTACGTGACGTCACATGAAATTGAATATGGCGCCCTCTAGACGACATAAAGCTATGAACTAAAAAAAATGGATAACGTGTTTGGTATCAAATGAAAGCTCTTGATTAGGACGTTTTAAAAATATACAATTTTTTGTTAGTTGCTCGCGGCTTTGCATGCATAAATCGAATTTTGAGAATAATTTTCCATAAGATAACGTCCAAGAAGCGAGCTAAACACAATTTCTCTCCAAACCTACCCAAAATACAAATTTAGTAATCCTTAACAAAGTACCAACGTTCGCCTTAAAAAAATTACTAAGTGGAACTTCTTCTTCTTAATCTTAATTATGGCAATTATCGACACATATCTGGGGATACTCTCTGCCAGTGTTTACGAAACAAAAAACTGTAACGTGAGTTCTGGGATATATTACCTACGTAAATATAAAATGATAAATATAAAACAAATAACATGCATAAAATACAAAACGGTACAATAAAATAAAATGCTTCTCAAACTACGTATCTACTTTACAACTCCAAAAGAATTTAAATAAAAATTAAGTACAAAAACTATAACCCGGCTCCTCGAAAGTTGTACTCTCAAAAGTATGAAACATGAAAATATTTTTACCTGAAAATTTATGTACAAACTACTATTCATTCACTCTACATCTATTAAATAAACAACGCCTATGGACGTGTGCAACACCAGGGGCGTCACACTCGCGCTACCGACCCTGTTAGCACAGAGAGTTTTTGTGCCGTCAGTGTAGAAGATAAAGCAGGACAAGCATTAGGCCTTCCCACTGACCCCCTCACTGACCCTACTCACCACCGGGAACACAACACGAGTTTATTATGACCACGGTATTCTATAGGGCGGAGTTATTTCCCCAGTTGGACTGCTCATTTGGACGGGAATACCATCGTGTCCTACCTCTTTGAAGTATGTGAAGATATTTCATAAAACAACTAAACTTATTAAAAAAACCAAGTCTCGCGGTTCTACCGTAAAAATTTGTGAGATCTATATAATACTAAGTCGCTAATTAATTTATTCAGTCCTTCTGTCTTAAGTTGTTACATAATTATCTAACCGAACAACATCTTATAGTGACCATATCAATATTAAAAATATTTTACGTTTTAAATAAATATATTGACTCGGCCTTCGCATGCAAACACAATGTATCTCACAAGTAATACATAGAAAACATTTTGTTTTATTGTCCTTACAAAATGTTTGACATTTCTATTATATTACACTAATAAATTTATCAAATCAATTTAAAGATAAATATAGTAATACATATTATTATATTAATTAGATTGTTTAGTGTGACTGCTAAGTCAATATTTGACCCCCTAGTCGAAAATGGCCTGAACTGCTTCGAGAAAAGGATGGTACGGCCGTGCCGTTTTTTGTGCTTGTCTTGGTAGGGGCACTGCCGCTCCCTTAGCTAGAGTCAAATGGCGGGCTGTTGTCTCTGCGTACCGCGCAGGGAAAAAGGCGTGGCGTCGATATTTATATTTTCCGGAACTGTCATCGTAGGTCCCAACTCTAAGTATTCATAATTTTAGAGTCAGGAGAGCCTAGAACTATAGTCAGGTTCATAATGCCCTCCCCACCTTACAGTCTAAAATCCTTTGACAACGTAAATCTAATTTATAAACTATTAATAACGCATTAGCTTTAACACAAGGTGGCGTGTGGTATACATAACAAAGTTGTATACATATACGCTGTAGGTATAGCTCCTTCCCTGTCCCTGTGTGTCGCGGCCCAAACCACGATCTTTTCCTAAAAAAAACAAACTAAAAAACTTACCCTTAATACCGATGAAAAGTTACAGCACAGTATTAGGTCTCTAACTGTCTTAGATAGTCAACCGAGGACATACTCGTTATTAAATGAGTTCACTCTTCAGGGTAATAACTTTTGAAGGTAGTGTAGTATTGTTGAAGTTAAGGCGAAGACTGTTCAGGCTTGTTTCATTATTGTCATTATATTTAGAGGTGACCCTTGTGGTGTAGCGGTAGAGCGATTGACTGTCGTGGGTATGATATCGGACCAGCAGGCACATGCTGTAAGCACGTTTCCAACATATACGCTATATTTGCTGACATCACATTTGAGATGTGATGTCAGCAAATATAGCGTAGGTATGCGTTATTGAAATCTCACCGCGAATTCATCTGTCAGGTGTGTTCAATCGTTCGAAACGCTCTTATGCATGTGCCTGCTATATAGGGGAGTTAGTTAAACTAGGCGGACCTAGATCGGAACGGATCTAGATACTTAACTATAGAATGTCATTTAATATTTAGTACCTGGATTACCAGCTATGCTCGGAATTTTTTTTTGGTAAATTGTATTTTTAGGAATTATATTTAAATACGAATTACATACTGATGGAATGATGAAATATGAATAATATTTTTCGATCTTAATGTCACGAGTGCAATTAGTTTAATATTATACATTATAAGACATTTTCTAAAAATGAATCCTAGCTAGATCGATCTAACGAAACCCCCGGCCTACTAAGTTTCATGACAATCGTTGGGGCCATTTCTGAGATACCTATTATATATTATATATACAGGAATTACTCGTTTGAATATATTAGAATAAATATTCTAGATTCCTATTACACAACAGCGGCTACGAATACTTACCGAATTTCAAAATCTCAAATTACAAAATCCCGAATTTCAAAATACATAATGTACGAAATACCACAGTACGAGTGACCGAAGTTCAAAATTCCAAAGTTCAAAATCCCGAAGTTTAAAATCCAGAAAATAACAATATACTATGCGTTTCAAATGAGAAGATAATCGCGACCGCGGCAACTTCATTCCGTATTCATGAAAAATGTACAGCTAACAACAAAATTTCCATTTCGGACAGGTTCATACGTGTATGGTAACAACGACCTAATTATTAAATTCTTTTCATTAAGCACTTATCAAATTTTTTAGTAATTATAATTATTCAAAAATTCAAAATTACCGCCCGATTAAAAATAAATAAATTTAAAAAGAACCAATAATTTAATTTTTACTTAATGTGTATGTACTTATCCTACCCTATCCTTATCTATCTTGAAAAGGGAATATGGTTCAACAATCATCATAAATATTTAATTGGAAATATATTAACAACAGTGAAGCAACAGTGAAGTATAATAATGTATTTGCTGACCTTACGTTACACAATGAAGTTATCGACACGTATCAAAATGTCATTATGACAGTTATCAACTTATTTGAAACGCATAGTAATTATTAATTAAAGGTGCACCCAGACCTGTATCCGGTGCGAAAGTGCCCATCACGCTAGCTGCGTTGCCTCTTTGAATGGCGATGGCCAGCCTCTGCACCAGGTACTAAAGGTTAATTTTTATAGTATCTTTTTACAATGGAGGTAGTTTTTTTTCATGTGGCTCTTATATCTTCATATATGTTCATGTATAATCTTAATTTGCAAGTAAC
Organism: Eilema caniola; assembly: GCA_949126895.1. Taxonomy (NCBI): domain Eukaryota; kingdom Metazoa; phylum Arthropoda; class Insecta; order Lepidoptera; family Erebidae; genus Eilema; species Eilema caniola. Next base: position 9,045,160 of record OX421460.1, on the reverse strand, counting down.
CTAACACGAAGGGTACAGCGGAAGTGTCCACATACCTTTCTAACTCAGACGTATCTATATCGTGGTACGCAATATCCAACCCGTGCAATTTTTTTATAACCATCCAAACAAAACTACACAAAAATCGAATTTTCATAATTTTGAAGTTCGGTATTTTCAAAATTTGGTCAAAAGACGGCACCTAGACCAAAAGTATAAGCCTTGGACTGGTTCAAGAGTTATCTATCAGAAAGAAAACAATGTGTCCGGGTTGGCAACGATACAAGTGAGCTTCATCCAAATAACTTTGGCGTCTCACAAGGTAGCGTGTTTGGCCCAACGCTGTTCATAATCTATATGAACAGCATTCATGATTCGATCAATACCGAAATAATATGTTATGCCGACGATACTGTAATCATTTTTGATAGTGCGACATGGGTTGAAGCGTTTTCTGGTGCCGAGTCTGGGTTGAAACAAATTTCTACATGGTTATGCCCTAATTTACAGACACTTAATACCAGTAAGGCAAAATACATTTGTATCCATAAATCACCGGCATCGGCTCCTGGCACAGGTTTTGGCATCAAGTTGCACACCTGTAGAGATGGACAACGTTGCAATTGTGAGGATATACACAGGGCAGATAACACTTAATACCTTGGTGTGGTAATTGACGAGAACTTAAACTTCAAAGCGCACATCACCACCTTTTCAAACCAAGTACGAAAGACAGCAAATATAATGAAATTACTCCGCTCCTCTGCATCAACAGCTATCTTAAAACTTATTTACTTTGCTTTGAGTCAGTCACTAATAACGTACTGTATAGGTATTTGGCGTTGTACTCCGAAGACCTTCATCATACAGCTAGAAAGTGCTCAACGCTCGGTTGTACGGACCCTTTAGGTACCGCACAACTCAGCTCTACAGAGACAGTCAGATACTCACTGTGCGCCAATTGTTCATACTAAGATCTTTTCTCAAAGTGCATCAAAGAGTTATACATTCTAAGCACTCTGTACACCTACTCAAGCAACGAGTGTATAGGGTAACTGTTCCAAGGGTTAATACGTCGTTTACAAGCAGGTTCAGTCCACATATAGACTTCTAAATTTACAATAAGGTAGCCAAACACTGTAATGTTGCGAAAAGCTCATTAGGAGAGGTAAAAATCGAGGTGATCAAATGGTTAAACGCCACAGAAATCTTATTACCGCACTAACTAAATGATGTGAATAGTAATCGCCCTCTCACACGTCATCACATATCTATATTTATATAAGCAAATATACGTATATGCACATTATATACCCACAAACATATTTATATACCTATGCATACTACTATATACTTTAATACATACTATATATACAAACATATATTTAATCCTATAGGTACACACCCATTTTATAATCATTCAGTTTTGTTTATCTATTTTATAAACACTTGCATGATTTCTTATTTATATTTTTAGTTTTTATGTTTGTCCCTAAGGTTTGGAGTAAGTACGAAATACCTATTTAATTGACGACTGAGCTATTGTACAAAACTCTTATGGAAAGCGTCATGACACCCACAGGACAGGCTTGCCTAGTGTGGGGTCAACAGAAATATTAATTTTAATTGTATAGTTTTTGGCAATAAATCATTTTTATTATTTTATTTTTTTAATTTGTAATGTGGATTCTAGAATGCGAATAAACACACTTATAACAATATTTTTGTAGAGACGCTCATGGTTTAGTGGTAACCATATCAGTCTTAGAATGAATAAACGATTTTAACAATTTAACACTCTCGACTACGATTAAGATCTGAAGGCAACACACGAGTGGTAAACATCACCCACGTATTTAAAATCTTTGAACAAAGTAAATATAATGCGAACAGTGTATATCTCGTGCATAAATTGAAGTATTCATTGGTCACATTGTGTCACAGTGACATTAGCAACACCAATTTAAAACCGAAATAGGCAAAAATAAACAACAAAAGACGGGTTGCACTCCGGGAGTGCCGGCAGAAGTGAAAACAGTTTCTTTCTTTCTTTCTTCGTTATATACTTAGAAAAAGATAAAAATACCATACCATACCATACCATACCATACCTATAATATAGCGCCAATCATAGAACCTATCACTAATTTTCTGTCTGAAGAAATTAATGGAAAACAAAAAGAAAAAATAATCACAACAAGTAATAAATAAAGAAAAAGAAAAAATAATCACAACAAGTAATAAATTACAAAAAGAAAAAATAAACACAAAAAGTAATAAATTACAAAAAGAAAAAAATATCACACATAGTGTCAGATGCTCAGGTTCGAACCCGGTACTATCTGAAACCATAAGGACTTATATACGAAGCTTCTTTACGCAATTAACAAAATATACAATCTGTAGCCGTTGTAATGTTGTATGACGTTATTCGTCGGTTACGGTTCAAAGGTCAAGTAATCCTGACGCGAGTTTAACACTTTTTACCCATCCAACGCCGCTAAAGAAGTTTTCACTTCAAAAAAATATCCATATTATATGACAGCCTCCGTGACGCTGCGGTAGTGAACGCGGCAACTGCGCAGCGGACCCAGGACTCCAAGTTGCTAGCTTCGGATGCGACTGGGATTAACGCTAGGATGAAGAAGAACATCTATATTTAAGTCTGTTGGCATAACGAAAACCAACAATTCATGTAACGTTACACCCACGGAGGACAGAATATGATTTCATTTCCTTCTCCATGGTTTCACCATTGAAATTCTACTCGCCGCAAAACTTGAGATATTTTAAATGTTCCAAGTTGGGCTACCCTCAATATTTACACGTGAACTCACTGCGAATGATGTCACCTATCAAACTCAAGTGCAGACAGGTCTGACATTAGCACATGACCACGTCCACGTCCGTGAAAGCTCGCACCATGGAAAACCGGTATAAGACGCATTATGCAAGTGCAGAAGATTATATCATTATGTATGTAATTATTTATTATTTGATGAGAACATGACATTCATTGATATAAATTAATATTGTATTAATAAGTCGTTACATATGAAATTGCCGCAATTTTCTTACAGATTCTCATGCGTTCGTTATTCCTGTAATTTAATAGCTATTTCCATATTTTTTTTGCTTGAAAGTTGATTTCAAGATTTTACAACTCTGTTTTATATTTTTGTTTTGTTGGCCGCTTGATAATTTAAATTCGATCTTCAAAAACAGTACTTCCTAAATGCTATCCATTTTGATGATAAATTTCGTATTACTTTTTTACAGATGTCACTTTTCAAAAATGTTGCTGTTAGCTTAATGTTGCCTCATACATATACAAAAAAAAATTAATTTGGATTTGTCATTCCTAAAAAAAGTGCAAAAATGTTAGTACTGCAAATTGGGTTTCTTCCAATTTCTTCAATAAAACGGCAATTTCATATGTAACAACCTATTATAAATGCGTTTACACTTTATCAGTGAAATTCAGCCTTAATAATTATAGTAACCAAAGTCTGCATCATATCGACACGAGACACTCCGACTGAGTTTGTTTTATCTGCAGACGCTGTAAAGGTGTTTATCTTGAGTCACGCACGGATTGATTGATGCCTATTACGGTATAAAGTTTACCTATCCTCTTAATTATACCAACAAATCAGTTAATGTAATATATCTTATATATTTAAACGAGCAATTCTTGTAGGTATATATATATCATTGGTTTTTTTTTGGTTTGTCGTCCAGTTACATTGGTTATCCAGGTAGATTCTTGTTATTATAGGTGGTAGATTTTTTACAGATTAAATAATTTATATACACATATATGCAATATTTAAAAAGAAACTATATACAAATTAAGTTAAAAGTAAATCTAAAATACGGCATTGAATTCATCCGCATCGCATGCCTTTTGTAGTAGCTTTCCCAGAAGACTGGTAGCATTGCCACGTTGTATGGTAATGTATATTCTCTTTTCTAACAAGAAGTTATCCTCCTGCTTATGAGCTTAAGTCCATTTGAAGACTTGGGTGAATGGGGTCACACCAAAACCTTCGGGGTCAAATTCAACTCACCTACAAGCCGGTGCTCGATTGACGGATAAGGCTTTTAGCACAGGCTTCCTCTCATAGAGTTAGGTCTCTGTTTATTTTATCTGCAGACCACGGTTCTGGGGATTAGCTGCGTTTATACGTACAGGACCGGAACGAAGGATTTACCACGCGCCAGTCCAAAACCGTCATACGGAACGAACGTGAGAAATTTAGCGACGCGCCGGGAACGACAATTCGATCTGACTGTTGGCTCCCGCGAAAACTGTGATACGATATCACAGTTTTCATGTCATCAACAATTTCACAATGTTGGCTTGGGGCGCGGAGGCCATTACGCAGTTCTGGAAAATATGGTATGTATCCTTATCTTCATCTAAATTTCTTTTCCCATATATGATATCTTCTGATGCTGTCCAAACCGACTATGAACCCAGCCAACGCTACTACCACATGGGATTCCATTTTTAAACAATACAGGAATGTGAAAGATCTGCGCTTCCGAACTGTGGTCATAATTTCGATCCGCAGTCCAAGCAGGCAGATCGAACCGGCGGCGGCAGTTTGGAACGCGGTCCCGATGCGTGGTTAAAAACTGTACGTGTAAACGGCGCTGTTTAGTCACGTACACACCTTCTTATTACTAGTTCTGTCTGTGAGACATACTTACTTAAAAATGTGACCTTAAAAAGAGCTACCTATCTATTATAATAAGAAAAGAGTCCGAAAACGAATGAACAATAGAGTTCTAGAACTTTGATTCAATGGTATATCTAAAACAACATAATAAGCTTCCCCTTAACTTGTTACTGGCTTTAAAACACAAATCCGCCATACTAATTAGCATTGCTTGCTCGTTAGCCTTTTCAGCTAATTTGAAACATTACTTTGTCTGCAAGCCCGTAGAACATAAATAGAAACATGTGTACACTGTGTACAGGCAATGACAAAATACGTTTTGCTTTTCAATTTTAAAAATCAGGCCTCTGTTTTTAGACTTTCAATTAAACTAAGAAACAACCGAAAGATGAGTTGCATTGGACCTCCATCCCACTGCCCACTGGTGATATTAAAGTTCAGTCAGGTCAGACAGTCGATTTTTTTAGGCTCCAACTACACGTAACGAATGCTACAGATATTCGAATGGCAACCTGGGCTGAGGGCTTTCAAATCTCTATTAAAACTGTAAATATAATGCTCTGTAACATTACTCTTACCGGTAGTACTTACACCAGGAATACTTGCTTTCCGAATTATATAGTTTATATAGTTATGTTATATTATAGTAGGTATACTCGTTTTGCGACCGCGGCTTCGCCCGCATAGACATTCTGTACTTTATATTTATTATAGGTACAAACCTTTGTCTTGAATCACTCTATCTCTTCATATATCACTTATATCACTCTGTCGTCTTAATAGGGTTGTAGTAAACTCGTCTCAGATTATATTCGTCTTAGTCATGTGCGAAAATACATTTAAAAGTACTGTCAGAAATAGTGATGGACGGAACTCGAGATCTTTAAGTCCTAATTTAGGGACTAGACTCGATTTTTGGAGACTGAACTCATAAAAGAGAGCTCAAGCCTTTTTGACACTGACAAGACTTGTGAGTCCTCACAATATGACTCGCGAACTTGAGTCTTTTAACAATAATATATTTAAAGAGACTTTTAAGACTCGAGTTCATTGCTACTTCCGAAATCTTTTTAAAAAAGTGAGTTATTTTTCTATTGATATAAATTTCTAGGCTATAGGTGGTTAATAACCTGTAGCCTAGATATTATTAGAAACTAGAATCACTAGTTAGAAAGCTAAGTTGAAGTGTTTAGACCACAGACAGAGGGAAGCGACTTTGTTTTATACTATGTAGTGATGATTGAAATTTAACTAAAATCATATTTGGCAACATAACAAGCATGAGTATATTACCTACTTTTGTAGGTATACTGCTAAGTAGATGAAAAATATTTGAACGTGTTGTTTTTACGGAGACACAATCTGTGTATCTTGCCGCCATATGGCACGCTAAGATATCATATCCCAACCATGAGTACAGAATATTTATTAGTACCTAGTGTAGGTACATGCGCAACGGCTACTCACCGATTCCTTCCTGAAACTGAGGATACTGCGATTGCCACGTTCACTCACCAGCTGCTTCTCTGCACTTGAGCTGCAAAATACCACAGAGATCAATTTACAGCTACTTAGTAACATGTTTCGATGATTTTAATATGAACCAATCTCTTTTTAAGATTTTTACACGTGGAGGAATAATATGAAACAGCAAGAGTTAAATTTATTATTGGGTGAGAGTTTGTTATTAAGTTTATCTAGCCCGATTAGGTATTAAAATGATCCCATCAGCCTTTTACGAGATGGCAACAAAAAATTACAAAAATATTAACTGATGAACACTATATGTCGATAGTGTAAAAACTTATTTAATTAGTATTTATTACACACGTGAGCGTTCGCAAAGTCATTTGTACCTATTTGTCTACACTGATTGGTACAAAATACTGCTGTGCGGCATATAAATATATGATATTCACCTAATATTTTTGTAATTGGACATTGTGAAAATATTTCAAAAATACATATTACATCCTTAAATGCTCTCGCCTATTTCACTCCGGGGTTGGCAGAGATAGCAGCCCGCCATTTGCTTATATTCTTACATACTTTACTAGACTCCATAACCGCCATTAAACCTAAATTTAAAATTAATCAATTTGGAGAAAGCCATTTATTATTTAGTGTTTAATGTAGGCATTGACTTAATGTATAATGTAATAAAATTATTATTATTCTATTAATTCTCTGCCCCTCTAGACAAGTCATATACTTCAAATGCCATATATTCGCTATTCTATTCCACCACACGCCGGCTAGCGAATTGCCGCTTGTCTAGAGGGGCTGTGCGGAAAAGAATCGCTGCATAATTACAGCGCTCAACTCATGTAGATATAACGAACCATTTTCGTTCTCAACGTGTGCGTTCTCTAAATCTCAATAAGTACACGAGCACACTTTACAGGATTTCTTCGAAATCCTGTAAAGTAAACTCATATTTTGTTTTTAAGTAACATACATCACGTTTTGTCGATAATTATGTTTCAGTAGACGGAACGAAAGTTAGTTAGTAATAACACATGACTCTGAATAGGTAATGATGTGGAAAAAGATCCTTCTCTTGCAAGAGAATGACTTGGATGTATGAGGCCTCACTTAAAACTTTGGATCAAAAAACCACACCTGCAAACTTAATCTACGTTTTCTGATTTACGAGCCAGGCGCAAGCTTTTCTGTCGGAGTTGGGGGAAAATGGCGGCAAGAAAGTATATAAAAACAGGGATCGGGCTTCAACGTGTTAGCTTTGAAGCCCTTTGTACTTCATTTAATTTTAAGGCTACGTTAAAGTTATTTTTAGAATATTTTCTCCAGTACACAACACACATCTGTAGCTTACAGTCTGCCAAGCTAGGTGTTGGGGCTGGAGACGTAGGTTATACATTCGAATGTTACCTTCAAAGACGTTTCAAAGGGTTAGCCAACCCCCGTTAATAGATTTTCTTGGGGCAGAAACGCGTCTTATGCGGGAAAATCATACGTACTAATTATTATTATATATGAATTATATATTTATAAATCACGTTAAGATACTTTATTTATAACAATCATTTATTTTTGTTTGACAAAAACATTTCCAGGCATTCATAATTATAAGATTATCCACGTAATTTAAGTTTTGCAATGCGCATTTAATTACGTGAGCATTAAACATAACTGAAGTGGACTCATCTTCGTCAACATCACTTAGGGCCTCTTTTTGTGTGTTATTCACATTCTCAATAAGATCTTTAAATGATTTATTTTATAAGGTGCCACATTGTCATCAATGGAAGAATATTCTGAGAAACCTTGGAGTATAGAGGATTCTTCATATACTTCCAACACGACGTCAAACTCGCTATTTCTGAAAACTTTGTTTTCAATGGAATTGCATCCCATCCCGCTGTGATGGTTAGAATCGAATCACATCATGTACAATCAATGAATATTACTATCAAGTTGCAGCGATCGGCGGAAAAGACCGTATTATGTGTAAAATCGTATTAAGCAGGTTCTACTGTATTAACAGCAATTTGTACACCTGCTTACTACATCATTATCTGTAATAAATTATACTTCATTGGTATATTGTTGCACATTTTTTTGTTCTACGTTACATGCGAGTTGTGAGCGAGTAGGTACATTTTGTCATTGTGTTTGGCAATAGCAAAATAACCTTTTAAACCAATGAGATTTAGAAACAATATACATCAATGATTTAAACGATGTTTTTTTTTCTTATTCATGGGAAAAATCCATGTTTGTGTTCTTTTGACGTGAGAATCAAATATAGGATGGTGTGTGGTGTTCCGTCCTTCATGCCACGTTCTCTACATTGCATCTTATCTGCGATGTCACGGACATGAAGGCTGCCTAACCGCGGATGCAAAAGTTCCTCACGCAAAGATTACACGTGACTTCATTTCCCTATCTACGAGTGTTTCATTAGAAAGGTTAAATATATAAAATAAGGATTAAACACTTATTATATTCTAAATATAAAGTTTCTATGTCTGCTAGAAATGCCTTAGAATTTTGATAATCGATCAGTCAGTAAGTGACAAAATTAAGGAACATTGAATCGTTATAATTCTTAAACTCACATTCAAATTGAATGAAGTTTGAAATTACCGTGTTTATACTATGAATGAAGATAAATGATGGTATAGGATATACCAAATATTGTGAGTCATCCTGAGTTAGCTCTCCGTTAGAGGAAATCATTCATCTACACGTCACAGCATTCTCTGCAAATCAAGATGGAATTGGGAGTGCAATGGACTGCGGTTATTGGACAATACTGTCCCACGGACTGGATTGTTAGGGTTCCGTGCTCAATGGGTAAAAACGGATCTTTATTTCTAAGACTTCGCTGTCTGTTTGTCTGTGTGTCTCCAGCTCCGTCAGGACATAGTGGAGGAATGGAAGCTACGACTCGGGCAAGTAAGCGCAGGATAAACTGTGATAGCTGTGGTAAGATGGAGTGCTAGTCAGAGAGGTCCCACGGTGGCTTCTCATAACCGCTGAAGCAGGCGATCATCGGACACTAAGCTGAATTTTATTGCTTGTGTAAGTAGTGGGTTCATGCCGACAGTGTAATGGCTAGAATTCAAACCCGGGATCCCTCAATCTTAAGACCAAATCCTTAATATCTAGGCTACCAATGCATGTTTGAGATTTTTTATTTTAATAATCAAACTATATTGATTTATCACGTTTTATATAATAAATCTCTTGACGTGATGTTGATTCTCTAAATATAGGGTGAATAGTTAACGCAAGCGACTCTCCGTAGCTAACCCGACATTCAAAACAGTAGAATGAGACAAAGGAAACTAAAAATACAAAAGCCATAATACATAGAATCGCGTTGTTTTTATAAAATTTGAGTGACGTGAGGACGAACGTGAGGATAATTGAAGGTCAAAACTTATATTAATCTACGTCAATTTTTACCTGATTTTATAGCAAGAGATTGCTAATCGGACTCGTGCATTGAAGGTTCATCACAAAATGTATTTGATACAAAAGTATAAATGGGTTCGTAACTAATTAAAAGCTCTGGGGCCCCACCGAGATCTTCGGGGCCCAAGATTAACTCACCTGTAAACCGGTACAGCTGCTGGTCAACGGACGAGGCTCAGAGGCGTGTTGTCCTCTTAGGGTTGTGAGGACAGGCGACAGTCACTCCCGCAAATGATGAGAAAAACGAGGCCCAGAGGACCTCATCTATTACGAAAGAGGCTCCGGCGCAGACTTTTCACTTAGGGCTGGTTCGATCCTGGTAGCTCCCATAAGTTATCCAAATAAAATTTTTAGAAAGAGAAGCTGTAAGCGGACCCCCAGGTGTAGTTTCTACCACCTGTTATTAATTACAATATTTATTAACGAACGATTCTATAAAGGATTATTTTTCCTTTTGAAGTACGGAACCCTGTCGTCAGATGCAGTATATCATTGGTTTACATTCATGTAATACTGAATTCAAGTGATGCAACTGTCTCTTGCTTATATTGTGAGTGAAGTGAAGCTGAGACATCTGTACGAGCCGCGGCGGATATCCTCTCATTTTATTGTTAAATTTTACGACACATGAGTTATTGCACTCTGTGCCAAACACAAATGCATCTTTTTTCAAGTTGGTTGTGGGTGTTATTTATTTATGCTCAGAAGTGCTGAGGGCAAAAAGTCCTATTGAGAAATAATATTATCTACGTATTGGCTATTTAAATTTTAATTTTTAGGCTTAGCGTACCAAAGTAATTTTTTGGTTATTTTAAGTGGGTAATGGCCCGTCCATTATTGTATTTTAGGCAGTTAGAAGTAGTGATTGCATAATAGTACATTATAAAACAAGTGTGTAAAGTTGGTGGCTACCGCTGAGACGCTATTGATCTTAAGAGAGCCGAGGACGGTAATCATCAATACACACCTGTTTCATACGATGTTTTTCAACATTCTTGTGCATAAAATAATACTAAAATAGATATTTATCCTTGCAGTTTTCAGGTAGTAAACTTTCCATAACATTAAGGATTTCACAACAATCACATCATACATCGGAAGTTGAACAACATAAATCAATTTCTTCGTAACTAGTACTTGTACACATATTTATTAATAAATAACTATAATTTCAAAAGTGAAAACAAGTAGTGAAATATTTTTTCGCAATATCAATTTGTTTTCCTATGCGCGCGCATCTCGATCGGCCAAAGACTAAAAGAGGTTACTTTTTGTTGCGGACTATATGGGGATTTTAAAGTTTTACAGGGAAAACGAAAGTTGCAATTAGTTAATTGAATAAAAGTTAAAAAGAAGTTTTAAAAAAACTGCAATTAGTTAATTGAGTGAAACTTTTGTTTATTAAACAAATAAAAGTAGGGATTATCTATTTATATACGAAGTTGCGTGAAATGAGCAAGTAATAGGTTGGTATATTAATTTATTTGCACTATTGAACACGGCCTTTTTTGTATCGAAACTTTTTACAAACGCAGCAACTTGACCAATAAAATTTAAAAAAATAATCTATAACCCACTTGTATTTTATAGCCTTGAAAAGCCACAGTTTGATTACAGGTGTCATTATGTGCCTAATTATGGTGATATTAGATCCAGTTATGAGCAAGTATAAAATAACAAGAATAATAAGTACAGGATAAATTAAATTTAAAAAAAAAAAACATTTTGTAACGGATCTTATTATTGGTTTTATCTTCTAATACCTGCATAAAATTCTCGTGTCACAATATTCGTTCCCATACTCCTCAGAAACTACTGGACCTATTTTCAAGAAATTTTGTGTGCATATCGTGTTGTAAAATGTATACGAAAAAGAGACAAACTGCACCAAGAGGCCAAGAAATAAACTAATGATGAACACAAACGAGAAAGAAACATGCAATATAGAAACACAAGCAATAAAACTATAAAATCCCTAAAAAATTAATATTATCAAGCCGAACTGGAAAAAAGTAATGGAAACTTTAAGAAAACGTGGGACACCATAAAAGACATTTATAAGTTCAAGAAGACAAATGACACACCCAAGGAGCTATTGTCTATTGGAAACTCACTAACGGCTTCACTAAATGCTGTCAACACTTATTTCACTAGTGTAGGTAGTGAACTGGCCAATGCAACTCTCCAGAAGCTAGGTAAAACGGAGGTTGAGTTGGCTTCACAAGCGCGCCGCCTGGGATCCCAGCTTAGCTCCATAACTTTCACACAAACCAAGTGAACATGAGTTTCCCAAAGAAGTGGAAAACATTATAGCATCCATAAAATCGACATGTGCCCCTGTCTATGATGGCATCACCAGTAACGTTATCAAGCCTGCCAGAAAAATACTTGCAGAACCGATTACCCACCTCTGTAGCCTTAGTCTGGGGCAGAGGTCTTTTCCGGCCAAGTTTAAATCCGCGATTATCACCCCGATACACAAATCCGAGGACAAGAAAACTGTTTCCAACCTATCTCGCTACTGTCTTGTCTATCTAAAGTACTGGAAAAATTGGTTAACCAGAGGCTTGTTGGATATCTGGAAAAAAACAAACTGTTAACACCTCGCCAATTTGGTTTCCGGAAAAAACTTTCCACAAATGATGCTGTTTTAACCTTCACATCGACTGTAACCAAACATGTGGACGCGCAAAGAAAGGTAATAGGAGTGTTTCTGGACCTAAAAAAGGCTTTCGATACCGTCTCGATTCCTATCCTATTATCAAAATTAGAAATGATGGATATTAGAGGACATGTCCTTCAATGGTTCCGGGACTACTTGACGAACCGGGAACAGCGAGTGAGAGTCGAAAAACACATGAGCGACTCCGCTACATGCTAATATTATGGTATCCCACAAGGCAGTACAATAGGACCGACGCTCTTCCTTGCATACATAAACAGTATTGCTGAATTAACCCTAAACAATGCGAAAACTATAATGTTTGTCGATGATACCGTTGTTCTCTTCTACGTGGGAACGCTAGAAATATGGCTGAGGCAGGCTTGGTGATGGTTACAAAAAAGCTCCTAATTCAAATCTACAGAGCGCTCTGTGAGTGCATTCTAGACTACTGCATCTGTTCCTGGGATAGAGCCGGTAAGAAAAGAATGAAACAGTTAGAACGAGCCCAACGAGCTGCCTTGGAACCCAACGAGGTTCTTATGTTTCCGCCTTTCCGTCACCCGACATCTGACCTTTACAAAACTACTCAGGTACTTACCGTTCGTAAACTGTTCATTTGCCGGGCCTTATAATAAATACCACCGTGTATCAATCTCATATCCACCTAAAAACGACAAAAGACGATTCCAATGTCCAGTGCCACTAGTAAATTCCAGCTGTGCCCATAGACACCATGACTACTAGGCACCACGAATATAAAATATGTTAGCTAACTTACATACACATAAAATGAACAACAATACATTCAATAAATATATACGGACACAAATTATAGACATGGACTATGACCAAGTTCTACTTGATTTCAAAACCGCTAACCTACACTTACACAAACAAGCAATTCCGATGATAGACACATACACCCACACAAACACACGAACACACACACACACACCCCACACCCCCACACACACTCCCGCACCCACAATCATACCCACACAAACACACACACACACACACACACACACACACACACACATACACACACATGAACACATGCACACACACACACAACCACACACACGCTAACACACACACTAACACATACACACACACACACACACACACACACACACACACACACACACACACTAAAACATACACACACACACACACACACACACACACACACACACACACAAACACAGAAGCATACTTAGCCTAGAGCCATTAAAATTATATAAAGGAATAATACTTAGCATTCTTTATTTGCTGTTTTTTTTCTATTTTATGTATTTGTCTATTTTATGCAATTGTCATTGAAACTAAATTTTGACACATGTAATGTGGGAAGGAATTGTCTCCTGAGATACAGGTTAACTCAACTTAGTTCAGGAGACAACGACTCTGTTAACTCTGTACTTAATGGTTTTAATGAATAAATATTTAAAAAAATATTATGTTTTGTCGGTCCAAAACTTGGCCACAGCAATGACTCTATAAAGGTCATCAGTAGAACAGGTGAAAGGGCGCAGCGAGCAGGAGAGCAAATGTCATCACGTGATGGGGTGTCCCCTGCTAAACATAAACCTCTCAAAGAACCTCATTTGCAATAGTAATGTATTTTTTGTACCACATGATATTACTCTCGACTTTTAGTAACCATGAAACTAATGCAAAATATATTTTTTTTGTTGAAATTATGTAGCCATATTGCCATATCTAATGTGTTCTTTTGATGACTACATCAATCTACTATGTATAATTATTTAGTATTATATTCTATGGTATAAAGATTAGGTACCTATTCCATTAAAAGACATTCAAATTATGTAGTATTAATTTAACTGATCTCGTACCAAGGTGAATTTTAGATGTTTAATATACCTTGCCTCGGTACGAATCATGTCATTGCTAACAGTTTATTGGATGATACATACCATGGTACGAAACACCCAATGCAATTATTGCAATTAGCGCCTTCGGATGATGCAAACCGTGGTTTGTATCATCTAAGCACCCATGTGGTACGGATATACCTATTATTTGCATAAACATTTGACACCATTATACACAAGTGCGTTATAAACTTTGTGAATCTTATGTTTTTGACTGCGTGACTCCTATTTGACTCCTATTAGCTCCTACTACAATTGTCAGACAGCACACATTAATCACATCACAAAACTGATTGTAACTCTCACAACTTGGCTGTTTTACTATAACTTATTGGTAAAGTTCGAATACGTCAGTGTCGTATCGGTGTGCGGTGATTGAGCAAGTGTATTCGTGCCTTAGGGAACACACTTATCGTTGACAGTATCGTAGTTATCCTAACTAATATTGTTAATGCGAAAGTGAGATTGTGTTTATTCAATGTGTGGTAAAAACGGTTGGTTGAATTTACCTGAAAATGGCACACAGAAAGAGACTAAGGCCTGGAAATGGCCTTTCCTCGGCCCTTTCCAGCCCTAAGTGTGATACCTAATAGAACCTGCAGATCTTTTAAAGACAAAGGTAACTCGTAAAGTTTTATTTACGTGTAACACAATAAAACCACACAAAGTCATTAGGATAAACCCATCACAATAAAGCATAATACAAAAGTCTCTACGGGGAATCCTATGGCATGTGCTCGCATCATCGCAGGCGGAACGTCCAAAAACCTGTTCCTTTACCGGTGAATCTTTTTTCTTACGGTATGTTTAAGTGCAAGTAAATTAAATTCATCAAGTCGCTGGGTTTAAGAGGTTTAAATCTCTCTCTTAGTTTTTCAAGATGGTCAATGTCAAATATTAGATTCGGTTACCTACTACATAGTATTATTTAAAACAAAATAGAGAAAATAGGTTAAAGAAAGATAAGCTTCTGACAATCAAACTAATAAAGTTTTACAATATTGTCTAATTACTTGACTTACTTGATAATAAGATAAACCTCATAAAAATTATTTAAATATTAAGTGCCTTATGTCTTGTTTTTTTTCTCAACGCTCTTGGCTGCTGTTAAACAATTAAATATCTTGAATTAGTTAGATATACTTTTTTATAAGAACACGATTTCATCGCAATATAAAGCTATCTTGTAAATCCTTCAAGTACTTCCATTGTTGGTATGCATATTAGTATACTGGAGATTGCTGGAAATGGCATTAAATACAAAAACCTCATCGCCCAGGTGGGTATAAGGTGCTTACATAAACCAGACGTATTACTACATTTATTATGACTAACTAAATAATTTTTACCATGACGTGTTAAAGTCTGGGCAAAGAAGAGGATAGGAACTATGCACTTTTTCTCTTTAACACGTCATAGGATGACCTTTGATATTTGAGTTCGATTATTTTAGTGAGACAACCGTATGTCCTTGCCCTTTGTTGCCCCGGTGATAGTAGTACTATATCCTACTTCTACAGAGGAGAGATCTTATCAAAATTTCAAACACTGTCATTTGCCTACACGATATCGTAGATATAAACAGTATAATAATATTAGATAAGATATTCTGCGTATAGCAAATAGCAATACAGATATTGTTTCACGTAATGTAATCTTAGGCCCCACAGTACAATATTTGTTGGTCTATTGTGTTCCGTTAGGACCTCTGCTTGTTCGTGAACAAAAGATAGAAGAGAAATTATAATATTCATTTGTTCAATCAATAGTAAACTATTAAAATTTAGGACGGTCACGGAATGATTATGTTATTCCCTCGCAAAATACACAATTCAACGTCGATAATTTGATTGTACTTACATATAACACATAAAACGGCTTCTGAAACTGAAGAGATTTCATTACAGGAGCTTGTGGGGTATGTAAGAATGGCGTGCGAATGTGTCTCGAGCCGATCAAAACCGCACCTATATCTATATTACATCTGCTCTATGGAACTCTGACTGCCCTGTGTTGTATGAAGAGCAATTCGCCCCTGCCCCTGTCTATGCCTAGAGAGAAAAAGAGAACACGATCGAAAAATATTAAACAGTATTTTTTCTGGTGGTGATTTAGATAGTCAATGCTGCTTGAGACAGACATTAGTGACAGTATCACCTAAGGCAGTCTCGGGTATTAGAAGCGTTTCTAGACGTCGTTGATTGCCACTTAACTTCAGACGGGCCATGTGCTTACAGAATATTTATGTTGCATCTCTGAAATATTTCAATTTGGAGATTGCGCCTACACGACGATCGATTTTGCGAACTACATAATATACTTAATTCGCGAATATACGGTGGCCAGCGTAATGACTAAGGGCTCATTCAGAATGCTCGTTTTGTGAAGTCAGATTATAAGCATCTTGGAACATTTCGTAGGATCTAGCTCTCATCTGCAAATTTTTAAGTATTTAAGTATTATAAGTAAGCAGCCTACTAGTCTTATCAGTCATTCAATCAACAGCCTAGCCTATTTACTTAACAGAGCCGTTCAACGAGCTTCCTGAATGATATTTAGCCATTTAAAAAATCAGTCAGGTAAATGAGTTGGTATTATTGCGCTGCTTTTTTCAATAATCATTAGCTTTCTGCCTTATTTTGAGTTGATTCACTATCGTACAAATTACTTAAGCATTGGCCGGCCAGTTTATTTAATGTTGTAAAAACGCTACAGCTGAATATCATTTAGGAAGCTCGTTATACGGCGCTGTTTACTAAAGAAGCTACTAGGTTGTGGATTGAACGGCTGATTAGGCTAGATGAGTTGTTGGTTCGTAACCTTATATATCTATGAAATAGAGTAGGTATGCATAAATAAGTAAGTCCATATATCGCCTCTTTGCTTCGATAATGTGTTATCTTGAAAACTGCAATTTTACAGGAGACTGATTTTTAACTTACAAAACACAATTGTGACGAAACAAAGAACTTTTTTACTGTAGATCATTAATTTATTATTTAATACAACAAATATAGTATTTGAAAAGTTGTTAAAATCTTGGCTATTTGAAAGCTTAGCAAGAAATTGACTTCATTTTCAAAAAGGGGGAAAATATATCACGTTATTCTTGCAAAAAATTAATAACATAAGTGTTACAACCTAAGTAGTCACGGTGTTGATGATATTACTTTTGTTATGACACTGAGTTATGTCATAAATAAACATTGAAGAAATAATAACTATTGGATTTGAGAATCAATTTTTATTGAAAAAAAGAGGAACCGATACCTCACTTATTGTAATTTATATTATGACAAAACCAACATAATACCTGCTACAAAAATAATCACAATTTGTATCGCTTACTTACTGAGATTACAGAGTCCACGTCATAATTTCGAAATAATCTGGCCGACCGTCAAAATTCTGAACGCTCATTTCGCCGATGATGAATTCAACGAATGGTTGTATGGTCGACTGTTAAAACTCCGAATGGTCATTCCGCCGATAATCAGTTCTACTAATTATTGTATGGTCGACTGTTAAAACTTCGAATGCACATTACGCATTTTTTTTTATAACTATGCAGAAATAAATATTTTTTCTAACTGTTGCTCGGGTCGGGTAGTAGATGCAGCGTACTATTGGTTTACTGACGACGATTTAGTTTACTGACGATGTAGCATACCATCGTTTTAGTGTACTAACGATATAGTGTACCAACGATTTGGCGTACTGTCGATGTAGCGTACCATCGATTTGGGGTACTGTCGATACATTAGCCTGTCGATGGAATTTTCGATACAGCGATCATCGATGTAGTGACTGTTGATATTATGAACTAGACCCATTGAACTGTGCCACATCAGCGTAACGCTGCACTGTGTCTCTACACTGTGATTAAACGGATTTCTTCATCACAACATAATACCACAAATAATGATAAAGTTCATCATCGGCGTAATAAGCTTTCGAAGTTTTAACAGTCGACCATACAATCATTCGTAAAACTGATCATCGGCGAAATGACCATTCGGAGTTTTAACAGTCGACCATACAACCATTCGTTGAATTAATTATCGGCGAAATGAGCGTTCGGAATTTTGACGGTCGGCCAGATTATTTCGAAATTATGACGTGGAGCCGAGATCACATTTTACTAGACAAGTTAAAGCATCTTTAGTTTAAATCTGCTTGATGACGATGAGGAGTCAGTCGACGAACTACTGCTACTACTAGTTGAATCACAACGATGGCAATTAGATTTTTTTTTTTATAAATAGGACACGTCAATTTGACTTTACCTCGCCTGATGGTAAGCTGAAGGTAAAGTCTCAAGAACAGTTGTCTCAGTTTTTTTTCTTCATTCATTTCATTCATTCACAACTTCATTTACGTCCATTACATCCTCTATATTTGCATCCTCCACGCTTAGCATTGTGTAATTTTCTAAAACAAAAGACGTTCTGTTGCTTTAAATCTTTAAAATATTTTAGTACCTTCTTTGATTTATAATGTACCTTATTTAACCTACTATGCACGCCTGATAACGTGTTCGAGAATAATAGCGTGTAATAATCACTTAGTAATAAACTAACTAACGAACTCGCAGACGTAATTAATTAGTTTTATTATGAGGCATAGATTAGGATTTATACGAATCAAACATTATTACTAAAATATTATTATCAATTAGTACCCATATTTCTGTGCATTATTTAAATAGTAGATAGAACTATTATTTAAGTCAGACGCGCGTTGATATCTCGCACAGCGAAGTAGGTACCTATACTAAGATTTATGGTTATACCTACACACAAATACGTAGTTACCTACACTTGTGTTTATTTCAGGAGTATTTGCATGTTCCATTGTCATTGCCAGTTTAACTAGTTTTTTACTTCTAGGTTCCATCTGAAAAATTAAGTACCAATGGCTATTAGTTTTAGCATTAACAAAGTACTATTTGGAAATAATTCCTAGAAAACAAATTTATTTTTGTTCTAAAACGAGACATAAACAATTATCTATAGCTTAAATTTTATATTAGAAAAAGTTTTATTACCTACAATGTTACATCGTAAGTTAAGACAAAGCAAAATTAACAGCCTTTCGGCAGCAGTGTGACATAAACATAATATAACAATCGACCTTCCGTATTATTTTTCAATATCAATGTGTCAAAGTTACATATCACATTATAAAATTAAAAATCGTATTTAAATTGAACCTTACCTTTGCAATTAAAACGCGATATGGTCTAAGTCACGTTTTTGCAGAAATTCTTTAACACCTTCCACTGCAAGCGCGCGGTGGCTACTATTATGTTGCGTTGTCGCATCAAACCTCTCCGCAGTAAGAGACAACGTGATATTGTGATCTATCACAGTGGCGCTGTCTTTTTCACCCACAGATTAGCTATTTCGCGCGTAAAAAAAATCACGTTTTGTGAGAAAATAAAATCGGATACGGCGGTTTTAATTATCAAACAATAAAAAAAACGATTTTTCGGATATGTCACGTTATTGAAGCAAAGAGGCGATATCTACGTAGACTTAAAGGAGCTTCAGGTTTTTATTTCGTATTATATTTCATTGTTATTAGGTCTGTGCAATATAAAAGTCCGAACCACACATTACATACAAAATCAAAGTCAAAAACGAATTGAACTCAACGAATTGAAATCATTCTTCTTCCACTTGTCGATTGAGAAGAAAGGTTGTTGTTTTGATTAAGTGTAATGATATTAATCTGTGTGGAACAAATGAAAGTCAATGAAACTCATTCTCGTTGTGGACACGTGTTCAATTTGTGCATCGTTGACCCGGGACACAATGCAATTATCGGCTAGCTACTAGCGTTAGTAGATAGGTACCTACTTAAGCGAGTTTTCGGTAAATTCCAAGCGAATTCTGGGATCTGAAATGCTCTGTGTGACATACGCAAGTCTAATCATGTTAGTACGTAGGTGGCAGAGCCTCTCTACGTGTATTTGATTATTCAGTGTTGTTTTTTCAGGACCAAAGACTGCAGGTCAACCTAGGCTTATATCAATCAGATCAAGGACATTTTAAAAAGCAACCTGCTACGCCTTACGCGATTCTGTTAACACTTTGTTTAGAGCTTATCAATTGAGGAACAATATATGTAGTCGTAGGTACTATGAATTTGGAAAAAAAAAGCATTTTTCCGTGATAAAGAAAAAAGTAATCTTGCTTACAAGCTCCACACATGAAAATACTATGAAATAAGCAGTTGAATGTTGTACTGTGTGATATAGCAGCTGCACAACAAAATTATGTTTTCACAGAAACCGATTAATAACATATTCCATTGAAAAGTTACATTTGGGGTTGCATTTGTCAGATGTTGTTATTTTCTTTTTAAGATATCAATGGGGTAACAACTTCCGTCGGGATAGCGAACGCGGCCGCTACTCAGGAGGCGCGGCGTCGATCCCCGCTCAATACAAATATCTATATGCATAAATATGAGTATTTGCATTGATCTGGTCGTGCCTCGGAAAGCACGTTAAGCCGTCGGTCCCGGTTGCTATACGAACATCTATGGCAGTCGTTACGGGTAGTCGGAGCCCTCAAAAATTCAACTACTAGTCTAACTGCAATGTTTCGCTATCGCCTTTGGGTTGTAGAGATCAGATGGCTGTCGCTTAACGGAAAATATCGAAGTTCAGCCAAATGTGCAGTTAGACTGGTAAAGCTTGGAGTCTGGGGTCCCAGTCTCCAAGTTGAAAGCTTCAGATGCGACTGGGACTAACGCTAGGATGAATAAGTAAGAGGCATAACAAAATCATTACATCATTTTTTTACGCATAAAGGAACGCGTGGTTCCCGGCAGAGTAGAATTTGGGCCACCCCGTCTCTTCCCATGTGGTGTCGTTCAAGGCGTCTAAGGGATAGGGCTGATTAATTTTAACATCAGCTAGATATGTACAGCCTATAGACTCAGCCTCAGATGCATGGCTCGAGTCAACAATAGTGCCCGGAATACGGCAATAGGCTCACCCCCTATTACGTGGGACCGAATACAGATTGGTGAAATGTGGGTGTTAATTCACCTCTGCCTAACCCTCCGGGGATAAAGGCGTGATTATATGTATGTATGTAAAGGAATGTAACATTTCAATCTATTCAAACGAAAATCTAGAATTCAAATGGCAGTAACTTAACAAATATCTACATCAATTATTATAGTATACTTTACTAGCTGTTGCCCGCGGCATACCCCGCGTAGTGTTTAGATCCCATTCTCACAAACCCTTGGCAAAAGGGATAAAAAAAAGAATATAATCTGTCCCTGTGCCACCACAGTCAGATCCGATCAGACGATAGAGCGTCATTGTATAACAAACATCGTCACATACTTTCACATTTAGTATCTATTAGCTTTTTTAATCATGCGGTGACTATTGAAATTAATTCTTTTATGTACAGTCAAAAAATGTAAAGAAGGGCAAGAATTATTAATACTAGCCCACAGCGAGTATTTCACACAAGATGTACGAAATTGACGTTTTGTAAATTGCATAAAATAGGTGTTGTGACGGTATGCCTCTTGGTCACCTCTTCTGATGATAAATGGCATACAAAAGACTTACTAAACCACAAAGTCAGTCAGTAGTGGCACATGTACATATTGTCCCCCTTGCTTCATGCCTCTTGCTCGCCTCTTATTATCGGCTTATTTCACGCCTTAAGGCAGTTGTCGTTTTAATTTCACAATCATATACGGGTGAGGCGCTTTCAAACCAAAAGAATTAGGTAAAATAGCCGTGTTAAATTATAAAACTCTATTTTGCGAAGTAATTAGAAGCAATAGCCATTTATCTTCCCAGAGCTTGTGGCAAAACCCAATTACCTTTTTTGTGAACGAAGCAGGACCATAAACTCGTTGATAAAAGAATTCGACGGTGCATTCAAAGAGAGGATTGTACTACAGAATGCAATATAACTTGCGGGTGATGCAACGATGAAAGTTTATAATACAGATGGAATAATGGATAGATGGATGGATAAGTATGACAAAATCACGCCAGAGGTTAGGCGGATATAGATGTTTTTTTACAGAGTAGAATTATAGTTTGGCCTATCGCATACGCTATTTTTATCTAGGAAATGGGCAAAGACGCTGAGTATTGTGTGATGGGTAACTTAGCATGAAATCCGTAGGTAGGTACATACTTGGGCATACTTAAAAATCTTAAGGGGTTGTTAGTTGACATCGAAAGTACGAAATGTCACAGGAATTCTAAAAAAAATTACACCTTATATAATCTCAAGCTGAGCAATTTTTTTTGTGTAACAGCACGGATTCTAGAAGTATCACATCGAAATCTATCCCTTGTGGAATATAAAAATTATAAAAAAATTAAATTATAGTAGTTTATGAAACTGTTGCAAAATAAGAGTACTTAAAATACGAGTGTGAGTTAAAAAAAAAACGAGCTGTAGGCGTGTTTTTTTATAGTGTCACACGTATTTTAAGACCAAATTATGCCAAAATATATTTACTAATAGAGCGCATGCGCGTTGCGCCGCGTCTACAGATTATGTAGATAAAAATGCATTGACAGCTCCTTGTGTCCAGCTGAAGCTGTATCGTAATGGAAAAAAGTTATATTATGATACTGTTGCTCATAGAAGATCTGTATCGTAATGAAATTTATCTACTCTCATAGTGAAATGTCAACATAAAAAAAATATAACAGAACTTTAATGACTGTCTTTACGCACAAAATTTATTATGATATAATTTTATTAACATATAGATAATTTAACTTCAAAATACTTCATCAGTGTTAGTGATGCATCTTGCATTCCATGGACATCAGAAGCATGCTTACAGAACGGGCCCGTCATCTAAATCAAATTACTCGTCCGTCAGTCGTACCAATAATTATTTCGTCGCCAGTCAGGACAAATATTCAAAAAAGGTTATTGGAATGACAAAGAAATCATTTGACTGCAATGATACCTACTTATAATATAAGCTAAAGATGTGTTGTCCGAACTCTAAAGTGGCAACACCAAATCAAGACAATTGTCCTGCTTTAACGCTGCTGCTAAAATACGTTTTTAATAATAAATTCATAATCACACAGCCAGTAGGGAACGAAATTGCTACGCAGGAGGCAAGAGTTCTATCCCCGCTCAATGCAAATATTTGTATACATGTACTAGCTGTCGCCCGCGGCTCCGCCCGCATGGATGTCGGTTATCGCGAATCGGACTATAATTTGAGATTTAAACTATCCTATATCTCAAGTTGGATCGAACTGCACATGGTGTGCGAATTTTATTATAATCGGTTAAGTGGTTTAGGAGTCCATTGAGGACAAACATTGTGACACGAGATTTATATATATTAAGATTTGCATTGGTCTGGACCGTCGGTGTGAACCTACTAAAAAGTCCAACAACTAGTCGAAATGCAATGCTCTGATATCGCCTTTGGGTTGTGGAGGTCATATGGCAGTCGCTTAACGAAAAATATGTCAAATCTGCTGTTAGACTAGTAAAGCTTGGAGTCTGGGGTCAAAGACTAAAAGTGGAAAGTTTTGGAGGCAACTGGGGCTAACGCTAGGATGGAGAAGTTAGATGCATAACAGAATCAGTACATCATTTTTTTTCGTCAGTAGGTATCTAGATTTCTCTAAATATTCCTGCACAATTGTAGCGTCTGCTTCAAGTCTACTGTGACGCAGCCGTGGCCCTAGCTAAACTGCACAATGAAATGCTAAGAATAGATCACCCCTGTTCATTACTTCCTGCGGATGTGGCTGGTAGCATGTAACGAGACGAGAATCTCTACTGTCAGGTGAATGGACAATATAACTCACCAGTCAGCATCAACTTAGCGTTGTTGCTTCTTCTATCTTAACGTTGTTCCTGGTTGCATACGATTCGTGGGCCCTTCTATTTTAAGTTGTTACGTAATTATATAACCTAACAACATCTTATAGTGACCATATCCACCACTAAACAATCTATTTATTACTCGTGAGATATATTGTGTTTTCATGTGCATGCCGAGTCAATATATTTATTTAATATTGATATGGTCAGTATATAATGTTTTTAGGTTAGATAATTACGTAACAACTTAAGACAGAAGGTCTTTTAAGTAGGGAGAAAATAAATTATTCCCACCAAAAACATTTTCATATAAACATGTTGCCAAGACGAGTCTATGTAGCTTGCTCCGTGACAAAGTTATCAGATTTCGTATAAAGCCGGGTCTAAAGACTGCATGCTCTTAACCAACAAACTCTACACTACACCTTACTCAAAATATATGAAGAAGTGGTCAGATCTCATGTAGAGCCAAGATTTTTGAGGCCTACCTTCACAAATTCTACATTTTAGTCAAAACGTGAGGCATGTCCGTTTTGTTTCACACCCAATGAACGAATGCCTATGAAATCTTTGCCAAACCTCGCATTCTGACTAAAATGTATAATTTCTAAAGGTAGGCCTGGTAAAGTTATGGCGCATAGATCAAAAATCTTGGCTCTACATGAGATCGGACCACTTTTTCATATATTTTGACTAAGGTGTAGTGTAGACCTTGCCGGTTAAGAGCGTGCAGTCTTTAGAGCTTGGCTTTATACGAGATCTGATAACTTTTCGTAGGGTAAGCTACGTAGCTTACCCTGTGAAAAGTCTCGTATAAACGTAGACTCGTCTTGGCAACATTTTTACATGAAAATGTTTTTGGTCGAATTTCATTTATTTTTGTAAGTTGGTTAAAAATTATGTCGTATGTATTTTTTTAATTATGACTTATGTAGCACAAACTGTAGTGCAAGTCTCATATACAAACTTCCACCGTAGTAGGTACTATTATCTAATCTATGCTTCTACCTCCTATTCCCAGGGGATAGGTTGGGTTAGGTTTTTTAATTTTGTTGTTGTCTTTGTAGTAATATTAGCTTACGTACCAAATTTCAGCTTTCTAGGACTTCAAGAAGTACCATAACAATTTTGATAACAATTTTGATGATCAGTGAGTGAGTCAGTGACGCAATTAAGGGTTTTGAGACATTAATAAAATCTTAACTAAAATAGCTACAACATTCAAACGATTGTACTGATGGCATTCCACCTTGAAAGTTTTAACTATTTAGGGTCATCCAAAGCAAAGTTATGAAAGTTCAATAAACGACGAAGCGTTTCGAGAAAAGGTAAGAAGTGCCCTTGCGCTTCGCTTGGCTCATCTTGGCGGGGGCTCTACCGTGCCCCCAGATAACGACTTGATATTAAAGGGTGTCTCAGTAAGAGTGCACTTTTTAAAATTGAAATATTTCTTTTTCATGCAAGTGGCAAATCTGAAATTTGACAGCTGTTCTGACCTATGTTTATTCCGATTATTAAAAATGGAGCGGTTTCGAAAGAACAACGCGTTATAATTGTAAAAACTCATTACAAAAATGGGGCAAGTTACGCTGAAACCGCAAACTTCGCCAAATTTTCAGCCGAGAAAGTGCACCTAATGTGTCAACCATTCGAAGAATGATCAAAAAATTTGGAGAAACTCGGTCGATTATCGATAATAAGAATCCTAAACGCGAGTGTCGCCGAAAACCCAAAAACATCAATTCGGCATCGTTCTCAAAAGCAGCGGTGCCAGAACGTCCCGAAAGGGACGATTTTTGTCCGTTTAGACATCCCAACGTCCCTTCGTTGTCCGTTCATATATTCCGTCCCTTTTACGTCCCTTTTCAAATAGCCATCCAGAATAATTATTTACTTGAAGTGACTTTATCTATGTGATTCTAAGTCTGGTATGGAATTAAAGTTCAGAAAGTAGAATTCTCAAATCTGTCACTATTTTTTTTTTTTGTGGAATTTCAAGCAAAAAACTAGGACTAAATTAGCTATTGACAATTGATTAGAATTGTCTTCTGTATACTTACCAATATTGATTGAAACACCCAACCAATATCTCAATGGTATTGGGACTACAAAAGTAGTAGAATTGAAATTAACAAAATAAACTACTAGCAGAGGCAGAGATGCCACTGTAGGCAACAGTAATTTGTACCTCCATCTCAAGTCTAAAACATCATCGGCAAACCCTAAGAGCAACATGCAGCATATTGATAGGAGTCCAGCCAACAACTCTGCAAACTGAAAACAGAATATATATTAGTTATTATGTTGATGACTAGCCGAATAGGTGTATAAATGAACAATCATTGCTTTAGTATTCCCTTTGAAAATTCCCAACAAGTTTCAGATCATAATGGATTACAACATCAGAAAAGGCATTATTAGTGAATGACATAATAGTTTCTTTATATATTACTCATGTGTGCATTTTGTAGGGTTTAAAGCACATTAAGTAATAAGCTGAATTAAGTTTGAATATTACAAAAGTTAATCTTACTTCATTGTGAGGAAAATGTTGTCTGTCCAGCAATCCATTTCCAAATACAATAGGTATGTATAAAAAGCTTGTTATTAAGAAGACACATCCAGACACTACCCCTATTGCTTCTGGACTACAAAAAAATATATAAATATTAAAGTTAACAATATGAAACCAAACCCAAACATTTGCTTGGAACAGTGTGATGTATGGTATAGTTAGGTTAGGTTAGGTTAGAAAATATTCAAAAAAAGTTTATTAAATATCTATGTTATAGGTTAAAAATCAAATATACATCAGATGACAGTTTAAACTGCGGCTTGGACTACCATAGTATACAATACAACTGATCGCCACCGCAACGGGCGCAACGCCATCGCAAGCCGCGCCAGTCTGGGATACGCTTAATAACCTTGTAGGTACCAAACTTCTCAAATAAAAACAAAAAAGAAACTACAAGCAAGTCAAGCGTCTAAAATTAAATACAATAAAATTATCAATGAAGTTAGGATGGAATTTGAT
This sequence comes from Eilema caniola, assembly GCA_949126895.1. Classification (NCBI taxonomy): domain Eukaryota; kingdom Metazoa; phylum Arthropoda; class Insecta; order Lepidoptera; family Erebidae; genus Eilema; species Eilema caniola. The sequence goes on along the minus strand of OX421460.1, from coordinate 9,018,095 downwards.
ATCTACGTAGTTCACGAATTTCACGATGACGAATGACGGCGCCAAACATAAGGTTTATTTAGGTATCAAGGTCGTCTTTTTATTTATTAATTTTATTATGTACACAACATTTAATTTCAAACGTATCCTCTGCTTGCAACGGTTTAATCGGTTATTTAACCCTAGATAGATAACCATATTGTACAATACTGTAAAGATAACCAAGCGTCACTTTGACTCACGGACGATGCATATTTACGAAAATAAAACACTTACCTTAGCAATTACGAGTGTCACCTGCAAGCTCTGAGGTCCGACTGAGGTGGCGGGAGCGGGGAACGCAGTGTTGCGAAATACGCGCGAAATATAACAGTTTTTCGAAATGGAGGGAGTCGATTTGACGTAGGTTATCTTTCTAGGGTTAATATGATGTATGATGTATATGTATGTATGTATTTGATTAGGTACATAGTTATTATGAATGAAGGTCAATTTAGTTTAGCACAAAGCACACGCACCACACGCAATTCACTTTTAATCATAAATTAAAATAATCAAACAAGTCTAACAAACCTTAAGAAAGAATAACGGATTTGTAGGTAAGGTCACAGAGCAGCAAGTAAGCACGACTCGTGTCCCACAATCTATCACTCACTGTCTGTTCACCAAAATCAATGGTATAAACTTGACTTAATTTCTAATTTCAAACAAATTAGGCAATTCAACAACAAACATTATTCAAACACTTGCACTTGCAATGAAGTGGCGTGGAGGGGTGGGGAGGGGCGGTGCGCCGGCCGGCAGGTAGCTTCGTATGCGTGGAACGACAGGGAAGCGATACGCGATCGCTGCGCGTGGAAAAAGGATGGCACAAAGTCACCAGCAGTCTGAAGTTGTCGCATTCACAAGCTGCACTTTTCTTCCGTTTCGTTTCACTCATTTACTTACTTAATTTTTATGTAAACTAATGACTAATGAAATATAAAAAGTAAATAATTATTCTGGATGGCTATTTGAAAAGGGACGTAAAAGGGACGGAAAATGTTGGTTGTTTTGTATAATCAATTTATTGCTTTTGTAATAAACATTGAAGGTACTTACACAAATTTTAGCTTTTTATACCTAACTATACCATACATCACACTGTTCCAAGCAAATGTTTGGGTTTGGTTTCATATTGTTAACTTTAATATTTATATATTTTTTTGTAGTCCAGAAGCAATAGGGGTAGTGTCTGGATGTGTCTTCTTAATAACAAGCTTTTTATACATACCTATTGTATTTGGAAATGGATTGCTGGACAGACAACATTTTCCTCACAATGAAGTAAGATTAACTTTTGTAATATTCAAACTTAATTCAGCTTATTACTTAATGTGCTTTAAACCCTACAAAATGCACACATGAGTAATATATAAAGAAACTATTATGTCATTCACTAATAATGCCTTTTCTGATGTTGTAATCCATTATGATCTGAAACTTGTTGGGAATTTTCAAAGGGAATACTAAAGCAATGATTGTTCATTTATACACCTATTCGGCTAGTCATCAACATAATAACTAATATATATTCTGTTTTCAGTTTGCAGAGTTGTTGGCTGGACTCCTATCAATATGCTGCATGTTGCTCTTAGGGTTTGCCGATGATGTTTTAGACTTGAGATGGAGGTACAAATTACTGTTGCCTACAGTGGCATCTCTGCCTCTGCTAGTAGTTTATTTTGTTAATTTCAATTCTACTACTTTTGTAGTCCCAATACCATTGAGATATTGGTTGGGTGTTTCAATCAATATTGGTAAGTATACAGAAGACAATTCTAATCAATTGTCAATAGCTAATTTAGTCCTAGTTTTTTGCTTGAAATTCCACAAAAAAAAAAAATAGTGACAGATTTGAGAATTCTACTTTCTGAACTTTAATTCCATACCAGACTTAGAATCACATAGATAAAGTCACTTCAAGTAAATAATTATTCTGGATGGCTATTTGAAAAGGGACGTAAAAGGGACGGAATATATGAACGGACAACGAAGGGACGTTGGGACAACGTCACGTCATGTGAGAAAGAGAGATTTCGATATGTCTTGTCTCTGTCTGACTGGCATGGTTATTAGGTACCATAAAATCCTTGTTAGGTACTACCCTTGCCTGTTCTAGTAAGGACAAAAAAAATTGTCTCTGTCTGATCGCGACGAATAATCCAGTTGCCAGGTTAAAGAAAAAATGCCAAATTTTGGAATTTCAAAATATAATGTAGTGTGGTGTCATGGTTATTAACCGGGATGGTTTTTGTTGCATTGCATGTTTGCTTTTGTACAGGAAGATGAAATGGACAAATTCGTCCATAAAAAACGTAGACTAACTTCAACTTCTTCATCTTCAAAAAATGAAGAAAAGGAATCGTCAAAGGTTTGTATAGACTTCTTGTTTAGCTGTTTGATTGTTTTTAGGGTTCCGGAGCGAAAATGGCAAAAACAGAACCTTTATAGTTTCGTAATGTCCGTCCGTATGTCACAGGCATTTTACTCAAAATCTACAAAACGTATATTGATAAAATTTGTAGCATAGGTGTCTTATAAAAGCCGCTACTTGGTTTAGTAGTTAAATTACAAAAATAAATATTGCCTGGGGGACTCCATACATGTACTTAACAGAAATTCAAAAACATATTTTTTACTAATATTAACGTGTGGTGGCTCATAGTACGATAGCTATCAAGCTCTATCGACATTTATTAAGGTTTCTAAAACATTTTTTGACTAAGTGAGTATTTTCGGAAATAATCCCTCCCAAACTAGCAAAAACTGTACCCGGCCCCTTCTATTATATCTTTTAAACCAGTTGGACAAAAAATATGGATAAAATATGGTAAAGTAACGCTTAATAAATACTTACTATTTACTAATACATAAATACTTATAACAAAAAACATTTTCAATATGATCGGATAGATATACTTTACCGCCGAAAAACTGCGCTACACAAAAAAGGACGTAAGTGCCATGAAGATACTCTCTATGGAACCCTACACTGACCGTGGTGCGATATGCTCTGGGTCAGCTTTTAATGTTAAATAATTGAAGACTCATATCTAGACCAACCAGCAATCAGCATTTTAAACTATTCTACTCGCTCTTTCAGTACAGACACTCAGTCTCACACATACGTCATGTGAGAACGAAAGGTTTAGATAAGGTTATTTTTTAGAACCATAAAGTACCTATATCAAACTATTATTTAGTGAAGTCCAGTCTTTTATTTGTGGTGTCATGGTTATTAACTGTGATGGTTTTTGTTGCATTGCATGTTTGCTTTTGTATTGTACAGGAAATGGACAAGTTCGTCTGTAAAAAACAAAGAATAGCTTCAACTTCTTCATCTTCCAAAAACGAAGAAAAGGAATCGTCAAAGGTTTGTATAGACTTCTTGTTTAGCTATTTGATGGTTTTAATGTAAGTTCAATAATTGAAGACCAGACCAACCAGCAATGAGTATTTAAAACTATTGTGCTCGCTCTTTCAGTGCATACCTACACTACGTCCCAGGTTTTGATAAGGTTACTAAAAAATTACCAAAAAGCTATATCAAAATATGATTTAGTGTGGTCCAGTCTTTTATTAGTGGTGTCGTGGTTATTAACAGGGATGGTTTTTGTTGCATTGCATGTTTGCTCTTGTACACAGGGAATGGATAAATTCATTTCTAAAATTCGGGACCTTGAAGGAAAAGAAGATAACGAAACTTCAACTTCTTCCAAAAACAACGAAAAGGAATCGTCGGAAAATTCTATAACTAACCTTGCTAGCAACGACGAACGTCTTAGGGCTGCGCCTAGTACTAGTAGCGCAGGAGAACCATCTAAAACTAAAATATATACATTTAGCGACAAATGGTTAACCATTACGGAATTTAAAAACTGGCTCACAACCGACTACAAAAAGGGCATTGAGGTTGCCAAATGCAAATACTGCCAGGTCATTTTACATAATCACAAGCCTCACTTGTACAGGCATGCTGAGACTGAAAAACATAAAAACATCATGGCTGCTATGCGGCAGACAGTGCCTATTAGAGAAGCATTACAACTGTCTGAAGAAGATAGAATGGCGAAAAGGGCTGAAATAAAATTAGCGTCTGTTTTGGCAACAAACAACTTACCTTTACTGTTATGTGACACGCTTGTCCCTCTCATAGCAAATATCTGTCCAGACTCAAAGATTGCTCAAAAAATGTCGATGGGTCGAACAAAGGCCACTGCTGTTGTCCATCAAATTTTAGGATCCCATTTCATGCAAAATACAGCGGAATACCTAAAAGCGCCCGGAAATTTCTTTTCTGTTATAATGGATGAAACAACAGACCAAGGTTCTGTCAAGCAATGTGCAATAACAGCAATATATATGGATAATGAAGACATAATAAAAAGTATCTTCTTCGACATGGTCGAGATGCCATCTGGTACAGCAGATGATCTATTTCAAGCGCTTTTAGATAACATAAAGCAAAAGGACATACCTATTTCAAATTTAGTTGGGTTTTCAGCTGACACAACAAATGTCATGGTAGGGCAGCATAACTCCGTTTTTTCAAAATTAAAAGAAGTTCTCCCTTACATTGTTTGCATAAAATGTAGCTGCCACATGATCCACTTAGCAGCTTCAAAAGCTTGTCTAAAGTTGCCTAACTCAATTGAGGACTTATTGCGGAATGTAGGATCCCATTTCAGTCGGAGTTATTCGAGGCAAAAGAAATTAGCTGAAGTGCAAACTTTTTCCAAATCGATATTCATAAAATATTGTCACCCGCTACAACAAGATGGTTGTCGTTAAAAGCTTGTGTAAACAGGGTCTTGGAACAATACCCAGCTTTGGAATCTTACTTCAGACTAGAATGCTTTGAAGACCCATCCAAAACTAACGAAGCTATCTACGCATCATTGAAAAATAATTTCACTAAAGTTTATCTCGAGTTTATGTCATACGTTCTGGAGCTATTGAACGATTTTAATATTATGTTTCAATCAGAGACTCCACTTTTACATAAGCTAAAGCCAGAAACAGAGAAATTAATAAAAACTCTAGCTGCTAATTACATGGAACTCTCCCACGTTAAGGTAACCAATGCATTTAAAATTCAGTATAACAATCCGAGGCTCTACGTGCCAATAAACAAAGTTTATATAGGAATATCAGCACAGGAAACACTAAATGAGATGCAACGCCAACCAAATCCTCCCCCCCAATCAGACATAGACCGAGCGCGCCTTGACTGTATGCAGTTTTACATTGAAGCAATCAATCAGATTATGACTAGATTTGATTTCTCTGATAATGCGTTATTTAATATTTTACCAATTGTAGAGCCCGCCACAAGTACAAATTTCAATTACCCAGAATTGACACCAGCAATAGACAGATTTCCATTCTTAAAAGATGTGTTAGACTACAAAAAGTTAGTCAAAGAATGGCGGGAGTATTGCCTGATGGAAACCGATGCGCAAATGGGTTTGGATCTACCGGCAGAACAATACTGGAAAAAAGTTTTCCAAATAAAGGACATTGCCGGAAATGTGAAATACCCCAACATCCGAAAATTTATTGGAATGCTGTTGGTATTACCATTTGCAAATGCCAGCGTAGAAAGAGTTTTTAGTAAACTGAAACGGATCAAGACCGAAAGCAGAACCCGCCTAAACACCAATACCTTAGTATCCCTGATGGCAACGAGTTCAGGAATTAAAGATGTTGTTAAGTTTGAGCCGACCAAGGACATGCTAGAAAAGAAATTAAAATACTAAAATTTTTAAAAAATACATAAAAATTAATAGTTATATTTCATAAATTAAACCTAACACCCTCCAAAACAACTAGTTACAACAAAAACAAAATCTAATCAAATCAGTTACCTACAATTTACCAGCTGGAGTTGGAGTATCATCATTCATCAACCACTTCAAACGCTTTCAAAAGCATTATAAATTCTGCCTGCCTTCTACTAACAAATAAATACACGCCGCTTGCCCAGGTACGTTGGTTATGAAGAACATAAATTGTGATTGAGTGCTGGCTACGTAAAATCTAGATATGGTATGGTGTGAGTTTCTTCCGTACCTACCTATTGCCTTTATTATCTGTATTCCGCTGTTCGCCGGATGAATACTTACGTGGCGATCACTCGCTCTATAATCTGCATGGAAATAATCAATACCCCCAAAATTTTGTTCGCGTGTCATAAAATTAGACCCACCGCCCTCTAAACGTATGACGTACTTTAAGAATGGCTCCTAAACACATATTTCTCCAGCCGTCCTTTTTATCCCAAAATCGTCCCTTTTCAGATAGCGAACCGTCCGAAACTCGACGCAGGCACTGGCAACACTGCTCAAAAGCACTACGCAGCGAATTTTGACTAAAGACCTCCACCTTCATGCGTACGTTCAGCTGATTCAGCTAACTCAGAAGCTCAAACCAGCCTACCTGCGACACCGCGCATGGAATAATCGACTTATTGCAGCAACCATTTCCAGAACACATTATCTTACAAAATTCTGATATCAACTAGCCACCAAGGTCGTGCTATTTAACGCCGTACATTTTTTTCTTTGGGGTCTGTGAAATCTCGGGTTTATGCGAATAAACCCCAAACAATTCCTGAGCTTAAATCTAAAAAATCCAACGCGTCATCGGTGAGATACAGCCACATCACTGTACAAAAGTCATGGAAAATTTTCATGAAAAGCGTAATGGTCTGTCATCGGAGCCGTGGGGGTCATTTGCTGAATATTTAATTCCATACTTAATCGGAACATGTCTTCTTTACAATACAATAAAAATATCACAACTCTGTCATAAAATATATTTTTTTATTTTAAAATGAAAAAGTGCACTCTTACTGATACTCCCTACTATTAATTTACGGTAGAATAACTGAAGGTGCGCGACTTTGTTCTTTTGACAAGTATTGTTGTTTTGTGTATCTTTAATTGTGTTATCTATTTGAATATTAAATATCAAGAACACATGGCAAATCTTTAGATAAGTACAAAAGTTTTAAGCAAGATCATAATTAAAAATATTTATAATGTTTAAAAAAGCTTAGAGAAGGCATTACTTTTACTATTATCATGCAAATTTCTTAAAACTGATAGAGCAATGTAAAATAATTACCTTTAATATTTAAACTCCAAAAACAGCCCCAATGTAGCTTATAGAGTATTTTAAAAATAACCAAACTTTCAGTACAATTTACTGGAAGCTATCGAAAAACGCATTTTCTTTTTAAAAACTTTCATTTTTCGTTTCACAAGCGATTCCACTTTGTCTGTCCCTATAACTTTATTTTCAAATTGTCCACCAAAAAATCACTGGCCGAACATGTGTCGACCCGCACCAATCGATGAAGCCATGGTTGCTTACGCGGCAAAATTTGAAAATAATATCGAACGTGCGTCAGATAACTAAAATGGCGACGACTACAGTACGGAAACAGTTAAGTGGTAGTTATTTTGACCGTTCCGCCACTGTGTATTATTTATTTCTATTGAAAAATTAGTCCATAATGGTGTGATTGGTGGGCATGATATGGTAGAGCATGTGTGCCCACGCGATCTACGTACGCAACTGAGCACTGAGCCTGTGTACGTTTGCGTCGACAAATATTCATCTCAATAATTTAAGATCTCTGTATCTGTATGCAATATTTTATTCTGTGTGTGATTATACCCGTACGACTTTCTACATGTGTGTCGCAAAGACAGCGATATTGAGGGGATCAAAAGGATTAAAACCATGTTATCATGTTTTAGTATCATTTGAAGGTGTATTATAAGTATGCTCTATTTTCATACTGCTTGTTAAGTATTCAGTCGTCAGTATATTTTGAATTCCCATTATTTATCACCATTTGTATATTAAACCAACAAAAGCTAGGCTGATAGTTGGGTCAGAAACCTGAAATGTTGAGAAAATTTAAGATTTTTACATGAAGTGAGGAAACCTTTCATTATGCATCGCAATTTTGAATTGGACAACTGATATGGCATTTATCATGTCATCTAGGTAGGTACATTAGATAGATATTTATTATCCTGGAATCGTCCATAACGTCCATATAGGATATGGACGTTATGGACGATTCCAGGAGAAGCAATAGAAAAGTTATGTCGCACGACTTCCTGCTTCCAAATTAAATAGTTACTATTTTCACATAACCTTGTTAATGTCACAGATAAGGCACCTTATCCAGGCTTCAGTCTCGCGCAGATAAAACAGATGTTTCTATTGCACAAGTATGTGAAATATTTTATGATAATATCACTCTTTTATCTCCGAGGCGAGCAGAACAATACTGGAATTATTCATGAAGGGCTCAATTTACATTTATATTTACAATCAGATGTAATAACAGATGACGCCTTTATATAGCTTTTTACACATATTATAAAGAGAAAGATCCTCTCGATAAAGGGTCAACTTTTATCGAGTGAGTCAATGATTCTTTTGAAGTTTAAAGTGAAAATTTCAGTAGGCGCATTGAGCATTTATTAGGTGAACAATAATATCATGGACCTCATGTCATCTTCACGGAACGCTTGGGCCGTTACCGAACGCGTCAATAGTTAGTACTTAGATTTCACTTCTTTCGGCAGCCTCCAAATATATCATAAATAATAGATAGACATAAATAATAAATAAATAATCATCAATAATTTACTGCAACTTCAACCAGTTACTACAAATAGGTGTATCAGGTATCAAAAGAGCTTCTTCTTCGCTAAACTTCCAAGTAACCGCGGTGAGCAAAATATGTGTGGAGGAAAGGCATTCCAGAGCTAAAGCACCCCATTTCTATGCTATGTGATAAATTATGAGAAGAAAGCACACAGAACGGTTTCTAAAGTCTCAAATTAATTAAATTGCGTGTGGTAGACAAAATGTCTTTTTATAGGACACGGCTGTATAACTGTAGTATTCAGATTGGTCAAAATCTTTATATTGAAACCAAACCCTTTTTCCTTTGACACATTCGAACAGTTTTATTAGACTAAATTTCCTTTTTTTTTTCATTACCAATTTTATTTCATAGTTTACAAGTATATTACAGAATAATACTAAATAATAAAAATTATGCTATATAATACATACAAAAAAAACATAAAAGTGGGGGAGAGACTGCAACTTCAGCTGAATAGCGATACTATTTTTTGTGCGAGGTAAAGGCCAGCCATATGGTCACGAGAAGAGTAGATTAATCGCTTCGCTATTGCCTACCCATCTTCCAAGGCAACAACGACATACCGTCCGGTCTCCTGCCATCTTCGCGCGCCAAGCCAACAAGTACAAGAATAGCTGGCACGCCAGCAGTGACAAGAGCCCGACTGATAATGTCGTTAATTGGGACATGCGGCCTGCGCTCCTGCTACAAGATAATCCGTAGTGTCTAAGGCAATCGACTGCTTCTCCACATAGACACCGATGCGGAGAGACACACGGTGCCCCCAAACGTAGGCAAGTTGCGATGCGAAAGGTCGTGTCGTCCAACATTGTACCAATGTTGGGCGAAGGAAGTGCCTGGAGCCAAACACCAGATTCCCATTCCCCCACAGCCAATAGGCGAGCACGCTCAGCATCAGTGGTAGCCCTACTGATTAAATGTTTTTTAACACCAATACAGAGCGGCTCATGGGTTGGCGGGCATGACGGTATTTGAGCAGATCATTTTCCATTTAAAGCTTCGGCCTTACCTGGCACATCAGAATTAATCAGTGAAGGAGACAGAATTTACCTGACTAATTCTTCAGACTAATACTTATCTGCAATTTTGCAAACGCCGAGGCCGCCGAGGCGAACCGGGAGGGATGCCTGAAGCCACACTCGGTCGCTCAAATTTATGTTTAAAATTTTGCATAGAGTGTCTTGCAACAGTATATCCACTTGACCTAAAAGAGACGAACATTTAAAAAGTTGAGATGAACGCAGAGCATGTGTAAATTTATTAGACTCTTACTCTTCATTCAGACCCTACCTACTCGTGAGTCATTTAGTTCATCAAAGAATCAGTGTTGTCTCTGAGCCCTACGTTTGACCTTGTCGACTGCTAGAGTCAAGGTTCAATTTAATTCCAATTCAATTGATTGCAATACAGGTCCAAGGCTCCAGGGAAGAGGATAAGCGTTTTATTGAAATTGACAGCTATCGCTTGCATATGTATGGAATAAGGTCTGCTTCCATTATGGCGCAACATTATAAGGACAACCGGCTCCTGGTAATCTTGATCATCCCGTTAGGTAAGTTCTTGCCTCGCGGATCCCGAAAATCCCCTCGGATACCCCTCCTCGGCCAACGATTATGAGTGACGGTTATGGCGGACTCTAAACGCCTAAACACACACACCAATTCGGGTCTCCGACGCTGGGATGTAAGGTGATAAGGCATTTCTCTCGCACTCTGACTGACTGGCCCCCTTAGCGACGGTATAGAACCACGGTGCAACTCAACAATAAACAATTTTAAAAAGAATAGAACAGAACAAATATACTTATCTTCTTTATTTTTAAGAACGTTTACCTCGTATAAAGTCGTAAACTAGCACCGCATTACGGTTTCATATCTTCCGACATTAAACCACTATCTCCCCTAGCTTACACATACAGGGTGTATAATGTTTGCAGACACAGACTATAGGTTATCGCGAATATCCCTAGCTTTTTACGCATAGTCATAAAATGCAAAACGTTTATGGATAGTATAAGATAACATGTTCGATTATAGGATGTGCACACTTTGGAATTGCGTTCAAGGTAAGTATTATTTTGCATTAGGTGATATTAATCTTTAAAAAGAAAAAGACGGGTTGAACTCTGGGAGTGCCGGCAGAAGTGAAAACATTTTCTGTTTTTCTTTCTTCGTTATATATATAGAAAAAGATAAAAAAGAACATACCATACCATACCTATAATATAGCGCTAATCATAGAACCTATCACTTATTTTCTGCTAATTTTCTGTCAGAAGAAATTAATAAATTATGAAAAGAAAAAATAATCCCAAAAAATAATAAATTACAGAAAAAAAATACTTAATCATAAAAAGTAATAAATTACAAAAAGAAAAAATAATCACCAAAAGTAATAAATTATAATAAGAAAAAATAATCACAAAAAATCCCTGAAGGCCAGGTGGTTTGAACCCGATACTATCTGAAACTATAAGGACTTACAGTCGAAGTGCTTACCGTTTAAGCTACGACGCTATCTATTGTAAAATGCAAAATAGATAGTCTACCTAATCTTGTATGACGTCAGTCGTCGGTTACGGTTCAAAGGTCAACTAATCCTGACGCTTCCTTAACATTTTACACCCATCCAACGCCGCTAAAGAAGTTTTCACTTCAATAAATAAATGTTTGTAAATTAATGTGTGAGGTTGTCAGGCGACATATCCCTCGCACCCGGGCTGACCCAGGGCCATCGCTCTCAGTCTGGCCCTTCACAGCAACATTACCGGCAGATACTTTATTGATGTTCTAAGGTGCTTTTAGTTTTTTTTAAACGTTGGGGCTTGGTGAAACATATTTTAATTTTAAAATTCAGATTAAATATCATAGACTCAAACAGTAGACATCTTATCACATTGAGACCCTTCGGACCTCCGAGAGGAAGTACTAACTACGTGGTTAACGTATCAAGGTACTTGCTAAGGTCTGTCGCCTCGGTCCTAGTTGGCATTCGAATATCAGTGGAATGGCGAAGATCTTTTCTTCAAAATTGAATCCCGATTTTACCGCATAATGATCCGCGCAATATTACTTATATTGATATTATTGATATGCAAACAAACGCGATTCTAATCACGATGTTGGATCGCAGTATTTATTAACCGTCTGATCGTGCCCTTAAAGATTAATCAATAATGATTCCCTCCAATTAAAAAGTCCATTAAAACAATTCACGACGCAATAAATGACGTCAAATTATCTTATGATATTCCCAAAGCCGTTATTTAAGCCGTTAAATGCCGCTTTAATGTCTTTAACAGCTTTTCAGAGTTGCCACTTTAATATTGCAGTTTGTAAACTTTCCGTAATGAAAATCATTTTCGTTTGTTTGTTAGTTGTTTTTAAGGAAATGGACCGTTTTATTGCTGTTGTGCAGGGTTCTACCAATACCTTTGGGGTCTAAGCCCACTCCTCCTGCTAGTGGGTGCACCTAGCTAAACGATGAATAAGGCTTTGGAGCGGACTTTCCTCTTGGCGTTGGGAGGTAACACAGCATACCTTGAACACAAGCGGGAAAATTACTTGAGGATGATGATAATTTTGCTTTCGGAACAAAATACGCATTCTCAGTTTTTAACCCATTCCAGAAAAGATGGACGTTCTATATTCGGCGTATAGAAAATTTGTGTCCATCGGTGTTTCCGTCATTTTTGTGACATTATTTTTTTTTTACTTTTTTATTTGTGAGAGCGTACTTTGTAGATAATCACATTGCCGGCAAATCGAGATCCGGTTACGAAATCCCTACTATACATTAAATTATAGGTGCTGTGATTTTAACATTGAGAACTGTAGAAGTGCCATAACTGGATAAAAGGCTTCTCATGATTTGCACTATAGCATCCGATACTTCCTCTTCCACATCTACTTGAAGCCATACAGCCCACCTGGTGGAAAGTAACCACACAACCGTGCCTATGGATGTCTACCTTACCAGGGACGATACACTCGCGCTGGCAATGCTGTAGGAACCTTCTATTGCCGGTGATGACCTGCGTCGACTTCTACGATTGGTTGCTGTATAGCCACTCTAGCCACTTACCCATGATGGATTTTAACGCCACTATTACGGCGTACTTAGCACGTGGTTGCCCAAGTCGTAGCTCCCACTCCGCTACCATGTCCCTAAGCAGCTGGGACCTCACGACTCGGATTTCTCCAGGCTCGGGTTCGCGTTCCAGCTCCTGCGCCACCTTTCGGTACTGGTATAGCACCGAAAAGGCTCTCACCTTCAGGATCCACAGTAGCGATACGGTGAGGACACTCGCCGCGTCAAAGGATATCGTACCCCATGATGGCCATGACGGCACGCAGCACCTGCACATACCTGCCCTTCAGAGTATCCACTCATATAGGGCCATGAACCGCATGATTGTCGCGTAGAATTTCCTGCAGGAGTCTGGCCGGCCCTGTGATGTTGGGCAGATTTCACGCCAGAGCGGTAACTGTACCCTTCAATTCGTGCAAATATTTTATTTGCAATTTAATTTATCATTTACAGATTAGTTACAGATCTTATAAAAATATTAGAATGTCCTCTATATTCTATCACATTGTGTGATGTACAAATATTTTAATTTAATACTATGTCACAGAATAGTTAATAGTACTAGCGTAACTTTGTCTATTTATGAAATGTCAACGCAATAGTAGTATCAAAGATGTCAAACAATTAAATAAGTTATGTCAATAACAGCAGTAAAATAATAAAATAAAAAGAAAATTAGTTGAAAAATTTAAACATTCTAAGAAATTTTATTAAATGAAATTGAATGTCCTTGTCACTGAGAAAATCATCAATTGAGTAGTAGGATGCTTTATCGAGCAGAATGTTTGTACTTCCTTTTTAAGCATTTGCAAGTTTTCGCTAGATTTTATGGCTTTAGGTAGTTTGTTGTAGATCTTTTTTCGTTAAGCTGTCGGTCTCGGTTGCCTTACGAATATCTATGGCAGTCGTTACTGGTAGTTGGGAGTCCTAAAAAGTCCAAAAACTGGTCTAACTGTAATGCTTCGATATCACCTTTGGGTTGTGTGTATGTGTGTGTGTGTATTGTGGAGTGGCAGTCGCTTCACGGAAAATATCGAAGCTAAGTCAAACCCGCAGTTACATTAGTAAAGTGAATCCCAGTTTCCTAAGTGAAAGCGTCGGATGCGACTGGGATTAGCGCTAAGGTGAAGAAGAAGAAGAAAGTCACCACCAATACGGCAATTCTCTCGCCATAACCGTTGCCCAGGGTACACCGCGTGGAGGTTTCCAATCTAGCATCCTAAATTACTACCAACCCTACCTACATACCTCGTGCAGATACTCAATAAAGTTACAGTCTAAACCGTAAACAAAGTTCTGTCATTTAGTAGTTATCTACTTATTTTAATAAATATTTGGCGTCAAGGATAACTTTACTGTTGATGAGGTTTCTGATGACTCCTTGAGTAGAAATCCTGTATCTGCTAGCACTGAGTTTATAAGTTAAGATTTTATGGACTTCCTTTCATTTTAATTCACCATGTTTGTTAAACAGATTTTATTTTTATGATTAGCAGTATGGATGGATGCCATAAAAATACAGGATGCTCCTTTTTGGGATTTTAGTCGGTTCGATTACCGGTTGTGGCAAGCAAGTTTTCAAAAATCTTTGAATGCAGTTTTGCAGGCATAACTTGTCGGATCTACGACTGCGTGCGCGTGCGCGTGCGCGTGCGCGTGCGCGTGCGCGTGCGTGTGCGTGTGTGTGTGTGTGTGTATGGTGCGTGCGTGTGTGTGTATATGTGTGTTTTTGAGTAATTAGATTAGGAGTTACCGCGTCGCCCCCAGTATAACATTAGACCATAGCCAAATACCTGGCTCGCGTCATTTAATAACTACGAAATGTTAACCGAGTGATAACCAGACAACAAAATTGTTAAAAGACATCATACAAAAAATTAGGAAATGACCACTTTCTTCTTGTTCTTGCATTATCATTAAATTACATAATCCATTATCCTTCGTTGCATTAAATTTATCACCCACCAACGTCTCTTCCTTATTTTTTTGTTAAGTGTTTTCCTTTTTATAATATGGTGTTTCCTAAGTTTCCGCCAACAACTCAGTAGTTATTACGATTTTAACCAATATGGATTTAAAGAAAAGGGTTAAAGTCTCGACTTGGATTGTCAGATGAGTCAGATATAGCATTCTGTCCTCCGTGGATATAGCGAAGCACACGGAATTGACACTAGTGAGCAATGTATAATACATTCGTTCGGCTGATCTAAACATCATAGAAGAATTCTAGTTCTTGGTTTTCATTCTTGCTCGTTGATTTTATGATGCAAGCTTCGAAAAGGAGGTTTACACTAAAAGGTTAAAAGACCAAAAGATAGCATTACTCGTGTTTTAGGTTCAGCTCTATGTTTATTTTGTTAAAATCCACCTTAACTCAACGCCACACCCGCAATTTTGGCCATGGCCAAATGCGACGCCGTTTGGACCGCGAGGCCGTGGGCGGTCGCCAGGTCGCCCATATAGTCTCCGCCGCCTCTGAAGTAGTAACGCCGTCTGTTGAAGGAATTAACAAAATATGCTTTCATTTCCTACAG
This sequence comes from Eilema caniola, assembly GCA_949126895.1. Lineage (NCBI taxonomy): Eukaryota > Metazoa > Arthropoda > Insecta > Lepidoptera > Erebidae > Eilema > Eilema caniola. Next base: position 9,002,756 of record OX421460.1, on the reverse strand, counting down.
TTACAAGTGTGATGTTATGCTATATTATAGGATCCGGCCTAAAATTGACGTTAGCCATCTATCTAGGTACCGACTACTGAATGAAAAATATATTTTAGCGAATGAAATGATGTATTTATGAACCAATAGGGTAGCCTAAAAGAGTTTAGTAAAAAAAAAAACATTATTAAAAAAAAACTTTTAAATTTTCGCTGATAACGATGTCGGCATCGTCAGTTAATGAGGTAAAACATTTTTGATATGTCACATGACATAGTACGCGCAATGCTTCTCTATCGCACATTGTTAAATAACTCAATCAGATTGTTGGATTTCAAAGGCGGATTGCCATTATTCATGAGCAGGTTTTCATATGCAACCCTATATCTATTACCTACTGAATTCGTAATGAAATGTAGTTACCTAAATAACTTTTTGCACACGGCAACCAGGTAATAGGGAGCAGAAAAAGGTAACTTTTACATGTAGTAGAGTACCTACCTACCAAATATTTACCGATAATTTTGTTTGGAAAACAAAAAAAAATGGTTTTAGTTTGAAAGTTTTGTACATTATTTTGATACATCTGATTATCCTCCTAATAGTGTGTGTGGGGCAAAAAGAAAGTGAGTGGCACGGTCGTACCCTAGTTTTCTTCGAAGCAATTCAGGCCATTTTCGTTGCTCCAAACTTTGTTGTGCATGAAAGTAGAAGCTTGAATTTTCAGTAACCAAGCAGGCATTGTATAAGCACCGTATACCTACCTATGTCAAATTTAATTGAATTTATACCAGTAGTTTAAGAATTATAAAGAGTCTAAGTTCCTTAAATTTGTCAATTACTGACTGACCGATAATTAAAATTGTAAGGTACTTGTGGAAGAAATAGAGGCTTCAAATTTAGAACATAATTAGTGTGTAGTGTACGAATCAAATAAAAACTAAAACATTCATCAATTTCGGTTCTAGATACATTACTTGCATACGCCGACTCCGTGGGTGCTCGGGTGCTCCAGCACCCACGAGAGGTAAAAAGTGGGTGCCGAGCACCCACGATTATGAATTTCTAAAATAATTCTCTTTCTCATCTTTTAACTAATTCTAACATGCTTTTAGATACTTATTGCGCAAACAAAAAAATACAAACTAAATACATAGTGTAGAGGATGTTGTTTTATTTAAAGTACTAACAGTGCGCCAATTGTTTATTCTAAACCTCACACTATACCAACATACCAAACTTCCTCCACAAACAATAACCTTAAGGCGCCCACTCACTAACAGTTTACCGGACGACGGCCGGACGATATAAATCTGTCAGTTAATCGCAATAACCCACACACTAACAGTTTCGTTAACGATTTTGGACTGACGACTAATACGATCCGATAGTGTGTGGCCGCCGAACGATTCCGGACAGTTCTAAGCCGGACAGTCCTAGGCCGTCAGGGCGAACGAGCACAACGGGCCTGTCGATCGACGTTTCGTGTCAGTTTTTACTAAGGTTTTATTCATTTTTTGTACATACTCGTCTATATTTCTTATGCACATAGTCGATAAGGTTCAAAATAGCTAACACCTATTTCCCACAATGATTAGCACGTACTTATATAAGAATAACGTAGTGCAAGCTATTTTCAACCTTATTGACATCACAACAAATTTAGTTTTTTTTCTTATATTCGTGATCAGCAGCATTTATTTATGCGAAAAAACATGTAATTAAGAAAATGTCAATAAGGTCGAAAATCGCTTGCACTGTTCCGTACTCTCTATGTAACTGATATTAGACCATTACCGGCAGGCGATCGTACGACCTAAAACTGACGACTCACAACTGCTAGTGTGTGGTCGCAAAACTGACAACAGGGAATTGCCGGCGGGCCAAAATCGCTTTAGTGTGTGGGCGCTATCGGCTAAGGACTGCAGGCCGCCGGACAGATCAGGAACTGCAGGCGGACTGCAGGCGGACTGTTAGTGAGTGGGCGCCTTTAGATAAAAGAAGAAAGGGAATAGTTTGTGAAAAACCACAAACTAAACATGAGTTTGTAAATAGATTTTATATGTTTTTGGGTCCTTTTCTATATAACAAATTTAACAAATTACTAAACATACATAGCCTAAGTTATTGGAACTGCAAGGCTTTAATTACAGAACACCTAGAAAAACTAGATTATGCGGACACAGAAAAACTGCTAGAAATACTAAAGTAAGTAGCGTTAAGCTGTAAATATGCAATAGATTCCTTGGTTTATGTTAACTAATTAATTGCAACAAGTAATTATTATCATTGAACGGACATAGCCTGAAACACAGGTTTACAAAAACCTAGGTCAGGTAGGTCCCAAATTGTTAATGTAATTAGGTATTATATTTTAAATTCTTACCATATACAGTGTTACACTTTCTCATAATGTAAATATTATTATACTTAAATTAGTTTTATTCGACTTTATTTGTAAAACTAGTAATAACCCAATGTACAGCCCCTTTTTGATAAATAAATAAATTATTATATTATATTATATTATATTATTATATTATAAATATCTTGTATACCTTATATTGTGTACTTCTACTTACAAATAAAGAATAAAATTCAAAAAATTCAAATTCATTTATAACTCAACTACTCATTGCGAATCCATCAAAGATATAATACCAGAGTCATCAAATTATTAAAAATAATTTTAATTATACCAGTATCGACATGCACAGCTAAAAGGTCATTTTCAGCATTACGAAGAATAAACACTTGAGGACTGCTATGACTCAGCAAAGACTTAATACTTACATGGTAGTGGATCTAAACAGAGAAATAGCAGATGATTCGCAACTTGAAAACATTGCCGACATAGGTATTTATAAATAGAGCAGTAGTTCGTCAAAATATATTCGCATTGAATAAAAAATAATGCCATCTGCTGGAAGCTTTAATGTTGTTGTGTCTTTAAAGCAGTTAGTTGCTCATATCGCCAATAGATGTTAGGAAATGTCATATTTCCTTTTTTTTTTAAATAAAATGACGTTAAAATATTTCCTTTTTTTTAATAAAATGACAAATGATCCTAGCTAAATCGATTTAGCGCCCCCGAACCCCCTGCATGCTAAATTTCATGAAAATCCTTGGAGCCGTTTCCGAGATTCCAACTATATATACCGGGTGTTAGGGGAACGCTCCCGAAGCCGAAAGCCCGTGGTAGTACTCCAGGTATACTACATATTGGCAACTTAATTTTCGATTTGGTGAAAAAAATTTTTTTTTAATTTATGCCAATATTTTATTTATTTATATACCCGGAGTACTACCACGAGCTTTCGGCTTCGGGAGCGTTCCCCTAACACCCGGTATATATATGTATAAGAATTTCCCGTTAAAAGATATAAGATAAATATTAACTGTGTAATATAATAAATTTTCTTTTCTAAATATCTTGTATTTGCTTGTGTCTATTAAATAGATAACAAAAAAACATATAAGTAGCTAGGTAGGTATGTCGTAAAAAGCTAGAGCACCCACGAGAATTTAAAAAACTCAGCGCCCCTGTCTGCATAAATCACTTTGTCATCCCTTATAAATATATAGTTACTAAAAATAGTTTTACTAAAAATCGTTATTAATAAATAAAAATCACAACTATTATAAATCACTGCCCTTAACAAAAATTTTAAGAAACAACTGGCGCCAATTCAATATTTACTTACGACGAATTTTTTAACATGTAATAAATATGCCATTAGATGTCTTTTAAGTAAATAGTCATGTAAATCAAATATTTACTCTTCTTACAATAAGGTTTTTCGAAAATGTCCACTATTAGAATAGAATAGAATAGAATAGAAGTCTTTATTTGCATGAAACACAGTGTGAAGGATGTTACATAATGTTGGTTTCTTAAAGTGCGGTGTGTCTCGTCGATCTATCGGCATGCAAATATACAAATGTCAAATTAGAGCATTACAAAATTAATTACAATTGTCAAATTATACTGTTACAAAATTATACATAATTATTTAACCTTTAGGTAATTGTAATCGTGATTGTAATGTCAATATACTGTCATAAAACATAAATATCAATTCCAAAGTATCTAATAATTACACTAAATTAATACACCATCAAAATGAAGTCAATTATAAATACAACATTTAGGACATATACATGTACATTTTCTTACATAATTAGGCATCAATGAAATATAATAACATCTTTTACTCAATAATTACATTTATTATCCAGAAATTCATGGATAGTGTAAAAGCACTTTTCAGTCAACCATTTAAATAATTCCTTCCTAAATTTTGGAAAAGGTAACTCTCTCAGGGTTCGTGGTATGTGATTGTAAACTTTGACTATCCTGCCGTTACAATTAATTTGATTAAAAGTGCTTGCTGACCGGGTAACTGCCAGTTTGGTTAAGTCTCTTGCGAGGTACTTTTTATTCACGCATGCTTTCTCAAATAGTTCCGTGTTATTTTTAACAAAAAGAGCTATCTCGAGTATGTATATGGAAATAATTGTTAATAAATTATTATCTTTAAAAGGTTTTCTGCAAGAGTCCAATGGACCTAATCCAAATATCGCCCTTATGCATTTTTTTTTTGAGAGATGAGCACTCTGTTCACGTCTGTTGAGTTACCCCACAGTAAAACGCCAGTAGTGCTTCAACCTTAATTTTTGGTAGTACCCAATTTTTATTTATTTTTTTATTATAATGCTTCGCTTATCATGCATTAAATATCAAGGAGATGCAATTAATATTTACATCTTTTATATGTCTATGTATATTTTAATTCATGAAAACATAAAAAAGTTAAAAATATAGATAAATTTAATATGGCTATAAATATAAATATAAAAATAAAATAAAATTACCCGAGATTACGTGTGTAATTCATTAATATCATAGAGAATGTCAGCAAAGCCTGCGAGTTAAGTAACTGTCAAAATGACGTACGGTCCGTGCCCGTGCAATTCGCAGCAATTCACCTTACAGATTTCAGCATGATCTATTTTATTTTTCAAATTATTTGAATTTAAATTACTGAATTTTATGTGTAATGTCGTTATTCGACAACGCTGTTTTTAATTCCACCCTTTACGAGGCACTGTATCTTCAGATCGAGGATACTTTGTCTTTCGCAAAAGATTTTTTCGATTCGTGCGTTTCGTCGCTACCTATTGATAATTTTCCCAAATCTATAGTTAATTTCTCAGAGCTAACGTTCTACGAAGAGTTATCTGAAGTTCTCTACTTCAACGAGTTCCAATTTCTTCTCCTGAAGACGTTTAGCCTGATACTGTTGTTTACTTTGTTATTGATTTTCATTTCGTGGCATGTGTACGGCCAACGCATATCTGAGCGATTTATGAAACCAGGTGAGTCATAAGTCACTGCATTAGCTAGATTATGTTATTTGCAACTATATCTCATTTTTTACGTAAGATTCTCTGGTTAAAAATAGTGTTTATGTTATTGCTACAAATTTTAATTCTTTACATGTACATACATTTTATGATTTTAAGATAAAGAAACAGTAATTCTTTTTATTTCATATGTGCCTATGTGGTGTTAATGGAAACAACCTTAACACAATTATGATCCTTTTAATAGAATAATAAGAATAAAAAAATAAAAAAATCTACATACTAACATTACTTCAGCCCTATGTAGTTCTAACACTCATTATAATGCACTGAGTGGGGATTAAACCCGCACCTTCTATATGGAGGTCAAATTCACTACCCCAACACCACAGAGGCTGTAACATAAGCACCAGAGCATGTTGTTCCTCATTCTAATTTCTCTTCACAGCAACCTCAGCTACAATTGAACAACTTAAAGAGTCAGTATCAAAACTAAAACTGCCAAAAGAGCACACACCAAGAATTTAAATCCATAAAAAGCAGCATGGCAGACAAAATAAAGAAATTCTTTCAAAAGAAAAAGGTGGATACGAAGTTCAAGTTAGCTGGGCCTGGCCACAAGCTAAGTGAACCTGCCCCTAGTAGCCAAAGTTCAATTGAATCAAAACGGGAGCCTCAGGTTAGAAGATCAGGTTTGTCGGAGGTCAGTAAAAATGCAGCGGAAGCAGCATTGTCAAGACTCTCATTAAAGAGGGAAAATCCAGCATTCAATACATCGCTTGCAGCAATACAGGTAAACAATCCATTCGCAGTGCTTAAGTTGAAAAAGTTTTATTGCATTTGGATGAAGGAGTTAATAAATACATACATAGATTGGTTATGATGTTAATTACTCAAAATAATTAAATAGTTTACAAGTATATTATGCTATATAATACATACTGAAACTAAACTTGTCTTTACTAAATCTACTCTGTGTTTTGTCCCAGTTTAATTTCAACACCTTACCTATTGACTTCCAATTAGCTGGAGTAGCAGTTTCTTTTGTATAAGACACAAGTCTGCATACAATACTGTTCTCATGTTGGATGACTCAGCACTATACCTGTTAGACATGCTTAAAAGATTACAGTGGTGTGCAGTTCATGTTGTTGGTAGTCCTTAAAACCTCTGCTTATACAGCTTCTATCATGTCGATTGTCCTGATGAGCTCTTTCCCACCTTCTCCTTTCCTGTTTATAACACTCGTGCTAGCCCGTGGTGCCACTCACATAAGGTGGAAATAATACCCTCTCACACCAAGTGGTTTCAGGCTACCTTCCTCTGTCACCCTATAAGGAACTGGAATACTACATATAAATATTTTTCCCTCCTCTTACAACTTCGCTGGTACTTTAACTGGGACGTGATCACCATATTAAGATCAACAGCATTAGGAATGGTGGGCCATATCTTCTGGTCTGTATCTCAACTTCTTACCATCTGGCGAGGGACAGTCACTTGACGGACTACATTTAAAAAAATTAAAACATTCATAGATCATTTTTTCAGGCTATAATTTGAAGATTTATTAGCATTTTTTAAACTTTCGCAAAACTTACACTATTGTAACATTTTGTACATTGTGTAGCAAATCATACAAAATTTAAAATTTTCCGCATTTAGGCGCAAATTACACTCTTTATGATATGTTATTTTGAGTCATTAGCAGTTTGGTAACTATTTTAGTCCATTTTGATATATTTATCAAAACAGCTATGATTGTACAGTTACCTAGATAAAAGTATGAAATCATGAAATGTAGTTTGCTGTTGGTAGTGTTATAAAACTGTATTGGTTACTACTTAAATATAATTAGCAGTAGGTATGTAGTGCCAGAAACCTTTAAAAAATATTATGACAAATTCCTTCAGGCGATAACCACGAAACAGCATCTAAGTTACGCCGTAAAACTCACGTAGTTATAGCATCATAAATTACATTAATATCATGTTTACGCAAAGAAAGCATCGATTTTGATTTTCGCATCCGACAAAATAATATATTATGTAACCTGCAGCAAATGCTAAAAGAAAATGAAAATTATTGATGAACGGCTGACAAAAATTACAAACAATTACTTAAATGAGTTAATCACACCTAAAGTTTGCTTAGATAGGCTAAACAAAGTAAAATTTATATAGTTTAGCTTTGGTAATCAGGGCCCCATCGTTACAATTAAGTAACAAGTAAAAAGTTGGTAACATTGTGTGTTTTCATGGACGTAATTCCACCCTTTCATCCATAACTATGAAGTTTTTGCATATGTTGCAAGCTTTTTGATTGTAAATTGTAACGTTTTGCTTTGGAGTATACCCACTGTATTCTGGGTATTTGAACTGTTTTTTTTGTGGAGATTCTAAGAATAAAAATATTTTGTTAGGTAGGAAGTAAACAAGGTAACTTTAAGTTTATGACATATTTGGATTACTGTACTTTCAGTGTATGAAATGATTCATTTTACATAAGTGATACAAGTATTTTAAGATTACGATAATAAATGAACTAACAATAAATAAAGTTGATATTTTGCGAAAGTGTGTAATTTGCGACTAAATGCGGAACGTTTTAAATTCTGTATGATTTGCTACACAATGTACGAAATGTTACAAAGGTGTAAGTTTTGCGAAAATTTAAAAAATGCTCATGGATAGATTAAAAAATATTATTGTACCATAAATTCACTTGAAGTTGACAGTTGTTATGCGAAGCAAACTGACAGTTTTATCGCCGGTACAATATTTAATCAATATTTACTATTTTATCATTCAATACAAGAACATGAAAAACACGAATCAGTACCTACCACACAAAATTATGATTGACCTAATAGGGCCATGTTGGACATTTTCAGATAATAGTTTATTGGACTTATAAATATTTAAAGTTACGATTATGTCCTCATCTCCATCATTGACTAGGGTAATTAAATTATATATTTTACCGTATTTTTAAAAATAGAGTATGGCCATATGGCAATGTGAGGTCATATTTAGGTGACGTTATAAATAAAGACCAAATTGACTATGAACAGGTCCTAAAGTCCATACCAGTGGTGAACTAGGAATTTAATTGAAGTTAGTGGGTCTCATGTACCATACAATCCATACCAATAAAGTCTAACGGTATCCCGGCTAAGTACAAATAGTCAGTTTGCTTCATATAATAAAAGCATTAGTGTGAGTACCTTTACTAATGTCTTTTATAATAAAGTTTGTTATGATAAACATATTCCTGATAGCTATTTATGTATTCGTCATACATTATAAGAGGAATACAAGAACAATTTCATATGGCCAGTCTATTACTATTCCTTCAAGAGTGCCATCCAAGCTTCAGGTACCCACCATACAGTACCTTAAAAACACCTTCTTATAAAAGCCTTTTCTCTCGGGGATGAGAGGTCATGCAGCAGTTGCCCTTGAATAAAATTGATTGACTCAATCAATTAGCCCACTGCAGTCCACTGCTGTACATAGGCCTCTCCCAATGTGCGCCATCTTACGATCTTACGATCCTCTCCTCTCCGACTTGCCAATAAAATAAAATAAAAAGGAAAGAGCTAGGATGATGACATTGCCTTCCTATCTTTTTGGACTGACATTCTGGATATCTTACTATTTCTTTTAGCATCTTCCTTATTGGATTTATCACAAATAAATGTAGAAATTGTAATTCCTTTTTTACAGGCGCAAGTTAAGAAAGAACTAGAAAATGAAAAGGCCCAAGAGAAGGCAACCGCTTCTCAATCAACTGCGTCCACAGATCAGAAACAGAACACAGAAGTTGATCTACCCAGAAACTATGCGGCTTCAGGAGTTTACTTCAAGTAATGATTTGATCTCTATTACCGATTTTATTTTTATCTATTACTGACTGTGCGATAGGTGATTCAGATACTTATTATACCTCAAAACATACATCTTCCACACAAATCTTCAATTTATAAAATGCGCTTCTTACTCGCAATACACATTCCTTGGGTTTCTTTTGAGGATAGCACAGGAGCTACCGTGGACTACCTCAATTACAAAACAATTCGCGCACACCAGAGCCTTATTTGTCTCGCAACATAGGCCTAAGATATGTGTGCCGAGGTATACCAATAGAAGTAGAAAGAAGATACGACAAAAAAAAATAGTTTGTACTGTATGTAATTTTTATTCTTATTACTTACATTCTTAAATAGATATTAATGTGAAATCGATTTCACTGGGTCAGTGGGGGATCAGCCCTAACTTTTAGTGGTCTCCAATCCCCTAGAGGATGCATTTTCCAACAGTAGCAGAACCACTAGACCATAGGACCCAATTGGAGCGACAGCACCCCTAGTGGGGTTCTATATATGATCATTTGGGTAGATGGTAAATATATTTGCCATATGACAGTCAAGGGGTTAAATGGATACCGAGTTCCGGCTCCATCAAACAATATAACCTCTCTACCCTGGATTATGGGAAATCTCCTTCTTCTCTTGCCCAGTGTGCAGGCACTCTCAGAGACACTGAGAAATAGTTCAGTTCAGATATCTATAATTGCGATTCCTTCATCATATTTGGCTGAACGTGGGTTTAGTGCAGTAGCTTATTAACTGTCTCTAAAGAAGAACAGACTGCAACGAGCTGGCGCACTACACGAATGCATAGCTCCGTCTCCCCATTTCTCATGCGCGTCGTGATAGACTCGCAGATTACTAAGCAAGTTGATTTGCGACTGATATTAACTAAATTGAAACCCAACATTACAAAAACTCCACCAGCCTCAATCTTCTCATTGATATTTGCTTCTTATTGAATTTTTTTACTTTTTATTTTTTCCTTTTTATAGTTCCCCTGTAAGGGGGGCTCCAGCTTTGCGTACTTGTATTGTTTTGCATTAATTTATTGGTTAATAGAATATTGTCGCGAATTTACGTATGCACTATTTTACCGAATGCTGACGCGATTTATTTGGTGGTATTTTATTATTTACGTTTGACATTTCAGTTGCTCTTACTGCTGCTGGTATGATTTGCATTTATTTGTTAAGTTATATATCATCATAATTATCATCATCATCATCCTAATAAAAATCATAATCAACGACTATTTAAGCCGCATTGCAGTATGACGTCCGTACTCTTTGCACAGCTAATATAAAATCTGCAAGAGAGAGAGGGAGAGATGGCCTTGATTGCAGGAATTTAGATATTTATGTTTTCTCAAGATTTTTGCTAAAATATATAATCTGTGTGATAAAATATAACTTTACCTCCAATCCCTAGATATTTTTATACTCAGTTTTTAATTAAGAACTTCGATATTATTTGATTATGGCGTCTTAGTGTAAAATGTGTTTAAAATAGTGATTTGGAGCATTTTAGAGCTGTTTGACGCTAATTTCTATCGAGGCAAATATTATGAATCGTGTCTTTACACGTCCCTAGATGGTTTACCCTGCCTTATGAAGATTTTAGATGAATATGAACTTGATCATAAATATGTTTAAAATTGTTAAAAACGAGTGCAACCGGCCTTAAATTCTTAGGAAGTTTCCCAGATGCTTGATTGCGAGATTTTGATAATGCGCATGTTCCATCCAAATTATTAACAGTTTTAACAGTTTATTTTTCGTGTTTTGTTCCAGATGTCCACTTATCAGCAATGATATCTTACCAAGGGATGAGTGGAAGAAAAATATTAGGACATTCTTGTATGAGCAGCTCGAGGAGGAGCGGGGGCTCACCGCCTGTCTCATAATACACTCTTGTAACAGTAACAGAGAAAAGGTTTGTTAATAAGTATACTTTCAATTTTATTCGTGCAAGAACATGGCACTGCCGCATTTACAGAAAGCCTCATGCATAAGTACACACACAAAGAGATAGAAATATCGCTGCAATGTTTATCAGTGTAAGTGTTATCTATCATCGATCAAAAGTTCGTCGCCCAATCGTTTGACGAGAAAACAATCTAGCTCGCTAACGTACAGTCGACGAAAGAGATACGTATACACCTTTACATACAACTTTATATGTAAAAGTGTATACTTGTTTAATTAGTATAGGTTCTCTTTTTCATATAAAGCTGTATGTATATGTGTATTGTATACACATTTCCTATTTCGAGAAGTACTTAGTTCCTTTGTACCAGTGATGGTCGCCGTATAGTACTGTTGCCTTAACTTTTGTCGTATTCTTTTGATCGTAACTGTAATAAGGAGCATATATTTAAACTTTCAGGTTGAGACATGTGTGGAAACGCTCTGCAAGTATCTAGAAAACATTATCACCTATCCTGAGGAAGAAAAATATCAAAAAATTCGCATGAGTAATAGGTAAGATATTATTCAAGTAAGCATTTCAAATCCTTTGTTCGGATGGCGGATTCCGCGGATTGGTCTAACAGCAATTGGAAATTCAATTAGTACAAGAAATTGTGACACTACCCCAGCTCACATTCCAGTCCAGTTATCCAGCGAATCAATCCAGTCCAGTGCTGGTCTGGTAGTAGTATAGTGTTCTCATTATTCCAGCGTTTAGAACGCGCTTAGAAAATCCACTGGATGTGGGGACATCCAGTGGATTTTCCAGTGATGGTTCACATTATTCCAGTAGCATTTCAGCTCTGGATTTGCTCGCTGGACTGGAATACTACTGGTATGTGAACCGGGCATTAGGTTCCAGTCGCATAACGTCCGAGGAGTTGATGAGGCTGACAGATGACTAAACTTCAGTGGCGTTTTAGTGCCTAACAGAATTTACATGTTCTAGAGCATTCTGCGAACGCGTGCAGCCAATCGAAGGCGCGATGGATTTGCTCGCAGCCGCCGGCTTCACTCAGGAAAAATTGGTCAATGCAAGTGGAGTAGAAGAGGACTTCTTGGTGTTTCATGTAGAAAATGTGACTTCTATAGAAAGTTTGACGGTAAATATTCACAGTTCAAAGCGTTTAGCACTATGTAGTGCACAGACTTCGTTTTACGTATGAACTAGGAATCTTCATTTAAGAGTGGTTCCCGATTACATCTAAAATTCGGTTTAGATTTTATGGGACTGACTGCCGTGAGACCTCACAACACCGCATTGTACAGGTGCACCAGCCAGGTGCATGTGTATGAGGTGTCAGGATTGAGATTTTGCTTGGCTCCAAACGTTGTGGTGTGGCTCCATACACAAATGATGGATCTCATGCCTCCCATGTGTAATGTAAACTGAATTCAATATTGTAACAACAGAATCTGTGCCATTATTGATTGTCAGGGTTCCATATTCAAAGGGTAAAAACGGAACCCTGTCTGTATGTCACCAAGCCGGACAGACTAGTCCAGCGATGAGCAAAGTATGGCTCGCTGGTCAACTCCAGTCCCCGAAAGTGTCTAATTCTGCCCCGACCATTACGGAAGTTAGTCCCCCACTGCTCTAAGCAGTTCACATTTTAGCAGATGACGTAATTGTGTTGCCGTTATAAAAACAGACAAAAAAAGAAGTAATGGTACAAAAGTCTTCATGCGCAAGTCTAAATCGCACTTGGCTGGTTTTTAAATATACTTGTTATCCCACAGGCGTTAATCGAGGCGCTTCGTTCTGCGGAGCCGATACAACTAGAGTTGGACAGAAATCTGCAAGTGTTACTTCCATCGCAGGCGGCGAACAAAATGCAACTGCCCGCGTCTTTCTTCGCACTGTCGCCTGAAGAGATGAAAAGGGAGCAACAATTGAGGTTCTTAGTTTTTTACATTATTAACATTTCTATCTGTGAGCCACGAGGTTCTCGCCGTAGTATAAAAGGCCAAAAAAGAGTAAAGCGTAGTCGACTGCTAAGTTAGCATGTTCAATTCCCGTTCAGTGTAAATTGGGTACCTATTGTCGGGACAGAAAGTAGCCTATGTGCCATTCCAGACTACATCACTGTGTCCAAATTTCATCCAGATCCCTTATTATTTGTATTAAACAAAAACTCAAGTACTTTGATCGTGCCGGCCGGGTCGTGGATCATTCATCCATAATATGTCATATTAATATTAAAATAATTTGCAAAATTCACACACCGGCAGAATTAGCGGAACTCAAAAAAGGAGAGTATAAAATAGTTAGCTTTATTTTTAAACAAATAATGAAACAACAGCATGTTTATTAACGAGTGTTTCCCCCTCGTGCCCTGATTAGTGTTTTGCATCCGTCTGGGCATGCTGCGAATGTTGTTGTCAATGATTTCTTGGGGCAACGTCTGCCATTCTTCAACTAATGTGTTTCGCAGCTCGTCGTCCAGATTATTAGGAGATGGCATTCTTGATTTGACTCTTCTGTTCCATCGGATGCATATCCTGGGACCGTGCTCGCCACTCCATCACCGTAACACCAACATGGTTTAGGTATGCCTGTACTGAGCGAGCTCTATGAGCCCGAGCATTATCCTGCATTAAAATGAAGTCGTTACCAATAAATGGGGCAAATGGCACAACATGTTCCTCTAAAATCTCCCTGATATACCGATCAGCTGTCAGATTTCCACCGTCCCACCACCATGAACTCCGTGCGAGCTCCTAAACATCCTCCCCACACCATAATTTTGTGTTACGCTAATTCTGCCGGTGTGTGTATTAATGTTCAATAACTTGTGTTGCTAACTGTACATTATTAAACCCTCACAAATGCCCACAGGACTGAAGCTATTGAGAGAAGTCAGATGTTAAGAACCAAGGCGATGAGAGAAAAAGACGAAATTAGAGAGATGCGGAAATACAAATTCGCCATCATAAGGGTGCGGTTTCCTGACGGAATATTGTTGCAGGTTGGTATTATCATTTGGTACCGTTACTAAGAAAAATCTTTAGTAATACTCAAAAATCAACAGATGGCACTAGTAGACTCAGTTAAAGAAACAAAAGAAGTTTAAACCCTTCTGGCAGAATCAATATCGTTTAGAATATTTTTAGTTTTATTCAGTGATATTCAGTAATGTGTTTGTTTTATTTTTGACAAGTTAATTTTTAATAGTAAAAATTAAAAAAGTTTGTCACAACAATATCGCCATCTAGTTATTACTCCTGCAAACAAAAGCTGCCTGCCTGCTATTGAAAGTTACGAGTGTAACCATTTTTAGTTCCTGTATAAGAATTATATTGTTTATTTTTTTTTTGTTTATTGTTTTTTTGTTTTCGGTAGCTTAGTGGTTAAGGAGTCGGCCTTACGATCGAGAGGTCACGGGTTCGAATCCTGGCCATTACACTACCGACGTGAACCCACTCCTAGCACAAGCAATTTAGCTTAATTGGAGGGGTTAGGGGGGATATTAGTAATTTCGATAATTTGGGTTGCTAATATTCTTTTTAAAAATAAATAACTTTATAACTTTATATTTTTGGCTCACCATTTGATTTTTTGCCACATAATGTCGCCAATCCCGACTGGCGTCTGACAACCCCCACTTCTGACTACAGGAGAATACCAGCGCCAGATCGGAAATTTTATACATGACCAAGGAGATATATATACACCCTGGTATTTGTAAAGGTGTATACTTAATTTCTTATGATTGAATTCTTGCCGTTTCGGTTCCAAAACTGTAAACATACACCCTTGGCAGACTGCCCAGTGCGAAAATCATAGTTGGTTAAATGTCGGTGTCAATACACCTCTGCCCACCCTTACGGTGATTTACAGGCGTGCCTGTAAGAATTATTTAACATTAATTTATTTTTCTTCGTCAGGGAACATTCTCAGTATACGAACGCTATACCGAAATCCACGACTTCGTTCAAGAGAACCTGGAACATATCGGACTACCCTTCGTTCTTAACACACCGATGGGACACAAGTTGAACCTAGACGAGGATGCGAATAAAACCCTTATTGATCTAAGATTGGTACCAGCAACAGTGCTCACATTCGCTTGGCACTCGTCCGTCGCCCAAGAAATACATAACAGTCCGAATAAAGACGTTTATTTGAAGCCAGAAGTCATGGTTATGGTACAAGAGGTATAAATTATTGTTTGTAATTGTAGCTTAGCGTCGACACGACAGAACACGTAGTATACGACGGCTCTTAGTTGTTCATTGGTAAATAATGATGAGACAGTGTGATGGTAGGAAGGATATTTCAACTTACACTTACACGAGGTGTAGCGAGCCTGTCATGAATGGCACTTATCCTGCAATTGGGCCGAAGACAGCACATGACTTATATTAGGCCTAAACCCTACTGAAACAAATTCAAAATAACTGCATGGTTAATAACGGGTGATTCGGGATCAAGCGGCGATTGCAGAAACATTATTTTCTGTCATTTATGTTAAGTTTAATGTAATAATAATTCAGTTATCCAAATTCCGGGAAAATTATTCACCCCACATCCCTATACACCCCTTATCTCTATACGCCCCTTATGCCTATACAGGGTGTAATCGTTAAGTGTGTCCAGGCGATTATTCCGTAACTATTACAGATATCAAAAAACTTTAAACTGATATCGAAAGTACGTTACCTAATGAGTAAAATTACATTAATAACTTTTTTTAAATCTAGCGAGAGGTTTCTAAAATTTTGACATTAAACACTCCCATACATTTAGTATGAGATTAGTAGAAAGGTTTGTTTCCTTATTTTAAGTGATCTAGTACTCATTTTACCTTAATCATATTTTATGATTCCGTATAATATGACAATGATGATTTTCAAATAGATACATGTGTAAATTAATTTTTACCACTTGAAATTAGTAATAAACCGTGTTTAAATATCGCATTAAGTAATTTAAGCTAACTGAAAAGCAACACACTACCAAAAAAAAAGATACTCTTTGGTGTTCGTTCTAAATTCAAAACTTTTATCTCGGGGTGTTGTACCGGCCAATTAATTATCGTTGTTTTTTTTTAATTTGCGTTTATAATCGTGATTGTTTCATTTATTGATTGCAAAATGGCATATTCCAAAAGAGAAAAGAGAGATATGCTAAAAATTGACTACAAATATGATTGTAACAAAAGAGCGGCCATTATCGCCCACAGAATAGAGTACCCAGATAGAGAAGTCCCTTCTGGTGTACGTACCTAAAACCTTTCTACTAATCTCATACTAAATGTATGGGAGTGTTTAATGTCAAAATATTAGATACCTCTCGTTTGATTTTTAAAAAGTTTTATTGTCATTTTATTCATTAGGTAATGTACTTTCGATATCAGTTTAAAGTTTTTTGATATCTGTAATAGTTACGGAATAATCGCCTGGACACACTTAACGATTACACCCTGTATACCCCTTATGCCTATTTACCCCTTATCCCTATACACCCCCTATCCTTATACACCCACTATCCCTATACACACCCTATCCCTATATACCCCTTATCCCTATTCAACGCTTATGCCTTTTCGCCCCGTTTTACGATACCTAAATGATCTTTCATTCGTGTTTGGTGCGGGCCGACCGAAATTTTGCTTGTACAATAGTGTACATGGTAGCTGGTAACCAACGCTTTTAAAAATATAAATCTACTCCAAATTCACATTATAAGTATAAATATATATTTATACTTATAATGTGAATAGATGGTTGAAAGAATCATTGAAATATTATATTTACGGGAGGGAGTTTCCCTTTGTTAAAGACTGTTGAGTCTTAGATCGATTAATCTGCTTTATGTTTTTGTTCCGGTTCGTAGTCTTGATTCCGTTAAAATGTTAAGTTAAAAGTTGTTTATTTTACTTACTTAATAATTCTTAAATCGGTCCGTGGTGTATAGTGGTAATTTGGGTCGTTAATCTTATAGGAACCTAGTTTAGGGTGAATCACATTTTATCTAACCGATCTCAAGGTAGAAACTGCATACTCACACTAAAGTATAAGAGCCAGAACACCTTCACATACACTAGATAATCAAAGTAATATTATACTATAGAACGACAGTAACCGCTGCTGTACCGAGCTTTGGGTATATATGCAGTGAGTCGGGTGAGGGTCGACCAATGGGCCATCAGATTTAGTAAGTTGGCCGCCAACGCTCACGGCGGTAGGTCGCTCACTCTCGACTCTTTAGCGCCGTTTACACGTACAGTTGCGCATCGGGACCGCGTTCCAAATCGCCGCCGCGCCGGCTCGATCTGTCGGTTTGGACTACGGATCGAACTGTGGTAATATATTGCGACTAAATTATGACCACGGTTTTAGAACGGCAGATCTTTTACATTCCTGTGTTGTTTATAAATGGAATCCCATGAGGTAGTTTTGTCACTAATTCTTTATTCATATTCAGTATGCCGAGATGTCTGCACAGCTCAACTAGCTGGTCATAGGCTTTATAACGCATATTTCTATATACATACTCAGCGCTTTTTACTTTCCATAAACATGAGTGTTGGCGTTACAAATTTATGAACTGTATAATGGCCTTAGCGCCCCAAGCCGACATTTGGCGAAAATATCTTTTATTCCTACTTGAGCGCGGATAAAACTGTGATGCGATGCGCGCTCGCCGACACTCAGGTCGAACTATCGTTCCCGGCGCGTCCTAACATTACAGGTTCGTTCCAAATAGACGGTTTTAGACTGGCACGTGCTGAATATTTCGTTCCAATCCTCCACATGTAAACGCAGCTTTTCTTTACCTCGTCTCTCGCCAGGCAGCGCGTGCCTTAGGCGCGGTACGGCGGTCACAGTCACCCGGTCGATCTATAACCAAACTATTTGCTATTTATTAATATGTTATATTGAGCACTATTATTTATATTGTAAGCTTATACAGATACCTAATTAGTCACTCCTCAATTAACTAAAGCAGCAGGCATTAATTCTTAAGGAAATATAATTAAAATAAATTCTGATGTTAATTTGTGTAGTATTCTAAATACGAAATTATAATTGATGTGTACAATATGTAGTAACTATAATATTATTAGCTATTTAATAGCTCTACACTAAATCATAGGCAGGGATAAGACAGTCCATAAATATCGCGATATTGGAATCCAATAATATCAATTTACAGGGTGGAAGATTTTGACCTTACCTTGAGGGGTAGTACTCTAAAATACTGGACATAGAGAATTTCACTCAAAGAAAACATTCCTTAAGAAAAAAACTGCATTCATCCTTTCACGAACATTCTCTTGCAACACCCGGTAATCGAACCAATAGGATCAATCATAAGAAACAAATCTTTCTTAAAACATGTTGAATTAAATGAAAGGAAGTCCATAAAATTTTAACTTATAAATTCAATGCCATCAGATACAGTATTTTTACTCTGAGTAGAAAACTTATCAACAATAAAGATAACTTTATTGTTGATAAGGTTTCTACTAAAGTAGAATGAGTACTAAATGACTGAATGACGTAACTTTATTGAGTAACTGCATGACCTATGTAGGTAGGGTAGGTAGTAATTTAGGGTGCTTGATTGGAAACCTCCACGCGGTGGTGTACGCGTAGGCAACGGAGATGGCGAGAGAATTAGAGAATTGGTGGTTAACTTTTTCTTCTTCATCTTTTGATTGAAAGATTAGTTCTTTATGATTGACCCTAGCGATTGATGACATAAAAATACAAGATGTTATTTTTTCAGATTTCAGTCAATTTAATTTGATTACCGGTTGCGGTAAGCGAGTTGTCGAAAACATTTGAATGCAGTTGTTTCTTTTTAAATACAAAGGAATGTTTCCTTTGAGTGAAATTCGCTATCTCAGGTATTTAAAATACTTCCTCCAAATTCCTCTCAAAATCTTCCATCCTGTATTAAGGGTATCTTCAAAATCGCGTTGTATATTGACTGTCTAAACTCCGCCTTATAAGGATTTAGTTTAGTTTCTAATTAGCTTTATACATTGATAGGTACCATATATGTAAATTATGTATTTTGTCTTAAATATAACAATTATAGGTGCATTTAATTCACCAAGGCTCATGCCGAGAACAGGCGGTGTTATAGTACAGACAGTGTCAAAAATATCTTGACAACAAAGTTTCAAAATGATCTTAAAACTAAGGTGTTAAGAGCAAACAAGCAAACTGTTTTATTGACTTAAATTGTCCGAACTAAAGATGTGTACCAAATAACAGAACAATCAGTGAATAGAAAGGAAGGAAAAACAAGGAATTCAGACCTTTTTTTTTCACTTTGTCGTCAAGATCTGTCTGACGCTTACCCGTTAAATGTTTCAATAACCAATACAGAATATTTTATTATATATTTATAATATTTTATAAAACCAACCATTTATTATGACCTGAAGCGCGTAAATACTGTACTTTATCTTAATGTTAGTGAAGATGTTGAATTTGATATTTAAAAACCAATTTTATATGGTAAAACAGATCACATAATTAAAAAGTGGTCCTGTTGTGTGATAAAAGTTTTATCAAAAAAATGAAAAAGTAATATGCATTTAAATTGTCTGTTTAAAGAAAAACGATACAGAGGCTTTATTCTGAATAACACCGAGTTCCGAACTAAGTCAATACGTGAGAAGACAGTGCATGTCAATTGCTTAACATAGCAGAGAAAAAAGTGGAGTAAAATAAAACCAACTTAAATGTGTCTACGAACGCGCGTAGGAACGAAATAGTTTGTCATTCAGAATAAGAGGCCAGATCTGTTGTTAACTATTAGTAGTTATATAGATGTAGTATCAACGCATAGATATCTAATTCTAATAACGGCAAAAGACATCTAACTATCATTTATCACAACTCGTTTATTCATCCTTGAAATACCAGTCTCCACACTATTGCGAATCTAATATCTTACTCGATGCACCTTCGCTGCACTTTGATAAAAGAAATTAGTGTCGGTTATAAAGAGATATGCATCCCATATTACGCCATTTCTTCGTACTAATGTTCGGCGATTCATTCTACAAATGAATGTAGCGGGCAAATCTTTGTAATCTAACTAGCTGTCGCCCGCGACTCCGCCCGCGTGGATGTCGGTTATCGCGAATCGGACTATAATTTGAGATTTAAACTATCCTATCTCTCAAGTTGGATCGAACTGCACATGGTGTGCGAATTTTATTATAATCGGTTAAGTGGTTTAGGAGTCCATTGAGGACAAACATTGTGACACGAGATTTATATATATTAAGATGGGACTAAACGTTCGTTAGATTCAGAAAGTAAACAATAGGTACCTACCCTAGTCAATAACAACAGTTAGACTTCCTTCAAATTAGACCGCGTGAAGAAGCGCTGCAGTGGCGCGTGCGCACTGACCTGCCCGTCTAGACAAGTGGCAATTCGTTGGCCGGCGTTTGATAGAATAGAATGAAGAATGTATGGGATTTGACACATTTGACATGCGTTAACGACTGTCAGAAACGTCAAATCCCACATATTCGTCATTCTATTCCATCAAACGCCGGCCAACGAATTGCCACTTGTCTAGAGGGGCAGTGATAGTACTCGCTGAACTGGTGATCGGTTCGGTACCCATTTATTGTGTCTAATTGAACATCACCATATTGGCGGTGATAGTCGCGGCGCGTAAAGGTCTAGCGATAGAGGCGCGAAGAGGTAAGAAACACACACATACACACAAACTAACTTTCACATTTATTATATTATTAGGAATAGTAGGATAAGGATTTGTTATAGTACCTATAGAGTACCAAGTCGGTATAAAAATGGTATTCTCAATTCGTACAGTTCATTCATATAAACGATGGGTCGTGTGTTTGATACATGCATAGCAGTCAAGACCATAACCCTCCTTTTTTCTTCGCCGTAGTTGGGTAAAAACGGACCGGTTCATAAACTTATAACCCTCACTGAATAATCTGATCCTTCGTTGTAGCGCTCATTACGGATGGCTCGTATTCAACAGTGGATTTTCGTCCCTATGTTGGCTATTGGACTGATTATCTTGATTAAAAAACATATATTCACGCGATAAATCATTATATTATGTAAGCACTGCATTTAAATTTTAAATTGAATACTCTCTACTTATTGTAATTGTTAAGTGTCGTAGTATGTTTATTAATACTTCCTTGTACTTTTTAATGTGGCAATTAAGAATTTAAAGATTCAAGTTTCTTAAAATTTTATTATTTTTATTTTAGAGTGTGTCATTTTCATTTATTATAGGTTTATTTATCCTACAGTCCAGAGCCCTGGCATACCACTAACACTGCTAAAAATTAAGCGGTTTTCTCATTCACTCCACAAGATGCTATATGATTTTACACTTTAACTGAATTACAGTAAAGTCTAAAATTGAATGGCATCTTTTGAATTGTCAGTGTTATGACAGTGGTTATGTCGAAACTGGCCAGTTTGTGTAGTATAATCATGGGCATTAGTTAAATCGACTTTAAGGCACCAATAGTTGTAACTGTACGAATTATTTGTCCGTAGGTACGTGACCCACTGGACCCTTTCCGAACATTGTCGCTAACAGATACGGTATAACATTGCACAGCTTCTTAAAGAATTCTTGGTGAAAAACTAGAAATACGAGTTTCATGAAAACTGGTTTGCATAAACTGCGAATAAAGAAATGTGAATGAGACTTTTCTTCATTGTATTAAAGTTAAGTAGCACTTGCTATGCGTTGCAATATGGTAGCCATTTTGTTATACTCTTTACGTGGAACAGTGGTTGCTTCCAAAAAGGCGTATATAATCGACCGTTACAAGGAATTGAAGATATATAAGTACTATTAATTGAATACAAGCAGAAACATGGGATTGTTTATATTGATAAAGTTTCTTTAGGAATTCCAGCTATTTATTGCTTGTGTAAGAGAATTGTTTATTTAGAATTAAATATGTGTTTATTGAGATATCCATTACTCAATAAATTTAAACAACGTTACATTTTGTTTTTATTTATTTTTGTCTTTGACTTCGTCGTTGGGAAAGTATTTTCACAGAAATATACCCCCCTCTTTTTGGAGGTAATATGACTCCATGTTATATCAGAACACCAGTGACGTACGCAAGAAGTCGGCGAAGGGAAATAGGTAATCTATGCACCATAAACGTACCATACCACTTTACATGTAAAGGTGTCTATTTACCGTGTGCGTTCGCGCAGCGGAATGTTGTTGAATTTAAAGATTTTAATTATGCAGATATTTAGTGTATGACGTCGTGTAATTGTGTATGGAAAAAAAAAAAATTGTGCATGCAGCCATTGTGGAGAAATTCGCTAAAAACTGATTCCGCTGGGCGAACGTTGTCCTGGCGGAACTTTTTTCTAATCCATGGACTTAGAAGAAAAGAAATGTGTCCAAAAATTAGTGTGTATTTGTGTGTAATTGTGTATGTGTGAATAAAATTAGTGCATGCATAAACTTCGGAGAAATTCAAGTTTCCGCTACGCGAACGTTTGGCCATTAGCTAGTTTTCATATAAAGCTCTTATATAGAGAGCTGTAGATTTTTACATAGGTTGTTTTGAATTTGTTTAAATTTGTTTAAAAAACAGATTTAGCAGAAATCGTAGGGTTTAAAAGATAAAAATATAAACGTGAAATACGCTCATTAGGTCTTAGTTCGTGAAGTAGCCACTTTGGGGTCTAGATTTTCACGTTTATACAAACCTTGTAAGTGTCTGCAACATGTTGCCAAGTATCAATGATGGTTCTTTAGTAATTAATGAGTTATAGGACAATTTACCACTGTTTGCAAAGCAGTCAAATATCAAGACGTTCTAAAGTAATTGCATAGTAAAATGTGTTTCAATAATTAGTGTATTAATTCAACTACTTGCATGCAAAATTTCATCTCATTAAATTCATTAATTAAAGAGGAACAATTAAAATACTTACAAAGCATCGAAAACTTACATAACCCGACCAAATTCGGATAGATATAAAAAAGCGGCCGTTCAATATATCTAGGTAACATTCTAAAATTTACAGTATAATACCGGTATTTAATTGGTACAGGTGATAACACAATTGTTTTGATATAATTTATAGGTCATTTATTTTTCTACACATGATTTTTTAAATGTATTTGACTATGACGGTAAGTACTATTTACGTAGCTACTTTATAGCTTTTTTATATGATATTACCGTTGTACTGGACTTATGTATGTGGGCGTGTTCCCGCGCACCCCACCAAAATATTCAGAATTATTTTTTTCGAAGCGGTACACTTAAGGCTAGTCCTTTGATTAAATAGTCTAAGTATTGTAGTTAGGAATTGATCAATAATATTATGCTAGTGTGAAAAAACAGACAACGCGCTGCGCGCAACGAGCGATAGAGGCGGCTTCCCTCTTGAAACGGTACTTCCATCCTTGAAGAAAAGAGAGCGCAATATGTTTTCATAACTCACATAAGCCACGGCCTGCGCGTATTCGTTTACTGTTGAACTTGAACCTGGTTTTGTTTTATCCCAATTCACAAATTTGCACTCAAGGACAATGTGCGTATGCGCTGTTGTTTTGCTATGTATCGCCAATTCTCCGTAATAATAATATTGACAGTGTGTTATTAATGTTATAGTGTAACAGTGAAGCTTAAAATAATTATGTGGTAGGTATATTGAGTGAGTGATAGTGAGAAGCTGATGTTTAATTAGAACTTGTTAATTGAAGATTTATTCTTATCGCAGATAGGGGCGGTATTATTAAAAAAATATTTTTCATTCTAGAAATGCAATTGTTTTATTTTTTCCTAACGCTTGTGTACGCAACTGTACCATATTAATAAATACTATACTGGAAGGTTAAGAACGTTACTTAGAAATATGGCACGGTCGCTTTTTTGTAGCCATCCGACCTTGGTCGGGTTATGTAGGTTTTCGATGCTTTGTCAGTATTTTAATTGTTTCTCTTTAATTACTGAATTTAATGAGATGAAATTTTGCATGTGAGTAGTTGAATTAATACACTAATTATTGGAACACATTTTAACTATGCAATTACTTTAGAACGTCTTGATATTTGACTGCTTTGCAAACAGTGGTCTACTCATGGTAAATTGTCCTATAACTCATTAATTACTAACGAACCATCATTGATATTTGGCAACATGTTGCTGACACTTACAAGGTTTGTATAAACGTGAAAATCTAGACCCCAAAGTGGCTACTTCACGAACTAAGACCTAATGAGCGTATTTCACGTTTATATTTTTATCTTTTAAACCCTACGATTTCTTCTAAATCTGTTTTTTAAACAAATTTAAACAAATTCAAAACAACCTATGTAAAAATCTACAGCTCTCTATATAAGAGCTTTATATGAAAACTAGCTAATGGCCAAACGTTCGCGTAGCGGAAACTTGAATTTCTCCGAAGTTTATGCATGCACTTATTTTATTCATACATACACAATTACACACAAATACACACTAATTTTTGGACACATTTCTTTTCTTCTAAGTCCATGGATTAGAAAAAAGTTCCGCCAGGACAACGTTCGCCCAGCGGAATCAATTTTTAGCGAATTTCTCCACAATGGCTGCATGCATAAATTTTTTTTTACCATACACAATTACACGACGTCATACACTATCACTACAATTGATCAAAAATATTATGCTAGTGTGAAAAAACAGACAACGCGCTGCGCGCAACGAGCGATAGAGGCGGCTTCCCTCTTGAAACAGTACTTCCATCCTTGAAGAAAAGAGAGCGCAATAATGTTTTCATAACTCACATAAGCCACGGCCTGCGCGTATTCGTTTGCTGTTGAACTTGAACCTGGTTTTGTTTTATCCCCATTCACAAATTTGCACTCAAGGACAATGTGCGTATGCGCTGTTGTTTTGCTATGTATCGCAAATTCTCCGTAATAATAATATTGACATTGTGTTATTAATGTTATAGTGTAACAGTGAAGCTTAAAATAATTATGTGGTAGGTATATTGAGTGAGTGATAGTGAGAAGCTGATGTTTAATTAGAACTTGTTAATTGAAGATTTATTCTTATCGCAGATAGGGGCGGTATTATTAAAAAAATATTTTTCATTCTAGAAATGCAATTGTTTTATTTTTTCCTAACGCTTGTGTACGCAACTGTACCATATTAATAAATACTATACTGGAAGGTTAAGAACGTTACTTAGAAATATGGCACGGTCGCTTTTTTGTAGCCATCCGAACTTGGTCGGGTTATGTAGGTTTTCGATGCTTTGTCAGTATTTTAATTGTTTCTCTTTAATTACTGAATTTAATGAGATGAAATTTTGCATGTGAGTAGTTGAATTAATACACTAATTATTGGAATACATTTTACTATGCAATTACTTTAGAACGTCTTGATATTTGACTGCTTTGCAAACAGTGGTCTACTCATGGTAAATTGTCCTATAACTCATTAATTACTAACGAACCATCATTGATACCTGGCAACATGTTGCTGACACTTACAAGGTTTGTATAAACGTGAAAATCTAGACCCCAAAGTGGCTAATTTACGAACTAAGACCTAATGAGCGTATTTCACGTTTATATTTTTATCTTTTAAACCCTACGATTTCTTCTAAATCTGTTTTTTAAACAAATTTAAACAAATTCAAAACAACCTATGTAAAAATCTACAGCTCTCTATATAAGAGCTTTATATGAAAACTAGCTAATGGCCAAACGTTCGCGTAGCGGAAACTTGAATTTCTCCGAAGTTTATGCATGCACTAATTTTATTCATACATACACAATTACACACAAATACACACTAATTTTTGGACACATTTCTTTTCTTCTAAGTCCATGGATTAGAAAAAAGTTCCGCCAGGACAACGTTCGCCCAGCGGAATCAGTTTTTAGCGAATTTCTCCACAATGGCTACATGCACAATTTTGTTTTTACCATACACAATTACACGACGTCATACACTAAATATCTGCATAACTAAAATCTTTAAATTCAACAACATTCCGCTGCGCGAACGCACACCTATTTACCCGCATCGAAATTATTCCAAAGTAAATTGTAGTTAGGAATCATAACTAATCCATGTCCCTCAGCATGAGACAAATAATCAATTGGGATGTGGGCCTCAACAAGACCTTCGGGGTCCAACCCAACCTTGCTTGCTAGCCGGTATACCTGCCGAGTGAGAGACGAGACTCTCGCGGGCTTTCGTCTCTAAGGCCCGTATTCTAGAATGCCACTCTCTCAGCTGAATCTCCATTTATCTGGGAAGAGATTGTATACACATTGACAAATTTAACAGGTTGTCTGACAGATTGTCTATACAATTTTTCCTCAGATAAATCGCGATTCAGCTGAGTGACATTCTAGATTATGGGCCTAAGGGTGCTTACATAAAGCAGCTGGTTTGACCGCTTCGGCCAGCCGGCGGCGATCGGTTTTTGTTTAAACTAGTAGAGTGTGTATAAATGAGCTTTCATGGTGGACAGTCTTGTTGATTTCTTTTGAAATCTATACCTAAGTACTATGTATGAAGAGTTAATATTTGTTTGGTCGCACCTCAATCCTTGCATCTCAATACAAGAACAGTAGGTTAAGTAAAATAATTTTTCGTTGTATAGTCCGTTTATCGAGGAAGGTTATAAGCGGGAGTGTATCATTACGTTGCTACTCAAGGAGCATGAATGCCAACAAATACATTTTCTTTCACTACATAGTATAAAACAAAGTCGCCTCCCGCTGTCTGTCCGATCTAAGCGTACATATAGAAACAGACAAATTACTTGTTCAACCATACAAACTGCAGCTTTATAAGAAAGAAAATCAACAAGATATAGGTACCATAAAGAAATATAAACCTGTCCACCGCGCAATCTCATTTACATACACACTACTAAGTTTAAACCAGTGCCTATCGCGCTGAATAACTTGCATGTCTATGTAAGCACCCTAAGGCTGAAGTGTCGGACGGCATTCGTTTCCGTAAACTATAAGTATACCTCTGGATACGTATCTTGGACCTAAATTGCGAGACAGGTATACTCGTGTGCGTTCGCGCAGCGGAATGTTGTTGAATTTAAAGATTTTAATTATGCAGATATTTAGTGTATGACGTCGTGTAATTGTGTATGGTAAAAAAAAATTTATGCATGCAGCCATTGTGGAGAAATTAACTAAAAATTGATTCCGCTGGGCGAACGTTGTCCTGGCGGAACTTTTTTCTAATCCATGGACTTAGAAGAAAAGAAATGTGTCCAAAAATTAGTGTGTATTTGTGTGTAATTGTGTATGTATGAATAAAATAAGTGCATGCATAAACTTCGGAGAAATTCAAGTTTCCGCTACGCGAACGTTTGGCCATTAGCTAGTTTTCATATAAAGCTCTTATATAGAGAGCTGTAGATTTTTACATAGGTTGTTTTGAATTTGTTTAAATTTGTTTAAAAAACAGATTTAGAAGAAATCGTAGGGTTTAAAAGATAAAAATATAAACGTGAAATACGCTCATTAGGTCTTAGTTCGTGAAGTAGCCACTTTGGGGTCTAGATTTTCACGTTTATACAAACCTTGTAAGTGTCTGCAACATGTTGCCAAATATCAATGATGGTTCGTTAGTAATTAATGAGTTATAGGACAATTTACCATGAGTAGACCACTGTTTGCAAAGCAGTCAAATATCAAGACGTTCTAAAGTAATTGCATAGTTAAAATGTGTTCCAATAATTAGTGTATTAATTCAACTACTCACATGCAAAATTTCATCTCATTAAATTCAGTAATTAAAGAGAAACAATTAAAATACTGACAAAGCATCGAAAACCTACATAACCCGACCAAGGTCGGATGGCTACAAAAAAGCGACCGTGCCATATTTCTAAGTAACGTTCTTAACCTTCCAGTATAGTATTTATTAATATGGTACAGTTGCGTACACAAGCGTTAGGAAAAAATAAAACAATTGCATTTTTAGAATGAAAAATATTTTTTTAATAATACCGCCCCTATCTGCGATAAGAATAAATCTTCAATTAACAAGTTCTAATTAAACATCAGCTTCTCACTATCACTCACTCAATATACCTACCACATAATTATTTTAAGCTTCACTGTTACACTATAACATTAATAACACACTGTCAATATTATTATTACGGAGAATTGGCGATACATAGCAAAACAACAGCGCATACGCACATTGTCCTTGAGTGCAAATTTGTGAATTGGGATAAAACAAAACCAGGTTCAAGTTCAACAGTAAACGAATACGCGCAGGCCGTGGCTTATGTGAGTTATGAAAACATATTGCGCTCTCTTTTCTTCAAGGATGGAAGTACCGTTTCAAGAGGGAAGCCGCCTCTATCGCTCGTTGCGCGCAGCGCGTTGTCTGTTTTTTCACACTAGCATAATATTATTGATCAATTCCTAACTACAATACTTAGACTATTTAATCAAAGGACTAGCGTTAAGTGTACCGCTTCGAACAAAATAATTCTGAATATTTTGGTGGGGTGCGCGGGAACACGCCCACATACATAAGTCCAGTACAATGGTAATATCATATAAAAAAAGCTATAAAGTAGCTACGTAAATAGTACTTACTGTCATAGTCAAATACATTTAAAAAATCATGTGTAGCAAAATAAATGACCTATAAATTATATCAAAACAATTGTGTTATCACCTGTACCAATTAAATACCGGTATTATACTGTAAATTTTAGAATGTTACCTAGATATATTGAACGGCCGCTTTTTTATATCTATCCGAATTTGGTCGGGTTATGTAAGTTTTCGATGCTTTGTAAGTATTTTAATTGTTCCTCTTTAATTAATGAATTTAATGAGATGAAATTTTGCATGCAAGTAGTTGAATTAATACACTAATTATTGGAACACATTTTACTATGCAATTACTTTAGAACGTCTTGATATTTGACTACTTTGCAAACAGTGGCCTACTCATGGTAAATTGTCCTATAACTCATTAATTACTAACGAACCATCATTGATACTTGGCAACATGTTGCAGACACTTACAAGGTTTGTATAAACGTGAAAATCTAGACCCCAAAGTGGCTACTCCACGAACTAAGACCTAATGAGCGTATTTCACGTTTATATTTTTATCTTTTAAACCCTACGATTTCTTCTAAATCTGTTTTTTAAACAAATTCAAAACAACCTATGTAAAAATCTACAGCTCTCTATATAAGAGCTTTATATGAAAACTAGCTAATGGCCAAACGTTCGCGTAGCGGAAACTTGAATTTCTCCGAAGTTTATGCATGCACTTATTTTATTCATACATACACAATTACACACAAATACACACTAATTTTTGGACACATTTCTTTTCTTCTAAGTCCATGGATTAGAAAAAAGTTCCGCCAGGACAACGTTCGCCCAGCGGAATCAATTTTTAGCGAATTTCTCCACAATGGCTGCATGCATAATTTTTTTTTTACCATACACAATTACACGACGTCATACACTAAATATCTGCATAATTAAAATCTTTAAATTCAACAACATTCCGCTGCGCGAACGCACACGGTATACTCGTATATGTCCCGACCAATAAAACGTAAGGGTAGAGACCGAATATCAGCAGGCCTACCATCACGGACTCGTTAGTTTCGGGCAATTAGTGCCAAGGAATACGTTTATTTCGAAATCGGATACAAAGATGTGATACTTCAGTTTCGTTCTTATTATTTATTTATTAGAATACATTTAGATTAGACATAAATAAATGGACCGCTTGTGTGCGACAAATGCGATTTCCACTTTAGACATAGATATAATATATTATGACACTTAATTCGGTTTCATCATGTTACTTATATGACTAAATTCTACATCTTCGTGTTCGTGCGGATCCGAAGTTTTGGCAGGTATATGTTTCTCCAGGCTCAAAACCCACAAGTTTTGTATGCAACCGGGATTGGCACCCGGATTAGCACAAAACGTAGAATTTTGAAAGATTATGATATATTACTACGTAGTATATGAGATTACGACATATGATTATATATTAGACACATAAGTTTTCATTTCAAATTCAAATTTAAAATCAAATTTCCATTTTTGTCTTGACAGTTGTATCTTATTCATTCTTCGCATCAACCGTAAAGTTTTGAAGTAATTCCACTGTTTCCTTATCAAGACCTTTCCCTCGTTTGTTATCAATGCATACACTTTTGGTGCAATCCTCCGTTTTATAAATGCCCACCAAACGGTTGGCCACTTCAAACATGTTATAACGTAAAGAGATTATGATGAATTGAGCATTTTTGGTACGATCCTGGAAGAAAAAAAGTTTCAAATATGATCATAACTCGTAAGTCCATATGGCACAATAACTATAAGTATACTACGATGGACGCAAAATCTACCGAATGGAATTTGATTCGGCTGTTTTGTTAGAAAAGTAGACTTGAAAGTCTTATGTATTAGCTTATGTATCGGTTGAGTAGAACCGGAGATACGACCAAAAGTCGCGATAGCCAACATCCACGCGGGCGGCATCATCATCATCAACAGTGTTTCTTCATCCTAGCGTCCACTTTTGCCAGTCGTAACTGCGGGTTTGACTGAACTTCAATATTTTCCGTAAAGCGACTGCCATATGACCTCCACAACCCATTGAAGATATCGAAGCATTGCAGTTAGACCAGTTATTGGACGTTTTAGGGCTCCAACTAACCGTGACATTTGCTATAGAATGGCAACCGGGACCGACGGCTTAACGTGCTCTCCAAGGTACAGTACTTACCTTAATATAATTGGCAACAATGGACACGTTCTTGAAATCTAAAGCCGCATCTATTTCGTCCATCACGTACAGTGGGTTCGGCTTATAGTAATGCAGTGCGAAGACCAACGCCAGAGACGAGAGCGTCTTCTCACCGCCCGACAAGTTGGATATATTCTTCCACGATTTGTTAGGAGGACGGACACTAAAATATAATAACCAGTCATATTATAAATGCAAATGTTACTCTGTCTATCTGCTACGCTGTTACGCTTAAACCATTGAACCGGTTTTGGTGAAATTTAGTATAGAGATACAGGAGCTTGCGAAAGGCTTTGTTTGTTCACGATAACCGATATCCACGTAAGCGGAAGTTATGGTAGCCACACACGTTCCAGTATACTTGCACAAGTGTACATTGTTAGAAACTTGCACAAGTATCTTCCAACACGCGTTCCAGTATACTTGCACAAGTGTACATTGTTAGAAACTTGCACAAGTGTACATTGTTAGAAACTTGCACAAGTATCTTCCAACACACGTTCCAGTATACTTGTGCAAGTCTTAATTTGCGCGAACCTGTGTGGCTGTCATTAGAATATAATTTCTTGGAGGGTGAAGGTGGCCGTTTCGAGCACTTTTACCTTCTCACTTTAATCACAGCACGGATCGCGATACCATACTTACGACAAATCAGTATTGTATAATATGAATGGGCAAGTGCGTTGTAATCCGCTATACGTGAAGAGAACGCTTTAATCTTTAGTTTTGCGGCACATGATATATATTCAAAGATGACTATTTTGGATTTCTACAAGCATTAGATATTTAAATTAAACACGTTTTTTTTTAAACAGTAAAGTGTAAGTAGATAAAAAAAGCAATGTATTCTTGCATACCAACAAGGTAGGCCGAAGAGTTCAAAATGCTAAATACCTTATAATAGCAATAAATAATTTTGATTTGATTTGGTCCCAGTCGGGCCATAGGACCTTTCTTCCGAGATTTACCCTTGTGAATCAAGGACAGAGACATTAAATTTAATAATTACCTGAACGTGATACCTTCTGCGAAGGGATCCATTGAGTCAATCAGTTCCAATTCTGCATCACCACCCAACGTGATCGTCTGGTACATTTCTTTCAGTTTGTTTGTTATTTTACTGAAACCTGAAACCAAATATATATCAATGTGAACCAAAAAGATGAATAAATGCTTGAAAACGCAAAACCTGATCGGGTCTGGATATAATTTTCCATAGAGATAGATTCATCACTAGTATCCGTTGGATCCAAAGTATGCATTTGGAGTTGGATCCAAATGATAGAAGGTAGATATAACACCAACATGTATACCCTGATTTTGTTACCATCAAGTTTTCAAATCATACAAACATATACTCACTTCTGTATATCCCTGGAGGGGTAGGCAGAGGGGAATTAACATCCACATTTCGCTACGATTTTCAGTCCCTTGTAATAAATAAATATATTGAATAAATATTTCACAACATTTCATACAACGCTATCTAGATCCATGGTAAGCATAGCTTAACTAGCTTGTGTTATGGAATCTAGAATACGGATAAACATACTTTTTTTTGTAAATACATATTATACATAGACACCCAGACCAATACAAATACCCTTATTCATGCATATAACTATTTGCTCTGAACGGGAATCGAATAGGGGCGATCCTATCGCTGTCGAGCGAGTAGTTTGTCGAGGACTGCATGTTTACTGATGGCAAACTGCTCTACCCCTTAGTCGCCTTCTAAGAAACCCATAGGCTCATAGACCCTATTCTTCTCCACCGGGAACCAATACGGCAAATTTTCAACTCAAATTAGCCAAAGAAACAAATGTAAAGATGTTACAAAGCTCGCTTACCTTCCATAAACTCATTATTTCTCTTTTTGGTGAGTTGAGCGAAAATATCTCTTATCTCGTTTCTTTTCTGCGTTATTTCATCTAATTCCGCGGCCCGCCGCAAGTATAACTGTTCTTTTTCTTTATAATCCTAAAATGTATTAAACGGTGATATAATATAAAGTTTTAATTTTTTTTTTAAAGTATTAACGACCGAAATCAGTAATATTCCCTCTAACCCCTCCAACAAAGCTAAATTGCTTGTGCTAGGAGTGGGTTCACGTCGGTAGTGTAATGGCCTGGATTCGAACCCCTGGTCGTAAGGTCGACTCATAACCACCAAGCTACCGCCGCTTATTTGGTATTTGTCGTCTCATTGGCTGATAAGGACTTTCACAGTTTTGGATTCTTTTTTGGAAGTAGACTAGTCACTGAATTTAATATTCTCAAATCCTGCTGACTGCGACTGACAGATGGGGCTCTTGAGTTTTTTAAGCTTGAGAGATCACACGGATCTCGCTCTTACAATGAATTTATCATTGAGCAAGTCAACTAAACCTTAAACTATCGGGCCTCCAATCCGAGATGATTTTGACTATTATGTTTCCAACCTATTTAGCATTGTGTTATTGTCATAACAGCATCAGTACGCGAACCGTTTATTTCATAACAGCATCAGTACGCGAACCGTTTATTATCATAACAGCATCAGTACGCGAACCGTTTATTTCATAACAGCATCAGTACGCGAACCGTTTATTGTCATAACAGCATCAGTACGCGCACCGTTTCTCAATGGTATCTTAGGCCTGTTTTATAGAACAACGCTCGGTTGTGAATAGACTCTCACAATGTCATTAGAACTGTCACCTGGAATACAATCTATCCTCTTAATATTATAAACGCGAAAGTTTGTAAGTATGGTTGAATGGATGTTTATTACTCTTTCACGTAAAAACTACTGAATGTTTTAATAAAACTTTACAATAATTTAGCTTAACGATAACCGATATTATGCCGATAGCCAACATCCACGCGGGCGGAGCCGCGAGCAAAAGCTAGTCTAGTTATAAATCGAGATTCCGAACTGAGTATTGTTACTTACCTGCACAGCCTGTATATTTGGTTTGTCTTCATCAATCCTGGCCTTCTGACCCTGTAGTTTGTTCCGTAAATCTTCAACCACAGCTTCCTCCAACTCTTCGGGAGTGTACTTCGCGAAGGGTTCCAACGGTTCTATGCCTGGAATACCTTCCACACCAGGGTCTTCTAGTTTTAGAGAAGCTAGCTAAATAAGACAATCAAAAATGGAATTATGTAATGCAAGTTTCTTTTCCAGTAAATACTCAGTGATATTATGTCTAAAAATTCATGTAGGTACATTTATAATGTTTTTTTTTTTAATAGAACTAACGCTAAAACAGATAAAATATTTTGGTTTATTACATTATTCTTAGTTGAATACTAAAAAAAGCCTGTAATTAGTCATTGAATAAGACATTATGATTAAACAAAAAAAAAACATAGAAGAGTAAATTAGTCCTAGGAGAATAAAATAATCTTTGTAGGTCAAAATATGCACAGAGGAGCGGAATAACCTTGGGAGAACAAAATATCTATCTATCTAATGTAGGTGTTTACCTCTTTCTCCCACATAGGCGTCTTGCTCTTACAGTCCTGCACACTCTTCTTCATCTTAGTAACAGCATCATTAGCTTCCAATCTCTCGCTTTTTATTTTGTTCTCTTCAGTTTGCAACTTCGCTATCTCTTTTTTTAGGCCCGAGAATTTCCCTGTTCCCTCTGATATTTCCTCTTCTAACTGTAGAAATGATCATGAAATATTTTATACAAGAAGTTGAAATTTGTATTTTATAATATTACTACTATTAAAAAGGTGAAAGTTTATGGAAGAATGAATGAAGGAGATAGAATGGAAAGAACGTTTTTACTTCACCCCTCTAGACAAGTGAATAGAGTACGCGCCACGAAATAAGTCCCTTGGCCGCGGCGTGGCTGTCGCAACATGTGATATTGCCAGTATCGTCTTTTAATGTTACCAGATCTTTTATTGTTCAGTTATGAATATAATAGTAGTTGAACCACAGAACTTAAGACGTTACATTCGCGCGTTTCCAACGTTGGAATGTGACCATGTGAAACACCTAAAAGGTGATTGTGTTAAAAAAGATGGATTAATAGATGCAACAACATATCAACAGAGAATGATAGTGATACAGGATCTGACTGATAACGTAACACTTAAAATAGCGACAGCAACTCCTCTTTACTGATGAAAATATTTTATATATGATAGTGTACCACCT
The DNA here is from genome assembly GCA_949126895.1 of Eilema caniola. Taxonomy (NCBI): domain Eukaryota; kingdom Metazoa; phylum Arthropoda; class Insecta; order Lepidoptera; family Erebidae; genus Eilema; species Eilema caniola. The sequence goes on along the minus strand of OX421460.1, from coordinate 8,967,615 downwards.
CATGTGCTATCCTTAAAAAGTACTAAAATTACATGTATATTTATATATTTAATACATTAATTTAATAATATTAATATTAATATAATATTTAATAATATAATAATTTAATAATATATATATAATACATTAAGAGTACCTAAATAAATGTTGTGACGTGATTGGGATCTTAGATTAATAAGTACAATTCCCACAAGTACAACATAAAAAAATGTGCTGGCAACTCTTTAATGGCTCCCACCAATCAACAAACAGTATGGTGGCGATGTCATTTTTAATTCCGCGTTTTGTCGCGGGACTTATTTTGTGGCGTTGACTGTAGGATAGAATATCAATGTATAGTATTGACAAACGTTGACGACTGACATAAACGTCAAAATATGTGTCGATTCCATACATCCGTAACAGGGTAGCGTCCTGAGACATTATTAAATTTCACATCAATCTTATTATGCATTGTACATGTGTCAACGCAACGTGGACTGAGATAAATGCGATACTCTCATGCATTCTATACATTTGCACTAGCACACTGTGACGTCACAGTGTGCTGCGATTTTGTATGGAGCGTTTTCGGGCGGCTTAAGAAATTGAAATTTCAAAATCAAATATCTTTAAAAATATTTGTCATAAGAATATTTACTTTAACAGTTCATTATGCTATTGTAAAAGGTACAGTTTATGTTAATAAAAAAAGGACACAACCCTATTCTATTCTACAATTGCCACTTGTATACTACTTTATATTACTACCCCCCAGCTCGGCGGAACGAAACTAGAAATTTGGCTGAGTTTAAAATGGAACGTGCATTACACCAGGGGTGTCAATCACGCGTCGCCACTGCAGAAAAGGGGGGATTAAGTGAGTACAATAAGAAATAGTAAAGGAAGGTACAGAATTTTTACCTCTTCTAACTCCTTCTGGAATTGTTGACTATCCAATGCAAGCTGTTTCTTTTGCTCGTTCAGAGATTCAATATTCTCCTCCGTCTCCTTGAGATCGTTCTCCATCTGGTTTATCTTATCTTTTGATTTCTTTGCATTTCTGTAGAATAGAAGAAGATTTTTAGTTTTAAAATAACATTAATAATCGAATATACTAATATTCAATCTAACCGCTCCAACTAAGCTAAATCACTTGTGTCAGTAGTGTAATGGCCAGCATTTGGACCCGGGACCTTTCGATCATTAGGCCGACTCTTTTACCACTAAGCTACCGACGAAATTAATTTGTTAAATAAATAAAACCTATTTCATTTTAGTACTAGGTATCTCAATATTGGTAACCGAAATTACTAGTAAAACGCTTCTTTTAGGACTCAACGTACCGGATACTGGTGTTAATGCCAACTTTCAGCTTGCTGATCTCCGTGGATAGTTTCTCGATCTTCTTGTCCATCTCATCCACGTTCTTCTGCAAAACCTGCACTTTGCCGCCGGCTAGGGCCGATATTTGAGCTTCTACCCCATGCACCTCTTTTTCCACCTATGAAACAGAGGATTTTTAAAGAAGCAAAAAAATTACATTCATTTAACTCATAAACATTTAACAAATATACGTTTAACAATTATCAATATTAAGCACATAATTGGAAAATAACAGAAAAATTAAAAAAAATACACTGGATTTTTGTTACTTTATCAAGCTCAAACGGCTGAACGGATCTGGCTGAAATTTGGTACAGGTATAGATCAGTCTGGAACGGTTCCCATGGGTTACGGGAACGAGATCAGTACTGTGAACCAATCGCAATGCTCCGTTCTTTCACTACGTGAACATTACGAATTCGAATGTTTTTCGTGCTCAGGGCACAGATTTAAATGACTTGCCTTTAAGAATTAACTAAAACAGGCTTTACTCAAAAAAATAGTTCACCGTTATTTTAAAGACATGGACGTTCACTTTTATAAATATGTGATGCGATATTATTCATCCGAAACAAAAAAAAAGAATATTCAAGTACTTTCATTACAGTGCTGTTTAGATTAAAAGTAAACATAGATTAAATAACTTAAATAGAGGTTCTACAATGCGGATCAACTTACTTAAATGCATTTTTTAATACATAATACCTACATAGAATATACCTACATTATTCATGCACATAAATATTGGCACTGAGCGGCAATCAAATCCACGATCTCTGATTTAGCAATCAAACGCTTCAACACTATACCACAGCGATCATCACACACATACACACACTTCAAATTTTAAATCGAATTGAAAGCCACGAACAACCTGCGATGGCACTAGAACATTCTGATGCCCTTCCCCTTTCCCCCTGTATCTACGCCTATGTTCCAAGCATGAGGCACTTGAATTTGTTGAAAAATCTAATCGATTTCAGTGTAATTTTATAACCAACGCTACAAAGTAACGAGTGATTTTTTGATAGAACATCTAGGTTGCCAGTTAAGGTGGCGAAATGTGGAAAGATATTTGACTGCTACAAAACTTACCACACTTGTACACTTAACTAAGTCTACCACTTATGCGTATCATAAATAAAATATTTTTCAACACTCTTGCTTATAAAGTGGCTCTAATTTAACCGCAATTAGGTACGTATTGACACCTGTTATCAAACTGTGACTTTTTCAAGGCTATAAAATACAAGTGTAGTTTTTTAATAGGTGTTGAAAGATTTTGCTGGTGATTTCGTTATTATATCTATTAAAAGAATCTTTTAACTTACCTTAATAAGTTCCTATCCAATGGATATGCCAACGAAAAAAAAAATTGTATTAAATCACGATCCAGAAGAAATATTATTCGTTCACATTAAACCGAAAATTCCCAATGCCCAATAAGTAACCCCTTCTCACATTGGGGAACTAACGTTACCGCGATATCGCCAACATTTGAATGGCGAACTGTGAGAGTCTAGGTTTTCGCGAAAACCACCGTGTCAGTCGACTTGCGTCTCAACAAGTATCGGCAAGATGGCGGAACAACAAGTTTACAGTCACACGTTTTCAAAATCCGCTACTGAAGTCTCAGTACTTTTTATTTTACTAATGTAAGGCTGACTTTCCACCTGAGATGTGCTATTCAGCTATACTAAGAAGATAAAAAAGCAAGGCTACAAATCTATGTGACAGTTTCCAGTATGTAGCGTATGCTATGAAACTTCCTACATTTTTTCAAAATTGGAATCTATACTCCATAGCGCGCATTTTTATATAATAAATGTAGCTTAGCAGTGCTATGTTATGTGGACCAACGAATATGATTGGTAGATATCACGCATCCATAGCAACCTAACATAGCACACCCCTGGTGGAAAAGCAGCCTTAGGAGGGGCCTTAGCACGACCCGGAAATCGTATCTAATCTAGCCGGTGCATGTACTGATTTACGGATGAGACTCTGGCTTTCCACTCGGGGCTGGGAGATCTCAGCAGTAACAAAAGCCAAGATAAGGAAAATCGAAATGCCTGTCGAAATGTCGAAGCCTCGGGTGCAACCGGGTACAACACAATGCAAATCCGCGATTTCTTCACGGTGAACGTTGTTAACCTTGCCAATGAGAGTTTCCCGTCGAGAAATTGCAGTGGACTATTAAGTAAAATGCTATTTTAACAGCTTTCCAAATATATAGTTAATAGTTAATAGTTATCATTTATTCGTCTCTTAGAACTCATCATCTTCCATATATTTACCCAAATTCAAAAATTAAATGTATTTAATATTAAATTAGTTACTCCAATGTGATCTCTCCCCTGGAAAGTTGTATTTTGTGATTATTAACTGAAAGAATATACATACCTCTGAATCGTTCGACGGTTCATCCATGTCTGACTGAAAGGTTTCCTTTGATTTATTAAATATATAAAGTTTAATTTTTTATCTCGTAAATAATTTACTTAATACAACAGTTTCTTTCAAAATGTACTACCAAATTACCCAAACTAACAAGCTACCAAAGAATACAACACTGACACTAGTTCTATACATTTACCTTCAATCATTACAATACATTCAATCATTTCTTGGTTTCTCTCAAACACTATTATTTTCTGATATTTTCTAAACTTTTTAACGGATTCTATTGCGATTTATTTGTTATAATTTACTTTCATAACCTATCTCGTTAAAGCCCTCATTCACGCTGTTCACCATTCTCTGCAACTCGTCTGCCGATGATGCAAGTAAAACTTAAAGCACAAGAGGTTCGTATCACGCAAACCGTCAAGCTTTATTCTATACACACTCCCTTTTCGCCAGAACAAGGACGTGTTCGCCTCTCCAGTAACCGCTTGCTCGTGAGACTGGCTCGCGAGCCATACTCGGTCAGTCTGAACGCCATATATATAATACTGCGCGCGTGCGGCTTAGGACCACACATATCCGCTCAATGCTATTTGTATAGTCAGTTGTGAGTGCTACTTGTATAGTGACCGTAAAGTGCAAAGTTTTTGACCGGCGGTGAGATATCTGAGAGAATACAAACTGCATCCATGCATTTCACGAGCTTAACGCAACCAGGCTTATTCACGACTCAGCGCATCGATGGGGCACATCCTGCCAAAAGTCTGGCTCCCAGCGAGTTTCAAGAAGTGCTGCCATGCCGTCGTAGGAGACTTGCATGCTTGTTCTCACTACCTTGGATGCCCAAGATCATGCGAAGTAAAGAAGGAATAGTTCCAAGGGCTCCGAGGTTAAGGCCTCGGATGCAGTCGAGATCAATGCTAAGACGAGGATTTTGATGATGATTAGTACTTGTTAATATGTAAGACCATGGGGTCTGATAATCTAGTCCTACTAGACCTGACGGACCTAGACATATCTGGTGACAGATCGTAAGATTTCGCAAGGGAACAGGTAAGTTCGACGGAACGTCGTGATTGCGGGATATCCCACAACCTACCTAGGGGAGGACCAGGGGGATATCTGTGAAGTGGTCCACATAGAAAGGTAAATCATCCGCTTGGGCGTTGAAAAAGAAAAGTATTACTTACATCAGCCGCATTACGTTTCGCCTCCTCAAGTTTCTCCTCCTCAGCACTCAGTGCAGCCTCGAGTTGTCCCTTCTTCTTCATATCCACCTTACACTTAGCGGTGATTCCTTCTTGCTGTTTGATTTGAGCCTGGCCACAAATGATGCCGTTAAAATTATGTTGTCTTTGTGTGTACAAAAATAATCTTCTTTGATATGAAAGCTTGATTATTTTGATATTTTATTTATTTATTTTTGAAGAAAGTTTCTGGTAGAACATTATTAATAGAGCGGTGCGATAATAGAATTTGGCTTTGAGCATCGTTTCAAACAATTCTTCTGAATAAAAAATCAATGTACAAGCAGTAAAACAGACTCAGCGTGGCAAAGTCCCACCTTAGAATGAGAGGTTCCACATCGCCCGTGGAATAAGATTATCGACGTTTTTGCACGAATTCAATTCATTTACCTCCATATCGGGGACTTGATCCTCCAACCCTTTGATTTCAATGGCGAGTTTATTCAATGTACCACGTCCCTGGCGGTTGGTTTGTTGCAACGCGACGGTTGAATCTTCCAATTCAGCCAGTTCAGCGCGAATTTCTGTCAACCTGTAAAGACAGATTCATACATACAATCACGCCTCTTTCCGATTAGGGTAGGCAAAGATAACATCTTGTCATTTGGCACGATGTTATACTCCGCACGCCGAATGATGATCCCTATGACGTTTCAACTGACAGTTGTATTAGTTATGCGAAACAATTTCGATAAAATACTGTTTTTTCAGGCAAATGTCATGTCATTCAGCCAGGTCATTCAACATAATAAACAATATTTATTTATTTTGAAAAAAAGACTACGCGCATTGATGGACATAAAACACTAGATAAAAAAGTAACAGCCTTATTATATTTTATTTAACTATAGTTTAATTTTTATTCAAATTGCATAATTTAAAGAACACAACTCCGCCATTCACGGCAAATAAAATGATGGTTTTATTGGAAGAAGCTTGCGCTCAAGTGACAGCTGACGATTGGCGAAAAGTGGTCGAAAGAACGAAGAAAATTTGCTTACAAGACTGGGATCGAGATGTACAATACGACAATATCATTGACCAACCGTTAATAATAAACGTCACGGATAGCTGCAGTTCAGACTCAGATTTTGAAGATCCGATTGACCCTGTATCAGATTCAGATTGATATAAATAAAATACAAACTCAAAGCATTTGTTTTATATTTCCAACAAATTATCGATATTTTGTTTATCGATGTGTCCCTTCTTAGACGATAACAGCTTGACGACGTAACTTTTGCAGCACGTACCATGTACATTTGCATTGAGTTTTTTTCTATTATTTCCGAACATTACGTAATAATTTCTTAATATTCATTTTTATAATTTACAATTGTACACAATTATGATTTTTTCGTCTTTTTAATGGACCTCTAAAGGATTTGATGTGATAGGACGTCAGTACAATGTTAAGCGCTAACGAACTGTCATAGGGATCAACATTCAGCGTGCGGATTATAGCATATATATTTCACCCCTTTCACTATCATACTTGATTTTTTCCATGGTCGCCAGTTGTTGGTACTTTTGACCTAGCCTTTTCTTGTGAAACATTCTCTTTTCTTAGAAGGTAATGATGAGAAACACAGAATAGTTGAATCTGTTTGAAAGGTTTATGTTAAATGGTCGTACACTACCTGAGCTGGATTGAGGGGTTTTGTTTGGTTAACCAATCAAGAAGGCTCGCACATTATCGGGTGCAGGTTAACTAACTGCAAGCTTAAACAACACTACCGTCTGTACATCATCATTCGCACATAGTGAGCAAAAATTCCTTTACCTGTGTTGCAATTTCTCAAGTTTTTTCTCCATAGCTTCCATCTCTTTGGGGTCATGTTCAGTCGTGTCTTGTTGTACAGAGGTGGACATGCGACCGCGAATTCGGCTATTGCCACCGCCAGACATAGTACCTGTAATCATGTCATGTTATTGTTGAACTAGTCTGATCGCGAGAGCTGTAACATTCCCCCTAGTGCGGGCTGGGTGGCGTGGGTCGAGGTAAAAAAAAAAGCAAGAGCATGAATCGATGACATCTGTAATATCGGGCAGATCTTGCGATATCATTTGACAGTTTGAAGGTCAGATATTATAAAAACTTCCTATTTAATCTTTCTTGGATGTACACGCCAGTCGTAAACATTTATTAAATCAGAAGATACATAATTAAATAAAGAGTACCTAAATTATTCATCGAATTAATGAAAAATCTACAATACAACCAAAAGATACTTATCCTACACTATCCTACTTCATACTAATACTAATATTATAAACCTGAAAGTTTGTGAAGATGTTTGTGTTTCGATATTCGTTCTAACTGCTGAACGTATCTTTGAAATTTGGTACAGGGGATGGATTAGTCTGGAATAACATAAATGAAATAAATTTCCATGGGTTGCGGGAATATCATTAATAATATTCCTTACGACCGAAACCCATAGTTTCTTTCTTCTTCCGACAACTATTCATAACTAATATTATAAATGGGAAAGTGTGTGTGTGTGACAAACAGACGTTTGTCAGATTAGTTTTTGGTGAAATTTGGTATAGGGGTAGATTAGACCTTGAGAAATGACATAGGCTATGTTTGGTTGCAACAACCGACATCCACGCGGGCGGAGCCGCGGGCAAAAGCTAGTAGTCTGTTATATAAAAATGAATCGCCAAAGTATGTGTGTGTGTGTGTGTGTGTGTGAAATAAAAAACAGGATAGAAATAGTAGAATTGATTCCGGAGATTGAATTTCTGAATCTGATTTCGAAGTCTGAAAATTCAGAATCTGTAATTAGATATCTGAAATCAGAACGCCCAGAATTCCATACAAAACTGTTATGCCTTATAAGTCCTATAGTGGATAAATACCTCTTTTCCACTGACTTTCCTTCTGAAAATTTTCACTCTTTGCTATTTACTGTTACTATTTGTAATAATGACACCACACTTACCAGCAACCTCAATAACATGTCCTTGGAGTGAGACAACCCTGTAGCGAGTGTCCCCATAGGCAATCCGTGATGCCTGCTCCAAGTCGTCGGCAACAAGAGTATCCCGCAGTGCGAAGTAGAAAGCGGGCAGCATCCGCTCATCTTTCACCTTTACCAAGTCGAAAAGACGTTTCACGTTCTCGGGACTATGGCAGAAAATATATCATCTTAATCTAGGTATTAGGCAACTTTTTCCCATTGGTCACTCCAATAATGTGGGCCCCCCCTTTTTTTTCTTTTTTTTTACGTGCGGGAAATCCCCACCGATACCCACCCTTCCGGAGCCGGAGGGGGAGGTTATGTCGGACTGGAACCGACTAAACCGCACGCCGTCTCTGGGTCGTAGTGCTAGGCCGAAGGTGAGGTTGTCAAGCGACATATCCCTCGCACCCCGGCTGACCCAGGGCCATCCCTCTCGGTCTGGCCCTCCTCGGGGATGTGGGCCCCCTAGTGACTGTTAGATAATCAACTGAATACACTTACTATTTCAGCAATCAAGGGCCTTATAAACTGGCAATTCTATCCAAATGCTTTATCGAAATATATTTTTTATCGCCTCTGCTCTCGCTAAGGTACTCGTGGCAGTTGTGGTCAATTAATAAACAAATAGGTTTGCACAATGCAAGAGTGCGCAATACCGGCCTGGACAATCTTAGGATAATTGACTATTCTTAACACAGTAAATGAATGTACCTCAGAGAGCATATTTTAAACCGCCGGTCACGGTTGCCATACGAACATCTATGATATAAGATACAGATAAATACAGGTATACAATATCGCTAGTTGTTTGTGGAATCAAGTTCGTTCGTTTATTTAAACTGAAAGCCGACCTCAATAAGTAGCGATAGGACTCGAAGGACTGAATATATAGAAACCAGTGGCACCCAAAAAAATTATATCTTGGAAAGTACTGGGAAATCGCAATGAATAATCCGGTCAATCTAAACCAAATTATAGAAATGAGAGTAGGTACAATAATTTGCACCCAACTGAAAGTTAGGAGGATTGTTCAAAACACCACCCATATTCTTATACGTTACCGCAAATGCCACTCCACTCAAACTCCACTGAGTAAACCTCGAACGTTCTAATGTTCCTTAAGTTTGGCATTTTTAGTCAAACGTTCGGAGTTTCTATTTTTCACTAGACTCTACTCGACTTGAGTGAACTCCAATTGGAGTGGAGTAATTAAGTCATCAATTTGTGTCAAAGTCTGTTTCTTTTTAATATATGGGTATTGTCAAAGACGATTGACAACATGTTAAAATAAAAAAGTAAACAAAAGTCGTTTTATTTTCATTGAATAACAATAAAGTGGCTGATTGCCTTTTTTATGAGAGACTAACATATTTTTATGACGGGTGTTTTTTTATGTGATGCTGAAAAGATGTTGCCTCAAGAATTAATTGTTAATTTTAAGTTTCTAGTGTCATTTTTGTAATTTTATGATAGATCATATCGGTCCCGAGTGGAATTTCAAGTTAGGTCGTGTGCTTACTTCAGACGACGTTAGAGTACTCCACTCAAATGAGTCGATACTATTCCACTCGATTGTCGAGTCAACTCGAAGTGGTGGGATTATTTGTAACTAAAATCATAATAAAAGAAGAATACGAAACTGAATTGAGGCGTTGAGCTACGTAAACGACAATATACTTTGATTCGCCGAGTTGTATAAAAAATATAAAAAGATACTTACTACTTATTAACTTTATTCATCTGAGTCACCAAGTTTTTCTGCTTGTCTAGCGCTATGAAGGTAGCGCGGCCGATGTTGTGTTCCTTCAGATATTCCACACAAGCCTGAGCGGTATCTACCGTATCCACCACTATGCTGTCTAGAGGACTGCAGCAAGTCGATATTGCCACGTCATATTTCTTGTCGATACCGCCAAGATCGCCCTAAAATATAAAAAACAATAAATAATTGAAATAATATCACTTTTTACGGGTTCTATCGCGATTTATCTGTTATTATTGATTTTTAGACCGACCGACCGATCGGATTTAGGTACAAAGAGAGGCGCGGTACAGCGGATACAGTTTATCTATAGCTTTCTTTTTAATTTAGTATTTTTTAATGCTCTAATTAGAAGTTCCAGTTTTTTTTATCGTTTTTCCCTGTAATTTACATGAATAAGAACTTACCAGTCTACCAAAGATGCCGGGGAATTTTCCACTTCGTTTTTCTTTCATCAAAGTGTCGAGTACGCGGCCACGAGAAAGATTCGCGCTCATCACTTGACGTGACTCTTCTAGTTGCGATCTGAATTGTTTTTTAATTTTTTGTAGTCATTCAATATCGACGGTTAACAGTAAATTTATTTGTATTGTAAAAATATACCACACAAATCTGTACATTTTACAGATATTGATGTAGTGAAAAGTCAGAACTACCAACATTAATATTATTGAAACTATCATGATGCTAAAAAGATAAGTCCTCTATACGATTCAGCCATATAAGTCATGGACATTCAATAGTCATTTTTCATGCGGAAATCCCCTGAACCGACCAGCGACCGCCATCTTGAGAGAGTTTACCTACTTACTTACTTACCAAGGTAAGAATATTCCAATTATTCTAGGTTACTAACTAAAAAAAAATTCGAAGCTAACGCCCTCTACATGGTGTGGGGCAGCACCAAATGCAATAAAAAAGGTGAATTACTCTTACATTTTATTAGTTCAGCAGGTTTTGACGTACTGAACGAGGGTACCACTCCGACATTCGTTACGAAAAACCGAAAAGAGGTGCTGGACATCACTGTTACCACACACAAGATTAGCCAACACATCTCAAAATGGAATGTGGACGAAAGAGACTCGAAGTCGGATCACAGACGGATAATCTTTAGTCTGGGAGCCGAAATCGAGAAAACCAGAAGGATATAATAGATGTAGAAAGAGAAGCCAGCCGACTGGATGATGCTCTTAGGGAGGCGTACCACAGGGCAGGCCCACTCAGGGAGATAAAACCAGGCAAATGCCAATTATGGTGGACAAGAGTGCTAGAGAAGAAAAGGAAAAAGACTAGGTGAGCCCTCAGGACAGCACTCAGAAGGGGCGATGAGGAAAGCTGGCTCACGTACAGGAGAGAAAGAAACATTTTCAAAAAAGAATGCAGAGAAGAAAACAGAAATAACTGGAAAGCATTCTGCGAGAGTGTCGAGAAACACCCAGATGCAGCGAAACTTGCCAAAATGTTCCCAAAAATCAGTGCCTGCAAATTAGGCAGCATTAAGAAAGGGGACGAACTCATATCTGACCCAGAAAGAATACTGGAAACAATGTTGGAAACATTTTCCAGAAAGTGAGGAGTACATAGGCATCGAAACAAGTGCCTACACAGAGAACCCGGAGGAAACCGAGGTAAAGACATTAATCACCAAAGATATGACTATGGAGCAATTGATCGTTCCAGCCATACAAGGCAGCCGGGTTGGATGGCATATTCCCGGAAATGCTCCAAAAAGGCTATACAACAGCAGCGTCACAATGAAATACATTTCTAGGAATTGGAGAGAAGTGCGGGACCCGTTTCATACCGAAACCCTGCAAACAGACGTATCCAGATGCTAAAGCCTTTAGATGCATAAGCCTCTTCTCATTCTTACTCAAAACCATAGAGAGGATATTGGATAGACTAATAAGAGAACAAATCGCCGCAAGCATATCTCCGCTTCACTAGAACCAAAATGCATACAAGGAAGACAAGTTAATTGAGACCGCCCTGCATAACTTTGTCAATAGGATACAGAGATCGATTAGCAACACAGAATATGCACTAGGATGCTTCTTTGATGTCGAGAGCGCCTTCGACAAAGCGACCCCAGTGGAAATCCTAAATATATATCAAATTGAATAAAAAACAAGTTGAACCAACGACTGATACAGGCAGAGTTAGCGGGAACAACTCGGACAGTGATAGTAAGGAGAGGTTTCCCCCAAGCAGGATGCCTATCACCCTTACTATGGTGCCTGCTAATAGATCAACTAGCTAAGACAATCAGAATGCATATATACACACAGGTATTCTCTGATGATGGCGTGCTTCTGATAACAGGCAAAGTTCTCAGTGTCATGTGTAACATCATAAACAGGGGACTCAAAAAAGCACTAGAATGGTGCAGGAGTAAAGGCCTTAACCTGAACCCCGATAAAACCAAACTAGTATTCTTCACGAGGATAAAAAAACTAGGACGGGCTGAACCAGTAAGACTAGACGGGCATGATCTCGAAAAGGTAAAAGTGCTCAAATACCTGGGTGTGACACTGGACAGCAAACTGACATTCGGGACCCCGCATAAGCAACGCATGCTCGAAGGCCAAAATAGCCATGATGCAGTGCAAAAGAGCTACAGGAAGAACCTGGAGAATAAAACCAGCCATAGTACCGTGGATCTATAAGGCCATAATTTATGCCAAGAATCCTGCACGGTGCCCTAGCCTGGTAGCACAACATAGAGAGCAATAAAAAAGAACTAGACAAGGTCCAAAGAATGGCAGCACTAATGACCACGGGGCAATGAGAACAACACCCACTGCCGCGCTAGAGATAATACTGGGACTAAACCCACTAGACCTAGAGGTAAAAAAGAAAGCAGTTGAACAATGGTTCAAACTAAGGAGGTGGGAATTGGCCTTTGGACAGCAAGAAGGCCATGCTAAGTTCAGTCATGGCCATGAAGACAAAACGTCAATGATTCTCTCAAACAATGACCTAATCAAGAAAGAGAGAACATTTGACAAGAAATACAGAGTACACTTAGGGCATAGAGACGACTGGACGACGATAGACACAGACGGCATTATCTGTTACACAGACGGCTCCAGAAAGGCAACAACGAAGCTCTCTGGCTCCGGGGTGCACATTAAATGCGAGGACGAGACTGACATAAACAGCTCAATACCACTAGGTTAATATGCAAGCAGAAATCTTTGCCATCAAGGAGTGCGCAGAAATAACAAAAGACCTGAGAGCCGAGAAGGTCACACTCTACAGCGATAGCTAAGCGGCGCTGAAAGCACTAGGCAAAATAGAGACCAACTCGGCATAGGTAAAGGAGTGTGAGATGGTGCTGGAAAGGCTGGCCAAAGCAACCGACGTGAACACGGGCAACGAGGTAGCCATTGAGTTGGCCAGGAAAGAAGCTAATGTAAACCAGGTGGGCTCTGAACCCAGGCTGCCTATAGCTCATAAAATCACCAAGGGAGTCATCAGCCGGAGCACAGTGGCAGAGACCAACAGAAGATAGAAATCCTCGCCTTTCATGACACAGTCGAAAGTGTTCATAAAAAGCATAGACACAAAAAGAACAAGCTAATTGATGAAATTATCCAGGAAAAACATGAGGCTTGTCATAGAAGTGATAACAGACCATTGCCGATTGAACAGGCACCTGACACTAATAGGAGTGAAGGCTGATCCCAGATGCCTGAAGTGCATGGATGCCGAGGAAACCAGCATCCACCTGTTGGCCAATGCCCCGTGTATTCGTTGAAAAAATGGGAACGGAGGAACTAGATCTGGAAGACATCTCCAATGAGGGTGGAAAAGATCGTAAGTTTTTGCAAGGAAATAGGTAGGTTTGACAAAGCGCCGTGATTACCGGACACCCTATCCCACACAGGAAAAATAGGGGAAATAGATGAAAATGGCCCACACCGAAGGGCGTTGCGGGCCGTCCGGTCGCGGCCTCCCCTGCTGGCAGCAAGTGCGATTACCTAAAGCACATCGCTGCCACCCTGGCTAGAGATTCAATGGCCGAAATATAAAAAGTATAAGTGATATTACATCATTCAATAACTCTCAACATGGTATAAAATAGTTTTAGACCTCCATGTCTTTTTTTATTTAATGTTGTTTTTTTTTTATATTATATTGTTTTTACCTTATATTCCTGATTTCGGTCATCAAATTTGCCTCTTCGTTCTTCAATGTTTGATATTTATTTTGCATTTCTTCTAATTTCCTCTCATCCTTTGGTAAAGTTGATGTGAGATCTTCTTGTTGCCTGAAATTTGTTAATAATGATGCACCAAGCAATACAAAATGTACGCATCCGTGTGTTGTGGATTTCAGTCTTAATTTTAGGTTCTATTCAAGTAACTCTTTTTCGAAAAAAATTGCCCCCCAATAACGTAATTACCCCAATAAACATTTTTTACTACAAGGAGGAAACTTCATGGCAACTCACGAAAACACGCGATGATTTTTTTTTTAATTTTGAATACATACATACAAATATTCACGCCTGTAAATCTGAGAAGAGGTACATTAACACCCACATTTTGCCAACTATGATTTTCGGTCCCACTTAACAGGGGTAAGCCTATTGCCGTGAAGCGGCACTTAGCCATGGGCTATATGTTTACTGTCGGATGGAGATTACGCGATTAAATACGGAATGCAATTAAATATATAAGAAAAGTATTATGACTACAGGAGTCTAAAAAATTGATAGTTGCTATACCGGATGATGTTATAGTCATCTTTTGAAAATGTATATTTTTTAATATAATGTATGTGGAAAATGTACAGGTGAAAGGAATAATGCTGTGGGTTGTAAATAATTTTCTTTCGCCAATTTGATACTTCTAGCCGATTTTGTTATCGAAATTGTGCTCAAAATAATATTAATATAGAATCAAGGTTTATAACTCACTGTTTTTTCTCTTCTAACTCTTTTTTAGCCTTCTCAAAAGCCTCCTTCTTTTTCTTCAATTTAGCTGCTTCAGTTGTCTCAGTGTTGACACATATTTTAAGTTCGGACTCCGTTAGCTTGTGTTGTGAATTTGCTCCGTGGACGATTTGATTCAGCTGCATCAAATGGACTTGCAGCTTATCTTTTTGTTCTTGAAGAACTTTGGTTTGAGATCTGGGGATTGCTCAATTGATTTAATATACACTATACGCACACCATGACTCCGATTCTGCTAATTACCAAAAAAAAGCAATTTAATCTTAGCTTTACTACGATGTTTTTATAGTCGAAACTTGAAAGTCACCTTGTAGAGTGTATGGAAAATGTAATTAATTCTATTTTATTTAATTTTGGACTTTTAAACTTAAATGAATAGTCTAAAATTAAATGGCCTTTTTGTGCAGTGACAGTGGTTATGATACGGGTTGACAATTAGCAGGCCCAGGTAAATGAATATAATCAACGGTCAAGCTAAGAATACAGTACAATAGTTCTTCAAGCAAATTGCTTTCAGCAATATTCGGATGGTAATGTCATAATCCTTCACAAGCGAGTATGTTGCATATCATTGATATGTTCAAAACATATATGATGACGTCATAAAAAGCCATTACGCCCTGTCGACTTGTCGCCGGCGTTTCAGTGTCTCGGCGACTTGGGGATGACGGGTGGAGCCGCTTTTCACCCCAGCAGAAGCAGGCCAACCGGTGGCGCGCGTTGCGCATCCCCTCATACAGGGGAAGAGTTGGGGATACGGTGGGGATTTCCAGCACGTAAAAAAAAAATTATCTCAGCGACTAAAACAGAGGCAAAGTCACTGGCGCGACTGGCGACTAACTGCGTAGACACCTTTTTGTACTAATGAAAGTAACAGTAGCTGTCGATCGAGTAGCCGGCGTCTAATCGACAGTGCGTAATGGACCTTAATGTCAAATGTAACTCATTATTACCTGACTATAGCAACAACAGCTTGCAATTCTTCATTTGCCGTCTTTTTTGTCTCCCTTTGCTTGGCAAGTAGCTTCTCGCAGTCCTTTATTTCCCTTTTATTTTTTTCTGGAACCTAAAACACCAATTTGAATTTAAAAACAAAATATGAAGCCATGGATTAAAAAGGTATCGACATACAACTATTTCTCATTGATATAGGCAGATATTGTAAACCATTTGCAACAATTTCTGCTTACTTTCGTAAAATTCATAATGTACACCTGTCCCAAACACAATGGAGCATTGCGATTAGCCGCCTGGTGCGTGCGTGCGTGCGTGCGTGCGTGCGTGCGTGCGTGCGTGTGTGCGTGCGTGCGTGCGTGCGTGTGCGTGTGTGTATGTGCGTGAAGGCTGCCATTCGCAAAGCCCCGTTCAATCAATACGTTTATGTTACGAATTCAAATATTGTAATCTATCGTTCGTTTCCACCCGAATGAATGAATGTACTCACAAGTTCCAAGTCTAAAAGCTTCCCTTTCTCCTGCTCCAACAGCTGCTCTAGATTCTTCTTCTTCTTAGAATTATACGTGTGGTCTGCGAGCACTGCGATAGTCTTCTTCTTGTACGTCTGCAATTTCTCTGCAATTTCTTCTTTCTGCTGTTTTAGCTTGTTGAATTTTCTAAGAAAAAAAAGACTATGTAGCGACAATTTATACACTGTTTCAAGATCAATCGTTGAACTACTAGTGAATGACTCAATGTAATTGGGGAAAAATGAATTCATTCTATGGACAATGTGCAAGAAACATAATACAACTACAGGACTTTAGGGTACAAATTGTATTCTGCTTTCTTCTAATATTAAACATCGTAGTTTGCTATGATAATGAGATGTTTATTACTCATTCAAGCTAAAAAGGCTAACTTGATATGGATGAAATTTCGTACAGAGATAGATTATGGACTGGAATAGCACATACACTACTTTTAATCTTAAGAATAGGTTCCTGTGGGTCACGGGCGCGGGAAGAGCTGTTCACGTGTAACAGACTTATCGTCAGGGCCGTCCTAAGGCTATATAGCGCCAGGGTGCGAAGCTCAGACTGCGCCCCCTCCCCCCGGTCAACAAAAAAAACGCAATAAATTTTTGATGTTTCATTTATTTTTCTCTAAGATCTGTAATCCATACTTTTAATATTATAAATGCGAAAGTAACTCTGTCTGTCTGTATGTTACGCTTTCACGCCTAAACCACTGAACCGATCTTGATGAAATTTGGTACAGAGGTGTATTAGAGCTCGAGAACGGACATAGGCTACCTTTTGTTGCGAGAAAGGGGTTTATGGGGGGGATATAGGGGATGAAAGTTTGTCATTTTTGTAGATTTCCTAATGAAATTTGGTACAGAGGTGGATTAGAGCTTGGTAACGGACATAGGCTACCTTTCATAGCGAAAAGAGGGGTAGAAGAGGGGAGTAGGGCCATGAAATGAAAGTTAGTCATTTTTGAAGATATCCTGATGAAATTTAATACAGAGATAGATTAAAGCTTGGAAACGAACATAGGCTACCTTTAATCGCGAAAAAGGGGGTTTAAGGGGAGAGGGGGATAGGGGATGAAAGTTTGTCAGTTTTGAAGATATCCTGATGAAATTTGGTAAAAGGATGAATTAGAGTTTGAGAACGGACATATGCTTCTGTTTATCGCGAAAATGGTCCCCCCTTTTCACGATAAAAGGGGAGAGTAGGGCCATGAATGTCTTCTATTGTGAAATTTGGTACAGAGATAATTTAAAGCTTGGGAACGAACATAGGCTACCTTTGATCACGAAAAAGGGGGTAGAGGGGGGGGATAGGGCCAGGGGATGTTAGTTTGTCAATTTCGAAGATATCCTGATAAAATTGATATAATATAGAGCTCGGCCTGCGCCCCCTCGGGCTACGCGCCCGGGTGCGGCCGCACCCTTGAACCCCCGGTTAAGACGGCCCTGCTTATCGTGAATACTCACTGCATTCCAGTCTTCAGGACAGTATTCTTTTCTTGCAATTCTTCCTTCACTTCATCCAATTTCTCATCAATCATCGACAAGTTCTCTTGAAGTTCTTGTAATTCTTTTTCTTTTTCACCGAGTATTTTATTTGTTTCGTGGCTAAAACAAAATTATGTATGTATATTTGTAAATGTAGAAATAATAACAGCTAACTAACATGAATAAATATTCGTTTTTTATGAACATATTATATAATGAGCGTGCTCTGGAAGCTCACATCGAGAGTTTGGGCGGTCAGACGACAGAGTCAAGTTAAACAATTCTATACCAAAGACAAGTTACGGATCGGGACTTCTAAGTGTAAGTTTTTGATGCAACTGCGATTGACGCTCGAACAATGATGATGAAGTATATTACTACCAGTGACGACTCTTCTAGAACCTTTCAAGGACCATAAAAATTGCCTATGGACTGTTAAGGTTCCAAGTTGCAGGGCTCAGATGTGAAATGGACATAACAACATGCAGATGATAATGTTAAAAACAATCAAAACCATCACTCACATATACTTCTGCAACAACATATTCCTAGTCCTCAATGCGTTATTAGTGAGATTAATAAGCTCAACTGCAGTTTTCATCGGTTGTTCCAACTTCAACTTCTCTGACTCAACCAAACGGACACGATTCAACTTCTCTTTGCGTGCTACAGAGTAGTCGTCTACTTTGGCTGCTAACTGCTCCAAAGGTAGCTGTAGGACAAGGAAAAAACCTTTCTCAAAAAAGTACAGTCAACATCTGAAGTTCCTTAAGAGAAGAAAATGTAGGTACTTGTACATCAGTAATTTTTTTATTGCTCTCTTACAATGTTAATAAAGAATCTCTATTTATTAACATTGAAAGAAAGCAATAAAAATATTTTTTATTAGCAGTCTTTTCAGTTTAAATAGTGCAATTTTCGAAGACGGCTGTATTTAACGAAATCAGCAATGGGATATTTTACTCAATATCAGAAAAAAATCTTAAAATATGTTATTGATAGCTAAGGTCATTATAGATAGCTAAGGTCATAGTTTTTTATTTATTTATAAAAGGTAGGGGGAGGGGGGGGCACTTTGGTACACGGGGCACATTGATACTCTACTCATATTTTAAAACCGATAAACATTACGAACAGTTTAATAGCAGTTGTACTTGTGACGGCGCTCGACTTCGACAGGTGTAAACGTGTTTGTGCTGCCACTGACTAAAATTTTACGCGACATGTGAACGTGTATTACAGTCAAGTTATAAGTAGTTTGTGCCCCCTCCTCCTACACTACATAAATACGATCAACTTTACTCCGAAAGTGACAGTCACGAATTTCAAAATTCCAAATTTCATAATTCCGAAAGTCAGCAATCCGTTGTTTCATAAATCCTATTTATTATAAACCCAAATTTCAAATTTTTCACTAATTGACTGTGCTAGGCTTAATTTAACATTTAGTGTTTATTTTATTGAAGTCAGTTCATAAATAAAAAAGTTATGTTAATAATACTAAATTAAGACTAACAACTGTGATGTGTGAATAATCGAACCAATAAAAGTAGTGAAAATGCTTAAAATAGGATATTATTTCGATTATAGGAATCTGAAAAACTTCGAGAGTCAAGAGTTACGTCATCACAGCAAAGTCAAATGTACTCCAGAATCTTCGTCTCAGCCAGCGTCTCGATAACATTTTCATCGTTCCCGAACGATATTTTCTTTAATCCGAAGGAATAGTGAACAGTCGGCTTGATAGATTCCTGAATCTTTCATAATTAATATCTTCACGCTATTACAATAAGAAATGATGCAGAATGTTTTTTGTTGAACTGAACTTAATACGATATAGGTAATATATTATAATAAACGACTATTTTGCGCCAAAATTTATAGTGATTCTGGCTCAGTGTGGTGGCGGTGGACTTCAAATCTTGCTGATCCATGTTCAAACCCAGCTAAAATAAAATTAAGTACCTATGCTTTTTACAGTTTTTTTATTTATTTTTGTTTTTTTCGACATAGGAGGCAAACGAGCAGACGGATCGCCTAATGGTAACCAATCACCGCCGCCCATGGACACCTGAAACACCAGAAGGGTTCTAGGTGCGTTGCCGGTCTTTAAGGTGGGCGTACGTCCTTTTCTTGAAGGTTTGAAGGTCATATCGGTCCGGAAATACCGCAGGCGACAGTTCATTCCACAGTTTAGCTGTGCGAGGCAGGAAGTTTCTGGAGAAACGCACAGTTGAGGACTGCCAACCATCCAAGCGGTGATGATGAAAATGTGGTCGCGTAGGGCGATGGCGGAAAGATGCGGCAGGGATTAATCCGAACAATTCCTCAGAGCATTCCCCGTTGTACATGCGATAGTAAATGCAGTGCGAAGCTACATCTCTACACAGCGCCAAGGGGTCAAGCCGATCCGAAATACAGTAATCAACGATTCGAGTCACTCGTCGTTGGATACGGTCCAGAGGGGCAACCTGGTACTAAGGTGCCCCTGCCCATAGATGAGAACAGTTTTCCATGTGTGGGCGAACCTGTGAAGGCGGTGGGTCGGTGTGAAATACTGTCTTGATCTGTTGAGCACACCAAGCTTCTTTGTGGCTAATTTGGCCTTACCCTCTAAATGGCCGAGAAACTGGACTTCGCTCGAGATCTCGACGCCAAGTATTCCTAGACAAGCTGTGGCAGTCGGGTGAGTGCTTATATATTTTTATTCCTTTTTATTCACATTTTAAAATCTTATAAATTATATTTCTAAATATATATATAAAAAACAAATATTTTCGATGACAAAGGCTCCAGAGAAAGAATCTCCTCACAATACGTGCCATGTCGAGGAGTACTGCATCGGGCCCTTGACCCAGCTGCCTAACGAGAGCCTCTTAAGGTGTTGGTCGAGGCTCTTAGCAATTAGCCCATGGGCTGATATGACTATCGGGACAATGATTGCCGAATCAACATTCCACATGTCCACAACTTCATGAGTTCAAATTCAAATATTTATTTGTTTGCCTTTTCGGCTTCCGTGAGATTTTCGTCATGAGGAATGGTGACATCCAAAATCATTGCAAGGCACTCTAATCGATCTATTACCACTATGTCAGGCTTATTTGCGACAAAAGTCCAGTCCGTGATGACAGATCGATCCCAATATAATGTGTCACGACCATTTTCGAGAACTGGGTCGGGTACATATCTACCTGTTTATATGGCACTCCGAAGTCACAAGATTGTATTTAAGGGCAATTTGCTGATATACAATCTTGACCACTTGGTTGTGCCTGTGCAAATACTCGCCGTTGGCAAGCAGAGAACAACCGGAAATAATGTGTCTGTGAGATTCTCCGGGGCATGCCCGACAGATGTCCACGGAATATTTTTTATTATTATGTATTAGTTTTGTTTAAAATATCACAAATAATAATAAAAATTAATTAATAATAAATTGCTACATAATTGTCAAGTAGCCAACCAAACTTTTGTCATGTAAATAACCGCCTCGGGTCGTTTCTGGTGCAAAGTAGCCCAGAACACTAGACTTTGCACCAGATACTATCCGGAGCGACAGTCACCAGTTTGTTCTCTTATTTATCGATCTATAGCCGCCGCCACAAGTTTCTTTGCTTTTATGCTCGAACTGCCCATGGTCTCGACCGCGATCTGCACCACGATATATTGCGGCTCGAAGGCAACACAGGTCGCATCCCATACTAAGTACCTAACCCTTATCCAAAAAACGAGAGTTAACCCATCCGGTCTCTTGCCATACGACCTGGACAGGCCTGGCAACTCAATCCGTGATGGCCGTCAGCCTCCATCATGGACCCGCAGGCACACCCTGCAGCCCAAGCGAAAGGACCACCGCCACACGCAAATAGTCATCGTCCAATAAAGCGCCCAGGTGTGGCGATGGCAGTGCCTGCAGCCATGCCCCTGTCCCTGGCCTACTTTGGCTAGGGTGACGGTTAGCTCATTCCATTCGCCATCAAATGAGATCATGGCACGGTTTCGAGAGAGAGAGAAACACCCAGTACCTGTAGGTTTCTTCAGAGAAAAGAAATCTGCCGCGTGGACATCGACACCAGTTAACATCATTTTGACCTTATACTTGATTGGATACCATCGACCGGCGTCTTTGCTCATATGAATATAAACACTACTAACTTACATATTTCAGAAATCTGATTGCTACGATGGTTTGACTACTCGGGATACTTAGCTTAACTTTTTGAGCACTGTAATAACTTATATAAAATTTGAATTTTGGTGTTCGAATTGTTTTGAGTACTTTAGTGGTCAACATTTTTCTGATGCTGACTGTACCACGGCAAGTCAGGTTTAGCTTAATTTTGGGGGCATTAATAAATCACTTAATTTAAAAAAAAAACATTGATTACCTGCTTCTAATACTCTTCATGCGTGACATGGCCAATCAATGTTAACTGTTCTATATTTTTCATACAAATTTACAATTTAAGCAATGAATTTTCGGAAATTTGAAATTCGGAATAACGTTTTATGGGCCAATGACACTACGGCTTTTTAATTATTCGTACAGATGATGACTTTCTGAAAAATAACTATCGTGTTTGTGAATAGTCGGACTTTTGTTTCTTCGGAATTATAATATTCGGAATTTTGAAAATCGGAATATAGCAATTCGGAATTAAATATTTTGTAATTTTTGCGATTTCCCATATATTAAGGCATATTAACAATCTAAACACCAACATTTTCTTATTAAAAAAAATAGCAAGAATTACGAATACGCACAGCATTGACTGTTTGTTTTACAATATTAATATAAAATATATTAAAACAGTACTACGACATTGAATAAACAATATAGAACGTTAAACGCTTAAATAATTATAAAATTAAATTCAAAAAGCATCAGCAAAAAGACGTAGCATTTAGCATAGCGTAACTCAACAGAATAAAATGAAATCAAACCAAAACATAGTCAAAATTATAACTTTATTAAGTTGCTCCCGTGTCTTCTATATTATCTAACGGAAAGTGGATAGTGATACCAATAGTAATTCCAAATAATTTCACTAGTTTGATAATTTTTCGTGTTAATTTGTATGACGATGAAATTATTGGAACGAAAGAATTCTAGCAACTGATAGCTTTAACCGAGATTAATTTGACCCCTTGAGATACGTCAAAACAAAATAAGTAATGGAATGGTTCCTATTTTATAGGCCTACAAAAACGTCTGCAATGGCATAGGCACATTATTTCTTAAGGACAATATATATAGCACAACATAATGGCCTTTTCCAGTACACAATTTCATTAAAAATCTTCTGAAATATCGTAATATAAAAACTTGCGTTGCTTGATAGGTTCGCGCGGGTTTCGCGTTGCGCAGCAGTCTAGTTCGGGTATAACAATAAAATAACATAAATACATTCGTTTTAAATAGTTTTATTTCAATATGTAACATTCTCGTAAACTTTCGACACTATAATATAAAAGAATAAACGCAAGACAATATAAACACGCAAAGCTGAAGCACCTTGCACTAGGGACTGGACAAGGGCAATAAAAGAAAAAAAAACAATCAGCATTGGTAAAAAAATAAAATAAAAATTAAAATACATCAATGTATCAACAACCATGCATGCATCTCTTTCTCTCTGAATCGCAATTGAATCGCTTAAGCACATTGCGATAGGCTTGCATATCTATTTCTGTTCCTAGAAAATAAATTAGCTACTGCAGTAATAATAGTAAAAGAATCGCAATTTGAAATTTCTGTAGTAGTTCCGACAATCAGGGTTACATAGATGATTTCGAGCTACCGCCTACACGAATCATTAGGAACCTATGGCAAATAGATGTTGACTGCTGTTACCTGAAAACACATCTTTTTTATACATATTTGACGTTCATATGTGCTCTTTTGACGTTCATATGTGCTCTTTATGTGCCTAAACTGAATAAACGAAATTGATTCTTTGATTGATTCTTTGATTCTTTGACATACCTTGTATCTTGAAGTTCCAATAATATCCTCAAGATATTCCAGCAACCCAGTATCATTTTCAGTAGCACCTTTCGGCTTCATCATTGCAATCTGTTCTACTTCACCCTGATAGAAAAAAAAATTGTTAATCTATACATATAATGAAATTGTTACCGATCGAAGTCTGTACATACAAAGAATACGAGAAAAACTGTTATGGGGGACTTTATAAACGTAATAGAAGCCAAAACCACGTTTGTTGCAAATTTTGTCTGTTTGTCTGTGCGTTTGTGCACGCTAATTTCAGAATCGGCTGCACGTATTTGGTTGCGGTTTTCACTCATTGATTGTGGTAGGCTTCACTTAACATTAAGAAGAACTTCGGGAGACAAGAGTTACTGCATCTCAGCAAAGAATCTTCGGCTCAGCAAGGGTCTCGACAGAGAACTCATCGTTCTCGACCGACGTTCTCCCTAATCCGACAGAATAGTGATTGGCCGGTTTGGTAAAGACTCCCAAATCTTTCATAATTAATATCATCACGCTATTATAATAAATAATGAGGCAGAATATATTTTATTGAAATATAATATTATATAAACGTCTATTTATATAATAATAATTCCATAGTGATTTTGGCTTAGTAGGTCTGCAGTGGACTTCCAATCTTGCTAATCCACGTTCGAATTATTTATTTTTTTACAGATTTTTATTTGTTTTTGTTCAACTTATTTATTTTAATTATTATGTAGTAGATTTGTTTAACATAATATCACAAGTAGCAACAGCCAAGCATTTGCTATATAAAAAGCCCGCCTCAGGTCGTGTCAGTTGCAAAGGAGCTCAGAACACTAGCCTTTGCACTAGAAACGATCCAGAGTGAGAGTCAATTGATTTTTTTCTATTCTCTTATTCTCGAACGTGCCTGGCACCACAATATATTGTGGCGTACTTCATGAGCTTTTTCTAGCCGCGTGTTCCGCCACGACCGCAAGGGAGAGAGTCGTGCAGCCCGTGACTTGCAGCCTGATAGAGTACTGACACAGTTCGCATCCTATACCAAACACCTAGGTACCTACCCCTTTTCCAAGGCACGAGAATTAACCCATTCGGTCTCTTACCATCTGATCTGGACATGCCTGGTAGCTCGAAAGCGCAAGGTACATACTCCGAAACCAGGCCCCCTCGCAGCAGGGCATTGAGGGCATGGTGTCAAGGGAATCTACCTGCGACACAACAACAACTCAATGTGTGATTGCCGCCAGCCTCCACCATGGAACCGCAGGTGCAATTATAGGGTTCACTCACCCTGCAGGTCGAGTCATTGTCTAATCAAGTGCCCTGGTGAGGTGATGGCAGTGCCTGCGGCCATGCCCCAGCCTCCGGCTGACACAGCGAGAAGTCGCACTTTTTTTTAAAATAAATAATTATTTTATCCTAAATATCTATAGGTAAATGGAAAAGAGGCATTAACGTTTCCATTGCCCAGGCGGCACCACGTGGTCACAATTGGTCGATCGTGAGCTTTTAAGAAGTTGATCTTTTGTTTTAGGGACGTGGAGAATAGGAAGCCATGCTTGCTTAACACGCCGCTCCATCGTCTCGGGCCTACTTCACCATCACATGCGCGTTCATGAAAGAAGTCACCTTACAAATTAAAGCGGCATACCGTGTACCAAAAAATAACGTAACGTACCTTTCGTAACATTTGCCTAGCCCATAGAAGAAACTTGTCTAATTTCGTGGTTTTAAGTAGTTTAGCCGTGGATTTAATAGTCAATCACTCGAACAAGACTGTCCTCATAAATGAAAATATAACGATGAATTCGAGCTATTCCGAACGTAACGCGACGAAGTCGCGGGTAACAGCTAGTCATAGAATTATAATAAGTGTAGTAATGGTGGACGTCAGAGATTTATTTTTACATATTAGACTAGGCGCAGCGAATTTTGGTACCTCGTATCACATGTATAGAAATCTGTCGGATTTGTTGACATTTATGATCACTGCTCCGCTCCCTTGAGTTTCAATTCATTTCAACAATTCAACAGAAAAAGAATTGTCAATTCAAACCACAAGTTCAACCAAATACACAAACAAGCAAACTCTTCAGCTTTATAATATTAAGTATAGATAAGATAAGATAGAAATACAATATCACCTGTAATATAAGAAACCTATTATGGTCAAGATCTATACCATGTGACTTCAGCAAATTGGCCACTTCTTTGAACTGGACCCTTTTCCCATTGTAACTGTAAACTGATGAATTGTCTTTGAATACAGTTCTGGAAATCACTATGGTACTATCGGGCAACTCTTCAAAGTCATCCTCACCCTCCTAGAATGAATGAAATATAATTAGAGATTATAATCTAGGTAGTAGCAATAAATTTTAATATTACATTTGATTATGCGTTGTTCAACCACAACATCTACTATGTACAAATGCACGATAAAATTAATGTTTGTAATTAACCAATGTTACATAAACCAACCCTCAGAAATTTATAAGGGGACACACAGTATGCATTCAATGTTCTTATTTGCAATTGCAGATCATATACTAAAGTCAAAATAAAACACATTTATTTTTCACTGGCTGACCATTTTCAATAGTTGCATTAGACTGACAAAGGGGCAAGGGATTAATAAAAATGTAGTATTTTCTGGTATATACCTTGCAATACACAAATCAATTAAGATATTTTTTTTAATCTAGTAATTTTTTTTAGTTGGGGTTATCCTACTATATGAAAAGATCACTACTTTATTTGGATTCTGACTAAGGCAATAGTATATTGCTTGTAAAACTGCAATGAGCTCCAGCGACATTATTGATATGTCACAGGTAACTATAAAACCACATTTTTTTCCCAAATGTAGATCCAAGAATCATTCTAGATCTGTCTTAATCATATCTTTGATTTCTAGGGCTGATGTCCACACATCCAAACTATACATACAATTAATATCTGGGGTATTCATGTTAATGTTATACATATTATTATACACTTTCGTTAATAAGAGCCAAGTATCTAATATTACACAAAAACTCAACTCATAGGAAAAATTGAATTAGCTCTGGCGGGGTTGGAACCCGCTATCTTTCACTTACAGATTAAATTTTTCCTATCTGAATCAATTAGAATAGTTAGCATTCTAAACGTTTGAAATCTCATTCAATTGCAATAAACAGTTGAAAAAGATATGTGATTTGGAAAATACTGTAGATGAAAAATGTATTAAGTTTATTAATCAAAGCCAATAATGCCACACGCAATTTTGCAGCCATTGATGTCGAATAATAAATAAAGATGTCTTACCCCATCAATAATCAGAGAGAAATGAACATTTACAGTTGCATAAGGGAGATTCGGGTACTTGCTCGAAGAATGGATAAGAACCGATAACTTCTTAGACCTGATTTTGGAGGCTCGATAACCAAACACAAACAGCATTGAGTCGATAACATTGCTTTTGCCACTGCCATTGGGTCCAATAATTGCTGTAAAACACTGCAAAAAGATATTTAGATTTAATAAAGGCATTACTATCCTCTAAGTGACTAACCCAGTTGCATCCATTTAGAACCCAGGGTTTTTGTTTTTAGGACACATCAATTTGATTTCGCCTCGCCTGATGGTAAGCTGAAGGCAAATTCTCAGCAAAGAGGAGCACCTTGCAAACACATACAGTTAGTTGTTAACAATAGTGACCATCAGCTTGACCAGCACAATAGATGCTTTTCCATGCCCCGCTTAAAGGACAAGGGACTATAAGAAGAAATAAAGAAGTGAGCTGACAACGTATTCCAGGTCTTAATGGTGTAGTAAAGGAAAGAGTCACTGAACTGCTTGGTTCTTTCTTGCACCGTATAGCGGGTGACATCTAAGCCACGCACATGTTGGCCTGTGTAGGAAAGGAGAGGGTGGAACTAATTGAAAGAGCTCATCAGAAAATTCAACATGGTAAAGACAGTAAAATACTGCCAAGGAAGCAGCATCTCTATGCATCTGTGAAGATTCAAGACAGTTCATGACCTCAGGATTCCCAATAATGTGTCCAACTGAAGGTTCAATTCTGTCTGAAGCCGCAGCCAATTTGGCTTCACTTCACCTGATGGCTAGCTGAAGGCATAAGTAAGAGGGTCACCATTACAGATACATCCCATATTACAATGATGGCACATATCTGGACACAAATAAATCAGGATAGAATCTGTTAACCAAGAAACACGCCATTATATATAATGTGTATTTTGAACATATATAGGTCCAAGATATATTATGTTCTGAGAAAAAGCTTGGAAAGAGCCATTTGTGCCAGACTATATCGAAAGCTTTGGCGATGTTAAATTATCAGTGACTCGCCATGCTTGTCTATAGCCAAACCAACAAGGATAGGTAGGGTAATGTATGCCAGGAGATCACCCATTGACCATTTCTGCCTGAAACCATATTCAGGTCATTAATTAAGGAGTCATCATGTAGGAGACATATGAACTGTGTGTTAAGGATGTGCACAGCACTGAGATGACAGCTATGGGTTGATAGTTGGATTGGTACAGCCGATCCCCAAGAAGGGATCGGCTGTACACTCACCTCTTTCTAAGCCGATGGCACTGTACTCGAGATGTAGGAAGTCGGTAAAGTCGCGTAAGCATTGGAGACAACTGCTCGCGAGCGGAGAATCTCTCTAATCTGTGCACTCTCGGTCTTGCTATAGCATGGTTCATTCAATTTCAATTTTTTTTTGACGAAGGTGGCCGAATCTTCGGTCGGACAGTCGAGAGCATCTAGTAAGTACTTTGCGAATCTATTACAGAGACGTAAGCAGTATTTCACACAGGAATTAATTTGTGTCTTGTGTAGAAGATAATGCTGCTCCGGCATGAAAAAATTCTATCTTTATACAGTACTCGGAGTTTATACTATGATGTAGTTTTTCTATTCAGTTAGCAGCAAACATCCATACCGACGGTATTGAAATTGCATGCAGTGGCATTGGCCTGCTCTGAAGGAAAGGAAGGAGAAGGAAAGGAGATAACTTTGCTGCAAACGCACATGCCTGGATGTTATTGGCATAATTGAACTTGTCCAAGTTTTCAGAGCCCCATTGGGAAATGTGATCCAGAATCTTGTCAAGCTCAGTTATAAGTAGCTGCCTTTTTCTGTGATATCCAACTACTTGGCCACAGGATATCAGTGATAACTTCTATCTCCTTCTCATAATGTGAGTTACTAAAGCTCATTAGAAAATTATTTTGACTTTTTACAGGAGCCTGCCTGACCTCTTAACCTCGAGAGGAAATCCTGAGCTCTGATTTCTTTATTTAAAGTACAAATTAATTTAATCCTACTCACCTTGTGAAATGGGCCCAGAGTTTGCACACCAGCGAAACTTTTGAAATTCTCATTTACAACATGAGTCAATAGCAGCCTCGGACCTTTTGACTCGAAACTTAACGCTGGTGCAAGAGCAGGCGGGATGTAAATGTCACCTATGCGAAGACCCCCTGCCTCCTCAGTTATTTGGTCTATTTCATTATTCAGCAAGTAATCTTCTTCAGAAGGTGAATCCGCGCCATCCCGCACATCTTCGACGTCCATATCCTCCTCCTCGTCAATTTTTCTTTTTCTAGCGGTCTGCATAGTAATGCGGTGAGGTTCGTTAATTTATAAAATTGTGTTGAGAAAATGTGACCAGAATCCTTTTCTTTGTTCAGACCAATTTCAGTCGTGAGTAGCAAACTCGCGAAACTGTTATTGATTTTATCAGACAATTTCAAACCATTAGACATGCGCGCGTTCGCGCGCACCGCCTTTGCGCAACGCTTCATTGCTTTGTTTTGTTTGTTTGGCATTTGACATCTATACATCTATATACACACACACCACACACACACACACTCATATAAATAAAATTGGAGTGTCTGTTTTGGTTTGTAATAACGGGTGATTTGTTAAGCTTAGTTTTTTTAAATATCGAATTAAACACTGAAATTTGCATCATGTATTAATTGTTTTTATTGAATTAGATAAATAGACCTTTGCCATCTATTAGCGACGACACCAATACTACAATAATTTGTAAATAGTTCATAAGGTTATAAAATAAGTTTTGTAATTAGATTTAAGTGAATAAAAAATCCCAAATGAGTCTCCAATCATTTCCGCTTGGCGGCGCCACCTACGCAGAACGCGCCACGAAGCTTAGCTACTGTAGAACTTTACCGTAACGAGAGCCGATAGCTATTTTTATAATTTTTAAGGTCTAAACTAATGTTTTTATTGTTAAATTTATGTTATTAAGTAAATATAAGGTATTATCTATAAGATAAAATTGTAAAATATAGAATCCGTGAGGAAAAATAAAATAGGCAATGTAAACAAAGCCGCTGATTGGCTAAAGCAGTTTGTAGGTAGAATCCAAAGGGCTCTGATTGGTCAGAGTACCCTATATAAGCAGGTCATTTTTCCTCCCGAATTCAGTCCGGAACCAGCAGCCTTAGAGAAAAAACCTCTAATAAAAACAAGAAGAAAGAAATAGCTGTTTCACTGGAAAGACCCTTGAAGTTGAAGTACCCTTCTGCAGATCATCAAGCCGCAAGCATTTCTCAATCCACGCTCCCATCGGCACCTTCGTCCACCCGCCAGCATCAAGATCCACATACAGTCCACTCGCCGCACGACAGAAGCACCAGCGGATAAAAGTCATTAGGCCGCCATATACCCCTTGGCCATTCTATCCTGTTTCTGTCGTCCCCAACATTTTTTGGTCCATCGATAGCCGGATTGGGTCAAGATTTGAAGAATAGAAGATGCCAACCACAAGAGCAGGATCAGAACAATCGAAGACTTCAGAAGGAACCACCTCGTCGGACTGGAGCATGAATACGCCGAGTGAAGCGAGCACCGCCACGACGAGCACCGGTTCATCGACCACGGGTACTACGGGGTCCGCAAGTACAGTAAGCAGAAAAAAGCCAGTTCCGCTGATTCAGAAGCAAGCAAGACTACAATCATTTGATGGGTCAAGATTGGAGTCTGCGCAAGGGGAGCCGACTCGCACGGCGCCTCCGCCCAGCATCATTGAAGAGGAATATGAAGATTCTGAGGAGCAGAGTACCATCACAGCCAGCCATACAACGTTGCAAGACAGTCAGCGAAGTGTCACTTCACGTCGGGACGAAGCAAGCGCACCGACATCGAAGTATGAAGACAGTCTGCAGCGGCCTCACCCTAAGAAGTCGACCCGCAACACGGACACACCGTCCCGCTCGTCGCATAGGAAGAGAGCAGAAGTGCAAGCGAAGATGGCGTTGGCACTACGGGAGCTCGAGCTAGCCGAGGCGCGATCCAAGGTAGCTCGGGCTAAGCTGGAGCTCATCGCCGCAGAATCAGAAGAAGAAGATGCTGAAGAAGAGTCGTACGAAATAACCCAAGTTGAAAAATGGGTCGTCGAGACAGGGGTCGGGCCCACCGAAGAAAGAAAGTCTTCTGAACGTGAAGAAAAGAAGAGCGACATCCAGGAGTTAGCTCAAGCTATTAAAGAGATTTCTCAGAAGTCGCATGAAACAATGTCATCAAAGATGGTTGAACTCCCTCACTTCAACGGTTCCTGTGAAGAATGGTTGGCGTTCAAGAGGACCTTCGAAGACACGGCTGCCTCGTTTTCCAACATACAGAACATGGCACGCTTCAGAAGAGCGATCCAGGGAAGAGCAAAGGAAGCCGTCCAGAGCCTACTGTTCACCGCTGAAGATCCCTACGAAGTACTCAAGGCGCTGGAATCAAGATTTGGAAGACCTGGGGCACTAGCAC
The DNA here is from genome assembly GCA_949126895.1 of Eilema caniola. Classification (NCBI taxonomy): domain Eukaryota; kingdom Metazoa; phylum Arthropoda; class Insecta; order Lepidoptera; family Erebidae; genus Eilema; species Eilema caniola. The sequence goes on along the minus strand of OX421460.1, from coordinate 8,936,146 downwards.
TGGCGGAATTAGAGAAGATCAAGAGCCTACCTAAAGTCGCTGAAAACCCAAGCGACATCTGTAAGTTTGCAAGCAAAGTCAAGAACGCTGTTCAAACAATCAAAGCCTTGAAGAAGCCGCAGTATCTCAGCTCTCCTGAAACATTGAAAGCTATCATTGAGAAGATGCCCCCAGCTATGAAATTCAGATGGTTCGCCTACCATAGAAGCCGAAGGGAGGAAGACTTACAAGAGCTACTACTCATTGAAGAATTTTTAGAAGTAGAAGCAGACATGTGCGGTGACTTTGCCCCAATTGAAGAGCCTTCAGACCAAAAGAGGGGTACAAGAAGACCCGTGCATACGATTCAAGGAGAGTCTTCACATGAAACTGAACGAGAGAAGTTCAAGAAGAGTTGTCCCATATGTCAAGAAGAGCATTTCCTGATAGAATGCAAGAAGCTGAAAGAAGCAAACATTGATGAAAAATGGGAAATAGTGAAGAAAGCTAGAACGTGTTTCAAGTGTCTACGGTTCAAGCATTCAAGAACCAACTGTAGAGCTCCAAACTGCAAGAAATGTGGAAGATGGCATCACACTATCTTACACTCCGACAAGCCGCCGAAACCATTTGAGAAGAAAGAAGAAGGAAGCTCATCAGAAGGGAAGGTCGCCTCCATCCACAACACCATCAGTGGAGAAAAAGCATACCTGAAAATCGTGCCAGTCGACATCTACGGACCGAAAGGGCAAGCTCGGGTGCTGGCGCTGCTGGATGAAGGCTCAACCATCACGCTTCTAGACCAGGCGGTGGCAGAGACGATCGGAGCTGAGGGCAAGACAGAAACGCTAACTATTGAAACAGTCGGTACAAAGATCATCAAGGATTCCCAGAAGATACAACTGAAGATTAAAGGTGCCTTCAGAAGAGACAAGAAGAATATCACTGCAAGAACCATCGACGATCTCAACCTGTCAGAACAAAGAATAAAGAAGGACACTATTACCAGCTGCCAGCATTTAAAGAAGATTGAAGATCAACTTCTCTACACAACCGAGAAACCGAAGATGTTGATAGGTCAAGATAACTGGGGCCTTATCGTCACAAGAAGATTGAAGAAAGGAAAACCATCCGAGCCCGTAGCCTCACTCACTAGTCTAGGGTGGGTGCTACATGGGTGTGAAACGGGTTCCAGCGCTGCGGTACACTTCATCCACTACGGCAGAGCCAAGACAGCAGATGAAGCCATGGAAGACGTCATCCGAGAGCATTTCCAACTAGAATCACTTGGAATTCAGAACAAGCTGCCAACGAACGACAGCGACAGAAGAGCCCTGGAAATCCTCGAGAAGACAACGAAACAACTTCCCAGCGGTCAGTTCGAGACAGGCCTACTGTGGAGGAGCGAAGATGAGTCCCTACCTAACAACTACAATCAAGCTCTACGACGCTTGGTGAACGTAGAAAAGAAGTTAGATCGAGACAGCGAGGTCAAGCAGTCCTACGAGATGCAGATCAAGAACCTCATTGAAAAAGGTTATGCAGAGAAGATTTCAAACGTCGTCAGTGAAGGTAGAACCTTCTACCTACCTCACTTCGCCGTGATACACCCGATCAAGAAGAAACCAAGAATAGTCTTCGATGCAGCCGCCAAGTACGACGGAAAGAGCCTCAACGACGTGCTGCTACCAGGCCCAGACCTACTGCAGTCATTGTTTGGGGTGTTGCTGCGCTTCAGAGAAGGTCCAGTGGCAATCATGGCTGACATTCAAGACATGTTTCTTCGTATCAAGATTAGAGAAGAGGATCGGGACAGCCTACGGTTCCTGTGGCGAGGTGAGAAGAGGACAGGCAAGCCAGAAGAATATCGTATGACGTCAGTCATCTTTGGAGCAGCGTCATCACCGGCGACGGCGATATACGTCATGAACAAGAACGCAGAAGACTTCAAAGAGACTCGACCCGAAGCAGTGAAAGCCATCAGCCGAAATCATTACATGGACGACTATCTCCAGAGCTTCGAGTCGACCCAAGAAGCAAAGAAGATAGCCGAGCAAGTTAAAGAAATCCATGCAAGAGCAAGTTTTCATCTCAAGGGCTGGGCCAGTAACTACGCGACTGCGTTGCCTGACATAGAAGAAGCAAATAAAGAAGATTCACTGCCACTCGCGAAAGAAGAGAAGACTCTCGGTCTAAGATGGCTGGTTAAAGAAGACGCATTAGCCTTCAACATTGGGCTACGCAATACGCCAGAAGAGCTGCTGAATGGGCAACGGACTCCGACCAAGAGAGAAGTCACGAGCGCCGTTATGTCTACATTCGACCCATTGGGATTCGCCGCGCCAGTATTAATACAAGGGAAGAAATTGATTCAAGAAATCTGGCGTACTAAGACGGACTGGGACGAAGCTATAAGTGAAAAACAAGAAGCAGCCTGGCGAAGATACCTAGAAGATGTATCAACATTATCAAGTTTGAAGATCCCGAGGTGCATCTCACCGTGCAGTCGAAGCGGACAGCTGCATACATTTACCGATGCAAGCGAAGAAGCCTATGCAGCAGTCGTCTATTGGAGGACAACCGAGCCCAGTGGACGAGTCCACGTCTCTATGATCGCCGGCAGAGCCAGAGTCGCGCCCACGAAGCCAGTGTCTATCCCAAGGCTTGAATTACAAGCGGCCTTGCTTGGTAGTAGGATGGCGGCGTCGATCAAAGAAGAGATGGAGCTCGAAGCATCAAAGACAGTATACTGGACCGACTCCAGCACTGTACTACAATGGATCAACTCAGAACCTAGAAAATTCAAGACGTTCGTGGCAAACCGACTGGCAGAAATAGAAGAGAAAACGAAACCTGAAGAATGGAGATGGGTGCCTACCAAGCAAAACCCGGCAGATGACGCCACAAGGGGTGTCCCAGCCGAGTTCGACAGCAACGCCAGGTGGTTCCAGGGGCCGTCATTTCTCCGCCAGCCAGAAGAAGAGTGGCCACATCGAGACTTCAAGCAAGGAGGTGCGCTGCTAGAAGAGAAGAATCAACTGAAAGCGATGGCAACGAAAGCAACAGACAAGACTCTACTGGACCTGGAACGTTTCTCAAGCTGGGAGCGATTGCTGCGCACTACTGCGAGAGTCATCGCCTTCGTCAGCCGCCTGAGAACCCGCAAGGCAACCACCGTCGCCGCCCGAGAGAAGGACGAGCCCTGGAAGCCACAAAAGAAGACCCAGCCCGGTAAGCTACAAATCTCCGCCAGCGCAGACAAGCGGCTATACGTACCTCTACACGAAGAACACTTGAAGAAGGCTGAAAAGTTATTATTGAAGATGAGTCAAGCCGACAGCTTCTCGGCTGACTTAAGAAAATTGAAGGATAAGAAACCATTAGAAAATGCAAGTCGAATAAAGAAGATTGACGTCTACATTGGTGAAGACGACATCATCAAATTAAGAAGTAGAACGAACAAATTTCAAGATGAAGGCGAAAGAAAAATGAATCCTGTTGTGCTAGATGGAAGGCACAAAATCACACGCCTCCTCATCGAGCATTACCACAAGAAGTTCCTACACGCAAACAACGCGGCGGTCATGAACGAAATCCGTCAAAAGTATTGGGTCCTCGGCTTAAGAACAACACTGAAAGCTATATCTCACGGCTGTCAGTGGTGCAAGACTAGGAAAGGTACGCCGGGGATACCACCAGCGGGAGACTTACCAAGAGAACGTCTTCAGCATCACCAGTTCCCGTTCACCAACGCCGCTGTGGATTACTTCGGGCCAATGCACGTCACCGTGGGGAGAAGAAGAGAGAAGCGTTGGGGGGCACTGTTCACTTGCCTCACCACCAGAGCTGTACATCTGGAGTTAGTGCCATCTCTAAGCACTAGCTCTATGATTATGGCACTCCGACGGATGGCAGCAAGAAGAGGAACCCCGAAGACAATCTTCAGCGACAACGGTACGAACTTCGTCGGGGCGAACAAAGAGCTGCAGCAAGCCGCACAAGAGAGAGGGATCACCTGGAAGTTCATCCCTCCTGGTTGTCCGAACATGGGAGGTGCCTGGGAGAGACTCGTAAGATCAGTCAAAACAGCGTTAGCAGCGGTCCTCGAAGAGAAGTCACCGCCAGAAGAAGTGCTTCACACGCTCCTAACCGAGGTGGAGCACACCGTCAATTCAAGACCCCTCACCCCCGTCAGCATGGACCCCACTGAAGAGGAAAGTTTGACCCCCAACCACTTCTTGTTGGGTAGGTCATGCGGCATGTCAGCACCCGGCGAGTTCAACGACACCGAGTTGATAGGAAGACCCAGCTGGAAAACTACGCAAAGGCTAGCGGACCACTTCTGGAAGAGATGGATCAAAGAGTACTTACCCCTCTTGATGCCTAGAAAGATAGAGGGTAAGGAAACTAACGATCCGAAGATAGGCGACATCGTGCTCATAGTCGACGCGACGCTACCGAGAAATTCGTGGCCCCGAGGCGAGGTCATCAAGGTGTATCCAGGACCAGACGGAAGAACTAGGATATTGGACGTGCGGACTTCGGGTGGAGTACTCCGACGGCCGACACGTCGAGTCATCACGCTGGTACCTGCCACATCGTCGCTGCCCGAGGATGCAGTGCCACGCACCGTGGGGGAGAATATTAGCGACGACACCAATACTACAATAATTTGTAAATAGTTCATAAGGTTATAAAATAAGTTTTGTAATTAGATTTAAGTGAATAAAAAATCCCAAATGAGTCTCCAATCATTTCCGCTTGGCGGCGCCACCTACGCAGAACGCGCCACGAAGCTTAGCTACTGTAGAACTTTACCGTAACGAGAGCCGATAGCTATTTTTATAATTTTTAAGGTCTAAACTAATGTTTTTATTGTTAAATTTATGTTATTAAGTAAATATAAGGTATTATCTATAAGATAAAATTGTAAAATATAGAATCCGTGAGGAAAAATAAAATAGGCAATGTAAACAAAGCCGCTGATTGGCTAAAGCAGTTTGTAGGTAGAATCCAAAGGGCTCTGATTGGTCAGAGTACCCTATATAAGCAGGTCATTTTTCCTCCCGAATTCAGTCCGGAACCAGCAGCCTTAGAGAAAAAACCTCTAATAAAAACAAGAAGAAAGAAATAGCTGTTTCACTGGAAAGACCCTTGAAGTTGAAGTACCCTTCTGCAGATCATCAAGCCGCAAGCATTTCTCAATCCACGCTCCCATCGGCACCTTCGTCCACCCGCCAGCATCAAGATCCACATACAGTCCACTCGCCGCACGACAGAAGCACCAGCGGATAAAAGTCATTAGGCCGCCATATACCCCTTGGCCATTCTATCCTGTTTCTGTCGTCCCCAACACCATCACAAACAATTGCTGAGAACGGCGACGGATTGACATTTCACGATCCTCATTAACACTGGACGCTACGACTGCCTGGGTCAGCCAGGGTGCGAGGGATATGTCGTACGACAACCTTTTCTCCGGCCTAGCACTACGACCCACAGACGGCGTGCGGTTTAGTCGGTTCGAGTCCGACATAATAATCTCCAGCTCTTTGGGGGGAATCCGTGGGGATTTCCCGCACGTAAAAACAAAAATACGCTACGACTGCAATATTCTCTTCGGTACGCACGGTACGCATGCGAGTCGAAGGTTTAATGTCCAACAAAGTAAATTTGGCGCGAAATTTGGTGATAACAGCAGGAATTGTTGATTCACCAAGTCGATGCACGTTTTTCACAGAACACAAATTTTGAAAATAAATTTCAATAATTTGCAATCGTTGGTCGTTTGTAAGTTTTTCCATGATGAAATGTTGAAATGGCAGAGTATGTATACTGAAAACTTTTCACTTTGACAGATACGTTTGGAGGCCATTATTAATCAGTACTGCTAGCCTGAAAATATTAACTCTTAAAAATTAACCAATATTAAAATAACCGTTTTTTACTACATGCATATTATGAATATATTATAATACGGTACAAACATACACCAAAATAATATTTTTTACAATTTTGGTCTGTCTATGTCTGTTTGTTCTGGCTAATCTCTGAAAAGGCTGGACCGATTTAGACTGGACTTTTATTGGCAGGTAGCCGATGTCATCATCATCATCATCATTTCAGCCGAAAGACGTCCACTGCCGATGTAATAAGGAGTAACTTAGGCTACTTTTATTTTAGAAAAATAGCGTTGAATCAACGCTAAGCTATAACCGACATCAAAAAAAAAATTGATAAAAATCCTAACTCTCGTCTACCTCTACCCTCCACACCCTCGTCCAGACTATGCTGATCGTGTTGCCGGAAATATTCGCGCGAGAAATGCCCTAGAATCTGTTGTAATCACTGACCTGTATAATAGTGTTGTAATGTATAATAATGATGTCGCCGCCAACTAGCTTAATTAGCCATTCAATTAACTGCCTAGGCAGTTAACTAAACGGCGCCATTCAGTTAACGTCCTGAATGGTGTTCAACCATTTAAATAAACGGCTAGGCAAATAGCTTGGATCGATTACGTCTAACTACTTGCCTAGCCATTTAATTATTTTAGTTAGAAAAATGACTTATTACTACATGGTTATAAAAAAAAGACGGGTGGTACTCGGGGACTGCCGCGGTAAAGCTATTGCATAGCATTTTGTATCAACTTATGCAATTATAATTATATTTATATTTATTTATATATAATTATTTTATAATTCAAAATTAATACTGCATTTGTGATAATAATAAAATGTATGTATATAGAGTACTCACTCATTTTCTTTTACTATTTTTTCGTGACTTTCTTCACTAATAATAAATACACTTTGTTCATTCATATTCGAAACACTTTATACACAAATTTTACAAGTAGGTACAGCTATTCACTGTTGTACATAAATACCTATACACCTATATACTTTCTCATAAACAGCTGCTTATGTATTCGTCCGATTTCGGAGAAGCTCGTCTCGATTCGTGCGAGCTTCGTAGAGTCGTTTTAATACGGCTAGCTGCACGCACACAAACACCGTGTCGAAGACTGCCGAAAACAAACGAGCGCGCTCGTTTCTTTTCGGCAGCGTGAGGTTTTTTCGTTACGGAATTTCTGGATTCGGTCCTCGCTCAAGACCCTCGATAGAAGCTATGCAATAGCTTAAAAATCGCAGCTATCACAATAAACCTATTACTAATTTTCTATGAATACACCTCTGTCTACCCCCTCGGGGATTTACAGGTGTAAGTGTACGTATGTATGTATGTAATTTTCTATCTTATTTCGAGGTAGTGCCCCATCTTACGAGCCTAAGCATTAGCCAGCCAGGTTATTAAATGATATAATTAACGAGATGGCTGAATATTATTCAGGCCGTTAATTGAATGGCGCCGTTTAGTTAACTGCCTACGTAGTTAATTGGACGGCTGATTAAGCTAGTCGGCGGCGACATATATATATACAGGGCGTATTTTTGAAACGGGGCAGTAAGGGCAAGTACCTTAACCGTTGCAGTTACAGCAAAACATTCTTAAAAGACCTTCCCTAACTTTTTGGGACATTTTGAACTGCATTCACAGATTTTGTAAAAAACTTACAGTTAGCAAAAAAAATGCAAAAAGTTCAAATTTTTTTTTATGCCAATCGATTCTATTTCATGTGGGGATAAAAAAACTCTATGGGACCATTTTAGCTTTCAGTACTAGAAAAGACAGAAATCGCCAAAGACCTTTCCCATACATTTCGTACGGAAATATGATAAATCAACTCGAAACTCATAGGTCAGGTAAAATTTTGAACTTTTTTAAATAAAAAAAATCATTTAAACATTTAAGAAATTGGTTTATGAAATAAATTGCTCAAAATGATTTCCATTTTCACGAATACATAAGTCTATCCTTTTTTGCACTGAACGAATGGCGGCTAATAATGTTCTGGGATGAATATTACGTAAAATGGTCATTAATGCATCCTTGAGCTCTTGAACACTGGCGTACGTCGTCTTATACACCTCGTTTTTCACGAAGCCCCATAAAAAAGAATCAAGTGGTGTTAGATCGGGGCTACGAGGTGGCCACTGTGTTGGACCATGTGTACCTATCCACTGTGTACCGAATAGGCGGCTCAAATTGGAACGTGAAAGGTGACTGTTATGTGGCGGAGCACCATCTTGTTGAAAATGAACTTTTCGCAATTCCGACAGGGGCCATTCGTCAATCTCGTTTTCAAGATGGTGTAAAATGACTTCATTATACATGGCAGAATTCAGTTTCCCTTCATAAAATTCCACCATTATGACTCGATTGGACATTATACCACACCAACAGTTGAATGAGAAGCGAACCTGATTATGACTTGCCGTAACTCTTAGTGGATTTTCTTTGGACCAATAGTGGTGATTTTTTCTGTTGTACATACCGTTATTGGAAAAATTCGTTTCGTCTGACCACAGTATGTAATTTAAAAATTCATGATCTCTGCTTATTTTTCCTCTTAGCCATCTGCAAAAAGTAAGCCTTCGAACATCATCACCCGGATGTAACACTTGAACTATGCGCCCATATCGATGGCACTTGTAGCCGTATTTCTTCCATATCTTTATCACAAGGGAGTGGGATACACCTACTTCAAGGGCGACTTGCCTGGACGATACCTCTGGATATGCTTCGACATAAGTTAGAACCGCAATCTCCGTGTCCATGTCCACACGAGGCTGCCGCTTTCTTTTGAAAGAACCCTGCAATTCCAGGTTTTTCAAAAGATTTGTAATAACCTTTCTTGTTGGCACATGCCGCAACGGATACTTATTGCGGTACCACACTAATGCAGCTCCCGCATTTCGATTATTGACAAAATACGCTTCTAATAAGTCAATTTTTTCACGATTAGAAGACATTTTAGCGAAAATCCTTAATTAATAACTCATACGAAGTTTCTCAGCTGAAACTAAGAATAACACACAGATTTTCGAATCAAATTCGAAATTTGAGGGTAAAAATTCTTTTTATTTACTTTACAGTCAATTCTACCCACTTCCTGGCCATAACAAAAAGTTAGACCATCGTAGAAATTTGTTTCTGTTGCCGAAATGTATGGGAAACGTTTTTGGCGATTTCTGTCTTTCCTAGTACTGAAAGCTAAAATGGTCTCATAGAGTTTTTTGATCCCCACATGAAATAGAATCGATTGGCATAAAAAAAATTTTTGGACTTGACGCATTTTTTTTTTTGCCAACTGTAAGTTTTTTACAAAATCTGTGAATGCAGTTCAAAATATGTCAAAAAGTTAGAGAAGGTCTTCTAAGAACGTTTTGCTGTAACTGCAACGGTTAAGGTACTTGCCCTTACTGCCCCGTTTCAAAAATACACCCTGTATATATTAAGGAAGCAGTAGTAAGTAATGTTTTATATTTCTTTATGGTATTGATGTTCATAAAATTGACGTGCTGAGTAAAAATAAATGTCATTTTTTTTCTCTCGGACAAAAGTATTTTAATTTAAGTAATTAATAAACAGCTATGTTGCTACTTAGTTTACTCAATTATACCGTGACTCTAAATAAAGGGTTTCCTATATGGTTATGGGTTATGGCAGGTTATGGGCTCAGAAAGAACAAACATGAATAAGAAAAATGAATATTCGTGTCGATCCCTTATGTAGAGAAAAATACGACACTTAACGAAGTCGGGTCTGTGAGATTATGTCTCAAACATTGAAGGCTAAAGGAGCCGATGAAAATAAGTATGCTGAAAAATATTACTGAGCGTTGTCCTAAACTGATTTTGATTATCACTCCGAGTGAACCAAAGCAAATTAAAAATGGTATATCGAGTAAAGAACTCTGGGATAGACTTCAAGGTATAATATGAAAGTAAAGGACCGGCACGAAAGGCAACCCTCTTGAAGAAACTGATTCTTAGGAATAAGGGAGTTAGACCACCTAAATAAAGGTCATGGACACTGTTTACTTTTTATGTCCCCTCACTGACAACAAATCTAAAGTAAAGTCAGTGGCAAAGATGACGAATAGAGGAGCAACAGTTATATTCAAAAAGTATCAAGCAACTCAAAGCAACTGGAATGTGAAATGGAAAGTTACTTTTGACATCTGAAGAGGAAGTATAATGATGGCTTGTATTGTATCCTTCTTGTATCACATGATAATGAGAAAAATGAAAAAGCAAATCTTTGTGGATCAAATAAAATGGAGTTTTGGCATCGGAAACTTGGTCACCTGAATGAAGGTTAACTGAAAATTGCTCTTGAAATACAAAATATAAAAGGTTTAAAGAAGGATACAGTTGAAGACTGCGAAGTATGTGTTAAAGGAAATTAATATTTATTAATTTATTTCTAAGAAAACCAACAGCGTTACAGTAAGTCAATACGTACATTAAAGATTTAAATTAAGGCTAATAACAGGTTTTCCTTTACTATCACATAAAGTATAAATCGGCATGTGAACGGATATTTAGAATTCACCTACAATTTTTTTAACTAAATACAGTAGACGATCGAAGCGAGATTTAGTTTAATGTAACTAACATAATTAGTAGAGGAAAGTAACCAAATATGGAATAGTATCCTAAAATGGAATACCGCCATTTCTCGGAAACGAATACTCCTAGTTGCAAATGACAGTGATCTTCTGTCTTTTTCCATCATTATACTCGCGTACAGGTTTCGACTTGACAGTCGGGTGAACGTTGTGGCCGCGGTGAGAGTGTTTTGTTTTGGCGCTATGAGAAAAGTTTTTAAGGTACGTAAAAACTAAGTATTTCTCTCAAAACGTGATTGGAAATAATATTATATATTATGACTATGCAATGATTACATGTTTATTTCATTGTTTTCAAGATTGTCTGATTGTGTTTAGTAAAAAATCTGATATACGTTTTGATTAGTTTGAAATTTCCGAATATGGACTGATGAAGAAGAAATACGTTCTGACACAGATAGTGAACCTGATGCCGTCATAGGACTGGGAGCTCCTGACTCAGAAGATGCAGAGTGTATGTTCTATAACAGCCTGTTTTCTCAAGATACTCGAAGAGAGACATGGATCAAATGCCTTATGTGTGGGCTCTGGGCACATGGTGATTGCGCAGGTGCAGAGTTCGATACATGGATATGTGATTTTTGCAAATAACTTCAATACCTTTTAAAATTGACCAAAGTTAATGTATATCTCATAAAAGTAAAGGTTTATTATTCATAGTTTTATAGTAGTACATATTTGGGTACCTATTCCGTAATTAGGTGCCTTTATGTTGATTTAGTTTTTGAGAAAATTTTATATTTTGAATTAATATATATGTAAAACAAAACTGTCAATAATAGTATGACTGATAATAAATAAGAATAAAAGTTTTTGATTTACAGTATCTTTTTTTTTATTACACAAAAACAAAATGGTATTCCTTAATTGGATTAATCTACAATCTCTTTCAGAGTATATAATAATATTATCTGTTGCTTGTATGACATATTAGAGCATGAAAATAGGTCAATTTTGTTAAAGTAGCATTATGAGTTCTGAACAGTATTCTAAATTGAAGGGTACAAGCAAACGCTCTGGCAAGGCTGCTGCTCAACATGAAAGGGTCGGATGTCTCCTGCAGGAGATTACGCGGGAATTGTGAGGTGCATGGCCCTATATGGGCGGAGACTCTGAAGGCCAGTCACGTGTAGAAGCTTCACAGTGCACGATAATTACATTAGGGATGTACCCTCAGATCACAGCAAATACCACATATTTGACGTGGCGCGTCTCCTCGCCGGAACTGCAGCATCCTGGGTTTTAAATATAGTCCGGATTTCGCCCGGAGTACAATCAGAATCCAGCCCGGATAGGATATTTATATTTCTGTAAAAACAAGTTTTTGGGTCAAATTTGCCGCCCCCTAAAATCTGCCGCCCTAGACTCCAGTCCACGGGTAAATCCGCACTGGACCACCATGATACGGCGATTTGAACAAAAAGTAGTCTGTTAGGGCTTTTACATTAGAAGAAAAAGCTAAAGTCTTTCACCAGCACCATTAATGATATTGACTCAAAAAAAAACATAGCAATAGTTCCAAAGTTCCCTCGATTGGTTGGCGTGGAGATATGTTTACATTGATTATTGTAACTTATTGTAATGCATAAAAAAGTGATGACTGATGATGATCACTTGAATGAAAATAAACACATTTTTGGAAAAGTTTTTTTGAATAAACCCCATAGATTTTCCAACCAAATCAGGTGTTTTATCTTGTTTTGGGTAGGAGCGTACAAACTGACATGCATTCCATATCTGTTGGAGGGTGGGGAAGCAATTTTGATTGATTTTATCGAAGCATGCTCATGGGCTAAAATGGCCATGATACAATGCAAAAGAGCGGTAGGCAGAAGCTGGGGGATGAAACCATCCATAGTGATGTGGATATACAAAGCAATCATACTGCCAAGGATATTACACGGAGCTCTAGTGTGGTGGCATAAAGCCCAAGCAGGGAAAAACAAACAAGAACTGAACAAAGTCCAAAGATTGGCAGCTCTAATGACCACCGGCGCGATGAGGACCGCTCCAACAGCCGCGCTGGAAATCATACTGGGCCTAAATCCCATTGACCTTGAAATAAAAAGGAAAGCTGAGGAGCACTGGTCAATGGACTGCCAACACATTCGATGAGGGCCATGCCAGGATCAGTCAGGGCTACGAGGAAAGACTATCAATGGTCCTGTCGAACAACGACCTGATCAGGAAGGAGAGGACTTTAGATAAGAAATACAGAACACATATAGGAACAAGAGAGGGCTGGATGATGAATGCAGAAGGCATCATCTGCTACACGGATGGCTCTAGAAAAGAATCTAACAAGCTTTCTGGCTCCGGAGTACATATTAAGTGCGAAAACGGAACAGAAATAAACAAAACTATATCTCTAGGCAAATATGCAAGTGTCTTCCAATCGGAAATTTATGCCATAATGGAATGCGCGGAAATGGTGAACTGCCTGAAAGACACAGGAAAGGTAACCATTTATAGCGATAGCCAGGCGGCATTGAGGGCACTAGGAAAACCGAAAACGACATCAGCGCTCGTCAAAGAATGCAAGAAAACTATGGAAAGACTGTCCAGGAAACACGACGTCACACATGCCTGGGTGCCCGGACATGAGGGCAACACGGGCAATGAGACGGCGGACAAACTGGCAAGAAAGCCCCGATTACCGATTGCCCACAAAATAACAAAGGGAGTCATCAGCCGAAGCATAGTGGCGGAATCTAACCGGAGATGGAAGTCCTCGCCGGTCATGAGACAGTCGAAGATCTTCATTAAGAGCATAGACACAAAAAAAACGGGCCGACTGTTAAAACTCTCCCGAAGAAACAAGGCTAGTCGTAGAAGTGATAACAGGACATTGCCGACAAAATAGGGTGAAAACTGACCCTAAATGCCCAGAGTGCATGGAGGAAGAGGAAACCAGCCTCCACCTGCTGGCCAAATGCCCCATGTACTCAATGATAATGTGGGAAATCGTGGGAACGGACACCCTAGAAGAACAACACCTTGAGGATCTGAAGGTGGAACGTAAGAATCTGTAAAGAGACAGGAAGGTTCGACGGAATGCCCTGATTGCCGGACACTCCTTAACCTCCGAATAGGAGGAACAGGGGAAATGAGTGAAATAGCCCCCACAAAAGGGCAGATCACCCGTCCGGTCTACGGCGTCCCCCGCTGGAAGTAAGTAAGTAAGTACCTACTCTTTGCAGATGACAGTACAGTTGTATTTACTGTCAATAACAAAACACAAGTTGAACATGAAATTAACAGTACTTTGGACAATTCTATCACATGGTTGACAGCACATAATTTGAAAATTAATTTAAATACGACATGCATTATGACATTTAAAAATAGGACTAACCAACTTGGACGAGCGACATAACGGCACACAAATAGTAAGAACAGCAGGGCTAACATGCGCGCGTCGTCAAATATCTCGAATCGAGATGAGATATCATCTCGAGTCTTCTCAAGCGAAGTAACGCCGACATATTTTGTCGCGTCAAACTTTTTCAATTGTTGTCTATGGCATACTCATTTTTTAAACATTTATCCGATAAAATCGGCCCGATACGGCCATTTGCTCGAAAGCACAGACTAGTTAGGGATGCTAGGTATGAAAAAGAGAAAAAATAGTGCAAACAATTTTCGACCTTATTGACATGACATGCTATCGATTTTTTTTTCTTATATTCGTGATCAGCGTCATCAATTAACGCGAAAAGACACGTAACAAAGGAAATGTCATTAAGGTCGAAAATTGCTTGCAGTCGCACAAAGGTACTAAATTTTGATCCAAAATGAACCGAGCACAAGAAAAGTTTACACGAGATAACTTCTCGTCGACCAAATGAAAGACGAGAGACAAAACATTTTAAATGTCAAAATTCGAGTAAATAAGGGCACGTATGTTACAATTTGCAGACACTAAGTAGAGATGATTTCTCGAAGTCGAGTTATGGCGACATCTGACAGATCGCCATGAAATTTGCCATGTTACCAACAGTCGATATCGACATAAAACGGCAAAATGCCTCGAGATAGCTATCTCGTGGCGCGCATGTTAGCCCTTCATGCTACCAACAGTCGACATATCGACATAAAACGGCAAAATGCCTCGAGATAGCTATCTCGTGGCGTGCATGTTAGCCCTGCAGGTACAAGAAACGAAATTTTTAGGACTAAATATTGATAACTAGCTTTTGCCCACGGCTCCGCCCGCGTGGATGTCGGTTATCGCTTAGTGTTGAGCCGACGCTATTGAGCATTAAATTCGCCTCTCTACTCAACTTTGTTGACTTTTAACTCGTCTCTGTTCTCGACTTTTTACTCGCCTCTATATTCGACTCTCTACACGCCTCTATACTTGAATTGCAAATTTTAACTTTGCTGTCCATTTAATTTATATTTTGGAAACCATGTTATTTGTGAGGAATAACATGCAACTTTTTAAAAACATCTTAACAGTAAAAGGCATGACTTCCACAAACACGACAGCATATACTTATTAACAAAAGCATATTCTGCATGGCTCCCATACTGTACAACCAGCTTCCTAACTCTATACTACAAATAACAAATATTAATGAGTTCAAGGGCAAAATTAAACATTTATTGCTGGAGAAATGTTATTATTCCGTGGAAGAATACCTAAATGATAACTAATCACATAAATATGGTTGGATTTTTATATTTATTATTGTTTAATGACACATTCTAATTACTTAATTCATGATCAAATTGAAGTATATTTACTTGGTATTGTTTATTGACATTTTTTATATTGACTATTATTTTATGAATTTGCTAATTTTATTATTAATGATAATTTTAATTAATTGTGTGTAGGTTTTATAATGCATGTTTAATTTCATGGATACTGGTGTCGATTCGGGTTGGCAAAATTCCGACTAAACTAAACTATAATTAGTTTAGTCACGTCAAATTGCGGTTTCTTATTCGGGAAAACACCAACTAACTTAATTTGACAGGACTAAACTATTTTTAGTTTAGTCGAATTCAATTTAGTGAAATCCTCCATTTTGCTATTCGGTAAGGCAAAATTTTATTCCTGTCAAAGTAAAATCCGACTTATTGTAGTGGCCATATTTTTGGTCGCGATTAAACTAAACTAAACCTTGTTCTGCTGATTGTTTGTGCTGGTTGAAATTTTTAAATTACAGAAAAATGAACGTATGCGTTGTGGCTGCTTTTTTCGAGGAGCAAGAAAGATAAATAAGAAAATTTATCAACTAAATATGTGTTTATTTGTTCAAAACTGACCTAGCAGTAAAAAATTACGCATCAATGTCATTGTGGAGAAGCAGTTGACCGACTCGGACACCATGGCCTGTCATGCTGCAGGATCGCGGGGCGAATTCCACGGCACGCCAGCCTCAACGACATAATCCGCCGTGCTCTTGTCATTGCTGGTATGCCAGCTGTGCTTAAACCAAACGGTTTGGCGCGCGACGATGGCAAGAGACTGGATGGTATGCCAATAATGCCTTGGAAAATAGGTAGGACTCTGGTGTGGGACGCAACATGCGTCGACACCATTGCCCCTACCCATATAACTGGCACTGCTAGCTGTGCCGGTGCCGCTGCAGCTCCTGCAGCGGCTGTTAAGTGGCGCAAATACTCCAATCTTATTGGAGATTATGAATGTGTGCCGTTTGGAGTCAAAACGTTTGGGCCTTGGGGTCCTAGCGCCCGCAATCTCTTCAGGGAGATTGCGAAATGTATGGCTGACGCTTCTCGTGACCAGAAGGCTGGCCTCATTTCAGGTCAGAGATTAAGTATTGCCATACAACGTGGCAATGCTGCTAGTCTTCTGGGAACGCTACCAAAAGAGGCATGCGATGCGGATAAATTTCACGACGCATTTTAACATTTAGTTTTATTTTTTTTATTAAATTTAGTATTGTGGATATATAGTAACTTTATTAATTTAATTTAATTTTTGCCAATACATCTGTAATATATGTAAAAATTGTGTAACAATAAAAATAATTGAAAAATTAACAATTATCATAAAGGTTGGGTTTGAAATTTATTTTAAGGTTAAATATTTATTTGTTTTATAGAAATCGGGAAAACGGGCCAGGTTGCTTCGGTCGAGGGATGCATCAAATCCGTTTGAGATGGCCGACTGCAAATTTAGAAAATTCTTTAAGGGCCCGTCATCAGCGGCCAAGTTCCTGTTGGAGATACTTGAAAATCACCCTAGATTAAGCGAAGAGGATTTTTTTGTGATTGTGACATACTTATTTATTTTTCCTCTTTTCACGTAATATTCCCATTGGTGTTAATTCGGCATGTCCACCCGATTAAACTAAACTAAACTAAAAATTATCTTATTTTAGTTTAGTTCAACGTTGTGTCTATTCGGTTTGGCCACCGAACTAAAAATAGTGCATGCATTTTTAGTCAAGGTTTTCACGACTAAATTGAATAAACCCTTTTTGAATCTGTGAATTCAATGAACGAATGACAACATCCTTAGAGAAAGAAAGTTGGCCGTCTACGCTATAAATTATGGTAAATTATTACAATCACAATAAGAATTTGTTGAAGTGTGAGAGAGACAATTTAATTTCTTGTCAAAAAACATGTGTTCAAACGTGACCGTAAATTAAACCTCTGAAAAAGTAAACAAACCAAAACAACAAACTTGGCGGCATGGTAATGGGAATATTACGTGAAAAGAGGAAAAATAAATAAATATGTCACAATCACAAAAAAATCCTCTTCGCTTAATCTAGGGTGATTTTCAAATATCTCCAACAGGAACTTGGTCGCTGATGACGGGACCTTAAAGAATTTTCTAAATTTGCGGTCGGCCATCTCAAACGGATTTGATGCATCCCTTAACCGAAGCAACCTGGCCCGTTTTCCCGATTTCTGTAAAACAAATAAATTTCTAACCTTAAAATAAATTTCAAACCCAACCTTTATGAAAATTGTTAATTTTTCAATTATTTTTAGTGTTACACAATTTTTACATATATTACAGATGTATTGGCAAAAATTAAATTAAATAATTAAAGTTACTAAATATACACAATACTAAATATATATATAAAAAAACTAAAAGTTAAAATGCGTCGTGGAATTCATCCGTATCTCATGCCTCTTGTGGTAGCGTTCCCAGAAGACTAGCAGCATTGCCACGTTGTATGGCAATACTTTATCTCTGACCTGAAAAGAGGCCAGCCTTCTGGTCACGAGAAGCGTCAACCATACGTTTCGCAATCTCCCTGAAGAGATTGGGGGCGCTCGGACCCCAAGGCCCAAACGTTTCGACTCCAACCAGCACAAATTCATAATCTCCAATAAGATTGGAGTATTTGCGCCGCTTAACAGCCTCTGCAGAAGCTGCAGCGGCACCGCTACAGCCAGCCGTGCCAGGTATATGGGTAGGGGCAATGGTGTCGACGCATGTTGCGTCCCACACCAGAGTCCTACCCATTTTCCAAGGCATTATTGACATACCATCCAGTCTCCTGCCATCGTTGCGCGCCAAACCGTTTGGTTCAAGCACATCTGGCACACCAGCAATGACAAGAGCACGGCGGATTATGTCGTTGAGGCTGGCGTGCCGTGGAATTCGCCCCGCGCTCCTGCAGCATGACAGGCCATGGTGTCCGAGTCGGTCAACTGCTTCTCCACAATGGCATTGATGCGGATTTTTTTACTGCTAGGTCAGTTTTGAACAAATAAACATATATTTATTTGATAAATTTTCTTATTTACCTTTCTTGCTCCTTGAAAAAAGCAGCCACAATGAACACGTTCATTTTTCTGTAATTTAAAAATTTCAACCAGCACAAACAATCAGCAGAACAAGGTTTAGTTTAGTTTAATCGTGACCAAAAATATGGCCACTAAAATAAGTCGGATTTTAGTTTGACAGGAATAAAATTTTGCCTTACCGAATAGCAAAATAGCAATTTTCACTAAATTGAATTCGACTAAACTAAAAATAGTTTAGTCCTGTCAAATTAAGTTAGTTGGTGTTTTCCCGAATAAGAAACAGCAATTTGACGTGACTAAACTAATTATAGTTTAGTTTAGTCGGAATTATGCCAAACCGAATCGACGTCATTACCATGCCGCCAAGTTTGTTGGTTTGGTTTGTTTACTTTTTCAGAGGTTTAATTTACGGTCACGTTTGAACTCATGTTTTTTGACAAGAAGTTAAGTGGTCTCTCTCACACTTCAACAACTTCTTATTGTGATTGTACTAATTTACCATAATTTACAACGTAGAACTCTTCTTCTAGACGGCCTACTTTCTTTCTCTAAGGTCGTTTTCATTCGTTCTTTGAATTCACAGATTAAAAAGGGTTTATTCAATTTAGTCGTGTGACCTTGACTAAAAATGCATGCACTATATTTAGTTCGGTGGTCAAACCGAATAGACAAAGCGTTGAACTAAACTAAAATAAGATAATTTTTAGTTTAGTTTAGTTTAAACGGGTGGACATGCCGAATTAACACCACTGTTGCATGTCGCAAGGCGAAATTTAGTGATACTTTGTAAGAAACAACTTTATACCAACCCTCTACCGGTACTTGCAATCTAATTAAGGAATAAATAAATAAGACCGATATTCTTAGCAATCCATGGATTCTCCGTGCGGTTGCCGGGTCCATCGCGTTGCTGAGTTGGGAACTCGGGACAGTGCCTGGGACTTGCGACCCAAGTGTAGGTTTAGAAGGGGCCCCTTTTGTTGATGTACATCAACACTCACCTTCACTACCCAAGTTCCCCTCCCTGCCTAACCAAATTTGATACGAACCTACCAGTGCCGCTTTAGACATTCGTGCTAGTAATGAGCTTATTGTAGCTCTCGATAGGCCTAGATCTTTAAGTAGGTTATATTTATTATTACTACAGTTCAGTGAGCGGACTGTGTGGTACGATCGAACCGACCGGACCGATAATAATAATAAATCAGACCACTCTCCACACCGCACGATCGAATATGGTTCGGAACGTACCAAATTCGACGGTGCGGATCCATACGTACTAAATCCGGTCGTTACTTCTTTACGTACGCATTATAGAAGCTACAAGTACAGAGTGAAACATTTTGAATTTCCTCAAATACTGAGACTCAAGGGAAACAGTGCCTTATTTATAAATAGAAACAAAATTGCATTCAGAGAATTCCGAAAATTCACTTGCCACACCATGTAGTACAGGAACATTTTAATTCTTTTGATTGATTTTATGGTAAGGTAAATTAAATAAAAAGAAATCCTTGAAATCTAAACTTATAAATTCTACTTATGGGACAAAATTGATATTTTTGCAGATATCTTAGGTATGTTAGGTTTCCTAACGATTGATACCTTCACACGGTGTAACTTGGGCAACGGGAATGACGAGACCATTGCCTTATTGGTATTTAATTGCCCTATAAACCGATAATTAAGATTTGACCTAAGACAGCCTGCGGTTTCAACCGAAGCGAGTCTGACATAGGTACAACACCCCTGCTGGCATTCTGGCCGGCTATCCGCTAAATTAATGAATGAATTAACCGAGTCCCAACTGCCTAGCTAGATAGATAGATCCTGGTTGCATCGAAAACTTGAATGCATCTGCATCTACATCTGAAGCACATTTGAAGTCCTAATTTTTTCCTCGACCTCCGATTCCTCTGAGTTTGTGCTTGGAGTGTATGTATGTACTAGCTTTTACAAAGTGTATCCTATGTGTTATTCTGATGTATAAGCTATATTATTGTTAATCCATTCAGTAGTTTTTACGTGAAACATCCATCCATCCATACTTATAAAGTTTATTCTACATTCTACAATATTTTACACAACACTATCTAGACCCATGGTAAGCATAGCTTAACTAGCTTGTGTTGTGAAATCTAGAATGCGAATAAACATACTTAAATACTTTTTTCTGTAAATACATACATATACATAGAAACACCCAGACCAATGCAAATATTCATGCATACAAATATTTGCACTGAGCGGGAATCGAACCCGCTCCTCCTGCATGGCAATCGAACGTTGTACCGCTACGCCACTGAGGCCGTGTTTATAATATTAGTAGGATGTATGTATGTATAAGTAAAACCGTTCAATTAACTGCCTTGGCTGCTGCTGACAATAATTACATACATACATACATATACTCACGCCTGTATATCCCCGAGGGGATATGCTGAGGTGTATTCACAGAAAAATAGTGATAAATTTATTGAGAAAGCTGTGCATTCATACTCGGATAGGTTAGGTTAGAAGAGAGGTTCATGTTTTTTTTTAAAACCATAGAAAATAGGCTATTTTTGTATCTGCTTGATTAAATGGCTAGGCAAGTATTTAAATATCAGCGATCCGAGCCTTTTGCTTAACCGTTTAATCAAATGGCTGAACTGCATACAGGCCGTTGATTGAACAGCGCCATCTAGTAAAAAGTCTAGGACGGACGGTTAAGGACGGATGATTAAGCTAGTTGGCTGCGACATCAGGTATACTTAAGAACTTTCAGAGATGGCGTTACCTATGTAGGTACCGAAATTGAGTGCACTTAACAATTATTGTACTTCTTAATCGATATTATAAAACCTACTACTAACAAGCTCTATTATTTAATTCAGCTATTATGATTTAAACTTGCAATGTGCTTCTTATCTTATTCGTTTACCATTTAACCACGTTTCTACTAAGGTAAACTGTTTAGTTCTTTAGTAGGTACCTAGTATAAACATAATGTGTTGTAGGTATACCTTCATATTTCAAAATATCAAAAAAAGGCCGCCCATTGTGCATTTAACTATAATTACTGTAATCCATAATATTATCCCTTATAATCTAATGTTGGTGTACAATGAAGAGTTCTCTATTATATCTATCTACTTAATTCAGTACCTATCTGTATATACTAGATACCTCTAGTATTTAATATATAGTGCTCTAATTAAGTTAAATTTATTCTAACTAAACTGACGTATTTATATTAGGAGTTAAAGTATGAAATTGCCGATTTGTACTGACAAATTGAAATTCGTTTTTTTTAAATTTAACGTATTTATTTAATCAAAATAATTACCATTATTATCTATACATTGCTGCCATCTAGTAGGAAGGTCATTTATGCCTTTGCGATAGAACTCTGGTGATCTAGATTCGACAAACTGTGCGAAAGCATTTTGTACTGCCTTCTGAGAAGAAAACTTTTTATCACATAGAAAATGGTCCAAATCACGAAAAAAATGGTAGTCTGTTGGAGCAAGGTCTGGCGAGTACGGAGGGTGACGGATAGTTTCTAATTGCAGTTCCTGTAGAGTTAAAACTGTTTCTCGTGCTGTATGAGGTCTCGCGTTATCATGGAGCAATAATGGTGAAGATCGATTCATGAGTCGGGGCTGTTTCACTGCTAGTTTTGCTATCATTGTTCGGAGTTCGGCACAGTAGACATCTGCCGTTATTGCTTGACCAGATCGTAGAAAGCTATAGTGAATAACACCATGCTGAGACCACCAAACAGTTACCATTACCTTTTTATTGGTAAGCTTTGCTTTAGGATACTGTTGTGGCGTTTCACCTGGGGTCAGCCATTGCATTTTTCGCTTACGGTTATCGTAAAGAATCCACTTTTCATCACATGTCACAATTCGATCCAATATTCCTTCATTTCTGTATCGATTCAACAAGGCAACACAAGTTTCAACACGCATTTCTTTCTGCAGATCAGTCAAATCATGAGGTACCCATTTTTCACCTTTTTTTATTTTATTGATTTGACGCAAATGAGTCAATATTGTTGGTAAGGTAACGTTAAACCATGCAGCTAATTCCTGGGTAGTTTGGCTCGGATCGGCTTCCACCATGTCTTTCAATTCATTGTTATTCACCTGTGTGGACGGCCTTCCTCGTGATTCGTTCTTCAAATCAAAGTTTCCATCACGAAAGCGTTTAAACCAAAATCGCACGGTGCGTTCATTAGCAGTCCCCTCTCCAAACGCAACATTGATATTGCGAGCTGTTTCTGCCGCGTTAGTTCCGCGTCGGAACTCGTATTCAAAAATCACTCGAATTTTCGAAGTATCCATCTTTCTTGTCTAAGCTGAATAAAAAAAACAACTGAAAGTCGATAATCCAATGTTGCACATTTTTAAATGAAGAACTACATAGGTACCATGTGGAAAAAGTTTCACTCAAAAATCTCAAACCATGAAGGTTCTATGTCAATTCGAAGTACCTATTACAATGAAACGGCAATTTCATACTTTAACCCCTATTATAAATCCCTTAACTACTTTTTAATAATTCATAAATAAAATATTTTTAATTAAATAACAGATATTTGTTAATTTTAATTATATATTTTAAATAAATTATATATAAACTTACCTGCCCAAAGTATATAAAATCTAAACGACTAAATTTCCCCCTTTTCAGTCACTCGTGGTACAATTATCAGTTAACATCACTGATTTCCAAGTTACAATCGAGAGTTCACCGATTGATAAACATAGACTAAAAGGGACTGATAATAAACTAAACACTTTTTCATTACAGTTGATTATTTATCTGTCTACAACAGTACATTCGTGGTACATTCTCTTACTTTTTATGAATAAGAATGGTGGCTTTTTAGACATAACGTCTTGCTCAACTCACACAAGTGTAGGAAAGGAAAGTAGAATATCTATCTGATAGACTAATCCTATCTACATCCCTAGGGAGCTGTTGGTAAAGTCCCCACAACTATACTGAGTCAGCAATTATCTTTCATCGTCATCATCATCATCATCAACTACTTATTATCGTCATCAACAACAAATGAAGATATGGCCTAAAGGTCATGTAACCATGCCAAAAATCAAAGCCAAAAATATTCATCAACATCACTTCAGTTTGTAGGTACTCTTCAGTCGGGGAGTTTTGGCAGGAACAAGGAATAGGAGGACGTTTCACCGTACTATTTAAGTTTCCGAAATTGATGTGAATTCAATGGTGGTGAATTCAAAAGTGTTGGAATGTGGAATATTACAGTGAATTGTGACTCTTAATGTTCGTTCCGTTCGATCCAAATCTCCCTAGGGAGCTTTTAGTTAAGTCCCCACAACTTTACTGAGACACCAATCATCATTCATTGTCATCATCATCATCATAACTCATTATCATCATTCTCAACAAATGAAGATACAAACAAATGAATACATGGCATAAAGGTCTTGTAACCATCCGGATTACATTTATTAAAAAAAAACCCCTCTGTCGTTCATTCAGTCCCTAGTCCTGTCAGTCCGTCTCCGATCAAAAATTCAAAACAAAAATGGCGAATCGCACGGTCAAAGACGCCAAGTCCATACGAGGTACAAATCCTCAATATTTGGTGGAAAAGATAATTAGATCACGTATATACGATTCTAAATATTGGAAGGAAGAATGTTTTGCATTAACTGCAGAACTCATGGTCGACAAGGCTATGGAATTACGATACATTGGTGGCGTCCACGGAGGCTTCATATATCCCACGCCTTTTCTATGTTTAGTTTTAAAAATGCTACAGATCCAGCCTGAAAAGGATATTGTAGTTGAATTTATAAAAAATGAAGAGTTTAAATATGTGCGTGCTTTGGGAGCCTTTTATATGAGACTCACAGGATCATCAGTAGATTGCTACAAGTATTTGGAACCTCTTTACAATGATAACAGAAAGCTGAGGAGGCAGAATCGCGAAGGGCAGTTCGAAATAGTTCACGTGGATGAGTTTATAGACGAATTGCTTCGAGAAGAACGGCTCTGTGACGTGATTCTGCCAAGAATACAGAAGCGACCGATATTAGAAGAAAATAATGAATTGGAGCCGAAAGTTTCGGCACTCGACGATGATTTAGATGAAGATATGCCTTCTGATGAGGAAAACGTTGATGCAGAAACAAAGGAGAATAAACGGGATAAGGACAGAAGAGACAGAGACAGGAAAAGAGACAGGTTAGTATTTTATATTATATTACACCTGTAGTTGCTATAACCTGCTGCCATTTCATTTATCAACGTTCAACAACCACAAGGTAATACTTTATGGCTTGATTCAATTCTGTATCGCTCTGTAGTAGAGAACTGAGATACTGAAAGTTGGAGCTTGTTTTTTAGGTTTTGGTTCCAATAATTTTTAGGCAAACACTTAAGGTTTTATCGCATTATGACTCTGGGCTGTAGTTCCATTCTCACTACAAGCATAATGTTGTCAGCAAATTGTATTATGTTATTGGACCAGGGTGGCCCTTCCTGTACATCCAATGTCATTCCTATTAAGTACTGCTAGTGGGGTCTGACTGTACTGTCAGCCTTTGTGACGTAGTGGTAGTGAATGTGGTCACTATGCAGGAGGTGCAGTTTCGATACCTGCATGCTGGACGGATGCGACTGGGATTAAAACTAAGAGTTAGGAAGAATACTGCCAGTGGAGATGCCGTTGGCTGGACAGGTGATCAGCCCTTCTGTGTGGGCCGATTTCCCCTTATTTGCACTGAACGGGAATTGTTAGCTGCATAGTGTCAAAGGCACCACCGCTATGCCACATAGGCTGTTATCTAATGTTACATCCCATTACAGCCAACTTAAGCTTAAGCTTAAAGCGACATTAAACTTATTTGTGTTGCATCAATAAATACTTCCTTGAGAACATTTTGCAGTTTTTGTTGCTGGTAAGTTTATGTCATAGTCTGGAGAGAGTTTAATTGTGTCTACCACATTAGTGGAAACTGGTGGTAGTGGAATAGATGATATGTTATTTTTTAGTTGTGCTCCATGTGTTTTTTCTTTTTAACCATGTGTTCACAATAGCCAGATCAATCATTCAATTAGCCTATCACATTCCATGTGTTTTTTCTTTTTAACCATGTGTTCACAATAGCCAGATCAATCATTCAATTAGCCTATCACATTCCACTGCTGGACATAACCTCTTCCAATGTTGGGAGGCATTGGCCTACTGTTCACGCTGGCCAGATGGGTTTGTCCAGTGTTTTATTTCGAGTTTTGCTTCCCTCGTAGTGATATCATCTGCATTTTGTTTTCCATTAGTCACCACTTGCAACACCCTTTGGATGAGATGGGATGGTGATGCTTGTATTCTTTCTTCGTCACCACACGGATGCACTATTATGCTACTTAATTCACTGTACTTGCTAGACAAAAAGGCCTTAAACATTGCAACCAAATGCAAAATAATGCATTTGCATTTGGTTCAAGGGCTATTTAGGTTTTTATAGGTACCTACTGTGCAATCCATTCTTTTGCCATAACAAGTGTAGTACATATTATTTGGCTTACTTATTACAGACACTTGCCTAAAAAATAAGTGGCGACTCTCAAAATAAATGTTAACATGAACATGTTTAGTATAGTCCTTTGCCAATATACTTACAGTTGTGTTCATATAGGGTTGAATTCAAATATTACTTTATACTTGTAATTCACTAAAACTTTTTGTTTAATCTTTTCAGATCGAGAGAACGTGACAGACGCGAAAAGGATCGCAAACGTGAGAGATCTCGCAGTCGCGACCGTGATCGCAGAAGAGAGCGGGAACGTGAGCGGGAACGGGAGCGAGAACGTGAGCGAGAACGGGAACGTGAAAGGGAGCGGGAAAGGGAGCGAGAACGAGAAAAAGAACGCGAGAAGGAAAGATTAAGGGACCAGAGAGAAAGAGAAAGGGACAGAGATAAGGACAGAAGGGAGAGAGAAAGACATGACGGCGAAAGAAGAAGAGATAGAGGAGAAAGGGGGAGATATTGATAAGAATAAATGTTTATAGCTTTAATGGTAGTTTTATTTTTGTAGTACAGCTTTCTAAACTATGATGTCAAGTATGTGAGTATGTATCAATTTATAAGTACTGGGACTTATACAATTATCCAATGACAAATTGTGTAAGTCTCAGAAGGTGGGCGGGGTGGATTTGACTTATGGTCGATGAAGCCCTATTCTCAGCATCTATCCAGTGCTGAGTCTGGCTAATGGCTTTGGGGGAGAGCGCAAGTCGTGGAGATCCCCAAGGCAAGGCTAGGGGTTATCCTTCACGTGGTTGCCGCCTGTTATTGGTCTGATTCCTTATGAAACAGACGTAACAAGAACCTGTAGCCGACTCATCCCTCCCTCTCCTTGCATCCTCTCCTTACATCCCCTCCTTGTGCGCGTTTTTGTTCGTCGCACGCACCTGGAGTCAGCTCTCGGGCGTGCAGATCACAAAGATGAGGCACTTCCCTCCTCTTTTCCCCTTCAAATCATTCCAAACAAAATCCGGCAGCCCCGGAATATTACAAAAATGAGCGCAAATGAAAAAGAAATATTACCCCAGGAGGGTACCAGCAACGCTGGAGAATCCCTCCCTGGATCACTATGTGATTCAGGCCGCCCTACGTATTCTGGGGAGGGCACATTAGCGCACACTAACCCATTAGATAAAGCTTTTAAGAACCCCTGCCAGCAAGTCCATTCCGAAGGGACTCTCAAGGATGACTCTACGCATATGAGCAATGGGGAAACAAGTATACCGCACCAAGATGGTGAGAGGTTAACAAAATCCAAATGGAAGAGGTTAAAAATGAAAATGAAAAAGGAGCAAGCAAGATCTAACCTGACCGAACCCGGTACGTTGACCAACACTACTACCGCACCAAAGGCCGACGCAGGTCAGAAAGCCATCAAAAGAAAACGGCAGGGCATAGACACCACAACACAACATCCACCGAAGCGTCTCAAACAACAACTGGCCCCAAAGAATGAGGTACCACGAAGACCAACTATAGGTCAAAGTGATCTATCCATTATAATCGAACGGGGGGATGGTGCGGCGATGGATGATGCTACAGCCGCTGAAATAAGAGTGCGATTGGTAGATTTAATTGAGGAAGCCGCTCTGAGTGGAGTGCGTGGCCGAAGCCTGTCATTTGCAGCCTCTGGTTTGGTGAACGAAGGATTCTTTCTCGTGTCCCCAAACACCGAAGAAGCAATGACATGGCTGTTGAGTTGCGACTTCGGCGAGTGGAACGGCGTCCCTCTTAGACCTAGAAAGAACGATCTTCATAAAGTAGCCATTTGGCTTCCTGGTAATACAGGAGGTTGCCGCATCGACCCCCTGGAGCTAATCAAGGCCCAAAATGATTACAGGGAGGAACTTAATATCCTTGAGTGGAGCCTTATCCGAAAGGAAATACAACCTATGGGAGTTCGACTTGTGGTGGGGGTCCCTGAAGAAGCAGCAAAAGACAACATATGGCTGAACTATCAAGCCACGCAGGTTTATACTCGGGTTTTGGGCAAAGGACCAACTCAGCAAGACCCTGAAAAGTGCACATCCACCCAAGCTAAGACACCGGGTGAAGAGCCTGTTATAAGCGGTAGAATCGATCAGCCTGCAGCCCCACAAAGGCCTGCGAGTGACGAAGACAGGCCGTACCAACAGTGCTCTAACCCAAGTAGCACATCATGCAAAAATGGCAGAGCTTGAAAGTGGGGGAGACGGACCCCGGCGGGTAACTTCATAGGTTCCGATCGAAAACCGAACACCCCACAGACAGGCACGGTCGGCACAAAGATAGAAGAAGAGATACTGATTAGAATAAACGTTTTTAATTTTAAAGGTAGTTTCATTTTTTGAGGTATAATGATGTAGGCACAAACAGTTTATGGCCCACAAAGTATGGGATCCAACCCCAATTCACCTGCAAGCCGGTACTCTTGTTGACTGACCAACGAGGCTTTGGCTATTAATTATTCGGTGCTTTGGCGCATGCTTCCGTAAAAGCCAACCTCGTTATGGAAAGTAGTCTTCAGGCTCCATTATGGCAGTAGGTGCTTTTTCCATCGAGAGAAATAAAACAATCATCTAATTCAAGTAAGTAGTTTTTAATTTTAACCCTTGACGAAAGACGAGCGTTTCTTGATCGTGGCAGTCAATGGAACTATATTTGCCTCTACTAGACTATAGTGTAGGTATCTAAAGAAAACATCAACGAAAGCAGAGATTTTGAAAAGTGTATCTACCAGGCAAGTTGTCTAAAGAGAACAAGCCGTCCTAAGTAGGTATGTCCTGTTGTTTGTCTGTATCTTTCTGTGGCATTATAGCTCCTTAACGGATGGACACGTTATGGATCAATATTCATGGGCATACATGGTATGGTCGAGGTAAAAACAGCTTCATTTATCTTAAAGTGAACATTTGCTTGCACCAAGACAATTATCAGTCCTGTCAACGTTGCACATTGGTTTGAAAATGTAGATATCTACATTTATATCAATGATATCAATGGGTGAATAGAAATAAAAGAATAAGTGAGTAGAATTAGGACCACCCCTTCTCTTCCCACGTGGTGTCGTACAAGGCGACTAAGGGATAGGGCTGATTAACTTTAACGGCAGACAGATATGTACAGCCCAGACTCAACCTCAGATGCATGGCTCGAGTCAACAATAGTGCCTATTGTTTATATTTTTAAATGATTATATACATCATTATATAAATATTAAAAAAAGAAACAGTGCCAAACAGACAATATTTGGTATTTAAAAAAAGTTTTAAAATAGTAGGCTGATATCAGCTTTTCAAACGACCGCCATTATGTTGGCGCGCTTGTCGTGACGGCAATGTACATGACAGGTAACAGCACATGTCGCGAATAATTGCAAAAGTGTTTTGGATTGTATAAAATTCATATTTTGTGTTTTACTTTAATTTAATAATGCAACTGGGCAATTATTCACAACAAATAGACACCAGACGACATAAACTGATATTTTTTATTATGGAATATGACGTCAACGTACACTTCGAGTCGGAATGCCATTGCACAGTGTATTATTTTGCCTCAGTAGCGGTCATCCTCATCTTTTTATGTCTGACGATAGATAACTACCTAACTAAATTTGTAGTAAAACTCCAAATAATTTATCTCTCATAGTTTTAGAGAAATTTAAGAAATCGAGAAAAGTCCATAGAAACCATAAAAACCATTTATCTCTTTTGTTGTTCGTTCTTATTCACGGATTTTTTTTGTATGATTCTGTTATAATTTAGGCACCGATTTATGAAAAAAAAGAAACCTAATCTCGTCTATTTTAGCGAGCACATATTTTTTTATTATTATTTCATTTAATTTTATAAAGACGCATCCCTTGCCTGTCGCATTTTTTTTAGTGCCTAATAATCAGACGCTACCAGTACAGGACAGCTGTTATATTCAATCTTTAAGTTTGGAGCTAGGGTTGTCTCTCGTCGTCTATGGTAGATATAGTTCAGTTTGGTCATTATATTTTTTTATTTTTCAGTGTGCACTACTTATCTACTTACTATTATGACAAGTACACTACATTTCAGTAAAATAATAATAACAATAATAATAATAATTCTTAAACATATTTTAAAAAAATATTTAAAATGTAATTGATATATATTTAAAACTGAATAAAGGGAATAATAATTCTAAATTTATATAAAAAGTGCAAAACGTTTATTAAAAACCAAGAAGTAGTTCCGTCGTTACTTCAAAAATAGTTGAACCTGAAATTGATAAAATTCAATAGACCAGCTCTGAGGTATGAATCAAAGAATCAATTTCGTTTATTCAGTTTAGGCCACATAGGAACGTCATTTTTTACAATTATCTCTAGAAATATTATAAAAATATAAAATATTAAATAAAGTAAATAAACCATTTGAAAATGATTTTTTTGCTGGTTGGGTAAGTTGTTTCTACTGAGAAGTGTAACTGTAACAAACTGAATAAAAGTACCATACCTTAAATATATCGTAAACATGATTATCTGGTCTAAGATTTATACAAATTTTGCGCAATGTTGATGTGAGGGTGCTGTATGGTCGTTACCGTTATCGAAAATTATTAATGGATCATTTGTGGTCAACTCCACCTATTCAAATTGAATATCTGATTCAGAAGGGTAATACTGAACATTATCAGTTGACAACTGATAATGTTCAGTATTACCCCTACTTCTAATAGAGAAAGAACTTTCGAGAGTAAAGGCATCTTCGGTTTGCGACGTTTATTGTGGGACAATGTTGATAAATATGGATCGGATGATTCGAGTCCACGGTGAAATAATCGTATTTTTTTCTTTACATATATTATAACCTACCTAACATATTTATTATATAATTAAAAATTAAAAATAAAACAAAACATAGGTACAGAAATAAAAAGTAAAACAAAATCTAGTAAAGTGATAGTAGTTTTCCGATCTAACTAACGATCATAACGCCAAAATTGGTTTCTGGATTCCCCGGTTTATGTTATTTTTACCACGTTGCCATTCGCAAGAGACATACATACACATGTCTGAAACGTCTTACAAATATTTGCGAAAATTTAAGAGTTCAGCAATATCTCAGCAGTAGAGAGGTATCACTAAATCATGCCACAATTTTAAGTCAATCTAACTCTATCTTAACCGTCAATCTAAATATTATAAATTTCGAATAATTGTATTTTTTATGACAACCCTATTTCCATAGAAATTATAAAAAAACTTAGAAACGTCATACCTCAGCTGTCCTGCATCGAAAATAATCAAAAATTTGTAAATAGGAAGCTACAATGCTAGAGTGTATTAGCCAAGTGAAAAAAATGCGACCGTCAACTAGAAAATTTTCCATTTAATTTTTTCTGAAATTTCTAAAATATTTTTTTTTTCGTGTGCCAGGTCATTTGCAGACCTGTAATTTTAACACTCAATTATGTATATATTTCGCCATTTATTAGTAATTTTAACTATGATCAATTTTAATAATTTCGCGCTAAATCTGTAAAAATCTTTTAGACAAAGTTCAATGACCTTTTTAAGAAAAGCTACATATTTTAAAAACCAAGCAATATTGTTAATCTGGTGTGTCATAGTATGCTGTATTATGATTATATGCATCGAAATTGGCTATAAAAGGAGGATGTCCGCTACTGAGGCAAAATAATACACTGTGCATTGGTCGGAACTGTGTACAATAGCGTTACTTTTTAACTCTTTGAATTTCCTTCTCAACTTACGCACTTTTCGGCAATTTTCTTAATTAACTAAATCGTAATTAAATTAAAAAATATTAATATGTAGGTACCTAAATTTAAAAGAAAAGACCACATGTAAAAAAAGATGTGCGGTATTTGAATCACATATATACATTAGGGATATTAGGTACATAGGACCGAATACAGATTGGTGAAATGTGGGTGTTAATTCACCTCTGCCTAGCCCTCCGGGGATAAAGGCGGGATTATACGTATGTATGCATGAATAGAAATAAAATGGTCGTTAGATTTCATTTCAATAACTTTTTATTTAATTTTAGGTAGGTAAATACCTATTTTACCAGATATTTGGTAGGAATTTCTGTTCATTATTACATTGAACTAGTCAAAAGCTTCACTTAAAAGAAAATAACTAAAGAACTTAACTGACTATTTTATTTCTATTCACCCATCGATCTTTAAACTGGCAAAGGTATTCTTACCCCGCCCGTAGGTACATACTAGTAAGTACTTAACCAAGATAGAGTTTGGGATAACATCGACGAGATATTCAAAACATTAAATATAGTCCTCTGTATGAGCATTACTTTATTTTCTTTTAATTCACTAGCTACATATTAATTATTAACAAATAACGATCACATCTTAGAAGACCTACCTACGATCTACGGCGGCCCTAAGAAAGCCCTAAGAAAAAACATATGAAGTATCCAAAACCGAAAGTCGGTTTTTATGTCTACTAAATAAAAGGCATGATAATATGGAATGAAACTAGAAATAATTTTGAATTGCGTTGGATGGCGACTCTCCTCTGAGCTTCGTAGTCTAGTATTTAAGGTAATCATTATTTAGTTTTAAATAACAGACGCGCAATAATGGGTATCGTACATATAACTAAAACATACTTATGCACCTAACTAATCCGCATAATAATTTGGAATATGATGTTCAAGTTATTACGGGCGAATATCAAATCAAGAGAAACTGACGTGTTTCTATACTAGTGCCTTTTTAGGATCAATTAGAGAACAAGCCTAGAGCCAATCGCGCTGCGATTTATATTTAACATGTTCAGTAGCTGTGAGGCAATATCTCTTATCTGATTTCATACATGTCTATAGTACACAGTCACACTTCTTCCCTACTGTAGTAGGCAGAGATAACAAAAGTAGAAGAAGCGAACATGTGAAGCGAACAGCGTATGAAAGAATCGTAACAAGTGGAAAGATTATTATGAAAGTTCTCGGGATATTTACCATGTAATGATTTATTGAGTTTCCGATATTTCGGCACTGTTGCAAGCGCCATGATCACGGAAGAACTGAAGTACTGGCGGTTGACGGAGAAAAGTTTTAAGTGCAGACATATCGGTCTACCCTCTTACACACTCTTTTGTGACGCGTTACATTGTCAGTACCACTACCACTGGTTTATTGTGAACAGATAAGGTCGCCAACATCCTGAAGGTCTCTAGAAAAACTATCTTTACTCCATTCAAAAAGCTATCACAATATTTACGGTCGCCTAAAGATAGCTCACCACTTGACAGGCCGGGTGTATATAAAATTGACTGTAGCTGCGGCTATTCTTATATAGGACAAACCAAAAGAACCGTCACGTGCCGCATTAGAGAACATATAAGGGCAGTCAAAAATAACGACCCGCAAAAATCAGCAATCGCTCTACATTTACTGGAGGAGTCCGGTACAAACCACTGGATTGAGTTACATAACCCTCAGATGCTTGCGACAGAACGCCACTATATACCAAGATTGGTTAGAGAGGCGGTTGAAACTAAAAAGTATAAAAATTGTTTCAACTGCCGAACGTCTGGTATCCAGTGGTCCGCCTATGCAAAAACCGTGAACCAGCCGAATTAAAATCGCGAGTGGATACTGTAAGTGTAGTGGGTCAGTTCTAGTGAAAGCAGTGGTAGTGGTACTGACAATGTAACGCGTCACAAAAGAGTGCGTAAGAGGGTAGACCGATATGTCTGCGCTTAAAACTTTTCTCCGTCAACCGCCAGTACTTCAGTTCTTCCGTGATCATGGCGCTTGCAACAGTGCCGAAATATCGGAAACTCAATAAATCATTACATGGTAAATATCCCGAGAACTTTCATAATAGTTTTAACAACCATGATAGTTTAAATACCGATAAAGTGGAAAGATGTTAACCCCTTGATTTCATATTTCATGGTTATTACTAAATAACAGTATAACTACAAGCAGCTCACAATGTATATAAGTTAAATATCTAAAAAAGATAATCAGTAAATTAAAACTTAAATAACATGAATAAGATATGTAGGTAAACAGAGTACAAAAGTAAGAGCTATGAGTACCTACCTACCTAAGCAAAATAATACATTGGTATGCAAACTAGCAATTAAAGTTAGTATCTGCAACTATACCTTGCTTGCTTGAAAATCATAATTACTATCCGATTGGTATGGTATGGTAGCCATTATTGTGGATATTAAGATATTTCGGGCGATAAAATAGGATGGCACTATATAGGTGTGTTTAATCCATCCCAATTTTCTTTGTAAGTATTGTAAAAATCCCTACTAAAAGCGGCATAGGCACCATCGTCTACAGTTTACAATAAATATTCTTCTGAGAATCTTAAAAAAGTAATGTTTTCATAAGACATTAAACCGAATATAATTATGCTCTTTTATACTCAGCAACATACCTCAACTGTACTGGCTATGGTTTAGTTCTTGTAAATTGGATTTTACCCATACAACCAAGACACGTGATTTCACAGAAAACGCATTGTGAGTGATGATAAAGGCTCAGTCACACAGGCGCGTTATTACCGGACGACAATACCGTATGCGTTATTTCGTCCCTATTCCTTACACACAACTGCATGTGCCGTTATTATCGCAGCAGTGTTCGTGTAGCCGTCGTCTTATAGTGTGACCGCTCCCATGATACTCACGGCCTTGGCGGGGAACGCTGTAGAGAGTATGTACTAAAAAAAACGCCTGTGTGAGGGAAGAGTAAGGTAGTCATTAGACAGTGAGTGACAATCGTATATTGAAATGAGGTAGACATGTGTCTCAACACTATCGCGATGTGGAAATCGTACCGCGTAGTATGACAGAAGTCGTACTGTTCTCATTCATACTCAATGTTTAGTGTATAGTAACTAGATGATCGAGCTTCGCTCGGTATTTTCTTATAGGACATTTTCTAAATAAGAATCCCTAGCTAGATCGATTTATCGCCCCCGAAACCCCTTGTATGCTAAATTTCATGAAAATCGTTGAAGCCGTTTCCGAGATTCCAATTTTATACATATATATAGGTATATTATATACACAAGAACTCGTTTCAATATATAAGATTCTGTTGCACAATTAAAAAGCATAGTTTCAGTGGCGTATCTATCTATTCTTAATATAACATCATTGCTTAAAAAAGAAAAGAATATTAATAACCAAAATTACTAATATTCCCGTTAACTCCTCGGGCTAAGCCAAATTGCTTGTGTTAGGAGTGGTTTCACGTCGGTAGAGTAATGGCCTGGATTCGAATCCTCGAACCTCTCGATCGTAACGCCGACTCCCTAACCAATAAGCTACCGACGCTTGGTTTACAGCGAAGGTGAGTCGTAATACTTTTTAATCAATACACTATCAATGTGGCACATCGGGAGAGTTTAGATACAGATTTTACTGCTGTACCGGGCCCTAGGCATGCGCGGTGCGGCGAGGCACGAGGTAAAGAAATAGAAAGAGCATGAGTCGAGAGCAAACGAGCTACCGCCGTGAGCGTTGGCGGCTGACTGACCAAATCTGACGGTCGATACTTTCCCTGTATCGCCGCGCACGTACCCAAGGCGCGGTACAGCCATTACTGTCGATCTAACATGTGTTGTCTAACACCTGTGGCATCAATTACTAAATCTGAGGTTACGCGTTTTCTTCCCACTCAGTAAGTACAAATATTTTTGTACATGAATATATTCTATATTTGTATTGGTCTGGGTGTCTCTACGAAAAAGAATTATCTAAGTATGTTTAACTGTAATGGGCCTAGATGGTTCTGGATAATATATGCT
The DNA here is from genome assembly GCA_949126895.1 of Eilema caniola. Taxonomy (NCBI): domain Eukaryota; kingdom Metazoa; phylum Arthropoda; class Insecta; order Lepidoptera; family Erebidae; genus Eilema; species Eilema caniola. The sequence continues at coordinate 8,900,533 of OX421460.1, read as the reverse complement.
AAAATATCTATATAGTATCATAATAATGTCTCATCATAAACAACAGCTAGCGCCGGGGTAGTCAGATATTATGCATTGCGGTTATAGATTTTGTACATAAAATCATTTTGAGAAAACTATATTTAATGCAGTAAAATTCAATCCAATGTAAATTAATTGAAATATATCTTACTCCTTTTTTCTCTTTAAATTCATTTATTTGTATGTCGTGAATCTTAAAGACTGCTCTGCCAGTAATTCAAATGTAATTCATCAAAACTATTTAGTGTTTTTTTAAATCAGTACCAGTTTATTTTGTTTAAGTAACTAATATTATTATAAATAAACCTTTGATCAAATAAGCAAAACAAACTGGTACTTTTCATCCTAAATACAGTATATGTTCATATAGTAACAATACGTAAAATTCAGTTGTAAACATAAAATGTATAAAATGATGCAATTCCTATTACAATATTTATAAATATATGATTGTTTATATAATAAAATTAATAGTATAATAGTAACAAAAATGATTGAAAAATAACAATGGATTTTGTAGTGGGACTTTCCTATCTAAAGTACCAAGATTGTACATACTTCTCGCGTCGTCGCTTGAGCACGTTATATCTAATTAAAGGAGACATAAACTTCGATTTTTGTACCTATGTCAATACTAAATACGATGAAAAGTGTATCGATTTACGCGCGTAATTTTGAATAAATAATATTTAGGTAGGTAAGTTTGGCGAGTTTGCTTAGCGGTATTGCCCTATCAAGAACGACAGATAAGTCGGGTGGAGTTAAAGGGTAATAGTGCTAATAGCGAGTTCCCCGAAACTACCTTCATCTGCACCGTTTTAGCGCTACCAGCAGGCTATTGCGCCGATGGTATGGGCTTTATCCGATCCCTACTTCGAGGAAGTTACGCTACCAGAGAACCTAACGTTTTAGAACTATCAGGTGTTACACAAGTTCAGAGAGTACGAGTGTGAAGCTTCCTGAATGATAAATCATAGCTGTAAAAAAGTCCGACTGCATGCTAACGCGAGCGAGTGAGATAGCTAAATGTTAGTGTTGAACCTACAAAAGTATCAATACATTCTTTTAGTTTGTAAATAAATAAGTGCGGCTAGATGTGAAAATATCTATATAAATGATAAAAGAAAAGCCTATGTCTATATAAGGCTTATATGAAGTTAATTGTATTTACTTCCAAACTAGTGGCTGCAAATTATTTTTTTGTCTATTTGCCATTTATTCTACCATTTGTATAAGTTTACATAGCATTTTCTGATTTGCCTTAGGGCGATAAAGCTACATATTAAGTAGGAACTATTAAAAACTGGAAGGCTAGACATACGAAACTGAGAATATATGAAGCTCGAAGCGTTTACGTACAACGAATATCCTTAGGCTTAGCTAATTTACACAATCGTTCGGGTTAGATAGAGGAATAAATGCGTTTTGAGATGCCAATTGCCTCAGTTGGGGTAAATAATGATGACTCAGCTCTTTGATCGCCTCGAATTGATAGTAGTTGCAGGTAGATTGTAACAGAAATTTTGTTAACTATCAATTTCGTTAACCTTTTCTTTCATTATCTATCTGTATCGATTAAACACGATATATAATACTTTGAAATCTATTTTTTGCTTTTAATAGGCGCTGCGCAATCGACGCAATATCTTTTTTACAAACGGGCGAAGCAGGCACCCGGTCCTCTAGTATTAAACAAAATACTATACGCGAACAATACTCGTCATTATAAATTTTATTATCTGTCTATATCGGGTACGTTTATAACTATATCTGACGATCACCAGACCTATAAAGCGATCACTCTTCGGCACTAGAGTTGCGATTAATTGAGTTTTTAAACATGCCACTGAGAGAAGGCACACCGAACTTGGGCTAGAAAGTAGGTGCGTGCATTATGAAGATTCTCTGTTCTTCTTTCTTGATCCATTTGAGTAGACGGTCTACTGCTTTTATGGCTTGGTCTTTCTCCATCAGAGGGTCGAAGGTGACGTACAGTTCGAAGCCACTGGTCACCTAAAATTGAAGAACAAGTTTTTATGATGTTTTATATTTTATGAACGTTAAAATATATATACAAGTATATTTTATCTGCATCCTAGAATTCATATTAACAAAGTTTAGATCTAGATGACGCTGTGTAAAACGCCAAGTAGATATTTTATAATATATAAGTTTTAACTCACCCAAGCTAAAACCGTATCCTCAGAGTTTGACCTAAAAATTAACTTCGCCGGTGTGGACATACAATGAATCTGAGAACAGAACTGCCTGTAGTTCCTCACATAATCTATATCTGATAACTTCTCGACTTTCTTCACACAAATATCTCCACCTTCCTTGTGTCTTATTCTATAATCTTGTAACTTATCCAAGCTTATTGGGTCCGAAGAGAACAGTTGCGCCGTTGACTTACATTTGTACATAAAATGCCTTATTTCTGGTATACCAATGTGTTTCAAAGGATTAGTTGTGGGTAGTTCAGCATTTCGGTTTAGCGCGTCATTTATGGCTACTAGACAGTTTGATCTTCGGAGTTTTTCTGCGATAGTGTGCTTCGCTTGAGAGAGGGGAAAGAATGCGTCCCGTTGTACTGTGAGTAGGAGAAGACAGGCTTGACAGTCTTCGGAGATGTAGGACACGTGGCCGTGGAGGAAGCCTCTGTAATCATAGAAGATTTCATGATGTCATACGCGTAAGGCAGTGGACAGGTTTGTGATTAGAATCAATACTATGGAGCAATAAATAGAAGTTCGTTAGTTCGTTATCACGAACGACCACTAATGGGCCATCATGTGTATTACATAACAAAAACGCGCTATGTCATACAGATATATGTCAAAATTAATTTTCTCAGCCCAGTCTGTCTCATCTCACCATCTCACCTTGACATAATTTCTATTCAAATGTTTAAGAAGTTAGGCATATGTCTGGACTCCAAGTCGCGAGAGTAGATTTAAGCTACTTCCCCGCCGTAGAACCCCGTGCTATTATCAAAATCCAAAAAAAATATCGCATGCTGAGCATAATAATATAGAGTACATAAAACACGACTTACGTCGAATCAAACTTCGGCAAACAGATCGGCGTCCAACTCTCAGCTGTTTTAAACGACTCTGAGCTTCGAACCAAGTTGAACAATAGATGTATGTCGGACGGATGCAGAGTGTATTTCTTCATTCTAACTAGAGTTATCAACTGGTTACCAGCTAGCAGGATTGCGAACACCAGGTCCCGGATTTTGTTGCAAGTCGTTTGAATAGCGCTAGTGATGTTTTCTCGCGCTTTTTCTGGTAGCGGTAAGCATCTGACAGCGCCTAATAATAATGGATACGAAAAGTTTACTAAAAGACGATAATTATTAGGGTGAAAACAGCTTGAGAAAACGCGATTTTTAACATACAAGTGTAGAAAAGTAAATTCGGCATTCACATAATGCTTATTGCCCAGAATGTACTGTGGATTTTATGGGTAAATAAAATACAGATAGGGTAGCGGTGCAAACATGGTTTTTTTTAAATAATTGAATGGGCTAAGATCAGCTCGCACAGCTATTTCTGTAGTGCAGTTTTAAACTTACACGCGCAGCAAATTCAATTTAGCATTCACATTGTGCATATTATTGCGAATTTAAACAGATCTGGTAGCGGAATTATTTTCGCAGTTTTTAATTCCAGCACACACAGCGAATTCCTACAGCAGTGATTTTTGTCCTGCGGTTTGTAAATTACGCCCGCAGTTATATTTAGCATTCACATATTGCATAAATCGCACAAAAGGTTCTAGCCTAAATCCACTGCGTAGCGATACATTCAGTGGCAAAACACAGATTTGGTAATGACATTATTATCGCATGGTTGTTTTTTCACAAGTGCATGTATGAATTTCTATAGTTATAGATAATGTCGCTGAATCTGGCACCAACAAGCATGCTGAGGAATAGCGTAGTGCAGGCATGGCCTTATTTTTATAGTACTTATTTGAACTGTTTGTAGTAGTTGTATCTGCCTATGGAAAACTAATAGTTCTTAAGAGTCTATGCATGTTGGACCCATAGCCTCCTGTAAGCTTCCCACAGAACAAGGTAAGTTATTAACAAAACAAGAGTACCTCAGAAAGAGATTACACAAGCGAGTTCATGTATATAGGTGTGTACACACATACATCTCTTAATGGTTGAAGATAACAGATCAAGTAAATATTTAGCCTAAAAGCTATAAATAAAATGTACAGACCTAATAAAAATGCTGGATCCTTTTCCATAAATATGAGTAAATGGTCTATAAGTCTCTCTGCTCCGGACAACAATCTTCTTAAGTCATAGTTTCTTCTTTGTTCAAATATTCTGTTCAGTTGTGTTAAGGTAAGTACTGACACTATCTGATTAAATGCATACCTGTAATTTTACAAATAACCTTGTTAAAAAGAAAATCATTGATGCACTGTCTTGTGAAAAAAGACTTGATGTATGTAAACTTATTACCCCCTAGTAGGCTTGCCGGGTTGCCAGGGCGCCAAACCTAAAACCGGACACACCAGCAAGTTTGGCCGGACATTTATTTGGGTAAAAGGCCAGACACGTTATTAACGCGTTTTTGTCTTTTTTAACGTGCGCAATATCTCCACAGATAAAGGCCCCCCTCCCCCTCCCTCGACCATACAGAGTCGGTGGAGGTAGTTATGTCAGACTTCAGAGAAGTCGAGCTTTGAGCTGGCCCTCTTCGGGTTTGGGGAGACCACGGTATCCGTATCTAGCCTCCGGATATGGGCAAAAGCAGGCCGAGACGGTGGCAGGCGGATGGAGGTCCACCCGACATCCCCAGAACCGCAATCATGAGGGCTGTAAATCTTTCTGCGAGGTCCGCCGTCCGAATTGCCTCCGCTCTGTGTCGGCTGCGAGTCTACTACGGTTCCACCCCACTGCCTCCTTGTCGAACATTATTTCCTCGCAAAAGGAGACGGCGGCAGCCAACGCACTCGGGTAGGGTACCATCGGCGTGAGCAAGGCGGCGAGCGACAGAGCTCTCGATCCTAGGGCCACCACTAGCTTCCGCCTCGGTGCTTCCCACGCAGAGACCTCGGTTATTGTGTGCAGCCCCGATTAGTCGCTCCCATCACATTGATGATACTCAGTATATAAGTGTTGGTTCAATTTTGATGAAATTCAAAAATAATATTTTACATCTCTCATGTTCGGTAAGTAGGTCCTTATTACCCCCAAATGGGGCGTGTAAGTGACCAATTAGCGCTCTAGGGTAATAATGTAGCTATAAAAGCCCTAGGGCGGTAAGTAATTAAAAAAAATCACTTTACTCTTTCAAAAAGTTCGCGTACATCTAGCCGTCATACTGGCAATAGACTTCATGCATTCAGCCTAATGACAAAAGAGGTCGCTTCGCTATTCAGCCTTGTCTTCGTATGAGTTTAATAGGCATCAATTTTAAATTTCGAACGGCGAAGCTCAATTGAGTTCTTGAAAAAAAAGAGATCAAAAAAGGCGGGAATGGAAAACTTTTATTATTAGCATACCCAAGACAACAATCTAATAATAGCGAATAGCTTTTCACAACACCCTGACATTGGCAAGTTGTGGCAACACACAGAAGCCAGTCAACAAGAATTGAATTGAACATACCCAAAAAATACCTGTCCCTAAAATTTGAAAATTTTTCTCATTTCACTATAAATTTTAACTAATAAAATGTTTTATTCTTGTAATGCCGGTTTTTTTCTACTTACCTCACAATCGAGATGTAAAGCAGAGTAGTTAGCTCGGGTGTAAGCATTAATTGCACTCGAACTATAGGCGCCCTCGCTGCGCTCGTGCGCCTAAATATCTCGGGCTGCAATTGATGCCTTACAGCCCTTGGCTACTAATCTACTATTTTTATTTATTTAAACTTTTTGCTCAAATACAAAATGATTGTACAAAGGTGGACTTAATGCCATCAGCATTTTTTACCAGACAAACTAAGGGTGATGCAAAGATATATGTTATGGTAGTAGGTAGAGGTGGGTGCATGGAAGAATTGCGGTGATAGTTTGACCTTTTGTGGTACGAAAAATAAACTTTGTGATGAAAATTAACAATAATTTCTTACAATTTATAAATATAAAAATATATTCATTTAATAAACATAGAGAAACACCATAAACTACATACATATACAAACCAATATATATACACAAAAAATACATTCACTATATACAATATATACATACACGGTTTGTAGACATCCGGACTTCCAGTGGAAGCGCATTCCATAGAAGAATAGATTGTACTAAGAAAGAAGAGTGTACAGGGCTTGATGTGTGAGTGGGACAGTGTAGGAGCAGGTTATTCTAATAACCTGCATGAATTTTTGTTATGGTTAGAACTGAGTAAGTGGAGCTGAGACTTTAGATAAACTGGGGCGTTGGGAGAATTGAATAGTGTGTATATTAAAGTGACAGCTCTCAGACTGTGTCGCCTACGTATAGGCAACCAGCCCAGCTCTGTACGATAGGCTGAAATGTTGTCATACTCCCTAAGATTGTAGACGAATCAAATGCAACTGTTAAGAATTCGGTCAAGTTTATTGAGCAGATCTGCATTCAGGTCGAAGTAGCAAACATCACCATAGTCGAAGATAGGAAAGATATAAGGCAACATTTTTAAATGATTCCTAAATTCTAATCAAAGGCCATTGATGAAATAGAAATAGAATAGCAGTTGTGTGCATTGTCGTTTAAGAAAAGTAACAAGCCCAACAAAAGCTGGATGGGCCGGACACCGTTTATTTTAGCCGGACACAATATCAAACAACCTAACTATGCCCGGAGCTTTATCTGGACGCCTGGCAACCCTACCCCCTACTGATTAAACTCATGTTTATATATGTATATATATATATTATACATAAATTTACATTGTTATCAGGGTAAGAAGGTCAAAAATATTTATCAGCTTCTAACAATAACATTACTAATGCTTGTCCTTTCACCATAAATCTATTTAATCTTATCTTGCCTAGAGCACACACCACACATTTAAGCATTCCTTTTTCAATCTTGCTAGTGAAAATAATATAACAAAAGTTTGTTGAACTTACGTTAACTGTAAAACAAGCTGAGTCTCACTTTCATTTGATTTTGATACTGCCACCAGTATCAAAGGCCCCTTAACTAAAAACACTGCCTTACAGTCCTTAGTAACGATAGATCTCAGTATATCCTGGTTCTGTTCTTCTACCACACTTACTAAAGCTTGGATAACACCACAAAGACCTGCTAACTTATCTTCATTGCCATATCTGAAATATAAAAAAAAGAGTTTAAAATCTACAGTTCCAAAAAAATAAGGCCGTAATGTAATCATATTGTAACTATCAGACTTGGAGACATACTACAGAAAACCAGAGGAAATTAATACCATGTGATTAAGGAAGCCCTCCTTAATCACACACACCATAGTAGTATATTTATTGCATTCACCAAAGCAGCAAATTAACCTACATTCTTGCAGCAAATGCTTCTTGACATCTGTTGTTGCATAGTAAATGCTGCTTTGCAGTGTGCCTCACTTAGTTGGTAATTAGGGTAATTAGCCAATGTACATCAGAGAGCAAGATAGTGGCACCAACTATTAGGCAATCTGTGTTACTGGTATTGTTATAAAACTGTTTGAAATGAGAGCCATTAATGGACAAGTTTCTAGTACAGGCTTTCCTATTGCAGTTGGGAGGTGAGATGATAGAAGTATACTTACCTAGAATAAATAGGTTTTCCAGCTGAACTCAATATGAATACATGTTTTTCTTTGTTCACTAATTCAGGTGATTGGAGATATTCATCTTTGTCGTTATTTGTGTCGCTACCATTTTGCTCTGTCAAGTTTGAGTTGCTAGTCGAAGCCGACATAGATTCCTGGAATTTTTGAGGTTAAAATATAGCAGTAAAATCATCATTGTTTATAAGGAATACAGTCTATGGCATACCTGGTTTCGTATCCCTTATATACTTCATTATGCACTAATGACAATTTAAATAAAGCCACTGACTGCACATTCGAGAAGGCAGAATTTGATTTCAGAATAATTTTAAGTACATAAAACATTGATACGAAAGAAGGAGACATAAAATGTTGTATACTATGGAAGCAAATGACCACATGGTCTAATCTATTGAAAAGATCCATCTTTGACTTTCAATCTCTTTATCTTTCATATTTCATTTTATTCATAATGCAGTAGGTACACACCCACAACATTTAGTATGTAGGTCAATGCTGCATACTGTCATTTTCATGTTGATATTAAGAGAGGAGTACCTACTCTCCTAGGAGAACCCTTAGGATGGAACTGTGGCTAAAAGGTAACAAACAAAACACTGCATTTAAATAAGCAAGTAAGTCAAGAAAATTGTCAGATTGATTAATTTGGACACTAGGATTCAAGCTTACCAATCTTAAATTAGTTGGGACGCCCACAACAAGTACCCATTATTCACAATAATTGTTACGATTTCATGTAGTAAAAGTAATCTTGTAAAATAAAAACACGCATTACAAACATAGCACACATAATTATGCCAATGAAACTCATCATTATGAGATAATAAAGTGTGATCGTAAAAGATGATAAAATAACTCACATCTTTACTCTGTAGATCATCAGTAGACTTCGTAGATTTTATCTGTACATTTTCTTTAGAACTTTCGCCAATCTCACTTTGTATCTTATGAATAGTACTGCTTTTAGTATTAAGCGATATGTTCCGATCTTGCAAGCTGGAACTCATCTCCGAAACAAACTCCTCGAAAGAGTCTGTAGGGTTTAAAATACTTTCATCACATGCCCCAGGTTCCAGGCTATCAGGCTGGTTGTCCTGGTTACTGGTTGGTGCAACACTATCTTTAGACGTAGACGCCATTGTAAATAATCGCTAATAAATAAGATATATATTTATAATAATAGTTTATTACTGCGAAACACCATCAATAAGGTTCGTTAGAGTTAGACAAGTTCCATAAATTGTTTCCTTATCTTAAACGTACAATATCGAAGAATTATACCTCTTTATGCTAAAGAAATCATTAGAAGTGAAACGCACTTTTATGGGGAGTTTTGTCATTAGTTTGTCATTGTGACTGCTGTCATTACACTGACAGCTTTCCGAAGTTGCCATAAAGAAAAAGTAATACAATATGTAGCAGACGTATTTAAATAAGATAACAACAAATGAGCATTTAAATATTGAGGGGACACCGCGTGGAGTTTCCCGACCCTAGGCCAAAGCACACTCGTCCTTATGTGCCCGTCGGGTGTATAAAAAGTGAAGCTGACTAGTTGCCTACTACTAGTCAACAGATGGCGCTACCAGTTAGAGTTATAGTCACAGGTTATGGTAATATTTTAGTAGGGATATACGCTTGAGTAGGTGAGTTGTATGCTATAAATGGCACCCCAAAATTCACAAAATACAAATACGGGGATTATATAATTACGAGTATGGGTGGCATTCAAAGACTTTTACACAGGTACTATAGGTACTATAATAGACATGCTATTTAGAACAAAATCGCTTGGGTGAGGCGGGAATGAATTTTAAATTCAAACGATATTTGGAAGTGATATCAGCCGATGGACACCATTTTTATATATATAGCGCACGTCAACATAACTTCACCTTGCCCGATGGTAAGCTGAAGGCAAAGTTTCAGGAAAGAGGGTCACCATTACATACACGTACCATGTTAACAATGGTTGCACTCAGCTTGGCGGCCTTATCAAAAGAGGATTGTCGTCGCAGCACCGCGTGACACCCACCGGTTCCACTAGTGCTGCGACTACAATCCCCTTACCGGCTATGTACTCGCTGACCCCTGAACGCAATCTAACTGAGACTGGATTACTATGGAGGGCTTTCGCAATCTTATATTCATATTTTTTATTTATATTCGTTTTATCTCGATTCGAAATCGTATTGTGGTCTTATAGCCCGCCAGTCTAGTAGGTAGTCTCAGAGACGCCGACCCCCGGTAGCGACTGTGTGCAAGTCCTTAAAGCGCCTTTTTTTAACGTGCGCAAAATCCTTTGAGGATCCATCCCCGCCAGATGCATTGGGGGAGGTGATCAACTGCGTGAACCGGTACGAGAGGCTGCTATGTGGCCTCTCTAGCCACTAAACCAGCCCAGCTGACTTCACGGTGAATTTCTCCAGACTTGGGTTAGTGTCGCCCGTGCCTGGCCTTCAAGGTCTCCACCCATAAAGGGTGGGTGCCCGTTATGGGTGGAGGCCGAGCGGTTCATGGCCCTATGGGGATTGCCGCGTAGTCTCGCGTAGTTGGGCAGCAGCTGCAACAGGGCGTTAGATGTGACTTTGGCGGGGCTCCCCGAAGTCCTACCGGCCATTGAGCACCCCATATATTTAATTTGGAACTTGATGCCGGTGAGAGTGTATCCCACTGTGATGCTGGATCTCTCTAGTTTTGTGAGCCACCTTAAGACCACCTATGAAGCGCTTCTTATTTTTACGGATTTTCATGCTTTAATACTATTTATATATTTTGTTATTTAAAAGCTAACCAAACTTTTTATACTCTCCACCAAACAGGTGCGATGATGACGGATTCGAACTGATTAAAACCGTTCGCCGTCTTGGGTCCTCCCCGGGGTGTAATATTGCCTAAGACATAGACCGAGTCTCTTCCGAGCCCGCTTCACCCGTCTCCTTCTCCAGCATTACTTGCTTGCAGAAGGAGACGGTGGCGGTCCGCCTCATCGCTATGAGCAAGGGCTGAGCGAGAGGACTTCCACTCCGATGGCCACCGCTAGGCCCCGCCTGAGCTCTCCAGCAGGAGGAGGAGTCATCAGGAGTCATAAGAGCGAAAGCCGTGCCCTTCAATTTGGGGAAAAGATTTTATAGACGCTCGTCGAAGCCCCAATATTTCATTGGGGACTGATGCTGATAGAATGCCCACTATATGGCTGGATCCCTCAGGCGGCATGGTCCAAGGCCCATGAACGGCATATACGACGTCGTGGTACACGAGCCCCTCCTCGCCCCGAGCAACCGCATGCTTCGCCATAGCCCTCATGGGCATAATGACATCCACGATGGCGGAAGATTTATCACCCATCTGCTAGGTCCAATGGCGGCAACCCTGTTGCCTTGGCATCTACATAGATTGCCTTGATTGATCGAAGTATGCGGCGTACATACGCCGCATACTTCGCATATAGTAGCAGCTCAGCCCTAGGTAGTCATTTGGCATTAATAGCAATAAAAAATCTTTTGAGACCAGGTATGTAAGGAATTATCAAGTAGGCCGTCATCATTTTAGATAACTTTCTTAAGACATTCAAAGACGTTCTCCGCCATTAACATTAAAACAAAGAAGACATTGTTAATGCGTACGAAAGACATAATTTGTTTTATAACTGTATAAAGGAAACGCATCACGTAAAACAAATCTATCTCTGGTAAGTTTTGGACAGTGACGCAAGTAAAAAATCTTGGCAATAAAACAAGCATTTGTAAGAGTTCGCGACTTGTGAGAGTCAAGTTTGTGAGTTTCATGATCTATGTATAAAGGACCCTACTAGTGATAGCAGTTCATTTAGTAACTCGATGGACATTAAATAAAACTGAAAGATAACATCGCAATTATTATCATAGTACTTATATTAAATATTTATTAAGTGGTTAAGTGGTAACCGTGCGGATTAACACATTACAAGGTTAAATAACACTACCCAGGTCGGTCTTAGGATAGATAACCATTTTTGAGACCTCTGAGAAAACGTTAAGCCCTCGGTCCCGGTTACCATATACCTCTTCCTTTCCCTTTCATAGAATCATAACAGCTAAATTCGACTACAAATAGCTACGTAGAACTAAACCGTGAACCTTAGTAGGGCCTTCAGAGTTTGTGTCAACTTATGAGCCAGTGAGTGAGTTTTGAAGAGTTCACTGACGGAGTTAGGGATGCTGTCTTGTTATTCCTGACGGCTCGTGATTAAGTGCTAGCAGCCTAATATCTTACAAATAATTGAGAGTGGCTTTCTCGAAGCAGGTGGATTTAGATTTGTACAAATTGTGTTTGTATTTGTTTGTTTTTATTTTTAGGGATCCCTAATTCTCTAGTTCCCTGATAGGTTAACTTCGTTGTCCGTCTATCTGTCAAGGTTCAATTGAATAGCAGTTAAAATTTGACTGAAAGCTGCTGTCATGTTCGTTACTGTGTTGAATTCCGGTCGTATTAGAAGCAGGGGAATAACATGCACTTACGTCTTACTCTCTCTGAGGTAAGTTGTGACTGTAGCTTAGCTAGCCATCTGTTTGTGTGCGAAGAAAGCTTTTTCTACTGTCAATAAGTGAGCCGATAAAGTGGACCCGAGGCTCCATGTTGAAAACTTCGGCCTGGGATTAACGCTTGGATGATGATGAAAAAGAAGAAGAAGTAATGCCTAAGGGAAAAGTAAAGATCCGGTACTTAATAGCTTGCATTTGAAATTGAACTATAATCTTTGCTAGTGATCTAGTAATTTAGTGATTTTATACCTTCTTTATAAAATGCTGTATATACCTATATAAAAGTCTGTACAGAACCTCATATGCGTGAATCAGACTAACAACTTACTTACCATCTAAATTAATTAAAACCTACTTTTACTTTTTTGATGCTCCTTGTTCAATGTATCCTAAGCTCTGTTAAACTATTATAGGAAGAACGTTTTTTACAAAAAAGTGTTAGGCTTTACGTAGGTACATAAACAAGGATCTCGTTTAAATTGGAGCCGTCTCAGTGAGATAGTACCTTCATAAAAGATCACAGCCAAATAAAATAGTGTTGCTTTACTGTCAATTACTTTTTTCCTCCTATTACTTTAGCTACCAGCAAGTGTATTTATTTTACCGCGCAACTGATAAGTGATATTAAGCGTGACGTCAAAGTCGCTTTTCGGATATTAGCAGGAATAAACAGGTAGCAAGATATACATACATTTTTGATTATAAGTATCGTATATATACACAATGCACACATGAAGCTATTATCTTACAACTAGTAGTTCTGTGAACAGTAGACCGTCCCATTTTTTTGGTACATTTAGTCAAAATCTGGTAACCTTAAAAAGACGCGAAATTTCTCCCTCTTTCCTTATCTGCTATATTACCGAAGTTCACCTTAACGAGGCATTATTTCTTTACACAACAACCTGGGAGGAATCATGACCTAAACCGACCGACCTTATTTCCGCCAAAATCATTGAAATCCATTCATAAATAATGCAATGGCAAACTTCCTCCCTTTTCTTCCCCATTTTTCAATTTCCGTTAATCAGCAGGTGCACCCGGCATGCAGGTGAGGTTGGCTTGACACCAAAGGTTTTAGTGAGGCCCATTTTCAAATTAATACTTTTAGACAATTTTGCTATCGAAACTGCGATCTTGCCCTCAAGAATCAGATTTGAAATTAGGTACAAAATTTTATATGAATTTAAATTACTTGCAAAAAACCAACATCATATTGTGCTAAGCGAATACTTTAAATTCAAACGGTCACACTAATTTTAAGCAACTGTCAAAACCTTGTAGGTACGTCCTCGTAAAATAAAATTAAGCCCTTACTGTAATAAACCTAGTCAATAAAAAGAAAAAGCTAATAATCCGCAGTATCTCATAAAGTACAAACGTCTTGAGTTTATACGTACTAAAATTTTAATCTCTTTTAACGAAGTAATTCATATTCATGTAAAATAATAAGTCCGTGGCAGGTAGAATAAACATGGTGATACCTACTATACTTTACTGAAAAAATATTCCACAGGAATTTACTTTCATGGTAAGCATAACAAATTAGGAGTGGTAGTTCAATTCAGGAAAGCATACTGTCGGTACCTACATTAAAAAATATTAGGTAGGTACTTATTTCGAATAAAAAAAGGTTCAAAAATGTTATCCACCAAATTATTTATCTTGGACTATTTCATTATTGACTAAATATTATTAAAATATTTATCCTTAAAATAGTTTGAGTATTGGTAATCAGTGTATAGGTGACATTTCAAAGGTGTTAATGAAAAAGTTTCAATGAATAATAATCTATCCGGGCTAGAGAGAAAGTCAAAGTTCAGAAAATCTGCATATTCTCAACTACTAAATGGTATCTATCTAGCAACTATTATTATAGGTACATATCATCATAGTTTGACAAGTTCTTCTACATAAAACAAACAAACGAACTTACATAAGTATCTGTTTCGTAACAGGTAGACATTTATCATCATTTATTCTACACTATCTAGTGACGAGTCCGATTAACCGGACAAAAGTCCGCTCAATATTTTCTCACAGCACATTACCTTAGGGTTTACTTAAGTGCACTTGGTTCCATAAGCACCGGTTTATAAGTGTTATAGAGAAAAGTTATCAGACGGTTCCGCTTGGATGAAGGCGAAGCGCATGGCCAAAGTGATTGCTTATCCAATCGAGGGCAATTTGTAAGTTATTCTACACGAATTGATATCTTCGTTTCTACTTGAAACTTTTTAAGAAGAGAAGTCGCTTTGAGTATAAATACGATTAGGGAACTTAGTAGCGAGTTGTACATATTAAGTCGAAAATTGGGTTGATGATTTATACAAGTGATGTTTCTAAAAATGAAATTGTTTTTGACGTATTTTTACCATATAATGCGGATCTTGTTCATCTCAGTGTCAATTCGGCCTAGGGTCCGCACTATCATTCTTCATTGCCTTTAAATCCAAATTTAATCAGCACATGGCAGACTAGCGGTGTAGTGCTTGTCCTCTAAGACCCTTCTACACCCTTCACAATCTGCTATACTTTCATAAAACCTTATACTTTAAGCATATGCAATGTTCTAGAATAGCAGCGTATCATCACACACCTAAGTGCGTACATTCCAAAACGATGTAAAAGGGCGCCCTTTGTACATTGTACAATAAACTGTTATCTACTGTAAATCTGTTGGTGTACAATAAAGAATTTTCTATCATTTATATATCTACGAGTATCTAAAGGCTATAATAATATGAAAACAGAAACCAATTAAAAACACCGTAATTTATTTAGTACGGCGTAAAAAGAAAGCATTCTAACAAATCGTCTGCGGTACAAATCTGTTATGTACACAAAAGCTGTATTACCTACGAAGGGTGGCCTTCATAATTTTCCTAAATTATATTCATGCTAGAAAGGGATACATATTATGTGTTATTTATGTGTAACTCGGTACTGTGTTACCATTCGGCTCGGCGAGTTTCGGAATGAAACGTTATTGTTTATGATATTTTATTTAATGTTTAATATTGATTGGTACTGTACAAATAAGATAATGTAGATACACACGTTTTGTGGATATCGCGTTCCCAAGCGATGGCTTCCTTTGTTATATTATTTAGTGTTAGTGGGCAAAGGTCTTATTGTTATAATATCCTTAAGTGACATAACAAGGTCAAGTGTAGGCACGGACGACTCTGTTCCTACGTTACTATTTGTACGAACTACCTACTGTATACGTAATACTTTGCGTCTCTATTGTTCTCATATTGTGAGCTATACCGTGAATGTCAAGACTTCACGAGAGTGGTGTACCTATGGTATGGTACTATCCAAATCATTTCAATATATATATTTTTTTATTTTTAAACTATCGCGGTGTGAACAGATACTTCTTCCGTGGGACTCGGTGTAACTCTCGGGACCTACTATTATAATGTTTCTTAAAATCCCGGTTGCATTCAAAGCATGTTCCTTGACGCTTGGGGTGTATTCACCTATTACTCATTTCCATAATGTATGTAGTTTATTTGGGTTTTACAGGAATAACTGCTATTGAGTAAGAGAAACTCTGAAAAGAAAGTCTATGCTAGTGCCGTGTCAGCCATTGAGCAGGTGTAATCCATAGCAGGTTGCAAGTGAGGTTAGCTTTGGCCACGAAGATTTCAGTGGGCCCCATTCATTCCAGTTCATGTAAATATTCTCTGAATACATTAGGTCTACTCAAAATAAAATACGTCTTTCTGATGGAAAGTTGAATACAATACGTTTGGTGGGAAGAACTTCAAACTAAGGCTTGCTATTCTGTCAGCGGTCTGCAATCTGTTTACTCATAATGTATACATTTCTCATAAGTAGGTTGAGAGACTTATGTACACTCCTTACAAACGATGGTCGCATATGCTATTGAATGAAAACGGGTACTCGAAGTAGTAAAAAAATGAAGGGCAGTTGTATATTGAAAGACTAAAATCAAATAGCACACTAAATAGCACAGACTTACATATGCTACTACATTTTGTATTTCTCTATGATGTCATACACAACTAATAGTTAGTATGTATTCAAGATATTAAAATCATTGGAACCGATGATGGATGAAATATGATGTGTAAAAAAAACTGTTACTTGTACTGGCATTTTTGCATTTATTACAAAATATCCAAAGTTAAAAATCAATTTAAAACGGTCCTTCATACTGTACAATTGACCAAATCCTTAAAATTACAGTTCAAGATACTCTGATCCCAGTAGAGACCAGCTGGACAATCGAACCTGGTTGCTATCAAAGAACCAGAGTCATCTAAGGTACACCTGTAGAAAGATGAACAATCATGTGGATTGGCTGTGAAGCCCTCACTCTGACAGATGGCTCCAGGCGGTGGTGCTGAAAAAGTAAAAATAAATTTAGTTGTATATTTTTACTGAAAGGATCTTGCTAGTGGCGGGCAATGTGGCAAACTAGGAAGTTATTTTCAGAACTATACTACGTTGAGATTTAGAAACTGTAAACTGCTTACTTTTATATCTACTACCTACAGCTATTACTGTATGATTCAGGGAATAAAAAGTGTAGTGTTGGTATAATTGCGAGTACTGCTGAATCAGAGGTTATAGATCCGATGCACTCTGGAATTAAACCCATATACTTTACATGGCTTTACGTTGAGGGCAATGCAAATATTTGCATTCAAATATTTGGATATAACGGTTTTTCTCAAAATCAAGGTCATTTCTACATTTAAATATAATATTTCTATAGTTAAATAAAATTTTGTTATAAGCTCTATTGGTCAAATCTGCATTACCTGGTGTACTTGATCCTGGTGGAGGGGGTGGAGGGGGAGGAGGGGTCTGTGGTGGTGTAACAGGTGGTCTATTAGTAGGACTTGTTGTAATTCCACCAAGAGCTCTATTAACAGCTTGCAATAGAGGATTGACACCATTGCCGCAAATACCATGAAAATCATCAGTTTCAATACTCCAGATCATCACTTTGTTAATGCCAATACTTTTTGCGTACTCGACTTTTTTAGTTATAGAATCGATGTCGTCGTAAGTAGCCCAGTATTGACCTCTAAAGGCGTAAGGGACTTTAGCTTGCTCATCATAGCGTTGTGTCCATGGCTCGTTGCGAAGTTTATGGCAAATCTGAAAATACAAATGAATTCTTCATTATTCAATATCGAAAATGGACGCAACTTGATTAATACTAATAATTGGTAATAAGGTATCTACTTCACACGCTTTCCAGAGTAGCCATATTTTTGTAATTTATGAATCACCTATATTAAAGAAGCATTCGTCTTTTTTCACTTTTTTGTTTTTCTTAGTCTTATTTTTTTTCAACTCAATTCACGAGAAATTGAAAAATATTCATAATAAATATAGTATTTCTGATTACAAATTAAACACGAAATACCAGAATTTAATTTAAAGACATCTGCAGCTTCTCGCCGAGAAGTTTCATGAACTCAGTGTCAGTTGTTCTTGATATAACTTAAATATAACTTGAGTGTGTTGTCTTACAGCTTTCATCTTTGTTCATTAAAGGTGGAAGTATATTACTGTATTGCAGTGAGTATAAGCTAGTTTCTGTGTTTCTAGTTTGTGTATATATATTATGATCAGCATCACCATAATATATGTGGCACCACTTTCATAGATGTCAATAACCGCGACTTTTGGTTATATCTCTGGTGTTTGCTCAAGCAATTGCAATCAAATTTACGGTTGATTAAATTCTGAACAAGACTATCCCAGTTAAAATGCCTATTATATGTGGTATTTTATTAAATTCGTTTAGTCGTTTTTGCATCCATCGCGAACAAACAGACAAGAAATCCAATAAATATTACTTTGGCTATATATCTTTGGCTTCAGAATCGTTAATTTAACACAACTGATACGACTAACATCTTTACGTCTAAGTATATAAACTTTACATAAATGGTCACTTCTACTGTCACTGAATTTGATCATATTAAAGTCGAAAGGAGAGTTTCACTATGATTTGATTCTAGTGACCTTACCTCATTGTACCCCATGTTGCCAGATTCCCCGGTATATGGCCCTCCTGGACCAGCTCCATTTACAGGTGCTCCAACATCGTTGTCATTTGGATTTGCTAACGCGAATGTACGAGCATAAAATGGGACACCCATTGTGAGCTTTTCCCGTGGACAACCTGAGAAATTAGAATAAGAAACTTATTGAGTCCCTATTGAACTTTTTATTTATATTTACTGCTTATGGTGCAAGGGGTCCCACCAAGAACTTTACAGTCAAGCCAACCTCACTGATGACTGATGGATGAGACTCAAGCGCCGGTTTTCGTCTTGGAGTCGGCAGGCTAATCACGAGCGTTCCCAAAAAAACATCCAAGCCAAACCAAACTAAGGGAGTAAGGGTCAATCCTAACAAGAGCAGCGGCCGGCAACGGCCAGCGGCGATCAGCCTTTTGTACTAGAAATCCCCCACAGTCTCCTTCGTCTTCAAATGACTATGATCGTTATCTCCCGTAGATAGGATTGAAAAAGGTTTCTAATATTTTGTTTAAAAAAAGGTTTCTAAGATTTTCAGTGAGGATTGACCCCAAGGGGCCCTCGGGCACCATGCAGCCTGGAGTTGTGATAACGATTTGCAAAGTCTAATCATCTAGTTAAATATTATTTATTTACCTGAATTGATCCAGTAATTCAAAGCCTTTTCTACAGAAAACGGGCTCGGGTAACTGGTATGTAAAGGAGCATTGTGACCAGTTATTGGATCCCAGGAACCAGCCATATCATACGTCATTAAGTTTACTAAATCCAGGTATCTACAAACAAAATATCGTAGTAGTTTATGAAAGGCTTGACTAATAGATAACTAAGGCGTATTCCAGAACGAAACTCAGTTCTAAATCTCGATTGATAACTTGATCTAAAGACAGATTGTATTTTAGATGACTATTCTAATGTCATTGTGAAATTCGATTCACAGATGAGCATTGTGGCTTTAGGCCTTATTAAGAGAAGAAAAAGAAAAACAAAATTTGATTCTAGTAGTTACAAGAACTCACTGTGATATAGCCGGAATATCGTAAGACAAGGAGGCGGATTCTTCAACAGCCGCAACACCAACGGTCAACAGCAGGCCATATTGGTTAAACTCTGCTCTTAATTCTCGCAATAGTTGTGTGAAATTATCAACATCGGCGCGTCCATGAACTGTGTCTCTCTGATTAGGATATTCCCAGTCTATGTCGAGACCATCGAAACCGTGGGTTAAGATCAGTCTTAGAGCGCTATCAATGAAGTTTCTTCTTAAGGCGGGGTTGGCTGCCATCTGGAATATATTAATATTAGTATTAAGGCGCCCACTCACTAACAGTCCGCCTGCAGTTTCTGATCTGTCCGGCGGCCTGCAGTCCTAAGCCAATAGCGTCCACACTCTAAAGCGATTTTGGCCTGCCGATAATTCCCTGTTGTCAGTTTTGCGACCACACACTAATAGTTGTGAGTCGACAGTTTTCCGCTGTACGATCGCCTACCGATGTGTGCTTGTTATTGCCTTGCCTTTACGGCCATTCTTTTTATCGTGCTGGAAATCCCCACGGATACCACCCCCGCCGGAGCCGAAGTGGGAGGTTATGTCGGACACGAACCGACTAAGCCCCACGCCATCTGTGGGTTGCAGTGCAAGGCCGATGGTGAAGTAGCTATAGAGCATATCCCCGCACGCCCTAGGACTGTCCGGAATCGTTCGGCGGCGATACACTATCGGATCGTATTAGTCGTCAGTCGTCATTCCATGGCCTTACTCCCCCTTCTACCCCCCTTTTCGCGATTAAAGGTAGCCTATGTCTGTTCCCAAGCTCTAATTCAACTCTGTACCAAATTTCATTAGAATCTCTACAAAAATGATAAACTTTCATACAAACTTTCATCCCCTATTTCCCCACCTTAAACCCACTTTCTCGCGATAGAAGGTAGCCTGTGTCCGTTCTCAAGCTCTAATACACCTCTGTACCAAATTTCATTAAGATCGGTTCAGTGATTTAGGCGTCAAAGCGTAACATACAGACAGACAGACAAGCAGAGTTAGTTTCGCATTTATAATATTACTAGCTGTTGCCCGCGGCTCCGCCCGCGTGAATGTCGGTTATCGCTTAGTGTTGATCCGACGCTATTGATCATTAAATTCGCCTCTCTACTCAACTTTGTCCTCGACTATGTACTCACCTCTGTTCTCGACTTTCTAATCGCCTCTATATTCGACTCTCTATTCGACTCTCTACTCGACTTTCTACTCGCCTCTATACTTGAATTTATACTCGACTCTTTACTGACTTCTCTGTTCCCCTCTCTACTCGACTTTGTACTCTTCGCTATAGTCGCCTTTCCATTGGCCTCTCTACTTGCCCATCCATTCGATTCTCTTTTCGCCCCTCTACTTGACTCTTCCCACTAGCCTATCTACTCGCACTTCTACTCAACTCTCTACTCGCCACTACATTCATCTTTCCACTCGCCTATATTCACCCTCTTTTTTGTGCTATTGAAAAATGAGAAACTTTAATCCCATAGCCCTATTACCCTTACCCCCTTCCCCTTCTACCCCTTTTATCGCGATAAGGGGTAGCCTATGTCCATTTTCGAGCTCTAATATATCTTTGTACCAGATTTCACCAGGATATCTTCAAAAATGACAAACTTTCATACTTCCTATCTAGTCCTTATCCCTCCCCCCCACTTTACCACATTATTCGCGATAAAAGGTAGCATATGTCCATTACCAAGCTCTAATTTATCCCTGTACCAAAGTTCATCAGAATATCTTCAAAACTGTCAAACTTTCATCCCCCCACCACCCCCCTATGTCTCCATTTTCGCGTCAATAGGTAGCCTATGTTCGTTCCCAAGCTTTAATCCATTTTTGTACCAAATTTATCATCAGGATGTCTTCAAAACTGGCAAACTTTCATTCCCTATTCCCCCCCCCCCCCGTTAACCTCGTTCGTTCGCCTATGTTCGTTCCCAAGACTTAATCTATGTCTGGACCAAATTTCATCAGGATATCTTCAAAAAAGACAAATTTTCATCCCATAGCCATATTCCCCCCTCCCCCTTCTACCCTTTTTTGTGATAAAAGGTAGCCTATGTCCGTTCCCAAGCTCTAAACTATCTCTGTATCAAATTTCATCAGGAAATCTTCAAAAATAACAAACTTTTATCCCAAGGCACTAGTCCCCCTCTTCTACCCCCTTTTTCGCGATAAAAGGTGGCCTATGTCCGTTCGCAAGCTCTAAACTATCCCTGTACCAAATTTCATCAACAAATCTTCAAAAATGACAAACTTTCATACCAAGGCCCTAGTCCGCCCCCTTCTACCCCTCTTTTCGCGATAAAAAGTAGCCTATATCCGTTCCCAAGCTCTAAACTATCTCTGTACCAAATTTCATCAGGAAATCTTTCAAAATGACAAACTTTCATCCCAAGGCCCTAGTCCCCCCCTTCTACCCCCCTTTTTCGCGATAAGGTAGCATATGTCCGTTCCCAAGCTCTAAACTACCTCTGTACCAAATTTCATTAAGATATCTTCAGAAATGACAAACTTTCATACAAACTTTTATCCCCTAGGGGGGGCCTTAAACCCCCTTTCTCGTGATAAAAGGTAGCCTATGTCCGTTCTCAAGCTCTAATATACCTACGTACCAAATTTCGTCAAGATCGGTTCAGTGGTTTAGGCGTGAAAGCGTAACATACAAACAGACAGACAGACAGACAGAGTTACTTTCGCATTTATAATATTAGTATGGAAGTATGGATTTATAGTTACACCGAATGTTAGAAAGGCAAGTTAGATATGCTACTAAATTTGAAGTAACATATGTCTACAAATTGAAATTAGCATTTTTAGCTTAGCATTAACCCACTTGTTACTGAAACTATTTTTTGTCTCGTATCAGCCTAATATTTTGATATTGTTACATTGTCATATTGAGCTACCACAGAAAAATAGCAAAAAAAATCTAAGTTTTCTGGAAAACTCGGAAAATGAGGATCGTTTTAACGATCGGTAGTAATAAGCGGCTAGGCTTACGGTTATACATGGAGTAATTAATTTATCTATTACAGTCTTATCTTCTATAAAAAAACAGCTTTTACTATGAACAGGTTATAATACTATTAAAAGGTTATAAATGCCTACTTGTCTTTTTATGTGGGATTATGGTAAATTACAAAACATGTTTTAGGATGCAAATGGATTTTACACTTTTTACAAGTGAAGTTTGTGTTTTTTTATAAAGCGAACACCGAAGCTGTGCGTCATTGTAGTCCACTAGACGATCAATTCTGTCGTAGCGAGAGTTATAGAAGAAAAGAAATTATCAAAGAAAAGGTGACAAGGAGCACCTGGGAAACGAAACTGTAAATGGTCAGCAAAGCGCAAAATAACACCAGCAGCTAAACCTAACTGCCCATAAAGCGGTGGAATAATTGTTGTTTGACCTTGGTATGGATCAAACCATAGTACATATCCCAATCTAGTCGCAACAACCCAGAACTTATATCCCCATCAAATAGGTTTTCCCCGTATAAATTGTTTACAGCTGTGTCCTCCATAGTATGGTACCATAGCCTCATCAATGCTGTACATTTCTTCCAAAGGAGCCATTTCCAGGAAAATTCTGTTCAGCATTTTGAACAGTGGTCTCAACTTTGCATATTTATCACTTTCAGTACTTATGTGAGTACTTATGTAGACACATAAGTACTTTCAGTACTGTCAGTACTTATGTGTAGGGATATGTTGTAGTTCCCTGAAGATATTGGCTTCAGGGAACTACAACAATATCCACTGTAGAGAAGTATAGCAAGGAAACATTTCATTTCACTCGTTGTCACTGTTCTTTTGAACAGCGTAAATATTTATATATTTGACCAATAATTCAACAACGCCGTCATCAAACATGCATTGAAAATAATAAGAAGGCGTCTGAACGTTCTTGAGCCCATGGTTTTCTAGCCATTGTGGTCGAACTTGTGGATTATGGCGATTTCTCCATGTATACATATATCTGATTTTTAGGTATGGATGAATCTACAAAAGGAACGGCTGATATGGCTTCAGGGAACTACAACAATATCCACTGTAGAGAAGTATAGCAAGGAAACATTTCATTTCACTCGTTGTCACTGTTCTTTTGAACAGCGTAAATATTTATATATTTGACCAATAATTCAACAACGCCGTCATCAAACATGCATTGAAAATAATAAGAAGGCGTCTGAACGTTCTTGAGCCCATGGTTTTCTAGCCATTGTGGTCGAACTTGTGGATTATGGCGATTTCTCCATGTATATATCTGATTTTTAGGTATGGATGAATCTACAAAAGGAACGGCTGATATATTGATAACTGGACCTGAACAAGTAATTGATGGCTCAGGTTGATAAGTTTGTTCAATCAGGAAGTCTTCAGTGATTCACCTTCTTTTCGCTAAAGAAGACAACGGTACACTGTCTTCGTAACTGTCGTAGGACATGTATTCTATTTCTGCAGGAGCCCTTAGCTGAGAACCTAGATTAGAAAAGAGATATTTATATCACAACAACCCGGGTACAAGAAAACCTTAAATATTTTACCTTATGTCTATAATAAACCTGGAAGATTGTTCAAGGTCGCAAATTGTTCATCACCAGAATCTTTATCTTTGAGTTCAGCATTAGCATTATCTGGTGGTAAAATAGTAATACTTTTGGTAATGGAGAACCATCGTCTAATTGTTCTAATTCGTCAATGATTTCATTGAGGGACAATGGTTTGGAATGCAGTGATCTGAAAATAAAAATGCATCCCCAAATTACTACCGATCGTTATAACGATCACGAAATATATTGCCTATTTTTTTTTAGAAATAAGAGATAAAAAATTAAGATTTACTTCCTGTTTTGTTAGACTGGTTACGAATTTATAAAAAACATACAAAACATTCATTTAAATCCAAAGAAAGTTTGTGAAAACTTACCGTTTTGAAGACATAATTGAAGTTTATTCCACATAAACAAATCAAAATGCAATTACAACTCAAAATTATTATCATAAGATAATGAAACACACGCCAAAATGCTGCCAAATCATCACCGCGACGATTAATAGACAATACACAAGAAATGACAGTCGTACATATTTTTAAATTGAGGGTACTTTAAATACATTTTTTTGATCGTTAAAACGATCGGTCGCTGTAAATGGGTTAAGTATGACTTAAACAGTGCAAATAGTGAAAGTTTCAAAAAGGAAGCTGGTAGAACTTCTTATAAAACGACCATAACAATTTTGTATGGTATTCTGAGCGTTAAATTTAAACATCTCTACCAAGACTTCCTAGAAACAGAGCCATCGGGTTATAGGCACCCTACGCTACTGGACTTGAATGTTGGCCATATGAAATTTAAAAATCTTACAATTGAGTACTTTGCAGATCCTTCATTCCAACCTCCGACTACCAGGATTGTTTTTAAACTAGGATTTCTGTGTTTCAGCGCGTTGAAAAGCCCAAAGTTATCTGAAATTTGAAATGTTCTGTGTTATGAAGTTAGACAAAGTTTATTAGCAAGTGTATTTTTTCTTGTTTGATATTTCTATTTTTTAAATTACGTTTTTGGACTAATAAGGTTTATGATTGTAAAGACTTCTTGACTAAAAAAATATAACGGCCATAGACTACATAAAACATATAGACAGATTTTCTATTTAGGCGGAGGATTGTGTGCTATGGCGCGATATTGGAAGAGGTTTATATCCATTAGTGAATGGAATAGGATTACTAATTGATTGAAATTGGTTAGAACTTAATTGGGCCATGAAATGTCTAAACTCACCTCTACCCCAATCGTCGGGTAGATCTAACCAAGGATCTAAAGAAATGATAGTGCCTTGGTCGTTTATTCCAGTGAAGGAGTACAGCAAATGGGTGCAGAGATTTGGGTCTATATTTTCAACGTTAAACTTGCCGTCTCCATGTCTATATGTGGCCCAAGTTCCATAATAACAGATGACAGCATCTGTAAAAACAAAAAAAAAACACTTTATAACATATAGAACAATAAAATTGTTTCATAATGACGTCAATAATAATTCTACTTAGCTCAGTTTACCACCGCTCTCTAGGCACTGGTGGAGAAGAAAAAACGCAACAAACTCTACTGCGTCATTTTTAAGAAAAGTTTATTAGCAAGTAAATCGTCTCGATGATGCTAAGGCTTTTTAAAATTATCAAACAACACGGGTTTCTTTTGAGTGAACTATATTTAAGCAATTTATGACAAGACTTCTGTTTCTTTAATATTCTAGATGATAAATGATCAAATCAAATCAAAAATTTTCGTGCCCTATGTAACGATTACGATACAGTTCAACTGTTATAATATATATTGTTATATAAACATATAAACAAATATTATATCACCAAATAATCATGAGCAACTTAATATCTACAAATTACCTAAATGTCTACCAGTATTTCTTTTAGTAACCTTTTTATTCACATCTAGAGCTTAAGTTACTGTTTCTTTTTAAGATTCAAAAACATTATTAAATGGATCGAGCAAGAATAAACTTTCATCTTCCATGGGCTTCGCATATTCGTTGTAGCTTTAGGCAAGCTACAACGAATGTGAGAAGCTTACGTCTCACGAAATGAACCTGGTATGATACTTTTGATATGAGTGAATCGTCAAGAGCTTCCTTGTGGCCCGCTCTCAACCAAGATCCATTCGAGTATTACACTGTTAATGTTATTTTTAAACTAGCGCCGTATAAACTCATACTTTTATATAATGGTTTAATATTTTATTTAATGTTTAATATTTTATAGTAGTTTATGATACTGTTGCATAATAAGGGTTCTTATAACACGAGTGCGTTTTAAAAAAACGAGCCGCAGGCGAGTTTTTTTTATTGTATCACACGAGTGTTATAAGATCAAGTTATGTACAGTGTCATACACTACTTTATCTACTCTCATACTATAATACATAAACTAATTTATTTTACAAACAAAACCAAACTTCGTTTAATTTAAATGTAAAAAAAAGTTGGCGCCAAGGCGCAAACATAGATTGCGCATGCGCGTTTCTTTTTTTTTCTTCCGAATCGGCCGTTTTTTTAGTAGAGGTTCAGTCCAGATGGAGGTGTATATAGGTGTATCGTTATGATTAAAAAGTTATTTAATGATATAGGTGTCAATACAAGACATGTATGGTAATAAAACTTTTTTTTTGGACTATGCGTAATGTTTATCTTAAGAGTTTTGATTTCAATTTTATAATCTATGTATTATAGTATCAGAGTAGGTAAATAAGGCTTTAATTATGGAACGTCTGCAAAAGTAAGTTCCATATTTGAATTACCATCGTTATATACATTGTTGTTCAACAAATTTAGAAATGGATGCAGAATGAGATATCAATTTCAAATTCATAATATGGGATATGGTCGACTGGTAGTGAAAACCCCGTCTAGGATAATATCGCCAAAAAGTAAAAAAACTCGTGTTGGCGAGCCCTTTAACATTGAAATGCCAAGTACCTAATATTATGATTATTAGTAAAGCTTTCCGATACGTTATCAGAACCCATTGTTCTTTTTACCCGACTGTATGTATATAGTTTTTATGCATATAGTTTTCTTTCTTCCCCTACACAGGCCTTACGGTTAGACAGATTTCGATCAATCTTAAATGACATACGGAGTGTCATACGGTACATAAAATGTTAACAAAAACTATACAGTGGATTTTAGGTAATGAAATTTATCGAGTAGGGTATCAAATGAAGGAAATTTGAAGAAAAATAATAAATATATACATGCCATATCATAACTAAAAAGATTAAACTTTAATTAATTATTAAAAATTAAGAAACTGCACTGTTGTCTAAAAGTTAGAAATAAGTTAGATAGCATGATCGGTTTATGACTAGTAAATGGGTTTTTTGTTAATTTTTTAAATTATTATTCTATATATATATATATAGCAGTCGCTAAGCCAAATTAACAAAGTCAGTTTATAGGCCTAGGCATCAAAAGCTCGCATTCAGGCAGAGTTTCTGGCACATTTATAAATATTAATAGAGAAAAAAATCATACTTACTTTCGCTACACGTAGCGTAGCTTATTGCTAATATCACAAACAAGGATACTTTGATGGGCCACATAGTGCTTACTAACACTATTATTGTTGACAATCACTTGCTGCTTTATATACCTAAAGATTTCCTTATCTCGAGTGTATCTGATATTATAATCATTAAAATGTATCGCGAATAATAGGTATTATCAGTTTTGTCTCTCCTTTTATCTTAGGAATTATAAATTATTATAGTAATTAAAACTTTAACGTTAAAAACAATAATATACCTACATCTAAATTATTGATAAACGTACTCTTGTGCGCCTATAAGAGTATATCATCCCAATACGGACCTATAAAAACTAGATTCAATAGACACCGGGGCACTTAGAAACCTCCACTTAGAAAATCCTCGTTGACAATACTTCACTTCCATTCCTTGAAAGAGGTGGTGCGGTGAGATTGTGTCTTTATCTGTGTGTAACTATCTGTGTCTGGTAAACATTCCACTCCATGGACTAATCGCTTTTCCTAGAAATAGGTCTGATATCGGGGACATCAGCTGAATCCACAGGTGTAAAAAAGGAAAGGTTTTAACCACTATATATTATATAGTTCAAGAAAAACTAGGGAGAATTTGAATCTAGTTTTGTAATCTGTATCAGTCTGAAGTCCTCCTTTAATATAACACAATGAATTTCTAAAGACGTTTCACATTTGTTACTTAGATCTATTTATTATTATTATAAGGCTTGTAATTACTCTAGTCTAATAATGCTTTTACATTTCAATTTATTGCTTTATGAAGAAGTAATCGTCTCCGATATTATCCCTTAAAATTGCTATATTGAACTGGTAATAAAAGGGAATACGTAAATTGTTCTGCTTCTCTTCAAAGAAAGTGAAAGTGTAGAGTATTACACTCCTGAGATAGCCCTAAATGGAAAATGTTGACTTTAGTGTTCATAAATGTTATCTTAGAACCTTAAAAAAGTAAAATACTTTCTTGGTAATTTACAGCAATTTGAATTAATCAGGGTGTTAATGTCGGTCAAAGAAACAGATATACCTACGTTGTTGTAACTTTCTTTGCCCCATATTCCTTCTCTGATCGAACAACCAGAGCGAAGGCTACATAACACACATACCGTAATAGCGAAACAAAGTCCGCCCAAGTACCTGTATGTATTTAAAAACCCATGTTACTTCTGAGCAAGCTTATTCCATCGGCGACCACCTCATTACTTATAAATATAGACGAGGTAGTGTTCGTAGCAAAATAGAAATGGATATTCATACCTATATAATTTATTTAGTTGGGTCACACTTTAATCGTGGATTTGGTTCAAGACAAATTCTTTGACCGCAGTTTAATAAGATTTACACATAATAATTAAAGCCGGGGGTAAATAAAGGCGTATTAACAGTAACTCATCTAGACATTGCCCGACCTTTATTAGTTCGAATGACATGGTAGAGGACATACAACATGTTTTTAATGAAAAGTGTACAGAACAAACAGGTTAAGGGACAAATTACTTGAGGATAATTTAATGGGCATTGGAACATGTAATAGTGCCCTGGCGAGTCCTTTATCGGACGCAGCACGGGCTTTCTATATTTATATAAAAAGTGTGTTGAACATAAAATGGTTATGACTGAGCGATACAGTCGTTAAGAGTCTGAGCTCAATTAAATAAAGATAAAAAAATGCTTTTATGATAAGCGGTTCATAGTACCTAGATTTTCGAGACCAAGCCAATTTAACCTGCAAGCCGATTCAATGTATGCAAAGAGAAACCAAGAAGTCTAAGTCCCGTTATCTAGCATTCTAGAATCCGGCTGACAAATCTAAATTTAGAACTGAGTAACGTTGTACTCAGTTCTTAATCTCCATTGGTCTAAGGAGAGATGTCTAGACAATTTTTCAATTTTTTATTGAACTCAAGAATAGAATAGACTTCTAGAATATGGATTAAGGAGTATGATTATTTTGGGTATAGGTAGCGTTGTGTAGAATATCGTAGAAAGAAGTATAGGGATGAAAGTTTATCATTTTTGAAGTTGAGTAGAGATGCAAAGTTCAACACTAAGCTATAACCGACATCCACGCGGGCGGAGTCGCGGGAAACAGCTAGTTTAATATATTACGAAGCAACTAATAATATTAAACCAAGAACTTACTATAACTAAACATTACTAGGGAATTAGGTATCTAGTGATATCATCCCATCAATGGAAATTCTTATCTATATAACACACTGATTCAATGTATTAATCAGACTGTAATCACAGGAAACAATAAAGTTACAACACTTGACAGTTACTCATAACTATTTGCATTAACCGACGAAAAACAACAAAGTGAGTGTTGGTCAATCATCGAGCTTTAGTATTACTAGCTAGCCCCTAGACAAGCTAGACAAGTGGCAATTTGTTGGCCAGGTATTGTAGAATAGAAAGATGAATTGACGTTTATGACGGTCGTTAACGTATGTCAATCCCATACATTAATTCACTTATTAGTACGTACATAGTACGAGTATAAGGTGGACGACATACAGATTCGGCGGGTAACAGAGGTAAGAGACCTGGGGGTGATCGTCACTCCACATCTAACGTTCCGGGAGCATATTATTTAGGATATGCAAGAAAGCATACAGAAACTTAGGTTTTGTGATGAGACAGTCCAGTGGTTTCACTAACATAACTACAGTAAAAGTGCTGTATGACGCTTTAGTCAGGAGTCATCTGGAACATAATGCAGTCATATGGTCTCCTTGGGAAGATAAATACTGTGTTATGTTAGAACGCGTTCAAAATAAATTTTTAAGACACTTATATTTTAAATTATACGGAGTGTACCCTTTTTATCCAATAATGTATCCTACGTTGTTTGTTTTGGGTATGGTGGGGTACAACCAACTTAAGGTACGCAGAGAATACGCGCTTGCGCTATATGTAATTATGTTATTACGGGGAGTAGAGCACAACGTGGGAGGGTTGAAGCACCTTCAGCTTAACGTGCCGGACGGATACGTGTCTAAACGTAGACGTCCACAGCTGTTACGTGTACCTAGCTAGGACTAACTTACGCGCAAAAAATCCGCTAACACGTACAATACGGGTTCTGAATGAGGTACATGACAGAATAGACATATTCTCGGATAGTTTGAGGGAACTCACAAAAGTGATAATGTTTATTGTTTGCATTCACGATTACGATTGTGTAGTGTGGGCGCTCAACAGGGATGAGTTATATAGAGGCGCCCTATGGAGAGCCGTAATATAATTGCTTGTTCGATTGCTACATATATATTTTAATAAATTAGATTCAATGTGATTCAATGTTACTTTAATATATAAAAAAAAAAGTGAATTGGATGGGTTTGATATAACTAGTTCGGAAACTGTGTGTCTTCGACTTAGGTATGTAATTTACATTTACACTAGCGTCACTATTGTATTAGGTTTGATATGTACCTGTAATGATAGTGTAAAAGTTATAATACATAAATAAATATTCTATGTTATTCTATAAACATTTTGCCACTTGTATAGAGGGGCTGGTTAGTGTTAGGCTGGGGAACTATTCTAAGCTCAGTGAGACCGCGAAGACTTTGTTAAGCCGGTCTCGCTTGTCATTCGAACATATGTAGCATTCGTTACGGGTAGCTGGAGCACAAAAAAGTCCGACAATTTGATCTAATATAGAATTTCCATATAGCCAGTAGGTTGTGGAGGTCATATGGTCATAAGTCGATTAACGTAAAATATCGAAGTTTGAACCCGTAGATTGAACGCTGCTTTGACCCATCTGAGTGTGCAACTGCTGTATGCGGATGCGGGCATAGAATGTTATATCCCCTATACTAATGTCTTTGGTGTCTGTGGGGCGCGCCCTTGGTTCGGGCGCGAGTGCGCGGAGGCTGTTGATCATAAACAGTCTGTGTACCGCGCTTGGGAAAGGGCACGCGCTACGTGCGATTCCAGCGTGGACCACTTCAAGACGGTGTGCAATAAAGCCACAAAGGTCTGCACGAGGGCTTACGTCAGAGCGGATGAAAAGCGCATAGCACGGCTTGTTCGAGAACTAGTGGCGCATATCACGGGCAGCCGTGGCTACTGGCGACTGGCTAAAGCCGTGCAAGCCAACTTCTGCCAGCCTTCGCTGCCCCCGCTACGCAACCCCTCTGAATCTCTAGAATAGCAACTCCAGAATCAATGATTGTGGTATGGCTGTATACCACAATCATCGATTCGGGAGTTGGCCGACATTGCCCCTCGGTAACCAAGCAATGCCTGAGATAATTAAGCGGAGCGTGAAAAAGCATCTGATGAGGCCGTCAAGCTCAGCGCAACCATTGTTAACATGGTAGGTGTTTGTAATGGTGGCCCTCTTTCCTGAGACTGCCTTCAGCTTACCATCAGGCGAGGTGAAGTTAAATTGACTTGTCCTGTATAAAAAAAGTTTATTATCAGGTGTACTGTCTCAAGTGAGGTTGGCTCGGGCCCCAAAGATCTTGGTAGGGCTAACATGGATATTCGATGGCGGCTACCACAGGTATAATTAAAACGTTTTTGGTTTATGAAAATGCATCATATTTGTAGACATGTTCTAATAGTATAGTTCTGTGTATTTTCACACTCTGTGATAAGGCGATATCGATCATGCAACAACGTAACATTAAATTGAAAAATATGTCTACATAAATCTTAGGCTTTTCTGAATTAAACCTGCTTAAAAATCTTCATAATATTTACTCTAGAAAAGCCCTTAAATGTAATAAAAAAATAAAAGCAGCCTCTGTGAGGGTGCAATAAAAAACAAAAGGCCAGCTCTTATTTTCGTTCCTCCCCTGCAGAAAAGTCTCGACAGAACTACATTTTTAAATTCTCATTATTTCGCTAAGTTGAAGCGCATTACACTTTCATCCACTACTTGATTGTTTACAAGCATTTTGAGCCGTGAAATTGATTACTGAAATCCAGCCAGACCAAATTCTTGCGAATTGCGAGAGAAAATTGAATTTTTAAAGCCATACACGGCTTTTAGGTGAGGGCGTATT
The DNA here is from genome assembly GCA_949126895.1 of Eilema caniola. NCBI lineage: Eukaryota > Metazoa > Arthropoda > Insecta > Lepidoptera > Erebidae > Eilema > Eilema caniola. Next base: position 8,868,040 of record OX421460.1, on the reverse strand, counting down.
CTAGCTTTATTTGCAAAAGCATTGCGGTAATAATTTAGGAAGGCCGACGTCCAGCCAGTCAAATAAAAGTCGAAAAACTGTCCCTACAACCCCACATGCGCTTTTTTCGGCCTATGTATCTATGTATGTTAGTACTGCCCATGTAGTTTTTCGTATTTCCTCGAACCGCCTAAATGGATTTCATGTGGTTTTCAAAGTTCTTTGTCCCGATATTGACTTTTAAGTGGTTTGTGCTAGTTTTAACCAATTGTGTTGTGCTCGTTTTATAACATTTGAACGATTTACCAAGAACGGGAATGGCATTGTGAAGGCTGCTTAGCTGAGAGCCTTTAAAAGTGTACAGTGCTACGAAAACGAATACGAGTTTAAACGAATTCCATAGCAATTTATTCGGTGTCAATTTTCAATACAAAATTGGTTCGTGTAAACTTCTTACTGTTTCGTTCATGACGATACTCAAATACAACTTGAAGAAAAAATATATTATGCATAAGGCATTTTTCCATCTAGTATTTTATAGGTATTTAAACTGTCATGGTCACTCACATTCCTATTAGAGCTATCGGGGTATTTATCATGTAGTGTTTGAAGTTTCCAATATTTTGGCCTAGTTGCAAGCACCATGATACGGCATTCGCTCACCGAGTGTCCGGTGTTCGAGACGTCGAGGCGGAAGCTTGTGACGGGCCCTGGGGGTGAGAGTGCTCACGCTCTCCACCCTGCTCGCGGCGATGGTCGCGCGCGGATGCGTGGGCGGCCAGCGCCTCCTTCTGCGAGCAGGTCATGCTCATGAAGGAGACAGCAGAGCGGGCGCGGTGCGATGAGTGAGAGAGACTCGCGGACATCGCTGCCCGCTTTCGTAGGCGGCTCGGGCGTCGGACCGACCTCCGCCCTCCATGAGCGCGGGCCTGAAGGTGACGGGTGGGGTGCTTGTCACCCTAGCAGAAGCAGGCCACGGCCGCGGCGAGCATCGTAGGACGATGCGCGCCCCTTCCATAACGGGGGCGAGTCGGGGCCAGCGTGGTCCCCCCTCCAGGGGAGGGCTGGACCGGGAGGAATGGCCGTGGGTCAGCCGGGGTGCGAGGGATATGTCGCGAGACAACCTCACCTTCGGCCTAGCACATCGACCCACAGACGGCGTGCTGTTTAGTCGATTCGAGTCCGACATTTATACCTCATAGGTGGCAGACAATCACTCTTCTCACCAGATGGAAAATGGTTACCGCGGCTAATGGACGTATGCAACACCCTTCTTGAAGAACCCCATATTGTAGTCATTTGCTCATTCTACACCTTGAGCGTGCGTGGGATGTGAGGAGGAGTCCCCTGCCCCTAGACTGTGCAACTAAGTTGCTAGCTGGTCGAGTTCAATGTCAAGAAGACGAAAGCATGTGCGTTCACAGCAAAGTTATCTTCATTCTTCAGAGCACGCCACTACCACTGCAGGACAACCTCAATATCCTGGGTAAAATCTACATCGAGAGTTTCATCAAAACAGCTTCGCATAAACTCGGAGTCCTGAACAGAGTGAGACGATTTTTCACGCCGGAGCAGCGGTGTCTTCTATACAAGACACAAATTCGGTCGTGCGTGGAATACTGCTCGCACCTCTGAGTATTCCTTCAAGAACCAAGCGGCTTGGTGGCTCCTTTCTTTGTCGCACCATTAAGACCTGGGACTCCTTGCCAGCTCACGTTTTCCCTTCTTTCTACAGTCCGGGATCCTTTAAGCGGGGCGTGAAAAAGCATCTGATGAGGCCGTCAAGCTTGCATTGTTAACATGATGTTATCTGTGACATGGTACGTGTATTTAATGGCGTCCCTCTTTTCTGAGACTTTGCCTTCAGCTTACCATCAGGCAAGGTGAAGTGAAATTGACATGTCCTATATATAAAAAAAAACTGCAAATGAATCGTGCATACCACCATTGTGCGAACACCTTTTTTTTTTTTACGTGCGGGAAATCCCCGCGGATACCCACCCCTCCGGAGCCGGAGGGGTAGGTTATGTCGGACTCGAACCGACTAAACCGCACGTCGTCTGTGGGTCGATGTGCTAGGCCGGAGGTGAGGTTGTCTTTTGACATATCCCTCGCACCCCGGCTGACCCAGGGCCATTCCTCTCGGTCTGGCCCTCCTCGGGAGGGGGGACCACGCGGTCCCCGACTCGCCCCCGGTATGGCCTGCTTCTGCTAGGGTGACGAGCGGCTCCACCCGTCACCCTCAGGCCCGCGCTCATGGGGGGCGGAGGTCGGTTTGCGCCCTCCGACGCCCGAGCCGCCTTCGAACGCGGCCAGCGATGTCCGCGAGTCTTTCTCGCTCGCTGCGCCGCGCCCGCTCTGCTGTCTCCTTCACGAGCATGACCTGCTCGCAGAAGGAGGCGCTGGCCGCCCACGCATCCGCGCAGCGGACCATCGCCGCGAGCAGGGTGGAGAGCGTGAGCACTCTCACCCCCAGGGCCGTCACAAGCTCCCGCCTCGGCGCTTCAAACGCCGGACACTCGGTGAGCGTGTGCAGCCCCGAGTCCACGCTCGCGTCGCAGTGATGGCACTCGGGCGTTGGCTCTATGCCCATCAGATGCAGGTACCGCCCGAAGTTACCGTGTCCAGTAATGACCTGCGTCTGACGGTACGAGAGGCCACCGTGTGGCCACTCTAGCCACTCGCCCATGATGGGTCTTACTGCCGCAATCACGGCGTGCCCTGCGCGTGGTTGCTCAAGTCGTAGCTCCCACTCGGTCACCATGGCCCTGTGGAGCCGGGATTTCTCAGCCCGAATTTTTTCGGGCTCGTGATCGAATCCCCGCTCCCGCGCCTCCTTTCAGAACCGATAGAGTGCCGAAAGGGTCCTCGCTTCCAGGATCAACGGTGGCGATCCGGCCAGGAGACTCGCCGCTTCAAAGGATATCGTGGGGTACCCCCTGATGATCCTGGAGGCCATCGTCCTCTGCGCCGCGTGGAGCAGAGGCAGGAATCTGGCCCCCAGGGTGTTCGCCCATACGGGGCACCCATATAGAGCCATGGACCGCACGACACCCGCGTAGAGTCTCCTGCAGGAGTCCTCTGGGCCCCTCAAGTTGGGCAACAGCCTGCCCAAGGCATTCGCCGTTGTCACCAACTTGGGGCGCAGACTTCGGAAATGTTCGCCGAAGACCCATCGACCGTCAAGCACCAGCCCCAGGTATTTCAACCGGGGCTTGATGTCGATGGGAGTGCCTCCCACTGTAAAGCTGGCTCCTGGGTCTGGCCTGCGCCGAGGGCCATGAAAGAACATGACCTCGGACTTGTGCAGAGCCACCTCGAGATCCAGCCGCCGGATCCGTTCCACGACTTGAGCAACCGCGTACGTGGCCCTCAGGGTCGCCTCGCGGTGTGTAGCCCCGCCCACCGTCACCAGCGTGTCGTCCGCGTAACATGTGACGGTGGCACCGTACGCGAAGTCACCACGAAGTACCCAGTCGTAACCGATGTTTCACAGCAGCGGCCCCAGGACCGATCCCTGTGGAACACCGCACGACATCTCACGCCTACCGACTCCGGTCGAACTCGGGTAGACGACGGCTCTCCCCGTCAGGTACGCCCCGACTTTGCGGCGGAGGTAGAGAGGCACATCGTGGTACACGAGCGCCTCTCTGATGCAACTCCAGGGCAAGGTGTTAAAGGCATTGGAAATGTCCAACGACACCGCCAGCATCACCTCACCCGGAGCGACCGCATCCTCCGCCAGAGTCCTCACACGCATGATGGCATCCACAGTGGAACGCCACTGGCGAAACCCGAACTGGGTATTCGCCAGGTCCGGCCCCACTCTAGAGAGATGCTCGACGAGGCTCTTGGCAATGACTCTTTCAAAGAGCTTGCCCACCTCGTCGAGCAGCACTATGGGCCGGTACCCGGACGGCTCGTCCACTGGGCGCCCCATCTTGCGGATGAGGACCACTTTCCTCGTCCTCCACATCTTCGGAAATTGGCCCCGCTCCAAACATGCGCTGAGGAACCCTCTCAGTCGGGGTTCGAGACCTTCTTCTCTTAGAGCTAGGACCCACGCGCGGCCTGGAATGCCGTCGGGTCCCGGGGCGGTGTTCTTTATAGCTCTAAGACTTCGCACCGCCAGCTCTAGTTCTACCCGAGTGACCTCGGGCACGTCGTCATCAATCACCGCGCCGGGTGCCATAGGCGACCGAGCCGAAAACAGTTAGCAATACTATTTTCGGCAATTTATTGTTCAACAAATAATTACATGGCAATATTTCATTCTACCAAGTATAATGTAGTCAAATATCGTTTGGCATAACATGTTCTTCCCAAAATATTGCATATTCATGAGTTTTTTACAGGCCACGTCTTCGGCCGTGGCCGCAGGGAAAAAGTCTTGCAGCCCGCGATTTGAAGCCACAGTACTGACACAGTTCGCGTCCTATACCAAATATCTACCCCTTTTCCAAGGTACGAGGGTTAACCCATTCGGTCTCTTACCATTTGATCTGGCCATACCTGGTGGCTCGAAAGCGCAAGGTACATCCACCGAAACCAGGGCCCCTCGCAGCAGTTCATTGAAGACATGGTGACTAGAGTGACAGATAGCCCATTTCATCGCCATTGCATGCGCGCTCAAGAAAGAAGGAGATCGTTGGACGTTCTCTGACGCTCGATGACATTTAACTTTATTTTCATATATTATTATTTTTGTAAAACAACCAGCCAATGCTGTGCAGTGCATATCTGTAATTTGTGTAGCACATGACTAATAATATTTTACCATTGATTCTCATCAATGTTGGTGTTTATACTGTTGATATGCCTAATAAATAAATAAATAAAGATATTTCTGATGCTGACTGTACGTGAATAAATGAAGCTTGATAATTTAAGTGCGTAGTTGCCAATAATTCCATTTGCAAATGCATTTGAAATTGCAATTGGCGCGCATTGTACGGCGTACTGTAAAACGCACGTAATCACGTGTCGGCACTGTTCTATGCCAAATTGATAGATGTTTTATGCTCACTACACCTCAATTGAAATTAAAAAGCTAGCCCGTATCAACAGTTTTCGATCCAAATATATTTCCTGAAAGTATTCATTGAGTGGAATTTTTATTTTATTTAAAATGATTCAGTCGACCGGCGTGAGAGACGCCGAGGCGGCGAGCTAGTGGCGGCTCTAGTAGTGAGAGTTCTCACGCTCGCCATCTTGCTCGCGGCGATGGTCTGCTCTGCGGATGCGAGGGCAGCCGGCGCGTTGCCTCCTTCTGAGTGTAATGCTAGAGAAGGAGACGGTCGAACGAGAGCGGTGGCGTGTGTGAGACAGACTCGCTGCCCGCGTGCGTAGGCGACGCAAGCGTCGGAAGGCGCAGAATAACCTCGATTCCCCAAGAGCGCGGGCCTGGGGGTGACGGGCGGAACCGCCTGTCACCACCATAACCTCCCCTGCGACTACGGGGAGGAGGGAATGGGGGTTGTATCCGCGAGGCTTACCCGCACTTAAAAAACCAAAAGGTCATAAAATATTGCTTACGTACTGTAGATGTTCTTAGAAACAGAATGCTGGACCAATTATTATTTATCTTCTTTCTCTTATATGAAAACCCTTCGTCCTGACTGATTAATAAAGTACAGCCTAAACCGCTGGTCGTAGAGAGTTGAAATTTGTAGAGAATGTTTTTTTTTTTTGGTGCGTGGAGGTCCAGGTTATTTAGAACTGGAATTCATTTTCAAATTCATTCAGACAGGTTTCTAATACTCAATCATCACGATCAACGACAGCAACGAAATCAACGATCGGCAACTAAATAAATTAAATTTGTAACGTTATTTGTGTTATTCAGGTGTTATTTAAATTATGTTGTACCAAACTCAGGGCATACCACGAATGTGTCGGTAAAACCCATCATGGAGGTATGGCTGATGAAGCACCACGATAGCCTCTTCTACCGGCTGACGCAAGTGCACACTGGGTATGGCTGTTTCGGTGAGTACCTGCTTCATATAGGCCGGGAACTCAACTGACAAGTAAAGGATAGGGTAGTTCTCCATCGACAGTAAACGATAAGTTTGTTCAGCGGCTAAGTGGTATCGGTTGTTGTACGAACATCTGTGGCACTCATTATCGGCCTCAAGCCGCTTGGTGCGAGACGGTATTGAACCCGGTTTTTAGATGGATGGAGTTTTATGAAGGCATGTTTTGTATTCAGAGAAAATCAAACTGTTTTATTGATGTAGTATTATTGTCCGAACTAATGGTGTGTACACATTGTTCTGATATTTGCAGAACAATGTGTCAACAGGAAGGCGGGAAATCCTAAGTTTTAATATAATTTTGAGTATTTTGCTCGTCAAGATCGATATGATGCTTACTGTATGATATTACTTAAGTAATTGTTCTTATTCTTCGAAACACATTGTACAAATACACAGGTGCTTATCAAAGTAAATTTTCAACGTCGTCGACTTTTGGAACAATTAATAATTCAATACTCTCGGAACAGTAGGCGTGTGACATTCCTTCCTAACAATTGTAAGGAGCTTTTGTAAAAGCAGGGTATTCATTAAACGATTTGCTGTCGACAAGAAGTTAGAAATAAATTATTCAAGAAAATTGAAGTGTTTTAATCAGTTTTGGTAGGCATACTATCAGTATAGTTAGAAAAGACTCATCTCCTTTAAAAGCTGATTAAAAACTTCTTACACCTTCAAGAGCAGAAGATACTGTTTTCAAACCGCTGCGTTATCATTTTCTTTGACGTGTCCTTTCTTTAAGACATCACTAATTTGATTCCTTGCCGTTGACTCGACTAAACCTATTTTCTAATTTTTATTTACCCACTGCACTATTATGTAACTCCAACATCATTAGTACAGCATTAGGTTGTAGTCCACTCTCCTACGTATTCTCTAGATTTGTTGTATCTTGGCTTTTACAGGAGCAATTGTCGTCTCACCGCCAACTGGGATACGAAAACCTACGCTAGGCTCACATTAATCAACAGCTGTCTACCAGATAGTCAGCCTTGGGCTCCGAAGAAATTGGTGGGGATTCATATGCCAACATCCTTTATCGGGCATGTGTTTTTACAATGTCTTGTTAATTCTGTGACACTGCGCGCCATGACTACGACTAATGAGCAGATACGTTTATCTACGAGAACGTCTTATCATGTTTACTCGTAATATAAATCGGACCATCGATAGCAATCTTTATCCTATATGCAAAACAAGATTGATGTTTTGCCGAGAACGTATAACAATTCTCCATATGAATACTTATCGCAAAGACTCTTGTCTATCTTGTTCATCAAAATGATAACCTATGAAATAATAACTTAATTACACTAATAGGTTTAATAAATCGACTGAAAGCCGATTAAATTAAGATAATATCAACTACGGATCTATGCGAAATCTATCAAATAATTATGATTAGGTACTAGATTTAGCTAATAAAGATGTCATCACATCAATGTTTTTCAGAACCCTGTTTATTAAAAATCATCCTCTTTTTTTTGAACACCCCCTGCCGGAGCCAGCGGGGGTGGTTATGTCAGAATCGAAGCGACTAAAACGCTTTTAGTAAGTAGTAAGGACAGGTCCCTCTTTTCAGTTTTTTTTTGCTTGTATATTGAAAACTATAAATAATATCTCTTTAGTTACTTGAATATTATTTATCTTAAAATTTCCTATAAATTATGGCCAGACATTATTACTCTGGGATCAACACTTTAAAAATATAAGAGGTCAAATGTAATAAAGCTTATAGCTATAAAGCTAGAAAGCGGTGCTTGTTCCATTGAAGAAAAGATGATTCTTCAAGTATACCTCCATCAGCTCAAGTAGCATCCAATACTCACTTTGAGATTAACAAATATTGATTCACTACCTTTACTTTTACCAAGTCCAAACTTGGTCTTTCTACCACCCCTTTTACCAAAAGAACAATCAAAATAAATAAAATATCACGCTTACAGGGTATTCCCTCAAGTACAGACGTGGCTTAGGAATCAACTGCCCACTGAAATATGGTGCTGAAAGCGAGGAGTCAATGGAAACTTGGAGCTAATTACGACTTTAAATCCCCTTGCTCCTGACGTGTTGCTAAGTTCCATTTTCTGCCGACGTAAAAACTGGAAAATGAAGTTGCCCAAATACTCTAATTATAAGAGTAGAAAGAATTTTTGGAAATTTTACTGCTAACGGGGCAAAATAGTGCATGAAAGTTGTGCTGTGTGGAATTGGAAGCCTGCCATTTTTAAAGTAACTAGCACGAAATTTCGTATACCCACGTCTGATTAGAAATAAATGAACATCTATATCAATGTTTTTCAAGATTTTACTACTAAGGGGGTAAAATAGGCGATGAACGGCGAACGAATGATAGGCGACGAATAGGCCTCAAACACATACCCAGAAATGTCTACTATATGTTCCCTTACTATACCGGGAGCTCGGTATACCTGAAGAATCATATTATAAGCTGTCTTAGATTTGACCTCTCGTATTTATTTTAGTATTGAAGGAAATTTAATGTAGAAGTAATTAAATATTATTAATAGTTTTGAATTTACAAGCAAAAGACTCAAAAAGGGACTGTTCCCCCCTTCCTCCACCGCCGCGTCGGCTCGCGTCCCACCCTCGGGGACTTTTAGTATGTTCATTTGGGCACTTTAGGGAATAACTGTATCAACTTTCAAAACTACACGAATTATTAAGTCTGATTTCAGACGCCAATGCGTCGGAGCAGAAATTATTCCAAGTCTTTGTATTGTGATAGAAAGGAAAGTAAAAAAGACGATAATATCTATGTATTATTCTTGCAATTGCGACAGAAAACAGATCGTTTATTTTCCTTCCGTTATTATTGTGTTATTGAAGTTGTTGTTTGTTCTCCTATCGAGCCATTATATTTATGAGCAAGTTGTCGTAAATCCACTTTGAGATTTCCGTTTATGAGTCGTAAACTTCTGTGGTGTTTTCATGATATAAGCGCTTAATTTATTTAATGGGTCAGTATAGATTGTGAAGTGCTTTGGAACAATATCGTTCATATTACAACGTATGTAGAAATAATAATTTATTGGCTTTGGACGGACGTCTTTTTAAATAAACCGATTCCTCGCGTTTTTGCGAGATCGCACGAGAATAATCTCTATAAAGAGATGATTATCATCTCATAAACTACTGGTACGGTACTATCGATACAAAATAAAAGTGGAACACGCATTTAATCGTGCTAACAATGCGATCGACGTATATATACGTTTGTAGTAAGACAACCACGAGAACACAGATTAGATAATATAATGTAGTTACGACGTTCCACATCATCGCTGCAATACAACAGCGACAATAACTCCTTAAACAGCAATAACTGTAAGCAGAAACAATCCTCAGTCTGGAAGCCGAGAGTTGAGAACAGCACGATTGCGTCATCAAGACAAAGCTGCAATGTATTAGTAGGGTTTATCGACTAGTACATAAAAGACAATTCTGACATTTTCATTTTTATCTGCCGTATGGAACGAGTTGTGTGGTACATCCTTAGTCCTATTGTGATGCTGGATAATGACTAGCTGTAACGTGTCGCGGAATTTCAAGCGAGTGATGAGGTACCGTCGCAACTCTAGAGTTTTATCCGCAGCCACAGTGTGACTAGTCGCTCTGTGGCTGAGGATAAATAAATAATCCATATTCACACCAGAGCGTTGCAAATTGATGTGACCACGGATCGCTTGGGCTCACAATTAGCCGACTACTTCATGTTTGCTTAATTGCGTTCAACGTGTGTTGAACGCAATTAAGCAAACATGAAGTAGTCGCTGTCAACTATTTTTAAAAGCCATCATGTATAAAGGCACTGACATATATTGGAATTTTTACTCAATTAACTTAATTAGGTTAACTTAATAGTTATAAAGCACAAAATGTTTAATTTTGTATTAGTAATATTATGAAGGAAACAGTAATAAGTATGTTCACCTACTGATTCATGGACTACGTGATGACACAGGCAGTTGCACCCATAAAAACGTTATAAGCCAAATCAAACGTAGGTGAAGGAGTAAGTAAGAAGTTGTCGAAGTGGAGCCTTTGGGTGCAATGACGGGAACACCGCTAAGACGTTGGTTAGGGTTTTTTCACAAGCAGGTTTTTATTTAATAAAGTGAAGCGCATCAAAACATATTCTATATTCATCATATTATCATTGATCAAACTTAAAAATGATCGGCCAACAAAACAGCGAAAACTATAGAATAGACAATAAACATGAGTTTGTCAATAACTTCCGCTAGTTCTCTCTTATCGCAGTACGTTCTTCTAGCCTCACTCTCCATCTCTGCTACGTCTGGTCCTCTAGTCGTGTTCGGTTCTTCGTCTTCTTGGAGAATGTAACTTCCATTTACAGGTACCTGAAAAGTAAGACGTATTTGTAAATAGAATTGGAGAGAGAGGCGACTAATCTCGGTAATCGCCATAAAAGCCGCATAAGCCAAAATACAAGAAGACGGAGCAAGGAGACCTCGTGCTCTAAGGTGACAGGGTAGGATGTTAAATATACCTTAACTAAATTACAGTCAGATACATTCAGCCGTTCTGGCATGTTTGCGTAACAAATGTCCATAGTGCCATCCAAACCCGTCCAAGAAAAATATTTAGTAAGATTTGGGAGCATGCCGTTTTGCCGAAAAGATTTTGCCATAATTTCACTACCTTAACAAATTTTGGCAACCTTTTTTTTTGCAATGCTTGAAATAATTTTAGTACGCACTTATTCATTTCGTCATATTTTTATATGGCACAATATCACCAAGGATAATATCATTATGACTAGATAGGCATTTATCTTGATCTTTGATCTTTAATCAAATGATTTATTAGAGCAAACATTTTTTAGACAATAAACGTTTGCTCAAATGTTTTACTATGAAAAGAATACGACAATTTCGATGGTGTAACTCCGAAACAATTAAAAGTTGAATACTGCGCGCCCCGATTTGAATAGGTTGGCTATTTTTTTGTAACCATCCAGAAATAGAAGCTCCGCAAAAAACTTGACTAAACAATTGACTGAATAGAAATGGTAAATTGACGATATGAAATATTTGCCTTATTTTATTTTGCGTAAAATATCGAACTAAAACATTTGATTAAATAAAAAATTGGTAAAATTACCAGTTGGTAAACAAGTTATTGTTTAAACGTTCACTACCCAAATATAACGTTTGCGTTTGGATTATTTGTGAAAAGATCTTTTGCTAAGTAATAATTTAGCAAATGAAATAATTCGGAAAAATTTTTTGGAAGTGAAAATTTGACAATTTCATTTCGGTCAAATATAGGTAGGTTACCCGGCAGATTAAAATTACCTGTTGATAACTAGGTAAACAGAATATGAATCTGAAGATATGCCCAGTGAAGATCCGTTGCATGAAGTTAGAGCTGCACACTTTTTCCATCGTTGTTCTGATCAGAAGTAGTTGTATCAACAACGCTAGTAGAACTCCTGCTAGTACGACCGTGTAGAGAACCACTGTAAATCAAAAGTTATAAACAGATTTAAATAGGAACAAGTTTTGAACTCTTGACCTGTCCTTTTCATCATCTGGGAATGGTAGTTTTATCGCCAGACATCAGTCGCTCCCATAAAAAGCGAAAAAAGAAGAAATAAAAGAATGAGCACTAGAGTGGGTTCTAAAGTATAAGCTTTGAATGAGGCCAGGCTTGACACTCGGATAAAGTCCTTTAGAATTCTCCTGGATTCTAACTAAGCTACCTGGAACCTGGATATGTCTAGCCGTAATTTATCTGTAAATACCAAAAAGTAAACATACTAATTTGCTTTGAACGTCAAGGAAACCGGAATCGGTTTCCTTATAGGCTTAACAAAATAAACGCACTAATTTTTTTTTATTCCACCCCACCCAATGTTCGTTAGGAATCTGTAACTCTTTGGAAATTTAATTATCATAACAGAAGTGTTTGTCCAAATTGATTAGGGTATTTTGGGACGAGCACTCTCCTACATAAATATTATCTAGGAAAACTATGTACGATATTATTTAACCATGTTTTCTCATTTCTGTTTTGTTTCTAAATCAGTTTTTACCGTACTTTGCGTAAGTACTGAGTATTATCTATCCTATGTCCAGAGTTGAAGTTGGAATCTTCATCGCATCCGAAGCTCTCACCTCGGAGTATGGCGTCCGCTATTTCACTGTGGCTTTGTCTGAACTTCGATATATTATCGGCAATTATTTGTAGCTGATTCTTTTGCAACTTTCAGTACCTACATCTGGTTTAGAGGTGTTATTAGGGTTCCACCAAGTGTGACGTCCCTGGTGTTGCACACGTCCATAGGTCACGGTACGCTTGTACGGTACCACTTTAAGATGATGAGTAATTATAACCAAACTACTTTACTTTTGCCCGCAGCTCCGCCCGCGTGGTTATTGGTTATCGGGACCAAACATAGCCTATGCCCTTTTTCAAAGTCTAATCTATCGCTATACTAAACTTCATCAAAATCGGTTCAGTGGTCTAGAGTTACTTTCGCATTTATAATATTAAGTATGGATTCTTATAATATTACGTTACTTACATATAGAAGGTAAACTGTGACAGGGTATTAGATAGTCGACGTAACAGAGTCCCATACAGACAATGATACTGCAACCAGCGAAGTACCAAACTCTGTTCATTTTTAGAGGGTCACTCCAAAATGATAAAAGGGTGAACATTACTAGCACTGAAAAGAAATGACAAGAAAGTGTATTTGTATTATAGCACTGTAGATTAACGCGAAAAATGGGGTTGTTTGACGGACTCTTTATGCTTTTTTAAATTGTAATAATGAATAATGATTTTGAACTCATGCAATTTTAGCTGATTGACACAAGAAATTTCTTTTTTAGTAACGGAGTAAATGCTAGTGTGCGTTTCGTACACTTTCTTCCAGCACTAGAAGTAGCTGTACACTAATCAATTTAGAAATGCCCTTTATACTAAAACTCATTAGTAAATAATTAATGTTCATGAATTTTGGTAACCCTCAAAGGCCAAGGTTAATTTATTCCATGTTTTGATAAATATTTGAATTAAGGGTCCAGAGCTAGGGCTGTAAGTCTGAAATGGGTAAAATGACGCTATAAATATATATTTTTCCAAAATCAAAGTAGCCTAATATAAGTTACTCCTATATTTTCACTGGGTTAGTACCAATCAAATAGAGATTAACCAAAACAAAAGGAAAACATACAAAAGTACGAAGAATTATTGCTTTCGGTTGTACATAAGTCCCGTGTACTTATTTAACAGCTGCTATTTCAAAGTTACAAACAGACACTTTCGCGTTCTTGACAGGTGATTAGATGGAAATCATTACTAATCTGACATAATACTTTAAAGTGCGATACCCTCATATCTCGATCCGATAACACTGATTACTGATTGGCAACCTGTTACCACCAAAGACGAATATGGTTGTAACTAAGTTACGAAATTGTATCTTGCCATCGTGATAAAACTTATCTGTTTTCGACGTTTAGTACAGTAATTTGATCTATAAGTCGCAGTCAACAAGCTTGATCAGCCGTTCAATTATCTGCCTAGGCTGTTAATTAAATGGTGCCATTCAATTATCGGCCTTTATGATCTTCAGCCGTAACCTTTATTACAACATTCAATAAACTGACTGGCTAATGCTTAAGCCATTCGTAAGATGGGGCACCACCCAAAAATCATTCACGTCTGTCCGAAGGTAAGCAGAGGTGTATTCACAGAAAATTAGTGATTTTCTTTTAAATATCAGCTAAATCTGTTCATCCGTTTGAGCGTGATAGAGTAAGATAATAATATAATTATAATATTAGTAAGATATTATATAACTTACCTAATAATGGTGTATAAAACACGATATTATACGGCTTGGCAGATCTCTTAATTTGGATATTGATGACCAGCCTATCGCTTTGATGTGTCACATTATCTAAAGGTGACTTGTACACCAAACCCCATATCGTATGTGTGATCACCAACTGCTTTGTTGATACCTCCCACTCGTTCCTTACTACTGGATCTATGTCTGAAAACTTCAAGTAGAAAAATGCAAAAGGTTTTAGACTAAGTTAATATTGTCTGTTTAGGAAGAAAATGGTTGCAACATGGAGAAGGAAATGATCATATTAGAAATTGTTGTTACCCACGGAGGACGTAGAACAACTATTTCTTGTTGTTAAATAGAAGAACCTCATTACATCTTTTATCTTTTTTTATTTTTTATTTATTTATTTCAATATAAAGTTTACAATAATTTTACACAAGTAGTGTTACAATAACCAGAAAGATTTGTTCGTACGCTACGTTCGTCGCTTAGTCATTGTGTTCGAACACAAAAACATACATTTTATATACATCATTTATTATGCAAGCCAAGCCAACTTCTGCCAGCCTTCGCTGCCCCCGCTGCGCAATCCCGATGGATCCCTGGCCTGGAAAGCAAATTTGCTGGTTAATCTCTTTGCGGCCAACTCCCGAGTCGATGATTGTGGCATGGAGCCGCCGACACTGCCCGTCAGTGACCATGCAATGCCTGATATTCGTATCAGGCAACGCGATATCCGAGCGGTGTTGCAGTCACTCGATGTCCGGAAAGCCAGTGGTCCGGACGGTATTCCAGCGGTGGTTCTGCAAAAATGTGCAGCGGAGTTGTCTCCAATGCCTGCGCGGCTGTACCGGCTGTCCTACAGCTCTGGTACAGTGCCTTCGGCTTGGAAAGAGGCGAATGTACAGCCGATCCCCAAGAAGGGGGATCGCTCAGACCCAAACAACTATCGACCCATAGCCGTCACCTCAGTGCTGTGCAAGGTGTTCGAGCACATTATTAACAAACAGCTCATGCGTCACCTTGAAGATCACTCCCTAATTAATGACTGGCAATATGGCTTCAGGCCGAAACGGTCAGCGGGTGATCTTCTGGCGTATGTTAACCATATTTGGGGTGAGGCTATGGACAAGCACGGCGAGTCATTGGCAATTAGCCTTGACATCGCCAAAGCTTTCGATAGAGTTTGGCACAAGTCGCTTCTTTCCAAGTTACCAGCCGTTGGTCTGCCTCCTAGACTGTGCGACTGGGTTGCCGGCTTCTTGCAGGAGCGCCGTATTCGCGTCCTTTGTGATGGACGAGCCTCGGAGTTCTTGCAGGTAAATGCCGGCGTACCGCAGGCATCTGTCCTATCGCCAACTCTCTTTCTTCTGCATATCAATGACATGCTGTCGACCGGCAGCATTCATTGCTATGCGGATGATAGCACCCTACACGGGAGTTATCATGGACGTCCTGCGGATAAGCAGACGCATATCACGGAAAAAAGGCAGCTTCTTGTCACTGAGCTTGACCGGATCCTGAATCACATTTCCCAATGGGGCTCTGAGAACTTGGTCGAGTTCAATGCCAAGAAGACGCAGGCATGTGCGTTTACAGCAAAGGTATCTTCTTTCCTTCCCCTTCCCACTCTTCAGAGCACGCCACTGCCACTGCAGGACAACCTCAATATCCTTGGTATGGATGTTCGCTGCAAACTGAACAACAAAAACTACATCGAGAGTATCATCAAAGCAGCCTCGCGTAAACTCGGAGTCCTGAACAGAGTGAGACGGTTTTTCACGCCGGAGCAACGGTGTCTTCTTTACAAGACACAAATTCGTTCCTGCGTGGAGTACTGCTCACATCTCTGGGATGGATTCGCTAAGTACTTATTAGATGCTCTCGACAGGTTGCAGCGACGTGCGGTCCGCATTATCGGAAATCCTGAGGTCACGAGTACCCTCGAGTCTCTGCAGATGCGTAGAGATGTTGCTTCCTTGGCAGTTTTTTACCGTCTCTACCATGGTGAATGTTCTGAAGAGCTATTCCAATTAGTCCCACCCTCCCCCTTCCTATACAGGACGACACGTGCAGGACTTAGATGTCACCCCTATACGGTGCAGAACATTCCTTCAAGAACCAAGCGGTTCGGTGACTCTTTCCTTTGTCACACCATTAAGACCTGGAATTCCTTGCCAGCTCACGTGTTTCCCTCTTCCTACAGTCCCGGGTCCTTTAAGCGGGGCGTGAAAAAGCATCTGATGAGGCCGTCAAGCTGAGTGCCACCATTGTTAACATGGCACGTGTATATAATGGTGGCCCTCTTTCTTGAGACTTTACCTTCAGCTTACCATCAGGCGAGGTAAAGTCAAATTGACGTGTCCTATTTATAAAAAAAAAATCCTAGTCAAATACCTACAAGAATTTTTGTATACTTACTAAGATCAACAGTAGTGACACACGAACACATTAAGGACTTTTTTTAAAGAATATGAGCAACCTAAATTATCGAAATTACTGATATTCCCTCTAACCTCTCCAACTAAGCTAAATTGCTTGTGTTAGGAGTGGGTTCACGTCGGTAGTGTAATGGCCAGGATTCGAACTCGGGCCCTCTCGATCGTAAGGCCGACTCCTTAACCACTAAGCTACCGACAATCGGGAAGACCCGAGGAGTTCAACTATCTTGGAACCTGCATCACAATTAATCAGAAGTAATTTAGAGGACTTAGATATATAATGAATACCTACAATTGGTTACAGACAGACCTACAAACGGCAGTCTCTCCCTGGAAAATATAGAAGCTCAGCCGTATCTTAGTAAGACTAGATATCCGGGCCCAACCGAGTTGAGAAAACACACGGCTTAGAGAATGATGACCTACACTCTTTCCTGAATAGCAAAGGAAAGACAATAGAGACAAATAGTCAAATTACATAAATTGTATTGTGTTATAATATTATGGTACAAAATATATGGGAGGTATTTTGATTCCAATAATATATACGGCAGAAACTTATCGACCTATGTTGATATTCTATAGTGAACCTATATGCCACAAAGACATATCTATCGTAAGACAAATATCTGAAGGATGATTTCGGCAACTCTATTATATCTACAAGTAGGTACACACCGCTATTGCTAGGCAGACGACAACAACCGGAACCATTGTGCCTTAGGGACTTCGGTGACAGACGACCGATGTCAATCGTGCTGCCGAAACATATTTCCGGTAGTTAATCGTTTTGATAACTTGGTTCGCAATTGCTCTGACAAAACCTTTGATTGTTCAAAATGTTCACCGTAACATATCAAGACTCAGGACGTTAATAAAATAAAGTCTACAATCTGAAATTTTGTAAGTTTTTGAAACGGATGGATGATTGTTACCCTTTCACGTAAATAGGGGTTAAAGCTTATTATTGTACAGGGTGTGTAATTGAAATGAGGCTATATTAGGGAGTATAATTCTTTCTTGTCCGAAACATAGTTTTTAACACGTCATGGTCAGCTTAGAGAATTTGATGACATTTGCACAAAGTGATTACAATCTGGATGTCATTTAGATACCTGCAAATATACTTGCTGTGGTTTTTTCAAGCGACTGCAATATAGAACTTTTAAGGTTAGTAGAAGGTGCAACAGGATCGGGAGTGCGATCATGATTATAAGGACAAGATTCTGAGTATAAAATATGTATGTAATTATCATTTTCGTAAGTATTTAAAGTATTAAGACAAGCTACTTACCACTATCATTTTGCTATCAGAAGATTCAATAATTTCAAGATTAATTCTATCATGAACCTCCCATGGTTGAATAACAATTGAACATTCATATTCATCGTGCGGCCATCTGTGGAATAGCATACGAATATTCTATCAAAGAGGTCTGGACTGGTCGTCAGTCCAAGTCCGCCTTAGATATTCTCTTTTTCTTATTTTAAATTATAGAAAATGAGCACCTTAATTACTTCTAAAAATGCTTTCTGATGGTAAAAACGTTTTAGAAATGATTTATACTTTCAAAACCTTAGTGTCTACGTTTAAGATTCCTTTGCAGAAGAAAGAAAAATGTTATACCATTGTTTTATTTATAAAAACTTACTTGCTCAAACCTGTATCCGAGTCGACGCACCAAGTGAATACTCTTGTCTGAAAATGCAATGTAGCCTCTCCGCTGGATTCCATTGTTATTAACTCTGAGCTTCTGCCGTCAATTGTTTCTTGGCTATCAGAACTAAAAAACCAGAAAAAAAATATTTAATTAACATTTCATAATAATACATATAATGCTATTATAGTAAAGACTTGCTTTAAATAAAAGCTTTTAAAATGCCAATGTCCTGTTCTTTCCTTTGAATTATAGTCACTTGCATTATTATTAAACTAACATTTCATAATATAATGATATTGTAGTGAAGACTGGCTTTTAATAAAAGCTTGTAAAAAGTTGACACCGGTATATTTTTTGTCAGTTCCTACATTTGAATGATTGTCACTTTACTACTAAGACAACACGCCTCTTTCCCTTTGGGGTACGAAGAGTCAATTACTATATTTCTACTTGTATTTTATATAACTGCCACTTGCGACTTATATTTATGCTTTTGCTTCTTGTACATAGGTACATGATTCTTTTCATAAATGCCGGGCTATATCGTAAATTCTGATCGAAATACGTACACCTAGGTCGACCTGTACCGCGTTGTTCATTTAGTCTCGCTCATAAGTGTGATTTGTCAATCTTCTTACATCTATCCTCTCCACGTGTCTGAACCTTCTAAGTATCATTCGTTATATCTTGGTCAATAGATAAATAATTTACAAGAACCATAACGTTTCTTTATTAAGCTGTTCTTCACCTAAGTGGTTCAAATAATTGCGAATTCTTTTTTTCATGACATTATTCACGGCAATCCTGTGCCTAGCGGGTTTTCACAGTAGCATCCGAACGCATGAATATTTCTTTATCACTGAATCAGCTCGTACCATTTGAAATAGCCGAACAATGGTAATGCAAACGATCCCATTTTGTATAGTTAAGACCATTATTTGCTTATTCATGAGGCGATGGAAGCATCGAGCCGTGAGTAATCGAACTGAGTTATGAGATAATGGAGACAACGGATATCTATAGTACGGTAAGGAAACCACTGTTGCATTTAAATGGCAAAGGTCTTGCTATGAAGATGTTGTACAGTCAGCATCAAATCGATATTGACTATCAAAGTATTCAAAATGTTCTAACCTTCTAACTTATAACGTTCCCCCCTTCCTATTAACTGATTATTCTGAAATTTAGTACACATCTTTAGATCGGGTGATAATTCAAAACAAAATGCCATAAATACAACATTTTGGTATTATCATCATTAGTAGGTCTTAAGATCATTTCGAGCACTTTGATGGTCAAGATCAATCTGATGCTGTATATTCTAAGAAAAGTTTGAATCCATGTTGTATCAACCACCAAAGATTTTTCCAAAGTCCATTTTTCCAAAGTAACTCTATTTTGTGTACTACAAATTATCCAGAGCTGCTGATATCACTCCTGTGACCATCATGTTTTGTTTTCGATTCGGCCACTCCTATATGCTTTTAATGCAAGAGCTCGTACCACGAACGTGATTTTATAAATCTTTAATTTTTTTTAAAGAAATGAGATGTACCTAATAAGGTCAGAAAAATAAAATTTATCTTAAACTTTGGATATTTACAATGTACTCAAATTCAAAAAAGTAAAAAATAACATCTTTATGAAACCTTGCATTTTATAATGGAGTTTCTAAATAATAATTTTTTTTCACAAACTTATAAGTCTTATTCAAAATAATTAATAATTTTTTTGCCGATCGTCCGATCGCTTTCTAATTCTTTAAAAAGTAATAGGTCTAAGTAAATATTTCTAAGAAAATCTACTTACTTGAATATGTGAAATTTGGGATGCCATATTTGTCCTTGTCGAAATTTGAGGCGGTTCGTTCCATTGTACTTAGGTGGAAACCATGCCATGGTGTCATCTGTCCAGCTCTGGAAGCACCACAATAAAATTATTCGTATAAGCATCATTAGTTAAGGTTTGCTATTATGTGAAAAGAGATTTCTAACAAAATAAATGCAGGTTTTGGTTACCAAAGGTATTTAAAGCGTAAAATAGTGAAATATGGCTAAATGTTTATGTAATTTCGACTACAGCAGTCGAATAAAATAAGAGTGGTTCTGGTTTGCCAAAATAGTGGATAATCTAAACGTTAGTGATGTCATAAGACAGCTGTTTCCACAGCTCACTTTATAGGACTTTCCTGCGACATCTATGAAAATGCTCAATACGTACTATTACAACTGACATTCCTGTAGCCAGTTTTGATAGGAATGCATTGTACTTGACACTGGTAATTTTAACTCCAAGTTTGACGTTCATCGTTGGGTTAGGTGATATCCAGGGAAGCTTGTATAGCAAGATATCTCTTTTCAACATATCTGATACTGAAACCTGTTGATCAATTTCTTGTGAGGATGCCGTTACTGTGAAAAAAACCTTTGTTATAAAGTTTTAAATTTTTTTTTCATGTGGGGGTACATCTCAATATGAATACACCTCACCTGAGAGTAAATTACAGGGAGTCTTAGGAATTGGGCTCACCACCACCAATAAAAATAATCATGCTACGATAGTGGATTTCAGTTTGAAGGTCTCTTCAGTTGCTTTTTCACGTCCCGTTATGAACAAATGTGTCGAACTCTTTGAAGAGTCGTCAAAAAGAAATTAAAAAAAAGCGGCCAAGTGCGAGTCAGCATGTAGGTAAATTGCGGTTTACGATTTATGAAAAAAACTACTTACTAGATCACATTCAAGCCAATTTTTGGTGGAAGTTTGCATGGTAATGTACATCATATATTTTTTTAGTTTTATCATTCTCTTATTTTGGAAGTTACGGGGGGGGGGGGGTTTACACACATTATCCCACTTTGGAAGTGTCTCTCGCGCAAACTATTCAGTTTAGAAGAAAAATGATATTAGAAACCTCAATATCATTTTTGAAGACGTATCCACACGTACGGGTATGATGACAAAAAAAAAGACGGGTTGCACTCTGGGAGTGCCGGCAGAAGTGAAAACATTTTCTTTTTTCCTTTCTTCGTTATATACATAGAAAAAGATAAAAAGAACATACCATACCATACCTATAATATAGCGCTAATCATAGAACCTATCACTTATTTTCTGCTAATTTTCTGTCAGAAGAAATTAATAAATTATGAAAAGAAAAAATAAACACAAAAAGTAAAAAATTACAGAAGGAAAAAATAATCATAAGAAGTAATAAATTACAAAAAGTAAAAATAATCACAAAAAGTTTCAGAAGGCCAGGTGGTTTGAACCCGATACTATTTGAAACTATAAGGACTTACAGTCGAAGTGCTTACCGTTTAAGCTACGACGCTATCCATGGCAAATTGCAAAATAGATAGTATTTACCTAATCTTGTATGACGTCAGTCGTCGGTTACGGTTCAAAGGTCAACTAATCCTGACGCTTCCTTAACATTTTACACCCATCCAACGCCGCTAAAGAAGTTTTCACTTCAAAAATTGTGTTTCAGTTGTAACTATGGGGAACCCCCATAATTTTTTTCTATTTTTGTGTGAAAATCTTAATGCGGTTCACATAATACATCTACTTACCAAGTTTCAATAGTATAGTTCTTATAGTATCGGAAAAAAAGTGGCTGTGACATACAGACGGACAGACAGACAGACATGACGAATCTACAAGGGTTCCGTTTTTGCCATTTGGCTACGGAACTCTAAAAACGGCGTGTGTATGATTTATGTAACATAACATATAAACTCACGCCTTTTATCCCCGAAGGGGTAGGCAGAGGTGCTAGCATGATTTATGTATGATGTTTTATTTTGTAAGCAGGTATTTAGTTCTACTTCTCTTACTATTATGTGATAAATTCAAGTTAATTACTTACTTTCACCCCCACCACGAGTTGGAATAGGACAATCATACAGGAATTTCACCTCAACACCGTTCCACGCAGCAAAACTGAAGTACTTAATTTCAAGAGGGCTAACGTCGTTGTATGCAATTATCGGTAAAGTTTCGCCCTCCTTGCCAAATTCTATCAAACCATCTGTAAACAATATAATTAGTAGTATATATTGATAATTCTTTCTTGCACAGCGGGAAACTAACAGTAAAGACAACAAGTAAAGAGTTGTATGTACGATGGGCGGCCTTATTGCTGAAAGTGATTTCTTCCAGTCAACCAATACAATATAGGTGAGAACTTCAATTTTCGCATAATGCCTGGTTTGCAATGCAACAGACAATAGAGAGCCATGCAATAAACAGTCGCCAGCTAATAAAATATTAGAAAGAAAAATGTAGGCTCGCTACGATTGCCGAAACTTGTTTATTATTCATATATATGTACCTACATGACTAATTAATTACTTTATGTGAAAAATCTGTCGCTCCGCTTTAGCAGTTCACAAGATATTGTATATAATTGGAATCTTACCATGACTAATTTTAATATAGAAGCCTCGCATCTCAAAAGTAGACAGTATTCCAGGCGTTGGAACTGAAACCCTGTCGTCAGACTTTAAGCGGCGTCTTAGTTCTGTAAACTTATTTCCACCACCACCAATCACTGGAATAGTAGATTATGGCACAAGTGTGTAAAGTTGGTGATTACCGCTGAGGCGATATTGAGACCCGAGCCGTGAGGCGAGGATCTAAAGAGAGCCGAAGACGGTAATCAACAATACACACGTGTATTATACGACATTTTTCATTTCACTTTTGAATAATGTCATACTAAAGCAGATATTTAACCTTGCAGTTTTCAGATAGTAAACATTCCATAACGTTAAGGACTTCACATCAAACACATCATATATCGGACGTTGTACAGTATTATGTGCATATTTCGGGCGGTCTACTAAGTACATACATCATTTTCTTCATAACTAATACTTTTAGACATTTTAATCAATAAATAACTATAATTTCACCGGTAAAAACGAATTGCTAAACTTTTTGATACTGGCGGATTAGCGGGAATAATAAAAAAGAAAAATACTGGCCACAGTCTAAAATTATGAGGGTTTTTTTTATAACTTTTACAAAATTGTGAATTTACTTAAAGTTTTAAACAGAAAGAAAACAAAAGTTATATTTGAGTAAAAGTTTTGTTTATTTTACACGTACAAGATGAAATTTTCTATTCAAATAAGAATTTAAATAATAATTTATTTGTTCTAATCTTTTTGTATCTATTTTTTTTTAAGAATAATGCATCTCAGCCTATAAAATTAAAAAAAGTCATTATCCCACTCGTGATTTAATAACAATCAAAAATCCACAGTTTGATAATAGGCATCATGATGTGCCTAATTTGTACCGTTAATTGATGGCACTTTATGGACCTTACCACTCATATTGAATTAAATCACTTGTTCTGTGCCACAATATTAATTAATTTATATCGGTTCAGCACTTCATTAGTGACAATGGTGAAGCCGAAATCGAAATATTGTACATCAATATGATACAATACCAAACGTGTGGGGCCCAACAAAATCTTCGAGACCTTTCTTCTTGAGGCCCGGGGACAGAAGGCGTTCGTTCCCATAAAACCAAATTGTGACGCGGGTTCTATGTTTTCGGTAAAGGCTTCGAATGTAATAAGTACTTAAGTAAGTGCTAATTTCTTATTCTTACCAATCTCATATACAGGATCAGTACTTTCCGGTCTTGCTACGGGCGATAATAATATATGCCCATTACTCATAGCTTGTATACCTAAATGCATTTCGAATACCATTTCAGAGTCCTTTCTTATTGCCACTAACTCCTCGTCGTCTACTTTATAGATGGTCTCGTATGTGTAGCCGTATTTGCAGATATGCTCTTTGCATGCTCGTGCCACTGGAAGAATTTTTTGCACTGGTTACACTGGTGCAAGCCTATTTAATAGTTAGTTTTATTTATACATTCTTTTGGCTTTTCTTTCGGGCTTAGAAGGGTTGGACAGAAGTCTCTCCCGAAAAAATCATATCAAGAGAAAAAAAATCTTGATAGTACAAGTATAAAGTTATTCTTAAATAACAAAATAAACACTTACTTTTCGGCGTGAATACGAATGTTTCATTACTAGCATTGGTACTTATAAACATATAAATGGCCACAAAAAGTAAACTCCACATCATGTTTCACTTTTAAACTTTCCAACCTCAACAACACAATATAACAATAACAATATAACGAATTAAACCAAAATATATTTTAGACGGACAGAGATAAAATTTTGTGGTCCATCGAGATGCTTGAACAGACATGCTCTGTTTAAAATGGGATGCTACGATACTTATCACTTCCTGAAACGGGACAATATGTTGGAAAAAACCTCGATAACAAGGACATACGAGTTATTTTTAAAATAACTGCAATGAATGAATGAATCTGTTGTAAATGGGACACATGGCCAAGAAAAGAAGTATGTCCACCTAAAGGTGAAGCTCTACTCGGCAACATTTGAGCAGTGTTGAGCAATGTTGCCAAGTGACGTGCAACCTGACGCGCGACTTTTTGTTTTTTTGGACGATTGATCATGCGTGGACAGACAATATTGTCCCGTCGTGTTACGTGTCTTTATTGTGCAACGTTGTGCTGCAATGTTGCTTAGTGCATATTAGCTTTCACTTTAGGCTTCATTATATAAAAAATAAAGATTTGTAGGTACTTATTTCTATAGTCATGTGTAGTGTTTGTACATAGGACCTCCTGATGATTTTTGGGGACCAAGTAATCCACCTGTAAATCGATACACATGCTGATCGACGTAAGTTTTCTTCAAGGTATTGGGAGGTCAGACGCAAGTCGCTTCCATAAGAGTTGTATAATCGTCTCAATATTATAACGTTAAAAATCAGAGGGAAGGCGAGGCTCGGCAGGCACACCACAGCATAGATAATACAATACAGATTTTTAACAGTCTTCAAAAAGGGGTGGTTCTCAATTTGGACACACTCTTATTTTTGCACTAGCTTTTGCCCGCGGCTCCGCCGGCGTGGATATCGGTTATCAAGACTGAACACAGCCTATGTCCTTTCTCAAGGTCTAAACTACCTTTGTACCAAATTTCATCAAAATCGGCTTGGTGGTTTAGGCGTGAAAGACGGACAAACAAACAGACACACACATACATTCCCATTTATAATGTCAGTATGGATTACCAAATACGGGGCAAATCGCTGCTGAGCCATTCAATAAATCTTCATCAGTCATCGTTGCTCAAATAAAATAACCTATATAATATTTTCCGTTACATTGACAATACATTTAAAGAATTGCTGCATAAAAATGATACTGCTAGCTACAATATCATGCAAACGGATGCTGTTATCTACAGGACGTGAGATAAAGCCGTGTAACTAAATTACAACAAAATACTATTATTTATATCTGGCTTATCCCACTGGCCTTTATTATTGCTTATTACGCAGTTTAACTTCGTAAAGTTTATTATAGGACCTTTTACTTTTACCTGGATAGTGTTAGATCTAGTGTGAATATCGTTTTGAAACGGGTCTGTCGGTTTTTGTACACTCGTTTTTCATGAGATCTTTGCCAGATAGGTCCAGCCAACCAGATAGGACCTTTAGCAGAGGACGTAATAAAAAGTAACCCATATATACAAAGATCATTATATCAAGCAAAACATACAAAAAATTTGAATATGTATTTTTACATTCTTTCTGGCACCTTTGAAGATCGAAATTCTTAAGATTTCCTTGCGAAATCATTTTTTCTTCTGCATCCCAGTTGCCCCCCAGTATGTACTGTGGATCTTAGGAGACGCTCTTTTACTCCCTCTTCGCTTGGTTTAGTTAGCATTTACTGGCACGAATGTCGTCTGATTTCTAACCCCACAACCTTAAAATATAAGCCTTCGACAGAGCCTTGTCCGTCAATCATGGATTTTCACTATAAGTTAAATGTAATGTTTTCAGATTCATTTATTTCAGATTAATTTATTTGCATAAACACGGGTTAAATGAATTACATGGATGTTGTTACAGTATAATTGTCGTATGTTAAAGTGCCAACATGTTTTGCCAGGACAGGCGTACAAAAGTTATATTATCGATAATTAAAAGATTTTTTTAAATTAATAATAAGTTTCATAATGTTATGTCACAATTATGAAAATTAAATAGCAAATTACGAAAACATTAACCTAGTCAATAGCATAAATTAGAAATTAAATAGTTCATGTCAATATTTAAATTTAAAAATGTCAGTGTTTTGGAGAGGTCTTTGAAATTGGAGGGAATCTTCTTTTATGTAGACCGACTCTCTGATTAAACTAATAAGGACATGTTTACTCTAAAATTTGACCTCAAAAGTTACGCGTAATAATTAAATTAGCATTAAGCATTAATGATAAAAACTGGCATAGCTCCAAAATCCCTGCCTTGATACTTGGGACATTCTTGGTGAAATGCAAATTGCGTGGTGTTAACGTGTTTTGCTTTAGACTCTATTTACAATATACGATCAGGCATGAACATTTAGAAATATAGTTGCTCAGGTCAACACAACTTTTTACAAGTCATATCTTGTAATAATCCTCGGGTAGACAGGGCCTTACCAACGTCCCTTAGACTAAATCAACCACACCTGCTAGTCGCCCTGTTAAACAATAAAACAGGCTCTGACCCATGCTTTTCTCTTTGGGTTAGGAGATCGGATGGTAGTCATTCCTGGAAGATCGAGAACGATAAGTGACGAAAAGAAACGAAATCCATGGAGCTAGTAATTTGTATTTTTTTTATAGGACAGCTCACATGATATGACCTCATAACAACATTGACGCCAAAGCCGATTGATTGAAGCCATAATCTCAGGGAAGAGCGTCACCTTTAAAGACACCCTGCGGCACGCGGTGCCCGCCAACAGAGGAAACTCAAGTGTCGAAGGTCGATGAATGACCTCCGTCCCCCATTAGCGCGGGCCTGGGGGTGACGGATGAAGCCGCCTGTCACCTTAGCAGAAGCATGCGGCGGTGGAGGAGCGTGCAGTGCGCCCCACCCCCATACCGGGGACGAGTTGGGGACCCCATGGTCCCCCACCCGAAGTGGGACACATGGAGAGAGATGGCCCTGGGTCAGCCGGGGTGCGAGGGATATTTACTAGCTATCTCACCTTCGACCTCGCACTCCGACCCACAGACGGCGTGCGTTGTTTCCGCAGTTGGTTTTGACTCCCTAGATTTATAGTTTTGTTCGTATCTTAAGGCGACTCAAAACTGCTATTTGTAATTCAATCAGTTTTTCTCAGTCTTCTCATACGGCAAAAAGTGTATAAATTTGTCCTGGTTTTATTTAATGCTCTTGCACTATTTTACAGTTATTAATCAATAGTCGAATAAATGTATCCGGTTGTATACAATATTCCAGATATCTCTTTTGATGTTTACTAAACCAATAAAATATTTATTTTATTTGGTCCTTATACACGGTGTCCAGAAAGGGTATCGGGTATTTATAAGTTCAATAAAACAAAAATTATTTGTAAGCAATAATTTTTTTTATTGTATATTGTTAGCATATTAATTGGAAATTTATTTGGAAAAGATGATGTTATCCAAATGATGACCGTTACGTTGCTGGCACTCTTCTAAACGCGAACTAACATTGGCGATAACACGTTGACACATAGCTTTCGATATTGCTGCCATTTCTGACCTGATGTTTTGCTTCAATTGGGTTAGGTTCGTCGGATTATTTTGATAAACCTTACTTTTAAGGTATCCCCATACAAAATAGTCAAACGGGCTAAGGTCGGGGCTTCTGGGAGGCCAGTAGATGTTACCCCTTCGCGAAATGACTTTATTAGGGAATAATTCGTTAACCACACCCATTGAGTCATTTGAGGTATGGCAAGTGGCCCCATCTTGCTGGAACCACGTTCTTGAGTTGAAACCAGTAAACTCCTGCAACTCTGGAACCAAAAAAACTCGCAACATATCGCAATAACGGTCACTATTCACATTGATTGCTCGGCCTCGTTGGTCTTCATGAAAATAAGGACCAATAATGCCTTTAGCAGACATAGCTGCCCAAACAACGACCTTTGGGCTGTGCAGGGGTCGTTCATGCTTTCGCCTCGGATTCTCCACTGCCCAGTACCGACAATTCTGCTTATTAACATGACCATTCAGGTGAAAATTGGCTTCGTCGCTGAACAGTATGTTTTCAAAGTTATTAAATCGCTGCAGCATTTCGTTCGCAAAATTCAGTCGATTAGCATAGTCCGTAGCCTTCAATTCTTGAACCAATTGAATTTTGTAGGCTTTTAGAAGCAAATCTTTCTTTAAAATTGAATGTAAGGACGATTTTTTGATGTTCAAAGCTTGGCTTCGCTTTCGGATGGATAAAGACGGATTTTTACGAATTGACGCCTCAACTTGTTCAATTGTTTCTTCATCGCGAACTGAACGAGGGCGACCAGAGTTTTGAATTTTAATCGTCGCACCTGTATTCTCAAACATCCTGATCCATTTCCTTATACAGACGTTGAGCAGTCACTATTGAATCGCCGTTACGGTAATACGCTCGTACGCAAAATGCGCGATGTGTTCCCGAGTACTGTTTCATCGTGATTAAAACTCCACAAAATGGCGGACGTCACGAACCCCTCCCCGCTCCCTTTCGTCGCCCCGTTTCGAATATGGCGCGACAACAAATACCGGATACTCTTTTTGGACACCGTGTATATGAAATTGGACTTTTATGTGGAAACAGAAAAAAAAATTTCAGTCTTTTTATTTAATCAAGCAATGTGTATACCGTTGTTATTTATGCACTTTGCCATTTTATAGGCTGTTAATTGATTCCTTTGCTGAAAAAATTGCGGGAGCGAGAAGTAACAGAATCTTTGAAGGCGTTTTGGACTGCCTCATCTGAATTGTTTTTTTTTTCCAATTAAGAAATTATCCAACTTTCGAAAAAAGTGGTGATCGGTTGGAGCAAGATCCGGGGAGTATGGTGGGTGACGGAAATTTAGAATCCTAGCTCCTCTAGTTTCGCCACCGTCTGTTGTGCAGTGTGTGGTCTAGCGTTGTCATGCAGCAGCAGTGGGCTAGAGCAGTTGAATAATCTCGGCGGTTTAACGGCTAGCTTTTCCATCATGGTTTCCAATTGTTGGCAATACAGATCTGCTGTAATCGTCTAACCAGATCTTAGGAAGATGTAGTGTATGACTCCAACGCTGGTCCACCAGATATTAACTAGTACCTTTTTTTGAGTCAACTTTCGCTTGGGGCAGGATTTAGCCGGTTCTCCAAGGTTTAACCACTGTGATTTACATTTCCGATTATCATATAGGATCCATTTTCAATAACAAGTAATAATATGATTCAACATTCCCTCATTTTTGTGACGGTCGTGTAACGTGACGCAGCAGACGACGCGTGTTTGTTGGTTTGCTTGACTTAATTTTTAAGCTTTTCACTTTTCCAATTTTTTTCAAATGATTCAGAATGGTTTAAGATGGATCAGCTTCCACGATCACTTTCAAATCCTCGTTGACTACTAGGGTCTCTGGTCGTCCAAGAGATTTATTCTGGAGGTCAAAATTTCCAGAACGAAAGCGTTGGAACCAAAAACGTACTGTATTTTCTTTAACAATGGTTTCTCCGTACACGATATTAATCCATCGAGTTATTTCTGCAACGCTGCTGCCGCGATGAAACTCGTATTCGAAAATAATGCGATATTTTAAGTTTGCCATATTATGCACATAACGATGTCAAAGTAAAACGATTTTTGAGATCAAAATGACCAGTTCTATAAAACGCCAATTAAATATGTAAAGACCTCTTATTGATTATATTTATGTACTTTTATAATTTAAATGAATGGTTTTAGCACCCAGCCTTAGAAGTACATGCCTGAATAGATCTGAATTTAAATGAAATGTTACTGATTGCAAGTAAAACAACTTTAAATTTTTTTGTTTACATTGTGTCCGACATTTTCACGTTTAGGTTGAAATTAGGATTGTAGTAGCAACGCAATACTCTGCTGAAACGCTACTACAATATCACAAATAGGGTAAATAATACAGTAAAATAAAATAAGTGACGATAATTATTTGACCAGTAATTTGCACAAAGTATAATATTTCCAGTCAAAATGTTCATTTGCATTCTAGGAATTTTCCAGTCAGTGACGATTTGAATGGATTTCATAACGTATATTCCGTAACTTATATTTGATATTGTTTGATTACTTCAATTTATTTGAGTTCAGTATAAAATATAATTTATCTTGCAATTAATTCTGTATCATATAAAAACGTCACCATTTCATTTTGATACTTTTATATCAATTAGCAATAAGTATCTTCCATCAATATCGACCACAATTCATCAAACAGTAGTAGGTATGCTGATGGAATATTTGGAACGTCTCAGGAGCAATTAATACACTCAACGAATACTCGGAACAAATCCTTCGGTGTTAAGTGAGTGGTGCAATTAACGTCACTCATAAAAGACCGTCTAAGCTCCGATCGTGAAGTATCTATAGCGGGACTACTTCAAACCCGATGCTCGACCTGCTGTAATTAGAGCGAGAATTTTCAATTCGTTTACTTAATTTCCTGACTAATTTGAATTTATTAAATATAATTGTCCTTTGTGAACGGTTTTAAGACACATGCTGAAGTTGAAATAGCTTCTTTCTCTTCATGCAGTTGCAATGTTTGCACTTTGACGCCCGGAGAAGTTCTCTTAATCTTCCTATGAATAATTTAGGTTATACTTGTGTCTCGCTGCTGCAGCAAGTTGATACGCCCCTATCAAAAGGCAGTACCTTTTGATAGGGGCGTATCAACACTGATATTTTAGTTAACTTCTTCCTTTTAATCCAGCGAGCCAATTTCCGTCATTAGATATTTTTTTAAGGTTTGTTGTTAGATTGGAAATTTGCATTATTTGACACTCACAGATTCTATCAAGATTTTGAAACCTCAACATAATTTTTGAAGACGTATCCATAGATCCACACACGTATGGGTTTGATGAAAAAAATTTTTTGAGATTCAGTTCTAATTATGGGGAACCCCCAAAATTAATTGTTTTTTTTCTATTTTTGTGTGAAAATCTTTATGCGGTTCACAGAATACATCTACTTACCAAGTTTCAACAGTATAGTTCTTATAGTTTCGGAAAAAAGTGGTTGTGACATACGGACGGACAGACAGACATGACAAATCTATAAGGGTTCCGTTTTTTGCCATTTGGCTAGGGAACCCTAAAAAGGAACTAGTCAACATCAACAGCTCACACCCTACGTGACCCAGACGTTCCCGACTATAACCTATCTCTAAGTATGTCATCTAGATCCGTTTAGCTGTTCAGGCGCCTGTACAAATATGAGTGAAATGTAGAATTTTAACAGCTTTCAAATTAATTACATTTTAATATCTCTTGAAATAATTAAAAATGAGTTTGCTCGAAACCTTTCTTTACCGTCTGTCACGGTCCCTGAAGAGGTTTTTGTTTTATAACTAGTCATGTTGATTGATGGCATTGCTAATTCGTGCGAGGCGTACTATACACGTAATTCGCACTCCAAATAAGATATTTATCATGAGGCAATTCATACATACATACATTCACGTCTATTTTCCTCCGGGGTAGGCAGGCACAACAGCCTGCTATCTGACTATCCTTACATAATTCGCTTTTATAATATTATGTCTTTATCTAATCGACATTTCTACGCGGAAAATAACCTATTTTTAATTCAATCATACAGGAACATTATTACTGCGACAATGACTAGGACCGAAGGTCCAGATTAACGCTTAAGCAGCATGCTATGACTCCTATGCACCTGTGCTAGATACCTACCTATAAATAGGTATGTACCTATTATAAACAAGCTGTTTAGATCAAAAATATACGAGTAGGTGCATGCTATGACTCCTATGCACCTGTGCTAGACTACTTACCTATAAATAGGTATGTAATTATTATAAACAAGCTGTTTAGAACAAAAATATACGAGTAGGTGCATGTTATGACTCCTATGCACATGTAATAAACTACCTGCCTTTAAATAGGTACCTACTATAAACTAGTTGTTTAGAACAAAAATTGTATCACAGTGTGGGAGCCGTGATAAATAAAAATCATTCATT
Organism: Eilema caniola; assembly: GCA_949126895.1. Taxonomy (NCBI): domain Eukaryota; kingdom Metazoa; phylum Arthropoda; class Insecta; order Lepidoptera; family Erebidae; genus Eilema; species Eilema caniola. Next base: position 8,835,951 of record OX421460.1, on the reverse strand, counting down.
TAAATTTAAGAGCCTCGCTCTTGTCTGTGGAGTAACTTCCATTCATTCCTATCCATCGCCCTATTCTTGACTTCCTGAAACGACATGATGTTAACCTTCTCCTTTATTTGGTCCATATAGCTCCTCCGAGGTCTTCCTCTTTCTCTCCTACCCTCAACTTTTCCTTCCATTATATTCTTTATTAACTCATCGTGTCTCATCAGGTGTCCTATCATTTTCCCTCTCCTATTCTCTATTATTTTTAAGAGTTGCTTATTTTCTTTCACCATTTTCAGAACTTCTTCATTTATTCTTCTTTCCGTCCAGCTTATACCTTCCATCCTCCAATAAAAATAGATAGTGAAAAATAAGACAAGAATAAATTTTGAATTTCGAATGTGTAATTAATATTGACCCCTTTCTATGCCGAAATAGTGCACTTCTTCCCTGCTACAAAATATGCGAATAAATTGTTGCTGATTAAGGTGTGGTCTTAAAAAGAACAACAAATCAGTTTAAGTTTTAATACCATAGTATTACTATCTCTAGTATACATAGAAGGTATGGTAAAGAGTAGACTAATTCATTAAGTAAAACGTGAAAAATTTACTTTGCTGGTGAACTTCAGCAGTGAAGTTCAACTAACCTCAATAATTGACCTCCTCTTTCTTACCTTTGATAAAATCCGGTTTTAAACACAAGAGCTCCGGAGCCGGAGGGGGAGGTTATGTCGGACTCGAACCGACTAAACCGCACGCCGTCTCTGGGTCGTAGTGCTAGGCCGAAGGTGAGGTTGTCATGCGACATATCCCTCGCACCCCGGCTGACCCAGGGCCATCCCTCTCGGTCTGGCCCTCCTCGGGAAGGGGGGGACCACGCGGTCCCCGACTCAACCCCGGTGTGGGGAGGCGCGCATCGTCCTACGATGCGCGCCGCCGCCGTGGCCTGCTTCTGCTAGGGTGACGGGCGGCTCCACCCGTCACCCTCAGGCCCGCGCTCATGGGGGGCGGAGGTCAGTCTGCGCCCTCCGACGCCCGAGCCGCCTTCGGGCGCGTGCAGCGATGTCAGCGACCCTTTCTCGCTCATCGCGCCGCGCCCGCTCTGCTGTCTCCTTCGCGAGCATGACCTGCTCGCAGAAGGAGGCGCTGGCCGCCCACGCATCCGCGCAGCGGATCATCGCCGCGAGCAGGGTGGAGAGCGTGAGCACGCTCACCCCCAGGGCCGCCACAAGCTCCCGCCTCGGCGTCTCAAATGCCGGGCACTCGGTGAGCGTGTGCAGCCCCGAGTCCACGCTCGCGTCGCAGTGATGGCACTCGGGCGTTGGCTCTATACCCATCAGACGCAGATACCGCCCGAAGCTACCGTGCCCGGTGATAATCTGCGTCTGACGATACGAGAGGCTACCGTGTTGCCTCTCTAGCCACTCCCCCATGATGGGCCTTACCGCCGCAATGACGGCGTGCCCTGCGCGTGGTTGCCCAAGTCGTCGCTCCCACTCGGCCACCATGACCTGGTGGAGCCGGGATTTCTCGGCCCGAATATCCTCGGGCTCGGGATCGAATCCCCGCTCCCGCGCCTCCTTTCGGAACTGATATAGTGCCGAAAGGGCCCTCGCTTCCAGGATCCACGGTGGCGATCCGGCCAGGAGACTCGCCGCTTCGAAGGATATCGTGCGGTATCCCCTGATGGCCCTGGAGGCCATCGTGCTCTGCGCCGTACGGAGCAGAGGCAGGAATCTGGCCTCCAGGGTGTCCGCCTACACGGGGCACCCGTATAGGGCCATGGACCGCACGACACCCGCGTAGAGTCTCCTGCAGGAGGACTCTGGGCCCTTCAAGTTGGGCAACAACCGGCCCAAGGCATTCGCCGTGAGCACCAACTTGGGGCGCAGACTTCGGAAATGCTGTCCGAAGTCCCATCGACCATCAAGCACGAGCCCCAGGTATTTCAACCGGGGCTTGATGTCGATGGGAGTACCTCCCACTGTTAGGCTGGCTCCCGGACCTGGCCTGCGCCGAGGGCCATGAAAGAACATGGCCTCGGACTTGTGCAGAGCCACCTCGAGACCCAGCCGCCGGATCCTGTCGACGACCTGAGCAACCGCGGTCGTGGCCCTCAGGGTCGCTTCGCGGTGCGTAGCCCCGCTCACCGTCACTAGCGTGTCATCCGCGTAACACGTGACGGTGGCCCCGTACGCGAAGTCACCGCGAAGCACCCAGTCGTAACCGATGTTCCACAGGAGCGGCCCCAGGACCTCGCACGACATCTCACGCCTACCGACTCCCGTCGAACTTGGGTAGATGACGGCTCTCTCCGTCAGGTACGCCCCGACTATGCGGCGGAGATAGAGAGGCACGTCGTGGTACACGAGTGCCTCCCTGATGCAACTCCAGGGCAAGGTGTTAAAGGCGTTGGAGATGTCCAAGGACACCGCCAACATCACCTCGCCCCGGGCAACCGCATCCCCCGCCAGAGTCCTCACGCGCATGATGGCATCCACAGTGGAACGCCACCGGCGGAACCCAAACTGGGTGTTCGCCAGGTCCGGCCCCACTCTAGAGAGATGCTCGACGAGGCGCTTGGCAATAACTCTTTCGAAGAGTTTGCCCACCTCGTCGAGCAGCACTATGGGCCGGTATATAGCTACTCTAATAAAAATACTCAATGGGTGTTCTACTGTTATTAAAATAAGTTATTTAACGGAGCTAATTAAATTAAGAATGGTAAAAGAGCAGTAAAAGTTCCATCTGTCTTATTTTATCGCTTTTATTCATTTTTAATCACAAAAATTATCATGTTACTAGCTCTGCCGGCGTAGATGTCGGTTATCGCGACCAAACATAGCCTATGTCCTTTCTTAAGGTTTAATCCACCCCTATACCAAATTTCATTAAAATCGGTTCAATGGTTTAGGCGTGAAAGACGGACACATAGACACACGCATACTTTCACATTTATAATTGTTTATTGCATAGAATTTTATTTTTTCCTTATAATTTACTCTAATGTATCTGACGTTTCACAGCAAACACCTATACCCCGTCCGTTACGTTATTATATTTTAGACAGATGGAAGTAGTAATTGCATGAGAATTAGTTAATAAAATCGATCGATTAAAACAATCATTAATCGATGAATGAAAATTTAGGTACATATAATGATTTCATGTGGAATTATTATGATCTATATGTCGCTGCCAACTAGCTTAATCAGCCGTCCAATTGAATGCCTAGGTAGTCAACTAAACGCCGCCATTCAACGGCCTGAATGGTGTTCAGCCATTTTATTAAACGGCTAGGCAAATAGCTTGGACCGATGACGTTTAACTACTTGCTTAGCCATTTAATGAAACAGTTAGAAAAACGACTAATTTCTGCATGGTTATAAAAAAAATAACCACGAAGGCTTAACGCGGGGCTTCTAACCTAACCTAACCAAGTTGGATTGCTCAGCTATCACAATAACACCTCTGTCTACCCCCTCGGGGATTTACAGGTAAGTTTATGTTTGTATGTATGTAATTTTTTATTTTATGTCTGTACTCATTTCATAAATTTATTATGAAACGATTGTTGGCCATAACGCACACGCTTATCTAAAAACAACACAATATAAATTGGCAGGCAGGCAGCCTCAATCGAAAATCTACCTGTTTGGCTAGGCACCGACTTTAATAAAAGTCCTATGTGTATTTTTATATTTTCAGTAATATTCATTATTTTATTTTTTTTAACTTTTCGTGACATTTTTATTCTAGAAGTACAGAGCAAGTTATTTTTTTTATAGTTTACAAGTATACTACAGAATAATACTAAATAATAAAAATTATGCTAAATACATACAAAAATAACATAAAAGAGGGGGAGAGACTGCAACTTTAGGCGTCGAAAAATTCCTCCCCATCGATACTGGTACCGTGCCCAAACGGCATTACTACGCTGAATAGCGATACTAATTTTTTGAGCGAGGTAAAGGCCAGCCCTAGGGTCACGGGAAGAGTCAATTAGGCGCTTCACTATTTCTTTGAATAGCGCCCCCAACGTTTCGACTCCGAACGGCTCAAAAATATAATTACCAGTTAAATTGGTACATTTGCGCCGTTTGAGAGTCTCCGCTGATACAGCAGCAGCGAATGCGCAATCCATTGTACTTGGAAGATGGGAAGGCGCCAGGGTGTCGACGCAAGTTGCGTCCCACACCAAAGGCCTAGCCATCTTTCAAGGCAACAACGACATATAATCCGGTCTCCTGCCATTGTCGCGCGCCAAGCCAACGCCGGTGGTGACAAGAGCCCGACGGATAATGGCGTTAATGTCGGCATGTCGGGACATGCAGCCTGCCCTTCTGCTACAAGATAATCCAAGAAAATATTTATTTTTTTTTTAAAAATAACTTATTTTTCCCTTTTTAATGAGCTTAAGACTGACTTGTTGAAAGCGCTTTCGGATGAGCCCATTAACCACGCTACTACTATAACTAACAAGCTACTTATGAGATAGTTTTGAGATGAAACATTTATCTCAAAGTAGGAAGTATGCATCGAAGGTTCTTTGAAAATAAACAACTTGAATGCAAACTAGAAAACTCAGAAGCACTGAAAAATAGAATACCATGAAAGATAATTTAAATTGCTACATGCTGGTTGACCTATCTTTAATAAACTACCTGTAGAAGGAATAATATTCGTCCCATAACCCAAACGAGACAATTATAACGTGTGTCGTTAAGGGACTCCATTATCTGCCTATTTATTACCTTATTATTTACAGCCGCAATTAGGTACGCCTGCCTTACAAGATCGACAGAATATCCTCTATAACATAAACGAGACATACGTGCTGTAAATCGCTAAGGAGTTCTGTTGTCTGTCTTTGTACTCCAAGCCTAAATCACTCCATCATGTCGTTGAACACAGTTATGTACCAACCGTATCACAGAATGATCAAAAATCTAACAAAACCTCGATAATTTCACAATTTTCTATTTGATTTTGTGTAATTGCTTTGTGAAATACAGATACCCAAGGACCAAAACCAATAAGCTTGATATAGGATTACCTCAAAACTAACCTAAAACGAATACAAAATGTTATAACCGATGCATACATAAGCACTAAATATTGTATTATTCTGATATGATGATATTCCAAACACTTCTGCGTACCCATTCAAAGGATACAGGCGATGTGTAATGATGTATTTATAATGGCATAGACATAGCAACAATATTCGATTACAGAAATCGCGGCTGATGTCCTGGTATTCATTGAAGAGTTCAGAGGTCTGCCTATGAAACTTTATCACCAGATCTTTAACGAATTTAAATGAGACTATTTCGGAATAAACCTCTTTCGAATAAAAACACTATTTTAAGATTCCGTGTAAACAGATGAGAGAGTTATGCGTGTGCAAAAAATTACAAATATGTAAACATTTGTTCGGAAGTTAGTTAAAAACCGCCAGTTAATGTATTTTGTAATGGATTTGGTTTGTGATATTTTCAAGTTATATAAAACACAGTCGATCGACTAACTTCATACCTGAAATGGCTTTTTGGCTGATGCGACGTTGTCAATGAAATATGACGTATTGGCGCCTACTTTTAGTTCGGAATTTTAGGCACTGACGTTAGAACAACGCTATATCGATCACTGTCCGTGAGCTGTCTAAAATACAATAATACAGTGAACAAACTATAATGTGTTTTTCTAGAAAGGTGATTGTTTCTTGAGAGAACGTTTGTGTTTGTGATTATTTAATACCCGTACGACTTCCTTTTTTTTCAATTAAGTATAATCAAAAATCAAAGCTGTATTACGTTCTTTCTATTCATAATACTAATTATTAATTTGTTCACGGGTATGCCTTACAGTTTTTAATTAAAAGTTTTATTGATCGTTACCGCTTGTATTCAGAGGGTAGTCGGAATTTTGGCTTTTTCACTTTGTACTGTGGCCAAACGGATCAAACGAATTAAAACCTGCCGGCCTTTTGTTCCTTTATTTATTTGCTCTGTTTCAATAAATAGCGTTTTTTTTTGTTTTTTATTTATTGACGGCTTATTGCGAAGCTCGAGAAATGATTTATAGGAGTTTTTGTAGCTGTGAACGGCGTGTTATGAACGGCCTGTTACTGAAGACTTTCAACACCATTTCCAGAGGCACAAATTATGTTTTACATTGTGCTGTCGAAACTGGACGCGAATATTACTCATTGAAACAAAACTCCTGTTAATGTATTCAGTGATCTTAATTCTTTATAGAACATAAAAAATGAATGCGGGAGTGCATCTACAATAATAGTAGTTCATCTTAGCGTTAATCCCAGTCGCATCTGAAGCTTTCACCTTGGAGTCTGGGGTCCGCTTTAACAGTCTAACTGCAGATTTAGCTGAAATTCGAAATTTTTTGTGAAGCGACTGCCATCCGATCTCCACAACACAATTGCGACATCGAAACATTGCAGTTAGACCAGTCGTTGGACTTTTGATGAATCTAACTATTCCAAAGAAAATTGCTACAATGATTTTTTTTCTATAGCAAATCTTCGATGTCTTCTGTGAAGCGACTGCCATCTGATCTCCACAATCCAATGGCGACATCGAAGCATTGCAATTAGATCGGTTGTTGGACTTTTTAGGGGTCTAACTACCCGTACCGACTGCCATAGATGTTCGTAAGGCAACCGTAACGTATTCTTCGAGGCACTACCAGACCAATGCTAATAAAAATATTCGAACTGAGCGGCGATCAAACCCGCGCCTTCTACGTAGCGGCCGCATTCACTACGAATGACGAAAGTCATCATTTTTTTGTCGCTTTTTAGAGTAAGGACAATGCATCAACCGTTTATAATATATCATTGATATTAGTACTATCTATATATCCCTTCGAATTACGAGCCGCCTGACTGGATATCGGTAAGGTTTAGTAATAAAATATTGTGAAAAAGTACATATGTGTATTAGATATGACTGGATAAGTACCTTCCGTCTATTTCAGCTACTTTTATCTAACTGAATTTTCTAGTTTGCCCGCTAAACCCTTCAGCGAAGCTTGATTACTTGTGGTAGGAATGGCTTCATGTTGGTACAGTAGTATCTAGGATTCGACCCCGGAACCTCTCGGTAGTAATGCCAACGCTTGATAATTATCTTTAGAAGTTAAAAATATTAATTATCTTTAAGCTTGTAAGAAAGGATTTGATGATAGCCCACGGAACCTAAGATTCTGTTAGTACATTAATGAGGTGTGGTCAAACAATAGGCAAAGGCGGAACGATATCTCTGTCACCACCAGAGGAGGAAGACATTAGTCAAATAATGTATGTACTTGTGCTCATTTACTAGCCGGCCCTCCTCGGCTTCGTCCGTGGCATACTTCGCAACCCCATGTCACCCTTTCAAACTATATATGCCCGAAATTCATGAATTTGCGAATCTGCCGGATTTGTTGACATTTATGATTACTACTTCATGGATTAGTGCACTATTTAACACAAAAAAGACTTATTTAGTTCGAACCAGTTCCTGAAAATTAAATAACACCTTCAACCAAACAAACTTTTGAATTTTGCAATATTCGTATTGGTACGGCATAGATACAAATTTATATTGATTAACAATGGAGGGTAAGGTGCGAGTATATGCTATAATGCACTGCCAACACTATTTCAAGTAATTAAATTCAATGTGTAATGCGATAGTATTGTGTCTTTGTGTATCATTGTGTGAAGTTCTTAAGTTCTGGCCTCAAAATAAGCGATTTATTCTACTTATATTTGGTTAGATGCTTAGATGATAGTTACTTAATAACGTATAATCGTTGAAATGATTTATATTCTAGAAGATCATTTCCTGGGTACTGACTATATAAGTTACTTTTAACCCAGGACGTTTCTATGGGAAACGGGAAACTGCATTACGCGAGGGAAGCCGCGGGCTACGGCTAGCACCTATGTCCGGTATAGGCTTTGAAATCATTCAATCTCATCTCATTTGAACAACAGTTTTGACTTGAGACCGCTAAGACCGATTTGAGACACTGAGATTCGTTCAGCCGTTCGAGCATAATTTAGACAAACAACCAAACTTAGAAACATCTTCACATTTACTATATTAGTAGAACTACGTTTTGGTGCCGCACCGGGTTTGTATATAGACAAACTCATCTAAATACCCCTAGGCGAAACGCATTTCACCCTCAACGTATGCGCTGACCACAGCATTTAGTGTTCGGGAGTTTACCTATAATTTTCTGCGGTGAAACTACATTAACATCATTGATTATGCTGTGCAGTATAAGGACGAGTAGGAAGTGGGGCTGAATTTTTGCCTCCATTATAATTGGTTTAGTATCTGCTGGATTTGGCATCAATAGCTGTCAGTAGCCATAGCTAGCGTATTAGTAATTTTACAGTATGGTTATTCTGAGAGATTTATTGGTAATAAAGTTCGTTATCGGATAACCTAATATTGAATTGTATCCTTTCAATGCAACTCCAAGCATAGGTCGTACTATAGTACGTGGTGAGGCTTTTAAGTTTTAGTTAAGGTCTTAGAAAGAAATTTCCAAATAGTAAACTGTCAGAATCTATGTCGGTTCCAGAGTTTTGTTATAATAAAATAAGTTATTGTTACGAATCACTTTTATTCGTAACATTCAGTGCGCAAGTGAAACTCGCACTTGACATATTTATAATCTTCAAGTATCCAGTTAGCTCAAATTAGTTAATCTTTCATTTTGTGTGGCAACTATAAGTTAAATAAACCTTCACAATTTCACATTCAAAATTCACAATCAAAACAAAAATAAGAAAACCTTTTCAGTAAAATACAGGAATGTACAATCTTAAAAATCGCTAGTTGCGTGACCGCTACGAAGGAAAATGGAGAAATAGAGACGCGCCTAGACGATTACCGACTACGTATCTTGACAGATCCCTTAATGGGATCGGAGGGCGCACCACTCAATTATCCACGAGAGGTTATTGCCAATATTCCTACAATGCCCTATAGTAGGCGACCCTTCAGAGACATACTTTTTGAGACATTTAGTTGGTACTTGAATTAATTGTTCTTCGATTGTATTGTTTAAAATATTCCTTTTTCTGGTTTTGTTCTATTTTTAAAATAAAAAGTTCGAGTTTATTCGATGACTGATATGACCCTTATGCTTTAAATTAGGGATTCGTTCTGCGCTTACAAACTGAACATAACAAAAATCAGTATATCAGTCTAGTCGTAAATTCTGTATAGCTGAGCTCTTTCGTATTATTATTATGTTCAGGATATGGCCATTATAATTTATAAGCCTACCGGTAGTTCGATTTCTTTACACACAAAAACCTCAGGCAATTCAGGTACTTTCATTTTGAAGTGCCTATAGTCACATTCCTACTCCATCATCAGAACTGCTCTATGGTACCAAGTTAATGCATTGCCATCCAAAATTTCTTCAAAATTGGTTGACGATATCTGGTTCGAAATCGAGTTACAAGATTTGACCCGAGCAAATTTAGTTACACACATACATACATGAAATACATTGCAATTTTATAAAAAGCTTGTAAAAAATGATTCCGACGAATGGAGAACCTTCTTCCTTTTCGAAGTCGGTTAAAAAGCCCTTTTTATATTAGAGAGTGTAAACTGAGTTTCCCGGAGTTACAAAATGTTAACGAGTACGCCATCATGTCCGGAATTGAGAACCTTTGCCGATACATGTGACGCAAAATACAGTTCCAATTCAGTTTATCATTAACCGATTAAGGGTAAAAACCAACTTAATCCGATTTTATCCCCCCAGAGCGAAATATATATTTATGATTCCACAATACGTACAATGAGTTGCAGACTCTCATAATACCCTCTGTAGTTCTGTAACTCAAAAGGAAAATAACGGAACCCTTATGATGGTACTTTGTTGTCCGCCTGTCTGTTTCTTTGTCAAGATCTTATTCTCAGACTTGCGTAGGGATAACTAGTTCAATTTAATGCAAAATAGATCTACAACGGTTTAAAGTTCACTTGTGAAGTTAAAAAGTGAACTTCTGTAGTGGGCTAATTGACTTGATTGCTTGATTTTTTTAAGTCAGCGCTATGAAGTGATACAGCCATTTTTGCAGGACATTTGGACAATTGCAAGGAAGTCAAAACTGTATTGTAGGATAATAGTGACCTTCTTTCTTGCCCCCTCTCCCGGACAAGTGGCAATTCGTTGGCCAGTACATTGTACAGTAGAATGATGAATGTATCTGATTGACACGTATTTTGACATTTATGACAGTCGTCAACGTATGTCATGATCCTTAAAATACGTGTCAATTCAATTAAATATATTCTATACTAAAATACACCAGCTAACGAATTGCCACATCTAATGTAACTTTCTACCAGGAGAGATGATCTCAAATTGACGTGCCTACACAAACAATCTTTCTTCATTTCACTAAGCAACAAGCTTGACATTTTGTCAAAGTTAACGAAGAACATACTAGCGGAATAGTGAGATAGACTTAACCGAGCTAATGGCTTTTACGATAAAACACGCTGTTTCAATAGGAATATCCGTATTGCCGCAAAACTGTGGTTATTCTGGCGGTTACCGTCCCGAGTTCGCTACCTCAATCAAGTTCCACGTAGCTGTTATATGGTAATGGATATGCTTTCACGAAAACAAAGCTTTTATCTCTATTAAACTTGTAAATAATCGTTATGCTCTAAGATTTTGGGCAGAAATGGTTATTATTATAGGAATTCACGGCGTCTTGAAAATAATAATACATACACACACTCACGTCGATTTCCATTCGAAGTAGGGACATCAGCCCGGAAAATAATGATAGATTCATACAAAAGTTTTTATTCAAAATAATTCAAATCGAAATAACTCATATTTATATCGATATCCACTATTTTATATTGATATTAGCTGTTGCCCGCGACTTCGCCCGCATGGACCTCGCTTATCGTGCAGGGTTGTGAATTAAGTGCTGAGAGTCGTGCGCTGAGTAGACACTCTACTCGTCTCTCTATTCAACTCTACTCGACTCTCTACTCGCCTCTCTGTTTGACTGTCTACTTAGCTCTGTATTCAACTCTCTACTTTACTCGACTCGACACTCGATTCTCTAATCACCTCTGAGTTCCATTCTCTACTAGACTCTTTACTCAACTCTGTACTAGACTCTCTGCTTGCTTCTCTACTCGATTCTCCATTCGCTTCTCTAATTCGCTTCTTTAATCGACTCACTACTCTTCTCCTTACTCGCCTCTATACTCGATATTCTACCTGCATCTCTACTCGACTCTGTACTCCCTTTACCCTTTCTCTTTCCCCACCCTCTCTCCTACTCCTTCCTCTTCCCCTTCCCCTTTGCATCTCTTCTCTACTCTACCATGTTATTGCCTAAGCTCTAATCTGTCTATGTAAAATTTCTTTAGGATTTCTTCATCCCTGATTCATCCCACCTTTCTCTTCTTCATCTTAGCGTTAATCCCAGTTGCATCCGCGCTTACACCTCGGCGTCTGGGAGCCCCACACTTTCTTTACTAGTCTAACTGATGATTTGGCTGAACTTCAATATTTTTCATGAAGCGACTGCCATCTGACCTTCACACCCCAAAGGCGATATCGAAACAATGCAATTAGATCAGTTGTTGACATTTTTAGGGTTCTAACTATCTGTATCGACAGCCATAGATGTTCGTATGGCAACCGAGACCAACGGTTTAACGTGCTTTCAGCTAGCACTAACAGATCAATGAAAATATCCATATTCATGCATACAAATATTTGCACTGAGCACTGGGATCGAACCCGTGCCGCCAGCGTAGCAGACGCGTTCACTACCGTCACGGCACAAAGTCTTTAACCTTATTTCCACGGTTAAAGATCACCTATATCCGTTCCTAAGCTCTAATCCATCTTTGTACCAAAATCCATCAAGATTTCAAAAATGAAAAAATTTTCACCCCCAATAAACCAATAATTTACACCCTTTTTCGCGATAAAAAGTGGCTGTCTCTTCGAAGAGCTAGTAAAAATTAACTCTGAGAACTTTCTTAAATACTCATCTCCGGATGGCAAACCATGTCTTATTCAAAATATCGCGTTAACGCCATCTCGTTGTATTTTTGTAACTAAATAATAGATTTTTAAATGTTAATTTCAAGATTAAATACTTATTTGTTTACACAATTGTGTGTGTGAAACAAACTCTATTTATTTATAAGTAATATAATAAGCTATCATCATCTCATTCAATGTACCGACACGACTACTACACTACAATTATATAATAGTAAATAGATGACGAGCATCCTAAAACGAAAACAATAGTTGAATACAGGAAACCGTAAAACGATTCCGAGCATGATTTTTACATCAAAAGCTGCGAAATAATTCTGGGAATATTTTTAGGAAGTCCTTTATGCAGCCCACACATCGAATATTTTAGTGGAAAAATTTCAGGCATGAATTCAGTAATTTCGTACATTTTTCAGCTCACTGGAGAGTATTTGTGCTGTTAGTGGGAAGACCACAGGCTATTCCAGCTTTGTCGTCTACACTGAGGGCACAGAAATTCTCTGTGTTTACAGGGTCGGCAGCACGAGTGTGACTCCCTTGGTGTTGCACACATCCATAGGAAACGGTAACCACTTTCCATCAGGTGGACCGCGTGCTTGTTTGCCACCTCAGTAGTATATATAAACATCGTTTTACTAGTGGCTTCTTTTTCCGGAATGCCAAAAATTCACCTAAAAATTCTATTTAAAATTGAATTTCGATCTAACCTGTAACTCCCAAATGTCATAAAACTGTGCAGGTGAACTTACAGTAGTCAAGCTTACACGAGGTCGATGTCCTTTCTTGAAAATGGTGTAACGAAAAAAATCTTTTTTTTACTTTTGATAGAGGAAAAATTGAGGAATATTATTAATTTGGTATTCTATCTTGTGCAAAGTTTGTTATGGCAAGGACAAGTCAGGTCAAGGACTTTCTTAACTTTTAAATCGCAGTAAATAAATATATAATCTAAGGTATTATTAGAACATTTGTACAGATAGTACATCTAGGCTATTATTAGGTTTTTAAATACGTGGAATATTAAATATAAATATTATGTGCCACGAGCGGGCATCGATCTCGCGACTTTTGCAGAAGCAGTCAAACGCTCTACCGCTACATCGCATCACTGGTTGTTATTATTGGTTGATATCATGGTATCATATCACGTTATATTGTTGTAAAATGTTTTGAAAAATTGTGTTGCCCTAATTGATTGAAAGCCAGACTATTTGTGTCCCCAGCCGCTAGCTAAACCCTTTTCAAATATTTGATTTAATCACATAGTACGAGGGCCAGTTTCACGAGAGTTTCGGCCAAATAAATTGGAGTTTAAAACTCGGCGTTATCTGTTTTCCGTACATACGTAACTAAATCATACAGGTATACGTTGGGTCAGACGATGCATTCTAATTGACATTTTAACCTTCAAAGAAATTCCAAGGCTGGCACTTTATTGTATCACACGAATAGTGATTCACAAAAAAATACGAACAACTTTGTCAGGTATATTTTGTATATGACAAACAGCTATAAATAAATATTTTTGATCCTTTTTTTTGTTTTATACTTGCACGCTATCCAACCCGGATAACCCCTTATACTCCGCTCCCCGCTGGAGCCGGCGCAGGCAGTTATGTCGGTCTGGAACAACGCCGTCTGTGGGTCGTTGTGCTAGGCCGAAGATGAGGTTGGCAGGCAAATCCCTCGCACCCCGGCCGATAGGTTTGACTATTAACCTTGCGTATATTTTAAAGATTGACGGACAATTTAAAATGGCAATATTTTAATTATCAGGTTAACTATATATTTTAGTCTAGTTTGCAATCTAAACTTAAACTGTCATTAATTATGAATAAATGGAATCTACTGTGGATGAAAGCAATACAATATCTATATAGTATCCTTTTTCATTGTCAAATCGTGTGTGCAGCATTTTTGTCACACATTCCATCAATTTTAATGATTCTGCCGGCATCCACTTTCAAGTCCAATTTTTCAATGACATGCGATAGAAAAACCCGTATTTCCATTATACACACAATAATTTCTGATCACAGAGAACCAACAAGGAGTATATTATTTGTCCAATAAGAACGGTTGCCCGTGATTGGTCAACAGAGATTTCAGTCTCAGGCCAATTATGATGCTTGAATAGGGAAGATACGACAAACAAAAAAATATCATTTTTGTTACTGTCATTTTTTTGATAGGCTCACGTTTGACTATTGTCTCATCTCATTTCAAATTTAAGGATTCGAGGGGGTTATCTTGAGAACAAAAATGGCACAGGGTCAGCTGAGCTATTCTCTACGATATAGATATATTTCTCAAAAGCTACACTAATGAGTTCCTTGACTTTGGTCCTGTAATATTTAAATAATTCTCTATTAAATTGTAGTCCATAAATTTTAAACTTTTTTAGATGAAAGTATTTTAATTTTATATAATAATTTCGCTAGTATACCATGTTGGATATATATGTTTCCGACTTGATGGATGTTTTTTGAGAGGTACATGCTTGTGCGAGGGAAATGCAATGCAATGCACTTTTAATAGGTTAGATTCCGACATTAACACCTCGCCGCCTGGCGAGGGGAGGGGGGGGAGAGGGGGTATACGTAGAAATTTCCTCAAGAAGAAAAAAGAAACTGAAAGTACCTATTCACTTGTAACTAATGAACGAAACTGATGCTTATGATATAACATGGGATAAGGATGAAGATGGAAAGGTAAAGTATGGCCATATTAAAGGAAATTAACTAAACGAGTGTTGTCGCTTTTTGTTCCGAAGGATACTGAAGTTGAAGATACGTTTAGAGGGGCCATACACCAATTTTCTTCGCAATTTCCTGTACGCGGCCCCCTTTTGTTAAGTATTTGGAACAACAGAGTTGGCACCATTATCATATTTTGTACATGATCCACGAATTTACCATCAAAAGTACATTGTTACTTTTGTATTTTTCTAAATATTGTAATTTTACAGTGAAAGGTATTACTTAGAGGTACTAAACGGTAGATATAAACAGTTGAACTTCCGAAATTCTGACAATTTCCCATTCATATTCATACCATTGCTCTTAAGCAAGGTCGCATCCACATTATTCGTACCCCGTCTTCGACCCATTACACACATTCATGTAATCCTAACGTGACACCCAATGCATTGTAATGCGACATTATTCGCTCCGGTAGTTTTATCTTGGTCGGTTAGTGTGAACGAGGCTTTAGGGACTCACCATATTCTAAATGCCGAAGCGTGTTAACAAAGAAAAATACGGTTTTCGACCTATAAGATACAGATAGTTGTTTCTTTTTAATTTAACTTTAGGTTGGTGTAAGACGTTTTTACAAATACACACTTAAACTCTCATACTAAAGTTTTATGAAGGTGTACGGGCTGTACAAGGAACCTCAGGGTGGTCTGGGGGTACTTGGGAAGGAATAAGGAATCAAAAAAGAAACACGTAAGCGTTAGGGCAGGTAAAGATTTAATTACCTAAATTTCACCTTAAACTTAATACACTGCGCCGCGATCTCGCCAGCGTCATGCAGAAATAATTGGCGTCAGCGCCATCTAGTGACAAGTGATGTAATTAAACTCTAGTACAAATTAGTTTCTAAAGTTAGTTAACCACGGCTTTAACATACCGCCCGCCAAGGACATATTGAAACTATGTCCTTAATATAAAGAAAACAAAGATCCAAATGATCAAAAAGAAACAACTTATAATTCTAAGAACTTTGAACATAAAGATTGGCTAGTCAATCGGAAGGATAAGTCAGATCAAGTCTGAACTCTGCAAACTAGGTAAGTATAAATTGTGAACATGTAATTAACTGTAAATACTCTGTAAATAAAAACTGTTACTACAACTCCGAAAATGGCAATCTAACCATTAAAGTGCGAAACTTAATTGTAAATCTCACAATCAGTCATTTACTGGTAATATACACAGCTTTGAAGTCGGTCTCTTAACCACAGAACCCTTGGTTTTGACTGTGACTACCCGCGTGATGCCATCAGAACCCGCATGTTTGTCTACTACACGGCCTAGCATCCACCGGCTTGGAGGTAAGTCGTCTTCTTTAATTAAGACCAAATCACCGACATTCGGTTCAGGTGTTTTGTACGCCCATTTGTACCGATGTAACAGACCAGTTAAGTACTCTTGCGACCATCGTCGCCAGAAACCTTGAACCATCTTCTGTACCATTTGCCACCGAGTAAGTGTACTAATATTATTTGATTCATAGCTTGTACCAGGTACTACCACTAACGGTTCCCCGATCAAAAAATGTCCCGGCGTCAAAGGCTCCAGCTCACCCGGATCTTCAGTGTTCACCACCATCATAGGCCTTGAATTCAGGCAAGCCTCTACCTGACTAAGGAATGTGGTCATTTCCTCAAAGGTTAGCGTTGAATCTCCGACTACTCTTTTGATATGAAATTTGGTGGACTTGACGCCCGCTTCCCACAGCCCACCAAAGTTTGGGGAGTGGGGGGGTATAAAATGCCACTCTGTTCCACCAATTTCCAGGTTTTCAGCAATGGACTGTTGGATGTGCGCTAACTCTTTGAGTTCCTTTGCCGCACCCACAAAATTTGTGCCATTATCGCTCCATATATGTGCACAATGTCCTCGTCTTGCCACAAAACGTCGGAATGCAGCAATAAATCCTTGAGACGTCATGTCACTTACGACTTCGAGATGAATGGCTCGCGTGACCATACATACGAAGAGACAAATATACCCTTTGTATGATTTGTGGCCGCGGCCCTTTGACATTCTAATATTTATGGGTCCCGCATAGTCGACACCAGTATTTAAAAAAGGTCTGGCTGGTGTGACTCGAACAGATGGTAATGAGCCCATAAACTGATTTTTGACCTCAGCACGACACTTTGCACATACCACACATTTGCGTACGTACTGCCTTACTAGGCCCTTTACCCCTAAAATCCAGTACGCAGTACGCAAATAGCACATCATGAGCTGTGGCCCACCATGCAGAGTCTTGTCATGTGCATCTGCCACTAACAAATGCGTCAGATGAGAGTTGTGGGGCATCACAATTGGATGCTTTGTATTTTCATTAAGTTGAGCGCCATCAAGCCGTCCTCCAACTCTCAACACACCCTTTACATCTAGGTAAGGTGTCAGTGACTTAATTTTGCTGTCCTTAAATTTCACGCAATTCCTTTCCTGCAATTCACCTATCTCAATGCCAAACTCTTCGCTTTGGCACTTCTTTATGCAGCAAGTTAATGCCTCCTGAATTTCAAACATCTTGAGATACTTTGGCCAAGCTGTGTCCTTCTTATAATGCAGAAAGCGTCTGCAGTACGCAACCACTTTCAGCAGCTTGCGAAGTAACGAATATTTACTCCACCATTGATCTGATGAGTCTGTCTCCACAGCACCCACGTGTACCTTTACGGGAGATTGTTCTAACTCTGTTTTCAGCTCCTTTTGCTTGCTGTATACAATGGTCGACTCTTTTAGAAAGTTTGGCCCAGTGAACCACAACGTGTTAACAGCTAGATTTGCTGGCTGAACTCCGCGCGAAGCGCAGTCCGCTGGGTTATCCTTTGTGGATACGTGTGCCCACTGACACGCATCTAAATGGCTTAGTATGTCTGAGACGCGATTGGCCACAAAGGTCTTCCAATGGCTTGGGTGTTTGTTGAGCCAAGCTAAAACGATGGTTGAGTCGGTCCATGCATGAACGTGATCTTTCGGGATTTTCAGGACGGCAGCCATTTCCCCCAACAATTGTGCGAGCAGGGATGCACCACACAATTCCAACCTCGGAATGCTCCGTTGCTTTATTGGTGCCACCTTTGTCTTAGCTGTAAGTAGTGACACGTGAACTTCACCCTCCTTTGAGACAACGCGCGTGTAAACTACTGCTGCGTAGGCCATCTTCGAGGCGTCTGAAAATCCATGCAGTTCAACCACCGCATCATCGTTTCTCGTGTGCAACCACCTGGGGATTCTACAGTCCGACAGCTGAACGAGATCCGAATGGTAAGTTTTCCACTCTTTTAAAAGTTCTTCCGGAACTTCTTCGTCCCATCCTATACCAGATAGCCACAATTTCTGGATGAAGGTCTTAGCCAGTATCACGACAGGCGCTATCCAGCCTAAAGGATCAAAAAGTCGTGCAATCTCTGATATGACAATCCTTTTAGTTTCACGTCCAGTCGTCGAGGGTGGCAACTGCACCGTGTACTTCATATCGTCGTGATCCAGCTCCCAGGTAAGTCCTAGAATCTTGATGGTTTCATCTAGTTTGATCTCTCTGTCTTTCTCCTCTTCTTTCTTTGATCTATCTTCTCGATTTGTTTGTCCTTTACTTTCATTCTCTTTTTCCTTTTCAGTGATCATCTTTAGCAGGCATTTATCGTTGCTGTTCCATTTTTGAAGCTCGAAACCTCCTTTTTTCAACAGCTCACACATCTGTTGGTGTACCTCCACGCCTTCTTTGACAGTCTGACAACCGGTAAGTAAGTCATCCATATAGAACGCATCCAAGACTCGTTCCTTTGCAAGCAGGTATTGATCTCCTTCGTCGTAAGATACCTGTTGCAACGCTCTGACTGCCTGATAAGGCGCTGAAGCTGTCCCGAAAGTCACTGTGAGGAGTTCGTAGTCTTTGATCTCTCCTTCAGGGTCATCCCTCCAAACAATCCTTTGAAAGGACTGATCCTCTTCGGCTACGCGAACTTGGCGATACATTTTAACTATATCGGCTACTAACCCGATTGGATGAATTCGCCATCTTAAAATCGTGTGTCTCAACTCGGGCTGTAGCGTCGGTCCAATCATCAGCGTATCGTTTAACGATACTCCCTTGTTGTTCTTGCAGGAAGCATCGAAAACTACTCGCACCTTGGTGGTGGTTTTGTCTTCTCTGACTACGGCGTGATGAGGTAAGTACACCGCAACTTCTTTCTTTTTGTCCTCTTTATCCACAGGCTTCATGTGATTTAATTGCTGATACTCTTTAATAACCTCTGTGTACTTATGTTTGAGATTAGTATCTCGTTTGAACTTTCTTTCCAGCCCCTTGAATCTTTTCAACGCGATGTTTTGGAAACCTCCCACACACGGCGGTTCAGTCTCTCGAAATGGGAGCCTGATAACGTAACGTCCACTTGCATCACGCTGTGTGGTGGCCTTGAACAATTCTTCACATCTCCGTTCTTCCTCTGTAAACATTTTGTCCAAGGATACCGACGGTTCTTCAATTTCCCAAAATTTTCGAAGAAGGTCATCCTCGAAAACGTGAGTATGCATAACCGTTATTGATCTGGGAATTTGATCTGACTTGCGACTTGACATTACAAGGCCGGAAACGATCCACCCAAGGGAAGTATTTTGTGCGATCAGTGTTTGTGATGGAGATCGTTTCACGCCTTCCTTTAAAATCTGACTATAGACTTCTGCGCCCAACAAAAGATCGATTTTGTTGGGCGTTTTGAACTGTGGATCTGCGAGTGGCATATCTTTGATCTCTAACCAATCGGTTGGTTTTACCTTCCTATTCGGAAGATATGAAGTTATACTCTTCAATACATATGCCTGAATTTTAAGACTAATATTGGGATCGGCTCGTGATTGAACCAATACGGCGACCATACTTTTAGACAGAATTGTCTTGTCACTGCCTAATCCCGATATTAACCCTCTTGTTGGATGTCTTTTTAACCTCAACAGTTGTGCCGCGTCTTCGGTGATGAAAGACGCCTGTGAGCCCTGATCTAATAAAGCACGGACGACTTTGAAGTCGCCTGATCTCGACTTAGCGTTTACTAGCGCTGTGGCTAGTAAAACTTGTCTTTGTTCTAAGTGCTGACCTGTAGATAAACATGCAATCACGTTTTCTGTTTCAGGAGAATCGCCTGAACCTCCTGCTTTGGAACCATCATTCAATGGTGGTGGTTTGCCCTGCTGACCCTTACCTCCCTGAACATTCTCATTTGTTTTTGGATGTAGCAAAGAGTGATGTCGTTTTTTGCAAATACGACATGTGGTTTTATTACCGCATTGCCTCATCATGTGATTCCCACCTAGACAATTGAAGCACATTTTGTTCTGGGTGACAAACTCCTGACGTTTATCTACACTTAATTTGGCAAACTTCTTACAAAAACAGAGCTTGTGAGCTTCAGAACAAAACTCACAGGGCACTGTCTCGCCACCGGTTGCTAAATGTACCTTTGCCTGGTGTCGATTGGATGAATTGTTATCGTTGTGCGTTGAACCCTTTCGTTCTAGATTTTCTAGAGCCCTATAACGTCCTTCTAAAAATTCTTTAAATTGAGCATAAGTCGGGAACTCTACTGAAGGGTCATTCTGTACCTTCAATTCCCATTCTCTGCGAGTCGTTGGGTCTAATTTGAAAGTTAGCATGTGGATAATAAGAACATCCCACGTACTGATGTCAACCCCGAGATTTGTCATTGCATTTAAACAATCGTTAGTTGTGTCGTACAATTGTTTCAAGCCGTTACCCGATTCTGTGGTTAAGCGACGCATACTAAACAATCTATTCATAATACAACCACCGAGGTATTTCTTGTTATTAAAGCGCTTTTCTAACAAATCCCAGCACACAGCATAATTTGCTTCAGTAATCTGATATTGACGCAACAATCGATCTGCCTCATCCGTAACCTGTCCCTTCAAGTATTGCAATTTTTGTACGTTGTCTAAAGCCTCATTCCTATGAATCAACGAGATAAATAAATCCCGAAACGTAGGCCACTCCTGGTAGTTTCCCGAAAATTTGGGAATTACTATTTGGGGTAGTTTTACGGATGAGCCTGACTCATTTTTTAGTGGAGGCTTATCGACCTTTATTATTTCATTCAATTTGATTCTCATTAAAGCTTTGTAATCGAAATATAATTCCTCCGTATTTCCGTATACATCATCTTTTATATATGGCAGCTCTTGTAAAGTATTAGGATCAGCAAGCTCAACAATTTTACCATGATTTTTACGTATCAATTTCCAATCACTCTCTAGAGATTCTATTCTAATTTCTATGTATTCTTGTGAAATTCTCTCCTTGGGAGATTTTCTAAAATTGACCATTGCTCGCTGAATGCTTGAATACAAGCTGAACTGTGCTTTACAAAGAGCATCCATACTAACAATTTAAATGACCGATCTCAAACAAAGTACTCTGTAAATACGAGTATGTACAAAGTTGAACTAAATCAAACAAAACAATGAAATGTTGAAAGATTTTACAAGTGTTTAAAACATGCATTGCACTCGAACCAAAATCGGGCATAGGTTCCCCGTAGATTAGCTTTATCACAAATTATTCTAAGTCCGAAACAATTTTACTATAAACTAAGTTAATGTTTTTTTGAAGTACTAAATTTACAGTTCAAATCGGCTTGAATTTTGCACCCACGTTATAATAAATCTTGAACAAATAACGAATTTGCACTTTTAGATCGGTATGAAATTGCACTAAATTTTGATGAATATGCACTCTTGAAAGGTAATGAAAGTGTACTCACAGTTGAACTCTTCACTCACTCACTTCCCCTCAATATCCCTGCACCTCCTTGGTTCCCCCGCTCGGGTTGGACTTGCCGCTCCGTCAGCAGCCAGCAGCCAGCAGCCAGCACAGCACAGCTCGACACCCCGCGGGACGCAGGGGGCTCCACCGCTATTGCTCGCCTGCTTGATCACCTTTCTTGTTCGCCAGTCGCCACCGCACCACCGGCACTTGCACCGTCACTCAGCACAGGACCAAAAAGTTTCGGCCACAGCCTCCACCACAGTCAGCCCAGCACACAAGCTGACTGTTGACCTCTTAAAGGCGATCCACCAGTTTTGAGGTTTTACGGGATGGGTAACCCAAATATTGAGTTCTGGAATTGACCTTCCGGAAATCCGGCTCGAAAGGACCATGTACGGGCTGTACAAGGAACCTCAGGGTGGTCTGGGGGTACTTGGGAAGGAATAAGGAATCAAAAAAGAAACACGTAAGCGTTAGGGCAGGTAAAGATTTAATTACCTAAATTTCACCTTAAACTTAATACACTGCGCCGCGATCTCGCCAGCGTCATGCAGAAATAATTGGCGTCAGCGCCATCTAGTGACAAGTGATGTAATTAAACTCTAGTACAAATTAGTTTCTAAAGTTAGTTAACCACGGCTTTAACAGAAGGAGAAGTTTAACATGCAGTACCCCACTGCTTCAGATATTTTCCAGATTCCAAACGTTTGGACCTTTTCATTAAATTTACTCCTGGAAGCTTCCGAGGCCTTCCTCTGTACGCACGGTCTCGGGCATCCGTGGTAATGAGATAATTGGCACACAAGTCACCCTTGAAACGGCAAGCCAGCACTTTTTGGATCTACCCCGCCTGCTCGGCGGAAGAAACATTTCTGGCAACTATATAATATTTTAAAAATAATACAGTATTGTTCTTCCCTCAAAATGCACTGGTGGGCAGCGATCAGCTAACAGCAAGGCTGCCTCACCCACCTTCTCCTATGGCTTTTTTACACTGAGATTTTTCCATTGAGTCCTAAAGAGTTATTTCCGTTTGTCGACTGTTAATCCTTATTTAATGAATACCAAGCTGATATCTATGAGCAATCAAAGCATATGCTGATACACGTTCATCAATCTAAAACTCAATTTCTTACATTAATTTCGGCGATCGTTGCCCAGGCGACCGAGCTACGCTCTCACAAAAACATGATAAAATCCGAATGAATTCAAACAATATCCTTCATCCTATAGAAATTGGTGAATAGAACTGTCGGTTTTGCCATAATTAGACGCGTCCGTCCTTTACATTGATAAAAAAGAATAATGCCGACAGCTCGTAACCATTTGTCAATCTACCTTCCTTATTGGGTTAGTTAAAGATTTTTTAGTTCCATGATTGCGTCTCAATTTTGCAATTTCTCGAACCTTTAGAGGGTTTAAAGCAATATAAAGGCATCTTTATTTTATTAATTAGATACAAAGGTATTACGTAGAGGTAGACTTCCTTCCTATCTTCCTTAGAATGTTACTACAGTGTCCCCAACACGAGTATGAAGTTCCTGATGTTGCACACGTCTATGTCTTGGTAAAGACTATCAGGAGGGTCGTGTGTGTCTGCAACCTAAGTGGTGAGATCTCGGGTTCTTCAAGTGAAATTTTAAAAAAGCATCAGTCAAGGCTTTCAAGCTAGGGACCGCCATTTTTTGGTCCTTAACATCTGTAGTAGTGGTCTTCGTGATCCTTCACAACAGCTTCTTACTATCCATGTGTTGTCAATTGACGGGCTGTATATAAAAAAAAGACGGGTTGCACGCCGGCAGAAGAGAAAACTTTTTGTTTATACTGGAGATTGATGGCACTTGGTGGAATCTGTTACACATATTGAATAATTATAACACTCGGTCAGGTTAAAAATAAAAATAAAATAAAGTGTGGAAAAGTACAAGTGTTATAATTATTCAAGAAAACTTTTTCTTTTTTCCTTTCTTCGTTATATAGAGAGAAAAAGATAAAAAGAACATACCATACCTATAATATAGCGCCAATTATAGAACCTATCACTAATTTTCTGTCAGAAGAAATTAATAAATTACAAAAAGAAAAAATAATCACAAAAAGTAATAAATTACAAAAAGCAAAAAATAATCACAAAAAGTGTCAGAAGCCCAGGTTCCAACCCGGTACTATCTGAAACCATAAGGTCTTACAGTCGAAGCACTTACCGCTAAGCTACGAAGCTTCTTAGCGTGCCTAACAAAATAAACAATTTAAATTGCAAAATAGATAGTCTGTACCAATCTTGTATGACGTCAGTCGTCGGTTACGGTTCAAAGGTCAAGTGATCCTGACGCGAGTTTAACGCTTTTTACTCATCCAACGCCGCTAAAGAAGTTTTCACTTCAAAAAGTAGTGCAGTAGTAACCATCTAGTAACGATGCCAAGCTCTGCCTTATCACAGTTAAGTCCATAGAACTAGCGTAGTTGCGTAATTGTGTCTGTACACGTTGGTGGACACAATATGGTCATCCTCACAATGCTAGTCCCGGTTGCATCCAAAGCCTTTCAAATAATTCAGAGGGCCTTATTTACTCAGTGGAGGTTGCTAATCCCGGGGCTTCGTTGGCTTAGTTACTGTTTCATAAATTAGCCCACTTCACACTTGTCTGTATCTCAAAAGCTATCAGTTTCCATCTAATTTAGAAAAAATTGAAACAGGTTGCAATTGCTGTTAACATTTCCCCTGTTCTTCAAAATCTGTAATCTCTCAGATAAAAGTAGCTAGTTTTACCATGACACTGCGCTGTGCACAGGTGACAATTCAACCAGGTCACTCGGAAACTGTAACGACATGACGTCACAACACTTAATGTATTGCAGTCTTTTAGCTGAGCGTCCCTCGGGTGTTACTACAGGTGCTCAAATTAATATCTGTTCAAACGTTTTCAATTCGTACGTATAATTTATGATGTTCATGCGTAGCTCCAATTTATAAACTTTAGATCGAATGTATTTGTAATCTGAATATGTTTTTATTTTCATTTTACAAGTAAATAACGCCGTGAAATTTAAGTAAATATATTTACAAATATATCTCAAGAGACATACCTATTGGCCTTTACGATACATTTCAATCCGAAACTATTTGGCACTAGGTGCTATTTTAGATAATATCCAATTTCTGTGTAGTAGAAAAGTCAAATTTATTACATACTTTACAAGTTAGTGTACGTACACACAGCAGTCCGCTTTATAGGTCCGTTTTATTATATAGGTTTTTAGTCTTGATTTCATTGTATTACGATCTAGCTGTAGGTATGCCACAATATTCTAGATACAGTAAAAAATTGATCCAATTGATCCTTTTCACAGGTCCGTTTTGATTATATTAATTGATGACGTATGTAGTGGTACAGGCTAGTTTCAAAGAACATTTCCATATTATTTAAAGTTTAAGTACAACTGATTTCAGTCTTGTAAATGCAGTGTGAACATTACCTCCAGCCTCGACGGATCCTGTAAAAACAAGAGAGTAAACATGGACATTCTGTGTGAACGAATCGTTACATTGAGAATTACATTTTGAAATCGTACGAACACCAATTTATATAACTTATTTCTACATATTGAAGAAATATATTGTTTTAGGCATTTAGATGATACTGATTGAGCTAAAATAGTATAATTATTGAAATAAATAAACACGCACGTCCATTTATCTCTATCTTGACCCCGGGTCAACAGAAATGGTCGGACTTAAACTGACATTCGTAGCGGATGTTCCGACCCGGAACGTAAAGATATATGTTATTGAAGATATAATGACTAATAACGGCCACTGTGTACGAATGTTCGATTGTATTGTCATTTGTATGTCATAAAATGTACTAGCGTAGGTAACAGAAGTAGATCCGCGACGGTATTGTTATCAATTTCCATTCTTCTTGCAAGCCTGGGCTCTAGTTTATTTTGAAGTGAAAACTTCTTTAGCGGCGTTGGATGGGTGAAAAGTGTTAAACTCGCGTCAGGATCGCTTGACCTTTGGACCGTAACCGACGACTGACGTCATAAAACATAAGCTGTAAACTGCCTATTTTGCAAGATACGATAAATAGCATCGTAGACGACTTTAAGTCCTTATGGTTTCAGATAGTACCGGGTTCAAACCTGGCCTTCTGACACTTTTTGTGATTATTTTTTCTTTTTGTAATTTATTTATTTCTTCTGACAGAAAATTAGCAGAAAATTAGTGATAGGTTCTATGATTGGCGCTATATTATAGGTATGGTATGGTATGGTATGGTATGGTATGGTATGGTATGGTATGGTATGGTATGGTATGGTATGGTATGGTATGGTATGGTATGGTATGGTATGGTATGGTATGGTATGGTATGGTATGGTATGGTATGGTATGGTATGGTATGGTATGGTATGGTATGGTATGGTATGGTATGGTATGGTATGGTATGGTATGGTATGGTATGGTATGGTATGGTATGGTATGGTATGGTATGGTATGGTATGGTATGGTATGGTATGGTATGGTATGGTATGGTATGGTATGGTATGGTATGGTATGGTATGGTATGGTATGGTATGGTATGGTATGGTATGGTATGGTATGGTATGGTATGGTATGGTATGGTATGGTATGGTATGGTATGGTATGGTATGGTATGGTATGGTATGGTATGGTATGGTATGGTATGGTATGGTATGGTATGGTATGGTATGGTATGGTATGGTATGGTATGGTATGGTATGGTATGGTATGGTATGGTATGGTATGGTATGGTATGGTATGGTATGGTATGGTATGGTATGGTATGGTATGGTATGGTATGGTATGGTATGGTATGGTATGGTATGGTATGGTATGGTATGGTATGGTATGGTATGGTATGGTATGGTATGGTATGGTATGGTATGGTATGGTATGGTATGGTATGGTATGGTATGGTATGGTATGGTATGGTATGGTATGGTATGGTATGGTATGGTATGGTATGGTATGGTATGGTATGGTATGGTATGGTATGGTATGGTATGGTATGGTATGGTATGGTATGGTATGGTATGGTATGGTATGGTATGGTATGGTATGGTATGGTATGGTATGGTATGGTATGGTATGGTATGGTATGGTATGGTATGGTATGGTATGGTATGGTATGGTATGGTATGGTATGGTATGGTATGGTATGGTATGGTATGGTATGGTATGGTATGGTATGGTATGGTATGGTATGGTATGGTATGGTATGGTATGGTATGGTATGGTATGGTATGGTATGGTATGGTATGGTATGGTATGGTATGGTATGGTATGGTATGGTATGGTATGGTATGGTATGGTATGGTATGGTATGGTATGGTATGGTATGGTATGGTATGGTATGGTATGGTATGGTATGGTATGGTATGGTATGGTATGGTATGGTATGGTATGGTATGGTATGGTATGGTATGGTATGGTATGGTATGGTATGGTATGGTATGGTATGGTATGGTATGGTATGGTATGGTATGGTATGGTATGGTATGGTATGGTATGGTATGGTATGGTATGGTATGGTATGGTATGGTATGGTATGGTATGGTATGGTATGGTATGGTATGGTATGGTATGGTATGGTATGGTATGGTATGGTATGGTATGGTATGGTATGGTATGGTATGGTATGGTATGGTATGGTATGGTATGGTATGGTATGGTATGGTATGGTATGGTATGGTATGGTATGGTATGGTATGGTATGGTATGGTATGGTATGGTATGGTATGGTATGGTATGGTATGGTATGGTATGGTATGGTATGGTATGGTATGGTATGGTATGGTATGGTATGGTATGGTATGGTATGGTATGGTATGGTATGGTATGGTATGGTATGGTATGGTATGGTATGGTATGGTATGGTATGGTATGGTATGGTATGGTATGGTATGGTATGGTATGGTATGGTATGGTATGGTATGGTATGGTATGGTATGGTATGGTATGGTATGGTATGGTATGGTATGGTATGGTATGGTATGGTATGTTCTTTTTTTCTTTTTCTATGTATATAACGAAGAAAGAAAATGTTTTCACTTCTGCCGGCACTCCCCGAGTGCAACCCGTCATTTTTTTATACCACTATGGTGGTAGACAGGAACGTGGCCCACCTGATGGAAATTGGTTACTGTGGTCTATGGACGTGTGCAACACCAGGGGAGTCACACTCGTGCTGCCGACCCTGTAAATACAGATAATTCCTGTAACGTCAGTCTAGAAGACAAAGCAGGCAGCAGCCTTTGGTCTTCCCACTGACAGCAAAAAAGTTTCAAGTGAGTTCTGGCTTTCTACTCACCGCCGGGAACCCAACACGAGGTCATTATGGCCGCAGTATTCTGTAGGTCAGAGGTTCTTCCCCAGTCGGACTGCTCAATTGGACGGAAATACCGTCGTGCCCTACCTCCTACATCTCCAGTGAGGTGTGAAAAAACATCTGTTCGAGGTCGCTAAGGCAGGGACCACCATTTTAGAATCATAAGGTGTGAAAAAACATCTGTTCGAGGTCGCTAAGGCAGGGACCACCATTTTAGAATCATAAGCATCTGGAATTGAGGTCTCTATCACCTGGCAACTCAATTTCTGTACGCAAAAGTACAAGTATTCAGCGCATGCCTTTTTCTTATCTCGATTACAATGAAATATCTATTTCACGTCTAAGTTTTAAAATCGACGCGTCGACACGCTTTACCTCTGCAGGGTCAGCAGTGAACTATATGAACACCGATAAAAGTAAGAGTTATTTATAATTACATTTTGTTCTTTAGTTTTGTATGCTGTATGGCTCGACTGATTGTGATAAATTATCACAATCAGTCAAGCCATTCTCAAGTTTTGTAACAAAGACCTATCGAAAACTTTTTATTTAAGTTTAATGATATACATTTTTCTGGTTGATTTAGCGTCGGCATTCAAATGTGAGCTGAATTTAGAAGTTCAGCTCTGCGATCGTCGGGAAAGAGGTTTAAAAGCAATTACAACATTCTACCTGAATGGATATTCATGAAAACGAGTTAATAAAACCAAGGTAAGGTCACAAAATTCTTCTGCTTTTATCGTATTGAAGGTTCGAAGTTTTTTTACCAGTACTTTATTTGCTTAACGTGCTGATTTTATTTTAATGAAAGGTTTATGATGAAAGAGTTTTTTATTGTTGACATCTTGAATGGTGGCTTTTACTTTTAGATTTTAGTTTATCATTAGGCGAATTCGGCGGGGATCGAATGAAATGACGCACATTGGGGGAGGCCTATGTTCTGCAGTCAAAGTTTCTTTACCTGTATCTACTTTATTTGCTATATGTGCTGATTTAAGTCTAATAAAATGTTTCTGATGGAAGAGTTTTTTCTTGTTGACATCTTCATCAACAAGAGGCTTAAGGTCAGCAGTGGACTGCAGTTTAGACTGTTTATCATTAGGCGAATTCGGCGGGGGATCGAATGAAATGACGCACATTGGGGGAGGCCTATGTTCTGCAGTCAAAGTTTCTTTACCTGTATCTACTTTATTTGCTATATGTGCTGATTTAAGTCTAATAAAATGTTTCTGATGGAAGAGTTTTTTTTGTTGACATCTTCATCAATAAGAGGCTTAAGGTCAGCAGTGGACTGCAGTTTAGACTTTAGTTTATCATTAGGCGAATTCGGCGGGGGATCGAATGAAATGACGGACATTGGGGGAGGCCTATGTTCAGCAGTCAAAGTTTCTTTACCTGTATCTACTTTATTTGCTATATGTGCTGATTTAAGTCTAATAAAATGTTTCTGATGGAAGAGTTTTTTCTTGTTGACATCTTCATCAATAAGAGGCTTAAGGTCAGCAGTGGACTGCAGTTTAGACTTTAGTTTATCATTAGGCGAATTCGGCGGGGGATCGAATGAAATGACGCACATTGGGGGAGGCCTATGTTCAGCAGTCGAAGTTTCTTTACCTGTACTTTATTTGCTAAATGTGCTGATTTTAGTGTAATAAAATGTTTCTGATGGAAGAGTTTTTTCTTGTTGACATCTTCATCAACAAGAGGCTTAAGGTCAGCAGTGGACTGCAGTTTAGACTTTAGTTTATCATTAGGCGAATTCGGCGGGGGATCGAATGAAATGACGCACATTGGGGGAGGCCTATGTTCAGCAGTCGAAGTTTCTTTACCTGTACTTTATTTGCTAAATGTGCTGATTTTAGTGTAATAAAATGTTTCTGATGGAAGAGTTTTTTCTTGTTGACATCTTCATCAACAAGAGGCTTAAGGTCAGCAGTGGACTGCAGTTTAGACTTTAGTTTATCATTAGGCGAATTCGGCGGGGGATCGAATGAAATGACGCACATTGGGGGAGGCCTATGTTCAGCAGTCGAAGTTTCTTTACCTGTACTTTATTTGCTAAATGTGCTGATTTTAGTGTAATAAAATGTTTCTGATGGAAGAGTTTTTTCTTGTTGACATCTTCATCAACAAGAGGCTTAAGGTCAGCAGTGGACTGCAGTTTAGACTTTAGTTTATCATTAGGCGAATTCGGCGGGGGATCGAATGAAATGACGCACATTGGGGGAGGCCTATGTTCAGCAGTCGAAGTTTCTTTACCTGTACTTTATTTGCTAAATGTGCTGATTTTAGTGTAATAAAATGTTTCTGATGGAAGAGTTTTTTCTTGTTGACATCTTCATCAACAAGAGGCTTAAGGTCAGCAGTGGACTGCAGTTTAGACTTTAGTTTATCATTAGGCGAATTCGGCGGGGGATCGAATGAAATGACGCACATTGATGGAGGCCTATGTTCAGCAGTCGAAGTTTCTTTACCTGTACTTTATTTGCTAAATGTGCTGATTTTAGTGTAATAAAATGTTTCTGATGGAAGAGTTTTTTCTTGTTGACATCTTCATCAACAAGAGGCTTAAGGTCAGCAGTGGACTGCAGTTTAGACTTTAGTTTATCATTAGGCGAATTCGGCGGGGGATCGAATGAAATGACGCACATTGGGGGAGGCCTATGTTCAGCAGTCGAAGTTTCTTTACCTGTACTTTATTTGCTAAATGTGCTGATTTTAGTGTAATAAAATGTTTCTGATGGAAGAGTTTTTTCTTGTTGACATCTTCATCAACAAGAGGCTTAAGGTCAGCAGTGGACTGCAGTTTAGACTTTAGTTTATCATTAGGCGAATTCGGCGGGGGATCGAATGAAATGACGCACATTGATGGAGGCCTATGTTCAGCAGTCGAAGTTTCTTTACCTGTACTTTATTTGCTAAATGTGCTGATTTTAGTGTAATAAAATGTTTCTGATGGAAGAGTTTTTTCTTGTTGACATCTTCATCAACAAGAGGCTTAAGGTCAGCAGTGGACTGCAGTTTAGACTTTAGTTTATCATTAGGCGAATTCGGCGGGGGATCGAATGAAATGACGCACATTGGGGGAGGCCTATGTTCAGCAGTCGAAGTTTCTTTACCTGTACTTTATTTGCTAAATGTGCTGATTTTAGTGTAATAAAATGTTTCTGATGGAAGAGTTTTTTCTTGTTGACATCTTCATCAACAAGAGGCTTAAGGTCAGCAGTGGACTGCAGTTTAGACTTTAGTTTATCATTAGGCGAATTCGGCGGGGGATCGAATGAAATGACGCACATTGGGGGAGGCCTATGTTCAGCAGTCGAAGTTTCTTTACCTGTACTTTATTTGCTAAATGTGCTGATTTTAGTGTAATAAAATGTTTCTGATGGAAGAGTTTTTTCTTGTTGACATCTTCATCAACAAGAGGCTTAAGGTCAGCAGTGGACTGCAGTTTAGACTTTAGTTTATCATTAGGCGAATTCGGCGGGGGATCGAATGAAATGACGCACATTGATGGAGGCCTATGTTCAGCAGTCGAAGTTTCTTTACCTGTACTTTATTTGCTAAATGTGCTGATTTTAGTGTAATAAAATGTTTCTGATGGAAGAGTTTTTTCTTGTTGACATCTTCATCAACAAGAGGCTTAAGGTCAGCAGTGGACTGCAGTTTAGACTTTAGTTTATCATTAGGCGAATTCGGCGGGGGATCGAATGAAATGACGCACATTGGGGGAGGCCTATGTTCAGCAGTCGAAGTTTCTTTACCTGTACTTTATTTGCTAAATGTGCTGATTTTAGTGTAATAAAATGTTTCTGATGGAAGAGTTTTTTCTTGTTGACATCTTCATCAACAAGAGGCTTAAGGTCAGCAGTGGACTGCAGTTTAGACTTTAGTTTATCATTAGGCGAATTCGGCGGGGGATCGAATGAAATGACGCACATTGATGGAGGCCTATGTTCAGCAGTCGAAGTTTCTTTACCTGTACTTTATTTGCTAAATGTGCTGATTTTAGTGTAATAAAATGTTTCTGATGGAAGAGTTTTTTCTTGTTGACATCTTCATCAACAAGAGGCTTAAGGTCAGCAGTGGACTGCAGTTTAGACTTTAGTTTATCATTAGGCGAATTCGGCGGGGGATCGAATGAAATGACGCACATTGGGGGAGGCCTATGTTCAGCAGTCGAAGTTTCTTTACCTGTACTTTATTTGCTAAATGTGCTGATTTTAGTGTAATAAAATGTTTCTGATGGAAGAGTTTTTTCTTGTTGACATCTTCATCAACAAGAGGCTTAAGGTCAGCAGTGGACTGCAGTTTAGACTTTAGTTTATCATTAGGCGAATTCGGCGGGGGATCGAATGAAATGACGCACATTGATGGAGGCCTATGTTCAGCAGTCGAAGTTTCTTTACCTGTACTTTATTTGCTAAATGTGCTGATTTTAGTGTAATAAAATGTTTCTGATGGAAGAGTTTTTTCTTGTTGACATCTTCATCAACAAGAGGCCTAAGTTCAGCAGTGAACTGCGGTGGGCTACCGTCATCATTAGCTCAATGGTTGTCCCAGCTGTCTTCAAAGTGCGTACTTTGGAGCCGGGGGTTCGCTCTCCCAGTTACCCTCCTAACGTGACTGATTTAGGGTGTTACGGGAGCGACTGCCGTCTGAAGCCCCGACCTTGATAGGAAAGCCTGTGCCAAAGCCTTATCCGCTAATCAGCAGGTGAGGTTGACTTTGCCTCGAAGATCTTAATTATTAAATTAAATATTCCTGACAGTCAATCCACGAAGGGGTAAGCAGAGCACCCACATTTTGATAACTATGATTATGCGATCCCACGTTATTACTATGAGCCCATTTCCGTCAAGCAGGCATTTTGTCATGGGTTTTCCTGTAAAATGGAGATTTTCGATCTCGTTAGTCGCTTGCTATATCAAATTGAAGTTTATAATAATAGGTACGTTAGTCTGCATTCACCTTAACAGTACGAGCCACTTTGGTAATAAGTTTACTATCAAGTGACGTAAGACCTCGAGACGTCTTCAAGTGTCGACATAACGTATTGTCGCCTATATTGACAGAGTGATTGGGTAAAAAGAGAAACGTCTCGTCATAGTGCGTAATGAAATTTTCGGGCACCATTTCACTTTCTAATTTGTAACGGGAAGGTTCTTGATTATTTCGTCACGAGTTATAGTTTCTTTTTACATAGTCCTGTGTATCCCACAAAGGGTAAACAGAGATAATAGGGGTTAACGTATGAAATTGCCGTTTCATTGTAATAGGTACTTCGAATTGACATAGAACCTTCATGGTTTGAGATTTTTGAGTGAAACTTTTTCCACATGGTACCTATGTAGTTCTTCATTTAAAAATGTGCAACATTCGATTATCGACTTTCAGTTGTTTTTTTATTCAGCTTAGACAAGAAAGATGGATACTTCGAAAATTCGAGTGATTTTACAAGCTTTTATTTAACTTGCAATGTATGTTTGTTCGGGTGGAATCTTACAACTCAATTTTAAGGCACTTGCCCTCAACCGATTGAGCTGAAATTTAGTATGCACGTTCAGTTCGGATGACAATGCAAGAAAAAAAAATTTTTTTTTTGTTTTTAAAAAGGTTTTTCGAATATATCTTATTTGAATACGAGTTCCGACGCGGAACTAACGCGGCAGAAACAGCTCGCAATATCAATGTTGCGTTTGGAGAGGGGACTGCTAATGAACGCACCGTGCGATTTTGGTTTAAACGCTTTCGTGATGGAAACTTTGATTTGAAGAACGAACCACGAAGAAGGCCGTCCCCACACAGATGAATAACAATGAATTGAAAGACATGGTGGAAGCCGATCTGAGCCAAACTACCCAGGAATTAGCTGCATGGTTTAACGTTACCTTACCAACAATATTGACTCATTTGCGTAAAATCAATAAAATAAAAAAATGTGAAAAATGGGTACCTCATGATTTGACTGATCTGCAGAAAGAAATGCGTGTTGAAACTTGTGTTGCCTTGTTGAATCGATACAGAAATGAAGGAATATTGGATTGAATTGTGACATGTGATGAAAAGTGGATTCTTTACGATAATCGTAAGCGAAAAATGCAATGGCTGACCCCAGGTGAAACGCCACAACAGTGTCCTAAAGCCAAGCTTACCAATAAAAAGGTAATGGTAACTGTTTGGTGGTCTCAGCATGGTGTTATTCACTATAGCTTTCTACGATCTGGTCAAGCAATAACGGCAGATGTCTACTGTGCCGAACTCCGAACAATGATAGCTAAACTAGCAGTGAAACAGCCCCGACTCATGAATCGATCTTCACCATTATTGCTCCATGATAACGCGAGACCTCATACAGCACGAGAAACCGTTTTAACTCTACAGGAACTGCAATTAGAAACTATCCGTCACCCTCCGTATTCGCCAGACCTTGCTCCAACAGACTACCATTTTTTTCGTGATTTGGACAATTTTCTATGTGATAAAAAGTTTTCTTCTCAGGAGGCAGTACAAAATGCTTTCACACAGTTTGTCGAATCTAGATCACCAGAGTTCTATCGCAAAGGCATAAATGACCTTCCTACTAGATGGCAGCAATGTATAGATAATAAAGGTAATAATTTTGATTAGATAAATACGTTAAATTAAAAAAATAAACGAAATTCAATTTGTCAGTACAAATCGGCAATTGCATACTTTAACCCCTAATATTAACTATGTTCCATGGGACTAGTGATCAGAATATAATGTCAATTAATACATTGTAGGTATTATTACAATATAAAGTGATATCATTTTAAAGGAGGGCCAGATCGAGAGGGATGACCCTGGGCGTGCGGTTTAGTCGGTTCGAGTCCGACATAACCTCCCCCTCCGGCTTCGGAGGGAGGAACATCCGAGGGGATTGCCCGCACGTAAAAAAAAGGGACTAATAGACAAATGATAACTAATTTAGAAATGATTTTTACTTCGAAGTTTATTAATAAATAAAAGTTGATGTGATGTGTTATTATTGTAGTCTTTAGACGCTATAGTTAACGTTGAATAATTAAGTTTATTATTTTATGTAAATCTCTAGAACTAAAGTGATCGGTAACATTGCTTATATTAATACTGATAGTGACTGCTCGTACTTACTGCTACTTGTTCGTGCTATCACACAACCAGACCGTCTATTTCTCCTTTGTTGTTGATCCCTCGCCTTTTTGAACATTGCAATTTAACTCCTGATTGAAACGAACTTAATTTCCTCAGTCCGTAACTAAATATGTTTCCAGCTCCGAAATATCTCTTTCTATTTAATAGAATGTCTCAATTGAAGCCAGTTTTTTCCTTCACATTTCATTCGGCTCGTTATTCGTTAGCCATTGAGGGACAGACCTGACCGTCAGGGCCCTTAGCAATTCAGAGACAAACGTGAATGGGCACGTTCGTTTTATCTGTTAAGTGCAATATAAATAGTTTATAGGTTCACAATAAGATTGAGGAGGTTTATTTATTGAGTTAGGAATAAAGCTGGGTTCGTTGTTAGAAGGGAAATGGATCGTGTTTTGTTGACGGTACATGTTTGCTATTTACATTTGGTGACGGATAGATAGCAAATAGCAGTTTAGGTAAAGGTAAAATTATATGGAAATAAATAGTTAGAAATGTTAGCAATAGCACAGTATTACTATCTATAAGCCTACCAGTAGTTTAACTTCTTTACGCACAGAAAACTCAGTCAAGGTTCATGGTTATCACTACAAAAGATAATTTAATTTTGGTGTGCCTATTATCACATTCCTACTCCATCATCAGAACGGCTCCATGGTATCGTATTAATGTATTGCCATCTAAATGAAAAGTGTTTGCTAACTTCATAAAAATTGGTTGACGATATCTAATTCAATATTGAGTTGCAAGATTTTGAACACATAGATGTATAAAATAAGTTGCAAATTCATAAAAAAACTTGTGAAAAAAGATGTCAACGAATTGAGAACCTCAGATTTTCAGATTTCAGATTAGAGTTTCAGAACTGAGTTTGCGCTCGCCGGCCCTGCCACTCGCTTCACCTCTACCCCTTATAGTACACCCGCCCAAGTACCGAGTCGACCGACTGTAAGAAATAATACGACTGTAGCAATAGGCTTGCCTTTATAAGACCAGGGAGCAAGAACGGGATTTTTGATGACGCTTTGATAAATTGATATTGCTATTGCTTTGATGGAAAAATAATGCTACATTTTGTTGCTCCCTTGCTTAGACGCCACCATCGACTACGTCATTATTGGGCAGGTAAAAAATACTGTTCTAACGTTAGCCTAGCCAACATTTGTTATTTTTTTTTTGGAATTTTATAAACAGTTGTGTTACAGAAATCCGATAGTTGCAAAGTCGATAAGCAACTCTGGATTACTGTTAATCCTGGAGACAAAGCCTTTTGAGTTTGTATGAAAATGTTGAATTTAGAAGACGAGTGCCCCACCTTGAAGTTGAAAAGATATAGTTAATCGATTTTGTTATTTAGGACACGTCAATTCGACTTCACCTGGCCTGATGGTAAGCTAAAGGCTCAGTCTCAGCAAAAAGGGGCACCATTACGAGACCATTAGAGGGTTAACATGTTAACAAAGGTGGCACTCAGCTTGACGGCCTCATCAGATGCTTTCACATGATCACGCCTCGCTTAATGGATCCGGGACTGTAGGAAGAAGGAAGCACGTGAGCTGGCAAGGAGTTCCAGGTCTTAATGGTGCGATAAAGAAAGGAGTCACCAAAACCGCTTGGTTCTTGAAAGAATATTCTGCACCGTATACGGGTGACATATAAGCCCTGCTCGTATTGTCTTGTGTAGGAAAGGAGAGGGCGGGACCATCTAAGCTCATCAGAACATTCACCATGGTAGAGACGGTAAAATACTGCCAAGGAAGCAACATCTTTACGCATCTGCAGAGGTTAGAGAGTGCTCGTGATCTCGGGATTAACAATAATGCAGACCGCACGTCGCTGCAAAAATCGTCTCATTCTGTTTAGGACTCCGAATTTCCGAGTGGACTGCGATGGGTTAATTTACTGATTGATGCAAGGGTAGCCAGATTAGATTACTTCATGATTGATTTATTTTTCAACTGGACCATCCCCGTAATGCTAATAATACAGTATAACGAGTCTTTAGACTGTGCTGAAGTTCGTTATAGACTGTGCATTGTGCAACTAATGTTATAAATGTCAAAGTTTGTGAAGATGTTTGAATGTTTGTTACTCAATCACTCTCAAACGGCCAAACGGATCTTGTTGAAACGACACTTTAGTGAAGTGCTTGTACTACATTTATTTTATTTTTTGCACTTAAAATCGTGACACATGCATCGTCGTAACACAGTAGTCGAGATATAAAAGAAGTTATTTTTCCAGCGTACATGCGTGCATCTCTGACTTGTTTGCATCGACGCTGTCACGTCCGCACTATGTTTTCGTCACGTGCATAGTTCGAAGTCGCCCCATGTGAACTAAACCTTTTAGCGAACTTTTCTACGCGAAGTGTTGCGTCAACGCATTTAAATGACGAGTTTGATTTAAACTAATATGCCCAAGTCTAAAACTTTAGACTTGGGAATTTTCGTTTGAATATGAGGTCTCTCTTTTGAATGAGCATCAAAATAAGATGTAAATATTAATATATTGAATAGCTATATGATCGTGTTCGAAACGTAAAGAGGTACAATTTCACGAAATTTGGTCGAAAACTGTAAGGAAATATGAAAAACGGTTCAGACAAAAGTTATAGATCTTGTTAATAGGGGTTAAAGTATGAAATTGCCGTTTCATTGTAATAGGTACTTCGAATTGACATAGAACCTTCATGGTTTGAGATTTTTGAGTGAAACTTTTTCCACATGGTACCTATGTAGTTCTTCATTTAAAAACGTGCAACATTCGATTATCGACTTTCAGTTGTTTTTTGAAGTGAAAACTTCTTTAGCGGCGTTGGATGGGTAAAAAATATTAAACTTGCGTCAGGATCGCTTGACCTTTGAACCGTAACCGACGACTGACGTCATACAACAGTAGCAAGAGATTGTTTATTTTGTCAAATACGATATGAAGCTTCGTAGCTAGGCCGCAAACGCTTCGACTGTGAGTCGTTATGGTTTCAGATGTCACAGGGTTCGAATCTGGGCTTTTTGTGATATTTTTTTCTTATTGCAATTTTTTACTTTTTGTGATTATTTTTTCTTTTTACAATTCATTATTTTTTTCTGTCAGAAAATTAGTGATAGGTTCTATGATTGGCGCTATATTATAGGTATGGTATAGTATGGTATGCTGTTTTTATCTTTTTCTCTGTATATAACGAAGAAAGAAAGAAAGAATAAGTTTTCACTTCTGCCGGCACTCCCGGAGTGCAACCCGTCTTTTTTTTTATTCAGCTTAGACAAGAAAGATGGATACTTCGAAAATTCGAGTGATTTTTGAATACGAGTTCCGACGCGGAACTAACGCGGCAGAAACAGCTCGCAATATCAATGTTGCGTTTGGAGAGGGGACTGCTAATGAACGCACTGTGCGATTTTGGTTTAAACGCTTTCGTGATGGAAACTTTGATTTGAAGAACGAACCACGAGGAAGGCCGTCCACACAGGTGAATAACAATGAATTGAAAGACATGGTGGAAGCCGATCCGAGCCAAACTACCCAGGAATTAGCTGCATGGTTTAACGTTACCTTATCAACAATATTGACTCATTTGCGTCAAATCAATAAAATAAAAAAATGTGAAAAATGGGTAACTCATGATTTGACTGATCTGCAGAAAGAAATGCGTGTTGAAACTTGTGTTGCCTTGTTGAATCGATACAGCAATGAAGGAATATTGGATCGAATTGTGACATGTGATGAAAAGTGGATTCTTTACGATAACCGTAAGCGAAAAATGCAATGGCTGACCCCAGGTGATACGCCACAACAGTGTCCTAAAGCAAAGCTTACCAATAAAAAGGTAATGGTAACTGTTTGGTGGTCTCAGCATGGTGTTATTCACTATAGCTTTCTACGATCTGGTCAAGCAATAACGGCAGTTGTCTACTGTGCCGAACTCCGAACAATGATAGCAAAACTAGCAGTGAAACAGCCCCGACTCATGAATCGATCTTCACCATTATTGCTCCAGGATAACGCGAGACCTCATACAGCACGAGAAACCGTTTTAACTCTACAGGAACTGCAATTAGAAACTATCCGTCACCCTCCGTATTCGCCAGACCTTGCTCCAACAGACTACCATTTTTTTCGTGATTTGGACAATTTTCTATGTGATAAAAAGTTTTCTTCTCAGGAGGCAGTACAAAATGCTTTCACACAGTTTGTCGAATCTAGATCACCAGAGTTCTATCGCAAAGGCATAAATGACCTTCCTACTAGATGGCAGCAATGTATAGATAATAATTTTAATTATTTTGATTAAATAAATACGTTAAATTAAAAAAAAAACGAATTTCAATTTGTCAGTACAAATCGGCAATTTCATACTTTAACCCCTAATATTACCTACAACTTATGTATTTAACTTTTGCATTTTATTTTCGTTGTGGAATACCATTTTTCACCTTTAAAATGCATGCCATTTCAGCCCCGTGCTTCATAAAGAGCTTAATTTATTTTTCTCAGTGTTCATATTTCCTTTCATCTCCAACACTGATCTCATGCTGTTATTAATTATTTTCCATTGGCCACTAGCGTAATATAAAGCTTGATTGGTACTTATATACCATATAAATCAATACATTTTCAATACAATGTGATTACTCTAACTCATATCTGTATCCTTACAGCGCTGCGTTAGGAAAACGCTCACGTAACGCATAATCGACGTGTGGACGGTTTCTTACATCCTAAATTTCTTCACCATCTATTTTTTGTTTTAAGTGGATACCTGCTCTTGTTAAAGTAAAACTTTTCCACTTTTACTATTTTAGAAGACGTGTCAAATCTTGTCAAACAGGTAATGTATTCAGACGTGCGCTGTAGCCACAAGCGACTGCGAGCTACTAAAAAAAGTTAAAAAAGCTTTTCTGAAGTTTCTGAAAGTGCTTTATTCCTTTTAATACATAAGAGGGAGAGGTGTATCAACATTCACAACTTATCCAACTATGATTTTTGGTCTCATGTAATAGGGAGCGGGCTTGTCAAGCACTGTATGCTTCCTATCGTAGTTGCCGTCTACGACATCCCCGGGAAGAGGTTTTTAATGAGTATATTTTTG
This sequence comes from Eilema caniola, assembly GCA_949126895.1. Classification (NCBI taxonomy): domain Eukaryota; kingdom Metazoa; phylum Arthropoda; class Insecta; order Lepidoptera; family Erebidae; genus Eilema; species Eilema caniola. The sequence goes on along the minus strand of OX421460.1, from coordinate 8,795,752 downwards.
AAGTGAAAACTTCTTTAGCGGCGTTGGAAGGGTGAAAAGTGTTAAACTCGCGTCAGGATCGCTTGGCCTTTGAACCGTAACCGACGACTGACGTCATACAACATTAGCTATAGACTGTCTATTTTGCATGATACGACAAATAGCATCGTAGTCGACTTTAAGTCCTTATGGTTTCAGATAGTACCGGATGCAAACCTGGCCTTCTGACACTTTTTGTGATATTTTTTTCTTTTTGTAATTTATTAATTTCTTCTGACAGAAAATTAGCATAAATATAGTGATAGGTTCTATGATTGGCGCTATATTATAGGTATGGTATGGTATGGTATGTTCTTTTTATCTTTTTCTATGTATATAACGAAGAAAGAAAGAAAGAAAATGTTTTCACTTCTGCCGGCAGTCCCAGAGTGCAACCCGTCTTTTTTTTCTATGTTTGACATAAGTACATACCGCGGAGGACAAAATATGCATTTCCTTTTCTTATGTACCAGGCATCATTATCATTTTAAGAGTGATGATGGGATCAAGTGATGCGTTTAGTAGTCCCTTTTAAAAGTGATGCCTGTACATTAAAGCTAGTGTGATTTCAAGAAAAGTATCATTTTCTTGTTAGTAGTTTACAATATTGTTACCTATTAGGTGTTAAAAAAATCAGTTTATTAAAATATTTCACGAGTATCATACAAATTGCAAAGGTAAAGTACGAAATTCGAGCAAAAAAGCTGGTAAATGAACCAAGAAAATAAAGTAAAAAGTGAAATCCCTATAACAAATTCATTGTCACAGAGCTTATAACGCTCTTACAATTGGTCCTTTCTTCTACCACCTGTTTACGACATAACTTTTTAACTTTATATCACTTTCGAAGTTACGTTTTCAACTCGCAGGTGTTATATTTACAAGACAAAATCAGCACCAACGATCTGCGCCGCAAAATAAACAGAAGACGGCGGTACTTGGAATAAAAATAACTTGAGTGTCACTAGTACACATACATGATTGTCACTGCGAACATAGAAAGTTGTAGAGTCGGTTGAAGAATATAAGTTGAAGGAAAGAAAGATTCTTAGAATTATATAATTTGAGATTAATATAATTATAAACGGGGTATTTATCTTGCTTTTTTTTATTTGTAATTAACGGTGTGGCCAACAGTGAAGCACGCTTGCCTAGAAGTAATAGTCCGTAGAAGACGATCAAGTTATAGCTTCCCGGGAACACATAGACGAACAGGATATTCCACTCCTTGGCTTTGAGTTTTTAGAGTTTGTCACAAAGCTTAAGCAAGCCATATCGCCGAAAACCACATGAGTATTAGCTATAATATGTCGTATACGTGGTCGAGTGTAAAATTAGAACGCGGGCTTTGGTAGAGGCGACGCGAGTCAAAACCAGTCGGGAAGAGGTTAGACTTATATAGTTTGCCTACTGCCTGAATAAGCAGCCGCTTAAGGCAACCGCTCGCCAAAGCAAGAGCCAAACCACGCTCGGGTAAGGCAGTGCGTATATTTGCCTGGAGCGAGGCACTTCCTGACTGTTCGAGGATTTGCTCAAGTAGCTACCTCTAGAGGTCGCAGTCAGTACATGGCTTATAAGCAACTAGTTCACAGTACCACAGAACGTCCGTGATCATGGTGCTTGTAACAAAATATCGGAAGCACGAAAAAAATAAATTTTACTTTCCGTTTATAATCATATTATTAGTCATGTAGGGTAACGTTATGTGGCTATAATGACTTTTTATATCAAAGCACAAGAAAATTTAATTAAAATAGTTGTTGAATAAGAACCAAATACAAAGGCAATATTATCTAATATCATCAATATGTACGCATTTTGAAAAGAAAATCATAATTAGCGTAATCAAAGATAATATCAAAAGGTCGCCATAAAAATGTCTTAATTAAAAATTAGTAGCTTTTCAATTAAAATAAAAGACTAAACAATATAGCTGTGGAGAGAAAGAAATTACTTTTAAACCTTGAAGACTCTGAGTTCATTTAAGGGCGCTTTCAAATTAGACGTATGTTAGCGTTATCGCGCACAGTCTCAGTGCGACTATCGTACTTACCGACGAAGCTAAGTTGGGATTTATGCCCTGCATAAATTTATTATCTTTCTTCTTTCTTTCAAGACCGGATATCTTTGAGGCTAATTGGCAGACTTTTGGACGACAATAATTATGAATTATAATGACATGATCATCATTCTCATAGAGACGTATTTTCCTGATTGCATTCAAGTCCAAGATGAACTCGGAGCTCAGGGTCCGCTTTCTGGCTCTTACTCCTCCACTTCGCACAATTTATTAGCACGTATATCACCCTTCACGACGTAGCCTGGTGGTTTTTGTAAGACATGGCCGCACACTATATGGCTGTTTCTGCTTGAATACCTTTGCGATATAAAGACAATGTAAAGAGGACAGTGCGTGGCGTGAAAATTTTAATATTTTTAAGAATACACTTTATTATCTTAGGTAGAATTTTCATTATTTTTTTGTATCGCCACCTATTTAGACAGGTGCCAGCTGCAACTAATTTCGGCGTGATATGAATATGAATATGATAATTGATTTCTAATTAAAGTTTTATTTATATCGGATTGTGTGCTCTCGGTTGAAGTGGGCAGTGTCTCGTAAATCAGAATCAGAAGATGAATTATCTTAATGAGATGCAGTTGAAGCAGTAAGGGATGCATAATAATTAGGCCGATAATTTTGTTCCTCGTTATTCCTAAGGCGCGACTTCTCCTCTTTGTCAGTCAACTTTTTGTATACTCCAGCCAAGTGGCCGGGCCTGCCTGGCTCTCTCTGTCACTGCAAGAAGATCCTATCTTCATCTATCTGTAATAATTTAAGAGCATCGGCATGTGCAATGTCCAATAAATTGTCCAAGTTGGAAACAAACTCTAGACGAGTTCAAATGCGTCATGTGTTTTGTTTGCATTTTTTGTAGATCCCTCCAAACTTGGTATATGGTAACTAGTTTCACAGTTAAGTAATGTTTTAGTTGGTATACCGTACTTTGTCAATAAATAATGCACTCATGGATAGTAAGGTTTGCACTTTCATTGACGCTTAAATTGACTTCACGTACTATATTGTTGGCCATTGGAGAGTAGTTTTAAGCCTGTAATTTGATGTCTTACATCCCCTAACTGCGTTATCCCTGTGACATCTTGACTTAAAGAAAACAATGTGGTCACTAATAGAAGAAAAAAGTAATAACAAGCACTACGATACTATAACCCCGACGCGTTAAGGTACGCAAGTATTGACATGTACAAACGCCTGTCAGCGCGGGTTGCTGTGGTTCTAGGTGAAACTTTATTTACATGTGTACACTATTTAAATATAATAAGGTAAGAGTAGTCCTTTTTCTTCAACGATTACCGTTGAAGAAAAAGGACTTTTATTTTTTGGGACCACCCTAGCATATGTATTTCCTACAGTTCACTTTAATTTTGTTCGTACTGGGAATGGAACCTATTAGTGATCAGAGCACTTAAATCATTACGGCATCCGTATTATTGTACAATTTAATTTTAGAATTTGCTGAGTAACAACAGTTATGACCAGAATTTTATTTTGACTTATTGATTAAATAAGGCGTATTCATATTTAAATTATTTTAAAAAACCAATATTCAAATGATAGGTACCATCCGAATTATATTTTAGTCAAGTATTAATAAAATCCGTTGTGAAGTTACTCCACACTATCTTTATTCCATAATCTGGGAGACCGACGAGAACAGCTCCTGGAATATTTTCCAGGGAAAATATTGGAAAATGTTTGGCTGCTGTGTCTATTGATTTGATTTGCGCTCGCCTGTCAAAGGTTGCCAATCGTAGTTCAGACTCAACACCTCGAATTCGGCCCGTTACAAATATGCATAAATATATTGAAATTCCTCTATCATATAAAAGGAATTTTCAAGTTTTAAGGTTTTTTAGCTGGTTGTAGCGGGGTTATGTAATATTTTGGCTTATTATTAACCAAATACTGTATCGATTAAGATAGGAAAAAGTGAATGCCCAGGTGGGACTCGAACCCACGATCTTTCCCTTACAGGGGGAATGCTCTGACCACTGAGCCACCGGGCCACACCTGAAGCTATCCAAATTCTCCTATACTACCGTCTTAGGGCGACGGTGGGAGGCATCTACCGACATTCATACGAAATATCGGAAACAATGAATGATGTTGCAATCATTTTTAAACATGTTCAAAATGTAATTCAATTATTTGGGCGGAGTCATCAAAAAACAATGTTTAAAAATGATTGCAACATCATTCATTGTTTCCGATATTTCGTATGAATGTCGGTAGATGCCTCCCACCGTCGCCCTAAGACGGTAGTATAGGAGAATTTGGATAGCTTCAGGTGTGGCCCGGTGGCTCAGTGGTCAGAGCATTCCCCCTGTAAGGGAAAGATCGTGGGTTCGAGTCCCACCTGGGCATTCACTTTTTCCTATCTTAATCGATTTGAAAAGTTAGCATAGTAAATGCTTCAAAATGTAATTCAAATACTGTATATTTACATTGACCATACTGTTAGAGGAGGAGCAAGGAACCATCAATAATATAAATATATATATATATAATCTGGCCTGCAAGCTTTTACCTATATTCTATACACCGACTGTTTCATTTACGAGACTCTGAAGCAGGCTTTTCCTTCGGGTTTCGGAGTTCCAGCCACAACTAATAAAATCATAGCAAGAAGGAATTCTAATAATTACAATTAATTATATTTTCTATTAAAGAGCCTATAATTCTCCAAGTGCATTGCCTGTATTATTACCGAGAAACGTCAAATTTGAGATTTAAAAATAAGATTTAATATTTCAAAAGAGGACAAAGACACACGGCCATCTTAGTAATTATTCATGTAAATGTGAAAAGTTTGCGTCTAATCCCGAAATGTGGCGGGTCGCCACGCCGTCAAAAGTTGGCCGCATTTAAAATGTCGCCGGTGAATATTATAAGAATGAAGATGAATTGTTTGACTATATTACTTTTTAAATTAGCATGACGGTGACGTAGACGTTCAGTATAATGTAAAGTATAATATATGAATTAATATACTGCGATAACCTACACAGTGCTCTTTAGACGGGTGATAGGTAGTTTGGTCTCTAGAATGCGAATAAACATACTTAAAAAATGATTTTTTTTGTTTTAGTAAAACTCTGATTCATGTCTCGTCAAAAAATGTCGACTTTTCTGTAAATCGAAAAAAACAGACTTTCAATTTCACTTTGTACACGCAGGTGATAGTATCCATATGTACAAAGTGATTTGAATCATTAAAACGCGTGGATAAAACGAGTAATCTGCTTTTATTACAAGCTACTTGCATGGTACGCACGGTTACGTGACCATAACCGATTAGGTTCAAGCTATGCACGTAACCACAGTGTTATTGCTGGCCTTATATAAAGCTGCCAGTTGTAGGAACCAAGTTAGGTTATTGCATTTTATGTATAACATAAAAAATTCTACGTTTATACTTTACTGGTTCTCTGCATCATATGGTTAGTTAGCAAGCGAATGGATGCGAGCAACAATAACTGCTCAAAGTAAAACGGTCCTCAACAACATCGTAGAAACTTTACTGCTAAGCGATTTTCCTATCAACTGTCATTATTATTTGTATCCTTTAATCTTTCAATCGTCGATATGCACCTACATATATAACTAACGTGATATTTGATCGTATCATAGGCTCCATTTAATCAAATGTGTTCAAACAAGCGTAAGATTTAAAGTCTAACCAAAATCCCAGTAGTTTTTGCGTTCATCATATACAAACAGACAAATGACAAGAATAAAAAAAAATCAGTTTCGTTACTATAACAGTTATTTTAAATATTTTTTTAAATATCTATTACTATAGAAGGGCCACATAACCATTCGGCTTACAGAACACATGGGATTGTTTTTTTATCAGTCCTCAAGGAACTACAAATCAGGAATAAGTCTGAATATCTCAAACTAACTTTACGTTCCTTGGTGACCTCCAAAGTTAGTGAGACGACATGAACCAATAAATCGTTCACGACATTGACAATCAGAATTCGACCTTTGACCGCTACCGTTATAATTTAGATGAAATCCTGGCTGACATCGCTTGCTTAATGTGAGTAGCGGTCATAATGAATTAATACCACAGACCAATATTTCAGAGTGCTGTAAGGTAGAATATTACGGCGATGAGTTATATTTTTAATCGGCTTTGAAAATGGCTCTCCATTGCATTCTTTTACTGAATTATTTGGCATCGAGTTTATGATGAACCATATTCTTTTATAAATTGCTTGTTATGCGGCTAGGTTAAATTCGCTCAAATATTTTTCATTTGGACGAACAAGTTAATGCATGGCCAAATGCTATGAATAATATAAGTTTGAAAGTTTGTGAAGATGATTATATTTAAATTAGAAGAGATGTGTTAATACACATGGAAATAGAGGGCCCCTTTGACTTTAACTGATGTATTTTAATATATCCTACTAATATTGTAAATGCGAAAGTTTGTAAGTATGGATGGATGGATGAATGGATGAATGGATGGATGTTTGTTACTCTTTCACGTAAAAACTACTAAATGGATTTTAATATAGCTTATACATCAGAACAATACATAGACTACAATTCATAAAGATATTGTGTGAATTGTCGCTATAACCGACATACAAGGGAGCCGCGGGCAAATCTAGTAATAAAATAATTATATTACAAACTAGCTGTTGCCCGCGGAAGCAAGCGAAAGGCTGTATGTACAGTCTTATTTTTACGTAGGTATTTAAGTCTGCATCTTTATGCAGGCTGTAACATGCATCGAAAATGTCCTAAGAACATCCAAGAGAAAACGGCGGATTCAGGTTTTTTTGAGTCTTGCTGGTAAATTAAATACGGTTCTCAGGTAAATATATATGTTATTATTAAAAAAAAGTCGCAGGGAGTCCCTGGCTTTCATCTTATAAATTTATATAAACATAAACATAGACTAATTTACCTAAGTTATAAATAAATCTGCCAGCTCGCACGCCCCGGCCCCCGGCATTCCGTGTCGTTGAAAATACTTAAATGTTTATTATTTTTATACATTGAGTCAATTTGTATATAGCTGTAGGTAGAACCTCAATTGTAAAAGTACTTAATGTTGCCTTAAATAATTTCATATGGATTTATAATTGTAGAAAAAAAAATGTGCATGCATTTAGTACCTACATTCAAATTTTCTTTCAAACTAAATACACTAATATTTTTTTAAGCAAACTCTTGAGAAATCTTCCTCTAACCCATTTGAAAGAGTGCTCTTCATGAAGATATTTAATTAGGCACACATAGAAAAAAGATTATAATAATTATTATTATTGTTATCATTTATTTCATGCAATATTTACATTAGTAGGTCTTAAATAATGCAAATAGAGGCCCATATCATAAATACCTTAAAACTAACATACATATAAAATATAACTAAGGCGAGATACCAATACTTGGATTTAATACCTACTTATACTTTACTTACCCAATTTACAGAACAATAACTGTAGTTACTTTATGCCAAGAAACTTAAAAGGTTGTTGCTTTATGTTTATACTTAAAAAGTTAATAAAACGAGTATGGCCTGAGGTATGGCCGACTATGGCCTCATAGGTACTCATTAAATATTTAAAGCAAATAAAATATACACAATACCTACTTTCTTTTATGTAGGTACACAAATTTCGAAGTATATTCACGTAAATTGGACGTGCAGGAACTAATATAATAAAAAATATTCACAAAAGTTTTCTATAAGGCGTGCTCTTCAAGACTCAAAATAATAAACAGAAAATAATTAATTTACCTTTTTTACCTACCAATTGCCACCGGTCTTATACCGGCGGTATGCCACCGAGTATAAGACACGCTTATACACAACTAATACAACCTAAAGAGTGTCTCTCTTATAAAAATACTAGCTGTCGCCCGCGGCTCCGCCCGCGTGGATGTCGGTTATCGCGAATCGGGGTATGAAAAATAGATGTTGGCCGATTCTCAGACCTACCCGATATGCCCACAAAATTTCATCAAAATCGGTCAAGCCGTTTCGGAGGAGTATGGCAACGAAAACTGTGACACGACAATTTTATATATTAGATTGAAAACAAATTAGAGTGTCCTTCAAAAGGCAACATCTACATTACACATGAAAATATTTACAATACTTTCCTTAAAGTACCTACACACCATATATCACATCACATCACATCACGCTGAATATAAAATTTAAATGGGAAAGTTTGGATGTTTGTTTGTTATTCAATCAGGTCAAAAATATTGGCCTGATTTGGATGAAAGGCAGGCATATAATTTATTGCCTGCATTAATACATATAATACTTTTTATCCCGCTTTAATGCTCCCGTAAGATAACACAGGAGTCGCGATATAAAAATTCCACGCGAGCGAAACCGTGGGTATTAAAAAATGTTTACAAATCTTCTCTATATATCACGTTGGAAGTATGTCCTTCAGGAGCTAATATGTATAGGTGTCTCGAACATGTAACCCTCGACCAGGCAACGTACAGTTGTCTGTGCGAAAAACATAACGGTAAGCTCAATTTAATCAATTATCGTAGTAAAAAACCCGTGAAATATGTGTGTGTGTGTATACTTACATTCATTTTCGGTCGTTCTTCTACTTCGCTGCTAAATGCTTCCTGCTTGAACCTCTTGTCACAGTCACAGATTTTTAAAGGGTAACAAAATTTTTCTATATCTGTGACCATAAATGACCTTTACGTTACAAAAAAAAAAAACAGTTGCCAAGCAATTAAATTCTTGCAGGTTTAATAGAAGTAGTAATGGGTCGCGTCAATATGACTTCGTTATTTTCTAAGGAGAAAAAAAGACAACAAAATTTCTTTTACAATTTTTGGAATATTTAGAGAGCCTATGTTATTCTCTGGAACTTTCTAAACATCGTAGTGAAAACCGGATTACAATCGGTCCAGTAGTTCACGAGTTTAACGTGTTCAAACAAATAAACAAACAAACAAACAATTATTTTCTAAACTATTTTATCGCTTTCAGTAAGTGATTTTAGGGCGCCCTGTGTAATTTTTTTTGATATCTTGCAATTACAGATTTTTTTACTCTTACAATTTTATTATATGTATAGATTATTAAACTTTATTAATACGATTGTCGTGTTAATAAAAACAATAGCAACAATCTCTCGAGATCGAATTTATTAGGAGGAAGCGTTGACGAAACTTAAAACTGTGGATCATTAGGTACTATCGTTACCATGGATCCTGGAGGCAAGAGCCTTTTCGATGCAATTTGGGTAACGAAAGGAGGCACGGGAGTGGAGTCGAGCCTAAAGGCTGCGAAGTCTCAGCTCCACAGGGACATGGTAGCGAAGTGAGAGCTACGACTTGGGCGACCACATGCAGGTGACCCGTAATAGCGACATTAAAACCCATCTCGGGGTAGAGATGGCTTCTCGTACAGGCTGACGCAGGTGATCACCAGGCGCGGGGATTACCTGCATTGGATTCAGAAGGAGTTAGCGCTCGAATATCTGTGAAGTGAGCGAGGACTCGGGGCTGTAGAGACCGGCCGGATGTCCAAATGGAAAATGCCGAGGTGCGTCCTAGTGGCAACCCTAGGAGTGAGAGTTCTATCCGTCTCTCTTTCGCCGCCTTGCTCACGTCGATGGTAAGATGATGGGTAAATGAGTACATTGCCGTTAGAGAAGAAGGCGGTGGAAAGTCTCAGTCCAAGCAGCCCACGACGAGCGAAGGCGACTCGCACTTTTTTTAATGCGCGGCGCGCATTTATAATAGCACCCTCCAGGTAGGAGATACTCGAAGAGGTGGAGAATTACTATGAACTCACGGCTGACGAAAGTAATGCCTGGCCATATCTACCAGCTTACAATCACGCCAGGTGAAGTGAATTTGACGTGTCCTATATTTTAAAAGAACTGCCGAAAGACCAATGGGATGACAATGGCAAACCAAAGTCAAAAATACGACAGTCCGTCAAATATGCAAAAATACAATTGATGTAGGTACCAGGTACCCATACATAGAACTGAATTCTGGGTTAATAAATAAGAAGCTCCATACTAAATTATTTGATGAAAAAGGTTTAGATAATTCGCTTATCTTAAAAAAAATATGAGCCCCCGGCATAGGTAAGAAAACGGTCCTGATGAGCTTTTTGCATTTTGTCGTATGCGACCGAATAACAAATAATACAATGAAATATATTCATACATAGAAGCACACAGACCAATGCAAATAACAATTTCATTTACACGAGCACTTGTAGTGAACGAGAACCCACGACGAAGAAGTCCAACGATCCCATCACACAAACGAGATCTCTCTTCTCAGTCAAGTCTTCTCAGCCATATTTATCGCTTTACCCATTCGAGAAGCCATTCAAACATTAATGTCTTAATATCGGGTAAAAGATAAACCTATTTAACAGCCGTGAGATGCAAATAGGAGATCTTGCACTGTGTTGAGTGCCAAGTACACCGAGTGCAGCTTAATTTGACCGTGTACTTTATTGTAATTTGTGTGAACTAATACTTGGCAGTCTGTTTTGTTTGTTCATGCAGGTTTCAAATTGACATTTTTATTAATAGGTCGTGCTTGTCAGGCCTAAAAGCAATTCACATGCTTTTAGGCCTGGCAAGCATTGAGGCTAAAGCTAATCTAATCTGTGCTTATATACTTTTTAGTTTGGTATGCTATTGAAGCGTTTTTGTTTTAGTTTTTTAATTACTAATACTAAAATTAATACCCGACTGCCAAGTGCCGGCAGAAGTGAAAATTTTTCTTTCTTTCTTTCTTCGTTATATACAGAGAAAAAGATAAAAGAACACACCATACCATATCGTACCATACCATACCTATATATAGCGCCAATCATAGAACCTATCACTAATTTTCTGTTAGAAGAAATTAATGAATTACAAAAAGAAAAAATAATCACAAAAAGTGTCAGAAGCCCAGGTTCGAATCCGGTACTATCTGAAACCATAAGGACTTACAGTCGAAGCGCTTACCGCTAGTCTACGAAGCTTCTTAACACACCTAAGAAAATAAACAATCTGTAGCTGTTGTAATGTTGTATGACGTCAGTCATCGGTTACGGTTCAAAGGTCAAGTAATCCTGATGCGAGTTTAACACTTTTTACCCATCCAACGCCGTCAAAATTAAATTAATTCGAAGAATAGTTAAAAAATAGCTGCGCTATTTTTATTAGGACCCTTTTAAAAAGCGTTACCTTTAGTAAGTAATTTTTGGTAGGTAAGTATCTTTGTATACATATATAACACCATCTTTAAACTCCATTTTGGAGTCAGAATCATTAAAAATAGCACTAGCACTTCAATGGTGATACAGTTATTAATTAAATTAATTAAAAGACTAAAATATGACAATCAATATTTTTAATATTTTATTAAAAATAAAAAAAACTGGTTCTGAAAAGATCGAAACAAGCTTTATAGCAGGCGGTACCTATTAATTTTCATCTGGTTTGAGATTTGCAAATGGGTACTATAATACTACTATAGTAATAACTGGGTCCTATAATAATAAATATGTGACGCTGCGCTATTTTTTAATTATTTACATATTTTTTGTAAACTGCATTTATACTTAGCCGCGTGGTTCCCAGCAGAGTAGAATTTAGGCCACCCCTTCTCTTCCCATGTGGTGTCGTACAAGGCGACTAAGGGATAGGGCTGATTAACTTTCACATCTGACAGATATGTGCAGCACAGACTCAGCCTCAGATGCATGGCTCGAGTCAACAATAGTGCCCGGAATACGGTAATAGGCTCACCCCCTATTTCATGGGATCGAATACAGACTGGTGAAATGTGGGTGTAAATTCACTTCTGCCTAACCCTTCAGGGATAAAGGCGTGATTATATGTATGTATTTATGAATTTAAAATTCAGATTTCGACAATCAGATTCCCCTCCCCTTACCGCACACAAACTAAGTCAGCAGAGTAAATAGCGAGATCCGGTCCGCAGTTACAAAGACACAAAGGGCGGAAGTTTATTAGTTTGAACTTGGCATTGACATCAAACAAACAACTACAGATATTGGTAAATATGCTCGCCGGGGCCGCTCGCGTTGTGAGTGGGGGCTGGCTACTAATATTAAAAATGAGAAAGTTTGTGAAGATATTTGAATATTAAGATGTTTATTCTTCAATAACGCTCTAAGAAAGAAATTTGGTATAGAGATTGTTGATTATAGTCTGAAATAACACATAGGCAACTGTGCATCCCATGAATAAGGTCCCATGGGTAGTTTATATCCCAATTCCTATAAGAATTACTTCATTTTAATACATTTCAAATTCCTTTAGATAGATAGATAGATAGATAATTCTTTAATGTACACCAATAAATTTACAATAGGACAAGTAGATAGCATGCATACAATTTAATATACAATGGGCGGCCTTTTCGCTGGAAGCGATTTCTTCCAGGCTTTATTAAATACAGATACCTTAATTAGATCAGGAGTATCTGTTACTTGTGCTTCATCATGCTTTTATAGAAAATAATAACTCTCAAGCCGCTCAAGGAACAAACAGGCTGTGAATCTGTGGGCTACCGCTGGTATTATGTATAATTGTACACAAATTTAAATGTACCAACTATTGTCAGCAGTTCCGGGTGAAATACTGCCCATTCTCAAGATCCATAGAAACATATTGATTATATAGTAGTATCTTCTGTGCTATTCCAAACTGTAATCTATCTCTGTATCAATTTTTTTTCAGATCCGTTCAGATGTTCTGGTTTTCTACTTCATCCTAGCGTTAATCTCAGTCGCATCCGAAGCTATCAGCTCGGAGTCAGGGGTCCGCTTTCACCAGTCTTACTGCGAATTTGGCTAAACTTCGACATTTTCAGTGAAGGGACTGCCATCTGACCTCCACAACCCAAAAGCGATATCGAAGCATAGCAATTAGACTAGTTGTTGGACTTTTTAGGGCTCCAACTACCCGTAACGATTGCCATAGATGTTTGTATGGCAACCGGAGCAGACGGTTTAACGTTCTCTATGAGGCACGACCAGACCAATGCAAATACTCATATTCATGCCTACAAATATTTGCATTGAGCGGGGATCGAACCCGCGCCTCCCGCGTAGCAGCCACGTTCATTATCACTACGCCACGAAGGCTGTCAAGATGTTCTGAAGTTATTGAGTCATAAACTACCGCTACCGTTCTGTAGTACCATGCTACGGTAACTATGATGACTGGAGTAGCACGCATGTGCTACGACGTAGAAGAATAGCTCTACGTCGTAGACGTCTTGTGGTTTACTTTATTAGGTAATATTGAGATTGTTTGTTCCTTTACTTGGTTCAATGTTACGCACATAAGCTAAACAGTTTATTAATAAACGTGGCAGGCTCAATTACTGATTTATTACTTTTAGCTGCATTAGATAACGACCTCTGTGGCGTAGCGGCGAGCGTTCTGCCAAGTCAAAGGTCGCGGGTCTGACGCCAGTTTAGTATAAATATTTGTATGAATGAATATATCCATGTCTTGGTATTACTATGTATAATATGGTATGTTTCTACAAACAAACAGTATCCAAGTATGTTCATCAGCATTCCAGAACCCATAGCACAAGCTTACTTATACCGATTGTGTTCACAGAAACTCAGATTCTTATCATTCACGTTACATAAAATTAAATTATAGCTGTGAACAGAGCACCACTTTCATTTAAAATACCGCATATTCTGTATGTTTACAGAAAATCCTTTGAATACGCCGAAATAACTCTCCCATTTGGACATAACCATTGTGAAAGAGAAATTAATACTGTGAGAAGACTACGTGAATATCAATGGAGTTTAACGGACTCATCGCGATTAATTTGGTACTAGCTTTTGCCCGCGGCTCCGCCCGCGTGGATGTCAGTTATCGTAACCAAACATAGCCTATGTCCTTTCTCAAGGTCTAATCTACCCCGATACCAAATTTCATCAAAATCGAGTCATTCGTGAAAGCCGGACAAACAGACACACACACACACACACACACGCAATTTCACATTTATAATATTAGTATGGATTATTCACACTTAGCCCGACGTTTTGGATACTTTGCAGCAGCCATGGTTGCGGGGGTGACTACGGCCCGATTTCTAGAATACCACTCAGCTGAACCTCAATTTATCTGGGGAAAGATTTTATTCCACTAAAAACATTTTCATGTAAAAATGTTGCCAAGATGAGTTTACGTAGCCTACCCTGTGACAAAGTTATCAGATCTCGTATAAAGCCAAGCTCTAAAGACTGCACGCTTTAAACCTAAGGTGTATTGCAGAGCAGTGGTGGGATTTCATTTATTTTTTAAGTTGGTTAAAAATTATGACGTACGTATTTTTTATTTGTTATAGGAAATTATTTTAATTAATTTTGACTTATTTAGCACAAAGTGTGGTGCAAGTCTCAGTTACAAACTTCCACCGTAGTAGCTAATGTGTGCTACCTCCTGTGTGCATCCCAGGGGATAGGTTAAGTTAGGTTTTTACACGACTGCCCAAAAAAAGGAGTGTATTGTGTTTAGGGTTCACGTATGAATGTATGTGACTTTCTTTGTGCCACCATATCTCCTAAATACCTGTACCGATTTACATGGGTGGGGTATCATTAGAATCCTTGCGTTAACCCGAGTGACACTGGCTATATAAAAATATGGGAAACAAAAAAAAATGAATTAAGGCGCCAAAACAGATGTTTCAAATTTTTTTTTACTCCTAAGCCTATCGAGTGGGGTATCAAAATGAAGGACTTTAAAAGACAATTTCAAATATATATGCAACTTATGTGTTTCTTTGTAATTTAAAAAGAAGAAATGATATTAATAAATAATAAAAAAAATAAAAAAAACACGACTGCCCAATTTATAAAGAACTAAAAAGTAAAAAACAAGAACGAAACAGATAAATAAAAATTTCATTGCAGTCGGGGGGGAACAGAGATTAACAAAGTTCCAGAGACCTGGTGGTCTCTGTCTTGAAGTGGCGATAGATGCATATTCACGCCCAGATTCTTTAGCCAGGATTCTTTAACCTGGGTACTATACCCTGGGTTCCTTAATCTGGGATTGTAAGAAGAGAGGAACGTGTATATAGGTAAAGCATACCAGCTCTTTGTCGTGTGACAAAAAAATTACCGAACAACGCGAACTGGAACGCGATTGTATCGATTGCACCGTATGAGTGTGACACCTCAGTCCCGACACCCGTACCTGCATGTTATTATATCGTTTTATAATCGTCTTACTAATCCATAGTCTATTCCATAAATAGTTTGACAAAACATTCATTTCTTGCGGACGTTAATGCCAATAACAAAATAATGCAAATGCGAATATTCGTGAAAATACTCACTCATTGCAGATATAGTACTGTAGCGGTACTTATGATGTAATGTTTTTAATTATGTGTATAAGTTTTTAATAAATTTATGTATAAGTTTTTAATGTATGTCTGCTTACCCCTTCCGGGAATTTTTAAGCGTGATGATGAGATGTATAGAGTATTACCAGGCTGATACCGTTAATCGGTGGCTTGCAATAATTATTAGATCAACTTTTGATAGTGTATAAATATATTTATCAACGGACAGTCCAATATTTCTATTAGTAGATAGTTAGAATCAAAGCGGAGTGCTACTTGCGACGAAGCCCTTTGTTCGGTGCCCGAGCGGCGCGCTCGCGCAGCCGGCGCAGGCAGTCTGCATTCACCCACGTTCGCGAGTAGTACTCGCTACCGCCGCCGCGGGTAACTTGTACTGTATCGATTTATACGCCTTTTTTGGTAAACAGTTTGCTTGCAATTATAGACTGATTTCTGGCGATACCAACTAGACTGTTCTACTGGTGTTCTCTGTTTGTGAATATATTCCCCTTCTTTTGTACACTTTCTGTGCGTGTGTGTGGGTAAGGAATAAACCTATAAGTATTTTTCATCGTCTGAGAACCTGTTTTATTTCTCTTTCTGCAAGTAACCCACAGTACCAATAGCTGCTGAGGTTCACAATATGGTTGGAAATGTATGTCCCCATATAACTCGCTCGACTGCACCAAATGGGATAATTCTTTTTGTTTTAAGTTCATTATTGTTAGGACAAGGTTTGTATGAAAGAAAATTTAGACAATGAAGGTGCTATATTGCACCGGGACAGAGCCAAGGTGCGCAGCTAGTATGTAAAAATAAGGCGACGATAAATGCTTCTTCACGCCCGGATTCTTTAGCCTGGGTTCTTTAACCCGGGATCGTAGGAAGAGAGGAACATATTTGCAGGTAAAGTACTTTGTAACAGAATTTTTGTACTAAGATTTTTTTATAAATATTATCTGTCGGTAGCGCCATCTAGTGCTCCGTCAGTGCGGACTTCTCGCCGTGAGTTGCTGATGTTAAGATCGATTATGCTAGTTCGCATAGTGTTCGCGGGGTGGCGTTGCCACCTGCTTTGTATTATTCACCTTGGTGATCGAATCACGGTAATGAGGGTGGTTGCTGATCATTAAGCTCATTAAGTAAAAAAAAAAAGGAATGGATGGCTTCGCGAAACTTCTAATCCAGTGGCTATATAAGCCAGGATCGATGTTACGAGACGCACTGGACTCATTACTTTTGGTGACTTATCTGTCGTTATACTATTCATTGTTACTCTGCAATTAGAATCAGTGTATCTGAGTTTTACCCACATTCGTGGTAAGTAATTTTATTTTTGTCTTTGTTACCGATCCTCTACAATTTTAGACGATTCTGAGTGTTAATTCGTTCATAGGGCTCCAGATACGGCTCAAGAAGACCCCATATACTAAGATCACCTCGACGTCGACCATTGCTGTACCCTTTTTCCATTGGTTGCGAAACTGGAGGCCTCCTGCAGGTGCAGCGCCTTGGCTGTCCGAGAGCGTGGTGAAAGGCGCTCCTGGACTACACGCAGGCCGACGATCGGATCAAGGGTCACGTATTCCAATTTATTACTGCTTTTGCCTCTCCTGGTAGCCCGTCGATTGCCCCTATTGTATAGGACGTCCCCCAGCCATCTCGGGCTGGCTTCTATGCTACTGTGCTGCAGACGGTGATGATATATTATGATCATACTCGGGATTGTAAGCTGAGATTTGTGATCTACTATATTTTTATAAGTTTCTTACTCTGTGTATCCTGTAATGTAAATCCTGTAAATATCCTGTATGTGTGCAAAACTCAAAGAAAATTTGTAGTTTCTCTGAAGTCTCCCCTGGGGTTCCCATACGCACGCGCACACTTTTCTCTGCTGACGAAAAGGCGCCCTGGGATATTTTTGAGCTCGAGCATCTCTCCGCTGGGTCAGCTGGTGCGTAGCCCATCTGACACGTTCAGAGGCTACAAATTGGCGACCAACTTTAAGGGCTAACTCTGTTCTCTGTGGGTGCGCTGTGTGTGGGAGTCTGTGGGGGGTCGCTTTGGAGAAAACGCTACCCTCCGTCCGATACGACCCAGGACGTTAATTGGTTGTGCGGTTGCAGTCACGCATGTAATATTTACCCTCTTTGTATTTTTCAGCCTAACGTACCATCATCCCTGAGGCAAGAAAAATCATTGAGACAAAATTCAAAATCCCAAATTATAACTGCATATTTTTCGGTAAGTTTGGTGACATATTTTTGGCAAAATCATTTTTTGTTTTTTTGTTTTTTTTTAGTTGCTTCTGTCTGTCCCTCTGAGGTCCTTAGCGTGAAGTTGTGCATACATATATATCTGGTGTGATCTTCTTGTAATTAACCTTTTTAGTTTCATGTACCTTCCTTTGTCAATTGTATGAAACATACATATTTAGAACAATCGAGTGGACGGTGGATGGAACTGATTCGTTACCTACTAGCGTAAATTTAGTCTAGACAGTTCATGTATGTAGCATTGGTGGATTTGGGTATATACCTGTATAATTGTCGTTATCTTATATATGTATATAGCTGCTTCGCACTGTATAGCCTTGCAGTAGATTTGTAGTTAACATATTTCCTGAATACCTACTTACTATCAATTTGTCAAGAAAACTTTTGTAATTTAAACTGTAATTTCAAATCTTGAATTCATATCATTGGGTTACTGAGCCAGTGATCTGAAGATATCTGTCTGTGTATCCTGTGTAAACGGGCAATTACCTCTAATATATATGTGTGCAAAACTAAAAGAACATTTGTAGTTTCTCTGAAGTCTCCCCTGGGGTTCCCATACGCACGCGCATACTTTTCTTTGTTGACGAAAAGGCGCCCTGGGATATTTTTGAGCTCGAGCATCTCTCCGCTGGGTCAGCTGGTGCGTAGCCCATCTGACACGTCAAAGGCTACAAATTGGCGCCCAACGTGGGGCTTCAGCGGATCCGGATGCCACGGTTGTCGGCCTGCGGAGTGAGCTGCGTACTGCGCTGCGGCTTGTCCGGCGTGGCAGCATTAAGGCCATCGCCGCTGTACCTGCCGTTGCCGCCTCTGAGTTGGCTATCTGTGAGCCTAAAGTCGTCGAACTGGAAGAGGTCCTCTCTTCAGGTGACTTCGTTTCAAATAAAAATTGTCGTACTAGGGTTGCTTTGAGGGCAAACTACCTTCTCACTAGGTTAGTTAGGTGTGGTTTAGACTGTCCGGAACTGTTAGGTATTCGTAGCCGTTTAGTCAAGATTCTATCGCTGGCAGAATCAGATACCGATTCTGACTCTGATGGGTCGGAGAAAGAGACCGAACCGATACATCGCGACAACATAGGTTACACCTCGCCTGTGGTGAGGGGGGAACGCTCGATGCGACGTGACGCGCCCAGTTCCGACACAATTAGTGGAAATTTAGTAATAAGGGATAGACCCGTAAACTTAAACTCTTTTAATATAAAATATGATGGCTCTTCTTGTGTACGTGTCTTCATTGAGAGACTGGAAGAGCTTAGGTGTGCTCGGGAAGTCACTAAGGATAAGGTCCTCACAGCTTTCTCTGACCTATTGGATGGTCCGGCCTTATCTTGGTTCCGCACCAACAGGTATAACTTTACCTCGTATGAGGGCATGTTAGAGGAGCTGAGAGAGACTTTCGACCTTCCCGACTACGATTATCGCCTCCGAAATGAAATTAGGCAGCGTACACAGGCCCGATCCGAAACATTAGGCAACTACATCTCTACGATGCAGGCCATGTTCTCTAGATTATCGTGCAAAATGCCCAGTGAAGAACAATTGGACATTCTGATGCATAATATTAGGCCCGATTATATGAAGGAATTGGCCCTTCACGAGGTAAACTCGATAAGCGATCTGAAGCGATTGGGGAAGCGCCTAGAACTTGCTCGTGCTAGGGCTGAGGCATTCCATGAACCAGCTTTAGATAAGTTTGGGATCACCTCGGATTTACACCATATTAAAAACAAAAGTGTACAAAAAACTTCCCAGCAGGTCTCTGCCGTGGCCAGCCCAACGACCTCAAGCGAACGCAGATGCTTCCGCTGTGGTGAAGGCGGCCACACTGCATACGGCTGTACACAGTCGAGGGATTTGGTGTGTTTCCGGTGTGGACAAAAAGGAGTCAAATCACCTGAGTGTCCGAAATGTAATACCAAACCAAAAAACGAGTAAGTCAGGGCCGTATTAGAAGATCACCACTCGGTTCAGAGCGAGCCTCTCTGTCTGATGCCTTCTCTGATAGGGTCCTGTTTACCAAACGGGATAATGATATAAGACCGTATTTAGTTGTTAGGATCCACATTCAAATCATCATGGAAGTAGGAAATGGACCCAGTAAGTCACAAGAGATGGCCTCAAAAGGTCTAGACACCCGTTTAGGATTACCCATTAGGCCCGGACGAGATGTGTTCACAGGTTTGTACTGCTTACAAATGTCGCATTTGCCAACATATTCCTTAAAGCTCTCGTACATCTTAGGCCAATAATAGTGGAGAGCCAGGCGTTTATGGGTCTTCCATACGCCACCATGGGCACTGAGCATGTCGTCATGGTACTTGGTGAGCAGAGGTAACCTGTCTTCCATCGGCACCACCAGCTTCCAATCAAAATCAGAGGTCAGAGAATATTTATTTTTTGAAAATCTGAATAAACAGTTATTACGAATGTCAAAGTTAAGAAAATGCCTAGGGTTCTTCTTCACACTGTTCAGGGTGTGGAGATACCAAGAGTCTTTAGTAACGTTGGTGTCTATTGCGTTAATCTGAATTCGTGACAGAGTATCAGGTACCACATGGTCCTTACCCTTTCGATGCTCTATATCGAAGTCAAACTGGCTCAACCTCATGCTCCAGCGCGCTAGACGATCTGTCGGATTCTTTAGCTTGTGGAACCACAGTAGCGAGGCGTGGTCCGTAACGACGGTGCACTTCTGTCCTTCCACGTATTGCCTGAACTGTTCCAAAGCAAAGATCACAGCAAGGAGTTCTCGCTCAGTGGTACTGTAGTTGACTTCATTTTTGTTGAGTGAACGACTACAATACGCGACAGGGTGCTCCACTCCCTCATGTGTCTGCGTCAGTACAGCAGCCACAGAGAAGGATGACGCGTCACTGAGAATCCTAAAAGGTAATGAGTAGTCAGGCATTTTTAAGATAGGAGCGGTGACCAAAGCGGCTTTCAGTAGATTGAAAGACTCTTCAGCTTCACGCGACCACTCGAGGGCTACATTCTTAGAAGTTAATTTACATAAGGGTTTACTAATTTTAGAAAAATTGTTCACGAAACGCCGATACCACCCAGCCATGCCCAGGAATCTTTTCACCTCCTTGGCATTAGAAGGTGTGGGATAGTTGAGGATGACATCGACTTTACCTGGGTCAGTCCGCAGGCCATGCTTGTCAACATAGTACCCGAGGTACTTCAATTCGCTACGACAGAAATGCGATTTTTGCATGTTGATCGTTAGGCCCGCATCCTTAAGGCGCTGATAGACTCTATTTAAGAGGTCCACATGCTCCTCAAAGGTGCTGGCCACAACGATTATGTCGTCCTGACAGGAAAACACACGGTTATCGAACTCTGGGCCAAATAGACGGTCCATGAGGCGTTGCATCGAGGCGGAAGCTCCTATAAGTCCAAAGCACATCACATTGTAGTGAAAAAGACCTCGCCTTGGGACAGTGAAGGCGGTCTTCTCGGCGGATTGGAGCGAATCAAAAGGAATCTGCCAATATGCCGCACTTAAGTCAATGGAAGTCAAATATTTTGCATTATTGAGATGGTCTAAGATTTGGTTGATATAAGGTAACGGATACGCATCGCTCTTAGATACAGAATTGAGCTTTCGAGAATCAAGGCACAATCTCAGGTCACCGTTCGCTTTCTCCACCATCACCACTGGTGAGTTCTACGCGGACTGAGACGGGGTCACTACTCCCATCTCCAGCATCCGGTCTAGTTCCTCTTCCAGGGCTTTCTGCTTCAGGGGAGAGAGTGGATAGTACCGTTGCTTGATTGGCTTGCTGTCGCCTGTGTCTATGACATGATGCGCCAGAGATGTTCGACCTAAACCCACCTTGTCCGTGTTGATAGTATCAAATTTCTCAATAATGCTGTTAATCACCCGCTTCTGATCGGCGGTTAAATTGTTGTAATCCTCTAGACCGCTGTTAAGAGACAGAGACTCTACTGGATTACAGTCGCTAAAGTTGGAAAGATTGATATTCTGAGATATCAATCTATCCCCTAATTGAAATTGTTGCCAGAAGTCTACTCCAAATATCATTGCAGTAGTGATATCTGGAACAACATAAAACTTAATAACTCTGACAGCAGAATTATATTCAATAGGCAGAGAAATACAGCCTAGACATGGCAAATAGGAGCCGTCTGCTGTAGTTAAACTAAAGTTAGGGCTGATGCTTTTAACGCCCAGATTCTTTAGCCAGGATTCTTTAACCTGGGTTCTTTAACCTGGGTTCTATTCCCTGGCTTCCCTAATCTGGGATTGTAAGAAGAGAGGAACGTCTATATAGGTAAAGCATACCAGCTCTTTGTCGTGTGACAAAGAAATTACCGAACAACTTGGAACGCGATTGTATCGATTGCACCGTATGAGTGTGACACCTCAGTCCCGACACCCGTACCTGCATGGTATAATATCGTTTTACAATCGTATTTTATGTGTTTCTTTGTAATCTAAAATGAGAAATGATATTAATAAAAAAATAAAAATATTAAAAAACACGACTGCCCAATTTATAAAGAACTAAAAAATAAAAAACAAGAACGAAACAGATAAATAAAAATTTCATTGCAGTCGGGGGACACTTCTCTGGAACTTTGTTAATCTCTGTTCGTCCCCCGACTACAATGACAGATAGATATTTATCTGTTTCGTTCTTGTTTTTACTTTTTAGTTCCTTATAAATTGGGCAGTCGTGTTTTTTAATTTTTTTAATATTTTTTTTTGTCTTTATAGTAATATTAGTTTACATACCAATTTTCAGTTTAATAGGACTTCAGGAAGCAGTGAGTGATAGGTCAGTGATGAAATTAAAGGTTTTCTGACATTAATAAAATCTAAAGTATAATAGCTACGACATTCAAACTTCGTATGTTTAATGATTGTACCGATGGCATTCTATCTTGAAAATTTCAACTATTTAGCATTATTCGAAGCAAAGTTACGAGAGTTCAAAAAACGACGAAGCGTTTCAAGAAAAGGTAGGCAATGCCCTTTTGCTTCGCTTGACTCGTCTTGGCGGGGGTACTGCAGTGCCCCCAGATACACGTATTATCAAATTTGACAGGTTATCTGACCGATTTTCTATACAATTTTTCCTCAAATAAATAGCAATTCAACTGAGTGACATTTTAGAATTCATGTGGGCCTTATGTTGGTTCTCTTAACTTCTGTCAAGACGTGTCGCGATAGAATCCGTTAAAATGTGTTATAATTTCAAAAAGAGAAATCTATTATTATTATAACTCTGCAAATCTTGTTAACCACAAAAGATAAAAATAAATTGTAAAACTTATAGAACTGCATTTCTCTCGTACCACTCTAGAATTTCTCAATAGAAAGCTATTGGGGTAGCTCAGCACAAAATTTTCAAGTTAAACCTTTTCTCGGTGCAATAAGTACTCCATAAATTACCCCATACGCGGAGACTCAGACATATAAGCTGATATTATTGAAATAAATGATTACTAGAGGTTATTTCAATAACTCAAGTAACGGATTCGCGATGTCCACACCTAATACGGTCTGTGATTTACAACAGGAGATGTCGGGTGAGATAAATGTGTGCTATAGGTCCTTTTCGGCACCTGGATGAGTGAAGCTGTTACGTATACTGTTATGGTTGTATAGTAGACATTTTTGTATGAAGGAGTGCTTTAATAAAAAAAAAAACAATCTTCAATACGAGGTTGCAAATTGTAGTGTGTTTTACAAGACTAAATGAAATAGGGGATCGTGGCCGATTCTATGGACCATACTGATGTGAGGTCGGATGACACAACGCCACGTTGCGTCGTCACGTCTTCTCGTTAGCTACGGAAGGTCTTCTTCATCCTAGCGTTAATCCAAGTCGCCTCCGAAGCTATCAACTTGAAGTCTGGGGTCTTCTTTTACCAGTCGAACTGCGGATTTGGCTAAACTTCGACGTTTTCCGTGAAGCGACTGCCATCTGACCTCCACAACCCAAAGGCGATATCGAAACATTGCAGTTAGACCAGTTGTTGGACTTTTGAGTGTTCCAAGTACCCGTAACAAATGCCATAGATGTTTGTTTGGTAACCGGGACCGACAGTTGAACGTGTTCTCCGGGGCACGACCAGACCAATGCAAATAACGATATTATACATATTTTTGCACTGAGTAGGGATCGAACCCGCGCCTCCTGCACAGCAGCCGCGTTCAATACCGCTACACCACGGAACTACGGAAGGTATTTCATAGAAATAGACAGGAACCGGTAGTGTTGCTGACACGTTGTCTACTGCTGCTGTATACGGTCGGCTACGAACTCGCAATTATACATAGCTGAGATCTCACTCTTTCCACAACGCAACGTAACAAATCGGCAATAGTTCCTTAAGTGGTATTTGTTAAAGTATCTGATGGGGCCGACAAGCATTCACCATTTAAGCATTGTTGACATTCTCTCTTGAGATTTTACCCCCAGCTTACCATCGGGCGAGGTTAAGTCATTTGACGTGACTATTATAAAAAAAAGTTGGATATTGTATTGTTATTTTATGTGTACGATAGATTCTACAATAAAGTTTTAATAATATTAAAACGAAAAGATGTTAGCTACTATGTATCCTAGTAATATTATAAATGGAAAAGTCTATGTGTGTGTCTGTTTGTCCGTCTTTGACGGCTAAACCACTAAACCGATTTTGATGATATTTAGTATAAGCGTAGATTAGACTTTGAGAAAAGACATATGCTATGTTTGGTCGCGATAACCGACATCCACGCGGGCGGAGCCGCGGAAAAAGCTAGTCTCTGAAATCTCTTGAACAAAGAAATATTTCCCTCGCAGTTTCTCACACAGATCTTGTACAATCCACCCCCAGTCAATTTAGTTGTACGAGTTTATGTGTTCGCTGTCTGATTTAAATATATTACGTAACTTACTGAAACGTTTCACAAAGTCGAGGGTATTGTTCACCCGTATATTTATACTGTTGTCCGTGCCGTGTCTGCACATTGGTAACCAAGAATGTCCATTTATTAATAGAGGTATTAGGTTTAGACCTTATTTTTTACTAGCTGTTGCCCGCGGCTCCGCCCTCGTGGATGTCGGTTAGTGCTGAGCCATCGCTATTTTTCTAAAATAAAAGTAGCCTAAGTTACTCCTTATTATATCAGCCACCTGCCAATAAAAGTCCCTTCAAAATCGGTCCAACCATTTCAGAGATTATCCGGCACAAACAGACCGACAGACAGAAAAAATTGTAAAAAATGTTATGTCCTACCGTATTATATCCATATGCATGTAGTAAAATACGGTTATTTCAATATTACAAAAACAGATACTCCAATTTTATTTATATGTTTAGATAGAGGTTGTAATTGGTTGTGTAGAATCAGAGATATGTCCAAAAATCGCGGTAACCGACATCCACGCGAGCGGAGCCGTGGTCATCAGCTGTATTTACTAAAAATTCTACAAAGTACCACATTTATCATCTGCCTCACACTCAACATACAGACTGTAAGCACACACTCATTACTTAGACGGTCTTTTAAACCGTAAAATGTTCACAAAAGAATAAAATAAGCACATAACATTTCTGTTTTCTTGTACATGTTGTAGACAAAATTTAGTGCGTTAATAGCTAGTAAGCTATTTAAATCACTTATGGAATGTCATCATTCTTATAGCAACTTCCAAGTAGCACCGAGTCCGAGATTCGCGTATATGGTTCAAGTTTTTATTGGTATGTTAGATTTTCCGAAACCGTCTGCGGTTTGACCTCCCGAGCCTGAGAGGAAAGTCTCGGAAAACCTCGTCCGTGAATCAGCCAGTGCACGGGTTTGAAACCAAGATTGGTTTAACTCTGTCCGTCTGTAGGTCTTGGTGTGGTCCCATACACCAAATTCTATACCAGGTTTAATTCGCTATACAATGAGACCGCGAAGAATGTGAACCAACTAAAACTTGAGAATAATATTAAATTTATCGATGGAAGGTTCTAAAGCGTATAGCGTCGACTTTATGTGGTCGGTCCCGTTCTTTAAGAGACAGCCTTCGAAGAATGCTCAAACGACTACAATTCCCCGTCCTATTTCCGCTGTCAGCCAGGCTATTCACTGAAACTGTGATATTTTTATTCTGTATTTGTAGTTTGTTAGTATTTATATAATATTTTAAGCTAGATGATGCAGATAGATGACGCAGTTTTATATACATACGCGTGGATTTCGTAATGTCGTTTCCGTTCCACAAAGAAAACTCTTTTCAAAATGAAAAGTAACCTATGTGATAATTAAGCGCTAATTTTCTTCAAAATCTGTTCAACAATTTACAAGTGATTAAAAAACATCTTCACAAACTTTAATATTTAATATATCGGTGATCGCTACAATATCGGTTATCGTTACAAATTGTAGCCTATGTTTTATTATAGCTATGCTATATTATTGTAAAGGTTCATTAAAAGCCATTCAGTAGTTACGTGAAAGAGTAACAAACATCCATCCATACTTACAAACTTCCGCGTTTATATAATTAGTAGGATTAGTAGACTGCCGCCATTGAGTAACGATAGTGCATTTGACTGCCACCCAGGGGCAGAGGTTCGTGTGATAAGTTGTTACGGGTATGTGTGTACGGAGCCCAAAAATGTCCGAATAATTTAACTTCAGAACTGTGATTTCGTCAATTTAGTACTGGAAGTCAGATGGCAATTTTGACAGCCTTCGTGGCGTAGCGGTAGTGAACGCGGCCGCTACGCAGGAGGCGCGGGTTCGATCCCCGCTCAGTGCAAATATTTGTATGTATGAATATGTATGTTTGCATTGGTCTGGGTGTTTCTATGTATAATATGTATGTATTTACAAAAAAAAAACGTATTTAAGTATGTTTATCCGCATTCTAGATTCCATAACACAAGCTAGTTAAGCTATGCTTACCATGGGTCTAGATAGCGTTGTGTGAAATGTTGTGGAATATTTATTTATTTATTTAATTAACTGACCTCATTTTAAGACTATGTAACTACTCAACATTTATTAAAGGAAAGTTAAAAAAAAATGGAGTACGTGTCTTAAATACATTTCCTATAAACCCTATATACTATGCACTTTTAAAATCTCTATAAACACTAACTACGAGTATTTTCGACCAAGAATACATTCAAACAATCTCTTAAGCCAAAGCATTATAGGTTAAATTTCGATTCCACTAGAAAATAAATTTGACTGTAACATGTATATCCTTTGGTACTTAATATTCATCTCATAAAGAGACATGAGGATGAGACGTGGTATGTGCGTAATGCGTCTATATTCGACCCACGATGTACGACCAACGGAAATGGTTGAGGAACCGAACGATAAGCTATACGGATTTAAAATTTTGTGCACGTTTGTTTATCAAAATATGTAAGTAACTGAATACATATACCTATTAACTGGCTTCACATACCGCAAGTACGCTAAGTATATCCAGAACAAGTCGTTTTAAGATTTTGTATTCAAGATATTTCTGATACTGACTGTTAATGATTAGATTTGCTTTCATTCAAATTCTGCTTTAGATTACATTCAAAATTTCTACACCAAGAAATGAAAACTGTGATATTAATAATCTAATACTTTCTATCTTTCTTAATAGTTATCATCATCATTATTATAGGTTCAACAGTTATCTTTGAAATAAAATTTAAGCAATGCTAAATATTCACATCGATTTAAATAGAAATAATTGAATCGGTCTAGGCGGGGTTTGAACCCGCGATCTTTGCCTTACAGGAGCAATGCTTTGACGACTAAGCTACCAGGCGCCGCCCTAACCAATTCAAATTTATCCTTCTATATCTGTGTTTGAGGCGACAGTGGAGTGCGTCACCGATATTCTTACGAACTATCGGAAACAATGAATGATTTTTCAATCATTTTATAACATTGACTTTTGACTACTCCGCCCATACAATTTGAATATTTTTTTTTATCATTTTTCATGTTAAGTATCCAATAGATTTAAATAAGTAGAAGACATATTATCTTGCCTAAGCAACCCATACTTTTACAATCAAGTCATATTTATTCCTTACCCTCCTTTTTATGGTATCTTTATTGAGATTGCGTGCTTTCCTTTCAAATACAAACTTGTAAAGATCTTTCACGGAAGTCAATGTTAACCTTTTGTAGCTGATTGTATATACAGTGGTCAGGGTCACAGTGTGAAGCAGCTAACATCAATATGCAAATAAGTGCGCTCTTACCTCTTCCATTAATACGTTTAGCATATGCATAAATATTCAACATTAAATATAAGAGAAATGCGGTTAATCATACACCTACTATCATGTTCTATCTCGTATTAATATTCGTAGTTAGCTGAAAGTGACTTGGCAATGCGGGCAAGGGGCCAAACATCTAATTTAAATAGTTCTGAGGAGAGCTGAACAAAAGGATAGAATTAATGTTTAGATGTTATTTAGATTTTGAAGGGCGGTTTCAACGATTGAGCATAGGTCAGGCTATTATCGTGTTTAGTTCTAAATTGCTGCTCCATAGATAGGTGATCTTACGTTGTTGGTTGTTCTGTCAAGCTATACATATAAATACAATTTTAGTGTCTGTTTGTAATATTGAAATAACCGTTGGTACATTCACCAAAACAACATTTTTTACAATTTTGGTCTGTTTCTCTGTTTGTGCAGTGGATGGACCGATTTTGACGGGAATTTTATTGGCAGGTAGCTGATGTAATAAGGAGTAACTTAGGCTACTTTTATTTTAGAAAAATTTAATGCTCAAAAGCTTTGACTCAACACTAAGCGATAACCGACATCCACGCGGGCGGAGCCACGGGCAACAGCTAGTTAAACAATAAGTGAAGTAAATGAAAATAGCACTAATTATTAATTTATTTCCATTAATTTCAACCCAAGAGGTTTACACATAAAACAGATGTTCCATATAGAGCTAACATTTAATTTAATACAGCAATAGTTTCTGTGAATCCCCAGAAACTGGACGGGGAACTTGAAAATGTTTTAGTTGAAAATGAACTGGCTCACGTGTTACTAGGTAAATGAATTACAGACTGAAGGTGTACGCCTCCTCCTTCGAGTTTGAATTGAATAAAAAGTTTGTAGACGTGCGGACCGGTAAGTTACTGCTGCAATTAACTACTAATATCGAAAACAAGCATACTTCATACTTATCTGCACTAGTTCTGGATACTAGTGGAACATCTTTCAGGTGACCCTCGAGTACCACAACTTGTTTCAAGTACCCGTGGTACACCATAGTGACTATTACAGGTTGTTCTATGTGTACCCGTAGAACACTTTTTAAACCACGGGTACGGCAAACTTTCCATAGAACAACAAAGTGATCTACTAGGCTGACACTATACTCTGAATCCGAGTCCGATTAGCACTTAGCCAACTTGTTATCTATTTCCGATAGGAATACCTGAGGTAGCGCCTCATTACTTTGGCCTGGGCCCCTATACTTTAAATTCCATTCTTAAATCAACCGTAGTTTCAAAATCCCCAATGCTGTTGGACCACACGTTCCGTTCAGAGTACACCGTCCCCAAATTGTATGCTGCGCAACGAGCAATCCAAACTTATCCTGGTTTACCAAAACAAAACTTGGTTCGCTCTTCCGCTCTCGGAAGCAAAAGTCAAAACCGAAAAGTTACAAGTGAGCACCTCTGGAGAATATTTCAATACGGAGTACAGTGTTTGCGATCTCTGTTTTTATTGAGTTTGTTGTTTTTGAGACACTTCCCCAAGATTGAGGATTTCTGTCTTGAATTTTACCCGGCACATATAAGACGTTTAAGTTTTCTCAATGACTTGTATTAAACTAGACAGGCTAACTTAATAGTAGATAATGGTACAAGTGTGTAAAGTTAGAGAGAGTAGTAGAGAGACCCGAACCGTCAGGCAAGGTTCCAAAGAGAGCCGAAGACGGTAAACAACAATACACACGTGTTAAATACGACATTTTTCAATTTACT
Organism: Eilema caniola; assembly: GCA_949126895.1. Lineage (NCBI taxonomy): Eukaryota > Metazoa > Arthropoda > Insecta > Lepidoptera > Erebidae > Eilema > Eilema caniola. The sequence goes on along the minus strand of OX421460.1, from coordinate 8,766,009 downwards.
TGTGAATTAAATAATACTTAAATAGATATTTACCTTAGTTTGCAGTCAATTACATCATATATCGGACGTTGTACAGTATATGTGTTTCTATCTGGCAGTGTACTAGGTACATAAATAGTTTACTTCATAACTAGTACATATAGACTTCTAATTAATAAATAACTTTAATTTCAACAGTAAAAACGAATCGCGAAACTTTTTGGTACTGTCGGACTGGCGGGAACAAATAAGTAGTTGTTCTATGCACGCACCTACGACCAAAGAGTAAAAGAATGAGGGTTCTTTTTTTGTTTATCGCGTGTCCAAAACGGCCAATTTATTTAACGTTTTAAACAGAGAGAAACGAAAGTTATACTTATTTGAGTGAAAGTTTTGGTTATTATAAACGTAAAAAAATAAATTTTCTATTTATATACGAAGTAGCATGAAATGAACAATCAATGCGTATAAAAATAATGCAACCTTATTAAAAAAAATTGTATTATCCCACTAATTATAGGTATCATTATGTGCCTAATTCCGGTGAGATTAGAGCCATATTATGAGCAAGTGAATTGAACAATATATAATACCTCATTTTTGCTTGATTGTAATACACATTCATATTACTATAATATCTTATAGGTAACATTATTCATATACCATAAAACCTAGAATTTATTAAAATTACTTTTGCTTTGAAAAATACACAATACAGTCACAGTTCTTTCATAATAGGGTAGGCAGAGATCTCATTTCTCTATTAGCTCAGAATGTCCTACGCCTTTCGTCATCATTTCCATATATTTTTCATTAATATGTGCCGGCTACGTGTATTCTCTCTGCGTGACCTGGTCAGATACTCTTGACCTGACTCTGTAACGAAACTAGTGGCTCAAATATAAAAGCTACTTCGATTAGCAATCAAGCGTTATAATATCAAAAACGTAATTTACTAGAGCTCGTACGCAGTAAAGGCATCGCTTGAAGTTTGCGCGAGTAACGCTCAAGTAAGTAATAGAGTTCAACTAAAAAATAGGTTCGTATTTCTGTTACATTGATGTTAAAATATATGGAACTAGCTGTTGCCCGCGGCTGCGCCCGCATTATTTTTTGATTCCGTTCCCACAACTCATGGCAATCAATTCCCTTATTAAAGACTGTAATCAATTCCTGTACCAAATTGCAGCTAGCTCCGTGAAGCCGTTAGAGCATGATTGAATAACAAACATCTTCACAAACATACTTGGGGCTGCAGCCACGTAAATTCTGATTCTATTTCCAGGAATGCAATCTCTGTAATGTATCCCTGTACAAATTTTCAGTCAGACCCATTCAGCCGTGTAAAATATAATTAGATTTAAATTCATTGTACTCACCTCTGTAGGTAAAACCGATTTAAGTCACTATAATTATATATTTAGACACCAAAGTTACCATTAAATATCGTGGCCAAGTTGAAAATAAGGAAGCACCCTTAACCGCGTTTTAATCTGACCCAAACGCCGAGGGATTAGTACTGTAATCGAATATTAAAGCGACTAGGTAGGGGACACCAAATAAGTCGCTTTGTACATTATTTATTTGATGGTGAGAGATTTAATTTGGGTTTAACTATACTGAAAATAAATAAATAAGGACAGTGGTGATGCATTCGACTACTTTATCGGAGGGCGCGCGTTCTCATCCCGTTGTATGATATGGTTAAATACATTGGTCTGGGTGTAGAATACAAAAACTATCTATATGTCGCCACCAACTAGCTTAATCAGCCGTTCAATTAACTGCCTAGGCAGTTAGCTCATTGGCGCCCTTCAATTAACGGACTGTATGATATTCAGCCGTATCGTTTATTACATCATTTAATAACCTGGCTGGCTAATGCTTAGGCCAATCTTAAGATGGGGCACTACCTCGAAATAAAATAGAAAACCAAATACACAAATACACACATCCATACTAATATTATAAATATGAAATTAGCTCTGTCAGTCTGTCTGTATGTTACGCTTTCACGCCTAAACCTCAGAACCAAATTTGATGAAATTTGGTAAAGGGATAGATTAGACCTTGAGTAAGGATATAGGCTATGTTTGGTAACGATAACCGACATCCACTCAGGCGGAGCCACAGGCAAAAGTTATTGAAGCATACCCAAAACGTTTCAAAAACTTATAAAGTTCTGCACCGATTTTTTGTGTCAACGGATAGGCAATTGAGTGACCAAATCTCTACGAATTTATTAATAGGCAAAGCCGGGACTCTTGTAGCTAATTTATTTTGAAATCACTTATTTTTATTTACTTTTTTATCTTCAATGAAAACACCTGTACTATTCCACATTATCTTCCACATTTTATAGTACAAGTGTTTTCATTGAAGATGTGTAGCAAGTTCCACCAAGTGCCATCAATCAACAGTATAAGTACTTTTCTATCATTTTATTCTCCTTTTCATGTATCCTTTAACATTCCAGTCGTTGGTCACGGTTACCATACGAACATCTATGGCTTTCGTTACGGGTCGTTCAAAAATTCAACAACTGGTCTAACTGTAATGCTTCGGTATCGTCTTTGGGTTGTGGAGGTCAGATGGCAGTCGCTTCACGGAAAATATCGGAGTTCAGCCAAATCCGCAGTTAGACTGGTAAAGTGGGCCCAGACTCCAAGTAGAAAAGCTTTGGATGCGACTAGGATTAACACTAGGATGAAGAAGATTGTACTAAAATTCCATTCTCGTATGTAAACCCTAATTACAAGTCATGTTACGTTGGGACCTAGATTGTGGTGTGTAAGACCGAGAGGTGGTCTTTTATTTATTATAGAAGAACTTATAATAGGTGCCATAAGATCCCAACACGATCTACGCATCCAAGCCAACCTTACCAGCAAGCCAGTGCAACAGAGATAATTCGGTTTTAGAAGAGAGAGACCGCGGATTTTGAGGTTGTCGGAATTGGCGCTTAGATGATGATTAAGACTCAAAGTTAAACCATAACCATATCATCACAACTGCTTATATAGATAATGAACAGTACCTCCCGCGAAACGAACTAAAACTAAAAGTCCTGCTGTATCTAGTCGTGATTGCTACCGGCGCAGTATACCAAGTTGCTTAATATGGGGCCAGGAAGTATGGAACCACAAATTTCTGTAACCGTATATCTTACGCCTTGCTGATTTTTTCAAGAACTAATATCGCTTCGTGTGCTGAATTTTCAAATCAACATTATGGAATTAATTGTGCAAGAAAAAAATGTATGACAGTATCTTAGCAAGAGAAAAAAAGGTCATCTGTCTACCCTAATGAAGTAAAGGCCTGTATAATAAATGTGACTATAGATGTAGGGACCTATGTATGACAATTATTATTTCCTATTTACAGCCTCTTAATTGACTACACCCTGTAGGATGAAAAGAAGCTAGGGTGAATGAAGTTTAAATGATAAAGATCAATATTCCAGATGCTGAGAAACCCAAAATCGTGGGCCCTTCCTTGACGGATTTGACAGATACTTTTTCACAATCCACTTCAAGAACTCGAGATCGTATGAAAAAACGACTTAAGAGAGATGGTGGTGTTGTATCTTTACTATACATTTATTTATTTCAATTTTTTGCACAAATATAAAATAAGTGTACAAAGGTACAAAGGTGCATAAAAATATAATAATTACAAAATTCCTAAACTTTCATTATTTTATTAATCATCAAAAATCACAACTTTTATCATTTTTATCGGTCTTTGTCTCAATTTTCATAGCCCCACACTTATAAATTAGAGCGCCGACTCAACGAACACAGTGCCATCGCAGCTTGTTGTTTGTAATGCCTTTGTGTTACAGTACTGGTTAGTTAGATCCTCAGTCAACGAGACTATTGTTTTGGGATCAACTCACACTTCAATGACTTTGTTAACTATTTTGTATCTCAACCAAAGCATTAGGAGTCATAATATGATTATATTGAGCACTGAAATTCCGTCACATTGAGCAGTCCGACTGGGGAATTACCTCCGCCCTTCAGAATACTGCGGCCATAATAATCTCGTGTTGTGTTCACGGCGGTGAGTAGGGTAGCCAGAGTTCATTGGAAAGATTTTGTGCTGTCAGTGGGAAGACCAAAGGCTATTCCTGCTTTGCCTTCAACACTGAAGGCACAGAAATTCTCTGTGTTTACAGGGTCGGCAGCACGAGTGTGACTTCCCTGGTGTTGGACACGTCCATAGGCCATGGTAACCACTTTGTGTAAACCGGGCGCCTGTCTGCCATCTCAGCGGTATAAAAAAAATTTAGGACTAAGGTTACACGGTAGTCTCTACCATAAAACCCAGAAAAATCAAATAATAACAAAATAAATGACATTTTCCATAATGAATGACTTTGAATTCAAACAATGATACATTAGATGTGGAAATTGGTTGAAACCTTTATTGTTTTAGAGTCGAACGGAAGTTGACAAGTTATACATCGTTTGTGTCTTGATTCATGAGAAAAGTTTTGGATGTACCTTATTTAATATCACGCTACGGTTTTTAGGAGCCGAGTAATACGACTAATTACGCTGGGCTGGCCGCCATAATAAATCAGAGTGTGGTGGGTGAAACTGCAAGATACAACGAGTTCTACTTTTTTCATTCTATTGTTACTGTATCACGGTCTAAGTTAGGAACATGTCTGGCTGAAATGTGATACAGGTAGGTATTGATTATAGTCTAGAATAACACATCGGATACATTTTATTTCAGGAATAAGTTTACAAGAAGCGCCGAAGCGAGATTAGAATTCCACGTAGGCAGAACCGCGGGTAACAGCTGACATTTCATAATAAAACTGTATTAAATTTTTCTATTTCAGTTAGTAGATTTATCAACCTTTTTTACTTTCTAGCTTTTACCTATAAGTTAATTCATCACCCATCCTAAAGGAAAGACGACATTCATCTGAGCACGGAAAGTAGCATTATTACCTTCAAGCTTCACACAAAGAGAAATCTGTTCAGTAATAATTCAGTTGAACTACATATCTCGCGAACAAGGTAGGAAATAGAATATTAAAGTGGGTCCCTCATACATCTTGGATCCGTACCGGCTATTCTGCTCATGAGCTAGCCACGTAGGGTACGTTTTTATGTTGACAATCGTATAATATGATGTCGATTTTTATTTTGAAATTCTGATTTTTGATAAGATTGGTTACCTTGGTGTTGGCTATTACGTACTCTTAACAATAGGAATCATTTACATGATCATTAGCAACTGCTGTATGACCTTCCAACCCTGGGAGAAAAACCTATTATTTAAGCTATTATTATATAAAGTTTCCTATGTACCATTATGCTGACTTTGTTGTAGAACAAACCACAAAAATAATTTACGAATTTAGGTCAAGTAACAATGTTAATTACTCGTATACCTTAATTTGCATTCACAATCAGATTCGCAATGCAAATAAGAAGAGCGCCTGGGAGGACTCACACTTTTTAATGCATTTTGGAGTATAAAACTTTATGCGGACGTACGGTCACACGTACATAGAGGCATACAATCATACCTTTTTACCAGTGGGTTAGACAGAGAACATATCACAATAGTATGAATTAACTGTAACTTTTTGTCACCAATTCTGATCTCAATGGCCTCGCTGACAAAGTTTCTTAGGATTTCCTCCTCTTTAAAGCCATATGAGAAAGATTAACGTAATCTTACTGGTTTCACAAATAGCACGTCCATTACCTTAAATTAGAAACAATAATTGTCCATTACAGTACAGAATTGCTAATTAGATAGCTGTACTTCACTGAAATTGTACCTTACACTACTGGACTTTTCTCAAATTGTTTTTATTAAAGTAAGTACCACGTAAAAAGGGGAATCTTTAAGGTATCGGATCGGTTAAATTGTTGTTTCAATAATTCAAAAACATATACTGTAAGGGATGTTTTTAACGATAGAGATATTACAAGTATGCCAAACGATAGAGCGCGAAATTCCGAATCTAACGATATAAATAACTCATTTTCGCCAAAATGTCTCTTACCTTTATTCTTACTTCTGGTGTCGATATATTTTCAGTTACTATGATCTTGATATCTTATTCTTATATCAATATATTGGCAATCATATTATACAATCTAATTTATATAATGTATTACTTGCGAGAGATATTGTGTTTCCATACGATGGATGAGTCAATAAATTTATTTAAAAAGTATTCTTTTTTAATATTGATATGGTCATTATAGATGACGTATCTAACAACATCTATAATGACCAACATAAATAATAACGTAACAACTTGAGACAGAAGGTCCCGTAAGTATGGGATTTTGGTAACAAAATTTCTAGTTCCACTTAACACAAAGCAAGCCTGGTCCTGTTTACTACCTTTTGAAACTCCATCTGGGTATTGAAAATTTCTTTTCAGAAAAATAAATACTTAGCCTCTACTTACTTGGCTATTTCTCAGTACACTCCCGGGCAATGGAAGAAACTCAAACAATGAGTCAAGCTCGCCTTTATACATATCTATACCATTATATAAATTTAAAGTGGCCGTGGCTGTACATGTGACATATTTAAAAAAAAATACTTGGTTTCTCTTCGTCTTCTTCATCTTAACATTAATTTCTTCGACTAAGAGTCTGGGGTGCGCTTTACCAGTCTAACTGCGGATTTGACTGAACTTGGATATTTGCCGTGAAGCGAAGCAACGAAGGCAACCAGTAAGCCGAAGCTGCAGAAGCGAGCATGGCTTGAACTTCGTTACGCAAGGACGGAAGGAATGCACTTCTCGTCGCCAGAGAAAAGCAAAACTAATGCTTGCCTACATACATACCTGGGCGTTTGAGCTTCGTTACTGCGTGCAAGGACTGCCCTCCCTCCGCACCTCCGGTTTTTAAATAACACTTTAGTGTAGGGCAGACTACCTAACACGGCAAGCCGGTATCAGACTTAATTTTTATATGAAACTACGATAGAGTTATTAATTAGTTAATTTTAAAATGTAACATGGTAAATCAATTTAAACTTGAAATTCGGAATCAAATATTTCGGCATTTTTGAGTGTATCCATTCGGAATCGTTAATATAAAAATACCCATTTTTCTAATAACTCTAATGTACAGGCAGGCCAATTTTACAGTTGTATAATAGTATTTATCTGTGATAGTATATACACATATTTGTTAATGGCTTCTTACTTCTCCAAAAAACATGAGCCTCTAGGTAATCCCAAGAACTATTAACTAAAGCATTATCTTATTTATCACGCGACGAAAGGCTCTTCATCAAATATGCATACCTAATTCCCCGAATAAACGAAGGACGATAATTAATTCTGTACCCTACATCCGTCACGGGGGTAGGAACTCCAATCTTTATCACTTAACTAGAATTCATTGTGTGTCCTCTGGATACACAATCGGATTAGAATGGAATATAAATTAGGTACTTTGATAATTAAAACACTAACTTGACACTGCTGGAGTTAAGTGAATGCGGAAATACACGAGTATAAATTATATCGCTTATAGCCAGCCCCTGGCAATTCGTCAATAGAATAGAATAATCGATGTACGGAATAGACATATGTTTACGACTTTCATAAAGGTCGTGAATGTCAAAATATGTGGCAATTACATACATTGAACTCGCTTGCTAAACAATCAATGGGATAAGCTACCTAGGCGCGGTTGCCATTTGGATAGGTGACCGCTTAGTGGTATTTTATTCTTTATTCTTCCGTGATTCAGAGTGCATATTACCGGCTGTCAATAGTTGTATTTTATATAACCACATACACATCAGATCAATACAGCGTCAGCAGCTCGAGTGTGACTCACCTGGCGTCGCATACGTCAATAGGCCACGGTGATTACTATCCATCAGGTGGGCCTTGTGCATTTCTGCCGGTTAAGTGGTATAAAAAATAATAATATAGTAGATAGCTGAGGCAAACAAGTAAAATTCAAATAGTAGCATCTATTGTTATCTCGTTGTCAAGAAAACAGTCCTGAAATAAATGAAATGCATTCCTCCAGTTGCCTAATTGATCGTCCCAGAATAGAACCGACGATCTTCTTGCTGCGGTGCCAGCCCTACTTCATGACGAGGGCTGCCATTTGCTAAACTTGGTGAATTGGGTACTCCACGGTAGTTACAATATATTTAACTGAGTTTAGTTAAAAGAGCAGTACAGGTTACGTCGGTTCTTTGTTGTATGGATATTATTTATTTTATTTATATTAAACTAGCTTTTGCCCGCGGCTCCGCCCGCGTGGATGTCGGTTATTGCGACCAAATATAGCCTATGTCCTTTCTCAAGGTCTAATCTTCACATATACCAAATTTTATCAAAATCGGTTCAGTGGTTTAGGCGTGAAAGCGTAACATACAGACAGACAGACAGACAGACAGACAGACAGACAGACAGAGTTACTTTCGCATTTATAATATTAGTATGGATTATGGTTAGATAGAGTTTTACTTGATTTTGCACTCTGATCCTTTCTCCGCAACATATTTCAGGGATAAGTTGACTTTGTGTGATTCCCAACTATGATATTATACATACTAGTCTTAAAATTCAGCTCGATCTGTGCAGTCGTTTGAGTGTGATTGAGTGACAAATATTCAAACATCTTAACAAACATGGAATATAATGAGTCGTTTACCGTTTTTTAGGAACACGTTCCTTTTCTTTCTTTTATTACTGGAATTAGGACGTCAAATCATCAACTCTCGCACAAGAAACATCACAATATCAATAAAGTTCAATGAAACAGAATCGGTTTATTTACCTTAATAAACTGTTAACTGTGGCACGAACAAAGTAATTTCATTAGGAATAAAAACGTTGCAAAAGCTGTCTGCTGACAACCCTGCGTGTTAATACTTCATGCATATTGAGAGGGGCGTAACAACCTCGGTTCGTTCATCAATTAAGTGGGGTGTAATTGCTGACTTTCGGCGCAGCATTCACCTCTGTATTCTATTCGAAACTGAGCGCAAATCTAATTGTTAACCACAACAAAGTGTGGTTTGTGACTGTAGACTTTTAACTAAAAAGATGGAGCCTAAAACACGTCACATCTGAAAGTGTAAAAGCCAACGGAATATCAAAATAATTGACCAAGCGAACGAAGCTAACGAGAGTCTCTGTTTTGACTTGCTCGGCTGATTTTGCTTTTGCCCGTATCTATCTTTGTCGGTTTGTCAGTCCGGCCTAGAGGGCGCATTTCTTAAGCGGTACATCTGATGGAAAATGGTAAGCGTACACTATGGACGTGTGCGAAACCAGGCGTGTCACACTCGCGCTGCTGACACCATAGTAACTTTCTAATACTCTTCTTGAAGAACCCTAAACAAATATTAGACTGTCTTTAATGCAATATTTCTATCATAAGCATTAGATATTGCTTTGTAGATGTGACTGGAATAATATTGGCATTTGTAATCGTTACTTTATGAAAAGAATAACGACATTTTTGTTAACATTCAAGGTCACCTAACTCTTGAATTACAAACATGAGGGTAATCCCCTTATCAGTCATGTTGTTTACTTTATAACGTCTTACACACTATTAATATCTATCGCTTGCACATCTATCAGTCATCCATGAAAGGCTATCAATCACTCTGATTTAGTTGAAGACGCATCAGCGAGACGTCTGTGCTTACGATTGAGCTACATATATTTTGTGGATACGAGTTAATGTTCCAGAATGTGTTGTGATGTGTAGGTACTATTTATATTGACAGTTGCGACTTGAGACTGGAATGCATGATTAATATTTGTATGGTTACATTTGTCTAAACATATTCTTGTCATTATTTTCATACAAATATCTCAGCGGCATCTAAAGTTTATACTGGTTATTGGGGCCCGCTTCTTGCTCTTGATTGGTATGTCAGCTTTTACGGGATAACTGCTAATGACCACTCAATCTCTAGAGCCTTGTCTTTTGTCTAGTAGATACGCCATACATTTGTCAAAAAATATAATGATTCCCAAAATTAACCAATTTCATTACAGATTGTCAGAGATAAGACAGATACAAGTCTTTTAATTGAAAAACTTTTTATCTATGCTAAAAGATGTATTTTTCGTCATTCAATTGTAAAAATCTTCATAACTATTTCATTGACATCATAAATGTAACCGCATCATTTTAAACATTATTTGAACACCTTTTTTTATTAGCGGCTATATTAAGAGAAATATTAGTTCCACATTTGTAATTTTCGTACGTTACATAAGTGGAAATATGAGTAACTTGTTGTACTTGATTGCGGAGTCCCCTCAGGCACTACCGCACGCGAGCGTTGATGTTGTCAACGCCAAACGCCGCCCTCGGTATTAGGGAATTGTCCCTGAGCCCAGGGGGCATAATAAACATACACATATGTGTGCATATATGTACCCAGGTATATAACCAAGTAACCATTACAAAATATCTGCCTATGACACCTTTTTATGGCATCGGTGATACTTGTACAATATAGACGAATCTAGTATTGTATTCTTACAAATCGGTCTCGATGAACATACACTCGTATGAAGAAATAACGTTCCTTTTTTAGCTTCACGCAGGCGAGTAATAACTGCCCTATGTGGAGATTGAACCAATCTGTATTAACAATTTGATATAAGACCTCATGAATGAATTTACGTATATATTGTTGTCGCTCGCATACCAGCAAATTCTAGCATTTTGAAGGGATTCGTCAGGAACTGTTATTGCTGATTAGTGATAATTGTGCAAATTTATAAGACCGTTTATCTGAAGAGTGGTGGTAGAGCATTCGACTGTTACGTCTAAGGTCATCGGTTAGATTCGAAACTACTACGATCTGATCTTCACAACCTAGTGGACATATTGGAGTTCTGTATTTAGATCAAATAGCCGAATTTTATAGATAGATAGATAGATAGATAATTCTTTATTGTACACCAATAAATTTACACTAGGACAAGTAGATAGTATGCATACAGTTCAACTCCTTCTACCTGTAACAAATGCCACAGATGTTCGTATGGCAACCAGGACCGACTGCTTAACGACGCTCTATAAAATGAGTTAAAAATTGTGCCCTATCTCTTGATGAACCTGACTGGTAATACTATGAATTGTTAAGCGAGTATTATTACTTGTTTCGTACAAACGACAAACATATCCACGCTTGAAAAAAAAACTACGTTGAAAAACTGTGGACATAAGAAACAGTTTTTCTTTTAGTCGACCTATAAACTTTATTGTGGGGTAATAAACTTAGCAAATGGCGGGCACCGTACATAGGTAAGACATTTGTGCCCAAATAGACTGTTTCCTTTTACCGGCAACAAAAATGTGTTGTAGACTTGAGTACATAAATATTATGTTTTATTTATAATGATAGGGTTTTTTGTTTAAGATACTTCACTTTTTTATACCACTTAGTTGGCAGACAAGCACGCGGCCCACCTGATGGAAAGTGGTTATTGTGGACCATGGACGTGTGCAACACCAGGGGCGTCACACTCGCGCTACCGACCCTGTTAGAACAGAAAGTTTTTATGCCGTCAGTGTAGAAAATAAAGCAGGATAAGCCTTTGGTCTTCCCACTAACAGCACTAAAACTCTCTCTCTTGTGAGCTCTGGCTACTCTACTCACCGCCGGGAACACAACACGAGGTTATTATGGCTGCGGTAATCTGAAGGGCGAAGGTACTTTCCCAGTCGAACTGCTCAATTGGACGGAAATACCGTTGTGTCCTACCGCCTACAAGAAATTCGCTTTTGGATATACCTAATAGTCGTATTTCTGTGAAGAATGTAACAGATTTATTTACAGACATTCTGATATTAAAACAGAATTATACTAGACCAATCATCTTACACATCTGGATAGATTTCTTAATGGATGTTTGTGACTCAATCACATCAGAACAGATGATCGATTTGGATAAAGTTTGGCATGAAAATTTATCGGTTTTGCATGCAGGTAATAGCTAGTATCTTCGTAAATGTGATCCGGAATGGGGTTGTTCCGTATTCATCCCCCTAAAACTCATATAACAGGGTAGTGTCAACGGATCATCACCAATACTGCTTAATGTCGTAGTTTTTTTTCGACAAATATCCATGGTAAACTAAGATCTTGCCTAACTGAACTGAAACAATTACTTTTCATTATTTTTAATTCCTAAAATAGGTAAAAATATAAACAATCGAAATAAGACATAATTTATAGCTTTTTAAATTCCTTATTAAATGCCAAATCAATTTAATTAAGCATAGTACATGTGTAAACATGACCAGAACTGACATAAATGCAATACTCTTGCACTCCATTTGCTCGCCAGCACACTGTGACCTTACAGACATCTTTAAAACTAATTGTCATAGGAATATTTCACTTTAACAGTCCATTATACTATTATAAAAGGTACAGTTTACGATAGCAAAAAAACAAAAACAAAATAGGACGCAAGCCTATTCCGAAATTCCTTAACTTATCCCTTTGTTTACTCCAGATTAATCAACGATTGTTAAGGTTGTGACAGTTAGTAAAAAAGATATTCAGAAATAAATTAGAAAAGACCCTGTTTATGCATTTCTTGTATGGATAATTACGAACTAACATTCAGTTTGATATTTTTCATTAATCCTACCTAATTTAAAAACCAAACTGTCCTTTAACAAAGTGCAGCTACGCTAATACAGGTTACTTAGTTAATACTTCTTGTCCGGTCAACACAAAGTCATAGTTTCCCCAGTTTAATATAAATAAGCTTTATAATGCTTAATATAAAATCAGTAGGGTCTACAGTGTTCGGCTGGGCACGGGCTTGTCCTGCAACAGTGGGGATCAGACTTTACAAACTTGGCGAATATTATGAACAACTCTCAGGCATACAGATTTGCCTCACGATCACTGCTGTCAAGTTACAGTAACAAAGTCTTCAGAACTCCTGGAAGGAGCAATGAACGGTAAACGCGGTCCGAAGCTTCTGCTGGTCTTCTAACAATTTTTATTAGTTTACGCAACACAATTAGTTAAATATCAAACGACGATGTTTCAGCTTATAAAAATATAAAACAGGGCAGTATATTCTTTGTATTTTTTTCTAAACAATATAGAAGTAAATCTTCTTAATATAACACACTTTAATCACTTACTCTCCCTGCTTTCAATTAATACGGAAAAGTTATATGTACCTGAACCTTTTTGTCAAACTACCCTCTCATCCGTTCTTAAGTGAACGTATCGTGCTGTTACTTGGGCACTATCTAACCGCGTTTTCTGGTCGGAATAATCCGGAAGCCGAGGGTGGAATGCAAGAATTTTCAACTATTTGAGTGCCCCGGTAAGCGGGAGTAATTTACGGCTCTTTAACTAACTTTGGGTCACAAGACGGAATTACAACACTTTGATGTACGCATTTTAAAATGTAATCTACATTATTGAGGACTGAGGTAACCTTTGTGCGGGACTCCACCCGCCAGGAATTCGACTTCGTTATGTAATATAAAATAAACTATGTTTATTTGTAATCACGATGATTCGATTATTGCTGCCTGGCGGATTATAGGTTGTTTGGACGGATACACCTGCCTGGATATTCCCGAAGAGTGGTTTACGTTTTATACTTCAAACTATGTGGCACCTACCGTTTTCAGTCACCCCACGACCAGGGCAGCTGAAAAGTAGCTGAAACGTCGGGCTAAACGTAAATAATATTAAATAAATCGCGAAAGAATTCGTTAAACTGTATTTTTATTTCAATTAGATAAATGTGGCTTCATTACTTCTATCTCCTGTATTAAATTCGGTAAAAACAAAATTGATTCCCGCCTTACCCAGAACACAAGTGTTGTTCTAAACAGCTTGTCTACTTCATAGAAGTGAATGGACTTACGTAAAAGAGAACTCGTCAATGGACGTCAACTGGGCTATATTATTTACGGCCAAGTATGTTAATTTTCAGATGGAGAAAAGCCGCAGGAAGAAATTGCCTGAACCTTGTAGGTATGATGTAGTAAAACATGTTGGTACACACCTAGATTATGTTGTTCTAAACAGCTTGTCTACTTCATAGAAGTGAATGGACTTACGTAAAAGAGAACTCGTCAATGGACGTCAACTGGGCCATATTATTTACGGCCAAGTATGTTAATTTTCAGATGGAGAAAAGCCGCAGGAAGAAATTGCCTGACCCTTGTAGGTATGATGTAGTAAAACATGTTGGTACACACCTAGATTATGTTGTTCTAAACAGCTTGTCTACTTCATAGAAGTGAATGGACTTACGTAAAAGAGAACTCGTCAATGGACGTCAACTGGGCCATATTATTTACGGCCAAGTATGTTAATTTTCAGATGGAGAAAAGCCGCAGGAAGAAATTGCCTGACCCTTGTAGGTATGATGTAGTAAAACATGTTGGTACACACCTAGATTATGTTGTTCTAAACAGCTTGTCTACTTCATAGAAGTGAATGGACTTACGTAAAAGAGAACTCGTCAATGGACGTCAACTGGGCCATATTATTTACGGCCAAGTATGTTAATTTTCAGATGGAGAAAAGCCGCAGGATGAAATTGCCTGACCCTTGTAGGTATGATGCAGTAAAACATGTTGGTACACACCTAGATTATGTTGTTCTAAACAGCTTGTCTACTTCATAGAAGTGAATGGACTTACGTAAAGGAGAACTCGTCAATTGACGTCAACTGGGCCATATTATTTACGGCCAAGTATGTTAATTTTCAGATGGAGAAAAGCCGCAGGAAGAAATTGCCTGACCCTTGTAGGTATGATGCAGTAAAACATGTTGGTACACACCTAGATTATATACGTAAAGATTTTATTTATTTTTGAGTTCAGGGTCGATTTTTTAAAATGAATAGCTGTGAGAAAAATTCTCCAAAATCTGAGCCCGAACAAAAGTATCAAGAACGTTTATAAGGGGCTCACATGAGTTTAACTAACTCAGAATCAGTGGTTATTTTGTTTAAGTGATCACAGCATATAAATGGAAAGGGTTAAAAACTATTTTTGCTTTTATTGTATAATGGCATCAGATTTTACCAGTTTAAGTCCTAATCCCATAAGAATAATAGAATAAAAAGTAGTTTATATTCCTCACGGATAATCTAGCATTAAATTATTGTGATCCATTCAGTAGTAGGTGAGTTTATTTAAACATACAAAAATAAAAATCGTTTTTCTTTATAATATTATTTTAGACTAACGTTCCAGGTACCGTTTTTAACCGAGAACGAAAAAATAAAAATCTTTTAACCCGATTGCTGCGCCATTTACCGACGCGGCGGCGTGACAAAAGGATAAAAGCATTTATTTAAATCTGGTTGTATAATAGTTTACAGTTTATTAACTGATTAATTTTTTCTGCCTATGAAAAAAGTCTATAAACACCAATTAAAATTTGAAACTGTCAAGCAAAATAGCAGTGAAGGGCAATAATTAATATGTTGATTAACTTTAAGAATGATATCAAAATATGTATAAAATTTACCGGAGTGACACAATCGCTAAATCTAAAATGTGACAAAATTAGATTGAGTTCTCATGTAATTAATCCCCAATTGTTATGACTGGTCACGCTTGCCCATACGGCATACAGCGATATAAATATATAAATGGTCACCACCTTTGTAATTCTCGATTGGCAGCCTTAGAGCGTTTTCCCATACATCCGATATTTAATATCGGTGTCGGACGCCGATAGCCGACATCCGATAGTTAGCGTAAATAGAGATGTTTTCACATTTATCCGATAAAATCGGCCCGATACGGCCATTTGCTCGAAAGCACAAACTACTTAGGGATACTAGGGATGAAAAAAAGAAAAAAGTGCAAGCAATTTTCGACCTTATTGGCATGATATGGTATCGAGTTCTTATCGATTGGATATGGGACAATGTGAAAACACTTTAACAATAAAAATTTCCATATTCAAATCGTGGATAACCACTATGGCTCATAATAATGTTTTTTTTTTGACAAAAAGTGCCAAAAACTAAGAGACACGTATAAGATTCAAAAAACAACATTTTAACATTGATATTTTGGAAGTTTGTGAAAGTTCGGCGTCTGCTTATTTCTTCGTCACTTTTTGATTACATAATACAATTTTTAAAAGGGTGACTACCGTATGACCTTACAACACTGAGAGTAATGCCTGCGCAAGAACCTCGTCTCCCATTGTAAGTGTACCGGTTTACTGATGAAGTTGGCTAAGTCTCTGAAGATCTTAGTAGGGCCCCAACTAAATATCAAGCGTATATCATAATATCACAATTGTCGTGTTGGTTCCCTGTTGGCTTCTTGTGGGTGTCGTAAAAGGCGACTAAGGGATAGGGTTATTCATTTGAAAGTAAATATATTGCCTGAGGCAAAGTGCCCGCTAAACGGCAAGAGGTTCTGCCTACCCCTTCGGGGATTAACATACGTGAGTATGTGTACGTATATATTTATTACTTTTATTTTCTGAAGGTACTGCCTCATTCAAACTTTTAATAGCTTGGAGGTTATGACAGTCATTTAGGCTATATGAATCTATGAAAATAAATATCTGACTAGTTAAGGATGTTGTTACGATACTCCAGGATCGTGAAATTTTATATCTTTCACTTATATATAAAATAAATGGCAGCTGCTGTGCTAGAAGAAGTCGAGTGTTGTGTCAGTAAAACGGTGATACCAGGTTTAAAAGAGTGAATGAAAATAAAATTATAGCAGTAAGAACTAGCATTTACTCGCGGCTGAACTTGCGCGGGGTGTCCACGGCAAGTAACTTCTGCAATTTTATTGATTTCTGCAATTTCTTGCAGAAGTCAATAAAATTGACGACTGTTTCCACTGACCGCAATCTCTCTATATATCAGTCGCTTGTAGAAAGAAGTGTTTAGAATTTAACTTCCTGTAAGATATTTAAATCATTTTCCACACAAATTGCATACAAGTTACTTGAGCAAGTGTGGTCAAACAATATGCCTACGTCTCCTTAGACGTCCTCGCCTACAAATCCCGTCGCCACAAGAAGTAGTAGCACCAACGAAAAGGTACATTTCTAAACTCAGTCAGTATAAAATAAAACACTGCATAAAACAAACTACGTTTAAAAAAATCGACTTCAGAAACTCAAAAGTATAAAATAATTTAGAGAAAAATAACTCAATTTACAGATTTACTGTTCTGTTAAAAAAAATGCTCTCAATAACATAAACTTATGCTATATATATTAAGGAGTCTTGTTGTCTACCTCCGTAGTTCAAGACTCGGTAATTCCAGCACATCCTTGACTATCATAAGGTAGCTTTCCTTGCCACAGAATCGACCTAAAAGTAGCTAAAAATCAATCATTTCCCATTTCCTATTTGATTTTGAGGAGTTCTCTGTGTGTCTCCGGAGTCGAAGATCCAGTACCCATGAAATTGATATGGGACTACTTTTGAGATATACTTAACCCAATGTAAAAAGAATTTTTGAAATCGGTTCATAAACGACGGAAATATGGAACATCATAAATAATATGTCGGTTAAAAGTTTGAATTAAAATAAAAACATATATAAAATTTTTATGGGACCAAACGGCAGTAATTCTGCCTCGAATTAAAAAAAAAACACTTAAATCGGTTAATAAATCTCACAGTAATCGGTGAACATACATAGAAAATAATATTCCGACAAATTGAGAGCCTCCTCCTTTTTTGAAGTCGGTTAAAAAGTATCATTTACAAAGATTTACAATCAATGGAACTGTCACACAATCATAAAACAAAAGACTAAGCAAACGTCAACTACCTAACCTCAACAACGGAGACAAGGTCTAGTTGCAATATACTTCTTATTTATTTAGAAGAAAGTATGTGCACATTTACCAAGCTAACTTTACATTAACTCAAAGAAATACTTAACCTTATATCCTCAATAACAAAGTTTGTTTTCGATTGAATTATATCTTTTAAGATGTAAGCTAGGGTTGTTAAACCGTGAGTGTGCAGGAAAGGAAGTAGGGAACCACGCACGGTCCCAAGGAAATTGTGATGTTTTATTCTATTTGCCGAACAGTTGTCGGTCGATAGGAAATGTAGTGAAGGATTTCTGAGCAGATGTAATATCAGAAGGGCTTAGGGTTCGCAGGTATGGGAATTGTTGGGAGTATTTTCTTCAATTTGAATTAGGAACAAAATTTGTGTAAGACAGTTACAAAGAAAGCAAAACATACCCATATTATTAGCTGGTCTCTATAGTTCAATTGATTTCAGTTTTTCTATATAGCTAGGTAGTAATGTAAAAATTGTACTGATCCCAATTCTATTTGCTTCTATTGAGATCGATTTAATATAACGAATTAATTGCTCCGATCGGAACAGTTAATTATTAAGTTGTGTAGTAATACATATAAAAGTTTACAAATGTGCGTTCTAACATATTGAAGAAAAATAAGTTTTGCAATTTATATTGCAATAGCTTAGTCTGAATTATTCACGAAGTATTGAACTAAGAAATAAAATAAAAGTATTACCTACTGTTAGTTGGGGCATTAATTTTTTAGGCAAGTATTACTACTTGAACAAATATCTTAACCACCAGCGGGAACATGACAAAGAATATGTTATAAGAGAAACCACACAATAAATAGTGTGCGAATCAGTTGAGAGTCAACGTACCCTTAAACCGTAAAATCCCTGATTTGTCAGTCAACCACAGAATACATAAAATGGAAGAGTTGTACGTTAATCTTTTGTGGCTTTGTATTTGCCTAACGGATAAGAACTTTAGCACATAATTTTTGGTATTTTATTAAAATGTAAAGGTTATGTTTAGTTGGGTACATTTTGAGCTACTTATTTTGTCTTTTACTATTTACGTTGTTGAATATTTTAATATACGCATTGAATAGTTCAAAATAAATTGCCATGATGTTCGACTCCTAATGTTTTGATTCAAAACTAAGTCAAGAAATTTGAATAGGTACAGTTGATAAAAGAGATACGATCGCACTTTCTCAAATAAAATTGTATGCAAACGTATCTCCTTATATAAATTAAAAGCAATAAGTAGACATCAAGTAAGTAGAAGTATAAAGTGATCTTAAACTACCAGAACACGTTACTTTATTAGTTGTTTTTTATAATTCTCTTTTTTTTAAATTTTGCACCCTAAACAAGCTATCCTTTCTACAACATTTATTTGATCTGTGTTTGTACAACCCTACTAGGCGTAGAAGGGTGTTGACGTCATAGTCAAATATAAAAAATATGCTACTTACTTTATTTGGGGGTGTTTTACGTGCGTATAAATTGCATTTTCTGTGATATCAGGATAGGAGGTTCTATCTCTCGAATATTTTTGCTCGCTTTTCAGAATGTTACGCGTCGCATAACTTCGGTGGGTAAACTGAAGATAGTATTATTAAGGTGTTATTTTTAGGGTTCCTTGTCTCGTTTAAAGTAATAACCTTGTAAAAATATTTTAACGCAGGGGAACCAATTGGCAACACTGTTGTCGTAACGTAAACATTAGCTCTAGAAATAAAATTAGCAGAAAATAGTAAAAAAACATTTAAGAACGATAAGTGCTAATTCATTAATGATAAGTGTGGGTGATACATGTGTAGCAATGTTATGAGCACCATTTAAAAGTGATGTACAAAAATAGAACTGTGAAGATTTAAGTTTCAATTTAAAGCCCAGAACGTAATAAAAGTGAAATAATAAGATATATAAGTGATAATATTACGCATACTGCATACCTATAAACTCAATCGGTGGAAAAAGTGCAAATTATAATCTATTTTATTGCAAGAAATCAGTTGTTATTCAAATGTGAACGTTTTTTCCACGGAAATAAGAAAGACCCAATCCAAAGAAAAAGTTAATCTAAATTTTAAAAATTCATTGGTAATATTAAAGACCTAAACCAATTATAAATGAGCGCTTTTAGATTATAAACGACACGATTTATCGTATGGGTATAACAGCAAAAAAATCGTCGTAACGACAAAACATAAAAGCGACCAATCGCATAACTAGCCCAAGTTAGAGGCAAATTTAAAAATATGGAAGGCTACAACGAAGAATCCAATAACGTTAATACACAAAGTAGACAGATAAGACAGTCGTTAAAGTTCAATGATAGTGAACTAGAAATGGAGGTTTCATATCAGAGTCTCTCAAACCACAGTTGCTGCGGTGAGAGTGATTGTATGGCGATGAAGGATAAATTAAATGACCTTACCACAGAATTACAAGGTGCTCACCAAGAAATAGATAGTTTATGTATGGAAAACACTTCATTGAAGAAAGAAATAAACGACTATCAACGAAAAATAAAATTATTGAAATCTATAGGTTTATCAGAAACTTCAAATTCAGGCAAAACTACCCCACTAAAATTTTATTCGCCCCAGTATCGGAGAAGTTTCAGGTGCATGAGCATGAAAGTTGGCCTACCTAGGACTTCGTCCAGGGAATTAACATTGAGTACGGTCAGGGGCCTTGACAGCGTTTGTCGTAGATCCTCAGAAACAAACTTGAATGTAAGTTTTGATGCAGTATCAAACGTACAATTACCGGGCCATACATCGAAGAATCTGAGAGCGGACGAGGGCCAATGTACCAACCTTGACTTGGCGGAGGTGGTTGAAACCGGAAGCTCAAATGAGTATGCTTTAACATGTGATAACATAGGTGAATCTACATCGAAATTTAAAGGAGATTTGAAGTGCAATAGCCTCTCTCCGGGGTCAACCAAGCACCGTATAATGATATTTGCCGATGAGACCGGATATGGAATGAGAAAACTCCTGCAAGACCTGCTTGGCGACGCTTTTTTCGTCATGGCTGTTATAAAACGCGATGCACCAATATCAGAGATATTAAACTCCTTTTCAATGTGTAAGGATTTCTCCAGTTCAGACTATGTGATAATCATGGGTGGTTCACATGATAACAACCCAATGAAAGTGCAATCGTATTTATATTATATGCTGAATCAAATCACAAACACAAACGTTTTAATTGGTGAGATTTATAAAAATAAATATTTAAATGTGCACAATCTCAATAACTTGTTAAGGCACGTCTGTACAAATTGTAAATCAGCACAGGTTGTAGATTTGGGTGTTCATATCAGGTCTCTAGTTTATACTCCTAGATATGTCACCAAATTGAGTATAGCTCGGTCTTTACATAGAGAAATACTGCGTTTGAAGTATAAATATGACCACCTTAATTATATGGCTAAGATATACAGTGAGGCAAATGTAATCGCAGCAGCATGTGCCCCTAAGCGTTTTAGTAATGTAAGCGTTCAGACTTGTTATGGTGCCCTGGGGTCACAGTTGGTTGATGCAACAAGTCAGACTGATGACTATCTAGAAAGTGTTCAAAGCGAGTTTTTTCGTTGATAATGTTGTTGCTTTAGACATATTAGATAAATGTAATGTAAATATTTCACAAAGTCGGAGTTTTTTCAAGGGCAATATCATGAACAACTCTGGTAGTCAAAGCTGTTCTAACGAAAGTGACAGGAGAGTTAGTCTAAGCATTTTTCATCAGAATGTCTGCGGTATAAATAGTAAAAAGGAAGAATTCGAAATATATATTGGGGGTTTAAAAAATGTTATGCACTACGTTTGTTTAACTGAACACTTTTTAAATGAGTCTCTATCAAATTTATTTAGTTTTTATAACTTTGAACTGGTTTCTCTTAACTATAGAGTTAACAAAACACGAGGAGGCTCCTTGATCCTGGCACGACATGATGGAAATTGCGAGGACCAGGCTGCCATATGCAAAAAATTGTACAAAAGAGATTCTTTTGAAGTTTGTGGTGTTAAGGATATCCAGTCCGGTATATATGTCTTTTGTTGCTATCGCAGTCCCTATGACAATAATTTGGAAGTTTTTATGAACATGCTTGAGCAATTACTGGAACACCTTTTTGACAAGAGGTGCTTTATATGTGGAGACTTCAACATAGATCTCTTAAATGACAATAAGAAAAAAGAGAACTTTATGAATATTTTGACGAGTTACAATTTTAGACCGTTGGTGAGTGCAATCACTTTTAGGCGGGATGATAGGGTTTCTTGTATCGATAACTTTTTGACGAATCTTGAAGAGGATAGTGTAGAGGACTGTATTGTAGATCACAATGGGTTAGCAGATGGACATGCAGGCATAATATGCAACTCTTTATATAGTAACAACACTTTTAAGAATAAATATAACACATATAGAACCACTTACAAGAGAATATTTAACACTACAAATAATAATAGCTTTAGGAAGTTACTATTGTCAAATAACTTAAATGCGATGCATGTTAATACATTTCTTTCAAAATTTAATGACATTTTTAGTAACAGTTTTAAATTGAAAAAAGTCAAAGTTTATCCTAAACGTGACCCTGGCCTAAAGTGGGTCTCTAAAGGAATCAGAGTATCCAGTAAAATGAAGCGGTTTCTTTGTGCAAAAGGTGATCTACATACTTCTTGGGTTGGTTACAAAATTAAATACATTAACATTTACAGGCGGGTAATTAGAAATGCGAAAAAACTGGCAGTTCAAACAGCTTTAGCGGGATCTGACAATGTTGCAAGGGATGTTTGGCGTATAATCAATAAACACAGGAACATAAAAACAAAAGACAATAAACTTTATTCCTTAATTAATGGGGACTGCATCACTTCTGATCCCAAAGAAATTGTTAATTTGTTTGTTACTGCTTTCGACTATGATTCTGGAGTAAATAGCGATGACTGTAGCTCAGCCATAGAAATCCTCAAGCAAAATACAGTTCGAATAGAAAGAGAGATGATAGTTGACTTGGTAACTCCTAAGGAGGTTTTTGATGTTGTCAGAAACATGAAAACTAAACTTTCGTGTGGTTATGATGGTGTGCCCATTACTGTTATCAAAAATAATATAGACTTGTTAGCTGAACCATTGAGTAACTTTTTCAATCGATGCATTCTGGGTAGTATCTTTCCAGATCAGTTAAAAATTGCTAAAGTAGTACCTATATATAAAAAGGGCCCAAAACAAGATCCAAAAATGTACCGACCGATCTCCCTCTTGCCTACAATATCTAAAATACTCGAAGTCTTACTAAAAACTAGGTTACTTAGGCATCTTGTTACAAATAATATAATTAATCCTAGACAGTTTGCTTATCTCAAAAAAGTCGGCACAGCAGATGCTATAAACACGTTAGTAAATGATGTTGTAACTAGACTAAACGATAAGCAAAAAGTTGCAGGCATATTTCTTGACATGAGCTCTGCTTTCGATGCAGTTAGACATGATCTACTGATTGAAAAGTTAGAGCACTACGGCGTGAGGGGCGCAGCTAGGCATCTCTTTACCTCATATCTAAGCAATAGACAAATGTTCGTGGAGATCAAGTCCGACAGTTACGAGCAATCTGGAACGATTCGAACTAAATTTGATAAAACTTTTAAATCCAGGTTTGTCAAAATAAAAACAGGGGTTCCTCAAGGATCGATACTAGGCCCTATATTTTTCATTGTTTTTATCAATGACCTGATAAATCATGTGATGAATAAGTTACCGGAACAGGTGAAACTTACCGTTTTTGCCGACGATACCAACGCAATTGTATCAGCAAATAACATTATAGATTTAAATATAGGAGTAAACTCGGCACTGGGGCATCTCAATGAATGGTTTACATTAAACTACCTTAAAATAAACAGCAGCAAGTCCAATATCATACTATTTAAATCCACCAGTAAAACGTCAGATGTGCTGGCTTGTGAACTTAACGGTGACAGGCTAGTCACAGTTAACGAAGTTAAATTCTTGGGGGTATATATCGACTGTTCTTTGAAATGGAAACATGAATTGGCAAGCATAGAGGCAGGTATTCATTCGGCCTGTTATGTATTGAGAAGCCTTAGAGATGTTGTAAACATGGAACAGCTCAGAGGTGTGTACTTCGCCTTAGTAGAATCAAAACTGAGGTACAGTATTATTTTCTGGGGGGGTAGTTATGAGTACAATATTGACAAAGCTTTCGCTGCACAGAAGAGGGCCATTAGAACCATGGTACGCATAGACCAGCAACAGTCCTGTGTAGAATACTTTAGGCAACTAAACATTTTAACAGTTCCTTGTCTGTATATTTTAGTTTTATTGACTTTTTTTGCGAAGAACATACATAAGTTTGAAAGTAGAGAAGGTAGACGGGAACGTGAAAGTACGAGAAGGAAACATATGCCTTTAATGATTGCACCCACTCTTGACGTAGTTAAACATAGCGTGTCTTATAGTTCAGTCAAACTATTTAACAGTCTTCCCCTAGAAATAAGAAGCGCTGTATATAAAAAGGAGTTCGAAGCCGTGCTTAAGGGTTTTCTTCTGGAAGGTTGTTTCTATTCTCTTGACGAATTTGTAAAATGACATAGTTATAGGATGCATGTAATGACATTTTCTTTTTTATAAATATTTGTAATTGGTATTATGTTTTATAAATAATGTGTGCAATGTTCAGAACATGGTTCTCTAAACTTCCATAATTATGCAGAACTTTTGACATGTACACTTCTATAATTTAATTGAATTTTTAACATTATTATTTATAATTTTTTCTATGCAATATAATCATATCAATTAATAATTCCTGACATCATTATTAAAAATGTATTATTTAATATTTTAATTTAATTTAATTATTTTTTTTTTCTTGTGATTTTATTGTTTTTTTTTTTAAGGATGTAATTTTCAATACAATGTAAATTGTTTATGAAATAAATAAATGAAATGAAATGAAATGAAACCTGCGGTTCTAATATAAAGTTTACTACTGATACGTTTGATCTGAGTTCGCTGAATCGAGAAGAAAAGTCAAGACGTTCAGCTTGCTACGGTTTTGTAAAGTTTTCTTTTTTATCATACAGTGCATATTTACAGCATGATATACTACTGAGAGTAGTTAAAACCAAAGTCATAGTTTTTATTTTTAAAACATGTACAGTTTTAATAGTACTATATTTTTAACTGCTTTACATAGGTACTAAACTATCACTCGCTGTGCGTTCGAGAGAATGCTCTACAATATTGTTAATCAATCAACTAGCCCATCGCAGTCATATACCTCTCCCAATGTTGGAAGGCTTTATCTCACTGTTTCTACGCGTATGGGTACAGATTTTTATGCCGAGTTTTCCTGTTCTAACAGTGTTACCCTCTGCGTATTTTTCCGACAGTTGCCTCTTCCGACAACCTTCCGATGAGATGAGGTGGTGATATTTGTGTTCTTTCTCTGTCACCACACGGATACGATACTGAAGCAAGGAGATTTCAATCGGACTCTAAGAGTGTTTTCACACTCATTCGATATCCGATATCCGACATCCGATATCCGAGGAAGTCAAATGTATGAGATATGTATCTTTCTTTCACATTGTCCAGCCCGATATCGGTTATCGGAGCCAACACCACTGTTTTCGTCCAATATCGGAACACAAAGAGACTAAAACAGCGACTGCAAGCAATTTATGACCATAAGGACATTTTCTGAATTACATGTCTTTTCGCTTTAATAGATGACGCTGATCAAGAATACAAGAAAAAAACTCGATATCATGACATGTCAATAAGGTCGAAAATTGCCTGTACTTTTTTCTTTCTTTTTACTCCCAGCATCCCTAAGTAGTCTGTGCTTTCGAGCAAATGGCCGTATCGGGCCGATTTTATCGGATAAATGTGAAAATAGCACAAGGTGTCGTCTATCGGATGTCGGCTATCGGCGTCCGATACCGATATCGGATATCGGATAAATGTGAAAACGCTCTTACTCTTCGCTCTAGTATTGACATATTGACTAAAGTATAGAAGGTACTGTTTCTTCTCTATCCAATATGAATCATACCTAATATAAAAAATTACTCGTTCGATAGCAATTGAAACCAGGAAACATGATTAGCGAAATATAGGTACCTAATATATCTGTCTACCTCTTCCTGTATGTACAAGCATCAGTATAAACCACCCATTGTCTTGCAATCTGTATTGCGACTGTTCTATTCAGCTTATGTTTGTAAGTGATAGCAGGCCTCGATAACACTTCCCCATTGTACCACCAACTGTCATATGGTACTTAACCATTGTATATTTAGGATACATTTATATCTATCTGACTGTATTAATGTATTTACATTAATACGGCTCCTCCAAACGGGGCGTGAAAAAGCATCTGCCGAGGCCGACAAGCTGAAGGCCATTGACCATTTCCAGAGCTTTAGTTACTTCAGCAAACTTTAACTTACCATCTGGCGAGGTAAAGTCATATTGAAGTGCTTAATATAAAATTTAGTTAAGAATTAAAAAGGTGGAGATTGAGTACTGTCAATTGGGAGAAGCCTAAGTCCAGTAGCAGATTGTGAAAGGCTAATAACAATGCCTTTGTAAAATAATGCAGATTTTCATTTGCCCGAATATTACTTACAGGGTGTTAGAAATTAAGAAACCTTATATTTGACCCTGTCTCATTTAAAACTTCACTGTTTGTATTTATAAATAACAATAAATTATGTGATATCATGCACTAACTACGCAAATGAAGTACTTATCCGTGCCAGGCAATAACGCAAGATGCATATTCCATAGTTATTTATTCCATTATCTGCCCAGCCCTGACTAGGGCTACCACGATCAATGTTTATATCGAGACAAATCACACCATTTATTTTTCTTCATCTTCATTACTTTACGAATAAAGTTCTTGTAATTTTCACACCTCACATTTGAAAAAATTAGTAACAAGTGGGTTAAAATTATGTAAATTGTGACATTATTGTTAAATTTAATCACAGCATCAAATCTTGTTATTGGTGATGAGTAAAACTAAAATACACTATAAATATTTGACTGTGGTTACCAGGTGAAATAAACGAGTGTACCCCGCACAACAGAGGTCATTAATAAAAATTGAGTGTGAAAAATTACGTCTAAAGTTTTGGAAATATCCTGCAATAATTTCAACAACCTGGTAACCCTGTTCGACTCAGTTATATTTGCATTTGGTAGTTACTTTTGTTAGGTTATGACACTGCCAAGTGGGTTTGGCGCGTCCCCCTTAATTGTCAAGTAATTTTGTTATGAGTTATTGGTTGAGGGCGATCGTACAATTTAGGGTATGAAGCTATTTCACAGTGCGAATTTTTATTTGAGTTGTGAATTTTTACGGAGGTATTTAAAATTTAAGATTTTAAAAGTATTAGTATACAGAATGTGGAACGTGTGTGTGAACGAAGATCGTCGAGGTCCAAATTAAACTCACTGTTAACTGGTAAACCTGCTGTTGCATGGATATAGCTCTGGTGCTCGAGAACTTGTGTCAATATTTATCCTCACCTATTTACTCGCCACTATTTTCGACTTTCTACTCGCGTCTATATTCGAGTCTCTGCTTGACTTTCTACTCACCTCTCTACTCGCCTCCATATTCGAGTCTCTGCTTGACTTTCTAGCACCTCTCTATTCGTCTCTATAATCGTGTCTCTTCTCGCTTCTCTACTCTCCTATCTACTCGACTCTGTACTCTCCTGTTTACTCGCCTCTCAATTGGGCTCTCTACTCGCACCTCTACTCGCCTATCCACTCGATTCTCTTTTACCTCTCTACTTGACTCTCTCCACTCGCTTCTCTACTCGCCTTCCCACTCGCCTATGTACTCGCCTCTCTACGCGAATCTCTTTTCGATCTATACTCACCAACTTCAACTCAACTCAGACATTCATACTTACTTCCGTAGCTTATTATGCCTTTCACCTTTAACCCCTTCTTTCACTATAAAAGGAAGTCATATCCGTTCCTAAGCTCTAATCCATCTCTATCAAGAATCAAAGAATCTAAGACTTCTTTGATTCTTCTTTGATTGAGTCATATCCATTCCTAAGTCCTCATCCATCATGTGCCAAATTTCATTAGGTTTCTTTAAAAACGTCAATCTTTCATCCCCTATTTCTCCCCCTTAAACTTCCATTTTCTCGATAAAAGGCAGTTTATGTAGGTTTTCAAGCTCTAATCCATCTATGTTAGGAAATTCATCCAGACATCTTATAAAATGACAAACTTTCAGCACCTAACCCTATCCCCCCTTCTACCCTTCTCTTTTTCGCGATAATCCAAACCAAACCAAATTTCATTAGGATACCTTCAAAAATGACAATCTTGCATACGAATTGTCATCCCCTATTTCCACTCTAGCCTATTTCATCAAGATGTGTGACAGAGTTACTTTCGCATTTATAATATTACTAGCTGCTGCCCGCGGCTTCGCCCGCGTAGAAGTCGCTTATCGCGTAGTGTCGTAAATTTTAGCGCAGAGTCAAGCATTCAGAGCTTAATAGATTCTCTTCACACCTCTTTATTTGACTCTTTACTCGACTTTCTACTTGCCTTTCTACTCGATTCTCTGATCATCCCTTTTTCACTCTCTGCTCGCCTCTCCACCTGCCTCCCATTCAATTCTCTAATAGCCTCTCTACTCGGCTCCCTACTTCAAATTCAAATTCTTTATTTCACAAAATTGTGCAACGTGATTACATCTTTTGCTGTCAAATTCCGCTTAAAACTAAGTTTACCACGTAGTAGTGCAGCAACAAACTCAATTGCAGCATTTTGAAATGTCAATATACTAAATATGAACGAATTTACATTTGTCTAGTATTAAGATCATCAAAAGAATATTTAAAAAAATTGCCTATCTACTCGCCACTCTACTCGACTTTCTAACTTGCATCTCTATTCGACTCTCTGCCCCTTAAATTGTTCCTTCCCAGTTGTCTCTCTTTTCTACTCCACTATGTCTTTCCCCAAGCTCTAATCGGTCTATCTATTTCATCAGGATTTATTCTTTGACTAGCTGTTGCCCGCGGCTTCGCCTGCGTAGACGTCGCTTATCGCGTAGTGTCGTAAATTTTAGCGCAGAGTCAAGCATTCAGAGCTTCTCGAGCGTCGGAGGGCGCAGACCGACCTCCGCCCCCCATAAGCGCGGGCCTGAGGGTGACGGGTGGAGCCGCCAGTCACCCTAGCAGAAGCAGGCCAAGGCGGCGGCGCGCATCGTAGGACGATGCGCGCCTCCCCACACCGGGGTTGAGTCGGGGACCGCGTGGTCACCCCTCCCGAGGAGGGCCAGACCGAGAGGGATGGCCCTGCGTCAGCCGGGGTGCGAGATATATGTCGCATGACAACCTCACCTTCGGCCTAGCACTATGACCCAGAGACGGCGTGCGGTTTAGTCGGTTCGAGTCCGATATAACCTCCCCCTCTGGCTCCGGAGGGGTGGGTATCCATGGGGATTTCCCGCAGGTAAAAAAAAAAGGTATTCAGAGCTTAATAGATACTCTTCACACCTCTCTATTTGACTCTTTACCCGACATTCTACTTGCCTCTCTACTCGATCCTCTGATCATCCCTGTTTCACTCTGCTCGCCTCTCCACCTGCCTCGCATTTACTTCTTTAATAGCCTCTCTACTCGACTCCCTACTTCAAATTCAAATTGTTTATTTCACAAAATTGTGTAATGTGATTACATCTTTTGCTGTCAAATTCCACTTAAAACTAAATTTACCTCGTAGTAGTGCCGCAACAAACTCAATTGCAGCATTAGAAATGTCTATTTACAAAAAGTGATTTCTTAAGGCTAAATATGAATGAATTTACATTTGTCTAGTATCAAGATCATCAAAAGAATATTTAAAAAAAAATCCTATCTACTCGTTACTCTACTCGACTTTCTAACTTGCATCTCTATTCGACTCTCTGCTCCCATCTCTGCCCCTTAAGTTGTTCCTTACCAGTTGTCTCTCTTTCCTACTGTACTATGTCTTTCCCCAAGCTCTAATCGGTCTATATATTTCATCAGGATTTATTCTTTGATGAATTTTAATTCAAAAGAAAGTTCACAATTCGTTCGGTATGCTTTTTGTTAGTTTATCGCGGTATCAAAATCAGAACGAACGGAAATGATTAAAGGAATTTTATAATTCTTATGGTGTTGGATAGGGTACACTTTCAGAAGGATATCGAAGAAGTCCGCATCTGATGCCGAGATCCTATCCATTTCTTAACCCGTCCATCTTCATTCAGATCATCCTTGATAGGTCTTGATATATTACGACTTAGGTGGGAGTTAGCGCACGTCATGCATTATTATTTACTTTTAAATTTTAAAGTGGACAACCTTTCGGTTCGTGAATGTATCCACTTCTATGTGGTACGCGTACACGCGTAGCGCTGGACGGCGACAGTATCAGCTCTTGACTTGTCTACCAGCTTGACGTTTTTTGGCATGGAGTAGCCCTACTTACAGAGCTGTTCAATACCTGAATGACTTTTGAAAAAGGATCCAGTTGCGGACATATTCTATGATAAGCCAGGTGTCTTTGCTACAACTGTGTCAAAGTATGTGTGTAACGTATTTCATAGTATTTTTAATAATTTTATAATTTCAAGAAGTTTATCATATAAATAATTAATTTAATGTAACGTATATTTATGTAACTGACTGCAAATAAGTGCAAACTGCAAGCTTATATTGCTAATAATGAATTGAGAGAAGACTTCAAAATAATAGGAAAAAGCGCCTATTTTGTTTGTGGTAGCAATCATGTCGTTTCGTTTTCAAAAAATGAATGTCTAGGCGCTTTCTATTAAAATTACAGTATAGTCAAAATTGATAAAATACAACTTAATAATAACACTGTATAGCACGTATATGTTGATCAATATATGTTGTGTACATAAGCGCAGTGATTTTTATCAGCCTTAAGAACGTTTTCTCAGTGACTCTGGTAGGGAGAATGTTCCCCAGTAAAGCCACAACAGTGGCAAAAAGTGAAAATTTTCAAAATGGATGTCGGTGGAAGATAATTCTTACCTCGATGTAGTTTATCGAATTTAAACATCTCTACCATCTATGCAAAGGGAAGCTGGCAGGTATTGAATTATATGGCCCCTCGCCACTACCACAAAATATGTATTCGTGTATCAGGATTTCTCTGAATTTCACCACTATGGGAGCTAATTAGATGATGAACCGTTATATGTTCTCTGATCTTTTTTTTTGTTGGAAAGAGAAGGGTGGTACCTGGTCAAGGGAGTCAGAATCAGATGGCGGGATCCAGAGAGTAAGAATCTAGGAATCTATGGAAATCCTCGAAACGTAGGCAAAGATGCTGTATCTGTTGCTTTTACATAATTTGAGTAGTTGCCTCTAAAATTATGATGTTAAACTGATGATAAAAACAAATAACAAACCAAGCAAATGATCAACGATGGATCCGGTAGATACATACTTACAACTCACTATAAACCGACTTCAAGAAACACTCGGTGCCAACTTTGATGAATGTGCCTGAAGTACTATGATGTAAGCAATTTATATATGGTTTATCGGGCTATGCACCGACTTCTAACAGAACAGCTGTAATATCAGTAACTTTTTTTTCAGTGCCTCTTTTTTGTTCCCTTTGTCGGCTTAACTCGTTAAAAATTTACTTATTGGCTATAAAGGTTAGTCCATGTCCGTTCTTAAACTCTAATCCAATTCTGCATCAAATTTCATCAAGATCGGTTCAGTTCAGCGTTTTAGGCGTGAAAGGCAACAGACAGATAGACAGGGTTCCTTTCACATTTTATAATGTTAGCACAGTCTAACGAACTTTTATACAGAGTTACAGACTCGTTACGTTATGATATTAGTATGAATTACCCAGGATGTTAAGGATCTGTGGCGTAGCGGTACTGAACACGGCTTTTACGCAGGAGGCGCGTGTTCGATTCTCGCTCGAATTACAAATTTTAATTTATTGATTAAATACGAATTTATATACACAATTGTTTATTTAAAAATAAAGTCTATTTATTCACATAGTTGCTTAGATATGATAAGCTATAAAAAATCTACCATAAAATTAATCTCAAGTAAAAAAGCGACATTATTGCTCACATCTCTGGTTCTACTCAACCGATTGCGATCAAACAAACGTAAGATTTCAAGACTGAGCAAGCCCTTTCTAACAAAAAAAAAACCGCATCAAAATCCGTTCAGTAGTTTTTGCGTAAATCGCGAACAAACAGACAAACAGACAAGAATTCCAAAAAATATTTTTTCGTGTTCAGTATCGTTAATATAACATACTCCAAGTATTTTTTTTTAAATATCTCCAATGTACAGACACGACTACTTTACAATTATATAATAGTATAGATAGAAGTATGAATAGAAGTTCAACGCGTATTCATTAATTGAAAAAACTTACCTCTTTAATTTTGCACAACAATGCCGACAGCTAACTTAAAGGTACGTAACCTCGAGTCGGCAGGATGCTATTAATATTTCCCCAACATATTTCACCAAGCGTTCACATCTACAATACTTCAAGAATTGAGTAGAATGTTGTAATTTATTCCAGTTATTTCGGACATTTACACTCATTTACATTGACCTTACAAGTTATTTCGCCAAATAATTTGTCAGGGATTTTTTTTATGGAAAACCTGAAATTATTGCAATAGTTGCAATAAAAGCTATGGTTGCAATTCGTTTGATGTTTGTTTACACCCGGAGAAAGTTTCATGGCATTGAACTCGATCAGGTGCTCAGAGCCCCATTGAGAAATGTTGTTCAGGATCCGGTCAAGCTCAGTGACTGAAGCGGCCGTTTTTCCGCGATATCCGACTGCTTATCCGCATGACGTCCATGATAACTCCCGTGCAAGGTGCTATTGTTTACCTAGCAATGAATGCTGGCGGTAGACAGCATGTCATTGATATTTTCTGAAGAAAGAGAGTGGGTGATAGGACGCCACAAAGGACGCGAATATGGCGATCCTGCAAGAAGCCAGCAACCTAGTTGCACAGTCTAGGGGGCAGACCGAAGGCTGGAAGCTTGGCAAGAAGCTATTTGTGCTAAACTCTATCGGAAGCTTTGGCGATGTCAAGACCAATTACCAGTGATTCGCCGTGCTTGTACATAGCCTTACCCCAAAGACGGGTAATATACGCCAGAAAATCACCCGTTGAACGTTTCGGCCTGAAGCCATATTGCCGGTTATTAATTAGGGAGTGATCTTCAAGGTCACACATGAGTTGTATGTTAATTATATGCTCGAACACCTTGCACAGCACTGAGGGACGACTTTGGGTGGATAGTTGGCTGTGTCTGAGCGATCCCCTTTCTTAGATACCTTCGCTTCCTTCCAAGCCGAAGGCACTGTACCCAAGCTGTAGGCCAGTCGGTACAGCCGTGCAAGCATTGTAGACAACTCTGCTGCACATTTTTGCAGAACCACCGCCGGAATACCATCCGGACCACTGACTTTCCGGACATCAAGTGACTGCAGTACTACACGGACATCGCGTTGCCTGATACAAATATCAGGCATTGCGTGGTCACTGCGTGGTGACTGTGGGTGGCTGCATACCATAATCATCGATTCGGGAGTTGGCCGCAAAGAGATTAACCAGCAAATTTGCTTTCTCTTGCGACTCATGGGCCAGGGATCTATCGGCGACAGCAGCTGCGCTCTCAGATGGATTCTTATCTTCACAGCAGTGTTCAACCCACAGGATGGACGCAAAATAGTCCCGCAGTCCATCCCAGTCCGCTGACGAGAAGTGCCAGAGACAACGCTTCGCCTGCACGGGTCGTAGTGGCGCTATAATGGGCACCTTGGAATGGACCAGACAATGATCGGATTCGCCTAAAGTGGCACACACCGAAACACTGTCCTGATCGGGGGACTCGTCAGCAGAAGATCTAGTAGAGAGGGCTCACGGTCCGACCTTTTTGGTATTCCAGTAACCTCGTGTACCAGTTGGGCCAGGCCATGCGCCAAAGCAAATGTATGGGCGTCTCTTCCCGCATGGGTTGTTTTGGCGGAGCCCAGCCAGATCTCATGGTGGGCGTTAAAATTCCCCAAAAACACCAGTTCAGCGTTTTGAAACCACTCCTGCGCATCATCTGCCGCTTGACTCAGGTATTCAAAGAGTCGAGTTGTCTCGGCATCTCATGTATTTCAGCGGTAGAAGCACACAAAAATCTGACTCGTAGAACCATGGTCTAAGGGTGGAGAAGGATGGTTGAAGTTTATATGGTGTCCACAGATGTTTGTGGACTCCATCTCAAATAGCGAGCCCGTGGGAGAGTGTCTTGCTGCTGTGTAGCCCAGTATTCTATTTTGCGCTGCCATAAGGAGGAGGTA
Organism: Eilema caniola; assembly: GCA_949126895.1. NCBI lineage: Eukaryota > Metazoa > Arthropoda > Insecta > Lepidoptera > Erebidae > Eilema > Eilema caniola. The sequence goes on along the minus strand of OX421460.1, from coordinate 8,731,778 downwards.
AAGGAGGAGGGGGTACCACCGATTATGGTCGCCGGTTTCCCACGTCCGGTCACCAACTGGCACTACGAGCCATATCGGGATAATTCGCGTCCTGGTGGGGTAGTCTCCCAGGGTGGTTAGTACCGGTTGGACCCCTGTACTATTCCGCGGGCGGCGAGCGACATCACCGTTTCTACAGGTCTCCCTGTTCGGTGCGTCGCCTCAAGTCAATCCCCACTAGGCTGTGCTAAGACCCACCGGCTATGCACTTGCTGACCCCTGAACGCAAATTAACCGAGATTGGATTACTATGGAGGGCTTTTCGCAATAGCGCACGGTCGAAATTTGTGACAGATTTTCTACCGTTCAAAAAAGTATGATATTGGCAAACCAATAAATTTGAACATCGTAATACACAAAGCTGTTTGAAATCCTGAAAGTAAACAAAGACCTTTTATACCTTTGATAATATACTGAGCTCCATAAAACGTTATGTAGAAATTCACCCCGTAGAGGAATCACATAAAATCTATTATCAGAGATGAACCGGACCTCCGATTTCATTTCGTGATATTAAATGACCCCATTTTATAGGCCATAAAACTCTTTTGAATACGTAGCTTAAGAAGAAGTATGATTATATTGAAATCTTGAATTAAAGTGAAGAAGTATCCTTCCGTGGATTTGCTTGTATAATTATCATTGATATGCAAAATTATGATGATGAAATATCTAGTACAAAATAAGTGTCAGTAGCGTCAGTATTTTAGTAGTTAAGGAGTCGGTCTTATGATTGACAAGTCCCAGATTTAGATTCTGGCCATTACACTACCAAATTAACCCACTCCTAGGACTAGCAGTTTAGTTTAGTTCGATTAGTTAGAGGCAATACTAGAAATCTCGGTTACTGTTCTGTACAAAAAGAGATGTTTAGGGTACTTTTTCTAGAGCTCTCTCTAAATTGACGCACTAGGTATTATTTCCAAAAGAACAGCCCAATCCGTTACGTAGTTTGTTCACACGAAAAGATAAACAAATGCTCGGAAGCTGCAACAACAAAGTTATAAAATAACTTCATGCGTGGAATATCTTTAAGGATCAAAGAGTTAGGGAAAGTTTTAACAAAACTGTCTTTGAAAACTTTAGAAATTTTTCAAACATTGGAAAATTTTAGAGCTCATCAATCAGCTGTGTGCAACAAAGGGAACTGACAGGATTGTATAATCTAATGTTTTAGTCGAAGCTTGAAACAATTCAATCGGTGCATTCGAATACTTCGTGTAACTTCACCGACGTCCGATAAAATTTATGTTCCAAGTTTTAAGTTAGTGTATTCGATGCAGGTCAATACTATCGCAGAAGTATTTGTCTTGAAGCGATGTGACTTAGTTCTTTCACAGAATTGTTATTTACTTAATATATTGATTCCTTTTATCTAATTTAAAAAAGAGGAGGCTCTTGAGCTGAGCTGAGCATTCTACTACAAGTATCTGGTCTAATTTTGCGAAATTGTTTATTTGATGACAACTCCTTCCAAATATGACAATTTATTGTACTATTTATTTATTAAACCAAAGGATTTTTTTATTGCAGCCTTTGTTTAGAATGGGAAATCCATTCTATGAAGTTCCGGATAAGTAGGCACTCTTATCTACATAGATATCTACTTTCGATCTCTTCGAGTCATCTGTTTAACAGGCAAATATCAAATTTATTCAACATTTCTCCTAGCTAAACGAATGTGACGAACATAGACTTAGGTGGATTACATTTTCCGTAAGTACACACGATCTAACGGAAAAACTTCACAGTGCCTGCCGTAGTAACTGAACGATTCCTTTTGTAACCAACTTGCACATTCCAGTTGCAGCAGTACTTGTGCTGTATTGCAAGACAAATTGTGAGTCCAGCAGTATACGTAGAAGCAGTGTCACAGTAAGGTGTGAAAATTCGATACTATTGAGGCAAAATAAATGTGTTGTTGAACTTCAAGATACAATAAATAATGGATTTATTTTCGTAGGTAGTAAAGTTGGCTCTGATAATTTGTACTACGTATTTTTTATTGCTTAAACATCAACTTTTACATAAACTATTAATACTCGTACTGTGGCTTATCTTAATACATACATATTGAATTATTCTATATCTTATCTCCTATTAGTTTATTACAAAATAATAAATACACAAGATAATTAAGTGCTTTTTCTTTTGATTACTATTTTGACTTTTTTGTCCTACTATTCAAGGAAATGTTATTGTTAGTCTTTTGTGTTTAACATCGGTATTTTTTTAATACCCGCCTCGACGGATTTAAACTTTTCCTATTTTAAATCAATCGGTAACTTTTTACTGTTATATCTAAATTTATTAATTGCTCCAAGTCGTACCGTGCTGTTTGGTGTATTGGACAGTCCACCAATAAGTAGACGACCGTCTCATTCAACCCCGGATCACAGGCGCATAGTTATTATGGGTCTTCGTAACACTTGAAACGAGTCAAATATTCGGAGAACCCACCATGCCTCGTCAGAAGCTGGGTAGTGGTGCTGGAGATCTCAATCTTCCGGACAATGCTATATGCCTCCAGTGCGGAAGGGAAGGAAAGCTTCGTGACAGAAGCCGTATGACCCAGTATGTACCTTTCGTTACATTCGTGAAGAGAGGTCTGACGCAGACCCCGCTTCACGAACTAGACGGGGGACGGACTGTAATGTGGCGCAATTTCCGACCACAGAGCCGCCTCTTTGGCGAGCTGGTCCTCTCGCGTGTGAGCCTTGACCCAGTACAAAGATCTTTGGCCTGGGTTAATCCCCGCTCGATGCAAGCTCTGGCCTCAATTGCCAGAGGGTGGAGGTTGTGACGGTTGGTAACCGTCATGAGTGCGGCTGTGCTGTTGCTAAAAACGGTGCCGAATGTGCAATAAGAAGATAAGATGACCAGGAGCTCTGCTTGGTAGACGGTCTAGTACGGGGAGAGAGCAAGTTTGAGGGCATTTGCTTCGGCACCGTTATCCCATATGGATAACGCGGCGCCGACACACCCCTCAATCTTGCTTCCATCCGTGTAAATTTGTACCTGCGTCTGAATTTTGATACGTTGCAAGTGTTCCTCGTCTACCAGACTTACGATTTTAGGTTCATATACTCCGCGGGATGAGGTGCCTCCTAGCTGGATCCATTCGCACAATCTCCCTATCTCTGAACCATGACTGGGGTTCTCTTCGTTTAACCTCGTGAACTCTGAGGGAGCATCCCAGCCAAGATCAACCCCGAGTGTAGAGACCGTGTGGTAGCTTTTACAAAGCTTATCGAAGATCTCCACCGCAGGACACCATTTACTGGCGGTATATAACACCGTCGGCTCCACAGCGACGTTGTAAATGGACCGCATCACCTCGGGATGCAATCCCCAAATTCCGATTGCCTTCCTGTATACGTTGATGATGTGGGTGTTAAAAGTAAGCGTCATGGGTTGTGAACGGAAATGGCCATTTCATCAGATCTTACGTATATAAAAATGTAAGCCGATAAACTGTTTGTAATAACTAGTTTAAGCGTATGAACATAAGTAAGATATTTGATATATTTGAGCTTTGGTATATAGGGCTTTACCAAAACTTTTGGAGTAAAGCCGAGTATTTCCATTCTGTACCCACGAACTAAATTACTATGTTGAATGCCTTGGCTTCGATTAGAAATAACGCTAATATGATGATGATTACGATTCGAGCCCATTTTCATATTTCAACTAATATAGTAGCAAAACGCTCGTCATCAATGCGAGTTCAATCCTCATCTCGGACACTGCAATTTATGTGAGATCTTTTGTTAAGGTTTTATGTTCATGAGCGCAGCTTTGGCGGTTATCATTCCTATTTATAACAGCTTCTTATTCATTTCACGTTATCATTAAGAATTATATCCTATACCTAAAATTAACTATACGATCAAAATTTATCATATTTTCGTGGTTATAACTCGAGAATCTCATTTGAAAAAAATAAGTGTATGTAGTCCTCAGCTTAACGGGCTCCTGAAATCATATGATTTTTCTCCCGTTGAAAAGGGAAATATATTATATGCTGGTAAAGAATTCCAAGTCTGTATGGTGCGGTACAGAAAAGAGATACCAAACACCTTGATTTTTCATGGAATTGTTTGCACCGTAATGAAGAATAAGCTCTTCACATGTTCTTCTGTATGGAAAGAAGAGACTAGGGTAATTTTTTCAAATGACTTTAAACATATATTTTAAAATGGGGATCCCGGTAGCCAGAGGATGATCTGCCCAACATATTTGACTGCTATCATATACCTAGTGAGCAAAGATAAATAAAGGTAGAAGCTAATGCTTTGTATTCTAAAGAATAAAGTGAGCAAAATAATCAACAGCACACTCGAGTACGTATTTTGCTTTAAATGTGTACAGCACTTCACAAGTGTTACACAAACGTTACGCTAAACGACAAATTCTGAGAATTGGCAAACAGCCGTCATTGTTCCGGAAATGCGTCGAAATATCTCTTAAATGTAAGAGTCGCCTTCATTACGGATGTAAAGCGTAACATTGAGACATCCATTTTGTAAATGAAAAATGTTTCAAACTCTGATTACGTGACTTGTATTGACTAAAGAGACATGTCAAACATACCCCATCAGTATTTTACTCTGGTCAATTCATAATATCGATTAATTGAATAAGAGGTCAGTCGCTTCACAAAACTGATTTCGTAGTAAGGCAGAAACATCGAACCCAACTGAGTTGGCAAAAGGCTCGAAGGATGATGGGGTGGATGTCCCTTTACCGAAACTTTAAGAGGCCTCCTGCAAGCCAGGAGGACGAGGCTCTGGTTCAGGCTTTCTATTTCTGGCTGGGAATCAGGCGGTAGTCGAGGCCGTAGAAATTAAAATGAAATAATGGATAATAAGGTTGTGTGTAGTGGACGGGTAGTGAACGGACCCTGGAATGTTAGCCTCTGATGCTACAATTTTATCATGTTGCAATTTGCAACGTTGAAAGTCTTCGTCCGAAGTTAGAGGTATGTGGATTTCAAAAAGAAAGTAGTTAGCTGTGACGCGTGCTTTCATGTAGAGAAGCTTGTAAACATCTCTAATATCTTCTCTGACATTTTGAACGGGCAAGGTCAAGGACTTCGGAAGTGTCCCGGAGATACGGCTCAGCTGTTCAATCAAGTCTACTGGCGTAAGCAAGTGTATATCTATATGTCCTTTATATACGTTGGTCAAAGTGTTGAATAGCATCTCTTGCATTGACCTTAAATTACTCAATAGCAAGGATAGAGCTAGCGAAGCCGAGTTGAAATAACTAGTAGCCATCATGACCTCAATGGCAGATGTAACCTTAGCAAAATTAGTGTTCGTTTCGTTCATGAAACCGTCTATTAGTTGAACCTGTTGGTTGATGTTGTCTTCAGTTTTCCTGAGGATCTTGTTCTGTAGCTCAACAATGGATGTCTGATTCTTCATGAGTTCCAGCAGGTATTTTTCGTTTGTTCGAACAGATTCGATATCCCGCTGACTGCGCATCCCGAGGGCTGTATCCAGCTAAGTTACGCAACTTCACACTCTGGTGGAATGGGCCTGATTTCATACAAACGTTTGAACAGGAAGATGCGCTGAAAACTCGAGCCTGCTTACACACAACGGACGCCGAGACAAACCCTATACCTGCGACAAACCCTCAACGAGATCAGCATGCGAGAAGCGAGAAAACTAGCAAAAAATGCTTCTGGTCTTTGTTTGCTACATTACTATTAATATTTACATGCATAACGGGTACACATGCTACAGGCAGCGATGTGTTGACGCGAACTCTTATTACAAGTCTCGAACCAGACCGCCCGATTTATTACGACACACTCGGCAATTTGCAAATGATGCACAACGAGTGGAATTTAATTATGTACTATAATCTGACTGATTATTGGGACAACATACAACGGATAGAAAACTATCTACTCAAACTAACTGATTTGTGTACCAAAACAGACCCGAGGTATTGCAAATCTACTCTAACTCAATTATCACACGAAATGAATATCGTGCATCACTACAACAGCATCCTGTTGGCACCGCACAAGCATTTATCTATACGCAAGAAACGCGGACTGACGGTCCACAACTAGTTGAGAAAGTTAAGAAAGCATACATAGGACACGACTTAACTACGTATGCTTGGAGCGACTCGCAAGTGGTGCTCGCATGGCTACAAGGAGACGTATCCAGATGGGACACTTACGTGGCCAACAAAGTCACTAGGATCAAACAAAATATCCTTCCCGAGAATTGGAACTACGTAAAATCAGAACAGAATCCCGCTGACTGCGCATCCCGAGGGCTGTATCCAGCTAAGTTACGCAACTTCACACTCTGGTGGAATGGGCCTGATTTCATACAAACGTTTGAACAGGAAGATGCGCTGAAAACTCGAGCCTGCTTACACACAACGGACGCCGAGACAAACCCTATACCTGCGACAAACCCTCAACGAGATCAGCATGCGAGAAGCGAGAAAACTAGCAAAAAATGCTTCTGGTCTTTGTTTGCTACATTACTATTAATATTTACATGCATAACGGGTACACATGCTACAGGCAGCGATGTGTTGACGCGAACTCTTATTACAAGTCTCGAACCAGACCGCCCGATTTATTACGACACACTCGGCAATTTGCAAATGATGCACAACGAGTGGAATTTAATTATGTACTATAATCTGACTGATTATTGGGACAACATACAACGGATAGAAAACTATCTACTCAAACTAACTGATTTGTGTACCAAAACAGACCCGAGGTATTGCAAATCTACTCTAACTCAATTATCACACGAAATGAATATCATGCATCACTACAACAGCATCCTGTTGGCACCGCACAAGCATTTATCTATACGCAAGAAACGCGGACTGATAAACGGAATCGGTTACGTCGCAAACGAACTGTTTGGTATCTTAGATCAGAACTTTGCTGACAAATATCAACGGGATATCGAATCTGTTCGAACAAACGAAAAATACCTGCTGGAACTCATGAAGAATCAGACATCCATTGTTGAGCTACAGAACAAGATCCTCAGGAAAACTGAAGACAACATCAACCAACAGGTTCAACTAATAGACGGTTTCATGAACGAAACGAACACTAATTTTGCTAAGGTTACATCTGCCATTGAGGTCATGATGGCTACTAGTTATTTCAACTCGGCTTCGCTAGCTCTATCCTTGCTATTGAGTAATTTAAGGTCAATGCAAGAGATGCTATTCAACACTTTGACCAACGTATATAAAGGACATATAGATATACACTTGCTTACGCCAGTAGACTTGATTGAACAGCTGAGCCGTATCTCCGGGACACTTCCGAAGTCCTTGACCTTGCCCGTTCAAAATGTCAGAGAAGATATTAGAGATGTTTACAAGCTCCTCTACATGAAAGCACGCGTCACAGCTAACTACTTTCTTTTTGAAATCCACATACCTCTAACTTCGGACGAAGACTTTCAACTCTACAAAGCATTTCCATTGCCTGTGAAGACCCACACCGGCACAACTATCATACAAACACAATCGCAGTATATCGCTGTTAACTTCCACATGAACACCTTCATTCCACTACAAGAGAGTGATGTGAAGCTATGTACCCAGCTTACGTCTGATCTACTCATCTGTGGCAAAAATATGCCAGTCTACAACCTAAACAATCATAATGCTCCCTGCGAAGCAAAGTTACTGAGTCACCATTCAAGCACACCGTGTGACGTCACAGAAATACGATGCTATGAATCGTGGGTCGCATTGCACTCAGTAAACAGCTGGCTGGCGGTTTGTTGCGGAGCATGCAGTTTTCGGACAATATGCAATAGCGAAGTGACGTCATACACTATGACGTCTTCAAGTATAGTCAAGCTAGCGCCTGGATGCATGCTCCAGTCACAGGATTTCAACATATACTCACACAATGAGTATAACTCCAACATCAGGATGGACTACCAATTTAACGTCCCTTCTTTCAACTCTACGGCGAACAATATTGTGAACTTAACGCATCACAATATGCCGTGGGAACTCACACGTCAAGTCTCTGACCTTCAAGAAGTGGACAAACGGTTGTTGCAACAGCGGGAACACGAACTCCTTCCTGAAACCATCTCTACTCACGACCTACACCAATACATCGTGAGCTACACGGTGCTGGGAGCAGCTACTGTGGGAGTCGTCGTGTGGTTATTCAAAAAACGATGCTCATCTCGCACTGTCAAGAACAAACGCTCCCCGATAATCCACGATGACATCGAGTTACGTGAAGTTCGAAGTCGCCAGGAAGCTGTGCGGCATACATCGACGCAGACACGAGCGGCAGCAGCGACGGACGATGTCATATTTAACTTCAATTAATTTATTAATTCAGGTTTTCCTATTATTGACTTTTTACAATTTTGATATCCGTAGTAGTACTTTATTGTTTTTGCTTTGCTTTGTACTGGCTTATCTTTTCTTGATATGTACCGTCCTATTTACTCTGGCCTCCTGTTGGGGTTGCCACTATGTACAGTCTCACGACTGTACATCGCATGTACAGTTACCATGACTGTACATGCATTGCTGACGCTGCGGCACAGGCCGAACCGGCGACGCGCGTCATTGTACTTTATTTCGTAATACTGCTATTTATATACAATACAATTACTGAAACTTGGAGACTATTAGTACAACCTTTACCTAGTACATACCATCAAGGAAAGATTAGCCACCCATTTACTTTATAACTGTTACCTGCAATATACGTATTTACTTTGCCTTCCGGCTATCTTTCCTTTGTCTCCAAACAACCACTACAGCACACTCCACAACAGGAGTCGATGTACAGGATAACGTCCCGTACATTATATTTACTTACTGATGATTACAAGATTTGCTTTAGGAACCAACTGAACTAATAAAAACTTATATTAAACAGCCTGAATTCTTCCTCAATTTAATCCAAGCTTATAATTGTTAATTATGATTTTTTATCTTGAACACTCTATACAATCACAAAATTAAAACCAATTGTTACTCACTCAACCGTCATAATAAAGTCCAATCACTTAGATTGCAAAAGTAAAGCAGACATTGTCACTTAACGATCCACATTTAAAGGCTCAAGACCGTTATGAACAAGATTTGAATATTTTAATGACATCCGATTTATCTGGCTTAAAAGTTAATTAAAAGGGATCTGCGTAACTTAAGCTTGCAATAACACGCAGGTCTATTTAAAAGTGTTAATGTAGAATGTTTAAAGCTTTTTATACTGAGGAACGAAGTGAAATGGGATATAATCTCCCAGTCCCTGTAGAGGCTGTACCTGAACCCGTTAGGTTAGGTTAGGTTGGTCACCCAAACGAAGATCTTGATGGAGCCTCATATACACCCTTTTACCATTTCTCGTGTGATAAATAAAGATTACTAAATGTAATTAGTATAAGGAAAAAGCAATAAAATTTTATTTCAGTTTAAACTAGGAATTTTAATATTGTTTAATTCAACCGATATTTATTTAGCTAAGGTATAACAGCATAATCAAAATATGAACCACACAATTTGTACAAACAAAATTTTAATCATACGAATGAATAACATTACAACACTGAGTGAAATGACGAAGCATAACTTCTTTAATGAACAATGGCTGTGTGTAAGAAACTTGGAAGTAACTTCAGGTAAATTAATATTTTGTAAGCTTTTCATTGCTATACTGTGGAACTAACTCGTATTTATCAAAACGTTCAGGGCTATTTAGCAAATTCCTGATTATGCAGTTTTAAATAATTTACTGAATAAGGGAGTGTGGATCAATTTTTTTAAATATTGACGAAGATTGTTAAAATTTTATATTGTTGTATGGAAGCTACTGTCGTCTGATCTCAGAATCCCGAGAGGGAATACCTACGCTAGAGCCTCATCCGTCAATGAACAGATTTATCGGTTGATAAATGAGATTCTATACAATCTTCGGAAACGGTATTTAGAAATAAATATTGAGCCACAAAATTTCTATCTTATTTCCGACAAATTATACGACAATACATTTATTAATATTTATATCTATAATTAATATATAAGTATTTATATAAATCTTGTCATTTAATCAGTGATAGTACACGCTAACGTTCAACTTAGCAGATTGCCGTCAGATCGGCTAAATTCGTTTTAACGTAGTTTTTTCTTGTGTTTACGGAGGCTGAAGGTTGTCATATCAGAAAGATGCTTTATATTTCGACGTATCGACGAAATACAAAGACGAAATCTTGCAATATAAATAAAATAAAAAGTTGTTTTGCATGGCTATCAGTGTACGACACTGTTTACTTAGGAGGTTTATTTAGTTCATTAGTCGAGGTATATTATAGAGAGGTTGTGTCAACGCATTACATGTCAGCATTGCGTTACGAAGATTAAGCATTGCGTTACGTTCGTTGACTGTCCTGGCTAATGTTCGACTATGTAATATTGTGACAAACAGTTGCTGTTTTATAGAAGTAATTCACAATACATGCATTCTATTGAGCCTAATATTGTTTTAGCAAATTTAGTTTGTAGACTATTTTCTTTACGGTGTTTTGCTCAATTACCTACTTTTTAATGATAGATAGACTGATGATAAATGGTCGTCATGGCTTACGAATCACAGGAACATATTAGTAGGCTCAATGATTAATGTGCATGGTGTTGTGAACGTCTTTAAGTTACTGTGTTTTCTATCAGTTGCCCTGTATATTTTGTTAATTTAGTGGTACTAGTCTGGTATAAATTAACTAACATCCACCATCTACTGAATGGACTTTACTGCAACGGACTGAAGAACAAAATACTCTCTCAATGTACGTCATAGTATCTCTGATGGTGGGACGTCCCAATCACCTTTTTGCAAGTCGCAACTTTCACTCTAGGACTTGTTTGGTATAATGGCCACCGGTATTCTGAGAACTATATGAAGATTTAGTTCCTTATCGGATGACCGGAGGAAAATTGTATCTTTGTGGGATGACCTATAAATGGCAAGTTGGACTGATCTCGAATACCCCCGGTTTGAGGTGTTAAGGGAAAGGTTAAGAAAAAGCTTTTTTTCAGCATTAGTAGTGGCAATTCGTCGAAGTCTTTAGTTATTCTCTCGTATATTTGTTTAGTCTTTATCTCTAGGGTTTAGCGACGATCGACGAGCATCGATTTGGAACTTCCAAGACAGTCAATACAAATACCCAGTGGAATACTGTTGGGTAGTTAGCCACGGCAGTAGTTAATCTGAATTCAGTACTGGGGATTGATTAGGTTTTTGCGGTAATTAAGTATTCAAAACGTGATATTTCAATGCTCACTAAATCTTATAAAATATTTTAAATCTAATTAAAACATCATCAACTATATGATTCTGAAGTAAATCCCCAATACTCGTATCACAGATTGGTTTGGTTTTGACACATATTACTGATTACCAAAGTTAATTTTCTATCTAAACGAATTGAAATCACGCGTTTTGAAAGAGTGGCATTACTGAATCAGGCCCTTGCATAGGATTGAAGCCTCACTAGACTGTAAATGCTACGCCTTATCCATTAAATTATTACCGCTTGGATTAATATTGTATTAAGATTAATATTGATCCTTTGTTTAACGCGAATTCTTGGTTCAGACGGTGCCCTCTCACCGACGTTATGTTATACAAATACTTACCATTTTCAACACCGTTTATATTAATATACTAGCTGATACCCGTGTTTCCGCCCGCGTGGAATTCTGTGCCGGTTGCCGTAATTTATGCATTTTTGGAGTAACTTACACCAATAAAAATGAAACGAATCGGTCAAGTCGTTTCTGAGTTAGGCTTAGCAGCGTCCATTTTCATAACATTCTAGATATGGATGTTAGACAATTAGATGCTATAATATTAAAGTGTGTACACTCTGAAATGTTCTCGCTATCGCAGACCTGTATCTACATATATAAGTAAATATTCTTAACTCAACAACAAAGCTATCTTATAAGTCTAGGATCGCGTATACTAGACTGCAGAATTCATTACTAAAAATGTGAGTTAGGCCATTAATAGCAGGTATCGTCAAGACCCAAGATTTTGATAGAGATTGCTGTGCGTCGAAAGTCGAAAGCCCGTTTACCTAAAGTAATCAATGCTTGACATAGGTAAGCTCCAAAGTCCGCAATGTGGGCCTTGAAAAACTACATGTATCAAAAAGTTGAAGCGGTCGTTTACCACTAGTGATCAAAATTCATTTGATCATTTGACGTGAGACCGATAAAACATTAGGCCATTCTACTACTGATCGAATGAACGTTCGGTCAAAAAACACGGAGCCCCGCTTCACGGGGCTACTATATCTTCTTGCGTTAGCACAAGAAACCTAACACGAAGGGTAAATTATACCATTATACTAACGTATATCTATCCGTGTTGGGGCGCGCGGTGTCCACGAGAAATATATGTTTCTCGACCAAATGTGGCTACCGTAGGCTATAGACGTATGCAACACCAGGGGCGTTACACTTGTGCTACCGACCCTGAATATTATGGCCAATATAAGTATTGTGAACAGGGAGATAACAGCACTTACCTCACCTGTTCAGGAAAGTGTGAGTAACCTAAGATTCTAACCTAGTCTATCCTAATGAATGAGTACTTACGGTACTCCTATGGCAAGGTATCCTAACTAATACTAATCCCGTCACCCTATACTACTGTAATCCTAACTGCTACCCTACGGTGCAATACACGCTTGGTTCTCGTTGGCTCGCTGGCAGACCAAGTCGTGTTCTCAACCTTAACCTATAGTTCGTCACGGCGTGGTACGCGGTGTTGTTCGGTGACATAGACCTCCGCTCGTGTACGTAACTACAGTGCTTCGTTGGTACCCTCACGCGTCCCTACTACCCTGGCCCTACTACCCTAGCCCTATTATAAGTATATCTGATGCCAGGCGACCTAAGACACCAGACGGCCAGAGACAGGAATTGGGGTGCAGGTGGTAAGGTTTTCTCTCTGCTGGTCAAGCAGGCTCCCAAGACCGACCGGTACTGACAGCTAAGGGTGTCTTAGCCACAGTGAGAGGTTTGGACAGGTAATGAGTCAAAGTCGGGCTCAACTTGATGACTGCTTTATTCGTACATAACTATGATCTTAAATACTAATTTTATGATATATACACAACTATAACTACATCTTAGTGTGCTATTGGTGTACATGTAACTTCAACAGTCCTTTTCCTCGTCCGTCACTTACGCTACGTGTTGATTAGAGCATATTTGTATATTATTTGGATATCTCGTAGAGTCCATTGACGTCAGAATATAGGAAGTTGCTGGAAGTCATTTTCATGCGTGAACATATTGGGTTAACAAAATTTTCATGTTTTATGAATTCATGTCAAAAAGAACTGTAATAAACTGCACCACTTATACGTTTTTATAATGCACGTAATTCGATTCCAGTTCCTTAAACTTGATTTAAATTCCACATCAAATAAGCCACACAAATTAGCTCCAAACAAAAAGCAGGACACTTAATTACGTTTGAAATACTGTTTTGTACAGCGGTGCGACCACACTCTAAAACATTGACTATCGAACCGGTAATTACTTGTTCAACAACAGGACAGAACTGGTTCTATCCGGTTTTGTGAACGGACACGTAATAGATCATTTTGGGGAGGTGTTCGTAATTGTGTATCTACGAGTATAAGTAAACTATTGGTTAATCAGTTATTTGAGCGATTTTTTATGTAATTCACTGTTACTTATTGGATTTTTGAGACGGTGCAAAAATAGCAGCTACTTTAACCGTTATTGTTTCAGGAAAACCTTCCTACGAGCACATCCATAACTTATAAAAATATGCCAAATTGAATACATGGATTTTGGAAATGTTAAAAGACGATTAAAAATGCTAAGGAAGCAAAAGTATTGCCAGCCTATCCTATTCAACATGGGGTTCAAAAAACTCTATATGCTTCAAATGACAAAAACTGCCAAAATCTTTTCCATACATTTTGGCTAGGTTTGCACTATCTTACTTTAATATAACCAGTGCAGTTAAATTACCTGTGTCAGGAATCAAATAGGTTGCACCATTTGAAAAAGGCCACGCTTGGCCGGTTATTGTTAATTGTTAACGTTAAATTACACTTTCGTCGTCTATTGTCATCCCAACTGACTGTGATAAGAATTGACAGCAAATGACAGCTTACGTCTAGTATAACCATATAAAAAATACTGAAAAAAATTGAGGTAAATAATGTCTAATTTTACTTGCAACCCTGATAACAGTGATAACTTTAACCGAGTTACTAATTCTTTTTTAGTTTTATTTTTTTATTTTTTTTATTATTTAAGAATATATACAATAATTTAACACTGGTGCAACACATTTAGCAGAAACCGTTAGATTCAGTGTTACTGTTTATGTTAAATTTGACGTATCCTCTTTAGCAGTTAGTATGGTGCAACCAAGCCTTTGACTTTCATTTTAAAAAGACACAATATTTCTATTTACCAAATAAACGATTACCTCTAAATTCTTAAAAAAATAATAAAACGATAAAAATTGCCATAATATAAGATTATAATTGTTTTGAATGATTTTGTTTGTTCATGTTTTTATTGTTTATTTATGATGTTCAAACCATGTTCAAAATGTAAAGAAATTAACGAATAAGTACTGAATACAGATTTTTTTAATTAATCAACGTTTGCTAAGACGTTGATACAAATTGTATCCAGTAGTATGCAGTAACTTCTGAAAACGACTATACCTTACAATTATCTGCAAACATAAATTAAGAAAGAAATAATGCTTACATATCACTTTACATTTTTTTCTTTTCTTATAAGCAAAGTAAACACGTAGAACTAGCCGTCTCTCTTCTTATTATTCAGATTCTCCAGAAAAAACATTACCTGATTTTCCTTTGCCTTCCTTGTTTAGGTTGACGGTAAGTATTCCCAGCGGTTCAGCAGTCGCTGCCGGATATATCCCCGCGTACACTGCTATAACTCCATGTTATTTGACATATTTCGTAATTTCGATGTATGTGTATGTGTACTAGTATTTTGTATGTTACATAATGTGTTATATAAAAATGTAGTATCGACAAAATTTAAGTAATTTCTCATATATATACTCTCCACAAGTCTATGGAATACATTAACCACCATAATCCATACAAATTGTTCCTCATTCCGGTTAAACCTTGTTGCAGTTCAACCATGCACCTTGGAGCCAGTGGCTCGCTATTCTACGCTTTCTCCGGCCTACTGTGATGGATTATCTTGGCGTTCACGGGAGCAACGTTGTGGAGCACGGTACAAATAACACACGCATTGGTGCAAGTACAACAATATAACACTTTGGTGCACTATCCTTACGAATAGTATTTATATCCTGTAAAAGTTTAGTTCAAAACAAACACAGTTCTTAACAAGAAAAACGTTGAAATAAATACCGATCTAAAATATACTATGTTACACTTTTATCGCCTAAACAGCGAATATCTTTTGACGCGAGCCGATAGTTCCAATATGTCAGCGGCGTGTTTACGCGTCGAGTACAAAAGCGATTTCGTGCTCGACTGTACCGGCCGTGGCTTGTCACTTTAGTGCGCCATTGTACCGGCTGTCTGTCATGAGGAAGGGATTTATATTGAAATTGTACTTCGAGTAGTTCTAAATTGTTTTCGTTGTTTTATGTGTTCAAGATGATTCACTGCTTTTCTAGTTGAATAAATACAAACGTTGTTTGGCATTGTTTGAACGCGTAGTTTGGGATTGAATGCTAACTGCTTAACGTACAACTAAAATTTTGTATTGTTTTATAATTTTTTGAGAACTTATGATTTCATAGTTTCTAAGAAAAAAGTATAAAAATATTTTGTTTTGTTTCCCTCATGGTCTACTGCGCTAGATTCACAAAATTTTACTTTCTACTTCGAGACAAAATATAAAACACAAGCTATAAAAATGTTCGATGGCCTGTGGCTTTACCCGCGAAAACCCAACCCCTTCCCACAACCGTTCGAACTTATTCCTAGCATAAAAGCAACTTATGTGTTATTCCAATTATCCATAAATATTTATAATTTTTTATCCTTATTCCAAATATCTGTTGTCTGACAAATAAACATAGTTTATTTGTCATAACAATCAATGTTGCTTGTTATGAAAAAGAAACTAAGTACAAAAAAAATTACAGTGTATTTTAAATGATTTTAAAGCTCAAAATGTGGCTACTGTTTTGATTCCTTATATCAAACTTAAATTACATTGGAAAGAACAATATTTCTTTTAAAGGGGTATGGGCATTTTGCTCTAGATTAAAATGATAATTTTGACGGCTTTACCCTTATATCCTTTTTGATACATATTACATTATTTAACCCTTCAACTTCTTCCTATATTAAAGGATGTTTTGAGATCCTTACTTTTTATCGTAACCTTCAGCTTTTTGTTTATTCGTTTATTCGTTGGAAATAATTTCTTTGTAAGTTATATAATGTTAGTTGATGTTTAGAATATGTATAATGAATGTGATAATTGGTTGTACAGCGCTTTACTAATACTTTTTGAGCCCAACTGAACCTTACCTGTTAGTAGGTGCACTTGCTGAACCACGGACAAGACTCTATTGCAAATAACTTAAAAAAAGCAATAAAAGAACCGATAAGTGATGAACGCAATGGTAAAAATAATAATTATGTTTTTTTTCTATATATATTTAAAAATATATTTAGTGATTTTTTTAAAGGAATACAGAGGATAATAATGTTGAACATATTGAATAATTATAACACTTGTACTTTTCCACACTTTATTTCATTTATTTTTTTAAACTTTTTATTTTTAACCTGACCGGTTACCTTTGATAATGCCATGCCGTGAGGTGAAACCGGTCAGGTTAAAAATAAAAATAAAATAAAGTGTGGAATAGTACAAGTGTTATAATTATTAAATATGTGTAGCAGATTCCACCAAGTGCCATCAATCTCCAGTATAAACAGGATAATAATGATATTCAATTTATAAATATCATATATATATATAGATTAATATTATTAAATATTTATAATAATCAATGTATCAAAACCTTTGATGAACATAATATTGTACACGCCTATATAATTCGCATACATATATATTAAACTATACCATCAGCACTTGTCACCAAATAAGTCATATTGCTGGAGCTACTAATAGTTTTATGGCCTATTCGAACATCCCGTAGATTGATGCCCCATAATCTGCTCATACATCACTGAGTATAGCCCATTTATTATAATTCACCTACAGGATGCTGATAAAAAGTCTAAAGAATAAGAATTAAAATTATATTAGACGAGTGATTGATCGCCGGAGCTTAGAGCTGACAGGATAATGTTCGATTTTCAAATTTTTGTATTCTTTCATTTTTTAAGTAATGATATGGCATCAAATTGTCTGAAAACTTTGTTGACTATTATGGCGATCATAGTGTGATTTTGGTTTTTACTGGGAATTTGTTTTATTTTTCTTTTTTACTTATTCACACTTTATGTAGCAAGATTCTGGCGACCGTTCTTTGATCGCATACACAGTATATTCTTGAGTACGTACATTATCTGTAGATAGTGTAATCAATCGACAGATGGATAGGGACACTGGTCAAATCGAGCAAGCCCATCAACCATAAGAAAGTATTTTTTCTTAAAAAATAGTTATAACATCAAAATGTTTACAGCGTACCACCAGGTTAGTTGAAGTCATATTGACGTGTCCTAATTAAAAAAAAAACAATAAGTGTAACTTCTCTAGAGTTGTACACGTCCATAAGCCACGGTAATCACTTTCCCTCAGGTGGGCCTTCCACCTAAATGGTATAAAAAATACATTTCGTGTTCGTATTCGGATACAATCTTATTAATTTAAAATCTGTCCAGTGGGTTTGATATGAAATAAACATATTTAGATAATGTTTTCAAACAGCCTGTACACTCCTAGTTATTACTATATAGAGGGCCGACAGCGGCGTCAGCAGTAATGCAATACATAAGTCTTCGCGCTGTAAACAAGCACTCCCATCAATAATTCCCAATATAGACTGGGTTTTGGTATCAGGTCAATGATATTTTGCAAGAGTTATTTATATTTACGTAGTAGGAATGTCAATTCAACTTGATTATAAAAAAATGTTATTCCACGATAGTTGTAGTAATTTTTAAGGTAGATTGTACCCACAACAAAGGAGATAAGTATACACCTTTACTCATATACTTACACATTTAAAGGTGTACCTATATAGGCCGTGTGTACTTACATAATTATTATCAAATAATATCTATTTTTTTGGACTTGTAAACTTACCAAATAATATGATACTAAATAAAACGATACTCTTACACTGTTCAACGAAAATTAAATAGATAAAATTTATTAATACAACAATTTTTGAGAATTTTAAGTAAGCCTGTACAGCGTCTATAATAATCTTTATTTAATATAATAAAGTTGATGTGTAAGTCCGGCGGCTGATGCATTCTGTATGTTAATTTTATTACACCAGATGAAAATATAAGAGCCGCAGTTGGCCTTATAATTTCAGACTAGGATTTTATATTATGTTGTTACGTTTCAATTTATGAGTTTATGTTAATGAACTGGTTGGCAGTCCTCAACTGTGCGTTTCTCCAGAAACTTCCTGCCTCGCACAGCTAAACTGTGGAATGAACTGTCGCCTGCGGAATTTCCGGACCGATACGACCTTCAAACCTTCAAGAAGAGAGCGTACTCCCACCTTAAAGGCCGGCAACGCACCTAGAACCCTTCTGGTGTTTCAGGTGTCCATGGGCGGCGGTGATCGCTTACCATCAGGCGATCCTTCTGCTCGTTTGCCTCCTATGTCATAAAAAAAACTAACTTATCAATAAACATGTAGCGTAAGTGAAGGACGAGGAAAAGGACCGCTTATTCTAGGAAATTTTGCACAACACTATCTAGAACCGATGTAAGTAAAGCCCAATTAGCTTGTGTTATGGGTTCTATATTTTATATATTAGTTCTATAGTTAACAGCCTAGGCAGTTAATTGACTGGCTGATTAAGCCAGTTGGCTGCGACATGTAATTTTTTTTTAAATACTTACCAACATATTATAACACATAGAAATACTCGGACCAAAACATATAAAAATACGCCAAAATTTTCTTCCACATCCACATTTATCTCAAAATAACTAGTAGTTCCAAATTCAGTCTAGATCTTACAGACCCAAAAGTCAAAAACGATCACGATATCAATGAAAGTTGTGTTACAAGAATACTGTATTTGACATTTGGGTGATTAAGATTAGATGAGGACTGAATATTGAAAAGATGTTTATAATACCTATCTCGGGGCATATATCTTGGATCTAAGTCGGGAGACAAATGAGGCCCTGGCGCGCGCGGGTTTTTTTGTAATAATCTATCTTCAAAAGAAACATAAGAAACGTGTACAGTACGTATGAAGCACGTTTTGACCATATTGATTAGGTCTAAATGTTCCGAGGTATACGACAATTGATTGAAAATACTTCTACGGTATAATTTTCGATATTTTATTTTTCATTGAAAACCCTTACAGCTTTTGAGCTTTGACGAATTGGCTTCGCATGTGCCATAAAGAACCGCATGTTTAATCTATGTGTAACACAAAGCATTTTCTACCTGAATATTTTCACGGTGATTGACACTTACTGCCGGGAGCCGGCTAGTATATTGTATGGCTCGCTGGATTTTTGGTAAAGTTAGAAAAATATTTAGCAAAAAAAAAAAGAATTCGTAGTTTAAAAATTGTATTATTAACAATAAATTTTAAAAATTTCGCGTTCTATGATCCGGTCATTGCATAATAGGGTTAATAACCTTTAGCAGTATTGTTTTTTTAACGTTTTCACGTGATTGATTCTAAATTATGTACAGATAGTGATGTAGGACATAGATGTAGATCCCATCACTTCCCCCTGGGTTTCGTTCCGGCAAAAGCCAAGATAACCCAAATCAAGCGGCACAGCGGAACCGCTCTCCCAGAGCGGAGCCTGTGCTCTAGAGTAGGAGTTTTGGAATCATCTGGAACTTATCATCATCCCCATGTCACTTTCCTAGTTGTGTCCTTATTGTTTCGATTGGTACGTCAGTATTTTTGGTGTAGACTTGAAGTCCAATGTTGTTGCTTAGACAGTCAGAGCAAGTCAGTATTTGCAGGTAAGGTCATCCAAAAAAGAGGGATATGTGAATGCTGTTTAATCGATCCTAATTTCAACGGACACCTTAACAAATTTCATTCACAGTCAACAGGTACAACAGGTAACACTTAACAGCTAAAAATAAAAGTAACATAAAATTTAATGGTCTTCTCGTTTATTAAACTTTTGTGACTTTGCGCTAACACCTGGCAACACCTGACTTTGCAGTTGCAACGTGTTCTCTGGGCATTAAATTTTTATTCTCTTTGCTCTAATTAGACTTTTAAAAGAAATGCCAGGTCAAGTGTGCCCGCAATCGGCGAGCATGTACGAAAACGATTCCATACGTATAAGAAGCGAAAGGTGTAACCAGGATCTTAGCATGGGAAAATATATGGTATCTGCCTACCCTAATGTGAAAAAGGTGTAGTTACAGCTACACCTTTTTTGCGAGTCAGTATTGAGATACATATAATTATAAACATAATAGAAACCTTTTTAACTATACTGTATTTAGTTTGTTATAACTTTGTTTCATTACCAGGTAGAGCTGCATACAGCAATAGTCATAATATATTTGAATCATCGTGACAAGTTGTCGCCAGTCCATTTGAATATTAGCATCGGTTACATATAATATTGTCCCTTGGAATATTTATATGAATTTTATATCTCAAACTATTTCTAAAAAGGAAAGGTCCGTGAGACGATAAGTCTTTTTGAATTATAGCTATTCAATGTACCGGTAGATTGTTTCATGTTTTATCCTCTCTTTGAGATATATTCCCGTGTATCGGACCGAGATTTCTTTTGATTTATAGCCCTTAAGGGAAGCCTTCGGGGATCTTTTGGGAAGTCAAAAACTGTCTCTAATGTCGCGGCAGCATACCAAAATTAGAGTTTATATAAAATTACCCTATTTTAAATTTGTGCTAATACGTAACGTATGACACCCCACTAAAATTTTGCGGCCCAAGTTAACCTCACTTGCTATTCAATACACCGGTTGATTAATAGAGAATCTGGGATTTACATTAGTGCGATGATGGACTATCATAATAGAGGCATCTTCTCAGCGTTTACTGATTTACATTCATGATGAAGAAGTCCATGTTTGGAACACCTATTAGCTGTTTACTGTATCCAGGTAATAAGCTTTAGGACTCTCTAACCATCCTCGTACCTATTATTATTTCTCTTCGGAGTCAAAGTTTACAGTTTGGAGAACGCAGCCCCGATCTTTCTTATATAAGAATTTATTTTTCCTTTCAATCCTTTATATTATTTGCTTTAGTTGACTTTATGGGGTTGACCGGCGTCTGATTCACAAACGGTGAAAGGAAACCCGAAAAGAAGCTAGCTTACAGCCATTCTGGTACTATCACTAATTTATAACCATTTGCTTCATTTTGTTACTAAATTACGTTATCCAGCTTCCAGGATTTCACTGTCATTTTACATACCTACAGTTAGAGACGTCCAAGAAGCCGTTCGTAGCCTATGTTCTACATAGGCTATTTTTTGCCCTAAGAATTGGATACAATCAGTATTCTACGAAAGCGGAGCTGCGGGCACAGGCTTGTTAACAACATAAAATATAAAAAAGAATCAAAACCGAATTTACTTACTACTGTTCACGCTTTTTAGAAAGATCACCATAGCTCAGAATTCAATTATAGTCGTGACATCTATAATTTCAGGGCCACGTACTCAGCGAAATATTGTTTGATGCTTGACAACTTGTTTAGCCAAAGTGAAATCTAACGGATGAATAATTTATTTTTTGTGCCAGTAAATCGTGTACAAGCTATTTGGCTTTGCGTTTGTAGTAGACTTGAGTGGTCCCCTTAAGAAATGATTCCGGAATTTGCTAGCATTAGAAACTCCAGGATACAAAGATATCGAAATAATATAATTTTGTGTATAGCTAGCAAGTATTTTGATACAGTTATGTCAACTGTGGTTACGAAACAGAAATAGTGTAATATTAACGTCGCTACTAGAAATATAAGTAGTCTAAAGCAATTTTATTTTTGTAATTGTAGAATTTGGTTTAACCTTGTATATTTGGGTCCGGTTGGGTAAACCGATCAGTTAAATTGGAATAATGCGCGGTCACCGGTCAATTTCCTTAATTAGTCGTTTTACCGAACCTGTTGGTTTCCTTGTTTACCAGTTTTACTTATTATTCTATGGCTTGTGTTTAAAAATGCGCCCAAAAATGTACTTATTTTACTACCAATAAAATTCGAAACGTTTACCAAAATGGATAAATGATCACCAAGTTACGTATTTACAATGCATACAATTATTCTAATATTTGTTTATTTATTTTGGATCATAATATGATTTAGTTTAGGATCCTTTTTATAAAGTCAATTTAATTTTTTTGGCGTTATTTCTTTTATCTGGTGCTTAGGCTTACCCTTACCCTTATTCTATATTTTATGTTATTATTGACATCTATTATTTACTGGAATGCGGGAAACGTTGATGTTATTTTAACTAATGAAACAAATTATTATTTGGTCCTCATATAAATAGAAATATTGTTTTGAATTTCATTATCAGTCTTACTAGCTTTATAATAATCCGACAAACAAACCATTAGACAATAACTAACACTAACAGTCACCAATATTAAATATTCAAGTGAAGTTTTCCACTCTATTGGTTCAAAGGAAGTTCCGGGTAGTACCGGAAATGACTGACGCGATACATCACCAGCATACAGCCTTTACAGACCAAAACGTTGATTTGTCGGTAAGCGGTAAAATATTCTGTGTATAGGCGTTGTCGGTTCATTTCCGTTAGGTAACGGTCGAGATTGGTTCTTAAAGGAATTTCACACAGATTTTTTTTGATAAAAATGAAGTATTCATATTACCAGATGAAGCACGTAGATATAATTTTATTCCTCCTGTAAGTTGCAAGTGAACTCTAAAAGAATAAATATCAACTATTATATATGCAGGAAATTAGAACCTCAGTTGCGGGCGGCAATCGAGGAGGCAGACAAAAGCTTGAAAGTAAGTGAGCTGGGTTAGACTTTACTAGACTAGAATTAACTGACTACTTGACTAGCTAGACTCATCTATTTGTCTATTTCTCCAAATATAATGAAATGCACTAGAAGATCGCTCATCGATTTTGGTTTGAACCCATATTGCCGAGAAATAATTCAAAAGTGATCTTTTAGGATAAGCTGAGTATTTATAAATGATGTTGATCTTGCAAAGATATATTTTGGTAGATATATTTTTTTTTATAAAGTAATTGACACCGTTTAAATTTAAATTTTAATGTTATTTTTCGGTTCCGGAAAATTAAAACTACGAGTATATCTCCATGGGATCTAGGGTACTGTGATATCATTTTAATTATAAAAATTTGCTGGAGTGCTGATTCTCCACAAGGGACGAAAAAGCAGTTAAATATTATTGAAAGAATATTTAAAAAGGGTAAGGCTTACTTTCTGCAGTTTATTTTTTAGACTCAGAGCCGGTTTTTTTTATTCATAGTAAAATCGCTTTGACCACTAATTTTGCTGGCCATGGTTCAAGTACTAACCAATTGTTAAACCAAGATTTGGTTTTTTAAACATAAGTTAACTAATAGTTATATTGACTGATGGCTAACTATGTTGCCATTGTAATGAACACTGAGCCACCCGATATTTCATTATGAAGTCTTTTTTCATGTGGTAATATTTTATATTCTTCTGTCAAAAATTCCAATGTTAGTTTTCTCTGTCGTTGGTGCTTTGAATCTATTGACTGCACTAACATTGAAAATTGTACTGTCATGTACAGAGCTCAGCCATCTTGCGACTTTATCCCTTATCGTAAATTTGCATTCACAATCACTTGTTTATTGATAGAAAAGACAACTTTTCT
The DNA here is from genome assembly GCA_949126895.1 of Eilema caniola. Taxonomy (NCBI): domain Eukaryota; kingdom Metazoa; phylum Arthropoda; class Insecta; order Lepidoptera; family Erebidae; genus Eilema; species Eilema caniola. Next base: position 8,707,638 of record OX421460.1, on the reverse strand, counting down.
ATAGCTAATGAGCTCTGCGTTATGGCTACCCGGGCTCGATTTCTTTAATATGATTGTAGTCTATTGCATTAACGACTCTAGAAAATTCAGCTAGGTATTTTGTAAAAGAAAAATCGACTCCTTCTTTCCTTTTCTTCAACTGTGTTAGGCATTGCAAGAAAATGTCAGTAAGAGGGATCGGTTCGACATGTAAAATTGCATGATTTCTCATAGTTGGCGTAAATAATATTCAATAATAATAATCACTGGAACATAAAAAGCTGCACCAACCAACAGTTAACTAGCCATCATCTTGCTAACCCGTTGATGGAGCCGTGGGTAACAATTATGACAAATGGTTACATATTTAACTACAGGTTGTCATAACTATGGATAAAAAAAGTTATAAGAAATTTATTTCTTTATTTATTTTTTATGCACGATGTACATTGGCGGACATAATGCCATAGGCATTCTCTACCAGTCTACCATTGGGTGATGCAGAGCTAGTACGAGGTAGGCGCATGTTAAAGAAGAACAATACGTTTATTTTATTTATTTATTAATTATTGTTCAAATAATTGTTTCCTTGACTACGGATTAAAAAAACGCCTCGAAGTAAATTATGTACTACATGATTCTGGATTCGCTAGATAAAAAGTGGATACTGTTTTCTTCAAATGGATTGATACGTTGTCAATTACGTTAAAATAAATAATTTTACAAGATTCATGAACTATCTAAGATTGGAAATCATACGTTTCAAAAACATTATTTTACTAAATTGGGCCGCCTATGTTACCTTGTACGACAACTATGGGAATAGATGAACAGTTTCTTATATTCTGCTTTGGAAGTACGCGGTTAGTTATTACTGAACAGCTTAACTTTAGCGCCATCTATCATCCTAGTATGGCTACAAACCGAAACAAAACAAATAAATTATATGAATGTGACTTCAAGCCAAGTCGTTAAGATGTTGCAGTATTCACGTGGTTTCCATTTTAATTAAGAACACTTTTATGATCTTTTTATAAGTTTCAATGCTTATCTGGGTATTATTTTAGTGTTTTCAACTTTACTGTTGCTGTAATGATATTTGGTTATGGTGTGTGTAAAATTTAAGCTAAATATTTTTGAAAACTGAAGAACCTCCACAGACATTTTTTTATAAAACAAAAAATATACTGTTTTCAAAGACCAAAAAGATACTAAAAAGATTGCTGAGAGTACAATATGCTTCTGTAGACAATTTGAAAATGTCGTCGATTCTTTTAAAAGCTTTTTCAGAAAAAATATGACTTGCAGAATAATTTTAAAACTACACTAATAAGCGGAACACAAAAAAGGAAAGTATAAAATAGTTAGCTTATTTTTAAACAAATTATAACTAAACATGAAACAACAACATGTTTAATAACGAGTGTTTCCCCCTCGTGCCCTGATTAAGGTTTCCATCCGTCTGGGCATGCTGCGAATGATGTTGTCAAAGATTTCTTGGGACAACCTCTGCCATTCTACAACTAATGTGTTTCGCAGCTCGCCCAGATTGTTAGGAGGTGGCATTCTTGATCTGACACTCCTCGTTAGCAATTCCCAAACGTGTTCAATCGGATTCATATCCGGGGACCGTGCTGGCCATTCCATCACCGTCACACCAACATGGTTTAGGTATGCCTGTACTGAGCGAGCACTGTGAGCCCGAGCATTATCCTGCATTAAAATAAAGTCGTTACTAATAAATGTTCCTATCAAATCTCCCTGATATATTACCGATCAGCATTTTCCGCTGACGAGCTTCTAAACATATCCGTCCCCTGACCATAATTTTCTGTTCCGCCAATTCTGCCGGTGTGTGTATTTGTCGTGAGGATATTTCACTTTAACAGCTAATTGTGGTCATTTTTCGAAAGAAAAAAAAAAAGTCAAATAGCCTATTGTAACAGAAAAGCTTTGTTTAGCTTATAAATGAATAAAGCAATAGGTAATAGTAGTTTATGATACTGTTGCATAATAAGGGTTCTTATAACACGAGTGAGTTTTAAAAAAACGAGCCGCAGGCGAGTTTTTTTATATTATCACACGAGTGTTATAAGACCAAGTTATGTACAGTGTCATACACTACTTTATCTACTCTCATCCTATAATACATAAACTAATTTATTTTATAAACAAAACCAAACTTTGTTTAATATAAATGTAAAAAAAAAGTTGACGCCAAGCCAAGGCCGCAAACATCGAATGCGCATGCGCGTTTCTTTTTTTTTCTTCCGAATTGGCTGTTTTTTTTAAAGTAGAGGTTCAGTCCAGATGAAGATTGTATAGGTGTATCGTTATGATTAAAAAGTTATTTTATGATATAGGTGTTCATACAAGACCTGTATCGTAATAAAACTTTTTTTTTGGCCTGTGCGTAATGTTTGTCATAAGAGTTCTGATTTCAATTTTATAATCTTTGTATTATAGTATCAGAGTAGATAAATGAATTAAAACAATGACTTTAACACTAAATTGTTCGCGCGGGTGACATATGTCACCCAAGGTGTAATAATGCAATACCATTTCTAAACGCTTCGCTCTATGTTAGTGCCCTCTCAAGTTATTTTTCGATTATAATAATAATGTACTCCCGCTCAGTTGCTTACCAGCCGACATACCACATACCAGGTCTGCGCAATGAGGTGTTAAAGTTCCTGGGTTCCTATATCATATGCCCCTCGCGAGACCATTCGCGGAACTGTTTGAAAATGAATATTACGACGTAAACACACTTTTATATTGTACAGCAATATAAAAGTGTGTTTACGTCGTAATATTCATTTTCAGTTAATCAATTGTATACTTTATCCCTAGTCATTAAAGAAATTATATTTTTACTAGCTGTCGCCCGCGGCTCCGCCCGCGTGGATGTCGGTTATCGCGAATCAGGGTATGAAAAATAGATGTTGGCCGATTCTCAGACCTACCCGATATGCCCACAAAATTTCATCAAAATCGATCAAGCCGTTTCGGAGGAGTATGGCAACGAAAACTGTGACACGAGAATTTTATATATTAGATAATAATAGGTGAGGATACAATTTTAGGATATTAGGGCTATGTTTAGAGATCACCTTATAGAAAGGTGGCTAGAGGAAGATGAATCGCAAAGTGCATCAGATATAGCATATCAGATAGTAGAAGAGGGTACCTACCGGGTTGGAGGGTTTCTTTTTTGCGATTTCAAGAACAAAATATGCGGATAAGGGGTGGAAAAGCGCGATTTTACGTCTGTAGTAGAAAACGAGGCCGAAATACTCGTGAACAATATGACAAATGAAACTAGCGCATTTATCCCAACCAGCAAATTGTTGTATGTCACAGTTCTGACGAAAATATCATAGCATAGTAATAATGAATATTAAAACTTTTTTATAAAAGCATGTATGCTGAAAATTTTAAGTTCTTATGATTCAAATGTCTATTGATCCCAATGAGTCCAAAATGTAGGTTTACTTTAATGAATACATACTTTTCAGTTTTCTACTAAAATGTTTAAATTAACTGTCAAAACTCTTTAATTATTATCAAGGAATAAAGCTATTTTTAAGTTCATTCTGTTTTTAATTTACATTTAGACAAATTTTAATACGAGCCTGCATACCATAATGGGTGACATTATGTGCTCCACGCGACCAATCAATGCATTTTTTAAAGCACGACTACTGTAATGTTAAATGTAACATTTTAAAGCTCTATAAATATGATATTTCTTGAAGTAAGACTCCTGGATAAAGGGATCAGAATGGATTCAACAGTAGGCAGAATCAGGTTTAGTACTATTTCATTTTAGATAAGTTTACCCTAAGACTGCGAGCTCCAGCGTACCCAGCAGGAGAAAGACGACTGTAATTTACCGCGACTGATAAAAGAACATTAGACGTCTTGATCTACATTTGAATAGAAAGGTTTATTGCATTAAAATAATAATCTCGCTTCTCTTCACATTAACTCGTCGGGTTCGAGTTCGTTTGTCGCTTCTGTGACCTATTTTGTGTCAAAATGGCAGCTCAACGTAGCTAAGTCTTTGTATAATTGTAAGCTCTCAGAACTTGAGCAAAAAGGGATTTAATAAGTACTAATGGGACGTTTCGTAGGTGTTGAAGAACGCAATGTGCAAGCTACGTATCTCAAAGTAGCAGGGTGTTAACATAACTTTTACACATTTCACTATGTTTAAGGTATGTATATAGTTGTGTCTTATAAATTTAGAGATTTTTTTTTATTAATGTAATATATCCCAAGTAACATATACATACATTGTTTGTAAATACATACAGTCTTCCTGCTAGAAATTCTGACTGTCGACTCAAAATGGTCTGCTCAAAAAGTATTTGGATTAAGAAGTTGTGAAAGCGCACCTTTTGGAAGACATTGGATTCTCCCGCCTCTATACCTGTGTTCAGCAGTGGACGCCATATTGTTATAACGATGATTAGTCCATACTTAAAATAATTAATTTGGGACAAAATATTAATAAAAAAAAAAAAAAACCCGTTAGTCATTCTCTGGAGTACCACGTCTTTGAAGAGTTCAAAATACATATTTGAAAACCTATTTAATTTATTATATTTTAAGGGTTCCGTTCACACCAGATGATTTTATAAATTAATGTAGTCGCAATTACGAATAATGTATTATTCGTAGAGTCGCAAGAATTTAAGGGAAAAATTAATGAAAATTGTAGGTATCTGAAATGAAGGCTGTAGAAATATTATAATTACTTTTAATTTAAGTTTTTATGAAGTCTTTGTGTATCATTTATAATGATTACTGGATTTTTAAAGTCTAATTTGTAAAAGATTTAGTAAGTCACTTGTGTGTTAGAATTAACATTCTAATAAGATAATTGGTGTTCAAGTCAACGCAGATTATCACCGGGCACGGTAGCTTCGGGCGGTATCTGCATCTGATGGGTATAGAGCCAACGCCGGAGTGCCATCACTGCGACGCGAGCGTGGACTCGGGGCTGCACACGCTCACCGAGTGCCCGGCGTTTGAGACGCCGAGGCGGGAGCTTGTGGCGGCCCTGGGGGTGAGAGTGCTCACGCTCTCCACCCTGCTCGCGGCGATGGTCCGCTGCGCGGATGCGTGGGCGGCCAGCGCCTCCTTCTGCGAGCAGGTCATGCTCGCGAAGGAGACAGCAGAGCGGGCGCGGCGCGATGAGCGAGAAAGGCTCGCTGACATCGCTGCACGCGCTCGAAGGCGGCTCGGGCGTCGGAGGGCGCAAACCGACCTCCGCCCCCCATGAGCGCGGGCCTGAGGGTGACGGGTGGAGCCGCCCGACACCCTAGCAGAAGCAGGCCACGGTGGCGGCGCGCATCGTAGGACGATGCGCGCCTCCCCACACCGGGGTTGAGTCGGGGACCGCGTGGTCCCCCCCTTCCCGAGGAGGGCCAGACCGAGAGGGATGGCCCTGGGTCAGCCGGGGTGCGAGGGATATGTCGCATGACAACCTCACCTTCGGCCTAGCACTACGACCCAGAGACGGCGTGCGGTTTAGTCGGTTCGAGTCCGACATAACCTACCCCTCCGGCTCCGGAGGGGTGGGTATCCGTGGGGATTTCCCGCACGTAAAAAAAAAAAAAAATGTGTTCAAGTCAATCACAGAGCGTTTTTGCATTCATCCGATATCCGATATCGGTGTCGGACGCCGATTGCCGATCTTCAATAGCCGGATAAGGCCATTTGCTCGAAAGCACAGACTAGTTGAGGATGCTAGGGATGAAAAAAATAGAAAAACTTTAAAGCAATTTTCGACCTTATTGACATGACATGGTATAGAGTTTTTGAAGTGAAAACTTCTTTAGCGGCGTTGGATGGGTGTAAAATGTTAAGGAAGCGTCAGGATTAGTTGACCTTTGAACCGTAACTGACGACTGACGTCATACAAAATTAGGTAAAGACTATCTATTTTGCAATGTACTATAAATAACGTCGTAGCTTGAACGGTAAGCACGTCGACTGTAAGTCCTTATAGTTTCAGATAGTATCGGGTTCAAACCACCTGGCCGCCAGAGATTTTTTGTGATTTTTTTTTCTTATTATAATTTATTACTTTTGGTGATTACTTTTTCTTTTTGTAATTTATTACTTTTTATGATAATTTTTTCTTTTTGAAATTTATTATTTTTTGCGATTATTTTTTCTTTTCATAATTTATTAATTTCTTCTGACAGAAAATTAGCAGAAAATAAGTGATAGGTTCTATGATTAGCGCTATATTATAGGTATGGTATGGTATGTTGTTTTTTATCTTTTTCTATGTATATAACGAAGAAAGAAAAAAGAAAATGTTTTCACTTCTGCCGGCACTCCCAGAGTGCAACCCGTCTTTTTTTTTCTCATGTTCGTGATCAGCGTCATCAATTAAGGCGAAAAGACACGTAACTAAGAAAATGTCATTAAGGTCGAAAATTGCTAGTAGACGCTGTTTTAGTCTCTTTGTGATCCAATATCGGGCCATGACTTCCTCCGATATCCGAAAGCCGATATGTGAAAACGCTCTCACTGCTAGCCGGTACACCTGTCTTATCACATTGACGAACGAGGTCAAGCTTTGAATGCCACTAGGACTAACGTTTTCAGATTTACGCAGGGTTGAATTAATCAAATAATAATGTTAATTTTGGTTTCATTCGGTTTTAGGTAATCACAACTATCTCAGGCGTACAAACAAAAAAATAATAACTATTGAGAACAATCAGAAAGCAACTTTACGGAGCACTTCATAAAGTTTTATATTAGGATATTAGGCCGTATCCTTATCGCGTGAAATTAAATTCACAGATAGCATTAAAATATTCACAGCGAGTACAGGGACCAACATTTTTTGGACTCCGTTTTAATTTTGGCAAGTCTTTCGTAAGATTATCATAATTAAGTGGAAATTATAAAATGAAGAAGTCTCAGACAATTTTTGGAAGCAATTGTTAGGCTTAAATTTCAGTTAAACAAAATTAATGTAAGGGTTGTGCTGTAGTAGGAAATTAAATATAACTATATATTAGGTTTTGCCATCATTTCATTCCATCATTAAGGCTCATTTTTTTATATATTTGGTAAATGCTTTGCGTAAATGATACTAGAACGTATTACATGAAGTATTATACTTCTGTTATTGAAATTTCCATGATTAAGGCTAATTGTTTTATATATTTCCATTGTCGGACCAAATATATATAAAAAAACTGACTGCACCTCGCTAGGTGGTAAAAAGTTAAGGAGCATTTCAGAAGATACGGACCACCATTTTCGAAGCTGTTGAACTTTAAATGGTGGTTCCTACCTTGACGGCTTTGATAGATGCTTTTTCACGCCTCGCTTGAAGGACCCGGGCTGTAAGAAGTAAGAAACACGTGGGCCGGCAGAGAATTGTAGCTCTTTATCGTGCGGCAGAGGAAGGAGGCCTCAAACTTTTTGGTGCTAGATGGTATGGATTCTACCATGTGTTTATCATAAAGACTGCCATAACACTAGTGTGTTCACTGCTTTCAGTCTAGAAATCGGCCGAACTTCGATATTTCTTGAGAAAGGAAAGCCATCAGACAACATCCATCTCGATATTGAACTTCTATGGTAAAACTGGGTTGTTGGATTTTTTGGGGTTCAACTACCCGTAACAAATGTCACAGATATTCGTCGGGCAATTGGGACCGATTTTTCCGAATGTATTAGGGTCGTTTTAGAATTGGTATCGTTTTTAATATGTAATTTAAATTAATAGGAATTCAACACTAGCACAGTAATATTCATCTCAATGGTTGAACATGAATATCTTCCAAATTAGGTGCATTTTGTAACGGTATGATTTGGAACACATTGTAATGTAATTTTTGTTTCACTGTGTGCTATATAATGTCGTTTTATAATTTCTGCTTTTAAATAGAAGAATCGCGATATTTTAATTACTTTAGAGGACTTCTCTATTGATCTTCTCTATAGTAATTAAAATATCGCGGTTCTTATTTTAATTACTATAGAGATCTTCTCTATTGATCTTCTCTATAGTAATTAAAATATCGCGGTTCTTCAATTTAAAAGCAGAAATTATAAAACGACATTAATTGCGACATTTGACCAGTAGATCTTTTATACGGATTGATGGCCATTATTTTTTTAAATATCATCCGAATAAACTTTTATGTGAATTTTAACAACAAATATGAACTACTTTGGATTTCCTACAATAGTGAGTGAAGTATTCTCTATTGTGTTTTGAGGGTAAGTATTGGATCAGTAATTGGGCACTCGTTCATTGGGTTACTAAAACATCCTTCAAATATGGATGAGGATTGAAATAAGTAGTTCTTGTCAACTGGGGGATTATATCTCGTATTGTATGATGATGTTGTGCAGATGAAGTATTTTCCAAATTATGTAAATTAGATGCTTGATGCATATGGATTTGCTCAGTTCTTGTTTGAATTACTCCTTTTAGTGCTAGGAGATCTAACAAAGCCAAGTTATATTCAGCTGGATATCCAATGAACGGGCTGAAAGCGTCAGTAAAGTTATGTGCAGTTTCGGACGAAGATTCTTTTGTATATTTTGAAGTGATAATTCTTTCATTCACGCCATGGCGCAGTGCAAGTTTTTTTTTTACATAATTTGTAATATAATTAAGGATAAAGGGGATATATGTCGGTGTCAACAATCAAACGACTGACATCAATGGTTTTGCGACGCTGATTGGTAAGTCAATCAATAATCAACTCATGCTACATTCGTGCCATTTCTTGTTTATAATGTTCTAAAAATGAGCAGTCGCTATTATTGGGATAGTGTCGATTGTTATGTAAAAATGTTGATTATTGACTGGGCTATTTGTTTCTTTGCTTTTTTCAATAACAACATCTTGATGTAACTTCTGGTGTGAATTTTGGCAACTTGATGAAATATTTCTTTGATTTTCATTGGATTTGGCACTTCATTTTTAATGTCTTTTACAATATTAGCTATCATTCCTTGTATGTGTGTAACTTTAAATTTTTTTCTTACTAACTTAAACATTCAAGTTTAATAAACATTTGATATAAAATTATATGTTTTTTTTAATTCCTCAACTGAAAATATTTTCAAATATTTTAAACTCGTAAAGACGATAAAGTAAATATGTTACGAATTCAATATTTTGGGATTGTAACATTTTTTAAATTCAGCACAGTTCGAAAGGAATTTTACTACTGATGTAAGTTAACGTAGGTTTCAAGCAGGATACTACTTGTTGTTTTCGGAGCACACAGCTGCACTTTATCAGGTGTGCAGGAGTTACAGCAGTGTGGATAGGATAGATTGATGATTGATTGATTGATTGTTGATTGATTTGTGTCATAAATATGTTACATTGAATTTAATAAAAGTGTTCTCATAAGCGGAGGTTGGGGAAGATTTAAAAATGACTAGACCTTTAGTTTATCTCGATCTGTTTGGTCTACCCTTTGAAAGTGATAGAAAGAAACTGCGTGATAATGAAGCGATACCAATATTCTTATGTTAATAAGTAATGTCTAACCTGGGCCCGATTTACTAACGCCACGTTTCTCGTACGCGTAATTCCCATTTCGATGACGAGTTAACGTGGTATTCATCTGTCAAAGCTTCAAAATTTCAAAATTATCTGTAGCATTATATAATTGCAAAAAAAATCGAACAAAAAATAATAACAAAATTTGTATCAAGGATGGAACTTTATATAAATTTAATATTAGGATTATTGGGTACTATACCTTTATGTAGCTATGTAAGTATACATATAATGCCACTACACGTTAAAATGTTTTAATTGAATGTTCAGAACGTTGTTCATCATGTATCATAAACCACAAAATGACTTCCTTCTCTTAGTTCCTTCCTGTTCCTTCTGTTATTTCTCCATCGATTCCGAGTCCTCGCTCGCAGTGATGACACTCGGACGTCGGCTCAAGAAACATCTGTATAGCTTTTCATCAGAAGTAAAAATTCACTAAAAGAAATACACTGGATGTTATTGAAGGCACAGTTCAAAACATTATTCAAAAGTTATTACGCTTTCAAAATTATCTGAAGCATTATATAATTGCAAAAAAAATCGGACAAAAAATAATAACAAAATTTGTATCAAGGATGGAACTCTATATTATTACAATATTAGGATTATTAGGTACTAAACCTTTATGTAGCTATGTAAGTATAAATATAATGCCACTACACATTAAAATGTTTTAATTGAATGTTCAGAACGTTGTTTATCATGTACCATAAACCACAAAACGACGTCCTTCTCTTAGTTCCTTCCTGTTCCTTCTGTTATTTCTCCATCGATATGCCATTTTAGCAGCTGTGGTATGGCTTTTTAAAACTTTCACGGGCTTATTTCTTAAATTTGCTTTTATTACAATATTATCTATTACACTATTAAAAATAACTTGAGTTAATTGAAAATAAATAATTCAATTATTTTTGGTCTGACATGTTTGTCATATATGCTTTCGTTTTCTTCTTTACCGAAACTCACAAAGAAAACTTAAGTTTTACTCATCGAAATGGCACGTAACGTTTTCGCAAATCTTAAAATCCACAAGTATTTAAACGTAAAGTTAGTACATTGGCTGAGTAAAATTTCCAACATTTATCAAGTTTTCGTCGCCGTCTTGTATATTTTGACATCAAAGCTGGTTTTCTTGATGGATATCTTACAAAAACCTTTGATTGTGATTTATAATGGGCGCTCACCAAAGAGCCTGTTACACAAACATATTTAATTATATTTTGATAGGGTTTCTTCAAAAACTATATTACACAGCATTTGATACCTGTAAAAAACAAAGTATATCTGTCATTTGTTTAGAAACATCATTCAAATCTTTTTAGGGTTTCAAGGGTCAAGGGGTAAAAATGGAACCACTTGCCACTCTGACAACGAATACTAAAAACTGGATATCAAATGAATATTTTGGCCAAATTAATGGTACTAAATCCTTGAAGCGCGAGTCCGATTATGCTGACACACTAATTTTATTTCAAAACTTTAAAGGTTGACAGCCTTAGTAGCGAGCCGGTAGTGAATGCGGCCGCTGCGTAGGAGACACGGGTACATTCCCGCTCCCCGCAGTAAGATTGGTAAAAGTGGATCCCAGAGTTCGAAGATGCGTCTGGGATTAACGCTAAGATGAAAAAGAAACGTATGATATAGGTCCTAACCTGATCTTAATCAGAACCAGAATACGAGTTCTTCACCACTCAGAAATAATGATACCTACTCTGTGGCTGGTAGATAGACGCAGTAATGTGATAGTATTACTGTCTTTATACCAGCCAGGGCCCTGATTCTGCTATTATTTTTTTCATGGCAAATCCACTGCGGTGCCATAGACACTGTAACCAATGTCATTTAACTTTAGATTTTACTTTTATACTGTAAAAGTCTAAAATTTAATGACAATCATGTAGAGCGAATAAAAAAATATAAACTCTTTCTCTTTCTATTTTGGACTTTATAGCTCAATCATAAAGTCTAAAATTTAATGACATTTTATGCAATGTCAGCGATATCACAGTGGTTAAAAACGGAATTATTATTATATTTTTAGCTTGTGGGTACAGTTTCGTGGGTAAGAAATGGAAGATCTCGTTTTGTTATGTCATAAAATTAGCAGAATTGGGGGCCAGTAGTTCAACTTCTTTACGCATGGAAATGAATTCAAGGGTTATGGTTGTCGCAACAAAAGATACTTTAATTTTGGAGTGCCTATAGTCACCTTCCTACTTCATCATCAGAACAGCTCCATGGTATGCATGCATTGCCACCCAAATGAAAAGTGTTCGCAAAATTTCATCAAAATCAGTTGGCGATTCTGCTTCAAAATGCAATTCAATAAAAAATCTTGTAAGAAATGATTCCGACGAATAGAGGAAGTTCCTCTTTTTTGAAATCGGTTCAAAAAAGTATTTGTCAACAATAACCTCTTCAGATTAGAGAGCGCATAGTAACTGAGTTTGCGCTCGTCAACCCTGCCGCTCGCTTCTCCTGTATCCCTCACTGTATACCCGAAAAGTACCGAGTTGATCGACTGTAAGAAATAATAGGGCTGTGCCAATTTATTTACACGGTTCATAATAAAACGGACCTAAGCTCACTCCTCATGTTTTTAAATCTATTTAACTTTATGTTAGAATTTATTGTACAATATTTATATTCACGAATATACTTTAAACATTTCACATAAAAGAAAAATAAAATGAAAATAAAGTCTTCAGTACTCAGTAAAAAGTGGAGATATCTTAAAATTATATCAACAATCTTTATAGAATAATCTGACATAAATTACACAACCAAGACGAAAAAAAAAGTGCAGAAAGATTTTCTCCAACCATTGTATTTGCCTGGGCTGTAAGGTGTTTGAACCCCACATGTGCACCTGCGATTCCATGGTGGATTGGATTGGTTGGAGTCCCAATGGCCATCACGCTCTGAGTTGTCGGAGGTGCAGTGGGAGGCTTCCGCGACACCACGCTCTGAACGATATCGTCCGCAGGGCCCTTGTGTCGGCAAACGTCCCCTGCGTGCTTGAGCCTCCGGGACTGAGCAGGTCTGACGGTAAGAGACCGGACGGGCTGACTTTGGTGCCATGGAAGAATGGCAAGTGCCTACTTTGGGACGCAACTTGTGTCAGCACGGTAGCCACCAGCCACCTTAGTCGCACCATCCACTCCCCGGCGGCCGCCGCGGAAGACGCCAGCTCTCGGAAGAGGCTTAAGTACGCTGACTTGGAGCCGCTGTACTATTTCGTGCCGGTGGCGGTGGAGACCCTGGGGAGCTGGGGCAAGGAGGCTAAAAACTTTATTGGGGAGATTGGACAGAGGCTCATCGAAACGACCGGTGACTATCGTTCCGGATCGTTTCTGGTGCAAAGACTGGCCATCGCAATCCAGCGCGGCAAAGCAGCAAGTGTGATGGGCACTTTTACACCGGGAGCTTTCAGGGGCGGGTTGTTTGATTAGCACTTGCTTGGACTTTATTTAATATTACATATTTTGATTATATTTTAGAATTAAGGTGACATGACTTATATTGTGTAACGTAAATACACGTTTCTTTGTGTAAAATAAATATTTATATAAAAAAAACCTTTATCAAACTTATCTAACAAAACCTACACTTAAATAATTTAAATAACTTAAACAATATCTACAATTTATACTTATTAAAATAAAAAAAATATAAAAACATTAAAACAAAGAAATAATAAAATCTAGAACCAAATGCAATTATTCCATTGACTTATATTCCTGACTGTACCGGGCCAACTGGTTCTATTGTTCGCGTCGCCCCGCCTCCTAGATCGTATGATCCTACGTCACGAGCCCGGGCGACATTGAATGACCGCGGTCCGGCGCAGCGCAGCCTCTCAGTCTGCGAAAAGTCACTTAGCGGCTGCACGTACTGGTTATCTCAGCCCTTCATAGTACCTACTGCTAATACCACGTCCACACGTCCTTGTGGATTGTTCTAGCAAATAATATCATATATCTAGAATACAGTGTTTACTGCAAAACTAATCTGCCTGCCTGGTCGCCGGTAATAAATTAAGTAACTGTAAAATCCAAATTGGAATTTTAACCCCGGATTGGGTAAGTGTTGAACATATTTTTGACATCGTTAGGAAACGCTGATTATTGTAGTACCTATTGTAAACGTATTATTGTAGATATTGTGTTTTGTTATGCTATGATGATTTTGCATACCATAGTACCTACCTACATATTATGAATCTATGCTATTTTTTAAACTCATTCGCCACCATTTTGTTTTGCCTGGAATAATGAACACCGCTATCCATAACCCGCTCTGATTGCTACACTGCACTGCACCTGCTACATGTCAAACTTCCCAAGCGCTTTACGCAAGACACCATCATTACCATCTGGCATCATCAGTGTCGCTTTACGGAGCTATATTTAGGACATCGCTTCACCGGTATCATTGTTCTAGGGTCCAAGATTTGGGTTTAGACTTGGCACTACCCACAGTTCTGCTGCTACACGGTCCAGTCCCCGGTTCCACCTCACCAGCTAGAGCGATGACCTTCCACGCAGCCGACCAGCGGAGCTGTTATCATCGCATCGCGCCCGGGAAGTACCGCTGCCAAAGCAAATTTGACGGGGACCTTACCACCCACGACCTTCGCTCGTCCTTGTTCAAAAAATAAATTTTGTTAGTGACTCCGTTGGTTTCATTCAAAACCCGAGTACGCTACAATTGTTAGTATTGTAAATATAATATGAATAATTTTATTAATATAATACCATTTAACTCAAAAAAACCATTGTATATTTTGTAGTTAAATTTAATATGATGAAAGATTGTTTCCTTTGATATACAACTATTTTATATAATCTATCTATTTATATAAAAGCAAAAAACCACTCACTGATTAATCACGAAATCCCAGAAACTACATGTAACATCCACAAACTTGAAATTTGGCAAGTAGGTTCGTTATAGGGCGTAGATTTTAAAACTAGGGTTGGAAAGTTTCTGTTTCGTCCAGTGATTTTGAAGTAAGAGACTTGAAATTTCAAATGTTTGCTCTTTAAACGGTTTGTTGGTGTACTAATAATGTATCCTTAGAATTCAACCCCCATTTGGGGTTAAAACAGAGGATAGTAGTTTATATGAAAGTTTAATTCACGTCACGCGTACGAAGTCGGGGCGCTCACTAGTTCTTTATAATTAAATCAGTGTATGGTTACTGTACCATTCTGGTACTCCCCAGACGGGATTGCATCCACATTCTCAGTCTTTGTCATTTTAGTCAAAAGTCGTTAAATATTACATTAAAGCTCATTTAGATGTAAGTATTATCAATTGTGCCACTTGAGGCCAGGATTATTTCAGCAAGCAAAACTCAATCAGCATATTGAACATAAATAAACTATTACGTCACTAGTAATGTTTTTTTTTTTACTTTTAAGCGCTCGAAGGCAATTATTAGTTTTAGAGAAAAGTTCCTGCACTGAAGCGTAAAAGTAAAGTCTACATTTTAGAGGTTCAAAGAAAATTTATTTTAAGCATACTCTTATAATCTCACTATACTCAGTAGAGTATCAAAATCAAGTAGAGTAACTCTACTTGATTTTAGCAACGCATTTAACATTGTGGATTTCGACGTTCTCCTAGCCATGTTTGGCTCTCTCAACATATCTCCATCGACCATTGACCTTTTTTGTAGTTACCTGCTTGGTCGCCGGCAGCGGGTCCATCTGGGTGATACCTATTCATCATGGTATGACACCGCTGCGGGTGGCGTCTTATCTCCCTTTTTCATTATTTATTAACACTATTTCTAATTAACTTCTCTCTTCCTACCACTCTTATACAGATGATTCACAATACTATTGCTGACTGATTTGGACGGCCTGTCTCAGGGTATTGCCAGTATTTATACCGATCTGTCCTATCTTAGAGCTTGGACTGCTATTTATGGCCTCAAGATTAATCCCAGTAAGACTCAGGTCACTGGCAGCTCAAGACTTTCACCAAAAGTTTACTGGTCGTCAATACCCCAAATTCACTTTGATGGTACTACCATCCCCATAAGCGATAAAACCATGTCATGGTCAGCTCAGGTGCAAAACATCGTGTGCGTTCGCGCAGCGGAATGTTGTTGAATTTAAAGATTTTAATTATGCAGATATTTAGTGTATGACGTCGTGTAATTGTGTATGGCAAAAAAAAATTTGTGCATGCAGCCATTGTGGAGAAATTCGCTAAAAATTGATTCCGCTGGGCGAACGTTGTCCTGGCGGAACTTTTTTCTAATCCATGGACTTAGAAGAAAAGAAATGTGTCCAAAAATTAGTGTGTATTTGTGTGTAATTGTGTATGTATGAATAAAATTAGTGCATGCATAAACTTCGGAGAAATTCAAGTTTCCGCTACGCGAACGTTTGGCCATTAGCTAGTTTTCATATAAAGCTCTTATATAGAGAGCTGTAGATTTTTACATAGGTTGTTTTGAATTTGTTTAAATTTGTTTAAAAAACAGATTTAGAAGAAATCGTAGGGTTTAAAAGATAAAAATATAAACGTGAAATACGCTCATTAGGTCTTAGTTCGTGAAGTAGCCACTTTGGGGTCTAGATTTTCACGTTTATACAAACCTTGTAAGTGTCTGCAACATGTTGCCAAGTATCAATGATGGTTCGTTAGTAATTAATGAGTTATAGGACAATTTACCATGAGTAGACCACTGTTTGCAAAGCAGTCAAATATCAAGACGTTCTAAAGTAATTGCATAGTAAAATGTATTCCAATAATTAGTGTATTAATTCAACTACTCACATACAAAATTTCGTCTCATTAAATTCAGTAATTAAAGAGAAACAATTAAAATACTGACAAAGCATCGAAAACCTACATAACCCGACCAAGTTCGGATGGCTACAAAAAAGCGACTGTGCCATATTTCTAAGTAACGTTCTTAACCTTCCAGTATAGTATTTATTAATATGGTACAGTTGCGTACACAAGCGTTAGGAAAAAATAAAACAATTGCATTTCTAGAATGAAAAATATTTTTTTAATAATACCGCCCCTATCTGCGATAAGAATAAATCTTCAATTAACAAGTTCTAATTAAACATCAGCTTCTTACTATCACTCACTCAATATACCTACCACATAATTATTTTAAGCTTCACTGTTACACTAATAACACACTGTCAATATTATTATTACGGAGAATTGGCGATACATAGCAAAACAACAGCGCATACGCACATTGTCCTTGAGTGCAAATTTGTGAATGGGGATAAAACAAAACCAGGTTCAAGTTCAACAGCAAACGAATACGCGCAGGCCGTGGCTTATGTGAGTTATGAAAACATATTGCGCTCTCTTTTCTTCAAGGATGGAAGTACCGTATCAAGAGGGAAGCCGCCTCTATCGCTCGTTGCGCGCAGCGCGTTGTCTGTTTTTTCACACTAGCATAATATTTTTGATCAATTCCTAACTACAATACTTAGACTATTTAATCAAAGGACTAGCCTTAAGTGTACCGCTTCGAACAAAATAATTCTGAATATTTTGGTGGGGTGCGCGGGAACACGCCCACATACATAAGTCCAGTACAACGGTAATATCATATAAAAAAAAGCTATAAAGTAGCTACGTAAATAGTACTTACTGTCATAGACAAATACATTTAAAAAATCATGTGTAGAAAAATAAATTACCTGTAAATTATATCAAAACAATTGTGTTATCACCTGTACCAATTAAATACCGGTATTATACTGTAAATTTTAGAATGTTACCTAGATATATTGAACGGCCGCTTTTTTATATCTATCCGAATTTGGTCGGGTTATGTAAGTTTTCGATGCTTTGTAAGTATTTTAATTGTTCCTCTTTAATTAATGAATTTAATGAGATGAAATTTTGCATGCAAGTAGTTGAATTAATACACTAATTATTGGAACACATTTTACTATGCAATTACTTTAGAACGTCTTGATATTTGACTGCTTTGCAAACAGTGGTCTACTCATGGTAAATTGTCCTATAACTCATTAATTACTAACGAACCATCATTGATACTTGGCAACATGTTGCAGACACTTACAAGGTTTGTATAAACGTGAAAATCTAGACCCCAAAGTGGCTACTTCACGAACTAAGACCTAATGAGCGTATTTCACGTTTATATTTTTATCTTTTAAACCCTACGATTTCTTCTAAATCTGTTTTTTAAACAAATTTAAACAAATTCAAAACAACCTATGTAAAAATCTACAGCTCTCTATATAAGAGCTTTATATGAAAACTAGCTAATGGCCAAACGTTCGCGTAGCGGAAACTTGAATTTCTCCGAAGTTTATGCATGCACTAATTTTATTCATACATACACAATTACACACAAATACACACTAATTTTTGGACACATTTCTTTTCTTCTAAGTCCATGGATTAGAAAAAAGTTCCGCCAGGACAACGTTCGCCCAGCGGAATCAGTTTTTAGCGAATTTCTCCACAATGGCTGCATGCACAAATTTTTTTTTACCATACACAATTACACGACGTCATACACTAAATATCTGCATAATTAAAATCTTTAAATTCAACAACATTCCGCTGCGCGAACGCACACCAAAACATCAGCCGCAAAATATTCACCATCGGTGGTTCTCCGAGGAGATTACGTAATTTCCTTCTAACAGCAACCAAAATTGTGCTAGCGTAATCCATATTCCTCCCTATTGTGAACTATGCTGATGTTAGCTACCTCGACCTCAAAGAGGACCAACTTGATATACTTGACTAACTCAAAACTTCTGTATATGATTAATTTTTGGCTTGCGCAAATGTGAATGATCATGCTATTTGTTTTGCAATTGGGCATATATATTTGCACGCAGTATGTATTTGTATATTGTATATAGATAAGTATATATGTAAGTATTGTACATATGTGTATAGTATAGTAGGTATAGCATAGTATATATTTTATAACAGTATTTGTATATTAAGTTTTCTTTTAATGTAAGTATGTAGGTATGTGTATGTAGATTTTTATTTAATGAAATAAGTACCTTTTTCTTTGCTTCTGTTATTTGTTTGTTGTTTCTTCAAAGTGCGATAACAGGCAGCGGAAGTTTAATGTGCAGCAGAAATCAAATTGCCCTGCAGCCAATGGCAGCTAAACATTTAATGAAAACTCTAAGTAACTTCGGATAAAAATGGTTATGTGTTTTGCATGAAATAATAATAATATATAATAATATAGTTATTTATTTAAGTTACACAGACTCATTTATTGTTAGTTACAATTTACTTATTCTATGTTAGTAATATTATAAGCATGCGTAAATGTTTATTAGGTATTTATCAATCACCAGTACAGGATCACCAGAGATGTGGAGAGCCTGCTGCAGTAATTGATATATGTACAGTCTAGTCTACTGGCTATACACGCCAGAATGCTGTTGGGGCGCGACGCCCCAGTGACGCGGACTGTTTCCTCATGAGCGTGTAAAAGCAGTCCGATGCACTGCAATACCGAGGCAGCTTCATCAATACCCGGTACGTACAATAACTGTACTGGACTCGAAAGGCACTGTACGATTTTTTGGTGTAACTGGCCCAAAGGTTGCACGTGTAGAAGGACGTGCAAAACGCGCGGATCAAAGTTATCTTTACATCAGTGGAACACTGTGCAAACCTGCGAGCAATCATGTTTGCCCGTACCGCCCTTCGCTCCCTTTCCACGTCTTCATCATCCCTGAGATCCGCCGTTAGTACATGTCCCAGATATTTAAATTTATACACTCTATTTAGTGGTACTCCATTCAACAGTACTTGTGGTATGACGGGAAATGGCTTCGTCACTTGGTTTTTCACATTCGATGCTCCGTTTTATTCTTGATCGTACGCTTTTATGGTACGAATATGAAAGATTTTGCGAAAAATGTGAATCTCGTCCATTCTATATGTTACAGCTTTTTTTATAAAGGGTGTGTGAGGTGAGAAACGAAAAGTGAAGTTCACAGAAAGAAGGTTATTGTTATAGATGAAAAGGCTATGGTTCTCAGTTTCACGACCTCAAAGAATCAAAGAATCAATTTCGTTTATTCAGTTTAGGCACATAAGGAGCACATATGAACGTCAAAAATTTTACACTCATGTCAAGAAATTACTAGTATAATATTAAATAAAGTAAATAAATCATTTGAAAATGATTCTTCGTTGGTTCAGTAAATTGGTTCTACTGAGGGTACCTTCTCAGTAGAACCAATTTACCGAGCAAGAAACTCAGTGAACAATATTATCGTTTCTTTTTTAAAACAATTTGGTTTTTTTAAATAGATTTATATTATGCGAGCAAGCCAAAAGATTAGGATGACCATGCATTTTTATCATTGATGTATTCGTTTACTTTGTAATATCCAAATATATAATTCTCATTAAAGATATTTTTACTTCTATTTCAAACTTATTTAGTGGTATGTCAACCAAACCTTGAGGAATTTTATTAAACATTTTAATACTGTTACCTACAAGTGAATTACCAACCTTATGAAGTCTGAGTTTTGGCACTACAAGTTTATTTTTATTTCTCGTACCTCAGAGTTTTTTTGAAGAGGCTATAGATTGCTCGTATCGCTCGTTTCTGTAATATGAAAATAGTCTCAATATCGGCAGCTGAGCCCCACAGCATCAGACCATACGACATAAATCTATGAAAGTAGCTAAAATAAACTAATCGTGCCGTTTTCTCATCAGTCAGTGACCTTATTTTTCTAACCGCATAGGCAGCTGAGCTAAGTCTTCCTGCCAAGGCTGTGATATGAGAACCCCATTGCACTTTACTATCTAGAGTCATTCCAAGAAAAACTGTGGTATCGACTATTTGAACAGATTCATCGTTCATTGTAATATGAGTATCTATCTGTCTCACATTAGGCATAGTAAGCTTTACACATTTTGTTTTCTTCGCATTGAGCAGCAAGTTGTTACTTGTGAACCAATGCAATATTTTAGAAATGGTGATGATAGGCGGAAAATTTGATGGATCACTTTTATCCCCTGCTTTGAATAATGGAATGATTTTACTGAACTTCATGAGTGTGGGAAACTTTTATCATCGATACATTGATTAAATATGAATGCAAGATAAGGGGCAATAGTGGGCATTACTGATTTTATTATATTGGCTGAAATGCCCCAAAGATCCTCAGTCCTTTTTATATTTAGTTGCTTAAAAGTTTTAAGTACGGTTACGAGGTCAATATACTGAAAATCACAGTTAACTCTACATTTATCAACACAAGATTCAAGGAGAGAAGTAGCTACGTTTTCGAAAATATATATATATATATATATAATATATATACGGTAATTGGAGCATTTGTAAAAAAAGATTCAAATGCATTGGCCACGTCAGCATCAGTACTGATGTGTTCGTCGTCTATTTTTAACTCGAAGGATCGATCACATGACTTTCTTTTACAGGTTTCTTTGTTGATAACATTCCATGTTGCCTTAATTTTATTATCAGATTTTTGTATTTTAGCACGGATATAATTAGATTTGGCCATTAAACAGACTTTCTTAAACATTTTTGAGTACTTTTTAGTATGTTCAATAATTTGTGGATTATTTGTACATGCCTTTGTCTCGTATAATTCGTACAATTTCTGTCTACTCTTTTAAACTCCAGGTGTAGCCCACTTACTAAATTTAATTTTGAGTTGATTAGTGTTAATAACATAACAGTTAATACCATACATACATTTAATTTAATAACATTTTCAGAACTAAAACAATTGTTTTTGTTCTGAAAATGTTATTAAATTCGTATTTGATTACTCCGAACAAATCTTCGTAAAGATCGTACGGGTTTTCAGAAATACTTGGTTCCAAAAGAGGTACTTTATTATTAATATTTTCTTTAATTAATAATTAATTTTCTAAACGATATGTTGTGATTGGTCTACACACTATATTTTTAGGTTATGAAACATGTTGGTGCTCAAATCTAGCTAACTGACCTGCATGATCGGATTTCATGAAGTTTATTATAGATTTGTCGTTTACATCGCTGTCAGTAAAAATATTATCCAAGCCGGTAGCTGTGGAGGATGTGGTGCGTGTTGGTTCACAAAAAAGATATTGTAAGTTAAAAGATTTAACAAGATTGAGGAACCTTAACGCGTTCTGGGAGTTTTCTAAGATATCAACATTAAAATCGCCACATACAACTACCCTCTTCTTACATTTACATGCCTTTTTTAAGATTTCTTCCATAATAGATTGAAATAGGTGGTAATCTCCGGAAGGAGGTCGATAGACGCTAATAATAATATATTGATCAAGCTCTGCACATGATATTTCAATATTTCGCTCACTTGAGAGTGCTACAATATCTTTTCTTTCTTTAGATTTTAATTTGTTATTAATTAAAATGAGTGACCCACCTCTTACAGCGGTATCTCTAGTAAACGAACTAATGATTTTATAATTGTCAATATTAACTAATAGTTCATGTTGTTTCAACCAGTGTTCAGTTAAACGAAGTACATGAATATGCATTTCATTTAAAAATAATTCTAGTTCTAACTCTTTGCCAGAAAAACCCTCAATATTTTTGTGAATAATATTCATAAACATAGACTTTTCCTTTGTCCCTAAAATTAAATTGCTAGAGATTTCCTCTATTGTCCTAGAATTAAATTTAAATGACTGTCACTCTTATTTGGAACAAAGTCCAAGGCCGCAAGACAATCATTGTCATTTTTCTGCTCAATAAAAGCAGGTTGGTTAGCCAAATTCTTGGCTGAGTATTTAATATAATATGATAGCGAAGATGCTATCTGTCTCTTAAAATATCTATTCAAGTAGAATTTATCTTTTGTCAATAATATTTTTTTTTCTAAATACAATTTTATGTTAATTAAATGAAATTTATTTGAATTATGAAATGTCAATGTATGTAATGTTTGATTGAGCTTATATTTAATATTGTTTTCTGCCTGTGACAAACTAGGTACGGCTATATGGAAGTGTAAATAAAATTATATCTTTAACATTTAATAAGCTCAATGATTCAAAACAATTCATAAGAGCATTTCTGGCTGCATTTCCCCTGTCTCCCATTAAAATTAAAAGTGTACTGCTGGTGTTTAAACTATGATTCTTAATTTTTTTAATAATAGTACAGTAACTCAAGCCCTGCATACCATAGTTAATAACTTTGTGTTATAAATATGAACTTAATAGCTGTTTCTCGTTACTTCCCCTCCCCTCGTTCCCGTCTCACTGGGAGCGGCTTTTCAGTAGTCTAGCAATTCCAAATTATTAGAACAACTTACTTTAAAATAGAATTCATTGGCAAGGAATTGTAACAATTCATAATTCAAGCAAGCCTGAGCTGCTGTTTCATTCCGGGAATAGCTTAAATCACAGTTTGAACGGTTCTGTAGAGAAGCGACAAAGTTCTAGCTAAGGTAAAATATTTTCAGCACATTGCCCCTTGCTCTTTGAGTCCTTTTACTATAGACGACATGACTACGAAGAAAAATGAAAATATCATCACCTTGGCATTATAATTTATAAATAGCTCAGACTTAAGATACGATGAGATTAGATAATCGAATTTTATGGATACTTGTTTGTCACTGTAAATGCTTAACAAAATAGAAACTAATAAAAAAGTATTTAACATCTTTAAAATATACCTAGTATATGATACAACATATTAAAAATGTAAAATACATTTTTACCTGTATCTTCAAGAGAATTTAGCTTTCCGTTATTCCAGTTGTAATATATTTATTATTACAATTTTATTTCGAAAGAGTGTTCAGTTATTATCATTAGGTACATTAGTTAGGTAGGCCTTTGGATATTCATTCGAAACTATTTGATAGTTTTCAAACGTACTTTCTTTACGAAGAGAAATAAGACTATCGGTCATCCAACTAAACAATATATTATGGTTTTCATTTTTAATCTAAATTTAATAATAAATAATAAGGTTTCAGCTATCGTGTCGCATAAACAAAAGGACCTTTAAGACTAAACTGAATAAACTTTGACGCGTGCTAACTTTTGGAAACATTAGCCAAACCCAACGAACCCGAGACGTTGACGTTTTGACGTTTTCGTAATTACTGCACAGTTACGCACATTTTTGGTTACATTTTCGAAATATCATTGTGTAGACTAACGGGGTATGATGTTCCTTTAGCACAAAGAGAAGTCTCTTCGAACTTGGCTGGGGGTACAATGAAGCAGTTAGTTTAGCGAGATGGAGTTTATTCCCCGACCAGAATTCATGGTTGCCTCCTCCTCTCTAGACAAGTCTGAACACCCACCTCTGGTTCGTTAGTAGAAACAGGTTGTCAAGCCTATCACAATCAGGGTCTCCAAGATACACAAATCTACTAGGGATATGGGTTTTCTAATTGCGAAGTAAAATCTTACTTCCTTCTATTATTGTAAATAGACGTTTGCTAAGTAATAACGCAAGAACGACAGAATAGATCTGAATGTAATTTGGCACAGAGCTAGATTGTTGTCTGCAAAAGCACTAAGGCGACCATTTATTAGAGAAGTCCATGTGGTTTACGATCACTTGACTAGTATTTTAAAGATTCATAATTTGGGCCATTTTTTATGGTACCGCATGGTTCTGCGGTACCACAGACACTGTAACCAATGCCATTTAACTTTAGACTTTACATTCGTACAGTTAAAGTCAAAAATTCAATGACAATCTTGTAGAGTGAATGAAAAATGTAATAATTTCTCTTTCTCTTCTTATTTCCGATTTTAAAGCTCAGGCATAAAGTCATTTGATGATGATGACATTTTATGCAATGTCAGCAGTATGACAGTGGTGGTGGTGTTTTACGTGCGGGAAATCCACATATCCCTCCCCGCCCCTCTCCAGTGGACTCCAACTGACTAAACAGCACGCCGTCTGTGGGTCGTTGTGCTAGGCCGAAGGTGAGGTCGCTCTCTGTCTGGCCCTTCTCAGGAGGGGCAACCAGGCAGTATCCGATTCGCCCCCGGTATGGGGAGGCGCGCCGCCGCCGTGGAAAAAGAAAAACAGTGAAATTGTTATGTCATAAAATAAGATGAATCGGGGGCCAGATTGGGCAAAAAAAGAAATGCCCATGAGTAGCCAACCAACCACCTACTGGTAGCGATAGGACCACGGGTAAAAAAAATAAAACACACCATTACATTGGTTGATAATGAGCAGTCTTCATTAATAGAAAATTTATATTTCCCATAACGCCACATTGCTCGCAATTACTTTAAGTCATATTTTTATTCAGGAAACCAAATTTTTCATAGGGATCTGAGCCTTTATCTTGAATATTTTAATGGGACGAAGTTGACACTTAAGAAGGAGATAAGACTAATAAGGAGGCACATATATAGGCCTATACCCGACAGTGGTCTGCAGTTTGTCGTTTTATTATAAGGGCAATAGATGCCTGCGTATGTTACCTTTTTCTGATAGTTATGTCGGCCTTGAGCCTTGACTAAAACCGCATGCAAACTCGGTTTGAAATATCAGGTTGTAATGTGGTTCCTTTTCCTCGCACCATGGCTGCCCTTGGGCCATTAACGGTTTCAAGAAGGACCCCTCGGATGTAGGAAGCACGATATGGTACCTACCGTGTAAAATTGCATTATAACTTACACCGCTATATATTATGCTTAACTTAAATTTATGCATTTTTGACTAGGTTCTTCCACTTAAAGAAAAATAAATATTTGTAAGTAGTAAATTGTGGTATAAAACCTTTTGCAGAAACTACTGTGAATGTATTTCACTTAATTCAACATCTCTTTGCAACATTACTTACTTTGAGCTCATGCTTACTGTATATTCTCTTAGAATAGCTTAAGATTAATATCCATTTTTTTTTTTTATTAGTCATTCTCAAGTCTTGAATCAGAGAAAGATTTAATAGTGACTAATCCTATAAATTATTCAATAGTCACTATCAATGTCACTATCAATGTCTGTAGATTATATTGCTGAACCAGTTCTTTTAGATTGGTCTTAGAAATTAGGTTCACGATTTACTTTGAAGGAAACATACTGCTAATGCATTTAATTCTAAAAAAGCAACGTCCATAACGGGATTTGAATCCGAGACCTTCCTAGAGAAAATACGCTGAGTAACATTACCCCCAGAGGAGGAATGGGGAAATGGATGAAACGGCCCGCAGAAGTCGCGGTGAAATAATATTAAATAATAACATGGACTAGATATTTGAAATTGTCATGCTTCGCTGAGTCACTAACCGATTCAATAACAACATTTTGGACACAAAAGAGCTTTATTTTAATAACAGCGATAATTGTATTTTTCTTAAAAAAATTATTGGCATTTCTGTACTATTACTAGTACTATAATTCGCTTTCCTCAGTAAGTAATAAGTTAAGGATAGAAGCTTTTATACTGCTCTTTTAGGCATCCACATTTTGAGGAAAATCTTCCATATGCAATGAGGATCTCATTCCGGGTGCACGCTAGCTTTTTTTTTTGTTGCAAAACTGATTTAGTGTGTGTAATATATTTTGCATATTTCCGCGAAGGCGGCCGCCCGGCACTTTTAACTTCGCCCGTTGAAATAACTTTATTTTCGGGTTAACGTTCATTTTAATAGCTTTTTTTTAAGCTTGGCTGTATTAACTGTGTTTGTACTTCTAGAATTAATTCTTCAAAGTGACGTTTTTATTGCCACTACTACTCCTAATTTGGGATAATTTGAAAAACAGATGCATATTTTCTAAATAACCATTTACACTACTTTTTTTGTTATAATGTATCTAGTTACTTAACCTTTTTCTTGTCTTTGTACTGTACACAACCAATTACTGTGAAGTTTCCAATAATCACTGCTATTTTAACATCAATCTATACATGTTCACTAGATTTTGCCCGCGGCTCCACCCGCGTGGATTTCAGTTATCGCGACCCAACACAGCCTATGTCCTTTTTCAAGGTCTAATCTACCCCTATAACAAATTTCATTAAAATCGATTCAGTGCATTAGGCGTGAAAGACGGACAAACAAACAGACACACACATACACATTTATAATATTAGTATGGATCACGGATTTTCCAAGGCCGTCTCACCAAGGAACAAAGCCAGCTGCCCTAGCTTTTACAGTTATCTGTTAAAACAGTAATAACATGAAATAAGTACCTTTCTCAAGCGGCGTCCCTAACTAAAAAGTGCAACGTTAATAAACACTGACCAACGCACTAAACAAATCAGTCAAAACTATAATACTAAGGTGAACACTATTTATTTTAGTGCTATTAAAATTAAACGTAGAGAAATTAAAATTTTAGATTAGGGGTGTTTTTCATGAACAAGGTTGAATGGTTTAGTTTTAATAAATTCAGGGTTTTTAGCAAAAAATGCTTTATAGACACATACTGTTAAGACCTTAATTCTTTTGTAGGTGAATTTAATGATAACACAAGTCAAGCGATCATGGTATAGGCACAGTATAACAAGTTCGTTAGACTGTGGCATAGGTAAATATATTCCCTTTAACATTATTACATATCATGGAATGCAAGAGTTTATTAGATGTGGCAAAAAAAATTAAAAAAAGTAAATTTTTGTTCACCGCTTGCAGGTAGTTAGAAAAATTACTTGTGCATCGAGAGTTTGTTTTTAGAGATAAATATCTTTAAATTAAACAAAAGAGCGATGACTTCACCCATCTGTTTCTGTACTCAATAAAAGGAAGCTATTTTATCAATGAGTGTGAGCCAAATGCTTGAACCCAAATGTGTAAAATCAGCTTATTCCAGTGCTATAAAACCACCGACGTAGCTAATTAAGTTAATCATCCATTTAACTCTTAATGCAGACCAACTACTACGACTTTAGGACACATAAAGCTGTGAAATGTTTCTTAATAAAACTGCTATAATAACTTCTCAATGTTATTCCATGCTGGCTACTGAAACAAAAGGACGCGAGTAAAATGAGTAATTGGCTATTTAAGTCACCACGGTAAAGTGCAGAGAAGCTGTAGTTACTACAACAAACAGCAATGTATCTTGTTTAGCAAAGTTTAAAATCGTCTATCGTTCGAAAACCACCAGACTCTTTTAAGTTATTGATTTTTAAAAGTTGAAGCTGAAGAACGAGGTAGTTTTGTAACTATGTTTGATGGCGATCTGAGATCGATTTATCGAAGAATCGATTTTTCGGGCAAATAAAAAACGATTTTTTAAATCGTATGTACCACATCGATTCCATGAATCGATATTTCACCCTTGAAAATCGACATCCGATTTTTTTCTATTTTGATAAACACCGTAACATTATTTACAATTACTTGAGTGTAAAGAAGAAAGAAAAAAAATGCTTTTATATTGCATAGCTGCAGCCCTGCAGCACATAAAACGGTTTACAGTACATATACAACCTACATTATTATTAAACTAATTATTTATTAAATACATTTTGTAAGCACAACACTGCCCGTCATTCCTTCCTTTATGAGTTTTTGCGCGAACACGAAGCAGAGCGATTGCTCGGCTTTATTTTATTTTCCAAAATTAGTGAATTAAAGTTTTTATGTTTAATATGCACTTACGTATCATTTTGACAGACAGACATATTTTATGAAAGGACTAGTGCCATTAGTGTAAGTGTGAGGAGATATTTATGTCAGTTATAAAGAATGTTGACATTGTAAATATTATGATTTTTTTAATTCTTATCATTTACTTCAATATCCTAATTTTCCAGTCGACATTATTCACTTGACATTTTTATTGCATTGGACATTTTTTTTCTTTAGATTAATTTAATGATTATTTATCTAATTATTTGACGAACTGTAGGAATGTAACTAAGTACTTTTAATGTTGATGTATTTGTAATGCAAGTAGTGTAATGTAATGTACAGCATATAAGCGCGCATATTTTGGTGTAGACTGTAAGCTTCCATTGCTAAAAATAAAAACAAAAAAATAAAATGTGGATTTTTAGACATATCGTCTGAGACAATGCACACAAGTGTAGGAAAGTCGCATATTACAGTGAATTGTGACCTTTTGTGATGGTTCCAAATCTCCCTAAGGAGCCTTGAGAAAAGTCCCCACAACTTTAATGATTATTATCATCATCAACAATATCATTACCACATCATTTTTTGGATCCCAGTAGACTTGACAGATTGTTATTTATAGAAAGCTTAGATATTAAAGCATTAGGAACTATAAACTATATTAATTTTCTTTACTTTTTAATTCTTCTTCCTCTTCTTGTTCCGAGTCGACGGCGCTTCTACTCTCAATTCTATCCTCCCAGTGTGCTGCTGCGTTCTCAGAGGCGCTTATAAGTTTCTTTGGTGTACAAATAGACGGGCATGCAGCACATGTTGGACCGTCAGAATGGCGGAATTGATTTTCAGTTGCCATCGTGGTGTAGTAATTAGTAAACATTTATAACAACAATTGTTATGTTATCATTGTTATCTAGTATCTTTCTTGTTTTTTTTTATAAAATGGATTTATATTTCCATTGTAAATGCAAACTTGAAAAACACCGTTTTTTTAGAAATCGATCTATTCGACCTCGTTTTCATTGTGTATCGATTTAGAGATCGGTCTTTTTTGTTAAGAATCGCCATCCCGTTGTTTTCGAAGATGCAGTGTTTGAAAATGTAGGCATAATAACTAATTATGACAAAATGTGTTGAAAACAGTGCAATTACAAGTTATTCTTTCGACAAGAGACAAGTTTCAGGAGTTCCTAAAACTTTTCTCTTGTCAAAAGATCTCTCAAACATGCAAGAATCATGATGATCATCTTTTTTTTATACCCCTTAAGTGGCAAACAAGCACCCGATGGAAAGAAAACTATATACTAGTAATAACATAGATCGCGCAATATGTTCCTCTTCAATATGCAATATACTAAATAGAACGAGGACTGTAAATTTCTGCTATTTTTTTTTCAAACAGAAAGCTTCACATATGTTCAATAATATACTGAACATTACAGATTTTTGTATGTCACTGGACAGAACTTACTCAATAAATGAAGGTAATAAACGCAGCTTCCGAGTACTAATCCGAAGGATACAAGATTGACAATCCAGTGAGATTAAAGAACAAAGTACTCAACAACAATAGAGATACAAGTTAAACCAGTACTAAATCGAAGTTCGACCCCTTGCATCAAACTTACAACGCTAACTACGGCACTGTTACGTGAGACGATTTTACAAAAGGCCGAGCAGCTTAAGGCTTCTTCATATATTTACGGAATAAGTACGCCGTGAACATATATCTACTGTTCAAATATATTACTAAACCTTGTCAGGTTGAATAATGTGTGCACAATTGTTGAGTAATAAAAAAGGAATAATAAATTTGACAAAGCTGGGGTAGCATAGCATGATAAAACAGACCACATACCATAAACTCACTACCGCGATGTGTTAATTATCATGAAGAAAGTAGAAATATAAAGTCACCGAAAAAAAGGACACATGAAAAATATGACACTGGTTCAATCAATTAATGCATTCCATACAAAACATTAAAGCTTTATTGAGAACCAATCAATCAAATATATTACAAACCACTGCTGGATATAATCCTTTTGAAAATATGACTTCTCAATTTTATTAAAATGTTCAAATTTTCATATAGAAAATATTGAATTCGGAGCGTTTGTGTGTGAGCGGCCCTTACCAGTGTCACCATTATTTTGCCAACGGATTGT
This sequence comes from Eilema caniola, assembly GCA_949126895.1. Classification (NCBI taxonomy): domain Eukaryota; kingdom Metazoa; phylum Arthropoda; class Insecta; order Lepidoptera; family Erebidae; genus Eilema; species Eilema caniola. The sequence goes on along the minus strand of OX421460.1, from coordinate 8,677,347 downwards.
GTTGGCCAAAGTGGGAGTTGGTTAATTTGTTCCTCGACTGCCTTAGTACAAATAATAGTCATGATTTATAAATGTACCTGCATGAAGAAAAGTACGGTGTATTTTTAATTTTTTGTGTTTCACTATACGAAAAGAAACAAAAAAGACTCAGAATGATGATATAACAATATCTTCTTCATCTCAGCGTTAATCCCAGTCGCATCTGAACTTTCACCTCGGAGTCTAGGATCCGCTTTTCCGGTCTAAAGAAACAATGAGGATGTAGGAAACGACGGTATTTCTGTTCAATTGAGCAGTTCACGTGGGGAAGTACCTCCACCCTACAGAATACCGAGGCCATAATAACCTCATGTTGTGTTCTCAGCGGTGATTAGGGTAGCGAGAGCTCATTGGATAGTTTTAAGGATCTCCATGGAACAACGCATAGTACCTGAATGTCTAGGGCACGCCGTGATTGCGGCGGTAAGACCCATCATGGGGGAGTGGCTAGAGAGGCCACACGGTGGCCTCTCGTACCGTCAGACGCAGGTCATTACCGGACACGGTAACTTCGGGCGGTACCTGCATCTGATGGGCATAGAGCCAACGTCCGAGTGCCATCACTGCGACGCGAGCGTGGACTCGGGGCTGCACAAGCTCACCGAGTGTCCGGCGTTTGAAGCGCCGAGGTGGGAGCTTGTGACGGCCCTGGGGGTGAGAGTGCTCACGCTCTCCACCCTGCTCGCGGCGATGGTCCGCTGCGCGGATTCGTGGGCGGCCAGCGCCTCCTTCTGCGAGCAGGTCATGCTCGCGAAGGAGACAGCAGAGTGGGCGCGGCGCAGCGAGCGAGAAAGACTCGCGGACATCGCTGGCCGCGTTCGAAGGCGGCTCGGGCGTCGGAGGGCGCAAACCGACCTCCGCCCCCCATGAGCGCGGGCCTGAGGGTGACGGGTGGAGCCGCTCGTCACCCTAGCAGAAGCAGGCCACGGCGGCGGCGCGCATCGTAGGACGATGCGCGCCCCCCCCCCCATACCGGGGGCGAGTCGGGGACCGCGTGGCCCGGGGGGACGGGCATTCCTCTCGGTCTGGCCCTGGGTCAGCCGGGGTGCGAGGGATATGTCAAAAGACAACCTCACCTCCGGCCTAGCACATCGACCCACAGACGGCGTGCGGTTTAGTCGGTTCGAGTCCGACATAACCTCCCCCTTTGGCTCCGAAGGGGGGGGGGGTATCCGCGGTGAGGGTATCTATATGAAATATGTGTATATATTTGATTTAGGACATTTTCTAAAAAGGAATCTAGCTAGATCAATTTATCGCCCCCAAAACCCCCTGAAAACAAAATTTCATGAAAATCGTTGGAACCGTTTCCGAGATTACATTTATATATACATATATATATAAATATATATATATAGCAAAGGGGCAAAGGTGCTCCTGATCCATTTCAAACCACGTCAGACTTAGCTGCAAGCTTTGGTGTGAGTGGTAAAACCATTTTGAATCATTTGGAAAAAATGGGAAATGTGAAAATTCTTGAAAACTGGGTACCGTATGAAATAAGTCAAGCATTGTTGGTTTGCACGTGTCGACTGCTGCATCACGTTACTCGACTGTCAAAATTACGAAGGGATTTTAAATCTTATCATTAGTTTTGATGAAAAATTTATCCTATATGATAATTGGAAACGCAAATCACAGTGGTTGCACCAGCCAAATAATGCCCCAAGCGAAAGATGACTCAAAAGAAGGTACTCGTAATTGTCTGGTAGACCAGAAGTGGAGTAATTCACTACACATTCCTAAGATCTGGTTAGACGATTACGGCAGATCTGACCCTTTAGACAAGTGGCGAGCTATTCCAATTCGAATAATGCTTTCGCGAGAGCAGTGATTGCTTACGATTTGGTAAGGATTGCAATGGATTAGAAAGACCCTTTCGTGTGAAGGACAAGTCTAGATTCGAAATTGTCCATGGTCTAGGGCAAAAATCGAGATAATATCGAATTGAATTTCGATCATGAAATTAGTTTTCTAAATATTTTCATATCTCGAGATATTCTTTGAATTACAATTTAAATACACGATTCAAAACTAGTGAATAATCGGGTGTCACTCTGTGTTTTCAGACTAATGAAGTTTGTGTTATGGTTTATGAACATTATAAAGTTAAATATTTACAATTTATTGGTGTCATTATCTACTCGTCCATATTTATTTTAGGTCGACGCAATACGTTGAAAACCAAATAAAGAATACGTCACAAAACGATTTCTTTATTGATGATTTTGCTGTATCGAAGTAAAATCGATAAAAAAAAGGAAAATAACAATGTTTTTAAAATTAAGTATCAATTTTAATTATTTGATTGACTGAAAAAAATGCATGATATTTCATTTTATTATAGTAGAATATCCCGAAAGGCAATAAAACATTATAAAAAAAAAGATCGGGTATAAACTTTCGATTATTTTTACATAATGATGTGGATTTTGCATTATCAATTTTAAAAATTAATAAATAAAGTAGATAATGAAAACGTATTTTTACAGTAATGAATCTATTTTAAAGCATTTTAATGAGTCGATTAATTGAGAAATTTATGTATGATATCGATTTACAAATATTTTATTTCGTAAATTGCAACATCGTCATGTTTTAGAAAATAATCATATATTAATCTGTCAGACTTACTGTCTGTGACATTTGTGTATCGTCTAATTTCCTTCACAATTGTTCACAATTTTTTGGAACTACAGTGTACTTACCTAGCTTTAAGTATAAGTTGGTTAAATAAATAAATAAAATAAAATAAAATAAAATAAATAAAAATTTAAGGTGCATTGGTATAACCTTTACCGTCTCATACATCGACAGCGGCAACATGTAGGCGTTTATGTGACATTATATTTAAGGTATAGTCTCAGTCTAAAAGAAATGTAGTTAGTAATATCAGTTGGTAAGTAATGACTTGTTCTGTAGTCTGAGGTAATGACGTATTTACTTTTTATTTTAGGTACAGGTATCAAGCGACAGTATGATATTATGTCCATATACGTTATCCAACCAGTCAGGATATACCTTTAATTGGTCATGGGCATGTATGCATCAGCGGTGGCAGATCAGTTTTGAGGATTGAAGCACACTCTCCAGTCTAAGTCTCCACACGTAAACCAGATGATAGATGCTGTAGCCCGCCAGTTCCACTTGAGGTAACACAATATTACGATTTAATTTTCTATTGGTCGTCTTTCACCTCTTTTCGGTTTATCTTATATGATTTTTATGGCAGCGAATGCTGTCTGACATCCCAACCGCAAGACAAAAGTTTACACTAGTGTCTCGACTATCAATCAGTAGCTTAGCTGTACTGGTTTAGAGGCGATGTTTACTTGACCCCAAAGGTCTTGATGGACTCCCATACACCCACACACTTCATATTGATGTTATAATAATATTCTAATATGACTAAAGCATATTGAACCACAACTTCACCTTTACTTATTATTATAGCTACCACAAACGGCTCATCTCTGTCACAATTGCGGGTGAAGGACTGACAGAGCAACATCAACATTCTACTGAACATGGATCCATATCAGTAGATGCACTTATAAAATCAGAGATCAGAATCAGACCACCAGATAGTTCCACCTTTGACAATATCTTGCTACCTAACTATTCAAGGACACTAATAACACAAAATCAATATTTTGTACCTGGCTGGCAAGTACCTAATCAGCTGTCTGTTCCAACTGTGTTGCGAGTAGATTTGTGCTGCATCTACAATTATTATATACCACCAAATTTTAAGATTTGCAGAAGACATATAAATAGAACACCAACTGGCACCTAATCTTATAGCAAGGTACTTACTCCAACAAGAATGTTCAGCACTGAACAAATTGAAGACTGCTTTTTCATTGCTGGAGGATTTTACTGCTAAATGCAATACCTATGCAAATGTCCTAACACTCAAAACTGTTTATTAATTAGAACAAGAATTGTTAGTCGCCTTTTAAGCAGTTAAATATATTATAGCCATTTAATCAAACAGCTATGAAAACGACTTTCATTTGCTCATAACGTGACCTAATTTCACCGAAATTAGGCACATAATAATACCTATTATCAAACTGTGGTTTTTTCATTGCTATTAATTCACGAGTGGGATAATGACATTTTTTTTTAATTTTATCGGATGTGTTGCATTATTCGTATAAAAAAAGTGATACAAAAAGATCATGTTAATAAATATATTAATATACCTACCTATTGCTTGTTCATTTCATGCAACTTCGTATTTGAATGGAACATTTCATCTTGTACATGTATAATAAACAAAACTTTTACTCAAATATAACTTTCGTTTTCTCTCTGTTTAAAACTAAGTAAATTTACCATATTGTTCACATAGTAAATAGTAGATTTTGGTACAAGTGTGTAAAGTTGGTGATTACCGCTTAGGTGATATTGAGACTTGAGCCGCGAGGCGAGGGTCTAAAGAGATTATTAGATAATTCATAATTTATTTATTACTATAATATGGTACAATATTCTCCTTAGAAAACTGGTTTAAGGGTAAAATTATATAGTACAGTGTTATTATCCAAGGAGTGCTGTGGCACTCGTACTAGGTGACCCTGTGTCATGAGTGCCGTCATTTTCCTTGCAGTCTGAAAGTAATATGTATTCATGCTTCAAAAAAATTTCATTAATGTTATGTGTGAGTAGGTACAATTTTTAAATATACTTAAAGTAGGTATGATTTACATTGAATGTGTGTTTTTTTTATTCTTCTGTTTTGTTCTTGTAGACGTTTTATTTTTTTATTTTTCGTCATAATTTTGTCCTGCAACTTAGTGACTGTAGCACTCTCAGCGAAATTCTTTGAATGCTGAAAATGAAAAGGGATGATTAAAATTTCATATAAAATATTTCTAAATGAGTGTTTATTGAAAATCAAGAAAGAAAAAAATTAAGATTATTATCAACAAGGCAAGTGTGCGGGACTTCTCATAGTGCTCGAGTATGTAGGCAGTAAGATTTTATACACTGTGTATGTACACAGTGTATAAAATCTTTACATATTAATCAAGTTAAACATAATATCAGTATTAGCTACAACTACTGTGCCTATATGATATTTTTTATAATTATAAACTTACATGTGAAGAGGCAATAAGCACCTCAGAGGTGGTAGTAGCATCCGCTGTTGGTATTGCAATGGACTTGTTAGAACAGCTCGCCTGATCTGTTCCTTCTGTCTCCGATACTACGGGTAACTGATTTTCCATATGAGAGTGGAAAGCCTGGGTGGCTGTCCTTTTTCTGGCAAAACTATTCGGAGATGCTGGCACATTTTCTTTATCCTGTAAATAAACATAAAAATTAAATCATTATTTGCCTTCCAGAAAGACAGTATTTAATTGAAGAAGCTGTCTGTGATTTTTAGCATTTTTAGCGTAAATATGGTTCAAATCTTACCTGAATATCTTACTTTCGACTTTTAGTTACGTATTTCAAACTCACCACTGGCAACAGCACATCTCTATGACATATCATAGATTCATAGCGTTTTGTGATTTTTACCGCGTAAGGTGTAAAAATTTTCAAGTCAAGAAAAAAGTTCTTAAAAAGTGAATTACATAGTAATTATGTTGTTTTTACCGTTTGTATGTGTACAGTGCTACATAAATAATTGCAAGGTATATTATTTTAGTGAAGTTTCTTTGCTGAGAACTTCGGTAAGTAGATATTGTACCATACTAAATGAATACCGCAGAGGCAAGCGAGAGTGCTCCAGATCGTTGCTCCGGAGGGAGAACGAAGTACTTATAAATCCGAAGGCAGTTCCTCATCTTCGGAAGATCAGGATAGCTTTACCTCGCCATCCCCGAATAAGCGGTTCAACCGGTCGAATCACGTCGAAACGTGTTCGAGAGATGAACCCACATAAGTACGTAACTTAGACTTAAATTTCACAATAAGATAAGGTTTACACCAAAGAATTAACCTGTTGGAATTGGTAATAAAATCCAAGACACTCATTAGTTACTGATATACATAAAACTTAAATCGTTGCTTGGCTGACTCCTCAACATTCAAAAAGATTGTAACTCCCCAGCAATTTAAGTCATTCAGACAATACTAGCTCGGCAGACACTTGATATATAGACTATCATATATATAAGTTTACTGGCCACTTTCGTCACCTATTTAATGTGTGATTGATCAACAAATGTTACCGTAATAAAAGTAATGATTATGGCAGGCACTGATCAGTTGATAGCAGGCTTGTCTAACATAGCATTAACATGAAACTATCTTACAAAATGTTATAGCAATCTATAACATTCCAAGGCCTGGTAGGTTAATAGAGAAGAAGACTAGAGTGTCTAGTGACTGGATTCTTACATCCTTATGCCATCAGTAGAATTTTTCAGGATGTCACAAGTTATAAGTTGTAACCAAGACTAACTATAAATATTATATTATAAGTTATACCGTAAAACTAAAAAAGAGAGTTCTAGTTCACACTCTAAATCTGAAAGGAAGAGTAGGTAGTAACCATAAATGCATGTTATCTTAATAGACCAAGATTTTAACATTTAAATTACATTGGACTGCAACCTGCCAAGCATGATCACCATGCCTAAGACAGGAAAGTTAAGAGATTTACAGGTGTCACTCGTAAGGAATCTAGCGACTCCAAGTATTTTAAGTAATAGGCACCTGAATAAATAATTCAAACAGGAATCAAATTAGATTTTGAGAAACAGCTCCTTCTCGCTCACAATTTTAATAAAATTTGAACTTAACATAACAGTTGATCACCCAAATAGATGGGGTTCAATTCCTACAACAGGAAGATTGAATGACAAGAATTGTACCAGGCAGTTCTTCATCTATGCAAAAAAATGATCTCACAGAAGGCTCCTGTGCAAAATACCTATAAGGAAAGAAATTTCCTATCTAAGAGCCCTCCCTTTGGGCCCCTCATCATCACCATTGCAACGACAACTAATTGGATTGCGGAAATCCTTTGGAAACAAGTCACAGCCATGGTCCTTTTTTGCTAAATAAATCATCAATATTCTTTTATTTTGATCTCCTTAATGCCATCTTAATGGTCCCATAATAATATTTTGGTTCTTGAATATACCTAAAATATACCATATACACATTTTAGGAAAGTCAAACTGATAGGTGAATTAGGTAAATTCCAAAGATCAATCCACCTTGAATCACTTGGAACATTAATTTCCAGTCTACTTTAGATAAGTGTTTTATTTATCAAAATTTTACCAAATATGACTTGACTCCAAGCAAAGGTCAACAGCAAAAGAAGAATAAATATATGTACAAAATCTACATTGAATTACCTAGTAATGTATCAATGTAGTTGATGTATAAGTAATTGTATAATGTTTAGAGAACAAAGTTAATGTATTTCATAATGGTGATTACTTTAGGAAGAGAAAAAATGAATAATAAATGAAACTTCTAATTAACCACTTTTGCTGTTGACTCTACTATAGTTGCAAGGTACTCTAAAGTTAACCTGAGGTCTATGTACAACTTTATTGTCTCAGGATGCAATTGCTTCAAACAGGGTAAAAAGGGCTCTTTATCCCCTAGTGCGGTGCGATTTACAGTGGTAGCTCAGGAGTGGGGACCACAGCGCACAAGGGACACTCAGTCAAAAAGGTGACCACTCACTACAAACGTGATGGTCGTGGACTAGGAAATGCTATTGAACAACTTTATGTTGTCAAGCAAATGGAGTTAGACCAACAAAAAGTGGCACTCCAATATGATGCAATTTTAAGCAGCTTTACTTATGTACAAAAAGTGCTACTGGTCAAGTCAGACAGCATCCAACTGGACCAAAAAGGAGCACTTGCTCCTTAACCCGTAGAGGTGTCCAGAAAACTTTCCAATTTATCGAGCAGTTCATTACTGACGGCATGTCACCCCCAACCCTTTCAGATCAAGGGACTCACCCATTGTCCTATAGAATGTGGAACTCGAGGACTTGCAAAGCTTTAAGTCAGACTGGAACTATCAGTTGAGATTGACGTTTCCTCCACCCAGTTAATACCTCAGTGGCTGGGCCATCTAAACAGTACTCTAGGCTGGTCGATCTTAGATTGAGAGCTTACCACTAAGTCTTGTCAATAAAGGATTTGCGGAAGATCCTTAAACAATGACAAGAGACAACACTTTCTAAATAGCCCTACTGTGGGATGAGTACTGGGCTGGTCAATCTCAGATTGACAGCCTGAATGGACCCTTACCAATAAAGAATCTGCGGAAGATTCTAACAGGCCCTCATCAGGGACTGGGAGGTTATCCTGCTTAAAGAGGGGGGGGGGGGGGGAACAAATAAAGTACTGGAATAAACAAGAAAGGGAGTTATTGAGTTGTAGTTGGTGGACGACCACTCTCAATACATACATGTTTTAACACTTTGGCTTTTACGTGGTTGATATTCTGTAGAGACTCGAAATATGCTTTATATATGAGTCTAAACTGTCAATGGATGTTATGAAATCCATAGAAAAAACATAACATAACGTAAACTCACGCCTTTATCCCCGAAGGGGTAGGCAGAGGTGCTGGCACCCACATTTCGCCGGTTTATGTTTAGGTCCCAATGTAATAGGTGGCGAGCCTATTGCCATTAACTGGGCACTTATAAACCTGCGATAAATACACACATAACTTCGAAAAGCATCGAAAATTCATCGGGGTGTGCCAAGGAAAACCTGGGATCGAACCCGAGACCTCGTCTCAGCAGTCCATTACCCATACCACTAGACTACCGCGGTTAGTCTATAGAAATATCAACCAAGTAATACCTACTTTTATGCCAAGTTGTAAGGGCCATTTCTTTCTCTATAGACTTTGATCTATAGTCTGCGCATACAGGGTAACCCTGAAACTATGGGTTATATATTGCATTTTCACTGACATTCTTTCATGTTATAGGGCCAGGGTGGTGCTTGGTATCCCAGATATCTTGGTTTAAACATAAATAAATTTATTTACCTTTTGCTTACAATTCGATTAATTTAACAATTAAGATCTGCAGTTCTTTATAGTGGAATCTGCAGTCTCAGCATATTGTGCTACAAATGTAGACAATTGTTCTAAGGACTTATTCATTCAACAAGTCCTAAAAGCTACTGCTTTAGTCAAACCTTAGGCCATTAACTCCCCTAGATGGCATATGTTAATACATTCATGCATGTGGATCTCCAAAGGGGAGGCAGAGATGTATTATTTGACACCCATACTATGTACATTTTTCATTTCCATATAACATGGAGCGAGTCTGTTGCGCTCAAATGGAGAATCATTGGCTGATTTCTACTATTGGTTGGTAAACAGCCGTATCCCTTAGTAACCCATACCATGGGAAATGATAGGATACCCAAATCACACTTTAATTTCCAGTTTCAGTACAATATAACAGCTCTTTTTTAAGAATTCTAGAAGAGTTGCAATTATTATGCTTCTAGCTGCAAGCAGGTTAGCGCGTAAGTTCATTTACTAGATACATCTTGCAGTATCTTCACAGAAGAAGAGAAAAATATGTAAAGAACAGAATTTATTATATAATACATTCTAAAACTGATGGTAGATAGCATAGGCAGTTCAGGTGCTAATATCAGAACACCAGAACGCCTGTTTGTGCTACAATATACTCAACTCTGCAGTTTCAAATACTAATGTAACTAGTTGTTTTATCTCAATCAGAGGTGCTGTAAGAGCAACTACCGGGACACAATTTAGTGTCTATTCCTAGATGCAGTACACATGGATGCGGCTTCAGGTAGGTTTCGATCCGCAGTGACCTTCAGAGGTTGGTTTGTAAACATGCCTATAGCATAGATTTTAAGTTGAGAAAATCAAGTCTCGTTTAGGTAATTAAGTTTAATGTTATATATATGATATAGCATGCTACATCTTCGTGGCTTTTTTTATCTAAACATTCCATTATGGTTATAATTATAATAAGGCATCCTTTTTCATTCATACCCTTAATAATACCTACCGTTTTAAGTATTATCACATAGCGTTACAGTTACCATCACCAGCAGAAACCAAACAGGTCTTCAATTAAATACTGTCTTTCTGGAAGGCAAATAATAGAGCTGTTTTACATAAAATAAAACAGTTATTATATGCCGAAAGAAAGACAGTATTCGAGCAAGGTCCTTGCTGGCGAGAAGACCCTATGAATCTATGATATGTCATAGAGATGTGCTGTTGCCAGTGGTGAGTTTGAAATACGTAACTAAAAGTCGAAAGTAAGATATTCAGGTAAGATTTGAACCATATTTACGCTAAAAATGCTAAAAATCACAGACAGCTTCTTCAATTAAATACTGTCTTTCTTTCGGCATATAATAACTGTTTTATTTTATGTAAAACAGCTCTAATATAATTTATAGATTATTCAAATGATCTTCCTGTCAAACATCTTAAACAGCTTTTTGTTTATAACAGTTAAGTGTACAATAATCAAACATGAAGACATTGTTAAATAAACTCACATCTTGTATAGTTCCTTCTTTAAATAATGTTGGAATTGCACCAGGAGCCAAAATTGTGTGGTGGCCTCTTCTGCATAATAAATTAGACTCAAAATGTGCTGAACAGAGCACATTGCTTGCATTAGGCTGCCAGTCCTTTTTATTAAGATTTTTAATCCAATGGTTTCTCAAATTTTCATTATTGGGGAACCTGTAAAAAGAGGTATAGTGAGTTAACATAAGTTTATTTTCTGCTTTACTGACAACGCTATACAAGTATACATAACCATAGTACCAAAATATCACTAAATCTAAAAATTCTACAATTTCTTTGCTCTGAGTTCGACCCTCATAACTGCCCTAGTACTTGAAATGTCAAACTACGTCTTTATGATAGTTTTTCAATAAAATCTTATGAATTTCACTTAGTAATCTAGTTTAAACCGATTTTTTTTCCTAAATAAACTAGTGTATCTTGTAATTTCATAGGTAATGAAAGCATGGATAACTCGTTCAACACAAAAAATAGGCAAACAGTAATAAAATGATATTTACTTACCGGTGGAAGGTAATGTCTGGAGTTTTGTTGTATGATGCGTTATCAGACTTCGGGGCACAACACTTCACCATTGTATTTCTGTTCGTTATGCAGCTTTTTATAACAAAATAAAATAACAAAACACTACAGCAAAACATCAGCACGCCATATTTAGCTTACGAAGCTACCTACATGACGCCGCCGCGGCACGACCTCCGATTTGTCTATGTGTGAGTGACTGTTGCCATGTAGGAAAAAAAGGGATGAAGATATGCAACATTAGATCAGAGTGAAAGTGACAACAATATTTTTTTACATGATTAATGTGTGCGTATAATTATGTTTAGTCTGCTACTCTATAAACGTCTGTGATCGCTACAATTCGCCAATGTCAAATTCAGTAATATGACAGTTGACACACCGTTCCTGTTTTTTTTATGACGTGGTATCTAAGACCTTTAAGTTAAATATCTTAATAGAATTTATTTTTTGACACATTTTTGTCTCAAATAAAACATATGAATTTAAATAGTACTTAAACGAAAATTCAAAACATATGGGTACTTCATCCATACTAATATTATAAATGCGAAAGTAACTCTGTCTGTCTGTCTGTCTGTATGTTACGTTTTCACGCCTAAACCACTGAACCGATTTTGATGAAATTTGGTATAGTGGTAGATTAGACCTTGAGAAAGGACATAGGCTATGTTTGGTCGCGATAACCGACATCCACGCGGGCGGAGCCGCGGGCAACAGCTAGTTGAAAATATATTAATAAATTACTTTTATTTTGAGTGGTTATTAGATTTTTTATGTAAGTAACATAACATAACATAACATAAACTCACGCCTTTATCCCCGAAGGGTTAGGCAGAGGTGCTAGCACCCACATTTCGCCGGTTTGTGTTTTTAGGTCCCAATGTAATAGGTGGCGAGCCTATTGCCATTAACTGGGCACTTATAAACCTGCGATAAATACACACATAACTTCGAAAAGCATCGAAAAGTCATTGGTGTGTGCCATGGAAAACCTGCGATCGAACCCGAGACCTCGTCTCAGCAGTCCATTACCCATACCACTAGGCTATCGCGGCTTTTATGTAAGTATGCAATATTAACCCTATTTTTCTTAATGAATTGCATTGAATATAATATTATTCATATCCATACTTACTTTTTTCTTTTTAAACAACTGCGGCGGCAGACAAGCACACGGTCCACCTGTTGGAAAGTGGTTACCGTGGCTCATGGACGTAGCAACTCACTCGTGCTGCCGACACAAACATAAAGAGTATCTGTGTCGTCAGTATAAAGACAAAACAGGAATAATAAGGTCTTAATAAGCCTTTGGTATTCCCACTGACCGTACAAAAAATCTCCAGTAAGTTCTGGCTACCCTACTCATTGCCGGGACCACAACACGATGTTGTTATGGCCGCGGTATTCTGTAGCGCGGATGGACTGCCCCAGTCGAACTGCTCAATTGGACGGGAATATTTATACATGCGAAAGTAACTCTGTCTGTCTATCTGTATGTTAAGCTTTCACTCCTAAACCGCTGAACCGATTTTTGATGAAATTTGGTACAGGCACAGAATAATTAATAGTACTAACGTACAGAAGGATCACTGCGTAAGAAGATTTTATTAATTCCAGTCTTGCTCCGACGCCATACGGTGGAATTCAGGTCGCACAACATTAGGTACCTACCTATAATTTTATTCACCTACTACTTGCGTCTCTTTCTATCGCGTACCTCTTATCTCTTCTTACGCTGTTAGGGTTGTCTTCTTGTGAAGAACTGAATATTTGATTACCATTCCAGTTATGTACCTGTTACTATTTTTCTACTTATGTGAAAATGACAACTTTAAACATACCTACCTAGTATTAGATGAAAAAAGTATTTTATTACAAAGTCCGCATATTTTAACATAAGACGATAAGCATACTACTACATTTAGTATTCTTTGCTACTACACCTTAGTGTATTTGCTAAATTGAACATACCATTTACGTGTTTAGTTACATGCCGTACGACGCAAACACGAAACGCCCAAAAATCATGTTGGTAAATTATTTTGATTTGCGCCAGCTAAATCGAATGTGACTCGCTGCGCTTTGAAAGCAGTATAATTGAATTTATGTTATCGTTAAGAACTCGGTTCTCGGATACTATAAGCTTTGTTGGAACTGTATTTGGTTTCAGTTGTTTGATTGTCCTGATTGCAGAATCTTCAAAATGGTGGGAGCAGACTTCGTAGCTTTTAGCTCTCAAATTTTCTTTGCTTAATAAGTCCTCTCGTCCTATTAAAATCAGCCACTCTCGGCGCCTAAAATAAAATAGACAAATGGTAGTCAGTACGGAGCAAACACACATGTGCTTAAGGTCATTGATTAGAGTGAAGCAAACGGGGCACTGAGGAGCATAGTCACCGTAGTAGTCGCTCGTCGCCGTCACAGAAGCAGTCGCCATAGTCCAGTCTCTATGCAATGAAATTTTTTCTAAGTGTTTGACAATTGCCACGCCGAGAAAGGTTAGGTGCGCCAAAAGTAGAAGAACTTCAAAAATCGTATCTCCTAAGCTAGTTAAAATCACTGGACATACATGGGGGGTGGCTCAAATACTCCTCAATATGGGGCGCCAAATTTTTTGGCCAGGAGAGCTGGCCACCCTGTATTATTGTCAAACTTAACCTTAGCTCTCGGTCTTTATACCCGTCAGCCTAGCCAAAGTGTGCTAAAGTATCTAATTATCATGTTCAGGTAAATAATATTAAATATTATGCTATTCATTTGTATACCTACCTATTAAATTTATTACTTCAGCTCTCGGACTATAAACAAAGAATACTAAATATTACCTATAAGCTATAAGGTAGCTTTCGAGTACGAAGGTTCATATATTATGTAGGTAAGAACTAATAAATGACGGCGTTATGAAGGGACAAACGTAATAAATTTAAAAAATCGAATTGAGACCCTCCTCCTTTTTTGAAGTCGTTTAAAAGAAGGAACTTGGAACTGCAGAAATTACGTAGGGTAGGTATCGTCAGTGGTACCTACCTACCTATAGTCAGCGCGTGATGCCCGTCAAGGACACTCGAAACTAGAAAAATACTTCGAGGCGGGTGACGGCGGAGTACGTTGACCCCGATGGGTCCGATCCAATAACCCTCCCAATTCAAAAATCTTGCTGGCTAGGTATCTACCTACTTCGTGGTAAATAAGTAGTTTTTGTCTAGATACGCATTCTGAGCAGTAGTGTTAGGTTGGGTTATGGGTAGGATTTATTAATTTGGCAAACTTGCCTTTCAGCATCTTTGGAAAGCGAGAAAAAAGATAAATCCGGGATATTTTTATTCGAATTCAAACAGCCGAACGCACACAATATCGTCTGTCATATTTTCTTTTCTTGTCCATTCTCAGATCGGTACCTACTTTAAGTAGGCACGATCAAGAGAGAAAAATTAATGTGTTTATAAAATTCTAGCTGAGCGCGAGCATAGAAAATACCTCAAGCGTTCACACGAGCGCGCGCGTGACACTCGACTAATTTTAATCAGGTCGGCCGGTTACTTCGCTGTAGGTATATAACGGATGTACTGCGCGGAGTGAACCACGCCTGGTACAGGTGTAGATTTAAGCCTAGAAACGGACATAGGCTACCTTTTATCGTGAAAAAAGAGGTTTGAGGAGAGTTGGGCAAATAGAGGTGAAAGTTAGCTATGCATTCTATCATTTTTGAAGATATCCTGATGAAATTTGGTACAAAGATAAATAAAAGTTTGGGAACGGACCGGACACAGACTGCTTTTTATCGTGAAGAAAGGGGTGGAAGGGAGGGAATAGGGAATAAACCTCTGTGTAAAATTATTCATTTTTGAGGATATCCTGATGAAGTTTGGTAGAAAGATAGATTAGAGCTTGGGAATAATCGTTATAGAGAGGCAAGTGTATATGCTTGTAGAGGTTGAATAGAAAATCGAGCAGAGTCGAGTACGGTGCAAGTAAAGGTGCGACTAGAGAGGCGAGTAGAGAAACAATAGAGTCCAATAGAGAGTTGAGTAGAGAGTTAAGTAGAGATGCCAATGGAGAGGCGAGTAGAGAGACGAGTATAGAGGAGAGTTTTATAGAAATATAGTAAAGAGGCGGGTAAAAATATCTAGTCGTGTGTGTGATACAGAGGTGAGTAGAAAGTTGAGAACAGAAGCGAGTTAATAATCGTGGACAGAATTGTGTAGAGAAGCGAGTAGAGTTTCAAGTACAGAGTCGAGTAGAGAGGAAAGTGGAGAGTTGAGTAGAGAGTCGAGTACAATGGGCGAGTTTAATGCTCAATAGCGTTGTCTTATAATATATTTAAAGGAAACCACCAGCATTTTCACTGCTGTTTTCCTCGTCTTCTTTTTTATGAATATTTTTGGATGGTTACAAGACCTTAAAGACATGTCTTCATTTATACATAATTATCTTCGTTTGTTTATGATGATGATCATGAGTTGATGATGTTGTCTAGACGATGATGCTGATGGTGACGATGATGATGACTATGAAGATGAAGTATGATTGCTGCCTCAGTAAAGTTATGGGGACTTTACTAAAAGCTCCCTAGGGAGATTTGAAACAAATACGAAATGTCATAATTCATTTTAATGTTCCACTTTCCTACACTTCTGTGAGTTGTCCAAGACGTTATGTCTAAGAAAGCCACCATTTTCGTACATAAAAACTTGAATTTACACCAATCTCGGAAAATAAAATAATACCGCAATGCGTCTTGTCTTGCGTTCCCGCCAAACTCTCATCCATTAATTTAATTTATTTTTTTTGTAAATTTTGGGCTTGGTTACCTTTGAGCCACTTAGGTATTCATTTACATTTTTTTAAAGATTTTATTGGCAACTGGATATTCATTTACATTTACTTATAATGATGCCAGGATATATTAAACAAAAATAATCGTGTATTAACATAATCGATTTTAGGCATATTGGTTTTTCTGTGAAACTGTTCCTGTTTGAATAATAATATAATTAATACTTAACATATCACAGTCGTATTTTAAATCATATGAAATATTATTTTATTAACTCTGCACTAAATTAAACAAAAATATATTAATATGTATATATTTAAGACGATACTCATTTATCGATACCAAATCTCCTAATAATTTTTGGAAATATAAATGTTATAGCAACACACCCAACTGTCATTCCATTGGTTTTGACACCATATATGGTGAATACTGAATTTTATAATATTATACGTAGAAAATGTAAAATGAATCCTTTATGAACGACTCTGGCGCACGTTTGGAGACTGAACCCGATCCTAATGTTGACCCTGGCCTAAATATTGTTACTAAACGCAGAATGGACTGGATTACATGTTTGAGTTATGGTACTGTCATATAATAATAATTTTGAAAAGTGGTACTATAATAATACTTCTTAATATGTAGTGCAACTAAAAGTATAGTTATAATTACAGTTACTATAAGTATAGTCTGGTTTTTATAATCAAGGATTATTTTACCCACAATGAACAACAACAAAATGTGGTATAGGCATTAAAAAATTGGCATGATATTTCACATTTATAGCCTTCCGTGTGTATGTATAATGTATTTATGGCGTAGGAAAAAACCATTAGAAATAGTTTTATTTCAATTTGTAACATTCGCATAAAATTTCGACAAATTCAGTAATATTGAAATGCATAACCATTGAGACTTCTTCATAAAAAAATGAGATTGTCATATAAAATCATGTAACTACAACTTTTAAAAGGAAAGTTATTTGTTGGTCAGGGTATAAATGTATGGTTGGTAGTAGCGCCAATTCAGGCAATATGAATATAAAGTAATATTAATTAAGTATGTTTTTACTTGCAGTTATCAAGAACACACCAAATATGTCGTTCATGCTGGCAAAGAGCTGATCGAACAACCTCAAAATAATGTGCAATTTATATATCTGTCATCTATATATTTCAAATGAGACTAATGACTATAGCGAAGAAGCTATAAATCCATACTGCTGCAGCTGTATTGTAAGCGAAGGACGGAGAGTTGCAGTGCGAAGTAATGACAATTATTTGGTTCTTAAACTGGGCAAGATATGAAGCCAATATTAATCCAGCAACGGTTTTAGTACCTACACATTCTGTTAATATATGAGGCAGATTATTAAAAAATTATAATTAAAATGAATGTTTCATTTACATTAATCCGCTAAATGTACTTGTTTTAATAAAAAGTGTTGTGTGAACCTGGATACAACTTTATTAGAAAAATATGTTTATTGTTAGTGTCAGGTACTAGTTTCATATCATACTTGGTCAAATAGTAGTTGTTATGTTCATGCTTAGCCATAATCTCTAACAAAATGCATAATGTCCTTTATATAATATTATAAACAGAAAACAGTAGTATATTTTTGATGCCACTTAGGTGAAAGACAAGCACACGGCCCACCTGATGGAAAGTGGTTACCGTAGCCTATGAACGGTGAACGTGTGCAACACCAGAGGCGTCACACTCGCACTGCCAGGAACTATACTACACACATTATTCGAGTTGTAATGGTTGTCGTTAATGATGATGAAAAAGCCTTTGTTGTTTTAGAGGATTTGTGAAGGTTTACAGCCTTCTAAGGAGATATGGAACCAACACAAAAATCATAATTCACTGTAATGTCACTAATATCCCACTTTCATACTCTTATGTGTAATCTAAAGAAATGCAGTCTAATAACTAACGAGAAATATTTTTTTGTGACACATTTGCCACACTTCGTCATTATGCGCAGCCCTTTTCAAACAAAGTGTATACATTTTATTAAAATAAGCAAGCATATGTTTATCAAACACTCGCCATTTTGTAAAAAATAAGCAATCCAATCAACTGCTAGGGCAATCGTGACGAATTTTTGGTAGCCATCGTATTACGGCTTGTCAAACGCCCTGTCTCTCCAAATGACCGGCAAGTCCTCTAATATTGTCTATGATACTGGTGAAAAAAGCCATTTTCAACCTATTCTAATCAATCATATGCCAAGAACCTAAGCTAGCCAAGGGATTCGCTCAGTCAATGGAATAGAATAGGATAAAATAAATCAATTTATAGGAGTAAAATATTATTATGTTCATGATTTGTGATTTGATTCAACAAATATAATTATGCGCAACCTGCAATAGCCTAATTTTATGCATTTTATAAAAAAATAAATAAAAATACACCGTCATTCATATCAGCTGATCAAAAATCCGCCATTTTGTAGCGTTATCTCTGGCTTTTTATTAACGCTGGTGGAGCGTCCATTTTTGACGATTGTCAGTCGTATTCGTTCATGAAAGTAACATCTTGGCTAGGTATTAAATTGCTCCTCGCCGTTGGCTACCAAATTCGTCGTAAGCGTATGTCAGTTCCATACATTTCATAATCTATTCGTGTTTCGAATGGTTTCATCATGGCTAGCTTGTTGTAGATATTAATGTACTTCTCGGTCGTTGCAATCGATTGGACTGCTTGTAAATTCGGTTTGGCTTCCAATTTTAAGTTCTATCCGTTGAATCGTATTGCAAGTTGTAAATTCCATACATTTGTCATTCTATTCTATGCGTTTCTACTGACGATCGTGTCACTTGTCTAGAACCTCTGTATTGCCGCGAGTCGATAACTTCAAAGGCGCGGCGCTTTGAGGTGCAAATGTAAGCACAAGTCATGTGATTCCATTCGCGGCAAGCGACGATCGGTTCGCGCAGCGTGATGTGGCGTGGTCTGGTATGGCCTGGTGCGCCATGTGCTTTCGACAGGCCGTGAGACCCCGCCTTGATGAGGCAGTCCAAAACGTCTTCAAAGATTTTGTTAATTCTCGCTTCTGCAATGTTTTCAGCAAAGGAATCAATGAACTGCATATCAAATGGCAAAAATATTTTGATTAAATAAAAAAAACCGTTAAAATATTTTTTTCTTTTTCCAAATAATGCAATACAATGCAATACTCTTTATTGTACACCATAAACAATATTTACGAAAAAAAAGTTGCAATTTACAAATTATGAGGCAGTTCAAATGGCGGTCTTATCGCTAGGTGCGATTTCTAACACACAACTTAAGACAATGGAGTCTGTGCAGTGGAGTTATGCTTGGGCAGTTAAGTGGTGCACAAATATGGAGATTTTTTTTATTCATAGACATTATACAAATACATATATATCCATAGATACATATAGAAATATGATATGTACATATAATAATAAAAACAATAAAACTGCATAAAAATTATAATAATAACTAAATTTAATAATTATAACTATAATATAATTATAAATAAACATAATTTTACAGATACAGCGATACTTAATACATAGATATATAATAATAAAATTAAATCGAAACATAGCAATAATAATAGGCAGTTATATTGACAGGTAGTAGTTGTTAACTATATTTTTAAAAATTGGAAGAGATTGTGCGCTCCTTGTAGACACAAGTAGAGCGTTCCACAGAAGAGCAGCCTGTACTGAGAAAAAATTATCCAGGTAGTTAGTGGAATGCATTGGTAACTTCAGGAGCTGGTTTTCTGATGATCTCAGAACTCTAGAATGTTCTTTAAGATAGGTGGGTGTGCAAAGATTAAATTATATATTGTAAAGTAGAAATAGAATGTGAGTATTTCGGCGAAGTCTGATAGGGAGCCACTTAAGTTTAACAAGCCAAATATGAAACTAATATAGAAGTTTCGTATTCACTTAAGTTTATTAAGTTGTTCTTCGGTTAGGTCTCAATAGCTTGTATCGGCGTAGTCGAGGATCGGCAGCAGGAGAGATTGAGCTAACACTTTTTTCGTTGCAATGGGTAGAAAATTACAAAGTCGCCTCAGAGACCCCGCCGAAGTGTAAACCTTACGGTTTACCTCTTGCAGCTGAGGGACCCATGACATCGTGCTGTCGGTGTTCATAGATTCACAGTCAGTTCCATCAGCATTGAATGTAATTGACAGTATGCTCTTTTTAACATCACAAGCAGGTGTTGGAAGTACTGAAAGATAGTCTAAAGCTTTAGTTTTCCAATTAAAAACAGACGAAGCAGTGAAATGTTGATAACGACTCTTAGGTATTGTTTCTTGTTTCGAATTCAAAACTCCTAGTGATTTAAAATTTCATATGTAAGGACCTAATTTGATTAAAAGCATAAGATTTTTCAAAAATAAAACATTAAGATCGACATCAAATGTATGTAAAATGTGTAATGAATTTCTAACCCCAACAAAACCCCAAGTGCTATACCTTCACAAGATAATCACATATGTACAAGATAAACGTTGCAATCGTCTGAACTCGAGCACTATGTGTTATTAACTTAGACCGTGTAGATACAGCACATAACTTCTTATTTCACTTATCACAACGTTGCTCAAACTTTTGGGCTCACGAATCCAGTTGATACTAGGGCCCGTATTCTAAAACGACACTCAGTTCCGAATTTAAATTTGTTGTGAATTTTTCTTTTTTAACAGATTATCTATACAACCTGTCTTTAGATAAATCGAGATTCAGAACTAAGTTTTCTTTTCATTATTATAACTTATTTATTCATAACAATGAAATAGGGTGTAAATTTGTGGTAGTCTATTTGTGAGGTCAGCTACAAATGTAGTTTATCTAAGGACTGGTTACAGATAACATTCAAACCAGATCTATAATTCCGATTGTTACAGTACTATTAAGTAGGGATGAGAAAATTTGCAAGTTTCATTATTATTTAATTTGTGTCTGTTACGTGAACGTAATTTTGTTAAGTGTTAAGTGTACAGTTGCTACTGTTGTGCTCGCTGGCTGTTTATTCCAGAATCTGAAATTGTAGTAATCCCTAAACATGTGTTATCTAGGTATATTTGTTCATTGTAAGATATTAAAATTATCAATATTTTCTGTTTCCTTAAGCACAATTTGGTTCCCTACCCTTACGTACCTGTTGCCCTGTGAGGGATACGTGAAATTCATCACGTCTTTTACTTTTCATAAAAAACAAACTCTTTTATATAAATGGAAATTTCGATTTCAATGACTATTGAATGAATGTGATCCCATCAGGGACCAAATAAATTCATATTCGTAGTTTCAGTACTCAATTAAGAATCAAATTTTTCTTTTTTTCCATATCTGTCTATTATGGTGAAAAGTTCTCACAATAACACTGGAAAATTACGTTCTTAAGGAAGAACTTACCTATTGTTTTATATTTATCAGTAAATTGTAACGCTTACTATGATAGCAGTTTTCTTTTCAACCGAGGAAAAAAGCAAGTAGGTTCTCAAATCGACGCGTATTTTTTTTTATATGACTACGCGTAAGTTCTTGCCGAGTCCGATTTTGATAAAAAAAATTTATTGAAAAGAGTATACCCCTAAGTTGGTCCCATTTTAATTTGAAAATAAAAACCCAACCCTAAGGGTAGAAAAACAGGGGATGATTGATTGTTCACTCACTGATTGTAAGGTATGACCACGTATAACTTTTTAGAGAGTAGTCGGATTTTCATAATTCTTTTTTTATTGGAAAGAGTATACCCTAAAGTTAGTATGTAGCTTCTCATCCTCAAACAGTCTTTCCTCGTGTTGATCTAAACTTTCCTGTGAACGTGTTAATCTATTTTTTTTTAATTGCTTCCAACCTTTTTTTATCGTTATAAGATTCTTCTAAATATCTTTTTTCATTTGAGCAGCATTTTTTGTAGGCCTACACATGTTGGTATATAAAAAAAACTTAACTGTTTGAAAAAATATATTAGAAAAAAAAATATATAGTTTTATCACTTTAAGAAGTTATTAAGGTTAAAAATAAAAATAAATAAATATTTTTTGCTTTTTAGTTTTTTCGGCGGTTTATTTTTTTGTTAAAAAGTTTTTATGGTTTATAATTTAAAAACTAAGTTTTCTATAGAGTTTCTTGCTGTTTGGAGACTCCTTTTAGGTTTCGAATAATGTAGTTCATTTTTTGTAGTAAACTTACAAATTAGGCTTACCTGATAATTGAACTTACTCTTTGAATAGTTTTAATTTCTACATTTTAAAACGTTAATTAACAGTTATTAATGTGTATAATAAAGAAGTTTCTGCCAATTAATTCTTTGATATTTTAATTTTGTTTGTTCTGTTGATTTCTGTGTGTTTTGGACATAAATGTAACATCGTTAGCCTAGATCCTGAGAATCTAACCTCATATTTTTAATTTTATTATTGAAATTTGAATGTGCTATGCTAGATTACAATTTAACTATTCGCCAAATTTATTTTAAATTTATTCTGTCTATGGGACACGATTGATTCACAACTATCTATCCATCCTCTCACCCATTTTTATCTGTTATAGTAAAGTTTACATACTAATAAACAAACACGTTGTCATGACATTCTATGGCACCGAACTCATAATATACAGCAATTGCGTCACTCAATTTACCGTATGCGTAATAGTGTTAACAATTTTAAACACATGTATTGGAATCAAAACAAGTATTGAGTAATGTAATAGCTCTGAAACCCTCAAACACATGTCCAATTCGTCGATACAGGCTAATCTGTGATCGCTGCCCCGATGCCCCGAATGCCTCAAGCAAGCGGTTTACGTGCGAGCGCGGGCCATTAGTCAGAGTGACCGGCCGCATAAATTATACGCCCAATTAGTTACATTGATGGCCGTCGACGATTACTGATATCTAGATCAAAGAGCAACTGTCGTCATGGTTAAGTCGAGGCGGGAACGTTGCGTTTATTTGTTTATTTGCAGAAACTGACGATTCAGATTATGTTCTAACACGGTTATTACTACTAGCTGGTCTAGCTGCAATTCTCCGATGTCGCTACTAAGGCTGTGGAGGTTATATTATAGCAGTTGCTTCACAGAAAAT
Organism: Eilema caniola; assembly: GCA_949126895.1. NCBI lineage: Eukaryota > Metazoa > Arthropoda > Insecta > Lepidoptera > Erebidae > Eilema > Eilema caniola. The sequence goes on along the minus strand of OX421460.1, from coordinate 8,654,366 downwards.
ATCGGAGTTCAGCCAAACCCACAGTTTAGACTGATAAAACTGAACCCCGACGACATTTAAAGCTAGGATGATGAATGAGACTTTTTTTACTAGCAGATTATACCTGTGGCTCCATCTGCACGGAAATTAATTACGTTCCGAATGACTGAACGGAACTAAATGAAATATGGCACAGATGGATTACAGTTTGATAAAGACTTCTCTCAATTCCAAAAATATGTTCCTACAGTTCGCCTGAACGAGTTCAGTATTCAATGCGGGTGGAGCTGCAGACAATAGTGAGTGCATACCTACATACAAATTAGTGATGGGTCAACTTAGAAAGAGTACGACTCGAGTTAACTCGAATTGAAACGCATTTCGAGTTCGCAGCAAGAAACTACGTACATAATTTGTTGAAAATTATTAATTAACCGACTGCGCCAGCGAGGGTAAAGTTTTATTTACGCACATAATGTACGTGTATGGCAATTTGGCAAAAGACTTCCCTAAGCATGAGCCAGCCAGGTTATTAAATAACGTTACGGCTGAATATCATAGAGACCGTTAATTAGACTGCGCCGTTCAGTAAAGAGCTTAGTGGGTTAATTGAAGGGCAGATTAAGCTAATTGGCTACGAGATATGTATGAATGTATGTGTATAGTTTTTCTTATTCCTCTCTATAGGCATAAGGACTGAACGGATTTTGAATAATTTCGACGAATGAGTTGTCAATCACAAAATGAAAGGTATTCATTTCGCGAGTGTTATAGAGTAAAATAAAAAGAACCCGACTGCTGTCATTACTAAACTTTATAGGAAGGATTAAAATAAAAAAACTTATACACGGTTATATTAGTTCATACTTTTCTCACTAGTTATTAATCATAAATTTGTAATATTGTAACATTTGTGATCAGTAAATATAGGATGACATTGTGATCAGAAAATTTCGTATCGTCATCGGTGTCATTCGTCGATGTAATAGCAGAAATATTAAAGAATTAATTATACACCCAATCCTTTGCTTGGTCAGTTCCTGCCTACAACCCAATTCGAAATACTAAGAATCTAAATCAAGTTAATTCGAGTTAAGCGCAACTCGATCTAACTTGAGTTAGCGACTCGAGTTGACTCATCTCTTATACAAATCACCATAAGCAAGAAATAAGAAATTTTGAATTATATTCAGTATTAGGGTTCATATGAAAGGTTTAATGACAGTTCAGGAAGCTCGTGAAGTGTGTAAGAATAGAGGCAGCTGGCGGGCTTTTGTTTCTGCGTATCCTATTTCTAATACCCTATCTTCCCTTAGGGAAATAGGCATGAGCATCTGAGCATATGTATGTATCTAACATGGTTTCTCAGAAATCTCAGTGCTTTTCCCTTTATCCTCTTTGCAAAACTCTGCATATCAAGTTACAAAGATTTCTTCTAAATTTCTGGCAGCAACGCCTGTTATACAAATCCGTATGTTTTAAATGATAGTTTATATCTTAACTTACTGCGTCATCACCATTGCGTAGTTGATACATATATTAACAGATACAATAAGATAGTAAGAGTTCATACATAATTATGGGTATAAATAACTTGAAAGTACGCCAAAAGCATATTTAAACGAAAGTTCAAAAGGTTTTGTCGAGATATTTGAACACAGGCAGTGAAATATTTGTGTGCTATGAGCCTGAATTCTACGCAGTCTCAATAGAAATAGCTACGCACACGTTACAACGTAATGCGAAATGGTATGTTTTATAGTTGCAATATATATTGCAAAGTAGCCGGCAGTATATTGACTTATGTCCAGGGCAATATAATCCCGGCTATTTTAAGCGGGGTAAAAAAAAAATATCTGTCGTCGAAGATACATTTAATAGTCCTTCATTCTAAAATTCTCAGTTTCTGGCATGGTAGTTTTTGATTTCTGGATCAAAGTTCAGTTTTTCAGCAGGCGGAATGATTTTAAATCGACAGACTAAATATTAAAACGCCATATTCTCTGCAACTGGTACCTATGCTCGGTTACTAAACTTTTTATTGAGTTTTTACGACGAGGCATGCTTTTAGCTGTAAGTCCTCTAGGATTATATTACCAACTGTAGTAGGAAAACTAAAACCTCTAGTACCTACTCGTAGAGTCTGGCGGGCTACCATGGAACTGTATATCCGATACTTCAAGTCCGCACGACAGACGTAGTGTATACGATTTATGAAGTTACTTCGGAATTTTTCGGTACGTTTTAGGCCTAACGATGTGTCGCACGTACCATTTTTGAACCGATTGCAGTATAAATGCTTACTTGGTTCCAGTATACAAAACTTCTAACCGTAACTTACAATGTACATTTCTTGGTAGGCCTGCAGAGAAAGAACATTTGTTTTCATTACTGCTGCTAAAATGCTTACAAAAGGTTGAAATAAACACGTGCGTTCCATCGCCCACCGTCTATCAAAAACCTAACGAAGAACCACCTCTACTATACCTACCTTGAACATACGAATATATAAATTGAAGAAAAATAATATTTGTTATTGCTCCCATTTAAATACTCGTCCCATTAAATAATTCAGTTGGAACACTGTGAGAATGCTAATGAGTGATTATTTAATTAATATTATTTTCCTTACTCATTCTTACCTCACCGGGTGAGCCGGAGGCTAAATATTGTGCTTTCATAATGAATAATGTAAAATAATACTTCTATTTAATTTTATGTTACTTCTTTAAAACGTTATATCGGATGTACGAAAGATATAAGGGCTTTTCAAAAGTCTGTCTTTCGATAGAACTCTTTTCTCTTTTTCGCAGGTAAAGATAATAAAATTAATGGACGCATGTACAATAATACACATCTATCTATGTAATTATATAAAATCACTTGTCTTGACGACTGAGGTATCAATGCACAGCTTAAACAGCTGATCGTAGAGACCTGAAACTTAAAGGGTGTGTTCTTTGTATTTCGCAGGAATCCGAGAAGGGATTTTCTGAAATTCTACCCCTAAGGGGGTAAAAAACAAGCGTAAATTTTATATGGGTCAACGTGATTCCTTGGTCCCATTTACTTCAAATTTTGCAAAAAGAATTTTGAATAGAATTAATGGAAAACGTATTACTTATTTTACAGAATTTCACCCTCGAACAGGGTTAAAAAGTGTTAGAAAGTTATTTTGGGGTGATTTGCTTCGAAGCTCTCACACACACAAACCGTTTTGATATTACTACGGTTTGCGTGTGTGAGTACTTTTGATTTAAATTTTATTTGCCCGCGTGGATGTCACTTATCGTGCAGTGCTGTAAGTTTTAGCGTTGATATTCGAGCGTCGAGCGCTGAGAAGACACTCTACTCGTCGCTCTATTCAACACTTTACTCAGCTCTGCTTTCCACACTCTACTCGACTTAGTACTCGAATCTATACTCGCCTGTCTTCTGTAACGATGAATTTTCATCCCCGATCCCCCCCAACTTTCTCTTCTTCATGCATATGAATTTTAATTTCATGATTACATACGTACTTGTTTATACAATTGTGAATGTAAAAATAAAGTCAATTTATTTGCAAAATTCAACCATAAGGATAATCTCAATCTCATTATTGCTCAAATCTCCGGTTCTACTCAACCGATTGTGATCAAACAAACCTAAGATTATAAGTCTGATCAAAATCCTTCTAACAAAAAAAACCGTCCAGTAGCGTCCAGTAAATTTTGCATCCATTGCAAACAAACAGACAAACAGACAAAAATTCCAAACCATATATTTTCGTTTTCAGTATCGTTAAGAAAGCATAATCCGGTTATTTTTTAAATATCTCCTATGTAACGATACGACCACTTTACAAGTATATGATAGTGTAGAGTTTAGATGACGTTTTATTTTGATACATGTCAGAAAACACCATCTGATTTTATTAAAAAAAGGTTTAAATTACGTTAAAGGATTGTTGCAATGTAAATAGGTACTCTTTAAATATTTGATGATGAATGTCAGTGCATATTTGTCTCAAAAGGAAAAACTATTTGTTTCTAGGAGCAATACTGATGCAACGAGTCAAAGTGTTCAAGCTGGAATGCGGGCGCTCCGGCAAAAAGGTTGCAGCAGTACTCCATGTGGGGCCTAACCTGTGATTTATAAAGGTTACGTTGCCCCGCAGTGAAGTAATGATTCACTCTATAACTCACCAAGTTTCTTTGATGCCAGCTTGCCAACATCCAATTTTCATTTAACTTTTCTGGTTAATCCATACTAACTTTTAAACTCTCGCGTTCCCTGGTATATAATTAAGAGAACGGGAATTAACGCGATCATGGTATAAGGTACTTACATACCTTTTATCAGGCAATAAAAGATTCGATCAGGTTACACCGGCCGTGGTCACAGGCTGACTGGCTCAGCACGCCAGCCGTACTCGAATCCATGAGGTAGTAGGTTCTTAATCTACCCGCACATTTTAAATATTTTCTTTTCGCCACACATACCCCATGTCCCTATTCTGTAATCAAACTGTCGGGTATCTATCTAACTGCGCAGAAAAGTGAGGCTGCAGGTTTTTTTATCACGGGATTCCATGATGCAGATAATTTAAAACCATCTTCCTGATTGAAATTTTCATGTTTTTTTTATTTCAATCGCTTCACGTACTGCTCTTGAGTAAAAATGACGTTCCTTGAAGAATACATGCGTATGGTGGAATTCAAATCTATACTATTATATAATTGTAAAGTAGTCGTGTCTGTACATTGGAGATATTTAAAAAAAATACTTGGAGTATGTTATATTAACGATACTGAACACGAAAATATATTTTTTGGAATTCTTGTCTGTTTGTCTGTTTGTCTGTTTGTTCGCGATGGACGCAGAAACTACTGAACGGATTTCGATGAGGTTTTTTTTGTTAGAAAGGGCTTGCTCAGACTTAAAATCTTACGTTGGTTTGATCGCAATCGGTTGAGTAGAACCAGAGATGTGAGCAATAATGTCGCTTTTTTGCTTGAGATTATTTTTATGGTAGATTTTTTATAGCTTATCATATCTAAGCAACTATGTGAATACATAGACTTTATTTTTACATACACTATTGTGTATTTAAATTCGTATTTAATCAATAAATTAAAATTTGTAATTCTATAATTTAGTTACAAAAATACAACTAGATGGCGATCACGCATTTTTGAACAAGGTATGGTTTCGTTCACAACAGAGGTATATAAGAAAATATATTTTTTCATTCTATAATTTAGTTACATCAATACAACTAGATGGCGATCACGCAGTTTTGAACAAGATATAGTTTCGTGCACAACAGAATATATAAGAGCTGTCGATTCCTAAATTATGTTACGAATTTTCATATGTTACGAATGTTACGAATTTTCATTTCACAATTTCATTAAATATCCTGAATCTTGCTCTTCATCCTAGCATTAATCTCAGTCACATCCGAAGCTTTTTACCATCGTGGCGAGGATCCGCTTTTACCAATCTAACTGCGAATTTGGCTTACCCTTCGAAATTTCCCGTGAATCGACTGCCATCTGACCTCCACAACCCAAAGGCGATATCGAAGCATTGCATCTGGACCAGTTGGACTTTTGAGTGCTTCAACTACCCGTAACGACTGCCATAGCTGTTCGTATGGCAACTGAGACCGACGGCTTAACGTGATTTCCGAGGCACGACCAGACCAATGCAAATACCCATATTCATGCATACAAATATTTGCACTGAGCGGGAATCGAACACGCACCTCCTGCGTAGCAGCCGCGTTCAGTACCGCTACGCCACAGAGGCGGTTGACCCTTAACATCCTGCGTAATTCATACTAATATCATAACATAACGAGTCTGAAACTCTGTATGAAAGTTGTTAGACTGTGCTAACATTATAAATGTAAAAGGAACCCTGTCTATCTGTCTGTTGCCTTTCACGCTTTAAACGCTGAACTGAACCGATGTTGATGAAATTTGATACAGAATTGGATTAGAGTTTTAGAAAGGACATGGGCTAACCTTTATAGCCAATAAAGAAAATGTTAACGAGTTAAACCGATTAAGGACTAAGGGAACAAAAAAGAGGCACTGAAAAAAAGTAACTGGTATTACAGCTGTTCTGGTAGAAGTCGGTGCATAGCCCAAGAAAGCATATATAAATTAATTACATCATAGTACTTCAGGCACATTAAACAATGTTGGCGCCGACTTCTAACAGTGTTTCTTGAAGTCGGTTTAACTTTATTATTACAATTTTATTTATTTTACCTTTATAGTGTCTAAGTATCTAGCCGATTCATCATTGATCATTTGCTTAGTTTGTTAGTTGTTTTTATTATCAGTTTAACATCATGATTTTAGAGGCAAATACTCAAATTATGTAAAAGCAATAGGAACAGCATCTTTGCCTACATTTTGAGGATTTCCATAGATTCCTAGATTCTTACTCTCTGGATCCCGCCATCTGATTCTGACTCCCTTGACCAGGAGCCACCCTTCTCTTTCCAACAAAAAAAAATCCGTTTCGCAAATTATGGCATTGACATATAACGGTTCTTCGCCTATTTAGTTCCCATAGTAGTAGAATTCTGAGAAATCCTGATACATGAATTCATATTTTGTGGTAGTAGCAATGGGTCCCTATAACTCAATTCCTGCTGGCTTCCCTTTGCATAGATGGTAGAGACGTTTAAATTCGATAAACTCTCCATTTAGAAAATTTTCACTCTTTGCCACTCTTCTTCATCCTAGCGTCAATCCCAGTCGCGTCCGAAGCTTTACAATTGGAGTCTAGGGTCAGCTTTTTACCAGTCTAACTACGGATTTGGCAAAACTGCGATATTTTCTGTGAAGCGACTGCCATCTGACCTCCACAACCCAAAGGTGATGTAGAAGCATTGCAGCTAGACCAGTTGTTGGATTTTTGAGGGCCTCAACTACCCGTAACGACTGCCATAGATGTTTGTATGACAACCGGGACCGACGACGGTTTAACGTGCTCTCCGAGGCATGACCAGACCAATGCAAATACCCATATTTATGCATACAAATATTTGCGCTCAGCGGGGATCGAACCCGCGCCTCCTGCGTAGCGGCCGCGTTCACACACTTTGCCACTGTTATGGCTTTACTGGGGAACATTCTCCCTACCAGAGCCACTGAGAAAACGTACTTAAGGCTGATAAATGTCACTGCACTAATTTACACAATGTATATTGATTAATACGCACGTGCTGTAAAGTGTTTTTATTAAGTTGTATTTTATCAATGGTTACAATACTGAAATTTTAATAGAAAGCGCCTAGGCATTATTTTTTGAAAACGAAACCACATGATTGCTACCACAAACAAAGTAGGCGCTTTTTCCTGTAATTTTGAAGTTTTATCTCAGGTTATTTCGTTTATTCATTCATTATTAGTACGTTACATTTTAGGCATACAAATACTATAAGTTACATAAATATTTTGTCACAGTCATACCAAAGACATAGAATATGTCCGCATCTGGATTTTTTTCAAAAAGGCATTCAGGTGTTGCACAGCTCTGTAAGTAGGGCTACTCTATACCAAAAAACGCTAAGCTGGTGGGCAAGTCCAGAGCTAATGCTGTCGCCGTCCAGCGCCACGCGTGTACCTGTCCGGCACATAGAAGTGGATACATTCACGACCCAAAGGGTTGTCCACTTTAAAATTTAAATGCAAATAATAGTACAAGACGTGCGCTAACTCCCGCCTAAGTCGTAATGTATCAAGACCAACCACCCCTGATACGAAGATGGACGGGTAAATAAATGGATAGGATCTCGGCATCATTTACCGGACTTCTTCGATATGGGATCCTTCTGAAAGCATACGCTATCCAACACCATAAAAATTACCAAATCCCGTTTATCATTCAATGAATTGCTAACTTCCTTTTGAGTGAAAATTCATCAATGAATAAATCCTGATGAAATAGATAGCATAAGAGCTTGGGAAAAGGTATAATGGAGTAGAAAAGAGAGACAACTGGGAAGAAACAAGGTTAGGGGCAGAGTTGGGAGCAGAGAGTAGAATAGAGATGCAAGTTAGAAAGTCGAGTGGATAGGCAAGTTTTTAAATGTTTTTTGATGTTCTTGATGCTAGACAAATGTGTACATTCGTTCATATTTAGTCTTGAGCAATCAATCTTTGTATTTTGACATTTCAAAATGCTGCAATGGAGTTTATTGCTCCACTAGCGCCTAAGAAGCGGTGGTAAATTTAGTTTTAAGCGGAATTTGACGGCAAAAGATGTAATCACGTTGCACAATTTTGCGAAATAAAGAATTTGAATTTGAAGTAGGGAGTCGAGTAGAGAGGCTATTAGAGAAGTGAATGAGAGGCAGGTGGAGAGGCGAGTAGAGAGTCCAGTACAGAGTTAAGTAGAGTCGAGTAGAGAGTGAAACAGGGATGATTAGAGAGGCAAGTAGAAAGTCGAGTAAAGAGTCAAATAGAGAGGCGAGAAGAGTATCTATTAAGCTCTCAATGCTCGACTGTGCGCTAAAATTTACGACACTACGCGATAGGCGACATCCACGCGGGCGAAGCCGCGGGCAACAGCTAGTTATACATATAATCATAACTTATATGGCTTTTGTATAGGTATCATAAATAGCGGATGTAATGTAATCTCCGCCCGCGTGGATATCGCTTACCGTACAGTGCTGTAACTTTTAAAGTTGAGAGTCGAGCGTTAAGCGCTGAGTAGGCTCTCTACACGTCTCTCTATTCAACTCCCTACTCGCCTCTCTATTCGACCCTCTACGTAGCCCTGTATTCCACTCTTTATTCGACTTAGTACTTGAATCTATACTTGCCTCTCTACTCGATTCTCTATTCACTATTATTCGACTTTCTACGTTCCTCTCTATTTGCTTCTCCATTCGCTCCTTTAATCGCCTCTCTACTCGACTCACTAATCTCCTCTTTCGTCTCCTCGTCACTATACTCGTCATTCTACCTGCATCTCTACTCAACTCTGTACTCCTCTTACCTTTGCCCTTCCTCCCTATTCCTCACTGCCCCTATTCACCTCTTCTTCTCCCCCGTTGTATCTCTCCTCTACTCCACTATGTTTTTCCCCAAGCTCTATTCTGTCTATGCATGTATTTCATCAGGATTTCAGCAACGATGAATTTTTATCCTCGATCCTCCACCTTTCTCTTCTTCATCTTATCATATAAATATCCATATTCATTCATGCACTTAGCGGGGATCGAACCGACGACGCCTCCTGCGTAGCAGCGGCATTTACCATCGCCACGCCACAGAGGCTTTAACCCCTATTTTCACGATTCAATCAAATAAATAGACTACAGTATCTATTACTGGACTGCCTCGCCTAATGTGCGCCATTTTTTGCCAGCCACCTTTTTCACGATTAAAAGTCACCTATAGCCTAATCCATCTTTACACAAAATTTCATCTAGATTTCTTCAAAACATAATGTTAATTTTTTTATTATAATACCCTCTTTAACTCAATTTTTCGTGATAAGAGGAGGCTATATCCCATGTCTGTTCGCAAGCTCTAATCCAACTTTGTACCTAATTGCATCAATTGCATCAAGATCAGTTTAGTGGTTTAGGCGTGAAAGGGCTACAGACTGGCAGAGTGACTTAATTGCTTTCGCATCTATCTATACTATTATATAATTGTAAAGTAGTCGTGTCTGTACATTGGAGATATTTAAAAAAAATACTTGGAGTATGTTATATTAACGATACTGAACACGAAAACATATTTTTTGGAAATCCTGTCTGTTTGTCTGTTTGTTCGCGATGGACGCAAAAACTACTGAACGGATTTCGATGCGGTTTTTTTTGTTAGAAAGGGCTTGCTCCAATTTAAAATCTTACGTTTGTTTGATCACAATCGGTTGAGTAGAACCAGAGATGTGAGCAATAATGTCGCTTTTTTACTTGAGATTATTTTTATGGTATATTTTTTATAGCTTATTATATCTAAGCAACTATGTAAATAAATAGACTTTATTTTTACATACACAATTGTGTTTACAGATTCGTATTTAATCAATAAATTAAAATTTGAGATTTTATTATTTAGTTACAAAAATACAACTAGATGGCGATCACGCATTTTTGAACAAGGTATGGTTTCGTTCACAACAGAGGTATATAAAAAAAATTTCTTTTTTATTCTATAATTTAGTTACATCAATACAACTAGATGGCGATCACGCAGTTTTGAACAAGATATAGTTTCGTGCACAACAGAAAATATAAGAGCTGTCATTTCGATTCCTACAAAATGTTTCAGATTTTCACAATTTCATTAAATATCCTGAGTCTTCTTCTTCATCCTAGCAAGCATTAATCTCAGTCGCATCTGAAGCAATTTTACCTTCGAGGCGAGGATCCGCTTTTACCAGTCTGCGAATTTGGCTGAACCTTCGAAATTTCCCGTGAATCGACTGCCATCCAACCTCCACAACCCAAAGGCGATATCGAAGCATTGCATCTGGACCAGTTGTTAGACTTTTGAGGCGGCCATAGCTGTTCGTATGGCAAGTGAGACCGACGGCTTAACGTAATTTCCGAGGCACGACCAGACCAATGCAAATACCCATATTCATGCATACAAATATTTGCACTGAGCGGGAATCGAACACGCACCTCCTGCGTAGCAGCCGCGTTCAGTACCGCTACGCCACAGAGGCGGTCGACCCTTAATATCCTGCGTACCTAATTCATACTAATATCATAACATAACGAGTCTGAAACTCTGTATGAAAGTTGTTAGACTGTGCTAACATTATAAATGTAAAAGGAAATCTGTCTGTTGCCTTTCACGCTTTAAACGCTGAACTGAACCGATGCTGATGAAATTTGATGCAGAATTGGATTAGAGTTTAAGAAAGGACATGGGCTAACCTTTATTGCCAATAAATAAAATGTTAACGACTTAAACCGATTAAGGACTAAGGGAACAAAAAAGAGGCACTGAAAAAAGTAACTGATATTACAGCTGTTCTGGTAGAAGTCGGTGCATAGCCCGAGAAACCATATATAAATTAATTACATCATAGTACTTCAGGCACATTAAACAATGTTGGCACCGACTTCTAACAGTGTTTCTTGAAGTCGGTTTAACTTTATTATAATAATTTTATTTATTTTACCTTTATAGTGTCTAAGTATCTAAGCGATTCATCGTTGATCATTTGCTTAGTTTGTTATTTGTTTTTATTATCAGTTTACTCAAATTATGTAAAAGCAATAGAAACAGCATCTTTGCCTACATTTTGAGGATTTCCCTAGATTTCTAGATTCTTACTCTACTCCCTTGGCCAGGTACCGCCCTTCCCTTTTCAACCAAAAAAAAAATCGAAATCTGTTTCGCAAATTATGACCTTAACATATAACGGTTCTTCGCCTATTTAGTTCACAGAGTAATAGAATTCTGAGAAATCTTGATACATGAATTCATATTTTGTGGTAGTGGCGATGGATCCCTATAACTCAATTCCTGCCGGCTTCCCTTTGCATAGATGGTAGAGACGTTTAAATTCGATAAACTACATCGAGGTAAGAACTATCTTCCACCGTCTTCCATTTAGAAAATTTTCACCCTTTGCCACTCTTCTTCATCCTAGCGTCAATCCCAGTCGCATCCGAAGCTTTACAATTGGAGTCTAGGGTCAGCTTTTTACCAGTCTAACTGCGGATTTGGCAAACCTGCGATATTTTCTGTGAAGCGAATGCCATCTGACCTCCACAACCCAAAGGTGATATAGAACATTGCAGCTAGATCAGTTGTTGAATGTTTGAGGGCCTCAACTACCCGTAACGACTGCTATAGATGTTTGTATGACAACCGGGACCGACGACGGCTTGACGTGCTCTCCGAGGCATGACCAGACCAAGGCAAATATCCATATTCATGCATACAAATATTTGCACTGAGCGGGGATCGAACCCGCGCCTCTTGCGTAGCGGCCGCGTTCACACACTTTGCCACTGTTATGGCTTTACTGGGGAACATTCTCCCTACCAGAGCCACTGAGAAAACGTACTTAAGGCTGATAAATGTCACTGCACTAATTTACACAATGTATATTGATTAATATGCACGTGCTGTAAAGTGTTATTATTAAGTTGTATTTTATCAATTGTTACAATACTGTAATTTTAATAGAAAGCGCCTAGACATTCATTTTTTGAAAACGAAACAACATGATTGCTACCACAAACAAAGTAGGCGTTTTTCCTGTAATTTTGAAGTTTTCTCTCAGGTTATTTCATTTATTCATTCATTATTAGTACGTTACATTTTAGGCATACAAATACTATAAGTTACATAAATATTTTGTAACAGTTTTACCAAAGACATAGAATATGTCCGCATCTGGATTATTTTTCAAAAAGGCATTCAGGTATTGCACAGCTCTGTAAGTAGGGCTACTCTATACCAAAAAACGCCAAGCTGGTGGGCAAGTCCAGAGCTAATGCTGTCGCCGTCCAGCGCCACGCGTGTACCTGTCCGGCACATAGAAGTGGATACATTCACGACCCGAAGGGTTGTCCACTTTGAAATTTAAATGCAAATAATAGTACATGACGTGCGCTAACTCCCGCCTAAGTCGTAATGTATCAAGACCGACCATCCCTGATACGAAGATGGACGGGTAAATAAATGGATAGGATCTCGGCATCAGATACCGGATATATTCGATATGGGATCCTTCTGAAAGTATACGCTATCCAACACCATAAGAATTACAAAATTCCGTTTATCATTCAACGAATTGCGAACTTCCTTTTGAGTGAAAATTCATCAATGAATAGATCCTGATGAAATAGACCCATAAGAGCTTGGGGAAAGGTATAGTGGAGTAGAAAAGAGAGACAACTGGGTAGAAACAAGGTTAGGGGCAGAGATGGGAGCAGAGAGTAGAATAGAGATGCAAGTTAGAAAGTCGAGTAGAGTGGCGAGTGGATAGGCAAGTCTTTAAAATGTTTTTTGATGTTCTTGATGCTAGACAAATGTGTACATTCGTTCATATTTAGTCTTAAGCAATCAATCTTTGTATTTTGACATTTCAAAATGCTGTAATGGAGTTTGTTGTTCCACTAGCGCCTAAGAAGCGGTGGTAAATTTGGTTTTAAGCGGAATTTAACGGCAAAAGATGTAATCACGTTGCACAATTTTGCGTAATAAAGAATTTGAATTTGAAGTAGGGAGTCGAGTAGAGAGGCTATTAGAGAAGTTAATGGTAGGCAGGTGGAGAGGCGAGTAGAGAGTCCAGTACAGAGTCGATTAGAGAGTGAAACAGGGATGATTAGAGAGGCGCGGGTAACAGCTAGTTTATAATATTAGTATGGATTACATAGTTAACTAGCTTTTGCCCGCGGCTTCGCCCGCGTGGATGTCGCTTATCGCGTAGTGTCGTAAATTTTAGCGCACAGTCGAGCATTGAGAGCTTAATAGATACTTTTCTCGCCTCTCTATTTGACTCTTTACTCGACTTTCTACTTGCCTCTCTAATCATCCCTGTTTCACTCTCTAGTCGACTCTACTTAACTCTGTACTGGACTCTCTACTCGCCTCTCCACCTGCCTCTCATTCACTTCTCTAATAGCCTCTCTACTCGACTCCCTACTTCAAATTCAAATTCTTTATTTCGCAAAATTGTGCAACGTGATTACATCTTTTGCCGTCAAATTCCGCTTAAAACTAAATTTACCACCGCTTCTTAGGCGCTAGTGGAGCAACAAACTCCATGGCAGCATTTTGAAATGTCAAAATACAAAGATTGATTGCTTAAGACTAAATATGAACGAATGTACACATTTGTCTAGGATCAAGAACATCAAAAAACATTTAAAAAACTTGCCTATCCACTCGACTTTCTAACTTGCATCTCTATTCTACTCTCTGCTCCCAACTCTGCCCCTAACCTTGTTTCTTCCCAGTTGTCTCTCTTTTCTACTCCATTATACCTTTTCCCAAGCTCTTATGCTATCTATTTCATCAGGATTTATTCATTGATGAATTTTCACTCAAAAGGAAGTTAGCAATTCATTGAATGATAAACGGAATTTGGTAATTTTTATGGTGTTGGATAGCGTATGCTTTCAGAAGGATCCCATATCGAAGAAGTCCGGTAAATGATGCCGAGATCCTATCCATTTATTTACCCGTCCATCTTCGTATCAGGGGTGGTTGGTCTTGATACATTACGACTTAGGCGGGAGTTAGCGCACGTCTTGTACTATTATTTGCATTTAAATTTTAAAGTGGACAACCCTTTGGGTCGTGAATGTATCCACTTCTATGTGCCGGACAGGTACACGCATGGCGCTGGACGGCGACAGCATTAGCTCTGGACTTGCCCACCAGCTTAGCGTTTTTTGGTATAGAGTAGCCCTACTTACAGAGCTGTGCAACACCTGAATGCCTTTTTGAAAAAAATCCAGATGCGGACATATTCTATGTCTTTGGTATGACTGTGACAAAATATTTATGTAACTTATAGTATTTGTATGCCTAAAATGTAACGTACTAATAATGAATGAATAAACGAAATAACCTGAGATAAAACTTCAAAATTACAGGAAAAAGCGCCTACTTTGTTTGTGGTAGCAATCATGTGGTTTCGTTTTCAAAAAATAATGCCTAGGCGCTTTCTATTAAAATTTCAGTATTGTAACCATTGATAAAATACAACTTAATAAAAACACTTTACAGCACGTGCGTATTAATCAATATACATTGTGTAAATTAGTGCAGTGACATTTATCAGCCTTAAGTACGTTTTCTCAGTGGCTCTGGTAGGGAGAATGTTCCCCAGTAAAGCCATAACAGTGGCAAAGTGTGTGAACGCGGCCGCTACGCAGGAGGCGCGGGTTCGATCCCCGCTGAGCGAAAATATTTGTATGCATAAATATGGGTATTTGCATTGGTCTGGTCATGCCTCGGAGAGCACGTTAAACCGTCGTCGGTCCCGGTTGTCATACAAACATCTATGGCAGTCGTTACGGGTAGTTGAGGCCCTCAAAAATCCAACAACTGGTCTAGCTGCAATGCTTCTACATCACCTTTGGGTTGTGGAGGTCAGATGGCAGTCGCTTCACAGAAAATATCGCAGTTTTGCCAAATCCGTAGTTAGACTGGTAAAAAGCTGACCCTAGACTCCAATTGTAAAGCTTCGGATGCGACTGGGATTGACGCTAGGATGAAGAAGAGTGGCAAAGAGTGAAAATTTTCTAAATGGAGAGTTTATCGAATTTAAACGTCTCTACCATCTATGCAAAGGGAAGCCAGCAGGAATTGAGTTATAGGGACCCATTGCTACTACCACAAAATATGAATTCATGTATCAGGATTTCTCAGAATTTTACTACTATGGGAACTAAATAGGCGAATAACCGTTATATGTCAATGCCATAATTTGCGAAACGGATTTTTTTTTTGTTGGAAAGAGAAGGGTGGCTCCTGGTCAAGGGAGTCAGAATCAGATGGCGGGATCCAGAGAGTAAGAATCTAGGAATCTATGGAAATCCTCAAAATGTAGGCAAAGATGCTGTTCCTATTGCTTTTACATAATTTGAGTATTTGCCTCTAAAATCATGATGTTAAACTGATAATAAAAACAACTAACAAACTAAGCAAATGATCAATGATGAATCGGCTCGATACTTAGACACTATAAAGGTAAAATAAATAAAATTGTAATAATAAAGTTAAACCGACTTCAAGAAACACTGTTAGAAGTCGGCGCCAACATTGTTTAATGTGCCTGAAGTACTATGATGTAATTAATTTATATATGCTTTCTTGGGCTATGCACCGACTTCTACCAGAACAGCTGTAATACCAGTTACTTTTTTTCAGTGCCTCTTTTTTGTTCCCTTAGTCCTTAATCGGTTTAACTCGTTAACATTTTCTTTATTGGCTATAAAGGTTAGCCCATGTCCTTTCTTAAACTCTAATCCAATTCTGTATCAAATTTCATCAACATCGGTTCAGTTCAGCGTTTAAAGCGTGAAAGGCAACAGACAAATAGACAGGGTTCCTTTTACATTTATAATGTTAGCACAGTCTAACAACTTTCATACAGAGTTTCAGACTCGTTATGTTATGATATTAGTATGAATTACGCAGGATGTTAAGGGTCAACCGCCTCTGTGGCGTAGCGGTACTGAACGCGGCTGCTACGCAGGAGGTGCGTGTTCGATTCCCGCTCAGTGCAAATATTTGTATGCATGAATATGGGTATTTGCATTGGTCTGGTCGTGCCTCGGAAATCACGTTAAGCCGTCGGTCTCAGTTGCCATACGAACAGCTATGGCAGTCGTTACGGGTAGTTGAAGCACTCAAAAGTCCAACTGGTCCAGATGCAATGCTTCGATATCGCCTTTGGGTTGTGGAGGTCAGATGGCAGTCGATTCACGGGAAATTTCGAAGGGTAAGCCAAATTCGCAGTTAGATTGGTAAAAGCGGATATCCTCGCCACGATGGTAAAAAGCTTCGGATGTGACTGAGATTAATGCTAGGATGAAGAGCAAGATTCAGGATATTTAATGAAATTGTGAAATGAAAATTCGTAACATACGAAAATTCGTCACATAATTTAGGAATCGACAGCTCTTATATATTCTGTTGTGCACGAAACTATATCTTGTTCAAAACTGCGTGATCGCCATCTAGTTGTATTGATGTAACTAAATTATAGAATGAAAAAATATATTTTCTTATATACCTCTGTTGTGAACGAAACCATACCTTGTTCAAAAATGCGTGTTCGCCATCTAGTTGTATTTTTGTAACTAAATTATAGAATTACAAATTTTAATTTATTGATTAAATACGAATTTAAATACACAATAGTGTATGTAAAAATAAAGTCTATGTATTCACATAGTTGCTTAGATATGATAAGCTATAAAAAATCTACCATAAAAATAATCTCAAGCAAAAAAGCGACATTATTGCTCACATCTCCCAGCCAGCAGGAATTGAGTTATAGGGACCCATTGCTACTACCACAAAATATGAATTCATGTATCAGGATTTCTCAGAATTCTACTACTATGGGAACTAAATAGGCGAAGAACCGTTATATGTCAAGGCCATAATTTGCGAAACGGATTTTTTTTTTGTTGGAAAGAGAAGGGTGGCTCCTGGTCAAGGGAGTCAGAATCAGATGGCGGGATCCAGAGAGTAAGAATCTAGGAATCTATGGAAATCCTCAAAATGTAGGCAAAGATGCTGTTCCTATTGCTTTTACATAATTTGAGTATTTGCCTCTAAAATCATGATGTTAAACTGATAATAAAAACAACTAACAAACTAAGCAAATGATCAATGATGAATCGGCTAGATACTTAGACACTATAAAGGTAAAATAAATAAAATTGTAATAATAAAGTTAAACCGACTTCAAGAAACACTGTTAGAAGTCGGCGCCAACATTGTTTAATGTGCCTGAAGTACTATGATGTAATTAATTTATATATGCTTTCTTGGGCTATGCACCGACTTCTACCAGAACAGCTGTAATACCAGTTACTTTTTTTCAGTGCCTCTTTTTTGTTCCCTTAGTCCTTAATCGGTTTAACTCGTTAACATTTTCTATACCACGCCACTATATACCAAGATTGGTTAGAGAGGCGATTGAAATTAAAAAGTATAAAAATTTCAATCGTGAGGAAGGGTTTCAATGCCGAACGTCTGGTATCCAGTGGTCCGCCTATGCAAAAACCGTGAACCAGCCGAATTAAAATCGCGAGTGGATACTGTGAGTGTAGTGAGTCGTGATCGAGTTTGCAGTTCTAGTGAAACCAGTGGTAGTGGTACTGACAATGTAACGCGTCACAAAAGAGTGCGTAAGAGGGTAGACCGATATGTCTGCGCTTAAAACTTTTCTCCGTCAACCGCCAGTACTTCAGTTCTTCCGTGATCATGGCGCTTGCAACAGTGCCGAAATATCGGAAACTCAACAAATCATTACATGGTAAATATCCCGAAAACTTTAATAATTTTCTTTATTGGCTATAAAGGTTAGCCCATGTCCTTTCTAAAACTCTAATCCAATTCTGTATCAAATTTCATCAACATCGGTTCAGTTCAGCGTTTAAAGCGTGAAAGGCAACAGACAGATAGACAGGGTTCCTTTTACATTTATAATGTTAGCATAGTCTAACAACTTTCATACAGAGTTTCAGACTCGTTATGTTATGATATTAGTATGAATTACGCAGGATGTTAAGGGTCAACCGCCTCTGTGGCGTAGCGGTACTGAACGCGGCTGCTACGCAGGAGGTGCGTGTTCGATTCCCGCTCAGTGCAAATATTTGTATGCATGAATATGGGTATTTGCATTGGTCTGGTCGTGCCTCGGAAATCACGTTAAGCCGTCGGTCTCAGTTGCCATACGAACAGCTATGGCAGTCGTTACGGGTAGTTGAAGCACTCAAAAGTCCAACTGGTCCAGATGCAATGCTTCGATATCGCCTTTGGGTTGTGGAGGTCAGATGGCAGTCGATTCACGGGAAATTTCGAAGGGTAAGCCAAATTCGCAGTTAGATTGGTAAAAGCGGATATCCTCGCCACGATGGTAAAAAGCTTCGGATGTGACTGAGATTAATGCTAGGATGAAGAGCAAGATTCAGGATATTTAATGAAATTGTGAAATGAAAATTCGTAACATACGAAAATTCGTCACATAATTTAGGAATCGACAGCTCTTATATATTCTGTTGTGCACGAAACTATATCTTGTTCAAAACTGCGTGATCGCCATCTAGTTGTATTGATGTAACTAAATTATAGAATGAAAAAATATATTTTCTTATATACCTCTGTTGTGAACGAAACCATACCTTGTTCAAAAATGCGTGTTCGCCATCTAGTTGTATTTTTGTAACTAAATTATAGAATTACAAATTTTAATTTATTGATTAAATACGAATTTAAATACACAATAGTGTATGTAAAAATAAAGTCTATGTATTCACATAGTTGCTTAGATATGATAAGCTATAAAAAATCTACCATAAAAATAATCTCAAGCAAAAAAGCGACATTATTGCTCACATCTCTGGTTCTACTCAACCGATTGCGATCAAACCAACGTAAGATTTTAAGTCTGAGCAAGCCCTTTCTAACAAAAAAAACCTCATCGAAATCCGTTCAGTAGTTTCTGCGTCCATCGCGAACAAACAGACAAACAGACAAACAGACAAACAGACAAACAGACAAGAATTCCAAAAAATATATTTTCGTGTTCAGTATCGTTAATATAACATACTCCAAGTATTTTTTTTTAAATATCTCCAATGTACAGACACGACTACTTTACAATTATATAATAGTATAGACTAGCTGTTGCCCGCGGCTTCGCCCGCGTGGATGTCGCTTATCGCGTAGTGTCGTAAATTTTAGCGCACAGTCGAGCATTGAGAGCTTAATAGATACTCTTCTCGCCTCTCTATTTGACTCTTTACTCGACTTTCTACTTGCCTCTCTAATCATCCCTGTTTCACTCTCTACTCGACTCTACTTAACTCTGTACTGGACTCTCTACTCGCCTCTCCACCTGCCTCTCATTCACTTCTCTAATAGCCTCTCTACTCGACTCCCTACTTCAAATTCAAATTCTTTATTTCGCAAAATTGTGCAACGTGATTACATCTTTTGCCGTCAAATTCCGCTTAAAACTAAATTTACCACCGCTTCTTAGGCGCTAGTGGAGCAACAAACTCCATTGCAGCATTTTGAAATGTCAAAATACAAAGATTGATTGCTTAAGACTAAATATGAACGAATGTACACATTTGTCTAGCATCAAGAACATCAAAAAAACATTTAAAAAACTTGCCTATCCACTCGACTTTCTAACTTGCATCTCTATTCTACTCTCTGCTCCCAACTCTGCTCCTAACCTTGTTTCTTCCCAGTTGTCTCTCTTTTCTACTCCATTATACCTTTTCCCAAGCTCTTATGCTATCTATTTCATCAGGATTTATTCATTGATGAATTTTCACTCAAAAGGAAGTTAGCAATTCATTGAATGATAAACGGAATTTGGTAATTTTTATGGTGTTGGATAGCGTATGCTTTCAGAAGGATCCCATATCGAAGAAGTCCGGTAAATGATGCCGAGATCCTATCCATTTATTTACCCGTCCATCTTCGTATCAGGGGTGGTTGGTCTTGATACATTACGACTTAGGCGGGAGTTAGCGCACGTCTTGTACTATTATTTGCATTTAAATTTTAAAGTGGACAACCCTTTGGGTCGTGAATGTATCCACTTCTATGTGCCGGACAGGTACACGCGTGGCGCTGGACGGCGACAGCATTAGCTCTGGACTTGCCCACCAGCTTAGCGTTTTTTGGTATAGAGTAGCCCTACTTACAGAGCTGTGCAACACCTGAATGCCTTTTTGAAAAAAATCCAGATGCGGACATATTCTATGTCTTTGGTATGACTGTGACAAAATATTTATGTAACTTATAGTATTTGTATGCCTAAAATGTAACGTACTAATAATGAATGAATAAACGAAATAACCTGAGATAAAACTTCAAAATTACAGGAAAAAGCGCCTACTTTGTTTGTGGTAGCAATCATGTGGTTTCGTTTTCAAAAAATAATGCCTAGGCGCTTTCTATTAAAATTTCAGTATTGTAACCATTGATAAAATACAACTTAATAAAAACACTTTACAGCACGTGCGTATTAATCAATATACATTGTGTAAATTAGTGCAGTGACATTTATCAGCCTAAAGTACGTTTTCTCAGTGGCTCTGGTAGGGAGAATGTTCCCCAGTAAAGCCATAACAGTGGCAAAGTGTGTGAACGCGGCCGCTACGCAGGAGGCGCGGGTTCGATCCCCGCTGAGCGCAAATATTTGTATGCATAAATATGGGTATTTGCATTGGTCTGGTCATGCCTCGGAGAGCACGTTAAACCGTCGTCGGTCCCGGTTGTCATACAAACATCTATGGCAGTCGTTACGGGTAGTTGAGGCCCTCAAAAATCCAACAACTGGTCTAGCTGCAATGCTTCTACATCACCTTTGGGTTGTGGAGGTCAGATGGCAGTCGCTTCACAGAAAATATCGCAGTTTTGCCAAATCCGTAGTTAGACTGGTAAAAAGCTGACCCTAGACTCCAATTGTAAAGCTTCGGATGCGACTGGGATTGACGCTAGGATGAAGAAGAGTGGCAAAGGGTGAAAATTTTCTAAATGGAGAGTTTATCGAATTTAAACGTCTCTACCATCTATGCAAAGGGAAGCCAGCAGGAATTGAGTTATAGGGACCCATTGCTACTACCACAAAATATGAATTCATGTATCAGGATTTCTCAGAATTCTACTACTATGGGAACTAAATAGGCGAAGAACCGTTATATGTCAAGGCCATAATTTGCGAAACGGATTTTTTTTTTGTTGGAAAGAGAAGGGTGGCTCCTGGTCAAGGGAGTCAGAATCAGATGGCGGGATCCAGAGAGTAAGAATCTAGGAATCTATGGAAATCCTCAAAATGTAGGCAAAGATGCTGTTCCTATTGCTTTTACATAATTTGAGTATTTGCCTCTAAAATCATGATGTTAAACTGATAATAAAAACAACTAACAAACTAAGCAAATGATCAATGATGAATCGGCTAGATACTTAGACACTATAAAGGTAAAATAAATAAAATTGTAATAATAAAGTTAAACCGACTTCAAGAAACACTGTTAGAAGTCGGCGCCAACATTGTTTAATGTGCCTGAAGTACTATGATGTAATTAATTTATATATGCTTTCTTGGGCTATGCACCGACTTCTACCAGAACAGCTGTAATACCAGTTACTTTTTTTCAGTGCCTCTTTTTTGTTCCCTTAGTCCTTAATCGGTTTAACTCGTTAACATTTTCTATACCACGCCACTATATACCAAGATTGGTTAGAGAGGCGATTGAAATTAAAAAGTATAAAAATTTCAATCGTGAGGAAGGGTTTCAATGCCGAACGTCTGGTATCCAGTGGTCCGCCTATGCAAAAACCGTGAACCAGCCGAATTAAAATCGCGAGTGGATACTGTGAGTGTAGTGAGTCGTGATCGAGTTTGCAGTTCTAGTGAAACCAGTGGTAGTGGTACTGACAATGTAACGCGTCACAAAAGAGTGCGTAAGAGGGTAGACCGATATGTCTGCGCTTAAAACTTTTCTCCGTCAACCGCCAGTACTTCAGTTCTTCCGTGATCATGGCGCTTGCAACAGTGCCGAAATATCGGAAACTCAACAAATCATTACATGGTAAATATCCCGAAAACTTTAATAATTTTCTTTATTGGCTATAAAGGTTAGCCCATGTCCTTTCTAAAACTCTAATCCAATTCTGTATCAAATTTCATCAACATCGGTTCAGTTCAGCGTTTAAAGCGTGAAAGGCAACAGACAGATAGACAGGGTTCCTTTTACATTTATAATGTTAGCACAGTCTAACAACTTTCATACAGAGTTTCAGACTCGTTATGTTATGATATTAGTATGAATTACGCAGGATGTTAAGGGTCAACCGCCTCTGTGGCGTAGCGGTACTGAACGCGGCTGCTACGCAGGAGGTGCGTGTTCGATTCCCGCTCAGTGCAAATATTTGTATGCATGAATATGGGTATTTGCATTGGTCTGGTCGTGCCTCGGAAATCACGTTAAGCCGTCGGTCTCAGTTGCCATACGAACAGCTATGGCAGTCGTTACGGGTAGTTGAAGCACTCAAAAGTCCAACTGGTCCAGATGCAATGCTTCGATATCGCCTTTGGGTTGTGGAGGTCAGATGGCAGTCGATTCACGGGAAATTTCGAAGGGTAAGCCAAATTCGCAGTTAGATTGGTAAAAGCGGATATCCTCGCCACGATGGTAAAAAGCTTCGGATGTGACTGAGATTAATGCTAGGATGAAGAGCAAGATTCAGGATATTTAATGAAATTGTGAAATGAAAATTCGTAACATATGAAAATTCGTCACATAATTTAGGAATCGACAGCTCTTATATATTCTGTTGTGCACGAAACTATATCTTGTTCAAAACTGCGTGATCGCCATCTAGTTGTATTGATGTAACTAAATTATAGAATGAAAAAATATATTTTCTTATATACCTCTGTTGTGAACGAAACCATACCTTGTTCAAAAATGCGTGATCGCCATCTAGTTGTATTTTTGTAACTAAATTATAGAATTACAAATTTTAATTTATTGATTAAATACGAATTTAAATACACAATAGTGTATGTAAAAATAAAGTCTATGTATTCACATAGTTGCTTAGATATGATAAGCTATAAAAAATCTACCATAAAAATAATCTCAAGCAAAAAAGCGACATTATTGCTCACATCTCTGGTTCTACTCAACCGATTGCGATCAAACCAACGTAAGATTTTAAGTCTGAGCAAGCCCTTTCTAACAAAAAAAACCTCATCGAAATCCGTTCAGTAGTTTCTGCGTCCATCGCGAACAAACAGACAAACAGACAAACAGACAAGAATTCCAAAAAATATATTTTCGTGTTCAGTATCGTTAATATAACATACTCCAAGTATTTTTTTTTAAATATCTCCAATGTACAGACACGACTACTTTACAATTATATAATAGTATAGACTAGCTGTTGCCCGCGGCTTCGCCCGCGTGGATGTCGCTTATCGCGTAGTGTCGTAAATTTTAGCGCACAGTCTCCTGAATATCCTGAATCTTGCTCTTCATAGCAAGATTCAGGATATTTAATGAAATTGTGAAATGAAAATTCGTAACATATGAAAATTCGTAACATAATTTAGGAATCGACAGCTCTTATATATTCTGTTGTGCACGAAACTATATCTTGTTCAAAACTGCGTGATCGCCATCTAGTTGTATTGATGTAACTAAATTATAGAATGAAAAAATATATTTTCTTATATACCTCTGTTGTGAACGAAACCATACCTTGATCAAAAATGCGTGATCGCCATCTAGTTGTATTTTTGTAACTAAATTATAGAATTACAAATTTTAATTTATTGATTAAATACGAATTTAAATACACAATAGTGTATGTAAAAATAAAGTCTATGTATTCACATAGTTGCTTAGATATGATAAGCTATAAAAAATCTACCATAAGAATAATCTCAAGCAAAAAAGCGACATTATTGCTCACATCTCTGGTTCTACTCAACCGATTGCGATCAAACCAACGTGAGATTTTAAGTCTGAGCAAGCCCTTTCTAACAAAAAAAACCCCATCGAAATCCGTTCAGTAGTTTCTGCGTCCATCGCGAACAAACAGACAAACAGACAAACAGACAAACAGACAAACAGACAAACAGACAAGAATTCCAAAAAATATATTTTCGTGTTCAGTATCGTTAATATAACATACTCCAAGTATTTTTTTTTAAATATCTCCAATGTACAGACACGACTACTTTACAATTATATAATAGTAATAGATAGATAGATAGATAATAAATAAAATAATAAAAGTTGTAGCCTTGATGTTGTAGTTGTTTTAAAATGAATAAAGAGGATTAAGAATAATAATTAATTGTCCCTCACAATAAATTAGAAGGAATTTAATATAATTTTCTTTTTTAAATATTTATGTAAAGTCGCGTCTTCAGCTCGCGCCTCATCATAAGATATTCGAATTTCAAATTTAACCGTTATTCCTTTAATCTTTCAACAAGTTTATACATCAAAGTCGTGGAACCTGTAGGTACAATTCTCTCAAAGTTATGAGAAATCAAAGACATTTTACCTCTGATTGACATTCGCTAACTTAAACTATAGGATTACATCAGTTCAAAAGCAAATATTTATAGTAGTTCATGGTATAGGTTAGAAATCTTATATCTCGTCAATTTTAATTGATGATTAATTGGGCACAACGTTAGTTGCGAGGACACTTGGGATTTTTGAAGTGAAAACTTCTTTAACGGCGCAGACTATCTATTTTGCAAGTTACGATAGATAGCGTCGTAGCTTAAACGGTAAGCACTTCGACTGTAAGTCCTTATAGCTTCAGGTAGTATCGGGTTCAAACCACCTGGCCTTCAGGGATTTTTTTGTGATTGTTTTTTCTTATTATAATTTATTACTTTTGGTGATTATTTTTTCTTTTTGAAATTTATTACTTTTTTTATGAATATTTTTCTTTCTGTAATTTATTATTTTTTGTGATTATGTTTTCTTTTCATAATTTATTACTTTCTTCTGACAGAGAATTAGCAGAAAATAAGTGATAGGTTCTATGATTAGCGCTATATTATAGGTATGGTATGGTATGTTCTTTTTATCTTTTTCTATGTATATAACGAAGAAAGAAAAAAAGAAAATGTTTTCACTTCTGCCGGCACTCCCAGAGTGCAACCCGTCTTTTTTTTTTCTTATTGTATTTAACGTTCTCTGTTCTAATGATTTAAAAAGAGACAGTCATTACTATAAACATATGCCGTGCAATTAGTGTAGCATTTACGTGTTAATGAATTATTGTTAATATTACTAAACTTCATTGTAGCAAAAATAATTAGGACACCTAGATGAATATAACAATATAATATTCACTTGTTCTTCTTACAACATTTAACTTTCACCTGAAGTAATAAGCATCTCAAAACAATATCAACTTCAGCACAAGAATAAACCGGAAGAATTATAAAATTAAATACAACTTTAGCAGAAGCCTTACAAAAGTATTATTCTGTAAACACAAGCTCTTATTTTAACTCGAGTGCAGTAAGAAAACTTGAAACTGAGAATCAAGGCAGTTTTTATTTACAGTTTCCTTGAAAAAGCTCGAGGAGACTTAAGTACCGGTAGTAAGTTCCTTTGTGTGGTTTCGGAAACAATCCACCGAAGATACGTAGTGTGTACGTGTTATGTGTACGAATGGGCCTCATATTCCGTAATGACGGCACATTATGTGTGATTTTTCTAACTTAAGAACTGCGGAAGTATATCGACTTGAGCAGGCGTTTGAGTTTTTATAGTTTATTACTGTTTACTACTAATTTCAAAAACTAGAAACAGTAAAATAAAAATTTAAATCTCTCTCTTTTGAAGATTTTCACGGAATATCTAGCTTTTTATACGGGAGTGGCTTATTCTGCCTGATCTGTCTGATTTGTACGTGTGCGTTTTTTAATACATTGAAAAAATGTAATTCATCAGGCATGCCATATGACTCACACTGTGGAATTTACTTCGTGTTAAAAAGACGGTAGTGGAGCTTGTTTGTCTGAAATAAAAAAGTCTCCGGTGCTGTTACGATATAACACCAGTCGCACATTATGCTCTATTGTTATAAATATTTGAAAAAAATGTGACAATAACTTGAAATAAAACCAAAAATAGTTAGACAACGGTCGTTACGATGGGTACTTGAGGGACAAATCCGAAGTATCTAGTGCAAAAGTTGGCCTAAATGTTGCGATGCAGGGTGAATGAATAGAATAGGCAATGAAATTACATTATAAGTATTAATTAAAAGAAAATAATATTCAAATACCCAATAACTAATTGTGTAGGTCAATAACGTACAAATAAGTACGAAACAATTAAGAGTTTATTGACTGATGGATGTACCCACGACTTTATTCTACTTTTATTCCTTCATCAACATATAAACAAAACAGTTTGCCCCCACCGTTATTTTCAGAACGGCTTACCACAATAATAACGTGCCATAAACTTATTATAGCACAGCTCGCAGTATAATCTCAGTTGAATTAAACGTTTATTGTTAGCAGATTGTCTAAAGCGACAATTTGGGGTCCTCAAAGGCTTGCACGTCTGGTTCAAATAGACCCCGTTATGCACGATATAGTTAACTCCATTAATAGTTTAAATAAATGAATTCGTAGCGATATAATCTAATTTTGAAACCATTGGGTGAGAAATTAAAAGTGGTTAGGTTATTGCTGAGAGATAAAAGTCTAACGACAGGCGTGACAAGAGTGGTCAAAATAAGCGAGTCCACGAAACAGCCCCAGCAGTGTTGGTTCAAGTGTTGGCTCCGGTGTATGAGAAGCTGGAACTCACCAAAGCAGTCCGAATGTGAAGTGACTTTACATACAGTGGCCCCTCCTCAGACATTCTTTTATAATTGGTTTTACCAACATAAGTGCGGTGACCTTTGCGCTTTGTTGTATGCTCCAACTGGTAGTTGAGCAGCACCAATGGTATATCTTAGATTTAAAAATCAGATTTTGTTTAAAAATCACTTACCTTGTAGGAAACTTGTATTGTAATTCCCTTCTTGAAGAACACCATATTGTAGTCGCTTAGCAAAACCATAGGTGGCACTTCATTCCACAACTTGAGCGTGCATGGCATGAAGTTCTTTTCATACCTCGCTATGCGCACATCTCGGGTCACAATGTGTGAAGATGAATGTCGTGCAATGATAGAATTTAGTTGTGGGCATCGTTTCGAACAATTATTCTGTACGCACACCATTAAACAGGCTGGAAAACCGCATTAATTTATTATTGTTCTCTTTATTTAAATACATATAAAAAAATCTATTTAAAATATGAAAAATACTACTCCACCGGCATCGGGTACAGGAACCAAATTACCGGTGGTTAGTGCTCCAAGGAGAGGAACATCCTGACGATGCGTGCCGTGTCGAGGAACACCGCCTTCTGCATGAGGCCCTTGACCCAACTGTGTAACGCGAGCCTCTTGAGATGTTGGTCGAGGCTCTTGGCAATCAGTCTGTAACCCGACACGATTATCGGAACAATAATCGTTGAATCCACACTCCACATGTCGACAACCTCGTGAGTCAAATCCAAACAATTTATTTGCTTATCTTTTTCGACTTTTCCGAGATTCTCGTCATGCTGAATGGTGACATCGATAATTATTGCGCGGCGCTCTAATCGATCTTTCACCACTATATTTGGCTTATTGGCTACAATAGTCCTGTCAGTGAGGATAGATCGATCCCAGTACAATGTGACCCGACCATCGTCAAGAACTGGGTCTAGCACCTCCTAATGTACAAGGTTATATTTAAGAGCAAGTTGCTGATGAACAATCCTGGCCACTTGGTTGGGTCTATGCAAATACTCGTCGTTGTCTAGATGAGAACAACCAGATATTATATGCCTGAGGGATTCTTTGGGACGGCGCATGTCACCGTCCCGAAGAATCCCTCAGAATACGACAGATGTCAACCATACCATCCTTAAGGATATAACTTCGGTAGTTGTTCGTCATCACAACTTCATCAGTAATCGCGCAGACAAAACCTTCGGTTTCTCCAAAGAGATCACCGAAACGTAACCAGGAAACAGATACTTAAATCTACATCGGGCCCATATAAGGCCCGATAAACTCACCCATGCAGTTCTTATGATTATAGATTTCTCTTTTAATTAAAAAGCATTTTTCATGCAAAATATTCAAATCGATTTAAATAGAAAAATTTGAATCGGTTTAGGCGGGGCTGAAACCCGCGATCTATGCCTTGCGATGCTTTGGTTAGGGCGAGGTCTGGTCAAAGCATTGCTCCTGTAAGCCAAAGATCACGGGTTCCAGCCCCGCTTAGATCGATTCAATTTTTTCTATTTAAATCGATTATAGATTTCATTAATCTCTTAGATAATATTATGACATGCTACATAATGCGGTTCAAATACACACATTAAATAGTCCTGTGGGTACATCAGCGATATTGGGCTGTGGGCCCAAATTTACGGCAGCTTCATTAATTTTGTTGTTAAACCGCGACGAAGACTGACGACAGTTCTAACATTTTAACATATAGCAGTAATCTTTTGGGTGTTAAGGTCTTGGGTACAATAAACGAGCTGTGGCCGGGTTTTAAACACGGTAAATGAAATGGTGAGAAAGTGCCTTGCTATCATTTGTGTTCCCCAGTACTGGTGAATTTCATATCCAGTAGGTATTGTTGATGGCTTCCGAAACACGATTAACTACTACCTGATATTGAATTTTACACCTGTTCTCTAATATACAATAGAAAAAAGGCAATGGCGCTCTCTGAGGGTGCCGACAGAAGTAAAAACAGTGTTTTTACTTCTGTCAATTTATCTCACAAAAAGTGAACATGTAGGTAAATTGTCATAATTTGTTTGTCGCGTAGTATTAAAAAAGAACTATTTAACTTGTGAATTGTATGATGACAAAATTTCATGATTTTTACTCAAATAAAATTAACCATAAAAATTGCACAACGCGCCTGAGGATGTTTTCACTTCAAAAATAGTGAAAATGGCGCATAGCTACTAATATTTGAGTCTTTTCAGTTTTCCATGCGGATGGAGCCGCGGGCAACTGCTAGAAGAGTATAATATTAGTTGAAAATATCCGTCACGAGCTGACAACGTTTTGAAAGCTGTTTGGTACAACATCGTCTAAAAGTAACGATTTGAATGTACGAAACCATTCAAAATTTAATAAAGGAATCGTAAATTCAATTGTATTTTGATGCTGATTGTACTTTGGGGTTCCTTAATCTAATGATAAAAACGATTTTGAGTACATTTACACAAAGAAATACTCGTTCACGTCTAAGAAAATGTACATGGTCGTTTTAAATTTTATACTTGATAAAGTGTTATCGAATACTGTATGGAAAATATTATTAAATATTATTTCTGTGAATAATATTTATCAAGTTTATGTCACTGAGTAAAATAAACATGATTTATTGCCAAACTAGAACTAGAAAAATATTTCACATAGGTATATAAACACATAAAGGTATTTATTTTATATAATCATGAATCACGATATTGTCACCAACATTCAACAAGAATTGAGTTGAAATGATATTGTCATGAATTAAATTTAGACATTTCTTTAAAAGATGAAGATTTAGGATCTTCTATAATACTTCCGAATATAGATATAGGTACATATCTTTCTTTCGAATGTCAGACTAATGTCAAAGATATATAGTCAAAAGTTAACGGACCGTGACAAAATTTCGATAAGACCGATTTCTTAGAATTTAAATGAAACTGAAGACATGAAATACCTCTCTCAAAAAGATTTCTATTTGTTTTTATGAATCTCACTTATCACACACTTTTCTATTAGCATAAAACCCTAGTTGAGAATACAAGGTAAATAAAGGTTTGCATTTAAAATTTTACACAAAAAATAAACTGTTTTAAGCCAGTCTCGGTTAAAGCGCTTTTGTTCAGCGCCGCAAATGGCTGAAACTGCCAACTCGTGATTATTTCCAAGAAAAACATTATTCAAATTTGCCAACAGTCTGAGGAGGTATTAAATTCTTCTTAAAACGAAATGATACGGTGAAATGTTTACGTTAAAAATAGTTTAAGCGAACGCAAGTATCTTCAAGAAGTTGAGTTAGAGTTAGTTCTTGTACTTGCCTCACATAAATATGCGCTTATTGTTGATGATAATTTAACTTATTGTTTTAATAGGTTCGAAGAATTAAAGGCAAATAATTTTAGACAATATTAAAATTTTAACTTAATAATTGGAACTAGTAGCGTCGTAACTCAAGATTGTGTGCTTAAGCCTCTCATCAATTTTTCTATTTTAATATAATTGAACCGTTTATCTTTCTACTTTTATAAAAGTCGTTGATATTATTATTTTTTGTTGTTACATCATAAATGTGGCAATTATCTAAGTATCTTAGTAAATCAATAATTTAGTGCTACGCTTTATAAGGTATTAATGCCATTATCTCTGACTAAGATGTTTCTTAGAAAAGACCTTCTTTCTCGACTAGTTGGAGTACGAAGTAGAAAAAGAGGTTTGGGTCTATCGTAATATTTCTACGCTGCCGTCTACTAATCTAAAACACTTGCAGCCAAACAGAGTAGGTACTGCCTCCTTTAAATTTTATTTATAAAGACTAGTCACATTTTCATCTTATCCGATAATTATTTACAGTCCAAATGGGTAAATTCTGATTTTATAGACTACTTATTTTTATTTATTTATTAAACTTTATGCACAAGTACAAAGGCGAACTTAATGAAGTAGACATTCTCTACCAGTTAACCAAAGGTGGTGCAGAGATAAATAAGTAGATGCATTACTAAGAGTAACTTTTAAAACTAACACTATACATAACTAGGTATAGTGCAGTGAAGTAATAATATGCTATCATACCCATACCCGTACCGCCGCACCAGCATAATCCTTGCGGTGTGATCACGTTTTACTGGACTGTTTATAATATACACACATAATAAAATAAATATAGGATTATTAGATGATGGAAAATGATGAAAAAAGTAGTACAATGATACTGAATCATTCTTCTAAAGAAATTTTAAGCGTGTGAAGTAGAATACAAATATATAATAAATATAAAATATTTATTGCAGAAACGTGGTTTAATACATAGATATAACAATTAATTTTTGTCCAGCACATTTTGCCGTTGTTAGCAACATGCAAAATTTCTGTTAGTAGTGACGTTTTTAAAATATAAAAAAGAAGATTCACATTGATGACAGCGTGTATACAGTAGATA
The DNA here is from genome assembly GCA_949126895.1 of Eilema caniola. Taxonomy (NCBI): domain Eukaryota; kingdom Metazoa; phylum Arthropoda; class Insecta; order Lepidoptera; family Erebidae; genus Eilema; species Eilema caniola. Next base: position 8,622,870 of record OX421460.1, on the reverse strand, counting down.
TGTCGGTAAACAAATTCATGATAATAACAATATCATCACAATAATGTAAAAAACAGATGCTTAATGTCGAACAGAAGAATGGAAAGAAAACAATGATTTTCAAATAATGTATAAATGTCAATATTCACATTATATAACAATAAATAGTCATATATAATAATAGTGCATACATTCTTTAGTTACAAAATAAAAGTATTGCGTTTGCGAATTTTACTTTCGAAGACAGATATCATTTAGCTAGCAGTAGCTAGATACTTGGCCTCGGTTTAGATAGGTAGACACAATAAAATGCTGGCTACGTTAAAAAGGTTGACATACGTCTGCATTTTATGAATCAGTTTACTATCGGTGAGACTGCTTCTACTGCTAGGAAAGCTTTTGTTAGTAAAATGTGGGCTAATAATGTTCGAAGATAAAGTGATACTCAACGGTGCTTATGATATTATGCGAATAATACGTTTTGCACGACTACAAAAATATGTTCTTGTAATAGCCATAATAAATTTTATCTATACCCAAAATAATCATTTTTACAAGCCATAGAATAAATAAAAAAAGCTTTTACAGAGATATACCGCACCAAAGGCAAACTTACTCACATTTTATTCCTTTTTAACGCAAAAATACTAACGAACCAAAATTTAATTAGTACAAGTGTCCCCAGTGACTTGTAAGTAAAAATCTCAACGAGAAGGCCCTTATGTTTACTTAGGACTTCGGTGTATTTAATCGTCTTATTATTTTGTATTTTTTCCTACTCTCCTCTCTTTTGGTTGGTAATTAGAAATATGGTGATTTATTTTTGGGGCCATATCTTGATTATTATACATTACCCTTGATTTCCTAGGTTCGAGTCTGTACATTTACCGGATTTCTCGGATGAGGTTATTCGCAGGTTTTTCTTCCAAAATTGGGAAGTTAGGCCACAGTCGCTTCAAAAAAAGCGTAACTATAAGTTGAACCAGAAGGAGAAAACGTAAGCAGACCTTGCGCACCGAAGTAATAGTCTCGGCAGCACAGAAGACGAAACGTGCATTTATTGTTTTGAACCCGAAAAAACAGCAATCTTGTGAATGGGTGTTTGAAAATGAGTATATTGACAAAAGTGAGGCTGGTGAGAAACGCTGGTAAAAAATATCGCGTTGTTTTCTCAGCTACGGGTCCCATCTGCACAATTCCACTTGAAGATACAAAAAGTGTTAATACCGAGTGGTATTCTACCATTTGTTTACTCAAGGTGTTAGAAAAAGTTCGCAGAAGACGATCAAAAAGCCGCGTTCTCCAACATCATGACAACGCTTCTTCACACACGGCCAACAAAACAAAGTAATTTTTAGCTTCCGAAAAAGTACAACATACATACACCCATCCTGCACATAGCTCTGACCTAGCAACCTGTGATTTCTGTATTTTCCCCAAAATTAAAGATTGGATGAGAGGTTTCACTTTTACCAACTCCGAAGAGGTAGGTAGTGATAGCGTTCTATCAGCACGTAGAAAAAATACCTTCAGATCTGTGGTCCTACTGTTTTAAAAAGTAGTTCGCATGAAAATATGATTATAATGTAAAGGAGAGTATTTTGAAAGCAATAAACATAATATTTTAGTTATAACATGTTCTTTTTTTAAGTAACGCAAAATGAGTATTCGTGATTAGCGTCATTTATTAACGCGAAAAGACACGTAACTAAGAAAATGTCCTTGAGGGTCGAAAATGGCTTGCAGTCTTAGTCTCTTTGTGAACCGATATCGGGCCAACACAGTGGTGTCAGCTTCGATAACCTATATCGGGCCTGACAATGTGAAAGACAGATACATACGTCATACATTTGACTTCCTCCGATTTCGAATATCGGGTATCGGATAGTGCGAAACCGCTATTAGACATGACATTAAATTTTATTGGACAGTTATCTACTCGGAACGATTTATCTAAAATTGCCACTCTATAGACTACAGTTATTTTAAAGTGAAACATTTTAATTCCATCAATTACATTATATCACCGTCATCTTAGAACCATATCTCTAATTTTACTTTTGAGTTCCTTAACACACGCTTAAATATTTAAACTATTTAAAAAATTTCTTGTGATAATCATTATCTTGAAATAGTTCGGTTAAAGTTTAGTGACAAACTTTAAACGGAAGGCTTCTTCACGATAAAGTCTTATTTTATTTTTCCAGACGCTATCTCGTCTGTGCATATATTTCCGTGGTCCCAAAAACAATTTAATTTTATTAGCGAAGTTGGTTCCAGTGTTTTACCTCAGTGCACCTTACTTGACATAGTTACAGACAGCCATGCATGAATGTTATCGAAGGTTACAAAGAATTTTGGCAAAACAACTGTGCGCATACGACATAAATATTCCAAGTGTAATGTGTTACTGAAGTTTAGAGGTAAGTATTTCGGTGCTGCGCTGCTATAAATCGAGGATTCGGAGCTACGATTTTTAATATTGAAACTGAAAGTGACTTACAAAATATTTCGACATTATTAGGTTCAAATAATAATATAAACCGGCCAAGTGCGAGTCGTACTCGCGCACGAAGGGTTTCGTACCAATAAAAGGGCTAAAAGTAAATATATAATCTTAATAATTTGTAATTATTTCTAGCGTCTACGTGTAGCCATTATTAATATCGAGCAAAAAAACGGTATAAAAATTACTTTTGTTGTATGGAAGCCCCCCTCAAATATTATTTTAATTTAATTTTTAGTACTTGTTGTTGTAGCCACAGTAAAAATACATAATCTGTCCAGAAACACTGAAAGTATATTTATTAAACAATAGAAAGTAGATAAGACAAGAGTGCCTGAACATTTTTTTTGTCCTACGTGATGAGGAATTAAGCAAATGCGATCAACTAGAAATAGTATAGCTTCATCCCAAAAACATAACACCCATACGAAGTCAAAGAACCAGTACTCAAACTGTACTTCGCCAGCAATACTACCATGATAAATTTATCTTTAGACGCGATTACGGTCTCGAGATAGAAATTGATTGAACCATTGGTAAGAGTCTGAGTGTACAAACACCACTCAATAATTAACTTTACGCTAATCGCGTTTACGAACATAAACATTGTAATTACCTAAGTTTTAAACGCGGATATTTATCGGTATTAAACATTTAAACTACGCATGCCTGTATCGAAGTTGCCCAAATATTCCAATAACATAGATAAAACTCTAACTTCTCATCTTAATCCTTTCTCCATCGGTACGGAAAATTTACTCGCGGAAGTTGCGGCGGCCAGTTTCCGAATTTCGACTCGTACGCGTTAACTCGAGATACAAATTTTAAGTCTATAAATTACTGGGAATGAGTTATTGTTGTATGAGACTAAAATAGATACTTAATGTTAAATATAACTCGATAAACTCATCAATTTAACAAATGTGTTGATTATGTAAGTGAAATAAATAAGTTCATCCAATCGTTTATTGGTTTCGTCGTTGTGGAATTAACAGCATTTTAAATTTAGTTAAGGGCGTAAATGAACGCCTACAAAAACCTAGATTTGTACATGCATGTAAATACTATCAAATAACTAACCTTAGTTTTTTTATGATGTTTTCTAAAGTTTACGCGAGACACGATAAAATAAGCGAAGCATGAGCACTTGCATCAAAGAACACATAGCTGATAAATACCAACACTCAACAAAGTTCGCTGTATGTGAACACTCGGTACCAATCATTTCTTAAGGTTTTACAAACCACAGAAACTAACCAAAGAGCATAGACATGCCGCCGCCAACTAGCTTAATCAGCCGTCCAATTAACTGCCTATAGGCATTTAACTAAATGGCGCCAATCAATTATCAATGACGCCAATGATATTCAGCCTCTTTCTCACATTCAACGAGATGGCTGAATATCATTCAGGCCGTTAATTGATTGGCGCCATTTACTTAAATGGCCAAGCTAGTTGGCGGCGACAGATATACACGTATACGGAGAATAATCCGCGAGACTACTGAAATTAAACACACCCAATTTTAAAAGTGAAGATATTTTCCACTTAATCAATCCTAATAAACAGCAAAATACAGCAAAAACGTAAATTCATAAATAGTAAAACCAAAATATGGGAACTTTGAGATTACTTAGACTTCATTTAATAATAATAATAATTAATCTTTATTTCAGACCAGATGATCCATAAGGTGTTAGTTACAAAAGTCTTATTCTATTGTTAGTAAGTACACAAAGAAAACAAAAAAGAATAAATATAAGCAGGTAAGGTCACGTCACCAGACACCGACCACGTCACAGTACATGCGCTCGTACCCAGTGCCTCAGCATCGGACCATCCCACTTATCAGTTAATGCGCTCAGGATGCTATGGGGGCTCTCGCGCATCCTACGAAGGACGGAAGCGCATCTCTGTCGGATGATGGCATTAAAGCCATTAACCCTCGCTTCCGCGAACATCTCCGACGCACTACAATAGCGTGACAATACCCTGAACGCATTATTATATTGAACACGCAGAGCGCTGAAAGCCCTCTGCGTATAGCTAATCCACAGACTACAGGTATAGAAAGATTGACAGTATGCTCGAAACAGTGTCAACTTCGATTGCTTCGAACGCCTTGCAAAGCTGCAGGCCAGCATATTACTTCGGACTGCCAGCGCCCTGCGCTCTCTTTTCGTCATTTAGGTTATTGGTGAGCCAGTGACCCAAGTATTTGACTTGAGTAACTCTTGTTAGGGGAGTGTGACACAGCGAGACAGGTGCCACGTTCTCGTAACATTTGGTGCCCGCCTTGAAAACTAGTAACTCACTCTTTTTAGCATTATACTTGAGTCCATGAGCCACCGCATAACCCTCACAGACTTGCAATAGTCGCCTTAGTGCGCTGATTGATCGGCTCAGTAGCACCATATCATCTGCGTAGCTAATATTATTGACGAATATCCCATCTATATGACAACCAATATTGGCGCTACTCAGCTCAACGATCAACTGATTAATATACAGATTGAAAAGGCATGGAGAGGTTATACCCCCTGCCTCACTCCGCAGTCCAATCTGTACATACGTGATAATGTGCCAGCCATTCAGTCTGATTTTTGTACCAGGATCTATGCAGGGATATTACTTCACATTCTACAGTACCCTGTTTGTGAAGCTTCTCCCAAAGAAGGTCATATGACACCTGGTCAAACGCTTTGAATAAGTCAAGGAAGCACGCGTTGACTGGTGTCTCCCTGTCAGCATAGTACTGCACAATCTGCTTCAGACACAGTATAGCACTTTCTGTAGACAGACCTGGCCTAAAGCCAAATTGTGCATCGTGTATACTTACACGCGAAGCCATATGTGAGTCAAGCAGACTGTCCAACACCTTAGCAATTACAGTGGCAAGAGAAATGGGTCTGTAGTTAGTGGGATAGTCTGGTAAATGTGAATGATTCAGACACAAAGTCAAAAACATAGCTAACACTCTTGGTAGATGAACGCCCGCGTATCGCAGATGCTGAACGCTGAGGTGATCGTGACCTGGAGACTTCCCTCTAACCATGTTTTTAATTACGGCGGCAACCTCTTTTGCACAGAATGTGACTTGAAGCTCCGAGGTAACCCGGCAGGTAGGCGGCGGTTCCACTTTGAAGTGGTCTACAAACATGTTCGCTATAGCCATGGGATTGTATTCATAACTGGGTGCCCGTGTAAACGCAACATCTGAAACGCAAGCCGAGCCTCACCGTGCGCAGATCTAACATGCTTGTTCCACCCCAATAATGGTTTATAATTCCTCTTACTAACAGTACCAGCACTACGTTCAGCTGCTTCTGTCAATATATAAACTATTTTACTATAAAGGCTATCCAACACTAATCTATGACTTCAGTCTCCACAAATTGTATCCGCACAGATTCTCAGCTCGGCAGGAAAATCTATATCATGTAAATATGTGTTACATTAGCTCGTGTAGTTATCTATTTGAGACAAATCACGTTCGCCTCAAATCACGTTATTATAATCTACGTTCGGTAAAATAATACTTGGCTCAGTTAATTTTAAGTCACATTGCACCTGCAAAGGCATATGATCTGACGAATAATTATCGTACAACACCTCCACACTGGTGATCGTACGCCGAGCGGCCTCAGTCACTACACAGTGATCGAGCCAACTTCGTCCCCCGAACGCCTGACAAACAAAATAAAATAGCTTGTCAATATGGGCATTAAAGTCACCTAAGATAAAAACTGTTTCATTGTTGTTACTTTCAATTACAGCACTTATTTCACTCAAAGAGTCAGTAAATTCAACTAGGTTATTTCGACAGTTAGTAGGCATGTACACCGAGAAAACCAGCATATCTCGATCATGTAATCGCACTTTTATGCATGCGAGACGGTCACTGTTGCACTGTGTATCAATCACTGATGAAAACAGACTTCTTCTCCAAAGTAAAGCCACACCCCCATTGGGCCTACCCTTGAATATGCCAGCAGATGGATCCATCGACGACTTCCCCGTGAAAGCGAAGTCGTTGTGTATATTTTCAAGTATTGTTAAGTCGTATGGCATTAGCCATGTTTCTTGCAATGCTATGATGTCAGCTAATACACACAGTCGTCGAACATAATCCACTGCCGTCATAATTCCTGTACAATTAAAACTCACTAATTGTACCGATTTATCCATTGCTCATACAATTAGTCACCAGTTCACCCTTCATATATTTCCTGACATCAGTCGCCGTTTTATGAAAGTAGACAAATCGGCGAAATGATATACCCTTCGGCCACAAATTGTCATCTAAAAATGTTGGAAGTTTACAAGAATTTTATACGCGTTGTAATTACGCTGTTTCGACATTTTAATTTTCTTAAGGTTTACCAATGTTTGGGTCTTTGCCATAATGTAATCGGTAATATCACCTTCGGAAACCTGTTTGTCAACATTTGTAATGTAGAGCGGAATTTTAATTTCAGCCGCTCTGAATTTAACATTTGGCTCCAAGGCGGCTTTCCCTTGCACAGCTGAGGTGGGGACTTCCGCGTGAGAAGAAATGCTGTGTGCGAGCGGGACATACTCTTCACTGGTAGGTGATACAAATATCGGCGCTATGATAGTCTCGTTAACGGCGTTCGAAGTTCGTTCAAAGTTTTCGAAGACGTGAGGTAGGCCCATTGGCCCACTGTCTAAACAGAAACTATTTTTTGTTCGTCCACCTCCTCTTTTAATGTTTATGTTTTGTGTTATGTTCGGTGAAGAGCTTTTGAATTGGGACAATTCTTTTTTTAAATCTTCTAATTGCTCAGTAGTTACATAGCATTCCTTCATTTCACGTAGCTCTTTCTGTAGTACCAGTAGATCTTTTAAGAGTCTAGTTACATCAATATGGTCAAAAGTAACCGGTGGTAATTTTTGCAAATCCCGTGCAAGAGAAACAGGTACCGCTTCAGGATCCATCTCCTTAAGCAACGTAATAACGTCATGAAGATCTCTCTGTGATTTGCATCCCTTTTTCGAGTGATTTTGCGCCTATTAGTGGAGATTGAGTCAAACAAAAGGCTCTTCGCCGTTTCAATATCTTCAACGGAGAAAGCTGTTGTGCACATCCGCACCAAGCTTTCCTCATGAATTACGTCCATTTTGTTTTGGACGAACGCTAAAACTTCGCTAGCAACTATATTACAGCTATTGCACTTAATAAGTTGTGACGTCATTTTCCTAATTAACGTAGGTAAACGACACGACCGTACAGTGTGAAAGTACGATGCAAAATATGTCTAATATGTGACAATTACCATCCTTAGACAAACCACAAACATAGCTACTGAAAAATAACCGAAGTTCGGTCTAAAAGTGAACAATAAACAATAAATCACGATAGAAACCATTAAAAAGTAGTTTATTTCAGTTAGGTTGTAAGTTTTCACCTGCATGTATCTCCGATCTTAAATGGCTGATGTATCTTCGAAACTCTGAGAGAGATGACGCTCTAGTAAATAGTACATTTTTCTGCAAATCACAAAGCGCACCTGGTCAAAATTATTATTATTTGCATAGCAATATAACAAAGTAATGGGTTAGCAATTGTGCATTTGTACACTAAATCGCATTTAATTTTTAGGTACAATAGGGAAGTGATGAATGTGTGAGTGAGCGATGAATATACAATGAGAAGTGAAGTCATTGATCACGCAGTATTTTCACCATTTTAGTTTTATGATCCTCAAGCATTAAAATTTTAATACCTGGACCAATTATCCTTATAAGAACAATTTGTTCTAACAAACACCTTTCGACTGGATGAGATGGAAGTTATCAATCTAAAATTTTCTATTTAAGCCAAATTCATTTCTAGAGTAGCAGCTTTACTTCAAATTCCATAACGTTACAATCCAAATGTTATTCAGCATTTGGTTCCTGAGCGTCGGGTCCCCGGCCATTTTGCAAAGCAATGTGTCTAAAAAGTTATTCAATAAGAGCCAAAAGGTAAACAGAAAGGTTGGTATTCAAACAAGCCTCCAGATATTGGGGGGAAAGGTAAAGGGTGTAATTATTTCTGTAAATGTGAAAACTTGGAGTTAACCCTTGACGATTAACAGTAACGGGAAAGTTTTAGAGATAATTGCCCATTTTCCGAGGCATTCTTTATCGCTCCAGGAATTCGGGCGCTTGTTTTTTCGAAGACCTTTAAAAGTAACAGTATTATATTAATAAAGCGTGTTTTTAGTATATGGATTTAATTTTTGTAAAATTACAATGTGATTTACTTGTAATTAAGTTTTAATGAAGAAGGTATTGAGTCTTGGAAGGGAATATTTTTGGGTTTATTTCTTGTTAGACGCACTAAAACGAATTCATTTTTGCGTTTGGTGTTTTTTATCTCAATATAAAATTAAACACAATATAAAAACTCTACGCTCTAGCAACGGCTAGTTGGTGAGGTTCCCTTGATCCCTAAAGATCTTGGTGAAGCCCATTGTGATTTTGTGTACCTATGTATACGTCGTCGCCAACTAGCTTAATCAGCCGTTTAACTGCCTAGGCAGTTAACTAAACGGGGCCATTCAATTAACAGCCTGAATGGTGTTCAGCCATTTAATTAATCGACATGCATGGGCCATTAAGTTAACTGCCTAGGCACACAGATATTTATGTAAAATGAAAGTGTATTTAAGTACGTCAATCTGCATTCTAGAACTCATAATACAAGCTAATTAAGCTATGTTTACATTGAGTCTATATAGCATTGTGTAAAATGTACTAGAATTTACGTTCTACAAAAATATGTGATAATAAATAACGCACACACCTCATCCGTAATGTGATGTTTACGTGATTCACAGCGATTTAGTTACAAAATGATTATGTGAACAGGTGTTTTGAAACATAGACACATATAGCAAGAAACTTTAGAAGAGTTCAAACTTATAAAATATGCCAATGCTAAGCAAAAGGGATTTTCAACTAAGACGCACGTTAGTTTCATAATCACAGCGTTAGTTTCGGTTGCGTCCACAGCTTGCACTTGCCTGGAGACCACTCTCCTAACTTTTATCTTAATTTAGATTATCTTGCTTTTTACGTGAGCGACCACTGTATTATTGCCCAACCCTGTCTTCTGTCAATCAGCAGGTATACTGGCCAGCAGATGAGGTTGTCTTGGGCCTCAAAAACAATGGGTGACCTTAATAGAAGACTGAATTAAAAAGTTGTCGCCAACTAAGAAAAGCTGTTTGGAAGCTGAAAACATACTGCCCTTAAAAAATGCCCCTAGACAGCAATCGGCTCGCCGCCAATTATGTGGGACCGAAAATCATAGTTAGAAGTGTTAATATACCTCTGCCTGCCTCTTCGGAGATTAACAGGCATGAGTATATGTATGTATGTAAACTAAAAAGTTAAGAATTGTTTATGATTTTTATTTTTCAGTTTGGTTTGTCTGTATTTCCCGTTACATAAGGAGTGTTATATAATAAAGAGAACGAAAATTAACGCGATCATGGTATAGGTAGTTACACCGGCCGTGGTAACGGGCCTACTGGCTCAGCGGTGTGCAACTTGAGCGCAAACAATTTAGGCAGACTTTGAAATCTTTTGGCTTTTGTAGACGGGTTTCAACAGATAAGGCTCTAAATACCTGCTGGGTTTACGGCCATGCTACGATACACACTGGTAGAACCTACGTACTGGGTCTACGGCCATGCTATGATACACAGTTCATTTTTGTGCAACCCCACAAGAATCCCATATTGTAGTCGCTTGAAAAATCCACGGCATGGAATACATTCCACAGCTTAAGCGTGCGGGGGATGAAGTTCCTATCCTATCATACCGGACTGTGCGTCCCGTACCAGGTCGCAAAGTATGAGAATGAATTCCCTGCCTGTGGCGAGAGTTGCGATGGCTAAAACTACTCTTAGCCTGGACGTAGTGTCACAATAAATAAAACTCAAAAAAAATAAAATTATTGAAAATTTTATTAATATAAGTAGTTTGTTGAATACATTGCAAATATACATATTATAAAATATTACGCATAAAGCCGCTGTGGAGGAAATAATAAGTATTTTATTATTTAATAGTAATTTGCGAAACGAATAACAATTAAAAATTAAATTTCAAAAATTGTAATTAATTTAAACATTGAATAAAATATTGAACTGACAATAATTTAATAGTTCAAAATCATCGATATTTCCACAACGTCTTAGTCTCGGCACAAGAAAGAGCCCAACTCGAATCAGCAGAGACATACGAATTCAAATACACAGTACCATCACTATAAAATATGAAATTCTCTGCTCCAACTTGTGTTAAATGCAATTGAGTTTTCGTTAACCAACCTAATTTCCCAGTCTTCAATTGCAAATCTCCTTCAGCCAGGACCCAAGTTGAGCTTTCTGCAGTTATTTCTTCAAAGGTGGTGTTGAAACTGGACAGTTGTCCTAAGTATTAGGTTTAATTCCGGCTATCGAAACCTCCTGACCAGCACGCCGATATTTCGTTCTTCCAAGTAGGCCCGGATATTATGAAGGACTTGGACTCTGCTCCAGCTGCCGCCAGAATTATCACCGCGTATATAAATTGAAACATTGTATCTTGTACTGTGATAATTTAAGAATTAAACACTGTGTGAGTTTGATTTACAATAGACGTGTACCTACTAGCGCAAAGCTTCTTTTATACAAGGGGGAAACTCTTCGGGGACGGCGTGGTCCCCACCTCCCGAGGAGGGCCAGACCGAAAGGGATGGCCCTGGGTCAGCCGGGGTGCGAGGGATATGTCGCAAGACAACCTCACCTTCGGCCTAGCACTACGACCCACAGACGGCGTGCGGTTTAGTCGGTTCGAGTCCGACATAACCCACCCCTCCGGCTCCGGAGGGGCGGGTATCCGTGGGGATTTCCCGCACGTAAAAAAAAAAAAAAAAAAAAAAAAAAAAAAAAAAAAAAAAAAAAAAAAAAAAAAGGGGAAACTCTAAGTACTACAGAATTTTGTATTAGGAAATACTTAGCAGGTACTCTTTGATACCACCCATAATACTAGGGTTACCACTAATATTAATTACTAACTGCTGCTCGTAGCTCTACTCGCGTGGACGAATGTCTGCTATCGCGAAATCACGACCAAACATACATCTTTTCCCAAGGTCTAATTATCTCTGTAGGTACCAAATTTCACAGTCAAAACGTGACAAACAGACACAAGTACTTACGCATTTATTGATTACTAGCTGTTGCCCGCGGCTCCGCCTGCGTGGGTGTCGGTTATCGCTTAGTGTTAAGCCGACGCTATTGAGCATTTAATTCACCTCTATACTCAACTTTTCCCTCGGCTATTTTTACATTAATAATCACTACTCCGCTCAATTGAGTTGTAGCGTGAAGATATATCGCCTATGTGTTATTCTGATGTATAAGCTATATTATTGTAAAGTTTCATTAAAATCCATTCAGTGGGTTTTACGTGAAAGAGTAACAAACACCCATACCTACCCAGTATCGGTAGACACTATGATCATTAGTGCCCAAAGGATATTTAGTTAATTTCTTTTGGGAGTTATTGTTATTATTTTGTAAATTATTATTGTTATTCTGTAAATTGTTAGTTGATAAGTTTCTATTTTGTAAAATATTATTGTTTGAATTTTCTTCACTAGTGTTAATTACTATATAGCTTTTTGTTTATTGTTCTGATTAAGTGTGTTCAATTTAGATTGATAATTTTCCAAAGTTTCCAGCAAATTAGCCTTGTTAGATATAAATGTAGAAAACTGCGTTAGACTAGGCGAACTAGACAAAGCATTGCGATACTTTTCCCAATGCCTGCTACTAGTAAAATCAAGCTTTCTAGATATCATGAATATTATGAGAGTAGTATCCCAATGCTCTGTAGGCTATTTTAATGTATTGAGTGCCCGTATGTTTTTATTAACAGAATCAACAAGCCGTCGTAACGATAAAGACGATTCTTCAATAACCGGTTCGACATCAAAGAGAGCCTGTAAGTGGTTATTTACTAAGAGGCGACTATTATTGTATCGTTCACACAACAAGTCCCAAGCCATTGCGTAATTATCGCCTTTAAAAAATCTCTTATGCTTGGCCTTTAAGTGACGCACGGAGGTAGTGGAACTTGTTGATGTCGTAGATACAATCACTATTTAGTATTAATGAAAGGAAAGTAGACAACCCACTACATCCTCAGCAACATGCGTACAGGAAAGGTAGATCAACAGAGGCCGCACTGCACATGGTAGTGCATAAGATAGAATCGGCTATCACAAATAAAGCCTCAACACTAGCTACTTCTATAGACATAGAAGGGGCTTTTGACAAAACGGCACACAGCAGCATCAACGAAGCCTTGCGAAGGCGTAGGGTAGAACCAACCATAAGGGACTGGATCACTCAGCTAATAAGCAAAAGAGCGGTCCAGATAGTGATGAGCACTACCACAAGAGCAAAGGTAGTCAAAGGGTGCCCCCAGGGAGGCGTCCTATCGCCACTTTTATGGAATATAGTAGTAGACAGCCTCCTAAAGAGACTTAATGAGAGAGGACACACCACCATCGGGTACGCGGATGATCTTGCAATACTGATAAGCGGAACGGCTGAGAACGTGCTATGCAAAATCATGCGCTCAGCCCTTCAGACTGTAGAAGAATGGTGCGAAGAACACCGACTGTCAGTAAACCCGAAAAAAAACAGAACTTATCCTTTTCACCAACAAAAGAAAGTTACCAGAACTACAACTACCAAAACTATTTAACACCAAACTAGCTCTAACAACTCAAGTTAAATATCTGGGCATCATACTTGACAATAAGTTGAATTGGGCTAGCCACATAAATACTAAGAGGAAAAAGGCCTGTATAACTTTCTGGCAATGCAGAAGACTCGTTGGTAAGAACTGGGGTCTTAACACAAAGATAACACTTTGGCTGTACACGGCAATTATCAGACCTTCTCTAACCTATGGATCAGTTGTATGGTGGCCCAGAACAGAACTGATCACTGTGAAAGAAAAGCTCCAGAGTTTACAACGCCTAGCGAGTACAGCAGCCACTGGATGCATGAGAACCACGCCATCAGTCGCACTAGCGCACCTCCTAAACCTGAGACCGCTGCATCTAATCATACAGGAGGAGGCCAAGGCAGCGTCCTTAAGACTGAAAAATAATGGGCTTTGGAAAGAGAATACTGGAACAAAGCATTCAAAGATTCTACAGGGAATCCTAAAGAAGATACCACTTCTTGAGGCTCCCATAGACAGAATACCATGTCACCACGTCTTCGAACGGAAGTATCATATCCAACTTTCTGAAGAAAAAAGAGATAGCCCTGGCGTCAAAGAAGTTAGGATATACACAGACGGCTCCAAAACCACACATGGTACCGGAGCAGGCGTCTTCTCGAATGACTTAAATATCAAAATAACAACCACCTTGGACAAGCTAAGCACAATATTTCAAGCCGAATGTATTGGCATAACGAGAGCGGTGGAGACGATTGCCGCCAGAGATGTCAGAGATCTAGACATAAAGATCATCTCAGACAGTGCATCCGTACTCCAAGCTCTCCAAAGTAACACCATAACCTCTGTCCTCATATTGGAATGTCATAACAGACTCCAATCCATTGCAAACACAAACAGGGTCACGCTGCAATGGATCAAAGGATACAGCAACTCCCTCGGCAACGACGCAGCCGATGAATTGGCCAAGAGAGGATCAGGGTCGACAGTATATGGACCGGACCCAATACTACCTATACTTCAAGCACAGGTCAAAACTTGGCTACGAAAAAGTACAGAAGAAACCCATCTAACAGAATGGACAAACACTGAAGGATATAGGCAAACAAGGAATGCAGTTCCGGTAGCATCAAAAACGTTTAGCCGAAACCTCATTAGGCTAAAAAGGGACCAAATCCGCAAGGTCACCGGCATCTTGACCGGTCACTGTCCCCTAAACAAGCATCTGTTTACAATAGGTGTGACGGACAGCCCCCTATGCAGAGGCTGCATGGGGGCAGAAGAAACGCCACGGCATGTGCTTACAGAGTGCACGAGCGTGGCCGCACAACGGGCGAAATTCCTCCAGTCACCAGCGTCACTCCGGGAAGCATGTGGAAACCTGAAAAGGCTGCTGGCTTTTTGGGAGGATCTGGGTTGGTTGGAATAAGAGATAAGATGGTACGCACAATGGCCCAATCAAGAGGCTAAGTGCGGAACAGCCCAGGTAAACTAACTAACTAACTAATTAGGAAAGTATCCCTAAATTCCAGCCAATACTCATAGCTACCATTAAAGTGTGGCAAATCAATTTTAGGTAAACGCACAAAATTATTGTAGTGAAAACTTCTTTAGCGGCGTTGGATGGGTTAAAAATGTTAAACACGCGTCAGGATTAGTTGACCTTTGAACCGTAACCGACGACTGACCTCATTCAACATTACAACAGCTACAGATTGTTCATTTTGTTAAGTGCGTCAAGAGGCTTCTCGGCTGAGCGGTTAGCGCTTCGACTGCAAGTCGATATGGTTTCAGATAGTACCGGGTTCGGAACTAGGCTTCTAAAATTTTTTGTGATTATTTTTTTCTTTTTGTGATTTTTTACGTTTTGTTTTTTTTTTGTAATTTATTACTTTTTGTGGTTATTTTTTCTTTTTGTAGTTTATTGCTTTTTGTGATTATTTTTTCTTTTTGTAATTCATTAATTTCTTCTGACAGAAAATTAGTGATAGGTTCTATGATTGGCGCTTTGTTATAGGTATGGTATGGCATGGTGTATTCTTTTTATCTTTTTCTCTGTATATAACAAAGAAAGAAAGAAAGAAAAAGTTTTCACCTCTGCCGGCACTCCCGGAGTGCAACCCGTTTTTTTTTAAATGAAACACCTGATTTGGAGCTCGCATCAGAACCCGCCTCCGAAGCGCGCTCAGCAGCGCACGCTGCCAGCTCCTTGCGAGCTTGAGCAAGCTGGGATTAATTACGCTCCTCAAACTGGACTCGTTTCACCTACTCGCTGTCAGGGGTCTCCAAAGCTGACTCGATCTCCATCTGCAACGCGTCATAGGACTCGTATAAGGCTCCAAAGGTTTTTAAATGAGTTTCTAAGTCTATTTGTTGCAGCTCTGATAGTTCTTTGGAAGATAAGAGAACCTTTAAATAATTTTCAACAATTGTGAGCCTAGCTTTCATGCTACTTCGCATTTTAATAGATTTTTCTAAAGTCGACATGATGAAAACCAGCTGTAAGTTAGTAAGCAAATGTGCAAAAACGGTAAAAGTGGGCACTAATGCAAGAAATGAAAACAGCCTATTGACTATAATGCACAGTTGTTCGTAATAAAAAACTGTAGTAAGCAACGGGCCAGCTGCGATGCGTAGGTACTATGCCAGCTAGGCCGTTAACCTGACGATTATGTAAGCGCTTAGCGATAAGAAGTTATAGGCAGCAATAATTACGTGAATGCAGATAGGTAAATCAGATGATATATTTTTACTGTGAATGCAAGTAAAAAGGCTAGCAGTTACCAACTGGTCAAATGAGAGGCGAAGAATGCGATTGTATGGAGAGTGGAAATGAAAATTATTAATTTGTACACTGATTTGAAACAATAAACACTGGATAGGAAAAGGAATTAATTGGAACGAGCTCACGGATGTCTTTAACCGTCCTTATTCCTTTCCTTGTGCACGATGAGCATGATGACTTGCAAGAGGCGGGTGACACGTCGGCTCCAAAGTCAAACCAAGATGCCACGATGACTTTTATTGCTTTTTGCTTGCTTCTTATGGGAGAAGGGCCATTGTTCAGAGCTCCGGGTGATGATGGGATAAAAAATGTGGACTATATGTAGTTTTGATATTGTAATTATTTAAATATAAATCGACTATATTTGTAGCATGGAACGCGAGTGTCATGCGCGCCGCTCGGTAGTCAAGTGGTGAGGCCTTCTGTGCCCCCTGCGCCCTTCGCCGCGCCGTTCGTCGCGCAGCCGGTAGCAGTCGTGCCTCGCGCGTGAACAGTGCCGATATTTAAAGCTTAGAACAGGCATTCGTATCATAGAGACTTTTCAAAATGCAATATTATTGTTACCAACATGACATGAATCAGATATACAAAGTAAACTTTTCAGTTAAAAATCAGATTTTAAAATGTCAAATTTATAAAACTATTTCCTCTTTGTGGGCTGAACTGAATTGGAGGATGGTCTCTCGTAGTTTGTACGTCTCAGACAGTAAGACGATTTTCCATTGTGAGCAAACTAACAAGTTATTCTTCATGACACACTATCTGTGTAAGGTTCCCGACCCATACCCAGTGCCTGACTATTATAACTAAATTAAACGGAAACTGTGGGTGCGCTGAGTAAGGCCGGGAACTGCCCGGATTGCGGAGTCATCACGGCTTCAGAGCACAACACCTTTGGTGGCGTACCTCGGTAGGTTCGGGCAGCGTTGAGAGTGGGTTTTTGAGGGCGTAAGGACAACACTTCTTGTCAGAAAATGCTTCAAGCATTTATTATCTTGCTGAATTCTCTATTAAGAGCGCTTCACTACTGAGGTGTTTTTACTATTGGCGCTATTCGACTAGTGAAGTGCGGTGCCAACATAGCGTCTGTTTATATACTGTTTGGTTAACCTTGAAAACACAGGCACGCGTCTGTTCTTAACTACTACTCTGTGATTCGACGATTCACTTTGTCGGCTCGTTGAGTTCCTATGCGGCCTAATGATTTTATTTCGTGTGCCTCTATTTCCTTTTTTACTTATTACATTCATGATCTAATAAGGTTTAACAAGTTTCATATAAAAAATCAAAAGTAAATTTCTATAAGACTAAATATAAACATTGGCTTATTTCTTAAACTACTACATGCAGTGCCCTGCTGTCTGTTGTAAAACTGTTGAACTAACTATTTACACTGCACTTTTCTAAAAGGTATTTGTACTGCACTATCATTATTAAAGAAATATAACTCTTGCAACAATATGTGTATCAATTCTGTTGCACATCTCACTAACTCACATGTCCATTAGAATTTCTAAATTGTATTCTACTTAATTGAATAGAGTGTTTATAGAGGTAGAGCTAAATTTACATTTACATGAATTTATACTTTCTGGTTTACGTCGTCTTCACAAAACTTAATAACATTTTAGCGTTTTTAGTCTAATTTAGACTACTGCAACAGTAAAATCGGCATCTTTTTGCCAGTGTTTATAGTTAGGGCTCCAAAGAGACTAAGTGTGTACAAGGTTTTACCCAGTAAATGAATGTTATCAGCCCACACAGAGCCGGACAATTATGGACTACTTTGTTTTGGAAGTTTTGCCGTAATTTGAATTCATTCTGATGCTGATTTTAATTCGATTTATTGATTGGTTGATTGGGTTACAGGCCTTTATTGTGGAGGTGAAGTTTAATTGACTTAATTGTAATGGTAAATACTTTTGTTATAACAAAAATGCAAACGTGTAAGGGACTGGTATCGGACGACGCTTTATAAGTAGGTTTTTTTCTTGATTTTGGGAGATCAGACAGTAGTCGCTCTCTTAAGCCGTATGAACCAAATCGTTAGAAGAAAGGTTAAATGGAGTTTTACCACTTTCCGTTGAAACCTTTTTAGAGTTAGTAACAGATTAAAATACTAACCCACGAGACACCTTTTTTCCGGAGCTAAACCCAGGGAACCATGTCCGGCCCACGATGCTAGTTTTAGCACCGGTCTACTGCAGTTCATAACGAATACGCCTTTTTTCCTGTAGGAAAATATAGTCGTGATAGTATAATGTACCTACGTTAATATATTCCGTGTCTGTGTACATATTAATTAACGTTCTTTGTTTCAAACAAAGACAGTTCATACTTTTGAGTTCCTCATTCTGTATAAATTCTTTATTTCAATATGAAATCTTTTGAAATCTGTAAAGTAAACAATCTAGCTGCCATGTATTAAGGAAACATCTCAAAAAATCATAATATCATTATGATAGCAAAGAAAATAATTTACAGGAGCAGTTCATACGGTATCTTTTTAAAAGGAAATTAAATACTCTTGGAACTGTTACAACGTAGAATGTCTGGCATTTCGGTTTTTCATTTTTCAATCTTTATCGAACCTATTATTACTGAAGTGATTGTGTTTAATCATTTATCGAGTTTTTTACTATCGAAATTAAATTACAACTATTTAGAATTAGTATCTTATAATATTTTATGTGTGAAGGTGATTTTCCACCAGAGTGGCTAGGCGGGGCGAGGCGAGGAGAGAATTGAAATTTGTATAACAAATTTTCAATCCTCTCCCAGTGCATCTTTGGTGGAAACAGTGTGGATTGACGAGAATATTGACGCCTAATTTTTGTTCGGAGTTTTCGGCATTGTCGCTAGGATAAAGTTATATCGAGCATTGTGTGTGAGCTGTCTAAAATACATTTTTATATGAAGCATACAGGCGGCGGGGCGCGGCGGTCACGCGCGAGCTCGCGATGGCAATTTTTAGTGGAAAAGGGTCAGTGCGATTTCAATTCTCTTCTCGCCTCGTCTCGTCTCGCCCCTCTGGTGGAAAAGCACCTTTATGGTAGTTATTTTAAATAAATGAGGCAGAAATATTAGATGCCAATGCAATTATTCCCCTTATAAGGTACTTGAAAAATTATAACATATTCATAATAGCAATTAATCTAAACAGGATTTTTTTCGTTTGGATTATTCGGGTTTGCCTCATCATGGTTAAAGATGACCGATCAACTAAACCTGAGTTGTCGGATGAACGAAAGGTTATGCCCCCGAAAGGGCACTAAGCCTTCCTTATGAATGTGTGTCCTCACTATGTGCCCTATAGTGAAAACATGATGCCCACTGTCTTGGTGAAATCTTAATGAAATGAAGTAAGGACGGACGTTTTGAGCAATGGATTTTTGCTTATAGACTTATAGATCACCATTGTGTGTTCACCAAAAATATTAAAGTTATACGGGCACCTACACACATTATAATATTTTTACGAAAAGTTGAACAGAACAACTTCATGTTTTATATAGACTAATGCAAAATTTGAAGATAAATTAAAATGAAAGACCCGGCCGCAGGAACTGGCTCGTTTGACAGTAATAAGTTCGAAAATGTTTATATTTATAGATCGTCTACTTTGACCAAATCTCGGTTGAAGCTTTCATCGAAGTTTAACATGATATTAATGAATTCACTGGTACGTTCCCAGTTCCAGCGGCCGAGTCTTTCATGTTGAAAGACCCGGCCGCTGGAACTGGTTCGATTAACAGTAATTAGTTTGAAAATGTTCATATTTACCTTATTTAAAGATCGTCCACTTTAACCGAATTTCGGTAAAAACTTTCATCGAATATTAACATGATGTTATAGAAGTCACTGGTAAGTTTTTCACTCTTAAAATTTATGCACAAAATTTTATAAATTCGTTCCTAACATGATGAAAATTATCTCTGACAGTATTAGTATTCCCTTCTTGAAAATATCAATATTGGTTATCTATCCTATTCTACCTGCTAGCACCTCACTACCTATTAGCTAGTTTGATCAGGTGGCCAATTTCCAAGGGTGTTCCGTTTGGATCCCATATTTCGATCCCTTAAGGGTTCCAAAAGGAATAGCTATTCCACTTCGATCCCCAGGGGATCGAAAAGGAATTCCACTTGCATCTCCTAACCCTCGTTAAGGGGATCGTATTAAACAAAACAAAAATTATCACATCCATATGGATTCCTTTTTAATTGAATGATTTAGATAGGATAAGCTAGGATAAGCTGGGATAAGCTAAGATAAGATAGGACAAGATGATAAAGTGGGATAGGATAAGATGGGATATAAAGAATACAATCAGCCGCTCTCAAAAATACAATCAGCACCTGTGTAAAGCGTTTGTAGACTACGAAAAGGCCTTCGACTCCCTTGAAACTTAGGTAGTTCTGGATACCCTGCAGCGGTGTCGTGTAGATTGGCGATACATTGAGATGCTGAGATGCTTGTATGACACAGCGACACTGTTTATCCAGCTCCAAGACCAGCAGACGAAACCCATTGGCCTCTAGCGTGACGTGAGACTGGGGGATCTTATATTCCCCAAGGAATCCACGTGGAAGTGATGATTTTAGTTTTAAACGAGTGTTAAGAAATCCAAGTAGAATAGCAATTCCTTTTGGATCCAATGAAGGATCGAAATAGGGGATCCAAACGAAGCAGCCGAATTTACTGGAATCAGGGAATTAATATACATAAAAATCACGTAGATTCTCCGCACTCTTTTTTATATAAAAGTAGACCACTATTTTAAAATGATTTACAAGAAAATCGATTGATCTAGGTGGTCAATCGTACCCTTGACCAAATTGGAATACCTTTATGGTTAGAAGCGTGAGGGAATTATCCACGCACATGACAGTGAGCGAGACATAAATCAGTATATGTTTGGGACCTCTCTCTTACTTAATTTTTTACATGTATGTAATTTAATAATGTACAGATTTTTTTGATGGACCTTGACCTTGATTACCTTCTTCCTAGTGCGATGATAGTACATACTGACACTTCCCAATCGCACACATTCCGTTCATCAAATAATACGTGATGTCTGGCACCATTAGTATCTTGGTATACAGCTATCTGTCTCTCACAACGTCGATTTTTGCGGTTTCTGCTCTGGGACTTGTTAACTCTAATGAGTATTCAGACGTGATCAGATCATTGCCACTTGCTAGAATGATAGCTTTGACAAGGATGTTCTTCAATAATAATAAAAACAAAACGGCGTAAACAAAATGTTCTTATGTGTATAAATATAGTTGATTAAATTAGATTAGATCGCGGAGAAGTCTGGATCATATTGTTAAAATTGTTTACTTGTGGTTGCACAGTTTTAATCAAAGTTTGTCTAAAATCCAAAGTTACTCAAGCTGACTATATATATGTTTTCTCTTTGTTTGCACGAATTTTATAGAAGACTACAAATTGTATTAAATTGCTTTATTTTTGGGCTAGAGACAAATAGACATATTAGACATTATCAAATATTTAGGTTATCAGAAATTTTATTATAACTGGCTCAATAGTGTGAAATGAATATTTTGTACGACTTTGGGCTCTAAGTTGTGAAGAACAACACATAACTACTAAACGATTAAACTTCAATATCACTTCCACAACCCCGACTAGCGATATCGAAGTTCTGTAGTTAGAACATATTGTACCACCTGTATATTTTCGTGTGTTCCACGAATTGTATATTGGCCGGTTCTCGGAGGAAATTTTCAAGATAAGACCGTTTACACACCAAACCTGCCGATGATGGCGTCGTTTTGGAATAAGTTTGCCGGCGCTGCAATTTTCTAAAGCCGCCGGGTTACATATGACTTCATCGTGAGTAGATTGCTGAGCATTATCTATGACCACAACTATTACACCTCTCATCACTACTTTTCCTGATCGGTTACATATTTCATTCTAAATGGTGAAATGAACTCCCAACTATGGATATTTTTTTAAATTTATACTATACTAGCTGTTGCCCGCGGCTTCGCCCGCGTGGATGTCGCTTATCGCGTAGTGTCGTAAATTTTAGCGCACAGTCGAGCATTGAGAGCTTAATAGATACTCTTCTCGCCTCTCTATTTGACTCTTTACTCGACTTTCTACTTGCCTCTCTAATCATCCCTGTTTCACTCTCTACTCGACTCTACTTAACTCTGTACTGGACTCTCTACTCGCCTCTCCACCTGCCTCTCATTCACTTCTCTAATAGCCTCTCTACTCGACTCCCTACTTCAAATTCAAATTCTTTATTTCGCAAAATTGTGCAACGTGATTACATCTTTTGCCGTCAAATTCCGCTTAAAACTAATTTTACCACCGCTTCTTAGGCGCTAGTGGAGCAACAAACTCCATTGCAGCATTTTGAAATGTCAAAATACAAAGATTGATTGCTTAAGACTAAATATGAACGAATGTACACATTTGTCTAGCATCAAGAACATCAAAAAACATTTAAAAAAACTCTACTCTCTGCTCCCAACTCTGCCCCTAACCTTGTTTCTTCCCAGTTGTCTCTCTTTTCTACTCCATTATACCTTTTCCCAAGCTCTTATGCTATCTATTTCATCAGGATTTATTCATTGATGAATTTTCACTCAAAAGGAAGTTAGCAATTCATTGAATGATAAACGGAATTTGGTAATTTTTATGGTGTTGGATAGCGTATGCTTTCAGAAGGATCCCATATCGAAGAAGTCCGGTAAATGATGCCGAGATCCTATCCATTTATTTACCCGTCCATCTTCGTATCAGGGGTGGTTGGTCTTGATACATTACGACTTAGGCGGGAGTTAGCGCACGTCTTGTACTATTATTTGCATTTAAATTTTAAAGTGGACAACCCTTTGGGTCGTGAATGTATCCACTTCTATGTGCCGGACAGGTACACGCGTGGCGCTGGACGGCGACAGCATTAGCTCTGGACTTGCCCACCAGCTTAGCGTTTTTTGGTATAGAGTAGCCCTACTTACAGAGCTGTGCAACACCTGAATGCCTTTTTGAAAAAAATCCAGATGCGGACATATTCTATGTCTTTGGTATGACTGTGACAAAATATTTATGTAACTTATAGTATTTGTATGCCTAAAATGTAACGTAATAATAATGAATGAATAAACGAAATAACCTGAGATAAAACTTCAAAATTACAGGAAAAAGCGCCTACTTTGTTTGTGGTAGCAATCATGTGGTTTCGTTTTCAAAAAATAATGCCTAGGCGCTTTCTATTAAAATTTCAGTATTGTAACCATTGATAAAATACAACTTAATAAAAACACTTTACAGCACGTGCGTATTAATCAACTAGCTGTTACCCGCGGCTTCGCCCGCGTGGATGTCGCTTATCGCGTAGTGTCGTAAATTTTAGCGCAGAGTCGAGCATTGAGAGCTTAATAGATACTCTTCTCGCCTCTCTATTTGACTCTTTACTCGACTTTCTACTTGCCTCTCTCATCATCCCTGTTTCACTCTCTACTCGACTCTACTCAACTCTGTACTGGACTCTCTACTCGCCTCTCCACCTGCCTACCATTAACTTCTCTAATAGCCTCTCTACTCGACTCCCTACTTCAAATTCAAATTCTTTATTTCGCAAAATTGTGCAACGTGATTACATCTTTTGCCGTCAAATTCCGCTTAAAACTAAATTTACCACCGCTTCTTAGGCGCTAGTGGAACAACAAACTCCATTACAGCATTTTGAAATGTCAAAATACAAAGATTGATTGCTTAAGACTAAATATGAACGAATGTACACATTTGTCTAGCATCAAGAACATCAAAAAACATTTAAAAAACTTGCCTATCCACTCGCCACTCTACTCGACTTTTTAACTTGCATCTCTATTCTACTCTCTGCTCCCATCTCTGCCCCTAACCTTGTTTCTTCCCAGTTGTCTCTCTTTTCTACTCCACTATACCTTTCCCCTAGCTCTTATGGGTCTATTTCATCAGGATCTATTCATTGATGAATTTTCTCAAAAGGAAGTTCGCAATTCGTTGAATGATAAACGGAATTTTGTCATTCTTATGGTGTTGGATAGCCTATACTTTCAGAAGGATCCCATATCGAATATATCCGGTATCTGATGCCGAGATCCTATCCATTTATTTACCCGTCCATCTTCGTATCAGGGATGGTCGGTCTTGATACATTACGACTTAGGCGGGAGTTAGCGCACGTCATGTACTATTGTTTGCATTTAAATTTCAAAGTGGACTTGGTGGGTCGTGAATGTATCCACTTCTATATGCCGGACAGGTACACGCGTGGCGCTGGACGGCGACAGCATTAGCTCTGGACTTGCCCACCAGCTTGGCGTTTTTTGGTATAGAGTAGCCCTACTTACAGAGCTGTGCAATACCTGAATGCCTTTTTGAAAAATAATCCAGATGGGGACATATTCTATATCTTTGGTATAATTGTTACAAAATATTTATGTAACTTATAGTATTTGTATCCCTAAAATGTAACGTACTAATAGTGAATGAATAAATGAAATAACCTGAGAGAAAACTTCAAAATTACAGGAAAAACGCCTACTTTGTTTGTGGTAGCAATCATGTTGTTTCGTTTTCAAAAAATGAATGTCTAGGCGCTTTCTATTAAAATTACAGTATTGTAACAATTGATAAAATACAACTTAATAATAACACTTTACAGCACGTGCATATTAATCAATATACATTGTGTAAATTAGTGCAGTGACATTTATCAGCCTTAAGTACGTTTTCTCAGTGGCTCTGGTAGGGAGAATGTTCCCCAGTAAAGCCATAACAGTGGCAAGAGGCGCGGGTTCGATCCCCGCTCAGTGCTATTTGCCTTGGTCTGGTCATGCCTCGGAGAGCACGTTAAGCCGTCGTCGGTCCCGGTTGTCATACAAACATCTATGGCAGTCGTTACGGGCAGTTGAGGCCCTCAAAAATCCAACAACTGATCTAGCTGCAATGCTTCTATATCACCTTTGGGTTGTGGAGGTCAGATGGCAGTCGCTTCACAGAAAATATCGCAGGTTTGCCAAATCCGCAGTTAGACTGGTAAAAAGCTGACCCTAGACTCCAATTGTAAAGCTTCGGATGCGACTGGGATTGACGCTAGGATGAAGAAGAGTGGCAAAGGGTGAAAATTTTCTAAATGGAAGACGGTGGAAGATGTAATTTATCGAATTTAAACGTCTCTACCATCTATGCAAAGGGAAGCCGGCAGGAATTGAGTTATATGGATTCATCGCTACTACCATAAAATATGAATTCATGTATCAAGATTTCTCAGAATTCTACTACTCTGGGAACTAAATAGGCGAAGAACCGTTATATGTTAAGGCCATAATTTGCAAAACGGATTTCGATTTATTTTTTTTGGTTGGAAAGGAAAGGGCGGTACCTGGCCAAGGGAGTAGAGTAAGAATCTAGAAATCTAGGAAAATCCTCAAAATGTAGGCAAAGATGCTGTTTCTATTGCTTTTACATAATTTGAGTAAACTGATAATAAAAACAAATAACAAACTAAGCAAATGATCAACGATGAATCGGTTAGATACTTAGATACTATAAAGGTAAAATAAATAAAATTATAATAATAAAGTAAAACCGACTTCAAGGAACACTGTTAGAAGTCGGTGCCAATATAGTTTAATGTGCCTGAAGTACTATGATGTAATTAATTTATATATGGTTTCTCGGGCTATGCATCGACTTCTACCAGAACAGCTGTAATATCAGTTACTTTTTTCAGTGCCTCTTTTTTGTTCCCTTAGTCCTTAATCGGTTTCAGTCGTTAACATTTTATATATTGGCAATAAAGGTTAGCCCATGTCCTTTCTAAACTCTAATCCAATTCTGCATCAAATTTCATCAACATCGGTTCAGTTCAGCGTTTAAAGCGTGAAAGGCAACAGACAGATAGACAGGGTTCCTTTTACATTTATAATGTTAGCACAGTCTAACAACTTTCATTCAGAGTTTCAGACTCGTTATGTTATGATATTAGTATGAATTACGCAGGATATTAAGGGTCGACCGCCTCTGTGGCGTAGCGGTACTGAACGCGGCTGCTACGCAGGAGGTGCGTGTTCGTTTCCGCTCAGTGCAAATATTTGTATGCATGAATATGGGTATTTGCATTGGTCTGGTCGTGCCTCGGAAATTACGTTAAGCCGTCGGTCTCAGTTGCCATACGAACAGCTATGGCCGCCTCAAAAGTCCAACAACTGGTCCAGATGCAATGCTTCGATATCGCCTTTGGGTTGTGGAGGTCAGATGGCAGTTGATTCACGGGAAATTTCGAAGGTTCAGCCAAATTCGCAGACTGGTAAAAGCGGATCCACGTCTCGAAGGTAAAAAGCTTCAGATGCGACTGAGATTAATGCTTGCTAGGATGAAGAAGAAGACTCAGGATATTTAATGAAATTTAATGAAATTGTGAAAATTGTGAAAACCTGAAATATTTTGTAGGAATCGAAATGACAGCTCTTATATTTTCTGTTGTGCACGAAATTATATCTTGTTCAAAACTGCTTGATCGCCATCTAGTTGTATTGATGTAACTAAATTGTAGAATGAAAAAATATATTTTCTTATATACCTCTGTTGTGAACGAAACCATACCTTGTTTAAAAATGCGTGATCGCCATCTAGTTGTATTTTTGTAACTAAATAATAAAATCTCAAATTTTAATTTATTGTTTAAATACGAATCTGTATGCACAATTGTGTATGTAAAAATAAAGTCTATTTATTTACATAGTTGCTTAGATTTAATAAGCTATAAAAAATATACCATAAAAATAATCTCAAGTAAAAAAGCGACATTATTGCTCACATCTCTGGTTCTACTCAACCGATTGTGATCAAACAAACGTAAGATTTTAAGTTGGAGCAAGCCCTTTCTAACAAAAAAAACCGCATCGAAATCCGTTCAGTAGTTTTTGCGTCCATCGCGAACAAACAGACAAACAGACAAACAGACAAACAGACAAACAGACAGGATTTCCAAAAAATATGTTTTCGTGTTCAGTATCGTTAATATAACATACTCCAAGTATTTTTTTTTAAATATCTCCAATGTACAGACACGACTACTTTACAATTATATAATATTAATCAATATACATTGTGTAAATTAGTGCAGTGACATTTATCAGCCTTAAGTACGTTTTCTCAGTGGCTCTGGTAGGGAGAATGTTCCCCAGTAAAGCCATAACAGTGGCAAAGTGTGTGAACGCGGCCGCTACGCAGGAGGCGCGGGTTCGATCCCCGCTGAGCGCAAATATTTGTATGCATAAATATGGGTATTTGCATTGGTCTGGTCATGCCTCGGAGAGCACGTTAAACCGTCGTCGGTCCCGGTTGTCATACAAACATCTATGGCGGCAGTCGTTACGGGTAGTTGAGGCCCTCAAAAATCCAACAACTGGTCTAGCTGCAATGCTTCTACATCACCTTTGGGTTGTGGAGGTCAGATGGCAGTCGCTTCACAGAAAATATCGCAGTTTTGCCAAATCCGTAGTTAGACTGGTAAAAAGCTGACCCTAGACTCCAATTGTAAAGCTTCGGATGCGACTGGGATTGACGCTAGGATGAAGAAGAGTGGCAAAGGGTGAAAATTTTCTAAATGGAGAGTTTATCGAATTTAAACGTCTCTACCATCTATGCAAAGGGAAGCCAGCAGGAATTGAGTTATAGGGACCCATTGCTACTACCACAAAATATGAAATCATGTATCAGGATTTCTCAGAATTCTACTACTATGGGAACTAAATAGGCGAAGAACCGTTATATGTCAAGGCCATAATTTGTGAAACGGATTTTTTTTTTGTTGGAAAGAGAAGGGTGGCTCCTGGTCAAGGGAGTCAGAATCAGATGGCGGGATCCAGAGAGTAAGAATCTAGTAATCTATGGAAATCCTCAAAATGTAGGCAAAGATGCTGTTCCTATTGCTTTTACATAATTTGAGTATTTGCCTCTAAAATCATGATGTTAAACTGATAATAAAAACAACTAACAAACTAAGCAAATGATCAATGATGAATCGGCTAGATACTTAGACACTATAAAGGTAAAATAAATAAAATTGTAATAATAAAGTTAAACCGACTTCAAGAAACACTGTTAGAAGTCGGCGCCAACATTGTTTAATGTGCCTGAAGTACTATGATGTAATTAATTTATATATGCTTTCTTGGGCTATGCACCGACTTCTACCAGAACAGCTGTAATACCAGTTACTTTTTTTCAGTGCCTCTTTTTTGTTCCCTTAGTCCTTAATCGGTTTAACTCGTTAACATTTTCTTTATTGGCTATAAAGGTTAGCCCATGTCCTTTCTTAAACTCTAATCCAATTCTGCATCAAATTTCATCAACATCGGTTCAGTTCAGCGTTTAAAGCGTGAAAGGCAACAGACAGATAGACAGGGTTCCTTTTACATTTATAATGTTAGCACAGTCTAACAACTTTCATACAGAGTTTCAGACTCGTTATGTTATGATATTAGTATGAATTACGCAGGATGTTAAGGGTCAACCGCCTCTGTGGCGTAGCGGTACTGAACGCGGCTGCTACGCAGGAGGTGCGTGTTCGATTCCCGCTCAGTGCAAATATTTGTATGCATGAATATGGGTATTTGCATTGGTCTGGTCGTGCCTCGGAAATCACGTTAAGCCGTCGGTCTCAGTTGCCATACGAACAGCTATGGCAGTCGTTACGGGTAGTTGAAGCACTCAAAAGTCCAACTGGTCCAGATGCAATGCTTCGATATCGCCTTTGGGTTATGGAGGTCAGATGGCAGTCGATTCACGGGAAATTTCGAAGGGTAAGCCAAATTCGCAGTTAGATTGGTAAAAGCGGATCCTCGCAACGATGGTAAAAAGCTTCGGATGTGACTGAGATTAATGCTAGGATGAAGAGGAAGATTCAGGATATTTAATGAAATTGTGAAATGAAAATTCGAAACATAATTTAGGAATCGACAGCTCTTATATATTATGTTGTGCACGAAACTATATCTTGTTCAAAACTGCGTGATCGCCATCTAGTTGTATTGATGTAACTAAATTATAGAATTACAAATTTTAATTTATTGATTAAATACGAATTTAAATACACAATAGTGTATGTAAAAATAAAGTCTATTTATTCACATAGTTGCTTAGATATGATAAGCTATAAAAAATCTACCATAAAAATAATCTCAAGCAAAAAAGCGACATTATTGCTCACATCTCTGGTTCTACTCAACCGATTGCGATCAAACCAACGTAAGATTTTAAGTCTGAGCAAGCCCTTTCTAACAAAAAAAACCCCATCGAAATCCGTTCAGTAGTTTCTGCGTCCATCGCGAACAAACAGACAAACAGACAAGAATTCCAAAAAATATATTTTCGTGTTCAGTATCGTTAATATAACAAGTATTTTTTTTTAAATATCTCCAATGTACAGACACGACTACTTTACAATTATATAATAGTATAGATTTTCAAGGCCTAGTATAGGACGAAGATTTTAGAAGTTTTATGAGGTCTTACTTCAAAGAATGCATTCATTATATGCAGGGACATATAATAAATCTTAAACTGTCGCCACGTAGGGACTGCAGTGTCATAATATATTATGAAAGTATAATTGCCAACTCAAGCGCTTTTGGACACATTCTTGTGAAATTGAATTTTATGAGAAAACTATGTGAGGACCCCAGCCTACTCGTATGATAGGTAATATTAAACTCGGATTGCTAACAAATATAAGTTTTTATAGTACTTAAAAATGTGGGTTATGGAGTTTTCCCAAGTTTCCCTAACTCAGTTATAGTCAATTGCTTCTTGGTTTGAACACGCTAATGTGATCAATCTCTGGGAGAAATTATTTGGTTTGAAATATTCCTTTCCTATTGCATAACACAGTTATTGGAAAAGAAAGGTTTACTAACTAATTCTCTCACTACCTCACTCTCTAATAACATTGTTCATTTTTCAGAAATAACTAATTCTATCCTACTATCCTGACGGTTACATTTTAAAATCCCGAAGCTCATAATACCGAAATAAAAAAAATACCCGTGTGTTCGCTAGAACGAATATTCAAAATACCGAAAGTACAAAATCCTGAAGTACAAAATCCCGAAATTCAACATGTAGAAAATTTTATTTTCGGGTGGTTTTAATTGGATTGTTATAACTAATAACTCACGGAGTGGACTCTGAGTACATCGACATGGTTACGTATAGGTGAGAAGGGTAAGCTCCACCATACAATTTGTGTTAAGGTATTTGTGAAAATAGGAGCTACAGAAAAAAAAACTACCTCCGTTGTAAAAACTCCTTTTATAAAAATTATACCACAATGACTACCATCAGTGACGTTTCAAAATCAAAATTCCGGTATTTCGAACTTCGGGATTTTGAACTTTCGGGATTCTGAGGTTCGGAATTTTGAACTTCGGTATTTCTTACATTCGGGATTTCCGTGTTTTGATACGTAACCGTCCTGTGGTACAATCCTTTCCTACTAATATTATAAATGTGAAAATTTTGTAAACATGTTTGGATATCTGTTATTCAATCACGCTCTAACAGCTGAACTGATCTGATTGAAATGCATTACAGGGTTAGAGTACAGTCTGGAATAACACATAGGCCAATATATTAAGACTATACCGGGAATAGGTTACTGCGGATTGCGGGCATGGTATCAAAATTCAACACGGGGAAGCTGCGGGCAACAGCTAATATTATATAAACCCATATTGATATTACTGCAATGTTCGCAATTCGTAAGAAAAGTATCAATCTGTATTTTGGAATCAATCCAAAACTGTTTCCATTACGGGTACAGTTTAGCAGATATTGTTTTTAACAAAAAAGTCATGTAACATACATGACTCGATACTAATATACGTATTTAATACTACAGGAATAAGTCTCTATATATTCTGGTTGTATGTCAAACTATTAGATTGGTTTGAAAACCGAACTGAAGTTTCAGAGACAGAGAAAGTACAATCGCTATCGGTATTTTCTAAGCACATTCCAAGTTACTGATATAATAAACTTTACCTGAAATATTAAACTAAAATTTTAAAACGTAAATTAGTATTTGGAAGATTACAAAAGTATTGTTATTCATCGATATTGACAAGATTTTTTGTGAATTTCATAGTGTTCATGAATATCTGAGGACGACCATACGCAAATATATATATATATGCGTATTAGGTAAGAATGTGATTTTTGTAAAGATTGAAAATAAATATGACCCAAGCGAATTAATAAACAACATGGCAAACTCAATAAAATTATTAAATATGAGGTGTATGCTCTCTATATTATTCTACATACACTTAAAATTCAACTCCTTTTTTAAGAACACTAATTATTTGTTAAAAAAAATATCCGTTTACATTGCACAAAATGTTACGTGACTCACCAGAAGTTGGTTATCTTAAAAAAAGACAAGTGCAAAGTTGGAATTCTCTATTCCCCAAGACTTGTCATTCGCATGGCCGCCACCACTGTTCCAGCTTTTATCAATCTAAACGACATGTTATGCTGCGTTGGCTGACGCCCAAACAACAATTTTCCTTTTATTTTATGCTGAACTAATATTGTCACTTTTTCATATCGGTCGAGTGCTTCAATAGCCTTGTATTATCTTTTTGCAACTCTTCTTTACGGCTTTTATGAGATATTATGTTATATCTACAATCAATTCAGCTGTCGCCAGCTGTATCTTACAGTCTAGATTTTTGGATCTACAAGAATATTATTAGGTATTTTGATCTAGAAAATGAAATACTCTACGGAAAGGAATTAAAAGAACATGTCCTTATTAATAAATTCAGAGCATGTAAACTTGTAAAAATCATTGATATAATAGTCACTGTTTATAAAGGGAGTGTTTATTTAAACATGTTGAAACAATTTTTATATTTAGAGTATGAGAGTCCGTCCCAAGTCGGTATACCAGCTTTCAGGTGCATTTGGCTTAGACTCCAAAGATGTTATGACCACATACACCCTTAATGTTGAATCTATTCAATAGTAATTTTAACTGTTTATCTCAGTTACTCCGAGCATGAATCCGACCATAAAATGTACTCTAATAAATGTAAAGTGCCATTCTGTAGCTTAATAAAATATCTTCACAATGTCTAACATAAATACTAATCCCAAAGATTTAACCAACAATTTTGATAGTTTTCGAAGTCGTAAAAGCAAGCAAGCAATTAAGTTAAGTGTGTATCTGCTTTAATAAAACAACGCGGTGAAACAACAATTTCAGTTTCGTAAAAGAAAACCGTTCTGAAAAATTATTGTGGGAAAGAAAATTGCAACCGTCGTTAAAGTTTAGCAGTCTTGATTAAAGGATAACATAAATAGCTTAAAAGCAGTCACTAATGCTTGCTATACAAATAGTCTTATAGGCCTAAATTTAAGTCCCGATTGAGGTTAGTCAGCTATGCCCCAGGCAATATTAAACGACCTCTAAGTAAGAAAAAAATGTCCAGAATAAGAGCGTTTTCACACTCATCCGATATCCGATATCCGACATCCGATATCCGACATCCGATATCCGATATCCGACATCCGATATCGGAGGAAGTCAAATGTATGAGATATGTATCTTTCTTTCAACAGAGCCAACACTACTGTTTTGGCTAGTATCCCACCTTTACATACAACTTTATATGTGAAGGTGGGATACTATCGGTTTTGCCAACTAAACATCCAGACAATCTTAGGATGGACAGTAATGTGATAAAAACATAAGATATCTTGTTAACGGATAAACTACATAAATGTTTTAAAAACAAAAAAGAAGATCAAACAAAATGAAAGTAACCCTATTCTACTTCCTCTACCTTCTACAAGGCTATTTCTTTTAATGGACTGCTTTATTAAAAAAAAACACACATTTAAATGATCTATAATGTTTATTCTTCTTCTATTATTATTATAATATTGTCTAGGAACTGTGCAGGTAAGATAAGCTAAGGTACTACATTATACTCATTATTAGTTTAAATAGATAGCAGCTCTATCAGCAGCCACCCAACAAGCATGACATATACGACTTGCTGCATGTATAGTTTGCGGTATAATCCACTCTAACATTATAAATTCTTGATTCACGAGTTGAGCTGGTATGAAGTAGGTGACTGACTTATGCAAGAGAGCAGCCATAGCGGAGGCAAACATTACGGTGGCCAAGTATTCTGCTTTCTTCATCAAGATGCGAAGTCCCAACATGCTTGACAAATAAAGTCACTACTGTTAACCTTAAAAGTAAAAAAATGCCATTAAATATTTGTTACTATTTAATATCCAGTCAATTTAACAATGCTAAATTAACTTCAGGGTAATAGGATAAATAAGATTGCGTGGTTCCCGGCAGAGTAGAATTTGGGCCACCCCATCTCTTCCCACGCGGTGTCGTACAAGGCGACTAAGGGGTAGGGCTGCAATTCACCTTTGATGATTTTCATAGGATGGTTAGCTTCAGGGGATAAAGACGTGATTATATGCATGTATGTGTATATATGTATGTATGAATGCTAAGTGTTAAACATTTTAAACTCTGCTAGAGAGTAAATTTATTATATACTAGCTGTTGCCCGCGGCTTCGCCCGCGTGGATGTCGCTTATCGCGTAGTATCGTAAATTTTAGCGCAGAGTCGAGCATTGAGAGCTTAATAGATACTCTTCTCGCCTCTCTATTTGACTCTTTACTTGACTTTCTACTTGCCTCTCTAATCATCCCTGTCTCTACTCGACTCTACTCGACTCTACTCAACTCTGTACTGAACTCTCTACTCGCCTCTCCACCTGCCTACCATTCACTTCTCTAATGCCTCTCTACTCGACTCCCTACTTCAAATTCAAATTCTTTATTTCGCAAAATTGTGCAACGTGATTACATCTTTTGCGCGTAAAATTCCGCTTAAAACTAAATTTACCACCGCTTCTTAGGCGCTAGTGGAGCAACAAACTCCATTGCAGCATTTTGAAATGTCAAAATGCAAAGATTGATTGCTTAAGACTAAATATGAATGAATGTACACATTTGTCTAGCATCAAGAACATCAAAAATCATTTAAAAAACTTGCCTATACACTCGCCACTTTACTCGACTTTCTAACTTGCATCTTTATTCTACTCTCTGCTCCCATCTCTGCCCCTAACCTTGTTTCTTCCCAGTTGTCTCTCTTTTCTACTCCACTATACCTTTCCCCAAGCTCTTATGGGTCTATCTATTTCATCAGGATTTGTTCATTGATGAATTTTCACTCAAAAGGAAGTTCGCAATTCGTTGAATGATAAACGGAATTTTGTAATTCTTATGGTGTTAAATAGCGTATACTTTTAGAAGGATCCCATATCGAAGAAGTCCGGTATTTGATGCCGAGATCCTATCCATTTATTTACCCGTCCATCTTCGTATCAGGGATGGT
Source organism: Eilema caniola (assembly GCA_949126895.1). Classification (NCBI taxonomy): domain Eukaryota; kingdom Metazoa; phylum Arthropoda; class Insecta; order Lepidoptera; family Erebidae; genus Eilema; species Eilema caniola. The sequence goes on along the minus strand of OX421460.1, from coordinate 8,588,363 downwards.
CGGTCTTGATACATTACGACTTAGGCGGGAGTTAGCGCACGTCATGTACTATTATTTGCATTTAAATTTTAAAGTGGACAACCCTTTGAGTCGTGAATGTATCCACTTCTATGTGCCGGACAGGTACACGGGTGGCGCTGGACGGCGACAGCATTAGCTCTGGACTTGCCCACCAGCTTGGCGTTTTTTGGTATAGAGTAGCCCTACTTACAGAGCTGTGCAATACCTGAATGCCTTTTTGAAAAATAATCCAGATGCGGACATATTCTATGTCTTTGGTATAACTGTGGCAAAATATTTATATAACTTATAGTATTTGTATGCCTAAAATGTAACGTACTAATAATGAATGAATAAATGAAATAACCTGAGAGAAAACTTCAAAATTACAGGAAACAGCGCCTACTTTGTTTGTGGTAGCAATCATGTTGTTTCGTTTTCAAAAAATGAATGTCTAGGCGCTCTCTATTACAATTACAGTATTGTAACAATTGATAAAATACAACTTAATAATAACACTTTACAGCACGTGCATATTAATCAATATACATTGTGTAAATTAGTGCAGTGACATTTATCAGCCTTAAGTACGTTTTCTCAGTGGCTCTGGTAGGGAGAATGTTCCCCAGTAAAGCCATAACAGTGGCAAAGTGTGTGAACGCGGCCGCTACGCAGGAGGCGCGTGTTCGATCCCCGCTCAGTGCAAATATTTGTATGCATGAATATGGGTATTTGCATTGGTCTGGTCATGCTTCGGAGAGCACGTTAAGCCGTCGTCGATCCCGGTTGTCATACAAACATCTATGGCAGTCGTTACGGGTACTTGAGGTCCTCAAAAATCCAACAACTGGTCTAGCTGCAATGCTTCTATATCACCTTTGGGTTGTGGAGGTCAGATGGCAGTCGCTTCACAGAAAATATCGCAGTTTTGCCAAATCCGCAGTTAGACTGGTAAAAAGCTGACCTCTTTTTACAATTGTAAAGCTTCGGATGCGACTGGGATTGACGCTGGAATAAAGAAGAGTGGCAAAGGGTGAAAATTTTCTAAATGGAAGACGGTGGAAGAAAGTTCTTACCTCGATGTAGTTTATCAAATTTAAACGTCTCTACCATCTATGCAAAGGGAAGCCGGCAGGAATTGAGTTATAGGGACCCATTGCCACTACCACAAAATATGAATTCATGTATCAGGATTTCTCAGAATTCTACTACTATGGGAACTAAAAAGGCGAAGAACCGTTATATGTTATGGCCATAATTTGCGAAACGGATTTTTATTATTTTTTAATTTTTTTTGGTTGAAAAGGGAAGTATCTGGCCAAGGGAGTAGAGTAAGAATCTAGAAATCTAGGGAAATCCTCAAAATGTAAGCAAAGATGCTGTTTCTATTGCTTTTACATAATTTGAGTAAACTGATAATAAAAACAAATAACAAACAAAGCAAATGATCAACGATGAATCGGTTAGATACTTAGACACTATAAAGGTAAAATAAATAAAATTATAATAATAAAGTTAAACCGACTTCAAGAAACACTGTTAGAAGTCGGTGCCAACATTGTTTAATGTGCCTGAAGTACTATGATGTAATTAATTTATATATGGTTTCTCGGGCTATGCACCGACTTCTACCAGAACAGCTGTAATATCAGTTACTTTTTTTCAGTGCCTCTTTTTTGTTCCCTTAGTCCTTAATCGGTTTAACTCGTTAACATTTATTTATTGGCTATAAAGGTTAGCCCATGCCCTTTCTTAAACTCTAATCCAATTCTGCATCAAATTTCATCAACATCGGTTCAGTTCAGCGTTTAAAGCGTGAAAGGCAACAGACAGATAGACAGGCTTCCTGTTAATGTTAGCACAGTCTAACAACTTTCATACAGAGTTTCAGACTCGTTATGTTATGATATTAGTATGAATTACGCAGGATGTTAAGGGTCGACCGTCTCTGTGGCGTAGCGGTACTGAACGCGGCTGCTACGCAGGAGGTGCGTGTTCGATTCCCGCTCAAAATATTTGTATGCATGAATATGGGTATTTGCATTGGTCTGGTCATGCCTCGGAAATTACGTTTAGCCGTCGGTCTCAGTTGCCATACGAACAGCTATGGCAGCCTCAAAAGTCCAACAATTGGTCCAGATGCAATGCTTCGATGTCGCCTTGGGGTTGTGGAGGTCAGATGGCAGTTGATTCACGGGAAATTTCGGAGGTTTAGCTAAACTCGCAATTAGACTGGTAAAAGCGGATCCTCGCCTCGAAGGTAAAAAGCTTCGGATGCGACTGGGATTAATGCTTGCTAGGATGAAGAAGAAGACTCAGGATGTTTACAGCTCTTATATATTCTGTTGTGCACGAAACTATATCTCGTTCAAAACTGCGTGATCGCCATCTAGTTGTATTGATGTAACTAAATTATAGAATGAAAAAATATATTTTCTTAAAGACCTCTGTTGTGAACGAAACCATACCTTGTTTAAAAATGCGTGATCGCCATCTAGTTGTATTTTTGTAACTAAATAATAAAATCTCAAATTTTAATTTATTGATTAAATACGAATCTGTATACACAATTGTGTATCTAAAAATAAAGTCTATTTATTTACATAGTTGCTTAGATATGATAAGCTATAAAAAATATACCATAAAAATAATCTCAAGTAAAAAAGCGACATTATTGCTCACATCTCTGGTTCTACTTAACCGATTGTGATCAAACAAACGTAAGATTTTAAGTTGGAGTAAGCCCTTTCTAACAAAAAAAACCGCATCGAAATCCGTTCAGTAGTTTTTGCGTCCATCGCGAACACACGAAACAGACAGGATTTCCAAAAAATATATTTTCGTGTTCAGTATCGTTAATATAACATACTCCAAGTATTTTTTTTTAAATATCTCCAATGTACAGACACGACTACTTTACAATTATATAATAGTATAGATTTACTTAAAGACATAGGTGAAAGCCACTGCCGAATCACAAGCATTGTTTCATTACCCAAGGCTCGTCGGCCTAAGGCATTGCACTGATTAGTTGCCATCCCACTGCTATCCCATTTGCAACAGTCAATGTCAATGTGAAAGAAAGGCTTAGGATAAAGACTTTATATTTGGCTTTATTAATTAATTCGTTAATGTAACTAAAACTCTCTTTTTCATTTTTCTGCCCTGTCAAATTGAAAATTCAGCTGATTTTTTGGATTCTGAAATAAAAAAAAATATGACAATGTTTTTCAACCATTATCTTATTTCATTTTACTCACCATTTTCCAGTTTCCTTCATTTGCCTGTATTGATAGAAAATATATTCCGTAATGTTAAATACAAAAATGAACCTGATGTCATTGTATACACTGAAAGGAACGTAATGCAATTCACGGAGATGTTAATTAGAGCAATAGTGCTCGAGTTATTAGTGTGTACAACAGAAAAGCAGTTGAATTTTATAATTTTTAGTGAATAAATAAAAGAAGAGTTTTAAAATTTATAAACAAGAAAATTTTCTACTTTTTTATTAAAGATGTTTCTTAGCTTTTCAATTCCTGTTTTTTCTTCAAGACGCCGCAAAGTAAAATATAATGCTTTGCGGCTTCTTGAAGAAACAGGAATTGAAAAACTAAGAAACATCTTTGATAAGGGGTACTTTGCTGTATAGGTGACCAAGCACTGCTTCTTAAAATCAGGGTATTCTTTTTTTATATCAGTGGAATTTTCCACGGGAAACGGCAGGATCAAAGCAGCTAAATCACACGGCTTTTCATAATAAGAACATATATTCAGTTAGTACTCGTGGTCGATATCGATAAATGGGATCCTGTACGTTTGAAACTGCTCATCCAGCTCGTACAACCGTCCAAGACCTGGTTCTGCTAAGGATTATCTTAAAAGAGGCAGCTATTCTTCTTCGTCCTATCACAACAACAACTATATCACTACCTATAAAAGATATAAAGTATGGTACTTAATAATATTCTCTCCTCCGTGAGTATGGTACTAAACTTTAATACAACAAATAGTGGCATTGAAGCTATTTTTACGAGTTCAATCAAATTAGGCCACAATAGAGACTTGAAGATAGTAAAAATTTAAACGATTTTCAATTCAAGACATAGAATTGCTTGGATCTTAAACGAGATAAATCGGCTCGAGATCGGGTGTGATACAATTTATGTGCCAACGGTCTAATGCAATTGAACGCATTGTGCCACGGAGTAAGATTGGAGGGAGTTCTTATTATGTAATGTATTAAAGAAATTGGTATTACACTCAGGATGAAACGAACAATTGGAAACTTGGTTAGTAGTTTGTGTAGACCGTTTTTTACATGCAAATACCCACGGATACCTACCCCACCGGAGCCAGTGATGGTGGTTATGTCGGACTCGAGACAGCCGAGACCGGCCTCTTTAATATTCCTCGCACACCCAAGATGACCCAGGGCCATCGAAGGCCTATGGTGTCTTCACGTAGGTGTGGACCCTGTAAGTTTTATTCGAAGAACTTGAGATAGACGAAATTTTATATTCCACTCATTTATTACGATCTAGCTATATTATTTCTTGGTGTTTACTAGTATGCTCTTTAAATAGAAATGTTTTGTATTCTATGAACTAATACTCATTCAAGTACTTAGTAATTTTAAATACTTCTAAACTGCCAGAACGTTTTCAACGTGTTACAAAATTATGACGAGAAAGATTTGACATATTTAAACTTTGTAAAACTGAAATGCGCAAAGTGAAATGTCAACTACTGGTCGATTCATAATTTATAAACATAAGCTACGTTAACTACAATCTACTTACAAGTACCTACAACATCCGCGGACGGGATCTCTTATAAAAATTTTGTCATTATTTCTCATTTGTAACACAATTTTATTGGTCTTTCTACAACAAAGTTATAGCCTATAAACTTAAAAGATGCGCGGTGCGTACATAAAATCGAAAGTTGTGAATAAATTATTAGGGACGCACGAACAAGTATGCCATTCTGTTCATGTCAAGTTGTATACTCGTCTCCGCTGACTTTTACAGCTCGGTCTGTATATATTGTAGCTGTTAGGGCTTTTTTATTCCTATTTTCTTTGTTTCTTATACCACTAATGCTTTGCTGAACACTAACTTACGATGCAAACTCAATTTAAACTTTAATTCTGCGGGCACTGTTCCTTCTAATATAAATCGAGTTGTGTCACTTAGTGGTTTATGATACATCTAAGTACCTTTGTATCTCTTACTCAGGATACCTACAATATAGCCAATAGGTTGTGGAGGTAATATGGCAGTCACTTTACGGAAAACATGAAAGATCAACCTACCCACAGTTAGACTGGAAAGAGCGGACCCCAGACACGGGGTAAAACTTCGAATGCCGCTAAAATTAATGTTAGGATGAAGTACCTGCACTGCGATTACACAAATGCGAAATTGTGTTTGTTTATTTGTTATTATCATAATAAAAATGGCATACAATGGAATACAATTGTTTTTTAACACATATCCTGGCAAATAAGTCCTGTTAGCCACGGCACCAGTCATTTATATATTGATAATTTAATTTACTATATGAAAATTTGAAGCGCTTGAAGTTTATATAGTTGTATTATGTTTGTCATAAAATAATAAGGCCTTACTTTTATTTTCATTTTACCTTATTTGTACATTCTCTCTCTTCTTTTGTTTTTAATACACCGCGTAACTAGTTTATATAATAACTGCTGCACCATACCTTTTGTGTTGGTCATATTAATGTTCATCCCAAGGTTGCCTGGAAGAAATCGCTTTCAGCGAAAAGGCCGCCCATTGTTCGTTAAACTGTATGCATACTATTACTTGTCTCTACTGTAAATCAGTGCAAAATGGTGTGTAAATTGGTGTACAATAAAGGATTATATATCTATCTATTCTCTATCTTATAAGATTATAAGGTAGCTATTTCAAATATCAGTACACACACATGTCATGATTTTCGTTGAAGTAGAATGCTGGGACCTTTCTTCGTCCCGTGGGTGTCGTACGTACCGATAAAGGAATTGGACTGTTCTCCATCGGCCGATAACCAGTGGTGAATAAAAGTAGTCAGTTGACAACAAAAAATCTCACCGTTATGTCTATTTTTATGTAGGTTTTAATAAAGCTCTGTCTAAGGCTTGATTCAAGAACGACACTCAGTCCTTTATCTCGATTTATCAAAGGGCAAATTGACAGACTTGAAAAATTTGACAGATTGTCTATACACTCTAATGTAACTAATGTAACGTGTTATCTACTACCATCTTAAACTTGATTGCAATGTCTTACTTGACTCCTAGATATTCAATCGTCATGCTTTAAGCAAATATATCTTCATTTCTTTTGAATTACGATTAACACGAAGCAAAATATTTTAAATCAAAAATCGTTCAGACGTTGGCATTATTTGTAACGTATGTGGACGATTGATCTGAGAATTGCCTGTGTTAGAGCACTTAACAAGGCGAGTAAGCTAGGGCTGGTGACAGACATTTTGGTTATAGTCTTAACTCATTTTGAGTAGTTTCATTGCAACTTTTTCTTCGGTTCGGATTTTGCTATAAAAGTAAACATTCAGTCATATGCCTATTGAAAGATATTTTAAAGATTAAAGCTTATTGGCCTGAAAACGTGATTTACATAAATTTAATTGGATTATTATTTACCGTATTATTGCAGTGTTGGTTTCAGTGGTTTGCGAAAGTTGGGTGTCTTCCATTGAACGTACATTACAATAACCTTGCAAATACTTACACTCTCACATTGTAAACTTATAACACTTATACCTGCTTTCAACTTCGCTTTGGAGTGGTGAAGATGAAGAATAAAAGTCGTTAATACATTTATGGCGTGTCTGCCGCCGGTCTTATGCTTGTACAAATTTTATAACATGTGTGCGAGCTATAAGCTTGTCGGGCTCTCCAAGTTGTTTATGAGAATTTATGTAGCAACAGATTGATTTTATGTTGCACTTCAAATTATTATGTTAACTGGATTCCTGCCTTATGAATGGGAAATTTTGTATGTGAGTTGACTTGAGTTGTTTGTCATTCAATCATGCAAACCGGCTGAATTGATCGAAATGTTGTATATATGTCGCAGCCAACTAGCTTAATCAACAATCCAATTAACTGCCTAGGCAGTTAACTAAACGCCGCCATTCAATTAACATTGCAGGAGTCCCACACTACCGGCGGGCCTCCCCCATGGATCGTCGGTGTGCGCAAAGCATTTTCCCGCGAGAAAAAAAAAGAAGGCTAATGCGGTAGCGGAGCGGGGCGTAGCTCCCGCATTTAGCCTTCGTGGTTATTTTTTTCTATAACCATGCAGAAATAAGTCATTTTCCTAACTGTTTAATTAAATGGCTAGGCAAGTAGTTAAACGTCATCGATCCAAGCTATTTGCCTACCCGTTTAATTAAATGGCTGAGCACCATTCAGGCCGTTTATTAAATGGTGCCGTTTAGTTAACTGCCTAGGCCGTTAGTTGTACGGCTGTTAAGCTAGTTAGCGGCGACATATACACTTAAATGCAACCGATTGGATTGATCAGATCAGCATCATCCGTCCATCGGATTGTTGGATGGGTGATGTCAATAAACTACTTCTGTAGTTTATTTAAATTGAAAATCACAGATTCAGATATTTTATTTTGTTATTTACAGATTGTATTGAAGTAGTATCAAGCATGGTACTGTGAATGAAGTCGTGAACAAAGATAGCTTAACACAATACGAACGGACGATTGTAACAATATTCCGCCTTACCAATACACTCGCAAAATTCTCGAACGACCGAATCTAATCCGACCTTATTTACATTAGATAAACATGGTTAATAAAATAAAGAGGAACCTTGATAAGAATATTAAGGAGCTGAACGGAAAAAAAAACCCTAGAAAGTTTTGGAGACGGAGGTCATTACTGGAACACTCCAAGCGTAAAATGAAGTTATAAAACGGTGCGGCGAATGGGAGATTTCTAAGATTATGTGTTTACTTTTAAACGTTACTGCCACAATACCGTTTGCTTATAGGTTTTCTTTTTTACATGTTTGTTATTGGAATTTTTGGATGGAGAGCTAATCATATTATTTTTATTTAGGCTTTATAAGGTGGTAAACAAATATCTACTTGTTTACCCATTTTAACCCCCACTTGACCAGATGTTAAGTAAGCTGGTACCATGGTGATGAACGATTTTAATGGGTTATGCGTATCTGAGAGTAAAATTTATAAATGCAAACTCAAAAATAAATAAATACATTTTAAATTACTCTTTTATAAGTAGGTAATTTGGCAAAATATGGTCTCCGGTGAAGAAGAATATTGGGGCCATAGTGTGCAAGGATTAATTAAGTGCATTACTTTAAAAATATTTTTATAAACACAGTTTGAAAACAGATACTATTTATTATCCATTGTGTGATGTTTATTGTTGTTAGGTATATTTTAAGCACAAATATGTAATTTTATATTATAAAAGAGAAAATATTTAATCCACATACGTATATACGTCCCTACCTACTGACATTTTACGTACCCTGAACCAATATTAAATCCTTTCAGTAGCTTTCAAAGCGGTAGAATCGTTAAATTCGCGTCGGTTTTACGACTACCAATATCACTGTAATCCATATTTTGAAGATAATGACTCAAATAGATACGAAGTCGCTATATACGTTAACTTTATCACTAAAGCAGGCAGTCAAATCTGTTATCGAACATTCTGGTATAATTGTTCTGACTTTTTAGTCAATTTGAGAGAGTAGGAAAGTAAAGTTAAAATGAACATGTGAGAGAAATGGGGGACCTCTCCCAACGTGCGCCATTGCACCTCGACCTTCCATCTTCTGCATTAGGTCTATTTCAGCTTATTGTTTAGGTCATTATCTAGTTAGGATTAGGTGGGAGGGGGGGGGCGACCTCATGTTTACCTACGCGTACTCTACGACTGGTTTACTCCAAGTCATTCGTTAGGTGGTAAATACTGAGATGATGATTAATTATAAGAGAAAAACATATTACTCTCTTGTATGTACCTACTACAATATATATAGAAGACTGGTTTATCCATTAGGTATTTCTAAAAGCAAGTCATATTACTTACCTAATAATCCATACTTTTCATTAAAATTAATCTGTTAACCATTAAAAATAATAATCTATGGCTAATCCCTAATAGCTTCTAAGTAGCAAATTATGAAATGAGTGCGAATGAAATACTTGATTAAACATAAAAGCTACAAAATTCATACAATCAAGGAAGAAAACAATATCATTCTTCTTCGCAACAGGCTCATTTCAGAAATAAGACTTGGCAATAAGCTGCCGGTCATTATGGGACCCCTTGGCCATGATTCGGCGATTACGACATCTAATTGGTGTATTATTAGCTGTGAATTGCCGCTCCTTACTCTCCGTTACGCATAAACAATTATATCTTTCCTTTGGGGCGTTGTAATCGTAAACTATAAACTACAAGGCAATGCTGTGTAATGAGGATTTGTGAGGCGTAGTGTGCGACTGCTAAGCATCAGACTTACAGGTTCGAATGATTAAATAAATAACTATTGTAGGAACTAGTTTTATTTGTATCATAGTCACTTCACATTCATACATGCTAAATAAACATTTAAATCGAGCAAAAAAGTTCCTTAACTTTTATTAGGTAATGCGAATGTTATCTTCTTTTGCTTCCCGTCATACTGCGAGCTTGTATCTTTCCTGATTACACTCCCTAAGGGTCTACCTTGACATGTAATTTGAGTGCTAATATAACAACCAATACACAATCCTTAAACGTGTTTCTACTCATAAAAAAGACATTGTTTTCATCTTTATTTCTGAGTATATGTAGCAGTTTTTTACTTTTAACCTGTTTTTTACTAATAACGTGATCTATAATATTATTTGTAAGCTTTTCAAATAAGTCAAATTATAATTATAAGTATTAGGTGTGGGTTCCCGTAGGTTGTGTATTCAGAGGGATTTGAACCCGAAACTGACCGAACTGACCGAACATATTAACAAATGCATAGCTACAATACGTCAGGGTAGATTTCGGAATGAACTTTTTCAGTGGGTAGAAGACGGAATAACAATTGTTATTTTGGCTCGTGGATGAGTTTTTGGGGTTCATACGGAAATACTCAAAGCCAACGATGGGTAATGAACAAAATGCAAATGAAAGTGACATGATACGTCAGAGCGCACATTTTCCGATATCGGTCTCGAACGTCGATTCGATTTAGGAAGTAGTAAAATGCGTAAATTGTATGAAATATATATCGGTACTTTACATAGTTCGGCCCGATATCGGATATCGGAGCCGACACCGCTGTGTTGGCCCGATATCGAATTATTTTCATTCATGCGTCTTCTCTTTGTTGGTGTGTACCTACTCAACCAAATTCTAGCAATAGCGCCGATAGCTTAATCGACCTCATGATCGAAAGATCTCTGGTCATTACGCAACCGACATGAAAGAAAGAAGGACCAAAATTTAAAACATTTATTCCAGCCCATTTATATTACCATAACATTTAACTAAAAGGATATAAATAACGACGTACGGGCCCGAAGAGTTTGCCACTTCAGCATGATGATGAACCCATTCCTTAACACAAGCAATTGAGCTTAGCTGGAAGGACTTTGAAAAAGAAATGCATCAAGGTCAAGACTTATAATCTTAAAACTATAGCATACATAGAATGCGTAAGATGTGTAGAGTTTGTGTAATATAAATCCATAATAAACATAATAAGAAATTTCCTAATCCCACTGTAACAAGACAAGTCAAGTTAACCCGATTGTGTCATAAAATATAGAATTTCAGTAGTAAACGACAGCAGTGATCACCGGTATAAATGATCCCCATTACAGTACCGGCGGGCGACGTGTTTGAGAAATAACCCTTTAGATGCAGCTGCAGACGTGAAACGGGAAACGTTACATTTGGACACACAGACTGGGGTTTTGACACACTGCTTTCATAGTTCTATCGAGACTTTTATCGTAAAAAGCGTAGACACAGCAATTTTTGACTAGCGTATGTTCGGTTTCCTTTGGCTTCCGTTAGTTTTGATAAAATTGGGAGCACGTTCGGTAAACGATAAGTGGGGTAAGCTACCTAGGTGTGTTTGCCATTTGGATTGGATTAATAGTATTTCATAAGTGCTTCCATGCTTCGAAGGGCATGATAAAATTTGATCCCGGCTGTCAATAAGAGGCTTATTCGGGTAACCTTATTAACTCTGTCAGAGGTTGGCCACTAACCACAACTCAGACTGGCAGGTTAAACTGTAGTCAAAATATAGGCTTGTTACTATTGAACTGCGCTTAACCTCGTTTAATAAACTTTCACACTAATGGCAATGTCCTTGTAATCCTAACAAGGTAAATGCAATTAGACGGGCACTAAAATTAAAACTTTTGGAAACACCTGCCCAGAGGTCTTAATTTTCAAGAGTTATAAGAAATGGAACCTCATTTCATCGGTATAATTTAAGTCATGTTTACTAGTAATTTATTTTTAACTGACTGTAGGCCGCAGCTATAGTCATGTCTAATTTTGATCCTGTTCCTGCAACGTACGGGGACGAATTCCGATATAAAAAGTAAGTTATTCCAAACAATAATCTGTCTGTTCCAAATTTCACTCAGATAAGATTCGTACAGCAGCTAGAGCATAATTATTCAATTAAATAAAGTCAACAAACATCCAAATATTTACATGTTTGTGTACACACATTCACATTTATTATTAGTATGTTAGGATGGTTTTATAGAATACTAGCTTTTGTCCAGGGCTCCGCCCGCGGGGATGTCGGTTATGGCGACCAAACATAGCCTAAGTCCTTTCTCAAGATCTAATCTACCCCTATATCAAATTTCACCAAAAACTATTCAGTAGTTTAGGCATGAAAGACGGATAAACAGACACACACACTTGTAGTATGTGCTGCTGAACACATACCAATAGGATTGCCTAAAACAAAAGTGCCCAACAAATTGATTATTTTATATGTTTTAACTTAATTAACTCACTCAGATATTTTTCATAGGCGAGTTATCATTAAATATGCAACCCTATATTACTGAATTTGTAATTAAGTTACCTGTTCGCACACAGCAGAAAAAGGTACGCCTCCTAGCTTTAGCAAGTAGTAAACATTGTATACTTTTCACTAAAAGTTTTTTTTTGGCAGATACGTTAGTGAAGCTAGAAGAAAAATCGCGAACGAATTTTTAAAATACATAATTTTTGACCATTATTTTAGGCAACCCTATTGGTTCGTCTTCAGCAACAAATTTTATTTGCTAAAATATTTTTTTTTTTCATTCGGAAATGAATGAATATGACGGAGTGCTCTACCAGTCAGATTTGTGGAGGAACGAGGTGTGATGTTCCTCCAACACAAAGGGAGGATCCTCCGACCAGGCAAGGTGATCACGCCTGGCGGGCCGCGGCCCAACGATTGTCGTTGGAATGTTGTATATGTATTGTACAGTCAGCATCATTAAAATGTTGCTAACAAAAGTAGTCAAAATAATCCAAATACCAAAATTCCAATTTTATATTGGTTATTAGAGTACTCAAATGGTTGTAAATGTCCAGAGTGGTCCAACTATCTTATCAATCGGTCTTCCAGAATTATGTAAGTTAGTAGAGTATTCATATTCATATACACAATCACGCCGGTTGATGGTATCCAGACAAGTATAATTTCAAAAAATCTTGACTTTTATACTTTTCTCACTAATGCAAGTTGATAGTTCATGGCTTATTCAACTGTCAACTTAAAAAAAATATAAAAGACATTGTCAATTGACACATTTTGTATCTTTTTCTTACTCATATATCCATCCCTTATCATCCCGCCATTGTGTGAAAGGGATGGCTTTACAAGTAAGAAAAGGATACAAAATGTGATTAAATGACAATGTCTAGATTTTTTGAAATTATACTTGACTGGATACCATCGACCGGCGTGATTGTGTATATGAATATGAACACACTACTAACTGACATAATACTGGAAGACCGATTGTTAAGATAGTTAGACCACTCTGGATACTTACAACTATTTGAGTACTCTAATGACCAATATTAAATTGGGATTTTGGTATTTGGATTATTTTGAGTACTTTTGTTAGTAACATTTTAATGATGCTGACTGTACCAGCGCAGGAACTTCACTTTCGCGTTGCAGGATTTGTAGTATCGTAGTAGTTCTGCTTGATGTCGCTAGATGGCGCTGGGTACATGTGGTATCGCCACATCACTCCCCTCCAAGACCGGAGGTTGATTGCGATGAGTCAGCTGTCTTAGCTATCTTGAGGAGCGTGCCACTGCCAGTCTTAAGTAGCTCCGTTTTCATCGGATCTGGACGCCACTTATTCCATTTGACGGAACAGTCATCCACGCTAGTCCCAGTGAGTCGGGACTACCGCTGGTCCCGAAGATGCGGGGCAAGTGCGGTGCTGCGGTGCTGCGGTCCTGCGTTGAATGCCCAGCGAGTTGGGGCTCGAAGCGTCGAGATGAAACCTCGGCGAGCCGCTAGTGAGGCGAGAAGATTCCTCGGTGAGTTGAGGTGAGTCCTCGGTAGTGACGGGGCGAATCCTCGATAAGGCGAGGTAGTCCCCCGTGTATTGGGGCGAAATGGCTGAGTGACTACGTAGTGAACGTATGAACGTGTACTGTGTGCCGTAGATGCAGGCGTGGCCGAAGGGTAACCAGGCTGCAGCGATCGCTGCATGCTGTGGTAGCCTTGTAAGGGCCGAAGGTGCTGGATGGCGAAGACTTGATTACCGCTCGTGCGGAAGAAGCGAATAGGATGTGACGATGAGAATGCTGCTGACATGCTCAGCGAAGGTTACGTGATCAGATCACGTCGGGGTCACCACTGTGGAGGAACGAGGTGTGATGTTCCTCCAACACAAAGGGAGGATCCTCCGACCAGGCTAGGTGATCACGCCTGGCGGGCCGCGGCCCAACGATTGTCGTTGGGATGTTGTATATGTATTGTACCAGCGCAGGAACTTCACTTTCGCGATGCAGGATTTGTAGTATCGTAGTAGTTCTGCTTGATGTCGCTAGATGGCGCTGGGTACATGTGGTATCGCCACAGATTCCTCCGACACGACAACCTGTAACGTTACAGTTGGTCCTCGAGGAGGGCCAGTGTACGTCAGATTGTTAAAGGAAGAAGGGAATAATAAGACGTGAACAGGGAAATGGCACTTTGTATTGTTCACAAGAATAAGATACACAGTTCATAAGAAAAACACTTAAGGGTCATTAAAACCACACTATACTCTTCGAGTCTTCTCTTCAACTTTTCATATAAGATTCAGTGCTGTTATGGGCCAGGCTTGCACAGGCACTCAATGAGAAGATACGTCCACGGCGAGACTACGATGCGCAGCTGCGTTCCATCAAAAGCTTGATGGAACAGAAGATTTTCAGAGTGGCCTCCACCAGAGGCACGAGACTTGGTCAATCCTTATGATTGAATATTCATTTAAAAGGCAGTGGCTTCTGAAAGATTAAGATGAACTTCAGTAATAAGATTTAAGAGATATCTTCACGATCCAAACCGGAGCTCGAATCGTCGGCGTCCTGAATTTTCCAAAGCTTGTTAGGAACCCCGCAGATGTCAGTACAAATTTGAATTTAAAAGTATAAAGATGCGTAAGATAAAAAAGGTTGACAATATTATAAATAAACCTACTTAGATATATTACATTACCCCAAAAACCCCGATAAAAAAAATTTGAACACGGTGAAAATTTTTTTTTAGTTGCTAGTTCCTTGCTCTATCATACCCAACTATTAAATTCTTTCGGAACAATACTTTCAAACCAAAAAAAAAACAAAATAAATTACAAGTCACTCTCATCAAGCAAAATCAACTTTCATTCATCAATCAACGTACTCCCAAGGACAGCATTGAGGATACATATGATGGAAGGGCTTATTTAGATTAAAAGGTGTCATCACCCGCACCTTATGAAAACCCAAGAGATGATGATAAAGGAAAGTATATACAATAGAAGGTAAGATAGAAAGCAGTTACCCAAGAAGTAACTAAAAGATTCAAGATAAGTTACACAAGGAGTAACTAAAAGATTCAGTTTAAGGCTTATTTTTTTACAAGAGTAACGTAGAACCGCTCTTGATGTGTTTTGGGCTTATTTTTGGTGTTCACATCACCGCACCATAAAGAAGAGATAGGGATGAACCCTAGATGAAGAAGAAGTAAAATGGAGAAGAGAATGCAAATTAGCGAAGGGAAAGGGAATGAGCGATTATGAAAAAGGCCAAAAGGTTAGGAAACTTGGAGAAAAAATATAAGAATACATACAGAACAAATTAAAACTAAATATTAATAGTAACAGAATAACTAATTAAGACTAAAGTACAAGAAAAGTAAAAGACATAACTATAAATAAAATCGAATTAAGAATTATAAGAGATAGAAAATAAATCGGCAATGCAAAAGAAAAAACCTATAAAAAATCGAGCCCACGTTATGTTATGTTCTATGTAGGGTAAGGATGAAAGGACATGGAGAACATGAAACTTATTTTAAAATGGAGAACATGAAACTTATTTTAAAATTATTTGCCTGAAGGTCTGGAAATTGAGTAATTTAGATGTCGGAACAATAACAACCACCTTAGTTTTAGATTACATATTATAATTGTAAGTTAATTTTAGAATAAGTAGCGTATCACACGACCTGGCCCTTATCAAAGCTTGGGAAAAGGAAATAATAATAGAACCCAAGATAAAAGAAATTTGTTGAAATTAAATGAAGTGAAATTAAAAAGGAATTCAAGGTGAAGAGAAACGATGTAAGTAAGTTAAG
Organism: Eilema caniola; assembly: GCA_949126895.1. Lineage (NCBI taxonomy): Eukaryota > Metazoa > Arthropoda > Insecta > Lepidoptera > Erebidae > Eilema > Eilema caniola. The sequence continues at coordinate 8,572,480 of OX421460.1, read as the reverse complement.
AAATCTTTAAATTACATTATATGAACCCATGGTCCACAATCTTACTACCCAGAATTAGGAATAGTCGCCTAATTAAAAGAATTAAGAAAGGGTAGTAACATTTAAGGGAAATAAAAGACCATAATAGAGAACAAAATAACCATTACAGTAGGATGGTTAAATTTTGTTAAGTGGACCTCCCAAAATTAGTATTTGAAAAGTCTAAAGAGAGATCTATCTTGCCCATTGGACTAAGGGTTTAAAAGGACTTGCAAGCAACCTATCTAGTAATGTAATAAAAGGAAAAGTTTTAGTATTATTACAACACGAAAATATAATAAATAATAAGGTACAGGTACGTGTGTAAGTAAAACCCGTAAGGAATATTAAATAAGCAAAAATTCAAGAATTAGGTGAAAGAAAATGTATTTAATTAATAGTAGTTATATCTTTGAATAGAAATTAATAGTAAGCATGAAGTACCAGAATGAGATCTAGGTGATTAATAGATATAATAAGAGTGTACTGAGTGTTAGTATCCAAGGTCAGACTGTACGGCGACCTCTGGCAAGACGGCAACGGATGCCCCAGAAAGTAACTTTCCAGTCTGAAATTGGTGTGCAAGGCTTGAAACTGAGGATATTGTCCACAGCCAACTACCTGTAAGTCAGTACTAGTCGCACACACTAGTGTCTCCGAAGAGTTTAGCACAAGTGAATGCAGCTAGCTTATGATGGTTCAGATGTGAACCTTGGTAAAGTGTCACTGCCTGTATTATGCGGTGTAAATGTTTTGAATTGAGTACTGTAGGAGTACTGTATTGAGTTGTATGAGTGAAGCTGGAAATAAGATATAATTAAGTGAGTTATAATGTGAAGAATTAAAAACTAATGAGGTAAGCTAGTAGAATTAGAGGTGGAGTTATCGTTACCGGCTCATCCAGTTATTTGAGAAAGTAAGTGAAATTTTACCAGACAGGCATCAAATTCATCACTATGTGGTATAATATCAACGTTACCGCTGCGCCACCTGAAGCAGTTGTAAGATTATATCAATAGGTTATATATTTAGAGCATATAACTAAAGCTAAAAGAAAAAAAATGTATTAGTAACATACAAAAAACGTACACAAAGACATTTAAGTTTAAAAAAAAAAATATTATTGTGCCAGGAGAGATGCCAAAGAAAATAACAAATATGCACTTGTGTAAGCTTGTTTTAGAATTTTGAGAATATTAGGAGTACAGAGAAGTAATATCAATAGAGCTAGAAAGACAGGGGAGGGATTCGAACGGGATTCTGCCAATTTCTGGCCTAGAAAAAGTAATTTAGAGAGAAAAGGAGGGCGCCAAATCTGTAACGTTACAGTTGGTCCTCGAGGAGGGCCAGTGTACGTCAGATTGTTAAAGGAAGAAGGGAATAATAAGACGTGAACAGGGAAATGGCACTTTGTATTGTTCACAAGAATAAGATCACGGAGGATAGAATATGATTAAGTAGCGGAGATGCCACAGTCAAATTTCTCTTAAGAAAAACGCGTGACCAAATGAGGGTGGGAAGGGAGACGCGGGGGGCATGACGTCATACCTCGTCCACGTCTCCATCTAGTGCGTCATAGCGAAACCGAACAGAAACAGACCTTTTCATTTTTGTTATATAGTTTGACTATTCGCCACTAAGGCGCTACACAGAATTCTAGAATAATCTATTTTAAGGAAATAATTTTCAAAAATAAGGCCATCTTTTGGATTATAGCAAAATCATTTAGGGGGCTAAATGATTTGGCCTTATACCGACAGATGGCCCAATTTTTTTTACTTTAATTTTCAATTTTAGCAAAATATTCCATTTAATAAATAATAATAACATTTTTGAAATTGCTAATGAAGTCGGGCGAGATTATTGTGATCATTTTCATAAAATGAATTGAGTTATTATTACAACTAGTATACATGCCAGACTAGGTTACTTATTTCTTCTCTACGCTAGATGGTTCTGTTAAGACATTTTTTTCGGAATAATTAAAATTTAAATATAGTGGACTTACTGATGAAATGTTATACTCTTAAAATGTTGAAATTGTTTATTTTTACACTTTGTACATCCTTGTACTGTACACTTCATTCTTAAACCAGGTTAAAGCTATTTTTATCCTTGAACTTTTGACCAAAAATGACAACCGAACGCAAGGACGTTTCACTAGAACTGGATGGTGACGTCACAGACCAATTGGGTCGTTTTGACATATGGAAGGCTCGCGACTCGATTCCCTTGTAACATCTCCGCTATCATTTCCTTCTCCATGAATAAGATACACAGTTCATAAGAAAAACACTTAAGGGTCATTAAAACCACACTATACTCTTCGAGTCTTCTCTTCAACTTTTCATATAAGATTCAGTGCTGTTATGGGCCAGGCTTGCACAGGCACTCAATGAGAAGATACGTCCACGGCGAGACTACGATGCGCAGCTGCGTTCCATCAAAAGCTTGATGGAACAGAAGATTTTCAGAGTGGCCTCCACCAGAGGCACGAGACTTGGTCAATCCTTATGATTGAATATTCATTTAAAAGGCAGTGGCTTCTGAAAGATTAAGATGAACTTCAGTAATAAGATTTAAGAGATATCTTCACGATCCAAACCGGAGCTCGAATCGTCGGCGTCCTGAATTTTCCAAAGCTTGTTAGGAACCCCGCAGATGTCAGTACAAATTTGAATTTAAAAGTATAAAGATGCGTAAGATAAAAAAGGTTGACAATATTATAAATAAACCTACTTAGATATATTACAAACGCTTAAATAGAAGTATTACTAGATAATATCAAAGTTAAAAAGTTAAAAATCAAAATCAATTAGCCCACTGCAGTTCACTACGACATAGGCCTCTCACAATGTGCGCCATTTCGTATGATTCCAAAGGGCTAACTAACACAAATTTATTTTCTACTTTTTGAAGGTGTTTTTTGTAACTGGGGTTTCTTAATTATTTTTTTTTGTTATTTAAATGAAACGTGATGAATATTTCACTATTAATTCTTTGTAAATATTACCGGCAATGTACAATGTATACAATACCGAGTGCACAGCCATTAATGAAAGAAATGGTAACAAAAAACTTAAATGGTGGTTATAAAAAAACAACAGTCAGCCTCAGTGGCGTGGCCGTAGAGTACGCGACTACTACGCAAGAGGCACGGGTTCGATTCTCGCTCAGTGTAAATATTTTTACGCGTGAATATCCAATTTGCATTGGTCTTATAGTGCCGCGGGGAGCACGTTAAGCTATCGATATTGCTTATTTCGATAATAGTCGGATTTGACGTATTTGACAGTCGTTAACGCATGTCCTAAACGGCAAATCCCATACATTCGTCATTCTATTCCATCAAACGCCGGTCGACAAATTGCCACTTGTCTAGAGGGGCAGGTCGGGGCGCGGTGCAGGTCGGAGCTTTTAACCATCTCAAAATAGATGTTCCTCAAAGCCTATATTATTTCACACATTACCGGCGGAAAAGCAGGTATTCTATTTAGTATATTGTCTAGGTATTGGATTGAACCTTTAGCACAGTAGTCCGGTTGCTAGTCCGGTTGATTGGACTACTGCAACTGTTTAGTAGCAGTAGTCAGGGTTGTCAAACGGCATCGAACTATTGCTACTTTTATGTAGAATTAGTACGGTAGGGAGTTCGTTTGACCGGACTACTGCAACTCTTCAGTTACATTGTCAAACAGCATCGAACTATTGCTACTTTTGTGTAGATCTTCAACAACCGGACTAGGTTGTTAAAAAAAAATTGCACCCATACTGATAGGATTTAATTCAGTAAATAGTCGATAGTTTCATAGGGACAGCAATAATTCATTGAATGATCGATAGTCGCAGTAGTCTGGTTGTCAAAAAGACATCGAACTATATACGATTCTTCAATAATATCAGTGTGGTTGTCCAAAAAACATGGTATTGAATACTTGAATATAAAGCTTCAAGTATAATGATTCCGAGCATCCAGCTTTATTTGGCAGTGTGTCTCGGTAAGCTATTACAGCACCTCGCTGAATGGTGTTTAGAATTCTTGCTAATGTAAAAATGCATTTGTTCTTTGTTTCTAACAAGGCAAACACTGTTAGTATTTTTCTTTTTGCCCCTTTTACGTGAATTCCGAATCACGTTAAAGGATTTTGTGCCTTTTTGTTTCTCCATAGTTACTCTAAATATATCTGCTTTAATTTTATACTATCTGTAAAGACTACCCTTTTTTCCATTATAATATTTTTCTGCGTTTATTATCTTCATTTTCATTGCTGATTGCTATTGCGTGTGATTTTTTATAGTATATCGGTTGCCATACGAACATCTTGATTAACGGAGATCTTCAGTTTATATGATTACTAGCTGTTGCCCGCGGCTACGCCCGCGTGGATGTCGCTAATCGCGTAGTGTTCCCAAACTCTAATTCACCTCTGTACCAAATTTCATCAGGATATCTTCAAAAATTACAAACGTGAGCCCTCCTTTTAACCCCTGCTATCGTGATAAAAGGGAGCCTATGTCGGCCCCTAAGCTTTATCCATCCCTGTACTGTAAAAATAATTTGTGGCAGCCTGCGCGACAGACCGCTAAGGCCGCGTGCTTTCGCGATGCACAGCGCCGTGGCTAAGCAATAGAAATAACTACACTGTCACTTCTCTGTATATGCCGGCTGGATTTGATGACATTAATAATCACTGCTCCACTCCCTTAAGTAGTAGCGTGATGATATATAGTCTTTGTGTAAGGAATAGGTAGTAAGGTAGCCTAATTATTGTAAGGTTTTATTAAAATCCATTCAGTAGTTTTAACCTGAAAGAATAACAAACATCCATTTATCCATACATCCATCAATCTATCCATACTCACAAACTTTCGCATTTATAATAGTAGTAAGATTTTATTTTTAACCGCATAGTTGTACCGTACCTTGTTGTAATTAACTTGGTATCGGTAAATAATTGTGCCATCGTTATTTTAGGCGTAAAACTCGTACGAAAAAGGTGCGCGTTTCTGGTTCATCCTGTGCGAATCAGTTCCAAAGGCATCCTGGAGTGTATCTATGACTATATCTATCACTACTATAGGCTCTCCACGTCTCCGTTGAGCTTGCAATATGATAAATATTGTTTTTATATTTTTTAAATTTCTCTAGAATAATATTACTAATAATAGGGGTTAAAGTATGAAATTGCCGTTTCATTGTAATAGGTACTTCGAATTGACATAGAACCTTCATGGTTTGAGATTTTTGAGTGAAACTTTTTCCACATGGTACCTATGTAGTTCTTCATTTCAAAATGTGCAACATTCGATTATCGACTTTCAGTTGTTTTTTTTATTCAGCTTAGACAAGAAAGATGGATACTTCGAAAATTCGAGTGATTTTTGAATACGAGTTCCGACGCGGAACTAACGCGGCAGAAACAGCTCGCAATATCAATGTTGCGTTTGGAGAGGGGACTGCTAATGAACGCACCGTGCGATTTTGGTTTAAACGCTTTCGTGATGGAAACTTTGATTTGAAGAACGAACCACGAGGAAGGCCGTCCACACAGGTGAATAACAATGAATTGAAAGACATGGTGGAAGCCGATCCGAGCCAAACTACCCAGGAATTAGCTGCATGGTATAACGTTACCTTACCAACAATATTGACTCATTTGCGTAAAATTAATGAAATAAAAAAATGTGAAAAATGGGTACCTCATGATTTGACTGATCTGCAGAAAGAAATGCGTGTTGAAACTTGTGTTGCCTTGTTGAATCGATACAGAAATGAAATAATATTGGATCGAATTGTGACATGTGAAGAAAAGTGGATTCTTTACGATAACCGTAAGCGAAAAATGCAATGGCTGACCCCAGGTGAAACGCCACAACAGTGTCCTAAAGCAAAGCTTACCAATAAAAAGGTAATGGTAACTGTATGGTGGTCTCAGCATGGTGTTATTCACTATAGCTTTCTACGATCTGGTCAAGCAATAACGGCAGATGTCTACTGTGCCGAACTCCGAACAATGATAGCAAAACTAGCAGTGAAACAGCCCCGACTCATGAATCGATCTTCACCATTATTGCTCCATGATAACGCGAGACCTCATACAGCACGAGAAACCGTTTTAACTCTACAGGAACTGCAATTAGAAACTATCCGTCACCCTCCGTATTCGCCAGACCTTGCTCCAACAGACTACCATTTTTTTCGTGATTTGGACAATTTTCTATGTGATAAAAAGTTTTCTTCTCAGGAGGCAGTACAAAATGCTTTCACACAGTTTGTCGAATCTAGATCACCAGAGTTCTATCGCAAAGGCATAAATGACCTTCCTACTAGATGGCAGCAATGTATAGATAATAATGGTAATTATTTTGATTAAATAAATACGTTAAATTAAAAAAAAAACGAATTTCAATTTGTCAGTACAAATGGGCAATTTCATACTTTAACCCCTAATATAAATGTAAGAAAATTGTTACTAATATAAAAATGAGTCCGTCTAACTTTATTTTTATTTATTTCATTTTCAAATGATAACCAAACTACTTTTTGCAGTGAAAACTTCTTTAGCGGCGTTGGATGGGTGTAAAATGTTAAGGAAGCGTCAGGATTAGTTGACCTTTGAACTGTAATCGACGACTGACGTCATACAAGATTAGGTACAGACTATCTATTTTGCAAGTTACGATAGATAGCGTCGTAGCTTAAACGGTAAGCACTTCGACTGTAAGTCCTTAAAGTTTCAGATAGTATCGGGTTCAAACCACCTGGCCTTCAGGGTTTTTTTGTGATTGTTTTTTCTTATTATAATTTATTACTTTTGGTGATTATTTTTTCTTCTTGTAATTTATTACTTTTTATGATTATTTTTTCTTTCTGTAATTTATTATTCTTTGTGATTATTTTTTCTATTCTTAATTTATTAATTTCTTCTGACAGAAAATTAGCAGAAAATAAGTGATAGGTTCTATGATTAGCGCTATATTATAGGTATGGTATGGTATATTCTTTTTTATCTTTTTCTATGTATATAACTAAGAAAGAAAAAAAGAAAATGTTTTCACTTCTGCCGGCACTCCCAGAGTGCAACCCGTCTTTTTTTTTTTAAATTTAATCAGTAACTAGCAATAATAAATGAAACGTTTGTTGAAGTGGAGCTCCTAGCATCATATGAAATGAAATGACCTAGAAATGATATAGTGTGATGACAAAATAGTTTTCCTCTATGGAGAAAATATTTACTTGAAGGGATAAAAGCTCGACCAACCTTTATTTATTTTGTAAATTGAAGAGTTTTCTGTATGACTTAAAGTCTAACATTGTTACGTTGTACCTATTTCGTCTTCATCCTAGCTTTAATTCCAGTCGCATCCGAAGCTATCAACTTGGAGTCTGGGGTACGCTTTTACCAGTTAAACTGCGGATTTGGCTAATCTTCGACATTTTCTGTGAAGCGACTGCCATCTGACCTCCAAAACCCAAGGGCGATATCGAAGTATTGTAGTTGTTGGACTTTGGCTTTGACTTAGGCTCGAACTACCCGTAACGACTGCCATAGATGTTTGTATGGCAACCGGGACCGACGGCTTAACGTGCTCTCCGAGGCACGATAAGACCAATGCGAATACCCATATTCATGCATACAAATATTTGCACTGAGCGGGGATCAAACCCGTACCTATTTATGGAATATGATTAAAGCTTCTATTAATAAAATTTTAAATGATTCCAAATATACTGTAACATCAAAAACTTGAAGCCTATTCGTTTCGTGGGAATAAAATGGAGCCGGTACAATAACCATATGGGATATGTAAATAACCGTTTGCCTATTTTAGGCCACGTTGTACTTGAAACTCGCCAACCTGAATTCAAATCTTCAAACTTCAAAGGCCTAAAAGTACTAGAATATTCTATTTGTTAGTCGGTAGCGCGGAACCACAAAATTTAAATTATTCAATGAATGACCTTAGAAAGATCAATTATGTACAACTAGCTTTGGCGCGCGACTCCGCCCGCGTGGATGTCGGTTATCGCGACCAAATCGGCCTATGTCCTTTCTGAAGGACTAATCTACACCTATACTAAATTTCATCAAAATCGGTTCAGTGGTTTAGGCGTGAAAGCGTAACATACAGACAGACAGACAGACAGACAGAGTTACTTTCGCATTTATAATATTAGTATGGATTGTGAATAATTTTAGCGAAGATTGAAAGTTTCGAAGATCTTTTTCACTATATTGTAGTCATACATCATAAATATCATATACTATAATTACACATTTATGCATCATTTATGCCCATCATCCTAAACACTATTATTTAACACTAGCTGTTGCCCGCGGCTCCGCCCGCGTGGATGTCGGTTATCGTTTAATGTTGATCCGACGCTATTGAGCACTCGCCACTCGCCTCCCTATTCGCCTTTACAGCATTCTATTTGATTATATACTCGCCTCTCCACTGGATCTCTATTCGCATATCTACTCGCCCCTGTAGTCGACTCTACTCGACTTCCAATCTTTACACGCCTATCCACTCGTCCCTATAACAATCTCTACTCGCCTCTCCACTCGCTTCTATATTTGGTTCGCTACTCGACTATGTCCGTTCCGAAGCTCTAATTCACCTTTGTACCATATTTCATGACGATATCTTAAAATAAATTCTTACTTTTTATGCCATATTCACCCCCTTTTTTGTGCCATTGAATAATTAGAAACTTTAATCCCAACGCCCTATTTCCCTCCCCCCTCCCCCTTCTATCCCTTTTTTCGCGATAAGGGGTAGCCTTTGTCCATTTCCAACCTCTAATCCATCTCTATACCAATTTCATCAAGATATCTTCAAAATTGTCAAACTTACATACCCTTGCCCTATTCCACCCCTTCAACTCCCTTTTTCGCAATAAAAGGTAGCCTATGTCCATTTTCGAGCTTTAATCCATCTCTGTACCAAATTTCACCAGGATATCATCAAAAATGACAAACTTTCATATTTACTATCTAGTCCTTATCCCCCCCCCCCCTTTACCACATTATTCGCGATCAAAGGTAGCATATGTCCGTTACCAAGCTCTAATTAATCCCTGTACTAAAATTTCATCATCTTCAAAACTGTCAAACTTTAATCCCTTATTACCCACCCCCCCTATGCCTTCATTTTCGCGTCAATAGGTAGCCTATGTTCGTTCCTAAGCTTCAATGCCTATGTTCGTTCCCAAGCTCTAAACTATCGTTGTACCAAATTTCATCAGGCAATCTTCAAAAATGACAAACTTTCATCCTAAGGCCTTTGTCCCCCCTTCTACCCACCTTTTTGTGATAAAAGGTAGCCTATGTCCGTTCCCAAGCTCTAAACTATCTCTGTACCAAATTTCATCAAGAAATCTTCAAAAATGACAAACTTTCATACCAAGGCCCTAGTCCGCCCCCCTTCTACCCCCTTTTCGCAATAAATGGTAGCCTATATCGGTTTCCAAGCTCTAAACTATCTCTGTACCAAATTTCATCAAGAAATCTTCAAAAATGACATACTTTCCTCCCAAGGCCCTAGTCCCCCCCTTCTACCCCCCTTTTCGCAATAAAAGGTAGTCTATGTCCGTTCCCAAGCTCTAAACTATCTCTGTACCAAATTTCATCAAGAAATCTTCAAAAATGACAAACTTTCATACCAAGGCCCTAGTCCGCCCCCCTGCTACCCCCCTTTTCGCGATAAATGGTAGTCTATGTCCGTTCCCAAGCTCTAAACTATCTCTGTACCAAATTTCATCAAGAAATCTTCAAAAATGACAAACTTTCATACCAAGGCCCTAGTCCGCCCCCCTTCTACCCCCCCTTTCACGATAAATGGTAGCCTATATCGGTTTCCAAGCTCTAAACTATCTCTGTACCAAATTTCATCAAGAAATCTTCAAAAATGACAAACTTTTATCCCAAGGCCCTGGTCCCCCCCTTCTACCCCCCTGTTCGGGATAAAAGGTAGCTTATGTTCGTTCCCAAGCTCTAAACTATCTCTGTACCAAACATCAAGAAATCTTCAAAAATGACAAACTTTCATACCAGGCCCTAGTCCCCCCTGCTACCCCCCTTTTCGCAATAAAAGGTAGTTTATGTCCGTTCCCAAGCTCTAAACTATCTCTGTACCAAATTTCATCGGGAAATCTTCTAAAACGATAAACTTTTATCCCAAGGCTCTGGTCCTCCCCCTCTACTACCCCCCTTTTTGTGATAAAAGGTAGTCTATGTCCGTTTCCAAGCTCTAAACTATCTTTGTACCAAATTTCATCAGGAAATCTTCTAAAACGATAAACTTTTATCCCAAGGCCCTGGTCCCCCCCTTCTTCCCCCCTTTTCGCGATAGAAGGTAGCTTATGTTCGTTCCCAAGCTCTAAACTATCTCTGTACCAAATTTCATCAAGAAATCTTCAAATATGACAAATTTTCATACCAAGGCCCTAGTCCGCCCCCCTTCTACCCCCCTTTTCGCGATAAAAGGTAGCCTACTTCCGTTTCCAAGCTCTAAACTATCTCTGTACCAAATTTCATCAAGAAATCTTCAAAAATGACAAACTTTCCTCCCAAGGCCCTAGTCCCCCCCCTTCCACCCCCCTTTTCGCGATAAAAGGTAGTCTATGTCCGTTCCTAAGCTCTAATCTACCTCTGTACCAAATTTCATTAAGATATCTTCAGAAATGACAAACTTTCATAAAAACTTTCATCCCCTATTTCCCCCCCTTAAACCCCCTTTCTCGTGATAAAAGGTAGCCTATGTCCGTTCTCAAGCTCTAATATACCTCTGTTCCAAATTTCATCAAGATCGGTTTAGCGGTTTAGGCGTGAAAGCGTAACATACAGACAGACAGACAGACAGACAGACAGACAGACAGACAGAGTTACTTTCGCATTTATAATATTAGTATGGATTATTTATTGAATTATATAATTTTAGACAAGATTATGGTACTATTACTTGGATTATTTAAATTACGATTTGGATGTTGTTACTGTGTACCTGGACTATTTTAAATTTTATTACTACAATGTTTTTTTTTGCCATCTAAAATGTTCTTAAATTCAATGTTTGGAAGTAAAATAAAGTTTTGAAAATAAAGCTTTTAAAATAAATCTTTTTATTCCTTTTAAAAACTTACAAATTATATTTTTAAATACAAAGAAATAAAAATAAACATCTATTTAAAAATATAAAAAGTAGTGCCCCACCGGTATCGGATACAAGGACCAAGCTACCTGTGGTTAGGGCTCCAGAGAAAGGAACTTTCTCACGATGCGCGCCGTATCAAGGAGCACTGCCTTCTGCATCTGGCCCTTGATCCAACCGTCTAACCCGAGCCTCGTCAGGTGTTGGTCGAGGAACGACTATCGGTACAATGATTGCTGAGTCAACATTCCACATGTCGACAACCTCGTGGGCCAAGTCCAAGTATTTGATCTGTTTGTCTTTCTCAGCTTTCACGAGATTCTCGTCATGAGGAAATAATAATAATATAATTACACATAATAAAAAACAAAGCCGTTTTATTGAAGAAATTGGAGGAAACCCAATTTGCAGAACTAACATTTTTTTTTTTTTTTAGGAATGACAAATCCAAATTTTATTATTTTTTTTATTTGTGTATGAATGAGATAACATTAAGCTAAATGCAATTTCTATTGCATTTTTGAAAAGTGACAGTTTTATAAAAGTAATACGAAATTGATCATCAAAATAACATTTAGGAAGTACTGTTTTTGAAGATCGAATTTAATTTATCAAGCGACCAATAAAAACAAAAAATACAGAGTTGTAAAATCTTGAAATCAACTTTCAAACAAAGTATTTTAACTTTCAAATAAAGCCTAAAAATGGAAATAGCTATTAAATTACAGGAATAGCGAACTCATAAATCTGTAAGAAAATTTCGGCAATTTCATGTAAAACGACCTATTATAAATGATAGAAAGCAGCTAATGTCTATGGTAGTTCATTAATCATAAATTCTTAATAATAGAAGAACTATCAGTCAGTCTAATCTTGTGGCAATGAAGAGTAACTGACCAAGTGCACTTGTAAAGCCCAAGTGATTATACGTCGCCAACAAGTAACTTACTAAAGAAATGCGCCGAGTGACGTTCATTTCAACTTCAACAATATTGATGAATTACAACAAGAGTTTAGAAATATGAAAAATATCCTCATGATCAACCGTTTCAGGTATTTGACCATCTTGTTTTCAGTGTCAGACTTGCATCTTAAACAGTTCATCACTCGCATTTTTCGTTATTTTTCAAAAAAGGAATAGATTCTTGAAAAGTCTCGAAACATCGTACATTTTTCTTGAACTCTTCCAGTAAATTTAACAAGTAGATTACTATAGTTTTAGACTGGAACTGCAAAACTGCCATCGTTTGAAACTGAACCCGTCTGACTGAAGGCCATCGCTGCAAGTTTGTGCTCATATCTAATATCGTAAAAATTTAGGGGAATATGACTTTTAAAGATATCAAGTAATAGGTTGAATTTTGTAAAATTACCTCACGATATTAGGTTGTAGCTTTGAGTGTTAAGAGATTTCATCATGTTGTCGTTAATAAATTTTGTATCTTGATGTGTTTTTGTGCATAACTTTCATTAGATGATTACAAAATAATGATGAAAGGATATTATAATATGGGAAACAGAAAGGAACAAGGTATTATAGATTAGTGAGAATAAAAGCCTCTCGTGTTTTTTTTTATTGAGTTATCTAGTATTGTTTGTTTGTCATACGTAAGGTAGGTACTTATAACATTTTGATTGTATCGGCATTAATCTCTGAAATAGGTCTGAGAACAATAAATGGATGGAACAGATTGCCAGAACGATCCCAAATACCGAATCACTTCGATAAAAAGTTTTCATATAAAATTTCCACATGTATGTTATGAGCTTCGAAATTGTTTTGTTTTATTAATTTATTAGCGTGATAAGAGGTTGTTCATGCCAACTTTGTAACGATTTATATTAAAGAATGAAGTCAGTTCAGGTTAGAGTTAAATAACACAGACCATATAAAATTTCAATTTCAACCTATAAGAGATTTTACACAAAATTATATTAATACTTTGATATTAATACCCTTATCTTAATACCCTTCCAGTTGACTGATTGTTCCGGTGGTACACAGCTTTAGTTCAGACGAAAATACAATTTAAATCAATAAAACAGTTGCTTGAGACTTTGCTAGTTAGGATCGACCTGACGCTGACTGTACATCTTACATCGCCTGCTAAAAAGGTTAGTTTAGAAGTGCAATGTTACTTCCAACTATTAAGTAATCTATGTTGTTACTAAGAGTATGATAGATGAGACTCATTATCACTATCACCATTTTAGAACGATTCCCAGTTTTATCAAAGACCTACACTTTGGACCCTGGGATCCGCTGTACTCGAGTCTTCTTTCCTTTAATTATGGGTCTATTTAAGTAAACTTTTACGGAAGTAAATACCGTTTTGCCTCCCCTTACCCCAAAAGTAAACTATCTGGTCGTATTTTGCTAAGTGATTTGCGTCCACTATAAAGAGAGAACCTAGTTTAATTGATCATGATCGCATTTTCCGCTAAAATTCATTAGAACTCTCTACCATTGACCCCTACCAGGGGCCACTTATTTTCATGGATCCGACTTTTGTGGTAATTAATTATCATCAAAATTACATTAATGTGTTTTGTAACAAATGTTATGCGAACGAATATCTTTAGATTCTTTATATTTTAATTTTATCAATGCCTGAATGTAATTTCCTTTGTTCATCGCGTTTGTGTTTATAAATATTTATTATCAGTTATTGTTAAAGTAAAAAATGTATTATTTGTTGTAGAGATTAATTCTTAGAAATTATTATTTGATATTTACGTAACGTTAGTATTAAGTTAGTGAACATTAGATTCTTTTTGTGCACGGAACTCCCTATATCAATATAAATATTTTGCCGATTTATTTGGCACCCAGCACACCTAGAAATCGAACCCGAAATATCTGATTTAACAGTCGACTTCTCTAGTACTACTAAGCTACAGAGGCCACATAATTAAAATAAACTTGTTTAGTTTGCAAACGGCAACCAGTACTTCAATGAAACCATAAAACTTTAAAACTCCGGCACCCATCTTGGGAATTAGGTAATTTAATAAAAACAATACATCTTCAGATTCATTGAAGTAAAACGACGGTGCAACTAGCCGAGATAATTAAAATAAACTTCAGGAAAGTTAGTGAAACTTAAGAACAAAGTTCAGACCAGGTAAGGTTTGGTCTACATTAACTTCATTGATAAGTAAAATATAATTTCCTTTTTCAGTATTCGTAAGTTTAAAAGATGAACTAATTGATTGTAGTTTGCTGTGTAAAGTTGATTAGTACAATTTTTTTTTATGTTGACTGATTGTATATTTTTTGTTTTCACTATGAATCGAATTAAGCATTATCCTTACTCTATTAAAAGTCCACTAAAATAAATAAAGTTTAAAAAGGACTACTCATTATACTGTTTGTGGTAGGGACGAAATGGATACGGAGTGCGGAGGATCGGTAGCAATCGCTTTCAATGAAAGAGACCTATATCCAGCAGTAGACTGCAATAGGCTGATTAATTAAAAATGATTTCACTTTGTCAGTAAGTCTTATTGAGTAACTAAGGATTGCTACTAATATTCAACAGTGAATGTATACCTAATGAACCCGAAAGGCCTTACTATCGTTAATATTTTATTCCACGTTTGTCTACTAGTTAGTACCGACTAGATGTAATAAATCCATTGCAATAACGTTTACTTTATGTCAACTTGTCACGCGACACCAAGAAGTCGTACTCAGGTATATGGTCGTATAATGCGATATAAAAATAGATATCGTACAGGCGATTAATTTTTTGATATCATCATCATCATCATCAACATCAGGCTATATTAGTCCACTGCTGGACATAGCCCTCCCCCAATGAGCGCCATAGCGCCCTGTCTTCAGCTTGCCGCATCCAGCATCTGCCTGCAGTATTTCTTAGATCGTCATTTTTTGGTATAGGATGAATAAATTGTGAATATTTTCTGACGAAACTTGAACGAAAGGCTCTTTTTGGATTAAGTTTCGAGGGAGAACTTAAGTAAGGTTACCGTTATATATACTATCTATACACACTATCTATATATCTATAATATCTTGACCCCAAGTCTGGTGATCTTGGATTGGTTTGTTACGAGTACAGCTGTAATAGTAAAGTGTAACGGCTTCATTGATTCAATAGACACTAAAATCACTAAAACTATTTGCATAAGTTATGCGCGAAACTTGATCTTCTACCCTTCGATAAAATTCTTGCTAACGATGCTATGTGAACTTGTTCCTACATACAAGCTGAATTGAAGTTTTTAGTTAAGCGTCATCTTGTGCAACGGAGTTATTATTACACATCAATGAATTTTAACAAAAAGGAAATAGAACTAGCTGCTTCTTACTTCTTAATTACTTCGAATAGAACATAGTTTTTAATGTTCAACGAATATTACAATTATTTGTTTTCAATAGCCTTATTACCTCGGTTGCCCAAGACCGTGGAAAGTGAAGAGGTGAAAGTTGTAAAGCGGATTCTGGACTCCAAGGTCAAGGCTACACGAGCACAAGCTTAGTGACAAGAAGCTGCCTTTTTCCGCGATATCCGTCTACTTATCCGCAGGACGTCCATGATAACTCCCGTGCAAGGTGCTATCATCCGCATAGCAATGAATGCTGCCGGTGGACAGCGTGTCATTTATATGCAAAAGAAAGAGAGTTGATGATAGGACGAAACCCTGCGGTATGCCGGCATTTACCTGCAAGTCAAGACTAATTGCCAATGACTCGCCGTGCTTGACGTGAGGCTAGCTCACCCCAAATATGAGTAACATACGCCAGAAGATAACCCGTTGAACGTTTCGGCCTGAAGCCATATTGCCGGTCATAAATTAAGAAGTGAACAGCCTCTACGCACTCGCACCCGAACCAAGGACGCGCTCCGCGGATACCGGCGACATCAGTGTAGTAGATATGATATTCAATGCCTAGACTGATCTCGCGACATCAGTTGCGCTCTTCATCATCAGGTTCTTACCCACAAAGCAGCGTTCAACCCACAGGATTGACGCAAAATAGTAACGTAGACCATCCCAGTCAGCTGACGAGTAGTGCCAGAGACGCTGCTTCTCCTGCACAGGTCGTTGGTGTGCTATAATGGGCACCTTGGAACAGAACAGACAATGGTGGGACTCACCTAAAGCGGCGCTCACCGAAACAATGTACTGGTCTGGGTGACTCGTCACCAGAAGGTCTAGCAAAGAGGGCTCATGGTCCGACTTTTTTGGTATCCTAGTGAGGTCACTAGGATAATTGGGTCAGGCCATGCGTGAGAGGAAATGCATGGGCGGCTCTTCTCGCATGAGTTGTTTTGTCGGAGCCCAGCCAGATCTCGTGGTGGGCGTTAAAATCGCCCAAATATGCCAGTTCCGCGTTCGGAAACCGCTCCTGCGCATCATCTGCTACCTGACTCAGGTGTTCAGAGTCGATTTGTCTCGGCATATTCTGTATGGGAGCGGTAGAGGCACACATAGATCTGACTCGTAGAACCATGTTCTATGTGTACCCAAAGGGTGGAGAAGGATGGGTCCTCTAGGCAGCGCAAACGGCGACAGCAAACATTCGCCCTAACAAACATACACACCCCGGCTTTTGCGCGGAAATTCTCCTCAATGACATAGCAGGGGTAGAGCAAGTAGGTCTTGTCGTCAGGGCGGCGTATTTGTGTTTCTGTTAGAAACAGCATTGCTGGTTTCGCCATCTCCAGGTGTTGGTGGACGGCGTTAAGGTTTGAATGGAGCCCACAGATGTTCCTGGACTCCACCTCAAATAGCGAGCCTGACGGAGCGTTTCTTGCCGCTGTGTAGATCAGTCTACTGTTGTTGTGCGCTACCATAAGGATGAAAGGAGGAATCTGTAGTGTTTTTCGCAATAGTGCACGGTGATACTCACCCGGTCGAAATTTGTGACCAATTTGTGGCATGAAATGTCTACCACTCAAAAAAAAATCTACCACCCTAAGAGTCCAGACCTTTATTTTGTTTTAAAATTCTTGCGCGTCATCATCCACCAGTAATGTTCCCATAAAGCAAGGTTTGTTATTTTAGTTAGATTAAAAGAAAGACATTTGTATCAGTAGTTATTGCCTAGACATATTAATCCCAGACATGGATCCCTGTATCCAATAACATCACTTCCACTCACTCATCTATGTCATATAAACCAAAGTTGACCACACTAAAGAAAAAGTTAATATGATGACTAATATTTTTCTAGATTGTTTCAACAATCTAAAAAACATAGGTGATTTGTGAAGTGAATCACAGCGATCGATATGTACGACTTGATTAGTTTCCAACTTCACAAGTGAAATCAACCTAACAGGCATATTACAGAAGTCTATGTTATTTCAAGTGAAAATCGTTTATACCTTTCTCTCCACCGAGTATTAGCCTAAGAGAGAAATCACATTGTAACACGTTTGCACGTCACGAAACGGGCAACTATTATTACGCTGTACTATTCTATCCCTTGATTTGGCTTGTCTTTGCTTTAGCTGGAACTACAGACGTCTACTTTGTTTTACTCCCGAGAGAAAAACGTATAAACGTAAAATGAATATAATAATAATAAAAACTTAAAAAGTATCACCAAACCACACGGTCCACTATCACTACTACCGAATACTCGTATCACAACTACTATATGGATAGAACTTGATAACTAACAGAGTTAACCTACTGTATCGCAACTTTACGTACAATCAAACTATGAGACGAGGAGCGAGTAGAATGTTAATCTAATACGGTTCTACAGTTCTCTGATGGGGACGGTATGCATTGCATATTGATAGTTGCAAATGCAAAATACGGCTCGTATTAGCGAATTTATAAATTAGCTCGAGACTACATACATACACATACTTCGAGAACTTCAGTTTTTTGAACTGTCAGGTATCTGGGACCCCCGTCAAGACGAGCCAAGCGAAGCGCACTGCCTTTTCTCGAAACGCTTCGTCGTTTTTTTGAACTCTCATAACTTTGCTTTGGATGATGTTAAATAGTGAAAATTTTCAAGATAGAATGCCATCGGTACAATAATTAAACATACAAAGTTAGAATGTCGTAGCTATTATTATACTTTAGATTTTATTAATGTCTCAAAACCTATAATTTCGTCACTGATTCATCAATCACTGATCATCAAAATTGTTAGGGTAATTCCTGAAGCCCTAGAAAGCTGAAATTTGGTATGTAAGCTAATATTACTACGAAGCAAATAAAAAATTAAAAAACCTAACCTAACCTATTCCCTAGGAATAGGAGGTGAAAGTACAGATTACCTACTACGGTGGAAGTTTGCATATGAGACTTGCACTACAGTATGTGCTACATATGTTAAAATTAATTAAAAAAATTCTTATAACATAAAAAATAAGTAATTCATAATTTTTAACCAACTTGCAAAAATAAATGAAATCCCACCAAAAACATTTTCATGTCAAAATGTTGGCAAGACGAGTTGAAAACGTTATCAGATCTCGTATAGAGCCAAGCTCTAAAGGCTGCACGCTCTAAACCTACAAGCTCTACACTACACCTTAGGTTTAGAGCGTGCAGTCTTTAGAGCTTGGCTTCATACGAGATCTGATAACTTTTTCCGCCCCATCGACTTCTACTGGTATGGTGCCCAAAAGGATGGCGGCATTGTCACGCTGAATAGCGATACTAATTCTTTGAGCGAGGTAAAGGCCACGGGAAGAGTCAATTACTCGTTTCGCTACTTTTTTGAACAACCCAACGATACGACTTCAAACGGCTCAAAAATGAATTACCAGATATATTAGTATATTTGCGCAGTTTCAGAGTCTCCGCTGATGCAGCAGCAGCGCATGCGCAGTCCATCCTACTTGGCAGATGGAAAGGCGCCAGGGTTCCCATCTTCCAAGTACGATGGGCAAGTTGCGTCCCACGTCAAAGGCCTGCCTATCATTCAAGGCATCAACGACATACCATCCGGCCTCTTGCTATCGTCGCGCGCCAAGCCAACAGGTTCAAGTATAGCTGGCACGCTGGCGCGGTAGTGATAAGAGCCCGACGGAAAATGTCGTTAATATTGGCATGTCGGGACATGCGGCCTGCGCTTCTGCTGTAAGATAATCCGTGAAGTCCAAGGCAATCGCCTGCTTCTCCACATAGACATCAACGCGAAGAAACAAACACAACACAACAAGTCTATTATGACATAGTTACCTGATTAACAAATATGCGGATGAGTGAGTGTAAATTAGGTTATTGGATCCCTGTGATTAATATGCCTAGTCAATAACTACTCATACAAATGTCTTTCTTTTAATCTAACCAAAATAACAAACCTTGCTTTATGGGAAATGTTAATGGGGGATGATAACGCGCCAGAATTTCAAAACAAAATGAAGGTCAGGACACTTTTTAGGGTGGTAGAAATTTGATGGCACAAGTTTATCACAAATTTCAACAGGGTGAGTACCACCGTACACTTTTGCGAAAGACCCTCCGATGCGGAAGGTCGTATTGTGTGTGTCGTACCAATGTTGGGCGAAGGAAATGCCAAGAGCCAAACACCAGATT
Organism: Eilema caniola; assembly: GCA_949126895.1. Classification (NCBI taxonomy): domain Eukaryota; kingdom Metazoa; phylum Arthropoda; class Insecta; order Lepidoptera; family Erebidae; genus Eilema; species Eilema caniola. The sequence continues at coordinate 8,552,767 of OX421460.1, read as the reverse complement.
CCCATTCCCAAAACCAATAGGCGGGTACGCTCAGCAGTGGTAGCTTGATAACACCAATACTACAACTATAACTACGACTATTTTATAAAATGTTTTTTTTTAACACCAATACAGAGCGGCTAATCCCTTTGCCTTTAAGAAGATGGGTTGGCGGACATGACGGTATTTGGGCAGGTCATTCTCCATGAATTTAAAGCTTCGGCCTTACATGGCACATCTGAATCAATCAGTGAAAGAGAAAGAATCTTCCTGACTAATTCTTCAGTGCCAAAAACCAAAGATAGAAACGCTTATATCTCCAATTTTACGAACTCCGAGGCCACCGAGGCGAACTGGAAGGGACGCCTGAAGCCACTCTTGGTCGCTCAAATTTCTATTTAAAATTTTGCATAGAGTGTCTGTCAGGGAGAGTATCTTGCAACACTCTATCAACTCGACCTAAAAGGTACAAACAGACAACAGAGAATATGCTTAAACATTATTAGCTTGAATATAAAAATAGCAGAATCATAGAGTAAAACTAAAAAAGTAAAAAAAAAAACTTATGTCCTTGATCGAGCAAATTTGGCCCATAAAAATCTTTCTTAATATAAAAATACATACATACATTCACGCCTGTCAATAAATCTATGATTTTTGGTCCCACTTAATAGGGGGCGAGCATATTGCCGTCAAGCTGGTACTTTGTCATGGGCAGTATGTTTATCTCTAAGTTATCTTCTACGACACCCATGGGAATATATGTGACGGCTTTAGAGCGTTTTCACATTCATCCGATAGCCGAGACCTTGTGCTGTTTTCACATTTATCCGATAAAATCGGCCCGATACGGCCATTTGCTCAAAAGCACAGACTAGTTAGGGATGAAAAAAATAGTGCAAGCAATTTTCGATCTTATTGATATGACATGGTATCGAGTTTTTTTTTCATCATATTCGTGATCAGCGTCATCAAATAACGCAAAAACGTTACGTGTCGTAACTAAGAAAATTGTGATCCGCATTGCAGTCGCAGCTGTTTTAGTCCCTTTGTCATCCGATATCGATATCGTGTCGGACAATGTGAAAAAAAGGGAGATACATATACATACATTTGACTTCCTCCGATATCGGATGTCGGATATCAGATATCGGCTCTAAGAGGGTTTATTTTCAACCGGGAACCAATACTAACTTAAAATGTTGTGTAACTGTATTCCGAAGGTGACCGCATACGATAACTGCAGACACACGCAGCAGTTACATGTAATTCATCATCGACATCATCAAATATTAGAAATAATGCCAGTGTAAGAAAATTCATCGGCCAAACTCAAATCAGTTGTTTAGCCTCGCCTGGTTTTTGTTATAAATAAGAGACTTAACACCAGTTACTGCATAATTAACATATATTTATCACGTTCATTATCATTTTGCATTGACACTCTAAATCTATTAATATTATCATATAGCTGTAAACGAGTGATGTAATCCATAAATTAGTAATAAAAGCGGCTCGAATAGAGTAGAGATAACGACAACTATTTTGTCAGGGTCTAAGAGCGCCCATACACGCTGGCCAAGGGTAGGCTAACGCGAGCGTTGGCGCACGTCGGCAAATAGGTGCAACGCAAATAAAGCGCCTATACACGCTGGCCGAGTGTAGGCCAACGTAAGCGTTTGCGAGCGTCGCCAAATAGGTGCAACCAAAATGAAGTCAAGAATCAAAGAATCAAAGAATTCGCCGCGCGCAGACGAGCGCCTTTGATTTGTGCACAAAAACTGACACCGCTCCGAAGTGAGGCAAATAAACCCGAGCGACGGCGAGCGAAGACAAGCTGCTACAAATGAGCCCTACATTCGTTAGAGTTGGCCATCGCTCGGTAACGCTCGGCCAGCGTGTTTAGGGGCTTAAAAGAATTGGAAGTCACTGGAAGTCACCAACGATATTATTGTTTACAAGCTTTTGCTCACGGCTCCGCCCACGTGGACGTCAGTTATCGTTATAAATGGTGGTCTATGTGTTATTCTGATGTCTAAGCTAGATTATTGTAAAGTTTCATTAATTTTTTTGGATGGATGGATGTTTTTACATGAAAGAGTAACAAACATCCAAACATCCAAACATCCAAACATCCATCCATCCATCCATCTATAACTTACAAACTTTCGCGTTTATAATATTATTAGAGTCAAGGTAGTGGTGATTGATGGTTACTCCTTAGTGTATACTTTTCCAATCATCATCATCGTACCGATTTTGTCTATGAAACAAAAGCAATATAGTGCTTTTGTTTCTAATGAAGATGTTTTTTATAACAGAATAAAATACATTAATTCATTAATTCTAGGGACTTTCTCACCAGGGCTTACCCAGTTCCTACGTGATAGATTTCTTTGATGAAACACTATGCGTTTTATTTGAGTCGAGTCTGGTAACCCCCATCCCACTATTTGTCCCCTTTAGGTGGTCGCGAAAAGGTTTCGACACTAAAAAGACTGCTTTATCTTGATGTATATAAACGTGCGATAAGGCCTCTTATTGTATACACCCACTTCATGTCATTGTTTACCTATTTTTGGCTTGATGTACGATAAAGACACGCACTAAAACGTTTTATCTAAAAATATCCACAAAATTTTAAGCTATTTCTAGTTTGAAGAGAATATCTGAAAATACATTTTCATTTTTACATTTACTATTTTCATAAGAAAAAAGTATCACGAAGTGTGTGGTAATATTATATTATATAAATAATAAGAAACATAATCTAACCCAAAAGCGCAAGTACGTATCTTTAATTATGCATGACAAGTTGCTCTCTGCGGATTTTGCAGAGAACTGACGTGTCGATGCAGATATCGGTGGCGTAGGAGATTGAACTCTGCAGTCTCAAATCGATATATGGTTCCTAGTGTAGCAAGTGGTTTGTACTTGTAGCTTTGGAGAATTTAGATAAAACTCGTTTAGGGTTTTCTTGCTTGATAAATGGACGGTTGACAGTTAGTCATGGTATTGCAGCTCTGATTTAACACAGCAAACTGATGTCGAATAATAGTGTTGCGTTTCTACTAGTGAACCTTCTTCTCCTTCATCCTAGCGTTAATCCCAGTCGCAGCCGACGCTTCCAACTTGGAGTTTGAGGTCCGCTTTTACCAGTCTAACTGCGGATTTGGCTTCGCGGAAACTTCGACCTCCACAACCTAAAGACGATATCGAAGCATTGCAGTGAGACCAGTTGCTGGATTTGTGAGGGCTTCAACTAAACTTAATTTGCTCTCCAAGGCACAACCAGACCACTGTAAATACATTCCACCATATACACCCCACCATTATATCCATATTCATGCACACATATATTTGCCTAACCCAAAATTACGTCTATTCCTGTAAATATAATTATATTAGAGGCGATGTCAAGTGGCATTTTATATTCCGGATCTTGTGAAATCACATAACGCCTGTCATATGTCAGTCGTATTATTGACAGAATCGATGTTATCTACACAATAGACTCATTGCTTCCATTAATATGTAATAGCAGTCATTGAGTATCGACATTGATATACTGTGGATTGACAACTCTAAATCTATTTGTGACTGCCTCGTAAATTTTACCTCGAAAATGTTTTTATTATACCACTTAGGTGGCAGACAAGCACACGGCCCACCTGAATGGAAGTAGTTACCGTGGCCTATGGACGTAATGTATGCAACACCAGGAGCGTTACACTCGTGCTGCCGGCTCTGAAGTAACCTTCTTATTCTCTTCTTGAAATTGAGATTGGATCGAGACTGAATTGTGACCTACTAGAATCTTTGGTTACTTTTGGTCACTTGTACATAACCTAGTACTTCAACTAGTTTAAAATACAAATCTCTTTCCAATAATAAGTGACTGAAATTATTTTCTTTCTAGTTATTTATAGGTAATTCTGTCAGACAATAAATAAATATATCTGAGCAGGTTAATCCTTATCAACTTGGTTTCACAGATCAAAATTGTTAAACGGCCAACGTTTCCACTTGACGTGCGGGGCGCAAGCAAACAGCTATAAATTTCGGGTTCACGAAGCCGGAAATACTATCTCTGTATAAGCGTCCCGGCACACTATGTCACAACGGCTGGCAAGTTGAAATAAAGCCCGGGGTTTCCTCGTATTTTTAACGATATACGGGCCTTTTTGTATGAATTGCATTTGGATGGGCTACGAAGTGACGGCCCGGAGATAGACATGACACGATACAAAAATATTTCCTTTTTACTCACGCCATTTTATGTAGGTTTTGTGTGCCATTATATTGTAGTTTATGCGAATAGATTGGGATGGAAATAAATAGTAGAATGAAGCTGTATTTAAAGTAAAAATATTTTGAGTGCGACTGTTGTATGAATTTTCTTCTTTGAAATGTCTAATACAACGTATGTTTTTATTAACGGTAACATTTACATCGATTTCGAAGTTTTAAATGCTTTTTAGCACTCATAATCATGACGAAACTAAAGATTGCAGTTATCTCATAGTTTGAAGCGTAAACTATCTCAAAGTATCCAAACTGTCTATATCTATACATAAAATAATATTGTAACCAATGCCTGTATATGGAATGGATACGAGAAAAGCTTTGATTGGGGGATTTTATAATAGAAGCCAAACAGATTAGAATTTTTGTCTGTTTGTCTGTGCTTTTGTGCACGCTAATTCCAGAATCGGCTGCACGGATTTGGTTGCAGTTTTCCCTAATTGATTGTGGTAGGCTTCACTTAACATTTAGTGTTTATTTTATTGAAATCGATTCGTAAATAAAAAAGTTATGTCAATAATAGTAAATCACTTCTAAAAAATTTGATATGTGAATAGATCGAACCAATAAAAGCAGCAAAAATACTTAAAAGAAGATTATTACGATCATAGGAATCTGAAAAACTTCAAGAGGCAAGAGTTACTGCATCTCAGTAAAGTCAGGCCACGTTGCCTACTTCAGAATTTTGGGCTCAGCACGAGTCTCGACAGAGCACCTATCGTTCTCAAACAATGTTCTTATTAATCCGACAGATTAGTGAACTGCTGTTTCAAAATCAATATCATCACGCTTTTCAATAATTTCATTAATTTATTTAATTAATTAATTAACAAATAAAGTAATAATAATAAGTCAGAATGTATTTTGGTGAAATTTAATATTATTATATAAAGGTCTATTTCGCGCGATAACTTCATAGCGATTGTGGCTCAATAGATTTGCGGTGGACTTTCAACCTTGCTGATCCACGGTCGATTCCATCTAAAGTTTAAATTATCTTTGTTCAACATATGTATTTTTATTATTATACAATAGTTTTGTTTAACAAACAAAAGTTTACTAATGTTAAATTTTTACATAAATGTCAAGCAGTCAGTTAAGTATTTGTCATATAAAAAGCCCGCCTCGGGTCGTATCTGGTGCAAAGAAGCCTAGAACACTAGTCTTTGCTCTAGGTACAGTCAGCATCACAAAAATGTTGACCATTAAAGTACTCAAAATGATCTGAATACTATAATTTCCAAGTGTCGTAAGTACCCAGAGTGACCAAATCATCTTAGCAATCAGTTTTCCGTTATTAGGTAAGTTATTACAGTGTCTATATTCATATGTGCAAACACGCCGATTAATGGTATCTAATCAAGTATAAGGTCATTTTGTGATGCTGACTGTACGATCCAGAGTGAGAGTCAATAGTTTTTAGTTTCTTATACTCTTATTCTCGAGCGTACCTGGTACCACGATGTATTGCGACGTACTTCGTGGGCTTTTTGCTATTTGCGTCTTCGGCCGCATCCGTAGCGGAAAGAGACGTGCAACCCGTGACTTGCAGCCACAGTACTACACCAAATACCAACCTCTTTTCCAAGGTACGAGAGTTATGCCCGTTTGCACTAAACTCTACTTAGGCAAATCCTTGTAAAGTGACTCCTAAGTCTAAGATAATCTTAACTTTATTTTCAATTGCACCAACATATTTACGAAAGGGCATTCCTAACTTAAGATAAGCCTAGTAAAGCGAATGAAGGTGTAAATGAACGAATGAATTAGCCAATTGTCTATGATAATTGAGCGATTGTCTATGATTTCTTTAACGATCTCGTCGGAGTTTTGGCGCGAACGCGGGAAAGCGCAAATCGCAGTATTATTTTATTTTTCGAAATTGGTGTGAATTCGAGTTTTTATGTGTAAAAATGGTGGATTATTAGACATAACGTCTTGGACAATTCACACAAGTGTAGGAAAGTGGGATATTACAGTGAATTGTGACATTTCGTGTTCGTTCCAAATCTCCTGGGGAACCTTCAGTAAAGTCCCCACAACTTTACTGAAGCAGAAATCATCACTCATCGTCATCGTCATGAAAAAACATTGTATTGAAGATATTTAAGGTTTAGGCTGATGGCTTTGTGCCAAGCCCCAATAAATAATAATAAAAAATAACGATCTCGTCTCGTCAGTCAAGTCGCGTAAGTCACGTTGTATTCAAATTTATTTAAATTTAGATTATTTATTTATATAGTTTAATATCATGTGCCAAACAGTACATATAAATACCGGATAGTGATTGACAACTGTCAAAAAAATAGGGTTAAGAGATTCTTAAAACGTTATGACTTACTTAATAGGTGTCATAAGAATTAAGATTGACTTAGCGTGTTTAGGAGTATCTTAGGGTTGGTGCAATGCATTTTCTTGTTAAGAGTGTCTTATATACCTTAGGCATCAGGTTAAGATACTCTTAAGTTCAGTGCAAACGGGCATTAGTCCATTTAGTCTTGTGGAGGAACGAGGTGTGATGTTCCTCCAACACAAAGGGAGGATCCTCCGACCAGGCAAAGTGATCACGCCTGGCGGGCCGCGGCCCAACGATTGTCGTTGGGATTTTGTATATGTATTGTACCAGCGCAGGAACTTCACTTTCGCGATGCCGGATTTGAAGTATCGTAGTAGTTCTACTTGATGCCGCTAGATGGCGCTGGGTACATGTGGTATCGCCACATCACTCCCCTCCAAGACCGGAGGTTGATTGCGATGAGTCAGCTGTCTTAGCTCTCTTGAGGAGCATGCCACTGCCAGTCTTGAGTAGTTCCATTTCGTCGGATCTGGACGCCGCTTATTCCATTAGTGAAACAGTCATCCTCGCTAGTCCCAGTGAGTCGGGACTACCGCTGGTCCCGAAGATGCGGGGCAAGTGCGGTGCAAGTGCGGTGCTGCGGTGCTGCGGTCCTGCGGTCCTGCGTTGAATGCCCAGCGAGTTGGGGCTCGAAGCGTCGAGATGAAACCTCGGCGAGCCGCTAGTGAGGCGAGGCGAATCCTCGGTGAGTTGAGGTGAGTCCTCGACAGTGACGGGGCGAATCCTCGATAAGGCGAGGTAGTCCCCCGTGTATTGGGGCGAAATGGCCGAGTTACTACGTAGACGGGAGAGATGTCCTCTTCTTAAGTGACCGTATGAACGTGTACTGCGTGCCGTAGATGCAGGTGTGGCCGAAGGGTATCCAGGCTGCAGCGATCGCTGCATGCTGTGGTAGCCTTGTAAGGGCCGAATGTGCTGGATGGCGAAGACTTGATTACCGCTCATGCGGAAGAAGCGAATAGGATGTGACGATGAGAATGCTGCTGACATGCTCAGCGAAGGTTACGTGATCAGATCACCTTGGGTTCACCACTGTGGAGGAACGAGGTGTGATGTTCCTCCAACACAAAGGGAGGATCCTCCGACCAGGCAAGGTGATCACGCCTGGCGGGCCGCGGCCCAACGATTGTCGTTGGGATTTTGTATATGTATTGTACCAGCGCAGGAACTTCACTTTCGCGATGCAGGATTTGTAGTATCGTAGTAGTTCTACTTGATGTCGCTAGATGGCGCTGGGTACATGTGGTATCGCTACAGTCTCTTACTGTTTGATACCATTTCTTATTACTTGGCCGTAACTGGTAACTTCAAAGCGCAAAGTACATTCGCCGAAACCATGGATGGTCCTTCGCAGTAAATTTTTTAGACAGTCACCATGACGAGGAAACCTACCTGCGGCACAAAAACAACTCGATGCGTGATTGCCGTCAGTCTCCACCTTGGAACCGTAGGTGCACTTATAGGATTCACACACCGTGCCGCCCAAGCGAAGGGCCACCGCCACACCCAAAAAGTCATTCCCTTCGGCTGTGTCACAGCAAGCAGTCGCGTCTGATCGTGCCTGTTTTTTGAAAATTAAATATTAATTTTATCCTCATTTTCTATAGGTATATGAAAAAGAGGCATTAACGTTTCTATTGCCCAGACGGTACCACGTGGTCGCAATTGGCCAGTCGTCAGCATTTCAGAAGTTAATCTTCTGTTTTTTGGGATGTGTGAACAGGGAGCCATACGTGCGTAACACGTCGCTTCACCGTATAGGGCCTTCGGCTACGGTGACAGATAGCTCATCCTATTGCCATTACATCCGAAGAAGGAGAGAGGAAGGAGATCATAGCACATTCCCTGACGCCCGATGCGTATTCTTGGGGATAGAAGAGCAGTGAACCTCGTCCGTACCCTTCTGACTACTCTTTTACCTTCATTACCACCTTAAAAACCAAAAAAGCGCACCGTGTACCAAATAATAAGGCCACCATTAACGATGCAGTAGATTCTGAAATCGCGGTTCGAACGTTGACGGTCTTGCTTTTTCATATCCAAGCGGGGTATGACAGAACCCGTGATCGTAAGAAAAAATGAACGCGTGTGTGGTTAGAGCTATGCATTTCTTTGCTGTGCGATAAAGAAATGAAGTTCCAAATCGCTAAGTTCGTGGTGCTATTATTTCTACCTATTTGAGTGACACCGCAGTCAAGCACGTGTTCTGGATATGAACGTAAAATGAGGGATTAGTTGAAAGAGTTCTAAGGAGCTCTTTCACTGGTTTCGTGATGCAGTGGAAATAGTAAAATACAGCCAGAGATGCAAAGTCTCTGTAGTACCTTGAGGACTACCAAGACATGCCGCTATAATCTTATCTATTACATCTAATAAGTGCTGCATAGAGCCGTCCCAGAAATGAGAGCAGTATGTCAAGAGGTGCCAATATGATACTGCTGCTCCTATTACAAAAAAGAGTAAATGTGGCCCAGCAGACGCAGTGTACTTACGATTGATCGATATAGCCCATTTTACCAATGACTGTCGCAGCGGCCAACTTGTGTCCGGCGAGTGGCCAGTTCCGGTAGATTTCATCAGACCAAAGCAATCTGCAACATGGACATCGACTCCGGTGGCTAGGAAGTATCTAATCACCGAACACAACTTGGCCGCTGCGACGGCCATTGGCAAAATGGGCTATATCGATCAATCGTAAGCACCCTGCGTCTGCTGGGCCCCATTTCGGTCAATTCCACATTTGCTATCTTGCCCACTGTGCCCCTCCCACCACCTGTGTGTAAAGAAGGCAACGTACACCGATGTGGCTGTGGTCGGTATAATTTAACATAGCTAAAATTATTTCCATGGTTTATTTATTTTTATGTGTTCAGTTCGTAAGTGGTTGTAGGAAGGAAGGATATTTAAACTCTTATAACTCACATTTAGCAATGTTCATCAGTTGTAAGAGTGTTAGTGTCATTGCATAATTATGCAATCACATAAACAAAAAGTTGAATTTTTCAAAACCCTTTCGTACCGTTTGCCTAGTCTATAGAAGAAATCTGTCTAATTTCGTAGTTTTTGGTAGTTTACACCTGGATTTAATATTAATTAATTAATTTAATCACTCGAACAAGACTTTCTTCATAATAAATAGTTGGAAATATAACGATGAATTTGAGCTATTCCGAACTCAACGCGGATGAAGTCGCGGGTAACAGCTAGTATAAAATAATTAGTTTCTATTTACGCAGAATTAGCTCACAGTTTCGTTAAGTATTGTTATTTTCAGTGTGCACAATAAAATAATACCAAATAAAACGCGACAGAAACAGAACTTTACTATAATTGTAAAAATACATAAAAATTTATTTATGTATTTTTACAATATTAGTATATTTACAATTTACAATATAATTGATGCTATGTAAGACTTTTGCTACTCAATGTATATTCTCATTACGTCACGAGAAGGTAACTTTCTTCAGATGCCGTAGCGACGCCCGAGGGCCTCGCGAATCACTGTTTGGCAACTTCTCTAGGGGTATCAATTTACATTGGATATACAGAACCCCAAACGATGTTATGTTTCTAAGTCAATATTGATTCTAAGCGAAGGTAAATTCTCGATTAGTCAAAACTGAAAATGTTCACGTTTACATTACCACAGGTTACAAGTTACATAACAAATATATCAAGTTATTAAATATTCTCAATATAGGTACTCAAAGAGATTTAATATTTAATAAGTTGATACAGTGTTGCGTAGAAACTTTGTAACTAATTATTCAAAAGTTTGGTCGTTGATAACGATATTTTGTATTTTATTATATACAATCTATTTATGTAAATAAACAGTATTCGAATTTTAAACGGTTTATAACTTCCAACGCCAGTATAGTTACAAAATTATGTGATATTTGTGGAAAGTTGTTTCAGCAATTAATATTTTAAAAATCCGTTGCAATGCAATTCCATCAAAAGTATATTTTAACTAAATGGGTAAGGTTCATAATAGTACATTACTGCCGCGGTCGCCAAGTGTAGTTTTGCCGGACGATCGTGAAGTATGCGGGCTGAGGCGCAGCCGAGGAACGCACAACGGAGTCCGACAACGCTCAGTATTGGCCAAGGCTTGTATAGTGCTTTTCTCAAACAATGCGCGGAAATTAAAACTAAGTAGTATCTAGCCAGAACTTTTCAGTTACCTACTTTTCAAAATCAATGACGAACAACGAACAACAGTAATTTTTCACGCAGTAAAATGTTCATTTGTTTTTTATTTTTCTTAATAAACAGCTTTCTATTAGCAAGCCAGTTCTGTATTTAAATAATGCCTTGGATAAGTTACCTCCTTGGTTGCCATGGTTCGGAGTAAAAGATGGTGCCATTTTTAAATTGAGATTAAATTGAGAGGAACAGATATGAGTTTACATAGTAATTTATTTGGCCGCTAAAACACGACAGATATGGATTTTCAAACAACTTTTGCCGGCCGCTGCACGCATGTACAGCAATTTCGAGTTATCTCGAAGAAGGTTGTCAAAATAATGTTCAAATTTCCAAGCATGTTTGAGAAAAATACATATTGCCGGATATTTACGTAGGTAAATTAAAAAAAAAAATATACTCGAATGTCAATACTGTGAGTTATTCGATTTAATATCCGCTTGTCGTTCGAGATATGTTATTCGAGATATAAGATATGTTATTATTTCCCTTGGTAATTCAGCAGTATTTTCATCATGTTTGAGAGCCTTTCTTTTTAATTTTAAATCGCTTTGATGTTAAGTACAAAATCTTAGCGTGGTTCACGATTGCATTCAAGGCTTTCACTTTCGCCTATACGTATGTAGGCAAATTAAATAAGTAAGTACAGTCAGCATCATTAAAATGTCGCTAACAAAAGTACTCAAAATAATCCAAATTTCAAAATCCCAATTTTTATATTCGTTGTTAGAGTACCTACTCAAATAGTTGTAAGTGTTCAGAGTGGACCAACTATCTAAACAATCGGTCTTCCAGAATTATGTAAGTTAGTAGAGTATTCATATTCATATCAATCACTCCGGTCGATGGTATCCAGTCAAGTATAATTTCAAAAAATCCAGACATTCATACTTTTCTTGCTAATGCAAGTTGATAGTTCATGGCTTATGTAACTGTCAACTATAAAAAAATACAAAAGACATTGTCAATTGAAACATTTTGTATCTTTTTCTTACTCATATACCCATCCCTTATCATCCCGCCATTGTGAGAAAGGGATGGCTTTTCAAGTAAGAAAGGGATAGAAAATGCGATTAAATGACAATGTCTGGATTTTTTGAAATTATGCTTGACTGGATACCATCGACCGGCGTGATTGTGTATATGAATATTATGAATACTCTACTCACTGAAATAATTCTGCAAGACCGAATGTTAAGATAGTTGGGCCACTCTGAATACTATTTGAGTACAACTATTTGAGTACTCTAATAACCAATATAAAATTGGGATTTTGGTATTTGGATTATTTTGAATACTTTTCTTAGCGACATTTTAATGATGCTGATTGTACAAAACCGTACAACAATGAAAAGAGTGATTTATCTTCTACCATAGGTACCTACTTATTCTTGTACTGTTGTAATTAAAAAGAAATTCGAATAAAGAGAAAAAGAAATGAATCGACCTAGGCGGGGTTTGAACCCCGCGATCTTTGCCTTACAAGGGCAATGCTTTGACCACTAAGCTACCAGACCTCGCCCTCACCAATTCAAATTTCTCCTTCTATGTATATCTGTCTTTTGAGGCGACAGTGGAGCGTCGACCAACATTCTTATGAACTATCGGAACCAATGAAAGATTTTTCAATCATTTTTAAACAATGATTTTTGGCTACACCGCCCATATTATTTGAATTAAATCTTTAAGCATTTTTCATGCTAAATATTTAATTCAAATAAAAAGAAATCATTTAACTGAGTTTATTAATTTAACCATTAACTTAAATATCCATGTGGTGACGGAGAATGAATACAAGTATCACCACTCTATATTATTCGAAGGGTGTTAGAAGACGCGACTATCGGAAAAATACGCAGATGATGTCAATGCGAGAAAAGGAAAACTCAAAACTAAAATCCTGTATCGACCCGTCTGGTGGGGTCTGGGAGACAGTAACAGTTCATCCTCCATACATCGCGAGGGGTTTTTGCCCAGCAGTGAACTGCGGTAGGCTAATTAATTGAAATTGATTTATTCCTTAACTAAAGAATGGTAAAACATGCGTCCGTTCCTATTTTACGTTTTTATTTATTTTAGCCATATACCCGACCTATAAAGGTAAATTTATTTGCCAATTAAAAATATTATGTTGAACTTTTGTATTTCATGCAAATAATTAGGAATAAATAATAGATAATTAGGAATTACCGTTTGTTTTGTAAAAATAAAAGCTACTTATTTCACTTCACAGTCAAGTAAGTACCTAATTATTTCTCAAGAATCGAATATAGATAATTATAACACAAGATATATACCACTATTTTTATATATATTAAAACACACTTTACCAGTTCCACACAATTATATTTAATTTTGTCACTGTATAATGCTAATATTTGATTTATACTAATACGACATGTTTCGATTAACTCATCTTCAGGTAAACAAATTTTAATCGTTAATCACCCCACCAAACATGTCGTATGTCGTAAATCAAATATTAGCATTATACAGTGACAAAATTAAATATAATTGTGTGGAACTGGTAAAGTGTGTTTTAATATATATAAAAATAGTAAAATGAAGTTCCATCAAGAAGTTTCAACAAATTCAATCAACTACAAGATATATACCTTCGAAAAATCTTTACCCGCGGCTTTCTACAACACCTGTTCTAATATAAGTATACAGATACATAATAGTACCTGGACAAAATGATTTTAGCTCCGATTGTGTATGACCTACCTTTTTTAAATATATTTATCGTCAATTTGGTCAGCTATTGTTGTTCAAAGTCTGAATGAAGATGGACCTCGTAGTACAGAATGTAATGAAGTGAACTAAACTTGTGGCACGCTATGTTGGCCGTTTTGACAAATTAACTAAGTTACTATATTGACCAAGTAAAACGGTCTAGTCATCTGTAGTTGACTTCATAAGGAAGTATTATCTACTACCTGATGATACTTAATGGCCGTGTTAAAACGAGAGCGAGGAAGCAAGGTCTGACAAGTTCTCTTAGTACTTAACGGCCATCATACGGTACAAGTAGCTAGCCTGCCCATTGCCTGAGTGCCTTATGCACCCTAAAAAGTTGAAATTTCAGTTTGCAAAACACCTATGTTTTGTAAAAATTACATTCACAATACTACGCCTAACAACGGAAATCGCACACGAGTTTTAAAATCTCCATTTTACGTGTAACTCACCATTTTACGACTCACTTTCTTTGTATTTCCTGGTACTACGAATTAAAAATGAAGCTGTGGTTTTAAATTTTAAAACTGGACGATTTTTTCCTAGAGGAACAAAACAGGGAACAAATCACGCCTTGTGGGTGTTCACCGCAGATTGTTTAGCACTAGAATAGACATCGAATATGAACATTTTCTTTGTCCTAACAAATAGCCCGTTCTAACTACCACTGAGATGTATATTCATAAATTTTGTAAGAGTTCCAGAGATCTCTATCTATACTTATTCTTAATCTCCGCCTCTTTTTCCCCATGATTATAACCAGTCTATCTGGTGTAACCTCAGGCTCTGGTACAGGCTTTATTTCAGGGCAGGAATGGTCAGGCATCAGTCGCTTCCGTGAAGGCCAAGTATGGAACAGCAGAGTACGGGGGCTCCAAAGGGCAAAATTTGAATATAGCCAGGATGAACACTCGAATGAAGAAGATAGCAAGTAAAATCGCACTCTTAAAAACTGTCACATCGGCTTCCTAAAGGTGATATAATATGAAAGACTGGTATTTTCATGGTCAAGCCATCTCAAATATGTTCCACATATGTAAATGTGCCAATAAAAGAAGGCGCTTCCATTACTTCATTACAGAACAGTTCGCTGGTACACACCATGCCTTTTGAATAATTCATATTTCACCAGAGCAATAATAGCACAGGTGAATATTATTTCTCTTTTTGTACTCGAGTGCGTCAGTGAATAGAATAGAGCCTGCGAACGAGTGATAATAATTCATCGATTGTTTACTAGCTAACAGGGGGGTGGAGTGAAAAGGCGCTTTTAAATGATGAATTGCTCGATACAGGGTTGGGGTAGATAACAACAGAATGGCTGGACGGATGTATGTAGCATATAGATATAAATGACTACAAATGAGAATGGCGGGTCACTGTAACCTATTGATTTGGTGAACTAGACGATCTAAATAAAGCCACTAAATTGATTTGACCACTATATTAATTTGATTTATCCTTCGAAGCGGTGAGTGTCCTGATCGGATCGCCACCGTGGATCCTGGAAGCGAGGGCCCTTTCGGCACTATATCAGTTCCGAAAGGAGGCGCGGGAGCGGGGATTCGATCCCGAGCCCGAGGATATTCGGGCCGAGAAATCCCGGCTCCACCAGGTCATGGTGGCCGAGTGGGAGCGACGACTTGGGCAACCACGCGCAGGGCACGCCGTGATTGCGGCGGTAAGGCCCATCATGGGGGAGTGGCTAGAGAGGCCACACGGTAGCCTCTCGTACCGTCAGACGCAGATTATCACCGGGCACGGTAGCTTCGGGCGGTATCTGCATCTGATGGGTATAGAGCCAACGCCCGAGTGCCATCACTGCGACGCGAGCGTGGACTCGGGGCTTCACACGCTCACCGAGTGCCCGGCGTTTGAGACTCCGAGGCGGGAGCTTATGGCGGCCCTGGGGGTGAGAGTGGTCACGTTCTCCACCCTGCTCGCGGCGATGGTCCGCTGCGCGGATGCGTGGGCGGCCAGCGCCTCCTTCTGCGAGCAGGTCATGCTCGCGAAGGAGACAGCAGAGCGGGCGCGGCGCGATGAGCGAGAAAGGCTCGCTGACATCGCTGCACGCGCCCGAAGGCGGCTCGGGCGTCGGAGGGCGCAAACTGACCTCCGCCCTCCATGAGCGCGGGCCTGAGGGTGACGGGTGGAGCCGCCCGTCACCCTAGCAGAAGCAGGCCACGGCGGCGGCGCGCGCCGTAGGACGATGCGCGCCTCCCCACACCGGGGTTGAGTCGAGGACCGCGTGGTCCCCACCTCCCGAGGAGGGCCAGACCGAGAGGGATGGCCCTGGGTCAGCCGGGGTGCGAGGGATACGTCGCATGACAACCTCACCTTCGGCCTAGCACTACGACCCAGAGACGGCGTGCGGTTTAGTCGGTTCGAGTCCGACATAAGCTCCCCCTCCGGCTCCGGAGGGGTGGGTATCCGTGGGGATTTCCCGCACGTAAAAAAAAAAATATTAATTCGATTCACACGAGATGAAGAAGATATATTGATTAAGTTATCTTCACATATGAAGCAATATCTAGACTCTATTGAAATAAACTGCGTAACCATAATTGAAAAACTAATTATTTTAGATATCTTAATATAAATTTTCTATACAGTACGAGTGGCCTAAAATACTAGTTTACTTGTTAACCCTTCCAGCTAAGCAAAATTGCCAGGATTTGAACTCCGCACCCTAAGACTGACTCTTTACTACTAAGCTCCATCTTTCCTGTTTACTATTTTAATTTAAATTTATATGAAAAGTACTAGTACATTAATTGCTTTCATTAAACTTACTTTATATCTTGCACCTAATGATTGTTCAGAAACTTAACAGAGTTTGTAGAGTTTGCCTTGCACTTTAAGTTACCTTGCACTTTGTAATCTCTCCTGAAATACTTACCGAAACGCATAGGTAATACTTCGTACAGTGCCTCCTTATTTCACTGGCTTTAGTTTTTGTGTCGCACAGATAAAAGCTGTTCTTGGGCTAACTTTCTTTGCTACTAGTGAGTCTAACAAAACTACCTAAAAATAATTTATCCAGCTCGAGAATCGAACTCAAGGTATCGGGAGTCATTTGGAAAATTGTTAGAAGGACGATGATTGAAGTAAATATTTTAACCCCATAGCCATCGCAAATAATGTTGACATTTCAAGTAACGGCTAGATGTTAAGAGCACCAATCACCACCGCAGAGACGGCATAATTTTACTTACGATCAAGAAACTCGGTGAAAACAGTGAATTAACCCGAGATGCCGGACAAGCCTGGTTCTACAGTGGACAGTTGAACTTGACTGCTGCTCCGATTGCTCCATAAGTAGACACCGACTGGGTAAATACCTCCGCCCTACAGAAAATCGCCGCAATAACCGGCGGTGAGTAGGGTAACCAGAGCTCACTGGCGAGATATTGAGCTGTCAATGAGAAGACCAAACGCTTTGTCTTCTGCACTGATGTCACAGAAACTCTCAGTTCTTACAGGGTTGGCAGCACGAGTAGGACTCCCCTTGTGTAGCACATGTTCATAGCCCACGGTAACCACTTTCTATCAGGTGTGCCATGTGCTTGTATAACACCTAAGCGGTATAAAAAAGACACAAAATAAGGCAGGGTTGATCGAGCCCTCAGGTCGGTGTGTACTTAGGAGCATCACTTAAACCATACGAGCATATCAATTATAATAATAGGTTACATATGAAATTGCCGAAATTTTCTTATAGATTCATGAGTTCGTTATTCCTGTAATTTAATAGATATTTCCATTATTTATACTTTGTTTGAAATTTGATTTCATGATTTTACAACTCTGTATTAAATTTCGTTTTTATTGGCCGCTTGATAAATTAAATTCGATTCTCAAAAACAATACTTATGCTATCCATTTTGATGATAAATTTCGTATTACTTTTTTACAGCTGTCACTTTTCATACTTGTAATAAACGTTGCTGTTAGCTTAATGTTTTCTCATTCATACACAAAAAAAAATCGATTTATCATTCCTAAAAAATGCAAAAATGTTAGTACTGCAAATTGGGCTTTCTCCAATTTCTTCAATAAAACGGCAATTTCATATGAATGATACTTGGTATAAACTCACGCCTCCCCCTTCTTGAGTAGACAATAAAATACCTCCAAATGTTTCTGTCTTAATTCGATTAATAGGTTTCCTTTACGTTCTATAAACCTTTAGCCTAATATGCAATTTGTCAATACTTTTCAGTTTGTCCAGTGTATTCATATTTATGTGGGGTCCAACTCGGCTTGGTGACTTACTTACAAGTCCGTACTGTACACATCTTAGCAAATCCTTTTCAATTTTTGTCACAATACTCTCTTAAGTCTAAATTAGGTTAAACCAACCTGCCTAATTTCTTAACGTTGTACTTAATTCATCTGAACTAAAAAAATATTTATAATCGAAGCTTTATACTGGAAATTCCCGAACACCGTGATCTTGAAATTTTTAACTTTTTATAGAATCTACAACTAAGAACAAAAGAAATAACTACTACAATTTTCAATTTCAAAACTCGAAAACCAATGCCACGTGAAGAGCGTTTTCACACTCATCCTCACTCCGATATCCGATATCCGACATCCGATATCGGCGGAAGTCAAATGTATGAGATATGTATCTCTCTTTCACATTGTCCGGCCCGATATCGGTTATCGGAGCCAACACCACTGTTTTGGCCCGATATCGGAACACAATGAAACTAAAACAGCGACTGCAAGCAATTTTCGAACTTAATGATATTTTCTGAGTTACATGTCATTTCGCTTTAATTGGTGACGCTGATCACGAATATAAGAAAAAACTCGATTCCATGTCATATCAATAAGGGCGAAAAGTGCTTGCACTTTTTTTTTTTTTTACTCCTAGCATCCCTAACTAGTCTGTGCTATCGAGTCAATGGCCGTATCGGGCCGATTTTAATGTGATAAATGTGAAAATAAATGTGTAAAGAGAGCATATTAATTCTTTTAAAACTGATGAAAAGACCATTACCAATTACTTCTTTATCTATTTTAGTTGCCAGTTTTTTATAATTCTAGTTATCCACTAGAATTATTTTTAATTTAATGTACAATTGGGTAAAGTATTTTAGATTATAATTAAGGAAAATTTTATAACAGCTCAATTTTAAAAATCTCGCCAATAGTACATTACTACAGAGGTCAGGAAGAAAGCAGGCAACCCCATATTTCCCGTCGAGGTATGTATAGTGCTTTTAGTAGAAGGTAGGACACGACGGTATCTCCCGTCCTAACTGAGCAGTCCGACTGGGGAAGTACCTTCGCCCTACAGAATACCGCGGTTATAATAACCTTGTGTTGTGTTCCCGACGGTGAGTAGGGTAGCCAGAGCTCACTGGAGAGGTTCTGTGTTGGCAGTGGGAAGACCAAAGGCTTAAGATGCCACCGCTGACTAGTGGGGATGTGAAATGTTGGCGCGGCGGTCAGGGAGACCCGGTGAAACGGTTATCCGCTGGCCGCCCGCAGGCTGCACGGTTCCCGAACCTGGGGATCACATAATCTCCGCCCCAGGAGGCTGAACCAGCAGCCTGTGTAAAGTTCCCGGTGCTGTAGTCGTGCCGGAGGAGGAAACCGGAGTGGACTCGGCTACAGTATCTGGGAGGGGACCGGGGGCCCTTCCGCCCGCCGCGCCAGCAAGTCACGAAACCCTGGCTCGTCTGCAGTGGTGGGGTGCCTTGCTTTGTCTTCTGCGCTGACGGCACAGAGACTCTCTATACCTTCCCCCCCCCCCCCCTTCTTTATCATGGCAGTAAAAAGGAAAAGAAATAGAGTATATACAGCGGCACCTTCGTCCACATTGAAAGTGGACTTCTGTAACATCAGGGGCCTCCACTCCAATCTTAACGAGGTCCACCACCATCTTGAGACAGCAAAGCCGACCCTATTCTTTCTGACGGAGACCCAAATATCATGCCCGGCCGATACAGCCTACCTTATGTACCCCGGGTACAGACTCGAGCATAACTTCCTGAGTAAAGCCGGGGTATGCATGTACGTCCGGGATGACGTTTGTTGTCGCCGTCTAAACGGCCTTGAAGACAGGGACCTGTCCACACTATGGGTACCTATGGATTACGGTGGCCACACCCGTATCTATGCGTGCGTCTACAGGTCTCATAGCGGTGACCTGGGCACGGCTCAACTGTTTGAGCACCTGCAGCGGTCGGCGGACAGAGTAATTGAGCAGTACCCTGCCGCGGACTTAGTATTCTTGGGTGACTTCAATGCTCACCACGTGGAGTGGCTGGGGTCTCACAGGACTGATTTTGCGGGAAGGGCTGCTCACAACTTTGCCCTGACCTATGGGTTCTCGCAACTGGTGCATTCCATCACAAGAAAACCAGATGTCGGGACCCACAGAGAGTCTTTATTGGACCTTCTGCTGACTACGCGCCCGGATGAGTACTCCGTAACTGTGGAAGCACCTCTCGGTACTTCGGACCACAGCGTCATCCGGGCGCAAGTGACTCTCGCGCGGCCAGAACCACCGCGGCCACCTCAGTGGCGGCATGTCTGGCACTACAAGTCGGCAGACTGGGACGGACTGCGAGAATTCTTCTCGTCGTACCCGTGGAGGCGGCTTTGCTTCACTTCTAAGGATCCAAGCTCCTGTGCAACAGCAGTCGCTGAAACGATCCTATCGGGCATGGAATGCTATATTCCCAACCGTTGGATCGCAACAGGAGCGAGCAAACGGCCGTGGTTTAATAGGCCTTGCAGAGAAGCTAGAGACCGCAAGCAATCTGCATATAAGGCTTGGACCTCGGCACTTGCCAATAAGGATCCTAACATAGCTGAAGTGAAGCGGAAATTGAATGCCGCCTCGAGGTCCAGTAAAAAAGCTACTGCCAGGGCGAAGTTTGAGTTCATCGGTGGAATTGGCGAGCGGCTTACTCGTTACCCATCCGGTAGTCGAGCATTTTGGTCACTCGCCAAAGCTGCCGAGGGAAACTTCTGCCATTCCTGCCTTCCGCCGCTGCAAAAACCCGACGGTAGCCTAGCTCATGGCGCTAAGGAGAAAGCCGATCTTTTAGGTAATCTCTTTGCGTCAAACTCGACGATGAACGACGGGAATGCCGAGCCACCTATTGTCCCCGACTGTGGTACTTTCATGTCTGAAATTAAAATCACGCAACGGGTGGTTCGGCGGGAACTCAAGTCCCTGGATGTTCGGAAGTCGAGTGGGCCGGATGGTATACCGGCGATGGTGCTCAAGCACTGTGCCCCCGAATTGTGCCCAGTACTTACACGGCTTTTCGCGCTCTCTTACTCCGCGAGACAAGTCCCAGCCTCGTGGAAGACTGCATTCGTGCATCCTGTGCCTAAGAAAGGCGACAGGACAGACCCGTCCAATTACAGGCCTATTGCTATAACCTCCCTTCTCTCGAAGGTAATGGAGCGTGTGATTAACGCACAGCTCCTGGGATACCTTGAGGGAAACGACCTACTGAGCGACCGACAGTATGGCTTTCGCCACCGTCGCTCCACTGGTGACCTTCTTGTGTATCTCACACACAGATGGGCGCAAGCTATCGAGAGTCGGGGCGAGGCACTAGCGGTCAGCCTCGATATAGCAAAGGCCTTTGACCGGGTCTGGCACAGAGGTCTTCTTTCGAAGTTGCCACGCTACGGACTCCCCGAGGGACTTTGCGAATGGATTGCCAGCTTTTTGTCCAACAGAAGTATCCAAGCCGTCGTCGATGGCAGCTGCTCGGACCGCATGGACATAAACGCTGGTGTCCCACAAGGCTCCGTGTTGTCCCCGACGCTGTTTCTGCTGCATATCAATGACATGCTGTCTGATGGATCTATTCATTGCTATGCGGACGACAGTACCGGGGATACGTGTTACACGGGTCGTGCAAATATCCCTCAATTCGAGGTGGAGAAGAGACGCGAACAACTTGTGTCTGAAATCGAGACTACTCTCTCGGGAGTATCCGATTGGGGTCGACTTAACCTAGTCCAATTTAACCCCACTAAGACACAAGTATGTGTATTCACCGCTAAGAAAACCCCATTTATTGTAGCGCCGCAATTCCTGGGCACACCACTTTCCATCTCTTCGAGTATTGGGATCCTAGGTGTCGACATCTCAAGCGACGTTCAGTTCCGCAACCATTTGGAGGACAAGGTCAAGCTGGCCTCAAAGAAACTTGGAGTGCTCAACAGGGCGAAGCAGTACTTCACTGCGGGGCAACGACTTCTGCTTTATAAGGCACAAATTCGGCCCCACATGGAGTACTGCTGTCACCTTTTTGCCGGAGCGCCTGCATACCAGCTTGGCCCCTTCGACTCATTGCAAAGACGGGCGTTGAGGCTCGTCGACAATCCCATACTCACAGGCGATGTGGAACCTCTCAGCCTCAGAAGAGACTTTGCCTCGCTGTGTGTGTTCTACCGCCTATACAATGGTTTGTGCTCAGATGAATTGTTTGACATGATGCCCACCGCTGCATTCTATCATCGCACCACTCGCCATAGGCAGGGAATTCATCCTCACACACTGCGACCGGAAATGGTACGCACCGTGCGTTTTGAAAGGAACTTCATCCCACGCACGCTCAGGTTGTGGAATGAACTTCCTGCCGTGGTTTTCCCAAGCGACTACAATATGGGGTTCTTCAAGAAGGGTATTAGAAGGTATCTACAGGGTCGGTAGCACGATTGTGACGCCCCTGGTGTTGCAAACGTCCATAGGCCACGGTAACCACTTCCCATCAGGTGGGCCGTGTGCTTGTCTGCCGCCTAAGTGGCATAAAAAAAAAAAAAAAAAAAGTGCTTTTCTCAAACAGGCAATGAAATAAACAACAAAAAAATTAAAGATTTATTTTTAAAGACATTAAAAGTAAACAAGATAAAAACTAAAACTAAAACTCACGTGTCTCGTCTATTTTAGCTTGATTTTAACAGTAAACATTTACATTTATGTTCATTATCATGTTAGTTAAAAAAAGTATAAAGGCACGTTTCTGAACGACCAGTGACACTTGTCATTGTTAATTTCAATTTGTTGCAACTAAATTAAATATTAATATTTCAATGTTTATATGTATAGTTAAGAAAACAATTGATAATAATGAGTTATTAGTTATGTTAATGTGGATTTTTTATGTAAATAAAACTGCTCTAAGTACATACCAAGTCGTTTATTGTTTATTTTTAATAGATACGCATAGTGCAGAGTGTCGATGCTTTTGCCACAAATTTATGTGGAATCGAAATTAAAAAAGAGGACTTTTCCGGCCTAGGCCTTGCAAGATTTGTATGAAATACCATTACCGTCCTCTGGTCCTAGCCGCGCCTGTAACGTCATACTTCGCAGCCTGTTAAGAGGAACGTAATGTCAATATTTCATTGCATGTTTGAGAAAATGTAATTTAAATCTGTTTATTCGTTTTTATGACATTTATAAGTATTGTATTTCAGGTTCGTATTAATGGTGCTGGCTTGACGTCATAGAGGGTGATATAAGTAGGTATATCAAGCCAGCACTTCTTGGCACGACCATTGGCCATACCATGGATGCTAAAGACCTTGCGAGTGTAGAAATAAAAGCGCTTCCTCAACCTCGATCAACGCAAAGATTATGGTGCTGATGATCTTCTTCATCCTAGTGTTAACCCCAGTCGCATCCGAAGGTTTCAACTTGGAGTCTGGAGTCCGCTTTACTAGTACAACTGAAGATTTGGCTGAACTTCGATATTTTCTGTGAAGCGACTGCCATATGACCTCCCACAACAAAAGGCGATATCGAAGCATTACAATTAGGCCAACAGATTTTTGAAGGCTCCAACTACCCGTAACGACTGCCACAGAGGGTCGCATGGCAACCGGGACCGATGGTTAACGTGCTCTCCGAGGTAGGACCAGACCAATACAAATACCCATATTCATGCATACAAATATTTGCATTGAGCGGGGTTCGAACCCGCGCCTCCGGCGTATCGGCCGCGTTCACAACCGCTACGCCACGGAGGCTGTTATGGTGATGATGATGTTTGTTGTTTTAAATGTTGAAGTCTGATCAAATGATTTGTTTGTTTCCTTGTGTCCCCCACTTACGAAGAAAGACAATCTAATTTGAGAAACATTATCAAGTGCAGACAAATTACGCTCGTTGCTCAGTTATCAAGAATAGAGATCGGGATATCACCACTATGGTACCATGTGAACAACCAAACATTGGGTGATCACCGTGTAGTTCATGAGCGTATAGAATACTTACGAGATATACATAATACGAGTATGACAAGAGAGTATGATATACAAATCTCAGCTGCATGAATCGATTGGGCGCTGGTTTGGTAGTTAATCAACATTCTTTAGCACAGAGGTGTAGTATAAAGTTTTGAAAGAAGCATATTATTCGAAGAAGCCTAAATGAAAGATGAAGTTTCTTTAAATTAGTTATTACCTCCATGACTCCATAAACAGAATATTCTATTACGTTAATGATAAACTCATAAAGCTAAGAAAACAGCCGTACAAACCGGATGGAGGAACTCTTAGCAATACATACAATACATACATATATCCCACGAGGAAATATTGAACATGATGATGAAACTAACCAAAACAGTAAACGATGAAAATAAATGAGGCTTAGACATTCGTTTTAATCTCTGTGCCTGTTACTATGAAGGTAATATTCCTATGCATATATGATACTGCTTCAACGGGGACTTTTTTTAATAATCTTGTATATACTCGTATCAACTGATTTTATAGTGTCACTTTTTACTATGTATTTTTGTTATTTATATTCAATCAATCAATCGGTGGTTAAAAATTCTATTGCGATAAATTATTAGGTTTATTTTGATATAGTTCAATTAAGAAACTATTTTTACTTATAACTGCTATTAATAAATTTTAAGCGATTTTTATTGTGGAATGTGTCAGTTTTCGTATTATTCATTAGTACAAATTTTCAGTTGTTTTTATATCAGCTACCGGTTGATGAAATTTATTATTATATTATAATATTCAAGTTTAAAAACATTTTCCAATTTCTAATATCTCTGTTGGTATGAATATCTAATTTTATATTTTACATAATTCATACTCATAATAAAACATAAAATAAATCAATTCTAAAGTATATGAAATTAAACTAACTAGTGAAAAACTCTTAATAGCTCGATTTTTGTTAAGACAGCCTTACTTAATGAAATGAATAAAGAAAGTCGTATTAATATTTTTATTAGGTACCATTATAATTCATAGAGAACATTTATAATAATGTTTACAGACATTCAAAATCTTTAAACACAACAATGTATCTATATTATATTAAATTATGCATAAAATAAAAATAACACCAATTTAATAAATATTTTTTGCTGCTATTATAAATTGGACTAACAGTTATTTAATAAGAAATATTATTTTATTAACTTAACGCGCATGAACGCGATTATGGTATAATATAGGTATAGACATAATACCTACATAAAAGTCAATATTATTAATATCATTATTAATAATGAACATTGTTTGGTTTGTAAAGGTTTTCATACCATTGACTAAATATTATTATTTACACAAATTAATCTAAACATCAGTCTATCTTACCATTACTAAACTTATATTGTATCCTAAATTAATATGACATAAATTAAAAACATCCGAACAGTTATAATAATATTTTCGCCCTCAATTTCATCATGAAAATCAATCCCATATCAAATATCCTTTTTGAATTTCGCCGTTCAAACGAAATTATTAATTAATTAACTGCCTAAGAAACATTGACTTCACATATTGTGGATTTCGATATTATCAAGACTATAACTAGTACATTTAATGGGTAACAGCAAATTATTCTAAGGTTTCATAACAAAATGTACCTGAGATTGGTACATTTTCAATATTAAAATTCGAAGAATATTATTGACATAAAGAAATGAAAGAAATATAACAATTTTAATTCGTACAGTTTCACAATTGACGATGCCGGTTATTTACCAGAAATCTAGGGGGAGGGTTATTCACCAGAAGTTCAACAATTAAACTTTGTAGATCAAAATTCAATTCTAATATAATCAATTTCAAAATATAATCGCTTGGTACAGGAACCTACATCAATTTGAACATTCAAAAACAGAAATTCTTTAAAATTATGGTTGTCGCAAGCAAAGCTGAAATACGGGACTAATGTTGTACCTCAAAGATATTTTCAAAGTTATATTTATACCAATGTAATGCAGTTCTGCATTTCTCTATTAATTTTTAAGTACTTTTGGTACAGTATTACTTTGCAATATTATATTTCAATTAATTTAGCGGCTTGGACATGTTTCATTTCGAAACTTAAATACTTTACACCATTAAAATTTTGAAAATAAATTTCGCGCAGTTGTTTCTTTGCAAAATTGTATTTCAATGTAATTCAGAACTTGGGCAAAATTAATTTGGTAACTAAAATAAATTTCTCTTTGAAAAATTGAACTAAATTTAGTAAAGTAGTTCTCTTAGATGACATGAAAATATTTAATTTATACGTTAGTATATAAACGAATGTAATTATATAAATTAAGATGATACGTACTATTAAATAAGGTACTTATCAGTTTGTTTACACGATGTCCTTGAAAAGCCTGATCGTTGTTATGACAATCGGTGGTAACGCGATTAAATCTCAATTTATGATTCAAACATTCCTAAATTAATTATGAAATTAATAAAAGCAAAATAATGTTTCACAAATATTGTGGGGGTGTTACAACATCATTAACCTATTTTAATTGCTCAGACTCTGAGTCAATTAACCTTATGTATTAAACGTACAAGTTATTCAATACATAATATCTCATTAAATAGCTATCTGATAGGAGGATCACTATGCCTTTCAAGTACTAGCTGCAGTAAGATTTGGAGGAATACCAGCAGAATAGTAGGAATGGTCTCGGTAGCTGAACCTGAAAAAAAAAACAGAAATGTTATTGATTTCATTGGATATAGTTTTAACAGTTTACTGTGGACACCACCAACATTAATTAAAAAGATAAATTATAAGAATGTTCATAATTGTATTTAGATAATACTAGCTTTTGCCCGCGGCTCCGCCCGCGTGGATGTCGGTTATCGCTTAGTGTTGAGCCAACGCTATTGAGCATTAAATTCACCTCTCTACTCAACATTGTCCTGTTAATTTTTAAATTCTTACTATTTATCCCCTATTCACCCCATTTTTACGCGATTGAAAAATGACAAACTATGTTCCCCTAATCCTACTCCTAACTCTTATCCATCTCTGTACCAAATTTCATAAGGATATTTAAAAATAACAAACGATCATACAAACTTTCATTGCCTATAACCCCTCCCCCCTTTAACCCCTTATTTCGCTATAAAAGGTAGGCATATCCGTTTCAAAGTTCCAATCTGTTAATTTCATCAGGATATCGTCAACTATCATCCCCTAGCCCTATTCACCCTCCCCCTCTTCAATCCCTTTCTTCGCGTTAAAAGGTAGACTATGTCCATTTCCAAGGTCTAATCCATCTCTATACCAATTTCATCAGAATATCTTCAAAATTACCAAACTTACATCCCCTAGCCCCATTTCGCCCCCCGCTATCTCCTTTTTCGCGATAAAAGGTATATCTCTGTACCAAATTTGATTAGGATATCTTCAAAATTGATAAACTTTCATCCCTTGTCCCGCCCCCTTTAAACCGACCTTTTCGCATCAAAAGGGAGCCTATATCCATTCCCAAGCTTTAATCTATATCTGTACCAAATTTCATCAGGATATCTTCAAAAATGACAATCTTTCACATAAACCTTTATCCCATGGCCCTACTCCCCCCCTTCTACCCCCTTTTCGCGATTAAAGGTAGCCTATGTCCGTTCCCAAGCTCTAATCCACCTCTTTACCAAATTTCATAAGGATATCTAAAAAAATCACAAACTTTCAAACAAACTTTTGTCCCCTATTTCCCCCCCTTAAACCCCCTTTTTCGCAATAAAAGGTAGCCTATGTCCGTTCTCAAGCTCTAATACACCTCTGTACCAAATTTCATCAAAATCGGTTCATTGGTTTAGGCGTGAAAGCGTATTTATAATATTACTAGCTGTTGCCCGCGGCTCTGCCCGCGTGGATGTCGGTTATCGCTTAGTGTTGAGCCGACGCTATTGAGCATTAAATTCACCTTTGTACTCTTCTCTATACTCGCCATCCATTCGATTCTCTTTTCGCCTCTCTATTTGACTCTAACCACTCGCCTATCTACTCGCATCTCTACTCAACTCTCTATTCAATCTCTACTCGCCACTACATTTTCACTCGCCTCCCTATTCGACTCTCTACTCGACTGTCTACGCGCCTCTATACTTGAATTTATACTCGACTCTCAACTGACTTCTCTGTTCCCCTCTCTACTCGACTTTGTACTCTTCTCCATATTCGCCATCCATTCGATTCTCTTTTGGCCTCTCTACTTGACTCTACCCACTCGCCTATCTACTCGCACCTCTACTCAACTCTCTATTCGATCGCTACTCGCCACTACATTCACCTTTCCACTCGCCTCCCTATTCGCCTCTCTAGTCAACCCTTTACTGCATTCTATTTGATTCTATACTCGCCTCTCCACTGGCTCTCTAGTCGCATATCTACTCGCCCCTGTAGTCGACTCTACTCGACTTTTTATCTTTACACGCCTATCCACTTGTCCCTATAACAATCTCTACTCGCCTCTTCACTCACTTTTATATTTGCTACTCGACTATGTCCGTTCCGAAGCTCTAATTCACCTTTGTACCAAATTTCATAAGGACATCATAAAAGAAATTCTTACTATTTATACCATATTTCTCCCTTTTTTGTGCCATTGAAAAATTAGAAACTTTAATCCCATAGCCCTATTCCCCTTCCCCCCTTCCCCTTCTATCCCTATTTTCGCGATAAGGATAGCCCATATCCATTTCCAAGCTCTAATCCATCTCTATACCAATTTCATCAAAATATTTTCAAAATTGTTTAACTTACATACCCTAGCCCTATTCCACCCCTATTACCCCCCCCCCCCCCCCTATACCTCCATTTTCGCGTCAATAGGTAGCCTATGTTCGTTCCTAAGCTTTAATCCATGTCTGTACCAAATATATTATCAGGATGTCTTCAAAACCGGCAAATTTTCCCTAATATCTTCAAAAAGACAAACTTTCATCCCATAGCCAAATCCCCCCCCCCCTTCTACCCCTTTTTACGATAAAAGGTAGCCTATGTCCGTTCCCAAGCTCTAAACTATCTCTGTACCAAATTTCATCAGGAAGTCTTCAAAAATAACAAACTTTCATCCCAAGGCCCTAGTCCCCCCTTCTACCCCCCTTTTCGCGATAAAAGGTAGCCTATGTCCGTTCCCAAGCTCTAAACTATCTCTGCATCAAATTTCATCAGGAAAACTTCAAAAATGACAAACGTTCATCCCAAGGCCCTAGTCCCCTCCTTCTACCTTTTTTTGCGATAAAAGGTAGCCTAAGTCCATTCCCAAGCCCTAAACTATCTCTGTACCAAATTTCATCAAGAAATCTTCAAAAATGACAAACTGTCATACCAAGGCCTTAGTTCCCCCCCCCTTTCTACCCCCTTTTTGCGATAAAAGGTAGCCTATATCCGTTCCCAAGCTCTAATCTATCTCTGTACCAAATTTCATTAGGAAATCTTCAAAAATGACAAACTTTCATTCCAAGGCCCTAGTCCCCCCCTTCTACCCCCCTTTTTGCTATAAAAGGTAGCCTATGTCCGTTCTCAAGCTCTAATATACCTCTGTACCAAATTTCATCAAGATCGGTTCAGTGGTTTAGGCGTGAAGGCGTAACATACAGACAGACAGACAGAGTTACTTTCGCATTTATAATATTAGTATGGAAGTATGGATGCTACCAGTCCATTATAAACATCGTGTTAATATTTGACACAAATTATGACAATAACAGACACAAAGTCACAAATTCCCACAAGTGTCACTAACCTGTAAGACTTCTGCCTAGGGCAGACACAGGATTAGCGCTACGCTCACGCAGTACGAATGGATGACTTATTGAACTCCATATATCAAATATTTTTGCTTTACATCTGGAATACAAAAACATATACGCGACAATCGTACTACTTGCCTTACAGTAGTATCATTTTAAACATATTAATTATGATTAGTTATATCTTTATTTGACTAATGATTTAAATGTAATAAATAATTTGATAGTCGAATAACTAATCAACTATGCTAGTATTTCAGATAATAATTAATTCAAGATAAAAAGAAACAATATATATTTCAAATAAATTAAATAGAATGTCATTAAAACAAGAACGCTAAATTTTAGCATTAATTAAACGAAATGACATAGAAATAATCTAAATGAATGCATAAAGATAATCATAAAACGAAAACATTAAAGTAAAAAAAAAATCCCATACCAAATACTAGCCCATATTTTGAAAGACAAAAATTGTTAGTCGGTGACGGACGAAACCAGATATGGGTCGGAGTCCTCTGACAACATTCTGCGGTCTTATTTGGCTCGCCCGCTGGAGGACGTGGTTTTGGGTGGCGCGGTCAGTCCGTACTTCGACAAGTATGCCCGCAATTTTGAGTAATGCTATATCGTCGGTTAAATTTGCCTTGGAAGTAGAAAATACACGCGCCTATGAATATTTCTTCTAATAAAATTAACTACAGTGTAAGTCTATAGGTGCAATCCGTGCAATTATATGTGTATTATTCAGTTTAGAAAAACTTAACAGCTATTTAATTTTTTTCTAATGTAGTTTATAATGACTCTTAAGATAAAATGAAACTACAAAACAATTATAAACACCCAGGATTAGTAACACAATTTAAAGAAAAGCGATAGCAAACATACAACATACCATAACATAATTATAGACCGTCTTCAAAATCTGGATTTAAATATCCAGATTTTGAAGACGGTCAGAAAATAAACTAGCTATAATATCTCGCGATCGTTGTTTTCTATTTTCTTTTTATCATTATTAATTTTTTTCATCACGATAATCGTAATTCAATAGCTTTTCATCTTCTAATCCAAATCCAAGTTGAATTTTATAACTTTTATTTTGAATAATTATCCTTGTTCTAAAGCTAGTTCAAATATAGATTGTAAATAAACAGAAGTCGACCGCTAATCTTAGCAGCAATAAAAACAGCACACAATATTACTCCCTATTACTCACCTCTACTACTACAATATTTAAGATAATTATGCTAAATTACTTTCAATTTTTAGGCTCGTATTCAAGAACAACGTTCAGTTCCTGAATTGATTGATTAGTACTGTCACCTAGAATACAGTCCCTCAGAGCTAGTTTTGACCTGAGACTTGAGTATCGTTTTATTATACGGTAGGCACGTATTCCAGATTATTATTGCCGTTTAACGCAACTTACCGAATCGAGAGAGAACGCAAAGGCGATTTGTTTCCACCTCTTAGCAATAAGGTAGCAAAACTAGAGGCGTAACCATTAGTAATGTTCTTCACGTGGAACGACGAAGTGTGCATCTGTAACATAATATTAATGCTATCTACTTCTGTGTCACTCTCGTAGATGTCTCTGAAAGCTTCAATGAAATATTGATTTGTTTTAATAAAAGGGAAAAATGGTAAAATCTTAGACCAAATATATATTGTATAGATACAAAGTTCACCGCAAAAACAGCGTGAAAGACGCGTTTTATGCCAGTAAATTAATGTCAATATTATTCTTTAAGCTGTCAATGTGTGCATGCCATGGGATGTATGTAATATATGTACTTGTACCAAAGTAGAAGCCATTTTTACGCCGCTTTGATTTTTTTTTATGCCGCGTCTAGGTATAAGGTTTTAGTCGGCAAGGGATAATTACACTGATCCTATCGATAGTCTGTGTTATTATTATAACAATATCACATTTCAACATTAGTAAAATGCCACTGCTATTAATAGAAATGTTGCTTAGATGTTCTAAGACATTTATAGTATTAATAATATTGACAATAATATCGATAGTATTACCATGAATTTTAGCATTAATATTTTATCTGCTAAAAACAATTTCATTTTGCTTTGTATAGTATAACAGTAAATAGTACTTTGTGTGGTACTGTAAAGCTATCTGAAGAATTAATCCAGTTGAATGAATATTGTCTCGTCGTACTAACAACATTGGACTGCAATTGTGGGTAGTAAAAGCTTGAAGCGTGGGTTCCAATTTGCTGCAAGCTCCAATGCTTTGTGCGTACTTCAAGATTCAATGCAATCAAATGGGTGGACATTTCTTTCCTTTTGTGCATATTTTTGTGCACGGGGTCTATTTTATGTCGATTTTTGAGAGTGTGACTGCAATAATTCTGACCTCCCAATCTCGAGAGGAATGCCTGCGCTAGAACATCGTCTGTTGTTTATCAGATGGCGTACCGACTATTAAGTGAGGTTGACTTGGATCTCGAAGATTTTAGTGAGACTTTCATACAACAGTGTCTGTCTATATATCTCGCACTATCAAAGTGGTAACTCACAGTTGCGTATTGCAAACTACCTACTTGAGAAATAAGTTCATTCTAATCACCATAATATATCCTGTATAGTGGAAGGACGTCCCGACCCATTTTTTCAGAAAACTAAATGTTTTGCATTTAGTACATTATGATAATGAAATAAAGAAGAATGTGCAGTGCACGTTTATAGTATTAAAATTATCCTGGCAGGACTACCAAGTGGCAGCAATGTCAGTAAGAGCAGCAAGCGAATTTCACGCAACAGCTCCCTTCACAGTGACATTTACGAAATTTTATCTCCTTGTATTATTGATTGGACCTGATTATCTCATAATTATCTAATCCGATCACATTTTGAATACCAGTGGTATCTCTGCTTCAGGTAGAATAACATCTAAGACCTATGTCAATATAGACATGAAAAACGAATTAGTGAAATCGGTACTGGCAACGCAGCCATCGTGTTCTGAATTTTATCGCTATTTATTTTTTATTATTTACTATGTGTACTAACTAACTAAAATACTCAAAATCTGTTGTATGTAGCACTTGCTTAGATTTACACAGGGTGATATGCGAAAATAATCTGTTACTGTAGCATATTTTTTTATTCCCATTTATTCGATTTATTCGTTAATGTGAAAATCGAATTATACGAGTATGCTGCCTCTTTCGAAGTACATATTACTGAGCCACCGGTGGCTCAGTGGTCAGAGCATTCCCCCTGTAAGGGAAAGATCGTGGGTTCGAGTCCCACCTGGGCATTCACTTTTTCCTATCTTGATCGATTTGAAAAGTTAGCATAGTAAATGCTTCAAAATTTCATTCAAATACATATTATTTTTATCAAGTTTAACTATAATAATCTATCGACAACTGCATTTTTTATGAATGAGCGCAACCCTTTGGTATGTATGCGTATGGGAGGTGATTTAATTAAAGGTCACAACGACAAAATATTCTCTTCCAGAAATTAAATTCTTTCATATAATATTATCATAACAATATTAAAAACTAAATATTAGGTTATGACTCACGTATTGATTGTTGACGATCCAGGTGATGTTGGCAGCAGGGAGTGAGGGCGGAGCCGAACAGTTGACAAGAACATCTTCCCCGACAGCGAGAGACACGTTGTGTGACGTCACATTTGGACCGGCCAATGGCGGTTCTGCTTGTAACAAAAATAATGCATGTGAATTATGGATGGATGATCCTCAGTGACACTAGAAAATCCATTGAGCCTTTTTAGTGGGTAAAATTTTCACAGAGATTGATTAAAATCTAGAAAAAATACTACTTTTCACATCGACAAAAGGTCCCTGTGGGTCGCAGATACTGGAATAACTTTATCATGTGGAAACATCTTTCCTAAGTTAATTGAAAACATACCTACTAACAAATATACAATTTTGCTTTGCAGTAGCGAAAGAAATTCATTGTTGTATGTATGTATTGAAATCTGAAAACTTAGGAAGCGCAACGGAAAATGTAATCAGGGTTTTTAAGCTGTTGATTTTTAACTTTGAAACCTTCCATATTACTTGAACAATGAAACAATAAAATTACTGTACTATTTTAGATTAAGTAATTAATAAAACCTAAATACATTATTTATTTTATAAATGTTTCTTTATTTATTTCTTCAATAATAATCCCGAAATGTTCTGTGGACGAAAATAGACTCACCAAACAAGACGAAACTATTCCTTGGACAAAAATATACTCGGTGACGTGTGAATTTGCAGCGATATGCCGTTACTGATACTTAACCGAAACCGTGTACCCAATGCTCACTTTCCATTGAAATAATTATTTGTTGATATCGCATTAAAATTAAGGAAAAATAATTATAACTGAATTAAATTTGAAAAGATCCTGCCCTAAATGGAATGTTTACAACGGCTTTATGACTCTGGCTGGCAGCGAATTGGCATTTTTTTTGACTAAAATCTGTAAATAATTTATGTATCACTACCATTCTATATAACAAGCAATTGTCTCTGAAATCTCTTTGACCAATAGAATGAGTCATGTTGGTTACGTAACCATTTTCTCTGCTATTTTATCAGACGAAATTTTTTAGTCTTCCTAGCTGATTCTAAATTAGCCTGTATAGAAATCTACCGCGCAGATACGTGTGAAAATACAACATTCCAAATTTGATGGTACTGAAAAAACACATCGATTTTTCAATAAAATATTTTGACGATTTTCACATACACGCATATATACACAAACTGAAACGGCTTCCACCGAATTTTGAAATAGCCAAATTAGAACAGTCCGTTTGAAAACAGGAAGGCCCCGCTCTTAGATTGAAATCGAACTGGCCCGTTTATATTTGACGACAAAATGCCAGCTGCGTTGTGAATATGCAATATTTCACCAATCCCAATAAAAGATTCCGTAAAAGGGAGGGAATATTGGAAGGCAGATGGTGACCGGTCCGACCTTTTTGACTGATAACACTGTCCGCTTTTGTTTTCAACAATATAATTCAGGAACTATTTTTTTAAGGTCCCGAGTATTCTATTTGGGTTTTAGTTAAACTTCAAACATTGAAATAAACTAAGTAAATTAAATTTCGCAAGTATGGCATAAATATAGTACAGTCGCTCTCAAAATTCGCTGAGCATTAAAAAACATAAACGAAATTTACACAGAAAAGGTCACAAAATGATTGAAGTGTACATTTTTTTTTTTGTATTCTTCAGAGTATAAGTATACACATTAAATAAAATAACCATATCTTGCGTATGCACTAAAACCTTGCAAAAACAAAAAGTTTTGGTTATAATTTTAGTGAAGTTGGAAAGTGTTAAACAAATCCTGAGGGCAACTGTACTTAAATGTGTAGTAAATACACCTATCTGGGTGGGAAGGTTTAGATATTATTGACATTTAATAGTAAGAATTGAAGGGGCAAATGAGGAGATTAGTGGAATAAGGAAGATCAGGTCCCTGGTACTTTTACCAATCTATTACTTAACTTCGCTCTTGCTTTTTATGAGAGACTTGTACGTCTCCAAATTATTCCTTACCGGCAAAAGAATATCAACACAATTTTTTCCGACGGTCCCACTATATAAGCGTCAACCGCTTACGATCTCTAGACTCCAGCCTGTTCTGAAGAAAAACCTAAAAGTAAACCCAGTAACAATTTGTCCAACCTGAAAAGTGAACACATAGCTTCAATGCACAACAGTCGTACTCCTTTCCACTGCTGTCAAGATAGGTTATATTAAATAAAATAAAGAAAGTCTTTACTCACCAACAACTACCATTTTTGCTGACTTAATATCTGTGTGGAATCGCGGTGCATCAGCAGACACCTCACACTGATATTCCCCAGTTAGCGTACGGCCTACTTCTGTTAGAACTACTCGGTTTTGATCAGAAGCTGATATCTGCGAACAGAAAGATGTAGGGTTATTTTGTACAGTCAACCAATCAATCAAGCCCACTGCAGTCCACTGCTGACATAGGCCTCTACCGGTAAATCCGCCATAGCATCCAATTCTTCGCCTAGCATTTTTTCATTCAGTGCATTGCAGTCACCTTTTCCAGCTCGTCCGTCCATCTTGTTGGGGGCATCCGACGTTCCGTTTGCCGATATGCGGTCTCCACTTTAGAATTTGTTCGCTCCAGTATCCATCGATTCTTCAGCAGAGGTGCCCAGCCCATTGCCACTTCAACTTACTTATTCTGCGAGCTATGTCGTTAACTTTGGTTCTGTGTCAGGTGATCTCATTACTATTCTTCAAATAGACTGTGTAACTTAGCTTCATTACATTTATGCCCGTTTGCACTAAACTCTACTTAGGTTAATCCTTGTAAAGTGACTCCTAAGTCTAAGATAATCTTAACTTTATTTTCAATTGCACCAACATATTTACGAAAGGGCATTCCTAACTTAAGATAAGCCTAGTAAAGCGAATGAAGGTGTAAATGAACGAATGAATTAGCCAATTGTCTATGATATTTGAGCAATTGTCTATGATTTCTTTAACGATCTCGTCGGAGCTTTGGCGCGAACGCGGGAAAGCGCACATCGCAGTATTATTTTATTTCTCGAAATTGGTGTGAATTCGAGTTTTTATGTGTAAAAATGATTGATTTTTAGACATAACGTCTTGGACAATTCACAAAAGTGTAGGAAAGTGGGATATTATAGTGAATTGTGACATTTCGTATTCGTTCCAAATCTCCTGGGGGACCTTCAGTACTTTACTGAAGCAGAAATCATCACTCATCATCATCGTCATGAAAAAATATTGTATTGAAGATATTTAAGGTTTAGGCTGATGGCTTTGTGCCAAGCCCCAATAAATAATAATAAAAAAAAAACGATCTCGTCTCGTCAGTCAAGTCGCGTAAGTCACGTTGTATTTAAATTTAGATTATTTATTTATTTAGTTTAATGTCATGTGCCAAACAGTACATATAAATACCGGACATTGATTGACAACTGTCAAAAAAATAGGGTTAGGAGATTCTTAAAACGTTATGACTTACTTAATCGGTGTCATAAGAATTAGGATTGACTTAGCGTGTTTAGGAGTATCTTAGGGTTGGTGCGATGCATTTTCTTGTTAAGAGTGTCTTATATACCTTAGGCATCAGGTTAAGATACTCTTAAGTTCAGTGCAAACGGGCATTAGAATACTATGAGACATATTATTTAACGTTGGTATAGAGGAAACGTGTTATGTGTGGGTTCTCGGGATTGGCCATTACGTAAAGACGTGAAGTGGAAAGGCACCAGAACACTACCTTGGGGTAGGCTATTTTTCTACATTACATTACCAATATATTGTGGATGCTGTACACTCGGATCACCGTGGCCAATTAATAACTTGTGAAGGAAATAATTGTAAAGTCAGTAAAAAAGAAATTAAAATTGTACCAAGTAACCAGTACCGTTTAGACGTTTTCAAGGAAAGTATTGTAAACAAACTACCTGACTTGCCCTCGTAAAATAGTGCAGAAGAGTCTTACGCAGACCTAATAAATTATGAGTTTGGGAGAATTTTTACCTTAAAAACATTATCGATTGGTGGCCGTCCAGTTTTCAGTGACTGGGCAATCTCGGGGATTTATAAGAGCAGGAGGAGATTGTATGATCTATATTCTGAAAAATCATACAATTCTAACCCAGTTTTCCAGGATTATGTTAAAAATTACTCCAAAATATTTAAGCGAGCCTGTTCCTTTGCGAAGTCAAACTTCCTTAAAAATAAATTTTCTAATTCCGTAAAAAAATTAGCGCTACTTGGAATATTATAAATTCCGAATGTGGGAAATCTCCATCAAATGTAAGAGATTTTCATTTAAAAATAGAAGGTCGCCATGTCACGGAGGATCTAGAAGTTGCGACAGAGTTTGAACATTTATTTACTTAATATACCGTTAATAACAACTAAAACTCTTCAGTCGTCTTCGACTTCCACTGTGTCATAGCTCTATATCTAATCTATTCTATATCTATGGGGATTATCAGTCAAAACTATTTCATGTATCATTGATGTCATTGCTCCCCATCTATCAACTGTGTTTAATGACTGTGTCAACAGCGGTATATTTCCTGATTTAATGAAACATAGCAAAGTCATACCTTTGGTCAAGGCTGGTAGCGCTACAGGCCCTTCTAATTTCCGACCCCTTTCTATGTTGCCGACCTTGAGTAAAGTATTTAATAAATAATCC
The DNA here is from genome assembly GCA_949126895.1 of Eilema caniola. Taxonomy (NCBI): domain Eukaryota; kingdom Metazoa; phylum Arthropoda; class Insecta; order Lepidoptera; family Erebidae; genus Eilema; species Eilema caniola. The sequence goes on along the minus strand of OX421460.1, from coordinate 8,514,919 downwards.
TAGGACAGTTGATGACCCATTTTGGTGAAAACAATTTTTTTCATGATAAACAGTTTGGGTTTACTAAGGGACGTTCGACTGCGGATGCTAGTATAGAATTGTTAAATTGTATTTACGAGGCCTGGGAAGATACGCATGATGCATTGGGTGTATTTTGTGATCTATTCAAGGCTTTCGATTGCGTCCACCAAGACACATTAATCAGGAAATTAGAACATTTTGGAATAAGGAACAAGGCTTTCGAGCTTCCGACTTCATATTTGAACAATAGAATTCAGATGGTCGATGTTAACGGTACACGTTCAGTGGGATCTGTGATTTCGATGGGTGTTCCACAGGGTTCGATACTTGGACCATTTTTATTCTTAATATATATCCCCTACCATGTAATGGACAAAACTAGTATTATTTTATTTGCTGAAGATACTTCGTTAATATTTAAAATTAAAAGGCAACAAAATAATTATGACGAAGTGAATGGTGCAATTACAAGAGTGGTCCATTGGTTTAATACTTATAATCTTTGCCTTAATGGGAACAAAACTTAATGTATAAAATTCATATTACCTAATGTTACATAGGTGGAAACCAATGTACAACTCAATGGACAAGTGTTGAACCTTGTGGAATCAAAAGTGTTCTTAGGTTTAAGTATTGACGACAAACTGCAGTGGCGATAGCATGTCGAAAAAATAGCCAGTATATTATGTTCGGCTTCTTACGCTATAAAAAAGATTAGGACATTGACAGACGTGGATACGGCTAGAATAGTTTATTTCAGTAATTTTCATAGTATTTTGAGCTACGGAATTCTCCTTTGGGGTAATTCCGCGGATTTAAACACAATATTTATTTTACAAAAGCGGGCTGTGAGCGCTATTTATAATTTGGGTCCAAGAGTTTCCCTTCGAGAAAAAATTAAAGAAATAGACATTCTAACCGTAGTGTTACAATACATTTTCGAGAACCTAATGTATGTAAGGCAAAATATCTCAAAATTTTCAAGTGTTTGTGACAGATATAATATAAACACAAGACATAAAAACAATCTTGTAGCTTGTGATAGTAGACTCCATAAAATTAGTAATTCTTTCCGGGGCAACTGTACACGCTTTTTCAACAAGCTAATAAAATTAGAGATTTACCTGTGAATAAATTTAAAAATGTAATTAAGACTAAACTGTGCCAAATAAGCTATTATAAAATCCAAGAATATTTAGATGATAACCAAACTTGGAAATGAGCTGTTCACTCAATTATGCTACTCAAGCGAACTATTGTATTTAGACTAAGTAGACTAAGCAAATGTTTGTAGATAGACCAAAAAAAAATGCCCGCTGAGTTTCTTGCCGGAGTCTTCTCAGGTCGGGGCCGCGTTTCGAACCGGTAGTCCATTTGCTAAATTAGTCTAGATTTTTTTAAACTTGACGTTTTGTAAGTGCCGTTTTAATGGTCTATGCAGAATAAATGACTTTTTACTTGACTTGACATTCTCCTGCGACTTTTTTCAGCACGCAGGTCCATCTGATATCGACGATTCCGAAAAAGCACACTTGGTACTACCGTAAAATTTAATTTTTAATGGTTTTTATCTTCATCTTTATGGTCTTCATCTTCCAGAGAAGGCGTTTGAATTAACAGTGTCGTAGGCTGTAGAGAAATCACTTGAAATTGAGAACTTCTTTTTGTAATTTTCTTTAGGTGAAATTGTAAAAAGAAATAAACAACAAATTACTAGTTATCTTAAACTACTAAAAAAAAGATCGCTAGCAAATACATCACGATAAAATAAAATAATTACCTTTGCATAGGCAAGAAAAATCGCAGGCAATAGGTAGTAATATTATATTAATAAAATGTATATTCAACAACGCGTAGCAAATACAACCGTAGCCGTAGTAGTTGCAGCTCGGTGTCGTAGGTCTACGTCGTAGCGGTAGAATATTTTGAGGTATTCGTATCGTATATTTAGAGTATTCGTGTATTAAATAAATATGGCGCCAAGAGGATATTTGTTTGTGAAATATGCAGCCTGCATTCCGATTTCTGATATGTATTGTAGTGATAGCAGGCTACAATATAACAGATATTACCAGTCGTTATTTATTTCTGAGCTAACAGAGGGTGAATTCTCTTTATACAAGTCTACTCAAAATGTATTTTTGATCTGCCCGATCAAATGAAATGTCAAAAACGATTATTTTTTAAATTTAATTTCTAGAAAGAATGTTGACACCGCGATCGTTTTTAATATTTACTTTGATTTTCATAGACTGAGACTGAATTCTGAATAGATTATTAATATGTAAAATAATCTTTCTGGTATTACGTAATCACTAATCATTTTGCAGGCTACACAATTTCAAAACTTGATACCCTTGGCCGCCTGGCGTTTTACTATTTAACCGCGATCATCGGTGGCCCGGTGGGGCATTGTTTATAAAATCATGCGGAATCAAGTTTGTTTTATTAATTTTCATGTATTTTAAGACATCAATTACCAAAATTCAATTCTTACGAGAATTTGATTTTATATAGATTTATTCGTATAATCTCTTTATTCCTTTTAAAAACTTATATATTTTATTATTAAATACCTACATATAGAAAAAAAAACAAACTCAATTTAAAAATATTAAAAGTAGTACCCTACCGATATCGGATACAAGGGACCAAGAGATGTTTGTGTGAGCGTGTGTTGCTTTACGTGATGCCGTCTTGTTCCTCCGGTAGATATAAAACTTTGTTAACTTATAGATGACACTTGTGTGAAGGTGTTTGTTTATTGGCACGGTTGTGGCGCTGAAATCAGGCCCGGTGATTTCAGCGCCACAACCGTACCGGTCATTTATAATGATAAATAAACTTACATCAACTCTCATGTCGGCTACTGGGAAAACTTTCGTAGCGGGTGACTCCTTCGGCACGTACCGGTAGAACTCCATCATATTTCTGTACCATCGTACGGAGTATAGCTGATCCTCTTCGAGCTCGTAGTAACACAAAAGCTCAACATCATGCCCAATCAGAACTGCTTGGGGTACGTGAATTTTTAATGACGTCAGAGTGTGCACTGAACCTGTAACAAAAAAAAAGTTAACATCAGTTTGGTTTATAGAGCCAATACAGATATGAGGAGGCCCTTGGCATGAAATTCTGAAAACTATAGTCACAAGTAGTAACCTAACACTAGGAGAGAAGTATATATTTTAGAAAACACAAATTTGCCCCGAATACAATAGCAACCGGTATCCCTAAATCGCACATTTGGTAATGACTCCTATGTTAACAAAAGGCTATGAATTATGACAAATGGCACAAGAAAATAAAAGGAAAACGTTCTTCAGTTACTATTATTTTAAAGCAATTCAAGCGCATTGAAGTATTTGTTGCAATAGTCAAGCGTGGCTCTGACAAGGTTTATAAATTTTCTTGTACACTAAAGTCGAGCCTCAACTTAAGAATTCTAACGTCTTGGAAATATAGGGGATGAAGAAACTGGAAAAAAGTAAAGAATTCTTATACAAAACCTTTTCACGGTACATTTAGAGTTTAATGACATGGAAGGAGACCTAATTATAATAACTGCGTACTTAACTCTGACATACCGTTTTGGCAATTCAATTTATACGTTCCTTATACGTTATTGGATATATACTATTTTTACTGTTTAAGTAAAGACCACAAAATGAACATTATCATCTTAGAAAACTTGTGTACTGCAGTGCTAACAAAATAATATCAGAATTTAAAGGAACACTTTTACGGCCTTAATTTAATAAAGTTTAAGTAAACCTTCTGAAACTATTTATAAGTGTATGCACTTACAGAAGAATTTATGGATATCCTCAATTCAGAGGAGGTATTTCCTTCTGTTGTGAATAAATCCTTGGAACCAGTAAGCTTGGTCCCTATTACAAGATAAATATTTTGGACAAAGTTTCTACTGTAAATTTTTATTATATGGAGGTCTTTAAATGAAATACGTGGGACATATAGCAGTGTATTCAGAGCCTTATGAGACGGCTTCTCTATGGATCAAGAATACCTCTAAATTAATGATGGCGGTATGTTTTTAACCGAAATCAAATAAGATATTCTATCTTTATCTACGTTTTTAGTTATATTAATTGTCTTCGAAATTTATATTTAATCCAGTCAGTGGACTGGGTTACACACTGGAACGTAAACATTCCTATAACGTTTTACATTATTCCAGTAGCAATACAGTGCTAGATTCGGTTGCTGTACTGACATACTACTGGAAAAATATGAACTGGGTTTAGTAGAGACTTCCTTTTCTTAAGAAAGTTCCTTGTAATCTTAGAGCGGTTAAAGATAAAGGTTTTGAAGTATGACCTGTACATATTTCTGTTAAATGTAATGACTTTTAACGTCACAGGCCATTATTTTGAAAGTTTCTCGAGGGCTTGGCTTAGCGGGTGCCTATGCGGGGGCCGGGCGGCTTTGCCGTGATGGCTGTTGGACGGGGAGATCGTGTTTCATGTTTTTGCGGAATTGATAGCTGCATGAATCAAGACTAATGCATAATTGAACAGACAAGACACTTCTTGGAGACGCTAAAAGTAAATTAGGTGAATGAAACTAAAGCTTTATACTCTCAAGAAATACATGACAATGTGTTGATTATGTTGCACGTGGCTCCACCCGCGTAGGTTGCTGATCCCGTTCTCACTACTGATCCTTCCTGATATTGTGATAATATGATATGACTTCATGATATTATATTATAGATATGATAACCTATTACACTCACAAATAACATGGGTTTCTATTTCTAAAATAATTTTTACAATTGGTTTTGTTGATTCATATACAATTCATATACAATTAACTAGGAAAATTCTTGCACCTACACTAGTTAATTCTGAAGTATTGTATAAGACTGAAGCAGTGAACGCTTGGAAAATTGCTTGTCCAAACACTGATCTCCCAAGGAACCTTTTCTTACAGCGTCAGTGGAACGGGCCGCTCTGCAACTTAGTAAGACAAAATTTATTAAATACTTGCACTAATGCTGCTGAGCGTGCCCGCTTACTGGCAGTTGGAGTGTGGGAATCGGGTCTTTGGATACAAGCTCTTCCGTGATCTAACGTAGGGACTATGTTAGATGACATTACTTTCCGCATCGCGACGTGCCTCCGCCTAGGTGCGCCGTGTGTTTCTCCGCATCAATGTCGTTGTGGAGAAGCAGTTGACCGACTCGGACACCATGGCCTGTCGGGCTGCAGGAGCGCTGGGCAAATTCCACGGCACGCCAGCCTCTTAAATACATACATAATATAGTGGAGAAATACTGATAATTTTAATATCGAAAATAAGGTTTTTTTTGTGATTACACTGCAAACGCTTGCACTATGGAAATGTGTAATGTGTGTGAATTGTTATGCCTATAGCATACTTATATCTTTCATAAACTATGCAATAAACACCCTAGCCTAGAAATATATATATACATGAATACAAATATTTGCACTGAGCGGGAACCAACAACCTCTGAATTAGCAGAAAACACTCTAGCGCTACGCCATAGAGGTCAGGTTTGTACCTAATAAAATCTAATAATGTCAATAATGTATTTATCTAAAAACAGCTTTCCAATAACTTCATACCGAAATTAAAAGCATTTTTTTTAAACACATTTCGTGTTAGTAATAAGTAGGTACAGCTGGCTTTCCTCGATAAATAAATAATGCTGGTAGGTATACAATCGTAGAGTATTTTAGACCTATAAGGTAGAAAATATTCCCTCATTATATTACTTTGTTATTATCGCAAAGTGATTAGATAAAGCGTACACGATGGACACAAAAACTACTAAATGGATTTTGATGTGGTTTTTTGTTTGAAAGTACTTGGTAGAGATAAGATCGCACAACAGACATCGACGCGAGTGGGACCGCCGGCTTAGGCTAGTACGTCAATTTCAAAAGATTATCAAGTCAGTTACATGATGTTAGGCATCGTCTCATATAAGCGCCTTAAATTGACCTTTAAAACTCTTCAGTCGATTAATTCGCTCTTTTTCTAGCACCGTCATGTAATTATGTAGTAGGTTTATTTGTTTCAAAAGTTATTAGACACTACTTGTCACTGTTGTCTCAGTTACAAGGATCATTATTTCATTGCTCCGGGAGTAAATTTCGGATGTTATCATAATATTTTCGATTCTAGCTACACAAGTTTTATTTCTTTCAATGGTTAACACGTAAATTATACGTACGTAATTATATATAACCATTGTTAAACTGGAAGTTATTTAACAACTAGAACATTTAATTTTAAACAGTAGTCTTAGAAAACTAATCAAGTACAATACTTCACGCCAAGTCAAAAACTTTACTGTAAACTTATACCATACAAAATATAGGTTCTGTTATAAAATATTTAAATACTTATATAATATATCATACGAGCTTTCAAACATGACTAAATTTCCAAAAAGGGGCAAAGGACATAGAAATTCTTTCCTCTGACAATATACTCGTAATTATACCCTCATTATACGGATATTAAATTTTTATTTAAATTTTTACCTTACCAAAATAAGCAATAAAGGAATTTAAGGCAAATATTGAAATATACGAAAAAGAAAGACATTCCTATTTTGTAATAAAGTCTTTCATAATAGGCAATTTATTTTCATTGTCATCTCTTTGACACTACGTATAAAAGTTAATAACTTACGCCAAAAAATGACAGCAACAAAAACTCTCTAGGTCTTTTTGTTCTGTCTTTTTATTGATGGGGAAGTTTGTTGATGAGATTTTTTGATATAGAGGACAACTTTTGTTTTTGTATAAGAATAGAAATTGAGAGACAGACTTTCCAAGTCAAAATGTTTATTATTGAATAAATATTTTGTTTAATATTAATAAGTTGAATAATGATTTAACTTATTCTTTTTGTCAACAATTGTGATAAAATATTCTAAGGTTTAGTGAATTTACTCGATATCTCTCTTCCCGAACGCCCATCTCAATTAGGTAACTATTAGGGTGAGCTAATTCTATACTTAGCTTACCTTAGCAATCAGACTATTCTACAACACAACAATATGTACTATATTAATGCGATGACATAACATATAAAACAAAAACATTGTACAGTTTTATGGTTATGTTACTGGCAATATTTGAGATTAATATTATCTCTCGAAAGAAACAAAAGAAGTTAATGTGCAAAGTTTTCAAAATGATCCGTTTGCTAGTGAGGAAGTGAGGTTAAAATATTTAAAATACCAACACCTCCCGCAGTTATACCTGGAGACTAGAATCTCAAAGAGTTACATCATAAGCTTTAACGATAACGCTCGAGCAGTACATTTTTACTAAGTACCTCGAACACCCCACAGTGTCTCGACTAGCACAAACTAGCGTAACAATATTATTTTCTTTCAACTACGCGGTAATGTTATCATTAATCACTACAAAACCGATCACAAAGTACGTATATTTTGCTTAGAACCAAAACAGTGCAGAAAAGTCATATGATATTTCTTTGTTGCACAGTTTTCTTTAATGCAATGGTTTTTTATTTTCTATTTAGATATAAATTTGAGATTGAAAAGAAGCAATTGGCGCGCATTTTGTAGCATTGTTAAATTTTGATACGACTTTTTACTTCATTTATCGAGAAAAATAAAATAAAGTAGAAATATACAGGGATAGTGATCTAAGTTCTACACCAAAAAGCATAAACATTTTTTTTATTAACTTGAGTTTTAATTTTGAGTAGGTATATTTTATCACGGTAGGTAGATTGGTAGTTGAAAGAAAAGTAGATCACGCACCTTGCCAAAGCGAGTCATAGATGCACTCGTGTATAATAACAATAACACTCGTGCATTGATTACACGCTTTGTGCTCGGCGCAACAATCTACTATTCTTCACATATTTCAATTGTTTATGTATATTCCAGGTATACTCAGATAATTGAAATTAATAAAAAAAAATTGTAACTGAAAATTACCTCTCTTATAAGGACCACTTTGAGTCTCTGATAATATACCTTAATGATGCGATAATCAATTTAATTATGTATATAATGTTTAATTGTTGCTTGTAAGTCGTTATCTGTGGTTCGAGTGGAGAAATTACTTCATGAACATTGTCCCGTTAGCTTGTACCAGTTGAGACACTGTGCGCCCCTAGAAGGTGAGTCGAGTAAATACGGAGTTTATGACAGCTCGTTAGAAGTTAGACTATAACGTTAAACGACATCCCTGTTGTTACTGCATCTTTTTGCTCTCCAATCTACCGCTTAGTTTACGAATTCTTATGTCTTTTAGCTTATTACATAAGTTAAAAAATTTCAACAGGATTTCGATAATTGAACAATTTCATGTGATAGTCTTTTTTTTTAAATTGTACATCAAAGAAAGATTTCTCACCTGTGAAATCCACTCTATTAGACATTTTCTTGTTTCGATTTTGAAGGTAAGCAGCTAGCGTTTACTTTAAGATCAGAATACTCATAAAAGTACCAAATTTGAAAGCGGAACCTACACCAGACACGCTGCATGTAAGGCTTAGGCTTCACATATCCTAGTTTGGCTCTGTACCTTTACATATAAGTAACGTATATTAAGTCATACAATATTTTGTAGTAAGTATAGTGTAATGTAAGCAGGGCACACTGTCAGGAGATAAAGGCCGCAGCAATAAAACAATGAAACAAACAGTTCTGGGTTGTTATACTCGTAAACACTACGTTCGGCAATCTCTAACTTTTGACCGCACTATATTTCAATTTATACAAAATACTGCGCTCCCATTTCAAGTTGTTTATTGAGACATTTTTAGCTTTCAAGAAAAACATCGAGTAAACAGACACGTCTTTTATAAAACAATAATATTATTTTGCTTTTATATATCAACTTAATAAAGAAAAATACTTTAGAGCTGAAGACTTAAAAAGTTCAATAACTGATGTAAGTACATATCTACAATATGGAAAATGGATTGTGGGGATCAAATGGCATTCGCTTTACAGAAAATAAGTAAGTTCGGTCGCTCAGATGGGGTCAGTATTTCAGTCCAATTAAGTTGATCTGGAACATAGTTGGGAAAAGGGAAAAGGAGGAGGATACAATCATACTTAACATTATAAAATAATGCAAAAATTTGCGACGATGTTTGTACAGACAGTGAGTCATTTATCTGTTCCATGATTAACGCATAAGCCGTTGAACAGATTTATGTGTAAATCTCTTTATAAGTTTATTCATCATGCCTACGCATTATCATCCTGTAATTAAGTCTCGCCCGTCAATCAGAAGGTATAGCAAATGAGGTTGGTTTGGACCCCGAAGTTCTTAATACCGCGTAAACAAATTCAGTTGGTAAGACGTAAAATACTGTCATTAAAAAACAGTTTACCAAATACCGCCTGGTAACAGACACTTAGACCGACGCGACGGATAGTGGAATTTTATAAACATGGTTTCGTTTTGACCCTTCGGGTACTAGGCCCTAAAATATATCCCCGTACACCACGATAATCTGAACGCAAACCGAAATTACCAAAGATTAAGGCAACATCCGGGTCCTTGAAAAAACAGTACCGGCACACCGTTGATCTGACACGTGATTTCGCATAAAATATAGTCCAAGTCGTCGTATTAATATTATAGGAAGTGTGTTTGGCTTGGACCTCCAAGTTCTTTGTATAAATAACCACTTGGACGTAGAACACTGTTATTCCAAGAAAATCATTCCAAGTTCCACGATAATCTGCAAACAAACAGAAACTACCAAAGATTACAACAACATCCACGTACTTGCAACAAACAGTACCGGAACACCGTTGATCTAACACGTAATTTCGCATAAAATATGTTCCAACCCGTCGTATTAATATAATATCGGTCCGGGAACGCCAGGATTTACCAAATACTATTCCGTTTGCACAAACAAACCATAAATTTGGAGATTTAAAAACCTTTTATCTCTTTGTTTGGCGCTATACCGCGTTGAATATAAAACCGTGCTTAAATTATTATGCCTCTATGTTCTGTTTAAATTCGCTTGTTGATATCACCTACGACCTACGTTTGACCATTAAAATAGAATAATCAATGTTTGGCAATCTTAAACGTTTTACTTACATTGATAATTCTCTTTTACTCTGTTGAAGTCAAATCATGTCAAACCATGATGGTCGATGGAATAATGAATGTAGTGAAAAAAGCTGTTCAAATGTGAATAAATTTTGTTGGTTAAAAAATATTTTTAGTAAAGGACTTTGTCCCATAATGTGTAATTGCCACCAATTGTTAATATTTTTTATTTATATTGAGAAGAACAGAAAATAATTATTTATATTTTCTCAGGTCCCGGGGCTGTGTAGGTTCTACAGTAAAAGAAGAGAAAATCATACGTTTTGTTTCTTTGTCTACCTTTGGTTGCATATGGTTATTAACAAGGCATATTATTATTTATGTAGATTATAAATATATAAATGGTATATGAGTTCAGTATTTCGTATTAGTTAATTAAATCTCAGTTTAATAAGTAACAATTATGTAGAAATTTTAAACACCAATTGAATAAAACGTATAAGAAATTGTATTAATAATTATAATCAAATCATGCTCGAACGAACTTGCAGACAAACATCAATTTGAGCCAGCGGCCCTCAAGTAACTCGACAACTGGTTAAATGACTTGGAATTATACATTAGCTTTGGGGGAACTTTTTATTGCGTTATTTTGGCGGTACTTGCTTAACGTGCCGTGCATGTGATATTAATCCTGTAACTATTTTTAATGTGACCTTAATCTCAGCCATGTTCTTAAACTTTAACTTTTTATGATACACCTGTGTAGTTGAAGACCGCGTCGTTATATTTTAGGGTGACCATAACAAGCTAAATGTGGGTTCAAATTTCATGTTGGAAGTTGATTTGCTTTAAGTATATATAATTTAGACGATAGAAGTATGTCCTGACGAAGGTAATCCTTTACAGTAAGTACCTACCAAATTATTCTGATTTAGAATAATTAATTCATATATCATTACTAGCTGTCGCCCGCGGCTCCGCCCGCGTGGATGTCGGTTATCGCGAATCGGACTATAATTTGAGATTTAAACTATCCTATCTCTCAAGTTGGATCGAACTGCACATGGTGTGCGAATTTTATTATAATCGATTAAGTGGTTTAGGAGTCCATTGAGGACAAACATTGTGACACGAGATTTATATATATTAAGATTATTATTGAATTCTGAAATTAAAGAAGAATTCTTCATAATAAATAATTTTCGAAAATTCACAACTAATAGTAGTTGTAGTAAAGATTAAAGATAGCGAAGATCATAAAGTTAAATAGTAATTGGTTTATTTTTTCTATAATTAAATTAATTCATTTTGTTAGTAAAAGCTTTCACTTAATAGATAATGTCAGTATTTATATCCTACAAAATAATTCGTATTTTTGTTATTTTTGTGTAGACATGCCCTAACTAAAGGTTACTCGAAGTTCCTATTTGCGAGTAACATTTGAGTTTTTACACCACCAATTTTTACAGTAAACACATTTTTCTTTCATTTTAAACTTGATTCAGCCATTTCAATCGTAATTGAAAAAGTATTCAAGCGACACTAGTTTTTATTTTAGAACTTGTGTCACAAACGGGTTTTGGTCCGCGGACGTCGAAGTGAAATTGGTTTTCCACTTTTGAGCCCACACAAGCAAAAGCCTTGTTTTGTTTACATTCGTTAAAACTCATGCTGTGTGCCAGCATATTGTCAGACTTATGTGTGAATGTGTGTGTTCTAACTAAAGTTTTTAAGACGATTAATGGGAAAGTGTCGGTGCTGATTTTAAAAGCAAGCTGTTACATTCTCAGTAGAAAGGACGAAATAAAAAGTAATGAGAAAATTAAGTTTTGGTAGGTATTGTAACACCTTGTAAGGTAGGGGTGAATAGAAAACCTGTATCAACAAATATTTTTCAAAGCGAGGATTGAATCCGTGAACTTAGATGTAAAACACGAACATGACGGTCATAATTTCGAATAACTGATTTAATAAAATCGATTCCGTTTTTCATTACGATAAAATAACCCTTTGTATCAGCTAAAATGTGTGCTTATTTTCAACACACTACACTATATACACAATCTATACCAGATGCAGCAAATTTCATTTTAAAACAGCGTCAAAATACATAACTACTACTTCGGTATATGTTGAAATATACATATTTTCCATAACATGCACACATTGACAGTTTAAAGAACAATATTGACAGTTACTCACACGCTCTATTTCACGCCATTATTTGCGATGAATTGGCGGTGTCTATACAGTAGGTATATAGTCTAAGGCAAAAAGAAACTGGAACAAAATTATCAAATTTTAATTCTTACAAGAATGTAACCTGTTCACCACACTATACAGGACCTAACCTGGTATTTCGCAGGAAGTTCCCAGCGATATTTTTATGTCACGTTAATTATGTTCTGTGGGAAGTACGGTACGGTTTTTGTGCAACTTATTTGTTAACGCTACCTCATTGTGGGGGTGCACCTGTTTAAAGACTTTAAAGGATAATGCGAATGTGAGGAAGCCGCTAACAGGGTTATTTCTATTCAAATTATGTCAAGTGCGGGAATTATTCTGGCATTAGCCTGCATACAGGTATATATACTTTGTCTCGACAATTAACTTTCAGAATTTTTTACACTCATAGTAGGTACCTACTCGTAGTACAGCGTCTAAAAAACTTAACTAAAGGCTTAACTATGCTACCTGACATATAGAGAAAGAATGCTTCAAAACAAAAAAGACAGTAAGAAGTATATAGTAGGATGTAATTCGTATTTGATTATAACTAGAGAAGGGGAAGTAAGGCAGTATTAAATATTCTATAATAGAACAAATGTAAAATAATAATAATACAAGTTGAAACTTCTACTAGATTTCATAAATTCTTTCAATAACATAGCTAGACTCTGTTCATTTTATTGCCACCTAGCTCAAAATGCTACATCGTTGATAAAGTACATTGATAAAAATTATAATCTTCTTTCCAATCTCAGCCCACAAAGGCGTATAACGCCTTGAGGAAAACGACATGTCCATTATTGTTTACACAACATGGTAACACTACCGCTTCTGTCACAAAAGAGAAAATTTGCTGGAAGTTGTGATAAACTGCCTCCCTAGGAACTTCCGTTCCTGATTAGCGCTGAAAAGAATTTTCTGTAATGTTGTTTGCACTTGTATGTAGGCACTTTTTTCCCGGGCGAGCGCAAATTTTCACGTATGTAGATGATGTGTATACGGGCCCTTAACTAAGCGTAGGTTTTATCGTGTTCCGTATGTTTTTTGTGATTTTTTCGGTCTTTTTATCTCTGTTTACTGTCGCCCTTACGAAGGCAATTTTGTAGTACCACGTTTTAGTCTTGTGTCATATTGTTTGAACAGAGATCGTTGATTGTATCTAAACGTTTGAAAACATCGAATAGGGGAAATCTTTTATAGTGCCGGATAGTTGCTGCAATTTTTTCGGTTTCGTTTTCTCAGTATATTTGTCGACGAAAGATTCAGGTGGACATAGCCACGAACCTTTCCATTACATTTTTCTGGAAGGTCTTGTGTGTTTTAATTATTAATTAAATTCAATTAACTTTTTCAAAACTAATGATACATTTAGATATTCAGGGACAGAATAGGACTGCATATCGCTAATTACAGATTAAATCATCAAAAAATATGCTTCCAGCTAATTTACAATCGTTACGTCGATGATTGATGTCATAATTTTATCAATTGACAGAAAATTCACTGTCAGATTGCAATTTCTATCAATATTAAAATGTTCCGTTTCTATCGTAAGTCAATCAGTGCCCAGCAAAAGTTACATTTAGGAGAGCATTCTCGCAAATGCGTACGTGTCGTAGATGTCAATTAGTTCAAATGATACACGATCATAATCAAGTGACACAATGATTGTTTAAACAAAGCGGGAAGTTTCGATAGCAAAGCAATAGACTTTGTGTAATCAATACACTATTTTTGAAGTTGTGGAAGCATTTATGAGACATTTCAGATCAACAGTGGTTGTTTTCTTTTTATATTCAATCCTTCTATTAACTGCACCCCGCTTGAAGGAGATACAGGCTACCATTCTACATAGATGTTGTCGATCCTAACATGGTGGTCTCTAATATGACGGCTTCGACAGACTGATGCTTTATATGTCTCGCACAAAGAATTCTCTTTAAGAACCTGTCCTATTCTATATTTGAGGTCCACTGCTAAAGAACAATATATATACATACTGTTTTGTATGGACGCTCATGCATATTTCCCTCCAGGTTAGGCAAAGACAACAACATGTTATTTAACTCTATCCATTTTACAAGCTTCCTCCACTGTCTTTAATCCTTTTATGCAAGCCCGCCGGTTTCAAGTACTTCTGACCTGTCCATTTTTCAAAAGTATGCTAAAGAACACATCATAAAAAATGTAAACATCCAACATAAATGAGAACCTTTTTAGAAATCGTTTGAAAATGTAAAAAGAATTATGTTTGAAAATTCAGTCTTTTAACATAACATTTGACTGAAACAATAGAATGGCACACAAAACGTTATTCAAACACAACAAAAATTACAAAAATTAATAAAACGAATAGCAAACGAATAATAATGTACTCAAATTTTATTTAACTTGGATGTTAAAAATGTAATCTTTTCCCAAACATTTGCATAATTTTAATTATATCTTCTTCATCATAGCGTTAATCCGGAGTCTGGGGTCCGCTTTTACCATTCTAACTGCGGATTTGTCTGAACTTCGGCATTTTGCGTGAAGCGACTGCCATATGACCTCCACAACACAAAGGCGATATCGAAGCTTTGCAGTTAGACCACTTGTTGGATTATTGAGGGCTCCAACTACCCGTAACAACTGCCATAAATTTTAGTGTGGCAACCGGGACCGACGGCTCAACGTGCTCTCCGAGGCACGACCAGACCAATGCAAATACTACATATTCAGGCATACCAATATTTGCACTGAGCGGAGATCGAACCCGCGCCTCCTGCCTAGCGGCCGCGTTCGCTACCGCTACACCACGGAGGCTGTCAATTATATCAAATTAAAATCATGTAGTTAAATTTGTAATTCTAATGTAGTTAAATTTGTAACACAACCGTTTACAAATGGTTGAATATTCATTATTTGATATTTTACGTACTTACTCCAATATATATTTATTTTATTTATTATGTCGATTGCACAAGTTAATTATGACGAAATCTAATGTTATCTACTTACTATAAATTGAACAATAATAGTAAGTTTATCATCTTAAGGAAGAATCTCACAAGTATTAGCTGTAACTGGAATAAGTTGAAAGGCATAAGAATTCGTCTTCCAATTATTCAGATTTATTAAGAAAATACTAAAAAGATGTCTCCCCTACTAAGGTTACAAAATTTTAAATGATTTAACATGTAAAGGTGAGCGAATCTTCTATCTCGAAATTCGAACGGAACACTTTGATCCATAGATTGTTCGAGATCTCGCTCTTCAAACACCTCCTAATTTATCAGCCTTCCACTTCGATTACTTAAGCGTACCAAAATGATTCGGCCCATTAACTTCTTGTCTTACATTCGAACGCCATGAGATATTTTATTTAAAACCAGGGAAGGTGAATATTTTATAGGATAATGTAATTTGTGACGAAAGGCTCATTATCTGGAATTATTCTTTCAAGTGTTTTATCCATCAAAGTCCAGCGTAACTCATAAAATATCACAGTTTGTTAAAAAATAACATAACCCTTCTTGGCAGTCGGGTAAAACAGCTACTGGATGGTGTAACATTTAAAAAATCTTGCACGATAATATTAAGTATCACAATGGTTATTGCACTAAATTACAAAAACTAACCTCAGCTACTCGAATTGCTCTTAATATCAATAGTTTTTGATTATGTCTTTAACCTTTTGATATTCATAATGAATACAAACAGTGAAGGTACGAGATAAAATGAAAAGCGAAAATAAAAATAAATAAACAAACATTCTAACTGTTTTCATACTTGTCATTCAGTTTTTTTTTTTTAGTTTTTTGTTTATTCAATCATTTACAATAATTTATGCAACTATTATACAAAACCATGACAGCAAAAAATAAGAAAAACTTCAAACCAAAGATTTACACCTATTTCAAAGTCATTACAACTCTTACATGCCATTGTAGAAACTTCACATAGCACAACACAACTCCGTATAAGACATTATCGAAAACTTAAGTGATTAACTGTTTTCCAGAGTTGGTGGTAGCGAGATGGAGCACAATAGACGAAAAGTTTGGCGATTCGCATATTTTAGAATGCTAATGTGATTTTGCACTTAGACCACGTGACTCGACAAATTATATACTTAATTTATAGAAGGAAGAAGTTTTGTAAGACCTCGAATGGGTTGCGGCGTGGCCTTCGCATTTCAGCGTTTGTATAGTAATAATGAAAACAATTTGTACTAGTTTTGGAGGTCGTGGAAAAGAAGATGACGTTGTGATATTTGAGACAATTAAAATTAGTAGGTCAGACTATAATTTACCCTCTAATAATACAGTGATGGTCGTTATGAGATGGATAGTTCTTTCCATATGAATATAACAAGCCCAAACAAGCCCCATAAACTTGTAATTGAAAACATTTAATAAAATCTTGGTAGATACAGTATATGACACTAAAATTAATTAGGGATACGCTGAAAACGATGTTGATTTCTGCAATATATCTATTGTTATTATATTGTTTAAGTATTTCATAATTGCTGAGAAACTGTTTCACACTTTCAAAGTGTACTTACATTGTATCGTAAATCGAATAAACTAGAGAGAACTAACTGTATCTATGAATTTACTGAACGAAAGTTATGGTAGCTGTTAAGTTAAACTTTGTAATAGTTCAGATACTCTATTCTCAGTTCCTGCAAGTAGACAGAATTTATTACAGGAAATAATAAGTATCTAATAATTATATAACAGGCATAATTAAAATATAATAATTATATTATATAGGAAAGTAAAAGTAGCGTAAACTTCTTATGACGCTAAAACCGTTTCAATATCTAGTTTCTTAATGCATCAAAAACAATAGCGGTCAGGTATTCACTTTGAAAGAAAATTCATTCCTTCCAACGTGTCTAGATATTGCAATTTCCAGTCAGTGAGTTTGATCCGAACTGCAGAAACTGCCTTCATTGATACTATTTTCATCAGACTTATGTAAAATAACAGTTTTGAATATATAAAACGGTTTGGAGATATCCTTGGCACCGCCGTAGAATTGTTTTAATTTCAAGAAAACAGTACCATAAAATGAGTATGAAAAGGATTAGTTGTTTGGAAGTAAATCAGTTTAAAAGTTATCGGCATTGGACAAGGTATTGAGAATCTAAAAATAAAAGTATATTGTTACAAAGAAAAAAACCCGAGCTGTCATTAAGAGCATGCACACACAGAGAACGGTCAGGAGTTCTGCGTTCCGCGTTCAGAGTTCTGCGTTCTTTCGAATGTTACGGAGTGTATGTAACAACGCACACAGCGGGCAGTTAGACCGCGGCGGTCAAAGTGAAACATCGAGTTTTAGCGTTCATTTCCCTCCGAAATAGAGAATGCCTAAATGCTGCGATGTCTGAAGTTGCAAACACGGAGTTTTTTTGGTTGGGGAAAGTAATTCATTGTACGATTGGAGTATAAAATATTGCTATCAATGATATATTATATACGATTTAAATATAGAGTCGTTGTACATTTTTAAGTAAATCCTTAAGAATACAGCCTTGTTCTTCTCACGTTGTGTGGATTAAGTGCACCCAAAACTTTATATTCTTTTTAGAAGATCCTAAGTTCTACTAGAGCAATTACTTTTATAGAAGATATAGAGATACAAACGAAACTAGAACGCTCGAATTTGAAGCCGCTTGTTTGCTTTGGAACTCATGGGCGGTCAATGGTTGTCCGCCCATGAGTTCCAAAGCAAACAAGCAGAAGTCAAGCTGAACGCTGATCGCTCTCTGTTTGCGCGTACACTAAGGGAAAACAAGCGGGCAATGAGACGCTGGTAGTTTAAAGTTTGTTGTTGCGAATATTACGCAGCATGATTATTTTTTTTATATAACTGAGGTGGCAGTCGAGACCACTGGGGAGTTACACTCGTGCTGACGACCCTGTAAACACAGAGAGTTTCTGTGCCGTCAGCGTAGAAGATAAAGCGGGACAAACCTTTAGTCTTAACACTGACAGCACAAAAACCCTCCAGTGAGCTCTGGCTACCCTATTCACCGCCGGGAATACAACACGAAGTTATTATGGCCGTGATATTCTGTAGGGTGGAGGCACTTCCCCTGTCGGACTAATTAATTATAGTATGGAAAATAAATGTTACAAATAGACATAATAATACCAAAAACGCAGCAATAAAAACAGTTTATGCAATACACGATTCCAAATAGCTCAATAATATAGTCTATTCACGTTCAAATCTATTGAAAAATAAGAATACTGAATTGTTTTCACATTAATATTGAACATAAAAAGTGAGGCGGCGGTAAAATATGACAACATATTTCACTTTGTTCAACAAAAAAACCAGGGTACAAATTCTACAAGCCTCGTTATTGATATTTATCACAGATACCTGACATGATAAATGGGATTTCGGTAATAATAATAAATGTAAGAAATTACTTCTCGTCTTTATAATAAAGTTATAAAAAACCGTGAGGGGGAAGTATATCTCGGTTATGGAAACTTCGTTGTATAGCCTCAGGCAAAGATTTTTATTATTCAAAAGCATTGCTCGTGACGGCTTGATGAATGTTGTAAAGAAGTTCAAATTTTATTTCTCGCTAAAAACGAATGGAAGTTATAAAATTTACGATTCAACTGTGAATAATATAATTTTGTTTGTTGTACTCTTCGAAAGGACATTCCTAATGGTATTCTTTTTAATTTTTTGAGAGGTCACATCGCGATTTTATTACCTTTAACTGGAATTTATGTTCCATTGCATTTATTAATTTAATATTGAAATGATGGCAAGTGGAAAATGGAATATCATTTTTGTGTTGATGGTGTAAAACTATAATATATGAAGTCGGCGGTTTTTCTTTTCTGTTTACATTTAAATACCGAATGGTTATTATTCGCATTTTGACCACAGTCGTAACCTAGTAAGTTATGGATATTGGAGTTAAATGGACCCCACGAGTTTCTTCGGAGCCGCAAGTGAGGTTGCACCTATAAGTACCTACATCTGTTGATTGATGGAGGACGGATCACAGGGTTTGGGAACAGACGGCTGTCGCTCCTAAACCAAGGTCAACAATCAAGTCCTTCTGAAGCGCGATCCGTGGGCTTAAAGTCGGGTCACAGTCATTTTTTACATTTTAAACACATTTATATCAGACTGTTTATACTGGAGATTGATGGCACTTGGTGGAATCTACTACACATATTGAATAATAATATCACTTGTACTTTTCCACTTTATTTTGTTTTTTATTTTTAATCTGACCGGTTTCGCCTCACGGCATTATCAAAGGTTTTTTTACTAAAAAACCTTTGATAATGGAAAAGTACAAGTGATATTATTATTCAACATTAAATCAAGTTATATAGCAAATTCCGTCAAAAAAAACATAAAGTAAACCGCCTAGGGACGTGTAGAGACAAATACGATTTATACTAATTGCCTTGATGGAAATTAATGTCAAACATCGCTCTAAATGTTCCAAATCGCAATTTCAAACACATTTTTATACTAAAATGCCATTGATAAAATAATGTCGACGTTTGTATTAAAAATAGGGCATAAAAATATCTAGGAACTGGTAACGTTAGATTTATCACGCAGATATTTCTGTTTAAAAAATTGCAACTAATATATAAGTCCTCTAAATCGCTGCATTCAAGCTCTCGCGGCCATCTCACTCTCTCTTTCGCGGATTTTATATTAACGGTGTAAAGAGTACGGACGTCGCACTGCAACCCAGTAATAAACAGAGTGGTCATATATTTTATACAGGGTGTATTTTTGAAACGGGGCAGTAAGGGCAAGTACCTTAACCGTTGCAGTTACAGCAAAACGTTCTTAGAAGACCTTTTTGACATATTTTGAACTGCATTCACAAATTTTGTAAAAAACTTACAGTTGGCAAAAAAATGCAAAAAGTCCAAAAATTTTTTTTTATGCCAATCGATTCTATTTCATGTGGGGATCAAAAAACTCTATGAGACCATTTTAGCTTTCAGTACTAGGAAAGACAGAAATCGCCAAAAACGTTTCCCATACATTTCGGCATTCTACGATGGTCTAACTTTTTGTTATGGCCAGGAGTGGGTAAAATTGACTGTAAAGTAAATAAAAAGAATTTTTACCCTTAAATTTCGAATTTGATTCGAAAATCTGTGTGTTATTCTTAGTTTCAGCTGAGAAACTTCGTATGAGTTATTAATTAAGGATTTTCGCTAAAATGTCTTCTAATCGTGAAAAAATTGACTTATTAGAAGCGTATTTTGTCAATAATCGAAATGCGGGAGCTGCATTAGTGTGGTACCGCAATAAGTATCCGTTGCGGCATGTGCCAACAAGAAAGGTTATTACAAATCTTTTGAAAAACCTGGAATTGCAGGGTTCTTTCAAAAGAAAGCGGCAGCCTCGTATGGACATGGACACGGAGATTGCGGTTCTAACTTATGTCGAAGCATATCCAGAGGTATCGTCCAGGCAAGTCGCCCTTGAAATAGGTGTATCCCACTCCCTTGTGATAAAGATATGGAAGAAATACGGCTACAAGTGCTATCGATATGGGCGCATAGTTCAAGTGTTACATCCGGGTGATGATGTTCGAAGGCTTACTTTTTGCAGATGGCTAAGAGGAAAAATAAGCAGAGATCATGAATTTTTCAATTACATACTGTGGTCAGACGAAACGAATTTTTCCAATAACGGTATGTACAACAGAAAAAAATCACCACTATTGGTCCAAAGAAAATCCACTAAGAGTTACGGCAAGTCATAATCAGGTTCGCTTCTCATTCAACTGTTGGTGTGGTATAATGTCCAATCGAGTCATAATGGTGGAATTTTATGAAGGGAAACTGAATTCTGCCATGTATAATGAAGTCATTTTACACCATCTTGAAAACGAGATGGACGAATGGCCCCTGTCGGAATTGCGAAAAGTTCATTTTCAACAAGATGGTGCTCCGCCACATAACAGTCACCTTTCACGTTCCAATTTGAGCCGCCTATTCGGTACACAGTGGATAGGTACACATGGTCCAACACAGTGGCCACCTCGTAGCCCCGATCTAACACCACTTGATTTTTTTTTATGGGGCTTCGTGAAAAACGAGCTGTATAAGACGACGTACGCCAGTGTTCAAGAGCTTAAGGATGCATTAATGACCATTTTACGTAATATTCATCCCAGAACATTATTAGCCGCCATTCGTTCAGTGCAAAAAAGGATAGACTTATGTATTCGTGAAAATGGAAATCATTTTGAGCAATTTATTTCATAAACCAATTTCTTAAATGTTTAAATGATTTTTTTTATTTAAAAAAGTTCAAAATTTTACCTGACCTATGAGTTTCGAGTTGATTTATCATATTTCCGTACGAAATGTATGGGAAAGGTCTTTGGCGATTTCTGTCTTTTCTAGTACTGAAAGCTAAAATGGTCCCATAGACTTTTTTGATCCCCACATGAAATAGAATCGATTGGCATAAAAAAAAATTTTTGAACTTTTTGCATTTTTTTGCTAACTGTAAGTTTCTTACAAAATCTGTGAATGCAGTTCAAAATGTCCCAAAAAGTTAGGGAAGGTCTTTTAAGAACGTTTTGCTGTAACTGCAACGGTTAAGGTACTTGCCCTTACTGCCCCGTTTTAAAAATACACCCTTATATTTTTAATAACTTTTGAAGGAATACTAAACCGTAAATTCCAACTTTAAATTACCAGTTGCTTACCCACAAACTCCAAGTGACAAGACCTCAAGCTCTTAAGAGCATGTACAAGCGTATTTCCAGCTGAATTACCAAACATATTGTTTGAGACAGTGAGTGGAACATTAGAGGTTTTGTCTTATTCCTCTTTGTTACATTAATTACGATTGTAAAGGTCGTTATTGTCTTGTTATAATGGTAAAGACTTTTAGGCCTTTGTATTGAATTGTCCTTTTGTTTTTTGTATTTGTTATTGGCATGTATGCATAGCTTCTATTAAAATACTTAACTTAAACCCACTTAAAGGGAAGGTAGTTATATATTATAACGGCAATAAATATCAATTGTATGTTTTCGTTTCGGAGGTCAATTTTGATGATTTTTTTATATACGAGTAAATCGGTTATCGTTATAAATGGTAGCCTAAGTATTATTCTGATGTATAAGCTATATTATTGTAAAGTTTCATTATCATCCATTCAGTAGTTTTTACGCGAAAGAGTAACAAACATCCATCCACCGATCCGTACTTACAATTTGCGCATTTATAATATTAGTAGGGTGTTCAAGTCAGTTTTTAAAAAGATTCTCAGCTGAATATAATTTTTACCAAAAATATGCAATTGTTTCTATGTGAATTTTTCAGTCGTACTTTCCTTTGTTGCCTATTTTTTTACGAACATATTTAAAAAAGTATCTTTAACGGAGTGTCTGCATAAATTTGAACTCTTTCATAAAGCAAAAATATATCACACTTCGTTAAAATAAACCCAGTCACTTTCAAATGTATATTAATATTCTAGAAAATAATGCAAGATGTAACATACTGTTAATATCACTAGCACAAATACTAGTTGTAGATATCGCCGTTGGGTCGTGGAGGCCAGATGGCAGTCGCTTCTCAAAAAATTTCGAAATTCAGCCAAATTTGCAGTTAGACTGGTAAGGCGGACCCCAGATTCCAAGTTGAAAGCTTCGGATACTACTGGGATTAACGCTAACATGAATAAGATACTAGTTGTTATATTTCTGTTATCACACGTATGTTACTATATCACAATTATGGGTTATAGGATGCGGAAAACATACTTAGATACTTTTATTTCGTAAATATGATAAATTTAGAAATCAATATAATACTAATATAAGCAAATTGGGGAGATTGGACAGAGGCTCATCGAGACGACCGGTGACTATCGTTCCGGATCGTTTTTGGTTGCACCACTGGTCATCGCCATCCAGCGCGGGAACGCAGCAAGTGTGATGGGCACTTTTGCACCAGGAGAGATCAGGGGCGGGTTGTTTGATTAGCACTTGCTCTATATGTTGTTTGGACTTTATTTAATATTACATATTTTAATTATATCTTGACATAAAAAAAAACCTTCTCTTACGTAATAGTTCGACTGCTACGGAAACTGCTACGCTTTACCACCTCTGGTGTCGTCAAAATATTTTTTTTTTAACAATAATAGTAGTTTCATTGAAGATTATTAACGCCGCGTGTAAGTGGAGAAAGATGGTGCAGTACTTTATCCTTAATATGACAAATGGCGTTACCTTTGCCTTCCTTGGGGAATTCCCCGAGCATGATGATAGATTAATGGTCAAAGATAGATAGATTATTGTCAACATATATACATCCGGTGGGACATGCAACGATTTTTTATCTGTAGCAAGATGTTGTTAGAATTTATGACGCTGTTGTCTTTGAAAGATGATCTTATAAGGGTCTTATTTTACTGCACTGCCTTGCTTGGAGGATAAAATTATTGTTAACAATAGCTGACGATATCGCTTTAAAAATATTGATGTGTAAGGGGAATTTTATTAATGGTGGGTATGTGAATAGATCGTGGAGTTTTCTCCCCCCCCACAGCCATCGTCCATTTTCAATCGCGATTTTAATATTCTTCGATCATCAATAGTCGTGAATTCATTTAAACTGAAGTGTCACATTACTTCGACATCTCATTTTACATTTTTAGTCTTTGCTAATTTATATGGCAGAATAGCGTTTGCTGGATCAGCTAGTTTATAAGTCCCCTCGCTCCCTGGGACTTCTAAATTACCAATTTTTTTCTAAAGCACCTTCTTCATTCTTACATTAATCTCCGCTTCATCCGAAACATTTATGTCGGAGCCAGACTAACTGCGTGTTTCGCTGAACCTATATAGTAGAATGTATATTCTTAAAAAGTATACATATAGCTGAACTATATTTCATCAAAAAGATGACTTAAAAACGTGAATAAAGAAACACAATTTATATATAACAAACAGTAATTAGCAGTATAATTCGTTTTCATGCGAAATTGTTGAAAACACATTTCGCAAGTTTTCATGAAATTGTCACTTACGAATTGAAAAATGGTAGTTGCGTTCGCTTCCCATTTTGAAACTGAAATAAAATTTAAACTTTGTTTTAAACATTAATCAAGACGTCACGGTCTTTCATGAATAATGATGGCTTTTAGATAAAACTTTTAAAACATTCCTTTACAAAATGCAACCGTTGCAAATAGCTTTTATAATTAAGTTAGTATTTAACTGCGCTTCGATGTGTACCGTGATAATTTGTTGGGTGTTGGTGCACTCGGGGGTCGCCTAAGTGCACCTTTGGAATCAACACTGATGACAGTGATCTGTTGAGGTTTGTTCACGTTATAGTTTTGCTCTTCTAATCTTTCTCATAATTTGGTTTATCATGCCTTTTCGGGAGCAACTTTTGCCGGAGACTCCTTTGCCAATTCGATGGTCACTTGACCCAAAATCCCACCTGTTTTCCTAGGTTTAGGTTCTTTTTTTGAAGATATATAGACAAGGGCTGTCGCATATGGAATGAGGAAGAGAATTCCACAACCGCGCAGCAGATACTGTAAGGGAAGAACAAACGCATTGAAGATAAAATGCGACAGGTGTTCTGACCCCTGGGGTTCAGAAATTCAAAACGCTCACGTCTCTGCTCGTCTCTCAGGGAGTATAAATATGTGAAAATATATTATGATGTTGTGAAAACGTGAGTCTTTTATGTGAGCACATAGCACTTTCAATTTGAGGTCAAAGTAAATATTTGTAAAACCTCAAGATGTTTGTTCTGTAATTGTACTGTCGATGGCAGTATCAACTATAATAATATTTGTTTTTATCTTACGCAACCTTGTAGCGTAAATATTGACTTTCTTCCTTTGTTGATTAAATTTGATTAGTTATAGCGTGCTTCCTTTCTGGTTACGTCATTGTAAAGGGAAGTCAACAAAGAAATGATATTATATTATAGCAATCTTTCGAAATATCTTTCATTTTATCATAAATATTGTACATAATTTAAATCCCGAGATTGATGTTTTGGTAATTTAAATATCAATTAATTAGCTATTACTGGATATGGGCACATTGCAGTCCATAGTATATGCACCATAGCGCCTGAAACAGTTAACAAAATTTTTATTTTAAAATTTATTTCGGTAAAATACGAGCACAAAAACAGAACCAAAAACGTACGTCTGCAAGATTTTAATTCCCAATGACAATGAACGTGAAAAAAGGCGGTTGAGCCGTCGTATTCCGAACAAAACTTCCAACTTTTCACTTCCATTCTTTAAGAGTTTTGAAAAAAGAGGCAGAGAAAAGGTCGAAATAAGCTGCGAATTGCAGGCACGTCTATATTTACTGGCCATCTTAGAAGTAGTTCTACGAGATACGATTGAGAATTGAAAAGTTTGACTGTCTCGTGAACTAAATGAAATAACGAAATATTCTAGGATATAGGCATAGAGTAAGTAAGGAGGAGCAAATGGTAGGCTGTTATTTGTGCCTACCCCAGAGCAATAGGCGGGAGCATATAATATATGTGTAGGTATGAGCGTAGACGACCGCCCTCAGAAATTTAAAATATTATATACAAGTCAACTTTTATCATCTGACACCTGAATAACAATATAACTCCGGCCAATCTACATATCTGGGGCTACAATAATTCGCTAAAAGTTGGGAGGATTATTTAAAACATCATTAAAACATGGTAAAACAACGACATTAAAACTTTTTTTAATTTTGTTTGTTTTATTATGGTGAGTGTTTGTTTTATTATGGTGAGTGTTTCTCATAAAAATGTCCAAGACAAAGTTAAAGATCGTGCAATTATCTATTTAAATCGGCCAAGTACGAGTCGGGCTTGCATTCAGTATCCATAGCGCTCCTATAGACTCCTAGTGAACGCATGCAAGTAGATGCAAATAGCATTGTAGCATCGCTCGCAAACTACAACCGGTTTTCGTTCGAAGGACTCGTGTACATCTACTTACTCTGCACGTAGATACCATTTCTTGTCACCGGCGAAAACTCTTTGTGTTTTGTTGATATGTACCTACCTAATCAGCTTTGTTTATGTCGATTGGTTTTTAATAGGCGATCCAGAAAACAAAAACGACATTACTTATATATATATATATATTCTACTTATAAATACCCAGACTATTGCAAATAAACATATTTACACATACTAACACAACTGTTAGTAGAATGGACTACCGTCACGCCACAGGGTCATTTATAGTAGAAATATTCTAAATGACTACACATAATATATACTAGAATACATCTGCTGTTACAATAGCTAAACATTATAAACGTTAATGCGAAGTTCTCTATAGCTACATTGCTATTAATGTTGAAAATAATATATCTTATTACTGATGTGATTTTTGGTACCTATGACAGTAATTGATTCGGTAGTCATCCCATAATACATACCTATACGTCTTTAGATGTGAAGTAATCTTGTAACTCAATATTCACATACTTTTGATCCGATATATACGATCCGGTGGCTTGGAAAATTGGTTTGCATAAGTACATCGCCGTCGCAAAATTTTAATCTCATTTAACTTTCAACGTCTTAAAGAATATGTATTTTAGTCAAAAACATTCACTTAAATATAGAAATGTTTGTAACCTTTTTAAATTATAAATACAAAATAAAATATAATTTTGGGCCCCACTAAAAGGCCTACAGGGCCATTCAACCTTATCTGCTACTCAGTACACTCATTGAAGCACAAACTTTTCTCTAGAGATTGGTATCATAGGGCAGTCAACCCCCTCAAAATCCCGGAGTCCTAGGGCACGCATTAACTTCAACCAAGATGGACGCCAGTTGAAGAAGCAAAAAAAATATAGAAATACAATTCTGTAATAGAATGATTTAAGCTTGTGTTAATTAAAAAACTTTGTTCGAATACAGTTGAGAACTTGTTTTAATATAGCCTGTAGGATAGGAAGAAATGAAGTTAAAGTGTAACAAATAAGCGTTGGCGGAGTTACCGAAATATCGGTTCAGCAATAAATCCGAGTAAATGCTGAGACTTAAAGCTAGCTAGCAGAGGTGTAGGTACTGCGGAGAATTAAGAAAGAAATAAAATTTTCAGTGCCTTCGAAAACAGCTTGCTGAATGCCGACATGTTAAGTCCAATGTTAAAGTTTTTTAACAAATGCAATGAGTTGAGTTGGTGTTCTGTTTGTACAGAATTTTAATTTGTGAAGTATACTAACTATGCATGTATTTTTAGTGGTATTACAATTTCATATGCATTTATTTTGTATGTCTCATTCTATGTATAGGAGAATTTAAAATATCTAGGATGTCTCCAGAACTCAATTTATATGAAAAGTTAATACTCGTATACTAATTACTACTACTAAATTGCTTTGAAATTTCAGATATTCAATGTGAAATAATTTAAAAAAGATTGCAACATAGATTAGTTCCGGTAAACCGTTTCGCTATACTATAAAGAAATTCGAAGTGCTCGACTTTCATCTTTATAAAATGAGATGTAAATCTTGCATCCGTGCAACACTGTTCATATAACTATATATAGTTTGTGATATTTCTATCGCACGCTTGATTTGGTCAGTTCGCTGAGCATCAGGGCAGCTAGAATCTCACAGCTGTTATGCTCAGTGCTAGCAGGAAAAATATAACGAGAACTGAGAATAGAATAATCTTTTATAGCTTTGAATCAGATTCCGTGCGGCGAAGTCAGAAATTGTGTACCATTTTCCAGTATTACTGAAAAGAGATACATTTTATAATATTCAAAACTTGAAACTAGAAGCTTGTAAGAGTAAAAAAATAGTTGTAATCTGATGCTTCTTGTATTATATTATGTCTCATCATAATATTATTAACATTGTTGGAAGTACGTAGTTGCACCAGTTGGCAGTAGTATTTACTACTTGGTTACTATTTAGACACCTTATCTTTTTTACAAAAAGGCAATTTCATTTAACTCTTAAATCGCAAGTAAAGCAGCTTGATTTACACATAAATATAAACCTTATGTCTGGACCTATCTTATTTACGTTAGAGTTCGGTACAACGATTTGTAACATGTGCCGACACTTTGTTCCC
Source organism: Eilema caniola (assembly GCA_949126895.1). NCBI lineage: Eukaryota > Metazoa > Arthropoda > Insecta > Lepidoptera > Erebidae > Eilema > Eilema caniola. The sequence continues at coordinate 8,486,493 of OX421460.1, read as the reverse complement.
ACTGAAACTATACAAAAACATCCTCATGTGAATGAGCCCTAATATTAACAAGCACGTTCAGAACATTGCACTGTGAGCGATTTTGGTCCTGTCGTTTACCACCATTTGGTCACGTACTGCCTTTGTTGCTTTATACGTGAGTAGATACTCCAGTTGCACCATTACTAGTGCTGTATTTTTACTGATTTAACTAATTCTTATAAACGATTGTAAAGAATTCTTAGTTGCAGAATTTTTATTCATACGGTTTCAATCTATGTATTAAAATTGCAAAAAAGTGGACAGGTTTTTATTACCTCGTTATTTTTGATCGACCTAGCTGTTGTCTAGCGAAGTTAGCCGTAAGCTTCACCACATAAGTCGTTATACCTGCTTATTGACGGACTAAGATTTTAAAAGGTTTGATACGAATCTTATTCCCAAGTTGCATCGTGAAATGCATTTTGAAATAAGTGCATGCTCAAACGATGTAATGAATATGCAAACTAAGCATGACGTTCTGTACCTGCTACCTCTACATGTTTGAATATGGAATCTTTTACACCGTGCTCTGAATTAATTGCTTCATAGATAACTTCCTAAAGTACGGAAGTTTATTTAAAATTTAGTTGTGATTTTATTCGATGATGATAGTATAATTGGGTGCACCGTAGTCATTAATTTAATATATATCCAGCGCCATTAGGATTTGCGTATTACTCAATGCCACTGGCAATAGGTGATGAAGAAAAGTTTGACATATTGCTCATATATGATTCGTACGGATTAATGCGGATAGATTTATCACTAAATAATATACTCATTTTGAAGCCATGCAGATATTTTTTTATAAACCCATTAGTGATTACAGCTCTGCTACAATACGAATGATTTTTCTTTCAATACTCCGGCGCTTTACTTTGAGCAATGAACATTACTCGTTGTTACTTGATGATATTGCAAAAACTTCTATTCTTAATTATGTATCACCACATTTATTCAAGACGACAGCTTTATCAGAAATGTTGTAATGAAATTCTTATTTCCGTTAATATCTTAAGTCATTGATGTTACTGATGTCATTAACTTTTATAAATTACATAATATTCAGCCTCATCCGAACGATACACTTTATCAGAACTGCCTTACGAACGATTTGCCTCCATTATCAGGCAACCGTTAGTTGGTACTAATAACTACTCACATTACTCCCTAATTCTGCTGACCATTTGCTTATTCGATCGTGATTATTAAGAGCCATAATTACACTCTTTACCAGTGTTAATGTACTGTTATGGTACTCGCTGGACTGGTGATTGGTACCCATATATAGTTTTGCAGCACATAATAGGGAGTGCACTTGGAACTAACACGTATGATGGACAACAATTGTCATTTAAGACATTTTTTATGGTAAACGCATAAATAAAAACAACTAACAACGTCCATTTGCAAACTAATTAGTTCTCAGTACACTCACGGTGGCGCTTGAAATCAACACAAAAACTAAGCTGTCATTTTTTATGGAAAAGCCAGTCCAGCTACTTATAGAGGTCAGTGACTGCTAATTATGGCCATGTTCAAACATGTATTAACCATTTAGACCAAATTAAGCTTATTTACTCAAATCTTGAAATTCAATTCTCTGTATAGTAAAGCTATGAAGAAGAAGCTGTTTTATATACTTAGTATATATTTAATAATGGGATATCTATATATATATATATATTATATATTATAATGTACACATTTTAATTATACAAAAACTGAAAAGAAATACTAGACACAAAACTAATGTCAAATAACCCACCCCGTATCGTTCCCGGCGCAAATGTGCCCACGGTGCTGGCCGCGTTGCCTCGTTGAATGGCAATGGCCATCCTTTGCTCCAGGAACGATCCAGAGCGGGAGTCCGCCTTAGTCGTGGATGCGGCGGCCAATTTCCGCGATCAACCTCTTTGCCTCTGACTTATATATTATAATTAAATATATAATTTATAAGGGGAAATGAGGCTCCACCAATTCTTCGGGGGCCCTAAAGAATCTTATCAGAGGGTCAAGGTTGAGAGTTAATTAAATCTCTTATTATGTATAATGTGCCTGTAAAAATCCAACATCATAAAGCTGTCTCTCCTGAAAGTCTAGAGATTATTTATCATCAAATGGTGAAACATAAAAATTGTAGTTAGCGCTGATTGTTTTTTATACTCTCCAAATTAAAATCCAAAAGAAAAAATCTTCGCATAATCAAAACTATACAACTATTCTCCAGTGTCAACAAGAACGGTGTAACAAACGGCCACGATTATGCCCTTAAAACTGGCATTACGTGCCACGCTTTCATCCGATGTAGGTTAAAAGCAAGTTGCATTAAGGTGGCTTGATACGGCAATACACTCTGTAATGGGCTTGAAAACGCCACCCGTAGTATTATAAACACGTTGAATGCGTCACTGTTTAAGTAAAATGTACGGTAGATACTAAAAACTTAATCTTTAGTTAGAGTTTATTTTGAGAACGGTTGTCGTTGGTTAGGCTTGCAATGATTCAGGTCAGACTATTGTTGATTTTACCCAATATAACAGTTATAAATGGCATTGTTAAAATTCTTCCCGTTCTCTTAATTATATAACATGAGAGTTTAAAAGTTACTTTCACTTTGTCATTTTTATGTGGTCACATTTACAATACTAACAGGGAAATTAAAAACTACACATAGACCCGTATTCTAGAATGCTATTCAGCTGAATCTCGATTTACCTAGGAAAAAATTGCATACTCATTGACAAATTTGACAGGTTGTCTGGCAGATTGTCTATACAATTTTTCCTCAGAAAAAGCACGATTCAGCTGAGTGGCATTCTGGACCTTAGTTAAAAGAAAATACTCGTAGCTTAAAAATGAACGAGGTGTACTAAAACTAAAAACTTCAGCACAAATGTAAGCAGCTTAAAATACAATCCACGTACAGTGTGGAATGTGCACGAAAATGCACCTTTGAAGTCACATAAATGCATTATTTTAAAAGGACGCAATCAGCTTTTGTTGTTGATAAGAAAAGCAATTTGTAATCAGTGACAGTCAACGTTGAGAAGCGGATTGGTATAACGTAACTTTTAAGGAAGAATGAATTCAAGTGAAGCAAATCTTAAAAAGTACGTTGAAACTTTCTACACCGTCGATCAATGGCACTTACCACACATATTGAATAAACAACTGCACTTTTCTACACTATTTATAAGCCTCTGAAATTGCTGTGAGGCAAAACCACACACAAGTGGTTATTCAATATTTAAAGGAACATTTTAAGAAAAATATCGTGACTATAATATACTATGTAAAGTTACGTAAGTAAAAGTAGAAAAGCACTTAAAACAACATAGAAAAAAGATAGGTCTGTTAAGTTCACTTAATGTGTACTTACCATAAAGTTTAGAAACATCTACGCGTAAATATAGAAAACTGGTCACTGGAGTCCACCGGAAAGGATTTTAAACGCTTGTTGGGGAAATAATCTTTAAGACAGTTATTATATTGTAGTATGTAAACAAAAATACTAGGATATGTTGACGATTAATAGTCGAAACATTCTTAAAAGCCACATTTGAAGTTTCATCAAAATTCGAGAACGTAACCTTGTAACGGAGGAACAAAATATTTCAAAGTTAGAACTACACAATTTCTTAACATTTTACTAGTATGGTTCAAAATGCATATGGCATTTCTTGTTCCAAAAAAACGAACGTCATTACTAGATAACGTCAGTGAATTCCTTTTCTTTATAAACACTAGGGATGTTACCCAGCACCGTATGTATAAAAACTAAGTATTTATCACCATTAGGAGATTGATGAGTCATTACTTTATTACTTTTTTTCGACGGAATGTTTAACCATGAATAATAACTGCCTTTTGTGATACTGATAAAATGTATAATTATTTTAATAACCATAAATTTGTACACACATAATCAAATTGAAAAAGAAAATTATTTGTATTAAAAACCTCAAAACCCGTAACACTAAAACCTGTCCATGAAAGGGGCGGATCCAGCATTTAAATCAGGGGGGAGGGTATAGGCAAAGCTTAGTTTTGGAGGGGGGAGCGCAACATTCGAATAACTGAGGACTCGAACGCTGCGCTGGTGTAGGAAGGAGGAAGATGATAACCCAGTTACACAGTCGAGTAAGTAGGTTCTTTTTATAAAGGTTACGTCAATTTGTCTTGACATCGCCTGATGGTAAACTGAAGGCAAATAGTCAGGAAAAAGGGTCACCATTACAGGTACGTTAAAAGTACAATTGGGAAGCCTACCTTATTACATGTCAGCTTCTCAAGGATTTTTCCAGACTGTCTCCTCACGTTTGCTAAAGAATAATAAAAAATTACCGATTAATAGCGTTATATTGACAGTAATAGGAAGGCAAAATATGATTTCGATTTTATGTTTTAAGACTAGCTCGTCAATTACATAGCGTGCTTTGGATGTCATAGTTGCATTTACCAACTGCAATAACTCCAGTTTCACTAAGGTTAGACTTGCTTCCACTCCATTCCTTTCCAGCCACGTCACGACTTCTTATTTTTTGTTTGTTTGAGTTCGTGGTTTGTCATATTTACGGTTTTCGAACTTTTCTCTTAGTTTGTGCTATCTTCTTCTTAGTCGATTCACTCTTGACAGAGTGGTCGTGGTCACTATTCAGTCTCTGTTTGTGACTCGCTGCCACTTTGCCGGTTTGTGGACAGTTACCTGCAGGTGTGGAGATTATTTCCAACCAACGATTTTACTTGGTCGGTCCATCGGTTAGGTGGACTTCCTCTCGGCCTAGTGCCTTCTACTCTACCCTGAACAACAAGGCGTTTAATGGAGTCCTCATTTCGCCGCGAAATATGTCCAAAAATGTTTAGTATGCGCGACTGAACCGCTTCCTCTCCAGTCCTTTCCAGCCACGTCACGACTTCTTATATTTTGTTTGTTTGAGTTGGTGGATTGTCATATTTACGGTATTCGAACTTTTCTCTTAGTTTGTGCTATCTTCTTCTTAGTCGATTCACTCTTGACAGAGTGGTCGTGGTCATTATTCAGTCACTATTTGTGAGTCGCTGCCACTTTGCCGGTTTGTGGACAGTTAGTTGCAGGTGTAGAGATTATTTTCAACCAAAGATTTTACTTGGTCGCTCCAACGGTTAGATGGACTTCCTCTCGGCCTAGTGCCTTCTACTCTACCCTGAACAACAAGGCGTTTAATGGAGTCCTCATTTCGCCGCGAAATATGTCCAAAAATCTTTAGTATGCGCGACTGAACCAATCTTGATAGACGATGCTTGATGCCTAGTTCTATGAGTATAGAGACGTTTGTGCGGAATTCGGTTCACTTTACTCCCAGGAGTCTTCTCCAGCACAACATCTCTAAGGTGTTGATCTTGTAGTACTTTGTTGTGCTTTAAGATAACTTTGTGCTATAAGATCTTGTTTCTTCCCAAATTTCAGCTGAGTGCAAATTATTGTAACCTTGGATGTGTAAACTTACCGGACTATAACAATAGTGTTATAAATTTAGGAAACAAAATAAAACACGTCCGTTTTATTTTTTGAACACAATAGAGAAGAAATAAAATGGGGTTAGGACTTGATTTTTTAATTTGATTTTCAATAAAATTCAGTTAAAATTGTAATAAGTACATAATCGATAGTTATTTTTTTTTTTCGGAATAAATGCATTCAATTCAGGTCATTCAATTTAGAGATGTTTGAAGTCCTTATCAATTAATCCAAATTGATTGGATTTTTAAGCATTTCACCTCACTACGATGCAAATTTCATTTGTGGCTTTTAAAATTATTCGACTGTAAGAAAGACTAATTAAGATAAAATATTATTTTTCGAAACGTAAAAGCACAATAGATACCAAAAATTGACGATTTCATTCCCAAGAAACCAAACACGAATTTGGCTATGTTATCGGCAAATGGAAAAATACAAGCCATAAGCAGCGACTGGGGAATTTGATGATGCTTTTAGTTCTGATTGGGATTTGGGTATCAATAGTGCCAGCTAAGCTAGAGTTCCCATAATATTGAGTGAATCCATTGTTTTCTTTGTGCGGGATATCAAATTAAGTAAATTGGCTTCAGCGTTTATAGCTAGTTGCAAATTTAGCAAATCATTTTGACTATTTAAGTGAGTATTATATAATTATGACATCTGTGCCGTGGCGGTAGAATGTTGTACTGCTAAAAATTTATGAAAATTTCTATATTTAAACCATATTATGGAAAATTAACACTAACCCAACTAATACGCTCAAAAAATGAAAAGCTCTAACTAAGGTTAAGTAATTTTATTTTAATCAATAAATTAGAGCGCAATAGGGTTATAAAGTGTTACAAATAAAATCAGTTACTTTTGAATAATATAAATTAATATGAATATGCGGGATTCACGTAATATAAAATATATTTTTTTAGGTTCATTAAATTTAAATAACTGTTCAATCTTGGTAACATCTTGTTAAGGAAACATCTAACTAACTAACACGAACCAAAAGTTTAGACACAGCATTGTGCCAAATTCTACAAAATTTGCTTAACTAACATAGGTACTCGGTACTCGTTAGAAGTATCATACGGGTGCTTTATTATTAGATTATACTGGAATTGCTGCCATCGATAACGTTTGACTTCAATGTACTGATATATATATTGTTTTTGGTAATATCTTTTGTACGAAACATTAGATTTTGTCAAATGCCACAGCTGTATAATTAAAATTTTAACATCATATTTGAATTAATTTCCGGCGACCCATCTGCATAAACATCTTTGAGTACGTTATATTATTTCACGTAACTTTTGAACCATATTTCCAGTGATAGGAAATTTTCACAAGAGTACTCGTTCCTTCAATTACCTTCTATTTGTCTTGCATTATATTCGAATTTATAGTTCACCTATTTCGAAGTATTGGCGATTTAATTAAAATAACAAGTTAACCTCAAATTGCATATTAAAATTGAATTGTATTATTTTATAAGAGAAATCTTATGACATAAACAAAACGTCATAATTAAGTACAACACACTTATGTTGGATTATACTCCAGTAAAATACTATGAAGCCATTCTTCATCTTCGTCTAGATAGTGTTGTGAAGTTTGTACTTTTTGCAACATTTTTCTCACAATTACCGTTCACTCAATTTTAAATAAACTAAAATGAGTTAACTATTCTAAAATAAACATAACAGATATATTTTAAGGTCGCACAAGAACTTGTGAAGCACGGATAGATCCAAAATTAATATGAAAACTTTAGGACAATATTGACGTTGTTTAAGCCAAACTAAAACTAATAGAGTGTAACAATAATCAGGCCAGTCTCAAACGGGTACAGTGCCAAATTAAATATGAGCAAAGTTTCAGCCAACGCCCGCGGTGGGGCGAATTGGCTCACTTGGCCTAACTCGTGCAATTTACTGGCACGAAACCCGCTCCTGATAGTCGAGTGTGCGTTTCGTTGAATATTAATTATTGCTTGTCAGTTTGTTGCTGCAAAATAGAATTTATGTGGAAGGATGTTTCAACATAGCTAAGGGCTTCAAATATGTAAAACACATGCAAACGAGTTGTCTATGGAACTGAGATTGTAAAAAGTAGAGAATTTAGCAACTGCAGAACAATAATGACTTAGAAATACAACTTTGTATAAGCTTACGAATATAAAACGAAGCTTAAAGTAGTTATGAGTTTGGTAGTTCAAATTCCAATGTTACCAACATTGGAACTCTGAAACTTATAACAAATTAATTTAACTACTAAACCCGCGAACAATCTTGACTACTTAGCTAAGTTTAGCACATTGTTAAGTTCAAATGAGTCTAAGCTTATCTTGGAATCTCTCCGACAACCACATGTTAGCGGTCTCGGTTGTAATGGCGTAACACTTTTTGAAGCAAGGTATTTAAAATTTCAAGACTGTCTTATAAAGGTTTAAAATATTGTTTGTGACGCTATTTAGATTTAGTCAACCTGAAGGATTGAGCAAATTAATGCAAGTACATTCATTTTCAAGGACGCATAAATCAGACTCTTATGTTAACCAGGTTTATTAAACTTTAAGGTAGATATTAATTTTGTTACATATAATTAAAAATGAACATAAACTTAAATTATTAGTTATTTTGGACCACAGACAGACTTATTTCGTATTGTTCACATTGTGCTATATAACCCGTAAAGAAATTAACAATAGTAACTAGGTACTACAAAAATACAATTCACCACATCTTCTCCTAATAAAAATAAACAATACCCATGTGTGGTACATATCCTGAACATCAGCGACTTATTTTTAAATATTATTGAACTATTTTATCCCTAGCCTCTACCGCCACCTGTCGGCGGACGCGCACCCTAGGTGCGTGTTCATCATCCTCACTTCTGTTATCACCACTCTCCGCGTTAGACTATTCGTCCCCGTCACTTGTCGCCTGGTTATCTACGACAAGCAGGCAAGATAAGCAAAAATCTGATCCGGATGATAATGATTTGATAAGCTTGTTTTTTATAATATTAACGTGTTTTTCACATCGCCCGTTTGACTGCGGATAAATAAGAAAAGTTGTAAAATGACGGAAACACCGTTCACTACTAAATAATTTAAACTTTTTAGACGCAAATGCTGGCCCAATGTCCGTGATCACTTCCTCAGGAATTCCGTGTCTAGCAAATTGATCTTTCATCGCCACTATAACTAATTTACTTATAATAGTTTTTAAAAGACATACTACAATGTAATTCGAGAGTTAATCAACGATAATCAAGAAATATTTGTTACTGTACCTACTGAAAAAAGTATCGGAGCCATGCCTTGGCCCACGGCAGGCTGGATATAGAATGCGGGACAAGCGGCTCTCGCGTGTGCCGTGCCGCCCGCTTAGCATACGTGGTGCAGTGGCGCACCGCTCGCTCGATGTCTCGCGACTGTGCGATTGTGCGCGTGCAGCTTGAACCTATGTATTCCCATACGACCTTCATGCACAATGTACACTAAATTATCTTTAAAAAACACATCATTGACGAATTCAATTTTTTCTATGTACGACCACTGTCTTCTCACTCTCTTGTCTACTAGGTATTCGTACCTGGCAAACCGTTTTATATACTCAACTAGCTGACCCGGCGAACTTCGTACCGGCAATATTTTTCCGCCCGCGTGGCGTCAGATCCCGTTCCCGCTGCACCCTCTACTATCTTAAACATGTATTTTACATATAAACCTTTCTCTTGAATCACTCTATCTATGTAAAAAAACCGCATCAAAATCCGTTGCGTAGTTTTAAAGATTTAATCTTACAAAGGGATATAGGGACAGAGAAAGCTACTTTGTTTTATACTATGTAGTGATAATTAATTGACATTCTTCATCTTCATCTTTCATAATATAATCTTTAATTAACCCCATTTTGCTATCGCTAAAACAAACACATTTCATTAGAAAATACGACTGCTCTGCTATTACCTCACTTACTTTTTCTTCTTACAAATCCATATTATAAATCTAAGTAATCAATTGATAGTGAATGCATTAGAAATATTAATTTCGAAGATAGCTTTCACACAGAACTTACATCAAAGCAAACCGACATACATCGCAGACCGCGATTAGTTTTTATACCGTCTACTCACGTCAAAGAGCTTCCATAAAAGTGCATTTCATTTATTTAGCCACCAATAAGTTAAAACCTTTCACATCAAGATATTAGCGTAATGGTTCTACTCGGATTGAAAAAAATACAACTATCTATAGCCAATAACGTAATTAAATGGTGATTGGAAAATCTAATCACCGGCCAAGTATGAAGAAAATATCTTCTTATTTAGAATAGATAATAAATTAGTGTAATAGCTTTGCAAAGAAACAAGTAACGTGCATTACAAAAAAATTAAAGAAGTAGATAAAGTAAAGTAATAGTAAATTTGTTAGTAAATTTAAAGATGGCTGGGACTGGCGCACTTTGGGAGAGGCCTATGTCCAGCAGTGGACTGCAGTGGGCTAATTGATTGATTGATTGATAGTAAATTTGTATGACTAAGGAAAAATATATTTTCTGTGTTGTTGTTATGGTTCTCGGGCAAGAGCATTTTCAAAAAATATAAAGACAACTTTTCCATGAAACCACTCAATTATTATATCAATATTATTTTTCAATAATATTTGAGATGGTGTGGTGAATAATTTATAGGCGAAGGTCTTGTCAGCCAAGGAATCTTTGGCGTTATGACATCGACTCCTTTGACCGAGATTAATGGGATACAATAAGGCCTTTTTCCAGTAGTTCAACCGAGTGGGCTAAATAAAAATAACAGATATAATAATGCTTTTGAATCATTGACTGTACGTACATACGTATACGTACTCGCAATCACAAACTTTATACTTAGTTACGTGTCAAATTTCAAGAATACGTACTATGGTATTAATTTAGGCACACCAATATTAGAGCAAAGAGGCGCCAAATGCCCATTGGATTATAGGGCCAGTATTAATTTATATGAAACAATATTTAGGTCGACACCAGCTGTGTTAAAATGCAAATCGGAATCAGACCCTATTGTATCTACGTATGTATCTCTAACGTAATAGTATTGCAAAACTATGGCTTAGAAACATAGGCGGAAAGATACGCGAATGAACTAAATGTTCAATTTCGAAATTCGCTGTTTAGCGTTTTTTTATTATCTTTTACGTCTACATCCTGACTGTTAGTCAGATAAAAGTCAGGAGGTTGATGGATGAGACTGTATAATTAATCAAAAGCTAAATCAAACATAGCTCGTTAGGGTAATAGTAGATTTTACAACAAGTGCACAAAACGAACCATTTTTATCCGAGACTTTTAGCAGCCCGAGCCGGAGGCGAGGGCTGATAGTAATGTCGAGGATAAAAATGGTTTTGTGGACGAGTTATAAACTCTGCTTTTCACTTCGATTGCGAGGAAATAAAACAGTAGTATAACATTTCTTTAATTAAAATTCAAAGTAAAATTAGAACAGTTTTGGATACTGAAGGAAATTGTTTTTCCGGGCATATTAACGGTATTTTAAGTCTTAAAAAACACATAAGGCAAAATAAATTAAAGTGAATGTTATAAAATAACAAATTCTATCTATGAACTTCTTATTGTGTTAGGCTGTATGGCTCATTTTCTTTGCCTTAATATAGATACATTTATGAGTAGATACGTTAATGCCCTTGTGCACAAAATTCGATTTTGTGCAGCCTATATCCTGCACAAATAAGCACTTTCAGAGCATGAGAAGTGAAAAACATAATAATGTAACTCTGTGACTAGCCTTAATATTTGGATTATATATGATAAGCCCTGGCTTATTTCAGGGAAATCCCGTTTCGTCGAATATGTTTACAATCTTACGCAATAGGGGATCAGAAATCGTACCCATACCTCGTGAATCGTCACTAATGCTGCCATAAAACCACTAAGACCGTAGTAAAGTATATGAGATTAAATACCATGTACGCAAAATATGTCCTATTCCATTATTGTGCATGGTACGCATTATCTACATACCTACCTGCATAGATTCTATTAAAAAAGTTCCTCGGAAGTCTGTAAGTAATATAAATGCGAATAGCCCATCAAAAAATAACGGTTCACGATTTTACCGCTGATCATATTTCACAGATTTTCTCTAGGCTTCCTGTCCAGGCTAGTTTTCTATGGAATGACCGTTATTGGTTTTATTGACAAAAGCCCTAGAAAGCCGTAATTGACAATAAAATTGAATATAATTTTAATTTATTCAGTAGTTACTTCAAGGTCATCTTTCTTGAGAGTTTCCAAGTAACCGAGTTTTGAGAATTAAAAAACCGAGGAAACAGCAAGGAATCTATTACCATCAGAACCAATATCATTGGGTGTATAAAAAAATTACTACTATTAAGAATGTAAACGTTTAGGTGGATATTTGTTACATAAATACACCAGAAGGGCTCAACGGATGAAATTTGGGACAAAAATAGGCTACGATGGCCGGAATGTATGCATTTGTATATGTTTATGATACTATTTATCTTCGGAATACATGAGTCTCGAGAACAAGTTCTTTTTTAACCATTTCTTCTCCACTTTACATAATCTTCAGTGTCCCACCAAGACCATATGTACGCATATCATGACTTACGGTGTCAAGGCAGATTTTTTTAGGTTATGGCATCACCAGATATTTTTTATGCACGTAGTTAGGCAATCGCCGCAAAACGGAGCAATATTATACAGACATCATTAGAATATAATACAGTAAAATGAATGCCTTCGTCAAAATAAATAGGTAAATTCACCTCACTAATCGGACAGTCGTGTGTCCGTACCATATTTTCAGCATATAAATGAACTCATAACTCAGTAGTATTCGGGTCAAGCGATCCTAAATCATCTGTGAGGGCACGCATTACTTCAGTGAAATAGCCCTGTTGAAATTAATAATGAACAGTCATTTGATATTGTTATGAAAGTACATATTTCTGATGTTTCTCTCTTTAATTTAATAAAAATAATAATTTAGTCTTTTTAATATACTACTATTATTATATAATGTATAATGCTACCGTTGTAAAATGTAAAATGACATATATTTCAGTAATACGATTTAAGACTTCACACACATTCGAGAATATTTTGAAAGTTCTCCTTTCTTTTCCGCATGAAAGTCTTCATTGTTTAAGCGAATGATAATTATAATTCAAAAAGTCTGTGGTGGAATTTGAGCCACGCTGATGATTAGACCACTTCTTAATTACAGCTGTAGTGATTGTAAAAAATTATTATATCATAAAGCCGCCCTATTATTTAATTTAAATGTTTCAGTGAATAAATATTTCTTATAAAAAGACCTTTTATTAAAATTTTCATGGAACTTAATACTTTTATTTTAATTTTGTTAATCCTAATTTCTCTTCATCTTCCCTATTTTCCAATCCTTAATTTTCTATGAGTAAAATTTTAAGTTTGGTACGAGTTTTTAACGCTCATAGCGTATAAATTTTCTTAGTATGTCATCATCTTTATATCATCTTGTGAAATAAGTTTTCGACAAAGCGTAAATTATTAAAAGAAACCAGTCCTGTTTTCATTTACGCGATATTGGGATTACAGTAGGTATGCATTTTTGTTAAAAAAATATTTTTACATTTATAACATATGAAAATTATAAGATCTCTGAAAATTATAAACGGCACAAAGTAAATAAAGTTAGGATAACATAAAGAATAAGAGAATTTCAAAATTTCCGTATAGGTCGACATCAAACAGAATATATAATTATGTGTATGTATATTATACGTGTTTAACCAAACCTTAACAGAGGAATTCTACATATTTGACCAATATGAGGTACTTTCTAGACCCGTTTGACTATTCAAGTGACATAAAAGGCTAGGGTAATGAAAAGAAAAATTTATTGCACTTTTTCTTAAATAGTCCACTTTAGGACTTTATATATAGAAAATACGATACACAAGGGCCACTTCAGCCAAGCATTTACGACTAACAAGTAGGTTAGCTTTGTGGACTTGAACTTAAGAGGCATTTGCCTTTAAAGGTGCTTTTGGTAAAAATCCCATAACTCCGTCAAAAGTGCCGCAAAGGCCTTCCAAGATATTATCCTTTAAAACGTCCGACGCACGTACACGTTTTACTCGCAACCATATAATGCGGGTCGTTTTCTCAAGTGAGGTCCAGCCCCCATTATTTTTTGAGGATATCATTTGCAACGCAGCGGGTTCATTGTTTGTCCGTAAGCTTTTTTGGAATATTTTTTTGTCACTAAGTGTGATAATGTACCGATAGATTAAAAATTTGCGGCATTCCGACTCGATACTAATAATTATTTGCCAAAAAAATACATGGCGTTTCACGTGCAAAGTGAAGCCATCGATCCAGATGTCTCCCATGACCTGGTCAGTCAAAATGGAAGATAGCATTTTCAAGTAGACAATATATTCATTAATGGTTTTACTTGCAAGTTGTTGATCCGACTTAAATTTTTGAATGCTAATTATGTAATAAAAATATAAAAACATTATTGGTTGAATGGCTAGGGTTAATTTGGCCAGAGTATTTTGTACTGTATTCTGTCTATTCTGTATGTAGTTTATATGTTTATATGTAAAATCTCATCCATCAAACATCGCGCTTCATCAATCCATGATTACTTAGCCCGTCAGCTACTCAGTTGTGTTATTGTATGATTTTCATAGTGCATTTCAATGTCAGTTAAAACGAAGTTGCTGGAAAAATAATTGATGTTAGTTCAGTTTTTCTTCATCAGATAGCGCGACAAAGTAAATACAAACTGTTAATGGAAATTTAAACCCGGTATCAATATCGTGCCTGGTGTAAAAAATAATTAGAATGAATTTGATTCCTACAAGTAATTTCCCAATTAACAACTCCACGTGATGTCCAAAGGCCTTACGTAAGCTCAGGCAAGTCCTAAAATAAATCAAGAAAAATGCAAATTTGACCCTTAAAAGCCGTCTTCGTACATTAATTACTTACATTCATACTAATTTAATTTTGAAATGAAAATGTAAGTAACACAGCTCAATTTACTGAGGCATTTCAGCACCTTTTTTATATGACCGTAATAAATTATGGTTAATCCCGACTTAAATGCGTATCTTTGTCTCAAAAAGTAAACAACGTAGATTATATTTTGTTAAACGGTCTAGAAAGGACAGTGCTAGAATCTCTCGATCGGATCTCACGGGGGATGATTGTGATCCCATCCTCTGGATGAGATTGCATTCAGCGATAAGACTAGTATATAGTGTTATTGATTTAAAAATCGGTCTTGCATGCGCGGATATCAACCAACTTGTGTCTGTTGCAGTCCAAATTACGATCTTTACTTATGTAAAAAAAGACGATTACTAGGCTCCATCAATACTATCATACATTTCTTGACTGAACACTGATGCTCTAGTGCAGCTTTTTCTTTCTGAGTTGGGATTTAGCCCCTATAAAAAGCGTTCAACCCAAAGTAAAATGATTTCGGGATCCGATTTGAATGCCTCGAATGCATTCGGGAACAACGTCAAAAAGATGACGCCTGGTAAAAAAGACGTTAAAATCACAATTCAAAAGTCGAGTTAGACTTTCTCGCTGAAGCGGATAGCGAGTTAAAACGCTTATGGTTTCTATTTACCATGAAATCGTTGGAACAGTGTAAAGTACACAACCGAGTACTCCTTTCAACAATTTTTATTAGTGTTGATCAAGAACCTTTAATTACTGAATAGAGTGGATAGTATCAAATATGTTCTGGACCATTAAACAGAATATTGTTCCTGGATATTGTATTGGAAAAACCTACCATAGTATAACGTTTCCGCAGCATCCAGAAAATTTGATTTGTTTTAGTATAATTTACACCCACAATCATTGTATTTTTGGTCTCATTTTTTAACGTGCGGAGCCGGGAGGGGTAGGTTACTTTGGACTCGAACCGACTAAAACGCATGCCTTCCATGGGTCGTTGTGCTAAGCCGAAGGTTAGGTTGGCACGCATATCCCTCCTACAATTCTTGGACTCTTTTAAACTATGACCCTTCATGAATTTGTAATTTTTCTTTGATGGTGGCCACATTTTCTTTTTAGAAAACATAACAACTGTCCGAAAAATTGATAAAACGATAATTTCTGGAAAAGTACCTGTATCATCAACAGGTGACGAAGGGCTCAGCAAGATTCTCGACTGCATTCTGATGGTTCCCGAATAATGTTTTCTCTAATCCGACGGAAAAGTGAACAGCCCACGGAGGACAGAATATGATTAAGTAGCGGAGATGCCACAGTCAAATTTCTCTTAAGAAAAACGCGTGACCAAATGCGGGTGGGAAGGGAGACGCGGGGGGCATGACGTCATACCTCGTCCACGTCTCCATCTAGTGCATCATAGCGAAACCGAACAGACACAGACCTTGTCATTTTTGTTAAATAGTTTGACTATTCGCCACTAAGCGCTACACAGAATTCTAGAATAATCTATTTTAAGGAAATAATTTTCAAAAATAAGGCCATCTTTTGGATTATAGCAAAATCATTTAGGGGGCTAAATGATTTGGCCTTATACCGACAGATGGCCCAATTTTTTTTTACTTTAATTTTCAATTTTAGCAAAATATTCCATTTAATAAATAATATAACATTTTTGAAATTGCTAATGAAGTCGGGCGAGATTATTGTGATCATTTTCATAAAATGAATTGAGTTATTATTACAACTAGTATACATGCCAGACTAGGTTACTTATTTCTTCTCTACGCTAGATGGTTCTGTTAAGACATTTTTTTCGGAAAAATTAAAATTTAAATATAGTGGACTTACTGATGAAATGTTATACCCTTAAAATGTTGAAATTGTTTATTTTTACACTTTGTACATCCTTGTACTGTACACTTCATTCTTAAACCAGGTTAAAGCTATTTTTATCCTTGAACTTTTGACCAAAAATGACAACCGAACGCAAGGACGTTTCACTAGAACTGGATGGTGACGTCACAGACCAATTGAGTCGTTTTGACATATGGAAGGCTCGCGACTCGATTCCCTTGTAACATCTCCGCTATCATTTCCTTCTCCATGGAACAGCCGGATTGCTCCTAAATCTTTCATAATCCGGTAAATATATAGATACAATACATGATTATTATTTGATAGCGTAGCCCTGGATTCATTATTCAGTCACTCGAATGAGGCCTTCTTCATATTAAATAATTCAAATGATGACTTAATACTTGGGTTCGAGCTATTATGAAGTCAACGCGGACGAAGTCGCGGGTAACAGCGAGTACTGTTTGAAAGTTTGACACAAGAGTTTAAAGTTACGGACAGAACTATCGTTAGTTTATCGAGAGGGGGATATACCCAGAGAAACAAACGGCGAAGAAAGACTCAAAGTGAAACGACGATGCAGTAAAAGTAGTTCAGTTGGATTTTTTTTAGTTAAGTGAATAGTTCTTTTACTCTGATGTAACAAAAAATGCACCTGGTTAAAGAGGAATAACTTGTTAAGTCCATTAATATAGCGTCAACTATCTTTTAAACATTTAATTAATCAATCTCTCTATTAATAGATCCATAATATAAGCTGAACTTCGAATAGAGATATGCGATACCGGTCCGAATCAGATAGACTAGGTTAGAAGGTCAGGGCGGCAGCGTAGGACAAAATATAGCCCCGAATAGTTATACATTTCTGACCGTTACGTTGAATCAAGCACCCTTGAGCCTTTGCAGATGCGTAGAGATGTTGCATCCTTGGCAGTATTTTACCGTCTCTACCATGGTGAATGTTCTGATGAGCTCTTCCAATTGGTCCCGCCCTCTCCTTTCCTACATAGGACAACACGAGCAGGGCTTAGATGTCACCCGTATACGGTGCAGAATATTCCTTCAAGAACCAAGCGGTTTGGTGACTCCTTTCTTTGTCGCACCATTAAGACCTGGAACTGCTTGCCAGCTCACGTGTTTCCTTCTTCCTACAGTCCCGGGTCCTTTAAGCGGGGCGTGAAAAAGCATCTGATGAGGCCGTCAAGCTGAGTGCCACCATTGTTAACATGGTACGTGTTTGTAATGGTGACCCTCTTTTCTGAGACTTTGCCTTCAGCTTACCATCAGGCGAGGTGAAGTCAAGTCAAAAAATCAAAAAAAAAAAAAACTAAATAATAGGGGTTAAAGTATGGAATTGCCGTTTCATTGTAATAGGTACTTCGAATTGACATAGAACCTTCATGGTTTGAGATTTGAGATTTTTGAGTGAAACTTTTTCCACATGGTACCTATGTAGTTCTTCATTTAAAAATGTGCAACATTCGATTATCGACTTTCAGTTGTTTTTTTTATTCAGCTTAGACAAGAAAGATGGATACTTCGAAAATTCGAGTGATTTTTGAATACGAGTTCCGACGCGGAACTAACGCGGCAGAAACAGCTCGCAATATCAATGTTGCGTTTGGAGAGGGGACTGCTAATGAACGCACCGTACGATTTTGATTTAAACGCTTTCGTGATGAAAACTTTGATTAGAAGAACGAACCACGAGGAAGGCCGTCCACACAGGTGAATAACAATGAATTGAAAGACATGGTGGAAGCCGATCCGAGCCAAACTACCCAGGAATTAGCTGCATGGTTTAACGTTACCTTACCAACAATATTGACTCATTTGCGTCAAATCAATAAAATAAAAAATTGTGAAAAATGGGTACCTCATGATTTGACTGATTTGCAGAAAGAAATGCGTGTTAAAACTTGTGTTGCCTTGTTGAATCGATACAGAAATGAAGGAATATTGGATCGAATTGTGACATGTGATGAAAAGTGGATTCTTTACGATAACCGTAAGCGAAAAATGCAATGGCTGACCCCGGGTGAAACGCCACAACAGTGTCCTAAAGCAAAGCTTACCAATAAAAAGGTAATGGTAACTGTTTGGTGGTCTCAGCATGGTGTTATTCACTATAGCTTTCTACGATCTGGTCAAGCAATAACGGCAGATGTCTACTGTGCCGAACTCCGAACAATGATAGCAAAACTAGCAGTGAAACAGCCCCGACTCATGAATCGATCTTCACCATTATTGCTCCATGATAACGCGAGACCTCATACAGCACGAGAAACCGTTTTAACTCTACAGGAACTGCAATTAGAAACTATCCGTCACCCTCCGTATTCGCCAGACCTTGCTCCAACAGACTACCATTTTTTTCGTGATTTGGACAATTTTCTATGTGATAAAAAGTTTTCTTCTCAGGAGGCAGTACAAAATGCTTTCACACAGTTTGTCGAATCTAGATCACCAGAGTTCTATCGCAAAGGCATAAATGACCTTCCTACTAGATGGCAGCAATGTTTAGATAATAATGGTAATTATTTTGATTAAATAAATACGTTAAATTAAAAAAAAACGAATTTCAATTTGTCAGTACAAATCGGCAATTTCATACTTTAACATTATTAAAATTTTAGTAAATATTCAGTATGTATCTTCTTCTAGGGGAACTGTTCTAGTTATGTGAAAGAAAGTACTTTAAAACTAAATTTGAATTTTACGAAACATATTTTCATTCTCTCTTCAGAATATTCAATATTCAGATGACAATGTGCAATTTTAAAGCAGCATTTTTTATTCTACCACATTAAAGTCATTACACTCATTAAAGGTATACTTTAATGTGGTATGTGGTAAACCAACGGTACCATAGTACGGTGTTATTCTCTCAAAACAAAATACACACAGAAATATGCATGTCTTCCATGTGACCTACTTGTGACCGAATTTCTACCAAATTAACCTCTATACAATTACTTACGTTATGAAAACAAAGGTGTGCCCATAACAAGAGATCGTATAAGGACATTGTTTCTGTTTGTGTCAGACAGGCTGTACATAAATCTGTAAGCGTTCGTACTGGTAATATAAACTCACAAAATAAATAATTTTGTAAAGATACAGCCCATGTTTTGTTTGGAACATAATCGTTCCGTGTTTACAATGCAGTTATATCAAAATTATCACAAGACTTGGGGTCACGTATTTGTTTAAGTTCTTTGAATTGAATGAAAACAATTTAGAAACATTGACGACATTTTTTGACAGTAATATGTTGTTTTTAGGGTTCCGTAGCAAAATGGCAAAGAACGGAACCCTTATAGATTCGTCACTTTTTTTATTATTATCGAATAGAGATTTGTTTTGCAGGCATGATTGAACAAAAAATATTCGTAAATCTTCCCATACTTTCAGATTAAAAAAGAAGTAAAATTGTATTTAAAAGCCAACATATTGACCAACCAAGATTATTATCATTGTATCATTTTAACACATAGCAATATATAAACGTTTATCACAAAATATGCATGATGTCACAGAATTGATAATAGTAATAATGTTTAAATCTTAAAATCTGAGCCATAGCAAGAATATCTGTGACTTATCCTATCCATAAAACTTTAACTGACCCTGGAAAAAGGATCCCACTGATCAGCATCTTACCAATAAAATAATATTAGAAGGATTTCAATATCACAAAAGCCAAGCTTGAACGGACAATATAATTTCAACGCTCTGTGCTTCCAGGTACCAAGGTTTTTCAGTAAGAACTGAGGATTTCAATCAGTCTATCTTGCGACCGTAGTTTTAACAAAGGAATAGAATTCATCGTTAACTAGAAATTGGAAACCAAGTAATACTTATGAAGCTGCAATTTTTATTTTAAAAGAACCGCCTCAGGGTGGATGTTTAAAAATAAAGTACGTAAAAATAAGGGTGGGTATAACAAGCATTTGTTAGACGGAAGCTTTATGAAGAATGAAAGTATATTTTAGAAGAAGTATATTTTCTTTCAATTTATATTTAAATGTAACCAGACGCGCTGGTCTGGTTTTTTAATAAAGACTGTTTATTGTGATAGATGGTGATGCCGAAACATAAGGTTTTATTTTTCTCTTCTTAATTTTTCTCTCGGTCTCTTACTTTCGACTCATATCATAAATATGTCTTACAATTTTAAACCATGTTGGCATCTCTTTTCTTTGAAAGATTTGTAATTGTTGATTGTTGGTAAAAAATGTCTTCCATATAAAAATAGAAGACATGGGTAATATCAAGCTCAGTTAAAAGTTAACTAAATAATTTAAGTAAACTTTTTAAGAGCTTGATATAACAATGCCCATGGTCGTTTATTCACGCTTCTCGGCATCGGTTAAGTCCTTTCACTCTGTATAAATATTGAATTTTAACTTAATAATTCAGTAGATTCAAAGAAAACAGGTTTTGAACAGTCACGAGACAATATTTTTAGGCGATTTACAAAAGTTCCGCTTTCAAGGTTTTTAATGCCTAAGCATTCACTTGTGAGCCAGCACACTTGTTAATTAAAACACTAGGCTCAAGGACATTTTTTTTCCTTTCGTGGTTGAAGGGTCAGAAGGCATTCGCCACTTTAGAAGCTAAGATAAATCCTTACGAGAAAGAAGAACACTTACGCATAAAATCAGAAAGAATACATCTAGGGAATTTTAAAGTAACGGTGGAATAATCAACATCTCCACAGGACTATGTAATTTTTTAGGGGTACTTTACATCAGAGACAAAATGGTGTGGGCTCGTGCTTCGGAATTAATGAGGTGATTTGTCTTCGGGCAGAATAAGGAAGAGTCATAGCCACAAATTGAAAGGAATTCAATTTATCGATAGAATGTTGGGGCTCCAATTTAATGGGCTCCAGGAATGTTTATTTGCTTTTTATACGGTTTTATGCAAAGTTATAATGTTCGGCCTCTTTCAACTGAATTCACTGATGGTATTCTTCATTAAGTTTGAAATACTCTTGTTGAAATTATTATTTTTTTAAAGTTTGCGTTATTGCTTTATATTTGTGTGAAGAGGATATCTGAGTATATAAGCCAAATGGATTTTTAGGGTACAAGTTCAATAAAATTATTAATTAGTAAACAAAACTATGGAGAATTTGAGAGAGTTGATTTGATTTTATTTTAGCCACTAACTCATTCATGTGATTACTGGGCTTGGAAGATGAAGTTTGCGCAAGAGTTTGTATGTATTCAATGTTTACAGATGACAGAAGTAAGCTGATTGCTGTATTAAATGTCCTGTCTGCTATCTAAGTGGTATAAAATAATTTAAGATCTGAAGTCATGGACTAACCTAGGTTGTGTGTCCTGCTACCGGAAAATATCAGTTCAAGCGTGTATGTATGAATACTAATTATAATAGTAGAAGAAACGAAAGACATTTACTACGATCACTGTAAGTGGAAAGATATTATCTCTGCCTACCGCAATGAGAAAGAAATGTATCAAAAGGAAACAAGTTGCATTAAAGTAATTCTTGAGATTAAATGTTTTATAAATATTTAAGCAAAAGATAACAATTAATTTACATCTAAGCCGAGAGAAAGTCAACTGAGGCCAGCGGTTTAGCAAGTAATGATTTATTCACTGTAACCTTTGAACTAACTTGAATTGCTTCAAGCTGTGCAGTGTTAAACAATTATCTAAGTGCCTACGCTAAGTACTAAGATTACACGACTTTTTTAGTCGAAATAATATAATAAGTGCATTATGATAGATGCCCTAATTCATCGAAGGTAATTTGGCACGATTAGAACGAAACATAATACTAATATAATTTAAGTTTAATAATTAGTAAATACGTAATAACTTATGATAGTATGTTTAAATTTTAGTATTTCAGTTTATATTTTTGTTTAAATTGACATTAAGAGTAAAATAATGACGTGATTTTTTATTTCAGCGAGACGCCTACGCCTTATCGTTTTTGGTTTTAAACTTTAGTGTTGTGGCTAAATTGTCTTAGGTTGTTACATTTGAACCGTAAGAAGTTCACCTATGCTCGTCACTCTTCCTAACGTTTTATTACAATATTTACGTAAAAAAAATCAACAAAACAGTATTACTACACCAATGAACTGAAAAAATAAACTTTATTGTTGTAATGAAAAGGACAGGTAACCCCGGCAATACCTCTAGCGTTCAAACGATTTCTCATACAATACTGTCACCGGTGATACAGCTGGTAAATTGGATAAAAATGAACAAATGCGATACGGGTCGAAAGTAACGTAAAATGTAACAAAAGTTACATTCTGGTAACAACGCGATTACTTTTTTGTACCGTGAATCTATTGTTCTCACAACCGATTTTAGACACTTCAACCCTAGACTACAACTGTCATAATGCACCTATATATAGTTGGTTCCTAACAGAAAATAAAAAGCTTGCAAAACAGATACACTAATTAGAATAAAGAATCTTTTTTCATCTACCCTCAGTAAAGTGAACAGTGTTGGAACTAGCTTGCAATTTAAATGTGTGCTTTTATTTAGTTTTCATACTCAAATACTAGTGAAATTGTATGTATATCCAAGAACAAGTGACGGTTTCGTGAAATAATATTGAACTTCATACTTAACGTCCACAATAAACACTTTCAGTGATACAAAAAAAAAATTAAATTTTTACGTAATACAAAATGAAATGTTATCAATGTGTAAACGACTTTCAAGACGAAAATGTGATACAATGCGATGGGTGTAAGCGGAATGTGTGCCTGACGTGCAGTAACCTAACAAGTAGTGAGGCTAGAGTGATGGGTCTGAAATCAAAACGTACATTGGTATTTCTGTGCAGTCCGTGTCGGGAGGCACTATTTCAAGTACCAAAGCTTATAAAATGTTACGATGCTGTACGAGAAGAATTAGATGATATAAAAATATTGCTAGCTACCACCAAAGCTCTGAACAACCCCAGCCCTCAAACCTACCAACCACCGTCTAACAGTCTCACCAACACCAATGCAATTATCGAAGAGATGGCAGAGCGTGAACGACGTGCCAGCAATCTCATTCTAGTGGGTATAAAGGAATCCACCTCGGACAATGCCGAAACCCGGAAAACCAATGATGAGGCTGCTGTAATAAAGGTCTTGGAACAAATTGCAGGGGCAAGCATCCCTAAAGTTGTAAATGTGCTCAGACTGGGTCAAAAGAGTGATGCAAGGCCAAGGCCTATTAAGATCATTCTCGGGAGCCGCTTGGATGCTATAACCATACTCAAGAATAAAAAAAAAGCATGCAAGGAGGTAAGAATTTACAATGATCAAACGCCACAGCAACGAGAAGAGCTCAAACAACTCCGCGAGAATCTGAAGGATCGTCTAAATAAAGGTGAGACTAACCTTACTATAAAATATGTTAGTGGAGTCCCGAAAATTATGAAGTTAAAAAACTGATCAGCGACAACTCTCCATACACTAACTTAATATTTTACTATACTAATCTATGTTCATTGTCAGCTAAATTCGACCTTCTGTTGCTTGACATAAAAATAAATGAGCCAGCATTCATAATCATCACAGAAACTTGGTTAAAGAGCAATGATAGAAACTGTACTTACTCCATACCGGATTACACATTATTTAGAAAAGACCGCAAGACAGGCACAAAGGCAGCAGGAGGGAAATCGGGTGGGGGAGGAGTGGCTATATACGTGAGAAACTCTGTCAATGGCTTTCCTATTACTGCAAAAAGAAACAAGCATTATATGCAGGATAACATTGAATCGCTTTACCTTGATATTCAGTTTGGCATACACCACTTTCTACTTGTTGGTGTCTATAGGACTGATACAAACACAGATGTTGATAACATATTGTTAAGCAAATTGCTACTGGCATCGGAAGGCAATAATGTCATTATAATAGGTGACTTTAACTACCCAGACATCACATGGCCCCTCAGAGCTGAACAAAAGATGAGTGATACTTCTGAGCTATTCAAAAGTATGTTCTTTCAAAGTAATCTATTCCAACTGGTATCAAGCCCAACCAGATTTCGTACCAATCAAACTCCATCATTACTAGACCTAATAATGGTCAATGACACTGCTCCTATATCAGATATTGAACACCGGCCTCCTATAGGCAAGAGCGACCACTGTGTTCTACAGTTCCAAATGCAATGTACTACTACAAACTCCATTTCTCAGCTGCAACGCAAGCGGAACTATCGACACATCGACTATAGTGCTTTTAATATAGATCTCAACAGTGCCCTAGACAAACTAAGCTGTGCTGCAGAAGTTGTACCTCTTTGGGATAGCTTTAAGGAAACAATGAACGGGGTTATTGATAAACATGCACCCTTAAAAAACACCAAGAGGAAGGTCAAAAATAAACCCTGGATTAATGAAAACATGAAGAAACTATCCTTGGAGAAAAGGAAACTATGGGATGTTTACAAATCCAGTAAAACGGATGAGTCATATCAGAACTACAGGGTAATTAGTAACAAATGTGTGGATGAATCTAGAAGACTAAGAAGACAATATGAATGTAACATATTAAATGGTGGGGATAAATCATTCTATTCCTACATCCGCAGTTGTATATCATCCAGAGTGTCAATTCCGCCCGCTATTAGGAACTCAAGGGGTGATCTAATGTCTGACCCAGCTGATATAGCCAATGCATTTGCGGAAGAGTTTCATAAAGCTTACTCCGTAGAACCACCTCTAAACCACTCACCACATATCTGTAGTGCTCGTGTTAATGAATCCTTATGTGATATAAATTTCTCTATAGAAGACATAACAAAGATCCTAAAAAATCTTAATGTGAATTCCTCAGCCGGACCAGACAATATACCCAATATAGTATTAAGGAACAGCACTGATACCCTAGCACCTGTGCTGGCATGCCTTATGCAATTATCATTTGCGAATAGTCTTCTTCCTCGGGATTGGAAACATGCCATTGTGACACCAGTATATAAAAGTGGTGACAAGCTGGACCCATCCAGATTTAGATCTATCAGTCTCACTAGTACTATAGGAAAATGCATGGAGAAAATCATATGCCAGCACATCAAGCAGTTTTTGAATCGACACAACATAATCTCTATAAAACAACATGGATTTGTTGAGAAAAGATCAACTGTTACCAACCTACTGTCGGCTGTGCCCCAGTGGTCCAAGCAACTGGACAGTAAACAACCTGTGGACATCATTTACCTTGATTTTGAGCGTGCTTTTGATAAAGTTCCACATGGTCGCCTTCTACTGAAGCTAGAGCACTTTGGTATTCGAGGCAAATTGCTGAAGTGGCTGGAAAACTATTTACTTAGCAGAACCTATCAGGTTAGGGTGGGGAGTGCACTGTCAGACAAACGAGATGTACTAAGCGGTGTTCCCCAAGGTTCAGTGCTTTCTCCAATTCTGTTTAACATATACACCAATGACCTTATAGCGTTGATAGAGTCCCAATCTTGTTTTTTTGCTGATGACGGCAAGTTCTTCGGCAATCCTCTGACCCATTCCGGAGAGCTGCAATCTGATCTGGATAGGCTACAGGGCTGGACCATAGAGTGGATTGCTAAACTGAATGCTGATAAATGTACAGTTTTACGCCTGGGCAAAAACAACCCCAACACACTATATACTATTGGAACCACAACAATTACTACTGTGACTACACAAAAAGACCTAGGAGTCACAATTGCTAATGACCTAAGATGGGCGAACCACATAGACAATATAGTGAAAAAAGCGAACTCTTTCCTATATGTTATACGCAGATCCTTCCAGTATTTGTCACCGGTAACCTTCATTAGAATTTACAAAACATATATAAGACCACTTTTAGAATATGGTTACCAAATATGGAACCCTTACCTTGTTAAGGATATTTATTTGCTGGAAAGTGTACAAAGAAAAGCCACAAAAATACCTTATGGTTTCCGGCGGAAAACTTATGAGGAACGGCTGAAACTACTGAAACTGCCAACTCTTAGAGATCGAAGAGCAAGGGGTGACCTCATTGAGTGCTATAAAATCTTGACCAACAAATATAACTTACCCAATATTGGCGACATATTTGTACGACAATAGAAAAATTACTCATCCCGTGGACACAACCTTACTCTTGCACGCTCACACACTCATTCGTTGACAGCTTACCACTCCCTAAACAACCGTGTTGTGCAGCAGTGGAACAAATTACCTGAAGAAGTGGTGTCAGCAGCAACGCTAACCGCTTTCAAGTGTCGCCTGGATAAATGGCTTCTAGTGAACAATAAACAATAAAAGTGATGTGGACTACTAACAAAGGCTGAACTATACTCCAACACCATGAAGTGGACATACCAGCACTTTGCTGCTCGTCCATAGTCCAAATAATAATAATAAATAATAAATAATAATAAAAAATAGTATTTATAATATCAATCCAAACTAAGTCATTTTTAATAACCCTTCTTAATGCTTCACTGTAGTCGGGTAAAAATAATGGTTCTGATTAAATATATGAGAAAAAGTAATGAACATACATTTGAGTACGCGTTTATTAGTCTAGACAGCAGTGCTTTTTAGGTCAAATTATTTTGGACTCCAAAAATTATGATTGAGGTGTTATTCGAGTCAGAATAACATGGAGAATTAAAATTGTCGTAGCGTTAGAAAAATACGCCATTCTTCTTTTTTACCGCAGTTATATGTTCATATATTTCGCGAAAACTTCCAACAAAATTCATTTCTAATTCTATTTATAATACTCGTGAACTTTCAACATCGTGAAAAAGAGATGATACTACAAAGTGTTATATCTATATTTATTTATGAAAAAAGATACACTCAACGAACTAAGCCAGTATTACCACATGCTTTGGTCTAGTAAGCCTCTTACCGTCTCAAAGCAAATCGTAAATATCGAGTGCGGGGCATTTTGTTGTAGCTAGTACAATAATACGCGTGTGATTTCATACTTAGAAAAAGCAGCTTCATTGCTGGATTGGCCTGAATAGGATTTAACTATCCGATCCGTTAATTTTATTCTTATATACTTAATATTTTTATTAGATTTCAGCTTTTATATATCATCAGTTCAAAGTAATAAAAATATTATATAAGAATAAAACGTATCCCTATAGTTAAATCCTATTCAGGCCAGAATATGATTAGATACTTTTATATACCATCATAGTGATTTTCCAGTTGCGTCCAAGGTTTGCACCTTGGAACTTGGAGTCCGTTTACTATCGGTTTTTCTGGGGGTGACTACAGTCTGAACTCACAACCCTAAGATGAAAGCCGGCACCAGAGCCATATTCGTTGTTTAGTAGATGGACGTTATGTTTGGCTTGGGTCCCAAAGGTGTTAATGTTAATAGGGCACCCTACTATTAGACAAATCATTTTCGAGGCGACTAATAGATTAAAGAGCAACAACTATTTGATTGCTAAAAAAATGGCAGCGATTAAATATTTTAGCAACAAATAATTTCACATGAGCTTCTAAATGCAAGGATTCTTAAAAACCTAAAACTAGCCAATATATTAAATAGGGTCTATGAAATCATAGATAAGATGCTATAAATAATGATTTGGCGATTAATGTTGTGGGATAACAAACATTGCATTATTGGCAACTAAGTCTTCCAAATAAAATACAGTATTGGGCTGCGATTTGTCTGATTGTAAAAAGTAAAGCAGGTAACATAATTAATTTTTAAGATTATTATTGTTTGTAGACTCATAAATTAATGAAAACGGCGACGGATCACCGGTGACTGTTATCGTAGACTACGATGACTTGGTTCAATGTTCCTGACCGAAATTATGATTCGCGAGTACGAGCGAAGCGAGCTCATGGACTCCGCGCCCCGACAAGGATAGATTGGGTTAGAAAGGTAGGCGGATGTCTCGCAGAATTGATTATTTGTAGTGAATGTTTCGCGATTGTAAGAAAAATGAAATAATATAAAGAAAACGGGAAGTAACGCGATCATGGTCGTGGTTTATGTGTAACCTGGTCGAAACGTCAGGCAATCAAAGGTATGTAAGTACCTATACCATGATCACGTTAATTCCTGTTCTCTTTATAATATACCATGGAATGCGAGAGTTTAAAAGTTAGAAAAATGAAAGTCAAGAAATAAAACTACAGACGGAAAATAATTTTATTGCATATCACTTATTGCATTTCAGAGATCGTAAAATTTCACTAAGACTATGTTTCTTATGACCTTGTTCATTATATCTTCTTAACTCAGTTCACTTTATAAACAACCTCGTAGTATAATTTAAGAAAGCCTATACACTACTTTTTTTCGCCGTCAAGTTTTCGCTTATCAATAAATTTAGTTGCCAAAACCAAAAGTCAATGTTAGTTTAAATTAAAAGAAATTTATACTATACAATTGGCGAAAGCGTATAACGTGCCTCTTTTTTTATTAAAGTAAAAAATTACTTTGTACAAAATGCATAAATTTACAAAACTGATTAGACTTCTTTTGAATGTTTCTATTACAGACAGCGTGTAAATTGGTTGTGGAGATTGTTACGTAAATGCTGAAATCGCGTGGTAAGTGAGCGCTGGGAATAAAATAACACCCAATCATACAGCCCCAATAACAACCGACCCGCATTTTTAACTCAATTTCTATTAGGTACCACCTTTTTATCGTTTAACGAAATGGCGGCCGCGAGTCATCAAAAGCCCTCGAGTTTCTCAGCGCAATCCAATAACAATAAAAAAAGCAATAAAAATGTATATTATTTATTGACGACTTCCTATTTCGACTGGAGACTAACGGCCCGACAAATTGTCAAAGACTGTTAGTACAACTGGTTTTGATTATAAAATGTGCTAACCATTTTTTTCATTTGACCAATTTAACGAATTTAAGTTACGCTTAGCATTTTAGCTGTCCTAGAATTTCTTAAAAAAAATTACTCACATTACGTTTAACTCACGGCATTATAAAGTACACCTTTGATAATGCCGTGAGGTGAAACCGTTCAGGTTAAAAATAAAAACAAAATAAAGTGTGGAAAAGTACAAGTGATATCATTATTCAATTTCACTTTCATACATGTGTAAGAAGCATTTTAATTTAGGACATCTTAAAGTAAGGCAGTTTTTATCATTAAATAACAGAATAAATATTAAAAAAAAAAAATACGGCACAATTTAGAAGTTGTGTGAACACGATAAAGCTTTAGGTTTGTAGTTTTTGTGTGGATAGAAAGAGCTCGGGAGTGAAAGAACAGGCTCGCTGAGTGCCTGGACTGTTAGAAAATTATGTAAAAGCACGTGCGTGCAATAAGGCCCATTTAGACGGGGAGAGTTTTTTGCTTGCGATTAACGAAAAATAAAAAAGTTGCTTTGTTTAAACATTCGCAAAAACAATAGCCACTTACTCGTCTTCGTTAGCGAGAATTGCCAGCCAATTTCATATGGACAGTGTCGGTCGAAACAGAAGTTAAAACTTATCGCATTAGATAATCTTTTTTTTTACAGACGATATGCCACTTGTGAATCTCGTATGATATAATCGTAGGCGAGAATGTATTATTTGCCGGTATGGAAACATTTTGATACTATAATGGTTTGGCGATTAGTCCTGATGAGAGTAGTGTACAATTTCTTGAACCGAATCGTGCGAGAAACTATCTAAATGGGCCTTTAGTGTTATAGACTATCAATCTGGACATTACAAGTGGCGACGAGGATGAGACTCGAACCCACGGATTCAAAATACAAGAATTATGAGGATGGGGCATTTGAATAATTAAGGCGTGTTCCTATGTTAGTGGTTGAACAATTATCATCGAGTAGCACTAGATTTATGAACGTACACCTAAATCTAGCATAAGCGTTTAGCATAAATTTACTATTATGCTTATGTTAGAATTAACGCGACTGGCACGCATTGCCACTTTGTGATGCCAAAATACCAGTTAGGTTGAAGCCACATGTCCATAAAATCATGGACTTTCCTTTTAAATGATTGTGAAGTATGGTCCATGCTTGTGGTGACGGAGAGAGTATACAAGTCATTTCATCCGAAGGGTGTCGTAAGAGGCGACTAACGGCAAAGTACGCGGACTATATCACTACGGGTTAAGAAAAATTCGAAATAAAACCCAGTTTCAAACCGTCTGGCCAGCGTGGAAACAGTAGGCCAAAGCCTCCCAATATTACTTTTTTACTTTTAAAATTTCTTTATTAAAAATATAAAACAAATACGTTGCACATATTTATGTTGTAGCTTATAGACTAATATTATGCGTAACAACAATAACTAAAATTACTCTGTAAAGGCTAGTGTCACCTATGTTAAACATTAAAAAATATTGGTAAAACAACTGTTTTGACATAAGCGAATGTATAAACTAAATAAGAATAAATATAATGTACGGTTAGCTTACCAATACATTCGAAATTTCATGACTAATATATAAGTAAATGAAATATTATTCCACCTCGGGACATCCACGGAATCAAAGATCAACAAATTTATTACGTTACTGTTTAGAATTGAAGTAAAAGTTGATTCAAATAGCCAATCGAAAAGAGGGTAGGTAGTTTCCTATATTATGTTTGTCATCACGCGGTGAAACGGCAGCAGCGCGCACGCGCATCGGGAGTGGGGGAGGCTTATGTCCAGCAGTTTATTGCGATAGGCTATGGCAGCAACATAAGCAGGAACTGCGTTGTGCACGGGTGAAATCACGCGTAAAGATTGCGTGAGGATCTCTCACATCCATGGCAGTCTCAAGGTATTGACATTGTAGAAAAAATGCAGGAGAAAGAAAAAAAAACCACCTCGCTGGTGCAATGAAGTTCTGCTGTAACCACCAGGTGTACGAGAGCCATGAATGTCTGGCCATGCCACCTCTGCCAGACGCAGGTGGTAGGGGTGAAAAAAGTGCTGAATTGTCATCTTAGAAGAGATATACTCGTACATGCCAATAGTCTCACTGCCACCACTATGGATGCTCAATACCATGCAAACTGCAAAAGCAAAAGCCGGAAAGCGGACCAGTACAGTTATTTTTTTGATAATTGTTAAAGGTCGAACCTGTCGTCTTATTTTATAATAACTATATCAAAATAACTGTTTCGTGGTAAACGCCCCTCATGGAGCCTCACCTCGACTTGGAATGTATCCAAACCAGGGTAAGTTTAGTGACAATAGTGCTACTTGTTTCTGATAGGAACCTATTAAGAGAAATAATGTTCACAGCACTTGGAAAACACAGCAAAGATGTTTATTAGGAAGTGTACACATACGTAGAAAATGAATGAAAAGGTGCGTTATAGTAAACGATATCGTTTCCAGTTAGCGTGAATAAAGATCAATTTAGGCGACGTGGAAAAATTCTTGAGCATTTCGTTAAATAAATATCAACCTTATTCAATTTGGATAAAGCTGTAAATAGTCTGCAGTAATTTGATAAGACTTAAGTAAGTTTTGCATACTTTTTTGGCTTTATCTTAAAGAAATAAGGTTTTTATTTAAGTAAAACCTGAAAACTGCTTTAGCATTTTTCCGCCTGCTTTGAAATGGCATCAAAACTTGTCGAGTTATGGAACATTGACAAGCAAGAGAAGCTACCATAACGAACTGAAATGAAAACTTCCCTGAAAATTTGTGTAAAATGAAATTTCTATTCATAAGCATTTATGATTAAATTACAACATACGCCATCTGATGAATTTACATTTTAATATAAAAAACATGTTTTCCCCTTCAAAGGCATAATAAAAATTGTTCCCAAAAAACACCCTAATGTAAATACTTCATGTCACTTCCATTTTCCATACCAAATGATTCATGAAAGCAGGGAGCAATTTATAGGCCGCCTGGTCAGCGGTATGCCTATCCCTTAGTAAAGTAAGCCATTTGGATTATACGAAGCGATACTCGTGAACATGGAATTTATGGTTATGTGAGGCTCAAGGCTGAAGTTATAGTGATTGACCAGTGTTTTTAAGATCGGTTATGAGCTGTTGTTTATTGATGATATGGAAAATATTTATATTGTTTACTCGTTATAGATATAACAGCTAAACTGCTGCAACCATATCAAGTATTGATAGTTACGAATGAGTTACATAAATGTTCAACAATAACGTGACTAAATTGTGGATTAAATGAAATTGATGTCGTTATATCGTACGTCTCTTTCTCATTTGATTGAGGTACGCAGACATAAAAAGTCCACGAGCTACAATCTTGGTTAACGCTTTCTATTTCTTCTAGGTTCATAGTACTGTTCCGGACTTTCTTTAAAACATCCTCGACATGAGTGATATCCATACGTTTAGGTTGGCTATTACTGGACAGCGGTTGTCTTTATTTTAATATTATACTTAATATGCATGCATGGCATGATATTGAATCTGCGTAGTCACTAGCAGCCAGTATTCAATCATTTAAAGTGTAGTAAGAGATACTTTTCTTTATCTGTTGGTTTTTGGACATGAGAGAAAGGCAGGACGGATGTGGTGCGGCACGAATTATCGCAGGATCCCTTCCGGTCCCTTTTTATTTTACCATATTTGGGCATTTTATTAATGGCCGCTACCACCTTGAACCATGTCGGTCACAGAATATCTTTGTTTGTGCATTTTAAATATTGTTTACTTTGTAGTAGTAATAATAAGCAATACTGGTAAACGATGAAGCAGAAGGCTGGTAAACGAGCAATTTTAATACTATTAAATGTATAGAATCAGTCACCGCCGAACCCTGGAATATTTTACACAGCAAATATATTTTTACAACATCTAGATTTCTTTATGATAATGTTATTATTTGTTTTTAATTCATTGTTGGTATTGATTCAGAGTCAGACTATTAGTATCTCGAAAGTCTAGAGGTTAATGTGATGTCAAATTTAAAATATCATCGGAAGAAGCCCAGGTGCCCATAACTGATAATGATTTATTACCGATTTTATTCATATACACGCCACACGAACATCTAGTAAATACGTGGAACAACTAATTTCTCCGTCTATCATGATTCCAAACCATTCACTATAGCAGTAACAGTCGTTAACGAATCCACGTAGTAAACAAACGAGTAAACCTTTTTAGCAGTAAATAAAGATTGACAAATGACACGGTGGCAAGAAAGAGATTTTTGGTGGAAATGTAGCAAAAAACGGCTTTCTCGTATAGAAATACCATGGTGATTCGTAGCTTGATACACACGGGAGTTCTGAACGACGCCAATCAAAATTGTCAACGAGTTTGATAATAGACACGTTTGTTTATCAGGCAAAGCTACGTTTTTGTCTAGACTGGTATTGTTTGTTGTACCTACTGATTAGAAAATGTAGTTAAATATATATATAGGACTACCTTTTGTACCGCAGTAACGCTTAAATCGAATAATAAATTATTTGGCATAAATAATATATATAAAAGTTTCAGTCAAACACGCAGTTAGACTGAAAAATGCGGAGCGAAAGCTTCTATTGTGACTGGGACTAGGATGAAGGAGAGGATTAGACCAAAGTAAAATAATCTTTGAAATTATTTTATAGATTGCTTTCAATCATGCCACCGGAATGTGGAAGTCTTAAAAATAGCCTTAGACATAATACTACCTCACCTTCCAGATGAGATTGTCTGACTGTTAAAATATGTTCTGGCCTACAGAATAATTTAGGTGCTAACGTTAATAGTTGTTGCCCCCCGTCGCCGCCCGCTTGTAATCCCTGGCCCGTAATACCTCGCATTCCGGGGATAAATAGTACATTTAAACGTAAATACTAACTGAACTATATTAAGTCAATTAGTAAAGTGTGAATAAGAATTTACACCAGCTGTTGTTATTAATTGTAATTTATTCATATTAATAAAGGTAATTGTTCACCAACACGACCGGTATATGTTATCCTATGTATTATTTCAAGATATGAAATATCACTATACTAATATCGGCTGAAGAGATCTGCCGTTCAGTCGTCTGAAAATGACAAACATCTTCACAAACCATTATATTTATGATAATTAGTAGGAGTGAGCCTGGACTATAACTGGAGATAAACCTGGGCTCTTGGGTTCGAAGTAGAAAGTAACTACTAATAAGCACTACAAAGAAGTAATACTCCAGAAGTTAGACAGAAGTGAAAATTTTGGTCAGAATTATGCATATACCTATATAAAAAGGAATCACATTTGAGCTTTCACTTCAAAATAAAGAAATACGCATGAAAAAGAAGGTAAATAAGTCGATATCATTCCTCAACGATACGCTTGTACGCAAATACCTTCCGATCTCGTCTACATCTTATCCATTTCTTATTACCTAATATTTCACCCTAACCTACCAACAATTCATCACTCAAGTTTCTGTACCATCATTTTATGACACTACAATTTGTAAATAATAGAGAGGTTGGCCGTTCGCTAGAACCGTATCACAAACACTGTCAAAATTTGATTGATTGAAATGTTAGCACACAAGGCCGAGAAATGGGATAGGCGTCAACAAATAAAAGAGGCAAATACGAAACCAAAAGTATATCGATAGACATGTTCATAATTCACACAGAATGAGAAATAGAAAAGCTTATGAGGATTTTCATTTCGATTATTAACCAAATTTGGCTCAGTGAGTTTATTTACATGTCATTGTTTGTTAATTTATGTTTTTTTGCTAGATAATTCAACTTATCGCAGTGAGAAAACATTGTTTGACAAATCTGTATAACAATTGGCTTTTTTAAGCATTTAGGCCATAAATGTAACAATATACTTCAGAAATAACCATTCAAGAATAAGTATACGTAGTTAATTATTATCTATTCTGTGCCCGTACTCCAAATCTAGGACAGGAGTGTTGCTAAACTAAAAAATGTTAGATATTTTGTCAACATCAAACAGAGTCTCTAGCACTGCACTCCGTTTTTAAAAGCCTATGTATAATTCAGTCAACTTTTTCATAAAATATGTATAAGTTTTTCTAAAATTTAATATTATTAACATTATTAAAATAAATAGATATTATTTTGAAAATCACAATTCAATGCCGGAAAGCTCTAAAAACGTGTCTAATCGCAACCATGGGCGATTAGTTCTATAAATTTCAACAAGAAGAACCAAACTCATAAGTAAAAAAATCACCATTAAATTTGTTTAAGTTAATTCTAAAACGTGTGATAAAATATTAAATAACTTATAGAATACCAAAATAAATTTAACCGAAGGCTTGTGGACACTCTAGAATAATTTATTGTGAAAATAAATTAGCAGAGAAAGTTTCTACAAGTAGCGTTGCATTAAACAAGTCTTCGAATCGATTTCACTAATGATAGGAGCCATGACCAAGTTGCACTAGACTCCGTTACCACGTCATGAGAACTTACTTTCAGTTAAATAGATTTTCATTGGTGAAGTCTCAGAGTTGATATGTAACTCTTATCATTGTACATCAACATTAGGTGTAGCATACCACGGATCACAATAATTTTAGCTAATTATAAAACGCGCAGTCATCCCCCTTAGAGCGATATCTTCCGATCAACCATACGGAAGAATGGAAAAATGAAGATAGTGGTGTAGCTGATACAATCAAACTAAATCACACCAAATGTCATTGCGTAAAATGTGTTTTTTTGCACAGTAACAAATTATAACAATAAGTCAGAACTTAACTTAAAGCTGAACTTACGCCCAGTCATTTTTAAAACCAGTGAAAAATGTAGATACACCAAAAATGGTACGTAATAAAAATGAAAGCTTTTTTATTTATTCAACACTTTCCTTTCTTTATAGCCTCGTGAGTTTGCTCTCAAAAATCCTTTTGGACCTCGGGGAGGTAATTTGGATGAGAAATAACAATATCCTTGGTACAACAGGGTCTTTTACAAAAGGACATAAATATGTAATTATATTTATTCTAAGACCGGTGGTAAATTTAATACTGTTAATTACATTTGGAATGGGCACGTTCCACATTGTTTCAATACGGCAACATGGGTGGAATGTTTTTATTAGCCACATTGGGAATAATCACTTGTTGAGAATTTCTGTGGGGCTCGTTTATTACGTAAAAGATTTACATATACGTTGAAAGGGTTTTTGGAATAATGTAATAAAGCAACATTTCATATTGAGGTATTTAACAAAAGAGTGTTGAATCATCTCAGAAAATTCGCTACATTTAAAATATTTTCATCATAGCCACATCTGTGTGATCTCAAAACGTAGCACCACGAACAGTGTATTGTCGACTACGTTTCGCTACTTATGTTTTCGGCTTATGTTAGACGGTGAGCGGTCACCCGTCGCTTTCATCGAGCTTGGCAAGTATTAGAAAAGAGAAAATTAAAATGTATGGCATTTGTATCACTCATTCACAGTCCTTTGTTTATAATGAAAATTATAGTAGTATTAAGAAAAATAGCCAATATACACAGCATGATTTTAAAACTTACCCACTTGTCTTCAATTGCTCACTCGTTTAATTTTACCTGTCACAAATTTCCCTGGGGCGCAGTGCATCACTCCGGGATAAAAAATACAACCGTTTGGCTGCTTTGAGTGCCAAAAATAACAAATATGAATATCCATTGCGTCATTTGAAGTCGACCAACTGGCGAAATAATTCTGCCTTATAGAATCCCAAAATACACAGCGTGGCTCTCTTAAGAGGATTACTGTACGTCATTGGGGTGTAATTATTATGTTGTTAAGCGCAGCCAGTCTTTTTTTTTTAACGTGTGGAAACCCCCACGGGCTTCACCCCATCGGTGCCGACAATAGGGTGGGCGTGTCGGAATCGGACCGACTAAAACCACACGGTGTCCTTCCCAAGTGTCCATTGCCGGGCACCCCGGGTAAGCCCTCGCAAGGATAACCCCAGGGTTGCCGGCGGACATTGGCTGCCACCGCGGCCTCGCCTGGTGGGGTCGGGTTATATTCCGCGTCGGTGAGTTGGCAAGCGTGTGTAGGACACACACGACACGCCTCCTCCACGGCCTGCTTCTGTAAGGACGGCGAGTCGGCCAACTGCCGTCCTCAGGCCCCGATCATGGAGGTCGGTAGTCCCGGAAGTAGACGACTCTGCGGCGTCCACGCCGCAGACTGCGGAACACTCAGGGGGCATGGTTCTCTCCAGCTCCCTCCCCGCTGCCTCTTTCGCGCGCATTACCTGCTCGCAGAAAGCGGCGGCGGCGTGCCATTTGCTCCCGTCGGAGACCACGGCCCTCACCATGGTCTACAAAGAAAGAACGTCCACGCCCAGGACCGCAACGAGATCCCGGCGCTGACTCGCCCACGCAGGGCACTCCACCAACGTGTGGAGCACCGTGTCTTCGCCAGGATCCTCGCAGTGCTGGCACTGCGGTGTTGTCTCCCGGTGGATGCGCCATAGATACCTACCGAAGCACCCGTGCCCGGTAAGTATCTGGCACATCCGGTAGGAGAGGTCACCGTGGTGCCTCTCCAACCACTCCTTCATGATCGGTCTCACCGCCGCAATGGTGGATTACCCCCACCTTGGATGCTCAAGTCGCACCCGCCATGTCTCCATGAGTTCCTGGCGGAGCTGGGACCGCTGAGCCCTGATTTCTCGGGGCTCCGCCCTATGGCCCCGCTCCAGTGCCTCCTTGCGCCACTGATACAGCAATGCAAGGGCTCTCGCTACCAGGTCCCATGGAGGGGTCCCGGCTAGGAGACATGCCACCTCGACAGAGATCGTGCGATATCCCCTGATCACTCTGACAGCCATCGCTTTTAATGGGCTATTTAATATAGCCACGTTGCGGGCCGCCAGAGTCTCCATCTATACGGGAGCCCCGTACAGGGCCATGCTTCGCACGATCCCCAGGTACAGTCTCCTAGTGGGGGCGTTGGGTCACTTAACGTTGGGCATTAGCCGCGATAGCGCGGCCGCAGGCCCCCTCAGTTTTGGGACCAGACTTCGGAGATGAGGTCCGAAGTCCCATCGGCTATCGAGTACGAGCCCAAGGTACTTCGTCGTGGGCTCGATGCCGATGTTTACGCCCCCTACGGAAATACTGGTTCCCTCCGAACGCAGCCAGTCTGGCACATCTTTTTTCCTTTAAAGCAATGCTGGTATAGAAACACGTTGTAGTCTCTAATCTGCTTGTCTATACACTAATCACTCAAAGTGACATAATTTATTTTAGATGATTAATGGCAGTTACAAACAGTTTGATCAAATCGGCATGACTGTTAAATTTGAACAAAATGAGAACAAATAATTTAAAGAAATATAAATTTGATCAAACAGTTTCATCACACATGGCGAACGATAAATAAATCAATTTTCTACAAACCGTTTGATTACCCATGAAATTTGCTCATAATATATTCTGCCACATACATTCATGCCAATTTGATCAAACTGTGGGAAACTGTCAGTTTAATCAAGTTATTTGAACGTTCATGGCGGTCATAATAGGCCAGCGAAACGTTTTAATTTCAGCTACTTTGGTTTTCTTCGACGTATTAGATTAGAGGCTGAGGAGTATTCTGATACAACTCTCTTATTTTACAAGTTATCGCCCGAAATGGACATCGCCATGAAAACCTGTGTAATTGGCTCGCGGGTAATCCAGTATAAACCATACATGCAGTATGGTTACGTCTTTCGTGCGGGCTCTAATTTGAAACTCAACTCAATGTCGTACTTTAGGCATATTGAGCTATCAAAATGTTACGTATTTGTTTGCCATAACGATGTTCGTGTATTGTCTGAGTCCTAATGTGCAGTAATCCGATTTCGTCTACCCAGAAAGAGAATATATTTAATAAATATCCCCTTTAAAGGCAAAATTGTGTTGTGCTAAAATGATATTTATTTATTTCCCAATATATTTTTCAATATACATTGTGCATTTCATCGAATTCGGTGTTCATTACCTATATGAATGTAATTAAGAAAACGCAAAATGTCTAGCATTATCTGATTGTGGATAATGGTTTTGGTTAATTGAACATTTAAAATACGGTTAGTGCAATAATTTCGAGAAAGCATTATTACTTTGGACATTTCATCGCATTGAAAATGTAAACATTTTTACCAAATTTGAAATTTAAATCGAGACTGAAATGTAAGTACCGATTGAATGTTTATAGTTTTATATCCAAAAAAATACAAAGTTACATCAGGCGAGTATTACAGCGTTTCAGAGTTACTACGAATATTTATTATAACGAGACTCCACCTAAAAGATTAAGTGCTTTATTATCCAAATATGCAAAAATGAAAGACTAAGAGCGTTATGAAATGTTGGGGTCACAATGCGCTGTATTGTAATTTGATTGTGGTTTATTTAAGTATACCTACACTTTGAGTACATAATGATTTGAATTTTTTTGGGGTACCAAGACCCTTGGAGCCCGTACCAACCACACCTGCATGATGGCACACTTATTTATTGATAGCTCAAAAGCCAACTCTAAAGCCTTCTAAAATTTTGGATCTGACAAACCTACAACTACATTGACAGCCTCCGTGGCATAGCGGGAGTGAATGCGGCCGCTACGCAGGAGGCGCGTGTTCTATCCCTGCTTAATGTAAATATTTATATACATGAATATGGGTATTTGAATTGGTCTGGTCGTGCCTCGGAGAGCACGTTAAGCTGTCGGCCCCGATAGCCATATTAACATCTATGGCAGACGTTACGGGTAGTTGTAGCTTTCAATAATCCAACAACTGGTCTAACTGCTATGCTTCAACATCATCTTTGGGTTGTGGAGGTCAGTGGCAGTCGCTTCACGGAAAATATCGAAGTTCAGCCAAATCCGCAGTTAGACTGGTAAAGCGTACCACATACTGTAATCTGAAAGCTTCGGATACCACTGCTATTAACGCTAAGATTAAGAGGATCAATGACTATCTGATTGTTGAAGATGGTATGAACAGTAATAAGGTGCCATTCCATCGACCTAACTTTTTCCTTATAGGAAGAGCATGACTCTCACATTTTATTCTCTTTGTCCCAAATATAGATTGTTCAAAACAATTTTTATCAACGAAGTTTGTACGTTATTTAAAATGTTTGTATGTAAAATTCATTAATAAAGACAAGGTTTTCCTTGTTTTTCATCTTTAATCCAATCGTCAGATTGACATAAGCAAACCTCTTTTGGTATTATAATAATAAGTATTAGGTATGCGTGTGTTAAACACTGGAAGAGGACTTTAACATATTTTATCTACTCTGATACTATAATACAAAGATTATAAAATTGAAATCAGAACTCTTATGACAAACATTACGCACAGGCCGAAAAAAAAAAGTTTTATTACGATACAGGTCTTGTATGGACACCTATATCATAATATAACTTTTTAATCATAACGATACACCTATACAATCTCCATATGGACTGAACCACTACTTTAAATAAAAACGGCCAATTCGGAAGAAAAAAAAAAGAAACGCGCATGCGCAATCGATGTTTGCGGCCTTGGCTTGGCGTCAACTTTTTTTTTACATTTATATTAAACAAAGTTTGGTTTTGTTTATAAAATAAATTAGTTTATGTATTATAGTATGAGAGTAGATAAAGTAGTGTATGACACTGTACATAACTTGATCTTATAACACTCGTGTGATAATGTAAAAAAACTCGCCTACGGCTCGTTTTTTTAAAACACACTCGTGTTATAAGAACCCTTATTATGCAACAGTATCATAAACTACTATTTTATACCACTGAGGTGGCAGACAAGCCCACGGTCGACCAGATGGAAAGTGATTACTGTGGCCTATGGACGTG
The DNA here is from genome assembly GCA_949126895.1 of Eilema caniola. Classification (NCBI taxonomy): domain Eukaryota; kingdom Metazoa; phylum Arthropoda; class Insecta; order Lepidoptera; family Erebidae; genus Eilema; species Eilema caniola. The sequence continues at coordinate 8,445,336 of OX421460.1, read as the reverse complement.
TGCAATACCAGGGAGGTCACACTCGTGCTGCCCACCCTGTAAACACAGGGAGTTTCTGTGCCGTCAGTGCAGAAATCAAAGCAGGAATAGCCTTTGGTTCTTCACACTGACAGCACAAAAACTCTCGAGAAAACCGCTGGGAACTTAACACGAGGCTATTTTGGCCGCGGTATTCTGTAGGGCAGAGGTAGTTCCCCAGTTGGACTGCTCAATTGGACAGAAATACCGTCGTATCCTACCTCCTACGAACTTCATACTTTGAACTTGCTTAAAAAACGAAGAATCACTATGAAGACCTCGATAATGTATAAAATTTGGGTTTATTTATTCCTGAAATAATTATGTCTGCCTCCGGTTGCACCAAAAACTTCGGATTGCCAGCTAACTACCTAACTCTTAGAAAAAAGTTAACCTTGCTTGGAATGTCTCGAAATATAACACAAGCAGATACCTTTTATGTCGTCTAACACAATAGGTTAGACAATTCATGTAAGCTTGTGATGTCAGCTGTTCAAAGAAACCTTCCACCTTCCATTAGTACACAATGATATTATTTATATACACAGCTCTTAAGACTAGAATAAGGAACATACGTATTAAGGTCATTTTAACTAACACGATTATAATGAGTGGTGATGTCACTAAAATTGATAGGCTTATTCTTGTTGAATGTGATATAACCGACTAGGCTGGGACACTTACAGTGAAGTATAATATTGCCAACGTAAGCTCATGATATGATGAGGTGTTTATACTTAACATTAATAAGATACAGTAGGAAGCAATAGGGTGAGCTGTCGCTTTGGCAAAATGAACCGTTTTCACTGTATTTCCAAATAGTCAGTTAAAACAAAATGGCTATTAAACCAAGCGATGTTTTTTTTTTTACTAAAGTCGAAAGTAGGAAGTGGCTTTCAATTTGACTGAATTTGTTCTTTTTCGATGATTAATTTCAATGGTTTCAATAATATTATCCTATTTAACACAATTTTATTTCAGTGACTTAATTTTTTTTACGATTTAATATTATTATATAGATAAACTATATGACACATAGACTGATTTTTTTAATAGGTTGAAGATAGAAAATAATTTAAGTATCCGGTTGGAAAAATATGTTATCGAGTGACATAAGGATGTTAGAAATCAGCACTGCCAGCTACTAAATTTTCCAGCCTTTACGTTTAAACGCATTTAAATGTATTATGTGCATAAAAATTGCCTACAGAACGTTTTTATTTCAACAGTAGTAATACATGGAGTCGGTATTGTCTGCTTATAAATGTAGCGAAATAAACGGAACGTTTACGATGGCCTAATAAACAATTCGTATTCCATCAGACTTATTAAGTTGAAAGCTCGATATAACCATATCCGAATTGCTATCGGTATCCTTACTGTCTTCATTTCGTCATGTAAGAGCGATACAAGTATTTGAAGAATTGATTTTATTTACTAAATTTTATTACGGAAAATGAACAATGTTTAATAAAATAGAGAATAGGATTTCTCAACAATGTTTTGCGAGTTTGTTCGAGTTTTGAGACGCCACGGTATGGTAGAAGAAGTAGAGACCAGGATAGAAAAACGGATACTTCAATGGTTCGGAGATGAAGAGCCGATGGACGAAAAAAAATTGATGTAACAGATTTATTAGACGAGGTTGAATCAGATAACCCGACAAAGGCTGACCTAAGTTCTCGCTATGCTGCTTTTATATTTCGAGTATTTTAACAGACACATACGTACAAGCAAAGCACTAGTTATTATACTTGATAAAATTAATGTAACGCTAAACAGCAAGCTGAATAATGTTAACGCTAGAATGTTTTTTTTAAATCTGGTAGATAATTGCATTTGCAAGTAGGTTGCATGCAGGTGTGCATAGGGGAGTGCCCTGGGAAACTGGTTGGGTAGTTATTACCACGTTACTGTTTGCTTCATCTAAACTTGTTACTATAACACTAAATCAAACATTCCGCTTTCTATGGAGTCGCAGTATGGCCTTTTTAGGTCCTTTTTTGTGATCTTGCGGTAAAACCATAGCAAATCCTATTTAAAATTTAAACCATGGGGTAGGAAATTCATTTCTAACTATTTAGTTTAAGATATTTGGTATATTTGTATGTTTTTTAGTAAAAAGAATATAAGCATTAGGTGTCATAATAATACCTTATGACGTCAGCAAGCTACATTAAGAAATCTCTAACAGTAAAATATGTAATCATGCCAAGATATTACTGTGATTTGATGTCGTCTACACTGTCTACATCTACACTACTATTATAAAGAGAAAAAAATATATTTTTGTATGTTTGTAATGAATAAACTCAAAAACTACTGCGCTGATTTCAAAAAATCATTCAGCATTGGAAAACTACATTCACCCTGAGTATCATAGGCTTCCATGGATTTCCACGGGAACGATTTTACCACCCGTGCGAAGCCGAGTCGGATCGCTAGTATAAAGTATAATAAAAATACCTATAGGTCACATATGAAAGACAACAACCATGTATAGCTACAAAAAATACTATAGCTAAACAACGTAGCTAGGTTCAAGAGAAACCTATCAGTCAGTAGAAACGAATGATTTATCAAAGTGAAGATATTATGCAATATTAATTCATCGTTTACTTTAAAAATTATAGCTTAGCCTGATTTGATACATCCAATTAACTTGATGTTATACAACAAAAAAGACAAAAAGTATTACAAAAACAATACTAATTAAAGCCTATTTACCTGAATCAACCGAATTCCAAACAAGAAAGTAATAAGAGAAAAGAAATATAAATATTTTGGTAGATACGATCTTAATTTAGGACGAGCCCGAGGGGCTTGTTCGTAAAAGAATGTTGAAGGGGAAATAAGTAAACAAGGCGAAACAAACAAAATATCCTTAAACGATAATGAGACACTACAATCTTGAGTCAAACGTTAACGATGTACAAGATATTGCATACTAATGGCTTGTGGGTTTGCTGGCGTACCAAGTTAACATAAAGTACTTTTCACTTCAGCAGCAAAACATGTAAATTTTGCTGCGTAAAAACAGTGAGCAAAATGCGATTTTGCTCACTGCGCGAGACAAAATATCTTTTTCCTTTTTTTTCAGTAGAGATTGCCAACCATAGATTTAGATAGAATCGTACCGCGACCTTTTGAACTACACTGCACTCTGTCTCTTTTCCGTCCTTAAACGAAGACGTCCTTAGAAGTAATTTGAATGTCCAATTTCGAAATTCGACCCCAAAGATAACACGTTCGGAAGCGCGTTAATAAACTAAATTTGAAAGATATTTGTAAAATGGAGAACCATGCTTCTTATTTCAAATATTTAATTAATATTGAATGTATTATTGTATTCTAAAGTAAGTAATCCATAAGTATTTATAATTAATACTGAATTATTTTACTAATTAATGCATAAGTATTTGAAATTATTTTTATTTTCAACTTTTGAAAAATAAAACATCACGGTCGCTGTTATTATTACATAATTTCTATCTATTCCTGTTCACTGTATTATCTTCTAAGTAATACTACATAAGTGTTCTCGCTGCTGGAGACCAAAATTTTTTGCATCTCGTGCATTCGAACTCTTCACCACGCTCATTACATTAGAATCACTCGCTACGCTCGTGATTTAATCTTAGAACACCACTCAAAATCAGCACCCGTAGCAAAAAACAATTTTTGCTCAAATAACTATTACCTATATTTTCTATGAACACATGTCCTTGAACGAAGCTGAAAACGTTGATAATGTGAATATTAAACTACCCCTGAGCCTACCTAATTTTATTACAGAATAATTTTTCGTATACATGTTCAAAAAAATAAACATCGATTTCTATATAGTTATATGTGTTATAGGTACTATATTGCTTGACAGCGTCTGTAGCGTGACAGTAACGCGGCTGCTACGCAGAGGAAGCGGATACGATTCCAGCTCAGTGCAAATATTTGTTACATGAATAATGTTGTGTGAGAAAATGTCGAAGTTCAGTCAAACACGACTGACTAGACTGAAAAAAGCAAACCGCGGACCTAGAGGTGAATGCTTCTAATGCGAACGGGATTAACGTAACCCGGAGTCAGCTACTAAAAACTAACTTCAAAATTTCCCGTAAAGCGACTGCCATATGACTTCCACAAACCATTGACGATATTGAAGTATTGCTGTTAAGACCAGTTCTGTTGTTGGACTATTTAAGGCTCCAACTACACGGAACAACTGCGATAGATTTTCGTATCTTAACCGAAACCGACGGCTTAACGTGCTCTTTGAGGCAGTGTCGTCATTAATTTGGAGCTAAAAATCATGTTTATTATATCGGAGTTCACCTTTATTATTTTATTCTGATTTTAGTATTTATTGTCATAACGACAACCAAAATACCTCGTCTGAACGAAATTTTAAAGCATTTTGCATGCTAAATTTTCAGATCGATTTAGATAGGAAAAAATATTAAATCGGTCTGGGCGGGGTTTGATCCCTTTACCGTGATCTTTACCTTACAGAGGCAATGCTCTGCCCACTAAGCTACCAGACCTCACCCGGACCGGTTCAATATTTTTCCTATCTAAATCGAATACATCGTCTGTAAAAATCTCTAATTAAAAAATTCTGTCTAACTATCAATCAATCAATCAATTAGCCCACTGCAGTCCACTGCTGGACATGGGCCTCTTCCAATGTGCGCCATTTCGTACGATCCTCCTCCTTCCGCATCCAGTCCGTCCCAGCCACCTTTTTCAGGTCATCGGTCCATCTGGCTAGGGGGCGTCCTACCCTGTCTAACTATCATGGTTCACAATATAGGTGCAGCCTGGTGACAGATGTGCCGACGATGGGGTGGGCATGTCGGAATCGGACCGACTAAAACCACACGGTGTCCTTCCCAAGTGTCCATTCCCGGAAATCCCGGGTAAGCCCTCGAAAGGATAACCCCAGGGTTACCGGCGGACATTGGCCGCCACCGCGGCCTCGCCTGGTGGGGTCGGGTTTTATCCCGCGTAGGTAAGTTGGCAGTCGTGTGTATGACACACACGACCACGGCCTGCTTCTGTAATTTTACCAGGTTAAGGGTTCCGTCGTAATACGGTAACTAAAAATACTTTTAATGGCGAAAACCAACATCCACGCGGGTGAAGCTGTGTGCGAAAAGTTAGTGTATAATATACTCAGGCAAAGCAGCGGGTGACAGTTAGTATACTCCTTATCATTTTTATTAAAATAAATGTTTATTAATTACACAAGCAATATAAGACAGGATTGAAACAATTTACCTAACTATCAGTTGGTCTATACCTTGCTGTTAACACTGGTAACTAATATTGGGAATGTTTTGTTCTACTGGTTAACAATGTTGAAATATGCGACATTCCCACTTGTTTACACTTTTGCTCTCTGGGATCTATTTTCTTTAAATAGCAGTCACTTGTTTATTAAAAATTAACACATTTTTAAGCGATCTTCAGTACTTGATAATTATTTGTCGTTTAATGCCGAAAATTCTAGCGCATGTAAAAAAATATTTATTTATGACACCAATTAAAAAAAAAAGGAGTGGAGTTGCCACAGCATCCTTAAACACGTATGTCTTCAAAAGGATTGTCTTATGAAATACGATTTTGTCTAGCGCGTGATTCTTTCGATTTTATTTATTGGCTTCGTTATTTTCATGCTAAAGAAATGATAGATGTAAGAAATAACCGATAGAAATGAACGCAATTCTATACATGTGGTTTCGTTACCGTGCATAAATAATTTATCAGATCTGAGAATCATGAGCCCGGTTGATATCGCTTTACACTGCATGCAATAACGCTCTATTGCATAATTAACATGTGATTGGAAAGCCAAATTATTGCCTGATGCTTCTTAGTAAAGTTGATACTAGGAACCCTATTTGGTCATGTTTGATAGATCTGGCTGTGGTGGAGTATTGACTGAAAAGCATTTATCAAAGTGATCAAAATAATGATCATCATTTTAGCATTTCAACTGAAAAATTAACGCCACTCCAGGAGTTGGTGTATCGGTAAATCGCAAGTATTTTTAAACGTTTCATTTTAATCATTATTAAAGTAGGTAAATACCAATGAAATGAACCTTAACTTTATGAATAAGCACTTTATTCATAAAGCTCAGGATCGCAAATTTAAAATCGTCTGTAATCGCATTACTGGGGTCCTACAAGGAACTCTTGGCTAGGTCGCTAGAAATTTACTATAAGTACAACACACTGTGGATGCGAGCTTAACTGCTAAGTTACACCATGCCGCAAGTGTCTGGAATAAGTATGTCCTTATAAGTACAGTTGTAAATATAAGCGACATGTCAAACCAAATAACAAGATCTTAATATTTTGTATTAGTCAAAAACTTATAAAATGTACGCTTGTTTCTTCTCAAGTATTAACTTCTTAAAAACAAAGAAATTTTTCGCGTTTCTGTTTTTTTTTTACAATTTTTTTTTAAATTCCACATAAATACCAATCACATAACTTCAGCGTGTTAAACTTCTCATCATTTAGCGGGCTGAAGTAAATAAATGGACTGAGTGTAAAAAGGTTTCAACCATCTAAATGCCAGATATAAAAGATTAGATCGATTAAAATAGGATAAGTTTGAATTGGTCTAGGCGGGGTTTGAACCCACGATTCTTACCTTAAAAAAGAAACAAAAGATTAGATTTACTCTTCCTTAGTATTTGACAAAATCTGATTAAAACAGGAAAAACTATAACTCATAAAGAACCCTGCAATATTTACCAAGGAACCATAATTAACATTTTATTATTTTCTGTTATTTGGTTTGGAACGTTGTCAGGTATAATTGTATAAGTTTTGGAACTATGCCAGGATTTTTAATATTCACTCACCAATGAAATGCAGTGCAATGCAGAAGACTGCTGACTGTAGGGCTATCATTTTGATCGTTGTTGTTTCTTCTGTTGCTTCTGCTTAGACACACCTTACATAATATTTTTAACTGTCCAAGTCTATTCAATTATCGTTATCAATTTCCACTTCACACACATCTTCACTACTACTCAGCGGTCTTTTAGTTGTCCTTTAATAAACAAATCATGCCTTCTTGATTATACAGAACCACTTTCAAAACAGGAATGAATCTTCGTTTTACAAGATGGATACCAGATATATCTGTTGCCAGTTCTGCCACGTTTCTAGTTTCCTGTAACAAAGTGAAGTAATTTGATCAAGTCTAGAAATTTGAATACGATTTCCATACTAAATGCTTACAAATTGAATACTTAGTGAGCATAAAACACTTTACAAAAGATGTTATACGAATGTATTTTAGTACTGATGTGGTCGGAAAAATAATGGCATATGGTGATATAGGTGTGCAATAATTTTCTAAATTTAGATATGCTTACTTATACCAGTTCGGACTTCGAACTAAATAGCGTTCTACCTAAAAACCTCACCTAATACCATCGTGATAAATTTAGTGTGTACGATCTCCACATAGCATGATTTATGAGTTCTGCTCTGTATAATTTTTTTATTATTTTTTTTTTATTAAATTATTTATTTGTTTAATTTTCCAGTATTTTATGACAATGCTTAAAAACAAAGTTGATCTCAGATGAGAATTTATATTAATTTATTTCAAAATTGTTTTTTATAATTGAACTAGAAACTTGCCTACTAAAAAACCTAGAAAAGCAATTAGTCAAACTTAATTTTCATTGATTTTCTTAGACCAAGTCTAGAATCACAAATTTTGGTACTGGCACGCTTTAACGACTGTAACTTTCAGCGACTTCTAAGTTTCAAAGATTGATTAGTTTGGATTTTGAGTTTCAGTAATGAAACAACTTTCAATATTCGTATTTAGAAATTCTCTGCTTTTATTTCATTTGAACGCTTTCTCTACCAATTTCAACGAACTAAGTACTACTGAAAACCGAAGAAACATAACCAATGCAAATTCTTAATTGTTTTGGCAACAAAATTAGCCAAAATTACCACAAACCATCCAATTTTTAATCAGTTCATAATAATTAATCGTAGCACACCTTAAGTGGAGCTTCACTAAGTCATTTTATAAATATTTCAGGAGACTGCATAATTCTCTCATGATTTGGGACAAACTTTGATGCAAAGTTAATTTAACAACAACGAACATAGAAAGGTAAATAATGTTTAACATAATTTATATACTTGGGAATAAATTTTTCGTGCAGTGTGGGAGTTTATGTTCTCCAGGCCAAGTTTATGTTAGCGATTGACGAAAATGGTGGCGTTTGAGGACTCACAAAGAAGAAAATCCTTTTTTTTATTATGTGGTTTTAGTAGAATTTCATTGCGATAAAACCGCTTCGTCATAGATGAATGCAAGTTTGATATCCATTATTTTATGAACTGAACTGTATTACTAGAAGTATTGATTGGATTGTAATTCTATTCGCAGTGACTAACACATTGAAAAGACGTATTCCGGGTAGCTTTACAATTATTTATTTTTGTGAGGTTTATGTCATATGACGTTTATGTTATACGACTTTAGTACCGAAGTGGAATTTAACTAGTCCATAGCAGAAATTCATTAGAGCTATACTAGATTCTAGTGTGGATTGATGCTCGTAAAGGAGGTGGCTTCCAGATGATAGTTTGTAAAAAGGCTTGAAATTCAGGTAGACTCTGAGATGTCTGACTGTACATGTAATTGAGTTTTCACGGCCAAGAGATACTTAAAGGTAGTACACGAGTATATAGCACTTCTCTTTATTGGTATTATTCTCGGTAAAGTAATATTGGCTTCACTTGACGAAATATAAGAGGTTACCCATTTGAGAAAGCAATTCTTTCAATTCCAGGACAACGCGAAGTAGAATATTACCGATGAAATGAGAACTTCCGCTTAATTTAAATTGAAAGCTATAATTTAATACAAGTTAATACGCGTGACAGCAAGATAGGGCCTCATCTGCATAAATATTACTAAAGATAAAGGTGTGAACCCATTACAATGAGGCAATCTGTACAAAAGAATAATACGATACACAATTATGTCATTGTATTCCACGGAACAGAAAAATTGTATTCTATTTTCGAAATTAGAGTCACATTCGATGTAATAATTTATCTTATATTCTTGACACAATTCAAGTTAGTACAATGTCCGCGTAAATGTAGTAGACAAAACGGACACGGATATCTCGACCTTTGGGAATACTCAACCACGAATGTCCTAACAAAATCGTGACTTCACTAGCGCTGAAATTGAGAAGCGGTAAAGATCATTTTAATAATATTAAATCGGCTCTATTTGAATTACAAAGGCACGCCATGGAATTCCTTAGTTAGTTTGTTATGGATATTAATAGCTGTTTTAGTATATGAGATAAAATACCCATTGAAACTTTTATTCAAAAAATTTAATATTACTATCATCTTCTACCTATCAGATCTATTTTATTTTTGTTTTGTCAACAGAATAACAGATGTATATTGCGAGAGGCTTGTGCTCGACAATGGACTGTACTGACTGACTATGGCTTCTTTACTAATTATATATATTTTACTTGTATGAACAGAATCGTCAATATTTTTTTTTATCATTATTTTGGTCTTTAGACTCGGTAGCTACATAAAAAAAAATTGTTGATATATACTAAATATAAAATCTACTACTCGTAACAGATTATTCTCTCGAATATAACTCTCAGTTTTAAATCGAGGTTGAGTAACTATTATTTTTAGTTACAACTGTATTTTAATAACGAAAATTGTTTTTGGAATGTTAAAATAATCACTTGCTGCATGGTAGTAAATAAGCCAGGCTGCCACGTCTCATGCTGAATTTCATCTTTTAACGTAACCCAAGTGATATAACTCACCAAAATACTCTAAATGTCGGCTAAAGTTAGTTGGATCCCGAAACGGTCCATGAAATTAATTTTGGGAATTTGTTCCATACATGAGTGAGAGTAATATTCAACGTAGAATGGCTTGAATAAGATACATTCCTGAATGAGTATAAGCATAATAAAAATATTAATAAAGAAAAATAAGAGTGAATAAAATCCATGTAGACATACCTACGTATACCTAAATGAATAAAAGTGGGAATTTGAATGAACATTGCTAAAAATATTTCACCTCAGATGAAAATTGTAAACCTTACTTTTAAAATTGTAATAAAATAAATATTAGGTATAATGTAGTATCTTTATACATAGATGATGATTGATGGTAGAATATAATTATGTCAAAAGAGTAGGTATATTTCGCTGGGACAGACTGAATGCGGAAGACGCAGGAACGGATGAAATGGCGCACATTGGGAGAGGTCCCATGCCCAGCAATGGACTGGATGGCAGTGGGCTAATTGATTGATTGATTGAAAGAATATATTTCATTATCATTGCTCGTACATCAATTTATGATAATTTATTAAGCTGACTCTTTAAATGAAGGGAGCTATAAGTCTGATTCTGAGAATTAAAACGGCGTTTATATTAATTAAAATAAAAGTAATTTATACGAGGAATATTGGTTTAAAATTAAGTGGTCGAATACTATTTGATACCCAATTTTAATGAAATATATATGTCACAGCCAACTAGTTTAATCAGCAATTTAATTAAGTGCCTAGGTTACTAAACGGTGCCGTTTAATTATCGGCCTGAATGATGTTCAGCAACTTGATTAAAGGGCTAGGCAAATAGCTTGAATCGATGACGTTCAATTACTTGCCTAGCCATTTAATCAAACAGTTAGACAAATGACTTATTGATGTATGGTTATAAAAAAATAACCGCGAAGAATAATTCGGTGCTCCCGCATTGGGATTAGCGGTTTTTTTCTATTCTATCACTTCTAACCTAACCTATCCAAGTCGGATAGTGCAGCTGTCTCAATAAATATATCACTTATTTTCGGTAAATGAAAGAAATAACGATTACAAGTGTGAGTATTTGTATGTATTTGAGTTTTGGTCTTATATCGGGGTGGTGCCCTATCGCACGAATGGTCTAAGCATTCATTAAATGTTGTAATAAACGTTACGGCTGAATATCATTCAGGCCGTTCATTGAATGGTGTCGTTTGGTTAACAGCCTAGGCAGTTCATTGAACGGCTGATTAAGCTAGTTGGCTGCGACGTATAAATGAATGATTATTGAATTTACTTTTGAAGCATTCTTTGTTATTGGAGTAATTTTACAGCAACAGCCTAATTTTCACGAATCTAATCTTATGCAAAGTGTTAAAATACTTGACGATTGTATTAAATTTATAACTTAATTATAGGTATTTAATTAAATTACGGAGTATTCAACGGCACTCGTTCGGTAAGTAAACATAATTTCGTAACCCCCAACCTCGAGGCAGCCAGTTTACATCATTAAGACGTAACCAAACATTTAAGTACACCCACTAAAACACGTACAAATTTCGTTTACCACCGGTAAGATGTTCTCTCAGATAAACTCAGGAGAATTCAATTTTGTTGGGTAAACAGTTTAAAAGCGTTCGAGTAACGAGTATCGAATGGCAATAGAATGAATTTGACCTAATGTTCGCAATGGTAAATGGAATGTGTTGGGTGGCTGGTTACGTACATTTATGCAAACTGGTGGCATAAGTGCTTATGATACGTAAATGATCGCAAGTATCCTGTGCGTAGGCGATAATGGGCTGATGATGTAAGAGCCGAAAATGATGTCAGGATCATAGCAAAACATGAGTTAGACAGTAATGTGTTTTAAATGCAGATTTTCTTCAGTTCTATTTGTAGACATATCTATATGATATTCTGGGACTTATTGCACAGCGCTGTTAAATCTCAGAATTAGTTTAGCATGTGGTATATGTAATCACAAAATCACATTAGTTCAAAAATAGAGCAATAGACAATGATTAAAACACTAGCTAGGTAGACTATATTTGGGCATTTATAAAAGCGACTTCTAGTAGACACTCTATCTATGCTAAAGTCTTATTTCGGAAATATGGGTACAGAAGAATAAAAATATGATATAATTAAATGCATTAAAGTGTATAAGTAGTTGAAGAATAAAACACAAATTCAGGAACCAGCACTACTTGCTTAAGAACTTAAAAGTCCCTCCGGACTAAGAACTAAGAATAACGCAGACATTTTAACATATTAAACTATGATTAAATGCAATTGCAGTGAAGAAGTTTTTGCTACGTAAGGAGATTCCAGTTAACCTAATTTTAAATAAATTATTATTATTAAACGTTAAGTGGCAAACGTTTTGCAATCTACCGCAACGATGTTTTAGTTTCGTAACATGTCAACATTACAATCGGGAATTGAAACCATGATCAATCCCTCTGGCCCACGGGAATATTAAAATTGAGCTAGTTGGGCATTGTCCTAAACAATCGTCTTGGTGCGAAGGTGAAGCCACCTGCCGATATTCTTAAGAATTCTAGTAACAATCTATTACTTCCTTACACATTTTTACAAACTATGATTGTATTTAAAACGTTCTACTCTTTATAAATCCTAACTTATACAGATAACTGATCCTGGCTAAATATCGAAGTCCCACAAAGAAACAAGAACTGAAACAATTCAATGAGCACGTAAAAAGGCAGCTTAGTTCATGTAATAAAAATACAAAAATACTGTGAGCAGCGAACAATAGCGCTAAGCGGAACGTCAGGTTTATTGTGACAAATTGTCGGCCAGGTGTCGTTTATGATCTTTCGATGTCTGAGAGCGTCTTCAGCAGTAAAACGTATACCTGGCATTATGGTGCGGTCGATTGAACATTCTGTAGTGGTAGTTTAGTAGCTGTTTTAGGTGGTAGGAACTGCGGTTTGGACTCCTAGTACCCAATTGACATAAATCTAAGCGTTCCAACTTTGAAATTGTGGTTATTTTGTTATAACTGTTACAAGTGGTAAATTTATGTAGACTATGCGATATTGATGCTAATTCTGTTGTTGACATCTCTAAACTTAAATTTCTCTAAAATTTTATTATTTTAGCTTAGTGATTGACATACAGCTATTCTGTTGTTTAGTCCCACTAAAATTAGTGTTCACTAAGACAGCGCTAAATTCGAATATGAAATCGCTAAAAGTTGAAAATGGAAATGTTGCCGCTCAATGATAAAGGGTCTTTTCATAAAATCTTTAAAAACTGTATTTATAGGTTGTTAAAATGCTGGTAAATGTAAATTAATGCATAATATTGATAAAATAGTAAAAACCCTGTGATTTTTTTAAAATCAAACCATATAATACTGTTTTACTCGGTTCACGTCCCTTTTTTTGGTGCGGGTAATCCACCTTCTCCGGAGCCGGAGGGGGAGGTTATGTCGGACTCGAACCGACTAAACCGCACGCCGTCTGTGGGTCGTAGTGCTAGGCCGAAGGTGAGGTTGTCATGCGACATATCCCTCGCACCCCGGCTGACCTAGGGCCATCCCTCTCGGTCTGGCCCTCCTCGGGAGTCTGGCCCTCCTCAGGAATCTGGCCCTCCTCGGGACGGTTCATCATGGAATCTGTGCAAGTCAATTTGACACTACGATTTGACATCAGATTCTCAGTGTGCCCGGAGATGAAAATCATCTCTGAGGAAACTTTCTCCGGTTTTCCAAAACTTCCAGTGATTCTTCGGTAAGCCTTCTTTAATCAAAATACAGCTCATATGCGTCAATAACCTAATGCTCAATAGAGGATATATATAAAATGACAGGTTCTGTGATGTAGTGGTAGTGAACGCGGCTGTCACGCAGGAGGGGCGGGTTCGATTCCCACTCAGTGCAAATATTTGTATGCATGAATATGGGTATTTGGATTGGTTTAGTTATGCCTCGGAGAGTTCCCGTTTGCCACACGAACATCTATGGCAATTGTTACGCGTAGCTAGAGAGGGTTCGCAGTTAACATACGCGTAAAAGCTCTTGCGGCTTTTCAGCCTTTGTGACACGCTAGCATGATTAACCAAACAACCACCACACAGGCCGATGTGATGAATCGTCGTGCGGCTTTAGTTGGTTCGAGTCTGACATAGCCATCTGATCATTAGCTCCGATGAGGTGAAGCCAGATGTCCGGTTAACTAGTCTAGCACATGCCTGCTCTCCACTGTACCCTGTGCAAGTCAGAGGGATTCTTGGAAAACCTCCGAGCAATCTTCGGCAGAGTCGCTCCGCCTCGGTCGGAATTTGCCGTAAGCGGCAGCATTAGCCCTACGTGAGAGTGGCGCTGCCGTCTCTGTAGCCCAGGGTGCCCGTGTGGAGGTTCTGGACTGAGTACCACATAGAACTACACCTATCACTAACTTAGTCGGCATCATTTAGATGGCGTCTAATTTTAGTGTGACAGTTCTTATTATAGTAAATCTTTGACATTTAAAACGTACAACAGAATACCGATTCACTAAAAAAGGACTAAATGAAGTAACTTAGCGAATTTTGGCCGTGTCAAACTAATTTTAGGTAAGCCGTGTGTTCTCAGAATACCGAACGACGTTTGACAGGACTAAACTAAAATTTTAGAGATTTTTAGCTTATTTTAGTTTAGTTATGTCACAACAGAATTAGCATCATTGTCTTGCCAGTTCATCAAAAGTATTCAAATAGTTATTGTGAAACTGTTTATTACAGATAATCTCCTACAGCCCACTAGTTGAACGGTGCTGTTTAGTAAAGAGGAAAGGCTGTTGATTAAATGGCTGATTAAAAATCAAGAATGGGATGTCAATCAAGATAAATATAAATACTTGTGAAAGAAGTATTCTGCAGCTGAATATTTACTTAATTTATGTTTAGTAACATGTTCTCTGCATACATTTTTTTTCTATTCTCAAGTATATTATTACGTAAAATCTGATATCAACTTTCATGAAATACATAATACCCATATCGCGGAATTATGAGCACCAGACGTTCTATACACAACTTTTCCCATAATTCTCTTTAACAAGGCACCGGCCCTGAATACGTTGGCAGAATAAAACGGCATACAACAGTAAATGCTGATTTACAGAGACAGTACATCGATAGTGCGGTGGAATCAGAAATACATAAAATGGCAGGTTACGGTCGCCATGCATAAAATATCGAGCAATTTGCACCACGCGGGAAATAACGCTACAAATCACTAACAGCAAACAAAGTTAAGTCAAAACCTCGCAAATCCGGACAAATTATTCTTATTTCTGATGATTTGACTACAAGAACGAACGGCATTATTGTGGAATAATAACTCAGTCGCTTATATTGAATGAAAATTTGATTATATTGATAGACTCGTAGAGTTAGTTCCCATCAGATCATCGTCGTTATTTCAACATGTGTGTCCTGCCCCTCTAGACAAGTGGCCATTCGCTAACCAGCGTTCGATGGAATAGAATGACTAATATATGGGATTTGACGTATTTGACATGCGTTAACGACTGTCATATACGTCAATTCCCATATATTCGTCATTCTATTCCATTAAACGACAGCTAGCGAATTGCCACTTGTCTAGAGGGGCTGGGCTACTTTCAAAGCTTGCGCTGCGGAATCCGGGGTTCTTACTTGTTGAAATTTTCTCCTACTGATATGGTTTATTGGCTTTCACGAAAGGGACAGCCGTCAGACTAATATCTTCAGAGATAAGCTTGCATCAAACTCATTCATTAACCAGTAGATGAACCAACCTACTAGTGTGGTTAGTGTGTGCTCTAAAGATGTTGTCGTGGCCTCATACATCATTGTATTGCTCAAAATAATTTAAAAGTTATTTGCCGTATTTTAATTTGCTTATTTGCCTGATTGGCTAACTGATAATTAAAACAGTTCGCTTGTTCTACATAAAAATTGAAAATACCACCACATAAACTCCTCCAAATCTTTACAT
The DNA here is from genome assembly GCA_949126895.1 of Eilema caniola. Taxonomy (NCBI): domain Eukaryota; kingdom Metazoa; phylum Arthropoda; class Insecta; order Lepidoptera; family Erebidae; genus Eilema; species Eilema caniola. The sequence continues at coordinate 8,429,465 of OX421460.1, read as the reverse complement.
AAACCAAATGGGGGGCGGGTTTCGGTCTTATTACTAAATGACCTATCTTTGATATTTTCTGAGAAGCGACTGTCATATGGCCTCTACAACACATGAGTGAGATCCGAGTTCTGTTGTGAAACCTGGCTGTTGTTCTTTTTTGGGGAATCAAATACCCGTAACAAATGTCAGAGCAGACTTTTGGCATCTGCTAATCTATACTCTACTTTTAGCCAGAAGTCCATCAAACAACGAAATAAAAAAATTTATTAATATCAAGTACAAAAAGAACAGACCAACCCACTTCTTCTTCACTGGTGAATATGAAGTGAATTTATCTCATGAAAGTATCATTCGCGAGCGCATTTAACACAATTCATTTTATAAGCCCTCGTGAAATTGCGTATTTACGGTTGACTTTTTATATTCACAAATATGCATCCTTTTGTAATGTGATGAAATTTGAATATGAGTGGCAGGTTATTGCTCCTTTCCTTAAAGCCTCTGTCGTGTAATGAAAGAACGAGACGAGAATGTTGACGTTGCTGAGAGTAGTACGCTCCTGTCTTTATGAAGATTAAAATTTGGTAGGTTATGAGTTTGTTCTCCATAAAATGTGAAGAATGTGAATCCTGCCCACCTTAACGTGGCTGTTGGAATGAAAAATATAGTCTTATAAATAAATGCTTTGAGAATACTTTTTATATACTCAAGCATCTTGATGTGAAGGTTTCGGCAAAGATAGTAGGTATGTAGACAATGGGCTGGACCATATCACATATATTTTTAATATATCAGTGACCTAACTACAATTGAATCAATATACAGACAATCAGTCACCCAGTCTATTTGCTAACTTTAGCCATCTATCATTTTACCGTATCACAAACATGTCCCTCTAAATCAATCTCAACCATTATATCATTACTATCAATATACTTAATCTATTTCACATCTCGATCGAACGAAAATATATTTGCGAAAGGAAAATATTTGCCAACTGAACCGAAGTCAACAAAGAGTCTGTGCGAGATGTAGTCTCTAACATTTATTTATTAAAAATAAGAATTCAAAATGTGAATTGGATTGAAGTTATCATTTTAGATAGATAGATAATACTATATTGTACACTATTAGATTTACAGTAGACACAAGTAGGTAGCATGGATACAGTTGAATGTAGAATAGGCGAAGCGATTTCGTCCAGGCAACCTTGGTATGGAAAATTATGTTGTAGTTATCATATAAACTAGATATAAAGTGTTCTGAAGCAAAAAGAAACAAGAAGGGAGAAAAGCGTAAATAAAGTAGCAAATAAAATAAATATAAGGCTATATGTCTACAAAATCAGTGGAATGCATTGGTATTATCAGCCTCAAATTCTCGGAAGACCTCAGCCATCTCGCATGTGTGTCATGAAGGAACTGGAATCGTTCTCTGAAATAAGTGTTAGACTGAATATGGAATATGGCAGGTGTATAATTTTAGTAATTGAATAAACGATGAAATGACTGTGTTAGGCTCACATCGTTACTATTATAGCTGGAGTTTGAGTCAGCGATATCTGAATCTTAAGTCCAATCTCTAACTAGGCCGCCACCTTTGCGAGTGGTAGAATATATAACCCGTCCTGAATGTAGGCTTTTCCGTAAAAGGTACGCTTGTTTGTTGCTTGAGTGTTGAAAAAATACGCCTACTGATACTATTGAAAGCACTATTATTTATTCTATTACGGCCACCGACCCCACTCAAACACTCCACGGATTATCAGACCCAAGTCACGAACACAATCCGCAAACGTACCGTAAACGACATGGCCGAAATATTAGACCACGTTAACACTAATTTATGTATGACAGTCTCAAATCACTGCATATGGGCGTGAAATCCTTAGCTAAGTCGTGCGTAAATGAGGAGCTAGCTATATCTAATTTTGTCTAAATTAACAAAAGTTTATTTTCTATGCTTCTTACTTTTGATGTAATAGAAATCAAAAACTAGTAAGGTATAAGGGCCCGCCGAGATCTTTGGGGTCCAAGCTAACCTCAACTACTAAGAGGTTGTTTATTCACGGGGTTGGGAGGTCAGCGTCTTTCGCTCCCATAAAAGATACATAAGCCAAATCGAAAAAAGATGTGTGCTGTCCTTGGGCTTCCAGTCTTGCATTTAACTGGAAATCAATCATGATGATGGTGCGTACCGTACCTGATCTGCTAATGCATGGGTGAATCAATGAGTTGTCTTATTCACTAGTAGGTACGTGTTCCTTAGTGCACAACACATATTTACTTTATAATAACACATCTATACTAGTTAATTGTAAAGTGGTCGTATCTGTACAATGGATATATATTTAAGACAAAGATACTTGAATAACGATTTAATCATAAAAATATTTTTTTGTAATTCTTGTTTGTTCGCGATGGACGCAAAAATTACTCAACGGATTTTGATGCGTTTTTTGTTTTGAAGCTCTTAATCGGCCTCTGTTTGATAGCAATTGATTGAGTAGAACCGTCATATCTCTGACTAAAAGTCACAAGACTTAACCTGTGAATTTCCACACGGGTGGAGCTGCAGTCATCAGCTAGTCAAGTAGTCCCTAGTGTCAAGTATAGTTTTTAGTAATCGGGACATTTTACACCAAGTTGCTCTCTTATAAGGATACATGTGCAATGCACTTCTCATACATATTTTAACACGACTGAAAACACGTAGAGAACATTTTCTAGTGCCTTAAACCATAATAAAGAGGTGCTACCGTATTCATGAGAAATAGTCAACCTATATTTTTATCTTTCTACTGAATTTTCAAGTAAAAACTGTGCTTTTATGGAAAAAAATCTTGAAATAGTTTAAATCCTTGTGATTACTAGTTGGTAAAAAGATACAACCTACATTTTGTCAGTAGTAATATTATTTTAATTTTACAGAAAATCACAATAACATTTCAAAAAGATACAAAAGCCGATACCTTTTCTTTTGACCTGGACTCGAACTCAGGACATAAACACGAACTTTTTCACCACTTCTTATTTCAACCTTCCTACAAGACCTCATCGTAGTAAGGTACATTCGCGAGAACTTACGCAGTAACGTAAAACGCAATATTAAATTTTCTCAAAAATGTGCAACACATTGGTACATTTTTGCGGTAACGTTACATCACAATGGTAAACTGTCTTAGTAACCTATATCGCAGTGAAGAACTTATGTCGCTATGTTAAACTTTCACAGCTCAAACATACATCGCGTAAATGAACTTCACAATTATGATCTATTAACATCGCATTTTATGAAAACGATTAATAGTGCGCATGCTTGCTTGTATTCTATTCTTGGCGTTTGATTCCCCGCGATAAAAAAACATCCACTCATTAATTTAATAATAAAATTAGGTAACTTATCATCATCATCATCGTCCCTACTCTATTAATCAACTGACGAATTTGATTCAAGTCACAATATATTGATAAATCTTAAAATATTTTTTATGACTTTATTTACATTACTAGCTTTTGCCCGCGGCTCCGCCCGCGTGGATGTCGGTTATTGCGTCCTTTCAACGTCCTTTCTCAAGGTCCAATTTACACCTGTAGTAAATTTCATCAAAATCGGTTCAGTGGTTTAGGCGTGAAAGCGTAACATGCCTACAGACAGACAGACAGACAGACAGAGTTACTTGCGCATTTATAATATTAGTATGGATTAACCTAAGAATTAAATGATATTAATCTTGAAATTAACACATTTAAATTTGATAATATACTGCTGCTATTTCAAAACCTAATTTCGTATGGACAAACTTCCAATGAATTCTATTTTAAATTATTTCATGTGTTATAAACCACAATGCAGCATTTGAGAACAAAAAGTTTAATGAAATAGAACAGTACAATGCGGTTCCGGCGTACCATCTCACGTTTCTTTTTGCCCAGAATGTAATTAGCACTCTCCAGACACAGTAAGCATAAAGAATCTAGTTGATGTTGCTGCAATGGCAACCTATTCAATTCTTTTGAATTTGGTTCCGTAAAATTAAATACTAAAAACACACACACTCTGTGTATCTGAGGTCACACAATGATCGGTGTAAATAACAAGAAAATATATAAAATAAATCACAAAAAAAATTGTAATATTCGTGAAATATAGATTTATTTTAATCTTTCATATCAGTCCATATTTAAAGATAGATTTCAAGTATTTCATTATTCTTTTATGCTGAGGCCGTTAGTTATTTTGAAAGGAAAAAGCGAACACGTACCTAATATATATTAGTAAAGTGAACCTAAAACGTAAAAATGATTTGAAGACATCTATAAAAGAATTTAAAAAAAACGTAATATCTTTTTCCTACTTACTCTAATTCCTTAAGCGGGTCGCCTGATTCTATGGTGGCCTTTATGATAATTGTGATCAAAAAGCCAAACAAAAAGTGTAAATAATAAAATAACACCAATGAATCGCCTCTGTTCATAATAGTTTTTTTTTTTCATTAAGGCGTTCATGGTATTCTACCTATGAAACCCAGTAAAATTGGCAGCTGCAATAAAATTGATGAAAAAATTCATCGTTCAATAAACATATCAAATCAATTGATAAATATATTGTTGAAGCTGTATGTCGATATAAAATAAAAATGACAAGTAACTCTATACGCTTAAATCCTCCTTCCTCTTTGCTTTGCTTGGATATAGTTATACACAAGGGTAATAAATTTCCCAGCAAGCTCTCTTTTCTCGTTCAAATATAATATCGCTTCTCAGCTCCCATACTAAGAAATTATCTCTGTGTCGCAAGAACCAGTTGTTCAGAAAACATACGAATAATGGACACAAAGAATACGCAAACTTAGCACAATTATACGTGATCATAGAACTTAGGATAAGTCTTTATAACTAACCAATATGAGTCATTGTTACTCGAATAAATTAATAATTTTGTTATAGATTTAATTGTACCAAAAATACGTAGTTACAGTTATAGAAATAGTCTCTCAGCACACTTTATAACTAGTCTTCTTAATCACGTAAATGAAAAAATTTACACAAACAAAGTTTCACTTCAATATTTTGATAGGAGTACGTCAATAAATCTGAAAACCATTTATCCAGATCCCAATATACTATCGTTTCTTTATTCGGAGATCAACCAGGATAAACGAAACTGAACTGAAATGTACGGCTCACACGTTCAAATACAGTTACTGAAAGCTGTTTCGGAATTTCAACAAACGAATATCGTTAGTGCATTAGGAGGCTTCGGCTGCTATATTCAAAGGCATGCACAACCTCCATTTCAGATGGCAATTGAACTGAAATATCGATGATAGAACATGGTAAAAAAATGTCACGTGCGGCTAATGGAAACCAAAGAACCATCACGGGATTTTTACTCTTTTAAAAAGAATCCTTTACATCGTATTAAATGTATTTTAGAGACTTCAGGGCCATTTCATCTTTTACTAATATATTATGGAGGAGATACGGCGTAATAGAATTTGTTGTGCAAATGTAGAACCACTCGACTGTGGAAGTACCCCCTTCACCCTATAGAAAACTGATTGAATGTTTTCTATATGAAATGGCAATAAGGTTCAAGGCAATAAGGTTGACTACTTTTCATTTGTAATTTTCAGCAGAACTTTGTCAGATACACAAATTTGTACATTAATTTATATATATTGGATTATTATAAAATCTAAATACTGAAATGAACTAAATAGTGTTGCTGAATAGTTAGACGGTAACTGAATTAACAATACTCTATCTATGAATGTACGACACTCACAGGTACACAGGATTACAAAAATAAAGTGACTGTGTAACCCAAGAAATATCTAAACTTCCACAGAGATATCATCTTACTAATTGCTGTTTCTGACCAATGGACATATTTATTCAGCTCCTTGGTTTTGATAATAAGCACAACATTATCTTTTGTTTTATCGTTGTTCTGTGGTAGGAAACAACTTGATACCATAGATGTTCTCTTGTATGTTTCATCCCACTTTTAGAATTTATTATGTTGTGCAATACGTAGAAAACGAGTCCTTTTTGAGGCAACTTATTTTATTCGAATTATTTTGCACCTGTATCAAACACTAAGCGTTCCGGAGCCTGCAGTGAAAAGTCGATACTGAGCAAAGTCAAAACTGGAGTTACTAGATGGATTGTGTATTCTTGATTTTTGATATTATAATTTTGTTATTACTTCGAATGTAAAAGTTGATACATCGAGAACCTTTTTATGAAATCTAATCAAAAGTTATTAGATAACGCAATTTATATCTGGACCTGGACTTTATTAGGTCGGCTCAGCAAAATGTCAGGTTTTCAGGCGAGCAAACAGAAAGTTGACAAATATTTTTGCCCTTAAATCAATAAAAATAGAACTTTGGTGGTTATTTTTAAAATTATTCAAAGTTAATCAATTGACCTTTATTATTTTTTAAAGATGGTTTACTATATGCACTACTTAGATTTCTTAAAATGTAATTTTATATTTAATGCCTTAAATCCGACTTTAAGCCTATAATTGTATATTTCCTTCCGATTTTATCCTTGTTATTTTATGTGACCTAAATGTAGTTTTATCTAGTAATATAGCATTATTCATAACGTGTCTAGTGATGATAATTTGAAGCTTAATTGGTCGTAACAGTGTTTTATCCCGATTGTATCCGAGGCATTCATCACGACGCCCGAGATCCGTCTTCCAACTTTAGCTTCTTCACTTAGTACAGCATGCGCATCCCTGAAAGTGAGATCACTGGCATGCATGTTCCCCTCCTACCGAGATATTAGTGGGATGATGTTGACAGATATTTGTTATCCATGTATTCCGGCGGTTGCCTCAAAACGTGGTCGCGCATTTGCGTTTGACTTCACATATCCACCACATTTTTATCTCCGCGACATGTAACTCCTACTAGTATCACATCAAGAGTGACCACGCTTCACAGCCGTGTAAAAGTTTAGGCCTATTAATGGTTTGATAGACCAGCCTCATCAACCTGGCTAGCATTTTTGGGCTACAACTGACATTGGTCATTTCACGCCACTTTCATCTATAGCAGTCGATAACACTGGTCATGTGTAGTGAAATAATAGGTATTTAATCTAGTCACTGCTACTTGGTGACCAAGACACCGCCTTTGATGTAGGTATAGGATCTAGTATGAGACCGCTGTTCTCAAGAACCTATTCTGAAGATGTTTCAGACATCGCGTCGCATCGCTCGTCAGATATAATTTAAAAAAAATCTACTGATACACTCGTTGGACCTAGATCTTTCAATAATTAATCTTTGAATTTATTAAAGCTTCAGATACATTTAGTGTGCGGTTTAACAGGTGAGTTTTTATCAAGTGATCACCGACCACCTAACAATCAAAAAATATAAAAAAAATCGATGTCATAAAGTTTTATTAATTAATTTGTATAGAATTCGTAATATAATGTAGTTATTTTTACAGCTAGACTGTCGTACATAGTATTCGACTTTATACTTTATATGAGATATAAAATATTTAACTAGCATTATGGTGTATGTAAAAATACATATTATGATATATTTTTACAAAGGTTAGTGGCATAAGGGTTACACCAAAAATTGAGATCATGAAAATAATGAACTATAATTGCATAAAGGTTTATGTTGAAATCAGTTTCGTAATAGTTTTAGTGATTTTATATCATTAAGGATTATATAATATAAGGCGAATTGCTATACAGATATTTGGTCTTTACTTCTGACTTTATAAATTGGTGTATCTCCACAACGGAGATGGACATCAATACAGTAGTCAGTATGCTAAAAATATATTTAAATAAGATATATTCGAAAAACCTTTTTAAAAACAATCTTTTTTTTTTTTTTTTTTCTTGCATTGTCATCCGAACTGAACGTGCATACCAAATTTCAGCTCAATCGGTTGAGGGCAAGTGCCTTAAAATTAAGTTGTAAGATTCCACCCGAACAAACATACATTGCAAGTTAAATAAAAGCTTGTAAAAATAGATGGAGTGATGATTAAAAGTGGTTTTGGTCGGTTTTTCTAGTCCGATCAAATAGACTTCTGGTCCAGATATATGATATTAATGTCAAAGGAAATTGCCACATACGAATCTTTATACCCGCAATGGCTAAAGAGTTATTGGATTTTTCACAACTTACAAAGATAGGACAGGACAGCTATCTATGGAAAAAAATCGTAATTAAATCTTTTAATACGATATCAGCACCAGCTACCGGATTTAATCATTTCAACTGTGCCTAGTAATCTTTGTGTTATATATTTACTTACTTGCGTACTTATACGAATCAAAAAATACGAACAAACAAAAAGTTTCTTTTATAAACTAAACTTAAAGGAAGCTAAGGCTGCACCACAGTTATAATTACCAGGAAAATATTAAATAAAGTACCTCCATGTTAAGTAAATGTAGAATTACCGCACTCCAAACTTAAATTAAGTTCCATCATTACGTTAACTGAAAACGTTTGCAATTACACAATTATGATTTAATTGAAATTGAAACGGAATTAGAGTCGAAAGCATTTCTACAGCTGCTTAGAAACGAGCGCGTTGATTTCAGTAATTAATCTTCAAAGAGATTTATGTAACCGGTCCAGACTTAAGTCCTTCTGTTGTTCGTCTAGCCACATTAGGCCTCCTCAAATATTTCAACAGTGTGTGTACAAACACAAATTATATTTGAAACATGATACGGCATACAAATTGTCTTACTGTAGTGAGATTGAACTTATTCATTCATAATGATATTCATCTAAACTTTCACATTCATATTAATAGTAGTAATAAACATTTAGTATTAAATCTCGAAGATCAACCAAACGCGCAGTTAGAATGAAAAAAGCAGACCCCAAGTGATGGCTTTAGATGCGACTGAGATTGACACTGGCGTAAGTTTTGATGAACTAATGTTTGATGTATTTATTCATTATATGAATAGATAAATGAAATTTCTGTTCTAAGTTCCGTACCACCGCGTACAACATACGCATATGAACTACGTGCATTTCGCAGGTAGATGTAGTAGTAACAATTTTTTTCACCATATCTAGGGAAGTTTTTTTTGTGTGAGCCTTTGATAAACCGAAAATGGTTGTTATATAATAGGCAGTAAAGCTGACCTACGCCTGTATATGAAAGCATGGTATTCGAATAGCCATTATGCGGTAAACCCTTTTTATATTTAGCCCATCATTTGAGCAGTCTAGCAGCTTCACCTGCCGGATTTAATTGTGTTTTCAAAACATCCAGAAACCCTTTAGACCATCCAGTCGTTTAGCAGGAGTTAAGTGATAAATACAAGAAAGACAAAAGCAAGTACAGAAGAATTACAATTTCTTATGAAGATGCCAACCAAGTATACGATTTGTAGCTTAAGGATGTTCACAGCACCAGTGACGTCTTTGACGAATCTCGTCATCAAAAGCTTATAATATCACTGAAAATTTTCAAAACTCTGCGTCACACGAAAGGTACTTGGAATCCAAATAAACAAAAGGGGCAGAAATGTTCGTGAGGTTGCAATTTCTCGTACAGGTCACCAGGTATATTTGTACTAGGAGAATAATCACACAACATTAATACAGTTTAGCTTAAACATATGCTGACTGCTCCGCTTCTGCGCATACTAACTTGAATCTCAATTCCTAAATAATCCTAGTAATAATGCGACATTGCATTGTTTAATCAACTTAAGGACGTTTAATACCTGATATATGCCAGAACTAATGCCAACTGCAGCTTGAAATAATCTGCTTTGAATATTTATAATACAGCACACTGAGCAGGCATGAACATAAATCCAAAGCGTTCCGTTCAAAACAGTCAACGCAACCAAATGATACTCCACAATACCATCCACGATAACAAATAGCCGTGAGGCGTTCGCAAATCGCCTCTTTTGTTACCTAATTCCAAGCTTATGCCCGTAACACAGCTGTGTCCAATTTATAGCTTAACCTTTCTTCCTTCACGGATAGAATTGAAGACAATAAATTATACTTCAAACCCAAATAAGGCCCGTAAGTTACGATCCTCGCAAATACCAGTCTAATGTTCGATCAGTCCAGATAGATTAGATGGGTCCGAGGAAAACAAAATGGTGGCATATACTGCACATACTGTCAGTAATAATGTAGCTTTAGGGCGATAATCCACTCACAGATATAATAGATAGAATTTAGTAAAAGTATTCACCCCTATATTGATCTTAGAAATAGCTCTCAGTACGCGTGCGTGTGGGTTAAACAGAATACTGTTTTAAAAATACTATAAGAAATCTGGACTGGAAGTTTCCAGAGATATTCCGAAGTACCCCCCCCCCCCATTCTCTTTAAATTTTATTTGTCCGACTACAATTTATAACGATAACCGATATTATAGCGATAACCGACATTCACGCGGGCGAAGCCGCGGGTAAAAGCTAGTTATCTATAGTTTACCCGTTAACACAGACTAATATATATATAATCACATTAGGTCATATTATATGACTCCTTGTATACTCTTTTTTGACAGATGGACTGACGGCCTGAAAATGGTCTCTGGGATCGGACGAAATGGCGTACATTGGGCTCTCCCAATGTGTGCCATTTTGTCCGAACCAAATATGTCCAGATATGTCCAATAGTGGATTGCGGTAGGGCACTTGATGGATTGATAATTGATGCTTCTCTTTCTCATTCATATTCTAATTTGTCCCATGAAACTAGTAAAAAGTTGGTTAAATTCCATGTCCAACATTTGTTATCACACGTAGATTGATAGCATACTAGAAGGTAAAAAGAAAATACATTTCAAGCACATTTGTGCAACTATATATGTGATAGCTGGACATTCGAAGAATAAATTTCATGAAAACTATACGAATATAAAACTTGTGTGTGATACCAGTATTCTAATACAAAATATACAAACTAACGAAATAAAATCCAAACACACAATACTTGTCTACAAAGACAAGTATAAATATATTTTAAAAGTATAAATTACAAACGCAAATAAAAATATCTTTTAAAAAGGTTTTCCATTACTTCATCGTATCACTTGCAATTCAGCTCACTGTATCAGCGCAGCATTAAATGGGATACTGCAGCAGAACTCTCTGCATGCTCGCACTTGGATATCGATATAACCAACACTACTCGTGTAGAATTTTTGAAAAGTATGCAGTTTAGTTGTAGTTTTATACGGATTGTTGAGATTGTTTAGCTCACTTAAAGAGTGATTTGCTAGTGGTGTATGGGGCCTCACTAGACCTACGGGGCTAAGTCAACCTCACCTGCAAACTGGTGTCTTTGCATATTGAACGAGTTTCTGGTGAAGAATTTCCTCTCGAAGTTAACCTAACTTCGAGAGGAAATTCCTATTCGAACGGCAGTCGCTCCCTTAAAGCTGTATATATCGTATCGATATCTTATTCTGTTCAACTACCCTAACGAACTCCACAGATGTTCCTATTGCAATCGGGACCGACTCTGTTCCTTAGGTATGGAATGTGCACACGCATCGAATTACACTTACAGTCAATGAGCCACAGGCTCGTTTACCTCAACGATAGTGAAATAGATTTACAGTTACGATAGAAAAAAACACATTTCAAATACAAAATACTCATTTCTGAGAAAAGTAATTACTTGTATACTGTTTTTGAATTCGATACGAACCTCTTGTTTCTATCATGGATTTATTTTTCTCCACAGTTAGATTTAAGAAAATTGAATTAGGAATACGAACTATGAACGATTTCTAATAAAGCGTTAAAGAGATTGCTAGCTAAAAAGCTGTTTTAATATAGGATTATATTCCATCCCCCAGTAAATGTGCAGCCCATGAGAAAGTTGATGGCTATAGACTTGCCTCCTATTATCTGAGAAAGAAAACATCGTTAGTACCTAAAAGGGAAATAAAAGGGAATAAACACACAAAGGAATTTATTCTCTTTTACCTACTCCTTGCCGAATATATTAGTTTTCAGTTTCGTCCTAAGTTTGCACTATGGAGCTCCTGGTTAGTTGGTATGCTGGCTATTCCGAGAGCGCTTATCGTCTAATATCCCAACCCTAGGAGTTGCTTAGCAGGCGCATCGAAAAGCAGTAGAGTTTAGTTTGAGTTCATTATGTCAACTTTGTATATCAAAATAAACTGCCATTTCAAAGCAACAATTTATTCTTCTGCATTTTCACCATTACTAGTGTAAACTGTCTTAGTCATGCTCCATTATTTGTGCACAAACGTTAGCTAAATTAAGTTTGATTTTGTGAATGCGACACCGAATTTATTCTGATGAAGGCACGTAGAATTTCAATAGAATTAACTACTGTAGCAACTAATACTGCAGTTGTTTGGTAAAACAAGTCGAGGTTCTTTAAAGGGATATGGAGGTCAGTTGGCAGTTGTTTCACGAAAAATATCGAAGTGCTGCCAAACCCGTACGGCAAAACCCAAAGTGCCTGGACTCCAAGGTGAATTCTGTTGCGACCAGGATTAACGTAAGGATGAAGAAGGATAAGTTCTTTAACGGTCTTATCCAAAATCGTTAATCTTAAGGTCTCTTTTTAATTTTTGATGACTTGTTTTGATTTTACAAAGGTTAACAAATGTATACAATGTAATAACAACTAAAAAGAAATAATAACTCAAGTAACTTTTCGTTGTTATTTCTGACAATAATAGTTAAATTTATATTTTACAGTTCAAATTTCATAGTAAAACTTAACTGGCTATTTCTTTACAATCAAGGTACAATGTTTAGGGAAATAGATATTATTAAAATACAAAACTACTTGAGTACCTACTTTAATTAAAGTAACATTATTATCCTGTGATTTATAAATCGGGCTCCACTAGATATTTCACAGAACAAAATATAACAATAAAAGGTCGTAACGTATGGTGCCTACCAGACATGTTTACCGTGAAAGGTTCCACCGAAATCCACACGAAAGCACTTTTATATCTGTAGAATCCCTGAAGCATTATCTGGATCTCTACGAATGTAATGGTTTTTTTTTGACTTTTAGCACTACTTTATCATATTCTTGTGCAAATTCTTAACACCTTTTTAAACATTCATACGTTCTCCCCTTTCAAACGGGTTCAATGGTTCTTCCACATTTATTTTTGTTAGCTAAAAAGTATCTTAACTCTAAGCAGTTATACACAATTGACGTAAATGACAATATGAAAGAAATCTATTCTTAACAATATATTCACTAGAATTTATACGTTTGACCTTACTGTTCAACGGATAGTCTTTTGAAGACAAATCGTTACTTTAGCACGAATTATGGCAGTACATTTTTGCTTAGGGGAATGAAAAGAGAGAAAATTGTAATAGACGTTATGTTTTCAATGTAGGACACGTTATCGTAAAAGCTTGAAATATTGTAATTTGTAAATCGATTAGAATGCCTTAGGCTTACCAGCAATATCTTAGGTTTTAATTTTTTTAACATAACATAACATAAACTCACGCCTTTATCCCCGAAGGGGTAGGCAGAGGTGCTAGCACCCACATATCGCCTCATAAACCAGCGAATTTTTTTTAATACTACTAGTAACGAAATATCCTGTAAATATACTTAATTCGAAATATTTACAATCATCATTTGATTAATCTAAAGTTTGACGGACAGTAAATGTTAAAATAAGCTTCACAGGGTTTCTAGGTGGTTTTAAAAGTATATGCACTTACAAGGACCTTCTCCACCAAGCTTCCAGCATCCTCTTAACTGTTTGAACTAACTTACTATCGTGATTGGTGATAAAAAGAGTAGCAAAGCAAATACTCATAATTATGTTTTTAGTATGCATTTTATAGTTGTCGTTTTTCAATCTGATGCATTCCCAATTGGAACAGAATTACCAAAAAAGCTGCATTTCGTATTGCAATTATAAATGACTAAAATCTCCACGCAGAAAACTACTCTTTTAAGAAGTATTTCTAGCGATAACATTTTCAAAAGACATCGTAACAGTAGTGTCACCCTATCTTCGCTACAGCCCCCCTAACAATAAACAAACACGTAATTATTCAAACACGTTAGCTTAAGTGACGGCCAATGTTGCGTGGAACCGACAATGCAATTGGCCATTTCCTACATAAGAATCACATTTGTAGCAGCGCGGCGTTGTTGAGATAAATACTTACCCCTAGTGTGTTGGTAGGTTTTTCTGCTATTCCTACATTGTTATGTAGTATACCCATGCTTTTCGGAGATGAATGAATCACCTTGAACTAGGATGTATAGCTTTTTATTGAAATCTGCTTACAGTATTTTTCTTCTTTCTAATACTATTTTTATATATACTGGATAGTCAGGATAAATTACTTCGTTTTACAGCCATAGGACTTGTCCCCCTTCTTATTTAGCGTGCTGGTATCCCAATGGATAATCCAGTGTCAGCGGAGGTGGTTATGTCGGACTCAAACCGAACTAAGCCGCACGGCCATCTCGAGTCACCAGTTGCCGGGGCCTAGGTAACCGCTAGTCTATCCCTCGCAGAAAGGCTTGCCCCCTGTTATAATATTAATCTCAAAATGGCAAAATATGGATAATGGTAGGTATACTCATACCAATTTTCTCGAAAATTTAAGTGTGGTTGTAAGAGCACCGAAAGTTTAAACACCTTTCTATTCTTTTCGTATTTTGAAACTACATTTCAGAAATCAGTGGTGTTATTCCAATGTTTGTAACAATAGACTTAAGTATCAAATTCGAAGTTATAAGCCTCTTCGAAAACTTCAAAAGAATCGGACTTATTTTTACTTACTGATAGGCACCTATTGGTTCATAATGCGATCGCGTCATTTTCTCAGAATCATTTTAACACTTTGCTCAGCGATCCGATGTACACAATATTTTTTTAAAGCTATTTATTGTGTTTATGCCCTAATGTCTCTTTGTTATGTTGATTCAAAATATGTACAAATTAGTCCTCCCTTATTCTCTATCAATCTTTTAATAGCCCGTTAATTGATAATGACTCTGCGTTCTCGATAGTGATGTGTTGTTATATAACCATGCCATAAAAGCTAATTAAATTGATTTTTACTTTGATCATACTTTGCTTTTACCTCTTCGTATTTTTATACACTGTCCATCAAAAAGTTTGTGCTTTTTACTAAAAGAGATAATTGAACAAAATGTTATAGCTTGATATTAGTATACTGATAATCAAAACGGAGCATTAAAATAAACGCTTTTATGTAAAGCCATTTCAAAATTGTAGGCACCTACTTAAATTCCATTTTATGAGTTCATACAGATATATATCTTATGAAAATATCTTTTCACATTTACTAATGTGTGATTTTCATAAATTTACAATGTTGTACAAACTGGATGTTTATGTTATGGACTCGAAGATCTTTCAACAAGCTATTACCTACTTATAATATAATATTATGAGATAGAAAGTGTGTATTGTTAGGTACTTACTGCCTATTCCGTTTTACATGATTATATAGAAGAGTACTTGGCTCTTTTCCAATAGGCTCCACTTATTGTATTCTCATTTCGAATCGGTAATTGATTATAATTACATGGTATAAAAAACTAAATTGATACGTTTGCTATACTTAAATTGAAAAACAAGACAACAATATAATTAGTAAAATCAGTGTTGTGACTAAGAGAAAATTTTGTATAAAAAAGTAATATGAAACAGAAATCCATTATGGTGGTGGTAGATATTATGAAACACCAAAATTGTTTAGGTACATTATTAATTAAAATCAGCTAGATGAGAAACATCTGAAGCAGCTATCATGGCCATAAGATCTTCATCATGTTAATAGCTGAACCACACTTAGCACTTTGAAGCCCTAAGCCGCCCGTCGCCTTCTCAATCCTGAGACAAATGGCTGCCCCAATGCATCGCCCATTGTTTAGCAGTCGCACCGACTTTCAGGTGACGTTCATACGGGTCTCAAGGATGTTAATAGGGACCACTGTAAGTATACATCCGTATGACATGTCCATAAAATGGTTTTCGTCGAGGCACACGAGTTTAATATTCCACATCATATGACTTGTACTATATTATTAGCCAAAGACTCATGAATAAATTTTCAAATCGATAAAGCAGATACACGCTTCACAAATGATTCATGTTGTTTGCTATCCATCAATGAATTATTGGTTAGAAACAATTACTTCTGAACCTAACACTCTGTATTACAAATTTGATCAAAGACATCATGAAAAAATAGGTACTCATACTAATATTACAAATGGAAAATTGTTTGTTTGTCTGGCCTTCACGCCTATACCACTGAACCGATTTTGATGAAATATGGTATTATAGCATAAAAGCATGCATAAAAGATGATTTAATGAAATTAGTTCGTACCTTTCGCATAAAAATATGTTCAATCACAATCGAAATAAAATATGTCTACAAATGTTATCGATTTGAAGAAACAAATAGCTCACCTTTAAAGAACTGTCAACAAATGAATCAACCAGAAATGCGTCAGTCAATCAGCGGTACCAGGGCACACATTTATCAGACCTTGTTCAAATTTGAGCACATCAATCGTTCCCGCTCCAGTAATAGTAAAACGGTCGTGATTTGAGGCTATTTGTTGATTTAATCCCATAAAACGGAGATTAAAATTGTCAGACTGGGAAAAGTCAACCATATTGTAGCCAATGAGGCTGGGGGTACAGCCGTACAGGAAATCTTGCATGACTTCGAAAAAAAGAAATTTATTATTTTTGCCAAAAATTTTGTGTTTCATTTTTAATATTGTTGATACTTTTACTTGCCCCCGATAAATAATGCTTTTAAATCGATGTTATCACAAATTTTAGGTATGGGACTCACAAAGATTCTCAGGACCAAGCCAATCTCATCCACAAGTTGGTGCATCTGCTGGTGCAGACTTACTTCGTAGTTTTAGCTAGTCAAGCGGCATTCACTAATATTAAAGTCAATTAAACCAAACTATAAGGAGGAGAAGGAGTAAGCGAAACTCAGTCGCTTGAACGCAACTGGGAATCGCGCTGAAATGATGATGATTTGTGTGTATCAGGATCGCGGGTGTACTTTTTCAATTTGGATGAAAACTATCTTAAATAAATGTACCTAAAATGTACTATTTAGTACTTATATTGAATTTAATTGTACCTCGTTCAATACCTTGTAATCACAATACTAAAGTGAGCCGCCATTCTGATATCAGGATGGCGGGTAAACTCTTAATTAGTTAGTATATTTTGATTTTATCATTACGAAATAAATGTACCTAAAATGTACTATTTAATACTTATATTGAATTTAATTGTACCTCGTTCAATACCTTGTAATCACAATACTAAAGTGAGCCGCCATTCTGATATCAGGATGGCGGGTAAACTCTTAATTAGTTAGTATATTTTGATTTTATCATTACGAAATAAATGTACCTAAAATGTACTATTCAAATTATATTAAAAAAAATAGTACCTCATCATATCATTAAATTAGCCAAGTACGTTTCGTAGTTTACGAGAAATTATTAGGGCTTTAATTTAACACGGTAAAATCTTTAAACGCTTGTATTTTTAGACTGTCAATAATCATCCTTACAATACATAAAAAAATATTGATATCATGAACCCAATGAATTGTATTTCTCATTTTTTACCATATGAAATGTATTGAGTAATCATGTATGTACTACTTTTAAACATTCTGGTATTTAAATTATCAAAACAAGTCCAATTGTTTTGTCTAAAACAATGTGCTTCGTAGTGACCGTGGTAGTGACCAATGCTGTCAAGGCTAGAATTTTGGCCGGGCGACACGTACTCAATAATTCCTTTTAAGCTATAGGCATTACAATTTGAGTTTTAAATTCAGCGGCACGTCTTCTAAATATATCTCATCTGTTTACACCAATTACAAAAATTACCAATAAGAACAACAATTACCAATTACATTAAGTTTTGTCTTTAAGCGTGATGCAAAGTTTAGGTATATTTTCATTTAAATAATTTCTCGTAAACTACTAAACGTACTTGGCTTATTTATTGATATTATGATGAGGTACTATTTAGATACATTTGTTTCGTAATCCTGCAATAAGAATACACTTGGATCTTTAGAGTTTACACGCCATCCTGACATCAGAATGGCGGCTCACTTTAGTATTGTGATTTCTATAATAGGTATTGAACGAATTTCGATTAAATTCAGTATATAATTTGAATAGTACATTTTAGGTACATTTATTTTGTAATGATAAAAACAAAATATACTAACTGCTTAAGAGTTTACCCGCCATCCTGATATCAGAATGGCGGCTCACTTTAGTATTATGATTACAAGGTATTGAACGAGGTACAATTAAATTCAATATAAGTACTAAATAGTACATTTTAGGTACATTTATTTAAGATAGTTTTCATCCAAATTGAAAAAGTACACCCGCCATCCTGATACACACTGATGATTTTACAGTATTTTATTATATACTTTCACAGTCTATTCGTTATTACTCGTTGTACTGTGATACTATACAGTATTCTTCAGCGCACTCAATAAAATGTATACTCAAACTTTGTAATAAACAAAATGGTAAAAATGAGGTAGTTTAAGCGGAGGTTTTATCGACAATCAGTAACAATGTGAGCAATAAATTGGTGTATAGGGCAGCAAGGTTGCACATTCTTGCGTGATCGTAACAAGAAATCCACGTTTCATCTTCTGTTACAATGTTATAAGCTTTATTTAAATGTCTGTAAGTTTACTAATATTTTTGTGTACCATTTAGTGAAATCACGTTTCTGTGCTAATTCTTGTGGTACATACATTCAACTTAATAGTATTAAGTTTAAAAAATGCTTGGGTATGTTTAATTAACGATTCTGCACCCAAGAATAATAATTTTTCAAATTATTTTTGCGTGTCTTTTGCAATGGCCGCAAATACGTCTCAACATATTTAGATGCACTTAAGTTATTAAAATTATTTCGGGCAGACTTAAAAACTGCTCAATGTTCAGTTAATGTTGTTTGAGACGAACTATGTGATATAGCCAAAAACGAAAACAACACAGTCAGTGCAGCGGGCATCAGTTACTTTGGAATTTAAATTAAATACGGTTTGTGCTATTGTGAATATCCAGAAGCTTAAAGTGCTCAATTCAAATCTCTCATCAAAAAATTCAATTAATCTGGGTTAAATTTAAACGCTTTCAATATTTGTCATACGGTGAATCAGTGAGAAAAATTAAAAGATATTTAATTTTAATAAGCTATTATCTAATCTAATAATAGTAGTTTATGATACTGTTGCATAATAAGGGTTGTGTGTTTTAAAAAAACGAGCCGCAGGCGAGTTTTTTTATAGTATCACACGAGTGTTATAAGACCAAGTTATGTACAGTGTCATACACTACTTTATCTACTCTCATACTATAATACATAAACTAATTGATTTTACAAACAAAACCAAACTTTGTTTAATTTAAATGTAAAATGTTGGCAAAACATCGATAGCGCATGCGTGTTTCTTTTTTTTTTCTTTCGAATCGGCGGATTCTTTTTTTAAAGTAGAGGTTCAGTCCAGAATGGAGGTTGTATAGGTGTATCGTTATGATTAAAAAGTTATTTAATGATACAGGTGTCCATACAAGACCTGTATCGTAATAAAACTTTTTTTTTGGCCTGTGCGTAATGTTTGTCATAAGAGTTTTGATTTCAATTTTATAATCTTTGTATTATAGTATCAGAGTAGATAAACTAATTAACAATATTATTTAATAAGAAAATACCTAAATAGTACCTAAATGGATATCCGATCGAATCGAATCGAGTAATTTCTAATTCCTCTTCCTGTCCAATCACCCTCCTTATCAGCATAAAAGCATAAAATGTATTACAAATCCATACTAATATTATAAATGCGAAAGTAACTCTGTCTGTCTGTCTGTCTGTATGTATGTTACGCTTTCACGCCTAAACCACTGAACCGATCTTGACGAAATTTGGTACGGAGGTATATTAGAGCTTGAGAACGGACATAGGCTACCTTTTATCACGAGAAAGGGGGTTTAAGGCTCCCCCTAGGGGATAAAAGTTTGTATGAAAGTTTGTCATTTCTGAAGATATCTTAATGAAATTTGGTACAGAGGTAGTTTAGAGCTTGGGAACGGACATTATGCTACCTTATCGCGAAAAAGGGGGGGACTAGGGCCTTGGGATGAAAGTTTGTCATTTTGAAAGTTTTCCTGATGAAATTTGGTACAGCGATAGTTTAGAGCTTGGGAACGGACATAGGCTACTTTTTATCGCGAAAAGGGGGGTAGAAGAAGGGGGACTACGGCCTTGGGATGAAAGTTTGTTATTTTTGAAGATTTCCTGATGAAATTTGGTACAAAGATAGTTTAGAGCTTCGGAACGAAAATAGGCTACCTTTTATTGCGAAAAGAGGGGTAGAAGGGGGGCGGACTAGGGCCTTGGTATGAAAGTTTGTCATTTTTGAAGATTTGTTGATGAAATTTGGTACAGGGATAGTTTAGAGCTTGGGAACGGACATAGGCTACCTTTTATCGCGAAAAAGGGGGGGACTAGGGCCTTGGGATAAAAGTTTGTTATTTTTGAAGATTTCCTGATGAAATTTGATACAGAGATAGTTTAGAGCTTGGGAACGGACATAGGCTACCTTTTATCACAAAAAGGGGTAGAAGGGGGAGGGGGGAATATGGCTATGGGATGAAAATTTGTCTTTTTTGAAGATATCCTGATGAAATTTGGTCCAGATATAGATTAAGGCTTGGGAACGAACATAGGCGAACGAACGAGGTTAAAGGGGGGGGGGGGGGGGGGAATAGGGAATGAAAGTTTGCCAGTTTTGAAGACATCCTGATGATAAATTTGGTACAAAAATGGATTAAAGCTTGGGAACGAACATAGGCTACCTATTGACGCGAAAATGGAGACATAGGGGGATGGTGGGGGGATGAAAGTTTGACAGTTTTGAAGATATTCTGATGAAATTTGGTACAGGGATAAATTAGAGCTTGGTAATGGACATATGCTACCTTTTATCGCGAATAATGTGGTAAAGTGGGGGGGGGGGGGGGATAAGGACTAGATAGGAAGTATGAAAGTTTGTCATTTTTGAAGATATCCTGGTGAAATTTGGTACAAAGATATATTAGAGCTCGAAAATGGACATAGGCTACCTTTTATTGCGAAAAAGGGAGTTGAAGGGGTGGAATAGGGCTAGGGTAGTTTGACAATTTTGAAGATATCTTCATGAAATTGGTATAGAGATGGATTAGAGCTTGGAAATGGTCATAGGCTACCCCTTATCGCGATAAAAGGGGTAGAAGGGGAAGGGGGTAAGGGTAAGGCTATGGGATTAAAGTTTCTCATTTTTCAATAGCACAAAAAAGAGGGTGAATATGGCATAAATAGTAAGAATTTCTTTCAAGATGTCCTCATGAACTTTGGTACAAAGGTGAATTAGAGCTTCGAAACGGACAAAGTCGAGTAGCGAACCAAATATAGAAGCGAGTGGAGAGGCAAGTAGAGATTGTGATAGGGACGAGTGGATAGGCGTGTAAAGATCGAAAATCGAGTGGAGTCGACTACAGGGGCGAGTAGATATGCGACTAGAGAGCCAGTGGAGAGGCGAGTATAGAATCAAATTGAATGCAGTAAAGGGTTGAGTAGAGAGACGAATAGGGAGGCGAGTGGAAAGATGAATGTAGTGGCGAGTAGAGAGTTGAGTAGAAGTGCGAGTAGATAGGCTAGTGGGAAGAGTCAAGTAGAGGGGCGAAAAGAGAATCGAATGGATGGGCAAGTAGAGAGGCCAATGGAAAGGCGACTATAGCGAAGAGTACAAAGTCGAGTAGAGAGGGGAATAGAGAAGTCAGTAA
Source organism: Eilema caniola (assembly GCA_949126895.1). Taxonomy (NCBI): domain Eukaryota; kingdom Metazoa; phylum Arthropoda; class Insecta; order Lepidoptera; family Erebidae; genus Eilema; species Eilema caniola. Next base: position 8,407,569 of record OX421460.1, on the reverse strand, counting down.
AGAGTCGAGTATAAATTCAAGTATAGAGGCGAGTAGAAAGTCGAGTAGAGAGTCGAATAGAGAGTCGAATATAGAGGCGATTAGAAAGTCGAGAACAGAGGTGAGTACATAATCGAGGACAAAGTTGAGTAGAGAGGCGAATTTAATGCTCAATAGCGTCGGATCAACACTAAGCGATAACCGACATTCACGCGGGCGGAGCCGCGGGCAACAGCTAGTGATTTAATAAAATTAGTACCGCACCTTTCGCATAAAAATATGTTCCATCACAATCGAAACAAAATATTTCTACAATTTGTTACAAAACAATTTTTTTTAAACACGTAATTGAAACTATTCATTGAGATTAGGTACATTTTTTACTTTGAGCTAGATTTTAAATTTGTTTTTCATTTTGCAATTTATTGTTAGCTACAACCCGCAATTGTCTTTGAAAAATCCTTTTGTGTGACAAATGGCGTAGATTTTACCTCTCTGTGACAATTTCAACCTTTGCAGCTATTTATACTGAAGATTGTACTGCGAAGAGCTGAGCTGGGCAAAATGTTAAAATCAGCAACAACGTTACTGGGAGAGTGTTTAATTTATTTTTCAAAATAGTAAAAATATTGATATAACTCATAAAGATTCTCAAATCTTTGTCATAAAATATCAATATTTTGAAATAATAACAAACCTACAGGTTAAATTTATTCAAAGGTTTGATTTGAAATAGAAATATCAAATGATGTTGGTCAAGACAATAATGTTTCTGTAAATTACTTTCAAGTAAGATGTTTATAAGTAATAATTTCAATTACATATACCTATGATAAGCACCCAAATTACGACATAAGATTTATCCAAACTGCTAGAATAGAAGGCTTTGTGAAAAATACCAAACAAAACTGTATCTGCACTGTGGTTTGAAACCTATTTTAAAGTAACACAATCAACGAAATAACGAATCATTAACGCTTTTAATGAAAAATTTAATTGCGCTGAATAAAGTCAGTGAAAGATGTGGCCCATTTCACAAATGGAGTTACGCAACTCATCAGCATTCAGGTTATATTAAAAGCTGAGGTCTAAAAGGCATAAATAGTCTACCACAAAGGTTTTAATATCATTATATATTATTAAGAGGGGGTAGGTAGAATTATTACGTGAGACGGTGAGACTAAACATAAATTGTAGAAGATTTACGAGAATATAACTCACTGAATAATAAAATTCATTTTAAAGGACAATCACGTTTTATTATGTGTTATTTTCATTATTTCTGGCTTTTTTGTTGTTTTTCGTAGCCATGGTCACGTCAAAGTGCAAAGTGCTATTGATAAATAGAGGCTAATGCTCACTGGCTCACAGCTTAATCGAGTTAATTAAATATTGGGATATTTGTTACTTCTCAAGCTAAGCTGATGGACTAAATTATCAATTTAGAAAGACTCAATCCTTACACACCGATGATACCCCAGCCATAAATGAAAATAAATTTGGATTATTCGGCTCAGACAAAAAGTGATACCAATAAAAACGTGAAGGAAAATATCCGTGAACCCTAAAAATCCTTTACCTTTCACAATCCTCACAAAAAAAGGTTGTTCGTGTCTCTGTCCAGGCCTTCATAATATTCGAGCAAAAACTGACACTCGTTTTAGGTCCCCTCTCACGTCCCACTCTTGTGTGGACACAGCTTAACTAACGTAACGTAGTAGCTACAGTACAATATTGTAATCGAGCTTTGTATATCTCTAAAAAAATGTGAGCAGAATTGTTGTTCGCGACTGTGCCAAATTTCAATGATGATTTTTGGTCAGATTATTTGGTACCAGGTAAATTGAAAGCTTTGAGGGTGAAAACATAATGCCCATATTATAAGTATATGTATATATATTTACAATACACACACACACATAATTCTACATCTGCAATGTCTACATCATTAGCTAATCGTAGTATTACATAGAGGGTATGCGTGCAGTAGTCTAGGACGATCTACATTTTTGTTTTCTGCATACTGACATACTGCGAATGTTTTAAATACCGTAACATCGACCAGTGTATGTAGTCTTATAGTATGCAGTTTTAAAAAAGTCAGCAGATTTAGGTCCCTAACATAATAATTACTTATATGCTCAGCATTCTTTTTTGGTATCTTTTAAAGTTGGCATGGGATGCTGCGGGGCGGTGGAGGAGCTCAAATCACTAATCATATTATATCAAATGAATGCACACGCACGCTGAGACCTCGTTTCTCTCGCGGTTGGGGTCGAATGATATGTCATCAAAAATACCTACCCTTGCGTGCATTCATCATGAAAGATGCATTGCTTTTACTATTTCAGCAACGTCAAAACGCAGCATTCCCACTGCAGATAAAGGGTCTTTCTTACCTAAGGCGTAACTCGAGAGCCAGGACAAAAGTAATTACAAATGTTAGTTCGTAGCTGCCGTTCATTAATATGCTAATACCGTTGTGCGAGCACCATCGAATGCCGAATTCGCGCAAAGAACTCTGAAGCAAAAAAATGGGAGCTGAATTTTAAAAGGGAACCCACTGTAGCTTATTTTGATGCTGTAACTGAGAAAGGTTAATTAATTTGCGTTTTTATTTGCCTACGTTGATTGTATTTCTGTTTTGCTAAGCTAAGACAATTTTGCTTTTAATTGTAGCGTGTTGTTTGGGCAAATCAAGGCTCCAATCATGAAATTGCATTATAGGATAAACGTGTGAATATTATAATTTACATACGGCCCTTGATAACGCAACTGCAATCTATATTATGCAGAAAATCTGTTTTTACAGGAGGTGATCGCAAAAGCGATAACGATATAATACAAATAAACAAACTATGCGTAGTTCTGAATAATTTAGTAAATCTTCACCAATAAGTTTGTCACTCATTGATATCTGTAGTAAACGGAAATAAATAAACCTGGTTTAACGTCATCTGTGAGGTGCACGGCAGCCGTGTATTTTGTGTGTCTATGTAGTGTGACTATGTATATAGTGTTTCATAGGTCTCTCAATATTCATATAAACTACAAGATAGTCAATGTGAACTGTAAACATGTCTATACCACTGCTACAACGTGCTACACTGTAGAACGACATTATTCTCAATATTCAAAATTAAATTATTTCAATACCAAGGATTAAGCTTCCATACATGTTATTACAAGCCAGATAGAAGTGGATCTATTCAATTAAAAATTTGGACAAAAAAGGGGCACGTGCCTAGCAGGTGTAATTGTAAATCCAATCATCCAGGAATTTATTTTATCTACTCGCATACTAAAACAAAACTTTAATGACGCTTAAAAATTACATTAAAGTACAGGCCTTCTATGGGCAACTGTATCATGACTGTATAATAACATTGTTGACGCCATTTTAAGCAATGTATATTATTATTTCATGAGATTAGATAAAGTAGTTTATCTAATAGTTTATCTAATCTGATAATATAATACAAAGATTATAAAATTGAAATCAAAACTCTAATGACAAACATTACGCACAGGCCAAAAAAAAAGTTTTATTACGATACAGGTCTTGTATGGACACCTATATCATAAAATAACTTTTTAATCATAACGATACACCTATACAACCTCCATCTGGACTGAACCTCTACTTTATAAAAAAAACGGCCGATTCGGCAGAAAAAAGAAAGAAACGCGCATGCGCCATCGATGTTTGCGCCTTGGCTTGGCGTCAACTTTTTTTTACATTTATATTAAACAAAGTTTGGTTTTGTTTGTAAAATAAATTAGTTTATGTAGAGTAGATAAAGTAGTGTATGACACTGTACATAACTTGGTCTTATAACACTCGTGTTATAAGAACCCTTATTATGCAACAGTATCATAAACTACTATTATGATACTGCACATAATTTACTGTTCAAACACTATGTGATACTATAAAAAAAATCGCTGGCTCCTTATTTTGTAGCTCACACTCGTATTTTAAAAGCCCTTATTATACAACCGTTTCATAAACTACTATTAATACATACTTAATTTCAAAACAAATATATAATATCTGTTCTTAGTAGTAGTGGTGTTAGTTATAAAGTGAGATTTAAAACTGAGGTACCGTTACGGAATACATGCCTTAGATTACCTTATACATTGCGACTTGCTAATTTTACAATTCGAAAACTTCTTAAATCTTGCAACAAAATGATTAAGCATTAAAATAAGGATGAAAACACGTTCCCAATTATCGATAAGCACTCTTAAGTACGAGATTAAAATCAAGATTTTTATTAAAATGCATAAAAATCTTTTATCATAAATTGTGATCGGAGCGGTAGGAATGGAAAATGTAAAATTACATAGTACGTACAACGTACATGATCATAAATTATTTTACGTATTTCCTCCCTGTAGAGAAGGAAACGTTTCAAGATGATCAAATCTTTCAAGTTTGTTAAGAGAGTTAAATTTGTTACCCTACGTGGCCAGATAACGTCAGTTACGATTATTTTTAGATGAGTAATCCTTTATAATTTTTTATAAGTAGGTACTAATATTTTTAATTAATTTAAAGGTCCATTAGGTTAAAAAGAAATATTTGCATTATAGTTCTTAGTACTAGTTCTTCTAACAGATGAACAAAATCAGTATTCAGATATTCCAAGAATACCTTATTCAACCCTAAAATAATTGTAGACTTCAATTGGCATAGCAGTACAAAGTTTCAACATGTTCAGATGTTTACGACTTGTTGATGAGTTAATGAAATGTCATGGAGGCGCTTCTCAGTTAAAGACTGTGAGATATATGCCAGCAACTACAATTGAGTATAACACTATGGCTGAGCGGCATAGCGGATGCTAATAAAATTTGAATAAGTTAAGGCACTGGGATGATTTAAATGTCAAAGACTGTATTTCCATCTGTCCGTGCCTGCAATTGTCTAACTCAATATTCAGTCCCACATTAGTTATATCACTTTCCACATAATTGATTCATCTTCTATTAGGTACAGGGATTTTGCCGCAAATATTAGTTTTTAGAAACTATGAAATTCAACAATGGAGTTCAAGAGTACATTAGTAATTTATGACTTACAATATTAGAATCCAAATGTAAGTAACAAGCGCGTGTCACGATAATGATTAGATTACTAATATCATTACCCTGCTGTCATTAATTCTAGAAAGAATTTTCGGAGGCCGGCTTAAAACATACCACGTTAACGGATTATATGCACGGTGTTCAACACAGGCAGAAGTTCGCATTGCATTTTACCATGCTAATGAGGTCGAATATTCACCAATCCCACATTGTGCCGAATGCAAGCTGATTGGACCATAATGCTTTTGAATCTCGCAGGGGTAACATTTTTACATCCAATTTATTCTTAATGAGTGTAATTTCAATTTATCCAAAAGTAAAACAATAATAATATCGGTCAAATTATCTCACTGAACACACACAATACATGAACTCTTACATCAAAGTGTCCATATGAAGTAAACTTTGAACCAAGAAGTGTTTGTCGCATTGTTGTGTTGGTGTTGGTTCAAGTAGCAATATATATGAAAAATCTAAAATATCAAAGGAGATTGTTTCTTCATGACACAAAAATATTGTCAATTCTTACTTCTTTCTTAAGTTAATTTTCGCTTTACGAGACCAACCCCACGATGAATGCCTGGGCCAGAGCCTCGTCTATTAATCAGTAGATGAACTTTATTGCTATTCCTCGTTCACTTGGGCCACATGCACTCATTTTACATTAATAAATAAATTTTACGTAATTGACTTCTATGTACTACTATTATTTAAATCTACTATATAAAAATAAGTCGGGTTTTCCTTCCTGACGCTATAACTCTAGAACGCAAGAACCGATTTCCACGGTTTTGCATTCGTTGGAAAGGTCTTGGGCTCCGTGAGGTTTAAAGCAAAGAAAATTCAGGAAAACCGACATCGACGCGGGCGGAGCCGCGGGCAACAGCTAGTTCTCTATAAATCTCCTTTAACTTCCTCTGAATCTACAAATTAACCAGATTCACAATCCTAGTCCAAAGCTCCTTAAAATATTAGTGCGTACTTTTATTCCGTTGAACGATCTAAACCCTTAAGCGTGCAACGTCCAAGTAATCCTTATCTTTTGCCAGAACTTTCTTCATTAGTAAAATACTAAAGGTCTGTTACATTCAAAGTTTTGATCCCGGATCATTACAACGTTTACACACGGCTGTAAGCTGCCATAATTTGTAAGTTGACAACCCTGAATTTTAGTTCAGAGTACATGCTCGGGTGTTGAAGTGTTCAGTAATCATGATTAATTATACGATTACGGTTGCCGCTTCATTTTGTTGGTGGAAACCGTTTGTTAAATCCAGGATTATTAATGAAACTGTTGGGCGTAATTTATACAAAGTTCTAGGATTTACGATACTTTTATAAGCAACCCCGTGTTCTTAATCTGTTGTTAATGTTGTGTGATTAGTAAATTACTTGTTTACAGGTTCTTGAAGCTATTGATTCTCTTGTTCTCTTAGTTGTATTACTGTGTCAACTGCTTTGATACTTCAATCAATCAATCAATTAGCCCACTGCAGTCCACTGCTGGACATAGGCCTCTCCCAATGTGCGCCATTTCATCTGATCCACCGCCTTCCGCTCCAGTCTGTCATAGCCACTTATAAAAATCAAATAAACAGCTTTTCAAACTGTTATTGATTCTAAAAACTCCGATTGACACTTTTTCCCTCCTCGCACACAAGCGGACATGTTCATCGAATAACTCATACATTTTCAGGAATGTTATTACAAACTCAAGAATACGTTTTTTAAATTTAATTGATTAGGACATACTTCATTATCAAATATCTGTAATTAAATGCTCGCTATAATATTATCTGTTGATAATTCAAGGTTTTATTGAAGGCCGAGAATATTTTCTATAACCATCCCTAATACCTAGATATCTATATTATCATCTACTACCAATAAAAAAATCTGTTTGACTTAATTTCAACGTCACTCGTTGAAATTAAGTCAAACAGATATAAAGCCAACGAAATAAATACCTTTCATGTCCAATATCAGGGATACAACAAATGTTATAGTAGAGGCCGTATATCGGGCTTGTTGGACTCACATATGCGGCCTCTGACGTTGTAATCCCACTATGAAACAAGTAAATAAATAAATAAATTCTTAATTTTTAATTTAATTGAATTTTTGATTACTTTATGATTAATTGATTAATTTGATTTCAATTTTATTTTTTTGATCTGTAATTCGTTATTATTTATTTATTTATTTGTGATTTTTATTTTATTTTATTTTTTTTTTTAATTTATGGTTGTTTAATTTTAATATGTTTTTATGATTTAATTTTAATTACATGTAATACATTGCTATGGGTTAATTACCTGAAATAAATATATTCATTCATTCATTCATTCATTCATTCATTCATTCATTCATTCATTCATTCATTCATTCATTTATAACAGAAATACTCTACACCATCTTTGCTTGAATAGTAGAGTAGAATGGTGGCATTAAGTCCCCATATATAGTTGCGTAATTAATGTCACCAGCATTCTCTAGGCAAGTACTTTTTTTAAGAAACAAATCTGCTATACTATGTATGAGTTGAGAGTCACATGGTTATTTACATTAATAGTAAAACATTCCCCGAGATATTTACCATGTTTTTTAGTTATATCGCGTATCTGATATTTCGGCACTGTTGCAAGCGCCATGATCACGGATGTATTGGTGACCGCCGAGCTAGTTGATATTGGGTAGACCGTATCGGTCTAACCTCTTCCACACTCGATTTTTTACGCGCGTCGTTACTACTATTGGCCGCGTTCAACAACACTCACAGAATCGACTCGCATGTTTTTTGAACATGTTGGGTTTTGAATAAGTGTTTGTGCAGGTTTTGTGAAAGAACTAAAAAAAAAAATAGCCCGGCGAGTGTTTTACTGCTGTACTATATTCACCCTATTATATCCCTAAAGGGCTAGGCCACTGCATTTTTTTAAAGAAGGGAAAACAGTTCTTTCTTTTTGTGCAGCATGTACAAGTCTCTCATAAGATATTAGGTTATGCAACTCTTTATATGTTTTAGTGACTAATTCATTTTAAATTACAACAGATTGCAAGTAGCCTAGCCTAGCGAGTAGGTAAAAAGATAAATTGATAAGACACATAGAGCTGACAGCGAAAACTGAGCGTTACAGCTATGTTCCAAATCAAAGTTCCTAGATGACAATAATTTCGTAGCACTTTCAAATTTATCAAAATTTATAAGTGTAACTTCCGTTTAGCATTTTCCTAAATAATTTATGAGATGGGAAAAAGCTCTTGAATTAAATTAAATTAATTAAATTAAATTAAATTAAATTAAATTAAATTAAATTAAATTAAATTAATTAAATTATCTTTATTGGAACCATAGAATACAGGAATAATAACATAATAGTGTGATAGTGTCTACATTAGTTTAGAACTGTGTCGCAGACACTAACGCCACCTCCAGGCCGAACTGGGCACCAGAGTTCCATCACAAAAATGAGTGCAATAGGTATACATAAGAAGAGTGAGAAAAATAAAATACATTTAAATGGCTTAGAACAAACATAACTTAAAATACAAATTCAGAAGTCTATATTATGTTGGTGTGTGTGCATATGTGTATCAGAGGGTGTGTTCTGTGTGTAAGTAGTGAAGTATGAGGTTATGAGGTGTAGGTATGTGTAGGTTTCAGTGTATGTAAGGTTGTGTGACTTGTGTAAAGTAGTGAATATTTGAGGTGTGTGAAAGCTATTCATATAGAAATGGTTGAGCCACATCTTCCAGCTCATCATAGTTAAGCGTTTGCAGCCATTTCTCAGTGACCTGTTTGCATGCCCTCAATGTAAGAGGATAAATATTCAAAATTTTGTTGACTCTGTTGTATAGAATGGAGCCAACGTAATGATACTGGCGCTTGAGAACTGCAAGTCTAGCTAATTCGATATGGCAGACCCTGTCTGACCTACGAGTTCTTGTGGTGAATTCATAATCAAACGGTAATTCTGAGTGTTTGCGCAATATGGTACTTAGTACAAATGCCTGTCTCAGGGTAGGAACCTCACAGAGAGCATATAGTTCGCTAGTAGGAAAACGAATAGGTTTGCGTGTCATGACCTTCAGTACTGCCCGCTGCGCCCGCTCCAAGGACAGCATTTGGGTCTTTAAAGCCCCACCCCAAACAGTAACACAGTAGGTTAGTATAGAATGGGCGAGGGCAAAGTAAACCATTTTCAAAGTTGGTAGGTCGGCAGCTGTCCTTAAATTTTTGAAAATGAATATTAATTTACGAACTCTTGGTACCAAAGTGTCAATCTGCTCATTCCAATTCAGCATACTATTAACGCAGACTCCGAGATATTTAATAGAATTTGTGCGCGTAATATCAACACAAGAGCAGTCTGGGGTAGCAACTCCTGTGCATTTATGGGCAGTTAGAGTAAAGGAGGACGGTGGTTGAGAGATAATTTTTGGGGAGAAGGTTATAAATTTTGACTTATTTAAATTGAGAGTGAGAAGATTCTTATCTAGCCAGTTCATGGTAGTCCGGAGAGCAGACACCGCGTGTAAGTGTGCAACATCCCAATTTTTACCATCAATCAGAATCACCGTATCGTCTGCGTATGTAATAATTTTAGCGTTATCCAAGGGGATCTTACAGAGGTCGTTTATGTAGATCAGGAACAGCGTAGGTCCAAGCACGCTGCCCTGAGGAACACCATAACTTATGGACTCCTCTCCACTAGTATAGCCACCGATGGTAACGCTCTGGGTCCGATCGCTTAGGTAGCTTTTAAAGATGCTCAGAGGCAGCCCCCTGATGCCGATTTGTTCAAGTTTCGTCAGCAAAAGTGGAACAGAGACAGTGTCAAATGCTTTTGAAAGATCAAGAAATATGCCTATTGTTTTTAACTTTTTATTAATGTTTTTTGTAACAATACTGGTTAATTCCAATACGGCATCTTCGGTACTTTTACCACGCCTAAACCCATATTGGTTGTCAGCAATGATTCTATGTGCATCTAAGTAATTAGAAGTCTATTGTTTAGGATTTTTTCTAATATCTTGGATAGAGTACTTAGGACAGAAATAGGTCTATAGTTGTTGACACTGTCTCTATCTCCACTCTTGTGGATTGGATGGACTATCGCCTTTTTAAACACGGCTGGAAACACACCAGTAGTCATTATAAGGTTAAAAACATGACAAATAACGGGTATTAGAATGTGTCTAGAAGCCCGAACGAGTGTGGCAGAAATACCATCCCACCCTACAGCACTGTTTAATTTAAGACCAAGAATAATACGTTCAATCTCCTCACCATCCGTAACAAAAACTCCCATAGAGTTTAAAGGTGGATTTATGATATTAGAGTCGGGTACTCTTGGGTGCTGAATCTGCCCCGAAGAGATTTTAGAAACCAGATTTTTACCAACGTTGGCGAAAAAGTGATTTACAGCAGCAACAGACACAGAAGTGACATTAGACAGGGAAAGCAGATCATCTGCTGACGTTTTATTCTTCTGGATATTGGAAATTTGTTTTATTAAATTCCAGGTGGCCTTTGGATTATTTCGATGTTTTTCAAATTCCCTACGTTCATATTCGCATTTCAATTTTTTTATTAAATTATTGCAGTAATTTCTATACCGCAAGTATGTTAGTTTCTGTGTTTGACTACAGGCAATTTTTTTGGTTCTCTTGTATAGGTTGTCCCGATTTCGAATACACCTTAGCACACCAGGTGTAACCCAAGGTTTTAAGATTCTCTTTTTACTTGGGATACAAGAACTACTCGTATTTTCCCTAACGATATCTCCAATCGTATTAATGAGTGCCTTAGAGGCCTTGCTTGCATCATCGGATTGATAAATTGGTGAAAAGTCCGTATTCTCTAGAGAATTCGCGACACCATCACTGATCTCTTGTGAAAAATGATTCACGTGTGACAACTGTATATATATCTCTATATCCTAAATAACACACTTTGTCCTGACTGTTTGACTTAGAGACGGAGAGATTTTTTTGAAATTGAAACCCTAAGGGCCTAAAAAGGGCAAATACGTACTTTCTCATAACGAACGGATGAACAAATTTTCATGGTTTGTGGTTTTTGTACTTACCTTTGTCGCTGAAAAGGAATTATCACAATTAAAATGTGATAAATTCACGACATAATGTAACATTAACGAAAATACAATGTATTATGGGGGTATTTATTTGATGGAAGATGGATAATGATCAATTGAATATTACTGTTAGAAGAAAACGAAATAAATGTAAATCACTAAATCACTCATTATCACCAGTCGGCTCTCCGAATGATTACTTAGCAAAAAGTTTAGACCTATCGACAGGAAATGCTATACTATACCAAGAAGAAATACAACAATACAAGGAACAAATACAGAAATTACAAGAACAACTAGATATTGCGCATGCAGAAATAGACAATTTAACTCTAGAAAATATAACTTTAAAAAAGCATGCCCAAAAACAAGATTCTACCATAACAAATTTAAAAATTATATGCAAAACACCCGACAGAACCAGAAGCATCACAAAAAACAAGTCTGGCCAAATACGTCACAAAAGGCTTGTAGAAATTCAAAATGACAAATTGAATTCAAGCAGTCATGAGCTAGGCTTACAATCGGATGAGGAGTACGAAGATGCAATCACAGATGGCGCTGATCCAAAAAATGAAACATCGATTCGTTCATTACCAAAGAATTTAAACGACAACAGAATTACTTGTAAGCTAACAGATGACACTCAACCGTGTAAAAATAAAAAAAAAACTAGTACGCAAATCCCGGAAATATTAATAGTGGGAGGACGACAAATATCTGGCTTAGCACCGGCACTTATTAATTCAAGAAGCAACAGTAAATATGGTAAATAAAGTATATCTGCTATTGTAAAATACAATGCTTCGTCTGGGGAGATGCTGAAGTCATGCCACACCATACAGGATTCCCCCGAAAATTACATTGTCATTTGTCCAGGCGAATATGAACGGAATCCTAGTAAATATTTAATAAATTTAACAACAATGTTACAATATGTACAGTGTTCTAATATAATAGTTTTAAATGTAATCAGGAATAGGTATCTTAATGAATCAGTACTTAACAATCAAACGAAACTTATTTGTCAGTACTTTAAAAACTGTATTTTCTTAGATGTTGGTAATAACTATGGGACCAAAAAAGGTCACTATTTGTCGCATGTATGCAATCTTTTAAATCTCACTATTGACAGTCACTTTTATAAACAACACTTCTTAACGTTCCGTTCCGTTCACAGATCGACTATTAACATTGACAAAATACCCACTATAAATAATAATAAAAAGTCCCCCCCCATTCATGTACCGCTTAGAGATAGGCAAAGTCTCTCCCAAGTAGAAACACATACAACCCCACAGGCGGAAAAATGTTTTCGTCCCCAACTCAGACTTTAATTTTAGAATATTTCATCAAAATATTGCAGGTGCCATAAATAAAAGTGAAGAGCTATTATGTGCTATACACCAGCTCTCACAAACAGGATTAAAAATAAATGTAATATGTCTGACTGAAACATTTATTAAACAAAATACAGAAACACTTTTCAAAATCCCTGGTTATCAATTAGCGTCAATGTATTCCCGTAGGAAAAGCCGAGGAGGTGTATGCATTATGTTAAATTATAATATAAAATATAAATATCTGACTTATATAAATAACTTGACATGTGATTTCCATTTTGAAGGTTGCGGTATAGAAATAGATAACATCATTATTATTTGTTTATACAGAACTCCCGATAGCAACGCAAAGTTATTTCTTGAAAAATTAGAACAATTACTATCATGGCTTACTAGATATTCTAAAAAAAAAATAATCTTTGCGGTGAATGGAATTTAAATACTTTAAAACCTGACCAGCATTGGAAAGCGCTAAAAATCGTATTACAGAACTTTAACATTGAATTACACATAAAAACACCAACAAGAAAGAGTTCATGCCTAGATCAATTTGCTAGCAATATCAAGTATGTAAAGGCGGAGGTGCATCACCTCGGGTTGTCCGATCATGACACAGGCCAATCCCTTTCCATTAAAGTTAAAAAATGCTACGAAATATGCAGCTGGTACGAAATGGTCAGAGATTATAGTAAAGATAATATAAATAGATTTGTAGACTGTATATCTGCTCTTACCTTTTCAACTGTATATGAGAAGAGTAACTTGCAGGAAGCTTTTGCTGAATTTCATAATCTATTTAAATTGTTCTTCGATTTGTGTTTCCCGATAAAAAAGATAAAGAAATCAACAAAAAAAGGGAACTGTAAATGGTTAACAAAGGGTATAAAAAAGTCTTGTGTAAGGAAAAGATATTTATACCTTAAACAAGTCCATAATAAATCAAATCGAAAAACGTTAAATAAAAAATATACATCCTATAGCAATATATTAAAAAAATGCATACATAAATCTAAACAGTTACAAAACAAGAAATATATTGAAAGTAAGACAAATAAATGCAAAGCTACATGGGCAGTAATTAATGAAAACATTGGTGACGAAAATATGAAAACACGAATTGACAAAATAACTAAAGATAACCGGACATATGAAGACCCTTTAGAACTGAGTGACTTATTTAATGACTTTTATATTCAATTGACTAATAGTAATAATTTTAAATTTAAAAGTGACGAGATAAACAAAACTATTAAAATTAATAATCAAAAGACAATATTTCTTAAGCCAAGTGATAATATGGAAATTTTAAGAGTAATTAATAGTCTCAATAATACAAACGCAACAGGGATAGATGAATTAACGACAAAAGTAATTAAACGATGTGCAGTACACATTAGTCAACCCCTGTGTTATCTGATAAATATGTCATTTGAAGAGGGCACTTTTCCAAATTTACTAAAAACTTCAATTGTAAAACCACTTTTTAAAAAAGGCTGCACATCTGACATGAATAATTACCGCCCAGTAACACTTATACCAATTATGTCGAAAATTTTTGAGAAGGTAATGCTGAAGCGTCTACAAGAGTTTACGATATCACATGCTATACTAACAAGTGAACAATTTGGTTTCCGACATAATAGTACTACCTCACTGGCATGTTTTAACCTGGTAAAAACAATTACACAGACTATTGACAACGGTTTACCAGTAGCAGCAATTTTTCTAGACATGAGCAAAGCATTCGATTTTGTAGATCACAAACTGCTCTTACATAAGTTGGAAAAATATGGTATCAGAGGTAAAGCGAACGACTGGTTGGGATGTTACTTAAGCGGTAGGCAGCAATGTGTAGAGATTGCTAAGGTACAGGGAAATGAAAAGAAACTTTATAGAAGTGACTACCGGCAAAATAACTTTGGCGTGCCACAGGGTAGTGTGCTAGGACCTTTTCTCTTCCTAATGTACATTAATGATCTCCCAAATGTCACTCGACATAGCACAATATTATTCGCTGATGACACAACTCTCATTGTAAAATGCGAAAAGATAAATACTTACGAACTAGAAATAAACGAAGCCATAAGCAAAATAGTACAGTGGCTGTCTTCTAACAATTTGCAAATAAACATACAGAAGACAAAAATGATACAATTTCGGACGAACCAAAGCAAGGTTATAGATTTAAATGTGAAATATAATGATACTGTAATAGAACAAGTTCCTAGTGCTATGTTTCTAGGTATAAAATTAGATCAGAATTGTAACTGGAAGGCACACATCGATTATGTTTGTGACAGGCTTAACAAATTCGTATATGCGATAAAAAGATTACGAATAACAGTTTCGATAGAAGCCGCTCTTAGTGCATATCACGGGTATGTTTCGTCAGTACTCTCATATGGTCTTCTGTTGTGGGGTAATTCGGTAGAGGCTATAAGGGCGTTTAAAGTACAAAAGAAGTGTATACGGGCAATCTGTGGGGCCTGGAGCATGGATAGTTGTAGGCCTCTGTTCAAAAAATACAATATTCTGCCACTACCATCCATGTATATCAAGGAGTTATGCTTATTTGTAAAACAACATCCGGTACATTTCTGTAAACAAACCGATGTTATTAAACGAAATGTAGTTCCTAGAAATAAATATAGGCTGTATGTACCGCAATGCAGGCTAGAATTGCATAAAAGGAACTCATACATGAACGCTATAAAGGTATATAACAAATTACCGAACACCTTTAAGAATTTACCTTTTACTATGTTTAAAAGAAGGTTGACGCAATGGCTACAAAAAGAATGTTTTTACGATTTGGATGAGTTCATGTCATACCGTGGGATAGGTGACTAATAGATAATTTTATATACCTTTATACACATAGTAATAATGTTATGCTTGATATTATCAGCGATTTGACATCATAATTTAATGTAATTTAGAGTCTATAAAATAATTATTCTGACATTAACATAAAACTGACATTAATATAAAGCTGACATCAGTATAAATCTGACATTAAACAAATAGATAACAATTATTGGTTGCATGCATGCTGTAGATTATAGCTTCAAATCACGTAAATATTTGCACACCATAGTGGTAGGATGTAAATGGGCCATTGTAATATATATAATATAATACCTTTATTTACCTGCATTGTGGCAAATAAATAATTTCATTTCATAATTTCATTTCATTTCATTTCATATTATCATTAACAAGATTATTGCCATGAAAACGGGAAGTAAAAGTGAGTTTGTCAAATTGTTAATTGGGTATTTAACAAATTTTGGAAACCTATCTTAAAATATGTAGAATTTTATACCTCTTACAATATATCTTTTTCGTGAAAATACATTATAAATAAATGAAAATGCGTTTTTACTTTGTTAGCTTGAAAAGTGCTCGAAAAACGGTCGGTCATGTCTAATTTGGGTGTGACGTCATCAATAAGATATGATAACAACGACTATAGTACGGACGGTTGAGTAGTTGTTACAGGACATGTTTTATATTGTTAAAGCTTATTTGTTGAATAGGACACTCATATAATGATCTAAAACGTAGTAAACACTGGTACAGTTAGCACAATAAAATCCAAAGTTTATGGTTGATGAATCTGTTGTTCTTACTTTTAGAACACTGAATCTAGATGAGTAAGAAACCAATTTAACCTATGCCATTGCAGAATATTAATTATAATTGATCATAAATACTCATAACTTTTTGAAGACTAACATCAGTATAGCGCATCCCGTAATCAGATTCTCGTAATCACTATCTCTGGTGACTTGGCATAAGTACCTATGTTCCTATGTATTTAAAGTAATTGATTTAATATAATATATCTTACAACCCCCGAATGATAAGAAAAAATATGTACAAACAATATGTGCACCAGCATAATGGGCCATGATAATGGTTTTTTATCCTATACATATGTCGCCACCAACTAGCTTTATCAGCCGCCCAATTAACTGCCTAGGCAGTTAACCAAACGACGCCAATAGAATATAAGTTATTATTATTGATTAGTAAAAACGTAAGCAAACAAATTATAAACACAGGCAGTTACAACGAGACAATTTGGATTACCCACTCGAATGGCGCGAAATTATTCGTGACGTCACATGAACGGTCAACTGATTCGCCCGCGTTGCTTCGTGTAAAATACTGATTAAAAATCGCAACTTTATTTTGTAAAATAAATTCTCTATAATTCATATTTGAGTGAAATAAATTTATATAGCAATTATTTACATATATAATTTACATATATATCCAATCCAATAAAAAAAAGAAATACATATCCAATTTCTTTCATAGTTTATTGTAAAAGTTCTCAAATACGCAATGGTGTCAACAATTAAATATATGCTATCAAAATAAAATCCTACAAACTGGGAATATTTCAGGATTATTCAGTAAATTACAGAGCTGGAATTCAATAAATTTAGAGCATTTTCAAAAGTGTCTAATACACACTCAATTATCACAACCGTGAGCAAGCAAATCGGTTAAATTATGCAGTGTTTGTAATGTTGTTTGTGTTATTTTGTTTTTGTTTGAATTATGTTTTACATTGTGTAATTTATAAAAAAAAATACAATTAAATTGAGTGATAGGAAATAATTACGTAAGCAACAAGCTCAGAGCAGACCACGATTGCGGTGGTAAGACCCGTCATGGAGCAATGGCTAAAGAGATGCCACGGAAGCCTCTACTACTGGCTGACGTAAGTGCACACTGTTCATGGCTATTTAGGTTAATACCTGCATAGTATACGCCGGGAGTCCACACCCGAGTGACACCACTGCCGGGGCTGCTCCGGAGATACGCCACTGGTAGAATGCCCAGAGTGTATAGAGTGGTGCGTGTCCTCAAAGCAGCTCCGTTGGAGCGGGAAGCATCACGTTGCAGATTCTGGCGTTGACGATGGTCGGCGGAGATAGTGTGTGGAAGTCCGTCCGTAGAAGGTGCACCGGGCGATGAAGATCACAAAACGATCATAATCTTCAATGAGCTCGGGCTTGGGGATAACAGTTTGGGTTAGCCATCGCCATTAAAGAAGTAGGCCTATAGCAGCAGCGCTTCGTGCTCATGAGTACGCACGAATCATCATTATATTTAACTTATCGCTCTTGATTGACAAGAAATAATTTCACAAAGGTCTTCAAAAGTAATGGGTACATCAATTGGTTGGTTCTATAATACTTAGGTATATTGTTTAACTTGTTCACCGAGTTCATATTTATGGGTGTTATAGATAGGTACTAAATTTCTTGACAGCTCTGTGGCGTAACAGTAGTTAACGCGGCTGCTACGCAGGGGACGCGGATTCGATTCCAAGTCACTGCTAATATTTTTTGAAATGAATAGTGTATTTTTGAATTTGTCTGGGTATTTCCGTGCATAGGAGAGAAAATATCTAAGTTCAGCCAAACACTCAGTTAGACTGGAAAAAGCTGACTTCGGACTAAGTTAATACCGGTCGCATCTGAAGCTTTACCTCGGGGTCCGGGGTATGTATTTTTCAGTCTAACTGTGTGTTTGACTGAACTTCAACATTTTCCGTGACGCGACTGCTATATGACCTTCATAACCCATTGACGATATTGAAATATTGCTATTAGACCAGGTGTTATAGGAGCACTTATTTTATAAAACGAGGATAGAGTACACGAAAAAATTTGCAATCATAACGTCGAATGAACTCAACCTTAACTTGAACTGGACAATTTCCCGATCAGCAAGCAGCCAACAAAACACTATGAAATATGGTAATAACCAACAACACAGAATCAGTTAACAGTGGAATTGAGGATTTAAATTCAATTTTTCATTGCGAGCTTGACAGTATTCGAAGTCTTCTATTCTTCGAGCACGATACGGATACTCTATTCAATATGAAAAACTCACTACATTATCCAAGTCTATCATTTGTTAAGACATTATTTATTTTGCTTTAAATTACGATCAACTTTATATTTAAACATTTTTCCGTTATTTTTTTATTATTATAAATTTTATACAAAGTATAGTATTAAGGGTATTCTCCATCCATATATATAGAAGAGTTTATTTATTTCTTTGAAGTGCCATTTTCTGGAACTCTATATGTGTGATTTACTCAAAAGTCTTTTGCATCTGATTGTCCGTTTCTTGGGAGATTATAACTGATGTAACATCATGCCCATTGATCCTTAGCAGTCAAGGTATAAGAAAATAGGTCAAAGGGACGCAGGTGGTTGATGCGATGATGTGCAATAGAACCAAATAACTGTGATTACACGTACAGGATCGGAACGAAGGATTTACCACGTGCCAGGCCAAAACCGTCAGTTCGGAATGAACGTGTAAATGTTAACGACGCGCCGGGAACGACAGTTGGATCTGACTGATTGTGGTTATAGTTTAGTCGTAATATATCACCACAGTTTGATTCGCAATCCAAACCGACAGATCAAACCGGCGCGGTGGTTAGGAACGTGGTCCCGATGCACGGTTAAAAACTATATGTGTAAACGGCGTTAGTACCCGTATGAAACGGTATGAACCTGGGGGCAAGATGGGGACTACCCGGGGGTAGGATAGGGACTTCTTGGTCCCCACGTATATAAGATAATCTCACCTCCAGCACCCTACCACCCACAGACGGCGTGCGTTTATTCAGTTCAAGTCCGACATAAAATCTCCCTCCAACTCGGGTTTGCAAAAAAAAAAAATCTGCTAGCTAGCCTATTACATTATTTATTCATTCATTCAGTCACGTTTTTCAGGTCCTAAGTTCAAAGAGGTTCTAATCAACTAATATCAAAAAATCAAAATCCAGTGAATATCTCGGAATCCAGAATCACTATGCCAGCTATTTATTCTCCACTTTACTGAAGTATCAGTGTTATCAAAGATAGTTTATTGTAATTATATGCGTGTAAATTGATGAATATATTTTTAATTCATTAGAATAGGAAAAAGAGGAAGTTACTTAGGTATTTCTATCTGATTGTGTGAATAGATTTTGTATCTAATTGTTTATACTTCGAATTAAATTTTTAGTTCTTAATAATATTCGGTGGTTTAGTGAGTTTTTCTTTTACAACACTTTTTACGTCATTTTACGTCGCATTTATGAATATTGTATGTTTATTTTCTTTGCAAAATCTGAGATCAATACTTGTGCTATTATAACAAAGAATAAAGAAATAAGAACAAGAAAAAGATTGTTTTCATATACGTCGAAGCGCATTGAATGAAACAACGATGGATTATCTCCAGGGAATGCTATTTTATCGTTCTGATAAATACACTACATTTAACACAGATAGTTGACTATTGTACTCTATGTTATTGTATTCTGAACATTATTCTATATGTATAGATGTATATCCTACATATATATTTATATATACGAGTAAAGAAGAATTTCAAATATCCAGGATCTGTCTAGGAAGCTCAGGTGATCAGAGTATTGCACCTAAAATGAGACTAGTTGCTGAATTGAAGTTCCAACCTGGGTGTAGATTTTTACCATTTAATAGATTTCATAATCTGTTTTATTTTTATGATAGATAACGAATATTACCTACCGAAATTACTAGTAGGCATTACCTTCAACCCCCCTCTGTTCATTTAAACTAATTGTGTTCGCAATGGATTCACATTGGAAGTTTAATGGCCAGTTGAACTTGCGACCTTTCGATTGTAAGAGCGTTTTCATATTTCTTCCGATACAGACATATACATATATCATGTGCTGTTTTCACATATATCCGAATAAATCAGCCCGATACTGCCAATTGCTCGAAAGCACACACTAGTTAGGGATGCTAGGCAGGAAAAAAAAATTCACTACAACACACGGTCCACCTGATGGAAAGTGGTTACCGTGGTCTATGGACGTGTACAGCACCAGGAGAGTCACACTCGTGCTGCTGACCCAGTGAACACAGAGTTTCTGTGCCGTCAGCGTAGAAGACAAAGTAGGACTAGCGGTTGCTCTTGCCACTGACAGCACAAAAACTCTCCAGTGAGCTCTGGCTACCCAGTCGGGAATACAACACGAGGTTATTATGGCAGCGGTATTCATTAGGGCGGAGGTAGTTCCTCAGTCGGACTGCTTAACTGGACGGGAATACCGTCGTCCTACCTCATAGTCTTAGTATAGAGTGTTTTTTCTTATATTCGTGATCAGCGTCATCTATTAACTCGAAAAGACATGTAACTAAGAAAATGTCACTAAGGTAAAAAATTGCTTGCAGTAGTTGTTTTAGACTCTTTGTGATCCGACATCAGGTCAACACAGTGGTGTCGGCTCCGATAACTGATATCGGTTGGGAAAATGTGAAAGACAGATAGGTACATGTCATACATTTGACTTCCTCCAATATCGGATACTGTGTATCGGATATCGGATAGTGTGAAAACGCTCTAAGACCGACTCCTTAACCATTAAGTTACCATGACGCATGGAATGAATAATTAAAATATTATAAAATATTATATAATTTTTGATTAATATAATAATATTATTTATTAAATTTGAATTTGAAATTGAAATAGATAGTGAGTTAAGGTTAAGGTAGTTGAAAACGTAACCAAAAAGAACAGTAATAATAATTTCAGAATAATAAAAAGTCAAATCTCAGCACTCGTTTCGCCTCTGTACGAAACATACTAAGGCCGCTTGGCACTTGGCAGCCTCATACAGAGGCGAGACACGTGTCGAGATATCTCGTTGTATCAGCAGAACACTGAAATTTAGTGGCTTGGTAAATAAACTTTTTACTCACTTTATGGAGTTTTGTTTAGTATTTATTTATACCTACACGGCATGTTAATAATAACTTCACCTTGCCTGATATAAACTAGATGCCAACAATGCTGAAACAACGATATTTACCTTGACGGTCCCGTAAAATTTTCACGACGGTATTTCCGTCCAATTGACCAGTCCGACTGGGGAAGTACCTTCGTCCTACAATATACCGCGGCCACTATAACCTCATATTGTGTTCCCGGCGGTTAATAGGGTAACCAGCTAACTGGAGAGTTTTTGTGTCGTCAGTGGGAAGACAAAAGGATAACCCGAGCTCATTGGAGAGTTTTTGTGCTGTCAGCGGGGAGACCAAAGCCTACTTTGTTTTCTACACTGACGGCACAGAAACTCTCTGTATTTACAGGGCCGACAGCACAAGTGTGACTCCCCTGGTGTTGCAAACGCCCATAGGCGACAGTAACCACTTTCCTTCAGGTGGAGCGTTTGCTTGTCTGCCATCATAGTGGTATAAAAAGAACCATCCGGTATTGTAGGAAGAAATAAATGCGTGTGTTGTGTTAAGATAGAATTCCAGCCCCTCTAGACAAGTGGCAACTAAGATGGTCCATGTATTGCAAAATAATTTGATGAATGTATGGGATCGATACGTATTTTGACGTTTACGAAAGACGTCAACGTATCTCGGTTTAACATATGTTGACGCCTCTCCTTAATTCTCTGAAATTTGGGGGGTAGGTCAGTATCGATAATTATGCCCGAGAAAAAAAAAAACGATATGTTAATTTTTCACAAATTATTTGACATTACACTCATGTTTGATGCTAACATTACCACGGGAACGTAATTCGGAATTCGGAGCCTCTCGAGACCTAAGAAATACCCACCGGTCATTGACTTCCAAAAATCAGTTGCGAAATGTCATTAGTCGATGTGGTATGATTAGGAAAAGTTTTGACTATTTTACAACTGAATTTTAAAGAATTGGCCCATACAATATTTTTGAAGATTTTACCTAGACCTACACATATTTTCCGCACAAAGTTCCGAGAGTTCATTATATTACATAATTTACAAACGTATAGCCACTCTTCTAGAGAGGCTGATCTTTTTGATGTGAAGAAGTAAAAGATAAAGTGCCCGGTAGACGGCATTACGGCTCGCTCCTATTACGTGGTACTGAAAAACATGGTTTTCGGAACGTGGGTGTTAATGCACCTCTTCCTACCGCTTCGGGGATTTAGAATAGTATAGATCATCAAATAAAATTCATTATCGTCTTCATCTCCAATTTGCGTATATATATTATATACATATAATCACGCTTTTATACCCGGAGGGTTAGGCAAAGGTGAATAAAATTGACACTCATATTTCACCAACCAGTGTATTCGGTCCCACGTAATAGGGGGTGAGCCTATTGCTGTATTCCGGGCACTATTGTTGACTTGAGCCATGCATCTGAGGCCACGCATTTACGTATATTCCAACTTAATGGAATATTATACCTAAACATAATCCATACTAATATTATAAATGCGAAACTAACTCTGTCTGTCTGTTTGTCTGTATGTTACGTTTTCACACCTAAACCATTGAACCGATTTTGATGAAATTTGGTATAGTGGTAGATTAGACCTTGAGAAAGGACATAGGCTATGTTTGGTCGCGATAACTGACATCTACGCGGGCGGAGCCGCGGGCAACAGCTAGTTTTGTATAATAGTACAAGAACAAAGTAATAAATTGATAGTGAATTAGATAGGTACGGTATGTTTTCTTGTAGCGGAAAAAGAAATATAAAATAGTGTTATTTCCTTTCTCTCAAAGGAACAGCGGTGAAACATATGAGCGTCTTTTAAAAAAGCAATCATTCAACACGGCAGCTCTTGGTAAAAAAAATATTGCCTGCAATACGCAGCGTTCTTACTGAATTGGACATATGGAAAAGAAACATGATATTTATGTATTGTGACCATGTTTTTAATAAATACTAATACTAACTGCCATTTGCTAAATTGAAGTAAAGAAGTAGCGAATTTAGAAATTTTGTCCTGATTATAGAAATTTGGATTGTATAGTTGCATGTTATTTCCTTTTTAAACATAGATACCCACCTATATAATAAATAGATTAAATAGTAAAATATTATTATCGATGCCTAACGGCCAAAAAGGGATAACTGCCAATTTGCAAACTTTACAGGAGAGTGATTTAAAGTTAAAAATAAACGAAAAAAATTCATAAGAAAACATGTATAGGTCCCGAAAGGCTGAAAAATCTATATTTTTAGCTTTTATCGCACGATCTATTGAATGGTTTTGTTATTTTTATGAAATTCAGGCTACTAATAGCACTTCCTGTCGGTTATCCCAAATGGTCTTAATTTTACAAACAGCAAAAATGTCGTAAATGATATAAACAAATTATTAGCTGCCAGCAAAAAATTATGTAACCACACCTCATGTTTTATTTAAATTGAGGAAAAATAGCGCAAGTGTATTTTTTGTAACAAATAAAATTGTGGAAATGTGGTATAACCAGCTATCGAATGAAAATTCACCGAATAGAAAATTGTATTAAGTTTTTCTTTTAAGAAACTACGATTATAAAACTATTATAAAACTATTATAATGCGTTTCGATGTACTTTTTATTGAAAAGTATTTGGGGGAGAAAAAGTTTCAGGTTCACCCGAGGGGTCTAAATAATAAAACTATATAATTTTATTAATCAGCTCAGCCTATAATTGACTCAAAATGGCACTTTCTAATTAACAGTTTGTTCCTACTTAAGGCTAATATCACATATTCGCCGAGATCAAAAAATAGACTTAAAACTATTACTACCTAGATACTAATAATAGTTGCCTATATGAAATCGAGATCAATGTTCGTTATCTTAGTTTAAAAAATATAACGTTAATAAAATAAAAAGTTTACTTAAGACTAATGAACTGTTCATATCACAATTTGCTTGTCTCATGTCTTTCACTTATGCATAATAATTATAAGTAGGTAATATTGAATTTAAACAAACACTTATTCTACTTCAGCATCATCTATATCAGAATCAGGGAGTGTATCTTGAACAGTGTTGGAACAAATGATGCTGTTGTATTCACTGTGAAAAATATGGGGAATTACCTTATCTCTACACAGTTTAAGTAAATAAAGTACTATTAATTATTCTGTGCTGGTGGACTCATTCTCGTTTTTTGGATTCACTTCGATAGTATAAGATTCAGCATCGTCATTCATCGAGTTTTTTACAAAAATCAAATTATCCTTCTTCTTTCGAAATGTGACAACACGCATCTTACTTATTAGATTTCTTTTGAAGTATTTATCACTTATTGAATCCCATTTATTAAAGTCTCGAAACTGCAAAAGCTCGACATTGTACGGTTCTGGATCTTGTCTTGCTGTTGTAAATATTGTATACTATTGTGAAGGTGCATAAATAATGGTATTTTTTTAAGTTTTTTTCTATAACAGCATGTACAGAATCCACAGGCATGTACGTATGGCCAGTTAGCAAAAACTTAAGCTGTATAGTTTGAATATTAATGCACGTTTGTAATGTTGTATGTAACATTGCCAAGATTATTTTATTCCTATTCTGACCTGGACAACAATCGGCATACAGCAACGAATTTTAAATTTTGCCACGTTCATCAACTGTTTGAATATATTTACTGAGTATTGTAGCGATTTCGTTGGCACCTCTTTTTCCATAACATTCATCCCAATAGTAACAATATACGTGGCAGGTACCATTCTCATAAACACAAAGATTGTATACAACTAATTTACGGGTATAAAATAATAACATACTATCTCCGTATGGAGTGTTTAATACCTTTTGGAGATCAAAACTAGCGCATAAAGTGCTAGGATCACTTTTATGTATATTTTGATGAGCTTTAAATCTATTGTAACTTTCGGTTTTTTCTAATTCATGCTGTTTCTTTTCTTCTACTATTTCAGGGTTATCTATATTTCGTTCAAATTTCAAACATTTCAAACATTTATCTTTTTTGAGGACATGGAAACCTATATTGAATTTGTCGTTGAATATAGATCGAAACACTCTTTCGCTTACAATATCGATTCCTTTCTCTATATAGGTCTTCTTGTAAATATTATATAGATTTGCTAAGTTTTTCATTTTAGATGGAAGGTAAACACGGCTACTGTCTTTGCGACAGTAATGTGAAGGCACAGCTGGAAATTGTATGTGCGAACTGTGTAGGGCTTTGCCAATGATGTCCATTGTACGTTTTTTCGACGTCATGTTGATAATCTGAAATAATCGATACAATAAATCAATAGTTTTTTTTTGTGTTTAATATAGGTAACTTTACATTTTACACTCAATATAAAACTTTACACGTCATTCAAACGAGAAATAAGTATCATTCTACTTTATTAAACATGAAATTTGACTTACCTAATAAACACAAAACGTGAAAATATATCGCGCCAAAATGGATCGCATGCGCACGTGGCGTTTGCCCAGCTGTCGCCCGACGACTAAAGTACGTCACGTTGCCGCTTGGGTCATTTGTTTCGAGAGAATGATACCGACTACCGCCAATTTCAAATATTTTAGATTGACTAAACGACACAATACGCCGAGTACAGATTGGGAAAACGTTAAAATGTAGATGTACCTTTTTATCTAATCGCCAAAATTGTTTAAATATCGGGAGGGTAAAAAAGGATAAGCGACAAAATATTATTAAGTACTTGCAGGGATAAAATTTACTAACCACCTTTTTATCATTTATTTTTAACCGGGAAAAAAACAGTAAGTACTAAACAGATTCTTAAAAATGTGACCAAATTACAATAAACGACTAATATGTTTAAAAAGAAAACTGCCAAAAAGTATTAAACGGATTTCGATAAATAATTATGTAGAGGCAAATTATCATAATACCCATATTTCTCAATTTTTATTTCCAGGCGAAATAGGTTAACGGTAGATCATTAGAATATTAAGGAAAGTCCAAAAAGCATAAGTTCGTTATTCTCAGATATTTTGTAGATCAACCACCAAAATAAATATCTCATCAAAATTTTGGTCGTTTATATCGAAAAAAAATGTCTCATATCTATAATTTGACTACCGCATAAGCGACATAAAAATTCACTTAGAAACACGTAACCCAGATCAAACGACGCAGAAAAAAACGACGATTGTAACTATGCATATAACTCAAAATCCCAAAATATGTCGCTTATCCCTTTTTGGCTGTTAGGCATCGTTATATATACTAGTTCATGAAAACCAACTGCACGTTGTTATGCCAAACACATTTTTCAAACCAGGTTCAGACCAGGTAAACACTATGTTTAGTCCCCAAACTCTAAGAGCAATAAACTTTTAACTTTTCAGCAGAGTCCTTGGACGCAGCAATAAGTTCAAATCAACTTTAATAGTGTTGTGCGTTTTACCAATAGCTATGTCCAGCCGTGTATACTACCACAAGCTTTAAAAGTCAATTAGAATTACCTTCACCACCGAGTTTGGTTGGTCTTATTCATTTATCCACCTCAGAAGATATAATAGTGACAAATAACTTCTATCAGCCTTTATCAGATAATATTTCCTTGCAAGCTCCTTCAATAGTAGTTTAAATTGAAGCTCGGACTTAGGCCCAGAAAACGAAACGAAAAACTTTGATTATATAATAATATATTAGGCACATTTGCTTGATTTAAATCTAGTCATACTTCTGCTCTTTTAATAAATTCAATTGTTCGTAAAATTGGATAGAAAAACTTATATTGAGTTTGGCTACAAGCCAGCTTAATTTTTCAAAGACGAGATAATTAACTTTTTGAATTTAAAGCTTAACAACGTACTAATAATATTTCTGTTTATCCTCATGTTAAACATCTACTGTAAAAAAGATGCGTCCGTGAAGGATCAAGGAACATTTGGTACTGCAATAAATTTCCATTCACACACCTTTAGTCTACGGTTATGAGTTATAAGTCTTTACTGTTCTTTATTAGTCATCATAATCTTCATTTTGGAAAAAGGAAAATACTTCTTCCTTATTGTATGTTCTATCTGAACGCGGAGTGGGCGCCATTGCCAAGCTTTTGTTACCCACGTAGCCTGGTGGCTGCTACAAGACACTGCTTTTGCGGGTTCTATTGTGTTTGACGCCAAGTATTCTGTCTTCGCTACATTTAGCTACAGACTGCCGTTCTCAAGTGCCTCCTTCTACACTTTCACACTCGGCGCCAATCTAGTCCTGTTTGCGTCAATCTTCGCAATGGCATCTTCTTTTTTTTACGTGCGTGAAATCCCCACGGATAAACTCCGGAGCCGGAGGACTCGAACCGACTAAACCACACGCCGCGTCTGGGTCGTAGTGCTAGGCCGAAGGTGAGGTTGTCATGCGACATATCCCTCGCACCCCGGCTGACTCGGACTCGGGAGGGGGCACCACGCGGTCCTCAACTCGTCCCCGGTGTGGGGTGGCGCGCATCGCCCTACGATGCGCGCCGCCGCCGTTGCCAGCTTCTGCTGGGGTGACGGGCGGCTCCACCAGTCACCCTCAGGCCCGCGCTCATGGGGAGCGGAAGTCGGTCTGCGCCCTCCGACTCGCAATGGCATCAGCATACATGAGCAATCACGGAGGCTGCTCATGTGAGTTTCCGATGTCCGATGACAAAACGTCTAATATCTAGTTGAAGTAAGAACTAAGTACCTAAGGATCCTTGGTGTACCCCGACGGTGATGGCGACGGTTTTCGCGTCGCCAACAGTGCTTCGAATCACTTAGATAATAATATTACCTATGTCTATACAGGGTGTATTTTTGAAACGGGGCAGTAAGGGCAAGTACCTTAACCGTTGCAGTTACAGCAAAACGTTCTTAAAAGACCTTCCGTAACTTTTTGGGACATTTTGAACTGCATTCACAGATTTTGTAAAAAACTTACAGTTAGCAAAAAAAATGCAAAAAGTTCAAAATTATTTTTTTTATGCCAATCGATTCTATTTCATGTGGGGATCAAAAAACTCTATGCGACCATTTTAGCTTTCAGTACTAGAAAAGACAGAAATCGCCAAAGACCTTTCCCATACATTTCGTACGGAAATATGATAAATCAACTCGAAACTCATAGGTCAGGTAAAATTTTGAACTTTTTTAAATAAAAAAAATCATTTAAACATTTAAGAAATTGGTTTATGAAATAAATTGCTCAAAATGATTTCCATTTTCACGAATACATAAGTCTATCCTTTTTTGCACTGAACGAATGGCGGCTAATAATGTTCTGGGATGAATATTACGTAAAATGGTCATTAATGCATCCTTGAGCTCTTGAACACTGGCGTACGTCGTCTTATACACCTCGTTTTTCACGAAGCCCCATAAAAAGAATCAAGTGGTGTTAGATCGGGGCTACGAGGTGGCCACTGTGTTGGACCATGTGTACCTATCCACTGTGTACCGAATAGGTGGTTCAAATTGGAACGTGAAAGGTGACTGTTATGTGGCGGAGCACCATCTTGTTGAAAATGAACTTTTCGCAATTCCGACAGGGGCCATTCGTCCATCTCGTTTTCAAGATGGTGTAAAATGACTTCATTATACATGGCAGAATTCAGTTTCCCTTCATAAAATTCCACCATTATGACTCGATTGGACATTATACCACACCAACAGTTGAATGAGAAGCGAACCTGATTATGACTTGCCGTAACTCTTAGTGGATTTTCTTTGGACCAATAGTGGTGATTTTTTCTGTTGTACATACCGTTATTGGAAAAATTCGTTTCGTCTGACCACAGTATGTAATTTAAAAATTCATGATCTCTGCTTATTTTTCCTCTTAGCCATCTGCAAAAAGTAAGCCTTCGAACATCATCACCCGGATGTAACACTTGAACTATGCGCCCATATCGATAGCACTTGTAGCCGTATTTCTTCCATATCTTTATCACAAGGGAGTGGGATACACCTACTTCAAGGGCGACTTGCCTGGACGATACCTCTGGATATGCTTCGACATAAGTTAGAACCGCAATCTCCGTGTCCATGTCCACACGAGGCTGCCGCTTTCTTTTGAAAGAACCCTGCAATTCCAGGTTTTTCAAAAGATTTGTAATAACCTTTCTTGTTGGCACATGCCGCAACGGATACTTATTGCGGTACCACACTAATGCAGCTCCCGCATTTCGATTATTGACAAAATACGCTTCTAATAAGTCAATTTTTTCACGATTAGAAGACATTTTAGCGAAAATCCTTAATTAATAACTCATACGAAGTTTCTCAGCTGAAACTAAGAATAACACACAGATTTTCGAATCAAATTCGAAATTTGAGGGTAAAAATTCTTTTTATTTACTTTACAGTCAATTCTACCCACTTCCTGGCCATAACAAAAAGTTAGACCATCGTAGAAATTTGTTTCTGTTGCCGAAATGTATGGGAAACGTTTTTGGCGATTTCTGTCTTTCCTAGTACTGAAAGCTAAAATGGTCTCATAGAGTTTTTTGATCCCCACATGAAATATAATCGATTGGCATAAAAAAAATTTTTTGGACTTTTTGCATTTTTTTTTGCCAACTGTAAGTTTTTTACAAAATCTGTGAATGCAGTTCAAAATATGTCAAAAAGTTAGGGAAGGTCTTCTAAGAACGTTTTGCTGTAACTGCAACGGTTAAGGTACTTGCCCTTACTGCCCCGTTTCAAAAATACACCCTGTATAAGTAAGTCTTGGTCGGTCCGTTCAATTAGTTTGTTAACTAAAAGAGTGCTGGGGTAAGTTCGGTGCAATAAGCTATAAGCTTGCAATCTTCATTTAAAATTGCAGTGAAGATTGTTTTCGCGATAATGTCGTTCAGTGGATTAGAATAGAACCAGAAATAGTTTAAGCTTAGTCTGAGCAAACACGAAATCTTACTATTTTTAGCAAGATATCTTTCCCCAGAATTTCATAAGCATTTCGATAGATGTCAACCACGTCGCTTTTTAACAAATAAATATTATAATTGTGATAGTTTGTGAATGATTAAATGATGTTTGGATAACAAATAAATCATTCAATCACGTATAAGTCATTGAACAGATACAGACATATCAAAAAATCAAGTAGCTCAATTGACAGAGTCTATTTTAGTCCTTGTACAAAGGCCCGAGTTCCGTTCTTTATATGAAAAGTTAGTATCCTAATTATTTCAAAATTTAATTTAATGAATGCTATATCAGTATTCACGAATGCTCCCGAAAAGAAGTTACGAAGTAAAATAAATAACCCAATATGTCAACGCCATTAGAAGATTCACTTTATGAAGTAAACACGCTGAATAAATATACTTTTAGAGTACCAAATTATATTTATTCATTTTTAGGGTTCCATACACTTAGTGGCAATGATGTTTATAATAACTCTACATTCTGTTATTTTACTGGTTGTAACTAATTACTGTTCGAAAAATAAATTCGTCATTCTCCTAGCGGTTTCTCAGTTACATAGAGTAGCAGGTGAGATTGACTTTAGTCCACAAAGCGTGGATGCAGTGCACGCGGAAAATAAATTGTCTGGCTCAATTAAAAACAAATAATATTAATAAACGTTTATGATTCGGACGGCAAATTTTATTCTAAGCCAATTACAAAAAACATTGAAAAATATAAATTACGCTTGAAGAACCCGAGAGAAGAACACATGAAACCTTCTAAGTGTTTTATGAGACCGATTACTTTAAATAGGTTCCGTTCACCCTAATCACCAGTAGAAACATAGCAACTTCATACGTAGTGTACTTAGTCGGCGATTATCTGTGTATATTTATTTACGTCTAGGAATATCCACCGTCAACAAAACTTGGGACTACTCTACTCTGCTCGACATGTAGGCCTTTATTTATAACATACTTTCATACAAAGAATGAGTTACGTAAACGTCGAACAGTTTACCTACCTTCAATGTTTTAGACGTATAAAAATATAAGCAAATAAATACGATTACTTGGGACGCTATTACTTGCAGATTTATCAATATGGTCTTCGACGTTACCTAAACTATTTTTATGATCACTATTTAGTAAAGAGCGAAACTGGTTTTTCAACCGAAACCGAACCCTCAGAAGAATGTAGTGAAAGAAGATTAACAAGAGACATGCTATAGATGTGAGAATGCAAAAACATGATAGAAGGGGTAGAATCACTTCAAGCGTACGATTGTTGTAATCATGTTGCGCATTATAGCCGCTTACCAACAACGCGTAATAATGTGTAACAACTCGCGGTGCTGAAATATCTCCCGGCTCCACAAGAACATGATGGCGGAGTGGGAGCGGCGACTTGGGCAACCACGCGCAGTGCGCGCCGTAATAGCGGCGGTAAGACCCATCATGGGGTTGTGGCTGTAGAGGCCACACGGCAGCCTCTCGTACAGACGACACAGCCGGTACAACACATTTTACGCACGTAAAAAAAATGCTGAAATATCATTCGGGGGAAATTATTAGGTAAATAAAATGTTATTGACATTAAAAATGTCCTACGATAAATTTATCAAAAGCGAAGGTCAACATTGAAACCGAAGCAACTGAGTTAAATTATCAAGGTTTGTCCTTTTCTTTTTCTGACATTTAGCAGATTCACATTGAGATTGAATTTTGAAGATGTTTTTAATACGAGAATTGGCCTTCTGACCATTCTTTGAAAGCTTCAACAAGTTTTATTGATGCTTAATTTTCTTCGTAGTCGTTCGTAGGATAAATAATATTATTGATAAAGTACCCAGAATGTTTTTTATTTCTTTATAATTTATGATCCGTCCTGTTTAACGTTAAAACCAAAAATATTTTCAATAGTTTACATGTTTCTAACTAGAACCACTTCGTGTAAAAGTGGTCGTCGAATCGTCGAGTTAAATGTAAACAAAATATGTAATATCAAGTGTGTTCCGACAATATCACAATTTATAATATATATTTAAATATGCTACGTACCAAGTTCCTATTGTAGGTACCTATTACAGATATTTATTTTTTCATTTATTTTGTTAATTTATCTGTAATAACTACAATAGGAACAATAATCGCTATGATTACGTTCCTATTGTAGTTGCTCATGGTAAAACAATGTTCCATTCGATATATTTATACGACCACTTAAATTATTGTATTAACTTTATATTTTTGCTAATAATATTTTTATTTAATTATTTTACCAACAGAAAGCCACATTATTTGTGAAAGTTATAGGCCAACTACATATTTATATCATCAGCCTATCGGGGACAGTTAGTCGCAAGAACGGGATTAGATATTCAGGTGGGCGGTCCTAAAAATTTACATGCCAAGATAATTCTTTGTTTATTCTTGAAGTTTTTGTAGTATGCTCAGCTCGGACTGCGCAGTACTGGGTCCTCTATGTACTTATTGAAGTTCATCTCAAACTACCAGCTATCCTACGTTATAAAACTGATAATAACAAACAAAACATTTTATCGCTGTTTGCAACCTTGCCACGCTGTCTACGTTGATCCGCCTGAATCTGGACATCGTCCAATAAGAAGATAGCCCACGCTGCCATAAAGACTAGAAGATATACTTTGTCAATCTTGTTACCTTAAATGCAAAAGTCATGATACATTACCGCATTTTTAGGCTGACTTAAATCGTTAAAATCTTTTAGTTAGTCTTTTACGCAAAACCTCAGTTCAAAAGGTTGGCTGAACTCAACCCAGAGTTTCTCAACGTTTGCTTAGTCTGTGGTGAATAAATAAATAAATAAATTCATAAACTTACTACATTCACGTCTAATATAGGAGGTGAATACATTTTTGATATCAATTTCCATCAATATTAGTTCAACCGTTTAATAGTTACGAGTGAATATACGGTTGACTGGTCGACTAGTCATTGGGAACGATTTCTACCCGGAGCTTATATTTTGGACTGTATGGATATGTATCGCATTAATTTGGGTGCTTCTATTATAACAATGTATGTATTTGCTAAAAAATATCAAGTATCTAGAACTTATAACATGCATTAGTAAAAACATGCTTAATTTGGATCTAACGAGTGCTGTGTAGGATGTCGTAAAGCTAAAAGAACAAAAGTATGGACATCACCTCTGCTCTAAGCAAAAAGATGGGAATGATCGTATTTGTTCGTGAGATGTCATCCCCACTTTTTGACTAATATTTTTGAAGTGAAAACTTCTTTAGCGGCGTTGGATGGGTGTAAAATGTTAAGGAAGCGTCAGGATTAGTTGACCTTTGAACCGTAACCGACGACTGACGTCATACAAGATTAGGTAGAGACTATGTATTTTGCAAATTATAATAGGATCGTCGTAGCTTAAACGGTAAGCACGTCGACTGTAAGTCCTTATAGTTTCAGATAGTATCGGGTTCAAACCACCTGGCCTTCAGGGATTTTTTGTGATTGTTTTTTCTTATTATAATTTA
Organism: Eilema caniola; assembly: GCA_949126895.1. Classification (NCBI taxonomy): domain Eukaryota; kingdom Metazoa; phylum Arthropoda; class Insecta; order Lepidoptera; family Erebidae; genus Eilema; species Eilema caniola. The sequence goes on along the minus strand of OX421460.1, from coordinate 8,373,820 downwards.
TTACTTTTGGTGATTATTTTTTCTTTTTGTAATTTATTATTTTTTGTGATTATTTTTTCTTTTTATAATTTATTAATTTCTTCTGACAGAAAATTAACAGAAAATAAGTGATAGGTTCTATGATTAGCGCTATATTATAGGTATGGTATTTTCTTTTTTATCTTTTTCTATGTATATAACGAAGAAAGAAAAAAAGAAAATGTTTTCACTTCTGCCGGCACTCCCAGAGTGCAACCCGTCTTTTTTTTCTTATCTGAGCTTCAACAAATATTAGCAAACATAAATTATTATTAACTAGCTGTATCCCGCGGCTCCGCCCGCGTGGATGTCGGTTTTGCTGAATTTTGTTTGCTATAAACCCGACTTATTTTTATATAGTAGATATTGGCGTATTTACAGATACAACGATGAATTTTCTTCAATGGACAATTAGTTCCCACCACCCACGCAACACTTTCCCAACCATTAATGGCAATTATTACACAATATTTCTTTATCTAATTCCATTTATCGGATGATTTGTAGGGTACAAGTTAATTAAGTAATGCATTTTAGATTTCTGAGCCCAAGAATTACAAGTACGTTAGTAATAAATTATATAAATTATTGAATCTTCTTTTCAAAATGTGAGTTAGATAGCTTTAATTTATGCTACTGAGATTGGACAGGGCCTCATCGAGGCTCTTGTTCCTGATCTTTTTTGGTGCAAAGGCTGGCCACCGTCAACAACAACAACGCAGCAAGCGTGATGGGTACTTTTGCACGGGAAGCGATCTGGGGCGGATGCTAGACTAGTACAGAATAACTGTACTCTGTGTTATATGTCTGTTGTACAATTTTAATATTTGGACAGTACTTGTATACTATTTATACTACCATGGTCAAGGCCGTGTCATCGTATGTCAGTATTAATAATAGTACCTAACAGTCGAGCGTAAATCTAAGAAATATTTTCGGATGATCAGACCCTTGGGTCGTGGTGATAGAACGACGCTTATAGTACCTAAAAATAAAAAGGTTTCTGAATACAAGAACCAAAATATTTACATACACAAGCACATTTTTTTTTTAAAGCTACCCTATTATTCACATATTTATAGGGTAGTTCTAAAATAAATATTTTGTACTTATCTGTTTCATACAAACAAAATATTATAAACGTGAAAGTTTGTATGTATGGATGGAAGTTTGTTACTCTTTCACGTAAAAACTACTGAATGGATTTTAATAAATACAATAATATAGCTTATACATCAGAATAACACATAGGCTACAATTTATAACGATAACCGATATTATAGCAATAACCGACATCCACGCGGGTGGAGCCGCGGGAAAAGCCAGTATAATATAATTCTTACTGTCGGTAATTTAGAATTTGTTAAAAGTGGTTTCATTAAATTTAATTATCGTTACAAAATAAATTGAGATTTTCCTGTTACCATTTTTTGTTCTAATATTGTTAAGTAGTAAAGTAGAGTACAATAGGGCCACCCCAGCTCTTCCTGTGGGTGTGGTAGAAGGTGGCTAAGAGATAATTGATGTTCTCCATTCGACAGTAAACAAACAGCACATATATCTGCCCGGTTGACAGCAATATCAAAGTTGCCGAAATGTGGGTGTTAATTTACCTCTGCCCATGACTTCGGGAATTTATAGGTGTGAGTATATGTTGAAATATTGACAGCCTCCGTGGCGTAGCGGTAGTGAACGCAGCCGCTACGCAGGAGGCGTGGGTTCGATCCCCGCTCAGTGAAATTATTTGTATGCATGAATATGGGTATTTGCATTGGTGTTATATATATATATATATCTTTGCAATGCAAATAGCATTGTTCTGGTGGTGCCTCGGAGAGTACGTTAAGCCGTCGGTCCCGGTTGTCATACAAACATCTATGATAGTCGTTACGGGTAGTTGGAGCCCTCAAAAATCCAACAACTGGGCTAGCTGCAATACTTCGATATCGCCTTTGGGTTGTGGAGGTCAGGTGGCAGTCGTTTCACGGAAAATATCGAAGTTGAAAAGCTTCGGGTGCGACTGTGAATAACGCTAGGATGAAGAAGAAGTATTTGTTGAAATATGTAAACGGAATAAAAAAAAAACATGTAGGTATATAAATATAACTACACTTCGTTCAATAATGTTGTAATAAATTCAATTAGAGGACAATAATATACAATATGACCTAACGCCAGTTATGTATGACTAAATTTAGGGTATGCAGGCGCTTTATGGAGTAAGTTGTATTATTTCAATCATAGCTGACAGAATGTGTATTAACACCAATACAGCTCACGCCTATAAATACCTCTAGGGGTAGCCTATAGGGACTTATAGGCGTGAGTATGTTTATTGTTTTATTTGCAGAGAATCAAAACAACCGCGGCCGCTGCATATTCGTTAAACACATACCTACCATCCAATAAACCTGAATAAACTAGTATTAGATAGTTATCATCAGGTATAACTCAACCATACAAAAGCCAATGCATTTATGTGGTTAATCTATTGTTTATTGCTTTTCATTTTGTTGAATCCCAATTTGTTTAAATTAAACAAGACAGGATTCAACAACAACCACACAATAAGTTCGTAGCTGACCGCATACAGCAGCTGCAGACCGCAGCAGCAGACAGCCGTACAGTTGCATCAGATCGATATTGACTAGCGAAGTGCACAAAATGATATTAAGGTATTAAGACCATTTTTAGTACTTTGCATTGATCACATCATGCTGACTGTACATGCACGGTGGTCTTAAAGTGTGATAAAAATATGCCGACAGTACCGTAAAATAGATTTGAATGTGATAATATTGTTTTCATTCATTGCGGTTTCTCAATAGTGCCGTTTACTAAAATCAAAGTTTAACGAGGAATGGATGTGTGTGTATAAGATGAAAATGTGTAAGCAGTTACATATAGACCAATGAGCTGTTCACGGGACTGATAGATACTAAGGGCAATTGTACTCTTTTATTCCTATAGACTATTTAAGTGCGGTCGAATGAAGTTTCGTATACTGTTTTTTTGAAGTGAAAACTTCTTTAGCGGCTTTGGATGGGTAAAAAGTGTTAAACTCGCGTCAGGATTACTTGACCTTTGAACCGTAACCGACGACTGACGTCATACAACATTACAACAGCTACAAATTGTTTATTTTGTTAGGTGCGTTAAGAAGCTTCGTGGCTTAACGGTAAGCGCTTCGACTGTAAGTCCTTATGGTTTCAGAGAGTACCGGGTTGGAACCTGGGCTTCTGACAGTTTTTGTGGTAATTTTTTGTTTTTGTATTTTATTACTTTTTGTATTTTTCTTTTTGTAATTTATTAATTTTTGTTTTTTTTCTTGTAATTCATTCATTTCTTCTGACAGACAATTAGTGATATGGTATGGTGTGTTCTTTTTATCTTTTTCTCTGTATACAGGGTGTATTTTTGAAACGGGGCAGTAAGGGCAAGTACCTTAACCGTTGCAGTTACAGCAAAACGTTCTTAGAAGACCTTCCCTAACTTTTTGACATATTTTAAACTGCATTCACAGATTTTGTAAAAAAATTACAGTTGGCAAAAAAAAATGCAAAAAGTCCAAAATTTTTTTTTATGCCAATCGATTCTATTTCATGTGGGAATCAAAAAACTCTATGAGACCATTTTAGCTTTCAGTACTAGGAAAGACAGAAATCGCCAAAAACGTTTCCCATACATTTCGGCAACAGAAACAAATTTCTACGATGGTCTAACTTTTTGTTATGGCCAGGAAGTGGGTAGAATTGACTGTAAAGTAAATAAAAAGAACTTTTACCCTCAAATTTCGAATTTGATTCGAAAATCTGTGTGTTATTCTTAGTTTCAGCTGAGAAACTTCGTATGAGTTATTAATTAAGGATTTTCGCTAAAATGTCTTCTAATCGTGAAAAAATTGACTTATTAGAAGCGTATTTTGTCAATAATCGAAATGCGGGAGCTGCATTAGTGTGGTACCGCAATAAGTATCCGTTGCAGCATGTGCCAACAAGAAAGGTTATTACAAATCTTTTGAAAAACCTGGAATTGCAGGGTTCTTTCAAAAGAAAGCGGCAGCCTCGTGTGGACATGGACACGGAGATTGCGGTTCTAACTTATGTCGAAGCATATCCAGAGGTATCGTCCAGGCAAGTCGCCCTTGAAGTAGGTGTATCCCACTCCCTTGTGATAAAGATATGGAAGTGCTATCGATATGGGCGCATAGTTCAAGTGTTACATCCGGGTGATGATGTTCGAAGGCTTACTTTTTGCAGATGGCTAAGAGGAAAAATAAGCAGAGATCATGAATTTTTAAATTACATACTGTGGTCAGACGAAACGAATTTTTCCAATAACGGTATGTACAACAGAAAAAATCACCACTATTGGTCCAAAGAAAATCCACTAAGAGTTACGGCAAGTCATAATCAGGTTCGCTTCTCATTCAACTGTTGGTGTGGTATAATGTCCAATCGAGTCATAATGGTGGAATTTTATGAAGGGAAACTGAATTCTGCCATGTATAATGAAGTCATTTTACACCATCTTGAAAACGAGATGGACGAATGGCCCCTGTCGGAATTGCGAAAAGTTCATTTACAACAAGATGGTGCTCCGCCACATAACAGTCACCTTTCACGTTCCAATTTGAGCCGCCTATTCGGTACAAAGTGGATAGGTACACATGGTCCAACACAGTGGCCACCTCGTAGCCCCGATCTAACACCACTTGATTTTTTTTTTATGGGGCTTTGTGAAAAACGAGGTCTATAAGACGACGTACGCCAGTGTTCAAGAGCTCAAGGATGCATTAATGACGATTTTACGTAATATTCATCCCAGAACATTATTAGCCGCCATTCGTTCAGTGCAAAAAAGGATAGACTTATGTATTCGTGAAAATGGAAATCATTTTGAGCAATTTATTTCATAAACCAATTTCTTAAATGTTTAAATGATTTTTTTTTATTTAAAAAAGTTCAAAATTTTACCTGACCTATGAGTTTTGAGTTGATTTATCATATTTCCGTACGAAATGTATGGGAAAGGTCTTTGGCGATTTCTGTCTTTTCTAGTACTGAAAGCTAAAATGGTCCGATAGAGTTTTTTGATCCCCACATGAAATAGAATCGATTGGCATAAAAAAAGAAATTTGAACTTTTTGCATTTTTTTTGCTAACTGTAAGTTTTTTACAAAATCTGTGAATGCAGTTCAAAATGTCCCAAAAAGTTAGGGAAGGTCTTTTAAGAACGTTTTGCTGTAACTGCAACGGTTAAGGTACTTGCCCTTACTGCCCCGTTTCAAAAATACACCCTGTATAACGAAGAAAGAAAGAAAGAAAAGTTTTTACTTCTGCCGGCACTCCCGGAGTGCAACCCGTCTTTTTTTTCTATATAGGACACGTCAATTTTAGTTCACCTCGCCAAGGGTAAGCTTAAGGCAAAGTCTCAAGAAATAGAATACAATACCTACGATATTACTCGAGAAAAACAGGAATATGTATGTAAGTAAAGAATTCTAAGTATTTATAGAATAGCAAACAAAACTCCAATATCACAATCTCACGCAAACTTATACCAGAGACCCAACAAGAGTATATAAATATTTTTTCTTATCACCTTTAACCTATAACATTACAATTAAGTGCCCAGTAATTTAGTTATACGAACATAAAACCTTACAGAGCCGTGGTAATGGACCTAACGCCCTTTTTTATTTGCCTTCTATGGCTAGGTAGATCTACATCAAGAATTGCTGATGGTCTGAGCAATTATATTGATGTGTAACATCTATTGCCACCTCTTGGAGGTAAAATTGACTACCATAATCGGCTGCTTAGAATCAAAACATAGTAACTATACTCTGTCTATTCGTTTATTTTCTTTTTGACAACTCACACACAATGGTCGATTTTCTAGCGTTTTGTTCTTTGTTCTAGCGTCATTTCAGCCGAAAGACGTCCACTGCTGGACAAAGGCCTCCCCCAAGGATTTCCACAGTGACCGGTCCTGCGCCTTCCGCATCCATGCCCTTCCCGCGACCTTCACCAGGTCGTCGGTCCACCGTGTGGGAGGCCTGCCTACACTGCGTCTTCCGGCGCGTGGTCGCCACTCGAGAACTCTCTTGCCCCAACGGCCATCTGTTCTACGAGCTATGTGCCCCGCCCACTGCCACTTAAGTTTGGCGATTCTGTGTGCTATGTCGGTTACTTTAGTTCTCCTGTGGATCTCCTCATTTCTGATTCGATCACGCAGGGAAACTCCGAGCATAGCACGCTCCATCGCCCTTTGGGTGACCTTGAGCCTTCTTATGAGGCCCATAGTAAGGGACCAAGTCTCACTTCCGTAGGTCATCGCTGGCAACACACACTGATCGTAGACTTTCGTCTTGAGACACTGCGGTATTTTGGACGAGAAGATATTACGAAGCTTCCCGAACGCTGCCCAGCCGAGTTGGATTCGACGATTGACCTCTTTCTCAAAGTTGGACCTGCCTAACTGGACTGTCTGTCCCAGGTAAACATATTCGTCGACAACTTCGAGTGTAGAGTCTCCAACCTTTAAAGAAGAAGTGGGTGCGACATGGACATTTGACATAATTTTCGTCTTGTCCATGTTCATTTTGAGGCCCACTTGTTGGGAGGCTCTACTGAGGTCTTCGAGCATTGTGCCTAGGTCTTCCAAGGTCTCAGCCATGACTACGATATCGTCAGCGAATCGAAGGTGAGTGATGTACTCGCCGTTGATATTGATGCCGAGTCTTCTCCAGTCCAGGAGCTTGAAAACATCTTCCAGGCCGGCGGTGAACAGTTTCGGAGATATAACGTCTCCCTGTCTCACCCCTCGCTGCAACTGGATAGGTTTTGAGCTTTGATCTTGGAGGCGGACTGACATGGTGGCGTTTTCGTACAAACACTTCAGCGCTTCGATATATCGATAGTCAATTTGGCACCGTTGGAGAGACTGTAGCACAGCCCAGGTCTCGATCGAATCGAAGGCTTTCTCATAGTCCACAAACGCCAAGCAGAGTGGCTGATTATACTCCTCAGTCTTCTGTATAATCTGTCGCAGCGTATGTATGTGGTCTATGGTGCTAAAGCCTTTTCGGAAACCGGCTTGTTCGGGAGGCTGGAAGTCGTCGAACCTGCGAGCGAGACGATTCGTAATGACTCTCGAAAACAACTTGTAGACATGGCTCAGAAGCGAGATGGGTCTATAATTCTTCAACAAGGTTTTATCACCTTTTTTGAAGAAGAGTACCACCACACTTCTGTGCCATGCCTTAGGCGTTCGTCCCTCGAGTATGACGGAATCAAATAGCTTCTGAAGAGCTTTAAGTATCGGTGTTCCACCAGCTTTTAGAAGCTCAGCCGTGATCCCATCATCACCCGGTGCCTTATTGTTCTTTAGCTGTTTGAGAGCCATTCTAATCTCGTACAGGCTGACGTCCGGGATATCCTCGGTATAGTGTCGGGTCAATCTGGCTCTTGGGTCTTTGGCCAGATTATTAACAGATTGCCGTACACTCGTGTATAATTGTCCGTAGAACTTCTCGACCTCTTCCAACAGCTCCGGCTTTGACGAAATAATTCTGCCATCCTCCGCTTTCAGCTTATTCAGTTGACTTTGACCAACAGACAGATCCCTTGCGAAAACCTTTGAGCCTTTGTTGCTCTCAATCGCCTCCTTAATACGAGTCGTATTAAATTGGCGTAGGTCGCGAGTCAAGGACTTGGAGATCTGTCTGTTTAAACTCCGATACTGAGTAGCATCTTCAGAGGACTGCAGAACCAAATTTCGTCTTTGTTCCATGAGTTTGTTGGTGAGGTCCGAAATCTTTTTGGTTCCTTTTGAACGACGGGCTTTGAAGATCTTAGACCCAGTCGTTTGGACAATTTCCACAAATCTGTCATTGTAATCATCCACATTTTCGCAATCTCCCAGGCATTCGAAGCGATTCTGCAACTCGAGCTGAAAGTGCTCAGGGTTCTGGAACTGGATAGGTGCTGGTCGGAGCGTAGACTTCATCAGTCGACATCTTTCGAGCTTTGTTCTTAGATTCAATGTGCCTCTTACCATCCGGTGATCGCTTCCTGTTTTTACTGAATTGATCACGGAGACATCATTGAATATGTGCCTCTTTGTCGACAAGATGAAATCAATCTCATTTTTTGTGACACCGTTAGGGTGTAGCCATGTCCACTTACGCTGTTCCGGCTTTCTGAAGAAGGAGTTCATCATAAAAAGGCCCTCCTTCTCCATGAAGCCGGCCAGCAGATGGCCACGTGCATTCCTCTTTCCATATCCAAATTGCCCCACTCTCAGCTCATTGTCGCTTCGTTTGCCCAGTTTCGCGTTAAAGTCCCCCATCACAACGGTATAGTGTGTTCGGGAGCTATGCATGGCTTTAGAGATATCCTCATACATAGTCTCCACCTCGTCGTCGGGGTGTTTCGAGGTCGGTGCGTGTACCTGTATGACCTTCAGCGAATACCGTTTGGTGATTCTGAGTATAAGGTACGCTACCCTCGTCGAAACACTCTCGATCTGGGCCACGTTGTTGACAAGGGACCTGTGGACGATAAACCCGACACCACCCTGGGACAGTATGTCACCCTCCCGGAAATAGAGCAGGTTACCGGATTTGAGGATCATGGTGTCCTGCCCCTCTCTCCGGACTTCACACAATCCTACGATATCCCACCGTAACCTGCTCAATTCTTCCTCGAGTTCAGCGAGCTTCTCGTCGGTTCGCAGTGTGAGCGTGTTGTACGTTGCCAGGGCCAAAGGTCGTCGGGGTTGGTAGCCTGGCATCTGCCGGGGATTCTTCGCACCCCTTGCCCCGCCGTTACCATGGCCGCTACCATAGCCAGGAATAGCGGGGCCGCCGGGGACTAGGGGCCGTTTCTTATGTTTCCTCATCATGGGGGGTTATGCCGTAATCGCCACGCTTGGCAGGCGGGTTGGCGATCGCAGTTTGGTGGCTAGTACGCGGAAAGATGCTGCTGCCCATCCTCCGGTATTTGAATCCCTTAGTCGCCTCTTACGACACCCACGGGAGGAGATGGGGTGGTGCTATTCTAGGGCCACACCACAGGCGTAAACACATAAAACTCCGAACAAAATTTAGGCACCATTCATTGACAAGGCCACGTTAGCTAGAAAACAATTTTAGGGATAGAATTGTGTTTTTATTATAATAACTTGAAAAAAAAAATGTTCTCGCAGTGGAAGTAGTCATATTATTGCATTACTCCCGGTTTTTCATTAAAACTTAACTGTTTTAAGACTGTTAGTTTGTCACACGGGCACTATGAAAGGATTTATCGAAGGCGCGTTGTTGTCTTTTAAATCGAAAATCACCAAAATATATTTTCCACAATGTGAATTAGGTACCTACATATACGTTTTGGAGATAAGCGTGCGTTATGGCCCATAATCGGTTTATGATAAATTTGATAAAATATACAGACATGAAATATCTCTTGCTTTATTATTATGTATAGATTATAGATAATAAATAAAACTTTACATAAAATAATGAAATCATTTGCATTTATCAATTTCTGATTTTTTAAATCGAGGTTTTAGACTTAATCCATATTTTAAATTTTTGTGCAAATACTACTTCCATCTGTCAAAAAGAAAATAAACAAAAGGACAGAGTACGGTTTTAATAATAATATTCAGGAGAATCAAAATCGAGTCGCTCACTTTGATTCGTCCACCCGAAGAAACCAGAAAACATAGCGATTTCAATGTTTGGCTAAAAGTTGTAGTATATTGTTGACATTTTAGTTAGTAAAACTCGTAATCGTATTTTTTTTTTGTGAAATTACTCAATTAAGACTGCCTGCCTGAAAGCGCCTGCCTGAAGCCTGAAGACATATATTCAATTAAGACTGTAAAACAACATCAAATCTTAGGAAGTCTGCTTAGGTACTAGGTTATCAATGTGATTTTCTGTGGTAAACGTAAAGACCAAGTTCAGATATCAAGGACCCCAGAGAGCAGATGGCAAGCGGCCTGACTACCCACATCTTGATATATTGATAGTGCAATAAAAATGAGGAATAGTGGTGTATGAGACCCTACCAAGACCATTGGAGCTGCGTCTTCACTCACAAGGGCTACAAGTCCATAAGCTCTAGAGCAGACTTACCTCTTGGGGCTAGGAGATAAGTGACTGTGGAGTCAGTCGCATAAATGCCTAGTAACCCACATCAAATAGTGGAGAGGGTGTAGCAGACCCCGGGGTCCAAGTTAAGCTTCGGCAGTAAAAACAATATTTACTACGCTGCTACCGGGACAAACGCTAAAATAATGATAGATTGTAATTATTACAGAAAAAGTAAGTAAAAATATTTATGTAGGCATTTCCTGAAACCCTCTTTCCTGAGACTTTGCCTTACCATTAGACGACGTGAAGTCAAATTGACGAGTCCTATATAAAAACAAAAAAACAAACTGTAAATTAACAACTACCAAGAACTCAAAACAACAGGAACACAACGCGCTCAAGAAAAACACAACATCGTGAGACCTAACATAAGTACAATTGTTTATTTTAAAATGACCCCAACAATTGAATGTTTTGTTAAATCCCTAAAGACATTAATTTACTTTTTGTTAAAGTAAAGTTGCTATAAATTGTATATAAGTATAGTGTACTACTATTCTTATATACAATTTATAGCAACTTCGACAATATATTATACATTAAAACAAAGGTTTGTCGTAAATGATGACCTGTGTATCATAACAGGTATTAATGGTACAGAGATGCCAAAAAAGAAGCAAGAAATCGGGCATCGTAATACAAATGGGCTACACGCAAGGATAAAAAATAGATGCAATATGTGAAAAAAGCGGCATCACAGTCCAAGGAACGTGCTGTTTTTAGAACACGTTTAAATTCTGCAAGGTAATGTTTACTTAGTACAGACTTGAAAAAACAAAGCGGTATTCCTTTCAAAACTATGAAAAATTACAGAATTCAATTGTCATAATATCTGTACACGCCTGATAGAATTTGAGGAGCAATCTGTGAGGATGTCTTTGCTTCGAAACGTCAAGACGTTGCAATTCAAATTGTCAACTTTTTCTTGTAGGTACACTTTTAGGCTTGGTTGCACCATACTACCTGCTAAAGTAAGCACTCTAAGATTAGGGAATAATTTTTTGAAGTGTAAACTTCTTTAGCGGCGTTGGATGGGTGAAAAGTATTAAGCTCGTGTCGGAATCGCTTGACCTTTGAACCGTAACCGACGACTGACGTCATACAAAATTAACTATAGACTGTCTATTTTGCCAGATACGATAAATAGCATCGTGGTCGACTTTAAGTCCTTATGGTTCAGATAGTACCGGGTTCAAACCTGGCTTTCTGACACTTTTTGTGATTATTTTTTGTTTTTGTATTTTTTTACTTTTTGTGATTATTTTTTCTTTTTGTGATTTATTAATTTCTTCTGACAGAAAATTAGTGATAGGTTCCATGATTGGCACTATATTATAGGTATGGTATGGTATGGTATGTTATGTTCTTTTTATCTTTTTCTATGTATATAACAAAGAAAGAAAGAAAATGTTTTCACTTCTGCCGGCACTCCCAGAGTGCAACCCGTCATTTTTTTATTTAAAATTGGTTTAGGAAAGAAAACTATACAATGTCAGTAGCATAATCTATATTTCTAATTTCATTATTGGGCATCTCTTACTTGCAATAGGCTGGAATTATTTATGTATAAAACACAAGAAGTGCGCGGAGTAACGTTATCATTACTTTAATTTCCTACCGGCATACCTATCATTGTTAATTTGTTTTCTGTAAAGCCTTTTGATATTATTATTCGCACAGTAAATTAATTGTTAGACATTCTAACATTATCAGCCTATTTAATTAAATTAATACACAACAAAATCTTGTGCAGATTAAAATTATTTCGATCAAAAGTTTTAGTCATATATTTCATGTGTTCTGCTAGTGAATAGAATGGTATCTTAATTTCATCGTTAATATATATTAATTACAATTTATTATGTCCTAATTTGCATTAAAATGTATATACAAAAATGGTTAGAGCGGTAATCACTTCTTCCCGATTAGGAGACAACTTTTAAATAATAGGTCGTTATATTTGAAATTGCCGAAATTTTCTTACAGATTCATGAGTTCCATTATAATAGCTATTACCATTATTTATACTTTGTTTGAAAGTTGATTTCAAGACTTTACAACTCTGTATTAAATTTTATTGGCCGTTTGATAAATTAAATTCGATCTTCAAAAACAGTACTTCCTATGTGCTATCCATTTTAATGAAAAAATTCGTATTACTTTTTTACAGCTGTCACTTTCTAAAAATGTAATTAAAGATGCTGTTAGCTTAATGTTGTCTCATTCATACACAAAAAAAAACAAATAATTTGGATTTGTCATTCCTAAAAAATTGCAAATTAGGTCTACAATAAAATGGTATTTTCATATGCAACGACCTATTAAAATACCTATTAGTAACTGGTCAAAAGTTTAATTTGAACGGTGACAGTAGTAAAAGTGATCTATTTCATGTGTTGTGCTAGTAAATAGAATTGTATCTCAAAAGTAAAATGATGTACCTACGTTATAAGTAGTTCATGCATTTACTTCGTGTTTATCAGACGCTCGAGTTTACAATCAGATGCCTTTATAGGTATCTTCAGACAGTTTGAGTGATTCAATTAATCATGCTATCAACTTTTCTAGCTAGTGAGTTTAGAAATATGAATCAACCCCACTTGACAAATGCTCCTCTTAAAAAGTAAATTAAACTTTAGTACATTGTCACAGTGTGTCAATCACGTAACGCGGCACTCACTTTTCATTCCATAGTACGTAATGCTACGCGAAAGCAAGTGTAGGTAACTGCAAACCTTTTTATTATAAATTAAGTTAAAATCAAGAGCAACTACTTCCTCTAGGCTATAATAATTAATCACATCCGAATGTTAGGGCTACCGCACGATAATTAGTTCATTAAACTATTTTAACTTCAAATTAACTTTCTTTTAGGTTTTACTTATTTAATCGCAAATGAATATTTGCCTGCATTTTAAATATGTATAAAACCATATTAAGTGTATTATTATTCGTAGTTCTCAAGGAAAACGCCAATTTAATCAATTCTCTTCACAATTAATATAACAGTCGACTTTCACCTTAAGTTATCATATCATTTATTTAGTTGTTTACTACATTGGTTGTTCGAAAAACGATTTGCTATAAAAATCTCACCCGTATCTCAACATCGGTATCATACCTGTGTGCATTAACTGCATACGCAATATCGTTTGTCGCCGGGGGTATGAATGTGAACTGGTTTACTTTGTCAACTATTTTGTTTATTTCTCGCGACTTAATAAGCAATAATCATTTATAATGCTTGAAATGATGTCATAGAAAGCCATGTCGTTTGCCAACCTTATTTGTACGAGCATACACCAAATATTCTGGCTTTCTAGTGGATGGTCGTGGCTCCTTATCCGATAGCTTTGCTGATATCAGCTTCAAGTTATAGTTTATATCTGCTTCTGCTGTCGGCTGTCTTTGGGAAGCAAGAATTAAGTTAACCAATTAATATTGTTATAAATTCAGAGTGCTGGGACATTGTAATATATTCATTATCATCATCATCATCATCATCATCATCATCATCATCAGGCTATATTAGTCCACTGCCAATATACCTGTACATTATTATTTATTTCATGGTTTACTCAAATTATAGTAATTCTCATGGCTGCTGAATTCTGAAGATCTTTGCCCTTCACTCCAGGTTACGTTTTGATGGAAAGACCAACGTTCCTACTTTCCGGCCAATGTATTGTTCTTAACTTCACTCAACTCATCTTCAGATGATAAGTAGTTGTGACAGTACAGAATCCAACTCTGATTTCCTGCTTCATGCATCGTAACGAGCCTCACACTCTCGTCGGACTACTACCTACATGGAAACTGGGTTGGATTGTTCCTGTGTATGAAGATCAAGCAAGACACGAATGTGCGAATTGCTGGTGCCGACGTCGTGTGAACGGCGTTCTTCAAACCCCGTTGCTATTCTGGTTGAATGCAAGCACTCAACGGCTGGAAGTATGTTAACGCCTGATAGAATTCGATTAGAAATCCGCGAGAATGTCTTAGAAATGTCATCAAGCTGTTAAAATTCAAATTATTAACTTTTAATTAATCCTTTTACTATTGTAAATGTTAAATATAACATCTAACCAGCTACCGAATATTTTATTTAAAATAAATTTGTCTCCTAACCGGGAACCAGTGATTCCTGCTCTAAACAATATCCGTTACCTAATCTAAGAAAACGTAACAAATACGACCAGTACTAAGATCGCCCACATAAAGAGGTGTACCCCAATTAAATATAATTCAGTTATTGTTTTAAATACCCTTCAGTTAATTGTACAAAGGTACGTCCCAGGAAGGGATGATAAAACAATGAAGATAATATTACAAATACCTAAGTAGATACTGAGTACATACTTCCCTTGCTGCTATTACAGTTCCAAATAATATTAAAATTTCATTTGTTGATAAATTTGAATATTCATCCAGGCATTGACAAATAGAAAATTATTTGTTGACGAGTGCTGCCAAATAATACCTATCTTAATTGTTGTTTTAAAAACATGTTATAAATATGATATTATTTATTTTGCCACTACAACTGATTTTAATAATATTAGGCAATATTTATTTCTATATTTAAAACATAATGATTAATCAATAGGCTCATATTTCATTTTTAAGTACCTTATAAACAGAAAAACTTGATAAAAGCTTCAATAAATTAAATAAAAAACAAAATTATTTAATTATTATTTTTTTTTTAATAAGTTAAATATTTTTAATTTTTTAAAATAAATATTTATAATTTTCTTATTTTTTTATGAAATCATACTTTATTATTTCAATATTCAAATACATAGTCTCATTTTGTATTAACAATATATAGTACATAATATTATTATAAAACAGATATCAAATATAATTAACAAAGTATTTTTAAGGTAGTATTAAATACAAAAAATATTATATATCAAAAAGTAGTATTATATATAAGTAATATTATATATATAAATATTTTTTAATTCAATTTTTAAAATTTTTTAATTCAATATTTTTAGTTATTTAACTAAATATTTTTAAAATATTTAATATATTACCCACATTTAAATAATTATGAAAGCAAAGTTACTTACCAGCTCTAAATGGCCTCACAATCACAAAAAAAAAACAAGCTCTACCACATCACAAACTAATTAAAAAGTTATTTCATAATTTTCCCAATAGGAACACGAATACGATTTCAATTTAAATCGTTCTGTGATGCTTAAGCACGACGTAAATCCAAGTTCACGTATCGATAACTATCGAAATTGGTTCGTAAGTCCATCCACGACATTTGTAGGCAAGCAGACGTCCTCTCAACACGGCAGCCGCGCGGAGACTGAATATGACAAGCGCTGAAACGCTGAAAATTCGTGTGACTCGCATTCGCGCAACATTTTGTTGTGTATCTGTGTATTGCATTTCAACGTGTGCACTTAATGTTGCATGGTTTTGTTGGTGTTGTTATATAAGTTACTCAATAAGGTGACAGTTTTTACAGGAAGTCCGGGGCGTAGACAAAGAGGATGTTATTGAAATTAAACGGGAATATTTTCGTATGCAGAGAATTTAGTAAGTATTCTTCGATATTTACTTTCAAACTGTAATGTTAAAGTTTAATGTTGAATACGTAACTACAGCCTACCACAATACAGTAATTGAGAAAAAAATTCTGATAGTAAAATGTTGGTCAATCTTTTTGACAACAAAATTTATTGAATTAAGCGCATTTTCATATTCTATAGAGGAGCATATGTGATTTGAGATTGGCATAGTAATTGACACTAATAGTGTAACACTCACTGGAATATTTTCCGACTCCGACGAAAAAACGGAGGAGGTTCTCAAGTCGATGCGTATATTTTTTTTATGTACTTATAGTTTTTACAGAGTAGTCCGATTTTAATAATTCTCTATTTCCTTTCAAACTTTTTTTTCTCGTTATTAGATTCTTCTAGATATCTTTTTCTCATTCAAGTAGCATTTTTGTAGGCCTATCCATGTTGATATATGAAGCCTGCTGTTTTAGGTATTTATACTATACTACAAATAATGGTTAAAGAAGTATTTTGTGGAAGTTAATAGCTTAAGCGGTTGATATTTTAAAAGTAACCATAAATTAAGCGTGTAGTAATTATTAGAGGATCATAGCCACAAACAATAGGTAATAAAAACTTTTTAACAAAATTATAAACCGCCAAGAAAACTAAAAAGCAAAAGATAATAAACGCTTTTTATAACCTTAATAACTAACTTCTTAAAGTAACGAAACTATATCTAAATATTTTTGTAAATTACTTAGGTATACTTGCATTTGTTTAAAAACATAGTTATTAAGGTTAATTTAAAACTGAACTATTTACAAAAATATATACTTAGATATAGTTTCATTACTTTAAGAAGTTAGTTATTAAGGTTAAATAAATAAGGTTTATTATTTTATTGCTTTTCAGTTTTATTGTAGTGATTCAGAGTTGGGGTCTGTTTAAAATTTATTTTTGGCTTTCTTGTTTACATTTCAATAAATACGCTTTTATATATTAATGCTTTAATATCGAAAAGAGGTTCTGTTATTTCAAGTAAGTAAGCCCTTTTTGATTTTAAGAGGTTTGTGAGGTGTCATTTGTGAAGAAAATAAACGGAGGTTGGTTGCTAGGGATTGTAATTGACGTAAGGAGTGACGGAAGATGTCTCAGAAAAATTCTAGGAAAATTATATAAAAAAATTGTCTTGTCGATATAAATAGCTTAAAATTGAAATCTTCTCGTGTGATTGAGGATGTTCTACAGAAATTCTACCGTTGGATCGTTTAATTCACAATAAAAACCAAAATATTCTGATAGTAAAATTTACGCATTGGTTTGTGGTGGAACTCGCGTTGCTAAGAATGATAGTCTTGCCAGAGGGGGCGAAGGGGAGTAATGTGTTGATTAGAATGATTTTAGTGAGTGTTTCTTCTCTTTGTTTTAATATTAAATTATATTGAATTAGTTTCAAGACATTTTAAAGATTGATTGATGTAATGATGGCTTGATGATTCTTAGTGAATTACCGATATAAGTGATTGTTTCTTCCCCTTTTTAAACAAGAATTAGATTATCCCGAGTAGAAATTATACTTACTATTTACTAATACAATAGGTGATTTTAAAAGTGTTGGAGTTTAATGGGGGGCTTCTGCCCCCTCCTGTTCTATTCCTCAGCAATATGATAATTCGATCGATGAGCCTACTGCTGTCCACTGCTGGACGTGGGACTTTCTCAATGTGCGCCACGTCGAATTAAGGAAATAATAAAAGGAAATGAAACTAGTTCGTATACAACAAGATGAGGATTCAGTTATAGAAAAATTTATGCATTCTGAAATAATCAGGTATGACTAGTTATATCAGACTTTTCGAGGCCTTGATTATCCTTGAAAGGTAAACATCTATGGATTTAAATGAATTAATTCTGATCTAGCACGAGTTAGTACAAATGTGGATGTGAGACATTTACCTATTGATTATTTCGTGTGTTTAAGTAAACCTTGAATAATATTATTTTATTACCTACTTGGTAGTGTGATACCGGATTACATACGGATTCTTTTGCCAAGTGATATTCCAAAATTAACCTGCAAGGTACAGTCAAAGACTAAAATGTTATACCTTTTTTTTTCGTGATTAATAATTTTACCTAATTACCAACACTAAATATTATAGCTGATAATCCACGGTCTTATCTCGTTGGATAATTGTAGAGGTACATTTGTAACGTTGGGGGACAAATTTTCATATTACAATTAACAATATTTTTCCTCTATACTTATTACTAAATTTAATTAAGAGTTTCATGTAACGCGTATTACAGATGTTCACCCAGTTTTGATTGTGACGGCTCACGTAGCAAGTTGGTTGGATAGTCTTGTTGATCTAAAGCTGCTATTCATCTAAATTAGATCATTTACTCAATTCGGAATTTGGTTCGATTAAAGCATAGGGAATTATTTAATAATAGGAGATGTTTAGTGACTGTTAGGGGCATCCCATGTGGTTGTCATATAGGAATAAGGGAATTCGAGATGTCAGCT
This sequence comes from Eilema caniola, assembly GCA_949126895.1. Classification (NCBI taxonomy): domain Eukaryota; kingdom Metazoa; phylum Arthropoda; class Insecta; order Lepidoptera; family Erebidae; genus Eilema; species Eilema caniola. The sequence continues at coordinate 8,355,579 of OX421460.1, read as the reverse complement.
GTTGTTTACATAAGTCTGACATATAATCATGTCATCGCGTCTGACATATAATCTTGTCATCAATTTTATTTTAAACAATGACTGGTGACATCGTCAGAATTCTTCGAACACATTTAAATATTTCAAACGAGACGGTGGAACCAGTCATGGGCATTCGAGTGCTAGCTCTGGCAGAGAGAGGTACGCAAAAGTTACTTGAATAAAGAAACCCTTGTAATTTCTTTTGATTAATTTTATTTCATTATTCTTCGCATTTGTTGGGGTTTGCTTTATAGTATATTACACCAACCTGGCGTCTCCATGCGTTTGTACGGGCGAAACTTCAGCTCACTACACCATGCCTGTGCACTCCCTCGGATTTAATTGCCTTCTCGGTTATGAGAGACGACCATCATCGTGGCTTTCCATTAAAACCGTAACATACTGGCGACCTCTAAAGAGTCTAGGACCTGTGGATTCAGGGCTGGCATGACCAGGTTCGACACAGGAAGCTATCATGCCATCCTTGTGCTCACTTCATCCCCTATCTCTCTTTGTAAATAATTGTTTTACTTAAATTCTAAATTATATATATATATATATACTCTCAGATTAGGAGTATGTATGGTTGTGTGATATTAGGGTCTCCCTCTAATATTTTATCATTTAAGCTTTGTTTTCGTTGGTCGTGATTCTAAATTTCAGGGATCTGAATTCTGCATGCTGTGGCTCACTCATCCAATCCAATCCTCACCCCACCGTGTGTTTTAGGTCAATCGTCACTTCATTTAGTTCTGGTTGGTCATTGAAGCAGGCGATGAGGCCTTGCGATAGTATAGTTTTAGTACCCCGGCATTGCATCTTGCGGGAAACCGGGGTTAGATTCCCCGTCGCATAGCTCGAAGCGGTGTGGACGTGTCCAACTGGATCTCGATGAAGTTGACCGAACCCTATAATTGGCAAGCCATGTATCGGGCAAATCATAACCACAAATACATGGCTCCTATCTGCAACATTTTCCACTTTCGCGCGTAGGGTGAGGTGAAGGTTTGAATGCGTGATTTAGAATTGGGATATGGCTCGTGATGGGCATGGTGCAGTCGCCTGGTTGTGAGGCATAAGACTGGCATGCAGTGTGAGGTCTAAGGAGGTAAGGTGGGACCTCTGGGGAGGGTAAACACATTATTTAATTTTAGTCCACATTTAGAAACTAGAGTCGCTCCGCCAACCCGGGACTCGACTAAAACTTCCTATGTTCTTCTGTCTCTTTTTCAAAATTATAACCACACCAACATTGAACCAATTGCGAAGATGGCAGACACTACCTGTTGACACCTGTAATCACCTGACTATTACGGATTAATAAATAAAACACAACGTAGGAAATTCCACTAGACTAGATCATTGGCCAATCACTTCTTTTAGTGAAATCTGAGAATATTTTCATATTTTCAAAACTTTATCAATTCGAACCTCATTGCTCCAATAAGATTCATCAAGCATGAATCGTCTCAATATTTTAAAAGTAACCATAAATTAAGCGTGTAGTAATTATTAGAGGATCATAGCCACAAACAATATGAAATAAAAACTTTTTAACAAAATTATAAACCGCCAAGAAAACTAAAAAACAAACGATAATAAACGCTTTTTATTTGACTTTAATAACTAACTTCTTAAAGTAAATACTTAGGTATACTTGCATTTGTTTAAAAACATAGTTATTAAGGTTAATTTAAAAGTGAACTATTTACAAAAATATATACTCAGATATAGTTTCATTACTTTAAGAAGTTAGTTATTATGGTTAAATAAATAAGGTTCATTATTTTATTGCTTTCCAGTTTTTTCGGCGTTTCATGTCTTTGTTAAAAAGTTTTAAAACTAAATAAAAACATGGTAAATATCCGCACCTTAGGAGACGACTATCTCCAGCAGTTTAATATATAGGCTAAATGATATTGAACTTAATCTTTTTGAATACTCTGTCTCCCAAGATACAGGGTTTGGCCTAGTTTGGGAGACAGCAGTTAATGTTTTCGTGTTTTTGAGTACCTGTTTTATTGTTTTGTAAATCTTTCAAATTGTGTACTTTGAAGTGTGACAATAAACTTTACTTTACTTACTTACTTTTACTTTAATACGAATAGTCTTTTTAAAAACGAAAGAAGTGTCACTCTAATAATTTTGCTAAGGACCCTGTGCGCTCAAGACCGTGTGAAGTGGAAAACTAAAAGCGGAACGAATATCCCGGATCATGATGATGATAATGCTTTCGTAAACTGCTTTTACTTAGTTTATTACAGTAACCGACTTTTTCAATTATTCGTCCGGAACTAGAGAGAGGGTCTGAATAAGATTAGCTTGCTTTGACTCTGTAGAGAGCTTTTTGCGGCAATTTGAAGCAGGGATTCAAATGTTTTTATGAACTTTATCCTATATACAGCCTGTTTACACATCAAAAAAAAAACAGTAGCGGGTCAAAAATAATTTACTAGTTAAGTAATGAGTAATAAGGTGTAGCGTCCAAACGAAGACGAGTGAGTGGTCATAAGTTACCGTTCCGAGAAGATTATGTCGTTATTTTAGACAGTTGTTGTTTTAATACAGTAAATGGATATTGAACTACTAAATAACAATTTATGTGCTATAATAAGTATATAATAGTAAATGAAGGAGGTAGGACACGACTGTATTTCCGTCCAATTGAGCAGTCCGACTGGGGAAGTACCTCAGCCCTACAGAATACTTCGGTCATAATAACCTCGTGTTGTGTTCCCGGCGGTTAGTAGGGTAACCAGAGCTCACTGGAGAGTTTTTTTACTGTCAGTGGGAAGGCCTAAGGCTTGTCCTGCTTTATCTGCTACACTGACGTCGCTGAAACTCTTTGTTCAAACAGGGTTGGCAGCATGACTGCGACGTCCCTGGTGTTGCACGCGTCCATGGGCCGCGGTAACTACTTTCCATCAGGTAGGCCGTGTGGTTGCCTGCCGCTTAAGTGGTATAAAAAGAATTAAAAAAAAAGACGGGTTGCACTCTGGGAGTGCCGGCAGAAGTGAAAACATTTTCTTTTTTCTTTCTTCGTTATATACATAGACAAAGATAAAAAACAACATACCATACCATACCTATAATATAGCGCTAATCATAGAACCTATCACTTATTTTCTGCAAATTTTCTGTCAGAAGAAATTAATAAATTATGAAAAGAAAAATAATCACAAAAAGTAATAAATTACAGAAAGAAAAAATAATCATAAAAGTAATAAATTACAAAAAGAAAAAATAATCACAAAAAGTTTCAGAAGGCCAGGTGGTTTGAACCCGATACTATCTGAATCTATAAGGACTCACAGTCGAAGTGCTTACCGTTTAAGCTACGACGTTATCTATCGTAACTTGCAAAATAGATAGTCTTTACCTAATCTTGTATGACGTCAGTCGTCGGTTACGGTTCAAGGGTCAACTAATCCTGACGTTTCCTTAACATTTTACACCCATCCAACGCCGCTAAAGAAGTTTTCACTTCAAAAATAAGAGATACACAATCAATACTTTCACAAAACCTTAAAAATGGAATATTAATAGAAATGTATAGATCTAAACGTGCTACATTACGTACGGCCAGTTAAGTTAGCGGGGTGCGGGAGACGCGAGAGAGCGGGCTACTTCGCACTGGACTTGCTAAAATAGGGTCATCGCGATCCTCACTCAACTTAATAAACAATTTACAACTTTATCAACAATTTACAACTTTACTCGATTTTGCCGTTCAAACCGTAAAAGCAACTTAACCCGCCGATGACGCTAGTTAACCCGCTAGTTAAAGCCAGTAAAATGAAATACCTCGCCATATTGCGGAAAACTATTGGAACTAATTTCTTCATAATGGCAACAATCTATGGTCATCTGTCACTGTGGTGTCAATTGTGCGTGTTAATTATTGTGAGTTTGAGTGCGCTATAACTTACCGAAAACTATTAAAAGCCAGTTAAGAAAAGTTACTGGTAATATAAAAAAGTTTATGTCGGATAAAAAATCGGAAGGATTGGGCTCTGTTCCTCTGAATAACATCACGGACCTTGTTGTCAACATGACGGGTACCCACCCGTCATGTTGACAACAAGGACATCATAGAATGCGTGCAATGGAAATTGGCCTAATCTACTGATTTTACTGTGACTGACTGGAGGCAAGAATGGGTTCGTTCCGAAAGCTTTCCAGGATACCATGAACAAGTTAAATTTTAAGAAATGGGTATTGGATAAATAATGGTCCAATTTACATGAACCCACCTGTATAGTCATGGATAATGCTAGATACTATTCTAGCCAAATTAATAAACATCTAAGCTCGAATAATAGAAAACATGAAATTGCAGAATGGCTTACATCTATTAACCATGCCGATGCCACTAAAAGTATTTTATTAGATTTGATAAAACGAAAGAAACCTGACCCGATAAATGAAATTGATAATTTATTACAAATTGTAAGACTGTCTCCATATCATTGTGACCTGAATACAATCGAAATTATATGGGACATAGTCAAAGGGAAGGTTGCCACAAATAATGTTGGTTTAGATAATATATAATTTCTGCAGCTTGTAAAAAAGGGTTTTAAGGTAAATATGAACTTTATTTAATTTAGTAATATAAATTTACATATCGTTTTACTAACTATTATTGTTACCTATTGTTGTAGGATATAACTGCCACTACATGGAGTAATTGCTGCGAACATACAATTACAGACGCAGGGGACCAATAATTGAAGGACATATTGAACAATTTATCATTATAGTTGGTGGCAGTGATAGTGAAACATCCAATTTTACAACTGATAATGAGTCCGACATGTCTGAAATTGAACCAGTAAGATGTAAAAAAAATGAACCCGTTAATTATTTAGATTCTGAGTTTGATGATTAATAAATATGTAATAATGAAATTGATCTATTTTTCTATTTTAACCAGACAACTTTAAAATATATCCATACTAATATTATAAAAGCGAAAGTAACTCACGTCTGTCTGTCTGTCTGTATTTAACACTTTCACGCTTAAACCACTGAACCGATCTTGATGAAAATTGAATGATACTTTATTTCTGCAACAGTTTCCTATTAAACTAAAATATTTGTACACTAGCCATTTTACATGTATCACTATACTTGGTTTTGTCATAATCATAAACGTTTATAGTGCCCCCAGTACGAGTTTTTTTATTTTATTGGTCGGACTTTACTGTATTTATTGAATTGTGAATCGGGCTTAATAATTTTTTGACATTTGGGTGGCACAGAGTTTAGTGCACCTGTTAACACTTTGATGAAAGCAGCCTAGAGACAAAAAAATACGTAGAAAAGCAGACAGACAATAGTTAAAAAAGAAATTCGATTTCTGATAGTCATATGATCCATTCTGTACTTCGATCTAAAACATTCTGTCGAAAACACAAAAATAAATAGAATAGATCAATTAATAAGAATTGACACATAGGTATTATGACGTTTATGACAGTTTTAAACATATTTCAATCCCATACATTGATCTTTCTAGTCCATTAACTAGGGAGAAACCTTGACCATCGAAATAAATATTACTAAATTATAAATTTATATCTTTACGATTTTGTGAAGATCGCTTGAAAGATTGGAGTGTAAAAACATTATAAAATGTCCTTCATTCCTAAATGAATGCATTGCGAAAAGACTCCAAAGACTAAATCGCTTCTCTTTATTATTACTATTAAAAATACCGATAAATAAAAACGTATTGGATGAACGGGACTTGTGCCCATCCCGTGATGCACATGAAATAGTTTGAACTTATATAGGTGACACCATTCATTCATGTCTGTAATCCCTGAATAGGTGAGTGTCATCATTTCACCAATGTGATTTTCGGTCCTACGTAGTAATGAGCGAGCCTGTTACCATCATAATATTAGTTTATTTGTAAATTTAGTATCGAACCGCCACTGGCTTGTTCTCAGTCTTTAATCTACAATATTTGTAAACTGTACAGTGTGACTACTACACTCGAGAGCAATGAATCCGGGTCACTCAAAGAATCCAAAAAATCTCGGAAAGTAAGAATGCTAGGTTAATTCAATAAATTGTATTTAATAGACAATTTAATACTCCTTAAATGAAAGTTAAAAAAATATGAGTCACCATACATTTTATTTACACAAAATTACATAAAGAAAAAAAACTGCTGATCTCTCCTTAAAACAAAAATAGGAAACATGAAATTTTTGAACTTTATGACGATTTTCTTGAATTTCAATACTTCGTATTACCTCCTCGTGCTTCCATTACTGCGTTTACGCGGTTTGGCATGCTGTACACCAAGTTCCTTATACGATTTTGGGGAATATTCTCCCATTCCTCTGTGAGAGCAATTTTGAGCTCAGGAAGCGTGATTGGGGGAGGGTTTCGTTGTTTTACGCATCTCCCTAGCTCGTCCCAAGCATGCTCGATCGGGTTGATATCCGGGCTGCGCGCTGGCCACTCCATACAAGTAATGTTCATCTCTTGAAGGTAGTCATTCACAATCCTACCTGTATGAGGTCGGACATTGTCATGCATAAATATAGCATCCTCACCCAAATTGACCATAAATGGACCAACGTGTTCGTTGAGGATTTCTTCCACATATCTTACGCTAGTTAAAGAGCCGTTTTCTATGATCACCAGCTCTGTGCGACTTTCAGAGGAAATTCCGGCCCACACAAGTACAGACCCACCACCGTAGGCTACTTTTTCTTCGATGCATGCTTGCTTGAATCTTTCCCCTGGTCTTCTATACACTCTGTGTCTTCCATCGTGCTTGTAGAGCATAAATTTTGATTCGTCGGAGAACATAACTTTCGACCAATCTTCAATACTCCAATTTACGTGGTTCTAGGCATATCTTAGTCTTGAAATACGATGGCCACGCTCCAGTTTAGGGCCGTTTGCAGGTCTAAGGGGTTTTAAGTTAGATTCAGCAAGCCGACGTCTTACTGTCCATGCACTTGGGTTACTTCCTCCGAGGCGTCGAAACTGATTTGTGAGTTCAGTTCCTGTGAGAAAGCGATTTCGAAGCATGGTGTTCACCAAGTATCGGTCTTCTCGTGCTGTGGTACACCTAGTTCTGCCCGTTCCTGGTCTGCGTAGGTTAGAACCAGTTTCTTCGTAACGTCGGAGAACTCTTTGTACTGTTGACAGCGACACACCGACAGTCCTGGCTGTATCGCGCTGACTCCGGCCGGTTTCCACCAATGTAAGTATTCTGGTGCATTCTTCAAGTGTAAGCGACATGATTTCAGCTTGAATAATGAATATTGAGCACTATCAACCTGGTTTATGTACCAACATAAATGACAGATTACAAACAAAAGCAAAAACAAATCCTGTAATTTCGTAGTTCCATCTTCGACAGTGTTCCCTTTTCAAATTTGATTTTTTTATGATATAACTAAGAAGTTTTAATACTTTCATTTAAGGAGTATTAAATTGTCTATTAAATACAATTTATTGCATTAACCTAGCATTCTTACTTTCCGAGATTTTTTGGATTCTTTGAGTGACCCGGATTCATTACTCTCGAGTGTAGTTTACTAGATGCATATTATTATTGAAACTGGTTTATTGGCAAAATTTCTGTTCCCCTAGCACGAACAACTATCGTAACGTAAACGTATTAAGAGAATGAAATATTGCAATTGGCCGTTTACCTACACTGTGAACCTGTGTGTATTTGAAGCCGGCCAATCACAATGCCCCGTGCTTTCAAAACGTTTACGATACCATTACGAAAACCGAAACCATTCGAATTCGTAACGTAAACCTATTGAAAGAAGGTAGGTAGACGGCCAATCGCAATGCTCTATTCTCTGGATACGTTTACGTTACGAATTCGAATATTATTCGTGCTCGCAATCAAAACTATACACATATTGAAATATGCATGTTAGACAGCAGCCACAATCATCCCGAGCGGTTACGATACGAACATTGCCTACGAAAAAAGCAATTAGGTGTGATTTAACCCGTATAATAAAATTTATTGAAAGACATACTACATTATCCTCGTAGCCTTTTCCCTACTGGAAGTTGGGTCGGCCTTCTAGTCTAACTGTGATGCGGCTGAACTACGATGTTGTTTTTAATTTTGAAACTACTACCATTAAATCTCCACAACCAAAAAATATACTCACGTAAAAAAATATTACGAAATTCGAATATACATACAACACCATAAAGACATTTGATAATGTGAAATTTTATGAAAATATTTGAATGTTTATTATTTGATCACATTCAATGGATCAACGGATGTGACTATAAGAGTTGAGAGTGCAACAATACAGGCCTCTCGTACTGTCAGACGCAGGTCATTACCGGACACGGTAACTTCGGGCGGTACCTGCATCTGATGGGCATAGAGCCAACGCCCGAGTGCCATCACTGCGACGCGAGCGTGGACTCGGGGCTGCACACGCTCACCGAGTGTGCGGCGTTTGAAGCGCCGAGGCGGGAGCTTGTGACGGCCCTGGGGGTGAGAGTGCTCACGCTCTCCACCCTGCTCGCGGCGATGCGTGGGCGGCCAGCGCCTCCTTCTGCGAGCAGGTCATGCTCGTGAAGGAGACAGCAGAGCGGGCGCGGCGCAGCGAGCGAGAAAGACTCGCGGACATCGCTGGCCGCGTTCGAAGGCGGCTCGGGCGTCGGAGGGCGCAAACCGACCTCCGCCCCCCATGAGCGCGGGCCTGAGGGTGACGGGTGGAGCCGCTCGTCACCCTAGCAGAAGCAGGCCACGGCGGCGGCGCGCATCGTAGGACGATGCGCGCCCCCCCCCCATACCGGGGGCGAGTCGGGGACCGCGTGGTCCCCCCTCCCGAGGAGGGCCAGACCAAGTTATAGGAATGGCCCTGGGTCAGCCGGGTGCGAGGGATATGTCAAAAGACAACCTCACCTCCGGCCTAGCACATCGACCCACAGACGGCGTGCGGTTTAGTCGGTTCGAGTCCGACATAACCTCCCCCTTCGGCTCCGAAGGGGGGGGGGGGGTATCCGTGAGGATTTCCCGCACGTAAAAAAAAAAAAAACTGCAACAATACATAAGCAACTTATTATACTTTTTTATACCATTTTGGTGGCAGACAAGCATACGGCCCATGTGATGAAAAGTGATTACCGTGGCTTATGGGCTCGTGTGGCGATTCTGTACAGCTGTGATGTGTTCTTTAACTCGTTTAGCAATAGTCCGCTTCGTTTAGGCTAAGTCGACTCAGTGTTAAAAACGTACTCCATCCCGACAGTTTACACCCCAGGCATAAGGGTATACAACATTGTGAGTACACTGAAGGATGTCTTACCGTTACAGTGTCTATAAGATAGATTGCAGCTGTGGTAGTTCCTAGATAGGCCAAACGAACAACCTACCTCACGGATTCGAAGACAGCGGGCGTGCACCGCTGAGCCAGTCAGCCTGTGACCACGGCTGGTGTAACCTGGTCGAAACGTCAGGCAATCAAAGGTATGTAAGTACCTATACCGTGATCGCGTTAATTCCCGTTCTCTTAATTATATATCATGGAACGCAATAGTTTAAAAGCCTTAGGTCTTCCCACTGCTGTCAGTGGGAAATCACACAAAAACTCTCCAGTGAGATTTTGCTAACCTGCTGATCTTCGGGAACACAACACGAGGTTATTATGACCGCGGTATTCTGTAGGGGGAGGTACTGCCCCAGTCGGACTGCTCAATTGGACGGAAATACTGTTGTGTCCTAACCTCCTGGTCCTGGCAACAACTAGTTAACACATGTGAATTAATTAACTATATTATGTTGATAGATGCACATGTTCCAATAGTAATTCTTACTACATAATTCGATTAATTTAATTTCATTATTTCTGTAACTTTGTTATTGTAGTAGTATTGGCTGTGTCACAACCTCCAAATAGAATGAATAAAAAGAATAGGCAATGTCTTGAATGGGGTTTGAGTTTAGCTACTATACCGTGACCTTACAAGAACCGTGTTCAGAATCAAGTACAAAGTAATAGAGTAGTTTCCCGTCAACTCAATGTCTGTTTATTAAACGTCAAAACGTCAAAAGTACCGTGGGAACTTAAACATACGAGTAAAACAACAATGCACGACGTCATACTTTTTTGTCGCGAAATCTTTTGTCATAAGCTAAATTGATTTTTGAAACTTACTGGTAAGAAATAATTTAGCTTATGACCCTTTTTTAGAATTTCAAATTTTTCTACTGACCAAACACTTTTTAAGCGTGATTACGTCATAATAACGAACGAGTAAAGAAACCGGAAAAGGTAAACAGTGCGGTATCCACAGGACAGGTTGGCCTAGTGATGGGTCAACGGAAAGTTATTTAACATATTTAGATTGCTTTTGGTAATAAATAATTCGTATTTATTTAGGGAAGCACATGAGCATAATCTAAATTAAAACATGTAGGAAATGTCTCCCGATTTGATTCAAGTTGAGATACTTAACAAAATAAACTTTATTACTACTAGGTTAAATATAAATAATAGTGAATTCAAAACGTTTGGCAGTTTTGCCGATTTGTATGAAATATAATTACTGAAGAAAAAGGCGTCATGTAAATAAATACCATTTCAATTTACGAATTTACCACTAAAAGTATTATAATATTTACGTATACCACAGTATACGTAAATATTATAATACTTTTAGAGGTATTGGTATAGGTACTTACATACCTTTGATTGCCTGACGTTTCAACCAGGTTACACCGGCCGTGGTCACAGGCTGACTGGCTCAGCAGTGCACGCCCGCTGTTTTCTAACCCGCACATTTTCAATATTTTCTTTTCGCCATGTACGGTCACATACCACACTTACAGTGTCAATATTCTGTAAGCAAACTGTCCGGTGTCTATCCGACTGCGCAAAAAAGCCCGTTTTCTTAATTAATATCATGGAACGCGAGAGTTTAAACGTTAATTTCGATAAAATCGTATTTTACCTGTTGTTTTACAGTTGAGATGATCAACATAATGTTAGTCCCGGTTGCTCCGAAAACTTTGCTGAACGGCATCGTCACCTCTACTTTTTCTCGTGATTTGGTTTATCTTGCTGGAGGAGACTATCGACTGACTCTGAGAGGAAAACCTTTACCAGAGCCACTTTTGTCGTATGCTGCTGCAAGTCGTAGCCTGCTGCAAGTGGGCTTGGGCACAGCAGACTATCTTATGGCTTTGGCCACATAGATCATCATTATCAGGAGCTAGGACACGACGGTATTTTCGTCCAATTGAGCTGTCCAACTTATGCCCATCAGAATACCGCGGCCATAATAACCTCGTGTTGTGTTCCCGGCGTTGAGTAGGGTAACCACAGCTCACTAGAGAGTTTTTGTGCTGTCACTGGGAAGACCAAAGGTTATTCCAGTTTTGTTTTCTACACTGACGGCTCAGAAACTCTCTGTGTTTACAGGGTCGGCAACACAAGTGTGACTCCCCTGGTGTTCCACACGTTCATAGGTCACGGTAACCACTTTCCATCAGGTGGACCGAATTCAAAACATTTTTCAATTTAAAACATTTCAAGGTAGCCTAAATCAGCCACATAATTGTTCAAAACTAACTCCTTTTATTATGACGCAGATTATTTCTTAATCTGACAAAACGTTCTTTTGAAAAAATGCTAGGACTTTCTTAAATATTTTCTAGACAATAGAATTCAGTTAGAAAAGAAAAATATTCATCAAAAAATCTAACATAATATCTTGAAACAAATTCTAATACAAAAGATTTATTATTTTCAGCAAGGTAGTGAAAAGCTAGAAAATTGTAAAAGAACTAAAATATTGTAGCCATTATCTAAGTAATGGACAATAACAGTTAATACAAAACAATTTGCCCTAATGGAGATAGCTGCGGTAAATGATATTACGTACTATAACTGAATTTTGAATATAAATTGTCAATTCACAAACAAATTGTTCGAGATATTGTTGTTGACGTTGTAGACTGCCATCAGTCTAGACGTAATTTAGTTAGCTAGTTTTGAAATTCTCTGCGGGTCCAACGTTTAAGCTGGACTGTAGCGTATGTGCAAAGACATATAATAATACACAGTAGCAATATATTTAATTACTCATCTATTATGAATTTATAAGGAGAATAACTTCTAGAGAAGCAGAAGTAGACCAAAGATAATATGGATAGTATACGTTAAAGAGGATATGGTGCAGACTAGAAGAATTTTGAAGAATAGAATTTCTTGGCTGAGGAGATGACATCTGATTAGAACGTTAAGAGGAGAACGATAAAGTTACACTATCCTTAATAATTAGGACTAGTTTCACAATATTCCGCAACGTTTCGCATAAGTACAGGGATCCTTTATAAGTTTTCAAGTCTATTCATACATTTTTGTACCTCAGTTGTTGAAATCAGTTGACTAATATTGTGTCAGCACTATTTAGACCCAAACTGAGCACAGTTGTAAATTCTAGGAAGCGGAAAAACTATTTAGATTTACTGTAAAAACTCAGATGCAAATGCAGTGAGCGCGAATCGTCCTTTACGTTTTAGTTTAGTCAAACCATCTCTAAAATAGTCGCTAGTAATTAAAACTTTTACAGAAAACGGACAAAAAAGAGGCACTGAAAAGCGAAAATAACTGAATTTACAGATTATTTAATCTGTTAGTAACAACTAGCTATCAGAACTCTAGGCGTCCGTAATGATAGTTCCTGTTACATTGTGGAAAATGGATAACTTGATAAAACAAATAAACCAGGTAAATATATAATAACAAAATTGGAAGCTTTTATTAAAAGGCAAATAAAGAATCAGCAACGCACTATTTTTCAGTTGCCATTAATTGAATTGCTTGGTCTCTTTTTTTTCATTTACTAATGGACTCGGACAGTTGAAGTCCTACTATGCGGTTATATCCTCGATGTTACAGGCCCATAGCAAAAAAAGGAACACATTTTTTTTTTTAACGAGAAAACAATCATATAAGTTATGTCCCTAAAGCACTAAAGCTTTCACCACATTACTGAGGCAGCAATCATCTCTTTGATCTTCATCATCATCATTATCAGCAACCTCATTCACTCATCGTCATCAACAATAATTATTCCAATTAAGATAAAAATAATAAACTGATGACAAGGCAGCATAGTCATAACACTTTTGCCTGTTCTGAAGGGAACGAAAGAAACAAAATACAAAAAGAAATACTTTTCTCCTCTGGAGGATAAAATCGTCTTTTCCATTCGGATATCGAAGAGTAAAAACTATATTGTAAGTTGGCTTAATATAAAAAAATGACAAAAAAGTAATCACTGTGAGACACTGTCTTAGCCAAATTAATTTGAGTTGTCTCACACAGGTTTTCAAATGTTTGTATTAATTTTTGTCCTGAAAAATACTCTTATAGATCTACCAACGAATCAGCTTTTATATTTTAATATGCGACTTCCAAAAAAGTTTGTTATATTAAGTTCAATAGTCATTCTTAGTCTTTAGTCAGTCTAAAGTTTGTATTATTAAGTTCAATAGTCATTCTTAGTCCTTAGTCAGTCTTGAGTAGTATTTATTTTGTATGGTATAACTGAAGTTAGTCATTTATTTTAGATTATTTTAATAATAGCTTCTAGTTTTAAATGTAATTATATTTTGTGTTGGTCAATTATATAATACTATAAAAAATAAAAAATACATATATATAAAAAAAAAAAAAAGAAAATCTATTGCCATTTTCCATAAAATATAAACAGAAGTAAAAAAAATAATAATTTACTTTTGTTCCTGTTCTTAATTTTCGTTGAAAAGACTATATATTCACCATTCAATTACTTGAATCCCTATATAGAGTAAAGACGCTTACATTAATTAGGTTCATGATCTATATGGGATGTTCAAATTAGCTTACAAAAAGTTATACTATAGAAAAACGCGTTTGATGTACCAGGAGAGTATGAGCCCCCATTGTAAAGATAATTTTTCTTGCCATCATTATTCAAGCGAGTCAGTAACATTTCTTATGTTTTTATTCTAGTCTGGTGAATTCTGGTGGTTCTAGAATAAAGACATTTAAACTTTTTATTTTATAAAATTAATAGCAACTAAGGAATCTTCATCCGAGAGTAGACGGTAATAGGCTCGCCCCTTAAACTACCGAAAATCATAGTGGGCGCTAATGCGCCTAACTACCCCTTTGGGGATTTACAGGTATGAATACAATGTATGTATGTGGCATTGCGATAGAAAGTTCAATTGCTAAGCCACTGTGTACCACGTCGTGATCTAACCTCCAACCCTCGGCACAGTAGGTAGTAGTTCTAATAAGCATTTATTGACTCACGGTTAGCGAGATAACCATTAAGCCATCTTGTTGGCTCTATGAACCGTGGGAGGAACGAAGTTGTTGGCCGAATTTGTAACTTTCGGGAAATTGTTACTTTGAACATGCCACTTTATTCATCATTGTCTCTACCGAAAGAAATTCTAACTTACCTTACCTGCTGCCATGACGTTCATGTTTCACATGTACCTAATTCATGGTAGCCCCCTGAAGTAAAATAGTTGCATCATACCCGTGAAGATATTTATATGTATATATCTTATTGACCTTTTTAAGGAATCCATTTGAATATAATCCTTTCTGTTACCAATCATTTGCACGATCATCTTATTCATCGATCGCTTTATATAGTCGCCATTACTTCTGGTTCTTTTTTAGCAGCAGTGAAAGCTAAACTAGACAATATTATTTGAGTTAGTAAATTAATTGGTATAATAAGAATTTATTCGGTAGGTTGGGTAAGTGGGTCGATGGAAAACAAGCCTGTCCTTATAGCCGAATATTATACAAGCCTTGTACAATAATATGATTTCAAGATATTTTCGAAACTAAAGGCATTATTTTATTTGAATACTATAAGCTTATCGTCAATGAAACTTTTTATAACTAATCTATATCTATGAAGTTAAGTGGCGATAACCCTTTAAAACATTAAAATTATGTGAATCCTACAATCCAGTCTAGCACTGGACTGAATTAATTCGCTGGAATACTAGACTGGAATAATGTGAACCAGGTATAATAAAATAATGTCCTT
The DNA here is from genome assembly GCA_949126895.1 of Eilema caniola. NCBI lineage: Eukaryota > Metazoa > Arthropoda > Insecta > Lepidoptera > Erebidae > Eilema > Eilema caniola. Next base: position 8,340,474 of record OX421460.1, on the reverse strand, counting down.
AAGCTGAAGTCAAACGAGCGTACATTTTCGAGTTGTAAGTCGCGTAATTTCGGTCACTGCGTTCGTTTTCATAGAAAACTCCTCTTTACAGACAACATATTTTGCGTCGTCGTGTGCCACAAACTTTTCTACGAAATCGGATGCAGCAGTGAGTTCTCACAACTCACAAACTATGTACGCTCTCCAACCTTTCAACCAACTATGTACGAACTGTGATTCCTTTTAAACAATATGTTATTCGTAATATTAACTAGTGAGCTTATAGTGAGCATATATAGGATGACAACGCCGTTTATTTCAGTACCATTCATTTCATTGATTTTCAAATAACTATAGTTACGTGATTATTTCGTATTCCTTCAAGAGAATGTGTACAGATAAGATTGAAATACCACATATTTAAACAAGAAATTCTTGTATAGGTATATAATTGGAATCTTGGAAACGACTCCAACGATTTTCATGAAATTTGGTATTCGGGGGCGATAAATCGATCTAGCTAGGATTCATTTTTAGAACATGTCTTAAAAAATGATAATGTGTAAAGCTCGGTCATACAGGTACTTAATATTAATATACTTCCTGCTGATAATTTTTGTATTAATTTAATCTTTTCTCTATTTCTGACGTATGGATTGCTTACAGGAAGACTGAGATAAAAATGAAATAAATAGTAATCACTCCTTGCAATACACCTTATTCAATTTAAATAATAGTAGTAGCTAGCTGATGCCCGCGGCTTTGCCCACTTGGATTTGTTCCCGCTCTCGTGACTCATTGGAACTTTTTCTTAAATGTTTCGTGGAACTTTTGGAACATATGACAATCAAAATAGGTGAATCAGTCTAGTCTTTATATAAGTTGAAGAAAGCGGACATACTTGGGATAATCATAATTGTACTATTTTTTAATTGTAATATTTTTGTTATATTTCCTGTTCATAGAAAATATACATTCAGATATAATAATAGTTTAAATTTTACAAAGCAGATAAAGCGTTTTTATGACTTTCTATCTAAAGTTATGTTGAAAGAAGTTGACATACAAGGTATCCCGACTCTAATTCATAGTGGAAAAAGAGAGCGAAAATACAGAAAATGTACATTACCTAATGTGAATTAATGTTCCCAATGAACTTCCTTATTGAAACATGTGGTAAGAAATACGATCGTGTTGTTCCAATTCGACCTCGTATTTTAACGAACAGCACAAAAAGGGTATTATAGCTTTGACATCAGTTGTTTGCTATTGTTTGTGTATACTCTAGAATTCAGGTCAAGCTAGGTGTGTATGGTTTGTATTCATAAGCATTTTCAAACAAAATATTGTAGTAGATATGTTTTTGGGAATGACTTTATTTGTGTTCTCAATAACATCGCCTCATATTTTTATACCATTTCCGACTCCTTGTCAGACTATTTCCTCGTAGAAGTGTGGCGACAAATTCTCATTCTTTCTTTTGACATGACAAGGGGATGGATTGTTAACTTATATGTCATGCTTGTGAACAGGTGCTACTTTTTTATATAGGTTACATTATTATGTCTACACTTTACCTAATGGTAAACTACCACATCAGTCATCGTTTGAGATGTTGGTAATGCTGTAATGATGGCCTTCAGTCAAAGACCTCATCAGATACTATTGCTTGAAGAGTCCAGGATTGTAGGAAGAAAGGCAATCAGGTACCTACTTGAGATCAGGATCCAGGTACAGCAAGGTTTTAAGCTTGTTTTTAATGTGAACCTAGTTTCCTCATTTATTTCTCATTAACAATACTAACCTTGCCACGAAGTTACACTCTCTCAGTTCTCAATACTAATTGCAATCCTTTGTATAATATCATACTTTGAACACAAGGAAACATGATATTATTATGATCATTCGCTAGGGAAATTTCGTTCGCCCGCATTTACTTGGAAGTATTTCATTGCATCCTTAATGACTGGTAGGTGCTTGGCTGAGCATTTTGTTTCAGCATTAAAAGAGATTGTAGCCTACGTACAAGTATCCATACCAATACCAAAATGAAAATAATTAATAATACTAAACCTCTAAGAATTACAGGAATGCGTTATTTTGTGTAATGTTCATTCGTGATCTTTTCAGAAGCGTAACCTTTATATATTTTTACAATAGTATTTTTGTTAACAGTAGACCTAGCGAGTACCTACACTTCACCTTATTTTTCTGATAGCCTTAATGGAATCTGGTATCCTTAAAAACTATATGCATCTTTTTATTTAAACATCCCTGGATGTTTCATTAAAAAAAATAATGGCGATCCATTCTAAAATGTACGCTACAGCTGACTTCCCCCCTTTTCGAAGTGAAAACTTCTTTATCGGCGTTGGATGGGTATAAAATGTTAAACTCGCGCGTCAGTATTCTTTGACCTTTGAACCGTAACCGACGACTGACGTCATACAATATTACAACAGCTACAGATTGATTATTTTGTTAGGTGCATTAGTAAGCTTCGCGGCTTAGCGGTAACCGCTTCAACTGTAAGTCCTTATGCTTTCAGATAGTGCCGGGTTCGAACCCTGGCTTCTGACACATTTAGTGAGTATTTTTTCTTTTTGTAATTTATTACATTTTGTAATTATTTTTTCTTTTTGTAATTCATTAATTTCTTCTGATAGAAAATTTGTGATAGGTTCTATGATTGGAGCTATATTATAGGTACGGTGTGTTCTTTTTATCTGTATATAACAAAGAAAGAAAGAAAGAAAAAGTTTTCACTTCTGCCGGCACTCCCGGAGTGCAACCCGTCTTTTTTTTTTTAATAACGGAGGTGACCTTAGCGAGGCATGATTTTTTCCACAACAACCTGAAACAACCAAAAGTCAAGAATCGTTCATAAATAACGGGACAGCAAGCAAGCCCCTCACCTCCCCTATTTTCTCTCCTATTACAAAACGCTGTTTACAAAAGTTGTGCTAATCACAGAACATGTGTGCCAAGTATGGCGAAAATTGGTTAAGAAATGCGGCCTCTAGACCGGGACTGACAAATCGACATAGATACGAACAAAAGCAAGCTTCGCTCGCTCAGTCAACTAGATAGTATGTTAATTTTTTTCTTTCCATGGATTTAGATCGGAAATTTGAACATCGAAGACGCGGATTGAACCAGACCAGGTTTCGAAAACTCCCAACCATCAAGTATTTAACCCAATCATTAGCCCAGCTTTCGTAATAGAAATTCATAAAAAGTGGGCAAGCTTAATAGTACTAGATCACTACCCTTTATTTGTAATTGTATGTAATCAGTATTTGTTTATAGGCTCGTAAACGTCCTCTTAGAATATACAGAAATAACTAGCTTCGCTGAAAACGCCACTTCATCTATTATTTTATCTTTCCCTTGTAAGGTCACTGTCCTAAAATTACGGCATACCGACGACTTTCCTGACAGGTCTCTCTGTCATACTCGCCTCAGCTGACAGATATAGGCGACAGACCTTAAATCATTCAAAATAGTGCGAATTCATCTCTCCAGTGTAATTGTTCTAGGAATAAGAGATGCTGGGAATTTAATCTGAACGTACAGTGAATTAAACTAGAATTTCTGTTGGACCTGTCACTTGGTAGATTTTAGTTATTTTTGTCCCAATCAAATTGTATTTAACTATACTAGATAATTTTGTTCTCTGTCAGAATAGGAAATTTATTTTAGAACTTCCGTAGAATTTTATAGGTACTCAAAATTCTTTGTATCTTTTGATCTCCTGGTTAACTTCCATTGTTTAAATTGTGAGAAACCGAGTATGTCATTCTATGAGTTCGCGCTAGGCATTTCAAGGATACGCTGTGCGATCAATTGAAATTAGATCATGTAGTTGAAGCATTGATAGACAGTGAGTTCTGACCTCACAACCCTGAGAGAAACGCCAACGTCAGAGCCTTGTCTATCAATCAGTAGGTGTGGGGATCGGTTTGCGTGCAGGTGAGGTTACACATTTACATAAATACAGAATCAGAGTCTTCAACAGTTCTCTAACTGTCACGTAACGTTAGTTAGTGAGAGACTAAGAAACGTAGTAGAAAAAGTTTGAATACAGTTTAAAAATTAAGTCACAAAAACAAGCAATCAACTGTGTAAATTAAAAAACAATTTCGCTGATATTCCGCGCAATTATTTCCCCATTGAGGAACCTCTTCTTACCAAAAAGCCACTTGAAAACGTCCGTATCTTCCTCAACCCGACAATCCCTTTCTTAGACATAAACCGTCCCACGGAAACAATCGGAACCCTTGATTGATCACGGTGCATACTACGTATAACCCCTCTATAAAAGGCGTAATCTATAATCAATATTCTCGACACCTTAGCATCCAACAAATTTAAGAACCCACGACGGTCGAATAATGAAAATGCGACACCATTTATCCCAGTTTTTGTCGGATAACTTCATTAGGGCGACTTTAAAGTAACTTTGTGAGAACGTCGACTTTGATGGATAGGGTGTACAAACAAACTCGAATGATACTGGGTATTATGAACGAAGTTTCTTCAGCGGATTCTCTTGTTTTATGAATTATGGACGGATCCACCGACATTGACGGTAATTTATCGAAATGTCACCGGCACAGTGCAGACGAGGTATTTATTAAAATGTCAAAACTAAATAGATGTTCAATTCCGGTTTGTTTGTTAAACTAAATTCACATTATGAAATTAGTGGCCTTAAATTAATGTCGTGACACTAATTTCTGCAATAATTTCACGTGTAAATATCAAGTTTTATAATGCATGCATTAATATCATGACACTGAAATAATTTCACGCCATGCGCTTATTTTTTGCACCGCGAAACTAGTGTCGCGGCAGTGTAGTTGTGCAGTGTGGACGTGTGGTTATTTGTTCCAGTGCACTCAAATAAGCCTCAAAAATGGCAAACCATCGTTGGACACCCGATAAAAATATAGCATTTATAAACGCATATCAGTGAAATCTTAAGCTGCTTATTCAGAGAATAACTGACTTGCACCCAGATAATTTCTTCCTACACATAATCGAATCTATCAACATCTTTTGTTCCATGATAGCTTTATTTAATTTCATATATTATCATATGTACGACGACGTTTTGCATTAAAACATAAAGTTTAGACGCTGACGGAACCATTGTCTGAGCGATACTGTTTATTTAACGACACTATTATTTTAACGAAACTAATTGCACAAAGACAACAACAAATTACATGACATTAATTTTATCATGCATGTCAATAATTTTGTAATTTAAAACGTCGGTGCCAGTAATAATGAACGAACTTGATGCAAGAATGAAAATTGATAATAATTTTATTAATGCTAATGGTGGCTCTATGAATTTAGGTTGTTTGCGAAGTTAATATTTGTATAAACGTAAAGTTTAACATTAATAACAATTTGCTCATAGAGTAGATAATAATTATTAAATAATGAAAATGAAAATTTTTATTCATTTCGTTAGAATCAGAAAAATATGACAATGTCGGCGATATACCGGGCTTGAAATAAAAAAAGAAAGTTACTCAGATATCGTCTTGCATAGTCCAGGCGTCAACACCTGTGTGCCAACAATTACCAGTGCTGTTCCATGGACTCAACATTTCACACGCTGCCTTTCCTCTCGAAGTTTTTGGGGGGTCAGATGGCAGTTACAGAAACACCAAATACGACAGATGGCAAATATTGTAGTTACTAATTACAACGCCAGTGTGGAATCGATTTATTTCCTTCTTGAATGACTTTATCTGATGCTGAAAACTACATTAAAAGCGCAGTGGAGGCGACTTCATTTTATATTGTAGAAACGGTATGACTTAAGTACACTGTGTGTAGTTAACTGTAATTAGGTTACAATATAAATACATAACACTGTTGTCCCTTTATAGACTTAGTTCTTAGTAACATGTAATAAATATTAAACGCTTCGTGACAGCATGTTCGCCACGGGTGCTTTCGTGCGTGGTTTGTGACGTCACATCTAGGTTCCTACCACAGGATCATTATGAATTAACAGCCTTTCTCACAGTGACCTTTGAAGCATTAAGTGGGAATTTGTTGCAATAGTTTATTTATGTTTAACCTCACGTGTGTAGAGGTAGGTAATGTATTAACACGTCTGTTATGTCTATGTTTACGAGGGTGTTGGATAACAATGATTGCCCTTGTGATCCAACGCCTGCAATCCGGTGATCACCAAAATTGGGCTAAATTTTTATTTTCCAAATGTATGTATTGAAATGTCTAATATATGTTTAAGGATAAACTGGCATGGAGATACATGAAGAACTTGGTGGAGGGACAAAAGCCCATAAAATTAAACATTAAAATTATACCTACGTGACATTTAAAAAAAAAATCGTCGATCGTTACGGTTGCGAGTGGACGTGTGTCGAATTGTGTACTACTTAATCTGCGCTAAATTCTGTGATTGGCCTATTCTTGTATAACTGATTCCTTGTTGCTCTCGTGGTGACTAAAGGTATTTTACACTCCCACTGGGCGGTCCTAGAAAGGGATAAATAGATAATCATAAACTTCGTTCAAGATTAAACTCGAAAAAGTGATAGTGACGAGTGGGGTTTGAACCGACGACACACGAAGCGGCCGTTGTGAGGCGACCGGAGCACATTGCACACCCGTCCACCGAGTAAGTTGCAGCTGCCGTCGAAATAACTATCCGCTACGTGCTCCTGACGTTACCGATAGGCGCTACAGAAGCTACGAAACTGCTACGAGCATTGCTTACATTGTGCATGCGTCGGCTACGATAACAGTGCACTGTTTGTACTATCGTTTTATGCGTTGTTATTAGTTGTAGTTGCTCTGTTATTACTTACTAGGTAAACGCATAATTATATAATATACACACGCTATGAGTAAACCGCAAAATACACAGATGACGTCCAAGGGTATTACTTGTGCTGGCTGCCGGAGTCATATTGATAGCCGAGAATGGTTAAAGTGCAGCGCCTGCAATAATTTTTTTGATCTTGCTTGTGCAAATATACATGAGAAGAAAGTGTTTACTGCAATGGGTAAAGAGCAAAAAAATAAGTGGACTTGCCCTGAGTGCAGAAGCAGGCAACCGAAGGTGGGAAACATCAATACGCCCGTACGCAATCTGAAACAAGACGATACAAACCTGGCCTCCTTATGTCCGAATGAAGAAGTCGGTTCAGACAATGTAACAACTAGGAAGAAGCCAGAGATTAGTAACAAGGGAACACCTTCAAACAGCTCTGGCTGTGTGCAGGACAAAGATGGTGCATTTCTTTCAGCGGTGAGTGAACGGGTTCTCGGGGCAATTAAGGCCGAGCTGCCACAGATAATTGCTCAAGTATTAAAATCGGAACTATCATCAATAAAGACCGATTTATTGGACCTTCGTCAGTCAATGGATTTTTTGAGCACTATGCACGACGACATGAAGAATAAGATCGACACTTTGGTCAGGGATAACGCTTCATTATGCAAGGAAAATGCAGTTCTCAAAACCAGGGTCCAAGATTTGTCGGATCGCCTTAACGGTATGGAACAACATTTGCGTGAAAATAACGTAGAAATACTGGGCGTACCTGAGCACAACAACGAACATCTCCCTAACTTGCTTCAGCAATGTTCCAAAGTGATCGGATACAATCTGAGGGAAGACACCATATTAAAATGCACTAGAGTTGCTAAACTAAATAAGGAAAGCAAACTGCCTCGCACCATAGTCGTGAAGTTCAGCAGTGTCAGATACCGTGATGAATTCTATTCAGCAGTGCACAGATACAACAAATCAAACCCGACTAATAAACTCAACACCTCATTGCTGGGAATTGGTGGCGATAAAGCGCCAGTATACGTGTCAGAGCACTTGTCCCCATCTAACAAGGCTTTGCATGCTGCAGCGCGTGCGAAAGCTAGGGATCTTGGATATAAATTCGTCTGGGTCAAAAATGGTCGTATCTATGTGAGAAAGAATCAGGATAGTAAATTTTTACTCATTAAAAATGAAAGTAGTCTTAGCTTGTTAAGTCAGTGAAGTTAGCTATATCTAAAACCCAGAGTATTATTATATTGGACAAATATCTACTAAACCTGACATTACCTTTATAACGAATAATTTATATTGTTGTACTTAAATCTAAATCGCTTTATATAGTGCTGTCATACTTAGCAGCTTACTAGTCACTCACGAATAACAAACATTGTACAGGACTAGAAGTCTAATGGGTGTGTACTGGTGGCCTGAAATACAGGATTCTTCCTAGTTTAGGCACCAGTCTCCCACATAGGAAAACTATGCATATAGATTAAGTCAACAAAATTGTATAATTCTAAATATGTGGTGAGAAAATAAACGTTTCTTATTCTATTCTTATTCTTATTATTGGGAGTCTTATTGCTTGGAATTTCTGAAATTACAATGTATTTATCTATATATTATCAAAATATGAGAGGTATGAGAACTAAAACTATTGATGTGTATAACTCTGTGCTATGTAATAACTATGATATCATATGCTTGTGTGAAACCTGGCTTGATGAAACCTTTTTGTCCTCTGAATTGTTTGACGACAGGTACTGTGTTTTGCGTAGGGACCGGGACCCTGCCTTTTGTGCTAGGTACAACAAAGACTATGGTGGGGGCGTACTGGTGGCTTATCTTAAAGGGCTCCAAATCTCTGTACGAGATGATTGGATGTCTAATGATCTTGATGACTTGTGGGTGCAGTTGAGAGTAAGTGGATCGCAGGTCATAAATCTTGGCGTGGTTTATTTGCCGGGTTATCTGTGTTCGGATGTTTTCCGTGATTTCAACGCCAAATGTAACAAGATTTTCAATGATTGTTCCAATCAGTTGAATTGTGTTTTAGGGGACTTCAACCTGCCCTTGGTAAACTGGTCGGCTGAGACAGGTACTCCTAGTAACTGTAACTGTGATAAATCCAAAGCAGTGTACGATTTATTTCAATTTACAACCATACGACAGCTCAATCATTCAGTCAACCATAATGGGCGAATATTGGACTTGGTTGTCACTGACCACCCAGATTCGGTTGTATTGACACCGGCGCTACCCATGAGTCGGCTGGATGCACATCACCCAACATTTGAGCTTATATTCCAAGCTGCTACCAAACCATTGACTCATAACAAGTCACTGCAGGGTCTTTGTTACCGTAGAACTGATTATGAGGGCTGTAAAAGAGACATAGATCGAGTGGATTGGGCAATGCACGCACATTATTTGGAATGTGATGAATTTGTACATTTCTTCTACGACACAATTTACGGCATAATCGAGAAATATACCCCAAAAGCGAATGTGTCCAATGGGAGCTATCCGGTATGGTTTTCTAGAAGTTTGATAGGATTGCTTAGGAGCAAAAATAGAGCACATACTAGATTTAAGCGCTATAGGAATCCGAGGGACTATGACATGTTTTCAATGTTGAGAGCTAGGGCCAAATCGGTTACCTTCCGGTGTTTTAGGGACTACATTAGCAGCATTGAGGATGATTTAAAGATCAACATAAAAGCGTTCTGGAGATACACTAAAACCAAACGCATTACCAATAACATTCCCTGTAGTGTTTATTATCGGGACGCGCTAGGCGAAACCGGAGATGAAATCGTTAACCTATTTGCAGGTTACTTTTCATCGGTTTATAGAACCTCACCGACCAATCCGTATTTTCCTAAGTTTCAATCCTCTAATTATACTATTGGTAACCTATACATAACCAAGAGCGCCCTCTTGAAAAAGCTTGAGAGCATTGATCTTTCCAAAAATGCAGGATTTGATAATATCTCGCCAATATTCATCCGGCTTTGCGCAGGTAGCCTCGTGACTCCTCTGCAAATTATATTCAACAAATCTATTACTGAGGGCATATTTCCAAGTTTGTGGAAGGTCGCCAAAGTGACGCCAGTATATAAATCAGGCGACAAGGGAGACATAACCAATTATAGACCTATATGTATATTAAACTGGTTTTCCAAAATATTTGAGGGCTTTATTTACTCTCATATATACAATCATCTCAAACATACATTAAGTCCTCGACAGCATGGATTTATGACTGGTAGATCGACAACGTCTAACCTTCTCTGCTACACAGCTTATATATGTGACTCCTTCAATAGCAAAAAACAGGTGGATTCGGTTTATACTGACTTCTCGAAAGCATTTGATCGGGTGGACCATTGCATATTGCTTTCTAAGGCCCAGCATCTCGGAATACATGGAGATTTGCACAGGTGGCTCACATCGTACCTGTTAAATCGTAGTCAAATAGTTGCGCTTAGCGGATACGAGTCAGTTCCGTTCTTGGCAACCTCGGGCGTGCCGCAAGGCTCGAATCTAGGGCCGCTATTATTCCTGCTATTTGTCAATGATCTCCTGTCAAAAATAAACAGTGAATGCTTAGCCTATGCTGATGATATCAAAATATATAGAAAAATCACTAACCACCAAGACTGTGAAACCCTTCAGACTGACATAGATACTATTGTGCAGTGGTGTGAAGAGAACCATATGGCACTGAACATAAAAAAATGTCAGACTATCACTTTCAGTAAAAACAGGAATCTCCTGAACTATAACTATAATATTATGGGAACTAAAATTGACCGAGTTAGTGTGGTTCGTGACTTGGGTGTCTTGTTTGAGGCGGATATGTCGTTCAGATCACATTATGAGCACATCTGCAGCAAGGCTAATCGTATGCTTTCATTTGTTCTGCGTAATGCAAAACCTTTTAAGCATCCAGATTCCTTAATTACCTTGTATTGCGCGTTAGTAAGGAGTATTACTGAATACTGTGCTTCCGTCTGGGCTCCAATATATGCTGTGCATGCTGACAAAATAGAAGCGGTACAAAAACGCTTCGTCAGGACCTTGTGCATCAGGCATGGCCTTAGACGTAAAATACCTGAATACGAGGACAGACTTAAAACCTTCAATTTGTTAAGTTTGGGGAAGAGGAGGGAGGTGAGTGACCTTTGCACCCTGTACAGAATTACAAATGGCTTGCTTGACTGTGATCTGGTCACCTACCTGAACTTTAAGGTACCCACTCGGTCCGTACGCATTCCACAGCTGTTTACTATACCTCTATGTAAAAATAATGTGTCCCAAAATAACCCGCTCCATAGAATGTGCAATCAATACAATAAGGTTTGTACACAGGTTGATATTTTTGCCGATAGCTTCAATACTTTTAAAAAGCGTCTTATTTAGATTATTTTTTTTGTTGTTCTTTATTTTCAGTCTCATTTTTCAGTTTTGTGTCACATAATAATTAATTTGTTTGCCCCCTACAGCCTACAGTTGTATCTTTATTCTTTTATTAACGCAACCATTTAACACAAAAATGCTGTGTATAGATATAAGTGGACATCAGATTCAAAAAGTGTATCAATTAATGTTATACCAGTGTCTTATGTAATCTGTTTTCTGTTTCTATACCTAATAAAATAAAATAAAAATAAAAAAATAAAAATTTATGGATACAAAAACAACCAGATTACCACGAATGTTACCTGTTACCCTAATTCATCAACCTTTAATTTCAATAGTTAAGGGTATAAGATAATATCCAAACTCCTAAAACAAGAATAAAGTAAACCCTCTATTAGTATAACTAAAACCCCAACCTATTATATTAATTTGTGACGTAGTTCGCCCACTAAAGGTGCATTTAAATTTAACTAGGTAACAATCCTAATTGGCGGCTCTTATCCGTGTGGAATCTAATCATTGCCCTACCCTCGTTCATGTTATGTGGTAAAGTGAACTCAAATAGACCTTTTAATATGCGATCCTAGTTTTAAACAATGATAACTCTGGATTGGCCTTGAAGTCAAATTTCGTGAACTGGGCTAGACTCGTAGAAATATAAATATATATTACACATAGATACAAATAATGTTTTGAAAAGGGAAATTACAAGCCAGCAACAAAGCTAAGTATTAAAATTAAATATTATACTTTGAATTACATTTTTAACCATATTTCATGCTACATATTTAAATCGAATAAAGGAGAAAAAATTGAATCGCACTAGGCGGGGTTCGATCTTTACCTTACAAGTAGTGGTTAAGTTAAGTTAGTGGTCAAAGCCCTTGTAAGGCAAAGATCGCGGATTCGAACTCCGTCTAGACCGGTTCATTTTTTTTCTCCTTTATTCGATTTAAATATTATAATACCCCCAAAGTTGTCGAACTGAAATTGTCTAAAAGTATTTTTTAGGTTGCCTATTCTATTTAAAATGTCAATTGTGCACATAGTGCTTCAATTGATAGAGGCTATTTTTGTGTCAGGGGTATTTTGTTACTTTTGTTCCTTAAGTGTAAGCAGACACAAAATAACTAGCCTTTGCCACTAAATAAAAATACTGAACGGTGCTCGTCACTTGAAGTGGACGAAAGGACATTTCAGCTCGATTGAGTGAAACTGTATGTAAGTACTTAGCTTAAACCATTTAAAAAGATGACTAAGTGTTCTTCTTTGTAAACTCAATCAAAGAAAGCAGTTTCATAATCCTCGTAACAAAGCGGATTAAGCAGAATTGGAAAGACTGAGGCGCAGTGTCTCTATAGTAAATTATTTAAACTAAGTGTCGTGTTTTCTTTACTTCAAAATATTTTGCACAAAATGAAGAGTATTTTGCAGAATTTGTATGCATTAAACACTGGTGCCGATGCTGTTTCAAAAGATTCACTTGTTCGACATAATGAAAATGTATATACACCATCTATACCTTCATCTCTTTTTTTGTCAAACACCTTTTGAATTCGTTTAGGTACATTTTTGTAACAACGATGTCCCGTCCAATTTCCTTCGGCTAATAGCGAAGCCCTAGTATCACGGTTATAAATCTTAGCAACATCGATAGCTTAGCCAATTGGCATGACACTTCTGACGTAATTCCACACCTAACCTAACCTAACACACAATTTTTAACTTAACTGTAGGGTTTAGGAATACCGATGTCGAACTTAAAATAATATTAAAAAAAACGATATGAGATCGCTTGCTTTACTGCTACTTTGAGCTTTATATCAAAACCTGAGACAACGTATCTTGCAACGTCAGTTAAAATAGGACTTTCAAGATTGTGAAAATATATAACACGTACCAACATAAAACAATGCATTCTAACCTCTAGACGGTCTCCATATTACATCCAAACTTCACAAAATGTGTTGTCATAATCTTTCAGATAATAGTGAGTTTATGAAAGAAAAATTGTACGAACGAACATACTGCTCATTATTTTTCTTTTCAAAACTTTGGTTCTTGCGTGTGTGATCAAATTGATTGCATCGTATAAAAGCTACGTGAGTTTTGATAAAAGGCGTTAAGTTTGTTAAGCTCTGCTTTTATTTTTCCCTTTATAGGTATTGATCGCAAATATGTCATCATCAAAAAAGATCTTTAACCTTTAACTATTGACATGCTGTTTCACAGAACACTTGCAGTTTGTGATTCACGTGTCCCTCTAATGTTGCTCACTCCACACGTCTTTCAGTCACAGGAGTTTCGGTTTTAGTGGTAGAACGACTGTTGAGAAATAATTTACAACGTCAGCTGTATGTTTCGTAATTTCTCTTTTAATTTTGAGAGCGGTCTGTGTAACCGCACGTCCACGTTTGCCATTCCAAGAGCTACCAATTTAAGAAACTACAGTTTATAAACGTATGACATATGAACTATGCCCATCAAAGACAAAAACAAAGTCGACCCACACTTGTGAAGGCTGTAAACAGCTAATAAGCCTGCAATGTTCTGTCATAATACGAAAACTGCAAAAAAATATGCACAAGTTAAACCATTGTCAAAATTTGTATGTTTTGTTTTACATAGTTAATGTTAAGTTTGGTGTTGGTGAAACTAATGAAACTGACTGGTAAAGTAATTTTCCTTGGACAATGTTCTAATAAAATTATCTCGAGAAAAACGTCCGAAAAGCGCCTTTTATTATTATACGAGTATGGTTATATTTTGGTATACATAGCGGTCTGGGCGACCCTATGTCCATAGTGGTGTAACAAAAATTTAACGTAGATAATTTGGCAGTTTTTTTTGAAGTGTTAACTTCTTTAGCGGCGTTGGATCGGTGTAAAATGTTAAGGAAGCGTCAGGATTAGTTGACCTTTGAACCGTAACCGACGACTGACGTCATACAAGATTAGGTAGAGACTATCTATTTTGCAATTTACCATAGATAGCGTCGTAGCCTAAACGGTAAGCACTTCGACTGTAAGTCCTTATAGTTTCAGATAGTATCGGGTTCAAACCACCTGGCCTTCTGAAACTTTTTGTGATTATTTTTTCTTTTTGTAATTTATTACTTTTTATGATTATTTTTTCTTTCTGTAATTTATTACTTTTTGTGTTTATTTTTTCTTTTCATAATTTATTAATTTCTTCTGACAGAAAATTAGCAGAAAATAAGTGATAGGTTCTATGATTACCGCTATATTATAGGTATGGTATGTTCTTTTTTATCTTTTTCTATGTATATAACGAAGAAAGAAAAAAAGAAAATGTTTTCACTTCTGCCGGCACTCCCAGAGTGCAACCCGTCTTTTTTTTTTTTTTACGTGCGGGAAATCCCCACGGATACCTACCCCTCCGGAGCCGGAGGGGTAGGTTATGTCGGACTCGAACCGACTAAACCGCACGCCGTCTCTGGGTCGTAGTGCTAATGCGACATATCCCTCGCACCCCGGCTGACCCAGGGCCATCCCTCTCGGTCTGGCCCTCCTCGGGAAGGGGTGGCGCGCCGCCGCCGTGGCCTGCTTCTGCTAGGGTGACGGGCGGCTCCACCCGTCACCCTCAGGCCCGCGCTCATGGGGGGCGGAGGTCAATTTGCGCCCTCTGACGCCCGAGCCGCCTTCGGGCGCGTGCAGCGATGTCAGCGAGCCTCTCTCGCTCATCGCGCCGCGCCCGCTCTGCTGTCTCCTTCGCGAGCATGACCTGCTCGCAGAAGGAGGCGCTGCGCTGGCCGCCCACGCATCCGCGCAGCGGACCATCGCCGCGAGCAGGGTGGAGAGCGTGAGCACTCTCACCCCCAGGGCCGCCACAAGCTCCCGCCTCGGCGTCTCAAACGCCGGGCACTCGGTGAGCGTGTGCAGCCCCGAGTCCACGCTTGCGTCGCAGTGATGGCACTCGGGCGTTGGCTCTATACCCATCAGACGCAGATACCGCCCGAAGCTACCGTGCCCGGTGATAATCTGCGTCTGACGGTACGAGAGGCTACCTTGTGGCCTCTCTAGCCACTCCCCCATGATGGGCCTTACCGCCGCAATGACGGCGTGCCCTGCGCGTGGTTGCCCAAGTCGTCGCTCCCACTCGGCCACCATGACCTGGTGGAGCCGGGATTTCTCGGCCCGAATATCTTCGGGCTCGGGATCGAATCCCCGCTCCCGCGCCTCCTTTCGGAACTGATATAGTACCGAAAGGGCCCTCGCTTCCAGGATCCACGGTGGCGATCCGGCCAGGAGACTCGCCGCTTCGAAGGATATCGTGCGGTATCCCCTGATGGCCCTGGAGGCCATCGTGCTCTGCGCCGTACGGAGCAGAGGCACGAATCTGGCCTCCAGGGTGTCCGCCCACACGGGGCACCCGTATAGGGCCATGGACCGCACGACACCCGCGTAAAGTCTCCTGCAGGAGGCCTCTGGGCCCTTCAAGTTGGGCAACAACCGGCCCAAGGCATTCGCCGTGAGCACCAACTTGGGGCGCAGACTTCGGAAGTGCTGTCCGAAGTCCCATCGACCGTCAAGCACGAGCCCCAGGTATTTCAACCGGGGCTTGATGTCGATGGGAGTGCCTCCTACTGTTAGGCTGGCTAACGGGGCTGGCCTGCGCCGAGGGCCATGAAAGAACATGGTCTCGGACTTGTGCAGAGCCACCTCGAGACCCAGCCGCCGGATCCTGTCGACGACCTGAGCAACCGCGGTCGTGGCCCTCAGGGTCGCCTCGCGGTGCGTAGCCCCGCTCACCGTCACTAGCGTGTCATCCGCGTAACACGTGACGGTGGCACCGTACGCGATAATTTGGCAGTCGGGTAAAAAGGTAAAAATAAAATCTAACCGACAACTATCATTCTTCTTCTTCTAAAGCACCCATTGAATTCTTATTAACCTAAAATAGGCGCTTGAAAAGCTTTTCCGTATAGAAAAATGTATTAGTATTACATATTGTAGATATAACATTGAATAATAGCTAAATGAAAACATAGACGTCTTCGATCCAAAATGTCACATCGTTATTGTTGTCGCCATTTCTTTTTGTTAAAAGGTTAATAGACGTGTCAACCTTAGTATTATACTTTTATTATGACCACCTACATTAGTCTGTCTTGTCTGCGGTCAAGAAAATAAAGGCGTGTTTGTGCTTATATCAGAAAATCAATTTAAAATTTCCAGTTCAACATGAAGTAGTGAAATGGGGTGATTATTTAAAATTGCCTAATCTGCTGAAGGGGTGTATCCAAGAGGACATTACAAAAATATAGAGTATTGTCTTATTTTGAGTATATATTTTTCTAATCGGATCATTAAAAAAAAACATCATTGAAGTGAAAGGTTTAACTACAGAATTTCGCCATACTTATTGGGAAATGAAGGTCAATATACTAGTCGGTAATGTTAGTCGGTTGGCTTTACCGAAAGTATATCAGTATGACCTACGGTCGTTTTGTAGTTAGACTGATAGCAGCAGGTGTAAAAATTTATTGGAATCACACAAGGATAATAATTAATAAATAATAATAAATAAAAAACTTGTTTATTTCTCACCACAATATCATTTACATATTTGAGTTGACTTAATATTATATACCAGTTTATGTGGGAGACTGGTGCCCAAACTAGGAAAGATCCTGTATTTCAGGCCACCAGTGCAATCCTCATCTAGGGTCAGTACATCTATAAAATTGGATGAACTGAATGCAACTACATTATTGACATATAGTTTTGGGTAACGTCGGGGTTGTGATGTGTTGTGTTGTGTGTGATAAACCTGTTAATGATATAATTTGTTAATTTGTTTGTGTAGTTTAGTCAATTACTTTTAGGAGATCTTCTATACTGTCATAGTTTAGGCTTTCAGCTTACATTTTGACTTCGTGAGCGCGTAGAGGGATATTTTTTTATTGATGGTGTTGTAGAGATAGCCTCCAAGGAAACAAAAGAATTGGTTTGTGAATTTGTGTTTTTGTGTGTCCGACGTGCGATCAACTCGATTAAATCGCCTCTGGTTTGCAAGAAGAGTGGCGTCTAAGCTTAGAAGTGAGTGTTGTTTGGTTATGGTGTGGAAGATGAATAGTTGGCGTACAGACATCACATTGCACTTCTCGTAAAGCTCCGATGTGAGATATCGGTAGGGCAGGAAGTTTGACACCTTAAGTATCGCTCGCTGTGCTCTTTCCACTTGGATCATGGTGGTCTTCCGAGCACCACCCCAGGTTGTGATACAGTAGGTTATTAGTGATTGGCATAGGGAAAAGTAAACTGACCTTCTTAATTTTTCATCCGCTACATGTCTGAGGTTCTTAAATATATATATTAGTTTACGGATTCTAGTTGTGAGTGTCTCAATGTGCAGCTGGAAATTCAAGAAGGGATCCAGAAGAACTCCAAGATATTTGATGGAGGAAGTCCTTTGGAGGTGTGTACATGAGCAGTTTTTGGTGTGAGGAGGTGTGCACGTATGTGCTACAATAGGTAGTGCAAACGTGTAGAAGAGAGCGCTGTTTTGGATAGCGAAAGGTATATATTTGGTTTTGTCTGCGTTCAGTGTTAGGTAGTTGTTTCTGAGCCATTTTGTCACAGTGTCCAACCCCGCTTGAGCATTTCCATATACCTTCTTCCATGAGCCGGCATGAAATATGAGGGCTGTGTCATCTGCGAAGGTATATATATTTCCCTGCAGCAGATTCATCATGCACAGATCGTTAATATAGATAAGGAATAGAGTCGGAGAGATGACACTGCCTTGAGGAACTCCATACGTAACAGATGCTTCTGTACTAATATGCCCATCTATCTTAACGCTCTGCACACGACCGCTAAGATAATCCGTGAAGAGTTTCAGTTGAGTACCCCTTATGCCAAGAAGTTCCATCTTCTTTAAAAGGACGGAGACAGACACAGTGTCGAAAGCTTTGGCCAGGTCCAAAAAGACGCCCAGCACTTTCTGACTCTCATCTAGTTTCCTCACTATGTGGTTGGTTAAGTCATGGACTGCGTCAACTGTGGATCTTCCAGCTCGAAAACCATATTGCGAGGGTGATATAATTTGGTTTTTTTCGAGGTAGTTCGTCAATCTGGAGTTGATGAGTCTCTCGAAAATCTTCGCCAGTGAGGGTAGAACTGCAATGGGCCTGTAATTAGGAACTTGTGTTCTGTCTCCGGCCTTGTAAATAGGATGTATGAGCGCTTTTTTAAATGTCTTGGGGAATACCCCAGAGGTTAGAGATAAATTGCAGACATGTGTTAATGGAGGAACAATAGCACGTTGATTTTGTTTTATTACGTCTATTGGGATGTTATCCCAGCCGACTGCAGAGCCGCTTCGGAGGGAATCCACTATTTTACTCACTTCACTCTCTTCCGTAGTGAGCATAACCATTGAATGTAATGGGGGACCATTGAATGTTTTATCATGCGGCGCTATTTACACGAAATTAGAATCTACTTAGTAAATGAATTATTGTGGTGGCTCTGCTCATATATGAGTGACTATTTAACTAATTTAATAGGAATCTATTGTGATCTACTGGAAATTCATGAAGGTACTCGTTTTTAACAGAATCGTTCAATGTGGCCTTTTTAGTCTCACAGATCCCAGCTGAGTCCAGTGTCCCAAGCACGAATAATATTCGAATTCCTAACGTAAACGTATGCAGAGAACGGAACAACGAGATTGGCCGCCTGGCTACTGTGAACCAATCGCAATGCTTTATTCTTTAGATACCGTTCCGAATTCTAATGTGTTTTGTGTTCGTTGCACAGAAATGCCCAGAGGACGGATAACTATACTAGAACTTATTTTTTATATTGGATTCGTAACTAAGAATGCTCACGCTGTCCACCCTAGTCGAGGCGATGGTCCGCCGCGCGGATGCGTGGACGGCCAGCGCCTCCTTCTGCGAGCAGGTCATGTTCGTAAAGGAGACAGCAGAGCGGGTGCGGCGTGATGAGCGAGAGAGATTTGCGGACATCGTTGCCCGCGTTCGTAGGCGGCTCGGGCGTTGGAGGGCGAAGTAGTTAATATATAGTTTGAGATTGATATGGTCATAAAAATAAATAGTATATTACTCACCGGGATACTAACAACCAATTTCTCGGTCAACACTACATTGACGAACATGGCGCTTGTAACAGCGCCGAAAAACGGTCACTTAATAGATTTAAAAAAAAAAGTTAATATCCCGATTAGTTTTAACTGATAAACTGGCATTATTAATAATTACCAGGTGGATTTAGTAAATGTGATAAATATATTGAGATTTATCACGTTTACCGGTAATTATTAGTAATTACCGACTCTCATCAATAAACATTCGCATTTATTAAGAAGTTGTTATTTTAACATTTCAAATAGATACTAATGTCTACTGCTACAAAAGATTTTTTTAAGTGTAAAGATATATTCACTGAATTTGTACATTAAATACGTTACTTTTGAAAATATGTAAACTCACCCTAACTTTTGTACCGTGTCCATTACTGTTACATTCTATTGTATAGACTTTTCATTAGACAGGCTCTTATAAGACATTTGATATTCGAATAGCTGTATCTTACACAAAGGCGTGATTAATGTCGGTTTCAACTAAATGGTGTGGGCTATAATACTAAATGACAGATAGGTGGGCGTCATTTTTGACTAAAATCTTCTGGAAAGACTGTCCATCTAACATTTTACTCTAAAGAACTAAAACAGTATTTATTCATACGTAACTATTAGAACTAGATTCAGCTATCAAGCACCCTATAACCCGATTCCTGCCGGTTTCTCAATTTATCGTATGGTGTGAGAAAAATGAGTAGGTATGCACTAAATTTCCTTTTAAAAATTCTCACCCACCACCACTGTTATTAGAGTAAAATTAAAATTCTTAGCCTGATGCGATGCTAGATCAATCTGATGAATAGATTGATGGATTTTGCATGAAGGTATATAATTATTACGATTTCTACTTTTGAATACATAATAATTTCACTACTTATGTACCAGAACAAAAATATTTACCAGATTTTCTGTCGGCCTAACACAAAATTGGGCTGAAGTATCACTGCGGTACCGCACGCATTACTCGTTTACTTTTGATTAAGAGGTCAGATGGCAGTCCCTTCACGTTAAATATCAAAATTTAGCCGCATCACAGTCACACTGAAAAGATACTTGAGTTCGAAAAGGCCCAGAGAGTTATGATTATATATATTTATATATTTTCAAATGACTCCTTATCGGCCATAACTCGACGAATGAGAAGTTCTAAGAACTGCTGGTCTACCGAAGTTTCGGTAACTTCAGTTAACTGGGAAGCGTTACCTAGAAAGGTACCTTACAAATAAACATATAAATCTGCATTGCCATTTCTTTATCTGTGATATTTCCTCTTATTTTATCCGTTTCGATTATACCTGTACAATTCGTTGCCAAGCAAGTCCCACGAAATAATTAACCGAATCGAATTAACAAATTCTCAGTATCAATAAAATTTCGGTAGCTACCATCTAAAAATGTGTACGACAGACAGAAAACCTGAAAAGCAAAAAAACCGTATATAAACAGGGAAAAATTCTCTGTTACCGTCACATGTAGCGGCCGTGTGGTAAATTTATGCGGTTTTTATCATAATACAGAAAATACGGGAGCGATTCATAATTTATTTGCCTGAGGGTCCGGTTTAGTTTTGGTACATCGAAAAGTGAACTTTTAGATTTAGACATGCTACATTTTTAAGCTTCAGTTAATTGAATAGGCTATGGTGATTTTGATAGAGTTTTTGTTTGAAGAGTATTTTTGTTTGCCATGTCTGTTTTACGATATTTTTTGATCTTATAATCATCTCATGTATTTGATCCCATAATAATAACGATGAGAAAGAAAGTAACACTATTTATTAAGCCCATGTACCTACATGACAAAAGCAGATAAACAACTATGAAACAGGTAATATTCATCACAGTTTACGTGTCTTTGTTTCTTTTTCGTCATGGTCAAAAATTTCATACTTTTTTATCATAGGCCATAATTACTCAGGTTGTGAGCCCGTAGTCTACTTTCACTTTTTATTTGGCTCATTTCATCTATTACGGGAACAACTACCGTCTGACCTTCCAACCCATTTCAAATTAAGATTGTTTCTTACTTTCTTTTCAATTTTTGAAGGCAAGGTATAATTTATTTTGGCTTATTGCATATTTTTACTGGCTTTGAATTAATATGAAAAAATGAGTTTGACAATTTAATTAGCTTCCAAATCGAGTTCAAAGATTCATTTACACACAAACTTTAAAACATACATACAAAGTTAATAAAAGCGTGTTAATAACGTACTGTCTACTGAATAACACCTAGCGCACACTGTCGCATTTCCGGACATAACTTCTGCAAAATGCGCCCATTAAAATAAGCTTTAAAATAATCCGCTCACCATTTCCAAAGACATAGTGCTGCAAATGGTGTTTGGTCGCAGATGTTCTCTGAACAGAAAACTTTGAAAACAGAATGCCTTTTTATTTTCCAATAAAGTCATTCTTATTTTTGAAAAATGGAGTATAAGTGCATCAAGAAGTGTATTGCTTTTGGGTATAAAATTCAATGGCTTGTAAAATTTTGCATACCAAACTGCTTTAAAAAATTTGCTTGTATTTAGGCAGATGCCTAATGAAGCTTGGGATGGCTGTATTGGAGCTCAGAAGAAGCCATCCTCACCTGCAAATCGGTACACCTGCTGATGACGGATCTGACTTTCCTCTCAGAAGGTCAGTTAGAAGCCACTCCATTACAAGACAAAATGAAGAGTCAGAATAAGAATTAAATAGAAAGCAAGAGTAGGAGAGAGGAATACAAGCTTTGGAAACATCTGGAATGTATGAACGAATGAAGTACCTTTCTGCACTGTTTTAGCTATCTTGGTGTATTCTCCTTGCTGTCTTGAGAAAAACAAATTTTAAATAGTTATTTCTCCAATTGGGTATTTGACAAATTTCATTTAATCTTAAAAGATAAAGAATTTTATGTAATACCTCTTACAATGTATCTTTTTCGCTAAAAACATTTTAAATAAATAAAAATGCGTTTTTACTTCGTTAACTTGAAAAGTGCGCGAAAAACGGTCGCTCACTTCAAACTTGAGTGACGGCATGAATAAGATATGATATCTCCGAGGATAGAATTATAACCCATTATTGCGTTATCAGACTATATCTACAAGTATGTATAAAAAATGAAACATCTGATTAAAGACGAGCATTACGACCCACGGCTAAGGACGAGTACCTAGTTGTTACAGGACATGTATAATATATGTATTGTTAAGGCTTATTTGTAGAATAGGATATTCATAAAACGATCTGAAACGTAGAAATCTGTGGTTACAGTTAGGATACTAAAATCTAAAGTTTCCGGTTGATGAATTTGCTGTTCATATTTTAGAACCAACTTGATGTACATCAAGTTGGTATTCCAAAATTATAATTATAATTGATCATAACCATAACTAATCGTATCTTTTTGTAGGCTAAAAATAGTAACATTACTAACATTAGTAGTACCGACCTGCAGCTGAGGCTGAGGAGTCCCATAGGTTTATATTACATTGCATTATTACGTAGTCAGATTTGTTACTTCTCAATTACATATTTATTTAATTATTTCAGAATATACTATAAACATTCAACCTAATCTTTTTTGTGTCAAAAATGCACAATCTGCACAATGAACTTTCCGTGTTTCGTACACTTAGAACCTCTTTGATCATAAAAACAATTACTATTACACATTGTATTAAGAGTAAACAATTATTACGAAATACAAATTTTCTTCATGACAAAACAAGAAATCAACAGAACAGAATGTAGGGAGGCATCGACATGTGTTTCTGTAATGTACCATGAAATTGGCTATCTATTGGAATTGAAACACGAACAAAACTCCCTATAAAATTGTGCGAAGACGTTGTATCTAAATGTGAAAGTAATACATTACAATTATTTATTTTTAGTAGTTTTAATCCACAATACTATATTGAACTATAATATAATTATATGTTATATATTCTAAATTTTTTCTGTAATTTAAAACTAGAAACTAAATCAAAATTTGACATAATACTTTAGATTTTTAATGTGTGACATTACTTTTAGGCCTACCGCATATACAGGGTGTATTTTTGAAACGGGGCAGTAAGGGCAAGTACCTTAACCGTTGCAGTTACAGCAAAACGTTCTTAAAAGACCTTCCCTAACTTTTTGGATCATTTTGAACTGCATTCACAGATTTTGTAGAAAACTTACAGTTAGCAAAAAAAATGCAAAAAGTTCAATTTTTTTTTTTTATGCCAATCCATTCTATTTCATGTGGGGATCAAAAAACTCTATGGGACCATTTTAGCTTTCAGTACTAGAAAAGACAGAAATCGCCAAAGACCTTTCCCATACATTTCGTACGGAAATATGATAAATCAACTCGAAACTCATAGGTCAGGTAAAATTTTGAACTTTTTTAAATAAAAAAAATCATTTAAACATTTAAGAAATTGGTTTATGAAATAAATTGCTCAAAATGATTTCCATTTTCACGAATACATAAGTCTATCCTTTTTTGCACTGAACGAATGGCGGCTAATAATGTTCTGGGATGAATATTACGTAAAATGGTCATTAATGCATCCTTGAGCTCTTGAACACTGGCGTACGTCGTCTTATACATCTCGTTTTTCAAGAAGCCCAATAAAAAAAATCAAGTGGTGTTAGATCGGGGCTACGAGGTGGCCACTGTGTTGGACCATGTGTACCTATCCACTGTGTACCGAATAGGCAGCTCAAATTGGAACGTGAAAGGTGACTGTTATGTGGCGGAGCACCATCTTGTTGAAAATGAACTTTTCGCAATTCCGACAGGGGCCATTCGTCCATCTCGTTTTCAAGATGGTGTAAAATGACTTCATTATACATGGCAGAATTCAGTTTTCCTTCATAAAATTCCACCATTATGACTCGATTGGACATTATACCACACCAACAGTTGAATGAGAAGCGAACCTGATTATGACTTGCCGTAACTCTTAGTGGATTTTCTTTGGACCAATAGTGGTGATTTTTTCTGTTGTACATACCGTTATTGGAAAAATTCGTTTCGTCTGACCACAGTATGTAATTTAAAAATTCATGATCTCTGCTTATTTTTCCTCTTAGCCATCTGCAAAAAGTAAGCCTTCGAACATCATCACCCGGATGTAACACTTGAACTATGCGCCCATATCGATAGCACTTGTAGCCGTATTTCTTCCATATCTTTATCACAAGGGAGTGGGATACACCTACTTCAAGGGCGACTTGCCTGGACGATACCTCTGGATATGCTTCGACATAAGTTAGAACCGCAATCTCCGTGTCCATGTCCACACGAGGCTGCCGCTTTCTTTTGAAAGAACCCTGCAATTCCAGGTTTTTCAAAAGATTTGTAATAACCTTTCTTGTTGGCACATGCCGCAACGGATACTTATTGCGGTACCACACTAATGCAGCTCCCGCATTTCGATTATTGACAAAATACGCTTCTAATAAGTCAATTTTTTCACGATTAGAAGACATTTTAGCGAAAATCCTTAATTAATAACTTATGAGTTTCTCAGCTGAAACTAAGAATAACACACAGATTTTCGAATCAAATTCGAAATTTGAGGGTAAAAATTCTTTTTATTTACTTTACAGTCAATTCTACCCACTTCCTGGCCATAACAAAAAAATAGACCATCGTAGAAATTTGTTTCTGTTGCCGAAATGTATGGGAAACGTTTTTGGCGATTTCTGTCTTTCCTAGTACTGAAAGCTAAAATGGTCTCATAGAGTTTTTTGATCCCCACATGAAATAGAATCGATTGGCATAAAAAAAATTTTTTGGAGTTTTTGCATTTTTTTTTGCCAACTGTAAGTTTTTTACAAAATCTGTGAATGCAGTTCAAAATATATCAAAAAGTTAGGGAAGGTCTTCTAAGAACGTTTTGCTGTAACTGCAACGGTTAAGGTACTTGCCCTTACTGCCCCGTTTCAAAAATACACCCTGTATATACATATATATATATATATATATATATATATATATATATATATATATATATATATATATATATATACATATAACATATATATATATATACATATAACTTTTAGTTGAACAACTATTTTGTCGAGTATCATAAGTTTATAGGAATATATTGAAGCGCACAAACTGTCAACTCGATAGTTGCTCGACAAAAAAGTCAAAAAGCAATATCGATCTGCTATTGATTAAAAAGTTGGACAACTATCGATTGCATTGTATTGATATGCGCATTCCATCGACTATTAGTCGACCCGCGACTAAGATAATGTGTGACTGAGTATGGGATTCTTTTTTTTTTAATGTCTATCAAGCAACGCACGTACTAGAATTTTCTTGCTAAGTAATTGACATTGTTAACTGCAGCACCTTGCCTCGGGCGTTACTGAAATAAGACAGGTCGATTTAAAAAGAATCGACGATCGACTTCATCGATCGTATGCGCATCTCCATCAACTAAACGGTTTAGTTGTGTGGAAATCGCGAGTAGTACACAACATGACAAAACAGTTGATTCGATGTAAAGTTGTATATTTGCGGTAGACCTTATTCCTCTATTTTGACATAGACCTAATTAATTACAAACAAAGACTCAGTGCCAATTTTTAGTACTTCCAAATTTTTAACAGTTACTTATTATTACTAATAACATATAGATTAGTTTTTTGTCCTAAATAAATTATTTTTATTTTATTTTATTAGGTTAATAAAAATAGAGTAATGAAATGAGCAGCCAATACCGCCCATTTGGTCAAACGTTATAGTAGTTTATGATACTGTAGCATAATAAGGGTTCTTATAACACGAGTGTATTTTAAAAAAACGAGCCGTAGGCGAGTTTTTTTATATTATCACACGAGTGTTATAAGACCAAGTTATGTACAGTGTCATACACTACTTTATCTACTCTCATACTATAATACATAAACTAATTTATTTTACAAACCAAACCAAACTTTGTTTAATTTAAATGTATAGAACAAAAAAAAAATGTTCGCGCCAAGGCGCAAACGTCGATTGCGCATGCGTGTTTCTTTTTTTTTTCCCGAATCGGTAATGTGTGTCATAAGAGTCTTGATTTCAATTTTATAATCTTAGATAAAATACTTTATGGTCATTATAATGATCAGGCCATAGCTGATCATTCCATGAACATTCGTCCGGATATCTTTGGGAGAGGCCTATGTCCAGCAGTGGACTGCAGTGGGCTAATTTATTGATCGATTGATTGCTACATTACAAGGAATGGGTTTATGCTGAAAACGCGCTAACTGTAGTGAGTATTAGTGAGTCATTAAATAGTTACATATAAACACAGTTGTAGATGTGTTTTACCAAACGAATTTTATCTTTTAATTTTTTTCAGAATTTTGTTTCACTTTATTTTCTTTATTGAATTTTCTCCAGCAATTTTACTGCTAATCATTGGTCAAAATCGCACCACACGAATGATGATACTGAGCTAGCCACAGTATAGCCTTTAACAGCTTTTAAGTGTAAAATAAACAGACATATATTCCACAACATTTAACACAATGCTATCTAGATCCATGGAGGCTGTCAAGGCAAATAGAAAACCTTATATTGGTGATATCTGATGAATTGAAGTGGGACTTATTAGGTTGATCTAATTTAAAAAGGTAACTCAACAACTCAACACTGAATGGCACTGCTGTGGTTCGCTTGCATTTTATCTTCCTTCTATTTTTCCCGACTGCCACGAAGGTTTATGTCTTTATTAGGATGTTTTTTCGTGGTTTTTTCTGACAATTTATCCTTATAATTATGACAGATGAGCTAAATTACATCCGGACATCGTTCGTCTCACTTTCTCCCTCTGTCCAGTAAGATCCACTATCTCAATCCACCAGTGGATTGAATAGCACGATGAAGTTCACTGTGATCCACCGATTCTCTCGGTGGATCCTGCTTGAGGATTCCTAAATCTCACTTGACGACTAAATCCTTGAGGAGGATTCGTAGGTAAATTTGGTACTTTTTACGCCTGTACGTCAGGTTGTACGGCGGAGAGTTGTAGAAGAGCATCACGAAGCTCTTTTTTATTATTATACACTACTCGTGAAATCTGTGGAGGATCTTCGACGTTTCGACTCGGCGCCTCCACCAAAATCTGTGGAATCGGGGGCTTAATCTCCACAGTTTTACAATATTACATTGAGTGAAACAACTCTTTTGCTGAAATATTAATATTTATTGGGAATAAAACATATCATTCTATACGAGCTTTTTAAATTTATTTTACGTGAAGTTTTTTTTTTAATTTTATACAATACTCGTCTAAGGGGATCGCGGAAGCTAGAACACTTCTTTTCAAATCTTGAGCTTCCAGAGCCTTCGTGGCTTCCACCGAAGACCTCACGTCAACTATCAGGAACTGTCCCACACGTCAGTTTTTTTACTATTTCTCTATTCAATCGTTTCGTTTTTATTTTTATATCGTTGACACATGATGTCCATATAACTACTAGTAATATTTGCCACGGATGGCGGATATCACAGTACAATAGTCTCGTAGATCGCAGACAGCCGTCTTGTCTTGCCTGGCCTTCGAAGTCTGGCACTGATCACCTTATTACCTGCTTACTGGATAAAAATCATGTATGATTTTATAAGTATAACCAACTTTCTTTTGACCACTGTACTGTGAAATTACTGGCTTCGCCGTACTGAAAATATCTAATGTTTTAGACTGAGAATCACACCAGTGGCTTAACCAATCTTATTATAGCTATGTTGCTCAATATTTATGTATAATGTGGCTTCATTGAAGGCATCCCTGATTCTGCACACAAAGTTAACCCTCTTTAAGGCGCCCTGCTACTTAGAGTCCCATACTTACTCCACTGGGTCAGCTGGTAAAGTGATCAGGGCAGATGCCCGGTAACAAGCTACTTTATTAATACTCTGTAACTAGTTTCCCTTTAGTGTAATAAATTGTGTAAACCAACTTAAAATCATAGACAGAATTACTTTATTACGTGAACCTGCGAGGGGTGAAAACAATACATTTGTGACGATTTATGTCACTGGATGTATCACTAGTCGCACAAAATTTTCAAACTTCCTTTTTGTACCACAAAAAATAAAACGTATGCGGTATTCCACTATAAGCTGTATCAGTAGTGAACTGAATTACGATCACTAATTGCCATATAATGATGATGAAATTTCAGTTTGATATACATTTGACATATCAACAATATAATTGACACCGGTACTTGATGGGTATAATTGATTAACCCTGTATTCACCCTACACCTATCTTCTATTGTCAAGTGCACAATACAAATAATATCTCGGATACTGAGACAAAAGTAGTTGATTTATTTGATTAAACTACCAAAGGATAAAAAGTCAAGGCATTAGAATTTCAATTTGAATAAAGAGTAAGGACAATAAGGAACTAGCACCAACTGCAAAGTTGTAGTAACCTGGAATGTTATGTACCCATAACAATATTGTATTGAAATTAAAATTGACTCAGTAACTATAAATACGGTACAGAAAAATGTTTTTGTCTAACTCACAGGCAAACTTCACATCTGCACATAATAATGAACGTATAAGCATTATTTAAATAACCAGTTTCAAATCCTTATTCAGAATAACGTTGAAATTTCCTTAAGATTGCACAAGAAAGCACTGGAGCGACTAACATCCACATCTGTGTTCCGCACCTTCTGCATCCAAGTTTTATAGCGATAATTACGCAGCTTATAGACGGGGAAGTCTTTCTCTTTCTTCTCTTTTAGGCAACCTCTTTAAGATAAGGACAGATATAAAAGAGTTAATCCGTTTACGCGCTGCTTGAGAGACTATAGAACCATATTATACTACGATGAAAACGTAAGGTTTATTCAAATCTTTGAGATGATAAGGTCTACTATTGAATGGCAGCCTTTTTAGGACTTTCAATAATTGTCATCGATGCTTTATGTTTAAATAATGTCAAACAATTGCATTAGATGATACAATAAAGAAATTACGATACCGTGATATGAAAAAAGGTTATCATAGTCAAATACATGTTGTTTTATATCAAATCAGAGGTTGTTTAACACGACTTCACTAATTGAAGTGACGATTTTGACTATAGTTCATATTTGAAGTGCCCTTTAAAAGATTTCATATTGTTCATAGGTACAACTACTAAGTTGGGCTCTGCACCTTTTGGTAATTTTGTAATAAATGCTAAACATAGACATTAAGAATCCAATTTTATGTGTACCTTCATTAAATTTGATTCCAAAACTTCATAAGAACGTTTAATGTTCTGTGACGAGAGTTAACTTAAATGTTATATTAATTCTGTGTAGGTACATTAGTTAAGACAACAGTTTAATAAAACAACATTTACAGCAGTGTGTTTGTAGCTACTTGTGTGTAAATTATATATGTATGCACCATTATATTACGATAATATAATACAGGGTGAGAACGTCAATATTAAAGGTAAACCTACACTTAAAACTTTCAACTTTATAAAAACTGTATAATATGGCAAAAAAAAAACAACAATAAAGTCGTCATATGCTCACAATCAGTCTTTTGTGGATCCAATAACTTTATTACGTCACTATTGTGATATTATTTAAAGCAAGTAATCAATATTGTGTAAAAAGATTTGTTTAAAATGGTGTGTGTGACAGTGGGACTCGTTATGTCGCTAATGGTACATTTTTAACTCTCTTGGTAGACATCAAACACCATTTTGACCTTCAGTTACACTATACTTCCCGCAAGCAACTCGGCTACCCTTTTTACCAATAACAGAGATACGATACAGGTGCCAATTCTGGTGTTCATTTTCACTAAACTAAACCAAAAAACTTTAAATTTCATCAATTCAGGAAATATTTTCTTTTCAAAATTGACAAAAGCCAACAGACGCAAATCGTAATTATTACACTAATTATTACAACGCAAATGCTTTTATGGACGCATATTTATTACATTTTCAGGCAAATACCACGTACGGGTCCAAATGAAATGTTGGCATAGAAATCCCTAGATTATGTTTTGATCTAGAATAGGACACTACTACGTCTTGAGAATTTGACGTGGCTGTATCCGTGGATTATAGAATAGTTTAAAAAAACAAGCAATACGAGAGAATAGAATTCATGAAAGTGCTATTTAAGAGCGGCCGTCTGAAAAGTATTTTTGAGTGAGTCCCCGCTCCCACGAACGATATATATGAGTTGTTTACACGAATTAATAAGTGTCGAGCTGTTTCACAAACTTTTGTCGTTTCAGTAACTTGTAAACTAGGGTATGTAAAAGTAAAACATACATCATCATAATAGTTCATACGACATAGTGCTATCTAGAACTACTACTCACGCTAGAACAGTTTGTTCTATAAGTTCACGACCATGGATACAACATACATATTTTCAAAACTACGTACACTCAACACAACGTTTAGCTTCCAAACCGCACTAGTAAAGGATCAACATGTGTGCGTGATCACTACAGGCGTAGTAGTGTTTTACATTTATGTGTGCGTCATTCTACACTCACAAATTGTATTATTTTAAAAGAATCGAATTGTGTTTGTTTGTGCTTAGATTGCCACCGAATGAGATAGTAAATTATACATTATTCCCAAGGACCCTAAGTCAGTGTTTACTATAATAATAATAATAAATAATTTGTTCTTCCGCCACTTAGAAATTATAATGTTAAGGAGGTACATAAATTATATCTTCTACAGTAAATAAGTTCTACCAGAACTTTGCTAGTTATCAAAGTTTAACTGGCTGGCTTTTTGATAACTTTTATCTTCACTGCAGAAATTAAACTTTTGTACTATATAATTCATGTGGAATTCATAATCGTTTCAAACACATTAAGGAACTTATTAAATGAGAGGATAGTAACATAATGAAGTTAGTGATCAGATACATTACTTTAATCCGTTTTATTCGACCTCGATTCAATGAAAACCATAGTCATAGCGACGAGGACAAGAATTTGGATAAAGTTATATGGATTTTGGAGTTGCGTATAACGTAGCGATAGAATAGTGATATAAATTAGTATTAGAGTGTGGGTGTTAAGGTTTGACTGCAGAAGATAGATGTGGATTTTTCATTACTTTTTATTTTTGTATTACCATTTTAACTGTGCAAACGTAGACACCTCTTCAACACAGACGCAGATGTTCATGTTATTTAATTAAAATCTAATATTTCAGTAATTCTATTCAAGAGTGATTTCAAAATAGAAAGTACAAAATTGTGCCATACACCTGCTAATTAATGGACTAGCCTCTGCAGTACTTTTTTATACAACTGGTAATTTTCTGCAGTAATTTTTTATACAAAGATGGCAGCCAAGCACAGGGCCCACCTGATGGAAAGTGGTTACCGTGGCCTATGGACGTGTGCAACACCAGAGGAGTCACACTGGTGCCGTCAACCCTGTAAACACAGAGTTTCTGTGCCGGCACTTTAGAAGACAAAGCAGCAGTTTGGTTTGGTTTCCACTGACAGTACAAAAACTCTCCACTGAGCTCTAGCTACCCTACTCACCGTCGAGAACACAACACGAGGTTATTATCCCGCGGTATTCTGTAGGGCGGAGATTCTTCCTCAGTCGGACTGCTCAATTGCATGGAAATACCGTCGTATCCTACACGATCATGGTTTCTTTTGTCGTAATTATCACATAGAAAGCTTATTATAGGATTCTCATGCTGACAAGCTGGACTCTTCAATTGAGCTTCACAGTTTTTGCTCCATGATAACGCAAGACCAAACTCACTCTACTCGATAGACAGATTTACACAATCCTAATCGAATATCATATTTCCGGTATTTCAATTTCTTGCACCTGAATTCTTGATAATTATACCTTTTTAATGTCTATTTGAAATCCAATTGCCCGAATTTATAATTGAAAAAATATCTCTACATCATTTCGTTTGCTTTTCAATAGCCACAGTCTTGGTGAGATATGCCTTAACCATGCTTCTTGAAATATAAAATTAGTATTAAATTTTACAGTCTTAACTGTAATCAACAAGTAATACAGTCTTTAAGAAAATAATTGTATTGATGTTGCTTGTATATTGGCAGCAGAATTTATACCCCTTAAAGTCAGAAATTTGGCAGGCAATCTTGACTTAACTTAGTACTCACGAGATCAGTTTGAAGTGTAACGCAAACAAACCAATAAACCGAGAAGAACATGAATTCAATATGTATTTATTTTAAAGATAGGGCAACACTTCAATTAATGTGTCTAGACAGAATCTTCACCCTTATAACATTGGAGAAACCAGAGAAGGTTGCGCTGTAGGCTTGAGCACAGTTGTGTTGATCGTTTGTGTATTCTGTAGAGATTTGATGATGGTTGTGTATTGACTGGTGAACTGCGGTCTGGGCTGAACCGTAAATCAGGGCATCTGAAATAGATGATAAAGTTTAAGAGATTTGGCAAAATGTAATAGTTTGTAACAATTAAAAAGTTACGATATAACATTGTTGTGTAATTCATATGATCAACTTATTTAATCTTTTAATACTGAAAACACTCTAACGACGAGTGTCATTCTAAGAATATGAGGCCATGAAACGCGATTGTTTGACAGCTATGCCTTTGTCAAATAATCGCGTTAACTCGTTAAACGCGTGACTTCCGTCATACGCCTGCATACGCACTGTTTTGTACTGCGGTCTTTGCAGAATAATTGATAGGGCTCGATGTCAGTTTCTCAATTCAGAAACCGACCGCGAGTATTGAATAAAATTTATAATTATTTATTTTATTATATTATTATTTTTTATTTATTATTTTATTATAATAACAGATCGACGAGTAAAAAGAAATATCAATTATATTAAAAACGTGGTATTCGTTTGAAATATAAGCATTCAAATGCAATTTCTGAAACTTAATGAAACTAGAATATAATAACGGTAATAAAATAGCCCTATATTTAAATATTCTGAAGAATTCTAATATTTGGAAAGCAATCCGTAACATTAATTCAGTTTCTTTGTCATTGCAGAGACTATTTTCATAATATCTTATTGCTACTAAATCGGAGATAAACCGATTTTAAGATTACATTTCCATAAGCTTGGAAAAAGGGTCGGTTAACCTTTTATGGAAATAAACTCGTCCTAAATCGTGGCCTGAACAAATAAGAAAAGGTCAGCCCTTACTCACACGTCACAGGGAAGTAACAATAGAATAGTTGTAACTAAAGAGCGAATTTTGATGGCACTATATGGTTGAAAATTTGTAAAACGTTTCTTAGAAAATATGTAAAATCTTTTTGTTGGGTTAACATTATGATTTGTGGACAATAATTTTAGGATGAGTTAATAACAGTAAATAATCTATCGTTAGGTTGAAATGCCCATATCTAGTAGCTGATTGGCTCATTAAGGCAGAGGAGATGACTGCAAGCAAAATTTAATAGAAAATTTACACATATTACGCCAAACCCAAAATAAATCTCACGTGGCGTATGGACTTTATACAGGTATGGCAGAAAAGAGTGGAAAGTTCATCTTCAGCAGAAATGGTGATATGTGACTTGGTTTTACTGAAACCTGCATAGTAAAACGCAAGTAAATTTATAGTCTATAATACGGATAGCCCTCGTCGGGTAATCGCATAATTAAATAAATAAATAAATATTCCACAACATTTCACACAACGCTATCTAGACCCATGGTAAGCATAGTTTAACTAGCTTGTGTTATGGAATCTAGAATGCGGATAAACATACTTAGATACTTAGATATAATTGCACTTGCACAGGTGTGCAGTATACAATAACACAAACTATTATTGGCAACTACTTGAAATTTTGATTCTCATAACTTTCAGTCAGTAGCGCTCACAACTGATACCGCATTTGTGGATATGCAAACATATATATTGTAAATGTAAATGTGAAATTTGTAAAAAAAACTTACTTATAGATTTCGTTGGTAATAAAATTATCATTCTTGCATCTCGTATTCCATGATGGCCAGTATTTAAAGCCTTCTTGGTGGTAAATTGTCATGGCACATGTTGTATCATCTCGTATATCTTCATCCAGTAAATCTGTAGGTTAAATGTTACCATTTTAATATAAATTCCATATGTTGGGATGTTCTCTAGCGAGATGGGTTGTTAATCTGAAAAACGTAAAGTGGGCTATGGTACATCTTCGAAAGTGGGCTGCAATATGGCTAGTACATGGACTATAAAATTCATATATAACAGAATCCAAAATGTTAATTCAACTTGAATGAAATTGCAGAAGCTTTGAAGAACATACGTGGATTGAAACCTTACAAGGCTTCCGATAGGAAAACCGCTATCACTGATATAAGATGATTAATAATATTATTAAGCTATATCTAGAATAGTTATAGACTTATAAAATATAAATATTAATTTCGAGCAATTTGTCAAGTAGAATTTTGTCCACGCCATCTCCTTACCATATGGTGTCGTACATGGTGACTAAGGGATAGGATTGTTTAACATCAGACACATAATTATAATACAGCCAAGACTCTGACTCAGACTCAGATGCATGGCTCGAGTCAATACACTGACACTCGAGTCAATACGGGAACACCCCCTAATACGTGAGACAGAATACAATGATTGATGACATGTGGGTGTTAATTCAACTTTTTCAAACCTAGGGTAAAGGTGTGATTATTTGTAATGAGGATAAAACTATTATATTAAACTATTATAATAGCAGATATATTGTCTTTCTCGCCACCTACATATTACTAACACGCGCGGCAAAATATCTAGCCAAGTTCGATAAAAAGCAACTGCGACTACTACTTAGCATTGGTTTTCACAGATGTAATAACATAAGGCTACATTCAGAAAAATAAAACTAAACACTTCGTAAAAACAAAAATCCAATCACTTAATCCATCACAATGTTGCAATAATATTAAGTAACAAACGTTAAATACAAGCTAGATGAAACTTACCAAATCAAATAAACTGGAGTAATGCTCGTAAAAATGTAGCTAAACTTGCTCGCCACTACAGAATCCTGATTTATACTTTCCTACTTTAATATTTCCACTCCAGTGGTACAAAGATAACGCAGCTCCTACCATACGAATTTCGATATTTCATCGCTCATATTATTATGCCATCGTAACTCTTTCTTTAAAATTCTATTTTATTGCATCTGTTGGAAAGAAAGCACGATCGCTCTGCTATAATATATTTGATGAGTTCTAGAGTTTTATTTTTTCGATCATTTCGATCATTATTCATTTGCCTTATTTTCAGCTTTACAGGAGTAGGTAATTGTCGTCAACCCCCAACTCCAAAAGAAAACGCAAGAGCCACCTTTGTCAGTTTTACTAGTAGGTTAGGTTGCCTTGGTCCCTAAAGATATTGGTTATTGGAACCCTTAATACCCAATGCTCAGAACGACCGCTTTCTTGAAGAAAATTGAACGAACTATTATTCAATCAAAGACATTTTTCAGTTGTAAGAATAAGCAAATACCCAGTTTGCTTCTCTTACAATACATACACTCTTCTTAACAATAGAGATATCTCAGACTTAGAGGATACCGTGAAGATTGCGTTATATTATTTATGTCAAAGGGAAAATAATTTCTTTGTATGTTACTAGTTCAAACATACAATAGAATTAATATATTTGTAATAATAATATGTGTAATAATAATAATTAAAATAAATAAATAAATAAGAATCTAACTCGGGATCGGGACTTTGTAACATGTTCGGGATGCACCACTAACGCTAAAGAGGTGCCTTGATTAAAGCGTCCGAGGCAATACAAATTCATTTCTGAACTAAACTTTATATCTCATCATAAGTAAATTGTAATTCTCATATGAAAAGAAAGCTTTTGATCCGCGATATAGAAACTTAAACTAAATTCCTTATGAATAGTCTGTTTGAGACTTGATTTAAGCTCATAATCAATTTAGTCATGATCCCGATTGCATTTAAGACTCACGTCGAGTGTCCGCTTATTGTTTTATTTTTAGGTTAGGTTAGTCAAAGGGCTAATATTTGGTTTTTTCCGAGAATATGCAAATGAGTTTAGGATGAGGCGCAAAAATAATAAAATAGCCCCATACGCACCTATTGAATTTAAAGAAATTTAATCAAAGCCCTCTAAAAATGCTACCTTAATATGTTTCACTAATGCTATCAAGATTATCACAACTGTAACTTATGCACTTACCTAAGGATTTGCACCGCGATGACATTCAGGAAGTTCCAGGAAAGGGTAAAATGATCTTGTACATAAAATGATTTAAAGCATTAAAATTAATCAGAAGTAAATCAATTAGCCTATTGCAACTCACTGCTAGACAGGGGTCCCTCCTAATATGCTCATCGTACTTCAGATAAATTGTGTTTTTAAAAAGAATGTCTGAAGGAAACTTCAAAACTATACACACAAATTCGTCAAATCACCAACCCATAAATCAGAAAAACCTTGTATGACCGAATAGTGACTTGTTCTCGACAGTACCGTATACAGTGATTTATAAGGGCGTGATAAGCGAAATTGCTTTATTTTGAAGGGGTGCCAACATATAAAAAGTGGCTCATAACCCAGTCTTTATGTTGGATGAAATTACGTTCGTAATGCGAATACTTCAGCTTTTGTTGTTCGAACCTTATGAAGGAAAAGAAAATAATAACACAATGAAGGCTCTCGGGAATTTGTTACTAAGGTATTTATCACCGCTGACGCTCTCAAATCTGTCTATGGTGTGAATTATACAGAAAAGGCGAGTCTAAAGCGAGGAGACGATATTACGATGCATCAATATAGTCTGAATGTCTCTTGCCGTAAGCTCGCCTTAAACTTGCTTTCCTGTCTAATTTATGCCATTTAGGAACATGTGAAATTATAAACGATTTGTGTAAGTTCATTCTTATTTTTGAAAATTTTGTCTTGTTCGCGATAGGCGTAAAAAGTACCGTAAGAATTTAGATTTGATTTTTTATTAGAAATTTCTTGGTCAGAATGAAAATCTGGGGTATGTTTGATTGCAATTGATACTTTCAAATGTCTCACTAGTTGCGATAACCGATAATCACGCGAGTGGCCATCAGCTAGTTTACAATAAATCTCTTGTAGGAAAATACGCAACAATAAATAAAATTCCTACACAATGATTTTTTTTCAAATCGAGAACACTGAGTAGTTCATAACGTCATACACCCAAAATGTTATACAATAGATACCGGTTGACCATGCTATAAAGTTGATGTAAAACGTGGCACATAAAACGGCTGACGTCTCAGATTGCCCGCCATGTCGTTCACAATCCGTGACTATGTTGGTCAATTACTTACTTTGTACATTTATTGTTAGTACAACATTCAGTGTGGATCAAGTAAATGATGAAATTCTTGTAGTGCATAATTCAGTTTATAGTTTTTCTGATATTTGGAATTTCAGTAAAATTTCATCGATCATCAAATATAATCGAACAATGAGCTTTACCGTCAATCCTGGTTATATTTAAGGCCTATACTTTACGGATCAGGGTTTGCTCTCTTACAACTCCTTTTGGTTTTTACGGGAGCCAAAGCCTTTTGACTCAGTGGCTCCGAAAAAAACTGTGCTGTGCCTCGTCCTCTATGGAGGCACGGAGAAATATACATTACCTTCACATTTTATGTTGCAGGTGCCCCCGCGTTTTCCTTCTTTACACCATTGGTTTGGAATCTAAAAAGCAAAAACCTTTTTAATTGCGAACAGTATCTGTTTTGGATAATATAATTGGCAAAAGATGTTTGTGACGATTTGAGTTTAGTACTTAATCGCGTTGGAAGAAATCAAGAATTTTACTGTCATCTTCATTTTGGTTGTGTTAGTGTCAATATATCGATTAGAGTAGATAACAAGAAGACTACCTTTGTAATTTAGATAAAATTACGAATACATCGTGAATCGCTAAAATTAGACGAGACACTAAACTTTAAAATAAATTCGATCCAATTTGCGGTTTGGTTCCTTTGACTATGAAATTCTCAGTAAAACGTGACGAAATAAAAATAAATAATAGATTACTTTATTATATCATATATATATAGCAATGACATAAGAATTGACGAAACATCAGACTCACCATAACCCTTTCGGGATAATAACGGCATGAATATATAAAAAAGTAGTAAGTATTACTGTTTCCTTCAAGCAATTTATTAAGTGAGATAACAAAACAAACCTGGTATAAGCCATAAAACTTTTTGCCGCTGGGACTGACTGTGTAGGCACTGGTGTTTCTATTACTCGCTTTTTCTATTAGACAGACCCCTGTAACAAATTGAAAAAAAACTTTTCAGAAAGTCTTAATTTAAAACTGAGTTACAGAGTTCATGAAAAACAAAACATCACGCCTTTATTTCCCTAAAGGCTTGGGAAGAAAAAAATTGCTAAGAAGAGATACTCTCTTTAATAATAATTTAATTAATTTAGTTAGTAAAAATATTATTAAGAGTGCTTTGTAAGATTGAACATCAGATTAAGAATTCTTATTTCATAACTATTATTTCAATTTCAATACGTTAGATTTATTTAGCGCCGACACACGGCACAGCAGTTTATTTTTTGCCTTGCGTGGTTTGTAGAGCGATGTATATAAAAAATTTAAAAAACCCAGTAAATTGTTTTTGAACACCCAGTTTAATTAGGAAAACGCAAGTGGAAAAATGTTATTTATATTATAATATTATAAAAAGTTGGTTACATGGATAAGGTTAAAGAAGGCAGATCTTGGAAAACTAAAATTCCAAATAAGAAAATCATTGACTTTGGTTTCTTCTTCATTGTGAGTAGTGTTATGGGAGAATTTCAAACAGATAAGCAATATTAATGCACAAAACTTTAGTCTTACATATTGTGAGTACTATAATACTCCAAGTAGACCTGAAGACAGAATTCAAGGTCAAAGGCTGCATATAATATGCTGAAAGCAATTAGCGGGAATAATGTCCCGAAGGTGCTCTTCAATTTGCGAAACATATTAACTCAGACCCTTGTAACATGTAATCTTTAGATTCATTTCTGTGTAAATTAGTAGAAATTTCGTTCTAAGTTGGACCGTAGTTACGGCACAACTATGTCCCCTACTACTATTGCCAAATCTTGACAGTCGCATAATTGCCTGAATTATAATTATCACAGATGAAATATTGTCCTACATATTTGTCGTTTTAGTGTTCATGCAATATTCATCCTTCGGCAACAAATGACCCAAGGAAGTGTGCGATATTACTCAGTTCTAGTTTGTCAAAAACACCCCTGCTGGCTCTAATATGGGGTACCATTATCATAAGGATTATCGCACCTTAAAAAGATGTTTAAAAAGATTTCGCAGACTTTTTACACCCTTTCCACTACTTTTCATTTCGCTCAATATCTTAAAAGCCGAATAGCCATTTCTTTAAGAAATACGCAATACCATCGTAATATTCAATCTCTATTTATTTTTGTCTTATTATTCTTTTTTTTTATCCCAAACTATTGTTCAAACCACGTTAAATTCAAAAACATATCATATCTTCGTTGATGAATTGCATTTACGTATACTTAAGTCTATAAAAGCACTCAATTGATGTACCTACCTAAGAATTTTGTTATTTGTACAGTCAGTATCAGAAAAATGTTGACCATAAAAGTACTCAAAATAATCGGAATATCACAATTCCAATTTAACATAAGTTATCACAGTGCTTAAATAGTTCTAAGTATCCAGGGTAGTCAATCCTTCGCATCAATCAGTTTTCCGATATTTTGTAAGTTACTAGTGTTTATATTCATATGTGCAAACACGCCGTTCAATGATAACTAATCAAGTCTATGGTGTATGGTGTCGTTTAAACACATTTTGTATCCTTTTCTTACTTATATCGCCATCCCTTTAATTTTTGCTCTGACTTTTGTATTTTTTCTATTCGTGACAGTTATTTCAGCCGTAAGCTATTAACTTCCATTAGTGAGAAAAAAGTAGGAACACGTAAAAAATAAATACGTATAAAAATAATGTCACAGAGGGAACAATAACACTTTTTAAACCTCATATTACTATAACATTTAGTTAAACTATTTACTTTATAAAGACAATATCAAGTAGATTACTTTATGACATTAGTTTACACGTATTTATTTATAACTTTTTTCTTATCAAAGTGATAGTTTGCGTCTCACGTAACTGTCACGCATAAAAAATACAAAGTGTGTTTAAATGACAATATTAATATTATTTTGACCGTATACCTACTTGATTAGATAACATTGATCGGCGTGTTTGCACATGGAAATATCAACACTCTACTTACTTATATTATATCGGAAAACGGATTGCTAAGATGGTTTGATCACTCTGGATGCTTACAACAATTTGGAATTTTGGTATTCAGATAATTTTGAGTACTTTTGTTGTCAAAATTTTTCTGATGCTAACTATACATGTAATTAAATTAATCTTAATAAATCATCTTTTACGTAATAGTACATTATAGTACAAGTGTGTAAAGTTAGACGAGGGTCTTAATAGAGCCCAGGGTGGAAATTAATAAAATACACGTGTATCATACGACGTTTTCCAATACATTTTATGAATAAATAAAACTAAAAAATCATTCATCTACTATCATACTGAAATGTAAACATTGAAAAACTATGGCGGCCTTTAGTTTTTTTGTTTCTTTTGTCCCTTTCGGAATACGCTAAAATACTATTACCATGCTGCCTTGTAATTAGTGAATGTCGACACAGAATTTCAAAATAAATTTTAAAACTTCATCCTCCATACAGCGACTTTTTTTCTACATGGTCAGTAGAAGCGCATACGCGATCAGAAATTATAATATATGTAATGAGTGTCATTTTACTCAAATTATATTAATTATTTCATGAGATTAGATAACTTAATATATGATACATCACATTAGGGAAACAGTAAATGTGCAGTCAGTAAAATTATAAATAACTGTTTTTGATGGCATAGTTCTGTTTATTAAACACGTGCAAGTTGAAATTATCTACGAAGTTGCATGAAATGAACTAGCAATACATATTTTAACTCTTTTGTACTAGTGAACAAGATTTTTTTCATAACGAAACTTTTTCAATGATAAAGCTAATCAAACTATAAAATTAAAAAAAAAAAATTTAACTCACTTATGAAATTACAGCAATGAAAAAGTCACAATTTTATAACAGGTGTCATTATGTGCCTAATAGCGGTAAAATTAAAGCCACTTTATGAGCAAGTGCCTTGAAAAATATTTTCCTGATTACTTAACCACGTACAATCTAAGCATATTTTACTCGAATGCAAATATTTTATTTTCTACCTACCAACTTAAGCATGTTTTTTTTTAGAAATACATAAGAGTCTTTGCCAATGAATAAAACAAATATTAAATAGATAAGTAAATTATTTTATATAAATACCATCAATAGGAAATGAACTAGATGTTTAATGTTTTTTTTTTTTATTACAATTGCCCTTTTCTATAAAAAAATATCACACGTTTTCTTTCTCTTAAAGTTATTATGGCAGTGACGTCACTTGGATGTAGATCGCGGTCATTACGATATACTATAATTTACTCTACACAGTCAGATTGATAATAATATAATGAGCAGTTTTCTAATAGGTATTTATAGGTTTCCTAAAGACGCTCTAGATGGCGCGGCCGGCACTTTTGGTAAGACTTTCAGTAGATACTTTACTTTATGTACTTTTCCAGCTGACGACCAGCCTTGTCCACATCCATTCTTAAAGCCCTAATCCATTGATTTCGTTGTGTAATATCTTATGGAATCATGTCATTTTATTAAAAAGAAAAAAAGAGATATGACTCTTCCTGACATCTATGGGCGATGTGAGCAACTAACTGCTTTAACGACACAACAACACTAAAAATTCTAACAGATGGCGTTGACACAAAAAAATACCAAGCGAAACTCGATCATTCAGGTATGTATTATTAACTAAAACTATGTAGGTATCAACTTTTTAAGGTTACTATGTTACATACAAACTTCAACGCTTCAGAAACAGCAATCAATCAAATTAAGACATTCGGTCAGTTCATGTTCAAGTTCAGTACCAAAAGCTATGCTAGCGCCATCTCTGATGATTTTAAAAACCAATTGATTATAATACCTACTGGAAAACTGCTCATTGAAGGATATTGAATTTTCCACACATCACAATAATTCCCAAGATTATATACCTTACTTCATTTAAGATGGATCTGACGAAAATCCATCTATCCAAATAATCCAAATCTATCCAGTTTGCACGAAGTAAAATACATTATTAAATATATTTTTTATTTCACTGTAAGTTCATGTCGAATATTTTTAAAATGAAACATTTGTTTGCTATCGATAAACGCTTAAGCTAATCAGCCGATTTCAATGGTTCTTAGACTACTTGCAAACTACTTTATTCAGAAGTAGTAAGCTAATGTCTATCTTGGTATTCCAAACAGCTCAAGAGTTACACGGATGAAATCGCACTTAGATTTTTTCTGTAAGTATACCGAGCTCCTCTAGACACGTAACATTGCGTTCATATAATATTAGCTTCTGTTCGCGGCTCCACCCGCGTGAATGTCGGGTATCGCGACTAAAAGCCTTTCTCAAGGACTAAACTACCCTTATACCAAATTTCATCAAAATCGGTTCAGTGGGTTAGCCGTGAAAGACGGACTTAACATTGACTTTTCAAACAGCAATCACAATAAATGATACATTGCCCGTTAAGACGACTATATAGGCTGTTTCAAAAGTTAAACTAGTAATTGAGAAATTGTCTGCTTACATTTCATATGCAGATTTCGATAAAATGTGGTGTCAGGTGCATCGACTGGCGGGTAAGGCTGGCTTGGGTCTCAGTGATATTGTTACAGCACTTTATTATCAGTGTAAACATTCCCGAGGAGGGCCAGACCGAGAGCGATGGCCCTGGGTCAGCCGGAGTGCGAGGGATATGTTGCATGACAACCTCACCTTCGGCCTACCACTACGATCCAGAGACGGCGTGCGGTTTAGTCGGTTCAAGTCCGACATAACCTCCCCCTCCGGCTCCGGAGAGGTGCGTATCAGTGGGGATCTCCCGCACGTAAAAAGAAAGTGAACATTTAAGTTTCTTGTCTTATCTTATTTTCAAATGTGATTGTATTAATTGATTTCGATGTTTGTAGCTAGGATTCAAATTACTAACATGTTTTTGTTA
Organism: Eilema caniola; assembly: GCA_949126895.1. Taxonomy (NCBI): domain Eukaryota; kingdom Metazoa; phylum Arthropoda; class Insecta; order Lepidoptera; family Erebidae; genus Eilema; species Eilema caniola. The sequence continues at coordinate 8,296,864 of OX421460.1, read as the reverse complement.
TAACTACGTCTACGTGAGAACTACGTCTTACAAAAATAATTATAATGTGACCGCGCACGTTGTATCTACTACTTCACGATGTCGTCACCTACTTAAACGCTATTGCGTTGAAGATGTTACGATTTTAATGTCCCAACGGACCATCATGTACTAGAATAGTTGATCCTAGTATATATTGGCTATATGTTTCAATCCAAACAGCTAATATGTTATAAAAAAAAATGTAATACTAGTTTATTTATTTTTTAAGGAGTTTGTGTCAACTCACATACATTATACAATGTACAATTTAGTGTCAAAATTTGAACCGGTTTGTTTTTATCTGCTGCTAATCAAAATAAATGCATTTTTCTTTCTTTTCTAATCTAATATGACAGTAAAATATTTAACTCTTTGGCTAAAATACCTTAAACATTCCAAATTTCAGAATGATACTCAGTTACGAATCTCGATTTATAACTAAATCAGAGAACATATTGTATTCTAGATAACAGTTCTAATGTAATTGTAAGAGTCGTTTCGTAAATCAGCGTTGTTCTGACATACGGGCCTAATAATATTATGACACTGTTTGTGTTGTCTATTTTGTTACAATCGTTCCTTTGTCTTGACGTTTCTAATTAAGCCGAAGATTAACACACAAAACTTACATTGTCCAAGGAACAGATCATTGGGCACACCGACTCTCAATAGCTCTCGCACTAACTTGCATCTAGTCTCGTATCTCTTGCCGAAGACACAACACACACAATAATTAAGTAAAACTAGTACTACGACTACACGTGTAACCCACATGCCTGTAACTGTATGTATGAATACATTGAATCCAGCGATTATCCTCTAATGATAATATTAACTCTTATTGCAACGTAACAAGGGTTAGTTTTCAACAGGATTGTGGATGCTTTAAATGTCAATGTCAGCTGATTAAACTAGTTTGTGTACGTATTTTGCTTGTTATAAAAACAAGACTGATTGATAACCTTTTTTCAGTGTGCGATTTTGTCCACGTGATTCCTCTTTGGTAAGCTATTTTGTCTCGAGTATAGATTGTCTAATACCACAGAATAGATAATAGTACTAGCGTACTAATACTTGTAAATAAATATTAATAAATCTTCCACGACATGTTACACAGCGCTGAGTAGGCCTAATGTAAACAAAGTTAACTAGCTTGTGTTATAGGACTTAGAATGTGAATGCCAAAGAGACCGTCCGAAGAGGCCCTAAAACGGATATACCACATTACGGCTTATTTTAAAAGATTAGAAGTAAATTAGAAGTAAAGAATTAGAAGTCGTGTAACAATTACTCGTTAATATATGATATGACATGTGGCGTAGCAGTAGTGAACGCGGCTGCTAAGCAGGAGGCGTGGGTTCGATCCCTGCTCAATGCAAGTATTTGTATGCTTGAAATATGGGTATTTGCATTGATCTGGTCGTGCGAGCGGGGGGCACGTTAAGCCTTAGGTCTCGGTTGCCATAAGAACATCTATGGAAGTCGTTACGGTTAGTTGGAGCCCAAAAAAAAGTTCAACAACTATTCATGTTGCAATGCTTCCATATCGCCTTTGGGTTGTTGAGTTGAGATGGCAGTCGCTTCACAGAAAATATCGAAGTTCAGCCAAATCCGCAGTTAGACTGGTAAAATGGACCACAAACTCCAAGCTGATAGCTTCGGATGCGACTGGAATTAACGTTAAGATAAAGAAGCAGACATTATTTTTAGTAGTGTAGAGCTCTACGCTAAAGCCACTCCAATTAATCAACAGGTGTACCGGCTAGCAGGTGCGGTTCGCTTGAACCCCCAGATCTTGACTACAGTTTCCATACGCTCCTATAAAATTATTATAGAAATGTTTAAATGATAATTTAAAAAAAGAAGGCGTTAATTTTATTACTCAATCATACTTCGACGACACCTAGATAGTTAAGATCAGGAATGGGACCGAAGTCCCTTTTAATGCATATACCGTTATGTTAGTAACTATACATAACTATACTAGTAACTATGTATAAGCATATGTACGCATTGTCATCATCGATAACTGCATGGCGAACGCTACTCGCACAAAAACCTTAAAGTTTAAGCGAGTAGTTAATATGTTTATTGTAATAATATCCAAGTAATACTCCATTGTGAACATTTTAAATAAAAAATAATAACCTAAAAGGGAATAGGGAGCCAACTCAGATATATATACCTACTATATAATAATTATAAATGCGAAAGTAACTCGGTCTGCATATGACGCTTTCATGCAGAAAAATTGGTACTGTAATCTATAGCATGGTTAAGGATATAGGGTAACTTTGGACGCAATAATTGATATACATGCGGGTAAAGCCGTACTTAATAGCTTGTATTATAATGTATTTCTAATAATAGCCTATCTATACGTGAAGTAGACATATCTGCATGTATCTGCTTGCAGTCGGTTACACTCTTGATAAGATTGGTCAGATAAAATAAAGTATTGTTTATCATCATCTTAATAAAACGGATAGATTCGTGTGAATAGAAAACATAGCATAGCATAAGTGACCGACTTTGACACTATTATCTATTATGTTACAATAGACAATAGTGCCAAAGTCGGTCACTTATGCTATGTTCAAATTGTTCACACGGTGACATGCTGGATCTGATTTTAGCAGGATAGTTACCATCCTATAATAATTTTACAATTTACAGATATATATTATATTGTGACTAAATCGTATTCGCTAAGGTTTCCCCATGACAGGGATAACACAGAAGTACAAATTGTTCAAATAAATTTACAAAATTAAGAAGAACGATTGTAAGTAGGTGCAGAGGAGAACGATGCGACCGCGAGTTGTGTCAAATATGATTCCACGGATCAAACATAATAGAAAAATAGTTTTTAAATCATTATATTTGATGTTATCAGTCTCAAACATCTTTTTTGCGGCAACAAATTTTATCCAATATTAAATAAAGGGGACTGAAAAACCCACGTAAAATCTCATTACCCTCCCTGGCCAAAATGAAATCCAGCAAGTAGTCGAATGAATAATAAAAATATGAATGTAAAGTTTTCAATTGAAAATAATATACCTGATATATCCTATCAGGTATCATCATATTCTGTCCTCCATGGGTATATCATTTTCAATTGAAAACTTTACATTCATTTATTTTTGATGAATGACTAATGAATATTATTTTCCATAAAAAAGCATATACTATATGGACCGGAACCTAAATTGAAATAAAAATGTTGTCCATCGAAATCGGTCAATACCTTCCCCGATCGGCAATTATTTATTTACCAAACCCGTGTCTGAGCTGTGGTGGAAGATAGCTCAGAGTACTCCTTATGCCGCGGCAATCTGTCAAGCGGGAATATGCGTTACGCAGTAAGATAAATTTTGAATTCGCCTTCGCGAAAAGTACTTTGTCATCACTTTGTCTTCTTTTCCTTCCAATCTCGCATGCAGAAGGTACTTCATAATTTCTCTAGATCTTACTGTAATGCTATGGTATGTGTTATTTATTGATATAAATATTAAGTTCCTGCTTTGTTGTATAATTCAATTCACTAGCATTAACTGCTAATATTCCGTACCTTCCAAATTTTTAATAGATGGTAATGAGTGCATTTAGAGGATAATTATGATTTGGTTTTAAAATTAATCATATACTGTTAAAGTTATAATATATTTATGAACTAATTAAAAGTCACGCAGCGCTATGGATCGAGATATAATTGGAGTCTCATCGAAGAATAGAATTGTGAAGTAGTAGTGGGCTGGTCACCAGTGGTGAGGGGTCCCTATAACCCGGTCCCTACCGGCTTCCCAATGGGTCGCATGGTGTATTACCAATTAAATCGAGGTGAGATTTCTTTATACCGGCGGCTTATCTATTGAATATATATATTAATATGTCAGTGACATGTCATCTCACCGCAATGCAGCCAGGCGTAACCTATCAATGTTCGACAGGAGCGGCCGCAAAACCGTTACGTGTGTTACGCTACACTAAATTGAAGCAGTGACATGAGGAGATAATTTCTAGCTCAATAATTCTAATTCAACGAGAACTAAATCGCCATAAATGCCATCATAATAAAATACAAATATTTGCGCAATTTCATCACCTTCCAAAGACACTCATTACCATCTTTTGATTTCTTATTACCATCAAAAACTTTTTTACATTCCTATGATATTATCCTAGATTAAACGTGGCTCTGACACAGGATTTTCTCCATGCACCCAACCCCGAAAAAAAGCCTGCGGCAGGGCCACGTTCGACTAATTACTGTCATATTTACTACTTTTAACATCGATAGCTTAGTTTTACCTTATCTATCATGCCAAATTTTTCAAGAAAGACAAGTTATCCATCAGAATTTTACATTGTCTCATCTATTTTTACCCGACTACCCAAATGGGAATTGTGATTTTTACTAACGTAGTCAAAAACTTTAAACCTTATACGCATGCAAGAATATTTTTCGATAGACGGGGTCTAACTTCTGTACCTATTTAGTTACGATTCTTCTTCTTCATCATCCCGGCGTTATTCTCAGTTGCATCCGCATCAGTGACAGGAAGATATCGTATTAATCTTCCTCTGAGATAAAAAACGTAAATGATAAAAATGGCTGCTGTATGATATATGATACAGTAGTATTTATTTTGATCTTAAGGTTAATTATAGTTATAAAATAAAAAGGAATTTACCATTACGTTATTATGAACTTTGATCGAGAAAAACAATAAAGAAACACTCAATGTTTTTTAGTATAGTGTTTTGAGTGGAAACTTCCATGGTCTAATCCGTGTCGACACAACATAATATAGTATGAATATAGTAGTCAAATCAGCTTAAGAATAAAATTGATCGGGTTTCGCGAGACTCAAAGCATATAACAACCTATAAATAAGAGTATTATAAGGGTAAGTTTTTTTTCTGTTAAACGGATTATAAAAGTATAAAATATTACTTACAGTTACCCAAAAACGTTTTCTGAATCAAATCTATTTTTACTAGCTCTTTTGCTAACTGGCATCGTGTGAAAACTTTCCCCTCACACAATTTAAACACGACCACGGACACAACCAAGAAAATAATTTGAATTTTCATTAATACTGTTTGTAAAATATATTTTGATGAATGGAGGAGCACGCTTGCCGTCGTTCAAAGAATATTAAAGGAAATTGACAGTATATGTATAAATGATAAGGAAAGATAAAACTACCTACTTAAGTACTTGAATAACTATTTATAGAATCGAGTGTTTGCCCGACACACATTGTTTAAGAAACCGGGAATTTGAGTAGATAGGACTTACATATTAAAGTTTAAAAGCTGAAGGGTTACTTGTTTAAGAGTTTCAAAGTATATCCGACGAAGGAGCCCCGAAAAAATGTGACATGTGTTTTTTTTGTCTAAACATCGATAGACGCTTTGGGCATTTTTTAGAATATTTATTGAGATAAGAAAGATGGAGAAGAAAAGCAAAGGTTTTATTGTAATAGCAAAGGTATTACAATACCGACACAAGCTCACTCTCAACGCAAGCAAAGCTTTGCTTAGCTGAAGAGGTTAACGGGAATACTTTTAAAAAATATTGTAAAATATAAAGACAAACATCCATAATAAAACAATAATTTATTAGACCGTAAGATATGACATCAACCAAATTTTGAAAAGTAGGTTTGAAAAAATAAAATTACAATAAGGCTTAAAAACAATTGTAGATATAACATTAGATTTCTATTTAGCTAAACAGATCTCAAAGGTCAAAACTTGAAGATGTTAAAGGTTATCTGAATTTGCGGAGACATGTACAATCTCGACTTGCAGCAGACTATGCACAGTTTGTTGGCCGTGTGGTTCCCAGCAGAGTAGAATTCGGGCCACCCCTTCTCTTCCCATGCGGTGTCGTACAAGGCGACTAAGAGATAGGACTGATTAACTTTAAAATCAGACAGATAAGATGCATGGCTCGAGTCAACAATAGTTCCCGGAATACGGCTATAGGCTCACCCCCTACTACGTGGGACCGAATACAGATTGGTGAAATGTGGGTGTTAATTCACCTCTGCCTAACCCTCCGGGGATAAAGGCGTGATTATATGTATGTATGTGTATGCACAGTTTTAATCAGTCTCGGTCAAAAACGAACTTTGCACTACATTATGCTTAACTGAAGGCAAGTTCTTATTATGATGTGGAAAAGATGATGCAAGAGATTCTATGCAACTTGAAATAATGAATGGATTTTTACAATAAAAGAGGGTTGGATGTGATGAGTATTTATTAATTTATGTTATTATGATATTAGATTATTAGTCCAAAATAACTAATTATTATTATGTTTATCGCGGTTATCATTTTTAGTAAATTTACAAATAGGCTTACGCAGCTAGTTTAATCTACAATAGGATATTAAAACCACCAGAGATACGTGGATTGTTAAAGTCTACCATAAAAAAGAAGTAGGTGGTAGATTGGAACGCATAGCGGATTTGCTTTTGAGTAAATTAAGATTTCAGGCTAGATGGATCTGTTCAATTAAAATATTACAATTTTATTATTTTATCAATTCGCTATCGTAATTATCAAATTGCATATCATCTCTTGACTTATTGATAAGATACTAGACGTACAGGAAAATTGATCGCTATTATTACATGCTTATACAATTTCGAGGATGATACACATTCATATAATAACGCCTCTTTTTCAAAAGAGGCTAGACAGAGGTCAATGTACATTCACCAAAACTAAAATTATTTCCAAATAATCAAGGGATTATTTTGGGTGCGGCCGCTCTGCCGGTTGCTTTCTCGTCAGGGTTGGTTGGTTAGATAGCAGTCACAATAGCCACATAAGCCAAAATCTAAACAAGGAGCAAGTATACCCGGACTCCGAGATGAAAGCGTTCTATACAAGTAGGAACAGCGTTAAGATGAAGAGTTTATGAGCAATTCAGATGATTGCATAAAAATTTATCCATTATAACTATGGAACATAATTTTTGGGGTGATTTAAATTGGCGCTCTACAAATTCGTGCAGAAATACAAATGAATTTAACAGTTTAACGACATGACATGTGAAAAAAAAATCGTTTTTGTAGAAGTTCTAATTATTTATGGTTTATGCCTAGTTAAATATTTATTAATGAATGCTTAATTGTACAACGTGGCAGCAATTAATGCCGGGAATTGTAAATCAGTATGATTTAATTAATTGGCGACTTAGTGCGATAATGTCGTTGAATTCATTTGCATGAATGATATAACTATAATAAATAGCTAATAGTATTGTATATAGGCATATCACTATTTAGGAATTTGGAATTATAGACGAGTTATATTTAATAAAATAATAAATAATATTCCACAACATTTCACACAACGCTATCTAGATCCATGGTTGCATAGCTTAACTAACTACTGTTATGGAATCTAGAATGCGGATAAACATACTTAGATACTTTTTTTTTATTTAAGTATATGTTAGAGATAGTTCGTTTATTTGGGGAAAATTCTCAGAAGAAACGGGCAAATTATCGATCGGCTATCAATGGACACCATAACAGCCCCTCTAGACAAGTAGTTATTCGTTGGCCGGCGCTTGATGAAATAGAATGACGAATTTATAGGATTTACCGTTTATGACATGCGTTAACCATTGTCATATACGTCAAATCCCATACATTCTATTGACATTATTTGTCTAGAGGGCCAACGAATGCCATTTGTCTAGAGGGGCAGAACCAAAGTTAAGGTGTAACTGGTCGTAAGATTTTGAGCGGAATCGAGAAAGTTTGAGAAAGCACCGTGATAACTGGATCTACCACGCTCTCCACAAGAGGAGAGATGAGGAATTGCATGAAGGGACCGCATATTGAAACTATTTTTTTTTAATACTGTACCTATACTTCCTTACATATTTATTACAAAATAACCGCGACTAATACAAATACACATACCTATTGTTACAAACAAATAAACTTAAATCAAACCAGCAAACTATAAAGTAGCAGTAAAAGTCTTTAAAACAAAATCGTCATAAATGTGTGGACAAGTTTTAACTAATTCGTGAAAAATAGGCGTTTTATACAATGGATTGCCGTTAGGCTATCGCCGATATAAACAGCCTCCAAAAATAAACCATGGCGTAAAAAATTGCAGTATAGGCTTAAAAATTTTGTCGTGCATTTACGAAGCTAAACAATTTATCCTGGCAATCTATTATAGCACTTTAAAACGCGAAAGCTTTTCACTTAGATATTTATGATGCACGATTGCACCGTACCATATTGATTGAGTTAAGAATGTTCATGGGTTTATGTAACTTTATAGGAATGTAATATAGCATTCCCCGCTCTGACCGTGCCTATAAATATGGCAGTGATTCAAGACTTCGCTTCAGTCGCAAATCAGCCGCCGACGAGGCAAGGTCTCCGAAGTCGTCGTCGCCCGGCCCTGCGCCACTGAAGATGTCGACCGCAGTGATCGACGAAACGTCTGGAATGCAAGTTTGACATAGACCACGGCCAAATAGCCCGGAAGCAGTATATTCTACATAATATAGTATTATTTATTTATTTAAGGAGATTGTATTCACCATATTAAGTAAACGATTGATAGCCTCTAGAGCGTAGCGGTAGTGAGCACGGCCGCTTCGCAGGAGGCGCGGGTTCGATCCCCTCTGAATGAAAATACTCGTATGCATGAATGGGTATTTACATTAATCTGGTCGTGCCTCGGAGATCACATTAAACCGTCGGTACCGGTTGCCATACGAGCATCTATAGCAGTCGGTACGGGTAGCTGGAGCCCTAAAAATTCCAACAACTGGTTTAACTTAACTGCGACTGTGGTGGTCAAATGGCAGTCGCTTCACGAAAAATATCGAAGTTCTGCCAAATCTGCAGTCAGACAGGTAAAGCAAACCCCAGACTCCTAATTGAAAGCTTCGGATGTGACTGGGATTAACGCTAGGACGAAGAAAAAGTAAAATAAGCTATTGCTAAGCCTGAGGTTGTGACTCGAATTTTCTTTCTATGCTAATATTTATTATGATATTACACTACACTACTCAGACCTAATCGAAGTATAGATAAGTAAATGTTAACTATTGAGTACTCTGTGAGGGTGTTACTGCTTTAGTAGTACTATGAGCCTTAATATTGTTAGGTTAATTTGCAACACCGCATAACCTTTTACTACCGTACTCGCTTCTGTACCGTACCGTTGCAATTCCAAGTTTAATTAGTTAAAATTGTCATCCCTGACTATCTTCATTTTCTTCTTTATACTTTTAAATACTAATAACCTCACCACAGTTAGTAAATTCAAATCCTCAGATAAGTATGGCCTCCAGTCTCGACACTGACATCTTTAAATGCAAATCTTTAACATTTAGAATTGAAGTTAAAGAGGCTAAAGTCTTAGCGATAAAAAGTTTTAATTAGCCATGGAGTCCCGTCTACACCTGTAGACGGACGCTATTTGCATACAGTAGGGACTTTCTCGTTCGTTTATTTAATCTACAAAGAGATTATTTTAACTTAAATGTCAAGAAATAGATAAATGGAAAAAAATATAGAAACCTACGAGAAAAGCTACATCCTATAAATTTTCATATACAGGCAGCGTTCTCCCCCGTCCCCTACGTCATTAGTTCATTAACCCATAAATGAGATAATGGTCAAACACAATCCAACACAATAATAAAAAAACATAAAAAGTTTGATTATAAGACTTATTCGCAAACATGCATCTATTGTGAGATAACAATATATAGGAAGTAGTTATTTGTAAGATTACTGGTCTAAAGATCTGGGTCATATTCTCAGATTTATTAGAGCAAGAACATTGTCCGTCCTAATTCACTCCATCTCCTTTGATGAGATAGACGTCTCATCATTATCCGTCTAATACTTACGTAAAAGAAATTTTGCGCAACGCGAATCTATTTCTAGATTTTGAGTATTAACAAGGATTATAAGAGACGATTACCAATTTTAGTGTAAGGATTGAGACACTTCAACTAGTTGATGAATATTAAAGTAGCGATTCGGATACTCCATTGCTCATTGAATGTGGTATTATTTTGTCAAGATTGTAAAAGGAAAAACATTCTTCAGTTTTTTTTATTAGATCAAGAAAATTGCCCGACTTAATTCACACCAGCTCGTTGGAATCAATAAGAATTTTATTGGCAACGGGCTAACCACATCTGCCTCGTGAAGGGAAATGAGTGTACAAGCAAAGTAAAAAAATAAGCCACAATTGTGGTTTAAAGATTGATTGTGTCAACTAAACTCTTTTTACTGAATCCATCTCACAATATGCACACTATCTCAGATTGCACTAAAACTAGTAACCAACCACAATCTGTAGGTCCTATCACTCCAATCACAGAAATCAAATACACAAAAATGTAATTTAGCAATATCGGATCAAGTAAACCAGTTTGTAACCCTTGTTTTAAACGTTTGCATACCGCCTAAAACTTGTCTGACCTTTGAAATGATCTGAACCGATTTACAGGACGACTCAAACTGAGTTATAGAACGCGACCTCAGGTGAGGCCACGAAGGCGGCAACTTTGAAATTAGTTTAGGTAAATCTGTTTGAACTGTAAATGTTGTTTATGTTTAATAGAACGATGCGATGGAGGAAATTGTTCTTTGCCAGCGGTACCTGATTTATCTAAGTAACCTTAGTAACTTTTATTATAGAGAATAAATTTATATTAACCATCTTTAAAGTAACAATTTACCAAATATTATTTAATAAATGTTTAGAAAAGTGAACTGTTGACACTATTAAAACAGTACGTAATGGATACTTTATTTGTATTTGGTTTCACTTGAATAATATAGAACTTTGCATTTAGCTTTGCGATTTCCATTATAAATAGTGGGCTTTAAATATTAGTCAACTGAAATTGAAAATACGTAAATGTATTCAATATAAAAGTAATCTTAATACCTATTACCTTAATAGACAGCCTCCGTGGCGCGGTGGTAGTGAACGCGGCCGCTACGCAGGAGGCGCGGGTTCGATCCTGTATTTACAAAAAAAATGTATCTAAGTATGTTTATTCGCATTCTAGATTCCATAATACATACAAGCTAGTTAAGCTATGCTTACCATGGATCTAGATAGTGTTGTGTGAAATGTTGTGGAATATTTAATTATTTATTTGCTTTTGAAGATACATTACAACTGTCTCGGATAAAGGTCGTGATACACATAACGTCATTGTCAATTATTGTGATAGAAATGTGGCGACCGGTAACAAAAGAATTCGCTGTTTTGTCGTAATGAACCTCGCTTGTAGTGATTCGGGACATCAATAAGTAGGCGTGGAAAATACCTATTTATTAGTGTAACGGTTATTCGGTTTGGTATAAGATTAATTATGTAGAGACGTATTTGAATAAATATTTAATTTTCATCGGGTTTGAGATTTGCAAATGGGTACCGCCTGCTATAAAGCTTGTTTCGATCTTTTCAGCATCAGTCGGGGATTTTTATTTTTAATAATTTATTTTATATTTTACTTTTTAGTTATGAAATATATATTTTTGTAATCGTCTTCTCATTTTATTCATTTTGATACCCCACTCGATAAATTTGAGTGAACTTTTTTTTACCAAAATCCACCATTTTCATTTTAGGGTTCCGTACCCAAAGAGTAAAAACGGAACCTTATTACTAACACTTTGCTGTCCGTCCCTCCGTCCATCTGTCACCAGGCTGTACCACAAGATCCGTTATAGCCAGACAGTTGAAATTTTCACAGATTGTGTATTTCTGTTGCCGCTATAACTACAAATACTAAAAACAAAAAAATAATGATAATTAAGGGGGCTCCCATACAAAAATGTGATATTTTAGCCCTTTTTCAGTCGCCGAGCTAGATCTCAAGAACCGTAATAGCTAGACAGTTGAAATTTGCACAGATTATTTATTTTTACTTTGGCTATAACAACAAATATTAAAAATAAAATAATATTTAAGGGGGGCTTCCATGCATCAAAAGTATTATTTTTTTACCGTTTTTTGCTCGATATTAATAATGGCTACACGTAGACGCTAAAAATAATTACAAATTATGAAGGTTATATAATTACTTGTAGCCTTTTTTCTGGTACGGAACCCTTCGTGCGCGAGTCCGACTCGCACTTGGCCGGTTTTTTTTTTGTTTTTTTTTTTTATATACCCAGTGTCATTCTCACGCTGAATACAAATCTAACGACACCTCTCAAGCTAAAATCCATCGAGCTGTTCATGCTGCAGAGCGTGCCAAACAATTATACATACATATATGTGTATAAATACTCTCGAAAAACATAACCCTCCTACTGGCGCAGTCGGGTAAAAATATTATAAGACAAAAATTATCCATACTAATAATTCGATAGTAGTACGAGATAGTAGTACTGCATAGTTAATATTTATAATGCATACTCTCAAATGTATGCAAGCGCATTACTGCCGAACCCACTGCTTCAAGTTGAATATAATCAATAATTGTTAAGTGTTTTCTGTTTGTTATTTCGTGGCCAAGGTCGGCATTAAAAAAAATTAGTTCCCTAATTGTTTTTTTTCGGAATCGGAATTCTATCCGGGTGGAAAAAAATTGGTGGTACGAATTTTGCCTGATCAGCCAATAGTTCCATAATAATAGTAACTTTGTAATTGTAGTTCTTTTTAAAACTTTATACAAATACTACAATCTGAAAATGCACATCCATTGCAATTGTAGTGGGTGCCCCTGCACTACCACAGCAACAACGACACCTGATATACTCTGACGGAGGTTTTACTTACAGAGTTCAGACGACTCCGTCGGTACTGGAAAATCTGTCAAACCAATCAAAACTAATAATCCATAATATTATTTCTTGTAATCTAATTTTGGGGAACAATAAAGAGTTATCTATCCATCTATCTAAACGGATCTCAACCTCTAAAGTGCAAATTTTGGATGCAACTAAGAAATTACTATGAATAGTTATAATGTCATTACTATTTGATTGAAGCCCCTAACAAAATGTAAAACAAACTATAAACAATTTTAAGATTTCCTTAGACGGATTTCTTGTTGAACATAATATCAAAAGCCTTAATTTTGTGAACGTCAGAGAGTAAGCAGTTTCGCTGTATAGCAAAATCTATTTAATTAAATATTCCAAATTTCTGAAAACAGCTCCGGGCCTTTTTTCAGTTTTATGCAAATTCTTAGATCAACGTCGAAACGCCATCAAGTCTCAATCTCATTGAATATGTAAATCGCAGGTAAAATTGAAAATGCCTTCCTATCACCCATTAGTTTAGTAAGCGGTCTCGTTTTGGGACCGAACTTGGAGATTTGGGGTTTGTAATCTTTATTAAAGGATTTCCGAGAGGCAGTATTCATGAAGTTAACAATATCCATTTGAATTTTCATTTTTAACCGAAATAAGCAATCAATAAAGTAAAGGATCGCATTTCTCTAGTGACGCTCTAGTTTTGAAAGTCTAAAGAAGATTTTCTGATTGTTAAACAAGTACGAGTTCAAGTGTATACTTTACTATGTGAACGATACAGTTACTCAATGAGTCGTAATAATATACATAATATTAATAAATTTAATTTACTGTAGTGCTGCTCCGTTTATTAATTAGCTGTTTCTAAAATGCCGAAACTACTAGCTACCAACTACCAGACATTAACCAGTTTGAAGAAACTGGTTAGTTTTCTTTATGCCAGAAATTTTTATGTAGTTCTAATGGTGAAGGTTACTGGAGATACCAATGCTAAAGATAAAATAACAATCAACATCTCTCGTGGTTCGTAGTTATATCCGTAGCTTTCATCTCGGTCTAAGGACCGCTTACTTTTTCTCCTACCATTTATTTGTTTAGCTAATACGGCTCTTATAAGAACAACTGCCACTTGACTTACCAACCTTGAAAGGTAAGCCTGCGCCTTATTTTTTTTTATTAGAACCAAAAAACAGTTATGGGGTACAAAAAATTCCTAAAAACTAGATTTCCAAGATAAAAATGCATAACCCACACTATTCTTCATGAAGTAATAAATTTATGTTTGAAAATACGGACGCGTAGTTCCACTTACGTACTAAACAAAAATAAATTTGGTTTCGAGAAATCACCTCCTACAGAATGACACCCGATTAGGAATCATTTGCGAGAGTTACAGACAACATTGTCTTCAAATTTTTCTTTTTAATAAAATGTGAGTTGTAGGTTGTCAGTAATCGGTGCAGAGGCACCTCTGCTCCCCCACGTTTGTTCTCCACTTTCCTGTGTAAAACAATCTGGGCAAGCACACCTCCCGTCGAACAGTCATAGGGACCACATAACATAATTTATGAGTAAGTTGAATGCCATTGAATTTATTATTGTATAACCATCAGCAATTCACGTCTTTGCTCCAAGCTCATTTTAACAGTTCTGTGTAAGGAAATGGGTAGTACGAAGGAATTTGTTATCATTAAGCAAAAGTGCTTTTTAAAGAAGGCCCATTGATCTTGTAGATAGTTCCTGAAGTTAATAACAACAACATTTTAACAATTCGGGTTACACGAAGTACTGTATTCAAATTATATACAATGTGCAGTAACAAGTATGTAGCTGTGTTGCTTTTGAGTTGTTGCAGATATAGAAACTACTGAAATGTCACATAAATTGAAACAATATTAATATCGAACATAACTTTTCTGATGCTAAGTACCATAATGTTATCAGTATATTAATAGTAGTAATATAATTATATTAGGAACAAGTAAAGAAAAAAATAATAGGTGCATTATGACAGTCGTAGTCTAGGGTTAGAGTGTATTAATCGGTTGTGAGAAGAATCAATTCAAATTATAAAAGAGGAATTGCATCGTTGCCTGAAGAATGTAACTTTTGTTACATTTTACGTTACTTTCGACCCGAATCGCATTTCATCATTATTATCCAATTCACGAGCTATATCACCGGTGATAACAACTGTATTGTATGAAAAATACCAGCAAAGGTGATACCAGTGACCACTTCTTTCCCTTTTCACTACAACCATAAAGTTTGCTTTTGTTTGAACAACTATCAACCAAAGCGCAATATAGGAATATTTTCAGTTCAGTAGGTAGTGTGGTAATATTGTTTTGTTTTCTTTGTTACTTCAATATTTAAAAAAAACGTAACGAAAAGTAACGAGCATAGATAAACTTCTCACGATTAAAATGTAACAACTTACGACAATATAGCCACAACACTAACATTAAAAACCAAAAACCATAAAACGTAGCTGTCTTACGAGGTCTCGCAGAAATAAAGAATCACACCACAGTTCAAATTATTTTAGACAACATAAATTAAAATACAAACATAAACATTTAAACTGAAATACGTCACACTATTTTTTTAAACGTGCTATCATAAGGTGATACTACAGAATCATGTAATGATACTCTGTACCATCATGGTTATTAAAATTTAAATTAAACTCTATAGTTAAATGAGGGATCAAAGATCCCCAATCATAATTAAACTTATACAAATGCTCTTCAATTATCAGATTTCACAAGTCACTTCCACCAACTCTATCCCAGTAGAAAGTCATCAAGTGGAAATAATTAGGGCGACCACAAAAACAATTTGTGGTCCGTGACTGCGATATCCATCCGCCAGCCATTTGTTTGCCGTCTACCGTCATTTTCTCACTGTTGTTAAAGTTAATTTTTTAATAGTCCATGAATTATGGAAGCGTTTGTTGCAAAGCTATCCTGAGTGGTGCTATCTTTTGTTATATTGTACTTTGTTATACAGTATTAGATTTTGTGTTTATGTTTTTGAGTATTTTTTTTTTATAACTCTCATGTCTATATTATTATTTTCTTTATTTTATTGATTTATTGAGACATTTGATACAATTCGGTGGTCAATTTTTAACACAGTCAAATGTTGCCATTATTGTATAACTACAATAAGGGTAACATTCGATTGTCTAACGCGTAAACAGTGCCTCTTCAACTAGGTTTAACCTGTATCTTAAGAGCCAGTTTTTGGATAATAATGGCTACAATTACATGTTGGAAAGTCTTACAAATGTTCGTGCATCTATTTATGTGTATAATTGCACATTATGTATCTAATTTTTAACACAGTCAAATGTTGCCATTATTGTATAACTACAATAAGGGTAACATTCGATTGTCTAACGCGTAAACACTGCCTCTTCAACTAGGTTTAACCTGTATCTTAAGAGCCAGTTTTTGGATAATAATGGCTACAATTACATGTTGGAAAGTCTTACAAATGTTCGTGCATCTATTTATGTGTATAATTGCACATTATGTATTCCGGTAAAAATGTTTATCAAAAAAAGAAACAAAAATCTAAAACTAAAAGGTGTGTGTGTGTGTGAGTTCATTCAGGCGCGCGCGAGCGTGTTTGTATGGCTGGCCGTAAGTATGAGTTGTATCTTATGAATTCCACTAGTGATTCTGTAGTCTCATAGTCTTTATAAAGTAGCCACTCTGTTACCTCTGATTTCATTTTATATGCTTTGAGAATGACATTTTCAGTTAATTGTTTTAATCTCTTATACATTTTATCACGGTTTCTGATGCATTTAAGCAATACCTGCGTGATCCATGGCTTTATAATTCTTTTTTGCCGCGTAACCTTCTTTTGGCTTCTATTTTTATTTATGACTGATTTCATTATAGATATGAATGTATTCATACCTGTATTAATGCATTGCATCGAGTAAATTGGTGAAAAGTCAGTATTCATTCAGTGGCGCAGGTCCGGGCGACGACGAGTTCGGAGACCTTGCCTCGTCGGCGGCTGAGTTGCGACTGCAAACAGCCCGGAAGCAGTATATTCTACATGCAACGCCGGCCGTGAAAGCCTGAAGACTTATATTCAAATATTGAGTATATACCCTATGGTCCTCCACGACTGTAAAATAACATTATTATCATGGTTAAAATCTATGAATTATGCATATACCGAAGAGCTCTTGCATATTGTATCTTAACATAATCCATAATTCAATATTCTGTCTGTCCCTTAACACTTTTTAACCTAACAATTATTTATTATTTTAAATAAAGCGTATCTATATCTATGTACATCACAAAACACACACACATTTCAGATTGTTATTTTTATAAAATCAAAAAGGTACTTACCTGACTAGCTTCTTATGTAATGTGGAGAGCGAGGCCTCCTAACACAGGTAATGTTTACTTAAAAGGAGTGCCTCAAACACTTTAAATACTGGCATGTAAGAAAATGATAATAAACTAATTTTGAATTTGAATATTTAGGAAGTTATTGAGATTTAATTCCTTAGAATATGATGGCAATTTAGTTGTCTATTTCGCATATCAATCAGACAGGTTACGTCGGCAAAAGTGGCTCCCAAACCAAATGTTGCAATTGATGGTTTACGTAAATGTATGATATGAATGTATGATAAAACTAGTGTAAACTTTGATGATTGTGTACTATGTCTTGTACTATTATCTATTCTGTGACTATGTGTAGTTTCGGTATGTGTTAGTGTACATTGAGAGAGAATATATTTTCAGTGATCTTAACAAGATTTACAAATTTATAATTGACAATTGCTAAATTATATAGATATGTTATTGTAGAGTAGTCTTCATATAGTCACGAATGTTCTATGTCACGTAGGCAAGTCTCAGACCTTACTTTGATTTGTTTCTCTCCCTCCTTTTTACGTAGCTAGATATTTTCACTAGCGATCCAACAAAAGTTGTATGTATTATTTTTGGCGAAGTCTCGAGTTTGGTGACACAATTTTTTTTGACTTGGAGGTATTTTTTTCAGCTACGTGGATAGGTTGTCGTTTTATGCTAATATTTTCTGTGTGAAGTTTGTCTTTTATACCTTTATCCTTCTTGAACAAACGGGCGGCGTTTAGTAACATTTGTTTGGTGTCTACATTTTTAAATTCTTATCGGGCGGGGCTGCAGTGTAATTACTTGATTTGCCAGGTAGGCGTTATATATCTCGAAAATCAGAGTTGATGATAGGTACTCCAACTATTTTTCAGATGTTGCATACGATCTCCTTAATATTGTCAGTTGTTTCAGTCTCCTTCAAAGGGATATTTCTTATTTCAACGCTTGAGGACCTTGATCTGCTCTGGAGATCTTTTATTTTATTTTCTAAGCTTTTATGTAAGTTGTTTGTTCCTTTCTTTCTTTCCTTGGAATTTCAACCGCCCTTTTTAGGTCTTAGAACTGTTTGTTTATAAAAGATATTGACTGAATGATCTCTTCGTTTGAGTTTTGTATTTCGACGTTTGTAGCTCGGATCTCATTACTTTGTTTGTAATATCTGCTAATTTAGTAGTTTGTTCCGAGAACATCAAAGAAATGGACGAGTCTGTTGTTTTTTCCAATTTGCGTGCGTAAGTTGAAAATCCTGCGAGTCCAAAAGAGGAGAGTTTTCATTACGCGGGCGCTTGTTTCTACTATTTCTATTATCAGTCATAGTTTCTGCCGTGGTATATGTCCGGTTCAGATTGAGTTTGGGTTAGGTTGCTATTTGTTTTAGTTGGGGTGCCTTGAACTCCTGCCATCCCGTTCCTGTTAGCTAAAGCGTAACCGATGAAAGTGTAGAATAGAATATATAAATTCCCCCGCTCTTTGCTGCAGCCACCAGTTGTTGCAGCAGCAATACTGAATGCAAATTGTCAAAGGTTTGACGAGAATATCAGCGTATTAAAAAAGGCATGGAGAGAATATTAGCGCAAAAAATAAATTACAAATCGCGTATTAAATTTGTGATGTTGGTAGTACTTTCTTTGTCACGTTCTTTGTCAGCCCAGGTTCCAATATGTCAAAGTCAGATGTTCTAGTACTTCTTG
Source organism: Eilema caniola (assembly GCA_949126895.1). Lineage (NCBI taxonomy): Eukaryota > Metazoa > Arthropoda > Insecta > Lepidoptera > Erebidae > Eilema > Eilema caniola. The sequence continues at coordinate 8,277,955 of OX421460.1, read as the reverse complement.
TTGGTTTTGCCCCCTAAAATCCAACCACGCGTCCTGATCGTCCACCTGAATCTCGTGGGGGGCGGACACACGGAAACAAATTTACTGGCGTGGCTAACGTCGCTCTGGTACACTCGACATTGGCGTGTCGCCTTTAATAATTTTATACTACATTTTACTTGACATTGGCGAGTTGTGGCGATTTGCTGCAGGCCATTTTGCAGAAGTTGAAGTTGTTGGTTTTTTGCTTGCTTGTGTGTATTCGACAAGTATATGAAACAGTTGTGGAACAGCTGTTTATCCATGTCTGAGTGTGTTAACGCCTGTAATGTTATGAAGAGCAATCCGCGAGGACGAGTTAACTTAAAGCGAGACGTCTACATACATCAAGAAATTAGAAATCAAAATGAAAACTCATAATTAAAATCACTTTTACTATTGTCAACGTTGCAATAAAACTTCTGTACTGCCTCTAAATATTTTATTTAAAGTAAAGTTTTTTTTCTAACCGGGAACCACTGAGTCCCGCTATAAACAGAGTGTGATTCCAACGGTGTGATTTAAATTGAATAAATGGCAGTCAATTATCTCTTCTTAAAATAAATAAATGTTTATTGCAAAGCTTCAGAACAGAATTTTCTTTCTACATATAGCACCCACAAAATATTAATATTAATAACACGCCCTGAAGGTCAGTATTACAGTAAGGTATACAGAGTTAGCTATTAATTTTGGTAACCAAACTGAGAAAGAAAATGAATAAAAATAAACAATTACAACTCAAGTACAGCCACATCCGCATCCGCCACTATACAACAAAGTTAGCGAAAACATCACGAAAACAAGGAGCAGCGGACCCGGTTTTAAAGTTTGTGCAAATAACATCATAGATTTTGGTTTCCGGACATGGTCGTCGTCTTCATCCAAGCGTTAATATAGAAGAAGAAGAAGAAGAAGTCGCCTCCGAAACGTTCAGCTTGGAACCTGGGGTTCGCTTTACCAGTCTAACTACAGATTTGGCTGACTGGCCACGGTCAGTCTTCGACTTTTGTTATGACACATAATAGTGCTAATTTTCGATAATTATGATCTATGCATGAGTCATAAAATGTTTTATAAAAAGCGGCCAAGCGCGAGTCGAACTCGCCCGTGAAGGGTTCCGTAGCAGCAAGTAGGTAAATTGCGGTTTACGATTTATGACGTATTAAACAACAACTACTTACTAGATCACGTTCAAACCAATTTTCGGTGGAAGTTTGTATGGTAATATACATCATATATTTTTTTAGTTTTATCATTCTCTTATTATAGAAGTTACGGGGGGGGGGGGGGGGGACAAATTTTACCATTATTGAGTTTCAGTTCTAAGTATGGGGAACCCCCAAGATTTTTATTTTTATTTTTGTGTGAAAATCTTGATGCGGTTCACAGAATACATCTACTTACCTAGTTTCAACAGTTTAGTTCTTATAGTTTCAGAAAAAAAAATCTGTGACATACGGACGGACAGACAGACATGACGAATCTATAAGGGTGCCGTTTTTTGCCTTTTGGCTACGGAACCCTAAAAATCATAAAATAGCACTTTCAAGTGTTATTCAGTAAATAAAAAAAAAGTTGATTATCATTGTTAAAATGCCAGCGACCCCAAAAGGAATTAAAGTAAAAAAGTACTTCAATAGTAAAACTATCCAGGAAAGAAAGCTTTTTAAGACAAACATTTCAAATATTTATTATCCAAAAACTTTCTTATCTACGACTTAGTGGGGTTTTGCGTTAAAGTGAAAAGGGTCCACTCAATTTCCGTTCTTATTCGTCGCCTCTTGAATGATCATCTATCTCTTTTGCGCTAATTGCAACCTGAATGTGCTCGAACGAAAGATGTGACGTTTACTTTCAAACGAGAGAGCAACGTCAGAAACATTCTCCATTAAAATAGTTTTACCGAAGTTGGGTAGTTGTCGAAAATGTGGAAGTTACTCTCTGAATTATTTTAGTAAGTACGTGTTTTGGTGTGTTATTTCCCTTTGTTTCTTTATTCTTTTGTTTGTAACATTCACACTAGGGTTTTCATGTAGCGTGCAATATTGTTTTGTTAATAAATAACTGCTTTAAGCACAGTGTATGAAAATTATCTCGTGAACGCTATGCTTCCAAAAGAATTTGGACTTGCTATACCAGCTATGGTAATTTTTCATTTTTGCCTGCACGGTCTGGGGGAAGTACAAAGAAAGGTAAAAACGAGGGTTGAAATAACTCTAACTCTGCACGTTAATATTAATTAGAAATTTATTAGTATTTATACAAAGCTCATAGTTCGCTAAATATTCCATTTTTAGTTACATAAATACGTATTTCATATTTACATTAAATAAGTAAATATTCATCTTGCATTATATATAATTACATGATGGGGTGTATTTAAGTGAATGATTTGAAAACTGAATTTATAACGTTTGATGTTTTTACTTCCGACCATCGTTCATTTTGCTTTTCCATTGATATAATATATTTGCATACATCTCTACAGTAATATATCGAAGTGTGTTTACAAAAAAATAAAAAGATTCAGGAGCAAAATAAATAAAAGATATAGTTCAAAAGTCCGTTGAATTTCCATCCTAGTGCTAGTTAATTCAAGAGGACACTCGGCTCATATCTTAAAGTTTTCTGGATTGTTATTAACCCGTCTTGAATAAAGCGATAAAGAATTTCATCCTCATTCTTTATTTGACATTGGTCTTTTGAGTAGTTCTCCTACAATTAAATAGTTCCTTTTAAGATTTTATTTTTAATTTCCCGGGCAAATTTATTGTCAAACACAAAATATAATTACAGCTTATACTGTTGATTGATGGCACTTGCTACACATCTTCAAAAATATCCTGACCAACATGTATCAACATTTGATAATGCCGTAAGGCGAAACCGGCATATCAAAGGTTGATACATGTATCAACCCTTGTAATAGTACAAGTATTTTAATTGAAGAAATATAATTACATTTAAAACTAGAAGCTATTATTAAAATAATCTAAAATAAATAAATATAATAGCACTGTGCTTAAAGCAGTTATTTATTAACAAAAAAAATATTTACATACATAATGCGTCGTGAAATTCCTCCGCATCATCACCGAAAGGTAACGTTCCCAGAAGGCTGGCAGCATTGCCACGTTGGATGGCAATGATTATCCTTTGTGCAAGATAATAACCAGCCTTCTGGTCACGCGTGGTCAACTATCTAAGATTGAATATTACCTGAAATTCATAGTTTCAGTTCATGATAAGAGGAATAAGGTTTGACGTTCCTCCAACACATAACAACGATCCTCTTATAGGGCTAGCCCTAATTTGGACGGAGGTGTTTGATCTGGTCGTCCCTATTGGAGGATATTGGATCTTAACTTTATTCTCGACTGCACCTGAAACTTTCACATTAACAGAGTCCGCTTGCTTCGTCTCTTTTTGATTTGGTTTGTGCTTTGTGCAGGTAAAGCTGGCTTGACTCTGAAAGTCTAGGCTAGCATAATAAGAGTAAAATTAAATTTAAAGTAAATTTCAACTTTATAATTTAAATAGTTCTTATCATAAGCATGTGTTGCGGCAAACTTAATATTCTACAATCGTGTAGCCCTACAATATTTGATTTGGTAACGGTTAATTTCTATATAAAAACATCTACACATGAAGTAATGTTTTTATCCTAAAAGCTAGAACTGTACTCGAATCAGTGCACTTACAGCGGGTAATAGGGAAAAGGGTGTGACAGTTATGGATCACGCCGAAAGCTCTCACATTATAAATAAAAACTTTATTTGAATGTTGTAAATAACGCTGTTTTATATATCACTATCTCGAAAAAAAACCTTATCTTACCATATTTATAGAAATTATTGAAACTAGGTCAACGACACGACTTTGTCATCATGAAATGCAGAAATGTGTTGAAAACGAAATAAATAATTTCATTTACCGACACATATGCGATGATCCAGGTAATCAGCTGACGTTTTGACGCGATTCAGTAAAGAAGAAACTGAAGCTTTATTTGTTTTTAAATTCAAATGTACAGTCAAGTGCATTAATATGTTTCTTGAAAACCATTACAATAACATATATTTATGTAAAGGTTCACGAAATATGTGCCACTTTTCTCATCGTTATTATGCCTTCGTTTTTGTTGCAAAAATATCTTAATAACTTAGTGAGCAATAATATAATCTAACGTCGAGTGCATAAATATGTTTCTTGAAAACCATTACAATAACATATATTTATGTAAAGGTTCACGAAATATGTGCCACTTTTCTCATCGTTATTATACCTTCGTTTTTGTTGCAAAAATATCTTAATAACTTAGTGAGCAATAATATGTCCCTAAAAAGGTTCGTATTGTTAGATAATATGTCAATTAAAAAGAAAACTTAATATTTCCTTGCTTTTTTTGACACCATTGACAATCATTTAAATTTTGATTTTCTTTTCTATGGAACGTCGTCAATTATTTGTTGAAACAAAGTGAACTTCATGTAAATACTTCAAAAGTACTTAATACTGATAAGATTTCATTCTGAATAATAATTATATTTTAAGTGCAATTCATATTACTATCTCAAGTGTAGTATAAATAAATAATTTATAACATGTATCGCATCGATGAGCATACTAAACATCGTATAGTCGCGTTAAAAGAGGAGGGTGCTTCAATACAAGACATATCTGATGAATTGGGTGTAACTCGAAAGACAGTAAAATTATGGATACGACGTTGGGAAGAAGAAGGAAGGTTAAATACTCATGTGTCCAATGGAAGACCAAGAAAGACTTCTACTGAACAGGATCGTCTTTTGATAGAAGATGTTCAATATCGCCGTTTTGTGACTACTTCAACATATGCCATTGATCGTGGTGTATCAATACACACTATACGCCGTCGATTGCATAATGCTGGCATTCATTGTCGCATACCAGCTAAAAAACCGAAACTTACAGAAAGGCACAAAAGATTACGATTGAATTTTGCACGAAGGTATTTGAATTTTAATTTTGATAATGTATGTTTTGTCGATGAAAAAGTATTTACAACAGCAAGTGATGGTCGATTATATTTGTGGCGATTAAATAATACTCGCTATGATGAGAGAAACGTCATCCCTAATCGCAGAAGTGGGCGAATATCATTGGGGTACTGGGGCTGGATGTCGGCTAGTGGCCCTGGCGAATTGGTAGAAATAAGTGGTCGAATGAATGCCAGAAATTATAAAGAGATCCTTGAGGACGTTTTAGTTCCGACGGCTACAGCTGCTTTCGGTAATGAGCCAATATTCCTAATGCAAGATAATAGCTCTGTCCACAACTCGCATGTCGTACAATTATGGATAGAGGAACAAGAAGGCTTGCACTTAATAAAGTTACCGCCGAAAAGTCCTGACCTAAACCCTATAGAGAATCTATGGGGTTTAATGGTGCAGGCATGGGATCCAACAGCTGTAAGAAGTGTTGACAGCTTAAAAGACCATGTTAATTTCATATGGAATAGTTTTATAGGCAGAGATGTTTGTTTCAACATGGTAAGATCTATGAGAGAACGTTTGCAATCGGTGATTGATAATGAGGGAGGTTACACACGCTACTGATAAGTGAACCTTTTTTATTTTTACTTAGAAATGAGGCATTTTGTTTTGTTATTCTTATTTAAAAGCTGTGTAATTATTTATTTGGCAATAAAAGAGTATTTCATTGTTACTTGTCTTTTTCTTTTTACATCAAAAGAAGCATTTTTAGTAATAGACCGTCAGCTCATGACAGATTTCGGGGCCCATTTTCTCATGCTAGCCTCGAAGAGGGTTGGAAGGTACGTCCATACAGAGTTGAATAAAGATAAATTCAAGTTCTGCTTCTGGGGTAAAAAAAATTGAGCGTACACCTTTGAGTTATGTTAAGAAAAAAATTTTTTTTTCATGATATCTCCAGGAGCGGAACTTGAGGTAATTAACCATTTTAACTGAAAATGTTCCCGTGAATGTGAATTCCCGTTCCCATTTTCTGGGCCAAAAGAAGTAGTTCTAAGATCTACATCACTCCTACATGGTTAGGTACTTATAAACTTTGGCTGTAACATTAAGACCTTTTTTTTAGAAACAATTCTTGTCTATATATTTTTAACCCTTTTTGCAATACATAATTAAAATACATTTCATGTATCTATATTAGTTAACATTTTATAGTAAATATATTAATGGAAATCGTCAATAATACCTTTATAATGATTTCTTTGCTCATTATAAAACAAATTGTCCTTTATAGTATACATATTATTGATCAGTTTCCGCAGACATATTTATATCAGTTAGATTGGATGCTACAATAATAAACATTCAATGATACATACTTTTGAAACGATAGTTTAGATACATATTTATGCACTTGACTGTACAAGGTAACTAGCAACACTACAAAACCCAAGTTAACATCACTTACTATTCGGTGCACCTGCTAAACAATGCACGAGGGCTCTGCTGCAAGTTTTTCTCTTGGGGACGGGATGTCAGACGTTCCCGTTGTCGTTCCCGGAAAACCAGACGTACCAATTAAGAATAACAAAACCTCTAGCTCCATAGTGCAAGCTTTAGACGTAACTAGAAAATCGTTATTAGAATTATGGTAATTAAAAAAGAATAAACGCATAAATACAGCATAACATAATATATACAGCCTACTTCTAAACACGCACTCTATTTACCACCAAAATATATGGTGGTATGGCATACGAGAAAAACAAAATGTCGTAAAACTCAAATGAAGTCCTCCCCAATTAACTTAATTGGTTTCCGTCGAAAAGCATTCTGATTGTGAATGTTCAGTTTATAGCTCTATGAATTGTAATTACGGATTAGTCGGACACTAACCTTTCAATACGTGAAATTGTATGTATGAACTTAGTAACTGAATTGCCAGCTTTGTTCTTCTCAGTATATCATTCCGGCTGAAACACATGGTGGCATACTTAATACTTAAAGGTATAGGTACTTTCGAAGCCGACTGCATGCGACAACTGCAGACGCATGCATACATACATTGAGAAGATCTCTAATTGCCCTTGTTTAGTTAATAATTTGTACTATGTAGTTCCAAAAACTGAAATTAGGAGACGAGCACGCGTCCCTAGGCTCTTACATACAGAAATATGTAGATCTAACGCTGGGTTACGTGCACCTCTCCATGGTCTTCTGGACACATACAATACATATTTTATGATACTTGAAATATTTTCTCTGTCTAACCCACAGTTCAAACGGAATGCCATAGAGTTTCTGACCAACTTGCAGTCGTAGGATCATTTTGTTTAATTATTGATTAGTCAGATTTGTATCTTTACTTTTAATTTTTACTCTTATTTTCACTTTTGGTTCTCAGTTCAAATCTGTTTGTAATGTTTTTTTTTTTTCATTTTCATTTAATTAGCAGCCAGTGCTACAGTATAGTGTAAAACAGATTTTCTGTTCTGTAAGTGTAAACACAAAAATGAGTGTAACACATTTATTGTGTCTAAAAAGAAAGTTACAAAGGTACAGCTAGCAAAAGACCGTCGAAAATATGTCTGTCTTCACCCTCATAGATGATCATGATGGGTGCAATTAAAACATAATTTTTATTAACTCCATCTAGCTTCCAATTTCGAAGCAACTATAGTATTTGGTTCCTCAAGAAACATTGTTGGCCGTGTACGAAAATCAGCGCTTGATGTAGATTTGGTCCTCACCGAAAACTACATCACAGCCCCAAGCTGGGAAGCGACTAGTTTTGGCACCTGCAGCGCATAAAATATTTAACAATGTATCACAACACAAAAAACACAAAGTACGTAGGCGTCTGCACTATTTGTTTTGTTGTTATAGATAGGTAATAGGCATGATGTCACAGATCAGTATCATACATTACGTAATGGCTGAAGAGGAATGATGGTCAATGTTGCCAATTACAAAAGTAAATAAATAATAAGTATAAAGGTGGTTCTATAATGACTGTACTTACTAAGTTACTTATTGGAACTTAAAGTATATATGTAACAATGTATTATATTATAAGTAACATTGTTTAATAGTACATTACTACAGATGCCGGGAAGAAAGGGGTAAGCGAGGCCGGATAGGTCTGAGGCAGGCAACCCAATATTTCCCGCCGAGGTATGTATAGTGCTTTTCTCAAACAGGCAATGAAATAAACAACAAAAACATTAAAGATTTATTTTTAAAGACATTAAAAGTAAACAAGATAAAAACTAAAACTCACGTGAATAGTACTGTTTCGTCTATTTTAGCTTGATTTTAACAGTAAACATTTACATTTACTATGTTCATTATCATGTTACTTAAAATAAGTATAAAGGCACGTTTCTGAACGAACAGTGACACTTGTCATTGTTATAAATGTCAATTTGTTGCAACTAAATTAAATATTAATATTTCAATGTTAATGTGTATAGTTAAGAAAACAATTGATAATAATGTGTTATTAGTATTTTTTAATACGCATTGTGGCCGAGTGTCGATGCCTTTGCCAAAAAATTATGTGGAATCGAAATTAAAAAGAGGAATTTGCCGGCCTTAGGCCTGCAAGGTTTGTATGAAATTCCATTACCGGCCTCTGGTCCTAGCCACGCCTGAAACGTCATACTTCGCAGCCTACTAAGAGGAACGTAATGTCAATATTTCGTTGCATGTTTGAGAAAAAAATATTTGTTATCAATAGTTATATTATAAGTTGATCTGTTTTATGTACTGCAGTAAGCTTAAATAAACGCGTTTGTCTTTATTTCTTCAAGAAGTGATAAGATATAGTTGGGTATTTAGGATGAAATTAGTATTTAAAATCATAGTTAAGTAAGAATAAAACAGTCATCAAATTCAGCCCGACTTTGACTCATACCTTTCTAAACCTCTCACTTTGACCAAGACACCCTTAGCCGTCAGTACCGGTCGGTGATCGGTCTTGTGAGCCTGCTTGACCGGCAGTTAGAAAACCTTACCACCTGCACCCCACTGCCTGTCTCTGTCCGTCTGGAACCACCGGAAGCACCGTAGTAACGTACACGAGCGGAGGTCTATGTCACCGACCACCACCGAGTACCACCGCCGTGACGAACTATAGGTTAGGGTTGCGAACACGACTTGGTCTATTGCACCGTAGGGTAGCAGTTAGGATTACAGTAGTATGTCGGGTGACGGGATTAGGATTAGTTAGGATAATTTGCCTTAGGAGTACCGTAAGTACTCATTCGTTAGGACAGGCTAGGATAGACTGGGAGAGAATTTAAGGTTAATCACAATTTCCTGAACAGTCGAGGTAAGTGCTGTTATCTCCCTGTTCACATTTTCTAAGGTTTTTAATTCTTCAGACAATGCCCGAACATATCTTTTCTTGACAGCTGTATATTTATTTGGGCTGTTTAGGACCAGAGTAAGTTTTTTTAGCCGTAATTTAGGAAGTTGCTAGTAGATGGAATACTTTAACGCTGAATATGGTTTAACTTGGAATAAAGACACCTTCTACTTAAAATTGTACCTTGAAGTACTGCCAAAAAGTTTAGTTAGTTAACGTAACCTTTGTTATTTCAGTTATTAAAACAACATTAAAGATTAACTTTAAAAATACAAGCAGGCTTTTAAGTTCAATGTACAGGTTAAAGACAATTTAATTACCTACATTTGGTACAGTATGCCTTCTTAGCTTAATGGGAGACACATAGAAATAGACTAGCTTCATCACATTTAATATTATAGTTGGACTGTTGTGTTTTATAAAATATGTTGGTGTCAGCTTACTATGATGATCACCCTCCGTATCATCCTTGGAATGCATAACGTTTTCGTCTTTCAGGATATTATACATTTCGAGCGTCAGGTTAAGTGTACAGTATGATGGTAAACCTAAATAACGGCACAGACAACATCCCAGTCTAGCGAGCGAATTAAGTGCTGAGATGCGACTGGAATAATGTGAACCATTCCAGTGAGTGATACAGAATAAAATTTTAAAATATTCATGGAACATTTAACGATGCATACAAGAAGTTTGATGGGAATATAATATCGCATATAACATAAATGCATTTTTTGATCAAATTTTGACTTATGACCAAATGATACGTGTACACATGACCGACATAAGATTGAGCAAATCAGTCAGCTCCTTTTAATAAACCTCCAAAAGCATAGTGCGGCAAAATGGCAATCCTTCCTACAGTCCCTTAGCTGGGGCCTGAACAAACAACTATCGAGGCTGGCAAGGAAGGGGCCGCCACGTAATGACGGCCATCATTCTTTCATTCTCAAATTGACAATACCCCGACTGAATGTAGGCCGGAATGCGGCTAGCCTACCATCAGGCGGGATAGATATTGTCAATTTGATGACTTAAATGTTTAAAAAATAAATTAGTCCCATGTTTTAACCGGTTACCTGCCCGTAAAGACGAATACAAAATTACAAATAATGCTTTTGTAACAGTTTTAATAACCAAATAAACATCACGTTGCTATAAAAAGCTGAAATGACAGACGAAAATATAACGTTGAAGCGTCGTCCTCATAAGTTGTTGGAGAGGCCTTAGTTGTTTAGAGCTCGTCATTGGCCGCCCCGGCTGCGCCATAAAAAGCCGAGTGCGGCTGAGAGCCACTCCACTACCATATTGCGCTCTTTCACTCACAACAAAAAATGGAAGCCTTCACTTATTACTATAGCAGTTTCTATTCAAATACAATTTTAAATTACAATTTTAAATGGGAAATACAGGATTTCACAAAAGTGTTGAGTGGCGCATGCTTAAACGGTTATAACATGCAATGTTTAAAATTCATAAGATTTTATCTAACACATTGCGGAATCCATCATCATATCATAGCAATTTCTTAGTTGCGTCTCCATCCATTTTGGAGCCCAGCCTATACTTATTATTTTTGATTGGTGTGTTGACTTTTCCGCGAATGACTTCCTTCTGATCTTCCAACCTCTAGAGGACACTCAGACAGACATATTGATCGGTTCGAGTTATGTTTAAATGTTGACCTTGAAAAGATACTTGTAGTAACTCCAAGTTTATTAGTGACGTACAATAATTAGAACTCTACAAGTATGGGAATAGAAACAAAATAATACCCGGCCTGCACAAGTTTTAATATTAATCTTTCCGAAATTAAAGCGAACTGGGGCTAATTAGTTAGGCGTTGACCTTCAAATTGAATTTCAAAGCGGCAAATTGAACTAGGCTTTGAGACGACTTGCTGAACTTATTTAAACGTTGGATCGTTTTGAATTTATTTACGATGTCGTATTCTTGTTTTTATCACTTTCTTTTCGACGTAATGACAGCATCTACAAATAAAGATTACATAGAATAACTAACTAAAATATTCCGACTCATGGGTAACATTGAGACGAACTGATGCTGCTGAAGTTAAGTTTATTATGGAATAGCATATTATCCTGAATGGATTTTAATGAAACTTTTCAATAGGTAATAAATATTTCACAACATTTCAAACGCTATTTCGACCCATGGTAAGCATAGCTTAACATAGCTTGTGTTATGGAATCTAGAAATACGGATAAACATACTTAGTTACTTTTTTGTTGTAAATACATACATAATATACATAGAAACACCCAGACCAATGTAAATATACATATTCATGCATTCAAATATTTGCAATGAGCGGGGATCGAACCCGCGCCTAATGCGTAGCAGCCGCGTTCACTACCGCCACGCCACAGAGGCTGTCGAAATAATATAGTTCATACATCAGAATAATTATTAGGCTACAATTTATAACGATAGCCGATATATAACCGAAACAATGAAAATAAACTACATTTAAAAAACCGACTTCATAACTGAAAAGTATAAAATAACTTGGAGAAAAATAACTGAATTTACAGATTTACTGTTCTGTTAGAAGTCGGTGCCTGGAGAGGTTCTAATTATTTCAATTGATTCCAGCATAGTAGTACAGGCGACACAAAAAAAGTTGATGCGAATTTCTAACAGAACAGTAAATAGAAAAAAGAAAGAAAGAAACAAAGAAAAAACATTTATTAAAATCTGTAAATTCAGTTATTTTTCTCTAAGTTATTTTATACTTTTGAGTTCGTAGTTTTTTATTTTATTTTTTACTTTGCAGTGTTTGTAAAAGGTTGTAAATTGTAATAATTTCTCCCCCTTTTAGTGATTCAATCCAGTCCAGCCTTAGTCCAACATGCCTACGACCATAGTTTTGAGTTTTGTTTCATAATATCGACATAATGCTCCAAGGTCCAGTACCCATGATATTGATTGAGACCACCAGTAAGTTATTCTAAACCAAAAGAAAAGAAAAGGATTTTTGAAATCGGTTCATAAACGACGAAAATATGGGACAACATAAATAATATGTCGGTCAAAAGTTTAAATTCAAATAATACAAAAATGTTCATATAATGTAAACTACTGCAACAAACTATATGTATAAAAATCACGTAAATCGGATAATAAATCTCAAAGTAATCGGTGTACATACATAAAAAAATACCGATCAAATTGAGAACCGCCTCCTTTTTGGAAGTCGGTTGAGAACTAATATGATTGTAAAACATACTAAACGCTGAGGACCTTCATGAAAATTTCTCTAAGGTTTACTTAATGCATCCGCTAGCTAGTACTTAGCTTAGAAAGTAGGCAGCTCTACCAGATTGCATCCAAAGCTAGAATTTTTGAACATGGAATCCGCTCTCCTAATCCTTCTCCATGAGTTGGTTCATTGCTTTTGCCAACTACTGTGCGCCAGAGTATTGTTTATTAATCAGCGGGTATACCTGCTTCTAGTTGAGATTGACTCTACGCGGTAACTAGTGTTAGGAAATCCGGCTACCCGTAGGTTATAGTTTATTGGTTATAGTTCAATGAAATGACAAAAAGTTGGAATCCAAGCGCCTGATAAAAAGATATTAAGGAAATGTATTAAACACATCCGAGCTCCTTCTTTGTATTTAGATCGGCGACCAAGCTCACAGAGTCTCGTAACCGATAATTATGAAAAAACATTGATCGGAACCCTTCCATATCAGCAGCGTTATACGTGGCTTGAATATATTACACAACATCAAATAATGTACATTATACTTGTAACAAATTGTAAATTCTTAATTCTGAAATTGAAAAATTTGTAAATATTATGCCGATCGTTGTAGACGTAATTCATCATCTCAATTGTACATTATTCGTAGTCTCGATTGTAATCTCCGGAAAAAATATTTACATGCGTATGTTATATTAAAATTTCGGTTGCATCTAAACTGTAGAGCCCAGGGTCCGTCAATCAGCAGGTGTTCTGTTATAACCCCTACCAGTCTTAATGTACCTGTGTTCATAAATTTGAGCCAAATTTATCAAGCCAAATGGCTCTTCACACTTTGATCGAAAATTTCACCGAAACACCAGAGCGAGAGATTTCACCGCTATCTGTTGAATTATGGTAATACTCGTATGACAGACATCTGGGCATCCAATATGTCAGGTGCCTACATGTGCACGTCATCTGCTCCAGTCGCTCAAAATGTCAGTTGCCAAGTACTGTTCGGATTACTTCCGTGTTTGTGTTTACGTTTTGGTTTAGATCAAGGTTTTTGAATGATATTTGAGGGGCGATTGAAAATAATGGGAATGGTAAATTAATATGATTGATAAGTTATTTTACATGTTTTTTGGTTTGAATATAAATTTTTGCTCATATTGACAATTGGATTATTCATTTCGCTCAGTGAATTCTTTCCACGTGCCAGCACTCAGCTTGTTTTTTTCACTAACTTCTAAATTTCATTTCATCTTCCTATTAACCAGCCTCATTTCATTACATAGGTACTGCATTTTGTCATATTCCATGATATTATGAACAATACGAATCTTTTTCACGGCGCATATTGCACTTACCTTAATATAGCGCCAGCCAAGCTCCACGGGGATTTTGAGACGAATTCGTACTATTGCAGAGCCTCATAAATGTATCCCGCACTTTAATCTTCGTGGTCTAGACATGATGCCAAATTGTGACTGTTTTTGCTGATGCTTGAACTATTATTTTTTTGGTCTGGATTGCATTTTGGCACATTTGTCAAGCAATAAGCTGCTTACACAGTCCAACAGCTCCTACGATAATTATAAAAGAATAGACCTAAAAAGATGTCTTTATTCTATGACATTACTTACGTTTCGACAATTTTATATAAAATAGTTATTTCAAATAAGAATGGGGTACTTTAAAATACTTTCGTCATTCATATATGTACCTTAAGAACTGACCTAACATTGTACAAGCTGCAATACCCGTGATCTCAGGCTGTGATTAAAATGCTTCAAATCGTCATTGCCAACCCTATTAGCGTTCATGGCACACAGTTCTTATCATAGGTGGCTCAAATCTTATTGAAGAATAGAACTGTTAGCAGGAGCATAAATTTCTATCTTTAGTGATATTCAGATAAGGGTATCGTAATACCTGCTTTTCATGCATGTCATAGCACAAACGGTTTGTAGGAATTTATGCATAAAAAATATGTAAAGCCATAAAGCGTAGGGGGAACCTTAGGGGTAAACGTGTGCAATGGTATTAGCAAGGATATTTATTTGGTAGCTTTTGTTGCATTTTGTTTCTTATTTTTGTTTTCCTTAAGTGCTGGTTCAGAAAACCTCCAAAACGCAATGTTCATACCTTCACGAGCTGTTCTAAATCATTAGTCGATAAATAAACCGGTATTGTTTCCGCTACGAATAATCCTAACGGCACGGTTGGCAAAGGCCTTTATAAATCGTCGTCGAGAAATATTTTCTTAGCGCCTTGCGAAAAATAAATACAAAAGTTTAAACACAGACCAATGCATTTTGTGGCAGTTGCTGGGATATCGTATAAAATTGTTGTAGCAATTCTTTTTTTATATAGTAGTCAGGAATTTTAATTTTGGATCAGTTAATGACTGAAGTAATTTTGCCCTTGGCAGTAAAATCAATTTGCAAGTAGCATCACCATTATGAACAGAGTACAATTAGAAATGGGGCTCTCTATTTATAGCTTACCTGAATCTTACAGAGAAAACTCAAATTTTCATATATTAAATTATAGTTATAATCGAATGCTCAATGATGGTTTGAACGCTGAGGGTAATTACGTAATTTTTTAATCGACACATTTCATTTCCTACCTCCACAACAAGTGTATTGTCAGTTGACCTTGGCTAGTCTTTAGAAGTGCACATAGTAACATACTTTGCATTTTGAATGGTTCCAATTTTGATACAAGCATTTAACGTAGAGTCAACTCAAAATGTTCTATTAAAACTGTTTCAAATCTAAAATGTAACAATTAAAATAGCGATCATTAGTAAATACGAGTCATTTTATCGCTGTTTTATACACTGTCATATCTTATATCGTTATTACGGACTAAATTAAATTCACTTCCATAATTTTCCTAACGAAATATTAAGTTGCCGTTTTTTCTCTTTCCTCTCCTAAAATATCCACTTTTTTAGATAGTAGATTCAAACTATTTCTCTAATTTTTTAATATAGTTATTCGCAGGAGGTGGAAGATTGGCGGTGAATGTGGGCGCTCATTGAGAGAGACCTTTGTCTAACAGTGAGGCTAACAGATTATTAACGGCAATTAAAATTTTAAGTTATTGGCAATATCTAATGTAATGTACACTATTGCACCTTCATTAGCCACTCCATTCAAATAGCCATAATACACCAATATTTATAATAGCACTTCAGCTCAACCTACGTTTAATATCTGAGAGTGCTGCCAATACACATCTGCGACATACTCGTAGATCTTAACTGAATATCGATAACCCGCGTATGCATAATCTCCGAATAATATATATTTTTGTTGGAATTCAGTACTCCTTGTATTTTATAGATGAGAGTAACCAACAACTGTATGTTTCAAGGCAGCGGGTTTAAAGGTTTCAAAGGTACAGCCTTACTGATAGGTAAGTCTATCTCTTTGCAGAATAGCAGAGGCTAGTCTCGGAACTGCGGTGACAAACGTACAAAGGCCAAAGCCTGCAAACGTCAATGGATAACTATAAAGTGATTGGATGCAACCGTGATCACCGCTCGCATGAAGTATCATGTTCGTTTACAAATAACTTTCAATTATATCTCAAGTAAGTATTCTTTCGGAACATTAACACTCACCTCGTATTGGCGAACTGCTCAAGCAAAAACAAATAATATTCTTCATAAAAATATAACAAGCTTATGGCTAATAAATAAACATAAGTCAATCAGGATTTAGAAGGAGGAAATACATATTTACGAGCGTATTCCATTAACACAAATGGGACCATCAACTAAGAAAATAATGAAATCTTAGATGAAATTTCTTGTGTCAAGGAAAACTATTATTCTTATGTGGTTTACTTACATATCTTTAGAAATACATGACAAAAATATAAGGCAAATTTGAATAACCCGTAACAGTTTAATGGATCGTTTATTTGCAGGTTTACCTGTAGAAAAGCCTTTGAGGAATTTATATTAATTTTATAAATGTGAAAGTATGTATGTAAATTTTTTTCTTAACTATCCCACCAATATTATGAACGCGAAAGTTTGTAAATACGGATGGGTGTTTGTGGCTGAATGGATTTTAATTAATCTTTACAATAATATAGCTTATACATCAGAATAACACATAGGCTACATTTATAACGATAACCAATATTATAGCGATAATCGATGACCACGCGGGCAGAGCAAGGTTAAAAGCCAGTAAGTTATATTTTGATGACATTTGCAATATAAATAGTTAAAGTGAACATTAGAAATTTCGGATGCTAATATTCTTTATTAGAAATAATCGCAGATATGGAAACTATCCAACCCTTGGCAAAATCTAGTTATAGATATATATTAATGCTATTACGTAGATACTTTTAACATGATTAGGATGATATTGGCTCAATATTTACTCGTATTCATAACGTTTTAATTTCAAAATTATCTAATTGAGGCCGATATTATTGAGATTTTCACTGTCTGTTCCGCGTCATTGTCGTATTTGACCTTGTAATCCAATGTTCCAGAATATCAAGCTTTCTCGCTATCCTATCTGAGGACTAAGTTACTTTTGTATTATGAGGTTACAGAACTATTTTACAAGCTTTTATTTTCTACGGCTGAATGGAGTTGCTATTAAGAGAGCCTAATGAAGAAGGCGATTTGAAATTCACCACTTGCTAAAAATGAGGCCCTTCGAAAAAAAAAATTGTTTATAGAAATAGCGCAATCTATTGAGTATTATTTTAAAAGAAAACGTAAAAGCTAAGACAAAACAAAATTCTGTGATTGGATTTTTTTTATCATAAGTTTAATTCAATAATTTGACAATTAAAATAATCTAAAATAATCTAAAATAAATAAATATTTACATACATAATGCGTCGTGAAATTCCTCCGCATCATCACCGACCGGTAACGTTCCCAGAAGGCTGGCAGCATTGCCACGTTGGATGGCAATGCTTATCCTTTGTGCAAGATAATAACCAGCCTTCTGGTCACGCGTGGCGTCGATCTGCCGCTTCGCCAATTCTTTATAAAAAAACGGGCACTTGGACCCCATGTCCCCAACGTTTCAACCCCAAACGGCTCAAAAACATAATCACCAGTTAAATTACAGTATTTGTGCCGTTTGAGATTTTCCGCAGATGCAGCAGCAGCGCCGGCACAGCCTGCTGTGCTTGAAAGATGTGAAGGCGCAAGGGTGCCGACGCACATTGCGTCCCACACCAAAGACCTGCCCATCTTCCAAGGTAGCAACGACATACCATCCGGTCTCTTGCCATCGTCACGCACCAGCCCATTAGGTTCACGAATGGCTGGCACGCCAACGGTAACAAGAGCACGGCGGATAATGTCGTTGATGCAGGCGTGTCGCGAGATACGCCCAGCGCTTCTGCCGCATGAAAGGCCATGATGCCCAAGTCTGTCAACAGCTTCACCGCAGTGGCAACGATGAGGAGAAACACACGGCGCTCCTAAACGAAGGCAAGTGGCAACGCGGAATGTAGTGTCGTCCAACATAGTGCCTATGTTGGGCGATGGAAGTGCCTGAATCCAGAAATAATTAAGAATTGGATTTAGATAAAAAACAACTGTTTCAATATTTAGTTCTAGTAATTCTATTTATAGTATTGTATTAGCATTATTTACTTTGTCCAAATTAATACCGGATGAGGATAAACCCGCACTATATTTTATGTACGCACTTGTTTCTGATTAGAAATAAATGTATACGTTTATCAACATTTTTGAACATGTTTGCCTTCTTAGGGCAAACAAGGAACAAATAAATTCAATAAGACCTTAGTGGGTGATTCGATTAAGATAGGAAAACTACTTAGGCCTTTACCTACTTTTACCTTGCACAAAAAGATATTCCCGCCCCCGGGTGGGCTCGAACCACCAACCTTTCGGTTAACAGCCGAACGCGCTAACCAATTGCGCCACGGAGGCGATGTCGTATTAATTTCAAATGTACATACCAACATTCCTACACATAACTCTAAAGAAATTTTTATCGTAGGTGTTGTCTAACCATTGAAAATTCATAAAACTCTAATAATATTCCTATGCCTATATTCATACATCATATCTTATCTCAGCAACAAGAAAGAAAATAATAATATATTTTTAATACATAGAATTGCTCGCAATCAATTGAAAATTGGACTCGATTTGTCTATTAATTATCTCTAAAATCACATTTCGATGCAAAACGGGATGGGTGTGGCATTTGGTCAAAATTTTATTCTAATGTAGGTACCTATTTCTATCGTGAGAAGATATAGGTAGGTATAGAAGGTAGAGAAGATAAAGCAAGCCCAAGTAACTATTGATATTATTTTCTTATCATTGTGTGTAGTACTAGCCTTCCGCCCGCGGCTCCATCAGCATGGATATCGATTTTTTTTGATCATATATCTCTTTTGATCATCTCTCTTTTGATCATATATCTTCGGTTCTACTCAACCAATTGCGATCAAATAAACGGAAGATTACAAGTCAACCAAGACCTTTAAAATAAAAAAGCCGTACTGTAATTTTTGCATCCATATCGAACAAACAGACAAACAGACAAGAATTCTCAAAAAAATATTGTCGTGTTCAGTATAGTAAAGTTTATTTTGTAAATATCTCCAATGGACGATGTATAACCACTTTAACAATAAGTATAGATATATATGAGAGTTCGTGCTCAATTTCCGCACGGAACAATTACTTGTTCGACCCATATTTGTGTGCCTTCTATCCGTGAGTAATTTCCACTATGCAAATTTTCTTGATACACAGGTCCCCTGGTGCGGGAGCTGTCTTGAATTAAATAAGAAAAGATTTATCGGGTACAGTTTCGAGATAACAGACATTGCAACTGAGAACCTAAATCCTCTTAAATCTAATTTGATAAAAATACATATCTTTCTTTAAGAAAAAGAAATAAAAGCTTATTTGTACATAAATGTTTTAATCTTTAACAAAATACAAATTAATCTGACATCAAAGGATTTCGATTGTGCCTATTTGTTTACATTATTAAAGAACATTCCATTTTAATATCTATAATCACAGATAATATAATAAAAATTTTATACAGATGCACAATCAGGAACAAAAAATGGTCATACTCGTAACCTCGAGAATCAAGTAGGCAGCTTTTTAGTTCAGGAGTTATAACTAGATGGCGACATTGTTTTGTCAAAGCTTTTATGATTTTTAGTATTAAAACTAGCTGTTACCCGCGGCTCCGCCCGCGTGGATGTCGATTATCGCTTTCCCGCTTATCTGATGATTTTTTTCTGAATTTTCTTTGCTATAAACCTCACGGAGCCCGAGACCTTTCCAACGAATGCAAAACCGTGGAAATCGGTTCGTGCGTTCTGGAGTTACAGCATCAGGAAGGAAAACCCGACTTATTTTTATATAGTAGATTAACTTATCAAAAAAAACATACACTACACACATTATTGAGTATGACTGAATAAAACTATGAATATTTTAATCTATATTGATCTGTCAAATTCTGCAGTAATTGTAAAAGTTAAAGACATAATGCACAAAAATAAATAAATATATAGCACGATTGTCACGAAATCTTTATTCATAACATTACCAACGAGTTTATATGCATACATTATCATATTTTTAAATTCTGAAATAATTAACTTGATTCTAAGTCAGCAGATAAGCGCTTTAACATGGTTTTAACTTTTTTATTTCTTTAAATGAGCCTACTAGTGCCATCTATTCATTTTAGAGTATTACTAAAGATATTTTCTTAGTATCGATACCCCATGCTATAGTATAAAAAAGGAATCGCTGAATGTGTTGCCAAGCGCAAATCTCGAGAACAGCTGAACCGATGTCGATAATTCGTTTTCAGAACATTCCTTAAAAAAAATTACAAATTCTTGAAATTGTCTAAATACAACACTTTTCAATGCTCTCATACAAACGATTCGTAATAATACTTAAAAGTCAATTTGAACTGTAATGCCATATTATAAAGATCAAGTGATAGTGGACAGATTCCAGAAAGGCAAAACAATTATGTGGCGCATAATGGCTAAGGGGTGTTATGGGGTTGAAGTATGCCACGAGCGCAGCCGAGGTGGGTCAGCTAGTACCTACCTAAATACCAATGAATCTGTAAATTAGTTGTTAAGAGCAAAACTTGAGAATGGCTCGACCGATTTGGATGGTTTATTTTTTGCTGTATTCGTAATTGCAAAGAGATTTTTTTGCAGTAGGGTACAGAATAGGTTTTAGTTATTACGCAAGTATGTTTTTTTTTTTAAATAAAGCAACCTGTTTCTTCAGATCCCTGAAGACGCCGGACAAGTACAGCTACTACAGTTGAAAATCTAACGACGTCTACTTTTGAACAGATTTCATATTGTACCATACTTATTTAACAGTAAGTATGCCTAAATATCGTGCGGTATTCTACCGAAATTCCGTACCGTTCAAAAATCTTACCTCACTGGCAGAGTACAAAAAGTCAATATTAATGGCACTAACTCATCTGGCGCCCCATTAGTCATGGGAGTTCCCCAGGGCTCGATATTAGGACCCCTTTTATTCTTGATATATATAAATGATCTTCCTCACTTCAATAAACATCTTTGTGAAATAGTATTATTTGCTGATGACACATCATTAATTTTTAAAACTGATAGACATAAAGAATTACCTGTCGATGTGAATATCAACCATTCTAAAATATTGCATTGGTTCATAAGTAACAACTTGCTGCTCAATGCGAAGAAAACAAAATGTGTAAAGTTTACTATGCCTAAAGTAAGACAGATAGATACGCATATTACAATGAACGATGAGTCTGTAAAAATAGTTGATACCACAGTTTTTCTTGGTATGACTCTAGATAGTAAACTGCAATGGGGTTCTCATATCGCAGCCTTGGCAGGAAGACTTAGCTCAGCTGCCTATGCGGTTAGAAAAATAAGGTCACTGGCTGATGAGGAAACGGCACGATTAGTTTATTTTAGCTACTTTCACAGCCTTATGTCGTATGGTCTGATGCTGTGGGGCTCAGCTGCTGATATTGAGACTATTTTCATATTACAGAAACGAGCGATACGAGCAATCTATAGCCTCTGACTCGCTGAGAGAACTATTTAAAGAAATTAATATTTTAACAGTTGCTTGCCAATACATTTACGATAATTTTATATGTACGCAAGAACCTAGATCTTTTCAAAAAAAACTCTGACGTACACAATTATAATACGAGGAATAAAAATAAACTTGTAGTGCCAAAACTCAGACTTCAAAAGGTTGGTAATTCATTTGTAGGTAACAGTATTAAAATGTTTAATAAAATTCCTCAAGAGTTGGTTGACATGCCACTAAATAAGTTTAAAATCGAAGTAAAAAAGATTTTAATGAAAAAAGGATATTACAAAGTAAACGAATACCTTAATGATAAAAATGCATGGTCATCCTAATCTCTTTGCTTGCTCGCACAATATAAACCTATGAAAAAAAAAACATATTGTTTTAAAAAAAGAAACTATAATATTGTTCACTGAGTGTCTTGCTGGTCTCTTCTCAGTAGAACCAACTTACCGAACCAGCGAAAGAATCATTTTCAAATGATTTATTTACTTAATTTAATATTATATTAGTAATTTCTTGACATTATTGTAAAATTTTGACGTTCATATGTGCTCTTTATGTGCCTAAACGGAATAAACGAAATTGATTCTTTGATTGATTCTTGATTGGATACCAGACGGTATCCAATTTTTG
The DNA here is from genome assembly GCA_949126895.1 of Eilema caniola. Lineage (NCBI taxonomy): Eukaryota > Metazoa > Arthropoda > Insecta > Lepidoptera > Erebidae > Eilema > Eilema caniola. The sequence continues at coordinate 8,255,612 of OX421460.1, read as the reverse complement.
AACAAAAAAATTGGTTGCCTGTAAAGTCGGTATACAGGCGAAAGTTTTACGTGACAACGACTTTGAGTGGTAAAATAATTTTAATGTGAATATTCATTCGTATAGTAGGAAGAAGGATGTTATGTCTGTCTCTCTCGCTCTTAGGCGGGCTGGAAGGGACGCGTGCCTCTCACTCGCTCTCATTGTAAGCGCATAACGCGGAGCGTAACGCCTGAGCGTAACACAATTTCTTGAAGTGTCACCCGGCAAACCAATTTATAAGACGTTGTCACGTCAAAAACAAATAACAAATTTTCATCAGATAACATTTTTTGCCAAAATTATACTTTATAAATTTATCATTTTACAAACTATTGCTTAATAAACTACTCAAAATATTAACTTAGAAAAATTTCATTCTGCCTTATCTTTATTTCATAATATGAAAAAAAAATGATCAATATATTATATTGATCATTTTTTTAAACAAGTTAGTAGGCAAATAACATTTACCCTTAAATTATTGTCTGGAACAGTCATAACAGAAATGAACCGCTGCAAATCCGACTTCACATAATCGCCCTACCTCTAGAGTGTTATTAAAGCTCGCTTAGGCGCGGAGGCTGATCGGCCGAGCCGGCCAGCAAGCCGAAGCAGCTCAGCGCCGGAGCTGTGACAGAAACGATGCTTTCTGAATATTTGCTGCATGCCACTCGTCTACTGCATGCTACACGCCTGCTGCATGCGTAGTTTATGCTTGCTTCTTTGACTGTTTGTTAACTGACTTTATTTAGTCAAATGAACATTAAAAAAAAAACATTAGAAATATTTCCTAAATTATATATTTGCGGAACCTGTATGCATCAAATGTTTCTTTTTAAAGTAAAATGTTTGCGAAATGAAAGTTTGTCAAATGATTAGTTTTTTAAACGTTGTTTGTATAATGATGAAATGTCAAACAAAAGTAAACCTTCGGTAACATCATTAATCATTATATTTCATTACTAAGAATGAAATTTCTGTATAGAATTAGTAACATACTTAAAGATCCTCTGCTGGATTATATTATTCAAAGAAAAATAAAGAACCCCAGGCGAGGTCCATAGCCTTTAATTACGAAAACCTATGTCAAAAATTACTGTTTTCATTAAAATGTTATTAAGTTATTCTTTCGGTAGATACTTATTAAAGTTACACAAGAGAGTTCATTTACAAAATTATCAATGTTAAGGAAACCCTCAATATAATCTGGCTTAATTGCTTAAATATTTAATTATCTTTTGTAATGTTTGTTCCTCTGACAGATTTCTTTTCAAATATCTAGAAGAAAACATGTTTGGCCAAATTCGTCTCTTAGTTCAATTCAAAAGGTATATTGATGAAGCAAAGTCAAAGCTAGTCTAACGGTAATTAGTTGTGCTATTGCTAGAAATATAGTAGGTACTTTGCAATGAGATATGCACTCACACCTACTTGCTATTAGTACCTAATTATGTATAGAAGGCATCTAATACCTACTTAAATTCACTGCCTTAATAAGCGTGCAATCAAACACCAATAACAACACTGTAATAGTATTTGAGCGTATGTAGGATACATCACTGCTTAGGTACATATAATATTAATTGGATCAACTAGAGTAATAGTAATGGGGATTTGCACACAAACCACACAAACACCCCTCAATAAATCCGTCCTAGCCCATCGTTGCATGCTTCAACTGATACGTCAATTCTCGAAAATCTGGTTCCCGCTTAGTGCGAATGTCTTCATATGCAATATATATTGTATAATTGCATTGATCTAGGTGTTTCTATACATAAAATGTTGTTAGACTAACTTTTAAACTCTCGCGTTCCATGATATATAATTTAGAAAACGGGAATTAACGCGATCATGGTATAGGTAACGTCAGGCAATCAAAGGTATGTAAGTACCTATACCATGATCGCGTTAATTCCCGTTTTCTAAATTATATAAAATGTTGTGTTTACAAAAATAAAAATAAAAACAATATTAGTATGTTTATCTGCATTCAAGCTAGCACACTTTCTAGACCCGATGTAATCGGGTCTAGAAAGCACTGTGTAGAATATTGATTTTATAATATATTGTTACTATCAAGTGATCAGTGTAAGAAAGAGAACCCAAACGCGTGCCCATATATCTAAAGCTCTTCATGATGAACACACAGTCAATTTGTCGAATAAGAATAACCAGCTTTACGTAATTCTGCTGACTTACCGACTAACGCAGGCGCCATTCGTCAACAACAAACAACATAAATCTAATCTCTTTTTGTATTATAGTTATTTTTCACTCTGGCAACTTCATTCAGGGTGTGTTTGGATGATTTATGTCTGCACACTCGATGTTGGCGAGCCTTATTAGCTGATTGCGACACTCGGCGCAAACATTCGTATTTCGGTTTGGTTAGCGGAAAATATTTATTTGAGTTATTATTGTTATAACGTGATTGTGAAAATAAGAGCGAATGATATAAATTGTATTTATTGTTAAAGCTATCTCATTGGTTAAATGCCAATCACAGTCAAATGTATCTTTCTAGTAAACTACCTACTTACACTAATTCCAATATGAAGAAATAAAAACAGCTATCTAGAGAATGCTAACACTCTAAGAAAGCAAGCTTAACCAGCGTATGTAGATTTGTATGAATACCTGTTTTGAGACCGGTGATTGTAATTTGTGCCCGCTATCTTCGGATAATTTGAGACATATATTATTTAATACAGCTAAAATACAATTTTTTTAAATGAGAGAACGATGCCAGTATATGTACTAAAAATCTAGTCAAATGTCTTTTTCAAATATCTTCACCTAGTAGGTATTATATCACTGTTCATAGTAATATACGTAACGACTATTATATTACAATAGCCTAGACAATGTTTACAAAAAAGGATATCATCGTCATTCTTATGGGATTTCCTCGTGTGCACTTATATGCAGTGGTCCATCTTACAATATAACCAATTAAGCTAAAAAATATGTTTTTCTAAGTAAGACATTGTTAACAGAAGAAATCTAATGTTCTGACCGCCGCAATGTTTATAGCCTAAATTAATCTCACTATCCAGAAATACCTAAATCAATACACAAAGCTTAAAACCGATAGAGGAAGGCAGGAAACCTTTTGCCAATGAGGTTAAACAATACTATAATTAAATTTCAATTAGTATCTGTTTTTTGTGGCCGGCACCCATACTGTTACATATTATATTTGTTATTTATATATTCTGTAAGCCGCTACACCTGCAAATTAATGGATGAGTCTCTAGTATTTGGTAGGCAATCGCGCCTGCAAAAGTAAAAGTAAAGTAAATCATAAAAGAGAGTAGGAGAATGGACCCTGGGCTCTAAAGTACAAGCTTCATAAGAACACAATAAATAAACACCAATATAATTCAAAAAATTTAAATGCAATAAATGTATTACACATAACCGTGCGACAAGAAAATATTTTGGCTTTTCCCAACAATGAATAAGATATATTCGAAAAATGAATTAACATCCAAAACAGTTGGGGATAGTATAAATATTTTTATATTTCAACATTGTGATCCGCCTCCCGTCGGGCAAGACTCGGTTGCAATAACATGGCGTTTGGCAATCCCTTGAATACCGTCGAAATAAAAATATTTTCAGCTTCTTTCGGTTAATAAACTGTATAGAGTTGTATTGTATGCCTGGTTCTTTGACAAATTTTTCGCAATTTTTGGACAGACAAGAATACATTATCTGATACCTAAAAAGGAACAGTGAAAGATAATCTTTTTTATGATTGTGTATTGTTTTTATTGTCTTCATTAACATGCCTACTGGCGTTTAGTTTTTCTGCCGGGGACGAGAATAATTACTTCTAGATAAACATGACCCACAAGCAATTTGACGCTGTAAATAAATCCTTGAAATCTTTTGCATTGACCCTGATCTCTTAATTAATATTCATTGAAAGATACACATCCGCGAAACTGTTCACGTAGTTATTTTTTTAATATAAGGCACATTAATTTGACTTTACCTCGCCTGATGGTAAGCTGAAGGCAAGGTCTCAGGAAAGAGGGCCACTAATTTCCTTTCTCTAAAAACTAATTTACTTAAATAATAAGTTCCGGTACCTTAGTGGTTAAGGAGTCCTGGGTTCGAATTCCAGCCATTACATTACCGACGTGAACCCACTCCTAACACTTAAATTAACGTGAAATTTGAGGATCAGACCAAATAATTCATATGGTTTTAAAAGTTGATACAGTGAGTGTTTAAGATGAAACAGATGAAACATACTCAAATTCCCCGAAAGCGCGACTGTCTGGACTAAGAAAATGATGAAATGAAAATTATTACCTATTGAAATTTATTACTAGCATAGAATAAGAAAATTGTAACTAACAATAAATTAGTCTGTGTTACTTAAATTAATAACTCAGTATATTATTATATTATTATAAGGTCTAGAACTCCAACCATGAATTTCAAAATCCGCGCATTACGTCATATCTACATGATGATATGGGTCATGATTATTTTTTGTTTATTAGATACATACATTACTTTCATTAAAATACCTTCCTATTGTATTTGTTTATGTATATATAAAATGTCATAACCTAATATTTTTATGTTTTGCATTTCAAATTAAATGTTCCTTTGTAGATAGTAAAAATTATATGTTCGATTCTGTAGAATAAAAAAACTTTTCGTATATTTTTTTATCTGGTTAAGGTGTATGAGACAAAGACCCCTGAGGCTAAGTTAGCAATCAGCAAATTGATCGCAACAATAAATTTTATGAGACTTACACTGAAGTGTTGGTATCAGCATCTCTATATCATTACGATTATGTCTTAATTTATGAGCACCTCATAAATTAAGAATATTCTTGACTTAGTGACTTATTATTACAAATGTAGGTATCGAGTAAAGTGTTACTTTTGTTGTACAACTATAGCAATGGCTATAGAATAGATACCTTTTGTGTAACTAATACAACTGCAAAAATTTTAAGTATCTCATTTCGAAACATAAACTCCTAATGCAATATATGCAAATTGTATTACATTAGTCTGTATATGGTATTGTGCTAGCTGGTAGTCTTCATTCGTTGTTCTATTCACGAGACTGTCTACTGCAACGCATAATTCACTGCTCGGCTCCTAAGGATCCAGTCTGATTTTAAATACCTAATGAATTTAACTTATAGCCGCCTGGTTTCCGGCAGAGAAGAATTTGGGCCACCCCTTCTCTTCCCATGTGGTCTCGTACAAGGCGATTAAGAGATAGGGCTGATTAACTTTAACATCAGATAGATATCTACAGACCAGACTTAGCCTCAGATGCATGGCTCGAGTCAACAATAGTGCCCGGAATACGGCAATAGGCTCACCCCCTATTAGGTAGGACCGAACACAGATTGGTGAAATGTGGGTGTTAATTCACCTCTGCTTAACCCTCCGGAGATAGAGGCGTGATTGTGTATATGTATGTATGTATGTACTTATAACCTTCCTCAATCACGTTGCTATCAAATGCAAAAAGATTTTTTTCTATTTGTATAGTATTTCCAAAGTTTCAACAAAAAACAAGTTGTTCAACTTCATGACTACTTACATATGTTTTCGTATGTATAAATAGATTATGACTATGAATTTACAACCGACATATTGTTTATGGTAATGTTCGGCCTTGAAATAGAATCATTGACCATAGCTCTTAGCTATAAACTGGATTGATCTAACCTTTGTAAATAAGTAATGATTTGAAGGCGATCTAGGCTCAGGAATGAGTATGAGAATACATATTGAATTAATCCATATGAATAGTTATATAAATACGTTCAGCACAGATGCTCGAACGTAACATAAAAGGTATAAGTATAAGATAGTACAGTCAGCCTCGTAAGTTGATTAAAACTAACATATCGCCTCTTTGCTTCGATAATGTGTTATCTTGAAAACTGCAATTTTACAGGAGACTGATTTTTAACTTACAAAACACAATTGTGACGAAACAAAGAACTTTTTTACTGTAGATCATTAATTTATTATTTAATACAACAAATATAGTATTTGAAAAGTTGTTAAAATCTTGGCTATTTGAAAGCTTAGCAAGAAATTTACTTCAATTTCAAAAAGGGGGAAAATATATCACGTTATTCTTGCAAATAATTAATAACATAAGTGTTACAACCTAAGTAGTCACGATGTTGATGATATTACTTTTGTTATGACACTGAGTTATGTCATAAATAAACATTGAAGAAATAAAAACTATTGGATTTGAGAATCAATTTTTATTGAAAAGAGGAACCGATACCTCACTTATTGTAATTTATATTATGACAAAACCAACTTAATACCTGCTACAAAAATAATCACAATTTGTATCGCTTACTTACTGAGATTACAGAGTCCACGTCATAATTTCGAAATAATCTGGCCGACCGTCAAAATTCTAAACGCTCATTTCGCCGATGATGAATTCAACGAATGGTTGTATGGTCGACTGTTAAAACTCCGAGTGGTCATTCCGCCGATAATCAGTTCTACTAATTATTGTATGGTCGACTGTTAAAACTTCGAATGCACATTACGCATTTTTTTTATAACTATGCAGAAATAAATTTTTTTTCTAATTGTTGCTCGGGTCGGGTAGTAGATGCAGCGTACTATTGGTTTACTGACGACGATTTAGTTTACTGACGATGTAGCATACCATCGTTTTAGTGTACTAACGATGTAGTGTACCAACGATTTGGCGTACTGTCGATGAAGCGTACCATCGATTTGGGGTACTGTCGATACATTAGCCTGTCGATGGAATTTTCGATACAGCGATCATCGATGTAGTGACTGTTGATATTATGAACTAGACCCATTGAACTGTGCCACATCAGCGTAACGCTGCACTGTGTCTCTACACTGTGATTAAACGGATTTCTTCATCACAACATAATACCACAAATAATGATAAAGTTCATCATCGGCGTAATAAGCTTTCGAAGTTTTAACAGTCGACCACACAATCATTCGTAAAACTGATCATCGGCGAAATGACCATTCGGAGTTTTAACAGTCGACCATACAACCATTCGTTGAATTAATTATCGGCGAAATGAGCGTTGGGAATTTTGACGGTCGGCCAGATTATTTCGAAATTATGACGTGGAGCCGAGATCACATTTTACTAGACAAGTTAAAGCATCTTTAGCTTAAATCTGCTTGATGACGATGAGGAGTCAGTCGACGAACTACTGCTACTACTAGTTGAATCACAACGATGGCAATTAGATTAGAGATTTTTTTTTTATAAATAGGACACGTAAATTTGACTTTACCTCGCCTGATGGTAAGCTGAAGGTAAAGTCTCAAGAACAGTTGTCTCAGTTTTTTTTTCTGCTACAGTATCTACAACTTCATTTACGTCCATTACATCCTCTATATTTGCATCCTCCACGCTTAGCATTGTGTAATTTTCTAAAACAAAAGACGTTCTGTTGCTTTAAATCTTTAAAATATTTTAGTACCTTCTTTGATTTATAATGTACTTTTTTAACCTACTATGCACGCCTGATAACGTGTTCGAGAATAATAACGTGTAATAATCACTTGAATAACTACTATAGTAGGCGTGACAGCGTAAGAAACTAACTAACGAACTCGCAGACGTAATTAATTAATTTTTTAATATGAGGCATAGATTAGGATTTGTACGAATCAAACATTATTACTAAAATATTATTATCACTTAGTACCCATATTTCTGTGCATTATTTAAATAGTAGTAAGAACTAGTATTTAAGTCAGACGCGCGTTGGTATCTCGCACAGCGAAGTAGGTATACTAAGATTTATGGTTATACCTACACACAAATACGTAGTTACCTACACTTGTGTTTATTTCAGGAGTATTTGCATGTTCCATTGTCATTGCCAGTTTAACTAGTTTTTTACTTCTAGGTTCCATCTGAAAAATTAAGTACCAATGGCTATTAGTTTTAGCATTAACAAAGTACTATTTGGAAATAATTCCAAGAAAACAAATTTATTTTTGTTCTAAAACGAGACATAAACAATTATCTATAGCTTAAATTTTATATTAGAAAAAGTTTTATTACCTACAATGTTACATCGTAAGTTAAGACAAAGCAAAACTAACAGCCTTTCGGCAGCAGTGTGACATAAACATAATATAACAATCGACCTTCCGTATTATTTTTCAATATCAATGTGTCAAAGTTACATATCACATTATAAAATTAACAAATCGTATTTAAAATGAACCTTACCTTTGCAATTAAAACGCGATATGGTCGATAAGTCACGTTTTTGCAGAAATTCTTTAACACCTTCCGCTGCAAGCGCGCGGTGGCTACTATTATGTTGCGTTGTCGCATCAAACCTCTCCGCAGTAAGAGACAACGTGATATTGTGATCTATCACAGTGGCGCTGTCTAGGGGTGCTCGTTGGGTAACCTCCACGTCGGCGTCTCCGTTTCTTCCCCCTTTGGACCGCGGTCCTGGGGAGCGGAAGCGGGGGGGCTGGTGCACCCTGGACAACGGCTAACAGACTCCTACCTTGGGAGTTCTGTTGGCCGTTGACAAATAACCCAACGGCTGACCTCACGAGGAGGTCGTGGGATGGCGGGCCTTCAAGGCCCGCGGGAAAGGGTCCGTTGGACACCCTTCCATTCCAACAGCCCTTTTAAGGGCTAGCTGACCCCATTGCACGAGGGGGTCGTGGTATGGCGGGCCTGCAAGGCCCGCGGGGAGGGATCCGTAGGGTTCCTCCCACCTCAACAGCCCTTTTTAGGGCTAGCCGTCGCTCCCGGTACCCCTCTGCTTTAGCAGAGGAGACACGGGAGAGGCGATGGGATCCGTTGGATCCGGGGACGGGTCGGCCTACTGCTCGCGCAGGGGCTGACGGGCATTCGTGCCGCCGTCGGCGTTGGGAGAGTTGGCTACTCCCCCGCATCGCGTAACCTCCGAGATATCGACAACGACCTGAGTGCTAGCCACACTCGGGAATGCCGATATCCCGGAGGCCGTGGGGCTTGCCTTAATTGGCCGGCCCACGAAAAGGAAAAGTCTGAAAACCCGACAGCGAAGTCGCTTAAAACCTGTGGATACCTGGGGACCTCCACAGTATGTACCCCGCTTCCTGGAATGGCCGTCACCCAGGAAGTGTCTCTAGTACGGTTCTACTCGTGGGACATCATGGAAGATCTTGTTAAAAACCCAAAAACCCCCCTACCTAATGAAACAGTCTGCGCGGAGGTCGCGCAGCACCACGACGCGGAGGTCGCGTCCCAAGCGGTGTCAGACCAACTTGACACCGCCACTCAGAGCAGGGCTAACAGCCCGGGTATAACGACCCGGAGCTCAGCCGAAAAGAGGAACAAGGTTCCTCCCCTTCGGCCTTTTGAGCCGGACCCGGAGGTCAGCATGACCGACGGGTCCACGTCCAGCAGCGGACAGGAGGGAGAATATCTTTCTCCCCCGCCCAAGTTTGCGGCGCTCGGTCGCCGAAAGACGCGGGGTGGCCAGAGGGCTGCCCCTCAAAAGCGTGCCCCAGCCCCAGTCCCGAAGGGTGTCATGGCGCCGCCGAGTTCCTCCTCCTCGGCGGCGCCCTTGCCTTGTGCCGGCGTCACCACCTCTAACCAGGTGGTGGAGGCCCTTAAAGGCCTTGCTAAGGCCCGAACTGGGGCTATGACGCCGGAGGAGGACCGGCTCATGCGGTCGACGCTCCGCCTTGTGGAGCAATACAATCTGCTCAGGGCGGAGCTAGGCCGTGCGCAGCAGGAGCGGGCTGACCTCGGCAGGCGTCAGGAGGCCCTGCTCGGGGAAACCGAGCGGCGCTCCAAGACCGTGTGTCCCGCACAGAGAGGCGGAGGGTCGGAGCGCAGCCGGAACCGTCGTCACCGCCATCTCGGTCGAGGTCGCCGGTGCGGCCGGAGACGCCGCCTGCGGCGCAGCCGGAGTCACCGGCCCCACCGCGTCTGCCGCCGCCGCCGCTCCCGCCACGTCTGCCGGTCCCGCCGCCGGTGCAGCCGAAGTTGCCGACGCCGCCGCGAGTGCCGCCGCGTTCGTCGGCAAACTCTATAGAGGCCTGCATGGCGGCAATGGCGGCACAACAGGCGCGGCACGAGGAGTGGACGCGGAGCTGTCTGGAGGCCATTATGGCCTCCATTCACCGTCCACCCTTGGCGCAGCCGAGTGGGGGATACGCCGGAGCGGTCAAGCGGGGCCCCATCCGCACGGTAGCGGCGGGGTCCCCGCAGGAGTCGGCCCGCGGCGCGCCCACTGCGCCGGCTGCCCCGGCCACCATCGCTGCGTCAGCCAGGGGTGCCCAAGCCAAGGGCAAGGGAAAGGGGAAGGGCAAGGGAAGACGTCCCCAGTCCCAGCCCCGGCCCTGGCACCGGTTTCGGCCCCGACTGCCTCCAGTAGCTCTGCACCGGCAGGGGGCTGGGAGGTGGTCGGTGAGGCCAAAAAATCGCGGAACGCCCGTAAAAAGGCAGCAAAAATCATCCTGCAGGCGAACCTGGGCCACGGTGTCGACGCTCAGGCACTTCTGCTCCAGAGCATGGCACAGTGGTCCATCGACGTCGCCGCTGTCGCCGATCCATACACTCACCGGCCCCTCGGGCCCGCCTGGGTGGTCGACCTGGATGGATCGGCGGCACTGGTGCATAACGCCGCTGCGGGTGCCCCTCCCCTTGTCGTGATCGCAAGGGAGCATGGCATCGTAGCGGCGCGGGTGGGGGAGATTGCGGTCGTGGCCGTTTATTTCACGCCGAGATCACACCGACTCATAGGGCAGTATCGGCGGTCGCTGGAGCGGCTGACCGACGTCGTCAATGCCTGCACGCCTCGTCCGGTTCTTGTGCTCGGGGACTTCAACGCCTGGTCTCAGGCCTGGGGTTCCCGGCGCACAAACGCGCGGGGCAGGGCTCTGGAGGGCTGGGCCGATTCTCTCGGCTTAGTTCTCCAGAATCGCGGGGCCGAAGCCACGTATATGGCCACGTTTGTGGCGGGGGAGCGCAGTTCGATCGTAGATCTTTCGTTCGCGAGCGCTTTCCTGTCACTCCGCGTGCGGGGCTGGCGTGTCGCCGCGGAGGTGGAGACACTGTCGGATCACCGATACGTTCGGTTTGATGTCTCCCCTCCCCCGAGCGATGCGCCAGTCATTTCGGCCCAACGCGAGCCGCGCTGGGTGTTGGGGCGATTGAATCGGGAGGACCTCCTGGAGGCCGCCATCGTACAGGCCTGGGCCATTGCGCCGGACAGGCCTGTCGATGTCGACGATGAAGCGGCGTGGTTCCGGGAGGCCATGACACGAGTCTGCGATGCGAGTATGCCTAGGGCTCCAGCCTATAATCCGAGGCGTCGGGTCTACTGGTGGAATGCGGAGATCGCGAGGCTGCGTATGGCCTGCGTGATCACGCATCGCCGGTGGGCCCGATTCCGTAGGAGGCGTACTCGTCCCGCAGACTCGGAGCCCCGATTGGCGGAGCTTCATGAGGGATACAGGGAGGCCCGGAATGCCCTCCGAGCGGAGATCAAGCGGTCAAAGGCCGCTTGCTACCGGGAGCTCCTGGAGACGCTGGAGCGGGACCCATGGGGGCGGCCTTACCTTATGGTAAGAGAAAAGCTGCGCCCCCGGGCCCCTCCGCTGACCCAGGTGCTCGAACCGGCTCTGCTCGGAGGAGTGGTGGAATCCCTGTTCCCGGCGCGAGCGGAACATGTTCCGCCGCAGATGGCTCCGCCGCCTCGGTCGCCTACGGCGCCCGGTGCGGTGATTGACGACGACGTGCCCGAGGTCACTTGGGTAGAACTAGAGCTGGCGGTGCGAAGGCTGAGGGCCAAGAAAAGCACCGCCCCGGGACCCGACGGCATTCCAGGCCGCGCGTGGGTCCTAGCTCTAGGGGAGGACGGCCTCGAACCCCGACTGAGAGGGTTCCTCAGCGCATGTTTGGAGCGGGGCCAGTTTCCGAAGATGTGGAGGACGGGGAAACTGGTCCTCATCCGCAAGCAGGGACGCCCAGCGGACGAGCCGTCCGGGTACCGGCCCATAGTGCTGCTCGACGAGGTGGGCAAACTCTTTGAAAGAGTTATTGCCAAGCGCCTCGTCGAGCATCTCTCTAGAGTGGGGCCGGACCTGGCGAACACCCAGTTTGGGTTCCGCCGGTGGCGTTCCACTGTGGATGCCATCATGCGCGTGAGGACTCTGGCGGGGGATGCGGTTGCCCGGGGCGAGGTGATGTTGGCGGTGTCCTTGGACATCTCCAACGCCTTCAACACCTTGCCCTGGAGTTGCATCAGGGAGGCACTCGTGTACCACGACGTGCCTCTCTACCTCCGCCGCATAGTCGGGGCGTACCTGACGGAGAGAGCCGTCATCTACCCAAGTTCGACGGGAGTCGGTAGGCGTGAGATGTCGTGCGGTGTTCCACAGGGGTCGGTCCTGGGGCCGCTCCTGTGGAACATCGGTTACGACTGGGTGCTTCGCGGTGACTTCGCGTACGGGGCCACCGTCACGTGTTACGCGGATGACACGCTAGTGACGGTGAGCGGGGCTACTCACCGCGAAGCGACCCTGAGGGCCACGACCGCAGTTGCTCAGGTCGTCGACAGGATCCGGCGGCTGGGTCTCGAGGTGGCTCTGCACAAGTCCGAGGCCATGTTCTTTCATGGCCCTCGGCGCAGGCCAGGCCCGAGAGCCAGCCTAACAGTGGGAGGTACTCCCATCGACATCAAGCCCCGGTTGAAATACCTGGGGCTCGTGCTTGATGGTCGATGGGACTTCGGACAGCATTTCCGAAGTCTGCGCCCCAAGTTGGTGCTCACGGCGAATGCCTTGGGCCGGTTGTTGCCCAACTTGAAGGGCCCAGAGTCCTCCTGCAGGAGACTCTACGCGGGTGTCGTGCGGTCCATGGCCCTATACGGGTGCCCCGTGTGGGCGGACACCCTGGAGGCCAGATTCCTGCCTCTGCTCCGTACGGCGCAGAGTACGATGGCCTCCAGGGCCATCAGGGGATACCGCACGATATCCTTCGAAGCGGCGAGTCTCCTGGCCGGATCGCCACCGTGGATCCTGGAAGCGAGGGCCCTTTCGGCACTATATAAGTTCCGAAAGGAGGCGCGGGAGCGGGGATTCGATCCCGAGCCCGAGGATATTCGGGCCGAGAAATCCCGGCTCCACCAGGTCATGGTGGCCGAGTGGGAGCGACGACTTGAGCAACCACGCGCAGGGCACGCCGTCATTGCGGCGGTAAGGCCCATCATGGGGGAGTGGCTAGAGAGGCAACACGGTAGCCTCTCGTACCGTCAGACGCAGATTATCACCGGGCACGGTAGCTTCGGGCGGTATCTGCATCTGATGGGTATAGAGCCAACGCCCGAGTGCCATCACTGCGACGCGAGCGTGGACTCGGGGCTGCACACGCTCACCGAGTGCCCGGCGTTTGAGACGCCGAGGCGGGAGCTTGTGGCGGCCCTGGGGGTGAGAGTGCTCACGCTCTCCGCCCTGCTCGCGGCGATGGTCCGCTGCGCGGATGCGTGGGCGGCCAGCGCCTCCTTCTGCGAGCAGGTCATGCTCGCGAAGGAGACAGCAGAGTGGGCGCGGCGCGATGAGCGAGAGAGGCTCGCTGACATCGCTGCACGCGCCCGAAGGCGGCTCGGGCGTCGGAGGGCGCAAACTGACCTCCGCCCCCCATGAGCGCGGGCCTGAGGGTGACGGGTGGAGCCGCCCGTCATCCTAGCAGAAGCAGGCCACGGCGGCGGCGCGCATCGTAGGACGATGCGCGCCTCCCCACACCGGGGTTGAGTCGGGGACCGCGTGGTCCCCCCCTTCCCGAGGAGGGCCAGACCGAGAGGGATGGCCCTGGGCCAGCCGGGGTGCGAGGGATATGTCGCATGACAACCTCACCTTCGGCCTAGCACTACGACCCAGAGACGGCGTGCGGTTTAGTCGGTTCGAGTCCGACATAACCTCCCCCTCCGGCTCCGGAGGGGTGGGTATCCGAGGGGATTTCACGCACGTAAAAAAAAAAAAAAAAAAAAGTGGCGCTGTCTTTTTCACCCACAGATTAGCTATTTCGCGCGTAAAAAATACCACATTTTGTGAGAAAATAAAATCGGATACGGTGGTTTTAATTATCAAACAATAAAAAAAACTATTTTTCGGATATGTCACGTTATTGAAGCAAAGAGGTGATATTTACAAATCTTTTATGAAGTTGTAAAATATGTATTCATTTTTCATGTTTTATGTAGTTTTGTAGTAGCCATAGCACAAAGTAAATATTTTTAATGTTTAATTTCTCTAAATTATGAGAGGATTAGCAGCCACAGTGATCAATAAATTAGAATGTGTTAAGCTACTTTTGGAGTTGACTGTACCTATCATTTAAAAAGGATTTAGCGATAATTAAAAACAAAATTAGCCAAAATCAAACGCTTACACTTGACTATTACGTACTGCAGCTTTCCAGATTTTTTAAACGCAGCAGAGGAGATGAAATGTATTCGAAATTTAATTACCATACATTATCATGACGCCAATCAGGAAAAACCTTAACAAAGCCAAGAAAAATACTACACTTAACGCACTAACATACTTGACATACATAAAGGAACCCTTTCGTCGCCCGATGTGACCATATAAAAAACCATTGCAACCAAAACAACGGATTCTTATATTCCTGAAAACATTTATTTTATTGTTATGAGCCTAAACACAAAAGCTACAGAGTTATATGGAGTCACGATATCTGAATAACACATCTCTATTTTGGCGAAAAAAATCTCGATATCAACGGGAGACACAGCGCGAGCAAACACTATAAATCAACTTTTGTACTTTTGTTAGAAGTATTCTTAGTATCATTCAATTTGCGATATATGTATACGTTGATATTTACGATTTTATTTTAAGCTGCGATCTTGGCACATTCGATTAAGGCTGTTGTTATTGAACTATAACCTTGTTTTAATTCTTATCCACTTTAATATCACAGGCTTTACTTCTGGTATATAAGGAAAACGACACACCTATGCCTTGTGACTGGCTATTATTAATGGATGACATCATTCTCACCTACCTATAGTACCTATACCACGTACAATGTTGTACATAGGCTACGCTAAAAGACTTCCCAAGAAGAAGGAGTCTCCTGTCTTGCCGGTCTATTGGTAAGTAACCGACGGCGCAATAGTATTTCGCATCTGTTAAAATAGTGTTAATTCATTTTATTCGCGTAATCTGCCGACAGCATAAACTAATGATATTAAATGTTTACCTAATAAGAATTTATATTTTAATAAAGCACAAAGCATGAAAATACAGCAAATTGCACCGTTTGAAAACAAACCAGCAAGATAAATATTTAGCTCAAAATAGTGCTTCGGTGAATCTGGTTTTTCTCAATGTCATCATGTTGTAATTGCATCGTAAAATAATCTACAATATTTTGTAGTTTGAAACTTTTGGTTTTAAACGAATCATGAAAATTTACATGTTTTTAAACAAAGTAAAGGGACATATGAACACAAATAAAACTAAGGCAAATAAATCTATGATAATTTTAATATAAATAACATAAAAAATAGGTATTACTGAACCTCAATATACGCGCATATCAATCAAAATCATTTTCCATGTGTTGCCAGAAACCGGTTCGCAGGCGACGCATATACTTCAACCCAAAAATTGTAGCCGCGTAATATTCCAGGACTATCCAGTTCTATAGTCACAAAGTCTTGACCAATTCCACCAGATTTTACGTATGCCTCTCCCCACTTGTCGGGTCTTAAATCCAAAATCTGGATAGCACTTATCACTTCACTTTTCGTACAATTCACAGTAAAAGTTTCCGATCTAATCCAAAGAGCTGGATCCAATTCGTGAACTTTACTATAAATCATTTTCGACGTTCCATCAGGATACCCCAATAATAGATCATTGCAATTCGTTAATCCAATTATAGCAGCAAGTAAAAATGTTTTAAAAATCATTTTGATACGTGTAATCTTGACTATGCTTATGGCATCAATGTCTCGGAGATAATCGAATCATAGGTTTTATTTATTAGATTCTGACTCATAAAATTTACCTTGGCGTTTCTTTGAACGTGAACGTGAACTATAAACACTTATTGCGCGGTTGATATATGTACCTTCCAAGTTCTTAAGCGGCAATACTTCCTAGTAATGTAATTTACATATTTACACCTCACATAATAAAGTGCGAAGTAGTGCCAATATGTCACCATGATCTCATTTTAGTGCTAACTCCTATTCTATAAATGTAACTACTTTACTCGGAAAGACTTCATTTCAATATTAACATTTATAGCGTAAGCATATTTTATAATACCAAATAGAAACACTTAGAAAATGATTTCGAGATTATTGATATTAGTATTCTATTTATCAGTATTAGTGGCAGCTAATGACGTTATGGTTGGACATGCAACACCATTTTCAAAGAAAATCTTCAGTGCTATCAAAGAAGAAAACCCTGCTTTGTGGAAACGAAGGGACCATGTATTGATCAATGCTCCTATCAATGATTTTATTAGTGCTGTTTATGTTACTGATCTAAGATCTGACAAAGAAGGTGAAGCTTATATAGCAGCTGGTGGCATTGGAAGCAAATCAGTAACAATAGCCTTGAAGAGTCCCTCTATCCTACGAGGATATAAATTTCAAATTGATGTTTATGCAGAAGGTATTAATTCGTACTATTCTAGCAATGTCAGGACACCTTTAAGTGGTTTAAGTGGAAATGGAGGCTATCCTAGTACTTATCCTGTTAACAGTGTTTCTTATCCTATGGGAGGTGTTCAATATCCGGTAGGTGGTATTTACCCCCAATATGCTATCGGCCGTTAGGTAATCTATAAAAATTGAATGTGATAAATCTTAAAATAAATAATTTATTGCTATTGTGTTTAATTATAGTACTAGTCGTGAATGAATGTGTCATGTCGTGAGTAAATTGTGTGTTTAATATTGTTCTTTCTATCTGTTCTTCAAGTGACAAATATTTTCATACCGTCTGTTTACCTAAGTAAAAATAATTTAAGAATTAACATTACATTACATTACATTACATGCATAACATTTCATTTAACATTACTAAGGTACATAAATAAATTAACAACCTCCCAAATCAAATCTAATCGATGAAGCCTATTGCAGTGGACTGCAATATGCTAATTAATCGATTAGAGTCAATTGAAACCAGTCACCTACAATTAGTCTGAATATCATATATCATTCATCATCATCATCAAGCTATATTAGTCCACCGTTGGGGTAAACGTGTTCTTGAGTGGAGACCGCGACTCGGTAAGGGGAGTGTAGGCGTCCTCCGACCAGGTGGGATGACGATCTAAGAAAGATTGCAGGCAGATGCTGGATGCGGCAAGCTGAAGACAGGGCGCTATGGCGCTCATTAGGGGAGGGCTATGTCCAGCAGTGGACTAATATATCATATATATGAGAGAATAATGTATTTCGAAAGACTACATAATTATAAACCAAAATTGGCTTAAAGTTATTTAGTCTCCATATATCTTGTTTTGCACTTTATACCAGAAGTGTTATAATATAATATTATGGTAGAAACGTACGTTGCCTTATTACTGTGCAATACTTTTTTCTAAATTTAACATTTTCTAAGAAATTGATCACTTAAAAAAGTTACATACTCATCCATACGCATTGAATGTAATAGGTTATTCACCCGATTCTTTTCACGTGATCGTAACGTTTATAGAATCTGTGCATAATACTTGTAAGTTTCAAGGTTTTATGGTTATCATGTCATAATTTATAATTTTAATAGTGATTTTGTCTAACATAAATTTTTCTTTCTATAATATGAAAATGTATGGGTGTGTGTGTGTGTGTGTGTGTGTGTGTGTGTGTGTGTGTGTGTGTGTGTGTGTGTGTGTGTGTGTGTGTGTGTGTGTGTGTGTGTGTGTGTGTGTGTGTGTGTGTGTAAAGCTACGGATTTTAACGCAAGAAAAAATGCTTATGTCCGGAATATGCATATCAATGCGCCTGTGCTTTCTTTTGATGTAATAATGATTTGCAAAGTTTAATCTATCTCTATAATATACAAATCAATCGCTGAATGTGTTGCTAAGTGCAAATCTTGAGAACAGCCGAACCAATTTCGCCAATTCGTTGTTTAGAATATTCCTTGCAGTGAGAGGATGGTCCTTACGCAGAGAAAAAAAATAGCCTGAAATAGTCTTAAACAACACTTCTATACGCCCATAAAAACGATTCGTAATAATATCTAAAAGACAATTTGAACTTTAATACCATATTTCATAACGTTCAAATTTTATTGAAGAGGTTCCGGGTAGGCAAAATAATTGAGTGACAATGACGTGACGTACTAAAGGTAGCGAAGCAGTGATCATAAATATTAACAAATCCGATCCAGATTTCCATACATTATTTGAAGAATAAAGAATGGTATGGGGGTTTTAACATTAAACCACGGGCGCAACCAGGGCGGGTCGGCTAGTAGTAGATTAGTTGCTTATTATTCCATGCAAGTTTAAAGAGAAGACGACAAGGCAAATTTGAACAAGGAAACTCTTATCGGATAAATTATGTTATAAAAATCATTATTACGAGTGTTTTCCCCAAAGAATTATTTGGTCAATCGAAATCGAGGCAATCGTTTGGTCAATTCAATTTGGTCTTATAACACTCACTCGTATTTTAGGAACCGTTATTATGCAACAGTTTCTATTAAAGTTTCTATTACGATGCAGCTTCAGCTGGACACAAGGAGGCGTCAATGCATTTTATTTTTCGCTACATGATCTGTGAACGCGACGCAACGCGTATGTAGCGTTCTGCGGGTGGATTTTTGTGATCATTTTAAGCCACTTATATTAATTATTTCATGAGATTAGATTAAGTCATGTATGAAACTGCACAAAATTTGGTCTTAAAATATTCGTGTAATATTATAAAAAAAACTCGCCTGCGGCTCGTTTTTTAACACATATTCGTATTTTAAGAACCTTTATTATTAATTACTAAAATACAATCCTTAGTAGTTAGTTAATGCTACTGAAGTCTACTGTACTGCACAGTACACGTAATTTTTAGTGTAAATCTATCTTTTTGGCAAAGTGAATGCATTTACCAGATTCCATTAATATCAAGGGGATGATAATATTATTGGTATGATAATGTAAAAGGGAATGCAATGCATTGATTATCCAAAAGGCGATAAAGAAATTGTTTTCTATCTTGAGTGGTTATTAATGATTATCTATTGTTAATTACAATTCATCATAAAGTTATTCATGGATTATTAATACAATTATTTTTCTCAAACTTATATCGAATAAAAATGGAAGAACTATTTAAAAACTCTTTAATTTACCCAAGT
Source organism: Eilema caniola (assembly GCA_949126895.1). Lineage (NCBI taxonomy): Eukaryota > Metazoa > Arthropoda > Insecta > Lepidoptera > Erebidae > Eilema > Eilema caniola. The sequence continues at coordinate 8,236,188 of OX421460.1, read as the reverse complement.
CTTGTCTTTTAAGTCCTTGTTAAAAGGTATTATGGCGCTAAATAAAAGTCTTTTGCAGGAAGGGAACAGCTATTAATTCGTCAAACACTGTGTCAGCTTTTAATCAGTTAAAATCTAGTTAAAAGTCCGGTTTTGCAAAGCATTGTTTTTTGCGTACATTTAGGTACGTACAAATATTCACGGGCCTGATGATTAAGCGAATTTTCGGATTCCTATATATCTATCTATAGCATAATACAAAGAAGTTCTTGCTACCAATACCTTTCAAGTTTAAGGTCATGTGTCAAGACAATTTCAAGTTATCTACGAAATCGAATCTCACCTGGGTACCAAATGGTTAAAATGGTATTAGTTTATGATCGGGTATGAATAATGCCCTGATATATTAGGGGTTCAAGTATGAAATTGCCGATTTGTACTGACAAATTGAAATTCGTTTTTTTTTTTTAATTTATCGTATTTATTTAATCAAAATAATTACCATTATTATCTATACATTGCTGCCATCTAGTAGGAAGGTCATTTATGCCTTTGCGATAGAACTCTGGTGATCTAGATTCGACAAACTGTGTGAAAGCATTTTGTACTGCCTCCTAAGAAGAAAACTTTTTATCACATAGAAAATTGTCCAAATCACGAAAAAAATGGTAGTCTGTTGGAGCAAGGTCTGGCGAATACGGAGGGTGACGGATAGTTTCTAATTGCAGTTCCTGTAGAGTTAAAACGGTTTCTCGTGCAGTATGAGGTCTCGCGTTATCATGGAGCAATAATGGTGAAGATCGATTCATGAGTCGGGGCTGTTTCACTGCTAGTTTTGCTATCATTGTTCGGAGTTCGGCACAGTAGACATCTGCCGTTATTGCTTGACCAGATCGTAGAAAGCTATAGTGAATAACACCATGCTGAGACCACCAAACAGTTACCATTACCTTTTTATTGGTAAGCTTTGCTTTAGGACACTGTTGTGGCGTTTCACCTGGGGTCAGCCATTGCATTTTTCGCTTACGGTTATCGTAAAGAATCCACTTTTCATCACATGTCACAATTCGATCCAATATTCCTTCATTTCTGTATCGATTCAACAAGGCAACACAAGTTTCAACACGCATTTCTTTCTGCAGATCAGTCAAATCATGAGGTACCCATTTTTCACATTTTTTTATTTTATTGATTTGACGCAAATGAGTCAATATTGTTGGTAAGGTAACGTTAAACCATGCAGCTAATTCCTGGGTTCTTTGGCTCGGATCGGCTTCCACCATGTCTTTCAATTCATTGTTATTCACCTGTGTGGACGGCCTTCCTCGTGGTTCGTTCTTCAAATCAAAGTTTCCATCACGAAAGCGTTTAAACCAAAATCGCACGTTGCGTTCATTAGCAGTCCCCTCTCCAAACGCAACATTGATATTGCGAGCTGTTTCTGCCGCGTTAGTTCCGCGTCGGAACTCGTATTCAAAAATCACTCGAATTTTCGAAGTATCCATCTTTCTTGTCTAAGCTGAATAAAAAAAAACAACTGAAAGTCGATAATCGAATGTTGCACATTTTTAAATGAAGAACTACAAAGGTACCATGTGGAAAAAGTTTCACTCAAAAATCTCAAACCATGAAGGTTCTATGTCAATTCGAAGTACCTATTACAATGAAACGGCAATTTCATACTTTAACCCCTATTATTATTTGATTATGATAAAGATTATTATTATAAGCATAATAATCTTTTCAACATACTTGCTCATAAACTGACTCTAATTTCAGCGCAACTATGCACATAATAACACCTATAATCAAACTGTGATTTTTTTATTGTTATAATTCACAAGTGAGTCATAGATTCTTTTTTTAAATTTTTATTGGTCTTCTTGCTTTTTCTTTAAAAAAAAAGGTTTCCGTATAAAAAGGGTCGTGTTAAACTTTTCAAATCTCAAAAATACCTACGTCATCATGCGTATGTTGTATGTCATGAAAGGTTACTATTTGACCCAGGTTATAGTTTAGCTAACGGCCGCCTGCGATTCCATACACGTAGAGTGAGTTAGTCTTTCATATAAACTACCACCCCCTGTTTAACCCTAAGAGGGGCTTGATTTCTAAGGGTACATTATTAGTACACCTCCATACACCATTATAGAGCATAAATTTTAATTTTCAAGTCTCTTTCTTCAAGAATATAGGACTTTCAAACAAACTTCCAAACCCCGTTTAAGTCCTTTAGTGGTGGAGTTTCGTCAAATAATAGCGGATGTCTACAACCTGCCAAATTTCAAGTTTGTAGGTGTTACAGATTCGAGATTTTGTAATTAATCAGTGAATGGTATTCCGCTTTTATTATATAGATTATATATATATATATATATATAGGGATAGGGCTGATTAACTTTAACATCAGACAGATATGTACAGCCCAGACTCAGCCTCCGATGCATGGCTCTAGTCAACAATAGTGCCCGGAATACGGCAATAGGCTCACCCCCTATTACGTGGGACCGAATACAGATTGGTGAAATGTGGGTAGTAATTCACCTCTGCCTAACCCTCCGGGGATAAAGGCGTAATTATATGTATGTACATAGATTATGGATTTCCATTGAAAATAATAGTCATCTTATAAAACAAATTTAGAAAAACAATGGTCCTATTCAATGTCATTGTTTGGTGGCAAACCATCTGTACAAAACTTTCAACTACTTTTAAATTTCATGTCTACCATCTACTACTACTACTTTTGGCTGCGATAATATCATATATTCACGTGGGAAGAGCTGCGGGCAACAGATAGTTGTGTTATATTTCTATAGCACAGATATTAGATATTCATTATACAATCATAATGTTGCGACAATATTTAAAACTAAAAACCTACGTCAGTGTATACGTAAAATGAACAACACTTTACTAACTAAAGATTAATTAAACATTACCTGTGCTATTACTACTTCAGTTAGCCTGACCTTGAAAAAGAGGAGTCCGAGATAGCCATCTTCACTAGATCACCGCTATCACGTCTATCCAATCTATCTAATTATCTAAGTATTATCCCTCATATTACGCTTCCCGGAAAATTGCTGACAAAGGCGTTGGCTGCCCTACGAAAGATTGCCGCCCCCCTATGTGATGTAAAGCATAAAAAATTAAATAAACTATAAAAATTAAATTAAAGTAGAAAAAAAAACCTTTAAATATAAAATTTACTCTACTCTGTACCAAATATCATCAAAATCTGCTTAGTAGTTGTGGTGTGGAAGCGTAACAGACAGTTCTGTAAGTATCAATGATATCATATCAATAATAGCTTAAAAGGGATTAAATTAAAATTAAAATCTACTAAAAATCGTAACAACTACTTATAAAAACCACGATCGAATTTTGCCGCCCTAGGCCCGGGTTTACTCGGCCTATAGGGAAATCCGCTCCTGATTGCTGATTACTTTAGTCGTACGAAAATCTCGCCATTTTTATCGTGAAGAAATTTTAAAGGTCTAGCCATTCAATTAATTGTCAGCCTCGTAGTTCTAGTACTTAATCCACCACTTCCTAGATACGTATTAAGGTTTTCTTTTTTTCCATTTTCATTCAGAGACATTTTATTAATTATTATTATATTGATATCGATATAATTGAGACAAATGCCAAATTTAAACTAAATTACTTGTTTTAGACATGAAAAGGTGACATACAGCCAGGGTTATTTCCAAAATAACATTTATACTTATAATATATTATCACTTTATCAATCTATTAACTAGCCCACCGCAGTCCACTGCTGGACAATGCCTCTCCTAATGTGCGCCATTTCATCATGTCATCAGTCCATCTGGCTAGGGAGTGTCCTACCTTCCGTTTGCCTTCTCGCGGTCTCCACTATAGGATTCGTCTGCTTCAATGGCCATCGATCCTTTGACAGACGTGGCCAGCCCATTTCCACTTCAGCTTACTTATTCTGCGAGCTTTGTCGGATGATCTCGTTTCGGAGAAACTCCAAGCATAGCTCACTCCATAGCCCGTTGCGTGACTTTTAGTTTATAGACTAGCCCTACCGTCAGTGTCCACGTTTCGACACCGTAAATCATAACAGGTTGGACGCACTGGTCAAAGTCCTTTGTTTTCAGGCATTGCGGTATGGGAGAAGAAAAGACTTGACGTAATTGCGTAATGCTGCCCAACCCAGTTAGATCCTTCTGACTAGTTCTTTCTCGAAATTATTTTTACCGAGCTGGATAACCTGACCCAGGTATAAATATTTATGGACAACTTCGAGCGTCGAGAGAACGAAGAAGAACTCGTCGAGCTTACCCACGAGGCGATTTGTGTTGACTGTCGAGAACAACTTGTAGACATAGCTCAGGAGTCTGATGGGCCTGTAGTTCTTCAGTAAGGTCTTGTCACCTTTTTTGAAGAACAGAACAGTATCACTGCACCCCCGCTCTATGCCTTAGGTGTTAAACCCTGTTAGAAGTCGGAGTTAAAGAGACTTGCTAGCTCTTTCAGGATTGGAACCCCGTCTAAATTCAGGAGCTCAATAGTTGGTTCTTCAGTTCACTGCTCGACATCGGGTATCTGCTCGGTGTAATGGCGCATGAGCGGAGCTCTGTGGTCTTCATCACTTACTCGTACGTGATGCAAGATGTCCATAATATTTCTCGATCTCTTCGAGAATTTAGAACTTTGAGGAAATCATTCTGTCAACCGCAGTTTTACTGTTGTCAGATGGGGCCTTCCCAACAACAGAGCGAACACTTTTGACCCACTAATTTGCTCAATGGCCGCCTGAATGGTGCGAGTGTTAAAGCGACGAAGGGCGCGTCGAATCAGTTTTTTAATTTGTTTGTTTAAGGCTCTCTCATCTGACGAAGACGATGGTGTGAATGGTTTCACGACTCTTTCTCATGAGTTCGGGTGTCTCAGGAGAGAGCTTGGACTCTTGCTGTTTTCGTTTTTCGGGAAACAACTTTCGAGACACTTCCTGCAATGTTTCGACCACTATGTTTGCCTCGTGGCATTGACGAGAAAACCGACACAGTGGTCAAGATTTCCAGCCTTGAGAAACGAAGTTGAAGTTCCATACGGAACTTTTCGGACCCTAGAGCTACTTGGAGCGGCGTAAGTCGGAGAGTAGACCGTATCATTCGGTATCAAACTTGTTGATCAACGAGACGTCTTTCACGGTTTCTTCGGGGTAACGTGAAGTGGGTACCTGTATCACGTTTAATGAACGACTGTTCGTGATTTCTAGGATAAGGTACGCTACCCGGTTCGATACCCTGCCGTTCTATATACCACTCAGGCCCATATGTAATCTCGATAAAAATATATAATAGGATACCGCAGTCACTAAAGGAGTCCGAAAGTGAGCATACATTTAGAAACGAACTACAAAAATATCTTCTACAAAAATATTATTATACTTTGAAGGAGTTTTTTGATGACAAACATTAGCTATAGAATGGGCTAAAACACCTAAAACGCTAGGGTAATACACTATAATGCATGTAAAATATTTAACCTTGAGTAGATACCTGTATTCTATTGCAGTGTAATAATTTGTAGAAATTCTGTTGTAACTCTATTGCATGCTTGATACTATATAGAATGATTTCGATTATAGTATAGAATTTTAATAAATAATAACAAATAATATAATAATAATAACAAATTGTAATAAAAATATGATAACCTGACTGTAATATGTAATTCTAAATACTGTAATTGCTTGATTTTGACATTGATTTATTAATTTATATTGTGACAATTTTCTCTTGACGACTTTTAAATTCGATATCTCTTCTAATATATAAATTCTAATAATAACAAATTGTAATGTAATATCACGTAATGTTATATATTTCAATATAAATTTGCTGTGCCCAAACCGGGCTTCATGTTGAGACCTAAAATAACTAAACACCTGTAACATACACATGAACGCAAATAAATACTTTGACTTTGACTTTGACTTTGACTTCAACAACGCCCTTTTTTACCACAAAACCGATACGGCCCTAGGAGAGCAGATAAGCTTCTCTGAAGTAGAACTGGAAACTGGGGGCCTTTTATTGTAGCGTGTATCCATTTTGGAGGGTTTTATTTTTATATAACTGAGGTGGCAGACAAGCACCCGGTCCACCTGACGGAAAGTGATTACCGTGGCCTGTAGACGTGTGCAACACCAGGGGTGTCACACTCGTGCTGCCTACCCTGTAAATACAGAGAGTTTCTGTGCCGTCAGTGCACAAGATAAAGCAGGATTGGCCTTTGGTCTTCCCACTGACAGCACAAAAACTCTCCAGTGAGCTCTGGCTACCCTACTCACCGCCGCGAACACAACTCGAGGTTATTATGGCCGCGGTACTCTGTAGGGTAGAGGTACTTGGTAATTGGAAGATAAAATTCTGAATTCAATAAAAAAGTAGGTTTTTACTTTCTAGCCCACTGTTGGCGCGCTGGCCAGACGGGTTGGCAAACGAATTTATTTCGAGTTTTCCTTCTCTCACAATGATATCGTCTGCGTATTTTTCCATTTAGTCGCCTCCTTCGAATGAGATGGGGTGGTGATTGTATTCTTTCTCCGTCACCACCCGGATTAATCATATCACCGATGATCACCACACGGATCATCACTTTATACATATGTATTTACTATTCAATTAAACAAAAAGAAGAAAACAGTTTGTTCTAACTGCGATAGACAGTACAGGAGTTATGAGATTATATCATAGAAATAAATAAATTGTATGTAGTTAAAGAATCCATAAAATACTGTCTGAGAAAATATTTTTACATTTACCATCCACCTATATAAATAGATACGCAAGCGATTTTCATCGAATAATCGAACATCACAATCAAGGTAAGCTCAGCAAAAACAATACATTACGATTCAGTCCACTGCTATAGAAGAAAATCGTTTTAATTTGGCCAACGTTATTTGTTAACTTTGGCAAATATTGGCTCAGAGTATTGGTCCAGACAATCCATAGAGGAACAATCGTACTTGAGTGCGACTTGAATCAGTGCAAGAGTTATAGGAGTATAGACGTCTGTTTATTTGTATACGTTGTTAATGGCTTAACTTAGATCTTGGGAGTGGATTGTTGGCAAGGGTGGATTCTAACAATTCGTTACATTCTTTTTTGATGTGGGAGTACATACTTGCCACTTTCGTATCGAAAGTAAAGGAATAATTCCATGTTTTGAACTTGAAGATTATTTAACTCATATTTCCCGTGTACTAGTAAAATAAGTCAATCATTCAATCAAGTAGCCCACGCAGTCCACTGTTGGACATAGGCCCTATGTGCGCCATTTTGTCCGATCCTCCGTCTTCCGCATCCAGAGTGCCCCAGTCACCTTTTTCAGGTCGTCAGTAAAATTAGTAATATTTGTAATTTCTCAAAAATAATAGTAACTTTAAATTCTCTAATCTTTAACTGTATATCTAACACGCTCTATATGAAGTGGTGACCTCTATTTGGTTATCAAAGTAAATAAGTGCTACGAAATTCGTGTTAGCTAAGGGCTTGTATATAAACGTAATGGCTGAAAATCACCGTGGGTGTGGCTGTTTAGATTTACACTACTTTTCTGAATTCATACTGACCTCACCTAAAAGGAGGCATGACTATGAAGAAGAGGAGGTATGTATATGAAGAAAAGGGAAACAGATTGAAATTAAAAGCCCTAATTTGAAAAGCAGCATCAATAAATTTATTACAATAATAATGATTTGATTTGTTTTATTGGCACAATACATTACATTACATAAATAACAATACACATAAATTACTCTTCTCTTGCGCCTTCAGTGCATTTGCGATTTTTTTAACCTTTAATATAATTTCGGAAGACACGCTTTCGAAGGGCTCTATACCCGCCCGACTTCATCCAATTAGTTAGTCAATTTCATTTTTTTTGTAATCAGGGCAAAGTTATCATACTATCTTTTTTGTAATCAGGGCAAAGTTATCATACTATCTTTGTACAACAAAATCACAAACAACAACAAAAAAACACAATCACTTTGTTATAAATCATGAACTTCAATAGAGAATGACACGTTTTTCAATTTAAACAATACTCTCTTTGTAATAAAATATCTATTGGCAATGGGCCAATCAACACAATTTTTTAATGAGGCCAATTTAGCCTCTTTGTAGTAAAATCGAGTCCTTGGATAAATAAATCAAGGACTCGATTTACAAATTATAAATAACCAAGCAAGCTTTGTTAATCCATTTTCTATATTGAGAAATTAAAATTAAATCTCAAGAACGTCTACTTACGCATAAAACTCAGTACCAAATTGTGCGTAATTAGGTAATATAAATGCATTTATATCAATTTAAACTATCCGCGTTTTCAATGATTGAGTATATGTCATTCAGTAATATGTGAGAATTAAAATCTTAACGCAGTTTAAAGTGAACTTGATGCAATAATTTTATTATGTTCTTTAATGAAATCTGACCTTAGACATCTAACATATAGATAAAAAACACAGATAAAAACGTATGTTTTTCGTAGTTCCATGTGACGTTCCATTGATGAGACGATGGAAAAAAGTCATTTAATCGTAGTTGCACTTGCTGTGGAACCACCGAAAATAGTTGTTTACTCCACTACAGATTTTCTGTGATACTATTAAATTATAGAGTTGTGCAGGATCGTCATGACACGGATTCTATTTAATTTAATTTACATAATCAATTAAAATTACTTTAAAAGCTCTTTGATGAGACCACGGTATCGAATTAATACGAGATAGTGAAACCTCTTTACGTGATTGTGGTTATTGCTGTCATTTAAAATTTTCCGCATTGACATCAATTCATTACTCGCCAACTAACTAAACATACCTTTTATTTTCAATAATGAACGAAACCGAAAGTGATATACGTTATATAGGAAGGAAGGATGGAACAGGTTTGCTAAATAGGGGAAGTCAATATTATAAACACATGACTTATAAAACTTATAGAGAGCTGTGGGTGTGTGCAAATAAGAATAAAATAAAATGTAAAGGATCATTAACAATTACTGTAAGTATGTCTTATGACTTTCTAGTTAGTGATCCGATTATAAGTTCTTACCGACATTTTTACTTTCTGTTTGAATTTACAGGAAGTAAAAAAAATTAAGTCAGTAAGTAATTCGTGTGACCAAGATTTTTCCAAAATTTAAATGGATTTTATCATTTACGACGAATTTGAAACACTTGTCTAAAACTCAGATCGTCCGATAGCGGCGCTTTACGAAGAAAAGATTACGAATTTACAAAAAAAGGTAACGAAATAGTTAAATTGATGGCAAATTTTCAAAATATTCAACATGGCATGTATAACATAAGAAACAGTAAGCTAGGAGTGAGTAAACTAGTTTGTTCTAAACCCGAAGAAGTTGAAGTACTCAATAATTTTAAAGACTTTGTTTTGGCTGATTACGTATACGCTATACCAGCCGCTAGAGGGTATAATATGGTTAATTTAAAAGATTTTTTGGTAGATGCAACCTTCGCCCGTTGCCCAATACCATTTACACAATTATATTCGATACATGGTGAAGTCAGTAGTGCTACTGATAATGTTAACGTAGTACCACTGACATATGCCTTACTATGTGATAAAAATGAAAAAACTTATGAGACTATGTTTAGTTTAGTAAAATCTCAAATACCATCTTCGAACCCAACTACGTTTCACTGTAATTTTGCAGTCGCTGTTATTAATGCACTTTTAAGTGTTTTCCCAAATATCAAAATAAAAGGGCCTCAATCATTGGGCTCGGAAAATATGGCGCAAAGGTAAATATTAAGGTCACACTAAATGCAAAAAAGACAGGCGAATCCTCGGATTATGTACCACCGTGGCATTATTGCCACAAGAGAAAATCATAACTGGTTTTGAATATATAGAAACAGAATGTAAAGAAATGCCAATTTTTTAGAATATATGTGAAAAAATTTATACAGAAGCAAAGCATTCGCCGAACGTCACCGGACCAATAATATAGTAGATGCATGGCGCTCCAAAATCAACCGATCTATAAACAAAAATAGTAATAATATATTACGATTGTTGAATGTCTTATACTGAACAGTAATTTAGCGGAAATTAAAATTGACAAGTTGAAAAGCAATCGAGGGAAATCAGCGAAGCGCAGCAAAGAGTACACTTTGAGAGATGATGTGATTAGGAATACTCAACTTATCACTGGAATTGAAATTACAGTCGGCCACGCTCTAGGAAAAACTTCGTTTGTTAAAATATAAACCCACGTCAAGAAGCTTCAATTTTCTAGGATCTTTTTTTATTTTAGTAAAAAGTCGATTGATTTGAGTCATATTAAAGTTGGTTAATTTGAGTTTTTTTTTTTCATATCGTTACATCTCTATTAATGGTATCACAGGAAACGTATAGTGGAGTTATAAACTATTTTCGGTGATATCACAGCAAGTGGAACTACGGTTAAATTACTTTTTTCCATCATTCCATCAATGTAACGTCCCATGCAACTACGAAAAAAAGGGATAAACAACATGCAGTTCTAGGTTGTTACTGGTATGTGATTCTCTGGCGACTTAAAGGTCACCAGGAAGGAAAACATGTTGCATTAGAAACAAAATAAACTTAATTATTGCATTTACAATAAATACATAGTACCTATTGAAGTTAAACAAGCAATAAAAATCATCTTAAAATAAATAATAGTTTCAAAAAAACCAAAAGCACGCTTTTTATAGAGAACCGAACTAAAAAGACAGAAAATAAATTTTAATAAATTTATATTAAGACTAGTGTTAAAATTTTCTATTAATAATTGTGTAAATAAAAAAAGACATTAAAAAAAGTGGGTGGTGCATGGTGTCAATAGTTATAAATATTTTATTGACAGATATGAGTAGAGTGATTATCATTTTGATAATATTTTAAAAGCTCTTCTAATTAAATAAAATACATTTTTTTATTTTCACTATTATTAATATATATTTATTGAAAATTTAAACACTATTCTTAATATAAATTTATTAAAACCTATTTTTTATTTTTTTAGTTCGGTTCTCTATAAAAAGCGTGTTTTTAAGTTTTATTGAACTATTATTTATTTTCTACTTATGTATTAATTTAGTTTATTTAAAATAGCTTATTTTGTTTAATTATAAATTATTATTTTCTAATCGCCTATTAATTCCGTGATAACTAGTTGGAAATTAAATTTCTGCTTTATCCGACTATAGATGAAAATTATATAAATTAACAGAAATCTTATTGTGCAAATTGGAAAATGGAATAATTTTATCAAATTAGTGTATAATATTGTCGTCGATCCTCGACAAATCTACAAAGTTTGAACGAAATCTGGCCGTTTAAAGTGGGTCAAAATCGCGCCCAAAGGAGTCGGTTACAAACAAACAAACATACAGGTGAAGCTAATAATAAAATAAAAAAGCGTATAATAAATAGGTTGTTCCTACATGTACTTTTACAGAATTAATTAAAAATGAAAATAATTCATTAAGGTTGGTTACCTTTGTTTCAATGGTTTTTGGTTTCGTACAGCCTTATCAACATCCATGTATTCTCCAAACAAATAGTGGGTCATGTTGCTCATTTTTCAGGATACGTATCTTTAAAGTGTAATCTTGTCTTTAAAAATGTATAGTAAGACTCGTACAAATATGTAAAAAGTCATCGCATCTATAATATTATGAAGAACATTGTTTTTAATAGTTTTGTATTAAATTCATCAGAACTGAGTTAAACTATGAATATAGAGAACCAAGCTGTCGGCCCTACAGATAATATTTTTCAAAAACATATTGTGCACAATATTTTCAAGTCTTATACTTACCTATCTAAGAATGGATATCTTAAAACTACAGTGATTTCACACTACGAAAAACACAGAATTTCACTAAACAACGCAAGGCACTTATAAAGCCAGGCTGATTCACGTTGCAAGATTTGCATAGACGTAACTTAAACCAGAGACGTATTTAGAGTTCACATATCCGTTAGTTCATTTAAACTTTTCACGGTATGATACGCTAATATGATCCGGTACCAACCTGAGTATCAACTCTCACCGATCAACATTTTAAAACAACACTTTAACATTAATAGGCACTATTTTAACCTTAACACGCTACCGTACCTCTCCAATAGTTCCAGAATATATCCATTCGTCCATCCAAAACCAGATTGGACCTCATACTCTCCCCCACTACCGTGCTCACCTGGAAATGAACAACTGTACTTCTCATACATCTGCTGATGTTTGTTGTACCCTATGTAGTTAGCGCGGATCCATGTCTCAATTAGTTCTTTAGCTAAAAGATGTGCTTCAGGGTAGAGACTGTGTTCTAAAGCACCAATCACTATAGCCTGAAGAGGTGGCCAGGCGTTAGGATAGTCCCATTGCTCACCAGTATGCCGCAATGATGTAGGAACACCGCCAGGGAATGTTATTGCACCTGTGTTCTTCAGGTATTTTACGAAGTATTTGGCCCGTTCTTGTGCCTGCCAAGGTTGAACGGCACCTGCCCAAAGAGGTGCTGCACAACTCAAGTAGAAATTATTTCTCCGCGAATTCTCTTCAATGTCGTAGTCGTACCAAACACCGTCTTGCGGATCCCACAGAACATTTTCAATCGCACTTCTCCAATCTTTAGCTAAGCTCAAGTATTTCTTTGCATTTTTTTTATCTTGAAGTTGCATATAAAGCTCACCCACCTTCTGCAGAGCTCCAGCAAATATTGAATTCAAATCAACGGGGAGTATTTGTGTAGTTTTTGTGTCAGTCAAATTGAAACGGGGGACTTTTCCAGATGTCACAAACCATCTGGATGAGAAGTCCCAGCCGCTTTCCGCTGCACTCTTTATCTGCCTATAAAAATTTTCACGTTTCTCTCGAGGTATTGTTTGACTGTTCATATAATCTTCGTAATAAGATTCTGGTCGGGGTCCCTTGACTTTTGGATCCGATATGTATCGTAATAATTTATACTTGTTTTCATGAATTTCTACTTCTATTTCTTTGTTGTCTAGCCAGTACTGCAGTTCTAGTGCCACGATTGTTATTTTCTTTTTTAGCCATACGATATCTCCAGTAGCAGCATAATAGTCAGAGACCATCCAAGCCAAGAGTGGCGGTTGGCTTCTTCCCAAATAATAGACACGGCTGCCGTTTGGTATATATCCATATCTTAAAACGAGGAGAAAGAAGTTTTCTATCATGCCTCTTGCGGTTGTCTTCATATTACAGATAAGAAGGCCTCGGATAATCCAGTATGAATCCCAGTAGTATAACTCTTTGAATCTACCTCCAGGGACAATAAATCCTTTAGGTACGCTTATAAAACTGTATTGGTCAGGATTCAGAGCCACATCCGGGATCACTTGCCGTCCAAGCTTTGGCCAAATGTTGATAATGTCTCTTGCAAACTTTTTAAGTTTAAGGTCCAGAATTTTATCAACAAAAGGTGGGTTCGCGTTGAAGTCTGTTGGCTGCCAATAATTAAGTTCCATTTTATATTCAAAAAACCCATCTAAGAATGTCATTAGATCTTCACGCGTTGGTTTGTTTCGGGTTTGATTCATAAGAAGAGTAAAACTGGTTATAATTTTAGCTTCTGATGTTCGAAGCTTTAAATCCACGAAAGTTTTTGAATCAGGGAAGATTTTAGACAGTTGTATTGTATGTAGAAGTGCACTGGAGCAATAAATAGATGAATTGCATATTTGTATGCTGACGACCTGTGTACACACTCCCAATAGGCCAATGAGTGGGTATAGCGACATGTACCGCGGTAAAGATATCTTCAACATGGTTTATTCACTATTAACTTGTCACGGTTAAGTATTGAGCACGGCGCGGGTACCGACGGGGACTGCCTCGAGTTGAATGGCCGGGAACGTAGGTCTCGACCTGTGACAAAGCTTCACTGCATGGCGTGCGACAATACGTGAACAATACTAATGCATCGTATAATATGCTATTAGATCATGAAATCATCGTAGATAGCACAATAGTACACTCACATTAACTATAATTCTATGAATCCACTTATGACGCCCATGTTTAGTTGTGTAAAAATCAACAAATCGTAAGTATAAAGGGAATGAACGTCAAAACAGACAATTCACACTTTCCCAATGTCATAATAAGAACTGTCACTAGTGATGTTCACGCAGACTGCGCAGGAATGATCGGTTGTAGTCTAATGGTGTTTGTACCAATAAGATTGGTTCATAAGCATTGACTCATGTGTGCAGTAGGTACATAATAAATAATTATGCGTTATCATATTACTACTCACGTCATTCGTGATTTGACCTAGACCTATAACTAAGATCACATGACAACCGCGTGACTAGGAACTGTATTACATTTCCACCCAAAATAAATTCAAATATGTAACATTGTCACGCCTTTTTAGCTTCTAAGCGGTAGGCAGAGATGTACTGACCCAAAAATGATTAAATAATGGGATAGAGGAAGCGTGGGGTAGAACCTGATGCCGAACACTTAATGTTGTTTCGGTCTAGGTCTCAGCACGAACAACTGTCATAGTGGTATCGTAAACGTATTGAGCGAGCGGATCATTGTGATTGGCCGGCTTCACATACACACAGGCTTACAGTAAGCAGGCGGCCAATCCCAATGCTCCATTCTCTCAATACGTTTACCATGCGATTACTATAGTTGTTCGTGCTAGGGGTACAGCTATGTATGTGGTATGTTCAGGAATATCAATACTCCAGAACGGGAACTAACCAGCCCCTCTAGACAAGTGGCAATTCGCTAACCGTCATAACTGTCAAATCCCTTACATTCGTCATTCTATTCCATCAAACGCCGAACAACGAATTGCCACTTGTCTAGAGGGGCCGGTGTTTGATGGAATAGAATGACGAATGTATGGGATTTGACGTATTTGACATGCGTTAACGACTGTCATATACGTCAAATCCTATATGTCCGTCATTCTATTCCACCAAACGCCAGCTAGCGAACTGCCACTTGTCTAGAGGGGCAGGCCCCCGATTCTGCTAATTTTATAACGTAACAAAACCACTGACATACCGCTGACATTGCATAAAATGTCATTAAATCTTAGACTTAATGGTTGAATATTAAGTCCAAAATAAAAAGAGTATATAACATTTTTATTCACTCTATAAGATTGTCATTTAATTTTAGACTTAACAGTGCAACTGTAAAGTTTAAATTTAAATGGCATTGGTTACATTGTTTGCGATACCGCAGTGGTTTTGTCATGAAAAAAAAAATAGCACAATCAAGGCCCTGTTTTTTGTTCAGTCGGGCTCAGGCGGATTCGCTAGTGCTGTTTTTATTACCTTACACCGGTGTGTAGTTTTGGTCGGTTCGAAAAGCGGGCCTCGTCAGTTGCTCAGTAGGTATACCAACTTGCAGTTGATATACCTGCGGCTGGCTAGAGTGCTCTTAATCCAAAATGGACCCTATAAACCTACATTAAGTAATGTACATTTAATATGTAGTAGTTCCCATTATCTTGATTTCGTAGTACTACCTATTAGCCTCTCGATCGAATAAACAACCTAATTAGCGGTGTTTGTTAGTTAAATGGCGCTTCATAGTTGTATATACTAATTACTCTTTACTTACTACGTAAATAGCACTAATTAAGTACATTCATTATCTAATTATTCACACTACTCTGTGGTCAGTGTTGATAATGCAATTTTATTTAAAATTTGACTAGAATTCCATATTGCCTTTAACCCTCAATCATCATCATCATCATCATATCAGCCACACATGTCCAGTCAGTTCAGTCCACTGCTGAACATAAACTTCTCCTATGACTTCCCGAACCTGTGACTTCCCGATCAAAAGGCCGACTTCCTAACCACTTGATGGCATTGTTTCTGGTTAACTGGTAAAAATACCACTGCACAAGGAACAAAAAACAATCTATCAAATACCGAACCACCTCTTTTTGAAGATGGTTAAAAAAGCAATCATATGTTAGTACCAGTCAGTATCAGAAATATGTATATTTCAACCATTTTTCTCAGCTACGCTCTAAGAATATTTTGAATACGCGGCGGATAAGTTAGTTATCTGATAGCGCTCGTGAAGGTGGTAACATTTTTCTTGTAACCTCATATCAGCCTGATTGACTCAGCGTTAGATAAAATAAATTGCTATGCCGCGTGGTCCCAAGACGTTTGAAACAAAAAATATACCGACGGTGACATCAAATGGCTATCTCGTAACTGTAGGCGTTCGTTTTGTTCAGCGTTTGACATTTCTTTACTGTGACCTTGGTTGTGTAAGTGTGGGCTTCGCAAAGCCCTAGTTATATAAGGGAGTATAAGGCCCACCAGATCCTTGGGGCACAAGCCCACCTCACCTACACGCCGATATGACTTTTGATTGACAGACTCTGACGCAGGCAACTTTTTCTACCACTGAAAAGGCTCCCACATTTACATGAAGAATTATATTGTTGATCATATTGTTATCAATGACGATAACGTTAAATCGGCACGTAATATGATGATAACATCATACGTACTGCCAAGGAGTGGAATGCTACAACTTTGATGCACGACTAAAATGAATAGGTTACTTCTAGGCAAGCATGCTCCACCATCGACTACATCGTCACATACCAACAGCTGATATAGTGCTCAAAAGCGAGCCTATTGAACATATAAAAAAATGCTTATAGCAAAATGTTACAATTACAAAGTTCTTACTTTTGTGACATTTAAGCCCTTGAATTGTATACCTTAAATTATTTACCTTTAGGTCTTCTTTTGGTTATACTAAAAACAAGTACATCAGCCTTCTGAAGCTAAGCAATAACAAATGTTTATAAACACGCCTAAAGATGTTCCGTAAACCTACTTATCATCAGCAATTTGTAACTGTTGAACGTTACAGGGTTACACCACTAGAGCAGTGTTATTAGATCTTTGTATATTCTCATAGAATGAAAAATAGGTTTGTTTCCAATATGTGGGAAAAACCAGTGTATGTAAACTTACACCGCTACGTATACAATGCTGTGGTACAGAGAGATACAGGTGTGAGAGAATGAATGTAAAAAATACTTAACGTCGCAGCCATACGATTCAGGTAATTGGATGCCTGGGCATTCATGACACGCTGTTGGAAGCACCAAGCGCCCCAATACCGATAGATTGGTTAGATAGGGATAGATTGGGACTAGTGGCAATCCGTTAGTCGAATTGAACAGAATAATCAAAGCATTAGATTGATATGTGTTTAGGACTGTCAGAAACGTCAAAATACGTCCTATCAAGGTCTTAGCCTAAAAATACATAGCTCAATTAAGAGACGAACCGAGAAAAATTCCTTGCAGCAATTTTCTTTCGGAATTCTTTCAGGGAGGACACTGGCAGTCTTAATTCAGATTTGCGTGGTATTCGGTTCGTTGCGTTCTCCATCATCTTGAATATAAGCGTAAATTTTTGTTTATTGAATGATTTGTTTATTTTTAATCTTACACGAAAATGGTAACTACCGAGTTATTCAGATATAAATTTCCTACTATTTTGTTACTATTAATTCACAATTTTTTCCGCAATCTTGAATTAAAGGGTGAATTATTGTTTGCTGAAAAAGTCATTTATTAGTCGTTTAGAATAAAGTTTCCTACATTTTGGTATTGATATTTCTTTTCATAAGATTGATATTCTTCGATTTACTCAGAATTTCAAGATGTAATTCAAAATGGCGGTGAATGCAAAGAACCGAATACTACGCAAATCGGAATTAATACTGCCAGAAACCCATTTAATTCTGAATGAGTTGGTTACCATTTTCATGTATGATTAAAAATAAACGAATTATTCAATAAACAAAAATGTACTCTTAAATTGAAGCTGGTGGAGTACCGAATACCACTAAAATCAGAATTTAGACTGCCTTTTTTGGCCCCTTTTTTACGTGCGGGAAATCCCCACCAATGTCGGACTCGAACCGACTAAACCGCACGCCGTCAGTGGGTCGTAGTGCTAGGCTGAAGGTGAGGTTGTCATGCGACATATCCCTCGCACCTCGGGCTGACCCAGGGCTATCCCTTTCAGTCTGGCCCTCCTCGGAAGGGGGGACCACGTGGTCCCCGACTCGTCCCCGGTGTGGGGTGCCGCGTATCGTCTCACGATGCGCGCCGCCGACGTGGCCTGCTTCTGCTAGGGTGACGGGCGGCTCCACCCGTCACCCTCACCCACGAGCGCGTGCAGCGATGTCAGTGAGTCTCTCTCGCTCATCGCGCCGCGCCCGGTCTGCTGTCTCCTTCACGAGCATGACCTGCTCGCAGAAGGAGGCGCTGGCCGTCCACGCATCCGCGTCGACCACGACCATCACCGCGAGCAGGGTGGATAGCGTGAGCACTCTCACCCCCAGGGCCGCCACAAGCTCCCGCCTCGGCGTCTAAAACGCCGGGCACTCGGTGAGCGTGTGCAGCCACGAGTCCACGCTCGCGCAGGCAGGCGCTGTACGAAGCAGAGGCAGGAATCTGGTGTCCGCCCACACGGGGCACCCGTATAGGGCCATGGACCGCACGACACCCTCGTAAAGTCTCCTGCAGGAGGCCTCTGGGCCCTTCAAGTTGGGCAACTACCGACCCAAGACCTTCGCCGTGGTCACCAACTTGGGGCGCAGACTTCGGAAATGCTGTCCGAAGTCCCATTGACCGTCAAGCACGAGCCCCAGGTATTTCAACCGGGGCTTGATGTCGATGGTAGTGCCTCCTACTGTTAGGCTAGCTCCCGGGCCTGGCCTGCGCCGAGGACCATGAAAGAACATGGCCTTGGACTTGTGCAGAGCCACCTGGAGACCCAGCCGCTGGATCCGTTCCACGACTTGAGCAACCGCGGTCGTGGCCCTCAGGGTCGCCTCGCGGTGCGTAGCCCCGCTCACCGTCACCAGCGTGACATCCGCGTAATACGTGACGATGGCACCGTACGCGAAGCACCCAGTCGTAACCGATGTTCCACAGCCCCAGGACCGATCCCTGCGGAACACCGCACGACATCACACGCCTACCGACTCCAGTCGAACTTGGGTAGATGACGGTTAGTAATCTCTCTCAAATAATTCGGAAAGAGAATTGCTACTAAGGTATTGTTTCTATGTCAAATCCTATCTTTCTTGGAGTATACCGCATTTTTGTGGTGTAAGAATATGCGCCTTGCTTCAGTGTTTCATTACCATCTGGTAATCTGATAATGAAACATTCCTCTTGGCGATTTCATGTGTTTATGTTGTTAATCATCTGCTTTAAAATTAATTAAACTTGATCAGAATGCTATTAATTCCATGCCAGCAAACATATTTTCCTATAATTTCGATTATCTCTTGTCTCCAACCCCATGTTTGAGATATTAGATATCAGGTCAAGAAAATGATGAAAATTGAGGGTGGCGCTGCTACGATTAACCTGGTATAATTGTCATACTATGACTGAACAGCCTTGACCTTTTGTTTTTATAGTATAAAGAATTATGATTTCATTATGATAATAAATAATCAAAGGTAAAAAAATTATCACGGCAGTTGGTTTTACGCTTTTATTTATTATTAATATATGAAACCGAATTAACACGATCATGGTATAGGTATAAAAATACTGTGGAATCGCCTGAATTTTCAACCAGATTCACCAGCCGTGATCACAGACTGACTGCATCAGTAGTGCACGCCCACCGTCACGTCGTCGAATTCGTGCAGTAGAAGCCTCTTCAAGCACCCACACATTCTCGATATTCCTGATATTTTCATTTTGCCATGTTCTGTGACCACGCTGAAAAGTGAGATTACACGTTTCATATCACTGGACTCAAAGTTGCAGGTAATGTACACCCGATCGATTTTTGTGTGTTTCTTGATTTTATTCGCTTATTAGATTAAATTGAGGAACGTGGTTCAAACCTCCATTTGATGCACCCTGTACAACGGAGACGGTAATGCTTCAGACGCTACCACTTACTGTGGGTTTAATAGCCGCGGCAGGAGGTTTAAAGGCCGTGTCAGGAGTAGCCCTATAGAGAACTGCTAGGTAGCTCACCACGGGTCCAACAGCTATCGTAAAACCATCTAGGCCCAAGGTTAACTGTAATGCCTCATTGGTTAACCTAACACCCCGTTAATTAAGTATGTGAGGCAGTGCGAGTGTGACGCCCCTGGTGTTGCACACGTCCATAGGCCATGGTAACCTCGTGTACGACGACGAGGCGTGTCGGTCGGTTTTAGGGTATACCTCGGGACACCTATCTTGGACCTAAATCCTGAGACAAACGGGGCTCTGTGGCGCGCAGATTGTTTTGCAATAATTAAATCTATGCTTGGTGAATTTGAGCAAGTCCACCGTCGTAGGACCTCGTGCTATTTACAAAAGACCTCAAGAAACGTGTACATTTTCGGTCCAAGTTATACAGCCCGAACAATACCTTACCCAAAGAGTAAAAACGGTGATAGCTAGGCAGTCGATACTTTCACAGATGCTGTGTAGTAAATAGAAAACCAGAGATTCACAGTACGTATTGCATAATATCATTATTTATCAATAAGTTATCGGTGTCAGTATTGAATACCCGTCGTAATGCTGCTTGAAACTCCTGCGTGATTTATTTTGTACATACTGATGTGATACCTATGTCTTGAAATGTGTGAGTTTAAACGAACTGGCTAAATACAGCTGTAATTTATACCCTGTGTATTTTTTTATTAGTCCTTGTCAAAGCACGCTATAATTTGTTCATGATCGTAGATTCATATCATAGCCACAGCAAATTAAAACAATGCTTTGAAATATATAATATATATATCATATATAAAACACATAATTTTCAATACATTACCCTTCCCATACTCTCTATTTGGCCTTAAACATCATCCAAATCGGTAAGCTGCTTGCCGGGTTGAAGTGCCGCAGTATATCATAATATATCCCTGAAATCATCAGAATACGAGATGTCTCACACAACTATTTTACACAATGTCACTTAATTTTTAAACTCTATACTGTTATTAGATGAAAAGATATTCAACGACCGCAAAAGATTTACAAAACATCTACACCATAGATATAGTATTTTTTACTATATCTATGCCTACAACAAACCGGGGAACTGACAGCTCAATACTCATTTTGGCAGTTGGTAAGTGTTGCAAATACAAGGAAAATTATTAGTTCCTCCAACATTAATTTCATGACTTTCTAAACACACCTGTGTCGTATTTCTTCTAAATTTGAACTGAAATCCCTATTATTTCCAAAATATAAAAAGTAACGATCTTCAGTACCTATCTATCGTATAAAACGTATATAAATGCCTATTCCCTTTACGATCTAAGAATCAACGAATACTTCCAAAGTTCCAAAGACCATAAGCCCTCAAATGAATGCAAATTAAAAAGCGAACGTCGGCTATAAATATCGCCAATTATTTTCATCGGCATTCCGGAAATCGCGTTAATGTTGGCCTAATGCTAAGAAAAGATGGCAAAGCTATCGAGCGATGATCATAATGACTCTAATTCGATTTGACAGACTTCTAAAATATAAGTTATGCACAACTTTTCCGGAGACCTCTGTCTTCTGAATAAATTTTCAATGAACTTCCCAAAACGAGTTCGACAAGTTTTGATTGGTGCGAATACTTAAAAAGATTTTATACCATGATTTCGGTAGCCTCTTTGGTAGCTATTTACATTTTTAAATTCATTATTAAAATTCAATTATATTTTTAATCGTGTTTTTAATTTATTCGTGATGTTTTCGCGTTGATAGGGATGTTGAAGAGGGACTTAAACGGCTGGCGGTTTACACGTTTTAACTACAATTATTGGTTGTTAAATAAATAAATTATTAAAAAATAAAAAACCGTACTGTTGCTGAAAAGGTTGAAATAAGTTGGAAAGCAGGTGGTTCCCATTAATTGTCTTTCAGTTTATGAATAGCAAACGAGCACCGCCTGCAACGAGTATTAAACTTTTTCAACCTTTTCAGAAGCAATCGGGCTTTTTTTTATTTTTGTATAATTTATTTTATTTTAAACTTTTTAGTTATGATATGACATATACATAGCTTTGTAATCGCCTTCTGATTCCCTTCATTTTGATACCCTTCTTGATAAGTGAAAGTTTTTGAGAAAACATCTTGTCAACACACATTTCAGCACCTAAAAGTCACTGTATACATTTTATTGTCATTTTATGTAGCCTATGACACTCAGGATTTCCCGGGATTTTCCCCACTCATCAATGTCCGTTAGGCCTGTAGAAGGGAACAAAGAAAACTACATACACAGATACATACATACAAACATACATACATACGCGCGTAATGAGATAGCAGAAAACATTAAATTGTAATTTTGACTACAGCCCACCATTTTTAGGGTTCCGTAACCAAATGGCAAAAAAAGGAACCCTTATAAATTCGTCATGTCTGTCTGTCTGTCCGTCCGTATGTCACAGCCACTTTTTTCCGAAACTATAAGAACCATACTGTTGAAACTTGATAAATAGATGTATTCTGTGAACCGCATTAAAATTTTCACACAGAAATAGAAAAAAACAAACAATAAATTTTGGGGGTTCGCCTTCATCAAACCCATATCTATGGATAGGTCTTCAAAAATGATATTGAGGTTTCTAATATAATTTTTTTCTAAACTGAATAGTTTGCGCGAGAGACACTTCCAAAGTAGTAAAATGTGTGTAGCCAAACTCCCACCGAAAATTGGTTTGAACGTGATCTATTAAGTAGTATTTTTTTAATACGTCATAAATCGTAAACCGTACACTATTATTAAAACATCGATCAAAGTAACAACGAACTACAAGAACTTTTATATTATGTTACTTGCTGCTACGGAACCCTTTATGGGCGAGTCCGACTCACACTCGGCCGCTTTTATTTCATTCTAGTGACATTGTAATATGCGCTATCCTGCTTTTGACCCTGTACATCTCACACATATATATTGTAATAGAAATAACACTACTCCATTAACACTATATTTTCAGCTTACGTATTTAATGTGAGAAAAGCTCATTGCCTTTAACCGGATACTTTTTAGAGTCTTCCTAAGGTACAGAAAATCATTAACATAGTGTAAAAAAACATTTCCCCTTGCTGGCGCAGTTGGGAAAGTGCTTGGCCATACCAAAAGCGACGGCGGAAGAGGGCGCGGGCGCCAAAAGTATGGGAACGCTTGTTGCGGCCACACCAAAGTCGCTATGAACAGATTACTATAATGATTGAATCTCCAAACTAAGAGGTCGCTAAGCCAATTTTTCTATGCAACAAATACACTTAATCTAACTGTCTGCCCAACTCTCATACATAAACAGGAAAGACAATATAATATCTTATGTTTATCACACCTTTAGTGGAGTATTTTATATACTTTACCAGAGAATATCTGAGTGGTTCAGTAACATAATAACTATTTTGGGAGTCAAAACAGATTCCTTAAGTTCGAAACCAAAGAACTTCAAGCATAACTTTATTATACTGAATGTATGTAATAGTTCAATAAAAGTTAACTGCTAGTATTTGCTTAAGTACCGGCGGAATGTATAGAAAACTGACGACCAGTATAACAAGATCTCTTCTATAAGATCAAAATCCTTCTGAAAATTCTTCGCCCGTAGACAAAACGGCGGCAACAGAGATCGACTTAATTTAGATTTTCAGCTCTCAAGGCGACTCGTTTCCAGTCTTAGAACAAAAGCAGGAGCGACGATTGATACTTTTGAAGACCCTGTGCAACATAAAATAAAGTCTAAAATGGCTTAACTGAAAATATGACCTTCAAAGAATATTGGGTGACGAAAAGGTTTGCGATAGGCGTGGAATGGGTAAAAAAAGGAATCGTTTGTACGTTTATTAACGGTTCATTTCAGAATTGAAACAATAATATTCCTGTTTGTATTCTTAAATGGTATTTCTGTTATGCAAATATTCTTTGTACGTTAATGATGAAAAGTAACATCGAAAAACCTCAATTTTATGACAATAAATTATATTTTACACGGTTTTATTCAACTTTTGCGAAATTATCTCATTATACCAATTGACTGTTGGAAGACTTCTATCATGAATATTTCAAATTAATGGCATTCAAAATATGATGTCTGATGCTGACCTATATAAGCTATAGCGTGGCGTAGAATTTTGCAATATTAATGTTTGTATTGTGTGCATCGGAGTACTATTCATCATGTAGCTATTGTAAAAGTCACCAGAAACCGAACCCAGGACGTCTTAACTGTATAACCGACTCCTTAACCAATAAGCTCTTCATGTTTTTTATTGACATATAGTGGACTAGTCATTTTAATTTCTATCAGTGTATCTTTCATATGCCAAATTAAATTATTAAATGTAATGTATTTAAGTGATATCAGTAACAGTTTGGAAAAATCCTGATGGATGGAACGATAGGCTCACCCCACATTACATGACGTTAATATTCTTTTCGATGTGTAATATAATCTTGGAGCTTGTAACAGTTCCAAAGACTGTTGCAAGCGTCAAGATTCCTCCAGATCATGGTGCTCTTTGTGATTATGATTTAACATTTTAAACATACATACACAACTAGCTGTTGCCCGCGGCTCCGCCCGCGTGGATGTCGGTTTTCCTGGATTTTCTTTGCTATAAACCTCACGGAGCCCGAGACCTTTCCAACGAATGCAAAACCGTGGAAATCGGTTCGTGCGTTCTGGAGTTATAGCGTCAGGAAGGAAAACCCGACTTATTTTTATATAGGAGATAATCCATTTTTTTTTTGTGTATCCCACATCCACTCTAAAAAACACATGTGGAAAATATTTCATTACTTTATTCTTCTATTTTTCCTCGCGGATTAATAGGTATTGTTAAAGGAAAACACTTCGACTCCTTAGTTTTCGCTATGTTCTTTTCCAGTTTTATCGCTAGTTTGGCAGTGGCAGCGCACTTACATTCGCTATGGTGCAACCCCTTGAAATATGAAAATTGAATCTTGTTACCCGCGTTTTCCGTTGCGGTGACATCAATATATTTGTCGTGCGGATTTAGTTTTGCTACGATTCTCAAATGAATTGTCTTGACTTTTTTTGACGTTTAGGCCTGGAGTTAAAGTTTTAGTCACTATTTGTCATGAATTATGAAACCAAATATTCTCGTATATCAACATTTTCGAAACCCCACAACGGAAACCACCACAGCAGGGTTAGCAGTGTAGCTATGTCGGAATTTATGCACGTGAGTTTTTTGCCAGAGACCCTGGACACCCTTGAAAAATCGATACACATTAACTACCTATCATAACGCAGGTGGTTCCGCTCCGTTTAGAGGCGAGCGCTAAACACAACGCACCCATATCTCGGATCTGTGCCTCGTCCAAAACGCACACGAAATATCCACGGCTTCATCGTGCATCTCCGCCTCGCAGCCTCCGGAAACCGAGATCATCTACTGCTGAGGCTATAAAGGGAGTATTCAATCTCACGGCCTACCACGATAGTAGTCCTCCGCTAGCGGTTAAAGTCAATATCACAATACCTCATTATAGGTAGGAAAATGAAGACAGAAGAGAATGTTTTATTTTATTTATCATTTATTTTTATTGTTAATCAATATTAAACATTTAAATTATGAGTTTAGTTCATTCATTGTATTTACTAACACATGTTTATCGTCCTTCCCCTTAGTAAGTCATCTTTGATATAACATTCATGAAAAATTTGTTTTGAGGAGATTGATGAGTGGTGTTGTGGTATGTCAGGTTGTGTAGCTCTCAGCAAGCTGTTAACATGTTCACACATTTTTCTCATAAAACACGCCAACAACTTTTCCATTCCCAAAAGTTATTTCTATTGACATCTGGGTCTTTCCAAGAACATTCCTGTATGTCTGTTTGTGTTGTTTTTAACATTAACCAGGAACGTTGTGGATGGCCACAATCACCTAAAAATAAAGGTGAACTATTAGTGATAACATAAGTAGTTCACCATTTAAGATGAGTCTTTATTGGATAAATAACCACTCTATAATATAGCAGTTACTCAGTATTAGTGCATTGTTCACTAAATCGTATGGAGTTGTTGCTAAATCCGTGATATAAGCACCTGCAACCTTCTAGATGGGTAAGGTTTTTTATGTAGCAAGTATGATCACAATTCAGTTACAATAGTATATAAGTTATGGAAGTTACTCGTATTAGTTTTCCCACAACAATAAGCTAGTATTATATATTTGATTCTATCCTGATAACCACAGTTGTTCATTATTTCAATGCAACTCTTTTAATGTAATTAAATCCATTTAAAAGTATCAAAATGCTTTGTGCTCACCCCACCGATTTCAGTCCACTGAACAGTTTTGTATAGCAGTAATATACTCCTTGACATTGCATCAGGCGTTAATACGTATTTTTTCTGTAAAAGAATATCAATCTTGTATATATTATTATTAATAAATAGACTTTTAGTAAAAAAAAAGGATCAGACTAAGATATTACTTGTACCTACTTAATCATTGTCTTATTTATACCGCATACCATTAGTCTTATATCTTTAACATTAGGTACATTATTGTAACCAAGAGACGTATTTTGTAACTTTTACTATCGACGTTATTAAATAATGTTAACTACTTCTACTGTCGTACATAAAAAATAATGAAAAAAATTAAAAAACGTGACTGCCCAATTTATAAAGAACTAAAAAGTAAAAAACAAGAACGAAACAGATAAATAAAAATTTCATTGCAGTCTGGGGACGAACAGAGATTAACAAAGTTCCAGAGAAGTGTCCCCCGACTGCAATGAAATTTATATTTATCTGTTTCGTTCTTGTTTTTTACTTTTTAGTTCTTTATAAATTGGGCAGTCGTGTTTTTTAATATTTTTATTTATTTATTAATATAATTTCTCATTTTAGATCACAAAGAAACACATAAAATAAGATTGTAAAAGGATATAATACCATGCAAGTACGGGTGTCGGGACTGAGGTGTCACACTCATAGGGTGCAATCGATACAATCGCGTTCCAAGTTGTTCGGTAATTTCTATGTCACACGACAAAGAGCTGGTATTCTTAACCTATATACACGTTCCTCTCTTCTTACAATCCCAGATTAAGGAAGCCAGGGTATAGAACCCAGGTTAAAGAACCCAGGTTAACCCCTTACCGCATACAACGCCATATATGGCTTTAAAAGTTTTGTTTTTTTTTTCAATTTCTTAAAATGTTGTTTTTTCGCAACCAACGTTGAATCCGTATATATAATTTCTCTGTTTAACGGGACGTATTTTTTGTTGTTGATGGTAAGTGCAATCAATCAAAATAAAGGAGGTTATGTGCAGCGTGTCCGACCGGTAGAGTGCAATTATATAGTGCTAATTTTATAAATGGGAAAATAGCAATAAAACGGTAAGTAAAAATCCCTAGAATTTCAAAATACGATCTTGACATATACTCTAATAAGAAATAGTTATCTTTTCGGCATTTTTGGTGTTTTTCGTTTGTTTTCGAGCTTTCTTTTCATATCGCCATATTTGGCTTCGTATGCATATTTGTCAACAACATTATGGGGCATATGTGGCTTCGCATGCATTCAGTAGTTTTTTCTTTTCTTTGCAGCAATGAACCCTTCTCGCTTCTATGGTACTTCCAAGCATGTAAACTCCAGCTAGGCATTAAGATCTACCACTATATTCTGTACGTTCAGATAATGTGGACCATTTCCCCGAGTGGACAAAATGAAGTCGACAAATTTGTCAGAATTGTTCGAAATTCCGTTCGTTTATCAAATGTGGGACATGTAAAGTTAATTTATGTTATATGAAATATATATATAATGACAAAAGAAATTGATTCAAACATTTACATAAATCATAATTTTATTTTTTAATTAATGTATACGAAGCCATATATGGATCAGCATAATTTCACTAGAATGCATACGATGCCATATATGGCTTCGTGTAGTAATTTCTAAAATAAGTACACCATTTTTTTTTTACCTATTCAGACTTTTTAAATATAAGAAATAAAGATGATTACAGCAAAAACTTTTTTTTTAAATCATCTCCTTCATAATTCATGCAATAAGGGGTTAAAGAATCCTGGCTAAAGAATCTGGGCGTGAATTGCATCTATCGCCACGTCAAGACAGGGACCACCAGTCTATGTTTTTCCCTTAATCCCTTTCGTTATCACACGATAAATAATTGGTATAAGTACTTTACCTACAAACATGTTCCTCTCTTCCTACGATCCCGGGTTAAAGAACCCAGGCTAAAGAATCCGGGCGTGAAGAAGCATTTTTCGTCGCCTTATTTTTACATATTAGCTGCGCACCTTGGCTCTGTCCCGGTGCAATATAGCACCTTCATTATCTAAATTTTCTTTCATACAAACCTTGTCCTAACAATAATGAACTTAAAACAAAAAGAATTATCCCATTTGGTGCAGTCGAGCAAGTTATATGGGCACATACATTTCCAAACATATTGTGAACCTCAGCAGCTATAGGTACTATATCTGCAATCAGTAAGTATTTTCACGAATATTCGCATTTGCATTATTTTGTTATTTGCATTAACGTCCGCAAGAAACGAATGTTTTGACAAACAACCTATGGAATAGACTATGGATTAGTAAGACGATTATAAAACGATATAATAACAAGCAGGTACGGATGTCGGGACTGAAGTGTCACACTCATACGGTGCAATCGATACAATACGATAGGTTTAGGAATAAAAATAAAATAGAAACATCTGCCTTAATTCATTTTTTTTTGTTTTTCATATTTTTATATAGCCAGTGTCACTCGGGTTAACGCAAGGATTCTAATGATACCCCGCACATGTAAATCGGTACAGGTATTTAGGAGATATGGTGGCACAAAGAAAGTCACATACATACATACGTGAACCCTAAACACAATACACTCCTTTTTTTGGGCAGTCGTGTAAAAAGGGTTGGAATGCGCCATTCCGCTTTACAATAATGACTTCATTATGATAGTACGCAAATTTTACCGAAGACAACATTGTTAAGCAAAAGCAAATATTACGAAATACGAAAAGTAACATTTATGTATATAAACATTAATACTTCTACTTTTATAGTTATTAGAGCAGTTATGCATTAATCATCATCGTTGATGAGAGCATTGCAGCTTCGGATGCGACCGATATGCTCTCATCGACCTTGGAGTTCAGGGTACGTTTTCCGGCATTTACTCCTACACGTCTTTTTTATCCACGCTAGTGCGATCGCTCGCACGCATATAATCTTCTATGACGTTAAGTCTACATATATGCTGCTATGGCAGGGCGAAGACAGTATAGCCAGTTATCGTAGAATGAAGAATTTTATTAGGTAAATTTTGACGTGACAACGTCTTATAAATTGGTTTGCCGGGTGACACTTCAAGAAATTGTGTTACGCTCAGGCGTTACGCTCCGCGTTATGCGCTTACAATGAGAGCGAGTGAGAGGCACGCGTCCCTTCCAGCCCGCCTAAGAGCGAGAGAGACAGACATAACATCCTTCTTCCTACTATACAAATGAATATTCACATTAAAATTATTTTACCACTCAAAGTCGTTGTCACGTAAAACTTTCGCCTGTATACCGACTTTACAGGCAACCAATTTTTTTATTAACTTTTAAACTCTCGCGTTCTATGTATATAATTTAAAAAACTATATTCCATGATATATAATTTAAAAAACGGGAATTAACGCGATCATGGTATAGGTACTATGTGACGGTACATGGCGAAAAGAAAATATTGAAAATGTGCGGGTAGATGAAGAACCTACTACCTCACGGATTCGAAGACGGCGGGCTTCCACCGCTGAGCCAGTCAGCCTGTGACCACGGCCGGTGTAACCTGGTCGAAACGTCAGGCAATCAAAGGTATGTAAGTACCTATACCATGATCGCGTTAATTCCCGTTTGTAGTGTAATCGTTCGTAATCACAAATATATTCAGAAATAGAAAGTCGAGTCACCTTTGGTTTCTCCTGATACTGGTGGTGGATTTTTGGATGAATGAATGAGTCTTTTTATTCAATTAAGCTGGAACGACTGATCGGATCAGGACTACCGACACTGGGGTAGACTATAGGTACTTACTATCCAGCAGGATCAATTATTTCACCACACGCCATAATATAATCTCAAACTGGCATATATCTGATCAGATTCCCCAGGACCTACGTTATTTGTTTGGAGAATCAGGTAGATCTTTTACCAATTACCTAATACTTTGATACTGAAGTAACGAAGTCAACATGGCGAACAACTAGGTAACAAAGTTTTCTAATTACAGTTCTTAGAAGCTATTTACTCAAATCACTCATAAAAGAAACTTAAAGATTTTATCAAGCTTTTCTTCAAAATCGTCTGTAAATTGGTTTTAATTAATTAAGGAGGCACAAATGAAAACAATATACCAGCTAACGTTAGTATGAAGAAAGTTATCGACGATTAAAATCTTTGTCACAAAACAAAATCTATATATTGGCACAGAACAGATAATAGAAATAGCATATTATTCGGTTATTGATTTGTGTACGGTACAAAAACTGAAATTCATTAGAGCTTAAATTTTGTGATGATATTGAGCAACCTGCTACAAATCGTTTTGCAAATTACGACAAAAATAATTTTTACGAATTCATTCTTGGACGACCCTGGAATCGCAGACACTTAGAACAACAGTAAGCACCCACTTGATTCTCCGTAGTTGAATGCATACTATATACCTACTTCACTAAATAAATACATACGATGCCGATCATTGACACGAAACTGCACAAGATTGCATTCAATACTTGGTACTACTTGACATTAATACTAAGTATTATAACAGCTTAAGTCGTCAGGAACTCCAGTGAAGTATTGTATATGTAGAATCCATATATGTATAAATGTAGAATCCTCCTACATTATTATTATTTCATTTTGGGAACGCAGAAAAGCCGGACGAATGATCCATCCGCGGCTTCTGAAGGCCATTTCATCCATTGCCAAAATGGAGGATTGGATAGTTTGGTTTTCCAGCTTTCACGGTGTCCCTTCAAAACTCTTTGTATCTTTGCAGAAGCTCGCGATCCGTTCCACCTTCAGATCTCGTAGCTCCTCTGTATCCAGTGTGTCCGATCTTAGGAAATTCTATCTGACCAGGGAGTACATGGGGCACTCTGTCTGTAGGTGGAGGCTGGTCGCCATGCACTCCGGGCAGATGGGGTCGGTCTTCACACCTATAACTGTTAGGTGTCTGTTTAGTCTGCTGTGTCCTGTTATTATCTCTATGACAAGCCTCATATCCCATCTTGAAAGTTTGGTGAGTTGGCTTATCTTTTTCTTGTCGATGCCTTTTATGAAGATCTTTGACTGCTTCATCTCGGTCTCCCGCTTCTGTTGGTTTCGGCTATGATACTGCAGCTGATTACTCTGGACTCGTACAGTCCATCCTGCTATTTCTGGTTTTATCAGTCGGTGTTTAAGCATGTTTTTCACCCATACTTATAGATCTGGGTCTATTTCTTCACGATCTAGGGCGTCTTCTATTGAGTCCGGGGTGGCTCTGTCAGAAGCTTCCTCTAATCGAAGTAACATCCCAGTGCGTATCCTCCGTCATCTATGGACCTCTGCACTCTTGTTACAAGATTGTGGATTTTCCCTCCAAGTAAGCATGTTGTTTTGTGGAGGGGGATTCCATTTTGATCTATCTGTTCTCATATTATTCTATGAATTATTTGCTCTAATGTCTTAAGGAGCAAGGATGTGAGACTTAAGCGTCTGAATGTCTTGGCCTCTTGGTATGTTGTTTTCCCTGGGTTTGGGATGAAAACTGACCTAACCTCCCTTCATTTGATTGGAATATAGCCGGCCCTTATGCTACTATTGTAGAGAGTCAGAATATTTTTACCCATATACTTACTAGCTACTTGTAGCATTTTTGAGAAGATTTCGTCCGGTCCGGTGTGGCTGGAACGAGTGTATTCTCCACTGGAAATGTTCCTCTCTGATGATTGCCTTTGAATCCGGGTACCTGATTTTGGCGTATCGTCCTCTTTGTATTCTCCGCATTCAGAGGAGGATTCTACATAATCCGTAATAATTTGTCACAGAATAGAACAGAGCAGAGAATACGATATAGAAAACGCAAAGAAAAAAATGGTACTCCGAGATTGCCGGCGGAAGTGAAAACTTAGCTAATATAATATAGATACTTAAATTCAGAGGTGTCTGTAATAGTAAAAATACCCAAACTCGCCTAATTATAATATTTACAAGAATATCGGCTTCTCTGATGTGGACACATACTGTGGTTCCGCCTGGCTACGAGCGTAATAAAATGTTTGGCCCTGCCACTTCCATCGGGCTCCGGTAGGAGAGTAAGACTCAAAGCGTTATGATTTAGCAACGTTACAATTAGGATGCGTACGATCATGCCAAGTACGATATTAAACCGCTAAAATGAAATAATTATGTAAATTCTAGAGATTTCACCTTAATATTACTCTGTGGTCAGAAAAACACAAAGCCCAAAAGCATCACCGATCGTTACAACATCATTGCAGAGGGTGCCTTATCTGCTCACTGACACCATGTGTCTACAATTATGGTATACTAGTTACTGTCTGTGGCTTCGCTCGTTTGCAAACCTTTACGGGAATTTACTATTCTCTGAGATATTTATTTGTAAACATATTAATTATCTTATAAATTTTAGTTTTACAAAGATCCTAATTTCAAAAATAATAATCTCCAAAGTGGAAACTTTAAACGCAGCTGGGAAATGTGTACACGTAGCTGCTAAAATTATTGCCATATTTAAAAAAAAAATATGTACCAGACGTAGATAACTGAGTTCAGTTATCTAACTAACCTATACCAAAGATTGACAGTGAAAAGTGGCAGTGAAGGGAAGCATAATGGGAAAACCTAAAATAACATTGCTGACGGAGTTAAGCGTTTACCCAATCGCACGTGGGCCATCTCGGACCGCACATATATAATAACATTGGCTAAAATGACAATATTAGAAAAACACTGTTCCGTGGAGGCGTAAAATAACTGTTCTATATTTAGTTCGTTTAACATTGCAAGCAATTATCGAAGGTATTAATTGTTCTTCTCAATCTTCGCAAAAATACAGTTCTGATTGTGACCTCTTAGAGTTGGATGGTCAGATAGTATTACCAATAAAATCCCCAAAGTCATCTTATATTCCCCTTGACAATGGCATCCCGTGATATTAGTTTTATTTCAGCGCGTAATATTCACGTGAACTGTATTAAATTAAAATAGGTCAATATAGACTTAAAATGTGAAGTTGCATCGAATGACGCAACGCCATGGCGTAATCACAAGTTTTTGAGTCATAACCACGTACGTACGTACGTATTGGTATACTTATGTATGCTATGCCGGTAATGCCGGTAACTATATCAATTGACTCCAATTACGCCATAAAATGTAATCTATATACGTGTGCTCTGTACCATTATATATATATTAGCACATTTCGTGAGAGTCTTTTGATGATAGTACGGAGTGCTAAGCAGTCAAAGAGCTCAAATCTACTTATCACTGGTTATTTCAAACCAATCCGCTTGCGTCAGGTCCTTGTTTCTCTCGCGAATTGGGATCAATATGTTATATGCAAACTATAACGGCAATACACATCAATAGCATCATATACACAGGCGTAACTTCCACCACTTAGAAACTAAATCGGATGATATAATTATTATTCCATCAACATAATGGTTTAATTAGTGCACAATGTGGAATATGCACATGTTGTAAGTAATGGTAATTAATGAATATTGAGTTCAATTTACTTGTGATTGGACGCTGGGAAACTGTTAATTTAACAACAATAATTTTATAATTAACTAGCTGTCGCCCGCGGCTCCGCCCGCGTGGATGTCGGTTATCGCGAATCGGGGTATGAAAAATAGATGTTGGCCGATTCTCAGACCTACCCGATATGCCCACAAAATTTCATCAAAATCGGTCAAGCCGTTTCGGAGGAGTATGGCAACGAAAACTGTGACACGAGAATTTTATATATTAGATGTGACACGAGAATTTTATATATTAGATAGAGAATTTATGGACTTATAGACATTATATTATGTTTGAAATTTAAATTGAATTACACTAGGTATGAGGCCCAGCAACATTGATCTGCTAAAATAATGCTATCCAAAAAAGCTAAACACCTAGATTATTATCTTTCTATTCTATTATGGTCCTATGAATGTTTACAATAGAGCGGTCACTGGTGATTTGCTACTAGAACGAAGCAATACGATTGGTTGCCTGCCTACTGTGAATGTGTGTGTATGTGATGCCAGCCAATCGCAACACTCCGTTCTCTCAAAACGTTCATGATACTATTCCGAAAGTTGTTCGTGCTAGCGGTACAGTACCGGATGCAGTGTGATTCGTTGGGACGAAAAGTGTTGCATTAACACCTGTGTTGAGATTTTTTCCCAATCAGTAACAGTGTTACTTGTTTGGGTGTTTGGATGAGTTGGGAGCACACCATTTATTAGTTAAGTTAGCACCCCTTTACAGCAGAATAAGTAGCCTTCGTTCTTCATTGGCTAATTAATGTAGCTGCTTCATTGTTTAAATTAACACTTTGGAAATACCAACCTCTACAGTAGTCACTGTGTTTACACCTGCGTTCACTTAAATATTATTTCACACTCAAAAATCTCAGCATCAGCTTATCCTCCCGGATGTTAAATGTTCTAAAGTCCATTTAATTAACGCGTGGCCCCAAGACAAACGTTATTTAGAACCAACATGAGCAAGCTGCGTAGGGGATTATTCTGAATAAATAATACTACGGTTAAACCGGGGAATTCTTCATAATCCGTCCTGCCGATCCCCATATTCGCCAGGCATGAGTTCGCATGTTTGTTCAAACGCTGCCCAATGAAATTATTCTTGTTATGTCGGACTGGGCCCCTGGTTAATATTAATGGCTAACCTGGAAGCATCGTTATGGGATGATGCGGGAAATTTAAGCTGAGCGTTGACTGAAGTTGACTTTTGTTGTTGTCTGAAAGTGCGCTGAGGTTCGTCCGTTGTATAAATAACGCTATAAAAGTCATGCATGGCAGTATTTGGTAACTGCCGATAGAAGTGAAAACTAAGTATTTTGCGACGCGTTCAGTGACGGCTCACGTGTTTGAGCGGTTCCATGATTTCTCATCACTCAAAAAGTGGTCAATTCTCAAAAATAAACATAATTCGTACCGCGCTTGGTTACTAACGTTATTTCTTCAATTTCCAATCACTCCGTCATTGTTTTTGGTTTACATGATTTTTCCTTATACGTGTTATCGCATCAAGTAACACAAAACATTTTAATTAATATATTTTCCTTAAAACTCAGGTATCAGCCGCTCTTCTGTAATCCGGTAAGTGGATTGTTCCTTCTGGATTCTGTATTTCATGTTTATTTCTTCCCAAGAATATGTCTTCTCCTGTGAGTCACATTAGCAATACAATAAATGCAATGTATAAATTCTACATTAATAGTTATTCATGTTCAAGCGTTAGTCTTCGTGTAAAGTGGGTACAATATCCAAAAAATTGCCGAGATCTACATTTTAAGAGTATACAGGTTTCAGAGTAATCGCGATCCATTTTATTTCAGAGAATTATTTTCAGAAAAACATTTTTGTTTCTAATAAAAAATATTGAAGTAGTGAATAAAAAGTACAAAAACTGAAAAAAAAAATGACTGTAAGACCCATAAATAACTTATGGGTCTTACAGTCCGTCATAACCTCGTGTAGTGTTCCCGGCGGTGAGTAGAGTAGCCAGAGCTCACTGGATAGTTTTTGTGCTGCCAGTGGGCAGATCAAAGGCTATTCTTGCATTGTCTTTTACGCTGATGACGGCGGAGAAACTCTGTGTATTTACAGGGTCGGCAGCACAAGTGTGACTCCCTTGGTGTTGCACACGTCCATAGGTCACGGTAAACACTTTCCATCAGGTGGACCGTGTGCTTGTCTGCCACCTCATTGGAATAAAAAAGCTTTGGAAATACCTTGTTAATTACATTTTTATTTATTAGTCAGTACTTTTAGTTTATTTTTTCATTGTTATGTATGCAACAAAGGCAGTTTGTCTATTTGCTAATGAAATGTGTTGAAAATTGAATTTGGTAATGTACTCAATCAATGGAATGGATGGAATGGAAAATATGGATTCGTTCGAAACAACTATATTGTTCCTAATATAATTTCATAATAAAAGAAGACTCACTATTTTCATTTTGCTACGAGACAGCTGTCCATCAGATAGCCGACTCTGGCCGTCCTCCCTTTTTGACCATTTTAATATATAATATTATATTCTGCACAATTATATGAATGTTAAACACAAAATTAAAAGCTGTTTCCAATAGACACGGGTCGTCGCAGCTTACGGCTTAAAGACATTCCCGTGTCGTTAGTAAATCACATAATTTATCTAGCTCCTGACATTTGTTAACAATGCGTCACTTTTCACTCAAAACTTTTTTCAAACAAACAAACATACTAGTTTTTCTTCCGATAAGAACTAGTAGATTTGTGTTGTTTGTATAGTTCATCAAACTGATGAACTGTAAGAAAATATGAGCGTCTTATTTATTTTAAAAGTAGCCTTAAGACTATTCTATTTTACGCTTACGGCTTAGACTCCTTGTGGCCGATGGTCCCAGTACCCGAAACCCCCGTGGAAGACGCCCCCGTGGCGATACAAAAGTGAAAAATATTTATTTTTCACTTTTGCACACATCTGCACGGCAGTGATTGCTTTTTGCTCACACAGACAAGGTAATTGCGTTTTGTAATCATCACAATATTTATTTTTCATTTTACTTCCTCATAATGTGGCTCTAATCTCACCGAAATTAGGCACATACCTGTTATCAAACTGTGGTTTTTGATTGTTATTAAATCACGAAAGGGATAATGACTGCTTTTTTTAATTTCAATGGTTGAGTTGCATTATTCTTTTAAAAAAAATTAGATATAAAGAGATCCTTTTTTTAATAGAACAAATAAAACAATATACCTACCTATTGCTTAGTCATTTCATGCAACTTCGTATTTAAATGGAAAAATTCATTTTGTTTTTTTTAAAGTAAAATTTTAGTTTATTATAAACAAAACTTTTACTCAAATATAACTTTTGTTTTCTCTCTGTTTGAAACTTTAAGTAAATTCACAGTTTTTTACATAGAAAAAAAAATAACCCTCTTTGGTTTAGACTGTGGCCAGTGTTTTTATAAAATTATTATTCCCGCCAGTCCGCGAGTACCAAAAAGTTTCGCATTTCGTTGTTACTGGTGAAATTATAATTATTTATTAATTAAAATGTCCACAAGTGTGAACTAATTATGAACACAACAATTTATGTACCAAGTACATTGCCCGATATGTACACATATACTGTACGAAGTCCGTTAAATGATGTGATTGATGTGATGTCCTCAACGTTATGGAATGTACTGTCTGAAAACTGCAAAGGTAAATATCAATTTTAGTATTCTATTATTCAGAAGTGAAATGTAAAACGTCGTATGATACACGTGTGTATTGCTGATTACCGTCTTCGGCTCTCTTTAGATCAATATCGCCTCAGCGGTAATCACAAACTTTACACACTTGTACCATAATCTACTATTTCACTTTTGCACACCTCAGCACGGCAGTGATTACTTTTTGCAAACACTGACAAAGATGGTTTATTGTGTTGTGATGATTACTCTGAAGATGTTTTTAATTTTAACATTCGTTCGTTTCATTCATTTTATTTTGTGCATATTGAAATTAAATAATTATGTTTTCGCAGCCAAATCAACTCTTTGCCTAGAAAATCTATTGAAATATAAATAAATCAACTACAACTCGTTTAACGGTGATTCAACGACTTCTAAAATTACATATTAATTAGTGCAAATAATTTGCGTGTTTTGTTTATCTATTTTATTTTATTCTATTTTATTATTATGTTAATGTCTGTGGTTACTCTATGACTCTCATCATTAGTGAAAGAATTAAGTTACATATATTATTTTTAACATCTCAGTCTGTATTTTAATATGCTAATCTTTTTATATATTTCATTTCAAAATAAAAAGAATTCGAATCGACTATGGCTCTTCACTCCATATTGCTCACAGTATTACTCACAAGTCCTTGGCAGATTCCAGCTACTATTTTGCTAATCTCGTCCAGGGCGATTCACCTCCTTCAGTTCCTTAAGGGAATATGATAACCAGACTTCTATCTATTTTTTCTTGTACACTTGAAAAAGATTTTAAGTCAGACTGATTAAACCATCTCCTTATGAATAGCAGATACCGTAACTGATCAACCTTCATAGATGTGTTCTTTGTCGGAGTTTCAAAAACGTTATTTTAAAGAAACGTTATTAATTTGAGAATTAAATCACATAAAAAGCCTGAGTTACTAGGTTTTCTTACACAGAAGTCATTGGTATTATTATCTCTATGAGTTTTTATTTAATAAAATTCTTTTGTTTCATTTATATGGTCCCATGAATGGGACTTGTCTTGAGAAAGATGATGTAGTATGTATGTTCGTAATCTTAAGATACTTCATCAATGTTCTTAGCATGAATTGAAAAATCATGAATGAGTTCAGCACGATTGAAAAAGCAAGTAGTTAAGTAAGACCACGGCAAGACAATTAAAATTGACTCAGAAGAAGTCATTTATCATCCATAGCGCTTTCTCTTTAATTTTTTTCTATTTGCTTTTTAATAGCATCTCCGATTCACCTTTGAGAAGAAAGCCTGCGATTGTGCATCGCCGTCGTTCGCGGTTTAGCAGATAGGTATACTGGTAGCAGGACGAGGTTAATTCTGGCCCCAAAGTGATTGCTTAGGCAATATATACTCACAGAATAACACATGAATTATACACATCGATCAAATTAATAGTCCCTATTCTTTCAATATTTTATGTTTCAAGCGGTACGGTGTTCAGATAATATGAAAAACAATTTCATGCCAATATAGTCAGAGCTAATACAAGTATTAGCTAATACAGATGACATTGTTTTTAAGAAGGGTGTCGCCTTTCAGATGAAATTATTGTGTTCTTTTTCCGTCACCACACGGAACTTTTTATAGTCCCATGGTCCAATTTAAATCCAGAATAATTAAGGATTTGAATGAAGTTACTAGAGAAGTTGTCAATGCCACCGAATTTCCGACTAATTAGCCCTAATGCCATTAAATTCCTAACTTGACGAAGAGGAATATTGGACTGGCATAGTCGATATTTCAATCTTTATCAACGCTCCATCAGAATTAAGGGATTATCACACCACTTCTTCTTCTCTATCACTAGAGAACAATTAAAGTATTTTTTATACCTCTTAAATGGCAGACAAGCATACGGCCCACCTATGGAAGTATACAACGCCAGGGGCGTTGCCACCGCGCTGCCGACCCTGAAGAAACCTTCTAATGCCCTTCTTGAAGAACTCCATATTGTTGTCTCTTGGGAAAATCACAGTAGGAAGTTCATTCCATAAACTGAGCGTGCGTGGGATGAAGTTCATTTCAAACCGCACGGTGTGCACCATTTTTGTTAATCAGTCTATTGTAGTTTCCTAATTAATGTATGTAATCCTACGCCTTTCGCAAACAGTCTATCTCAATTACCGCGTTAAGGTTATCAGTCCATCTAGTTGAAGGACATTCATGGAACTCTTTACTATCTTATTTTCAGGAGTTCATATGGAGCGTTATAGCTACTTCCTTTTTCTAGCCATTTTATTTTCGATAAAGGCATTATAAAGATAAATTTTCAATTCTATTGTATTTCAATATTCCCAAAAAAACAATTGTGTGTCAATACCATTTCTAACATGAATGGTATAAAAAAATAAACTTGTGTAAAATTCTTAATAGTTCTATCTATACATATTTTTAAGTAGTATTGTAACGTGACGTCTCAAAAAATACAGTTTGTTTTCAAATCGGTTGCTACCCTAAGCAAGAGAATTCATGGTAAGCTGTCTTCTAGTCCGTCTCAGTTCTCTTCTGCCACGCACTGTTCGCTTGTCTCTAGGTGGTGAAGCTCTACTTGGTAAATACACCCAGTCAGGACATCTGTAACAAAATAATTTGGTTGAGTAATCATGCACATTTTTCTATGGATGATTTCTGTACATGACATCCATAAAAAGCAGCAATGGGGACTGATGATTTTAAATCAAATCTGGTCCATCTCTGCTTTAGAAAATACTAGCTGTTGCCCGCGGCTACGCCCGCGTGGATGTCGCATATTGAGTAGTGTTGCCAAGGTCTAATTTACCTCTGTACCAAATTTCATCAGGATATCTTCAAAAATTACAAACATTCATTGCCTTTTCTCCCCCCTCCCTTTAAGCCCTTCTATCGCGATAAAACGGAGCCTATGTCTGTTCCTAAGCTTTATCCATCCCTGTACCAAGTATCAAACCCTTGAGCACGTATTTTTTTTGTATTCAAATAATTTGTGACGGCCTGCTCGACCGCCAACCGCTATGGCCGCGCGTCACTTCTCTGTAAATGCCGGCTGGATTTGTTGACATTAATGATCACTGCTCCGCTCCCTTGAGTAGTAGCGTGATGATATTTAGCTTATGTGTTATTCTGATGTATTAGCTATATTATTGTAAAGTTTCATTAAAATCCTTTCCGTAGTTTTTACGTGAAAGAGTAACAAACATACATTCATCCATCCATACATCCATCCATACACACAAACTTTCGCATTTATAATATTATCGAAATCGTTTTTATTGTTCGAAAGGCGTTGATCTGACTTAAAATCTATCATCAATTGTTTGAGTAGAACCGGAGATATAACCATACGATTACCGACATCCAGGTTGAACTTCAAGCATCACCTACTAATAAAAGTAGCTCAAATATTAAAACAAGCAGTATAATCGTACAAAAGCTCGACGTATTCTCTCAAAGCAATCGCTAACATTTTCCTCATCACGATATCAAAGTAAAAACCCAAAGAATGTAGACGATCATCAATTCTCAACAAATCAAGGTTGTTTTCGTAATCTTGTTTTCTATAATAGATATATAGAAATTATAATCTTCTCCTTCGTCGACCCAATGGCAATTTTCGATCCATTTAGTTGTATCCTGACTAAAACTCGGTGACACTGAAATTTTACATTTTCTATACATACATACATATATATATATATATATATATATATATATATACATATAGTCTGTTTGTAATATTGAAATAACCGTTGAATGAAACCAATGAATATAATACATTACAAACACCAAAAGAAGTCCCAGCGGCCTTCGGTAAAGCTAATTTTGTGCTCATTCCAAAGAAACAAATAGTAACTAGTCCAAAACAGACTAGACCCCGCACTCGAATGGGTCTTGCCGCAGGTGTTGTTAGGAGTTAGGTTAGGTTAGCCAGCGGCCTGCTCGAGTAGGTAGTCGCAACAGCCCGCAGTGCTCAAGCGTGGCAGCAGCTGCAACCGTGTAGACCTCCAGGCGGGTGCACTGCATTCGGAGGGTAGGTAGATGCAGGCAGTCTGATACTTATGCACCGTAGTGACGGAGTTTCTAACCGGATTCTAAGACCCTGTAACATGCCGGCTACGCTGCAGACGAGTAATGAGGCGTGCATCCCTCGCCCAGCTTTGGGCCAAGGAGAGGATTTTTGTCTGTGTGTCTGTTTGTTTCGGCTATGTATATATATATATATATAAAAAATATATAAAAAATGTATATATATATACATTTTTTTTATATGGGACACGTCAATTTGACTTTACCTTGCCTGATGGTAAGCTGAAGGCAAAGTCTCAGGAGAGAGGGCCACCATTATGCACACGTGCCATGTTAACAATGGTGGCACTCAGCTTGACGGCCTCATCAGATGCTTTTTCACACCCCGCTTAAAGGACCCGGGACTGTAGGAAGAGGGAAACACGTGAGCTGGCAAGGAATTCCAGGTCTTAATTGTGCGACAAAGGAAAGAGTCACCGAACCGCTTGGTTCTTGAAGGAATGTTCTGCACCGTATGCGGGTGACATCTAAGTCCTGCACGTGTCGTCCTGTATAGGAAAGGAGAGGGTGGGACTAATTGGAATAGCTCTTCAGAACATTCACCATGAATGGTAAAATACTGCCAAGGAAGCAACATCTCTACGCAACTGCAAAGGCTCGAGGGTACTCGTGACCTCAGGATTTCCGAAAATGCGGACCGCACGTCGCTGCAACCTGTCGAGAGCATCTAATAAGTACTTTGCGGATCCATCCCAGAGATGCGAGCAGTATTCCACGCAGGAACGAATTTGTGTCTTGTATAGAAGACACCGTTGCTCCGGCGTGAAAAACCGTCTCACTCTGTTCAGGACTCCGAGTTTACGCGAGGCTATTTTGATGATACTCTCGATGTAGTTTTTGTTATTTAGTTTACAGCGAACATCCATACCGAGGATATTGAGGTTATCCTGCAGTGGCAGTGGCGTGCTCTGAAGAGTGGGAAGGGGAAGGAAAGAAGATACCTTTGCTGTAAACGCACATGCCTGCGTCTTCTTGGCATTGAACTACTGTTTGTAATATTGAAATAACCGTTGAATGAAACCAATGAATATAATACAGTACAAACACCAAAAGAAGTCCCAGCGGCCTTCGGTAAAGCTAATTTTGTGCTCATTCCAAAGAAACAAATAGTAACTAGTCCAAAACAGACTAGACCACTAGCATTGACCAACACAGTTTCTAAAACTTTCTTCTCATGGCTTCTATTTAAAATGGCAAATTTCATGATCAAATAACAATTTCAAACCAAATCACCAAAAAGGGTTCCCATCTGGAATTTCAGGATGTCTGGAACACAATTATTTACTGGCGGAAAGTTTAAAAGGTGTCAGATCAAATGAAAAGCAAATAACAGTTTGTTGAATAGACCTAGAAAACGCTTTTGGCTCAGTACAACATGAGCTTATGTTGTTTGCATTAAAATGGTATCACTTTCCGTCCATCACTCGGGAAATAATATCCTCTTATTATGGTAAATTAAAGTTTGTGATTAATACCAAAGATGGTTACACGCAACCTTTAAATTATAATGTGGGTTTGTTCCAAGGTTGCTGTTTATCACCTATAGTTTTCAATATAGTAATAAATATTTTAGTAGTCAATATTTGCACACACGACAAGAAGTGGGGCTATCGGTTTAAGCTAAACGGTAAATATACGGAGTCTATCCTGGCATTCGCGGACGATTTGGCAATACTGACTCGCAACCCAAAGCAGTGCCAGGACCTACTTCGTAGAGTAGACGATTTCTGTACGATCTGACGATTTCGGATAGAGGAATGAGGACTGTCTGTCTATCTATGTTTGTTCGGGCTGATCTCTGAAATTGCTGGACCGATTTTGACAGGACTTTAATTGGCAGGTAGCTGATATAATAAGGAGTAAATTTGGCTACTTTTATTTTAGAAAAATTTAATGCTCAATAGCGTTGACTCAACACTAAGCGAACACCGATATCCACGCGGGCGGAGCCGCAGGCAACAGCTATGCTGGCAAAATCGGTCCAGCTATTTCAGAGATTAGCCGGAACAAACAGACAGACAGACAAAAATCCTCTCCTTGGCCTAAAGCTGGGCGAGGGATGCACGCCTCATTACTCGTCTGCAGCGTAGCCGGCACGTTACAGGGTCTTAGAATCCGGCTAGAACTTCCGTCACTACAGTGCATAAGTATCAGACTGCCTGCATCTACCTACCCTCCGAATGCAGTGCACCCGCCTGGAGGTCTACACGGTTGCAGCTGCTGCCACGCCTGAGCACTGCGGGCTGTTGCGACTACCTACTCGAGCAGGCCGCTGGCTAACCTAACCTAACTCCTATCAACACCTGCGGCAAGACCCAGTCGAGTGCGGGGTCACCTGGGGCGTGCACTACCCACCCCTGAAATCCTAAGTGAGGGCCGGGGAATAAATTGGAACTACAATGTTATTCGTTTTTTATTTCCTGGTCCCTGTGACCCTCCAAGGTTACAATGTATGGATAAAAATATAAAACATTATGATAAAAATCAACAATAGTTGCCTAAATCTAACGGGTTAGAGGCTTCTCAGATTTTATGAAAAAACACAAGTCGTATACTTATTTGTGAACCCCTTTGGATTTGAAATTGCCCAAGAACATTAAATAAATTCTTGAAAGATATAAGATTCTCACGGTACTCTATCTCTCTGTTTTTACGTTCGCCTTGCGCTATAAAAAACTTTGTAAATTTAGATACTTCCTCATAAAAATAAGGAGTCAGAAAGTACACAACGACAATTAAACAAATGGATAAAATACTGCAACATGCTTATTATTATAGAGATGCCTTCCTATTATCATATGCGATGCAAAGGGGTTCCAGAATTTTATTTTGATGATTTATCCACCATTCTGACACCGTGGTTCTGTCCGATACGATATACTTTCTTGACCCTTGGGGTACACTAATCAGTCCTGAGTCCGCATCGTTTCAGTTTTGTGTTAGATATTTTGTCGGACAGTATTAA
This sequence comes from Eilema caniola, assembly GCA_949126895.1. Lineage (NCBI taxonomy): Eukaryota > Metazoa > Arthropoda > Insecta > Lepidoptera > Erebidae > Eilema > Eilema caniola. Next base: position 8,191,531 of record OX421460.1, on the reverse strand, counting down.
GAATTCAATTGAAACTTTATAGCTTTTGTATTTATAAGTTAGGATTCATAGAATTAACATTTAAATTTAAGGTAAACGAGGTAAATATATTAATACACACAATAGCTTTAATTATAATGAAATAGCATAAATTATACATGGATAAATTATTTTAAAAATTGTCTTCTTTTGTCTGCTCGTTAGATAATGTTTACCTACTAAATATATATTAATAATAGGGGTTAAAGTATGTAATTGCCGTTTCATTGTAATAGGTACTTCGAATTGACATAGAACCTTCATGGTTTGAGATTTTTGAGTGAAACTTTTTCCACATGGTACCTATGTAGTTCTTCATTTAAAAATGTGCAACATTCGATTATCGACTTTCAGTTGTTTTTTTTATTCAGCTTAGACAAGAAAGATGGATACTTCGAAAATTCGAGTGATTTTTGAATACGAGTTCCGACGCGGAACTAACGCGGCAGAAACAGCTCGCAATATCAATGTTGCGTTTGGAGAGGGGACTGCTAATGAACGCACCGTGCGATTTTGGTTTAAACGCTTTCGTGATGGAAACTTTGATTTGAAGAACGAACCACGAGGAAGGCCGTCCACACAGGTGAATAACAATGAATTGAAAGACATGGTGGAAGCCGATCCGAGCCAAACTACCCAGGAATTAGCTGCATGGTTTAACGTTACCTTACCAACAATATTGACTCATTTGCGTCAAATCAATAAAATAAAAAAATGTGAAAAATGGGTACCTCATGATTTGACTGATCTGCAGAAAGAAATGCGTGTTGAAACTTGTGTTGCCTTGTTGAATCGATACAGAAATGAAGGAATATTGGACCGAATTGTGACATGTGATGAAAAGTGGATTCTTTACGATAACCGTAAGCGAAAAATGCAATGGCTGACCCCAGGTGAAACGCCACAACAGTGTCCTAAAGCAAAGCTTACCAATAAAAAGGTAATGGTAACTGTTTGGTGGTCTCAGCATGGTGTTATTCACTATAGCTTTCTACGATCTGGTCAAGCAATAACGGCAGATGTCTACTGTGCCGAACTCCGAACAATGATAGCAAAACTAGCAGTGAAACAGCCCCGACTCATGAATCGATCTTCACCATTATTGCTCCATGATAACGCGAGACCTCATACAGCACGAGAAACCGTTTTAACTCTACAGGAACTGCAATTAGAAACTATCCGTCACTCTCCGTATTCGCCAGACCTTGCTCCAACAGACTACCATTTTTTTCACCCCTAATATTATTAGGGGTTAAAGTATGAAATTGCCGATTTGTACTGACAAATTGAAATTCGTTTTTTTTTTTAATTTAACGTATTTATTTAATCAAAATAATTACCATTATTATCTATACATTGCTGCCATCTAGTAGGAAGGTCATTTATGCCTTTGCGATAGAACTCTGGTGATCTAGATTCGACAAACTGTGTGAAAGCATTTTGTACTGCCTCCTGAGAAGAAAACTTTTTATCACATAGAAAATTGTCCAAATCACGAAAAAAAGGGTAGTCTGTTGGAGCAAGGTCCGGCGAATACGGAGGGTGACGGGTAGTTTCTAATTGCAGTTCCTGTAGAGTTAAAACGGTTTCTCGTGCTGTATGAGGTCTCGCGTTATCATGGAGCAATAATGGTGAAGATCGATTCATGAGTCGGGGCTGTTTCACTGCTAGTTTTGCTATCATTGTTCGGAGTTCGGCACAGTAGACATCTGCCGTTATTGCTTGACCAGATCGTAGAAAGCTATAGTGAATAACACCATGCTGAGACCACCAAACAGTTACCATTACCTTTTTATTGGTAAGCTTTGCTTTAGGACACTGTTGTGGCGTTTCACCTGGGGTCAGCCATTGCATTTTTCGCTTACGGTTATCGTAAAGAATCCACTTTTCATCACATGTCACAATTCGATCCAATATTCCTTCATTTCTGTATCGATTCAACAAGGCAACACAAGTTTCAACACGCATTTCTTTCTGCAGATCAGTCAAATCATGAGGTACCCATTTTTCATATTTTTTTATTTTATTGATTTGACGCAAATGAGTCAATATTGTTGGTAAGGTAACGTTAAACCATGCAGCTAATTCCTGGGTAGTTTGGCTCGGATCGGATTCCACCATGTCTTTCAATTCATTGTTATTCACCTGTGTGGACGGCCTTCCTCGTGGTTCGTTCTTCAAATCAAAGTTTCCATCACGAAAGCGTTTAAACCAAAATCGCACGGTGCGTTCATTAGCAGCCCCCTCTCCAAACGCAACATTGATATTGCGAGCTGTTTCTGCCGCGTTAGTTCCGCGTCGGAACTCGTATTCAAAAATCACTCGAATTTTCGAAGTATCCATCTTTCTTGTCTAAGCTGAATAAAAAAAACAACTGAAAGTCGATAATCGAATGTTGCACATTTTTAAATGAAGAACTACATAGGTACAATGTGGAAAAAGTTTCACTCAAAAATCTCAAACCATGAAGGTTCTATGTCAATTCGAAGTACCTATTACAATGAAACGGCAATTACATACTTTAACCCCAATTATTAAATCCACCAACTACAATTTGAAAAAAATAAGTAGGTACTGATAAGAAACCTCATGATAACCAAACGCATCTTTTTTTTCATCCTAGCGTTAATCCCAGTCCCATCCGTAGCTTTCAACTTGGAGTCTGGGCAACCGGGCCCCGCCCGACGGCTTAACGTGCTCTCCGAGGCACGACCAGACCAGTCCAAATACCCATATTCTTGCATACAAATATTTGCACTGAGCGGGGATCGAACCCGCGCCTGCGTAGCGTCCGATGACTACCAAATGCAACTGAAGCTCAAAGTTCGGGGTCCGCCTTCCTGCTTTTACGGCTTTTTCCCATTTCACCTTTTTTGAAGATTCCTCTCGAAAATAGGGAATATGCATGTTTTGTTTTTAAATTTTTAAATGATTAGTTACATTATTATGTAAATATTAAAAGAAAGAAACAGTGCAAAACAGACATTTGGTTTTTAAAAAAGTTTTAAAACAGTATTCTAATAACAGCTTTTCAAACGACAGCTATGTTGGCGCGCTTGTCATGACGTCAATGCACATGGCAAATAACAACTACTTAAGTTAAAAACATTACAAAAGTAAGACCTTTGTTTTCAGGCATTGCGGTAAGAAAGAAAAAAGCGCTGCCCAAACCAGTAGGATCCTTCTGGCTAGTTATTTTTCGATTAGTAACCTGGCCCAAGTAGACATATTTTTTGTAGAACGGGCGTTAATCCTAATCAATGGGTAAATGGGAATTTATTTCAGTTATCAGTCTTCTCCTCGGATGCGACAACATAAAGATACAATAGGTTCTATATATCTATCTACAGCAGATTATGAAGGGTTAGTGACAGGAAAAATTAACCATATTGAATAACAATTTCAATTTCGTTTATTTTTATTTTGAACCTGACCTCACAGCGTTCGTGAAAATTTAAAAATAAATTGTAAAATTTAAAAATAGAATGGTTTAATAAAAATTATAACTTTTGATAATGCAAATACAAAATAAATCCCTTCCAAGTCCATGACAGTTCAACTATAATAGTATATTATATCTATTTCTAACTAAAATACATTTTCTATCTTTGTACAAAGTGCATACGTTAAATATCCGACTGTCACGGACAATTTTATTGGATAAGATAAAGGATATCAAACCGGTTTACGCTACAAACAATATAGATGAATCGGCAAAAGTTTATCGTAAAGTAAAATGAATGTGCTTTTATTTCATGCAGATTATGAAAATTGTTATATGATTTTTGAGTGGATAAAAATATATTTGTAAGTAAATATGTGAATATATCACTAGTATAAAAATATTTTTGGGTTCAGTAGAAGTAGAACCCTTTTTATTCCATATAACAAGAAAAATGGACCTCATCCGCATTTCGCAAAATCTCGTGGGGAACCATATAAAAATGAAGCACTCTTCACACTAAAACAACCTGCGCACCGCCGCGTCTTATTGAATGTACCGTTGGGACTAGTATACAGAGTCATTCCCGTTGGTCAATATCCCGTTGTTAACAGTGTAATCTACGGATTGGTGAGCCACCCAAGCGCGAGCCTACAAGATGGCGTGTAGGGCCATCTGCTGGTTACGCGATGTCTAGACACACCGAGTGGAAGACGATGGCGGAAGTAGAACCCTCTACCGGTCGGTCCTTGTACTCTACTCCACCGGTAATCACGTAACGACCCTAATACTATAAAATACTTACTTTTCTATATCAGGGAGTGTTTGACCCTTGCACCTCAGCTCCCACTTCGGCCAGTACTTGAAGCCTTCTTGGACGAACACGTTTTGTGCACACTGAGCATCATCCCGTATATCATCATCAAGTAGTGCTGAAAAATGAAAAAATAGTCATCATCATGTCGTATGAACGTTATGAACGTTTTAACTTCAAATGCTTTCTTTAAAATTGCGCGTACCACGAGGACTTAGGTTCCATTTTCGTATCGGATTTCTGTAGAAAATTTTCCACAGCCGGTCAAAGTAAAACGAGGTAAGGTAATTGAGTCAACTAGTTACTATAATGTAGGACAAAAAAAAACTGACAAATGGTAAGTTGTTGGTATCATTCATTTTATTTTACTAGTAAGAAATAAAACACGCAATTACAGTCACGGATAATACTCGTAGCAAACTTAAATAATTAACTTTTGGAAACCAGGGCTAAAATGTATTAATATATATAATTAAAAAATCAATCTACTCTCATGTGTAACCATAAGTGTTGCGATGTACAAAAATAAGAAAATGACTCGAATCAGTAAATAGACAATAGTCAAACATTAATATGAATGTCGAATAAATTAAACTTTTTATACACATACACGCGTAAACACAGACAAAACCACACAAACTAATGCAAATTCAGCAATAAAATAAACGCCTGGAAACGTTCAACTAATTATTCAAGAGCTGATCTTTGAACCCCACACGTTGCTTCAAACCGTTTCAATTAATATTAAATCCGACGAACTATGTGCTACCACTGCGGTTACACCGCTTTCGTTGAAAATATCTAATTGTTATAGTATGATTCTTATTTTGGCAAACACGAATAGATAAATCTAGAAAAGTCAGATGTGCGACAATGGGCACGCAATAAGGGTAGTATTTAGTATGTTAGATGACACGAGTTTCATAAATATACAGACAAAAGGGAATGTTAAAACAGGTTGCAAATCTAAAAATCCAGTCTTGTCCTAAAATTGTCTTTTCCGATCTAAATTTGTATCTGAATAGCATACTAATTCTTCAATTTTTTTCATAGACCTTGCCTTTATCCGTCTTTGTACACTTATTTAGTATGTGTGCCAAAAGCTTAAATAAATTAAAAAACCACTAAGTAGTCTATTATACATCATTATCATTTATAAATTCTAATAATCTATTTTACTAATATTTTTTTATTATGTTGTGATACAGTTAGGTATATTATTATCGAGAGATAAAGGTATTTGACTTTTTAAAAGTTCACATCCAGCTCACCTTCACACGAGATATTACACTTGCCACCTTTCTTGCCTTCTTTACACCATTCACTTCCTATCTGAAACAATGACATAAAAATATACAAGGTCATTCAATTTAAAGCTTGTCTGCCCACATCAACTGCCATTGTGTCTGGTATTGTGGGTTCGATATCCATATGAAACATTGGCATGAGTCATTAGTATTTTTCCATATTTGTATATCTGATACTAAACTTGTTAATTAGTGTTGTTCCCACGATGAGGACCGGCTTCTACGTAATTGTCTTACAAAAGAAAAATATAAAACAAGCTCAACAAAGAAGCTCCAAAGGAATCCACTCTATATACAGAACAGTCTCACTAGGTTTGTGATCTGATTATCTTTGTAATGTGATGTTGTCTTTGGAACTTTTTTTTTTTTTTCTTTTTTTTCTTTTTTTCTTTTTTTAAAACTGCCAGGAGATCATACTTATTCTGTCGCAGTGCACTACGGACACCTTACCTTTGATCTTACTTTGATCGCATGCATGAATAAAAACCGTGCTAAGTAGGGTTCCTCAGATGAAGTGAACCCAGGCCACAGTGTGAACGTCGAGCTATTCCACAAACCATAGTCCATCTGCTAAAGTATGCTGACTGTCCATGTACATGTACACCGGTGGAATACCCCTGGGAATGTTATCAAGGTGGTTGTACATTGGACCAACTAAATTGGACCAGTCATATGCTTTTAAAACTGCAGAAGGAGAAGACACTAGCGCATTGACATTTAAAATATTGCACAGGTAGTTATAATCAGAAATTTGACTTATCAACATACTTGAAATAGTCCGTAATATTTTCTTCTCGTAGACTTTTCGACAAACGCAGAAGTGTTTCTTTCGCTCATCTGCTCTATCAGGCACACCCCTGAAATTAAAAGTTATCTAAGTGACTTTCTGTTAGTTAATTCTCAATATTTGGTATTACCTATACTTATATGCGAAACATTGAAGTGTGTGTTGATGTGAAATGTTAATAAGATGTAGATAAGTGTTACATGAATGGTGCTTAATAGTAAAAACAGAAATACAAATCTGGTTTGGCAAATCAAGGTATTCAACAATTATAAAAATACCTGTGTATTTTTTAGTGTTTTGTAACTTTAAATATTCTTATAATTTGATTCATTTTCATATTATTTTAATAAAATTATACTTATTTAGGTCAGTATTTTTTATAAGAACGTTTCTTGTTAAAATTTTAAGATGATAATAAATACGGTATAGAGCACACATGATGTGGAGCCTGCTTGAATTTCGGAGATGGCCACCTACTATAACAGTTTTTGAGAGCCGAGATGGTGTGTGGTTTTAGTGGCTTGAAGTCCGTAGTAACCGCTGCGCTGGCTAGAGGGAAGGGGGCATTTTGCGTGGGGATTTTCGTGCAAAAAGGACATTCATGACCTAAGGGCAAAATGGCCTACATTTACCCCGGAAAGAAAACGTGTTTGTTTAATAATAATGATACAAAATGAAGACAATTTTGTACAAATAAATATCAAATATTTATATACAGCATATGACAGAATAATACAACTTACACACACTCACATCCTTGACAATTTCCATTGTTTGTTTACACATGTTACATTTATCAGTATCACATGAGTACTCGCCAGTACTTAATTTAACTGCGGCGTACTACATAAAACTAGTTACCTGTTAATTATTTTAAATTTTTAAATTTAATCACTATTCTTGTATGTTTGGCCCTTTGGGGATATATAAATATCGCCGAAGGCCCCTCATTCCATTTATGGAATGAAATGGCGTGAATGATAGAATGGATTGATAGAAAGAAAGATATTGGCTCAAGGGTGTTGATGACCTTAAGACTCGTAATAATGCAAACCGCATATCACTATAATCTGTCGGGAGCATTTAATATTTTCAACACTTGAATCTCGCGAATCTTTTTCTGACGCAAATCGCTACTCCAACATAAAAAAAAACTCTGTCATCTTGTCAAATTAACATGAAACATGGCTTTTTGGTATTGAACTTGATCATTGAAGCCCTATTAAGCTTCAGGAGCCGGTCATACTAGGTGACTAGATGTCATCTTTTTCCTTAACATCGTCGGCCTGTTTGGCCCCATAGCAATGAATGTTGCTGGCACGAAAGAAAATGAGTGACGAGACAAACCACAGAGTTTGCCAATATTCAACTGAATATGAAACACAATAAGTACATATAAATAGTTACAACCAAGATTTACATATTATTTTTATGTAAAATAAGTATGAAAAAGAAATAGGTAGTTCAGATTCTACGAATTTATCTACAGAGTTACAGTTACGTAATCCTTGCCTAAGCAGGAAAAAACGAACAAATAAATATTCTATTGTTATCTCAATGTTCTGATGCGATATGGGTGTATACATTTTTCTCTTTAATAGCAGTTTTACGATTTTTTGTCTGTTTATCCCAAATGTCACGCGGTAACTTATATCAAAACCCTCTTTTATGCTTCTTTCCTAAAATAATATGGTTCGATATTTTTCATGATACTCTTCTTCATCGGAGAAGAAGAAGTCGCATCCGAAACTTTTCAACTTGGAGTCTGGGGTCCACTTTACCAGTTTTACTGCGGATTTAGTTGAACTTCGATAGTTTTTATGACACTGTTTAATATATACGCCGTTAGAAAGGAACTAAGGTCATCTAACAAAATAATATAATATAGGACGTATGCTATAAAAGGCAGTCCGTTAATGACAATCTAAATAAGTTCTTAATGAAGAATATATAGTTCATATAAAACTGGAGGTGAGCCTTTCCGGTAGGTTCTCAGTTTGATTCTCGTAAATTTCAACTTGATTCACCAAACGGTATTCGCTGAAGGTCATACAGGTACACGCACCGACCTCAAACGGCCCGACGACGAGGTGGAGATTATGTATGAGGATATCTCTAAAGCCATACATGGCTTCCGAACACACTATACCGTTGTGATGGGGGACTTTAACGCGAAACTGGGCAAACGAAGCGACAATGAGCTGAGAGTGGGGCAATTTGGACATGGAAAGAGGAATGCACGTGGCCATCTGCTGGCCGGCTTCATGGAGAAGGAGGGCCTTTTTATGATGAACTCCTTCTTCAGAAAGCCGGAACAGCGTAAGTGGACATGGCTACACCCTAACGGTGTCTCAGAAATTAGATTGATTTCATCTTGTCGACGAAGAGGCACATATTCAATGATGTCTCCGTGATCAATTCAGTAAAAACAGGAAGCGATCACCGGATGGTAAGAGGCACATTGAATCTTAGAACAAAGCTCGAAAAATGTCGACTGATGAAGTCTACGCTCCGACCAGCACCTATCCAGTTCCAGAACCCTGAGCACTTTCAGCTCGAGTTGCAGAATCGCTTCGAATGCCTGGGAGATTGCGAAAATGTGGATGATTACAATGACAGATTTGTGGAAATTGTCCAAACGACTGGGTCTAAGATCTTCAAAGCCCGTCGTTCAAAAGGAACCAAAAAGATCTCGGACCTCACCAACAAACTCATGGAACAAAGACGAAATTTGGTTCTGCAGTCCTCTGAAGACGCTGCTCAGTATCGGCGTTTAAACAGACAGATCTCCAAGTCCTTGACTCGCGACCTACACCAATTTAATACGACTCGTATTAAGCAAGGGATCTGTCTGTTGGTCAAAGCCAACTGACTAAGCTGAAGGCAGAGGATGGCAGAATTATTTCGTCGGGGCCGGAGCTGTTGGAAGAGGTCGAGAAGTTCTACGGACAATTATACACGAGTGTACGGCAATCTGTTAATAATCTGGCTAAAGACCCAAGAGCCAGATTGACCCAACACTATACCGAGGATATCCCGGACGTCAGCCTGTACGAGATTAGAATGGCTCTTAAACAGCTAAAGAGCAATAAGGCACCGGGTGATGATGGGATCACGGCTGAGCTTCTAAAAGCTGGTGGAACACCGGTACTTAAAGCTCTTCAGAAGCTATTTCATTCCGTCATACTCGAGGGATGAGCGCCTAAAGCATGGCACAGAAGTGTGGTGGTACTCTTCTTCAAAAAAGGTGATAAAACCTTGTTGAAGAATTATAGACCCATCTCGCTTCTGAGCCATGTCTACAAGTTGTTTTCGAGAGTCATTACGAATCGTCTCGCTCGCAGGTTCGACGACTTCCAGCCTCCCGAACAAGCCGGTTTCCGAAAAGGATTTAGCACCATAGACCACATACATACGCTGCGACAGATTATACAGAAGACTGAGGAGTATAAATCAGCCACTCTGCTTGGCGTTTGTGGACTATGAGAAAGCCTTCGATTCGATCGAGACCTGGGCTGTGCTACAGTCTCTCCAACGCTGCCAAATTGACTATCGATATATCGAAGCGCTGAAGTGTTTGTACGAAAATGCCACCATGTCAGTCCGCCTCCAGGATCAAAGCTCAAAACCTATCCAGTTGCAGCGAGGGGTGAGACAGGGAGGCGTTATATCTGCGAAACTGTTCACCGCCGGCCTGGAAGATGTTTTCAAGCTCCTGGACTGGAGAAGACTCGGCATCAATATCAACGGCGAGTACATCACTCACCTTCGATTCGCTGACGATATCGTAGTCATGGCAGAGACCTTGGAAGACCTAGGCACAATGCTCGATGGCCTCAGTAGAGCCTCCCAACAAGTGGGCCTCAAAATGAACATGGACAAGACGAAAATTATGTCAAATGTCCATGTCGCACCCACTTCTTCTTTAAAGGTTGGAGACTCTACTATCAAAGTTGTCGACGAATATGTTTACCTGGGACAGACAGTCCAGTTAGGCAGGTCCAACTTTGAGAAAGAGGTCAATCGTCGAATCCAACTCGGCTGGGCAGCGTTCGGGAAGCTTCGTAATATCTTCTCGTCCAAAATACCGCAGTGTCTCAAGACTAAAGTCTACGACCAGTGTGTGTTGCCAGCGATGACCTACGGAACTGAGACTTGGTCCCTTACTATGGGCCTCATAAGAAGGCTCAAGGTCACCCAAAGGGCGATAGAGCGTGCTATGCTCAGAGTTTCCCTGCGTGATCGAATCAGAAATGAGGGATCCGCAGGAGAACTAAAGTAACCGACATAGCACACAGAATCGCCAAACTCAAGTGGCAGTGGGCGGGGCACATAGCTCGTAGAACAGATGGCCGTTGGGGCAAGAGATTTCTCGAGTGGCGACCACGCGCCGGAAGACGCAGTGTAGGCAGGCCTCCCACACGGTGGGCCGACGACCTGATGAAGGTCGCGGGAAGGGCTTGGATGCGGAAGACGCAGGACCGGTCATTGTGGAAATCCTTGGGGGAGGCCTTTGTCCAGCAGTGGACGTCTTTCGGCTGAAATGATGACGATGATGATGATGAAATGACTTTATTGAATGAAAGTCAATAATGTCATTTTATAAATATCATAGCCAGTGAAGTAAAACAATAATAGTTAGTTTCGAAAGTATCAAAGTTCAGCTAAATCCGCAGTTAGACTGCTAAAGTGGAACCCAGTCTCCAAATCGAAAGCGATATAACAATAAAATTCGAAAAAGTTGGAAGAGTTGTACTGGCAAGGCTTAAAAATGATAAAAGACCTTTTTCTCTGGAGTGCTTTGAGGTATCAAGTGGAAATTCATACCAAATACTAAGGCCTGCAACGCCTTGATGCTGTGAAAAAATCAAACTTCTATGTCCATGAGCCTATTTTTAGCCGAGTGCGAATGATTGTAGCCTCACTAAAATAATATAGATTACTTTGTCAGATCTATAATGGTTCATTGTTTTTCTCACAATAAATTAAAATATAACCAATTAGTTCTAATATATGATGGCTATTGTTCTCAATACATTGTTAATGCTCGATATTTCAAGGATTTCTGACTACCTATAGGGCAATACGTGTCAGCACTTCTGGATTTATTTGAGATCATCACCTTCTCTGATTGAAGATTGGGCAATATAATTCCGCACTTTAAGCAAAAAAAGCTGCATTTTAATACTTTTATGAAGATTCGAACGCCTAATTGCTTTTTTACTATTGACTCTTCTCTGAATCCTCTGCAGACAAGTAAATCGATCAGAGTCTATTCTCACGTTATGCCTAGTGAAATTCATTGACAAAAACGGAATAACCCAGTGTAGTTAAATAGACTGCGTTTCCTATTCCGCAATCGGTTTCAAATTACAGAACTATTAACACTTTTCAACAATGATCTTCATCATTGTTGAAAAGCGTTAATAGTTCTGTAATTGGGAGTGATTGCATAGAAGTGAAGACGTTATTGTCGCTTAACCAGCCAATTTTATGACTCCATTGAACCTGCAAACAACAAACAAACTAACCAATTTATTGAACACCTTTGTAATTCATTTTCTCATATAACAAAGAAACAGTAGCAACTTGGAGGAGGCCTGTATTGCTATGCAGTTATCATACATTTAGAAGTTTATTTTCATTTACAATCCTTCTGTTCTGTAAACATTAACTAGTTGCAAGTACCCGTCACTTATGAAGATAAAGGCATCCTCGAGGACCTTGGGGAAGACCCGCACTCAAATACAATGTGACTCACACGTTGCCAAGTGAGCGTAACGATTTCCATTAAAATGACCAGTACTAACACGCTAAATTGAATTTTAAGCATCATGTTCTCCGAAGTAACATTCGTTCAAATTTAAATGATAACAAACATAAATGAAGCACATTTAAAAACATGAGTGCTGGTAAGACCCTGTCCAGAGTTGGAATTCCTTGCAAAAAATTGACACAAGCCTTTTAAAATTCATTTATGGACGTTCTACTCATTGAACATTATTAGGTATTTCTTCACTTATTCTGTAATGACAGCAAAAAGTAATAAAAAATCAGAAATAAAATATCAAAAATACTTTGCAGAAATCTAAACTTTAAAAACCAAACATCTTTATTCTTTGTGCTATGAAGAAAAACTGAACAATATTTTTTCTAAAACGCTTTACCTAAATCGCAAAATGCGATTTTGTCGTCGTTCTGTTGGATAAGCAATTATTACTATCTTCAATGAAAACACTTGTACTATTCCACATTATTTATTGTTGAATTCCTGACCGGTTTTTGTCTACCCACACAGTCAATATATTAGTCTAATTGACATCTGATACCCAAAAAACATGTATCAACCTTTGATAATGCCGTAAGGCGAAACCGGTCAGGAATTCAACAATGAATAATGTGAAATAGTACAAGTGTTTTCATTGAAGATGTGTAGCAAGTTCCACCAAGTGCCATCAATCAACAGTATAAGCAATTATTATTATTATTCAAATAGCTTATCTAAAAGATTTAGTGGAATTAAAACCACGTTTTAATATATAGTTAGTAAAAAATACAAAGATGCTCAAATACGACTATCGTGCACGACAATATCGTTACCATAGTTATGGTAGGGACCAAAACAATGGTGCATAAATATTTAATTAAATGTTGAGAGTCGTCATCACAATGATGGAATAAATTTAAGAAAGGTTTATATTATACAACATGGACGATTATTACATTTTATAATTACATAATTCATAATTTTCTTTTTGAAGATATTACAATCGTTTAGACATTAAATAAAATTTCAGAAGTCACTTTGGTCACCGATAGGCGATAACATAATACTAAAGCTTTGGTTGAAACTGAGGTTTATTCATTTTAATTGGATAAATCGAACAGAAAAACCTCATTTGTTTATGTTTCAGTAGAATTCAGCTATAAAAGAATAAAATAGCATTGTTATTACCTAACTAATGAATAATAAACATGAGAGCACAAAAAATCCAGAATAAAATGGTTTTATTTGAATAAAAATGTTTGAAATATAATTAAATCTATCATACCAATTTGGGGCCCCTCAAGTCGTTTAGATGATAATAAAAACTATTTGCTATGTGTTCCCGCACAAGGAAAACCCATTGGCGAATGATGACAAACATAAGAATACAATAGAGGTATTCAACAGTTTCAACACGCCTACCTGGGTATAGAGACACCGTGTAAAATTATCAATAAAAAAGTATCTATGTCATGGAATTCAATAGCGGTTTCCAATTCTTCTCGAAGATGCCCTTGGGAACCCATTGAGTGTGAAACCTGAGTGTGAGAGTACCTTCACTGGGTCCACATATAACAGGGATAAACGGCCAAGTTAACTACACTTGCCTTGATATATATCCGCCGATTGACTGACTGCCTAGAAACTGCAATAGCTCCCATTAACCGTATAATGCAAACCAAAAAGAAAAGAAGGAGTAACCCGGAGTTTAAAGGTAAAAGTCTCAAATGCAATCGGCCTAACGCTAATTAATTTGATGACAGTTCACATGATATAACAACATAGTTACATTATCATACTTGACAATGAGTTCTAATCGCACTCATATCATGAGTAGACGGTGAATTTTAATTGATAGGTAAACATGAAAGATAGAAACCTGACGTACCTAAAACTGACAGACAGAGAAAATGATTGTGTGTTCACCTTTTAGGAAATTATGAATGAATTTAATGTTGCACGGGCCACTGCTACTGTTTGTTAATTTATGAAGTGAAAACTTCTTTAGCGGCGTTGGATGGGTAAAAGGGGTTAAACTCGCGTCAAGATCACGTGTTAAACTCGCGTCAGGATCACGTGACCTAACTCGCGTCAGGATCACGTGGCTTTGACCCGTAACCGACGACTTTGTAGGACGACATGACGTCATACAACATTCCTAGCTACAGAGTGTTTATTTTGCTAAGTACGCTAAGAAGCTTCGTAGCTTAGCGGTAAGCGCTTCGACTGTTACTCCTTATGGTTTCAGATAGTACCGGATTCGTACCTGGGCTTCTGACACTTTTTTGATTATTTTTTCTTTTTGTAATTTATTACTTATTGTGATTATTTTTTCTTTTATTAATTTATTAATTTCTTGTGTCAGAAAATTAGCAGAAAATTAGTGACAGGTTCTATTATTGGTGCTATATTATAGGTATGGTATGGTATAGTACGGTATGTTTATCTTTTCTCTGTATATAACGAAGAAAGCAAAGTTTTCAGTTCTGCCGGCACTGCCGGAGTGCAACCCGTCTTTTTTTAGAAGAAGTAGAAGGTACCCAAACGGAAAAGAAGTAAGACTAAATGAGATTCCATAAAAAAACAACATACTTGTCAAAAAAACCAAGTCTCGCTGTTCTACCGTAAAAAGTTGTGAGAACCATGTGTCGGTTATTAATTGATTCTGTCCCTACTTTCCGTCTTAAGTTTTTACGTAATTATCTAACCTAACAGCATCTAATAGTGACTTTATTCCATAACCCTGCACATTTGGTCCTATATATGGTAGGAGAGCAATTTATTGGATGGTATTCGAGTTCGCACAAGTCCAACTCTGTATTCATCAAGCCTCTACTTCTGAATTCTAAATAAATACCTACTGTTGTCATTAACAACACAAGTTTTAATTTTAAAAGTAGTATGTCTTGGACTTTTGGATCATTATTATTTATTAAGCGCCTAGTGCACAATGGCTCACCATGGATCATAGTAAGCCATTCTTTACTTTACTCATCCGCCTTTGATGTGTGTGTAAATTAAAGAATGGCTTGTAGAAATCACCTATTGGATTTGTATTAGAATGAAGACACAGATAGACATCTGTCTATCTATCTAACACAAAATCAACAAACGCTTCCTGCGATCTTCAAACGCAGCTGCCACATTTTCGAATTGCAGCATTGGTTTTTCATACACAGAATTTGACGATCTTTCAGATGAGCTAGGTTTTTTTTCTAGTAATCTTATCATATTAGTTCTCTTTTTTTGTTTTATTTTTCAATATTGATTTTGGTATTAAAATCCAGGTAGATTTTAGCCTTGCAGCATAGCGATTACACGTTCTCTAATTAAAGACACGTCTTATCATATACATATCATCTGGGAATCTGATCAGACTCGAATTAGTGCTATTAGCTCTACTACTATCATGTACAACACCCTGGGGGCCAGATTCCTGCCTCTGCTCCACGCGGCGCAGAGGACGATGGCCTCCAGGACCACCAGGGGGTACCGCACGATATCCTTTGAAGCGGCGAGTCTCCTGGCCGGATCGCCACCGTGGATCCTGGAAGCGAGGACCCTTTCGGCACTCTATCGGTTCCGAAAGGAGGCGCGGGGATTCGATCCCGAGCCCGAAGAAATTCGGGCCGAGAAATCCCGGCTCCACAGGGCCATGGTGACCGAGTGGGAGCTACGACTTGAGCAACCACGCGCAGGGCACGCCGTGATTGCGGCGGTAAGACCCATCATGGGGGAGTGGCTAGAGAGGCCACACGGTGACCTCTCGTACCGTCAGAAGCAGGTCATTACCGGACACGGTAACTTCGGGCGGTACCTGCATCTGATGGGCATAGAGCCAACGCCCTAGTGCCATCACTGCGAGCGTGGACTCGGGGCTGCACACGCTCACCGAGTGTCCGGCGTTTGAAGCGCCGAGGCGGGAGCTTGTGACGGCCCTGGGGGTGAGAGTGCTCACGCTCTCCACTCTGCTCGCGGCGATGGTCCGCTGCGCGGATGCGTGGGCGGCCAGCGCCTCCTTCTGCGAGCAGGTCATGCTCGTGAAGGAGACAGCAAAGCGGGCGCGGCGTAGCGAGCGAGAAAGACTCGCGGACATCGCTGGCCACGTTCGAAGGCGGCTCGGGCGTCGGAGGGCGCAAACCGACCTCCGCCCCCCATGAGCGCGGGCCTGAGGGTGACGGGTGGAGCCGCTCGTCACTCTAGCAGAAGCAGGCCACGGCGGCGGCGATGCGCGCCCCCCCCATACCGGGGGCGAGTCGGGGACCGCGTGGTCCTCCCTCCCGAGGAGGGCCAGACCGAGAGGAATGGCCCTGGGTCAGCCGGGGTGCGAGGGATATGTCACAAGTCAACCTCACCTTCGGCCTAGCACATCGACCCACAGGCGGCATGCGGTTTAGTCGGTTCGAGTCCGACATAACCTCCCCCTTCGTCTCCGAAGGGGGGGGGGATATCCGTGAGGATTTCCCACACGTATAAAAAAGGGGCAATGATAATGAAGTTGCATTATGATGTACAATTGCGCATTGAAAATAAATAATTCTTCACTGACTACTGCGTACTGGGAAACAAGAAATTGTTTCTAGCATAAGGCCGCTATATTTACATAAAAATGATAACGATGTAATCTATATTAGTATTATTTTTTTTGGTATATAATAAGTTTGTTCCTATTATTTTTATCATGCTTGCTTTTATCTTGCTGTCAAAATAGGTTCAAAATTATACGAAATCACAAAATTTGCACTAGCATAGAAAAACACGTAGTTAATAAAACAACCAAGTCTCATAAACAGTAATAACACTTAAAACTATATGTTAGTAACTAGTTATTTAGTAAACATATAATGGTAGTTTATTTTGTCGCTAGCAAATTTTACAGCGGCGGTTTATATAATTGCAGTAAGCTCCGCATGTTCACAATATTGAAACATTGTTATAGGTACAATAAATATAATGTATGTATATGTACGAATAAATAACAATAAACTCACAGTTGCTCAGAAAAGTCCTTGGAAACAGGTTATTTTTCAGTAGTTCACGGGTCAACTGGCATCTTGTATACACTTTAGCTTCCAATTCCAAACATAAAGTAAAAATTAATATTATTTGAACAAGGCGTGTTCTCTCCATGACGTTTACCGGTACACTGGCAACGGAATGGGGCTGATTACATATTTATATAATATACAATATACGATTATGATATGCGTCTACGCACCTTTGACCTTTGAGGAAATTGGACCCCTATTATGTAATGTGCATGTTTATGTTCTGTTTCTTGCAGATGAGTTTGGGAATGTTCTTATGATATTATTAGTAGTCTTATTTGACGGGCTGATTTTAATAACATAAAACGTTTTCTGAGATATAGCCACAGGTAAAGTCTACTTTAGCTAACTATAATATGTTCAATTCATTAATAAATGCTTTAGGTGATAATAAACTTTTCATCCAAAGGTGCTTGCTGACTGAGGTCCACTCTCCTGCTCTTTCTTTTGATTTGGCTTATTTAGACTTTTACGGAAACGATTGTTATCTGACCCCAACTCCAAGAGGACAAAATTACAAATCAATTTCATTTTATTTTGGATTTTAAGTCTATTATTGTATGGTGAGTATAATTATAAAAACGGTTACAGGAATTAGTAATTATAATATATGACTGACTTTTGTTGGCGTTGGGTTTTTTGTTTGATAAAGCTTATCTCAATAATGGCATTAAGTCAAACAGTTTGTATGTGAATAACACTTTTTTATCGTGCGGGAAATCCCCACGGATACCGCCGAAGCCGGAGGAGACTGCCGAATAATGTCGAACTCGAACCGACTAAACCGCACGCCGCCTAGACTTACGACTGTATATACCAACCAACAGGTATAATTATACTTTTTTTATTCAGTTCGTCAATGTTGTCGTTGACTGCATTTCCGTGTTTTTTTTTTAAGTTTTTCGTGGAATGAATACTCCCAGACCGTCTGCGTAATTTGCAACCTTGGTAAGAGATACAATGTAATAATATGTACCGCGTAGGCTCCCGCCATATACGATGCTGAAACTTATCAAAGCTAACATGCCCGAAGAGCGGTAGGAAAGGCTACCAACAAGTATTCTTATTTACATTTTTAAAGGTCACTCAGTACCCATTTAATAAAAATCTTATTAAAACTTTCATCTCGCCTTTCATTTATTTTGATAGCGTCCTAGTAAATAAATAAATAAAAACACAAACACTTGTTAATATTTTATTTAAGAATGAGAATGGCATCACATAAATTATTTATTTACATATATTATACTAATTAAAGCAGAACCAAAGTTCTTCAAATAATATGAACATGTCGCGGGGTTTAATTATTATAATTAAAATGCAAATAAAGCTCAAATACCACACAGAAGCTTCCAATAGAATTTCAAATGTTATTTAATAAACACAGGCATAGAATACTACGGGTTTATAATAATTTCTCGCGAAGATGAAAGGTGCCAACAGATGAGATGGAAATGTTAGATATTCTTTTGTGTTTATTTGATATACTTGTTTCAAAAGTACGATTACAAAGAAATCAAACAATATACAAAAAAGAAGTCAGACATTACCACAGTCTTATTATTTCTAACAGTCGGTCGACTCGGTACTTGCGAGGGTTGCCAACAAAAACCTTTTTACCAACTTCAAAAAGGAGGAAGGTTCTCAATTTGATGGAATCTTTTTTTTTAAACGTTTTTTAATAACTAAATAATGCCATGTATGTATATAACAAAGTTTATTCTAATCAAATCTTACAACTTGTTTTTGAAGCAGATGTCGTCTGCCTTCCGCCTCCAGTGACTATACTAGGTTTAAATCCTCAGAAAATTTGGCGTGATAGTAAATAAATTAAGTAAGGATATTACATTATTAAAGGACTTAAACAACGAATGAGAACTTGAGAAGGCTGTTTTTGACCTTGTAGTGCGAAATGGATAGTCTAATTTGCCTAATGAGAATTTTTTATACATCGAGGAAATTAATCGCAGTTTTATATAAGAATATGAGAAAGAATATAAACGCTATATGCTAATTATACGATGGTGAAAATTTTGTAGAAGTAGAAAAATATATCATACATACCATAAACTTTGTTTTATCTTAATTAGAGGAAATATAACACGTATGTTAAATAAGTTTTAACAATTCCAATTATGAATTTTCACTTAAACTCCATAATTATTTTTATTTTACAAACTATCAATCTTTTATTATAATTATCAATCAATCCATCAAAAATTATAACCGCGATGAAATTCTGAATTCAATAAATGTGTGCAGAACTTCCTGGCAATTAATAAAGCAGGAATCAGAATCCAGAAAGCAAATAGAGACTATACTAGACTTCTAACGCTCGTTATGAAAATGAAATATTACTTAAGGAACCGCTCGCAATAGCAAGAGTATTTAATGAATATTTCGTAAATTTATCGTATAATGATAACATTCCATTACAAAAAACATTTAAAGGGTGCATTTGTGATAGTATTTTCCTAAGCCCATTCATTTGTGACGAAATTCATTCTATTATTATGTCTCTAAGCAATAGCACAGAATAATTAATAGTACTGCAATAGTAATGCTGAGGAATATGATGATATAATAGTAAGATATAACAGTATGGCTTCCAAAAGGGTAAATCTACGACTTTAGCATGTTTTGATTTAGTGACCAAAGTTATAGAGAATATTGACAATAATAAAATAGTAAGTGTAATTTTTTTTTTGACATGCCCAAATCAAGTCAAATCATGTCCAAATCAAAATCTAAACTGGAAACACCATGTAAACAAAGTGTGTAGTAAAATAAATAGATTTGTATATGTCCTTTACACACTGCGTAAGACTTCTAATCAAAAAACAGTGTTAACAGCGTACCACGGATACATATCTTCTGTCTTAAACTACGGGCTTATCTTATGGGGAAATTCAACAGAAGTACAAAGGGCTTTTATAAATCAAAAAAAGTGTGTAAGAGCCATTGCTGTTATACCACCTTGGCAATCTTGTAAACCCTTCTTTAAAGAGTACCGTATACTTACCTTAGCCTGCATGAACATTTTAGAAGCTGCTAAATTTGTAAAACTACACCCACACCTGTTCAAAAAGGCAAAAGATCTTTATCCCAGAAGTACTAGACGTCCAGACAGAATCTTATTGACTAAGATACCAAGAACCAAAATGTTTCTCAAAAATTGTATAGCTATGTGTGGCCGTGTTTATAACGCAGTGCCAGATGGATTAAAACATTTACTCACAAATAGGTTTTGTAGAAAATTTCAATTATGGCTCTTAGAAATATCATTTTATTCTTTAGACGAATACTTAAAACAAACAAGTTATTTATTGACATTCAAATTTGTAATAATTATTATTGACATTGTGATTTATCTTGGACATCATAACTATATTATTATTCTTTATTTAATTTATTTATTTAGGCGCACAAAACACATTACAATCATTGAAAAACAATAATACTAAAATACAGTTCCGTTCTGGATCGTAACATAACCACATGTGCACACAGCTAAAACAAGATGTTAAAAACAGGAAAAGCTCTAAATTTAAAAAAGTATAATAATAATAGTAATGACGTGTTTAAACATTTTTCAAGGCCAAACTGCTATGGAGGATGTCTTTCAGAATTTTAGTGAATCTATTAAAATTGGAATCAAATATGTCTAAGAGTTTGATCCTCCTTGCCACCTCGTTATACTGGCGGGCCATCCTTGTTAAAGGGTTAAAGAAAGAGATATTATTTTTGTAAACCTGAAGGGAAAATAGATTTGACTCATTAGACCTACGTGCACTAAATTTAATATTAAAAGTGAGTTGAGAAAGTAGTCCTGTTGAATCTATATGACAATGTATAATCTTGTACAAATAAACCAGATCAAAACATATGCGTCGAATTTCCAATCGCTGTGCTCTGAATTTGCAAAGTCTACCTTGGTAATCAATACTTGAACGCCCAGAGTGTTGACGATAACTTAAGATTCTTAGAGCTTTCCTCTGGATACGCTCAATTTCATCAATATGTACCCTGTAGTTTGGCGACCATACGGGACTGGCATATTCTAAGATACTTCTCACTAGAGCATAGTACAGGTACAAACCACTCACAGGCTTTCTGAATTCTTTGGTAGATCTTAAAACAAACCCTAGAAGTTGATTGTCTTTAGATACGATGCCAGTATAATGAGCACGAAATGAGAGTTTGTCATCAAATATAACACCCAGATCCTTGGCAACACTCGACCGATTAAGAATATGACCGTCAATATCATAGTTCCACGTAATTTTGTTGTGTTTGTTGGTGAATGATATAACGAAACATTTCCCAGTGTTCAAGTACATGTTATTAGTTTGACACCACTGTGATAATGTATTAATGTCCTGTTGAAGGGCTAGGCAGTCTTCTGGTTTAGTGATCAATGTGAAGATCTTTAAATCGTCGGCATATAACAGGCAATTACATGACAGTTGCTGAATGAGGTCATTAATAAAAATAACGAAGAATAAGGGCCCCAAATGAGAGCCTTGAGGGACACCAGAAGTTATCACGATTGGTGAAGAGACATTATTGCTATTTTGATATCCTATCATGACTTTGATTGTATGACTTTTTGTATTGTAATTTAATTCTTATAATAATTGTATTTAAATTTCGTTTTGAATCGAAGGACTTAAATAGAGCCCAAGCCAATATTTGCATGCCACTGAATGGTAGGTGTGCGGAACTGTATTATCTTTATGTAACATAATGTATGACCACATTTTTGCAAATAAATGAATTTGAATTTGAACTATCACACTGGTAGTTTCATTTACAGTAGGTACACATTTTAATATACTTTATAAATACAATCCATTGTATAGCATTGCAAGAGGAATAACACGCTATCCAAAATTAAAACCTTCAGTAAAGTAAATAAAGAAGTATACACATCACTTAAATAGTTAACGTCAACAGAGTGAGTTTGAGTATTTAGTTTATTGCGAAGTTAAACTACAGCTGTCTACTAGCAAACACTCTGGTCGACGTTAACGATTGCTTTGATAGTCATGTTATCGTAACAATGTCAAGTCAACTAGAGTGCTAGCTAATTTAATCCTAGCTAGTCAATGTCAATCACTTAGGGGTGACAGTGACTTGAGTGACCAGTTAATGATAGGTTTGATTGCGTCAAAGGGAAGATTCTTGAAGTATCGTTTAGATCTACTCTCAATCTCCCAAATGTCAAAACAATAATGATGTCAAGGTTTTTTCTGGAAAATTGTGTTACGAGAATACCGCTATTGACATTTAACTTAAATTTTGAAAACCTTTTGTAGTCATGACCTCGAAAGTATCAAACTTTCAAACTAATCTCCATTATATATCTTGCTATGACAAATTTCTGTGTATTAAAATATGGAACGCACACTACGATACCCCCTAGCCAATTTCTATGCATGTGCTTATGTCTACAAATATATTTACGATAGTTATAAAAATTATTTGAAATTATTTTATGGATGTTACTGATATTTCATTAATTTTATCTACCATTTTTGCCCTTATATTGAAAAAGTTGAACTAATTTTATAGGTTTAATCAAATAATAAGGCATTTTTATTGTTTTGTGATGACAATTCATTGATTTATTTTTTGTTATCAATTGGCCCAAATCATATTATGTACTTGTACAGCTAGTATCTAAAAGTAATTTTACTTAAAACTCTCCAAATCAAAACAATAATAAAATGTTATTCTATATAACATTTATTAGATATTTTCCCAAAATATTAAGTTCACAATACACAACAACTATCTTAACGAATAACAATAAATCTGAGCCTCGAGTTAATAGTAGTTAAGTAATTAGTAATAAAGTATAAAATACAGTATCAGGGCAATACATCTTCACAGAAGATATATTATCTTATAAATTAGTAAATTACAAGCTCTCCTCAATATTATGTTACTAAGCCGCAGCTTCTTGTATATTATATAGAATTTTAACTCTATATAACATTAGACTATGATGGTTACACTACATTCAGTTAGCATTCAAGAAGCCACGACTCTACAAATCCAGTCAACTTTTAGACCCACTACATTAGTAATGCAATATTATTTTTACATAACCCTTAAATTAACAACATTAAGTACATCATTAAATTAATAATTACTTTATTACAACAATATTTAAGTTCTTAGATAGATATCGCTTATCACAAGCAAGAGGAGTTTGTAAACATTTCTCAGAATCCGCAATCACTGTTAAACAGTACTATATTCAATTATGAAACTATGTCATGTAACTGCATTTCGTTGTTTGCACTTTTCTCTTTGAATATTAACAAAGAGATTGTTTCACGTAAACATGAAAGTACGAAAACCATCGAAATTCTACAAGATTTAGAAGAAAACTCAAATAAAAAGACGGCGCAGTTTACAATGGAAGTAGTTTACAAACACATCCCAATTTATAGAGCACTTTGACTCTAAAACATTTTATCTACAACAGACTAAACAGAACAAAAGATTAACTGTACAATCTTGTCTCTTGAGGTTCTGAACTTTTAATAAACATTGTTAAATTCTTAAAACTTAACGTAATGTTCATATTATCACCTCAAGTCTTTATTATTGACGCAAATCAAATATCGAATAAATTTTCATATTAGATATAAGTTTCATACTTAAGGTTTGGTTTTCAACCTAAAGATAATTTTAATTATAAATTGGCAACAGTGATCTAATATAAAAGGGCAATAAATATTTCAAGAGTATTTAAAATTAAAATAGTATTATTAAAACGATTATTACTTACTATACTTTAATTTCACATCTTTGATTGATTGAATTAATCAGCTATATCAAGGTGCAAATTAATAAATAATCTTATCACAAATTTAAGAATTTCAACAGATTCACTCTTTGCTTTGCTTCTTTAAAAATAAATATTTTTTACAAACAGGATATTTGAAACTGAACGGTTTTGTTTAAATTATTATCAATACCGACCATTAGTAAGCTGTTTTCGATTTCACAATATACAGGATGAATTCGATTTTTACACCAAATCGCGTGATTTTGCGACTAGTCCAGATAACGAATAGCAACATACTTACCAGAACTAAATGTTAACATTACATAAAATCAAGTACACCTGTATACTTACACCACACAAAACAATTTATATTTTAATAATACCGAAAAAACTAGAAAATATTCACGACTAGTTATTCACACTTTTGAAGTTGCAGTAGGACCTAGCATCACATAGTTTGCACGGGCATTTTCTTCCAGAACCGGTTCTTGTCTTAAGCACCTTGCGGGATCAAACGCAGCCGGTCTCTTTATAATCTTCCTCAAAAACAATATCAGTCCAATTACCATGACCATCAAACCGGCAGCCATACCGATTAATGCTCCATTTAAGTTCTTGAAACCCTTTTTCATTTCCATTGAACTGATCGGCTCTATGACTTGTGGTACAACGCAAATCGATCGCGTTTTATCGCTCTTAAACTGAGAGATTTTAGCGCAGACTACATAAGGTCCTCTTATAAAACCCTCCATAGATATTTCGAGAGTTGGTTGGCATGGAGTATCTTTTTGTGCGACGAGGTATCCATGTGTCAGAATGGCAAGTACTACGTAGCAGCTGTTGATAGGGTTCACATCAACATTAGATATACGTTGCGATAACTGCATAGCGTAAAGAGGATGCTGAGACAAACCCGTGACTGATATCAGAGTTGTAAGAACACCGTCATTAGTAATGTTTGAACGAACTTCTGTTACTCTGAAACCAAACAGTTATCTAAATATTTCGATACATTAAGGGTACAATGTTGAGTATGGAGTTTGGAGTTTCAACAAATCAAAGTGTAAGTTCTTAAAATCCTACGCTGTCGATGAGTGGACTATTTATAGATGCAGCTACATTATTAACTTGTTCTTAATTTATACATCAGTAACGTTTGCGGTTTTTAATATAATGGATTTAATTCTTACCTCAAGTGATTTGGTTCTGGCATTCTTGTAACCATAACTGTAGCAAAGCTAGGTCGTTCCTTTACAATCATGGGTGTTCCACAGCCCAATACTAATGATATAGGCATATCCGAATTAGACATTTCTTCTAGAGCGATACAGAACCTGAAAAAGGCAACCACGGTAAGGCATTTTTAAAATAAGTCTTGAATCGTCTTTTTTGATAGTGTGAAAATCCCGACGGGGGCATCCTCACGGTGTGGTTATGTTGGATTCGAACCATCTAAATCCGCACGACGTATTTGCGTCTTCAGTTGCCGGTAGTGAGATAGCCAGAAACCTATCTCTCATGCCCCGGCTGTCTCGGGGTATTCTTTGGTTTCGAGATAGCTCCCATGGAATCTAGAATTTTCACAAATCATTCATGGTCATTACATAGTCCAAACTCATGTCTGGACTATGGAGTAAATTTATATAAATACTAGCTGTTACCTGCTATTTACGAGTACTTTACTCGCCCATCCACTCGATTCTCATCTCGCCTGTCTACTTGACTCTCTATTTGAATTTTTACTAACCTGCCTCTCCACGTGCCTCTCTACTCGCCCCATTACTCTCCTGTCTACTGGCCTCTCTATAGGGCTCTATTTGATTCTCCTCAGGCCTCTCTACTTGCCATGTACTCTACTCTACTTAACTTTTTATTTGACCTCTATACGCCTATCCACTCGCCTCTTTATAACTATCTTAACTTGCCTATCCACTCGCCTCTCTATAACTATCTTAACTCGCCTTTCCACTCGCCTCTTTATTATACTCTTTATTCGACTATGTCCTTCCCCAATCTCTAATCTGTCTATGTACCAAATTTCACCAGGAAGTCTTCAAAAATGAATAACTTTCACATTAACTTTCATTCCCTATCCCCCATCCCCCTTTTCTAACCTTTTTTCCACGAAAATAAGGTGGCCTGTGTCCCTTTTAAAGCTCCACCTCTATACGAAATTTCATCAGGATATCTTCAAAAATAACAAACTTTCATTTTTCATCCTGAGCTACCCCTTTTTTCGCGATAAAAGGTAGTCACGTCCATTTCCAAGATCTAATCCAACAAACTTTCATACTAACTTTCATCCCCTATTATTAACTCCCCTTTAACCCATTTTCTAGGTAGGCATGTCAGTTCCCAAGCTCCAAACCATCTTTGTGCCAAATTTCATCAGGATATCTTCAATAATGTCAAACTTTCATATTCAATTTCATACCCTATCTCCCTTTCTACCCCTTTTTAGCGATAAAAGGCAGTCCGTGTCCGTTTTCAAGCTCTAATCCACCTCTGTACCGAAATTCATCAAAATCGGTCCAGCGGTTTAGGCGTGAAAACGTAACATACAGACAGACAGATAGAGTTACTTTCGCATTTATAATATTAGTATGGATTTATATAAGTCCATCTACCTATTATCCAATACGTTTTATTGCGCCGCTGGGAAATATATCCGTCAATTCATAGTCTAGCATAATTTGGTACTTATGAATCACCTACGCATTATTTAGTTTTACTAACGCTACCTACTCTCTTATCCGATTTCGGTTAATTTCCAAACATGATATTAAAGGAAACCTCTTATTTAGGATAAACACGATCTTATAAATATACTTTCTTTTATGAAGAGCTATACACCTGTATCGTATGTGTAACAATTTAATCATCATTCTATGGTTAAATGGACTGAAACTTGTTTTTAATGATAGAGATAATAAAGGCTGAATGACATTAAATAAAATTCACTGAGTTAGTTCTTTTTAAAGTTAATAACTAAATAGGAATTGATCGAGTTCCCCGTCTTACCAGCTCATCTATCATTGTGATGTTACGTCTTATAGAAGGTAGATATAATTTTGAGTTTTGTTTACTCTCGAAGGAATTAAAACAAAATTTAATATAATTTCGTTTCCTTCAACATTGATTCATATTATTTCATACCTCGCTGCTGAGACGAGGTCTCGGGTTCGATCCCAGGTTTTTCATGGCACACACCAATGACATTTAGATGCTTTTCGAAGTTATGTGTGTATTTATCGCAGGTTTATAAGTGCCCGGTTAATGGCAATAGGCTCGCCACCTATTACATTGGGACCTAAACATAAACTGGCGAAATGTTAGTGCTAGCACCTCTGCCTACCCCTTCGGGGATAAAGGCGTGAGTTTATGTTATGTTATGTTAACGCTTTGGTATAACTGAATATTATCATAACTGCTTGTTTTATTATTTTCATTTGGTTTACTAAGTATTTTGTTCACAAGGTGATTTCTTCCCTTTATCAAGGAGGTTCGATTCAATTGGTTGAAGTTAAACTGGAAAGCCGACCCAGACTTAATTGGTACAAGGCTCAGAGAATGTTGATCATGGAGTCGCGATTAATGGTTTGTATGAAAATTAATTCATTTAGATTCATTTCTCAATTTTAATCGAATGTTATTGTATAAATCTGTATTAGAAACTAGTAAAAATAAAATGTACTCACGTGTATTTATCGAGAGGATTAATGTTCAATCCTCGTAACACCACATTAGCGGGTGTAGCTCTGTGGCAAGCCACATGTTTCGGCAGGCCTCCATCTCTGGAGACTGTAACTCCAGTACATCTATATCGGTAAAGTGTGGGTGGGTCAACCGCCCAGGATAGGTAGACCTGCTCGTCGTCATGCCAGGCTTCTAACAGATGCAGCTAGAGAAACATACAATCTTTTATTAAAATACAATATTTATTTGTCGATATTTATTTAAGAGGAAACGTAAAATAAGGATAGAAGAAGATGGTGGGCTGATGTCTCTGACTTCCCCGGAGGGAAATAGGCTTCAGCAAAATAACACTTTGTACTTTTATTTCTCGAAAAAAAAAATGTTTCTTTGTTTCTTTCTAACAGAAATAATCCTAAAATCACTCAGATCGGACATGGAAACAAAACTATAAAATCCAAATTTAATATCACTTAAATCCAGGGTGAGAATTCACTAGTCACATATTATGTGCTCAATCGACATTTAAATATTAAAGCAATCTGCATATTACATATGTTCTCCACCCATATAGAAAGGAAATTATCATTTTAAACGATTCATAACTTATAATGAACACGTACTTGTAAACGCTCAAACTAATCAACTACAGAAAATGAATTGTGGCATCACCATCATCGTGATCGTCTTCATGGAGACATATTTAAATCATTGTGTCCGAGAAAATAAACTGTATTATAAAATATTCACATGTTGCCATATAGGCGTAAAAGTAGAAAATTTTCAGACGTCCTCGAATTATAGCTATAATTTTGAGGCCTCTATCTAATTTCACCTTCTGAAATTGAGAGTCGTGAAGGCCATAAATTATTTAACTTATGGCCTTCACCTATCCAATGTTGGTTTAAGAATTAGGTGCACGAGAATATCAATGACATGAGTTCATTTGATAGAATCTTGATTACGACCTTATCCAGTTCAATATGTACTCGTACCAATATTATTTTGTGGACATAACTAACATTTTGTGCAGGTATTTAACAATACCCCGGTTTATGAATCCTCATTAGCCATTCTAGAGCTACTTCAGATTTTATTTTGAAGGCCGTGCAGTGTGATCTGATTGAAGGTTTTAGCCATATTTGCACCATATTGCTTTTCATATTTGACAAGAATTTTATATTTTTATATTTAATCTGTCTAAAAAACACATATTTAAAAAAAATGCAATTTATTTGAAAAACTTTTACTACTTTTTTATACCACTGAGGTGGCAGCAAGGCTCACGGTACACCTGATGAAAAGTTTTTATCGTGGCCTTTGGACGTGTGCAACACCAGGGGCGTCACATTCGTGCTGCTGACCCTGTAAAAACAGGCATCAATGTTGCGATATTCACTAACCTTTGATTTAGACACAGGCAAATCTTCTTCAGAAGTTACGGCCAGCTCTTCATCATAAAGATCATCATCCAAACCATCAACATCGCCGCCGCCACCACCAATGATCTGGGATTGTAGAGTACTTGTTGTGGCAGTTTGAGTTTCAGCATTACTACTGCTACTAATACTACTGTCTTTACCAACTTTATTAAATTTAACATCGTTTACAATCGAATTTACTAGTAAATCATCATTCACTTCTTTTGATTTCAACTCTGGGTGTTCGAAATCGTCGCAAAGTTTACTTTTAGATAATCTAGATAACAATGCGCCTTCCAAGTGAGGGGGAGTGGCACACTCAGCAGCCGATTTATCATTCTGTAGTAACCTCTTTGCTTCTCTCAACCACCGTGCAAATCCAGCCATTAAACAATCGCAATTAAGAGGATTATCTGTAAAAAAAAGAAACAAGTTAATATTAATAGTTATTTTTAGTTTAGTTATTTGTATGATGCCATTTTTCCAGTTGTGATTGCAGATAATAAGCTGTCAGCCTTTATGAACAAATATATTTGAAATATATTTTTTCATATTTATACGTCAAGAAGGTGAATGAATAATAATAATAATTATTATTATTATATTATATATACTTGTTAGGTGAAGGAGATAGGGTGAAGGAAATCTAAAACCTAGACGAACTCCTTTTATGAATAAAACTTCTTATGTTAAAAAAGACCACTTTAGGCAGCATTCTATATGCAAAAAAGAAGAAAATTGAAATTACCATACCTAATAAAAATGTCAGCGGCCAGAATTATTTCACACAAAAAGGACCCATAAAGAAAGCTACGATGGAGGATAGTTAAGAGTCACGCAACGATATAACAGGCGTCGGATATCGATGGATGAACAAAGAAGCTCGACGTAGCCTCAGTGAAATGTTGAGTATCGACAAATATCTGTATGAGACATACGGGAATTGAAAATTGGCAAACCATTTCCGCCGTCAAACTGTCTTAACGTGAAATACAGAAAAATCTTTAAAACTGAAAATAAAAATTGAATTATTTTCGTGATAACGTGTCTTTTTGAAATACTCAGTATTTATTGTTTGTTGATGTTCCTTTCAGAGCATCGCAATAAGACCGAGCTACTTTCATTAATTCGATTCATTCACTAGTTGTTCAATATAGAAGTTGTGTATTTTCTTGCACGTGCATTGGGATCATAATAAGTGAAATTGTTATTCTCTTTCAATACAATCAATTTACCTCAGTCAAGCACTCACTCACACATTGTCAAGCAAGCAGACGATACCGATAAATAACTTAAACCGAAATTATTCCACGCAAGCAGTAAATAACACTTACATAATATTATAAACATTACATTATGTCTGATATTAATCTTCAAAGTAGAAAAATAAATTTACAAGAAATCATTTGTTCGTCTCAATTTTGCACGGTATGTTTTTGCAAAGTGCGTATCATTCCGCAGCCATTACCTTCAATAGTGAATCGGGTGAGGTCCTTGTGCAGTGCCAAAGCTCCGTCATCTATCATCGATATGTCGTTATCGTGGAGAAGGAGCTCGGTCAGCTGCTCGAGAGATTTGAGAGGTTCGGCAGACAGTGAACGCAAGAAATTATGTGAAAGATCCAAGTGTACTAGGTTTGTCAGTCGAGCTAGGGATGCACCTGCAAATTAGAGAAATTCATTAAGTAGGCGTTAGTTACAAGCACAAGTTATGCTGCAGCAATTCTGTATATGGCTCTATCAGAATGCGGCAATACAAAAAACGATAGTTTTGTTTTTGAGCTATCATCATCATCATATCAGCCACACACAGTCCACTGCTTAACATAGGCCTCTCCTATAGACTTCCAGAACGATCGATCTAAAGTAACCGGCATCCAGCGCTTCCCGGTGACCTTGATGAGTTCGTCCTTCCACCTAGCCGTTGGGCGTCCTACACTACGTTTGACCGTACGCGGTCGCCATTCCAGAACTTTCTTGCTCCATCGGCTATCTGTTCTGCGCGCTAAGTGGTCCGCCCACTGCCACTTCAACGAGGTACTCCGCTGGGCTACGTCGGTTACTTCTGTTCTCCGACGGATATCATCATTTCGTTTTATGTTCGTATACGTTTATTTCGTTATTTGTCGACAACCCGATTTTTTTTGGAAATCCCCTGTTCCATTCGCAAGACATCCAGAGAGACCTAGATGTCACATATGATTGGACTAAATGCTGGCTACTGCCTCATAATGCTTCAAAATGTACCATACTACACATAGGTAAAAGGAATCCCTGTAAACCATACTATCTAGGACATGGGTGTTACAATAAGCAACGAATTGAAATGGGAAACACATATCAACACAATTAAAAAAAGAGCTAACTCCATGCTATATTTAGTCCGAAAATCCTTCAGATGCCTCACACCAAAAACATTTGTGAAATTGTACAAAACATACATAAGACTACTGCTGAAATATGCATATGTTGTTTGGGATCTCTGCTTTAAAAAGGAAATATCACTCCTTCGTTCAAAGGAGAGCTACTAAAATGATTGGAGTATTGAAAAACAAATTCTATGATGAACGCTTGAAGTACCTTAACCTCACATCACTTGAAAAGCGTAGACAGAGAGGAAGTCTCATCGAAACTTACAAAATATTAAACAACTATTATGATATTAATACCATCCAAGACATGTATCAACATAACCGTGTTGTTAGAGAGTATAACAGACTACCGAAAGACATTGTTTTGGCATCCAATGTCAATGCTTTTAAAAACAAACTCGCCAGAATCTCCAGATAACAGGATACACACGCATCGGCTTAATAGCTGTTAGTGTGCTTTACATAAATAATAATAATAAATTTCTGACGCGATCACGTAGAGAGATACTGAGCATAGCCCTCTCTATAGCTCGTTGAGCAACTTTAAGCTTTTTGAAGAGACCTATACTGAGGGACCATATTTCAGATCCGTAAGTCAGCACTGGTAACTTCCGTCTTCAAGTCTGAGGTATGTTGAACGAGAAGACATCTCGTAGCTTCCCGAACGCTGCCCAGTCGGATTCATCGATTTACCTCGTCTTCGAAGCTGAAATTGCTTGCCTGGATCAGTTGACCCAAGTAGACGTACTCGTCAACAGCTTCTAAGACTGAGTCCTCAACAAGAACCGGTAGAGACGCAACGTGGACATTTGACATAACCTTTGTCTTGTCAATATTCATCTTAAATCTTAAGGCCTACCTATTGGGATACTCTATTGAGGTCTTTGAACACGGTGTTCAAGTCTGCCAGCGATTCTGCCATAATGACAATATCACCAGCAAACTGAAGGTAAGTGATATACTCGCCGTTTATGTTAATGCCACGTCGTTTCCAGTAAGGTAGCTTGAAGACGTCTTCCAAGGTAGCGGTAAACAGTTTCGGAGAAATAACGTCTCCCTGTCTAACGCCTCTTTTCATGAAATTGACTTCGTGTTCTGTTCCTGTACTCGGACCAAAATAGTGGCGTTCTGGTATAAATACTTCAACACTTCGAAATACCGATCATCTGTCCGGCACCGCTGGAGAGACTGTGGCACGGCCCATATTTCGATCGAATCGAATTCTTTCTCATATTCCAGGAATCCTAAGCAAAGGGGCCGGTCACACTCTTTGGTTTTCTGTATAACCTGCCGCAGCGTATGGGTGTGGTCTATGCTACTGTAGCCTTTTCGGAATCCGGCTTGTTCAGGAGGTTGTAAGTCATCGAGCCTGCTGGCGAGACGGTTCGTAATAACCCTCGAAAACAGCTTGTAAATGTGGCTCAGGAGCGTGATGGGCCTATAATTCTTCAACAAAGTATTATCGCCTTTCTTGAAGAAAAGGACCACCACGGCCCTATTCTACGCTAACAGCGTTATGCCTTCGTGTAGGACGGAATTAAAGAGCTTCTGAAGGACCTTTAGTACCGGCGTTCCGCCCGCTTTCAAAAGCTCTGCTGTAATTCCGTCCTCACCTGCCGCTTTTTTATTCTTTAGCTGTTTGAGGGCCATCCTAATCTCGTAGAGGCTAATGTCCGGGATATCTTCGGTATAATGTCAAGTAAGCTTGGCGCTTGGATCTTCAACCATGCCAGCGGGCTGTGTAACAGATGTATATAGCTGCCCATAAAACCTTTCGACCTCCCTAAGTACCTCTGCCGTTGTCGTACTGCTTCTCCTCCTTCTATCCTCCGTCTTCAGCTTCGTCAACCGGCTTTGTCCAACGGATGCATTCCTCGCAAACACTTTGGAGCCTTTGTTTCGCTTAATATTTTTGGTACTATAGGAGCAGACGGCCGCAAAGATCTGGGTCAAGATCTTATGAGGATTTTGTTTAGGGCGAGACCTAAAGAATTTAGATCCCACCGTTTGAACAGCTTCTACCAGCACGTTGTTTACCTCGTCCACTGAAACGCGATCCTGTAGACAATCGCAGCGATTGGATAGTTCAAGTTGAAAGCTCTCGGAGTCTTGGACATCGGCATATGACGGTCTGAGTGTAGACTTCATCAGACGTGACCTTCCTAGTCTAGGGCTAATATTCAATGTGCCTCTTACGATACCGTGATCGCTACCGGTTTATACACAGCTAATCACAGAGACATCATTGAATATTTACCTCTCGATCGTCAAGATGTAGTCAGTCTCATACGCCATCTTAGCGGGGCTTAGCTAGGTCCACTTTCTCTGAGGTGACTATTTGAAGAAAGAATTCATCGCGAAGAGACCCTCTTTCTGGCCCCGGTCATTCCGCTGCCCGTATCCAAAAGGCCCCACTCTTAACTTCAACTATCGCCTCGCTTGCCCAATCTCGCGTTGAAGTCCCCCTAAACAATAGTGAAATAGGTTTTAATACTTACTTATGTCCTCATACACTTCCTCAACCTCTTCATCGTAGTATAACTTGGTGGTATGTATATATGTATACATGGATGAACTTCAATGGACGAACGAACGAACTATCAGGTATGCCTTACAACTCGAGATACTCTCGGTGGATATGACGTTGTCAATAACGAACCTGTGGACGAGGAACCCGACACCATGCAGTGAATTTCTGACAACCTCCCGGTGGTATAGTAGGTGGCTGAACTTCAGGATTGTCGTGCCTTCACCCGCTCTTCGCACTTCGGACAACCCAACAATATCCCAGTACAACTTACTCATTTCCTCTTCCACCTCGAGCAGCTTCTCGTCAGTCCTCATCGTGTTAACACGTGTTTTACCAGGCCCAGTTTCCGTTTGGGGTGGTAGCCGGATCTCTGCCGGATATTCTTCGCACCCCCTGCCCCGCCGTTACTATGGCCGCTACCGGAGGCAGGAACAGCGGGGCTTCCGGAGACTAGGGGCCCGGTCTTTTTTGACTTTCCATATGAAGGTTTTCCATACTCGCCCCGCTTGGCAAACGGGTTGGCGAGCGTAGTATTAAATAGGAATGTCACATGTTAAAACATTGCCCATCCTTTAATGTTCCCTTAGTCGCCTCTTACGACATCCGCGAGAAGAGATGGAGTGGTCCTATTCTATGCCGGAAACGATGTTTTTCAATTTAATATTTAAATCTCTATCTATTTATGCGTCTTCACAATCATAAAATTAGGTTCCATGGAAAGTGTCTTAAACTTATGATATTACTTTAGGATAATATTCTACAAAACATAAAACAAAATCAGCCATTTAAACGTAAATTAAGTAGCACTTATTTTTAGCTACCTTTCTCACCAGAGACCAGTCCAAACACCACAAGAAAGGGCTCCATAAGCATACAGGTATTCAAAGTACCTCTACCGAGAACATAGAGTCTCATACATTTGAAAATAAGTTGAGTTAAAAATCGGTCTGCGATCTCGGCCTACTACTCGAAAAGTTCTTAGCTACGTTCAAAAATAGTCAGAGAAATGTTAGACAGATTTAAAACGTTTATTTTCAATCTTGTTAAATTTAAAAAATATTTCTCCTTATTTCCGCAGATCGCAGGGGATTATGATTTTATGCGGAAATTAAAACGTCACTGAATTGACTAAGCGCCTATAATGGGTAGGCTATCAAGTTTGAGTCGGACTGGCATATGAAGGGTCCCGTACCATGGTAACTGATAAGCTATTGAAATTTTCATCTCCTCATCTCTCACCGCCATTCATTGTGTAACGTCAATTATTATTATAAAATAAATCGGACAAGCATCTAGTTCCGGCAGGTTTCGTCCCATGTTGGCCGCTGCAGGGAAAAAATGGTACAATAGGGCCTTATCGACCGAACGCTAGAGCACTGCGCCTACGGTTTATGTCACAAATATTCACCTGCTCGCTGTACCCCTCCACATGTACTACTGGCAACCGTTGTAGAGAAAAAAAATAACGCTGTTGCTGGGGCCAAGTTTTGGGCAGATAATTCTCTTTAGTATATAATGCCAGATCTAGCCATTGTCTCGAAAAATAAGAAAATTATATGTACTACATTAAAACCCTTTTCAACACACTTGCTTATAAAGTGCCGAAAATCTCTCTGCAATTAGGCACATAATGACACCTGTAATCAAACTGTGACTTTTTCAATGCTATAATTCACAAGTGAGTTATAGATTTCTTAATTTTATTGGTTGAGTTGAGATAAAAAGTTTCGATACAAATAAGATAATATCTTGTTTGTACCGACATATTATGTTAAAAATTACCTATTGCTTGCTCATTTCATGCAAGTTCATAGACAATTTCAACTTGAACTATTAAACACTAGATCAACTAGAGTGTATAGTGGCTAAGCAAGTCCTTACCTGATACAGCAACTATCTCATTGTGAGACAGATCCAGGTGAATCAAATTAGTTAGATGCTTAAACGCGTAGTCCTCCAGCACATCTATTTGGTTGTTGTGCAAGTTCAAATGAGTTAAGTTTGTGAGACCTGCAAACGGAGACCATTAATAAAGGATTTCGAACGTGTTCTGTATAAGAGTGTAGAGCGGTTGTTTGTGTTTTCAAGGATAGAATATTCTGGCGAACATCAAAGAGGAAATTGTGGTTTTGTATTATCGGAGTAAGGACACGTCTTGTTGCAAGTTTATTGGGAAATTTTAGCAAAACTCGATTAAAATAACTAAGTTTGTTATAGTGATCATCATCATCATTTAAGCTCTAATCCAGACTCTACTCTAATACTACTCTTATCCTTATGTAGGTTATTACGAGAGCGATGCCTGGCCGGCTTACCCGGAGAGGAGAGAAACGTTTGCGCGAGAGACTCATATTCAGCAGGAGTATAGTGCTTAAATTGATGCCCAACAGATGACACAATAGAAGAGGACACGACCAAGACAGGGGATGTGAGTTTAAAACTAGTTTCAGTGGTCATTTATGTACATTTTAGATTTCAACGCAGTAAAACTTATGTAAAAATGTTATTTTAGCGAGATAGCTATCGAATTATGTACTATTTACCAAAAAGACTTTATTGCAACGCGACTTTATGAGAGTCACATGTAGATCATAACAGTTCCTAATTTCTAAATGAAGAAACGAGATTTCCAATTGTCATAATGGACTAAGAGCCCGTAAACAAGAGACCTTCGTTATTTTATAAAAGCGAAAAGTTTGCCAGCGCATACTCCCAACGCAGGTATGAACAATGGCCCATTATGTAGCTTGGGTCATAGTGGCTTTGACAGATAAACGTTACCAACGGTGTAAAAAGCAATAGTAATTCGAGAAATTTCCTTTGTTTTCTCGAGCAACCATGCGCAGGTCCACGGCTCATCCTTGAATGTTGGGGCAGGTGGTATGAAATTCAGCTTTTATGCTATAACATATACTTTCATGAACATTAAGGGTGTCTGGCAAGGGGTTACCATCATGATAAAGTGTCTTTATATTAATAACACTATTTCTAATAATACTGTGAAGGTAATACTTAAAAATCACACTTTGACGATTAAATCTTAGATTTTCTCTTTTCAAAACTTTACAACAATTTACCCCTATAACCCAAACTTCATAGTAGGCCATTATTTTTACCTGTGTTAGGAACTTTCAGCTTTTATAAAATGACAAAGTTCTGGTGTTCACAGGCTCTCAGACTATATCGTAGCGTAATATTAATTTTATCTTACCCAAAAATTAAAACTACTTGTGTATTAAGGTAAATTTCGAATATCTGAGTTATCGACTTTCTTATAACAATCTCTCATTGAGAGATATTTAGCCTTCTAATATTTCATGACTATTATTATTTACGACCTGGACATTAATGACACATCAGCAGTTTGGACTAAATATTTTTTGTTAGGCTAACACCGAATTTAATTCAATTTATTTTATTGCGATATATGGGCTCAACGGTACGGTATTATTTCAGCGACCTGTGAGTTATAAAATGAAGGATGAAAATAAAAAATATCTACTCACCCGATAAAGCTCCTCTCTGAATGTTCGCAAATGTGTTATCGTCCAAGGAAAGAGTGGTGAGAGATTTAAAAGGCGGCACTGTATTGGGTCCAAGTGGTCCTTCCAGCGCGTTACTTGACAGGTCTAAGTCTTTCAGCCTATGAGCCCCCTAAAACATTTATGACGTTATGATAACTATATCAATGGTTTATGACCTAAGGGAAATACGTTAGCATGTAATGATTCTATGAATTGTTGCTTAATATTCTAGTCGACAAGTTGAAAATGGTACAAAATAGAGATACAGCTCTTAAAGTTATCGAATCCGGGATGACGCCAAGAAAAATGTGCCAAAAGCTTGTATTAGCACAAAGAAAATTGCAAAAGTTACAAACATTTAAAGATGAAAAAAATGGCATTAATTAATTAATGTGCCGTACTCGCTTTTAACGCCGCGCGCGCAATCTGAAAATGTCGCGCACACTGACTTATTTTCAGCGTTAAATTAAAATTATAAATAATGGAGATAGAATTCCGGGAGTTGAGAGCTTTTTATTGGAAATTTCCCTTTCTTTCAGAATCTATTTTTTGAAATTTCTTAAATATTAATATATTATGAAATATTGACAGAAAACGAAATGCCATTTTTTTCATCTTTATTTTTATTATATTGTTTATTGCTTTTGCAATTTTTTATATGCTAATACACGCTTTTGGTACATTTTTCTAGGCGTCATTCCGGATCCAATGAGCTATCGTACATAATTTTAAGAGCAGTATCTCTATTTTGTACCATTTTCAACTTGTCGACTAGACTATAAATTATCGGAGAGCTTCCACAAAAACAGTGCTTGACGATTTCTCTATTTGTTAAAAATACTTTACTTGTTCAACTTCATAAGAGAAGATTTTATAAACAATTATGATTTTATATTTTTTTTTTATGTTTACTAAGTGTTATTTTTTATTTGTAAACATTGACTTGCTCATTATAGATCGTGCCTGGAAGTGATGAGTGTAGCTCACGGCTATTTGAATAATTTAATTAGGTCGTCATTTTGCTTCGCTAAGTATCTAAGTTTCGTTTTTCAATGATGCTGTATTTTATACTCTTATGTTGCTTAGCATATAAATGAATTCAAACTTTGGCGATGGCGACACCGAAGCGTTTTAGGGATCTGATCAGTTTTAAAGCAGATAACCCTAACTCTAGTGTGATCAAATTCCCAGATCTCAGACAGAATTTTTAATTGAAGAACACGAAATGGCTATGCTGCACCGCTAACATTTTGCTAGTGATACCAATAATTAATATTGAAAAAGCAATAGACATAAGCCTTGTTTTTTTTTCCTAGTAATCTTATCATATTAGATATCGTTTCTTTTTGCTTTTTCAATATTTATTTTTGGTGTCGCCACCAGGATTTTAGCCTTGTAGCATAGCGATTTCGTTTTCTCCAATTAAAGACGAGTCTTATCATATACATGTCATCTGGTAATCTGATCATACTAGATATAATGTTATCGGCTCTAATAAAGCGGAAGCACAACGCACTGCCATTGTGGGCTTATTTTTGCAATGGTGAGGGTGCCGGAAATGCCGAAATTTAGATTTTTGAAGTGAAAGCTTCTTTATCGGCGTTGGATGGGTAAAATGTGTTAAACTCGCGTCAGGATCACTTGACCTTTGAACCGTAACCGACGACTGACGTCATAAAACATTGGCTACAGATTGTTTATTTTGTTAGGTACGCTAAGAAGCTTCTTAGCTTAGCGGTAAGCGCTTCGACTGTAAGTCCTTATAGTTTCAGTTAGTACCGGGTTCGAACCTGGGCTTCTGACACTTCTTGTGATTATTTTTTCTTTTTGTAATTTATTACTTTTATGATTATTTTTTCTTTTTGTAATTCATTAATTTCTTCTGACAGAAAATTAGTGATAGGTTCTATGATTGGCACTATATTATAGGTATGGTATGGTATGTTCTTTTTATCTTTTTCTCTGTATATAACGAAGAAAGAAAGAAAGAAAAAGTTTTCACGTCTGCCGGCACACCCGGAGTGCAACCTGTCTTTTTTCTTTAAGAAGGTTGGTCTTAGCTTTGCTCTACGGCCAAGGAACATTCAGATTCCGGAAAAGGATCTAACTGGGTCAAACTAAGCTGGAACCTTATTTATCTCACAGCTCATATAAATTATTTTAATTGATATTTACCTTCAAGTTCGCCAACGCTGGTACTTTTAACAAATTCCCCCTGAGTCTTAGAACGCTTAGGTTAATCAAAGGTTTGAATGCATCTGGGGATATATTTGCCAGTTGATTGTCACTCAAATCCAAATATGTTAGATTGCTGATGCCCTGCAAAACAAAATCAAAATGTAGTGCTTTTTACACGCTATATTTATAAACTGATAAGCTCGTTGTATTCTTCATAAGGCTGGGTAGGGTAGATAGTAGAACGCCAGTACGATAGTAGAGCCACATAGTTTCTACATCAATTTAACTTATGGTGCCACTGTACATAGCTATTTGTATTTGCGTATTTAACATATTATATATGTTTGCATGTTTCCATGTATGTGTTGCACACGTCCATAGGCCATGGTAATCACTTCCCATCAGGTGGGCCTTGTGAATGTACCACCTAAGTGGTATAAAAAATTAAATTAGGTCAAATATTTTACCAAATACAACTAACGCCCAATACCAAACACAAAAAGCCAGTATACATATATAGCCTACCTTAAATGAGTTAGCTTCTAAGGTGAAAATTTTGTTATTGGACAGATCTAAGCGGTCTAGCTTCTTCAAGTTCGTAAGCGCTTCCGTTGGTAGTGACGGTAACTGATTGTTGGGTAGACCTGCAAAGATTGATAGTATCAAAATTAAGACTATTGTCGACATATGCTTTGATGTCTAAAGTCAATGATTTCTTTTGAAGGTGTATGCACCACGCTAAGCTTCAAAACCTCCAGCAGATACTGAATGTTAGTCCAGATTTTTGTACGTTTTGTAAGTTCCAATTTCACGGTCATCATATTATTGCGTCATGATTATATCTTGGTTCCTGGTCGCATTAAAGACTTTTACAGCAGATACAAAATCTCGTCTTCAAAAACAATCTACCTCCTCAATAAACAATGAGTTAAAGCAAATAAATAAAATGTGCTATATCAAAACGTCGAAATCCTCTCCCCGCACATTACAACCGAGATTCCGTCTTCTATTACCATAAATACATTACGAAAACATTTTCAGTACATTAGCGAAACATTGGAAATTAGTAAATCCGAAATAGATGATGAAGAACTTTAGCTATATTATCAGACTCGCCAATTCTCTTGGGAAATCTGTTGATGCCGCAAAATTATGTGTGTAATTAGAGGAACGTGTATTCTTGTAGGTATGTACTAGTATGTCTATGTGAGCAAAGGTTGAACAAATTTTTATCTCAAATATTAAAAAGGAGAAAGAGTTTGTTGCTTGTAACGATTAAACCAAATATCTACTGGGTTTCTTCTAGGAACCTCGCTAAAATGATAACTCACGAAAAAATCTAGCCGCTTACCCAATGCAATTAAAGTTGGTGCTATACTATTGAAAGCTCCCTGCTGCACTCTTCTAATATCTCCCGAAGATATGACTAGACCGTGTAGGCCAACTCCAGTCAGTTCATTAACTGCGGCTGACGATAAGATGGTGACTCCTCTAAGAGCGCAGTCCAGGAGTGATATTGCTGAATTTTTGTTTCTTGCCTTCTGCTCTCTCAGATGGCGACCGATTAACTGAAAGAAAAAAAATAATTGTGAGTGTTTGAATATCCAAACAACACTACCTGGGGGCCTCAAATAAAATCATCATTATCTTTGCGTTAGTCCCGATCCCATCCGAGGCTTTTTATATCGGAGTTCAGTCGTAGCAGTCCCCTTATTATTCATAACGATAGGGTATCCAAGGCTTAGCTGGCATGGCGGATATCGACAAAATCGAGATATCTCTTTGATCAATGAAATCGTTGGATAAAGTTGTCACATGATCGAATCATCATGATGTAGATGTCGCAGCCAACTAGCTTATTCAGCTGATCATTTAACCGCCTGGGCTATACGGCCTGAATGATATTCAACCATAACACACACATGCATCGCTTTAACTATACAGGTAGAATAAGTACAGTCGGCATCAGAAAAATGTTGACCATTAAAGTATTCAAAATGATCTGAATACCAAAAT
Source organism: Eilema caniola (assembly GCA_949126895.1). Taxonomy (NCBI): domain Eukaryota; kingdom Metazoa; phylum Arthropoda; class Insecta; order Lepidoptera; family Erebidae; genus Eilema; species Eilema caniola. Next base: position 8,149,813 of record OX421460.1, on the reverse strand, counting down.
TCCAAGTTGTTGTCAATTTTCGTATAGAAACTATCTGCTCATGATTAAGGACAAAACGTAATAAATAAATTCGTGTAATCTAATGTCACAAAGTGACATACTTGAAATGGTCTTGTCTTTATAAAGTAACTAGCTTGACTAAATGTTAGAGTAATATGTAATATGAGGTTTAAAAAGTATTATTATTCCCTCTGTGGCATTAATGTACACCTATTAATTTTTTACGTATTCTTACCTACTTCTTTCTCACCAATGGAAGTTAATAGTTTACGGCTTAAGCAACAGAATTGTCACGAATAAAAATAAATACAAAAGTCAGACCAAAAATTACAGGGATAGCGATATAAGTAACAAAAGGATACAAAATGTGTTTAAATGACAATGTTAACATCATTTTGACTATATATTTCAGTAGATGCTATAGAGCGGCGTATTTGCACATATGAATATAAACACTTGCCTTGCATTTAACACTCTACTAACTTACATAGTATCGGAAAACGACTACGGAGGATTGACTACTCTAGATACTTAGAACTATTTGAGCACTGTGATAACTTATATAAAATTGGAATTTTGGTATTCAGATGATTTTGAGAACTTTATAGTTTTACATTTTTCTGATGCTGGCTGTACAACATAGATCTGTGCACTAAAAAATCTTAGATTCAGAATAGTTTATTTCACACAATAATGTTCTGTGAAATTTATGCAAATCGATCACTAAACCTATTAACCTGCTATATACCAAACTAAAGTGCTTTTCAATTAATATACTTCATTATTTAATTTTCAGATATGAGCAAAACGTAGAATAATATTTATAATGTTCAATGATTTCGTTATGAACGTTATCCCAGGCTTTACAGAAGCGACTACTGCCTGACCGCCCAACAGCGAGAGGAAAGCTAACGCCCGAGCAGCAAGTGTACCGGCTTGCAATCTTGATGAGCTCAACTAGGCTGGGCTCAACTGGGCTAGCTTTACTTTATAAGGATATGTATAGACATATCCTTATAAAGTAAAGCTAGTAAATTAAATTTAAATATTATGGTTTAAGAAAATAGTAGATTATTAACCAAGAGTGGAAAGTGACCCATTTCACCTAAGATATTTTGGCGCTCGAACGAAATGAGAAGTGTACTTTTTATTTCGAATATAAGGAAAGTAAAACAGGTAGTTTTTTTTTTATTTTCTTGTCAGTTCGCCACTTCGTAAAATAATTGTAAAGTTTTAAGTATCTTTTCCCTGAAATTTTTGCCTAAAGATTTTCGACTACTATATTTGTGATTACCGCTGAGGCGATATTGAGACCCGAGCCGTGAGGAGAGGGTCTAAAGGGAGCCGAAAACGGTAATCAACAATACATACGTGTATCATACGACGTTTTTCGATTCACTTGTGAATAATATAATGCTAAAATAGATGTTTACACTACCAGTTTTCAGATAGATTCAATCACACGGTAACTAGGAACACACGGTGTACTAGGTACATAAATCGTTTTCTTCATAACTAGTACTTGTAGACATGTTTATTGATAAATAACTTTAATTTCAACAGTAAAAACGAATTGCGAAACTTTTAGTACAGGAGGACAGGCGGGAACAATTAAGTAGCTTTTCTATGCGCGCGCATGCGGGCCAAGGAGTAAAACGATGAGGGTTCTTTTTTTAAAACAGAGAGAAAACAAAGTTATACTTATTTGAGTGAAAGTATTGCTTATTATACACGTACCAAATGAAATTTTCTATTTAAATACGAAGTTGCATCAATAGGTAGGTATATTTATTTATTTGTTCTTTTGATTTTTAAACACGATATTTTTTGTATTTTTTTTTTAAGAATAATGCAATTCAAGCAGTAAAATTAAAAAAAAAACTATTATCCCACTCGTGAAATAATAACAATAAAAAAACCACAGTTTGATAATAGATATCATTATGTGCCTAATTGCGATGAGATTAGAGCCACGTTATGAGCAAGTGAATCGAAAAGAATATTGCAATAATCTTTTAATTTAAAGTTTCAAACATTATTGTTTCAACGGTAGTGCCTTGTAATCCTATAAAACATTTGTAAATTCCAGTGATTGGCGACAAGAAATGTTCGACTAAGGAATTATTTAAAATGAATTCCTCGCCTAAGTAATGATATTCTGGGACCCGGTACGGTTTAATTAGACACTAGTTGAACAGAATTCATTATTAATTAATTATCGAATAAATTACTTTAAAAATATTTATTAATTTCGCTGCGGGCGATTAAACTCGCATAATTAAATTTGTAATGTAAGTGGATTGGTACTTGCTTTGCGTTTCATTGTAAGGACACGTATATATAAAAGATTCGTTTCCGTACGTACCTATTAAGAGGGATAGTTTAGTTTGGAGTAGGTATTTGTGTGACAAATATGCGGCATAGGCACTCAGTGACAAGCCCTCAATAATAAATAAAGTGACAAATATAGTAAGTAAAAGTGATGGTGTGGTGCAGTGGTGCTTTGTTTCTGGATTTAGGGCTACAATCAATTTTGCATTCTGTACGGGTGTTAGTGATACTTATGTAGCATTAGTATGAGAGTTAACATAATATTGATCCTGAGTTATGTTATATTAAGTGAGTTTTACAAATACCATGATTGCGGAAAAACGCTTGCAAAAGCTCAGTGCAATACATGGTAACTATGTTAGATAAAATCTGATTTATTATTGCTTGCAGAAATATTACCGACTATCAGTGTAACTGCAAAATGGTGGTACCACAATATTTATTCGGAATAAAAAGTTTTTAAAATGTATTAAAACCTCACTTGAATAAATTTATATGGAATTGTTAAACAAATGCTTTTCTTTTTTTATTGGTAGCTAATATTAATTCTAAAACACCCGCAAACCTTCGGAAAACCACACCGGAAAAACCCAAGGGCTATTAGACGGTTTGGTCAAAAAAGTTTCATTGTAATCATGAAAAACTGCCACATTATGTTGCATTTTTACAAGGGCCAATAAATGCAAAGTGACATTTTCATCTACAGCTTCAGTAAATCAATATTCCAATTAGTGACAATTTTGCCACAAATAAACTGTCGCACCATTTGAAGAATCTTTTTATACCTTTTATCCCAGTTCCTGAGGAAAGATTTAATTTAATTTTTATTTTATTGGTTTATCCACAGAAAATGCATATCAAATTGATAAACAAGACATGTTTAGCGACTAATGTGGCTGATACATTTACCAATTACGGATAACCAGCATGCGTAATATAATAACATTAAAGAGAAAAACCTATATTAACACAGTGAATAAACTAGACAAAATAACATTTCTTACAGAGTTTAGTAGAAATAAGTAAAATTAATTACAATCTCACAATTATTGATTTATTTATTATACTGAGTAGGTACACTACTTGCTGTAATTTGGTGGTGACTATATTGTTATTATTGGAGTATCGAAAGGTGCTAAATATTTTATTTTTAAATCTATTTTTGGAATAGTGGTATATTCCGATGTCAGGTGTGGACTTGAATATTGTATTAAATTCTTTGCACAGGCGGTGCAGAGGAGAACTGACACCGATTTTCGATTTGAAGGTTGGTTAGTGGTACACATTAGAAATTGGATATCTTGGCATTTTACGGATATAGGTTATAGGACATCACGCTCTTAAGAGCCGAGCAATAAGAAAATGGGCGATTCCATCATCACGGGTGAAACATTAAAACCCATATAACGTTCCATAAATATAAAATAAATATCAGTTTCAATTAACTTAATCTTGAAAGCATTAAATTTTAATATGTTTACTTTATATTCGTTCACAAGAACTTTAATTTAATATTTATATATTCAGTAGAAAGACTCAAAGTCGTTTCACGGGCGCGATGAAATCGGCCTACCTTTCTGGATCGTAAGACAAAACACAGAAGTCTGTTAATTGTGAAATATTGTTATTATATGCCTTATCTTTTTGTAAGGTGTTAAACTAATCAATTAAAAAATGTAGTAATATAGTATGAAACAAAAATAAACACGGAATTATACACGTTTAAATCCATCACAGGTGCAATATTAAAATATTACGGGTAGAATTCCTCTTATTATCGTTAAGTTTAAGTGAATATAAACAACAATTTAAAATGATATAGGATAGTTTAAAGTTTTGATACGTTATTTAGTAATAACATATCAAAAATTTTAAGTTACTGATATTTTTTTTTAGATTTTGTCTATATCTCTGCGCAGTCGGCTCCATTGATGCTATTCTGTATTTTTTTTTTCTGTATAAACAACCTAATATAGAAGTAATAAATACATGAATAAAATATTAGGGGTTAAAGTATGAAATTGCCGATTTGTACTGACAAATTGAAATTCGTTTTTTTTTTTAATTTAACGTATTTATTTAATCAAACAATTACCATTATTATCTATACATTGCTGCCATCTAGTAGGAAGGTCATTTATGCCTTTGCGATAGAACTCTGGTGATCTAGATTCGACAAACTGTGTGAAAGCATTTTGTACTGCCTCCTGAGAAGAAAACTTTTTATCACATAGAAAATTGTCCAAATCACGAAAAAAATGGTAGTCTGTTGGAGCAAGGTCTGGCAAATACGGAGGGTGACGGATAGTTTCTAATTGCAGTTCCTGTAGAGTTAAAACGGTTTCTCGTGCTGTATGAGGTCTCGCGTTATCATGGAGCAATAATGGTGAAGATCGATTCATGAGTCGGGGCTGTTTCACTGCTAGTTTTGCTATCATTGTTCGGAGTTCGGCACAGTAGACATCTGACGTTATTGCTTGACCAGATCGTAGAAAGCTATAGTGAATAACACCATGCTGAGACCACCAAACAGTTACCATTACCTTTTTATTGGTAAGCTTTGCTTTAGGACACTGTTGTGGCGTTTCACCTGGGGTCAGCCATTGCATTTTTCGCTTCCGGTTATCGTAAAGAATCCACTTTTCATCACATGTCACAATTCGATCCAATATTCCTTCATTTCTGTATCGATTCAACAAGGCAACACAAGTTTCAACACGCATTTCTTTCTGCAGATCAGTCAAATCATGAGGTACCCATTTTTCACATTTTTTTATTTTATTGATTTGATGCAAATGAGTCAATATTGTTGGTAAGGTAACGTTAAACCATGCAGCTAATTCCTGGGTAGTTTGGCCCGGATCGGCTTCCACCATGTCTTTCAATTCATTGTTATTCACCTGTGTGGACGGCCTTCCTCGTGGTTCGTTCTTCAAATCAAAGTTTCCATCACGAAAGCGTTTAAACCAAAATCGCACGGTGCGTTCATTAGCAGTCCCCTCTCCAAACGCAACATTGATATTGCGAGCTGTTTCTGCCGCGTTAGTTCCGCGTCGGAACTCGTATTCAAAAATCACTCGAATTTTCGAAGTATCCATCTTTCTTGTCTAAGCTGAATAAAAAAAACAACTGAAAGTCGATAATCGAATGTTGCACATTTTTAAATGAAGAACTACATAGGTACCATGTGGAAAAAGTTTCACTCAAAAATCTCAAACCATGAAGGTTCTATGTCAATTCGAAGTACCTATTACAATGAAACGGCAATTACATACTTTAACCCCTATTATTTATATTATACACAGTATTTAATATTATGAAAGATATATCTATACAATAAAACAAAGTTTAATTCGTACTGTGTTGCAACCGCGATTCTACTGATGATCACGGGTGCAACTGATTTCAGATATCATTTTTTTTTCAATTCACCTATACTAACTATGTAAAAACAATTGATTATAGATTGCCTTCTATATCTTCTTACTTTTACAAAGTATCAAAACGTTAGCACTTTATTTCTGTGAAATACACAAACTTTTATATCTTTTACATCACGGGTGCAACAAGCTAATAGTTCTTCCTTTCAGCTGATGATGCTTAAAAATACTTAATTTTTTTTTGTATCTAAGCGATAGGCGAAGATTGTTACTTCTTATTTAGCTAGTAAAACATATTTTTCATTTTACTTGCTCATAATCTGGCTCTAATCTCACCGAAATCAGGCACACAATGATACCTATTATCAAATTTTGGTTTTTTGATTGTTATTAAATCACGAGTGGGATAATGACTTTTCTTTTATTGGTTGAGTGGCATTATTCCTAAAAATAAAAGAGATTAGAAATAGAACAAATAAATTAATATAGATAGATAGATAGATAGATAGATAATTCTTTATTGTACACCAATAAATTATACCTACCTATTGCATGAACAAGCAATAGGTAGGTATAATTTATTGGTGTATGCAACTTCGTATTTAAAGAGAAAATTTCATCTTGTACGTAGATAATGAACAAAACTGTTACTCAAATATAACCTATGCTTTCACTCTGTTTAAAACTTTAAGTAAATTCACATAGAAAAAAGAAACCTCATAATTTTAGTCTGTTTCCAGTGTTTTTATTATTATTATCGCCAGTCCGCCAGTATCAAAAAGTTTCGCAATTCATTTTTACGGATGAAATTATAGTTATTTATTAATTAAAATGTCTACAAGTATGTACCAGTTATGAATAAAACGATGTATGTACCTGGTGCATACTGTACAACGTCCGATATATGATGTGACTGATGTGAAGTCCTTAACGTTATGGAATGTTTACCATCTGAAAACTGCAAGGGTAAATATCTATTTTAGGATTATATTATTCACAAGTAGTAGTAGTATGATATGATGGTATGATACACGTGTGTATTGTTGATTGCGGTCTTCTGCTCTCCTTAGACCCTCGCCTGACCGCTCGGGTCTCAATGTCGCCTCAGCGGTGATCACTAACTTTACACACTTGTACCATAATCTACTATTATCATGAAATTTAGACATTCTTCTTTGTACTATTATGAATAAAAGTAATAAATAATGTGATTTAAAAATTCATGTCGCAAATTGTCGATACCGGAGTCGCCCAAAAGGTAAAAGACGTCTGCTACGCAGTGGACGCCTAACGGAAATGAACCGAATACGGCGAATGAAATCGCAAGGCATAGCTTGTATAGACATATACAAACGTTTACTGATTTAAAAATAATTTTGAGACCCGTACCCGTTCCGCCCTTCGCACAGAACCTAAGTTCTATTTTTAACATAAGTAAACTGAACGACATCAACATTATATACTCAGGACTCATAAAAAAATTACGTTATTGGTAGTAGTGATTCAGCAAAAAGTATGCGTAAAATTTATTCACAATTAATTAGTCTGAAGACTTAAAAAAATAGCGTTCGTATTTGTACAGTGCCGACAGACATTGATTATTAAGAAGCAATACCTCGAAGAAGATCTTACTATAGTTTTAAGGATCGAAGTACACAAACCTACTTAATAGAATGTGAGAATAATGAAGTAAGTGTAAGAGCCAACATTATAGATGATTGATTAAGTCATTGGGTAATATTAGGGTAATATTATATAACTCCAAATGCGATTGTATAAATTTAATGTATCCTTACTAACGTAATATTATAAATGTGAAGGTTGTTTGTTGTACAGTAAACCAGTGGAACGGGAATAGTAATACAAACGGGCTTAGTGTTTACTTTACGTTAAGACCCTACAATCACAAACAATTCAAACGAAAATACAATCAAGTCGTACTAAAACGATGTTTTAAGTTGTCGTGATAATTATCTAATTTAACAACTTTTTAAAGACTACCTTAATGTGGGGCCTTAATTTATCCTTCAATCTATCGATTAACCCGGTACGTTACTGGTACGTAAACATTTATCGATTAGCACATCCAGTTAAGCAATATGGATAGCATTACAAGGAGTAAACATCGGTGTTATACTGGATGGAGTTTGAATCCGTAGTCTTAATTGCAAGTTCGACATCCTATCCACTTATTGATACCTAAGAAAACAATTATACGTTAACGCTCTAACCATAAATATTATTTCTTGTTGAGTGACTCGTAGTAGAGGACTGCTGTGAGCCACAATTCACTTGGTCAAAGTTCAGTAAACAAAAGTTATCGATTGGCAGGTGCGTGAGTAGAGGAGACTTTGAGTAGGGTTTGTGATCACATCCTTCGAGATCTTGACGTCAATAAACGTCTAACAATGAGAGTGTTAAGTGCCTTTGATCGATTACGTAGAACTTAAGGATATGAGAATATGTAAAAGCTGAGAAATATTTCATTTAACTCCTAGGTATTATTGAAGTTCATTCGCTTCATTAATCCAATGTTTAAACTGAGTTCATAAATGCGTATCTTTTATCTTAAGCATAAGTACCACCGTTAATACCACACATTACTTAGTATCTATCATACAATGTGATATAGTTAATGAATCAAATTTTAGATTCTTTCACAAAAGCCTACATAGGTTCAGTTGCCAAATCAAATACACCCTTCTGTTTAATCCCGAAATTTGCAAAAAATAATCTATATTTAACAAGTCCCTTGAATCTTTGCTCACCCCGTTACATAAAAAGAGCACAAAGATAAATATCCCTCAGAATTTGGCCAAACCAGTATTTAAACACCGAAAAGGGGACTCAAACGAATTTGGAAAATTCAAACAAATGCGTGCAGGGCCTTTGTTAATAAAAAGTTAATGTTCTAAATGAACAGTGTAGTATTATTGTTTTAATAGCTATATGTATTGTGCAGTACTGACATCATTACTATTATACAGTGTGTTCATCCAGAAAATTATACGGTGACTTCGAAGAGATTACGAAATGAACTTTACTATACACACTGCTCTAACACATGATTACATGAGTGATCATGTGTTAGAGCAGTTTTGAAAGTTTTAACTTGCACTCATATTAGACATAAATCATGAATCAAGTGCAAATAGTTGCTGAAACTTTGCAGACTTCATAGCACTTCACGGAAGTCCCGCGCTGAGGAAAACAGCTCACTATTTTCACTCACTCACTGGTTTTAAATGCCTATGAGTGATTTTTTTCCAAACTCGATAGCAGTTTATTTACAGTCAATAAATAAGCTACGGTCTCAATCACTTGTGCAATCACTGACTTTTCTGAATCGCATCAAATCCCATACATTCGTCATTCTATTCCATTAAACGCCTGCTAGCGAATTGCCACTTGTCTAGAGGGGCTGGGCATGATATCGTTATGAGGAGTAAATCTATTTAACTGATCGTAACATTTTGGTTGGATAGGAGATATTCATTTCTCATCGTTCATTGGCCATAGTGTGCCCATTTCATTGAAGATTACTGTTGGCTTGTATCGAGTAAGCATCTACATACCCATATGTAATATCTACTCCAGGCATACGTTCAACATAAATACTCTTTTATTTTACCTATTGCATCTCTGGTCATTATCTATGGTTTGTTTTTGCCGCCAGAAAAAGTATACATACAGCACCGGCTTTTGTTTTCTTTTTCACGTTGAGTAAATAACATAATATTATAATTGACTATCTAATATATAAAATTCTCGCGTCACAGTTTTCGTTGCCATACTCCTCCGAAACGGCTTGACCGATTTTGATGAAATTTTGTGGGCATAACAGGTAGGTCTGAGATTCGGCCAACATCTATTTTTCATACCCCGATTCGTGATAACCGACATCCACGCGGGCGGAGCCGCGGGCGACAGCTAGTAATATATAAGAGGATTACATATAATAATATAATAATGAATATAAGAGGATTGAATATACATATTATATAATTTATTGTCGTGAGCATGTAAGTATCGATTGTTATTCGTAATATGTACTAGATGGAGTAGGAAAAGGAAAGGAATAAAAGCATTATTTTGCTATATGATAAAAGGATTCTTATTGATTAAACCCTATCCTGAAGTGTGGATAATAAATAGTTTCCCACCGAGGTTGGCAGAGAAAAAAAACTGCCGTTTCTGTCCTTACACACTTCACTTATACTCGTATTATTAAATGAGAAAATACCTTGGTGACAGTAGGAACTTATGTGGCTGTTTAGGAGGTCGAGGTCGTTTCCTGGGCTGGTATCTGGCTAACAACAGTAGGCTCGCCCCCTTGATTCAAACCTAAAATACACATCCCTAATCCCTAAATAGCCTATCGGAATTATACAGATTTCAATATAAATATTTGCATAGCTAGAATCGCTCTTCCAATGTATTAGAAGTTGGGGGCTTTTGTAGCTTGTATTTTTGAAGTTCAATCTAGATACGGTTTAAAAATGTAAACCTCGCAAGGTAGTATTTTGTCACGGAGTTAACTCCGTGTGCTAAAGTATGTTAAGTGTACTGAATGTTACATACGGTCAAGTTACTTTAAGATTTATGTGCCGGCAGCACACTTGGTGATGAAAGTTAAATTTTAAACGGTTTGATAAATGTTTTGTCTGGTCTAGGTTTAGTACCTATTCAATTTTTAATTCCATTATAATTGCTTCATTATTATTTAGGAGGGTAATGGAGATAAACTTCTCTCATTATCATCACAGTAGTGAGAGATCACATGTGTTCTAATTTTAAATAGGGTGACTAAACTAAAATAATTTATAAAAAATTTAGTTCGGTCTGATTCTTGATGATTGATGATTCTTTAAAGGGAAAACGTAGTTTTTCAAGTCAAATGACTTCTCAGGGGACCTTGAGAAGGCATCTTTTAAACGTAATCTAACACGATATTTTCTAATCGATCGAATTTCACTCATTGGAAAAAAAAAACACTTTAACGAATTCTATCAGCAGCTATGTTCAAAGTTTGTCAAACCGCGAACATGGCTGCTGAAAAATAGCCGTAACGTCGGTCTAAAAGTAAATAATAACAAATAAATCAAGATAGAATCCGTTAATAAGTGTTTTTATTTTACAGTAATCTAACACCTCATAGTTAAATTTTTATTAATGTATTTTAATTCAGCTTTTCAACGCTGTTATACTGAGAATCGCACTTTTACCAAACCGTCTGCTCACTTCTCTCAACAATAATTGTTTTGGAAAATTAACTTAAGTATATTGGTAAGTACCGTTATCAAGGTTTCTATGACAGATTATTTCATGCACTATCTATCCAAAGATATACTACAGGAAATGAAGTAGCAGTGGTTTGCAATATCTGTTGGCGACCCGCTTCCTTTATCCGCTGTTTTATTTGTGTTACAACAAAGTTCTATGATTTCAAGTTTATTTTTGCCATTGTTTTCTTATGCTCGTGAAGGAGACTCGCTGACATCGCTGCCTGCACTCGTAGGCAGCTCGGGCGTTGGAGGGCGTAGACCGACCTCCGCCCCCCATGAGCGCGAGCCTTAGGATGACGATGGGAGCCGCCCGTCACCCGAGCAGAAGCAGGCCACGGCGGCGGTGCGCATCGTAAGACGAAGCGCGCCACCCCACACCAGGGACAAGTCTGGGACCGCGTGGTCCGCCCTCCCAAAGAGGGCCAGACCGAGAGGGATGGCCCTGGGTCAGCCGGCGTGCGAGGAATATGTCGCATGTAAACCTCACCTTCGGCCTAGCACCGTGCTAGGCCGAAGCACTCAGAACTCATACCGACTAAACCACACACCGTGTATGGGTCCTCCCATGATAACCCATACACGGTGTGTGGTTTAGTCGCTATGAGTCCGACATAAGCTACCTGTCTGGCTCCGGAGGGGGAGGATCCGTGAGGACTTCCCGCACGTAAAAAAAGCCATTGTTTTCTTTGACATGTTATTCTAAACTAGACCACCACTTGTCTTGACTTTATATTGGTGGTTGCTGTACTTCGAACTATACTACAAGTAGACTATCTTATGTGTACATTTTGCATCTGTGAAAGTGTAGTGGTTACACTTTTGTCTACTCATAAAATGCATTCTGTATATAGAGGCCCATGATGGATCATGGTAAGCCATTGCATAGCAATGTGGCGCGCAATTGGAATGGTTTCGCTTTTTTGTTACATTTTAATGGAATCGTTGCGTAGTGCGTAGTAATAAGCTACGAACTTTGCAGATTGCAAAGCAAGATTTGTCATTCTCATCTGTGCAGTGAAGGCATTACACCATTCTATTTTCGAGTCGTCAACTCACTAACACTGCTCAGGTTCACAGTCCGTGTTCTACTGTCCGACGGGCGCTTGCCCAGCGCGTGACAGTGCCACTCGGCACTCACTAAGTACCTTGCACTAACCATGTATATGAGAGAATAACATCGATATAATTACCTGCAGCGCAGTATGGTCACCAGCGCACCGGAGTGTGTGGGGTAAGTCGCAGGAACATTCGGCTGAAGGGCGCTTGCTCAGTGCGGGGCAGTGCCACTCGGCGCTTACCGCTACGTACCACGCACAAAGCGTACACACAGCGCGCGTGACCCACATTCTGTAGACAAAAACTGACGTTAAAATTGTATCATATTTTTTTTAAATTAACGTACAATAAATATTATATTCACACATACAAATCCTTAAAAAAATTATGGGTGTTAACTTTAAAACATTTACTTGTTAATTTGATCTTCTAATTGATTTTTGGTGTTCAAAGATTCGTTATATACAAACTTTTACTAATACACAATAATAAAAGCGTGTCGACAAGATTCCTCAAAGCTACTGTGGAATGTCTATCGAGAAAATAACTATTTTGTTTTCCCCTTCATATTTTGTTTTCTGTCACCACCGCTCGATCATCACTCAGTGGAAACGTCCCATTACGTCGTAAGCACACGCACGGTGCGCCGCAAGTATCACGTTATGACCAGAATTGCCTCTTCACACAACTTTTGTATGCCTATACAACTTCCAGTGTCAAAATATTTCACTACTACATTAAAATAGATTTAGAAGAAGGTTATACTTTGCTACACCAAACAATAATTTCTCTCACGATTAACATACATTGAATCAAATAAATTTATTGCAACGTGCAACTAAACGTTTAATTCTAATAAATTTAATCACAATAAAATACCTTGTTTCGATCTTTTCAGGATCAGTCGGGTTTTTTTTTATTTTTATAAATAGGACACGTCAATTTGACTTTACCTCGCCTGATGGTAAGCTGAAGGTAAAGTCTCAAGAAAGAGGGCCACCATTATATACACGTGCCATGTTAACAATGGTGGCACTCAGCTTGACGGCCTCATCAGATGCTTTTTCACGCCCCGCTTAAAGGACCCAGGACTGTAGGAAGAGGGAAACACGTGAGCTAGCAAGGAATTCCAGGTCTTAATGGTGCGACAAAGGAAAGAGTCACCGAACCGCTTGGTTCTTGAAGGAATGTTCTGCACCGTATAGGGGTGACATCTAAGTCCTGCACGTGTCGTCCTGTATAGGAAGGGGGAGGGTGGGACTAATTGGAATAGCTGGTAGAGACGGTAAAAAACTGCCAAGGAAGCAACATCTCTACGCATCTGCAGAGACTCGAGGGTACTCGTGACCTCAGGATTTCCGATAATGCGGACCGTACGTCGCTGCAACCTGTCGAGAGCATCTAATAAGTACTTTGCGGAACCATCCCAGACATGTGAGCAGTACTCCACGCAGGAACGAATTTGTGTCTTGTAAAGAAGACACCGTTGCTCCGGCGTGAAAAACCGTCTCACTCTATTCAGGACTCCGAGTTTACGCGGGGCTGCTTTGATGATGCTCTCGATGTAGTTTTTGTTGTTCAGTTTGCAGCGAACATCCATACCGAGGATATTGAGGTTGTGCTGCAGTGGCAGTGGCGTGCTCTGAAGAGTGGGAAAGGGAAGGAAAGAAGATACCTTTGCTGTAAACGCACATGCCTGCGTCTTCTTGGCATTGAACTGGACCAAGTTCTCAGAGCCCCATTGGGAAATGTGGTTCAGGATCCGGTCAAGCTCGGTGACAAGAAGCTGCCTTTTTTCCGCGATATGCGTCTGCTTATCCGCAGGACGTCCATGATAACTCCCGTGCAAGGTGCTATCATCTGCATAGTAATGAAGGCTGCCGGTCGATATCATGTAATTGATATGCAGAAGAAAGAGAGTTGGCGATAGGACAGACCCCTGCGGTACGCCGGCATTTACCTGCAAGAACTCCGAGGCTCGTCCATCACAAAGGACGCGAATACGGCGCTCCTGCAAGAAGCCGGCAACCCAGTCGCACAGTCTAGGAGGCAGACCAAATGCTGGTAACTTGGAAAGAAGCGACTTGTGCCAAACTCTATCGAAAGCTTTGGCGATGTCAAGGCTAATTGCCAATGACTCGCCGTGCTTGTCCATAGGATCACCCCAAATATGGTTAACATACGCCAGAAGATCACCCGCTGACCGTTTCGGCCTGAAGCCATATTGCCGGTCATTAATTAGGGAGTGATCTTCAAGGTGACGCATGAGCTGTTTGTTAATTATGTGCTCGAACACCTTGCACAGCACTGAGGTGACGGCTATGGGTCGATAGTTGTTTGGATCCCCCTTCTTGGGGATCGGCTGTACATTCGCCTCCTTCCAAGCCGAAGGCACTATACCAGAGCTGTAGGACAGCCGGTACAGCCGCGCAAGCATTGGAGACAACTCTGCTGCACATTTTTGCAGAACCACCGCTGGAATACCGTCCGGACCACTGGCTTTCCGGACATCGAGTGACTGCAATACTGCTCGGATATCGCGTTGCCTGATACGAATATCAGGCATTGCATGGTCACTGACGGACAGTGTCGGCGGCTCTATACCACAATCATCGGCTCGGGAGTTGGCCGCAAAGAGATTAACCGGCAAATTTGCTTTCTCTTGCGGCTCATGGGCCAGGGTTCCATCAGGATTGCGCAGCGGGGGCAGCGAAGGCTGGCAGAAGTTGGCTTGCACGGCTTTGGCCAGTCGCCAGTAGCCACGGCTGCCCGTGGGATGCTCTACTAGCTCCTGACCAAGCCGCGCTATGCGCTGGGCATCCGCTCTGACACAAGCCCTCTTGCAGGCCTTTGTGGCTCTGTTGTACGCCGCCTTGAAGTGGCCCACATTGGGATCGCACGTAGCGCGCGCCCTCATCCAAGCGCGGTACGCAGACTGTTTATGATTAACAGCCTCCGCGCACTCGCGCCCGAACCAGGGGCGTGCCCTGCGGACACCGGCGACATCAGTGTAGGGGATATAATATTCCATGCCCAGACTGATGTAACCGGCGACAGCAGTTGCGGCCTCAGAAGGGTTCTTACATCCAAAGCAGCGTTCAACCCACGGGATGCACGCAAAATAATCACGCAGTCCATCCCAGTCCGCTGACGCGTAGTGCCACAGACGCCGCTTCCCCTGCACGGGACGTGGGGGCGCTAAAATGGGCACCTCGGAACGGACCAGACAATGGTCGGATTCACCTAAAGCGGCGCTCACCGAAACACTGTACTGGTCCGGGCGACTCGTCAGCAGAAGGTCTAGTAGAGAGGGCTCATGGTCCGACCTTTTTGGTATCCTAGTGACCTCGTGTACCAATTGGGTCAGGCCATGCGCCAGAGCAAATGCATAGGCGGCTCTTCCCGCGTGGGTTGTTTTGGCGGAGCCCAACCAGATCTCGTGGTGGGCGTTAAAATCCCCCAAAAACACCAGTTCAGCGTTCGGAAACCGCTCCTGCGCATCATCTGCCGCCTGACTAAGGTATTCAAAGAGTCGAGTTGTCTCGGCATCTCCTGTATGGGAGCGGTAGAGGCAAACATAGATCTGACTCGTAGAGCCATGGTCTATGTGTACCCAAAGGGTGGAAAAGGATGGGTCCTCTAGGCAGCGCAAACGGCGACAACAAACATCCGCCCTAACAAACACGCACACTCCGGCTTTTGCGCGGAAATTCTCCTCAAGGACATAGCCGGGGTAGAGTAAGTAGGTCGTGTCATCAGAGCGGCGTATTTGTGTCTCCGTAAGAAACAACATTGCTGGTTTCGCCGTCTCCAGGTGTTGGTGGACGGCGTTGAGGTTTGTATGGAGCCCACAGATGTTCGTGGACTCCACCTCAAATAGCGAGCTCGAGGGAGAGTTTTTTGCCGCTGTGTAGACCAATCTACTGTAATTCCGACGCGCCGAACGGAAGTGCCCCCGTACCCCCCCGGGTATGGTCGCCGGGCTCCCTCGTCCGGTCACCAACCGGTACGACGAGCCATATCGAGATTATGCGCGACCTGGTGGGGCAGCCTCCCAGGGTGGTTAGTCCCGGTTGGGCCCCTGTACTATGCCGCGGGCGGCCAGCAGCACCGCCGTTTCTACAGGTCTCCTTGTTCGGCGCGTCGCCCCGCGCCACCCCCCACTAGACTACGCCAAGACCCACCGGTCCCACTCGTGCTGCGACCTCAATCCCCCCTGCCCGGCTATGCACTTGCTGACCCCTGAACGCAATCCAACCGAGATTGGATTACTATTGGAGGATTTTTCGCAAAAGTGTAGCGTGGTACTCACCCGGTCGAAATTTGTGACAAATTTGTGCCATCAAATTTCTACCACCCCTGTTTTTCATTTATGTTTGGTTTTTCACCGGGTTTTTCATTTATAATAATTTATTTTATTTCATAACTTTTAGGTATGACCTATTTATATTTTAGTAATCGCCTTTTACTTTCCTTCAATTTGACATCCTACTCGATAAATTTGAGTGAAAATATTTTGTTAGACAACATATATTTTGGCCCCTAAAATCTAGCATATAGCTTTTGTTTACATTTTAAGTAACCAAGAACCATTAGGAGACAAGTAACTTTCATTTGAGATATCAGTCTATATCTAAGATTTTTTCTAAGATTTTTTGAAATTATACTTAACTGGATACCGTCGACCGGCGTGATTGTGTATTTGAATAAGAATACTCTAATAATTGACATAATTCTGGGAGACCGATTGTTAAGATAGTTGGACCACTCTGGACACTTACAACTATTTGAGTACTCTTATAACCAATATAAAATTGGAATTTTGGTTTTTGGATTATCTTTTAATGATGTTGATTGATTCGCGCGAAAAACATAACCCTTCTTGGCAGTCGGGTAATAATTATGCAGATGTTTGGATTTTTCTGTATGTTTGGGTGATTGTTAATCAGTCGGGCTCTGACAGCTTCATAAATCTGACTGAAATTTGTTTTAAAAGTATACTACTGTCTAGAATAATACATAGGCATCTCGGAAACAGGTTCACATGGGTTGCGATATCAGAATCAATATTCCACACTGGCGAAGTCGCAGACAATGCTAGTTAGTAATGATACAAAATTATTATACATACAAAATTAATGAGCTCTACAGCATTAAAAGTAAAACGTTCAATAACAAAGTAAACCGGCTAAACCCATTTATTTAAAAATATACCTTAGCTGTCACTCAAATATTCAAAGACAATTTTTCTCAGATTTATAAATCGGAGTATCAAAGAAGTGTCACTCAAGTATTTATTTCGTTCGTTACTTGACACGTTCCCGTATATCATTTTGTCATTTTTTTAAGTACAACCCTTAAAGATTATTGCTGTGACAAGTACAATTGAATTGAGAAGCGTTAGAATGTTTATTTATATTGTTCTATGGTTATTGTTAGGCAAGTAATGTTTACTCTTATATAACTTGTGTGGCGTAGTTTCAATAGGTACATCAGAATTTAACATTAATTATTTAATAAATTCTTTACACACAATAATAATATAATTTATATAAATAGACACAAAACTCATGTCGAGTCAAATAACCCACCCCGTATCGTTCCCGGCGCAAAGGTGCCCACGATGCTGGCCGCGTTGCCTCGTTGAATCACAATGGCCATCCTTTGCCCCAGGAACGAGCCAGAGCGGGAGTCACCGCCTCGGTCGTGGCAGCGGCCAATTTCCGCGATCAACCTCTTTGCCTCTGACCCCCAACTGCCCATTGTCTCCACCGCAATGGGCACAAAATAATATTATATATATGCAGCGTATTTCGCCCTTTTCTTATTCGCCGCGTCCTCAGCCGCCGCTGCCGGGGCGTTGATGGTGCGAGTCAGATGCGTGGCCGCGACAGTGCTGACGCATGTAGCGTCCCACTTCAGGCACTTGCCGTTTTTCCACGGCACCAAAGTCAGACCATCAGGTCGCTTTCCGTCTGATCTGCTGAGGCCCGGGGGCTCTAGCACGCATGGTACGTTCGCCGATATGAGAGCTCTTCTAATTATGTCGTTGAGAGCATGGTGACGCGGGAACCTGCCTACGCAAGATGGTGCAAGATGATATTATTTAATTAATTCTCGCTAAATATAGCACTAAATATTTGAATTTTCAATCAAACTTTTTGAAATATTAAAATAAAATATTTAGATACATACTATAAATAGGCATAATTTGCTTTTATAATGATTAGATCAATTTAGTAATGTAATTATTAGACCAATTTTGAAATGTGATAATATCAGATATCGTATATCGTATCAGATACTCGTAGTTTAATAAATCATCCATATAAATAGGCTTTCGTTTGACCGCTACCTCACCTCATTGAAAATAATATTGTACCTTACTTTCAAAAAAATAAATCATTATCATAGGAATATTATAATTATTATTATCGAGGAATATTCTTTTAGCATTGATATCAATGCATGTATTTTTTATAAAGAAAATATGTTTATTTAGTTTATTAGTCAATATTTTCTTTCATCAAAACTTATACAAAATAAACACATCATATTCCATTTTATGTATTTTCACCATTGTAACTGCCTGTACTAATTTTAATCCCCAATAAAACGCGATTCACCTTACTCGTACATTTCCTAACATCATGTCTTTCACAAAAGACGAAACTTTTAAGACTTTTCACCGGGTTCTATCTTTTGCTGGTATCTCCATCTTTGCAAACCAAAACTGGGAATCCAAATTATGGTTGGCATGGCAAATCTTCAATTTCATTATTGGCGTCTTATGTTTTATATTTACCACTGGATTTGTTGTCAAATATTCCAATGACCTTAATCTATGTATCGAAGGTGCATGTATTTGGACTACAGGAGTGATTATGACGATCACATTAGGAGTGTGTTTAATCTTCCGAAACGATTTCCGTGAATATCTTAACGAAATGGCATTTAAAGAGCCTATGCTGGAGATGCCTTTCATAGAATACCTCATGAGAGTCCCTCCAAATACTGACAAGTTGAGGGAGTTGCGGCAGCTCGTATACAAATCTCAGGAGAACATACTGAAATACACCAGGCTTTTGATAACGATTTACGTAGCATCCGTTTACTTATGCGTTATTCTTTATCTTTGCAAGCCAATAACCCAGATGATTACGAGTGAAGATAAGACCGAACGTATTTTAGGTAATTTCATATACTTTACTTATTGGCATTATTTTTTATCCCTGTTAATATCAATGTCAAATTTAGATACTTGCTTTTTGAATCAGTACCTAATAAAATGCTTAATTTTAGGTTTTGAGATGTGGTTTCCATGGAGCCTTGAAAATTTCAATGTATACATCGTTTCACTAATATTCAACGTTTATAGTGCCCATTTGTGTAGCATTGGTAAGTTTGATTCATTTAACCCTTATAATTTGTTTACCGAGCAGCTACAAGGTTGTAATCGGCTCGCATTTCACAAAGAAACCATTGCTTCTATTCCTTGTGATGCGAATGCTAATGAGCTTTTTCCTATTCCAGCTTACCCAGGACTACAGTCAACAATTATTTTGTTACTTAGTCAGGTGATTCGTCAATTAAAGATATTGTCGTTTGTCCTTCAACATCTGAATGAACTGGTGTTAGAAATGACGAACGAGCAAAATGACAGCTGGAAAGCTTACTGTGTGATTATATTTACTCATTGTGTGGATCATTATATAAAAGTAAGACGGTTAGTATCAGCTTCAGTAGATATATAACTATATTTTAGCATTATAGTTGTCGATTCATTATGTGAACCATTTTCATCTGAGTGCCAATTCCGATTTCATTCAAAGCTCGTACTTTGGGCCCGGGGGCAGTTTCGTCTTTTCCAAGATTTTTTGGTCTTTTCTTTTACGGGTGTGACTGCCGTCTGTTTCATCAACTACTAGAAAAACAGGCGTGTCAGCTTTCAGGTTGAGTTTGTTCGGGCCTTGGTGGACCCCAGAAATCCTGCTGTCTCACCATACCTTCACATGTCTCAAATGTTTAAAAAAGACAATCTTTATTTAGAATTTACGACTTCTGTACTGATTCATAATACGATGAATGTGGATTAATGTAATGCTTGAATTGTGTATCAGCGATTTTCAGTCACGTTAAGATTGATTTAGTATTAATTTCGGCTGTAGATTCAATTAACTCTACTAACTTAACGGTTCAACTCATACTGTGACTAGTTTAATTGATAAATTAAGATAACTACTAAATACAATTTAAAACAAGAAACTTGTTAAAATAATGTAAAATAAATAAATATTTACATACGTAATGCGTCGTGAAATTCCCCCGCACCATCACCGACCGGTAACGTTCCCAGAATGCTTATCCTCTGTGCAAGATAATAACCAGCCTTCTGATCACGTGTGGTTTCAATCAGTTGCTTTGCCAATTCTTTGTAAAGAAAACGGGCACTTGAACTCCATGTCGCCAACGTTTCAACCCCAAACGGCTCAAAAACATTATCTCCTGTTAAGTTACAGTATTTGCGCCGTTTGAGTTTTTCCGCTGATGCAGCAGCAGCGCCGGCATAGCCTGCTGTGCTTGAAAGATGTGAAGGCGCAAAAGCCTACCCATCTTCCAAGGTAGCAACGATATACCATCTGGTCTCGTGCCATTGTCACGCACCAGCCCATTAGGTTCACGAATGACTGGCACGCCAGCCGAGACAAGAACACGGCGGATAATGTCGTTGATGCAGGCATGTCGCGATATACGACTGCTTCAATGCAGTAGCAACGATGGAGAGAAACACACGGAGCGGCTCCGAAGCGAAGACAACTCAGAAACAGATATTACAAACGTCTATAATGATTCCACACACAATGTCAAGCTAAGGCAAAGTAATTGGGTCTTATTTAATTTTCTGATTTTTAGATTCAGCCATAGATTGAATGTTATCTGCAGGCCATTTTACCTAACACTGATATTAGTGGCCACAGTTTTAGTGTGTGTCTGTTCAGTGAAGATCGCAACGGCATCGGTAAGTTGACTCACACCTTACCGAAAATAGAGTTCTCGTAGATAGACAATAAAGTTGATACTTCGAGAGATACCTCAAAAATAAATGTGACTATCACAGGTATCTGGAGTATGTATGGAGTATTTTTATTTGAAGAAATAAATAAATAAATACATCGAGACTACTAAATGAAAAACATGTTATTGGCCATGTTATGTGACTCAGAATGATATAAATGCAAGCTAATAGATCTTTAAATGAATTGAAGACAAATAACTTTCTCTAAGCTTTATATCTCTAAGTTTTAAAAACGCGGCTCAAACAGCCTCTCGAGTAGTTCTGGAATATTTATTTTGTTTATTAATATGTAGTAAATATTTTCTAAACAAAACTCATTCTATTGACAGTTGGCTCTAAATACGAGCGGTAAGTCTAATGATATAAACTATTATTATTGTATTAACATAATTTTTTGGTTCCAGAACAAATTATCCCTAGATACGATGAAATATTACGTCCACGAGTTTTGCTTTATTGTAGTCGTATTGAGTTTCTGCATGTTAGGGCAGCAAGTCGACACTCAGGTTAGTTTATTATGTTGACTCTTGTATTTGTAATTTTTACTGTATTTTATTTACTCGAGTAACTAACTGTATGGACTTGTACAGCAATAAATCCGTCCATCTGATTGTAAATAGTCAACGTAAGACACAAAGAATGAACTTATGAATAGTCATAATTCTAAGTCTTCAGGCTTTCACGGCCGGCGTTACATGTAGAATATACTGCTTTCGGGCTGTTTCGCCGTGGTCCATGTGAAACTTGCGTTCCAGACGTTTCGTCGATCACTGCGGTCGACATCTTCAGTGGTGCAGGTCCGGGCGACAACAAGTTCGGAGACCTTGCCTCGTCGACGGCTTCGCTGCGACTGAAGTCTCCTAAGTCGTCGTCACCCGGACCTGCGCCACTGAAGATGTCGACCGCAGTGATCGACGAAACGTCTGGAACGCAAGTTTCACATGGACCATGGCCAAACAGCCTAGAAGCATTATATTCTACAGTCATCATTCTCTTATAATCTAATCAGCTCATGCTAGAGTTATTGATTATTTCTATCATAAAAGTAACATAAAAATTCAAGAAACACTAAAAAATATTTTTTCTCAAACATGCTTGGAAATGTGAACATTATTTTGACAACCTTCTTCGAGATAAATCGAAATTGCTGTACATGCGAGCAGCGGCCAGCAAAAGTTGGATGAAAATCCATATCTGTTGTGTTTTAGCGGCCAAATAAATTACTATGTAAACTCATATCTGTCATATCTGTAATTTAAAAATGGAACCAACTTTTACTCCGAACCATGGCAACCAAGGAGGTAACTTATCCAAGACGTTATTTAAATATAGAACTGGCTTGCAAATAGAATGATGTTTATTAAGAAAAATAAAAAACCAATGAACATTTCGCCGCGTGAAAAATTACTGTTGTTCGTTGTTCGTCATTGATTTTGAAAAGTAGGTAACTAAAAAATTCTGCCTAGATACTACTTAGTTTTAATTTCCGCGCATTGTTTGAGAAAAGCACTATACAAGCCTTGGCCACAACTGAGCGTTGCCGGACTCCGTAATGCGTGCCTCGGCTGCGCCTCGGCCCCCATACTTCACGATCGTCCGGCAACACTACAATTGGTGGCCGCGGCAGTAATGTACTATTTCTCAAACATGTTTGGAAATTTGAACATTATTTTGACAACCTTCTTCAAGATAAATCGAAATTGCTGTACATGCGAGCAGCGGCCGGTAAAATTTGTATAAAAATCCATATCTGTCGTGTTTTAGCGGCCAAATAAATTACTATGTAAACTAATATCGGTCGTGTAATTTAAAAATGGAACCATCTGTTACTTCGAACCATGGAAACCAAGGAGGAAACTTATCCAAGGCATCATTTCAATACAGAACTGGCTTGCAAATAGGAAGCTGTTTATTAAGAAAAATAAACCTTTTGCCACGTGAAAAATTACTGTTGTTCTTTGTTCGTCTTTTTTTTACTTTCAATAACTGCATTTTCAAATAAAAAGTTCAGCCTAGATACTACTTGGTTTTAATTTCCGCGCATTGTTTGATAAAAGCACTATACAAGCCTTGGTCACAACTGAGCGTTGCCGAACTCCGTAATGCGTTTACTTCACGATCGTCTGGCAACACTACACTTGGCGGCTGCGGCAGTAATGTACTTTACCTTTTTATGTTTTATATACAGTGTGATATCCTAGAAAGCGTGGTGACAGAGAAATGGTACATATATGGAACGAGGCAGAGTACGAACGTGAAGATTTTTAACATGGCTCTGAGTCAGAAGATGCCCATATACATATTTGGGACTATTACATTATCATTGCCCACATTTACTTGGGTAAGTAAAGTGGTGGACAGAATACACACCTCTAATAAATTAGTGCGTTAAATATCTGATTCTTGTCTTTGTGCTTTTTCGCACAAAATGTGTGATTAGAGCTACGCGAATCTACAACTAAGCCTACTATTTATAGTGTGACATTTATCATATTGAATTATAACAATATCTTTATTTTACAGTTCTTAAAAACAGGCATGTCATTCTTTACACTCGTGATGTCGGTGCTGGAGGACGATGTAAATTGATAACGTAACTATAGTAAAAATTGTAGCTGATAGCTTCTTAAATATTGTTGTGGATACTTAATAAATAGTAGTGGAAATTTATTGTATTTTTAAAATATCCATCCATGGTGTAGTCATAATTATTCAGTTGACCGTTGATCGTTTTGCCGAAGCTACGTCTATTCAATGCTGCGAGATATTATCACAATACAATTTGATAGAACTATTAATAACGGTTATAATAACGTTAGTCGTTAAATAGTTATGTTGATATAAAGTAATCTTATGAAACGTTATCGTTGTGTTCAGCACCGTTTTTAACTGTTTTCTTTCTTCACAGCCCCTCTACGTGATTTAATCCCAAGCACTTTTATCAACGCATGACGCATGTTAAACTCAATCCTTGAATATTCTTTGTCACACATTTACACACTCGTCTCCTAAGGGCAGGCCATGCTTGAACCCAATTAATTGTGATCCGTGTGACACCGTAATTTCACCACTTGTGAGGTTTTGCGAGGGGTCAGCACAAACCAGTTGGTTTGTTCTCGCGATATATCACACAACGTTAGTGGATGTGACAAGGGACTCGCAGAGTTTTGGCTGAAAACAGTGTTTTACCCGCCAGTTATCATTCGCATTATGATTTAGGTTTTTGAGGCCTTTTTAAAACGAACTTTTTTATTGTTAAATTAAACTCTGAACTAGTCAAATGAAATTAAATACGTATGAAGGTAAAATGATGGATTGTAAGTGTATAAAATATTATTCTATCCACAAGCAAAACCACAAAATACGAGTGTTCAGTCAAAGGATCCTATTCGCAGAAACTTCGGCTATTTTAGGTTACCAGACCTAAGCAATCCTCGGAGTGATGTTTTCAATTAATCTAGGCTGTATAGAATGTCTGGCGTGGTTATGGAGTTACCACATAGTAATAAATATCATTGATACTACATAGTGCCATCTAGATTCAAACTAAAGAAACTAGAGTCTTCGTAAAATCATACATAATTATACATAGAAACACTCAGATTTCTACAAATAAATGCAATTAGGAATCGAACCAGCGACTTTTTACATAGTAGTCAATCTACAACCGCGCCGGCAGGTCTAAGATTAATATGCCAACCTCTTCATTTTTAAAATTCGGTTTACATAAGGAACTTGAGCAACATTCCTTAATAAAAATCTTTATTCGGAATTAAGATTCCCGTTGACTTAATCTTACTTATAATCGTTTATCCAAATTATAAGACGCTTTTCCCGTTTAATTAACAAGAAACGACTAATTAAAGCATAACGGGGTTGTGACCTTTTAAGACAAAACGAAGACTTTTCCTGGAAAAATAAATAATAGGTACTGAAAAATTCAAACTGAATAAATGGTTAATGGAACACGTTCTGATTTATCTGATGAAACAAATTGATTTAATCAAGCTTGTGAAACTTTGAAATTCAACTTTATTATTTGTTTCTTTGTTATCGTGATGCGTAGAGTACTATGATCTAGGTGACAGAATAAAACTGTAGGTAGTAGGTAGGTATCTGATTGTAGATATAAGGTGAATCCCCATATACGCAAAGATCTTTATGGGATTCCCGCACCATGTTTCGAAGGATACCTAAGTCAGTCTCACTTGCACACCTGCTAGTTATCGGACGAGGCTCTGTTGCTGGGTTTGAGGGTCAGGTGACATTGTACATAAAAATCGAATTTTAATTATTTGATTGTTTTTTTAATATGAAACATTGATTTATAAATACGCGATCCTTCTTAAAAACATTATCGATTTTGTTATATTAGTTGATATTTTTTTCTTAATTTGACAATGAATTTCAATTAAATATTATGTTGATCATAGTTTTAGAATAATCAATTACAATAATTAACAAAATTAAACTATTGAAATATGAATAAATAATGTTGAATAAGAAAAGCATTACTTTAAAATCTGTTGTACTACAACAGATTTTAGTATAACAGATTTTAGGAATATCATGTAGCACTAGAGTTCAGACCTTGAATACCATGTAATAAATACTAGGGAGTTTGCTAAGACAAAATAAATGAACCTGAGCTTGATAGGTTTATGTTGTTTAGTTTAGGAGTTCCAATGTTTACCTTCTAACACCATTTTCAGGGCCTTTTTTAGGGTTCCGTAGCCAAATGGCAAAAAATGGAACCCTTATAGATTCGTCATGTCTGTCTGTCTGTCCGTTCGTATGTCACAGCCACTTTTTTCCGAAACTATAAGAACTATACTGTTGAAACTTGGTAAGTAGATGTATTCTGTGAACCGCATTAAGACTTTCACACAAAAATAGAAAAAAAACAACAATAAATTTTGGGGGTTCCTCATACTTAGAACTGGTACTCAATTTTTTTTTTCATTAAACCCATACGTGTGTCATATCTATGGATAGGTCTTAAAAATGATATTGAGGTCTAATATAATTTTTTTCTAAACTGAATAGTTTGCGCGGGAAATGTGTGTCCCAACTGTGTGATAAAACTAAAAAAAATATATGATGTACATTACCATGCAAACTTCCACCGATAATTTGTTTGAACGTGATCTAGTAGTTAGTTTTTTGAAGTGAAAACTTCTTTAGCGGCGTTGGATGGGTGTAAAATGTTAAGGAAGCGTCAGGATTAGTTGACCTTTGAACCGTAACCGACGACTGACGTCATACAAGATTAGGTACAGACCATGTATTTTGCAAATTACAATAGATAGCGTCGTAGCTTAAGCGGTAAGCACTTCGACTGGAAGTCCTTATAGTTTCAGATAGTATCGGGTTCAAATCACCTGGCTTTCAGGGATTTTTTGTGATTGTTTTTTCTTATATATTACTTTTGGTGTATATTTATTACTTTTGGTGATTATTTTTTCTTTTTGTAATTTATTACTTTTTATGATTATTTTTTCTTTCTGTAATTTATTATTTTATGTGATTATTTTTTCTTTTCATAATTTATTAATTTCTTCTGACAGAAAATTAGCAGAAAATAAGTGATAGGTTCTATGATTAGCGCTATATTATATGTATGGTATGATATGTTCTTTTTTATCTTTTTCTATGTATATAACGAAGAAAGAACAAAAGAAAATGTTTTCACTTCTGCCGGCACTCCCAGAGTGCAACCCGTCTTTTTTTTTAATACGTCATAAATCGTAAACCGTACACTAATATTAAAACATATATCAAAGTAACAACGAAGTACAAGAACTTTTATATTATGTTACTTGCTGCTACGGAACCCTTCATGGGCGAATCCGACTCGCACTTGGCCGCTTTTTTATTCAATCAATTCGTAGGTAATAATAAACATACTTCGAGTTTTCCATCCGCCAATTTATATAATCGATTTATTAAAAATCGATTAAAGCTATTATAAAAGTCGCTTATGAAAATCGATTTTAAGAAAATATTAAACGATTTAAAGAATAATCGATTATTCTGTAACTACCCTAGGGACGACCGCTCCTTTTTTTTTTACGTGCGGGAAATCCCCACGGATACCCACCTCTCCGGAGCCGGAAGGGGAGGTTATGTCGGACACGAACCGACTAAACCGCACGCCGTCTCTGGTTCGTATTGCTAGGCCGAAGGTGAGGTTGTCATGCGACATATCCCTCGCACCCCGGCTGACCCAGGGCCATCCCTCTCCGTCTGGCCCTCCTCGGGAAGGGGGGGACCACGCGGTCCCCGACTCAACCCCGGTGTGGGGAGGCGCGCATCGTCCTACGATGCCCGCCACCGCCGTGAGGGGCGACCGCTCCAAAGAAATCCAAGATTGGCCTAGAAAATACGAAAAACAAATACGAGTTTTCGCTGAATATCAGCCTTCCTCATTTCGTTGGACGTGACCGATTATGGTCAATGATAAATAACACATGACCAAGTGTGGTTCCACCTTTACTCTAATTTTGCTGTAGTCCAGTTTGTGCACCCAGCCAAATAGCAGCTGCGTGAATGGGATCTATAGTAAAAACAACAATTCCATGAAATGGCGAAAATAGGAACTACGGTCATCGCTGTCAAATGCATACTGTTTGATTGTAAATCAAAGATAATTTAGCACGATTTCACATTATTGAAGGACAAGTAGCAGCCTTCTTCAGTTCCCGGAATTGCTGGTTTGACTTTAATCTAGTCCACGAAGGGTACCTGTCATAGCACGTTTAACATTATACCTATCACAGATCGCACGCAATTAAAGATGATAAAGACATGGCAAGCCAATTGACCCATTCATTCAGAGATAGTTCCTTAAAAGGAAACAATAATAGTATAAAGACAGAATTGCTCCGATAAGCGATCTCGACGGGACCCGGCACAGGGGCTATTTCTGGAATGGTCTTGATCCGGAGAGGGATACACTACCGATTCTTTAATAGAATGGTACTGTGTCGGAATGAAATTGTATTATTGAATTCGCTTTATCTATAAGTGAGTGTAATTTTGAAAAAGCATGTGGATATAGTACAGTGCTTCTAAAATTACGTACATGTCCATTTTTTTGGTCAAGCCAAGAGTCCATTACTTATTTACTTACAGCGGGGGACGTCGTTAACCGGACGGGTGATCTGCCCTTTTATGAAGACTACTTCACCCAGTTCACCTATTCCTCCCCTTTGAAGGCCTAGAGTCGTACCTGTTTTTTTGCAGAATTTTATGTTCCAGATTCAGAACCTTGAGGACTTGTGCTTCTAGTGTGTCAGTCCCTATGTTTTCCCGTCTTATAAGTGAGTACATGGGGCATTTGGCAAGCAGTTAGAGGCTAGTCTCCTCGTCCTCCATGTACTCTTGGCATTTGGGGTCGGTTTTTACGCCTATAAGTGTCAAGTGCCTGTTTATTACTATTTCGTTTCGCAGTTGATGTGACTCCGGAGCCAGAGAGCTTGGTGCCTTTTTAAGTCATTCGATAAAATAAAAACTTTTTTTCTTTTACTTCTTCTACACGCGATGTAGTTTGCAGATTCAGTTTTCAATCGTATGGATAAAAGATAAAAGAGAAAAGAAACAACTTAGAAAGTTTTTTGCATAGAAACAGCCAGCATACTGTTGATTTGTAATACCCCGATCCTGCGGGACCAAGTTGTAACTAATTCTATGTCATGACCATTGAATCTAGATGTATAAAACTATCCCCGTACACCTCTCGTATTCAAACCTACAATTCCCAGCCGCGCTATCGTCTAATGACCTTCAGACCGCTTATCGTGATACGCAGTAATCCGTGATTCTATAGAAAAATGGGTTGTGAAAAACCTATTCCTTATCGTACTTTATCTACAATAGAATTCATGTATATCCCAGTCCTAGTTCCCCAACCAAAGTTCACATACTCTTATGATTGTAACTCGTATTTACTTTAACATACCTCTTAACAGATTTGTCGCTACTCCAACCTTACTTCGTAGTCAATCCACAGTTCGTCACCTTATTTATCATACTAAACTCACAATATAACATACAATTTCACTTATTTACTTAGTGGAATACGACCAGACAATCTTTTGACAACTACATTCTTAATGACGTTTGGAATTTGACAATTTTCACCGCCCTCATTCAACACTTAGCACAGAGACACCTACCACATACGTTTGCACTACACGTAAAATTAGAATCTACAAAATTAATTGTCAATCATTCAATACTTCAAATTATAATTGTTTTCGAGGATACCAACAGAGGTCGTGTTATTCAAAAAAATACACAAACAATTTATAGTTAAGATCAACTCATCGTTGAAACTTCTATAAATCTTTATTATTTCTGTAATATAGTGTATTTCCCCCCCCCCCCCCCCCCGTGTATAAGAAATGTGGCCCCGTGCTCGCCACATTCAGTAGGACTCGCCACTAGTACCAACATAGTCCTTCCTATGCCTAAGTAGGTATTTAGAAGACAATTTTAAAGTCTCCTGCCTACTGTACCGAGGCATCCGATACACAAATCCCCAATTCTATTTTCAGAATAGCGTAACTCTAACGCAGGACTTCAGTCCTATTGCCGTAATTCCTTTAATATAAGGTATTAAGATGATAACACAGAATCATCGTTCTAAGCGTCATTTTAGGACAATTACATTAGTATCTATCGCAGTAACTTCTGCGCTGATTGTTAACGATAAGTTTAGTTAGGAAAAGCTCATTTATTAGCACAGACCTAAATAATTATAGTTAATACTAGAACCAATTCACTTCTGAATAATAATGTCTATATAGACACTTCAGAGAGAATATATTCTCACCGAACACTTGATCAAACTACAATAATTCAGCTCAGATATAGCTTTTGCTTCACCCTAGCGGATGACAAAGTTACTATAAGATAGCGATCAAGCGACCATGTGCATTCGATACAGTACATATAATAGCTGATTATGCAACAGTGATTAAAATGTCCAAACATCATTATTTGTGTGTTTGTAGCCATGGTAATCTCATGTGTAAGATCTTGCTCGTACACAAAGAACAATAGTAAAATAACTACCTCTGTAGCTAGTCTGTTTGGATACTTCCGACCCTTCAGACTTCGGTGGTCTTGCACATAATTCTGTAGTCAGAAAGGTTTCACTAGCGTGAATGTACAATATACCGTTGTGTTGTCGTTCAATAATGAACCAGCAAGGATTTATATGTAAATAATAAATATTATATCAAAGATGGTTAGGACAGATCAATCACTGTGTATTTACCTTTAACAATATCTGAATTCTGTAATGAATACACCAGTTCACTGTCTCCATTTCACTCACAATCACTCACTTCACTATTAAATCACTCGTCGTGGTGTTGCAGCATTCGCTTGTAGTTTTATTTTCACCATAATCTTAGCGTAATTATTACACATTACTGTCACTATAATCCCAGTAAATTCCAACAACGTAAATCGACATGAAAATTGGCTTGCAAAAATTAGCGGGAAAACTTTCATTCTTCGGTCACAAGATGGCGGTCATTTACAAATCTGCTTTGTTGTAATTGAACCAATTGTCTATCTAATTTCCCAATCAGTTTATCATGATTTACAATAATAACAACTTAGATCACCCCTTTACAAACGCAATACTACCTACCTAATATATATATTCATATGTTTGCTATTAGTGTGTACCTACTCACCTACCTGACTAAACTAACCATGTATCAACAACCATTCAACTACGTTAAACGTGAAATGTGTAAAGCTAATCTATCTGACTAGGGCGCAGGTAGTAAGCCTGACTTTGAACTATCACTAGTACCCCCTACGAGCAAGAGACCACGGCCGAAGCCAAGGATGTGTTCTCTCACAGGACAAGGACATAAAAGTGTGTATATATACATATATAAAGATAGACAGGACTGATCCGCTCTGGAGAGCGACAACCGCCTCCTCTCCAGTCACAAACCATCCTGGAAGCTCACGGATCCCTTTCAGGCAAAATCCGTGTGCTGAGCGCTTCAGACTATCCTCAGCATGCCTAGCTGAACAGAGGTCAAGAGCTTCGTTATCACCGATAGGTATCAACTCAGGGCAATCACGTCGATTGACTTCCTAAGCGGGGGAACCTAGCTAATACCTAAGGCCTCAACCGTCCCTAGCCCTACCAAAGTCCCACAAAGAATCCCTATATAAACATTTTATCTCATGTATGGCCCTGTACCGCAGACTCACAGTACAGCTGATATTCCGAATTGAACACGAGATTCAATTCTTAATCCCAGAGATAAAGGTGTCTTGTCTGGCTCATACGATAAAATGTTCATTTCGCGAATTATAAACTTCAATAAAGGCGAGCTACCTAATTCCTCTTTTCACTAATTTAAACACTATATATTTACTAATTAAACTCAATTATTCACAATCAAGGTAAAAAAAATCTTCACGACTTTAAATGTAAAATTCTCAAAATTCCCGACAAAGTACAATGTACAGAATACCTTTCGCGAATCGACCAACCCCGAAGCCAGCTCAAAGAAAAAGTGTCCTTGAATTCCCACTCAAAATCCTACTTTCGCCGAATTAGGGCTCCAATAGTGTCCTCCACCAATCAGAAGCTTTTATTTTCCCGCCAAAAGTCACAATTTCTGAATAATTGACAACAGCGCTAGGTTTTCTATGGCGCCTGCGTTATAATTATGAACTAACTTAAATCTTCCGTGAACCAGTGGCCCTTTTTTAAATATTTATAAACTATTTACATACTTACACTCATTGATTCTAACTGTCAATATTTTCATAATAATATAAGATTAATTTTATGTTTAATAAACATCCATATAATACTCAATAATAGATATAGAAAATTATTCAATAATCATTTGACCTTTAAACAATAATAACCAATCAGAGCCACTTCCTGCATTTTCCATAGCTCTGAGGCACACAGATAATAAATAGTATTTATAATCTCTTTTCAACAGTACTTTATTGCATTAAATATTATAATTATTGTTCCTTGTAAATAATTAATAAGTTTTAACTTTATCTGTTTATTCTTTTCCTTATTAATTTTATTATAAACAATACACAAAACTATTATAATATTATTCTTGTGTAAATATCCATAGACTATGTTTCTTAAATTCTTTCAATCATAGTCCCATCTATAGGTACTGTATATATTAAACTACATTTTAAATTTATTTGTTCACAAAACAAATTTACTTGCCCTTTGCAATTTAACAGAATAATTTCTTTATGAATCAATTTTTTTCTTTGACCACATACCATAGTGTATATTTATTCATCATTTTATTTACGTATAAAAATTCCTTACTTAATCAACTAGATGGCGTTTTACGACATTGAATTATTTTCGTTTTATAAAAAACCAAGTGATATTCAATTTACTTGTAGAAATTCTTACTTAATTACTAGATGGCGTTTTACGACATTGAATTATTTTATTTATTTATGTTTTCTTGTTTTATAAGAACCTCGAAACGGTGTTTCAGTCCGTTACATCCGACCCCCTGAATCATTTACGCAGGCACAACCATTCCCCCTTTGTGTCCGAAGTAAAGATTCACTAACCTAGCTATAACTCTAGCCTAAAAGATCTGCATGAAATTAAAATTTATTTTGGTAGTATACATATTGTTAGATTGGTTAAATCCAATTTAGGTCCAATCTCTATATGTGTGTGTGTGTGTTTCAAAATTGGGACACGATATCGCTTGCTCCCACATTCGAGTTTTAAGGCGAAACCTACGGGACCACGTTATTTCCTGCCAGCCTGACCAATTCAGCGGGAAAAAATGGTTGTGAATCATCTCAGCGCTGTCGCATAGAGTAGAAGATCATAGGGGACTTTGTAGCATGATCCATCTACGTCGCCCATGATCCGCCTACCCCATTCCCCAAA
Organism: Eilema caniola; assembly: GCA_949126895.1. Lineage (NCBI taxonomy): Eukaryota > Metazoa > Arthropoda > Insecta > Lepidoptera > Erebidae > Eilema > Eilema caniola. The sequence continues at coordinate 8,116,747 of OX421460.1, read as the reverse complement.
ATTAGCCAAACCTTGTGGACAAACAAAAATAAAGGGGCCAATAGCCTCCACCCCACCCGAAGGAGATCCAAGGACACACATCCCATTTCTCAAACAAGCATGTAGAGTGTGCTTTCTTAATTGTTCCTAACGTGTATAGTTGAGACCCTGTGAAGGCCCATTAACGGCATGCTTAGACTTCTAGTCCTTCCTTAACCTAACACCTTGCATAACCTTCACAAAATCTATTGTAGTGTACATAGATAATTGAACCAAACTGGTATAATAATTTTAACACTTTAATTATAGTATTAATCGGGATGGCCCTCCATTCTGATTTTAACAATCCCATTCCATCATCTCATGCAATTCGCTAACATATACATCTCATATAACGAAGAAATTCATCATACACACTTTCAGAACCAACTTCCGCGGTTGTGCTCACTACCAACCGACCAATACTAATAAAGTAAAAGAGTTCTCATTATTTGTCTTCCTTCCACCCCCCCCTTTTTTCGTCTCCTTTAATATTGACATTATACGTAAACATATTATTTATTTATTTTATTATTATATATGTTTCCTTCATTTCCTTTTTTTTTTTTATATTCAACTTTACTTAGTTATTATTATTTTATTTGGGTGGAGCCACCTCTACGCCCCACCATCTGACGAAATGAACAAGATATATATAAACATATCTGACCCTTTTAATATTTGACTACATGTATACAGAACTTAAGAAATTCTTAAACTGCCACATTCTCCTTCATGTCCTCAGATGGGCTTCACCCCTTTCCTCCTTTTATTATCAATTATTAGTACAACAAAAATTACAATTCCAACAATTTTAACATTAATTCAAAATTTTACAATTCTTTGTTTAATTCATTTTTATTCATTTTATTTTGAATTTTTACTTTACAATATTAATTTTACTCTACTCAATAATTATCAATCATGTTTAACAATTGTTAAACATTTCCTCCCCTTTTTAAGTGTTAATTAAATCTTACAATTTTCAATTTATTACTTTCTTTAATTTTAAAGAAAATTTTCAACCTTTAATCAAAATAAATAATATAACTTTCTGTTAACAACACATTAGTTACTTACAAACGTAAAATTATCGTAACAAATTGCTCCCTTTCTGGAGAAGGAAAAGAGAAAGAAAAAAAAAAACTTCCAATAACTTCACTAAATACATATAGTTAACCTTTCAACCAATCACCAATTTACTTTGGTGTGACTTTGAATCACCAATTCCTAACTCAGAAGTTATAACACAAATACGGTTCAATTTAATTTCGACAGATACAGTTAGCCATTCCCATTGTTCCCCAATCCAGTCTTATCCTAGCCTTAATAACATCTCCCCCTATCATCCTTTATGACTCCTAGGAATCAACCCATTGTGTAGCAATTCCTATCAGTAATAAATACCTCGATAAATGTATAGTATTAAACTTTCCTTTCACTTCGTCTGTTAATGGATTTACCAAAATATAAACATTCTTACAGGGACTCCCCGCTATGACATAAGGCCCTTCATATAAATTTTCAAATTTCTTAGTAATTTTTAACTCAGCATTAGATTTATTTAATTTCCTTATTTTGACAAAATCTCCCACTTGATACTCTATCAATCTATTTCTTTTATTGAATCCCAGCTTCCTTTTTTCCGCAGCTGATTTCAGGTTCTCCCTCACTGAATTCCTAATTTCCACTATATCTAACCTATCACTATCCTTCCCTATAGCTTGGTCAAATGATAGTTCAGTGCTAATCCCATATAGAATTTCACAAGGAGTATAGCCAGTACTTTCATGGTATGTATTATTATACAAGTTTTCTAATTTTGGCAATGTATTAACCCATCCCCTGTGATTACTACTATTATAAGTCCTAAACAGTCTTCCCAATTCTCTATTTACTCTCTCTACAGTATTAGGCCTGGGATTTCTAACTGTGGTATAAATTACTTTAATACCTAACAATTCCATCCCTTCCTTCCAAACTCGACCAGTGAATTGCGTTCCATTATCTGACATAATTGCCTTAGGTTTTATTATTTCTAAATATTTTTTCACCTTGCTAATTACCGCTCTGGCTGTTGCCTTCCTCAAATCATAAAACTTCACAAATTTACTAAAGGAATCCTGTAAAACTAATATGTATCTCATTCCAAACTTCCCCACAGGTAAAGGTCCATATAGATCTACCATCACTAAATCTCCTATATCTTTAGACACAATGGGGCAACATGGACCCACTTTATTATTATTATTATGTTTAGTTAACTGACATACATTACACCCCCTTACTTTGCGCTTTACATCCTTAGTCAAACCTTTCCAATAAAACCTCTCCTTTATATATTTTAACATCTTATAACTACCTTGATGTCCCATCTCCAAATGTACCTGTTTAATTACCTCATCTCTAAGCTTATCTGGCAAGTATATCGAATTTCTCTTTCCACCATCCCTCTCTATAACCAAAACCCCATCTCTTAATCTACACTTATTAATCAGCCTGGACGATTGTCTACCTACCTCACTAGGATTTTGTAATATGTTAAGTAATTTGCTAATCTCTTCATCTTCCCTTTGATATAATTTTATTTGTTCAAGTCTTTTTAACAATTCTTTATTTTGTTTTGACTCCATGTAAAGAATACTAGGCATTTTAATCTTTTCCTCTTGTAAAATCTTCCCCTCTGGCGGATAACGTGATAATATATCGGCTACTATATTATCCCTACCTTTAATATGTTGTATTTCATATTGGAAATTTTCCAAATAATTTATCCAGCGAGTTATTTTTGCATTATATAATTTCCAAGTCTTCACGAATAATAAAGCCTTATGGTCAGTCTGAATAATTACCCTTGCACCCCGTAAATATGATTCAAATTTCTCTAAACAACAAATCACTGAATAAAACTCTTGTTCTGTTGTAGTCCAATTTAATTGTGCACCCCTCAAAGCTCTACTATAGAACCCCAATATCTTCTGCTCATCATTACTATCTATCTGGTATAGAACCCCGGCCAGCCCTATTTGTGAACAATCAGTTTGTAAGTAATATGGCCTAGTAAAGTCTGGATGATGCAACATTATAGTTCCTAAAAACAATGATTTAAGTTGTTGAAAAGCTATTTGTTCCAAATCTCCCCAATTCCAAACCTTACCCTTTTTTAATAAATTATATAATGGTTGAGCCTGTCTATGATAATTTGGAATAAATTTCCTATAAAAATTACATAATCCTAAAAATGCTCTTAATTGTTTAATTTTTCTAGGTGCTGGAAAGTCTTGAATAGCTTTAACTTTCTCTGGGTCAGTGCGTAATCCCTTTGTAGAAATAATATAACCTAACATCTTCACTTCCTCACAACAAAACTCACACTTCTTGAAATTACAAGTAAGGCCTGCCTTTTGTAATTTCCCAAGTACTATGTCCAAATGCTCTAAATGTTGATTAAATGATCCTGTAGTAATAATAGCTAGGTCATCTAGGTAATTTACACAATACTCCCTAACCTCATGTCCCAATATAGTGTCCATAGCCCTACTAAAACTCCCAACAGATGTCTTTAACCCCTGCGGTAATACGTTATAAACATAAGACTTCCCATTAAAGGTGAACCCCGTATATTTCTTACTATCCTGAGATATTGGTATTTGAAAGTACGCATTGTTTAAATCTATTATACTAATAAATTTAGCCCCATGGAATGAGTTCATAACATCTAATTGTAAAGGCGGCTTCTCAGTCTCAGCTACCATAAACTTGTTAATTTCTCTAGCGTCTAATAACACTCTGATGGAATCATCCTTTTTGATTGTAAAGGTTAAGGGACTACAATATGGAGTTGAAGCTCTACTAATAATACCTAAATTTTCCATTTCGTTTAACTTTAATTCCATTCGCTCTCTGTAAGCATAAGGTACTGGATAACTCCTCTTAACAATGGGGACGTTCGATACCATAACTATTTTATGTTGATAACAATTAGCTCTACCCAACCGTGATGTAAATAAATTCTCAAACTTTTGTAACAATTTTAACAGTTTATCCCTTTGATTACTCTCTAATACAACCCCCGTTTCTAACTCTGACCAATTAACTTCATCTAATCTAGTCTCTATTAATAAGGAATCTTGAACTTCTTTAAAGCTACACCCGTTGTTACGTTTAACGAACGGAATTACGGATAACTGATCCCCCTGTTTTATCACTAAACCTCTATTTTCCCCACTGGTATTAAGAGTTACTCCATGTCCTTTCAGCCAATCAAACCCCAATATTAAAGGATTTATCAACCCCGGAACTACTATGAACCCCGTCTCCGCAACAAACTCTCCTAACTGTAACGGTAACAAAACTACCTTCTTTATTTCTAAACTTTTATGCCCTACAGCTGTTCTTATTTGAAAGGGTTTAATTGGTAGCCAGGGTATCTCTACCTCCCGGCCTAACTTTAACTCGTTCAAAAACTCTTCTGACACACTAGTAATATCACAACCTGTGTCAATCAGTGCCATTACCTCACACCCGAAAACGTGTACATATACCTCCGAAGTAAAACTAATTTCTCCCTCTTTACCTTCTTGTTCTTCAAATACTACCCCTTCTACCCTTGGACTTATACATCCTACTTGTTTAAAGTCAGCCTTCCACTTAATTAAATCTACTATTTGCTCGTCAATATATAACTGTTTTGGTTCAAAATGTCTATAACCTAATCCTTCTTTTGCCTTCCTATCTAATAACACCGGTGCCAATGGTGTCCTAATTCCCCTTCCCCCTTTTCCTAGCATTTCACCTGGTTTCCACCCCATTTTACGCATAATTTCTAATGCAGCGCCCCCTTTAATTGAGACTGGACCGGGAACCAAATTTCCAATCCCTCCTAGTTTAAACCTTCCCTCGCTGTATCTTCTACTACCACCGATGAACCCGAAGCTGCAACGGCTGCTACCTTTGACTGCTGACTAATTGCTGGTCTTGGCCATTTCTTATAATTTTGACGATGCTCCTTGAAATTACGGTCCAACTCCTTCTTCCTCTCCGCCTTTGCCTGTTGAACCCCACTGTCTACTCGTGCGATGTCGTCCATCTCCCTTAAATAATCCGCCGTCTCTATGATTGTGTTCAATTTAGAAGTATACCATCCTTGTTGTATGTACTTAGGATACTGTCTGACTATATCATTCACTAGTTGTCTCTCTGATATCTTATAGGTAAGCATTTGCGCCTTCCCGGTTAAATTCAAAAAGTGCCCCAACATAGTTGAAGATTTATCTTTATCCCAAACGCCATTTACGATCGACCTCCGCAGCTCATTCTGCTTGCTCTCACTCCAAAAGGTGGATAGAAAATCCATCTTGAAATCCTCAAAATTAGTCCAACGCAACTTATAAACCCTCGCCCAATCCCTGGCCTCTCTTGACAGACATTCTTGTATTAATTCTAGTTGATTACCCCCTTGTCCAATCTTCTTAAGGTAAGTTTCTAAATCTTCTAAAAAGGTCACTGGGTGCAAACCCATATCATCTCCATACTTAGGCTTATCTAATGTGATATTCCGTATATGATAATTAATATTTCCTGGTAAACCTTGATTATTAAACTCCTTACGTTCTCCATTATCCAAACACACTCTGGTTTGTTCGTGTGAAGAATTCGAAAGCTCTGGTTCCACTGCAGAAGGATTCCCTACCTCGGATGACATTTCCTCATTTTGATTGACAGACGCCGATTTAACCTCTTTCACCTCGGCCCTCAATGCCTCTATCTGTGAAGTCAATATTCCCAATGCCTGGTTTATCTTCTCTATCACTGAACAATCCATTGGCTCCACTACTTTATTAGAGTTCAAACCCCCACTATTTCCTTTATTTACTCGCCTAGAAACTGGGTGAACGTTGAACGATTCCTCAGAACTCAGATCTCCCATGCTATTTGCACATGTAAACCCAGTATTTGACTCCCTATATCGAGCAGGTGTCTTACGCACTCTACCTTTTGGCTTAACCATCTTCTCTTGGACAATTATCAAGGTAATATTCTAAATGTATTTAGTTCACTAGAAACCACACACAATTCCCCCCTTGTGGCTTCCAATATCAAATAGTATCACAACACAATAAAGTCACACCGTATTTAGTTATACTTCATCAAATTACAGTTTATCAATTACACTTCATTACACTTTAATAAATTTACACATTTTCAAGGTACACTTATCAAATTACACCTTCTTTTCTCTTCTCTTCCCTTTTTATTTATTAATAAATGACGACTTTTAGTTCTAAAAATTAATTCACAATTGCATTAACTTTGTATATTGTATACACTTATTCACTATTATACTATACTCCTGTCTCCCCCATTTACTTCCCTATCTATCATAAATTCCAAGGACGACCCCCCAACTATTAATATTTTATTTCATTCATCATGTTTTTTTTTTAATTAAAACACTATCTCGACCCCCCATTTTCTAATATTTTTAATTTTAATTATTACTATTAAACCCCCTCTAATATATTAATACAACCCATTTCCCTCTTACCTATATATATTCACGGCAACAAATTGTACGGTATAGCATAACCATACCGTACCTTAAGGAACTTATTAACTTATATTAACCCCAAATAATTTCACTCAATACTTACTTACTTTCTTCTTACAAACCACCCCATAAGACCCTCTTTTTTTTCCTAACCTTATACCAATATATTTTTGCTTTAATAGCAATATTTCTCCCTCTTATTTCCAACTCATAATAATTCTTTAATTCCATTTTGTTATATTTTTTTTTTCTTTATAAATACCTAAACTGTAAAGAAATCAATACATCAATCTAACTACTACTATATATAATTCTTGTTTTTATTTAATATAACCAATAATAATATTTTCTGGTCAATGATATTTTTTGTTTACATCTCAATTATATTATAATTCACAGAGTGATTGCACCGATACCTAATATATTCTAATTAATGATACTAAATTATTAATACCATCTTGTGACCATAATACTACCATTCTATTCCACTCCATATTCTCCGCTTAATATAAATGCATTTACTTATTTAATACCAGACCCTACTGGATCCTGGTTTCAAGATATTAGTATTATACCTACTTCCGTGCATCCCTAGCTAGTCTTGGTCGCACAGTACCAAGTAGCACCGTGATATTGACCTTCCCGGGACAAACAAACGTTAACATCCTGGTTAACGACACAAAATTGTAGTGTCATCCTGTTTACCAGGCACTAAATTGTGGTGTTATCCTGGTCACCGAGCCCCAAATTGTAATGCTCAGTGCCATGGATCACGTCACCAAGTTGTAACGTCACTGCAATAACCATACTAATCCTGGTCAGAGGCACCAAATTGTAATACCCCGATCCTGCGGGACCAAGTTGTAACTAATTCTATGTCATGACCATTGAATCTAGATGTATAAAACTATCCCCGTACACCTCTCGTATTCAAACCTACAATTCCCAGCCGCGCTATCGTCTAATGACCTTCAGACCGCTTATCGTGATACGCAGTAATCCGTGATTCTATAGAAAAATGGGTTGTGAAAGACCTATTCCTTATCGTACTTTATCTACAATAGAATTCATGTATATCCCAGTCCTAGTTCCCCAACCAAAGTTCACATACTCTTATGATTGTAACTCGTATTTACTTTAACATACCTCTTAACAGATTTGTCGCTACTCCAACCTTACTTCGTAGTCAATCCACAGTTCGTCACCTTATTTATCATACTAAACTCACAATATAACATACAATTTCACTTATTTACTTAGTGGAATACGACCAGACAATCTTTTGACAACTACATTCTTAATGACGTTTGGAATTTGACAATTTTCACCGCCCTCATTCAACACTTAGCACAGAGACACCTACCACATACGTTTGCACTACACGTAAAATTAGAATCTACAAAATTAATTGTCAATCATTCAATACTTCAAATTATAATTGTTTTCGAGGATACCAACAGAGGTCGTGTTATTCAAAAAAAATACACAAACAATTTATAGTTAAGATCAACTCATCGTTGAAACTTCTATAAATCTTTATTATTTCTGTAATATAGTGTATTTCCCCCCCCCCCCCCCCCCCCGTGTATAAGAAATGTGGCCCCGTGCTCGCCACATTCAGTAGGACTCGCCACTAGTACCAACATAGTCCTTCCTATGCCTAAGTAGGTATTTAGAAGACAATTTTAAAGTCTCCTGCCTACTGTACCGAGGCATCCGATACACAAATCCCCAATTCTATTTTCAGAATAGCGTAACTCTAACGCAGGACTTCAGTCCTATTGCCGTAATTCCTTTAATATAAGGTATTAAGATGATAACACAGAATCATCGTTCTAAGCGTCATTTTAGGACAATTACATTAGTATCTATCGCAGTAACTTCTGCGCTGATTGTTAACGATAAGTTTAGTTAGGAAAAGCTCATTTATTAGCACAGACCTAAATAATTATAGTTAATACTAGAACCAATTCACTTCTGAATAATAATGTCTATATAGACACTTCAGAGAGAATATATTCTCACCGAACACTTGATCAAACTACAATAATTCAGCTCAGATATAGCTTTTGCTTCACCCTAGCGGATGACAAAGTTACTATAAGATAGCGATCAAGCGACCATGTGCATTCGATACAGTACATATAATAGCTGATTATGCAACAGTGATTAAAATGTCCAAACATCATTATTTGTGTGTTTGTAGCCATGGTAATCTCATGTGTAAGATCTTGCTCGTACACAAAGAACAATAGTAAAATAACTACCTCTGTAGCTAGTCTGTTTGGATACTTCCGACCCTTCAGACTTCGGTGGTCTTGCACATAATTCTGTAGTCAGAAAGGTTTCACTAGCGTGAATGTACAATATACCGTTGTGTTGTCGTTCAATAATGAACCAGCAAGGATTTATATGTAAATAATAAATATTATATCAAAGATGGTTAGGACAGATCAATCACTGTGTATTTACCTTTAACAATATCTGAATTCTGTAATGAATACACCAGTTCACTGTCTCCATTTCACTCACAATCACTCACTTCACTATTAAATCACTCGTCGTGGTGTTGCAGCATTCGCTTGTAGTTTTATTTTCACCATAATCTTAGCGTAATTATTACACATTACTGTCACTATAATCCCAGTAAATTCCAACAACGTAAATCGACATGAAAATTGGCTTGCAAAAATTAGCGGGAAAACTTTCATTCTTCGGTCACAAGATGGCGGTCATTTACAAATCTGCTTTGTTGTAATTGAACCAATTGTCTATCTAATTTCCCAATCAGTTTATCATGATTTACAATAATAACAACTTAGATCACCCCTTTACAAACGCAATACTACCTACCTAATATATATATTCATATGTTTGCTATTAGTGTGTACCTACTCACCTACCTGACTAAACTAACCATGTATCAACAACCATTCAACTACGTTAAACGTGAAATGTGTAAAGCTAATCTATCTGACTAGGGCGCAGGTAGTAAGCCTGACTTTGAACTATCACTAGTACCCCCTACGAGCAAGAGACCACGGCCGAAGCCAAGGATGTGTTCTCTCACAGGACAAGGACATAAAAGTGTGTATATATACATATATAAAGATAGACAGGACTGATCCGCTCTGGAGAGCGACAACCGCCTCCTCTCCAGTCACAAACCATCCTGGAAGCTCACGGATCCCTTTCAGGCAAAATCCGTGTGCTGAGCGCTTCAGACTATCCTCAGCATGCCTAGCTGAACAGAGGTCAAGAGCTTCGTTATCACCGATAGGTATCAACTCAGGGCAATCACGTCGATTGACTTCCTAAGCGGGGGAACCTAGCTAATACCTAAGGCCTCAACCGTCCCTAGCCCTACCAAAGTCCCACAAAGAATCCCTATATAAACATTTTATCTCATGTATGGCCCTGTACCGCAGACTCACAGTACAGCTGATATTCCGAATTGAACACGAGATTCAATTCTTAATCCCAGAGATAAAGGTGTCTTGTCTGGCTCATACGATAAAATGTTCATTTCGCGAATTATAAACTTCAATAAAGGCGAGCTACCTAATTCCTCTTTTCACTAATTTAAACACTATATATTTACTAATTAAACTCAATTATTCACAATCAAGGTAAAAAAAATCTTCACGACTTTAAATGTAAAATTCTCAAAATTCCCGACAAAGTACAATGTACAGAATACCTTTCGCGAATCGACCAACCCCGAAGCCAGCTCAAAGAAAAAGTGTCCTTGAATTCCCACTCAAAATCCTACTTTCGCCGAATTAGGGCTCCAATAGTGTCCTCCACCAATCAGAAGCTTTTATTTTCCCGCCAAAAGTCACAATTTCTGAATAATTGACAACAGCGCTAGGTTTTCTATGGCGCCTGCGTTATAATTATGAACTAACTTAAATCTTCCGTGAACCAGTGGCCCTTTTTTAAATATTTATAAACTATTTACATACTTACACTCATTGATTCTAACTGTCAATATTTTCATAATAATATAAGATTAATTTTATGTTTAATAAACATCCATATAATACTCAATAATAGATATAGAAAATTATTCAATAATCATTTGACCTTTAAACAATAATAACCAATCAGAGCCACTTCCTGCATTTTCCATAGCTCTGAGGCACACAGATAATAAATAGTATTTATAATCTCTTTTCAACAGTACTTTATTGCATTAAATATTATAATTATTGTTCCTTGTAAATAATTAATAAGTTTTAACTTTATCTGTTTATTCTTTTCCTTATTAATTTTATTATAAACAATACACAAAACTATTATAATATTATTCTTGTGTAAATATCCATAGACTATTTTTCTTAAATTCTTTCAATCATAGTCCCATCTATAGGTACTGTATATATTAAACTACATTTTAAATTTATTTGTTCACAAAACAAATTTACTTGCCCTTTGCAATTTAACAGAATAATTTCTTTATGAATCAATTTTTTTCTTTGACCACATACCATAGTGTATATTTATTCATCATTTTATTTACGTATAAAAATTCCTTACTTAATCAACTAGATGGCGTTTTACGACATTGAATTATTTTCGTTTTATAAAAAACCAAGTGATATTCAATTTACTTGTAGAAATTCTTACTTAATTACTAGATGGCGTTTTACGACATTGAATTATTTTATTTATTTATGTTTTCTTGTTTTATAAGAACCTCGAAACGGTGTTTCAGTCCGTTACAGATTGATGGTACTTGGTGGAACTTGCTACACATCTTCAATGAAAATACTTATGCTATTCCACATCATTTATTAATATCCTGACCGGTTTTGCCTTACGGCATTATCAAAGGTTGATACATGTATTTTGGATATCAGATGTCAATTAAATATCCAAAAAAAATGTATCAGCCTTTAATAATGCCGTAAGGCGAAACCGGTCACGATATTAATAGATAATGTGAAATAGTACAAGTATTTTCATTGAAGATACATATTTTACACTGAGCGGAAATCGATCCCATGAACATCCGTCAATCCATAGATCTAAACTTTAACATTTACAATAATCGTACCTATGATTACACATATTCTGTTCAAGATATTAAAATACACCCGTGCAATGAATACTATATTAATTATTAAAGTGGCATTATAATTCAATCAGGGTAACAAACATGCTGTTCACACAAGTAGCCCTGATAAACGGAGTGCATTCTTGCTGCACCCACACCGGCATTCCTAAAAACAACACGGAGTTTTGTTCAGAAATTACGATGAGCCTCGCATTCCGGGACAGTTTCGGTCGTTTCAGGAGAACGTTTTGTTTTTTAACAAATAAACTGCCAGCCAACTATGAGGTGGCAAGGTGGTAGGTAAGCAGTGTATTCTGAAGTTAAAACAAATACTTTAACTTTTTTATGTATGAATTTTAATGCTGTTTTGAGTTTTTAGTTTTATTCTTTTCACCACAAACATATTTTTCTTTTGTTCTTTATTTTACTGGTTGTGTTGAAAAAATACTTTTTAATTGTTTTTAGGGTTGTGTAAAATTATGCTAATACATTTTTATCACGGAGGACAGAATAATATGATTAAGTATTTTTATTCTTTACTGCATTTATTTCGACTAGGTACTTCCGTGGTGTCGCACTACGTACGACAGCAGAAGGGTGTTGGGTTTGGGTTCTATTCGCACCCAGTGCAAATTTTTACACGACATTTCCACGTGTAAATATCTTCATTTGTGCAGAGCTAATATTGAGCTAAAGAACTAGTTTGCCTCCGGCAGACGTATTTTTTAAATTTATATTTCAGATATTTTTATTTATACTCATAATTTCTTACAGTAATATTTTCTTTCATTTGAAGCCATAAAAGATTATTTAACGATTAAGTATCTTTGAGACAAGATTTAGCTACTAACTCAAAATTATCTGTATTATTAGACCGAACGTCCACAAGCGAGGTTAATCGTCCAACGTTCGCAAATACTATTACTAAACAGAGTCTATTTATGAAGCTGCTTGATTTAAGAGTAGACACGTACTAAATCACAGATACAATAACATAATCTTTTCTTTATCTTGAGTATATTCATTTAAATGTCTCTGAAAAAGAAATACATTTTATGGGTAATTACTTTATTTAATTACTGTAGCATTTTTAGTTTTAAACGGGTCGCCAGTCACTGTCCTACTTATATACAACTAGCCGTTGCCAGATAGAATGGAATTCTGATCTATTGATCCAAGTGCAGTGATTCTAATGGAATTCAGACCCAAGAAGTGCTGGTTTAATATCGATAGAAAATGACATATGTGCCTATGGTCTCGCCAACAGGGTTGTCCAAGACAGTTGAAGAGGCAAAGAAAAAGACGGAAATTTGATCGCTGGATCTAATACTGAGGTGATGACGATGATAGTTATTAAAAAGGGGAATTATAACTCTTGCCTAATGCTCTAATTATTGCCTTATTTTCAATTCTATATCACCGTCAACTACATATTCATATGGAAATTGTGTTTCTTCTTTTCATTCGAACTGCATCTAATCACAGATATATTTAAAGAAATAATGTAAGTAGGTCCCGAATATAACATACACAAACGTTTATAATCTACCGAACAAACAGGAAAGACAAACACTGATCCCCAAGAAATGACCAACTTGTAGTATATTGTTAGTACAACAGTATGGTAGTAATTTCGTGTTTACTTCGCAAGGAAATGGCGCAGCCGAAGTGAACTCTCTTGGGTCCAGCTTGTAGCGTCCGCTGGATACATTCAATTTAGTGTTTGTTTCTAGTGCCAAAGTTTATGGCGGAACTACAGTTCGGTCTCACCTCCCTCGTTACTCTACACAGGCGAGTTTTAATACGATGGCATTTCGTACACGCTGCTTGTTTTATTTCTCATAATCATAATTATCACTTAACACATACAAACATAACTATCACTAGCGGTAGTGAACGCGGCCGCTACGCAGGAGGCGCGGGTTCGATCCCCGCTCAGTGCAAATATTTGTATGCATGAATATTTTTTTCTCTCATTGGTCTGGGTGTTTCTATGAATAATATAATATGTATGTTTTTACAAAAAAAACGTATCTAAGTATGTTTATCCGCATTCTAGATTCCATAACACAAGCTAGTTAAGCTATGCTTACCATGGGTCTAGATAGCGTTGTGTGAAATGTTGTGGAATATTTATTTACACAAAATTGATGTAACTAATAGAACACTACTACTGCGTACTAATCTAAACCATGACGATAGTAAAAAAACCAAAATAAAATATCTACAAGATACAAAGTACCTAACATTTATGAATTATAAGATAGAGACCTCTACATTATATTTATAGATAGAGTCTGAAGGCAATAGATAGGTAAGATATGAATCTGGCAATAAAAATTAGCTGAGACTTATAAAAGTCACAAGTCACACTTTTATTTACCGCCGCACAGTGATCAATTATTAGATATTAGGGGGATAATATTCAAATTTGACATTGTGAGGGTATGTAAAACAAATTATCTCTATGCGATTGGGGGTACTTACCTCATATTATTGTTTAATATGAACGGTAGAAGGTAAGTCATTACTGAGATATCAGCTAGTGAATGCAGTGTTCTTGCTAATTGTATCGATTTGTTCAATTTACTTCCTGTTTTCGCGCACGGGTATCTATTTGTTGTGACTTAACAGTGCATTATAGCGCATCAATAAATATGGTACACATTAATAAAGGTATGTGCTTTATTTTGTTTAACATTTGGTAGTTGTTCATTGTTACAGTTATTTAGGAAGGAATATTCAAAACTCAAGTTAAAATTTAACTTTTTTTTTAATTTTAAAGCCTGTATCTTACGAGGAACATATTAGAACATAGACATTTTTACACTAGAAGATAATTGGAAGTCTATAGTATGATATTCAATTTAAAAAAATACCCCAAAGTACCCCTGCCCGAACAAACTTTTCATTTATACAGCAAACGGTGGTACAGTTAGAAATGCCGATTTGTTTAATTATCTCAAAAAACACCCGCCAATAACCTGCAACTAAGAAATCTAAAGATATGTCATTGAGCTATATTTATGAGGTTATTGGAGTGTCAGATTTGACAATAAAACAACAAAATGAGTTACGAAATTCAGTACATAGCTTTTGTTTATCAGCTTCCTGAAATTGGATTAAAATCGGCAAAGATGTTAATAAATTTGAAAAAAAAAGAGGATTGGTTGTCTAAATGCGCAAGCGTAGAAGGTTAAAAGACGAAGTATCATCCAGAAGTGAAGAAGAGTTGTGCCTAGCAGATGAAATGAAACTTCATTCAGTCGGAAAACCTTCTACGCTTAGTTTTCTCACCTAAATCCATGAAATCCTTTTTCGGGCGTCCTCTACCTACAGACCCAGACGTTGAAGGCTGTTCAATATTATGATCCCCAGATGTTATTGCGCATTTAGACAACCAATCCTCATTTCTTTTTCAAATTTGGAAACATCTTTGCCGATTTTAATCCAATTTCAGGAAGCTGATAAACAAAAGCTATGTACTGAATTTCGTAACTCATTTTGATGTTGTATTGTCAAATCTGATACTCCAATAACCTCATAAATATAGCTCAATAACATATCTTTATATTTCATAGTTGCAGGTTTAATTGGCGGGTGTTTTTTGAGATAATTAAACAAATCGGCATTTCTAACTGTACCACCGTTTGCTGTATAAATGAAAAGTTTGTTCGGGCAGGGGTACTTTGGGGTATTTTTTTAAATTGAATATCATACTATAGACTTCCAATTATCTTCTAGTGTAAAAATGTCTATGTTCTAATATGTTCCTCGTAAGATACAGGCTTTAAAATTTAAAAAAAATGTTAAATTTTAAGTTAAGTTTTGAATATTCCTTCCAAAATTACTGTAACAATGAACAACTACCAAATGTTAAACAAAATGAAGCACATACCTTTATTAATGTGTACCATATTTATTGATGAGCTATAATGCACTGTTAAGTCACAACAAATAGATACCCGTGCGCGAAAACAGGAAGTAAATTGAACAAATCGATACAATTAGCAAGAACACTGCATTCACTAGCTGATATCTCAGTAATGACTTACCTTCTACCGTTCATATTAAACAATAATATGAGGTAAGTACCCCCAATCGCATAGAGATAATTTGTTTTACATACCCTCACAATGTCAAATTTGAATATTATCCCCCTAATATCTAATAATTGATCACTGTGCGCCGTATTCATAAACAAAACACATGTTAGAGGTTATTTATCACAAAGCTTGATATGTTTTGTGGAACATTTTCCAAATGTGCACAAACGTCATCAGCCACTTCGTTAGGATATACCAGAGAATTTGATGTTACAACGCTATAAAACTGACAGCCAGAGCCGTGTATTGGCTGTCGCGGAATACCGAGGCGCGCCCAAAAATTGGTCATCATTCAAACACTGAAGAAATGAAATTGGATTTTGTTTCCTGAAGTTTACGCGAATGTCATTCATTGGAATAAAACCACTTTTTAACGGATCCTATCGCGAATAATTGTTATTATTTGCTTTTAGTAAGACGTTTAGGATACTTTCCAGCAGCCATGGTTGGGCGATAACTCACTCCGCGCATTACATGTGTCAAACATTGTGTTTTCTTAGATAAGAGTAGGTTACTTTTACTGTTTTGGATTATAGCTTCTGATGTTTACGATACAATGTAATAGTGAAAGGTATGTATAAGTAACATCCTTTATTCATAATAATTACAATCAATTGTTGAGTCCGTTTCCTGTATTGCTAGGCTTATGACTACTTTTTTTCCCCATTTGGCACTAGCTGTGTGCCAACGACAAACTTATGACTAGTTAATATCAAGGTGCGCGTCCGACTAGTACCTCAAAGTCAAAGTCGTCTCCTGGTTGACATATCCATAGGCTACGGTAACCACCTCCCATCAGGTAAGCCATGTGTTTGTTTGACATAAAAAGAACATAAGTGGTATAAAAAAATCTTATGCATCGATGCGGGATAGAGATCCAGCAGCTGTACAGTGAAGATTGTTTCCCAATATTCACGATAGTATAATTAGTAGCAATATTGTAAAATAATACCCAGTAATATTATAGGTACAATAATGGTCTTATCAACATTTTAAATTTTAATTACTCTTGTCGATAAAAACCACCCGAGAAATTAAAGTATCATGTTATTACATCGTATTTGTTTAATAAGGCAAACAACAATATTTGCAATGATATTTTGCTTTTAATCAAACACCAGAGCTTTTCGTTCAATGCTTCACAATTAATTATATTGTGTAAGTAATTAATAGCCTGACTCCATAATTAAAACAAACCCGATGCAAAATTTTACACCAACTCAAACAAATTACTTGCTCATATTTGAACACGTAATTATCGTATATTTATTGATGAAAATTTATGAGGCACGGTTGATTGATGGCTCTTGGTAGAACTTGCTACACATATTGGTTACTAGCGGCCGCCCGCGACTTTGTACGCGTGGAGTTTCATCCAACCCACCATCCCCTGTTTAAACCCCAATAGGAGGTTGATTTTTATGCATACATTATAAGTGCACCTCCACACCATCTATAAAGCACACATTTAAAATTTTCAACTGTCTTACTTCAAGAACATAAGACTGTCATACAAACTTCTAAACCCCCTTTTACTCCCTTGGGAGAGGAGTTTCGTAAAATCCGTTCTTTGCACTGTCATCACATCCGTTCTACACTTTATAATGAATCTAACTGCTAAATTTCAAGTTTGTAGGTGTTATAGTTACGGATATTTCGTGATTAATCTGTAAGGGGTATTTCGCTTTTTGGAGATGAAGGATTTAATATTGGTGAATCAGGATTGTTAGAGTGTTTTCACACTCATCCGATATCCTATATCCGATATCTATCATCCTATATCGGAGGAAGTCAAATGTTTGACATATTTATCTCTCTTTCACATTGTCCGGCCTGATATCGGTTATCGGAGCTAACACCACTGTCGCGACTGCAGGAAATTTTCGACCTTGATGACATTTTCTTAGTAAATACACGTAGTATTTTCGCGTTAATTGATGGCGCTGATCACGAATATAAGAAAAAAAAGACGGGTTGCACTCTGAGAGTGCCGGCAGAAGTGAAAACATTTTCTTTTTTTCTTTCTTCGTTATATACATAGAAAAAGATAAAAAAGAACATACCATACCATACCTATAATACAGCGCTAATCATAGAAACTATCACTTATTTTCTGCTAATTTTCTATCAGAAGAAATTAATAAATTATGAAAAGAAAAAATAATCACAAAATATAATAAATTACAGAAAGAAAAAATAATCATAAAAAGTAATAAATTACAAAAAGGAAAAATAATCACCAAAAGTAATAAATTATAATAAGAAAAAACAATCACAAAAAATCCTTGAAGGCCAGGTGGTTTGAACCCGATACTATCTGAAACTATAAGGACTTACAGTTGAAGTGCTTACCGTTTAAGCTACGACGCTATCTATTGTAAATTGCAAAATAGATAGTCTGTACCAATCTTGTATGACGTCAGACGTCGGTTACGGTTCAAAGGTCAACTAATCCTGACGCTTCCTTAACATTTTACACCCATCCAACGCCGCTAAAGAAGTTTTCACTTCAAAAAATCCGATACCATGTCATGTCAATAAGGTCAAGGGAAAATTGCTTACACTTCTTTTCTTTTTTTTTTCATCCCTAACTAGTCTGTGCGTCGAGCAAATGGCCGTGTCAGGCCGATTTTATCGGATAAACAGCACAATGTGTCGGCTATCGGATATCGGCGTCCGACACCGATATGTGAAAACGCTCTTATTGAAACGGCCGTATGTATTATCCTCTTCTTCATCCAAGCGTTAATCCCAATCGCATACGAAGCTATCAGCTTGGAGTCTGAGGGCCGCTTCTTTACCAGTCTAACTGGAAATTTGGCTGAGCTTCGATATTTTCTGTGAAGCGACGGCCATTAGACCTGCAGTTAGGTCAGTTGTTCGACTTTTTAGGGTTCCAACTACCCGTAACGACTACCGTAGATGTTGCTATGGCAACCGGGACCGACGGCTTAACGTGCTCTCCGAGGCACGATCAGACAAATGCAAATAGCCATATTCATGCGTATAAATATTTGCATTGAGCGAGGATCGAACCCGCGCCTACGCTACGCCACGATATTGTACCTTACGATTAATTTTAAAATGATTATGAACTTCGGCACATTATATCAAAAAAACAGAGCTACGGTACATCAAATTACGGGATGCCGTTTAACTACCTAAATCTGAAAAAAAAATCTGCGTCACTGCCTTGACCCTGATCGGAGGGTATACCGGTACTCATTTAAGGTAGACTTTGGCACCGAATATCTTTTAGGGCTCCGTATATCCCTTCAAAAGTAATGATGACGAATAACATAACTCATTTACAGCTCCCTAACATGATACCTATGCATTTACAAACATCAAATACTGTTGCTGTTTATCCACTTTTAGGAATCCACATCAATGCTTACTTCGTGTGTACATTATGCTATGGACAATATCCTTGGATATTTGCAGTAGAATTTCGTTAGAAGTGTTTATGAAACACACCACCACTCCACTGTCATTTCTTTTTAGTCAAATCCTTAGATCATTTCATTATAATCATTATATTTGTTTAGATAAATAGTAACCATTTTAGTGCCGTTGTATTTGTAGTATTGACTTATGCCTACCGTTGAACGTTTTATATAATGATTGTTTTGTATTCCCGTACCGTGCAACACAGAGTGCGTTTCCAATACATTAGTACAAATCAATGTTTGTTTGTTCGTATATAATGCGATGCCGTTCGTCGGATTGCGATAAAACTTTGTCAACTTCTTGCTTATACTTTGATATGGTACAATTTTATACGTCTAGGTATAGTACAATTATTGGACACAATAGATGGCACTGCAATCGACTCATATTTACTAAGCAGCCTATTACTTTGGTATCAAACTTACAACGATATTGCTGCTAAAATATGTTAATAAATATGAAATATGTAATAAAAATATGCATCGGTATTTTTAAGACCAAAGATATGAAGATATTCAGGTCACTTACTGGAAGTCGAATCTTTAAAAGCTTTACTGTGACAGAGATTGTCGATCAAGTTTGTTAGCGAGAAACACAAGGCAGTTACGATATATTGCCAGCGTTAAACAGACTCTCTCGCGAATAGGGTACTAAAACCGTACCGTGAGTATCATTGAGCACGCACACCAACGCTTAGCACATATTAATTAGCAGGACTAGATACGAGAGAGCGCAGTTAATGTGAACATTACTATTTAACGTTAGATGCGGAGCTACGCTAATACCAACAACCTAAACTATAAACAAAAACAAGTCATGTTATAAAATAAGTTATATATATGTTGTAAAACAAGGGTGAGATTACTCTACGCTCTCATATTGACAGTTAACAGTATAAACTTCTGAAATTACATCGAACTTTCACGGCAACATAACGAGTTTCTTTCAACTTTAGAATATCGCTTAAGATATATTAGATATAAAATACATTTTTTTTTAATTTATTAGTGTAAGATTTGTTGTACGGCGTATTGGTTCAAATATTTGTTCTATTAAGTCAACAAAAAAGCATTCCAAACCCGTATGCATGAAAGTTTTGATTGAATCAACGGAATGTACATATTTGAATGCACTGTCATGTCATGACGAGGAAAATAAATCCTATTACTATTGTAAATGTGAAAATTTGAAAACATATTTAGATGTTTGTTACTCAATGACGCTTTAACAGCTAAACGAATCTGGCTAAAATTTGGTACAGAGATAGATTATTGTCTGGTATAACAGATGCGAAGGAATCCGAATTCCAGTCGCAGCCAACAGTTATAATAATAATGTAATGATCCAAAATTACAAAGTACCTGGTACTGTATTCTACAGTGTACCTAACACTGTTCGTTTCCAGAATGATCTAAAACAAATGCCTGCGGCGATTATTCTACACCATAACTTCTAGTCATCCCGAGTTCATAAGATACAGCGCACACTTGGATCAAGATTTGCGTATGATACATATACTTCCATGCATAGCAGCTTCCTATAAGCTATTTAGAACAGAATGATTCCTAGGTGGGGCGAGAATGAATTCAATAAAGAAATATTTATCTGAGCAAAATACTGTCACTGGGTGAATTCAAAACCAAACACCAGCCTCGTGCTAGGAACTAACCTGAAGACTGTCAAAGGTTCAACAACCCAGCTTAATGTTGAGCTGCACCTAATGCTGATAATTTATTTACAACCCACAAAAGTTCCGTCTACAAGGTGGAGAGTAAATGAAAGAGTGAAAGTACCCTCATAAAAAACACCCTAAAATAAATAAATGTACCTAATAAATACATACATTAATGCGATCCATTTTCATTAACAAATAAAAAATTATAAATGTATGTACGCGCACAACTGGCTGCATTAATTTTAAGGTTTAAAGCCAGGGCAGCATCAAAGGGCCCCTAAATTAAAACACTTATACAATACCAACTGATTACTACAGTGCGTGCTATCTCTTAACTCTACGTTTCAGTATAGAAAAGTACAAAGAGTTTGGCACCTCGCTAACTCATCGCTATATTTAACTTTTTAATGTTCAACTACCCTCCAGTTTCAGACTGATTTTGTCCGCTATTGTTCAGTTTTAACACTACACTAGGAGTTGAGGAACTACAGTAGATTATTTATGAAATAGGTTCAGTTACTGTGAGTTTCATACCTGATGCATATTCCTAAACTAAAATACATAATACTAGTTTATTTTGGGGGTTTATTAACTTGCTTGTGTTTTTTGTATTTAGATTTTGACCGCGGCTCCGCCCGCGTGGATTTTGTTTATCGAAACCAAATATAGCCTATATTCTTTCTCAAAGTCTGATTTAGCTTTAAACCAAATTTCATCAAAATATGTTCAGTGGTTTAGATGTGAAAACGTAACCTAATGACAGACAGAGTTACTTTCACATGTATAATATTATTATGGATATGGATATAGATTAGACCAAACCAAATTAAATTTGTCTTTATTCATTCTTTTATTTTTCATACCGGGAAAGGTTTCCATGGGGAATGGGAACAGGAAAACTACACAATGCGGGTGGAGTCGCTGACATTATCAAGTTTATAGGTTAAGTTATCAGAGTCCACATAGTTTTCGAGATTTGGCTAACTTGGTCACTGGTACACAAAGCCACGTCTGCCGCGAAATAGGCACCTTCTTCAGAGCCTTGTCAGAAGTCTGTTGTCCACGCAGGTAAGATTGATTTGGTCAAAGATCTTAGTGGGTCCCTTTCTTCATCCAATTTACCAGTCCAACTGCGGATTTGGCTGAACTTTGATATTTTCCGTGAACCAACAGCCATTTGACCTCCACAACCCAAATCGATATCGAAACATTGCAGTTAGAACAGTTGTTGCATTTTTAAGAGCTCCAATTAGCCGTAACGACTGCCATAGATGTTCGTATGGTAACCGGGACTGACGGCTTAACACTCCGAAGCACGACCAGACCAATGCAAATACCCATTTTCAAGCATACAAAATTTAAATTTAGCGGGAATCGAACCCCCGTCCTGCCTAGCGGCCGCGTCCACTACCGCTACGCCACGGAGGCTGTTAAACTTCGCTCAGTGGGCCCCTCTTACGCCCTTAATTATTCCTTAATTATCACTAGATATCACAATGTGAGAACTAAGGTAAGCCGCAATTGCCTAAATTGCAAGTTTCTCCATCATGTTTCTGGTAACTACATTATTAGATACCTGAGGTAATTCACTATGAAATACCCGTTCAACGTTGAAGCCAACTGAGAAAGTTTCCTAAGCTTACAGGTAGGTACTCGTAGCTCGAATAACTCTAACTCTTGTGCAATGGCGAGGAGCTTTACAAATTATCTCTATATGAAGTGAACAGGCCCTCTAGACAAATGTATGGGATTTGACGTATTGGACATGCGTTAACGACTGTCATATACGTCAAATCCCATATATTCGTCATTCTATTCCACCAAACGCCAGCTAGCGTATTGCCACTTGTCTAGAGGGGCTGTTAAACATAACACCATCATCAATGGATGCTTGAATGAAATCAATCTGCATGAGAAATTCGTGACGATTTTGGTACGTTACGATAATACGATTTGATTTTGAAAATTTCTAAATGTATCTTAATTGTAAAATTAATTACCGTACAGAGGAATGGCCCCTCAACATAGGCTACTTATAGCCTATTTATGAGGCAGTACCTCACCCAATCGACTGTAATAGTAGAACAATATTTTAAGTGTGAAGCTTCATTTGATCTTCAAAGCTACAATTGTGATTCCAAAATGGCAAGTATTCGAATTGGTCCCATCCTCTTTTCTATGTGTAGAACAACACATTCCAGGCTGAAGTATCACTCTCATGGAGTGCAAACAATTTCTTAACGTTTTGTTCTTACCGCAGCTAGACTTAGGTTTTTCCAGCACACATGTAAAACATTTAATACTCCTGAGTAACTTACTTGATGATGGTTTGATCAAGCTGAGACCTGCTAGTTAGAAATATTAATATAAATTTTAGAATGCCATGGATTGCAAATAAGCAGGCATGTCACGCTAATCCTCCAGCACCACAGTGACTCCTAGTGAGTTTTGGGAGATTTATGATGTTTCCCTGTGTAGATTATTTAACGATGTTACTGTAGCACCGTTTTAAGACAATTGACCAGCGTATTGACTACTTACATAACACCCGCACCGAATACTTCAAAAGCCCTAATGTTTGTAATGGTAACCCTCATTCCTATGTCACAGCATCAGGCAAGGTGAAATCATATTGACATGACCATTATAAAAAAGTTTTATAAATGAATTGTTACTCCCCGATATGGGAGTACTGTCAGTCTATAAAAAAGGTCGCTTACATAAACGAAATAATCTCACGAAACTGGCCATCGACCCCCATTTCTATTCGATATCTCTTCATAACTCCAATACATCACGTACGTATCGTTTTCTATTCAAAAGCTGTCGCAGAATATCGCCTGAGATTTATAATATGTACTCGGGAACAAAATGATCGTCATTACTCATAAATAGATAAAAGTAAGGATTATCATCGAGTGTTTTACGTGACTGACTATACTGATACGTGAGGCAGAAAGTGTCATCTCTTCTCAGGAATATTGCGCGTAGTTTGGTTTTCTCTCTTCTTGATATCTATTCTATCTCTAAAAATACTTGGGCTATGTTGTATTATCTTGTATCTTGTATTATTTTCTAAGCTTATCCAATAGGATCTGGTCGAGTAAAGAAGTCCCAGCGGCCTTCGGTAAAGCTATTTTTTTGCTCATTCCAAAGAAAGATAGTAACGTAACCAACACAATTTCTAAAATTTTCTCTTCATGGCTTCAATTTAAAATGGCAAATTTCATGATCAATAATAACTATTACAGACCAAATCACCAAAAAGGGTTCCTACCCGGAATTTCAGGATGTCTGGAACACAACTCCTTACTGGGGGAAAGTTTAAAAGATGCCAGATCAAATGAAAAGCAAATAACAATTTGATGGATAGACCTAGTCATTACTCGCGCCGACATGATAAGGTATTAGAAATCATACGTGAGGCTGTAAGTTTGTCGGTAGCTAGAGCGAAAAAAGGATTAACCACAAACCAAAGAAATGACATTGTGTTTGTAAAGGAAGGCTGCTCAAAGAAATCACCTCAAAAGCCATATTCAATTTTGATGGCTACCGTTGACTTGACAATACTCGTAGACACGTATGATAAACACTACAAAATACCGGAGGATATCTGTGCCTCATCATCCAGACCCGACATATTCCTTTTTTCACGATCGCATAGGCGTGCAGTGCTTGTAGAACTCACAGTATCGTGGGAAACCAATATACCTAAAGACCACGCTATAAAGACAAACAAATACTTTGACTTGACTAACGAGTGAACCAAAAACGGCTACGTGGTTAAACTCTACGCCGTAGAAGTAGCAAGGGGAATTCCAGCTAAATCCCTGTATAACCTACTTAAAGACCTCGGATTGCCAAGAGCTTCAGTAAGCTCTTTACTAAATCGAAGATCAAAAGAGGCATTGATAGGATCTTACCAAATATGGATAGGTGGGGGGGGGGAGGACACTACTGACGGTGGAAGTAAGCGCTGATGCATCACAAGGTGGCCACCGTAAACCTGCATCTGGGTCGCAAGACCCAGTCGCCGTCACGGTGTTCCTCCCGCTATACTATATACTCGCTATACGCTATACTATTTCGCTATGAACCCGGCGACCACACGTTAAATCCATGGAATACTGGAAATCGGATCTCTATGGTATATTGTATTAATCCTACTAATGTTACAAAGTTTTGGTACAGGGATACATTGCAGTCTGGAAAACCACATAGGCGACATAACATCATATAGGAATGGTATAATTTTAATCATACACTTAACTGTTACTATTGTTCTTGCTTATTAAATACGTGTACAATAAGCAGCGTCTATAAAGCAAAATATTCACACAACGTTTTCCAACTAGAAACACAACGCTCAAACACAGATGCAAATGGTTATTAAATAAGGTAAGGGATTCAGTTACGAACTAACAGAGACAGTATAACGTTGAACAAACGACAAAATGTAATTGTAGCAATTAATTAAATGCTTTGTTTTACAACTCTGTGTTATTCTCCAACTAGAACACAACGGGTGAACTTTGCGGGTGCACTGCAGTTGTGATATTTAGTTTTCATCATGATCGGGTGGTTTACATCCGTCCAACCAACCCCAGATACGATTTAAAATTTTAACTAGGTACAGGCTGTTGTCCGTATGAGAACGAACAGCAAAATCTGTAAATCATCTCGTAATCAAGGGAATGAATAACAAATCAATATTTATTGATAAAACGCGCTGCATGCAATCACCCTGCATTTATTTTCGTGTTCAAACATAGACAATTTTTCATTTTGCATACTTAATACGACACTTCACTAATTTAATACCTAATAACTACAAAACCGAAAATAAAAAAAGGTTTGGATTATTAGTTATAGAGAATAACCAATACTCCAGAACTATTTCCTTTTTTGATGTTGCTCAAAATATTTTTTCTCTATCTATGCAATTATCTATAATAATTCTCTGCCTTTGCTATAGAATATAGAAAGGTGACTTAAAAGAAAGATCAAGAACCTTGGGTACTTAGACTGTAGATTCTAATCAGACTATCATATTTGAAGTAGTAAGAACTACAAGTCAAACAAATTCATCGACCGTAAAATGAAATTTATTGCCAATAAAAAATCGAAATACCTAAAGTATTAGTGACTCTTTATGAAGTCATGGCCCCTTTTATTTCATAATAACCAATATCCAAGTGTCCGCTCATGGGGGAACTAGTCCTGTTGCATGATTCGCAGGAACCTATTCTGTTTATCCGATCGATATTCTCGATTGCACACAAAGCTTGCACCTCGGATCCTGGAGCCTATTCAATTACTCCTTTCCAACATTTGGTAAATTGGCTTTAACTTAGAAACACTGCCGTATGATCGACAGAGACCATTTGGAAACATACATAACCTATTGTAAATCTCCTTAGGGCGTTATTTTGTTGGCATGAGCCAGATTTACCTTTGAACAAAGCACTCAGTAATAGTCTGCTTCCTCCATATTACTTTAGGAAATTTAGCTACACAATGGTAGCACACAATGACTTACTTACTCAAATGCAATCAATACATATACACACGATTGCATTTCAAAGAGTCTCTAGGCTTAGGATATTGTATCTAGATCTGAATCAAGCATAGCTGAACTTTGGACACTTGTACACGGATAGACATACTTCTATATTTCTTATAGATTGGTATACACCGGAACACCCAGCCTAATGTTAAGAGACATACACACAAATATTTGCACTGAGCGGGAATTACTGTCGAACTCTGTACCGCGATGTCACACAATTAGTCAAGATCGAGTAGGTACTTCCAAAAAGCTAGATTTTTATTTTATTTTACAAAACCTCTTTTTAAATTATTACGTTTATTTGAAACCAAATCAGATTAACTGAATAAACTACTAATAGTTGGACATAAAATAACTATAATACGCGTTCCTGTGTAAGTATCTGTGTATAAAATGTCTCAATTAATGTTTAAGAAACGATAATAGTCTAAGATAGTAAGATAGCAGTAAAATCAGATGGTGTATCTATTTAATCAAAAGAGCAATACCTTAGCTCCGTTTTAATGCATCGAAGAGTACGTGTGGGGATGTCTCCCGGGACGCTCTCACGACGGCGTATAACGTTTGCATTGCCTTGCAGCTAATAATGCAACTCCCTAAGGTAAAGCCAAGAACATTGTGATTATTTTTTAATATCAATGTTGCGGAGTTTAGAAGAAATAATGTTTAGTGGCTTGCGCTACATCGGTGCGGGAAAGTTCTGGTTTAGTAGTTTTCTAGTCTTTAGTTTAGAAGAAGAAAATATGGGACATTTTTGAATGTGTTTAATTATATACCTACTACTTTAACTTTAACTAGAGAAAATGGATAGTCAAATCTGATGTCTATGGATATAGACAGGTTTACACCAACACCGTCACAATAATTTACAGTCACATTATGCTCAACACGTGCAGTTACACACAAACACACACATGTACACAAGTATGCAGATTTTTGCTTATAGCTTATACCTACGACTCTTTTGATGATGAATCTTTTGGTCCTTTTTATTCCATCAATGAATACAAACAAAATCAACGGATGTGATGTCGGGCTTGATTGATATAATCGATGAAATTATTTCGCAGAATAATATGAAGCTTAAGCCAATAAGGAAAATGCATATCATATCGTGTCTATAGAATAACATGTTTACGTCAGTAGACGATCGAATGCTCATAATCAAGGTCTGACGTGGTGATATTACCAAATCCTCCTGATTACTTGATTTCCACGGACCTGTTCTTTAAACGTAATTTTAATCGTCGTAAATGTTCATGAATACAAAGTTCAGCTATGCTATTACGCAAATAAGTAATGATTGTATTTGAAGGAATGTTATGAACACCTGAATCGAATAAAGTAATACCTTTTATGATCAAAAATATATTAATTAACTGTGAAAAATGAGATCTCTAGTTAGTAATATTGCAAAAAGAGTTTTTTTTTAAATATGTGGACGTCACCTGTAATTAACTTCGGTAAGTAATTATGAATGATGACGAACAAGTTGGAAAAGTTAGAAAGATTTAACAAAATGTATCTATAAATGTCTAAATTACCCGATATATATCATATTCATACCAACATCCCAAGCTAGGAGATGTAATAAAAACACTGTTAACAGTGTGTACCCGAATGGGCACTCTAACCTGATATTAATAAAGTAACATTTTTGGTGGCAGATGAAGGAGATAAAATTTCATAGCATCCAACTCTCGCTGTTACTAAATGCATGCACGTAACTGTTTATCTACGGGATATGCGCTCGTAAATCCTGCAAAATTAAATAAAGTGATTCTGGAATTTCGTTCGAAGCAGCTTAATCTTGCAATAAAACTAGTTCAGAACATAACGTCTTTCATTATGCCCTTTAAGTGAATGTTGTATTTCCGTGAAGGCATTACTCTGACATGAAGAATAAATTGCTGTATATTCTTATCTTTTTTTTTTTTCTTACATGCGGGATAATCCCCACGTATACCCACTCCTCCGGAGCCGGAGGGGTAGGTTATGTCGGACTCGAACCGACTAAACCGCACGCCGTCTGTGGGTCGTAGTGCTAGGCCGAAGGTGAGGTTGTCTTGCGACATATCCCTCGCACCCCGGTTGACCCAGGGCCATCCCTTTCGGTCAGGCCCTCCTTGGGAGGGGGGACCACGCGGTCCCCGACTCGCTGCCGCCGTGGCCTCCTTCTGCTAGGGTGACGAGCGGCTCCACCCGTCACACTCAGGCCCGCGCTCATGGGGGGCGGAGGTCGGTTTGCGCCCTCCGACGCCGACTCCTTATCCGACTTCTTATCTAGAAACATCAGAATATATTTAGTAACAAGTTTGGGCTGAATGTATTCTTTTTTCGGTTCCGGGCGGAGGAATGGGAATAACCTATTTTAGACAAACTCAAAGTAGGTAAGTATAGCCTAACTACATTGTGTTATGGATTCCAGAATATGTAAACACATAACAACCTTTTTTTGATAATAATATCTGCCTTCAACTACCTCAATGTATGCATGACCCTAAGGTAGACTACAAGATAATGCCTGTGGCATTAAGTCCGCCTTTGTACAAACATAATAATTTGAAAAAGAAAGATATTCATAAAACACCCAGTCCAGTATAAATTTCCAAATATATGGATTACGATAGGAAAAAGTGAATCGCTCAGGCGGGTCTGGAACCCGCGATCTTTCCCTTACAGGGGGAATGCTCTGACCACTGAGCAATCCGAATTCTCCTATACATATATAGTCTAAGAACATGGGAAGATGATGTTGACCTTTTCCAATTTATAAGAAAAGTTACCGTACTAATTGCTTACCGAATTGATTGGTCTAAACTCTAAACCTATGTTTATGCATACGCTTTAAACCACCTAAATCAAATAACCAGCAGTCACCAAACCACTCATTTGAAAGATCAAGTTCTTGTTCATTATATCCTCAGGTATGTTTATTTTCCTAAAATTAGCTTAACATATCATACCCTAATAAATTTTCAGTTGGCTTCTAAGCTTATCATCAAATGTAATAATGTGTAATATCTTCAGGCAAGATTTCAATTACTAATAAGTGTAGTATATTATTATTCATATCAAATAGATTGCCTCAAGGTATCGCAATTTCAAACAAAATTACTTGAGCGTTATGAAGAGGCTTTAGAATTTTAGAAAATTGGCTTTACGGGAATATTTTAGAACAATTAAGGGGTGTAAGAGACCTCACGAAGATGTCTGGGGTAAAGCTCATATGCAACCCATACACTTGCTAATTGTCCTGGGCCCAGGGTGTCTTCTTTTTCTTTACTCTTGGGGTCAGGAAGCAAAAGCTTCTATGAAAACTGTTTATGTCAAATTAAAAAGGTAAGAAAGAAGTAAAGGACCCCGTTCGAAATGAAAGCTTCGGGTACAACTGGGGACAAAAACGCTAAGATGATAATGATGATTATGAATAAAAGTATTAAAAACATTTTCTTGCAATTATAAGTTGAAGATCGTATATATTTATATACCCGTATGGCGTACTATACGTTTTTCTTTCGAAGTTCTGCCCCTCTAGACAAGTGGCAATTCGTTAATCGGCGTTTGATGGAATAGAATGACGAATATATGGGATTTGACGTTTTTGACAGTCGTTAACGCATGTCAAATGTGTCAAATCCCATACATTCGTCATTCTATTCCATCAAACGCCGGCCAACGAATTGCCACTTGTCTAGAGGGGCTGATTAACAATAGTTTGGCAACTCTTCAACAGACGAATTCCATAAAAACTCTGTGCTTGAGTTATGTCCAATGGATGGATTAATTTCCAATTAAGAATCCAGACATATACATAAGACAAGATGAAACCCCTATTTTCTCTGAGAACGCAATCTCAAGTACCAGTCCAGTCGTCCTAGTTTACGACATCGATCGACGGTAAGCAAGCGTAATACAATCCGCACAAAGATTGGATCTGCACAAACGATGTTATCATAGCTTTGACTTATTCCCGATCGCCACTGACGAATGTAATGAGGTTGGCAGTGAAGCCAAAACGTCTGCATTTAAGAATATTTTAGAGACGACAGTTTATTATTTGCTGATTCAGGAGCAAATGAACCATGTTTTGATAGTTTCTCAGCAGAAAATTCAACTTGTAATAACTGTTCGTATATCTTCATAATGTTTTCAAAGTTGCGTCCAATTGGTTTTACCTGGAGGCGGCTACCGCTGGACTCCTAACCCTAAGAAAGAGAGAGGAAAGCTGCACTAGAGCCTCGACCGTCAACAGCCGATGTACCGGCTTGAAACTGAATTTGTCTTGGGCACCGGCGATCTTGCTGGATTGGGATGGTACACCCTGATTATAGTTCAGGTTGTACCGGCCCACAATACTATATTTGTTGTGTGCAGATAATGCTGCTTTGGTGTGAAATGTATCATCATCGTAAATGTATGTATAATAAGCAAATTGGTATCTTGTCTGAAGCAAATCCGATCATTGATCCTTAAATTGTCATCGATTTGCCGTTACTTATCTAATCTTGGTCTGATAATACGACATTAAGTTTCTCAATAAATTTCGCACGGAACCAGGGCGTGAACTCCGCAGGGGCCTATAAGCCCGTCGCTCGCTTACGAATAAAACTGTATTAAGCGTACTTAGAATAATAACAAAGTTACTGATCTTGTTATGTCATTTGAGCGTCGCGTGTAGGATTGTGTACGGGTATAACAAACGGTTCTGTTGCATCTTTTGGGGGGCTACCATGAAACATTCGAAACTGCACGCCCGCACGAAACACAAACGAATGTCGTCATTTAGCCATGTAGGTATCATGAAATCACTACGGTTATCTTACAGCTCAGTTTTTCACAAGCTATCCTCGGAACCGATTACTGAATAAATGTAGAAGCAATTGGTCGAGACTTCGATTTTATAGTAGATCTTATTGCTCTCTCACAAAGGTAATTTAAGCTTCGGACCAAAGACTTCTATGAAAATTAGTACTAGGTACAGTCAGCGACAGAAATATGTTGACCTACGAAGTCTCAAAGTAACCTTAAAACTAAGATATTAAGAGCAAACCAAACAGTTTTATTGATTTAAATTGTCTGAATTAAAGGTGTGTACCAAATACCACGGACGAAGGGGGAAAATCAAGGAATTAAGGTCATTTTAAGCATTTGGTTCATCAACATCTTTCTGATCCTGGCTATACTATTAAAACAAATTTGGGTCAGGGTTCCTGAATGAGGCGAGAATGAATATCAAATTTGGAACGGAACGCAGATTGGATTGAAATTAACGAATTTTGACATCTTTAAAAATAAAGGTTGTGGTCCTAAATCGATGCAAATGTTTTATACAGTACAGTAGTGTCTACATAGAAGTCATTGAAGTCAACTTTAAATGCGTTGACTCAGTAGCTATTTAGTGCCATGAAATAACTCATTTTTGTGGTGGTAATGACAAAACTTGTTATGATTGACCCACAGTGCAATCAATACAATTTATGTAAAATATAAAAGGCTAGAGGCTACAAACTGAATACCAACTTTTGGGTCTGTACATGCGAATTAATTCAAATTAAACGACCCCTCGGCGTTTGTCAATTAAAACGTCTAACAATCTTAAACTTAAATGAAAAGGGGGATCTTGAATGTTTTGTCGTTTCAATGCGTCCTTTTTATGCAAATACAAGATCTTTCGTCGAAAAGTTTCACGCCGCCAACGTTTCTAAGGTCGCACTCGATTCGTTTAGTGTGGCCCGCTTTAATGTCATTATTTGAATTAAGAAGTCAACGAATTTAATTTGACTAAACAACTGCCCGGTTTTACTTTATGCCGTTTTTTAAATAAAACATGCTTAAATGGGTGTTCCACTGCTGAGAAATCAGTTAACATATAAAGGAAACTACTGCATACGTGGTAGGACAAAGATGAGAACCGTTCATTCATCCAAAACAAAATATAGATTGCTCTGGTAATGGTTGTTTACTAAAATTACGCATTAGTTCACTGTTATTATCATTTAAATGCTTGCGGCTATTCCCACACACAAAACACACACACTTCCGAGGTTTGAGTAAGTCAGAGCCTTAAAATATATATAATCATCACCTAAAAACTTAGCTTTGGCTTATTTTTTTATACATCTGAGGTGGCAGACAAGCAAATGACCCACCTGATGGTAAGTGGTAACCGTGGCCTATGGATATGTGCAACACCAGTGGAGTCATACTCGTGCTGCTGACCCTGTATACACAGAGTTGCTGGGCCGTTAGTGTAGAAGACAAAGCTGGAATAGCCTTTGGTCTTGCCACTGACAGCACAAAACCTTTCCAGTGGGGAAATGATGCTGTCGGACCTCCCAACCTGAAGAGGAAAGTCGGCACTAGAGCCTCCTCTGTCAATCAACAGTGTATCAGCTTGCACGTGAAGTTGGCTTGGCCCCGAAGGTCCTAGCGAAGCCCCATGCAATATCTCTTGATGAGAATTATAAAAATAACACCTCGAACGACTGTAGTGTAGTACTAGGATTTTATTGCCGCCTCTCCCTAACTGAGGGGAAGGTATGACGTAGCTTCAAATAAAAACAATAATAATCACATAAAAAAGTAAATAAGTTAGGATATTATTTCAATAAAAATAATAGTTATCAAATTATGGTAAGAGAATTTTCCATGATTGCTGAAATATATAATACCAAAAATATAATTATATACATTATGTTGTTCAAGTATAATAAAAACCATCCATAATTCGGCAAAACATTTTTCCAGGAGGAAAAATAATGAAGTAGCCATTATCTCTATAACGATGTGATTTGCCTATAATTTTGATGATTTTCCTTTCACAACAAGCTCAATAGCTTGTTATCGAAGAATAACCATCAATATTAAAACTCTCGAAAAATATCTGTTTTTATGATATATTGTATATAAGGTTCATTGCTCTATTTACTGTATTTCTTTAAGACACGCGTAAGTGGGTAGCCAAGCCGAAGTTGATGTCTCAGATCATACGCTAATGAAATTGATAAAATGCATTTTTTTGCATGAAAGTTTTTATGGCAGTATAGTAAGTATGTTAGAACAGAAGCAAGTGGCGAGCTGTTGTCTCTACTTGCCCCAGAGAAGAAAAGTTCGTGTTAAGTGAATACCTAGCAGTAACTGAAATTAGTAGCATCCTCCTTCATACCATCAGCTATAAGTTAAATTAACTAAATAAGGAGTGTATTCATGACACTTGTGTTACTGAACAGGGTTCAAACCCTGCTGTGCAATTCCTTAAGGTTTCAGCGTCAAGCGCAGCGCTGAGACAACCTTGATGAAGATTATAAGTCTTCAGGCTTTCACGGCCGGCGTTGCATGTAAAATATACTGCTTCCGGGCTGTCTGGGCGCAGTCGCCCGGCCCTGCGCTACTGAAGATGTCGACCGCAGTGATCGACGAAACGTCTGGAACGCAAGTTTCACATAGACCACGGCCAGACAGCCCATATATTCTACTTTATAAAGATTGTCATTGTTCGGACTGCTTGACGTCACTGAATATCGACCAGTCAAAATCTCTATCACGCTGTCCACGTTCGACGCTGAATGCTTGGAGAATTGTAAAGCTGTTCATTTTCATTTACATTCATTGTTATAGTCATTTATCATCATCATCCATACATTAGTCCCAGGTCCTGGGCAAGTACTGAGGTCATTATTTTAGTCATTAATTTTATGATAAACTGAAACAATATTATAATTTTCTTCAGACAGCTACCTAATATAACAAAGAAATCTAATTTCTAAACCGTTAATTCGTCAAATAAACTTACTTGGCCCTATCAGTGAGATCGCCCCTTTATATTTGTCCTGTAGGATTTACAAAAGCGTCTTGAATCCTTGGAATAATTTTACTTTATGAGAGCTCAACAGCTTGACTTTTGCTCACGTTGCTGTTGTTTTGAAGTGAACCTTGAACGAGGCGATCAGGGGAACGGTTACAGTGGTTTAGTTCTTATCAAATCCTCAGTTACGATGCGGTTATTATTCAAGTTAAATCCTTTCTTTTTTGTATTTAATACAATGCAAAAATAATAATTGACTCGGGACTAGTAGAAAGTCGGTGGCGTCAAAGATGCAAAACGCGATCTTACTCTGCAATATTCGTATAGATCGGCGGTTTCTATTCCGGCCGACTGCTGTCTTACCGCCTCTCCCCAATTTTAGGGGAGGCGTGATACTACTGAATGTGGGCCACCATTACATACACGTACCATGTTAACAATGGTGGCACTGAGCTTGAAGGCCTCATCAAAAGAGGATTATCGTCGCAGCACCGCGTGACACCCAATGGTCCCACTAGTGCTGCGACCACAATCACCCCTTCCCGGCTATGCACTTCCTGACATCTGAACGATTACTGTAGAGGGTTTTTCGCAATCGTGCACGGCCGAAATTTGTGACAAATTTGTGCCATCACATTTCTACCACCATTAATATCAATTCACATCAGTTTCACAAGTAGATACTCATTATTCTCGTACATCCTATTTAATCATGTATAATTACAAATGCAAGTTAGGCCCTATTTATTAGAGAAGCGTGATGTGCGAATAATGTCACAGCCGACTGATTAGTGGGGACAATCATGCAAATATTCCGTCGGATATCTAATTGCGATGTAGATTTATGAACACACACAGATTTTGGTAGAAATTATCACAGCTATTAAACTGATAGATTTTACTGTGAAGTTTTAATATGTGTGATATTTTGTGAGCATTACATCCTTCGCATAAGCGATTATTTTGAAATATATATCAGTAATATACAAAAATAATGGTGCTATATTCCATAAGTTATTAGACAAAACTCTATATAAAACACCCTTAGGTATGATCGCAAGACTCGTAAGTAAAACAAAAATGTTATTATGATAAAAGCTTAAGTGCGATTCTGTGTTTTTAATCAATTAGTGTTGCTTTATATCTCCTAGACGACTCCTTCAATTTATAAAAGTGTGAAGCTGTGTAGATTATATTAGATTATACATAAGTATATATTAAGTTGTTCTATTATTTTTCTTGTCATTGAAAGGGTGAGAGAAAGGAATAATAAACGTGGATGTACCGTCGTTCATTAAGGTGCAGTCGTTAACGTAAATTGTCGAATCGCTTTGACATTTGATTCTGCATTTTATAGTTACGTTCTATTTCTTTAATAAATTATAAGGCCGGGTAAGCTAATGGATGTTTATATAAATAAGATGTTTATAGAATATAATCAAAGTTAATTTTCTAACGTCGAAATATCCCTTTCTTTAGCTAGTTATAAAGCCCATTACCACCTCATTGGTTTGTGAACACGGTCAATTGACACAACAATCTGTTACAACATATTAGAATAATTCTGGGGGTACGCGTGTATCCTAAGCTAAGTGTATCTAAGCTCGCCTTTGTACATATTATCTCTTTTATTTGTTTCAATACTATGTAAGTGTACAATAAAGAATAAAATAAAATAAAATAAAACTTTGGCATATATAGCTAAATGACATGAAAAATAATTATCCCTATAAACCTACCCGAGTAAGCTTCAGGCGAGAATCTTAGGAAATGAGTTCATCCATGTACAACCACGTCCATAGGTACATGTAGCTTTGCTTACATAATAACATAGTTATCATTATTTCAAGCGATTAACACCGCCTACCATGTAGATCGGCTCGGCTTCATTCAGAAAGATTTTGAAGTGTTACTTTGGGGAAAGAAGGACAAGACAGAGAGACAAAGGGACGGATGGGCGGATGGACATACAGACAGGTAGACAGACTTAAGCTATTGCATAACTTTTATCGCGGGCTTTGAGCGCGGCGACCGAATCAAGAAAATGCAATAGCTTTACCGCTGCAGTCCCCGAGTGCCACAGTCATTTTTTTACACATATAATACACGTCAATTTGACTTCACCTTGCCTTATGGTAGGCTGAAGGCATTGTCTCAGCAGAGAAGGGCCCCATTACAGACACGTAGCATGTTACAATGGTGGCACTACAGCTTGACGGCCCCATCAGATGCTTTCTCACGCCCCGCTTAAGGACCTGAGACTGTAGGAAGACGGAAACACGATGTTCTTTTCGAAATAACTCTGATATGGTTATATAAACTATCATGGTCACTCACATTATTATCAGAGGTATATGTGCTTGCAACAGCGCCCAAATATCGGAAACTCGATACTTTCCAACATGGTAAATATCCGGATCTTCTTATAATAACTCTGATATGACTTTTGACCAATATTTAACGGTCTAATATATTTGCCCGTCTGCACGAGTATACCCGACAGCCAGGAGATATGCAACTATGGCGACTATTAGACGTCGACGTGACCTGTCGTCTATGCATTTTAAAATATTATCAATATATTGATAGGATCATAAAGGTATCGATATATATGATGATGGCCTCTGTGGCGTAGCGGTATGCGTAGTGGCGTGAGCAGTCCGACTGGGGAAGTACCTCCGCTCTACATAATACCGTGGCCCTAATAACCTTGTATTGTGTTCCCGGCGGTGAGTAGCGCAGCCAGAAGTCACTAGAGAGTTTTTGTGCTGTCAGATTCCTGCTTTGTAACCCTCACTGATGGCATAAAAACTCTGTGTTTACAGGGTCGGCAGCACGAGTGTGACCTCCCTGGTGTTACCCACGTCCAAAGGCCACGGTAACCACTTTCCATCAGGTGGACCGTGTGCTTGTCTGCCAACTCAGTTGT
This sequence comes from Eilema caniola, assembly GCA_949126895.1. NCBI lineage: Eukaryota > Metazoa > Arthropoda > Insecta > Lepidoptera > Erebidae > Eilema > Eilema caniola. The sequence goes on along the minus strand of OX421460.1, from coordinate 8,079,584 downwards.
TTACAAAAAAGTATCTATCTAAGTCTAAGTACCTAAGTTCGGTTCGCCGATGATATTGTCATTATGGCAAAATCACAGGAGGACTTGAACACCATGCTCGAAGACCTCAATAAAGTGTCCCAACAGGCGGGCCTTAAGATGAATACAGAAAAAACAAAGATTATGTCAAATGTCCATGTTGCACCTCTACCGGTTCTTGTTAGGGACTCAGTCTTAGAAGCTGTTGACGAGTACATCTACTTGGGTCAACTGATCCAGGTAGGCAATTCCAGCTCCGAAGACGAGATCAATCGACGAATACGTCTCGGCTGGTCAGCGTTCGAGAAGCTACGAGATGTCTTCTCGTCCGACATACCTCAGTGCCTGAAGACGAAGGTCCTCAATCACTGTGTGTTACCAATCATGACTTACTATAGGTCTCATTAAAAACTTAAAATCGCTTAATCTAATCTCTTAATCTCAATCTAATCGAGCTATGGAGAGGGCTATGCTCGGTATTTCCCTACGTGATCGCGTCAGAAATAATAATATCCGTAGGAGAACAAAAGTTTATAACGTAGCCCAGCGAATTAGCTCGTTGAAGTGGCAGTGGGCGGGACACATAGCGCGCAGAACAGATGGCCGATGGAGCAAGAAAGTTCTGGAATGGGCAAAAGTAGTGTAGGACGCCCAATGACCAGATGGAAGGACAACCACATCAAGGTCACCGGGAAGGGCTGGATGCGGGCTGCTTTAGATCGATCGTCTGGAAGTCCATAGGTGAGGCCTATGTTCAACAGTGTACTTTGTGCGGCTGATATATGAAGAAGTATGTTTATCCGCATTCTAAATTGATTTTATAATAATATACTAGCTAAGGTCTAGATAGCTTAGTGCACAATGTTGTAGTTTAACTGTGGAGCCCTCGTGTTTTGAAGCCAATATCTTATTGCGACTTGCGCTACTGTAAGTCTTTGAAGTCAAGATATTTCTGACGCTGACTGTACGCTCGACGACAACTTGCCCTCATCAAAAACGCTGATGAATGACTCAGCGCCGCTCTTGTGCTAATTTGAACATTGTCTCCATAGTGGCAGGGTGATAGATGTGCACAATATTATTTGTATCACTTTCGGTTGACTTTAATAATTTGCAAATTACTGTAAAAACTTAACGTACACGGTTTTACACGTCCTAGAGCAGATTTCATACATATACTAGAGAAAAACTGACTCACGACTTTTTCCCTCCAAGATATGCAAAGGAAAGCTCGCTATCCAACACACTGCACGGGCATCCACTGTCATGTGCTTTTGCGTCGCTCTTTTTTCAGTATATTATTAATTTGATCAATGTCTACGGTCAGAATTCACATTTTAATTTACACACCAAAATTTTATTTAGTCATTGCTAATCACAGTGAACTAATAAATTTATTTCATTAATCACCCTTACTTAGAAACTGTATGTGCAACTATTCATCCAAAATACCTCAATATTGTACAAGCTCGCTTAGTCATACATGCTCACCCTTGCGGCCACTCCACACGCGTACAAAGCCACAAATTTGTTAAATTATCGTCCTTTGAGCTAAACTTGACGTAATTCCGGCGAACTACGGCCGTGGGTACTTATGTGGAACTTAGGTGATAACGTTATGGCGGTAACCTGGGCCCGAACTTCTCAAATACTAATGAATCTACATTGGTAGGTATAGTAACCGTAGTTTTGCACGGCCTAACGTATTTAAGAGACGTAACCAGTATCTAAGTATTACTTTAATGGCTGACGGTGCGTACTGATGAATACTCCAAGTACATCACAAACAAGTGCGTAGCTACGTCAGGGTTAAGATCGTATAGAACTTTTGCAGGAGGTAGCAAAAGGAATAATTATAATTCTTTCAGCTCGTGGGAATAGTTTCGTCGGTTGGGAACGGAAATCGTCGTTGACTCTGGTACAGCTAGTTGAAGACGCTATATTTATTTTTCTTTAAGGTTTATTAAGGCAATATTTTTAACTTTTCTTTTGTTCTTGAACTTATTATTCACAATTAATCATTTTAATTCATGACTGCCTCGGCGTAATTTTGCAGTACTCCTTCAAAGTCCTCGCAAAAAATCACTGGCTGCAGTGGACCTGGCTATGTGGGCCCCTTCTTAATAGATTCAGGCAGGTCGGTGTCGGCTAGCTGTGCGCTGATGGCTGTAATTGTGGTGCACAGCTACACACAATGAATTACCGCAAGTGCCCGCTGTGCCCCTTAGACCTAGGCAGTTGGAATCCTGAACGAAGCATCACGTACTTACCTAGCGATCAATAATGCTCTGGACGGAAAAGATCTAATCCTACTATCTTAGTTCTTACTAATATTACAAATTTAAAAAGTTTGTGAAAATGTTTGTTAGCTACTCAATCATCTTCAAACAACTGAACGGATGTCGCTGACGTTCAGGGATAGACTGTAGGCTAGACTAACACGCAGGCTAAATTTTAAAGATCAGAATTCCGCACATTTAGAGCACCAGATCTCTTTTGAGATATATCGCTATCGAAGCGATGAAGAAGAAGGTGTACTAACTTATGCTGTGTAACAAAATAAATAAAAGTACCTCTTCCATCATGCTTGATCCATAAAAATCAATTTCGTTCACATGAGACTGGGAGCGATTACATAAGGGATCATTTACCGAGTACAAACACGCGCACCTATGCTTCTGAAGGTTCATCACAGCGACACAGGCTTCAGATTAGCAATCTCTCGAGAAAGTATTAGCTCGCAAGACGTTATTTACCGACCGCCTGCCTGATTTCAATCGGAGCTTCGATTTGCAGAGTGGAAGGCTTCTTGATAGGGATGTAATAAAGTATAGATCATTTGTGATGTCGATTAAAAAGTAAGAATAAAATTTAGATAAATTTAATCTAGACTAGACAATCTAAACAGCCTACATAATTAAGATGAGGTTACTTTTGAATGGATACTAGGAAACTTTACTACTATACTATAGTACCATAAAATACGTTCAATTTAAACCAACAAAGATATCTAAGTATTTTCTCAAACTCCCTCGTAAAACGATTGATCATAGTCCCGTTCCAAGCCAACCTAACCTAAAGGGCTAAAGTTATAAAGTCTTTATTTTTAAACATATGGAATTGTTACTCACAAATATGTAGTAAATCAAAACAATCAAACTTTTCGAAACAATAAATTTAACCCATCGCGTGTGAACACTTATAAACTAACTACAAAAATCGGTAACTACTATTAACTAAAGTATCGATAACTGTTTAATTTAATTACAGTGCATCTCTTCGCTCAGAATATCTAGATTGAGGAATGGAGCTGAATTGATACCGTCGCGGCACAGTGGTATCTAACGAGCGAGAGGCGACAATGCAAATTGCACCGAGCGGAAAGGTGGCGACGCTCTTATAAATAATTACTATTTTGTTTATATACCCGTACTTAGTTGGAGCAAACGAGTCTTAGAGTGGAGACTGCGAGAAGATTATCGGAAGGTAGGACGCCCCCCTAGCTATTTGGACTGACGATCTGACAAATGTGGCTGGGACAGACTAGGTGCGGAAGGCAGAATATTGGCAATAATGGCGCACCCTGGGAGAGTCCACTGCTGGACTGCAATAGACTAATAGATTATATACTGATACCAGCACCACGGCGGAGTCACGAGCACCAGCTCCGCCCGCGTCGTTGTTAATAATCAGTCGTTCTACTTAACCAATTAATTTCAAACTGGCTGTAGAATTTAAATATAAACACTTTTAAAATAATCCGCATCAATATTAGTTTAGTAGTTTTTGCATCCATTGCGCACAAACAGGCATGAATTAAAAAAGATGAAAAATTTACAAAATTATCACATAATCCAAATTACTCTATATTTAGATTAAAGTACTGATTTCTACATGGTTTCGGCAAAAGAGTTTATTGTTATTAAACATAATATTTTATGATCTTCATAACCAACAAATATTGAAATCCCTGCAAGTGCTCGCTCCTCAGAGCAATAAACCAACCGGAGACGCCACTAACACGCAAACCCCGCTGCCAAAGGTATGAGACAGCGGGTCATGCACGTTATATAAAACTAGTTGCCGCGCTTCCCGCGCCATTTTGACGCACGGCTCACTGAGTTAACTTCTCCTATTAAAATGCCGATTTGCTGTGTATTTTAGTGTAAAAAGCGATCAGCGACATTAAATAAACAAAAGGATAACATTACCTTTCACCTGTAAGTAAAATTTCGTTCAAATAATATCAATTAATTCATTAAATTATCAAAAAATCAAAAAAAGTATGCTAATTGACAGTGTTACCAATGTATGAACCAGACTGAAATCTGGGGTAATTTTTAAGCTAATGCTTCTTACAATTTAATCAATTTTTTATTAAGCTTAATAATATTTTACACAGTATATTTTTTATACCACTTAGATGGCAGACAAGCACACGGTCCAACTGATGGAAAGTGGATACCGAGGCCTATAGCATGTTTATAGTTACTGCGTAAAAACCGCGGTGAGCCGAGTTCATAAATAATAATATTGTTGACATTCTAAGTGGAACATGACGCTCAACTTTGCTTCAAGTTTAAATTATCGCTGTAGTTACGTGTTGAAAGCTATATTTACTATATCGAATAAGAACGAAGGGATCGTTGTTTAAAACAATACCTAAGTCATATCTTCAATTAATATGAAGAAATATTTATTTTTAACTTATTATAACATAATCTAGTTTTTCAAAACCCTGTAAAGATTACTAACATTTGCTGTCATAGCATCATAGCCTTTCAACCAATAGTACCAATGCACACAGATATAATTCAATATGAGAGTATTGTTATCTTACATTCGAAAATAAAATATTTCGAAAAAAAAGCGAAATATTTTGTAGGAAGTTGGCCACACTTTGCCAGAATTAGAGCTGGGACAGCATAATGACCAATATCGATATCAATATTCCAGTACCATATTAACAATTTTAACGTAAATTTTTAGATTCCCAAAAGAACTATTACTATGTACCGCTTGGGTCCAATTTTGTGGGAACCATGTTTCGTGGGTGCCGAGAAGTACAATTTGCTCACAGCATTTTAAAAGTTCCTGTTTTTTAATACAATCAAACAATAAGGGAAAATTGATTCAGGGCGCTGTACCAACGTTGATATTACCCAAGGTACATTTTATTATTGTACTAGGTCCTGATTTTCAGCTTAGTAGTTAACCCTTCTAATATTAGGTATACATATGAAATTGGTGTTATAAAACGATATATAAGCTTATTTTTTTTACAGTTTTTTTATTTAATCAATCAAAGTTTGTACCGTTGTTATCTATGCACTTTTGCCATTTTATAGGCAGTTCATTGATTCAAGTCAAGTCAATCAACAATCTGATTAAAGTAGTTTTGTTTTGGACTGCCTAATCTGAATTGAACTTTTTTCAACTAAGAAATACTCCAAAAATACTCCAGATTTGTGGAGTGGAGTGGATCAAGGTCCGGGAAGTATGGTGAGTGATGGGGACATTCCAACATTCCTTCTCTACTTTAACGACCGTCTGTTGGTCTGGTGTGGTCTAACGTTGTCCTGAAGCAGCAGTGGGCTAGAACAGTTCACCAATCTCGGCCGATTAACGGCTAGCTGTACTGGATGTTGCAGATTAAAATGGCCAGTTCTATACAACGCCAATTTCATATGTAAGGAGTATTAAAAGTGTAGAAAAAGTATTCAATAAAATAAAAAGCCTTTTATTAATCACTTATTTAAAATTAATATAAATAATTAACTTATTTATTGTTACTTTGGTACCTGTATTTCATACGAGAACCCCTTATTGGGGGACTTCATCGTCGGGTCCCACGACTGATTAAAATAACTCTAATGGAATTTATTTTGGACAATTTTTGGCCATTTCATAGTGCTAAATCTACAAAGACTTACAAAATTATTAGCAAAACCCCTGTACACAGTACCTATTTCATTAAAGAATGCATATTCTATTTAATAAATATTATTTTAACGACGTTATAATACGTAAAAAAGTCATCACATATGATAATTGATAATTACCTTCACGCATTTGAAACACAAAATCCTCGATACATAATATCGACATGGTCAAGCTCTAGCTTGTTTACATTAATGAGATGTCACTGATAGAGGTCCCTGTGTGCGAATGTGAGTGTGTGCGTATAGTTTAAATTAGTGTTCAACATTTTTGTTGTGTGAGTGCATAGCGACGTGATTTCAAAATGCATTAGTAGTTGACAGTTAAATTAGTGTGCGTCCCCCGTCCCCCGCTGAAAGTGGCAGACTTTTGTTCGTACAAAATAGCGCGCGAGTCCACTCCGTTTGGTTTATTGCTCTGAGGCTCGCTCCTAAAACATGGTTACAACTGGCACCAACGAACTGTCTATTTGAAATTTCAATTCGGCAAACCTACAGAATGGTGTACAGGAAGTACAGGCTGAAAAGATATAAAATAGTGTGTCACATGTGGTGAATATTTTCACGTATATCTACGTGAAAATATTCACCACATGTGACACACTATGACACACTAGTGAATATGCGAGATACGACAAACCTTCCTATAATTTTTTATCAGTCGCTAAACAGTTATGAAAGGCTAACTTTGTACACAACTCAAATTACCCTTTTATTTTCGGTTGATTGATATGTCGATACATTACACATACATCCCTATACTGTAATAACTTCAAAAGTTATACGTGCCGATATGGAATATCGGTTATCGGTTGTAAAAGTTGTATTAAAATGTTCCATAACGTCTGATATCCAGTGGATATAAACAGAAGAAAATACTGAGAAGAAATTTTAACGACTAAATAAGAAATAAAAGATTGGTTATGGGTCAGACGTTGGGTGAACGTCATTATGTGAGATTAGGCCGTGTATATCAAATGTTGCGCTTTAATAAATATTCCAAATCAGTTTGCAACAGTCGTGTAAACTTCCGACGCTGTCATTAATAATAAGGCAAAAATATCAATAAATCAATAAGCCAGTTCACTTCCACAGCAGGATATAACCCTTTACCAATGTATGCATTAGCACTCGGTCTTGCTGGTTGTGAAAGTAATAACATAACGTGTCAAAAATATTATTAACGTAGAAGCAAAAGCCCTAAACTGCAAAATTATACATATTTAAATACATTTTCATTTGAATCATAAGGTGTATTTTATTTGAATTATCCCCAGCATATAACAAAGATATGTAAAAGAACACAATATAAAGACAATTAGTAAATTATGGTACAAGTGTGTAAAGTTGACGATTACCGCTGAGGCGTCATTAAGACCCAAGCCATTAGTTGAGGGTCTGAAAAGAGCCAAGAACAATAATCAGCAATACACACGTGTATCATACTATGTTTTTCAACACTTTTGTGAATTAAATAATACTAAAATAGATATTTACATTTGCAGTTTTCCGGTAGTAAACTTTCCCTAACGTTAAGGGCTTTACATCAATCACGTCATTTATCGGACGTTGTACAGCAAAAAGCATTTTCTTCATAACTAGTACTTGTAGACATTTTAAATAATAAATAACTATAATTTCAAAAGTGATAATGTGCTGTGATCTCATATGCGCGCGTAACTCGATCGGCCGTTAACTAAAAGGAGTTACTTTTTTGTCGCGGATTAAATGGGGAACTCAATTTTTTTACAAAGAAAACAAAAGGTTTTAGTTAATTGAGTGAAAGTTTTGTTTATTAAACACGTATAAGTTGAAATTATCTACTCAAACACGACGTTGCATTTACTACCTGAAAACTGCAAGGGTAAATATCAATTTAAGTATTATTATTCACAAGAGTGTTGAAAAACATAGTATGATACACGAACGTGATTATTGATGATTACCGTCCTCGGCTCTCTTAAGAACCTAACCTAACGGCTTGATTCTCAATGGCGCCTCAGCGGTAAACACCAACTTTACACACTTGGACCATAATGTACTATTATCTACTCTCATACTGACATGTCAACATTCAAAGATAGAAAACAAACCTTTAATTGACAGTCTTTACGCAAAGAATATCATAATACATATAAAAAAATTACATTAAAGTACAAGTCTTCTATGGCAACTGTGTCAATAAAGTTTCTCGTTAGACCACTGACTTCCAAAATAACAGGCATCAGCTTAGTTTCGGGACGAGTTTATTATTCTTGACATTGTTGTTACGTAGGAATTCATCCTAATTTTAACACCAACAATGCATAAACTCATATTTACGCCAAAACTTAACTTACCTATCCTATGTTTTTCACGGAAAACATATCTCCATTTTTTTCCTTATTCCCATTCCTCTTTATCCCTTTGCAGGCAGTAAAATCAAAGGGTAAACTCAAAAAAGTATTAATATTCCTATCAAGTTATTCCACAATTACTCCCGCTCTCTAAGTGAATCTTTCACCACATTAATAGCGAATACATTATGTAGATAGTGCTCCAGAGATGACGTTTATTCGACAGATGATCCGCGTTTGCGTCACGCTGATGTTCCCGAGGCATACTTAACTCGATATCGCGGATAATGTGACATAGCGACACTTTCAAATCGAAAATCTGGTATCATTGGAATATCAATTTCATAATACTGCAAATTTAATGCAACCTGTCAACTTTGCACAATCGAAAATTGAATTGTGAGATGGTTTTCAACAAATATTTTGGTTTGGAATTTGTATCATTTAAGTATATAGTTATTAATAGGCAATAAAGCCTTGATTATACAGTTAAAGTATATCATATTTTCAATTTAATAAAGCTGGTTATAATTAATTAACAATTTAGCGTGCGATTGAAACGATGCAGCGATGACACAAAATAATTAATACAACAAATGAAAAAGTAAAACCTACTCATAGTTTTAAAATTCCAAACAACAAACACTTAAAAATTTTAAAATAAAGTAAGTTCAAAAATACAGGTCTTGCCCGTTTTTTAGAAAGACACTCAGTCGTGAATCTCTAGTTATTTGAGGAGTCTTTAAATAAATCGAGGGTCAAAATTTAGTAGGTACCATTTTAGAGTACATACATACATATAATCACGCCTTTATCCCCGGAGGGTTAGGCAGAGGTGAATTAACACCCACATTTTACCAATTTGTATTCGGTCCCACGTAATAGAGGGTGAGCCGATTGCCGTATTCCGGGCGCTATTGTTGACTCGAGCCATGCATCTGAGGCTGAGTCTGGGCTGTAAATATCTGTCTGATGTTAAAGTTAAACAGCCCTATCACTTAGTCGCCTTGTACAACACCACATGGGAAGAGATGGGGTGGCCCAAATTCTACTCTGCCGGGAGTATGAGCTTATAATGCTCCCCCACCGCCCCGTCACACACGTGTTCAATTCTTCCTATAGTCCCAGTGTTAAAACCACGGACTAATTGGACAAATATATTTGAGTGTATGACGCGGGTTTGGTTTTCGTTTGGTGAAAATATTCGTGTGCATGACTATTATTTTTGCAATCATCTGTACACCTAATATTTATGTGTTCCCAGCAAAAAAAAACCACACAAATATGTTTAACCTCATTCTAGAATTAATATTACAGACAATGCTTTGGTTGTTATGCTTTGCAAGCTATATAACTGCTTAACATGTAGAAACAATGTTATATAGGTATTTGTGTACTATTTTTATATAGAGATCACATATCGGAAGCTCGTTGTATATATCTCATATATATCTCATTAAAACTGCAGCAATTATATTCATAGTTCTTCTATGTAATTGTCTAGACACTTAACACACTAAATAATATTGACAATAAAATACTTTGTGTGTACGGTAGTATTATTGAGGAATGTATGCTAGAATGACACTCAGTCCTGAATTTAGATTTATTTGAGGACAGATTGATGGATAATATGGACGATTGTCTATACAATCTGTTCTCAGATAAATTATGATTCAGAACTGAGTACGCAGTATTTCTAACAAAATGCATGGCAATAGACGACTCGAAATACGCGTTATATGTGAATAAGTTAATGTCAATTTCTGGGATCTGAGACTGATACTATATCAGTCAAACTTGTACCAAAGTAGTATCTATTATTAAGCAACGTGTAGTGACCATTACTGTGTATATAAAGTTTGTATAGAGTCTAAGTATACACACAAATTGAAAGTACCGGTCAACGTATTTCATTGTCAATATTATCAAAAGGGCGGCTAGCCATATTGATGAATTAACGTTTTATAGTTGGATTATCATAATAGCGTTAGGCCTGATTGCATTTAAAGCACTTATACTTTTCCTTCTGATTTGCTTTATCTTGGCCTTTGTGGTAGCTACTTCCGTCTGACCTATCCCCTCTGAACCCCGAGAGGATAGCCTACGCCAGAGTCTCGTAAGTTAATTAGTAGGTGTACTGAAAGCTGAGGTTGGCTTGGGCTCCGTGAGTATTTATGGTCATACACCCTACCATTCTACACAGGCATACCATTTACATACAGCCTGAACGTCCTTTAAATCGTTTGTAAAAATATAAATCTAAATCACATTCGTTTTCGTGATTAAAAAATCAGTATGCATGTGACGTCCATCGCGAAAATCTTTTACGTGCTTAACCATAAAGCCACCGATGTAAATGCAAATTTTCGTAGCCATACGACATACGGCATGCTTACCGCGTCCTGTATTTTGTCAGCAAACAGGTTTTTAATTAATTCGCTTATTTATTTCAGCCTTTAGTGATGGGCAAGTGGGACATTTCCCGGGATATTTTCAATTGGAAATTTAAATCTTATTAGGTGTACTTATTGTGTTGTGTGAGAAGTGATGTGATGTTGTGAAAAAGGTTCAAAGCATGAACGTAGAGGGCTCCAGGAATAAAGGTGGGTTCAAACAATGTTCGAACAATGGATGGATTTCGTGGCCAGCTGACAGAGGAGACGACATCTGAGAGGAATGTATGGAGGAGAATAAATAGTTGGAACAAGGGCAGATAGATGATAGTTGTTATATTACTAGGCCATATGCATATATTTTTGTGTTTTGAGTATGTAATAAGCACGCCACAATAACAGTAGAAAATGAACTCATTCTTTTATAGATGCCGTCTATGCTTTGCGTAAATATTCTACATGGTAAAAATCGATTGCCTATTGAACGGTGTTCGGTATAACGACTTCTAAGTATAACTTTTTCTAGACTGGTTATAAGGAATAAAAAATGGGTTCTTATCGCGAAAGATCACCAACCGAACTAAATTTTTTGTAGTTTTCATTGTTGTTGAATTGAACTAGCTCCTTACCCGCGTCGTGTTCCAAACTTTATCAAGAACGTGACATAATTATTGTTCTAAACAGCATAACAGAGACGAATCATAAGAAGAACAAATATCGAATTTGTCCCAGTTTTCAGTAACTAATGTTGATCACAAATAATTGAACCGGTCATGAACAGTTAAACATTTTTTAAACCACGATTCGTTTTACTCAACTGGGAAAAGTGGAAAAGAGGTAAACGCCTCGAATGGCACATGGATTAACGTAAAGAGCATGATGATATTTTTTACCCAACACTTTTACCCCTGAAAATATGTAAGGTTTAGTTTTTGGATCCAGTTTACTACGCTTATTCTGTACAGCATACGCTAAACATCCCAATACTCTTAAATGGTCAAGGTTTACCTTGGATCCAGTAAATTTTTCTTCTGGAGTGGCCCCTCTAACCGATTTTGTTGGTGAACGGTTTTTCATATAAACAGCCGTGTTTGCCGCTTCAGCCCATAGACACTGATCCAACCCAGCCTCCAGTAACATACAGCGCACCGCCTCCATAATGGTGCGGTTTAATGTATTCTGGATATTGATATCCAGAATACATTAAGAAAGTGATCGAGTATGATTAAAGATCGAACTCAACCAGTTAATTAAGGGTGGGCCAAACTCACACACACGAATGATTGTTCGAATTTATACATTGCAATACGGTACAGATGTAATAAAATAAACAACCAATAATACTCACGAAAAATCCTCATAGAAAGAGAGATAGAAAAGCCAAGTAAACCAAATTTTCGAGAAGTACTAGACGTCCGGTTGCTATATAAACAGGTATGGCAGTACAGAACTACAGAATCGGTCGTCAGTTTGGCTGTTGAGGTAATAATTCACGAAAAATATTGAAGTTCAGCTCCGTACCACAGTTAGACTTAACAAAAGCCAAAACACCAAATGAATTGCTAAAATGCACAGAGAATAGTGAGGAGGGCGGACCCCGAGTTACAAGTTCAAACGTTTAGATACAGCCGGGGTTCGCGCTCAGATGATGACGATAGACGTAATCTTCCAAACAATATAGAATATAACAGTTCACATAGCAATACCTATATATCACTTTTATAACAAACAACAAATAATGTTTATGGGATCACATATTCATTCGCAACAGTTATAAAACATATCACGGTACCTAATCCCAGGCTCATCAACACATTTTTGCAAACAAAATAGTGTTATATCCCGTATAAATGGAGTTTTTTCCCGATAACGGGATCGTGCCGGAGAATAATCACTAGCGCATATTGACGATGCACCGCAGGCAATATTGACATCCATTTTGTTACTTATATGCGGCCGTGTTGATTGGTATCACAGTGATGTCATTATAATACACAAAAAAGGAGAGTATAAAATAGTTAGCTTTATTTTTGAACAAATAATATTAAACATGAAACAACAACAACATGTTTAAAACGAGCGTTTCCCCCTCGGGATTTTGATTTAGGTTTCCATCCGTCTGGGTATGCTGCGAATGATGTTGTCAATGATTTCTTGGGGCAATCTATGCCGTGCTGGCCACTCCATCACCGTAACACCAACATGGTTTAGGTATGCCTGTACTGAGCGAGCACTGTGAGCCCGAGCATTATCCTGCATTAAAATAAAGTCGTTACCAATAAATGGAGCAAACTTCGTGTGAGCTCCCAAACATATTCCTCCCCAAACCATAATTTTGTGTTTCGCTAATTCTGCCGGTGTGTGTAGTTCATATAATAGACTTTATCACAATTATGAGTCTATTTTTACGTACAGTCAACAAAGGCGATACGGTTCCACCTTTAGATACAGTAATATATGAAAAAGTGCGACCGGTTCTCCTTTGACTTGTCTTTGAATATTGTTGGTTAGGTACTGATTTCAAACAATTCTATTATAGTCATGTCTTTTTCCAATTAAGGAACGCACAGACAGTATCATTCTACTTATTTTCATAATTGTTTGCAAACATGCTCACCGGTAGCTTTTGAATAAGCCATTCCTTAATAATCCTGACAAAATAAACATTTGAGATGGCATAAATACGCATAGACCTAGAATTAGACCGGGGTCATAACTCGCGCCGACGTGATAAGGTATTAGAAATCATACGTGAAGCTATAAGTTTGACGGTAGCTAGAGCGAAAAAAGGATTACCCACAAACCAAGGAAATGACATTGTGTTTGTAAAGGAAGACTGCTGATAGAATTACTCATCAACGCATAGCCTGAACCGCTGGTTCTAGGAAATTGAAATTTTGGCAGTTGATGCTTTTTTTATTGTTAGCATCCACTATGAAAAATTTTATGGTTAGATTATTAAGGGGCTAAAATAAGGGAACTTCTGTACAAACTTACATCCCTAATTTTACCTCCTTAGCAACTAAAATTCCAAAAATCGATATTTAGTGTATACTAGCAATATGTAAAGAATTTACTGTCAAATTTCAAGTTCACAGGACCAGCGGTTCAGGTTCTGCGTTGAAGACTCATATTATTGGGAATGAAATTTTAAAATGGAGATATTTCCGAAATGATGATTCACACATAAAAAATGTGAGACCAATTATGTTGATAACATGATCTAGGTACAACTTTGTGCTACATACATATTTTTGCGACAACACGTGCCGTTTTCAAGAAAAAGCGAGAATCCAATAAATTTTACCCTTATCCCTGAATTAAAAAAATGTAGAAGTCCAATCGATGGGGACTTTTGATATTTCTTTTATTATTGTGTATTTAAGACCCCTAGCAATTTTCAGCTCTACGCGAATTTATGCAAGTTCATCATTTTATTTTGTCAATTTTAACTAGAATATCAACATACGTCCATTCAATTCAGTTTATTTAGATATATCTTGAACAGAGGCAGAAAGATAATAGTTATTTTAGTTAGTTAGTTAGTTTTGCTGCGTAAAAACTGTGAGCAAAATGCGATTTTGCTCACTGCGTGAGATAAGGTAACTTTAATTTTTCAATAAAGAGTGCCAACCATAGAAGCGGCGGTCTCTTTGGCTTAGCGGTAGAACGGTTGACTGCTACGCATAAGAGATCACGGACTCTGTTATAAATATAAACGTAATTTCTATCTATTCCTGTTCAATGTGTTACTGCTGAAGTGAAAAGTAATGTGTGCCACACGAGAGCAAAATTGTTTGCATCTCGTGCATTCGAATCCCTCACCACGCTCAGGATTGTACACTCAGGATCTTTCTAAATCCATGGTTTCCTTTATTGAAAAAAATTAAAAGTAACTTTATTTCACCAGTGACCAAAACCGCATTTTCTTCGCTGATTTTACTCAGCAAAACTTACATGTTTCAATTGCTGTAGTGAAAATATTGTTTACTTAATAATCACATGTTTCGCCGATAGGCATATACTATAACGTGCAGTAAATATATAAGGCAGCTAATATCCATATCGATAGTGCTCAAACTTGATTTTCACTCTATATGGAATATTACAATAATAAAGCGAAGAAATGATCCCGATTGCCATTTGTCTCGGACTTAGCTCACAGGTCCACGATCCCCAGTAATCTGAGATTAGTTTAAATCTGGCTTTAACAAATGTCTGACAGTAAGTTACCTCACTGTAGTCCTAAGAACAGTAGCGGTCATTAGCCCAGACCATCGTGTTGACCTAGAACTTTTTACCGTGCCGTCGATGACATAAAGGGTGCAAACGACTTCGTTTTTTAAAGATATAAGATTCCAGACAACATCATAAACAATTTACTGACAGTGATTGTCTTGTCAACTGTTATTGTAGCTCACACCCTTTTGTCTTTCAGCCATCTATATAAGTGTTTGGGCTGTCAAGAATAACACAATACTATTTGTACTAAAGATTGAAGGCGCTTGGCGAATCTACTACACATATTGAATAATATCTTCACTTGTACTTGTCCACAGTGTTTATTTTAATTCTAGAAACTGACCGGATTCACCTCATGGCATTTTCAAAGGTTTACTTAACAATGTTTTGAAACTATTATTTGTGTAAAAATATTTATTTAACCTGTCAGCTTCAAAATAAAAATAAACTCTGTGAAAAAGTACAAGTGTATTATTCAATAAACAAGAATACGGAAATTGCTACTTGTTTAAGGTTGTGTTGCTGTTACAAGTGGCGAGACCTTTTTACATTTGAGAATTAATGTAAGGCCTGTATGTATAGCAGTGGCGAGGGGTCCCGACAACATGATTTCTGCCGGCTTGCTCTGCAAAGGGAAGCAGTGGTAGAGAAAAGAGAAAAGGAATTTTCAAAATGTAAACATGTTGAAAATTTTCACCCACCGTTACTAGTTATATATGATAACAATAAAAAGTTCGTATAAAGTCAGCAATATGTAATAGAAACCCTTGCTGCTGAAGGCAATTACAGTAGGGACCTACTCGTATAACATGAAGTCCCACCCTAGTACTGCTTACAGGTGGAATAAAATCATTAAAAATTATGCAAGAATGAAACTATTCTCTTCGTTCATTTTATTACCTTTGTCTCTCTTAAATTCGTTTAAAATTACAAAATATATGAAGGTTAAATTTCGTTTTGAGCTACGCAAAACCGCAAATAAAACACATAGAAACGCAATTCCGGAAAGTTCATTAAAATGTACATATACAAGATATTACTAACTAACTATCGTTCTTCATATAGCTCATGAAACTAGTATTCATTCATTCAACAAAAACACAACAAAAAATAAAAAACCTAAAAGTTTCAATAAAATGTAAAGATATTACTAGGCATAATATTTCGTTTTTTGTTCACAGGATAGGTATTCATTCATTTCATTCATCATACAATTTTAATTAATTTCAGTTTGCGAACGCAGAGGTTCTTTTTATATGTCGTTCGTGTGCTCTGTGCATTTACGTTGGAATTTTCAATGATTTATTTTTATATACTAGGTACACGACGCAAATTAATAGAAAGTAATAATTTATGTTTAATGTTGTTCGCGGTATTTTCTTCTGTCTGATAAGTAAATTGTAAAACGTGCTCATAAATACTCAAAGGGTTCGGGACAGGTGTTTTAATTATAATTCGCATTTCGACAAATACAGTTTTCATTTCAAGAGGCGAGGCTCTTTAAGTTAACTGGACCCTTTCGCATGAGCTTATATTTACTATCGCATGTTGTATGTACGTAGCATGTATTTCGTAGTCGCCTTGTACGATGGGTATATGGGGCCCATGGAGATCTATAGCCTATCAACATCTTCGGTGACCTATACTGCAAACCACTACATCTGTTGGTTGACGGACAAGACTCTGGAGTAGGTTTACCCCTCAGGGTTTAGCAGTCAGACGGCATCTACTCTCAGGCCCCACCGCAATTGGCACTCTGATGAAGCAGTATAGTACAGCCACTATACTGCTCTATAGTGGCTGAGGAAGATGAATCTTTGTATTGCTTTTAATTTTAGTTATGAACTTCATCAGGGGAGTATTAAAAATAAAAGCATAATTTAAAAGTCCTTTTGAACAATATACGATAAATTATTGAAACTGAAAATTATGTCTTCTAACATCGTATAATAATATGTGCCCATGGATAGCTAAAATAAACTTGATTTGATTTGAACATTGAACCAGATTCTTTGTGTAACATTTAAAATTAATTAAGTACGCTTTCTGCTTCATTTACCAAACGTTATCTTAAAAGTAGCTGTGTATAAATACTAATGTTTGAATTCCATTATCATTTAGGTATTAGATACCATTAAGCTACACATAAGTTAGAAAAATTCTACATTCATTTTTAACTTAACCACATTTGTTTTAAAACTAAGAAATCAAGCAGGGAAACGGTTGCTAATATTTTGAAGGTTCGATTACATTATTAAAGGAAAGATTGGCGTATGAGAAAGATATGTTAGATTTACGAAACTATTAAACGAATGCCATCTGACCTCGACTGCCCACCAGAGCGATATCCAAGCTTGTAGTGTGGCAGTGGTAGTCAGTACAACAACTTTGGAGATCGGACTCAAGCTGAGTTGTAAAAAACAAAAAGAATAATGATTTCAATTTGGAACATGTGATGTTGAATTTACACGATGTTAATAACGCCTGATAACTTTATGAGTAAACTCGCGTACGAGCGTTTGCTATAACAAATTACATAGGCGCTTCAAACTCGTTTCAACTGAAGCCTTGCTACTGCTCTGTTGTCGCTGCCAATATTACTTTGTACCAAGTCTTTGCTACAGAATACTTTACTCTCATTTTTCAAATACATTTAAATTCACAATTTCCTACATACAAAGTTTCATCAAAATCACTGTGAAAAGCCATGTTAGGCTTCTAATCATACAACGAAGAGATTTTCTACTAAGATTAAGTGAATATTATTAAGTTTTAAATTTTATCATCATCTTAGATTGATTTCTGCGGGTACTACAACTAACATACTTATCCGAAGTGTTCAGTTCGGAGCCCAGGGTCTGCTTTCTCTTCCTTTAGGTTTCGCTTGAACGACTTTATTGGGAGCGTCTACGGCCTGACCTCCCAAACACAAGAAGATCTGTTTCGGATTACGTTAATCAACTACTGATTTTAGGTGAGATTGGCATCTTCCCAGTTTTGGTGGGGCCCCGAACACCACACGATATAACCTGATTTTAAAAACGTGTGTAGGTAGTAAAATAATATATACTGCCCACTATTTGACCTACATTATATTTTAAACAAATGACTTTAACTTTCTCTGCGGGTATATAAATCAAAATTAATGAAGTGACGGTAACACAAACATTAAAATGCCAGGCTTGTAATAATGATTATGATAGTATTCATATTATAATTATGTTGCTGACTTCTAGAAAAAGAAAAGTCATAGCGCTAGTCCTGGTTGCCTTTTTCTTCAAACAAACTTTTCTTTTAATATTCTGAACTAAAACGAAAATAATAATATCTAATAATTTGTTTTCTGTTTGCGCTACAAGCTTTTGAAATCAGCACAACCCTTGCATAAAATTATTATTTTCGTTTTGTAACATATTATTAGAGGAATACCTAGTTTTTAAAAGGTTTTTAAACCGACTGCCAAAAAGGAGGAGGTTCTCAATTCGATTGGTATCCTTTTTTTTCCTATATATGTACACCGATTACTCTGTTTTTTTTTTAGTTCAATGCGGAAAAGTTGCCTATTACTCCCATAAAAATTTTATGTTTTTTGTTCTGGTAGTTTTTATTTTATGAACATTTTTGTATTTTTTTAATTCAAACTTTTAACCGACCAATTATTTATGCTGTCCCATATTTTCATCGTTGATGAACCGATTTCGAAAATGCTTTTTGAATTATTTTTGAAAATTGAAATCTTTTTGTAATTTATTACTTTTTGTGATTATTTTTTCTTTTTGTAATTTATTAATTTCTTCTGACAGAAAATTAGCAGAAACTTAGTGATAGGTTCTATGATTGGCGCTATATTATAGGTATAGTATGGTTTGGTATGGTATGTTCTTTTTATATGTATATAACAAAGAAAGAAAGAAAGAACAAGTTTTCACTTCTGCCGGCACTCCCAGAGTGCAACCCGTCTTTTTTACTGGGTGGTTTAAAGAAAAGAGGTGAGTCGGGGTGGTAACCATAATGAAGTGATTTGCGGCATAAAAACCAAAGAAAAAAAAACAGTTACAATTCAACGAAAGAATACAAAAAAAAAACTGTCGAAGTAGTGGTCATTCGAAGATGTGTCTTGTCTAAGTATTGTCTGTCGAATAATCGTCTGTCGAAGTAGTGGTAATTTGAAGATGTGTGTTCTCTAATAATTGTCTGTCGAAGCAATGACTTGTCGATCTATGTGTTTTCGAAGTTCGCTACATGTTCAAGTATTGTACTGTCTAAATTCAGTCCGTAAGCGCAGAGAACTCCTCAAAATCAAATAGGAAATGAGAAATTATTGCATTTAGCTTGTTTCAAGACGATTCTGTGACAAGGTAAGCTACATTATGATGGTCAAGGACGTGCTGGAATTACCTAGTCCTGAATTGTGGGGGCAGACAACAGAACTCATTAATTATAGCATGAATGTCTTGTTTATGTTACCGAGAGCATTATGTCAATCTTATGAAACAAAACTCAAAAACTAAGGTCGAAGGCATGTTGGACTGGATTAAATAACTAAAAGGGGGAAAAATGAATACCATTTTAAAAACAATCTATTACAAACACTGAAAAGTAAAGTATAAAAAACGATGTTTAAAAAACCTACTTCAAAAACTGAAAAGCATAAAATAATTTAGAGAAAAATAACTGAATTTACATATTTACTGTTCTGTTCAAGCCCGAGAGGAAAGCCTACTCCTGAGCCTCGTCCATCAATCAGCAGGTGTATAGTCAAAGAAAGAAGAAAGAAAATATTTATAATCTACACTAACATGCACGGAAACGTTACAGAAATATAAGAATAAAAGAGAAATAGGAATAAAAGTAGTGTCGCACACAGCCATGCAGAACAACGGTCTCCTCTCAGCATGATGCTGTTAGCACTGGTCAAGAGCAATGTGATGCTGACAGTACTAGCTTACAGATGAGATTGTTTTGACCCTAAATATTATCACGGCATTCGTAAGGAGAAAAGGCAACAAGCGGGAACAATCCCATGATTATAAAGATTAATAGCATCAAGTAAATCATTCCTTACCATTTCGACGTGGAAATATTAAAATAATTTAGTTTACAGTGAACAAAAGCTAAAGTTAGCCCTGTGCTCCTTGTTGGTGGTCTAGCACTCTCGCATTTAGATTATACTAACATGTTTTTGTTTTTATTTGTCGGTAATACTACAGATAATGTATATATTATACCTGTTGGTACCTCGTGGTAATATACAGTGAATTTAATGTGGGTACCACTCTGCTCTGGCAGAGCATAATATTTTTATTGTCATAAGAATTATCTTTGGCCTTTTGAAGTTTGCCGCTGCTAGTCGTTTATGCTCTAATGACTAGATTCTTGAAATATTTATTTAACTTCGAACAGTTTAGTACCTATTTACTTAGTGATGAAAATATTGGGATGTAAAAGTTAGCGGCAATTGATAAATGGGTGGGAATAGTATATTATTGCAGAGGCAGCGAAATAGCGAAATAGCTAGCTAATATCAATGATACGAGACAGGCAATTGCCATTTCGGCCGAGGCATAAATAGTGCTTTCCTTAAAAAAATGCAAGGAAATAAAAAAGAGCCTTTTACATAAGTTGTTAAATTTCCGAAGTTCTACAAGTCAATACCGTTTTTAATATGAACTGTACATTCGAGCATAGAATAAATTGTCAATAATGTAAACGGCTTATTAGTTTTAGCAATTTCACTGTAATACGTCAAAAACACTGTTTCGGAGAACCATTTTGCATATTTCTCGTTTTTCCAGAACATGAAATTTTCATATACTGCCATATATTTTTCTTTTGTTTCTGCTGAAAGCAGGTTTTCCATCGTTAATTTAGCTTCCGATCTTAAATCTGGTGGAGTGCAGTCAATGTTCATTTCATTTTCACTTTCAGAATCATCGGAACTCATTTTAATTATTTTATTAACAAAATAACAACGAACTCCGCTTTACCGCCAATTTTTATTTTTGAAGTGAAAACTTCTTTAGCGGCATTGGATGGGTAAAAAGTGTTAAACTCGCGTCAGGATCAGTTGACCTTTGAACCGTAACCAACGACTGACGTCTTACAACATTAGCTAGAAATTGTTTATTTTGTTAGGTACGCTAAGAAGCTTCGTAACTTAGCAGTAAGCACTTCGACTGTAAGTCCTTATAGTTTCAGATAGTACCGTGTTCGAACCTGGGCTTCTGACACTTTTTGTGATATTTTTTCTTTTTGTAATTTATTACGAAGAAGAAATTAATGAATTAAATTCATTAATTTCTTCTGACAGAAAATTAGTGATAGGTTTTATGATTGGCGCTATATTATAGGTATGGTATGGTGTGGTATGGTATGTTCTTTTTATCTTTTTCTCTGTATATAACGACGAAAGAAAGAAAGAAAGAACAAGTTTTCATTTCTGCCGGCACTCCGGTGTGCAACCCGTCTTTTTTTTTATTTTAGTTTATGCCGAAAGGTAAACACATCTGTGTCTATACAGCCATGAGAACGCAATGTGTACGATAGATGAAAGAGTTCTAAATTCAAACAGCACACCGTTTCATACAACATTGCCGGCGCGCTCTTCGTTCCAAATTCAAAGAACAAGCCAGGAAGTGATTTTGGTTTTCAGTATACGTAAATATGATAATTCGTGTGTTCTTTAATCAAAAGTAATGTAATGACAATATTTACGCGCATGATTAAGAAATAATGTAATTTTCATTTATATAATGGATATAATTTTATTGATATTATGTGTAATATTATTGTCATTAAGTTGGTTTTCTAATTATTTATTTTTATCAATTCACCCTCATACCCTCTCATTTTCCCGCCACGTTTGCCATTCTAATCTGCTTGTCGAATAGTACTTATGAAAAGGAAGTCTTTGCCGACCTACCTACTATTAAAAAGTCCTAATAAGTAAAGGTGCCAAACACGGAGGACACAATATGAATCATTTCCTTATCCACGGTTCCAAAACTCACGTTCTAATTTAAAAAACACACATTATTTATTTTGACGGATTTACTTTCTACAATTTTATTGTTTGCCAGTTGCAAAAGTTGATACATATTGGGCATAACATTCCTGGACACGGCATAATATGATGTAGTATACTTACGAGTTTATTATAGCTTTATTCTTTTATATACTCAGAGCGTCGTTACAAGGCTTTTAGCAGGACATAAGGACAGATTAGGACAATACAGCGCATAAGTTAGTGTTGCCATTTATTAAAAAAATCAGATGACATAATGGGGGGCGTAGTGGTGTTATTGACTTATAACTGACTCCGAAGTCAGAGGTGAGTTTGAATTCCGCTCAGTGAAATATTTGTACACATGAATATTTGAATAGGACTAGTTGCCACAATAAAGTATTCATAGCCATATTCCAAGAGCCATATTGCCAGACAGATTATCAATTGGCCGTCTAGTCAAACTAGCAGGTAGACTTGTGATAATAGTATAAAACTACTTACTCAATCGCGTACATTTTGTTCATCAGAAAATACGTGATATCTGGCAGCACTGGGATAGAATTCTAGCCAAGGAGTCCTCGGTGAACTGCCCACACTACATACCTCAAAGAGCCGGATATTGCTAAGAGTTAGTTTATTTTATTTTTCTGTTTGCGAAGTAATCGGTTGCAGGTTAGATATGACGTTTTGTGAATATAAACTTATAAGTTTTCTTGACTTCCGTGACTCGGATAGCACGTTAAGCCGGTGACGCTGATTGCCATATGAACATCTAAACTGATCTAGATACATTATTTGAAGAGCGTTCATCTCTGTAGTATTTTTGACTTTGAATTCGTCTTTAGTACATTTTCACGGCTTGTGACGTGTGATAGTAAACCATTACTGATCAGTTAACGGTAAAACGGTAAGCGGCCATCATCTCTAATAATTCCACAGAACACAAGCCTTTATACAATCAGTAGACACTTAGGGAAATTTAGATCCTGCTTCTGAGCTCGTGATCGTGTACAATCCTCGTGGCCCGCCTTTGTACCGAGTCAAAGGTTTAATGGAACACTGTGCTGTTCAGTTGACTACATCGAGCTTATTCGGCGTCAACTTTATCTCGTCTTATAGGCCATTACGGTAATGGGCCAATTAAGATCTCAACACCGAGGATGTCAATACCTTGGAAATTTAAAAAAGTACCTACAAAGTAGTAATAAATTAGCAATAGGTATAAAATCATCATGAACTCTATAGATAGGTACCCTTTCACACCTAATGAATCTAATAAAGAGTGCGTACTGAAACATACCTATTCTATAATACAAATAACAGGTTTCTGAGTGTAAATTCCGTACCTCAATAGGAAATAATGTAACCCTTTTAGAATCACTTTGTTGTCCGTCTGTATGGCATTGGCCAACGCAATTTACAGAATAATCACAGTCATACTAATTGTTTTTATACAAATATGTCGTAATATGTGTATATTTTATTTCAAATAGAGTACTAACTTACCTGAATAGTAGAGCTAAGTAGATCAAATCGTCTTTAATAAGAGAGGGTCGATGCCAAATTTCTCACAACGCCTATCTACCGAACTACACAACACAACGACTAACACTAGAGTCCAGTAATGTAGCTTGACTTCACCTGTACTATCCCGAGAACGACAGTCAGTAGGCACAAAATCTATCGTTATAATGGTACATAGTCACCTGAAACGGTATGATAACACAATACACAAGAACACATAGCGTAGAAAATATTATTCAATGGGTAATTGTTTATTATAAAGAAACCTATAATATTATAAGATTAGGTATGTCTGCAGATAGGAGATATTTAAACAAATATACTTGGGTTATGTTAAATTAACGATTGTAAATCAAAGTTTTTTTTTTTTAAATAGTTAGGTTGTGCTTGTGTAAAGTCACATCAAGTTCGTACTAACTGTTTGCCTTTAGTGAAATACCTGACTAAAGGGAGTATGGAATCTTTTTGGCATCTTTTCTCATTTGGAGAAAGGAAAAGTTGGAAAAAGGTGACTTGGAAAATAATAACATAATACCGTAAAATGCTCTTTAAATTATCATTGGCGACGAACTAATCAACAGGTTTATTTCATCGGATGTAACTTGACTGATATAATGAAACTCCTTTGAACTTTCTTCCTTGAAATTTTCTATCGACATAAAATCGTAAAATAACACAAATATGGGCAAGAGATGGCGAATACTTACCGTGTGAATATTTCTTTATTACGCTACAGGCAAAGATTAGGTTTTTTGTTAAATTATCTGACACTATTTAACATGCACCAAAGAGAAAGTTAATATAGGTATATATTTAAAACCTACGCGTCAGAAAATAATTCAGAAATGGCTCACCAATCGTTTAAATGGAAATTCAACTGCTTTCCCATAGGAAGGTACCTAAATTACGAAAGCAATACGAATTTTGTGAAGCGAATCAACTATTATTTCAATAAATCGATTAAATTTACTCGATATTAAATGATTTATATTCGATTGAACGAGTGTATGAAAGACTGAAATACCTAATGTCACAGAATAGATAATAGTACTAGAATGTATAACATTATGCGATTTTCCTGACGGCGGGCCGTCATCTCAGCCTACTACGAAGGGAGTAGACGAGGTGTGAGTATGTATGTATGAACATAATATGATGCTATTAAAAAGCAAGCTGTCTTAAGATATTTCACACGAGCAACGACAGACGCAGCCATGCAGTCTCCTTAATTAATTTTAAGTATTTAAGAAAAGTTATTCAAAGTCATGAATAATGCATACCATGACCTTTTCCCAACACTACGTAATGGGTATTATGAGAAATGTTTACTTCGAAATAAGAAGTTCCGCCCACACAATAATACAATAGTTTACGAGATTTTAGTGCAACAAATTAATAGCAACTTGAGGCTGCATAGCATGCATATCGTGTTCTGTGCATGAATGTTTCTGTCTACTATAAGCGCCTCTAAACAAGTAGTACACTCGTAAGTAGAATAGAACAATCAATGTGTGGAATTTACACATATTTTGACGTTTATAACAGTCCTTTATCCCAAACATATTTTTTTCTAATCTAGCCTACTAACGAAAGGTTACTTGCCTAGGGGGCTGGGATGTCAGGGTGCCTACCTTATAATAATAATATAATCGGTCACGGTTTATGTGTGCCTGTTACTTGTTATAATAATTAGGTTCTTGTTATAGCAATTATGGTAAAAAAAAACTTAAATAGTATCCACTATAATATCTTATTAATCCTATTACCTCTGCTTCATACTACCAGCCTTTAAATTGTATCTACTATTTCTATGAACGGTGAAATTTATGAAACAAAGGTATTTCAAAACAAAACTCGGCTCGTTAGTTGAATGCTCGATACCCGAAGTATCGCAGGAATTGATTGCAAAAAATATCGCAAGCCAATACATCAGAGCGTCAATGACCTACCAGAGGACGTGGGAATCCTGTCGCAGCGACATTATCCATTGGATTTGTCGGCATTTTGACTTTTGGATCGAAGGAAAACGCAAGCACCCTGCTGTGTATATGTATCTTTTTTATGAGTCTTCATCATCATCCTCATAGCTATTTTTGGTTTGCACTTTGGGGCCCGAAGTCCGCGTCTGTTTGGTTGTTTTTATGTGTGTGTATCAAACATCCACAAACACAAACATGCATCCATCCTCACAAAATGTCACATTTCTTCTATTAGTAGAATTACTTCTCGTTTGATTCGAAGAATGCATTTCTTGACTTCTGGTTAATGCTGGACTCTGGAGAAAAACTTAATATTTCGTATAGGATATTTGAACAACAAGAAGTGTATGTCATTTCAAGGAGGACCTCCCGTTGCGCAAATGGAGCAGTAGACTGAATATCAATTATTATTTACAATGGATTGTTTTTTAAACTACTGGTGAACAATTGAGAAAAGATTTCAAGAATGGTATATGTTATAAATTCATATTTGTAGAATAGGCTCAAAACTTTGGCGAACAAATATTAGAAATGCTATATAGTGTTTGCAAACTTATGCGTAACAAAGCTATCTTTGAAAATCTGTTTCTCTTTTTGGTATAAGGAATTCATTCATTTATATGTGGCACAGATCTGGACATTACATTTATTTTGGTGAAACCTAAATCATAGTACATAGTTACGCCATAAAATATGAGATATCGGTATAGTCACATCAGTGAGCACCCGGACTATACAGCAAGATAGACAAACTATTGACTTTTTAATGGTGTTCTTAGTGACACGCACATCGTGGCAGTTTTTTTTTTGCATACAAGCGATATGCGTGTATTGAACTGTTATTTTAACTTCAAAAACAGATCCGTCAATGTTGTTTATTTGTAAGATTAATATCGTTATCTACGCTATTAATCTTGAGCAAATTGATTGAGTATCGGTTTGATTGGTTGAATAAGGGACAGGCTGCCGGTCGCATTGTGAGATCGCGATCCCTGGATGGAATGTCGTCAGGGTAAGCACAGGTTTTTGTAATGTATGTATCTACATACCTGGACTTATTTCTTTGTGAATTAATTCAAAATATTCCTTTTAGCTATTTTCGCCAATTATGAATTATATATTAGATGCGATGTGTTTAAAAAAAAAGATCAAAAATAGTTTTGATAAAAACAGAAAACAAATATCTGCCTCTGTTGTTGTGATATGTAGATTTAGACCCTATTGTACAGACGATATCATCTGTATTAACTTAAATCATTCCAAGTTGTGTTTGTAATTTCAGATTCATTTCATATTGTTTATAAAAAAAAATTTAATTATAAATAATATATGATATATTTATTGAAAATTGTATCAGTTATCCTCTGAAAATTTTCAATATTTAACATTTTTCTCGGTCTGTCTTTCTGTATGTTTGTTTCGAGTAATCTCCTAGGTGATAGGGAAGATTTAACTGCTTGCAACTGAGATTATAATACGCTTATCTCATTATTGAAAAATAATTAGAGTTTCGCACAAAAAAAATCGAATACAGATCTATTGAAACTCGTGTGGGCCCGTATGAAGCCGCGGGCAGCCAGTTAGGAAAATCGCAATAGGTCAGAGTCTGAAAAGATGACCATTAGATGAAAATAGGTACACCTACCAGTGGTAACGGGTCAACATGACACTATTCCGGCCGTCTTGTGTTTGTAGAGATGTTAGAGACCAGTGTATCGCATGGTACGTGAAAAGCTTGACCACGAAAAAATATCCATCGCCAAAAAAAATTCACTCTTTCGCCGCCACTGATGCAACTCTCAACATATCTGTAGGTACGTAGAGAGCATACCTGATGATGACTATAAGTCCCTCATTATACCGCATATTACCAATAAAAAGTAAAAAGCTGCAAGGGACATAGACGGTCAATAGGAAAAACACCAGTATTTATGGCATAATCAGTGGTCGTTTTCGCTCTGAAAAATCGATGTGACTTAATGCGATTTCTTATTAACTTACTAACCATGTTAGTAGCTATCGAGTCGATAAGGTAACTTTTTTTATGAATTTAATAGCATGTCCGCTCAGCTAGAAAGAAAATAAAATTGTAGAAGGCATACTAACTAATTTGGACGTCACGTCAGGCCAACGGTGCGTAGGCGCAGCTACACAACATTACGGGTTCTATCCCACGTAAAACAAATATTTTGTGTTCATACTAGTTTTGCTTGTTTATTTACTTCTGTAAGTAAATATCAAAGGTACTGTAGACTTGACATTTATACTTTAGCGTTTCAATACAGACTTCAATCTAAAATTTAAAACTGAAACTGCCATTTAATTATTTATAATTTTGATTACCTTTATTTGAAATAATGTGCACTTTTTTCTAAGTGCTCATTTTGCACAGTCATCGTTTTACAAAGTGTCCACTTTCAGCAATCACTTTTCAAAGGCTATGTATCTACACCAACTGCTAAGTGCACATTTTCTGGCATTAAAATTTTTGCGCAGCACTGTCTACTTTTGTGCACAGGGAGAAAAGCACTCTCTGAGTGTCCCGGGAAATAGACGTGAGCATATTTATATATATGTATGTGTGTAAAGTTTTTGCGAAGCACGCCTTCTGTATTTTATACACTCAATCCTGGATCAGCCATACATAGGTTGGTAGAGTTTAGTATTCGGTTCAACGTATATCCTTATCCACAGCAATATTACTCTGTATGTAATGCATAGTCGACAGAGGAGATACTGTTGCACTTTTACATTCACATTTGTGTAACCGTATCTACTTTCCTCTCCTCCATGGCGTGGCGGTAGTAAACGCGGCCGCTACGCAGGAGGCGCGGGTTCGATCCCCGCTTAGTGCAAATATTTGTATGCATGAATATGGGTATTTGCATTGGTCTGGGTGTTTCTGTGTATAATATGTATGCATTTACAAAAAAAAATGTATCTAAGTATGTTTATCCGCATTCGAGATTTCATAATACAAGCTAATTAAGCTATGCTTACCATGGATCTAGATAGCGTTGTGTGAAATGTTGTGGAATATTTATTTATTTATTTATTATTATTATTATTATTTATTTGTCGACTGGACCTGCCTACCATTTATGTGCATACATTCCTCATGTCTGTTTAGCTCCCTATCAACACAATTAATAAAACAATTTCTATCTTATAAATTACTTTCAAGGTTATTATTGTTTATTTTGACAATTTTTCTAAGTTAAAATGATCTTCTGCTTTAATACAAACCGAGTGACAGACAGCGATGTCATCCTTCCGACCCCTCCTTTCGAACAATTACAGAAAACATTGTGCCCAGATTGGCGCAGATCTTACAAATGATATACCTACTTTAATTAATTTATTGTCGCAAATATTTGAAATTAAATCTAAATAAATACAAATCCTACTAATGTCACAAATATGAAACTTTCTGAAAATGTTTGTTACTTAAACTGATTGAAAAAACTGTTTTTATCCCTGCAATCCTTTTTTCATTTTGTAACGTAACGGAATTAAAACTCCACACGGGTGGTGCCACGGACAACAGCTATTAAATTAATGTATTCTTCATTAATGTAGGAACAAAACATTATCGAGAATTAGGAGTTCTCCAAAAATCTCATACCTTAATAGCTGAGATTTCAGAGACGCAATAGCAATATGAAGTATCCTCTTATTTCAGGCATTCATTGGCTACTGGAACCGCTAACCATCAAATGCTAATGTGGGTAAACAATTATAATAATACTAAGGGAGATGACGTTATTAATGTTATTCTATCTAAAAGCTGGTAACAGCCTCACCTCTCAGGTCCAATTGTGAATTTACACCATCCACAAAACCATTCAAGGACATTCTCAGACCCTCATACCCACACAAAAAGTTAGGTCGTTGAGGTTTTCACATGTACGTACAGAAGTTTTTCGTTATGTAACTATATAGTGAGTTACATTTTGAAAGCCAGAAGATGAGAGGTGGAAGTCTGGTCGGCTGACGGAACGTTGATGGAACGACAACAAATACTTTTACCAGATTGCTGAAAGCAAAGAATAGAGGGCCTTTGCTCTTTAGGCCTTTGCCCACTAGTTTTTTTTTCTTTACGTGGACTCGAACCGACTGAGCCGCACGCCGTCTGTGAGTCGATGTGCTAGGCCGAAGGTGAGGTTGTCAACGACATATATCCCTCACACTCCGGCCGACCCAGAGCCATCCCTGTCCGTCTGGCCCTCTTAAAAATAGAAACTAGCGAGCTGTCCCGCTTTCATGATTTTATCAAAGAATATCTAAAGGACATTAAAAATCGATATAAAGTTCGTTGTGATATTGAAGATAAAGCCAAATGTGTTAAGCTACCAAATGCTATTTCATGGTATTAATTTAATGATGGCATTATGCGGCAACTCTTTAATAAGCACCGCTTAAGTTTTCTACATAACACTGACATTACTGATAATTAATGATCATCGAATACCGGTATTAACCGTTGAGCAAACAACGGAATGACAGATGTGTGATCGAAAATAACTTGTTAATTTTAAATCACTGTAAAACGTTACCATGTTTGGTTTCAGTCTACATTTTAAGACTGCCAATAGATACCGTGTTTCTTAACTAATTTGAATAAATTGTTGAATATTTGTTATAATAATGATGAATTTTTTAGGTTTGTGTTTTGTTCATAAGCGGTAGCGGGGTAATCGGTATGCCAATTGGCAAGCGTCGACCAGCGGCAGCGTGAAAGCAAAGTAAGAAATACACCTAAAAGCCATGATTTAATTAACTACAACATTATAGGTAACTAATGCAATAGTTATCTTTGAAAATAAATAACTATCAGTACCTATTACAACCCCTGTAAAATAATATTTATAAAGAAAAAAGGTAACATAATAAGAACTTTCTTTAAATTGATTGATACATAATTATTTGAATAATTAAAAAATTCGCAACGTTTTCCATTGTAACAGCTACGTATTGCGAACGAAGCAAGTAATGGAACAGTGGAACAAAATTGCGAGGTATTTTTTCATTTATGGTAAAAGCTTTTGCCCGCGGCGCCGCCCGCGTGGATGTGTCGGTTATCTAATCTACACCTGAACCAAATTTCATCAGAATCGGTTCAGTGGTTTAGGCGTGAAAGCGTAACATACAGACAGACAGAGTTACTTTCACATTTATAATATTAGTATGGATTCTATTGTATTATCAGACGAACATTCATGGATTAAACACACAATATAATAGGGTGAATTTCAACAAATGCTATTTTTTTTATCATATCGGTGAACTTTTTCATTTATATGCTTTTTGAATATTTTTCAGGCTTTATGTAATCTTTATGATATAATATATCCCCAAATTTAATATCATCAACGTATCATTTAAGATTAAGGAGAAAATTCAGTTTAAATTTTGGTTTCCACCGACATGACGAACCGGCACCGATATTTTTTTCTGTACACCGATATGATAAGTTTATCCACCGAAATGACATGTATATCCAGCGATGTGATAATATATCCAGCGAAATGATAATCTATCCACCTTTGAATATCATAAAGGAAATAGTTAGAAGGTACCTCATTTTTACAAGGGTGACTTAAAACTGAAGATCTGACCTGAAGAAGATCATATCCAGCGTGAACTGAGTTCTTGGCAATCCAATTAAAATATATTTTTTGAAATTATATAGGTACCTATTTTATTATTTTCAATTTCTTCTTTTCTTTTGTTATTAACGATAATTAATTTAAAAAAATTACGTAAGTATATTAAATATTGCCATTTATTAAAATGAAGTATTATAAAAAGAACAAAAATTAAAAATCTCTTATGGATTAAAATTTCACAACACTGAGTAAACCAGGGTTAATAGAGTTCAAAGGGTGAAAAGAAATAAAATGATCAACCAAATTCTGCAGTTATTTTCTTTCTAATGAAACTATGGCTTAAATCAATGTAATACATAAATTACTGATTGGAGGATAACCCGATTCAAGTATTAGTAAATTTGTAATTGTGTCTTTCATCAATCAGTCTTTTCTGTTTTTTTTTTCCATTTTGTGCAACAGTATCATTTTTACCTGGGCAAAGAATTGATGTCGTTATTCTCATAAATTTGAACGACAATCTTAACGATACGTTTTTGCAGGTCTGTATTATTTGGCTTCATCGGGATTTGTCTCGCTTCTAAATTACTCTGTTTGAATTTCTTAAATTCTTGATCTAGTCTCATGTATCTCTTTTTGTACATCAGTTTCTCTTTATTAGCCTTTGCCAATTGTTTTTTTAAATCGCATATTTGCTGAGATTTAAATTTTTGATATTTACGAAACTTAATGGCGTGCTTCAGTGACCAATGCTCGGTCACTGAAACACTTGTTTGGTTATTTCGGGCAACATTTACCTTAGTCTTCTGCTCTGATAATATGCACGACAATATATTCTTTCCAGCAACCTCTTTCTATTTCTATTTTCTCCTCCTCTTTTAGTTTTAGGCTCGGCATTCATAAACATAAAATATGTACTTTCCTATTATTTTTTAACTAGAAAATATTTTATAGAGAAACCTTTATTGCGCTCAATTGCTCCACCTCACCATCATCATCATCGCAGCCTATAGACGTACATTCCCGAATACAGACCTCCCCTAATGATACTTTTTATACATGTATGTATTTATATGTATGTTCTATTTTTTCTTTGTATACTTAACGAAATCACACGGAATCTACCGATATGATACAACGACTCACCGAGATGATAAAATGATCTACCGATATGATAAAGCAATCCACCGATGTGATAAAACTGTGCATTGATCATGAATCAAAACACCGATATTAGATGTAAGACACCGATTGATTTTTTCTTATCATTTTCGGTGTAAATTATCATATCCGTGGTAATAAAGACCACCGATTACAGCGATATGAGAACAGCGACGTGAGAAATTAGACACTTTTTAGAATATTAGAAAAAATGCATAATATCTAGAATAAATTCAATAACAGTCAATGAAGCTAATTCACTTACTACCCCTATTAGAACCTAATAACAATAATAAAACTGCTCATTACACTAGAAAGATGCAACCACCGATAGTATAAAATAATTGTCCGGGAGCAACTTAAATGGCATACATACGTTATTGGCTAGAATATGCAGTGATTTGAACCCATCCGTCCTGACTGCGCACTAGCACGGGCTAACGAGAGAAATAAAATTGGGGTGGGGACACTGTCGGACCCGTTGATGTAAAGTTAGGTGTAAATTACTTTTGTCCAGCGATATGAGAACATTTTGCAGGACAAGTACGTTTGTGCCTCTCAGTAATAATAATCGTTAGTTATGTAATAAAATATACCAAATATTACTAAGAAAACTAATATTCTATGAAATACAATAATTTATATACCTAACTTACTTATTTTTATTAGTGTATAAGCTTTTTTGTTTGTTAAAAAAGTAGAGGGACAGCACCGATGTCAAAAAAATAGAGGTTTATGTATTTATTTCTACCTTTATATATAGTCCTAGCCAAAATATATTTTTGCCACAACCCAATAACTATCTATTGAATACTAAAAAAAATAATTCAGATCAATATTCCTTTTTTTAAATACTAATTTCACCGAAGACAATAAAAAAAGCCATTTGGGAAATTCACCCAATATCACTATCTTCGCGATCCCGACAGTATATAATTGTCATTATTGATGTACAAACGCGATTCGCTCCTATATTAACATCGATACATGATATTGGAACCCGATCACTCCCGAATCCGATTTTAATTCTCGATCCCGATTCATTGTATTGTTTGTATCTATTATTTACGGTAGCGGATAAGATCCGCTACCGCCTATGACCCTACTCGCTACTCCCTTCTCAAGTGGAAACATTAGCGTCCGCTGTCATTGTAGTCGCCCCCACGCACTGTGTGGGCGGAGCGGAGCGAACACACCTTTACTTTCCAATTTTAGATGCTATATCTCGAGTAATGAGTTATTTTGCTTTGTGTTTTGAGAAATGAAATTAAGCGGTTTCGAGCCCGGCGCCTTATTCCAGCATTGTTAACTGCAATAATATCGTTTTCTGTTGTTCCGCCCGATTTTATGTACAACAGCTTGACAGATCTGGATAATTTATAGGAATATATTCAGTGTAGTCTGGAGCATTGCAATAAAAAGGACTTTCTAACTTTTAAACTCTCGCGTTCCATGATATATAATTTAGAAAACGGGAATTAACGCGATCATGGTATAGGTACTTACATTCCTTTGATTGCCTGACGTTTCGACCAGGTTACACCGGCCGTGGTCACAGGCTGACTGGCTAAGCGGTGGAAGCCCGCCGTCTTCGAATCCGTGAGGTAGTAGGTTCTTCATCTACCCGCACATTTTCAATATTTTCTTTTCGCCATGTACCGTCACATACCACACTCACAGTGTCCCTATTACGTAAGCAAACTGTCCGGTGTCTATCCGACTGCGTAGGAAAGCGAGGTTGCATGTTTTATCACTGGATTCCATGTTGCAGATAATTTAAAGCCATCTTCCCGATTGAAATTTTTATGTTTTTTGATTTCAATCGCTTCACGTACAGCTCTTGAGTAAAAGTGACGTTTCTTGGAGAGGACTTGCGTATGGTGAAATTCAATCCAGTGATTGGTGCCTGCTTCTAGCAGGTGCTCTGCAATCGCCGATTTGCTCGTCTGGCGATTCTTTACAGCTGCGATATGTTCTTTGACCCGTTCAGCAATAGTCCGCTTCGTTTGGCCTATATAGGAACTACCACAGCTGCAATCTATCTTATAGACACCTGGACACTGTAACGGTAAGACATCCTTCGGTGTGCCCACGATGTTGTTTACCCTTATGCCTGGGGTGTAAACTGTCGGGATGGAGTATGTTTTTAACACTGAGCCGACTTTGTCCGTTACTCCCTTGACATAGGGCATATAGGCTGGCTGTCTGCTCACCTCTGGACGTCTACGCCTCACTGCCTGTTGCTTCCGTCGTCCGTTCACTTCATATCCGTTGTTCTTGAGTACCTCCTGAACATGATCCAGCTCTCGCTCCAGATGTTCAGGGTCACAGAGATCATACGCTGTATTGCATCAAAGGTATGTAAGTACCTATACCATGATCGCGTTAATTCCCGTTTTCTAAATTATATAAAAAGGACTTTCTGTCTATTCGCCACAACTGAAATGTGTAGGAATCTTATGCCAGTCACGTGTTTCCTTCGTCTTACGATACTGCGTTTCGTGAAAAAGCATTTATTTATCGAGACCGCTAAACAAAATCCACAATGAGATCTGATATACTTAGCTTTTTGGACTTCATTTTATCATTGACTAACCATTCAGGTGTGGTGTAGTAAAATTTATGAAACGAAATATAATTGTTACTATCATCATCTTAACGTAGCTTCTCGTTGGTTGCGAAGCTTCTACCTGGAAGCCCGGATTGCACTTACTTCTTATCCTCTGTTAAATTTGGCAACTGCCGTCTACCCGCTCAACCCCGAGAGGAAAACCAGCGCCGGAACCGGCCGATAACCAGCGGGTGTTACCGGTTGCAGGGAGTCCTATTTCAAATGTATTAATTTTAAATAAAGAATGTTAGTAACTGAAATTACTAATATTTCCTCTAACCCCTCCAACTAAGCTAAATTACTTGTGCTAGGAGTGGGTTCACGTCGGTAGTGTAATGGCCAGGATTCGAACCCGGGACCTCTCGATCGTAATTCCGACTCCTTAACCTCTAAGCTACCGACGCTTTAAATCATACAAAAATGAACGATAAGTTGGTACAAAATATATGCAAGTTTACCTATGGCTTAGGTAATTGCTAAATTGTTGGGCAATGCTAGGTATACAACGCAAGTTGTATTTTTAAAACAAACACGCTAGCAGGAAAGCAAACACGCCCTTAATTTCTATTGTAGTTCATGGTTTCCATATACCTACTTACTACCTTAGAAAAATAAAAACTACATGTGAAAGTAGGTTAAGTACTTAATTATCAGCATTACCTGAAACAAAAATACAAGATATATAACATTTTTGAAGTGAAAACTTCTTTAGCGGCGTTGGATGGGTGAAAAGTGTTAAACTCGCGTCAGGATCGCTTGACCTTTGAACCGTAACCGACGACTGACGTCATACAACATTAGCTATAGACTGTCTATTTTGCAAGATACGGTAAATAGTATCATAGTCGACTTTAAGACCTTATGGTTTCAGATAGAACCGGGTTCAAACCTGGCCTTCTGACACTTTTTGTGATTATTTTTTCTTTTTGTAATTTATTACTTTTTGTGATTATTTTTTCTTTTTGTAATTTATTACTTTTTGTGATTATTTTTTTCTTTTTATAATTTATTAATTTCTTCTGACAGATAATTAGCAGAGAATTAGTGATAGGTTCTATGATTGGTGCTATATTATAGGTATGGTATGGTATGGTATGGTATGGTATGGTATGGTATGGTATGGTATGGTATGGTATGGTATGTTCTTTTTATCTTTTTCTATGTATATAACGAAGAAAGAAAGAAAGAAAATGTTTTCACTTCTGCCGGCACTCCCAGAGTGCAACCCGTCTTTTTTTATCTGATCCGATGGATGATGCTTCCGTGAATTTATTAAAAGCTAAAATTATTGTTGCAAAATTTAATTTACTTCGATAGAACCCATTTTGCTGCCATCTGCCATACACACTAGTGCATGCTGTATCGTGCAATAATACCTACACCCAATTTGTATGAAAGAGTACCTACGTAAAAAACTCCGAAAATGCATGCCACTTACCACACATTCTTCACTTTCTCATAAGTTTAAATAATATAATAAATGTATTTGTTTTTACGGGAGTAACTACCGTCTGACGGCTGAATTCCGATGGTAAAGCCTGCGCAGAGGCTCGTTCGTCAAACACCAGGTCAACTCTTTACAGGTGAGGCTCGTGTGAGCTCCAAAGATCTCGGCCCCGAATAATAAATTAAGGAAAAAATTAATGGACGCGATGGAGCGAGTGTTGGCCAATCCACTGTCAATAACCTTTGACTCTCTCCTGTATCAGAACTAGGTACCTTATGTAGGTGTAATTATAACACGAATACAGAGCTACTTCTGTTGATTTACTAGTGTTAAGCCGCATCTCCACTAGGCAACATTTGACGCGCAACACGTGATGCACAACAAGTTCGGCTATGATGCGCAGCACGCGTGATATTGCAAGTTGACGCGTAATATTGCGAGGAGCATTTTGTTTGTTTGACGATGAATCATGTGTTGATAACCAAGAAAGTTCAGCGTTACTGTGCATCTTTGTTATGCAACGTTGTGCAATAATGTGGTGCAATAATGTTGTGCACAATGTTCAAAAAGCCTCGGAACAATGTACAACAGTGATTAGATTACAAGTACCAGGTTTTATGACTACTCAGATACCGCTAGCACATAATGATTGATTAACCACCTATCACCAGGTAATATTGCGAGGAGCATTTTGTTTGTTTGACGATGAATCATGTGTTGATAACCAAGAAAGTTCAGCGTTACTGTGCATCTTTGTTATGCAACGTTGTGCAATAATGTGGTGCAATAATGTTGTGCACAATGTTCAAAAAGCCTCGGAACAATGTACAACAGTGATTACAAGTACCAGGTTTTATGACTACTCAGATACCGCTAGCACATAATGATTGATTAACCACCTATCACCAGGTTGTAATTCAGAAGAGTGAGGGGAGTTTACAAGAACAAAACAACAAAAATGTACATTACATTACATTTATTAGTGGCGGCAGAACCGAATGACATGTCTCTAAGAAACTTAAAAATCAAAATATTCGTCATCATCATCATGAAGATGTTATTTACCCAGGCTAAGCCATTACAAGGCAAAATCTAACTAAGAATTTCTGCCAAATCGCCGGAGCAGCTGTTTCCGAGATCGCTTTGTATAAAAAGTATATAAAAGAATAGCTCGTTTCATAGTATGAGATATGTATCTATAGTTCACCTGATCCAGTTTTGTATGTCACCCAAACATCGAGTCAATCTGACAAGAAACACATATTTGCAATTCTTCACGAGCTTAGAATACATATCGAGGAATGTTCGATTGGATAGATGGATTGGATTCGACTGAAGGACGCCTTGAAGGCCAACGGCTATTTGAAGGTTGTCAAATTGAATTTGCGCTTTTTATGTACATGCGCCTTTAGAATACAAAATAGATTAATTAAAATTACAAGGTAGTAGATACCTTACATAATAAATAACATGTTTATGTCACCGCCAACTAGCTTAATCAGCCGGTCAATTAACTGCCTAGGCTGTGAATTAAACGGCGCCATTCAATAAACGGCCTGAATGATATTCAGCCGTAACGTTTAATACAACATGTAATAAACTGGCTGGCTAATACTTAGGCCATTCGTAAGATGGGGCACTGCCCCAAAATAAAGTAAAAATTACATACAAACATATACTCATGCCTATAAATCCCGGAGGAGGTAAATAGAGTTGTATTTACAGAAAATTAGTGATAGGTTTATTGAGATAGCTGCGCAATCCGACTTGGTTATTTTTTTTAAAACGATGCAACAGTGAGTCATTTTCTTAGCTGTTTATTGGCTGCGATATATATATACTTACGTGTAATCCCACTCCAATAGTACTCCTGAACAGTTAGATCAATGAACCATTAGGACCATTGAAATGAATGATTCATCTTAGTATTTAACGATGTTTAGCTTTTTTAATTCACAAGAATCGATGATAAAGAAGCACTTGTGAATAAAGGAATTAACGGCAATGAGTGGTTATGTGACTCCTTAAGTTCATAAATTCCGCGAAAAGATTAAAGAATGCTTCAACAAAGTCACGC
The DNA here is from genome assembly GCA_949126895.1 of Eilema caniola. Classification (NCBI taxonomy): domain Eukaryota; kingdom Metazoa; phylum Arthropoda; class Insecta; order Lepidoptera; family Erebidae; genus Eilema; species Eilema caniola. Next base: position 8,041,239 of record OX421460.1, on the reverse strand, counting down.
GTAAGTGTATTCATTTATCTGGTTAAGCGTGGGCTCTTTATGAAACCAAATATATGTGTTTTTTTTTTAATATCTATCGACTTGATTTCCTCGTGAAATATTCCTCGTGAAATATATTGATAGATAGGCTGGTGCTTAATTCATAACCAGAAACCGTCTATACTGCAAAAGGTTACATCGGACCTGTGGTTAATCATCATCAAAATGTCAACTATCTAGCTATCATGGTTCATGAGACAGACTGGTGACAGAAAACGGAAAAACAGACCTTAGATTGTTTGTCATTGTATTACGTTACGCCGCGAGCGAAAAACTAGCTGGATATAGAAGGAAGCTGTCTAAGGAATTATAGAGCTTTTTAATCGATTGATAAGCCAGCTATCGATTTATAGCCAGTATCTAACTATCAAACGAATAGGCACCAAAATCATTCTTGTTATGGTACCTATTCGTTAGAAAAAATGGTATCAGTTTAGGGCACATCATGATAATTAAAAAGAAATCCCAATGGTATTATAAATGTGATATTTGATTGGATTAGATCTTCGTTTCGATAAGATTTGAATTGGTGCTTTTCAAATTGGTGTGTTCAATGGCATGCTCCCATTTTTACCATCGAGATATTATTGAGATAAAATAACAACCTCATTTTGTATAAGATCATTACATTCTTGCATAAAATTAAAACAAACAATATATTTTAGGAACGAAAAATAGCGTATTCGTTTAGATACAAAAGCGACACATTTTGTTATACATTCAATTTAACATAATCATACAATAGATGGCCTGTTTAACATAGACACTTTTTTTCTATGTGTCACTAAAAGCAGACATATAGCTTTATTACTTTTTTATTACATTTTTTATTGTCAAATCGACAAAGAAATATCGCAGTTGTAGAAATCCGAATGTAAAATTGAGATTACAACACTAGGTTATGGTAATCCGTTGATATCATGTTGGCGAGTGTGTAGTGATGTATGTCGCTATGTCGAGTATCGAGATAACTATCAAATAAAAATCGATAAGTCGACTCCAATCCAAAATGACTCAGTACAATGACAAGTTTTGTAAAGCAATAGAGGATATATTCCGATCAAGTACCTACTATTTTTCTAATACCACGAGCCTAATTTTATCGTCATTATTTTACACCTCTCTCTTTCTCTCTCTCTCTCTCTCTCGTTCTCTTTGCCCTCATCTTTCCCTATTTATCATCAGGTAGGCTAGTGGTCAATGTGTTTGTACAGTTTGTACTATGCCACCCCTAGTGAGACACAATTATATCAAACTCATCTAATAGCTCTGTGTTAGTGATGTACTTACTGGTACTTTGAATGAAGATAGAAAATCTACATTACCGTGTATAACGATATCAGTAAGCAGATACTATTCTAGAGAACAAAAACACAACAAACCCACTTCACTAAACTTGCTTCCAATGTTTAACTTAATTTTAGCAGCTATTAACAACCACTACGAGGCAGAACGTACCATAGAATTAACATTGTAATCCAATTACAAAATTTGCGACAGTAATCTCAAACACAAACTATTATCCAAGTCGTCTTTAGATATAGCTCACTAGCAAGCAATTTTCGATAATCGAATCTTGTTTACAGACAATCGAGTCGATAATCGATAGTCGGTCGGTCGTTTGTCGCTCGGTCGCTCGGTCGCTCCGTTTATAACTATTTCCATTGAGCAGGTCACCCATTCACCGTCACCGGTCTCACAGCGTGGGCCACCGCCCGCAGCCATTGTGTTCATGTGTAGGCGACGTTCATAATCATCAGTAATTACACACACAAGCCGTTGACATGTAAATTAACGCCTTCGTCGATATTATTCGATGTTATACGCGATTCTGGTTCATTTGTAAACCGATATGTAAAATTGATTAATTGGGAATTTGTTTCCCAACCATTTACATATTTCCGTTGTTGATTCACGTGATTTTGTTAGTTTAAAGAATTTTTCGGTAGATGGCTCCGACGTAGTTCTAAGACATATTATTATGTAGATGAGAATATTAGAAAATGATTATAGAAAATTATAAATGCGATAGTAGCTCGTTCTGTTTGTCTGTTAAGTTTTCACGTCTAAACCACTAAACCACTAAACCACTAAGACCATGAATAAGGACACAGGCTATGTTTAGTCCCGATAACCTTCATCCAAGGGAGTGGAGCCGCGGCCAACTACTAGTACATATGCATATAAAAAAGATTTTAATACCCTATTATGTCTCGAAATGTAGCGTTAATTAAATCTTAAAATATAAATACTTCCTGGTGCGATAACAGTTTTATTTATGTGAGCTTAAAGTGTAAATAAACTTAATTAATGTTTAAAAAAAATATATCTCGAAACCAGGTTTTCACACACTATTAAATTTCTTTATTCATTGAAATTTTTATACTTGACTATGATACATAAAACAACTATAAAAAGTAAGATAACAGAAACACGATACATAATAAACATTGTCTAAAAACTTTGGTCTAAAAACTAAACGCATCGGTAGCTTACTGATTGATTCAGCCTTACGATCGACAGGAACCGGGTTCTCATCCTGGCTATTGCACTACCAAACCAACCCCATTATCTGAGATATCAGGCCTAATCAACATAATTGACGTAATAAAAATAGATATTTATACTCAAGGTATCGTAATAGGCGCGTGGTTCTCGGTGGAGTAAAATTTGGGCCTCCCCATATCTTTCCAAGCGGGGTCGTACAAGGCAATTAAGTGACATGGCTGCTTAAGATCAGACAGATATCTAAAATAAACAGCCCAGACTCAGCCTCAGATGCATGGCTAGAGTCAACAACAGTGCCCGGAATACGGCAATAGGCTCACCCCCTATTACGTGGGACCGAATACAATGATTGGTGAAGTGTGGGAGAGAGATACCCAGATTAGAATAGGTATAGATAGATATTTATGACGTTATTACGCCAGAAGCCAGAACAACAGAGATCACCTGTTTACAATTTTCGCACAGAGATAGATTTTAGCCTGGAACAGCACATACGCTATTCTGCTTTTGAACTTTTAATTGGCTGTTGAACCCTAAGATCTTAATCTTCCTGTTGGTCGTGGGAACCGGATGGGTATTTCACGAGAGCATGAATTAGTTAAATCATAACATTCCGAATATTCAGCAGTTAAACCATGTTAGCCATTATTCAATTTGGGTTGATTCATGTTGAAGTGCATTGACAGGAATATGTAGTGAACCGATTACGATCAAATTCTAATCCAATACATTGATATAACAGATTGATCAGATAACATTAAGCGTTTGAGAACGTTAAAGCGTTTTTACATTGTCCGATATCCGATATCCGACATCTTATCGGAGGAAGTCAAATGTATGATATGTATCTGTTTTTCACATTGTCCGGCCCGATATCGGTTATCGGAGCCCACACAACTGTGTTGGCCCGATATCGGATCAGTAAAGAGACTAAAACAGCGACTGCAAGCAATTTTCGATCTTAATAACATTTCCATAGTTGCGAGTCCTTTCACGTTAATTGATGACGCTGATCACTGAATATAAGAGAAAAAACTCGATACTATGTCATGTCAATAAGGTCGAAAATTGCTTGCACATTTTTTCTTTTTCTCATTCCTAGCATCCCTTACTAGTCTATGCTTACGAACAAACGGCCGTATCGGGCCGATTTTATCAGATATATGTGAAAACAGCACCCGGTGTCGGCTATCGGAGATCGGCTATCGGCGTCCGACACCGATATCGGATATCGGTTGTATGTGGAAAAGCTCTAATTCCTAGAATTGATTCCTCAAACTGATTTCACATAGGTAATGTAATTGATTCCACAGATTGAATAAGAACGTGGTTAGTCAGTTTGACTATTATTTATTTATGTTTGTTTTATCGTAACTGTTACACACACGAAGGTATTTATTTATGCTTATTAGTTAGGGCTAACACAAATGCATATAAAATAAGTTAGCGCCCACATACTTTGCATTCTTCGAGTTGCAGCAGAAATTACCTACGCAAACGGCCATAATGTTATGATGTTTTCGTTTTTGTTATGGACGGAAGTCGGTATCTCATCTTTCGCTTCATATAGACATGACAACTTTTATATATTCAGTAGTAAATTGACAAATATGCTCACAGCTGCGTTAAATTATACTACATTATGACTCGAGAGGATAACGCACGCTCTTTCAAGCTGTGAAAGGAACGCCCTGGTTTTCCAAGCGACTACAATATGGGGTTCTTCAAGATTTAGGAGGTTTCTACAGGGCCGGCAGCACGAGTGTGGCAACACTGGTTTCGCACACATTTTTAGGGCACGGTAATCAGTTTTCATCAGACCGACCGCTTATCGGCCTTGTGCAATTATGGAATAAAAGAATATTCGTTGGCCAATGGAGCCTAGTGTCTGTTCTCATATTCTTCGTCTTGATATGATTTTTACAGACAGAAAGTCATCCCTGATAGAAATTTCAGTTTTTTATCTTCCAAAGATGAAAGGAAGTATCGAAATGCTTTGTTCGAAATTGTTTTGTGAGTGTTTGATGCCCCTATCTAGTCCGTATTGTCCCCGATAAGAAGAGAGAGGGTGGAATCAGTTTAATTAACATTTTAGAGCACAAGCAGATGCGGTAAAATGCAGCCAGCGAATTCGTAATCTCCGGACTCCTAACAATACGATGCGCGAACCGTTACAATCTATCGAGAACCAGTCAATATATGTAACAGTTATCGTGCAGTGCAGAACCACTTCAGAGATGAGAACTGTACCTATTCCACGAGAGAGTGAACCCGTATCTTATACAAATGACACCACCGTATTGTAGAATAGAGTGGCAGATGTATGGGATTGACACGTAGGTATTTTGACGTTTATAACAGTCGTCAACGTATGTCAATCCCATACCTTGATCAATGTAGAGTAGAGTAATTCTATTCTATAAACCTATTGCCACTTTTATGGTGGGGCTGGTATTTTCATCATTCATTTCCCATTCCTTCGACGTAATCAAAGCGTGATTTTACAATTAATATAATATTTTCGTCATGTTTAATAATAACAATCATCTATAACGTTTACAAATATGCTGTTAATGTTATGAACGAATACAAATTATTCAACTGCTATCTGAGCCCCGAATCACACTGACAGGTACACTCACCATATCTCAACATTCTTGTATAAGTACATATTATACTATTACAAAACGGTACTATCTGTATGTTAGTTCGTGTATCTGAACTGGACATTATTGGACTCCTCGTCAAAGAAAATGAAAAGAAAGATTTTTTTTATTATAATTAAATACTGATATTTTTAAAATTATGTGATCAGATAGATAGGTAAGTGAAATTCGGAAAACATCACTGACGAAAGTAAGGTCACATAATAATAAAACAAAATCCCTCACCATGTTCGTCTTTCTAGCTTAGCTAATGGGGTAAGGAGGAATACCAGTACCTAATTTAAGTTTAATAGAAAAACCAAATAAGAGAACATAAAATCTGGAAACAAAAATTTATTCACCTTCGCTTCGACAAGCATAGCCGCAGCATCAATATAGTAATACGTAGATATTATAATATGCTTATATATGGGAGATTGGGAGCTAGTTTCCGCCGCAGATGCAGCCTCAAGTAGGCGTTGTGACGTCACCCTGTTAAGAAACGCATAGTGAAAACACACTTATTACAACTCATTAAAATACATAATCATTGACACAGAAATGTATTGAATAGGGGACTGGTTGGGACCCGTTGGTGATACCTTAATGTGCAATCCATCTACATTTTTATGATTAAGAGGAATTCCTTATGTGTGTTTGCTACCAAGAATTACACAGTTACGTTAATTGTTATTTATAGATCCGCAATTAAGAATATACATTTGAAGTTGCTGTTTTCAAGGGTTTGGGCATCTACTATCGGACTTGCAATCGGATTGGTAATCTATAGAATATCTATTTTAATTAATAAATATTGAAGTGTCTGTTTGTGATGTGAAAACTGCGACTTTTCAATAAATGCATATGAGTTAGAGTAATGAGTATCCTCGATACTAATAAATAACAAAACAACAAAAAAAAATTACGAAATTATTACTGCAGATATGTAAGTTAGCAATATCTTAATACTTTTATGTTAGAAAAAGTTCAAGAATTTCACGCAATATAATTAGAACCCAGATCTTAGTCCGTAAAGACAAAGTGACGGGAACAGCAAGTGTAATACTAGTTATCTTAATCTTATACTACACAACGCAAGCAGCACAGCGCTAGTACCAAAAACAGACAAATCGTCGCTGAAAATCTCCGGAATTCCAAAGTGGTAACCGAACAAGTTAACACATAGCAGTGACACTAGCCCTAGTCCTAGACGGTTTAGTAGATTTTTGAAGTGAAAACTTCTTTAGCGGCGTTGAATGGGTAAAAAGTGTTGAACTCGCGTCAGGATCGCTTGACCTTTGAACCGTAACCGACGACTGACGTCATACAATATTACCTACAGGATGTCTATTTTGCAAAATACAGTAAATAGCTTCGTAGCATAGCGGTTAGCGCTTCGACTGTAAGTCCTTATGGTTTCAAATAGTACCGGGTTCGAACCTGGCCTTCTGACACTTTTTGTGATTATTTTTTCTTTTTGTAATTTATTATACTGTTTGTGATTATTTTTTCTTTTTGTAATTTATTATACTGTTTGTGATTATTTTTTCTTTTTGTAATTTATTAATTTCTTCTGACAGAAAATTAGCAGAAAATTAGTGATAGGTTCTATGATTGGCGCTAAATTATAGGTATCGTATGGTATGGTATGGTATGCTCTTTTTATCTTTTGCTTTGTATGTAACGAAGAAAGAAAGAAAGAAAATGTTTTCACTTCTGCCGGCACTCCCGGAGTGCAACCCGTCTTTTTTTTTATAATTTCCTTCACAACGTTCTTACCAGATATGATAACCCTTGACATTGTTACACATACTAAAATATATTACATACATAAATTATACTCTCACCTTGTAAATCCTCGAAGGGCTAGGCAGAGGTGTATCCACGTTGTTCCGAATATTTTTGACTATTTTGACTATAACTATTTTTTAATTTTGGTCCGCGTAATGGGGGCGAGCTTATTACTGTCAAGCGAGCACTTAGTCATGAGCTGTATGTATACTGTTGGATGGAGAACAGCTCTACCCCTTAGTCGCCTTCTACGACACCCCCAGCAAGAGAAGGGGTGGTCATATTCTACACCACCGGGAACCGACACGGCAACATTATATAAACTAAATATCTAATTTTATAGTATTTTAAGTCTTTTCACTCCTTGTTAGTCCTATTTTGCCCGTTTTTTTTTTACATGCGGGAAATCCCCACGGATACCCCTCCCCCCTCTGGAGCCGGAGGGGGAGGTTATGTCAGACTCGAACCGACTGAACCGCATTCCGTCTGTGGGTTGTTGTGATAGGCCGAAGGTGAGGTTGTCTTCGACATATCCCTCGCACTCCGGCTGACCCAGGGCCATCCCTCTCGGCCGTTACCTAGCTATTTATTTCAAACTCCACCCGCGTGGATGTCGGTTATCGCTTAGTGTTGAGTCAACGCTATTTTTCTAAAACAAAAGTAGCCTAAGTTACTCCTTATTACATCAGCTACCTACCAATAAAAGTCCCGTCAAAATCGGTCCAGCCATTTCAGAGATTAGCCGGAATAAACAGACAGACAAAAATTGTAAAAAAAATTATTTTGGTGTATACCGTATTATATTCTTATGTATGTAGTAAAAAACGGTTATTTCAATATTACAAGCAGACACTCCAATTTTAGTTATATGTTTAGATTAGATGTTTAGTAGATATAAGACTTTTAATTTTTTTGTACTTGTTAAGTCTTTAGTTATTCCAAGACCTGGGTCTACAAATATTATAACTTAACACACCAGAAGGGAGCAAAGTAATCTATTCATGTTTTCAGCTATAATGATGTCACTCAGCACTAAGAACCTATAGGATGAGGCGAGAAGAATGCCATTCATAAAATTACTTGAGTAATGTGCAACCATGAGATAGATATCTATGCCTTTGTGTATGACATGATTGTCACAATGAATGCAATGAGATAAGTGTTATAATATAATGTGAACACGCATTGAAATATTATCACGTATGTGCAAATGAGGCCTATGTTACTAAGCGATCGATTTATCACTCACTAATATTGATCGATTGACACTTTAATCAAAATAGTATACGTTACAAAATCCATCACAAAAATTGATTTTACTTTTGATTTGATTGATTGAAATTTCTCTGGTCTGATAGAAATTTGGTAGAAATTCAATCACGGTTGTGAATTTTAAATGATATTAAAACAAGACATTATGCCTTTCCTGTATAATGATTAACCCCTGTTCTTACAATAAAATCTCTTTGACAAGATAATGATTTCTAACACGTGTCTAAGAACACTTTACCCCCAAAAATCCAACAACACGTCCTGATCGTCTCTCGTGGCGGGCGGACACTTGGAAATAAATTAACTGGCGTGGCTAACGTGGCTCTGGTACACTTGACATTGGCGTCTCGCCATTAATAATTTTATAATACATTTCACTTGACATTTACACTACACCTTGAGGTTGGCAGAATCATCGGTACCTATATAACTGAAGCAAAGCGCCATTTGAATAAAATAAGAAGAAGAAGTAAGAACACTTTGCAACAGCTTCTTTTACATGTCATCAACCTTTTTCAAGTTTAAAAATGTCTGACAATTGAGGTTAATCAGCAATAGATCAGTTTCAAAATAATTTTCACCGATACTCAGGGCCATTGCACGCGATAACATAAAACTTGTAAACTAGGTGTGAAGCGATATTTAGGCTGTGCACAGACCGGCACCACCGGAGCTATGCATCGTGATTCTGATCTAGAGTCGTGCGCTGTGACATTTTATTTGTCCTGGCGAGTATCGGGTATTTTATTTTCATTATATTGCGTAGGTAGTAGGTAAAAGAGCTGTCATGTTTGGCCTCAAAAAAGACGGCCTTCAAAACTGCACATTGCGGAGTTGTAATAATATTCGCACACATCTTCATACAAAGTAGTCGCAAATGCCACAGTATTACTACTACATACAGTAGTGCGACGAATGTACTTACACAGGGCATTTTTTCAGATTATTTTTCATCTATACTCTATACTATTATATATAATTGTAAAGTAGTCGTGTCTGTACATTGGAGATATTTAAAAAAAAATACTTGGAGTATGTTATATTAACGATACTGAACACGAAAATTTATTTTTTGGAATTCTTGTCTGTTTGTCTGTTTGTCTGTTTGTTCGCGATGGACGCAGAAACTACTGAACGAATTTCGATGCGGTTTTTTTTGTTAGAAAGGGCTTGCTCAGACTTAAAATCTTACGTTTGTTTGATCGCAATCGGTTGAGTAGAACCAGAGTTGTGAGCAATAATGTCGCTTTTTTGCTTGAGATTATTTTTATGGTAGATTTTTAATAGCTTATCATATCTAAGCAACTATGTGAATAAATAGACTTTATTTTTACATACACAATTATTATATATATAAATTCGTATTTAAAAAATAAATTAAAGTTTTGTAATTCTATAATTTAGTTACAAAAATACAACTAGATGGCGCAGTTTTAAACAAGATATTGGTGTTAATTCGGCATGTCCACCCGATTAAACTAAACTAAACTAAAAATTCTCTTATTTTAGTTTAGTTCAACGCTTTGTCTATTCGGTTTGGCCACCGAACTAAAAATAGTGCATGCATTTTTAGTCAAGGTCACACGACTAAATTGAATAAACCCTTTTTAATCTGTGAATTCAATGAACGAATGACAACGTCCTTGTTGTTGAAGTGTGAGAGAGATAACTTAACTTCTTGTCAAAAAACGTGTTCAAATTCAAACGTGACCGTAAATTAAACCTCTGAAAAAATAAACAAACCAAAACAACAAACTTGGCGACATGGTAATGGGAATATTACGTGAAAAGAGGAAAAATAAACAATGTATGTGTATGTGTGTGTATGTCACAATCACAAAAAAATCCTCTTCGCTTAGTTTAAGGTGATTTTCAAGTATCTCTAACAGGAACTTGGCCGCTGATGACCCTAAAGATTTTTTTTAAATTTACGGTCGGCCATCTCAAACGGATTTGATGCATCCTTCGACCGAAGCAACCTGGCCCGTTCTTCCCGATTTCTGTAAAACAAATAAATTTCTAACCTTAAAATAAATTTCAAACCCAACCTTTATGATAATAATTAATTTTTCAATTATTTTTATTGTTACACAATTTTTACATATATTACAGATGTATTGGCAAATATTAAATTAAATTAATAAAGTTACTATATATTCACAATACTAAATATAATAAAAAAACAAAAACTAAAAGTTAAAATGCGTCGTGGAATTCATTCGCATCGCATGCCTCTTTTGGTAGCGTTCCCAGAAGACTAGCAGCATTGCCACGTTGTATGGCAATACTTAATCTCTGACCTGAAATGAGGCCAGCCTTCTGGTCACGAGACGCGTCAGCCATACATTTCGCAATCTCCCTGAAGAGATTGCGGGCGCTCGGACCCCAAGGCCCAAACGTTTCGACTCCAAACGGCACACATTCATAATCTCCAATAAGATGGGAGTATTTGCGCCGCTTAACAGCCGCTGCAGAAGCTGCAGCGGCACCGGCACAGCTAGCAGTGCCAGTTATATGGGTAGGGGCAATGGTGTCGACGCATGTTGCGTCCCACACCAGAGTCCTACCCATTTTCCAAGGCATTATTGGCATACCATCCAGTCTGTTGCCATCGTCGCGCGCCAAACCGTTTGGTTCAAGCACAGCTGGCATACCAGCAATGACAAGAGCACGGCGGATTATGTCGTTGAGGCTGGCGTGTCGTGGAATTCGCCTCGCGATTCTGCAGCATGACAGGCCATGGTGTCCGAGTCGGTCAACTGCTTCTCCACAATGACATTGATGCGTAATTTTTTACTGCTAGGTCAGTTTTGAACAAATAAACACATATTTAGTTGATAAATTTTCTTATTTACCTTTCTTGCTCCTCGAAAAAAGCAGCCACAAAGCATACGTTCATTTTTCTGTAATTTAAAAATTTCAACCAGCACAAACAATCAGCAGAATAAGGTTTAGTTTAGTTTAATCGCGACCAAAAATATGGCCACTAAAATAAGTCGGATTTTAGTTTGACAGGAATAAAATTTTGCCTTACCGAATAGCAAAATGGATGATTTCACTAAATTGAATTCGACTAAACTAAAAATAGTTTAGTCCTGTCAAATTAAGTTAGTTGGTGTTACTACCCGAATCGACACCATTGACGTCGATTCGGTTTGGCAAAATTCCGACTAAACTAAACTATAATTAGTTTAGTCACGTCAAATTGCGGTTTCTTATTCGGGAAAACACCAACTAACTTAATTTGACAGGACTAAACTATTTTTAGTTTAGTCGAATTCAATTTAGTGAAAACCTCCATTTTGCTATTCGGTAAGGCAAAATTTTATTCCTGTCAAACTAAAATCCGACTTCTTTTAGTGGCCATATTTTTGGTCACGATTAAACTAAACTAAACCTTGTTCTGATGATTGTTTGTGCTGGTTGAAATTTTTGAATTACAGAAAAATGAACGTATGCGTTGTGGCTGCTTTTTTCGAGGAGCAAGAAAGGTAAATAAGAAAATTTATCAACTAAATATATGTTTATTTTTTCAAAACTGAACTAGCAGTAAAAAATTCCGCATCAATGCCATTGTGGAGAAGCAGTTGACCGACTCGGACACCATGGCCTGTCATGCTGCAGGAGCGCGGGGCGAATTCCACGGCACGCCAGCCTTAACGACATAATAGGCCGTGCTCTTGTCATTGCTGGTGTGCCAGCTGTGCTTGAACCAAACGGTTGGCGCGCGACGATGGCAAGAGACTGGATGGTATGTCAATAATGCCTTGGAAAATGGGTAGGACTCTGGTGTGGGACGCAACATGCGTCGACACCATTGCCCCTAAACGTATACCTGGCACGGCTGGCTGTGCCGGTGCCGCTGCAGCTTCTGCAGAGGCTGTTATGCGGCGCAAATACTCCAATCTTATTGGAGATTATGAATTTGTGCCGTTTGGAGTCGAAACGTTTAGGCCTTGGGGTCCGAGCGCCCGCAATCTCTTCAGGGAGATTGTGAAACGTATGGTTGACGCTTCTCGTGACCAGAAGGCTGGCCTCTTTTCAGGTCAGAGATTAAGTATAGCCTAACTTTTATAGCACAACTTTACTGAAGCAGAAATCTTCACTCATCGTTATCGTCATGGCAATCATCATTCATCGTCATCCTCATGGCAATCATCACTCATCGTCATCGTCATGAAAAGTGAATAAACTGCTAGTCTTCTGGGAACGCTACCACAAGAGGCATGCGATAGGGATGAATTCCACGACGCATTTTAACTCTTAGTTTTTTTTTTTTATTATATTTAGTATTGTGTATAAATAGTAACTTTATTAATTTAATTTAATTTTTGCCAGTACATCTGTAATATATGTAAAAATTGTATAACAATAATAATAATAGAAAAATTAACAATTATCATAAAGGTTGGGTTTGAAATTTATTTTAAGGTTAGAAATTTATTTGTTTTTTCAGAAATCGGGAAAACGGGCCAGGTTGCTTCGGTCGAGGGATGCATCAAATCCGTTTGAGATGGCCGACCACAAATTTAGAAAATTCTTTAAGGTCCCGTCATCAGCGGCCAAATTCCTGTTGGAGATACTTGAAAATCACCCTAGATTAAGCGAAGAGGATTTTTTTGTGATTGTGACATACTTATTTATTTTTCCTCTTTTCACATAATATTCCCATTACCATGCCGCCAAGTTTGTTGTTTTGGTTTGTTTACTTTTTCAGAGGTTTAATTTACGGTCACGTTTGAACACATGTTTTTTGACAAGAAGTTAAGTTGTCTCTCTCACACTTCAACAACTTCTTATTGTGATTGTACTAATTTACCATAATTTACAGCGAAGACGGCCTAGTTTCTTTCTCTAAGGACGTTGTCATTCGTTCATTGAATTCACAGATTAAAAAGGGATTATTCAATTTAGTCGTGTGACCTTGACTAAAAATGCATGCACTATTTTTAGTTCGGTGGCAAAACCGAATAGACAAAGCGTTGAACTAAACTAAAATAAGATAATTTTTAGTTTAGTTTAGTTTAATCGGGTGGACATGCCGAATTAACACCATTGTTTCGTTCACATCAGAATATATAAGAACTGTCATTTCGATTAGTACATTTTCTTATTATTATATTTCCTGTTATTTATTTATAATTGCATTAAATTTAATATCCTGGGTCTTCTTCTTCAGCCGCGTGGTCCCGGGCAGAGTAGAATTTGGGCCACCTCATCTCTTTCCACGCGGTGTCGTTCAAGGCATAAGGGATACAGGGCTGATTCACATCAGACAGATATGTACAGCCCAGATTCAGCCTCAAATTCATGACTCGAGTCAACAATAGTGCTCGGTATACGACAATAGGCTCACTCCCTGTTACCAGGAACCAGGTCCGCTTTTACCAGTCTAACTGCGGATTTGGCTGAATCTCCACAACCCAAAGGCGATATCGAAGCATTGCAACTAGACCAGTTGTTGGACTTTTGAGGGCTTCAACTACCCGTACCGACTACCATAGCTGTTCGTATAGCAACTGAGACCGACGGCTTAACGCGCATTCCGAGGCACGACCAGACCAATGCAAATACCCATATCCATGCATACATATATTTGCACAGAGCGGGAATCGAACATGCGCCTCCTGCCTAACAGCCGCGTTCAGTACCTGTGGCGTAGCGGTACTGAACGCGGCTGTTAACCTTAACATCCTGGGTAATTCATACTAATATCATAACATAACATAACGAGTCTGAAACTCTGTATGAAAGTTCGTTAGACTGTGCTAACATTATAAATGTGAAAGGAACCCTGTCTATCTGTCTGTTGCCTTTCACGCCTGAAACGCTGAACTGAACCGATCTTCATAAAATTTGCTTGATTAGAGTTTAAGAACGGACATGGACTAACCTTTATAGCCAATAAATAAATTTTTAACGAGTTAAACCGACAAAGGGAACAAGAAAGAGGCACTGAAAATCCCGATTCTGGGAAATCCTGATACACAAATTCATATTTTGTGGTAGTGGCGAGGGGTCCTTATAACTCAATACATGCCAGCTTCCCTTTGCATAGATGGTAGAGATGTTTAAATTCGTTAACTACATCGAGGTAAGAATCATTTTCCACCGACATCCATTTTGAAAATTTTCGCTCTTTGCCACTGTTGTGGCTTTACTGGGGAACATTCTCCCTACCAGAGCCACTGAGAAAACTTACTTAAGGCTGATAAAAATCACTGCGTTTATGTACACAACATATATTGATTAATATGTACGTGCTGTAGAGTGTTACTATTAAGTTGTATTTTATCAATTTTGACTATACAGTAATTTTAATAGAAAGCGCCTAGACATTCATTTTTGAAAACAAAGCGACATGATTGCTACCACAAACAAAATAGGCGCTTTTTCCTGTTATTTTGAAGTCTTCTCTCAATTTTATTCATTTATTCATTCATTATTAGCAATATTAGCCTACAGTTTGCACCAAAGCGCTTATTTGCAGTCGGTTACATTAATATACATGACATTAAATTGATTATTTATATGGTAATTTTTTTGAAATAATAAAATTATTAAAAATACGATGAAATGCGTTACATTTTAGGCATACAAATACTATAATATTTATATATTAATTTATAATTTGTCACAGTTGTAGCAAAGACACCTGGCTTATCATACAATATGTCCGCAACTGGATCCCATTTCAAAAAGTCATTCAGGTATTGAACAGCTCTGTATGTAGGGCTACTCCATGCCAAAAAACGTCAAGCTGGTGGACAAGTCAAGAGCTGATGCTGTCGCCGTCCAGAGCCACGCGTGTACGTGTACCAGATAGAAGTGAATACATTCACGAACCGAAAGGTTGTCCACTTTAAAATTGAAAAGTAAATAATATTGCATGACGTGCGCTAACTCCCACCTAAGTCGTAATATATCAAGACCGATCAAGGATGATCTGATATGAAGATGGATGGGTAAAGAAATGGACAGGCTCTCGGCATCAGATGCGGACTTCTTCGATATGGGATCATTCTGTGTACCCTATCCAACACCGTAAGAATTATAAAATTCCTTTCATCATTTCCGTTCGTTTTGATTTTGATACCGCGATAAACTAACAAAAAGCATACCGAACGAATTGCGAACTTTCTTTTGAATTAAAATTTATCAAAGAATAAATCCTGATGAAATAGATAGACCGATTAGAGCTTAGAGAAAGACATAGTGGAGTAGGAAAGAGAAAAAACTGGAGAGGAACAACTTAAGGGGCAGAGATGGGAGCAGAGAGTCGAATAGAGATGCAAGTTAGAAAGTCGAGTAGAGTGGCGAGTAGATACGCAATTTTTTTTAAATATTCTTTTGATGATCTTGATACGAGACAAATGTAAATTCATTCATATTTAGTCTTAAGAAATCAATTTTTGTATATAGACATTTCAAAATGCTGCAATTGAGTTTGTTGCTGCACTACTACGCGGTAAACTTAGTTTTAAGCGGAATTTGACAGCAAAAGATGTAAGAATAAATCCTGATGAAATAGATAGACCGATTAGAGCTTAGAGAAAGACATAGTGGAGTAGGAAAGAGAAAAAACTGGAGAGGAACAACTTAAGGGGCAGAGATGGGAGCAGAGAGTCGAATAGAGATGCAAGTTAGAAAGTCGAGTAGAGTGGCGAGTAGATACGCAATTTTTTTTAAATATTCTTTTGATGATCTTGATACGAGACAAATGTAAATTCATTCATATTTAGTCTTAAGAAATCAATTTTTGTATATAGACATTTCAAAATGCTGCAATTGAGTTTGTTGCTGCACTACTACGCGGTAAACTTAGTTTTAAGCGGAATTTGACAGCAAAAGATGTGATCACGTTGCATAATTTTGTGAAATAGAGAATTTTATTTTGAAGTAGAGAGTCGAGTAGAGAGGCTATTAGAGAAGTGAATGGGAGGCAGGTGGAGAGGCGAGCAGACTGAAACAGGGATGATCAGAGGATCGAGTAGAGAGTCAAGTAGAAAGTCAAGTAAAGAGTCAAATAGAGAGGTGTGAAGAGTATCTATTAAGCTCCGAATGCTTGACTCTGCGCTAAAATTTAAGACACTACGCGATAAGCGACTTCTACGCGGGCGAAGCCGCGGGCAACAGCTAGTTTGTTATAATATTTGAAACTTGAAAATATAATGTTATATTAGTACAGCACAATTCACAGATGTTTTAATGTCAGAGAAGACATTAAATGTGAGTAAAATAAGCATAATGATGCACTATAATTGTTCCGTGTACAGATGTCTTTCGTCATCAAGTGCCAATAAAGACATACGATTTCATAGATATCCCCTTGACGCGAGGTAAGTTTATTTCTATAATTTCAAATTAACGTCTAGAATTTATAGATAGATTGTAGTTAAATAAACATCAACATTGAAAGAGTTTTAAGTTCTTATATGCCAATAATAGTTAGGTGTTATGAATCAAAATTCAATAATTATTCAGTACCTACCTACAACTATTTTTCTCTCGTCGACAATCGTCGCATTTCCGAATGTAAACGAATGCTGATTTACATAAGTACCTATCCATCAATTGTTAGATTTATCGTGTATAATAATATCGTGTATAATGCGTATGTAGGACACACACTACACGCCTCCGCCACGGCCTGCTTCTGTAAGGACGGCGAGTCGGCCAACTGCTGTCCTCAGGCTCCGATTATGGAGGTCGGTAGTCCCAGGCGTAGACGAGTCTGCGGCGTCCTCACCGAAGTCTGCGGCGTCCTCACCGCAGTCTGCGGAACTCGGGGTGCAGGGTTCTCTCCCGCTCCCTCTATTACCTGCTCGCAGAAAGAGGCGGCGGAGTGCCACTTGCTCCCGTCGGAGACCACGGCCCTCACCATGGTCTCCAAAGAAAGAACGTCCGGTGTGGAGTACCGTGTATTTGCCAGGATCCTTGCAGTGCTGGCACTGCGGCGTTGTCTCCCGGTGAATGCGCCATAGGTACCCACCGAAGCACCCGTGCCCGGTAGATAAGCATCTGGCACATCCGGTAGGAGAGGTCACCGTGGTGCCTCTCCAACCACTCCTTCATGATCGGTGTCACCGCCGTAATGGCGGATTCCCCCCACCTTGGCTGCTCAAGTCGCACCCGCCATTTCTCCACGAGTTCCCGGCGGAGCTGGGACCGCTGAGCCCTGATTTCTCGGGGCTCCGGCCTATGGCCCCTCTCCAGCGCCTCCTTGCGCCATTGGTACAGCAACGCAAGGGCTGTCGCTTCCAGGTCCCATGGAGGGGTCCCGGCTAGGAGACATGCCACCTCGACGGAGATCGTGCGATACCCCCTGCTCACTCTGACGGCCATCGATTTTAATGGACTGTTTAATACAGCCACGTTGCGTTTCTGACAACCCTTCCACATTTGCGACGAATAGCGTAGGTACTTCCGCGAGCGGCGGCATCGTCCGACATCAAAGGCGTTTCTCCACTGTATGTAGTAGTAACACTGTGCAAATAGGTATAACGAATTTTCCTAACATAATATTATCTACCAATAAAATGTCTTTATTGAATGTACCAACAGGAAATTAACTATCAAGTTACGAACAGAAAAACGCCTGCCCATTGATCCGTGGGGAACATTCGTGGGCTTACGGTTGCGGCTATTAGAACAATATTTTTTCCATTAATCCCAGCCATGGGATCGTAACCGAGCAAAATATGTGCGATTGCTTTCACTCGGTTGTAGGAAACTAGCATTCGGTACATGAATTTTTACGTAGTCGAACTATAGGAACTGCAGAAGTGATTTAGATCGGAAAGCGTTAACAAGTGACGTGAACCCTATAATTACCTCGAAATTTCATTGAACTACGGAAGATTGATTTAAGACAACTATTATTCTTATATCTGTTTGTATTTCGATAAATTTTAAATAAAGGATGCTTTGATGGTTCGGATACGTAGAGAGCGTGAACAAACGAATTGTTTTGGTATGTTCCCTTTATGTCGAGTCCCGTTATGTCGAGTCTGGGAGTCTATTGGGTGATTGTGTGACTTGGTGCAGGTTAACCATAGACGTACGTATCCTCGTGTAGGATAGGACAGTAGGTACAATTCTGTATATAAGCAGCAGATCATATCGTTCATAGAAAGTGTTTTATACAGATGACCGGTCTTTATACATAGTCTGATATATCTACAGGATGACCTGTAGATATATCAGACTATGTATAAAGACTAAAGTAGGTAATTAAATAAAGTAAATTCTTAAATAACTACATTGATGCTCCCCACATTCTAGAAAAGATAAGCTTGAGAGTGCCCAGACCCGGTTCTCGGACCTTGGACTTGTTTTCGGTACCCTTTTATAGAACAATTTATACCTGTAATAACTTCTTCAGACGTAGTGTTGACACATATAATGGGGATTTTGGAGGCTTGGATGTGTTCAGCAATAGTTTAGCTGCATACAAAATTAAATTGCGCGAACGGCTTTTGAAGGTTGGCCTGGACTCATTGAGTGCTAATGTCTACCCATCGCATTGGCATTCTGTGGGTTTGGGTCGGCTTTTGGAGGCTGTTTGCGTAATGAATTTGAATTCGTTGTTTGTCCCTGTATGTGTACTCTTGTCTTCTTGTCTGTACGTACCTACTCTTTCTTATCATTATTCATTTTTGTGCATATTATGTTGTGATAAATATATATTATTATAGTTATATGTAATGGAACTCTAAGTCTGTAAGTATATATTGAACTATTGTATGTAAAAATTGTATGTGACTGTTTGTTTCCTAAATAAAAATAAAAAAATAAAGTAATGAATTGATGACCTCGCAGTAAGAGAATGTAGCTAAATTTAGGCAGCAGATCATATAGTTCATAGAAAGTGTATAAATTCACGGTCATCCTGTAGATATATCAGACTATGTATAAAGACTAAAGTAGGTAATGAATTGATGACCTCGCAGTAAGAGGATGTAGCTAAATTCTGACATTGATGACGAACACCCCGCCCACAGCTGAGCCGGAACTATTACTAGCCAGCACGAATGAGAATTTGTATTTTCGTACCACTAAACAAGCGAACAATATGACATTATACACTTTTATGTAAATGGTCTTTCTATCTGGAAATCAAACTGCAGTCGCCCAGGTTAAAGCCAGCGGCGGTCTAATCAAAAATTATAAATAAACCCCGGGATGAAAAGTGTAAACTTTGAATTCAAAAGGAAAATCGCTCCTTTGCAATAATACCACTGTCCTGTCCCTGGTTCAAAGTATTTGAAGGTAATCGAATAGAAATACTAATTCAAGGGAAGAAAACCCCAGTGAGCACTGACGGTACTTAGCTCTTAGTAGTTACTGCGTAAAGCAGGCTCTCAGAGAGGAAACAATGAGAATGTCTACGTAAAGAAGGGTCTTACATAAGACGAGAAACATTATCCGTTTGTAAATCAAATTTTAAGCTTTGAAGAAAAAGGTGCATCTACGTAGATTCAGTAGTTTTTATTGTTACTCGAACGAACATGCAAACAGGCATTAATTTACATTCCCACGCATCCCACTAAAGTGCGAAATATTGGTTAGCAGTTAGGGAACTCTCTTTTTAGCGCTATTAATACTGTGATTAATACTATGCTAGCTTGTAAACTCGAGCCGAGTAAGTTTTTCTAAGTTTGATTTTAAAAATATCAATGATAAGAATCATATGCACAAAGGACGAGATAATGAAAATGTTGACTTTTTTGCTTCTCCAACTTTAGCATACATACATACATCTAAATTGTATATTTTTAACAGATGATCATAATCATGATGAATATAGACAACCTCTGGCCTCACCACCAGCCCACGCACCTCGCAGTTTTGCAATGGTTGTGACAAGCTTCTCATTAACCTTATTTATAAGATTAGCATATCTAAGCAGCTAACTGGCAGGTTACCTTACTAATATCTATAGTTATTTAGTGCTGCTAATAGATGAAAAACCAATATTAATAGGACGCTGATCGTTGACAGTTTCAATTTAATTGTAGATTTAAATATTATAATCAAATTGAATATTTTCGCCTTATTGTTATTAGAAATAGCATCAAATAGTTTAACACCTTTCTCCTTTACAGGTAACATACAAGACACACCTCGGTGGTTAGAAGAATAAGTTCGGCACATCATGAAAAACACTTATTCCCTTCGCGACAC
Organism: Eilema caniola; assembly: GCA_949126895.1. Taxonomy (NCBI): domain Eukaryota; kingdom Metazoa; phylum Arthropoda; class Insecta; order Lepidoptera; family Erebidae; genus Eilema; species Eilema caniola. The sequence continues at coordinate 8,020,798 of OX421460.1, read as the reverse complement.
TTTACAAATCCGGTAAACCTGCATTTTCTATCACTTCTATGCTTATAATAACAATCATATTACTACCAGTGGCATATTGATCCCGTTCTTACCCATGTTCTTTTTTATACCACAGAGTTGGCAGACAAGCACATGCTCCACCTGATGGAAGGTGGTCACCATGGCCTATGAACTTTTGAAACACCAGGGGAGTCACAGTCGTGGATCTCAATCACATCTGCTCAAACGTTCATATTCATAATATTAGTAGAAAGACGGATAGGATGCGTAAACAATAGATTAAGAAAACTGGGAAAACAGAATTTGAGAGAACGCCGTCGATTCGATTCAATTCGATTCGCACCTATAACGAAAATTCTTTGAACTTTTCGTCAAGATGGAAAACAAGCGGGCCACATACGCACGAGCGTATATGTACACGAGAGGCACTCCTACGAATTATGAAAGCTAAATGTTCAAACATGACGAATATTATCCAACAGATACAAATGTTCGGACAACAATAGCTCAATAATTACTACTGGCAACAAATGCGCTGTCGATGTGAAATGTTGGCAGTTTACTAGTAACTTTGGCTCGTAGCTTCGCTAGAGTGTAGCGTATGTGATGAAGTGTATTTTAAATCATGATGATTGTATGGAAATAGCGTTATATTTTATTTTCAAAATTTACCTACCATAGAAAAATGGTATCCTTCTCAGCCTGTTATATGGAATCGGACGAACTTGCAGGCATCCGCATTTGAATACGAGTGTACCTATCATCGCAGTGTAGGATGTAGGCGCCTCTGAACAAATTGGCTCTATTGTTGAGCTGCCGTACTGAGTCGGCAAATAAAACTGTAGGTAGCTGCTTCTAACCAACTATTGAATAAACATTTTTAAACGACTTCACTAATGAAGAATTCACAATGTGTTGACCAAGAACAATTCTTTATCATATTGTCTAATTACGATAGAATTTCGATAGTGAAAATACCTACTTGTAAATATACTTAAAATTAAACTGGACTCAAAGGTTTACTGGAAAGGAATTCATAATGATTTAGGCTCGCCTTTGTAAAATTATTATGTGTCATATTATTGTGTAGGTATGTATTAGGTACAACTTCTTTGTATGAACAATATGGAAATAGGAATTTTCACATTTTACTCAATGGATACTGATCAACGTGACAGCACATTGGTTCGAATTGGCTTGATCGCGGTTGATATCATTGCTCCAGGAGAGATCTTATATAAATACGATTAAAAGAAATTTCAGCGAGAAATACGTAAAAGAAACAAACAACAAATTTCATATATTATTTTCTTTCAATTCGCAAAAGCATATCAGCACAATACAATGTATAAGCGGATAATTGTTTTTAAGTATTTTTCTCTAAAGGGTTGAAACTTGCAACACTCGCCAGCAAATGGAAAAGAGGTAACAAAATTTTGATTTAGGAAATGCCTAAGTGCTGCCTAGGAATCATTCAAAATGATTGCTAATAAAATTGTATTCGCATGTGTCATCTGTAAAAAAAATACCCACACATTTTAAACACAGTAGCTCACAACAGTTACAACGTTTTTATACGGTGAGAGCCTTCTCACAGTCGTTACCCTACCCCGTATATATTATTTTATCTGTGTCCGTACATTTTCCGAACCGATGAAAAAAAAGACTAGGTCCTAGCACATACCTATCTGTTAATACGTATGTGTGAGTCGCGAACAGGTGCGCGAATGACACAACCTGCTCGCTATAAAATTCCTATGTGATTCCTTCGTTTGATGTGCGGTATTATAGTTTTGATTAGATAGATGGACGGCAAAGCACCCATAGGACAGGCAGATGTGAGGTAAGCGGGTCATCTATAGCTACCTTTAAACATATATCTTAGATGCATTCAGATTTCAAACAGGATTGGACACAAAAGACGATACCAGGATCAAAGAAGATTAAGAACACGAAGAAGCTTAGTTGCAACTGTATATTCACGTAACTACTGTTGTACCGTATTTACTGACTGAAAATATGTCAAACTATCACGCTAATGTCAACCATTATAATCAATAGTCTATAGAAAAGGCTATGAAACTAGTGAACAAAGTTTCTATAATGAACAAAGCGTCTCCGCGGTCATAGGACATATATCCACATATACGTTAAACCTTTGTTTTTGCTTGCGTCCCTGTTCGGGCGAACAATGGGCCACTAGCCGTTCCGTCTAGGGATGGGCGGTGCTGCGACGTCCCGGGATTCAAGTGGAGTTATTGTCAGATAACTGAATTTTGATTAGGGTGTTTGTAGGGTAGAAAAGTACGAATAGTACTCGAGTCTCAACATTTCATATCTCGGATTACTCGAATTTTTTAGGGTAGTTAACTGTCGAATGAAGGCAGATTCTTTTTATGAAACTTCCTATTGGTAACTTCTTTGAGAATGAGGTATGACGTCATATTTCATTTTAATGAAATAATTTACGTTTCGGTGTATTTATGATAATGGTGTATATGTCGCAGCCAATTAGCTTAATCAGTCGTTCAATTAACCGCCTAGGCTCTTTACTGAGCGGGGCCATTAGCGGCCTGAATGGTGTTCAGCCATTTGATTAAACCTAGCTGTAAAATAGCTTGGATCGATGACGTTTAATTACTTGCCTAGCCATTAAATCAAACAATAACCTATTTCTGCATGGTTATAAAAAAAATAACCACGAAGGCTAATGCGGGAGCGGAGTGAAGCGGAGCCGGTAGACCTTCTAACCTAACCTATCTTGCCTACCCCCTCGGGGATTTACATGTGTAAGTATAAGTGCCCTGTATGTATCTAAGTTTCTGTCTTATTTCGAGTTGGTGCCCCATCTTAAGAATGGCCTTATGCCAGCCAGGTTATTGAATGTTGTAATAAACATTACGGCTGAATATCATTCAGGCTGTTCATTAAATGGTTGTTAACAGCCTAGGCAGTTAATTGAACGGTTAATTAAGCTAGTTGGCGGCGACATGTATATGTATGGCATTTGAGGTTTCCTCTGCAATATTGACGGACAAGACGTTGGCGAAACCTTTTTTTCTGTATAGGGATTGGGGGTCAGTTGTAGTCACTGCCGTCCATCAATCGAATTATGGAAAGTAGTGCAACCCTTGAATTTAATCTAAATGATAATCGGATACAAGGAAAGAAACATCTAATAATGAATTGTAATCAAGCAATGAGAGACAAAAGTTCAGTATTTAAATTAGAAATATTCGTAACTACTGAATGCATAACCGTTAACTGTACACCAAGGAGTCCGTGGAATAATGTTTATACAGATGATGTACGATTACAAGCTTCACTGACTTACTACAGGATGTTCAAAATTGAATAGTTACACTTCTTATTTAAGTATTATCTTACTTGGTTCCTTTCTATTATCATCATTAATCGCAAAATTTTACCGTGTTTTAGTATGTTTCGGTCTATGTTCGTGAACGATTTTGTTAAGAAATTATCGACTCAAAAAGAACAATAGTTCTCATTCTACTTAAAAATTACTTTGTCAATGATTATGAGCCAATTTTTTGTTCACTTTTCGTGTCGTAAAAGACTACAGAGGTATAGGGCTTCTCTCTATCCAACAGTAAGCATACAGTCTATTATAGAGGGCCCCCTGAACAGCAATAGGCTCGTTCCCTATCACGTGGGGCCCCCTACTATCGATAATAACGCACCTGTGTGGAAGAGATTCTACTCAGTGATAGATATCTCTACCATTAGAAAAACGGTTACAGCAATCCAAATACAAACATCCTGTACATGGAAAACATCCTACTGTACCTAATTTGATATGCCCTAGTTAAACTTCAGACACTATTTGCTTTACTAATGGTGCATGGTCATACTCTATTATCTCTGATTAGCCCACATGAGAACATTAGCGTGAAGATACTAACATCATATGTTTGCATTACTTTAATGCTTCGTCATTTACTCCCGAAGGAGGTCAAAACGTACAGCTACACAGATACAAGTTCATGCTTACTTTCTAACCGACTTCAAAAAGAGGAGGTTCTATTTTTATGTGTATCAATTTTATTTTTTGTTCGGAACTTATTGCGATCAAACTTTTTTAATAACACTAAGGTAGAAAATAAACACATGGTTCACCTGATCTCTTGCGTCATCATCATTCTAGGGGCTTCTCGGAGTCCGCTCGCCTATTTTTACTCCTGATTTAACTCATCCTAACCAGAACCATCCCAACCTGCAGGTCTCGCGACCCAAAACTTCATAGTATTTATTTTATTTTGGTAGCTTTCACGTGAATATGTGATAAACGTCCATCCGAAGGTATATCCTCACAAACTTTCACATAAAAATACATACATACATATACTCACGCCTGTAAATCCCCGAAGGAGTAGGTAGAGATGTATTAACATCCACATTTTGCCAACTATGATTTTCGGTCCCACGTTATAAGTGGCTAACCTATTGCCGCCAAGCGGACACTAGTCCCCCTCCATGGCACCCCCAGGAAGAGATCCCTGTTCTACTCCGCCGGGAACCAAATCAATCCAAACAAATCAAAAGAAGGTCATCAAAAGTAAAATAAATTATTAAAAATAAAAAACCCGACTGATGCTGAAAAGATCGAAATAATTAATTTTCATCTGGTTTAAGATTTGCAAATGGGTACCGCCTGCTATAAAGCCTGTTTCGATCTTTTCAGCATCAGTTGGGTTTTTATTTTTAATAATTTATTTTATTTTATACTTTTTAGTTTTGTCATATTTATTTTTGTTTGTATTATATACATTTCCTTCATTTCGATACCCTACTCGATAAATTTGATTGAAATATTTTTTTTACTACATACATTTTGGAGCCAAAAACCCAACATATAGCTTTTGTTCGTATTTGATGTACCTAAGAACACTTGGGCAATAAATACCTTTCATTTGAGACATAAATCATTTAAATCTGTAAGGTGGTTCAGAAGATATGAGATGAAGAAAAAAAATAAAGAATATTAGGCAGTCGATAATTCTTGGCAGTCCGGTAAAAATGCCGGGAATATAAATGTCGGGATTTAAGCTGTAGTGGCTACACTACGTTCAATAGGTTCGCTATTATAATATTTTTGCGGCTCTAGGGACGGCGTTGATTGGATGCAGCGCTGAGATAAACTCAACACTGTACATAAAGTTAATGGGGCAAACACGTTATGGGTTTGGTATTCATAAATTGAACTGAAACTCAGCTAAGTAGCAGGTTTACCAGTCTACTTTACTTATTACTGGCTGTGCCCGCGACGTCGTCCGCATGGACATCCATTTAGGTTTTAATTTGCTAAAATAAGCCTAAGTTATGCCTTAAAATAACATCATGTACTACAACATTTTCAAAATAACAGTTGTTTAAGTTAAGCCATGTATCTGCCGTAATTCAGCCGTCAATTGAATCAGCCGTTTAGTTAACTTCCGAGGCAGTTAACTAAACGAAGCCATTCAATTGACGGCCTGAATAATATTCAGCCGTCTCGTTTATTACATCATTTAATAACCTGGCTGGCTAATGCTTATAGGCCAATCGTAAGATGGGGCACTACCTCAAAATAACATAGAAAATTACATACATACATACATACATATACTTACACCTGTAAATCCCCGAGAGGGTAGACAAAGGTGTATGCACAGAAAATAGTGATAAGTTTATTGTGATAGCTGCGCAATAACTTTTTTTTAAAGTTAACGCATCTTTTAAAGTTTTGCCTTGCTTGTCTTTCTGTCTCTATCGGGAAATCTCTGAAACAGCTGGACCAATTGTGACGTCATTTTTACTATAGATATGTCGCCGCCAACTAGTTTAATCAACCCTTCAATTATCTGCCTAGGCTCTTTACTAAACGGCACCGTTCAATTAGCGGGCTAAATATGTTCAGCCAGTTGATTAAACGGCTAGGCAAATGGCTTGGATCGATGATGTTTTATTACTTGCACAGCCATTCAATCAAACAGGTAAGAAAATGACTTATTTCTGCATGATTATAAAAAAATAACCACGAAAGCTTAGCGTCTTAATAAATCTATCAGTATACACCTCTATTTACCCCCTCGGGTATTTACAGGCGTGAGTATATGTATGTGTGTTGGTAATTTTCTATCTTATTTCGGGGTGGTGTCCCATCTTACAAATAGCCTAAGCATTAGCCAGCCAGTATATTAAATGTTGTAATAAATATAATTCAGGCCGTTCATTGAATGGCGCCGTTTAGCTACCAGTCTAGGCAGTTCATTGTCCGGCTGATTAAGGTAGTTGGCTGCGACAGATCGAAGACGTTTAATAACTTACCTAGCCATTTAATCAAACAGCTAAGAAAGTGAATTATTTTTGCATGGTTATAAAAAAAACAACCATCTTCTAACCTAACCCAACCAAGTCGGATTGCGCAGCTATCTCTATAAACCTATCACTAATTTTCTGTGATTACACCTCTATTTACCTCCTCGAGGATTAACAGGCGTGAGAATATGTATGTATGTATACATTTTCTAGCATTTCATTAGCCAACATAATAACTCCAAATGAATTACAATAGAATCTGTTAAAATAGTTTTATTTCAATATGTAAATTCGCATAAACTGCCGACAAAATATCATGGTATAGTACACTTCGCCTTGGCATAAAGATATTCTTGTATTACTGTCGTTATCACAAGTCACGCCTACAGATGTACCGAGGAATTCGTGAAATGGCTAAATTCGGAACTACGGTTATCACTGTCAAATCCGTACTGTTTAATTCTTAGAGCGTTTTCACATTGTCCGATATCCGATATCCGATATCGGTGTCGGTCGCCGATAGCCGACACCTTGTGCTGTTTTCACATTTATCCGATAAAATCGACCCGATACGGCCATTTGCTCGAAAGCACAAACTAGTTAGGTATGATAGGGATGAGGAAAGAAGAAAAAAAGCAAGCAATTTTCGACTTTATTGACATAACATGGTATATATATGTCATACATTTGACTTCCTCCGATATCGAATGTCGGATAATGTGAAAACGCTCCAAGGTGGCGTCAATTTACAGATTAGTTGGTAGATACGACTATGCACATTAAGGTATCCCCTTTTTGGGTATTGCTACGATCAAAATAGCACCTTGGAACCCGAGGTCTCTATTTTTCTGGTTTAGGTATACTGCTTTGGTGAGAGCCATAAAAATCTGGTATGCCGCTCTAGACAAATGGTAATACATAATAAAGAGAACGAGAATTAACGTGATCATGGTATAGGTACTTAGGTACATACGTTTGATTGTTAGACGTTTCACGTACGATGTGCTCGACGTAAATACCTATACTAGCGATCCGCCCCTGCTTCGCACGGGTGGTAAAATCGTTCCCGTGGCAATCAAGTATAGCCTATGTTACTCAGGGTAAAAGTAGGTTTCCAATTGTGAAAGAATTTTTGAAATCGGCACAGTAGTTTTTGAGTTTATTCATTACAAACATACACACAAAAATACAAATCTTTCCTCTTTATAACAGTAGCTTAGATCATGGAACGCGAGAGTTTAAAAGTGGTAATACATTAGAATGATTAATGTTTGGGATTGACATACCTTGATTTCTGTCATAAACGTTAAAATACATGTCAATCCGATACATCGAACCATTCGACACGCATGACTAATGCATTGGCACTGGTCTAGAAAGGCAGGAGTGTCTGCGTCCATCGCAAGTAAATAGACAATATACCACAAAAATACTTTTAGATTTAAAAACAATACATAATATATACAAACCGGCAGGTTCAGGCGTTAAAGAATTCCTCCCCATCAACGTCAACTGGTAGAGTGGCTAGAAGGCTGGCGGCATTGCCAAGATGAATGGCAATACCGATCCTTTGCGCAAGTAATAAACCGGCCCTCTGGTCACGGGTAGTGTCTATTTGCGACTAATATACAATTTTATAATTATGATCAAGTAGCAATCAATCAAGCAATCAATGCCATTAACAGCCTCTATGGCCGCCGCTACGCAGGAGGCGCGGGTTCGATCCCCGCTCAATTTAAATACTTCTATGCATATATAATTATGAATATTTGCATTGGTCTGGGTGTTTCTATATATAATATGTATGTATTTAAAGTATCTTTGTATGTTTATCTGCATTCTAGATTCCATAACAGAAGCTAGTAAAGTTATGCTTACCATGGTTCTAGATAGCGTTGTGTAAAATGTTGTGGAATATTTATTTAATATTTAATTGATCCATTAATTAATTTCTGGACTGCAATAGGCCACTATTGCAGTCCAAAGCTGGAAATAGGCCTAATACAACCCCATAATGTTGCTCTCACATAAAAGCTTTTACGGGTAAATCGTATCGTTAATTATTAGGCATAGCAGTTATAGTATAATAAAACTACATTACTCGATGTTCCTCGATAATATATAGTTGTTGCTGCGCTGAACTTATCAGGAATAGGTTATTAAGCTTCCATGCAATTTGGGCGAATGCGTCGAGTTGAAATTTATAAGTTAATTAACTATTTGGAGGTTCATGAGCACCTTCGTTTTAAACATGTTTTTGTTTATTGCAATTTGTTAGGGCCTTCCAACATCTTGGGAGTACAAACCAACTTTACCCGCTGTCTGTGCACTTACGGAATAACGGACGAAGCTGAGACCCTATACTAGGGGTTGGGAGGTCATATGGCAGTCGCTCTCGGAAAGGTTAACTTACCAAGAAAAGCAATAACTGGACCTCGGGTTCCAAAGTGTAGATCGCAACTGGGAAATCGCTATTTATTGTAAAATGATGAGGTGTTAGAGTGATCATAATCCACAGTAGAAGTTTTGAGCATTTGCTACTGCACGTTGAAATTACCTATGTACTTGTATACTCGCACAGCAAGCTCCCGACGAGATTTTTCAACCAATTACCCGTTTTGGACGGATTCGCGCATAGGATTAACATCGTTAAATATAAATGCAACAATGGTGGAGGGATAAATTTGGTTTTCCTAAAATTAAAATTTACCATCGAGTATTGGAAGTACATAGTTGATACAATACAAGACCAAGTTGGTCAGTCTGGGATATTCTACCATTTGATGCGATTGCACAATCGAATTGTGTAACTGATAGTAGATAGGCAAATTACTTAACATAAAAAAACATCTTATAAGTTTAGAAATTGATAGTGGAAAAAGGGAATCCTTATGTTTTCCACATTAGGAGGAAAATAGCACAATTGAAATTTAGGAATAATTCAGGGCCGCCTTGAAACTTAGAGGCTTTAGACACTCGATAATTGAGATATTGATGGTCGATTTATGCCCTACGCACTATGCCCTGTGGATCATTGGGTCTTGGGGGTCTGGGTAATGGACTAGAAAATTCATAAACCGTAAGTCCAGTCTGCTACCAATGTTGATATCAAATTAAATGGTTCTTCATTCGACCCAGCTCACTCATATTAGGAAAAGTATGGCTGTACCACCCTTGATTGTTAAACGTCTTTTGTTACTACCTGTACTTCTTATAGGTGTTTGTTTCCGAGTTATCGGCAACCATCGCTTCATACTTTACTCGATGTTAGTAAGTTTTGTTCTCGGGCGAACGATCTTCACATATATCAAAGTCCAAGTTGCTAAGTTCAGCTACGTCGGAGTTTGTCAACATATACTTGTATATGTGCCTACAAGTTGATACAAACCCACATATTAGGTGTTTGTGCATCAATGAACGGGATAGTTCAACAAGTTAGTCAGTGTGTAACGATTAGTTTGTTTAAACGTCTAATATTAATTGTATTAGAGACGGCAGGTTGCTGGAAAGTAGTGGTATATGTTTGATTGTATTCATTAGGTTTCAGGATTTATTTTCTGTTTCATGGTAAGCAACACTGGTAGCATATTTATTCACCTCCAAATTAACTTATCCTCACATTTTAACCAATAAAATTGACAGAACAACAATAAAATTGATAAGAATAAATATTAATCTCTAATAATAAAGGGCAAAATACGCTGCAAAGGAGCCACAATATTATTTTGTGCCAATTGCGGTGGAGACTATGGGCAGTTGGGAGTCGAAAGCAATGAGGTTGTTTGCGGTAATAAGCCGCCGTATCCACGAACAAGGCGGTGACTCCCACTCCGGCTCGTTCCTGGGGCAAAGGACAGCCATTGCGATTCAACTAGGCAACGCGGCCAGTATCGTGGTCACCTTTGCGTCGGGAACGATACGGGGTGGGTTATTCAACAAGATATAAGCATATTTTTTTGTCTTAATTTTAATTTCCTAACAATTTATGAGAAAGTTACTTCCATATAATGCAATAATAAGAATTACTAATAAATTAGGAGGTTCACACTAATATTGTAAATTTATTTTTAGATTTTTATTCACTTAGCGCAGAATAAATATTTCTGCGATAAGTGAATAAATATCGAGAGATAGATATGTTAAAATCCCACTGTAGTCATCTCCCCAGTTGGAAAGCAATACGAGTGTCCTCTTTGTGTCCGCGATCATTTTATTGTATAAACAGCTAGCGGTAATAATTTTGTTCGTATAGAACGTCGTAACTTGCCAACATCCCGCTGAGTTTATTATTAAGACAAAAAGTTCAATAGTTACGTAAATGCGTTATTATAAGGAAAAATACAATGTTTTATACTAAAAACGTTTGTTCAGAACTGGTTTAGGAACACACGGCTCATGGGCGACGGAGCGTGGGTGAATATAATAGACCGAACCGCTTGACATTTCGAAACGCTCTGTGTGCGTTCAAAGTAAGTATAATATGTAGGATGCTATGAATATATTCTACATAATAATTTAATTAAACAATATAGTTTTATAATCCGTGATGGGCTTAAAAAGATTAACTTTCGCTTTTACTTTATTGTAAACTACTTATGATTTTTTGAAGTGAAAACTTCTTTAGCGGCGTTAGATGGGTGAAAAGTGTTAAACTCGCGTCAGGATCGCTTGACCTTTGAACCGTAACCGACGACTGACGTCACACAAAATTAGCTACATACAGACTGTTTATTTTGCAAGATACGATAAGGAACTTCTTAGCTTGGCGGTGAACGCTTCGACTGTATGTACTTATGGTTTCAGATAGTCTCGGGCTCGAACCTGGGCTTCTGACACTTTTTGTGATTAATTTTTCTTTTTGTAATTTATTACTTTTTGTAATTATTTTTTCTGTTTGTAATTTATTACTTTCTTATGACAGAAAATTAGCAGAAAATTAGTGATAAGTTCTATGATTGGCGCTTTATTATAGGTATGGTATGTTCTTTTTATCTTTTTCTCTGTATATAACGAAGAAACAAAGAAAGATAAAGTTTTCACTTCTGTCGGCACTCCCGGAGTGCAACCCGTCTTTTTTTTCTATAGATGTTTGTAAGACTGCTTGGCTCACGGTGGAGTAGAATCTTTTTACACAACTATATAAGACAGAGCAACTCTCATACCCTACATAAACCTTATTATTAAATAAATATATCTAAAAACATTTGTTGGTTGACTGGTTGTAGGTAAGCTTAGCACATTGCAAGGTTGAAAGATACTAGCCAGGACAAACTTAGAACTCGTGGCCAGTTTTAGACTGCTCTGGGTCTCGTAGAGCTCGATAAGCCGACGTCGGTTTTTTTAGGGCACCGAGTAACTGTTACGGTCAGTTGGAGCCCTAAGAAGAACAACCTGGCCGAACAAATTATTATTATGCAAGTATTATAAATCTAATAAAGGTGACTGTAAGAGAGGACTGCCCTTTGCATATTTATAATGGAAGTAGAAGAAGCGAAAGATAAAAGGCAAGATCTGAGCAAGTTTAAACTTATGATCTCGGCTCACCCGAAAGGGGCATACAAGTTATTGCACAAATGAAGCCCACAATTGAATCCAGTATACCGATGATTATGTCATAGTTGAACAACGGCACTTCATGCGTGACTTAATTATCAGATTATATTATTAATGCAGTTTGTTAACGTGGATTGATTTCAGAAAATAAATCAACTGTGCTTGGTGAGCCAAATATCAAATTGCCACTAATGAGATTACGCAGGCATGAGCTTTGATGTTTTATAAAGACGGAAAATTTGGACGAAAGTTATATATACTATACGAAGTCCCGGGTACGAATCCTGTCAATTACACTACCGATGTGAACCCTAATACAAGCAATAAGTATTAGTAATTTCAAGGTCTCGCAAAAGACCTCTATTTGACCAAGAACAAGGCGCCACTTGTTGTAGCTATGATAAATATGGCATTTAGAAGCGACTGGCATTGGCACTCAAATAAAGAAGAGATTGCTGGAACCTGATATGTGAAAACTTCTTTAGGTGCGTTGTACCCCGTTTAAATTAACGTGAAAATTGATGATCAGACCAAACAATTCATGTAGTTTTGAAAGTTAGTAAAGTAAGGTGCCCGATGAACATACCAAAAGTGCCCGAAGGTGGAACTGAACCAGATGTTATAGAGGGGAGGTAGGGTTCCATTGCGGTCAGTTTACTAAACTAAACTAAACTGTTAATAATATCTCTTAAGTTACTTTTCTCATAAATTATGTCTAGACATTATAACTATAGAATCAATACTTTACTAAATACTAGAGGTCAAATGTAATAAAGCTACTTAATTTGCGATAGAATAAACTAGGCTTGGCTTGGCTTGGCTAGTACCATTGTTTTTTTAAGAAAAAAACGCGATCTCTCTGTAGCCAAGCTAGGTTGATTGTGTCATCAACAACAAGACAGCTTGTCTTACATTTGACCACTGGTATTTAAATATCAATTCTACAGTAATAATGTCAGGACATAATTTGTAGAAAATTTAATGAAAATAAATAATGTAGAAGTAACCAAAGAGAAACCATTCATAGTTTTCTCAATACAAGTAAAAGACTGAAAAGAGGGACTTGTCCCCGCCTCCTTCACCGCTGGCTTGTGTCCCACACTCAGGGACTTTTAGTATGATCATCTGGGCCCCTTAGGGAATAACTGTACCAATTTACACAACTACACGAATTATTTAGTCTGATTTCTTGAATCTTCCCATGCTATTAGGTTTTTTTTTTAATGGGAAGTAACTATTGTGCTTGCGACACTGTTAAAAATACCGTTACCGACACCTCTTATTGAAGTTTAGTATAATGCCATCTAGTAAAAGGTTTGAGAAATATCTTGCCTGTATACTGACGTATGCAGTGACATTGTGTTCCATTTTAATTGTCTTTTTTTGTTATGATTGTTTTATCGATTTCTAATATTGCTCCCGTTTTCAAGTTACACTATTATCGGCACTCCCGGAGTGTCAGTTTTTTTTAAGTTTTTATTTTCCACTCCAACACTTAGGCTAAATTTCATCGAAGGATGTAAACGCGTTTAATTCAATTTAAACTGTATCAATACATTTCACAGCATCTATTGAGGCCGTCAAGGTAGGAACCACCAGCAGCATCGTCAGCATCTGAAATAAAGGCCCGTGCCTATCTTATAGGCATCTTCTTTGCCACTCGCCATCCAGCGGAGCACAGGTACCTACAGTTAATTGACAAACTGAATATTAAGTTGTATCGATTTTTTTTCAATGACGAAATCCGACTTCTGTAGTGCTGTAATACCGCATTGATTTTAAAATGAATGAATCGAGATTCTGGCACAGTCTACATAGCTGTGGGCTTGTGTCGTAGCCGTGGGATATAATGCCGTGGGTGTAGTTGTACAAATATGCAAGCATCATGCTCCGAACATGACAGCTTATTAGTCATAAAAATAGAGGTACCTACCTACACCGACACATTTTGATTGTAAAAATGTCTTTTTTAATTTATATTAGACTGGCTTTTTCCCCGCGTATTCGCCGGCGTGGATGTCGAATATCGACATCAAGTCTTATTTACATTCTCTACAATTTTCAAGTCTCTAAGACCAGCGGTTTTGGCTGTACGTTGTCTCTAAGTCAAGCAGTCAGGACAAAGAGTTTTATATAAGAGATTAGCTTGTGCCCGCGGCTCTGCAAGAGTGAAAATCTGATCCGTTTTCCGTAACCCATATGAATGTTACTCTATATCTGTGGATAAATTATTGTAGCCTACGTGTTATTTCGGACTACAGTTTATTCATTTACTGAATTCTACTCTTATCCGTCTAGCCGTTTAATCGTGATTAAGTAAGAAACATGTTCACTACAATACTTATTAACTAATGGTGCCCGTGACTTCTTCCGCATGGACTGAAGTTCATTTATTAATAATGATACCCGCAAACAATTTAAAGCCCATATTTTTTGCGCGTATCCCTAATTTTATCCCATATGCAAGCAGCCAAAGACATATTGGGTGGACATTGTTGAATAAAAATATGTTGATTTTCAATTATCTAAATTTAACTCACCAGTAGTCGCGTCTTTTTTGAGACATACACAGTCGTTAGGTCGAAAAGACCCAGCTTTTGAATGTACTATTTTCTATAAGCTGGGGATTATTTATAAATTAAATAAAAAGTAGGCAGTACAAAAAAATAAAATATAACATAATATTCATTATTTAGTAAAAAAAAGTATCACAAATCACGGATTTAGGTAGATAACTGCTAATTTTTACTTTTTGCCATGTAGAATCTAGAAAATTACTATAACTCATGTTATATAATCAAGAAATATTATAAGTATTTTTATTCTTAAAACAAATCAATAAGCTTTGAAATAAGAAATAATATTAAACATTTACGTAATTTTCTTTAATCATTCACTACTATGATAGATGTATGAATATATTTGCCATTCTTAAATCATTCAAATAATTTGGTGACATACATATTTACAATGAAATAGAACCAAAACAATGTTATTATATTGTAATATTTGCTTACACATCACGTCACACACGGGTCGAAACGACCCATTCTCGCTTTGAATGCCCGTACTGTCCAAATCCCCCTCGAGACGTGGCCGAGGTGGGATGTGTGGATAGTCTAGAAGTTTTTGAATTTGAATAATAAGGCCAAGAACTAGAGTTCTTGGTCTTTTCGACCGCAATACTCGCGGTTAGTTAGTTAGTTAAATAGACCTGTTAATACTTAGACCATGATTAATATTAAAAATCGATTAAGAATAGGAAAAAGTGAATGCCCAGGTGGGACTCGAACCCACGATCTTTCCCTTACAGGGGGAATGCTCTGACCACTGAGCCACCGGGCCACACCTGAAGCTATCCAATTTCACTTTTTCCTATTCTTAATCGATTTGAAAAGTTAGCATAGTAAATGCTTCAAAATTTCATTCAATTATTTGGGCGGAGTCATCAAAAAACAATGTTTAAAAATGATTGCAACATCATTCATTGTTTCCGATATTTCGTATAAATGTCGGTAGATGCCTCCCACCGTCGCCCTAAGACGGTAATATAGGAGAATTTGGATAGCTTCAGGTGTGGCCCGGTGGCTCAGTGGTCAGAGCATTCCCCCTGTAAGGGAAAGATCGTGGGTTCGAGTCCCACCTGGGCATTCACTTTTTCCTATTCTTAATCGATTTGAAAAGTTAGCATAGTAAATGCTTCAAAATTTCATTCTAATATTAAAAAGTTTTACATCCCGACGTGGTAAACCTTTAATTGGGCAGTGGATATCTAAAATAATCGTTATTATTAAAACCAAACAATATAACCTATGTTTAGCAAAATAAAATTGATTGCTATTGAAATAAAGCACCTTTTAATAGATTCTATGGCCATTTATATTTGGTATTATTTTCATATTTACACAGCCCGACATTGCACAGCCCGAGGCTGATGGCTATTATATATTTAACGGAACATAAGTATACCAGTCCTAAAGTGGAGATTACGAATCGGAAAACGAATTGATTGGGATGGACTGCAAGCGGAACGCGGAAGATTAGATGTTATAGTGCACATTGGGACAAGCCTATGTACAGCCGTAGGCTGCAATATGCTAATTAATTGATTGATCAAAGTATACCAAATTAAAAAAAAATAGTAGGTAGTTAAATAAATATAAAAGCTAAATATCACGATAATTATTATTACAGTACAATTATTGAATCTGGATCACCAAGCGCATAGCCGGGCAGGGGGGATTGTGGTCGCAACACTAGTAGTACCGGTGGGTGTCACGCGGTGCTGCGCCAACAATCCTCTTTTGATGAGGCCTTCAAGCTGAGTGCCAGAGGCGGCCTTAGGGGGTGGCGAACAGGGCAATCGCCCGGGGCCTCGCCCTTATAGGGGCCTCGCGCAACAATCCAAAAAAATTTAAAAAAAATTAAAAATGAGTTCGCGTAATCGTGATGCCGGTAGAAAATTTGAGTCAGGGAGTTCAAAAAGGAAACGAGCTATCAGAAGAAAGCAGGTAGAAGAAAATCTTCGTGGATCTTCACCTAAGACAAGTAAAGGATAAGACGATTAATGACTACTATATCGGAAAAAGTATTCAAAATGAGCTCATACAAATAATGGCAAGTCCCGTTAAGACTCAAATTGTTGAAAAAATAGTAATGAATAAATATAACTCGATTATTCTTGATTATACTCGCGACGTTTCTCGTGTTGACTTGTGTAAATCTTTCAATGTAAAATATTTTGAAACTCAAATTTGATTTATGTGTATAATTTTAGCATTTCTCCTTAAACATGACAAATACCTAAACCAAACAACCAGACCTACTTTCGCACCACATACTTTTTATGAAGGAAAAAGGGCCTCGCAAAGACCTGCCGCCCGGAGCCTCGCAAAGACCTGCCGCCCGGAGCCTCGCAATGGGTAAGGCCGCCTCTGCTGAGTGCCACCATTGTTAACATGGTACGTGTATGTAATGGAACTCTTTCCTGAGACTTTGCCTTCAGCTTACCATCAGACGAGGTGAAGTCAAATTGACGTGTCCTTTGTATTAAAAAAACTGTTATTATTTTGCTAGCCAGCAAAATTACTACTATTCTCGTTAATCCCTCCAGTTAAACTGAATTGTTTGTTTTAGGAATGGATTCACGAGCCACGTTCAATGATCGGATCGGATTGATTGATTGAGTTAATTAACTATTGTTTCAAAATATGAAATACCAATACCGAACGTGACCGACTCCATGGTAGCTGTAAATAAGCCGAAACGTCGGGAATGAACGTAGATACAAAAGTAACACAAAATAAATCGTGATAGAATTAGTTGATAGTACTTTTATTTTGTCATTATTAATCAATTTAAACTTATTCACACTAAACAATTACATCGCAGTAGAATTCGCAGAGCCAAATGCTGCTGTAACGTCGGGAAAAATAATTGTATTTACATTATTTAATGATGTACACTGATCTCGATGTTTCGTATCTCTTTAGATCACAGGAAGACTAAGATGGTTATGATATCTAATATATAAAATTCTCGTGTCACAGTTTTCGTTGCCAAACTCCTCCGAAACGGCTCGACCGATTCTCATGAAATTTTGTGGGCATATCGGGTAGGTCTGAGAATCGGCCAACATCTATTTTTCATACCCCGACTCGCGATAACCGACATCCACGCGGGCGGAGCCGCGGGCGACAGCTAGTAATATATAGAAGTGTAAGTTATTTCAAAGTATTCGAACTACATCGATTTTCTGATGTTACTATTTACGAAAAATTATCTCAGTGTCTTTTTTTATACCACTGAGGTGGTTGACAAGCACACGGTCCACCTGATGGAAAGGGGTTACCGTGGCCTATGGACGTGTGCAACACCAGGTGAGTCACACTCGTGCCGCCGACCCTGTAAACACAGAGAGTTTCTGGGCCGACAGTATCGAAGACAAAGCAGGTATAGCCTTCGGTCTTCCCACTGACAGCACAAAACCTCTGCAGTGGGCCGTGTCTTCTTGTTTTTGGCTTTATGTCAAAATGTTAGATACCACTCGTTTGATTTGTAAAAAGTTATTGATGTAATTTTACTCATTAGGTATCGTACTTTCGATATCAGTTTAAAGTTTATTGATATCTGTAATAGTTTTGGAATAATCGCCTGGACACACTTCACACACACGCCTTCGTTTAAGAGCGCCGTGTGTTTCTTTTCCCCATCGTTGCCACTGCGGTGAAGCTGTTGACAGCCTTGGACATCATGGCCCTTCATGCGGCAGAAGCGCTGGGCGTATTTCGCGACACGCCTGCATCAACGACATTATCCGCCGTGCTCTTACCACCGCTGGCGTGCCAGCTATTCGTGAACCTAATGGTGCGTGACGATGGCAAGAGACCGGATGGTATGTCGTTGCTACCTTGGAAGATGGGCAGGCCTTTGGTGTGGGACGCAACGTGCGTCGGCACCCTTGCGCCTTCACATCTTTAAAGCACAGCAGGCTGTGCCGGCACTGCTACTGCATCTGCGGAAAACCTCAAGCGGCGCAAATACTGTAATTTTACTGGTGATTATGTTTTTGAGCCGTTTGGGGTTGAAACGTTGGGGACATGAGGTTCAAGTGCCCGTTTTCTTTATAAAGAATTGGCAAAACGGCTGATCGACGCCACGCGTGACCTGGCTGGTTATTATCTTGCACAAAGGATAAGCATTGCCATCCAACGTGGCAATGCTGCCAGCCTTCGGGGAACCTTACCGGTCGGTGATGATGCGGAGGAATTTCACGACGCATTATGTAAGTAAATATTTATTTATTTTAGATTATTTTAATAATAGCTTCTAGTTTTAAATGTAATTATATTTTGTGTTTGTCAATAAATGTAATATGTCAATAAGTAATTTCAATGTCATTTAAGATCAAGTATTTCTCATTGTCATAAATTCGTCTATTGAATAAAAACTGTTACAAAGCAGATATGTTTTAAGTTTTGTTTTAAAAAAGTTTGTCCTATGAATATTATTGCCTGGTATGATGCACCATGTTTGACAATATCTAATGTGGGCAGGAAGGCAGTTTTGCTAACATTTCTTCGTCTGCTAATTCTTAATACTCAAATAAATATTAAATATTAAAGTTGCCGGTCCCTTCGAACCACGATCTCTATAAAAAATAGGACAATTTTTATTATTTCAATAGTCTCGTATCATCTGGGGTAGTAATAAATGTTCTTTAGCAAGCAGTCTCTCTTTGCGAATAATGTGGCTGTTTATATTAGAATCCAATTACAAACAACCTGCTCTTTACATTAAGAAGAAATATACAGAAATAGCAAAAAGTGCACGGGAAGTTAATTAAAAACATCTCACATGGTAATACTCATTGCAACATGCTTCAAGCAACGTTCAAAGGAACTTCAGTTTTAATTTAAAAACTCCATAAATTACCCTATTTATGCAGTAGTCTCTTCGCAAGATGCACCGACTTGTTAATGAAGACTGAAAACTGTAATTTACTTCCCCGCACGACGTAAATGTGGCACGCGAATAAATTATATATAGGTATGTGACAGAAACTGTAAACACAGAAACCCTCTGTGTTTCCTGGGTCGGCAGCACAAGTGTGACTACCCTGATGATGCACCCGTCATAGGCTACGGTAAGCACTTTCCATCAGGTGGACCGTGTGCTTGTCTGCCACCTCGGTGGTATAAAAAAAATAGCTTTTGCATAAAATTGGAAGACGAGACAATTCCATTCATTATTATAAATCTTTAAATTGATTACGAGATTAAGAGACCCCACCAGGATCTACGAGGCTTAAGCCATCTTCTCCTGCAAGCCGATATATCTGCTGGATAACAAACGAGGCTTAGGTGCAGGTTTTCCTTTTAGAGTTGGGAGGTCATCGGCCATCGCTCCCTTAAAAGTTATCCAAACCTAACCTACTTTATCTACTACGCTACCGGCTCTTAATTTAAAACATTAAAGCTTTTGAAATAAGCTGAAAAGGAAGAAAAACACAGTTATTTCAAGCCCAGCCAACGTATGTAAT
Source organism: Eilema caniola (assembly GCA_949126895.1). Lineage (NCBI taxonomy): Eukaryota > Metazoa > Arthropoda > Insecta > Lepidoptera > Erebidae > Eilema > Eilema caniola. The sequence continues at coordinate 8,000,886 of OX421460.1, read as the reverse complement.
GATTAAATTTGTAATCAGTTGACCCATCGCCGGATGCAAAGATACTTAACCTGTTGAAGAAATAAGCACTAAAACAGCTGAAAAAGATTAGAGTCAGACACGGTAATTGGTAGATAAAAGAGGATTTACAACAAAATACATTTTAACTAAGCACGTATTTACTTGTATGTTCTTACCTATAACATAATATGTTTATAAGCATATAGTTTAGCATACAGTCGCAATCTAAATTATTAAGATTTCAAATTTCTTTAATAGAAAACAAATGAATCAATAATTAGTACCTATTCGAGAAGAAATCCCAAGAGGTAACGAAATGAATTAGTAGCAAAGGTAATCGTTATAGAGGATACAAATATTTCTATTACAGTAACGAGCTAGCCATTAGTTTGTTACACTCACCTTTCCCCTCTAATGAGCATTCATTGTCAACAAATCGCCCACCGCTCGAACCGGCGCAGGCACAACACTATTCATGACGTCACTTCCTCGCACTTCATTCATAAACTAAATCAAGCATCGACTTAGTTATTTTATTTTCGAACGCAATAATCAAGTTCATATATCAAAATCCTCAGCACAAGCACTATTTTCGAAAGAGGAACGCGTATTTTTATTTCGTATTTGTTTTTACTTTTCGTTTTTTTTAGTAAGCGCGTGTGTGTCAGTCGGAGCGCGCGCACGTTTGAGCACGCGCCGAAGCCTCCGTGTATTCGCCCCCGCGATTATGGTGCGTGGGCGCGACCAGACCGAACAGCCGGCCCCGAATTTGCGTAATATGTTTAAGCAATAAAACAACTCAAATATGCTCTTCAGTATGCTTATCTGGTCCTATAATATCGTCGGTTCAATTCGAAACGACCACCGTCAGCAGGGGACCGCATGAAAATGGCGAACTTTCTTTATAAGCGTATGTTAGAATTTTAAATGAGTATCGAATAATGCATTCGACATAAAAAGCTATCGGCGTCTGCTAACAATATTATGTGAGCCGGTGCGTTGGGAAGCGACATGTCGAGGAGTACCTTGTATGGAGAAACGGGTTCGTCTGCAGTCCCACACGTTTCGACTTTTTGCCGTTCGCTGCAGGAAAGAGGTAGGGACGTCACTGGCCAGTTTACAAAGAACTCCTCCGTCCCTTAACTGCAAGTGCAAAGTTTGAATTATTTCAGTAACAAAAGGAGTAGCAGGTATCTCGTGAGAATGGACGTTTTCTGGTAAGGAAGGAGCATTGTACAGATAGTGTGCTTGCAAGCCACGTCCCATCCATGGATTCATACATTCTTAATGAAATCGTCGCGCCGCTTCTGAGTTCTAATTAGACGTCTATGGTACCGCGAGAACTGGCCGGAGTGATATTTTGATATTCTAAGTGCAGGCGTTGACGCCCGCTGAGTATAGACCTTTGCTACTACAGCAACGATAAGCTATGAAGAAAAGATGTGGGTGTTTACCTACGGTTGAAATATTCTGTACCATTAATGGCACAACGTGGGAGACTCCACTCTAAACGATTATCTTTTAGTTGCACACCTACCTACTATTTTATATTGGTTGTTGCTACGCACGCAAAGAACCTCATTACATTTCCAGATAAAATTATGCACTATATTGTTAAACAAATCCTTACTGAATTGATTTCAGGAACACTGGCAGAATTCTCGGTAAAACAATGGGACAAAAGGTAGCCCAATCCATAATATTGCATGTCATGTCATGTTAAGATGTGACATGACATGGAATACGTTATGAACATCAGAACATCAGCAAGACAAAAAAAAATTCTTTGATGATAAAATGTCATACATTTTCATCATTTTACTGATCTGCCGTCTGTGGTCACAATAATAACGATATATTATGATTCTGATATGGTACTGAGCCATATTTAGACCAGTAAATTAAAACCCACATTCCTACCCTACACCTAATATGGTTACTGGAGCATATAAAAACATAGGTAGGTACTAGGGATTGCATCAGGGATTTCCCGGTTCTCGTTATCCCAGGGTTCCCCGGGATGTTTGACCTTTTAGCAGTCCCGGTTCTGACAACAATTCCTGTGATTTTTCGGGGCTACCGGTCCCGGTAATTAAATTATTTCATCACTATTAATCTTAAAGATTCGCGCCATTATAACTTGTTAACAAGTCATAATGGCGAACCAACTAAAAACGCACACTATCTTGGGTCTCAAATGCCGAAGTATATGGGAGCATTGGGAGCCCAGTAAAGCATTTCCTTTCCACCCCGGCAATACCCATTTATTTTATTTGTGTTCGGTACCGAAGTTTCGGTCCAACCGAGGTTCCAGCACAACAAAACTGGGTTTAACTGTGTTCGAATAGATTCGGCTGTAGGTACTCTTTTTTTAAGTGATTACAAGGACTTGATACCGTAATTATTATTTCACATGGTAATAATATGTGTACCTAATTTTCTTGGATACCTACACATAAAAATAAATTTTACTAAAGTTATGTTTAAAAAGTTAATAAAAAAAAAAGAAATGTTGATAAAATTCGTTAAAGAGCGGTTTTATTTCAATACACCCAAATTGTACCAACAGTAATAGTCAGACTATTGCTAATTTCTTCAAATCAATTTCACCATTGGTTTCCAGGAGTTGTGTTATAGGGATACTATATATTACATTACATTTATTGTTGCACACTATTTCCAACTTTGTCTAAATGGAAAAACGTTGCTATTGAATTATCACAAAATCTGCTCGAGCATTTTTCCGCCTGAGAAATGACCCTCAGGGTTAATTCAATTAAAAAGTCTTTATTTTGAACTTGTCTCTAATGGGTGTTCAGAATGAAGAAAAAAATAGTTCGTTAAAGGACCTTCACGGGATTTTTTAAGATAACGATAATCAGAGCCAAATGGATCTTTTTCATTTGAAGAAGTATATCTCATATAGCACACGGTGGTATCCTTAATAAGATGAAGAAAAATTTTTTTTATCCTAATTCCTATTGTTAACATCGCGTTACGATGGAAACTTCTGTAACTTATCAGAGACCTTTTAGTAATACGAATTTGCGTTTGTCTGTTATATTTTGGTTGCCTCATCAGGCTGGTCAGTGGGACAGGTAAAGCATTTCCTTTACACCCCGGCAATACCCATTTATTTTATTTGTGTTCGGTACCGAATTTCCCGGCATGGTTGTTACCTGGAAATCTGTATTCCTCCTCAGTAATGGGAATTGTAAACCCTAGTAGGTACCTACTAGTGGAAATCAAACATGGACCCCAACAACTTCCAAAAGGAGAAAGGTCTCAATTCGTTGGAATCTTTCATTATAGACAGGACTCTAGGAGGGGGACTCCTAAAAATAAATTTCAATCTATCGGCTTACAACCATGGCCTTTCATGCGGCAGAAGCGCTGGGCGTATTTCGCGACACGCCTGCATCAACGACATTATCCGCCGTCCTCTTGCCACCGCTGGCGTGCCAGCCATTTGTGAACCTAATGGGCTGGTGCGTGACGATGGCAAGAGACCAGATGGTATGTCGTTGCTACCTTGGAAGATGGGCAGGCCTTTGGTGTGGGACGCAACCAGCGTCGACACCCTTGCGCGTTCACATCTTTAAAGCACAGCAGGCTGTGCCAGCACTGCTACTGCATCTGCGGAAAACCTCAAACAGCGCAAATACTGTAATTTTACTGGTGATTATGTTTTTGAGCCGTTTGAGGAGAAACGTTGGGGACATGGGGTTCAAGTGCCCGTTATCATTATAAAGAATTGGCAAGACGACTGATCGACGCCACGCGTGACCGGAAGGCTGGTTATTATCTTGCACAAAGGATAAGCATTGCCATCTAACGTGGCAATGCTGCCAGCCTTCTGGGAACGTTACCGGTCGGTGATGATGCGGAGGAATTTCACGACGCATTATGTATGTAAATATTTATTTATTTTAGATTATTTTAATAATAGCTTCTAGTTCTAAATATAAGTATATTTTGTGTTTGTCAATAAAGTTATCTAGTATGACTGAAAATTATTGACTTCATCTTAGCAGCCCAGCTATTTATAATCGCTAACGTCTACCCTTTGGCGGACATTACTGCCACTGCAAGACAACCTAAAATATACTTGATATGAAAGTTCGCTGTCTGTCTTTGAATTACAGGTTATCTAATATATTAATTATTTAAACTACCTACCTTAAAACTACTTTTTGTAACTTTTGAAATGAGAAAAATTGTCTTCGCCAAAAGCTACAATGATATCGTACTAATATTATAAACTACTGAATGGATTTTAATGAAACTTTACAATAATAGGTATAGCTTATATATCAGAATTACACATAGGCTATATATCATCACGTTACGACTCAAGGGAGCGGAGTAATGATCACTAATGTGTTTACCGCTGTGTATCGCTTAATAATGTGGTTATCTCTAATAATATCGGTTAACGTTATTAATTGTAGCCTATGTATTAATCTGACGTATAAGACATATTATTGTAAAGTTTCATTAAAATCCATTCAGTAGTTTTTACGTGAATGAGTAACAAACATTCATCCATCCATCCATACACCCATACCACCCATACATACAAACTTTTGCGTTTATAATGTAAGCAGGATTTATTGTAAACTGTACTCACAATAATGGAATGTAAATTAGGTATCAGACATACGTAATCCGATAGTAATTAATAACTCTCGTCGTACAAAAACTAACAAGTGTTTAGATATATTATGTTCTACTGTACCTACTCAGCACGAGATTTAATTCAATTATTATAAAATTCTGTTATGTAAACTGGGTTCTCATTTCTCACGTATTTCATTAATTTCAATTAGAAAAACGTTACTTCATTGCAGTTATTCCTCGATTGACCTCACAAATCGAGGTAAGATCCATACTCGGAAAACGCTGTTATTCTGAGAGTCATTTTCTGGTGAATTAAGCTAATTTTACAATCTTGAATGCCATTTTTTTAAAGAATATTAGCAGCCGAAAGCTTAGTTGTAAGGGAACTAAGCTAAATTGCTTGTGCTAGGAGTGGGTTCACGTCGATAATGTAATGGCCAGGATTCGAACCCGGGACATCTCGATCGTAAGGCCGGCCCCTTGACCACTAAGCTACCGACTTTCCTAATACCGAATTTCTTGATTATTCGTCAAACGTCCAACTTCGCCTCTAACCAAAGTTCAGTTGATAAAGCTTTTTTCTATATTTCCCATCAATGTACAATAGTTCCAGCTGCACCGTATTACGTGATCATCGACCATTACAAGCCTATGATAACCTACGTAGTAACAGAACATAAACTTTAATTAAACATTGAATTTCCTCCAACATTCTTCCCAGAGTATATCTTCATTACCATAACAAAATTAAGTTGACATTCGATTCAAACAAACTCGACTCGAGTAAAAACCTGCAGTTGTATTTGGTTGGGATGAAATCTATAGCTTTATAAATGTCATAGGTCGGAGCGTAGGTTGTTGAAATTTTTGAATATAAAGAAGCTTGTACCGTTTACATGTTAAGACTCGAATGGTATGTGATAACTTGGAAAAATTAGTGCTACTGAATAGTTTTTTTTTATAATTATTTTTTTGTAGGCAATTTATCATAGTAGATGGAAGCGTCTACGCATCCTAATTCTATATGGACGTTATAGACACGAAAACTATCCGGATATCAGACTCACCAGTCCTTTTTTATATAGGTGCACGTGCAAGGTAAGGGCACAGTCTAACGAACTTCGTTCCACTGTGATTTGGAGCCCTACCAAGACTTACAAGGCCAAGCCAATCTCACATTCAATCTATACGGGTACACCTGCTAATTGAGAGACGAGACGCCAGCGCAAGCTTTTCTCTTGGAGTTGAGAGGTTAGGCTACAATAGCTCCCATTAAAGACATACAAGTGAAACCGAGAGGTGGAAACTTCAACTGCGACTGATCTTCACGATGACGTGATGATTGCCAAGATGGTAGCTGGAGGGCTAAAAAGACCATTATCGACGAATCGTATCCGCATTGAAATACGAAGCAGATTTCAGTTCGTAAAATGGTAACACAAAGCGCGATTCGCAGCGTGTTTCGGTTTCAGCACTTCGTCTTTTTGACAAGTTTGTATGGAAAATCGTAAAACGGCTCACAAAATCCGAATCGCCTAAATGACAAATGGCAGCATTGTAAAACGCAACTCAAACAAAGCGTCTTATAATTCGTCAATTGTTATGATTGTTTCGTTTGACTCAATTAAGCTAAATTTATTTAATTTCGATCAAGTGACTAACTAATTGGAACATGCAACCAAGGAATCCAGTAATTCTAGTACTTTGAATCAGATATTATGAGTGTTGACAGCTAGGTAATGTATTGCATTATTTGCTCGCTTTACCGTAACTGTAACATGAACCGTAATGATGTGTAAGTTGTCACACGTCATTACGGGTCATGTTTCAAGTCGCACGGTGGTGTTAAGTGTCCTATCGTTGGCACCCGTCCAGTTGTTGGCACTTTTGAGCTTTAACAAGGAATTTAGGAGATGTAAAGTGGTCGTTAACTTTGTTTTCTTAAATTGACTGATTTTTAATGAAAATTTTATACGGAGATCTGCGATCGAAGAACTCTTGATCGAAGGCAGAGATAGATAAATAGACATAGGTTTTTAAATTATATTCTAATAAAATTATAAAAGGATACTGTAAGGATTGAGGCATTTTGGTATGTTCCACTTCAATACGTTTATGTTATAGAAACACAATTATGATTCCAATGTGAAGTGACTTACAGACGGTGATAAATAAAATAAAAACTTAATAAATACACTAATAAATACTTATCATTAAAAATACCGACTAAATTAGGTATTTAGAAATTTTTAATATGTTTATACTCAAGTTAATTTTAAGATACACATACCTAATATCATTCCATCGGGAATCAATTAATTCGTTCACGGGACGGACTCATCTCGACGTATTTACCCGCTATCCTATGCATCAGATAACTTTATATTAATATATTATGCACTTAAGTTGAACATAATGGTCATTAAACGAACTAACACAGATTTTATCACGATAAGATGGAGACTATTTCGGTAATGAAGTGTCATCAGTGTCATCACATTTATTTCAAAGGGAAATAGTTAATGGAATAGGTACGTACCGTGAACGGTTTAACTGTAAAGTAAGCGATCGTTTGAACTTCTTGTAACTCGAATAGTTGATGAACATTTTTATATTATTCGTGGGATTAGATGTGTTATGTCGTTATTCGTCAAACGTAAGCTTCGTGATTTTACATTTATACTCTGATTCCCAGGGAATCAGCGTCCAATTTACCCATGTAAGATAATAAAAGACCCTCTATGGCGTGGCTACAGTAATATGCCGCAAGTCGCAGGTGAAACAGCAACTACGAAAGCTCGAAAAAGAAGACTCGGCTACTGATGATTCATTCCAATGGCATTAATCCCAGTTGCATTCCCAAAGCTTATATTTTGAGCCCCAGACCCTCTTTCCTAGATGCTCTATGCTTTCTCCTTCTGATTTTAAATAGTAGTAAAATCTATATTTATGCTACACTTCATTCATAGAACATTTAGGCATGCGTAATAGAGTAATAAACAGTCTATCCAAACGTTTGCATTTATTATGCCTATTTACTTATATTATAATGTTACTTTTAAGGTTTAATCGGTTATATTATACAAGATATAGGTCCACCAACACATTTCCACGTTATGGATTAACTACTAAAACATCTCAAACTCTAAGAGCTACTTTCTACGGTGCGTGTTTCTGGAGACGTGCCTGCAGTCAAAGTAACAATAAACATCAATGCCTGCAGTCATCGCCGACCGTGAGTTGAGTGACATCTGTGCAGACAAGGCCTTAGCGGTTCGCCAGATTCACGACTTCAAACAGATCGGCACTATAGACTCGGTTTTATATTATGCTACCAACATGTAGGTGGATCAAATCCCTGGTCGTCTACTATGCGTCGGTAGATGACTATGCTAAGTAGCTATTGATGAAGCCCAAAAGACACGAACCTTGCGATTCTAAAATGGTGCTCACTAACTTGATGGCCTCAACTGACGCCGTGGTCGCTTGTTTCGTGACGGTATGGTTTTTACCGTATGTGGGTGATATAACAGTCCAATACGTGCTGTTGTTCTGGGTGGATAGGGACTAGGAAGGGAAACGGTGGATTAGTTGGAATATCTACAGAATTACACACCATAGAAAAGCGCCTTAAGAAACCACGTTTTTAAGTACGTAGGTACCGTTACGTACTCCTAATATAAGTGGATATGTTATGGAGCAAGTGATTAACCCTGGCATTGTGATTAATGCCCGGAAATTATGCATAATACCAAGTTCTATCGAGCAAATTGATTAATTACGGTCTAAGCTTGATTAATCATGTTGCCTGGTTATAATACTGCCACTTGACAATTGGGCAATTTGATAATAAAGCTAAATTTGACGCGGTGCGAGGAGAGGAGAGTTAAGTATAAATTCGCCTACGGTTATTTTAACTGCGGGAGTCACAACTACGGTTGATTAAGCTAAGCGTCCACCTACCGGCACCGCACGCAACGCATCAAACGCATTATTTTTTCACAATGCGACATTGCCGATGATGCGGTCCACTTGTTTGACTTTCCGTACAAAGAATACTGTGATCCTACCTACCGACCTATTTATTAGCAAATAAGGCAAAATGCAGTCCTATGAACAAAGGAAGGTTCTTAAAAAAAGTATGGAAGGTTACATTTCATTCAATAAAAATATATTCATTTTGAAACATTTTCTTTGGTTTCCGAACAATATGGTTCCAATTGATATAACGAAGATTGACTTCACATACCCTCCTGTCAAAGTTTCTACATAAGAACATTGTATTTATAATATGTTTGATTTTGACAAAATTAAAAAAGGATCGAAATATACAGTGATACTGTGATGTTGAAAGAAATGGTTCGATATTGCCTTTGGGTTATGGAGGTCAGTTGGCAGTAGGTTCACGGAAAAATATCGAAGTTCAGCTAAATCCGCAGTTAGACTGGTAAAGCGGACCCCAGACTCCAAGTGAAAGCTTCCGATGTGACTGAAATTAAAGCTAGGATGAAAAAAACTGAGGCTGAAAGCAAATAAATACGAGCGTAAAGAAAATTACAGTGAATTTTGCAATAAAAGCTTGTTTTTCTTAAACAAACAAGACGAACATTTATGGCATGACAGATGGATATCTAACAATGAATACACTAACAAAATAATCGAAATCTAATATATAAAATTCTCGTGTCACAGTTTTCGTTCCCAAACTCCTCCGAAACGGCTCGACCGATTCTCATGAAATTTTGTGGGCATATCGGGTAAGGTCTGAGAATCGGCCAACATCTATTTTTCATACCCCGATTCGCGATAACCGACATCCACGCGGGCGGAGCCGCGGGCGACAGCTAGTAGAAGAATAAATGTTGACTATTGTAAAACTCAAACAGTTAATCCAAAACGCACACGAAATATCCACGGCTTCACATGCAACTCCGCCGCGCAGCCTTCGGAAACCGAGATTATTTACTGCTGAGGCTATAAGGGGAGTATCCAATCGGTTAAAGTCAATTTCACAATGCCTTATGACGAAAGAAAAGACTGTAGATAGATAGGGAAAAAGGAATGAAGAAAGAAAGAATGTTTTAAGTTTTAATCATTATTTTTATTGTTAAACATTATTAAACATTAAAATTATGCGAGTACTTTATTCATTGTATTTACACTAACACATGTTGATCGCCCTTCCCGTTAGTAAGTCATCTTTGATATAACATTCACGGAAAATTGGTTCAGAGAAGAGCGATGAGTGGTGTTGTTGTGGCATGTCAAGTTCTGGTTCAGATACATTGTTCGCGATGGCCAGATTATGTAGCTCACAGGAAGCTGTTGTAATGTTTACAAATTTATCTCATAGACAACGTTTTCAATCTTTCAATTGCCCAAAAGTAATTTCTATTGTCATCCGGGTCTTTCCAAGAACAGTTGTGTATGTCTCTGCTGATGCATCGTGAAGAATTGGTGTTGTTTTTAACATTAACCAGGAACGTGATGGATAGCCACAATGACCTTTTTTTATACAACTGAGGAGGCAGACAAGCATACGGCCCACTCGATGGTAAGTGGTTACCGTGGCCTATGGTCGTGTGCAACACCAGGGGAGACACACCCGTGCTGCGTAACTTATCTTGTTAAAGACATTATAGTTCAATAAACCGAAAAATAGTTATTAAAAATAAAATTACTATTAGATACATATATCACATTTATTACTCTGCCCAAAGTGTGATGGGCAAAAATGTAAAATACCCGGTCAATTTGAACAATTTTTATCAAATTACCCCTTCCGTATTGGGCATTATTCATAATGACCGGGCATTGTGTGTTATGTCCAATTTATCACTTGGTCCGTAACAGATATAATATTATTAATATACCTACAGAGAAAACTGTCAACCGTAATTGATTCCAATATCAGTCAAATGGGGGAGTTAATTTAATGGAACTTTGAGCCGTGGGCTTTTAATGCTGCCCATGTGAAACGCTTTGGTAGGTAAGTATGTAACTTGATTAACTGGGCCGTATTATTGGTAATTTCCCATAAGGGTATGTATACTTCATTCGGTGAGGTACTTGAATAAAGTTTAAAAACCTTGATGACTTTTTAAATATTTTTTATTGAAAAACTCAGTTTAACAATATTTTTTTTTGTTATTAAACTCATTTTGAAAATAAAACGCTACCTAAATTGAACCGTTGGTTGAATAAAATTAATATAGGTGTCTGTAAAAACCCTAAAACATAGAGTGTTACGAGTCATAAGTATCATCTTCACAGCTCAAGTTTCGTCAATAGCTTTAAGGTTATAGAGTTCACCTTACGATCGAGAGGTGCTGGATTCAAATCCTGGCCACTATCGACGACGTGATCCCACTCCTAATCCCACTCCTTAGCTGGAGAAGTGAGGAGGAAAACAAATACTAGTAGTTTTCGATACGTACCTACTAGTATCTAATCTTTAAAAAATACCTACTTGATGATGAATAACTACATAGTATAAAACAAAGTCACTTTCTCTGTCCCTATATCCCTATGTATGCTTAAATTTTTAAAACTACGCAACGAATTTTGATGCGGTTTTTTTTTAATAGATAGAGTGATCCAAGAGTATGGTTTATATGTATAATACATGTTTAATATAATAGAGGGTACAGCGGGAACGGGATCTGACGCCACGCGGGCGATAAAATATTGGCGGTACGAAGTTCGCCAGGTCAACTAGTTTAACAATAATTTAAACCTGAAGCACAGGATAGATAATAGTACTACACAAAGCTTGCTTCGCTTAAACACCATAGACGCCAGACAAAAGTATGATAGCAAATAAGTGTTAGGAGTTTGCATTTAGATATGAGTAAAGTCACAGGCACTGTTAGGTACGTACCTACTATAGAACGTCGTACTACGGCCGTCTGACCCGCAAACCCAAAAGAAAATCTGTGCGACAATCTCGAGCGTCCTTTTAGCTGATATACTGACTTGCAGAGAGCACCCCTTGTAGGTAAGGATGACATAGACCATAAAAATATAGCCATCAGTCGATTTAACAGCTGCGTAACCTGCATCGTATGAAGCTTAACAAATCTCGATGAACACACTTTTGTCAATGACTTATATATTTTAAATATGTTTTGCAATTGCTGTCAACTAACGCGGAACTATAATAACTACTATAATATTACTTATAATAATGCGCACTAGGTCTTATGAACCTACAGATAGGTGTCAAAATTCAATAACTCATTATTCAGGCTTTGCGCCCCGTACCCCTCCTCATTTACGCGTCACCACCGTACACATATTTTGTACTAAACAGCTTCTTTAGACTATTATATATATACTGGGTTCGAAACCCTTCTATAAGCTTAGGGACTTTAAATTATACTAATCAAATGATGTTCCCTCCCGCCAATTAAAAAATAAACAATGTTTTATTCAGAACGGGTTTTGGTGCAACTTAATTAATATGAAAGGTACAGTCAACGAAAACAGTAGCTTAACAGAATCTGATTTGTCTCTTAAACCTGTAATGAAATAATAAACAAAACTTCCTCTTGGATTGGATATGATGAATATCAATTAATTGATACCTATATGTATACAAAAGGATTGTAAGTAAGTATTGCATTCCAACGGTACTTCTATAAAATGTCAGCTTTACAGGACAAGAATTTGAAATATTCAGGTTGGACGTCTTTCACAAAAGTTGCTATATCGATTTTATGTATCTTCTCAAGAAATGATTATGTGTATCTACGGATAAATGTCAGAAATAGAATTTCAAAAACTGATTGCAGTTCACAATCACTAGTGACGTTTGGCTATGGCGGAATTTAGTGTTAACGAACTTTGTCGTTGACTGTACAGTAAGGTTTATCTAAAAGTCCATCATGTGAGTTGAAATGTGCGTCGTGTATCATTCATACATAACACTAATGTGTTACTCAGCGTTATCTCAACTATTCATTTTTATTTCCACAAATAATAATTAGTTAAGTATTTCCGTCGGGTGTATGTTTCGAAGAAATTGGTTGTGAAATTTATCTAATCTCTCACTCATAAATAAACTCAGAACATGCTCAATTTTAGTAAAAATCTGTACATAATTGCTTATATCTTTTCTCCGTATGCAGTGGCGTAACTATACCATCTGGGGCCCGTGGCAAATTCTTTTGATGGGGCCCCTACACTAACAATCGTCACATTGTGGGTACTTAGTTTAATTTTAATAAACCAGTAGTTATCCAAAACTAATAACAATTTTATTATAGGCTTCTATTAATTTTAGTTTTGAAATGATCGTTCAGCACTAGCTGTGTTCACAGGAATTGTAACAAATAAAATTAATGCAGTGTATACTTCAGCAAAGCTGCAGGACATACAGTGTTTTTTTTTTAATTATTAATCAGCAAGGTCTTTAATGCACGAAGATTTTTCTATTTCGTCTCTGAAAGTGGATTGAAAACTGAATTTCCCTGGCAAATGATTTAGATATATCTTTTTCATATGTCTCAACAAATTCTAGAGCTTTTTTTAATAGATCGGTGTCATTTAAAACTTTTAAAGTTGAAGGCTGCAAAACACAGAAATTTTAAAGATGTAATTTCATTCATCGGGAGGAAACGCAATTTCAGTTGGTTGGCTGAAGAAATAAGTAATAACATAATAAAATTGTAGTTTTCGATCTTCTTTTTGTGTGAAACAGCTTCAATTCTTTCTTCCGATTTGCAATGTAACAGATTTTTTTTCATTAATGCTTTTTGGACTTCAACAAACCAAACTTTTAAAGCAAAACGGCATCATAACGTCCTACCCATCTAGTAGGATTTAATGATTTTAATGTTAATGAGGTTAAAAAGTCTTTATTAGATATAAAACTTGACTTATATGGCATTTGACTCGACATCTTTTATGAGTTTTTAAACTCTACCATAAGTCCCTTTCACACATCCTTGTCCTCGAGACTTATTTAGTGAAATATTTTTGTCTTTTATGTATTTAAAATTTTGCTTGGGCTTTGCTTAAGTCAGTTTGAGCCGTATCTTCATGAAATTCTAAAAATGTCTCTTTAATGACAAGTGTCTTTGGGATCCCATGACCATCTTTTTCGATCATATAATAATGATAAACTTCACACATTTGATCACTTTTTGGAATGTCTTGAGTTGTATCGAATATAATAGAGTAGAATAGTGCGGCATTTATTTCGTTTATGAGTGCATACAAACCAATGGATGCGTTCTAAAATTACTCAAGTATCTTCAATGAAAATGCTTGTTATTGTACATTCATTGAAGATGTGTAGCTAGTTCCACCAAGTGCCATCAATCAACAGTATAAGCAATTAGTCAAGTAAGTGAACAAAACATAAAATACTCAGGTACAATGTAAAAAATATATTTTTGAGTTCGCGGCCTTTTGAGCCGGGGCCCTCTTGAGTCGGGGGCCCGAGGCATTTTGCCAGCCCTGCCACCCTATAGTTACGCCACTGTCCGTATGACTAGGGTGGGCCAGGGTTAGCGCTATAAACCGTAGATTTTATTCAATGATCTCTGTGGCGTAGTGATAGCTTTCGACTCAGAGGTTGTGGGATCGATTCACACTCTGTCCAAAGTGTTTATTTTCATTGTTCTAGATGTTTTAGATGTTTTTGTGTATAACGTATATATTTCCACAAAAAATGTGTGTAGGTATGTATACACAGACATTTTATATTGGAATACGGATCAGAACAGATTTATGTTAAGAAGCAATTTCTAGATTTGATGAAGTGCTCGACAATGGGATACGCATTCCTAGAAGCAACCTCTTCATTTTTACTTACAGATCTCCAGGTTTTTAAATACCAAACTTAATTATAAATCACCTAAGTCCAGGTTCTACTTATTCTGTTAAACCAGGAATAAAATAACTAAGTACAACAGAAACAGTCGTCTCAAATCAAATGCACATATTTTGCTCGAAATTTAAAATTTATAAGAGCCATTCATATGCCACACATGCTCCAATTGCTCCACAAAACCCATTGATATACAATGACAAAACCTAACAAAAGTCTTTTGAGGGAAATAATTTGCTCCAAACGTGACGTCTCCTTTCAACGCAGGAAACAATAGCAACCTATTAAACATTGTGCGTACTGTACCCCGAGCACGAATAATATTCGAATTCGTAACGTGACGGTATCGAGACTTCGATACGATAACGGAGTATTACGTTAGGAGGCAGCACAAACACAAATCATAAGGTATCGAGAGCTCGATACAATTACCGTAGTGACGTCATCCTAAGGTAAATAGAGAAGAGACATTGGGAGCGAAATAAACTTGGTATTGAATGAACAATGCGTTCGAAAAGTAAATGAAATAACACCGTATTTGTTATTTTTCACTAAATGTCCTATTTATAAGCAAATAAGGCAAAATAAGTCTTATAAACAAAGGAAAGTTCTTAAATAAGGTGTGGAAAATTACGAAAAGCAGAAGCTTCGAAAAAAAATTAGTAAAAATATATTCATTTTGAATCATTTTCTTTGGTTTCTGAACAACATGGTTCCAATTGACATAACGCATATTGACTTGAGATACCCTCCTGTCAAAGGTAGTAAATAAGAACATAATGCTTATAATAAGTTTGTTTATGAAAAAATATATAAAGAATTGAAATATACAGTAATACTGGGATGTTGATAGCAATGCTTCGATATCGCCTTGTGTGTTTGTCAGTCGTTTCACGGAAAATATAGAAGTTCAGCCAAATCCACAGTTAGACTGGTAAAGCGGACTCCCAAGTTGAAAGCTTCGGATGCGACTGGAATTAACGCAAGGATGGAGAAGACTGTGATTTTGAAAGCAAATAAATACGAGCGTAAAGAAAATTACAATGAATTTTGCAATAACGGCTTAAATTTTTTTAAACATACAATACGAACATTTTTGACATGACAGATGGATATAAAACAATAAATATACATACAACAATCAAAAAAAAAGAATAAGTGTTGACTATTGTGAAACTCAAACAGCTAATCCAAAACGCACACGAAATATCCACGGCTTCATCGTACATCTCCGCGACGCAGCCTCCGGAAACCGAGATCATCTACTGCTGTGGCTATTAAGAGAGTATTCAATCTCACCGCCTACCATGATCGTAGTCCTCCGCTAACGGTCAAAGTCAATATCAAAATGCCTCATGACTAAAGATAAGACTACATAGGAAAATGAAGATAGAAGAAAATGTTTTAATTTTTTATCATTTATTTTTATTGTTAATCAATATTAAACATTTAAATTATGAGTTTAGTTTATTCATTGTATTTACAGATGTTAATCGTCGTTCCTGTAAGTCATCTTTGATGTATAATATATGAAAAATTTGTTTAGAGGAGAATGATGAGTGGTGTTGTGGTATGTCAGGTTGTGTAGGTCTCAGCAAGCTGTTAAAATGTTCACACATTTTTCTCACAAAACACGCCAACAACTTTTCAATTGCCCAAAAGTTATTTCTATTGACATCTGGGTCTTTCCAAGAACATTTGTGTATGTCTCTGCTGATGCATCATCCGGAATTGGTGTTGTTTATAACATTAACCAGGAACATTGTGGATAGCCACAATCACCTAAAAATAAAGGTAAATTATAGTGATTACATAGGTAGTTCATCATTTAAGAAGTCTTTATTGGATGAAAAATCACTCTACAATATAGCAGTCACTCAGTACTAGTGCATTTTTCATTAAACATATTATGCAGTTGTTGCTAAATCTGTGATATAAGCACCTGCAACCTTCTAGATGGTTAAGGTTTTTTATTTGGTAAGTATGATCACAATTCAGTTACAATAGTATAAAAGTTATGGCAGTTTTTAGTTTTCCCACAATAATAAGCTAGTATTATAATATTTGATGCTAACCTGATAACCACAGTTGTTCATTATTTCAATGTAACTCTTTTATGTAATTGTGGACTAGCTTCCCTTTCATTTCTTTATCTTTATTGGGCGTAAAAATATCAAAATGACTTACATTTATTATTTTTATTCTATATATCCTTTCTATATCCTTCCTATATCCTTTATTATTATATAGATTTATTTAGATCAAAATTTCCTTACCTTGATTCTCGAAGTTGAATTCTCTCATTTTCAAAACTTAAACTTACAGCTAAAATATAATCTTTATTACTATATTGCGGTGAAGCGGCGGTCTTGGATTGTATTATTAATCACAAAATATGCACTTAATACTTAAAATAATATTTTATATTGTAGTTTATAAGGTTACGAAACTTTTGTCACCGTCAAAAATTCAGTGACAAATGATTCGTAAAACTCGATAGCCAGCGTTCGCAATTTACATTACCGTTTGTCAAAAAAAAATTCATGCTACCAATTTTACTCATAAGATGTCACGTATCGAATAGTTCGATACATTAACATTACGAAAGTGATTCATGCTACCAAATTTAGTAACTTTTACGCACGGTAGGGGCGCTGTACAAATGTCATACATTTTTTTACGTTAACGATACGAATACTTTTTCGCAAATTATTCGTGCTCACCCCACTGTTTGAATTGACTCTTGTGATTCACAATTGCATTTATTAACAAAGCTCCGACATCTGGCCCCTGTCGGATCAGTCCAATTAAGTATCTCCATGCAACCTTAAATTAAAACGTGATCAATCAAAATTAAACCGTATGTTTTATAACTCAAAGATGAGTATAAATGCAGACAGTTGCATAACGTGAATGCAAGTCTCTTCCCTCATTTTGAAGCCAATTTGCAATATGAAAATGGTATTGTAATATGTACATAGTTGGGAGTTCAAGTTGTGAGCATAGTTCAAGGGACAAATTCTGCTAGCTACTTTGTTTAGTAATTAATATTACACTTCACTATGTTAGCGTAAAATGTCTTGGTACGTCAAGGTTGAGGGAGGTGAGTTTACCTTCGTTAATTGTACTAGCGAACTCTGCTAACGCTGCAGCTAGCGAATATTTTCAAGTCAAAGGGTGATAGAAACATGTTGTGCCTAGCATGAATGGATTTGTTGGACCGTAAAGGACCAACAGTCTATAAAGAATACGTATATACTCGTAGTATACATTTTCATACAACTTATACCCTTTGTTGACTGTACAACTATCATCGACTTACGGTACCACCCCAAGTACGTTCTCGGTTTGGAAAGTCTATGTAATGTCCAGCATACTTAGCACCGGGAAATACCCATGTCTCACCAATCTCATCAACCAATGAAACAGCAGAAAAATCACGTCACGTGACAAAAACGACTCCTTTCATTGGTCAAGGGGCTCAAGTCTAGAGTGACGTGATACAGGGGCAGGTGTACCATAGTTATATTTGTGTACCACATGTGTGAGTAAACAATTAAACAATTTACAAGGCTCGTGTTACGAGTGTCACCATTTTATTAGGGTTCTCTAAGTTGAATA
Organism: Eilema caniola; assembly: GCA_949126895.1. Classification (NCBI taxonomy): domain Eukaryota; kingdom Metazoa; phylum Arthropoda; class Insecta; order Lepidoptera; family Erebidae; genus Eilema; species Eilema caniola. Next base: position 7,982,810 of record OX421460.1, on the reverse strand, counting down.
GTTTTAATATAAAGCTGTTTCATAAAAGCTTACGTCTCTATGTGTACCTACATAATGTGTATTCTATTCTATTCTATTATATTCACGAACTATGTCTCAGGTCCCACAGAATGGTCCTCAGTTAGCAGATGTACCAGCTTTCAGGTAAGGTTAACTTTTACCCTAAAGATCTTCATGCCCATCCATTTAAGCTAACTTAAACTTAACTACAAATCTAAAAATTTGCTATTAATTTAATTAAGATCAAATTACACTGTATTAAAAACAAACTGAAGGCGTGTACAGTCAGCATCATTAAAATGTCGCTAACAAAAGTACTCAAAATAATCCAAATACCAAAATCCCAATTTTATATTGGTTATTAGAGTACTCAAATAGTTGTTTGTTATCCAGAGTGGTCTAACTATCTTAACAATCGGCCTTTCAGAATGATGTCAGTTAGTGGAATATTCATTTTCATAAACACAATCACGCCGGTCGATGGTATCCAGTCTATGTAGTATAGTATAGTATAGTATTATTGTCATTTAATCGCATTTTGTATCCCTTTCTTACTTGTAAAGTCATCCCTTTCACACAATGGCGGGATGATAAGGGATGGGTATATGAGTTAGAAAAAGATACAAAATGTGTCAATTAACAATAGCTTTTTATTTTTTTATAGTTGAAAGTTGCATAAGCCATGAACTATCAACTTGCATTAGTGAGAAAAGTATGAATGTCTAGATTTTTTGAAATTATACTTGATTGGATACCATCGACCGGCGTGATTGTGTATATGAATATGAATACTCTGCTAACTTAGATTATACTGGAAGACCGATTGATAAGACAGTTGCACCACTCTGGATACTTACAACTATTTGAATACTCTAATAACCAATATAAAATTGGAATTTTGGTATTTGGGTATATTTTGAGTATTTTTGCTAGCGACATTTTAATGATGCTGACTGTACCAAATATTAGAACAATCAGTCATTTTGAAAACTTTCTTCGTCAAGATCGATCTGATACTGACAATAATAAAACATGTAAAAGGTTTAATAATTTTAATATTCTAGTCAAAGCTTATCAGAAACCAAACAATACATCATCCCAATTTCGTAGAATCGGAAAGGAAGTTTTGTTGTAAATATGTGTACCTACATAAATCATTATACATGGTGTAATCGTTAAGTGTGTCCAGGCGATTATTCCGTAACTATTACAGATATCAAAAATCTTTAAACTGATATCGAAAGTACGTTATCTAATAAGTAAAATGACATCAATAACTTTTTTTAAATCAAACGAGAGGTATCTAACATTTTGACATTAAACACTCCCGTACATTTAGTATGAGATTAGTAGAAAGATTTTAGCTATGTACACCAGAAGGGACTTTTCTATCTGGGTACTCACTTCTGTAGGCGATAATGGCCGCTCTTTTATTACAATCATATTTGTAGTAAATTAGCATATCTCTCTTTTCTTTTTTGGAATCAATAAATGCAATTGCAATCAATAAATGAAACAATCACGATTATTAACGCAAATTAAAAAAACAACGATTGGCGGGAGCAACAACCCGAGATAAAAGTTTTGAATTTAAAACGAACACAAAAAAGTTTTTCAGTTAACTCAAATTACTTAATACGATATTGAAACACGGTTTATTACTAATTTGAAGTGGTAAGATAATTAATTTACAAGTGTATCTACTTGAAAATCATCATTGTCATATTATACGTACCTAATCATAAAATATGATTAAGGTAAAATGGGTACTAGATCACTTAAAATAAGGAAACTAAAACCTTTCTACTAATCTCATACTAAATGTATGGGAGTGTTTAATGTCAAAATGTTAGATACCTCTCGTTAGATTTTTAAAAAGTTATTGATGTTATTTTACTCATTAGGTAACGTACTTTCGATATCAGTTTAAAGTTTTTTGATATCTGTAATAGTTACGGAATAATCGCCTGGACACACTTAACGATTACACCCTGTATATATATTTATTCAATACTTAGCTACTTATTGGATTTTGCGAGTTACAAATAAGTAGAGATGGATCCATATTTCGAGATGTAATTATGCCTTTTTATGTAGTATGAGAATATTTTGTTTTGTTAGACATTTCTTTGTATAATATAATTACAAATATGACAGTTGGATGAACTTTTCATTCCACTATGCTAATGGCTTTGACGTAATGAATTCAAGTAAAAAAAATCATGAGAGGTGTAGAGGAAGCTGGTGAAGTGTGCCAAGATAGAAGCTGATGACAGGCTGCTATCTCTGCTTACGCCAAGCGGAAAATTCGTAAGCCTAAGTACCTGTACCCATTTGGACCCAGAAAAAAATTAAATAGTTTGTTCCAATAGCATAGTAGTTCAGGCACCACAAACAAAGTTGGCACCGACTTCTAACAGATCAGTAAATCTGTAAATTCAGTTATTTTTATCTAAGTCAATTTATACTTTTCAGTTTTTGAAGTTGATTTTTGTAAACGTAGTTTTTTTATTATATTTCTGATGAATACTTTTGGAGAACACTAACTGTTGCCCGCGACTCTATCCGCTTGCAATTTCTAATAAAAAGCACATCATTTCTGCCAGGTCCGCACTGCCTTTAGAACGTAATTGAACATCTAAACATCTTTACAAACTTTAAATTTTTAATATTAGTAGGAAGAAGGTTAGTGGCATTTGCCTGGAAATGAAACTATTTTAACGGAATCTATTTATTGCGATATATTTAGTGTCCCGCTGATTGACAGCAACAACAGTGGCTAAATGGTCACAACACCAAACCAAAATATACTAGTAAGTAATAGTAAAGTATTTTTTAGATTGCCACCCGTTACACAGGGCGCATTCCCCTCAAAACAGAAGTTTCAATAAGACTGACTTGACCTAGGCGTAGGGCAACCAGATATTATGACTACTGTTTTCATAACGTAACTTCTGAACCGCTTTCGATAAAAGTTGGCAAGAAAGTAAATTCGGGACTGATACTACACGGCCTAGGGCGACCAAGACTGCTTTTTCCGCCTCAAAGCCGAAACATTACAGAAAACTTACGAAATGATATAATAGGATAGCCGAATGTCAAGCCCAATCTTTTAATTTATTGTCAGAACGGTACTTCGATAAAACTTCACAGGAAATGCTAAGCCTAATAATGTACCTACCTAGTATTAATGGTCAAGCGGAAACATAATTCAAAACAAAATTAAAGCGAGAAAAGGACTTAAGTTTTGTCGCTCTTTTCTGCTCAGTTGATATTCTTTTAAGTTATTAAAAAGGAGCAAAGAAGTGCAATGAATCGGCCTTACTATCAAGAGCTACACTACCTAAATGAACCTACACCTATTCTAAGACGAGTAATTTACCTTAGCCGATAGGCTAACAGGACCATTAGTAATTTTTAGTATGGTGTGTGTTCAGAATAATTGTTCGACATGATGTCCAAGGTTACATTCCATCATCACTCCGCTCGCCACAGGTAGAGAATTCATCCTCACACGTTGCAAACACAAACAGTGCGCGCGGTGAAGTATGAAAGGCCCTTCAGCCTACAGTCCATGGAGGACGCTCGGGCTGTAGAATCACACCCCTTGTATTATAGACCACGGTAACCACTTCACATCAGGTGGGCCGTGCACTTGTCTTTCTAAGTAGAAAAAACAGGGTATTAGTGGTTTTATACGACATCTAGGGCAGCGATTGGTGAACTCTTATTATCGGGGCCATTACCCCAGAAGAATAGCTTACCTAAAAATACAATAATAAAAGCCTTGAACTCAAACTTTACGACAAAACCCAGATAAGATTTCAAACATATTTCATTAATAATTCTACTAAGTAACTACATGACAGTCTGTGCGTAGTGTCGTGACCCAATCAACAATCCACGTCATAGTTTCTTGAACTTTTCCCGAAGCCTACTCTAAGGTGGGATTTCCACGAGATGATTTCAATACCGGTCTGGTTTTGTACCGGCGCGAGCCGTCGGACGTCGTGTAAATGGATAAGTATAAGATACAATAAGACTGATGGATAGCACACAGGTACGCTAAGATAAATCGTTAGAATCGTATTGTTTAAACTGCACCGATAAATCGATGCATGTGTCTGATTTAGTGTGGTTTTAAATATCATTGATTGCAGCTTAAACGGTACAGTGCGGCCTGTGTGCCACCCATGATATTGCCTATTTCACAATGTGGTAAAAATACTATATCAATGCCATTCCACGAATATGTCCAATACACGAATCTGTCGTATCGTACACCGGGCGTAGACACGGTTCACACCGATCACGATCCTAGTTCCGGCGAGAAACAGTGTTGTGGGAATTCAGCGTAATAAAATTGTAATAACAATTCAACAAAAAATACTGATAAACACTCTTTGGAAGCACATGCGTGATAAAACAGTAGTGTGTCAGATATTTGTCTGATTCATCAATTCTATGGAAGTATATCGTATGATTTGAATATTATTTAAGATTTTATTCCATTGTTCCACTGTTATCGCAGTGTTATTGATGCAAATGTTGAACTAAAAGTTGGAAATCAGTTTTTTGTATTTACGGTGCCCCCGCCAAGACAAGTCAAGCGAAGCGCAAGGGCACTACCTACCTTTACTCGAACTCGCTTCGTCGTTTTTTTGAACTCTCATAACTTTGCTTTGGATGATTCTAAATAGTTAAAATTTCAAGATAGAATTCCATCAGTACAATCATTAAACATACAAAGTTTGAATGTCGTAGCTATTATACTTTAGATTTTATTAATGTCTCAAATCCCTTAATTTCGTCAGTGACTCATCACTCACTGATCATCAAAATAGTTAGGGTTCTTTCTGAAGTCCTAGGTAGCTGAAATTTGGTATGTAAGCTAATATTACCACAAAGACAACAAAAAATTAAAAAACCTGACCTAACCTATCCCCTGGGAATAGGTTTATATATGAGACTTGCTCTACAGTTTGTGCTTCATAATTCAAAATTAATTAAAATATTTATTATAACAAATAAAGAATACATACGTCATAATTTTTAACCAACGTACAAATATAAATGAAATCCCACCAAAACATTTTCATGTAAAAATATTGCCAAGACGAGCTTACATAGTTTACCCTATGAAAAAGTTATCAGATCTCGTATAAAGCCAAGCTCTAAAGTCTGCACGCTCTAAACCTTCAAGCTCTACACTACACCTTAGGTTTAGAGCGTGCAGTCTTTAAAGCTTGGCTTTATACGAGATCTGATAACTTTTTCACAGGGTATTTTTTTCTTTTTTACGTGCGGGAAATTCCCACGGATACCCCCCACGTCGCGTCGGAGCCGAAGAGGGGAGGTTATGTCGGACTCGAACCGACTAAACCGAACGCCGTCTGTGGGTCGATGTGCTAGGCCGGAGGTGAGGTTGTCTCGTGACATATCCCTCGAACCCCGGCTGACCCAGGGCCATTCCTCTCGGTCTGGCCCTCCTCGGGACTTTTTCACAGGGTAAGCTATTTAAGCTCGTCTTGGCTACATTTTTACATGAAAATGTTTTTGATGGGATACTTATTTCTGCAACAAGTTAGCAAAATTGTTTTTTGCTGCGAGTGTTGATTTTGAGGCCCGAGCATGCTCATGCACACATTATGTTTGACTTTGCGTGAACACATCTTATATAATGTATATAAAAATTTCGTGTCACGATGTATGTTCGCGATAAACTCCGAAACTACTGAACGGATTGTGATAAAATTTTGTAACCACATATAATATGGTCTAACTTAAAAGATAGGATAGCTAACATCTTTATTTATAGCGGCAATCCAAATTCCCCGCAGGTGGAGCCGCGGGCAACACCTAGTAATTAATAAGTTTTACTTAGAAGATAACACTAGTACTATTATATATTCTGTGACCATGATCATGAATAGATAGAAATTACGTTTATATTTTTAACAGCGTCCGTGATGTTTATTTTTCAAATGTTGAAAAAAGAATTAATTTATAAATACTTATGCATTACGTATTTTCGTATACAATATTACATTAAATATTAAATAATTGAAATAAAAAACATGGTTATCCATTTAACAAATATCTTTCAAATTTACTCGTTCAAATAACTTGTGTTTGTCACTCGCTCTTTTTTAAGGACGGAAATGAAACAGATTGTAGTTTAGTTATATATATGTACTAGCTGTTGTCCGCGGCGCTTAGTGTTGATCCGATGCTATTGAGCTTTAAATTTGCCTCTCTACTCAACTTTGTCCCCGACTATGTATTCACCTCTGTTCTCGACTTTCTACTCGCTCCTAGTTCGACCCTCTACTCGACTTTCTGCTCGCCTCTATACTTGAATTTATACTCGACTCTCTGCTGACTTCTCTGTTCCCCTCTATACTCGACTTTGTACTCTTCTCTATACTCGCCTTTCCATTGGCCTCTCTACTTGCCCGTCCATTCGATTCTCTTTTCACCTCTCTACTTGACTCTCCCCACTCGCCTATCTACTCGCCTATCTACTCGCCTATCTACTCGCAACTCTACTCAACACCTCTATTCGATCTTTACTCGCCACTACATTCGTCTTTCCACTGGCCGCCCTATTCGCCTCTCTACTCAACTCTTTACTGCATTCTATTTGATTCTATATACTCGCCTCTCCACTGGCTCTCTAGTCGCATATCTACTCGCCTCTGTTGTCGACTCTACTCGACTTTCGATCTTTACACGCCTATCCACTCGTCCCTGTAACAATCTCTACTCGCCTCTCCACTCGCTTCTATATTTGGTTCGCTACTCGACTACGTCCGTTCCGAAGCTCTAATTCACCTTTGTACCAAATTTCATGAGGACATATTAAAAGAAATTCTTACTTTTTTTATATAGGACACGTCAATTTGACTTCACCTCGCCTGATGGTAAGCTGAAGGCAAAGTCTCAGGAAAGAGGGCTACTATTATATACACGTGCCATGTTAACAATGATGGCACTCAGCTTGACGGCCTCATCAGGTGCTTTTTCACGCCCCGCTTAAAGGACCCGGGGCTGTAGGAAGAGGGAAACACGTGAGCTGGCTTAATGGTGCGACAATGGAAAGAGTCACCGAACCGCTTGGTTCTTGAAGGATTTTTTTTCTATTTTATTTCTATTTTGTTCTATTTATGCCATATTCACGCTTATTGTTCCATTAAAAATTAGAAACTTTAATCCCATAGCCCATAGCCATAGCAATAAAAGGTAGCCTATATCCATTTTCGAACTCTAATCCATCTCTGTACCAAATTTCACCAGGATATCTTAAAAAATGACAAACTTTCATACTAACTATCTAGTCCTTATCCCCCCCCCCCCCCTTTTACCACATTATTCACGATAAAAGGTAGCATATGTCCGTAACCAAGCTCTAATTAATCCCTGTACCAAATTGCATCAGGATATCTTGAAAACTGTCAAACTTTCATCCCTTATTACCCCCCCCCCTTTACCTCCATTTTCGCGTCAATAGGTAGCCTTTGTTCGTTCCCAAGCTTCAATCCATCTCTGTACCAAATATATCATCAGGATGTCTTCAAAACTGGCAATCTTTCATCCCCTATAAACCCCCCTCCTCCCCTTTAACCTCGTCTTTCGCGACAAAAGGTAGCCTATGTCCGTTCCCAAGCTTTAATCTATATCTGTACCAAATTTCATCAGGATATCTTCCAAAATAACACACTTACATCCCAAAGCCCTAATCGCCCCCTTCTTCCCCCCTTTTCGCGATAAAAGGTAACCTATGGCCGTTTCCAAGCTCTGAACTATCTCTGTACCAAATTTCATCAGGAAATCTTCAAAAATTACAAACTTTCATCCCAAGGCCCTAGTCCCCCCTTCTATTCCCCTTTTTGCGATAAAAGGTAGTTTATGTCCGTTCCCAAGCTCTAATCTACCTCTGTACCAAATTTCATTACGATATCTTCAGAAATGACAAACTTTCATAAAAACTTTCATCCCCTATTTCCCCCCCTTAAACCCCCTTTCTCGTGATAAAAGGTAGCCTATGTCCGTTCTCAAGCTCTAATATACCTCTGTACCAAATTTCATCAAGATTGGTTCAGTGGTTTAGGCGTGAAAGCGTAACATACAGACAGACAGACAGACAGACAGACAGACAGACAGACAGATAGACAGACAGACAGGTAGACAGACAGACAGATAGACAGACAGACAGACAGAGTTACTTTCGCATTTATAATATTAGTATGGATTATGTACCAAGTGATAAATGGTGCGTTAAACGTAATTCCAGGTCATTATAAATAATGCCCTGAAAGAGTTATTGCCAAGCGCCTCGCCGTGCATCTCTCTGGAGTGGAGCCGGACTTGGCGAATACCCAGTTCGGGTTGCGCTGGTAGCGGTCCACTGTGGATGCCATCATGCGCGTGAGGACTCTGGCAGAGGATGCGGTCGCTCGGAGCGAGGTGATGTTGGCCGTGTCCTTGGACATCTCCAACGCCTTCAATACCTTGCCCTGGAGTTGCATTAGCCTCGAGGTAGCTCTGCACAAGTCCGATGCCATGTTCTGTCATGGCCCTTGGCGCAGACCAGGCCCAGGAGCCAGCCTCACAGTAGCAGGCACTCCCATCGAAATCAAGCCCCGGTTGAAATACCTGGGGCTGGAGCTTAACGGTCGATGGTACTTCGAAGAACACTTCTGTTCACTGGCTGTCACGTTCTAAGTTGGTGCGCAGACTTCGGAAGTGTGCGGCGAATGCCTTGGGTCGGCTGTTGCCCAACTTGAAGGGCCCAGAGGCCTCCTCAGAAGACTTTACGCGGATGTCGTGCGGTCCATGGCCCTTTACGGGCGCCCCGTGTGGGAGATTCCTGCCTCTGCTCCGTACGGCGCAGAGGACGATGGCCGCCAGGGCCATCAGGGGGTACCGCACGATATCCTTTGAAGCGTCGAGTCTCCTGGCCGGATCGCCACCGTGGATCCTGGAAGCGAGGTCCCTTTCGGCACTATATCAGTCCCGAAAGAGGGCGCGGGAGCGAGTTCGATCCTGAGCCCGAGGATATTCGGGCCGAGAAATCCCGGCTCCACCGGGACATGGTGGCCGAGTGGGAGCGACGACTTGAGAAACCACGCGCAGGACACGCCGTGATTGCGGCGGTAAGACCCATCATGGGGGAGTGGCTAGAGAGGCCACACGGTAGCCATCGCTGCCCGCGTTCGTAGGCGGCTCGGGCGTCGAAGGGTATTTTAGATTCTATAAACAAGCTAGTTAAGCTATGCTTGTCATGGGTCTATTATAGCTAGATACCGTTGTGTGAAATGTTTTCAAACATTTATTTACTTATAAATTAAAGATATTGCCCATCATCTTTTGGGCAGAGTAATAAATATGTTATAAATGTACATGTTTAATAATTATTTTTCGATTTATTCTACTATAATTATTTTCGATACTATAATGTGTTTGTTCATGACGACTCACCGGTTCATGTATGGGTGGCTATAAAAAATACCCACAAAGACTAATGCGCCTTAGCCTTCTAACCTATATCTATCCATGTCGAGGCGCGTTGGCGTAGTGCCTGTCTGCCTCTAGAGAAAGACTTCGCCAGACCCTCGTCCGTCAATCAGCAAATATCGGCTTACATAAATGAGGTTAGCTTGGACCTCGATGGCGTTGGTAGGGCCCCTGCCTCCCGCGTTAACTGCACGTAGACTGGATTTATGATGTCACTACTTAGACTGGACGATGTTCCTACAATGCGAATGCGGGTAGTTGATTCAAATAATCGCCCAATCAGCTCATGACAGTTAAGCACATTAAACATGAAGTAAACAGGGCAAACAATTTGGTGATTACCGCATTACGAAACAATAGGGCGAGAATCAACTAATATACGGGACCCGAAACTAAAACTCAGTGTCAATAGAAGTCGGTAACATGAACCCGTCGGTTTCCGCCGTCCCCTCTCCCTACCGAGCGGACCGCACGATACGATGTTTGCACTACACCGCACATTTATTACAAAATATAATTAATACGTCCACAATTCGAGCCAGTTCCGTCACGATAATGTCCCGATAATATTGTTTGTTTTGACCCTAAACTTTGAACCTATTGATAAGAAATCATAGTTTCAAGTTTGAGTTATTTCATGTTCGGCGTGCGAATCGGATGGTCTAGCATGGATCAATGAGATGTGCAATATGTATTTATGTGTGATTTTTTTGTGTTTGTGCGTCACTGGTAGTGTTTACTCTTCGCCCAGTAAGTATTTTTGATATATTCTTACTTTGTAATAATAAGTTTATAACAGCTATTTTTTATAAGCTTATTGTTAAAAATATTTAAAAAAATGATGTAACGAGTACATCATTTTTTTAAATGTTTTTTCCTTATGTGGTTCTGTTATGAACATTCGCTGTATACACCTATATTTAATTCTATAATTTTATTAGGTCCTGTAACAATGTCTCTACCTAAATTATTATAATATTATTATTATTACATCTAGCTATCAATTATAAACATGTCATAGATTCGATTAGGACCATTTTCTAAAAGATTATCTCTATATCGGACATTTTGTTATTTTGTCGCAGTACGCCTTTCTGAGTATGTCGTTGAAGGTCCAAATGATGCAAAACGGACCAAGGAGTACATAGATTACCTACTAGTAGGTAATACTAGTTCTGTGAACAGTAGATCCCGCGAGCACATTTACTGGTATAAGGATACCAGATAAATGTGGGGCTCGCGAGTTCTACTTTTAAAAGAAAAAAAGAATAACGATACCGCCTTTTTTTTAAGTACAGGGCTATTTAAAAAATAAGGCCGTATATATATACTAAAAAATAATCACGATTCGTTCTTAAAAAAAACGCTAGGTACATGAAACAGCATTTTTTAAGACAGGATCGTGATTTTTGTTTCCCCCTTTTCTCTCATCTATTTTTCAAGAAGAAAAAGAAGAGAGAAATTATCAAGATCCGTTCATAAATAACGTGACAGCAAACTTCCCCCCTTTTTTCCTCTATTTTCCCTCCTATCAAAAAAGCACCAACAAAAGCTGTATTCTCATCTATTTTTCAAGAAGAAAAAGAAGAGAGAAATTATCAAGATCCGTTCATAAATAACGTGACAGCAAACTTCCCCCCTTTTTTCCCCTATTTTCCCTCCTATCAAAAAAGCACCAACAAAGGCTGTGTTTCAAATCACAGAACATGTGTGCCAAGTTTGGTGAAAATCGATTAAGAAATGAGCCCTCTTGACCGGAACTGACGAACAGAGAGATATATAGGTACGGACAAAAGCAGTATCGTCCACCTCGTTGAAACAGAGACTCTCATTCGCTTCGCTTGCTCGGTCTTTTATATTTTTGAGAGGATCTAAAGGGACATGAAAACGAGGTCGAACGGATATTTTAGTCATAGTCATAGTTACGAGGTCCAACACACCAGCTAAGCTAAATTGCTTGTGTTGTGGTGGGTTCGGGCTACCTATGTTTGACTGAACAGAAATTGCCAAATTATCACTTCCCAAAAAGAAATCCGCATAATTTAATTTGCTAAATTAGTACTTAGCAAAAAATCTCTACACAAATAATTGTAACGCAAACGTTATGTTTGGGTAGTGAATTTTTAAACAAACCCTGTTTAGCAACTGGTAGTTACTTTTACCACTTTTTATCGAGTCAAATGTTTCAGTTGGACATTTTACGCAAAATAAAAAAGGCAAATATTTCAATATCGACAATTTTCATTTTGCAATTTCTATTGAGTCGATTGTTTAGTGTTTAGTCAAGAGGATGGCTATTTAAAAAAAATAAAACTAACCTCACCTATCCAAGTCGGGGTGGGCATTATTGGATTAGGACCCGTTTCGGGTTATACCATCGAAATTATTGTATTCTTGTCATAGCAAACCATTTGAGCAAACGTACATTGTCTAAGCATTGTTTGCTGTAATAAATCATTTCATTCAGATCAAATGTCATAATAATATTGTTCTTGTAAAAATTTGACGAAATGAAAAAGTGCGGACTAAAATTACTCTCTACATTGCATTGATATAAAAAAAAGGTTGCCAAATTCGTTTGGGTAGTGCAATTTTGGCAAAATGTTTTCGGTCAAACGACAAGCCGGGATTCACGTGGATTAAGCTGCATGTAGTATAATGACCAGTATACGAATGCAAAGTTCACGGAAGTAACTACTTATTATTATTAAGTGAAATACAAAAAACATCCTTGAATTATTTTAAAATAATTAAAATTAAAAATAACTTAAATGGACAATCGTAGACGTGCCTTAACCGCATGTGTTAATTATGTAAGAGTTATAATTATAACACTGATAAGTAATGATCTTATTGATCTTAAGTTGAAAGTATTATTAAAGTATCATTAGTCCTAATTTTAGAACAATATCATTAGTGATGATAAGCCTGGATATTACTATTGACAAATTTTATCTTATCCTACTGCGTGCACATTTCACTAAGTACCCACATACTTCCTATAAACCCATTGTACCTATACTCATAGGTAGAATTGACCTTCGTAGTTAGCGGTTGCGGTTCTTGTCTGAGATGACTAGATACGTTATCTAGTCTTCAGTTTAACTTATTTTATTCATATAAGTGCCTATAACTACAAAAGTTGCTTAACTCGAACATATTTATAACCTTTTACACCTTGAAAAACATGTACCGTCGACAAAGGAGATACAGTTGCACCATTTCATATAAAGTTGTAAGTAAACATGCAACCCAAGAGGTCAGTGATGCAACCTTTGTCGACTGAACATAATACATAAGTAGCTCTATAACACGGAGGACAGAATATAAATTACCTTCTCCATGCTCTATAATCATTTTCATTCAAATTTTAAGCTATATCTAAGTTATTTAAACTTTAGCTATGAAACCTTAACCGACAAGTAGGTCTCCAAAATTAATTCACATGAAACTACATCACCCTATGAGCTGAGTTGGTAACGAAGCAACCATCCTTTTCGTTGATTGATGATCAAATAATAATTATTAATAGTTTTGAAATTGTGTCATAAAATTGTTGGTTTGTGTTCCCGTTGATTCATGCTATACGGGCCCAATATATAGCCGCGTAGGGACGGCGTCGTGAAGATTTTCTTTACGCATATTATACGGGCACACGCTGTCAATAGTTATATCTAGTTGTAATTGTTCCCTGCATGCAGTCTGGGGATTCTACCTGTCAACTTTGGCAACTCTGACAACTATTCAGTAGTACAGTCAAATCCAAAAGTAGCTTAACAAATTCTAATTTATTGATCACTTTGGCTGATAATCCTCTCAAATTCAACATTAAAAATGTTTACTTAGCTTACTATAGGGACTATAAAACTACATAAAACATGAAAAATGAATACATATTTTACAACTTTATAAAAGATTTGTAAATTTGTTAGTGTTAATCAACTTACGAGGCTGACTGTACATGTCAATCAATCAAGCAATAAGTAGCCTGTCGCATTCTAATCCATACAAGCCAGGCACTTTCAGGTCGTTAGTCCATCTGACTGCGTTCAACCTTCCGTTTGCCTTCTCGCGGTCTCCACTCTAGGACTCTCTTACTCCAACAACTACTGGTTCACCGGTAGTTCGACAGATGTATCCAACTTTAGACTGCTTATTTCTGCGTGCTTCCTTAATTATAACTGTAAAAATTACGCAGATAACACAGTATTTATGGTGTTTTGAAATTAAAGATTATAGGCAAATAGCCCATGAAACGGAAGAGCTATCCTTATGTGATTACCATAATATGTATGGCAGAATTGTAACGATAGACATGTCCGATAACACGACAAACATTGATCGTGGGACCAGATTGTATCCAATAAGAGACATTTCCGTTTCAACAACGAATTGATGTCCCCGAAATCATAAAACCAACACTCATGCCTCGTAGAGATTAAAGCGCCGGGAACTTCCCTTGCTATCAGATGCCTAGTACAATTTTCGCATTAAAGCATTCGATTACAGAGTGATGGAATTAACTGGACTCAGCTTACGTATAGTAATATCAATCTACCTAGCCAAATGAGACCGCTTTCAGTGTTTTATGATCGATTCACAAAAAATTCAACAATGTCGCTGGCTGAAAGCCTGGACAGCCTCCACGTAAGCCATTGCTGTGCCATAGCGGAGGGATGTCGGTGCAGCGGGCCTAACATGGGCGTGTGACAAATATCTCTCTCCATCGCTTATGTCAAATTGACAGGGGCCAAAGGTGTTTCTCCCCGGTAACTAGCATGGCGTCAAAGGAGATAGCTTATGTCCTTCGCTGTGACGTAAACAAAGGACTATTTCTCCTTTTCCTTAGCACTGCGGCCGTAAAGTGGAGATAATTTGTCTCTTTTTGACAGATGATAGAGAGATATTAGTCCCCAACTATTGAGGTGGCGACAAGATTGCATAATACACAATTAAAAATGTCTTGCGGCTATATCGTTCTAAGTGAACTACAAATACAACAAACGCAACAATGAAAAATTCAGTGGTGTATGCTGCGGGATGTTCGAATTGCCAGGGAGTGAATTCATATGAAATTATAGGATTTCCAAAGATATGGCCCTATATTTATGCAATGCATTGAACAACGCATTTTTTTATAATAATATATTAGCAACTGAAATGATCGAAATTACGAATATTCCCTCTAACCCTAGTCTGACCTAAATTGCTTGTGCTAGGAGTGGGTTCACGTCGGTAGTGTAATGGCCAGGATTCGAACCCGGGATCTGTCGATCGCAAGGCCGACTTCTTAACCACTAAGTTACCGACGTGAAGCTTAAATGAATCAGATGGCTTGCCAGTACATTAAAAGGTAAATAATGTTGCGTTTCATAATCGACTAAATCTCTTATTTGAGCTGCTGTGCTCCTAATCCTAAGAAAATTTATTCTTTGTAACAAATTGTTTAGAGCGAATTCACAGTATTCACACATTTATTCACAATAACAGTATACTTACAACTTTTTCTTCGTAATTTCACTCATTATATTAATACTACCTTAAATACTACAATAAAGATAATATTAATAAAGGATATACGATTGTGTTTTTTCCAATGTACAGACACGCCTACTTTACAATTATATAATTACTCTTATAAAATATGCACGTTGCTAGGTTTTTTCAATTTTGTCGAATATCACGAGTCGAATATTTTTTCGTATATTGGTAGCATTGAGTAGAGAAACTTTGTCCCCGGTGACAACTCCTCGACGCCGGTATACGGTAGCTAAAGGGACAAAAACGGAGGATGAGACAAATTTTTCTCCTCTCCATGGGGACTTTTTGTCTTCATGTCATGCTAGCCCTGCAGAAGTACTTCAATTTACTAACCTGGATCGAAATACCTACTACCATCTCAAACAAATATGAGCCGTTGCGAGCGAGCGAACGAGAGTCTCAGTTATGACATGGTCGCCGATTTTGCCTTTGTCCGTATCTATGTCGGTTTGTCAGTTCCGGTCTAAAGAGTTCATTTCTTAACTGATTTTCACCAAACTTGGTTAACATGTTCTATGATTCAAACAACCTTTTTCGAGATGTTTTTTTGATAGAAGCTTTTTCTGTCGCCTTATTTATGGACGGATCTTGATATTTTTGCCTAAAACATCAAGGACATGATTCCTTACAGATAGCTGTGAAAAAATATCAAGCCACGTAAAGGTGAAACTTTTACTTCATCTTGTTTTTTTTTAATAAGAAATTATTAAAAAAAACAAGATGAAGTAAAAGCTGCCAGAGCTATCCAGGGCTTTTTAAAATAAGAAGATCCGTATCGTTTTTCTTAGTTTCTTTGATACCAGATGCTCGCATGGGCTAATGTTCACAGAACTACTAGTATTAAATTATACATTCATTCATTACATTACTTTTTCATTAATAATTTTCTCTTTCTCGATTCACTCTTCATGTAACTGTAGCCACAAATAAATTATTCCATAAATTATTAATTAAAACTGGCTCGCAATCAGTGGAGATACTGCGTTACTTATACGGTAATCATACACGTCGTCCTTCTTTGAAGTTATGTTATTAAAAATGGACCGGGCATACGGCCCATTTTTTATTTTTACCCATAGCCTGAATCTTCGAACCTCATTAAACTATTGGACTTGCAAAAACATATACGAAGTCTTATTATGGAGTGTACCATAATGATATCCCGATCATGGTCTTACATTCGACATTTCTGATGCTTATGAACAGGACAAACAGGCACATTCACATTTTATTTATTTGATGATCTAGAATACTCTATTAGTTCACATCAATGCATTTTATGTAGAGTAAGTAATTATTTGCATAACTTAATTCCTTCAATCCCTTCCTTGCTACTTCACTTGCCAAAATGTAGACCGGTCTGAAACATATCTCCGACAAACGTTTCCCTGCTGAATGATCCACCTACAGAATGTTTCGCTTATGAGTTTTTCATCTACAGAACATTTCACATACAGGCAGTACGCCGATAAAACGATTCATTTTTGGTTAAATCGACGACAGAACCTTTCCCCTACGAACGTTTCGCCGACAGAACGATTAAATAATGAGTGAACCGACGACAGAATCTTTCACCAATTTACAATATGGTTAACACCCCAACTCAGATTACCCCGACTCGGATAGGCATTAGGCCTTCGTGGTTATTTTTTATAAACCACCCAGAAGTAGGAGCCCCGCGTAGCGGGGCTCCGTCGACCTTGTCGTCGGTTCACTCATTATTTAATCGTTCTGTCGGCGAAACGTTCGTAGGGAAAGGTTCTGTCGTCGATTTAACCAAAAATGAATCGTTTTATCGGCGAACTGCCTGTATGTGAAATGTTCTGTAGATGAAAAACTCATAAGCGAAACATTTTGTCGGTGGATCATTCGGCAGGGAAACGTTTGTCGGAGATATGTTTCAGAATCAATGTAGACTAATGAAAACTTTAGAGTGAGGGAATGTGAAATATCTTTAAAATGTAGCTGGGCTGGGCTAGAGTGGACACAGAAAGTCTGGGCTAGGGTCCTGGACGTTTCCTCTCCTCTGCATAGTTATGTCCAGCAGTGCAACTGGCTTATTCAGAAAGAAGAAGAAGAAAATAAAACAATTGATAGTATTTAATTGCCCTATTTTATCCTGTATTTCTTTCACATTTTTGCTGTTGTGTACAAATAACTACATAGTATTATCAGTCGAGTAACTAAAAGCCGTGACCCTTGAAACGAGGGTTTGATGAAGATAACCAAAATTCACCATTCGCGAATCTCCTCGGCTAAATCTGTGCGCATCATCCCTTGATTTATTATATTTCATAAATAACGGACCAAGGATCGAGGACGCGCGACATACGACACTGTTTTCTCCATTATAATTTTAGTATTATGTATTTATGGACTGAAATTGAGAGAATTACGTAGTTGATATGGGCATTTACTACCTTATTAAAAACTACAACATACAACCACATCTCATTCCCATTGGGGTAAGTACCTACTTACAGACAACATTTTTCCAACTAAGTACCTACGCTTTGCGATTTGCTTCATCGACTTTCGAATTTGTGATTCTTATTAATTTATATATCTACAATACGCGTTGGTCGCCTTTCTTCTTAACTTGGCCATCCTTTAGAGAAAATCCAGGATCTGATTAATATGTACTTAGGTACTCGTACATAGGTACGGCTAGACAAGCTTTTAGCCATAGAAAAACCTCTCTATAGATACTGAGCTTTCGAACCATCAAAGTATCAATACAACACATTACCTGAACAAACATATTATACACCGCTGTTGTCGTTAATAAACTAATGCATCACTAACAAATAAAAAAAGTTGTAATTCGACACTCACTCTTTTTCCGGCGCGGCGGCGTGCCAAATCAAAAAGAAGGTATGTGTTCGATTATAAATATTCATCATAATTTCTATCAATTGATGAATGAATGACCTTCTTGAAATAATACCAGCTAACTATAATAACTAACTTAATCAGCGTTAAAACAAACTCCTATTTCTCCTATTTTTCTTCGCGAGTTGCAGGTGAGGTTAGCTTGGTTCCTAAATCAGGGCCTGTGTATAGGACCCTTCTTGTGAAGGTTATTTCCTGGAAATACCATCAATGTAATTTGTCGGTAGGTATACTAAAAATAAATCATAGTACTACTAACGCCATCTGTTAGAAAACAACAGAACTAAACTTAGCTTTTATTTTAGCTATGGGAATCCTAATAAAACTCAGTTTGCTGCTAAATCTATAGGTCATCTTATTAACACACTCAACTATGAAAACAATGATTTTAATCTGGTCAGGGTTAATACGAGAAACAAAACGTCGTGGACGTTGAAGGCGAGGGAGCATTTGTCATGTCAACTGTCAGTTGTCACTACTGTCAAGTGTCAACGCTGTCAACTAAGATTTGTAAACAAAACCTTAACCTAAATTCAAAGAATTGGCAAAATCGAATCGTATGTAAATATATGATACTGTTGCTGCTACTATCTTTTTTACAAATCTGTTTTCTTTTTACAGATTCACTAAAAGATCCGTTCATATGTGGGCAACCATCATGTGCGCGTAAGTATTTTATTTTTTTAATATTATTTATGAATGTTTATTTTACTTTCCATATCGATAATATTATAGTTAGAATACTTGAAAAAAGTTATTTGTTATTGAAGCGGGGACTTTTTTATCGGCATGTATCATTTCAACATCAAAACTATTTATTTATGTAGATAACACATAATATAAAATTGGAACAAAAAAGTACATCATAGTTTCAGACATGGTTTATGTTACTGTACTATTTTATGTGTGTGTACAATAAAGAATTAAGAAATGAATAAATATTACAATATCATATAAATACTAGCTTTTATTACTTTGAATTTTTTTTACCAAGAAATTCAGCAACTGTTTAAGTAGGAAAATATAAAACACATAATTCTTATTAAAATATCTATGAATCATGTTTCTATAAAAAATAAATAAAAGATATTTTTTTAATTACAGCATCCGAGAAGTTCAAGTACCTTTTAGATGTTATATACCACTATGAATATAAAGTTAATGTGGAAACATACTTTGCTGGTTCGAGTAACAACAGATCCACATTGGACATTAGAGCTGTGGTAAGTTTTTTGTTCTACTTGGGGAGAAGTCACAGTGGCTTAAGGATGTGTTCAACACCAGGGGTTTCACACTGATGCTGTCTACCTGTTAAGAACCTTCTAATGCCCATCTTAAATATGCATACTCATCATTATGCTGTGCTAACCACTTCATATCCTTTATCCATGGATTCTAGACTCAATAATATTACTAATATTCTACCCTCCAGCTAAGCTAAATATTGGATGACCTATAAATAATATATGTGTGCAATTTCATTCATAGCCCCATTATTCATGATAAGCATACTTAAACGGTTGTCCATCTGCAATGGCAAAAGCTCCCAAGTAACCTAACCCACTAATCATTTCTTGAATAGTGAGCACACCTAGCCATGAGTGCAACAATATTCAAGATAAAACTGTTGAAGTGTCATTCTAATATTTGTGTATATTGATTACCAGCCAAGAATCCAGTTCATAAGTCCGTGTGAAGGCTTGCTGCAGCTGAGGGAGGTCACTCTCTTAGATCAAGATGAAAGCTATCCAGTTGAAAGGGCCGAGAAGTTTATACATGCTGTGTCTTTGCACGATCTCAGGTAACTACATTTATTATAGAAACTATCTTGAGCCATTTTTCAGTAAGATAAATTTATTACGGCTATACTCACGTAAATCGTCTGAATGCGCCCGACTAGTTTCGGACCCGGCCGAGTCCTTATTCATGAGTAGAGCATCCTGGCGCAGCGAACCCGAATTCTGCCCGTTAAAGCACCTGACGTCGCCGCGCCAGGATGCTGATTTGAATCTTTTAACACTGAACTATATACGCTAAATGGTTAAACAGATACAGATCTAGAGTCTAGAATAGCATTTACCCTAGACACTTCTTATTTTGGGAGTAAGTTCTTGTGAGTCCCTAAATAACATGCCAGAGATTTCTGAGGACAGGGCCGCATTTCGAACCATTTCCATTTGATATACATTAGTTTACTTTTTATCTTGAATGCTTTTAAGTACATTTTTTATTTTAAATGGTTTGTATAGCTGACAGCTTTTTTGCCAAAGAATAAAACTTTGACATCAACGGCACTGATTGAAGGAGACCAATATCTCTAATTATCCTCTTTGAAATACTCATCATTCATTGTACAATGTTGACCTTTTTGAGCCTCAAGAGATATGGAATGAACTTGGCCCGTTGACATTTGATGTCCATACTACATTATTTTGTATAGACATACTGATAAAGAAACCCTTTGAAACGCTAGACCGATATGTATACTATTACTATTTATATTATCTAGGTTAAAATAATGAGGTCTAACTGCTAATGAAGTGTGCTTTTAAAAGAATCTGAGTAGTAAAATTCCAGGATCATTATTCTTTGTCTGCTGTATGTTTGCCCATGCCTGTACCGTGTCATCCGCGTAACACGTGACGGTGGCACAGCAGCGGCCACAGGACCGATCCCTGCGGAACACCGCATGACATCTCACGCTTACCGACTACGGTCGAACTTGGGTAGATGATGGCTCTCTCCGTCCCGGTACGCCCCGACTATGCGGCGGAGGCAGAGAGGCAGATCGTGATAGGTACACGAGTGCCTCCCTGATGCAACTCCAAGGCAAGGTGTTAAGACGTTGGAGATGTCCAAGGACACCGCCAACATCACCTCGCCCCGAGCGACCGCATCCTTCGCCAGAGACCTCACACGCATGATGGCATCCACAGTGGAACGCCACCGGTAAAACCCGAACTGGGTATTCGCCAGGTCCGGCCGCACTCTAGAGAGATGCTCGACGAGGCGCTTGGCAATAACGCTTTCAAAGAGCTTGCCCACCTCGTCAAGCAACACTTTGGGCCGGTACCCGGATGGCTCGTCCGCCGGGCATGGCATGGCATGGCAGGGCCAGGGGGCGCAGCTTTTCTCTTACTATAAGGTAAGGCCGCCCGTCATGGGACCCGCTCCAATGTTGCCAGGAGCTCCCGGTAACAAGCAGCTTTGGACCGCTTGATCTCCGCTCGGAGGGCATTCCAGGCCTCCCTGTAACCCCCGTGAAGCTCCGCTAGTCGGGGCTCCGTGTCCACGGGATGGCTACGCCTCCTACGAAATCGGATCCACGCGATCACGCAGGCTTGACGCAGCCTCGCGATCTACGCATTCCAGCCTTCAACTCAAAATTCGAACGCGGGCCTTCATGCACAGCAGTCGCTCTTTCTACCGCTTTGCAACCAAAGCATTACCGTTCCCACTATTTTTACAGGTTTGCATTCCACGATGGTGCGATATCGGAGATATGTCCGGAAGAGCAGGAAGAAGACTGGGTGCTCAACTTCAAGAGAGCCATATTGGCGCTCTTCCAAAACACTATGAAGCGTTTCGACATACACTTTAACGGTGTTGAGGTAAGGACTTTTGAAAATGTTTGGTTTTATCAGATTGGAAACAAATGTAAGGTTTTATCAACCTCTGCCAGACAAAGTTTGCTCTTTGGAGCCTGCAGTCTGCTTCTTGTTGATTAGTTTGTCGACTTTTCCGAAAGTGATTACCGTGTGACGTCACAACCCCGTTTAGAAAGCTTCAGAACCTCGTCTATAGGTATACTTGCAGGTGAAGTTGATTTAACCCTGAAGCTTTCCGAAGTCTTCCGAAGTGTTCTCATATATAGAGATTATAATAACTAGTTTAAATAATCGATATTTTATATTGCAGCAAGATATCCACGGTATCTGCAATGTAGAATACTCAGTACGTGGCCAGGAGAACACGAGTCTGATACTAGTGAAGACACGCGACCTGTCGCGATGCTCCAACAGATACAAATACATGTCTATATTGCAAACCGTCAGATATGACTTCCAGAGTGTAAGTGATATTCTTTTGTACATACATAATACACAAACAAACTTATCGATCATATTTGTTGGGTCCTTTAAGTGGAGTCTGAAGAACCATCTGATGAGTAGGTATGTAGAGCTAAAAACCACCATTGTGGCATCATCATCTTTAACTGTGACCCTTATTACCAAGACTTCAACTTAATATCAAATAAGCCAAATCGCGTGCCAACAGAAGTGTAAACAGTCTGTATAAAAAACATTTACTTCACAAAAAAGTGGTCAATGCGACTAAAAAAGATTTTACTTCAAAAAGATGTCACAGGTGAATTATCACATTTTGTGAAATAGCTACTACTGGCCGAATAGAATTTAAATAACCTAATATTATAATTTAAAAACTGAAAATGAATTTTTGCTCACTCAAAATTTAAATTGTGCAGTTTTCATAGATAATAAAATTATCTATAAAAACTGAAGAACATGAAGAAGTATTCACTTCAAAAATCAGTTTCTTTTTTAGAAATTCCAAACATGGCCAGTACTAAAGTCCGAAAGCAAATGCCGCATCACAGTCGACCATCACGTGTACAAGCAAGTGAACTGCCGCGAGCGTCACCTGTTCGAACCGTTCTCGGGCAAGAACTCGGGCGCGATGACCACCGTCATACAAGACTTGGTGTTGCTGAAGGAACTTAGCAAGACCGACTCGGAAGTGGTTGAGACGCAACCTAAAGGTACATTCTATAATATTGGAGCATCACATTCGACCATCACGTGTATAAGCAAGTGAACTGCCGCAAGCGTCATCTGTTCGAGCCGTTCCCGGGCAAGAACTCGGCGCAATGACCACCGTTATACAAGACTTGATGTTGCTGAAGGAACTTAGCAAGACCGACTCGGAAGTGGTTGAGACACTACCTAAAGGTACGTTCTATAATATTGGAGCATCACATTCGACCATCATGTGTACAAGAAAGAGAACTGCCGCAAGCGTCACTTGTTCGAGCCATTCTTGGGCAAGAACTCAGGCGCGATGACCACCGACATACAAGACTTAGTGTTGCTGAAGGAACTTAGCAAGACCGACTCGGAAGTGGTTGAGCCGCAACCTAAAGGTACGTTATATAATTAAGAGAACCGGAATTAACGTGATCATGGTATAGTTACATACATACCTGTGATTGCCTGACGTTTTGACTAGGTTACACCGGCCGTGGTCGCAGGCTGACTGGCTCAACGGTGCACGCCCGCTGTCTTAGAATCCGTGAGGTAGTAGGTTCTTCATCTACCTGCACATTTTCAATATTTTCTTTTCGCCATGTACCATCACATACTACACTCACAGTGTCCCTATTCTGTAAGCAAACTGTCCGGTGTCTATCCGACTGCGCGGAAAAGCGAGGTTGCATGTTTCTTACTAAAGGTACATTCTATAATATTGCTGTTCGAGCTGTTCTCGGGCAAGAACTCGGGCGCGATGACCACCGTCATACAAGACTTGGTGTTGCTGAAGGAACTTAGCAAGACCGACTCAGAAGTGGTTGAAACACAACCTAACGGATGATTATCTGAAAGACAAAAATGTCTGGCTAGAGCATGGTGCAGGCACCTCCTAAAATGCTGCAATTACGGCAAAATACTGTGCTAGGAACGTGGCATTTTTGCCATATTTTAACTTAGGTTAATTATTTTATTACAAGTTTAAGTTTTTTATATACTTATTATTTATTCAGACACGAGACAAGTGTAGAGCTTTCCACATTTTAGCCTTAAGGAATAGCCTTAAGGAGTAGGTTGCCATAGGTAATGGGAACGGAATTAAAATTTCACCCTGAGACACCATACCGCTAGTACCACTTCCTTGTTTTGGAGTGCGGTATCCCCTCGGACTTCACCCCACTGGAGCCAACGATTATGTGGGAATATCGGCAGGTGGATATGTGGGTAGGTGGGTATGTTTCGTATTCGTAACATCTGCTTGATTTATCGCACCAGGTATACCCTAGAAAGTATCCTCTGATTTATGAACCTTATATGAGACCCCAAAACGGCCTTCGCTGCTAACGTTGGCATTTCGATCTATTTTTTGGGGTTCCATTCCTCCCAACCTTGCACACTGTGAAGTGACCCCATAACTCAGAAAGGAAATTGCACCTGAACCTCATTCGCCAATCAGCTAGTTCTTGGTGAGGTTGGCTTGGGATCCGAACATCTTGCTGGGGCACATAAACCTTGAGGATACATAACTCTTTCTTAACTACTAAATTGTATTCCTTGCAGCTTGGACTGAAATAGTTAGAAGATCGAACCTGCTGCATCACCACGCCCCATACGTTGGAGATAACACTGGTGGACTGAAACCAGCGAGGGATGTGCTCAAGTTGTTATGCATGTAAGTCCTATCCTTTTCCCTAGATTAAATAGGCTTTTTTATTTTAACAGCTATCATTACTGATTTGTCTTACACGGCTGTTTGCGGGTTTGATTTCCGCTCAGTACAAATATTTCTATGCATGAATATGTCTATTTGCGTATTCTGGGTAGTACCAGTAGTACCATGCCTTGAAAAGCACGTTATATCTGATCCCGGTTTTCATAACGGTCTTTACGTAGGGGAAACGGGTACAATGGACAAAAGGGTTGATCCCCGTTCAGTCAAAGGCCACTACAGGAAAGGCCCTCACTGGAAGTAGTAGCTATTATGTCGTCTGAGCTCCCAACTTCAAGAAGTCACAACAGCGCCCCATATACCCTCTCAACCTCTCTATCTAAAACATGTTTTCAATTTCAGGGTAAAAGATTCCACTACCGAGTCTCACGCGTCTAACGTAGACGCGAAGATGGACAGCAGTTCGACTGTGGGCCTATGGGGCCGACTGGTGCGGTCTGCGAGACCCCTAGACTATCCCGCGCTGTCACAGCTGTTGGCTAGAGCACCTACTATTTGTAATACTGCAAGGTGAGTGAGGACAAGCAGAGACGGTTGAAGATTTTAACGGGTATTTTACTCAATATAGCGTTTATCCAAGTCGCGTCGCTAGGCCTTGACCTATGAGTCCAGTTTTCCAGTTTAACTGCGACGCGACTTAGTTTTGATATTTTCCGTGAAGTGAATGCCTTCTGACCTCTATTACCGATATCGAAGTATTGCGGTTAAACCAATATTACGTGATGTAGTAACTTACTTTACGTTCTTTATAAAAAAAAATGCTTAATAGTTAACCTGTTCGAATCCGGGTTATTACATTAACGACGTGAACCTTCTTCCAAAGCAACTCAGCATAACTGGTTGGCAGTCTTAAAAACATCATGAAATTGACTGTTTATACTGGAGATTGATGGCACTTGGTGGAATCTACTACACATATTGAATAATGATATCACTTGTACTTTTGCACACTTTATAAAGTATACACTATAAAGTATTTATAAAGTGTTTATAAAGTGTGGAAAAGTACAAGTGATATCATTATCCAATATCATGAAATTGCTTTTAAATCCTACTAATATTATAAATGTGAAAGTTTGTAAGCATGTATGGATGGATAGATGGATGGACGTTTGTAACTCTTTCATTTAAAAACTACTGAGTGGATTTTAATGAAACTTTTCAATTTTTTTTTTATTTATTACATGGAAAATTTACAGCTACTAAAACATGATTAAGCAATAGAAAGCCAGTAACAAGTTTTCGCTTATAGCCGCTGCATATGTAAAACATTGTGAGCATAAACACGCATTACACAAACCTTATTTAACTACATAGTCAACACCAGCAACATAGAACCTCAATTTCTAGGATTAAAAAATAAATCAGAATAACACGTAGGCTACAATTAATAACGATTACCGATATTATAGCGATAACCGACATCCACGCGGGTGGAGCCGCGGGCAAAAGCTAGTTAAAAAAAACTGTGTTCTTATAATCAAACCTTAATGGAAAAAAAATGCCAGTATATTTCTAAAGTCAAACCCGTTTGTTACAGCAAACACATCTTAGACGCGTTACCCTACATTGCTAGCCCGGGTTCCGTGGAGCTCATCAAGGACAAGATAATGAAGAACGCAGTGGACAAGGAGACTAGACACGAGTGGCTCATGTCCATGGCCATGATACCTAGGTGAGTTGAACACGCGAATGCTATTATAAAGGGGAAAACGCTTAACGGTTTAGCAAGACGGTCATTGAACAGTAGGTTAAGTGTAATGGATGGTATGAATCCAGCTGTCAAAAGTAGATAATTCTACAGAGCGTCAAATGTAAGTATAGTCGTGCCAACAAATCTCTGAACTGAAGGAATGGTGTCACTATCTATATCTATAAATAGCATGCATTTGACAGTACCAATCGTAGTTCTGATTTCAGCCATTTTACAAATTCATTGCGAATATTACACCTGTTTTGAGACATAGCAGAGTCATTTTTTCCATGAACTCAAGGAGGCCGCCACTTTCCCTTCAATAATGTCAAATCGTGCTGAATGGACTTTTATGGGTAATAAAACAGCATGCATTTGACAGTAACAGTTCCGATTTTAGCCATTTCACAAATTCATTGCGGTTGGTACCCTTATTTTGCGATAAAGTTTCCAAAGCAGTACAAAGAAAATTACTTCGAAAATTGCTCGAAATAATCCTACAAATTCAAATTGATAAGGAATATATTCCAAAGTCGAAGTTGTCTGGAAGAAATTGCAGACTGCGATAAAACACATCACACTACCATCTAACTGTTCCCTGTATGTATCCTATATTTGGTGTGCAATTAATAGTACTTATCTACACGTCTAACGTTTGTAGGCCAAAGGCACAAATGTTGGACAGCATGTTGGAGCTACTTCGTCAACAGAAGAACGACAAAGTGATCAGCTTCACCGTGTCTTCTATGCTACATTCGTATTGCAAGCACAGTGGAAAAGACTGTAAGTGTCTATTCAGTTAGTACAATGTTACCAATAGGTTTGTCCTGCTGCCATTAGTCCAAGGAGATCAAGAAATCAATTGACGATAGTTTATGGCCGCCATACACCTTCAAATAATTTGTTCAAACCAGCAGTTTGTTGAAATTTATGTATCCTCAAACCTTTTTGCCACACACACACACTCATGCCAATTTGATCTAACCATTTGAAACTGCCAGTTTGATTAAATTAACCGAACGTCTATGGGGGCCATTAGTTGCTTGGGAGACGGTCTTACGACCGAGACGTCCTGAGTTTGCATCGCTTTTACACCACCGACGTGAACCTACTCTTAAAACAAACCGTTTAGAAAAGGTAAGGGAAAGGCTAATTATTTTGTGTTACTTAAAAAAATAAAATGTGCTAGCGATGTCATAGAAAAAAACATGCCAATGGTCTCGGTAAGTGAAAGAGGAATTGCGGACAAGTGGACCCTGCGGGCTGAAATAACTCGTTTAGATTTTAGTTCTATGATTTAATAATTATAACATTAAACTTTTAGTGCGCGAATGCTGCGAGGCGGAGACACCTATGGCTATAATGGAAGAGTTTCAAAATATTGTCAAAGAAATCGCCAGCAAAGGAGTCATTAAGACGAGGGAGGACAGAAATAACGTAAGGCTTGGCTATATTATCGTATTTTTCATGTCACATTGAATATCACTTCTTTGCTAATAGAGACATATTATACATAGAAATTTATGACCTATGCAAATACTAAAAAAAAATTGAGCTAAGTAGGAATTAAACCTCCTGATGTAAGAGTAAATTGCACTGCCGACACATTATTTGTGGAATTACAGAACGAATAGATCAATTAATCATCACCATTCTCATACCTTTTTCAATTTCAGGTCATAATAGCAACGAAAGCTATGGGCAACATCGGTGGTTTCAAGCAGGAGTTTGCAGATGTACTAATGAATATTATCGGCGATAGCTACATACCTGTGCCCGTTCGCTTGGCCGCTGTCGACGCGTTCAGACGAACACCCTGCACTGAAACGCGGTGAGTAATAGTCGTGAATACGATGTTTGAATAGCAAAAGAGAGTAAACGACATCGAGTTATCAAAGAAATGAGGTCTCAAATGATGTCGTAAATACTTTTTAGTGCACTGATTTTACTGTTATCTGTCACTGTCGCTTTGTCTTTCGTCTTTGTTTTTATTATTATTTCTTCAGTATTTGCCAACACAATTTCGTTTCACGTGATTTAAAAATTAACTTATGTGTCAATATTGTTCAACTTTCCCCTTTCACCATACAAACGTACGAGTTGTAGGGGAAGACAAGGAGATAAGGTTCTCCTTCTCACCTCGCCTTCCCCTACCGTGCGCGCTTGCCTATGTGTATAAGTAGGCTAGTGGCGAAAGCAAAAGCTTAAAAAAATAGATTTCCTCCTTTCCCATTACTCCCTTTCACCTCGTCCTCCCCCGCCGCTCGCACCTGCTTATCTGTATTAGTGGCGAAAGCGAAAGTCTTGAAGAATAGCAAATCATATCAATGTTTGTAATGTAGTGAACTTCCGCCTTTCCTATTTCTCTTGCCCATCTCGCCTTTCCCTACCGCATTTGCATTGCACCTTCTTATCTGTATTAGAATGCTCGTAGCGAAGGCAAAAATAATAAAACATTTTAATTACAAGCTTTTATTTAACTTGCAATGTATGTTTGTTCGGGTGGAATCTTACAACTTAATTTTAAGGCACTTGCCCTCAACCGATTGAGCTGAAATTTGGTATGCACGTTCAGTTCGGATGACAATGCAAGAAAAAAAAAAAATAAAAAAAAAAAAAGATTGTTTTTAAAAAGGTTTTTCGAATATATCTTATTTGAACTATAAACCAATGACAATATCTTTATTTATTTTGTTAATCAAGTAAATTTCAACATTTCTCATCCGTCTTGCCCTGTTTTTCCCCCACCACTTGCGCGTCTATTAAGACTTGCGTATATGTATTAGTATGCTAGTGGCATAGGCAAATATATTAAATATAATCGTTTTTTATACAAGTAAACTTTCCTTTCCCCATTTCTTCTCGCCTTGCCTGCCCCTGCCGCATGCGTTTGCTTACTTGTATTTATGTGTACCAGTGGCCATTAATTTATAAAGTAATGATAGTGTGTTAACGTTATTAATCAAGTAAACTTTCCTATTCCCCATTTTTCCCTCTCATCTTATCTCCCCCCACCGCTTGCACTTGCTTATCTGTATTAGTATGTTAGTGGCAAAGGCAAAATTCTAAATATGATGACAATAAATAACTTTAATTTTATTAACCAAGTAAACTCCTCTTTCCCTATTTCTCCTTCTCGCCTCGCATTCCTCTGCTGCACGCGTTTGCCAATCTGTGTTAATATACAGTCAGTGGCGAATTCTAAAAATATTTTAAAATGTTATCGTTAGAAGTGATGATCACGTAGGTAACCAATTAAGTTTTCCCCGTTTCCCATTTCTCCTTCTCATCTTATATTCCCTCACCGCTCGCGCTTGCTTTTCTAATTTATTATACTAATAGCGAAGATATTTCTTTTTTTTTCAAATAAAGTCGTAATAAATCATGTTAAGATCGTTAATCAAAAAATCTTCCCTTCCCCCTTTCTCCTCCTTCTCGCTTCCCCTCCCCCTGCCGTTGGCGAAGTTTTTAGAAATTAAACGTAATAAGTGATGTTAAAAACGTTGTTATCCAAATAAACGAGGAGGATAAATTGGGAATAGTGAACTTCCCCATTTCTCCCTTCTTGCCTCGTCTTCCCCTCTCACTCGCGCTTGCTTGTCTTACTTGTCTGTAAGTGGCGAAGTCTTTAAACGGGATACCATCGAGGCCTAATTACATTATATTCTTATTGGGAATCATATTAAAATGATACCTTCACCACTGATATGCAAATAGATTACCTACTGAAGTGTGTTTGATAGTTATATCATCGCCCTTTCACCATCATCCTCCATCAACATTGTTTTTATCGAGACAGCTGTTTACGTTTTAAATTGTCTAATATATTCGAGTAATTTTAGCCTGAGGTTTTTGTTATAGCGAATACTTTCTAGAGACGTACCGCGCTGACTACTTGAACATAGAGGTGAGACTGGCGTCGTACCTCCAAGTGATGAAGTGTCCCGACCTGAAAACGTTAAGGACTATATTCCACACGCTTAGACACGAAGCTGTTAACCAGGGTAAGTATTGCCTGATACTCTGATGTGCTTTTCACAAATTCTTAGGCCGTACACTACTATATTCACTGCGTAATCTACTATATAAAAATAAGTCGGGTTTTCCTTCCTGACGCTATAACTCCAGAACGCACGAACCGATTTCCACGGTTTTGCATTCGTTGGAAAGGTCTCGGGCTCCGTGAGGTTTATAGCAAAGAGAATTCAGGAAAATTTTCAACAGAAAAGCGGGAAAGCGACAGTCTACATCCACGCGGGCGGAGCCGCGGGCAACAGCTAGTGTTACATAGAAATAGATAGATCAGCGTATACATTTATTGCACGATATTAGCACAACAATATTTCCACGGAATAGAAGCTTACATGCATGCACTAAATAGTTCAACAACTGGTCTATTTGTAACACTTCGATATCGCCAATGGATTGTGGAGATCAGATGGCAGTCGCTTCACGGGAAATATCGAAACTCGGCCCAACCCGCAGTTAGACTGGAAAACACGAAGCTCAGACACCGAGATGTAAGCTTCGGACGCGACTGGGATTAGCAAGGTGATGCATGCATATATATTTTAGCAGCCGACAAACAAAGCAGCTTTTATTTTTAAATTATTCATTTCACAGCAACAACATTCGTCTGGAGTCATCTGAAGAACTTAGGCGAGTCCTCACTGCCATCGCGAGTGGAGATCCAAGGCCTCCTCTCAGGCAACCAGATCCCGAACCTCGAAGACAGCCCTGACTTCAGAATGTTTAGCAGAAACTACGAACAGAGCGTGTTCTTCGATCAATATAATGCAGGTAAGTTTGGTTAAGTTCCCTCGCTTTGAAGCGTTGTGTCTATGCAAATTATCCAAAGGAGCCATAATCACTGGAGACCGACCGCGAGCGCGGTATCGCTCCCATGGTACGTGTGGCGTGGCAATGTACAGTCGGCTTCAGATCGATCTTGATAAAGTGCTCAAAATGATCTTAATTCCTTAGTTTACCTCTATTCTTCCCCCTTTGTTCGGATAATAGAATAAAACAATTTCATTTGCTCTTAATAACTTGGTTGTAAGATCGTTTTGAGACTTAGTAGTCAAGATATTTCTAACGTTGACTGTAAAAGATAAAAAAGAAATGAAAAAGAAAGAACATGAGATGTCAGCGAGCGATATACCGCCATGTGCGGTACAACGTGGTTTAATGTACATGATGTAAATGCTAGACATAACAAATGACAACAAGACATAGATACTCTACAAGATTATTAATTTCAGAGTTCGTTTCTACAATCAGATAAAAAAGGTGCTCGTTAACGCATTGCAAGGTTAAGCAACACTAGCCAGAACGGTCTTAGGATGGGTACCATTCTTGAAAACTCGTGCCTCGCAGAGTACCTATGTGTTGTCTGTCGATCCTGGTTGTCATAAGAATATCTATGGCAGTCGTCTGGCTTTCTTTTTTATACCACTTAGGTGGCAGATAAGCACACGGCCCACCTAATGGAAAGTGGTTACCGTGGCCTATGGACGTGTGCAACACCAGGGGTGTCACACTCGCGCTGCCGACCCTGTTAGAATCCTGTCTAACTACAGAACTTCGATTCGACTTCCGTTGTGAAGGATAGATTCACGGAAAATATCGAATTTAGCAACTTCGCAGTTATACTGGGAAAACTGACGCCAGACTCCGAGGTTTAGGACTCGACCGGTTTTAGCGCAAGGATGACGATGAGATGAATATGTTTAAAAAAGAACTACATTCCCTAACTTAATTTTCTCAGGTGGCAATTACGAAGCGAACGTGATATTCTCTCCCGATTCGTACATTGCACGATCTATGACGGTCAATCTGACAGTCGACATGTTCGGCGAGTCGATCAATCTATTCGAGGTGAGTACTTCAAAACAATTTGTTTTGTTTTTACAGCTGCGTGGGTAGAGGAGTCTGCCTTACTCCTGGATTGGTCCCTGGATTCGAATCCTGGTCATTACACAACCGACTAAAACCTGCTCCTTAAACAAGCAATTTAGCTTGACTTAAAAAGTTAACAGGAATACTATAGACCGAACCGCAACAGCTATTCCGCTCCCATGATAAGCGCGGCGTGTTGGGAGACGAAGTAAAAAAGAGAAAGAATGAGCATAGTGAGTGAGATGCCGCATCCAGGACTCACGGTGGTATCTCGCTCGCTATCAGCTAATGTTCTCTCATCATCTTTCTAAACCTCGTCCGCCGCCACAAGGCGCGTACCCTGGGAGCGGTACAGCAAACACGGGCGGTCTATAGTAACAACAGATAACTCTTAAAAAAAATTCAAAAAACAAACTCCTCTAGTACTAGTTCTATTGTATTAATAACTTCTATACTCTGAATATGTGAAAAAAAATATTTTTTCAGATGAAAGCCCGTGCAGAAGGCTTCGAAAGTTACTTCGAGAGTTTCTTCGGTAACAACGGTGCCTTGAACAAAAACAAATTGACAGAAAAAATAAGTAATATGCGCATATTCCGATCTGTCAACGAAGCTGATGAAGTGAGAGACAAAATTGACAATTTGGAGTACAAAAACGAAGCTTTGAAACATAGGTAATTATAAAACAATTCTTTTTTCACTTCAGCAGCTCAAAGCAGTGAGCAAAATCGCATTTTGCTCACTACGTGCAAAATCGCATTTTGCTCACTGCGTGAGACAAAGTAACTTTTTAATTACACGCTTTGTTTTCATACCTCATATTATATTTGACAGGTCCCCTATGGCAGAATTGGGTATCAAAGTATTCGGAAACGAAATTTCATACTGGAACGCAGAAGGTGACGACGAGATTATGAAGTCTTTGGCGAGATTGAACCCACAATTGCGAGTTCTAGAGATATTATCTGGCAAGGTATTTATTTTTAGTTCTGGTCCAGAATCATTAAGTAAGTTATCATCATAGACCTGCCTGTTCTCCACTGTTTCACAAATAACTTTAATTGCCATTCATTTGAACGAAACTGTGTTAATAAGTTTAAAAAAAATGATTGTAAGACATAATTTTATCAATTAACTCACAATTATATTACCTTTATCAGGAAATCTCGTACAACAAAGCGTCTCTCTTCCTCGACACGACGTTCTCCATACCGACCGGCTGTGGTCTACCAATGAACATGAACCTCATGGGGACCAGCTACGTTAACACCAAAATGTCGGGCACAGTCACCGACAAGTACACGCAATCCGGCAGCTTGGACTTCGAGGGGAAATTGAGACCGAGGTATGATCTCCAAAATTGCCTTATAATTTTAGGATTGTTCCCGGGACGGGGCCCTGTGCGGGCAAAATATGGAGACGTGGTTTGCACATCCGAGCCAGGGTACGAAGGATATGTCTTCGGCAATCTCACACCCTGGCATCTGAAGACCCAACATGGCGTTTAGTTTTAATCAGTATCACCCGCGCCGGACTACTGGGATGTAGGGATCTCCGTACATTACTCCTTACTTCCAACGGGGTAGACCGGACGGGTGATCTGCCCTTTTGCGGGGGCCATTGCACCCAATTCCCCTATTCCTCCAGTTTGGAGGCCAAGAGGTGTCCGGCGTACCGCTGAACATTCCTGTTTCTTTGCAGAATCTTACGATCTGTTTCACCTTCAGATCCTCGAGGTCTTGAGCTTCTAGGGTGTCCGTCCTCATGTTTTCGCATCTTATTATTGAGTACATGGGATATTCGGCCAGCAGGTGGTTGCTGGTCTCCTCTTCCTCCATGCACTCTAGGCATTTGGGGTCGGTTTTCACCCTTATAAGTGGTAGATGCCTGTTCAATCGGCGGTGTCCCGTTATCACTTCTACGAGGGATCTACGTATGAAATTAAAGAGTTGTTCTAGTTGTAACAGCATCAGGACATTATGTCTAATTAAGACGCCGCCTCCGCAGGTCCCAGATAAGGGAGTAAGATCCAAGACGTGTCGTTTAGACGTCGTAAAAGACGACGTGCGTGCCAATGTTCTCACTACCATGAATACCCAAGATCGCAATAAGCGGAGAAGTATAAACCAGAAAACTGAACTCCGCTCCGATGTGAAATCCTCATAAACTGCATTCGACGCTGTGATTCAATGAATTCTTGTGGGCCCCGAGAACAGGATCACTATTTCACATGAGTAGAGTCACGAGCAACTTCTTCTTCATCTGACCTTCACAAGCAACCCACACGAATATTAACTCGTAGTAATTTCATTTTCCCATAAATGAAACTAAGTAACCCTTTATGTTCCCAGTGTGGCGGTGAATGTGGCAGCAACCATGAGCGTAGTGGCGGGTGGGTTAAGCGCCAGTGGCATCCGCGTTAACTGGCGCCTTTACACGGCCACAGCCGTAGAGGCCGCGCTCAGTGTTCGCGGGTTAGCGCTCGTGCGTCTGAACCTCAAACTGCCTATCGACAAGCAGGAGATCTTCGCGGCCAAGTAAGTCTTCTTCTTCATCCTAGCTTTGATTCCAGTCGTTACCCAAGCTTTCAACTACTGACGCCTATACACTGCCAAGGCTGTGGAGTTTGTTAGTATCTTTAGCACTGAATAATTTTGATAGCGAACATAGGGCCCATCTGATTTAAAGTGGTTACCGTAGCATGTGGATGTGTGCAACACCAGGCGCATCACACTCGTGCTTGCGACCCTGTAAGGACCTTTTGATGCCCATATTCTAAAACCTCATATCGTAGCCGCTTACAAAAAAGTTAAGAAACATATCACTTGTCATGTGAAGAAATGATATAATTATTATTATGTTTCATCAGATCGGAGCTCATAATCCTCCACGGCGACAAAGAGAAGCAACAGCAGGGGTTGAACAAGAACAGAGTAGAACAGAACACGTGCAGTTGGAGCACCTTCGACAAGGCCATCGGTATCAAAGTGTGCGCTTCGTATCAGGTACGTGCTATAAAACGAGCTGCGAGGGAATTATTGGGTCGCTTTTTGAGATCCGATACGAAATTCGGTATTGGTCGGTTCGCATCCCATAAAACCGCGCCTGGTTGTCGGCGAAAATACATTAGTGTTGGAGGTCCGCACGATATTTTTATTCATTTTTTCTTAAACT
Organism: Eilema caniola; assembly: GCA_949126895.1. Taxonomy (NCBI): domain Eukaryota; kingdom Metazoa; phylum Arthropoda; class Insecta; order Lepidoptera; family Erebidae; genus Eilema; species Eilema caniola. The sequence continues at coordinate 7,947,601 of OX421460.1, read as the reverse complement.
AGAGAAGGAACCGTAACATACCATATAATTCAACGGAACTGTATCATAATAAAGCTATTGTGAAAGTTGAATTCCAACTCGTAGGCATTAACCTACATGAGCGACAAGTGCTACAACGCAACGCGTTTCGACGCTACGCCTTAATATCAAATAGTCATTGTTTTTTGTTGTGTCTTACTTTGTGTCGCGTGTCGCGTGTCATACATAGATAGATAGACAACTCTTTATTGTACTCCAACATTAGATTACAAGAGATAATAGTATGGATTACAGTAATAAAAGTTAAATGCACAATGGGCGGCCTTATCGCTAAATGCGATCTCTTCCAGGCAACCGTGGGATGGAGAAATATTCAGTAACACGCACGTTACAAATTGATGTATTGATGATGTAGCTGTGACTCACGATTCAGGACAACGATTCAGACGGCTGAGCCTATTAAAAATAGGAGTAGCTTAGTGGTTAAGGAATCAGCCTTACGATCTAGAGATGCTGAATTTAAATCCTAGCCATTACACTACCGACGCAAACCAACCTACTTTGAACATAAACTTTGCCCATTACCTAGAAGAGAATACTAGTAATTTCATTATCTAAAGTTCTTTAAAAACATCTTCCTTACTATCTTAAACCTCTACTTCCAGTTCCCGAACATGACGAATCTACGCAACGCCCCGTACTTCCTGATGAGTGGCCCCGCCAAGTACATCCTATCGCTAGAGAAGGCAGACCCTACGGCCGACACGTACGCGTTCCAGTACAAATGGGATAAGAACGAGACTGCCAATGTCGTCAGCTTCTCCTTCGACACACCGGATAGTAAAGTGAGTACCTCTCTCTCTTACTCTATTTTTTTTTTAAGTTTTTTGGCTTGGTTACAAGACCTTTAAGCCATGTATTTAATTAGTTTTGTTTATTCACTTCACATTCACAAGAATAGTTTTTCATGACGATGACGATGAGTGATAATTGCCATGACGATGACGACGAGTGATGATTGCCATGACGATGACGATGAGTGATGATTTCTGCTTCAATAAAGTTGTGGGGACTTTACTGAAAGCTCCCCCAGGAGATTTGGAACGAACACGAAATGTCACAATTCACTGTAATGTCCCACTTTGCGCCTAAGTTTGCGCTTTGGTACCTGATGTCTGCTTATTGTTAGGTATGGGCTTTAATGGAACTGCTGGCCGTCTGACTTTGCAACTGTGACAAAAAATCCTGCGCCTCGCGCGTTATTTAGCAGGTGCAAGTTTTGTGTTAAACATCGTGAAAGGAGTAGGCTTTTGAAATATAGAATATTTGAACAGCCTAATTGTTTACCCGAGTGCTAAGAAGGGTTAAAAAATTCACTCAAATTTATCGAGTGGTATATCAAAATGAAGGAAATTAGAAGGTGATTCCAAAAATATATGTATATACATAAATAAAATTATAAAATAAATTATTAAAAATAAAAACCCCGACTGATACTGAAATGATCGAAACAAGCTTTATAGCAGGCGGTGCCCATTTACAAATCTCAAACCAGATCAAAATTAATAGGTACCGCCGCCTATTAAGCTTGTTTCGATCATTTCAGCATCAGTCGGGTTTTTACTTTTAATGATTTATTTTATTATTTAAATTAGTCTTTTGAGCCAAGAGTCTTATTTAGAGAAAATTAACAACATAGACTTTTCAAAAAATTATATTTAAATAAGTAATTGAATAAATAATACATGTTTTAAAATAAAAATATAATAAATGATATAATTACTATTACTACTATTAACTGGGAACAACACTAAGACAATGATGATTTACAATTCCATTGGAGATCTACAGCTAAGTCTTCTAAACAAGTGTCGAATGTGTTCTTCACTTCGGTTTTCTGGCTCTTCATACGAATAGTCCATTGATACAGGTCTCATTTCACGACGCTCGCTCGGAGACTTCAATGTATTAGATACACCACGCTCAGCCAGAGACTTGAAGGTATTAGGTACAGCAAGCTCAGCCGGAGACTTCCATGTATTAGGTACACCACGCTTAGCCGAAGACTTCCAGGTATTAGGAACACGAAGCTCAGCCATAGACTTCCAGGTATTAGGTACACCACGCTTGGCTGGCGACTTTAAGGTATTAGGTACACGACGCTCAGCCGAAGACTTCCAGGTAGTAGGTACAGCACGCTCGGTCCACGACTTTAATGTAAGCACGCGTTGATGATGTACGGGAAGAGATTGCAGATTTGTCTGAGTACTAGAGAGTACTCGAACAAAACTTCTGGGTTTATTGTCGAATGCTCCAAGGCTGCTCGTCAGGAAGTGCATCTCTCGCTTCTTACTCATATGATGATTCCTTTTCGCTGGGTTTGAGAAAGCGTTCTCGTTATCGCTGTAAACGATGTTCGAGGACCATTTCGTTGCAGTCTCATATGACTTGTTGGAGTCATAATGCTTGTACTCACTAGGGATAGTGAATCTCACTCGTTTCTTCGCCCTGGGTTGTGGATTGCAGGCTACCCCGTATGGGTTGACAACAGTGTGAACCGTCGCGAAACTCATAGTTTGGCATGACATGGCTCTTAAAAATTAAGTGTATGATGTATGAGAATGTATATATAGGATGTTTCACCAAAGGCAAACGTCGAACGACTGTTGCATTGCATTGCGATATTTTGTTTATATAGTCTTCATTTTGTCATTAGCTAATTGATTGATAACATAACGAGTTCACCCGAACAAATCAAAAATCAACTTGTTTAGATCTCTTTAATTAGTCTTCCGACGTTGAGCGTTCATAATGTGTTTTTGTCATTAAGCTATTTTCTGTGAATATAAACTAATGTATTTCTTCCCGTACTAACAAATAATGATTAATGACGCAATTACAACAATAATGTAATTAACGTTTGAACAACTTGTCATCGATTTACCCTTTAATTTTAGGTTTAAAAAATATCATAAGATAAAAATGACGACGAAATAATAATAGGTGTAATTTAAAATACATTAAAACGTAAGATACATAATACCTGTTATTAAAAAGTAAGATACATTATACCTATTATAATTTCGTCGTAATTATAATCTAACTAAAGAAATAACACTAGTATGTTGCTCATAAGTGATTCGCATTCTATGTTCAATAGATAGACATTTGTACACAAATTTTAAATTTCTAACAAAGTTATATATATATTATGTAATATATTTTTAATAAATATATTATATTATGTTACAAGGTTATTGCAATTTATAAAGGGAGCATTTATTGCTGAGCGCGATTTCTTCCCGGCAGTCCAAGAATGAACTGGAGTATTTTAACGAATAGGGTAGTCATCGTTGATGTAATATGATAAGATAGCAAACACCTCATACATATTCATATAAACAAAGCGTAAATCGAACTTGCTACCTCTGACTTAGCAGTCAAACACTCTACCGCTACTCCACGGGAGGGGAACCTAGAACCTACCCATTGAACACTTACAGCTCGTATTTCAGAACAACACTCTGATGTAAATCGACTCTCAGAATGACATAAGTATAGTCTAGAATACAATCTATCTTCCGATTTATTTATTGATTAGGGATTAGGACTGAGTATCGATCTGGAATAAGGACCCTAGTCTAAACTAACTTTTAAAATCTCGCGTTCATGATATACGCGATCATGGTTATATGGATCCTGGTCGAAACGTCAGGCAAAACTAAGGCACCTATACCATGATCGCGTTAGCTCCCGTTATCATTATTATAAGGGCCCTCCTCAAAAGAGTATAGAGTGCCTAACAACTAACTATAACTTACAGGAAACGCGAATGATCAACGCAGTCCTATCTATATCAAACACAACAAGCTCCGCGCTTCTTGTCCTGCAATCAGAGAAGAGTAGGCTAGAAGCTAAAGCTATGTACCGCAACATGCCGTACGACAAGTCCCTGTCGGCTAGCCTAGACGTGGACGGGCGGAAGCAGTTCGATACAGTGATGTCGTTGGTGAGGCGTGATATCACTTACGGGTATGTGTGGTTGCCCCATGCCTACTGGGTCGTCGATAATGAAAGGGTGGCGGAATTGTCAGGTGAGATTCATTTGTAACTGGGTTTGTATGTAATGGAAGTATGAACTAGATTTTGAAGCATTTTCAAACGTCACACGTAAATTTCAATTTTGCTCAGTGCTCAATCATTATGACAATATATTAAATCATTAATCGGAAAAAACAAACCATTGATTATATTGTTAATAACCGAGTGGCGCTTACAATTATCGTTATCAGCACACTACGCTTTTTAAATATAAAATATATATTAATCTATTTTCTAGTGTGATTTACTTGTTAGTTTAGACCTCTACTAAAGCGTTCGTTTTAGCCTTTTTTAACTATTTTTATTACTTTACGTCGCTGTAGTGTAATGATCAGAATGCAAACCTCAAATCTCTTGCTTGTAAGGTCGACTCCTAAACCACTATTTAAGCTTCCGACGCTAGTTTTACTGAATTATATCTAACACTATCAGTAACAAAACCTCATTTCCAGGCACAATAAGAGTAAAAACCAAAAGCAGCGTGACTCAAAGTGACGTAGAAATTGAGTTCCAAACGAAACAGCTGGCCAGTCACCTCACTGGGTACTACACCATCAATGGTCCCACCCACGGCACTAAACTGCACTTCGACTATCAGTTCTACAAGAGCCCCAAGCAGTCTATCAAGATTGAAGGAATTTACAGCGAGAAGTCTGGCGGCTATAGGCACGATTTGTACGGAGATTTGTCCATGATATTCTCTGCGTATCCTGCTTACAACTTCTATGCGATACTGAGGAATGTTGTAAGTATTAATCATATCGTATCCTGTGTAAATGTGAAAGTTAGTATGTTTGTTATTCAATCACGCGCTATCAACGGCTAAACGCATCTGGCCGAAATGATTATAGCATGTTATGACATATAGGCTATTTTTATCTCGGGAATTATTTCCCATGGGTATTGGAAACGAGATCAAACTTTTGCGCGGGTGGAGCCGCGGGCATCAACTAGTCAAATCAACTCAAATAAAAAACAATTTATTGTTTGTCACAGGTAATAGTAGATGTAATAGTCCTATTATAAGTGTGATTGCTGTACATAAAGTGTTGGGTTTAATCCCCGATTTCTGCAAAATTATTTACCGATTTGTACGTTTTTCAACTTTCGGTCACAATTCGATATACCTAATCACGTTAAACTCAACGATGAATGTTGAAATTTTTTAACGAGAATACCTTTTATGTCAATGTTGAAATCGAAATTAGACTGAAGTGGAACTGAATTATAACCAAATATTTATTATTTACTATGTCCAGCAGTGGACAGCGATAGGCTAATTAATTGATTTATTACAAGAATTCTTCTTCTCATATCAATGATTCACTGTTGACACAAATGGTTTTTAAATAAAATTGAGCCATCCCAACCGCGCTGTCAGTGGCTTTGTTCAAGTCGTCTAGTCATCAAGAGTTGACCAAACACACATTTGGCCATCATTTTCAATTCCATATAAAAGGAGAGCTTGTTGCCACCAATCACTCATTTTGACATTTCATGTCATCATTGACATGGACTGCATATATTTACTGTCGGAATTCTCTTTCGCCGGGAAACACAGGCCAGGCGTATACTATTAAAGTTACTCAATACAGTCAACAACATGTTTTTTTTTTTGTTGACAGCCTCTGTGGCGTGGCGGCAGTGAACCCGGCCGCTACGTACGCGGGTTCGATCCCCGCTCAGTGCAAATATTTGTATGCATGCATATGTATATTTGCATTGATTTAGGTGTTTCTATCTATGATATGACAGTATGTATTTACAAAATAAATCTAAGTAGGTATGTTTATCCGCATTCTAGATTCCATAACACAAGCTAGTTAAACTATGTTTACCATGGTCCTAGATAGCGTTTTGTGAAATGTTGGGGAATATTTATTTATTTTCAGAAAACTCAAAGCCATATGGATATAGGCTTCAACATATCCGAGTCTAGAGAGACCACGCTGGACCCCAAGTTCACCTTCGGCTTCATGCAAGCCGAGCGGCTAAGTGGCGTGAAGGTAGACACGAGACTCACTCTCCACAAGCCACGGCTTATCGATATGAAGTTCCAGTTCGAAGGAGTAAGTATATTAATTTATAATAATGCCTTGAACATACATATTTGACCTTGAACAAACATATCTGATCTGATCTGATCTCTGATCTTTTTAAACCATTGTTATGATTATTACAGCATTAGGTACTGGCTGTACCTAGGGTCAGAGAGTACTAGTCCCCACTTTTATGTAGATAAGGTAGTAATTAAAAAGTAAAAAAGGTTGGAAATCAGAGGTCTGACAAGCATAAGTTGTAAGATTCGTACCAAATGGAAACATATGGACTCTACTGGCATGCCTATATATCGATATGATTTCACGCCACCTGATTGACGACGATAAACGATCGAACGCTATACCGTCACACGTGTTCGTACAATCCCGAGTTTTTAAAATGGAGCGAGAATAGGCATTATTCAAGGCCATCAGGGCAGAAACCGGAAATCTAGGAATAGCATTTGAAATCACAGTCACTATTCTTTCGACTTTCCCTCAGCTTACCGTCAGTCAAATTGGCGATCTAAAAAAGTAACAAGCTCTTTCATAACAAATATGTCTGCACACAAACAGATCGGGCCGAAGTATACAGCATTAGCATCACTGAACTTCAACCCGAAGTCCCGCGAGATAGTCGTCTCCGGCTACCTGTACCTGCCTCCAGGCACCCAGCTATACTTAGACGCTGAACTGAACATGACGCTGCCGACCCTACACCCTTGCGTCATCAAGACGAAGGTGCACGAGAAGCAGTCCAATGAGTTTCAGGTAAGGAATTGCATGACAGATTTAATGATATCATATTAAGGTCTTGAGATAGAAGCAGATATCGGGTCCTTGTCTCTGTCAACCCTCGAGGAAAAAAGGCGTGAGTATATATATGTATAAATTGGTCAGACAGGTAGGTTCAGGTTCGGCAGCGCGAGTTTTACGCCCCTGGTGTTGCATACGTCCAAAGGCCACGGTAACCACTTTCCATCAGGTGGGCCATGTGCTTGTCTGCCACCCAAGTGGTTTAAAAAAAATTGGTTGATTTGAAAAATGGGACTGGGTTGAGACCTGTCATAATACTTGAGACATCCTCTCCTGCAAACCGGTACACATGACATGCTGATTGATGGACGAGGCTCTTTCGATAGCTTTTCTTCCAGGATTGGAAGGTAAGACGACAGTCTCATAACAATTTAAAAAAGTAAAAAATAAATTCCAAAAATCAATTTGTGGCCCATGAGGGGATCGAACCCGCGACCTTCGCGTTATTAGCACGACGCTCTAACCAACTGAGCTAATGGGCCGATGACGGTTTAGTTGAAATAAAACGTTACATTATATTGATCATACATACATCTTTTTTAGTAGTTACATATTTTATAATTAATACAAATTAATTGATTGATGAAATTGAATCTGATAAATTAATGTAAATATGTAGGTCTTATTATACTAACTCTTCCGCCTGGATCGCACGATACCCATGTAAAGTCCTCCGGGCCCTTTAACTCAACCTCATCTGCTAGCCAATACACTTGCTGATTGACAGACCAAGCCCTGGCCCTCTATCGGAATTAATTCTAACTTTTCTTTACTTTAACTTTAATTTTATGTTCATCTTATAAAAAAAGATGTAACTATGTTTGTCAAAGTTTTATCGCAATTTTTTCTTCAGCACAGCGTTAATCCCAGTCGCATCCGAAGCTGTCAACTTGGAGTCTGGGGTCCGCTTTACCAGTCTAACTGCGGATTTGGCTGAACTTCGATATTTGCCGTGAAGCGACTGCCATCTGACCTTCACAACCCAAAGGCAATATCGAAGCATTGTAGTTAGACCAGTTTTAGGACTTTTGAGGGCTCCAACTACCAGTAACAACTGCCATAGATGTTCGTATGGCAACCGCGACCGACGGCTTAACGTATTCTCCGAGGCACATCTCCGATTCATGCATACAAATATTTGCACTGATCGGGGATCGATCACGCGCCTCCTGCGTAGCGCCCGCGTTCACTACCACTACACCACAGAGGCTGTTAAAAGTTTTATTCGCAATATAGGAAGAAAAAATAAAAAATAGTTAATAAAGCCCATAAGCATTAGTCTAATGACACTATTGAGAACTAAAGACATAATTAGTAATATAATTGGGTATTTGACTGACTAGTCAAATTAGTTACTTTTTACTAAACGTCAAAACGGTAAGTTGTAAGGAAAAATGTATGAAAAAAATTTTTGTTACGTCACAATATTTAATAGTCAAATCAATTACTATTATAGGCTGGGTGGATGCTTAAAAATAAATAAAAACAATGAAATAAAATCCGACGCAACTTTTATCACCCTTTAAGCATTCTTAATTTAATAAGTTAAGCTGAATATTTTTTTTTAACAATAGGAAAGTACCCAATTAGTGTTAATGATGATCACGCGTAATCCCTATACAGGTTTAAACCATCCTGTATTGTAATTATAGGCTTTATCTACTAATAATTAACTCTTTTTTGTGTAACATACACTACTTTGTTATTACGGTTACCTGTCCATAACTTATTAGTGGTAAGGTAATTGTCTCCACTCAAAGGTTTCCTGTAAGAAATCGTTTGTAGCGATAAGGGCGCCATTTATACATATTTCTTCTGGTTTTCGTACTTGTACTAACATTAGTAATTTTACAATTAAAATTTTTTCATGTCTAATTCAACACGTTTTCATTTCTCTTATATCAGTATAAAGCTTTAAGGTACTTGGGATTACCTTGGATTTTGGGATGATGAAAAAAGCCGCGTGCAGAAATCACGAGGCATGCGTCATGAATGGTTCGTCTCACATACCTCGGACTGTGTGGACGTGCGTGGTCACACTGAGCATTCGTTTCATTGGAATAATACCGACGTATGCCTCAGGCTGAGGCATGCGAGAGAAATCATTCGCGATGCATGCCTCGCGATGTCTGTACACGGCTTCTTACAGTTACATTTCTCTCAAATAACTTACGTTTTAATACGTCATAGTAAGCCGTCTTGCTATACCATTCATCATTGTCTTGGCTATATTCCCATTCGCATCCGAGGCCTTCACCTCGAAGTTTGCGGTCCAGTTCCAGTCTAACCGCCACGCAATTGAACTTCAATAATTTCAGAGAAACGACTGCCATCTGACCTCTACCACCCATTGGCGTAGTTAGTTATACCACTGTGTATCGTAATATCTGCTTCTGAACATTTATATCTTTCCTCAGATGAACGCTTTCGGAGTATGGTTTACGGGAGTGGATTTCAATGTGGATGCGCTGTACCAAGATCAGTCCAAAACGAACATGGCTTCACACAGGTATTAACATTTATCAATAACTAACGGTTACGTGCGGCTTTGCCCGCGAGGTGTCGGATATCGGGACCAAACATCACTGCACTGTACCAAATTTCATCAAAATTGGTTCAGTGGTTTAGATATGAAAGCATAACAGAAAGACACAGTTTCTTTGGTATTTATAATATTAGTATGGATAACTATTACGAGAAGATCAAACTCATCATCATCATCTTGGCGCTGTTCCCGGTTCAAATCGGAGCCCGAGGTCGGCTTACTTTTTCTATTTCTTACAATTTGGCTTATATAGCTTTTATGCCAACAACTGGTCCCCCGAGAGTAACGAGAGCCTGGTCCGGAGGCGCACTTACAATACCAACAACGATCAGTAAAAAAAACTCACCACTGGAAAAAAAATCACTATCTGAAAATTCTATCTCCACAGATTGAAAGCGTTGATCAGTAGCAGTCACTTCAAGAATATAGCAATGGACGCAAGATTCACACAAGATAATAGACAGATCACGTTCATTGGACAGGTAATATAAAAATATACCTATGTTATAAGCTGTATGTGCGCTATGTGCATTGAAACAGAATTACTTTACTGGACCACAGATAACATAATACTAAAGTACAGATACCTCATCCCATACAAAAAAGTGAGGCCATCATAACTCGGGCTATTTTACGGGCTAATTTTAAATATTAATATTCGCCACTAGATGTCAACAATATAGCCCGAGGTTCAGCTTACGTTTTACAGTAGTAGCTACTAGATGGTGGTGTATTATATTTTCAACGATAAGAAGTGTCATACGTAAATGACAATATAAATAAACATAGGTAGGCAGATTATGACTACTATTTATTTTTAAGAAGATTGACTGTGAGTGATGTTAGTAGAGACCGCATCTCCAAACTCGCAATCGGGCTTTTTCAAACAGCGGATCTTCGCAAGAAAAAAAGGGTAATACCCTCGTTTGCCGGATAAGAGGGTTCTTGAGTGTGTTGAGTACGAATTTGATGTCATTTTTGGAATCCATAATGGCCGCCGCGGTGTCCTAGCTTATTTGCAATATGGGTATGGTTTATTAGGTTTTTGAGTATGCTTAGTGTGAATTTAATGTCATTTTTGGGATCCAATATGGCCGCCGCTGTGACTTACATAAATTGCAATATGGGTATGGTATGGTCTAATGAGTTTTCGAGTTTGCTGAGTTTTGGTCTCCAATATGGCCGCCGCGCTGTAGGTAGAAAATTGCAACATGGGTATGGTTTAATAGGTTTTTGAGTATGCTGAGTGTGAATTTGATGTCATTTTTGGAATCCAATATGGCCACCGCGGTATGGTCTAATGAGTTTTCAAATATACTGAGTTCGAATTTGACGTCAGTTTTGGCCTCCAATATGGCCGCCGCGCTGTAGATAGAAAATTGCAATATAGGTATGGTTTAATAGGTTTTTGAGTATGCTGAGTGTGAATTTGATGTCATTTTTGGAATTCAATATGGCCGCCGCGGTGTCCTAGCTAAATTGCAATATGGGTATGGTCTTATGGGTTTTCGAGTATGCTGAGTTCGAATTTGACGTCAGTTTTGGCCTCCAATATGGCCGCCGTGCTGTCGGTAGAAAATTGCAATATGGGTATGGTTTAATAGGTTTTTGAGTGTGCTGAGTGTGAATTTGATGTCATTTTTGGGATTCAATATGGCCGCCGCGGTATCCTAGATAAATTGCAATATGGGTATGGTCTAATGAGTTTTCGAGGATACCTAGTTCGAATTTGACGTCATTTTTGGCCTCCAATAGGGCCGCCGCGCTGTAGGTAGATAATTGCAATATGGGCACAGATAACATAATACTAAAGTACAGATACCCCATTCCATACAAAAAAAATGAGACCATCATAACTCGTAGAATATACTGCTTCCGGGCTGTTTGGCCGTGGTCGACCACGGCCAAACAGCCCGGAAGCAGTATATTCTACATGCAACGCCGGCCGTTAAAGCCTGAAGACTTATACATCATAACTCGGGCTAATTTGCGCATTATTTTTAAATATTATTCTTCGCCACTAGATGTCAACGAAATATCCCGAGATTCAGTTTACATTTCGCAGTAATAGCTTCTAGATGGTGGTGTACTATATTTTGTCAAGAAGTATAAATAATTAATCTAATATTCTCGTGTCACAATATTCGTTCCCATACTCCTCCGAAACGGCTCGACCGAAGTCTAAGAATCGGCTACTATTTATTTTTCATACTCCAGTCCGCGATAACGGACATCAACGCGGGCGGAGCCACGGGTAACAGCTAGTAATAATATATATTACCAAAGAGGTAAATTAATATAGATCGCATCTTCAAACTTGCAATCGGGCTACTACTTCACACTTCTTGTATGCTGAGTATGAATTAGATGTTAATCAAAGTCCAATTTATACAAAATTGCAATACGGGTATGATCTAACTTGTTTTTAAGTAGGTGTGCTGAGTACGAATATGATGTCATTTTTGGTGGTTATGTTGAACTCGAACCGATTAAAAACACACACCTCATGCCAGAGTAGGTATATCCAGTCGAGTTCAACATAACTGTTATCATCGGCATAGCATCGGCGGCTGACACGGTGGCACGGCGCAGTGGTGTCGGACTCGAACTCGAACCGACTAAGCCGTCGCGGATGCACCGCATATATGTCGAGTACGACATTAGCACTCCCGCCTTACATCAGTACTTATGAACGACGTGGGCCGTCGGCATACTTAGAATGGGACAAGAATATGTAAATATCGTATGTAGGTATCTATGCACCTATAAACACGAATAAATATGACTAGGTTTCTACTCTCGCCATTTTGTTCCGACACGACGAACGACTCAAAACAAATGACTCAGGCCCCATGGCTTTTACTTGTGCTGCCGCCATTTGATCTGGGCCAGTTAAATCTCAAGAAGAAAACTTGCGCCAGAGTCGCATCCTTTAATCAGTGGGTGGTACGAATAGCTCAAAATTCCTCAGCCCCTTGACTTTTACATGAGCGACTGCCGTTTGACCTACTATCCTCAAGAAGCAAAATTGCACCAGACTCGCATCCTTTAATCAGTGGGTGGTACGAATAGCTCAAAATTCCTCAGCCCCTTGACTTTTACATGAGCGACTGCCGTTTGACCTACTATCCTCAAGAAGCAAAATTGCACCAGACTCGTATCCGTTAATCAGTGGGTGGTACGAATAGCTCAAAATGACTCAGTCCCTTGACTTTTACATGAGCGACTGCCGTTTGACCTACTATCCTCAAAAAGCAAAATTGCACCAGACTCGCATCCTTTAATCAGTGGGTGGTACGAATAGCTCAAAATTCCTCAGCCCCTTGACTTTTACATGAGCGACTGCCGTTTGACCTACTATCCTCAAGAAGAAAAATTGCACCAGACTCGTATCCGTTAATCAGTGGGTGGTACGAATAGCTCAAAATGACTCAGCCCCTTGACTTTTACATGCGCGACTGCCGTTTGACCTACTATCCTCAAGAAGCAAAATTGCACCAGACTCGCATCCGTTAATCAGTGGGTGGTACGAATAGCTCAAAATGACTCAGCTCCTTGACTTTTACATGAGCGACTGCCGTTTGACCTACTATCCTCAAGAAGCAAAATGTGCCAGACTCGCATCCGTTAATCAGTGGGTGGTACGAATAGCTCAAAATGACTCAGCCCCTTGACTTTTACATGAGCGACTGCCGTTTGACCTACTATGCTCAAGAAGAAAATTTGCATTAGAGTCGCATGCATTAATCAGTGGGTGTACGAATAGCTCAAAATTCCTCAGCCCCTTGACTTTTACATGAGCGACTGCCGTTTGACCTACTATCCTCAAGAAGCCAATTTGCACCAGAGCCGCATCATCCGTTAATCAGTTGGTGATACGAATAGCTCAAAATGACTCAGCTCCTTGACTTTTACATGAGCGACTGCCGTTTGACCTACTATCCTCAAGAAGCAAAATGTACCAGACTCACATCCGTTAATCAGTGGGTGGTACGAATAGCTCAAAATGACTCAGCCCCTTGACTTTTACATGAGCGACTGCCGTTTGACCTACTATCCTCAAGAAGAAAACTTGCGTCAGAGTCGCATGCATTAATCAGTGGGTGTACGAATAGCTCAAAATGACACAGCCCCTTGACTTTTACATGAGCAACTGCCGTTTGACCTACTATCCTCAAGAAGCCAATTTGCACCAGAGCCGCATCATCCGTTAATCAGTTGGTGATACGTATAGCTCAAAATGACTCAGCTCCTTGACTTTTACATGAGCGACTGCCGTCTGACCTACTATCCTCAAGAAGCAAAATTGCACGAGAGCCGCATCCGTTAATCAGTGGGTGGTACGAATAGCTCAAAATGACCCAGCCCCTTGACTTTTACATTAGCGACTGCCGTTTGACCTACTATCCTCAAAAAGAAAGCTTGCGCTAGAGTCCCATCCGTTTATTAGTGGGGGTGTACGAATAACTCAATATGATTCGGACTCCTTAAATTTTACCTGACCGACCACCGTCTGACCTACGTGTCCTACCCCTACTGTTAGGACAGTAGAAGAGCTAATGGAGCTAATGGAATCTTTCAACAAAAATTCTTTAATTGAGAAATGGTCACCAAGTCACCAATCCTATGAGAGATTTGACATCGGTCTTCGAAGGGCTCCAACTTTCTTTAACGATTGCCATTTCGCATTTGCGATATTCGTGTAGAAATTTAAAATGCACTGGCCTGTCGTCTCATAGGAGCTCCTTATAGGTAGGTATATCATCCGCTCGCTTGGCTCGTCGCCGTGTGTCGTTGTATGTGCGGTAGGTACTACTACTACTGACTACCTTGATGTAGATACATTTTATTAAGTTCGCTTTATGTACTTAGGTATAAATGTTACCCTATTCCTGTTGAGTAATTGATCTGATATTAAATTTGATAGGTAGGTAACTAGGTAAGTAGGAAGGCGTGTGTCTTTTCAGACAACAATATACCTGCCTGAGATGTCATACTTTCAATTAATAAAGCCGTTTAACTAAAAGGTATTACGTAGATACCTACCTACCTTCTTGTTGCTTGTGTATTTTCACGGTCACCCATCCTTAAACCGACCTGGCTAATATCGCTTAAAACTTCAAATGTTAAGAACGGTCACCCAGGGTTGTGCAAAAGTAGAAAGAATACTAATTTGGATACGGATTCTCAGTCGGGCGTCGGCCACCGGGGGCCTAAGCTCCAAAACCCGGTACTTACCGATTGAAAAAGTAATTTTAAGAGTTCCAACTCCAGTGGAAACTGGAAAAATGCCTGTGGCAAAATTATATAAATTCATTATTTACACTACACCAACTCAGAAAGTACCCCAGTAGATAGGTAGTCTTTAAAAAATGAGGCAGAAAGTAGGTACCTACCGTTATTATTTCAGTAGAAATATGCGAGAAATATTCCAAATATCCATTTTTTTTTCAAATCCGTACTCAGCATGTTTAAAAGCCCTTGTTATTTCTAATAGGTAAGAAGCAGGTACTACCTACCTATCTAGTACTACCTACCTAACCTAGTATTACTTACACAAGGCGCGCGCCACAGGAGCGTTATTTTTCTTAATTTGTTTAAATTGCTTTAAATATTTCAAATTGACTGCTCCCCGCTTAATGGTAAACTGGGGTGCAATCCATAAAATAGTGACCGCCATTACAAAATGCTGTCCCTAGTTTGACAGTTTTGACACCCTCACAAGGTATTATGCAAGTGCCTTCTAATTTTCCCTTATTTTAATAAGCTTATTGATAAGTTAGAGCGAAAAAAAAAATGACAAAATACATTTTGGCGCCAAAAATCCAACGTTTTGCTTTTGTTCACCCAAGTACTAATATGTGAACTAACATGAACAAATATGTACCCTAGAACACTGGGGAGAGTTATTACAATTTTTTAATTTTAAACAAATAATATTATTATGACTTATCCTTTTCGCGTGGGGGGTTAAAAATAAATAAGCATTCTAAACGTTTTATAGGATTGTTTAATTTTCATTGACAAAGTGACAACCCTAACACTCAAGTTGGCGGCGTTGTATGTTCGGAACAAAGGGCGATACCTACGAAATTTCGTAGATTATAAAAACAGCGGTTTTCTTCAACAATAAAGGTGGTACGTTACAAAAATACAGAACAGAAGTAACTTTTTAATTGTTAGTTTTAATCATACTCCTAAAATAATTAAAAAAGAAACTAATCAATTGTTAATTGCAGTAAATCTCGTTCGATATGTTTTTTGTTTGAGTAACAGCCGTGAAAATATAGAGAATTGAATAACACGCCATCTATTGTGTGTAACGTAGTGCACAGTATCGGCAGTATCATTATAGTACCGATAAAAGACGGGAAGGGCGCTGCATAATTATAACAAATTGTCGAAATTAGGTTTAAAAGTTCATTATTATATGTTTATGAGGAACAAATATTAAAGTTTTATGAGAAAATAATATTTATAGGATTCAATTCTTGTTCATTTAGAATTTTATGTTAAATTGATACACATAACGCCATCTAGAATATTTTATTAGTCACTAATAAAATTTGTTCGTAGTGGGGACCCAGTGACTGGACAAAACAGTGTAACAAAAAGTATGTAGTGTACATTTAAGGCATTGGTTCCGTACGCATCCGATTATCCTTGTACTTTGTAGCCATGGAACACACACTCATATACATAACTTTTATAGAAGCCACTGTCGTCTGAACTCATAATCTCAAAAGTAAAACCTAAGACAGACGTCCTCCATTGCAACCCATGTTATCGTTCCATTACATTAAAAGGGGTGGTTAAATTTTAGAGCTACCTCAAAAAAAATAGTAACAGCATATAACAAAATCTCCACTCTTTCAGGGAGAATACAACAACGATAAATACCGAACGCTGATCCGGTACATCCTGCTCTCTGAACAGAACTTCACCACGTACTTCGAAGTGGACATCAGCGGGAAGGCGTACAGCGTCAATCTGGACGCGGACCTTAGTAATAATACTAATGTCAATATGGACATACATTTTGATCAGTGAGTATTGCTCGTCCTCCGTAAATCAGTTTAGGTCGGTTTTTAAGTTTGTGAAACAGCCGAACTTATATATTTTTCGTGCAAACGCCTGCCCTCTGCTATCAAACCATTCATTGGAGATATCGGGGTTCTGTAGTTAGACCAACTATCGGACTTTTTAGGGCTCATAACTTCCCATGACTGCCGTAGATGTTTGTATGACAAGCGTAACTTGCTCTACTAGGCAATGTCTTAAGATTAATCACCCGTCGTAAGACTGACCTGCTGGCTAGTATTGCTTAACCTTGTAATGGGCCAATACGAGTACGTATACCGCTTAGTCACAAGCCAATAATGCCATTAGACCACGACACAATTGGGTATTTTCCTGTTGTTAATAAAAAATATTTAGCTGAACTTATTAAATTAAGAATGGTAAAAGAGTGATAACAGTTGAGTTGGTTCTTATTTTATCGTTCTTATTTATTTTTAATCATCCACCCAACCTTTAATAATAAGTGATTTGACTATTAAATTTTATGACGTCACAAATAAATTTTTCATACAATTTTCCTTAAAACTCACCGATTTGACGTTTAGTAAAAAGTATCTAATTTGACTAGTCAGTCAAATACCCAATTATTAAATCTAAGGTATAAACTGTAGATGCATTGTTCGGACTCTAAAATGGCGACCAAATAATGATGACTTGGTCATCATTTTATGTAGCAATCAGCATCGCGTTAGTGCACTACGGAAAAAAATAGGTCTTAAATAATAAATTCGTTGTAATAAATTTACTATTGATATAAATAATTATATAATTTATATAAATTAATAACATTGTCGTATTGTTAGTAAGTAGCTATATTTTTTTTTATTTAGTGTTTGCGCTATTTTTGTAAGCAGCCATGTTCCTGCATGACGTATCTTTAGTTATAATACATCATTGTTGAATTTCGAATGCTCAAGACGTGGCTGAGCAGCTCGGTAGCCAAACCATCCCACCTGTAAGGGACTGGGACTGGTAAGGAACTTTTTGCAATCTAAATCGATAAGTCCTATATTCCATACACTTGTTTTTATTCCCACAGACTCCGCGACCTCCACTTCTCGTACCAACGCTGGGCCAAGGCCCAACAGAAGCGCCTCTCGGCTGCCTTCAACTGGGATATGAACCGCGACCCGTCGCAGAAGGTCAGCATCGACATCCAACTGGACAACAAGGGCCCCTGGCATCACGCCGGACACATGTCGCTGTACTACCCGGGGAGAATGGTCACGGGGGATGGAGAGTTCTTATTGAGAGGTGAGAATAATATAAGGTCACTAAGCTAGCTCTTTTTTTATTCAAGGGCTAAATTTGTCGGTGTGGTATTGTTATACTGTTCCTTCAGCCCACGGGAAAAGAAGTCTATGTATTATTCCAGACTATAATCTATACCTGTACCAAATTTTAGACTGATCCATTATTATTATTATTTTTAAAGAATATTAGCAACCGAAATTATCGACATTACTAATATTCCCTCTAACCCCTCCAACTAAGCTAAATTGCTTGTGCTAGGAGTAGGTTCACGTCGGTAGTGTAATGGCCAGGATTCGAACCCGGGACCTCTCGATCGTAAGACCGACTCCTTAACCAACGCTACCTACGCCTACCGCCTACCTCCCTACCGAGGCTTCAGCTGCTAGAACGTGATTGAGTTACATACATCTAAACATACGCACATCTTCAAAAACTTTCCCATTTATATTGTTAGTAGGATATTAGAGACCAAATTACTTAACCCCTCCAACTAACTGGGTGTACTAAATTGTTGTAGGTTCACGTCGCTATTGGAATGGTTAAAATAGGGTTGTGTCCTGAGTCAAAGGATCATCATAAATATTGCTTTGTGTTGTACTTTTTCTCAACAAATATGCATAGTAAACTAAGATATTGCCTAACTAAACTGAAATTATGACTACATTATTTTTTATTCCCAAAATAGGTCAACATTTAAACAATCGAAATAATTGAAAATTTATAGCTTTTAAATTCCTTATTAAATTTCAAATAATTTTTATTACATATTATACACGTGTAAACGCAACGTGGTCTGAGATAAATGCGATATTCTCCTGCAATCCATACATTTGCACTACGCGCCGGTTCTCTGTGACGTCACAGTGTGCTGCGATTTTGTATGGAGCGTTTTCGGGCGACTCGAGAAATAGAATTTTCAAAATCAAAACAAATCTTTAAAACTATTTGTCATAAGAATATTTCACTTTAACAGTTCATTATATTATTGTAAAATGTATAGTTTACGATAGTAAAAAATCTGACACAGCCCTATGCAAAACGGGACTTCTCTATTAACTCATCTCTTTGGATATCTCTCCTCTTGTTTGCTAAATACGTAATATCTTTAACCATCATTAGCATTGAATTCTTAATTCATGAAGTACATTTTATCATCAATAGCAAATTACAATAACATATTTTTGTATTATTCCAGATTGGTTCTGTGAATATCACGTGCGCATGGGGTGGTCGAGCGACGCGAACATACTCTGGAAAGTGAAAATGTTCTCGGAGGCTCACGAGGAGACCGTGTATGCGCTGTTGTCCAGTCTGAACACGCCCTTCGCTGGCTGGAAGGATACCAGTTTCAATGTGATGTGAGTTGGAATACTTCTTGCATCCTCTTACCACTAAAAGTGGGTAAAAATTTACAAAAGAAAAGGATGTGGAAAAAAACCCTTACCTCGATCTAGTTTGTCATGCATCATGCGACCCATTGGGAAGCCGGTAGGAATCGGGTAATAAGGACCCTTCTTCACTACTAACCGCTAATTTTAGGAGTCATCTTGGGAGCCAGTTTGGGCGAGACTGGGGTCTCATGACTCCAAGTTGATTACATGTAATATGTAATGTACTTAATGACCTGTGTTAAGTAATTACAAGCTCGTCCTCATTAACCTAATTACAAGCTAGTTTAATTACACTTACTTTGAGCCTTGATAGTGTTTAATAGTTGCCTTTTATAGAAATCTAGTGCTTGCATGTGGCTCCGCCCTCTTTATCCAAGCTTTAATCTACCTGAGTACTAAATTTTATCAGGTTATACTAAAAAATGACGATAAAATTAAAATTAAGGAGATTTTTCGCGATAATAGTAAGTCCTTTCCCAGATTTTAGTCCATATCTATAACAAATTTTATCAAGATCGATCCAGTGATTTAGACGGAAAGCGTAGCAAACAGATAAACAGAGTAACTTCCGCATATATAATATTAGTTTGTTATAATATTTATTTCAAATCTTCACAATTATATTCTCAGGTGGCGATACCACGACAACCTCCAAGCTATAAACGGCAGTATGAACTGGCAAGAAGATCACCTGGCTTTCAAACTGCTCGCCGATTATTTGTTCAAAACTAACGAGTTCTACGGCGAGATCAATGCAGTGGTCAACTCGACCATACCCACGCTACCCCGGGCTGCCGCTATCGCCAAACACCGGGTCATTTGGAAGAAGAGTGCTGATACACTGCTTAGTTTCCAAGTGAGTGATGTAGCTAATGTAACTTTAGAGAAATAGCGACCTTTTGAACTACGCAATAAACCTCAATCCAGATACGCTACAATCACTTTACATACGGTCATTTGGGAGAAGAGGGCTGAGACATAGCTTCAAAGTGAATGATACTGTAAAACAAAAGCTTTTTCAGAACGCAAGACGTAGCGCCTGTAATCATCTGTGCTTCATATCACGAGGCTCCTATTCCTTCGTGCCATTTCTTAAGTAACAAGAACCTCAACCACATCCTTCTAACCTAACCTATCTGAATATTGAAAATAGCGGCGATAGTTAAAATGTGTGACGTTTATACGCTCTGTTTTATTTGATGCGCAATCAGTATATTTCCTATGTGTATCGTTATTATTATGCATTTAAAATAAGACGATAAATGAAATGTTTTTTGACAGTACAACGAAGACGGGTTATTGATGATCAACTCTTCATGGAGTTTGGATCGAGGAACCAAAGAGAACAACATTACTGGCATGGTAAAACTGGTCACACCTTTCCAGGTAAGTTCCATTGAGAGATTATTTCCTACCCATCAGATTCAAACCCTTTTTCTTAAAAACATTTCAAAAAACATTACACAATAGCGCAAAATCTTCGTAAAGTTTTTTTTAGGGTTATTTATTTTGTTTCTCCTTTTCAGGGCTATAGGAAAGGTTACCTTCGCACTGCGTTTAATTTCGGCAACAAACGTGACCTCAAAGGCATCACTTATTTGGATCTAGAAGAGAAATCGTTAATTATTCATGTTAATGGTATGTATTCAGATTGTATAAAATATCAAACCGTGGTAGCCTAGTGGTATGGGTAATGGACTGCTGAGACGAGGTCTCGGGTTCGATCCCAGGTTTTCCATGGCACACACCAATGACTTTTCGATGCTTTTCGAAGTTATGTGTGTTTTTATCGCAGGTTTATAAGTGCCCAGTTAATAGCAATAGGCTCGCCACCTATTACATTGGGACCTAAACATAAACCGGCGAAATGTGGGTGCTACTACCTCTGCCTACCCCTTCGGGGATAAAGGCGTGAGTTTATGTTTTTATGTTTATGTTGTATAATATTACTAGCTGCTGCTCGCGGCTCCGCCCGCATTGAATTATGACTCCCTTCCCGTATGCGAGCCTATTCCCGGGATAGAACTAGCCTATGTGTTATTTTAGACTATGATCTATTCCTGTGCCAAATTTCAGCCAGATCAATAACAAACATGTAAACATCTTCAGAAACACATTAGTAGGGTTTATTTATTATGATGCTATAATTATTATGCGTTATTTAATATGTTTTTTTAAAAGATAAACTAAAACGTATAAGCTAACTATTTACAAGAATATAACAAAATAGAGAATATAAAAGAGGTCAAAGAGTTTAGGCGTCAAGGAATTCCTACCCATCGATGTCGACTAGTAACGTGCCCGTCAGTAGAAGAGGATAAGATAGGATTTATTTGAGTAAAGTTTGATCGTGCTACTTTTTACCACCCGACTGAGGTAAAACCAAAAAATCATGGGTTATGCGTTTGACGTATATTTATCGTTTATTAATATTTGTAGTTTCAACGTCTTCTTTCAAGCCATATAACCTTGAGTCAACTTTTCTATTCTGTACAGACTGTGTTACTTGCCACCAGGTCACATGCGACGTATAACGAACTGCATGCTGATAGTGAACGTGACGAGCCCTGCGGTCGAGTTCCCGCACATGACCGCGCGGTTTGGCTTCATCGAGGCCGACAGACATCTGGTCGCTATGGTTGTCACCACTAATTCCACCACAGGTAATGTATTTTGCAATCTTTCGTTTTGTTTCTTCATAATTTGGAATTATTTACCAGCACACGTGTTTACTCTTTTCAACGATTTCGGGTCCATTGTAGCCGCCATACCATCATCATCATATCAGCCATACACAGTCCACTGCTGAACATAGGCCTCTCCCATAGACTTCCAGAATGACCGATCTAAAGCAGCCCTCATCCAGCGCTTCCCGGCGACCTTGATGTGGTCGTCCATAAGCATTCAGATAATTTTAATAAAATTTCTATTTATTCAAACTAATAATATACAAAAAGCCATTCATACACAAAATAAAACCTTGGATTTTGATTGATTACTCAATAAATTTGTTTTCTTTTTGCTCTGCCATACACACATGATAATTTTATCAAACTGTTTAAAACTGCCAGTTTGTTCAAATTATCTGAATGTGTATGGTGGTCATAAGACTGGGTGTAAAAATATCTGATGAGGCCGTCAAACAGCTACTATTATTGCATTATTTATGTATGCAATGGTGACACTCATACTTGATATTTGCCCTTTGGCTTCCCATCAAGCGAAGTAAGATCACATTGACGTGTCTCACAGAAAAAATGAGGTTCTAATAACATCTTCGGGACCCTAGGCAACGCAATCGGTGAGCTGGTACATCTGCTAATCGGTGGACGAGGCCATAGCTCGAGAAGGGCTAATGATGAATTTATGATAATGAAGCATCATAGTTCCATTAGAATTCGTTTTATTACAATGTTTTTTACCTTATTTTATATGTTATCAGGTATCGAGGTGCTTCTGAAGCTGATATCGCTGCAAGATTTCCACGTGTTTGGCCACGTCGCACTGCCTATACAATACTTGAATAGAGCTATGATCGTCGCTAAGCGAGCTCCTGAAGAGGTAAACTACAAATTAGTATTTTTTTCTGTCTCCCCTATGTAGGTATGGTTGTATTGACTAACTACCTGTTGCCCGCGGCTACTGGGTGGATGTCGCTTATCGCGTAGTGTTCCCAAGCTCCAGTTCTACCCTACCTCTGTATCAAATTTCATCAGGATATCTTCAAAAATTACAAACATTCATCCCCCTCCCCCCCTTAACTCCTATCGCAATAAAAGGGAGCCTATGTCCGTTCCCAAGCTTTATCCATCCCTGTACCAAGTATCAACCCTATGGGCGCGTAAATTTTTTGTATTCAAATAGTTTGTGGCGGCCTGTTCGACTGCCACCACTAAATCCGCGCGCTTGCGCGATGCACAGCGCCGTGGCTTAGCATCACAATAAATTACACTGTCACTTCTCTGTATATCTCAACCGGATTTGTTGACATTAATGATCACTGCTTCCACTCCCTTGAGTAGTAGCTTGATGATATATAGCCTATGTGTTATTTTAATGTATAAGCTATATTATTGTAATCCATTCATTAGTTTTAACGTGAAATAGTAACAAATATCCATCCATCCATCCATCCATAATCACAAACTTTCGCATTTATAATATTAGTAGGATAAACGCCTGCATGCAATATTTTCGGAACAACCTCATTTAGAAGCTAGTACTTGGCTGATTAACGGATGAGGCTCTGGCGCAAGCCTTCCTCTCATGGTTGGAAGACCGAACGGCAGTAATTTTAAACCAAAAGCTGTAGCAGTAAGTGGGCCTCAGGCTTTGAGGTGAAAGCCTCGAATGCAACTGATATAGGAGAAAAAAAGCGGGTTCTTTCTCTAGCCTCGCCCCCTTCTCTCTCTCCCAATCTCCTTAGTCCCCCTCTTTCTCTCTGCCTAATCGCCCAAGCCTGAAAACAAGCTCAATACCTTAGAACACGGCAGTTGCACTTGCTAGCAGTATAGGTACAGTTGACAAAGGAGATACTGTCACACTTTTACATACAACATTGTATGAAAAAGTGCGACACTATCTCCTTTGTCGACTGTAGCTACCGTTACAAATTTATATGTTAAACTCCACATATCGTCATATTGCAGGTGGATTGCCGAGTAGGTTGGGGCAACATGGACTTCGGGTTCACAGGCATCTGGCACTGGCGTTCGATCACCAACTTTGTGTACTTGTATAAGCTTTACACCCCGCTCGAGGGCTTCGAAGAGAACGGCCTAGTGCTGAAGAACGTCTACGGAAATGGTCTCGACACAGAATTATCGATGAGATTGTCTACTCATAAGGTAAAAAAAAAACTGACTGTGGCACTCGGGGATTGCCGCGGTAAAGCTATTGCATAGCATTTTTTATCAACTTTTGCATAATTATTTAATAATAATATGTAGGTAATAATATAGTATATGTATATGTATGTATATGTATATGTATGTACATGTATGTATATGTATGTGTATATGTATGTATATGTATGTTAGACAATGCACGGCCTTCAAGCCACACCTCCGTGCCCGTCGGAGTGGGGAGCGTGAGGTCTTTTCGTTACGGAATTTCTGGATTCGGTCCCCGCGCTCAAGGCCCTCGATAGAAGCTATGCAATAGCTTAAAAAACCTACATCTGTTTATAATAAACTAGCATTTAGACACTATCTTAGGAGAGTGATAATGTGGTCGATGGTGACACACGCTTGCCTAGAAGCAATCTATTCAGTGGCCAGTGGTAAACAGTTTCAAAAAAGAAACCTTATATTTTTTTGTACCTCGATCTAGTTTGTTACGCATTATACACTCTTTTGGTAAGCCAGTGGGAACCTAAAGTTGATTTGGTTATAGCTTGCCGGAAACACAGACTTTAAAAGGGCATTCCACTCCATAGGAGGAGGCATAATTAATATATGCTTACGACTATTTTACAAGTCTCATTCGGTTCCACGTTAGAAGACGGGAGTTATTCTGGTGAGAGAGACGCCAGCATTTGATAAGCTCCTTCTGTATTGTAGCCACAGATGGAATATATAGTAGCTATTCCGCGCAGTTAGCAGTACCTATATAGAGTTCTACCACTTGTCCATGAAGATAAACAAATAACATGTCTATATTTTCATATCACCATCCCTTTTATCCAAATTTATCTCCATCCTAATATATCTCCAGTTCGGCATCGCAATTCTCCTCAAAGACAACGGCAAGGGTCTGATAGACGTGATCACTGAAAAGCTGCAGAGTTTTGAGGAGAACCCGGCAGTGCTGATAGAGAATTTCGACACTAGAGCGAAGGTGGTACTCGACACGCTGTACTATCCGACCATCACGTTCGACGGGCGGATTAAAAAGGTTAGTGTGCTATGAATGAGAATGGGATTGTGATTGAGATCGTAGTTTTGGAAATGAAAACGAAAGAGTACTGAGCGAATGCCTTACATAATTATGAAAGGTAAAGTCAGCATCAGATCGATCTTGATGAACAAAGTGCTCAAAAAGATATTAAATACTTGGATTTTCCCAATTGTTGACTGATTGTTCTGATATTTGGTACCTTTAGTTCGGACAATAATACTATTTAAATCAATAAAACGGTTTAATTTTGCGCTTAATACCTTAGCTTTAAGATCATTTTGAGATTTGTAGTCAAGATATTTCTGACGCTGACTGTTCAGTGCCCCGAGCACGAATAAAATTCGAATTCGTAACGTAAACGTATGCAGAGAACGGAGCAATGCGATTGGCCGCCTGCCTACTGTGAACCAATCGCAATGCTCTATTCTTTCAATACGTTTACCTAACGAATTCGAATTTTATTCGAATTCGTTAGGTAAACTATTTAGGCCAGACGCACTCGATACCAGCGGGCTTGTATGAAAGTGTTAAAGGACGGTAGATAAAGCCCGTTTTTTAGTTCTAAACATACAATCTCGCTCAAATAAATGATTTTTATTTAATCACTTATTTACATATTATTTTTGTGAAGAATATTAGAAAGAAAAAGAATATAAGTAAAACATTATACAGAAATATGTCCCTGTGATACTTAACATAGTATTTTTCTACAGTTCGTAGGCGCAGAACAAGAAGATATATTTGAAGCTAACGCAACTTTAACCTTGCCGGACAAACCGCCTATTGTCTTGACGGATGTGTTTATTTTAGAGGTTTGTATCTTAATGCTTCATAGATAATTCACACCCTATTAAATAAATTTTAATAGGGTGTGAATTATCTGTCACCATAATAATACAGTTTATCAGAAAAATAGTAGATCGGCTATATCGTCTCGAGCAACGTTGAGTACCCCTATTTCTTCGTGCATTTCACAAAAGTAAGTAAGTGGGAAATTTAACATTATTGGCGGCATTGTGCCACTGTGAGTTCCAAATTTTGTGACAAAATTATAAACTTTGCTGACAAAAAATATACATATTTCCCATTTTTGTAGTCTCCACAAGGATGTAACATATTCACGAGTTTTACGAGATCCATCTTTTTCTTGCCATCAGTAGAAAAATATATTGAAATACATTTTTAATTCCGACAACGATGTTAAAGAGAAGATTGTCTCTGTTGAGGCATCACATGGTAGTGTCTGCTGTAAAAACTTTGATACTCTAAGAGTGGACCTGGGCTCTAACTGCAAGTTTTGGATGCAACCGCGTCCAACACTGTGATGACGATATTGTATTTTAAAGTAGCACATTTTTTAGGAGTATACAGTAATGCGTAACACCTTGAACCTGGTCACTCCGTTCCAAGCGGTGAAGGAGCTGAAGTCGGTGTACACTGTCGACATTGTTATTGGAGAGACGATCAACGTCACCTGCTTAGTACTGCTGTATAACGGCACTTATTGGCATGAGGTGAGTACTGAAAATAATCGATTAAGATAGAAAAAAGTGAATTGCTCAGGTGGGACTCGAACCCACGATCTTTCCCTTACATGGGGAATGCTCTGACCACAGAGCCACCGAGGCACACCTGAAGCTATCCAAATTCTCCTATACTACCGTCTTAGGGCGACGGTTGGAGCCATCTACCGACATTCATACGAACTATCGGAAACAATGAATGATGTTGCAATCATTTTTAAACATTGTTTTTCGATGACTCCGCCCAAATAATTGAATGAAATTTTGAAGACTTATTTCATTCAATTATTTGGGCGGAGTCAGAAATTACTTCCCTAGAATTCTCATTCCTACAAAATATTACTACAAACTTAAATAGTATATTCGAGAGCGTTGTATATTCGAGAGCGTTGTGTAGAATGTTATAGACTACTTATGTATTATTTTTAGATATCAAGCAAGATTTATTACGAACTCGAACGCGGTGAGGATGACACATACCAATCGTACATAGCGTCGGTGGGTATAGCTACCCCGCTCACGGTACTGCCGGCGTTGGAGGCGCGGGTGACCGCGAGGCTAGAGGACGCGCTGTGGAAGATGAGCGCGGACATCGGTATGCCCGCCTTCACAATTACTGCGCTCGCTAGCTTGGAGGTAAGTGGCATCGGATGACATAGTTAACGTAATTCCTAATAACGTCAATAATAAGTATATTTAGGCTATTTTTAACACCGCTCCACCGGTGGAGGAGAATCGGCGCGGCAAACTCAACTGTGTCGTTTTTGAATAGACGTCAATTTACAATAGTTAATTCCTTAAGGCTAAATTACACATATATCTTTATTAGTACAATAACTATGTAACCTGCGTTTGTCACCTAACTCTTATTAAAAGACTGTATCGATTCGGAAGAAACATTGTATATCAATTTGTTCCTGAATAGTTTTAAAACGCAATTACTGCTGTTGATAGGTGCACTGTTATCCTGGCCAGGACGACGTCTAATGGGATTTCACTAGAAAGCTCTTGGTCAGACTTGAAAACTGACATATATTTGATTGCAATTAATTGAGTAGAACTGGAGGTTACGACATACATGATAGCCAACATTCACGCGGGTATATTAGAAAAAGGACCTAAATAGTCTATTGAAATGTTACATTTTTTGGACTTAGGTCCTTTTGGTCAGAGTTTGCATTTTTTCTTTCTTTTCTTCTTAAGGGGGGTCAGTTTAAAGTTAAATACAAGTTTATAGAATCGGAATCCTTGTGCAACGTCCACCATCTTGAAAAAAGGGAATCAAATGCGTTTTATTATTTATCTTATGATTTTTTGTAATATCTGTGCATACCAAAAAAATTGTTAACATTTTGTGTTGCAAGTAAGATTATTTACAACTTTTGTCAAGACAGCCTCCGTACCGTAGCGGTAGAGAACGCAGCCGCTATGCAGGATGCGCGGGTTCGATCCCCACTCAATGCAAATATTTGTATCGTTTATATTTGTCGTGCCTCGGAGAGCACGTTAAGCTGTCGGCCCCGATTACCATACAAACATCTATGGCAGTCGTTACGGGTAGTTGGAGGCCTCAAAAGTCCAACAACTGTTGTGGAGGTCAGATGGCAGAAGTTTAGCCAAATCCGCAGTTAGACTGGTAAAAGCGGACCCCAGACTCCAAGCTGATAGCTTTGGATGCGACTGGGATTAACGCTACGATGAAGAAGAAGACAACTTTTGTCAAGAAACCCCGGTAACCTATTGGTATAAGTTAGAACCAAATATTTTCTAAGTTTAGATTTCATGGATTTCCTTGGTGTGAAATTTGTAATCTCCAGTATTTAGAGTACTTTCCCTCCGGGTACGGTCCAAAATCTCCACTACCTACTTAAAGATTTAGGCCTATCGAGAACTACAATAAGCTCATTACTAGGACGAATGTCTAAAGCGGCACTAGTAGGTTCGTATCAAATTTGGTTAGGCAGGGAGTGAAACTTGGGTAGTGAAGGTGAGTGTTGATGTACATCAACAAAAGGGGCCCCCATCTAAACCTACACTTGGGTCGCTATTCCCAGGCACTGTCCCGAGTTCCCAACTCAGCAACGCGATGGACCTGGCACCCGCACGGATAATCCATGGATTGCTAAGAATATCGTCTCTACTATTGCCGTTTGGTTCTACGACTGAATTTACCTGATAAAAGTTGTAGATAAATTAATTTGCAACCAATAATATTAACTAGTTTTATTGTGGGACCACTTTTTCCAAGATGGCGGCCGTTGCGCAGGAGTCGCATTATATTTAACTTAAACTGACCCACCCTTGATATCTAAAAAACAAAGTGGCATCCTCTGATAAATGCAACCTCAATGGACTAAAAGGAGTAGAGTAAAGTGGCAAATATAGTATTCTTTCACGTTTTATTTGTTTTGTTTAAAGTAATTCAGGCAAAGAGAACTTTTATTTTTTAGCTGGACGATCCATTCGTTGAAACTTCAGGCAGCTTAAACCTGACCTCATCATACTTAGAAGACTATTTCATCAAGATGCAATTCAAGAAGGATTTCTCTGATGAGGAAAATGTTATCGGAGGTGGAATTCAGATACAACAGGGAGAACAAAATAATTATGTAAGTATTTGGTTGGGTACGAGATCTTTATTCTATAAATTGTAGTATTTTGGCGCTAAACCAATCTATTTATTCTGCATTCTAGCTATTCGCCGACGTTGTTTGGCGTCCGGCACCGTCCCGGCACATTCGTTTCAAGGGAAGCGGGGCACTGGCTCCAGTACTGTCCCCTGCGGAACTCAAGCTACAGTTCAGCGAGGAGAACTCACAGAGGACTCTCACCGTGGATTTCAACAGCGAAGACAATTATTACTCACTTAACGCTGATCAGAGCAGAACCTCTGTCAGTGTTGCACTTAGCAGCCCGCATAAAGGTTTCAGGTGAGAAATACAGTTACTGAGTGTAGAGAAAGTATTTTTTTTTTTTTTTATTCGAAACTTCCTTTTACTCTACTTGTACGGTACTGTTGTATTTTATTATTACTTTTATTGCAGAGCAATGAAAATCATCGCTGAAATGGACAAGGACGACATAAGGGGTTCTCTCGTGACAGAAACTGATGAGTACAATATCAATGGCAAAGTTTTGAACAGAAAACCATTTGAAGTAAGCAAATACTATTATTACACAAATTCATTATATTTACTACTTGTGTAATAAACACAGTTATGATTGAGATGGGCTTATCTTTATCCAACTAATTTTGTCAACAGATGGCACTGACACTGGTACAAAAAGGGCAGTCGGACAATATCAATGTACGCGTGAAGTACGACGAGACGCCCACTGTGTACACCATGTCCGCGCACTTCACCGGCGCGCTGAGTGCCACTCTACACACCAGGGCTGAGATGGAGGCCAACTTCACCGATATCAATGTTAAGGTAATAGCGTTGCTACACTATATTTTCGTATCAGGCATCGGACCTACCCCGGCATCGCACTGGATAATTTCGTAAAGAATATCCTATAACCGATTGCATCGTTAATATCCCTATAACATTCGCACAATTTCAAGCAACATTTTATTTGATAAACGGTACGGTACCGCATGAAATAGACGCAAAAATAAGTAAAAGAGACTTCCGCATTACATAACTTATAGTTTTATCTATGCGCGACGAGAATAGGGAGTATTGACTTCAGATTTGGTCAGACCGTCACTAACGCTCACGGCGATATCTCGGTCGTTCTCGCTTATACTTTACCTCGTCCCCCGTTACACTGTACGTGCCTAGATCGCGTTTTTAAAAAAGAATCCCTTCACTGATCACATATTTCTTTCGAACATTCACAGCTAGACATTCCCCAGTCGAACTACAAGGACATATACTTCAAATCGCGGGTAGACAATTACGAAGGTCTGCGCAAAGTAGTGAGCGTGCAAGCCGCTACACCTCTCAAGAGATTGAAATACGTCAAAGGAGATACCGATTTTGAGTAAGTGTGCATACCTCTTAATGTTAAGTTAAATGGATGGGTTTCTAGTGCAGGCTTTCCTCTTGGAGATGGGGGTCAGGCGGTACTCATGAGAAGCTTGGATGAAATCCAGAAAGTACTGGCCGATCCGAAAATGTTATTATCTACCATGACTGCCTCAACAGATACATTTTCAAGTTTTGTTTGAAGGAAAGGAATCGGAATTATTGTAAAATGGTGCACTGTTATATGCTTGGAAGCAGCGAGCTAGTTTATTACTACAACTGTTATATAATTTCAGGTTCGGTCCCAAAACTGGCTATCTACTGTGTAAATACGAATTGCCCGAAATGCAAGGCGATGGTGATCTCAAATGGAGCTTCTTGCTCGGTAATCTTTTCATTAGAGTGAGTATAAATACTTCTATAGCTTTCAAGATGAACATTAACAATATAGATGCGCAATTAGGTTACTCGAAATATAAATTACAAAATGTTACCACTCACAACGGTACGAGAATATCAGCCATAAAAGGCAGTGTAGTATTCTTAGATAGGCTATAATGGTTCAAGTCCAGTCGTGTGTGTTGACTATTGCTAACATTCGCTAAAATATTATATTTGTTTTATCTGAACGACTAGAAAATTCCTATGACGTGTCCTAGAAATTATTTAGTCTTTCAGATAGAGTTACACAAGTAGACCTAC
Organism: Eilema caniola; assembly: GCA_949126895.1. Lineage (NCBI taxonomy): Eukaryota > Metazoa > Arthropoda > Insecta > Lepidoptera > Erebidae > Eilema > Eilema caniola. The sequence goes on along the minus strand of OX421460.1, from coordinate 7,916,299 downwards.
TACAAAAACACAAGTTGAACACTATTTTGAAGTATAGACAGCCATATTATAGTCCGATCAAAATATCTTGATCTGGTGCCCCTTGCATTTGATATTGAACTGCAATATTATATTGACTACACTTTTTAACAAATGTTCCTTGTTCCCTAGGCACTAGGACACCAGCACGTACAGAACATTGAGAAGAGCGTGGATCTAGACATTTACTTTGGTAACACCACTACTCCTGAACAAATGCAAAAGAACGAAGCCGGTTTCAGAATGGATTTGGATCATGTTTGGCAGTGAGTATAGAATTAAGTTTAGATGCTGATGGTATAAGGACTTTACTAAACTCTTTTAAAGGAATCAAGACTATCTCTGGTGTAGAATAATATGAATCTCTCTAAAATATTTCCATCTACATCGTGGTTTTAGTAGAAAAAGAGATGGCGATACATTTCAGTTTGGACAAATTAATTTAGTTAGGTTATATTAACAAGGCCTGAAGTCTTCTAATATAAAAAACATGTCCTCTCGATTTCAACTTCAACTTCTTCAAAATGGCCTCTGCAGCAAATCGCCACAACTCGCCAATGTCAAGTAAAATGTATTATAAAATTATTAATGGCGACACGCCAATGTCGAGTGTACCAGAGCCACGTTAGCCACGCCAGTAAATTTGTTTCCGTGTGTCCGGTGAGATTCAGGTAGACGATTAGGACGTGTGGTTGGATGGGGCATTGTCTCGATCTGTCAAAATCAAATAGCCTACCTAAATACTAAAAGTCAGTTCTATCAAGAAAAATTTGTTCCGTAATTTGGCTCTATCTAATATCAAAAATTATCACAATGTCAATGTTTTTTTTGAAAATTGTATAACGAGAATACCTTATTTTGAAACTTTTTTTTTTTTAAACCACTGTATTGTGGTTACCGTGGGCTATGGACGTATGCGTCACCAGGGTCATCACAATCGTGCTGCCGACCCTGTAGAAACCTCTTAATACCCTTCTTGAAGAACTCCATATTGTAGTCGCTTCGGAAAACCATAAATTGATTTTGACAGAACGAAACTTTCTTATCGAATTGAGACTAACATCTTTTTATTAGAAGATTTGGCCTTCTGGGCCTTAAAATGTGTGCTCGCCTAAAACATAGTCATCTTTCTACAGAATCGGAGCCAACGCTTCTTTCGGCTACATAGCGAACCAACGTGTCAACCTTGTCATTAACGCGATGTTACCCAAACCGAACGTGGATGTTCACACATTACACATCGCTGCGGATATGGGAGCACCCAATGAACCTCTCAAAACGTTAGAAGCGGAGTACAGGACTGACGTCACTAAAATCGTCACCGGGTTGAAAGGCGATGTAAGTACCACTACTTACTTACTTCCAGCAGGGGACGCCGTTGACCGGATGAGTGATTTGCCCTTCTGCTTAGGCCATTTCCCCCAATTGTTCTACTTATTACATGAGGAGGCTTAGAGGCTTGTCGTTGCGGGAAGAGCATTTCAAACCACTACTTGCTTTTTGTCGTAGTGAAATCACAGAGTCATTATAATCTTCTTATTAATATGTACTTCTTGGCTGGCACTTCGGAGACTGGGGTCTGCTTAGTCCTTCTCCTCCTTTATATTAGGCTTACTGTTGTTATTACTACCGAAATTACAAAGTTAAACAACGTTAGCCAGGTTGAACTTTGGATGAGGGACTTTTTTTATGATATTGAGAGGCCGCTGCGGCTCAGTGTATACGTATATGTTAAGCTGTCGGTCCCGGTTATTATACGAACAGTCAGTTCGTTAAAGGAAGTTGGAACCCAAGCTATTAAATACAAGCTTGATGATGACGCTTGTAAAGGAAAGCTACTGTAGTAAAGGATAACGTGATTCTATTGGTGTTGCACACGTCCATAGGCCACGGTAACCACTTACCATCAGGTGGGGCGTGTGTTTGTCTGCCACCTCACTTGTATAAAAAAAAAGTGTTTTCATATAATATTTCACAACATGTAACTAGTACAAATCAATTTAATCAGTCGGCAACAGAACGATATCGACTTGCAAACTACTCAAAATGATCGTAAAACCAATGATTTTGAGTCTAGTCAAACTTTTATTGATTTAAATTGTATTATATTCCGAATTGAAGGTGCGTACCAAATATCAGAACAATCGGTCACCAGGAAGGAGGAATACCAAGCTACTAAGATCATTTTCAGTACTTTGCTACTGCACATCGAATTGACGTCGACTGTACATTGTACAGTGTTTTTTACCAAATACATCAAATACATCTTCCTTCTCTATTCTAGCTCCTCCAGCTACCAGAAAGTGTGGACACTAATTCTACCCTCACTTGGACGTCGAGTTCCGGGTACAAGCACATTGACAACATCATCAAATACAAGTGGGACGTGAACGGTTCGCACCACATCGACTATACACTGGCCACGCCCATGTACGACCAGGCAGCCACGCTTAAGGTCAAGGGCTCCTACCAGAAGGACATGGTGCATAAATATCAGATTGTCAAGTGAGTATCTCTAATATATAAAATTCTCGTGTCACAGTTTTCGTTGCCATACTCCTCCGATACGGCTTGACCGATTTTGATGAAATTTTGTGGGCATATCGGGTAGGTCTGAGAATCGGCCAACATCTATTTTTCATACCCCGATTCGCGATAACCGACATCCACGCGGGTGGAGCCGCGGGCGACAGCTAGTATTATATAATAATCTCAACTATGTATATCGCCGGGTTCACAGTGCCGCCGTATATTGACATCCACATTAGATAGGTGATATTATTACCTTTTCAGACTGCTGTTACTGAAAATATCTTACCAGAGTATATACCATTCTTATTCTCTGCCACTTTTTCTTCTTTATCATCAAGTCAATGGGTCTTATTCTTCGCTGAGTTCTGATTATCGCGTTCAGACTGGGAGATAGGGATAACTTCCTTCTTCTTCAAGTCGTTTTGTATATTTTGTTAGCCCTGAATTGGACCACAGCCAGAGTCATCGGTAGTACATGTGGAAGGGCATAGTGGAAAAGGCAGCAAATTTGACATGTACTGGGGTTGAAGCCCGCAATCGCAGGGTACTAGCGACGATTCATAAGTTCCTCAACAAATTCTTTGAGAGCTCTAAAATGCAAATATTATGGCAGAAGCTTACTCCACCGACCCATAATGTAAATCAAGATAATAAATGTATACTCATTTTCTTAATGTTTTTAGGGGCGTAATGCATTGTCCAGGCAATAGCCAGGTAGGTGAGATCGACATACGTTACGGCGGAGTGAAGCATACAGACGGACACTTCAACTTCACTACACCGTTCCAAAGATTGCCCTGGTTGAAGTCTATATTCGATGTAAGTATTACGTTGTGTTTCTACTGTCACCACCGCTGGCCATGATGCATTATTCTGAATGACATTGAGTTTCAAACGCGCTCATAACGTGAGAAGTCGACTGTAGGTTTTAATCAAGACCAACTTAAATGCGTCAGCTGTTTCGAACGTGCGTAGTTACGAAACGGTTTATCACTCAGAATAAGGGACCACCTCATGGCACTTATCATATACTTTAAACTTGTACGATAACGTACAGTCAGTGTTAACAGTTGATCATCATATCCAGAGTATATAAAATGATTCTACAGAGCGTCAATGGCAAGTATTGCGGTAGTTGCAAAATGTTGCTTCTATCCACTCAATCCACATTCACTTATGACGCTGACAGTACTATATAGTTCGACAGGAACTTCTTCCCATGGTCTTTCTAACTGTGGATTCCGGTATCAATACAATATTTTAACCCACAGATTGACAACGTAGAAGAGCATTCAGACAATAAAATCGAACTGTTCTGGCCAAACAAGACCGCGGCCGTGAATACTACCCACTGGTACTACAAACAGGAGCAAGGCTTCAAACAAAACGGACAGATCTCACTTTCGGTTCCATTGAGCTCCCAGCATTTAGTCAACACGGAATACTATTACGTACAAGCCGGCAAATGGAGCAGTGGAAACGCTACGATCGACTTTGATCGCGAAAGATTTGTAAAGTGTTCTTTTAACCAGATCCTAAGCAAGAGTGACAGGAATTTAGACCTTGCGACTACGGATATAGAGGTGGAAAACGTGCATACACCTGTTGGTATCAAGTACATCCATGAATATGATGATACTGGCAATACTGTGAGTATTTTTAGCATTGTAAGCGAAGAGTTTAATTATGTTCCTATTACTAAAATTCTCTATTTTTATAATCAAAATTTAATTTGATATAACAGTAAATCAATTGTTTAAGTTATAGTGGATTTGATGTAACAGTTAATCAAGTTTAGGAACAGTGTTAGTTGATTTTTCTATTTCGGCAATCGCCTCCAAACCTCAAAGCGGCTTCTAAAAAATAATTATGTAAAAACTGTAAACTTGTATTAACACCCAAATTTACCATTATCGGTCCCAAATAGGTCTTTCACAAGTACTTTACATAGTTTAATTTCCTAACATTTCCGTCTAAACCCAGGACGTGAAACAAGCGACAGTATTCCACCTCCAAAACGCAACTAAATTCAACGTGACCGGTAAACTCGACATCTTCACTTACGACATCGGGAAGGATCTGAAGGTGACCGCCATCCACGGCGAGAGGACTTGGTCCTTCGACAATAAGTACGAGTCGGTGGACAAAGAGCTCCGGCAGGGCAGCAAGGTGAAGTGGGCCGAGGATGTGTGGTTCAACTATGATATACATGTCACTAATATGACTACGGTAAGTAATTTTTGATGTGTATTGTGAAATGTATTGGGTGTAGAATAAGGTTTTTTCGGGGCCGGTCTAGTTCTAGTAAAACGTCCTTGCGTTCGGTTGTAATTTTTGGTCAAAAGTTCAACGATAAAAATAGCTTTAGCTTGGTTTACGGATGAAGTGTGCAGTACAAGGATGTACAAAGTGTACAGATAAACAATTTAAACATTTTAAGAGTATAACATTTCATCAGTAAGTCCACTATATTTATATTTAATTTTTTTTTGAAAAAATGTCTAGACTGAACCATCTAGCGTAGAGAAGAAATAAGTAACCTTGTCTTACATGTATAATAGTTGTAATAATAACTCAATCCAGTGTATGAAAATTACATCACAATAATCTCGCTCGAGTTCATTAGCTATTTCAATAATGTTATTTTGTTTATTAAATGGTATATTTCACAGAAATTGAAAATTAAAATAAAAACAATCGGGCCATCTGTCGGTATGAGGCTAAATCATTTAGGGGGCCTAAGTAATTTGGAAATAATCCGAAAGATTGGCCTTATCTTTAAAAAATATTTGCCTTTTTATCGATAATTCTAGAATTCTGTATAGCGCTTAGTGGCGAGTAGTCAAAATAAAACAAAAATTACAAGCTCTGTTTCTGTTCGGTTTCGTTATGTCGCACTAGATGGAGACGGGGAACGAAGTATGACGTCATGCCACCCGCGTCTCCCTTCCCACCCGCATTTGGTCACGCATTTTTCTTAAGAGAAATTTGACAGTGGCATCTCCGCTACTTAATCATATTCTGTCCACCGTGGTAGAACCAGTTTAAGTATGAACTATGTATGAATAATAATGAACCGGATGAATCAAATATATATATAATTCTTTTATAGAAGACCTGTATACATTTTTATTCATTTTTAGGATGAAACCGAATCTCAACAGCTAAAACTGGACGTGCTGTATCCTCTGCGTACATTCACATTGGTCGCGTTATATAAACTCAAGGACACGCTATTAGACGGCAATGCGCAACTGTACTGGAATGTGAGGGAAGAGAATAAGACGGCAGAATTAAGAGGGCGTTGGGAAAATCCGCCGGTCGCTGAAGGGACCTTGCATAATGTTGATTTGTCGTTAGCGCATCCGTCGTTTAGAAAGGTAATGTATGAAACTCTTGTATGGAACTGTTTGGGTGAAATAAATTACCTGGTTACCGCTCAATGGCATAGTGATAACGAATGCTTATCTAATATTTGATAGTATTGAGGTTAATACTAATAGCTTTCGGTAAAACTACGAGCCCTGAAAATGGTAGTCAGTTGACTGCCCCCATCGGTTAGGAGGTCTATGCCTCAGGTTACAACACCGATTTACTCAATTAAAATGTTGTCCTCTAAAATATGTCTTAACCTTTAACTATGTACGTGAAATTTTTGTTACGAACATTTGGATGTGCGGTTTCACAGACCGCTACCTTTAAAGGCTGTATTCTATCTAGTGTAGAAATGTTGACCACAAAAGTACTCAAAATGATCTGAATATTAAAATTCCAAATTGTTTTAAGCATCCAGAGTAGTCAAAGTCTTAGCAATCAGTTTTTCGTTAGTGTAAGTTAGTGGAGTGATAATATTCATATGTGCAAACACACCAATCGATGGGATCTAATCATGAATAAGTTCAACATGTCAAGCAACTGTCATGAATAAAAAAAATTCAAAATTCAGACCAAAAATTAAAGGGATAGTTATATAAATAAGAAAAGGATACATGATGTGTTTACATGAAAATGTAAACATTATTTTGACCATATATTTGAATAAATACCATTGACCGGTGTGTTTGCACATATGAATATAAACACTCTACTAACTTACATAATATCTCAAAACTGATTGCTACGATGGTGTGACTACTCGGGATACTTACAACTGTTTGAGCACTGTAATAACTTGTATAAAATTGGAATGTTGTGATCAACATTTTTCTGATGCTTAGCGTTCCAGTTCTAATTTGTATTCCTTTTACGAGCTACGAAGTGTATATAAAATATGTAATTTATATGAATATGTACTTGTTTTCAAATAAAATCTAACCACATAACAATATAAGTTGCTTTTTAGACGTTTTTACTCTAGATCACTTTATAGGAAGATTTATCTAATAATCCAGACAAAATAAACTTTTGAACTTGCTTGCATTCGCATACACCTAAAAATTGCTAGAGGTTTTAAATACACCATAATAAAAGAAATATAAAAAGTCATCATTGACTGAACTTCTGCTCAAAGGTCAAAAAGATTAGATTCTTGCTTTTTTGTCGTAAACAGCAACTCTTATCGCAAAAGTTGGTTAGACAAAGTTGTAGATCATGTAATTACTTACAAAATTATTCTCATTATTTTTATGAACGGATCACCATTTCCGAGCTATCGCGATTTCAAAATAGGAAGATGTCATATCTATCATATAAATAATTCCTTGTTCTCATAGAATGACTCATATGACCAAAGTTTCAAATCATACTATGGAGAGTGAAATTTTATACTGATAAAATACGATTTCTTCCAATTTTGAAATCGCGATATCTCTGAAATGGTGATCCGTACAAAAATAAAAGGAGACCAATTTTGTCATTGTGACATGATCTACAAATTTGACAACTTTGCAAAAATGCAATTTTTTTTTTCCCTTTGACCTCCAATAAAAAAATGCCGATGTCCAATCGATAGCGATTAGTTTTACCATAAAATATAAAGAATAGAGAAAAAAAAAACAATTTTTTTTACAATAGTTCAACTTGTGTATTTGTAGGTAGTTTTCATAAAATGGTTTAAAACATTGCAGGCATATTGGCTTTTGACAGCCTAGGCAAGTGTGAGTCATCTTTCTTTTTGTCTTTGGTGGGCATAGTTTACACGTCTTACATTTAGAAATAATGGTTTCCTAAATTGGTAGCTCCTAGAATGGCATACCAGGTCCCAAAACTCAGCCCAATTTATTACACAAACGTGGACGTACGGTCTATAAGAATAGACCGCTCTCAAAATTTAAAGTGATATTACTTACGAAACCTACAGCGATTCTCATTTCTCTCTCAACAGTCGTTTTACCACTTAAACTAAAGCTACTAAGACCGACAGACATGTGGGGTAGGTACGCGGGATTAGAGGGATACGTGAATCACAAACTGCAAGCGGTCTGTGAAACCGCACGTCCAAAGTTAAAGGTTAAATATATTAATGTTACTAGTGCCTTTTTGATAAACATCAACCACTCATTAAAATAACAAAAATATCATTTATAATTATGTTTATTTTTTATTTTCCAGGACGTTACACTTAAAGGCCATTACCTAAGCACACCCACAGTGATGTCAAACATATCCTTAGAACTTCAATACTCAGACTACGAAAACGAGTATTTAAAACTGAAGTCTATCCTAACCGACAAATCCAACGGTCCAGTGCGAGACTACAGGTTCGCTCTGACGTGCAAACATCCGTCTACTAACTTGGACCTCGATATGAAGTCAGATATAAACATACACAGTCGCTGGTATTATTTCAACAACTACTATAGATTCCAGAAGTCTTTGTTTTACCAGAAGTTGAGGCATAGTAAGCTGTTGGTTGATATGGCGAATAATGCTGTCAATTGGGAAGTAAGTACAACCATTTAAACATATACTTACGCCTTTTTACTTTCGGAGTAGGCGGAGACACAGCCCGTCATTTGCTTCTGTCAAAACAATGAAAAGATATTTAGTTAGTCTTATGTTATAAACTTCGTAAGACTGATTCATTAATACTTTGGTGTAGGTTTACGTTTGCGTGCGATTGTGAATGTGAAGTGTGATTATTTGCTTGTAGTTTTAGCCTGTAAAAGGATAAAAAGGAAAGAAAGGATTAAATTGTAAGAATACTTATATTGTAAGAACTGAATTGTGTACCTACCTTTATGGAAGAAAGTATAAAAAAAAGTAAAAAAGATATTAAAACTTAAATTAATACTTTGGTGTAGGTTACGGGTACGTGTGCGTGTGATTGTAAAGTCCTAGGCATGATTCTTTGCTTGTAGTTTTAGCCTATAAAAGGATTAAATTGGTTTATATAAGCTTCTAAATGTTAAAAAGTCTGCATCATCCTTCTAATATTATAAACGCGAAAATTTATGAGTACGAATGGATGGATGGATCAATGTTTGTTACTATTTCACGTAAAAACTACTGAATGGATTTTAATGAAACTTTACAATAATGTAGCTTATACATCAGAATAACACATAGACTAGAATTTATAACGATAATCGACATCCGCTAGGGCGGAGCCACGGGCAAAGGCTAGTGAGATCATATTTTAACACATCATATACAGGGTGGAAGATTTTAACCTTACCTGGAGGGGAAGTACTCTAAAAACTGAAGTTTGTGAAATTCCCCGAAAGAAAACATTCCTTTATTTTTAAAGGGAAACAAAACTACATTCAAGGACTTTTTGAATACTTACTTGCCACACCCGGTAATCGAACCGACTAAAATCCGAAAGTAACATCCTGTATTTTTATGGCATCAATTGATAGTGTCAATCATAAGAAACAAATCTCTCTATCAAAAACAGTGAATTAAATGAAAGAAAGTCCATAAATTTTTAACTTATAAATTCAGTGCCAGCAGATACAGCATTTTAGTCAAAGAGTCGAAACCTTATCAACAATAAATATAGCTTTATTGATGATAAGGTACCTACTGAAACCTTATCAACAATAAAGGTAACTTTATTATTAATAAGGTTTCCACTAAAACCATAAAGGTAACTTTATTGTTAATAAGGTTTCGTCAGCAATAAAGGTAACTTTATTGTTGCTTAGATTTTACTACATAAACTAAAGCCAAATATTTATTTAAAATGAGTACTAAATGAATGAACTTTGTTTCTAGATAGGTAGGTAGGTTGATTGGAAACCTCCACGCGGTGTACCCTAGGCAATTGCGAAAGAATTGCTCTATTGGTGGTTACCTTATTCGTCTTCATCTTAGCGTTAATCCTAGTCGCATCCGAATGGGGTCCGCTTTACCAGTGTCACTGCGAAATTATGTCTCACCGTGTAATCACCGTGATGCGACTGCCATTTAACCTCCACAACGCAAAGGCGATATCGATATATCGAAATATTGCAGTTAGACCAGTTGTTGGACTTCTTAAGGCTCCAAGTACCCGTAACGATTGCCTTAGATGATCGTATGGCAACCGGGACGTCTGCGTTCTCTCTGAAGCACAGCCAGACCAATCCAAATACCCATATTCATGTATAAATATTTGCACTAAGCGGGGATCGAGCCTGCGCCTCACCACCGCCACATCACAGACACTGTCATTGTCGTTACCTTATAACGTGTTAATTGCGACCTAAGACGGCGTGCGGTTTTAGTCGGTTTGAGTCAAATACCCCTACTGTCCAGTTGTGGTATCCGCACAAATAAAGGAGGAAGAAATTATATTTAAATATGAAATTTATTGTTAGTGTGATATCAGAAGAGCCTTTAAATTAAAGTGCTTTATTTTGTCAAATTTAATTTATAAGTTAAGATTTCAACGATTTTCTTTAATTTACCATGTTCGCTTGAAATATTTGATCCTTATGATTGACCCTATCGATTGATGACATAAAAATACAATATGTAATTTTTTTGGATTGTACTTAGTTCGATTACCATTATGGCAAGCGAATCTGCGAAAATCTAAGAATGCAGAATGTTTCCTTTGAGTGAGATTCGCTATACTCGGTAATTAGAGTAGTTCCCCTTCAGGTAAGGTCAAAGTCTTCCACCCTGCATATATGCCCGGACCCGGGCAGTCAGTATTTTTTAAAGACTCTCTCTGGACTACTCTATGAATATGTGTGTTATTCAATAGTAAAAAGGCTCTACAAAACCGAATAAAGACGATCTAAACCGGACTCTTAATACGATAACGTTGCAGTGATCGTAGCTATGTCCCGATCACGTATACGCACAAGCTAACCAGTAACTACTGCTAATGTAACAAGTCAAACATACTTACTTCACTTACAGCGTACCAACGAGACGTACTACTACAAAGTGAACGGCACCTGGGAGCTCATCTATCCCGACTATAAGCTGAAGGCGTGGGTGACCCGCCCCACTGGCAACGACACCGGGGTTGCCACCCTTTCCATGTTGAAGAAATCCATTTTAGCGCATTATAATAGTACTGATGGTAAGTACACCTATAAAAAAGGTTTAGTTAGCACAAGGAAACTGACGATTACAGTATGTGTATGGGTTCCACCAAGATCTTCGGGGGCCCAAGTCAACCTCACAAGTGAGTCACTACACCTAATGATCAACGGACGATGCTTTGGCGCAAACTCATATGTAAACGGGTGAAACGGCAGTGCCTATCACATTTGTTTGAAGAACCGTCACCAAAATAATCGCTTTTTTTTCTTCTACAGATATTTCGTACCACATGATAGGTCAAATAGTGGACACCCGCTTCGCAAAGCTCGACTCATGGCGCGACTTCGACGATGTGTCCACAGTCGACTTCGCCTCATATATCCGACTCAATCACTCCCGCCTTCTAACTAGTGCCATTAAATGGCGCCCAGAAATTTTCGCCGAAGCGAAATCAGCAGCGGTTTACACATTGAAAGCTTTATATGGACAGATAAATGACACTTTAATCATCATCAAAGAAATGCCTATGGAAGCCCACATGGCTTTGAAAGGTATATGGTTAGATGCTAAACCAAGAATAAGAGACTTTTTAGATGACTTAAACGACTTGCATGTCATTAAAGACGATTTGGATGAATTTGAACGTTTCCTAAACCAATCCTATAGCAACAACGATTTCTATGTGAAGAATATTGTGGAGCTGACTTACTCTGTTCTAGATGAAATGGCTATCAGGAATCATTTGGAAAGTTTGCCCGGGATAGTGAACGATATGTGGGGAATGATGGGCAATACAAGCCAGTCGATCAAACAAAGTTTGACGTACATAGTCGATAATATTAAAAAGGCTTACTCTAACTTTTTAGCAACTCTCAATAAAGTATTAGAAGCTGACTTCATGGAGTTAGTTTCGGATAGATTAGAGGCTATGATTATGCAGTATGATAGCTTTATAAGAGATTTGCACATGAAGTTCTTAGAGTATTGGGAGGAAACTTGGGTGAATGCTACCAATCGGTTAGCTAAATATTGGCAAGAGTTACTCAAGTCCATAGAGCCGTTGTTTTTCAAAGTTTTGCATTACACCGAGTCGTTTGTGTTCACTCTATGGAGAGGTGTGATGGATTTCTTCTTCGATAGAACTCAGGAGTTGACTGATTCGCCATATTTCAACTATGTATCCACGTTTGGACAGGAGATGGATAGGTAAGTTTGTAATATAAAATTTTCTTATATAAATATTTCATAAATACAGGATTACTAGTAACTCAACATATTCCTATCAAGGGGTGTTAGAGGACCCAAAATGCTACAAGTTTAATCCCCCATATGTACGGCTATTGATTTTTGGTCATACATATGGGAGGGTCAAAATTGTAGCATTTTGGGAGGACCATTGTAGCATTTTGTAGCATTCAGGGGAGTTAGAGGACTAACACCCCCTGACAGGAATACGTCGAGTTACCAGTTACCCTGTATGTGATGTTCTTACACAGTTTTATTTATTTATCATTAATTATTTCATTTACTCATGAGCCTTGATGGTTTTGTTTCATCATTTCTATACATACGAACATTTGGACCAAACCGCCACAATACTTTAGTATCCATTGAATTAACACGTTATTCCCATTCTCAGAATCTATAAAGATCTGATGAACAACGACTTAATCACGAACATAAAGAAGTATAGCAAGAAGCTATTCGACGTCGTGTGGAACAAAATCGAGAAGTACATTCCGTTCAAAGACGAGCTTATGCAACTGTACACAGAGTTTAGAAACGCGTGGCAAGATTTCCTGAAGACTAAACAAGTTGTCTATATTAGGGAAAAGGTGAGTCAGATGTTGTATCCTTATATCTTAAGACTTATTGTTGCGACCTACAACTGTGCCTGTAAGATCCAAATTTCACAGACTTTACCATTAGACGGATCTACTTCATATAAACCAGTGGCCCGAAAATGCCATGCCTAATCATTGGTCAAGATAGATTGCTGGACAGATTGTCGCAGATGCCTGAATGTTGTTTTCATTTCTCATACTCGCAAAGTTGTATATCTAACCCAAGTACCGGGTGGAAAACGTTGCGTCCCACCCTAGGGCGGAAAAGACAGATAAGTAATTACATTCCCTTTCTAGGGCAGGAATGAACTTTAAGAATAGAACTAAATTTGGTTACGTGGTATGCTAGGAACATTTTTACATAACAAAAAAAAATATCAATAAAAATTAAAAACGGAACTGCGGCCTTGTGAATATATAAACAGCCGGTGTGAATTATTAAAATATACTCGTACGTACCATTCTACCATATAGTAATAAAGCGGTATGTTCCATTTTTAAAGTTTTTGGCTGTGCCGAAATTAAAAATCTCGGTTTTGTACAATAATATTCGTTTCAAATGACTTCAAGCGATTCTGAAATGTTGACCTCAGATTCGGTCAAATACAGTAGTCGAAAATCTTTTGCCAGAAATTTCAAGGAAAAGATATTTAAAAATATACAATGATTTTACGAAGTGGCGAACAGACAAGAAAATAAAAGAACTACTATTTTTACTTTCCTCTTTGGCGACCCTCTTTCCTGAGACTTTACCTTCAGCTTACCATCAGGCGAGGTGAAGTCAAATTGATGTGTCCTATATATAAATACTAGCTGTTGCCCGCGGCTCCGCCCGCGTGAATGTCGGTTATTGCTTAGTGTTGATCCGACGCTATTGAGCATTAAATTCGCCTCTCTACTCAACTTTGTCCTCGACTATGTACTCACCTCTGTTCTCGACTTTCTACTCGCCTCTATATTCGACTCTCTACTCGACTTTCTACTCGCCTCTATATTTGAATTTATACTCGACTCTCTACTGACTTCTCTGTTCCCCTCTCTACTCGACTTTGTACTCTTCTCTATACTCGCCTTTCATCCATTGGCCTCTCTACTTGCCCATCCATTCGATTCTCTTTTCACCTCTCTACTTGACTCTTCCCACTCGCCTATCTACTCGCACCTCTACTCAACTCTCTATTCTATCTCTACTCGCCACTACATTCAACTTTCCTCTCGCCTCCCTATTCGTCTCTCTACTCAACCCTTTACTGCATTCTATTTGATTCTATACTCGCCTCTCCACTTACTCTCTAGTCGCATATCTACTCGTCCCTATCGCAATCTCTACTCGCCTCTCCACTCGCTTCTATATTTGGTTCGCTATTCGACTTTGTCCGTTCCGAAGCTCTAATTCACCTTTTTACCAAATTTCATGAGGACATCTTAAAAGAAATTCTTACTATTTATGCCATATTCACCCCCTTTTTTGTGCCAATAAAAAAATAGAAACTTTAATCCCATAGCCCTATTCCCCTTCCCCCCTCCCTCTTCCATCCCTTTTTTCGCTATAAGGGGTAGCCTATGTCCATTTCAAACCTCAAATCCATCTCTATACCAATTTCATCAGATATCTTCAAAATTGTCAAACTTACACACCCTTGCCCTATTCCACCCCTTCAACTCCCTTTTTCTCAATTAAACGTAGTCTATGTCCATTTTCGAGCTCTAATCCATCTCTGTACCAAATTTCACCAGGATATCATCAAAAATGACAAACTTTCATACTAACTATCCAGTTCTTATCCCTCCCCCACCCTTTTACCACATTATTCGCGATAAAAGGTAGCATATGTTCGTTACCAAGCTCTAATTAATCCCTGTACCAAATTTCATCAGGATATCTTCAAAACTGTTAAACTTTCATACCTTATTACCCCCCCCCCCCCCCTATGCCTTCATCTTTGCGTCAATAGATAGCCTATGTTCGTTCCCAAGCTTTAATCCATCTCTGTACCAAATATATCATCAGGATGTCTTCAAAATTGGCAAACTTTCATCCCCTATAAACCCCCCCCCCCCCCCATCCCCCATTTTATCCTCGTCTTTCGCGACAAAAAGTAGCCTATGTCCGTTTCCAAGCTCTAAACTGTCTCTGTACCAAATTTCATCAGGAAATCTTAAAAATGATAAACTTTCATCCCAAGGCGCCAGTCCCCCCCTTCTACCCACCTTTTCGCGATAAAAGGTAGCCTATATCCGTTTCCAAGCTCTAAACTATCTCTGTACCAAATTTCATCAAGAAATCTTCAAAAATGACAAACTTTCATCCCAAGGCCCTAGTCCCCCCTTCTACCCCCCTTTTCGCGATAAAAGGTAGCCTATATCCGTTCCCAAGCTCTTATGTACCTCTGTACCAAATTTCATTAAAATATCTTCAGAAATGACAAACTTTCGTAAAAACTTTCATCCCCTATTTAACTCCCCCCCCCCCCCTTAAACCCCCTTTTCCTTGATAAAACGTAGCCTATGTCCGTTCTCAAGCTCTAATATATCTCTGTACCAAATTTCATCAAGATCGGTTCAGTGGTTTAGGCGTGAAAGCGTAACATACAGACAGACAGACAGACAGACAGAGTTACTTTCGCATTTATAATATAAGTATGGATAAGTATAATAAGTATGGATTAAAAAATCTTTATATTCGAAATGAAAAGTACAGTGCTTAACGCGGGTGAAATTGCCCATTTCACCCTCAAACTATTGGCGCTCTCGGGTGAAATGGGTCACTTTCCAGCCTTGATTAACAATCTACTATTTTCTAATGGGGATAACCTAGTTTATTATTATTTTACAACGGTGCAAAATAATAATAAACTGCAACCAGTTCCACCAGAACGTTCGCTGTTGTCTATTTAGTGAAGTCCTTCAATGACCTTTAATGAAAGAAAAAATTATAGACGGTGAGCTTCATTATTCTCATATAATCTGTTGCAAACAATTATGTACACACATACTTAAAACATAGGTATATTATAACTTCAATACTATTCTTAGTCACCAACTAAGAACATAGGCGATCTTATAGCGCATTATTCCTTATTATGGCTGTAGTAAACAAATATTATCAAGAACTTAATATTTCTATAACAGGTACTAGGTAAGTATTATGAATATAAGTAATACAAAAAATTTGAATAATTGAACAAGTCAAATAGTTTAACACATCGCAAGCAATTCTACCATTGAGCAAGGCGCCGTGCAACATTTTATTAGAATAATTTGTCTGGTCCCCGGTTTATTTAATGTCAGTTCTTGGTTAATACGTGACATTTCATCTGAAACCAAAAATGTGTGAGGAGGCAAATAAGGAGGAAGATGCAATGTAAATGCGTTGTCCGGACTCTAAAATGGCGATAATAAAATGATGACAGTAAAATGATGACCAACAATCAGCGATGCGTTAGTGCACTACGGAAAAAAGACGTCTAATAATGAATTCGTAATAATAATATTACTATTGGTATACCTAAATAAAATCATACGATTCTTATAAAATAATAATATGGACTTATTATTAATATGTTACTATAATTTTGTGAAATTTCGTATTTGCGCCATTTTTGCAAGCCGTCATGTTCCTGCATGACGTATCTTCAGTTTATAATACATCATTGGGAATACGGGGATGATGAGAAAGACATTGTTACAGACCCAGAATAATCAGGATACAAGTTAACTTTTTTGTATACCTGATAATGCGGCAGAAACACAAAAATTTATTGAAATAGTTATTAATTTATCAAATATCCCTGATCCCTGAGGTTGTAATTGTTATAAATATTTGATAACTGATTGCATGCTAAACAATAGAAATGACAAAATAACAAAGTGATTACTTACCGGAGTCTCTATATAAACGGCACAAGCTGCCTAACAGAGAGTCTGCTACCGATTTCATGCATGCCGTTATAGATGACTCCTTATACGTTGTTGTTAAGATGTGGGATGAAGCAATGTTCTGGCTGCACAGCATCATTAGCACTAGTATGGAGTATTTGAAGTACATTTTTGATCTAAAAATAAATAAAGATCAATGAATCCTTATAAATAAATACTAATCGTTACACACTAGTCACGTTCAACTTTGATAAGATAGTAACATAATCTTGACTGAACATTTAACAAAAAAAAACAGGTGATAAACGTTACAGGAAAACAAACAGTTAATAAGTACATTGATATTCAAGCCTCGTGGATAACTTCTCTTCACGATAAGTAATAACTGTGATTGCAAAACTTGTATTCACAGAGTAGCTTTTATTCCGGCACCACTGGCGCAGGAGTTGAAACTTAAGTGATCATATATATGAGTTTAGTACCAAAATGGAATGTTGAATGTTATATAAATAACCCAAACATCAGGGTTGCATTCGGGGGAGGGCAACCGGGGCCGCTACCCCAGGCTTCCACAAGTCGCGCACATTGTCGTACATTAAGCTTAGATCGTTCGATAGTGAAAAGAGTTTGGAGGAATCGGATTATGCATCTTCACCCCACACTGCCCGGAGCGCACCCGATCAAACGCTTGTAACCGCCTCTACGTCCCTAAATCCGGCCCTGCCAAACATAGTTTATCAACATGACCCGTGATAGATAAATGAGTACGTAATTAAACATCACGTTTAACTATTTAACAAAGTAAAAGTTATATTTAGACAAAAATGACGGATATAAATGTTGTTTACTAGCTGTCGCCCGCGGCTCTGTCCGCATTAAGAAATGGAATTAAAGTACAAAGTTCTTTTTTTGTTGAATATAGTACAAAATGTGATGTTTACAGTATAATGTAGGACACATTATACTGTAAACATATTCTGCCGGTTCTGGCGTACAAATTTTACATTTTGATTTAATTAAATAATTATCCAATAATTGCAATACAATACAAAATAATTCAAATCAGTATAAAGAAGTTTCATTTAAAAAATCGTCAATATTGTAATGGCATGTCCTTTAAATTCTTTTTAAACATGTCAATACTTAAATTCTTCCAAGTGTTAGGTATCTTATTGTATATTATATTTTGGAGCTAAACAAAATATACTACTCCCAATAAGACTCGGCCCTGGGGGTGAGAGTGCTCACGCTCTCCACCCTGCTCGCGGCAATGGTCCGCTGCGCGGATGCGTGGGCGGCCAGCGCCTCCCTCTGCGAGCAGGTCATGTGTGATGTCGCTTATCGCGTAGTGTCGTAAATTTTAGCACAGAGTCGAGCATTGAGAGCTTAATACATACTCTTCTCGCCTCTCTATTTGACTCTTTACTCGACTTTCTACTTGCCTCTCTACTCGATCCTCTAATCATCCCTGTTTTACTCTCAACTCGACTCTACTCAACTCTGTACTGGACTCTTTACTCGCCTCTCCACCTGCCTCTCTCCACTTCAATATCAAATTCTTTATTTTTCAAAATTTTGCAACGTGATTACATATTTTGCCGTCAAATTCCGCTTAAAACTAAGTATACCACGGCTTCCTAGGTGCTACTGCAGCAACAAACTCCATTGCAATATTTTAAAATGTAAATATACGAAGAGTGAATGTACATTTGTCTAGTATCAAGATCATTAAAAGAATATTAAAAAAAAGACGGGTTTCACTCCGGGAATGCCGGCTGAAGTGAAAACTTTTTCGTTCTTTCTTTCTTCGTTATATACAGAGAAAAAGATAAAATAACACACCATACCTTACCGTACCATACCTATATTATAGTGCCAATCATAGAACCTATCACTAATTTTCTGTCAAAAGAAATTAATTAATTACAAAAAGAAAAAATAATCACAAAAAGTAATAAATTACAAAAATAAAAAAAAAACACAAAAAAACTGTCAGAAGCCCAGGTTCGAACCCGGTACTATCTGAAACCATAAGGACTTAAAGTTGAAGTGCTTACCGCTAAGCTACGAAGCTTCTTAGCGTACCTAACAAAATATATAACAATCTGTAGCTAATGTTGTATGACGTTAGTCGTCGGTTACGGTTCAAAGGTCAAGTGATCCTGACGCGAGTTTAATACTTTTTACCCATCCAACGCCGCTTAAGAAGTTTTCACTTCAAAAACTTACCCATCTACTCGCCACTCTACTCGACTTTCTAACTTACATCTCTATTCGACTCTCTGCTCCCATCTCTGCCCTTTACCTTGTTCCTTCCCATTTGTCTCTCTTTTCTACTCCACTATGTCTTTCCCCAAGTTCTTATCATTCTATCTATTTCATCGGGATTTATTCATTGATGAACTTTCATTCAAAGGGAAGTTGGCATTTCGTTCGGTTTGCTTTTTGTTACTTTATCGCGGTATCAAATTCGAACGAACGGTAATGATGAACGGAATTTTATAATTTTTATGGTGTTGGATAGGGTACACTTTCAGAAGGATATCGAAGAAGTCCGCATCTGATGCCGAGATCCTATCCATTTCTTTACCCGTCCATCTTCGTATTAGGGATGATCGGACATTACGACTTAGGCGGGAGTTAGTGCACGTCATGCACTATTATTTACTTTAAAAGTTTAAAGTGGACAACCCTTTCGGTGCGTGAATGTATCCACGTATATGTGACGGACAGGTACACGCGTGGCGCTGGACAACGACAGAATCAGCTCTTGACTTGCCCACCAGCTTGGCGTTTACAGATGTTCAATACTTGAATGATTTTTAGAAAAAGAATCCAGCTAGGTGTCTTTGGTATAACTGTGACAAAATATTTGTGTAACTTATAGTATTCGTATGCCCAAAATGTAACGTTTTCATCGTATTTTTAATCATTTTATGATTTCAAGAAATTTACCATATAAATAATTTATTTAATGTAACGTATATTTATGTAACTGACTGCAAATAAGCGCTTTGGTGCAAGCTGTAAGCTTATATTGCTAATAATGAATGAATAAATGAATAAAATTGAGAGAAGACTTCAAAATAACAGGAAAAAGCGCCTAATTTGTTTATGGTAGCAATCATGTCGTTTCGTTTTCAAAAAATGAATTTTTAAACGCTTTCTATTAAAATTACTGTATACCTAGTCAAATTTTCCCCAGTAAAGCCATAACAGTGGTGAAATGTGGAAATTTTCAAAATGGAAATTGGTGGAAGATGGTTCTTCCCTCAATTTAGTTTATCGAATTTAAACATCTCTTCCGTCTATGCAAAAGGAAGCTGGCAGGAATTGAGCTATAAGGATCCCTCGCCACTATCACAAAATATGAATTCGTGTATCAGGATTTCTCAGAATTTCACTACTATGGGAGCTAAATAGGCGATGAACCGTTATACGTTAAGGCCATAATTTCCGAAATGGATTTTTATGATCTTTTTTTTCTTGGAAAGAGAAGGGTGGTACCTGGTCAAGGTAGTCAGAATCAGATGGCGGGATGCGTAGGCAAAGATGCTGTATCTGTTACTTTTACATAATTTGAGTATTTGCCTCTAAGATCATGATGATAAACTGATGATAAAAACAAATAACAAACTAAGCAAATGATCAACGATGGATCCGTTAAATACATACTTACAACTCACTATAAACCGACTTCAAGAAACACTCTTAGAAGTCAGTGCCAACTTGGTTGAATGTGCCTGAAGTACTATGAATTTATATATGCTTTATCGGGCTATGCACCGTCTTCTAACAAAACAGCTGTAATATCAGTAACTTTTTTTTCAGTTCCTCTTTTTTGTTCCCTTTGTCGGTTTTACTCGTTAAACATTTAATTATTAGCTATAAAGGTTAGTCCATGTCCGTTCTTAAACTCTAATTCAATTCTACATCAAATTTCATCAAGATTGGTTCAGTTGAGTGTTTTAGGCGTGAAAGGCAACAGACAGATAGACAGGGTTCCTTTCACATTTATAATGTTAGCACAGTCTAACGAACTTTCATACAGAGTTACAGACTCGTTATGTTATGATATTAGTATGAATTACCCAGGATGGTATGGATCTGTGTCGTAGCGGTACTGAACGCGGCTGTTATACGCAGGAGGCGCGTATTCGATTCCCGCTCAGTGCAAATATTTGTATGCATGAATATGGGTATTTGCATTGGTCTGGTCGTGCCTCAGAATGCGCGTTAAGCCGTCGGTCTCAGTTGCCACACGAACAGCCACGGCAGTCGTTACAGGTAGTTGAAGCCCTCAAAAGTCCAACAACTGGTCTAGTTGCAATGCTTCGATATCGCCTTTGGGTTGGGGTGATTCAGCCAAATCCGCAGTTAAACTGGTAAAAGCGGACCTAGTGCCTGGTAATAGGGAGTGAGCCTATTGTCGTATTCCGGGCACTATTGTTGACTCGAGCCATGAATTTGAGGCTGAATCTGGGCTGTATATATCTGTCTGATGTGAATCAGCCCTATATCCCTTAGTCGCCTTGTACGACACCGCGTGGGAAGAGATGGGGTGGCCCAAATTCTACTCTGCCGGGGACCACGCGGCTGAAGAAGATGACCCAGGATATTAAATTTAATGCAATTACAAATAAATAACAGGAGATATAATAATAAGAAAATGTACTAATCGAAATGACAGTTCTTATATATTCTGTTGTGAACGAAACAGCGTGATCGCCATCTAGTTGCATTTTTGTAACTAAATTGTAAAATTGCAAATTTTAATTTATTGATTAAATACGAATCTATATACACAATTGTGTATGTAAAAGTAAAGTCTATTTATTCACATAGTTGTTTAGATATGATAAGCTATTAAAAATCTACCATAAGAATAATCTCAAGCAAAAAAGCGACATTATTGTTCACATCTCTGGTTCTATTCAACCGATTGCGATCAAACAAACGAAAGATTTTAAGTCTGAGCAAGCCCTTTCTGTCAAAAAAACCGCATCGAAATCCGTTCAGTAGTTTTTGCGTCTATCGCGAACAAACAGACAAGGATTCCAAAAAATATATTTTCGTGATCAGTATCGTTAATATAACATACTCCAAGTATTTTTTTTTAATATCTCCAATGTACAGACACGACTACTTTACAATTATATAATAGTATAGATACTTATTCTTCATCTTAGCGTTAATCCCAGTCGCATCCGAAGCTTTCAACTCGGAGTTTAGGGTCCGCTTTTTCCAATCGCGCGTTTGGTTGATCTTCGATATTTTCAGACCAGAGGCGGGGGAGACTGTGGGCAGACTGGGCGACCACCCACGGCCTCGCGGTGCTAAGGGCCTCGCATCATAGCCAAAATTGCAATCGCGGCGTCGATTAAGACCCTATATGGGTGATCCATATAGGCGGAGACCCTGAAGGTCAGGCACGTGCAGATGCTGCCTGCTCCGCAGCACACGATGGCCATCAGGGCCAACGTGGAGTACGATATCCTTTGCCGCGGGGAGTATCCTCGCCGAATCGCTACCATATAAGCTGGAGGCGAAGTCGAGCCTGAAGAAATCCGGGCGTGCGATCATAGCTGCATAGGGACATGATAACGGAGTGGGAGCTGCGACTTGGGCAACCATGCGTAGGGTACACTGTAATATTGGCGGCAAAATCCAGCATGGGGAAGTGGCTAGAGGGACCACACGGCAGCCTTTCGTACCAGATGACGTAGGTGATCACCGGGCACGGATCCATAAACAGCCAACGTCCGAGTGCCATCAAAGTGACACGAGCCAGGACTCGGGGCTGCACATGCTCACCAACTACCACCTCGGCTTCTACCAAGAAGCCGAGGTGGTAGTTAGTAGCGGCCCTATGAGTGGAAGTTCTCTCGCTCGCCGCCTTGCTCACGGCGATGAGGCAGTAGGTAAACTTGGGGCCCACATGGTCCGCGACGAGCGGAGGTGGCTTGGGCGTCAGAGTAACCATCGTCCTCTATGAGCTCGGGCCTGGAGGGTGACGGGTGGACCCATCTGTTACCCTAGCAGAAGCAGGCCGAGCGGCTGCTAGAAGGAAACTTTGGGCCACAGGCTCAGACTAAAAGAAAAACATAGACGGAACACATAGAAGTCGCGTCTTAAGCCGCCGAAGGTTATAGGCTAAGGTTATAGGTTCGCGTTTGACCACTATCTTATAGCTGTTGGTAAGTGATGATGTATGGTTGACGGTGGAGCACGCTTGCCTAAAAGTTACCTTCCACGTTGTAACTATCCGGAAACACAGATTTGGGCAGGGTATTCCTCTCTTTGGCGGTCATTTTCATCATCTTCATTAAGACTCGGAGCTCAGGGTCCGCCTTCCGGCTTTTCCTCCTCCACTTCGTACAAACTTGGATGTCCGTGGTAGTGAGACCATTTGCACGCATGTCACCCTCCATGACGTCAAGCCAGAACGTTTTACCTACCTTCGTACTACCCTTCTACTTGGACCCGGCGGGGATGCCATTGCCAAACATTTATTACCCACGTGGCCTGGCGGTTGCCGCATAATTTGGTCGCAACAGCAAAGGTGGCTCCCTTGCATTTTATCTGTGATGTCACGGACATGAAGGCTGCCGCGGATGCGAGTGTTCCATCCCCATGACACGCAACTCTTGCTTGTGACACTCCAACAGCGGCCACGCCTCACAGCCGTATAAAAGGACAGGCCTAATGATCGTTTACAGACCTGCCCCTTCAACCTTCAACCGCGCGGATCTGGGATCTGAATTTCACGTGGTCTGACGTGAAATTCAGATCCCAGATCCGCGCGTTTGACCAAGTCATCGCCATGGGGCCAGGTGTGGGATCTGTTAATTTTGAAGCCACGTAGAATACGTGGCTTCAAAATTCTATGTCTAACCACAGAATAGATAATAGTACTAGCGTACGTATCGCCAAATCTCTTAATACGTATAAGTAGAATGCCGACGGGGTATCGGTGGCGCGTCGCCGTACGTAGCATTTGATGATGGAAGGGGCTTGGAGAGATTAGGCTGTGAAGGTCCAGCTTGCACTCCCCGAAGTGCATTCGATAATATACCAAGAGACATGAAAATCTTCGCCACTCTTCTAGGCCCTGACTGGGGCATCGTTATTGATGAAAATCTTGGCTCGTTTCTCTATCGTATCAAGTGGTTCAAGCTGGTACTGCGCTGAACCATCTCAGAGGTGCGAGCAGTATTCTATGCATGATCTAACTTGAGGTTGGTAGAGGACGAGTAGCTGTTCTGGCGTGAAGTACCGTCGCACCTTCGATAGAATTCCCAGCTTTTGGCAGCTACTTGAGCCTTTGCCGAGATGTATGGGTCTAAGTTGAGTGTAGGAGTAAGAGAAACGCCAAGAAGCTCGAGAGTACGGGATCACCTCTGAAAGTGGAGTTCGGCTGGAATTGGCTCCACTTCGCAGAGAAGAGACACGCCTCGGTCTAGTTGCGTTGAAGTTGAGCAAGTTGGCATCTCGCCAATCGCATTCTGCCTGCATGTCCAACTGCTCTACCATGGCTTCCCTAAGAGACCGGATCTCGCCCATGCTGGCATGGGGGCCCGACTCCTAACTCTCTACAACCGTGCTGTCGTCTGCGTACTCAATGATTCCGGGCTTGAGCAGATCATTGATGTGCAGCAGAAAAAGTGTATCAGAAACTACCGACCACTGAGGGATCCCAGCGTTCATTTCTAATTAGTCCGATGAGCTATCATCAATGACAACTCCGACTGATTGTTCAGGAAGTCGGCAATCCGTGCACACGGCAGGAGGGCCGAAGGAGGGAAGCTTGTGCCTCTCAATGGTCGGATATTATGAAAGAGTAACAAACATCACAAACTTCCACTTTTTTGTTATATTTTCATTTGTTAAGTTGTGAATTGTTTCATTAATGATTCCAATAAAAAACATTCTACTTTTACTGCCAACCATTAGTAAAAGTATGTACATTCGTATCTATGAACTATTTTTATAATAAGTAGTAGGTTAGCTAATTAACAAATAAAAATAGTGACGCCAGTAGAACATATAACAATACATTTTAATACAATCGCCACAGTACAAAGAGGCGTACGTTCGTCTGAAGTGGTGGTACGACTACTTCTTGATCGGCGAGGCGCTGGAGACTGTCGTGGACATCTTGTACGAGAAGGTCACTGACATGGCTAAAACAGCACTGCAGTATGAAGAGCTGTAAGTATTATATTATTTACTTCTTTTTTATGGCTAATAGGATCGCGTTTGACCACTATCTCACCTGCTAGTAAGTGACGATGTACCCGACGATCAAGCACGCTTGCCTAGAATTAACCTATTCACTCTAGTCTTGAAGACAATTTTTTTTAGTACCCACATAACAATTTGAAATATTTGGTATCATTCGTTCATCTTGGAATTGATACACCCTGGTGATCACAGGCGACTTTATTTATTCATCTTGTGGACTTTATCACCCACATTAATCCATATAAAAACTTTCAAAATGAATAGAAAATTCATTGAATAATGCACTTTTGTACTTTTCCAATGATTTATTTTTATTTTTGAACCTGACCGGTTTCACCGCACAGCATTCTCAAAGGTTTATTCCATAATAGGAAACTTATTTAAAGTTAATTAATCACACAAAGTTAAAATCTAGAGCCTATACTTATAACCATTCTATTACAGCCACCGAACCCCAAAAACTAATTTCATCTTCGACCCGCGAACTGGTCAGATAATCCTCGAGCAGAAACTGCCGATGTCTTGGCACGCCTTTAACAGGACCCCGGACTTCTCCGAGATAGCCGAGTACCGAGCCGTGAAAAACTTTATGGACGAATGGCTCACCACCAACAAGAGCGTGTGGAGCTTCTACTACGATATCAGACCTTATATGGACTTTGATAACTTGATGCCGCCTTTTGCTGGTGAGTTTGTCGAATATTCTCTGCCTGTACTGAAGGAAGCGTAATTGCATGTGACAGTGACGTGATTGGAAGAGTAGAGTAATTAATGAGTAGTTTACAATAAAATTATGTTGAACATATTCAAATATAAAAATATTTTTAGCGAATGAGAATCGGACCCATATCCGCTGTTCGTGACAGTCGGACGTTTAACTGCTGCGACACACAGGTTGTAAACTGAACCAGCCAGACCCCTTGCCTATTGGGGTAGGCTAGGTAACACATCATCCCACTTGATATGATACTGACACACACCGTTCATACCCATAAGTTCAAAGTTCTTAGATTTGTGCCCGTCATTGCAGGTGTGGCAATAATGACCGGCCAGGGAACACTAGCGACGTTCGACAAGCGAGTTTTCACTATATCGGAGGCGGGCACCTTCCTATTGACGAAAGACTACAACCAGGACAACTTCACGGTGCTGATGGAGAGCAACGAGCAGGGGAGGTACAACCTGGTGGTGTTGACCAGGAGGAACTTGATACACATCGATTTGTATAGAGAGGTGAGGGAAATGTGTTACACGTGTTTGTTGATCAGATTCTTACAGGTTATTCTTATTACTTATTAGATCTGATAGACGAGATAACTTCATTTAATAGACGGATCATCACTTTCGCCTAACGGAAAATAATAATATTTTCCGTTAAGTGAAAGTGATGATCCGCGATGATGGGCGTAGAAAATACTAAGAATGATGATGATTATCATTGTGAATAATCGTTCACAATGTGTTTGCGAGTAGAAGCGCGTTGCCGTGCGAGTAGAAGCGCGTTGCTGTGCGGCCCCTCCTTTGCCATCAAATGACTATGATCTTTTTCCCACGTAAGTATCAAAATGTTTTGTAATATTATGCCTCAAAAAGCCGCTGCTCTTACAGTGGTGATTGACGACTGTACAAACGAGTACGTAGGCTTTATATCTTATCCACAACTTTGTTCACAGGCAGTGTCGATCGGTCACCGAGTGCTCAGCCTGCCCGTGGTAGTCGACGGCCTAGTCATATACCGCGAGACCGACAAGCTCAAGGTGCAGGGACACAACGGCCTCGACATACTGTGCAACCTCATGTTCCACACGTGTACGATGCAGGTCTCAGGTGTGGACACTGCATTATTGATTAACCACCCCTTCTTCTTCGGAAAAATAGCAAAATTAAACATTGAATAGTGCTGTTCCTCTGAAATAATGAAGTCACTGCTTCGACTTTTCGCACAATAATAAAGTTACCAATGGAGATGTTTATACGGTTTCACGTTTACTTACAACTTTATATGAAAATGTGCAACCATGTCTCCTTTGTCGACTTGTACACTTGATAAATGAAATGGTTCCACAAAAAACTGTCGGAAGCTCACGCGAATGTTGCACATTGACGTAAAACTATTTTAACGGATTCTATCGTGGCCATATTTAGTCACCCCATGGCCATGACTGCTGACAAGTAGTCAAAACGTCGAGCTAAATGTAAATAATACCAAATAAATCGCAATAGAATCTCAGAAATTTAAGCAAATGTCTTCATTTTTAGGCTGGTACTACGGTACTTTGGGCGGTTTACTAGGCACATATAACAATGAGCAGTACGACGACCAGCAGCTACCGAACTGCACGTACACGGACTCGATCCCGCTACTCGGCCACAGCTGGAACATTGCGCCCGCAGACACCCCCACTACGATAGAAAACAAGGATCTCAAGAACGACACGCAGTGCGAGAAATTCTTCCAGAACAAAGTGTCGCCGTTACATCCTTGTTTCTCCGTTGTAAGTATTGCAGCGTAGATGTCGTTTGTCGCGACCAAACATTAGGTCTAATCTACCCCTGTATCAAATTTCACAAAAATCGGTTCAGTGGTTTAGGCGTTAAAGCGTAACAGACAGGTAAAATTACTTTATGTAATATTCGTATAAAAGTATAATTTATTAAAGTTGTACTGAGGTGTACGGGGCTCAAGCAAAATTGATCAAAACGAAAAGCCTTTCTTGCCGGCGTCTTCTCTGCCTCACTATAAAAGTGTCGATACGTTAGTAGACTAGAACCATGGAGAAGGAAATGATAGCGGAGATGTTGCAAGGCAATCGAGTCACGAGCCTTCCATATGTCAAAACGACTCAATTGGTCTGTGACGTCACCATCCAGTTCTAGTGAAACGTCCTTGCGTTCGGTTGTCATTTTTGGTCAAAAGTTCAACGATAAAAATAGCTTTAACCTGGTTTACGGATGAAGTGTGCAGTACAAGGATGTACAAAGTGTAAAGATAAACAATTTCAACATTTTAAGGGTAGGTATAACATTTCATCAGTAAGTCCACTATATTTTAATTTTAATTTTTTTGAAAAAAATGTCTTTACCGAACCATCTAACGTAGAGAAGAAATAAGTAACCTTGTCTGGCATGTATACTAATTGTAATAATAACTTAATTTATTTTATGAAAATGATCACAATAATCTCGCCCGACTTCATTAGCAATTTCAAAAATGTTATTTTATTTATTAAATGGAATATTTTGCTGAAATTGAAAATTAAAGTAAAAAAAATTGGGCCATCTGTCGGTATAAGGCCAAATCATTTAGCCCCCTAAATGATTTTGCTATAATCCAAAAGATGGCAAAAATTATTTGCCTTAAAATAGATTATTCTAGAATTGTGTGTAGCGCTTAGTGGCGAATAGTCAAACTATATAACTAAAATGATAAGGTCTGTTTCTGTTCGGTTTCGCTATGACGCACTAGATGGAGACGGGGACGAGGTATGACGTTATACCCCCCGCGTCTCCCTTCCCACCCGCATTTGGTCACGCGTTATTCTTAAGAGAAATTTGACTGTGGCATCTCCGCTACTTAATCATATTCTGTCCTCTGTGACTAGAACACATTGATCAATGTAAGTCTGTCATAAACGTCAAAATAAATGTCAGCCCCATACATTCATCAATCCATATTACAATACGCCGGCCAACGGATTGTCACTTGTCTAGGGGGCAGTTTAAAGCCGCATTTCAAACTGCGGTGGCCTATGTCCAAAACATATGTTCTGTAAGTTCTGTTTTAATGGTATTATTGGGCGCGCCAGGGTCTCGTTTCTCTTGCGACTTGGGGTAATCATATGTCAATCAATCAATCAATTAGCCCTCCGTGGTCCAATACTGGAGATAGGCCTCTTCTGCGTGCCATTTTATCTGATCCTCCGCATTCTGCATCCAGTCTGTCCCATAGCCACCTTTTTCAGCTCGTCAGTCTATCTGGCTAGGCGATGTCCTACCCTTCGTTTGCTTTTCGCTGTCTCCAATATGGGACTCGTCTGCTCCAGCGGCCAACAGGCCTTGCCTTGACGAAGTGGCTAGCTTATTCTTTATCACATGTGCCGGTAACTATACAATGTAATGTTCTCCCAGATATCAGCGCAGCCGTTCCTCAGCGAGTGCATGGCGGGCGGCGCGGCGTGCGCTCTCGCCAGCGCGTACCGCGAGCTGTGTCTGCACCAACACGTGCCGACGCACATGCCGGACCTGTGCCACCAGTATGTACCACTCTACTTATAGTACTAGCTCAATTTATAAACGCGACCGTTTGTAAGTATGGATGAATGGATGTTTGTTTCGTTTTCACGTGAACTACTACTGTATGAATTTTAGTGAAACGTTACAATAATATAGCTTATACATCACACACATGGCTACAATTTATAACAAAAACTGATATTATAGCGATAATCACGCGGGCATAAGCTAGTATAAAATAAAGTCGCTTCCAGGTGTCTGTCCGTCCCCATGTATGATTAGATCTTTAATATTACGTAACTGATTTTGATGCGATTTTTAATAAATAGAGTGATTCAAGATGAAGTTTGATATGTATTATAGTACAGACTGCTACGCGAACGGAGCCGCGCGCGGAAAGCAGATATATATATTAAAAATCGTGTCACAGTGTAACCAAACTCCTTCGCAATGGCTTGAATTATTTTTGTATATTGCGTAGGTCTGAAATTATATTGCAAATTATTTTTCATAGGGAAACCTTTTTTTGTCAGCAAAGTTAATATTTTTTCATAATTGTAAATCTATCGCCGCAAATAGCAAATCTACCACCAAATGTGATAGATCTATTAGGTATATATCGACTATTGTGTACAGAATCTGACACCGCGCGTTGCTTTTATGATAATACATCCGCGAGCAAGCAGCCGGGCAGATCTACTATTTGTCTGACAAGTCCTATTATTTTATTGATAGATAAACACCGCCCTTTTTTCATTACTGTTCTTTCTCAGAAGTAATAATATGATAATATTTAAAAGATCAACTGTTTACCTACAGCTTTAGAGATCCTCAATCTTTAAATAGGTATTCTAACTTTCTGCTAACAGGTGCACGACTCCCCAAGGCGACGTTATCGAGGAGGGCTCCTTCCACGTGTTGCAATACGTGCCGAACTCAACCGACGTGGTGTTCCTAGTGGAGGCGCTGCCGTGCAACAAGAACCTACGCAAGATCAAGAACATGGATATGTTCATTGAGGCGTTCGATATTAAACTACAGGCTAATGGATTGTCGGATAACAGGTAAAACATTGGCAGGGGCCTGTGTCGAGCACTGAACTGTGATAGACATATTGTGTAACCAACCCGCCACGGGTTTCGCCCGTAGCATGTTTTGAAACTCCGTACCACCCCTTTGTACCTGTAATTTTTATACTTAGTATTCAAATAATGTATGGAAATCCACCGGATTTGTTGACATTTATGATCACTGCTCCGCTCCCTTTACTAGCAGCACGATGACTAATAGCCTATAGGCTTCGGCGATAAACGGGCTATTCAATACAAAATACTGGCCCCTATTTCGTGGGGTTTCCTTTAACGTGAAACACACATGTTCCAGCAGGAATAGAGTTGGCGAAAGGTGCTGAAGCACCTCTACTGACATCTTAGGAGAGATCGAGCACCCGTTTACGTTCAAAATATTAATTATCTCATTGAATTTTGTACTTTTTTTACTAATAGTCAATCAAGTAACATAAAATTGAATGTCAAAATTGTAAAATACTAAATAAAATAACAATACGTAAGTCCAACTAATACAGGGCATGTGCTAATCAAACAACCCGCCCCTAGTGCAAAAGTGCCCCTCACACTTACTGCGTTGCCTCGCTGGATGGCGATGGAACGATCCGGAACGAGAGTAACCGGTCGTCTCGGTGAGCCTCTGTCCAATCTCCTTAACAAATCTTTTAGCTTCCTTGCCCCAGCTCCCCAGAATCTCCACCGCAACCGGTATGTAATGGTACAGCAACTCCAAGCCAGCGTACTTAAGCCTCTTCCTTGAGCGGCGGCAGACGGGGAGTGGATGTTGCAACTAAAGTGGCTGGCGTATTGAATTATGTAATTTGTCACAGGTACGCGATAGTCGGATTTGGTGGTCGAGGCGTTTACCGGCGTCCGCGCGCTCTGTACGTCAACAACAAAGTATTCACCAACTCCATAGAGATTTCGCAGCATTTCGACAACTTTATCATTGGTAAGAGAATTCATCATTCCAGCGTAACACCTGATAGCCCGTTTCCTCCTTCACCGGCTCCTACGGGCGTGACTACTATTTGACCCAATTGATTCATCATCTCCGCGTGACTCATGATAGGATCCAAGACTCACCTCGGAGTACGAGACCTGTCTATTCTCTCTCCTTCTTTAGATTCAGTTCTTGCAATTTTATTATGCGACTGCCGTTTATCCGCCTGACTCCCGAGAGTTAAACCTGTGCGAGAGCCTCGTCCGTTACTTAGTAGGAGTACCAGCTGACTGATGCAAGCTTGAGCCTTAGGATCTTTTAGGGCACTCATACGCCAGATACCCCGTACTATAGTACTGCCTTTAGTATTGGTATGCTAATCTTCCGCTCACCACAGATAAGGCGGACGTCATGCGCGGCAACCGCACGGTCCGCACGGATATGTTCAGCGCACTGAGCTTCGCCACGGGCCTGCCGTTCCGCACCGCCGTGCCAAGGACCTTCATGCTCATGCCCTGCTCCAAGTGCGACGCCTTCCACATGAGGGTAAAGTCACAGTATTCATTCTAGAACACTTGCCAACTGACACTGTTTCTTTTAGCCCATTTCTAATGAATATTGTTCATTTTAGCTCACTTCTAAAATGAACAATATTCTCTCATTGCTCACTTCTAACTAACACTGTACATTTTAACTCACTTCTAACTAACACTGTACATTTTAGCTCACTTCTAACTAACACTGTACATTATAGCTCACTTATAACTAACACTGTATATTTTAGCTCACTTCTAACTAACACTGTACATTTTAGCTCACTTCAAACTACCACTTCAAACTAACACTGTACATTTTAGCTCACTTCTAACTAACACTGTACATTATAGCTCACTTATAACTAACACTGTATATTTTAGCTCACTTCTAACTAACACTGTACATTTTAGCTCACTTCTAACGAACATTATACATTTTAGCTCACTTCAAACTAACACTGTACATTTTAGCTCACTTCTAACTAACACTATACATTTTAGCTCACTTCTAACTAACACTGTATATTTTAACTCATTTCTAACTAACACTGTACATTTTAGCTCACTTCTAACTAACACAGTATATTTTAGCTCACTTCTAACTAACACTGTACATTTTAGCTCACTTCTGACTAACACTGTACATTTTAACTCACTTCTAACTAACAATGTACATTTTAGCTTACTTCTGACTAACACTGTACATTTTAGCTCACTTCTTACTAACAGTGTACATCTTAGCTCACTTCTGACTAACACTGTACATTTTAGCTTACTTCTGACTAACACTGTACATTTTAGCTCACTTCTTACTAACAGTGTACATCTTAGCTCACTTCTAACTGACACTGTACATTTTAGCTCACTTCTAACTAACACTGTACATTTTAGTTCACTTCTATTTAACGCCGTACCTACATTTTAGCTCACTTCTAACAATGTACATTTTAGCTCATTTCTTACTTACACTGTACATTTTAGCTGACTTCTTACTAACACTGTACATTTTACCTCACTTCTAACTAACATTTAACATTTTAGCTCACTTCTAAGTAACACTGTTACCTAACTCACTTCTAACTAACATTGTTCAGTTTAGTTCACTATTAATTCTAACTTTAGTGTCGCCAGTGCTCGTCTGATAAAATTAAGTTTATCTTCGCAGTTGGACTACTCGACAATATCTCACAACTTGATGGAGAATTCTGTAGCGCTGCATATCCTGATGGACGATGACTTCACACTGTCGAAAAAACGAGCGGCCAAATACTTGTTCGGTAAGTCATTTTTATCTTCTAGGCTTGCCTGGTTTGCCGGTAGTCGGTTTTTAGTTCGACATACCCACATCACCGTCAGCTTCGGAGTATAAGTCCGATTTTTTCACTCGTTTTGTTTTGACGTATAAGGTGCATCTGCCTTCAGATATCTGATCCTCAAAAGGAAATCGATTTATGTTGGAAGAAGTGAATGCTTGAACCTGAACCCGTGACCAGTTTCTTACTGGGCGGAACGCACTGGCCATTGAGCCACGTCTTGAGCATTCGAAATTCTCCTATACAACCTACAAACATCTGGGGGCGACCCGAGTCCAACTCAGAAAGCCACTACTTACTTTAAAATTTCATTAAATTGAAGAGGACAGAGTTGGCCGTCATCAGTAGGTTGTAGTCGTTTCAAGCCTGAGATAACCTCCCCCAAAGGCTCCGGCAGGGAGTATCTGTGAGGATTTAGCGCATGGTGAAAAACGGTATATCAGATTGCGAGTGGGACTGGTTTAACACAGAAGGTCTTGCAAGACCTCACACCTTACACCCGTGCTCTAAACGAACAAATAGCGGAAACGACTTATTTTTTTATTGATGAAGTTTTATATTGTTTGGTGTGCAGGTGTAGACAGCCAACTAGCGTATACCAACAAGGACTACGAGCGTCTGGTGGGAGATTCCGCGCTCAAGAAGCAGGTCAAACTGCCCAAAGACAAGCTGGGGCTCTGCACGTCACTCGCGCTGGAGACCAATGGTACGGTTTTGTGTCTATGTTATAACAGTATTGTATGTGCAACTGTCATATTGTCAATGGATCTATGTTCACGCTAATTAGGTCAGTGCAAGGGACATGCTTTATGGGTCACGTTACACCCCAACATCTGAAACTAGAGATAGCGTGCGGATTTAGTCCTTTCGAGCCCGACATAACCGCCCCCGCCCGTAGTATTCTTTTCAATGGACATAAAATCATCTAAAGTTCTTAGTAAACGGAAACAATGCGTTACAATGTTTTCCTGTCTTCCTTTATCGCTTGTTCTCGATGGCACACATGACATTTGCCGTATACCCACGCCCTTAGGCTCCTCAATTTCAAATTTTCAGCATGAACGAGGTAGAGGACTACTGAATTTATAGGAATTTAAGTTACTAAATATGTGAAGTTTCAGTTAAAATTATAAAGTTGAACTATTGTCCCTGGCTCGGAAAGAGGGCAGAGCTAGGGAATAAAAGATGATAATAAAATTTTAAAATTTGATATATTGTATAACTATTAAGTTTGAAAGAGGATTATTACGTTTGAATGGCCGACCCTCAGGTACAATATTCGCGGGCGCCAAGCTCCGTGGCGACCGTCCTACTGCGCGTCGCTTCTCCACCGTATTCGGCGCTCGAGCCGCCGCGTCGACGGCGCGGTGTGCGCAGGCGCCGCGCTGCGAGTGCGCCGAGGGCCGCCTCACCTGCCGCCCGTGTGCCGACGCCTTGAGACTGGTACGTACGACGTCCCTTAGCCGCTTCACTACCCTAGTGGCTTTAGGGTCAATCCCTACTGAAAGAGCAGCGGCCGTCGCGTCGGTGGCCCGACTTTTGTACTAGAAATAAAGACGTGAGAGGAAGAAGGAGGTAACTAACAATTTCTAAATATCGATTTCATTTGCAAATATTATGTTTTCTGATTATTTATGTCGTAATATTATGGTGTCAAATTATTATAGCTTTCCATATTTAAATTGTTATCGATAATGCATAAAAATAAAAATAAGTGGATGGAAATTTATTTATTTGAAAAAATATGCGTATCCATTCTTCATCTATTGACAATGTAATAGACATTGCGAATATTAAGCATGGAAGCAGGGAGAATGTGACATTAAACAACATTTTTTTTTATATAGGTCACGTCAATTTGGCTTCACCTCGCCTAATGGTAAGCTGAAGGTAAAGTCTCGGGAAAGGGGTCACCATTTCATACACGTACCATGTTAACAAAGGTGGCACTGGTGCGATAAAGGAAAGAGTAACCGAACCGCTTGGCTCCTGAAAAAAATTTAGTAATTGCAACATATTGTCAATTTAATCTTGAGCAACAATGTTTTGTTTTCAATATTGATATTCTGGTTTCAGAAAATTTACCTGTTTTTTAATAATTACTTACGTTTTCTCAGAAATAAACTAGTAAGTAGGTACTTTATTTTTTTCTTGGTCTATCGCTAAACCTTTTTGACATTTCATCACCTCAGCGTTGAATAACGATCCCACCCGAAACTTTTTACAGGTACCAATTATTTGGGGTCGGCGCAACATGTTAATCTTCTCCATAAATTCCTGTCAGATGTCATTTCCTCAATTACTCCCTGACCTGCCGCCATTTCATCCACCCTGCATCTATTGTGTATTACTGCTCGATCAATTACCCCATCCGCCTGGATGAGAGAGTCGACGTAGCGGAAATTGAAGCAGACTGGTATTGGTGCACCATCTAACATCATAGGTGTAGAACTGGAGAGACCGCCGAAATCACGGAACATATATTCAGTCTTGGTTCTACTGATTTTCAAGCCTACACACTCCAATGTACACTGCCATTCCTCCAATCTGCTCTGTACCTCAAGCCCACCTTCACCATCGAGGACAATATCGTCAGCAAACAGCATACACCAGGGGCTCTCCTCTTGTATCTCCGATGTCAAGGTATCCATTATCAACAGGAAGAGATAGGGGGCTTAGCTGCAATCCAACCGCCACACTGAACTCGTCGTTGTTGCCAGCAGCGGATCGTACATAGGTTCTTGATCGGCAGTACATCGCATCGATCAACTCTATGTACTTCCCAGGGATACCTTTCTCTTTCAGAGCAAACCACAAAACCGTTCTGGATACTCGGTTATATGCCATCTCGAGATCAAAAACACCATGTGTAAGTTTTTGTGCGCATGCCTATACTTTGGCACAGTTGGCGGAGATTAAGCTCTCCTCTCG
Source organism: Eilema caniola (assembly GCA_949126895.1). NCBI lineage: Eukaryota > Metazoa > Arthropoda > Insecta > Lepidoptera > Erebidae > Eilema > Eilema caniola. Next base: position 7,880,338 of record OX421460.1, on the reverse strand, counting down.
TACGCGCTTCTCTATAACTTTCTCCCAAATTTTCATACAGCTTTATTCCACGATAGTTGGCGCAGTCTTGCGCGTCACCCTTATTTTTAAAGATGGTCACTAGTGCACTATTGCACCATTCATCCGGGATCGTCACTTCATGCAAGAACTTATTGAAAAATAAAGTCAGCCACCAATATCCATCCTCTCCCAACACCTTCCACACTACCTTACTTTTTTGCATCTTTATCACACTCATTCCCTCTTTCTGTCGGTATGGAGTCGGAATGAAATCAGACTGGATTCCTTCATATTTGACGCTTATTACGAGAAGTTCGGTAACGTAGCGCAACACGGGCGATGTTGGCTCCTGATGCGCTACATGTCGCGCGGTTTGTCGTTTCTTCAATGATATAAATTGCTCATTGTTGTTGGTCATCATGTATTGGTTCTTCAGAATAGTTACTAAGTTTTTTGTTACATACAGCCAGTCTATTAGTATACTTAGAAGAGCAGGAATAAAAGACCACGGTCATGAATCGAATAAAATAAAGCATCCTGGCAGTGCATTTTCCTGCACATAACCCCTTCTTTCACGGAAGTACTACTTACGTTTCATTGACCGATTTCAAATGGAAGAAGGCGTTAGGTACATACTTCCTTCTTCCATGACACTATCGCTTTTTTTTTGAAGTTATGTCCTTCATCTTCTGGTATTTTTGAAACTAAGCTTAAATTGCGAGGTTTTTTGGTTTAATATAGTTTATATACACCTATAACCGGCATATAACGCAAAAAATCAAAAATCTCAAAAATGTTAGTTACCCCCCTTCATCCACTCACGTCTTTAAACGATTGCGACGCGACTCATGCGGCCGCGCAACGTCTCTTCGCATGCTTTTATTCCCGTACTTGGTTTATAATATTTTGTTTAAAAAAGCCACTGCTACCCGCTGCTCTTTCAGTGGAGGATGACCTTTACAGGGCCTTTAGGGTCAAGTCAACCTCACCTGCAAGCAGGTACCTATAGCTGATTGCTGGATGAGACTCTAGTGCAGGCTTTTTGATATTGAATTTGGACGATTGGATAACTGCCGTCTGACATTCCAAGTTAAAAGATTTCCTTCCGTATTAACCACTAATTACATTACACCATAGTTCATAAATATTGTTCAGCAACTTTTGTCACTAACTGTACGCGCTAACCTTACTTGAACAAGACATTTTTTTTATTTGTCGACGTCTTATCCTACAACTCTTCTCTCCTTTGGATATAGTAGAAAGTGACTAAAAGATAGGGATCTTCATCCGACAGTACATATACAGCCCAAGATTAGGTGCCCGTTTGATGGGAATAGGCTCGCCCTCTATCACGTGGGACCGAAAATCAGAGTTAACGAAATGTGGGTGGGTCCTACAACCAAAATCATTCTAATATGGTAACATCTAATGTAAAAAGTATACTTATTATTCACAGCTGGAGTCATCATTCTTCAACACGGAAGACATAGATGATCTAATAATCGACATGGCGATGGAGCCGCCGGCACTGCCAGCGTTCAGATGATACTCCACTATTTCTATTAGTAGCTTGTACATTGTAAATTAATGCATAGAAAGAATAATATTACTCGCGTTGTTTCAGCGTATGATTGATGTACAGTCGCCCTCAGAAAACCTTAACACAGTTACCGATCACTTTAGATCCTAAACCTATTATAAAATGTTAAACACAACAAGATTAATTATATTGATTTTATGAATTATATACATATTTTGTGTTTGGTCCGTCAATTTGACTCCGCCTCCATTCCAGACCAACACTGAAATGTAAGGATTGTTTGTAAATGTGTTAGTGTTCAGTAACTTCTGAGTGTGATCGTGCTTCATAAAAAATAATATATTACGCACACAAGACACCATTTATGTATGTTATGGTGGTAGTACATGGTGCCTATATTATGTGTTAGTTTAATAGGAAATTATTTTTCTACTCTCAGTAGGTAGTCAGATTTTTACTTCCGTTGGCCGAATTAGAGGAAATAAAAAAAATGTTTTAAAACAATTGTTCTTAAAATGATTTGTTAGTATATTTTTTTTTTAATATAACATATTATTCATATATTTTTTTTACCATCCATACTTCACGAGATTCCTGTCCTGTCATTAATGGTTTCACGCAAGGATAGAGTCAACTGGCGGGCTGCTGTCTCTGCCCAACCCGAAGGGAAATAGGCGTAGCGTATGTATGTTTATTTGTACACACCTTAGAGCTCAGTAGCTCTGTCAATTGAATTGCAAAACTATAATTGTAATATGAGGAAATAATTATGTAGTTAATGATAATATTATATTAAGATGATCAAACTTATTATTAATCAGAGCCAATGAGTGTTTAGATATGTAAATATGTTTAAGGTCAATAAAATATTTACACAAAATTAATCTTTTCTTAGTTTTTCTGTAAAGAGCTCTATGCCTACATTATTATTCTGTTCACTAATGACAATTAGATAACTTAACCTATATAATAAAAATATTTTTCTAATTTAATGTTCAGTTTTACTTATTATATTCGTTATTATTGAATTTGTGAAAGTAACCTCGCTATCGCACACCGCATATCTCTTCCAGCTTGGAAATGCTTGGAACCGAGGGGGGCATTTCAACACAGTAGATGACCCAGGCTCAACTGGGATCGGGAGATTTACCGCAATGTGTCACCTCGTACCCTGGCTTGTAAACCCGACAAAGGCGATAAGTAAACCTTTGCCCTTTTGTTATCGTGTACGGGCCCTACCGAGTGCCAAGCCAACCTCAAGCCTGTGCAGCTGCTAAACAATAGACGATGCTCTGGCGCAGGCTTTAAGGTTAGGAGGTCAGACGGTAGTCGCTCTCGAAAAAGCCAACATAATCAAAAACAATTATGCGGTCCTCGGGTTCCCAAGGGCAACCTTTGTACGCCACTGAGAAATCGCTATGAGGATGATGATGAATAAGTTTAGAAAAAAAAACAAATGTTAATAAAACAGATTTTATTATCATCTAGAACAAGTCTTCACTAAGTCTTTGATAAATAATAATCACGATCATCTACAACTAAGTTTACCAAAATAAATTGCACATTTACTTATATTGCTACCCGTGCAATACATTTTGGCCCTCTTATATTTATTAGACATTCAATACTATGTAGTAACAAACAAGCTCGTGATTGATTGAAAAGATTGTGCGCCGTCCTAAAATATTTTGTCCAAATAACACACAGTAGGTATACTAGAAGGTTGAAGGCCAATTCTCGCGATAAAATCTTGTTTTTTTGTGTAGGTACCAAGAATACCGTTTCTCACATTAGATAGGTACATTGAGACTGAATTTGGAACATCTATTTAATACGAGATACTAGAATTGGCCTTTGATCTATGGGTGTCCCTATAAACAATACACTCAATAAATTTAGCGATCCAGTGTTCTGCTAACATAGACACGAAACGCGTTGCACATCAATATTGTGTCAATATTATCAATCAATCAGCCGTGCCCTATGATATGTTAATCAATATTTCTTATTAGGTACATGAATATATTTTGATCAAATCAACAACTAAATAACTCACGTTACAATGTAGATATCTCCTAACCCGTCCATCTAGGGTTAATTAGTTAGAAGCGTTGGGTTTGTAACCCATCACCTCATAATCTAACGTCTGAACGTTTTATCTTAGTATACTATCGTTGCGTCACTGTGGGCAATACTCTAAAAAGCATGTAAAGTTATCTATATAAATAAAAATGAACCCCAAAAAGTATGTACGTGCATAACTTCCGAATGACTGCATCAAATTGCAAATTCTTTTTTTGTTTGGTTATTGTCAGGACAAGTTTTGTACAAAAGAAAATGAGAAAAGAATAGGAATATGCACCGGAAACGAGATCTGCATTCCACGAGGCATGGCCGCAGGCAAGGCAACACAAATAATATGGCGGTAGAAAGTTCACTGTGTCAGCTAGTAATAGAATAAATTTCTTCATTGATACATAAATACACAAGTACAAATGGATTCCCCAAACCAGTGTGAATTGTGTTTCCAGACTAGAATAGATAATAGTATAGATGTTGAATGTCCCACCAAGATCTATAAACATTTAAGCCAACCCGGTAACGGCCAACATGGTAGGTCATTCCATAAAAGTAGATAATAATACCCATCCAATAAATAAGGAGCAGTGGGATGCGACTAGTGGGATGTGTGTGCAAGCATGGAATACTAGATTAAGTAAAGGCCTATTCTATCAGAAGCCTTTTTAGTAAACCAACACTGATATTTAAAGGTGTTGTATTAAATGAGACATAATAAATCACTTTTGCCACTTATAAGCTACAGCCACACCCATTACAATCAACGCAACAGCAGAAAATTTATATAACAAATTAACTAACACCTTAGTTTGACCTCCAACTGAATTCACAATAAGATTATTCATTACAAATACAGTATTACTCTCTTCAATGAGAGCAGATTTTTCGTCTTCAGTCATTGTTTCAGCAATCTCGTTCATAGCCTGCCTGAAATCTTTCTTTAGTTGGCCGATGTCTGTGCCTGTGAAGTCTGTCACCTTATCTGTATATGTGCTTTGTTTCCCAGTATCTGAAAGTAACATAACATGTTTTCATTATAAAAACTTGGTAACAGGTTATCATCTCAGGGTTGGAAGTTCAGATGTTTGGAAACAACAGAGCATTAGGTACAAAATATAGGACATTACCTTCACCAAACATCCTACGTTTTTTAGCAAGTATCTGTCCGCCGCTCAGCAATCCGAGATACAAATGATAAACATATGCCAGCAGCAGCTGCGGGTTGGACCGCTCAAGCTCTTGCAGGTGTTCCAGGTAGTTCTCTAGAGCCATGCTTTTTGGTAAAGTCCTCCAATCCTCCCCAAGGTAGTGTGTGAGGTCATCTTCAAATGCTTTTTTTCTGTATAAAAATAATGTATTACATGATTAGTTAGATTGTTCAATGAAGTAAATTTTAAGATTGCTGACAAACCCTGTTATTTTGGCAACAGCTTAAATCACATACTTTTATTATTACAGCTAAAGAAAATGTCCTGATTGTTTTGGATTGAAAATTCTTGTCATATCTAAAGTTATATTAATATCTACTGCTTATATCCAATAATTACTATTACCCACCTGTATAGTGCCTTGTTGACAAACATTTTATCAAAATCTGGCATATTGAGCCTTGCTTTAGCATCCTCTAAATAACCAAAGACATAGTAGAATATTAATAAACCACCGCCCCACACTTGCTCGTCTCTTAATGCTGGAAAAAGTATTGAAATAGGTAATTGAATTATTAAACTTGTTAAGGAAAGTGTAAAATTTGATAAATAGGAATTAACAGAAGTTTATCACATCATATAGGTATTATATAATACTGCCAACCAGACCCAGCATGGCCCGTGGCATACTTTGAAATCACCCTATATGCCATAAATATGCCCACAATTTCATTGATTTTCAATAATGTTTGGAAGTCTGCCGGATTTGTTGACATTCATGATTACTGCTTTACTCCCTTGATTAGTAGTGGTGCCAGTTACCCCACCAAAATGTTGTACTTTAGAAAGTTGAAAGTGTAACAGATTTTTAGTACACACTAAAAATCTGTTACACTTTCAACCTTCTTTTAAATAAATTACAATATTTCTTCAGTTACTAATATTGTGAAAGTTTCATCAACAAAAACATAGTATGAATTGCACCTCGTTAAAAATTGGTAGGATTGTTTCAAACACCATCATAAACATCAGGAAACATTGATTCAAATAACCAGACTATTAGATATTTATTATATAATACGATATTGTACCTATTCTGCTTTTATTGATTGTAACTGAATTTTAATCTGTGACTTCACATTAATAGCCGAAAGACTAATCATTGTAAAAACAAAGATATAAAAGAATTGTGTTAGTATTTCAACATAATTATGGAATTTGCTCAAAAACAGAACTGTGATTTTCCTAAAGATTGTTAGGGGCAATAGGATATCAATGTAATATACTAATGTTTTAAATAAATATTAATTTCTGCTTTTTTTTTCTCCTAATTTTTTTCACCAAATTGAAAACCATGGAGCACTTATGTTCGCAAGTGTACAAACCAAAAATTCATATTATACTGTTTATTTAAGATGGTCAGCCTAAAATATAAAGTGGTTGCGATTAAGTAGCCTTAATAATTTGGTCAGCTTATAAAAGAATTGCTACTACATTGTTAATTGAAAGCTGAAATTAACAGGATGGTTTGTTGATAAAACATTCTAATTTGTTTAATGTATGTCACCTTTCCTTGTTTTGTGGGAACTGTGTATTGGATCACAAAAATAAGACTACTATACTCCGCACGCCGAATGATGATCCCTATGACGTTTCAACTGACAGTTGTATTAGTTATGCGGAACAATTTCGATAAAATACTGTTTTTTCAGGCAAATGTCATGTCATTCAACATAATAAGCAATATTTATTTATTTTGAAAAAAAGACTACGCGCATTGATGGACATAAAACACTAGATAAAAAAGTAACAGCATTATTATATTTTATTTCACTATACTTTAATTTTTATTCAAATTACATAATTTAAAGAATTTAAAATTCTTTTTGAATTGAATTTTAAAGAATTCATAATTAGCTGGCAATTATGGATTACTCTGACTGGGATCGAGATGTACAATACGACAATATCATTGACCAACCGTTAATAATAAACGTCACGGATAGCTGCAGTTCAGACTCAGATTTTGAAGATCCGATTGACCCTGTATCAGATTCAGATTGATATAAATAAAATACAAACTCAAAGCATTTGTTTTATATTTCCAACAAATTATCGATATTTTGATTATCGATGTGTCCCTTCTTAGTCGATAACAGCTTGACGACGTAACTTTTGCAGCATGTACCATGTACATTTGCATTGAGTTTTTTTCTATTATTTCCGAACATTACGTAATAATTTCTTAATATTCATTTTTATAATTTACAATTGTACACAATTATGATTTTTTCGTCTTTTTATTGGACCTCTAAAGGATTTCATGTGATAGGACGTCAGTACAATGTTAAGGCTAACGAACTGTCATACGGATCATCATTCAGCGTGAGGATTATAGGAAACATTCGGCTTTTTCATGATTTTCAAAACTATTATATAGCTCTGGTGTTCATCAAACAAATTGAAAAGTAATATTTAAACAAATATAAACAAGAAAAAATTCTAATATTGATTTTTTTTCAAAAATTCATCCTTTTTTGGGATCTGGGAAATTCCAAAATGTTATGGCAGTAAAATCTTGAACAATTTAATAACCACAACACACAAATATTGCTATTGGATCACATTTAATATGTGATTCTTCCAATTCTTCTTCATCTATACCAGTTCCTGGCTAGGAAAGAACTTTTTGCTGGGGTAACATTTTGAGATCTCATTCTCAGCAAAATTTGTTTATGGCAAATATCTTTTAAACTGCAAGCTACACAAATTTTGCTATATGTAAACAAATTTTCCTTCATTTCACACTAAAAATCTGTTAAACTTTCAACTCTCTAAAGCACTACATTTTGCTGGGTAATGCACATGTAGTAGCGTGATGGTATAACGCCAATATAGCAATCAGTGCGAAGCTTACCTGGCGTGCCTAAGCTACTATCATGCAATCATATAGATAAGAATCAATTTATTCGCTCGAAATACAGTACATTATAGTTACAATTATATAAATAATGACTTAGCAGATTATTAAATAAATAATAAAGAATCAATAATATGTTCTTTCGTGTTCCATCCTCATGAATAATGTAAATTCAGATGCCTTTGTTATCTCTAAAAATCGCAGATTCTGTAAACTTTATTTAAGAATAAAGTAGGTATCCTTAGAAGACTATGGAGGGAGATATATAAAAGGAATCAAGAAAATGTTATATTTTCTAATCTAATAAATAAAATACTCACAAATAGCAAATTTGGCGTTAACCAAAGCATCACTGATGCTGTGTATTTTTCTCGTAGCTTTCCGCATGCGAGTGGAGAAAAGATCTACATTTTCCGACATTATTTTATTCACTCCTAATAGTGAGTAGTGGGAAAGTATTTTATAGCAATCAGCTCTATGTGCACGTCTGTGCTCACAAATACAAACCAAGAATACAACCACAAGCACAAACAGGTGCATGCAAATGCAAACAATGTTAATTTTATTTACAAAAGATAAAATTGCAAATAAATTCCAATCACAGACAAGACAAATCACAGACAAGACAAATCACACAGCACAGCCTTCACAAGGTATAAATGCGTTTAATTTTTGCAATGCAGTTTAGCTTTAGTAATCGTGAAAACAAAATTATCGCATGATTTTTTAGATGCTTACATTATTTTTTTTGTAAACAATTACCAAACCATTGCTATTTATAAGACATCTTTTTCATTTCTGTGATTTTGAATCTAAGATGCGTTTTTGTGCTATGGGTTGCTTCCTACTCCTGAAATCTAAAACGATAAAATTAAGTTCGAAAGAAATAAGCATACATAATCATTTTATTGTTATTACTTCTGTCATCAGTAATGTAAATTGAACACAGTGTCGCCAGCCATCTACAATAGTTAACATTTGCTTACAAATTTGTTAAATTAAAGTTCTTCTCGGGAAATTCACAGGAAAAGCCATGACTGACATCTGTATCTGCAAAATTAAGGTAATGTATTTGACCAACTTCAGGACAGTGCGAATTGCCTTGCCAATGTAAATTGTTCTTTTTTTCATATTAAATATTACTCTAAAAATATTGTGATTGCATATCATAATTTTACTAAGTCAACTGAGAAGAATTTCAACAAAAAGTATTTATATAGTTTGTTTACATACCAAAATCGCTATCATTTTGACTTTGACATTTTGCTAGTTATTAGTTATCTAACCTCACGTGAACCCTGCACTTTAAAAATTCGATAATTATGGCTTATGACCTAAAACAAGAAGAAGATGTAAAGGAATATATAGAAAACCTTGGTATCGAATATCGATTTGGATGTTATAAGGAAAAGAAGCCCGAAGTATGTCATCTTTTGGGTGATTACCTGGAAGCTATCAAGAAAGATTTTGAAAAGGCTGCGAAGGTGTATAAAAGTAATTGTTTGGATTACAAGTTTGGGAAATCTTGTCTGAAAATCGGTAATTACGCTTTAGTTGGTCGAGGGAGGGATAAGGGTGATGCCTCGGAAGCTTTGAATTACTTCGAAAAAGGATGTGAATACAATGAGCCTGGCGCGTGCTTGCATGCAGGAATGCTGCTAACTGCTACTGGCCCCGGCGTGAATATAAAACGAGATGTCCCTAAAGGTATGATATGATATTTGGTAGCAACACATGATCATTAAATCACAAACTCAGAATCAATATTTGAAATAGATTCATACATACATAACCCATCATTTGTTTATTTTTTCGTCATACATTTAATAGTATAGCATACGTCATACATCATACATCATCATGTAATAGTTCACATAATTAATGTTACAGGTTACAATTATCTAAAGAAAAGTTGTGATCAGAATGATGCAATGGCCTGTCACTATCTCTGCGGGATGTATTTGACTGGAGTGCCTAAAAATGTGGCAGATTTCAATCCACACAACCCAGCAAAGAACAAAAACATAGACTACCTCATCAAACCTGATATGAAACAAGCATTCAATTATGCTAAAAAGACTTGTGAGCTGGGAAATATGTATGGGTGTGCCAATGTCAGTATGATGTATAAAAAAGGTGATGGAGTGGAAAAAAATTCTGAGGAGTCAAAGAGATATTTTGAAATCGCACAGAGTCTACAGAAGGCTCATGAAACTACAAAAGAAATCAAATTCCAGCAAGGACTGGACGGCAAATAGTATTAACTCCATGATATCTGCATTTAAGTGTAAAATTTTGTTGTAGTATTTAGCTAATCAATGTACATATAAATTCATTTATGTTATTGTTACTCATACTGGATTTCATTTCACTTATAAACTGTATAAACTACTATAAATTAAAATGCTGTGGCTAAGCTCGTGACGTGAAAAAGGCAAGAGCATTTTAGTTTAGTTTAGTTTACCTGGGCTGTTCCGCACTTAGCCTCTTGATTGGGCCATTGTGCATACCATCTTACCTCTCATTCCAACCAACCCAGATCCTCCCAAAAAGCCAGCAGCCTTTTCAGGTTTCCACATGCTTCCCGGAGTGACGCTGGTGACTGGAGGAATTTCGCCCGTTGTGCGGCCACTCTCATGCACTCTGTAAGCACATGCCGTGGCGTTTCTTCTGCCCCCATGCATCCTCTGCATAGGGGGCTGTCCGTCACACCTATTGTAAACAGATGCTTGTTTAGGGGACAGTGACTGGTTAAGATGCCTGTGACCTTGCGGATTTGGTCCCTTTTTAGCGTAATGAGGTTTCGGCTAAACGTTTTTGATGCTACCGGAACTGCATTCTTTGTTTGCCTGCATCCTTCAGTGTTTGTCCATTCTGTTTGATGGATTTCTTCCGTACTTTTTCGTAGCCAAGTTTTGACCTGTGCTTGAGGTATGGGTAGTATTGGTTCCGGTCCATATACTATCGACCCTGATCCTCTCTTGGCCAATTCATCGGCTGCGTCGTTGCCGAGGGAGTTGCTGTGTCCCTTGATCCATTGCAGCGTGACCCTGTTTGTGTTTGCAATGGATTGGAGTGTGTTATGACATTCCAATATGAGGACAGAGGTTATGGTGTTGCTTTGAAGAGCTTGTAGTACGGATGCACTGTCTGAGATAATCTTTATATCTAAATCTCTGACATCTCTGGCGGCAATCGTCTCCGCCGCTCTTGTTATGCCAATACATTCGGCTTGAAATATTGTGCTTAGTTTGTCCAAGGTGGTTGTTATTTTGATATTTAAGTCATTCGAGAAGACGCCTGCTCCTGTACCATATGTGGTTTTGGAGCCGTCTGTGTATATCCTAACTTTTTTGACGCCAGAGCTATCTCTTTTTTCTTCAGAAAGTTGAATATGATACTTCCTTTCGAAGACGTGGTGACATGGTATTCTGTCTATGGGAGCCTCGAGAAGTGGTATCTTCTTTAGGATTCCCTGTAGAATCTTTGAATGCTTTGTTCCAGTATCCCCTTTCCAAAGCCCATTGTTTTTCAGCCTTAAAGCTGCTGCCTTGGCCTCCTCCTGTATGATTAGATGCAGCGGTCTCAGGTTTAGGAGGTGCTCTAGTGCGACTGATTGAGTGGTTCTCATGCATCCAGTGGCCGCTATACTCGCTAGGCGTTGTAAACTCTGGAGCTTTTCTTTCACAGTGATCAGTTCTGTTCTGGGCCACCATACAACTGATCCATAGGTTAGAGAAGGTCTGATAATTGCCGTATACAGCCAAAGTGTTATCTTTGTGTTAAGACCCCAGTTCTTACCAACGAGTCTTCTGCATTGCCAAAAACTTATACAGGCCTTTTTCATCTTAGCATTTATGTGGCTAGCCCAATTCAACTTATTGTCAAGTATGATGCCCAGATATTTAACTTGAGTTGTTAGAGCTAGTTCTGTATTAAATAGTTTTGGTAGTTGTAGTTCTGGTAACTTCCTTTTGTTGGTGAAAAGGATAAGTTCTGTTTTTTTCGGGTTAACTGATAGTCGGTGTTCTTCGCACCATTCTTCCACCATCTGAAGGGCTGAGCGCATGATTTTGCATAGCACGTTCTCAGCCGCATTTTGGCTATTTTCTTTTTGTTTGTTCCATAACTTCCACCTTATTGCGTGGGTATGGGTATAAGTACCATTCATTTAGGAGTTCTAGCTGGCTATTGAAAGTTGTTGGAAGCTTCCTAAAGTTACCTCGCTGTTGTGTAGTTACAGTTCCCTTAAGATATTCTTAAGCCCTATGTCATGGATGGGGCATCCAATCCTCCTAGTTCTACACACCTGCTGAACTGTATAGAAATAAGAAATTTTGGGATATTCACGGTCTAACCAGTCTTCGCCTGCATGACACACCTGATTGACAGGTGTGCAATGCAGGCCAGACGGTAGTCGCTCGGTCGCTGCAGTAAAAACCAAGATAAACCAACTCTGGCTCCAAGGTGCGAACTTTGGATGCAACTTGAACTGATGCATGGATGAAGTGGAGTAAAATATTCTGGACTGCAATAATAATAATATGGTAATAACTTCCTTGTGTAATCAAGTTCATTATTCCGTTGTATATTCTACTGCGCTGCGAAGCGGCATTATTAATACCTAAATTAAAAAATGATTGTAGGCCCATTTATCTGTGACTATGACCTGTAGGTGGCCGCCTACTGGACTGAGTACTGCAACCAAAACAAATTACGTAATAGGTACCTAAAAAGAAATCGCGCTCATTATCAACGGCTGTCAATATGATATTCTGGAGAACCTACCGCTCCGGCCTCGTGCTCCTACTGAATAGTCGTACTGGTAGGAGCACCGGGACACTCATGTCCTGATGCTCCTACTACAAAGACACGTATGTGTCCAGTAGGAACATCAACACATTCCAAAAAGCGCCCCGTCATCGTGCTCCTACTAAAAAGTTCTACTGGCAGGAGCACCGGGACGCCCATGTTCTGATGCTCCTACTACAAAGGCACGTATGTGTCCAGTAGGAACATCAAGACATTACAAAATGTGCCCCGTCATCGTGCTCCTACTAATAGTTCTACAGGCAGGAGCATCGAGACACCCATGTCCTGATGCTCCTACTACAAAGGCACGTATGTGTCCAGTAGGAACATCAACACATTCCAAAAAGCGCCCCGTCATCGTGCTCCTACTAAAAAGTTCTACTGGCAGGAGCACCGGGACGCCCATGTTCTGATTCTATTTTTGTAATGTCTAGAGTCTACTGGACACACGTGCATTTGTAGTACGAGAATCAGGACATGACTGTCCCGGTGCTCCTACCAGTAGGACTATTTAGTAGGAGCACGAGGCCGGAGCGTTTTGTAACGCCTTGATGCTCCTATTGGACACACACGTGCATTTGTAGTACGAGCATCGGAACATGGGTGTCCCGGTGCTCCTACCAGTAGGACCATGGAGAAGGAAATTAATCATATTCTGTCCTCCGTGAGTCGAACCATTTATTAGTAGCACGAGGCCGAAGCGTTTTGTAACGCCTTGATGCTCCTATTGGACACACACGTGCATTTGTAGTACGAGCATCAGGTCATGGGTGTCCCGGTGCTCCTGCCAGTAGGACTTTTTAGTAGGAGCACGAGCTTGGAGCGTTTTGTTACGTCTTGATGCTCTTACTGGATAGGCACACACGTGCCTTTGTAGTACGAGCATCATGTACAAGTATATCCAAAGAATAGAATAGGATAGAATAACACTTTATTTGTACATCATTTATATAAAATCTTAAGAGTGAAATATACTTAGATATACAATTATTGTACAAAGGGCCAAAGATACTTATTTCCTACTAAAGAGTAGGCTCCACTCCGGCCTCGTTATCCTACTAAATAATTGGTAGGAGCACCGGAACACCCATGTCCTGATACTCGTACCGACTATTTAGTAGGATCACGAGGCCGGAGTGGAACCTACCCTTTAATCAGAAATAAGTATATATCTTTGGATATACTTTTTATTTTTTCGTACCTACACAACTTTTGTCGTTGACTGTACCTACATACTTAGTCCCGGATATAAGTTAGGTACACCCGAAACATCCCCGTCCTATGATTTTGATGTCACTTGTGTGTAGGCAGTGTAGGTAGGTATCTATTTGTTCCTAACGAGAAAGAATATTATTCCCCATGCAAATGGTGTTTGTGCTTGCCAAAGAATAAGTAGGTAAGTACGTATATCACTAGTTTCCTTCATAGGTGTCAGGAGTGAACGAGATACTAGTAAATAATGATGGTACCCGGGAAGGACCTAGGTTCTTCAAGAAGGCCATTAGAAGGTCGGCAGTACGAGTGTGATGTCCGACATTTTGCACACGTCCATAGGCCACGGTAACGACTTTCTATCAGGTGGGCCGTGTGATTGTCTGTCACTTTAGTAGTGTAAAAAAAATGATAGTTATCTTTTAAATTGTACAGATTGGCATCATCGGTGGATCAGGATTCGATGACCCGACGTTATTCGAAAATCAAGTCGAGAAAGAGGTTACTACGCCTTTCGGAACTCCTTCGGATGTGCTGATCGAAGGGTTCATCAAAGGCACTCCGTGTGTACTGCTCGCCAGGCATGGCAGAAAACATCAATATCAACCCAGGTGATATTACCTACTGATTATATTGATCAACTTTTCGATAGACCCGGTACTTAATAATCATATTATTCTGTCCTCCGTGCTAATAGGGAATATGCATATAATTCAAATACAGGTAAATTTTTGTTACATGAATCCTTTTCTCTTACATTTACGTACATAATAATACTTTTAATTAAAATTACGATTTGATTAAGAAAGTAATTATCGAAAAGTGCGTAACTTGAGAGGGATTAATTGTTCTATTGCATTATTAAATTAAAGTAAACACAAAATATTAATAGTTTGCAATCCGAAGTACTTTTGCAGTTATCCACGACATAATAGTTGTTTATCGTTATGAACATCGACGTCACGACAAGCGCCAACATGGCGGTCATTTGAAAAGCTGATATCAGTCTACTATCTTAAAACTTAAAAAAAATACCAAATGTTGTTTGTTTGGCACTGTTTCTATTTTATTATCTACATCATGATGTGTATAATCATTAAAAATATAAAACAAAACATGCATATTCCCTATCTACCTTCTATTCAAGGTAGTAGCAGAGGTAGGTATTCCACCCCTTCTGTGTCACGTCCGGAGTACGTGCTAACAGCCTACTCAGACATGTAGCTTTATCTAAATGCATTTTATTACGAAATGATGATAAATGCAACGACAGTGATGGAGTCCCAGGAAAAATTGATCATCTTCATCATCTCAGCGTTGTCCCCGGCTACCCGTATCGAGGTTTTCACCACGCAGCTCCTTTTAATTTGGCTCAAAATAATTTATATGAGAGCGATTGAAGTACAAGCTTTGTATGCAATCACTCGCACACATAACGGTGATGAGTTTACTGAGAAAGACCAAGGCTTTATTACCATCTTAGTATGCCCTGCCTCTCTTTTTTCTAATAAGCCACATGATCAATATTACGCACAGTGATGTCAACTATCGCGCCAACATCTGGGCGCTGAAGCAAGCAGGGTGCACTCACATCCTAGCCACCACCGCGACTGGCTCCCTACGCGAGGACTACAAGCCGGGGGACTTGGTGATATTGGATGATTTCATTGACAGGTAGGTACTTGCATAGTAAACATTATTAAAATAAATGTAATTGAGGCAAATTTAGTTTCTAATCTGTATCTATTATAATCTGTATATCTGCATATTATCAAAATGAAAGCACATGCAGCATGTTTCATTTAAAACTTTGCATAAAGCGACTGCCATGTGACTTCCAACTTCCACATTCCATTGCCAGACTTTTTAGGGATCCCACGACTGCCATAGGATTGCCTATGACAAACGGAACCAAAAGCATAACAAGCTCTCCGAGGCACGGAAACACCCAGACCAATACAAATAGCCATATCCTTGTATACAAATATTTGCACAGAAATTGAATAACCGCCCCCCCCCCCCCCCCCCCACTGATTCGCAGGAGGCGCACGCAAAAAAAAATCATTTTATTCGAAAAATAATTTGGGGCCAGGACTCCACTCCTTCTTTGTTGCCCCGTAACCCTCCAGACCTCTAAATCCGGCCCTGCCAAGATTGGTAACTAATGTCCTGGTATCTGGTAACTATTAAAAAAAGGGCCACCACTAAGTTGCTTATCATACTGTTTTCTTTTTTAGAACATGGGGCCGCAAATGTACGTTCTATGATCGCACAGAAGGCGGTCCGAAAGGCGTGTGCCACCTGCCAATGCGGCCTGCATTCTGCGAGCGAGGGCGCGGTGCGTTACTTACCGCTGCTCGAGCTAGAGGGTACTCCTGCCATGACAGCGGGACAGCTGTTGTTATACAAGGACCTAGGTACATACCTCGGGCTAGTACTATTGTAAACCAGCATTGTTTTACAACCTTTAACATGACAGGACCACACCCTTTGATTATTTCATGTAGGTATTTATTTGTCATGCAAAACAAGCGCAACCTTCGCATTAATGATTTATTATTTAAAAAAATTTATTAATTTTATACGAAAATTGTTTAAGTTACAAGATACAAAATGATAGTGTTGTTTTTCTTTTCACTGAAGTAGTTTTCCCGACTTCCTGCAACTTACCTATAGAGTTACAGAGGTTCCGCGACCCCCGCTGTATAGTTATGACTTATGACGTAAACCCATTTCTATGTCTTGTTAGGAACGTAATGTGATATTGAATCAAGGCTTTTTCAAAATCTACTTTGTTATTATTTGCTACTCATTGCTTTTCTCTAGCGCACAGGCATTACATTACCTACATCTTGATATCTGTCTAGAATAGGTAAGATATTATCAGAATTATAGTTTTAATATTTTATGAACATAAACGGTTTTAATTACATCCATTTTTTGGATCAAGGGTGATTAGAGATAAAAATTGACTTCAGTTTTTTTTTACATAATTTCATTTATATAACTTCAAGTCCAAATATTGACTTGCAATAGCCTACAGTTTCACTTAAAACAAAATAACAGATTCACCCTTTGATTCCCATTCACAATTCACGCCGTGCCTAGTTACTTAGTTTTTGTTTCTGTTACAGATTTTCAAGCCGAGCCGAAAGTTTGATGCATCGTCAGTGGGGTGGTCACCTCGTCAACATGACCACTGTCCCTGAGGTATGTTTTTTAAAAGTAGCCAATAAAAAACAATAGCTTGCACCTATTATATCAAAATTAACTACTTTCACTAATTTCTATATAATAAACTAGCAATCCGCCCCGGCTTCGCACGGGTGGTAAAAACGTTTCCGTGGAAATCACAAATATAGCCTATGTTACTCTGGGTGAATGTAGCTTTCCAATGGTGAAAGAATTTTTGAAATCGGCACAATAGTTTTTGAGTTTATTTATTACAAACATACAAAAATACAAATCTTTCCTCTCTATAATAGTATTAATATTAATATTGAAATAAAATTTATTAATTAATTAATGACATGCCAGGATAAGCAGGCAGAGAATTCATCCCCATAACCGGAAACGGACAGTGTAGTATAAAAGAGGCTTTATTCCACGGACACTGAAGTTGTGGAATGATCTCCATGCTGTAGTTTTTTCCAGGCGACTACAATATGGGGTTCTTCAAGGGTAATTAGCAAAGGCATGTTGCACAAGTCCATATAGGCCGGTTATCACTTCCCATCAGGTGGATCCTGTTCTTGTCAACCACCCACATAGTAATATGAAGTAATTATGTCACCTAAATGATAGAAAAAAGATGGATTAGAAATTATCCTACATTTGTTTTGTTTTGTCTTTTAAAAAAGGTGGTGTTGGCTAAGGAAGCTGGCCTAAGCTACGCAGCAGTGGCGCTTGTCACCGACTACGATTGTTGGAGGGAAAACGAAACTTCTGTAAGTAGTCACGAGTTCCACAATTCACACCACTTGACACTTGGGTGCTTTGGAGATTTCTTGTATCGGATCCGGAAAGAGCCGCGAGGACGCGAATGAGGACTTAAGACTGCACAAGTGCACACGCTCACCGAATGCTCGGCTTGGGGGACGCCGAGGCGGTAGCTAGTGGCGGCCCTAGGAGTGGAAGTTCTCTCGCTCGCCGCCTCGGGCAAGTGCGTGCAAGTAATGTTCTAGAAAGTGGCGGCGAGGTCTCGAGCGTCGGAGGTAGCAGAACAACCACCGTCCCCCAAGAGCTCGATGAATCCTGCACGTTTAAAAAACGGCCTCGCAAAATGTGCCGCCACTGCTTACAGGAGGAATACTCTGACTACTGAGCTACCGAATCACGTCTTGAGTATTCCAAATTCTCCTATACATCTTCATGCAAGAGTTATCATCAACAGATCATGCAAGTTGTTGCTGTGAGATATCTTCACATAGCCTACAGAAACGGTTTACATATCGGTAATCTCACTCAAGCAATAGAAAGCGAAATATTTACGAAAGACCATTTTTACGACCTTTGACCTTCTATATTTTAAGACGCGGACACGATAGCACTTGTGACTTTTGAGACAACATTTAGAACGACAAAACAAAGGTTTATACCAATTTACAGCTTATTATCTTTCATTCCGAGCATGACCCCTTCTTTTTCCTAATATAACTGGGCTATATCTATGGTACGGACCTAATGCTAATTTCGCGTAATGGCCAGATATACTTTTTGAACTTTTTTGGCAGTAGGTACCGAGTTCCAATCCTGTTACTACACTAAAACCTACTATCGTGACTTATTGGATCCTACCAGCATTTTATTGTAAGTATATTTTAAAATTATAATAAATCGTATTTGTGGAAATTAACCATTAATAATCAAAATCGAATAACACCTAGAAAACGCCTGCAAAAAACAAGTACTTACTGATCTTCATTAAACCATCTCACAAGTGGTGTGCCTAGAGTAACCTCGATCGCGTCTACAAAAACCGATTATGCCAAACGCACAACACGCACCACCCTCATAGTCCCCGACATTCATGGATCCATCAAACCAAATCACTCAATCTGAACCTGACATAGAGAAGTTACTCGCGAAGTCGTCAGATGTATCAAACAAAACCAATCGCCAATCTAACCGAATCAGCATGGCTGTCATCGGAAATACGCCTGCCGAGACAACTGATTCTGACACACCAAACCAAAAGCTCGAATTTAAATAAAAAAAATTGTAGAAAAGATGATGAAATTATATTCCTGAAGGACTCGATCGTCGTACAAATTGAACTACTACCAGCAAAGTGACATGAAATCTGAACTGGAAATAATGGGTATCCCGGAGGAAAATAAAGAAAATCTCCAACGTATCAAAATGCTGGTGGCAAGAAAAATAGGGGTCGAACGTGGGTCGAACTATCCGAAGCTGACATGGATGAGGTTTATCGCTCAGGCTAACGGCGCAACAAGGCCTATTGTCTTGAGACTCACTCGCCGCATTGTGCGTACTCATAACTTGAAAGCCGCAAAATCGCGATATCCGCTATCCTCCGAAGATGATGATGATTATCAAAGGTACCGCATATGTGTACATCAACAAACGTGAACGTGTGTCACGAAGCTATAAGGAGTTGTTTCGGGAAGTATGGTTTTCGTTACTGCTGGGTACGCAACAGCGCCATATACGTACGAAGAACGAAAAATCTGCCAGCCATCCCTGTCACCGAGAGATCTCGATGAAAAGATCGGTCTTGCACAACAGGGTTTTACCAGACAATAGACTCTCAAACAGATTAATGTAACAAATAAGCTTCTCTATATAATTTAGCTTATTTTGTACTAGCTGTTGCCCGCGGCTCCGCCCGCGTGGTACAGCTAGGCAGCAAGGTCTAATCTACCCCTATACCAAATTTCATCAAAATTCGTTCTGTGGTTTGGGGGTGAAAGCGTAACATACAGACAGACAGGCAGAGTCACTTACGCATTTATAATATTAGTATGGATAAGTATCTAACCGTTAGCTTACCTTCTGTGTCTCTGGTCTTCTAGTACCTATTAGCTAACTAATATCAAACATAATATCTAACATCAAGCTCACAACATACTCAGCAAATACAAAACTAATCTCTCTTATCAATCATGATAAAACACACATGCAACCCTATCAAACTTTCTTACATACCACCATCACTCATCTCTCACGTAAGAATCAATACTCAACGCATACTGACAGTACCACGGAATCGATGCCCATACCAACCACTATCGCACTAATAAAAAAACTTATATGCTACAACTTACAATTAACATGTAAACCATGTACATGTCGCCGCCAACTAGCTTAATCAGCCGTACAATTAACTGCCTAGGCGGTTAACTAAACGGCGCCATTCAATTAACGGCCTGAATGATGTTCAGCCTTTACGTTTATTACATTTAATAACCTGGCTGGCTAATGCTTAGGCCTATCGTAAGACGGGACACGACCTCGAAATAGGATAGAACTGCCTAGGCGGTTTACATACATACATACATACATATACTTACATCTGTAAATCCCCGAAGGGGTAGACAGAGGTGTATTCACAGAAAATTATAACCGTACAAAAATAAGTCATTTTTCTAACTTTTTAATTAAATAGCTAGGCAAGTAGTTAAACGACATCGATCTAAGCTATTTGCCTAGCCGTTTAATAATATCTTTTTGTTTTTTTTTAAATATAGAATATTAGCAACCGAAATTATCGAAATTACTAATATTCCTTCCAACCCCTCCAACTAAGCTAAATTGCTTGTGCTAGGAGTGGGTTCACGTCGGTAGTGTAATGGCCAGGATTCGAACCCGGGACCTCTCAATCGTGAGGCCGACTCCTTAACCACTAAGCTACCGACGCTTCACAAATGGCTGAACCCCATTCAAGCCATTAATTGAACGGCGCCATTAAGTGAAGAGCCTAGGCACTTAATTGAACGGCTGATTAAGCGGCGACATACATATCATAAAAAGATATAGCCCTAAGACACGTAACGTAATTAATACCTGAAAATTTATAAAGGCACGGTACACGACTACATTACTTATAGCTGCATTACGATTAGGTACACATTTAGTTATTTGTTACGAAATACACGTGTATACGAGTTCGAGTATCATTCTTACCATGAATAAAACCCCAGTCCCTCGTGAGTTATTCATAGAGCTCTTGACACGTAACCTACCTCGCAAGAAAAAAAGAAAAAAAAGCATAAATGGCAGTTTACTTATAAATACTTATTGATAGTTTTAACAACGTGAAGTGTCATGCATGAACTCGACAGATTTGAAATTGAACAACGATGGTGTACGCAGATCTTGTGTATGTCTGACCATGATTTAACACAAGTAATTTTATGACCAACCAAAAAGCAAAGCTATCTAGACCAATTTATCAGATCAAGACTTTTGGATGTGGTGGGGATCATCTTCGACGCTAACATCACCGACTACCGTATGATATAGAATGTATAGATAGATTCTCCACAAGTGGCAGTTAACGAAACTTTTGAGTAGGTACCTACTTTTCTATTGTCGGTGCAAAACTAGCTACGCACATTGTAGCGGACATAAAGGAACCTCAAGACTCGGTGGTCCATAAACAAAAACTCAGAGAACCAGCTTCTTCTTACAACCTACTGACATCTACGAAGTGGACAAACTCATAACCTATCTAAACAGTAATAACGCAAAAGGCACATACCTATTCTTTCAAACCGCGACTGATTATGGAAATGCGCAAGGCAATCTCGATCCCACAACACAATATATTATAATCAACCTGAGCCTGCGCACCAATACTTTTCCCGATAAATGGAAAGAGGCTCACGTTCACGTGATACCAATACAATACAAAAGAAAGGAACTAAGCGAGATCCAGCAAACTATAGGCCCATATCCTTGTTAGGAACTTTCAATAAAAGCCTGGAAAAATTGTAAACAAACGCCTTAGCAGGCTCCTACCATGAGACAATCTGCTGTTGGAAAAAAAGTTCGGTTTCCGACGCGGCAGATCTATAGAGAATGCGGTGAGCCTTCTAACCAGCCAGGTGACCAATCATTTAGACAACAACAATAAATGCCTGGGTGTGTTTGTGGATCTCGCGAAGGCGTTTGACACTGTGGCCATTCTGTTGCTTCTGAAAGAGCTCGACGTTTTTGGTATAATAGGCATACCATTGAACTGTTTTAAAAGATACCTTACAAACCGACGCCCGTGTGAAAGTGAGAAATTTCGTCACCACAGAGAAAGTCTGCACATTTGGGGTGCCACAATGAAAAGAAAGAAAGAAAGGAGAGTTTGAGACAAAATAAATTAACCCAAACTTGATTTAAGTGTTCCTATGGTACCATTGAGCTAGTCTGATGATGGAATAGGGAGGTACCTCATTATCAGACTAGCTCCATGGTACCATATTAATGTATTTTCATCCTAACGAAACGTGTTAGAATGATAATGCATTTATAATGCAAAATGTCTACAAAATTCCATCAAAACCGGTAGAGGATATCTATTTCAAAATCAAGAAACATTAAACGAAAAAATCATATAGGTACAAATGTTTACGAAAGGACGGTGGGGAGAGGTAAGAGCTTTGCTTGCTGTTGATGAGGGGGGAGGGAGAGGGGCTCAAAAATTGTTAGAAATCTGATTACGTGATACTAGAACGCCCCTTATATATTTTAGGTATCTGTAAACGAAGTGCTGGCGATGTTCGGCAAGAATGTGAGGAAGGCGGCCGACGTGATCGTAGACGCTGTACAAATACTCGCTGCCGATACTAAACACGACTATCTGGCTGCGCACAAGGTGAGAGTGGAACCAACTTGTTACTTGGAAGCTAATCATCCGAGGCCTACAATATTTTCCGTGACGCGACTGTCATCTGACCCCCCACTACCCTTGGCGATATCAAAGTGGAACCAGGACCACCGACTTAACGGTTACGGAAACACCCAAATCAATGAAAATGGACATATTCATCATATAAATATTTGCACTGACAATCAAACTCGCGCCCTCTGCGTATAGCAGTCGAATTGACACACGATAGTGGCTGTCACTTGGAAGCCAATATAGTGGTGATAATTGGCTAGATCCAAGATGGTTTGCGTGCACTCACTGTTATGGATGCCCAAGGCAGTGTGAAGTAGAGAAATAAAAGCCAGAAAGCGAACCCTGACTTCATGGTGAGAACCTCGGAATTGACGTGACGCGGAGGAAAAGCGGCGTCCTGCAGTACACCGATTTATTGTTTTACTGTCGAATGCTTTAAATGTTCTTTCTTTTTCAGGATCAAGTGTGTAACGCCATTATGCTGAAGGAATAAGGCTTGTGTTTAAACGCCTACCAGAAATCAGCTATTTTAAGCCATGGTTTTTACTTTGTAAGGTCCTAGTTTTGATTTTGGGTTTTTATAAAAACAACGACGATACTTAAGTAGCGCGGCGAGGGACTTAACCTTCTCTTCTTCTACATTCCAATTAGCATTTAAATGGTTCCTAAAGAATAATAGCAACTACATTTATTTTTATAATAATGACTTTTTAATTTTTGAAAGTTTATTAAAAGTGTTGGTTTTGCGACTTAATTTAGAAGTGTTTTTTTTGTAAATAAAACAACATTTCCTTATTAATTATCCATTTATTCGTAGCCTAGCTTATTAAAAACATGTCATATAAAATGATCGAATCATTCTTACATCTATACACTTCACACAAATACCGTTTTCCCACAGAGTGTAGCATCATTACACTGCTGGCCAAAAATATAAAAAAAATGATTAAAAATATATAAAAATACATCTTCTATGTATCCTAAATAAAACAGAAAATGTAATAATAATTCCATATTTTTGTATAATTTCCACCATATTACTCGGCAACATTACTTAATATAATAATAAAGTTTCATAATTCTTTTATTGTATGTGTAAAAAATCTATTTGTCCAGCAATGTATCTATTGAGATCCTGAGTGTTCTGAATAGCACACGAGTCTGTCATTTAAAACTAGTCAAGCCATTTTACGTATTTCAATCTTGTGCATCAATTTGTTAAACATTGAAAAAATGTCCTTATACGTCTAATTGTATTATTCTACGTTATGATCTATAAACTATCTCAGAAATGCATTCGTTTCCACAATAAGTAGCATGTGTCGAGGTCATTTCTAGCATTCGATTACCTTAGCTATGAGTTTTACCAAACGTGAGGCAATATGCACAACGGTATGTAGGTTAGAGACGGCTGATGCATATATAAACATAAGTTAGTACGTTAGTCTTAAAACAGTCCATTATACGATTATCGATATAATTGTGTTCATTATTCTGCAAACGCTCCAAATATAAAGCCCAAAGCAAACAGGCGCGTTGTTATCGATCGATAAAACCGTCAGTGAGATATCTGTTTTTAGCCAATTATATATTAGGACGCGGCTATGAAGACACTGCTGCGATAATAACAACACCCGCAATTGTTTAGAGGGCCATCGATTCGAATGCGCAATAACCCTTGCGTGATAATTGACTGATGACAACGGGCCTGCGTGTTTGAGACTTATTCACAAATTACGGTAAGTACGACTTCCAAGAAATGTTCTATTTTTTACTCTAGGCATCTAATTGATTGGAAGACTTTCACTCAAGCCACTCAAGGTGAGAATGGGCGCAAGGATATCTACAATAAAATATTCTAAAAACATTTCGAATTCACTTCGATTAACTTCCTTCACGTTTTCCTATAAAACCGAGTTACTCAACAACGTCTAGCCAGCGTTCAAGTATTCAAGCACACTAATTTTGATATCCGATACACATTTCATCAACGTTTGCATGTAACAGCAATCTCTTGTCCCCCATCTAGCGTAGACAAGTGACCATCTCAATCCGATATAAAATAATTTTCTTTGGTCACAATATTTATAGTTACTGATTAATGGAAGTAGATAGAACGCGGTCTCTAACCTAAATGCCCTATTAGGATGGAAATAATGATGTGATTTTGTCATCGTAAAGTTTTGCCTCAACAACTACAACTGAATTTAAGTTTTTTACAATCAACATTGTATTTTGCTAAACGTTTTTGTTGTTCTACACTTTCACGGCGATACGTTTAACACACCACTGCCTACTGTGACTCGTTCTTGTAGAACTGTCTCCTTAGTGCTGTAACAGAAATATTCACATTCAAAAATTACAATATGTTTGATTTTAATTGGTTGATGAAATAATTAACAGTAAATAAGAGGGTTAATATACTGTTATGTTACTAGCAGCAAGGACTAAATTCACAAGAAGCCCTTTAACGCCATTGCGGCGACCACCGGAACCTAATATTGTGAAAGTAAGCTATATGAACTCTCCATTACATAACGAATTACATATCCCTAAGGAGGTAAAATAAAATATGAACTGTACCTAAATATGGTGAAAAAACTAAAAATAGAGTGAATAAGAATAAAATGGAAAATATTACTTTCTACCTAACCAGATATTTATCCCGCGAGTAGTCGCGCCGGGTCGAAGAGACCCAGACCTCTAGTTTTTTGTACCATTACTGCTTTAGCATCAGTTCATTCGTGTTGCCACGAAAAGTACCTTCAAGTAACCTTATAGACTTTCCCCAGCTCGACTAGTTCCCGTGGAGTGTTTGGACAGTTTAGGCATTTAAAGAGAGTTTGGGTCGTTTCGACCCGTGCGTGGCGGGATGTTTAAGTGAATTTTACCATTAAAAAAATATTATTTTGGATTTTATTTCTTTGTAAATGTCACCAAATTATTTGAATGACATGAGAATGGTAAATTTTTTAGAAAAGGAACACATTGAAGGTAAAGTTTCATCAGAAATTGAAGATCATTGAAGTGGGTTTCCTACATGTGTTATAGTAGAGAATGTTTAAAAAAACGTAAATGTTTGATATTGTTTAGAAGCTTCTTGATTAGTTTTGATTCTAAAAAATTGTAGATTATATAAAAAAAGTAATAATAATTTTATACATTCTACATGGCAAAAAGTAAAAATTAGCAGCTAACTCTGGAATTCCGTGATGTATGTTACTTTTTTCTTTAAATAATAGACATAATGTTATTTTTTAATTTGTTGTACTGTCTTCTTTTGTTTCATTTAAAAATAATTCCTAGATTTCATTCCGTTCTTGAAACTAATACATTCAAATTTGGGGTCTTCTCAACCCAACGTGATTGTTTATGTCTTAAAAAGAGGTGCGACTACGTGCGGGTTAACGATGCTGTCCATTATTACATTAATATAATCCATAATTCCACTTAAAAGAACCTAACTGCACAATACACCGCTATTCACCCCTTTCCCTCCCGGATATTAACCCCTTTTATATAGCCAAGTGAGGCGTGTTGTTACCGGTCAGTTCTTGGTCCAGGGGTTGCGCGGGTGCTGCCCGGGGATCATGTCGAGCAGGTACTGGCGCTGCGCCTCGGCCACGCGCTGCATCTCGGCCATGGCCGCCGCGCCGCTAGAACCGCCCGACCCGCCTTTACCCGCTACAGGACCAAACACAGAGAGTGAGCAGATATCGTGCTCTTACCGTTGTAATCTTATTTATCAAAGCTATTGGCCGCGCCGAAATCAGCGGGGGTGGTTATCTCGGCCTCGAACCGACTACAGAACTTTGATATCACTGAGGGTCGGGTCTGTCAGAAGTCGTGTGGTCTTTATTCCACATGTAGTCACTCTAGTAACATACTTAGAACATACATGCAATCACGATTACATCCCCGGAGGGTTAGGCAGAGAAGAATTAACACAGTCATTGTACTCGGTCCCACGCAATAGGGGGTGAGCCTATTGTCGTATTCCAGGTTCTATTGTTGTGTATATATTTGTCAAATGTTAAAGAGCCTTATCCCTTAGTGGCCTTGTACGACACCGCATATGAAGAGTATGGGGTGATCTAATTTTCCCTCTGCCGGGAAAAACGCGGCGGATAACCAGTTCCGATAACGCTAAAGAACTATTACTTCTTCTTCGGTCTAAAACACATTCGTATTTTTATTCCACATGTAGAGTCACTCTAGCCAAACTACCAAATACTTCTTCTATTCGCGGGCTCGTTTTCCGCATGTGCTCCCTTCGTAGTTGGGCCTTTGTGCGTGATGAAGCCAGTATCATTGCCAGTATAATACAAAACTATAGTACTAAAAAAGGTAAGAAGTGTGTTGTAATACTTACAGCGCTTACCGAGCGCAGAGGCCTGCGCCATGGCCAGCTGGTAGGTGTAGATGAGCGGCGAGAATTGCATCATGGCCGCCGCCGCCGCTGCTGGAGACATTCCACCGGCCCCGCCAGCTCCGCCTAGCCCTGGGACGCCCGCACACGCGACAACATGCTATTAGTACACCGCTCGCTAACTTTATATCTATGGGGCTACACTCATCACCTTCCTGATAATATCAGAGGCTAAAGAGCCCTCGGAGCTATAAGTACACCGCTTGCTACCTTAACTCTATTGGGCTACACTAAACATATTCCGCCTAGCGTTAATCCCAGTCGCATTCGAAGTTCACAATTTGGAGTCTGGGGTCCGCTTTACCAGTCTAACTGCGGATTTGGCTGAACTTCGATATTTTCCGTGAAGCAACTGCCATCTGACCTCCACAACTCACAGGGGAATTTGAAGCATTGCAGTTAGACCAGTTGTTGGATTTTTGAGGACTCCTACCTGTAACGACTGCCATAGATATTCGTATGCTCTCCGAGGCACGACTAGAAATATTTGCATAGAGCGAGGATCGAACCCCCGTCTCCTGCGTAGCGGCTGCGTTCACTACCACGACACCGCAGAGGCTACTTCACTCAACATCTTCATGGTGATATATTTTCCTGATTGCATCCGAGGAGGGACGTCGGATCTTAGGGTTTGCCTTTCAGCTCTTCTTCCCTCTATTGGGCTTCACTAAGCGGAAGCATGTCTCGGGAAGTTCGTTAATATTTATGGAATTAGTGAGATTATTGTAGGACTTGGGTTTTTTAGACATCTGTAACTGCTACTTCATATGAAGTTTATCGATACTCGGAAAATTTGGTGTTGCAGGCGTTTGTTTGTAAGGCAGCTGGAAAGACCTTGCACTGTTCTGCGTTGCTACAATTGCACAAAAAGTTAGCACTGACTCATGAGCAGTTGGGTGTTGCAAGGCTTGCATGACAGCTGCATTATCTGGCTCGAAGGACCATACATTGTCGGCTCTATTTGCTACAACTACATGGAGTCATTTGTTGTACATTAGCAATAGGCTCGAAGGATTTTACATTGTTTCTAGTTGCTACAAGTTCACATGAAGGGAAGAAATAGTGGCGAATTTACAGTATTTATTGTAGAGTTAGTCTATACTACGCAGTCTATTCGAAGGACCACACATTGTATCTAGTTACAACAACTCCACACGAAGTAGGTAGAACGCTATTCGGCTCGAAGGACCCTACGTGGTGGTTTAACACGAAGTTGATAGTTACCCCTAAGCAGTTGATGCTGTAGCGCCTGCATCGCTGCAGCGCTGTGTTGTTCAAAGGCCATTTGGGCCGCGGCAGCCGCTGCCAGCTGCTGCAATCATACAAACCATGTTATGCATATACCTTAGCTACCCATCTTCAGATTTTGTCAAAATTTCTTTACAAATTTTTTGCTTAACATTTGTTAGGCAGAAAATTTGTAATAGCATACTTCAAATAGATACTGTCTGGCAAAGCAATGGTCATAATATCCTTTTCAAGCCAACTATTCGTAAAGCAGCAACTAACGTTATAGAATTAACTAATGCACACCTGATGTTGCTTGCTGCTACTGCTATTTTGACTGGTGCTACTTGATGAGGACCCTGAAACATTTGACTAAGTTATATTCTGCAAACAACAAACAAAGACAACAAAGATTCCAATTAGAAGTACAAAGTGAGTTTCGCATAGTAGTTCTACCTTTTCCTTTCTTGGCGGGCACTTCACTGGTATCTCGGGATCGATCCGAGTGATGACTACGCAGCGAATCAGACGACGTCAGAGGTCTAGAGTGAAATAAGAGTTAGTTACAGATTAGTAAGTTCGGAAGAGCTGGTTTAGTGAAATTTTCAATTTTCCGTGAAAGTTACCTGGGCGCTGGAGGTGGAGCGGGAGTCTTCGCCGGCGCAGGCGACGCGGCCGCGGTGTTACGCGACGAACGCGACACCGACATCTGTGGACACCACTTGACATCACACATCGATCCACACGCATCCACAGCATTAATATTTTCACATGCATATGTTTGATCTAGATTAGTACTGACTTCTAGCTATACGAATATATATCGAAGCGTTAATTGTACAGATTTTTTCTTGTGAAATTATACGGTTAACACACAGTACTAGGTGTGATGTCTCTGGTAACAAACTCCTAAACTTAGATTCCTAATAATACAGGCTGAACTTGATGTTGATGATAAATCTAAAACTATGAAGAACAGCAAAAAGGCCTCAACTACTTTGATAGTTTGGTTCTGATTTTGATAAAAAATAAACTTGCATTATTGGTTTTTGATTATTATGCATAACTAGAAATTGAGGCACATTATAAAAAAAAAAAAAAACATTAATACATGCTTTCATAGTGGTAAAGAACAATTTCTCGAAAGTTTAACAAAATACAACCAACTTAGACAAAGAGCAAATTTTTAACAAACTACTGTTTGTTTTCTTTATAGTGCTATCACCTATCCCTCATAGTCGACGCCCACTTGAAATTATCCCCCTGTATATTGTTGCCTGGCACGCACGCACGCACATACTACTAGCGTGCGTGCGTGCGTGTCGGTGCACGTGCACGTACCTGCAGCGGGCGGTGCGCGTGCGAGTGCGCGGGCGGCGGTGCGGCGTGCGGCGCGTGTGGCGCGTGCGCGGGCGGGGGCGGCGGCGGCGCGGGCGTGGGAGGCGGCGACGCGCCCGGCCCCGCCAGGCGCCGCTCGATCTCCTGCTCCTGCTGCAGCGCACGCACGAACGCCGTCTTCAGCCGCGCCGTGTGCTCCGCCTGTCCATACACAGATTGTCACGTGTTACACAGATGGACAGTCGATGGACTACCTCCTGTCGTGCAATATAGGGACACAGCAGGAATATTGCCGACCTAAATGAAGCGACGGAAGGTGCTATCAGTCACCGAGTTTTGAATCGGGCGCATCATAGCAGTTTAAATTGTTGCCGCTGACACGAAGTTTTGGCGCCAATACGAACAAAAAATAGCATATCGCGGTATGATTTTATTTTCAGAAATGAGTGGGAATTCGAGCTTCTATGTATAAAACTGGTGGATTTCTAGACACAATGTGTTAGTCAACGCACACAAGAGTATGAAAGTGGCATATTATAATGAATTATAACATTCCGTGTTAGTTCCAGATCTCCTCCGCCACTTTACTGAGATAGCAATCATCATTTACTGTCGTCATCAACAATCATTCCAACTAAGATAGTATAATACATAATAATAAGACTTAGCTTAAATGTGCAAGGGATATGTATGTCAGACTACCTCACCTTCAGCTTAGCATAACGACCCACAGACAGCGTGCGTTTTAGTCGGTTGAAGTCCGAAATAATAGTTTTGGGCTGATGAGATCTGGATCTCAAAAGAAGCGTCATAGAAGCAGTAGAGTGGAGCGTACACGTACCTTGAGCGCGCGCTTGACGTTCCCGGAGACGCAAAGCTCGCAGAGGCGGCGCGCGGAGGACGGCGCGGTCGCGGACGTGAAGGTGGCGTCGTGGCGGCGCGTGGCCGACGAGGCGCTGTTGCCGCGCTCCCAGCGCCACACCGGCGTGAAGTCGCAGCCGCACTGCGCGCACACCGCAGGCACCGTCGAGCGCGGCATGCTGCACCAAGGAGGGTGAAGATAAATCAAGAGGGTGAAAATTAACAGAAACCAAGGGGGTGAAACATTTCTTTCTTAAATTTATTATTCCACATCATTTCAACCAAAGATGCAATATCAACACATTGAGATAGTCCAACAAAATCTCTGACCATTTTATTATTTTTCACCCCATTTTACTTGGTACTTTACAAAGGAATTGGGAACTCCAATTAAATGAATACTTTTTTTCTCAAACATGCTTGGAAATGTGAACATTATTTTGACAACCTTCTTCGAGATAAATCGAAATTGCTGTACATGCGAGCAGCGGCCAGCAAAAGTTGTATGAAAATCCATATCTGTCGTGTTTTAGCGGCCAAATAAATTACTATGTAAACTCATATCTGTCGTGTAATTTAAAAATGGAACTAACTTTTACTCCGAACCATGGCAACCAAGGAGGTAACTTATCCAGGGCGTTATTTAAATATAGAACTGGCTTGCAAATAGAATGCTGTTTATTAAGAAAAATAAAAAACCAATGAACATTTCGCCGCGTGAAAAATTACTGTTGTTCGTTGTTCGTCATTGATTTTGAAAAGTAGGTAACTAAAAAATTCTGCCTAGATACTACTTAGTTTTAATTTCCGCGCATTGTTTGAGAAAAGCACTATACAAGCCTTGGCCACAACTGAGCGTTGCCGGACTCCGTAATGCGTGCCTCGGCTGCGCCTCGGCCCGCATACTTCACGATCGTCCGGCAACACTGCAATTGGTGGCCGCGGCAGTAATGTACTATTACCGATGAAATAATTCCGTGATTTAAATTACACTTACACACGTTTAAATATGTAGTTACTTCATCAACATCATATAAATTTTCCAACACTGACCACTCATCATCATCATCATGAGCTTTAGTGTAATTATAGCGATAGATATAGTTAATACCCCTGTAAGACTTTTAATACATGTACAATGCAACATAAACCTAATACAAACTACTACATATAAATTAAGAATAAACATAGTACTGTGATGTATACATACCGGTCTTCATTAGTCAAATAGTCGACTACATGCTCGAGCCCCACTAGATACACGAAGTCAGTGTTGCTCGGAGACGGGATGAAGTTCATTTCTGGTGGTGGAGGTTTAGGTGGTGGGATCTAACAAACAATAAACAATAAGCTATTAGACAGTTCTTATGGAACACCAATATTACATTATTGTCATAAGGAACATACCTGTAATAAGGTCTTCTCGAGTTGCTTACGTAGAGCAAGCTTGGCCGCAGCCTGACGCTGCGCAGGAGTTTGTGTGTCCTCAGAGCTGCGGGAGCTTGCCTATAAGAAACATGTAGGTAAATAAACTATACAACGAAATTCTATGCAATAACACCTAGAATATGACAACAAAATTGGCCATTAAATTATCGGGTATGATAAAAATCAACTGACAGAAATGGCATACAATTTAAAAGTCTTAAGCATAATCATCTTATGTAGCATTGGTGCTAAATCGAATTTCACTCACTTTCTTTTTTCAAATTTATACAATTTACCGTTAATTTCTATATATACAATAAACATCACTAATTGAATAGCTATTCAAATGAATTCAACATACTAAAAATACCTATTATTTAATAAACAATTATTATTTCGTCTAATACTGAGAATAATGTACACAATAATAGACACTTTTCAGTCAAAACGTACAATCGAATGATTTGAAAACAATAAGTATGACACCCGAAGAGTCTGCAGAAGGTTGGGTCATAATATTAAAAAAAAAAATTAAATGTTATTCTGTAAAATAGTATGATAAAAAAATGATGAATTTGATTATCATATCATAAAGTGAGCGCGATCTGAAGGCCAATCCTCCTAATAAAAAGGTTTAAAATTCAGTGTCGACCTAGCTTAAATCGCCCTAGTAAAAAAACAGTATGCTCGTAAACTTTCCATTGACGTAGTGATCGTTTTTGAAATTTGGTCACACAAAGGTCTGGATAGCTGAGCTCACAGCAGCAGATCACTTAGTTTGAACAAAGTATACTAAGATACAGCAAACAATAAATCAGTTTGACTAGAAAAATAGGAATGTCTAAGTATCGTAATAAAAATATTTATGAAGTTGACATCACATTTTCATACTCACTGCATCACTCGTACTACTGGTGACTGACGAATTGTCCTGAGACGGCTTGTAATAATAATACGTTGAGCTATAGTTCAACCCAATTTATACGTTCTCAATAATAGACAAAATGAATACTTCTACATTTAAATATTGATTTGATTCATTATTTCGGAACCCATCCACTGCTTGCAACAGTACAGTGATTATGTCAGAATCGAACCAACTAAAACCACTTCGTGCTGTCTTTTCTTGCGATGGGCAAGTAAAAGAGGAAACACCGAAGATTTGAAATTCTTGACATCCTGCAAATGCTCCCTATGTGAACTTAATCGGAAAGGTTTATCGATGTGAACATTGTTTTTTTTTGTTAAACGAATCAAACCTTATAAAGGTACTATTTGCATGCAGGCTAGCCTGCAGCGCTTATCACAATCCTTAATTGGCAATTTACCAATCTAGTTCAGTAAAGGTGTAAGAATAAACATCATACGCTTATGGGACGAAAATGTAGTAACATTCATTAAAAAAAAAGATCTGACTTAATTTGAACTAAAGTACTTTTTCTCTATTTTTTCCTTTTTTCGCTTATTCATTATATCTTCATTTGTCTAGATTTAACTTGAATAAATAAAGCTTAAATTGGTTTGTAGTTATAATGTAAACTTATACATAACAATACGAATTACCTAATCTATATATATATGTCGCCGCCAACTAGCTTAATCAGCCGTTCAACTAACTGCCTGGGCAGTTAACTAAACGGCGGCATTCAATTAACGGCCTGAGTGGTGTTCAGCCATTTAATTAACTACTTGCCTAGCCATTTAATTAGACAGTTAAAAAACCGACTTATTTCTGCATGGTTTAAAAAAAATCAACCACGAACCTAACCTAACCTAACCAAGTCGGATTGCGCAGCTATCACAACACACCTATCACTAATTTTCTGGGAATACACCTCTGTCCACCCCCTCGGAGATTTACATGTGTAAATGTATGTATATATGTATGTAATTTTCTATCTCATTTCGAAGTGAAATGGGCCAGCCAGATTATTAAACGATGTAATATACGAAACGGCTGAATACCATTCAGGCCGTTAATTGAATGGCGCCGTTTAGTTAACTGCCTAGGCAGTTGAACGGCTGATTAAGCTAGTTGGCGGCGACATGTACACTTCTCATCAGGAAAATCGAAAAACTAGTTTTTATATCTGTCCTAATTTAACACAAAAGAGTTTTCATTCTATGAAAAAAATCACATGATTTATAGCTGGCAGTTTAACCATTACTTTAATTATGTATTCTAAATTCAAAACTAGAATTTCATTTGTTTATCCTAAAAAAGAAATGAATCATTGTTTTGAGACAAATGTGTTTTTAGACGTGGAGTACCTTCACTTTCACCTTGGAAACTAAAATCTTGAAACTTTTTCTTCTTTATTTGTTTACTATGACTTTGGGACGTCCGAAAAAAAGTTTTTTTTCTAAAACATATAGATACTTCGCGATTGCATTGCTGGGTTTAGCGTGTTGTGGCTGAAAGATTGCATCTAAGTCTGTCCTCTGTTCATAGAGTCTACAAACGCTATCGGGAGACAGGTTTGTTCACCCGCCGTTCAGGATCTGGCAGAAAGCGAGTCACTTCTGAGCGAAATGATAGATTTATTGTAACAACTTCCTTACGAAATCGATGCCTTAACGCTTTTTAGCTTCATGTTGTACGTAGAGTGGCTGTAAGTGACTCAATCATTAGAAGAAGGTTAAAGGAACGTGGACTAGTACCGGACAAGCCAGCAAATGGGCCGCAATTAACTGCAAACCAAAGAAGAGCGCGCATTAACTTTGCACGTGAGCACTTAAATTGGTCATACCTCCAGTGGAGCAAAGTTCTCTTTTCTGATGAGTGTAAAATCATGGTGTATGGCAACGACGGAAGGAACAAGGTATACAGTAGAGATGGAGAACGCTTTGCACAATGCTGCATTGAAGAAAAAGTCGGCTATGGTGGCGGTTCGTGGACGGTTTGGAGAGGAATCAGCGCTGACGGTAAGACAGAGCTTGTCTTCGTGTCTGGGCCACGTCTACCTGCACTACTCATATCAGCCCTATGCACATTTTATTGGACACGGCTTCATATTCATGCATGACAATATTAGCAACCGAAATTATCGAAAATTACTAATATTCCCTCTAACCCCTCCAACTAAGCTAAATTGCTTGTGCTAGGAGTGGGTTGACGTCGGTAGTGTAATGGCCAGGATTCGAACCCGGGACCTCTCGATCGTAAGGCCGACCCCTTAACCAGGGGCGTCGTACGAGACTATCTTACCGAAGTTGGTATCTCCATTATGGAATGGCCAGCAAGAAGCCCAGACATGAATCCCATTGAACATCTATGGGATGCGTTAAACAGACGAATTCTTGCAAGAGATCCTGCCCCAAGAACACTTAGCCAGCTGCAAAATGCAATGCAAGAGGAATGGAATGGCATGCCACAACATGTGATCGTGACTCTCATCTGATCGATGGAAACCCGTATGGAATCAGTAATAAGAGCTCGAGGAGGGAATACAAGTTATTAAATAAACGCTTTTTTCATTTATGTGTTGTTTTATCCACTTTCTTCACACTCCATACAGGGTAAAAATGGCTCGTTAAACAAAATACGAAACCTATGAAATACAGGGTAAAAATGGCTCATTAAACACAATATGAACCCTATGCAAATTTAATCTGAATTTAGAACAATAACATTAGAATTTGAAAACCTCATATTTTTCAGTATTTAATGACATGTGACATATATTCCTAAATATACACATTTTTCTGATAATCCTTAGAAAACATGCATTTACAAGGTGTTTCGATTTTTATGATGAGAAGTGTATAAAAATGAATCCCTATTTCCCTTGGTCACGCCATCACGCGTGAACGGCTGGCCCGATTTCACTTATTCTTTTTTAGAGGTTTCCTTGCAGTACGGGGTGGTTCTTACGCAGAGAAGAATTTAAAAAAGCGTTCAGCCGTCAATTGAACGGGAACAGAATTCCACGCAGACGATACCGCGGGCATCAGCTAGTATAATATATGTAAATCCAATTTGTCTTGACTGTGGTTTTAATTATAATTAAATCTATTTTGGTCGGATTTGTTCAGTTGTGGTAATATTATATTAGTGAATTGAATTTAAAACAACAAATCTTTTTTTTAGAAACCAGAAATAGGATTTGTATGTTTTTTTTTTTTATAATTGTACTTTTATATTATATTATTGTTATATTATAAATCTAAAGTGTAAAAATTGACATTGCAACTAATTGAATCATTGTGACCAACGATTACTGGTTTTTCTCTGTACGTAACTTAATTAGTATCTTCGTGTTTATAAAATGCTTAAATTAGTGTTTCAAAAGATGCCGATTTTAATCATGTACTCGACCAACAAATTGAGCATGCAGTGGCTGCCTTAAAATGTTAAACAACTAAAAGGTATTCTAAGTGTTTGTATGAAAATGTATTTAACTTGTCGTGCTTGACCAATGGCTGTCATAAATAAATAAACATACAATTCGGCTGTGTAATTTCAAAACCCAATTAACGGAGGGACACCTCCTTAAAAGCAGGTCTTAGCATTTAGCAGGTTACTTATTAGATAGATACATATTCCTTCGCCCAAATATCTAAAAAAAAAACCTAGAACTAAGACTTTTAAAACTGCAAAACATAGCAAGTACGAAACCGCGATGCTGTAGTTTTGACTGTTTTCATCTGTCTCGTCTGAATACATTATTTCTTTGTTTTTCTTTCTAAATTCTAAATAACGGCAAAAAAAAAATAGTTTTGAATTTGCACAATTGATTTGTAATCTGTAAAACAAGCATTTGTGTGGAATACCTTAGAAGACGCATGTTGTGTCGCAGGCGGCGGAGCGGGCGTGATGGTCACTGACGGAGTGATGCTCGCGCCGCCGGTGGTTGATGACTGTACACAAATAGTTATAATTTATAAGTATACCCGTAAACTGGAGTACTTTGTGATAATTGGGCAACTAAGGGACGATTTAAAATTGGAGATTTTTCAAAAGTAGCATACATACATAAGAAACAGATCAATGATAAGAATTGCGTTACCACTTCGGAAGAAAGTGACAATAACTTTGAAGATGATATTATAGTTTATTAAAAAAGAAACTGTCCCAAAGTTACCTCAGTTTACGGAATTTAAAAAGATACCAACAAACAAATAAGCCTCGATTTGAGAGTTGTACTGGTAGTCGTTGAAGAATGCCACTAAGCAGGTCCCAGTGCCATCATCAGTACACTTTAATGATGTTCAATTAATGTATTGCCATCATGACACCACTACAGACAACAGTTTCACAGTCATCTGATAAGCTTTGACAAGTATTAGCTTACAGCATAGGGGAATTATAATCAGTCGGAAACTATTTAGCTTTTCTCCCCATTGGTTGCTAAGGCTCCAATTTTTTCAAACCATGTTTTCCGGTTTTTCTTCCCCCAATGGTCTATCTAGCTAGAGGGTCAGATCCAAAATTAGTCGAAAATCAACCATTATTTTTTTTCATCCCCTAATGGTCTATCTAGAGTGGTGAATCAAGATTATAGCGTACCTGTGAGCGATAAGGGCCAGGGGTGAGCGTGGCGCCGCCGGGGAGGCTGGACGTGCGACGCGCGGCGCTGGAAGATACCGAGGCTGTCGTAGACGAACTACTGTTCGTGCGCTACATACAAACACACACTGTTAGTGCCGTGGTATACCAAGGAACTGCAATTAAATCTACCCAGTTCACCTGCACTTGAAAGTCATTATTTACACAGGTAAAATCTCACGAGTCTATAAGAATCAAGAGAAAAGTCCTTTAGAATTAAAAGACCGAGCTAGATACTTTTTAATTAAATTGGTTCACTAAAAGAAATAGTATATTAATTACTAAAAGGTAAGTCTATAAGCGTCTATTGTTGAAAAAGATTAAGATCATTATTTCAGTGCCCATTGAACTTACAGACAATAAAAATTGATGAAATAAACAGCACATTGAATATTCACATTATCTTCACAATTGGGTGAAGTTCAAAACTAAATAGAATTTATAAGAAATATGGCTAGCTGTATTTTACTAATGGCTGCGTAAACAGGAATGCAAAATATTGTACTGATTGGATCAGTCAAGTAGATGAGTGACAATCAAATTATCTTGTTTCTTTGGTGAACAAAGTCATATTTTGCATTGTTAAAACTTTCCTAGACACAATGGTTTTTGTGTATCATTATTACCTTAGATAATAGGTTACGTAACTCGATGCATAGGGAGCGGACTAGTGAGTAAGCCGACGAGAAACGCGCATTATACAGTTACATACATATTATCACACCAGTATAAAATTAAAGGTTCAGTCGGCATCAGATCGATCTTAACGAAGAAAGTACTCAAAATGATCTTAATGCTTTGTTCCCCCCTTTCCTGATGGCTGATAGTTCCGATATTCGGTATATCAATAAAAGATTTTGATTTGCTCTTAACATCTTTCTATTAAGATCATTTTGAAACTTTGTTGCCAAGATCGTTCCGACGCTGAACGCACACTAAAAATGAGAATGTTATATTCTAAAATAGAGTCGACAATAATGTAGTTCAAAAGTTCGATCTGAAATATCTGTAATTAAACTGTCTGACTCGCCACGATCTGTTTATCTATGACCTACATGAATACATCACTTCTTATCTTACGAGTCATGAATTAGAACAATAATTAGTCATTAGTTATACTCATTAATAAAAGGGTTAACTAATAAGCTTTATTTTATTATTGATATCGTTGTAATACATTTTCTCATATACATAAAACAAGGGAATCTTGTAAATTCAGGACAGTTAACTTGTCCTGCTTTATTTTTGCTATAAAACTATGTCCACGGCCCCGCCCACGCGGATGTCGGTTTTAGCCTTTTCTGGCCATATCTCCGGTTCTACTCAACCGATTGAGAAAAAAAGAGCCTATATGCCTGACCAAGACCTTTTTCATAAAAAAATACCCGCATCAAAATCCGTTAAGCACTTTTTACGTTACAGACACAGGCCTGTTTTTGAAAACGATAATCAGTCCTGAGTCTCGATTTCTCTGAGGACGGACGGATTATATAAACAATCTGTCAAATCCGTCTATACAATCTGTCTTCAGATAAATCGAGATTCGGAACTGATGAGTACCTACCATTTTAGAGTACAGCCTTTTAAATCTTAAGTAAGTTTGATCCCAATCAGTTAAGTAGAACCGAGGATATGAGCAAAAGTCGCGATAAAATCCACGAGGTCGGGACCGCGGGCACAGGGTGGTATTGCCATAATACCGTACCTTGGTCTGCTGGTGAGCGGGCGGCGGCGCAGGCGTCACGGTGACGCCAGGCGGCACCACGCAGCCGCTACCCGCTAGAGCTGTGCCCGTCGTGCTGTCCTACGTGCCAAACAACTGAGGGTCAACTCTCGTTCAGTGCCCCGAGCACGACAAACATTCGAATTCGTGACGTAAATGTATCGAGAAAACGGAGCATTGCGATTGACCGCCTGCCGACTGTAAACCCGTGTGTGCGTGTGTGTATGTGCGTGTGTGTGCGTGTGCGTGTGTGTGTGTGTGTGTGTGTGTGTGCGTGTGTGTGTGTGTGTGAAACCTGCCAATCGCAATACTTCGTTCTCTCGATACGATTACGATAGTTTTTCATTACCCCTTAATGGGTCTCATATATCTTGAAAGGAATTCTTGTAACAAAGTTTTCAACATCCAATATGGACTGTAATGTCTTCTTCAACGCTAGGATGCGTTAATCCCAGTCGCAACGAAGCTTTCACCTCGGAGTCTGGTGTCCGCTTTTCCATTCTAACTGCAGATTTGGCTTTTTCGTATCGATATTGAATGTTATGTGATTATATCGAATTGTGAACGATGGTTGAAAGAACACAAAACTGTATTCGGCTAGAAGTCGTAATTGATATTGTAATGCGAACGTAATTAGTATTCTCTTCCCCCTTTATATGTCAAACACTCGTGCTTCCGAACCTGTCAGAACTTGCAATACCATTCTTGGAAACCCCCATACCCCCATATAGTACCTTTGAAAAATCGCAGCAGGGGAATGAAACTCCTTCAAACCTCTGTGCACTATTTCTGGTTGCAACGCATGAGGATGTGGACATAATGTCGAACTTTTATTTTTGAGTAATTTCTCAAGGCTGAAATAGCTATGTTACCTTGACAGGAGGTAGACCAGTAGTCTGCTGCGACTGCCTTAACTTCCTGAGCAGCACGAGTCGCGTTTCCTCTGCACGTAGCTTCTCGCGCAATGCACGCAAGCGACGTTCGCGCTCCCATATTTCCGCACTCGACAACTCCTGTTAGAACACAAAAATACAACAATAATATGAGAGTAAATTGCACTTGAACAAAGTTAATTTTTAAAATCTTAATCGATAGCTTCGATTCAATGTGCATCAATACATAAATGTGTAAATTTGCATTTGTCTGGGTGTTTTCTACGTATATATGTTTACAGCAAAGCTATGTGCATTCTGGAACCCTCAAGCTTTGCTAATATAGCGAATACTCATCAAAATAAAAATAAATCTTGTCGCCCAACTTTCGGTGACGAATAAAAAGTGCTATAATAGAATGGAATAGACTGCAGACATCACTTGAACTCACTCTATGGCCAGCTATGGGCAAGGGTGGGTCGTTCTCGTCTTCTTCAGAATCCTCCTCGTCCCGCGGGTCTCGCGGCGACTCCGGCGTCGGCGGCGGGAGGCTACTTGGCGTGATAGACACATTCACACCTCCGGAGTTTAGTTTACTGCTCATATCTGGACAAAAACACACTTTCACTTTTATTCGCTTCGAATGTATGTTGTTTGTATTTGTGTAGGTAACTCAATTTTAAGCATTTCAAAACATCGCAGCATTGTATTTGATTGTTAATTAAGTACATTATTTTGAGACTTGTTTTAAAACCAAAATTTCTTAACAACCTGAAAAAGGTGAGGGGTTGACCATAGACGGCTTCCGGTGCGGCGGTGCAGCTGGCAACAGCACGATGTCCGGGCTTTCCGCATAGCTACGTTGTTCCGAACGCGGGCGTAGTACCCTCTTGCCACTGGAACCCTACGTAACAAAATATTATTAAAAATATATAATTTTTACACTGACAAATACCTGCAGTAATTTGTAAAAATTCTAAATATTACTTAGATAATAGGGAATATGCATGTTTTGTTTTTATATTTTTAAATGATTACATATTATTTATATCATTGTATAAATTTATATAATGTTAGAAATATAAAAGAAACAGTGCCAAACGAAGAAGGCTGATATCAGCATTTTAAACGATCGCCATGTTGGCGCGCTGTGTTTCGGGCTGTAATTTATTAATGTTTTGTATTTTACTTTAATAATGCAACAGGACAATAATTTACAACAACTAGACAATAGACGAAACGAGCTGATATTTTTTATTATGGGATATGAGTATGACGTCAGAGTGAACTCCTCGTCGGAATGCTATTGGTCGGAACTTCCTACCGGTCAATAGCACGTTTTAACACGATATGTAAAAAAATCCTACAGTCCCGGGTCCTTTAAGCGGGGCGTGAAAAAGCATATGATGAGGCCGTCAAGCTGAGCGCCACCAAACATGGCACGTGTATATAATGGTGGCCCCTATCTCCTAAGACTTTGCCTTCAGCTTACCAACAGGCAAAAGTCAAATTGATGTGTCTTATAAAAAAAAATATTACCTATTATGCTATTTCATACAAAAAAGGTTATATTAATTCAACTAATATTCATTGATTAAATTTTTTTAATCTTAGAACAATTGTTTAGAAAGACGTAGGTTCTTATACAGGGTGTAATCGTTAAGTGTGTCCAGGCGATTATTCCGTAACTTACAGATATCAAGAAACTTTAAACTGATATCGAAAGTGCGTTACCTAATGAGTAAAATGACATCAATAACATTTTAAAAATTTAACGAAAGGTATCTAACATTTTGACATTAAACACTCCCATACATTAAGTATGAGATTAGTAGAAAGGTTTTAGGTACGTACAGCAGAAGGGACTTTTCTATCTGGGTACTCTCTTCTGTAGGCCATAATGGCCGCTCTTTTGTTACAATCATATTTGCACTGAATCTTTAGCATATCTCTCTTTTCTCTTTTGGAATATGCCATTTTACAATCAATAAATGAAACAATCACGATTATAAACGCAAATTAA
This sequence comes from Eilema caniola, assembly GCA_949126895.1. NCBI lineage: Eukaryota > Metazoa > Arthropoda > Insecta > Lepidoptera > Erebidae > Eilema > Eilema caniola. The sequence goes on along the minus strand of OX421460.1, from coordinate 7,838,321 downwards.
AAAAAAACAACGATAAATTGGCGGGAACAACAACCCGAGATAAAAGTTTTGAATTTAGAACGAACACCAAAGAGTATCTTTTTTTTTGTAGCTTTTCAGTTAGCTCAAATTACTTAATGCGATATTGAAACACGGTTTATTACTAATTTGAAGGGGTATGATAATTAATTTACACGTGTATCTGCTTGAAAATCATCATTGTCATATTAAACGTAATCATAAAATATGATTAAGGTAAAATGAGTACTAGATCACTTAAAATAAGGAAACTAAAACCTTTCTACTAATCTCATACTAAATGTATGGGAGTGTTTAATGTCAAAATGTTAGATACCTCTCGTTAGATTTAAAAAAGTTATTGATGTCATTTTACTCATTAGGTGAAGTACTTCGATATCAGCTTAAAGTTTTTTGATATCTGCAATAGTTACGGAATAATCACCTGGACACACTTAACGATTACACCCTGTATATATTTGCTTGAAGCAAGAATATAGTCATAGGCAATTTCCTCTAGAACAACTAGAACTTTTTTTTAAGTTAAACAGTTTAATGAAAACAATATGTAGGTAAACCTGGGTAATTCGCCATTTTGTAGCAGCAATCATCTTGTATTTACAATGCGAATAAATTAAATTCTATTATCATCCGAACTAAAAGTATGTTTCACACCAGATATTAGATCAATCAGTTTACACGAAGGAAAATTTAAATATGTACATAATTTGTCTCCCCAACAAGCGCGCTAAACTAAATAAAACTGTATAATAAAAACCAATCTTATTTAACATCATCTTTCAAAATGTGTTTCATTCAAACCACTTCTTCAAAATAACTGTTATTTCAACATCAAGTAGTAGGTAAATCGACACAGCATCAGACTGATTATAATAACAAAAAAGTTTATCAAAGATGTGTGTACAGAATATATTATTTTACCTTGGTGTGGCATTAAATTACCTGTACAGAAGCAATCATTTTGAAATGATCATGTTGTTATTGATGCGAGTCATTTTCAATTCAGTGCAAAGATGTCTTTGTCATTTTGTTATTCAATCAATTAGATTTTTTTTTAATATAAATTTTGTTTCGTTAAATCAGATAAAGGGTTTTTATAAAATCATATTAAGCCATAAATAATAAGAAAAGCAAACGAAATGTCGGGTTCAACATAAACAATAAAACAACACCAAATAAATCGCGATAGAATTCTTTAAAATTAATTTCATTTTAATGTGCAACATTCGCGTAGACTTGCGATATTATCGTGGTAATCAATAAATGCAAAACAATACAAATACGCAAAGCTGGAGTATCCCGCACTGCGGAACAGCACAAAGAAAAAGGAAAAAAAAAGAAAGAAAAAAAGCAAAAGTAATAAAACAGTTCGATAAGAAGCATAAAATATATCAATGAGAAGTTTGAGATTTGTGGCGTTTAACAATGTTGTGTGTCAATTTAGTAAACAGCTGTCGCAAATCAACTCGCTTAGTAATCTGCGAGCCTACCATGACTGGCATGAAAGATGGAGGAGCTACACACCCATGCATACACCCTTATATAGCTCCATCGCATTCCCTCTGAACCGCTGCCGCATCGTGGTAGACTCGCCAGTTTATTCCTTTTCTTAGTAAATTAGCTATCTAATTAAACCCCACGCTCAGCCAAATATGACAAAGGAAACGCAATCATACATTTCTGTGCTCTTTTCCCATAATCCGAGGTAAAGAGCTGAAATTGACTTGCCTCATTTGCTTTTGGATCTGCTAGATCTGTTCAGTTGTTTGAGCATGATTGAGTAACATAAATCCAAACATTTTTTTAACTTACACATTTGTAATATTAGTAGGAAGTAGAGCACGATAGGATTAAGAAATGATGAATGGATGTTTGGTTGATATTATGCAAACAGTAGAAAATTACCACGGTTACTTCCAGTACAGTGTCCAGGCGAGTTTTTTCTATTGTATTTTTTTACCTCCGAAGGGGAGGTTAAAAACTTTTCAAAATTCATTATTATATTTTAAAAGCGTAATAAATGGGACCGTTAGTTGACATGACCATCCAAGAAGAATGTTGGCCTCGTCACTAAAAATTTGCGGAGGCGTGTTTGAAGCGTACCTGCAGCGCGAGGAATACCTCTGCATTTAATACTCTTTTAAAATATAAAAAAAAAATATTAATAGTTTATTTTTAATAACACTTTCTGATCCCCTCCTTCTTCGCCTGGACAGCCTGGATGTCGGCAACATGTTAACGTGAGGGTAACCGTGCTTAGCAGAGCACGTTAAGCTGTCGATCCTCGTTGCCGTACGAACATTTGTTGTGTTCTTTTATTCGTTCGTTCTTTAAAAGTTCGACATACTGATCTGCCCCCTAGACAAGTGGCAATTCGTTTGGTAGAATAGAATGACGAATGTATGGGATAGCCGTAGGGTAGTGGGTTGTGAAGCTCAGATGGCAGTGACTTTACACAGTTGTGAAAAGGCCCAGAGGAGGAGAAGATTCCTGCGAGAACGCGAGCAATTTCAAGCGGGCAGAGTCGCCGGCATAGGCTAGTTCATTATAAATACTCGATTCGATGTTTTCATTCTTTCTGTTGACTGCATCAAATCATTTTATTGAAACAATGTAAGACATTCATTACCAATGAAATATGTAAATATTAGTACCTATTCAGAATTTTGTTTACAGTGATTTCAGCTCACAACGGCAATAAATCATGCCGAGATCAGGATCTTTTGAATTGCGATGCTATTATATTAAGTATGTAAATAGGCTTCATGTGTAGCTGCATGATTGTGTATTCAAATGTGTATGGAGAGTTTGTTGATTTATATTCTGTTAGTCATGCTATCTGTTTATAGATCAGTTGTTATTCACTGTACAATTTTGTATATTTACAGTCAGAATTTAGGATGTTAGGTATTAAGCTAATTTTTATATAGAAATATTACAAATGTAACTTAGGTTTTATTGTGACAGCTGACAAAAGAAAAGGTTTTTAGTACACCTCTGACAACACCCCTCCAGCTCCACCCTACGCATGATAGCACCAATAACGGATCAATGCAAGCATTGTTTTTACCTAGTCATGTTCTAATGATAGGATTTATGATGATTTCACCTTATTCCATTTTGACATAAAGTTTAACTACCTACCCGAAAGTTACATGTAACATTGAGAATGAGCGTGAGAATTATGAACCAAATTTAAATATAAATTATTGTAGTTCTGTTCTGACGGTCAATTGTAGTTAAATTATTATTTTTAACATTGAGAATATGTAGGAAATATAGTTAGCTGTACTTAAGATGCCAATAATCTGACAAAACATAAAATACAAAAAACTGTAACCACCCATGTCATACTTCAAAATACGTGCCCATTTCATTACTTTTAAAATAATGTATGGTAATATGCTGGATTTTTTGACATTTATGAATACCCTTGGGTAGTAGGATGATGATATTTAACCTATAACATCCTTCGATTAATAGATCATTCAACATAAAAATAATTATTCAATTTGAACCAATAGTTCCTGAATTTAACATGTTCAAAAGACAAACATACTGTTCAGCTATCTAATATAAGTAGATATAGATGTGAAGAACAAAGAAATTTTATCTTGATTATTCATTATACTATTAGTAGTTAAGAACTTACCCTTTCGATCTTCCAAAGGAAAGCAATGAAACAATAATATGAGTCCATGAGATGTTATTAAAACTAAAGTTAATGACAAAAGAAAGAAATAGGTTCCAGTGTGGTTACAGAAAAGAAAAGAATGCTGATGGATTTAACAATAATGACAGCAAGCCCTGGCCTGACCTCAACTTTTCTCATATTTCCTTTGTTGAGTTAGGTCCATCTATACTGATTTAGAGAGCAAAGGCAACTTCACTTGCTAGCCTATATACCTGCCTAGAAACAAATGAGGCTCTAGCATTAAATTGAGTGTCAGACAAGCCATTACTACTGTCAATCAGATCAAAAGAAAACAATAGAATCAACCATTTTATAAACATTGTCAAATGTCTAGTTGTGGTTGAATGAAACTATTGATAGATTAATTTACATATTTCTAGTTCTGTGCAAAAAAATGTCTATAATCCACCATTTTCTAAATAACTTCTAAATGAGTGGGTACTGCAAAATATATTTTTGAAAGCTCTGTTCCACAGAACTTAGCAGTTAGAACTTAGGGGTTGGTTGTTGTCATGAATAACAAAAAATATGATTACTTTTTAATTCACGATTAATTCACATTGTGAAATAAACACATTTTCCTTCTTTATGCAGACTCACAATACAATATGTAACACTCGCACAGGAAAACAATAATGATTATAAAGTACTCAGGAATAGATAGTAGAAAGAATTGCAAGTAAACAGCAAGTTACTTTTTTAACTGCTAGGCATACATATCTGACGGACAAGTTTATAATCTTTCTTATGGAGGTTTAAAAAAATAACACATATTTGCAACACAAAAGTTAGCTCTATTGTTTCTATTTTTGTCACATGTCAATTTTCTTTTGTTCTAAAATAACACGTCAAAAATAGAAAGGATATTTTGATGTGTTATTTTTTTGGACATGTTTTGAATTTAACTCCTACAGTTATGCTAAATTGCTTGTTTTACGAGAGGGTTTTAAGTCAGTAATGTAATGACAAGGATTTGAACCTGGTACCTCTTGATCTTTAGGCTAACTCCTTAACCACCAAGCTAACAATTCATATATGAATGAAGTAACTTATATAAATAGTTATTTGAAAGGAATGTTAATCATCTGTCTTTTTTAGTGTCTGGCACAGCATATTGAAACATGAAGAGAAATAATGTTTCTAAATTTCTAAAAATACATTATTTCTTACAAAACAACATTAAAGAATTATTTAGTAGTGAAATGCCCTCAATATCTCATGTAAATCTAAATGAATACAACACATTAACCTATATTTAGTCCACCAGCAGAAATACCATAATACATTTCACTATTTATTTACATCTCATTACATGCTAAATACTTACATGAGGTGGAGGCTGAGCAGGAGTTATGGTGAGTCCACTGGCTGTCAAAGCCCTTAGTTCACTCAATTCAGGTGGCAATGACCTGTTCAATAAAAAAATTACATAATTCCAGATAACAATAATGTAAACAAAAATAAAAATGCCATTAGATATTTAAAAAAATCACCTGACGCTGAGGTCGACTGCAGAGTCGTCTACGTCCATTATGGTTAGTCACCTCTGTAACAATTACGTATAAGCAATTACGTATATCCAAATTATTTAGCACATCAATCAATACAAACAATACACTTTTTAAATATTTCACTTTACACAATCACTGTTTTAACATCAGCAAATTTCGCAATACTTGTTCGGCCATTGACTATGTCGACATAACAATGAAATTGGTAATCATTTAGATCGATTTTTTGTTCAAATGTAATGCACACGCACGCATCATCGGGATGACATTTGACAAGACAACGGTTAATGAGCGCGAGAAATAACATCAAATTGAAATTTTGGTAAATAATACTTATTTCCTTACAGAAAGCACTTGTAGCATAACTTGTTGACACTATTTTGTTTTATATTATATTTTTCGCGAATTTAATTACAGCACTCTCCCAGTCACAACAGAAACTCTTTTGCGGCCATTGACAACAGATAATACATAAACTATCACACGCGTTAAACAGATTATCCTACTTATTCGATCCTCGTGATTTTTGTTTGGTCGGGCATTATCGTCTGAGGCTCGCTCTGGAACAAACTATTTTTTATAAGTTCAAAAGGTTCAAACTGTCCAAAACTGTCTTTATTTCAGGCTTAAAAAAAAAAACAAAAAACTTGCGAAAAGTCTCTAAATACAATATGCTGTGCCCACTCCTTCATCCGCATGGACTATCACTATAAATATCTGAAAAAGCAAAAAAACTTGCGAAAACTCTCTAAATACAATATGCTGTGCCCACTCCTTCATCCCCATGGACTATCACTATAAATATCTGAAATTCAAATTTTTGCACAGAATTTAAATAAATTTTGTAAAATGAGAGTTGCCTACGCTACGTCCTAAATAACAACAGCTATGAAGCCCGTCAAAATCGGCAAAACCGTTTCGACGATTACTTGAACAGACATAAAGAATTACGAAGGCGAGTAGCCTAATAAAAATCGAGGAGGGCTACTTGCCTAGTACGGTTTTTTACACGTTTTTATTATTATTTGTATTGCTTAATTTGCATACGCAAAAGACATCTTCCGTACATCATGGCTAAAAAGGCTGTGACTCATCAGTCATCATACTTGAAAATGACCATAATACGTGATCGATAAAACTGTCTGGTTTGAGATGGTGGTTGAGATTTTGAGGCTTCGATGTTTCTTTTCTAAGGACATGGACGCATTCATTGACCATTGCGATTTGCTGTGGTGTGCAGAAGTGCAGAGGCCGTTTTAGAATAAGTTGAAGCTCAATTTATATTCCTTACGCTTCGTCACATATCTTTCAGGAAATAAACTGTATTATTCAAACACCTCAACCATTAATTCTATTAGGCGATTTTAAGTCGCATAACACGGTATGGAGAAGTTGCAAAACTGGTCCTAATGGAACTGAACTATACAAACTACCATGATGCAATCAAATGAAATATCGATCAATTCTATACAGAAGTCAGTGTCAGGTCAAACAGGTAAAAAATATAGCATAGCTAAAGTATGATAGGCCACCCCTACCACATCATACCTAAATCGATGGCATCACCTGCTTTGGTCAGACACAGCAATCAAAGTTGACACAACAGATCGAAAATCTCTAAATTCAGTCATTTTAAACTTTTTTTACCTGTATGGTTTTGAAAATGGCTTTTTTTTTAATTATCTATTTTTACCTTTTTCGAAAGGGTCAAAAAAGGTGACAGCAGTACTTTATATGGGGCCGGACCTGTGCCTTATAAAGAAGAAGTCGTTGCCCCACAGGAAAGTACTATTCGCCCTGTTAAGCACTCCAAGTTTCTTCGATGCCAGCTTGGCCTTGTTCTCCAAATGGTTGCGGTACTGGACGTCGCTTCAGATGTCGACGCCTAGGATCCCGATACTCGAGAAAATGGTAAGCGATGTACCCAAGGACTGCGGCGTCGCTACAATAAATGGGTTTTCTAAGCGGTGATTCATGAATTTGCCTGGAGGCCCAGACATTCTGGTATTGCAGGAAATGAAATTGCTGACAAAATTGCCAAGGAAGCTGTTTCCTGTGAAGATATGATCCCATACAAAATATTTGGTTCAGATGTTTATTGTAGTGCCAAAGGCCCTATACAACACATAGAATGAATCTTGGCAACTTATCCGTAGATTGAAGGGACTTTTTTTATTATAACATTCAACCTAACATTGACATTAAGCCGTGGTTTGCTTTTTTTAAATTTAGATCAAAGATTGTACATATACACGGTGGAAGATTTTAACCTTACCTGGAGGGGTAGTACTCCAAATACTGGAGATAGCGAATTTCGCTTAAAGGAAACATTCATTTATTTTAAAAAAGAAATAAGACGACATTCAAAATTTTTCGAAAATTCGCTTGCCACACCCGGTAATCGAACCGACTAAAATCGGAAAAAAAAATTATTTATATTTTTATATCATCCATCGACAGGGTCAATCATAAAGATCAAATCTCTCTAACAAACATAGTAAATTAAATGAAAGGAAATCCTTGAAATCTAAACTTATTAAATAAATGTAACAAAATAAAGCACTTTAACTTAAAGGCTCATCTGATATCATCCCAACAATGAAATTCGATATTTAAATGAAATTACTTTTTTTTCGTGCGGATACCAGCACTGGTCAGTAGGGGATTTACATCGGACTCAAACCGACTAAAACCGCACGCCGTCTCAGGGCTCAATTAACATCTTCTGTAGTGTGGCGGTCGTGACCGCGGCCGCTACGCAGGAGGCACTTGTTCTATCCCCGCTCACTTCAAATATTTTTATGCATAAATATGGGTTTTTGCATTGGTCTGGCTGTGCCTTGGAGAGCACGTGAAGCCGTCGGTCTCGGTTGCCATGGCCATACGGATAGTACGGCAGTCGTTACTGGTATTTGAGCCCTAAAAAGTCCAACAACTGGTCGAACTGTAATGCTTCGATATCACCTTTGGGTTGTGAAGCTTAGATGGCAGTCGCTTCACGGAAAATATCGAAGCTAAGCCAAACCCGCAGTCACACTAGCAAAGTGAATCCTAGTTTCCGAAGTGAAAGCGTCGGATGCGACTGGGTGTAACGCTAAGATGATGAAGAAGAAGAAAGTCACCATCAATACGGCAATTCTCTCGCCATACCCGTTGCCCAGGGTACACCGCGTCTAGGTTTCCAATATAGCATCCTAAATTACTAACAACCCTACCTACATACCTCATGCAGTTACTCAATAAAGTTTCAGTCTAAACCGGAAACAAAGTTCAGTCACTTAGTATCTAGTTACTTATTTTAATAATAGGGGTTAAAGTATGGAATTGCCGTTTCATTGTAATAGGTACTTCGAATTGACATAGAACCTTCATGGTTTGAGATTTTTGAGTGAAACTTTTTCCACATGGTACCTATGTAGTTCTTCATTTAAAAATGTGCAATATTCGATTATCGACTTTCAGTTGTTTTTTTTATTCAGCTTAGACAAGAAAGATGGATACTTCGAAAATTCGAGTGATTTTTGAATACGAGTTCCGACGCGGAACTAACGCGGCAGAAACAGCTCGCAATATCAATGTTGCGTTTGGAGAGGGGACTGCTAATGAACGCACCGTGCGATTTTGGTTTAAACGCTTTCGTGATGGAAACTTTGATTTGAAGAACGAACCACGAGGAAGGCCGTCCACACAGGTGAATAACAATGAATTAAAAGACATGGTGGAAGCCGATCCGAGCCAAACTACCCAGGAATTAGCTGCATGGTTTAACGTTACCTTACCAACAATATTGACTCATTTGCGTCAAATCAATAAAATAAAAAAATGTGAAAAATGGGTACCTCATGATTTGACTGATCTGCAGAAAGAAATGCGTATTGAAACTGGTGTTGCCTTGTTGAATCGATACAGAAATGAAGGAATATTGGATCGAATTGTGACATGTGATGAAAAGTGGATTCTTTACGATAGCCGTAAGCGAAAAATGCAATGGCTGACCCCAGGTGAAACGCCACAACAGTGTCCTAAGGCAAAGCTTACCAATAAAAAGGTAATGGTAACTGTTTGGTGGTCTCAGCATGGTGTTATTCACTATAGCTTTCTACGATCTGGTCAAGCAATAACGGCAGATGTCTACTGTGCCGAACTCCGAACAATGATAGCAAAACTAGCAGTGAAACAGCCCCGACTCATGAATCGATCTTCACCATTATTGCTCCATGATAACGCGAGACCTCATACAGCACGAGAAACCGTTTTAACTTTACAGGAACTGCAATTAGAAACTATCCGTCACCCTCCGTATTCGCCAGACCTTGCTCCAACAGACTACCATGTTTTTCGTGATTTGGACAATTTTCTATGTGATAAAAAGTTTTCTTCTCAGGAGGCAGTACAAAATGCTTTCACACAGTTTGTCGAATCTAGATCACCAGAGTTCTATCGCAAAGGCATAAATGACCTTCCTACTAGATGGCAGCAATGTATAGATAATAATGGTAATTATTTTGATTAAATAAATACGTTAAATTAAAAAAAAAAACGAATTTCAATTTGTCAGTACAAATCGGCAATTTCATACTTTAACCCCTAATAAATATTTGGCATCATGGATAACTTTATTGTTGATAAGGTTTCTGATGACTCCTTGAGTAAAAATGCTGTATCTGCTGGCACTGAGTTTATAAGTTAAGATTTTATGGACTTCCTTTCATTTAATTTACCATATTTGTTAGACAGATTTTAGATACTATCGATTGATGACATAAAAATACAAAATGATACTTTTTGCGATTTTAGTCGGTTCGATTACCGGGTGTGGCAAGCGAGTTTTCACAAATCTTTGAATGCAGGTTTGTTTCTTTTTAAAAATAAAGGAATGTTTCGTTTGAGTGAAATTCGCTACCTCCAGTATTTAGAGGACTTCCCCTCCAGGTAAGGTTAAAATCTTCCACCCTGTATTAGGATGCGTTTGGGACATGCCTGCACTCCAGTCCATCTAGCTAAAATGAAACTCAAGGACAGCTTATTTATTAGTTATTAAAATCACCTTTTTCTGGCTTGCCGTCAATTTAGTATTCAATTTTAATCTTCTTCCTTCCTGTATTCCATTACCCACTCATGTTGCTTCGTTAATAAGCAAGTATTGGTAGCATAGGATAGGAGGACGTTTTATTATCTATAATAAAACATAATGATCTTAAATTGTAATTTACATCTATTTATCTTACGTTTAGATTTTTATATCTTTCCTTACTCACCTGATCCTGTCCTTTTTTCCTTCATTTTTTTAATAACTCCGTTCCGTTTTTCATAAATATACGAACTTGACACTGGCACTTATCCATAGAATTTCTAATTGCCAAATGAGAAGTGAAGGAAAAAAAAGAAGTTGAAGTTGACATTGACGTAAAGGCGTAGTACTGTTTGTTCCGCACGTTCGTGTATGATAAAATTGATATCTACGTTAGTACGTTAAGAAAATGGTGTATTAAAGTGTTTAAGTTACTGAAAGTTTGTTAGTTTTATCAATATGCCTGGTCCTGATCTACTCTCTAGTCAAGGGCTTCGTTTGGATGGACGCAGACCCAACGAGCTTCGTCGTATAATATGCAAACTCGGCGTGTTCACACAACCCGATGGTAGCGCGTATTTAGAACAAGGAAACACAAAAGTTTTGGCGGCTGTTTATGGTCCACATCAAGTAAGTACTAGATTCTTTAATTCAAATTAAAATAGTAAACGCTCAGACTAAATAGGACTATTAACAATTACGTATCTTAATTTGCTCTATCTACGGGACAATGGCAGAATTGATGCTGAGGCACAGCAGCCACTAACAAAGAATTGAATTGAATCTTAATTTGCATATCATTCAACACCTGAATAGTATAGCTTCAACATCAATAATGCAATTCCTCAGTCTTATAGAAAACGTAAGATGTTGCTATTGCTTGCATTCACACTTCTCTCTAATGTGATACGATTGAGTATTTTTTGTATTATTATTATTAATGTGCTTTTAGTAAGTAGTTCTATAAAATTGAATTGGTTTCAGGCTGCAAAATCCAAAAGTTCACAGCATAGAGTGGTGGTCAACTGCCAATACAGCATGGCTACATTCTCCACAGGTATCATCATCATTATCCTCATAGCAATTCCGCACTTGCACTGTGTTCAATATATAGAGCCTGAGCGTCCGCTTATTACTTTGCACTAGTTTGTTGAGTATTACGAGAACCATTGCCTGCTGACCATTCTAGCCAGAGAGGAAGCTCAAGGTTGAGCTACTTGATTAGCTAGGTAACTAGTATGTGGAGCAATATTTTGGTTTCTACCAATTCTTCAACACTTTCTATAATTTTTAGCTTTTACAGGGCTAGCACAATGCAAATAATATTGTCACTCTACATTCTAATATCTAAGTAATGTTTGCAAAGTTTCAAACAGACATATCTAACATACAGGAGAGAGAAAGAACCGTCCACGAGGGGATAGAAAGTCACAGGAGATGTCAATGCATTTGAGACAGGCCCTCACAGCAGCTATCAAGACTGAGCTGTATCCTCGCTCTCAGATAGATATTTATGTTGAAGTTCTACAGGTGAGTCATATCAGAGTAAGGTACAACTCGTTTACTTTAAATTTTGAGTTAATGTAGTCTCATCGATGCCAGGTCCTAACTTAAAGCAAGCAGGTTGTAGATGTAAGTGGGTGGGTATTTCATGGTGGTAACACTGGAAGCTGGATTAATGATCGATCTGTGACTTCTGCGAGCCATTTAATCCAATAAGTGGACAGGCTTGATTTTGTAGGTCATATATAAAATATTAGCCTCATCATCATCAATATTAGCCATTGCTTTTTTGCTTACTCTGCATTTTGACCCAATATTGGGTGTATAGTTCGTCCACTATATTATTCTATTTTGGACAGCTCACGATATAACTTTGTTCTAGCGTCAATGCCCAAAACTTCAAACAAAAATTAGGCGCCAATACGTCATATGTCATTGACAACGTCAAGTCAGCCAGAACGCAATTTTAGGGATGGAGTTAGTCGATCAACTGTATTTAACATAACTTGAAAATGTCACAATCGAAATCAACTACAAAACAAAAAAGAAACCTTACAGGTGGTTTTTAACCAACTTCAGAACAGGGACGAGGTTCTCAATTCGAATTTATAATTTTTTTTAATATTTGTATGCGCATAGATCAGTCATCTGTAGACGGATTTATAAAATTCTGATGATGGGTTTCAGAGACAGACCTCGGAACTCTTCAATAAATACCAGGAAATCAGCCGCGATTTGTAGATATATCGCATATTTTGGTAGATTTATGACCATCCTGAGACCACGGTAGGTACATTACTGTGGTTAGCGACGTAAAACTCAATATTTGTTTTGGAGATTAGCCCACAATTATGTTATAATAAATTTATGAAATGACTACAGACACGAAATATCTATTGCTTCAGTATCATGTATAGATAGGTAATAAATAATAATTACGCACAAAATAATGATACCCACATTTTCATTTATCAATTAATGATTTATAAATCGATTGATTTTATTAATTTAAATTTTTATGCAATCACTGCTTCAATCAACAGGGTATAGTAAAGCTGATAGGTATTATGCAACACCAACCTATCCCCCAATATTGTAATTGTTAAGTTTTCTGGATTGCCTTCCACTATGGGCCTTCTTACCTACACTATATACTATACTTCTTACCCGCTATATAGATTGAAATAAAACTATTACATTATTATTTACACTGATACCAACATTTCGGTTCCTTTTCAACAGTTGGCTCTTATGTATAAGTTATTCCATGAAAGCATCACCTCATGTAGTACTAAGTACTTACATAATTTATAACTCTAAAGCCCATGTTCCAAAATGATACTCATATAGATACTACTGCCAGTGGGCACTCCGTAGACTGGTCGTGCTGGTGGGATCGAACCTGTCCCAATGCGCAGCATCCGTCTTCATAGAGGCTCTGATCTTCACAACTGAGCATTGTTCTGGAATATGGGTCTAATATTTCTGAATAGAACTGGTAGGTTTTATACCACTAGCTCTCTACAGGCAGATGGCGGCGCGTACTGCGCGTGTGTTAACGCCGCGACGCTGGCGTTGGTCGACGCCGGCATCCCCTTGCGGGCTTACGCCTGTGCTTGCACCGCCTCGATGGCGTGGCGCAATGGGGAGCCGGAGCCCTTGGTCGACGTGGGACACTTGGAGGAGGCCGCCGGTGGTGTGGTCCTGACTGTCGCGAGCATGCCTAGCACTGGTATGTGAAATTGTTATAGGATGTTGAAGATGGATGCTTTGTAATAGAATGGTAAGCTGATAAGATCTGTGAGTGCTGGTCAGTCATAATCTATATGTATCAAATCTGTATGCATCGATACAGCAACCAGTAGGAGTTTGGTTTCATGAACTACTCCGCTGTCGTCTATTAACTTATTATACCATATGCCATGTGGCCAGATGACTCACTACCTGCCTGACCTGCATCCTCAGCATGATGGGCAAGTCTCATGTCTGTTCAACAAATCTGCAGAAAAACTGATATGTTAATACTCACTACAGCTAGAGACTTGAGAAACTCGTTTCTACAGTGAACAAAAAACTCTGAGCATCTCATCTGTCTGTTGCAGGCAACATTGGTCTAATGGAAATGTCACACAGACTGCATATGGAGTATTACGATTTGGTGATGAGCAGAGCCATGCAAGGGTGTCGAGATATAGAGGTAAGTGTTTTACTTTTAATTAACATATTTATTTTTTCTATGCTAATTTCCACCTGGTAACAGAAACTGTAACGAAAACTAGTGGAGATCACCGTACTAAGACAGCAGCATAAGCACAGATTAGATAATAGTTATTTTGTAACAGGTATACGTCATTTCCATACAAATTAAATTTGTGGTCTTGTCTTGGGGTCACTTCAGTAGAACATCGGATACGACTGGGTACTTCGCAATGAGCTTAGACAGAGCCACCGTCACGTGTAATATGTATCATATGCTCGTGACGGCGTGCAGTGCTACCACCACGAAGCGACCCTGAAGGCCACGACCGCGAATGCCAAAGTTGTGGAACGGATCGGTCGGCTTGGTTCCTCGAGAAAGCTTTGTACAAAACTGTGAGTCTGTTCTTCCATGGGCCTCGAAGTGATCCAGCCTCATAGTGGGAGGGATTGCTATTCAGCATCAAGTTCCAAATGAAATATCTGAACCTAGTACTCGATGGCCGATGTGACTACCCCATTTGGCCTTGAGGGATATAGCTTAGGCATTTTTACACTCCGACGGCATCTGAAAATCCGAGATGGTATAACGGTCAAGCGGTTTTAGTCGGCTTGAGCACTAGGTTTGCTTGAACTTGACCTCCCAAGGTCAAGTTCAAGCAAACCTAGTGCTCAATCTTCGGTTCCCGATTTCCGACAAAAAGTGGTGGGGGGCGGCAATTTTCTGTTTTGCTCCGCCCGACATTGCCCGGTAGTGACCACACACACACAACGCTTGATATCCGTATCAGGCATCGCGATGTACGTGCATTACTGCAATCGATCAATGTCCGGAAAGCCAGTGGTCCGGATGGTATTCCACAAAAATGTGTAGCGGAGTTGTCTGCAATGCTTAAACCACTATCCACTTTCCTACACCTCGAGTGCGGTGCTATCGACTTGGAAAGAGGCAAATGTACAGCCGATCCCTATTGAGGCTGATCGTTCAGATCCAGCCGACTATCGACCTATAGCCGTCACCTCACACTATTGTGCAAGATATTCGAGCACATCATTAACACACAGTTCATGCGTCCCCTAGATATCAGGCCGAAACGGTCAACGGGTGATCTTTTGGCGTAGGTACGTTACCCTCTCTACACATACTTAAGGTGTAGTGTATGCTAGTGCAATGGACAAACATGTCAAGTCTCTGGCAATTTGTCTTAACATTACCAAAGCTTTCGTTTGTAAGAACAGCTTGCGTGACAAACCTGTACCCGGTTGGAGGACTGAATACGGATTTGGAATGGGCATTAGTGTAACAAACACGTGCGCGTTTCAAGGTAGTGTTGCCTTCTATTACACACGGAAACGTAAATACCCGGCCTGGCATTACATATATTCATCGCAGTCATAAAACCTCCGTGGCGCAGCCTGCGTGGCGTAGCGGTGGAGAACGCGGCCGCTGCGCAGGAGGCGCGGGTTCGATCCCCGCTCAATGCAAATATTTGTATGCATGAATATGGGTATTTGCATTGGTCTGGTCGTGCCTCGGAGAGCACGTTAAGCCGTCGGTCCCGGTTGCCATACAAACGAAAAGTCCAACAACTGGGCTAACTGCCATGCAATGCTTCGATATCGCCTTTGGGTTGTGGAGGTCAGACTGCAGTCGCTTCACATAAAATGTAGAAGTTTAGCCAAATCCGCAGTTGGACTGGTAAAAGCGGACCCCAGACCCCAAGTTGATAGATTCGGATGCGACTGGGATTAACGCTAGGATGAAGGAGATCGCAGTCATAAGAAGCCTATGCACCATTCAACATTCGTATACCTGTTGCGACAGAGCGCTGATTTATTTATTGTATTTGTAATTGTGACGAATTGAGCTTCATAGCCATATGTTATAAGCGATCCGTGGAAATCCAAAAAGCCGATGTTACTTAGGGTGAATGTAGCTTTCCAATGATTAAATAGTTTTTAAAATCGGCACAGTAGTTTTTGAGTTTATTCATTACAAACATACACAAATATAAATCTTAACTCTTTATAATAGTATAGTAGTGTAGAAGTGTACCTAGATATGCTAATAAAAGTTGTAAAGCCAACTCCCAATAACGTGTCTCGAACCGAACATGCGAACACTCTCTACTGTGCTCATTTTATTGGTCGTAAGACACTGACACACGCGGCCACAGTGTCATGCTGCGGTGGCCGGTGTTGAGAGTGTCAGTTCAATTCTGAGTCACACCAGTTACACCAATAAATAGATTAAATATCATCATCATTTTTGTTCTAATATTACAGGTAGTATTGGATAAAGCAGTCAGGGAGTACATAGCCGAAGGTTGGACTAAACAAGATGTTGTAACTATATAAAATAAATCTTTTTTTTTTAATGAATACTTGCATTTTATTAAAACATACCTCATACATTTGTAGGGACAGAATGTCGGAATGTGCTGAATTGCAGTTCACACAGGAGTCGCTCGCTGCCCGCTATGTTAATTTTAATGCGTCAAGTAAGTCATGAAAATTGAGGTTCGCGCTGTTACGATTAACTAATAGGTACTACGACTGAACAGTTTTTTTATACCACTGAGGTGGCAGACAATCATACGGTCCACCTGATGGAAAGTGGTTACCGTGGGCTATGGACGTGTGCATCACCAGGGTAGTCGGCCGTTTCCTCGTGGTCATACTAGTTTGTCACACCAGTATGACCACGAGGATATAAATGTCCTCTTAGTCATACTATCATTTTGACACCCCCTTTAGAAAAAATAAGGAAACTAAAATACAGAACTAAGAATAAAAAGACTTTTATCGCAATTTTTCTAGAAAAAAACCAATACAAATCTCTCCATGTATGAGTTCCATTTGTAATGAAATCATCACGATCAATATACTCTTGGCGTCTTTTTTTTGCCTCTTCCCTTATATCATTTTCTTTTTCATTTAAAACGTTAAGCAAACGCAGTATTGATACCGGAGATCGCTTTTTTATTTCTTTATTAAGTTGGGAGTGCCAACTTTCCACCACATTATTAGTCCTGTGGCGTTCACCATATACGGACCACTCTTTCTTAGAACATGTGTTAAACCAGGTCGTATTCATGTATTTCAGGAACTTTGTTAATTTCTCAGCCCTATCACAGTTGTTTTTTATGTACGCTATTCCATCTTCTATTTGTGTTTCTGGCAACAAAGGCAACGCGGTACATAGTCCCACAATTCGTTTTTCGACTTTGGAATTAAACTTTAATTCTTTTGCCCTTTTCCACAATCATTTTGTAAAATGATAATAACATTTTTTTTATTGTACTTCAGGAAATACTTGCAATAATGCATTAGAAACAGCCATTTCAAAATCAAGGTGGACTTTTTTGGGTGACCATCCCGTAATTTGTGATTTTATCATCTCAAATAAAGCCCTGTACCTATGTCTCTTGTTTTTTGTTCGACATTAACACGTAAATTAGAGGTATGACATTGGTTTCCTTTGATGGTTTACTGATATCTCCATGTATGGAATACAATTGTTCAAAAGGCCTAGGGCAACTTTTGAATGTTCCATCCATAAAAAATTCATCTACATTTAGAATCTGTCTTCGGGTTTCTTGGGAAGCGAATGCTACGATTCGACAATTTAAGTCATGATAGTCTGCCAGAATATAACTTTCAAATTTTTCAGGAATAAATACATCATTAGTATATTTAAAACATGATCTATTCCTTTGTGCGTATAAAGATGTTTTTACACTTTGTAGCGTAGGTAATGGCTTAATGAAATGTGCACCTTTATTTTTTAAAGTTTTAATACCTAAATTATAAATTTGAGGAATCGGAGTATCAGTAAGTCGGGCTTGCTCTTTCATGTTATCCACTGAAACATCTATATCATTTTTAGTAAAGTCAGGCTTGCAGGTATGATCTGTCGATTTCACCGCATGGTTACCCTAGAAATTTAAAATAATTGATGCATTTTTAAGTGTTGGAAATGCGCAAGGAATATGATAATAATTTATTTAAGTTAAATAAAGGAAGATATAAATAAATAAACTTACTTTAATAGTAACTGAACCCCGGCACTTATCTTTCCTAACGCGACTACAGTTCCAAATAGTACTTCCATTTTTATACGAACGCTGTTTGTAATGCTGGCGGCCATTAAATAACAATACCTGTCCCCTTTTTCTTTTCAAAAATACTAATTCTTCCATTGTGAAAGAAAAACACAATTTCGATGGCGTAACAGAATGACAGTTTAATTATTTGCTCTATTGCCTATTCTGTTTTATTCTTAATGAGTGAAATACGCGGTCATACGCGGAAAAGTTTGTATACCAATATATACAGGAGGAAGTAAACTCAATTTTCTAATAGATTAGGTTTTAGTATGACTACGAGGACATTTATATCCTCGTGGTCATACTGGTATGACAAACTAGTATGACCACGAGGAAACAACCGGGTAGTCACACTATTCGACACGAAGCAAAACGCGGACGAATCAGTTGACAGTCCATGTGATGTCACTATTTTGCGCACTTGACTGGCAAACAGCAATTTGCAAGCGG
Organism: Eilema caniola; assembly: GCA_949126895.1. NCBI lineage: Eukaryota > Metazoa > Arthropoda > Insecta > Lepidoptera > Erebidae > Eilema > Eilema caniola. Next base: position 7,819,769 of record OX421460.1, on the reverse strand, counting down.
AGCCATAAACCAAAAACTGAACTGAAAAGCAGAATGGTCACGTCTCGCCTGTTTATAATTTGCTTGCTTTCGTTTTACTAATAAATAATAATAACTTATATTCTTAATTCTTAGATAAAATTTAGCAAGGATATTCGATAAAAACCGACAGTGGAAATCTATCTAAATGTAGGTTTTTATATATTTATATATTAATAATAGCTAATTTTTGATTCTTTAGCGGCGTTGGATAGGTAAAAAGTGTTAAACTCGCGTCAGGATCACTTGATCTTTGAACCGTAAACGACGACTGACGTCATACAACATTAGCTACAGATTATTTTGTTAGGTACGGTAAGAAGCTTCGTAGCTTAGCTGTAATCGCTTGGACTGTAAGTCCTTATGGTTTCAGATAGTACCGGGTTTGAACCTGGGCTTCTGGCACTTTTAGTGATTATTTTTTCTTATTGTAATTAATTAATATCTTCTGACTGAAAATGAGTAAAAGGTTCTGATTGGCGCTATATTATAGGTATGGTATGTTCTTTTTATCTTTTTCTCTGTATATAACGAAGAAAGAAAGAAAAAGTTTTCACTTCTGCCGGCACTCCCGGAGTGCAACCCGTCTTCATTTTTAAATCAAATACCTACATACTAAATTTTACTATTCAGAGTTTCGGAATGGAATACTTTCCTGTAAGTATCTTTAATCTTTATCCAAAGTAATTGAAGTAATGCAGCGTTATATTATATATTAACAAATACGATAGCTAGACTATAAAAAGGCTTATATATCGATTAGTTTGAATATATAGTTATGCTACGCCCGGCGCTTGGCCACTTCAATATATGGCCAAATTTCCATAGGAGTGAGCGAGACGGCACTATAGAAAGAGACAGCATGCCTTGACGTCACTGTTCTAGAAGGATTGGAATGAATAGAAAGAGACGTCAGGCTAGAAAGAGACAGCATGCCGTGACGTCACTGTTCTAGAAGGAATGGAATAGATAGAAAGAGACACAAGACCTAATAGAACCTCCCAGAAAGTTCCTGTCTTTTTCAGAACGTACCTGTCTTTTCTCGATCTTTCGCTACTCGGCCGCGCCTTATATAAAAGGCGATCTAACAGCCGCTGCTCAAGTTAGTCTAAGACTAGTATTCGAAGCGAACAAAGCGATAAAGTGTGTGAAGCTATACAGTGCGATTATACAAGTGACTGTGTGTTGTGTAAGGAAGAGTTTTCGAATTTCTACGCGCTTTGCTGTAATTGAAGTGAAGCTGAATAAAGCCTGCCTTCAACGGTTGTCCTCGCATTTTCTATTTAAACCGACCCCCACGCTCGTAACAGTTATATATATAGAATGTAGGTATTTATGCCTAGATACCAGAGATAGCGAGTAGATTACGTGGAATTGATTACTGAAAGCGATATACTTTAGTAGTATATAATGTTAGCCAACAGAGAGGTATGACCAGTTAGGATCAATTATAATTATTATTATTATCCTGATTTCTTACTTACCTAGGTAAATCAAAGTGGTCCTAAAAATAAGATCAAGAGATTTATAACCGTAAATTTTGGATTTTAGTGTGGTTAACTGTAACCACCGATTTCTACGTTTGATACGTATAAAATAAGCCTGAACAATATACAAAATGTCCTGTAGCAACTACTCGTCCGTCGCCGTGCAAATATTTGAATGCATGAATATGGGTATTTGCATTGGTCTGGGTGTTCCTATGTAATGTATGCATTTACAAAAAAAATGTACCTAAGTATGTTTATCAGCATTCTAGATTCCATAACACAAGCTAGTTAAGCTATGCTTACCATAGATCTAGATAGCGTTGTGTAGAATGTTGTGGAGTATTTATTATTTATTATTATTAATACTCGTCTTTCATCAGATATTATTAATATCTTTTGTACTCGTAGATATCATATTTGATTGATAACGTGACACTTTGGGGTGACCGACCGTTTTTTCGCTAAATTTTCAAGCTAACAAATTAAAAACGCATTTTTATTTATTTAGAATGTTTTTCGCGAAAAAGATAACTTGTATAAATGAAATTCTACATCTTTTAGGTTTCCAAAATTTGTTAAATACCCAATTCAGCACATTACCACATTCTGTCCCCACACATTCATGCTTCCTCTAAAATATAGGAAAGAAAACAAACAAAATAGACTTACATATTTATTAGAGATCTGAACAAATAAGAAATTAAATTATATGTACAGTCTATGTTATAAACTAACTAAATTAGAGGTAAGTTAATAGGTACACACTTTTTCCATTACTTTGCTTATTGTATGGTGAACAAAAGAAACTTATTTTAGAATGGAAACATTCTATGGCAAACGAAAAAGTGACGTAACGTAAAATCAGCAAATAATTATTACAGCAATAGCCAGCAGAACTAACGCAAAAGAAAAGAAACATTTTATCATCGGATGTTATAATCAGTCCATCCGTTCCTGTGATTGCACACACAATAAAAAAAAAAACAATGTATCTTTGAATAAATAAAACAAGTACTATATTGTACTCATAGACGTCCTCTTGTACAAAATTACACAATATTGCACACGTAGAGACATACTAACTCAAAATAAATATTGCCTTGTCCAAAAACCTAGTTAGAATGGTTATTCATATTTTTATTATTAAAAAATGTATAAAACTTTCGATTTTACCGCGTAACATAATTGTAACATATGAAAATAATTCGACCGTATAAAATATGCGTAATATAATATTATATGACATTGGGAACAACCAATGTTGTTCTGGTTTAAGACCAAAATATTATTATGGGATATAAAAAATGTTATCTTAAACACTGAGTTGCTAAGGCACTCATCTACATTTATCATCTATATATAGAAAAACTATGCATAAGCAAAAGAGAAAAAAAATGTGGGCATTTGAAAAAAATATCGTCCATCGCGTTACTTGCAAAACAAATATCTCTCAATTCCAAAGGAGACTTAACCTAGTTGTATAATACGAATAAATGTTGTCACATCCCTATGGCTCCGATGTAATGCTATCGAATTAGCGACGAAACGGTACTTAACGTCGCTGGCTGAACGGACGGATAGTGCAAACGTTGCCTACAATCCGCCAATCTCTTGTATAAAAATATATAAGACTACGTCCTATATGTGATGCTGTATACTTTTTACCTTTGACAAAAAGTCGCAAAAACGTTGACTAATGTTAAACTAAAATTGCACTTTCCTATAACCGAATTACGTTCCTAACTGCTTGTCCCTAATAATAATAAAAATTGTAAATAAATAAAGGTATATGTTGTATAAAGAATGGACGTCGTCCGTTCACGTTGTTCTGATCGCTAACCCGAGAGCGTCTTACGACACTAAACGATAGCTATGGTAGAAAAGTCTAAGCTTTAATTGTGAACAAGTGACCGCAGTTTAGATGGCCGCCACCGCCTCCGGCACCGCCACTTTCTGACTAGGGTCGCCCGCCACCACGTCTGCGAGGGAAAACGAAACAAATTACTCTAAAACCAACAATTAGGGGGTACTTATAAGAATAGAAATCAAACTAAAGGCTATTATTTGTTGTAAATGAAAAAATGTTAATGCGTGATACTGACCATTATTAGTCTTGTTAGGCGAGTTGTGCGGCGAGCTATTCTGCGACTCGCTGGTGCTGCCCTCTGCTTCGCCTGTCTCGCCGGCTGACGAAGTCGCCTGTCAGCAAACAGAATAGTTCATATCATAACATTCCGTCTACAGATCTACGTAACATTATTAGCTCATAACATAATGTGATTTTACACTAATAGAACATGATGGTATGTTAATCAAACTTACCCTATTTTTCCTAGGCAGTCTAGGCTTAGGACCTTTAGGCTCTTTGGCAGGGTCAAAATGGCAGTCAAATATCTCAATCAGTTCTTTTACATCCTCTTCTTTGGCAGAGATGGTCAGCCCAGCTAGCTGCTTCTCCAAACCTGTGAATAGAATGTTTTAAACTTGTGGGATAGCCAGAAACTTAGAGCACAGGCAGGAACAGTTCTGGCCTAACGATATTTCTATACTATTTTACTTTTTACGTGGTTGCATTACTTTTTCTTCATAAATTTTCCTGACAGCGTCTTTGGTTTGTGGAGGTCAGATGGCAATGGCTTCACGGGAAATATCGAAGTTCAATCAAATCCGCAGTCAGATTGGTAAAGGGGACCCCAGACTCCGTGGTGAAAGTCGGATGCAACTGGGATTTACGCTAAGGTGAACAGAGTGAAAATTATTGACGCTTGGATGTAGAGAGAGTGTATTGCTCGTTCCATATGTCTTGAACCTAAACTGTCAAACTTAAAATGTGCTCTATACGCGCAGTGCATGTTTCTTGGATGAGGATACATACTTTGAAGATAGTACGGAGTGCTACGGCGGTGGACGAGCTCAAATTCACCAACCATAGACTATTACAAAACAATACGCGCGCTAGGGCCTTTTTATATATCGCAATTCAGGTCCAAGATATATGGAATGTGCAATAGTACAGATAGTTCAAGGAGTACAATACGAACCGGCGAGCTGCTGGTCCTGCCAGGCGTCCTTGAGCTGGTCGTAGAGCAGGCCGGCGTCGGCCAGCAGGCGCCGTAGCTGCGTCACGCGCTTGCGCTCCGGCCGAGCCGAGCGCAGCAGCGGCGCGAACACCGGCCGGAACGTGTTCTGTCTGCAACACCACACGCAACTCACTACGGTGTATACTGTCTACGCTCTTGTTCACATAGGCGAGCGCTACACTTGACAGGAATTCCACGGAATGACGACGCGACAAAATCACGCTTTTGTTAATGGATTGTTTAATGAAAATCGAAACTACGGGAAGTATGTAGGTATGTTGCCGTAGTTAAATATAGCAAAATTGTTAAAAGTTTTGTCGGCAAATGACACAAAATACCTTTTCATATACAACTGTATATAAAAAGATATCTATTTACTGTTAAGTATAAAGTATCCTTTGCCGAAGAGCAAAAACATAATCTGTGATGTATCGCATTATTAGAACCTGCTGAACTTGAGATGGGTAAACTGAATGAGACGCATTAAGAAGAATCGTTTCACTATGGTGACTCGATAACTTAACTATTCCCTCTAAACCTTAACAATTCAGTGATTCACCGATTCATCGAGTGTCCGCCGAGTGCTGAAGTGCCGACTGACTACGAGAGTTCGGAATCGGTCGGGTGGTGTCGGGAGATTTCCGTTTCACAGACTACTCTAGTGGAATTAGAGTCTATCTATTCAAAGATGATACTATACTACAAAATTGGGAAGGCATCTGAGCTGTATGAGCATTGATGCTGAGAGTTGACTATTTATTTGTTTGGGTTATACTTTAAAAGTACTTTGGGGATGTCCCCGTGTTTAGTTTGGCTTGGCTGTTGATTTGTCGTTGTTTATAAATGATAGGTAATTCGTTTTGTTTTGTTATGTTTTTATCCTAAATCCTGATGAATATAAGCCATTTCATGTGAAAATGAGTGACCTACAAGGTCACTGTTGCCTTATTACTGTTTAGTTTAGCCTGTTGGAAATTGTTAATGACCACTTGTACCTACCAAACATAATTATTATTTTTTGTAAGTTGTCATAAAGTATATTTGGTTAGTTAAATACAAAGGAATCCCTAAATCAGACCACATTTTCAGAATCGTCATTCAGCGAGTCAGTCAGCGACTAAATACTTTAAATCTGAATTATAGCACAAGCGATTAGTGAATAGTTAAGGTGAATAGAGAATACTTAAGGTGAATTAATTCAGTCTAGTGAATCAGACTCAGTGAATCGTTTCAGACAACTGAATCAAGATTACCCATGCCTATGCTGAACCCCAACATCGTACATGCGCAGCATTAGTAGTAGTAGTCGCTTATAAGCAAAACTTTTTGAATGAAATCTGAGCTAGCGTTTGTAGTTGCTGTTTGTGTTTACCTACAACTAAAATATAAAGCTTGGAAATATGAGTTAAATGTTATATAGATACCTTGAAAACACAAAACGGTGACATGGTAGTATGTTCAATATCTAGAAAAGCTAGATGTAGGGTCAGCGTAGACTAAAGCAACAAAGGAGTAATAAAGAATTTGCAAATATTCCTTAAAAGGATGATGAACAAACAGTGTGACCATATCACATTGTTACAAATCAAGTCTACACGGCCAAGACTGAGCATTGATTACCTACATAGATGAGCTTTCAACATAGAATTTGGTATTGACAAAGTAGAATGTTCACTATAGTCCGTTTTTTATAACACGAGAGGCTATTTATCGCATGAGGCGAAGCTCAGTTAACGCCGCACATAGGGGTATTTTGCTGATCTAGCCGGTCAAAATTATTTATTTAGTTTTTTTACTCCAGGGACTTGCCCTGGTTAACTATAAGCCATATTTTTCCTTTTAATGAATAATAACTTAAAATATTGGGAAAAATTATAATAAACATATATTTTTATAATTTATAACTTCGATATTTATTATTTTCTCAAACAAAATGTTATAAAATTTATGTAACTATAATGATGATGAGCCCCATGGTTCTTCATCATCCTCATCACTTTCAGTGCCTTCAGAAACCTCCTCCCAATCAGAATCTGAGTCTCTTTCAGAGTCAGGTACAGCAGGAATCATCAAAGCAATTGCTTCTTTCGTGAATGGCAAAGTTCTTTTTTTGGGGGTTGGTCTCATTCCAGTAATCAGTGGGTCAGAACTGAGTAATAATCTATTTATAATATCAGTGGTACACTTGACCCTTGAAAATTTTCTCGCAAAATTCTGCCTGTACAGCCGGAAATGTTTATTCCGTGCCTCAGCGGCTTCTTCAGAGAGCAACCCAATTGGCAACAATGCTTTGTCTATGACAGTAGCACCATGCACCAGGATCTTGTGCATCGTAGGTGTCATAGGATGCCACGGATACAAACTTATATAAAGTTTCGCAGTGTCTATGCAATAATCTGCAAACTTGTCCAAATGGACTTTATGACCACTTGATATGACTTCAAGGATGACTTTGAGCCGGTAAATGAAATTATAATCAACTCCAGTTATTTCTGCAGCTAATTCAGGATTGGAAAAAAATCTTCTACTTGTGTTACCATCATTGGTATTTCCAAACCCAGCTTTCGGTACATCCACTATTAAACCAGTTTCACGTCTAAATTTTTCTTGAATGATTTTTTTCCTCTCCTTAACAATAGCTTTGTCAACGTTAGATCTTAACTGCCATTTTTTTACAGGGAGTTTGTATGAGAGGTGCAATATGCTCTCAAACAGACGAATTCTGGCGTGCAAAGTGGATAATCCAAATGAAAGTGCGTCTGCATCAACATCTCTTTTGATAGTTAAATCGTTCAATTCTTTCGATAGTGCTCCACAAATGTAGCACCTCATTGTTGACGTGGTTTGTGTGGCAGCATTACATACTTTTGCGTCTACCATTGTAAGCATTATAGTATGTTTTACAGAATATGACTTTTCCTCTAGTAAAAATGTTGTTTTTTGTAGGGCGTTAATGGCATTTTCCACAAATTCAATTTCTTCTTGGGTTATATCTACAGTTTCTTTAACGAATCTGATTCTAATAGGACGACAATATCGCGGTGAGGATGGGGTTGGATTTTGCCATACTGTTTTGGTACCACATACCAAACGAAGTGGTACAAAGCTACTTTGAAAAATGTTACTATCTGTGGCGTCATTTTCCATCTTTTGTTTGAATGGTGCCTGCTGCGATCCATCACAGCCCCATTTGCAAAACAGCTCTAATGATTCAGATTCATCTGGTCTTAGATCACGTAGAACATCATTCAAATACGTCAGTAATCTTGTTGTAGTATGGTTTAATACATCTTGAAGATTTACTTGGGCGCATGTTTCAGTCACCTCGTAAGACTCTTTGGGCGGATAGCAGTCACTTTTTGCTTTTTGCAGGATGCTGTAACTAGGAAACAACTTTTTACTGGCACTTCTTATTATTTCATATTGTCGCCGACTGAGGTCAGCTTCCACGAATACAGAAAGTGCCGATAAAAGTGTTAGCTGTTTTTCTTTGTCATCTTGTACTGTTTTGTATGCTTTTTTCAACTTTGTAGCTCTCGTTGGAGAATTCATAATCTGCTTAAGTATACTTGAAGCATCTTTTCTTCCAGATGTTTGTAAATTTGTTTGTGCAGCATGTATCAACATATTATTATCCACTGTAATACGTAAGGTTTCAGTTTTCCTTCTCTTACTTCTTTCACTTAGCTCATTAAATGGTTTTGATGGTCGACCCGAACTTTTAGGCTGCGCTCTCGGTATTTCGAAGGTTTTTTTAGCCATTCGTCATTATTATGAAGAAATCTAGCTTCCGTTTTATCAGCTTTTTTCCACCTTTGTTTGAAATCCGACTTAATATGCGAAAACTTGTGCTTCAACGCCTTTAATTCATCTTCAGAATAGTTTTCGCTGGACAAAATCCAATTTTCTAAGTAATTTAATTTTTCTTCAAAATTAGGCAAATTTTGCTCTTTCATTTTATTAAAAAGGAATCTTCGGGTCACTACTCTAACACCTGAGTGACCAGATGACCCTGAAACCAAATAATTACCGAGGTAACATAGTGTAAATTCCAAATTATTTTTTTATTTTTTTTTTCACTGTCGAGGTCTGTCACCTCTGGCAAAAAAGGGGGCGGGTATGGACGGCTAATTAGATCATAATGATTTTATATAAACTATAACCTGTCTTTATCAATTAACATTATAACCGGGAAGAAACTGGAAATATAACAAAAACCTTTTCAAACTTAAAATTGGGTTGGAAATTGTAAGAATTTTAAACTATATTTTCAAACGACAAATCACAATATCCTTTCAAAAAAAAAAACAGCATAATATTTTAACAATATACGTTCTTACCTCCTTGATCCATATCCATAAAAATATTTTAAAAGAAGTCAGTAGTCACGAAAATATTTAACTTTTTGTCAGATACTATCGCATTTAGGAAACGCATAAGATACGTGCAGTTGGAGCGATGACTAACTTCCGACAAAACAAGCGCGCATGTGCATCCCATAAGAGACCGGGACGGGTTGTCTATTGTTCTCTAGTCATTCGATAACTATAGGGAACCAGTTGTTTTTTACTTGCGACAACTTCTTATAAAATGATTTTTGACCGACTAAATCAACGAAATACCCCTATGTGCGCCGCTCAGTTAACGTTCAGTTAACGCCGATGCCGCGTCTAGACTACTGGCGCAGTGAAAATCTCCCCGTCACTACTTTCTTCTCCAGTCATATTTTAATCACTTACAGGATTTTAGTAAACTTTTTTGGAATCCCGAATACAAAAACACGATCGGCAAAAAAATTTATGGGAAGCGATGGGAAGCGCGGGAAATTAAGTTCAAACTACGTATGTGTGCGCCATTTTTTTCACAGTTCAAACTGCGCTTGCGTGCGCCTTTTTTTTCATATTCAGCCAAAAACCATAGACTAGTTTAATGAACAAAAAAAGTTTTATGATACAGTTGGCGGTACTATAATAAGTTTTATCTACTGTGATACTATAATACAAAGATTATAAAATTGAAATCAAAACTCTTATGACAAACATTACGCACAGGCCAAAAAAAAGTTTTATTACGATTCAGGTCTTGTATGGACACCTATATCATAAAATAACGTTTTAATCATAACGATACACCTATACAACCTCCATCTGGACTTGAACCTCTACTTTAAAAAAAGAATCTGCCGATCCGGAAAAAAAGAAACACGCATGCGCAATCGATCGCCTTGGCGCCAACATTTTACATTTAAATTAAACAAAGTTTCGTTTTGTTTGTAAAATAAATTAGTTTATGTATTATAGTATGAGAGTAGATAAAGTAGTGTATGACACTGTACATAACTTGGTCTTAAACACTCGTGTGGTACTATAAAAAAAAACTCGCCAACGGCTCGTTTTTTTAAAACACACTCGTGTTATAAGAACCCTTATTATGCAACAGTATCATAAACTACTATTATTTTTAATTGTATGTACCTATATGCGTTTATAAAGTGCGTTTGTATAGAATCGTCTTTGGATTCGTAATTAGAATTTTTCGATTTGAGTGTAAATAAACTACTATAATAAAACAACAGTAAAATTTGTATTTTTATTTCATTGTATTCTTTTATCACCCTCATAACTTACAGCGTTCTGTCCTGATTCTGCACCTGAGACTATCGCCTCGGACAGGGTTGTTGTCATAAGGACAAAGTTTACAAAAGGACCTTGTCACAATATTGGCTACATCTCAGAATTACTATGTTTATATAAAGGCTAAATCTTACATTTACTGGGTACCGAAACTACTAGTTATAGAAAGTACAATGTATTTCACTAACTTACATAGAACACAAATTAAATTACATTAATACAATTTTAAGTTAAATTTAATATTTGAAATATGGCTAAGAAATTCTAGTGAAATAATTTCACCACAAGTTAGTGCACGAAGTTCTCTTTTATATTTTCAGTCGAAATATGGTATCTTTGTTTTTACAATATTGTGACTTTTGTAAACTTGTTCCTTATAATACCAACCCTATTGGCAAGCATTGCATGTCACTTCTCCGGCGATAGGCTAGCACTTCTTGTGTCTATTTCTATCGGGACCCGGCGAGAGCGGCATACTTATGCCTCAGCGGCTTCTATTTCCAGTGGAGAGCCGTTGACCTAAATGGGTGATCAACCCTTCTGTGTAAGCCATTTTACCCATTTGTTCATATAACGACTGTCATGGCAACCAGAATCGAAGGCTTAACGTGCTCTCCGAGGCACGACCAGACCACTATACAGGGATCGAACCAATGCCTCCAGTGTAGCTTCCGCGTTCACTAATGCCACGCCAGTAAGGCTGTCTTAGAACTGCGAGGGCGGCATAGCCAGACATTTCTTACGTCACGTAGCCTGGCAGTTGTCACAAATCGTAGCCCGTAACAAAGGCGACTCCCTATCATTTTATCTACGATGTCACAGATAAGAAGTCGGTCGTAGAACCTTTACGCGTGACTATGCATGCATACACCGCAGCATTCAATCTTCGTGTCACGCAGCTTCTGCCGTTAACCTAATATATAAGTACGCAGCGAAATCGGTGGCCGAAAACGAATCCATACTGTTGCTGGCAACTATTCCGTTCCAAGTCACAAATCAACACAAATGAAGGCAGAGTTCGCGTAACGATAGAACAAGTAATTGAATGCGGAGATATAGTACGTGATGAATACAAGGCAAGGCCGAAAGCGCAAAAGAAAGAGATATCGTACAGTATACATAAGCACGCATCAGCATATAAAAGTAATTAAACTAAAGACAGTCACTGTCATAGTTTATCATAGTATAATGTTAGTTTTTGGTTTAAGGTTGTGACTTTTGTCTATCACCTGCAAAAATTTGCATTTTAAAATCAAAATCCTTTTTCCTAAATGTCACTTTCTAATTTTTGTTGCTTCATGTAGTTGAAATAATAATTTACGGGTATGACGTAGAATGCCTACATCAATTTAGATTTTTAATAGTTTCTTATTGCAACCATCGTGTCTCGATATAATGCCAAAACATGTTACTCACCTCTCCAACAACTTCTTGAGCGTGGCGAGCGCCTCGAGTTCAGTCTGCACAGGACGCGCCCAGGCACGTGCGGTCTCCACCATGTCCTTACTAGCTGAGGCACCCTCGCCGCCCGCCCCTACTTCCTGTTGCTCACCTATGAATAACATAGTATTGTTTAACATTGGTTTTCACAGATAACATTAACACCCTAGTCATCATCCTCATAGCTCATCTTACGAACATCCTTGAGGCTAAAGTCAACCTCATCGGCAAGTCAGTGCACTTGCTATTAAACAACTGACTAGGTTCTGGCGCAGACTTTCCTTTCAAGGTTGGGAGATCAGTAAGGCAGTCGTTCACACAAAAGCCGATCAAAAACAATAAGTGGCCCTCGGTCTTCAAAGTGTGAACTTTGCAGAAAACTACAAAATCGTTATAAGGATGATTAATTCTCGGAGCTGTTTCCCAACTCAGCTGGGGTTAGCTTTCCAGTCAGCATTACAACGGCGACCATGAGTTAGTAAATGAGTAAAAATACCTTGAGCAAGATGCTCAACAATCCTGTAAGCGGCCGTGGCTCTCTCTAAGGCACTATCCACGGTGAGCGACTCTGCGTCGAGCAACACGCGCGCCAGCACCCGCAGCGACACCGACTTCACGGTCGCCTTGCACTTCTCCGCCGCCAGGGCGTAGCTATCAGCGAAACCAGCTACGATGGACTTGAAACGATCCAGAAGCTTGTACCTGTATGATAAATTTTAAGATATAATACACCCATATTCTTAAAAGTTACCCCGCAAATGCCACTCTACTCAAACTCAACTGAGTAAACTTCAAGCGTTGCTTCAAATGTCCATCAAGGTCGGTATTTTTAGTCAAACTTTTGGAGTTCTCGTTTTTCACTCGACTCTACTCGACCTGGGTGAACTCCAGTTGGAGTAGTTATTGAAATCGACTTTATTTCCTCATCATTACCATCTACTTGGCTACGTACGTACCTGTACGAGCACAGCGTTTAGAACACATCTCAACTAAAAAAACAGGTCGTATGTTTTCACGTTAGCTAATGTTCTACATTACTGTTCTCAATAAAAAATATTTCTTTCTTTTCTTTTAGGATCCATACTTTGAGGTCGTACGGGTCACGTAGCCCTTATCCTTTTTACAACTATTTCGGGTCAGCGCGCAATATGTCATTCTTCTCCATACAAATTTGTCAGATGTCATCTTCAGTCATACCTGCCCTTGTCATATCCTTTCATACATTCCATCAATCTTTACTTGGGCCATCTGCACCTTTAGTCCTTTACATTCACACTTTGAATCTTTTTAACAACATTACATCATCTCTTTTCATACGGTGTTACCACAATTGTTGCTCACTTCTCAATTTTGTAATCAACGTTGCAACAAAGTAACAAAGTTTACTGAAACAGATATGGGCCTAAATATGAATGAATGACTGAAAAACACATCAAAATTTGTACAGTGAGAAGCGACATTGTTTATGTAACATGTTCAAAGTGTTAATTAGTTATCAGTATAGTAGGTACTTATGCAATACGATAGAGATTGAACAATCCACGATATAGTATCACTAATGCTCGGTATTGACTTTGAACGGTCTTGGACGGATTAATCATTACGATTACCTTCGCCCGCATTCCGCAAGTATCGAATGTGACAGACAGTAAAAAACATCGTGATAAGCTCTCAATTGGTTGTAGTTATTGTCTATCAGACATATTGTTCAACCCCCGTTCTGACTGTAGTCCATAAACACGCATTATACCTATATAAACCTATGTACCGTTAGATTAGGACAGTCATAGAATAAACTTATCTTTAATAGCATGTGTGTCTATAATTTCTCGCTACCGCTATTCCGGACCGTACATGACGACTGCGCACCTTTGTATAGTATTCTATGAATGATATAGATATTCTTAGACCATATTAGAATAAACAATCAGAACATATGTTTTTGCTTATTCAGTGTTTGTCACTAATTATATTGTTCTTATAAGGTTTCAAGCAAAATGTATTGCAATGATAGCATAGGCAGAAGTTGTGTCTTGGATAGTTTATTCTGGATTCTTGCATCCTAAAATAACTTCGTTACTGTTGCAGTACTTGGGAATCTGACAGACTATAGGAGCTAGTTTAATGACAACACCATAACAACTTAAAATTTACTTTGCTCCAATGTCATCCTTGCGACACACAGGATCCTATGTTCAGTATAGCTTAGCTTAAGTGCTATTTCAGACTTTAATCTATTTCTATAAGTTAAATTTGATTTGGATTCATTCAGCTATTTCAACATTATTAAGTCACAAATCTTCATTAGTCCGTCCAAATATTCACAATAATATTAGTGAAACATGGTTTGGGTGACTCGAGTGTGCTAAATCCAGCAGTTAATGGTATAAAATTGTTTTAAATTACCTAGTGAGTGCTTCAAGCAGCATGGTAGGGCTCAGGCGGCGCGGCTCGTGGTAGATAAGGATAACACTACCATCTCCCTTCTCTTTCTCTAACCAGTCTAGGAAGTCTGACAGCGCAGAGATCTCAGACTTCGTTTTTAATATCTGTGAGAAAAAAATATTACAGTTTATTATGCAATATTGTAAGAGCAAGCAACATATTTGATGTACTATTAGAAAAGCATTGATTGAGAGAATATTTTAAATTGTGGATGTAGGTATACAAATATTAAATAACAAATGGTGAATTCTGTTAAAAAAATTGTAGCAGTATATTGTCAGGAAAGGAAACGCCATCTGCTGCAATATGAAGTTAGTGAATCTGAAATAATGTTATTTGTTCTGAACCCCTTATATGTAGATATGGGCGGTCAGTCGAAGAAAGTATGTTATGCTAATTTTTTTTTTTAAGTCGCTGTTAAAAAAGGGGACTTCTTTTTTTTAAACATTTTTTTTAATATTCTGCTTTGGACTAGATACATTACCTTATAAGGGACAGTTTCTCCTTACCTTATGAGTATTAGTGTCTTTGAGCATGCGGTATCGTCCCACGGTAACTACTCGCACGTTGTGGCGACGACGCGCGCCTGGGTTCAGATCCCCATAAGGCATTATGTACTGAGAGTACGATTGTTTCGGCGTGTAAGCCGCTATTTGACATATCTGTAACAATTACAGAACAGTTGACACAAAGTTGTCATCAACAACAACATCATCATCATCATCATCATCCTCATCATCATCATCATCATCATCATCTAGGCACTAATTCTGTTTGCATCCGGAACTTGTACTTTCTTCAGTTTTGAGATCTTACAGTCTTGAGTTAGCTTTCCTACTCTTCTATAAAAATCTAGTTTTTACAAGAGCAGTAACCATCTGGCCCCCAAACCTACATCGAAAATACAATGCTGTTGGTTATTTTGTACATGTAAGAATACACTATCCCAAACTAATTTGGAAAAGTTCAATTAGTAACAACAACAATTGTCGTTAGGTTAACTTGTTAACATTTTGTTTATTATAGAATCTAACAGAATTAGGTACTTTACAAAAAAAAACTCAATTCAATTTTGCACAATTCTTGTTATTGTCTATGTGCTAAAGTCAAATTATATTAACAGTAAAAAATTGATTTGTAAATTAACCAATCCAGCAGGGCTAACATGCGCGCGTCGTCAAATATCTCGAATCGAGATGAGATATCATCTCGAGTCTTCTCGAGCGAAGTAACGCCGACATATTTTGTCGCGTCAAACTTTTTCAATTGTTGTCTATGGCATACACATTTTTTAAACATTTATCCGATAAAATCGGCCCGATACGGCCATTTGCTCGAAAGCACAGACTAGTTAGGGATGCTAGGTATGAAGAAAAGAGAAAAAATAGTGCAAACAATTTTCGACCTTATTGACATGACATGCTATCGATTTTTTTTTCTTATATTCGTGATCAGCGTCATCAATTAATGCGAAAAGACACGTAACAAAGGAAATGTCATTAAGGTCGAAAATGGCTTGCAGTCGCTGTTTTAGTCCAAAATGAACCGAGCACAAAAAATGTTTACACGAGATAACTTCTCGTCGACCAAATGAAAGACGGGAGACAAAACATTTTAATTTAAAAAGAGAAAAAATAGTGCAAACAATTTTCGACCTTATTGACATGACATGCTATCGAATTTTTTTTCTTATATTCGTGATCAGCGTCATCAATTAACGCGAAAAGACACGTAACAAAGGAAATGTCATTAAGGTCGAAAATTGCTTGCAATCGCACAAAGGTACTAAATTTTGATCCAAAATGAACCGAGTACAAGAAAAGTTTACACGAGATAACTTCTCGTCGACCAAATGATAGACGAGAGACAAAACATTTTAAATGTCAAAATTCGAGTAAATAAGGGCACGTATGTTACAATTTGCAGACACTAAGTAGAGATGATTTCTCGAAGTCGAGTTATGGCGACATCTGACAGATCGCCATGAAATTTGCCATGTTACCAACAGTCGATATCGACATAAAATGGCAAAATGTCTCGAGATAGCTATCTCGTGGCGCGCATGTTAGCCCTTCATGCTACCAACAGTCGACATATCGACATAAAACGGCAAAATGCCTCGAGATAGCTCTCTCGTCGCGCGCATGTTAGCCCTGCAGGTACATACTGTTGATGCCATTTTTTTTAAATTATTTTTTCAGTTAGATCATTCTTTACACTGCTTACTACTTTACTTTTTTTTATATGTCAAACAGAAATTTTATTATAATCATTTCAATCATAGGAATGCATAGAGAGGAAAGATTCGTAGTGTTAAAACACTGTACATTGAAACCATTTTTATCATCATTATATTATAGTCGTAGGTATGGTCACTACATCTTCATAACCATAACACATACCTCATCGATAAGTCTCCTGCCGGTAGTGTCCATGTCCCACCCAACAAGGGCGTACTTGCCGGGCGGCAGACCCGCAGGCTTCTCGGCCAAGGCTGGCGGCAACTCCGCCGTGGTCTCCAGCTCACCTCCATTCACCTTTGCTTCTGACACCATTGCCATGTATTCTAAGTCACGCTGGGGAACACACAAGGATATTAAAACTACCATTCCTCTTGTAGGATATGAGGAGAAGCAAAAGAACAGATAGGGATCAATTTAAAAAATCCCAGTGAAGAGATTTTCAGGTCGCATGTTCGAACCCCATCATAATATTGTGGTTTTCACTTTCATAGTTCAAGTTGATGACTGTGATTAATATTGAATAATATTTATCTATTGCATACGACACGACGATGGAAGGCGTGCACAGCTGCATGTCATGATTCATTGCATGACTAACAGGCAGTTGCAGATTAGGTGGCAAGCCACTTTAGTATTTTCCATTGGCTTTGACTTATTTGTAAGAAATACGGGCGCGAATAGTACTATATAATATTTACAGACCTAATTATCTCATTTATGTACATTTTGAATAATTATAACACGTGTACTTTTCCACACTTTTATAAAGTGTGGAAAAGTACAAGTGTTTTATAATTATTCAATATGTGTAGCAGATTCCACCAAGTGCCATCAATCTCCAGTATGTACAGTCAGCATCATTAAAATGTTGCGAACAAAAGTAGTCAAAATAATCCAAATACCAAAATTCCAATTTTATATTGGTTATTAGAGTACTCAAATAGTTGTAAGTATCGAGAGTGGTCCAACTATCTTAACAATCGGTCTTCCATAATTATGTAAGTTCGTAGAGTATTCATATTCATATACACAATCACACCGGTCGATGGTATCCAGACAAGTATAATATCAAAAAATCTAGTTGGACCACTCTGGACACTTACAACTATTTGAGTACTCTAATAAGTAATATAAAATTGGAATTTTGGTATTTGGATTATTTTGGGTACTTTTGTTAGCAACATTTTAATGATGCTGACTGTACATTTTTTTAAGATCAAACATTATCTGCAGATATATATTTATTTTATATTATATATTTATTTTATTTTTATATATATATTTATTTACTTCCACCTACAGCAATTTTTATTTTATTATATTATATTGAAACTGAAAAATGTTTCATACTGATACTGACTATAAGACCTAAAATATTATATTAAAAAGGACAGAAATACAGAAAAAGAAGAAAAGAAAAAAGGAACTTATAAATGTTATTACATGCAAATTGAGAGTGGCAGATTTGAAGGTTACTGAAGATGTTAATCCTGTTAGGTACAGGATTAGCATCTAGTGAACTAATTTGACAGGAGTAAATGTATACCATCCTTCGTTATACCATCAAGGGTATGATAGGGTGGATGCCCTGAATACCAGCACCAGTCCTCACAGCCTTTATACATATTTTTTGTCTGTGTGTCCAAAATCCAGAATGTCAGGCAGACAATTTCTTCTTTTCTGGATTTTTAGGGTACAGTACCAAAAAACTCAGGCTGTACTTCTGTAGTATAGGTATGGTATGATTTTCTTAGTCTACTCCTACTTGCATAGCAACACAAACACAACATGTAGATTAATAAAGCTTTTGAATTTCTTATGTGTTTCTACTGTTGATAATACACATAACATTAGACAAACATTTAGAAGGACCTGCATTTCATGTTCAGTTATAGTTTAAGTGAAAATAAAATGCAGGACCTCGAGAAAAAAAAAATAGGAATCGCTGTGAATCTAAATCAATATGTTTTTGTTCAGAAAATTGTATATGAATGTTTAAATACTATCTTATCAGATTAAAAGTTTTGATGTCTATGTAAAAGACATAATAGGCAAGTTGAATGACTTCGGCAACCGAAGCATGTAATAAATATACACAGAAATCGACCTTGATTTTAGTTGCCTACTCTCCTCGGCCATAACCTGTAGCACTAGGGTTAGCCTCATGAATAACACTCATATTAAGTCTATGATTTTAATGATCTAAATAGCTATTTTTAGTTATATTTCTGCCCAGCAGAGCAGAGAGAATAAATAAGATATTATTGATGTAATTATACAAACTTACTAGGTCTAGTAGGGTTGAAAGGTAGGAAGGAAGGTCTTTATTCAGTTTAATAAAAAAAAAACATCTTGCTGACTGATAAGTCGCCGGGAATTCACACAAGTTCGAAAAATAAAATGCAAATATGTAAGGGAATTCCCTACATATTTGCACATCCTATTTTATGAATGAAGCACAGGAACCAGAAAATTTCTGCTTTTTTTCAAGACTATGTAGCTGTTTGCTAATTCGTCCATGTGAACCCTAATATTTTCTGTAAAAGTAAAAGTAGCTTAACATCAGTAATTCTGCAATAATAATCCTGTTAACATCGGCTCAGTCGCTTGCTGGCCAAAACAAATTCCATTTTTTTTAAAGGTATCCTTTGTACACATAATGCATTTTTAAAAGCTTACAAACAGACAGACAATTAAATTTTATTTATTTGTATACTATTATGGTATAAAAGTTAAGATGAGAACCTATACATCCTATCCTGCAGTGACTAACTTGGACAAACTATTTCCAAGAATTGAACATGTAATATTGACTATTTTATAGTTTTTTAACTTTTCAATTATTGATACATCAATGACAGAAATAACTATTTTAATAAATTATGTGAAGTTTCATTTACTTGTCAAGTTCAAAGTGACTGACTAAAAAGATGTTTGATTGCACTTTAATGTTTGTCAGAACAAATGAAGTAAGCCCTGACACTTTCCCACAACCTGAATATTTTAATGGTACACTTTAATGAAAAACTATCACGTCTTTAGACCCGGCTGATTCTGAAAAAATCGAAACAAGCTTTATAGCAGTCGGTACCCATTAATTTTGCTACCTGTTTTAGTTATGGCATATTTATTTTTTTGTAAACGCCTTCTGATTACCTTAATTTTGATACCCCACTCGATAAATTTGAGTAAAAATATTTTTTTGACAACATACATTTTGGCCCCTACAATTTAACATATAGCCTTTATTTACATTTTAAGTTCCCAAGACCACTGGGAGACAAATAACTTACATTTGAGATATCAATCAATGAAATCTATATATTGGTTCAGAAGATATGAGGTAATAAAGAATATTACAAACATACATACAAGATACACGCGAAAGACATAACCCTTCTAGGCAGTCGGGTAAGAAAATAATTTTATAACCATAAAAAAATTAACATCAACATTTTTGTATGCATTGAATAGAATGAGTACTTTTGACTAGTTTATAAGATTAAACAACGTACACAAAATATTTGTGTATGGTATACCTAACCATCCAAAATATAAAAAACTTGTAAAAGGGTGTTCACAAACTAATACATGTGTCAATACACAATGAAACTATTACAAAAGATTTACTGCAGTAACATATTTCCTTTATCCTACAAAAGAAATGAATACTACTAATATTACTCTCTTCAAACAGGTTCTACTCTACAATGACATTGGGTTGAATACAAAGGTCTCCCTTTCGAGTTATTCATTAGCAGACTTTGGGGTGCCATGTTAACACTTGCCTGAGTTTACAATAGCTTTTTCTTTACCGTTTTGTCTACTTACAATAATGTAGCCTATATTATTGTAACTTATAATCTTTTGTTGCTGTTCACTGTAAGGTTGAGCCACCTCACAGAATAATTTCGAATTCTAACAAAGAATAAAGGTAATTACAACTACCTGCAACATTTTTATCTTGCATAGGGGAGACAACATCTTATGAGTGTTGATTTCTGGGATGAAAAGGAGCCACCTATATGCAGGCACTTGCCATTTTGAAAATGATTGCTGTCATTATGTAGTTATTGATAAAAAGTAGCTTCTGTGCAAGAAATTAGTGGTATGATAACAAGGTTAATTTTCTGAGATGATTATAAATATTCTGAGCTTTCGCATATTAGAGAATGTGCATGAACTTAGAATATTTTTACCTTCTATAAATAATACCATTCTATTCCTACATAAGAATATCTATGCATATTTACAAAAAAATAAAATTGAAGTAGCTGTTTTTAACATTAATTAATAGTTGCTTCATGATAGTATAGTACAACATGATACTTTTAAAAGAATGTTTGTCTGTCTGTTTGTTCAGGTAATCTCCACAACAGCTGGGCTGATGTTGACAACATTATTGCTGTAGATAACTGCTGTTGTAAAGTGAAACTTAGGGTATATATCTATAAGCAAAATAATTAGGAATCTGTGCAAATAAATTAAAACTCAGATCAAAGTCCATGCAGACAAAGTCGCAGGCACAGCTTGTATAGCATATAGCACAAAATTAATAAACATTTGGTACTATTCTCATTTTGTGCTATTATTTTTTATCTCAAGTTTTTTTGTAGGTATTTCAAAAGTAGGCACTTTACTTTTAAAGTACCTACAAAAAAACTTGCACAGGTTATAATACTTTTGTTTTAAGGAACTTTCCAATCAAAAAGTTATCGCATAGCATTTAAGTACAAAACTGTAAATCATTGCTTTTCGGTACAATGCAAAAAAAACCGGCGCTCAAAATAATCGATCATGTGAAAACAAAATAATTACGCCGAACATAGACTACATAGCCCGAGCTATATGTTGACAAAATATTCTTGAATAAGCTTCAAATTCTTATTAAACTGATCCCTTGCCCTAATTTAACCTTAAAACAGAGATTAAATTAGGAAAAAAGGAAATTTAGGACACGTGGCGGTCTTTTTCTACAGACATTTTGCCCCACCCCAGCACGTCAAAATAATTTCAATTTCATACTTACAACTTAAATAGAGCGATGATTTGATGTTTTCAAACAATTTCTGTATACAGGAACTTATTGCGATGCCCCGCTAACAATGCAAAGTAAGACAATTTGGTAAAAATATCACAAAATCTCAGCACGTGTGCGGCAAATGGCAAACCGCAATAGTGAGTGATGTGAAAATTATTTGATGTTGAATGGAGTTCACGGAATACGGTTTTGTTTTGACTTTTGAATAATTATGTGAATCAGACTATTTGATATTAGATTATTTTGTTAATATAACAAAAACATTAATTTGGTCCTAGGCGAAAATTATGTGCGTATTTGCATGAATTTTTTTTAGAAGTTTCGTTACAAGCTAAAACATCGTAAATAAAAAACCGTCTTAAAGAACATCACTAAAAGAAGTCAATTATGGATTCGGGATAATTTAGTCCCGCTCCGAATTAAAATACAACTTTATAAAACTTTCATAGAGGTTTCATGTATGCTGTCTAAATCTAATAATCTTGTATTTTCTTTCATATTCAAATTATTGAAATAAAATAATGAAATCATAGAACCCCTAGTCTGTGGAACCCACAACCCACTGACCTGGAATGGTGGAACCCCTTTAACAATTGTATACTCTTTGACCCCTTTAGTAATGCATTTCTAATCATGTACCTACTTAAAATGAAAATAGTTAGAATGCATATTTTAGAAAATAAAGAGTTTGATTGAGAAGATTAATAAAATTGAGATAACAACCCAAAGTAACTTGTACTTAACCCACAGAATAGAAAAACTACAATTAACCCTGATTAACCTTTAAAGACTATAAACAATAAGAGGGTGAAAACCAAAGAGTATATAAGAGTTTAGAGAAAACATCCTTACCAGAGGCACGGGTTCCGGTTCCGGATTCACCCCGGGAAAACCAGATTCATATCTGTAAAAAAACCAAAGACAATTGCCAAAAAAAAACTTTTTGAAATAAATTGATAGCACATATGTTATTGAATTACTTAGTAATATATTTTTATATCAATGTATAAAGGTATTTCTTTATTTAGTTCTTGTTGAATTGCTTCTGTGTGTTGCCACAACTTGTCAAAAAGCTCCAAAAAGGTAAGTATACAGACACATAGACATATTTCTACAGAGTTCTACAGATTATTTTCTACAGAGTTCTACAGATTATACTTAATTAGTGTTTTGCCGAATCTTCAGATTAGATTCGGCCAGATTTGGCAAAAAAAAAATCTTCGGCCAAACCTTCTGCTTCAGCCAAAAATTTGCCGAAGCTTTGGCCCAAGCCGAAGATTTACAAGTTTTCAAAATTTGATATTGAATGAACGATATAAGAGCGAGACGAAGAGTACGCAGAGTAGAGCAGCGTTTCGCTGGTTCGATCTAGTTACTCTCTTTAAACTAAACTTGCTAGTTAATCTCTTTGCGTCGAACTCCCGAACTGATGATTACGGTATGCAGCCACCGAAACTGCACAATAGTGACCACACAATGTCTGAAATCCATATCAGGCAACGCGATTTCCGTGCAGTAATGCAATCAATCGATGTCTGGAAAGCAAGTGGTCCGGATGGTATTCCAGTGGTGGTTCATCAAAAATGTGCAGCGGAGTTATTTCTACTGCTTAGGTGACTATATCGAATGTCCTACAGCCTGGGGACAGTGTCATCGGCTTGGAAAGAGACGAATGTACAGCTAATCCCCAAGAAGGTGGATCGTTCAGACCTAGGCAACTATCAACCTATAGCCGTCACCTCAGTGCTCAAATATCTTGAGCACATTATTAACATACAGTTCATATGTGTCTACCCTTCTCATACTTGGGGTGAGGCTATAGGTAAGCATAGCGATCCACTGGCAATTTGTCTTGACATCGCCAAAGCTTTCAATAGAGTATGGCACAAATCGCTTCATTCCAAGCTATTGCTCAGGACATAACATTTCTGGACCTAAAATGTGCTCAACTTGGGAGCTTTTCTAGAATGTTACGGGGTCCTATGGCGGTAGACGAAATTCAAATTGATCAAGCGTAGATTAATAAAATTGAATCAGCGCGCGCCAGGTCCTCATTTATCTCGCGATTAATGTACAAGATACGTGTCCCGCGTTATACCAGCCTCTGGTCTGCCTTCTGGACCAGAAGGCAGACCAGAGGCTGGTCCAGAAGTTCTGGACTGTGCAACTGGGTTACTAGCTTTCTGCAGGAGCGCCTTATTCACGTCCTTTGTGATAGACGAGCTTCGGAGTTCTTGCAGGTAACTAAATGCTGGCGTGCCGCACTCTCTTTCTTCTGCATATCAACGACATGCTGTCCGCTGGCAGCATTCATTGCTGTGTGGTCCATAGCACCGGACTCAGCATCAGATGAGGCCGTCAAACTAAGTGCGATTTTTGTAACATGATTCGTGCATGTAATGGTGACCCTCCCCTTTAAGAATTTACCTTCAGTTTACCATCAGGCAAGGTGAAGTTAAATTGACGTGTACTACATAAAAGAAAATAACAGTCACTTGATTCGGAAGCGAAATTATTAATTATTATTATTATTATTTTCTTTAGTTTTAGCAAATTTTCTTATTTCTTAGTTGTCAACACACCTTCGGCTTCGGCTTCGGCCAACTTCGGCAGAAGGTTGACTAAAGTTGAAAGTTGTCAAAATTCAATCCGGTCAATCCTATCCTACTTGTCAAACTCAAACATCCAGTCAGTTTGTGTTGTGTACATTATGCGTAAATGTTAAGCTGGTTTTCGTATAAATTGTAAATACTAAGTTTCTAAAATGACTGATAATATTGAGTATTATCGAAATCAAATTGCATTGGCTAGAACTGAGATAAAAAATTTACGGTAAGATGCACATAATACTGTTGTTTTCATTGATCTATTTATGACTAATAGTATTTTGTTAATTTATGTTATAGGCAGCAGATATCCTCCTTAAAACATGAACATATAAAGGAAATAAACTACATTAAAACTACTCTAGATGGCTTCCGTTGTTCTAGTTGCGGTGACACAGGTCTGAAGTATATAATATTTTCTTGATCTTATCATTAAAAATGCATTTTTACGGTTGCATGGGCTTGGACAGCAGTGTGATTAAGTTCTATTATAATTTCATGCTAATTACTTAGTCTCTCTGCAGTTATATGCAGGTTGAGCTGTCTTAAACATCTTCACTCTAAGCTTTCTTTTTGTAGAAATTAGAATGAAAGATCTGTTATATCTGAAAATTAAACTTCAATTTTTATTCATTAAAATTGTTTCAATGTTGTCTACACCTTTATGTAAAAATTTATTATATCAAAATCCAAACACAATTCATAGTTGTATTAAATTTTTTTAACAATTAGATTGTAGTCTGTTTATTAAATGTGTATTTTTTACAGCAACATCGGTAACTTCAACTCACAATGGTGGAAGCGTTTCTCCTGTTGAATCTGATTGTATCTCATATCGTCCTATAGGAGTCATAGAGACAACATTCCAAAACAAAAGGGGAGTGCCTCGACAACCAACTGTAATATCTAAAGCCAAAGGTGTTGTAATCATAGATCCTGGTGTATTTAACAACCCTGAACATGCATTGAACGGACTGATGGAATTCTCTCATATGTGGTCAGTACAATTGTCATTTTAAAAATCTTGAATACAGCATGTTAAAATAGTAAATATATAGTTATTCCCAGTTTACTTTAGTCGACTCTAGTGTCCCCTTAGTTGGTGGGTGATAGGGGGAAAATCACTCTTTTTCTACATCAAGGTTCTGGCTACCAAGCTACAGAACCAAGAGTTCTGGCTCCAAAAATCAATATCTCTCTATCGTGGATTGTGGGAATATATAATTACATTTCTTCATTGTATTTGGCTGAGCGTTTAGTGCAGTATAGCTAATTTACTTTTCAAGAAAAGGAATAGACCTGCAAACTTACTACATGCATATAGTAATTTAGATTTGGCAGTAGTTCTGAGGAAAGTGATGGAGTTATTCATGTATGTATAGCTACACTTCCCATGCGCCTTGTGGTGGGCTCGCAGATCACTAAGTGAGTTTTGAGATTGATGTTAACTAACTTAAGTGGAGTTATAACAAATTGTTACAGCTCCACCAGCTTCAAATTTCTTATTAATATTCATGTTTCTTATTGACGTTTTTGTTATATTTTTGCTGTTGTTGATAAATCATTTTGTTTGCCTTTGTGCAGTTCCCCAGTGAGGGGTTGTTCCAGCCTGCCATTGTCTGAAGTTTAAATAAATACTGACATATATATATAAGTAGGTTAACTTAACTTTCAAATGTTTTATGTCCAGAGCTGATGCTTGGCTATATATCACAATAAATTATTTATACAACATATGGTGATAATGATCTTGGGAATAGGGTTCAAGTATGGAATTTTTATTTCGTACATGCACAGCTGCATGCAACACCTGGTACATAAATATGTATGCTCATTCCTTTCACCCCCCAGGCTAGATAGGAACAACAGCCCCCTTTCTGCTTCTGTGCTAATATTTATCATTTATTTTTTTAGGATAATATTCCATTTCCATGTGACAGAGAGTACAAAAGTACCTGCTAAAGTGGCGCCCCCTAGGCTAGGTGGCGAGAGGCGTGGAGTGCTGTCTACCAGATCGCCACATCGCCCCTGTCCTATAGGATTGTCTCTTGTCAAGATTGAGAGCATAGAAGGTAAGAGAATTGTTCTATATGGATACAATATAGGGTAGAAATGGAAATGTTAGGTTTGTCCAGATGATTATTTCGCTATTTTATAGATATTACAAAAGTAATATTAATAAAATGAATCTCATATATTTACTTGACATGTTTCACAAATTTGACTGTTAGATTAGGTCTACTTAAGATTTTTGACAAAATATAAATAAAGTCACAGTGAATCGATCTTAGTTATATGAACTTAGAAAACCTGCACAAAAAAACAATTTACTTTATTCCTGTTGTACACAGGTAACAAGATACATTTCCTTGGTGTGGACATGGTGAATGGCACGCCTGTACTTGATGTAAAGCCATACATCCCTCAGTATGACTATCCAGCACAAGAGATGGGCACTGCCATGTCGTCGTTAGAACGACCTCCGACAGAGGGCATTAGTGATGTTACTGACATCAGTAATCTGCAACTGGTTGATGATCTTGAAATGGGAAGGTCGGTAAATTTAAATAAGTTTAACAATACACACTGATGCATGTATGAAACACTTTGGAGCGTCCATTTAAAATTAAAATTGCATGTTTATTACCTATTTATTTTGTGTTAGAATGTTTTCCAAAACTTATTTATCGATAACCGATCCAATATACTTGTAGTTTACTTTCCAGCTCTCCATTCGAAGATAAGCAAGCAGAGCAAGTCAACAATCTCAGCACGCCGATAGCTCCTTCACCAGAATCTCCTTCCAGTGTCGATCTACTTGATGGTAATTACCGAACACCTACCCACCGACGACCAGATACCGAACGAGGAGCCCCTGACGGCCAAGAAAGGTATACTCCCCCACAATCGGCACAGCTTGCAAATATTTCTCATGACGGCATCAGAGTGGCTGCATGGATATCCAATCCGCCGTCGCAAAACTATGAAGTAAGATTCACAGATGATGCTTTCAACAGATTGAATGAGTTAATAGGAGATCGAGCACAGGCGTTTAAAGCTAACATAGAATGCTTGTTGTCTGAAGATCCCAGGTCAAACTATGTGAGAACTACATATCCAGATCATGAATACAGTTGTGTTCTAGAGGATTTGTCCATAAGTTGTATTTTTGATTCTAATTCCTCGGAATGTACGATTATAGCTGTAAGGAACGCTGAAGATTTGCAATCATAGTTTAAGTATTTGCTTATTGGCTTTGTTAAAGTGCGCACAATAGCGGGATTTAATGTTTAGGGAGTCGTAATGATGTAAAGGTCTGCCTTCCTTATGAAAAGTGCAATAACTTACGATATTGTTATGTTCTCTATAAACAGTCGTAAAGTAGGTACGTAGGAGGCAGTTAGTTTTAATACCAAGCATACCTGCAATATCTACCCATACTTTACGATTTGCTTATTGAGACCGACATTACTCTTTAGATAAAATGAATTAATGAGACTATTAAATAATTTTACTAAAAATAACTCGAGTAACTAATAGCAGCATATTTTGTTATTTGTAATCCTTATTGCCTAGTTATAAGTGTAAAATTATGACTTATTGCAGATATGTTATGGATATGTTCATAATTAGCGTTTTAAACATTCTCATCTTGTTAATGAAAATCACAATAAAAAATACCACCCGTGGTTATGAAACAAACTAAGTAATTACGACTCGAAAAGGCATTATGTTGGCTGAAGGTGATGGAGATCCCAACAAAAAAAAAATGATAATCCTGCTTATTCCGAAATCAGCTTTTATCTTGTTATTGAACTTTTCATTAGGACCGCAAACCTGTTCTTTTTATAAAATCTTGCGTTGCGCAAAATATAATATTTATTGAAAAGCACGCGAAATAATTTACCAGCACATGTCTGTTGTTAAAATTTTATTATGAATAAAATATATTGATTACCTAGATTGAACAAAGTAAATATATCATTTTTATTTTATAAACTTTAAGCCAATATTATATTTCATGATTATACTGAGTACTTAGTAAAATACGTTACATAAACAAAACTTCATACCTAACACTAACACCTTGTAAATTCAAATAAATTGGGCATTATGATAAATATGAGAGGTGGACTGAGCGTCTCGACATGATAATAGATATAGGTTAGAATATGGTAAAAGAGACTTAGGTAATATAAGTATACAATATGGTAAGAAAGCCTTCGTAGTTATTTTTTTTCTATAGCCCATCCATACATGAAACGTAGTTGAGTCGTCGAAACTTTCATATTTATTATAATGCCCGGGCATTATACATAATGCCCAATTTATCACTTGGTCCATAACATATAGGTACATATAATTACTACACACGATAATTGATTGATTACAATGTTCCTATTTTCTGCTAAGTTAACAGTGCTAACACAGGCCTCAGTTTTGAGAAGAATAAGAATATAGCCTTGCGGTTGGCTTATCACGTTGTCAGCGTCCTCGAAAAGAAGAGTGATAGTCCAAAGTAGAAGCAGGTCGAAGAAATAAGTCTTACATCACGTAGAGGTAGCTGTAAAGATATTAGAAGTAGCAAAAAAAAGTTAAAAAATGTTACTTAGAATAGTAAATACGAAATTCGGTCGGAACGCGGTTAGTTGTTAACTTTGTGAAACAAAATATGTCTCCCAGAACCAAAACCCCCTACAGCATTCAAAATATCTAACTCTACAAATCTCATTGGTTGACCATTCAATTGAATTATTTTTGCTGTATCATCATGTTTCCAATCAATAGGATTGCTCGTTGGTCCCCATTCTTTACCATCCAGAGAAACTCTATACTGGATTCGAAGAATAGTGCCGTTTCCTGCGTCCTCTCTCGGGGTGTACTCAATTTTCTCAAGTTTGTAGATATCCCCTAAATCGAATTTTAGTTTGATCACTTTTCCCTGTACTGCATTGGTTTGGTGCGGTTTGTCCCAAGATGTATGCCATAAGGAAGAAGGGTTTCCATCAGTAAGCAAGCATACCTCCTGACAGGGTTGACATGGAATGTTGCAAATAACTTTAACACCTTTGACTGTATTTTTATGGGCATCTTCTTTTGTCGACAATGTTATGTAGTAACTCCACTTCGAAACACCCTTATCGCTAGCTGATCTAATTCTGAATGTGTGTTCTGATTCAGGTTTAAATCCATCAAATGTAAATTCAGTCCCTGTAATATTAGTAAACAGAGTTCCATCTCTTTCAATTTCGTAGTAAACATTTTTCTCGGCTTCCCAACGTAGACCGACGGTTGTAGGTGTTACATCTTCGTCTAATACGGTAAATTTAGCAGGCGCACGTAAAGAACTATTTACAGCTGTATTACTTCCAAACACCGGCCCTTTATTTTCAAATCCTTTGATTTTTATATGAATATCACTTGCAGTAACGTCCGTTTCTTGGACCTTTATCATTAAACATTTTTGTACGATTGTCTCGCCTCCAAAATCTTTCAGATAAGGGTTTACGACATACTCCCTATTAAAGTAATAAGCATTTTCCGAAGACTGAAATTCTTCATCGGTTTCAACCTTGTTAATATGAATAGTATTGTCATTTATCGATGCTTTAATGCTGTCAATATCTGCTGACACCAATATTCTAAACATAGTAGACCTCTTTTTTACCATATTTTGATAACTTCCCTTGGTTTTATGAACATGTATGAATAAGTCGCCATGCTGATTAGAGTTGGGGCCAACGACTGTAAATTCTGTTGTAGCATAATGTCCGTCTAAATAGTCGGGAGTTTTGCCATCATCTTCATAAACTTCAAAGTTTGATTCTCCATTTGGATATAGATTTACGATTCTCTTGTCTCTTTGTATCTGATTGCAATTATTATTCGGGTTAACCATAGGTATTATAGCACCATCTTTAACAAATACTGGGATCTTCCATAATGGTGTTTTTAAGTTGTTATATATTTTACCGCCTTGGTATTTTTCTCCAGTTAATAAATCAACCCAGACTTGATCAGAACCTGGCAAATAGACACCATGACGTACCCATTCTTTGTCTTTGTTATATTCCTCTTTGTAGACAGGAGCGACTAATATGTAAGGACCCCACATGAATTGATACTGAGAGTCTTTGGTGTATCCGGTTTTCTCTTCGGGAAATTCTAGAAACATCGCCCTGATCATTGGTAAACCATGTATAGATTTGTGCGCTATAGTGTAATTGTAGGGCATATACATTGACTTTAATTTTAAATAGGCTCTATTAATAACTCGAGCTTCTTCATCATAGTAGAAAGGAGTTTTCTGTGCTCTACCCCAGCCATCCATGCTCAATTGGAGTGGTGTGAACGTTTTCCATTGATAGTCACGTATATTCACATCTTTGACACCACCTCCGTAAATGCCGTCCATATCTGACCCTACAAGCGGTATGCCAGAAAGGCCCGAACCAATGTATGTAGGTATGTGGAAGCGTATATACTCCCATTGTCCTCCAGTTTGGTCACCGCTCCATATTCCTGCATGTCTCTGAGTGCCAGCCCATCCGTCAACCATAATGACCATTGTTCTAAATTTTTGGTTCGCCCCCTTTGCAAAAAGCTTTGTCGCATTCTCAACCGCATTTAATGCAAAAGAGTAACCGTAGCCAATCCATGCGACATCGCATTTTAGTGCTGCTACTCCAGCAATTTCAACTTCTTTTTCTAAATCACGATCTCCTTTTTTTGGATTTGCAGGATCCACAGGCTCTAAATTCGATTCCGTCCAGAGAGCAGTTTCTACTCCCTTCTTTCTTGAATAATCTGCGAACTGTCTTAAATTTTCGATGTCGCCTTCTAATGAGTCTGTTTGCCCGTAACCAGAGCCATATCCATCGTTGGGAATAAACCAACCTAGTGGCATGTCATATCTTTCATATCTATCAATCATACCTCTTGCTGAGAATTGATAATTATTTTTCTCTCCATTCAACGACTCCAGAATACCTTCTTTTCCGTCCATATCTTTAGGTTGAAAACATTTGTAATAATATCCATCTTCGAACAAGATTGCATTGCGTGTGTCCTTATCTACTTTTACCCAATAGTCGCGGTTGAACGCGTTTAAGTGTGCCTCGTAAAATGCGAACTCTGGTAAGAAAATTGGTTGACCTGTCAACTCGTAATAGTCTTTTAAAATATCGACTGGATGAGAGCTAATGAAGAAAAATGCATCAAATTGATTTTCCTTGTGAGAGGTTTCAACTGTATCAGGTTTCATTGTACCGAAGTCATATAGACCTGGTTGCCAGGTGTTCCTTAGAACAGCATAACCTTTAGTCGACCAATAAAAGGGAGATGGAGATGTAACGCCGCCATCCACCCAATTATTTGTATTAACGATTTGTATTTTTTCTCCCTTGTGAGTAAATCTACCGTTTTGCATTCCCCCACCGAAGAAATATTCATCTTCGTGCTGGTATAATGTCTGCTTAACTAAGTTATCGTCGTAGTACAAAGGTTCGGACTCAATTAGGACGTCTTTGTTAGACCGTGTGTCCTTAACGACCATCGTACCGCGTTTCTTATCAAAGCGTATTGTTATTTTGTTTGTGTAAATATTGTAGTGCTCTTCGGTCTCTTTGAGTATAGAATATTCAAATGATTTGCTGTCGTAATCGGATACTTTCTTCGAGTTTATCCTCGCGAGATCGCTCGGGTTGTTCGGCGTCGGGTAATCCTGAAAGTCACCAGTTGGCGACATGTAGTACTTGAAAACATGGCTGTTCAAAATATTGATCTTAGCCTGTTCCCCAGCCTCGTACTCAATTAAATACGCAGTATCGGTCTTTATAAAAGACGCAATGCCTCCTAAAGACTTAGACATTTTCTTCACGCTCTGTAATAGTTTTTCAGAGAAGTCAGCGATCTGAAATGAAATATTTAACAGTTTTAATTAAGTAAATGGTGATTGCTTCTTTTCACTACCAAAACAACTAGGTAAGTACTGGGTATGGTATAAATAAAAACTGATTTTATCAGACATCCCGGGTCGGTCTGTGTCATTGCATTTATTCACGGATGAGACTATTATTGCGCAGGATATCCTCTCAGGGTTAAGAGGTCAGAAGGTAGCCGCTTCCATAAAAGCCAAAGAATAAAAGTAGAAGTTGTACAATCAAGTTACAACAAGTTGTACAGTCACCCTCAGAAGTTTTTATTTTTATTATGTTCAAAGGATAATTTTTTATAGGTAATCATACAGGCATCACGCATCAAAGGGACATGGATAATTTGGAATGTGCGAAGCTAATACTGATGGCGGCTGTACTATTTATTGTGGTATTTGTAGAACACAATAGGGTATGAAATTACAGTTTTTTTTATGCCATTTTAGTGGCAGACAAGCACACAGCCCACCTGATGGGAAGTGGTTACCGTGGCCTATGGACGTTTGCAACACCAGGGGCATCACAATCGTGCTACCGACCCTGTAGATACCTTCTAATACCCTTCTTGAAGAACCCCATATTTCGACTTCCATCACACATTTCATTGTATTATTATTCATATAAATCTAGATATCTGAAACATGAAAACATACAACGAACAAAGCCGCAAAAGCCGTAAAACTCGGGAACGGCTCGACCAATTCGGATATTTTTGCTTATTTCGCGCATTAAAGCTGATTCATAATAATTGTATGATAGTTGAAAACATACAAAGTGATTTAGATTGAAAACGCCAATTTGCTTCACAATGGCATAAAATGAGATAGCTATGATAACTTTCGCACACATACCTACAACACAGATTTCAATTTAATAGTCAGGTAAGTACCTACATAATTTTAAACTGTAAGTTAGGACGATCAATTTCAACATCGCTGTTAAAAGTGTTAAGTAAATAATAAACCCCTTTGTCACCCATGA
The DNA here is from genome assembly GCA_949126895.1 of Eilema caniola. Taxonomy (NCBI): domain Eukaryota; kingdom Metazoa; phylum Arthropoda; class Insecta; order Lepidoptera; family Erebidae; genus Eilema; species Eilema caniola. The sequence continues at coordinate 7,786,858 of OX421460.1, read as the reverse complement.
CTTTGTAGGGCATTCTGTATTTATATAAAATTAATTTGTAAATATAAAAATGAAGTTTTAATAAATTTATTTTAGTTATTTAAATTTAGACTAATAAAATTATTTATTTATATATAAATAATACTCACATGCGTATTTTGAAAAAAAAAACTGCTACGTTTCACAATAAGCGAGGTCACTTGTTAGTGTCAGTGCAGCGACTGAATAACTTTCAACCCTACAAGCGCCCTTTATATATGATTGCGCTCGAATTATAAGTATAATAACGATCGCAGACGCAATATAGTATCGTGAATTATGTCATATTGACATATACCTGTCAAATATGTCAATCTAGACGTCAGCGCTGCTTATTTCATCGCCAATTAGGTACCGACTTTGTACTGATCTGAGGGAATGATGATACCACCAACACGGATACCTATTAGTCAACATTAGAAGTCAATGCCCCCTAATATCGCAAGTAGATCTCGACTTCAAATGTCTGCCAACATATTCCTTTGTGCAGTAGGCTTTCATTCTATCCGATGGGATAGCCCGATATCTAATAGTCGCATCGTCGGTCAATGCTCCGTATATCACAATCGGATCAAGCATTTGAATATGTTAAGCTACTCATCAGGTGGCTGTCATTCATAAAAAAATAACGACAGTCCTAATCGGAAGGAATGAAACGACGATTACAGTATACTTAAGAATGATAGGTGACAAGGTAAGAACGATTTTGATATAATCTTCCGTGTGTAGATACTATTTTGTAATATAATTTTCTTTTGCCGTACTCAGTGCAACCTATGACACCGAAGAGTCGAGCCACTTCGCTCTTTGATATATGGAAAAATTGTTGGGTGAGATATTAGTAAATTTAATTGAAATGCACATTTTTTTATTATTGAAGGCGTTCCCTACTGCTAAAAAAATAAAAGAATGATGCTTTTGCATTTCTAATGCTAACGTACACACAGAACAGTCCGTGAACGTACAACGTAGTGTTTTTTTTTAACTACTAATGTACGGTAGCAGACGAGGTTGGCCTATCTATGAATGTTGGCAACACCCGACGTGTCGCCCCAAGTGGTCAGGCACTGCCTGCAGAGTGGACGGGACTTTTTTTTTTACTCTAAATATTCTAAGGGACGAGATAATGGAGAATTATCATAATAGTTGGGAGTGCTCGTGTCTGCCTATACAAACCGCCGAGGTTTTAAAGTGATAAGTATGTGTAAGTTAAATTGTATTGTTTATGTGATAACCAGCCGTTGTCCCCGGGTCTGTTGTCACCGTGACATGTAGATCCTATTTCCGCGACTATCATGATTCTATTTCCGGGATATGAAATAGCCCCGTCTGTCCAATAGGATCGTCTATCTCGATCCACCAGCGGATTGAATAGCACGCCGAAGTCCACTGTGATCCACCAATTCTCTCGATGGATCCTGTGATACTTGCATCTTAGCCTATGGTGTTAATTCGGACGACAATTTATATGTATGTTAAAGTCTTCAAGGGCGGATTTGATACGTTGGCTGCCCTAGCCCTACGAAAGATTGCCATATGTGATGTAAAGCATGAAAAATTAAATAAACTATAGAAATTAAATTAAAACGGAAAAAGAAACAAAAGCAATAAATCAATTTACTCTACTCTGTACAATATCATCTGTCAAATATCATCAAAATCTGCTTAGTGCTTGGAAGTATAACAGACAGTTCTGTGAGTATCAATCAGGTGGTAGCTTATAGGGTATTAAATAAAAATTAAAATCTGCAAAAAATCTTAGCAACTAGGTAGGTACTTTAAATAAAAACACGATCAAATTTTGCCGCCCTAGGCCCGGGCCTATAGAGAAATCCACCCCTGAAAGTCTTCATACATAGTCCTACAAACTATGGCAGTCGTTACGGGTAGTTGAGGCCCTAAAAAATCCAAAAACTGGATTTAAAAATCTGTGTCGACACCGCCTTTGGGTTGTGGAGGTCAGGTGATTATCGCTTTATGGAAAATATCGAAGTTTAGCCAAAACTGCAGTTACACCGCCACCGGTAAAACCGAGCCCCAGACTCCGAGGTGAAAGCGTCGAACAGGGATAAACGCCAAGATGAAGAAGAAACCAATACATACAATAGTTACAATAAGAATGGATCTCAGGGTCCAGGGTGAAATCCTTGGATGCAACTGGGGACAAGGCCGAGATGATCAGTTGCGAGTTACAACGCTAATATCTCTGTTCCACATTGGTTTAGAAATGCAAAATTGCTCTCGTAAAGACGACAAAAAGCTTTTAAAATATGAGCGATATCTGTCACCGTCTTAGGGCGACGGTATATACGGATAAGAGAATTTGGATAGATTCAGGTGTGGCTCGGTGGCTCAGTGGTCAGAGCATTCCCCCTGTAAGGGAAAGATCTTGGGTTCGAGTCCCACTTGAGCGATTCACTTTTTCCTATCTTAATCGATAAGAGCGATATCGACTGATACCGGGATATGTGGGGCATTCCGCACGAAAATTTGGAAACGCCTCCTCGGAGAACTGTAGAGAGGCGCTGCCTTCCTCGTTGTCCAGGGTGCACCGGGTGGAGGTTCCAGTCCAGACCAAGCACTATGTGTAAGTTCCTAGCTAGTATTATTAATGAATACATAGCTATTTTATTTTTAAATGTTTGAGTTAGAATGTGATAATTCGACTGCCCAAATCAAAACCCAGTAACTGCATTTCAATAAATTTTACAGGAGAGCATAAAAACATAAATCGGACCAGCTATACAAAAATATTAAATTACAATAGTGATATTTATTGGATAGGGAAACCATTGATTACATACATAAGGAGTAAAATACTTCGATAATTATATATATGTCATGCTTTTTATTCTTTACTAACTTTGAAAATAAAGATCCCAATTTTTGTCCCTGTCGAGACCCGTTTTAAAACCTAGTATAAGTACTTACGGTGTTTTGAAATGGGGACTATGAATATTTTATGTATTGTGATTAATATCATTTCTAGTATGGACATGTTCCGTAGAGGTAAAATAAAAAAAAATATGAATTTCTTAATCAATATTTGATTATTTCAATGAAGCCATTAAATAAAACTTATTTGGTCAACGGCGTGCGGCGCTACACACCACGAAGTGACCCCCTGAAGACCACGACTGCGGTCTAGCCTCATGGCGAGCGGTTCTCCCATCGGCATTATCAGGAAACATTTGGAGCTCATGATCGATAGCCGATTGGGCTTCGGGTAATATATGCGAAGTCTGGCCCATAAATGAAAAGGCACAGCTAACGCTCTGGCGGGGCTGCTGTTCAACTTGAAGGTACCAGGTAACTCTGAGGGGGACTATGACCTCATATGGATGCCCAATTTGGATGAACACCCTGAGAAGGTCAATAACTCGCAAGTGCTTCGGCAACCACAGCGGATGATGGCCAATAGGTTAATTCAAATTCAAATTCAAATTATTTATTTGCATAATACATGTGAGAATCAGATGGTCATAAAAACATAATAGTGGTCGGTACATTGTATTATCACCAGTCATGGCATGCAAATATTTATTATTCAGTTTTAGTACACAAATATAACGAAAACTTTATAATTCGAAATTATGCAAATTCAAGTATAAATATTCAACGTCAATATATCATTTCATGTCAATATTAGCAGGTAGATAATGTCTTAATGTCAAAATAAATAATGTCAAATACATACTGTCCATCCGATAGCAATGTCCAATATATTGTATACCCAAATGGTGAAACATAGCTGAACTCATTTTTCTGTGAACATCTTTTGTACCTATGATTTACAATAAATAAATATGAATATGAATATGAATGGATCATCAAGAAAAACAGACTCAACAATTAAGCATCTAAGGTTTTATCATTTAAAAATTCAGATACAGAATAATAACATTTCCGTATAAGCATCTCCTGTAGGCTCCTCTTGAACAAACGCACATTTTCTGCATATTTTATATGTTTAGGCAATTTATTATATATATGTGGTGCCATGCAGAGTATACTTTGGTGCTTCAAGGTCGTTTTACTAGGAACCAAACACAGCTTATCAGCGTGACGAGCTCTTTGTTTTTTGTGAAACAGTTGCATATTCTGTTCGACAAACATAGCACACTCCTGTATGTAAATGCAGGGCAAAGTCATTAATTTATTGGCTATGAAGTATGGTTTACAAGTTTCCATTTGTTTAATATTGAACATGGCTCTAATGCACCGTTTCTGTGCTATAAATGCACGAGACCAGTCAGTGGAATTGCCCCAAAAAATAATTCCATACCGCAAGGTAGATGTAACCATACCATGGTATGCTGTAATAACAGTGCTTAAATGTGCTGTATTTCGTAGTTTATACAGTCCATATGCATGCTGAGATATTTTTGAGCAAACATGTTCTATATGTTCTTTCCAATTAAGTTTGCTGTCTATGGTGAGTCCCAAGAATTTTGTGGTTTCAACCTCTTCGATTTGTTGCCCTTGGAAATTAACATTTAAACTTCGAGAATTCTTCTTTATTCTTTGTTTAAAGTGTACTAATTTTGTTTTCTCAAGGTTAATTAATAAATTATTACTCTGTAGCCAAGATATGATGGCGGTTAACGAGTTGTTAATATTGGATTCCAGTGAGGTTAAATCTTTATTCATATGTAACACAGTGCTGTCATCAGCGAACAATGTCATCTTATATTTTGTGGTCAAAGGTAAGTCATTAATGTATACTATAAAGAGAAGAGGGCCCAAGACACTACCCTGCGGAACGCCAAACTTTACCGTTCTAGTCTCGGAATGATGCAGAACCTCCCTCTTCGTCTGTAAACATATGTTAGATATTTCTGCGACTTGTGTTCTATCAGATAGGTATGATTTTATAAGATCATGTGGAATGCCCCTAATACCATAACGGTATAATTTATCCAGAAGAATGTCATGTCTAACGTGGTCAAATGCCTTTGACATATCCATAAACACTCCCACAGTTGGTTGACTTTGGTCCATTCCTTCAATTACAAGATTCAGAAAATTGTAAATGGCCATGTTAATATTTTTACATCTTCTGAAACCGTACTGTTCAGGTGCTAATATATCTTCTCTTTCCAAAAAGTTATATACACTATTAAAAATAACCTTCTCAAATATTTTTGAGAAAATTGGGAGTAGGGCTACAGGTCTATAGTTTTCTATTTCTTGTCTATCCCCCTTTTTAAAAAGGGGCTTCACTACAGATTTTTTCAATTTATCTGGATATATTCCCTTTTCGATACAGAAATTAACTACGAAACTTAAGACTGGTGAAATTTCAGTGCCCACATATTTAATCACAGACGTTATAATGCCATCGTAGCCTGGCTATTCGTGTTTTTTAATGTTTTTATGATGTTTAGGATTTCAAAGGGGGTCACTGGTTCCATAAAAAGTGTATTTTTATGTTGCTTTGGCAACATTTTACATGGATCCAGCAATTGATCACTAACCATGTCTACATAGTAATTATTAAATTCATTACAAATACTTTTAGGATCATCTAAAATTCCGTCTTTTACCCTAATACTAGAAATGTCTACTTTGGGGACCCTTACTTTAGATCTGTTTATAATGCGCCAAGTGGCTTGCGTTTTATTATTCGATGATTCAATGAAATTGTCGTTTCTACTTTTTTGCGTTAGTCTTATTATTTTTTTGAGTCTTTGAGCGTAAGTTTTATACCTAATTTCATTACTTAAGCTTGGAAACTTTCTATACTGCCAGAGCATTTTGCGCTTTCTTGAGCTGCATAATTTAAGCCCCCTGGTGATCCAGTTAGCTTTTTTTTATAAAATACTTTGGTGGTTCTGATGGGAAAGCATAAATCATATGTCATTTTAAAGAATTCGTAAAATTTATTGAAGGCCTCATTTGGGTCGCTTTGTTCATATACACTAGCAAAAGTGAAGTTTGTTAGATACCTTTTGAACACCGCATGATCTCCTTCGAGGCGGTGAGTCTCCTTGCTGTAACCTCACCATTGAACCTGGAGGCTACATCGGTACTGAAAGGTAACGCAGGTGCGGATACGAGAACCCGAGCCTCAAGAAATCGAGGCCGTGAAGTCGCCGCACCGCCAGGACGTGGTGGAGGAGTGGAAGCGGCGGGTTGCGCACCTCCTCCTATCCGTGGATCCTATTGGAGTTCGACATAACGAAACCCACTGGCTCCGCACGATAAAAAAAAATATTTTAGGGTGCGCATACTTTTCTAAAACCTAGCAAGCTGCATTCACCACAACAAAACCCAGTATGAGCATGCGACTTGCTAGGTTTTGAAGTGGTAAAAGTACTACTAGGTTTTTGAATCTGGTTATAATATGAGATCATTGATATGAGTGTATAGTGCACTTACTAGGTTTCATGGGGTTAGAATATCTTAAATTTATAAAATTTTGAAGCCATAGATTGAACTGATTTATGGTGTCTTCAAAAATTGACGCGATTGACACTGAAAGTCCGAAAAATGGAAAATGATGATTTCAGAAAAAATTACCCTTACTGAGTTTTGATCTGGGGCAGCCAAATTGTTATCATACTAACGAGACTAAAGCACTTCCTTTTTATTATTACATATACATAATATGACAATACGATAAAAGTGCGTATTAATGGTAGCGATAGCCTAGCGGCGAAAGTATCAGACTTGTGATCCAGAGGGCGCCGGTTCGGACCGGCATTCATTAAAAAAAATATTTGTCTCGAAGAGTTAGCAATGGAATTAGACTATGTAACTCATGTTACTAGTTGCTAAATTGCTAGTAGGCTTTAAAAACATTAGGGAACCTACCTACTACCAGCGACGTGGCAATAACAAACATAATGACTTTAGTCAAAATATTTAAAATAGCAACCGGTGTATTGCTTTCTTAAAGAGTAAAGAAATGAACAAAGACCAAAATAAAAAGTATCACTACTTAGTATTTACGTGAACTGACGATTCTCAATAGTGAAATACCGTAAATAAGTAATCAATAATACCAAGTAACCTCGTAATGTTTAGAAGATAAAATCCTTTTATTTACTTACCGTTACATTACGTCGAAATTTTTGAATTGAATATATACCATTACAATATTTACAACAGGCACATCTAGGTATATAAACTTATCAACATTATACACATCCGATGCCGCGTCCGACCGAAACAAAAAATCTGATCCTGCCTCATGATTCCGAATTCAGATTCAAGTGATTCAACTAATTTGTAAACAATAAGGATGCACTCAGAACATATATTGTCATATTCGTAAATCGACTACTGATACAATTTTTTTTTACTATAAAACAACAATTATCATGTGTATTATATCCTTAAATAATTTGGATTTCAGATAATTTTGCTAACTTTTTCTTATTCTTTGTGTTAAGTTTTTCACTCATTGTAGGTACATTTTATTATTGCATTCAGTTTATTTTCTTTGCTTTTAAACGTCGATATTTCGAAGGAACTATTATCCTGTGCTATTATCCAACAAATAAATAATAATAATAATCCATGTGCACAAGATTCAAATAAATGCATGAATATCAAACTAATCAACTAAACACCCACAACACTATCACGATGCTGATTTTTCGTTTTTTGATTGTTCGAGTTTGACATGACATTGCTATTCCCATTCGGCATTTCGCTGCAGAATTTGTTTGGTGAAATTGTCGGCTGAAGTGTAAAATTTGTTAATCATTTCGTGTTTTAACTATCATATAGATCACGAAATCGTTCTCTTTTAACAGAAGAAATTAAAGGTGCGTATGAAACAACATAATTCCTAAAAATGCTGTTACCTTAAACAAGAAATTTTATAAAACGCTTTGTCATCTTTCATAACCTAGACCGGTAAACGAAGTAAATATATTTTCAGATGTTTCTTACACGATCTGAATATGACCGTGGTGTCAACACATTCAGCCCGGAAGGAAGGTTGTTCCAAGTGGAATATGCTATTGAAGCCATCAAGCTTGGGTCGACCGCTATTGGCATTTCTACCTCCGAAGGAGTAGTTCTGGCTGTGGAGAAGCGAATCACCTCTCCGTTGATGGAACCTACTACTATTGAGAAGATCGTCGAGGTTGATAGACATATTGCGTGTGCTGTATCAGGGCTGATGGCTGACTCCAGGTAAGAAGCTGTTGAATTTCATTATTTATAACAATATATTGTCCAATGTGCCGAGTCTTGTACCTGTGAAAAGAGACAACTTGTAAGCTACAATAAATTAGAAAGTTTCTATTCAACAGTCTCATGCTATGAGAGTCATACTGAATGGTTTTGTCTTTACCTGATATGTAATGTAATGTAGAAAGCATGTATGTAATGAAGTAAATCAAATTGCTTTGAAATTTATGCTTTAAAAAAAAATATTTTGTCATATATAGGTAATTCTATTAACCTTGATGATAATTACTAATAATAAGCTTGTAATAAGATTGATTTGTGCTTTCACACATTAAATGTTAATTAATTAATTTAATGGAACAAATCACCAATAGTAAGCATTTCTTCTGGTGACAACTGCAGACAAATTGATGAATCTTTGTACAGGTAGGATAAAGTACACTATGCTCTTTTTAGGACCTTGGTTGAGCGTGCTCGTGTGGAAAGCCAGAACCATTGGTTTGTGTACAACGAGCGCATGAGTGTGGAGTCTTGCGCACAGGCTGTGTCCAACCTTGCTATTCAATTTGGAGACAGCGATGATGATAGTGGCACTGCTATGTCTAGGCCATTTGGTGTTGCTGTGATGTTTGCAGGTAAGTAACGAGAGAGATCTATCTTTTGTAATGTCTACAATCAGTCAATCAATACAGCCTATTGCAGTTCACTGCTGGACATAAGTGTCTCCCAATGGGCGCCATTTTTGTCGATCCTCCTAGATCGATAGAGATCTTCTGCATCAAGTTTGTCACAGCCACCTTTAACAGGTTGTTAGTCCATCATGTCTACAGTAAGGGTAAATAAATCATAGTTATAATAAAACCCATATTCCACCAACTATGTTTAGAACACCTTGCCTTGCCACCATATACCTTGGCTATTGACATCAAATGTAGTCTTTCAGCAAATGCAAATGATTTTCCAAACAGAAATATCCAATAATGCTTTACTCAACCTGGTACCTCATGCATAGTGGAAGCCATATAATTTTAGAAGCCTACAAGTTCTCAAGTTTGAGGCTTTATCCATTGTTCCTTTTTTCAGGTATTGATGAGAAAGGCCCTCAACTGTATCACATGGATCCTTCTGGAACATTTGTACAGTATGATGCTAAAGCTATTGGTTCTGGCAGTGAAGGAGCCCAGCAGAGTTTAAAGGTGAGATAAATCTTATACAGCTAGCTATTAAGTGAATTTTAGTTCTGTCTAGCTCTACCCTCATAGCTGATTGTACCTGCTATGTCCATAGGTACTCTTCACACCTGTTATCTCATTTTCAGTCATAGCACAGTGGTATATGCTGATAAAGTGGCAGATGGTTTTAGGTTGGTTAGAGCTCCATACATCCCAGTCCAATGCATCTTGCAGCATTGCCTCTTCATACTGTAAAAATTAACCATAATATTGTGCCCCATAGGAAGCATACCACAAGTCGATGACTCTCAAAGAAGCCATCAAGTCTGCCCTCACGATCCTCAAGCAGGTCATGGAGGAGAAGCTGTCTGAGAACAATGTCGAGGTGGTCACCATGACTCCAGGGTCTCTGTTCCACATGTTCACGCGGGAACAGCTCGCTGAGGTTATTAAAGACATACCTTAAGTAACAGTACAGTAAACACAGTCAGAATCTTTGGAATTATGTTGTTTTAAGGAGATTGGGACAGGTTTACCATGAACATCAAATTCAAAGTACTAAAATCATGTAATAGTTCTGTGCCTCTATTACATACAGGTATAAGTACTATCCAATCAAGTAAAACTTACTCTCTTTGTCAACTCAGGAACAGATTTGAAAATTCAAAATTATCTTAAAATTAAAATTTTCAATATATTTCATGGTATATCATGACCTTGAAAGACTATGCCTGTATCAAAAATAATATAGTCCAAAGTTTCAGATGGTATATAGAAGTAATGTTTGAAGTAAATTATATGCAGTTACTTGTTATTGTAGAATATTTGACTTCAGTAAGTGATTGTAAAACAATTCCATTGGTAAATTCAAACTGTCCACTAAGTGGATTCTAAGCCGTGGTGGAGTTTCTTACCTATAAAAAAAAATTGGGCTTTCTTATTGTATTGACGTTTAAAAATAACTAGACAGTCAAATACTCAATTGAACTTCACATTCAAAAGTAACTTTTATAGGTACTGTAGATTTACACCTAGTTGCCCATGCATTTTTCAAACTTGCGTCAATTCGCAATACTTAGTGCTCACTGGGTGTCTGTTCATCGTTCATCAATTAGTATTAGTATTAAGTTGATGTGGGTTTGACAAATGAACGAAATATGGGGGTTAGTATAGTATTGGTAACATTTAGTAATAATAGTACCAGATATTATATTATATTTATTGTGTAGAAAAGACTATCAACTTATTATTTTTATGTATAACTATTACTATCATGTATAACTTATTTCAAATGATACTTTCACAAGGCGCGGGAGACATTTTGAATCTTACAGTAAGTATTCATTTGTTCAATAAAAGTAAATCATTTTTTTTATTGTATGTGTATTGTATTTATTTCCTTTAACTCCTTAAAATATGAAAATCTAATTTGAAATGAAAAGATGAGTATGATAGATAGTACTGTAGATTTAGAGCCATTATTATTGAGGGCTCTTCATCAAATATGTCTCTCCAAGCATGTATTACGTTTTCACCGGTTTATTTCAGGGGCCCTTTATCAAAAATATATTTTTTAAAGGGCCCCTGAAATAAACCGATGGAGTTATAAGTACCGTTATGTTAGTCGACTACAACCCGTTTACAAATGTTTGAAATAATCAGTATATCAAAATTGCGAAATTCGTTTTCGTGTTGTATGTTATTGCAAGTGCTTATTATCACGACGTTTACTGTCATGTAGGTTACTATGAGTTTACCATTTAAGGTCGAGGTAAAAAACGGGTAGTCACCGTAAAGTCGATATTTGTTTGGATCAAGGCAATTATCTTTCCTGACGTTTCATGAAAACGAGACAAATATCGCATTATCGGCTTGATTAAACAGAACATTATTTGATTGAAACTCTACGAAATTGTTTATAAGAAGTTTCACGATGATTTTTTTTCCAAATTGATCTGTAGCTAGATCTAGATGAGAGGAATATATACTACTATACTATCTACTTGAGTCGAACAACTGCGAAAGTATACCATTACGATGTACAATACTGCGAAAATTGAGCTTTGCGATATACGTTACTGCGAATGTTTATCATTGCGATTTCTTTTACTGCGCGTACTGCGATGATAACAGTTTCACTAATGCTATTGCAATGTAAGTTACTAAGGGTTACTAATACGGGTGATTGTGGAATTCTTTTTATTGTTAGATATGACTGATTAATGACCTAGACTTCTAAGTTTTCTCCATCAATCAGCATTCCGCAGTGCTCTACTGGACATGGTCTTTCCTAATGTGTGCCATTGCTCCCATTTTCCGTGTTCCACATCCAGTCCGTCCCAGCTAACTTTAATTTTTATTTCTTTTATTAAAATTAAGTTAATTTAATTATTTTCTCATGTTGCTTATTAATATTTTATCCCTGCAACCCCTGTTGCTACCACAGTTGCATATTATTGTAAGACAAAAGTTGAGGGTCTCATCAAAACGAAGCTACTCAAGTAAAATTACTAGATAATCACTTGTAAAAATGGACCCGGGCTCCTGGACTAGTATGGACTGGCGGACATGGTTATTTTTTATTTCTAAAACAAGAAATTGTTGCGCGCTCACAAATGTATAAGCACACCTTTTGTCATTACGAGACATTATTATTGCAAAAATGTCACATTAGTTTTGCTATATTTTTTGCCGAACCTTCTGAAAATGTCAGTGCACGTCAGTGCGTGTTAAGGAAACTACAATCACCACAGTCAAGAACTTTCGCGACAATGTACCTACATCGAAATGGTAAGTTTTCGCAATAACAAATATAGCGACAGTACACTTTCGCAATAACGTACATGACTATAGTAAACTTCGTAGTAACATACATCGCCGATCCAGTAGTTTTCGCAGCAACGAATATCGCGATAGTTAACTTTCGCAATAACGTAAGCACATCGCGGAAACGAACTTCGCAATTGATTTACATCCTTCTTGAGGATACATAATTCGTAGTTGTTAGGATTAACTGATTGTTATAAAGTATTGTTGGGTCCATTTGGAATGAGACATAGTAAGTAGAATAGAACATCTAGAATCTAAATACAGGGTTTATATATAAAAATATAAGAGACGACATATAAGCTTCGGATGCAATTTAGTTTAGCGTTCGAATGGAGAAAATGTTGCTGGTATGATATGCTGGTTGAACTTGAAATCTGCCGCATCCGTGACCAACTAACACTCAAAAGTCCCTAATATTATTTCACAGTGGATATTTTCACGCTGGATGGCCGGACGGATAATCCACCCGCGACTTATGCGGGTCATTTCATTAATTACCCCATCCCTTCCCCAAGGGCCGCCCTCAAAAGGCCTTTAGAGTGTTAATTGATTTCGGAGAAGTAGGGACATTCTAACAGGTACTACAATGCCGTGCAGCTTCTTCTACGAGCGAGTAATGCTGTTGTGTGCTATATGTGTGTAACTCGTTCCCCGCCGAAAACGGCAGAATAATTGAGGCAACTCCTTAGGTTATATACTCGAAAGTATGCGTATGAGGTATTTATTTCCTGCTAGACCAAAACCATAGTAAGGTAAGTACTTACTAAAACTCTCCCTTTACCTACCTAGAAGCTTCGTCCATGCAGCTGATTTTCATAGGGTTCATGTATTTTTACAGTTAATAGCGGCGATTCCCGAATTGCAGTGGAGCGAAACGAGTTCCCGCAACACAATACACGACCTGTCCAAATTAAGACTGAACAGGCAATCCGTTTAAAAACATGCGCCTAAAGCGCAGTACTTTCCCACAGTCCACCTGCGCAGGAGTTCATATTACATATCTTTGATTTTATATCATTGTTTTATTGTAGTTAGCGTAGTCTAGATCTTATCATCAAGGATTCAAAATTTCATCAAGGAAATAAAAATGCAGCTTATTGAATAAAATAAAAATTTAAAAAAAACTATCAGACCGAGTTGCAGACATGGAAAATTATTAAGGACATACAGGTAATTTTAAGATAACAAACGATACGCCCAAGAAGGTCTTGTCAGTTGGAGCCTCATCGAAGGACTCCTTAAACAAAGTAAACACTTTACTACCGGGGGTGGAAAATTACTGAAACTCTACAGGACTGAGGTTGACCTGGCCGCACAATCCATCACCCAGGATACCTACTCTCGTCCATGGCGTTTACACCAAGTGGCCCGAAGAAGGTCGATAAAGTATTCATATAATGAAACAAGCGTCGGTTGAAAATTGATGTATTAAAAAAATGTCGGTACATTATACCCAACAGGGTTAAATCCTTCGGAGCAAAAATTCTTATTATGCTCCGAAGGGGAAGGTGGAGCTGGCAAATCATAATCCAACTTGAACGCGCCCGCCTAAGAGTTCTTAAGAATAAGCTTATTTGTCATCCGACGACAAATTTATAGAGAAGTAGGGTCCGTTCGCATTCATATATCGAGCATTACGTAGATAGGTACCACCGGGTTTCTATTCCATGTCCATCAAACAATGTCAAATGAAGATTCCGATATCCAGTGTCATTTATGAAATCCAGCTTTGCATGACATTAAGACTACAATGGACCGCGAATATCTTAATAATAGGGGTTAAAGTATGAAATTGCCGTTTCATTGTAATAGGTACTTCGAATTGACATAGAACCTTCATGGTTTGAGATTTTTGAGTGAAACTTTTTCCACATGGTACCTATGTAGTTCTTCATTTAAAAATGTGCAACATTCGATTATCGACTTTCAGTTGTTTTTTTATTCAACTTAGACAAGAAAGATGGATACTTCGAAAATTCGAGTGATTTTTGAATACGAGTTCTCAAGCGGAACTAACGCGGCAGAAACAGCTCGCAATATCAATGTTGCGTTTGGAGAGGGGACTGCTAATGAACGCACCGTGCGATTTTGGTTTAAACGCTTTCGTGATGGAAACTTTGATTTGAAGAACGAACCACGAGGAAGGCCGTCCACACAGGTGAATAACAATGAATTGAAAGACATGGTGGAAGCCGATCCGAGCCAAACTACCCAGGAATTAGCTGCATGGTTTAACGTTACCTTACCAACAATATTGACTCATTTGCGTCAAATCAATAAAATAAAAAAATGTGAAAAATGGGTACCTCATGATTTGACTGATCTGCAGAAAGAAATGCGTGTTGAAACTTGTGTTGCCTTGTTGAATCGATACAGAAATGAAGGAATATTGGATCGAATTGTGACATGTGATGAAAAGTGGATTCTTTACGATAACCGTAAGCGAAAAATGCAATGGCTGACCCCAGGTGAAACGCCACAACAGTGTCCTAAAGCAAAGCTTACCAATAAAAAGGTAATGGTAACTGTTTGGTTGTCTCAGCATGGTGTTATTCACTATAGCTTTCTACGATCTGGTCAAGCAATAACGGCAGATGTCTACTGTGCCGAACTCCGAACAATGATAGCAAAACTAGCAGTGAAACAGCCCCGACTCATGAATCGATCTTCACCATTATTGCTCCATGATAACGCGAGACCTCATACAGCACGAGAAACCGTTTTAACTCTACAGGAACTGCAATTAGAAACTATCCGTCACCCTCCGTATTCGCCAGACCTTGCTCCAACAGACTACCATTTTTTTCGTGATTTGGACAATTTTCTATGTGATAAAAAGTTTTCTTCTCAGGAGGCAGTACGAAATGCTTTCACACAGTTTATCGAATCTAGATCACCAGAGTTCTATCGCAAAGGCATAAATGACCTTCCTACTAGATGGCAGCAATGTATAGATAATAATGGTAATTATTTTGATTAAATAAATACGTTAAATTAAAAAAAAAACGAATTTCAATTTGTCAGTACAAATCGGCAATTTCATACTTTAACCCCTAATATATATAAATCTCGTGTCACAATGTTTGTCCTCAATGGACTCCTAAACCACTTAACCGATTATAATAAAATTCGCACACCATGTGCAGTTCGATCCAACTTGAGAGATAGGATATTTATTTATTTAAATCTCAAATTATAGTCCGATTCGCGATAACCGACATCCACGCGGGCGGAGCCGCGGGCGACAGCTAGTATAATATATAACTTACTAACATAGATATACATACTCAATAACCATAATAAACCAGATAACATGGACTATAACCAAACTGAAGCTATCATCACAAACCAATTTAGCTAATAACTAATGACACGCTTACCAAATATAGGTATGTCGCCGCCAACTAGCTTAATCAGCCGTTCAATTAACTGCCTAGGCTGTTAACGGTGCCATTCAATGAACGGCCTCAATGATATTCATCCATAATGTTTATTACAACATTTAACAACCTTGCTGGCTAATGCTTAGGCTATTCGTAACATGGGACACCACCCCGAAATAAAACAAAATTACATACATACGTACACTCACACCTGTAATTCCCCGAGGGGTTAGGCATAGGTGTATTCACAGAAAATTAGTGATAGGTTTATTGGGCAAGTTATACAATCCAACTTGGATAGGTTAGGATAGAAAGTGTAATGCGGGAGCGGAGCGAATCAGCATTAGCCTTCGTGGTTATTTATTTTATAACCATGCAGGAATAAGTCATTTTACTAGCCGTTTGATCAAATGGCTAGGCAAATTAAACACATCAATCGAAGCTATTTGCATAGCCGTTTAATCAAATGGCTGAGCACCATTCAGGCCGCTAATTGAACGGCGCCGTTCAGTAAAGAGCCTAGGCGGTTTATTGAACGGCTTATTGCTAGTTGGCTGCGACATATACACAAGCCATACAACATACACACACAGACACCCACACTCAAACAACCCACATAAACGTCAAACAAAATAGGCTTATTTAAAAAATGTAACCGAACCACATACCTAATTGATTCCAGTGTGAAACCTGTAAGGTGGAAGGAAATGTCCACTGATATACAGGATAACGACGTTACCCAAAGAATGATACAATAAAACTTACATTCGTTTTATTTTTATTTTATTATAAGGAAATTTAATTATTCACATAATATAAGTCCGTTCACTAAAATCCCTTGTGGGATTTATGCAGCTACAGCCCGTTAACTTTTAAGTTGGGACCTGGCGTGGTGTGACGTCATCGATGTCAGGTCCACACTTCAAGTAAACGGGCTGTTCTTGTACATACTACTAAATGCATCATCTAAAAATAATAATAATAATATGTTAACATTAGTCATCGTTACATAAGAGAACTCTTATAGTTATACATATAAATTTAATTAACAAATCATTATAAAACCTTAAAGTACCTAACGTTAAGTATTGTTATTTGTTAATGGACCGCCAGATAAGACATCCCTCTCCTCATTTGTAGTTAGTAAATACGATTTGGTAAAGATTTTTAAAACGTATTATTTTTACTCCAATATTCAGAAGTTGTTTAAGAAGAGATGTGAACATCTTTACGAAAAAATAGAGAAAGTTCTGATTACATACCTGTTGTTGTCAATTTGTTTATTTCAAGAATTATTATCAACTGTGGTTTTTGACAACACTGCCGGGTAGAGTTTGATGAGGTCGTTATAAAGAAGAAAGTGTACAAAGAATGTGGAAAAAATATTCTACTTATTGCCTCGATTTTTAATCACAGATATCTAAGTTTATCGTGAGTAAGATTTCAACGTCTCATACGTGCCACTGTGCTTATTGCTAACTTTATTACACAATACGTTATGGGATATTTATCATCTTTATTTGTTCCATCGAGTTTCTCATATTAAAATAAATGGACAGTACCCCGTTAATTATCCTAGTAGTAAAAGCTTAAAATTATATAAGTCCTTTATCTTTATTTCATAACAGTTATTACACTAGCTTTTTCCTTTGGAAAATTAAAAACTTAGGCCCATAGTCTAGAATTTCACTTAGCTGAATCGTGATTTATCTGTGGAAAAAATTGTATAGACAATCTGCCCGAAAACCTGTCAAATTTGTCAATGTGTATACAATCTTTTCCCAGCTAAATCGAGATTCAGCTGAGTGGCATTCTAGACTGGGTGATATCAACCCATTATGAGTTGATCCACCATGTTAGTACCTGTCCTTATCACAGTCGCCTGAGTAAGCTTTCTTGTAAAATAAGAAATCATCATTATGTTAAACGATTATTCTATGGTAGACCATAACGGGCCCTATAGGCTTTTACCAATGTGTGCCGTGGTGTCCAGTGGTCACGGGTGTATAGTGGGCCAGCCCCATTACTCTCTCGTCAGAACACTAACACTAACATGGTAAGCCCTCTGATGTCTATAGAACACATTTATAAACACTGCGACCAATATTGAATCTATACTTAATATTTATAAATGCGAAAGTAACTCGGTTTGTTACGCTTTCACGCCTAAACCACTGAATCGATTTGAAATTTGGTATAGGGATCAGACATCCATGCGGACGGAGCCGCGGGCGACAGCTAGTGTCCAATAAATTACCAGTATTTTTCTAAATATGGTTCTAAATCAAACGGATTATAGTTTGGCCCAAATCGTTCAACCGGAACCCCGTTCCTATCAATAATAAACTTGGAAAAGTTCCATTTGATGAAATTGCCAAGAGTACCGCCTTGAGCCTGTTTAAGGAACTGCCACAACGGATGAGCATTCTCTCCGTTGACGTCGATTTTCTCGAAAATATCGAATTTAACGTTTCTCTTTTGGGTAAACTGTACTATCTCCTTCAGTGTGCCAGGTTCCTGGCCACCAAACTGGTTACAAGGGAAAGCCAATATACGGAGCCCTTTGTCCGCGTATTTTTCATACAACTCGTTGAGTTGCGTGTAATGGGTGTTAGTGTATCCGCATTGGGAAGCTACGTTCACGATGATAAGTACTTTGCCCCTGTACTTTTCTAAGCTTACTTGGTTACCATTTATGTCGTTCACTTTGAAATCGTAGATTGTTTTCTTCGCTTCTGGTTCGAATGTTTGTTTTACTTCTGGCTTGATATCTTTTCCTTCTGGTTCGAGTGTTTCTTTTACTTCTGGCTTGATATCTTTTGCTTCTGGTTTGGGGGTTTCCTTTGCTTCTGGCTTGAGTGTTTCTTTAGCTTCTTCCACGGTGTTCTTCAATGGCGATTCAGATTCTCCTTTTCTGTAAAATAATTTTGTAAGTATAATTAATGCAACAAACTGAAAGTTCAAACTAACTAGTCACTATTCAAATATGCCTAAGATACAAACAAAATATACTCTTGCATACAATAATAAACATAATTAAACTAGGTACAAAACTAAGTTTAAAGGAACTTGGACTCTTGCAGTAAATAAAAAATAAAGTATGAACTAACTAGCTCGGTAGCTAATGCATGTTTATAAACTGTAAAATATTGTTTAAAATTGTTAATGTCCATCGTGCGCATATGCAGTTTGTGTCTAAACATTATGCACCTGTGACCTACTTTGATTTCAAAGCGAGCACTACTAATCGCAAACATACATGTGCAAAACAAAATGTGATCTATAAGTCGCCGCCAACTAGCTAAATCAGCCGTTCAATTAACTACCTAGGCAGTTAAACTAAACGCCGCCATTCAATTAACGGCCTGAAAGATATTCAGCCGTCTCGTGCGGGATAGTTTTCTAACCTAACCTAACCAAATCGAATTGCGCAGCTATCACAATAAACCTATCACTAATTTTCTGTGGATACACCTCTGTCTACCCCTTCGGGGATTTACAGATGTAAGTACATTTATGTATATATGTAATTTTCTATCTTATTTCGAGGTAGTGCCCCATCTTACGCTTGGCCTAAGCATTAGCTAGTCAGGTTATTAAATGATGTAATAAACGAGACGGCTGAATATCATTCAGGCCGTTAATTGAATGGCGCCGTTTAGTTTACTGCCTAGGCAGTTAATTGGACGACTCATTAAGCTAGTTGGCGGCGACATTTACACACAGTACGCGATTTTTAAGTGCCCTTTGAGAATAACGGTTACGGCGTTGGACGAGCTTTAATTCACGAATCATAGATATATCATTTCTATGGCGCCTTGTGTCCAAAATTTATAGGGAGAGGTATAACAGGTGTCCGACTATGCCGTTTCCTCCGGGCCCCGGCAGGAGGGTAGACCTAAGCTGGCTTGTCTTCGTACAATATGACATGCGTGCCAATGGCTCACTGCCAGGAATGCTGATGACTACGAAGTGGATGAAGATGATGCAGTGTAGAAGATAACCATATACTTACTTTAAGTCAGTGTATCGGATATTACGGAACGCAGTAACGGCTTTATATATGTCGTCGGCGAGTATTTGAGGGTGTTGCATAGCCGGGTAGTGACCCCCATCATCTACAACAGTGGTTTGTAAATACCACTCGTACTTTTGTCGTAGGCAGCTGTCGTCAGATACGTGCTCGTTTTTGAACTTTATACCCCATGTAGGTACATTTGTTGGGGTCCTAAAACAGTTTTAGGAACAATTATACCCAAGCCATTTTTAATGCATGGTGTCCACTTAGGCCCGCCGCTGATTGCGACTTTTTGTCGACGTGACTTTTTGTCACTTAGTTAAGTGCAATGAGAACTATACTGAGTGCGCTCATTATGGTGTCGTGATAATACGGTGACAAATAGTTGCGGCAGCAGGCAACACCGGAGTGACGTGACTGTCACTCGCCCTGTACATTACTATCGGAGTCCGCTCACTGATGACTTTTTGTCACTCGGTCGGCGCCGCGCGTTCGGAGTAGACGTATGCTATTTAAAGTGTGGCTGTGTTTTGGTTTTTAAAGATGTCGTCTTCTTTGCAAGAAGAAGACATTGACAATAAATTATTAATAGAAGAGGCCTGCATTATATGCAAAAAATTTAAGGGAATATTCCGATATTACTTTAAAAAGAAGATTATGGGATGAAATTGTATTATTATTATTGAAATTGTATTACACTTCAAGAGCACAAATTACGGTAACCTCGTTGAAGTCCATTACAAAAATGAACGCGATTTGTTACCCAAGAACAGATTCAGTGAGCGCATGTTCGGTGAGAGCAGGTGACAGTAACAATAAGTCACGGTGACAAAAAAATACAATCAGCGGCGGGCCTTAAGGTATGGGGGGGTCAAACAGACGTCTGACTGAAAGCCAAGTTAAGCTAGATAAATCGTAGGAGAAGCAGACCCTGGGTCTCAACCTGAGTAAAATGTGCTAGAATATTCCCTTAGAATATGTGCAGGTATAACACTATGCAGTATACTTTTTCAGGTTAATTGATTGAGTATCAGTGGTTAACATTTTTAAAAGGGAAGCTGGTGAAAAATAGCTAACCTGCTCGATGTAGATAGTGTTATAGGGATCACTCGCCATTGGTAAGTACTGGACGGTTAGGTAATAGATATTATATACTTACTGGTCCATAAGCGACATGTCAGAGTACGAATCAAAATAGATTCTCATGCTGTTAGTAACAGAGTTGGTAACCCAGTATATCATGACATTGTCTAAAAGATGCGTCAGCGAGAACTTGTTCAAGAGCCCCCCGTCGGATGAACCCTCACTGTTCACCCTGGTCGAGGTGGAGAATTGCTCTAGAATATAAGCTGCTAATCCAGCTGGCGATTCGGTTAGAGCACAACCTGAAATAGATTGTTCTGCTTAGTAATACAGTGTACAACGTAATATGTGGTAGTATCTATTATAATATTGTAAAGTTATAGTGTTTGTTTGTTTGGTTATCTAGGCAGACAGACTAGGTAAGCTATCTCAGGAACTACTAGTTCAAATTGAAAATTCTTACTCGTTTATTAAGTAAGGTTATAGGCTATTTTATCGTCACGCTATTCCTCAAGGAAGCGGAGCAGTAATCATAAATATCAACAAATTCGGCAGATTTCCTTACATTATTTGAAAATTATTAAAATACGGTATATTATGTAGCCACATATGCCGGTTTATTCGTATTATATGGGGTTCCGAAGTATGCTACTGGCCAAACCGGGGCGGATCTTCTAGTAAGTCATATTTGTGGTGGAAACGAGGAGTGTAGATTTTGCATGCAACTGGATGGATCTGATGAAGATCAATTATTAGGTCCTTACATAATATGAAATTGGCGATTTATATGGAAAAAGAAAAACATTTTTTTATTTAATCACTCAACGTGCATAGATAACAGCGGTCCATACGTAGTTATATCAACAAAATCTTTGAAGGCGTTTTGGCCTGCATTATCTGAATTGAGTTTCTTTCCAAATTAGAATTTATCAAAATTCCGAAAAAAAAAGTGGTTGCTTGTAGCTAGAGCAGTTGACCAATCTCGGCAGTTTAACGGCTAGCTTTTCCATCATGGTTTCCAATTGTTGTCAAAAGAGATCTGCCGTAATCGTCTGACCAGATCGTAGAAAGGTGAAAGACTCCAACGCTGGTCCACCAGACACCAACCAGTACCTTTTTTCGAGTCAACTTCCGCTTGGGGCAGGATTTGACTGGTTCTCCAGGATTTAACCACTGTGATTTGCGTTTCAACACAAGTAATAATACGATTCAAAATCTCCTCGTTATTGTGACAGTGTTTGTTGGTTAGCTTGACTTGTTCATGCGGTACCCATTTTCAAGCTTTTTCACTTTTCCAATTTCATTTAAAATGGTTTTATCACTCACATCGAAGCCTGAAAGTAGCTAACTCTGATGTGGTTTGAGATGGATCCGCTTTCACGATCACTTTCAAATCCTCATTGACAACTAGGGTCTCTGGCCATCTACAAGGTTTATTCTGGAGGTCCCAATTTCCAGAACGAAAGCGTTGGAACCAAAAACATAGGTACTGTGTTTTCTTTAACAGTGGCTTCTCTGTACTTATCATTAATACTTTGAGCTGTGCAGAAATAGCTCGAAGTATTAATGTTGTTTACTGGTGCCGCGATGAAACTCGTATTCAAATATAATGCGATATTTTAAGTTTTTCATTTTGTGCACAGAACGATGTCAAAGCCAAATTAAATAGCGCGAAACAAGTGAATCATCACATTCGAAACACAAATAAACAAGCTAAAAATTGAAATGAATTTGAATTTGGAATTCCTAACCAAATGCCAATTCCATATTTAAAGACCTTATAAATTCAAGTGCTTACCATAAGTGTCGGGTTTTATATCTTTTATTGGTAATATCTCTTCCCTCTTCACAATACATTTGCGTAACTTGCCTTCGAAATCTAGCGTCAGGTAATCGAATATCCGATTTAACCAAGGAATGTCTGCAAAATTGGTAATAAGCAGATAAATAGTATATTGTTAATTATTATGTAATTAGGCCAAAATTAGATGTATGAGATCATATTTGAGCCTGACCTGTTGATTAACAGACGTGGCTCTGGCGTAAGCTTTCCTCTCGGAGTTGAGATCAGCGGCAGTCGCGCCGGCAATTTTCTTAACAGGTCTGTCATGGAAAAGAATAGGATAAGAGTATAATGCTTTAGATACAACCAGAATTGCCGTCTGACCTCATAATCCCGATAGGAAAATTTACGCCAGGGCCTCCAGAGTCTGTTATGTATGGATCGAGGACTACCAGGTGTGGTGGCAACGGCCCCTTTACACCCATTTCCAGCACTTAGTGGAATACATACCCAAGAAAGTATTGTTGCTTGATTTAGGTAATGTCTGCCTGACTACGGGATTGTTAGTATGGAACCCAAGTACATTGTCAGGGAACAAGGTGGCCATGACTGAACCGATGTCTTGCCCAAAAACACCACCATGTATATAGTACTTTTCATGTCTGAGACGGATCATTAGATTATGTAGTATTACTGCTATTTCTTTAACACCCATGCCTTCACGAGCTGGCGCCTGCGGATAAAACATACATAGATTTATAATTCTTCATTGTGCACTTAAAACTAGAATGTGGTAAGCTAGACATATTTTCTTCTGTAAGTAAGTACAGTCAGCATCATTAAAATTTTGCTAACAAAAATACTCAAAATAATCCCAATACCAAAACCCCAATTTTATATTGGTTATTAGAGTACTCAAATAGTTGTAAATATCCATGGTGGTGTTGGACCACCATGGATATTTAATCTTAACAATATTAATAATCGGTCTTCCAGAATTATGTCAGTTAGTAGAGTATTCATATTCATATACACAATCACGCCGGGCGATGGTATCCAGTCAAGCATAATTTCAAAAATCTAGACATTGACATTTAATCGCATTTTGGATCCCTTTCTTACTTGTAAAGCCATCCCTTTCACACAATCGCGGGATAATAAGGGATGGGTATATAAGTAAGAAAAAGATACAAAATGTGTCAATTCACAATGTCTTTTGTATTTTTTATAGTTTACAGTTGCATAAGCCATGAACTATCAACTTGCATTAGTAAGAAAAGTATGAATGTCTAGATTTTTAAAAATTATACTTGACTGGATACCATCGACCGGCGTGATTGTGTATATCAATTTGTATAATCTACTAACTTAGATAATACTGGCAGACCGATTGTTAAGATAGTTAGACCACTCTGGATACTTACAACTATTTGAGTAATCTAATTACCAATATAAAATTGGGGTATTTAGATTATTTTGAGTACTTTTGCTAGCGACATTTTAATGATGCTGACTGTACATGAGACATGTCAAACCAAAATAAGTAGTAAGCTGGCTTCTGGGTTTCCAGGTTGAAGAATTGGATAGGAATAACGTTAAGATGATGATGATGATGATGGCAGTCGCTTCTGCAAAGACCAATATATGACAAACAAGAGTAGGTTTAAGTCTCTGGTATCGAAACTATGATAGTGAACTTACCTCAGAAAATCCAAACCCTGGTAGACTAGGGGCAATAACTTCAAACACAAAGTCCTTGCCACTTTGATGAGTGGTCAACAAAGGAATGATCTCGTAGAACTCCCGAATGGACGTCGGCCAGTTATGGATCAACAGCAATGGGATAATCTGAAATAGTTAATCAATATGTAATGGTATTTGATAATATAAGTATATCCAACCACCCAGTCTATTCCAAACTTCGTTGTAACCAATGATGTATAATAAACTGTAGATGCGTTTTCCGGACTCTAAAATGGCGACAAAAAAATTCGTCGACGGTCAAACTTAATGTTTTTCGCACTATGCAAGTGGTGTTAGTGAGGTACAACCTCCTTGTGTAAACTTTAACTTAAGAAAAAAGTGTTTTTATTTAAATTCTTGTCAGTTGATGATTGTCACTCACTCACAGAATATATTTTTCTCCAGAAAAATTTGTTTCAATAAATAAGGTAATTTATCTCTTGTCAGGGTCCATATTCCATCTGGTTATGGGCCCAGAGTGCTGTGTGACTGTGCAGCTTTAGTAAAAAATAGAAAGTGTTAGTGACGAGCGTAAAAAATGTCGGTCTCCGGGAATTCGTCGGGGAGTTGGCCCGTCGAGAAATTACAAGGGGCTGAGGACTACGCATCGTGGAAATTCACCATGTCGATGGTATTGAAGCATGACAATTTGTGGGAGTGCATACAAACAGAAAAAGGTAGTGACGACGGAAATAAAAATGAAAGAGCACTAGCGAAAATCTGTTTGTCGGTTGGAAAGGCGGCTTTGCCACATGTAAGGTCGTCTACAAGCCCACATCAGGCATGGCGAGCTTTGGAGAAAGCCTACGAGGACAAGGGGCTGATGCAAAAGTGCAGTCTACTGAGAACTCTCTTTAACATAAAGCTAAGTAACCAGAATTGCATTAAAGAATACGTGTCTAAGATCACGCAGGTGGCGGAACAATTAAAAGACATCGATTATCCTATTAATGATGATTTTTTGGCTGTGGTTATGTTAAGTGGACTAACGGCAGACTACGATCCCTTGGTGATGGCTTTGGAGAATTCTAATACGACCTTGACGAGCGATTTGGTCAGGGCGAAGTTGCTGGCGGAGAAAAAGAGGCGTGAGGAGCAAGCGGGACCGTCGGAGAGTACCTCAGAACAGGTTTTCATTACGAGAAAGAATAAGAAACAGGTTCGATGCTTTAGATGCAGAAAATTAGGACATCTCAAATACAACTGTCCTACTAGAGAGAATGTTAAGGAGGAAATAAAATCAGTGAACAAGGAGACAGGTTTGTTAACTGCCTTGACGGTAAACATGGCAAAGCATCGGTGGTACGTGGACAGCGGCGCAACAAATCATATGTGTAATCGGAAAGATATAATGCAGGACATGGAAATCGGCAGGACTCTTTCGGTGAATGTTGCGAATGGTGAAACGTTGCAGACGGCCGGTTGTGGAAAAGTGCGGGTTGCACTGAAGGACAGAATGATGAATATAACCAATGTTTATTATGTACCTAACTTAACTGCGAATTTAATATCTGTTAGTGAGTTAATTAGGAAGGGTTATAGAGTTATTTTTGATAAAAAGCGTTGTAGTGTTATGTCAGGTAGGGATGTAATAGCGACTGCCTCTTATGTACATGGTGTTTATGAATTAGACATAAAAACACCTGGGGTTGCCATGAATTCTTGTGTAGAGTCAGGTAGCTGTGTTGAGATTCCTCAGGTACAGGAAAATGCAGTTGGCTCAGGGTCAGCGGAAAGCACTGCAGGAGGCGCTGATAGCAAGGTGACACAGTTAGTATGGCACAAACGTCTTGGTCACCTCAATTCGAGGAGCATGAATTTAATGAAGCGAAGAATGGTAACAGGTATGTCTTATGACAATACTAATTTTAAATCTTGTATTGCGTGTATTGAGGGAAAACAGACTAAGTTACCATTTCCGAAGAAAAGTTATTCTAGGGCAAAGGAGGTTTTAGGTCTGGTGCACACGGACGTGTGTGGGCCGTTAGAGACGGCATCTTTTAGTGGATCCAGATATTTTGTAACCTTTATTGACGACTTTTCTAGGAAGTTTTTTGTTTACTTTTTGAAGAACAAGGGTGAAGTTTTTGATAAGTTTAAGCAGTTTAAGGCGCTTGTTGAAAATGAAACAGATAGGAAGATTAAAATTCTCCGGAGTGATAATGGTGGAGAATATATTAGTAATTTGTTTCAGGAATATTTGCGGACGTGCGGGATACGTCATCAAACTACAATCCCGAGATGTAGCGAGCAGAATGGTGTGGCGGAGCGGGCCAATCGAACCATTATGGAAAAAGCTCGCTGTATGCTGTTGGACGCCGGCTTGGATAAACAGTACTGGGCTGAGGCGGTAAATACAGCGGTTTATATTATGAATCATGTACCAACGAAGGCTGTCAAGGGAAAAGTACCTGAAGGAAAATGGCTAAATAAGAAGGTAGATGTTGCTCATTTTCGTACATTTGGATGTGTAGCGTACGCGTTGCAGCATAACACAAAGAAATTAGATCCAAGGAGCAAAAGGTACATTTTTACTGGATATTGCGATGACAGTAAAGGGTACAGGTTGATGGATCCCTCGTGTCCTCAGCATATAGTTAAAGCTAGGCACGTGACATTCCTAGAAAATGAGTTTGTGAAGAAGGTTAGTCTATCACAGGATGAAACTCAGGAGGAATGGTTTGAATGTCCAGTAGATACTTCGGATGTTAGTTCTGAGGTAATAGAGGATAGACAGGTGTCAGTAGATTCTGATGATGCTATTGAGTCTTCTGAGAGTGAAGAAACACTAGTGAGGGACTTGTCTGATCCAACTTATGTTCCAGGTTCAGAGGAGGAGTCGGATACGTCTACTGATATGGAATATGAAGATGTAGAGGAACTACAACAAGAGTTGGCGGGTTTGTTGGCCAAACAGGAAGATGTTCCAGAGACAGTGCAGGAGGCTCTTCATTGCAAAGATGCAGGGAATTGGAAACAAGCCATGAAGGAGGAATATGACTCGTTTCTAACTAATCGTTGTTGGACTTTAACTGATTTGCCGAAGGGAAAGAAAGCAGTGAAGTGCAAGTGGGTGTTTGCTAAGAAGCGAGGTGTTACTGGAGAGTTTACGAAGTTTAAGGCAAGACTCGTTGCAAAAGGCTACAGTCAGCAGTATGGCATTGATTACAATGAAACATTCGCTCCAGTTGTTAGATACTCGTCGTTGAGAATATTGTTATCACTTGCAGCGCAATATGATTGGCAAATAGAACAGTTAGATGTGAAAACTGCATTTCTGAATGGAGATTTACATGAAGAAGTCTATATGCAACAACCGGAAGGTTTTGTAGAGAAAGGAAATGAGAAGAAAGTCTACAGATTGAATAAAGCTATCTATGGACTCAAGCAGGCTGCTAAATCATGGTATGAAAAGATAAATAATGTTATAGTTAATAAACTGAAGTTTAAAAAATTATTATCTGAGCCATGTGTGTATGTTTACAGCCAGGATAAGGAGTTTATTATTATAGCTTTGTATGTGGATGATATTTTGCTGTTTTCTTCTGAGAAAATACAGAAGAAAAAGGAGGAAATTAAAATATCATTAAGTGAACATTTTGAGATCAAGGATCTGGGTAAAGTCAAGCATATATTGGGCATGAGAATTACTCAAACGGATAACGGCATTACCTTGGATCAATCTGAGTATATTAAGAAGATATTGGAAAGATTCAATATGTCTGAATGCAAGCAGGTCAAGTCGCCGATGGAATGTAACTTGAAGTTGCAGAAGAGTACAGAAGAGTGTAAGCTGGATTATAGAAATTTAATTGGATCTCTTTTGTACTTATCAGTTTGTTCCAGACCTGACATTTCTTTTGCAGTGAGTTATTTAAGCCAGTTTAATGACTGTTTTTCAGAGTCTCATTGGAAAGCTGCGAAGAGGGTGCTGCGTTATTTAAAAGGTACTCAGAGTTGTTGTATTACTTTTAAAAAAGGTGGTACAGCAGAGATTGTAGGACACACTGATGCTGATTGGGCTTCTAATGAAGTGGATCGTCGCTCCTACACAGGGTATGTGTTTAAGGTGTTTAATAACATTGTATCTTGGGAGAGTCGCAAACAGCGTACCGTGGCTCTGTCTACAGCAGAGGCAGAATACATGGCAATCTCTGATGCCTGCAAAGAAGCTTTGTATCTGAAAAGTTTCTTGGCAGAGTTGATCGGGTCGGCATACAATATTAAATTGTATACTGATAATCAGTCAGCGCTTAAATTGTGTTCTAACAATATTATGCACGGGAGAACTAAACACATCGACATTAGGCATCATTTTATCAGGCAGTTGGTCGATGATAGAACAGTTTGTTTGAACTATGTAACTAGTAGTGAACAATTTGCAGATGTTTTAACGAAAGCGTTAAGTCAGGACAAACATGCTAAGTTTGTTAGTGAATTGTTTAGAGTTATTTAGTTGTTTTATATCAGGACTGTTATTTGTTTAGTTATTTGTATTCTTTAGTTATGTTTAAGGGAGGGTGTTAGTGAGGTACAACCTCCTTGTGTAAACTTTAACTTAAGAAAAAAGTGTTTTTATTTAAATTCTTGTCAGTTGATGATTGTCACTCACTCACAGAATATATTTTTCTCCAGAAAAATTTGTTTCAATAAATAAGGTAATTTATCTCTTGTCAGGGTCCATATTCCATCTAGTGGTCCCTGTTGCCACATCCAAACTAACATCTATGGTGTTCGTTATGGATAGTTGGAGCCTTAAAAAGTCCAACAACCTAGTCTTAGCCAGTCTCAACCATAACTCCACAACCCATTGGATGTCAGATGGTAATTGCTTTTCAGAAAAATAATGTGCAGCCGTTTTTAGTAAGACTGAAAGCTGGCACCCAACGGAGTTTGTAAAAAGCTCGGATCGAGAATGATAATAAATATTCAATTGATTTATTTGAGACATATTACGTAATATTGGCATCTGACAGTCCAAAGAGATTTACTTTAAACGTTTAACTTTTAACGTTAACTTTATATATTTTAGTCTTTAGTATTGCTTGATATTAGCTTTATATAAACAGCAAACACATTCTGCTATATCCTTAGTCTCAGTCAATAGAAGTAAATTTTTAGGTAGGTATGAAAAAGATAAGCTAGGAATACTCAAGCACTGCAAACATTAAACAGTGAACACTTCAACCCGCTGTACAGTTAATGAGTGTTTTGTCTACAGCCATATGACGTGAATTATACAGATAGAAGAGGGTTATGGCATAATCAAACCAATATTGTATGCACCAATACCATCGAGCCAAAGGTATTCCCATGTAAGTCATGCTGTAGCAGAGTGTGGCAAGGCCCTGGACTTCGAGTTGAAAGGTGAATGTACTTAACAGAAAATAGTAGTTTTCAATACAAGTGTGGGATTTCTATTATTACAACGAGTTCCGACAGATGTTGACCTGAGCCGAAGGCGAGGGTAGACAGTTGGAACGAGTTGAAATAACAGTCCCACATGTTGTATTGAACAACTATTTCTAAAACAGTTGCGAAAAAATTATGTAAGCAATTTAATAAAATAATAAAAACGCAATAAACTCAACTAACCAATCATTTATTTTTTCTTATAAAAGTTATAAGCAGAGACTATGGCAGTGCTCGTCATACAGCTAACTTTTTTATATCTATAAATTTAATTTGGCCGATACTAATATTATTTTAATGTTTGAAATTACTTTTAATTCTGATATTGAAACAAATTAAGGTAAAAGACCCAATGGTCGACACTGACCCAATATTATGAAAGTTCTCGGGATATTTACCATGTGTAAAGATTTGTCGAGTTTTCGATATTTCGACACTGTTGCAAGCGCCATTATCACGGTGAAACCAGTGGTAGTGGTACTGGTAATGTAACGCGTCACAAAAGAGTGCGTAAGAGGGTAGACCGATATGTCTGCGCTTAAAAATTTTCTCCGTCAACCGCCAGTACTTCAGTTCTTCCGTGATCATGGCGCTTGCAACAGTGTCGAAATATCGGAAACTCAATAAACCATTACATGGTAAATATCCCGAGAACTTTCATAATAGTGTAAACAACCATGATAGTTTAAATACCGATACTGACACAATAGTCGACACTTTCGAAAAAAACCTTTATTGCAAGAAAGGTAACTATCTTGTTTCCTTGACTATTTACTTAAAAGACATCTAATGGCATATATAATACATGCTCAAAAATTTCCAACACTGTCGTGAGTAAATATTGGTGCCAGTTGTTTCTTAAGATTTTTGATAAGGGTAGTGATTTTTAATAGGTGTTATATTTTATTTCTTAATAATGATTATCACTATTTTTAGTATGGATGTTAATAATATGTAACTTGTTAAACTACGTAGACCTTTGCCATATTATTATGGCTAGATTTTCTATTAGTTCATACAAAAGCTCGCGAATACTCACATTTGTATGTCTACATTGACAGAACATGTTGAAACTTTCAATGCACTATCATGTAACATCATCTGTACACATGTTTCTATAAATAAATTTATCTTTATCTTTAGTTTAAAGTGATTGTCGACTATTGGTGTTTATGATCATGTGTATAACAATTGTATTTAAAGTAAAAATGTTAGTTTTCAAAGATTTTATCTGCTAAAGTTAATGTCTAACTTTACAATCAGCTATCATCAACATCATCTATGCTTTAACAGTTAAAAAAGTACGTAACAACCATTCTTTAAAAAATATGTGCAATTTTGTAGGTAAGTAAGTAAGTTTGATTTGTCCTTAAAGTGTCTACCATTGGGTCTTTTACCTCAGTAGCTTTTTTTTAGAAATATTTGCATATATTATCATACATAAAACTTCTATGAATTTTTTTAGTAAAAACTTTGTGGTTGGTTTTTCTTTTTAATGGACATTATTTTGACAGCTGGGAAAGAAAATGCACAAGTTCGAGAAATGAACTTAATGATAACCCTACTTACCTTAGCTTTAGAAGCAGCTGGTTGAACATGTAGATAATGAATATTCAGTCCTTGGATTTTAGTTACATAATGCTTGTATTTATTCAAAAATCTCTCCCGTTCTCTGTAGTTGTAGTCATTTTGCCAAAAATCCAGTACACGGGTTATGAAATCTGTGTTGAGACCATATTTGCCTGTATTTTCTACTGGAGGTGTAAATGGGCGACGGTGCAGGAGTCTTTCTTTGAGATCGTTTATAATCTGTGGAGGTGAATTAAATTAATTTTGAGTTTTTTTTTTTGGATAATACTGATTACAGTGATTACTTCCAGTAATTTATACTAGTAATAATTTGACATAGCTTACCACATCCGGAAATTCAATTACGTATGGTTGTATTGATTTGTCTGATTTGGTGTCATACGAATATGGACCCCACCATTTTTCCAGGTCAATTTCTGTAGCTTTTGGCAATGGCATTTTTATAAAACTATCCAAAACCAATGTGCATAATATAATATACATAAATGCTGGAACCATCAGGTGTATAAAAATCTGGAAAAACATGAAATTATCTATTGTTATTTTTCTGCTAGTTTTATTTTACAAAGTACAAATAGTGCTAATTGAATATAGATATAATAGAGTAAACATCTTAACCTGGTTTAAATAAAGTTGTTTCTGATGTTAGTTTGCTTTAGATCTTTTATATGATTAAATAGATTTTAATGCAGTTTTCAGAGATTAGACAGTGATTCAAGAGGAATGTTTAAATATATAAAATACATATTCTTCATAAGGCTAGTTAAGTGATAACTTAAAAACTCTTAAAAAATATTTATAAAATACTGACCCACATCTTGCTTCCAGCTTCTTTATGTTTTTTTATCGGTTTCGGTGGTGGCATCGTGGTATCGTTTTTGCTCATATTGTCTTTATATAATGTTTTGATTCTTTTACCTTTCTTAACAACTTTTTACCCTATCGACCTGTTGCTTTATTCTCGCATTAGGTTACTTTTTGCCACTATTTGGTTTTGATTGAGAGCGCTGAGCAGAGATAGGGTTTATTATAAAGTGCTCAAATAATACGTATGAAGTAACGAGCCGGGAGTCCAGAGTCCGGGCCGGGAGACTTGACATCATATCACTTCTTCTTAATGGCTTCTGCAGCAAATCGCCGCAATTTCGCCAATGTTCAGAATATTTATTATAAAATTATTATTATGAGATTGATATATTACGGCTTCTTCAGCTTTTTTGTGTTAATGTGTTTATAATAGTCATTTGACTATTTTTTTTGTGTTTTGGTGTTTGAACTTTTTGACACTATTGACAAGATCACAGGATAATATTTTTTTGTGACTTTCGGTCTTTTCTAGACAGGCCAGGCTAAGGTGCTATGACCATGCCGTCTTATCATCAGATTATTATTTCCTTAGTGAAAATTATTGTTGATGATTATGATTATTATGATGACGATGACGATGAATGATGATTGCTGCTTGAGTAAACTTGTGCGGACTTTACTAAAGCTCCCTAGGGAGATTTGGTACGAACACGAAAAGTCACAATTCATTGTAAGTATAAAGTAAGTAATATGTCACTTTCCTACACTTGTGTGAGTTGTCCAAGACGCTACGTCTAAAAATCCACCATTATTATACACAAGAACTCAAATTCACACCAATTTCGGAAAATAAAATAGTACCGCGATGCTAGCTATATCGCGTTCGCGCCAAAAGTCTCTGACAGGAAGGATGATTCTGGATGATACTGATGCTAATTCTGTTGTTGACATCTCTAAACTTAAATTTCTCTAAAATTTTATTATTTTAACTTAGTGTTTGACATAAAGCTATTCTGTTGTTTAGTCCAACTAAAATTAGTTTTTACTAAGACAGCGCTAAATTCGAATATGACATCGCTTAAAGCTGAAACTGGAAGTGTTGCCGCTCCTCAAAAATTAAGAATGAATGATGAAGGGTCTTTTCACAAAATCTTTAAAAACTGTATTTATAGGTTGTCAGAATGCTGGTAAATGTTAATTAATGCATAGATAATATTGATAATATAGTAAAAGCCCTGTGATTTTTTAAATCAAACCTAAGTAAATACAGTTTTACACGGTTCACGTACCTGGCATCCCGCGGTACATGTCTTTATTATCTTTATTATTATTATTGTTCTCTTTATTCATTAAAATTACATATTACAGTCCGTCAAATCTAAGAAGTACCGTTTGACAGTTCTGACAATTGAATTATAGGGATGGGATGAAAAAATCGATTACTATAATATCCGAACTTTAAGAGATCGATTACTATAATATCCGAATTTTAAGAAATCAATTGTTATAATTAAATAAAAGAAATGTTTAGGATATTTTTTTATTCACTACTAGTACTAGTATCGTCGTCTTCGTCATCATCGTCATTTAAATTAATGACCAGTTGATTGTCATTGTGTGATTACATTATCAAAGTGTACGTCTCTTTCGAAGTCGTCCATTATTATTTTCTTTGTTTTTTGTACTACTTTACTCCAATCTTCCTGTGTAACTTGGGCACATGCTTCCTTTAATAAACCTTCCATTTTCTTGACACTGAAGGGTGGTTTTGTGTTGTGTCTTGCTGCATAACCTGTAAAACAATAATGTAACTATTTGATAGCAGACGAAAACCATTGTTTAAATTATAAATGTTAGAAGTACTCGTGTTATTATTATAATATTATAAAATATTACCTTTAACTTGGGCCCAAATCAGTTCAATGGCATTATATTGGCAATGGTACGGAGGAAGTCGTATGACTTTGTGCCCGTGCTCTTCGGCCAATTGGTCAATTACATATGTCGGTTTTGGTGGTTTATGCAATTTCACTAACTGTAATAATTCAGCTTTTAATAGTGACATGTCGGCATCCACTCCTTTTCTTTGCAGCCATGCCACCAAATCTGCTTTCTTATTGGCTGACGTAGGTGCTTTATCAATTTGCACAGAGTGGTATGGGGCATTATCCATTATAATTGTGCTGTTAGGAGGGATATTCTGTAATAAATTTAAGAACCACTCTCGGAACCTTACTGCGTCCATTTCTTCATGATACTCTTTAGTGCTTTTGGAT
The DNA here is from genome assembly GCA_949126895.1 of Eilema caniola. Classification (NCBI taxonomy): domain Eukaryota; kingdom Metazoa; phylum Arthropoda; class Insecta; order Lepidoptera; family Erebidae; genus Eilema; species Eilema caniola. The sequence continues at coordinate 7,752,599 of OX421460.1, read as the reverse complement.
TGGAAAGCTAATAAAGAGTTTTCCACGAAGCCTGTAGACGCTGACCCAGCATGGCATATTATGAGGCGTCCACCTTTTCCTATCGGCACCTTCGAGCACGAAGCTTCAGAATCATCAGTCCATGTTTTCGGCACAGAATGGTTGGAATTTAGCCAAGTTTCGTCCAAAAATATTACATTATCCCAGTTTATAATTTGTTTAACTTCGCGCAGGAATGTTAGTCGCTGCATAATTATGTCATGTCGCTCCATAACAATTTTTCGTTTGTCAACTTTTTTGTATCTGAAGCCAATTCCTGTTATTACCGTTCTCAACGACTCTATGCTTCCCTTATACAGCCCGGCATCTTTTAAAGTTGCACATAACTTTGCCAATGTTGGAAATTCGCCTCTTGTAAAATACCCGTATATATGGTTTCTAATAGCATGACTATCGAATTCATCGATGCCTGTCACAGGTTTATTTCTTTTTCGTTTTTTCGGTGTGTGAAGTACGTTACTGTCACTCCCCGAAGGCCCATATTTTTCACTTAATATTTTGCCAACGGTGCGGCTACCAATACCGAGAGCTTCACCGACGCGATCCCGAACTTGTGTAACTGGCAGTAGAAGTCCACCATTTTGAGATTCACGCTCAAAATACTCGTGTAATTTCACCACCAATTCACGAGCCTGGCTGTTCAAAGTACGTCCTCTTTTCGACATTATTAATAAACACTTGCTTAGTTCGGAGTCCAGTATAAATATTGCCAAGGTAAACGGATAAAGAATGATCAGTCCAGAAAAGTAATAGCCAAGTCACAAATTGTAAAACACAAACGAGAAAGCAAGTACGCGCACAGTCAGCTTCCAAGATGGCGAGAGACTGCTGACGCCGAACCGACCGAGCGGACCGCGTGCGCTTGTAGTTGGCAGTGTTGCCAGAAAAAAAATTTGTAGAGACTTGGACACCTGCGATTTTGCCTATTGACCTAAAAATAATTAAACTAATTTATTTTAGGGTATCTGTGTATTCAGTGCATTATGCGGTCGCGCAGTAACGTCGTTAATTTATAACATCAGGCAACAACATTTTTGTGAATGGGTTCTACATACCTTATTTTTATTAGTTTTAGACGTAGAAATAAGACTTAGAAGAAAAAATTGTAATTGTAAAATCAATGGATGTGCTTGTTAAAAATTTGTTTATTTCTCTGTAATATGCAAACCCATACTATCATACACAAAAATAAATGTAAAAAACACTATCCCTGACTCCATTTACTATTTCGACAGCGTTAGCGCGAGAAACCCCGACTTATTTGGGCGCGAAAATCAAAAATCGACAAATCGCTTTCGACAACTTTTTAAAGAAGCAAATATATTTGATTTATAAATACGTATTTTTGGTGAATGGGTTTTATCTCATATTTTACGATTACATAACTATTTAGTTATGTAATCGTAATATGTGAGATAAATCCCATTCACATGAAAAAATATTTGTTTGGTTGTCAAGTGTAATTTGTAAATAATACATTCGATTTTTCGTATATGTAAACGATTTTTTTGCATACAAGTGTATCCGAAGAGTCGCAACACTACGTGCAGTGACCTAACTACGTAACTTTGTAATGCGGTCAAGAATATAACTATTAGAAATTATTTACTGTGTAAATATGTGTTATTTTGCTTTGTTTGAAAGTTTTCAATTACATTTAGATATTAAGAATTGTACATTTTTAGATACAATAATGAAATCTTTCTAAATTCATGGTTTTATGAAAAAGGTTATCGAAACTGAATAATGTACGTATGAACAAAGTTGTTTCGGTTTGAAAAATATGAAACGTCAAACGGTACCTCTTAGATTTGATGGACTGTAATTACATTTTCAAATATATCCTAAAAAAAATACAAAATATATTTAAAAATATAAAAAATAGTACCCCACCGGCATCGAGTACAGGGACCAAGCTACCGGTGGTCAGGGCTCCAGAGAGAGGAACTTCCTCACTATGCGTGCCGTGTCGAGAAGTACCGCCTTCTGTATAAGGCCCTTGATCCAGCTGCCCAACGCGAGCCTCTTTAGATGTTGGTCGAGGCTCTTGGCTATAAGTCCGTTAACGGTAACGACTATCGGCACAATGACTGCAGAGTCCACCTCCCACATGTCGACAATCTCGTGAGCTAAATCAAGATACTTAATTTGTTTGTCCTTCTCAGCTTTCACGAGATTCTCGTCATGAGGGATTGTGACATCAACAATCATCGCGCGCCGCTCAGACCGGTCTATCACCACGATATCAGGTTTGTTGGCAACAACAGTCCTATCCGTGATGATAGATCGATCCCAGTACAGTGTGATATGACCATTTTCGAGAACTGGATCAGCAATATACCTGTAATACGGCACCTCAGCGTCCACAAGATGGTAACAGAGCAAGCTGCTGGTGGATGATCCTGGCTACTTGGTTGTGCCTGTGCAAGTACTCGCTGTTAGCAAGACGAGGACAACCGGAAACAATATGCCTGAGGGACTCACCGGGTTGGTGGCACGCGCGACATATATCGACCGTACCGTCCCTCAGGATATATTTACGGTAGTTCTTCGTCATGATAACCTCAACTGCAATTGCACAGGCAAAACCCTCGGTTTCTCCGAAGAGATCACCGAAACGTAGCCAGGCCACGGAGGCTAACAGGTCCACATCGGGCCCATGGAGAGCGCGATAGAACCTACCGTGGAGCTCCTTACTCTGCCATACCTCCTGCCGATCACTGATACTCAGCACCACAGGTTTGCACCAGTTCTCTTTAGCCAACTTGAGCGGTGTGAGAGAGACGTCCACCGCAACAACATCGCGATGCATATCCTCATTCACTCGGAGAAAATATTGTCTAAGGTTGTACACCTCGCGATTGTGAAGGTTTTTAGCATTCAAAAAGCCTCGGCCACCACATTTTCGCGGGATGTACAACCTCATCACCGATGAACGAGGATGATGCATTCGATATGCTGTTAACAGTGTACGAACTCTCCTGTCTATGGCGTCCAATTCAGTTTGAGTCCACTTAAGTATGCCGAAGGAGTACATCAGAAGCGGCATGACCCAGCCATTGAAGGCGCGCACCTTGTTGCCGCCTGATAAAAGGCTGTTTAATACCTTTTTCAGGCGACCAAAGAAACGTTCCCGCAATGACTGTTTCATGTCAGCCTCATTGATGCCCAACGCCTGCGACATACCCAAGTACTTATAGGTGTCGGTTACGAGTAGTGATGTCAGAAAGTTGAATACCTTCGGATTCCACTACCCGCCCTCGCATTACATGCATGACTGCACATTTGTCCACACCGAACTCCATTTTGATGGAATCACTGAAGCTTTTGGTAATCTTTAGTAAATCCACCAATTGTGAGCTTGATGTGGCAAACAATTTCAAGTCATCCATGTAAAGCAAATGTGATATTATCTGACCTCCTCCTCGTAACCTATAACCTAGCCCTGAATTCCCCAGTAAGGTACTGAGAGGATTCAGTGCTAAGCAAAACCAAAGGGGACTCAAACTGTCACCTTGGAAAATGCCACGCTCAATACTTATTGGTTCACCGCTACCACACATCCCTCGACATCCTGGATAGTTAAGAACTGTTCTCCATTGCCTCATACATGACGCCAAGAAGGTGCAAAGAGTTGTATTTACTTTATACAACTCCAGCACCCTCAGGAGCCACGTATGGGGCACAGAGTCGAACGCCTTCTTATAATCTATCCAGCATGTCGACAGATCCTTACGGCTACGGCGAACTTGTTGACTAATGGCCATATCAATGAGGAGGAGCTCCTTAGTACCACGAGCCCCACTCCTACATCCATTCTGAGAGGCACTCATTACGTTGTGTGTAAAGATGTGCTTTGTTATTTTATCTCTCAAAATAGATGTAAGAAGCTTATAGACCGATGGTAAGCACGTAATCGGTCTATAGTTACTGGGGTTCGAGGGACTTCCTGTTTTATGGAGCAGTTGGGTAACTCCAGTAGTCATAAAAATTGGCAACGACCCCGAATCTACGGCTGCTTGAAACTGAGTTGCCAAACGAACATGTGAACTACGCAGCCACTTAATCCAGAAATTGTGCAGTCCGTCCGGCCCTGGAGATTTCCAATTAGGAAGTTGACGGACTGCACTGGCCACGTCTGATTCGTCTATAATGAGACATTCCATATCTGGAATTCCTTCACATGCTCGTTCGACATCACGGGTCCAGTCGCCTTCGACATGAGCAACGGGTACCGACCAGATGCTGCGCCAAAACATGTTAGTTTCGTCAGCATTCGGTAGGCACCCGCTACTCACATCATTGTTAGGTCGATCCCAATTTCTATAGACCCACCTCTGGTTTCTTTGGAACGTACGATTTACGCTAAACCGATCCACACGTTTTTTGTATCTACGTACTCGGTTTGCCCACGCATAGATTTTCTGTTTCAGGAGGTCAATACGCTCTGTGACCCGAGCCAAATATTCTGTTGGGCTGATGCCCGTTCCCGAAAATGCTCGGTTCACAAAGCGCATTACCCTTGGTCGAGTATTACCTGACCTGAAACAGGTTAACTTGCCAATGAGTACTCTTGCTTCAGCGATACGTCCCTCAATCCTGCGCTGCCATGCTGGCACGGCGGACATTTGTCGTGGGGCAGAGGCTTCATCTGGGAATTTAACCCTAGCCAAACGACATGCCGCCACAGCAGCACAGTACAGGATTGAATGAGTATCACTGAGAGACTCACTATTATCCAAATAAACCGGTAATAGTGGGTCAAGAGCACTCATTAGCATCAAATTCTTCCTATGCATGGGCAACCGAGGTAGACGCGGTCTAATGTTAATGGGCATGGACCGATATTCGCGCATCGCACATTCCAAAGCTACCTTTACCTCCTCATTGCACCTGGTGTCTACGGTTATAACCCTATTATCCTCTACCTCATTATTAAGACTTTGTGTTAACTCACTCTGTACGTTAACTGGGGTTGGAGAGATAACAGGGTTACTCTGCAGACACTCTAAGCGTAGTCTCTCAAGTGCGTCTCCATCCAACATCTGATTGCGCTGAATGACACGCACTTGGTCCGATAACCGTTGTGCCGAAACGTTGACAGCTGGCTCAAGCTCCTGGAACAGAGGAAGCATACGATCACGGTACGCGGTGAGATTAGTTCCTCCCGCTGTAGCCGCATAATATGCCCGCATGACGTTTTCGTTCATCGATGTTGTCCATTTCATGCGGCGCACATTACCACCGATAGCGGGGGCACTACTCGAGGCAGGTGGGCCTCGGGACCCCAAGCAGGACGGCGGTCGGCCTCTCCCCAGCCGACGTACTGGTGTTGGCGACGTCGGCGGGGAGAAATACTCATCGCTGCTACTGTTAGAGCTCGACGCCTCAGCAGTGACCGGACTCGTAGACACGGATGGCGGGCACTGCGAGGCGGAGCGGAGCGACGAGTCCGAGGGTGTTTCCTGTGCGTTTTGCTTCAGCTGTTTTGCTCTTGCTCTTGTCAGCATTTCGGTCTTCGCAAAATCCTCATTTTATATACAAAATGGTTTGACATTTGGATGTCATGTCAATGGTTTTTGGTTTTGGCTGTTTTATTTTTTGGCTGATTTATGGTATTAAATAAATTGTAATTTACGTGCTTTAATTGAAAAAATCTTGTATGACCATATAACTCCAGTGAAATTATTAATATTTAATTATATAAAGAAAAACTATGCGGAGAACGAAAATACGCGACAATCGCGGTCGGTGTTGCCAGCATTATTATTATTATTATTACTTTATTTACAAAGTAATTTATCTTTGAATCTGTGCAAGTCAATTTGACATCAGTTTCTCAGTAGGGATGTGCTCCGGAGATGAAAATCATCACTGTGAAACTTTCTCCGGTTTTCCAAAATTTCCAGTGATTCTTCGGTAAGCCTTCTTTAATCAAAATACAGCTCATATTCTTCAATAACCTAATGCTCAAAAGACGATATATATAAAATGACAGGTTCTGTGATGTAGTGGTAGTGAACGCGGCCGTCACGCAGGAGGGGCGGGTTCGATTCCCGCTCAGTGCAAATATTTGTATGCATGAATATGGGTATTTGGATTGGTCTGGTCATACCTCGGAGAGTTCCCGGTTGCCACACTAACTTCTAAGGCAATTGTTACGCGTAGCTAGAGCCAAGATTGACTCTAGCTAGAGAGGGTTCGCAGTCATCGCAAGCGTAAAAGCTCTTGCGGCTGACACGCCAGCTTGATTAACCAAACAACCACCACACAGGCCTATGTGATAAATCACCGTGCGGCTTTAGTTGGTTCGAGTCTGACATAGCCATTTGATCATTAGCTCCGATGAGGTGAAGCCAGATGTTCGGTTAACCAGTCTAGCACATGCCTGCTCTCCACAGTGCCCTCTGCAAGTCAGAGGGATACTTGGGAAACCTCCGAGCAATCTTCTGCAGAGTCGCTCCGCCTCGGTCGGAATTTGTCGTAAGCGGCAGCATTAGCCCTACGGGAGAGTGGCGCTGCCGTCTCTGTAGCCCAGGGTGCACCGTGTGGAGATTCTGGACCGAGTACCACATAGAACTACACCTATCACTAACTTAGTCGGCATCATTTAGGGTGCGTCTAATTTTAGTGTGACATTTCTTATTATAGTGAATCTTTGACATTTAAAACGTACAACAGAATACCGATCCTCTAAAAAAGGACTAAATGAAGTAACTTAGTGAATTTTGGCCGTGTCAAACTAATTTTAGGTAAGTCGTGTGTTCTCAGAATACGAAACGACGTTTGACAGGACTAAACTAAATTTTAGAGATTTTTAGCTTATTTTAGTTTAGTTATGTCACAACAGAATTAGCATCACTATAATAGGCTGGCTGCAGATGTCTGATGTTTCGTATAAAACGGCTCAAAAAGAGCAACAAACAATAATCTCTCTCCCTCTCTTCTTTTAGCTCTAGCGGCAGCGATTGTTGAAAATATTGTGCTACATTTTTTTATTTTAATATTTTACATATACTCTTACTACAATTTATTATATTTATCATCATCATCATTATATCAGCCACACATAGTCCACTGTTGAACATAAGCCTCTCCTATTTTTTTAATATTAATGTATAGGTACATATTTCCTTGTTTTACAACATCTTAATCTTCAATCAGTTTATTACTAATTTATAACTGCACTTCTTTTGTTTACCTACTACTACTAACTATTTAGTCCCAGTATTCAAGGAAATATTATCGGTACTCCTTTGACATTTATACTGGTAAATTGTTTACTGTTAAACTCACTGCTTGTTCCAAGTCGCACTGTGCCCTTTGATGTATCGGACAGTCCATCAGTAAGTGGACGACCGTCTCTTCCTCTTTACATTACAATCGAGTCAAGTATTCGAAGAATCCACCATGCCCTGTCAGGAGCTGAGTAGTGATGCCGGAAAGCTACATCTTGCGGACGATGTTTTATGGAAGAAAAGCTTCATGACAGAAGCCGTATGGCCCAGTCTGTACCTTTTATTCCATTCGTGAAGAGAGGTCTGACGCGGATTCCGTTTCACGAACGAGACGGGGCACAGACTGTAGTGTGGCGCAATTTTCGACCACAGAGCCGCCTCTTTAGCGAGTTGGTCCGTTCGCTCGTTGCCCCCCAACCCTGCGTGAGGAACACCTGGAACAATCCCCGCTTTGGCCCACTTGTCGGTTACCAATTGAGCTGAAAATTGAGCTGAAATTCTGCATAAATGTGCAAATCGCATGACAATGATAACACGGTGCTGATCGAGTTTGGGCTCATTTTTTCGTCTTGACTGCTCGTCAAGATGACTTTCAGTGGTTCTTTCTGTTTCTCTTTCAATGGTAGCCAGGGTCCGATGATGAAGCTAGAAGATGGCTAAAGGTATTCAGTAATTAAACGACATAACCCCACTGAGTTTGGGTTCGTTTGATTCGTCTTGACGAGTTCTTCAGTGTTAGCTGGATGGTAACCAGTGTCTGATCTTAGAGCTGGATGGTGGCCATGGGAATTGCGTCGAGTTTTTAGAGATGGTAGTAAGGTCATGGGATATTTTGAACTAAACAAGAAAGACGATATTTTGGGATCGTAACGTAAAAAGTGAAAAATAAAATTATGAGTAAAAACACTTTTTAAATACTTGCTTTTTAAAAATCTGTTGTACTAAAACGAAAAACGAAATTTTCTGCAAGGGTTGTGTTGATTACAAAAGCTTGCAGTGTAAACAGAAAACAGGGAAAGAACTTGCGCGATAGGTACAATATTTCGTAATTTGCGAAATCCTTGCATAAAATTATTACTTTGTTTTAGTACAACATATTTATAAAAAGCTAAATTTTAAAATATATTTATTGAAGTGAAAACTTCTTTAGCGGCGTTGGATGGGTAAAAATTATTAAATTCGCGCGTCAGGATCACTTGACCTTTGACCCGTAACCGACGACTTTGTAGGACGACATGACGTCATACAACATTCCTAGCTACAGAGTGTTAATTTTACTAGGTACGTTAAGAAGCTTCGTAGCTTAGCGGTAAGCGCTTCGACTGTAACTCCTTATGGTTTCAGATAGTACCGGGCTCGAACCTGGGCTTCTGACACTTTTGTGATTACTTTTTCTTTTTGTAGTTTATTTCTTTTTGTGATTATTTTTTCTGTTTGTAATTTATTAATTTCTTCTGACAGAAAATTAGTAGAAAATTAATGATAGGTTCTATGATTGGCGCTATATTGTAGGTATGGTATGGTATGGTATGGAATGTTATTTTTTTCTTTCCATTATCTTTTTCTCTGTATTTAACATAGAAAGAAAGAAAGAAAAAGTTTTCACTTCTGCCGGCACTCCCGGTGTGCAACCCGTCTTTTTTTTAGTAACTAAACGTTTTGACCTATCAATAAACTGGCTAAAGCAAATAAAACCGCACAACCCATCTATCTATAAATGTTTGCACCTCATACTATAGACATACTTACCTGCTACCTTAGTATAACTAAAAAGACCCCATTATTTAGCACAACGTTTTACAAAAGTAAAAAAGCCACACCTGTAATGATACGATCAAAAATAATGAAGAAATTATTGACGTGTGAAACGAAAGTGCGCAAAATAAATCCGAATGAGAGCGAATGAATGGGAGCTGTCATAATGGCACCGCAAGCCGCCGTTAATTGAACTTGCGGGGCCAATATGGATACTCGATTTTCATTTTTTCATTCAACCGCAGTTGATACACAATATTTTAAGGGTTGTGTGTGGACAATTGAATTTATTTTAATTTTGTTTCTTTAGGTAGAGATATCATCGTCATCTTGTGACAGCCTCCATAGCGTAGAATACGCAGGATACATAGGCCGATATGCAGGAGGCGCGGTTTCGATCCCCGCTCAATGCAAATATTTGTATGCATGAATAATGTGTATTTGCATTGGTCTGATCGTGCCTCGGAGAGCACGTTAAGCCGTTGGTCCTAGTTGCCATACGAATATCTATGGCAGTCGTTACGGGTACGTAGTTGGAGACCTCAAAAATCCAACAACTGGTCTAGCTGCAATGCTTCGATATCGCCTTTGGGTCGTTAGATGGCAGTCGCAACAGTGAAAATTTCTAAATTCTGAAATTCGAAGACTGGTTAGGCGGACTCCAGACTCCAAGCTAAAAGCTTCCGATGTGACTGGGATTAACGTTAGGATGAAGAGATCACAGTCATCTTGTTTGCAATTTCCTGGTTCCATATCTTAAAAGTTGTGCTTTGAAGCTCTAACTCGCCTAATCTTTCTCTCGATATGGCATTTGCGGGAGCAGCTACGATTTGAATCCTGAAAGGCAAGCATAAGATTGAAGTTAGATCGAGAATAAATTTTGTACACCTTTTATTATCTACGAGAATTGGCTTTCTCAGGCCTATCTGCCCTGGTTGAAAAGTTCTACTCCACTCCATATCCTGGTTCTGCTTAAAGGTAGGTGTCTTATTAATGTATTCATTATCTACATCATCCTCATTAAGACGTTATCCTGATTGCATCCGAGGCCAAGATGCCCTCGGAACTCAGTGTCCGTCTTCTGGCTCTTCTTCCTCCACTTCGCACGATCTTGGGCGTCCATGGTAGGGAGACCATTTGCACGCATGTAGCCCTCTACGACGCGCCATGTCAAGCCAGGACTTCTTGGACCTAACCCTTCTACCGGGACCCGGCGGGGGCGCCATTGCCAGGCATTTGTCTCTATTAATATGTTATCATACGGTTGTCCCATACTAACAATGTTTCAAATCTATACGATAATATTATAATCTATCTATTTAGAATAAAATCTTATATGTTGCTTCATGGACTCAAACAACTAACATTATTCGGTCCTTACATATGAAATTGCCGAAATTTTGCTTACAGATTCATGAGTTCGTTATTCCTGTATAATTTAATAGCTATTTCAATTATTCAAACTTTTTTTGAAAGTTGATTTAAAGATTTTACAACTCTGTATTAAATTTGCTTTTGGCGGTTAATACCGCTTGATAAATTAAATTCGATCTTCAAAAACAGTAGGTACCTACTTACTTCCTAAATGCTATCCGTTTTGATGATATGTTTCGTATTACTTTTATACAGCTGTCACTTTTCAAAAATGTGATTAAAGTTGCTGTTAGCTTAATGTTGTCTCATTCATACACAAAAAATAAGAGATAAAAAATGTAAAAATGTTAATACTGCAAATTTGGTTTTCCTCCAATTTCTTTAATGAAACGACAATTTCATATGTAACGACCTATTTTCTACAAAAACATTTTGGTGTTGGTGTTTGTAATGAAGAGCCTCTTTCAGAAGACCTTGTCTTGCCGTTGTAAAGCCATACAGATATATATATAAAGTTAAATAAAAGCGTGTAAGTAGATATTCTTAAATATAATGCAAAAAACATGAAATATTTATTTAAAAAAAATTCATTGTGTGATTTCCGCAACCCTATCGACCACCCACCACGCTTCCAAAGCGCTATCACGGCTCTCAGCCCTGTCAACGTTTTCCCATTTTTCCCACCCACTCGTATATCCATTTAAAATATTTTAACTATATACGTCTGCACGCCAAATTGAACTCTAACATCATCTTAATTTATGAAACTCCATAATAAGTCGGATGGAAAGCAGCACGTATTTACGGTTTTTCAAGATTAGAGGTGGTTTAGCGATGCGGTTTTTCGAATGAAAATCTCTTTCGGTGGAATTGACATCTGAATTTAATATTGGTTTTAGCGTTGATAATAATGTTATTGAATATGAACAGTCGGAAAGTGTGTGGTCGCTGCTGTGTAAAGCGAGATAATGATAGTAGATAATACTTAATTATTTGCGGCGTAATATTTACAGTGCCTGCACACAGGGTTAATCAGAAGTACACGTTGTTTATGCAGAATTATGTAGCTAGTTCAAGTTTTACATTGAAATAAAGTTACTATACAATTTTTCGCCACCTTATGTAATGTACAATCAGCATCATTAAAATGTCGCTAACAAAAGTACGCAAAATAATCCTAATACCAAAATCCCAATTTTATATTAGTTATTAGAGTACTCAAATAGTTGTAAGTCTTCCAGAATTACGTCAGTTAGTAGAGTATTCATATACACAATCACGCCCGAGTAGGTAAATGACAATGTCTAAATTTTTTGAAATTTTACTTGACAGGATACCATCGACCGGCGTGATTGTGTATAATCAATTTGTATAATCTTCTAACTTAGATAATACTAGAAGACCGATTGGTAAGATAGTTGGACCACTCTGGATACTTTCATACAATTATTTGAGTACTCTAAACACCAATATAAAATTGGGGTTTTGGTATTTGGATTATTTGGAGCACTTTTGTTAGCAACATTTTAATGATGCTGACTGTACTTACCTACATAGTATGAGAGAGATGCGTCGAGTAACACTTTTGCCGAGTAACGAGTACCGAGTTTTACTCGGTTAATTTTTTTCCAACCGAGTATGTACTCGGCCGAGTTACTCGGTTTAATCAAATCCCTTGTATTATTTTGTCTCATTACTACTCATTCATTATCATTATAGAGATTGTCAAAGATTTCCCGAACACGTTTTTTAAATAAATAATAAATAAATATATATTATGTTCAACTATCTTAACAATCGGTCTTCCAGTATTATCTACCAAATATATTGCTTTGCTTAAACCGATGATACTCGACATTAAAACCGAGTTTTTCGGCCGAATACGAGTATGCTAAAACCCGCCGAGTGCGCCGAGTATCGAGTATCAGCCGAGTACTCGGCCCATCTCTACTACTTATAATCCTTGGATAACTTAGAATAAAGTCAACTGATTAAATTAAATAGGTACATTAAAGAAGTAACCATGTAAGTATCTAAATAACGATAGTCTAAAATAAAAGATTTCGATGTATTAAGAAGTTTTATTCCTTTTGGAAGTCGGTTTAAAACAAATTCAAGCGCCTTACTTTTAACTCAGTAATAGCACAGTATAACGAAGTTCGTTACATTGTGGTTACAGGTTCCACAGCACTACAGCTACAGCTAATGGTTCGCAAGCCAGCGACAGGTTTTCATCAGGGCCTGATTAGCCCTTAGGCTAATTAAGCTGCAACCTAGGGCGCGAGTATCGGGAGGGCGGGCGCGCTGAAATCGTGTCTTCTTATGCACTAATCTACCATCATAGCATCTACACAACGTATTTCAACTAGAACGAGACAAAACACTAAAACTAAATGCGCTTGAGAGTTCGTAATATTAATTTTTTTTTATTTCCTCCCCGCTGACAATTGGCTACATTACAGTTAAGCCAATGTCTTGAAGAAAAATAAAATTATCAGCTGCTTATGCCGCGGTGGAAAGTGCGTCAGGCAGTGACGTGACAAAATTCAGTCATTTCCTCCCGGCTCAAAATTGGTCAAAAAATTATAAAGCCAATACCGTACTTACCATTAAAAAAATTACGAAGGTATTGACTCACCTCACTATATTTCAGCCGATTTTTCGCCTGTTATTTTAATAGATATTTTAGTGCTGCAATTTTTAAGTAGGTACAATACAACTAAAAAAATGTCATTAAGGTTGAAAATTGCTTGCAGTCGCTGTTTTAGTCTCTTTGTGATCTAATATCAGGCCAAAACAGTGGTGTTGGCTCCGATAACAGATAGCCCGATATCGGTGAAAGAGAGATACATATGCCATACATTTGACTTCCTCCGATATCGGATGTCAGATATCGGATATCAGACAATGTGAAAAGGCTCTAAGTGATTAATAAAATATTCATTGATTACGGTCAGACTGCCTATTATCAAACAAATAGTTTCTCAATAATGTCCAAACCTCATATAACCCTTCCAAACTTCACATAATACCGTTCAGATTGTTTCGATGAAGGCAGTTGCACCTAAGAAGGTACCTACAAAATGTTCTATCAAATGTGACGTAACTAAGATTCACCCCACCTCAACAATGGCCCGAAAACGTGACGCTTTGAAAACTTACCTTAAACGTCCTAACAAGGTTATCGTCATATGACAGCGCATCCCTTGATTATGTACCCACAACCCTATTAATACACCTTCCAACGGGAGCCGTGACTCTTATCACTTGAATTTAAAGTTCAAATTAGCGTGCACTTTCGGTAACTGGGTGTTCCCGAAATTGGCAGAAGATGTACAAGGGGAGGTTTTAAGTGGGGTGCGATAAAGTCACAGGTCGAGGCTTAGCGGTTACGAGTCGCGCTTGACGCTCCGTTTCAGAGGGATGGGGATTTCGGCGTTATTGGCTCTCGTCTTAGGGTTGCCAAAAGTTTCGGAGTTGGCAAAAGAAGACATATTCTCGTAAATATTCACCTAGTATGCTGTTCAGTAATATCTATTTCTACACATAGGTACTGTGATATCCGCACTCCGTGGCAGATATTACTAGTAGTTGCCTGGACATCATGTGTCAATGATCTAAAAGTAATCATGCGAATAAAAAAATTGTATTGAATTTAGAAGATACAAAAAAAACTGAATGAGCGGTACAGTTCCTGACAGTTGACGCAAGGTTTCTGAAGAAGCCAGCGAGGCTCCGGAAGCTCAAAATTTGAAGAGAAGTGTTCTAGCTTCCGCGGTCCACTAAAACGAGTATTGTATAAAATTAAAAAAAAACCTCGCGTAGGTAGGTATAATCCCGTTTTAAAAAGCTCCCAATAAATATCAATATTACAGTAAAAAGTTGTTTCTCTTGAAGTGAGATAGTGAAGCTGTGGATATAAAACCCTCGACTCCACAGTACCTACACAACATAAACTGACCTTTTCTCCTCTGGAGAAGGCAGAGACGATAATCTCACACCCTCATAGAGTCCAACAAAATAAACGGTGGGCTTCTGTCCTTATCTTCAAGAGTTTCTTTGAAGCTATCATTAAACCTTTCATGCTAGCCAAACCCGTAGGTTTCCAGTGTTCAGTTCAACACCAGTTACTTTCTAAATACTAGGTAGATGTATGGATTTATCATTTCGCGATCCACCGGCAGACGGTCAGTCCATGGTCGTCAAGTAATTGGCAAAGTAAGTTTTCTAACAGAAAAATCTTGTACGGCACACTCGGTGCGTGAGTTTGGCTCCATGCAATGTTATTTCGCATAACCTAACAAGACTGTCGTAGACTGTATGAGTTTATCTTTCAATCAGGATTATTTCTTGAGTAAATTCCAATTTTTCGCACAAACTTGTTTCTTTATTCTCCCAATACAACTTGAAGGTTCTTACAATTATTATCTTCTAATAATAATATTGTCCAAAGCTGTGTTCAAAACTGTACCGAATTCCAATCGTCATAAGCGTGCCTAACCTTTACATGTCATCAGGCCGCAGTGGGACTCAAAGAGGAACCTAAGTACATATTTAATTCACAGAAATATCCTATTATAAACATACCTCCTTATACCTAATGTTGTACACCTAATAGGATAAATGCAGGAGAATGATGATGATGACCTATTTTTGTTTTTATTTAAGCATCTACCCTATACAAAGTGAAAAGAATAAGTCATAAAATCATTTTTAATCAATTATATTTATTTTATTATATATTTCGGTTACTGAAAATAGTGGTCGCTAACTGACGCACTGATGACGCGCTTACTAGCATTTTGGCAACTTTTGCACTTTTTCTCTCATATATCATACATTATGGATGAAAGTCCAGTGGTTTATTGTTTTTATATAGCTTGACTATACTCACGACGACTTCGTCAGCTATTTTGGAAATAGATAGCCTTTAATTTTTCACACGCTTAAAGTGAGCAACTCAGCTAAGTGGTCGCTAACCGGCGCACTGAACCTACAAGTTCAGACTTAAGCATTATTTATTTAGGTACTATATGCTTTACGCCCACTGCAGTATCAGTAGACTATCAATCAGATAAAAAAAGTATTATTAATAGATAATAATATTTCAATAATAATATGCTAATAGGTAACATTTGTGGTGACCTTTATGAATAATATTCAAAGTTCAAAACCAAACTTTAAACAGTTACACATTAGTGAGAATAATTTTTGAAAAAAGAATATGATTTATGTTTTAATATTCATTAGATACCTATCTAAATAATTTATGTGATTCAAAAATGAAATCAAAATATGACTGATTCTAAAGGTTCAGATTCACGGAAAGTTTGATGCATTCGAAGGTCACCAAAATATAGGTAAGATTTAGATTTGTTTTGTTTGACAAGTCATTTGAGGTCATACGAGAAAATCTGAATTCCAAAGATGTTGATTGTACCAGTGAACCATTTGCAGATCTGTGCGAATCGAATTGAAAGAAGGAATGGAGCATTACGATTGGTTCACAGTAGGCAGGCGGCCAATAGCATTAAGTACTCCTTTCTCTGGTTACGTTTATGTTACGAATTCGAATATAATTCGTGTTCGGGGCACTGATCTGTCTGATCAAGGTCCTAAGTCCCATACATTTTTGGGTTGCTATAAGCATGCGTGCAACATCGTGAAATCAGCTGTTTAAAATGAGTCAATATATAGTAACTATCACATTTTCCAAAATAAAATACGAACCTAACGTAGTAACCCTACAGCTTCTCGTTACGTAGCAAGCTTCTCCACGGAGTCATCAGATAAGAGACGGGCGCTCAAGTTTAATTGAATTTCCTCGCAAAGTTTCCACCGTGCCACCCTTGGCCGGCGCGTGCCCTGATTGGAGCGGAGTCGATTGTGTTCAAAGACATCGTTCCCGGCGCCTATGTACTGATCATCGACGTACATGAATGGTTAGTGGACTATTGTTGGTCGTGTATTCAAGGGTGTTTTGAAAAGATTTTATATTGTGTAAGCAGTTATTATCAAGCAATTTTAAAAGGCAAATGATTTTGATGGCGACTAATAAATTAAAGGGTGACCACTATTTGATTACTAAAAAAAATTCTTGGCAGCGATTAAATATTTTGGCAACAATTAGGTACCTATATTAGGTGAGCTTCGAAATGCTTAATCTATACATCTATCTATACATCTATTTATCTACATTATATATATACATATAAATAAAATTATAGAGTGTCTGTTTTTAATATTGAAATAACCATTTTTTACTACATGCAAATGAATATAATACGGTACATACACCAAAAATATTTTTTGTACAATTTTGTCTGTCTGTCTGTTTGTTCCGGCTTTTTGAGGGTACTATTATTGGCAGGTGGATGTAATAAGAAGTAACTAAGGCTATTTTTATTCAAGAAAAATAACGTTGACTCACTCAACACTAAGCGATAACTGACATCACGCGGGCGGAGCTAGTAAAAACTAAAAACGGCTGCTATTGCTTAAGGCAGCAAACATATTAAACAGCGTTAAAGAAATCACAGGTGAGGTACTAAAAATAATGAATTGGCGACTAAAATTAGGAGTGGGATAACAAACATTGTATTATTAGCAACAAAGGCTTCCATATAAAAATACACGAATGGGCTTCGATTTGTCTGATGTCTTAAAATGTCGCACAAAGAATATAATAATAAAAGTGGTAATGTCATGGTACCTACGTAGTAGTTATTTACAAAGAGATTTTCATCTGTAACGAAGGTTGTTTTAAAACGTTACAATTAAACCACGGGCGTGCAGAATGCGTGTCTTTTTTACTTATTAAACACCATATATCTGGACACAGTGGTTAGGTACCATGACGAAGAATTTTTGCATCATCATTCATTCACTTGCACTTAAATTCAGTACAGACTGTTCAGAGGATTATAAGCTGTATTTTTTGTAGAAATAGAGGTTATTTTTAGTTAGTGTTAAAAGAATTTTACAAGGTTGATATTGTGATGACATTTTACTTTAGTTCCACTTTTGCTCGTAAGTGGGCCGGCGGATGTGGGTAGATGTTACGCGCATGAAAAAAGATAATAAAAATATTTCAACTTTGGTTGGTTAATTAGAGAAAAATGCCATTGTCGGTTGCTTCTACTGCTCTATGTACTGTCACGAGCGTGTTATTTAGGTCACGAAGGA
The DNA here is from genome assembly GCA_949126895.1 of Eilema caniola. NCBI lineage: Eukaryota > Metazoa > Arthropoda > Insecta > Lepidoptera > Erebidae > Eilema > Eilema caniola. Next base: position 7,735,008 of record OX421460.1, on the reverse strand, counting down.
TATTCTATCAATCTAGTAATCATCATATGAGCACCAAGGACGTTTGTAACCATATCTACCCTTTACAGCTCTTTTTATATTTGGTCTTTCTCGTTTTTTTTCAGAGACACCGATGACACCGATGGCAGACTAGCACACGGCCCACTTGATGGATTGTGGTTACCGTTGTCAGTAACTGATCCTAAGGCTGATTTGGTTTCTAGGTCGGTATTGCTTAACCTTACAATCTGTTTACCACATTTTTTTTATGTGCGGGAAATCCCCACGGATACCCCCCCCCCCCCCCCCCTTCGGAGCCGAAGGGGGAGGTTATGTCGGACTCGAACCGACTAAACCGCACGCCGTCTGTGGGTCGATGTGCTAGGCCGAAGGTGAGGTTGTTTTGTGACATATCCCTCGCACCCCGGCTGATCCAGGGCCATTCCTCTCGGTCTGGCCCTCCCCGGGAGGGGGGACCACGCGGTCCCCGACTTGCCCCCGTCCATCATCATCGTCCTACAATGCGCGCCGCCGCCGTGGCCTGCTTTTGCTAGACTGACGAGCGGCAGGCGCTGGCCATCCGCGCAGCGGACCATCGCCGCGAGCAGGGTGGAGAGCGTGAGCACTCTCACCCCCAGGGCCGTCACAAACTCCCGCCTCGGCGCTTCAAACGCCGGACACTCGGTGAGCGTGCCCCGAGTCCACGCTGGCGTCGCAGTGATGGCACTCGGGCGTTGGCTCTATGCCCATCAGGTGCAGGTATCGCCCGAAGTTACCGTGTCCGGTAATGACCTGCGTCTGGCAGTACGAGAGGCCACCGTGTGGCCTCTCTAGCCACTCCCCCATGATGGGTCTTACCGCCGCAATCACAGCGTGCCCTATCTGTTTACTACATATCTAACTACTGACTATTATATCTGTGGTGTTATTCTACTCGGTTAGGCTAGTACCTAAGGCTCGTGGCTAAGTACCTAGGTACTTACCCACGAGCCCCACATTCCGTGTTTACACCAATGATGTATTATAAACTGTAGACTTTAAAATGGCGACAAAAAAATGATTACTTTGATCATCATTATATGCACCAATTAGCGACGCGACGACGGTGCGTTACAGAAAAAAATACGTCTTTAATAATAAATTCGTAATAATAATATTATTTATGAAATAAATAGTAATACGTATAATTCATATAAATTAATAGTATTCACGTATTATTAGTAATTAGTAACTATAATTTTTCTTTAAATTTAGTGTTTGCGGCATTTTAGCAAGCGGCTATGTTCCTGTTTGACGTATCTACAGTTTATAGGGCATCATTGGTTTTTGTAAACAGCACGTCTTGTAATTTGGTCGATTGATGTGATAACGTTCGTAATGAGATTATAATCATGAATTCTCTTGCGACCATTTACTTATCTTTTATCAAAAGATTTTGGATTAAATTTAATCCAATTTTGCTTCTAATAGTTTCTGAAAGTCATTCAAAATGTGGGGACACATAATTTATATTAATGAAAACATATTTAAGGTGGAAAGCGAGACCAGAAGTGCTGATACATATTTAAATGTGTAAACATGTTGATTGCGGTGGCATGTAATAAGTACCAGGTGTACCGTACCCAAGTCGTTTAATGCCGAAAATAAATAAATAACAATAAAATAGTTTAATTATTGCACTGATTACAAGTTACAAGCATCTCTGATATTTTCCGTGGTACGATTACCATCTGCCATCTGGCCTCAAATATGTACTACTGTAGTTAGACCAGGTTATCGGACTTTTTGGGGTTTAAATGAGACAGATGTATGACAACCAACTCCGACGACATAACGTGCTCTTTGAGGCACGGATGGAACTCCTTGTGTTAAGTATTGGTCATATAGCCATTCGAAGACTGAAATAGCTTGTATTACTTATCCTTGCAAATATGTAGAATATACTGCTTCCGGGCTGTTTGGCTGTGGTCCATGAGTCAGTCGCAACGAAGCCGCTGACGAGGCAAGGTCTCCGAACTCGTGGTCGCCCGGACCTGCGCCACTGAAGATATCGACCGCAGTGATCGACTAAACGTCTGGAACGCAAGTTTCAAATGGACCACGGCCATACAGCCCGGAAGCAGTATATTCTACACACACATACAGACTTTATATCCTTGCAAAGTTCTTACCTGCTCCTTTACCACTTGAGCCTCTTCTAGCAATATTTACATGTGTATAAGTACAGTCAGCATCAGGTCGACCTTGACGAACAAAGTAATTAAAACGAGCTTAATGCCTTGGTTTTCCTCCCTTCCTGTTTTATTTATTTTATTTTTTATTTTACAGTTAGTGATCAGAATATAATATTAATTACTAATTTTTTTTTGTAACATAAGAAGCAAACGAGCAGACCAATCGCCTGATGGTAAGCGATCACCGCCGCCCATGGACACCTGAAACACCAGAAGGGTTCTACAATACATTGTAGGTACCTATTATTACAATATAAAGTGATATCATTTTAAAATGAAAATTTTATTTCACAGAAAGGAAGTAATGCAAAAAAGCGTTGTTGATAATATCATACAATTTAAGAAGAGACGGAAATGTTAGAGCAGGGGCATGAATACAATATACAAAAAGCAAAATAAAAAATTAAAAAACTGGAAGAAATTAAAACTTACAGCTAGAAGTTACATGTGTTAATTGAGTGTTCCGATATTTAGAACACACCTCTAGTTCGGACAATCATACAATTTAAATCTATAAAACAGTTTGATTTTCTCTTGATACCGTGGTATTGAGATTATTTTGAGACTTTATAGTCAAGATCGTTCTGCCGCTGACTGTACGTATACCTACAAAACATGTTTTCTTCACCTAAGAACTTATTGGAACAGTGCATTAAGTAAATAGGTGTAATCTATTATTGCGTTCCGTATGCCGATAGCCATTAAATGCATAATGATTAATTATGCACCAGTGAGCTTCGTAATCTAATTGTTTACCATGGTTAACTGCGGAACCGTGAGTATAGGCTAGTGCCTAACCTCGCGGTTTTCCCGCTTGTAATACTGAAGGCCAATTTTAAACCATCGCGTAATAAAAAATGACTGAATCGAAATTGAATAGATAAGATAGAATTTTTGAAAAATACAATCCCGCGATGTCATGTCTGTAGTCTAATTTCAATATAATCTTAATACAGTCACATGATAATCGCATAATGGTCAAAGTTGACATAAATACATTAAAACCAAAATTAAAATGAAATACTGTTCTAGCACCTAAACTGTCTTCAATAGTGTGCCACAGGGAACTGTTTTAGTACTATTCGACCGTAGCGTCGTTCGGTTATGGCCAAATAAAGTTTTGAACTTGCACCAAATTCACAAATGCCCATATACTGAAACCAAATTTCGCGTCGTGCTACAGTTTTGAAAGATAATGAAGGTTGTAATGTGAATAACAAAAATAAATCTAGGAAATTCTAGAAAAAGCAATTGTTACATTGTTAACCGAAACCGATACTAGCACACTTGTCGTAAGTGACATATCCTACAATGTTTCACGTACTATAAAAGTCGTAAGTGGCACATCCTACAATGTTACACGTACTAGGGAAGTCGGAAGTGTCACATCCAACAATTTTTCACGGTTCGTAATTACAAGGTTATGTCGGATGTGGGGGTGTTCATAGGCCTTATGTATTAAAAGAAGGCTTTAAAACGGATAAATTGTTTTATTAATATCTATTCAAATGTAAATTAAATCAAGAGTTTAGTACATCGAACAGATTAAAAATCATAAAAATTCACAATAGTAATGGAAAGTGCAAGTAATTATAGTCCAGAACCACTGACGACGAAGGGGTTATGTGCTATTTCTATTGCCGTGTGGGATGCCAGTCCCTCCTGCGGCTGAGAGGCTCCACTGCGCCTGCGAGTTTGGTATTCTCGGCGAGTCTAAACGCACGTCTTTGTATCGATTTGAAGGGTTCTAGCTGGTATGCAGATGCTCCGGCAAAAGGTGACAGCAGTACTCCAAATGGGGCCGAATTTCTGCCTTATAAAGAAGGAGTCGTTGCCCCGCAGCGAAGTACTGTTTCGCCCTGTTAAGCACTCCAAGTGTTTTCGATGCCAGCTAGGCCTTATCCTCCAAATGGCTGCGGTACTGGACGTCGCTTGAGATGTCGACGCCTAGGATCCCGATACTCGAGGAAATCGTACGCGGTGTACTTTCTTCCGTTTCTTAGAGGTGAATACACATACTTGTGTCTTAGTGGGATTGAATTGGACTAGGTTTAGTCGGCCCCAATCGGATACTCCCGATTTTGGTCGCAAGTTGTTCACGACTCTCCTTCACCTTAGACTGAGAGATATTTGCACGGCCCGTGTAACATGTGTCCCCGGTACTGTTGTCCGCATAGCAATGGATGGAGTCATCAGACAGCATATCATTTATGTGCAGCAGAAACAGGGTTGGAGACAGCACGGAGCCCTGTGGGACACCAGCGTTTGTGTACATGTGGTCCAAGCAGCTGCCATCGACGACGGCTTGGATACTGTCGGTCGCTCAGTAAATCACTTCCTTCAAGGTATCTCAGGAGCTGTGTCAGTGTGTGTTATTAATCACACACTCCATAACCTTCGAGAGAAGGGATGTTATAGCAATAGGCCTGTGATTGGACGGGTCTGTCCTCCCAGTCTTCCACGAGGCCGGGTCATGTCTCGCAGAGTAAGAGAGCGCGAAAAGCCGCGGAAGTACTGGGCACAATTCGGTGGCACAGCGCCTGAGCACCATCGCCATATATACCATCCGGCTCACTCGACTTCCAAACATCTAGGGACTTGAGTTCCTGCCGGACCACCCGTAGCGTGATTTTAACTTCAGGCATGGAAACACCATAGCTGGGGAGAATAGGTAGCTCGGCATTCCCGTCGTTCATTGTCGAGTTTGATGCAAAGAGGTTACCCAAAAGATCGGCTTTCTCCTTAGCGCCATGGGCTAGGCTATCGTAGAGGTTTTACGGCGGCGGAAGGCAAGAGTGGTGGATGTTTGGCCGTTTGCTCGCTCGTGCTGCGATCTAGCGGTTGGGAATATAGCATTTCATGCCCGTTAGAATCGCTTCAGCGACTGCTGTTGCACAAGAGCTTGAATCGTTTGAAGTGAAGTAAAGCTGCCTCCACGGGTACGACGAGAAGAATTCTCGCAGTCCGTCCCAGTCTACTGATTGTTGTGCCAGACATGCCGCCACTGATGTGGCCGCGGTGGTTCTGGCCACGCGAGCGTCACTTGCGCCCAGACGACGCTGTGGTCCGAAGTACCAAGTGGTGCCTCCACTCGGTACGTAGTCAGCAGAGGGTCCAATAAGGACTCTCTGTGGGTCTCGATATCTGGTTTTCTAGTGATAGAATGCACCAGTTGCGAGAACCCATAGGTCAGGGCGTAGTGAGCAGCCCTTCCCGTGAAATCAGTTCTGTGCGACCCAATCACATCACATGGTGAGCGTGAAAGTTCCCCAAGAATATCAAGTCCGCGGCAGGGTACTGCTCAATTACTTTGTTCGCCGACCGCTGCAGGTGCTCAAACAGTTGAGCCGTGCCCAGGTCACCGCGATACGGGTGTGGCCACCGTGATCCATACGTACCCATAGAGTGGACAGGTCCCTGTCTTCAAGGCCGTTTAGACAACGAAAGCAAACGTCATCCCGGACGTACATGCATACCCCGACTTTACTCATGAAGTTATGTTCGAGTTTGTACCTGGGGTACATAAGGTAGGCTGTATCGGCCTGGCGATGGACCTCGTTAAGATTGGTGTGGAGGCCCCTGATGTTACAGAAGTCAACTTTCATTGTGGATGAAGGTGCCGCTGTAGAACGTCTATTCTTATATTTCTTGGCCATAATAAAAATGGGAGGGGGAGATATAGAGAGTCTCTATGCCGTCAGTGTAGATGACAAAGTAAGGTTTCTCGCCACGACAAACGAGCTAGGGTTGTGTGATTGGCTGGCGCGGTGGGCGGACGGGCCGCGGGTCCCCTCCCAGATACTGCCAAGTCTACTCCGGTTTCCTTCTCCGGCACGACTACAGCACCGGGAACTTTACACAGGCTGCTGGTTCAGCCTCCTGGAACGGAGATTATGTGATCCCCGGGTTCGGGAACCGTACGTACAGCCTGCGGGCGGCTAGCGGTTAACCGTTTCACCGGGCCTCCCTGACCGCCGCGCCAACATTTCACTCCCGCACTAGTCAGTGGTGACATCCAAAGCCTTTGGTCTTCCCACTGACAACACAGAGCCTCTCCAGTGAGCTCTGGCTACCCTGCTCACCGTCGGGAAAACAACACAAGGTTACTATAACCGCGGTATTCTGTAGGACGAAGGTAGTTCCCCAGTCGGACTGCTCAGATGTAACGGGAGGTACCGTCATGCCCTACCTTCTAAAATAACATACCTATAAATAAAAATGTCACATGAGGCAATAGAAAACCAGTCAACTCTTCCTAATTACCATACCAGCACTATATACCATATCCAACCTACATTATTGTATAACTGTTTTAGAATAATAAAGTCGATACTAACACATCCAACATCTAAATTTACTAATGTACAATTAAAAATGGTGGGAGTGCCATATATGACAAATACTTTCATTATAAGAACGAATAACAAATTCGCTAGTGCCATATCCGACAAAAACGTTTAATAGAAGAACGAGTAACAAAGTCGACAGTACCATAACCGACAAAAACGGGAATGTTAGGTACAAGAAACAAAGTCGGTAGTGCCATATCCGACAAAAATGAACGAACTCAAAGCGCACAATAATGTGGAATGTGGTACATTCGACACAGGTAATAAAATAATAATCCGTTAACAATGTGGGATTTGACACATATTACAATCTTAACCGTTAAAGTAGGCCTAGATCGAAACATTGTTATTTATACTAAATACTGCACATTTACGAAAAAAAAAAAAAAAAAAACACGCACTTTTATATTTTTGCGCGTGTGTGTGTCGCCCCGCTAACAATGAGCGAACTGGCAGAACCGCGCGTTGCGCGCGCGCCGTTTTTCCCTTCTTAGCCCCGCGAACTTTGTAGTAACATGCCTACCTACATTATTATTCGTACGCTCCTATAAAATCCGACTTTGTTCATCTGGGAATACTATGATAGCATTTAGTTTCAAATTTGAAAGTTTGCGAGAACATAGATATAGACGTTTGAAGACCTTAGGAGCAATAAAACGAAAATCGCCAAAATGTAGTTCCGACTTTGTTAATAGCTGCAGTCGTATTACTTGTCTACTGCTCTACTGAGGGTGATTTTACTTACGTATACGTATTAGTAAGTGTACATTTTACAAGAACACATTTCTTACTAAATACTTCTTATTAAGTAACAATTGTATAAACAAATAATCACTTTACACTCACTTTCTACATGCATAATAGTAATTGAACGGTGAATTTAGAGCGTGCGTAAAAGCCTTTGTCTGACGAAACTTTCGATTTGGGGACCATAATTATATTATAATTGTTCCACGCAATAGGCACGAGCGGACTTCGCAATGTCTACTGTTCTAAAAATTATGCGCTAATAGTCGGCGCTCACGGCTCCACCTGCGTAATACTGACCGAGTTCTAGAAATTCCCTGGTACGTTTTGTACTATTATAGATCTTATTTCGTCCGATCATCCGCCTTCCGCATCCAGTCTGTCCCAACCACATTTTTCGAATTGGCGCGCTTTCGTAGAGGCCTATTGATAGATCTAAATATCTCTGTGTTTCATCTTATTTCAATAACGCTAAGGTAATAATGATTCACGTAATACAAATATAGATAACGCTCACGTCTATTTCTTTTCGGGGTAGGCAGAGACAACAGCCCGCCACTTGCTTCTATCCTGGATGACAATGTAATTATAATCTTTATGACCCACAAAGAAACATTATCTTAGTTTCTGTGCACATATGATGCATATAGTTGACAGAGCAAGTGAACTGAGCAAGAGTCTCCGTTTCGACATGGTGGCAGATTTTGCTTCTGTCCGTATCTATGTCGGTTTGTCGGCTACAGCCTAGAGGGCGCTTTACGTAACTGATTTCACCAAACTTGGCACACATGTTCATTGATTTAAAACTCGAATATTGTCGAGTGCTTGTCTGATAGGAAGGTAAATGGGGGAGATAAGGGGTAATGTTTTGAGGCGGCCTGCTCGACCGCTAACTGCCAAGGTGATTTTCCACCAGAGGGGCGAGACGAGGCGAGGCGAGGAGAGAATTGAAATTTGTATGGCAAATTTTCAATCCTCTCCCAGCGTATCTTTGGTCTGTGCGCTTGCTCGATGCACGGGCAACGGAAAGTGATATTTCTATCGTTCTCTTGTGAATTAATGTTGTTTGTAATTATGTAAATATAATATTGGAGTTATACTAGAATTATAATACTTGCAACTACAGTTTAATATCGCGTTTTTTATTAACTGATCTTGGTGATTTTTGGCTAAAACATCAAGGAGGAATCATGCCTTGTTAAGATGAACGTCGAAAAAAGGGAGAAGTTTTCTTTAGCGTTTTTTTAAGAACGAATTGTCATTATATTTTCGTGAAACATCCAGGGCCGTTTAAAATGATGCGAAGATACCAGATTTCATTAGGGGTATCAGAAAAATGTGACAGTGAGCGCTTGCGTGGACTACTGTTCACAGAAATACTAGTATATAGTATGTATCTAAGTTTCAAGAAAATACAAAATGTTTATTCACAAAAATGCAAATTAAAGCTCAACGTAGGTTCGGTTTTCCAAAGAGCAGGAAATTCAGACGATTACATCAACACACTCGCTGCCTGGTAATGTTAGACTTCCTGGGGTTTATTACTTGTTTTAGTCTCGACTTTGTACGGTCCGTGATAGGATAATACTAATAGTTAATCCAATTACTTGAGCAATAAAGTGTTATGTTGTTAAAATGTCTTATTGCAGTCCAGTCCACCTCTGGAAATAGGCCCGTCCCAATGTACGATCATGTGTAAGATTAGCTTTTTAATTCATCTAAGGCTATAAAAGCACCCCCCCCCCCCCTCGTTCCGTATCCAATCCACCCCCCCAGCTGCTAATGCAAATGGTAAAGGGTTGTTAAATATCACGATATTTCTTTGAGTAATATGAGTGATCATGAGGCTTTCCTGAGGCAGACTCTGATCTCCAAATTCACCTTGGCTAAACAATTAGGTAAATACATCTCCATAATAATGATAGTTGTGTTATGCAAGTCGTCTGGTGTCTCTATCTCCACTTCAGGACGCGCTTGTTCCAACAGTCATTGGTTTTTCGGTTGATGGCCGCCTATTACGATCAGATTTTTTCAATGTCGGGGTTGGGTGTGGCTGGATTAATAAACTGTAGGAACCAATCGCCAAAAAAAGCTAATTTGATTGTGTTAGGAGTATGTTCATGCCGTCGGTAATATAATGGACAGTATTAAAACCCGAGGCATCTCAATCGTTAGCCCGACTTCTTATCCACCATATATCATATCAACTCTTCAATGTTCTGCTAGATTTTAATTATTTAAGTCAAATACATTCAATAAATTATGCACAAACAATCAATCATAAAATTAGATTATCGTTTCATGTAGCTCTTATTGAATCTGTTGTATTATTAGACGGTGCATCCGCTAGCGTTAGTTCCGCCCGCCTGCCGGAACCAGCGAGTGCCGACTTTCTACAAGATACGTGATTAAAGATTGCGTATACGGCTGATACGAGTGCAATTTGAGATTTCTTGTTTTTAATTTTACGTTTCATTATCTTCGTCTTCATCCTAGCGTTAATCTCGGTTGCATTCGAAGCTTTCGGAGCCTGGTATACACTTTTTCTAAACCCCGACATATCAATATTTACCTAGCAATAATTAGGCCATAGTGGGGAACGCATTATGGTTTAAGGGCACCAAAATCAGTAGGTCCCAAATTAACTTCATCTGCAAATTGGTGCATTCATTGACTGACGAGTCCTAGCGCAGGCTTTCTTCTCAGGGTTGGGTAGTCGGATGATGCAGTCACATTTGTAAAGGACTAATTATGGAACCGGTGCAAGCTTCTGTGGCGTGGCGGTAGTGAACGCGGCTGCTACGCAGGAGGCGCGGGTTCGATCCCCGCTCAGTGCAAATATTTGTATGCATGAATATGTATATTTGCATTGGTCTGGGTGTTTCTATGTATATTATGTATGTATTTACAAAAAAAAAATGTATCTAAGTATGTTTATCCGCATTCTAGATTCCATAACACAAGCTAGTTAAGCTATGCTTACCATGGGTCTAGTAAGCGTTGTGTGAAATGTTGTGGAATATTTATTAATTATTTATTTATTTAAATAAAAAAAAAAAGGTGAAATCTTTAGATGCAACCGCTATTAGCGCTCGAAAGAAGAAGAGGAACACGCGTACGTAATTGCAAACCCTGAAAAGGTTTCGAATTCGCAACTTAAAAAGTCTAAGTTTGTAACAGTAATTCTCGAAATGTAGTGGACAAAAAATGGACCCCTACAAAAGTGCAAGTTTGAACCGGGACTGGAGCTCGAATACACTCGAATGATCATGATGTATAATCGCACTAGTATATCTCGAACCTGCTCACAATTAACTATCTTTAATATACCTTAATTGATATTTGAAAATAACATCGCATGCGCGTCGTAGACCAGTGGGTTACAAAACATAACGTTATATAATTTTTGTTCTTATGAATCTTCTTCAAAGCGGAACTTATAGTAATTATAATTTTAAATATCTGGCAGATTTCTATGGTGTTCCAAATTAGTTATGATTGACCAAATTAGTTGAGTTCAACCTCCTGGTGAAAAAGTACGAGGAGGCATGCCTCATGAGCGCCTATTCAAAGTCGCTAGCAGGAGGAACTGACACGACGTGCAAGAGGCGAGCTAGAGACATGTTATCGCAAAAAAGTCAGCCTATATAATGGTCTAAGTAAGATCAGCTTGAGCTTGGCTTAGGCTCGTCTTGAGCTTGCCTTTTCTAAATAATTTAGGCACTTCTGCCTCTCTAGACAAGTAGCAATTCGCTAGCGCCAGTCGTTAACGCATGTCAAATACGTCAAATCCTATACATTCGTCATTCTATTCCATCAAACGTCGGATAGCGAATTGCCACTTGTCTAGAGGGTCTGTTCTGTAAAGCATATACTTAGTTACAATTTTATTAGGTACAAGCCAGTGTCAAAAATTTCGTGACTTCGAAGGATCAAAATGATCTTAAAACTCTCATATTAAGAGCAAATAAAACTGTTTTATTGATATAAATTGTGTTTTCGTCCGAACTAAAGGTGGATACCAAATATCAGACCAATCAGTCAACAGGAAGGGGAGAAAACAAAACATTAGCATCATTTTGATTTGATGTTGTCTGTACTTGTTGTCTGTACTTGTTGTCTGTACTTGTTGTCTGTACTTGTTGTCTGTACTTGTTGTCTGTACTTGTTGTCTGTACTTGTTGTCTGTATTTGTTGTATCGCTATTCGTAGAGGAGAATGGAGATTAATAGGCTACAGGCAACTAAATCATGTTTGATTCCATCGAATTGCCCAACTTTCATGACCGTTAGCTGCACTAGTATTTAGTAAACATATAATTTGGCTACCGACTCTATTAGGTATTCAGTTTAGATGAACCAAATTACGGAATAGATAAATTTTACTGATATCACTAAATGCATTTAGAGGGAATGGAAGTTTGAGATCGAATTAGTAGGTATTGTTAAAACATAGGTATTTAAGAGTAAATCTTATCTTTAATCTTAGGAATAGGAAGAATGGTGATGGTGATGTAGTATTTCAATACAAAAATAGTCAACAAAACTTACAAACTTTGATAGATGTCTTTGTTTCTTTCCGTTGCTGTAAGCCGCGTATAATTCATATCCTATGTTGGCACCTTTAGTAAGAGTAAGTAATATAAAAAAGTGCCTACGTCAGTGTACTATCTACTAGTTACAGCTTAGAGCGGTTTGATTTAAATATTTCAACTGTCATTATGTATGATGTCACAATGACAAGTGACGTATTAAGTTCATAAAATTAACCATGGCGTCGTTACTGAAGAACCTATTCAATATAATGGCTATTGTAGGGGTCAGGACCCCTGCTGATTGGCCTTTTATTGCAAGTCTGTACATCTCACTTTCATTAGTTTGCAATAAAATTATTCAATAATAAATAGGTACCTAACACTCCTAACAGTTAATAAATTTTGAACCGATTGGATTAGATTTCTAGGCAGTGACTGACCCTTTTTAATTTTAAAAAGGTTTTGTTGTGTTTAGGAGCAAAATCAGTTTATGATTAATTTAGAGATCATACCTTGTAAAAATCAAGTTTATTCTTTTAATAACTCATGCCGAAGTTTCGGGGCGGGTGTGGTACAAAAATATTGTACCGCCTTGCGATTTGAGTTCATTTTCCCGTTAAGATTTAATAAGTTCTATTATCCTTGGCAATTATATTACGACACTGATTAGTGCATTATTTATTTATCTACGTCAAAACTTTGCTATGTTTCAAGGTTTGTTTATTTTATTTATGTTACATTTTAAATGTCAACTTCAGCTTTACTTTAAGGTAGCATTGATAATCAAAACTGGTAGACCTCATATTTGGCCGACTGTATTCGTCTATTAAGTATGACTTAACCGTAGCAAGGTTTCACCACAAAATGCCGATACCAAAAGTGTAATTTTTTGATCTTTCTCCATTCGTCAGTGATATGAAACTAATGGAAATGAAATATTTATGTCCTTTTTATATATAGTGCACGTCAATTTGACTTCACCTTGCCTGATGGTAAGCTGAAGGCAAAGTCTCAGGAAAAAGGGTCACCATTACAAACACGTACCATGTTAACAATGGTGGCACTCAACATGATGGCCTCATCAGATCCTTTTTTGCTTATAGGACCCGGAACTGTAGGAAGAAGGAAACAAGAAAGACTCGCCGAACCGCTTGCTTTTTGATGATTGATTGATGACTGCACCCGAAAAATCGTAGGCAGCAAAATGCTGCCTATCTTTTGGAAATGAAGGGGAAGATGACCTATAGGCACCTTTACAATACATAGAATACAGAACATAATATACCTACGACGCTGTCCAAGTATACTTATGCGTAAAATGATTATTATTCTAAACTCCAAATTAGAATACTCATCTAAATAGGTTATTTCCACGGAGGACAGAATATGATTTCCTTCTCCATGGTTATTTCCCTTATTCTGTATTCTTATTTGATATCAAATACTTGACAATGGCATAGGTTCACATATTTTGAGCATACTAAATTTGATGCATTTAAGTAACATACAGATAAAATTGATGCGCAAAAAGATATCACGCAACTCGTATTGGCATTCAACATAGGAACTTTGTTCTAAATGCTCTGTGTCATAATAGCACTTCGGTAGAAAGTTGAAATGGCATTTAGTTTAGATGTAAAACCTTATGTTTTACGCTAATTACAGATGTTGAGAATATTAAACGTTCGGTCATTTATTTTAATAGTTCGATTTTTAATATTTACTTTCTTCTTCCATACAAGCGTGTCCAATGTGTTGCTCGACTCTTAGAAATCATCAATGGATCCTTTTAACAATTCAATGTATTAATGATAGCTTTTCCACGACAATCGTACCTATATTTATTGTTATTTGTGAAGAGGATTGTTACAACAACAAGATCTTCAAATGTACTGTGGAGAAAAGTATAAAGGTCTGTGACGCGATCGAGTTACTTCGATAACTCGACATAACTGAGATATCCCTTTTATTAGGTTTCTCATATTGTCATTTCAATTGACGAAATGATTTCAAATCTCTTCGCATGCATAGGTGTGTTCTTTGAAATAATATTTACGTACGTTAGGCAATAGAGGTTATAGTTTAAGTCATTTTCAATTAGGTAAATAACACCTTTTACAAAATGATTTATAATTAGTAAGGCCCTTGAATATTTGGCACAAGTAACTATAGATGACCCTGAAATAGCACTTAGGTTACTTTTTATTCGAGTATAAGTTCGAAATCCTATGTGTGGGCACGAAATCAATATTCCATGAGGGATGACAATATTCCATGGTAAGGCAGCGGATAATGGCTATATTGCTCGGATATACAATATCAGATATTCGCTACCTATAGACCGTATAGGTAGATGCAATTCCTAGTTCCTACGTAATTCGTCATAATGAACGCGTAACGCACCCGGCCGGTTATTCGATAAAAGTAATCTTGCAATTGTGTAGCATGTCATAAACGTAATGTAAGTAATAATTACTCCGTACGTCAGGAAGATTAGCCAATTAATCAATCCAGTGATTCACGATACGGTGTCGGAGCGTACACACTAGCTTATCATAATAAATAATAACTCTGTTGTATGTTACGTGGTGGATACTTTCATATAAAGCTGAAAACCTAAGTGACTGAGCTTTGCACGAGGGTTTTGATGTATATCTAAGGCAAAATCTAATGTTCGATTAAATCAAATTGCTCCATTACCTACCTAGTTCTACTATTAGAGTTATCGAGCCATGTATCTACTGTTTTATCTATTGTTTTGGATGTTGAATTTGACCCCGAGGTGAATGCTTCGGATGCGACTGGTTTTAAGACTAAGAAAATAAATAAATCTATCACAGTCCACACCTGTATATGGGCCTCTCCCGACGTGCGCCATCGCTCCCGACGTGCACCATTGCTCCCGATCCTCCACCTCCGTATCCAGTCCATCCCTGCCATCCTATTCAGGTTATTCCACCTGACTGGGGGCATCCCACCTTCTGTTTGCCTTTTCAAGGTTTCTACTCTAGGACTTCTTTGCTCTAACGGCCATAGGTCCTTTGACAGATGTGACTAGCCCACTGCCACATCAGCTTGCTTATTAGGCGAGTTATGCCGGTGACTTTAGTTCTTTGGACGTAATTTTTTTTTTGTGTGTTCCACTTTAATCTGCGATCTGTCCAATTTTTTTTATCAACTATGAGCAGATGTGTTTGGTCAGCAGGTTTATGGAAAAAGGGATCATTCGATCTGTTTTTCCTTCAGTCACGAATCCAGCTCGATTATGTGATTCCTTTTAAGCCGCTTGGCGTAGTTTATATTCGTAAGTACAGCCAATGGTTATGGATGCATATCTATTCGCTGTTTGTAGGAAGCTGAGAATATCTTTATTTCTTCGCTGACTGTATTTATTTTGAGCTCTTCATGCAGTTCACTATACCTCAAGAACCATGCAGCATTTGTCAAACTTTTCAGAAGGCCATTCTGAGCTCTATGAATAATTGCAACATTGCATTAACATGCGGATGCTGAGAGAGCCCAGAGCTGGATGCCATATGTACACTATACTCAGTACTCAGTTTCTTCTGAGCAACCGATGGAGGTTTCGTGATTTCAAGTTAAGATCTTCTCGTCTTTTTTGTATGTGTGTTCTTCAGGCGAGTCTTTGATCTAGGTGCATGCCCAGGTACTTCACTGAGTCCTTGTGCGGTAATGTAGTGTTTCCTAGGAGCACAGGAGGGCAGTCTTCTGTGCGCAGAGCAAACGTAATGACGTAAATAAATAATCACCAATCGGGGAAGGTAATGACTGATTTTGATGAACAAAATTTTAATAATAATTATAAATTGTAATTACAATACATGGGTATTTGTGGAAAATAATTTTCATAAGTTTCTCAAATATATATTTTTAAATGAAACTTTCCACTCAGATTTTTTATACATCTGACAACTTGTTGAATTACAATTTGGCAAGGGAGGGTAATGAGATTACACGTGGTTTTTTCAGCCCCCTTAATTTAATATTAAACAAGAGCAAATATAATGATTAGCGAAAACAATTTTTCGATCAAGTTGGTCACTTGGAATCATAATTTTAACCACTCGCGATAACGACCCAGTTAAACATGATGACAAGACGCAATGTAACATTTTCTTTAGGACCTATAAGGTTCTCTTCATAATCTGTTTCATAATTATGTTTTTTTTTTTAATATTAGAAATGTAAAGAAAACAATTGTAAGTTTTTATGCCCAAATAAAACTAAATGTGTAAATAACGGTGAACGCGATTATTTATAAAAAAATATTTATTTAATAAAAAGTGTTTACAATAGGAAATGTACTACAAGACTAATTTACATATTTAATATTCTCATATTGAAAGCTATGACGAAATCGATGCGTCGGCAATTCCGGTCGCGCGTGTCGGCGTCGTACGATGCGTCGTCAGCAATCCTGCTGGTCTGCGGATTGCCTAACTCCTCCCTCCTTAAGACAGAAGCGCGTCCCGCAGCTTCCTGCAGCGTCCTCGGTGCGGAGTTCAAGTTGGCTTCGTTTTTCCCGCCTCCATTGCCATGCTTTCCATCCAATTGCTGCTGTTAGCGCCAAGTAAAGGCCTAGTGTCGACCAACTAGGCATGGCCATCATCATTTGCCAGTCGATAGTAGGTTCTTCTAGTGTTTTGGCGCGGTCCATGATTTTGTGGATGCTGTCCAGATCGACGTCTTCTAACTGCAGGCTGTACTCGATGCTATGCTCTGGTACAATTGATTGACTGGGAAGGGGTATGACCTCGTCTATTGAAACTGTATTGATGTTTGTCTTCAACGTCCGGTTGAGCACTTCCAGGTGACAGTCGCTTGTCAAGCTAGTTATATATATTCCCTTGGTCCTTTTGTACTCGGTTTTCCTGCCACAGTGGATAATTACAGTTTCTTCCTCAAGGAGAATAGTAAGCCACTTATTATTCTGTAACTGTTGAATTTTTCCTTGCTTGATGTTCATCTTGGCATGGGTGCAGTTGGTGTTTTGGTGTTTTATCAGGGATACCACGCAGTCTTCGGACTTGTCCAATGGTTGCGTCGTTAGTGACTGGCAGAGCTGTGTGTCTGGTGTTATCTTCTTGCAGTCTTCCTCTAGGTATGAATACTCATTGCTTCCCAGTGCTAGGTATTTGGCTTTGGGGATGATGGTGAGGCCATGTTTGTCGGGAATGGAGTATAGATGGATAAGGTCTAAGGGATTTTGATCGGTAGATGGGATATCCAATATGAATGTTAATGTGTGCTCTGTACTGTAGGCTTTAACGCTAATAGATTTCTCTATACTGTGTATATTCTGTATACTAACCGTATCTACAGGCCTGAACTCATTTATTTTTTGGATGATAATCATCTCGTTAATAAGGCTATGGGGACTTATAATACTAGGGTGCATTACCTCTAACTGAGCAAAAGTCATGGCATCTTCTAAGATTACCAATTTATCTAAAAGTAATTGCAAACTAAAGTTAATTTGGATGTATAAGTCTAGAAAGTGTATCCTATTTATAATAACATTATAATGACGAGTGGTATTCCTTAGTATTGCGCTTAATTTCTGTTGATTCTGGTTTACAAGATTGATTTGTTTGGTGAACTCGCCCGCAGCGTGTTCGGCTACATATAACGTTCGTTTTTGAGATGTAACGACTTTACTGACTGAATTGCGTAAACTAGATAATTCCTTTTCAAATTTAATAGCGTCATCATAATCTAAGTTACCTGTTATTGTTTTAATGATAGAACCTAAACCATTGATAATACCACGTCTAATTCTATGTTTTGGAGTTATGAATATTATTTTCTTACTTATCAAACTTATGCTATTTTCTATTTGATCTTTGTAGGTTCTATGTGAATCCTCATCTTCTTCAGCATGCTTAGTATCGGCATATATAACCATAAGCTTAAGCGCTGTTTCATGTAAGTATGAGACGTTATATACGCAAGCCAAACTAAAAGTGTTAACCTGCTTCAAAAGCTGGCCTTGTTTTAGAAGGAGGATTCCATTTACGTTATCTACAGGATTAAGGGTTACAGTTGCGGCTGCGTAGAGCACGAAGGCTCCTGTGATGAGGATCCTGGAACAAGACGGGGTCTACGTAAGAGCTTAAAATGAACTCTTATGGATTTTGAGTTCGGGTGATTACCTATAATCTCTGCTACGTTGTTAGGGTGCAGATGGATGATTTTGTAGGGGCCTTTGAATACAGGCTTTGTCTTGTCGCTCCTCGTTGGCTGGGCAACCTGTTTATAAACTGTTTCACCTACCTTAAACATCATTGCTTCGGCAGTCTGGTTTCTCTTTTCTATCACCTGTTCTTTATTTTTCGATACGTGAGCGGCTATACACTCCTGCACTGCTTCCGTGTTTTTTCGATGGTTAAGTACATAGTCCTGGTAAAACTCTTTCGGGTAGAAAAGTTCTAAGGGGTTCCTAGAAGCTGTGTGTCCAAACAAAAGCTCTCGTGGCGTGTATCCCGTTGTAGAGTGAATGGCGTTATTATACGCTATAATAGCATATTTCATCAGTAGCTGTATCGGATCATCTTTGTTGGTCATTCGTTGTATTCTAATGATTTCACCAATGGTTGAATGAAATCGTTCTATTGGGGAATTTGAGTTAGGGTTGTAGGGTGTCGTGAAGTGAATGTTAATGTCATGAGAGGCGCATATTTCCTTTATCACGTCATTGTCGAATTTCGTGTCGGAGTCTGTGGTGATTTTAAGTGGCAAACCTAAGATAGAAAATATTTGCAACAGTGCTTCCGCTATGTGAACACTACTAGATGCGTTTAAGGGCACAGCTTGTGCAAATTTAGAAAAATTATCTATTACAGTCAAAAATGTAGCGCCTCCTGTGGAATATAGATCCATGAATAGGTGTTATAAAGGTTTAGTGGGCGTCTCTGTTATAGCTAGTGTGGGTCTCACAGGATGTCTTTCGTATTTCGCCCTGAGACACACATCACATTGGTTTATGAATCTTTGGATAGAGAGTAACATATTGGGCCAATGATAATTTCTGAGGAGGTGTTTATGGGTTTCTTGGATACCTCTATGCGATGATTTACCCTCATGATACCGTTTTATCATCTCTTCTTGTTCGGTTTTATTTTCTATGACTGTGACACGTGACGTGCACCTTATCAATTTGGGGCCTCTGTCATTAAAGATTGTAGTATAAACTCTAGAAAAAGCTTGATAGAGGCTTTCATCATAGAAGTAACAATGGAAGATACGATTGGCGATTGTATGTTCTTTTAGGAATCGAATTATTTCAGACTCAGTGTTATTAATTGGGATAAAGACGTCTTTAATAACAGTTCTGGAATTAGTAGATCTATCTTCTACTCTATAAGAGGAGCCTGGGGTGGATCTAATATAAAATTGTTTAAGCTGTTTGTCTATTGCATCTGAAAGTATTGGTATGCCATTATTTTCATTATCAGGCTGTGTGTGGTTTGTCGAAACTAACTGGTCGGGGTCAATTATTGTAATGCTCATGGTGTCAGTGTCTTTGTCAGTATTTGAAGGAACAGCCCTACTGGTAGCGATGTCGTCGTCGTCCCTTATTTCCCTATTAATGTCGGTACTTAGCGGGTTGTTTTCTGCTTCAACATCTCTAAGTACGTCTTCTAATAGTCTATTTATGTTTTCATTATCGTCTTCTCCAGGGTTAACTGCTAAGGAGTCTACACTGTTATGGAAAATTTTTACTCTCGATAATGCGTCTGCGTTAGTGTTTTGTTTGCCCTTTTTATAAATTACTTGGTAGTCGTATTCGGCTAGTTTTAGTTTCCAACGAGTTAATTTCGAGTTGGGATCTTTTAAGGACATAAGCCACATCAAAGGTCTATGGTCTGTATAGATTGTAAACTTACGACCGTATAGGTAAGGTCTAAAGTACTTGGTCGCCCAAATGATTGCTAACAGCTCTTTTTCTGTGGTCGAATAACGAGTCTCTGTATCGGATAGTGTTCGTGATGCAAATGCAACGGGTTTGTCTGAGCCGACCGTTCCTTGTGAGAGAACAGCGCCTAAGGCGAAGTCCGAAGCGTCTGTTGTCAGGATAAACTGTTTGTCAAAGTCAGGGTACTGAAGAATCGGGGCGTTTGTCAAGATCTGTTTGCATTTTTTTACAGCATCAAGGAATTCATCTGTGTGTATGATCTTTGCATTCTTTTTTAAGCAAGCTGTCAGGGGTTTTGTCAACTTAGCAAAGTCCTTAATAAATTTCCTATAATAACCTACTAGGCCTAGAAATGCTTTGATGTCTTTTTGAGTCTGTGGTATGGGGAAGTTTAAGACTGCTTTGATTTTATCTTTGTTAGGCTTAGGCCCTGGTCGGTCAGTTCGTGTCCTAAGAAGTTAACCTGTTTCTGTAGAAACTCTGATTTATCTAGCTGTATTTTTAGGTTGTGAATTTTGAATCGCTCAAAGACTAACTTTAGTTTTTCATTATGGCTTTGCAGTGAAGTCGCTGCTATTATGACATCATCGAGGTATGTAAATACGTTATCCAGGCCTCTGAGGATGTGGTCCATGAGGCGCTGAAACGTGCTGGGCGCGTTTTTGAGCCCAAAGTGCATTCGCAGGAATTCGTAGTGACCTCTCTCAGTCGTAAATGCAGTCTTTTCGATATCGTCATTGTGCATTTCAAGTTGGTGGTAACCGCTTGCCAGATCAAGGGTCGTAAAATACTGAGCGCGTCCTAGTCGATCAAGAATGTAGTTAATATTAGGTAAGGGGTATTTGTCTTCTATAATTCTGTCGTTAAGTCGTCTATAGTCAATTACAAGTCTCCATTTAACCTTTCCAGAAGCGTCGGGTTTCTTTGGGACTATATGTACAGGGCAGGACCATGATGAAATACTTTCGCGTATGATTCCCTGTTTTAATAAATTATCAATTTGTTTCTGAATTTCAATACGTTGTTGAGGGGCTTGTCTGTAACTTCTAACAAAAATCGGAGTGTCGTCAGTTACTCGCAGTTGATGTTTCACCGCACTAGTAAAAGACAATGGTATGTTCTCGGAGTAAAATATTTCTCTATATTGATAACAAAGTTTAGTAATTTCACGCCTCTCTTCCTCGTTCATATGATCAGTTCGAATTTTCTTTAAGTTTTCACAAAGTTCTTTGTCAATGTCCGTACGCATTTGCAGTGTGTTAATTTCGTGTACTGTACTGTTATCTAGTAGTTGTGGGGGTAACTGTTCAAGGGGTAAAGTACAATTGTTGCTAATTATCTGTTGTTTATCGGTATAGTTAATAATAGAAGTTCTAAATGTCCCGTTTTGGACGGTTACAATGGCCGCGGGTGATTTTAATCCTTTAGTCCACTGAAAGTCGTCATGAATATATTGTCCGTCTAAATAGTTGGTCTTTATTACTATGAGTTTCTCGCAGTTAGGCTCCACCTTAAGTTTTTTTATGGGATAATCAAAGTAAATAGGTATTTCGGCATTAGTCGTTCGCAACAACTTGTTTTTCAAGTCTATGTTGCATCCTAGTTCTTTCAGTATGTCCACACCAATGAGTCCTTTGTATTTCTGGTCGAATTCGAATAGTAAGAACTTATAGGATTTATCGGACTTAAACTGTGGTGGTAGGGGCAAGACTATCATATGTTCGTGAAAGGATACACCGTGCGCGGTTTTTACATGGTAGGGTTCGCTTTCGATGCACTCCTCTAAACTAGTGCCTGCTATGGCATCGGGTGATATTATAGATCGTGAGGCTCCTGTGTCCAATAAAAACTTACCTTGGAATTCGGGGAGCTCTATGTAGGGGAGGTGATCTTTCCCGTGGTGATTAAGGTCTACCGTACTTATTAGCTGTTGTCCAATTGGGTCGCGTCCGTAGGAAAATCCTGGTAGCTTGGTCCTCCACTTGGTATCTCCTGTGAGTACTCCTGACTGTAGTCCTGTTCTTGGTCCTGTAAATTATTACCAACGTACTCACCGTTGTAGTATGGCTCGTAGTTCTCTGGATAACCATTTTCTGAAGTGGGCTGACTGGGCTGTGTATAGAAAAGTTCCTCAGACGTAAAGCTAGGCTTTTCGGGCTTATTAACTGACCTCATAGTGACGTCAGATACCCTCTGCGGTGGGTTCAATGTTGGCGGGGTATATTTGGTTGTGGTCTAAAATTACCTGAGTTCCTGAAGGTCCCTGAGCCACTAGGCCGGGCACCTTGATTGGGTCCATTTCTCCATGGACCTCTCTGCTGGTTCTGGTCTGGGACCCAGTTGTTACGTGGTGGAAAGTTACGACTAAATCCTGGTTGATTAGCTAGGGGTGACATGGAGTTAGGCTTAGGTATTTCTTTCGGTTTGGCTTGTAAGGAAAGCGAATTGAAACTGTTATTAAATCGATTAAATGCTAAACGCGCTTCCTCTTGTCTAGCCGCTACTATTGCCGCTTCAAGGGTCGTGGGCCTCGCTATCCGCACGCCTATAGATACATGGAAGTCGAGATGATTCACATATTGGTCTATTACCATATTCTCATAATATGTTTTATCTGAATGCCTACCAATCACGTTTAGCGTATCTAACACCTCTCTTAAACGTTTACCAAAAGATTCGGCGTCTTCATTTTTATTACGCCGCAAGCGGGTCAGTTCCTGCATCAGCTGAATTTCGTTACGAGGTTCTCCTAACCTACGGGTCAACGCAGCTTTAACGGATTCCCAGCTGTCTACTATCCCCTCAGACGCTATGGCGTCGACGGCAGAACCACTCAATTTGCTTTTAATTAAACACACAACCGCGGGGTTAGCCCTTACGGGTGCCTCTAACAATGATAGCACATTCTCTACCTCTCTAATGAAATAATTAAGTGTTTTCTTGTTACCATCGTACTTCGGTAACAAGTCAGAAACGAATTTAAATGTGGTTAACTCAATATTCGCCATTATTATTTAAAATTGAATAAACTACGTTACAAAATATTAAACACTCTTATCGATCTCTCTGCCTACTCTATATGTCTGCAGGAGCGTGAACTTAAAACAATTAGATCTATATTACTTCGCTAGCAATTTCGGCTAAAAATAAACACAAAGGTAATGCAATCTCATATACCTACTTATTATGCACTGCGAAACGTATACCGCAAGTTTAGCGCGTATACGAACACCGATTTAAGAGTGCCAAAATATAATGTTATTTGTATGCAGCGATATTAGCCTACACACAAACACATAAAACATTCAAAGAATACGACAGGAAATATAGCACAGGAACCGGGAATACAACAAGCACTCACCCTAGTATCCTCTGCATCTCCTAGTCGGGCCTTGTGGTACAGCAGGACCTCCGATTCTCAGGATCTCCCGCTGGGTAGTCGCCGTCCGTAGATTCGTATGTGTGATCGCGAAGATAACGATAGATACCGTTCACTCAGGCTGAAGAGTTCTATTCGAAGCTAGAGTGTCGCGATCCTACCGACTGCGCCAGATAAATAACGGTGAACGCGATTATTTATAAAAAAATATTTATTTAATAAAAAGTGTTTACAATAGGAAATGTACTACAAGACTAATTTACATATTTAATATTCTCATATTGAAAGCTATGACGAAATCGATGCGTCGGCAATTCCGGTCGCGCGTGTCGGCGTCGTACGATGCGTCGTCAGCAATCCTGCTGGTCTGCGGATTGCCTAACTGTAGTCGTACTGTTTTCGTCTTTTCTTAACAGGAACAAAAACAAGCTCTTTCCTAGATTACGTAGAGATCGTGTATATAACAAGTCGATAACTTTTTATTGTGATAACTACTAAGATATAAATTAAGTTTCTATTTGAAAAGTAAATAATACAGTCGCATAGACAATAAATAACATATTTACGATTTACCTGTATTGCCCGGAAATATTATTACCTGCATGCGTAGAAGGAGAACAGTAGAAGTAGCGCCAAAACGGTTAAAAATGAAAACAAGTAGCTGCTTTCACGAGCCTGTTCAATCTTCATCCTTTATTAATTGGTATTTTAACTTTATTATATCTTTGACCTATTAAACCCAGGTTTTTGACGGTAAAGCCGTAGAGGTCAGATAGACTGCCTCCGATTGCAAATGATTGCAACCCTCTATAGTAACTTTACATAATTAATTTTATTCCATTCTTTATTTAATGCTTGCTAAAGATTTTTAGAATACTACGATAGTATATACTGCTGAAAATAGTGATAAGAAGCGACTTTTGGAGCAGAATCATTCTAAGTTACTTAAAAACTAGTATTAAAGGCTTTTTTCTTTTGCCTATAATTATGAATAGATTTATATAAAACTATCAGGCAGTTTTAAATCAATTGATGTCTTATTTTTATATTTGGATTGTGTCACGGTTCCTAAGAAGTATGAGGAATGATCACCCGTGGCAATTTTATACATAGAATGAAAAGAAACAATATATGGGATTGACATATGTTTACGACTGCCATAAACGTCAAAATATGTATATTTTGTATGAATACATTGATTAATCTATTCCATTATACGAACGCTTGTGCCACTTGTCTTGGGGGCTGAATATGAATAATTTGATGACACGGTGGGCAAGGAACCTTAATGTGCAAGTGACGCAAACTCGTGAGTGTATATTGATTTTTTATATAACACTACACAATTTGAGTCTACCGTCTGTAGAGGCTTTATCAAAAATATGCATCGGTGCTGCTTCGCATCACTCAAGCGGAAATTGCGCATCGATAGTATGAAAAATTGGAGTATTATGTACCAAAGATACATTTTAATATATATTTTATGTAAATATTTATGAAATCAAGTATTTTGAAACAAAATGAAGATAATGCTTATAAAGATTAAGTACGTAATCGGTATCGAAATAACATTGTTTTTAAAGGATTCTTTCGCAATTTATTTGTTGTTATTATTTTTACTCCGTAGCGATTCTGTCGCTTGGGTTACTTTTCAGCGAAGGACACGTCATGGGGGATTAAAGATGGTGGATGTATCATAGTTTGCAGTGTGAGCTATCCATGGAGGACAGAATATGATTAATTTACTTCTCAATGGAGCTATCTCAAAGTACTTGCTTGAACTATTAGTAGTGTAACTCTCACCGAGATATTTACTATTTTTTTTTATATTTTCGAGTAACACTATCACCGTGAATGACCAAGTCAATCGCAAATCATACTTGAACTATTTTAAATTGTTGGGGTTACTATTTACGCATAATAAGCTCACAGTGTCAAATTTTGTATTGTTGCATTTCACATTGTCTTGGGTTTCGTTAAGTAAATAGTAAATAGTAATAGTAAAAAAAAAATTTTATTTCAATGTAAAATATTCTCCGAGAATATCAAGTAACCGTAATGTTATACAGAGTATACAGAGTTGTGACAAGCAAGAGGTTCTTCAATATTGTGTTTAATGGCTACGTACATAATAAACAGAATTATGAAGTAATTATTTTTAATAAAACATTAGGTATACGTCGAAATAGTACTTAATTTGTTGGATATTTATTTACTTTTGTGGTAGTTTTATAGAGAAATTAAACTACATACTGCGTAACAAACTCAGTAGTTAGCCGATAGATCTAGAAATAAAAAAACTTTTATGAAATGAAAGATTAGATGTTGATGCAAGCAGTTCTTAAGTTAAAATTAATATAAAGTTGCCTTCAGAAGCTACTGAAGAAGAATGAAAAGAGAATAGCATTTCTTACGCTAACAAAGTAAATATGGATTTTATATGTCGAGGCCAACTAGCCTAATCAGCGGTCCAATAAACTGCCTAGGCACTTTACTAAACGGCGGCATTCAATTAACGGCCTGATTGGTGTTCATTTAATTAAACGGCTAGGCAAATAGCTTGGATCAGTGACGTCTAACTACTTGCCTATAGCCATTCAATTAAATAGTTAGAAAAATGACTTATTTCTGCATGGTTATAAAAAAAAACCGAATAAATTGAATGGCGCTGTTTAGTTAACTGCCTAGGCAGTTAATTGGACGGCTGATTAAGCTAGTTGGCGGCGACATATATATTATGTTTTCACACAAAAACGGCTGCACCGATCTGCACGATATTTGACACAGTAATACATTATAGTCTGGAAAAGATAGTCTCTAACTACCGGGGATAGATTACTGCAACAACCTCGATAAAAGCTTACAAGAGTTACAAGTCTTTAGTTAGAATTGTTATTTAGACATTTGATCATAAATTTATTGGTACATGATAATTTACAACCAGTCAGTTTTACTACTAATATAGTAGAACGATCCGTAATAGCACAGATTACTAAACAGCTGTAAGTAAGTAGCAACTGCCAAGATACGATTAATAGATCGTTATTATAAATTATTTAATAACGGAAGAGTTTTTAAGTACGTTTTACCGCAGTTATGCTGGTATATGTAAACATCGAACGTCAATATGGCAGATACTTAATTTATCAGGAAGTTCCAATAAGCTATCAGTTTTTTACACGACTGCCCAAAAAAGGAGTGTATTGTGTTTAGGGTTCACGTATGTATGTATGTGACTTTCTGTGTGCCACCATATCTCCTAAATACCTGTAGGTACCGATTTACATGTGTGGGGTATCATTAGAATCCTTGCAATTCAAATATGAAAAACAAAAAAAAATTGAATTAAGGCGCCAAAACAGATGTTTCAAATTTTTTTTAATTCCTAAACCTATCGAGTGGGGTATCAAAATGAAGGACTTTAAAAGACAATTTCAAATATATATGCAACTTATATAACTAATCTTTGTAATTTAAAATAAGAAATGATATTAATAAATAATTTAAAAAATTAAAAAACACGACTGCCCAATTTATAAAGAACTAAAAAGTAAAAAACAAGAACGAAACAGATAAATAAAAATTTCATTGCAGTCGGGGGACACTTCTCTGGAACTTTGTTAATCTCTGTTCGTCCCCCGACTGCAATGAAATAATTAAAAAAAATTAAAAATACGACTGTCCAATTTATAAAGAACTAAAAAGTAAAAAACAAGAACGAAACAGATAAATAAAAATTTCATTGCAGTCGGGGGACACTTCTCTGGAACTTTGTTAATCTCTGTTCGTCCCCCGACTGCAATGAAATTTTTATTTATCTGTTTCGTTCTTGTTTTTTACTTTTTAGTTCTTTATAAATTGGGCAGTCGTGTTTTTTAATTTTTTTAATAATTTTTTATGTGTTTATTGTCCACATCCTGGAACCCATAACGCAAGCTAGTTTAGTTATTCTTACCCTGGGTCTAAATAGCGCTGTGTAGAATGATGTAGGATATTTAAGTATAATAATTATCTATATATTAATTAGATCAAAAAAATATTGTTTTGGTAGTGTATGAGGCTCCATGAAGGTCTTTGGAACCTAAGTCAACCTAACGGCAAATCTGTACAGCTACTGATGCACTAAATAGGCTTTGGCATCGGCTGTTCTGTCGAAGTTGAGGAGTCAGACGGCAGTTAGTCGTTATACCTATATGAAATTGCAGAAATTTTCTTACAGATTCGTGAGTTCATTATTCCTGTAATTTAATAGCTATTTCCATTATTTATAATTTGTTTGAAAGTTGATTTCAAGATTTTACAACTCTGTATTAAATTTTGTTTTTATTGGCCGCTTGATAAATTAAATTCGATCTTCAAAAACAGTACTTCCTAAATGCTATCTATTTTGATGATAAATTTCGTATTACTTTTTACAGCTGTCACTTTTCAAAAACGTAATAAAAGTTGCTGGTAGCTTAATGTTGTCTCATTCATACACAAAAAAAAAAACATAAAAGTTGGATTTGTCATTCCTAAAAAATAATGCAAAAATGTTAGTACTGCAAATTGGGTTTCCTCCGATTTCTTCAATAAAACCGCAATTTCATATGTAACGACCTATTATAAATTATAGCGTTTTGGTTCAGTTTTGTTTATAAACAACGTTTTAGATAATAGGGTTGTAAAAATTGTCTAGACTGCATAGGTCTTCATGTTTGACATTATTGATGAAGATCGACGAATGAATTGGCAAAGAATTCACATATCTGATGCAGATGGAAGAATAATTAGAACAGAGTGCAATCATTACAGTAAGACCAGATAGTAATGATTACACAATATTATTAGTTTACAACAAAATGAAAGGTATACGCATCAGACCTTGTTATTTGTTGCACAATACGAACTGGTCTAGCTGGGTCCAGACTGATCACAGATCTTCAGTGTTGCTATTAGCGTAACTTTGTTCTCGATGCCCTTGATCGGTCTATACATCAACTAACTCATTAATTTTATATTCGAGAGTTATCATGGTCGCAATACTAATATTATAAATGCGAAAGTAACTCTGTCTATCTGTTACACTTTCACGCCCAAATTACAGAACTAATCTTGGTGAAATTTATTATAAAGATAGATTAGAGTTTGGAAAAGGACATAGATTATAAATAACAGCGATAACCGATACCGAGCATTGGGTAGCAGCTAGTATTATTAATTTTCTAGAACATACCGCCATCTAGAATCAAACTAAGAAGAACCTTACATACTTTTTGGGTATAAATACACAATGACAGTTGGTTGTGGACGGCCATTGACAGTTGACAGATGGCAGTTTTTTCACGGAAAATATCGAAGTTAATCCACAACACAGACTAGAAAGGCTCCCATTGAGTTTGCAAAAGACTCAGAGATGATGATAGAAATGACCCAGACCAATGCAAATATCAGAAATAGCAATCGAACAATATTGCCAATCTATAAATTTTAGTAATACTTATCGGGTTAAAGTTTTGTTATGCAACTATTATGCAGGTCATCAATCAAAATACATAAATCGATGAACCCCAGTAGCAACGCAGTTTGACAGTTGCAGTTGTAATCGTAAAGTTTTGCGGTTTTTATAGACGATGTATCACATTATGTTACTTCACCCGACGTTAAACTAGGGTGAGGTCCGAAAAAGGACACTATTCTAAATGCTAATTCTTAAATGTCTTTCTTTAGTTCGACAGCATTGAAAGATGCCTTTTTACGTTCTGAAGTTTCTGCATTTTTTTATCCCACTTTTACTAGTTGCAACTGTTATTTGATATTTTGTAAATAAACACAAGTTATCTTGACTAAAATGTTAATGATAAATGAGCCTATATCGTAATTAATTGCTAGACGTAGGCCAGGCCTACCCCAATGTGCGTGGCTCCCGATCCTCCGCCTTCTGCATCCAGTCTATCCCAGCTACGATTTTACGAGTAGTAGGTATGTATACAAGTCACGTCGTATCAGGAGGTCAAAGCGAGGAGAGAGAAGAGTGACGATTACTCCACCGACAAGACAGCTCATAAGTTTAAAGTGAGAGGTATGTGATGTTTTTTTTTTTCAAATATTTATGGTCTCAGTTATTCCTCTTCACTCCTCTACCTTCGTCAGTTCAGCTCCTCGAGACAAATGGCAATAATACGTTTGTTGAATAGAACGATCAGTGTATGGGACTGACATACGTTGACGCCTGTCTTAAACGTCAAAATATGTATCAATCTATTTTACAAAACGACAACCAACGATTAACCATTTGCCTTGGGGCTGCTGTACTCGACACTAACTACGAGTTATATCATAAATCATTACATGAAAGTAATTAGGCGATAGACGACCAAACATTATAGGCTTATAGTACGTGAATAAAAAGTTATACAGTGTTACGTGTCCAATAGGACGTGTTATGAAAGCCTCTGGTAATTGTAGGCCGTACTTTTGTTACTTTTCACCGTACTCACACGTCAGAAGCGAAGTGATGGTGTTATAGGACTGATGACTGTGTGTCAATCATTGTAGGCCTTATTTAATCTGGGCTAAGATTGGATTGTGTTAGATTGCTCGTTTTTCTAACACCGTGATGGCCCATTAGCGGTCCAGATATAAAAAGACATCAATTTTATTTATGTATGTTACTGCAGGATTTAATCTTAAGTACCAAAGAACTGTTTCTGGGTTTGGTGCATTTTGTTTTGTTCGGTAGACTAGATGCATTACGATGGTTCTACTATGATGGCCGTGCAAAATGGAGCAGGAAAAGCTTTGAGGCAGATCCAGGCTCTTCGGGGAGAGTCTCAGATGCGACGGGGATAAACAATGATGTTTGCTCTACACACAGTTTACAGCAATACTATCGCCACCTTTTACGTAGTGTAACATTTACAACGCGTGATTAAGATTTTTGGCTGCCATTCTGCTCCGCTCGCAAAAAACATTTCGCCTTAATTAAAACTGCACCTTTATAATTGCATAAGGACCTCTCCCATTAATCTAAATTGATCGGTGCGAGTTACATACTTAACCTTTAGTACCTTTCACCTCATTATGTTAAATTAAATACATCGGCTCATAATTGGCTGTCTGAACCCAAAGCGTAATCCGGTATGGTTCAATACTTCCTCTTACAAAAACAACACAGGAAAAAACCGGTCAAGAGCGTATCGCCACGCGTAATGTAGGATTCACATTGGTCAAGATTAGGGTAATTTGTAGAAATAAGTTAGATGAGGTTTTTTGGGCCCCATCAAGACCTATAGAAGCAAACCAATGTATGTCTGATTTTTTTTTGACGGGATGTTCACTGGCAGATATGATACGGTTATAAAACATAATTTAGGTTACCTTTAATTAAGAAAGATAATTGTGAATCTGCGCCGATAATTAAAATTCAAATCTAAGCCCACACGAACAAAGCAGCCGGTATATCTAGTAAAGAATAAGCTTAAGTAAACGATTCACAATCGCCCACATTAATTGGTTTTATTGTAGACTAGCTGTTGCCCGCGGCTCCACCCGCGTGGATGTCGGTTATCGCTTAGTGTTGATCCGACGCTATTGAGCATTAAATTCGCCTCTCTACTCAACTTTGTCCTCGACTATGTACTCACCTCTGTTCTCGACTTTCTACTCGCCTCTATATTCGACTCTCTACTCGCCTCTATACTTGAATTTATACTCGACTCTCTACTGACTTCTCTGTTCCCCTCTCTACTCGACTTTGTATACTTCTCTATACTTGCCTTTCCATTGGCCTATCTACTTGCCCATCCATTCGATTCTCTTTTCGCCTCTCTACTTGACTCTCCCCACTCGCCTATCTACTCGCACCTCTACTCAACTCTGTATTCGATCTCTACTCACCACTACATTCATCTTTCCACTCGACTCCCTATTCGCCTCTCTACTCAACCATTTACTGCATTCTATTTGGCTCTATAGTCGCATATCTACTCGCCCCTGTAGTCGACTCTACTCGACTTTCTATCTTTACACGCCTATCGATCAACTCGTCTCTATAACAATCTCTACTCGCCTCTCCACTCGTTTCTATATTTGGTTCGCTACTCGACTATGCCCATTCCGAAGCTCTAATTCACCTTTGTACCAAATTTCATGAGGACATCTTAAAAGAAATTCTTACTATTTATGCCATATTCACCCCTTTTTTGTGCCAATGAAAACTTAGAAACTTTAATCCCATAGCCCTATTCCCCTTCCCCCCTCCCCCTTCTATCCCTTTTTTCGCGATAAGGGGTAGCCTATGTCCATTTCCAACCTGTAATCCATCTCTATACCAATTTCATCAAGATATCTTCAAAATTGTCAAACTTACATACCCTTGCCCTATTCCACCCCTGCAACTCCTTTTTTCGCAATAAAAGGTAGCCTATGTCCATTTTCGAGCTCTAATCCATCTCTGTACCAAATTTCACCAGGATATCATCATAAATGACAAACTTTCATAGTAACTATCCAGTCCTTATCCCTCCCCCACCCTTTTACCACATTATTCGCGATAAAAGGTAGCATATGTCCGTTATCAAGCTCTAATTAATCCCTGTACCAAATTTCATCAGGATATCTTCAAAACAAATCAAACTTTCATACCTTATGAACCCCCCCCTCCCTCCCTCCCTGTGCCTCCATTTTCGCGTCAATAGATAGCCTATGTTCGGCCCCAAGCTTCAATCCATCTCTGTACCAAATATTTCATCAGGATGTCTTCAAAACTGGCAAACTTTTATCCCCTATAACCCCCCCCCCCCCTTTATCCTCGTCTTTCGTGACAAAAGGTAGCCTATGTTCGTTCCCAAGCTTTAATCTATATCTGTACCAAATTTCATCAGGATATCTTCAAAAAAGACAGACTTTCTTCCCATAGCTATATCCCCCCCCCCCTTCTACCCCTTTTTGCGATAAAAGGTAGCCTATGTCCGTTCCCAAGCTCTAAACTATCTCTGTACCAAATTTCATCAGGAAATCTCCAAAAATGACAAATTTTCATCCCAAGGCCCTAGTCCCCCCCTTCTACCCCCCTTTTTGCGATAAAAGGTAGTCTATGTCCTTTCCACAGGTTCTAAACTATCTCTGTACCAAATTTCATCAGGAAATCTTCTAAAACGATAAGTTTTATCCCAAGGCCCCGGTACCCTCCCCCTCCCCTTCTTCCCCCCTTTTCGCGATAAAAGGTAGCTTATGTCCGTTCCCAAGCTCTAAACTATCTCTGTACCAAATTTCATCAAGAAATCTTCAAAAATGACAAACTTTCATCCCAAGGCCCTAGTCCCCCCCCCCTTCTACCCCCCTTTTCACGATAAAAGGTAGCCTATGTCCGTTCCCAAGCTCTAATCTACCTCTGTACTAAATTGCATTAAAATATCTTCAGAAATGACAAACTTTCATAAAAACTTTCATCCCCTATTTCCCCCCCTTAAACCCCCTTTCTCGTGATAAAAGTTAGCCTATGTCCGTTCTCAAACTCTAATATACCTCTGTACCAAATTTCATCAAGATCGGTTCAGTGGACTAGGCGTGAAAGCGTAACATACAGACAGACAGACAGACAGACAGACAGACAGACAGACAGACAGAGTTACTTTCGCATTTATAATATTAGTATGGATTCATGTCTAACTACAGCGGGCTCTAAGAGTTCCATTGTGATTACGGAACCCTAAACAATGATTGAATTGGAACATGAGATTGTGATCAAGATTCTGTGGATCATTTTAATGTTACGTGTATGTGTATGTTTGTTTACATGTTTTTGCAAGACTATTGTTCGCTTCGGAGCGTTAAATTAGAATCTTGGAGGCTTTGTTGGATTTACTAAACCGAGTTAACGAGTGTAGATGTGTTAATAAGTATTGTGTGTGCTATTTTTTTTTGTAATATGGAGTCGTAGTTGTGAAATACATTTACAGTGTGTATTTTATTAAGTAAATAAATAAATAATATTTATTTGTGGTAAAAGAGTGCAAAGTTGCTTTAAACCGCGTGCTTATTTGTATACCGAGCAAGCGAAGCATTCTAAAATTGAATCAAGAGCGCAACGAGTTGTTCAATAATTAGAATCCTGAGCGTTAGCGAGGGAATCAAACGAGCACGAAGTGAAAAATCTTTGTACTCGAGTGCAACACGTAACTTTTCACCCTACCTCAGCAAGGAAATGATAAATTGACGCGTGCGAAGTAAATTTAAAAAAATACACCATGGAGGATTTTATATCAATGTTTTAGTCATTTTTATTATGTATGAATTGTATGATGCAAACTAACCAGGTAAAGTGCGAAAACGAGCTTTTTTTAAAACTAAAATTCGAAATTTATTTAAAAAACTTAAACTGCAGATTATTTAGTTAATATGCATATTAATGGAATCTGCACTGTAACGGTAACACGGATTTACAAACACACTTAGATTCTATTCTTTTGTAAATACAATTACATACGTACCTAGACCAGTGCAAATACCCATATTCAAACATACAAATATTTGCACTCGAACCCGCTCCTCCTGCTTAGCGGTCGCGTTCCCTACCACCACGCCACATAGGTTATTATTATTAAATGGTATCTATTAATAATCACTTATTATACAATATTGCATCTTCTTATGCTAAAATCTAATTGCTATTGCGCCCACGCATCTGACAATAATATCTAGTATGGCGCTAACACAAACAACTTTCTAAAGATGCATACTCAAAGTGCACATTTTGGGTATCGTTTGTCAAATTGATGACTATCAAAATGGAATAGTGGTTTTTAGAGGTGTTCGGAATTGAAAGCGTAGTAGATAAGATCATTTTACACTTACCTAATACCTCTTAAAGTTGTAAAATACGAAATCATTAAACTTAAGTCTATATACATACAAATGTATGACACACTTCAAAGATGGTTGGCATTCATTTTTCTTTTTAAGATGACGCTGATATCGCGTTATATATTTTTCAAAATCTCCCATATAGTTTTATAAAAGTAAATTATGGATAATAATTAATTAATAAAATGTATACGTAACCCTAATAAACCTCATTATTTAATGGTTGTTTATTTTTTGCTGTCGTATTACATTGCAAAATAATGGCGTCCGGCTCTCTCGTTTATCAATGCGAAACTTAAGAATAGGATATTATAAAACACCTTTATAATTTTACTGCAAGAGTTTTACATACCTACTTATTCCATTTGGTCAGGGCAGTGATTCTGCTATTATTTTTTTCATGACAAAGCCACCGCGGTACCACAGACACTGTAACCAATGCCATTTAACTTTAGACTTTACTGCTATACAGGGTGTAATCGTTAAGTGTGTCCAGGCGATTATTCCGTAACTATTACAGATATCAAAAAACTTTAAAGTGATATCTAAAATACGTTACCTAATGAGCAAAATGACATCAATAACTTTTTAAAAATCAAACGAGAGGTATCTAATATTTTGATATTAAACACTCCCATACATTTAGTATGAGATTAGTAGAAAGGTTTTAGGTACGTACACCAGAAGGGACTTCTCTATCTGGGTACTTTCTTCTGTAGGCGATAATGGCCGCTCTTTTGTAGTAAATTTTTAGCATATCTCTCTTTTCTCTTTTGGAATAGGTATGCCATTTTGCAATCAATAAATGAAACAATCACGATTATTATCGCAAATTAAAAAAACAACAAGTAATTGGCGGGAACAATAACCCGAGATAAAAGTTTTGAATTTAGAACGAACAACAAAGAGTATCTTTTTTTTTGTAGTGTTTTTTCAGTTAGCTTAAATTACTTAATGCGATATTGAAACACGGTTTATTACTAATTTGAAGTGGAAAATTAATTTGCACGTGTATCTACTTGAAAATCATCATTTTCATGTTATACGTAATCATAAAATATGATTAAGGTAAAATGAGTACTAGATCACTTAAAATAAGGAAACTAAAACCTTTATACTAATCTCATACTAAATGTATGGGAGAGTTTAATATCAAAATGTTAGATACCTCTCGTTTGATTTAAAAAAAGTTATTGATGTCATTTTACTCATTAGGTAACGTACTTTCGATATCAGTTTAAAGGTTTTTGATATCTGTAATAGTTATGGAATAATCGCCTGGACACACTTAACGATTACACCCTAAAGTCTTAAATTAAATGACAATCTTGTAGAGTGAATGAAACATGTTATTAACTCTTTCTCTTTTCATTTTGGACTTTAAACCACAGCAATAAAGTCGAAAATTTTATGACATTTAAAGCAATAAGCGGATTATGTTTTGGTTATTATTAGAAGACTTTATATAAAACAAAGGTGTGCCTTATCTACATTGATTATTATATTAAACTAGCTGATGCCCGCGTGGATTTCTGTTCCAGAGGCCGTGACGTCTTAACCCTTTTTTAAATTTTTCTCTGCCTAAGAACCATCCTCGTACTGCAAGGAGTACCAACTTAAAAAAAATAGTAAAATCGGTAAAGCCGTTCACGCGTGATGGCATGACCAAGGATTCATTTTTAAATATTATAACCACCTTTTGCCCGCGGTTGCGCCCACGTGGGGTACCGGTCCTTCGCCCGCACTGAATACCTACACCTCTTCTCATCACAAACCTCTAGTCTCACCTACTTTTTATAATATTTGTGCGGATTTATTTTAGCCAAATCCATCCTGAGGTTTTCGTGTGAAACACTTAAACTATTGGTGTCGATTTTGTGTTGGCTTCAGCTGTTGATTTGTACTCGACATCTACGTATTACATCATAAAATTTACGAATATTTGTTACCCACTGGCAAAATTATCAAAAAGTTAAACTTTGTATTATTATCACTTATCTAGTAAAGACTAAACAATGATGTCTAACATAATTCAATAATAGTATCTAATGATGTAAAATACCAACTGATTCATTTTTATTAATGTACCTGAGTAATTAACTTCAGCGATTTGTACGGTTATTTCTAATGTGAAATAAACAGTTCCACAGAAATTGCATTTAATATCTAGTCTTGGACTAGTTGAGCAACACAGAATTTTTATAAAGAATTCGCTTTAATTTGGCAATAAAGTTGTTTCATTTTCGCTAATAAATTCGCTTCAAATTCGGTCATAACCTCGTAAGTTAAATGTAGCCGTAGCCATGATTATACATAATATGATTTATTAGTGTTGTTCCCATCGCATAATTACATAGAAAATCGCTAAATCGCACACACACGACTCAGCGCAGGACCTTATGTACCTAGTTTCAGCTTGAATGAAGTTTCATTACAAATTCAGTTGAACCAAAGGTTTATTCTTGTCAAGTCAAACGAGGCAGTTAAGGAATACATAGGACACTTTTGAACGTATAATTTTTTTGTGGTCTGGTGTAACCACAAGATATCAGGGCCCTGATTCTGCTATTATTTTTCTCATGGTAAAGCCACTGCGGTACCACAGACACTGTAACCACAGCCATTTAACTTTAGACTTTACTGTCATAATGTTAAAGTCTTAAATTAAATGTCAATCTTGTAGAGTGAATGAAAAATGTTATACACTCTTTCTCTTTCCATTTTGGACTTTTAGAAAAGTAAATATTTTATGCAATGTCAGCGGTATGACAGAGGTGTTGTTATGTTATAA
Source organism: Eilema caniola (assembly GCA_949126895.1). NCBI lineage: Eukaryota > Metazoa > Arthropoda > Insecta > Lepidoptera > Erebidae > Eilema > Eilema caniola. Next base: position 7,698,214 of record OX421460.1, on the reverse strand, counting down.
AATTAGCAGAATCGAGGGTCAGAACGTCAACAACTTTCATAAAGTAATAGCATTAACATAATAATATTATTGTAAAAAACATGTTCAAAAAATTCGAAAACTTATTAAAAACGTCTGTCAACCACCAAAACGCCATAAATAATACATGATAAGAAAATGAAGACTAGTATACCTACTTACGGCTCATACGTTCAGCCACATATACTTATATGCACTCAACGGATGCGAGGCGTGGTAAGTGGTTCATCCCTTCCATATATTGTAGATAAAAAAAACTTTTCATCAAATAAAAGAGAAAGAATGGATGAAAGAAGCCTGCCGAAACGGATTTAGCAAGTGGGGGTGAAAGGTATTAAGGGTCAACATAGGCATACGTAATCGAGGACATTCATGAAAGCGAGCATATTATATGAAAACAATTGGGTATTTGACTGACTAGTCAAATTAGTTACTTTTACTAAACTTCAAAACGGTAATATAAAAGGAAAATTGTATGAAAAATTTATTTGTGATGTAATAATATTTATAGGTAAATCATTTACTATTATAGGTTGGGTGGATGATAATAAGCGAGGGCGCCAATAGTTCGAGGGACTTAATAAGTCTTTAACCCGAGGTAAACACTGAGCTTTTCTTTACGAATACAAGGAAAGTAAAAGGTTTTCCACTACCGCTTTAGCCTCTTCTGTTATAAAATCAGGCGTTAAATTCATATCAGAATCAGATGAACTCATTTTATAGGTACAAATCTCTGCTATAAGGAAGTATAAACAAAACCTTCAAATCGAAAAATAAATGAAGATCGAATTGCCGCTTTTCCGCCTATTTTGTTTGTTTTTTTTTTCTGTGGCCGGCCAGCTTTTCAGCCTTTATTTTTCATTTTCATTATTGAAAGAATGGTAAATATTTTGCCTAAATCTATGTTATTTTAATTAAATTGTTGAAACTAAACTAAAGTTATTTCAAAAATATATATTCTTTAATCAATAGTTAACTTTATTTTATTTAAATTTTACATCGCGCTGTAATTGAGTGGCTGTATAGAATAAAATAATAAAAACGATAAAATAAGTATCGACGCTACTTTTATCACTCTTTTACCATTCTTTTTTAACAAGTTTTTTTTTTAAACAGAAAAATAATCTTCGGAAAAGTGGTGTGACTATATATCTAAACTTTAATATTACAAATCTGAAGAGTTTGTTTCGTTGAACGCGCCAATCTTAGGAACTACTGGTTCAAACTGAAAAAAAATCTTGGTTTGAATAATTCGTTTATCGAGATGGTTATAGGCTACGTATCATCACGCTAGTAACAATAGTGGGCCGACTAGTAACCATAAATATCAACAAATACAGGAATAACGGGCTAAGACGAGGCCGGTCGACAATTGTATATGTTCTGTAAAAAAACTACCCACTGTATTCGTAGGCATAGGCATTCTATGTATTTCAGTGAGCGGATCTTTTACGCAACGCAACTTGAACTTTGATACCGATTGTATTGAATAACATGCCGCATTGAAGCTTATTTATCAAGGTCGCTGACGCAATGTACGGTCAGCAACAAAACCACTGCAATTTTCTAATTAACACCTAATCTCGCCGTGTGTAAAACTCACCTTGACGTAACCAAAGACCGTTACAATTATAATGGCACTTGGTTTTTTGTTTTTAGTATTTGTTCATTGCTGTCTTTACATGTAATTGGTAGAAATACGTACCTGGTTTAGAAACGGCTATAGGTAAACGCCGGCATGTAGAAACTCCGCTACGCTGCCTGTTCACGATAGGCAACTAATACCTGTCCCTCTTGACAATTGCAATAGGTTTGTAGGATATAATAGAATAGATTGATCTATTTATGTGATAGACGTACATTGACGACTGTCATAAATGTCAAAACACGAGTCAATTCCATACATTCTTCATTCTATTTTACAATACGCCGGCCAATGGATTGCCACTTGTCTAGGGGCGCTTGTAGGGTATAGCTGAGGTTCCCCCATAAACAGGGACCTTGATGGAAGATACAGGTTTTTTTTTTCGTTTGATTCCGATATAGCCATATCAAAGCTAGCTTCGTAAGGCAGTACTAGTAAGCACTGCTTGCGGGTTTAGTTAAATTAAGTTCAACTTTTGTGAGGTGAAACCAGAAGACGTATCTCAATGAGAAAGGAGCCGTCTCTACTGAAAGAATGCGGTTTGCTGTACTGAAATGATACTTACTGCTAGATTAAAAAGTTCCTGAACTGACATAAACAATAATATTTTTTATAATGTTCCGAGCCCATCAAGGTCTTCTGAATCCCAACAAACCCCACCTGGTAGCCGGCACACACCTGTTGAACAAAGGTTTTGAACCAAATGCACTGACGTTATGGCTATCCTCTCTGGGTTTGGGTTAGCCATGTTAGACGGAAGTTGCTGACCTAAAAGTAAAGAAAAACCAATATATAAAGAAAGGTCTCCGGGTAACAAAGAGCAGGCTTTGGATGCAGTCGACATTAGCGCTCAATAACGTGCTTAAGTTTATCTAGTTACAGTCGAATTTCGTCTGTCCAATCAGCCACTCCATCCATTATAAAAGCTCTCTAAAACTCAGTATAACTTATTAGTTTGTATATAGTATTTTAATGTAGCGATAAACGGCAGTCTAATTATATTGAAATATATCAAGTTGCATTTTTATGTTCTAATAAATCAGCCCGCTCCGCTCACCGCTTCCGCGTTCCTCCGTGTCATAACCGCAACGGTTACGTATACACTGTATGCAGTTGTAGTGTTCTGATTAGGATCTTTTTTTTTAAATACAACAAGCTAAAGAGCGTGTCCATTATGTGTGGAAAGTAATCATCAGCTCACTGCCCTTGTCCTAATTATTTGGAAGCGGCGTAATATGTCCTTTTTTCTATACTTACTTCCTTGTTAACTGTCGGATCTGTGATTGAAATATCCGCTATCATGTTATCAACGAGGACGTGTACGCACCCTTAGTATAAGTAAGTAAGTTTAGCTTTATCCAATAGAAGTAGTTCGGCTCGACAGTCGGTGCGGTGGTACAATCTCAAAAGCTGTATACTATAAAATGAAAAATGAATCACTGAATGTGTTGCTAAGCGCAGCATCTCTAGAGCAGCTAAACCGATTTCACTAATTCTTTTTTAAGAATATTCCTTACAGTATGAGAATGGTTCTTACGCAGGGAAAACGTAATAAATTGCCTGAAAATGTCTAAAAACAACACTTCTACATCTATACTCCCACACGAACGATTCGTAATAATACTTAAAATATCATAAAGTTATATCATAAAGTTAGTTAGGTATTAAAGTTCAGATTTCCATATGTTATTTGAAGACTAAAAATTACGGCCTCAAAAACGATTTCAAAATATGCCACGGGCGAAGTCGTGGCGGGTCAGCTAGTATTATCTATAAAAACCATATCTATTATGGTCGTATACGGGAAGCATATACTACTTAGATAAATTAGGTGCATAATAAATTTGACGCCCGCACATTGCTTTAACAATATTTTTTTGCATCATCAACAGGTGGGAATACATGACATACAGCCGTCATAAATGACAGCTGTCATATGTGACAGGTAAAAAAAGTTGCGAATAATGGCATTTGCAAAGATTGCGTACAGCCACTCTAGTAGTACCTATACATAGAAACCTCTAATATTTACATAGAGTTATTACTTTAAAACTGTCGGTTGATTAGCAGTTCAAGTTTCTCCCGCATGGGAAGTATAAGCTGACATTTTTCCAATATCCTATTAAGGTTACCAGTTCTGTGCGGAAGTGAACCACCTTTGAAAGCCGTGACAAGAAACGAGAATAAACTAGTGTATGTCGAGTAAACAGTGTGTATTTAATTTTAAATGTCCAAACAAAATTCTACGATTCTATACCAAAATAACAATTATCACATCATGTCAAGTAACAATACAGTAATATAAATAAAATTGGAGTGTCTGTTTGTAATATTGAAATAACCGTTTTTTTAATACATGCCTTTAAATATAATACGGTACATACACCAAAATAACATTTTTTACAATTTCTTTCTGTCGGTTCCGGCTAATCTCTGAAATGGTTGAACCGATTTTGACCGGACTTTTGGCAGGTAGCTGATGTTATAGGGAGTCACTTAGGCTACTTTTATTTTAGAAAAATTGCGTTGTCTCAACACTAAGCTATAACCGACATCCACGCGGGCGGAGCCGCGGGCAACAGCTAGTGATCTAATAAATTAACTATGGCGGTTGTACTACACTAAACATTTTGGGTACATCAATCATGGGTTTGGCTGATTTTGAAGGATGGCTAGTTTGCTTTTGGCTTTATTTGGTTTAAGTTTAAAAGACTGCATTGGCTCTAGACACTTTTTTAGGGTTCCGTAGCCACATGGCAAAACTTGCTGCTACGGAACCCTTCATGGGCGAGTCCGACTCGCACTTGGCCGCTTTTTTTGTTTAGTACTCGTATTAATTCGTGTATTTGTAAATGATGAACTAACTTTTAATTTCTTTTGTCCGACTTTTAATTCATAAGCGGAGTTTACCTATCTATTAGTGATTTTTGCATTATGAGCTGTTATCGTTGCAGTAATTTAGTGTAATTTTTTATGTAAACAATTGTTGGTGAACCTAAATTAATATAATAAAAATAAATAAAAACATTCCCTGGTATTCTTAAGCGTTCACTGTTGAGTGTATGAAGGTGTGTGTGTGTGTGGTGACGGCGACACAACTCAACTACTATAGAGGATCTTGGGCATAGCGGTAAAATGTTTGATTGTTACGCTGAACGCAGGGGGTGCAGAGGCAAGTGGTCGCTAGCCGGTGTTTGGTGGAATAGAATGACGAATGTATGGGATTTGACGTATATGACAGTCGTTACCGTATGTCAAATACGTCAAATCTCAGCCATTCGTCTTCTATTCCATCAAAAGCCGGCTAGTGATTTGCCATCTATCTAGAGGGGCAGGCGGTTAATTGAATGGCGTTTGTTAACATTCTAGGCAGTTAATAGAACGGCAGATTAAGCAACTTAGTTGGCTGCGACATATCTACTTCACTTGAGATGTAATCTCACAATGCGGCCAATATATTACACTCTGGTTTCATCTTTCTGAACTACTTTTACTGTTATTAAGTAATGTTTGTTGTAACTTGTAAGTGATTGTATTAAAAGCGAATATAGTTTGTGTGATTAATTTCAATTATATATAGCTGATATAGCGTTTATTACAACATTTAATACCCTGGCTGGCTAATAATTAGGCCATTTGTAAAATAGGGCACCACCCTCAATTAACCCAGAAAACTACATACATACATACATATACTCATACTTGTAAATCCCCGAGGGGGTAGGCAGAGATGTATTTACAGAAAATTTGTAATAGGTTTATTGAGAACTAGCCGACCCGGTGAACTTCGTACCGCCAATATTTTTCCGCCCGCGTGGCGTCAGATCCGGTTCCCGCTGCACCCTCTACTATATTAAACATGTATTATACTTATAAAACTTCCTTTTAAATCACTCTATCTATTAAAAAAACCGCAACAAAATCCGTTGCGTAGTTTTATAGATTTAAGCATACAAAAGGATATACGGACAGAGAAAGCGACTTCGTTTTATACTGTGTAGTGAAGCTGCACAATCCGAATTGGATAGATTAGGTAATGCTCCGCTCCAGAATTAGCCTTCGTAGTTATTTTTTTTAAACATGCAATAAAAAGTCATTTTCATAGCTGTTTAATTAAATGGATAGGCAAGTAATTAAACGTCATCGACCCAAGCCAAAGGGCTGAACATAATTTAGGCCGCTAATTAAACGGCGCCGTTTAGTAAAGAGCCCGGGCAGTTAATTAAATGGCTGATTAAGCTAGTTGGCTGCGACATATACATATACATCGGCACCGTAGATTAATGTGGGCTAGGACAACAGCACTCAGATTGATGAGAAGACATTTTGAAATCGATTTTACAATTTTCTGCGGCACCACCCTGAAGATTTCTTTTTTAATTTACCGTTGTTCGATTTGATGTTTACATAATTGTTAACTAATCGTTAACGTTACTGAAAAGTCATGAGCTCATAGTGGCAAACTGTGTGTTGCTTATTTGTAAGTATTATAGAGATAGATAGATAATACTTCATTGTACACCATAAAATTTACAATAGAGACAAGTAGGCAGCAATACATTGAATGTACAATGGGGGCCTTATCGCTTGAAGCGATTTCTTCCAGGCAACCTTGGGATAGACAGTAATGTGATAAAACAAAATTATGGTGTAGTTGGTTATGGTTTTTGTGCTTTGGTGAATGGCAGGTTGCTTCATGCATAAAACAAAACGGGTATGATTTGCGCAATAAGGGTTCGGGTCAGGTCGAGTCATATTACAGTCGATGGTGGATTTTGAAAACATAAAGGAAAGTTTATGTAAGCGAAATACTTGAAACTGAATTTCAACTATATTTTGAGCCCTTCAGATCACCAATTTGAACACTGAAAGCCAGTAAAGAACCGTGTCGTTCTAAAAGGCGGTACAAACGGTTTAGAACGTAAGACTGTGAACATGTTTAATGACTCAATTTAATAGGCAACTAAGTTCAATATCACACCGTAGTTGATTATGCAGCAGGTAATGCATTTCTTTAGAAAAAACTATGATAGTCAGACTTGAACTATGTACATATTAGATGTACTTGTACTTGTACTAAATACGCCTGAATAATTGTGATTGTACGCGAAAGCACCGAATTTATAATAGTCCTACGGCGTAAGTGCACAGAAAATTATTGTAGTAATGATAGTCTTTATGAATTAAGTTCCACTGATAATTTACTTTTATTTTCAAAGGATGTACCTATCATACACCCTTTTATAAGTACCTGACTATTAAATGTATGGGGATCAGCTCAGACCCTCGGGGTCAAGCCAGCCACACCTGCTGATTGACAGACAAGGCACTGGCGCAATCAAACCTTTCGGAGTTGGAATTCGGACGACAGTCCTAACCTCAGATGTAACCAGAAACCACGTTATATCCTTATAACGTGGTTTCTGGTTACATCACGATGATGTACTTATATAAATTTTGCCCGCAGAGTACAGTTTTTGTTTCACTCCCTAATGTCATACTCTCGTAGATTGGCAGTTAACTACATGTGTATACAAGCCATTACATTTGTAAACAAATCTGTTTTTAATGTATGCAATAAATTAATAATACATAAAATGCAGTGACAAATATCTTCAACATTGGCAACACTGCTGCAAGATTGCAACGGTTAATAAACACATTTCCCGATTGCCAAATTGTCATACAGCGAAATTATATTTACGTATACTTACCTACATTTTTATGTCTCAAATGACTACTTACTTCATATTAGTATTGCGTATATATTTTATGTTACACAAATTTATTTAAGCGTCGCTGATAAATAAGGTCTCTTTACATTTTATCTTATTGCTATCCTTATTTACTTACTTATAGGTTTGTGAAGGTGTTGGAATATTTATTGTTTAACACATTCACTTTCTAACGGCTGAATGGATTAGGTTTTTTATTTGGTACAGGAAATACTATATTCAGTGTATATCTAGGTTCAGTAGAGAGTACCTGTCAAATATCTATTGTTGAAACTAACTATAGAATGTATGTTACTGTATAGGTGTTGTTGTTTTGTGATGGTTTTGGATTTCAGTGGCATATGATGCAGCAAAAGTTAAATGTTCAGTAATTAGATTGATTATACTTCACCAATCGTGAATAACAAGTTGATCGGGTATATTACTAGATTACTCCAGTATTTCGTCAAAGCCGGAGCTGTTGGAAGAGGTCGAGAAGTTCTACGGACAATTATACACGAGTGTACGGCAATCTGTTAATAATCTGGCCAAAGACCCAAGAGCCAGATTGACCCGACACTATACCGAGGATATCCCGGACGTCAGCCTGTACGAGATTAGAATGGCTCTCAAACAGCTAAAGAACAATAAGGCACCGGGTGATGATGGGATCACGGCTGAGCTTCTAAAAGCTGGTGGAACACCGATACTTAAAGCTCTTCACAAGCTATTTGATTCCGTCATACTCGAGGGACGAACGCCTAAGGCATGGCACAGAAGTGTGGTGGTACTCTTCTTCAAAAAAGGTGATAAAACCTTGTTGAAGAATTATAGACCCATCTCGCTTCTGAGCCATGTCTACAAGTTGTTTTCGAGAGTCATTACGAATCGTCTCGCTCGCAGGTTCGACGACTTCCAGCCTCCCGAACAAGCCGGTTTCCGAAAAGGCTTTAGCACCATAGACCACATACATACGCTGCGACAGATTATACAGAAGACTGAGGAGTATAATCAGCCACTCTGCTTGGCGTTTGTGGACTATGAGAAAGCCTTCGATTCGATCGAGACCTGGGCTGTGCTACAGTCTCTCCAACGGTGCCAAATTGACTATCGATATATCGAAGCGCTGAAGTGTTTGTACGAAAACGCCACCATGTCAGTCCGCCTCCAGGATCAAAGCTCAAAACCTATCCAGTTGCAGCGAGGGGTGAGACAGGGAGACGTTATATCTCCGAAACTGTTCACCGCCGGCCTGGAAGATGTTTTCAAGCTCCTGGACTGGAGAAGACTCGGCATCAATATCAACGGCGAGTACATCACTCACCTTCGATTCGCTGACGATATCGTAGTCATGGCTGAGACCTTGGAAGACCTAGGCACAATGCTCGAAGACCTCAGTAGAGCCTCCCAACAAGTGGGCCTCAAAATGAACGTGGACAAGACGAAAATTATGTCAAATGTCCATGTCGCACCCACTTCTTCTTTAAAGGTTGGAGACTCTACACTCGAAGTTGTCGACGAATATGTTTACCTGGGACAGACAGTCCAGTTAGGCAGGTCCAACTTTGAGAAAGAGGTCAATCGTCGAATCCAACTCGGCTGGGCAGCGTTCGGGAAGCTTCGTAATATCTTCTCGTCCAAAATACCGCAGTGTCTCAAGACGAAAGTCTACGATCAGTGTGTGTTGCCAGCGATGACCTACGGAAGTGAGACTTGGTCCCTTACTATGGGCCTCATAAGAAGGCTCAAGGTCACCCAAAGAGCGATGGAGCGTGCTATGCTCGGAGTTTCCCTGCGTGATCGAATCAGAAATGAGGAGATCCGCAGGAGAACTAAAGTAACCGACATAGCACACAGAATCGCCAAACTTAAGTGGCAGTGGGCGGGGCACATAGCTCGTAGAACAGATGGCCGTTGGGGCAAGAGAGTTCTCGAGTGGCGACCACGCGCCGGAAGACGCAGTGTAGGCAGGCCTCCCACACGGTGGACCGACGACCTGGTGAAGGTCGCGGGAAGGGCATGGATGCGGAAGGCGCAGGACCGGTCACTGTGGAAATCCTTGGGGGAGGCCTTTGTCCAGCAGTGGACGTCTTTCGGCTGAAATGATGATGATGATGACTCCAGTAATATAACAACAACGTAATATGTCCCCCAATTTAGTTTTATGAAACCGTCACTGCGCAAGTCTGACTCGCAGTTGTACGACATTTGCTCGCTTTTATCATACAGATCACAAAACGATAGTGACAGCGTTGTTCTTTTAATTCTTAATAGACTGTGATAATCGTTTATCACTAGGTGAGTCAAGTGTTTGTACTACTACTACCTTATAAGTGCAAGTGGGGCGTGAAAAATCACCTGTCAAGGCCATCAAGATTAGACATCGTCAGTATCTAGGCTATTAAGCTACGGATGTAGCTTCCTATGACGCGTTACCATTCCTGAATGGTACCTATAAAAATTGGTACCCCTTAGATCCGCGAACTTCAGCCAATCTTTACCATACAGAAATGATTCTGTCGGCTTTCTAATAGGATCGCATGGTGCTTGACAAAGTAGGTAAATCGAAGTAAGATTATTTCCACTGGCGACCCTTTTAAAATATTTCACCTCTTGCTACTGGGGTTAGGGTTACCAGATGGAAAATTTAAAAGGGCGGAGAAAAAGCCTGAGTTCCAATGAAAAATCCTGAGATTTCAGGTTCAGAAATTGAGCAAAAAAAGCAACTGCTTTTTCAAAAGTCGTGATTACCTATTCTCATTTTTGTCAAATACTGGCCCGTTGCACGTCGTATAATTACCGCCTTAGGCTCTACCTAAAACTCGTCACTCCCCTCGCACGAGCTGGCGATATTGAAAAAAATTAAGATCTTTCTAAAATGTGTCTTGAAGTTGTATTATTCTAAAAAATCCAGAGATTTCATGAGATTTGCAAAATCCGGCCGCAATCTTGAGATAAGTTCAAAAATCCGGAGATTTCAGGACAAATCCGGAGATCTGGTAAACCCTAACTGGGGTGCACTGGACTGAATATTATTGACCTTCACACCTGATATTTAGATCTTACGCAATATTTGCTACTGGTGATTACGCACTGTTGCAATCTCAAAATCACAAATTGCAAAAGAAGTGTTTACACATGCGAGATTCATCAACATCTTTACATCATTACTGTAACAATACCGTGAGTCGTGTGAAAGCAAATCCCAATTTGTTCATATATTTTCAAATCGACATCCCAAACAATAGTACCTACCTACTTCACATTACTGATAGAATGTACACGTAGCGATACAATGATTTTCATTGTAACTATTTCATTAGAATTGCCTTGTTTGATCACTGCATCACCTTAATGATCAGCACAGACAGCCTATTCTTCGAGGGAGAACTATTTTGAGAATAATTCGTCCCCTAGCAATTTGAGAAGGGTGACATTTCCTTCAAGGATGAATTATTTTGCGGATGAGATATCACTAAATCTATATGGCGTGGCGGCAGCAAGCGCGACGGCTACACACGGGGTGCGGATTCGATTCCCGCTCAGTGGAAAAAATCGTTTAATGCCAAATAGTATGTAGCAATGTTGAGCTTTATACTGTGTCCGCACACTAGGCAAAGCCTATCCTGTGGGTGCCAAATACGTTTATAGTTTGCGTGAAACATTGTTTGCTCGGGCGACATCCTTAGTTTTTATTATTAGTTTTAAATTAGAACGATTAAGGTATGCGTGAGGATTTCCCGCGCGTAAAAAAGAGTCAAATGATGCCCAGGCACGCGTATTGGTTTGATATAATCTATAGAGGGGTGGATTTGAACTTCGCCGTAGCACCTCATGCTATCCTCAATACTTAGACATAAAAAAATGGGATCACAGGACGCGTTTTTTTGTGACGTGACTGGGGTCTCAATATATGCCGGTAGCTATAAAAGCATAAGTTGTGGGGAAAACCGTGAGGTGTAGTAAATAGTATGTAAATAGTTATTCAAAAGTTGTTATTGACCTTTTAAAAGAATAAATAAATGAGCTTATCCTGTCACTTATATAATACAAGTTGTGCCTTACGGTTTCAGCTGCTGTACCTACTCGGTTAAATTGCATCTTGTTCTGCCTTGCAGCCCCCTACGTTCTCAACCTATAATTCAGCTTTTAAGGGCCAACGCGTGATGTTATCTAGCCTCTAACATGCTCTCAGAAAAACGTTGTCCCCGCTGGTAGAAGTAGTAGTATTACCACAGAATAACTAATAGTACTCCGAATAACTAATAGTATTAATAACTAATAAATAACTAATAGTACTACGAATAACTAAAGTAATAATAACTAATAAATAACTAATAGTACCACGATTAACTAATAGTAATAATAACTAATAGTACTACGAATAACTAATAGTAATAATAACTAATAAATAACTAATAGTACTAATGGTAATACTAAGTAGTAATCACGCAAAAAAAACGCACTTATGGTTCCAGCTGTTTCCAGCCAGACAGACAGATTATCATGTTCAAACAATTAATAAACAGACTCGACAGCTTTATTATGAGTATAGATAAACATGAGTGTTAAATGTGATGTCTCAAATGATCTTGCTATATTAATAGATAGTGTTCTATTGATTTCATTAACAAAATTAATTTTTGCCTTGACATCTTCATCAAAAGATATATCAAGTTAACAGATTTGGATTTGTTTAACCACTAATTTCGACATTGAATGGTATTACAAATAAACTGTAAGTCTTCAATTTTATAGTCATTAAACTACAAAGAATAAAATAAACTGTTTTTGTACTCACTCACTCACTAACCTTTGTACTAATTTACTTAAAAACCTAATAGTGATTGTGAACCCCTTTCCAGAGACTTTACCTTCAGCTTTTCATGATGTGAGGTGAAATCATATTGGCATGTGCCTGTGTGTATATGTGGCCGCCAACTAGCTTAAGCAGCCGTCCAATTAACTGCCTAGGCAGTAAACTAAACGGCGCCATTCAATTAACGGCCTGGATGATATTTAACCGTCTCGTTTATTACATCATTTAATAACCTAGCTGGCTAATACTTAGGCCTTTCGTAAGATGGGGCACTACCTCGAAATAATATAAAAACTTACCTTACTTACCACCTATAAATCCCCGAGGGGGTAGACAGAGGTGTATTCACAGAAAATTACTAATAGGATTATTGTGATAACTTTTTTATATAACTATTCAGAAATCCCTAAGTAATTTTTCCAACTGTTTAATTAAATGGCTAGGCAAGTAGTTAAACGTAATCGATTAAAGCTATTTGTCTAGCCGTTTAATTAAATGGCTGAAGACCATTCAGGCCGTTAAGTGAACGGCGCCGTTCAGTAAGGCGCCTAGGCAGTTAATTGAACGACTGATAAAGCTAGTTGGCGGCGACATATATAAAATAATTGTTTCTATTGTAAGTATGTTTATCCGCATTCTAGAACTCTCTGACAAGCTCTGCTTGCCTAGTTTATACCTAGAGAGCGCTGATTAACATGTCCTAGAATATTTCTTTATAGTGGTATATTATTATTTATAGTGTTTTCATGAAACAGTTACGGCATCTGACTTATGTCATCAATTAACGCTTACTATTAAGATAAACAGTCCATAACCGAGTTACACCAACAGTTATTTTATTTGCATTGCTAATAAAAGTTATACCACTTAATTAATTGTTTTATTCATTACTAACATTTATAAGATACGGTAGAAATTATATAAACTAAGTAAAAAATATTGTCTATCCTGTCTAAAATCATCAGGCGTCCTCTGAACCCTTTTTCTAACTTAGGTTTCTATCTAACTTATGTTCACGCCTATGTCCTTCCGGAGTAGACAGAGACGACAGTCCTTTTTAATATCAATAAAAAGACATTTCATTCTCATTCTGGAGAGGGAAACGTCTTGTAGTACGTCTACATGCTAATTATATAGGGTTAAAGTTAAATAGAAATGTAGTTAAAATTAACCTCATAAATTCTGCAATTATTTATTCAAAATGTAATAGGTGAAATATATTAAAATATTGTTATTATTCTCTCATTTCAATTTACTGAGTACAAATTTAAAAAAAATACATTATTTACATTATTACAATTTGTTTTTGAGACAGATGTGGTATACATTGACTTTTAATTACGGTAATATGTTTAAGAACTCTAATTTGCCGATTGTTTTAATTTAGTTCGCTTTACCAAGGATATGAGTACATTTATCTTTGCTTGAAGAACAATTAGAGTTACCTAAAGGACGCTCCAAGCAAAGTATCATTTAACGCTCCAAGCACATAATGACGTGGATAATATAAAGTGAACATTAGTATAGTAGATATTTATAAGTATTCGATAGTTGTGTTGACAGAAGTCATACTTTGTTCTCGTAAGCTTTTACTGATTATTGCATATTCTGTTGCATTTGGACGGCTGCAGCTCATCTGCAAGCCTGTTCATTTTCTGATTGACGGACGGGAAGCTAACTAAATAGAATAGAATAATATATTTTAATAATAAAATATTTTTTTTGGAACAATTTTCCATATGAGTTAGTTTACAGGATCAAAGAATCAAAGAATCAATTTCGTTTATTCAGTTCAGGCACATAAAGAGCACATAATATGAAGGTCAAAATTTTACAGTCATGTCAAGAAATTACTAATGTAATATTAAATTAAGTAAATAAATCATTTGAAATTGATTCTTTTGCTGGTTCGGTAAGTTGGTTCTACTGAGAAGAGACCAGCAAGAAACTCAGTGAACAATATTATAGTTTCTTTTTTAAAACAATATAATTTTTTTTTAATAGATTTATATTGTGCGAGCAAGCAAAAAGATTAGGATGACCATGCATTTTTATCATTGAGGTCTTTTTTCCATTGATCTTGCGGACTATGTTAGTAGTAGTACATTCTAAAAAATAGTAAAAGTTTAAACATTTAAAATAGGTTTATAATCAACTAGCGATCCGCCTCGGCTTCGAACGGGTGGTAAAAATGTTCCCGTGGAAATCCAATACAGCCTATGTTACTCAGGGTGAATGCAGCTTTCCAATGATGAAAGAATTTTTGAAATCGACACAGTAGTTTTGAGTTTATTCATTACAAACATACAAAAATACAAATTTTTCCTCTTTATAATAGTAGTGTAGATGGAATAACAATAGTTAATGAATTAAACTGAATGTCGAAATGTATTAACTATATTATGTGACATTTATTGCAATGAATTAGATTATTTGAATTTTTTAGGTTTACAGTCACCATTATGTATTTTAATTCGGGTAGCCTGAATTACCTGGTCGATATGTATGCAAACGCTCCCAGTATCGAGCAAAGGGACAGTAAGATCGGTAAACGATTACTCTCATGATGCCGTTGGAGTTCACCTTTAATCTTTGTTACAGCGATGTGACGCGCTTTCTTAATAAGGTATGGAAACTGTCTATGTTTTCTTCGGCAAATATACCTGACACCCAACAGCACTCTGAAAGCATTGTTTGGCGTGGCGTAGCGGTAGTGAACGCGGCTGCTACGCAGGAGGTGCGGGTTCGATCTCCGCTCGGTGCAAATATTTGTATGCATGGCTATAGCCGTCGGTCCCGGTTGTAGTCGTTACGGGTAGTTGGAGCTTTAAAAAGTTCAACAACTGGTCTAACTGCAATGCTTCGATTTCGCCTTTGGGTTGTGGAGGTCAGATGGTAGTCGCTTCATGGAAAATATCGAAATTCAGCCAAATACGCAATTAGGCTGGTAAAGCGGACCCCAGACTCCGAGGTGGCAGCTTCTGTTGATACGTGGATTAACGCTAGGATGAAGAGAAGAGAAGAGAAGAGAGAAGAGACTCTGAAATGCAAGCTTTGGATGCAACTGCGATTGTTCCTCGCACGAGACGAAAACAACATCTTAGCATTCACGTTTTCAAAGACAAACATTATAAACTAATGAATACCTTGTAAAATACAATAGTCATCACAAATTTTGAGCACAAGGTTATTTATTAACATCAATGTATTCAATTGTGCAAACAGTTGCCAAAACTTGACATAATGGGTATAGTAGATATAAATTGTAACAGAAAGTTAGGTTGTCGATGACTACTACAAGGATTGATTGAATATTTGAATCAATTTGATTAATTTTTAACCCTTATACCTGGGATACGCATAATTATTTACTAAAAAAGAGACAAATAAATAATAAAATTAATTAAATTGTGTTGTTATTACGCAGCAATGGATATAACAAATCTTTTCTTCAATGTTTTCTCCATCCCATTGGTGCCTGTAAGAGATTGCCTCGGTGTGATAAGGCCACAACATGTCCTAGGTGTACAATAAAGAGATTATTATTTCATATTATATTATCTTTTTACAGAAATAATAATTATGCAAAATGTCTTATTTCTGACACTAATGATTTCGTCACTTGTCAATTGTATCGTACATACGTGTACCATCTACCATGACAAAGGGATATACCGGGTGTACAAGAGGTGGAACTAGCGGTGTATTCCTCTTTAGCACGGATGCTTTTGGCATATCACTGTAATCAAAGTTTGAATCCTTACTCAAACACAAAATGTCTAATTCATAAAGTGTTACGATTTGATAAGCGCAAACTAACATGATTGTTTACTAATCGCTAAAATTGCTAAAACGATTGATGAATTGATTTGATTACATACAATTTTGAACACAATGAAGAAAAATAGTAACCAATAGTATGCTTTCATTGTATTATAATACTAAGCCAACGAGTTATATAACTTCAAATCGGATTACAATTAAAAACTTTTGCTAAAGACTTTGTACATACATAATTTGGTATCCAAATTGTATCAGTAATCAGTAGGACAGTAAAGGTAGTTCAGTTAGCGACGAAAGTTTGCTACCACTTTTGTCTGTATATTATAGGTATATCCACTTATTAAACATTACGTAATTCATCCTGCTTTACGTCTATAGAGTTTTGTTTGCAGGTATGATGCTGACTCCGTTCATAACAACTATGGTGGCAGTTCTTCACCATCATCATTCATCGGGTTAGAAGCAATTCATCACTCTCTTCGATGTATTCATGTCAGAAGTCACACATTTCTTTGCTATGTCCTCTTTTACTCAATCCATCGAAATGACTAGTTTGTTGTTAGATCAGCTTTTCATAGCTGTCGTAGAATGCATATAGCATATAAAATAGAATGATGATGATACAAACAAAATACAATTTTTACCTTAAACTTTATAACAAGAAATGCTAAACTTTATTATATTTTTAATCTATTTTATTTATAATTTTTTTTTTGTGTAAGGTCAGTGTCCCTAGTGGGCCTACCTGTCCACCCGCAGTGGGGTGGCCCGCGAGAGCTGGACCTATGCTAGCTTCTCCCTCACAAAATGAAGGCTTTTGTATCTATTCTAATGTGTTGTAGTAATAATTGAGGCTGTCCCCCTTTTTGGGGGTTTCACTTTTTATTTAAATATTAACATTTATTGAGTACAATATTCTTTATACATTTGTGGAATACTTTGATAAAAACATAGTTATTATAAACAATTTAAAAAACTTATAACTATTACAATAAATATCAGACAATTAAAATTTTATACAATGGTTAAAGACAATATTTACAATTAAAATTTTGATAAAAGGTGTATAATTCATTAAAATGTCTAAAATAAAATAAAAGGTAAAATTATAATTAACATTAAAATTGGAAATATAGTTAAAATTGATATTAAAAATTACATTGAGATTACAATTAAAATAAAAATAAAATGAAATAAAATAAAATAAAAACCACAAATAAATTCCACATTATTCCTAAAATAAGTAAACAATTAAAAAACGTTTGTACTCTACTTGGAGTACTGCACCCCTCTCCGAACGACGTATTGTTCGGTGACGTGCTGGAACCGCCGTATGCTGGCAGCGCGGCGCGCTTATCATACGGCGTCCAACACGTCACCCGTCCCTGTTCCTTTCCATGCATGTTTTAACGATTCGGGTGCAGTACTCCAGAAATTGATCTCTCATATTATTATTTCTAAAAATTTATAATTAAAATTTAAAAGTTTTAAAATTTATAATTTTAAAACAGCATAACTATCACACTTAAACATTCATTTTGCTCCACAGCATTTTAACCGTAAAAATATACGGTACATTTGAAGGAATGCTGTATTGAAATATGACCCAACACTAATAAATAAATATAAAAAATGCTACATACTGTTTTGCTAGTATAATTTAGTTTTCGACACATGACATTGTAACGTTAGTTTTCGACATAAACATTGTATGTATGTAAGTACTTGATTATTTTCTGAGCTTTCCAACAAGTGCGTATGTAGATATGGTGTGCCAATGTGATATACTTTTCTGTTCAATGCCATACACATCGTTTATTTATGATTACAAAATATAATAAATTACAAAATGTGATTTAACTTTTAACATTTGAATTAAATATTTAAGTGAAATTTATATGTTATTTGCATTACAATTAATATTTCACAATAATTGAAAGGTTGCAAGTAATTTATTAAGATATATTTTTTAATGATTAAACTTTGTGGAGTAAGGAATTTAAATATCGATTAACATTTTTGTACGCAACTGCACTTGCATGTTGTTTTTATCAACAGTATAAAAGCTAGATATCGCAGGCAGCATGTCGTATTTTCTACACGCTACTCTCTTTAGAGGTGAAGGGATCAGATACCCAACTATACATCCGGGTGTCTAACACTACGGCCACTGAGGTCTGTCGCGTCGGGTTCTCTGGGATTCCTTTTCTAGGGACTAGCACCCTGCATCGCATGGCTGATGCGAGAGACAGTGGGACTTTAGTTAGTTTCAATTTTACAGACCCAGCTCACTATCAACACCCGAGAAGATCCTCTTAGGTTCCACCTTGCATATGAAGGCTGGATACCGAAGGCCGTTATGAGCGGACACTGGATTGTCAGCTCTCCTATGCTGCTCTTCATACCACCTTATCATTCGATATTTATATAAAATCTTTATCAATACCCGAGCGATAACCCTGGTCCCGGTTGCTATCGAGCCTCGAAATAGCACTCGGATGATGATGCTGACCCTTTATATATAAGTCAATATATTATGGCATGCTGTGAACGAGTGGTAAAGAACTCTAACTCATTTGCATAATTTTCACATTTATACAACAATGAAATAACGTGAGGTTAATGCCAGTCCGTGAACATATCATTTGTTGAAAAAAATAAAAGTTATATGTTGCTTAAATAAGGGGCTCCCTGGTAAGTTGTCCAGGAGTTTCGAAAATAGGTGAGCTTTTTATAGATTTCAACATACTTGTTTTCGAATATCGAATGGCAATACCGTCCGCGCCGCTTTGGCGCCTAACCAGCTTAGAATCTCCTTTAAAGATCATTTAACACTGAAATCGTATTCTGATAAATTAAATACGAGAAGAATTTTCGTATGTTTAATGTATTTTGTAATGTTACATATTGTATTAACTCATTTCCGAGCGGCACAGAATCTGCTACAATATAAATTTTGGCAATTTCTACAACACGCAGTGCACTATTACTAGATTAGGTTCATTCTCTCGTCACCTCTCCCTGGCTACGTAATAGGGCAGTAGTTCACAGGCTAAACTAACTATAGGCTGCCATAGTTGTTTCTAATTATAAACATGGAAGCATGAGGTTGGAGGCACTTCACATGGCTCACTATATTTTGTATTTGCGTATTTGACATATTTGGCAAAAATTACCCCGTGCGGACAGTATCCATATTTGACAAAGTCGGTATTAGCCTTATTGCCTATTTGACAAAAATGGCCAATACCACATAAGCTTGCCGTGCGTTTGTCGATTAGTTATTTGGCGGCCATGTGTGGATGGTCATATTTAACTGTATTTAATAATACAACAAATGCCAAATAGCCATGTGAAAGGCCACCATAATTTTTTAAGTATGTTTTTTAATAATTAAATTAATTTATTTAGAGCTGACCAAGGAAGTCCTTTTTCCACAGTAAAGTAGACAATTTACCTATTATTAGTATATCCATTTAACAGATGATTTTCTCACACGCATACTTAATACTATTTTTCTTCTTACATATTAAAGATAACAGCAAACAAATGAATGTCGTGGGATTGTTACACATTCGTTAGGTTGACAACTGAATTGACTGCCAGGAACCAAAAGCGAAGTGAAATGGAGTGACGTCACTTTATTTTAAGCTCTACGACTGTACGCTTAGATATCGTAGTTTGTCGATATTACTTTGATATTTTTGTTCCCGGTGAAATAGAACAGGGATATCCAGTCTCATCCTGTGGATGACGTAGAAGGTGACTAAGGGCTAGGGCTGTTCTCCATTCAGCACCATACAGCCTGAAAACCATAGTTGGTGAAATATGAGTATTAATACGCCTCTGCCACAGAATAGATAATAGTAGGTATCTACTCCTCTGCCTATTTCTTGAAAACAATGAACGAAAACAAAGTAATTCCAAGAATGATTTGAGGGTACTCAAATTATAACAAAACGTACTTACGTGGTTCAAAATTGTAACTAAACAATACTACAACATAACATGTAGCCATTTGACACTTGTGAACTTAGGTAAAATAATAAACGGATGACCTTATGCCTGATGTACCGATCCTAAACAATGAAAATTTCCTTGGTGCATTTGTATCCGCGCTTATTAAAACTCATCTTTCTTCATAAACAATGTGTCATTCTCAGACATCATTACGTTATTTCCGTACGCTCACTGCCATGATATTTTTTGGGATGAATAACAATTACTGAAGAGCAAGGTGATAATTGAAAACAATTTTTTTCATAAAATGGTCCACATTTTTTTTATTTATAGTTTTTTTTGGTTTAATTACTACTTCAGTTTAGTAAATTTATCAGCTATATTAATAAATTTGAATGATATGACTCCGTAAAACCTTTTTTTTTAAATTTGCACTCGAAGGCTTCTAATTCTGGGTTAATACGGAAAAAACTCAAAAAGTCAATTATTTTAAACTATACTGATTTTCGGCCATACATATGGGGGTCAAAATTGAAGCATTTTGGGTCCTTTAACACCCCCTGGCACATAACATACGTCGGGTTAACAGTAACCCTGTATATCATGATTAAATGTGTGTGGTGTTTTAGTGATGTCAACTCTGACATAACCACGAAAGGAAATCGATTAAAGGTTAGTGACCTACGCTAGAAGGTCACCCATTGAACGTGTTAGCCTAAAGCCATATTGCCGATCATATTAATTTAAGGTCATTAATTAAGGTACCTATGATCCATTGTGTTGATTTATAAATTTTAAAAGATAAACTGAATTTATTGGTACTAGTGTGTAACTGGTGCATAAGTTATCATTTAGGGGTTAGGTTTATCCAACATTTCTTAAAACGTCCAGTAGGTAGGTAGTTATACAGCGACCCGTGATGGGCCATGGGTATAAAGGGGTGCACGATTGAACTGTGCGGCGCGCAATAGGGCACACTTCAAAGGAATTGCTGTAACATTGATCTATGTACCTTTATGTGAGCACCTACGTGATGATGGCCTACAGTTGCGTATTGTAGAGCATGGCCTACTACTAACTAGGACTACTATATGTGCTGTGGGTATTATAATGTTTGCTCCCGTTTCCCCCTCTTGACTTATAAGCTCATGATCTCGAAATAAACTCTTCAAGTCTACGACTCTTCAATTTCAATGGTACAAACACTCATCCGTGAGTATGATAAGTTTAAATATCTCTTCCACTATTGCATAATGGATACTTAACCTGCATTTTACGACACAGTATGACTAAGACATAAAGAAATAACAAAACCAGGAATTGAGGCCTATAAGTAACCAAGTGATATTTACGAAACATTTAAGCGTCGGCAGCTTAGTGGTAAAATAGTCAGCCTTACGATAGAGAGGCCCGAGTTTGAATCCTTGCCCTGTGTAATGGTAAGGATTCAAACTTGGCCCTCTCTATCGTAAGGCTGACTATTTTACCACTCAGCTGCCGACGCTTAATTGTTTCGAAATGGCAAGGATTCAAACTTGAACCCGCCTCTAAAACCACCAAGTCAGCTTACTTGAAGTGGTTATCGGGAATACCTACTAGTAATTTTGGAAAATCATCAAGACACCATCACCACTAAGGTAGTTCCTGTTAAATCCAAATCTTTTATTCCGGAGTCACTTGTCCACTCTCCTTCTCTTTCTTTTGGTTTAGTTAATGTTCACTTTTGCAGTAGCGACTGCCATCTGATTCCCTATTATTGAGAGGAATATCGGAGCCTGAGCCACCATAACGTCCATAACCCGTAGGTGTATTGAGCCCCCATACAGCCCCCCTACAACCGTCATAGTTACGAAAAAATGCATGTTCTGCGCAATGTACCTACGAAAGAATACCATTATGATCATTAAAAACTTCGATTAACATGCTCCAAGAGAATCATTATTTTTTTTAATCATCAATGGAACAATAGCCTCTTCATCACAAAATCGCGCTAACCCCACAATCAAATGAAGATGTCTTGCCAAAAGATAGCCTAGTGGGGTGGCCTCGTTAGTACATAAAATAAAACATTTGTCAACCTGTCATATCGATATTTAATTTATAGAATCAATGGCTTTTATGTGTAGGTACCTACTACTACGGCTGTACGCCGTTAAAAAACAATCAACTATGTACAAATTATGCCACTTTTAGTTGCTTTCATATAAACGACATCACAAAAAGGCACATTTACTGACTTTTTAAATTACATTAATCTAGTTTTCCCTACCTCACCCAGGAACCGCGATACTATTTTAACTCTTAAAAGCTGGTCTAGTATTTTACATAGACGTCATCTTCTATGGAATCCCATTGATACCGACAGAGTAAAGCCAACCTCGCTTGGCAGCCGGTACACTTGGTGATTGATGCATGAGGCTCTGGCACCGAGTTTCGGAGTTGGAAGATCAGACAGCAATCACTTCCAGAAGACCGTCAGATCAAAAGGTGAAGATGTAATAAGCTGACCCTAGGCATAAGAGTGAAATTGTTCGATGTTACCGGGATTCCCAACCCCTCGAGGTTCCCGATCCGGGAACAACGCTAACATGATGATGTTGTCAATGAGTTATATGTATTTGATTGTATATATATTTACTGAAGCATAATGGAGTAATCATAATTGTAAATGTCGCATGTGAGATACAATGACTGGTTCTCCTCAAAGATACTTTTCGTTATCCTTGATGGAACATCTTTCGCTGGAATCTACTTTTCAAAACAGTAATCAAAATTACATTGATCAATCTCATGATAAACCAGAACTTCTCTATTTGAATATGCAAATTTTATCTAAGTAACGGTATCGTATTTATACAATTAAATGTGCACACTAAAATACATACAAGTCAATCAAAACATTGAATTCAATAATCGACTAATGAAATCGATTGTCTAGTCGATTTGGAACATCTACCTGCTCCAGTTTGTAATTGGAATGCAAGATTATAAGTGCAGGTTACAATTAATACATGTCATTATTGGGCCCAAGCGTTCACCCTTCTTTGGCCGTATCTTAGCGCCGTTCAGAAGTGGGAGGGACGCTATATAACATGTTGGTAACATAGACAGACCACACAACCAGTCTTCGGCGAACGGACGAAGACACACAGCAACATGAAGTTATTGGTGAGTTTTACTAAATAGTGCAGTGCAGTGTTTGTGCGAAAAGTGGAAAAAATATTTTAGGATGCGAGTTTTTAAAATACAAAGTGCAACGCGTTCAAAAGTTTAATATTCTTTATTTAAAAGAAACAATAGGTTCAAAACGAGATAAAAAGGATCGAGGTTCCAATCCTGTGGTCCCTGCAGCTTAATAAAATGCTAAACAGAAGGACGAAGTACAACATGCGTCAAATCCGGTAGATTTATTAAAATTATGGCATGGGGTTCTTTTTTGTAAATTTAAAAGTACTGAATTCTAAACGTTCACTATTCGGTTCAGTTTGATACACTAAATTATCAAAGACCATATCATCAAATTAATTTAAACAATAACAGAAAAAGCGCAATGAATAATTATGTATCATCAATAGTTTCCAATATACCTTACGTCACGATGTTTTCATCCGATATGAAAGTAAAACCACGACATTTATGAGTAATGTCCAAAGAAACCATGCGCTTAACGTTACTTCCGTAGCAAGTGGCGACAAATACATAACATTAGTTCTTACAATATAATTTTCTCGTTCGAAGAATCGGCTTGCCGCAATTTCCATTTTACTTTCAAAGTATTAGAAAGTATCGAAAATACATATTTCGAGATACGCCGTATAGATAGCTACAAATTGCTAACATACATGATCATTAGATACATTACCCACGACTCAAATAGGAAGTGTTATGTTTCCCATGACAATGCTTCAGCGTTTAATACAGATGTATAAACGATGGGTTCATTTCTATAAAAAGCTCTTGCTTAGAAAAACACCCAATGATTCTCGTTGAAATAGTAACTTTTTTTTTCATCTGGCCTAGATGTATGTATACCTACGATTAAAATGTATTTAAGGCTTCAAGATAAGAAATACATGCATTTAGTCACGAAACATGCATATTGCATATCGAGAGATATACATGCAAATCACGATACATTATGAAGTAATTTTCCCAATAATTTCAGCTTGTAAACCAGTGCAGTTATGAAATGAGTGCAAACCGTGTCGTCAACTTTTCCTTACTTATAATTTTAACTTACAACTTCAGATACAACTTGCTTTACAAAATTAATATTAGACTTTTAGTTTTTGCACTAATTTTAATAATTTTGGTCTGATGAGTGTAGAATTATAATATAATGACTTTATACAGTTTGGTAATTCTATTTATAGTTTGTTTTGTTTTTAGAATAATGTAACTTTCATTTATCAAAAAAAGAATAAGGTGTAGACTATAAAATTATACGAGGAATTTAGAAAGTTCTATATTTAAAACCTTAATTTATTTTAGTATACAGATTTTATGCAATTATGAAACATAAAATTCAAACAGATATTAATTGGATAACGGCAATATTTGATCAGAATCGATGACGAAAGATTTATTATTGAGTTATTAGAGATAAATGCGCAACATTAATCTCAACGAGTTAGGTATTTTATTTTTATACCATTTAATATTTATCTTAATTACTTTTGCCCTCCAAATTCCCACAAAACAAAAACAAAATTCAAATTCCCACAAAATCTTTTTTTTCAACACCTGCATGCTGACTTTACATTTACAGAAGCATTTGTGATTTGAAAATCATTCTTAATAAATGCATAACTTTCTGTTTTATATGCGTAATGGGCTTATAGAGTATTTCGATTACAAGCGGACTTACGTTTGTAATCGAAATATTTGATAGACAGCCCTACTTTCTGACGATACTGCGTAACACAAAAACGTCGTGAATCGCGTATCAAGTCCCATAATTATCGATCATCATGATGTTTTGAAATACGCGGATGGATCAGTTGATCTTCTTCTTCAGTTCAAACATAACAATTACTTACACAAATCATATCAAAAAGTTGCCAATGTTCTATTCCAGACATACATATAATCTAACATACATAGTACATTAGCTATTTTTTGTCCCGGGCATAAGTTTCTGTGGGCCGTACACCAAGCGGGCGGAAATGCGAGTAGCAGTTAGTTATAAATATTTTTTGCTGTGTGTACTTCCTTCTCGAGATCTTTTTCCAACTTTCAAAATCCATTTTACATTTACAAGAAAGGATTGCAAACAAAAAAAATACAATCATGTATATTTCGAATGAACTTAACTTACCTACGCTAAGTTCAATTTACTTTTGACGCGTGTGCTAAGCTGGCGATATCAGAAAATTCATTTGTATGGTTGAAGTGTATTGCTTTCGGTATACCGTGGTAAATCTCACATGAATTGGCGTCTACTGAGCACATAAACTGGTTTACTGAGAGCATTGACACTGGAAACTTGATCTGCACAAGCGACGTATGTCATTACTATACAAGCTAGTTATAATTTCACTACTCAGCAGTTGCTGCAGGAACATTATACAATTATAAGGCGAAAGTAAATTATTTAAATATTATGTAATTAGTAGCAACAGATGGCGGACTTTTGTTTCTGCCGACCCCGGAGGGTAAATGGCGTGAGCATTTGTATCGCGTTTTAGTTCAAATATAGTATGATTGAATCAAATTCAACGGCGTAATAAATTGGGCCCCACTGCAGAATACCCTAGAAGATCTAGGTAGCGGTGGAGGGACAATATCGAGGAAGATGTAAGGAATATGGACATTATGGCAAGAGACAAAAAAAGGGAAAACGATCGTAGAGAAGGCTAAGAATCGTAAAGGCTTATATCTCTGTAGAGGGAAGAAAAAAAAGGATCTCATTTCTATCGTGCACAATATATAAATAATGTACTAAAATTATTTATCTATAATTGTACTGTAATCTTGAGACCAAACAGTAAGATGAAACTCGCAAGAACTCGCTTACGAACTAAAAACCTTAGTAACATCAGTTACGTGTGATTCCGCTATACGACTTTCACTCACAATGTGTTTTGTAATTTAATAACGGCTAGTGCACAACGAGAGCACTCGACATACCATGATGACGTTTTGTGCTCGAGTTAGAACAATGTGATATAAGCCTTTACGTTAATCGTTTATTAGATTACTAGCTGTGCCTATTCTACCGTTCGCATCTCCCGCCCGCTTGCGTTATTATCATCTTTTTTATTGCTCGATTCTCTTCTTCTTTTTCTTGCTCGACCCTATCTGTTAAGAAAGACAATAGCCTGCCATAAAAACTGGAACATCGTATGCAGAAACATTTTTAAAACCGCATTTTCTATAAAGTATTGATGGATTATTATTGTTGCAAAAGTACTTTATGGTTATACGTGAAGTAACTAAATTCGTTGGGTTGTAGCAATTTAAGTAATTAACAACAAGACAGTCAGTGCACATCAAGAACACTTCATTTATTTATATTGAAGACGGGTTACGATATTGGTATTCGAGCGTTGTAATTTTAGTAGAACACGGTTGTGTAATGTTGTTAATGATATTGATAACCAAAAAAGATATGTGCAATGATAAAAAGAAGACCTAATATAACGAAATTTTGAGAACATTTATAAACGATTTTCTCAAAGTAAAAAGAAACAGTACAAGAGGTGATACTTGATCAGTAATGTTCAAAGTTATATGCCAAAAAGCTTAAAAGAATATAAACCACTCTTGTAATGCGAAAATAATCTTTATACAAATTTTAATAAAATTGTGAAATAAGAGATTCACATTAAAAAATTATAACACTCAATTTAACGCTGAACCGAAATCAACCGTATAATTCACGACATAAAGCAAAAAAAGAGGAACATACCCACGATTTCTATTGAGATTACAGTTGCCCCATTATCCTCAGCTACTGGTGCAGTTCATTCATAATTACCTATATAATCGCTTCCTGCAGACAGTCGTGCAATAACATACACTTAAGAACTCGTACTTATCTTTAACAGTTCACTAACACCGGTTCAACTTAATCTTCACTTAGAGAGAACGGTATTAGATACGCTTAGAACGCTCTTTGCAAAAGACATTTGCATAGCACAATATTTAAATAATGCGATAATCCAAGTGCTTTGTATTGTAATAATAACATTTCATAGAATTGTTCTAACTAATATTTCTGTACAGAACTAGTGGAAATAAAACTTTCTCTTGTTCCTTTAACAGCAACTAGTGGGAATGAAAACTTCCTTATTTCTGTGTACAGATCAAAATAACAGTTTCACTAGTTTCATTTACAGAATTATTGGTGGATATGTTTATTACATTACAGAACCATAAGGGATGATGTATAATACGAAAAACAAAATAAATTAGATTAAATTGCATGTAGTCTCCGCTTCATTTTCAAGTGTACGTTACGAAGTTACGCTTATCTCAAACATACGTTTGCTCTTAAAACTCAAACCGGATTTGCCTATCCGTTACATAATGTCATTTGGTATTCATCTCCGTTACATCGCGGACATGTTCAACTTGCATTTGCGCACATCATTTATGTAAAACATGATGAACTTGTAAATTTTATGGACCAGTTTCACTATGCCGTTTCTAATTTTATTATGTATTTAAAAGACGAGACAAAGCAAAATACTATAATACTGTTTAAATTTCAGTAAGTATTTGTATATTTAAATGAGATTTTCATTGTTTTAAGCAGAAGATGAGTTCTAAGAATAGTATATTTTTATCAAAACATTATTTTATTTGGTTTAATGAATTAGAACCACAATGAATCACTTCTCAGTCACCATTATTTTATTCGGCACCATTTTCTGCAGGCTTTTTGAATAGATATAATATATTAAACTGTCGTGTTGAGCTAGGTCAGTTCAATTATAAATAATGCAGACCTTGATTATTATATTATTTAAATCTATAGGTCAAAGTTATTGAACAACGTAAACATTTTAAAAACCTGTTTTGAGTCTACGACTCTGCATTTAAATTAGTGCTTTGATGACGAACACACTACTTAACTTAGAAATTATTGAACATTCATAGAATGCAGTTAGTTCCTATAAAAAACTGCGAGGGCAAATCAAAGGGAGGAGAGGGAAGCAGATTATACTAATCACATTAGCATAACTCATCATGAACACTTTTATGACAGTCAAAAATGTATAGTACCTATAAATGAAATAAAAAGAGAATGATTGAAATAAACTAAAAGGCTCATATTACAATATCAGGAAACAATTGCACCGATCCAATAATCTGGTTCAGATTATTACAAAATACATTACGATATCGATGCCGTAAACAAACGTATTACCGATATTATCTCCTAATTATGGAGTGTTCCATAATGTATATTAGTCCATTTCGTTATATAATCAATGAAGTCGTAACCCGTTGAACGTACCTGCATAATATATAAATATATTTATAAATGCAGTAGTATACATAAAAAACTGTATCAAAGTTAATAATCCTTTTTACGGTAATTTTAAAGAAGTAGCGGTTGTCAATAATTTTCAAATAAAGTAATAAAATAAATATAAATTAATAAATCCTAATATAAATCCTAAACGTGAAACAGTTGACAGTTTAAATTTAAAATATCTGCTTATGACGGATTTATCTTAATGCGCGCGACTGTTAATTACACAATTATATAATACACGTTTTTTCTCTAGTTTACTCGTGAAACAAGAGGAAAGTTAATTGCTAAGGAAATGAAACATAATAAAACTCAACAACGCTCGTTGAGAATTGAGTTTCTTATAAAATTGAGAGAAAGCGCCACTGCCAATAATTAGTATTCCGGATCGATATGAGTTTAAACTGGTTCGTCATTTCGATGTAGCTTTTACTTATTGCGTATACACAGACTAGGGAAGCAGATTAGAGGTAAATCTACATGATTACTCAACGTCTACGGAAGTGAGATATCATCGCGCAGTAACACTCTTATATAGAGGTCGAGATATTAATAATTATAATCTGTTATGCTTGACATTGTTTGTGATTCAAAACTCGTTGAAAGGAAATGCTATAGGGATTAAGAGATGCAGAAGATTTACCGATTAATTCTGGTTAAACAAGGATATGGTGTGGACATGAATTAAAATGATAAATAATTTCAAAAATAAGTAATACTATAGAATAGAAAAGTAATAAATTAAATTCTTCTCATTATTCACTATTAGAAACATAAAAACATAACGGTACTGTTCTCATAGATATTGCTAAAGAAGTCATCATATGTTAAATATTCAAACATCAGGCAATAACTGATGATATCCAGGTGATATTAATAGCCTAAAACAAAATTGTTAATGGTTTAGTGCGCCCGGTTTCGAATCCTGGCCATTACAGTGTGGACCTAACACAATTAATTGAAATTAGCTCATGAAGTTCGAGGGAGAAATAGTAATTTCAGTTACTAATTATCATAAAAATTACACAGAAGAGAGAGATATTCTAATAATAGTCGTTCTAATAATAATATTTTTTGTTAACAGGTTGTTTTGGTCGCGTCGCTGGCCGTAGTGGCCTATGCCAGCGAAGATAAAGCTGCACCAAAACAGGCAGCTGCCGACGATAAGAAACAGGACAAAAGAGGAATCTATGACATCGGTAATTACGGCGGAGGCGGCGGCGGCGGTAGCAGCGAAGGCGGTTATGGCGGATACAGTTTTGGTGGTGAAGGCTTAGGTTCCCATGGTGGAGAACAACAAGAAAGTTATGGTGGAGACTATGGCGGCCACGTTGAATTTGCGAGCAGCGGTGACAGCAGTGGCTGGAAACCAATTGCAACCGAGGGACATGGACATGGACATGGACATGGACACCACCATAAGGAGCACCATCATCACGAGCATATTAAGACCATCGAGGTCATCAAAAAAGTGCCCGTCCCATACACTGTTGAGAAACACGTACCATACACCGTTGAGAAGAAAGTACCTTATGAAGTGAAAGTACCCGTACCACAACCCTACACTGTTGAAAAGAAAGTCCCAGTCACTGTAAAGGAGTACGTTAAATACCCTGTCCATGTTCCAGAACCTTACACTGTTGAGAAGAAAGTACCTTATGAAGTCAAGGTTTACGTTGACAAACCTTATGAAGTGAAAGTTAAAGTACCTACCCCTTATACCGTCGAAAAGAAGGTTCCCTATGAAGTCAAGGTCCCAGTTCCTCAGCCCTACACTGTTGAGAAGAAGTACCCTGTCCCTGTCAAATACGAAGTCAAAGTACCTCAACCCTATGAAGTCATCAAGAAAGTACCATATGAAGTAAAGGTCCCCGTTGACAAACCCTACAATGTCTATGTTCCCAAACCTTACCCAGTACATGTTGAGAAACCCTACCCCGTCACCGTCCACAAGCCCGTCCCGTACGAAGTCAAGGTCCCAGTTGACAGGCCCTACAAAGTTGAGGTTGAGAAGCCCTACCCCGTCCATGTCAAGGTACCAGTACCTAAGCCTTATGACGTATACAAGAAAATCCCTTACACCGTTGAAAAGAAGGTGCCTTATGAAGTGAAAGTCCCCATTGACAAGCCCTACCCCGTGTACAAAGAAGTGCAAGTTCCCCTGGTAAAGGAAGTTCCTTACCCAGTGAAAGTGCATGTTCCTATTTATTTCAAGAAAGAGGAGCACCATGGTCATGGTTGGGAAAACCAGCAACATGGTTGGGAAAACCAGCAGCAACAGCACGGCGGTTGGCATTAAGCTCAGTTAGTTTAAGTCTCACACTAGTACCTTGTAGGCTAAGTTCAAAAATGTGATCATTTAGTATTTTTAGTGTATATATGTATTTGCTACATTTATGTATGCATGTTATAGTGTTGTGTTATCGCAATTTCAGCCAAGTCGATGAGAAGTGTGAGCAATTTATAAATTAAGAGTTTAAAGCAACCGTCAACGAAATTTCGATATGCTTGTTGTTACGATTTTACCATCGACCGAAATGACCAAAACTTGCGATTTGAAAATTTGTTCTTGTAGTTGAAAACTGTTTGAGTTCCGCATAGCATCTGTCACAAAACAGATGCGCGGATAACTTATAGATACTAATCTGTTATTAATTGTTAAGCTTTATATGCTTTGTTATAATATACTTGATAAAGTACCAGTACTTTGAGTTGAGGCTGATTTAATAAAAATATGAAATATTTAAAATTGTTTTTACTAACCTTACAATCCCGTTGGTACAAATCATAAAGCTACACTTCATTTAGATTTCTAACTAAAATTTCTCTATCACCCATTCTCTTAAGATATCGTAAAGTCAGCTAAAGACAAGCTTTCACTATGATTGCGCGCCAAATATAAAAATAATAATATTATTAAGTAATTACAATCAATTTTTATGGCACGCACGCAATTTCTAGCAGGAAAATTAGAACTAGAACAATAAAATTCAATAGAATTGCTGTTGTAATTTTAAATTTTGTAACAGTTGGTAAAAGTAATTTACAATTCTTGTTTTACTGTCTAACATGACTTCGAGAACACAAATGGGAGCTAACTCTAGAAAAACTTAAAAAACACAACACAAAAACAAACATGAATATGGAAATGTTGCCTAGGAATGGGGTATGATATATGTATGATATATATATTTGCAAAGGGATTTATTTTATTTCATTCGCCAACTGGGTGCTTTCATGAAAGTAGTTTCATAAGTTGTTCAGAAAGACAATTTCTCAAAACATTTCATATTTTGTACCTTAAATGTTAAGGCACAACAGTTGCCTTTGAGATGATTTAATAAAAGGATTTAAATGCATTATTTAAATAAAAAATATAAAAACAATAAGTACATAATATATACAAACCAGCAGGTTCAGGCGTCAAAGAATTCCTCACCATCGATGTCAACTGGGAGGGTGGCCAGAAGGCTGGCAGCATTGCCACGTTGAATGGCAATACTGATCCTTTGCGCAAGGAATAAACCAGCCCTCTGGTCACGGGTAGCGTCTATTAACCGTTTGGAAATATCTTTAAATAATAGACGGGCACTTGGACCCCATGATCCCAGCGTCTCGACCCCAAACGGCTCAAATATGTAATTATCACTTAAACTACGATATTTGCGCCGTTTGAGGGTCTCTGCCGAAGCAGCAGCAGCGCAGGCACAGTCCCCAGTCCCTGGAAGATGTGAAGGCGCAAGGGTGTCAGCACATGTTGCATCCCACACCAAATGCCTTCCCATCTTCCAAGGCACCAAAGACATTCCATCCGGCCTCTTGCCATCATCGCGCACCAGACCAGCAGGTTCTAAAACGGCTGGAACCCCGGCGGTGACAAGAGCCCGACGGATTATGTCATTGATGTACGCGTGCCGTGAAAGCCGTCCCGCGCTCCTACTGCATGAGAGACCATGGTGTCCAAGGCTACCAACTTCTTCTCCACAGCGACATCGATGCGGAGAAACGCAAGGAGCACCTAAACGAAGGCAAGCAGCGATACGATATTAGCTGATAATGATTGCATATATGATGACCTAAATAATTTCAATTCTTAGTTACTTGGATGGTAGTGTTAAATATAAAATTGACATGCGATTGTATCACAAGAACAGTAAACCAATAAATGAAATAGGCAGATTTTGGAATTCAGTTTATAGCTAAAAAAAAAGGAACTACATGTTCATTTTGATGTTTAATATAGACATGCAGGTTAAAATTACCATATAACGGAATCTTTGAAATACAAATTTACAGAAAGCATTATTCACTATTAGGCCACAGCAGTTAACTCTCAATAAAAATGAACCGATTTCCATTCGAAACAATAATTTATTTAGCTATAAAATGCCGTCAAGTAATGTAAGATTTTGTAACTAGAGCACTCTCAAAGGTAATTGGAACATATTAATCAGATATGAACGTTTTGCACTGATGGTTTTATAAACATAATGTAGATTTAATGAAGCTATATGTTATTACTAGCTTTTGACCGCGGCTCCGCCC
The DNA here is from genome assembly GCA_949126895.1 of Eilema caniola. NCBI lineage: Eukaryota > Metazoa > Arthropoda > Insecta > Lepidoptera > Erebidae > Eilema > Eilema caniola. The sequence goes on along the minus strand of OX421460.1, from coordinate 7,665,248 downwards.
GCTTGGATGTCGGTTATCGCGACCAAACATAGCCTTTCTCAAGGTCTAATAAAAATGTTCAGTGGTTTAGGCATGAAAGGCGGACAAACTGACACAAACATACACTTTCCCGTTCATAATTTTACTATGGATAGTTTCCAATGTATTGCGATTTGTGCAACATTCTCAACAATAATGTGTTTAAGAACTCATTAGCCTATTTTCGAAACAGTTTATACATTGAAACTTGTTATCCTCCTTGAAGAGGAGTAGGAAACGATTGATCGTTTCACCCTTCTACATTCACAACAGCGACATTGTATTGTTTTATTTTTTGAAGTGAAAACTTCTTTAGCTGCGTTGGATGGGTAAAAAGTGTTAAACCTGCGTCAGGATCACGTGTTAAACTCGCATCAGGATCACGTGTTAAACTCGCGTCAGGATTACGTGACCTTTGACCCGTAACCGACGACTTTGTAGGACGATATGATGTCATACAACATTCCTAGCTACAGAGTGTTTATTTTGCTAGATACGCTAAGAAGCTTCGTAGCTTAGCGGTAAGCGCTTCGACTATAGGTCCTTATGGTTTCAGATAGTACCGGGTTCGAACCTGGCCTTCTGACACTTGTTGTGATTATTTTTTCTTTTTGTAATTTATTAATTTCTTCTTACAGAAAATTAGTGATAGGTTCTATGATTGTCGCTATATTAAAGGTATGGTATGGTATACTCTTTTTATGTTTTTCTCTGTATATAACGAAGAAAGAAGAAGTTTTTACTTCTGCCGGCATTCCCGGAGTGAAACCCGTCTTTTCTTTTATATTTCTCTTTTATTTATTTATTACATGTAGTGTTTACAAATTTGATCTATTGTATTTATTTTTTTGGTTTTTATTCATGAAAAACATTGGAAGCGAAAGTTGGTTTCTCCCTGAAGTTTGTAAGCCCTTCATTTGTATCTTGGTCTGTTTAATGATCTTCATCGTCATCATTATCACTTGCTACAGGATCGACTGACCGTGGTCGAGCCCTGAAGATGAAGATTGTAACAATTGTCATCATTATTACCTATTTTCTCTCATAACTTATGTCATCAAAGTCATTGGAATACGACATCATCTGTTATTGGACCTATAATTGACCAGCTCCATTTTTTAGGTCATTGTGAATAATATTGATGTCAAGCGCTTTCCGGACTCCGAGAAATTATCAGAAATAGGTATTTTCTGTTAATAAATTATCAGCCCCTCTAGACAAGTGGCAATTCGCTAGCTGGCGTTTGATGGAATAAAATGACGAATATATGGGATTTGACGTATATGACAGTCGTTAACGCATGTCAAATACGTCAAATCCCATACATTCGTCATTCTATTCCATCAAACGCCGGCTAGCGAATTGCCACTTGTCTAGAGGGGCAGGTACTTACTGATAATTTCTTATCAGAAAACCTAATGAAAGGGTAAGGGAATTCTTTGACGCCTGAACCTGCTGGTTTGTATATATTATGTACTTATTGTTTTTATATTTTTTATTTCAATAATTCTAATGTACATATTGTAAATAATTATTGTTAATAAATTAAATTTTATTTTTGCTCTTCACAAAAAATAAATGAAAGGGTTGAACTGGTAATCAAATCTTAAACTTAACAATAGTCACGATTATAGGCAAACAGACGCAAACATAAGCCACGATGATTAAGAAACATAGAAGTCTGCTCCATGTTGCAGTGGCGAAAGGTGATAATTTTCAAAAGGCAAGCCGTTAGAAATATTTTAGTATAAATATAAAAAAGACGGGTTGCACTCTGGGAGTGCCGGCAGAAGTGAAAACATTTACTTTCTTTCTTTCTTCGTTATATATAGAGAAAAAGATAAAAAGAACATACCATACCATACCATACCATACCATACCATACCATACCTATAATATAGCGCCAATCATAGAACCTATCACTAATTTTCTGTCAGAAGAAATTAATAAATTACAAAAAGAAAAAATAATCACAAATAGTAATAAATTACAAAAATAAAAAATTATCACAGGTTTGAACCCGGTACTATCTGAAACCAAAAGGACTTAAAGTCGACTACGATGCTATTTATCGTATCTTACAAAATAGGCAGTCTATAGCTAATGTTGTATGACATCAGTCGTCGGTTACGGTTCAAAGGTCAAGCGATCCTGACGCAACCTTAACAATTTTCACCCATCCAACGCCGCTAAAGAAGTTTTCACTTCAAAAATCTTTACCGCAGTTTCCTTTGCAGAGCAAACCGGCAGAAATCGAGTTGTAGAGAAACTTAGCCACAGGCGTGTTGTTTTAAACTTATTGTTAACTACTTAATTAAAATTCAAAAAGTTTTTTAGATTGCATTATTTACACATTCAACCATTTAACCGGACTGACAGTATCTTTTTATTGAACATCTAACTTAATGATGTTTCTGAAACTAGTTTTAACTAACAAGATATTACGCCATAACTTGCTATTATCAAACAATAAATAGAGTTTGGATTGGTGATTAAAAAAATGAAAACGAATGCAATTTTTGTTACAATTATTTGCTGTTTTTATTTAACGAGCTCAGTTTAGGTTTTATTTTCATTTCATTGTACGTAGGTGTAGTACATATTAAGCGAGAATGTTGCTTATTCCATATATTCTCAGTAACATCTCCGGAAAGTAAAGGGTTTATTAACTAACATTTATCTAACTGCGAAATAACCAGTAAGAGGGACCAATGCGGTTAGACTTCAAACAAAAGTTACATCAGTGTTACAAGAAGCTCAGGCCAACATATCCAACAATCGAACGCAAGGCTTATCAGACGTCGATCGAGGCCCTTATTAGCTCATCATCAGCGACATTTCGACGTTATCCTGATTGCATGCGAGGCCGAGATGCCCTCAAAGTCAAAATCAAAGATTTTTATTCAATCTAGAATAACATTATTGTTTCTTATGGACGTCAATAAATTCTACTTAAGCTAAGCTTACCACCGCTTACAAGGCGCTAGTGGAGAAGAAACGGCGCAACAAACTCCTCGGAGCTCAAGATCCGCCTTCCGGCTCTTCCTCCTCCATTTCGCACGATCTTGGGCGTCCATGAAAGTGATACCATTTGCACGCATATCACCTTGCACGTTGACGTCGTGCACTACTACTGCTAGGACTTTTTTTAGGACCCGGGAGGGGGCGCCTTTGCCAGGCAATATGCCCTTAGCTCTCAGATAACTGAATTATTGTTATTATTCTAAAACATTGTCGAGGTCGCATGCAACTATGAGTATGTCGTGTACAGCACCCATTTGATCGATTTCTCATTGAGAAATAATGTTGCAGATCGCTGGTGACTTGCAAAACTTAAAAGTTCACGCTTACCAATATTAACACGTTTCAATGGAACGTAAATCTGCCTGACATTTATGCAACAAATTGACCGATTGTCTAACAGGCGCCAACCGCCATCAGATTAGCTATATAGATATGTTAAAATTTGGTATTAATAGGCAATTTAATCCCCGTGTCTCGGCGAGCACCTAATGCTTTGTTATGTAAACATTAGTGGCAATGGTTGCAGATAGTTGGATGCCGAAAGCACAAATGATAAAGTCTATGAATTAATGCACGGTTTCTTTAAACCAGAGTACGTAAGGTCTAGTCGATTTGAGAGGATTGTGGTTTAATATATGCTTATCTAGAAAATCACTTCATGGTGCACCATCGATTGTAGAGGACATAAACTAATGTCAAGAACGAGATACAGACGGGAATCTTCAATCGTAATTAAGTATACCGAAATAAAAGACTTCTAAACAGATTTTATCGTGATCTATTTGTTATTTTTAACTTTTAGACCGACATTTCGGCTGCTTTTCAGCAGCCATGTTTGCGGTTTGGCAAGGATGGTAGTTGTCACATAGTTTGAAGTGTAAGTTCTTTATCTCGAAGTACCCGAATCATGATGAATTATTGGTGTTACTATTTACGCAGAATGAGCTCACTGTGACGTTAAGTCTTGCTGTATTTTGCTGTTTACTAGGTTTGATTAAGTGGATGACTGCTGGGTCCCAGGCTGGTTCTATGCTCCAACAATTCGCATCAATCAATAAATCAATTAGCCCACTGCAGTCCACTGCTGTACATAGGCCTCTCCCAATGTGCGCCATTTCATACAATCTTCCGCCTTCCGCATAAACTTTAGAAAATATCACGTGATTATATTCATATTAAATTGCAGTGGGTAGGTACTTCGCGCAAGGGAAAAATAAGTAGTTTTGTTGTTTGCAGACACATATTTTGGTAGTTTACCGCCCAAATCCACCGTAAGCAAACTAATAAGTTTTAGTAGGTATGTTGTACCCAATGAGCGCAACCTTACTACTACGTAGAACGTAAAACTGGTTGCTGATTAACCAAGTAATTGGATTACGACAGCGTTTGCACTATAATTATTTAGAATTGTGCTATACTGCATATTGCAACACATTGTCTAACACTCAGTTACCTACTTCGCACTTTATTACACTACCTCTATTTGCCGGCAGAATCTATAACATAATCGAATATCTTAATCTAAAATCTAAGATTAGCCATCTAGCTAATGTGTGTTTACTTCTGGTCTGTGTTAATAAACACGTACCAAGAGTAGTACAAGTACAATGCCAATATAAGACTGTAACTAGTCCAGCAATCAAAATTTCCTGTGAATACATTTTTACAAATTGTATTAAATAGACTTATATCAACGCTTACATTCTCTTGCACAGAGACATCACATGTTCTACGGGGTCTGTGGTACCGGACGTAACACAGACCACGTAGGTGTGGTGGTTGAAATTCATCCGTAATCTTTTTTAGTGATGCGTAAACTTATTTTTAAACAGGCGAGGATTTACGCTCGAGTGAAGAAAACGATATACGTAGAGGTGTCTACAATAGAACCACTTAGAAAAGAAACTTGTAATCATAAGTCATGGCTACTCTTTTCCAATTGTTATTAATTACAGTATCATAAAAAACTACCAATTACCAACTGTCTGTGTAATATTGTTAAGCAATTTTTACACTACAAGTGCGTGTTATTAAAAATTAATTTAATTCTGACACCACACACACAGCAGTGGTGGCTAATTTGTGGGCAGATTGTCAAAACTCTAGCCAATTGGTTTACATAATATGCTATGTAAACAGTTAGCAGCAAACTTCGTGATTAACCAATGACTGGATGCTGCTGTTATTTTTATATATATTTGTTTTTATATTTATTTATATTTTTATATATTTATTTTAGGGTTTCGGCAAAGAGCGTTGCTTCCTCGTGGTCAAACTTTTTAGTCAAACTGATTTGACCATGAGGAATTTAACATTCTTGGTGGTCAAACTATTTAATTTATTAAAAAATCACACCTATGTAATAGTTTTGAAATTAAAATGTATAGTTATAGCCAAAAGGCGTTGTTTCCTCGTGGTCAAACTTTTTAGTCAAACTGATTTGACCACGAGGAATTTTAGCATACTTCGTGGTCAAACTATTTAATGTATTAAAAACTAGCTTTTGCCCGCGGCTCCGCCCGCGTGAATGTCGGTTATCGCGACCAAACATAGCCTATGTCCTTTCTCATACCAAATTTCATCAAAATCGGTTCAGTGGTATAGGCGTGAAAGCGTAACATACAGACAGACAGACAGAGTTACTTTCGCATTTATAATATTAGTATGGATTACACCTGTGTAGTCTTGAAATTAATTGTACAGTAATAGCCAAAAGTTTTAAAATTCCTCTTAGCTCAGCTTCCTCGTTGTCAAACTTATTTGTCCAAGAGGAATTTACAGGCAAAAGAAAATATAATTTACATTAGATACAAAAAACGGCAAAGAGACTCACTGCCTCGAAGGACATCATGTAGTACCTGCTAATGATCCTGTTGACCAGCACCCGTTGTAGTTTCCGCAGTAGTCGCGCCTTGTTGACCTTCAGGGCCTCCACTAATATGGGGCACCCATATATGGACCACTCGACCTTGAGGACTTCTGCAGTGATCCTGCCTCCTCATATTGGGCAGCAGCCATGCCAGAGTAGACAAATATTTCATTTGGGGCTTAATGCCGATGGGAATGCCTCCCAATATGAGGCTGATTCCCGCAGGTGGTTCGTGAAATGAACATGGCCTCGGTTTTACTCAGAGCCCCTTGAGACCCAGCCGCCGTATCTGCTCTATGACTTGGGCAGCCGCGGTCATGACCTTCGGGATCGTTTCGCGGTATGCATCACCGCACGCCGTCACATAAGCGTCATCCGCATGATAGGTGACGGCGGTACCATCCTCAAGTTCACTGCGAATCACCCAGTCGTAATCCGATGTTCCACAGGAGAGGCCCCAGGATCGATCCCTGCGGAATACCGTAAAACATCTCACGACCAAGGCCGAAAATGGTTGGATATATGACAACTCTCCGTCAGATACACCCTGACTATGTGGTGGAGGTAGAGAGGCCCTTCGTGATATACGAGCACTTCCATGAATGAACTCCAGGGCAATACGTTGGCGATGTCCTACCGAATACCGGGGCCATAGTAACTTCGTGTTGTGTTCCCAGTGGTAAGTAGGGAAACCAGATGTTGTAGAAAAAAAAAAATAAAAGCAATAAGATGTCCATCTGTGTTCATCATTTTATTTGAAGTGATGTTGACAAGATAATTTAAAATATTTTTCATGGAATTTAGAAACATTTGTATTTGTTAGCTCTGAGCTGTATAAAAACCTTAGAGTTACCAAAGCCCATATCTTAGGTAAATCCCAAGATGATACAGTCAGGGCACTCCCGAAAGATAATAACGCGTGCGAGCTTGGATCTAGACTCATCGATCGACGAATCATATTCTATAAACGATTTATGATAGGGGCCCAGTGGAACAGAGTGGGGTGGGGAGAGCCAAAAAGGGACCAGGAAATACTGAGGTCCTTTCTAAAACAAGACGAAAATTATAAATATCGAGAGCACGCGATGAATTTGGAATTCCAAAATGAATGGTTGACAATGGGAGTGTTCTGCATACCGACGGCCTTAAAGTGGCTGGCGCAACTTGATTTATGAGTGGTCGCCGGCCCTGTTAAAATTCTATCTTAACGCCTTTCGGATGACTCTCCTAGACTAGAGTAACCTAGTAAGGTGGGGGAAGGCCACAGAAAAACAATGTTGTACTCGTGGCGAGACGATAGGGCTGGCTAGGCACATCGATATAGGCCAATACTCACGCCGCCACGCCAAGGTACTTATCATCATATATGAAGCAATCAGTCTGGCAGTAGCTTGAGCCCAAAAAGGATTGACTACTAAAAGACGTCCTTTCAACTTTGTGTCTGAAGATTCATCCATAAAATCCAAGAACAAACCTTATTTAATCTTAGATATTGCCCCAGATTGGAGTCTCCTAATCGATACGTATAAAAAGCACTATAAAATTCCGAAGGATGTTGGGTTTTCGTCATCTAGAAGTGACATATTTCTTTATTCCAAAACGAGAAAATATATAAGAAAAATAAATACTATGATCTCACAGACGAATTAAGTAGCGAGAGGTATACCAGCAAAATCTCTCTTTAACCTACTTAAAGATCTAGGCCTATCGAGAGCTACAATAAGCTCATTACTAGGACAAATGTCTAAAGCGGCACTAGTAGGTTGCATCAGATTTGGTTAGACAGAGAGGGGAACTTGTGCAGTGTAGGTGAGTGTTGATGTACATAAAAAAAGGGGCCACTTCTAAACCAACTCAGCAACGCGATGGACCCGGCACTATCCATAATCCCGAATCCCGAATCCATGGATTGCTAAGAATTTCGGTCTATAAACTAAGAAGTTTCCATAACATCAGAGCTCACTTGAAAGTTTTGTACTGTCAGTGGGAAAACCAAAGGCTTGTCCTGCTTTGTCTTCTACACCGAAGGCACAGACCGCATGCCGTCGGGTCCTGGGGCAATATTCTTGGCCTTGAGAGTTCACACTATGGGCACCTGGTAATAATCCCTTCTAGACACAATAGGTATGTTCCACCGCCCGCACTGGTAACAGAGATCTAACCACTCCTCCGAGCAGTTCCAGCCCAAGGCCCCGGGTCAACGGTGATGCCCGGTGGCGCCGCTTGGTTCTTGCCATAAGGTAAGGCCGCCCCCATTGGTACCGCTATAGCGTCTCCAGCAGTCCGCTTTATTGCCGCCGCGCGCCGCTTCAATGACGATCGGTCTCGGTGTGATAAATTCTATGAAAATATTTGTTTTCGTCCAAGTTTACTCCAAGATCGACGCATCAAGAAGCTCGTGCATTAAGCACCCAAATAGGTAAATATTAAATTATGTCCTAAGCTATATTAATTTAATTTTTTTGAAAATTCTTGTCTTCGTGTCAGAGAGCAGGGTGGAGCACGCACCCCACTTGACCCACTTGTCCTACCCACAAACAGAACCCCACAGTATCAAGAAAATTTAAGTGTTTAAAATAAATTGACATTTGGTTAACAACAATTTCGATATTATTAATTTATTGTTACTAAGATATTAATTTGTACGTATCTGTAGCTACAGTCCACATTTTTTAAAAGAGTTTTGATATACCTGCACACTATAATAAGATATTTTTCTTCATTATGGCGTAACTAAAGTTAGTCATCATACTTACAATCTAGCCTTGAGGTTAGTAAGTAATTTCTTACAAAATAAGAAGGTATATAAGGCCATTGGGCATTATTCTTATTTTATTTAATACATTTAATGAAAATATGGTTTGTACTTATTCTTACTCTGCTAAAGTAACTTGAAAGGCTTTATTATTTTTAGTTTTCTTATTTCATTTGTAGTGTCCACCTCCTTGAGAGCTGGAAGTTTAAGAAAACTACCATTAAAAGTAGACAGACTTTCTGAAGATAAGGGAGGCACTTGCTCTCACTCAGAAAGGTGGGGTAATATTATAGTAATATTTCCCCACCTTTCTCCGTGAACAATCACTACCTGCGGGACATCGGCTACATTTAGATTTGTTGGTCACTCCTCCTACAAAAGGTTATGAATAGTATATATATGTGTATGCATCATTTTGTACTGTATATGTATTTATGTATATATATGTATGAATATGTATGTATGTATGTATGGATGTATATGTGTATGTATGTAATGTACTTATGTATATGTATGCATCTATATATGTATAGGTATATTTAGTAAATTGTATGTCAATTTAGGTGTGTATATATTACGAGTACTCATACAAATTACATTCTCTCTGACACCTATGTAAATAGTACCTACTAATAAAATATTATTAGGACTTTGTACACCATACTACCCAAATATGGATTCTATCTCTTTTCTCCATCCAAAGGTTGCCTGTAAGAGATTGCCACTGTGCGATAAGGCCGCCTATTGTCTATGCCTGCAATGTACCTATTAAGAACAAATGTCCTTGTCCTTGGTGTACACAATAAAGCGAGAGATGTCCATCGGAATAAATTTAAAAAAAAACTTATGTTTAGGAATAAATTTAACTTCGTGTTCAATTCAGTTCCAGGCGCTACTTGGACCTGAATTGAACACACACACACGGGGAAAACATAACTTGAGAGTCAGAGCCAAAACACCATCGACAACTTAGTTATTTTGTCCAATTGATGTTTCTCTGATAACGCAAGAGTAGTTGGTGTAATTACAACAAACGCATTTTTAGTTAATTACTGCATTTTGTTAATCATTGACTGCTTTTCAGTATAGTTACATAATCGTAAGTTATCATAAAGGCATTCTAAAGAGTACAGCTAAACAGTCCGCTATTATTTCATACACTGTTTTACGACTTACTTTGTTTATTTAATTATGCTTACTTATTGTATGTTTATTTAACAACAAAGAAGAAAGCTTATAGTCACAATTTATAGATAGTTTGGATTTAGTATCAGCGTGAATTGTGAAATTTAAAGGCCGCAACCACTCAAGAGGATCGTACTATTACTGTACGGATGTATGAGGTACTATTAAGATCTTTTTTATACTATTCAGGTGGCAGACCCGCAACCGTGGCCTAAGGACGTGTACAACACCAGGAGCCACACGACTGCTGCCGACTCTGTAAACACAGAGAGTTCCAGTGCCGTCAGCGTCGAAGACAAAGCTGAAATAGCCTTTGGTCTTCCCACTGACAGTACAAAAACTCTCCAGGGATCTTTGGCTAATCTACTCACCACTGGGAACACAACACGGGGTTATTATGGCAGCGGTATTCTGAAGGACGGAGGTACTTCCCCAGTCGGACTGCCCAAATACCGAGCTGATATACCGTCATGTCCTACCTCTTACTAGATCTTCGAGTTCAAAGCAAACGTCAGCTGCAAGCTGGCGTATTTGCGGACTAACGGTTAAGGCTCTAGATAAAAGTCGCTTTTCGCAAAAGCTAAGGTAACCAAAGTGAGGAGTCGGAGTGCAGACTATAAACTCCAATGATCAGTTTTTGGATGCAACCGCGATTGGAGCTTTGCATCGAACATTGTACTCTTGGAGCCCGGAGTTCGCATCAGACAGTGATAGCTGCTGAGCCATAGGTGCAGTCGCTGTCAGTATTGGCTTGACACATTGCAATTGATCGCTTTGTATCTAAAACTACATATAAAATTCAAATAAAAATAATTCTTAGAAGATTCAAAAAAAAAAGATCATTGATTTTTTAAATAAAATGACCGTTTGTATTGTCTTGTTTTTACTAGCTTTTATTTAACTTGCAATGTATGTTTGTTCGGGTGGAATCTTACAACTCAATTTTAAGGCACTTGCCCTCAACCGATTGAGCTGAAATTTGGTATGCACGTTCAGTTCGGATGACAATGCAAGATTAACAGTGTGACGTCATTCAAATCCAACATGGCGGCATACGAAAAAGGGCGGACCAATAATTTTTTTTAGTTTGGTTCTCTATAAAAGCGTGTTTTTTAGTGTTTTTAAACTATAATTTATTTATTCTAAGTTCCAGATATTGTGAACGCTAAGCGACTCTTATAGAGAGAACCTCACATATATTTGTGATTTGTAGTTTTCGTAATTTAACTTTATAGTGTTGCAACACTTGATTTTATTATAGAATTACGAACGGATCATATCTTTCTGCACTGGTTAAGTTTTAAATTGAAGGACGTAGTTGCAACAGCTGTGTTTAGCGGTGAAGTTACTATTGCAGTTAAGAATGCTTTGCTTCGTGAAAAATAAAGGACATTTTCTACTATGACCTACTAACTGTACACAGTAGGTTCTAAAGTGAACATAGCTAACCAGCTTGTAATATGGATTCTACAATTGACAAAGTGGTCTTGAGGGCCCAAGTTATCCTCACCTCACCTACAAGTCCGTAGCTTGACAGTCAAGGCTCACCGGTTCTCCTCCTCTATTATTTGGTTTATTTGACATATTCCGCCTGACCAGCATTGACCGTAATTCAACACTCACACAGTGAGCTGTCGTCCACAGACAACTAATTTCCGCAATGAACACTTCGACAAGAAGTTATGAGTGTCGACTTCCACGTGTTATGAGCAGCATACGTTGTTACGTAACAGTTAATGGTGCAGTAATTGTACGCGTTGATTGACTGCTGGTGATGATCGGGCTCAGTCTCTACCGTGAGTTGAGACATGACATGCGGGGCCGGGTGTAAAGTAGACTTCAGCCCCACTAGACAAGTGGCGATTTGTTGGCTTACTTAATATTGCACAATAGAACTTATTTTGAAGTTTATGACGTCCTTCCACGCATGTCAATCCCATACATTAATCAACCTAATCTATTCTATTCTACTCACACTTGTCTAGAGGAGCAGCCCCTCTAGACAATGGCGAATGTATGGGATTTGACGTACGTGACAGTCATTAACGCTTGTCATAAACGTCAAAACCCATTCATTCGTCATTCTATTCCATCAAACGCTGAATTGCCACTTGTCTAGGGTGCAGGGGTAAGTTAGTTTTGCCTAGTAGTGGTGGAAGTAGAAAAGACGCCTTGTAAAAATCAATTAATAATTTCCGTGGCCTAACGTTGACCAGTCATACCTTATTGAGTCGAGAACAAAAACTTTATACTCGTATTTGAAATTACATGCAATTATTGTATTCTATTGTCGATCATTTAAATTGACATTATAATGTTCTGATAGAAAGGAAATGTCACGACTTATAATGGTGTTAAGTAGTTACATACATGAACTGGCCTGAAGCTACTTCACAACAAATAATAATATTGCAAAAATGCCGTGTATTGTGTAAGGTAACAATCACAAAATTACATATTATTATAAAGAGTCTTTGTCAAATACCACGTGTTACAGAATGGTTTGGCGAATGGGTCCCCAATAAGATCTTTAGGACCTAAGCCAATGTCATCTGCAAGCCGGTACATATACTGATTTTCAGACGAACCTGTGGCATGGGCATTCTTCTTGGGGTCAGAGAACAAAACCGCAAACTTCTTTCAAAAACTGTGACGCCACAGGGTGCTGGTGCGTAGTGTAAATGTAGGTATGGATTGCAAGAGAATATCGCATTTATCTCAGTTCACTGTTGCATTTACACATGTACAATATTTAATAAGATTGATGTGAAATTTAATAAGGAATCTAAAAATATGTTAATTAGAATTTTACCTATTTTGGGAATTAAAAATAATGAGAAGTCACAGTTTCAGTTTAGTTAGGCAACATCTTAGTTTACAATGCATTGTTGAGTAAAAATTTCGACATCAAACACTGTTGGTCCGTTAATCCAAGACACTACCCTATTTATATGATTTACATACGTTGACGACTGTCATAAAAATCAAAATAAATATCTATTAATCCTACGGATATTATCATCATCCTATTTTTCAATACGCCGGCCAACAAATTTGCACTAGTCTAGCGGGCAGATGCTCTTGAAAAAATGGGTATTTTCCTGTAGTTAAAATAAATTATTTAGCTGAACTTATTAAATTAAGAATAGTAAAAGAGTGAAAACAGTTGTGTCGGTTTTTATTTTATTGTTCTTATTTATTTTTAATCATCCACCCAACCTTTAATAGTCAATGATTTGACTATTAAATATGATGACGTCATAAATAATTTTGTTCATACAAGTTTTCCTATAGCCTCTTACAACTTACCGTTTTGACGTTTATTAAAAAGTCACTAATTTGACTAGTCAGTCATATACCCAATTGTAGCACCAAAATGTAATATTTATCTTTATGTTATTAAATAAGTTGCATCAAAAAATGGTTCAATTATTATATGCCTTTGTATTAGACTTCTTAGCCAGAACTCGTACCACATAATAATTATATAATTATAGCCACATGTCGAGATGAAAACTAAATTATATATTGCGTAACTTAGTACCTACTGCAATTTAGAAATCTAAATAAAACAAAAGGCATTAATTTTATTCGAAACTAAGTTAGAGAAGATGATCACAATTGAAAAGCAACCATGTTCTTTAAAACTAACGTTCATTTCAAGATAAAGATTTTAGCACGGTTTAGATCTCAATGCGGCAATGTAGTTTGAATTTTAAGATTGCATTGTAGGCTTGAGATTTGAGTGTGGTTAGTGAAATATTTTTAATGAGAACACACGTGAAAAAAAGTTTAATGTTTAATCATTGGAAGTAACAAACTGATACAAAAGCAAGTAAGAGTGAGCAATTTTGTTAGTAGTATGTGATGCTCATGTTTTGTTTATATAATGAAGCGGAATGGGGTGATTCTAAGCATTGTATGTAGTGAAATTTTATAGCTTTGTGACCAGCTTCTTAAGAGCAAAATTACTGGTTAAGTTATTTTTATGTGCATCAACACTCGTTCACCACACACAAAATGGAAAGAAAGTTCTATTTTAAAAATAAGAGTGGTATAATTTATTGGTAGGCCTATTATTTTTACAAGCAGGAAGTCTTATTCTCAAAAGAAGATAGTTTAAAACAGGGTGATCGGTTGTACTATAGTCAAAAGTTGATGAAGGAAAAAACTGTAACTATTTTATTAATATATACCTACATTTATTTATTCAATCAATTGATTTGTTATGGCAGGGAAGTACCCCGTAGACCTTAAAACGGGTATCGTTAGACCAGTGTATAAGAAAGGCAGCAAATCCAGCTATGATAACTACAGGCCAATTACGATTCTTCCTATACTTGATAAAATTGTCGAAAAATATATCTGCAAACAAATACACGATTTCTATAGGACTCACTCGATACTCAACAAAACGCAGTTTGGCTTCCAACAGAATAAAAGTACCACGCAGCTTTTATCAGCATTCACAGATGATGTCAACAAGCATCTTGATAACAGAGAGCATGTCCTGTTAGTGTTCATAGACTACAGTAAGGCTTTTGACACTCTCAGGCATGATCTTCTTGTCAAACGGCTAGACGACTGTGGTGTGCGAGGTCCACTTCTGGATTGGTGTGTTGACTACGTAAAAGATAGGAGCTACTTTGTCAAGGTTGCTGATGTAGTGAGTGATAGGATATGCGTTACGCACGGGACAGCACAAGGATCGGTCCTTGGGCCATTGCACTATCTCACTTATGTCAATAGCGTAGCAAATATTATAAAAACGTGTAAAATCTACCAATTTGCTGATGACACGTGCCTACTTTCCGCCCATAAGAATATACATCAAGCACAGAAGTTACTCCAGATAGAATTTGACGAACTACAAAAATGGTCCCACGATGCTGGTCTAGCATTAAATGCTGCTAAGACTAAACTTTTGTACGTTTCCTCGAGTCAAAATAGATCAACAGAAAACTTGAAACTGACTATTCACACTCACGACTGTCTCCACAGTAAACTGGAGCCTTCTGCTCAATGTAGTTGTGACTCAATCGAACAAGTAGAAAAACACACGTATCTTGGCTTGGTAATTGATAGTCGGCTGAAGTGGGTAGATCACATCAATAAAGTTTGTGATAAACTCAGAGCAATTCTTGCAAATTTTTCATTGATCAAATACCAAATACCCTTCCCGATACTTTTGTCTTTGTATAATGCCTTAGCGGAGTCAATAATCTCATACGGATTAAGTAGTTACGGGCGGACCTGTAAGTCACATCTTTATAGAATACATAACCTGCAGCTTAGAATTTTAAAAACAATAATTCCTAAAAAAATCAAGACCGAGTTCCAAGAAAATTACAATCTAGTGTTTAAGTTTTGCCGTATATTACCTATCCATGATAAAGTTAAGCTCATTCTCCTCGTTGAAAATTATTTTAATTCTGAACTGCAGATTCAGCCCCAAAAAGGACACAAATTCATTTTACGAAGTAACAAAGACCCTAAATTACTTATTCCTGGCTACACTAACATGTACGGTAAATTACACACTTCAATAACCATCCCTAAATTAATTAATGAACTACCAAAAACTTTAAAAGATACTCTAAACCAAACTAACATTAAACATAAGCTCAAAGAATATTTATTACAACTCATTACATAAAAAAATATTACTTAATATTAACATCCTGTATATGAATCATCGCACACAAACACTCATTAATATATATTATCTATCTTCATGCTTATGTTCTACCAGTCAAGCCTCGCTCGTATTTTGTACGTGTTACGGACGAAATTCCTACTTGGTAATGGTAACGAACGGAACGATCACCTGATTTTATATTTTTATATGTGGGTATGTGTAAAGTAATTTGTGTTGTGTTGAAGGTGCAACGACAGTGATCCAATATCCAGATAAATCTATTAAGGTTTTTGTGATGTTGTTAAATGAATCATATAATATGTAATTTAATATGAAATAAACTATTAAAAAAAAAAAAAATTTGGATTTAGAATCGTTTAAATAACACAGAGCCTTGCGAATCTAGCTGTAGATAAAAATACATATAGAAGAAGCTATCTTGACACTAGTCTTCTTCTATTCGTGTGGTTAGTGGCCAACCTGTGACGGAGTTGTTCAGGTCGCCCATGTAGGTCTCCGTGTTGACCTAATGGCTAGTGTGTTACTATGAGACTACTATGGACAATGATATTCGATTTTGTGAAAAATAAAAGTTCTTTCTAAACTTGTCGCCTGAGTATCAATTAGCAGGATGATCAAGTAAACCACTGCGCCTTCCGAACAATCGCTCAATTAATAACACTGGTTAGTTAATCTAATCTCAAAAAAAAAATTGTTAAGATATCACAAACGTAACAATCGGGTCAAGTTCCCACACAACTTCCGGCCTTGGCCTGTGGGAGAGCAGGTGATAACCCCGGGATCCTCTCTAACAAAGGGTTAACAAATTAGCCAATCACTCAATGAGCGACTAATCGCAATCGTTGGAACGACTAATCGCTATAATTGGAACATAATCACTCAATACAAACAGGTGTGGGTTAAAAGGTCTCATAAAGCCTTTTATTTGTTCATCCCCTTCTAAATGAGCTCGTTACAACCCCCTCTAATCTGTCTGATTAAATATCACTGATAAGGGTTGAAAATGTTTTTGGGTTGATTGTGGATGATAATATTTCAATGATAATTTTGTCGGACATATTATCTATTGTATCTAACTTTGGAAAGAAATTATGTTTTTATAAGATTCACCTGTAACTAACTACTTATTGTTTATTTATTTATTTGTCATCGCTTCTACGTCTATATTTGAAGTGGGTTCTTGCGTAAAGACCGCATGAGGAACTTGGCAGGGTTTATGTCCTAGACATTGCCGACAAAATTCAGGAGTCTAAGAGTTTTATGACAAACGGACATGGGCAATAAATGTCACTTTTACACCGATAGAAGGGATAGACCCAAGAATTTTGTTAAATGGGCCATGTCCATAACTCTGCCGAAACTTTAAATTATAACTGGCTGTTTGCTATTTGGCTACATATCAATCATTACTTGTTGTAAGTTAAACACTCACCTCACTTCTTCGAGCGCCATCTACCGACCGAATGAAAAACCAATGTAACTTAAATTTACGCTAAACTACTTGTAGCACCTGTTCGGTCTCACGTGGCCTTAGTGATGGTTAGAGCGGGCATTAAGATATTAGAATTACACGTGGGCAGAGCCGTGAGCATCAGCTAGTTTAAAATACAAGTAGAATATGATCGCAATAGGTTATTAATAGGTAGATACTTACAAAAAGTAATCGTGTTTTACGAATGTAATGGTTTACTAATGTGGTCTTTTGAGAATATGATATACAGCGACGGAGCGAAAGAAACAAGTGTTTGTAAGTTCAAGCTAGTATAATTCTTTAGAACACGAACCATGGTAAGTGTAAGACAAATACTTTTAATCTTACTTTGATTGTTCCTCAATTAATCAATCAATTAGCCCAACGAAGTCCACTGCTGGATATAGGTCTATCCCAATGTTGGGAGGCTTTGGACTACTGTTTCTACGCTGGAAAGACATACAGGCCACCGATTCTGCTAATTTTATGACATAACAAAACCACTATCTTACCGCTGACATTGCATACAATGTCATTAAATTTTAGACTTTATTCCTGAGCATTAAAGTTCAAAATAAAAAGAGAAAAGGTTTATAACATTTTTCATTCACTCTACAAGATTGTCATTTAATTTTAGACTTTAATCGTATACCAGTAAAGTCTAAAGTTAAATGGCATTGCTTACAGTGTCTGTGGTAAAACAGTGGTTTTGCTATGATAAAACTAATACTTAGCAAAATCAGGGCCCAGGGTTTTATATCGAGTACTTATTTCTTTTCCACCAGTGATAAGGTCGTTTGCGTATTTTTCCGTTAGTCGTCTCTAACGACACCCTTCGGATGAGATCGGGTGGTGACACTTGCATTCTTTCTCTGTTGCAACATGGATTGTTCCTCAGTTGATTTGAATGAAAAATCAACTAGTAAGGATCCCACCTAAAACGTGCACTACTCATATCTTACTAGAATTATATGGTACCGAAAGCAAACAACGTTGAGGTATGACTTCGTAGGTGACCGCATACAAAAAACTGCAGACGTAGGTATCTACGCAGTACGTACGCATAATTCAATGCGGCTTCTTAATGGTTTCCTTTATCCGTATCGAAGTTTAACAAGCTATGTATGTAATGTATGTGTTGCATGTGTCGGCAGTTGTCAAGTGCGGTCGGCTTCGGATTCATACCTTCAGCTACATATACGAAAAAAGGGTCTTTGTCAACTTACACAGGAGTCTTGCCGCAATCATGGCTGCTGAAAGCAACCAAGAGACAAAGACTTTGAGACCAATGTAAAAAAGATCGCGAATTGATAAAAACATTTTTGTATAAAAAGTAGGAAAATAGAAAAATACAACGAAATTTCTGGCTGAGCTGATCAATATAGGGTAGGTAATGTAATTCGAAAATTATATTATCGATATGATATTTAATAATAGGTAGCTGAGATGCTCTTTGCCTAGCAATAAGTTAAAAAGAGGAAAATGCAAAAAAAAAATAACATCCGTACTTTTCTGTCTATTCTGTTCCATGTTAGTTCTATATTCTTATGAATGTTTCACATGACCACAATGCCGTTCGTGAACATTCGATAGTATTAGACGAAATTGTAGCGTGATCTTTATCTACAGAACTCAAAGAATGCCCGGCTCGCATTATTTCATTACTCCTGTCCCTATTAATGTATATTGTTCATAAACAAGGAATAAAAACTTTCAATTATGCTGTAAATCATCTGCGAATTAGTCCCGATTGTGTTTTAGCGTGTTAGTTCCGAATAAATAGGTTTGTTTTGTTGTTATATGATATAATCGACTTTGTATGATATCGTTGATTCAATTCAATAGAAGGGTCGCTAAATGCCTTCATTTTGATGCCTTATTAAAATATTATTGCAATTAGTATCTCGTGTTTTGCTAACATATTTAGTGTAGGCGCTTAATTTTCTTTCGAAGTTCACGCTACCCTGTACGGATAGAAAATTTTCATTTAAGTTTCGTTGATTCATCTTAAATGGTTTTTAATTGGCTATCACCTTCAAAAAGTTATGTCAATATCCTAGCGTTGATTCTTGCTTGCATCTGGCGCCCTCCCTTCAAAATTCGAGGTCCGCTAGACGACTTTCCTTTTTCCACTGCCATGAGGGCCCAAGATGTTCCGAATATAAAATCATTCGTCATATGTATGTATATTATTTGTCAATCATGTCATATTGAAAACAGTGAACGATATTATGCGTAGAATATGCTAACGCCGAACTCTTATGCTAACATAGTTTAATTTAAATTAAGTGTGAACTACTACTCTTACTAACCTAATAATGCAGACAAATTTAACATTTGAGCTTGCATGAATTCGTATATATTTAAAAATTGGTAGAGGTCTTAAATACACCATAATAAAAGAAACATCAAAAGTCACCATCGATTGTACTTCTGCATTTTTTTTATTGAAGATCAAAGATCAAACATATTGGATTCTTGCATTTTTCTCGTAAACATAAAGTGTTAGCGCAAAAGTAAGCTTGACAAAGTTGTAGATTATGTAATTACCTACAAAACTGCTTGTATCGCATCTACTGCTTGTTTTGTACGGATAACCATTATCGGAGATATCGCAATTTAAAAATTGGACGATATCATTTTTTATAATATACAAAATTACTTGTTCCCATAGTATGATTCATCAACTTTTTACATGGTTAGCACCCACTAAGAAAGGATTTTTACCCGACTGCCAAGAAGGGTTATGTTTTTCGCGCGTATCTTGTATGTATGTTTGTAATATTTTTTGTTACCTCATATCTTCTGAACTACCGTACAGATTTCAATAATTCATATCTTAAATGAAAATGAAATGGGTACCCCTTTTGCAAATCTCAAGCCCCATGAAAATTAATGGGTACCGCCTGCAATCAGCTCGTTTCAATCTTTTCATCATCAGTTGGGTTTTTTATTCTTAATAATTCATTTTTTGGGAACTTTGGTGTACTTCAGACCTCCACCAATTTCCAGCTCTATAAGAATTTATGCAAGCTAACAATTTTATTTCGTTTATTTTGACTGGAATATAAGTAGATGCTATCTAGTCTTCGTAAATTAACTAAGTACTTATCTACTTATATACAAATATGAGTTAATTAAGTATTTTCAATTAGGTATCCTATTTTAATAGCTTCCACGATGTATTTTAAAGCAGTTTAACTTTAAAGCCCAGCTCGACACGCGACATTTATTATTAGGTACGTGTTAACCGGCTGCAATTACAGTTATTTAAACGTTAATAGGTTCGGCTTAAAATGAGGTGTCTCGAACTATCAAGCTCACTTAAATTGGTTTTAAAAGTATAAATAGTTAAACTTAAGTGTTAACCAGAAAACATAACGATTCTTAGCCATAACATTCAAGCGCGGTGCTTTTTATAAATAATTTTATTACTAATTTTATCAAACACTTGATGCTGTCGTCCGCATAAGAATTTCCAGCTTGACACTACAACAAAGTTTCCGAAGTTTTATTTATAAAAAAAAAGAAGTGTCACCCTTTCCCGCCAATTAGTGATCAATAAACGTCCTAAAGTCAGACATTTTACTTCATTCACGCTTCAAGAGTCAACTATTAAAATATATCGATAAAAATCTGTTTGGATAAGTAGATATTTTAAGAATTTCTCGGTCCCATAACTTTGTGATGGTTGGTTTTATATTTTTTTGGCTACTGTTTTGATTTTTATCGTTTGATTCCGTAGGTGGGAATTACTTTTAATGCCTGATTTATACGTGCGCTGGTTTTGATTTTAAGAAAGTTTCTTTTATTTTTTTTATAAATGTACGCTATTACTAGCCATTTATGTTCGGAATGTGTAGGTATCTATTCGTCAATCGGAGTTTAACATAGTTCTATGCTAACGCTTTTGTTAAATTTCTTCTATCAAACTAGTTTGTCAGGGTACCTATTTACTTTAAAACGAGCAATTCGTAAGTGTACTACACTACACTAATCGATTTTGGGAACGGTGCTAACGCTTTCAGTAAAATTATTGTTGTGTTGTCTTCGTTTCGACTGGCCAATTTTGCTTTTGTCCGTATCTATGTCGTTTTTTCAGTTCCGGTCTGGAGGGTACATTTCTAAACCGATTTTAACTAAACTTGGCACATATGTTCTTTGGTTTAAAACTCAACTTTTGTAGTGACCTTTTTTATAGAAGGGAAAAGGAGGGAGAAAAGGGGGGATGTTTGCTGTCGCGTTATTTATTTAAGGATCTTGATGATTTTTGCTTTTCGGACATTGATTCTCATAGGTTATTGTGAAAACAATCAAGCCTCGATAAGGTGAACTTCGTTATAAAAAAACAAATAGAGGGATAGTTTTTTTAAGGACGGATCGCCATTATTTTTTGGTGAAAAATCCAAAGGTGTTTAATATAAGAAGATACGTATAAGACAGACATAGAAATAAAAGAAATATTACGGGTAATCTGTAAAATTTCCTAAAACAAAAATTTTCTACAAGTTTTGACGCAAGTGAAAACAGTTGCGTCGGTTCTTATTTATTTTTAATCATCCACCCAACCTTCAATAGTAAATGACGTCACAAATAATTATTTCATACAATTTTAACTTTCCGGTTTGTCGTTTAATAAAAGTGACTAGTCAGTCAAATACCCAATTTGTGAACTTCCATTACAAATGAGTTCCTGCAAAACATTTAAAAAAAAGTGAAAAAAAAATCTAAGTATCAAGATAAAAATGGAGTAGGTTTACGTGAAGTAACAAGTATCCATAATATTTATTAGCCGTGTAAGTATAATGAAGAAATAGATTTTACTTATGTGACTTGATTCTATTTATTAATAATTTTACATTACAAAAGTTTGGGTGAAATTTGTTTTATAAATTCATAGAACACGCAATATGAGTCGACAAGAAAATCTAACCAAATAAGATCGCATTAATTTAATAAAAATGTAAACCTGTTTTATCCAAAATCTACAATGAGGAAGGAATTATCATAGGAAACTTTAAACATTTTAATCGAAATTATGTTAAACGTTTCCCGAATTGACAAGCTATCTACTGTTGCCCTAAAAACGGACGTTGTGGTACTGTATGATGGCGGCAACTTTCTTTTTTCATTTAATTTTTTTTCTTGTTCCCTAAATGGACCGTAAACCTATGGTAATATAACCTGTGGTGGCTGGCGGCCTCTTTTAATTTAAACGTGTTGATTTGCGCCAGATAAAGAATGGCGACAGCTTTTTTTTAAGAATGTTCGGTCATCTTTTAAATGGCTGATGACATTCCTCGGTTTTTAATTATTTTTGATTGTATCAGTTTAGTGTAGGTACCGATTGGGGATGAATGGCTAATAGGGATATATTTAGTATAAAACATAGCTTGGAGGTCGAAGTTTCGACATCGATAGAAAGGAAATTAAAAGGAGAATTGAAACTTGATTTCCAAAAATTCGTAGTTTGTTAATGGTTAACTGTGGGACTATTAGTCTCATTACAATATACGCCTAAGACCGTTCGAAGTGAATGAGGAAGAACCGGATGGTGAACCCTGAGTTCCGAGTTCATGTAATCAGGAAAACATGTCATGAGGATGAGTTTGTAAATGTCTGTAATAATCTATGGTTACCAGTTTATATAAATCTTTTGCTTACGCAGGATTGGCACATTTCTTTTTGATCTCCAGATTCGTATGCCTTAATCCTCATTTCCTCATGTCTCTTTTGCACGAATGATTAAGCAAATAACTAGGCAGATTACCATGCTAGCGATTGCTTCAAAGAGGTAGAGAGATTCAACGATTTACATATAACTTTTATAAACAGTTGACGTATCACCAATAGATTTTCCGAAATCAATATCCATGCTAATGTTATAAATGCGAAATTAACTCTGTCTGTCTGTACCTATGTTTCGCTTGCACGCCTAAACCACTGAACCGATTTTGATGATATTTGGTATAGGTGTAGATTAGACCTTAAGAAAAGATATAGGCTATGTTTCCATTAACATTGTCTCAGGCTGTGTTATGCTAACATTATTTTGTAAGGCGTTATTTTACTATAGGGCAGGGCGGGCAATTTTCATAACAATCTTTTATTAGCAGTAGTCTAATAGTTTCTGTATCAGCTTTCGCGAGAATTCAGCTCTAGCGCAGCAGTCGCAGTGAGTGTGCAGTAGCGGCTATGGTTGTATGGTCGTTGGTGAGCAGTGACTTAGCAGCACCGCCGTGATAAGAATACCACATTTTTATCACGGCGGTAAAGTAAGTTTAAAAGGTTGTTAAAATGCGGGATTCCTTTGATTCGCATTTATTAGGTCTGTTTGGCATGAGCATAACCAAAAGAATATTTGATTTTATATAATTGCTTTTCCCCTTGGTTGGGTTATATGTGTCTTGTCGGAGTGACTGCCGCTTGACCTTTCAACCCCTAAAAAATATCTTATGCCTGAGTATCATCCGTCAGCAGCAGCTACACCGACTTGCAGGTGAGCTTGACTGGCCCCGAAGATATTTGTTCATCACAGCATAACTACCACATTTAAATGCCTACTAACTAAACTAAATGAGATAAAAACAAAAACCAGTCTATTAAAAAGCAACTACTTAAGTAGCCGACGGAGTTGTCAACATTTACATAACAAAACATCAATGATTGCTCCCGTCGAGGCCATAAGTCTTGCAGAGTACTACCCGCTGTGCACACAACTCACCCCAAACCACCCCAGACGAGACCGGCGGTCGACGCATCTACTTTTTAATAACTTGACGTTTTATTGCACGACGGATCAATTTAGATTTTTGTGATCATTGTATTGTAAAAAGAAATCCTATCCATCGATATATACCTACCCATCGATTGTTACTTCCTGGGGAATACCTCACTAGGGTGTATTAGGTCCTTGGTCAAAGACTTACGTGACCGAAATATCTTTATGGCAGTTTTACCTAGCCTTCAATTTCAATCACTGACAGTTTTGATGCCTTTAGATATCGAAGAAATACATACCTATTTCCTCGATTCATTTAGACGTTGGTGAAATTTCGCAGTTTACCAGATAGTGTTTAGTCTACAGAGCATAAAGAAGATAATCGATATAGGCAGGAGTTTGTAGTTCTTTAGTTTATTGAGCAAGACCTCAAATTAGAAGTTAATATCTCCGCCTGAATGCTGGTAGTGATCCAGAGGTGCGTTCAGAAACGCACCTGTAATAGCATTGATGTAAGAAGTCGTCGTGGGTGACCACTTTTGTCTTCAAAGATAATCACGAGATAATAATATTTTAAATTAATTTACAGACTCTGATCTACAGAATACCAATATGGAAGTGCCACAAAAAATCATCCGTGAAGTGTTTCCTATACAAACATTCGTAAGAAACAGATCCCGAATCGGATGAATAAACAGTTATTATATGCTCATTATAACCATTTAACGATGTTGAGAAGACCAATACCAAATAAAATATTGAAAGAAGTCTTTCACAAAAACTAAGTGAGCCGTCTTCCCGGTAGGGGGCGCTACTGCTCGATAAGACGACGATATAATTTAGTTGCGTGCTCATCGCCTGCCGACTTTTATTAGCCTTTTTGTTTTTGTTAGATTTATGACACTTCGGGCGTGTGTCCAAACGGGGAAAAATGGAATTTATTAAAAAGTTCGGTCACAAAAAATGGGGTTTCTCTTTTTAAGTTCAAAACGTTTATTGTGTCATAAAATCCTCGCGAGTATTTTATTGTTTAGCTGCTAAATCAGTGACGCGGAGATAATTCAAGTTTGACCGGTCGTACCTTCACCTAATTCAATTTTGAACAAAAATTCGAACTTGTCGATGTTTAAAGAAGTTTTAATTGGAACCACTGCTTTATTTAACCTAACGAGATGCGCGAAGAAATTATTCCGCCGTTTTCGGTGCGTGACATGGAAAACACGTACAGCACACAACAATATTATTGCGAAGGTTGTACTCTTATGAACAGGAACTTCGTATACCATCACCATTGTCACGTTGATGAGAGGGGAGAGGACCACGCGCACAAGACATTTTACGAGTTAAATACTTAAAGATTAGATTTTTTTAAAATTTTAATTAGAAATCAACTTTACAAGTTTGGTGCCATATTTGCCACTTTGAGTGTTAGTTATGTAGGTATAGACGAGTACCTACAAGAAAGAAGAAAGAAAGACCGTTTATTTTACACACACTACACACTGAAACATCAACAAAAATACAAATTAAAACAAAAACAATAAAAACTTGAATCTGAAACAATCATAGAAAACACCGCATATGTAGAAATAATTCGTAGGGAACGTCAGGTCTCTCCATAGTCCCCAAAGATTAATGTTATTAATTCACAATATTTTGATAGTGGGTCAGCTAGATTAGAAGCAACAGTTAAACCCAGTAAGGAAAGAATCTGCCATTAAAAGAGTACTACCACTCTTTGCAATCGTAAACAATCAGGTACAATCCTTTCGACGCATTTTACCAAATATGGAAAATACCATTCGGCCGTTCGAGGAAAGATGACTGTTTACAAATTGTACCTGCCACTAAAATGTTACATCCAAACCAGGAACGAATGGTATGTTAGTAATTTTAATGGTACACTCTTTGCATCAATAAGGGTGTACGGGCTAAGCCAACCTCACGACAAAGACAAAGCATAGGCGTAACCTGTCCTTTTGTCATTGGGAGCCAAAGCGCAAAAGCCAAACTAAACAAGATTACCTGCGTTATAAATGCCATGACTGGTGGATATATGTCTATTAGGGTTCTTAGGAAGTATTTTCCTGGGGGGTATTAAGTAGTACGCGAGATTAGCTTGAACCCTAAACATGTTAACAGAACCCTATACTATACATTCAACTACAACGAACTCTATTAAACTTCAACAACAGCGCTCTTAGCAATTATGAAACTGTTCACACTTGTTAACAGTAGGTCCATATGTTAAATCATCCCTATCGGTACCGTATCCCTAAATA
The DNA here is from genome assembly GCA_949126895.1 of Eilema caniola. Classification (NCBI taxonomy): domain Eukaryota; kingdom Metazoa; phylum Arthropoda; class Insecta; order Lepidoptera; family Erebidae; genus Eilema; species Eilema caniola. Next base: position 7,639,264 of record OX421460.1, on the reverse strand, counting down.
TTTACTGCTAGGGTGTCTCTGAAACCACATTGTTACTCAATTACGTGATTATTTATGTGCGACAAGTCATTTGACACACGCTGTATATCCAACAAATGCAATGAATCCACCGGTCTTTCTGACCCCTAGGATTTTCTAATGTCTTTGAATTTCAGTGTCTTTGTTAGGGTGAAGAGGGTCTATTTATACCGGCCAGGTCATTAATGGTTGGTACAGATGTGTTGACATGTAGTGTAGCGGTTGCTGTTGTGGTTAATGAGATTATCTGTTTACGAGGTTAGCAAATGTGCGTATGATGATCAAGGATGCAATTTTACAGTTGCATTAGTGTTGGTGAAGCAACCATTTATTTGATTTTAAATTCTGCAATAGGACGAAAATATACCAGCAAGTAGGTAAGTTTGTGTTGTGTTTTTCTCAAACTCGCGTAGTAAGAGACAAGTTTATTGCCATTGGGCAAGTTTCTAGATTTCGTGTTTGAGAAACTCAGAAACACTAAGCCAAACCCAGAATTGATCCCAAGACTTAATCTATTGAGATTAAGTCTTGGGATCAATTCTGGGTTTGGCTTAGTGTTTCTGTATTGACATTTATTGCGTTCCATTGTATTTTTATTTATTATTAATTAATTGGATATTGTTATTATTAATAAGTTACAATTATAGATCCTGTCGGGCACAGCACAATGTTTGGAGAGAGGGAGAATTTACACTTGCCCACTCTCACGTTTAGCCTTGTACACTCTTCTTTCTTAGTACTGTGGACTCGGGGACTCGATCTCCACAGTTTTACCAATGAAACTACTTTTTTGCCGTAATATTGATATTTATTGGAAAAAACACATCATTCCTGCGCGAGCTTTTTTAAAAGGGGATTTTGCGCGAGGTTTTATTAATTTTTATACAATACTCGTTTCAGAGGACCACGGAAACTAGAACACTTCTCTTCAAATTTTGAGTTTCCGGAGTCTTGCTGGCTTCCACCGAAGCCCTCACGTCAACTCTCAGGAACTATCACGCTTCTCCGTTTTTTTCCTATCTTCTTAATTTAATATTATTTTTAAATTCGTATGATTTATTTTTAAATCGTTGACACATGATGTCCAGGCATCTACTAGTAATATCTGCCACGGAGGGCGGATATCACAGTACAGTCTATTCTTCTATGAAATGCGCTTGCTCTGCAAGTCAGGGAGTCCACAAACCGTTTCATATTAAAAGAGAGTACACCGTAGAGCCGGTTGTAGAGCCGGTGTACAGAGTACACCGGCTCTACAACAACCCATAGCTACCTATGGGTGGTTGTAGAAGTGGCAATCAAATCAGTTGTCTGATATCATCTTCTTCATCCTAGCGTTAATCCCAGTCGCATCCGAAGCTTTTTCAACTTGGAGTCTGGGGTCCGCTTTACCAGTCTAACTGCGGATTTGGCTAAACTTCGATATTTTCTGCGAAGCGACTGCATCTGACCTTCACAACCCAAAGGCGATATCGAAGCATTGCAGCTAGACCAGTTGTTGGATTTTTAAGGACTCCAACTACCCGTAACGACTGTCATAGATGTTTGTATGACAACTGGGACCGACGGCTTAACGCGCTCTCCGAGGCACGACCAGATCAATACAAATACCCATAATCATGCATACAAATATTTGCACTGAGCGGGGATCGAACCCGCGCCTCGTGAGTAGCGGCCGCGTTCACTACCGTTACGCCACGGAGGCTGGCTGATATCATATATCCGTAAGATATCTCCGCTTGTATGTATTAGGTGTGTATAAGTGTATATACATATGTGTCTATGTATATATAATATGTATATTTTGGTGTATATGTTTATATATGTATGTATTTAAGTGTATAAATATTGGTTTGTATATGTATGTAGTTTATGATGTTTCTTTATGTTTATTATCTGGATATATTATTATATATGTAAATGTTAAGAAAGTATTATTAATTTTCATCACAAAGTTTATTTTTTATACCACAAAAGGTCAAACTATCACCGCAATACTTTGGAATAAATATCTCTGCATTAGTCTAAGGTTGACTGATAGAAAATTAATATAATAGATAGAGTAATTGTGCAAAAAGTTTTAATAAAAAAGTCAATATCAATAACAAATCCTTGTTCTATGTCCATTCATTAGTTATACAGTCTTGCTTTAAAATTTCATTAACATTTACTCTTTGAACATTGGTGATGTTTCTATAAATGCTATTGGTTCAATTTAACGTGCAGTTTGACAACATCTCCATAACGATGTCCCACTTGCGTCCTAAAAAAAACTACCTAAACTTTTTAAGTCTTGACCAATACAAAACAGAGTTACAATAAAAGTAATTCAAAAAATTCATAATACAGTTAACCTCTCTTTAATTAAACAAACCTATTAACCCCTCAGATGCAACATTTCCCATCTGCCTCTAAATTCTTCCGCTCAAGTGGCTTCTGATTGACAACGCCTATCATACAACGACAAACAAAAACCAGCCTAGAGAGGTAGAAGTCTGCCACGCGACTAAATTAACTTCATGTAATCCCTATCATCGAAGCCGCTATCTTTTTGAGCATTCGCTAAAGTTTTTTCTAATAGTTAATTCGGATTAGATAGTGTCCCAAGGGTGGTCTTTTCGACCCATCGCTTGTACCAGAGGGTGACACCCTACTGCGGCAGTGACAGGTTGAAGGGTGCAGAGTTACTGTTTATCGAATTTAGATTTAATGTTAGTGGTGTAATAATATTTGGATTAGTTTGTTATGTTGGGAATTTCGATGACGATTTGTGACTGGGCTAGGATCGCCATTTACACATTTATACTTATGTAACGCGTTAAGTTTGGTGCGACTTCATCAACGAGTTTCTCACAGGAAATACGAATAAGAAAATAAAGCTGTGGCAGTGTTGTCAGAAGTGGAAATTTGGCCAATATACATAGATTGTCACAATTACCAGTTTGAACACCTTGTTTGTTATATTATCGTATTATTTGTGAGAAAATAAGAGTACTTGCCGCTCAGACTATTTGTTTTTAGTGTTCCGTAGCCAAATGGCAAAAAACGGAACCCTTATAGATTCGTCATGTCTGTCTGTCTGTCTGTCTGTCCGTATGTCACAGCCACTTTTTTTCCGAAACTATAAGAACTATGTGAAATTTGGCATGTAGATGTATTCTGTGAACCGCATTAAGATTTTCACATAAAAATAGAAAAAAACTATAAATTTTGGGGGTTCCCCAAACTTAGAACTGTTACTCAAATTTTTTTTTCATCAAACCCATATGTATAGGTCTTCAAAAATAATATTGAGGTTTCTAATATCATTTTTTTTCTAAATTGAATAGTTTGCGCGAGAGACACTTCCAAAGTGGTAATATGTGACCTCCCCCTCCCCCTGTAACTTCTAAAACGAAAAAAAATTAGTTTGAACGTTATCTAATAAGTAGTTTTTTTTAATACGTCATAAATCGTAAACCGCAATTTACCTACTTGCTGCTACGGAACCCTTCATGGGCGAGTCCGACTCGCACTTGGCCCCTTTTTTTCTATTCTCTTTTCCATTCAATACCCCTTCGCAATTTCGACGTGCGATAATACCTTCAGTGTTGCAAGTAAGTATTCATAGTGCTTAGTATTCGTAGGTTGTTGCAAGTTTGCTATGAAAATCTTTAACTTTACTCAATTCGTGGTAGAATATTATAGAAATTGAAGAGCTAGTAACAGAAGTAGACATTTCCAATATCTATCTAGCTATAAGTCTTCACGCTTTCACGGCCGACGTTGCATGTAGAATATACTGCTTCCGGGCTGTTTGGCCGTGGTCTATGTGAAACTTGCGTTCCAGACGTTTCGTCGATCACTGCGGTCGACATCTTCAGTGGCACCGAGCGACGACGACTTCGGAGACCTTGCATCGTCGACGGCTAAGGCAACTAGCCGCCGACGACAACGAAGCAGTATATTCTACATCTATGTAGCTATCTATATAATACGAATAACTTCAATTTTGTTCGTCATTATTTTCAATACTTTCCAATGAAACTGTTCAGTTAGCAAGTTAAGTAAGTAAGTTGTTACTCGCTTGGTTCTAATTCTTCAAAAATCATTTATTTTTGTTCTTTCTTTGTTAATTCTACCAATTCTGTTAATTCTTTTGTGAAGGTATTTTTTATTCAATCATGGTCTAACAGCCGAACGTATCTAGGTGAAATTTTGGAATAACATATAGGACTATTGTCATCGCGGGGATAAGTTCCCAGGGGTTGCAGGAAGGTGAATTAAAATTTCACGTAGACGGGCCGCGGGCTACTGCTATTGGATTGAAAGTTGATATTATGAGATGGTGGTTTATCATTCGTGCTGGTAACCACACAGTAATTTAAAAGCAGTTATTATCTGAACACAATATAAGTAACATCAACGACAATGTATGTGAGCTTAGGATAACTCTTTATTTTGGGTTGTTGGTAGCAAATCAATTTTAATTTTATTGATTAAAATTGCCGAATTGTTTGTTGGCTGGCAGTAAAGTAATATTGTAGACCGAGAGCCGTAATTTTTATTGTGGGGATTGGATTTATTATGATAGATATATTAAAAACATATTTGATTTGTTAATCAATTTATTTAATATTTACTACATAAGGTACGTTTACTTTGTTTTGTTTTTTATGCATGCTAGTTCAGGGTATCAGCTCTCATCATCAAATTATATTATTAGAGAAAATATACTTGAAGTAGTACTTATAGCTTTCGCAAGATTTATTTAAAGGCCTTCCTTTATTTGAAGGTTAGTAGTAAAGTAACAGTTATAAAATTTATTTGACTTTTTTTTTAATTAATATTTTTCAGTACCTTCAGCTTAGATAACAAGCTTGTTGGTAGTAATTTACCATCGTTATTGTATGGAACCTCTCGATCATATGGCCGTCTCCATAATGCTACCGATGTACAAAGATATACACGGAGTAAAAAATATTTATCTTAAAAAACTCATGTGTTACCAATGTGATAAAATGAAGCAGTTTGATAAAAAACCGTCATTATATCCGATTCACGTCTAAAATCAACTCCATGTCGACCAAGAGTAAGAACGTAATTTATTTATGGTATCCGTTTATCATTCAATGCTATCTTTGATCTCGTTTCTATCTACTATCGTGCTATTTATATTAATAAAATAATGAATGATATTAAAACGTTATCAAAGAATCAAAATCAAATAAAATTCCATTCCATTTCTGAACATTAAAAGGATCCAAGAGTTTTTATTCGAGTTTCGGTGATCGGCGTGTTGGCTCCTGGGCTAACTGTGGCCATTTTTGTCCCTGTAATGCACAATTCCCTCACCGCCCTATCATTATTTCCAACACGTATTGGGTAATAGGGTGTAACAATGATATTAAGCAAAAATGTATGATATCATTGACTGAAAGAGCTATTTTGTACAGATTAATTTCGGGTGCTGTTATTACTGAGCTTAATTTGTAAGGGATTTATGTATTAAGACGTGATACTATTGATTTAAAGTGTGCTTCTGTACATATAGCATTGTGGTGTACCTTAATTACAATCTGTAAGTTAATTTAATGGTGCAATTAAAATCCATACTTAATATTATAAATGCGAAAGTAGCTCTGTCTGTCTGTATGCTACGCTTTCACGCCTAAACCACTAAACCGATCCTTTTATCGCGAGAAAGAGGGTTTAAAGGGGGGGGGGGGGGTGAGTTCTAACTAAGAGATGAAAGTTTGTCATTTTTGAAGATATCCTGATGAAATTTGGTACAGAGATGGATTAGAGCTTGGAAACGTTAGAATAGGGCTAGGGGACGTAAGTTCGTTGATTTTGAAGATAACCTGATAAAACTTGCCATAGAGATGAATAAGAGCTTGGGAACGGATATGGGTATTTTTTATTGCGAAAAAGGGATTAAAAGGGGGAGGGGTTATAGAGGCTGAAAGTTTGTTATTTTTGGAATATTTTTAAGATTATCCTCATGAAATTTAGTACAAAGGTGGCTTAGAGCTTGAGAATATACATAGTCCAGTAACGAGCCAAATATAGAGGCGAGTAGGGATCGCTATAAGGGCGAGTTGTGGTGTAGAGGTCAAATAGAAAGTCGAGTAGAGTCGACTACATGGGGGACTAGAAATGCGACTAGAGAAGCCCGTGGAGAGGCAAGTGTAGAAACGAATGAAGAGGCGAGTAGAGATCAAATAGATAGTTGCTGACATATTCATGCGTACAAATATTTGTACTGAGTGAAAATCGAATCAGTTCCTCCTGCCTAGCAGTCGCGTACGCTACCGCCACTTTGCAGAGGCTCTATAGATATTTATGGAACTGTAATCCATACTTATATTATAAATCGGAGTGTTTGTGTGTTTGTTTGTTTGTCCGTCCTTCACGCCTAAACTACTGAACCAATTTTGATGAAATTTGGTATAGAGATAGATAAGACCTTGAAAAAAGACATAGGCTATGTTTGGTCGTGATAACCTACATCCCCGCGGGCGGATTCGCGGTTAAAGCTAGAATTTTCTTTACCTTTTTTATTTGGGACTGGAATCAAATACTTTAGTTGATCATCCGTAACTTGAACGTGCTTGAACGGGCGTCTGTCCAATTTAAAGTGATTAATTTTGGTTTATTTCAATTTTATATCATCCGCCTTCTAGCCTTTTCCCGACTTTTTAGAGTTGGCTTTCAATTGAAGTACTGAAACGGCTAAACTTCTATATTAGCCGTGAAGATTTCACGATGACAACAAGTTCTGTAATTATATAATCCAGTCAAACAAACGAAATAAAATTGTAAACTTGCATAAGCACGCATAGATCTGGAAATTGGTGGGGGGTCTTGAACACACCATTATCAAAGAAATATCAAAAGTCCCCGACGATTGGACTTCTGTATTTTTTTAATTCAAGGTCAAAGGTAAAAAATATTGGATTCTTGCAATTTTCTCGTAAACAGCAAGTGTTAGCGCAGAAGTAGGTTGAACTAAGTTGTAGATCATATGATTGATTACCTACAAAATTGGTCTATTACTTTTTTTGTGCGAGTCACCATTACAGAGATATCGCGATTTCAAAATTGGAAAAAATCATTGGATTGGAAATAGAATATGGAAGCATAAAATTTCAATCCCCATAGTATGATTCATCAACGCAGAACTGAACCGCTGGACCTATGAACTTGAAATTTTGACAGTAGATGCTTCCCATGTTGCAAGCATTCACCAAGAAATGTTTTTGGAAATTTCTTTGCTAAGGAGGTAAAATATGAAATGAAAGTTCGTATAAATTCATTTTCACTTCTCATGCTCTTGTGCCGATCTATGTATTCCATACCTATAATACGAAAATGTAACCAGTATTGTTGTGGCATTCGTAATAAATGGTCGCATCGTAACACCTCTTTTATTCCAATACTCAACACCAAATAAGGAACAGTGGTGACCCCGACATTCGATCTGATACACGCGTACAAAGTGCTAAATTTTATTTTCATACTCGTGATAACCTGTAAAATAATACAAGATGACAGATGAAGAAAGCGCGAAAACCGCTAACGGAGCAGAGATCGCTGTAGTTTCAGTATCTTCAAGGATTCCGGAATTTTGGCAGGATCAGCCAAGGCTCTGGTTCGTACAATGTGAAGCTGTCCTTGGCCCGCAAAAACTCAGCGACGAGGCGAGGTACAACATGGTAATTACCAAATTAGGGAAAGATGTTGTACAGCAAGTCAGCGACCTCCTATTGAAGCCCCCAGAAACCAGAAAATTTAACACATTAAAAGAGAGACTACTAAAAATTTACGAGGAGTCAGAAATGAGACAGTTTCAAAAATTACTAAGTGAGATGCAGTTAGGGGATCAAAAACCCTCCCAACTCCTACGAAGAATGCGAGATCTAGCACGTGATAAAATTCCGGATGAAACTCTTAAAATTATGTGGCAAGGCCATCTACCATCGGAAATACGAGGCGTCCTAGCAGTTACGGAGGTTAAGGACCTAGAAAATTTGGCCACTATCGCGGATAAGGTATTAGAAACAACAAGACCTTTACAACTTTTGGAAGTACAAGCAGTGCCCAGCAGTAGCAGTGACAATTCTTTTCTCCTAGCAGAGTTAGCAAAACTTAGCCTAAAAGTGCGTAATTTAGAAGAACAGGAAAATTACGGAAGGCAGTTTAATCGGTATCGCTCTCGGTCGAGATCACGATCGCGTGGAAGTAATATGAGCCGGCGCACGCCGAACAGCCCGGACTGGCTTTGTTATTATCACTTCAGATACCGACATAGAGCAAGAAAATGTATAGAGCCGTGTGCATGGAAAAAAGACGGGAAACAGGAAAACTAATTCAGGTGCAATCGCAGGCGGAGATTTGTACCGTAACGCCAGTTCACCGCCTCCGTGTTACAGACAGTAAAAGTAGGTTAACATTTTTAGTGGACACGGGTGCCAATATTTCAGTACTGCCAGTGAATAAATCTCGTTATTTTAGCACAAAGTGCGATGATTATAGACTTTATGCAGCGAACGGCACAGAAATTAAGACATATGGTGTGAAAACTATGAATTTAGACTTTAATTTACGTAGGCCGTTCCAGTGGACTTTTGTGTTGGCTGAGGTCAAGCAACCCATACTAGGTGCCGACTTCCTAGCCCATCATAAATTATTAGTGGATTTAAATAAACGAAAACTTATCGATTCTGTGACGAACTTACAGGCGATCGCATCGGTATCAGTGCAAGAACAACCTACAGTGAGAACTATTGACTATAAAAATTCATATAGTGACATTTTATTAGAGTTTCCGAATGTAACTAAACCTATGTGTTTTAAAACTACTCCACGGCATTCTGTAGTGCATTACATAGAGACTACGGGCCCAGCTGTTTACGCGCGCCCGAGACCTCTACCGCCGGACAAATATGCTTTAGCAAAGGCAGAGTTCCAGAGAATGCAAGAAATGGGCATATGCAGACCTTCAAAAAGCAATTGGGCAAGTCCTTTACACATCGTTATGAAGAAAAATGGTGAAATAAGACCGTGTGGCGATTATCGTAGACTAAACGCTATTACGAAACCAGACCGATATCCAATACCATGTATTCAAGATTGTACATATCTGTTACATGGTAAAGCTATATTTTCACGAATAGACTTGCAGAGAGCTTACCATAATATTGCAATACATGAAGATGACATTCCAAAGACAGCAATAACTACAAGTTTCGGATTATGGGAATTTCCAAGGTTAGGGTTTGGGTACAAAAATGCAAGTCAAACATTTCAAAGATTTTTAGCCAATGATGTATTAAAGAATTTGGATTTTGTTTTCATATATATAGATGATATCATCATAGCGTCATCAATAGAAGATCATAAAAAACATATACGAGAAGTACTGAAACGTTTAGACGAGTATGGCATCACAATTAATTTGGCAAAATGCGAATTTGGTAAAACAGAGTTGAACTTTCTTGGATATCGTGTGTCAACTAATGGTCTAAGTCCAACAGATGAACAAGTCAAGGTCATTTCGGAATTTCCAAGGCCGAATACTGTGGAAGAATTACGTCGATTTTTGGGGATGGTGAATTTCTACAGGCGACACCTTCCTAAAGCAGCCGAGATACACGCAAAGTTGAATGTTTATTTACACAATGCCAAAAAGAAAGATAAAAGTATTATTGCATGGAATGATGACTCGATAAAAGCCTTCGAGGATTGTAAACAAAGCCTGAAAAGCGCTGTTACACTCTCCTTTCCGTCGGCGGATGCATCAATCGCTCTCATGACGGATTGTTCGAACACTTGTGCAGGTGCCGTATTGCAACAGCGTGAAGGTGACACATGGAAACCTTTAGGATTCTTTTCTAACAAATTAAGTGAAGCGCAACAAAAATATTCAACATATGATCGCGAGCTACTTGCGATTTATATGGCTATTAAGCATTTTAGACCATTCATTGAAGGGAGACCGCTTACAGTATATACAGATCACAAACCGATTGTATATTCATTGCAGAGAAATACTGTCGGAAAGAGCGATACACCAAGGCGCATCCGACATTTAGACTTTATTATGCAGTTTTGTAATGACATAAGACACATCTCCGGGAGCGAGAATGTAGCCGCCGATTGTTTATCACGCATAGCAACTATAGATATGTCACCGTTACCTATTGATTATGAACAGTTAGCAGAGTCCCAGGGAAAGGACCCGGAATTGCAATTTTTTTTGCAGAATAAGTCATTCGATTTTCAACAAATATTTATGAAGAATTGCAAGAAACCTATTTATTGCGAAGTGTCATACGATAGAGTGCGTCCATATTTGCCCAAAGAATTTCGCATATCGGCTTTCAAAGCGTTACACGAGATTAGCCACCCAGGTGTACGGGCTACAAGAAAGATGATGCAAGAGCGCTATATTTGGAAGGAAATGAATAAGGACATAGGAATTTGGACGAAGTCATGCATAGGTTGCCAAAAGTCTAAAGTGCATAGGCACACTGTATCACCACACGGACATTTTATTCAAACCAACAGATTTGAATATTTACATGCTGACATCGTTGGTCCCCTGAGGTATTGCCAAGGCTACAGATACATTGTTACTATGGTGGACAGAAAAACGGGTTGGCCGGAAGCATATCCGGCAAAGGATATTACATCTGAAACAGTGGCCGATATAATATACTCTGGCTGGATTGCCAGATTCGGAACACCATTATACTTAACAACGGATCAAGGAGCAACATTCTTATCACACTTGTTTACCTCACTTGCGAATAGAATGGGAATTAGGAAGTTTCGGACTACAGCTTATCATCCGCAATCAAATGGACTCGTAGAAAGATGGCATCGTTCATTGAAAACTGCCCTCATGTGTAGAGGAAACACCGATCAATGGGTTTCTGAATTACCATCAGTTCTATTGGGACTGCGAGCGAGTTTAAGAGACGATACAGAGATAAGCGCAGCTGAGATGGTATACGGCGAAGGATTACGTTTACCAGGCGACTTCTTCAACCCACTGAAACAGGAGAATTGTGAAAACACTACGTTTTTAAAAGACCTGCGAGAGAAGATTTCGAACCTTGCTTCAGTTCCAAAGCGAGAAAATCACCAAGGCAAAATATTCATACATCCCGATTTACAACATTGCAGTCATGTTTTTGTTCGGGTTGACAAGGTGACAAAACCTTTAACACAGCCATACGAAGGCCCTTTCAAGGTTTTGAACAGAACAGACAAATATTTTATGTTAATGCAAGCGGATACACAGAAAGTTGTTAGTATTGATAGATTGAAGCCCGCGTTTACGCTGAATACGGAATGTGCTGACGCGCAAAACAAAGCCGCGTCGGAGGCGTCGGGTGTATCTAAGGATTCTAAGGTGTCACGATTCGGACGTACCATCAAACCGGTCGTGCGCTTTGTGCAATAAGCACATGTTCATAATGGGTGGATCACAGACTAAGTCACCGAGTGAAGAGATAATTATTGCCCAAAATGGTGCGGGCAATAGCGCCGCCACTGCGCGCAGTACAACGGCGAGCGATAGCGACAAATTCGAAATGTACCTGTTATGCATAATTATGTGCATTCTGGCGGGAGTTCTATATTTTATTTGGCGCAAATGCAAGAGGAAGTATACCTCTTTCATGAGGCGAGAGATGCAGCAACCCATCGAACCCCGCTGCGGTGAGCTAGGCTCCCGCGGTGGCCCTCCACAGCGGATAGTGGTTTAGGCAGTGCTTGTGGTGTTACAAAGAAGTGTAATTAACTGTGAAGTGATCGTTATTTGCGCATGAACTCGGACTCTAATATAAGGTATTTACCAATTACTTGAATCAAGTTATATACAGATATATTACTCAGTTATCAATTTTTTTATATACACTTTTTATTATTGTTTTGCTTCATGTAACCACTATATTATAAGGTTATATTATTATGTTATTTTTGTATTCTTTGTTTTTTTTTTTGTGTAAAGGTTACCCCAAAAATCTTAAACAAAGGGGGATGTACTGTGCCGATCTATGTATTCCATACCTATAATACGAAAATGTAACCAGTATTGTTGTGGCATTCGTAATAAATGGTCGCATCGTAACACCTCTTTTATTCCAATACTCAACACCAAATAAGGAACACTCTTAAAATGTTACTTTAGTCCCTGCATATCGGGACTAAAGTTCCTTATTAATCTCTAGGGACTAAAGTAATTTTTTTTTAATTTACTTTGATAACTCCTAAACAGCCAATCACGGTGTTTGTGAATGGGAGGATTATCACCTTTTTAGTGATTGTGTATAGAAATAACCTCAAAATGTCATTTGAAAAAATCAAAAAATCCCATTTAATTCCGTGAACCACAATTAATGATATTAATTGAATTAATTATTATGTAAGTATTAGGGATAAGTTCATTTTATTATCCATTTCCAATTAGTTTTAAATTATTTTTCCAGCTTGAATCTGTTGGCTAAATATAATATATACAGGCATATAAACCGTACGTCACTTAACAACAAAAAAAACCGCGGGACAAATTTCTTTGCAATTTGAATATTGAATAGATTATTCGTAATAAGCTTGCGTTGTAATCACCAATTACTTACATCAATTAATTGTGCAAATTAGAAACTTTGTTATTATAAATAAATAAAAATAAATAAATATTCCACAACATTTCACACAACGCTATCTAGATCCATGGTAAGCATAGTTTTACTACCTTGTATTATGGAATCTAGAATACGGATAAACATACTTAGATATTTTTTGTAAATGCATACATATTATACATAGAAACACCCAGATCAATGCAAATGCCCATATCCATGCATACAAATATTTGCACTGAGCGAGGATCGAACCTGCGACTCCTGCGTAGCGAGCGACCGCGTTCACTACCGCCACGCCACGGAGGCTTTACCCCGTTATCGATATGATAAATTAATATATTTAGGTTGAAAAAGATATTTGCCTATTTCTTTTTTTTTTAAATATTATAATTTTGTATAAAACGTCGTTTTTTTTTCCTCGCATTCAAAGTGAAAAGTAGAGTGTTTAACGTGGGACGAAACAACCATAATGACACTCGAACTATTAGCCACCCTCGCTTCGCTCGGGTGGCTAAAACATCTCGTGTCATTATGGCTTGTTTTAGTCCCTTGTTGAACAATCTACTATTTCTTCATTCTTTCCCGTTTATCCCTTATTTTAGCTCCTTAATGACAAAGTTTTCAAATATCCTTTCTTATTGGGTGCCAACTTGCAAGCTCAAACGTTTAATTTATTTGCATTAATAATCTACGTACAGGATAGCACAATAACGATAATTGCTTCATAACAACGGTATTGCTTAACGTCTGCTGGCCCATATACTTGTAGAATGACGGACGAGGCTTTGGTGTACGTTGTTCCTCTTGTAGTTGGGCGGTCAGCGGTCAAATCAAGAGTATTGTACACTACAAAGTATATGTGACACGCCTTTCTATCGTGTCTTTTGCGGGTCCGAAATTTCGGATAATTTTCATTTCATGGTAGCTCTGATCTTCAGTTCATCTAGAGGACAGGCGGCCCACGCTGCGCTATTAGATACATCCAAATCAATTCCACAATTCTTGTTGATAATTGAATTCAATTATGAATTATTATTCAAATATGCAATAAATGTTGAAATCAATACAATAACATCTACGACTACATCAGCTTAATCAACTGATGTACAATCAGTTACAAAACGAATGACTTATCATACATAACATTATAGATATTCATGGGAAAGCTTATGAAGATGTTTGGATGTTTATTACTCAATCACGCTTTAACAGCTGAACGGATCTGCCTCTCTGGACAAGTGGTAGTTCGTTGGCCGGCATTTGATGGAATAGAATGATGAATGTATGGGATTTGACGTTTATGACATGCGTTAACGACTGTCATGTACATCATATCCCATAATTGCCCCATGTCTAGATAGGCTGGCCGAAATTGATACTAGGATAGAATAGATTATTGTCCGAAACAATACATAGGCTTCTCCTGAGCCGAGGGTAATAGTTTCAATCTTAGACTGTATAGATACAAACAGGTTTCAATACTGTCGTGAACATATGTTAGTATGATTATATATTCGGAAGCTTCGGAAGACATAAACAAACGAGTTTGAAGCTAAGATAAGCTATATGTAGGTACCTATGCGCTTCTTCCTCAGTTTCGCCTGTCCGTCAAAACCTCATAATTACCTACCATTCACATAATAAATTCCCTCTATTTACAGCGGTACTCAGTTAAGAACAAGGCAGGTAACTACATATAATCAGGGCAAAATACCTACGTCGGTAAACGGTCAGATCACAGGGTACGCAGAGCTGCGAGCTATATCGATTAATAAGGCTAAGTAAGGAGACAATGAATTAGTGGCAGATTTTTGAGCATAGTGTGGAAAGAGCTGAGAGTTGAAGGATTTAGTTTAGGTCAGTGATTTTTAACAAAGACTGTCTGTCTGTTCAGAACAAAAATTGTGCGACGGTTCCGGAGTGAGGAAGGATAAATTTGGAATTTCTATTTAGTCAATCAATATGCGTATTACAGACTGCTAATGGACATAGGCGTCTTTCAATATGCGTAATCGCATATTATTTAGTCTACCTCGGTCTAGCTGGGCGAAGTCCCAACTTCCATTTGCCTATTCTCGAACTCCACTCTAGGACTCGTTTGCTATACATAAATTATATATTTTTCACTTCTCATGCTCTTAAAATGTTACTTTAGTCTCTGCATATCGGGACTAAAGTTCCTTATTAATCTCTAGGGACTAAAGTATTTTTTTTAAATTTACTTTGAAAACTCCTAAACAGCCAATCACGGTGTTTGCGAATGGGAGGATTATCACCTTTTTAGTGATTGTGTATAGAAATAACCTCAAAATGACATTTGAAAAAATCAAAAAATCCCATTTAATTTCGTGAACCACGATTAATAAATTATTAAGTAATTTATTATTAAAAAAAAAATATTATGTAAGTATTAAGGATTGATTCATTTTATTATGCATTTCCAATTAGTTTTTAATTATTTTTCAAGTTTGAATCTGTTGGCTAAATATACAAAAATAAAAACCGCGGGACAAATTTCTTTGCAATTTGAATTTTGTATAGATTATTCGTATTAAGCTTGCGATGTAATCACCAATTACTTACACCAATTAATTGTGCAACTTAGAAAATTTGTTATTATAAATAAATAAAAATAAATAAATAAATGAATATTCCACAACATTTCACACAACGCTATCTAGATCCATGGTAAGCATAGCTTAACTAACTTGTAATATGGAATCTAGAATGCGGATAAACATACTTAGATACATTTTTTGTTGTAAATGCATAGAAACACCCAGACCAATGCAAATACCCATATTCATACATACAAATATTTGCACTGAGCGGGGATCGAACCCGCGCCTCCTGCTTAGCGGCCACGTTCACTACCGCCACGCCACGGAGGCTTTACTTTACCCCGTTATCGAAATGATAAATTAATATATTTAGCTTGAAAAAGATATTTACCTTTTTCTTTATTTTTTTTTTAAATATTGTAATTTTGTATAGAACATTGTTTTTTTTTTCGCATTCAAAGTTTAAAGTAAATTGTTTAACGTGGGACTAAACAACCATAATGACACTCGAACTATTAGCCACCCTCGCTTCGCTCGGGTGGCTAAAACATCTCGTGTCATAATGGCTGGTTTTAGTCCCTTGTTGAACAATCTACTATTTGTAAAAGACTTAAAAATTACATTGCGAGAATTCTTGTGTCGTTTTACTATGGAGTTTTGTCTCTCTGCTTTTAGCACTGAAATGAGAAATAAAAGTACAATTTTAACCCCAAGGAAATCCCTCTCCACATTATGTGTAGGTTGCAAAACCATCGCTAGAGGCTCTCACACGTGGAACTAATTCGTAATGACGACGAACGACACGACACCCAAGTGCCACTTTCTCATATATTCGGGAATATGCGCCGCTTTACTTCAAAACAAGAATAGCCTTAGTAGACTAGTAAATAAATAAAATATTCTATGATATTCTACACAGCGCTATCTAAACTCAAACTAAGCCTAGCTTGTAATATGGGTTCCTAGAACCAATATTACATATTATTATGCAGACAAACATACATAGCTAATAAAATTCTTTTCGTAAATATTAAGTACATATTATACATACAAACCAGCAGGTAAATTAATTAATCTTTATTTCAGACCAGATGATCCATAAGGTGTTAGTAACAAAAGTCTTATCCTATTGTTAGTAAGTACACATAGAAAACAAAAAAGAATAAATATAAGTAGGTATGGTCCGGTCACAAGACACCGACCACGTCACAGTACATGCGCTCGTACCCAGGACCTCAGCATCGGACCATCCCACTTATCAGCTTAAAGTAAAAAGTAATATATAAAAATAATACAACAATGCATTTTTGTTATATTCTAAAATTATACAAGTTGGAAAGCATTTAAATATTCGCACTGAACAGGAAACCGCGACTTATGGCGACGTAGCAGTCTAAACCTATACCGCCATTCCACAGATGTCGTCAGTTATCACCTATACGATCTGTGTGCCATTTTAAGGACCAGTCGAGGCAGTTATGATATGATACACCTTCAAAGCAAAACTACACCGATCGAAGCCTTCAAGTACGGTACTTTTTGTCACCAACGCCAGATGAGCATTCATACATTTTTCATATCGTGTATGTAGCAAAACATTGGCTACAAACTTACGAAATTTTAACTGCCAAATGAATTTCAACTTTACTTGTAAAATAATAGAGTTTAAAGAGTTTTAAAATTATGTTTGTTTGTCTGTCTGATCGCAATTAAAGCGCAGAAACGCAGGTCATTAGCGAGTACGGCAATATTCCACGCTGTTCTTGCGCGGACCGGTGTGGACGTGATATCAGAAACATATACCGTGTCCATCGTAATGCGATATTTTGATTGGTATTTTGATGAGGTTGCAGTATTTTATTAACGCTTCATGCTGTCTTTTTGTTCAACATGAGTTGAATTTGAAGATTATGAAATATTCGAAGTGTTTGATAGTCCAGTTTATTTAAATTATCCCTTCAGCATGAAATAATTCTGCTACGTAAATAAACTCACAGCAAAATACCATTTTGGGAGCGTGTGAGTAATATTATTCATATTTCGAACACAACCCTTTAGTAAACGCGGCATTACCGTTGGGAAATCGCAAAAATATATAATTTTATTTTTATTTTATGAGACCTAATCGTGGACTTAGTTAATTAAAATACATACAATACATATAATCAAGCTTTTATCCCGGGTAAGTTAGGCATAGATGAATTAACACCCACCTTACACCAATCATTGTATTAGGTTCCACGAGGTGGTGAGCCTATTGCCGTATTCCGGGCACTATTGTTGACTCCAGCCGTGCATCTGAGGCTGAGTCTGAGCTGTCTATATATTACAAATACAAATTCTACTCTGCCGGGAACCACGCCGCATATTTAAACTAATGTCTGTTTATACTGGAGATTGATGGCACTTGGTGGAATCTGCTACACATATTGAATAATTATAGCACTTTTACTTTTCCACACTTTATTTTATTTTTATTTTTAACCTGACCGGTTTCATCTCACGGCATTATCAAAGGTAAATACTACATTTTTTTCACATATAAAACATGTACAGTCTTATTCATAAAAAGTTATGGGAGGTTTATAAGACTGCTATAAGGTGATCGTCGAAAATTTGTATTCATAACAGCATTTTAGCACTAATACGCTCTATAAACCTTCTATAAACTTCATATAAGTTATGGAAGGCAGGAACCCACTATAACCGTGCTTTAAAGCAATATTAAGAGAAAAGATGGCCGACCTGCGCAACAGCTGATGTTACTTTGACAGCTGTTCTCAAAATATTGATGAAAGCTTTGATGTTTAATACTATATAGCATGACTAGCATTGTTGCTTTGTTCGCATTACTTTGGTGAATTATTGAATATAACTCGAATATCTCTGATTTGTTTCCAGACAAGCCTTTATTATTATTATTACTAATCTAGGTGAGTTACTTTTTGGAGTTTGTGGTAAAATTATTGCGGCAGAGTGTTTCTCAGTGTCTTCCACAAGCCTTTACAAAGCCTAGATGTACTAGAAGCTATTGAAAATATTGGGAGTCTGCTATATTGGGAAGTTTTAATACCAATAATATTATGTAAACTAGCCCACGCCGCCACCTTCTTCGCGTTAGTGTTCGTGTCGGTGTTTTTATTTTCCAGCACACCGACCCGCTCTTTCACCAGTTCTTGTAATATGATCTTATGAAGCAAATATTATTATAATATAAGCGTTAGTAATGCATAATAAACAGGCACATCAAATAACATGACAGAAAGGACTTAATAATTTCAATGATATCTGAAAATTTTAACCAAGTGGCAAAATTTTCATTTATTAATCTCTTATAGCGACACTATAGTTATCGAAGGTTTATAGAGCAGTTATGAATACAATATTTTAAAATACGTATGATAGCGTTATGAGACGTTTTAACTAATGTACGCTATAAACCTTCCATAAGCATTTTTTATGAATAAGACTGGTAGTATTTAGAAATATAATTTAAAATTAAAACCATTATTATGTATTCAGTAAACCTTTGATAACGCCGTGAGGAGAAACCGGTCAGGTTAAAAATAAAAATAAAATAAAGTGTGGAAAAGTACAAGTGCTATAATTATTCAATAAAATATTGTCATTTAGTGTCAAATATTTTTCCATTAGTCGCCTCCAACGACATCTTTCGTATGAGACGGAGTGGTGAAACTTGTATTCTTTTTACGTCACGACGCGGATAAGATAGTATTCGCAATACCAAGGTGTAATTCACCATAAACGTATTTTACGGCTTGTGATCGCATTCCTCATTCACGCTTACTCACAGTGTATGATTCCGAAGGTGACCGCATACGACAAGTTATTGCAGCGCAGCAGATACGCGTAGTTCATTGCGACTTCTCAATGGTCCCCTTTATCCGTATTGAAGTTTAAAAAGTAATGTATGTGCTGCATGAGTGTGCATGGGGAAGGGAGGGGGGAGTGATTCCGCGGATGTTTTGCGCTAGTAAAACAGAAGTAACACTATGGCTGCTAAAAAGAAAACAACTTACTTCTAACACACACACACACACACACACACACACACACACACACACACACACAATGCGAGATTATAGGAAATATATTAGTTTTAGAATATGTATTTTTTATTTTGTACTTATGTATCTTACGTCTCTATTTGTATACTTGTATTTGGGTACCTAGTTTAACATACTGTTAATTATTCAAAGTTAAATAGTGTAATCTTGTATTGGCCTTATTTTAAGCTTAATTGTGTGCACTGTATTTTATGTAATACGCTGTTGGATTACCGAAGTAAATAAAATAAAAAAATTAAAATGTTACCAAATAAATCTCGATAGAGTGCCTATGTTAAAATTAGTTTTATTTCAATAATTGGAATAAACGGAAAAAAAATCTGTTTAGTTTCATTCAGTTCAACAAAATTTTGAAAAATGGAAAAAGTACGGCCTTATTTTTAAATTCAGAACTAGAAGATTGAACTTGAATCATTGGTATCACGTCCCAAGATATAATTTATTAGATCACAGTAGCCGACTAGCCTATTGCCTTGCCTTGTCTCTTGGTCTTCATTAAACGTTTCAACCTAAATATGTCTGTAGTATTCACCTGGTAATTTACACTAAATACATTAACTTTTTACTTAGCTCGCAGGTCAGTCTTACTATGTAGTGCATACAACCATATTTGAGTTGAAACAGAGACAATCGGTGAAAACTTTTCCTAAAACAACGCACCAAAATACTTTGAGATAGAAGTATACCACGAGTATTAAACTCGAAAGGTACCTTACCTTTATTAAAGTGAAGTGGTTTCGACTTGTCTTATTCTTGAAATAAAACTATTATTATTAGATGGTGCTGGTATTATTTCTCCGTGATCATGACTACTTAAAATAAGTATCTAGTTAATTAATAATTCTTAAAAACAGCAAGTTCAATTTCAATAAATGTTTATTACACTCATCTCAACATTTACTTCCTTCCAAGTCATTTCATCTTTCACTCTTCCATCCATCACCTCTTAGGTCTACCTCTCACCTTGTGTATTCAGTGCACTTAACAGGCTAGATAAACTTTTATCGTTATGTATTAAATATTCGAAACAGAACTAGCGTAATCCTCGTAACTTCTCTATGATTGGCGCAATTGAGACTATATTATAATGACAAATTGGGCACTATGTATAATGCCCGGGCATTATATGAGAGTAAATAATCAGAGTCAACTACAGTTCATGTCTGGGTGGCTATAAAAAAATCCATGTCGAAGCGCGCAGTATGCACCTCTTGTATTTATCTTACAGCCCGGGCTCTATATGATATGCCCAAATTATCACTTGGTCAATAGCATAAATATCTGTAGGTAAACAGCCATTATAAGTTATGAGCTAAGGAGCACACACATTTCTACAGTATTTCTAACGTATAAAGAGTGTTTTTGCCACCCAAATATCTGAGTATCGGCACGCTCGCGCATCGGTCATTCCACCGCAGTCGTCGCCAATCATATCTTGATATTTATGAGATTGAGTATCCGCAAGAAGTTAAAAAATTTCGTTGACAATACATCCAACGTTTTTATAGTACCTACCCGTCTCGCATTTTTCTGACAAAACTGATTGTTTACCGGAAAAAATTACGTCTGTTATTCGAAACGGTGGGTATAAATAAAAGATGGGGACGGGGAATTTTGATTCGGTACTTTTTGTTAGGGAGATACCGATTGTTGAGTTTGGAGTAAAAACTCGGACGGTGTACGATGGAGAAAGGAACGTAATGTCAAGTGAACAACTATAGATTTATATGGGAACTAGCAATGTCCGCGAATTCGTCGAGCGTACAATAAGAAATAACTGCCTGTAAGGTTACACATCTTTCAGTTCCTCGCTTTCCATGATTGTTTTTATTCACGATCACCGGTTACGGGTTGAATAGGTCCTTCGTGGCAACATTATTGATTAGCTACTTATTCTGGTTGACCAACCGTAACGTGAACACGCGCGTTTTCATTTCGTTTTTATGTACGACTTTATTATGTGACCTATAGCCTATTAGTTCTAGTCTATTAGTACTATTACTTTGCGCTATAGCACATAATAATTATGGAGTTTGGGCGTAACACTTTGACAACACCTATTTCGCGTATAATATCGCAACGATCCCGTATACCTTATACAGTTGCTCACAAACTTCCATCAGGCCATATTAATATGTATAAATTATGTAATTAATTTCATTAAATCACGTAGAAACACTAAAGCTCATCATAATCTTAATGTAATTAAACATGCAATCTATTTTAATTAAATACGATACGTTCATGACCCCAATACTCCGACTACGCACATTTAAATGCGATTTACTACGAACATAAAACACCCAACACGTATAGAGCGTAAACCTTACGTCTCTCACGATTGCCCAATAGGCCTGCATACATTAACTTTTATAATTTGCAGAACATATCTGCAGTGTAAACGGACCTTAACGAATCCATACTAATATTATAATTGGGAGAGTGTTTGGGTGTATCGGTTTGTCTATCTGTCACGCGTAAACAACTGAACCTATTTTGATTAAATTTGGTATAGGGGTAGATTCAAACTTGTGAAAGGATATATACCGTCGCGATGACGGACATCCACGTGGACGGAGCCGCGGTCAAAAGCTAGTGAACACTTAAAGCAACAATAACAAACTGTGAAACTCGAGTGGCTCAACAGTTAGTCATCGTTATTCGTTATTCCCGGTCGCATCCGAGGCGGTTCCCGGTCACACAATTCTGTCTTTTTCTTGCCCATCGACAGTCCCGGTTGCATGCTATCATGATGCATGTTTTTAGAGCACAGGCATTGCTTACCTACTTTTCTCTTCTACTCTAACTATCGTCTGAACACTAGTCAACGGTAGCTCTAGCATTTCACTTCATCTAATGTTCTCCTAGCTAGTTTCTTAACTAAGGCACAAGTAGGCAGACACAAATAATAAGATAATGGTACAGTACCATCAATTCTATGTATTATAGTAAACAAACGAAATTATCTTCAAAACCGTCTATAAACTATGTTGCAAACTTAGAAATCCAAACGCTAGTTTGTGATATATACAAAAACAGATGCGATTGCGTGTTGGAACAACTTTTCACACCTGGCACTCCTGAATGGAACGGTAACGTGAACGTTTGAGGTGGTCACGATGATGAGGGTGCGGAGAATCGTATTAAAAAATGGGCAATGAAAATTGCTCTCATCCGAAGAAGCTCTAGATGTAATATTTATTAAATCAGAATTCAGCCCCTCTAGACAAGTAGCAATTCGCTAGCGGGCGTTTGATGGAATAGAATGACGAATGTATGGGATTTGACGTATATGACAGTCGTTAACGCATGTCAAACACGTCAAATCCTATATATTCGTCATTCTATTCCATCAAACGCCTGCTAGAGAATTGCCACTAGTCTAGAGGGGCAGTTCCAGCAAAGTCAACATTGCGAATGAGAATTGATCTAAGAGAGCGAGAGAAATAAAACTTATTGACATTTTAGCCACTTCAAAATAATTAAAACCCCAAGTGGTAAGTATAAGCACAGTATAAGTAAATAAATTATTTTTGAACTTATATTTATTCTGATTGAACTACTGTTCAATATAGACATGTACCATAGAACCGCATAACGAGAAGTAAATGTACATGATATTTATCCGTGAAGTTTTAGGTCTTCAAACCTTGTGAAGACGAACAGTAAAACAATAATGACTGTGCTTTCCCCTTATCATAATTATTCTGATTATGTTAAAAGTTAATTTATTTGCTACGTTTAGGCTGCCTGTCTTCTTTTGAGTAGTAAGTGCTCGTATTTCAACTTTTAAGTCAGGCCTTGCCAAATTACTACCGTACGAAATAAAACATATTATGGCCAGGACACGAAAATATGCCAAAAAATGCATCTCTCTTCATTTAAGTACGCGGACACGAAGTT
The DNA here is from genome assembly GCA_949126895.1 of Eilema caniola. NCBI lineage: Eukaryota > Metazoa > Arthropoda > Insecta > Lepidoptera > Erebidae > Eilema > Eilema caniola. The sequence continues at coordinate 7,616,059 of OX421460.1, read as the reverse complement.
TGAAGACCACTAAATTGGTGGCGGTTAAACTGTGGTCGGCTCCGTGACAAGACACGCGCGGGCGCATATACTAAAATTTCAAACCACTCAATGTTGAGAGATACAATTGTCAAGAACTGGTTCATAGAATTGCATGCTGCCTTTTCTTTATATTTTAGAAACAGGTATATTTGTAAAAATATATTCATATACCTGTTCGAAGTACTGTGATGTGGGACGTAACGTCACAGAATATTTAAATTTACTGTAACTATAAACATGTGATGGTTTTTTTTTTAATAATTGTGACTTCATCACGCTGTATACTAGTATGGCTGGCTACTTTTTATATACCGACCGACCGACCGATATTTGAATAAAATTTTGAAGCATTTACTATGCTAACTTTTCAAATCGATTAAGATAGAAAAAGTGAATCGCTCAGGTGGGAGTGAGTGTTTCCGATATTTCGTATGAATGTCGGTAGATGACTCCCACCGTCGCCCTAAGACGGTAGTATAGGAGAATTTGGATAGCTTCAGGTGTGGCTCGGTGGCTCAGTGGTCAGAGCATTCCCCCTGTAAGGGAAAGATCGTGGGTTCGAGTCCCACGTGAGCGATTCACTTTTTCCTATCTTAATCGACCGATATTTGTTCCCTGGAATAGATTGAACAGGAACGAGTTCCGACAATAGCTAGTTAAATATTGGAAGGTGCCCAAAGTATATAACAGGAAATTCCTGAAGACCCTAAAGCTAATCATTGAATTATGAATAAAGTTTAAACAATGTTAATGTACATAAAGAAAAAAAATCTAAGAAAGATTTCTCTAATTGCATTCTAACACAAAAGACCCGTCCAATTTTGCTACCGAATGATCAAACGAATGATTGACTGCCGTCTAAAAAACTAATTCTAAAGTGTGAAAAGATTAATCGTTCTTATAATACCAATTTAAAAACTATTTTGTTCGAATTTTAAAAACGTATGGACCAATCGCATGCGCCTAATGGGCGCGCGCCAGTCGCGTGCGCATCCTGCATGCCTTCGGGCGGCAATGTTGCCAACTCAAAAATTATCAACTAATCATACAGGGTGGTCAACTGGACGGCTGTTTTTACCCCGAATTTAATTGCTTCTTTAGAATAATTTAGCCTTAAACGCTTGTTTCTTGTCCTTCGAAATATTTTTCAAATTATTTCCTGACTTCTAATAATGTCGAGGTAATTTCGTTTGCATTATCTGGATTCATGTTTTTAAATACAGTCAAGTCAAACAGTCATCAAATCCTTCTCATTAAATCAAAACTTCGGCAGTAATATGTAACATTTTCCTATTTGGACACATTTGCAATACTAAACTGTTAACTTTAAGTAATTCTTTAGGTCTAATAGTATCTACCACAGGAACTCATTATGATATAATTGTGATTTATCTGTTATTGAACAGTTTTTTCAGGTATTGCATTGATTTCCGTAACTCGAAGCCGGCGATTTCGTCTAACCTTAATCAGGCCTTACAGACGAGGCATTTGAACATTGCGTGTGTTATGAGACTTATCAGATTAAATCGGTAATCATTGACTTATATCGCTATAGTCAACCAAAAGCACACATTATATTAGATAAAAATAAGAATAAAACTACCACCACGCCAGATTCACAAAATGAAACCTCTCGTATGCGTACTCGCAAGTAATGAGCGACGCATAACTACCATTTATGTCTATCAAAATCGATTTAATGACAAAGTAAACAACATGCTCGTACCGCGTTAAACTAATCACCTCTCTTTCAATCGAATAATGATGCGATGGCTGGATCGAATATCGATTACTCGAGACATCGCTTCACATCAATTTTTAATACATTTTGGTTTAAAATTATTATGCCTCGGGGACTTGGGGATGGGTATCGGTACTCGTGATGTTCGTACCTACCTATCTTGATGAGAACTGGCTTGTTTGTTTTTTAGTGCTATATGTGTGTATGATAATAAAGGAAAAAATAAATTTTCAAATTATTTTCTGTCATCTGAAACAAATGAAAAGAAGAAATGCTTACAGAGAGAAAAACAAACAAGGCATAGTAGGTAATATTACAAATTATCAAATTGCAAATTATACACTTACACTTAAAAATAGTTACATTCAACCAAGCCGCAGCAGAGACAAGTCAATATTAGTTAACTCTCTGGAGGTATGCGTATGATCCTCATCAAGATCTTTACGCCAAAGTCACCTATTGGTCGGTGCAACTGTTGATTGACGGGCGGGGTTTTTGAAGTGAAACCTTCTTTAGCGGCGTTGGATGGGTCAAAAGCGTGAAACTCGCGTCAGGATCGCTTGACCTTTGAACCGTAACCGACGACTGACGTCATACAATATTAGCTATAGACTGTCTATTTTGCAAGATACTATAAATAGCATGGTAGTCGACTTTAAGTCCTTATGATTTCAGATAGTACCGGGTTCGAACCTGGGCTTCTGACACTTTTTGTGATAATTTTTTCTTTTTGTGATTTATTACTTTTTGTGATTATTTTTTCTTTTTGTAATTCATTAATTTCTTCTGACAGAAAATTAGTGATAGGTTCTATGATTGGCGCTATATTATAGGTATGGTATGTTCTTTTTATCTTTTTCTCTGTATATAACGAAGAAAGAAAGAAAGAAAAAGTTATCACTTCTGCCGGCACTCCCGGAGTGCAACCTGTCTTTTTTTATTGCAGGCTTCCTTGCGTGTTTGTGGGGTCCGACGATACCCGCTCTAAATTGGCTTTCGAATAAAGAAAATGTTCCAGAGTTCACCATGGAATCTCTGTACTATTCAAGGTCTAATCTACCCCAATACCAAATTTCATCAAAATTAGTTCAGTGGTTTTGCCGTGAAAACAGGCACACACACACTCACATACTTTCCGATATATATTTTTTTACTTTAATTAATCATTCGTTTATAGTTGAACACTACTTCAGCATGCCTTTCTCGATTCTCACCACAACTATTTTTCAAGCCATACTATTATCTCGTTAATAAACTCTTCGCAGCAGATGAACTGATTATGACATATCTGGACGCTTACAGACACCTGATGACCAGCGGTTACGTTGTCATAGGGACACGTGCCACTGCCACCTTAATCACGACACTAAGTGGGCTCCGATGTTCGCACGCCCAGTTTGATGTACATGTTATGAAAGTAATGTGAGTTAATTCGCCTAAATAATTGATCGCCGTATAATATACTCATAAATATTGAGCAGTGCGTTGCACTTTTTTGCTTAAAGTACGATAACATGGACACAATGTTTAAGACATGAATTTCGGCAAAATTCATTAGAATTCATTGCTTGTACTGATTTTGCAGGTGCTGGGCATTGAGGCTTGAGGGAAAAGAATAGGGCTGCCCTTTCGTCCCACTAGAAACAGACTCATGAAGGCGGCTGCAGTGTGATGTGTTCTTGAGGGAGATTGGATGCCAACTGTTGTATTCTTTTTATATATACAACTCAGGAAATCTTGAAAAGTTAGAGATGATCGCCTGTGACTATAACAGTTATGGTGACCCTTAGTGTCTAGTCTCAATATAATAAGGCCATCCTGTAAATTCATGCATACATTGAGTGGGAAACAACCCCGCAACCCACGACGACGTAGCAATCGAACACTCTACCGCTACGCCAAAGAGATCAAGCATAGTAAAAAGGTAATTAGAAATCATAACAAAATAACCATTTTGCTCGTGTGCTCCCACGCTGACGGTGACCCCGCCCCTTGTCACATGCTTGACATACAAACCGACGGACGTGACATGTGACAATCTATGGATTTTCTGCTCCATAGCGCAGCAAGTGAGGGCCTTATCTGCATCGCCGTAAATAGTATAAGTTATGAGAGCGATTGACTTTGATATGTTGGGTACATGTTGAAGTTAATATGTCACTTTTCTCTTCTCTATCTGAAAATATTTGTATTTATTAACGTTGAGACCTATATGGCGCGGAAGAAGAGCGTCCAGCATTCTTCCCTCAGACGCTGTACTGTTCTTTATCTTAATTTTCTTTCATCTTTCATCATCATCATAGTATTAGTACCGGTTGCATCCGAATATTGCACTTTTGGAAGCCTGGGTTCGTTCTCCTACTCTCTATTGAACTGATACTCCATGGAATCGACTGCTGTCAGACCAGAGCCCTGTTCGTCAATCAATGAGTGTACCGGCTTCCAAAGCTTGGTCTTTGCGGGCCACACACATCCGTAGGTACACTTACGAGTTTCGAGATCATTTCATGCCAAATAGATGAAAACGTTTGAAAAGATCACAGTGACATTTATTCTACTATTTAAATCAATACAAGGTAACAAGGCTTTCAAAGTACATTATTTAAAGTAAATGACCGCTATTATCATTACCAACATTAAAAATTCTTCTTTCAATGACACTATGTAGCAGTTATGCTTTTTCTCGTAAATTTTCAATTTTACACCTGGAATTCGTGCTTCCCAAATAAGTAATTAGTTTAGCTGGAAATGTCAATAATGTTGCTTATAATATACATACAGGGAAACCGGTCGCAGAAGGTACAGGAACCAGGAGCCACCGGGAGGAGTGTTCTCTGTCTGAAGTTGTTTTTGAATGTAGACAAAATTTTCAAAAATATCCGAATAAACGGAGAGGAAATCCTGCGCCGGAACATCGTTCATCAATCCGCAAGTAAAACCGGCTTGCAATTTGGGTTACGTAGATTTTGGGAAATATTAAAAAAATCATCCGTATTGCAGTAACGAGTACAACAAAGCAAATAAACTCAATATCCCATTCATAATATGACATAGAATTCGCATCTACCCAACTAAAACCATTACTGTTCGTCTACAAACCAAAACGTTCTCTTGACACTAAACTGGCCGATAAGAATCGCACCGTCCTATCCCCGAACGGATATTATCGCACCACCCCATCCCTCAGTGAACAGGGGATTACACCGGTCACAAGATCCGTGGTGTCGGCCGATAGGGCCGGCAATTATGTGAATCTGATTAGATGATAAACTGCTTAAATGGCGTGCGGCGGTTGATTGAAATTAGGGATTTTGGGTTGAACTTTGATTTTAATTTATCTCTTACTTAATTATATCTTGAGTATGTACCTAATTGAAATTGTCATGCTGCTCTTTCATGATATTTTGTGGGAACTTCTAATTTTTTTTAATTACAAATTATTAATTTAATAAATATTACACGCACACACATACACTTGTGATATCTGTAGAAACAAGAGGCTAGTTACCAAAGGTTGAGACTACGCTTCAGAGAATTAAGCATCGACACAGAGTTTTTACTGTTCCTAGACTTTCGGAGTTTTGATCGTATGCATTTTTGGGCGCGTGTGCTGGGGTTATATTACCTGATTACACGTACTCATTTTGAAAGGGTCCATGAAAGTACATTGTAGATATTCCGTTATGTAGGAAACTTTTGGCAATGCGTTTTTCGTACATTGTGCGCCTGCGTCTGTGTTTCTAGAATGTATATAATCAGTCTTTAAATATAAATTGAATAGATTCGAAATATTAATGAGAAGTCAATAACAACCAGAATGCAAAAAGCGGTCTTGCTCGTCAATATCCGTATAGTGTGGCGGTACGTCTGCCAATAGTCCCAATACCCGACCGACTGTTGAACCACGTTGGGACTTTCTTGCTGCATCTCCCTAATAATGAGGAGGCATGTTGTTTCTTCATGCGTAAGTGGATTTATACTAGGATGAGTATAAGGAAGTTTTAATTCTAAGTGTTAATATAATCTTTACATAATATCGATAATATAATCGATAAATTGATGTACAATGACATCATAAATCGATTATTGATAATGTCCATATAAAACTATTTAAATTAAAGACCACACAACACATACTGGCGGCGATATAAATTAACTAGCATTCACCGATAGCGTCACACTCACAATTAAGGTAACTACAGACATGTGTCGCGGCGCGCGCGTGCGCAGGTGCCGTCGACTGATTCCGATAATGTGCGGTTGGGTGATGGGCGCTTTTCGCTGTGGGCGCTCGCCCCCTGTTTCGTCATCGGCCCTAATGGGTCATTGAGCATCGACTGATTACTATGGAGGTATTTTTTGTGATATTTTTGTTTGGAAGGGAGGTATTAATTTATGTTATTTTATGACAAAGACACTAGGTACTTGTTTATTGGTCTATTTGTTTGTTATTTAGGAAAATATAATGACCACCCATCACGGGGTAAGTATCTATTTAGTATTTATTATTTAGTCAGAAAAAATTAATGCAAAAAAAATTACTTGGTAACCAGAATTAAAAAAAATCATGTGGCGGTAAGACCGGCAGGTAGGTTGTTACTGAACACGGTATGACGCTCAATTATATCGCTTCTTTCCAAGCTACCAGCCTTTGGTCTGCCTCCTAGATTGTGCGACTGGGTTGCCGGCTTCTTGCAGGAGCGCCGTATTCGCGTCCTTTGTGATGGACGAGCCTTGGAGTTCTTGCAGGTAAATGCCGACGTACCGCAGGGGTCTGTCCCATCGCCAACTCTCTTTTTTCTGCATATCAATGACATGCGGTCGACCGGCAGCATTCATTGCTATGCGGATGATAGCACCTTGCCCGGGAGTTATCATGGACGTCCTGCGGATAAGCAGACGCATATCGCGGAAAAAAGCAGCTTCTTGTCACTGAGCTTGACCAGATCCTGAACCACATTTTCCAATGGGGCTCTAAGAACTTGGTCGAGTTCAATGCCAAGAAGACGCAGGCATGTGCGTTTACAGCAAAGGTATCTTCTTTCCTTCCCCTTCCCACTCTTCAGAGTACGCCACTGCCACTGCAGAACAACTTCAATATCCTCGGTATGGATGTTCGCTGTAAACAAAACAAAAAAACTCGGAGTCCTGAACAGAGTGAGACGGTTTTTCACACCGGAGCAACGGTGTCTTCTATACAAGACATAAATTCGTTCCTGCGTGGAATACTGCTCGCATCTCTGGGATGGATCCGCAAAGTACTTATTAGATGCTCTCGATAGGTTGCAGCGACGTGCGGTCCGTATTATCGGAAATCCTGAGGTCACGAGTACCCTTGAGCCTCTGCAGAGGCGTAGAGATGTTTCTTCCCTGGCAGTATTTTGCCATCTATACCATGGTGAATGTTCTGAAGAGCTATTCCAATTAGTCCTACCCTCTCCTTTCCTATACAGGACGACACGTGCAGAACTTAGATGTCACCCGCATACGGTGCAGAACATTCCTTCAAGAACCAAGCGGTTCGGCGACTCTTTCCTTTGTCGCACCATTAAGACCTGTAATTCCTTGCCAAATCATGTGTTTCCCTCTTTCTACAGTCCCGGGTCCTTTAAGCGGGGCGTGAAAAAGCATCTGATGAGGCCGTCAAGCTGAGTGCCACCATTGTTAATATGGCACGTGTATATAATGGTGGCCCTCTCTCCTGAGACTATACCTTCAGCTTACCATCAGGCAAGGTAAAGTAAAATTGACGTGTCCTATATTAAAAAAAACGCTATCATGCAACATCGCCTCTAAAACATCAATCTAGAGTCAAAGCTAAGACTAAATACAGCAGTCACAATCACTGTCGCTGCGCCACCGTGGCATGACAAGGAAGTAACAAAGTCCATTATCTATCTACCCATTGAAATATTGTTTTAGTTATACCATATGAATCAATCACTCAGCCTATCGCGGTCCACTGCTGGACATAGAGAAAAATTTAAAAAGGGGTTAAGCCGTCACGGGTTCGGGAACAGAATTCTACGCGGGCGAAGCCGCGGTCATCAGCTAGTTACATATAATGGTTATATGAGAGGTACCTACCCTGAACCGATAGGGTTATAGTTTCACATTTGTATGAGTTGTGTGTGGCTGTGGTTGGTACAATTTGATCGAGTGACTACATTACTGCAAAATATCAAAATTTGATGTCAATCGTTAGGTTGTGGCAAACCTGCTGGCTTGCACCGAACCGATCATTGACATGGCCACAAAATGTATTGATTGATTGATTGATTGATGTACAATTGTACAATGTACATGATCGTGGACCATAATTTATGCAATACAATTGATTTTACTAACAAGCCTTCAATATACATTTTTACATGACTCCGTAAATCCAATGTGGCTTATTGTGTTAAGCCGTCACGTGATCGGGAACAGAATTATACGCGGGCGAAGCCGCGGTCATCAGCTAGTTACATACAGGGTGTATTTTTGAAACGGGGCAGTAAGGGCAAGTACCTTAACCGTTGCAGTTACAGCAAAACGTTCTTAAAAGACCTTCCCTAACTTTTTGGGACATTTTGAACTGCATTCACAGATTTTGTAAAAAAACTTACAGTTAGCAAAAAAAATGCAAAAAGTTCAAATTTTTTTTTTTTATGCCAATCGATCCTATTTCATGTGGGGATCAAAAAACTCTATGGGACCATTTTAGCTTTCAGTACTAGAAAAGACAGAAATCGCCAAAGACCTTTCCCATACATTTCGTACGGAAATATGATAAATCAACTCGAAACTCATAGGTCAGGTAAAATTTTGAACTTTTTTAAATAAAAAAAATCATTTAAACATTTAAGAAATTGGTTTATGAAATAAATTGCTCAAAATGATTTCCATTTTCACGAATACATAAGTCTATCCTTTTTTGCACTGAACGAATAGCGGCTAATAATGTTCTGGGATGAATATTACGTAAAATGGTCATTAATGCATCCTTGAGCTCTTGAACACTGGCGTACGTCGTCTTATACACCTCGTTTTTCACGAAGCCCCATAAAAAAAAATCAAGTGGTGTTAGATCGGGGCTACGAGGTGGCCACTGTGTTGGACCATGTGTACCTATCCACTGTGTACCGAATAGGCGGCTCAAATTGGAACGTGAAAGGTGACTGTTATGTGGCGGAGCACCATCTTGTTGAAAATGAACTTTTCGCAATTCCGACAGGGGCCATTCGTCCATCTCGTTTTCAAGATAGTGTAAAATGACTTCATTATACATGGCAGAATTCAGTTTCCCTTCATAAAATTCCACCATTATGACTCGATTGGACATTATACCACACCAACAGTTGAATGAGAAGCGAACCTGATTATGACTTGCCGTAACTCTTAGTGGATTTTCTTTGGACCAATAGTGGTGATTTTTTCTGTTGTACATACCGTTATTGGAAAAATTCGTTTCGTCTGACCACAGTATGTAATTTAAAAATTCATGATCTCTGCTTATTTTTCCTCTTAGCCATCTGCAAAAAGTAAGCCTTCGAACATCATCACCCGGATGTAACACTTGAACTATGCGCCCATATCGATAGCACTTGTAGCCGTATTTCTTCCATATCTTTATCACAAGGGAGTGGGATACACCTACTTCAAGAGTGACTTGCCTGGACGATACCTCTGGATATGCTTCGACATAAGTTAGAACCGCAATCTCCGTGTCCATGTCCACACGAGGCTGCCGCTTTCTTTTGAAAGAACCCTGCAATTCCAGGTTTTTCAAAAGATTTGTAATAACCTTTCTTGTTGGCACATGCCGCAACGAATACTTATTGCGGTACCACACTAATGCAGCTCCCGCATTTCGATTATTGACAAAATACGCTTCTAATAAGTCAATTTTTTCACGATTAGAAGACATTTTAGCGAAAATCCTTAATTAATAACTCATACGAAGTTTCTCAGCTGAAACTAAGAATAACACACAGATTTTCGAATCAAATTCGAAATTTGAGGGTAAAAATTCTTTTTATTTAGTTTACAGTCAATTCTACCCACTTCCTGGCCATAACAAAAAGTTAGACCATCGTAGAAATTTGTTTCTGTTGCCGAAATGTATGGGAAACGTTTTTGGCGATTTCTGTCTTTCCTAGTACTGAAAGCTAAAATGGTCTCATAGAGTTTTTTGATCCCCAAATGAAATAGAATCGATTGGCATAAAAAAAAATTTTTGGACTTTTTGCATTTTTTTTTTTGCCAACTGTAAGTTTTTTACAAAAACTGTGAATGCAGTTCAAAATATGTCAAAAAGTTAGGGAAGGTCTTCTAAGAACGTTTTGCTGTAACTGCAACGGTTAAGGTACTTGCCCTTACTGCCCCGTTTCAAAAATACACCCTGTATAACGGTGATATGAGAGGTACCTACCCTGAACCGATAGGGTTATAGTTTCACATTTGTATGAGTTGTGTGTGGCTGTGGTTGGTACAATTTGGTTGAGTGACTACACTCCTGCAAAATACCAAAATTTGGTGTCAATCGATAGGTTGTGGCAAACCTGCCCCTCTAGACAAGTGGCAATTCGCTAGCTGGCGTTTGGTGGAATAGAATGACGAATGTATGGGATTTGACGTATATGACAGTCGTTAACGCATGTCAAATACGTCAAATCCCATACATTCGTCATTCTATTCCATCAAACGCCGGATAGCGAATTGCCACTTGTCTAGAGGGGCTGCTGGCTTGCACCGAACCGATCATTGCCATGGCTACAAAATGTTTTGACTGATTGATTGATTGATGTACAATTGTACAATGTACATGATCGTAGACCATAATTTATGCAATACAATTGATTTTACTAACAAGCCTTCAATATACAGTTTTACATGACTCCGTAAATCCAATGAGCCACCCAAGCAGTTTTTTTATAAACTCCCATATTTTTTGTAGTCCCTTTATAAATATATTAACATAAATCTACTTACTAAAAAGGAACAACATAATTAAGTATTACTTTTCAAAGTATTCGTGTAATAGTCTGGCTGCGTTAGTTTATAACTTGCTGTACCGATTAAGAACGAATGTTTGTTTATACTTAATAGAAACTATTATCTGCATAACTTTGAATGAAATATTGTATAATGTACTTAATCCAATTAAGAATTTAAATGCGATTCGATGCCACCTGCGTAGTTTACGCCAATAGAAATTAACACGTACCTACAATGATTGCTCTTACTCTTAGTTAATATTTAAGTATACCGTAATAATATAACACACACTGGGATATTTACCTTGTACCTACCAAGCACAAAAACAAATAGATGAGTGCTATACATTAATGTCAATGATACATGTATATTTTAAATCACTGTTATAACTTACCGTGTCGAAACGTTGTCAGTGACGGTAGGGCTAGTTCATAAACCTAAAGTCGCGCAATGGGTAATGGAGCGAGCTATACTTGGAGTTACTCTGAAGGATAGAATTCGAAATGAGGTCAACTGACACAGAACCAAAGTTACCGATATAGCTCGCAAAATAAACAAGTTGTGGTGGCAATGGGCTGGTCATGCCTTCCGACGGATCGATGGCCTCTGGAGCAGACGAGTCCTAGAGTGGAGACCGCGAGAAGGCAAACGGAAGGTAGGACGCTCCCCAGCCAGATGAACTGACGACCTGAAAAGGGTGGCTGGTGCAGATTGGATGCGGAAGGCGCCATTTCGTTCGATCCTACGCCTTCCGCATCCAGTCTGTCCCAGCCACCTTTTTCAGGTCGTCGGCTAGGGGGCGCCAATCGACACGACACCGCCGCAGGGCATCCAGAACTACTCAGGTTTCGATGGAGTCGAGGGATTTTCGTAGTCCACAAACGTTATACACAACGCCTGATTGCGTTCTTGAGTCTTTTCTACAATCTGCCGAACAGTATGCATGTCGTCCACGGTGCTTGTCCTTTTCGAAACCCGGCGGGCTCGGGTGGCTGGAACTCGTCTAGCTTACCTGTAAGGCGATTTGTGATAACTCTTGAGAACAACTTGTAGACATGGCTCAGGAGATGGGCCTGTAGTTCTTCAGCAAGGTTTTATCACCTTTAATAGATAAGTGCTTACTCGGGTTACTCGGGTTTCACCTCACTGGAGCTAAATGTGAGGTTAATATGTCCGACTCGAACCTACAAAAACAGCACGTTACATCATCGGCCTGTGTGATCGGGGACTCTGTGCCCTAGAAAAGAAACCCTGAGATACGGACTGGCCTAGGCTGATTACATTGGCGACCCGGATTCAGCTTACAAAACCCAGGATTAAAGGAAGACGGGTTTATGAGAATGACTCCTCAGTCCAACATGATTCTTACGCTGTTGTGGATAGGAAAACTTTGGTGGGACTATTTAATTTTTGGACAAAGTTGATTCTTTAATATATTGCAGAAATTTAACGAAACATAATACAAGCTCTATTACGTTGTCACTTTTTTATCTAGCCCAATATGTCAAAATGCTGGGCAAATGCATTTCCCTGATGTTTCCACTTCTGTCTCCTTTGTTATTCAAGAATCTCGTACTTTATTATCGTTAAAAAACTTCTATTCGGTATTTTCCTGTAGTTAAAATAAATATAACTGAGCTTTTTAAATTAAGAATGGTAAAAGAGAGGCAAATGTTGCGTTGGTCCATATTTATCGTTTTTATTTATTTTTAATCATCCACTCAACCTTTAATAGTAAATGATTTGACTTGATTAATATCATGACGTCATAATAATTTATTTAATACAAGTTTCCTTAAAACTAACCGTTTTGACGTTTAGTAAAAAGTAACTTATTTGTAGCAATTTTCCGACTTTTACCGGATACTTAGTCAAAAAAAGATATCGAAACTTAAAAATCTTCATCGTAATAAAACACGATAATAATAATATATCAAGATAATTAGACGCGAAACGACAGTGTGAAGCAGAATATAGGCAGGTAATTTATTGCCTCCTGGCAGCATTAATCTTAATTGAGCGCAGTGGGTGCGCTCGCGCATGGCGCCTGGGCTCGTCCCAGGAGTGTTATTACATGGTAATGCGGAATTTATTCACGACTGGTCAGCTAAATATACAGTTTTGGCCACAATTTGAAACTACTATATTGAAATGGAGCTGATAATAACTACTTATGTATTTCTAATTGCGTAGTACTGAGTTGATATTGTCAACTTTTTTATATTATACTAATATGAACTGACTGCAGGGTATGTCTGCGAACAGTCTGCATGTTTAGCTACTCCTGTGAAAAAAATTAAGTAAGATCCGTTCAGATGTTTGAGCTTGATTATGTAACGAACATCCAATCCAATTAGTGGAAGACTTAAAGGAATCACAGGAAGAGTTAAATTGTCTCGGAACCCGCAGTGTAATTAATCAAAATTAAAATTAAAGGAGTAAGAAATGTAATAAAATAAAATTGTCACGATTAAATCCCGATTGACATCTAAGAAAATGTCTCGTTAACTTGTAAGCTAATTATGTAACTAGCAACATTATTACTAACGATCACAAATAACTACCCCAAAGAAACTAAAACAGATGCCCTCGAGAATTTTAAGAGGCTTTTAAAATCTTTCCAATCATACAGTAGTTGATCAAACCAGTATTGGAGCTACACATGCCAAGCTTATAAGCTTGTAAACATTAAAAACATTGAAATTAAAATGTCTCAAAGGCTAATTTGACAGGTGACCGATGACAGATGATTCTAAATTTATTTTTTGCCAAAATTCTGATTAATGCATTGATTTGAAAAGATTAAGGGGCGCTACGCGTCTGACAGAATATGCGCTGCACTTGCGTTTGGTCGCGTAACACCAAAACGGATAAGGGGTGACTAACAACTTAAGGCCGGGCACTCTTCGCACTGCTAATATAAAATGTGCGAGAGCTTAAATGCAGCGATTTAGAGGACTTATTTGTTTTTCAAGGTTTTAGAAAAAAAATTGCTTGATAAAATGTATCTAATTTTACCAATCCCTAAATATTATATGCTCTATTTTGTAATACAAAATTCGACATTATTTGATAATGTCGACTTAGCGTAAAATTTCTTTGCAATTGCGATTTGGAGCGTTTTAGAGCCATTTTTGACGCTAATATCTATCGAGGCAAATATGATGAATTGTGTTCTTTCTTTACACGTCCGTAGAAGGTTTAGTCTACTTTATGAATATGCTTTTTATTTGGCGCAATTTCCTATATAAGTCATATATTATTAGATGATAAATGTGTTGAAAAATATTAAAAACTACTAAGTACATTTTTTTTTGAAAGAGCTAACATATTAAGCAGTATTGTGGAGAATCGACGACCTAGTCAAATATCCTATTACTTGTCAGACGAAATCATAGGCACAAGTAGGAACTATGAATAATGACATAGCGATCAATATTAGCAATGGGATGCTAAACTAATGAAGTTCTTCACGGGAGTGAGCTGAGCGAGCGAGGCGTGTTAGTGGACACCGCAAACCGAGACGGATAGATTTTGATGTTGTGATTTGATTAAGTGATGAGATTTTTAGGTTACTCTTCATGTTATGGTACTTGTGATAAAACAGGAGCCTACTCGGCAAGGATTCGTCGACGACGCACTCGTGAAATGCTTCTCGTTCTGATACATCAATAATCCATGGTTTTTTTTTATACAACTGAGGTGACAGACAAGCACACGGCCTATGGACGTGTGCAACACCAGGCGACCCTGTAAACACAGAGAGTTTCGGTGCCGTCAGTGTAGAAGACAAAGCAGGAATAGCCTTTGGCCTTCCCACTGACAGCACAATACCTCTCCAGTGAGGTCTGACTACCCTACTTACCGCCGGGAACACAACATGAGGTTATTATGGCCGCGGTATTCTGTAGGGCACTTAGGCACGGTACTTCCTCAGTCGGACATTGGACGGGAATACCGTCATGTCCTACCTCCTACAACTGCTAGTTTAAATTAAAACATAACTCAAAACTGATTATTTATCTACTACTTTCTGTTAAAATTATTCTTTACTGTAGCTGCCTACCATTTTAACTTTCTGCTTATCGTTTCAATTATTATAAATCTTCAAATACAGATCAATTTTTTCGTTAAATACATGCCGATAGTAAAAAACCGAACTTATCATGTGTTAGTATCTCAAAAAAATTAACAGACAACGTCCGATGAATCTTCCGTCTGATCTGCAACGACCCTAAGATACAATATTGAGAAAGAAAATAAATTGACCAGTTGGGTGAACAATTCCTTGTTAAATATTTTGTTCACATGGCAGAAGACTACGGAATGTGCACTCAACATTATCTGAGCATCAATCGCGATTAGTTGCAGGATCTGCAGTTCTATACTCCTTCTTTACTTATAGACCGATATTCTTAGCAATCCATGGATTCTCCATGCGAGTGCCGGGTCCATCGCGTTGCTGAGTTGGGAACTCGGGACAATGCCTGTTTATTCAGCAGGTATATCAGAACATTAGCGAGCGAAATTGCTAATATTCCCTCTAACCCCCCAGCTAAGCTAAATTGCTTGGGTTAGGAGTGTAGTGTAACCAGGATTTGATTCCGGGACCTCTCGATCGTAAGGCCGACTCCTTAACCACCAAGCTACCGATGCTTCAATAATATGCGGGTAGTGCATTCAAGTTCTTATCATAGACGCATTTTCTTAACAAATAGGTACAGTCAGCATCAAATCGATATCGACAAAGTTCTCAAATGATCTTAATGTCTTGGTCCCCCCTTTCCTGTTGAATGATTGTTCTGATAGTTGGAACACACACTTAAGTTCGGACAATAATACAATTTAAATTAATAAAATAGTTTAATTTGCTTTTAATACCTTCATGACATACAAGACTTTATAGTCAATGATGTATTGCAAACTAATATTAGGTCGTTACATATGAAATTGCTGAACTTTTCTTACAGATTAATAAGTTCGTTATTCCTGTAATTTAATAGCTATTTCCATTATTTATACTTTGTTTGAAAGTTGATTTCAAGATTTCACAACTCTGTATTAAATTTTGTTTTTATTGGCTGCTTGATAAATGAAATTCTATCTTCAAAAACAGTACTTCCTAAATGTTATCCATTTTGTTGATAAAAAATTACTTTTATACAGCTGTCACTATTCAAAAATGTAATGAAAGTTTCAATTAGCTTAATGTTGTCTCGTTCAAAAAATATCATAAAATTTGGATTTGTCATTCCTAAAAAAATATATAAAAATGGTAGTAGGTACTGCAAATTGGGCTTCCTCCAATTTCTTCAATAAAACGGCAATTTCAAATATAACGACCTATTACATCATTGTTTATAGTCATGATCGTTCTGACGCTGACTGTGCTACATACACAACCTACACAAGAAGCAGCCACTCCGCCTCAAGCCACATTATCATACACCATCACATTACTTTGACCATTTTTTGCCTAGAGAGCACTCATACGTTTTTTCCTCACCACGTGCGTTGCACAAAAACGTCACATTAGTAGCGCGCGCGCACCTTGATACCTCGCGCTAATAGATTATAAATTACCTGCGTTTGTATTCTTAATGTTACAGTTCAACGTGACAAAAAGGCACTGTAGTTATATATTTTTTTCATCAAAATTTATATGTTATAAATAATACTAGTCCAAGTTATGTTCCGCCAAAGGCATAGATACAAAATACTACATGAAATCATAAAATAGATAAATATGTTCAGAATTCAATAAGTTAATTAGGTCAGAACATAATCGCAAAAAATAACAAAAAAACTTCATGTCAGAATAAACATGTCAAGTAAAAAAATGAAAATGTCAAAATATTAAGCATGTCAAAATATTAAGCATGTCAAAATTTCAACATAATTTGAGTTGTGTTTATCTTTATATACATATTCTAATAATTATACGTGTGTGTTTATGCGTGTGCGTGTATGAGTGTGTAAGTGTGTGGGAGTGTGTGTGTTAAAGCTGTGTAAGTGTTGTAATGTGTTGAGTTACGAGGGCTATGTGTGAAATAAGTAAACTTTATTAGTAAATGACGTTTACTCCAGAACATCTAGGTATACCATAGTACGGTTCACCATATCTTATCAAAAAGAAATGGTCCTAAAAATTAAAGAACATTCTGGTGCATGAGTGGTGTGGTCTTGGAACAGGGCAGATACTGTTTTTACGTCTTTTGTTAATTGCTTTATGAGGAGTCCTAGTATGTTGAGCTAGAATTATACGAAGAACAAATAACTGACTAATACTCAAAACGTCACACTCCTCATACAGCTTGGTCGTTGGAAACCGCAAGGATCGGAAGGTAGCCAATTTTAGAATAGTTCGGTGTGCTATTTCCAATGGTTTTAAGAGGGGTTTACCTTCGAAACCCCAGCAGGCTACACAATAATCAATTATCGAGTGGCACAAAGCATAATAGACCTTTCGCATAAAGGTCGACCTAGTAATATGACGTCATCAATTTCCTTTTAACACTCCCTGCGTAGTAAAATAGAAGCCATCCCTCACATGTCTTTTCAAATGTATGAAAGGTACCTACGAAATTGCCAAAGGAAAAGAGCTGTTTTCCCCAATGGTATAAATAAGTGACCAGTTGAGGGCAATGAACTGTATCTTTATTAAGAGGGACCAAAAACGTACCTACTAGTTGACGAAATGTGGGTCGTGATACACCTCTGCCCTTCGGAGATTTGATGATTTGATTTAGATTTATGTAGGTGGTATACTAGCTTAGGTGTTCTATTCACAACACTTAACCTACTTAAGTATCTATAAATAAATTAATCCGTACCTTGGTTAATTAGGTGAGTAGGTACGGTGATAACGCCGTACCTACCTAAGCATTAAGATATTCAAATTAAACTAATACGTACCTAATCTATTTCAGAGTTCATCATCTGCCCATTATAAGAATCTGTTCGAAATAATAAAACAGAAATTTCATTAAAAATTATCATAATCGATTTAGCGTCTACGATGGTTAAATTTAATATTAATACTCTCAACTCACTCACTGAATAATTTATTCATTTAAATTGATTATATTGTACCATACCATACCATATTGTACCAATTGCATATTAATTATTTTTTATACAGCTTAGCGTAAGTACTTCATTCTACAAACAGCCAGTGATGATCCCAGTGGTTGATTGCGATGTTTTTCTATTAGACCGTAATGACACTTCACGTGGCTATTTATATTTGCGTCTGACGCTATTTATATACGTGTTTAACAAAACAGTTACCATGCGTGGACAATGTATTCGACAAAACACTGGTCTTATTACCTGTTTCATAAATATGGCCAATACCGAATACGCATAATTGACAAGCTCTATATTTTTTTTAAAATTCTGTATGGCCAGTAGTACTTTGTAACAGTAGACATAATGTAAAAATTCACATGTGATACCTTATTGATTGAAGCGAATAGGTACTTTTTCATGAAGTCAATTGTATTTGTCTGTGATTGCATGTTTGCATGTACGTCAAACCAATATACGCTCAATATCAAATACAAGTAGCTTTGTGAAGTGCCACCATTAGACCGTAACGCATATAAATAAAAACACATTCGGATGCAAGCTCTCGTCACCAACTTATCTATTTAGACACGCCTTTTTATATGACGCAGTTATAAAGATACATCTGTCTTGTTTTAACGCACAGGATTCGTTACGGCTATCCCTTTCGGGTGACGTAGACGCGGCGAATTTGAATAAAGTCGTAAGTGGATAGTCTGATTGAATGATGTAACCTTTGATATAGGGTTGGGTTTGTTGACAAGTAGTGGGCTCTATTGAAAGGCGAATGATAAATAATGAAATAATTAGGGTGTGTATAGTGTTATTAGAATTTGCAGAATTTTAAACCTTTATAACTAGTAGTTCTATGAACAGTAGACCTCGCGAGCACCCCACTTTCAAGATCATGATCCGTTCATAAATAAGGCGACAAAAAACTCCCCCCCCCCCCACCCATTTCTCCTCCATTTTCTCTCTTATCAAAAAAGCTCTTAAGAAATGTTGTGTTTTAAATCACAGTGCATGTGCGCCAAGTTTGGTGAAAATCAGTTAAGAAATGAGCCCTCTAGACCGGAACTGACAAATCGACATAAATACGGACACAAGCAAAATTCGCATTTATGAAAGATAGGGTTTATTATTTAGACGTTAATGGCTCGTATCGCACTTGCTAAAGATAACATGTCAAAATGGCTATGTTCTTGTCATTCGTATGTAATTGCTACTTCGAGACGGAAGGCAGATGCGTGTGACTACGTTTGAAATTTACGTGTCCTGTTTTCCTGTGTACGAAAACTGCAAACTTCGGCACAAGTATTCTTTAATAGGACTTTTGCCTAAATTACCAACTAAGAAGCCCTCAAACGGTCTTTCTAAGTTAAATTGCTTGTGTTAGGAATGAGTTCACGTCGGTAGTGTAATGACCAGGATTCGAAACCGGGACCTCTCGATCGTAGGGTCGACTTCTTAACCACTTAGCTACCGACGCTGTTTCTCACAGTTTATTACTTTCAACCTTTAACACATACCTATCTAACAATGAGGTACAAAAGTTGTTAATATATTAGGAGCGTTAAGCAAAAACAGTTTTTTTTTTTTTTTGTGCAAATCTATGCCATTTGTAGTCCACAAGCTGGGTTCGGTTCAGATCTACAATAAGCCAATTTATTGACTATATTGATATTTGTAATTCGTGTATTTTGATAATTTCCAGACCTAATGCGACTACGTCGGTTATAATTTTAGCGATTATTATAAAATATGCAACTTATTTACAAGTAATTGCATTAATCAATATAAAATCCACTCAAATCAATGAATGCGAGCCTTAAACTAAATATATCATCTCCACCCAGTAGTTCGAAGTTTTCGTGGTGTCCGTACGCAATGTCCAGCAATTCCCCTATAATTTGAGGGTGGCCGCAAACAGATTGTTCCCCAGATATAGCCCACTCGGCTGCGTCAAACACTTTGGTGCACTAATTGCTTACACCTGGAAAACTCCTCTTTCTTTAAAACATTAATTTTCGGTTTCCTTATTATACAAAAGGCCGTTACAAGCTTTCGAGAAACCGCGAAATGTGTGTTCTTGCGACTCGATGACGTAAGTAGGTACAGTCGCCTTCAGAAGTGGCTAACATATTTCAAGTTGCCTATCAGCTTAGCTCTTAAACATATTAAAAAAATACTTTTATTCTATTTTTTATTGGATTGACTGCCAGCAGACTTTGCCATCCCCAGAGGAAAGTCTGCACTAGAACGTCATCAGCTGTTTAGCAGGCATGATGACTTGGTGCTCAAAGATATCGATAGTGCCCTGCCCCCTTACACAAGGACCAATTCTTTGGACGGCGTATTGTAGAATATGGGAGAGTCGGTTATATTGGACCACTTTTGACTTAAACTTGGATATTTAGTTCATAAAAGGACTTATAAGATAAATAGGCATGTACAACGAAGTTTAATATCTTGACTACGAGTAGCATATACGAAAATAACAATGTCTTGCATCTACGTTAAGATAGTTAAAATGTCATTTTTGCGGAGGTTTGAATTTAGCCGTCTAGTCGTTAAAGTTGTACCACAGGTATTTAAATCGTACCAGACAATAATGCTTACTTATTTCGGATCAGGCCTGCATGCGTTTAGTTTTCTTTACCCTTTCCGTCGTGAAACAAAAATATAATATACATACGCCTGTAAATCCATCAGAGGCAGAGGTGTTTAAACACCCACATTTCACCAATTGTGATTTTCGGTCTCATGTAATAGGAGACGAGCCTATTGCCATCAAGCGGGCACATAGCTAATTATTTATATATAATAATTAAATTATATGTATTTGTATGAAAATAGTCGTTAAACTATGGGTGGTATGATTTACCGAACCAGGTAAATTTTGAATTAAACGAAATAACTTCATAACCTAGTAACACCACACAAATGCACAAAAATTTAGTTTAAATTCACAGTTATATAACGTAGACTGGGTCATTTTAGTTTACTTATATCACGAGTTATATTATAACCTTACAAACCAGTATGAAAATTAACATCAAATTCCACCGAAAACTGTTTTTTTTTTCGCTCCTATACATAATTCTCTTCAAATGCCTACTTTGAATGGTAGGTAGTTGGACACTAAAGCATAATTTGGTGTTACCAGTGTCGAAAAAAGTATCATTTAGTGAGAAATCTAAAAGCGGTACGGCCCCCCCCTTACCGGGGGCGAGTCGGGGACCACGTGGTCCTCCTCCCGAGGAGGGCCAGACCGAAAGGAATGGCCCAGGGTCAGCCGGGGTGCGAGGGATATGTCGCGAGACAACCTCACCTTCGGCCTAGCACTACGACCCACAGACGGCGTGCGGTTTAGTCGGTTCGAGTCCGAGATAACCCCCCTCTCCGGCTCCGGAGAGGGGGGGGGGTATATGTGGGGATTTCCCGCAAGTAAAAAAAATAGGTGGTACGATTTAAAAGGCGGTACAATTTACTCGATTTTCCCTTAATAAATATCTATTTTGACGTTTACGAAACGTTGACGACTATCATAATCGTCAAATACGGATCAATCCATACATTCTTCATTCTATTCTACAATACGCCGAACGACGTATTGCCTCTTGCCTAGGGAGGCAATTCACCCACAAGTACTTTCCCATACTTAGGTACTGTATTCATTTTAGTAACTCCTTTTTCAACTTGTTTTTTTTTCTAATTAATCACAGTCGTTAACGCTATCAACTCGTTCTTTTACTGTTCTATCGTTAAATACGTACCTAACTGAGAACCGTTTCCGAAAAGTTAACTCGAGATATGTGTTACCATATCATTTTACTGACTAATTACATTGTTATCGTCGCCCACCTCGCTAGGGCGCGCTAAGTCCACATATAGATAGTGTTACCACATTTAATTTTGTAAACTCCTTACGTTCCGTTTCTATTTAAAAAAGGGAAGTAAGGAATGGCATTTATTTAAAAAGAAAAAGTAATTTAGAGGGTGAACGCAGCACACACGTGGTAAGTTTGTCTCAATGGGTACTAATACAGATAGGTTAATTCCTTACAAAAGAAAGTTCCAAAGATCTGCCAAATGTAAACTTTAAAATATCTAAAAATTTATTTTTAAGATGTGGTGGCCGAATTTATTACCCAATTACGCAGTAAAGTTATTGTTACAATCCTATAAAACATTACTAGAAACAATATCTATGTTTCTCATTTTTCGAACTAATTGTGTGATTGTTTTTTGTATGTTACTTTTTTGTCAAACAGAGAATAGAATGTCAAATCAAGGTATTGGAAAGCACCAACTACTACTATAGTAATTACCGAGAGGAAAGGGAAATTACCGAGATTTAGGGTAATTTCCGCTAAAATGTGAACACTGACTGTCCATAGTGCAGTAATTCATCGCCGCGCACGGAGCATGTCTGAGTGCGTGAGTGCCGAGAAATGCCGCGTGACGGGCCACTGCGCGTGCTCGGACACCGTGACCAATGTCACCGTGTCCTGTCAGACGCGGTGCCGGGCAGAGATGGCAGCGGGCAAAGACAAGGCTCTAATGCATGATCTCATCTTGAGACCGGAATTGGTTCTCAGATGCAGAAGAAGATGTTTTTATTATCATTAAACTTTATTTCAGATGACTGATCCATAAAAATGTTAGTAATACACAACGCATAAAAACTATGTAAATGGCTGCACAGGCAAGATATCTAAATAAATACCCGTAACTATCTAACTCTTAGATCTAAGTAATACCAAAGTGCTACCACTTCGTCGAACTCATCACCATCGTCATGGAGAGGTACTTTCTATGTTTGGTTGTTGTAAATATTTTTATGACTCAATCACGCTTAAATGGCTCAACGGAATTGGCTGGAATTTGGTGCACGGATACAGATTGATAATTTGGAATAACACATAGGCTTAGGCTTTTTCCGTAGAATAAAGGTCCCAAGCTAAGTTAGTGCCTTTTCATTACAATCAATTAGCCAATTGTTAACAACTACTGTCCATTTTCAATGTACTGAGGAATTACTAAAACGACATGTCGCCCGTAACTTGGACCCCGCCATTATAGCAGACAGGCGTGACGTGGCTAAGCCCGCAAATATGTGCAACGCTCGACATCTCATAATTAGACCACACGCTGCGCTTGTATGAAACCTTATTGACGTTCTTGTAACAGTACCTCTTTCGTAAAAAAATATTAAAATTAGGACCAGTCAGCATCAGATCAAATGTGAACTTCGACGAATAATCTTGACGAAAAAGGTACCCGAACTTTGTTGTGTTGTCTTTTTTATCCTTTGATATTTGGTACACACCTTTAGTTCGTCTAATAATACAATTTAAATCAATAAAACAGTTTGATTTGCTCTTAATACCATGGTATTATGAAAATTTTAAGACTTTATAGTAGATCATTCTGTCGCTGACTGTACCTTCTTCGTAAAAAGCTTTTAAAATAAGCAAAACGTAACTCTGCAAATAAGTTACTCATTTGCAGGGTTACGAACCCGTACCAACGACCTCTAAGTTGATGAAAAGCGGTTACCGTGGCCTATGGACGAGTGCAACACCAGGGGCGTCACATCCGTGGTGTCGTCCCTGAACCCCATATTGTAATTGTTTAGAAAAACCACATGTATACTCATTGATTATTATTTACAGTCTAGTTGTCGCCCGTAATTCCGCTCGCATTGAGTGCACATAGCATTCCAAAGACACGTAGGACCTACTCCCGGTATATCCAGATATAAATCTATTCCTGTGTATTTCATCCAGAACCCTTCAGCCGTTTTAGCTGAGTGACAAAGTGACAAGTGTGACTCATGTCATCGTTGGCTACATCGTTAGAGGGAGGTAGACAGGTGACCAGACGCGAACATTTAAAGAATAATAAAAGATAGGTATTAAGCGAAATAACAAAATATAGAAAACTAAAAACAAGTTTAGTAGACATCTGTATCTAGTTTTTTTCTTTTTTATTATGTAAAGTATTAATAATAATAAATCCATTTATTGCATGAAACATGATAAAGTATAAAGATATTAAATGTAAGCTTTATTTTTAAACTAATAATAATTTAGTCATCAAAATACAATGCAATAATAAATACATTTTATGTTTCTCTCTCTTTCTTTCTTTTTGTTTTAGAACACCTTATATCTAGTTTAATATAATATGATAACTACACCATAATTTTGTTTTATCACATTACTGTCCATCCCAAGGTTGCCTGGAAGAAATCGCTTCAAGCGATAAGGCCGCCCATTGTACCTACATTCAATGTATGCATGCTACCTACTTGTCTCTACTGTAAATTTTATGGTGTACAATAAAGTATTATCTATCTATCTATCTAATACCTTAATTCTTAGTATATTATACAAATTTAGTAGTAGTACTATTTGGTATTAGTCGAATAACCCACCCCTGATCGCTCCCGGTGCAAAGGTGCCCATCACACTTGCCGCATCCAGTCTCTGCACCAGGAACGATCCGACGTATCTAGTTGTATATGGCAGTAGAGTGCCATATATGGGACCTCATAAACAACTTAGGGAGACTTCAGATTACACTTTTGAAATTTGAAAGGAAAGGAAGCATTTCTTTTTAAATTTCTTTTCTTTTTTTAAATTTTGCATACTTATCTTATCGAGGATTTAGAGAAAAATAGGTTAGTGTGTTCTACTCAAATATAATTTCTTGTGATGAAAACGGAAAATATTAGAGCATGCCCATGTACTATGAAATTATAGGGCATGTCTTTTGTTTATCCAATTACGTACACATATCGTAGTATTAAGTGAGACGGTTACATTCAGTTGCCGGCCGGAACGGACGTGCAACGGCTTCACACGTATTTTTATTGTTATCCTTAGATGATTCTACCAAATGCCGGCTAACGAGTTGCCACTTGTCTAGAGGGGCTGGGCGTTAAGTATTATTGAGTAAAACGGGGTGAAAAGAGATCAATGGGTAAATAGAAATAGGATAGTCAGCTAAATTCTGTAGTTAATTTCTTTCAAGTTAAACATTGAAATTGTTGAATGCGAACAACTTATACATATATGGTTAGTTCCCGGTAGAGTTGAATTTGGGCCAACCCTTCTCTTCCCATGTGGTGTCGTACAAGGCGACTAAGGGATAGGGCTGATTAACTGTAACATCAGACAGATATGTACAGCCCAGACTCAGAGTCAATAATAGTGCCCGGAATACGGTAATAGGCTCACCCCCTATTTCGTGGGACCGAATACAGATTGGTAAAATGTGGGTGTTAATGCACCTCTGCCTAACCCTCCGGGGAGAAAGGCGTGATTATATGTGTGTATGTATGTACGTACATAAAATTTTGTAAAAGAAATTATTTACAAAAATCTAATGACCTTTTCATTTCTATTCGCCCATTGATCTGTATTTACATATTATCATTTTAATAAGATATTTTGGTGGTACACAGCGCAATCTAGATCTAAAGTTTATTATTACTATCTATATAATATGTAAACATAGCCTAATTGGCTTATATATCTGAGTAAGATTATGTGCGGGTACATTAAGGATATTTTTTTGTAAATACACTCATATTATAGATCATATCATACATTATTTATAAATCATAGATACATAGAAACCCCCAGACCGATGCAAATATAAATATTCTTCCACAGAAATATTTGCACTGAGCGGGAATCTAACCCGCGCCTCCTGCGTAGCAGTCGTATAATCTACCGCTACGCCACAGAGGCTACAGCTAACCCTTAATTACGTAGAATAATTGGTGTTTTTCAGGAACTGGTAAAATTATTAGATAACAATCTTTGTGTAATGGATTGTGAATGGATTGTGTTATGGATGGATTTTTACCAGTAATATTATGTATTTACTAAATTAACAGATTTTATTGTATTATCAAAGTCTTTATTATGATTAGCAACACTGAAGTGTCGGTGACGTCTCAATTTTTTTAGTAGAACTACTTATATCCAGTGTTTGGTTTGACATATCAGGAAGAGGAATGACAGTCGACTCACCTTGGACATGAAACAGCTTATGGTTACCTTCAAGTAAATTATTCTTTGCCACACTAGCAGTACGTAACCTCAAACGTCTCACGAAAGTATCTCCGCCCCGTAAATTAGCACTCTTAAACCATTCATACAACATCAACATCTCAACAGTACGTATGTATACGCAATATTATCTATTTAATAGTCTTTAGCTCTCCGCCCCGCGGAATACCAGACATTCACTTAACACCTGGCAACGTCACAAGTATCACCACTATTGCTTGTGAGATAAGGTTTAAATTAGCCTGTACTGTTATGATAATCCGTTACAAATACCGTCCAGTGTGAAAGAGCCCTCTAAATCTAGCAGTTACGTCTTGGATGTCGGTGATTATTTATGAAAGTAGGGGAGTGGAAGGTCATGGTTGCGTGGTCGTTCTAGTAGGTATGAGGGAAGTGTGAAGACGCTAAGAGGTGTATCCCCACCGTTCCGTTCCGCGGTAGGCGGGGCCATGGACACGGTCCGTCCGTTACAAGCACTCCACGCATCGCGCTGAGCTTACGCGCAAAGCTTGGAACGGAACGCACGCTTTTTGAATTCCGAAAGCGATCCTTTTTTTTCTGTAATGTGTTTTGACTTTTTAAATTGAGTGACAGTTTCGGGTTCCAATTTTGAATTTAATTTTCTTTTATTGTTGTGTAAATTGCGGTTGAGGGAACTTTTTAAATTGAACTTTTAATAAGGTTCATTAGAGTGTAGTAATATGGACTTTTGACGCGAAGAGTTTAAACTGTGTCTTTTCGAGTGAGGTGAGTCGAATTTAATATTTATGCCCTTATATTCACACTTGTATATCTCGAAAGGGTATATGTATTGACACTTAGGTATATCTCTCAATTATGTGTTTCCGTTCCATGTAATGTGGGCGGGCGTATTGCCATTAATATTTTGTTATGGACCATGTTTAATATTTATTAAAAAACTAGCTGTGCGATCTGACTTCGACCCGGTAACTTCCGGTGCAAAACCAGGACATGATTTGTAAGAAACTTTTTGAAAAAAAAATCTTTCATACAAGCCTTGTCTTGAAGGGAAAATAAATATAATTATCTTTTTCGGTGCAGTCGTTTGGATATAGCCTATTTATTTATATGTATAAATTAAGTCTTTTTCGTTTATGTCTATCTTTATTTTAGACCAGCTGTTGCCCATCCGGTAAACTGATCCCGTCTATGTAGCAGGAACCTATTCTTTTTTTTTTAAATTATTTTAGTATTTAGTTTTATATTCAGTACAGTACAGTTATTCATTCGAGTTTTTCCATAGAACAGTTAATTAGTTTATCTGGGCATCTTTATCATCGATATTCAGTTAGTAATGATATATTATTATAATATTAAAATGAAAGAACTTTTTAACGGCTTCAATAATTGACTTCAACTATGTGACTATCATTTTTAGTCACTCGCGAACATGGCTGCTGAATAATACCGAACCGTCGGGCTTAATATAAATAGTACCAAATAAATAGCGGTAGAATTTTATGAGTGACTAGCTGATGGCCGCGGCCTCGCCCGCGTGGAATTCTGGTACCGTTCTCGTGACGGCTTAACCCTTTTTAAATTTTTCTTTCTCGTACTGCGAGGAATATTCAAGAAAAAGAGTTAGCGACATCTGTCCTGCCGTGATGCCGGTAATGACGTGACCAAGGGAAATAGATATTCATTTTTAAATATATAGAAAATATTCGTGTTTACTTCCTACAGTATCAAATAGTTAGTAAAAAAGATATTACATTAACATAAACTCACCTCTGTAAATCTTAGATAGGCAGAGATGTATTAGATTTAGATGTAGATTTTTTCTCATATATAATATGTATTTATTTACCAAAAAAAAGTATTTAATCACGTTTATCCGCTTTCTAGATTCCAGAACACAAGCTATATAAGCTATGCTTACCATGGCTCTAGATACCGTTGTATAGAATGTTGTAGAATATTTATTTATTTATTACCATCCATATTTCGTCAACTATGACTTTAGGCCCTACGTTCGGAGCTTGCGTTGCTGTCAAAGGGGCACGTAGTACAGAAAAGCCGTATTGCGATAGAAGGTATGATAGTACATTCTACAAAATTATTTAATCTGTGAGAGGAAGAGAAAAAATGTCTGTGCGTCTAGTACCCGCCAGCTTATAAACTATTTTTTAAAATATTGAACTTCGAGTAGGAAAAAAGCCTTATAAGAAAAGTCTTAAAAGGCTTTGGAAGCCTGGAAACCTGGAATAGCGCATACGCTTAAAGAAGCGTATCCGCTATTCCAGGCTATCTATCGCTGTACCAAATTTCATACAAAACCTTTCAGCCTAGTGTGAATAAGCAACTTTTTAAATATGTCTATCTGCATTCTAGAACACATATTACTATGTGTTAAGTGCGGTTTTAGATTTTTTATTCATCCGGGTTTTGGCTATCCGGTAACCATCATCAACTTACCATTGCACCCGGTTGCCTCCGAGGTTTTTATTTCAGAGCCCGGGACCGTTTATCCTTCGACGTTCTTTTTTTATTTGACTTATACAGCTTTTTGGGAGCAACTGTCGACTGACTTCCTAACCCCGTGAGGATTGCTGCCCTATCCGTCAATCGTCAGGTGTTTCGGTTTATGTTTCGGCAAACACCATGTTGAGAGTAAGATTAACCTAGTCTAAATTTTCATCTGGACTTAAGCCAAGTTTGTGCGGCATGCAATCAATTAAAGAACTCAATAAAAACGTTAACGGTATTAATTCAAAGATATAATACAATCATCATCCCAGTGTTAGTTTCGGTTGTCTCCAGGTTATTCCAGCTTCCTGCTATTTTTTTTTGGCTTTTAGCAAGCCGTGCCCGCCGTTGACCTTTGTAATGGAAGCCGGGCGAAGTTCTTGCGGCTTACACTCTAAGCTTTAGCATAGTCTTTCTAATAATATTCTATGACATACATACATACATATATTTCTTATTCATCTTAGCCTTAATATATTAGATAATAAATTGGATTCTGGTGGCCGCTTTGCCAGTCTTACTGAGAATTTGGCTGAACTTGTATATTTTCTGTAAAGCGACTGCCATATGATCTCCACAACCCAAAGGCGATATCGAAGCATTGTAGTAAAACCAGTTGTTAGACTTCTTCGGGCTTCAACTACCCGTAACGATGTTCGTATGGCAACCGGGACCGACGGCTTAACGTGCTCTCCGAGGCACGACCAGACCAATGCAAATACCCATGTTTTGCACTAAGTGAGGATCGAACGAATATAGTTTAACTAGCGTGTAATATGACTTCTAGAACGTAGATATCAAAACATTGCTTGATATTCATTGCGGGCAAAGTATTAAATTTGCTTAATTTAAAAATATTAATACCACGACCTACCACATCACGCTTTCTGGAGCCGAACCGTATTCTAGAACCGATATTACAATGGGTTCTAGAATGCATATATAAATACTTAGGTTATACATATAAATATCCTAATCAATGCTCTCTTTCTCTTAATCCGAGTGCAATTCTTGATTGCATTCAAAGCTTGAACTTTTGGAGCCCAGGGCTTTATACCTTCATCATCATCATCATCATCCTAATATTGTTTCCGGATCCATCTGGAGCTTTCACCTGCAAGCTCAATGTCCACTTACTACTTAAGTTTCTTTAGATTTGACTTATGCGGCTTACGACTGAAGACTGCCTTATCAACTCCAAGAGGAAAGCACTCGTCTCGTTCGTCAATCAGCATGCCAAGAATGAACCGGCTTGTAAATGAAGTTCCCCTATAGTAAGGCCAATGCGATTCTTAATGTGATAGTAAAAAAATAGTCATCTTATGTTATCAAGAAAAGACATCAACGCGCGCCATTTATTTTACTCTCGGGTAAGACAAGAGATATTTCTGCATACAGGAATATACGCTTGCTGATTCATTCTCGAAAGGTTAGGTAACTGGCACTATGTATTATCTAGCTAAAGGATTAGCATGATTGCCTTCGACTGAACACTTTTTTTACGTGTTTCTACTGGAAATATATTCAACTTAAAATTTGCTAACAGAAGGATTCAAATGACACGCTATGTCGAATCTGGATATTGAGCCTGTGAGTCAATGCACATATACTATATTTGTTACTGTTTAATTAATTTACAAATGATCAATACAATTGTTAGATATACCTATGTATTAAGTACAAAATTCATATTTATTCATATCGCTTGCAGTTAGCAAAAATACACATATAAGGGGTTATTTTGGGGCCAAATCATCTGGGCCCAAAGTCTAATGACTCTCGTGCTCTCGAGGTCGGTTGGTCGCTGTCGCTCCCGCAAAAGATAAGATAAAAAAATAAAGCCTCCACTTTGGAGACTGTGGGCTTTACCTCTATAAAGGACGGTGGACATCGGTCTCCAAAGTAACCGGAAGTAACGCTTTATGATGATGATGGATTACCAAACATTAATTCCAGTTCTTTTTGTAGTGTTGTTTACACTAGAAATAAGATCTGGCAGATTTAGGATGGACATGAGTCCTATGTATACGTGTCTGATAAGGTGATGCCCATGGACTGTACTCGGAGGCAGTCTGTGGGGCAAACAATAACATTAATCAAAAGTAATTCTAAAAATAATAATTCTAAATTTTATCCACCGGTAGCTAGCTCCCTGTGCCCGAAGCCGTTGGGCTACTACTTACTTTTTTTGTTTTCGATTTTTAAAAATATAATTTGTTACTTAACTAATAGCTGAATTGCCTTAATGCAATTTGGTACTGTAACATATATAGGCGCTCAATAATTACAGCAGCTCAATGAAAGGTATAAATTTAAAAATATATATATATTAGTGGCGGGGCCTCGGTTGCACCCGTAAAAAAAATTCAAAAGGTTGTACAATACGACTACAGCTTCTTTTACCGACGCGAAAAATAGATAAGTACTATCTTCGAAGCGGATTGTACTTCGGGTCAAAATTTGAGCTCAATCAATAATCTTTTTGAGGGTTTAAGGCATTCATAAATTAACTTAACAATTTCATATTTCTAGAAGATAGAAGAATAAGTTTTTGAATAAAATTGCATTTAAAACTAAAAGCTATTTTTAAAATAATCTAAAATAAATTAATATTTATATACATAATGCGTCGTGAAATTCCTCCGCATCATTACCGAACGGTAACGTTCCCAGAAGGCTGGCAGCATTGCCACGTTAGATGGCAATGCTTATCCTCTGTGCAAGATAATAACCAGCCTTCTGGATCTGGTCACGCGTGGCGTCGATCAGCCGCTTTGCCAATTCTTTATAAAGAAAACAGGCACTTGGACCCCATGTCCCGAACGTTTCAACCACAAACGGATCAAAAACATAATCACTAGTTAAATTACAGTATTTGCGCCGTTTGAGATTTTCCGCAGATGCAGCAGCAGCGCCGGCACTGAGTGCTGTGCTTGAAAGATGTGACGGCGCAAGGGTGTCGACGCACGTTGCGTCTCACACCAAAGGCCTGCCCAACTTTTTGAATTGTGTGTAATCTCAAATTAAGTAATTTATCAGGCAACTGTAGATCCTAGATATTACTGTCTGTTGTTCTGTTTACAAAATTTCTTCAGATTTAATTGTGAGTGACTCCACTTTGTACGGAGCGCGCTGTCGGTACTATCATTTTAATTTTATTAATTGGTTTCCCACGTGTCTGTAACACACATTTGTATACAGACAGTTGTTAAATAACAACAAAAAACTAACAGACCGTTAATTATTTTATTCTTAAACGTTTGCGAAAGGCAATATTTAGCTTGGCTAACGAGTTCTAATTATCCTAATAATTTCTATACCTAATAAATGCAAAAGTTTATTAGATTGTTTAATTTATTGGTGATTGGATGGATTTGGATGTAATTTGACACAAAGATTGAAAATCGAAATGCCTGCTTTCTGTCCCTTCAAACGAGAAGAAACCCCGCACTAGGGTCTCGTTCATCTATCAGCAGATGTAATGACTTGGATGAGAGTTTTTTATTTGTTTGCTCCGAAGATTTTGATGGGACCCATTATGACGATATTCAGTACCTAACAGTTAAAAATATGATAGAATAAAATAATAAATAAATGTCCTGGGACTAACTACACAGCGCGCACAACTATCAGGACCAACTATCTCAGCGTATACACTTGGATAGTTATATTTAAATACGTGCATATTATATAGACTAAAAATTGCGGGAACGGTAATAAACCAGGGTCGACTGGCGACGACCTACTGCAGAGATCACAGGTGATTTCCGCAGCAGGTCGTCGCCAGTCTTTCCGTGATGAGAAAGTTTACTCTTTTTACCATAGCAGAACGTCATTCATGAGAATACTCTTTCAACCATAACAGAATATCATTCCTGAGAATATTCTTTCTACCATAACAGAACGTCATTCCTGAGAATACTCTTTCTACCATAACAGAACATCATTCCTGAGAATACTTTTTCCACCATAACAGAACATCATTCCTGAAAATACTTTTTCTACCATAACAGAACGTCATTCCTGAGAATACTCTTTCTACCATAACAGAACATCATTCCTGAGAATACATTTTCTACCATAACAGAACGTCATTCCTAAAAATACTCTTTCCACCATAACAGAACATCATTCCTGAGAATACTTTTTCTACCATAACAGAACGTCATTCCTGAGAATACTCTTTCTACCATAACAGAACATCATTCCTGAGAATACATTTTCTACCATAACAGAACGTAATTTTTGAGAATACTCTTTCTACCATAACAGAACATCATTCCTGAGAATATTTTTTCTACCATAACAGAACGTCATTCCTGAGAATACTCTTTCTACCATAACAGAACATCATTCCTGAGAATACTTTTTCTACCATAACAGAACGTCATTTTTGAGAATACTCTTTCTACCATAACAGAACATCATTCCTGAGAATATTTTTTCTACCATAACAGAACGTCATTCCTGAGAATATTCTTTCTACCATAACAGAACGTTATTACTGCGAATACTCTTTCTAGCATGACAGAAATTCACTCATGAGGATACTCTTTCTACCATAACAGAACGTCATTCGTCTTTTAAAAAAGCGACATAATATGGACAGGCCGTCATGGTGTCACAGCGTGGGATTATTGAGGCTGTCTTCAACAAACAATTGTTATACACTTTTATAAGCGTAAGTCGCGCTTTTAATGTTTATCTAATGTGGGGAGTGTAAGCCAGAGGCGACAGCAAGTAATTTGTATTGAGCTTTCTTTATGGTGACGTGTAGTTCTGTTATCAAACGGCTGATAAGTTAAACCAATGTAAAAGGTTACATATTATAAACGATACAAGATTTATATTTTTGTTGTCTTATCTATACATCTGTAAATATTAGAAGGATTTCTCAGTGGAAGTATATTATTTTACATCATCTAAATATCTAGAAATCAAAATTGATATCAAGCCCACTACATGAAATGGATATGGATGGACCATCTATGCTTTGCAATACGCATAATTATAATTTATTAATTAATTAATGTTATAAAGAGGCAAGAGGCTCTAGTAGGTTCGCATCAAATTTGGTTAGGCAGGGAGGGGAACTAGGGTAGTGAAGGTGAGTGTTGATGTACATCAACAAAATTTGCCCCTTCTAAGCCTACACTTGGGTCGCAAGCTCCAAGCACTGTCCCGAGTTCCCAACTCAGCAACACGATGGACTCGGCCCCCGCACGGAGAATCCATAGATTCCTAAGAATATCGGTCTCATATTTTAAACATGAAAATATTTAACATCAATCATCAATATCTCATAACTTACACCAAACATCAAACACCCGCGCTAACTTTGATCTAACCGCCGTTTAATTCGAAGTGGATATACGCGAATTTGGCATTGCATGCTTTGATATTCAGCAATGTTCCCACCGACTACGTACATAATTACACCTTGCACGTGTGAAGGCTTCATATCAAAATCGCTAGTATTTTAATACGTATTTACCGAGGTTTATGATATAACGGGGTTAGCTTACACCGTTCATTCAATTATTTTTACATGCTTTCATTAAACTTCAGTACACAGGATCTTATTGACACTTACCTTACCAGGTTGCCTGTAATTCGTACTATTATTCTGTACCTGTAACCTGTGCCTGGTATATAGACTGAGGCTTTCCTCTTAGGGGTGGGAGGTTCGTTTGAGAGAGAAGCCGCTTCAGTCGCTCCCTTTAAAGGCTTATGAGCCAAGCCAAAACTAAAAGGTCTCCTAACTCCCAGGAGCTTTTAAGGGTCTGGACTTTTTTGTATTATAGAGTATTATTTATAATTCGTTAAACAGGTAGGAAGAGGAGCATATTATACCCAAATATATGTTATGGTTTTTTTTTCAACATAATCCACTTAGTACTTACTTCTCAATCGAAAGAAGATATCAACACAAACGTAGAAAAACAAGTCCAACGCTAGCAAGGTGTATCAAATGATCAAAATATAACTCGAGTTACGTGATACCTTGATCAACTTTGTTACACCAATTCGTGCCGCAGTAACAAAAAACAAAGTCTCTACCGTTGCGTGTTCTTCACACTCGAATCTGACATAACGAGCCTGCATAATAAGCCTCTTGCACTTTTAACACCCAATCTTCGCACTTGCGACGCACGACGCCCTGTAATTCTGTGCAATTAGTTCCAAATATGAAGTAAAACACCTTAAATGATTCCTCGTTCACTGGAAAAGCAAAAGCATTTGAAATGACTTCGACAAAGATAACTTTGCAGCTGATGAAGTCTCCTTCCTCTTGAATTTGTTTGGAGGGATTATATTTTTGACTGGAGGCTTGAATTTGTCAGATATCGGCTTCAAGCGAAAGCCCTGGAGTGTTCAAGGCGGTGTCAACTGACGACGAGGGTGATTGTCAAATTGCAAAGGCGTCAAAATCACAGTGTTGACTTCGCATGAAGCGTTGTTAGCGATGAAATTACGAAGAGATGCTTCAGGCATTTCAACGCTTCTGAGACAAAATTATATTCCTTACAGTTATTAAGTAATATTAAAACTTAACAGGTGCAATGAAACTGTCGTTTGCAGTGTGTACTGCAATTACGAGCAATCTAATTTGTTATTAATTTGATTTAGCGTAGCGAAGGTACTCATCAACAGATTCAATCGGATTTTTAACCTGTTAATAATTCTTACATTTACCAAGTGTTTTTTGCTTAGGTGTTACAATGTATATTGGTTTATTGGAGTTAACTCCATGTAGCAAATAATACAATTTATGGGTGAATAGATGTTTTTTACTTAATCATATCGGAACGGCTGAGCGGATCTGCAGGAAAATGAGCATAGAGATAGTCTGCAATAGCATATACACTACTTTTTACATTGGGCATGGGTTCTTGCGAGTCACGGGAAATGTGCAGTATTTTATACGAACGGATTTGTGGACCACAGCTATAATGTAATTTTTTAAACAACTGATATGGCAGACAAGCACACGGCCTACCTAATGAAAAGTGGTTACCTATGGACATGTGCAAAATCAGAAGAGTACCCTATAAATACAGAGAGTTTCTGTGCCGTCAGTTTAGAAGACCAAGCAAAAATAACCTTTGGCCTTCCCTCTGACAGCACAAAAACTCTCCAGTGAGCTCTGGCTACCCTACTCACCGCCGGGAACACAAAACGAAGTTATTATGGCCGCGGTATTCTGTAGGGCGGAGGTACTTCCCCAGTCGGACTGCTTAATTGCACGGGAATAATGTCGAGTCCTACCTCCTTTGATAATTGTACATGTATCTCGTAAACTAACATTATGTGGGTAGATCTTTGTATTTTAGAAAGCCCAACCTCAAACACTGCACTAGATCCCACTGGCTCTGAAATTTGTCACCATCTATCAGCAAGAGTTGGACTCCACCAACATCCACACATCTCGCAATGTAACACGTCGAACGAAATTGTAATGACTGCTCTAGTATAAACCATTCCAATAAATTTCAACATCGAATATTAGCTCTAATCACTCAACTTTGGACGTCTGAATCTCCGACCAATTAGAAATATATCAATCAATTTTAAATATCTAAGCTAAGTTTCTAAATGCAATCAAATAATGAAATATTAACATTTTTTATAAATCATATGTCAATCAATTAGCCTCTCCATAAATTTAGGATAGACAAGATACACATAGTCAGCTTGGAGACGAGACCAAAAAAAAATGTATACAAAGTTGGTTGGTGAATATTGTTGTTCACGATTCACTTTTATAATGTTATCGATTATTCCATTTGTATACAGAGGACCTATTATGGGGGAACACCCAAAAAATCCGAAATATCTAATTCCGAATTTCATTATTCCGATTTTCAAAATTCCGAATATTTATAATTCCTAAGAAACAAAACCCCGGCGATTCAAAATCACGATAGTTATTTTTCCGGAAGTCATAAATACGAATTTTCTACTACTAAACTAAACGACGCCATTCAATGAATGGCCGGAATGATATTCAGCCGTAATGTTTATTACAACATTTAATAACCTGGCTGGCATACTTAAGCCATTTGTACGATGGGGCACCACCGCGAATTTAGACAGAAAATTACATACATACATACATATACTCACGCCTGTAAATTCTCGAAGGGGTAGGGAGAGATGTATTTATAGAAAATTAGTGATAGGTTTATTAAGAAAGCTGTACAATCCGACTCGGATAGGTTAGGTTACTTTCGTGGTTAGTTCGTGGTTATTTTTTTTATAACCATGCAGAATAAATCCATTTAGATGTATGGCCCCATCAAGATCTTCGCCAATTTTCCTGTCAATCATACAGTCTTACGTCTCGCAGTTAAGTGCACACGGGCCACACGGCAGTTACTTCAGTAAATAAGGGTCGGTTAGTTAAGGAGTCGACCTTACTATCGAGAGGTCCCGGGTTCGAATTCTGGCCATTACACTACCGCCGTGAACTAACTCCTAGCACAAGAAATTTAGCTTAGTTGGAGGGGTAAGAGGAAATATTACTAATTTGGGTTACTAATTCTTCAATCCAAATTAAAATATCAAAACAAACCAAATTGTTAATAGGAGTAAAACAGCAGATCCTGGAATCCAAAAGTGCATACAAAACTTGCTTGATGCTTTGACAGATTGTCAATGATAATGTCCTCAGTACTAGTTATAAATCGAGGGTATCATTTTGGAAAACGGGTCAAAGTCTTTTGTCAAGGAGTAATTACCTAAATCACAGAATAGATAATAGTACTAGCGTACCTAAACGGTATGTACTCTTTTGACAGTGGAGTAATTAATAAAACTCATACGCATGAGAATACTTTGAAAGTAAAAATAAAATCTTTACACTTTTATTTCTTTATTTTTATAATTGGGACAAGGTTAGACAGATGATATTTTTTATAAAATAATCGTATTATTTTATTATATTTTATGTATCCTTGAGTCATGACTCCACAACATGCAAACGAATTTACACATAGGATTATTACAGATTTGAGGCTATGTTGTAACATAGTGACAAATCCCTCAAATGAGTAGGTTAGCATTCCTCATGGATCAATCTAGATCTTTGCAAAAAAACTACAAAACAAAATGTTCAAAATGACTGCGTTCTACGATAACAAACAAAAAATACTGCCGAATTGAAAACCATATACTTTTTTGAAGTCAGTTAAAAAAATTGGCCGGCGAATTTGACAAACATAAATGGGTACCGTAAACAAAGGGTTACTTCGGGCAGTTTTTAATAGTAATTATGTAGATGAATGACAGGAATAACATTTCCACTTCAGAAGGAAGTGACGATAATTATTGACGAATTATAGTATCGTATATTATGAAAAATCTTGTATTAAACTATCACAAAGGTGTCACCTCACTGTAAACCTCCCAGTTTACGGTACTTTTTTTGTGTCAAACGTCAAACTTGCTTAGTTTTTGTTACTAGGTAATAACAAGAAGGTTATCATTTTGTCTGGTATGTTCGCTACCTATGTGTTGACTATTCACCGACTCATTAGAGTGATTTTAGTCTGATTGGTTTATCAATTTCATTTGTTTATTATAGGAGTATTTAATTTGAACTTTTAGAAAAGAATTTGTTAGTTATATCGCTTTATATTAATTCATCGGTGAAATTTATGTTAATGAAAGTTTACCTTTAACTTTTTTTAATTATATAGTTAATCTAGTCTCCTTATATTCATCCAAACGCCAATCTTGGTTGCTCTTTATGTTTTACGAAAGTGACGGCCGTCTGCGCCCCCAACTAATAGGGTACAGGCCAAAATAAGAGTAAGAGTTTAACCAAGGGGTTATCCAATCCCTGCTGCAAGGCTGCAAGCCAGTTCATTTGCTGATTGACAGGTGACACTCCGACGCAGGCTTTCGTTTTCGTTCGTTAAGGTTAAGACATCAAACGGCAGTCGTGCCTATAAAAGTCAACCGTGGCCAAATAAGCAAATAAAATAATCCATACTAATATTATAAATGCGAAAGTAACTCTGTCTGTCTGTCTGTATGTTACGCTTTCACGTCTAAACCACTGAACCGATTTTGATGAAATTTCGTATAGGCGTAGATTAGACCTTGATAAAGGACATACGCTATGTTATGTCGCGATAACCGACATCCACGCGGGCGGAGCCGCAGGCAAAAGCAAGTAATAAAGGAGTAATAGGTAGAGCGTAGCCCAGAATCTTGGAAAATGTTTCATACAACCGGCTAAGTTTTGATTCAGTTGACGTAGGGTTGGCATTCGGATAAAAAGACAACAACTAAATAATGTTCTAGGACTTAAGGACATAGAAACACCCAGACCAATGCAAATAGATATATTATAATTTAATATGTATATTTTGCCCTGAGCAAAAATCAAACCCGCGTCTCTATCGCTACATCACGAAAGTCGACACTATCCGATGGAGCTTCATAGGTTTTATTATTATTTCACACATAGGTGCCATTGTCAATATAATTATGAGTTGGAAGATGAAGTCACACAAATAACTATAACTTTACTAATATAACTTTTCTTATCTAATAACTAGAAAAACACTACATAAGTCACGAAGCGGCTTCTGTCGTTGATTTTTCACTCAGCCGCTACATGTTACTGGAAGCAACAGTTGGTAAAATATAAATATGTATGTAATAAATACACCTCTGAGTACCCCTTTAGTTTTTATCATTACATCATCAACATCATCTTAGTGTCTGTCCCAAAACTCTCTGCTCACGAGGCCGGAGTCCGCTTTTTGGTTTTTACTTCTCTGCTTTCCACGATCTTGGACATCTTTTACGACGTCAAGCTGGCACTTATAGGGTCTAGCTTACCTACGGGGCCGCAATTACGAAAGCGATTCTCCTGGATTTTTATCTGCGATATCACGGGCAAGAAGGCAGTTATGACCGTTGCTAGAGTGACACCCAGCTCCTGCTTGTGTTACTTTAGCATTGCCCATATTTCGCAGTCGTATAAAATGACAGGCCTAAAGCCTTCCACCCGTCACCCTCAGGCCCGCGCTCATGGGGGGCGGAGGTCGGTCTGCGCCCTCCGACGCTCGAGCCGCCTACTGCCCGCTTAGGGTGAAGCCGCTCGTCACCCTAGCAGAAGCAGGCCACGGCGGCGGGCGGCGCGCATCATAGGACGATACCGGGGGCGAGTCGGGGACCGCGTGGTCCCCCTTCCCGAGGAGGGCCAGAGCGAGAGAAATGGCCCTGGGTCAGCCGAGGCGCGAGGTATATGTCGCGAGACAACCTCACCTTCGGCCTAGCACATCGACCCACAGACGGCGTGTGGTTTAGTTGGTTCAAGCCCGACATAACCCCTCTCCTCCGGCTCCGAAGGGGAGGGTATCCGTGGGGATTTCCAGCACGTAAAAAAGCCTTCGAGGGATAAGCATTGCTATAAATAAATATTGAGAACCTTCCTCCTTTTGAAAGTCGATTAAAAAGGTTTTTCTTTGAAATATTCTTTCAAGGATAAATATTGACATTCATAACTTAAAAGGCTTCAAGTATAATGGCAAACGCCTGACCATACCTACGTGTTATAAAAAGCAAAACGAATATTTCTGTTTAAAATAGTGTTATAAA
The DNA here is from genome assembly GCA_949126895.1 of Eilema caniola. NCBI lineage: Eukaryota > Metazoa > Arthropoda > Insecta > Lepidoptera > Erebidae > Eilema > Eilema caniola. The sequence goes on along the minus strand of OX421460.1, from coordinate 7,576,060 downwards.
TCGTAGCAAAACACTTTGTTCCCGGGCGTACTGTATTAATTATAAAATTGGAGCAGTACAGCGCAGCATGTAAATTTTGTGCGAGTTCATTAAAAATTTTAGTGCTTTAAAATGTACCTACCCGTATCAAGGAGTTTCATGCGACACGAAAATGCAAATATCACAGTTTTTACGTCAAACTAAATAATGAGCTCTTTTTATACCGCGCTTTGCAGTTGCTTAATTAGAACTTTGATATTTTGGCTTATAATTTTCAAGATATGCTCACTAATGCTAAAATGCCTCTTTTGTTTACTTTATGCTGTATTCAGAAAGTACAGAATTAAAGAATATTTTAAACCGAAAGAATTTTGGTTCTAACTGGAACGACTGCCGTTTGACCTCCTAGCCCCGAGAGTTAACACAACATGTTTAACATGATAAACCCGAATCAATCAATTTTTTCACCATTTTTCCGACAATAAATGGTGCTGTTACGGGATTGGTTTTCTTTTCGTGAATTTATTCCCGAAAGTGTTATATAACTATTAGTACCAAACCGAAATTGTTAAAACCGAAAAAGGAAGTCACCATTTACCAGCCCTTAGGTTCAATTTATTAAAAGGAAAAGCCCGCAGTGAAGCAATAAAGTAGGGTTTAGCCTTGTCAACTGAAAATGAAAGCTATCTCGCCCCAAGGGTGCCTGCGCGAAAGGATTAACGTTTCTGGCGATCCTAGTAATCCTTTAAACCGTCAACTATCTTTCATGACCAAGCTACAAGATATACATTTTAAATAGGTATAGTATACGGACATGTGTAAAGGTATATATATATATGTACTAGCTGTCGCCCGCGGCTCCGCCCGCGTGGATGTCGGTTATCGCGAATCGGGGTATGAAAAATAGATGTTGGCCGATTCTCAGACCTACCCGATATGCCCACAAAATTTCATGAGGATCGGTCGAGCCGTTTCGGAGGAGTTTGGCAACGAAAACTGTGACACGAGAATTTTATATATTAGATGTAGGTATGAGTGTATATTTGCACACTATTAATGACTAGGAATGTTTATTACTGATGTGCCTGCTACGGTGGTTCAGCTCTCGTCTCACAATTACTTTTCTAGGTTAGACTGAAGGTTAATAGGTTTACTGTTAGGAAATTCTAGAGATAAAATATACTATACCTGTTATACCATATACAGGGTGTATTTTTGAAACGGGGCAGTAAGGGCAAGTACCTTAACCGTTGCAGTTACAGCAAAACGTTCTTAGAAGACCTTCCCTAACTTTTTGACATATTTTGAACTGCATTCACAGATTTTGTAAAAAACTTACAGTTGGCAAAAAAAATGCAAAAAGTCCAAAAAATTTTTTATGCCAATCGATTCTATTTCATGTGGGGATCAAAAAACTCTATGAGACCATTTTAGCTTTCAGTACTAGGAAAGACAGAAATCGCCAAAAACGTTTACCATACATTTCGTACGGAAATATGATAAATAAACTCGAAACTCATAGGTCAGGTAAAATTTTGAACTTTTTTAAATAAAAAAAAAACATTTAAACATTTAAGAAATTAGTTTATGAAATAAATTGCTCAAAATGATTTCCATTTTCACGAATACATAAGTCTATCCTTTTTTGCACTGAACGAATGGCGGCTAATAATGTTCTGGGATGAATATTACGTAAAATGGTCATTAATGCATCCTTGAGCTCTTGAACACTGGCGTACGTCGTCTTATACACCTCGTTTTTCACGAAGCCCCATAAAAACGGGGCAGTAAGGGCAAGTACCTTAACCGTTGCAGTTACAGCAAAACGTTCTTAGAAGACCTTCCCTAACTTTTTGACATATTTTGAACTGCATTCACAGATTTTGTAAAAAACTTACAGTTGGCAAAAAAAAATGCAAAAAGTCCAAAAAATTTTTTTTATGCCAATCGATTCTATTTCATGTGGGGATCAAAAAACTCTATGAGACCATTTTAGCTTTCAGTACTAGGAAAGACAGAAATCGCCAAAAACGTTTCCCATACATTTCGGCAACAGAAACAAATTTCTACGATGGTCTAACTTTTTGTTATGGCCAGGAAGTGGGTAGAATTGACTGTAAAGTAAATAAAAAGAATTTTTACCCTCAAATTTCGAATTTGATTCGAAAATCTGTGTGTTATTCTTAGTTTCAGCTGAGAAACTTCGTATGAGTTATTAATTAAGGATTTTCGCTAAAATGTCTTCTAATCGTGAAAAAATTGACTTATTAGAAGCGTATTTTGTCAATAATCGAAATGCGGGAGCTGCATTAGTGTGGTACCGCAATAAGTATCCGTTGCGGCATGTGCCAACAAGAAAGGTTATTACAAATCTTTTGAAAAACCTGGAATTGCAGGGTTCTTTCAAAAGAAAGCGGCAGCCTCGTGTGGACATGGACACGGAGATTGCGGTTCTAACTTATGTCGAAGCATGTCCAGAGGTATCGTCCAGGCAAGTCGCCCTTGAAGTAGGTGTATCCCACTCCCTTGTGATAAAGATATGGAAGAAATACGGCTACAAGTGCTATCGATATGGGCGCATAGTTCAAGTGTTACATCCGGGTGATGATGTTCGAAGGCTTACTTTTTGCAGATGGCTAAGAGGAAAAATAAGCAGAGATCATGAATTTTTAAATTACATACTGTGGTCAGACGAAACGAATTTTTCCAATAACGGTATGTACAACAGAAAAAAATTACCACTATTGGTCCAAAGAAAATCCACTAAGAGTTACGGCAAGTCATAATCAGGTTCGCTTCTCATTCAACTGTTGGTGTGGTATAATGTCCAATCGAGTCATAATGGTGGAATTTTATGAAGGGAAACTGAATTCTGCCATGTATAATGAAGTCATTTTACACCATCTTGAAAACGAGATGGACGAATGGCCCCTGTCGGAATTGCGAAAAGTTCATTTTCAACAAGATGGTGCTCCGCCACATAACAGTCACCTTTCACGTTCCCATTTGAGCCGCCTATTCGGTACACAGTGGATAGGTACACATGGTCCAACACAGTGGCCACCTCGTAGCCCCGATCTAACACCACTTGATTTTTTTTTATGGGGCTTCGTGAAAAACGAGGTGTATAAGACAACGTACGCCAGTGTTCAAGAGCTCAAGGATGCATTAATGACCATTTTACGTAATATTCATCCCAGAACATTATTAGCCGCCATTCGTTCAGTGCAAAAAAGGATAGACTTATGTATTCGTGAAAATGGAAATCATTTTGAGCAATTTATTTCATAAACCAATTTCTTAAATGTTTAAATGTTTTTTTTTATTTAAAAAAGTTCAAAATTTTACCTGACCTATGAGTTTCGAGTTTATTTATCATATTTCCGTATTACTTATGTATTCGTGGATGACTTATGTATTCGTGAAAATGGAAATCATTTTGAGCAATTTATTTCATAAACCAATTTCTTAAATGTTTAAATGTTTTTTTTTATTTAAAAAAGTTCAAAATTTTACCTGACCTATGAGTTTCGAGTTTATTTATCATATTTCCGTACGAAATGTATGGGAAGGTCTTTGGCGATTTCTGTCTTTTCTAGTACTGAAAGCTAAAATGGTCCCATAGAGTTTTTTGATCCCCACATGAAATAGAATCGATTGGCATAAAAAAAAAAATTGAACGTTTTGCATTTTTTTTGCTAACTGTAAGTTTTTTACAAAATCTGTGAATGCAGTTCAAAATGTCCCAAAAAGTTAGGGAAGGTCTTTTAAGAACGTTTTGCTGTAACTGCAACGGTTAAGGTACTTGCCCTTACTGCCCCGTTCCAAAAATACACCCTGTATATGCGATGCAGCACTGCATTTTCCCATAAAAAATCAAGCAACGTCTAATGTCATTGTGCAAATAAGTAAGGATTATGTATTGGAATATATGACTCTGACGTCCAGAGACGTCGACGTTCATATAGCAAAGCAACGTACCATCACGTCATGTGCGCTCACTAAGTAGGTACTTAGAATCAAAACGGAGTGCCACTGAAGATTTAAATATAGTTTAGCACCAGAGTTTAAAGAGCTTTACGTGATGTGGCACATTAAGTTTCAACATCTCTCATTACCAAGGTACAGGTCAAATGCGTTAATTTGACCCGTACCCTATTTCTATTCCTCATTACCGGTACTTCATGACAAAGGTTTATAATGCGAACATGGCGTCCCGCGTGCGTATCAATGATATACCTAATGTCAAGCGCGCAATAAAAGTGTGAAACACGATACGATTGGAATCATGTGTGAGTGTGATATTTGTAGAAATAGATATTTTTAAAAAATACAAAAAAATGGCTTTCTTTTAGGTACAGTTTGTTACCCGCGGTTCTGCCCGGGTGGATGTCGGTTGCTATGATCAAACATTATGAATCATTTTCTAGTCTGTACGTCCAGTATCTCTACCCAATTTTCTTTTCACCACAGTTTATCATAATCATAAATCATTTATTTGCGAAAATGGGTACATAAGGTGCTTACAGAAAATATTTAATTTTTGAACAGCCAAATTCCGCCTCAAGGCATGCAAATATAGATACTATTTAAATTATACAATGAAATACATTCAAATTTACACAATCATCTCAACTTTCGTAATTAATTAAATTAAGTGATTAATAACAATGTCAATAAACATTGATTATCGGTTTTGACTGTAGGTCAAAACCTTTAGCCACCGCCCCTTTACACAAATGGCAAAACGTTTGTAGAATAGAATGGAATAGATGGGGATTGAGATAGACGTCTGACATAAACATCAAAGTACGTGTCAATTCCATACTGACATCATACTATTCTACAATGCGCCAGCCACTGCAATGCCATTTGTCTAAGAGGACTGGTCAACCACCGCTTCGATCACATTGCTTAAACCTAAAACCTCTGCCTCACTCACGCCACAGCAACGTCGCCGGCTTCGTATCCAAGCAGTTAGTATTGAAATGTATGGTACCTAACTCACTTGGCGACAGCTTAGCCACCATACATTTCAATATGAACTGCTTGGATACCGACGTAGCTGGCGACGTCATTGCACCATGGCGTCCTAATGAGGCAAAGGTCTATACCCATATAAACCACCCATCACAGCATTTGTTTCTAGATTAATTAGTTTAACCGACCGTAAAAATCGCAACGAAGTGTTAAAAGAGGTGAAAATTGCGAGATATCTGTGTGGTCTCGCTGTGTGGTATTAAATGCAAATACGGTGCGGTGTCGCCCGGTGTCGCGCTATCTTTATCTGCGACGTGCGCCGGGTGTGCCACCGACGCGTAATGCCACGGACCGACTGATTCATTCATTAGCTTTCTGGTGGCTGCCGATGGTTCACTATGATAGTGGATAGTGTAGTATGGCTCGGGATAATCTTGGACCGGAAATGTGCTTTATACGCGCATTATACGTTTCTTGGGTGTCTATTGAGGTTAGCACGGGGTGTTACAGCGGTGGACGAGCTCGAATTCACCAAACAAGGATTATGATAAAACAATCAGCGCGTTAGAGCCTCGTTTGTCTCGCGATGTTGGTCCAGGATACGTGTCCTGAGATATATAGAATTTACTACAATAATATCAGCTGTAACCTTGAGAGCGCCGTATGTTTTATTCATCATCTTTATAGTTTACTTTGCAATTGGAAAAGAGCAACGTGAATGTTTATTGTCGGATCTTTTTCCCACAGGCTTTGCCTAACGAAACTGGTTGTAAATGTGGAAATATTATTTTGGCTTCCTAAAGTGTTACTTTGTTACCCAAAATGAAGATAATGTGTCTGATTTGCAATATAACATTATTTTATTGTCAAAATAACTTCATACAATCACGTTCTAATAGAAATATGTTTCATATCATTAGTAACTAATTGGGCTGCAATACAAGTAATAGGTACCAAGCAGAATCTTTATAATTTTACTCAATTTTCTTAGCACTAATTTCATAATAGAAACGTATAATTTACGCTGCGGTGTAAATGCAGCCCCGTCCTCGAAATCGTGGGTATAACTATTTCGTATAATGAAGATATATTCAACAGTCGCTGCTAAACGATCGACTAAACCTTTACACAGTATGGCTAGACGCTTAATTATCGAGAAAAAATTAAACAAACGAATTACTCAACTAAATTAACTATATTAAAGTTAGGTTTAGATGAGTATTTGCTTATATTTTTATTTTAAACTAGCTTACAAAACAACATCAAGTGGAGTTGAAATCGGCATTAAATCGTCTAAAATTTTTCAAATTTTTGCGCAAATTTCTTCTTTTTTTTAAGAACCTATGGCTAATACAATGTATTTTTTATACTACTTTGGTATTAACGTATAAAAAATATAGTAAAAATTGGTAAAGATCTTGATGCCAAACAGCATGGAAATACATTGTTACTCTCGTTACATTAGAAGATGCACGTATTCACGCTACGGTTGGTCAATCGGAAAAAGGGAACAGATCTTGCAAGCCATCCACTAGTTACCGTGGCCATTTTGCTACAAGAAGCCTGCTTGTGGAAATGACATAAAAAGACTTCTATGTATAAGCAATAGACAAACTGTTAATAACCTGCCTGAAGGTAGAAATGGGGAAGGACGGCACGCAAAGACTAAACGATTTAATGAATTCTTGCCCTTGTCTGTATAGGCACAGCCCGGGAGTGTCATCCTCAAAAACTTACCGGTTCACTGATAGCAATCGCGATATCAAATTGTTCGTTCAATACCAAGTGACGGAAATCGAAGACTTAAGGTATGAAAATAGCAGATATCACATATGCGTAGTTCATTACGGCTTCATAATGATCCTCTTCATCTGTATCAAAATTTAACAAGTAACGTTTAGTAAGTTTAAAAAGTTTACAACAGTTTATTTTATGAAGGTCCGTTTATAACACTATTATGTATAATTGAAGGCGGGACCTAGACATAAAAACGTAGCGCCATTGAACATGGTAGTCCAAAGTAGTAGTCATCATAATTTATACGGCCTACGGCCTCCAGCCTACTAATCCACAACGAAAAATGTTTCCAAAGAAAACTTTCGGCCCGCACGAGTACTGTTTACCAATCAGGTTCCGCTAATTCGTTTGTTATGTCGACGGTACCCTGAAATACTTTTGGTGCAAATTCTCTAAATCGGTTTTTATTGTAAACTTTTATACATGTTGGATATTTATCAATTCGTAGTAGTACGGGCCATCGAACATTGTTGAATATCGAATTTCGAATTCCGTTAGTTGTCAAAAGTTGTGACAGCTGTCAATATCAAATACTCTTTTATTTTGAATTGATATCATAACATTTAAAAAAAAACATCGTAGAACTTAATAGGTTCCTATGATCAAAAAATGAGTTAAGTACCTAAATATAGTGAACTACTAAACGTGGCCCTGTCCCAGTTATTACTGGGACTTTTCTTTTGGAAGACTGTTAAATTGTGATGTGAAATTCACAGCTAATGTTAAAATAAATAAAAATTGAGAGTATTTATTCAACACTTGGGTACTTTGTGATAGTTAAAATTAATTATATGTATAAATTAGTGTTAAATAAATAATAATAATGAACCGGGGAAATTATATCTCTTGTTATTATGAGACTTTTATTATTTTATTCACACACTCAATCGCTAATAGTAAACTATTTGACGATAATTAAGTGTGACGTCATATTTATTTATGTCATAAAAGTTTGCATAAAACTTGACGTATTAAAAAGGAACTGACTTGACTTGATTTTACAGTCAAATACGAATCATTCAACGTTGTATTAGTCACTATATTCAAAAGTAAAATATTTTAATAAATCCAAATATTATACAGGTTGTATTTTTGAAACGGGGCAGTAAGGGCATGTACCTTAACCGTTGCAGTTACAGCAAAACGTTCTTAAAAGACCTTCCCTAACTTTTTGGGACATTTTGAACTGCATTCACAGATTTTGTAAAAAAACTTACAGTTAGCAAAAAAAATGCAAAAAGTTCAATTTTTTTTTTATGCCAATCGATTCTATTTCACGTGGGGATCAAAAAACTCTATGGGACCATTTTAGCTTTCAGTACTAGAAAAGACAGAAATCGCCAAAGAACTTTCCCATACATTTCGTACGGAAATATGATAAATCAACTCGAAACTCATAGGTCAGGTAAAATTTTGAACGTTTTTAATAAAAAAAATCATTTAAACATTTAAGAAATTGGTTTATGAAATAAATTGCTCAAAATGATTTCCATTTTCACGAATACATAAGTCTATCCTTTTTTGCACTGAACGAATGGCGGCTAATAATGTTCTGGGATGAATATTACGTAAAATGGTCATTAATGCATCCTTGAGCTCTTGAACACTGGCGTACGTCGTCTTATACACCTCGTTTTTCACGAAGCCCCATAAAAAAAAATCAAGTGGTGTTAGATCGGGGCTACGAGGTGGCCACTGTGTTGGACCATGTGTACCTATCCACTGTGTACCGAATAGGCGGCTCAAATTGGAACGTGAAAGGTGACTGTTATGTGGCGGAGCACCATCTTGTTGCAAATGAACTTTTCGCAATTCCGACAGGGGCCATTCGTCCATCTCGTTTTCAAGATGGTGTAAAATGACTTCATTATACATGGCAGAATTCAGTTTCCCTTCATAAAATCCACCATTATGACTCGATTGGACATTATACCACACCAACAGTTGAATGAGAAGCGAACCTGATTATGACTTGCCGTAACTCTTAGTGGATTTTCTTTGGACCAATAGTGGTGATTTTTTCTGTTGTACATACCGTTATTGGAAAAATTCGTTTCGTCTGACCACAGTATGTAATTTAAAAATTCATGATCTCTGCTTATTTTTCCTCTTAGCCATCTGCAAAAAGTAAGCCTTCGAACATCATCACCCGGATGTAACACTTGAACTATGCGCCCATATCGATAGCACTTGTAGCCGTATTTCTTCCATATCTTTATCACAAGGGAGTGGGATACACCTACTTCAAGGGCGACTAGCCTGGACGATACCTCTGGATATGCTTCGACATAAGTTAGAACCGCAATCTCCGTGTCCATGTCCACACGAGGCTGCCGCTTTCTTTTGAAAGAACCCTGCAATTCCAGGTTTTTCAAAAGATTTGTAATAACCTTTCTTGTTGGCACATGCCGCAAGGGATACTTATTGCGGTACCACACTAATGCAGCTCCCGCATTTCGATTATTGACAAAATACGCTTCTAATAAGTCAATTTTTTCACGATTAGAAGACATTTTATCGAAAATCCTTAATTAATAACTCATACGAAGTTTCTCAGCTGAAACTAAGAATAACACACAAATTTTCGAATCAAATTCGAAATTTGAGGGTAAAAATTCTTTTTATTTACTTTACAGTCAATTCTACCCACTTCCTGGCCATAACAAAAAGTTAGACCATCGTAGAAATTTGTTTCTGTTGCCGAAATGTATGGGAAACGTTTTTGGCGATTTCTGTCTTTCCTAGTACTGAAAGCTAAAATGGTCTCATAGAGTTTTTTGATCCCCACTTGAAATAGAATCGATTGGCATAAAAAAAAATTTTTGGACTTTTTGCATTTTTTTTTTGCCAACTGTAAGTTTTTTACAAAATCTGTGAATGCAGTTCAAAATATGTCAAAAAGTTAGGGAAGGTCTTCTAAGAACGTTTTGCTGTAACTGCAACGGTTAAGGTACTTGCCCTTACTGCCCCGTTTCAAAAATACACCCTGTATATAGCAAAAAAAATAACATAGGTAACTGCTTTAGGGATATGATGGCGCGGTGTTTGCTGTCACGGTATGCATACGTATATTTTTTAAGAAAAATAAAATACATAATCCATACAGAAGTGACAAGAAAAACCAATACCTCGCCATCAATCTGAAACGTCATCAAACCATTAGTCGAAAAGAAAAGAAAAACCGATCCCGAGGCGTCTAGTATAAAATTCAGCATAAAATAAAGTCAGCGGCTGCATCGCGATAAGGGCGTTACCACACCGAGCTAAGAGACAAGTGGCTTAATTGAGAGGCGACCTGTGGGGGGTCCCGAGGCGTCGGTTTATGCTAATCAATTCAAGCAGTTTGTTTTTTAAACCACAATCGCCACCGGAATCGTCGTCGTTTTTACTCCTTTATAGTTCTTTTTTTACGAAGTGGCCAGTGTGTTAATTCAGTTTGAATTTGGAATTTGTTGTTTGATTTCGGCTTTGAAACGGTTTGGAATAATTTAGTATTTCTTCTTTTAATTGTTTTTGATGATAAGTATATTAACTGAATATATTTTTAGACAAGTTGTTAAGAATAATTATTAAAAGTAGCACCAACTATTATCCATTCTGTGGTAGCACATATGGAGCTCCGTAAGCTAGTTTGCTACCTAAAGTGGTATAATAAATAGCTTGAAATTTTATATGCCTGATTTTGGTTAGAAATAAATATACCTTAACAAGCCGTATTAGTATATTTGAAATTTCACTGTCTATTTTTTTATACCACTTTTATTTTTACTACACATGGCGCCCCTGTTGGGAAGTGTATATTGTGATCCATGGACGTGTAGTTCTAGGGGCGTCATATTACATTCTGCCGAAGCCATCAGTTGCTTTGAAAAACAGCAGGGATATACAGCACTATATACGGAACTCCGTTATAAGGAGCACAATATTAAAAAACAACTCTAGCAACTCTAGCCACTAGCCACTCAAGATATAGATGTGTGGTCGCACCCGCTGACGGCTGCCACAGATAACACTATATTAAAAAAGTATTATTCCCGGAACGGATAAAACGCTGGAACTTCGTTAAACAAACGGATTTTATATGTAAACTTTTTGTAAACGATTTAGATCGGATTACAGAAATCATATTTGCACATTGTTTTTAAACATTCGCCATTTGTTTATATTCGAATGTAAGGCGATGTTTTAATTTACTGAGTGAGCTTTTCCAAGCAGAATATATAATTTGATTTAATTTTTTGAATGTTGCATTGTATAATTGTAGACGTTATTTGATATTGAACCTTTAATATGAGAAAAAGGATGAGACTGTTTCTCATTAACATTATGATCAAAGCGTTGTTCCTGGTTGCATCCGACATTTCCTCTAGCGCGGTGTAGTGCCAACAACCTATATATCGAGGGGAAGGGAGGGGGGGGGGGGGGGGCTCACGGGTTCTTCCTTCCGTTTACCGATTCGCGGTCTCCTCTTTATTATTTGTTTGCTATAAAGGTCATAGGTCCATGGTAGCGCAGTTAACGCTTTCAAATCTTATTTTGCCATTATAAACCCATATTATGTTTAACAATATGCTGCAATTTCTCGTTAAATCTGTTATAGATATACATTATATTATGACATAACAACAACCTTAGAAAATCATTGGATCACATAAAAACAAATCGTCAATAAAATTAGTAACGTCTCATCTGGTAAGCAGTAACCCTGAAACAAAACCTTGACTGACTGAACAGGTAATAAACGTAAAATCATACGATCCTAGGGTTGCCACGATAAAAAATATTAAAGTGTAAAATATGCACAAAGTATTAATAGCACGCACTTGCCTTCACGCGAAACTTTAGGTTTTGATACGGATTTTTTATGAAGCGGCTGTGGTCACGCATTTTTAAGGAAACAAGCTTAACAATTCAGTTTTTAAAATTGCTTAATATACGAGTCGAAACATCACGTTGACATGCCAATTTTAGCTACTGTTGCTGGCGAGCAACAGATCGTTTCAATCGGTGTTAACCTTTATTGCTTTAAAGTGCGTGATACAATTTAAGTATTTATTATTTTTAGAAGCTTTTATTATATTGCAGCTTTGGATTTGTAATGTGTGTATGAGGCATTAAAGATTTGTATCCAGTTGCCAATAAAATCTTTAAAAAAAATGTTTGTATGCTGCCAAACTGAATTAATCGTCTTATCTCAATGACGGATTGAATAACAGCGAGTGCAACTGTAGTTTATGAGGTTTTGGGTTCAATTCCCGTATAAAGTAAAGTACTATAAGTTTTTTGTAATGTTCTCGGTTGACAGAATTTGCGCTCTATCAAATGGGACTAAAATTATTATAATTCGAATAACAATCCAAACCTGTAACATCCTACGTTTGCACTTCGGAAAAACTGCTACCGTCTAACCCCCGAAACTTGAGGGGATAGCTAATAAAACACAAATGACGGGCGTATCACATAATGGTAACAGAAAGTGATAGAAATAAGCCATATCTATTTATATTAACTTCAAAAACCACGAATAATAAATCAATTCTTTATTGTAGCTGCTGTTTCAGATTTATTCAGGAAATCTATTGGTAACAACCTAGATATCAGAACGTACTCCTTACCTTTACCTTGCCTAGAGACGCACACCAGTTTCCACATCTAAACCATAGCCATACTGATATTATCGAACAAAACTCATCCCGTGAGCTCAGAGCCATTGATTGACAGTGGTACTAAATATTATCAGTAGGTATTCCTATTCCTCACCATCTCAATCACCTCCTCATTTCCGTAAAGACACACACCAGTTCCTTCATTTAAATCTACAATCTAAACTACCATACGGTGTATAAATCATTGTAATATTGCCGAACAAAACATGGACCGTCAAATTCGGCCATTTGTCGGTACAATTTCGGTCATTTATTGCGTTTGCCCATAGCGTGTCGGCCTAACGCAAGCTTGTAATTTAAGCATTTTGTCGTCTGCCATTATGCTAATAGTTTTCATAACATTTTTTGATACGCTCGCCCTTCCTTGCTCGATTTAGGCGCGGATTGAGGCTTTTATGCTTTTGTTAATATTATGTTACAGTAATTTCCTTGGTATTTAACTTAGCAAAATCTTAGCTGTTATTCCTAAGAGACCCCTTAGTAATCAATCCTATTTAATTGATGTCCTTCTTCTTCTTAATCTTTTTCTTCTACCGTGGCGATGACTCCTCGTCTCTCAAATTCTGTTCTCCCATATGCGCTGCTACCTGGATGGCGATGTCGGAGGCGCAGATGAGTTCCTCCATTGTACATGTGTATTGACATGTAGCACACGTTAACAGGTGGGCCATTTTCTGTGGAGTAACTCGCAGGTCCGCCATCTGTCCGGTCCGGTTCACCGGAAGACCCTTCATAATATTATATAATAATATATGTTAATTGATGATCAGCAGAATTGAATATACTGCGACTCCACAGACTATCTCCCACTAACCTTACCTAGCAAATGCTACATGCAGCTATACGTGTACACCAGAGAAACTTATGAGAGTCCCTGAGTCTGCAAACAAAATTTTACGAATGATTTTAAGATTAACCAGCGGATAGAAAGAAAGAGAGATTGACTGTAAATAGGATAATCTTTTGGAATATTAAAAAAAATCAAGATTCATAAATTCAAAAATGCTAATAAAGGTACACTTCTTAGTGAAAACTTTGGCGGTAATACAAACATACCTTCTTCAGATCTCTTCCATCTTAAAATGTAAAGAAGTTATGTAGCGATACTGTAAGAGCCAAATGTTATCAAATTAAAGACGTTCGAAGAAAATAATTTAATACGAGATTACGTATCACATAATTTTAAACCTTATCTTAAAAAGAAATCCAACACTTTTGTTCTATCCGGATGTGGTTTATCACAAATATAATCAATAGTTGACCTAGATGCGGAGCAAAGTGTTAAACAAACATAATATATGATCAATTTTAAATTAATTAAGTTTCAAAATCCGGCCCCTTGGTAACACTGGTTCGTAGGTTGGCGTGACACTTCACTAATTTAGTGATGGGAATTTATCGACATTAGTTGTACGTTATCGATATGGTTATACGTTGAAAATATTAAAATAGTGTACTCAGCTATACACCTGTAGCAGTTATTATATTCGATATTTACATTAGATAATTTTATAATAATTTTAAATGTAGGTAATCGGAACAAGTATCGATTAGCGTTTTATCCTTTACTAGCTGACATAAATTATTGAAATTTATTAAAACACTTTAAATTAAAAAAAGGATAGAAACACTTGAAAGTAGAAGAAGCAAAAGATGTATACCAAAAGCGTAGCAAGTTAGAGTACCTATACCTATCTCAGGGAACCTACCTAACCTACCGGGAAACACACGTAACGTAACCAATTTAACGACAGAGTTTTATTTTAAAAACATAACACTCTGTATATCTGCGAAAGAGCCTGTTGACATTTACCCGACCAAAACAACCCGCTTACACCCACGCGTCCACAAAATTATTCCATCGATATGGCGCAGTACATCTCTAAACAATGCTGTTATGCAAAACAGAAGGTAGCGAACACTATCAGATCGGTGACCGCGTTGAGCGTGGCCACAATTATTTACGGACAAAATAATTATATATTAGTAAATCGCTCTTTGGGCTACCTAAACAGGGTAGTTAGGAGAGGTAGGAGAGGAGAGAGGAGAGGTAGGCTCAGTGGTATAAAAATATCTGTGAGAGTGTAATGATTATAATCACCGGAATGTATTGACTTCGATCACTTCTTGGACACAATAATTTAGATTTGTGACTGTGTGTTATTACCGGGTTCTATACCCGTAGGTTCTACTTTTCAGACAATAAACATAAATGTAAGTTCAACAATATACTCACATTCATCTCTCACCGGAGCCGCGGTGTAGGCCGATACGAAAGGCCGCCATTTGTTTCTGTCCTTATTACACAGTTCACAAGTTTCCTTTACTGTCATTAAACATTTCGTGAAAACTCGCTGGTTTTTAGTAAGTACTTTTTCTGTTGTATGAAGTACGTGAAGCCTACCCACCATACACATGCCTTAAATATTTGGTGTCTCATTCGTTCACTGCTCATTCGTTAGTATGGTAAGATTTACTACCTTAGCATATCATATTTTTCTATTTTCATTACTATATCCTCTTTTGGACCGCACCACTCTCGTGTCATTGAAAGCCAAATGAATGATTCGAATCCTTAAATTGTATGATAGTTATTGCATGAATCTATGTGTAGTTACTCTAGTACATATTATACTCTGCATTTGAATTACCGGTACAATAAAAGCGTTTTCACACTCATCCAATAACCGATATCCGCCGTCCGATATCGGAGGAAGTCAAATGTATGAGATATGTGTCTGTCTTTCACATTGTCCGGCCCGATATCGGTTATCGGAGCCAACACCACTGTTTTAAAAAAAAACAGCGACTGTAAACAATTTTCGACCTTAATGACATTTTCTTAGTTACGTGTCCTTTTGCGTTATTTGATGACGCTGATCACGAATATAAGAAAAAAACTCGATAGCATGTCATGTCAATAAGGTCGAAATCGGTTATCAGAGCCAAAACAGTGGTGTTGGCTCCGATAACCGATATCGGGCCGGACCATGTGAAAGAAAGATACATATCTCATACATTTGACTTCCTCCGATATCGGATGTCGGATATCGGATGTCGGATATCGGATGTCGGATATCGGATGTCGGATATCGGATGTCGGATATCGGATGTCGGATGTCGGATATCGGATATCGGATATCGGATGAGTGTGAAAACGCTCTAACTAGTCTGTGCTTTCGAGCAAATGGACGTATCGGGCCGATTTTATCGGATAAATGTGAAAACTGCACAAGGTGTCGGCTATCGGATGTCGGCTATTGGCGTCCGACATCGATATCGGATATCGGATGAGTATGAAAACGCTCTAAGAGTAACTACCTTATTGCTAGAGTTGCATACTAATCCAATTTAGATAATTGCCAGTAAGTATATGGCCTGACGAGTTGGAAAAAATAGCTGGTCCCTGTTGGCCGCAAATAGCCCAAGAGAGAGAAAAATGGTATTCTTTAGAGGAGGCCTTCACCTTCACTTGAAGAAGGGTTCATGCAATCAAACTTCTTTTATATCATTACCTAATCTAAGCATTTTTTTAAATTTAATTAAACTACGTGTAAATAACATTAATATGTATGTAGTCGTACTTTTGCATGAAATAAAAGGTTCATTATTATTATTATTATTATATGGCCTGACTGCAATAGCCTAATTGATTGATTGATTTAATAAAGCTTGAAGTTTTGTTTAAAAACATAATAGGAAGATGCAAGGGCTGTTCGTAGCAATTGAAATAACTGTCGATAGTAATGCGTGATAATAAATAAGACGTAAAAGATAATCTTTTAGGATCTATGATCTTGGACGCTAATTTCAACCTCGCGAGCTGGAATACCCGCGATTGACGGACGAGCATGTAGTGCAGGCTTTCCAACCAACTTTATGGGCCAGGCGGCAGTCGGGCGTGTTCCATAATGTTATTGAACAGGCGGTAGATGCTTACAATAGCCGTATAATTCAAACCAAAAGAACGAGTAGGAATCCACGAACTCCAGGCTTCACAGCAAAGGTCTCCGAGGCCATTGTCCCCAGCAAGAGCTCTATACCAGTAACAGCGGTCTTATTTATCTATTTATCATCATGGAATCGGTATCATCTGAACGTGCATCAACGTGTGTGTTTTAGAAAAAGCATTTGTCAAGTTTACTGAAATCAACCAAAAGTTGAAAGTGATATTTGCGTGCGCCCACGTCTTACAATTCGTATTTTTTTGGATTTTCACGGTGATCGACCACCGAGATACCATCGATTTTACCTTTAACACGCACCGACTCACTTAATTCAAGATTTACTACCGCATCATATTTTGATAAGTATTTTTAATTTGAATAAATTATTATTTAAGGGTGTTATCGTATAATGGAGGCTTGTAATCATGACCGCGCTTTCGTTTTGTCACGGGGGTAACTGTGAACTTACTTTGGCTTGGAAAATAATTGTTAATTTACGTGGAAATGTACATGTGTTTGCTCTTTGTGTGAAATTTAACATTCTTATGTTAAGTGGTCAGGGTTTTTACTTAATTTGTGTGCAGTGAAAAATGTTATGGACCAGTTATTAAACCAGTGATTAAGTTAAATACTGTGAAAAATATGATAGGTCAGTAATTAATGCGCAGTAAAAGTGCTGTATTTAACATTTCTGACTAGTAATGTTACATACGTCCCGTGATTTGTCAAGTTAATGCAGTAATATTATTGGACATACAGGACCCCACCAAGGTCATTGGGACCAAGCCAACCTCACAACACTGGGTAGGCCTATTAACTATGGACCGATAAGTCATACTTAACCCAACTTGTAAATTGAACACGAGACTGCTGCTCCATCGAATAGTATCTACATAATATAGTGTTGACAGTAATAATACAATAATCATCTTCTTAATCTTATTCTCTGTTGCATCCGGAAGGCTTTCATCCCAGATCCCAGGGTCCGAATAATCCTCCTTCATTTGATTTGGCCTATAAGCGCTAAATCTCTTCGTTAATAACGTTTCATAACTGCTCTCATGGCAAGTTTATTTATCGACAATTCGATAAAGATGTCACACAGCCCTTAATACCCAACCACGAGCGATTATGGCTCAAGATTACCGCGTTTGCGCGACAAAACAAAAATTATTTATGTACCGTATACATTTTGAGCGACATTTTTCAGTTATAAGCTAACGAATTTTATTCATGTAACTGTTTTTTACGACATTGGAGGCTATACTGCCGTGGCTGCCGTCGGAGATCCTAACAAGATATCGAAATAGATTTTTGATAAATCTGTGTTTATAGTGAAACCATAAGCCTTAAAATTTAATGCGGATGATTGTACGTTTTAAAACGGTAATCAACTTCGCATAAAATTAATTTTACTACTGGACATATGTTTGAACATCACGTATTAAATAAAGTTCAGGTTACTGTTCAAGTCATTGCTGGCGTGATACAGAGATAAAACGAAATATCTATTGCATTATCAGCATGATCATTTTGAAATGCTAAAGACAAGTTATTGTACTCTTGAAATACACGACGAATTTAACAGCACTATGTTCTGTACTATTTACCCACCTATAGAGCAAATCTATAACTGAAGTAGAAGAAGAAGCGAATGCGATTGTCTTTAGCATTTCAAAATGATGCCAATAATATATTTAATTATGGATAAAAGACGAGTGCATGTAAAGAAAACTTCAAACTGCAGATACAAGAATGCATGAGACCAATGCTGTGACGAGAAAGGACAGAATGAGGAATGTAATGAAAGTTTAAAAGCTGCAACAGTTAAATTAACTGTTAATTGAATGTTAAAAAGCAAATTCGTGTCACTATTACTCACATAGCGTTACAGCAAAACACAAGAAAAATCATTTTCGTACTGGGAGATAAAAAATGCATTTTTATTTCCTAGCACGAAAATGATTTTTTCGTTCTGTTTCAAGTAATCATAAATTGTTGTCATTATTCAATAAGTAACATGTTCATTAATATTTATGTTTGTTTTGTTACAGAAAATTGACATTCAGTATGCCGCACACAGGTAACTTCATTTATAATTATATTTTAATATCACTTTGATCAAGAATTTCAAAAAAAAATGTGTAGTATAATATAAACATATATACAGTCACCGTCTGATATCTTCCTGGTACTGCTACTAATACTGGTTGCAGACACTCCAGAAATTATCTTTCCTTTATTTATGTCCCTTTCACGCGCAATGTTTCTTTTTTAGGATTAAAAATATACAATACCTTTTTGCACTTTCCTAAAGGTAAAAGAACGTACATTGGGAGAGGCCTATTTCGAGTAGTTGATTGATTGATTGCAAAAAAATTACATCACGCTCCCCTTCTTTTGCATATGAAATGCAACAACCAGATTAAAACGAGACACAAATTTACTAAACTAGCTGCAAGACCGCATATCCGTCGTCCCCAAAACATAATTGACAGCATTATCTTAACAATTCATGATTTTATACGTTTAACACGAACCACTCACAAACAGCAAAACGCGGTATCCAAAGTAATCTTGCCTCTTATCACAGATACTGCCCTACTAAGTACGTAAATATATCAGGGAATGATACCTGGTAGCTAATGACGGTTGGAGACCAATGCTCAGATCTTAATTAACTTAACATTTAACATTAAAGAAACCGAAAAGAAGGCTGTGTTATCGCGAACCAAGAATTTACCTCACGCATTGAAATCATAAGCGTTTCAAAGAACCCCGAGGGTAGTGACGCCATTGGTTCGGTTTTCGATGGACAATCCTTGATAAAATTTATATAAAAGTTTGTAATGAAAGACAGCGATGAAGATGGAATATAGAGCGTAGATATAGCAGTCTATATCTACGCTACTACAGTACTGTTACAGACGTGTAAGAAAAATAAATAACGATTATCTTTCTCCCACGCCTTCACCTAAGTCACTGTAGATTAAAAATAGAGTAGACTAGTAATAAACTTCATTATAAACCAATCAAAATGAGCATAAATGGAATACGCAGTTAATTTATATGCAAAGGGCGGTCTTATCGCTAAAAACAATTTCTTACAACTTTTATATGAACATTAATTTTAATGGACCTTATAAGTATAATTTAGTATAAAGGGTAGTTATTGGTGTAATTAACAAATATTTGCATTAAAATGGAATCAAAACTGGACTAGCTGAACAGAAACATAAATAACGTCATGTTAAAAGAACTTCTCTACACATATCAAAGTTTCACAAAATAGAAATTCCATAACCACCTTTCATGCTCATTTGAACTTACGATAATTTATTTTCCTGAGAAACTATAGACGCAAGAACTTTAACCTTATCAAATAGTTATTTAATGCGGCATAAATATCATTTCGAAGTGTGAAAATATCATTTACAGTACAACACTAATGATCACTCCCAGCGTGTAGCCAACTTTCTGCGCCTTTCTACGCTCCTACTTTCTATTCTACGTTCATTTTAGGTTGATAGTCAACACAAAAATTAAATTGGAACAATTCTGTTTACGGTGAGCATTCTCATTAAAATCTGGTATGACATCATAAGTGATGATTGACTCTTCAATTACTCGACTGTGATCGCAGTTTCATTCAAGGCTTTCTCCTACTCCATATGCTTTCTATGTTTTATACGAGCTATATCGCGTAGGAGCAACTTTGGGCTCAATGTTCTGACTTCCCAGCAGGTGAGGTTAGCTTGAACCTTGAAGATATTAGTAGAACCACACAAGCTCTTCAATCAAGTGTAAGGGAGGGAGATAGGCTGTTAAATTAAAATAGTGTGATAGTAAGTTATTGGGCCTGGTAAGTTAGTTATAAGATTAATCTGGAGTGCTCACTGACGGAAGTTAAGTAGGTATCTACCAACAACATAAATACACAAAAGCTTAAAAAATCTCATCACCTTTTTAGTTACGAATTTAACTATCATGAAAACTCTATTTCAGTTGAATTTATGTGCCTTTATAAAATATTCCCTGACTATTTCAGAGTCATTAATTTTAGATCATCCGTGAAAGGGTAATAAATTTGTCAAAATAACCCACATTGTCATAAATTGAATAGAATAGAAATTATGGGTCAAACCGTGATGTTTTGATGGCTATGAATTTTGACAGTCATAAAATCATTATAAGACAGATGTACACATTGGGTCGAGGTGCTGGACGAGCAAGTTGGGATAACAACAAACTACATAATTTGTAGTGCTAAACGTTGGTAACTAGCACTAGTCGGTAATCCTAATAGTATCGGTTTTATGCACACATCAAAGAATGTTGGAGTGTTTCGCCAACAGTGATCACATTAGACAATTGCTAGAATTTCTACACCCAACATATCCACGCAAAAACGTCAATGTGTAACGACTAATACGAAAATGTATAAACTACGACGTATGAAATTCGACATTTTGGCTCCACCTCAAAAAGATCTTCCAAACCAACCTCACCAGCAAGTAAAGCAAGTTAATTTCGTCCGCAAATACCAAGAGGATAAGGAAACGAGAAATAAGAGATCATCGGTGATTGTATGGTGATGCTGGTTCAGCACCTTGGCCCAATGTGTACATGCGGCTTTATACGTATTCTAAAGATTTTATGACAGTGTCAGAGTTAATGTTTACTTTACACTCCGATTATGCTCAATTTACGGGAACATGTTTATATGTTTCTACGTCATCTATGACATATAATTACGACTAATTTAGTAGACACATCAAAAGTTCTAATAACAATTTGTGGTCTGTGACCACTTGATTGTTCGGTTTGATGCCTACGCACTATGGACAGTACTTAATATGAGATTTAGAGTTGCTCTGAGTCTAGATATACATTTCATTCGTTGTTTTAACAGAATGCTCTAGATTTATACTTAGATGTTAGTCTGCTAGATTCTACTACTTTTGGTTTATTTATGTTATTTAAGTTCTATGTACAATAATTCACAAACGTAGCGCCAGTTACCGAATGTATCTTTTAAGCAATAAGAAAAACCGTCTTCCATGATATTTAAAATTAATATTTATATATCAAACGACATTTATTAACGAGTCAAAGTTCAATTTACAATGGCTCAACATTTATTAGTATTATATAGGATCATATTGGTCGACATGCGTCAGACAACGTCAACAATATATCTATTTTTGTATAAAATACTCGCTTCGAATAAAACTTACAAATGACATTTTTTTCGGGAAATCTTATGCGAGGTCGAAACTCGGGAAGTCCCAGGGAAAGTTAAATGTTCTAAAAATAAACCTATAAATTGAAGGAGTTAGAAAATAATACAACTACTATCCTTAATAGCCGGCTTTTGAACTTGCTTACTTTATAAAAAGGGTAAATTATCATAATAAGAAATAAAGCACCACAGACTATTTGGTCCTAATTGAAGTAACTACCGACAAATTGTAAAGTAGTAAAATATAAAGAGATAATTTTGGGTTACGTAAATTCAATTTGTGCTTAAAGAAAATATAAAACGAATACGATCAAAACTAAGTAACATACGCAGAGTATTACACTCAGTGTTACCCATTACGCAACTCGACAATAATCGGGACAGTCTCAAAGAAACGCCGAACATATGAACCCTGGTACCTTACTACCGTCCACAAC
This sequence comes from Eilema caniola, assembly GCA_949126895.1. Lineage (NCBI taxonomy): Eukaryota > Metazoa > Arthropoda > Insecta > Lepidoptera > Erebidae > Eilema > Eilema caniola. The sequence goes on along the minus strand of OX421460.1, from coordinate 7,554,012 downwards.
CATTAACGGTAATTAAGAAAATCGAGAGTCAAATCTCGTATCGAGATAAAATCGGATCCGTATCGAGTCAGCCCACCCGCATCAACACTCACTCCGTCCTAATACATTATACATGCCTCGCTCACATTAGTTCCTTATTAACATCTGCCAGCACCGAATTGACCGTCAACAATGTCACCCACATTTTTAAGCAACACTTTGAACCTTATTCCGTAGAAATAAAGAGTTAAATGTAATTAAAGTCAGTGATTATTAGCAATAAAATATCATTTTCATGATACATATCTCATATACAGCAATAATTTCTTCTAAACGTGATAATATCGGAGCATATAGGAATGATTTGTATTTTGTTGAGGATCACACACGAAGTTTCCGGTTTCTAATTTGAATATAAACAACATTTAATATCACGTAATAGTTCTCTAATTAACAGTCATACCATATATTGTTGGGAAGTTATTGATAATCGAAAAAAATGGTCTAGAATTTGATAGAAATTGTTTGGGACATAAGGTGAGGTAATGAACGATGGGGACATGCGCCGCAGACACACAGTCGGCTTTAAAGTTACGTAACACATTTAAATTGTACAAATCTGTTATACAAAAGACCACACTGAACCAGTTTCCGTGTAGTTAAAAGATAAGATGTTTTATTCCACTCAATATTTAAAACCTGATGATAGGTATTTGCTTTTAAAATCATAGAAAGCATGAATGATTTAATAGAATTACTTAGAAAAAGAAGTTAGCATGAAGATTTTTTAAATTGAAAACACTAAAATAAAACAAAAAAATCTAGAATATGAAACTAACGTATTGTTCAACTGTCTTGGCAATGCGTTGCCTACCTATTATTTTATTTGTATAGTTATATACCGATTTCTAGAAATACCAAACTAATTCCAATCAGGTCAAAGTATCGATATCTACCTAACTGTATTTCAATAAAAACTAATTCAACTTGTCAGCATCACACGAATTTTATTCTCAAGGCTGTTGAGAATCTTAATCACATTCGCGTATGCGTGTTGACACCTATAATGCCGATCTACGCGGTGAAAACTGCTTTCGCTCAGCGCCATGACTTTATTTTTTACTGAAGCTAATAAGCCAGAAGATTTCTTTCCACCTTATTTTAAAGAATATCTGTAATAATATTTCTAGTATTACCGTCACATCCTCAAGCAAAAACTAAATTTCTTGTATTAGGAGTATAATCGCCAGGATTAGAACTCAGGACCTCTCGATCGTAAGGCTGACTTCTTAAGCTAGCGGCACTACGATCTGACGTCGAGCTATAAATACGCAACGGAATGATCAAATGTAAACGTAAGGAGACATTTATAAATTTATATGTTTTGGCATAATTTAGCAAGTTAAGTATGCATATTTAATATTAATTTTATGGTTATAACATATAATATGGTAGATAAAAACCCATAATCGCATGTAACACGAGGCTTTAATGATCATTACCAGATTAAAAGACTTACAAAGTAGGGAGATATTTACGCGATGACCTATCAAATATAACTGGCTTTTTATAAGTTTTCTAATAGATGGTCTTTAAACGTCAGTTCCATTGCACATAAACGCACTAGGTCCTTTAAGCTGCTTGTACACGGCACGGCTTGTACACTGTCAGGTTTGACGAAGTAAGCTCACTATTTTATTTTGTTTATTTTAACTACATGGAACGGTCCTCAGGGGAAGAGGCGTGTTGGTAGACCGTGTATGCGCTGGGAGGACGACATTAGAAAAGTCGCTGGACCGGACTGGATCAAAGTAACAAAAGACAGGGATAAATGGATATCTTTGGAGGAGGCCTTCACCTGAAAGGGGTCCATGGAGAAAACTACTAATTAAAATTCATTATAAATTTGAAATTCAATTATAATAAGGAATAATAATAATATTCAAATTTATCTGTACATTCGAATTATTTACACTTAAATTATTTTCACATTTTAATTATTTACACATTTATATTATATTTTAAATTATAGATAAAAAATAAGATTATTGTTAATTTCATTTGTAAATGCATGGAATAAAAGGCTTTTTATTTTTTATTTTATTTTATATTTTGACTGCATTTTTACAAGACTAAACTAGACTAGACCTGCGACAACCCCGGCAAGAAACCATCTCGTGAAAATGGGGTTTTAGAATTTGTGTTCATATTTTTGTGACATGTGCGTGTAGGATCTTTATTTTATTCAGTAATATTGATATTAGTTAATCATATACAATTATATATCAATGTAGGTAATTTATCGAGCTAACTTAAAATATTCGTATTTTTAATCTATTAGTAAGTACTTTTTTATAGATTCAGTCAATTTTTATAAAAATAAATTCTAGGCTAAATGAGTTATAATTTAATTGCAGATCCTAATTTATTTACAAACGCATGATGATAATAAAAATAAAACAGTTCAATGACTTATCCTTGTTTTCGTTTGCAATTACCGAGACGAAACTATTACCAAAATAAAATTAAAATCTCTAATATAAATTTCAACCATCGGATGTAACTGACACCTACACGCTATCGGACGGATCTCTCCGCTGGAGACGCGACGCTTGTACATCACTAAACGCGACAACGTGCAGCGATTGACGCCAAATTAACCCATTGAGTAGGCATGGGCGGGCTTAGTACGGTGCGAGGAAGGCTTAGTGTGGCTACGCCCATTTGACACCTGTGTTATTTTAATTCAAGCGATAAATCTTCAATAAGCCAGTTTTTAAACTAACACAATAAAAAATAATTCATTACTGCTTGAAAATATCTGTGTAATTATCTGAATAATTTTAACATTAATTAGGAACCGAGTTCAATAGTTAGCTGTTGAATCAATATAATTAATTAATTTAATATAATAAATGACCAAATAAATAGTTAGCTTTTTAGGTTAAATGATTTATAAAGTACGTAAGTAAGTAGTAAGTAGTTGACCTTGAAAAATAATTAACAGATACATTAGAGATGTTCCGGTGAAATAACACCACAAATACCCGAGACCTGCGGCATGTATGAAAGGATTAATGATAGGAAGAAGCAGATGACGTAAGGTCTAGGACAGAAACAAATGGCTAGCTATTGCTGACCGTGACTTACTGCTCTAGCCCTGTGGAGAAAAAACATATTTAGATATTTCTAAATACTATATAAATTGTCTACTTAATAATCAATTGTGTTATAACCTATTTGGGAAGCAAAGAATTAAACAATATTATGTATTTCATTACTAAAGTCATCTTGTTGAAATGCCCAATTAATAATAATATATGTATTTAATAAACAATTACTACAATATTATTGATTGATTTTATTAACATTTAAATGATTAAATCTCATATTATTAAATTGAACTTTATTATGAATTTAAAATTATTTTTTTGCATCTACTGATAATCGATTTCTCATAACTAAAATCAAAATGAAGAAACACGATACATAAAACGGTTTTACAACCCTGAACCTCATCAGAGTTGCAAAACATATACATTACAAAAAATATAACTAGTCTGCGCCAAGGTCTCGTCCTACAATCAGCAGGCGTGCAGATGAGGTTACCTTGGGCCCTGAAGATCGATCGCGGCGGGGCCCCAATATACGCCCGCCTTAAAGCTTCTACGTGATATAAGCGCATCGGGAGAGGAGAAAAGAAAGAAAGAAAGAAAGAAGGAAAGGAAGAAGGAAAAATCTTTTTTATTCCATACCGGAAAGAAACCGGTTGGAATAAAAGTCGGGTAACAGTAAAATGTACAAGGTTGTAAATCTATCCCTACGCCTTACATTTTCAAATTCATAATCTTATCCATAATTATTCCAACCGCAGTCCCCCGGTCTAAATCAAATGAATCTATACATCAGATTCGATTTTCTAGTTCGATATTTACAACTCTGTTACAATTTTATATCATAAAATTTATTTCTTTTTATTGTGCTTCATTAATTATTGCTTAAAACTTGTCTGGGCGATCATAAAGATGTTTATCGGCGTATTAACGGTAGATGTGTACACTCATTGTAGCTGAAACTCATAGTTTCGTAATGAAGATCGTAGAAGACTTGGAAGCTGGTGTTCTAATCTAACATACAAAGTAAGTCTAGCATGTATCAACCTTTGATAATGCTGTAAGGCGGAACCGGTCAGGATAATAATAAATAATGTGGAATAGTACAAGTGTTTTCATTGAAGATAGTAGTATACTAACTAGCTTTACTTACATCGGACAGTTTGGTAACTTTTAGTTCTGACTGAATATCTATGTTATAGGGCTCTGTATTATTATAGAGTCGAAGCAAACAGATTTTGGTGCTGGTCGCACTCCTTTTGTTACCGACTCGACTACGAAACAAAATGTCAGGTTCAGTACTAAGTAGGTGATGGACATCCATTATACATTGACGACTGTCATAAACATCATTCTATTCAACAATACGCCGGCCAGCGAATTACCACTAACCTAGTAGCGCTGAAAAGCGTTTGACTGTTAGAACGCTCCAATTAATTAATACACTGAACTTAATAAAATTATAATATCATCAAGACATGAACAAAATACTTACCAAATTGAATCTAAACATTCCGTTCCATAATTATCCGACAATAAATATGAGTGTGTCGGTGTGTGTGTGTGTGTGTGTAAAAAAAAAGATATTTTTGTGTTCATTTATTAATTAATAGATTTAGTTGCCGCCGGCGCCACCCCGGCGGCAAATGGTAGTAAACTGTTTACCAGCCATAAGTAATTAAATTTAATATCATTAATTGCCAATTCTTTAGCTAAACGTAATTCGTCTTATTACAAAACATGGCCTGACTAAAATATACGTCACACGGAACATCGGTGTGAATTTTTCAAGGCATATTACTAACTGAAAATTTGACACCCCTGGTGTTGCACACGTCTATAGGGCACGGTAACCACTTACCGTCAGATGGGCCGTGTGCTTGTCTGCCACCTAAGTTGTATAAAAAAAAATACACTGGCAATTCGTGGAATGACTAGGGGGATACTGATTTCCTCTTGTCCATCCAGATAAGCTAAATTGCACATTTTAGGAGAAGATGCATATCGGTAGTGTAAAGGCCAGGATCCGAAACCGGGAACATTTAAATCTATAGGAAAAGTTAGCATGCATAGCATTGTTATAGTAATAGATATTGCTTTAAAATTTCATTACATTTTATTTGTAATCAGAATTTATCTCGTTTACGAATAAAAGGCTATATTTTCAATTGTCTATAGTATCAAACATGTCTAATTTGAATGGTGTCATGTATGGGCACCACATTTCTTCAATCTTGCGAGTTTTCTCGCTCAACTGCGTCTCCTGTTCCGCGGTGGGAGGCACCTTCTTCCACGCTTTAGGTTTCAAGAAGCGGTAGTCGTTATGGCTGATGCCGTTTCTAATCCACGCTGTTATGTACGGTGATCCTAGAACAGTATAAAAAATCACGTATTAGTAGTAAGAGTACGTATTCTTGAAAGGATAGATAGATATGTAGTGAGAGTCATTTTATTAGCAGCTTTCGGACTAGGCATTTATAGCGGTCTCTCGCAAGTCAACGTCAAAGGTCACTCTCATACGGTACAAACAATATCTACCATCACAAACCAAACTTGCTTTCTTTGCCGCACGAACAAGAACAGGACAGGTCTGCCCACGTATGTGGTTAGACCAATAGGTGCTGTTCGTATGTAAAACAGCACATATTGAGCACTATTTCAGGATCGATAGCATCCAGAATATCTTTACCATTTGGAGTTCATCCTAGCTTTGGAAGGAAGTTAATAGTTAGTCGAGGCTTTGGTCAATTTTGATTTAGAATTCAGGTGTGTTCGTATAGATATTTGGTAAAGATCCCTGAGAAAATGATAAAACTTTTAAATTTTGGTTAGCAAAAAATATTACTTTAGAAATAAATACGGACTTAATTGTGATAATATACATGATGATGAGATTAAGAGATAAACTTAAAGGTGATAGAGCTGTTGCCCGCGACTTCATTCGTTTGCTTGGACTGATTGACTTTATGCAACAAATTATTAACTAATACGAATACTTTATAAGCTTATACCAAAAATGTGTCGTGGTTCGGTGGTGAGACGGAAATTTGAGAGGAGTGACGCGCTCTCATCTTAAGTCTTTGTCCAAATCCTAGCCTTTCTATCTGCCAAATTTCAGCCGAATCCGTGAAGTCGCTTTGCGTGATAGAGGAACGTACTGACTTAAAAAAATTCGCATTTGTAATATCAATAAAGATTTTGAGTACCCAAAGTTTCGATGGTCACGGGTGGGTACGGTATACCTTATAAATATTACCGATATGTATCTAATACGGCTGCAAGTCACGAAAGTTTAAAAAACTAGTGTTCTTTTATTAAGAAATAAACTTGCGTAGGTATAAGCCCACCAGCAGCGAAGAACTATAATACTTCCAAAAAGTAAGGCGATAAGCCAAAGTATGTGTTTTTAAAAGTGTGCTTAAAAATATATTAAAGGTTAAGGTAAATATTTATGGGCAGATTACTTAACACTTTAGGTGGAACCTACTTACCGTTGGATTTATTCAAGGGCTGATTAATAAAATCTAGAAAAAGCCTACAGGGAATCTAACTAATCATAACTAATATTATAAATGTGAAGGGACTGTGTTTATTTATTACGTTGTCACACCTTAACTACCTATCCGATTATTATTTCACTCTCACATCTTCAGGGAAACAGAATAAAATATGTGACACTTCTCATTGAAGAAAGGTTTTTCTTAAGAATGGAAAAATAGCTAATGACTTTGTATTACACAAATTCAGTCAGATAGTTTTTATTAAAATTCTGTACTGGTATAAGGTTGGCACTGGTGAATGGTAGAACAAAAACCCGCATACGTTTTTCAATTATTATAAAGATTGCAATCAACGACACTTACTGTCGAAATTAGCGTGGATATCAGGGCGAAGGGTGCCGACATTGTAGATCTTCAATTTCTTGACAGCTGCGGCGTACTCCTCGCAGCGACACCGGTCCATAATCACACACAATAACTGCACCGAATAAAAGTAATGTCTTTTCTTCTAATTGGAGTGTAAAAAATACGAGACATCTGTTTACATGTCTGCCTCCGAGATAACTGTCAATCGCAAAGCATGTAGAAACGTCAATTTAAGTCGCATAGACAATAGAGTGTATATGCATAGACTTCCTTGAGCTATGGGCAATCACCTTCAAGTATTTAATCTAAGGAGTACTTGGAAATATAGTTACTGACATATCTTAACGCCAAATCTCGTGACATACGAAGCCTTAGCGTGAGGATTGATTTGTATAATCTATGATTGGTAAATTTGAGCTCCTCCACTGCTGTAGCACCCCCTGCTCTCCTCAAAGACTAACAAAAACGCGTACCTTGCAAAATGAGTACATTTTATGAAGTGTTTGGGGTCAACTTTTAGGCCATAATTACCTCACAGTCACAGGCACAGGCAGGCATAGGCAACCTATACCTCACAGACACGATCTTCGCCAATCCTAAAACGTTACACTCGTTCACTACCGAGCCACACAAGTTGTGATCTGGTCATCACCATACATTGTTCATCCACACACATTTTATTCGCTTCCCGTTTGTTCCTTGCCTACCTTCTTGTCCACAAAGTACATACAGATAATATATATTATAGATTATTATGGACTCAAGCATCTGTATCATTGACCTCTCATAAAAGTCATTAGTTTTTTTATTCGATGATTTATTATTATATTGTAGGCGTGTGTCGTCAGTGAACTACTTAGATTATTGATTTTATGTATCATTACTAGCAACTTGGCGGGTAGCAATTTCTGTTACAAACACATTTAAAAGATCAAACGCAGGACTAATCCGAAAATTACTTTAAACTTTCATCCAAATCGGTCCAGCCATTCTGGAGCATAATAGACTTGTACTGTTTTGACCTCGATCGGTTTAATCTTGTCATCAATCGATGAAGCCGGTCACCAATATATATATATTTAGGAAAATCACCAGACGATACGCGCAAATCATCTTCAAATGATGCGATGTAATTAGCATGTGTGTGCCCAGCGCGCGTACCATCAGCAAAGACATATCATTTTAAAATATATTTTTTTTATATTTGTCCTATAAGCAACGTCAATTTGTAATGTAACGAGAATTTAAAAGAAAAAGGTACTCCAACGGCTTTTAGGTATACCTAAACTATATAAACTAACGAGGTACTGCAAACAAAATATCTAAAGAAAAATGCACGACAAATTTAAGAGTAATCTGCTCGGTCTACGTGTATATACAGCACTACGACGACGCAAGACGACGCAACGGTTACAGGACTGTAAACGTATTTGGGTAGGTGCAGATCTTGATATGTAGAAGATTCTGATCAAAAAAGATGAGCTAAGAACACTATTTGTCATTAATTTTCTCATAGGTACTTTTTTTTTACAACGTTTTTCAGATCCATCTATCTATTCAATACTTACTGTGCTAGTCTCACCTTCACATATTCTTCTATCCCAATGGAAAATTGTAGACATTTACTTCGGACTTTGGCATGTGGGTTGGTATTACAACCCTCGGTACATCGATAAACAACAATGCCACAAAAGTGTGCTTCAGACTATCAATTGCAAGTTTTTTCCCAATACCTACCCGGCGGTCTGAAGGATATTGGATTGAGCAATAAATATTCGTCATAAAATTTTTAAATTAACTTCCCTAAGTCAGCTAGCTTCATCGAAATTTATGTCCAACAATTTCCCCAGAAACGACAGCAACTATCTTAAACCAATTAATAAAGGCGCCAACCTATGCAGTTTACAACCTAAACAAAGTCTTTACCCGTAACTTAGGAGTACAACATCCAAATACCCATCAACGCTAAAAGTGTGGAGCGAAAAATCATTGCTTCTGTGCCTAACGTAAGCCAATCGGCGGTGTAGTAAAATCGGTCACAAGATGTAAAATGTGCAATAACTTGGACGATATACTGTCGATATACGAAGAAAAAAACCGCGAGGTTTTACAGCCAACCGATTGTAAAACTGGGAGCATTAAGGTTATAGCGATCCCAAGACGCGTGGAACTCGGATTTTAAATGTATTCCACGAAATTTACATTACACTAGTTTTGTTGGACAGGTTTAACTGGCCATCGAACATTTCTTTGCTGTTGTCAATGTAATAATAGTGAGACGTATGACGTATATGAATGGTATAGGTATATATAGCCCCACTAAGATCTTCGGGCCCAAGTTCACCTGACCCGGCAAGCTAGTAAATACAACAACTACTGACTGGCTAAAATAAATTTAAAAAAAAGAAGAAGGAGATTGGAAGTAGAAATTTTGCCTGTCACCGGGATTAACGATCGGCTGAAGAAGAAGACTAATAGACAGACAGTGAACATATTTCTAGTATAAATATTATTAAGTTATTAAAATACTGAAATGTGGTACGCTACTATTTTCCCAGCTAGTTGTTTTAGTTCGTTAAAGAATGTGAATATTGGAGATGCCGTTTTAAAAAAACAGTTTGTCATTGGACAAACGTTGAACTTTTACGATTTTATAAATATTTTTTTAGATACCGCTGTAGCCTAGTGGTATGGGTAATGGACTGCTGAGACGAGGTCTTGGGTTCGATCCCAAGTTTTCCATGGCACACACCAATGACTTTTCGATGCTTTTCGAAGTTATGTGTGTATTTATCGCAGGTTTATAAGTGCCCGGTTAATGGCAATAGGCTCGCCACCTATTATATTGGGACCTAAACATAAACTGGCGAAATGTGGGTGCTAGCACCTCTGCCTACCCCTTCGGGGATATAGGCGTGAGTTTATGTATGTTATGTTATGTTTTTTAGATTCATGATCTATCTACAAATTTCTAATATTTCCTCCAAGTATCCCTGAAAGGCTTGAGACCTTAATATGGAAACGTGTTTCTGTTTAAGGAAAGACTGTGCGTTAAGCGTGGCGATACTTGCAATGGCGCACACACACACATTCGCTTACATACAATTATCTATATATACATGTATTTATATTAATTCATATCGACGCGACGGTTGAAAGGATAAAGGGTGCAAGTGACATGCCATAATTTAAGGGAAAAGATAACATAAACACTTTACTGAAAAGCGATTTCACTGTAAAGTGACCAGGACAAAATTTAAAACAGAGATATAAAGGTCCGGAATAGCAAACCTATAGATCATTTTAATCCTGTATCAACATTTGCTTGAAGTCGTAAACATATTATATTCATATTAAAATATGCAGCGGAAATCGTATCTCTACGACACGCCTCTTGACGCGCTATATGTCTAGATAATTGAGCTCCAGGTTGCATCTCACATACATGTCACTTAACACACCAACGAGTGAGACATACATTTATATGGATATACCGCAATTCAATTGGCTAAAACCTTGCAACTATAATAGAAAAGGTCCCTATTTATTTTCTGTCAAGCGACTGCCATCTACTTTCGTAGCTCGACCAGGTTATACCCGTTACGAATGCCATAGTTCTTTGTGTGACAGCCGGAAGCAACAGCTTAACATAGGTACTCGCCGAGACACGAGACGATAGGAAGGGTACCAAAGAACTAGTATAATTGAGTCCTTATAGTTAGACCGCTATATACCTACGTAATAGAACCCCTTTTATTTAAAAATACGAAAGTAACTGTGTCTGTCTGTCTGCCTGTTACACTTGCTCGTCTAAACTACTCGAATGATCGTGGTTAAATTTAGTACGCAAATGGATACGGACATTGGCTACCTTTAATCACGAAAAAGGGGGTTGAAGGGGCTCAAACAAGTAAGGAGAGTTTGAATGAAAGTTTCTAATTTTCGAAGATAATGTGATGAAGTTTGAGAAAGGATATGCTTTGTTTGAAAGCGTAGCTACGGGTAGTAGCTAGTAATCTACTATATAAAAATAAGTCGGGTTTTCCTTCCTGACGCTATAACTCCAGAACGCACGAACCGATTTCCACGGTTTTGCATTCGTTGGAAAGGTCTCGGGCTCCGTGAGGTTTACAGCAAAGAGAATTCAGGAACAATTTCAACAGCCGACATCCACGCGGGCGGAGCCGCGGGCAAAAGCTAGTTTCTTATAAAACTTAACCATCATCTACCCTCACATAAAACAAATCAATTTTCACACATCGAGCGCTACTTCAGCTACCGGCTATAAAACTGAACTGTAAACTGCACAATTAATGTTGGTAGCTGTGTCGGACGCATTGAGGGCTGTAACTGAGCTCGATTGGCGAGAAATGAAAGCTACCGGTATTGTGAGATTAGGTATAACGCACATCGTGCGCAAGCCCCGCTGGGTATCTGCAGACGCGCGTAATGAAACATTTATCTTACATGCAAGTTTCGACACTATATGTTCATGATAAAGTCTGTATTGCTTTGCTATAGATGATTGTGGCCTCATCATAAAACACTGAGTAGCGTAGATATTCTGCATTGTAATAACTTTAGGTGTTTAATTAGATGGAAGAGGATTCGTTCACAACTTGATCAATCACTGTTGGCTGTCGTTGTGAATCTCAAACCAAAGTGAAACAATCTGTAGAGTGCTTATACTTATTGAAATGAGTAGGTATACCGTCGGTGTTATATGCAACATCGAATTATCCACTCAGAACCAGCCTAACTGTATAGCACTTTCATAAGCATCTCCAATTCTTTTAATATTTATTTTCATAAGTATTGTATGAGACGCATAGGCCCATTTATTAATACTATTATGCAAAAAAAACTGAGACTTCATTTTAATACCAAAAAGCTTTAGTTCGCACTGAAAATCAATTCAACTTACAGAACGATGATATTTATAAGATAGAATTTTTGGCTATTTGAGCTGCTCCTGATAAACAAATAAATAAGCATAAATATATTAAACTCCGGATAAAAATCCCGGGTCCTTTTAGTAAAGCATAAAAAAGGTTTCCACCGAAGCTGTCGTGCCCTATTCTGACTAATTTACACATAAGTTAGCCTGATTACTAATTAATCATGATTTGTCATTGATAAGTAAAGTACAATCTTCTTCATTATTTATCACAAAACGAATATCTGGTCTAATGTGCGTTGAAGCTTATACATTTACGATCGCTTTACTAAATGAGAATTTATCTTCGCTTTTTAAATTTTACTCTCGCGAAGACCTCACCGAAATGAAAAAGGAAAATTATATTCTTTTTTATAGTTTGGTACTTGTTAATTTTAGCCACTAAAAGTTTGGAAGACTTTCCAAATGAATCATTTAATTAATCCTCTACCCTACATCTATATCTATTACCCCTCTACCACAGAATAATTAATAGTACTAACGTACAGAAGAATCACTGCGCAAGAAGATTTAATTAATTCCAGTCTTGCTTCGACGCAATACGGTGGAATTCAGCTCGCACAACATTAAGTTCTTATAATTTTATTCACCTAAACTTGCTTCCCTTTCTATCGCGTATCTCTTATCTCTTCTTACGCTGTTAGGGTTGCCTTCTTGTGAAGGATTGAATATTTGATTACCATTCCAGTTAAGTACCTGTTACTATTTTTCTACTTATGTGAAAAATGACAATTCGTTGACAAAAAAGAACTTGGAACTGCAGAAATTACGTAGGGTAGGTATCGTCAGTGGTACCTATCTACCTATAGTCAGCGCGCGATGCACGTCAAGGACACTCGAAACTAGAAAAATACGGCAAGGCGGGTGACGACGGAGTACGTTGACCCCGATGGGTCCGATCCAATAACCCTCCCAATTCAAAAACCTAGGTACTTCGTGGTCTACCTTTAAAATAAGTAGTTTTTGTCTAGATACGCATTCTGAGCAGTAGTAGTGGTAGGTTGGGTTATGGGTAGGTAGTAGGCCTTTAAATTTTAAGATTTATTAATTTGGCAAACTTACTTTTCAGCATCTATGGGAAGCGAGAAAAAAGATCGTTATATTTATATTCGAATTCAAACAGCCGAACGCCACACAATATCGTCTGTCATTATTTTCTTTTCTTGTCCATTCTTAGGTAGGTACCTACCTACTTTAAGTAGGCAGTAGGCACGATCAAGAGAGAAAAAAATAATGTTTTTATAAAATCCCAGCAGCGTACACACGAGCGCGCGCGTGACACTCGACTAATTTTAAATTCGGTCGGCCGGATACTTCGCTGTAGGTATATAACGGATGTACTGCGCGGAGTGAACCACGCCTGCCTCTACATCTATTTTGTAAGAAAATATGCCTTAGTGTGTCTGTCTTGATCTTCGCGTTAGTACCGCTTTCTTCTTGGTCCGACTTTTCGAAGTCATGGGGATCCATCTGAAACGATATGGATACAACTAATACTGATAGATAGACAATTTGATCATGAACAATGAACTTATCCTTCTTGTATAAGCTTTCATTGCTACATTTATAACACTTTCTAATAAATCTAAATATGTAAAATATTAACTGTATACCAGGATCAACAGTAGTGATACACGGACATGCCGAGTAATGACACTCGGAAAGTCCACGGGATAGTTCAACGTTCTTGGAGCCAGGTTCTTGGTGTAAAATGGAGGTGTCAGAAAAATTATAAATAGGAAGTCTAAAAAAGCATAGTACAAATATTATGAGGCCTGGCTGTGCTATATGTATTTAATTCCAATAATATGCTATAAGACAAAGTAGTTACTTCTAAGAAGTCGCCATCAATTTGCCATTGCTCATTGTGTACTAGATTGGAACTGAGAGTACCAAGAATCGACGGCTTCGGAGAATATCGGACATCTATTGACCATGTGCGAAGACCGTCTACTTTCAAACATTTTTCTTTTAATGACGCTTTGCCTTTCAAACAAAATTAAAGCTTAACAGCATCCACTAAAGTCTTATATTCTATGAATTGATGTAATCATTACGAGTTACCGACCACCTGAAGAAGGAATCGTAAAGCGAGGGAAGTAATTTGCATCCGTGGATCGGACCGCGCGACAAGACCCGTGAAATCGCATATAGGCGGGTGCGGTATCTCACTTTAAAGTAAAATGTCATAAACCCAAATTACTGCAGACAAATTAGAACGCTAATTTTATAAACGCTAAGGTCGTAAAAGGCTTGGCATCGACGAATTGTTTTATTACTTTATAATGGTCAGTTAAGAGTAGCCGTTACGTCGATGTCTGGATTTAAATCAGTCGTCTAGAATGGGTTTGGTATAAACGTGATTGATTTTTCTCATTAGTGATGTATGGATCGGGAAGCAGCTTTATTACTGAATTAGTGTGTGATTTCATTATTAATAATCGGATTATGAACGGATATGGAAGTGTGAAGATCTTTTGGCAAATATGTATCAGTAATTTATGGGTTCGTGACACGTTGCCTATAAAATGATATAGGTATATAATATTCCAATAAACTTTTATCGAATTTTAGGATCCGAGACAGGAAGTGGCAACGATTTGAAAACTGTTTGATTATAATTCGGATTTTTAAAAGTTTGAATTTTAAATCCATAGTTAGGCCTTTCTACCTACAGGGTAGGTAGAAACAAGAAAGGAAGGAATAGCGACTAACCCGAAACAGCCATTCATCTCCTTCTCTGTCCTCACACGTTTCAAAGCTTTCTCCAATGCCATTACACCTTTCATCCAAGCCAGCAGAGTAGGAGAGCATTTGACTGTTCTTTTCTCACTGCACCTCCAAATTGATCAGTACATGGATATGAGGTCGACTCTGGCTCAGGCAAGCCACTTACACATGCTTTGCATACTTGGTGTCATTCAGTAGGTAGTCAATCAACTTTCATTAGAATACCTTTTTCGATTAATTTATCTAATATATAAAATTCTCATGTCACACTTTTCGTTGCCAAACTCCTCCGAAACGGCTCGACCGATTGTCATGAAATTTTGTGGGCATATCGGGTAGGTCTGAGAATCGGCCAACATCTATTTTTCATACCCCGATTCGCGATAACCGACATCCACGCGGGCGGAGCCGCGGGCGACAGCTAGTATATTATAGTTATTTAGGTAATTATATTAATTACCGAATAAATACAATGTCAGTATTGTTAACGATTATAGAGCAATGTTGAGCAAAATTGAACATTTACTTTTATTCCACGTCTTGTGAACCATCCTTCCAATTAGTAGGTAGATTGGGATTCGGTATAGGTAAGAAACCGTGCAGAAGTCTGTGCTCCGTACAGAAGATATATCAAAATCATAGATTACGTAATGGCTGAAGTGGAATAATGGTCAATGTTGCCAATTACAAAATTAAATGAAAAATGGTTTACGGTGTTTACGGTGTTAATGGTGTTTTGGTGACTGTACTTAGTTACTTATTGGAACTTAAAATATACATATATGTAACAAGTAACATTATTTAAAATGTATTTGTCATCAATAGGTATATTAGAAGTTGAACTGTTTTGTGTGTTGCAGTAAGCTTAAATAAACGCATTTTTCTTCTTCTTTCTTTCTGCTAAGCAAGTCCACCCACTTACATATTCATAAAAAATTAAAACTATCAGTTGAAAAAAGGTTATATTTATTTTTATGATGGTATATATTATTTAAAAAGAGTTTCATATGATACGATCGAACTAAAATCATCTTTGTTGAACATAGCCCTTAACTGTTATGGCACTAATACTAACAAATAGTAAAAAGCGCCCTTTTCTGTTACAAGCAATAAAAAAAATTAAACATTCTATACAACATAAAATTACATAAAAATAGACAAAGCATCTCATTATACCGTTAATTAACGACTTGGCCGATAAATTTCAATGACAATATCTTTCATCTTAGGCTGTTTTTTTTTTCAAAATGGCGGTTCCGAGCAACGGTATTCAAGGTAGCGATACAAATTTGGCAATCAAATAAATATTAGGACGAAATGGAGACAGGTGAACAAGGGGCTTTTGTAATTGAGATATAAATGTTGTTTTTGATTAACTGCACGTTGAAGGCTTTATAGCCCATAGTTCGTTCTGTGGTGGTCAAGTTATTTATGTTTATAATAACAGGGTGTGGGTTAATACGTATACATGACAATACTTATGTTACAGTAAGTCAATTTAGTGAATTTTATATATGTTCTGATACCAGAATGCGAATGCGAATGCATTTTGATTTCACGAAACGAATGGAAAAGGAAACAAGTCAATCATTTGATTTGAATAGTACTTGCACCAATAGATTAGTAATAGATGTGTAGGTATATGTTTTGACTTATGCACCTCTTGGGTGCAAAGTAAAGTAGGTAGGTACAGAGCTTCGAATATACTTGAGGCCCAAGGCAACCTGCATGTGTGCACCTGTTAAACAACAGACAAAACTCTAGCAGGCAGCATTAACAGAAATAAGAAAAGCAAAAAGCTGACCTCGGTCTCCAAGTGCCAACTTTATATGTAACTGAGAAATCGCTAAGAGGCTGATGATGGCTTCCACACCTTTTAGATTCACTCAATAAACAAGAAATTCCTTTAGCATGACAGCGCCATTCCCATAAGCGTGTAATAACTCATCGTGCGTGTCATATTACTACCGTAGCTGTCAAAGTACTATTAGGCAAGCTTCACGTCCATTAAACAATAAGATTTCAATTACTACTGAAATCTGGTAAGTAACTTCCAACGCCGGTTACTTCAAACAAGAGGATTTTCCCATAGAGCGTTCATTGTCGTGTCGATACTTGAATGTTTAGCTAAAATTAAAAAAGTATTGTGGTCACGAGTTAGTTCAGAGTATCACTTAGATGCACTGCATGCTAGAATGGTACAAAATAAGATGTAATCTACAATAGTTACTCTGGCGTCCTAACGCCTATGCTATACTCACTCGACGCAAATTCTGTTGGGAACCAACATTGGCTTAATATCTAAAGAGAGATGATAATAGCAGTAATATTCTTCCTCTTTCCGCAGGCCAAGCCGGTGTGAACCAGCTCGGGGGTGTGTTCGTAAACGGCCGGCCTCTCCCCGACGTGGTGCGAAAGAGGATCGTGGAACTGGCGATCATGGGAGTTCGTCCGTGTGACATTAGCCGTCAACTGCTGGTCTCCCACGGCTGCGTGAGCAAGATCCTCACCAGGTTCTACGAGACTGGCTCTATTAGACCAGGGTCTATCGGCGGGAGTAAGACAAAGGTGAGTTTGTTCATTTGTTATTTTTATTATAATATTCTAGTCTGACTCGGTGACTGTTTGCGAAGTACATATTATATAGTTAAACATGTAGATATATAGGTACTTGTGTTCTTATATTTGTTTTGAGATTTTAAGGACCTAGGTGGCGAGACCTTCTCATTAAATGATCACCTACTCCAGACTTCTAGTATTTTTTTATTTCACATTAATGACGAATAGCAATGAATAAAAAGAAGTTTGAAACACTTTTGTTTCAAATTAATAAAAACGGAAGAAAAAAATAAATAAATGAAAGAATGGGGATAAATTCCCACTGATATAAATAAAAGTTCAATATAGCCAAATTGAAGAAAATAATTGTGAGACATTTTCTACTTAGAAGAATATCACGTTTTCTTAAACTCCGAAATGTTTTAGTACATATACCTATACATACTATTCAAGCCGTTAAATGCCCGAAGTGGTAGACAGAGGTGTATTGAAATATTAATATTTCGCCAATCACGGTTTTTGGTTACTTTATTTCTTTTTTTTTAACTTAATAAACTAAGGAAACCTCTTTACATCTGCCACTAAACTGATGGTTGATAAATTTTTATACTGTGTTTAACCACAGACTTGAACTAACGTCTTTTGGGCGAACTTACATGCGCATGCAGCCTAATTAATATGTTTTTTTTTATTAAGAGAATCAACTCGGCATGTCATAATGTCTACGCGTAGTGATATAATCACGCTTCTCGTCACGGGACCGTGACATACATACTTGATGTTCCTATTACGCCTGCTAATTGACCAGAGTAGAGGAAAAATAAATACAAATATTAAAACAACCAAGTCTATTACAATAATTTATTCGCTTGAATATAATTTTAAGAAGAATTATGCCTCCTTTTATCGTATACCTAAATTTCTTTTTAGATTAGAATCATGTCCATGAATTTAAATTTGGAGTAAGATTGAAATGAAACAGTAGGTAAGAAAACAAGGATATCTGAAAAATATTCTTGCATAGTACACTTTATGAAGATACAACCATAACGTTACAAGAATTCAATTCACTACTAATAATATAAGTTTGTGACAATGTCTGTTAGTCTGTTATTCACAACCCGAAAGCAGCTTAATGCATCTACACACACCGGCGGAATTAGCGGAACACAAAATTATGGTTTATATGTTTAGGAGGTTTAGGAGCTCGCACGGAGTTAGTGGTAGTCGACGGCGGCAATCTGACTGCTGATCGGTATATCCGGGAGATTTTAGAGGAACATGTTTGCCCCGTTTATTGGTAACGACTTCATTTTAAATGCAGGATAATGCTCGGGCTCACAGTGCTCGCTCAGTACAGGCATACCTAAACCATTTTGTTGTTACGGTGATGGAGTGGTCACCACGGTCCCCGCTAAAGAGGAGTGTCAAATCAAGAATGCCACCTCCTAACAATCTGGGCGAGCTGCGAAACACATTTGATGAAGAATGGCAGAGGTTGCCCCAAGAAATCATTGACAACATCATTCGCAGCATGCCCAGACGGATGGAAACCTTAATCAGGGCACGAGGTGGAGACACTCGTTATTAAACACGTTGCTGTGGTTTCATGTTTAATTATTATTTGTTAAAAAATAAAGCTAACAATTTTATAATCTCCTTTTTTTGTGTTCCGCTAATTCTGCCGGTGTGTGTAGGTGAAATATATAGAGATAACTAATAATATCGATTTCTGGAATACTATTTATGTTGGATTCACAATTACCTATTTGTTGTAGCAGCCGGTATCCCAAACTTGTTAATCACTATACAGGTGAAACAAAAACTTCCTGAACAAAAATATGGTCAAAACTCTAAGACAGGTATTACAAGAAGAACGAATTACGTATTTTTTTTAATTAATGATATCAACGTAATATTGACAGGATCGCAAATATCGCAATATTAATTAACTGCACAATTCCTGTCTAAGAAAATCTCTCAAAAATGTTAACCCTTTAGCAAACGTTTGGGGGCAAAAAAATGTAAATCAACAGTTGAGCTGGCGGATCATGGGTCACGCCGGCAATCACTGGTAATTATAAACTATAAAATTTTACCGAAGCCGGCTTTCGGCTTCTTGAGATGGCCTTTCGACACGGTGCGGCCCGTGTGATTGGTGCCTTGTCGAGGTTCCGTACGCACATTAAGAAGTTA
The DNA here is from genome assembly GCA_949126895.1 of Eilema caniola. Lineage (NCBI taxonomy): Eukaryota > Metazoa > Arthropoda > Insecta > Lepidoptera > Erebidae > Eilema > Eilema caniola. The sequence continues at coordinate 7,534,612 of OX421460.1, read as the reverse complement.
CATGAATTTTGTTTATGGTAATATCGTTTTGCTCTCAAAATATAGGTTTCATATTCGAAGTTCTTTTTTTAGTTTATTTTCACAGACACATCAGAATTTGAAAATACATATCAAATAAGAGTGAATTAAGGTAAAATTACGTACTTATTTCAAAAAATAAGTTTCAGGTTATATAAAATAATTAACTCTTAATTTGGTCTTTCCAACTCCTAAAATATTGGCAATAGGAATACAAAGTTAGACGAATGCTAATTTTTCGCATTTGCTTTGCGTTTATTATAATTTCTACTCCAAATACGTTACGACCTTTTGCGAATTGAAATCAAACTAAGAATCCAAGACAGTGCTCAAAATTAAATTGAACCAATCACAGGTGCATGCATAACTAGTGCCGTTCTCTTTTCGAAGGTTTTCTCGCAAGCTGGCTATACCCTAGAGCGAAGTCCGGTAAGCGTATTCGACACCGACCTCACTAAATTCGGTACGCCAATAAAACGACCATTTGTTCTTCCACAAACGGACGCCGACATCAAAAAATTGATTACAACAAAATACTTCCAAATCACCGAATACTTTTATTGGCGGTGTTATGGGAACACTTAATTGACTACTAATCAACGTGCTCAATCGTCACGTTCGACTCGATACTTCATCGATATACGTTTAATCGAGAATTATATCGATATGACAGTGATCTCACCGAACCGATTGTGAATTATGTAAAACGTTTCGTCTTGTAATTATATTTTTGCGTTTCTTCAGATTATTTTATGGTTATATATTGCTATTTTATTATGTTGATTGAATAAATAATAGCGTGGCCTTTTACTGATATTTTCGATTTATTTTCCTGCGGCATAACTATCTTGACCGTATTTCTTACTTTCTAAAATACAACTTTTGCAAAGATCTAAGTATAAATCATTTGTATATGAAATTGATTGTCCCAACGATTGTGGAAAATATGCTTTCACATCCATTTAGAAATTTCAAAATTGTACATCATGCTAATTACATGGGAAGCATCTTGGATACGTTTTGAAAAGGTTAATTAATTAATGAGAACTAAAGATAATCCTAAACGGTGCAATGTAGTGAGAACTCAATTTTTAAGTATGTATTACCTAACGTACTGTGAGTATTATTATAGGTGTTCTCATAGAACAGAAGGTAAGATTTTAGAAGCGCTTCTAACCTGAAGCATACTATGTATTATCTGTTCTGTGCCTGAAGTTTCTTTTTCCATTAACTGATCGCCGGGCAATTCGGTGGAAAGTTCGAGCTGGTTGAACCTGGTTAGACCATATCGATTTTAATGTAATCGATACATTCATAATTAGACGAAAAGCCATTCTCAACTTTCACTGTTTTGCCTCTCAATGGAGTCTTAGTTATCGTTATTTTGGTACCTTCGAGTATGGAACCTTTAGAACCCTAAATCTAAACAGGAAAATATTGAAACCTGATTCATCACTTACCAAAATATGCTGCTGCATTAATTAAACAGTCCAGCAACCTCAATCAACACAACATCTGAATCAAAGGTAAATGATAAACAATAACGATTTCTCTGTGAAAAATCGTTTGATTGGATCATTGGACAATTAGCCCAACCTTCGGCGTCTAAAGGTTAAAACAATATCGTTGGAGGCACCTTGAGCTGCATCCTAAAGATACTCAATTATTATCCTCTCGAAACATATTTTATTCGTACCTAATGCACAGTTTGGTCTTTATTTTTGATAACGTAACTTTATTAAAGGCCAAATTGCCGCGTTTACGTGTTTTAAGGGTTGTATGGGAACTTACGAAAATCTTCGGGACACATAAGAACCTGAACTGGGGGTGGGTGTATCTCTCTTTCTTTCTCTTTTTTTTTTTTTAAATATTAGCAACCGAAATTATCGAAATTACTAATATTCCCTCTAACCCCTCCAACTAAGCTAAATTGCTTGTGCTTGCTTATTAGGTATTAGTGTTGAGTAAACGCTATTTTTCTAAAATAAAAGTAGCCTAACTTACTCCTTATTACATCAGCCACCTACCAATAAAAGTCCCGTCAAAATTGGTCTAGCCATTTGAGACATTACAAACAGACAGGCAGACAAAAATTGTAAAAAATGTTATTTTGGTGTATTATATATTCATATGCATGTAGTAAAAAAACGGTGATTTTAATATTACAAACAGACACGCCAATTTTATATATATATATATATATATATATATATATATTAATATAGGGATAGGTGACGGAGGTGCAGTTCTCCTAGTCTCTCAAAATAAAAGTAAAACTACACTAGAACACTGGATTAGGGTGAATTAAACTACTGAGTGGTAAAAAGTATAAAATAGTATATATAGACCCTATAATAGATCACACCTTAAAAGAAGGTTGTCTTAAGGACACGATCGTAATCGTACCGAAACAAAACATACGTAGAACGGTACATGCTCGAAGTTGCAATTACACAATAACAATACCAACACCGATGGACCATCAAAATTACTCCATAGTTGTATACGCAAGAACATTAAAAATAAACGTGAAACATATAAAAATCGTACACATCTATTAATTTGACCAATTCAACCACTAGTGTGGGAACGCACGCTAACTTTTACGATATTTTTTCTAACAAATATTTACCGTTATTAATATTACACCTGTTACGAATAGCGAAAACTCGAGATAAATGCTCGATTACACCGTGGAGCTATTATAAAAATATGATACGCTTTTTCTAAAATAATTGTTGATCACTACAGAAGCATATTTCTAAAGTTCTACTGGCCGGTTTTGCTTCCACTTTTAATTAAAATTAAAATGATTACGGGCCGTTTCCGTACGTTCGTTAATATAAACTGAACTTGAACACGAAAGTTTTAACATCGCTAATGGCTCTCATACTAAATGGTAAACAAATGAATCGCTTTTGAGTTGGGCTTTTTATTTTATTGTCTATGGTTTAGCTGAAGGTTGCATTCACTTGCTGACAGAATGCACTGTTAAGTTTAAGCAGTGAAGATTCGCAAGCGCATGAAAATTCAACATTGTGAAAAATGCAAACAAAAAATAGAATACTTTTCAACTTTGTCGCAGCGTCATATAGATCCAGCTAGCCTAGATGATCCCTTTTGGTAGCGCACGTATCATGAATATTACTATCCTGTAACACTAGGGATTACTTATGAATATCTATAAATAGTCATAATTCCTGTAGCTACGGATTTACGTAAGTCAGTTAGCTGATTTCACGCTGTAGATTTGCAGCTGTGACTGTATAGCGTATATATTTTTAATGAATAGAAACCGACTTTAAAAACTGAAAAGTATGAAATAATTTAGAGAAAAATAACTGAATTTACAGATTCACTGTTCACTTTGAAGTCGGTGCCTAGCCATCTCGGTCTTAATTATTTCAATTGATTCCAGCATAGTAGTTCAGGCACCACAAATAAAACTAAACCAAAAGAGGCAGAAGTATACGGATACGGAAATCCGAAATTAAAGTATCAAGCAACCAGGAACATGCAACATTAGTTAATTACCTCTTTATGGTAATTAAGGACTATATCCTCCATGTTGATAAAAAAGAAAAAATAAATAAAATAAAATAAAAAATTCAGTTAAGTACAAGATGTGATTCTGCCAAGCGATTCTTGATCCAAATGACTATTACATTATAAAAACGTTTTTGTAACTTCTAATAGGTATATACTTGTTATTAATTTAATATTTATTATTATTAAAGCCTAGAGATAAGAGTTTTAGTAGATACCTACAGACATATAGACAACAGGAAACGACCGTTTTGTAAAATTTTATAACTTTCTTGTCTCGAATAAATCTTACAGGCTGAGAAGTATGTAGTATTTTAGATCAACTCTCAAGATTTGGCCTGTCACTACCAAGATCCTGCAAGTCAAAGTCCTGCCAGTTTACAAATGAGGCTCAGGGGTTGAGAGATCTGCTGTCACAAGTCGCGTTAGTCAAACCTCTCTCGTTAGAGACAACTCAAAAATGAGTTTAAATCGGTTTTATACTCAGTATCGAAACCTATTTCCATAAAATACTAACTTACTACCTAATAATAAACTATTAATATTACAAATAGACTCGTCATTCCAACATTTTTAAATTGTATATTTAATTTTTTACAAGTGGAAAAGAGTTTATGTTAAAAGTTTGCATGCAACGGAAATATCACAAACAGCAAAAGGTCAACCCTTCAACTGCTATAGGGTAACCGAAGGCTGTTGGATAACCAAAGATTTGCATACATCGAACATATCCCTATCTGTTTTACGAGCGCGAGTTATGGTCTTTATGATCGATGGCCAGTATTTATGGCCAAATGACCATAATTAGTGGGGCCGAACACCACCGCAGTTTATAGCGGCGGCAACCGATTGAACAGCGCTTTCACACTGAATTTTAGTGTTTCATATGGTACTGTATTTGTTCTGCTCGGGGATTTGGTGTTTAGCGGTACAATTTAATTGAATCGGCAGAAGCAAGTTGTCGATATTTTTGAATATATGTATATTGAGTCGGATGCTGTATCGAACGTTTTATGATTATGGTGGGTTGTGCTGAAGTTTAAGTTGTTTTTCAGATACTAACCGTCCATTCTGACAAATAAAAGCTTCGCTTCCTTATTAGGGTCTTAGTCTTAAGTTAGTAATTTAAAATTGTTACTTAATTTGATCGCTTAAAGACGCATCAACAGTAGAATTTTGTTTTACTAAAACTTTCTCAGAACAGATCAGTTTTCTATACCAGCCTCACTATATCATTTCTATATCAGCTTGATGGTTACGAATCATGCATTTACGCAAAACAGCAAATGTTAATAGTCGATGCTATTAGACTGTGCCTTGCAGAAAGGTTTGTTTGGCCGTTGTTTGTTTCAAAGATTTTGCAATGAAAGGCTCATTACAAAATCTTTAAATGACTTAGTACGAATCCCACGTGAATTTTAGTATACTACTACGCCAGATAATTTTAAACAATATCCATACTCCCATCCCTATATGCTTAAAGTTAGGTCCATAAATATAAAATTGACACGTTAACAATTTTCGCTACTGTCACATTTTGGAAAAAATATATTTGAAAACACATAATGTTTCTTTCTTCATAAAAAAAATGCTACAATAATGGCAGATTTTTCTGGAAAGCTCACACTGTGTTAAAAAAAATACGCTACTTGTATTATACCTAGTCATACTGGACAAGAAATGAAACATTAAATGGCCCAATACCTTTTGTTTACCCAACCGCGACGTTTAGATCGGATAACACCGATTATGGTCACAAGTGATATGACAGTCCACCCGTAACCGCAATTAAAAGTTTAACGTCGATTAAACCCCGATTTGTTTTTGATAAGTCACTCTATTAATCACTATTGTGCTAATTACTCGATAGTTAAAGTATTCTTCATCCGAGTGCCAATCCTGGGTACATGCAATGCTTGCATCCTGGAGTCTGCACTCTTATATAGATACATACATATTAACACTCATATTTCGCCAACAACGATTTTCGGATTTTCGTCGAGCGGGCACTTCGTCATGGGCTGTATTTTTACTGTAGGATGAATAACAGCCCTATCCATTAGTCGTCCTTACGGAGTGGCTCTAATCTACTCCACCGGGAACCAACTCTACTCTGCTCTTTTACAATTACACATTATTTGGTTCAATTTAACCAAGAGGGCGAGTTATTAAGATTACACAAATATCTCAAGGAAGTTGTAAACAGAGGGCAAGAGTACGCACACGGAAACTGCAATTAGCCTCAGCTAGTCAAAACACTTAAGCCATATCTCTAATTTCACACTAACTAACGATAGCCGTTTTAAATTATCCTTTAAAATCCGCCCACAATACAGCCTTACCGTGCACTTTCCATCAGTTTCTACCATAAAAGCTACGCCTCCGTGGTCAATTCGAGGTGTTACTGCGCAGTCTTGGTGTATTCATTGTTTATGACCAATTAGGAGGTTTGCGCAAACGCGCGAACTGCGTTATGCCACAAAGTTTACAGCTTATTGTCTACCGTTCTGATATATGGAAGTAATTGTAAAACGAATCCTCTTTAGAAAGATGGAATTGATATGTTATACAGTACGCGGACCAATTGCAGAGCAATAATCCTAACTAACATCGCGAGCTTAATGATTTCAACCTTTATCAGAAGTACAGACATTGACGGCCTATAAGGTGCCTTTCAGGTTACAACTACAAAAGCATTAAATAACCTGTAGATAAAGACAAAGTAACAAATGACAAAGACAAAATCAACATGAACTACAGCAAAATCGCGGTCTAAAACTAATATTCAAATTTTGCGGTTTCTCATATGTAATGACAAAAAAAACGTTTTAGTAAAATCATTTTGTGCATCTGAGTGGAACATCCACTAGCAATGACTCGTCCAGTCGCCTAATTTATTAAGGAAGGAATACTTTCACAGTCTAAAAATAGCGCTTTTTTTAATTGAGACATCCTGAAATAAAGAAATTCTGACTTTCCCATGTAAATCCTTGCAGTAATTAATGCATATCGATTATAAAAGTGTTGAGTGTTACGAAAGGACAATGTTCACAATTATACAAACACAACCCTCACGGGCCAATTAAATACAATACATCCGATCGCCCCTAATATCCGGGGGTAGGGGACACCGTTTATCTTAATAACATGTTAATACATCGTACGTCGCGATCGGAGGGTTAATTTTTACCTGAACGTGGTTTGTGAACGCTCATTTGCGGTATCTCTATTAGATCTTTACTCGGAAATACGTATGGGAATTGTTATATTTTTTAATTCTTTTTTTTATATCATACTGTTGAAAGTTTACGCGAAAGCATGTTAAATTGAAACTAATTTTAATGTATCGCAATTTATAATGTTGCCTTTGTATCTACGTTAGTCCTTTTGGGTTGATTTTCAGGTCAGATAGTCAGATACTAGTAATCTCAAGTATTAAAACATGAGTCAACAAAGTCTAGTATACCTTCAAATAAAAATATTATGGACAGATTCTATTCCGATTTATATCGAAGAGCTCTATCAATTAATCATCATCATCACAGGAATTAACTCTCTTGCTCTTTCCTATTTGACTTAACTGTGCTGTCAATTAATTTCACCCTACAACCTGAACAACACGTGCAAGACTCAGTTATCTCCCATATCTGCGACGCAAACAATTTCAACTCGATGAAATAATAAATTATTTATATTATCAATTTGAAGGCAGTTGAAATGAACATTAAATAATATTATTTAATGAATACGAAAATAGCGCAAATAGGTACATAATTATGCATTATTGAATCTATTATTCAAGTTTTATAGATGAATATAACCCAGTCCAACGACCGAATGTCTAACAATTTATATGAATTTAAATTGCTTAATAACAATTGTATATTATTGAAAAACAATAGATAGTGATCGGTTGATCGCCATGACATGCCAAAGTGACATTAACAGCTTTGTCAAACAATATAACACGGCAATATTAAATATTCATCGCTGGCAACACATTACCCGTACGTGTTTTTAATTGATCTGGCAACACCGAATAGTTTTTCGGAAAACTGAACAACATATTACGTGGGTATTTCAATGTAGGTATTATTGTGAGTTTTACCACAGATATAAAATATAGGAATACCGTATTGTTTTTTCTTTCTACCTCCGCCAGAGGTCGCTTCGTTTTTCTCTAAAAGAAAAAAATAATTATTTATTATTTATGTTCTACGACATTCTACATAACTCTAACTACTTAGACCCAAAGCCCACATTGAGGAGATTTGTTGAAATTCGTAGGTGTGCCCACGAATTTCAACAAATCTCCTCAATGTAACTACGTACACTAAGTTCGCCATCAAGACTAGCATTTGCGACCGTATTTACCTGCTCACTGGAAAAAGGTCATTTATGATTTCAGATTTATATCCATATTTGTACCATTGTACTGTGAAATGAGCATTCTGGCTCCGCCATATTGTACCCTAAGTATATTAGGCTAGGAATCTCTCCAGTATTTCAAGCAGGCAAGCACTTGGTGGAAAGTGATTACCGTGGCCTCTGGACGTATGCAATACCAGCCCCTCTAGACAAGTAGCAATTCGTTGGCCGGCGTTTGATGGAATAGAATGACGAATGTAAGGGATTTGACGTATTTGACATGCGTTAACAACTGTCAAAAACGTCAAATCGCATACATTCCTCTTTCTATTCCATCAAACGCCGGCAAAAGAAATGCCACTTGTCTAGAGGGGCAGGGGTGTTACACTCACGCTGCCGACCCTAAACAAACCATCTAAAGCCCTTCATGAAGAACCCCATATTGCAGTCGCTTGGGATAACCACAGCAGGAAGTTCATTCCACAACCTGAGCGTGCGTGGAATGAAGTTCCTTTCAAACCGCACGGTTCGCACCGTTTCGATCGCAATGTCTGTGAATGAACTCCCTGTCTATGGCGAACGGTGCGATGATAGAATGTAGCTGTGGGCATTATGTCGAACAATTCATCTGAGAGGGTCCATATGGCCTGCGAGTATGGGATTGACCACGAACCTCAACGCCCGCCTTTGCACTGAGCCAAAGGAGTCAATGGTGGCGCTCTGGCAAAAATTTAACAGCAGTAGGTACTCCATGTGGGGCCGAACCTGTGCCTTATAAAGGAGGAGTCGTTGCCCCACAGTAAAGCACTGTTTCGCTCTGTTAAGCACTCCGAGAGTTTCTTTGGTGCCTACATATGTACATACTACATTACACTACATAGTCTAGGAGAGGGTAAGGGATGTGCCGAGGAACTATAGTACTACAACAATAAATGGTTTTTTTTTTAGCGGTGAATACAAATACTTGCGTCTTAATGGGTTGTACTGGACTAGGTTTAATCGACCCCAATCTGATACTCCCAAGAGAGTAGTCTCCATTTCGGTCACAAGTTGTTCACGACTCTCCTCCCCCCTCGGACTGAGGGATGTTTGCACGGCCCGTATAATATGCGTCTCCAATACTGTCATCCGCATAGCAATGAATAGAGTCATCCGACAGCATGTCGTTGATATGCAGCAGAAACAGGGTCGAAGACAACACGGAGCTCTCCAACTCCAGCGTTTATATCCATGCCATCCCAGCGCCTGCAATTCACGACAGCTTGGATGCTTCTGTTGGACAAAAAGCTGGCAATCCAATCGCACAGTCTCTTAGGGAGTCCATAAGATGGAAGCTTCGCAAGAAGACCTCTGTACCAGAAATTTGTGTGCCTTTCTGCCTTCAAGGTATCCCAAGAGCTGTGTATTGAAAACACACTCCATAACCTTCAAGAGGAGGAAGGTGATAATGATAATGATGCTGACGTCACTGCTTCGTTGTGCCTTTGGAGTTTTCCAGTTGATGTAACTGGACTACCTAATAAACCCCTATATTGGTAGTTCGGAATAAGAATAGAATAATAAACACCCTTCTGAGTTCAAATAAGTAAACCTTTATCATTAGGGTTATTTTATCTTTGTCACATGTAATAAGTTAATCATTCGAAAAATATCCTTTTTATATTTCAATCTCTAAAAACCCAACAAAAGACAAAACCGCAATAAATTATAAAAGAAAGATATCACTTTACACGTTTGTATTAGATAAACGCTTTTATCTAACCGAACTTTTATCTTGGAAGTTTTTAAAAATGAAAACGGAAACTGTATACTTTAGTAAGCCTGACAATCGGTATCTAAGATATTTTTTTTGCGAACGAACCACATTGGGATGCTTAAAACTATAGACTTTGTTTCTCTATGTGACAGGGCTCTAACTAACCCTGATCTGGGGGCGCGGCAGTACCCCTGCCAAGTCGAGCAAAAAAAAAAAAAAGACAGGTTGCACTCTGGGAGTGCCGGCAGAAGTGAAAACATTTTCTTTTTTTCTTTCTTCGTTATATACATAGAGAAAGATTAAAAAAACATACCATACCATACCTATTATATAGCGCTATTCATAGAACCTATCACTTATTTTCTGCTAATTTTCTGTCAGAAGAAATTAATAAATTATAAAAAGAAAAAATAATCACAAAAAATAATAAATTACAAAAAGAAAAAAATATCATAAAAAGTAATAAATTACGAAAAGAAAAAGTAATCACCAAAAGTAACAAATTATAATAAGAAAAAACAATCACAAAAAATCCCTGATGGCCCGGTGGTTTGAACCCGATACTATCTGAAACTATAAGGACTTACAGTCGACGTGCTTACCGTTTAAGCTACGACGTTATCCATAGTAAAATGCAAAATACATAGTCTTTACCTAATCTTGTATGACGTCAGTCGTCGGTTACGGTGCAAAGGTCAACTAATCCTGACGCTTCCTTAACATTTTACACCCATCCAACGCCGCTAAAGAAGTTTTCACTTCAAAAACAGTTTCTCGAAGCAATTCAGACCATTTTCGACCCCCTATAACTTCGTTGTGAATATAACTAGGAGCCTGAATTTTCAGGAACCAAGCAGGCATTGTATAAACTCGGTATATTATAAACTTCAACCAATTTGAAACAGTAGTTAGAGAATTATAAGGAGTCAAAGTTTCTTAATTTTGTCACTCACTGACTGACCGATCATCAAAATTCTAAGGCACTTCTGGCAGACATAGAAGTTTGAAATTTAGAATATAACTATTACTAAGTCTAGTGTATGAATCAAGGAAATACTAATATATTTCTCAATTTCGATCCATTGTTTTAGATACATTAACTGCATAAATAACTTTTTAATCCCATATAAATATATAGTATTACAAAGTTACATTTGAAGTTTAATCATCAGAATAAATCAGTGTATCAGGTACCTTGTTAAATGGTTTACGAAATAAAAAAGCAAGAATGGGAATATTAAGTAGAATAAATTGCCCGAAATTGCATAATTAAAGCAAAGAAAAGGAAAACTACCTACAAAATTAAGAAAAGCTTGTAAGACAGAGAGAGGTTTATAATAAAATACGTTGTTGGTGTACCGGAAAGGAATAAAATAGGACTATCTACAAGAAGAAATTAGTTTTTTTATACCACTGAGGTGGCAAACAAGCACACAGTTTCTGTGCCATCAGCGTAGAACACAAAGCAGGAATAGCCACTTACTTCTGACGTCTTCCCACTGACAGCACAAAAACTCTCCAGTGAGCTTGGCTATACACTGCCGTAAACAGAACACGGGGTTATTATGGCCGCGGTATTCTGAAGGGTGGAGGTACTTCCCCAGTCGAACTGCTCAATTGTAGCGCGGAGTTACTTTCCAAGTTGGATTGCTCAATTGGACGGAAATACCGTCGTGTCCCATAAAAATAACAATACTTGTCAAAAATGTGAAACTTGTGAGATCCATGTAATAGCAAGTCGGTTATTAATTTATTTAGTCTCTACTGGATCTCACAACTTTAGAACATACTACATATATATAGAACAACTGAGGCGAGATTTGGAATTTTGACAAGTATTGATAATTTTATGGCAAATCCCATAAAAATATCATTATCTGAAAAATAAATTTAAAACGTTTTATAAATGTAAAGCTGTATTACCTACTGTAGTTAATGACACCAAAGCTCCAATAGCCTAAATAAATAATAAATATTGCAAAAAAAACATAAAAGAAACATACCGCGCGCAATTCCTGACATACAGAAAAACAATCACATTCTGAAAACAATTGAAAATATTCATAACCCTCACTGGCGTTGTTACTGTGTTGACGGGGACGTCTATCTCCACAGTCTTCTAGACTAAGATTAATAATACACTTTGTCTGATATTTTTTGTCGTTTATTTAGCAATATGATATTCCTATATGATTATTGAGTGATTTACGCGAGGGTTTTTATACTATCACTTTTATCGTATTAGTGGATCGCGAAATCTAATGCACTTATTCTTCAATCTTCTACTAGAAGTATACTCGATGACACCTCTGTCAGCCCTTTGACACCAACTTCCAGGAACTGTCCTGCATCAGATGTTTTTTCCTATCTCTAAATTTAAATTAAAAGTTTCAGTCACGAAGGACGGAAATACATTACACTATACACAATCCATGAAACAACAAAAATTATATTTATTACTATATTTATGTTCACAACATAATTCTGATATTTTTCAAATACCTACACGTTCACAGACTAATCAACAAAATGACAGATTATAAAAAATATTCGAATACACAAAAACATTTCATGTAATTAGGTCTTCCGCACACAATCGGGGGTCGGATCAAAGGGTAATTTGTAACAATAATGGTGCGATTGGTCAAGCGGGTCATGGGACCGAGCACCTGTCAACCGATGTCAAACTATCACCACTGTTATCTGTTAAGGCCCTAATCACACGTGTAGTGTAGAAGTACGGGCAGTCGGGCAGGATACGGGAATTTGACCGTATGAAATGAACTTGGCCGTTTATTTTCGATTCTGAAGATTTTTTTTACATTTATTTTATTGGTTTGATATGTCTTCTTAGTACCTATTGTGTCCACGTAGCGAGTATCTACGAGGGTGAAGAAGTATAAACTTACGTTTTTCTAAAAATACAAACATATTTTTATAAATTTTTAATCATTCTCTTGGTAACCTTAAAAAAAATTGACAGCCCTATTCATGCCTATGTACTAGTTTCGGACTATAGAATCCATTCAGACGGATTATGATCCAAAGAACTTCAAGAAAGGTAGGCAGAAATGTAGGTACTTTATACTCACGTTTCACGCCATCAATTAAGTGTATTACTACACACCGTCCGTGCTGCTACTAAGAAAAACAGAAAACTTACGCAATCCCAAGCCGTAAATGGAAATCCTGAACGTTTCTGCGTTTGAGGTTTCGATTCACGGGATGACCACCGCACAATACCAATAGTATACCGGGTGTGAGCGGAACGCTCCCGAAGCCCCCTGGTAGTACTCCGGGTAGGTACACTACATAATGGCATAATTGCTTTTTCATTTTTTTTTTCAGCTTTTTCGCATTATTTTTTCTCCATCGTATTACTAAAGCTCAACGAAACGGCAATATCATAAAAAAACATCTCTACAAAAGAAGCACGCGCTTGGCGCCATTTGCTTTTTTTCTGTACTTATTGATGATTTTTTTTTTATGAAATTGTCGTTGCATTGAGCTTTACTTATACGATGGAGAATAAAAATAATGCTAGTTAAAAGAAAAAAAAAAAGAAAAAAAACATTTATTTTATACACTAAATCGAAAAAGAAATTGTGCCAATATGTCGTGTACCCGGCCTTCGGCTTCGGGAGCGTTCCCCTTACACCCGGTATATTTTATGGTTAGCAAAATATATATATCAGAAAAAAAAACAAAATAACATAAACGATTTAAACAGTAATAAAACTCATCTCCTAGAAATTTAAAAATAGACAACGTTTTCTAAGAAAGCTTATTTGATCAACAAATTATCAGAATAATGATAACTGATACGTATTGAAAGGAAACCGCCGTAATAGCATGGGATCGCAAAACTGTCATAAAACTTTGAATTTTATATTAATACTAAATATTTGCTACGAACTCCCACCTACTCACGGAATAAAGACATCTTACTAATAAATACGCGTAGTTTATACAATGGCGGCAGTTTGAACTACATGATAAACTGGACGTATCAGCTATAATTTCCAATATGTTTTATGGACCAGCTTTACGGTATTAAGAGGCGAGTAATAATATTGACAGGGTAATCCATGGAGCGAACCATAAACTGAATATTATCGGTGCAAATCCGACTTAAGTTGCGAAAATCCGAACGATCAATTCAATACCCCGAGCGTGTGCGTGTGCGTGTGTGTGTATGTATATGCATGTAGAGTGTGTTTGTTTGACCGTATTACCCGCCTTAGAATATTTACCACAAATGTGAGATGATTTTGTTGGAGGGAATTGTTACAGTGATTTTAAGCACAGATTCCGAGTAGGCTGGATACCATGGGCTCGACCGTTACAGAGCGGAAATGGCGAGGTTAGACCACTTTACCAGTTCCGTGGGACGGATAGCTTGTGGTATCTAAGCCTTGCGATCGTCATACTCGTCACAATATAGATATGGAATTGTGTCGATAGACGCGTTATAATCGAAAGTAAGGGTACTGTTTAAACAATCAATAAGGTTACTGATTCCAACATAACCATTTTATCGCTAGCACCGATGAGGTAGACTATGATACCTGTACAGACTAGGATTCTTTACCAACACACGTGTCTCCTTCTCCCTTCTCCCTACAGTCCTGTATCATTTAAGCAAAGCATCAATTATGCTACGGGCAACCAGTCACCCAAATAACTTTGTTGGTGTCTGCGATGGTGACTTTCCTGAAACTACATTTAACTTACCGTCAGACGAAGTGAAAACCTATTGACATACATATTATGAAAAAAAAAGGTGGACATTGACACATCATATAAAAACAACAGGTAAATATTTTCAAATTATTGTAACATAGTGTAGGCTTACACCTTGTCAGCTAAATTTTGCTTTTGGAATCTCTTGAGGATTTTGAATAATAGCAATGTTACTGTGTGCAAAGTGTTGCTTTTAGCTGAGAAATAATCATAGACGAGCGGGGTAACTGTAATTTTGGTATAGCAACATCAGTTTGGAAGCTTAACTTAGACATTACTACAAGTGCTATTCGATTGCTTAATGCTAATCCTACTGATAGTTTAGGAGGTGCTTTATTATTAGGTAATACTGACTGTTCTATGCTAATCCTTACAGGTTGACTTAGAAGACCAAAATATCTTTAAGAAAACAGCCATGCAAATCGTGACAATGAAGCCAGGCTGATGTAGTAACTGGTAACCATCGTGGTAACTATCCAAAAGGTAACGATATTTTATCCCACGGATAATAGAATCAACAGAAAACGCCCTGTAGCTATCGCTTGCGTGCCATAATGCTGTTAAAATGTTCAACATAATTCGCAACGCGACTGTTATACTAACTTTGACTCTTGTACTGTATTGCTAACTAATTACGTCTCTGTCTTGTGTACCGTATTAGTTTCCATGTTCGCCCCTTGTTCTATATTCCCTGGTGAAACGAATACATCAGAATTTTTAAATGACAACCGGATCTCACTTTTCACGAGCTCTGCGAAAATTTTACACTCGGCACACCTGTAGCATACTCGTGTCTTACCGTTTAGCTATAAATGCGGGACACAAAGGAGAGTATTCTCACCCTTTCTGGTGCTCTAGAGACCAAACCTCATAGTTAATTTGGATGATTCTGCCATAGGTTTAACCTACATGCAGATATGCCAACAGACGCGTTGCGAATGTAACAATACTGCTTAAGGTGATCGAACTCCTTTAATATTCATATCTACCTATATTCTCGGTCTGTAGCATCTCCTGTTGCCACTGTATGGACCGGCGCGGCGGCAGTGAAAAATACCAGGTTCGCCCAAAGAGTCTAGTCTACTCCCAAGAGTGGCCTCCTTGGATCACCGCGTCACTAGAGTAAGAGAACTAAGCACTTCACTAAGCTGCCCTTGCCAAACCAGTTGCCAGGAACGATAACTAAGGTAAATAACTGTATTGTCATTTTTATGTAATAAAAATTTAGAATTTGTCAGTATGTATTTGTTTGTATGTACCTTTCATCCGAATGCTATGAGGTTGAGTCGAATTATTGCTTAATGCGCGTAGGTATAATTTTTTTAAGAAACATTCCGATGCAGCACCGTGCAATTAATAATATAATTATATTTTCGGTATTTTTACTAAAGTAGCAAACAAGTATGCTGAAGATTTTTTTACGTTTCGTTCGTCAATTTGACTGCATCTCGTCTGGTGGTAAGCTACGATGAAGTAAAAGGAAAAGCTACCAGTCCCGATTCTATTCCTAAAACGGTGGTTCAGGAATCTAATAATTAAAAAAAACAACATACAACTCATACCTAATGGTCTTGTAGTAATGGCAGACTGAATCCTGAGTGAAATTTATTTTAATTTATGATAATTATATTGTAGCTTCAAATTGTGCCTAATTGGTTAAACGTAGAATCTTGCTAATTGGGCAGAATATGAAATATAACAAAACTACTTATCACGATCGTGGAACTACTTATTACTTAAAGGAGTGAGTGATTGTGTATTGTACAGTGTATTATTTTAGGCATAGATAAAATCTTCTATTACATGCATAAATTCATTGTACACATATGTCCATTTAAAGGTTGCCTGAAGGAGAAGAGAGTAAGTTCAAAAACATATTTACACCTGTTCAAAATGTCCTTTGACACCTATCAACTTTTTATTACGAACTTCTACAATAGTATTTAACAATAGTAATAAGTTAATTTAATTTATGACGGAAGCCATTGCCGTCGAGTTAATAAATATTGTAATTGTAAGTACCTACCTAATTGATTCATAACCTACAATCCGATTTTATAAGCTGGCCGGCTTAGCCGAAGTCGAAGCTTTATAACCACCTGCTCCTCAGCTCGTGGGCCGCCTCACCCCTCCGCAACTGCGCAGGCTTAAATAACACTCTAGGGGTAGGGCAAGACCACGTGAAGTTGGATTTGCAGAGATTCATTTCTGTCACTAACTTTTGACTATTCAAGAGAATAAATGAAGGATAAAACTTGTTGGCCAACTAACATGTTTAAAAAATAATCAATTTGTGAAAAGATGTTAAGGCTTAATGATTTTTTTTTTCAAATAAATATTTTTTCTTATGAGTAGTTTATTAAACAATAGTTTGTAAAATAATAAGTTTACTAACTACAATTTTGTGTAATGAAGATTTGTTATTCCTTTTTTTGCCTCACTTTGAGAAACATTGTGCTAGACAAGGCAAATAAATGCGTTACGACTATGACAGTTTAAAACATTTATAATGCTAATTTTATTAATGTGCTACTGCGTGAGGTCCGGCTATTGATTCTCGAGTCGGGTAAAATGTAAATGGGTTGTTAGTAAACTCTCACGAATAGCCTTCATTTTATACTGAGATAGTCTGTGTCATTAATAAAATCAGTCTTTTGTAGTCTATTATAAATCAATCGATTAGCCCACGGCAGTCCACTGCTGGACAGTACTACAGTACTATCATTCATCCACATTTCAACGTGCACCAAAGCACCAAACTCCTAGACTTAGTAGTCATTGTTTGTGGTTACGCAGCACGTGTGTGAGTAATTAATATTTCGAATCTTGAAAACGTTCCAAAAATAACATTTTAAAAATTAAGGCGCTTATTTCTACTACCTCATCCACAAAAGAGATCATATCCTTTTTAATGTGTCGTAAAAAGCTAATTACAAAGCGTTTCCTTCGGAGAAATAAGCCACCTTAGTAATTACTACTTTCTGAACGATGACTGTTGGTAGGGTTCAACCTTGACTGGTGGGAGACCGCATTGAAGGCTTACTCTCGTTAAATGCTAGTTTTAGTGCATCGAGATTGGAGTATTATTGCTTTCGTTTCTCGGGAAACAAGTACAATTTTGGACAAGGCTGACACTAAAATCTAATAGTTAAAAAAAAAATCAATAGGATTTCAAAATCTTAAAGATGGTTACTTTAAACTATGACCGGCAGAAGAAACCCAGAAGGGAAGCTTACGCCAGAACCTCGTCGCTTGATTGGTAGAACGATAGGAGCCAGCCTCAACTGCTAGCGATAGTGGTACCAGCTCCCCAAAGGTGTAAGTAGGTACAGTCGTCAGGTACACTCTCAACAAGCCACTTGTACCTATATACAAGTGTGTTATAGCGTTTGGCATAACGACATACTCGCTACGATACATACCAAATCGCTAGTCAGTACCCACCTTTAAATTTTAATTGTAATTTGTATTTAATCGGATTGAGACTTTGAAGTACGTACAGCTTGTTTAACAAAAAATAAAAATTCATGTAATGTCACAAATGAACACATAAGAATGACAAGCGTGAGCTTCTTCATTTGGGCATTTGTAAAGACTCTCCTACACAGTTGCTTTATTACCGGTCGATAATACTGTATGCTTTGTGATTCTGCAATTATGCGGCATTATTAACACAGTAGTGTGTCTTCGTAGCAGTCGTTAGTACGCGCAGTACAAAAATCATATATCGCACGCAATATGACATCTGACATTTTTGATCCATAATAACGCACCTGTGTAGGGGCGCCTTTACTCTAATTGGATCACAATCTGAGCAGACGTCATTACAAAAAGTCTTACACACATCCTTCTTTAAAGTCTGTAAAAAGGGATGATTCATTCGAGAAAGTTTAAAAACGCATTTAATGTGAGGTTAAGCGTGAACTATACAGAAAACAGAAAAGGCGAGTGAGATAACGTCGGCAGCTCAGTGGATATGGAGCTGGCGTTGCAATCGAGGTTCCGAGTTCGAATTCTGACCATTACACTACAGACATGAACCTTCAACCATTTGCGTAATTAAAATTCAACATCTATACTCTATACATACATATAATATAAATAAAATTGGAGTGTCTGTTTGTAATAATGAAATAACCGTATTTTACTACATGCATATGAATATAATACGGTGCATACACCAAAACAATTTTTTTTTTAATTTCTGTCTGTCTGTCTGTTTGTCCCGGCTAATCTCTGAAATGGCTGAACTGATTTGACGGGACTTTTATTGGCAGGTAACTGATGTAATAAAGAGTTACTTAGGCTACTTTTATTTTTGAAAAATAGCGTAGACCCTAATAAGCGGATACAAAAAAAGTAATGCTCAATAGCGTTGAATCGATACTAAGCGATAACCGACATCCACGCGGGCGGAGCCGCGGGCAACAGCTAGTCGCATAATATAATACAAATCTACAGGTTCAAGCATCAAAGAATTCCACCCCATCGACGTCTACTGGTAATAATTTAGTGAGTATGTCCTAATCCAAAACTTTATACAGTGTACTGCGGAAGTAGGGGCACAGCACATTCGATTTACCAAAATTTTGCCATAAACTTAGCGATGGGATAATTTTGATGCAATTCGAATTACCGTGTTAGTTATTGGTGGAGTAGTACAGAGCCCCTAAAAATAAAAAAAAATAAAAATAAAAATAAAAATAAAAATAAAAACAAATTGTTTTAAAAAAAGAAACTATAATATTGTTCACTGAGTTTCTTGCTGGTCTCTTCTCAGTAGAACCAACTTACCGAACCAGCGAAAGAATCATTTTCAAATGATTTATTTACTTAATTTAATATTATATTAGTAATTTCCTGACATTATTGTAAAATTTTGACGTTCATATGTGCTCTTTATGTGCCTAAACTGAATAAACGAAATTGATTCTTTGATTCTCTTTGATTCTTTGATTCCCCACCTGTTTCCATGGGTGTTGTAAAAGGCACTAGACGGGCCGGGCTTCAGCATCACCTGAAGGCCGTTGAAATGCCTGTCCAGCGCGGGAATATATTTAAAATAGAATTAGGAAAAAAAAACTTACCAGGGGCTGCGGCGCGGGAGCACTATAAATGATAAACACTATACCTACTTAGCTGTTTTGGAGGAAATGTGATGTTGTATGGGTGTGTTACGGTGTGATCTGTGCGTGTAAACAGCTAGAGAACTATTTTGAATATAATTCGAGGATTTTCGGTAAATAATTAACGGAGCGCACGTGCACTGTACAAGTTTGATGGCTAGAAATCTTAGTACTTAATTTCGCCGGTGAGGGCGC
Source organism: Eilema caniola (assembly GCA_949126895.1). NCBI lineage: Eukaryota > Metazoa > Arthropoda > Insecta > Lepidoptera > Erebidae > Eilema > Eilema caniola. The sequence continues at coordinate 7,514,860 of OX421460.1, read as the reverse complement.
AACCATCTTGCAATAAAAATGAAAATGAGCCTAGTAGCGGCATCTAGTAAGCATGGGCGTTACTAGGCACCTAAGAAGTTGAGCTGTTCTAAATCCAACAGTAAAAATATAAAGTATAAAGATAAAGTGCCTGCTTTATGGTTATTATCATCAAGCCGGCACTTTATCATGGGCACTCCCAATTACATGGTGCCGAAAACCATAGTTAGCGTAATGTGGGTGTCTATACACATTTGCCTACACCTGAGGAGTTACAAGCGTGAATATATGAAGGTATGGATGTTTAAAGTTGTGCTATTCAAATTAGTATGCCCCATCAGCCCCTCTAGATAAGTGTCAATTCGTTTGCCGGCGTTTGAGGGAGTAGGATGACGAATGTATGGGATTAGACGTTTATGACATGCGTTAACGACAGCACGAGCGTTAGGTACTCCCTTGGTATTGCACATGTCCATAAGCCACGGTGGCCACGTTCCATCAGGTGGGTAGTGTGTTTGTCTACCACCTAAGTAGCATGAAACATAATTTTGTAGTCTCTCCGACCGATTATGGATAGGTAGGTACTAACTTGAGTGTTAGTATTAAGTTATAGTAATGAGCTCGATATAGACAGTCTTGAAATCAACAACCTTAGCTATAACTTTACAAAACAGCGGCCAAGTGCAAGTCGGATTCGCCCATTAAGGGTTCCGTAGCAGCAAGTAACATAATATAAAGTTCTTGTAGTGCGTTGATACTTTGATCGATGTTTTAATAATAGTGTACGGTTTACGATTTATGACGTATTACAAAAAAAAAACTACTTACTAGATCACGTTCAAACCAATTTTCGGTGGAAGTTTGCGGGGTTATGTACATCATGTTTTATGAAAAAAAAATATTGAGTTTCAGTTCTAAGTATAGGGAACCCCCAAAATGTATTGTTCTTTTTTCTATTTTTGTGTGAAAATGTTAATGCAGTTCACAGAATACATCTACCAAGTTTTAACACTATAGTTCTTATAGTTTCGTAAAAAAGTGGCTGTGACATACGGACAGGCAGACATGACGAATCTATAAGCGTTCCGTTTTTTGCCATTTGGCTACGGAACCCTAAAAACGAAATTTGCCTTCGAAAGAATTTGGTTTCTTTTAGTTCTACCAGTTCTACTAAAGTTGGGATTCGCTGTAAATAATGACTTAGAATATCAATTTATTTATGTAACACTTGAAAAACAGTAAGAACAACTGAATAAAAACTAAGCAAATAATTTCATTACATCACTTCATTTCACGAATGTTGCTTAAATGACGCACTTAATGATGCTCGGCACATATAATCATTAATTTAATTCACACTACACCTGACACCGGTAACCTGTTAATCTCAAAATTAATGACAATCGCAACAATGTACTGAGCTCTCATCATATAAAAAGTATAAACCAATGATTCATTTACACGTAGATTACCTGAACTCTGTTGTCGCAGTAATGGCTTCTGTACCGGTACCAGACCGCAACACAACAACCTATAATTATAGTGGTACCTTAGTTCCTTATAGGATACAGCATTAATGAACAACCAGTGACCCATTTATTACTCGAGAAAAAAGCTTGTCAACTCCTAGACACCTGCCTACATTAAGCGATTATTAACAATCTTCCCTCTTATTAATTTCGAATCAATGTGTCATTAAAGCAACGGATCTCACGCCCCGGGAAATTATCTTTCACCCCATCAAACGTGGAAAGCCTAATAGAAATCGGTAATAAGAAACACTAATCGTAGTTGGACAGTTACCGGGTAGCTTGCGTTGCGGCAACATGGTACCGGTGTGCAAAAACATTATATTGGATGTGTCAGGCCATGATTGATGTGCGCGAGAGGACAAAAACTGCCTTGAACGGAACACTGCGTGACGTGGCGGGGAATGCGCCTGCACAGTGCTTAGGTTACATTGCGCGCGTGAGTTCGTTTGGTCGTGGTTGCGTTTATAACTTGTAAATGATCGAGGCTTGCTCGATGGGTTTGGTAATGGTGTGTTGTATAATCCGTTGACTCATATTATCTGGAATATTGTTTACTTATTTTTTAGGTTTTTTTTTATTTAGTAAGAGTGGTATTAAGGTCGCTTATTTTTATTATACTACACGGCCCACGTATGATTTAAGATTGACATGCTCATTTAACTTAAAAACTATAACTCCTATCGGGATATTTACCACGTTGTTAGGGTTCCGTAGCCAAATGGCAAAAAACGGCACCCTTATACATAGATTCGTCATGTCTGTCTATCTGTCAGTCCGTATGTCACAGCCACTTTTTTCCGAAACTATAAGAACTATACTGTTGAATCTTGGTAAGTAGATGTATTCTGTGAACCGCATTAAGATTTTCACACAAAAATAGAAAAAAACACAATACATTTTGGGGGTTCCCCATACTTAGAACTGAAACTCAAAAATTTTTGAAGTGAAATCTTCTTTAGCGGCGTTGGATGGGTAAAAAGTATTAAACTCGCGTCAGGATCACGTGACCTTTGTCACGTCAGGATCACTTGACCTTTGACCCGTAACTGACAACTACAACATTAGCTACAGAGTGTTTATTTTGCTAGGTACGCTAAAAGCTTCGTAGCTTAGCGTTAATCGCTTCGACTTTAAGTCCTTATAGTTTCAGATAGTACCAGGTTCGAACCTGGGCTTGTAACACTTTTTGTGATTATTTTTTCTTTTTGTAATTTATTAATTTCTTCTGACAGTAAATTAGTGATAAGTTCTATGATTGGCGCTATATTATAGTTCTTTTTATCTTTTTCTCTGTATATAACGAAGAAAGAAAGAAAGAAAAAGATTGAATTTTCGTCATGTACCTAAAGAAATTTATGGGGATTATCTGTATAATGTTTGGTAAAATGACCGCGCGCGAACGTGATAAAAGATCTAAGAAAAAATAAAAATATACAGATCATATTTTATTTGTTTTAATTTTAATAATAATAAATAAAATAAGGACAAGGATGTACAAAGTGTAAGTAAGTAGTGTAAATTTTTTGAAAGATATCTTTACAGAACCATATAACGTAGAGAATAAATAAGTACCATGCATAATAGTTGTAATAATAACTCAATCCATTTTATGAAAATTTCATCACAATAATCTCGTCCGAGTTCAATATCAATTTTTAAAATGTTAGTTTATTTATTAAATGGTATGTTTAGTTGAAATTGAAAATAATAATAATAAAAATGGGTCTAAATGATTTTGCTATAACCCGAAAGATGGCCTAATTTTTAAAAATTATTTGCCTTATTATAAATCATTCTAGACTTAGAATAATAACGCATATAAACGCAATCCGCTGTATTTTGAATAAAAATCTATAATTATTTAATTTTTAATGCGTCGATAACAAATTCTACATAGGCACGATTTATTAATTTAAAGTTTTCTAAACTGAATAGTTTGCGCGAGAGATACTTCCAAAGTGGTAAAATGTGTCTCCTCCCCCCCCCCCCCTGTAACTTCTAAAATAAGAGAATGATAAAACTAAAAAAAAAAATGATGTACATTACCATGCAAACTCCGACCGAAAATTGGTTTGAACGTGATCTAGTAGGTAGTTTTTTTTAATACGTCAAATCGTAAACCGCAATTTACCTACTTGCTGCTACGGAATCCTTCATGGCCGAGTCCGACTCGCACTTGGCTGCTTTTTTATATTTATCGAGCATCCAATATTTCAGCGCCGTTGCAGGCGCCCTAGTATTTTTTTTGCCACTGTGGTAGCACACAAGCATGCGGTCCACCTGATGGAAAGTGTTTACCATGGCCTATGGACGTGTGCAACACCAGGGTTGTCATACTCGTGCCGCCGTCCCTGTGAACACAGATGTTCTGTGCCGTCAGTATAGAAGACAAAACAGGAATAGCCATTGGTCTTCGTCCACTGACAGCACAAAAATACTTCAGAGAGCTCTGGCTTCCCTACTCACCGCCGGAAACACAACACGAGGTTATTATGGCCGCGGTATTCTGTAGGGTAAAGGTAGGTACTTCCCCAGTCAGACTGTTCAATTGGACCGAAAACGAGTGTGACTCTCCAGGTGTTGCACACGTCCATAGGCCACAGTAACCACTTTCCATCAGGTGGGCCGCGTGCTTGTGTGCTACCACAGTGGTATAAAAAATACCTTTTATTTAACCTCATAGCAGGTTAAATGAAACGGATAGTGTTTTTAAATGTTTACTTAGGTAAATTCTTCGTGAGTCACATACTCGGATAACTTAAAGTTAATTGTTAGCATTTTCCCAGCCTCGTCTAACAGCTTCGCATGGCAACCGAGAGTCGACATATAAGTACATCTAAGATGGTTCTATTTTACAGATATTCTTCCATACATTTGCCTACTAGCCGGTACCCTACCCTACTGGACAATCATAATCTCGAGGAGAATTAATTTAGAATTTTAAATTTGGAACTGGGTGCAGAAACTAGAAAATAAATTCGAGACCTGTTTGTAAATGAACATTTGGCTTTTGGTAATGTCATCTGTATGGTCTTTCGCGATATCAAATTCTTTATACCATACAGCAAGTATTTGATACTACACTTCTATCATAGAAGAAAAGAAAGAACGATATGCTTGGTGTACAATAAAGAGGTATGCTACTACATACACTATGCTCACCTACATTGTAATGCGAAGTTGATCGTTAGCGTACATATATCCATTAAATATCACATTTCCCGTCACTACGTTACGTATAATATACGTAAGTTTGTTTTCTAGTACGTATGTTATATACGAAAATCAGACCTTTTCCTTTCATCATTCTTCACTAATGACTTTTGGTTCTTTTTTTTGTCAGATGACAGTTTTATTCAATTTAACCTGTTTACACAAAATATATGTAATTACATTTTAAAAATTAGAAGCTATTATTAAAACAATCTAAAATAAATAAATATTTACATACATAGTGCGTCGTGAAATTCCTCCGCGTCATCACCGACTGGTAACGTTCCCAGAAGGTTGGCAGTATTGCCAGGTTGGATGGCAATGCTTATCCTTTGTGCAAGATAGTAACCAGCCTTTTGGTGACGCGTGTCAGGCTTGTGTCCTATTTTTTATTAGTATCGCAAACTGTACCTTTGACAATAGTATATGAACTGTTAAAGTGAAATATTCTTGTGATAATTAGTTTAAAAGATATTTAATTTTGAAATTTCAATTTCTCGAGCCGCCCGAAAACGCTCCAAACAAAATCGCAGCACACTGTGACGTCACAGCGTGCTGGCGCGTAGTGCAAATGTATGGAGTGCAAGAGAGTATCGCATTTATGTCAGTCCACGTTGCGTTTACACTTGTACAAAGCATAATAAGATTGATTTGAAATTAAATAAGGAATCTAAAAAGTTATAAATTATGTCTTATTTCGATTGTTTATATTTAAACCTATTTCGACAATTAAAAATAACAAAAGGTCGTAGTTTCAGTTTAGTTAGGCAATATTTTAGTTTAGCATGCATATATGCTGAGAAAAAACTACGACATTAAGCAGTATAGTAATGATCGGTTGACTCAGGACACTACCCTATTCTTTATAAAGAAAACGGGCACTTAGATCCCATGTCCCCAACGTTTCAACCCTAAACGGCTCAAAAACATAATCATGACCTATTTGGTATCTCCAAAGACCACTAGTAAACTGTGAATATATAATAATTGAGAACCTCCTTTTTAAAGTTGGTTAGAAGTAGTGTCTATGGTGTCTAGTCAAAACATTCGTACTTTTTAAAACGGTTTCAAACTCCTTTCTATATTTTTTTGCTATAATTGCATCAATTTCCGGAACACTACCTACATCTGTTGAATCGAATCAATAAGTTCAACAATTATCTAAATTCGGACCAAAATCCATTATACCATAATTTTTTCCATCTTTTTTAAAGTGACTTCCACGCATGTGGTTTAAAAAAATAATTATAGGACTTTTAAGTAGCCTGTCAAAGTTAATGTGTAAATAGTAGGTTTGGAGGAGAGGTGTGGCGAGGAGCTCTGTTGGATGCAAGGCGTCAATTTTGAAGGGTAACCGATCATTACGCCATTAGAAGCTCAATCGATATCACTATTGAACGAATGATTTAATGCCGAATGCACACGAGAACCGCAGGCGCGCGGTTACTCTAAAATGAAATTTTAAAATATGCCAGTGTTTTTTTGCAATGATATCTTAGACGCCTGTATGAAACAAAAAAATTGATAGCGCGAATAGTCCTAAACAGACAATCAATCACGCGCAATATTTTGTAGTTACATAGTAAGTACGGGATGACATTACTGAAATGCGCGCTCCCTATGATACTTACGTGTCAAAATTCATAAATTAAGTCATTTATCTAGTCTTTACGTCTCTCATCTAGCCCCAAGTCCGGCTTCACCCCCGAACCGTGACACTATTTTGTGGCAATTGTGGAGCCATCTACCGAAATTCATGCGAACTATCGTAAACAATGGACGATGTTACAACCATTTTTAAAGATGAGCTTAAACTTTTTCCAATATAAATTGATACTTATCCCGTCAATATGGCTTACATTAAATGCAGCATGCCCAGTATTAGCTACTTTAAAATTAGCGAAAAAATTACAAAAAAAAAGCAAACAAAAGATAGTCATCGTGATATAAATGCGACGAGCCTCTCACCTCACGCCAGTGCGAAGATTACACGCGATAGACTCCTGGTAGTCGAATCTATATCGAGTACTCGACTATCGACTAATGAGCAAAGCCATCGTGCTAAGAGTCATTAGAGCCCACAGCTGACCGTTCACACGGACTTTCATTTCGCAGATAGTCACATAGTCGATATAGGTGTAATGAAAATTCCTACACTAATAAAGTGCGGTAGTTGTGTTTGTTCATTGACGATAAGTCTGATAAGGTCTTTAGAACATGGTTTTTATAGTTATTGGAATCCTTTATTGACTATTAAGCTGTGTGAAGTTAACACTTTTAATAAAAGCTCCCTAAAGCGGTGTTAGTTTTCCATCCGGCTGAAAACCCAAAAGCAAGGTGGAGCGGAGCATCTTTTAAATAACATGTCAGATTTTATGAACCCACGAATTCAAAATAAACATCAGCATGTAAATACTATGATAAATAATTTGCTTTTAACAGACCTTCGTATTTTAAACAGATTTGTGATTCAATAATAGACATCTAGTAGTAAATTGTTCTTAATATTATGACGGGAGCATTCGATACACGTCCCTTATAATTATAGGCATAATAGCATGTTCCCATGGTGTGAGGTGCCATTAGTTTAACAAAAAAAGTTGGCGTTTTTGCAAGATTTCGGCATGGGAATATAAGTAGGTATGGTGACTATTATTTATTGTCTTTCACTCTTCGTCCTTAATATTGCAATCTGACTGCCTCCGAGGCGTAGCGATAATGAACGCGGCCGCTACGCAAGAGGCGCAGCAGCGGATTCGATCCCCGCATAATGCAAATTTATAGGCATGAATATGGGTATTGGCATTGGTCTGTCGTGCCTCAGAGAGCACATTAAGCCGTCGGTCCCGGTTGCCATACAAACATCTATGGCAGTCGTTACGGGGAGTTGGGGTCCTAAAAAGTCCAACAACTGGTCTAGTTGCAATGCTTTGATATCGCCTTTGAATTGTGAAGGTCATATGGCAGTCGTTTCACAGAAAAGATCGAAGTTAAGCAAAATCCGCAGTTTTAATGGTAAAGCGGACCCCAGACTCCATGTTGAAAGGCTTCGGATGCGACTAGGATTAGCGCTAGGAGGAAGAACACTCCTTGACCAAACAGAACAATCATTGAACGTTACACACCAATCTAGAATTATCGAACAAAGGTACCCATGTAGAGTCTAAGTTATTAAGACCTTGACCCCCCCCCCCTCTTTCCTGTTCTGATATCTGGTACACACCTTTAGTTCGGACAATAATACAATTTAAATCAATAAAACATTTTGATCTGCTCTTAACATCTTGGTATTCAAATCATTTTGAGACTTTGTAGTCAAATTATTTCTGATGCTGACTGTAAGTTCTTGAAGAGATTATTGTACTTAATATTTATCAAACTGTTTACTATACAATATTTTACGCGGGTATTTTTGGAGCTCCGCAAATATCTTCGGAGCCAAGATAACTTCATCGGCAATGTAGATATATCTGCTGATGAAGCTCAGGTGCAGCCTTTGCTCTCAGGATTGGAAGGTCAGGTGGTAGTTGCCCTCACAAAGTCAAATACGCAAAATCAAGAAGAAAAAGAAGGTGAGCGGCGCTCGGGCTTCAAAGTACAAGCTTTGTATGTAACCGGGTCTAACGCGTGATGATGACGACCACCTTGTAAAGTCACCACACCTTTGTGTGCTTACATTCCATAGAATAATGGTAAATTATTGTATGGATTGCATTTGCTTATTGGTTGTGTCAAGCGCCACCAATGAAACCGTGTGTAAATTCACCACCTTTTTTTTTGTTTTCACTTATTTACCAACAAATGGCTTTACATTGTACATACTATTAGAAGTTTTTTTTTTATAAATAAGGTCAAATATTAGTAAAATTGTATCATAAATAAACTAACCACGGTTTGTATTTTAATACAAACAATGCAAGAAGTACACTAATCTGTTAATCAGTAAAGTCATTCGATTACCTACGAAGGCTACGGAAAGCAGTTAAAATCATGATTGCCAATATCATTTAATATTCTCGCTAATCCTAACAAAATGTCTGAAATGTATCCCGTAAACATGTATCGTCTGCATAACATTGATCTTGACCGGCAAATCTAGCATCTTTGCATTGATTTGATGCTCACTGTACATACTCGTACTGTACAAGTGTATACATACAAGCATGGTGGTGTTGATGTGAGTGAAAAAGTACTCAAAATGACCCTTTATCAATTAGCTGCATTACAACTTATGCAGTAACTTCTTTTTCGTGCGGATACCAGGCCGGCGGAACGTTTATTACGGACTCAGCCTCCCTAGACAAGTAGGTAGAATAGAATGACGAATGTATTGGATTTGACGTTTAAGACTTACGTTAACGACTGTCAGATACGTCAAGTCTTATACATTTGTCATTCTATTCTATCAAACGCTGGCCAACGAATTACCACTTTTAAAGACTGAAAACCGATATCGAACCACTAGCTAGTCAGCTAAAATCGCTAAAAGATTGTTTACCTTTAGCTATATACCTGACCGATTTTTTTTAACCTCTGGTAAGTACCAGTGGTATACTTACAATAAAAATTATATAGGTATAACTAGACTCAAAATTGTCACATGAACATGAATCACACTTATCGCAAGCATATGGGTTCGAACCCACAACAGTTGCCACGGTGACCAACAATTAAAACACAGGTGCCATCCGTTCAGTAGATGTTATATTGATTATTCATTTAATTAAGCTAGTTAAGAAGGCGACATTGAAGGTAAGTAGTTTAACCTGAAGCTACATTCCGAAACATACTTCGGGAGATTCCTGACCGGAACAGGGATTAAATTGGGAAATTCTTTAACTACGAGACTTGGAATGTCCGCAGTTGGGTGGTCTAAACGAAGGTGCCATTACATCGATAATTAAAATTGACAAATGTAACCTTATTAGAGTTATAACTTCCGTGAACAATATTGAAAATTACACCATTTGGTTGATTTGGTATTGCTACATACGTAGGTACAGTACAGCCGTTTTGGTTAACGGTGGAGAAGTATAGGCCCACCACATCGGGCTAGGATAGGGTTGATTTCCATACGAAACATACAGCCTAGGATAAAGTGCCCTGATGGCAATAGACTCGCCCCCTATTACAGGGGTCAAAATTAATATTTCAGGCAACTGGATCATGCGAAGCAAGCTCAAGAACTCCACTTATACTGATAGATTAGGTTAGAAGGGTATGGTGGAAATGTCGTATCTTGGAAACCTTAGCCATATCCTTCATGTTTAGTCCTTTAGAACTTCGCCCTTGCAAGAACATGTTTTGCATTGCGGGTTCCAAGACAGTACTAACTTGTCCTGACATTTCTTGAGAGTCCTAATTTGGTGTTTTGTTGATTATGATGTTTAAAACTAACAGTTCTACTTACGGGAACGTGGGTAGGATTAGTTCCATAAAACATATTGACATACCAATATCTATCACCAATAATAACTAAGGCAACTGAGGTGAGAACTAGAAAGTCTCACAATAATGTCTATGAAATGTGAACGAAATAAAGCGCGACGTATAAACATAAAACCAACAAACAGATCGTTATAAGACTCGTTTAATAACCACGGCTGTCACAAAACATCTGACTTTCACAGTATAAATCATATAAATGATAGTGTTTCTGATTAACGTCGTATCTGCGCTAGGCGTTATTATATAGCCATTACAGACGCCGCTTCCTATTGCAGGTACTGTTACATGTTGCGCAGATCATGTTGCACTGCTGCATTCGATATTCAATTTAAAATCTTTAGTTTTAAGATGTGTTCGTGATAATAGATTTTATCTTTAGAATGTTTATTAAGTAATTGAAATACGGTTCTTCGTATTTTACCAAAATATGCCATTATCCACTCGTATACGTAGATATTACACCTTTACAATTTACTAAAAGAATCATATATAATATGCGGTAAATTTTAATTGAAGTCCGAGTTCTCGTCCGTCTATCAGCAGGCTACCTACGTACCTACTGGTTGACCTGGACTTCAAAGTTCAAAGATCTTGGTGGAGCCCGATACGCCAGAATAATGTATAGAATATCTGCCCCTCTGGACAAGTGGCAATTCGCTAACCGGCGTTTGATGGAATAGAATGACGAATGTATGGGATTTGACATATTTGACATGCGTTAACGACTGTCATATACGTCAAATCCCATCTATTCGTCGTTCTATTCCACCTAACGCCAGCTAGAGAATTGCCACTTGTTTGGAGGGGTTTGTCGAAAATCCACCCCAAAGGTATTACTCATAGGCTTCGACCGCTAAACTCTATATAGGCCCCTAAACAACTGGCAATTCGTTGGTTGGCGTATTGTAGAATAGAATGACAAATGTATAGGATTTGACGTTTGTGACACATTAGCGACTATATATATGTCGCCGCCAACTAGCTGAATCTGCCGTTCAATGAACTGCTTAGGGTGTTAACTAAACGGCGCCAATCGATTAACGGTCTGAATGATATGCAGCCGTAACGTTTATTACAATATTTAATAACCTGGCTGGCCAATGCTTAGGCCAATCGTAAGATGGGGCAATACCTCGAAATGAGACAGAAAATTATATATGACATCTGATACCCAAAAAACATGTACCAACCTTTGATAATGCCGTAAGGCGGAACTGGTCAGGAATTTGAAAATTATGTACATACATACATACATACATACATATATACATATACATACATCTGTTTTGTGTGCTGCAGTTAGCTTAAATAAACGCATTTTCTTTCTTTCTGTTTCTTCTTAAATCCCCGAGGGGGTAGACAGAGGTGTATTCACAGAAAATTAGTGATAGGTTTATTGTGATAGCTGTGCTATCCGACTTGGTTAGGTGAGGCATTAAGCCTCCGTGGTTTTTTTTTATAACCATGCTGAAATAAGTCATTTTTCTAACTGTTTAATAAATAGCTAGGCAAGTAATTAAACGTCATCGAACCAAGCTATTTGCCTAGCCGTTTAATTAAATGGATGAACAGCATTCAGGCCGTTAATTGAACGGCGCCGTTCAGTAAAGAGCCTAGGCACATACTGACATATTATATACGTCGAATCCCATTTGTATTGGGGGTTAGAGTGGAATCTAAACATTCTGTCATCTTTTCAGCAAGTCGCAACGCCGACAGTGGTGAAGAAGATCCTTCGTCTGAAGCAGGAGAACCCTGGAATGTTCGCTTGGGAGATCCGCGAGAGGCTGCTCAGCGCGAGAGTGTGTGAACCTCACTCTATACCATCGGTGTCTTCCGTGAACAGGATACTAAGGAACAGTGGACTCGCGTGGAGTGATGATGACACTAGGAGTGGGCACGGTAAGTTTTATAGCATTTTGGTTGTTCAATCCGCGCGGTACACGTCCCCTCTACGCTACCTAGAGGAACCTATTGCACGTGATATCGAACAAGAAAGTTAGTTCTTTGTTATGATGATCAGCTGGTGTGAAACGGCCACGGTATGTTTCATATTCTGATTTCATATTTGTGAAACCTCTTACTTAATAGTTCAAATTGGTATATTGCAGCGATTTGACATTAATCATGAAATTCATAATATCACTTATGTAGTACCTAGACCATAGTAGACCATCACACACTTTTTCATACAAAACAGTTAAACATTACAAATATGAAATCAGCATATTTTGAAACATAATGTTTAGGTCCAATGTAGATTTTCGAACTGCATGTGTTAGAAAATCAAATAAAAAGACACCTGAAATATGATTCTAATCTACAGTTAACACGTCCAACGGTTAATTAAAAAAGAAACATAAATTGCTACTACGTCAACTATAACTTAAATAAAATGTAGTCATTCAAAACATTGAATTGGAATAAACAACATAAGTTGCCAGCATTAAAAACAAACTCAATCATTAACTAATTAATGACATATTAACTCGTATTAACTGGACGGGTGGTCATAAATTGTCGCCACCTACTGCGACAGGTGTCATGGACGCAGTGATAGAAAATCTTTATTTCTTATTTATTATACGTAAATAATTGGACAGTAAATACATTTAATCACATCTATGTGCAAATAGATGTGACATTATTATATTACCGTTGATTTTTTTTAGTGCTGTAGATATTTTCAAACTGTCATACAGATGAAATCACGAAAAGGCACGTTACAGTTATACGCATAGGCGTCGAAATTCGTCGGTTCATTTATCTAGTTACTACGTCCCGTTCCAAATTCAACATTTTAAATTGACGGGCTTAAATAACTTCCGTAGGTATCCCCAGTAGTGCAAGAACTTTACCTAAAATAATGATTTATTATATTTTACAAAACGAGTTCAATACAATTCTTTATAACCTCAAGTATAAAATTCACGTAATTTTTTTAAATATTCAGTAGGTCTGAAAATCGGCCGCAAACTATCTTTTGAAGCCTCTTAAGTTATAAATATTTTAGGGAGGGCCACTCCTCCCGAGGAGGGCCAGACCGAGAGGGATGGCCCTGGGTTAGCCGGGGTGCGAGGGCTATGTCGCATGACAACCTCACCTTCGGCCTAGCACTACGACCCAGAGACGGCTTGCGGTTTAGTCGGTTCGAGTCCGACATAACCTACCCCTCCGGCTCCGGAGGGGTGGGTATCCGTGGGGATTTCCCGCACGTAAAATGAAAAAAAAAGGGAGGGCCACTCCTTAACAGATATTTACTATAATTTATTTAGCGATTTTTTATATTGATATTTGGCACTAAACATACATGCGACCCTTAATTTTCACCCTTCTTGATAATAAGTCACTGATTTATCATAATTGGAAACTACCCCATGACCTTGATTGATTTCACCTAACTTATTTGCAACATTTTTTCCTTCCAGAGTCCTACCACCAACCGGACTTGCCACCAAACATGATGGACTACATGTCGCTAAAGAACTCGCTACCACCAACGCCCCTGCCAGCGCAGCACAGCCCTCCATACTTCGCTCACTCTGCAGTCAGAGTCCCAGCCCCACCGCATTCGGACCCCACACAACTTTACGACAGAAGACTTGCCACATCCTGGCTTCTAGCCAACCAGGTTCAAGCGCAAGGCCTTCTAAAACCCTACCCTATCAACCCATGGCAGCGAATAATGATGCCTTACCACGACACGAAAAACTTTTCTCCTTACGCTCTGAATCTACACAACGACCTATTAAATAGGATCAATACAGATGAAGTGAAATCGGAAAATTCGGAACATATTTCCGTAGAAGCCAGTGATGACAGTATTGATAGACCTTATGTAGATGAAGAACAGAAAACCGTTGACAAAGAAAAGAAAAAGAACCCTTATTCAATAGAAGAGTTGTTAAAGAAACCAGATAAAATGGTAAATGTGAATCCTATTGGATTCCAAAACTTTCTCAGGCAGCCAAGTGGGAGTATGATAGAGAGCACCCAGGATTTAAGTAATAGAAGCTCACCGGCAAGTTTCTGTTCTGTTCAGAGTGGAGTTTCAAATGATTGTTTCTCAGAATCCGCTAACTCAGAAATCAAAGCGGGTAATTAGATTTTGTGCAATCTAGTCCGATATCTCCTATTACTTTAACAATACACCTATCAGGAGTTAAAAGGTATCGATATCTACTAAAAATCGTATATTTGTTGCGTAAATTGTAAGCACATACTGTTACATTACATTCATATAGAAGCAATATAGAAACTTATAAAATATTTTACTTATTATATAGAATTAGCTATAGAATAATGTATATACGATAGTTATTTATGTAATTTATGTGTTATAGTACCTAGAGGGAGCGCGTCTATGCGTGCAACGGCAATTCCAAATTTGACCATCCAATTGTCGCGTGCTGTTGCCGTTCATAATATAGAAGCAGCCAATGACAGTACGACAATGGTCATCATCAATTCATCAGCAGGACAATTATTATTTTTAGTTCATTATTCTGTCAAGTAGCCGTTTCACGAACAATATCAAAGTAAGTCGGACCTTGGACGCCTCGTCCTCGGTTTCGACGTGAACTAACGCAAAGATGATGATAATTGTTCTACTGCTAAGTTTATACTCCTTTATCATTTTCATTTTGAGTAATATAAAAGGTTATTACCTAGGAGCGTTAATTGAAACTACGTATACGATGCACAATTTTAAGGCTTTGGGTACACAAATAAGGAAACCTGTGACCTAATATTTTATGTATTGACAGTTTTTTTTGTTTATATTATCTTATCATGTTTGATCCTTAAGGTAGTCACTACTCATAAATAGATACGTACTGCGTACAAATATGTTAATCATATACAAGATGTCGTGAATAAGTAAATATAGCTATAGCTTATATTTAATTATTTTTTGGGTTACACTGGCACACTGCATACATTGTTTCAATTAATGTCCTTATGATCAACCCCATCAACATCAACCCCGTATAACTGTAGATAAATGTTAGGTACAAGTGAGAAAGAAGGATGGAGCTTTAGACCCTGTTCAGTGTGTTCCTGTTAGGGAAATGCTGTCGAAAACGAAAACGCCGATGCTACCTAGGTACTGAATATTTAACATAATCGGGCAGATTTATTTGATAACAAAATAATGATTTAAAAAAGGTACTGCATTTTTTAAATCTTTTATTAGCATTATTCACGCAATAATTTTAATCAAAGAATCTAAAACTTTATTTAATCGTCACTAAATAGTTTCTCCTGTAATAATTTTCATGAGCGTTTCCCTAACATCCTAGGTACACAGTAGAATGACGAATGTATGGGATTTGACGTTTATGACATGCGTTAATGACTGTCAGATACCTCAAATCCCATATTTTCGTCATTCTATTCCATCAAACGCCGGTTAACGAATTGCCACTTGTCTAGAGGGGCAGGATCCATCCCGCTTTCTCGCCCGAATCTCCAACCCTTCTTGTAAGAAATTGTGGCTTCTGTATATATTGATTGCAATAGCCATGTTTAGACTATAAATAAAAAATAAGTATAAAAAATAATTAACGTTAGTATATACATAGCTACTTAGTGTTCTTACCTGCGTCTAACTCTGGGCTTTTTTAGACTTTATCGATGTAAAATAAATGCCATGTCCATTATAATTATAAAGTAATATCTATTGTAATTTGTATTAATTACTTATTTACTTAATAAATTATTTTGTTGATATTAAGTACTTAGATATATCTAGTGAGAGTAAGCCGATATGTATTTTAGGTGATAAATTAAATTTAGGTAGGCACTTAAAGATGATTGTGATTGTGCATGTAGGACCTAAATACCTATATGAGATAAAAGCTCTAAGAAATCATAATAACTACCGATTCCGTCTTCATTCGGAAACAACTGTAGATACTTTACGGCAAGGTTGCAATTTTCAAAAATTCTTACTTGGTCGATGCTTAACCTGGATAATAAAAGGTATCAACTGCTACAAGTTTGTACATTTACAGTCAGGCTGTGCCTTAATGAATCAGTCAAGACAACTCTTCACTGAACTAACTATATTTGCTAATTTTTCCCAAGCTTTTTAAGCAAATAGTTCAGCATTTTCTTAGTAGAACTGATCATTAATATTCAGTGTCATCAACTGCATCATGATGATGAATGAGTTCAGTATTTTCATAGTCGAACTGATCATCATATTCAGTGTAACCAATAGGTAATTTTATCGATTTTAGTATTCGTATCGTTTCCAATATTTATTGATTTTAAAATTAACGCATCGTCCTAATCCACAGAAATGACAATCAACTGTACCTACATCTTAAAATAACGTATAATTATGATTCTGTGATACCCTAAGATATATGTATACTTTAATTATATAATTTTTCTTAAATTTTAATCATTCCTTTATGTATAACATTTTAGTGCTATAGATAATAGTTATTTAAGTACTTTATTTTAAGTATAGTTGCATTGTATATAAGGTAATCACGGTAGTTGTTTATCTATGAAATGGCACAATAAACCAAATACAAATTTACTGTAGTAGTTTATTTTAAGAATCTGCCTACACAGGTAGTTTTTACGAGTTATCTTATCCAATTCAATTGCTTTTAATCACTAGAAGGTGTCACATACTAGTAGATAATGTCGTTTTTTTTTTCAGGACAGTTACAGCAACGCAGATACGTAGCAGTTTATTTTATACTTGCCTATATGCTATTCGCGCTACAAGCTTTTGAAATTAGCACAACCCTGGCAGAAAGCCCAAGCTTTTGAAATCAGCACAACCCTGGCAGAAAGCTGATTGTTAAAAAGTTCTAATATTATCATATTACACTAGAGTACTCACCAAGAACAGTCAAACGAGCCCAAACACACATATTAAACCTTGTTTTATTAAAAATTTCCATGACCAACTACCGTCTCCATAAACTCGACGAGTTTCTAAGGCCATCTTCCAGTTCCATCATCAGACCCTGGTTACCAGCAAGCACCAAAGTACTCGTCAAGATTAATCCAACGAGCTTATTCTCGAGGGGATTGTAGTTTAATTACTGAGTTCCTAAGGCCATCTTCCAGCTCCATCCACAGACTCTGGTTACCGTCTAGAACCAAAGTACTCGTCAAGATGAATCAGATGAAACGGAACTCTATGAGGTTGCGTCGTTTCTTTACTGAGTTCCTATGACCACCTTCCAGCTCTATCATCAGAACAAACCCTGGTTACCATCTATAAAAAAGTACTGGCCAAGACGAATAAAATGAGTTTAAACTCAATGCGGTTGCGTTGTTTCATTTCAGAGCTTCTATGACTACTTTTCGGACCCTGATTAGTAAGGTAAAATAAAAGCTTTTCAAAAGTAATCACTGATTAGAAGAAAAAGAAAAAACTCTTCCAAACAATTCATATGCGCCTTCCTTTGACCATCTTCCAGCTCCATCATCAGATCATCACCATGTCATCATAATATTGCATTGTCACGCAATTTCCACATGTAAATTAAATTCCTGCTCATTCGGTAACCGAAAAGTGGATCAAATTTGATTTACAAGATTTGATGACAAACATCGGGCTTTTTTTGCTGCATTTGTCTTACTGACTTTACCTATTATTTTGCTAAAATCTGTGAATGCAGTTCATCAAAATATTTTATAAAGTTAGGACTAGTCTGTTACGTTTTGCTGTTACTATAACGGTTGAGGTACTACCCTTACTGCCCCTTTTCAAAAATAAAAATCGATGTTGCCAAGCGCAAACCTCATATGTTCCAAGAGTTTTCATGAGCCACGGGAATTGAAACAGAATACAGAAAGGCATCAGCTAATGGATATTTAATGACCATACTTCAATAAATGAAATGAAATATAATATAAAAGAATATTAAAGAATGAAATTTAATATAAAATGCGATTGACCCTCAAGGTATACTTAGTTTTAGCTTTAAAAATCAACTAAACAACGTCTTACAAACATCGACTGTGGATAATTAATATCGGCTACAAAATAATGACATATATTGGTAACACTAGCTCAGATTATTCCATGCGTAATCAGAAGTAATCACCCCTAGCGTATGCAAATTGTGTATAATAGATGTATTATGGAAATACGTGGCCAGCCGGAAACTTGGTAATTTCATAGATTTTGTTTTGTTTCTGTGGAATTAGTCATTTCACGCGACATTTCTGGGTAATAAAAGGTGACATGAATATTTCGTAATTACACTTACACATACGTCAATTTAAAGTTAACCCAAACATAGCCCTTTCCAACCGGTGAACCATTTTTTATATTTTTCGTGTATAACATATATTATGTTGTTATTTAGGCTTCAGGTAACTTACAAAAAATAGTAAAAAAAATCTTGTACCCCCCCTTTCCCCAGAAAAGTACTCGCACGATCGTGACGATCAGGAATAAATTGAGATGCGCACGATTGTGACTTTCAAGGAATTATTTGTGTTAATGGAATGAAAGACCGGTTTAATCAACTGTATATATATATGTATTATAATCATTCAATAATCTTATAATCAGTCTTTATAATTGAGCATTTCTTATTGGTTTATTTAGTCCTGTGTGTATTAAACTAACATTCTAAATCACATTTATAAAAAATACAACTTGCATTAACATTATCAGTCAAAACTTCTTTAGAATAATTAAATAATTAACGAAATAGTAATCATTTTGAGATCAACATTTTACAATCAAAGATACTAATTAATTATTGCC
The DNA here is from genome assembly GCA_949126895.1 of Eilema caniola. NCBI lineage: Eukaryota > Metazoa > Arthropoda > Insecta > Lepidoptera > Erebidae > Eilema > Eilema caniola. Next base: position 7,495,939 of record OX421460.1, on the reverse strand, counting down.
GTTGGTGTGGTATAATTGAAAACAATCTTTTCCCCGTGACATGCACAAGTAAACATTACATTTTACACAGCGAATTTTACTTCTACTTTTACATGTCTCCAACCTACAAGAACGTGGAGCAGACAGCTCGTCAAAGGTAGGTAGATGATCATAGCCATCATAACGTTTGGTATTAGAAGGTTTTGGCGGCATGTATTTTTTCTTTTGAGGTACCGTGGCCGCATCTTCAACATCTGTATCATGGCTTGATCTACGTTTTCTGTTTGGAGCACTCAACCAAGCATCTGCAACTTCCATTTTAAAGTCCAGCAAAGCAAATATCTTTTTTTTTGGGAGGTTTTTAGCTTCACAATCTATTTTGTATTTCCTCCAAGCATTTACTACTGCCAAATCCAAGAAATGAATGATTACTTTTAGTGTCCACTTTTTTGTTTTTATGAAGGTACGATAATATTCCATCATTTGGTCCAAAACATCCACTCCCCCCATGTGGTTATTGTAATTACAGACCACTTTGGGAATAGTTATATCCTTGTAAGATTTCGTTCGTTTGTCCCATCGTTTAATGTAGTCTATTTGATCAGCTCCAGTACAGTTAGATGCCATTAAAACCGCTTTATTATCTTTCCATTTGACTAAGCTTACAGAATCTCTTACAAATTGCTGGTGTTCTCCACGGTTCATTTTGCTGTCCTTCTTAAATTTTAGTGCTGTACGCCCTGGGATTCGGTTCATCATGATAGTTCCAGTACTATGCAGATTTTGTTGGCTCATTTCCTCTATCAAAGGGATAGTTGTGAAATAACGATCGTGGTAAATACAGCTACCGGGCGGAATAGTTTTAGTTAAATATATGACTACAGATGGACCTAAACCTAACGTACTACACATATTTCCGAACATAGTTTTAGCGCCTTTATAAATCTCAAAATCTACCATGAGGCCATTGCTAGTAGTAGTGACAAAATTTTTTAATCCTGTAGGTCGAGGCTTATTTCTAACAACCTGCCTAAATGCACATCGACCTGTAAAGGGTATCATCTGCTCGTCGATACTGTAATACCCTGGAACTCTCTCTAGCTTGTAACAGGCATCTCGCACTCGGTCTATCATTGGTTGGACTTTCCAAAGTGGATTAGGCAAAGTATTAAGTGGCGGTGTTTCTGAATCAACGACGTGCAACGAATTTCTGAGGAGAAGGAATCGATCGCGGCTCATGTTATCGGCTATTAGTGGTAATCTCGTTGATCCTCGCCAGTACATTGGTAAACGTGGATATGGAATGACCCCCATAATCAAGTGTATAGCAAATAGCTTTTTGATTTCTAGCTGTGTAGATTTTAGTTCTGTTCCATATTTACGTAAGTGATAAATATTTGAACAATGAGCTATCATTTCGAAGAATTCTTCGTTAAAATACTCATGGACGTACTCAATATGTGTCCTTACTGGCCCTGAGGGAAGACTTGGGTAGTTATGGTCTTTGTCAGTAAAGGCTATTTGCCTCCACATACCAGATCGACGAATGACTAAGTTTTCAGGAATTACCTCATTTAACGCCGGTGCCTGTTGTTCTGGAGGAAACCTAGGTGGCGCGGATGCAGATGACGTGCCTTCTACATCTAATATGGCAGTTTCTGGTAAGGGGTCATGGTCTTCCTCTTCAATGAGACTATTAAAAAATACGGGGTCAAACTGGTCATCTTCGTCTTCAAAATCGTCAATTTCGGAGATATTTCCGTCTTGTAAAACATTCAAAACGTCTTCGTCTCTCAAAACAGCACCTAAGGTAAAAAAAATCTTATCAAACTTCACAATAATATCAAAAAACAGTAACGAAAAAATGCATCTTACGTATTCAGAAATGCAGTAAAACCCGGATCGTCACGATCATGACGATGTAAGTTTAACGAACCACAAGCAGAACTGAAGTTATGTTATTACAATAAAAGTTTCACCTATATACTAATTCATATTAATTCTAAGCTTTCATAGCAAAAAACCGTCGCAAAATAACGAAAAAAGTGGATAAAAATATACTTACGTGATCGTGACCCACGACCGAAATGCGCGGCCATCCTTGACAGCTATCCACTGGCTACTGACGAGTTGAAACATGTCCTTGTATTTTTTAACGTAAACGCATACATCGACACGATCGATCGAGGCCGGTCGCGTTCAGTAAAACAAATGCAGTTGTATTGCAGATTTTTTTTTATCGATCGTCACGCTTATATTGAACCGGTTGGAAAGGGATAGGTACATATAAGTGGTCAGTTTATGCCATATTAATGTACTGAGTAGCCGATGAATTTCGACCCCAGTGTCCCACCTGAGGGATTCAGCCTCACAGTGGCAGATACTCTCATCAACCAGAAGAAATATTTGTAGCTGGCTGTCCAGCCGCAGATATTTCGTCTGAACTGTCTCACAAAAACCTGTGTTGTTCACAGGTTTTTGTAGAAAAAAAAGGTTGTCGCGATGTCTACTGTTCACAGAACTATAAAAACAATGTTGCTAACTGCGCTTTTATCCCTACAGAGGGCGCATCACCGTATAGGGCAATGTTAGCTGTCATCTACGTAAATTTCATTGTTTGCTTGATGATTTTTTATGAATAGAGTATATTCATAAAAAATCATCAATAATGCCGCTTTATTCAGTACCAGAAAGTAATGTTAGTGGAGTATATTTATTTCCTCAAAATGCCAAGCTAAAAAAATAGATTTTAACTATAGAGACAGAGGTTATGTCGGAAACACTTCAAGGATAGCGATTAAGTTGAAGAATCTGCCTACACAGGTAGTTTTTACGAGTTATCTTATCCAATTCAATTGCTTTTAATCACTAGAAGGTGTCACATACTAGTAGATAATGTCGTTTTTTTTCAGGACAGTTACAGTACAGCAACGCAGATAGGTACCTAAAAAGGAACATTTCCAACCCATAATAGTTGGATAGATACAGTGATTCAAGATAGAAACAGTGTTTTTTGTTGCATTAAGAGTTAAATAATACGATATATTTTAAAAAGACAGTATAATTTAAAGATTACCTTTCGATGAGGTTAGCTTTCTTTCCGGTTAAAGTTGCATCTCTTTTCCGTAATTCTGCTTTGAGTTGTTGCATATTTCAAGTTGAGTACAATTTTAGTTGTGCGTCGGCATTCCCATTGGCATAATTTTAACAGCCTTTTAGCTAATTCTTTATTGGTCTTTTGGCAACACTGAAAACGGCTCTGTGAGTACAACACACGGAACAGTAAAAAGTTTTTTCTGTTCTGTGGTACAACAGGAGTTTTGGTGGCTACACGAAAATGAACGCATGGCGGTATAATTTTATTTTTCTAAATTGGCGTGAATTCTAGTTTTAATATATAAAATGGTGTATTTTTAGACATAACGTCTTGGACAACGCACACAAGGGTAGGAAAGTGGCATACCTAGGTACTACAGTGAATTGTGACTTTTCGGATTCGCTTCAAATCTCCCTACGGAGGATTTAGTAGAGTCCCCACAACTTTACTGAGGCTGCAATCATCGTCATTTTTGCGCATTGCGCAGCTATCACAATAAACTTATCACTAATTTTCTGTGAATACACCTCTGTCTACCCCCTCAGGGATTTACAGCTGTAAGTATTTGTATGTATGTATATGACTCCATCACGCTGAAACGTCGTTTATCCCGTTTATTTTTGGAAAAGGTTCCCCTAGTTTTGGAGAATAGGGTTAGGATTCCAAGTGGGCGGAGCGACGAGATATAATTTTCTATCGTATTTCGAGGTAGTACCCCATCTTATAATAGGCCTAAGCATTAGCTAGTCAGGTTATTAAGTGATGTGATAAACGAGATGGCTGAGTATCATTGCCGTTAATTGAACGGCGCCGTTTAGTTAACTGCCTAGGCAGTTAATTGGACGGCTCAGTTCAGTTCAGTTCAGTTCTTGGTTTATGGCTCCGAATTGGACGGCTCATTAAGCTAGTTGGCGGCGACATATTATACACAGTCTGGCCATAAACATTTGAATTTGGAATCTGTCATTTTTATACGATTGTTCATTGAGTTTTCTAATTTCGACGCCAATACATTGTGCAATATTTTGCGATATTAAAATGGAGGCGGGTGATAAAAAGAACCGAATCGCTGTGATTGCATTACACAAAGGTTGGTGTGGAGCCAAATGCAATTTTTAAAACGCTTCATACGCTCGGTATTCGACAAATGTTTTATAATTATAATGCTAATATATAATGCTTAACACCTTCTAAAAATTGCATTACTTCAAAATATGGCCAACCTCACCACCACCCTGTTCCGCAACAACACCGGTTCGCTTCATCGGGATTTTTTTAAATTCTTTTGTGAAAGAATCGCGTAGATATTTTCACTCTTTGGAATTCACCTATGACAGAATAGTACATTATGGTACAAGTGTGTAAAGTTGGTGATTACGGCTGAAGCGTATTGAGACCCGAGCCGAGCGAGAGTCTAAATAGAGCCGAAGACGGTAATAAACAATACACAATGTATCATACGTCGTTTTTCATTTCACTTGTGAACAATATAATATTAAAATAGATATTTACCCTTGCAGTTTTTAGATAGTAAACATTCCATAACGTTAAGGACTTCACATCAATCACATCATACTTATATCGGACGTTGTACAGTATACTCGTATGTGTATTTATCGGGTGGTGTACTAGGTTCATAAATCGTTTATTTTTTAATACCACTTAGGTGGCAGACAAGCACACGGCCCACCTGATGGAAAGTGGTTACCGTGGCCTATGGACGTGTGCGTGGGATATAGTTCCTTTCGTACCGCACGGTTTGCATCATTTCTGGTCGCAATGTGTGAGGATGAACTCCCTGTCTATGGCGAGCGGTGCGGTGATAGAAAGTAGCTGTGGCATCATGTTAAACAATTCATCTGAGCATAAACCATTGTATAGGCGGTAGAACACACACAGTGAGGCAAAATCCCCCCTGAGGCTGAGAGGTTCCACAGCGCCTGCGAGTATGGGATTGTCGACGAGCCTCAACGCCCGTCTTTGTATCGATTCGAAGGGGTCAAGCTGGTATGCAGGTGCTCCGGCAAAAAGGTGATAGCAGTAGGTACTCCATATGGGGCCGAACTTGTGCCTTATAAAGAAGGAGTCGTTGCCCCGCAGTGAAGTACTGCTTCGCTCTGTTAAGCACTCCAAGTTTCATAGATGCCAGCCTGGCCTTGTCCTTCAAATGGTTGCGGTACTGGACGTCGCTTGAGATTTCGATGCCTAGGATCCCGATACTCGAGGAAATGGTAAGCGATGTACCCAGGAATTGCGGCGCTACAATAAATGGGGTTTTCTTAGCGGTGAATACACATACTTGTATCTTAGTGGGATTGCATTGGACTAGGTTTAGTCGACCCCAATCGGATACTCCCAAGAGAGAAGTCTCGATTTCGGACACAAGTTGATCGCGACTCTCCTTTACCTTGGACTGAGAGACATTTGCACGGCCCGTGTAACACGTGTCCCCGGTACTGTAGTCCGCATAGCAATGGATGGAGTCATCAGATAGCATATCATTGATATGCAGCAGAAACAGGGTCGGAGACAGCACGGAGCCTTGTGGGACACCAGCGTTTATATCCAAGCGGTCTGAGCAACTGCCATCAACGACGGCTTGGATACTTCTGTTGGACAAAAAGCTGGCAATCCATTCGCATAGTTCCTCAGGGAATCCATAGTATGGCAACTTCGTAAGAAGACCTCTGTGCCAGACCCGATTAAAGGCCTTCGCTATATCGAGGCTGACCGCTAGTGCCTCCCCCCGACTCTCGACGGCTTGCGCCCATCGGTTTGTGAGATACACAAGAAGGTCACCGACAGAGCGACGGTGGCGAAAGCCGTACTGTTGGTCGCTCAGTAGATCGTTTCCCTCCAGGTATCTCAAGAGCTGCGTATTAATAATGCTCTCCATAACCTTTGAAAGTAGGAAGGTTATAGCAATAGGCCTGTAATTGGACGCGTCGGTCCTGTCGCCTTTCTTAGGCACAGGATGTACGAACGCAGTCTTCCAAGAGGCCGGGACTTGTCTCGCGGAATAAGAGAGCGCGAAAAGGCGTGTAAGTACTGGGCACAACTCGGGCGCACAGTGCCTGAGCAGCATCGCCGGTATACCGTCCGGCCCACTCGACTTCCGAACATCTAAGGATTTAAGTTTTCGCCGAACCACCCGTTGCGTGATTTTTACTTCCGGCATAGAAGCACCACAGCTGGAGAGAATAGGTGGCTCGGCATTCCCATTATTCATAGTCGAGTTTGACGCAAAGAGATTACCCAAGAGATCGGCTTTCTCCTTAGCACCATGGGCCAGAATAACGTCGGGTTCTTGCAGCGGCGTATTTAGGTTATTATTGCTCCAGAATCAAAAAAATATTATGTCACAATTACCTTAGTAACAGTGTAGCTCCAAAACTCACTTCACTGGCGGAGTTACCCCGCATAACTTACCAATAAGACGATGTTGCTCCAAGCGTCGCCCTGATTCGCACCAAAACCATAATGACACTCACGCCATCTTACGGAAACTATGTGTACTACAAAAGTAACTTTATCGCACCAAGTAAAGGGTTGCTTCAGGACACTTATTACGCATTTAACTCAATTTTGTAATTTTTGCAAAAGTGACGGTCTCGCACCGGTAGTGCGATATACTGACTTTATAAGTCAGCTACAAGTTGAATACCTCTCCTCTATGATCTATGGTTAAACAACTTTGAGTTTTTTCTGTTCTGTGACTTTGAGTAACTCTCTCTACTCTATGCGCAGTACAATTTGTTGCTCTTTGTTTTATGAAAGTTAATCATATTTTATAATAATATTGTGGTAATATCTCGGTGCACGAATTAGTAGTATTTCATCTCTTTATCACTTGGGACTATTTACACCCTTTTTAGTTTTCTTTAAAGTTTCAAGTCTAAATAACAATTTATGATCGTAGTGACTGACTGTTAGGAGCTAGTGTGAGCAACACATAGTGATTAAATTCTCTCCTATACTCAAGCTTATAATGGATACGGATAATTTAACAAAACAGGTACACATGTTAAATTTTTAAATAATTTATACTAATGTACATAAGTATCTATTCTCTACAAAAAAATACCACATGTCATTTTTTATTTACTTGACCAGGCAGAGGAAGTTGAAGCCCTTAGTTCAATTTATGGCAATGAGTGGGTCATGGAGAGCGAAGCATCTAGATCGTATAGGATCACAATCGAAGACAATAAAAATATAGTAATATTATATGTTACCATGCCTGTTGATTATCCAACTCTTTCACCGCCAAAATATGAATTATCGGCGCCCTGGATGGAACGACAGGACAAGCAACAACTACATAAAGAATTAGACGAGGTTTATTTGTAAGTATTTTCTTAATTTATTATTTACTCCTATAAATCAAGATGCATGTGACTTGTTAGCATCAATAGCGAAGCATTTTGCTATCCCAACAGCCACATAATGTAAAAATTAATGTTGGAAAGTGAATTGTGTTTCTAAACTTACTTATTTTCATGCAGTATGATAATATTTTCATGAAGTGTAACATTTGCCAATGGAGCAGAGGCACCGTAATGCCCATATTTAGGTTGGTTAGGCCCTGAATTCAGCCTATACCAGAATTTGACCTGACATTTTGTAGTGAAAGAAGACTACATACCCCCAAGTGAGTGCTTTGGTTGCAACTGGAATTAAACATTACACACATCTTAATAATGATGATGATGAGACTAGTCCATGCAATACAATCCCTAACTCATAAGAGTGGTTGCAATTAGCATAATTATTGTGCTTGGTACTACAGTTTCAATTCAAATGACTCTAAAGTTCATTATTTTTAGAGGAAATATTGGAGAAACTGTAATATTTCAATGGGTGGAGAAAATAAGAGAGGTTTTACAGTCTATGAAAAAAGAAGAAAAAGAAGAACCAAAACCAGAAGCTGTAGGATTAGACTTGGCCCTCGTAAGTATTATAACGATAATGTATTCTAGCTGTGCGGAAAGTGTTTTTATTTGTTGTGCGGTGGCTGTGCTGAGCGTGAAGGCTGTTGCTACCCAATTAGCTGAACATAGATTAAACTGAACCAATCACAGGCTCAAGGGGCTCATGTTAATGTTAATGTTGATTAGCCCCTTTATTACATTTTTTGGTGGTCCATTAGTGAACATTTTCCAACCATATATTTTTTCTCAGGATATTTAAAGGCACTTGAGAAAAGATCATTCATAAAGAACATGTGATAATTAATACAAGTAATTTTTAGAACAGAATATGAAATAATTGTAGTTAGCTTTTTATTTTGCACATCTGATAATTATCAAGCTATAGAAATTATCTCAGCAACAAATGTCAACCAGTTCAAAAATAGACTAGACAAACATCTCCAAAACTGCAAAGAGTCCAAATAAGTGGTGCATAGTTGGATGCGGGCACTTACCAGTTGCTACAACTGCCTGCCTGCCTACAAATAATAATAATAATAATAAGATTGCTATGAGCCTCGATCAACACCATAAGAGGCTCTCGTTAAGCAGCTGGCTCAAGGGCCCAATGCAGAAGGCGGTACTCCTCGACACGGCACGTATTGTGAGGAGGTTCCTTTCTCTGGAGCCCTAGCCACCGGTAGCTCGGTCCTTGTGCCCGATGCCGGTGGGACTCCATTTTTTATACTTGTATATGTATTTAAAAATATAATTTATAAGATTACAAATGTAAATAAAGAGGAATAATAATAAAATCTGAAGGAAGCTGATACTCTCTTTTTCCCAATGTTTCAAATCAAAAGCTGTACAAGACACCTAAAACGTAAATTACGCGGCTTGATTGAAGCTAAATCATGTCCCTATCGATAGATACTCGAAAAAATTTTGCTTTAAAATTACGTCGATTTGTTGAATTTTGCTTTTTGACATGGCCACAGATGACATGACCTTTTCTGTATAGTATTATCAATTGTTGCATGTAACTAATGAAATTAATAACATTGAAGATCATCATGATTAGTAGCTATTTAACAAATCGTATTCTCGAAATTATCATTATGTATTATAGTTGGACATCAAGTGCCCACCTATAACCCATGGAGAAGTCATTGTAGACCGGAAGAGCTCATTCCAAGGGCATGCTGCAGAAGTACACTCCACAGATGATGTCGAGTAAGTGCAATATAACAAATTTTCTTAAGTTATGCTGATATTTCTTAGATGATCTAGGGTGATTTCCTTGCTGAGTGACCATTAGAATGATATGATATGTAAAAAAAAAATCGAATGCTTGCCTTTTGTTCTCTTTACAAACAGTATTTGTATTCTTCATCCTAGCGTTGGAGTCGGGCCCGTTTTACCAGTCTAATTTTGGCTACACTTCGATATTTTCTGTGAAGTGACTGCCATGTGATCTCCACAACCCAAAGGTGAGACTGAAGCCAGTTGTTGGATTTTTCAGGAGTCCAACTATCCATAACGACTGCCATAGATGTTGGTATGGCAACCAGGACTGACGGGTTATCATACTCTCGAAGGCACAACCAGACCAATGCAAATACATATGTTCATATATTATTTATTTCAAATTTCAAAACGGAAGTACAATATTACATATAACAGTATTTGTTATTCAATATTTGCATTGAGCGCGGATCGAACTCGCGCATTCTGCGTGGCCGCCGCGTTCATTACAACTACACCACATAGGCTTTACAAACATCATTAACTTGTCTAATTTGTTTGAGTAGTATACAAGTTTGTTTATCATATATTCTTGCATGTGACATTATCTAAATTTCAGGGCTGTCCTTACCAAATTGAAACTTAACAAAAAGATTCAAAATGCCACTCACAATATGTATGCATACCGCATAGAGCGGCAGACACCCAAGGGTACAACCATCATACAAGACTGTGAGGATGACGGTGAGGTGAATGCTGGAAACAGGATGTTGCACCTTATGCAAATATTAGACCAGAAGAATACTTTGGTAGTGGTTTCACGGTGGTAAGTAATACCTGTACCATTATATTATTATCTACTGTAGTGCTGTAATCTATTCTGTAGAAATACCTAGATCAACACCAGACACAGTAAGGTCCTTTTCCCTATGAATCCATCACGGCATGTTCTATTTCTTAATAATACTATGTGTTAGGTTATGTTATGATTAGGAGTATGACAATAAATTTATTTCGAATTTCAAAAAGGAAGTGCAAAATTACATTTAAAAGTATTTGTAATTTTACGTTAAAATATTACATACATAAATCACGCCTGTAAATTCCTGAAGGGGTAGGCAGAAGTGTATTAACACTCACATTTCGCCAACTATGAATTTTGGTCCCACGTAATTGAGGCTGAGGCTGAGCCTATTGCCGTCAAGCGGACACTTAGTCGTGGGCTGTATGTTTACTGTCGGATGGAGAACGGCCCTGTCCCTTAAGCCACAGATCGACGGGCGAGTAAAGACCGCGGTTTTATGGCTCGTCGGTAAAGCTCGCCGGTGTATCATTGCAAAACCGCGGTTTTAAATACCGCCGAGCCTGGCTCGCGGCTCGTCGTCATGCTATATTTTTTACTCGGCTGTCGATCATTTGTATATGTGACAAAGCTTGCCTTTTTTCAATCCAATTTCTAACCCACACTTTAGGGCGTTTTCTTTTTTTTTTTTAATTTCGTAATATCCTATGGCGAGATAACACAAGGCTTCAGACTCGGAACAAGACATGTTTGCGACTGTTTTGCTCGCTAGTCGATCAGCACCAACGAGCCGCGAGCCAGGCTCGTCGGTATTTAAAACCGCGGTCTTTACTCGCCCGTCGATCAGTGGCTTTAGTCGCCTTCCACGACACACGAAGAGACGGGGTGGCAATATATGATAATAAAAGTTATTCATTTTTTTCCAGGTATGGTGGTATTCAACTAGGGCCCGACCGGTTTCGTCACATTAATAACGCCACTAGGCAAGCGATTCAGCAAGCAGGCTTATTAAAGAAATGACAATCAGCCAAGTAAATCCTCGGGATCTCGAGTTATTGCGTCTCCCGCACCCTGGGATGACCCAGCACCACCTGTGCTGTTTATAATCGGATGTTTAACTTTACAACTAACATGTCCTACGGTATAAGTATGTAACAGAGCCTGGTTTTTGATTAGGCATGAGGGGCAGAAAGGGGATTGTTTGGCTAGGATCAATATGTCATGAAAAGCCTGATATTTATTGCCATTATACTGTACGACATTATTTGAAAATAGCAAGTAAAGCAACCGTATATTTAAGCAGCTACTATATGTAAAATTAGTTTATGTCTATAATCATACTATTACACTATACTACTTCTATTTTTTTATAGAAATTTGTAATGTTTTCGAAGGCCTTTATAATGCAATGTTATAGTAGAATGTTATAAAGGTAATAATGATATTAATGGGAATGGTGCCCTGATGACTGTTTATATTTTCTTTATATATATGCAACAATTATTATAAAATGCTTTGGCCATTTTTTTTTTTTTTTTTTTTACGTGCGGGAAATCCCCACGGATACCCCCCCCTTCGGAGCCGAAGGGGGAGGTTATGTCGGACTCGAACCGACTAAACCGCACGCCGTCTGTGGGTCGATGTGCTAGGCCGAAGGTGAGGTTGTCTTGTGACATATCCCTCGCACCCCGGCTGACCCAGGGCCATTCCTCTCGGTCTGGCCCTCCTCAGGAGGGGGGACCACGCGGTCCCCAACTCGCCCCCGGTATGGGGGGGGGCGCGCATCGTCCTACGATGCGCGCCGCCGCCGTGGCCTGCTTCTGCTAGAGTGACGAGCGGCTCCACCCGTCACCCTCAGGCCCGCGCTCATGGGGGGCGGAGGTCGGTTTGCGCCCTCCGACGCCCGAGCCGCCTTCGAACGCGGCCAGCGATGTCCGCGAGTCTTTCTCGCTCGCTGCGCCGCGCCCGCTCTGCTGTCTCCTTCACGAGCATGACCTGCTCGCAGAAGGAGGCGCTGGCCGCCCACGCATCCGCGCAGCGGACCATCGCCGCGAGCAGGGTGGAGAGCGTAAGCACTCTCACCCCCAGGGCCGTCACAAGCTCCCGCCTCGGCATGCTTTGGCCATAATGAAGTCCAACTGTACAAACCAGGCTTATTTATAATATGGTTTCAGTTGACTTGATACCCATTCAAATTGATTACTATATATAACAAAATCCCTGTCTGCCAACTGGACTACTGTCTGATGATACATTTATTTTATTACATAAGAAAAGGGGCAATCTGAAAGCCATCAATCTAAAATCTCTGCCTCATTCTAGTGTAAATACTGGTCTCATCCAATGCTTTCACCTCAGAGGTTGGTCAAACTTTCTTTATAATTCAGACTTCGTCCTACTGATGTTATTCATAAAAAATATTAGTTAACTGGTGTCTATATAAATTGTGATATCTAACTATTATACCGAATTATCTAATGTGATTCAATTAATTTGGTACTGTCACATCAATTATAGATTTAGTACTGTGTACTCGTTCGTATATTTAATCTTATCTATAACTTAATCGTATATTTAACTTAACAAAGTATTAACTTTGGATATTTACCATGTTTAATCATATATATCCCATTATTAACTATGATATTAATGTTAGTGACCATGATAGTGTTAATATTTTGATCTTAGTAGGTTTTAAAAATAGAATTAAGACTTTTTAATTATTATATGTGTCAATATATTATGTAGTAGAAATTGAATTCAATTACAATTTATGTCTGTCTGATTAAAAATAAAGTAGTAATGATTTTTCTACTGAATTTCACGCCCACATTGATGTATGAAGCTTGTTATTTTAAGCTTTTTCAATTTTCTTGAATGTAAACATAACCATAAAAGTGTCTATGATTGTACTCTGTAGATCTACAGAATTAGGTGTAACAGCAAACCAAAGGTATAAATAATATATACTTTATATCAATATTTTACAATTCCATGATCATGTTACAGATATTACATTACATGTATGTTGTGTTTTGCTATCTTCTGTTCCTTGTGTTATTGTCTGTTGTTTTAACTGTAATGCATTTCTTGTCTAAGAATCTTAATAAGTCCTGTAACAAAGATAAACTTTAATGAGAACTAGTAAAGTTTGTGACAAAATATAAGTTGTTTATCATTATGTAGTCCAACCAAATTTCAAAGATTACAGTAGCAACGTTGTTGGTTAGCATTTTATATATCACTAGCGATCCGCCCCGGCTTCGCATGGGTGGTAAAAACATTCCCGTGGAAATCCAATTTAGCCTATGTTACTCAGGATGAATGCAGCTTTCCAATGGTGAAAGAATTTTTGAAATTGGGACAGTATGTAGTGCTTGAGTTTATTCATTACAAACATACAAATCTTTGTAGAATATACTGCTTCCGGGCTGATTGGCCGTGGTCCATGTGAAACTTGCGTTGTGAAACGCAAGTTTCACATGGACCACAGCCAATCAGCCCGGAAGCAGTATATTCTACATGCAACGCCGGCCGTGAAAGCCTGAAGACTTATATACAAATCTTTCCTCTTTATATTAGTAGTGTAGATAATTTCATTTGACATAGGTACCTTCGAATCATAACGATGCCCATACGATACTAAATCCTTGTGAATGACATCAATGTTAACGGGTTCATACTTGAGTATAGCTTCTCTCAGGTCACGTCGACTTGATACGTAGTTGTGGAATGCTATATGTAAAGGTACGCGACAAGAGTGGATCTGTAACATTTTGAATAAAATATTTGAGTACACACCGAATTGGTAATGAATGACATGACATTAAAAGTGCCTTTACTCAGTCTTTCGCGAGGGAAAACCGCATTTGCGTGAAAAAGAGCGCGTGTATAAAGACGTTGCGTGTTCTAGGAACGTCCAGGATTGCGTGGCGGAATGCCAGCACGCATAACCGCGCAATGGTGGGAGAAAGAGTCGTGAACTTCACTTAGTGACTAGTTTTGATCTACAATGCCTAGCGTTAAATATTATTTAATGGCACAATACTTTTGAAAAGCCTTTACAAAAACTGCGATTTGGTAAATTTAAAAAGAAATTCTCACAATAAAGTAAAAAGCTTTGCTGAACAAAAGTTGATTTACTATTTAGATTGAAAAAAGTAAATGTACAAGAGGAATGCTCTGACTGTTGAGCTACTGCGCCGTGTCTGGACTTTTACCAATTTAAATACATTTTAATTTGCTTTAAAATTTTATTAAATAGTTGGTTTTATTTGTAACTTTTGTTCTAAATCACATTTTTAAATCTTTGCTGAAATAGTAAATATATATAAAATAATATTTATCTTCACATGAGCTGAAGTATATTAAGTATCAACCTATACAGTCTGACGTAAATATGTATAGGCACTAAATCTTGCTGATTAAATAATAAATAACATACCTTAGCTTTCTCTTTTTTCTGAAACACCCAATCCTCTGAATTACAATCCACACTCCTAATATTTGGCACTGTACTTGTAATTTCATAAGAATTAACATTTTCTTTACTGTTCTCTTCCTTCCTTGGAGATGCAATATTCTTACTTACTTGCCTCGGAGACTCAATATTGTTACTAACTTGCCTCGGAGATTCAGAACCATTAATTGAACTTCCTTTTCTTGGGGATTTTACATTGACAGTGTGTCTAAGAAATGTATGATTTATTTGTGGTAATTCATTTGATTTGTGCTTTGGTTTTTTCGATGATGATGGTTGATCATCATCGGAATAGGGTTCCATTATCGGATGTGTTTGGTTATATAAATGTGTGAGAATTTGTATAGCTGAAAATTATAGATTTATTTAAGAAACAATGAGCTTTTATGAGCAAATAAGTGAATAGTAATAAAATTCTAGGATATGCTACACATGGATGGTCAGACAGCAGTCCTGGTTGTAAAACCCAATACGCCAAAATAATGGTTAGAAGTAAGAAAGTGGATCAGGAACTTGCAGTACTTGTGTGGCTTTAATTAAGACAAACTATTTGGAAGAAGTTACCTCTTTTCCTTTTGAAAGGTTTCAGTCCATATTTATCTAATTCCTTATTCCGTTGAGGTGTTGTCAGCGATGCATAGTCTATTATCGGTGTAACTTCTTCTGTTTTAATTAAGTACTTGCTATTTTTAGGTGTCACTATGGAAAATAGTTTGTTTCTTTGGTTATCATGTATGATCTGATCACTTTTTACTTGCTGTTTAATATCTACTTCAGGTAAAAAACTTTCACCTAAAGCATTATTTTCAGCAGTAACTGAATGCTTTAAAGATTTTGTGGGGCCTCCGAGTTCAGTGTCTATAACAGATATTTCTCCAAAATCATTACTATAATTAGCCATAGAATAATCAAGTTTTGATTTATGAAGAGAATAGTCGAGTTCTTTGTCTGTTAGATCGAATACTTCAGATTTTTGACTGCAATTTAATATGAAATCATTATCTCTGTCAACTATTTCTATATCATTATAAAATTGAGATTTTGAAGAATTACATCTTGAATAAATCAAACTTTTGTTGCTAGTATCCTTAGAGTTGTTTTCTATATCTTTGTCATCAGGTAAATAATCACAAACTTCATCATAATCTATTGAAATATCATCCTTTTTTCCAAGACTACTGTTGTTTGGTGTATTTTCAGTTGTTGTAATCTGCCTTGGAGAAGTTATTTTTTCTGTACATTCATCTGATGATTGAGTTAAATCAATATCTTTACTATCATTACTGGTATTATGAGCACTATCATTGGCATTGTAATTTTCGTCGACATCAATATTTTCCTTACTGTCTGAGTGTTCATGAATGAAATCATCATAGAAACTTTGGTGACAGTCTTTAGAGGATCCTTTTTTTGTAAAGTTATTATGTTTTTCAGATTGACTTAAATCAAAAACTTGGTTATCTTGAGTGACTACAGAATGCTTCACTTTACCATTAGCACCTATATATTCCTCTTCATTTAAAATTATTGTGTCGTCTTGGCATGTTTGGTAATTTTGTGAATTGCCCACATCAATTTCAGGTAAGTCATTAATATCAAGACTAGATTTGGATGACTGAGTTAAATCAACAGATACAGTTTCTTTATTGGTAACCTTTCCCAATATCAACCTGTTATCATCTTCATTAGAGCTTTGAGTTAAATCAATATCATCACATGGAGTTACGCACATCTTATTTATTGCTGTAATGGTTTCGGGTTCTGTATATGCTATTCTGTTATTTTTAGTCAGATCTATATCTACATTTTGGCCTGATATACTGTCTAAGCTATTAGCTTTGAATACTTCTTTTTGGCTTAAATTGTTATCTGGGTGTAGTACAACAAAATTGAAATCACTATAGATATGACAATTCTTTTCTACTAATGACATCTCTTTAGGGCTTTGTGTCAAATCTATTTCTTTTATATTATGGTGAATACCTTGTGATGCAGTAACAGCACATTCAGTCAACTCCATTAGATCATTTGATTTTCTTTTTGTTGTGTTTGTAGACATGAGCACAGGCTGCTCAAAATTAATATCAGTTACATATGCACATTCAGTTAAATCCATACAATTTGTTCCTTCTGTAAATACCCTAGTTTTCTCTTCTTGTGATAAAACTGGTTTAGATATTTCATTTATACCACTCACTTCATCATCAAATATATCTGGAGAACAACTTCTGTATTGCTGTATTGGACATTTTGTAATATCCATGGCAGGTGATTTCACTGTAGGGTTTTCAGGCATATAAACTTCTTGATCAATATTGCTTGAATTATCATGATCTATATTATTTTTTCTTTCTACATCTATTTCTACTTTATTTGTATCATAAACTATATCTGTAACATCCTTAATGTGCTTAGGTTTAATAATTGCATATGCAGACTTAATGGGTCCACTAAGTATTACATCTAGCTCATCCTGTGAACTTATAATTTCACTGAAATCCATTGTGCTTTTATTAAATTGCACAGGACTGACAGGTCTTCCAGGTATTTCAGAATAATTTCTTAGTAATGATCCTATAGTAGTAGACCTTTCAATTAAATTTGCTAAAGTATCAACATAGAAAATATCATTATTCCTCATAAGGTCATATTCTAAATTAGATGCTATGTTATAAATTGGTGTATAAGACTGCTTTGATGAAACTACAGTAAACTTGTGATCTGCAGACTTAATTAATAGTTCAGAATATTTATTTCTTATTTTGCTATCTCTTTCTTCTTCAGTTGTATTAAGGAGTTTATACTGCCTTTTGTGTTTTTTCACTTTTTTGTTAGTAGCGGTTATTTTATTTTCAGGGACCTTAAAACCATATTCTTGTAAGGTTGTTCTTATTTTTGCAATCCTACTCTGTGTAGTTAATGATTGGGAAGTAGAAGCATCATCAAAAGTTTCAGTTTGAAGTGATTTTGACAAAGCAATAGCTACCTGCAGCTGCTCAGAGTCAACATCAAGCCCAGACTTCTTACAAACATTGTCAAATTCTTTAGTGTATGATATTAAATCATTTTTCTTTCCTTTTAAGGCAGTCCTTATGTCTTTTTGGCCCTTAATACACTTGCTGACCTTTCGAGCCTTTGGTTTCACCACTTTCTGGGTAGTTTTGGGACCTTTACAGTTTGGTTTAGTCTCCTGAAAGTCAGAAAGACTTTCTTCCATGCCAGTCTTGCTCACAAAGTATTTACTTTTAACACATTCTCTGGAATTCAAAAAATAAAACAAATTACTTATTTAGAACATTTTATTTACTCCATGATGTAAAATAAATATTTACCTAGTGTTAGCTATGCTCATACTACTATTTATATGGCAGATCCACTCTTTCACTCTCTTCTATTGATTTTTTGATAGCTTCAACTGATCTGTTGGGCAGCCCACTGGCAATCATCTGTCTTCTCTCAACTTCTTCTATGGGATCTTCATATAGACCATCTACTGCCTTGCGTAAATTTGCAGTAACTGGAACGAAACTAAAACCCAGGAAATACCCATTAAGTAAAACAGCATTCATATTATGCGCTTTTCAGCGACCTTATCAGTAAGTATAAATAGTATATATACCTTTTAAAAGTACACAATTGCATTACAATGTAAATTTTATAACTATATAAGATCAACATGACAATGATTTTACAAACTTGCACGCAACATGATATAAACAAAATCACAGAGAAGTTTGGTTGGTTAGTTCGTTAATATCAACATTGATTATTAATTTACTGAACATTTATTGCACTGCATATGCATAACAAACAAGGATGTATTTATTGTATAAAAACAAGTAATGTAGATTCCATGAGTCAACCTCAAAATTTTTAATTTGGGAACTACGTTTGTTAGTTAAAATTTACTCACTGAAAAAATATTCCACATGCTAAACCTAAAGTTAGCGCACTAATTCCTAATATATTCCGAAATGTTGCTGCTGGAGTACCTCTAATATGTCTTGGTTTCCATTTTGACGTATCTACTCCAATAGCCATTTTTGAATTGTGGTACGGTCCGCTTCCGCTCCGCTCTGTTCACTCCGCTTCGCTGCGCCACTTCGTGTTCCGTCCGCGTTTGGACTTTTGGATATTCCGAAACATTAATTCAATGTTCTTTCACTAAAAATAACAAACATTTTGTCTTGTATATTGAACCCAAAATTATTTATTAGGATTGAAATTACGGAATCAAAATGAAAGATTTTTATAATTATTCTGTGCGTAACGTAACGTGGGGCTTGATTCTGCTAAGTGCTAATTTATATAGGGCGGCTACGGCTCATATTTTCGCTACAAAACATCTCTATGGTTTTCGACAACATTTTTAATGTTGTTTGGCACTTAACAACCAGCAGCTAGATAATATTTCTCTAAACTAAAGTGAGAAACATCATAAAAATGTTGTGAAAAACCATAGAGATGTAATTCTCTACATGTTTACTTTTGTTACAGGGTTTATACCTCATTTAAGTCGCATTAATGTCGTAATCGGTATTTTTTAAACATCAAATCGAGGCAAAAATAATGAGCCATCACCAAGTGCCATCAATGTCCAGTATAAACAGCAAAACTTACTTAATTTATCAAAAAGTTGAAATATCACAAAGTGACACTAAATTGAATTTAAAACTAGAAACTTGATTATGTTTTCCAATCGAATTGAAAATTAGCAGAATTGGCCAGATGGTTGAAATAAAACGTCAATACCTATGTGACAATCACACAACCAATAACAAGTCAAGTTCACAAGGTTCACTAGGGATGACAAAGATGGTGCGCAATATCGATACTTCGACTTTTTGACCATGTATCAACTCACTATCTTTTGCCCGTGGTTCATCCGCGTGGATGTCGCTTATCGCCTATGTATAACATAATTTTAGAAAAATCGATTTAATGGTTGAGGCATGAAAGCGTAACAGACAGGCATATAGAAAGGTAGAGTTAGTTACGTATTTATAATATTAGTATGAAAATGGATTTAGGGAAACTTCTCATTATTTAAAAAAAATGTTGTGTGTGTTGTGTTGTTATTGTATATTTGTAATAAATACTTAAATAATAATATGAATGGGCCTAGTCCATTCTAATATTATAAATGTGAAAGTAATTCAGTCTGTCTACTGTTCTGCTTTCACGCCAAGTAACCAGTTTTCATGAAATTTGGTACAAACTTAGATTAGACTTTGAGAAAGGACATAGGCAATGTTATAAACCGATAACCGACTTCCACGCGTGTGGAGTAAAAGCTGTTTTATATAACTATATTCATAACTCAGCCTCGTCGATTACATTATTGAGGAGAAGACCCGAAATAATTTGCTAACTACTATATAACCTGCCCCAGATGGATATTGTTATGAACAACTTCCAAGTGTCACCCCATCGATGGTAATCGTTTTCGGTATGACATCTTCAGTGAACATGCCCTTGGTTTTGTATAAGTTTACAACTTTATAATTTGTAGGTACCTTTATTCTGACCTTGTAAATTTGAGCTCCGTAAAAGGAATTTAGCATTGTTTACATTAAATTAGTTTTACGGAGCTCAAATTGTATTATGCCAATTTAGTTAAGAATTTCTAGTGTCAAGTACTTATCGTATATTAAAATATTAAAGTCAAGTCATCAAGCTGAAGTGGATTCTTCGTGGAATTGAGGCCACCGAAATCGATTCTAAAAAATCGATTCTTCTTAGTGAACCATCGACAAAATTCAGAGTTGAGTAACTCATCCCTACGGTTCACACACTTCAACTACACACTTCTGCACACTTCACACAATCCAACTCAGCTGAGTTGTTGTTATTATCTTGATTTTCCTGTTGAAATAATATTTTAAAATGTCTTTAATGCAAAATTTATCATATGAGGAATATAAAAATGCTTTGAAGTTGAGCCTGCGTCAATGTGATATCATTGCAAGACTAGCTGATTTACAGTAAGTACCCATTACATACTTTAAAAAGTACCTCCTCGTTTTTAATTAATAACAAAAACTTAATAATGTTTCAGAATAACATTTACCGATGACAAGAAACCAGGTGAACAACTGGTAAAAACGTTAGACCGTGCAGGTTGTTCTGCAAATCAGTATAAGAAATATGTCTCTACAGCGCTGAGTGTAAAAGCCATTACAACATACTACAGACCGCGGTCTAAAGTAGCCATATTAATAGCTAACGATAAGTACTTACATTTATCTAAATTGGCTACACCATCAGTCGATTGTGAGTCGTTAGCTGCATATTTAAAAAACATGGGCTTTATTGTCATAATAATAAAGAACACTACAAGTGGGCAGCTAGCAAGTATTTTAACAAATATATTTGGTGTTCTCGAGCAAGATTCATACTGTAAGTATTTTGAAGTACTAATATATTTTTTATTTTACTAGTAGGTAGATAGTTTTTTTATACCTCTAAGGCTGCAGACGAGCACATGGCCCATATTGTTCTATATTGTTTCACAAACATTTGGTACACTTACTGTAGTTGCCTCAATATTACCTGAAGTGCTGTACTTGTTATTTCTTGATGTTGTCTCTACCCAGTGTAATACTGTTCAATGATCCATAGTGCTCAGAGGCTACCAAGATTCCCACGATAAAACTAGCCTTGGTGCTATTTCCGGCTATACTTTATCTTTGTGCTAAGTTTCATACAGATTCATTCAGCCATTTTGCAGGAAAAGTAACTAACATCTACCCTTCCAAACTTTTCAACAAATTTCATGGCAATATCATCTGCATGGATAAATTATATATAAAAATGTGAAATTGATTTGTTTATGCTTTAAAACTAAAAAGATTTATAAAAACAAAAGAACTGAAATTTAGGACCCAATATACAGACAACCTGCTTCAAAGTTGGTTTTAATATTTCTTACGTACTCCCCATAATTATTTACATAAATATAAAATTCTTTATTTCAGGCTTTTTCTTCTATGCTGGTCATGGTTGTCAACTTGTCAATACAAAAATCATGTTAGGCATAGATTGTCCTGCACAAAATATACATTTAGAACACTGTATCACTGAAAATTTCATCTTGAAACTGGCTGAAAAAAGCAAACTCGATCTTTGTATACTCATTATGGACATGTGTAGGATATATTTGGACAGGTATAGTATTTAAACTTCTTGCAATATGTGTCAATAAACATAAACTGCTACTGGAGAAATTCTCAATTTCCTAGTAGCATTAAAACTGAGAATTGCTCCATGTGTAACTTATAAAATCAAGATATTAATAAGTATTAATATTTCCAGGAAAGCCAACCCTGAAATCTACTCCTCAATCCACACTGTAGATGGATACTTTATACACAATAATCTTCTGATTACTTACTCAACAATGACGTCACAGGCTGCTTATGAGGTATTACAAATCGAATGTTCCAAGAGCATGGCCGTTGATGTCACATATGAATTACAAACGGGAGATACAGAGAGAATTATCCCTGGGGCTAGTCAGTATGTCAATGTTTTGTGTACGAGGATTACGGATGATTTAGATGTCAGCAGGATGTTAGATAAAGTTCATGAAGGTTTGTAAAATATTTTTTTAAACTATCTACTTGTGTATTTTATAGTTCATGCTGTATAGCATAGGTTCCCAACAGTGGACGTATGTATCATATCGGATGCTGAAGCTTTTCGTTTATTAGAGTGTTAGTACAGTTTTCATTCATCATATACAGCTGGGCATTGGTTTAGTGCAGCAGCCAATTTACTGTCTAGGAAAAAGAGTAGACCTATCATGATGAGTTCAGAGGGAGACAGATTTAGGAGGTATAAAGAGTGTACGCATGGATGTGTAGGTCCCATCTCTCATGCTCATAATGGGCTTGCAGATTGCCAAGCGAGTTGATATCAATTGATTTGCGATTGAGCCACCAGCCTCAACCTTCTCATTGATATTTTATGCTTATTATTTAATTTTGTTTTGTGGTTTTATTTTTTGTATTTGGCTTTATGCAGTTCCCCAATGCTGGGTACTCTAGCTTTGCGTAATATTGTTTTGCATTTTATGCAGTTTGCGCAAATGTTACACCTTGAAATAAAACTATTTTACAAGGATTCTATTGCGATTTATTTGATGTTATTTTATTATTTAAATTGGTTACTTTACAGTGTCACTGGCTGTTAGTTTGATTTTGAACTTTTTGATTCATTTATAATTTTGTTAGAAATACTTTATATTATGTACAGAATACTTATGTTTAAAAATTTATAAATAAATCAATAATCTCGATCACCAGTAGCATGATTTGATAACAAAAAGAGAGAGGAAAAATTAAATGTTAACTGATAAATCAGATAACAGACAGACATAAACTGAATGATTAACTATTATGTAAAGGAGAGTGTTGGATCTTTTTTCTTGGAAAGGAGATCTGTAGGTAGACCATAAAAGTTTGGGAACCTATGCTCTATAGTACCTACAGCCGTCAGCATATGTGGTACGGCCATACAAGTCGAACGCCCTAAAAGAACAAGCGAACGAGACAGAAATTAAGAGTTATGAGAAGTGATGGCTTTTCGAGCGTTTTGCTACAGTGCTGCTACTGATAATTTGGACATTCAATAACACTATGCCCAGTTCGGAACTACGTGCGCTGCGCAAGTGTTAACGGAATATTTCCATTCGAATATTTTATATCCATTCTATACAATTTATTCCCCATTCGCTCTACAAGTTTCGCCTGGAACATTCTTTACCTACGTTAAATTTTTTTCGTCTACCGCCTGAAATTTAATTTAAATCGAATTTGTTTCAGACATAGAACACTCTTTGAAAAAACAAAGACCCATAAAAGTACAGTGTGGTGTTCAGAAAAGGTCTTTATATGATCCGAGTACTGGTGAGTGGGATTTCGAAAACACATTTTTAGATAAGCGGGTATATGTAAATAAAAGAAAGGACATGAGGCGGACGAGACCCATGTCGGTATCCCGCTCGTCCCGTCCCACGGCCTTTCTGTTTATTCCGCGCTCAGACTAAAAGAATAACGTTCAGAACTAGCGAGTGAAATCCCGCGCCTATTTTGATTGTCGCATCTATTCCTAAACTAAAAGTAACGTATTAGACGATTGCAGCCCACTACTGAAAATATGCCTCTCCCAATATGCACCGTAGTACCCGATCCTCGCCTTGCGCATGCTGTCTGTCTATCCCGACTACACTTCAACCAACGATTCTGTGAAATGGTCAAAATAGGAACTACGGTTGTCACTGTCAAATGCATACTGTTTTATTCCAAATCAAAGACGATTCAGCATGATTTGGCGTTCTTGAAAGGAAACTGGCGGCCTCCTTCAGTTCACGGGAATGTTGGTTTTACTATACCTCTTTCAGGGCATCTTGCTGGGCAGAGACAATTTTTCATGTTTTTTTTTCGTATCAATGTTTTTCAAAAAAGTCTATTGTTTCAAGAACTTGATCGTCAATAATTTGCTTGTATGCTAAGTAGATATAGTGAGGCGCCGTCATTTGGGCCTACAAGCAACAATTTTTGTCATGCTTAATTTTTTCAGAGATTCGTAGTTAGAAATACCTAATCAATATTTCTTTTTTAGGTGATCCAGCAGCGCTTGTGGAAACGTTATCGGAGGCAACAAAGGATCACAATGAACATATTACTATTATAAGCCCTTAACATTTTTATAATCACATATAGTTATAAGAAATATTTTTAATTTAAACCAAAGTGTGCTAGATACGTAACTAAAAACTTATCTTTAGAGCGAGCTGTTGCCCGCGGCTTCGTCGGCGTGCATATCGGTTATTACGACCAAAATACTTTTTTCTAGTCATCTCTCTAACTTTAATTCCCTGAACCCTTTCAAGCTTTATTTTCTCTGTATCTTTTCCGAGGCTCTGGTCATCTCTGTACAAAATCTAACCTGAATCGGCCCACTGGTTTAGGCATGAAAGCGAACAAACAGATAGACAGACCCTTCGCATTTATAATATTAGTACACGGTTCTATATGTCAGAGGAGAACCTACGTGTGCCACGCCGGCGCCGTCCATCGCGGAAATGGCTTAAAAAACTGAAGATAAAAAAAAATTGGCGCAAATTCAGTACATGGATAGATTTTGTTGCGACGCTTAGTAATAAAATGATGTCTTCCAGGCTACCACTACTAGGCTAGGACTAGGCTACTCAAAGAAAACGTCTTAAGAAAACGTAAATATAATAATTAGAATAAGTACATAATATTTTTGAATAAGTACATAATATTTTTGAATATATTGAATGATGATATAAATTATATTATTTTTGACAATTTATTAAGTTCCTGTTTTATAATATTTTATACACAGAATAAACGATTTTTCATTTGAATGGTTTTTTTTGCAAATTGTGCTTAGTGATTCTAGATTACAATGTCCGTCGGGTTTGCTGGAGCATACGAGATATCTACATGAAACCATTTAGACCACTTCCTACTTTCTAGCACTCACTACCTAGAATGAAGTATTATCTACTTTTTGTCAAGAAATAAATAATATCTAATTCTGAGGTCAGGTTGACTACTTCCAAATTCTCTGTTTTAGCGTTAAAACACCTTCAAGTTGGGGGCAGGCGTGAGGAAGCGCTGCAGTGGCGTCTTGTGGTGCGCTAGCCGCGCCACTACTAATTTTTATACAAATTCTAGAAGCGCAGTTGTTGAAGAGCCACTAGCATACGATAGCTAGCGCACCACAAGGAACCACTGCAGCACTTGCGCCTCTAAAATATAAAGATTAAAGATCAGATTTTACGGTCTAAACTATCCATAATTAACACCACAGATGTTCTTTTGGCAACGCGGACAGGCTTATGCGGGGGGTTAATTTTAAATAATAAAAAATAACAATTTAATTGCATTTATTATACTTGACTGAAGCATTAACACATTCTACATGCTCTTTTTTAATGTGTGCGGTTGAAAATGGTTCACTATGTTAACCCACCAACTATCCTCCACACCTTTAGTAAACTCTCTAATGAATCTGTAGTTCAGAATGAATATCTTGTCTTGATATTCAGGCTGTACTCTGAAAAAAGCAAAACCATTTTTATAACAAAAAAATATGAACCACTTAGAGCTCAGAGTAGTTGTGAGTAAGGTTTCAAAGGGGTAACATTAGAATGTGGTAAGGTTTCAAAGGGGTAACATTAGAATGTGGTAAGGTTTCAAAGGGGTAACATTAGAATGTGGTAATGTTTGAAATGGGTAATGTTACAAAACAGATCTGTAATGTTTAAAAGGGGTTAGAACAACCCCTGTGTACTTACTTATTTGGAGTTACACAAGGGATACTGGTAGTAAGTATCCTCTGTGTAACTCCAACTGATACTGAAGGTCTAGTCTTGGTTTGCTTACCAAGTTATAGATTAGTATAATAGCATGTTATAGATTAGTTACAGTTAAGATTTAAATTTAATACTAACCCCAATGAAATTGGAGGTAGGTCACCAGAGTCTTTCATATTTTTGAGTCCTCTTAATACATGGTAGCACATTGTGATTTCTACCCACCGTTTGTCCGATTCATCAAACATTATTCCAATCTGGAACAATAACAATATGTAAAGAAAATTAATTAGTTCATATCAAACCTTCACATCATTATCGCCATATTGGTTCCTGGTGGATCATCCATTCTCTTCGCATGGGTGTCATAGAAAGTGACTATGGGCAAGGGCTGTTTTCATCCCACAGTAAACATACAGCTCACAAAGTGCCCACTAAACAGCAATAGACTAGTCCCCTGTTTTGTGGCATAGAAAATCACAGTTGGCAAAATGTGGCTGTCGATACCCCTGTCCACCTTTTCAAGGATTCACAGGTGTGAATATGTATATGTTAAATATTGCAGCAAAAAAAAACCCAAGTTACACTAAACTTACCTGATAAGGAAAGGCATAAAATATGTCAGCTTTTTCAATAGACAGCAACTGCCGTTGTGACACTGAAAGCTTTGATACAGCATTCTTCAAAGCGGAGATGGCATCCTTATCAACTATACCTTCTAGAGCCTTAAAATCACTTCTCTGTAGAGCATCTGAAACAACCTAATAATATCCTTTTAAAATACAGTCAAGACAAAGAAAAATAATGTAAATGATGACATAACAGATAAAAAAAATATGCATGATATGGAAAAAAGAAAAAGATCATGATATAATGAAAATTTTTATTCAAGCATGCAGTTATGGCATGATATCTCGCAGATAAGCTATGTAATCTCTTATAAATTTCAGGATAGACAAATGCTTTTATAAATTGGACACATTTATGTAATAATGTCTCTTGTACTACCTTACATTTTTCAAATCAACTATAGCACTATTGATATAGGTAAATTTATGCAGCCATATAGTAAAAATGTAACGCATACCTCTACAGCATGTTTGGAAGCCTCAATGAACTCGTTCAAGTTAAACTCTTGCTCAAAGTACGGTCTGATAATGAAATTAGCAAACATCCAGTTCTTTACAAATTTCAGAAAAGATGGCCACACGACCGGTGGAAATTCCATTAGTTTTGGTAAGTATTTGGTTTCTACTTTCTCCTCGCAATAATTCCGAAATTGTATAACAGGACATGATGAGGTTATAAGGATTTGTTTGGGTAAAAATCTGTGAGTATATCTATCACACAATCTAAAAGTCTGTGACCTTAGGACTTGCCTTAAAGCTAAATTCATATTTTTTATCCTTTTTTTAAGCAAATTATGTTATTTATTAAGCAATATAAAAAAGCAAAACATTAAAATGTATCTGGAAATAACACAAAAACAATAATTGTTCTACATTCTCAGAGGTAGTGCCAAAAATTTTCTTTCTGTCAAGCTTAGTTTTTCTGATTGGTTGTCATTATTAAACGAAGTTATTCATTGGTTGCTTTTCCTTTCAAAATTGATGACAGGAAAGGAGAGGAACATGAATAACAACTTAACAAGCAAAACGTTCGGAAACATAATTGTTCGCGGTATCAACCAATCCCGCTTAGGCCGCTTTCAGAGACTCGAGACATTAAGGCAGTCAGGATGCGCTGGTAACTAGATACGTCACCGAGCTTCAGTAGTGGACCAAGTGGTGTGTTCCTGATCGCCCCATTCAGTTCGGTGACTTGGTGCTTGTCAAGGAGAATTTAAATGATGTAGGTACCAATCTTGCTTGCTATTACTGAGCTATTTATTGTGTTACTTACAATCAATTAAGTAAAGTATGGCCTGATGTGTTAAGCACCGATTTCTAACAGATCAGTAAATCTGTAAATATTGCAGTTTTTCGCTTTCCAGTGACTCTTTTTCTTGAAGTTGATCTAATGTTATAATTATGCTTTAAAATATGCTATATGCTAAAAAAAAAATGTACTAAACGACATGTAATTGTGCTAAATTTAGCACAAAATATGATAAAATGGCATCACTGAATTCAGCCCAGTATTCAACATAATGTTAAATATCCACATATCTCTTTTTTCACTTCATTTTTCACTTTGACTGTTCTTTTTTTTTTTTTTTATATAGGACACGTCAATTTGACTTCACCTCGCCTGATGGTAAGCTGAAGGCAAAGTCTCAGAAAAGAGGGTCACCATTACAAACACGTACCATGTTAACAATGGTGGCACTCAGCTTGACGGCCTCATCAGATGCTTTTTCACGCCCCGCTTAAAGGACCCGGGACTGTAGGAAGAAGGAAACACGTGAGCTGGCAAGGAGTTCCAGGTCTTAATGGTGCGACAAAGAAAGGAGTCACCAAACCGCTTGGTTCTTGAGGGAATATTCTGCACCGTATACGGGTGACATCTAAGCCCTGCTCGTGTTGTCCTATGTAGGAAAGGAGAGGGCGGGACCAGTTGGAAGAGCTCATCAGAACATTCACCATGGTAGAGACGGTAAAATACTGCCAAGGATGCAACATCTCTACGCATCTGCAAAGGCTCAAGGGTGCTTGTGACCTCGAGATTCCCAATAATGCGGACCGCACGTCGCTGCAACCTGTCGAGAGCATCTAACAAGTACTTTGCGGATCCATTCCAGAGATGCAAGCAGCATTCCACGCAGGACCGAATTTGGGTCTTGTATAGAAGACACCGCTGCTCCGGCGTGAAAAACCGTCTCACTCTGTTCAAGACTCCGAGTTTACGCGAGGCTGTTTTGATGATACTCTCGATGTAGTTTTTGTTATTAAGTTTGCAGCGAACATCCATACCGAGGATAGTCAGGTTGTCCTGCAGTGGCAGTGGAGTGCTCTGAAGAGTGGGAAGGGGAAGGAAAGAAGATACCTTTGCTGTGAACGCACATGCCTGTGTCTTCTTGGCATTGAACTCGACCAGGTTCTCAGAGCCCTATTGGGAAATGTTGTTCAGGATCCGGTCAAGCTCAGTGACAAGAAGCTGCCTTTTATCTGCGATATCCGACTGCTTATCCGCAGGACGTCCATGATAACTCCCGTGCAAAGTGCTATCATCTGCATAGCAATGAATGCTGCCGGTAGACAGCATGTCATTGATATGCAGAAGAAAGAGAGTAGGGGACAGGACGGACCCCTGCGGCACACCAGCATTTACCTGCAAGAACTCCGAGGCGCGTCCATCACAAAGGACGCGAATACGGCGATCTTGCAAGAAGCTAGCAACCCAGTTGCATAGTCTAGGGGGCAGACCGAAGGCTGGTAGCTTGGAAAGAAGCGATTTGTGCCAGACTCTATCGAAAGCTTTGGCGATGTCAAGACCAATTGCCAGTGACTCGCCGTGCTTGTTCATAGCCTCACCCCAAAGATGGGTAACATACGCCAGAAGATCACCCGTTGACCGTTTCGGCCTGAAGCCATATTGCCGGTCATTAATTAGGGAGTGATCTTCAAGGTGACGCATGAGCTGTTTGTTAATTATGTGCTCGAACACCTTGCACAGCACTGAGGTGATGGCTATGGGTCGATAGTTAGTCGGGTCTGAGCGATCCCCTTTCTTGGGGATCGGCTGTACATTCGCCTCCTTCCAAGCCGAAGGCACTGTACCCGAGCTGTAGGACAACTGGTACAGCCGCGCAAGCATTGGAGACAACTCCGCTGCACATTTTTGCAGAACCACCGCCGGAATACCGTCCGGACCACTGGCTTTCCGTACATCGAGTGACTACAGCACTGCACGGACATCGCGTTGCCTGATACGAATATCAGGCATTGCATGGTCACTGATCGGTAGTGTCGGTGGCTGCATGCCACAATCATCGATTCGGGAGTTGGCCGCAAAGAGATTAGCCAGCAAATTTGCTTTCTCTTGCGACTCATGGGCCAGGGATCCATCGGGGTTGCGCAGCGGCGGCAGCGAAGGCTGGCAGAAGTTGGCTTGCACGGCTTTGGCCAGTCGCCAGTAGCCACGGCTGCCCGTGGGATGCGCTACTAGTTCCTGACCAAGCCGCGCTATGCGCTGGGCATCCGCTCTGATATAAGCCCTCTTGCAGACCTTTGTGGCTCTATTGTACGCCGCCTTGAAGTGGCCCACGTTAGGATCGCACATAGCGCGCGCCCTCACCCAAGCGCGGTACGCGGACTGTTTATGATTAACAGCCTCCGCGCACTCGCGCCCGAACCAGGGGCGGGCTCTGCGGGCACCGGCGACATCAGTGTAGGGGATATAATATTCCATGCCCAGACTGATCTCACCGGCGACAGCAGTTGCGCCCTCAGATGGGTTCTTACCTTCAAAGCAGCGTTCAACCCACGGGATGGAGGCAAAATAGTCACGCAATCCATCCCAGTCTGCTGACGAGTAGTGCCAGAGACGCCGTTTCCCCTGTACGGGTCGTGGTGGCGCTTTAATGGGCACCTTGGAACGGACCAGACTATGGTCAGATCCACCTGGACCGGGCGACTCGTCAGCAGAAGGTCCAGCAGAGAGGGCTCATGGTCCGACCTTTTTGGTATTCTAGTAAATTCGTGTACCAGTTGGGTCAGGCCATGCGCCAGAGCAAATGCATGGGCGGCTCTTCCCGCATGGGTTGTTTTAGAGGAACCCAACCAGATCTCATGGTGGGCGTTAAAATCCCCCAAAAACACCAGCTCAGCGTTCGGAAACCGCTCCTGCGCATCATCTGCCGCCTGACTCAGGTATTCGAAGAGTCGAGTTGTCTCGGCATCTCCTGTATGGGAGCGGTAGAGGCACACATAGATCTGACTCATAGAACCATGGTCTATGTGTACCCAAAGGGTGGAGAAGGATGGGTCCTCTAGGCAGCGCAAACGGCGACAACAAACATCCGCCCTAACAAACACGCACACCCCGGCTTTTGCACGGAAATTCTCCTCGAGGACATAGCCGGGGTAGAGCAAGTAGGTCGTGTCGTCAGGGCGGCGTATTTGTGTCTCCGTAAGAAATAGCAGTGCTGGTTTTGCCGTCTCCAGGTGTTGGTGGACGGCGTTGAGGTTTGTATGGAGCCCACAGATGTTCGTGGACTCCACCTCAAATAGCGAGCCCGTGGGAGAATGTCTTGCCGCTGTGTAGCCCAGTATTCTATTTTGCGCTGCCATAAGGAGGAGGTAAGGGAAGGCGTGAAAAAAAGGGGACTATCGTCGCACCACCGCGTGACAAATCGCGGGTGATTGGTTTTGTCTATGAATGTGAGGAACGGCGAGAGCCGACACGCCGAACGGAAGGGCCCCCGTACCCCCCCGAGTATGGTCGCCGGGTTCCCTCCGGTCACCAACCGGCACGACGAGCCATATTGGGATTATGCGCGACCTATTGGGGCAGCCTCCCAGGGTGGTTAGTCCCGGTTGGGCCCCTGTACTATGCCACGGGCGGCCAGCGGCACCACCGTTTCTACAGGTCTCCCTGTTCGGTGCGTCGCCCCGCGCCACCCCCCACTAGACTACGCCAATACCCACCGGTCCCGGTAGTGCTGCGACCACAATCCCCCCTGCCCGGCTATGCACTTGCTGACCCCTGAACGCAATCCAACCGAGATTGGATTACTATGGAGGGTTTTTCGCATAGTGCACGGTGGTACCAACCCGGTC
Source organism: Eilema caniola (assembly GCA_949126895.1). Classification (NCBI taxonomy): domain Eukaryota; kingdom Metazoa; phylum Arthropoda; class Insecta; order Lepidoptera; family Erebidae; genus Eilema; species Eilema caniola. The sequence continues at coordinate 7,464,356 of OX421460.1, read as the reverse complement.
GAAATTTGTGACAGATTTGTGTCATCAAATTTCTACCACCCTAAGGAACACCAACTGTTCAACAACTTTCTAGCCGTAGGTCCTTTTTTTTCTAGTAATAAGTAGCATAATACTTAATGTAGTTCTTATAAGAAAATATCGAGGGAAATACGTCATAAATGAAAAGAATTCATTCTTAAGTTTCTAAACGCGAAGGCCATCTGTCATTATCTGTCAGCCAGCCAAAATTGGCGTAAGTTTATTAGCACCGTACGGCATGACATTAAAAAATTAAAATTTAAAAGAATTTTAAACGTGTCTGAAGATTTCACCAGTAGCCTTTTAATTTATTACGATTTCAGAGTATTTGTAGTGGCTACTTATCACAGAAACATGGACGACCAGGCTTGCCCGCGTTGTAAAACGACGAAGTATAGAAATCCCTCGCTAAAGTTGATGGTAAATGTATGTGGCCATGCGTTATGCGAAAGCTGTGTGGATTTGTTGTTTTTAAAAGGTTTGTATCATTGTTCTTTCAACAATACTTTGTTTCATTAACTTTATCATGACATTGTCGCCAGTATTTGCGAATGTTACACATTGTAATAAAACTAACTACTTATACGAATCTTATCGCGATTTATTTGGTCTTATTTTCTTATTCACACTATCATTAGGCCTATCCTTGTATACAGATGTGAGGGGATTCAAATCAGCTTTTAATTGATTATTGTTAGAGTGACACAAGCAGGGTCTGTGTTTCATTGCTGGCCATCAGGTTATATGTGATTTTCTTCTTACGTGTAGAAACCCCCTGGACTTCACCTCATAAGAGTTATGATAAGGTTGGTATCTTACCACCACTATCATTGGTTATTGCACGTTCCATATATCATGGACCATAATCACGATATAGGTATGAAAGGCCCTGGTGCGTGCGGATTGTTTTATAATAAATTATACTTGGATGATTTGAGCTCGGCTACGGCCATAGCACCCAGTGCTATTCTCAAAATACGTCCAAGAAACGTGTTTTCTCCATATAAAGCACATTTTGAGCACATTTTCAGGCCAAGATATTATATGGAATGAGCAATACCCAAATTGTTCTCTCCTTTCCTCCATAATGTAGTTAGAATCGCTAGAACATGTCTTCAAACAACAAGAACTGGATGTTGAGTTTGCAGTGAGCCCTCTTTATGGATAAGGACCAGTTTCTTCATCTATTTAGCTATATTTCAGAGATGAAATTTTTTCATATGTTTTCTGTAACAATACAAAATTATTTACAGTGACAATTAATCTGTTGATGTTGCATTATTACAATAAGCATACTTTTATTTATAGGTTCTGGGTCATGTCCAGATTGCAATGTACCACTACGACGTAATAACTTTAGAGTACAATTATTTGAAGACCCAATGGTAGAAAAAGAAATAGACATAAGAAAACGTGTGTTAAAAGATTATAATAAAAAAGAGGAAGATTTTGCCACATTACGGGAATACAATGATTATTTGGAAGAGATAGAAACGATTGTGTATAACCTAACTAATAACATTGATATTGTTGGTACAAACAAAAGGATAGAGGCATATAAAAAGGAAAATAAGGAGATTATTATGAAAAATAAGGCAAAAATAGGTATGGCAAGTAGATTACCTATGCAATCTTCAAGATATTTTTCTACATACTAAAATTTGTAGCAAATTGTGGGTCAAAATAAATAGATCTATAATTGGATCATACACGTAATTAAACCTTTTATTTCATGCCCTTTTTAATTTTATTATATTTAATTACAAAGGCGTGATAATAGCTTTAAAGACAGTCAGAAATGTCCTGAATTTCCTCAATTTTGATTACAGTAATATATAATCAACATTATCTAATATATTGAATGACCTGTGTTGTAACTTTAGTGAATTTACTCTAGTTACATAAATAACTCCCATTAAGAGTGTTTGTGTGCTTCTTGCGTGAATTCTAGTATGAAGTAGCACTTTTCATTAATTTCACACAACCATTATAGGTAGAGAAGAACTTGAACTCGAAGAAATAATAGAAATAGAGAAACAAATGGAGGACTTGCGTAAATCAGAAATACTCCGGCTGGAACAGGAGGCCAAAAAGCAAAAGATTAGAGAGAAGGAAGCTCTCATAGATGAGCTTATGTTCGCTGAGGGTGACGCCAAAGATATTCTTAACACATTTGCACAGACTCAAGCTAATAAACCAGAAGAGGTGTTGTTACCCCCAGTACCAAAGGTAGGTGATCATCTTCTTGTTCACGGTTGTATCAGGCTTTCATTGGAACTCAGGGTCCATTGATGGGAGGGACTGTTGTTTAAACAGTATGTAAGCTGTACGGTCAGCGAAACTCATCATCCTCTACATTGAGTCGTTAGCCTGTTTGCTTAGGAGGCCAACATGCCCCTGGGAGTTCAGGGCTCGCCTTCCGGCTCTTCCTCCTACACTTCGCGCGATATTGGGCGTCCATGGTAGTGAGACCACTTGCGCGCATGTCACCCTCCACGACTTCACTCGCAAAACGTGACCACACCAGTGAAGGCGACTCTCTTGCATTTTATCTACGATGTCACGGATGTGAAGGCTGCCATGGATGCGAGTGTTCCTCTCGCGATGGACGAGTGACTCCGCACATACACTGCAACATTTTCATTTGCTCCAACAGTGGACACGCCTCACACGTGAAATACAGATCCCAGGTACTTAACCTGATATGTGCGCTCAACCAAGTCATCGTCTCTGTGGATGGGTGTGGGATCTGTTGAGTTAAACGCCATGTATTCTGTACGGTCATTGAACCTAGGGAGTACTTTGATGGGAGGGAATGCTGTCTGTATGGTAAGCAGGTTGTACAGTTCCTGAACCTGGAGATTACTTAATCTGTGCCCCAAGAGGCCAGTAGCCTTTGCAAAGTCCTCGGTGGTCATACTAGAGGAGGAAACCAGAGTGGACGAGTTAATTCAGTATCAGGGAGGGGACTAAGATTGAAATGACCAGGATTTGAATGTAGGACTTCTGCTTACAAATATTTTCTTACACCAGTATAATATTTTTTATAGGTATCACAATTCTCTACGGGTATTAAATTCAACCGTGGCGCAAACCACCAACCCCTACCGATCATAGAGGAAGGACCACTATACAAGTATGAGCCCATATTTCAACCAGACCCTTGTGGGCCTGACCCACCATCCATTGAAGATATCATTGCTTGTGGCTATTTGAAGCATGTCAGGTTTGTATTAAACATTATAGTCCATTTTAGTTTAAAGCCTTTGAAACGATAATGAAGAGCTTCCTTTTCCCATTTGGATAGTCTGGGCCCTATATATGTTCCACGAATTGTGAGCTAAATGTGATGAATTTATTTCCTAATACCTTTTGCCCGCGGCCCGCGTGGATATCGGTTATCGGGACCAAACATAGCATATGTCCTTTCTCAAAGTCTGATCTACCCCTATACCAAATTTCATCAAAATCGGTTCAGTGGTTTAGGCGTGAAGGACGGACGAACACACGCTTTCACATTTATAACATTAGTATGGATTTGCATGGCGGAGAATTGCCTCTCGCTATCCAAATATTATATTGACGTCACTTCTTGCCGAATGGACGTATTTGTTTGAATATTTCTCTGCTAAAACAGTAGATTTTATTGTGTTTAAGTGAAATAGGTACAATAATGCTTATACTGTTGATTTATGGCACTTGATGGAACTTGCTACACATCTTCAATGAAAATACTTGTACTATTCCATATTATTTATTAATATCCTGACCGGTTTCGCCTTACCGCATTATCAAAGGTTGATACATGTTTTTTGGATATAAACTCCCCCTCCGGAGCGGGAGGGGGAGGTTCTGTCGGACTCGAACCGACTAAACCGCACGCCGTCTGTGGGTCGTAGTGCTAGGCCGAAGGTGAGGTTGTCATGCGACATATCCCTCGCACACCGGCTGAGCCAGGGCCATCCCTCTCGGTCTGGCCCTCCTCGTCCCAGACTCGTCCCCAGTGTGGGGACCGCCGCCAATAACAATAGCTTCAGTTCAAAATTTATTTATGAAACTAAATTTTAATACATGCAGAAATACTGATGGAATAAATGGCATTTGTGTTTTAAATATGAAAAAACATACATTTTAACATTTTTTAATTCGTACCTGGAAAATTCAAATCCTTTTTGGCAGTGGCTAATATTTTCTTTAGCGTTGGGACTTCTTTTTTTACATCTTCAATGAAAAACACTTGTACTATTCCACATTATTTATTAAATTCCTGACCGGTTTCGCCTTACTGCATTATCAAAGGTTGATACATTACATTACCGGGTAAAAACTTTTGACCAGATTCCTCAAAGCGACCAAGTCGAAACTGTCGAGATTAATTTTCTTTTTGAATTTGACGTCACTACTGGTTTACTGGTGTACGCCGGTACTGAAGGTCCTTCAGAAGCTCTTCAATTCCGTCCTACACGAAGGCATAACGCCGGAAGCGTGGAACGGGGGTAACGTGGTCCTTTTCTTTAAGAAAGGTGATAATACTTTGTTGAAGAATTATAGGCCCATCACGCTCCTAAGCCACATTTACAAGTTGTTTTCGAGGGTTATTACGAACCGTCTCGCCAACATGTGCATCTGGATTGAGTGATCTTTTCTTATATTTCAACGAAACCAAAGCGTACATTTAGTCAAAAATTGTCAAAACTTATAACCGATATCCAAAAATTTGTCACTCACAAGATAATGAAGATATTGACCAATATGTCGATCACTCAATACAGACATTTTGCAAAATGGCTTCAAGCTGAATCTTAGCCAATACTTACTCCGTGGACAAAATTTTCGTATCAAAAATTTGTACCTAATTTGTCACATTGTTTTACAAAAAATCTAGAAACTAAAAGGTAAATCTAGGAATCTATGACAGTTTCATTGGATCACTCAATTCAGACAAATTTAGATTGAGTGATTCTAGAAATAGGGTATTATGTAGACATAATAAGTACTTTTTATTTTCGCCATAAATTTAAGACTCGAAAACATTTTTACAAATTGCAATCACAACGCCAATATTTATAGTTAAATAGTTATGAGAAATTAAACCTTTTTGAATTTGCTGAACTGAGTGATCTTTAGAAACGCATGCAGGTAACTATCCCGTTTGTTTAAATGTACACTAACTGCGTTGAAAATTTGTACTACTTTGTGACTAAAATTTGGCATAAATTCATTTGTCTATGTCATTTCATTTTCGTTGAAATATAAGAAAAGATCACTCAATCCAGATGCACATCTCGCCAACAGGCTCGATGACTTCCAACCTCCCGAACAAGCCGGATTGCGAAAAGGCTACAGTACCATAGACCACATCCACACGCTGCGGCAGGTTATACAGAAGACCAAAGAGTATAACCGGCCTCTCTGCTTAGGATTCGTGGACTATGAGAAAGCCTTCGATATACTCTTGGATATACCTGTAGCTGCACAGGTTCTATTTATTGACTGATCCACCGGGATCATAGACATTTATTCACATTTTCATGTTGACGAACTTCATTAGCATTTTTGTAGGGTCCACGGGAATGCTATCTTGTCTTATCTTAATAAAATAAAAAATACAAAATGGCTGATATCTTTCTCGCGTTCGAAAAAGGCCAATACTTTTAGTATTAGGGCTCTTTCTTTACTATGTAGAGTTTTTCCTACCATTTTTGTGGAAAAACAAACACTACACTAAATAAAATGTCCAAACGTAAATATTATAACAAAAACTCATCAAAAACCAATAACAAATAAAATCGCCAAACTTAACAATAGCAAAACTCCTCAAAAATCCGATAACAAATTCCTACGAAACGAAACATGCCACGGTCACAGCGATGCTGACGCTACCGCAAGGCGTGCGCGGGGCCTCGCGCGTTTTCGTGAGAGGGAGGGTTGCCAGCGAGTCAGGTGCCATGTTAATTCGTACGACTTGTACCTGCCCACAGAAGACGACGAAGACTGACGGTGATGGGTTGCCATTGTTGCCAATCAACTGATCATAGATTATATTAAACTAATCACAGACTTAAAGGGCTCTCGTCATTGGTTGATTAGCCCTTTTTATTTGTCTGTCCAGCTACTGCACATGTGTGAACTTTCTGACGTTTATTCATGAAGTTTGCCGGCAACTACACCTATTTCACAGTAAGTTACGTTGCTAACTTTTCTTTTTCCTTATCCACAGAGCTGAGAGTGAATCAGAGAAGGCAGGAGGCTACAAGTCCACACTGCCGTGTTTGCGCGCTTTACAAGATGCGCTCGCCGGGCTCTACCATGCGAGCTGACCACTACATGATATTAGCAATACTGTTGTTCATTTAGATGGTAGATGGCGGTAGTGTAGCGTGATTCTCTTACATTTTCAAAGCATTAATGTTGTTTATACACGATTTTTAAGTCAGGGTCTGAATGCGGCTTCAAGTTCAATTGGGTCTTGTATGTTTACTTTTTCCCTTCTAAATCTATAGAAAAGTTAGCATACAAATTACTTTAAAATTTCATCAAATTATTTGGGCCGAGTAATCAAAAAACAATGCTTAAAAATAAAAGCGGCCAAGTGCGAGTCGGACTCGCCCATGAAGGGTTCCGTGGCTACAAATATCATAATATAAAAGTTCATTTAGTTCGATGTAACTTTGATCAATGTTTTAAATATAAATACTTACTAGATCTCGTTCAAACCAATTTTCGGTGGAAGTTTAAATGGTAATGTACATCAGATATTTTTAAGTTTAATCATTCTCTTATTTTAGTAGTTACAGGAAGGGGGTGGGGGTGGGGACACACACATTTTACCCCTGTATGGGTTTGATGAAAAAACATTTTAAATTTTCAGTTCTAAGTATGAGGAACCCCCAAAATGTATTGTTTTATTTGTCTATTTTTGTTTGAAAATCTTAATGCGGTTCACAGAATACATATACTTACCAAGTTCTTATAGTTTCCGAAAAAAAGTGGCTGTGACATCCGGATGGACAGGCAGACAGACATGACGAATCCATAAGGATTCAGTTTTTTGCCTTTTGGCTACGGAACCCTAATGATTGTAACATCGTTGATTGTCTCCGATAATTCATGTGAATATCGGTAGATGGCTCCACTGTAAGGCGAAAACATTTGCGAATATCCAAGACCTGTCAGAGCATTCCTACTGTAAGGAACTGAACTTATCCAATCTCCATTAAGATAGTGGGTTTGCAGCCAATTAAAATAGAATAAATATTATTTGTTATACCCAACGGGGACGCCAGCGAGTTGATCTAATTTTCGTTTATGGGTCAATTCACCCTGTAATAATAATAATAAATCGATATTATAGGAAAAACTATACAACAAAAACATACTTAGATGATTTCCTCTTATATTAGTACATATTTATCTATAAAAATCAAAGTACCTGGACACATTAAGCGTAAATATAAACTGTTATTCATATTGATAGATTCTAAATTTGAATTTTGTATTTACAAAAAAAAAAGAGTGAAACGAGTGCACTACGCTTCTGTCTCATCCATTATCTATTGATTAACGCGTCTTCCACACAGGTGCGTTATTATTGGGCGATATACCGGACGTGTTATTGCGATAACTGTTTCATATCATTGTATTAGGATAACAGCTACATGACACACAATTGCAATAATAACAGCTCACGCAGTTGCGTGTAAGGAATGCAGACGCGTTATCGCAATAACTCGTCTGGTATTGTCGAACGAAAATAATGCACCTCTGTGGGGGAGGCGTGAATGCGTTGATATATTTAAACAACAGCGTTAAGGAGAGGTCTCGTCGCCAGCTATCGAGAGAGCGAGCGTGTTGGCAGACACAAAAAACTGTACAAGCTAAGCGGTTCGCTCGCTAGCTTGTATCGTTGAATATTTTTCTTTTTTGCTAATCAATTCGCCGCACATTGTGTGAACCAAGGTATGAAAAGAGGTGAAACTTACTTACTCGCTCGCTAGATGGCGGTGTGCCATCCCCTTAATAAAACTGTATTGTGTAGGTACAGGGTTTAAGGGCTGAAGTAGACTAGCAACTTTTTGTCGACAGTAACAGAAGAAAGGTGATTCAAGTAGTTAAAACGATCAGAGGGCTGACCCCCCGTATACCAAGCGAGGAGAGTATGACGACATATAGGGTGTATAGCTCTACCCCTCTGTCTCGCTACAAGGAACTCAGTACCGACAAGTCATTCCATAACAAGTGTTTCATAAAATTGCCGGTAGATATGGGGCATGTGGCTTTTAGATTGATATATTTTTAGAGTTGTTTTTACTACTCTGTACAGGTATCATACTGTCTTTTCGATATAGGATAGAGAGAACGCTTTACCAAACCCAAGCAACCTATGTTAGTCCGTTTTTCGGGTCTACGGAGCGTCCGTATTCTCTTGTGTGGATGCAGCGAACGCCATCTGCTGTGTTGAGATCGCTCTGATTACGGAGATTTCAAAGTGTATGAAAGCGATAGAGATATAGCTCAATGCGAAAGGCCTTCGATAAATGTGTCTTAACCCAGAAATGTTTCTTACTAGTGAACAAAAAGCTGCTAGTACATTGCAAGATGAACATAAATAAGTTTAAGACTTGTTAACTTATGTATTAATTTAAATACAATGTTGGTTTTGTATTGTATAGCTTGACTAGGAAAATTAATCTATTCGTGTTATTGCAACGACGGAACTGAGAAAGAAGAAATTTTTAGGGTGAAGGATCGTACAGTGGGCTTTAGAAGACCGTGGACAGCTTAAGACATAATTATCAACAGAGCAACTAAGTCTAATTTAACAGAATGAAAGATAGATGACATTACCTCTGTTAAAAAAAACTATAATCACCATTTACACACAGTTTGAATATGAAGAAAAAGAAAGAAATGAACACATTAGTGGCTACCAATTATTTACAAGATGGCGCGTGGCGTCACTTCATATAATTTTAGTTTTAAATTGTCCGCAAATTTCTGTTGTCCAATGTACATGTATTGTGTGTATTCTGTGTTGGGTTTGGGTTTTGGGATTGAGATTGTGGTGTTAATTCGCCAGGTAGCGCTGCAGTAAACATTTTCAGTAGTCGTTCCGGCGTTTCAATGTTTAAAATTATATTCAATATTGCTAAGAAAGTGAATATATAATTCAGGCATCGCAGCGCAAATTCGCGTCCATACGTACGAATTTGCTTTGTTTATGCCTTACGCCTTATAATGCCTTATTATAGGGCTCGTCTAAGCTCAAATGACGCGCTCCACCACCTCTCTCACGTACACAAACAAATTATTATTAAAGACGATTGTGTCCAGATTTATTGGTCAAGTATAATGTGATAGAATGCGCGAGTGGATTTTTTGTTCTATACAATATGTCAATGCTATTCCATATACAGCGTGTACTAGGATTTATCACGCGATTAGTTGACTGCAAAGTTTGCACACATGTCATAATTCATGAAACAATCGACGAGTTTACAGAGATGAAGTGAATGTGTGAGGTTCGTCATTTCGGTTTAGACAAGCTATACCTTATAATGCCTTATGTCTTATGCCTTATGCCTTCTTTGTATAATTCATCGTTTTCCTGGTCAAGCTAGTGGCGTGTTATATGCTGTTGTTTTGTGATAGTGTTATTAAATGAGAGAGTGCATTATGGATTTTTATTTATAGTTCCAGTAAGTTGAGAGGGATCTAGCTAAGTAGTGACCGAACAGGTTAATACATTACAAGGTTAAGCATTACTGGCTAGTTTAGATTTAGGATAACCATTCCTTACATTGAGGCCCCTCTGTGAGTTGGAGAGCACATTACGGGTCAATGCCCACTGAAACCGCTGCAGCCGGCAGCGGTTTATGAGGCAAAATATTATTTCAAATCACTGAGTCTTTATCTACGAGAGAAAAAGATCATAGTCATTTGAAGGTGGGGAGGCGCGCGTCTGCTCGCGTTCATTTCTAGTATCAAAGTCTAGCTGCCGTGCGCTGCCGGCCGCTCCCGCCCTCTGTTCTTTCAATGGGGATTGACCATAAGCCATCGATGCCAGTTGTCTTATGAACATCTATACAATTCGTAATGCGTAGTTGGGACCTAAAGATTCTGCCTGACTACAGAATTTCGATTTCGATACGATTTCGATACGGACGTCAGATGAAGTAGCTTCACGAAAAATATCTAAGTTAGACCGTTTCGTAATTATAGTGAAAGCAGATTCCACCTGTGATATTAAAGTTTCTGAAAAGTGGTGGGACCGCGAATTGGCAAAGTAATATGAAGAACACTTCACTTTCTGTGGGTGGCCTCCGACAACCTACGATATTTTTTCCCATCTAGGTACGTGGGGTTTGGCCTTTGAAATGGTTGACCTTAGATATTTTCCTTGTGGTAACTACAAGTGACCTACAACTTACTGGTAATTAGAAGTTGGTCGGTTCTGGTCGGTCCAAATGAAGCAAGGAGGGGTTGCGATTGGCTTTGAACCGCTCGATTCGATTTGAGCAGTTCTGACCCCTGAACCCTAGGTTGAGTGAAGTGGTTCACATAGGTAGATTCTGATACTGGTCTGGTATTTGTGAAATCCAAGATTCGAGAGTCAAAATAACTCAGTCTTTTTACAGCAAGTTTCAGTTCGTTAGTTCTAGATGGTTAAGGATAATAGATAAACGCGGCCGCTGCGCAGGAGACGCAGGTTCGATCCCCGCTCAATGCAAATATTTGTATGCACCAATATGGGTATTTGCATTGGTATGATCGTGCCTCGGGAAGCACGTTAAGCCGTCGGTCCGGGTTTTCATATGAATATCTATGGCTGTTGTTACAGGCAGTTAGAGCCCTCGGAGGGCCAGACCGAGAGGGATGGCCCTGGGTCAGCCGGGGTGCGAGGGATATGTCGCATGACAACCTCACCTTCGGCCTAGCACTACGACTCAGAGACGGTGTGCGGTTTAGTCGGTTCGAGTCCGACATAATCTCCCCCTCCGGCTCCGGAGGGGTGGGTACCCGTGGGGATATCCCGCACGTAAAAAAAAAGGTAGTTGAGAGCCCTAAAAAGTCCAACAACTGGTCTAACTGGAATGCTTCTAAATCGCCTTTGGGTTGAGGAGATCCAGATAGCAGTCGCTTCTCGAAAAAAATATCGAAGTCACCATTTGGCTGAACTTGGATATTTGTCTGAATGGATTTCCGCAGTTAGACTGGTAATTCGGACCGAGAGGAGGAAGAGCCGGAAGGCGGACCCTGAGCTCCGAATTCATCTTGGCCTCGGATGCAATCAAGAAGACACGTTTATGTGAGGATGACGACAAGACTGGTAAAGCATAATGCATCCGAAGGAGTCCCCTTCGGATGCAATTAACGCTAGGATGAAGAAGAAGATGGAGTATTAAATATATAGACCTCGCAAAAACACAACAACTTATTTGATTATATAATATATTGACACTAGATGTCGCTTTTTGTACATTGTTCGGATTTGTGGTTCGGATAGGTTTCGGATGATGTATTTTGAAAATACAAAAAAACACCACCCGGTAAGCTTCTGTAGCTGCGGCCAGCGGTCGGTTAAGAACTCGTACCTATTGCAGCAGCGGTACAGCGGCGCAGAATATTCCATCAAAGATCAAGCAGTTCGGTGATTCCTTGCCAGCTCACGTGTTTCATTCTTCCTACAGTCCCGGTTACTTAAAGCGGGGCGTGAAAAAGCATCTGATGAGGCCGTCAAGCCGAGGGCCACCATTCTTAAAATAGTACCTACTTGTTTGTAATGGTGACCCTCTTTCCTGAGACTTTGCCTTCATCTTACCATCAGGCGAGGTTTAATCAAAATTGAAATCAAAATGACGTGCCCTATAAAAAAACCACAAGTTCCGGTCCTGTTGCATCCAAAGCTTGGACCGAAGACCGACTCGTCTTCTTTTGTCGTAACGACTACTTCCAAACTCGATTGGCTCGTCTGGTAACCACCTGCTAGCAGGCGAGGTTGACACGGGCCCCAGAGATATAGGCCCCATAAGCCCATCCCCATCGCATCGCATCACACAGCGGTAGTTTGGTTGGTATAGAGACAGCATAATATCGATTTTGACTAGCAAGTATCCAAAACTAGCTCTTGCCCACAGCTCCACACGCGTGGAAGTCGGTTATCGCGACTAAATAGCCTATCTCCTTTCTCAAGGTCTAATCTACCCCTATGCCAAATTTCACCAAAATTGGTTTAGTGGTTTAGGCGTTTAAGACGGACGAACAGACACTCACACTTTCCCATTTATGATATTAGTATGGATGATCTAAATACCTTTGTACTTTGCTAGTTAAGATCGATCTGACGCTGTCTCTGTCCAGTTCATGTGTTAAACTCTTGCAAGCAATAACCTCACAGTATAACATCGTAAGTACTCCGACATGCTTACACCTCCATAATACTATAGTCGAAAGCTCGGCGCGCTGTGTGCCTGTGTGCACTGAGGGCGAATAAGCAAATATTGTCGTAAAGATAAAGTGTAAAAGTGCCGACCGAGGCACTAAACTATGACAAATATAAAGAAAAGCACTTTCAAGTAAAGGCGACTGGCGTGAGTGTGCTTAATATGCGTTTAGGTTCGTGTTATCGGCACCATACTGGTATGGCAACCATCAATCCAGTTTTGGGCTGTTTTATACCTAGTGTGTTGATTGCGTAATTTTGAAACATTAATAATATATTTCTTTTAAACAGTACCTATACAGTATACTACACCATAAAATTTACAGTAGAGACAAGTAGGCAGCAACACATTGAATGTACAATGGGCGCCCTTATCGCTTGAAGCGATTTCTTCCAGGCAACCCTGTGATGGACAGTAATGTGATAAAAACAAAACTATGGTGTAGTTATCATATAAACTAGAAATAAGGTATTCTAAAACAAAAAGAAAGAAAGAGAGAGAAAAGTATAAATAAAGAAGAAAATAAAATAAAAATACCGCTATACGTAACGTATTATAAATTTATAAATATGTATCGCACATAAATAGATATGGGTATCTATAAAATAACTAGTTGGTACATACTAATATGAAGGCGTAATTATAAATAAGCTTATAAATAGTGAGCTATATAGGTGTAAACGATGCTAAGTAGTGGTCCGTTACCATACTTTTAAAGTTATTAAGGGTTTTTGCCCGCCTGATGTTCAGTGGCAGTGCATTCCATGAGCACACGGCCCTGACAGTGAATGACTTATCTACAAAGTCAGTGGAATGCATTGGCATCTTAAGCCTAAAATTTACGGATGACCTCAGGCACCTCGTATGTGTGTCATAAAGGAACTGGAATCGTTATTTGAGATAAGAGGGAGTGGTGGGATTAAACAATGCCTACATTATATAACAATGTTAGTCGAATTGGGAGCCACTTGAGTTGTTTACGAAAATTTGAAACGTGATCATACTTGCGCAGACTAAATATGAATCGTATGCAAAAATTTTGAAGTCGCTCAAGTTTATCTAGTTGCTGCTCTGTGAGATCGGGATAGCTGACATCGGCGTAATCAAGAACAGGAAGAAGAAGCGATTGTGCGAGCGCAGTTTTAGTGGCGATTGGAAGAAAGTTTCGGAGCCTTCGCAAAGCTCCTGCGAAGTTTACGACTTACCTACTCCATTTGGTTAGAATGGGTAAAGGTAAACTATCTTGTAGCAACTTCTTACAAAACACATATTAAACAAATAAATTAACTTAATTAACTGACTAAACGGTGGTTCAATTTCGGTATTTAGTTTTTAAAATGAGTTTCTGAAAATAAAAATATTAATAAACTGAGTTTTTAAATAAAACATATTAAAAAGACACACCAAGATTGTTTACGTTTAGTCACAGATCGTGACTAAATGTATCGTCGAAGACCAGGCAATATCCTTAAAAATAAGTCGCCAGTCACTTCCCGTCGGCCGTTTTGCATTACCGACGTACAACAATACACGTACTACAATCATTTATTTAATTTTTTAACAGATTTTTTTAATTTTTAGCTTTTTTTAATATTAATAATTAATTGAATCGGTCTGTCTTCCTGTAAAAGGTTTTTAATTGTTGTCTGGTGGACATATATAAAAATAGAGAATCAGAAATTACGTGAAGTTAATTAATTATTTTGGGAGCATTAAAGCGTCAGCAAAGCGGCGGCGGAGTGTCTGGGAGTATCAGCGACTTATTTTTAAGGATATTGCCTAACGAACGTAAAAATCAGCTTGGAGAATTTACGTGAGGTAAGTAATATTTTTATGTACCTTGATTATCTGATACCTGAAAATTAGCCGTCTAAGCAAGCTAGCAGGTAGGCATGCGTTCTTAGTACGTACTAACACTACTCAATCGTCCACATTTCCTTCGTCAGCAAATACGTGATGTTTGGTGGCCCTGGGATCGTACTCTAATAGCTAATTAAGTTATGTGCCTACTCCTACCTAAACCTTTTTTATACCACTTAGGCGGCAGACAAGCACACGGTCCACCTGATGGAAATGGGTCCGTGGCCTATGGACGTATGCAACATCAGGGGCATTACAATCGTGCTGCCGAGTCTGTAGAAACCTTCGAATGCCCTTCTTAAAGAACCCCATATTGTAGTCGCTTGGGAAAGCCAAAGCAGAGAGTTGATTCCACAGCTTGAGCGTGAGTGGGATGAAGTTCCTTTCATACCGCACAGTGCGCACCGTTCGCACCGTTTCCGGTCGAAATGTGTGAGGATGATCTCCCTGCCTATGGCGAGCGGTGCGATGATAGAATGTAGCAGTGGGCATCACAAGTCGAACAATTCATCTGAGCACAAACCATTATATAGACGGTATAACACATACGGCGATGCGAGGTTCCTCCTAAGGCTGAGCGGTTCCACATCAGCTGCGAGTATGGGACTATCGAGGAGCCTCAACGCCCGCCTTTGAACCGAGTCGAAGGGGTCAAGCTGGTATGCAGGCGCTCCAGCAAATAGGTGACAGTAGTATTTAATGTGGGCCGAACCTGTGCCTTTTAAAGAAAGAGTTGTTGCCCCGCAGTGAAGTACTGCTTCACCCTGTTAAGCACTCCAAGTTTCTTTGAAGACAGCTTGACCTTGTCTTCTAAGTGACAGCAGAACTGAACGTCGCGTGAATGTCGACACCTAGGATCCTAATACTTTAGAATAAATGAAAAGCGGTGTGAATGACATAAGTACCGAATACACATACTTGTGTATTGGAGTAGAGGGGGTGGGGAACCTAATGGAGTATAGGAACTTACAGCATAATTATAACCGAAATTAGTATCTATTACCGCTTACACCTTCAGCTAAGCTAAATTGCTTGTGTTGGGAGTAGGTTCTCGTCATGGCCAGGATTCAAATCCGGGATCTCTTGGTCGTCACACAGACTCCTTAACCATTAAGCTAAGAGCGCTTTCACACTATCCGATATCCGATGTCAGAGGAAGTCAGGTTATTGGAACCGACACCACTGTGTTGGCCCGATATTGGATTACAAAGAGATTAAAACCGTGACTGAAAGTAATTTTCGACCTTAACGACATTTTCTTAGTTACGTGTCTGATCACGAATATAAGAAAAAAAGGAGCTCAGCTATCGGCGTCCGTCACCGATATCGGATGAATGTGAAAACGCTCTAACGATGCCTTGGGAGTCTATGCTGTCGGCTCCGCACTGAAATAATTTAGTAATTATTATCTACCCTCGGGGTCAAAGTAAAAACAAAAAAGTTATCAATTAGGGATACGTAAATAAATAACCGTCGATTAAGGCACGTCATTAAAATTTGTGTAACGAATAATCTAAAATTTAACTGTAAACGCGTCCATAATTTACTATACAAATAAATAATCACCCTAAAATGGCGCAATATACCTGTAACAGGTAAACAAACTGTCTCGGTATTGCAGGCAGCCGGGGTATGGTACAATTAGCATGTGAAAACAGTGGCGCCGCGGGCCCGGCCTAATTGGCCCTGTGTAAACTTGCCCTGTTATCGGGGTGCCTCGAGCTCTCGAGCACGAGACATAATAGTGTGGAATGAGATTTTGCACAATAATAATTTCAGCTAGGATTTAGGAAATTAGAAGCAAGATACACGTAGAGGTAGACAAGTTAGACTGGCATTTTTGAAGGTAAATAAAATGTTATTTCATTTTGTGCCATTTAAAAATAAATCATTATAGTGAATTGTTAATGTGAAAGGTACTTATAAATTACTTTACATTTTACTTGTTCATAATGAGTTGTTTGTGTTGTTCTCACCGAAATTAGGCTAATAATGATACCTATTATCAAACTGTGGTTTTTTGATTGTTATTAAATCACGAGTGGGATTGACTTTTTTTAAATTTTATTGGTTAAGTTGCAATATTCTTAAAAAAAAAATAGATACAAAAAGATCGTGTTCAGTAGAACAAATAAATTATTATACCTACCTAATGCTTGTTCATTTCATGGAACTTCGTATTTAAATAGAAAATTTCATCTTGTACGTGTTTATTAAACAAAACTTTTACTCAAATATAACTTTTGTTTTCGCTCTGTTAAAAACTTTAAATAAATTTATCATTTTTTACACAGACAAAAAAAGTGTTTTTTTTTTGCATTATTGCCACCAGTCCGCTAATATCAAAAAGTTTCGCAATACGTTTGTACTGGTGAAATTATAGTTATTTATTAATTAAAATGTCTACAAGTATGTACTAGTTATGAAGAAAACGATTTATGTACAATAATCGAGTAAGTCGAGTAATCTACTAATACACTATTGGACCGAGCGAGCGAAGCGAACGAGAGTCTCTGTTGGTGGAGGTACAAGGTGGAGGATTTTGCTTTTGTCCGTATCTATATCGGTTTGTCAGTTCCGGTCTAGAGGGCTTCATTTCTTAACCGATTTTCACCAAACTTGGCACACATGTTCTATGTTTTAAAACTCGATCTAAAATTCAAACTATTTTTGATATGAGGGAAAATGGGATAAAAATAGGTAAGGTTTTTTGGGACGTTATCTATAAATGGATCTTGATGATTTTTGGCTGAAACATCAAGGACATGATTCCTGGCCCTCGATTCTGCTAAAGCAAAATCAACTGTCACAACACAGACACAGCGATAAATGGCATTAAATTTTAGACTTTATTTCTATAAACCAAAGTACAAAATTAAATGAAGAGTGTCACATTTCACTTTTTCATTCACTCTACAAAAAGCCATTTAATATTAGACTTTAAAAACATGATTTTAAAGTTTAAAATTAAATGGGTAATTCTTACAGTGTCTGCGGTATGACAATGGTTTTACTTTAGTAGAATCGAGGCCCTGATAGAATGTTGTGAACAAAAAAACAAGCCTCGTAAAGGTGTACTTCGTTATAAAAATAAGCAGATGTGGTAAAAGCTCTAGCGGTTTTTAAGAACGGATAGTCATTATTCTTTGGTGAAACATTCAGCCCATCGTAATGTATGCGATTTGACGTATTTGACATGCGTTAACGACTGTCATTTACGTCAAATCCCATACATTCGTCATTCTATTTTTCTTGTTTAAAATAAGAAGATCCGTATCGTTTTTTTGATACCAGATTACCAGAAAATGTGGCAAAGTGGGGTGCTCGCGAGGTCTAACAATGACAGGTGGAAAATTAAAAATAAATATATTTTTTTAATTTATTTCATTTAGGCCTTATTTCCAATATGATTTTCGTATTGTGACTGTCTGTAGGTACTAAAGTTCTGTAGTATCGAGGTGTTTTTGTCTAAATATGCTCCCCCCCCCCTTCTTGAAAATAGTAATTCTGTGCCAAATGAAAGTCTATTTTTAATACATACCTGCCACTGCGGCTTGTCAAGGGTGGAGAAATTAGGAGGGGATTTAGAGCAATGTACTTGCTTTTGGCGTAGAACTTTGTAATTCTTGGGTGCATACAACACTTAAACAAAACTCTCCTCCACAATAGCCGGCTGCAAATCCGCCCGCCCAACTAATATTGACTTCTTATTACGGCGGTCGCACGGATATGCGGATATCGCACCGGTGCCGCACGGATAATGTTCGCTCTGTCCGACGATAGGGACGTCCCAGACAATAACCAACGTATTTTAGTGATGCGCTTCGACAGTTTCAACCGCTCGTGACTGAGTTTTAGGTTAGAGATACAGATAGCAAACTAATTTGGTAAACGTGGAATGTTTTCAAATTATTGTGACAACAAATATTATGTTTTGAAGCAATATTTTAGATCGGTGGGTGTCACATGGTGCTGCGACGACAATCCGATTTTGATGAGACCGTCAAGCTGAGTGCAACCATTGTTAACATGGTACGTGTATGTAATGATGACCCTTTTTCTTGAGACTTTGCCTTCAGCTTACCATCAGGCGACCTGAAGTTAAATTGACGTGTCCTATATATATAAAATTAAAACAATAAAAAATAATGCTTCACTTGCCTATGAGCAATCCATTCACTCTAGGCTTGAAGACTCCTAATTGGTAGTAAGTAAATTAGCAGTATTTGGGGAAAGTATATACATCTACTTTATAATAACAGTAGTTAAACAGGACTTATATAATCTTATGGTTTTTATTTGTAGTAGAGAAGGGTTGTTAGAGCTCCTTGGGGAAAAAATGGGTCGGTACCGTAAATTTATTGTACCGGTTGTCAGTTATCAACAGGCAAACAAAGCGTGGGATGGTACCCTTAGTGCTGAAAAACAATAGTGAGACAATGATTTCCATCAACCTTGCGTCAATCCCAGTGTACACCTTTTCCTATCTAACTGCGTTGCGGTAGCACTGCGATATTTTCTGCTCAACAACCCATTGCCACAGACCTCAGCAACCCATTCAAGAAGTGAGAAAATGACTTATGTCTGGAAACTACTCTGTCTTCACTTGATAAATACAGTGGTGGAATAGCGTAAGACTGTTGATGGACTAGCAGCAACTTTGGTTACTTTTGGACCTTTGAAGCAATCATAGAGATGACAATACAAAAAAGTGCATTATTGTTATACAGATAGGTGTCAAAATGCATTAACTTATTTATTTAGTATATGTATTCTGTTCCAAATTTAAATTCTAAATTCATTCCCGCCATGGTCCCGCGCCTTACCCAGCTCGTCTTAGAGCGTTTTCACATTCATTCGATATCCGATATCGGTGTCGGAGGCCGATAGCCGATATCCGATAGCCGACACCTTGTGCTGTTTTCACATTTATTCGATTAAATCTGGCCGATACGGCCATTTTCTTGGAAGCACAGACAAGGGATGCTAGGGATGAAAAAAAAGAAGAAAAATTCCAAGCAATTTTCAACCTTATTGACATGACATGGTATCGAGTTTTTTCATAAATAAGCGATAAGCGTCATCAATTAACGCGAAAAGACACGTAACTAAGAAAATGTCATTAAGGTCGAAAATTGCTTGCAGTCTCTGTTTTAGTCTCTTTGTGATCCGATATCGGTCCAAAACAGTGGTGTTGGCTCTGATAACCAATATGGGGCCAGACAATGTGAAAACGATCTTACAGAAATCATTCCATTAAAAATTTTGTTATTACATTTGCCAACTGACCGTACTCAAAACTTTAAATACAAATTAAACCATAGCATTCCTTTTCTAGCTGGTTTTGGACATCTAGATGTTTTCCAAGCTTCGGGTGTGGGCAAAGGATCATTATCGTTTACACAATATATGATCAGCTTCAAAACAAAGTTAGGTAATCTGATACTAGTGGGATCCCAAACAACAGTCAGACATTTTATAATAATTATTCATAGAGAACTAGCTCTGTTGTTTTCTAATATGCAATCTAATGTCAAAGATTTCTGCGTTGGTATAAGTACTAGTGTTCAAAAAGGCGAATATTAAAATAAGTGTGAGATATGTACGTATAATGCGTTATCCTAGTAATACATCATATAATTCGTAACCTGTCTAGCTTGCCACTACTTTAGTGAGAGGTCGCTGGTTCGATTCTCGCTCTGTAAAAATATTTGCTCTGCGTTGAAATTTTACCTCTCGAACGCCCTAGTGCTACGCAACAGGAGTCGCTATAGTAAACTAGTACAATCACTTAATCAATCAGTCCATGATGTGTTAACTGAGACAATAAATTACCTTTCTTCTGATAACTACATTCACATACATCATTAATACATTTACAAGAAACCATACATATACAGTCATCATTCACTTAGCATGTGTATCTGTGTCGTCTACATCAAATGAGCCATCAAATTAGTGCAATACATATCTCCTTACCGGCCTATTGTGAGGAAACTCGATGTGCTTTGTTCTCATGCAACCCGATGCAAGATGGCGGTGAAACGTCATCGAACCAATATGGCCGACTGGGCCGTTATTGTTTGAACGTTGAACGGTATTTAAATAGGTATTGAGGGGTGATTGGGGCAGAGCGTTTGGTAAAGAGAAATATTGATTGACACACGCCCTTCACTGAAACCAGCTAATACAGCTGTTGTATATATTTCTAATTCTATATTTAGCTCCGTTTTCCTCTCTGCATTACACAAAATAAAATCTTTTTCAGGCTAACTCAATGGCATTATCTATTCTCTTATATTCTCTCTCTGGCTAGATCTGGAGGTATTTAACAATATCCAAAAACAATATTAAGTAACCTGCCTTACATTAATCAGACGCGCTCGTTGAACTCCAACAATTCCCTCTTGGGCTATTACTATTGTAAGTAGTATAATTTTTCATACGGTGGAATTGTGGCAATATTTGATTCAAAGAATTTAAAAGTTTCCTAAAATGCCTCAATACGCAGGGAGCTATAAAAGAAAAGGGAACTTAATATGGATGATGGAAATGTGTATGGATTGTTGTTATTAGTTCACGCAAAAATTACTAAATGGATCTGAATGTAATTTGGGGCTGAGATTGGTTATGATCTGAATTAGTATATAGACTACTAGCTTTTGCCCGCGGCTTCGCCCGCGTGGATGTCGGTTATCGCTTAATGTTGGGCCGACACTAAATTTGCATTAAATTCGCCTCTACTCAACTATTAACTCTTCTCTGTTCTCGACTTCCTACTCGCCTCTATATTTGACTTTCTACTCGTCACCATATTTAAATTTATACTCGACCTTCTACTGACTTCTCTACTCCTCTCTCTACTCGACTCTGTACCTACTCTCCTCTATACTCACCTTTCCATTGGCCTCTCTCCTCGCATCTCTACTTGAATGTCTACTCAACTCTCTATTCGATCTCTACTCGCCTCTACATTCGCCTCTCCACTCGCCTCTCTACTCGACTGTCTACTGCACTCTATTCGATTCTAAGTACACCTATCCACTGGCTTCTCTCGTCGCATATCTACTAGCCCCTGTAGTCGACTCGAAATTTTACAAATAAAGACAGTCATGGCCCTGCTCCCTCCTACTTTCGCGATAAAAGGTAGCATATGTCCATTCTCAAGGTCTAATTCATCCCTGTACCAAATATCATCAGGATATCTTCAACACTGAAACTTTCATTCCCTATCCCCCCCCCCTAACCCCCTTTTTCGCAACAAAAGGTAGCCTATGTTCGTTCCCAAGCTCTAATTCATCCCTGTACCAAATTTCATCAGAATATCTTCGAAACTGACAAACTTTCATCCCCTTTCCCCCACCCCCATAAGCCCCCTTTTTCGTGACAAAGTTGTTAGTTTCCAAGCTTTAATCTATCTCTGTACCAAATTTCATCTGGATATCTTTAAAAATGACAAACATTAATATAAATTTTCATCCCATGGCCCTACTCTCCCCCCTTCTACCCCCTTTTCGCGATAAAAGGCAGCCTATGTTCATTCCCAAGCTCTAATCCACCTCTGTACCAAATTTCATCAGGATACTTACAAAAATGACAAACTTTCATACAAACTTGCATCCCTATTTCTCCCCCTTAAACCCCCTTTCTCGTAATAAAAGGTAGCTTATGTCCGTTCTCAAGCTCTAATTTACCTCTGTACCAAATTTCATCAAGATCGGTTCAGTGGTTTAGGCGTGAAAGCGTAACATACAGACAGACAGACAGACAGACAGACAGACAGACAGACAGACAGAGTTACTTTCGCATTTATAATATTAGTATAGATTTTTTATTCCTGAAAAAGGTACACATGATCACGGGGGCAGAAATACTATTACAAGCGGGCAGAACCACGGTTAATAGTTAGTATACAATTAAATTTATTCGTTAAAGAGCGATGTCGTCAATCATTTAAACCGAACCGAACACAACTTGCATCGCTGTCAAATGTGACGAGTGACGCTATCGCTGTACCTTCGAGTGACGTGAACCTGACCTTTATATTACCCCAAGATGAGGTTGTGTGTTCCGTAGAGACACACAAACAAAGGTACATTCACTGCCACTATTGTACTCGTATTCTAATCATCGCTTGTCACATCACAAACGAGGAAGCATAATAATAGTTTTCACAAAGTAGGTACATGCACAAATTGTTTTTCTTTTAGTCAAGCACTCTATCACGTAGATACTGCTCGATGATTATATAATTGGCTAAAATTTAAGAAGAATATAGTACAGGATTTATTCCTGTACCTACTCTATTCCACCTATATCTTATTAAAAGTATAGATTACTTTTTATCTCGGAAATATATTATTATGGGTCGCAAAAGTTCGTTCAGTAGGCTACTCGGGTGCAGCCTATAATAAACTCTATGTTATTGTATGCAGTATTACCATAAAAATATAATTGATCTCTGCAATAGTATACATGGTTACAATGAAGTCAATATACGTGAGCGATAGTGAGCAAATGTTTATGTAAACAAACATTCATTCATCCGAATCAACGTCAACGCGCGTGTGCATTGTTTAGTCTATATTCCTGAAATTCTCATTATAACGTAAACAGTTATTGAGTGACGTTTCGACGTGATGGCTGAAGGATACTTAGTTAAGAAAATATTCATATCTAAGTATATATTTACTTGCATCATTTTTGAGACGAAACGGTGAAGAAAATTTGACAGGTTATCAAATAAAGACGCATGTGTTACCATCAGTTTCTTCAATACTTCTTGAGTCATAGGACACGACACATAAGTCTTTATTAGGTTCTTTATGATTCCTGAAACTTCTCTGGCCTTGAGTTAAAAAACACGCAAAACTATTTTTCTTTATATTAATACTGCAGTTTTGGAACCAGAGCCGCCAGAATGATTCACAATTTTGCGATCAACTATCATCCCGCGCAAATTCCTCACGTAAACGTTGTCTATGACTAACGCGACCATTTATTTTTTAATCAGAACGGGACGCCCTAAGTATTCTAGTCCTTCTGGCCGAAAATTGTAACAAAATTAGGTTTATCATCATTTACTAAGTGGTGATTTCGGTTGCATGCGAGGCTTTAATCTCGGAGCACGTGGTCCATTTTCTATTTGAATTTGGCTTATTTTAGCTATAACGGGAGAAACTGGAGTCTAACTTCCAAACCCTGAAAATCCCCAAGTTAGTATGATGCCAGCACGGCCGTCTATATTAACTTCTGCAATTTTTTTATTTCATGAAACTGTGACATGATTAAATTCGATAAAAATTTCAAAGTGGGACTTTCCCGCTCAAAGCGAAACGTGTGGATACTACATATGTGACGTAAGTGAAAAATATAAGCAAAACTACTAATAAGGTCATCCTAATCAGCGTGAAAATAAACGAATCTAAAAATTCCGCAGAATACATTCACTAGGACTTTTATTATGGTCGTAAATTACCTTCGTTTTATAGGATAAACATATTAATTGGTAGTAAAAAACGTACAATATACATTTAAGTTTACCCGTGTGTTTTATAAAGACGGATGAGTCTGGCTTCTCGTGTTGATTGATAGGAAAACAGTGCGATGATTGACCACTGATAGAAGCCAGTATTTTGATAAATAAATAGATAGTAGAGCGGGGTGTGTGCGGATGTTTTGCTTTATCGATAGTTTTTGTTTATTTTAACAAAGTTTTATTAAGTACGTTGTTGTTTAATAATACGAAAACGGCTGAACTGGTTTAGACAAAATTAAGCTGACACATAGTTTATAACCTTGATTAAATCCATAGAATACTTTTTACTTTTTAGTGTTATCGGCTAAACAGTACTTTTTAATTGCACTTACTTTTGAAGTTCATGCATAATATGAAATAGTGGGCAGACGCCAGTGTTTGAATAAACATTAAACGCAAGCTATATGGCAAACCTCCAAACTTCCGCATTTATAATACGTACAGTCAGCATCAGATTGGTCTTGATCAGCAAAAATATTTCATTAAGGTCTTAAGATCTTTTTGGCCACTCTGCCAGTCAAGGTCGATCTGATGCAGTCGGCTAGGACGCTGAATTAGTAAAAAGTCCTTAATATTATAAAATGTATTGGTACATATTATAAATCAATCAATCAATTAGCCCACCGTTGTCCACAGCTGGACATAGGCCTCTCCCAATAAGTACATTTATGTATTTCCTTTACATTTACTGTATTAAATTGTAAAAGCCATTTTGATGTGGATTTTTTTCTGAATGGCAAGAGATGCATTTAAACGGTCTTAGGAAATAAATGCTCACACACTTGTCACATGTCATTTCAGGTTAGGCTTTGAAAATGCGTGGCTAAAGCTTCTAGATGATTGTTTAATGTACAATTTAGTTCTTAGTTATTTACTTTAAACATAAATTTATCGTTTATTCCGTTAGGAATATTAAATTAATAACCACTAAACTTGACTGACGTACAAGTACTATTAAATTATCTCTTTCTTTAATTAGATAACTGTCATTTAGGCATGCACAATATCTACATACATATTATATGTTCTACAAGCTGAAGACCACGACTTCGCCCGCATGGATCTAATATATTCCATTTTACTTAATTAGTTAAAACAGTAAAATCATATATTTATAACCATACTTTCACAAACTGCTGAATAAGCAGCATAAAGAGGTGCATCCTAGTGGCTAGTCTAGTGACCTCCCTCCAAATCAAGAACTAGTGCCACCAATAACGCCTGCAGAAGTCCAGACTGCCATTCGACGTATGAAGCTTCGGAAAGCTGTCGGACCGGACGATATCCCCATAGAGGCTTAGAAGGCAATAGGTGCCCGTGGTGTGAGCATTCTGTCAAACCTTTATAACCACGTGCTCCTCACCGGTAGGATCCCGAACCAGTGGAGGCTGAGTATCATTACAACAGTCTTCAATGGTAAGGGATCGGTGCAGAAGTGTGGCATCTACCGTGGTATAAAGATAATGTCCCACACCACGAAGCTCTATGAAAGAATAATCGACACTCGTATCCGTCAGGAGAGTGCACTCTCGGAGTGTCAGTATAGGTTTCTTCTCGGGCATGGGACCATGGACCCAGTGTTCGCCCTAAGGATTATCGCGGGGAAATATAGGTCGAAGAACACGCCCCTGCACTGCCTATTCCTAGACATGACGAAGGCCTTCGACAGCATCCGAGACATGTAACACGATTCCGGTTCTGTGGTTTGGTCCACTGTTGGCGACACGAAAACCTTCCCCATCACCGTCGGGGTACACCAAGGATCCGTATTGAGTCCTTACCTGTTCAGCTTGGTGTTAGACTTTTTGTCGGACACCATCAGAAACTCATATGAGCAGCCTCCATGGTTGCTCATGTATGCTGATGACATTGCGCTGATGGACGCGGACAGGAACAGATTTGTGCGACGCGTGAAAGTGTGGGCGCTTGAGAACGGCGGTCTGAAGCTAAATGTGGCGAAGACAGAATACTTGGCGTTAAACTCAACAGATCCCACACCCGCCCGCATAGTCGATGACATGGTCGAGCGCACGGACCAGGTTAAGTACCTGGGATCTGTACTTCACGTCACTGGTGACATCGACTGCGACGTCAAAGCACGTATTGCTGCCGCGTGGGCCAAATGGCAGGAAATGACTGGTGTCATATGCGATCCTAAAATGCCAGGTTGAAGGGACAGGTCTATATAAGACGATCATTAGGCTTGTTCTTTTACACGGCTGTGAGGCGTGGTCGCTGTTGGAGCAACACAAGCAGGAGCTGCGTGTCACGGTGATGAAAATCGTGAGGATTATGCCGCGTGAGGAACTCTCGCATACACGGCAGCCTTCATGTCCGTGAGATCGTAGATAAAATGCAAGAGAGTCACCTTCGCTGGTGTGACCACGTCTTGCGGCAACAGCCAGGCTACGGGAATAACAAATGCCTGGCAATGGCGCCCCCGCCGGGTCCAGGTAGAAGGGGCAGGCAGAAAAAGTCCTGGCTTGACGTCGTGCAGGGTGAAATGCGTGCAAATGGTCTCACTACCATGGACGCCCGAGATCTTGCAAAGTGGAGGAGTCGGCAGGCGGCCCCGAGCTCCGAGGGCATCTTGGCCTCGGATGCAATCGGAATAACGTCTAAATGTCATAAAACCATATATTAACTTCTGTAAATACCTGAAGGTATAGGAAAGTGTATTATCACCAAGACCTTACTAATAAAAACCCTCCATCAAAATTTGTGTCCATAGCGAACTGACAGACAAACATACATATATACAAGAATTGAATAATTAACATTTTTGAATTTAGAACTTTCATTTAAGTTTTTTTAGAATATCTCTAATTTACTACTCAATTAATTTACAATTTTATTATAATCTATAACTATAAACAGACTTGAAGAAAAAATCAATTATCGATATGTCAAAAAGTATCGACCTGTCCCATGCCTATCGTAAAAGTCGGTGTTAGTGTAAACTCTCCCGTTTACCTGAGCGTGTTATTATTCGGGCTACACGCACCAATCGAGCAGGCCACCGTAAACCGTAAAACTTGTATTTGTGAAGATTGTGGAACATCAAACTTTGGTTACTTTCGGTGCACCGATGGACCAGTCAGGTGCTATTCATATTTCTATTTCGATTTGGTTGAGTCAGTTTAGCTATTTGGTATATTAATAAGAATAAAAGGGTACAGGAAACTAGTAATGTTAACACTAAGCTTTTCACCCAAGCACTGCTCTTATCTTCGAAGTCCGAGTCCAGATAGCCGTCGCTACCATAAATGCCGTATAAGCTAAAAACAGGAAGAGAAATTTATAAGTAGACTTTGGCTGGGACGCGTGTGAAAGCCATAGATATGTATATATATCTTGGTCCCTATTTCCCTTGGTCACGCCATCACGCGTGAACGGCGGGACTGATTTTACTATTTCTTTTTTTAAATTTAAACTTTTACATTTATAATATTAGTAGGAAGTTCGATAGTAGGATTAGTAGGATAACGACGTTAGTTGACTTGACACTTCTTATCAACTGCACTGTAAGGCCACAGCATCTCACGAAAAACTTTAAACCCAGTTTCTCTTGTCCGGTTCCAAGTACCAGGTTAACAGAAATATATTAGAATAGAACGGCCATGCGCAGTGTTCACCTTCATGTCGCGCGAGGCGACTTTTTCACTGTTAATAAATAAATACTCACGAGAGA
This sequence comes from Eilema caniola, assembly GCA_949126895.1. Taxonomy (NCBI): domain Eukaryota; kingdom Metazoa; phylum Arthropoda; class Insecta; order Lepidoptera; family Erebidae; genus Eilema; species Eilema caniola. Next base: position 7,436,806 of record OX421460.1, on the reverse strand, counting down.
TAAGAAGTACCTTTATTTTTTAAATTTAGCTCTCCATTTTTATTCAACAGTTTTAAATAGCACAATATAGCATTTTCACGATATTATTACAAGCTAGTCTAAACAGTCTCTAGTAAGCGTTCGAAAGTTCCTGTCTCATAGGACAGGAATTGGCTAAAAAGTTGCCACGCGTTTCCGGCTCACATGGCCGTTCTATCCTTATACATTTCTGTGATCAGGTTAACACACAGCTGACTAGCTGACGGTTGTGTCACATTAAATTAGTAGGCTTTCTAGATCTAAGTGAGACGTACGTCATTAGTCATTTAGAATGTTATTAGAACAAATAATTTTTTTTGGATGCGGGCTGCTTTAGATCGGTCGTTCTGGAAGTCCATAGGAGAGGCCTTTGTTCAGCAGTGGACTATGTGCGTACATATGATGATGATGATGAAATATTTTCAAAGTGTAAGTAAAAATTTTTTTATTCTGTAAATATAGACCATTAAAACGCCACATATAAAAGGTCCCGTTTTGAGAACACTTCGGCAGGAAAATCAAAAGGCTTTTTTCGATCTACTCACAAACAAGTTCAGTTAATGCAATTACAATATTTATTTGGAATAGCATAAAAAATAATCCTAATCTTCATCTAAACTAACTGCAGTATCCATACATTCATACATACTTCTTCAACCTAGCGTTAATCCCAGTTGCATCTAAAGCTCACAATATGGAGTCTGGTATCCGCTTTACCAAGCTAACTACAGATTTGGTTGAACTTAGATATTTTCCGTGAAGCGACTGCCATCTGACCTCAACAACCCAATGGCAATATCGAAGCACTGTGGTTAGATTAGTTATTGAACTTTTTAGGGCTCAAACTACCCGTAACGATTGCCACAGATGTTCGTATGGCAACCGGGACCCACCGCTTAACATGCTTTCCGAGACACCAGACCAATGCAAATACTCATATAAATATTTGCATACTGATACAAATATTTGCATTGAACGGGGATCGAACCCGCGCCTCTTAAGTAGCGGCCGCGTTCACTACCGCTCCGCCACACAGTCATAATGACAATCACAATTATAATATTAGGTCTTTACATAATATGAAATTGTGTAATATTATCTAAGTAGGTTTTTATTTATTTTATCTACTCTGATACTATAATACAAAGATTATAAAATTGAAATTAGAACTCTTATGACAAACATTACGCACAGGCCAAAAAAAAAGTTTTATTACGATACAGGTCTTGTATGGACACCTATATCATAAAATAACTTTTTAATCATAACGATACACCTATACAACCTCCATCTCGACTGAACTTCTACTTTAAAAATTTAATTCGCCATTTCGGAAGAAAAAAAAAAGAAACACGCATGCGCAATCGAAGTTTGTGCCTTGGCGCGAACATTTTTTTTTTGTTCTATACATTTACATTAAACTAAGTTTGGTTTGGTTTGTAAAATAAATTAGTTTATGTATTATAGTATGAGAGTAGATAAAGTAGTGTATGACACTGTACATAACTTGGTCTTATAACACTCGTGTGATAATATAAAAAAACTCGCCTACGGCTCGTTTTTTTAAAACACACTCGTGTTATAAGAACCCTTATTATGCAACAGTATCATAAACTACTATTATAATATTGTCAACCTTTTTTTTATCTTAGCGCATTTTTATACTTTTAAATTCAATTTTGTACTGACAGCTGCGTTGTTCCTAACAAGCTTTTGGAAAATCCAGGGCGCGGCATTCGAGCCCCGGTTTGGATCGTGAAGATATCTCTTAAATCTTATTACTGAAGTTCATCTTAAATCTTTCAGAAGCCACTGCCTTTTAAATGAATATTCAATCATAAGGATTGACCAAGTCTCGTGCCTCTGGTGGAGGCCACTCTGAAAATCTTCTGTTCCATCAAGCTTTTGATGGAACGCAGCTGCGCATCGTAGTCTCGCCGTGGACGTATTTTTCTCATCGAGTGCCTGTGCAAGCCTGGCCCATAACAGCACTGAATCTTATATAAAAAGTTGAAGAGAAGACTCGAAGATTATAGTGTAGTTTTAATGACTCTTAAGTGTTTTTCTTATGAACTGTGTATCTTATTCTTGTGAACAATACAAAGTGCCATTTCCCTGTTCACGTCTTATTATTCCCTTCTTCCTCTAACAATCTGACGTACACTGGCCCTCCTCGAGGACCAGCTGTTACGTTACAATTGCCGTTATGTTTAAAAAAAAATTAAACGCTTTTTTTCATGTATTTTTTATTTGTATTAATTGAAGTAATGCAATCAATGCATCTTTACCAACGCAGTGACAGTTCATTGATGCCCTTCTTAAAGAAATCAGCTGGACGGGAGGCAACAAATTCTTCAAAGGCATTTTGTACTGCTTCTCGGGTATTGAATTTCTTTCCCGCCAAGAAGTTATCCAAATTCTGGAAAAAGTAGTAGTCTGTAGGCGCAAGGTCTGGTAAGTATGACGGAGAGCTTCTAACCCTAATTCTTGCAACTTGGAGACCGTCTGCTGTGCAGTATGAGGTGCAGGAGCAGCGGAGACGACCGATTGACCAATGCTGGTTGGAGATATGTCAGCTTCTCCATCATTGTGTTCAGTTCTTCACAGTACACTTAGATTGTGTGTGTAAGCCGATAGCTTTCACAATCGCCTTCAATTCGTCATTGTCGACCAAAGTCTTTGGATGACCGCGAGGTTCATTTTTCAGGTCGAAATTCCCAGAACGGAAGCGAGCGTTGGTTTGTAGTGTTAGCTCCGTAAACGTCGTTGATGTTGCGTGCCGCTTGTCCCTCGTTGCTGCCTCGACGATACTCATATTCCATAATTAGGTACTCGAATTTTTAACAATCCATGTTAGCGAAAATATTGAAATGCGATGAAAATGTAACACTAATCAATAAACAAATGATTACTTTTGGAAAACGAATTCCATGTTTTTAAAATAAAATTAATTTGGAATTTGAATTCTTAGCCAAATAAACATTATTTTGATTTGAAGTGGCCAGTACTGCAGAACGTCAATTACATAGGTAAAGATTGCCACTGTTAAAGAATAATTTATTCAGCACAACTTATTTGGCACTTGAATTATGCATATAATAACAAATAGGTACTTTTTACTCCAAAGACACTAGGTATAACGGCCGACCTTCAATCTGCTGACGAAGTAGAAAAAACAAAAACAGACAGATTACATCTTAACGGAGAGTTGCACGAACATACGGACGTACGAAGTAAACAAAAGAATAAAAGAATAAAGAGACAATCCCTATGAATAAAATAAAAATAGTAGGAGATGATATCGTACAGACTGGCTGAGTATGGAATATGCCGACTTATTATTCGCCTAATAACTGGAACGTATTAACTTCGGCGCGCAGAGATAGTCACGGATAGAGAAGACACGAGCAAATAAAAATAAAAGACGATTTCAGAGTTTACGTAACCAGTCAGAAAAATATATGATATAATAACTGTGAAAAATTCTTCATACTACAAATAACAAATAATGAAAAAAAAGACGGGTTGCACTCTGGGAGTGCCGGCAGAAGTGAAAACTTTTTCTTTCTTTCTTTCTTCGTTATATGTATACATAGAAAAAGATAAAAAAACATACCATACCATACCTATAATACAGCGCCAATCATAGAACCTATAACTAATTTTCTGCTAATTCTCTATCAGAAGAAATTAATAAATTACAAAAAGATAAAATAATCACAAAAAGTGTCAGAAGGCCAGGTTTGAACCCGGTACTATCTGAAACCATAAGGACTTACAGTCGAAGCGTTTACCGCTATGCTGCGAAGCTATTTATCGTATATTGCAAAATAGAGAGTCTATAGCTAATATTGTATGACGTCAGTCGTTAGTTACGGTCCAAAGGTCAAGCGATCCTGACGCGAGTTTAACACTTTTTACCCATCCAACGCCGCTAAAGAAGTTTTCACTTCAAAAATCTCTCTTCTTGTCTACTACAATTGGCGGTAACTTTCAACAACCTTGTTGTTAAGTTTATACGTTGGCATAAGTGCTTCTACGAGTATGATCATCAGCTCTTAGTTCCGATTAAAGTAATTCTGAGCCTAATTTTGGTCTAATTGCTACTAATATGATCCTTACAGAAACCTTATTTGTTATTATTTTTATATTGATTTAGTGCATCAAGCGTTTCTGAATCGTGAATACCTAACATTATTATCTTCCCAAATAAAGCTAATTTTATCAGATTGTTTAGCGATTCACGAGTATTTTGTGTTATTCTTATACTTACAGTCAGCTCTGTTTCAAATTCATGTAAATTTTCGCCAGTACTTTTGATGTTTATTCTTCTCTAAATATTCTAAAGATGAAAGTCAATGTCTTAAAGCCATTTATAGATTATTCATTTGTATCTCCCAATATCGATTCTTTTATGTTATTGTTTTGCCGTCGTTTTGTCTCCTACACAGATATCAAACGTAATTGGCAGTTACCGTATGACAAACTTCCATTTGCTGTCGCATCCTCCCTTATCTCTAATAGTTTTTGCGTAATTTTCTTTTCAAAACCGCATATTATTTTGGCATATGTTTTAATACATTTTTCTCTAACGATTTCAATGTATTGAGTTATGGTTCCAACCATTAGATTGCTTTGTTTATGTCTAAACTTGATAATAGAGTGTGTATTTCTTTGGCAATTTTAATATACATCTGTATCTTAAAGAGGTAAGCAGATGTGTTTGATACACCGTTGCCTTATGCTGTCTACTGGATAAGGTTGCTGCTGCTATTGAAAATTACTCCACAGAAGAATACGGCATATATAGTGTTACGTGTGTTGAAACCCAAGAACCTTAGAGGATGTTTTGGAGCCCACTATGATCTTCGGGTACAAGCCAACGTCGCCTACAAGCCGATTCACTTGCTGATTCACGGACGAGACTCTAGTGTACGCTTAAACCGTATAAGCCAAACCAGAAGGAGGAGAATGTGAAGCGGACTAAGGACTCATAATATTTAAATTCTTCAGATATCACAATAAAACATTTAGAATAAAATATATCCCACCAAAAACATTTTCATGTGAAAATGTTGCCAAGACGAGTTTACGTAGGTTACTCTGTGAAAAAGTTATCTGATCTCGTATTAAGCCAAGCTCTAAAGACTGCACGCTCTAAACGTAAGGAGTAAAAAAAAGAAAAAAAAAGAAAAAGAAAAAAGAGCATGTACGTAGCAAAGTTATGAGAGTTCAAAATAACGACGAAGCGTTTCGAGAAAAGGTAAGTAGTGCCCTTGCGCTTCTCTTGGCTCGTCTTGGCGGGGGCACTGCCGTGCCCCTAGATATTGTAAGTCAAGCTACGAACTTTGTACGTTAAAGTAGCTTCAATTTCCTACATTTCTGGCGCACGAGCCCGCAACCGCAGTATTACATTGTAAATAAAGTAAAATGTAATTGTAAATTGTAATTGTTTTCAACTATCAACCTTTATTGTTCTCAAGAATGTGAAATATTTGAACCGCATCACTAAAATTTAACGCAAACAAAAGTTGAAACGACGTATTGTAAGAGTTTAGATTACGAACGTTTAGTAATTTGGGTTTGAAGTTAGTTATCAGCGTATGCCACCTGTTTAATGCGAAGTAGTTACCGATAGATTACTGAAGGTAGAAGAAATTTGTTAATTAACCAAAATATGTAACGCTTATTTCTATGGCGCGTATCTTGTATGTTTGTATGTATTTATGTAATATTTTTTATTACCTCATATCTTCTGAACCGCCGTCCAGAATTCAATGATTCATATCTCAAATGGAAGGTACTTATTACCCAAGTGTTCTTGGGTACATAGAATATGAATATAAGCTGTGCATTGGTTTTTTGGCGTCAAAATGTAAGTGGTAAAAAAAACACTCAAATATATCAAGCGGTGTTTCAAAATGAAGGAAATCAGACGACGCTTACAAATCTAATATATATATATATATATATCATAACTAAAAAGCATAAGATAAACTAAATTATTAAAAATAAAAACCCGACTGATGCTGAGAATATGCTGCAAATCTTAAACCAGATGTAAATTAATGGGTACCACCTGCTATAAAGCTTGTTTCGATCTTTTCAGCATCAGTCGGGTTTTTTTATAATATCCGATACTGCTAACATAAATTTAAGAACAGTAAAACTAAACTCCCAAAATATTCTTAATTCAAAAACCACTAGAAATACTACAAGCCACAAGTGAACCGGGAGTCGAACTCATCACTGCCCGTACAGTACTCACGTTCGTTTTGATTCAGTTTTTGTCACATGAAATTATTTTTCTCAAAATATTGATAACATATGGTCGAATGTTGACCAATGGCAGGCAGTGCCCAGTAAATACAACTCCGTACATTGTGTTAAGAATAAACATTCAACTTCCAACAATTCAGCAATTCTAAATAGTTTAATTCCATCTGTAAATTAATTACACAAAATTGTTCGAAACAAAGACTTCCTTCCACATATACAGAAATATCTCTAGTTCTTAGTCCTTCTAATGAAATAATGGTTTGAAACAATTCGTATATCTTTTAACGCTGATTGGCGGGAATGGATACAATTGAGCTGAGAGAACAATTCGCTTGTTGAAATCCATTGTACTACAACCTTGGATATCGCCAACGTTTATTTATATCAGAGGAAATAGACGTTAAGATCTCAGTGTAATGAGCCCGTGGACTGAATGGATCAGACTTGCTAGATGACTACTTGAACTATAGGTTTCGGCCCATATTCTAGAATAATATTATATAATGACTCTTGACTTGGAACCAGCTTTGAGTTAATACACAATGTATTCTAGAACTAATTCTGAGTGAGGAAGTGGAGACGAATCAATTGGTTCACGTTTATAAAATCTCCACTCATACGGGATTTAGAGTTGGTCAGATAGCACATGTGTATTAATAGTCCAATGCAAAATTGATTATGAAAAGGAATTATAGCATGAGAACAGCAGAAAGATAATAATAGTATCAGACCTGTCAGAAAGGGCAGAAATATAGCGAAACAAACGTGGAAAATAATTGGAGCAGATTCGAGGCACGGGAAGAAACTGCTGGTATTTGTGCTAAATTTTTAATTAGACTATCTATCTAAATGCTATTCCTAGTTCTTCTTTACCTGTGTGCAAAATTACAGACAAATCTATCAACCCGTTTGTGCATGATTGCATTATAAAGAAACAAACATAAAGAAGTCACCACCACCGCTGACAAATGCATTTAGGCGTAAAAGTGTGTCACCCTATACAGTCACTTTATTTATTTCCAATCGTTGTCGTTCTTCCAACCTAAATGGTGTCTTTAAATACTTCAAATTGCTAAGTAAATCGAATAAGATTCCTTTCAACTGCTCAGTATTTACCATTTCAATATCAACTTTCATTCTCACTCAATACAATTGAAGTTGCAATGATTATATCAGTATCTTAACACGAATACACATTTTGATGACCGAGTTGCAAAAATCATGATTCAACTGTTAATTTAAAATTATCTTTACTGCAATCACTATAAAGTTCAAATTTATCTTACAATGTTCCGGTTGCATCTATAAAACTCTCTCTATCATTCGTATCACAAACATTTTCAATATCTTATTTTTATTATATTTAGTACTATTTTCGTCTGTCACAATAATATCAACAGCAAATGTGTTGGTTCAAATATTCTATACAGTTAAGTCTACCGGTCGGTCCGTTTGATCTCCTGCAATTACAGTTTTACTGGCATCGTAAACACGGTGAATAAAATGGCGGGCAGGTAAACCCTATTGTTATGCTTTTTACCCTCCACGGGCTTTTTTACATCGTCTCTCTAAAATTAGTTATGGGTTTAGCTCCGGACTTGTTACTGAAGACATCTGCTAAAAGCTTTTGGTAAAAAACTGTGTGAGGATAGGAACTAATGTATGTAAGAAGGGTGTTAATAGGAGGCGTGAGTTCTTGTAATTTTAATGAAAGCCATTTGTCGGTGCTACATATCGATGACGTGATTGATTACCAATTAATACTTGAGATGTGATTGGAAGAGTGTACACTGTACAGACAAACATACTCCTAGCATAACATTTCATGTTATGCTTACACCAGGCGCACGGTGTGGCTTTTGTATTTAGCAATATTCATTTATAACCTAATTGAATTTTATTTTTTGCCATTATGCCAAAGGTTCTATCGTCAAAGGTAACGTCGTAGAACTTTTAACTTTTTTTATGTTCATCACATCCTTAGTCCGGATTACATTCAAAGCTTACACTTCGAGCCTTATTCTTGATTTAGCGTGTCTTGGTTTTAGCAAGAGCAACTTCCCTCAGAACTCTCCATCCCGAGAGAAAATTATGTGTCAGAGCCATGCTCATCAGTGACTATGAGGTCGGAACCTTGAACGCCGGTGGCTTGCACGTCGAACATCTGGATGAGGCCACAAAACACCCGAATATATTCAAAAGTAAACATTATAATTTTTCATACAGAGCAGTATATCTTTGACTACCAGCCATTTGATAGACATTATTCTTGTACTACTTATTACGCACGTGAAAAAAAAGTGTCTATATGGTCTTTTATTGCAATTTGAAAAGACTAACTGTAATTACCCCAAGGTTTCACCCACTATACTCGGTTCTATGCCACCGCATCGCATTGTGCGCCCACTGAACCGATAAGAAAAAACTGACGAGTAAACTTTTTCTTTCTGCTCGGCTCCTGAGAAACATAGCGTGATGTTGTATAGTCTAAATAACCTTCCTCATGAAACAGGCCTGATCCTAACCGAAACCTATACCTAGGTTTTGTGACGACTGCCACGCTACTTGGGTGACAAATGACGGTAAAAGAGGTGTAGACCCAAAATGTGGTTACACATATTGAGAACACTTGCACTTTATGTGTAATAACAAATTCTACCAAGTGCCATCAATCAACAGTATAAATAACCAAGAAGTGGTCTTGACGTTGTAAAACATAATATACGTGGTAACGGTCTCACTACCGTGGATGACCAAGACCGTGCGAGGTGGAGGACGAAAAGCTGGAAAACGAACCTTCGGACTCCGAGTGAGAGCCTCGGGAGCGATCGGTTCTAACGCTAAGATAACAATAACTAAACCTGTCTGAAATATTTCAATCAAATACATCCAGCCATTTTGTTTGAATGAATTATAAATAAATTCACTCACCTTTTTAATTTAGTTAGGTTAGGTTACTTTAGAGGAAAGCAAGTTCTAAAACCCAATGGCCTAGATCTAGTTTGCTAATTAACCAATTTAGTTATTCAGCGTCTGTAATTCTATAATTACAGGCTAAAGAGAATCAGTAGGTTTGCTTATATACATTATTGAACTTTTGACATATATAATGAATTTTACTATCAGAGGAGTTAGAAGTGCTACTTATATTATAAATGTGAAAGTTTATGAAAATCTTTGAATGTATGTGGCTCAGTCACGTTCATGGCTGAACGCATCTGAATGAAACGTCTAGAATAACTTATAGGCTGCTTTTTATTTGTTGTTTTTGTGGCAGAATTAGGAGAGTAAGAATGGGAACAGAATTACACGCGAATATGGAACAATAGTAATGTATCTAGGATGTTGTTATCACGAAACTAATTGAATAAAGTGAGAATTCTTTTTAACTATTACATGTACGTTACACCTTATAGAGGAAAATACATTACCTGTTGGTAGATAAATGATTAATCTGCTTCCTTAAGTTCTCCTAATGATTACGGTACCTAACTTAAAATCTTTAAGCGCAGCAATGAGCTGACGTTTACTGCTAATTAAATTGTGCAGTTTATATCAGCAAGACTATGTAAATTATTATACACTTTGTTATAATATCATATCGTTTTCTTACAATTCTAGGTAAGTCCCTTTAGTGGGTACACGACGTAAACTAGGACAAACGATGTATTAAACTTAATATTTGCAAGACATAACTACAAATGTTTGCAAGACTTAACTATAATAAATGACATTTTAAACTGCCAAAGGTCCCGTGGATAATTTATGCAATAAATATAAATTGTTTGACGTTTACGTCCTTTAATCCTATCTTCGATCAGCAAATCAATTTAAAAAATGATAATAACTCAACGCATTAAACTCACAACTTGAGGATAAGCTCACAATTGATGGCTGAAGATATTTTTCTTCATATACAATACTACTAAAAGTTTTCGCAACTTTATTGAACTCGATGATGTTTTGCGTAAAACCTACTTTGACATTTCGCGCGACATCGACATTCCGATCTGTTAAGTTTAAGCGGTTCGTAGTAAGGGCTTGGAAGGATGAATTCGTGCAGCGCTGTACTGCATCTACACGCCCTCCGATTCGACCCTTCCCCTTACTGAGAATCCTATGGAATACTTACAAACGGCTTAAAGCAAGCCAGTCTGGTTTTGTGTTTCAATGCGCGCGGGTTGTAAGCGCGTCGCTTCTAAACGTAAGCGACTGTACACAAAATCTTTTTTCGATTTTTCGACAAGTTCGAATTTTGAAATACACTGCACTGTTTTTTTTATTAGCCGTTTTGTTTTTTAAGTGTAAAACCAGCAAAGTAAACTTTTGCAAAAGTTTGTTTAAAAAGTTTTTCTTTTATTTCAGAATTTTTTAGTGATTACATTGTTATTTAGGTTTGTGGTTACTGTTTTTGTGATTTTGTTTTCGTTTTCTTTGCTTACTACCTTTGGATGTTTAGATTTTTAGTTTGTTTGAATTTTGCGGTGTTAATGTGAAGTACGTAGGGAGCAAAACTTTTGTACAAGTGGTTTACGAATTAGAATATTTGTGTGACTGAATAGTTTGGCAACATGAAGCTCATATGGAAAGTTTTGTGTTGCCTTCTGCTCCTAGTGCAAGCTGTTCTGGGAAACTGGTGGTAAGTGGAAAAGCTAAAACATTAAAGTATTTTTAATAACATTTAAGACGTGTTCATCGGTTTATTAGTGGGACTAAAACTTTATTTCTAATTATTATTTTTGTGAAGAGTAACGTACTAGTTATTTCAATGAGAGTAAAAACTGGTCAGCAAGTGCGAAATAAAACTCCTAACAGATACAATTTTGTTTCATAACGTCTTTATAAATTACAGACGGCTTCAAAACATAACGGTCTGAATGTTACGGTCTGAAAACTTTAGGTACCTACCTAATTAATTATTCTTAAAAATGTATTTTATACTTTACATATTCTACTAAATAATTTATCGAATGCATCGGTAGCGCAACGGCACCAAGAGCGCATATTCCTAGTTTTGATTCTCGGGTCAGAATTTTTTGTGTGTACTTATAAGACTGCCCTGAATTAGGTATTTTTATGACATCACTTCTTTTGATCAAACACAGACTTTAAACATTTTGATCATTTATCTGGTTGAATTAGTCCCTATTTTTTACAAACATCACAATTGCTTAATCGGCATTAATTTTAATTTTATGTCCATAGTCATAATCGTCTGTCATCCTTATACCAATTTTCCGGTTGCACCCAAAGTCCGCATTTTGAAGCGCAATCTCTCTCGTTTTCGTGAGATTAAAGGCAACATGTTACAGAGTTGTTCAGGTCGCTCATATATGCCTCCGTCTTGATATAACGACTGTTGACAGCCGGGACCGACTTTTAACGTGCCCTCCGAAGCACGGAAGCGCTCAGATGTAACACCACTAAACGCTAGCCCTTCCCAAAGGTAACCTTCGCCTACGTTACTTAACACACTGATTGTTTACCGATCAGTGAGTGCACCTGACCATGAAGCGCAATACAACAAATGGACGTCGGGTCCGCGAATTGTTTTACACTGGTGTGTTAGTTTTATAGAGCGACTACCGTCAGAATGTAACCTTGAAAGGAAAGCTTGTGCCAGTCTACTTCACAGTTTAGCAGAAACACAGACTTGCAGGTGAGGTTGGGGTGTGCCTGTACTGTACATGTACATCCAATATTCTTTGTCCGTTCAACCTGTATTAGTTAGTATAGTCTATATAAGTACCATAATATATAGATTTATATCACATACAACTATCATGTTATATATGAAGCGTCGGTAGCTTAGTGGTTAAGGAGTCGGCGTTACGATCGAGAGGTCCCGGGTTCAAATCCTGGCCATTAAACTACCGACTTGAATCCACTCCTAGCACGAGTAATTTAGTTTAGTTGGAGGGATTAGAGGAAATATTAGTAATTCCGATAATTCCGGCTGCTAATATCCTTTTATATAAAAAAAAATTAATAGAATCTCAGGATCATTTCTAATTTTTATTAAGAATACTTAAACTATTGCTGTATGTACCGGGTGTATGTACCACGATAATTTCATCAGTTATTAATCAGTCACCAGAAGAAACACGCACAATATACCTAAATGCAACCTATTCACTCAAGGTTTTAAGATTTCCAGGCTATAGGTTTTTGAGAACATGCAAATACTTGCATTTATCAGCAGTACGGATACGCTATTACTATTATCTATTCTGTGGTACGGATAATAAAGGAATATGCCTCGAATCTTATTTGACATTGATCAAAATATACATCTCATTCGGTGAAAGAGCGCCAGTCGATGATGTTCACCATAAACTGACATAGAATCTTGGGTCAACATGTAAAGTAAACTACTTTTTGAGATAATTATGTCCTTTGAGTCATATTTTGGAATGAACGATGACCTGAAGCGTTTTAATCTCTAGATTGTCAAGTTTCACAGCGTCGTCGGTCGTTCTAACAAATTTTAAAGAGGAAAGGAAGTTTTGGAAAGGAGCTGGTGAGGAGGGAAAGCTGGTAGTCGTACCTTGAGTTCCGAGTTCCCCTCGGCTTTGGATGCAGTCTGGAAAATACGTCTCCTTGATAATGATGAAAAGAGAAATCAATTCGAAATAGTTTCGGAACGATATATAAAGAGATAGGAATCTATTTAATTAAAAATAACTGCTTATAATCCGAAAACTAGTCCTATTTCAATCAATTTTCGACATTTTTGGTTAAAATATCGAGGCTTAGGCAATAAAATATAAGCTTCTTCAATATATTATAACACAAAGACAGGTTTAAACGATTTCAAATCTATTTCACCTCAAGAATACAATAAGAGAAAAATAAACTATATTGTATGTATTAATATAATATGCATATATCATAATCTATACTAATATTACTAATGCGATAGTAACTCTGCTCGTCTGTTCGTTAGTTACGCACGTCGAACCGAATATGCTTGAAGAAGAAACCTGAAGAAGAATTTTTTTTTTTCATTTGTATGTATATATCTATTGAATGAGACTGTAGAATTTGTAGAATGTCATTGAAATCGGTTGCAAACCTTTAAGTCAACAAATAAAATATTAATATAGAAGTGTAGTTTACCAACAACTCGAGATTTCAGATACATTTATAAACCAACAATATTCGCACTCGATTTTAGTGCGTAAATTTAGTGAGTTTGAATCTATCTCCGTATCGGCAAGGATTAGAAAAATAGGCATTATTCTAGATAAGCATGAGCTTTAATCTACATTTAGTATAACATAAGGTATCAAAGAAACTAAACCAAAGCAACTGTATCTGCATCAGAATCAGTACCCGCATTAGTATCTGTACTTCTGGCATGGGGGTAACGGGTGGAATTGCCTGTCACCCTACCAGAAGCAGACTGACAGAGGCGCATTACCCGTCTCTTCGTTAGATGGGAACACCATGGCCCTGACACCTGACCTGGTCGAGCTCAATAAAGAGATAACCCTGGGTCTACCAGGCTGCGAGATATATATCTCCGGCAATCTCACCTCAAGCCACAGACGGCGTGCGTTGTAGTCACTTCAAGATACTACTTTACATCGTCATTTAACTTAGGTATAGGTATATCTAACACAAATTTGCGCAGTACCAGTGCAAGAAAATATTATTCTTAAACACAGTCCTTCATATTGAGTTAACTAAAACAGTTTTAGTTTACAAACATTATAACGTAAGTAAAACGTGCGACCAAAAATAGCACATCCCTAGCAATTCTACTCCTACCTAAGAATATTAATTGTTTATGTTTCTCGATGCATTGTTTGATATTTCGTTGAAAAAAGAAAGATGGATGTTGAAGCGTTTACATGTATCTATATACATATTTATGATAAATTACAAATGCATAATAATATATTGTGATAAAATAAGCAGTCATAAATTAATTGATGGTTTGCTAATATTGGTTCATTACATAATTAGTTTTGGTAAACTTAATTTAATATAATTTATGTATCAAATCTAAAGCAACTCGCATCCAGCACTTCCCGGCGACCTTGATGAGGTCGTCTTTCCACCTAGCCGTTGGGCGTCCCACACCACGTTTGCCCGTACGCGGTCGCCGTTCAGAACTTATGAACCATCGGTCATCTGATCTGCGCGCTATGTGTCCTACCTACTGCCACTGGTTGGTCGTTCTGGAAGTCTATGGGACAGGCCTATGTTCAGCAATGGCTGATATAATGATGAAGATGATGATGTATCAAATATTCACCGACATCCACGGAAGAGAAAGCTATCGCTTGCATTCATTACAAGCTGTGCCCGTAACTTCATCCGCGTAGAATAAGTTCCGGGATTTTTAACGGACCCTATCTTTCTAAAATAAAATCTTCTATCTATCATCTATCTTTTAAAATATATCTTCTATCTTCTTAAAATAAAAGTAGGCTATGTTACGTCGTGCAACATCAGTTATCTACAGTAAAACTGCAGACCAAATTGGCCTAACTGTTTTGGTGAGTACTAGTTACAGACAGATGGACAAATATTTATAAAATTCCGATTTCGCTAAAGGCATTATGTAGAATATTGCTTTCATTAAAAAAGTGTTAAATTAATAACGTTCTAAACTGACACTTCGATTTATTTATTTGTATATTAAAAAACATTTATATATAGAACTCGCACGCAATAGGCTACTAATTGGCATTTATATTACGCTTTTCTGCTAAAATTATAACCAATCGTGTCACTATTTTGACTGCAGGTTCATCAATTAGGTTACTTAAGTACTTACACCGGTCAATCTAAACCAAATTATTATAGGAGTGAGGATACAATAATTCGCACCCAGCTCAAATTTGGTAGGATTATTAAAAACATCATCATAAATGAAATATAATAAGTCCTTATCGATCCGACACCTGTTTTTTTATTCGGGGTCAAAGATCATAAAAACTATATGTAGAAGAGTTCCGTACCAAACTTAATTAGGCGCGTACTTGTGCTACATAAACGGCAATATACTTAGGTTGTATTGAATTAGAAGTTTGATTTCAGGGTTCAGGGTTCCCAAATTTCACGATTCTAGGTCAACACCTAGAATCATGAAATTTGGGAAGAAGAAAAATGCAATAGCACAAATAAGAGTACCTGTATCTAAATTTAGCATACACGTTTAGTTTGGATGACAATGGAGTCAGATGTTGGCCATAGGAATTTCTAAACGAAATAAGATAAACTTACTCTTTGGTTTAGTCTTAACAAACTCTCTGGTATAACATGGTATTCAGGATCTGAAGATGAAGTCAAAAGATGGCTATAGGAACTCGTAAAGTATACAAGATACACCTATGGAGTTAGGGCTCGTTGGTTTGGTCTTAACAAACTCTCTGGTATAACATGGTATTCAGGTTCTGAAGATGAAAACAGAAGATGGCTATAGGAACTCGTTTGATCTCATTTGTTTTATCTGAACAAAATCTCTGGCGATACATGCAAAAAAAGCTTATTTTCAAAGGTTTTTCAATTATTACTTTCTTTGATTCTTTGATTCTCAAGGTTCGAATATTATTTTAACTACATATTGTTCTTAAAAGTATGCATACGAATTATGGTAACACTTTACACACAATAAAATAACTTAATTCCAGTTTGACGGCCTCGATAGATGCTCTTTCACACCTCTCTTAAAGGACACGATCGGGATTGACTGTAAGAAAATACAAGCACGTGTGAATGCCCAGTTTGAATAAAGTTAGAATATTTCATTTGAATACCTACTTTTAATGTAAGCAAGAATTTATGTTCCTTGTAGGTAACCTAATGCTGACTAATATTACAAAAGCAAAAGTAACTCTGTCTGTCTGTCTTTCGTTCGTGACGCTTAAGCGACTGAATCGATTTTGATGAAATTTTATACAGAGATAGATTAGAACTTCAGACAGGATGCAGGCTATCTTTAGTTGTGTTAACCAATATACAAGCGGGTGGAGCGCCAAGCTAGCTAACAGCTAGTAATATATATTATAATGAGGACACGTTATAAATTCTGAACTATTTTAAGTGTCTAATAAAAACAATCATTACATTTTTTATAGATTTCTAAGAAATGTATATCTTTAATGAGAAGTTACGATAGGTATAGGTAAGGAAAGTACCGTGCCTCGGAGAGCACGTACAGCCGTTGGCCCACGTTGTCATTCGAGCCTAGTGGAAACCCTGAATAGATTGCCACACTGGTTTAATAACAGAAATTCGATATCACCCGTAGAATTGTGGAGGTCAGATGGCAGTCGCTTCATAGAAAATAATATAGTTTGGCCGTTTCGTAGCTAGTTAGATTGGAACGCTTGGTCCCAACTGAACTAAGAAAATGCTCAGATGATGACGCACATACAGGATAAGGTTTCAATTAAATTTTCTTGTATGCCTACATATACCGTACAATACATTACGTTCTGTTTCTTATAACTTATTATTATTGTTAGTTGTTGTAGCTTCTTACTTTTTACCAACTGCTAACAAAAAGTTAATCATTTATATATATGATTAACTTTTGATTACATAACAATATATTATAATGCCGTATATTTTTAATCAGGAGGTTTTCATCCGAATACTTTTTTTTCTATGTTTTCTTTAACACGTTGTCTGGTTTTAATGATACTTTTTTATTTGTTAGGTGATTCACTGGATCCATAAAAATTTTGACAGAAGCTATGAATGAAATGATATAGACTATATATATACATATTTATGATTTATTAATAACCTTACCAACCATAAATTAGGTATATAAATATTTTTTGTTATTGACTAAAAAGCAACCACTACCTTAAATATGAAATATAATTTGCAGATGTCTTTGCACTACCTCTGCATAGCATTATTTCGCTCGGTTGAACGGAGCTTTCGTTTTTTAAAAACATTATTAGTCAAAACAGCCACGTCCGTCTGCTCTTTATCACTCATTCACAAGCAACCGGTTAACTACACAAAATAGGAAAGTAAAATCTGCTAAAGCTATTTTCACGAGTGTAAATCTGACTGTTTGCTCTAAGTAGTGCACATAAAAGTATGCCGTGAGTGACATCAAAGCGATCTCTGTTAGTGTTGCATATGTTCAACACTTGGCCCTTTATTAAGTTTGCATGTTCTGATTTCGGATTTAATTGACAGTGTCAACGACAGCTTTGATTGGATATGTTTGTGCAACTAACGAAATAAAATAATTGTGATCAAGTTTTTGATCACTAGTATGTATTTGGACCCAAAATGAGCTCTATAGCGTAGTACGTGTTTTTTGAGTGTCTTTTAAGGATAACATGGGGTACTACGGTGATGGACGAGTTCGCGACTGGGGTCCAAGAAACTCTTCCTATTTTCCTGTATGTGCTTTACCTTCCATAAATCCGATAGTTCTATAATCTTAACAACGAACTGTACTTTTCAAATAAACAATTAAGTACATTTTTTGTTTAAGTCACAATTGACTAATTAAGTTAGTCAACTGTGACCCATTTCTTGTCAGGTTTGAAGTGCAGTTGACCCATGATATGAATCAAAATCTAAATCGAAATTCAAGATTTAGAACTTATGACTAGGATAAGGCCTAGTAAGTACACAGTAATCTTTGTCAACTTAATGTTAGTTAAGTAAAATAGATTAAGATCTTACCGATATGACTATCGGGTTAAATCAAAATGCCGCAGTAAATTCTACTTTTATGACTACTTATGTGTTTAAATTTTACTGTTATATTAAAATCAGTAGGTAATCTGTTGTTGGCTTATGAGTAACTTAAGTCTTTATTTATTTAAGGTTTATGTACACCAGTAGCATGAAACAGCGTGATACTGGAATTATTAGTACAGTACCTACCTGATTTTCAACTTGATACGTCGGGAAGAAGAGTAATAGTCTGGCATAATCAAAGCAAAATTACTTAATTAATTAAAATTCAGATCAGGCGGAAAAAGTTCGAACATTTTTAATTTTTTTAGTTTAGACAAGGTTTAAATCCTGGGTCAGCCGGGGTGCGAGGGATATGTCGTTGACAACCTCACCTTCGGCCTAGCACAACGACCCACAGACGGTGTGCGGTTTAGTCAGTTTGAATCCGACATAAACTCGCCCTCCAGCTCCGGAGGGGGAGGGGGGTATCCGTGGGTATTTTCGGCACGTAAAAAACAGCCTGAAATTAATAATAAGACACAGTAGTGCGTGGTTACTTATAATACTATTTAAAACAGTTTAAGTAATATTACTTAAATGGTTTTCGCACAGAGCAACATCTATTAGTTAATTATATATTTTTAATTTATAACTTTTTTATTATTATTATTTTTATATTTCTTACCCACACACAATTTTAATTACCAACCTGGCTAGTAAAGACGATGCGGGTGCAATTATCTTCTCATTTGGCTTTGAGATGTCAATAACTTTCTACAGTAACATTGACCATAAACAAACACTTGATCTGCTGTAAAGATAATTTATTTAACGATAATGCAACACAATATCTGAATCAATTAATTGATTGACATGTACACGATTATGAAACTTGAGAGAAATCTAAGGTCGTCCGCTGCCACATGCGTATCACGCAGGTGACGTGTGTGAATTCACCAGTATTTTCTCTCAGAGTTTTGGGTTGAATGGTAACTCTTCCTGATTTAATTATGAGAAGGATTAGTACCTGGAAGAGCGCACCCTGGGCTCTAAGTGCAAGTTTTGGATGCAACCAGGACTGGTGTTCAGATGAGCAAGAGTATGATGCTGCTATTTACATTGAGTTTTGGGACCTTAAGGGCCAAACCGACATCACCTGAAAGCCGGTAAATTTGCTATTTAAAGGACCAAGCCCAGGCAAATGCTTAGACTAGAGGTCAGATGGACATTTGAACCCGAAAGGACAGTCACTCAGTCGGTGTTTATAGCACCGTCTAAACTGAAAGGAGGAGGAGTAAACGGGCCCCAGGTTCCAAGATCAATCAATCAATCAATCAATTAGCCCACTGCAGTCCACTGCTGGACATAGGCCTCTCCCAATGTGTGCCATTTCTTACGATCCTCCAACTTCCGCATCCAGTCCGTCCCAGCCAAAGATCAATCTCGGATTTTCAAATTCAAATTCAAAAAATCTTTTTTCCATAAAAATTATAAATTTCTTGGAAATTGTCATTATTTTTCCGTACCCGTGCAGTGCATGACATGGCAACTACTGAGAAACACTGCCAGAAAACTCAGTAGGAATCCTTATTTTAAAAATAAATCGTCTTGTAGGTACTATATTTTCTTGTCTCGACATAGAGCGACTTAATCCCAAGCATTTTTGTCATTCAAATAGCTTGAAATGTTACCCAATATGGTCTTAGCAGTTGTTCTAATTTTATTAGGAAGTTTATTGTAGAATCTAATACATTGCCCCATAAAAGAGTTGCTTATTGTTTGGAGGCGACATCGCTAACATAACGTTTATGATGCTGGTATAAGTACTTAATATCAGTTCCATATAAAGCTGCAGTCACTTACCTAAGCCAAAGTAAATTCAAAATTGGCACTAGTAAAAAAGACAAATCGTGGTCACTTATTCTCTTTGGGGTTATTTAGTTAGACGCAACCTAAGTCAATGACCTATTTAATAAACCTTACTTGCAAAATTTGGCCAAACCCCAATCGACCGATTGAAATTTTGCCATCCCTGTTTAATTATAAATCTCGTAACATTTACCTTTTATAGAAAATAATAGCTTCTTTTATACCTTTTTAATACGCCTTCGCTATATCCAAAACAGTATTCTAATTTGTGACATCGTCTTAAGACTAATCATCAATCGAAGGCAGTTTAAAGTACCATAAGTCCAAATTACCGATTGTCTTTTGTTTTGTTCAGTATTATTTCAATAGATATGGTCAGTCAAATGATTTGAGAAGTAAATATGGATCGCTAATTTATTATAGGTTTAATACGTCATGTATATCGGACGTGTATGCTATGAAAATAAAGATGCTGGATGGTAGCGCCTTGCCTTTTTCTGCTGAATTCACTGAGTAAGAAAGTAACTCCAACTTACTTAGCATTGATACTTGAGATTGGTAGTTGTCTCTGTTGCACAGCGCACATAATCAGCATGATATCTTTTTAGAGTAGTTAAAACAAAAAATGTGTTCGAATATATTTTATGAACACTGAGTTTTTATACTCTATAAAGGTACGAATAAATAATCTCCATCTCTCGCTTTCCAACAGGCCAAATCCCGACCTGCCCCTCTAGACAAGTGGCAATTCGTTATTCGGCGTTTGATGGAAAAGAATGACGAAAGTATAAGATTTGACATTTATGACATGCGTTAACGACTGTCAAATACGTCAAATCCCATACATTCGTCTTTCTATTCCACCAAAAGCCGACCAACGAATTGCCACTTGTCTAGAGGGGCTGAGTTCTGTACATCATATATATTTCAAACTCAATATATCAACATAATACATTTATAGACGTAAATAGAACAGCGTATCTCAGAAAAATAATTCTTAGTAAAATGTTAGTTGCGGTCCGTTTGAAGTTAATGTTCCGTAGCGACATGTGTGTTCGTTTGTCCTATGGTTTATAATAGGGGTTAAAGTATGAAATTGCCGTTTCATTGTAATAGGTACTTCGAATTGACATAGAACATTCATGGTTTGAGATTTTTGAGTGAAACTTTTTCGACATGGTACCTATGTAGTTCTTCATTTAAAAATGTGCAACATTCTATTATCGACTTTCAGTTGTTTTTTTATTCAGCTTAGACAAGAAAGATGGATACTTCGAAAATTCGAGTGATTTTTGAATACGCAATATCAACAGCTCGCAATATCAATGTTGCGTTTGGAGAGGGGACTGCTAATGAACGCACCGTGCGATTTTGGTTTAAACGCTTTCGTGATGGAAACTTTGATTTGAAGAACGAACCACGAGGAAGGCCGTCCGCACAGGTGAATAACAATGAATTGAAAGACATGGTGGAAGCCGATCCCAGCCAAACTACCCAGGAATTAGCTGCATGGTTTAACGTTACCTTACCAACAATATTGACTCATTTGCGTCAAATCAATAAAATAAAAAAATATTAAAAATGGGTACCTCATAATTTGACTGATCTGCAGAAAGAAATGCGTGTTGAAACTTGTGTTGCCTTGTTGACTCGAAACAGAAATGAAGGAATATTGGATCGAATTGTGACATGTGATGAAAAGTGGATTCTTTACGATAACCGTAAGCGAAAAATGCAATGGCTGACCCCAGGTGAAACGCCACAACAGTGTCCTAAAGCAAAGCTTACCAATAAAAAGGTAATGGTTACTGTTTGGTGGTCTCAGCATGGTGTTATTCACTATAGCTTTCTACGATCTGGTCAAGCAATAACGGCAGATGTCTACTGTGCCGAACTCCGAACAATGATAGCAAAACTAGCAGTGAAACAGCCCCGACTCATGAATCGATCTTCACCATTATTGCTCCATGATAACGCGAGACCTCATACAGCACGAGAAACCGTTTTAACTCTACAGGAACTGCAATTAGAAACTATCCGTCACCCTCCGTATTCGCCAGACCTTGCTCCAACAGACTACCATTATTTTCGTGATTTGGACAATTTTCTATGTGATAAAAAGTTTTCTTCTCAGGAGGCAGTACAAAATGCTTTCACACAGTTTATCGAATCTAGATCACCAGAGTTCTATCGCAAAGGCATAAATGACCTTCCTACTAGATGGCAGCAATGTATAGATAATAATGGTAATTATTTTGATTAAATAAATACGTTAAATTAAAAAAAAAACGCATTTCCAATTTGTCAGTACAAATCGGCAATTTCATACTTTAACCCCTAATACTTAAATAATATGATCATTTTATAATAATATTAGACCGTACAGGATGCTACTATAATCCCATATGCTAGATAAGGATAGAAGGAAAAAACCTTAGTTTAAACAATGGAGTCAATTAGTGATTACAGCAAAAGTACAATATTTGGATGCTACCTAAAATTTATGTATAGTAAAACTACTTGTTAAAAACAAACATTGTAAAAAGCCAATATCCTGCTGCACTATTATCTAGCTCTGTAAGAAAAAAAATATTTCAGATCCGTTCTGGCGTTCTGGTGTGACGTGTGATTGACTAACGAACATTCATTCTCCAATTCAACCTATCTGATTCATAAAGTATTGAGATTGTTTAAAATATAAAATTTTGGTCGCTCCTTAAAGAGTGCTGTACTAACATGTGGTCCGGGGTTCTTTGCGAACATTTTCAGTAGCAAGATGATTCGACAAGTTGACGAACAGCTTAATTTTACCTGACCTAATGTCTGCAGTCAAAGGTTAAACTTGACCGGACACATTAAGATTGAGAATTAAGAACCTGTTTCAATATACTGATGCAAATTAAGCTGTCGCATAATCAACTGAAAGATTTACTATTGATCAGCAAATCAGCGAAAGGTTAACTTAACAGGCTTCTTAGTAGGCCGTATACAGTAGCATATTTGTAATTACACATACTTAATTATGGCGGTATGACCTGCTTTTAGACAATAAGACATTCTATTAGCGATAACGCGAATGAAAACGTCTATCGAAGTATCAGTTCACACGGTCGCGCAATCCCGCGTTCTTGAGCGTCCAGGATTTCACTACGGAATACTCGTACGTACAATCGTGCGCGATTATCTTTTGAAGTTCAAAGTTCACAAAATCTTTCGCGCGGTATAGACCACGCGAAACATAGAGAAACGCTGAGCGCACGTTATTTCCCTCCCTTTCTCCCACTATCGCGCGGTAATGCGTGCGTGCATTCCGCCGCCCAATCCTGGAAACGAGCGACGTTTCGCAACGCACTCTTTCATACGCAAATGCGGTTTTTTCGCATGAAAGACTGTGTGTAAAGGGCGCTATTAAAAACGAATGGAAACGGATACGCTTTTAAACGATTTTGATAATAGAATTTAACTTCGTGTAGTAACCTACCTAGTAGGTATTACGTAGCGGTAGAGCATTAGACTGCTAGGCTATAGGTCATGGGTTCGTTTCCGCCGAGTCAGTTAGTTGTAGGAGCAGGTAGTTTGATAGAATTGGCAATTGCATAGATTTTATATATACAGTACCAACTTAGCTAAAGGAGAGGATTGAATCTTGCAATGCATAGTTGGTATTTGCGAATAGGTTGTTTGTTCGTAGTTGTTAGGTACCTAATGATATAAAATTTACAACACTGCATGTGACATTGTCATCCCGAATGCATTGTTCAGATTATGTAACGTTTGCAGTTCTTGAAATGCGCACGAGTGCCGCTTTCACAGAATTGAAGAACGGTTCAATATTTTCAACCGATTTAACATGTTTCAAACTGAGTACTGAGTAGTGACTTAATAACTAAAGGTGGTAGTGGTGGAGACCGTTTATATGTTTATCATAAGCTGTTACTCCTTCCTCGAGTTAATCCAAGGTCACATCCGAAGTATTCAGCTCGGAGTTCAACTGCGTGTTTAGCTGACCTTCGTTATTTTCTGTGAAGCGACTCCATATGGCCTTTACAACCAAATAGCGATATCGAAGTATTGCAGTCAGACAAGTTGCTCTCTAAGGCACGGAACTACACATACTAACGTAAATAGGCATATTCATGTATTTAATTATTTGTAATAAGCGGGAATTGAACCCACGCTTCCGGCGCAGCATTCACAGAAGTTGTGTTTAACCACCAGCTGATAGAATTTCGATATTTCACCAGCTTTATTATACCATACGCCCTTTCTAACCTGCATTATAATTATAACAGCTATCTTTTATTCATTGTTCGGAGTTCATATTTAATAAACAGTAGCTGGACTGAATTAGTTTATAGACCAAAGTATCAAATAAGACCTTCAGTTTGGTACCTCCATGGAAATTTACCGAAAGCCAGTGGTCCTTAAGTGCCGATTATTTAGGAACATTATTGGACAATGCACCGCCTTCTGTTTCTAACCAGCGCCGTTGGTCGTCATGTCGGGATATTAGTAAATGTTAGTTACGACTAGTATTTAGAGGCCTTCATGCTGAAAGTAAAGATTTCAGTTGCTTTTGGGCACAAATGTATTAAATGTGAAACATTACCTAGCTAGCTGCAGTTATCATTAAGTAGTGTAATCACGTGAGTTATTTACAGTAAAAAGCAGAATAATTAACACTTCGTATCTGATTTTGAACGGTGTAAATTGATTAAGTCCCATGAGAGTCTTATGTTCGAATCCTGGCTATTATATTACCAACGGGACACCATTTGATGGGATTAGTGGGAATACCTTGTAAATTCAGTTATCAATATTTTTGTGGCAAAAATCCAGCAGCTAGACGAATACTTACTCTAAGTTTCGAAGTTAAGTAAATCAACTGATTTAAATCTACATTAGGTACATATAACTAACGCAAATTTAAATCAGTTGTTATAAAGACTAGAAACTTTTATTAAAATAATCTAAAATAAAGAAATATTGACAAACATAATGCGTCGTGAAATTCCTCCGCATCATTACCGAGCGGTAACGTACCCAGAAGGCTGGCAGCACTTAATATATTCATGAACCCCTCGAATTGAGCAAAAAGAAACAAAATTGATATTCTAGTGAAATGTACTAATAGTGAAAAACAGAACCTCCTTTCAGCGTTGTTTATAAAAAACAGCCAGCCGCTCAAACGATGCCATGTTCTTTCTGGCCTAATGCCTGCGGTCATCATTACCGGGCTTGTTTCGTACAATCTTGGAGAATATCTCGAACATTACATCGATATTAGACGTAAATAATTGTCTTTAGAAGGTTACCTTTATTCTGTTACTAACGGTTACCTACGGTTCCTCTCGAGTGGAATTCCCGTTTCACCAACCCATGGCAACCTATTGCCGGGTTAACAAGTTATTCCTGATTGTAATGTATCCCTGTACCAAATTTCAGCCAAGTCATCTTTTTTTATACCACACTGTAAAGTGGTTACCATGGTCTATGGACGTGTGCAACACCAGGGGAGTCACACTAGTGCTGTCGACCCTGTAAACACAGAGATTTGTGCCGTCAATGTAGAAGACAAAGCAGGAATAGCCTTTGGTCTTCCCAGTGACAGCACAAAAACTTTTTACCTCTCTGGCTACCCTACTCACCGCTGGGAACACAACGCGAGGTTATTATGGCCGCTATATTCTGTAGGGCGGAGGTACTTCCCCAGTTGGACACCTCAATTGGACGGAAATACCGTAGTGTTCTACCTCCTCATGCAAGGCATTAAGCCATTAGAGCGTGATTGAAAAACAAAAAACCAAAGATCTTCACAAACTTTTGTATAGATTGAATGAAATTTTTTTGAAGCATTTACTATGCTAACATTTCAAATCGATTAGGATAGGGAAAAGTGAATGCTCAGGTGGGACTCGAACCCACGATCTTTCCCTTACAGGGGAATGCTATGACCACCGTCGCCCTAAGACGGTAGTATAGAAGAATTTGGATAGCTTCAGGTGTGGCTCGGTGGCTCAGTGGTCATAGCATTCCTCCTGTAAGGGAAAGATCGTGGGTTCGAGTCCCACCTGAGCATTCACTTTTTCCTATCTTAATCGGTTTGTATAGATGATATTTATAATATTGAATGTATGTATGTATGTAGCTTTTTCCTGCTGCTCGACTCACGAGTAATGCTTACCTCGCTCCCGCAACTCACGGAATCTATCCGACGGCTGTCTCTGAAAATCAGCGCTGTTCCGCCTGCACTACAAAACAAAGCGGACAGCATTAAGCTGAGAGGCAGCCATTATCACAGAATAATTAATAGTACTAACGTACAGAAGAATCACTGCGCAAGAAGATTGAAATTAATTCCAGTCTTGCTTCGACGCAATACGGTGGAATTCCGCTTGCACAACATTAAGTACCTATAATTTTATTCAACTACAACTTGCGTCTCCTTCTATCGCGTACCTCTTATCTCTTCTTACGCTGTTAGGGTTGCCTTCTTGTGAAGATCTGAATATTTGATTAACAGACCAGTTATGTACCTATTACTATTTTTCTACTTATGTGAAAAATTACAACTTTCAAACACACCTACTAGGTAGGTATGTTTGAAAGTTGACATTTTTTATTTAGATGAAAAAAGTATTTTATTACAATGTCCGCATATTTTAACATAGAAGATAAGCATACTACTACATTTAGTATTCTTTGCTACTACACTTTAGTGTATTTGCTAAATTGAACATTATCATTTAGGTGTTTAGCTACATGCGTATCAAATCTGGAATGCCGTACGACGCAAACACGAAACGGCTTAAACTAATCCGAGAGCCGACACCCAAAAATGATGTTGGTAAATTATTTCGATATGCCCTTTCTAAATTCTCGCTTATTAAATTAAATTGACAGGTAAATGGAAAAATGTTAGGTATTTATCCCTTCTTTTACATGATTTGCACCCATCTACAGCACATAAGGCACCAGATGGCATCGTAGGTAAGCGAACGAACGAACGGAGCGATTAAAATTAAACAGCGTGCGTGCGCTTCGCTTGCGAAAACCGCACTGAATTTTGGTCCGCAAACGGCCCGAGGCCGCTCGGCCGGGCGGTAGGTAATTATAGCGCGCAAGTATATGGAGTGAAGGAGGCCTGCCATTATTTAGCACGGCTGTGTGCAACTCGTTAATTTCGAATTTTTTGTTATTTTATTTTGTTAAATTGTTTGGTTTAGTTTTTTGGTATGTTAACAGCTAATGTTCTGCATACATGTGCTCAATTAAAAAATATTTCTTTCTTTCTTTCTATCCTGGGATGAAAAGTAACCTAGTCTAATGTTTATTTAGCAACAACAAGCATTGATCAAATTAATAACATTTAGAAAAAGAGCATGTCAGAAGTACCTACTTGAAACAGGCAGGCTTGCATGATATGATAGATGACAGTAAAGGAAGCTTGTGAATTAAGTAAGGATAGAGTCAATTGGCGGACCGTTTTCTCTGCCTACCCCAGAGGGAAATAGGTGTGTGCGTATGTATGTATGTCTGTATGCTTGTATACGTAAACATATTTAATTTGGTTTGGTTTAGCGAATTGATATCCTCAAACTACTTATGTTATGACATTGATTACAACTCGTTCCCAAACAGAATACTGCCCATGTTTTGTGAAGCGACCGAGTGCTTGGTTGCTGTAATAGATTCCCGCTCACTATGTAATGTTTGTATGCATGAGAATATCTATTTCCATTACTCTAATTGTTTACAAAAAGAAACGTATCTAAGCAAATTTTATCATGTATAAGTTATGCTTAGTTTGGATCTAGATAGTACTAGATGGAGCTTTACCAGGTAGCCATTGATTATTTTTACCAAAAGTAAATAGGTAGGTACTTTAATAGATTACCTTCTCCCATATTACCTTGTTGATTACCCCTACTATATCGTATTACAACCATAGCTATAGACGTACTTCTATTATTTATTCTGTAGCTCGGAATCCGGAGTCACAGAATAGATAATCGGAGTACGCTCTTCTGCTTTAAGTTATGTTTTTTACGGGAGCTACTGCCGTCTGATTTCCCAACCTCTAGAAAAATTACCTAAACATCATTTTTCCAAAAATTTTACGTTTTGAAATGAAACCACTATTTAACAGATTCTATAACGATTTATTTGTTATTATTTACTTTTAGATCGACGTTTCGGCTATTTTTCAGCAGCCATGTTCGCGGATTGACTAAGGATGGTAGATGTCATACAGTTTGAAGTGTAAGTTATCTTAAAGTACCCCAATCATGATGAATTTTTGGTGTTACTATTGACAGTAATGAACTCTATTATTATGCTGCTGAAAAGTAGCCAAAACGTCGGTCTAAAAGTAAATTGCTTATACTGTTGATTGATGGCACTTGGTGGAACTTGCTATATACACATCTTCAATGAAATCACTTGTACTATTCCACATTATTTATTAAAATCCTGACCGGTTTCGCCTTACGGCATTATCAAAGGTTGATACATGTTTTTTGGGTATCAGATGTCAATTAGAGTAATATTACTCTAATTGACAGATATTTTTTGGGTATCAGATGTCAGATGCCCTAAGGCGAAACCGGTCAGGATTTTAATAAATAACGTGGAATAGTACAAGTGATTTCATTGAAGATCTAAAAGTAAATAATAACAAATAAATCGCGATAGAATCCATTAAAAAGAAGCTTTATTTTAATGAGTGATATTCGCGTACACTTTTAATAGATATATGTATTTATTGGTTCAGGGCACAACTAACTTCATAGGATATTTTTTTTGTAATTATTAAACTATTTCTATACCTATCTGTAAAAAAACTACAAAGCACTTTTTACAATGGTGAATGATTCCCGAACAATCATTAGTCTCCCCATACCCCTTAAACAAACACAGAGTTTCAAACCATCATTTGCGTTACAACCGCACTGCTTGCTCCCCTAATAATAAACAAAGCTATGACGTAGTGCAAGGGTTGTAAAGTGACTAATTATTTACTTACATCCCTTATTCGGAAGCATTTAATAGTAATTTGAATGTTTTATCCTGGTCTGTCTTATTCTGATGGTACAGGTGAGAAGGAGAGATATGACGTTGTCATTAATTTGAAAAAAGAACGGACCTTGGCAAATGATGAATATCGTTGATCACACCCTCCGCGCTCTGGCTACGGAACGGAAAGGAAAGGAAGAACTCTATTACTATATAATATCTTTGAGCTCAAAGGATGGCTCATGGTTTCAAATATGTCGCATCACTGAAATCAATAGATAAATAATTGACCGAGCGAGCGAAGCGTTGCGACAAGGTGGCCGATTTTGCTTTTGTATCTGTCCGTGTCTGTCTGTTAGTAAGTTCCGGTCTAGATTTTACCGAACTTTGCACACATGTTCTACGATTTAAAATGCAACTTTTGTCGTGAGCTTTTTTGATTGCTATCGCGTTATTTATGAACGAATCTTATGATGATTTTTGGCTGAAACATAAAAGACGTGATTCCTCACAGGTCGATATGATAAAAATATATTCATTCGTTATAAAAAGAAACAGATGGGAAAAAGGGGGAAGTTTTTACATTTTCAGTATGTTGTAAGTACACATTATTGGTGTACAATAAAAACTTATATTATCTTATCTTAAGTGTTCTGTAACGTTTTTTTTAAGAACGAATCGTCATTATTTTAAGTGGTCCATCCTGGGTTGTTTAATAAAACAAGTTACTTATCGTTGTTTTAATACCACAATTTATTAAGGGTACCAGCAAAATGTGGCAAAGAGTCCTGGCGAGGGTCTACTTTTCACAGAACTAATAGTAAAATATATTTTTTATGCAGATTCCCATTATCAATGCAGTAATTTCTATGCCGTTTGTGACTTTGTTTGTAGCATTAAAACAACGGCAGTTAATTCTGTAACAAATAATAAATAGAATCATGGAAAGAAGGACAGTAGGCCTTGGACTCCAAAGAAGGGCGAAGAGAACAAATGATTTAATAAGATAGTTGAAAAGTTAAAAATCCCTCAGTTAATAAAACTATTTAAAACTTTAAGACTATAACTAATATTCATTATGCTTAACATCACCTGCTTTAAGCATTAGTTTAAGCTGTTATATATTTTGAACATATAATTATTGCGCAGTTGCATAAGTCACAACTCAAGGGTCTTTAAAAAGTTAGAATCTGTTCTGCAGCATTCTGCTGTGATTATGACGTCATGTTTTATTTCATACCTCGAATTAGATAGGGAAAAGGAATGGATTGAGGTATTAACGGATTCAGTTACATTTTTTATATTCGAACTCTCGCATCTTTTCATTATATTATCTATTTATATTATATATATAATATATATTTATATTATCTATATAATATAAATATAGATATTTATATATTATTTATATAATATATATTTCCAGTTTATTCTAGTCTTTTGCTCGGCAATAGGTTCTCAAAGTATAGTAGAATACAAAAGTCAAAACTTTTGTGAAAATGTATTCTGAAAGTGACTTATTCGATGACTTATTTTTAAAAGATTCGAAGGTTTCTTACGTCGTTTCTTCAGCGTTTGTTGGTTATCGGTACGTTGTTTTAACATGGTGGTGATATTGAATATGTAGTGGCCGAGACATCTCCCCTAGTAATTTGCTTTTGCAATGTGTGTTGTCAATTTAGAAGATAATGATTTGTAATGTAACACGGAGCTTACAGCATATAATACCAAAGGGTCCGACTTGAAGGGTTACAAAAGCATACAAATAGTTTATTAAATTCTAAAAGGGTTTAGTAGTTCTTAGAAGATTTGCTTGTATTCGTTGGATAATCTTTTGAATACGTTATTCATTATGAAAAACAAACTTAATATTAGGTCGTTACATATGAAATTGCCGAAATTTTCTTACAGATTCATGAGTTCGTTATTCCTGTTATTTAATAGATATTTCAAGATTTTACAACTCTATACATTTTAATGATAAATTTTGTATTACTTTTTTACAGCTGCCACTTTTCAATAACGTAATAAAAGTTGCTGTTAGCTAAATGTTGTCTCATTCATACACAAAAAGAATCATAAAATTAAGATTGTCATTCCTAATAAAAAATGCAAAATTGTTAGTACTGCAAATTAGTAATTTCATATGTAACGACCTATTATATCGTAGCATACGTAAGATAAATCAGACAAATCGGATCAGCTGAAAATCAATATTGATTTTTGCAGTTTTTCGTAGCAAAAGTCTAACTTAATTTAAATAAGAATTTGCGAATGACCATCACTTTATGTAATCGATAAGCCAACGATTTTGACTTGACCATCCGTTACAGTCAGCTCGGATAGTCAGTTACGGGATTTCCTTAGCTTGGCTTTCCAATTGTCCTAAAAAAAATGAGATTTATCCGAAATTTCTCACAAATCCTAAGATTTTTGGATGATCCGATTTCTCCGTTTGCCCTAAGATATTCGTGAAAAGGACAGTATTTTGGCCACGTCCGTCAGGTTCTTCGTTTTCCGGTACATACACAATATACTAACAATAAATAACAATTTTTATATGTCTTAGCCAATAAAAGGGGTCGGGCCGCATGACACCTTCTTTCTTCCATTGGCGTAGAATACTAACAAATTTAAACCATAATAAGTCCAAAAAATAATAGCGGCCGCCTCAAATTTCATGTCACTCAACATGTAATATTTGGCCTGTAATTTGACATTAAGCACGTGTAGACATAATACAATGATGGCCAACTGTGGCCAACATTGTAACATGCGATAACAGTATAAGTTCAATGCCAAGAAGACACAGGCATGTGCGTTCACAGCAAAGGTATCTTCTTTCCTTCCCCTTCCCACTCTTCAGAGCACTCCACTGCCACTGCAGGACAACCTGACTATCCTCGGTATGGATGTTCGCTGCAAACTTAATAACAAAAACTACATCGAGAGTATCATCAAAACAGCCTCGCGTAAACTCGGAGTCTTGAACAGAGTGAGACGGTTTTTCACGCCGGAGCAGCGGTGTCTTCTATACAAGACCCAAATTCGGTCCTGCGTGGAATACTGCTCGCATCTCTGGGATGGCTCCGCAAAGTACTTATTAGATGCTCTCGACAGGTTGCAGCGACGTGCGGTCCGCATTATTGGGAATCCCGAGGTCACAAGCACCCTTGAGCCTTTGCAGATGCGTAGAGATGTTGCATCCTTGGCAGTATTTTACCGTCTCTACCATGGTGAATGTTCTGATGAGCTCTTCCAACTGGTCCCGCCCTCTCCTTTCCTACATAGGACAACACGAGCAGGGCTTAGATGTCACCCGTATACGGTGCAGAATATTCCCTCAAGAACCAAGCGGTTTGGTGACTCCTTTCTTTGTCGCACCATTAAGACCTGGAACTCCTTGCCAGCTCACGTGTTTCCTTCTTCCTACAGTCCCGGGTCCTTTAAGCGGGGCGTGAAAAAGCATCTGATGAGGCCGTCAAGCTGAGTGCCACCATTGTTAACATGGTACGTGTTTGTAATGGTGACCCTCTTTTCTGAGACTTTGCCTTCAGCTTACCATCAGGCGAGGTGAAGTCAAATTGACGTGTCCTATATAAAAAAAAAAAAAAAAAAAAAAAGCTGCCATTGTGGACAAGGAGTCTTTCTGTTGAATGTGGCGCCAATGTTTCATCAAACATGCTCAATGTGGTGATGGATTTAGTGTGATTGTGTTTTTAAATATACTGCTACGCCCGGCGCTTGGCCACTTCAATATATGGCCAAATTTCCATAGGAGTGAGCGAGACGGCACTATAGAAAGAGACAGCATGCCTTGACGTCACTGTTCTAGAAGGATTGGAATGAATAGAAAGAGACGTCAGGCTAGAAAGAGACAGCATGCCGTGACGTCACTGTTCTAGAAGGAATGGAATAGATAGAAAGAGACACAAGACCTAATAGAACCTCCCAGAAAGTTCCTGTCTTTTTCAGAACGTACCTGTCTTTTCTCGATCTTTCGCTACTCGGCCGCGCCTTATATAAAAGGCGATCTAACAGCCGCTGCTCAAGTTAGTCTAAGACTAGTATTCGAAGCGAACAAAGCGATAAAGTGTGTGAAGCTATACAGTGCGATTATACAAGTGACTGTGTGTTGTGTAAGGAAGAGTTTTCGAATTTCTACGCGCTTTGCTGTAATTGAAGTGAAGCTGAATAAAGCCTGCCTTCAACGGTTGTCCTCGCATTTTCTATTTAAACCGACCCCCACGCTCGTAACAACTGGTGTCAGAAGCGGGATAGAAAATGCCGATAACGCCGAGAGACGACAGGGAGGGTGTTAAAACCAGAAGCCAGGCCGCGGAAGAGGCTGCGGGTACTCCGAGTACGTCGACGGGTGCTTCAAGATCATCATCGGAAATTAACCTGAACGCGATTATGACCTTATTGAAGGAGCAGGCTCGTCACCAGGCAGATCAGGCCCGTCGCCAGGAAGAGCAGGCCCGTCGCCAGGAAGAGCAGGCCCGTCGCCAGGAAGAGCAGACTCTGCAATTGAAGGCACAGCTCCAGCAACAACAGGAGGAGCTGATCCGTCGCCAGGAAGAGCAGGCCCGTCACCAGGCAGAGCAGGCCCGCCACCAGGCTGAGCAGGCCCGACGCCAGGAAGAGCAGGCCCGTCGCCAGGAAGAGCAGGCCCGTCGCCAGGAAGAGCAGGCCTTGCAACTAAAGGTTCAGCTCCGGGAACAACAAGAAGATCTATTTGCCTTCTTGAAAGAGTCTAAAGCGGAATGGCAAAGAGAAATTCATTCAGTGCAAGACAAGCTCGACTGCCACGACGTAAAATTAGAAAGCCACGACGAAAAATTAGGAGGCATCGACACGAAATTTGAGAGTTATGAGGAGCGGCTGCAGTCTGTGGCTCAAAACGTAAAAAAATTGGAGACGAAAATAGCTTGTGGAACAGCTGGCTCTGTAACCATTTCATCTGCACAGGCTGTCGGAAAGTTCAAAGTACCGCCATTTGATGGGACCTCCTCGTGGACTGCATACAAACTGCAGTTCGAGTCTGTGGCAAAGGCGAACGGTTGGGATAAGGAGCAAGCCAAAACAGCATTAACATTGGGGTTACGAGACCAAGCACTCAGTGTTTTAGAGGCGCTTGGAGGTGAAGTGACTTACGACCGCCTTCTTGAAGCGTTGGAATCACGTTACGGTGATAGTCACTTGGAACATGTCTACCGTGCCCAATTGAAGGACAGAAACCAGCGTCTTAATGAGTCTCTGCAGCAGTGGGCTTTGGAAATAGAAAAGCTCGTGAGAAAAGCTTACCAAGGAGCTTCCTCGTCATTTCTTGACAGCATTTTGGTGCAAGCTTTTATTGACGGGATCAGAGACTTGGAGGTGAGAGCTGCCGTCCGTCTGGGTCACCATGCAACCCTTAAAGATGCTGTTGCTCACGCCCTTGAAGTGGAAGCTGTACGACATGACCCTCGACCACATAGATTGCGTGAGATCTCAACAAATGAGCAACGTGTGTACCGTCGGGAATTCACACCCAGGTGTTATTTCTGCAAAGAACAAGGACATATTCGGCCTAGCTGCCCGAAACGGACTCAATATGGTAATGGCCAAGAACAAGCGGCGCGACAGATTGAAAAGCCAGGAATACGAGAGCATCGGAGTGGGAAAGCGCATGGAAAGGTAGATGCGCTCTCTCGAAGACCTTGTCCGGTGGAACGTAACCATTGTGCCAGGCAAGAAGCTAAGGACAGTGTGGCGGTTAGAACGATTAGGACTGTTACTGTCAGCGATGAATGGAGTAGCGAAGCCATGCAGCAAGCACAGCAAGAGGATCGAGACATCAAGCCTATTCTCGATTGGATAAGGACAGGAACACCTAAGCCGAAATGGAGTGATGTCTCCCAAATGAGTGCAGCTACGAAGAGCTACTGGGCACAATGGGAAAGCCTCGTGATACACAATGGAGTCCTGTGTAGAAAATGGGAGTCTGCAAACGGGAAAGACTCACATCTGCAGTTGGTTGTCCCAAAGATTAAAATTAATGAGGTTTTGAGATCATTTCATGACGGAACTTCAGGCGGCCATCTTGGTGTGAAGAAGACGTTGATGAAGATTCGTCAACGATTCTATTGGATCCATTGCCGTGAGGATGTTGAAGATTGGTGTAGGAAATGTACATGCTGCGCATCGGTAAAAGGGCCGCATACAAGGAGCAGGGGAGCATTGAAGCTATACAATGTTGGAGCGCCTTGGGAAAGGATTGCATTAGATGTTGCAGGGCCATTTCCTGCATCGGAGTCTGGAAACAAATACATCCTAGTAGTAATGGACTACTTTACTAAATGGCCGGAGGCTTTTGCCATACCTAACCAGGAAGCAACTACAGTCGCGGAAAGACTAGTCACGGAAGTGTTTTGCCGATATGGAGTTCCTCTGGAAATACACAGTGACCAGGGAAGGAATTTTGAATCACAGGTATTTCAAGAAACCTGTAGGATAATGGGTATTCATAAAACCAGGACCACCCCATATCATCCGCAGTCTGACGGAATGGTTGAAAGATTTAACCAAACCTTGGAAAGGCATTTGGCTAAGGTTGTTGAGAGCCACCAGAAGGACTGGGATAGTCATATTCCTTTGTTCTTGTTGTCTTATAGAACAGCGATACATGAAAACACAACGGTGACGCCTGCGTGTGCAAACTTTGGCAGAGAACTGAGACTACCGGCTGATCTACTGACTGGACGTCCTCCAGATTCACCGCAAGAAATCACGGAATATGCTAGTGCATTGCGCGATAGACTAAATGACGTTCACACCCACGTCCGTGAATCTGGGCTCCAGGCAAGCGACAGAATGAAAACCCGATACGACCGCAACTCTCATCAAGCCGGGTTCGACGAAGGCTCGTTGGTATGGCTACACAATCCGATGCGTCGCAAAGGCAAATCTCCGAAGTTGTCTCCAACCTGGGAAGGGCCGTATAAAGTTGTCACCAGGATCAATGACGTTACATACCGGATACAACGCAATCAGCGAAGCCCCTTGAAGGTTGTACATGTTGACCGACTGGCGAGATACTACGGATCTAATAATGCTCGGGACGAGCATGTCTAAGAAGGGGGTAGTGCTACGCCCGGCGCTTGGCCACTTCAATATATGGCCAAATTTCCATAGGAGTGAGCGAGACGGCACTATAGAAAGAGACAGCATGCCTTGACGTCACTGTTCTAGAAGGATTGGAATGAATAGAAAGAGACGTCAGGCTAGAAAGAGACAGCATGCCGTGACGTCACTGTTCTAGAAGGAATGGAATAGATAGAAAGAGACACAAGACCTAATAGAACCTCCCAGAAAGTTCCTGTCTTTTTCAGAACGTACCTGTCTTTTCTCGATCTTTCGCTACTCGGCCGCGCCTTATATAAAAGGCGATCTAACAGCCGCTGCTCAAGTTAGTCTAAGACTAGTATTCGAAGCGAACAAAGCGATAAAGTGTGTGAAGCTATACAGTGCGATTATACAAGTGACTGTGTGTTGTGTAAGGAAGAGTTTTCGAATTTCTACGCGCTTTGCTGTAATTGAAGTGAAGCTGAATAAAGCCTGCCTTCAACGGTTGTCCTCGCATTTTCTATTTAAACCGACCCCCACGCTCGTAACAATACTTAGTTAGAAATTTAGCGCACTAAACAGAATATGAGAACTTAATGAAGGCGTCATTTTCTGTTTGCTGTGCTAAATGTATTGATGCATAGTTACTGCAAAGTTTGCATATGCATAATATATTCGAACCTGCGATATTTTTTATTTATTGCTTTTCTTGGGATTTTATATCTGAGAGAAAAAGTGAACTATATTCTATGCAGTCATAAGTTGGGTTCAAAATTCATAATTTGATTACTTGATACTCTTGATACTAAGCGGTTACCAGGGGATATGAACCTACCTCACTTTATTTTTTTGTTATTTTTTGTCGTGTATTAAATTTTCATTTGTAAGAATATACATTTTATGTAATTAATACTTAATACTATGTATATATAGAAAACTGAATAACAAAATGCAATTTCAAAATTAAATTCTACTCACTCACATTCAATCTAATCACTTATTCAAATTTTAATAGACACCTCCATAAATCCTAAATACTGCTTGTTACCCGGGGGATTTGAGGAGCACATGTGCGTCACACCGACTGTCCAGATTGCGTCCGATTCAATTTGCCAGCGTAATATATCAACAAAACACGCCAGATAAAATCATTTGTAAAGGCGTCACAAGACATTTACATTTTGGTTGCAATCTCAGGGCTGTCACGATATGGTATTATTACATAAAATGTGTATTATATATGTTGTATTAACTAATAATGCTAGTTTTATTATAAGGATTAATAATTTTATACAGTAAAATTCACAGCGCTATGTAGATTGCATTATAATTAGTGTAGTAAGTCTTATAGTACTAGAGTAGGTCAGAAGTATTCATAACTGGCGGGCTTGCATGTAAAGATTAATGACAGAAGAGGGAGTTTGTGAAGTATGAAAGATAGAGTCAAATAGCGGGCTATCGTCTGTGTCTACCCCGGAGGGAAATAAGCGTGAGCGTATGTATGTAAGTCCTAGAGCAGCGACCAAGCAGTCTAATCCACCTGCACTTCACATTGTGTAATATAAATAAAAAAGATTGAATTGAATTTTAAAGATGACTGATTGATTTGTCAATCCAGAGCCTGAACCGGTGGACCTGCATACTGGAAACTTGGGATAAAGACTTTCATTGTAAGCTTCACTCCGAATCGACATTTTCATAGTAATAAAAAACGAGATTTCAAATACTTGCTTCTAGTTTAGGATAATTTTAAACTTTTTTTTATATTTTTGGCAAATAGCCATAAGAACTACTACTAACTACCCATCATTGGTTTCTGTTTTTATTATTAAAAAATGTATTATTATACAGTGATGACAACCCTGAAATAGCCTACGGGCTATTGCACATCGCTTGGCTAATTTGGTGATGTTATACAAGTCGCCTCACTCTTTAGTGTGCCTATTACAATATTAGATCGTCTTAGTGATGTACTTCGTTTATTTTTCTCGATAAGTTTATATAAAAAAAACAAAATATTAAAATTCTTATGATTGTTGAGATGTGTAGGCACTGCTCAAAATATTAGACGAAATAATATAATATTCCAATATAAATACATACATACATACGCTCATGCTTATTTCCCTCCGGGGTAGGCACAGACGACAGCCCACCATTTGACTCTACCTTTAGAAACTTCACAAGCTTCCTCTACTAAAAATATAAATCTTAATAATTTCAAGGTTACGAGCTTCTAGAAGCCATATTGGAGATTAGAAAGCTGAAATTAGCACTGGTAAAAACATCCCGATAATATAATTAGAAGGACTAGTTCTTTGTCATATAATTTTGTTCGTATTGAAGAATTAAAATATCTTGTCCTCTATGAGACAAAGAAAAAGTTTAAATATATTCAATTCAAAATTTATCGACAACACATATTATGAAGCGGGACATCACAACGCGTATGAATATTTAATTTCACCCCTTTCTGTTTATTTATTGGTCGTATATTTCATGGCCCGGGGGTTGAATCTGCATGCGTTACCGCGTTAGTGTTCACTGTCCAAATTATGTGGGGTCGCCCTTCTGTTGCAGCGAACACGTAGATAACGGTGACGTGTTATGCTTGCTGGATATGTCTGTTTGTTTAGGAAGTTTTGCAAGTTATCAGTGTAACTTAAGGGAGAATTTGTGGGTGAGAAACATTTTTACTGCAAGGTCTTTTAAAGAAAGTTGCTGTTATGATACGATTTTAAATCTAGAGGGCTATGGACATTTTGATAGTAGCGTAGTCGAATAAAGACAAACTGTTGGTTTGTATTCAAAATATTGATATCATTGTTCTTGGAAACTTCCTATGAGGGTGATAATATTGCTATATATGATTTTAGATTGGTGTGGTCATCTTCTTCATTAATATTATGACAATTTCTGCGGGATATTGACGAGTTTGTCGAGATTCATTTTTAAATATTCAATTATTTCAGTCAACCTAAGAGAGGGTACAATGAAGGCAATATGTAACCTTACTCTACAACTTAGTTGCGACTATTTCATTCCGATCTCCCTCCTTGGGAGTTCAGATGCCTACCGTTTTGCTTTAAATCCGTAACGTACCTATCAACATTGCAGATCAGCTCCCCACTAATAACACATTGATAAGCCATATCTAGGAATACTAATTTATCTAACAATGGTATTCGGCCGATCGATAACTGCATTTCACATCACTATTTTTATTATTGTAAAGCAATTCATACACTCTGTCGATTGTTATCATATACCCTGTACGTTTTCGATAAACAATAATTTGTTTGATTTGGAAACATTTCGGTAAACGCAATTTATGTTTTAACATAAATTATTCATCAGTTTATCTGCCAGCGTTATGCACTATAATATTGGTGTATGAGTGAAGTTATTTGGAATTATAACGTGTAACAATGAAGCTCGCAATTTATTATACATTTGAACATTCAACTCAATTTTTTATTATGTGTTAAGGCGGAACCACACTTCGTTAATTGTGTTCTTGGTTAGGCTGTATTCAACCAAGTATTGTCATGTGAGTGAATAATATCGTACACACTTCGTGTAGATGCTAAAAATATTATAAACTAGCTATGCTATGGCTTCGTCAGCGTAGCGAACTGGTTCTGGTTGCGCAACTCATTCACCTATTCCAGGAACAAAAACTAGGTACCCTTTGTGTTATTCCCCACTATAATCTATCCATTTTATTAAGAAATTGCAGCCTAATTTGTTCTGCCGTTAGAGCGTGATTTAATAAAAAAATATCTTGAAGATCATCATAATGCTACTGTTTCTAATAGGTCTCTTTTAAATCACTATTATTTTAAAAATCAATTTTGATACAGAAATGAAATAACTGAATGATAATCTAAATGTAGTCAGACAAGTAGATAACAATAAATATCAATTAATCAAAAGAAATATTACACCTAAACTAGAACATTTCACATTATTTAGCAGGTTTATAATACTTGATTTACCGTCTGGGGCGTGGACATTTAGCAAGCCTCATTTCGAATATATTTACTAACGAAACTCAAACTTAACCGCTCTAAAAATATTAGTCTACGGAAAGTTCCGTTTTACGTTTCCATCTTAACTTTTCAGATAACTTGTGGTGTTTGCACGACTTTGTTTAACTTTCGAACCGAAATGAAACGGAACGTTTTCAATATGACTGCCTTAATAAAGTATAACAATAAGTTTTGAAGTTAAATACGTAGTCGGATAAGATTTTTCGATTCAGTGATTTTATTTATCGGAAATAAATTGTTTACTTAATGACTTTCTTTGCTTTGAGCGAATAAACTTGAAGTTCAATGAGCAGGTATTGTTTATATCGACAGTTAAGTTCTCAGACTATCCACCCACAAACAATGGAGACTAAAATACAGTGCTTATTTTTATTAAAGTTAAAAATAGTTCACATGGAGCAGCGACATGCCCCACTAAGATATTCGGGCCTGCTTGCTGGTACGTTACACCTTAGAGCGTTTTCACATTCACCCGATATCCGATATCCGATATCGGTATCGGACGCCGATAGCCGATAAAATCGGACCGATACGGCCATTTGCTCGAAAGCACCGACTAGTTAGGGATGCTAGGGATGAAAAAAAAAGAAAAACGTGCAAGCTATTTTCGCCCGTATTGACAAGACCTTATCGAGTTTTTCTTCTTATATTCGTGATCAGCAGCGTCCTCCATTAACGCGAAAAGTCACGTAACTAAGAAAATGTCATTAATAACGAAAATAGCTTGCAGTCGCTGTTTTAGTCTCTTTGTGATCCGATAACCGATATCGGGCCGGACAATGTGAAAGAGACATACATATGTCATTCATTTGACTTGCACCGATATCGGATGTCGGACAGTGTGAAAACGATTTTACGATAAACGATCGAGGTTCTGGCGTAGGGTTTAATCTGTCTGTGTCGGTACAAAGTACCTGCATTTTTAACAGCACACTGAATATTATTTTGTTACTCAAGGCGGCTTTCCACAGTGTATGATTCTGCAGAGTAAAGAGTGTCGACTATGGAGTCTTCGTAGTAAACTCCGTATAGGCGTGTGAGATTCACTGCTTGAAACACGTCAACACGTACCGACGATGCGCGAAGCGTGGATGTCAATGGGGCCGAGCTGGATAAAATTTACAAAATCAAGAACCGTGGCAAAAGTGTTATTATTATTATTATTATCATACCCGGGGTACACTATCTATAAGCAAAAGAACCGTGTTATTTTCCACAATGAGATTGCACGAGATTGCGTGTGCGCAGAATGTGCAACGGACAGAAATACCTGCACTGACTTGAAAAATATCTAATTAGATATAACCAGGTTACATGGTACAGGTACATGGATATTTAAATCGCAAATAGTCAACTTGCTGGATAGCATTAGAATCCGCGACCAAAAAAATTCTAGGGGGAAAAATTCTAGCAGATGTGACGATGCCTGCAGAAAAGACAGGCTTATACTCCGATGTTGTATACCCTCATTATTTTCTGTTTATGGTACTAAATTTTCACTTCAGCCAGTTTACTAAATAAACGCCAACTCTGAATGCTTTCTTCGGTAATAAGCTGTCGCTAAAATCGTCGATAGTTTTCTCTCTAGCTAGAGAACAATAGCGAAACTTCTAACTGGTATATTTATGATCGGAGCCACACACGACGCAAAACGGAAGCGAACGGAAATCAGTTCAAAAACACACTTACCAGGAACATGTGTAACAAAACATTTGATGAATTCCAACTCAAGATGGCAGACATCTAAATTTTGATGTATGCCAATATTCCGCTTGAATTATGGTGACATAATTCGACAATAGATATTCTACAACATACTATAAACAACGCTATTTAGGCCCATGGTTAACTAGCTTGTGATATTCACTATGTTATATGAATTTACCTAACCTAATGTTATCTTTTAGCTGTAAGTTTTCCTAAAATGATAAAATATAATAAAAATACATAAATATGGCATCTAGAATGCGGGTAAACATACTTAAATACTTTCTTTTCTAAAAATGTATATTTTACATAGACACAAGTAGTATAATCTAATATATAAAATTCTCGTGTCACAGTTTGCGTTGCCAAACTCCTCCGAAACGGCTCGACCGATTCTCATGAAATTTTGTGGGCATATCGGATAGGTCTGAGAATTGGCCAACATCTATTTTTCATACCCCGATTCGCGATAACCGACATCCACGCGGGCGGAGCCGCGGGCGACAGCTAGTAGTATCTAAAATTTGTTGATTTCAGCAGCCATGATTACGGGTATATTAAAGATGGTCTATGCCGCACAGTTTGAAGTGTAAGTGTGTTAGTTATGTAAAATTAGATTAAATAGGTGGTGTTACTATTTACGCATGCAGTGTAACGTATTAGATATTTTTATGTTGTAGACAACATAAACAAAAATACTCGCACAATAAATAGTATAGTTTTTTTCACAACTTGGAACTTTTACCTTCTTAAGTACCTTAATATTTTTACATTAAATTCTGAATTACATACCTTAGATGTACTTGATAGCTAACTTGCTCAGTGTTCCCATTCGATGCACAAGTGAGGCAGAGAGACCACTAAATTAAATATATTATACACTTACTCAGCTGTTATCAATTGCACTTTCATTTCAAATGCTCTAATACCAGTTCCATTACAGTTAAGCATTGGCGTCGATGTCATAATAAGTGTTTTATTTAGCAGTCATCAAGTTCTCTAAACATTACACATAATAAACGTTAAGATAATGACTGCAATTCCGTCCAATTTTCATTTCAATACGATAATGCTAAAGATTTAAGTGCACTAGATAGAGTGTGTATATGAAATACTATGTGATTAAATAAGTTTCTTGTGCATCTCACTGAATAAACGTTTTCTTACTTTCAAACCAAGTATGTAATTTATTTATACTTCCAGTTATGACTTCAAGCGAGCAATTTGCTAATACATGCTATATGGGGTTTTAAGATGAGATAGGTATTCTAATTGCGGCAGAGAAAACAACTCATTTTAAAAACATTGAAAACCTCGATTATTATTTTTAATGAACTTGCCTACTTTACTTTTGCGAGAATACTGAAATATTTTCTGCACGTTGACTAAAGTATGTATTACCAATACAATCCAACGTAAAGTTTAATGTAATAATCTTTGCAACTTTTTCGTTACTAAATCGTTTAAAACCCAGTTTTAGAAAAACCGCTATAGTTATTATTCATTACTTTAGTGCTGTTTTAGGACCGTTACACATTCGTGATCGGTATTAAACTCGGATGTCAGCTTGATTGACTATCTCGTGCCTATTTATAACACCGTAATGTTTGTTATTATCAGAGCTAGTCGATAGTAATGGTGGTTAGGATTGATAGGTAACAGTGATGTAAATATAGGCGCGTGAAAGAAGTGCATTGACTTGACCCAATCCGTAGGTATGCACTTGTTCGTTTTGTACTACTATTTATTATTGAACACCTACTTCACGTGTTATTGTTCTTCTTTATTTTACCATTAGATATCTTAGTAATTATATTTTAAACATATATTTAAAAATATAAAACATAGGATCCCACCGGCATCGGGTACAGGAGACCAAACTACCGGTGGCTAGGGCTCCAGAAAAAGGAACCTCCTCACAATACGTGCCGTGTCGAGGAGTACCGCCTTCTGCATCGGGCCCTTGACCCAGCTGCCTAACGAGAGCCTCTTAAGGTGTTGGTCGAGGCTCTTAGCAATCAGCCCATGGGCTGATATGACTATCGGCACAATGATTGCCGAGTCAACATTCCACATGTCGACAATCTCATAAGCCAGATCCAAATATTTAATTTGTTTGTCTTTTATTGTTCCCATTATTAAAATTTTTAAATGATTGAACCGATTTTGATGAAAAATTGTGTCTCAAAACACGGCTCAGCTCATCCACAAAATATTTACTCAACCTATTAGTCCGTATTGGGAAAACTTTCTGGTCTGCAAAACTTGAGTAGGTAGATCTCATTAGACAATTATGAATTTTGATTTCAAAGTTTCTAAAACTGCTATTTTATGTAAAATGTTAACGACTTTCGATATCTGAATTCCGTTAAGTCTTTTATTAAATTGTTGTTATTATACTTTCTTTTGAACTGTGTAGGAGTGTTTAGGTCTACCCACATTTGAATGCACAGAGCTCAATCTAACGAATAATCTAATAAAGGTATGATTTCACTAAATCGTAGCCATCCGTTCCTTATTTAATAATAAACAGAAGAAAAGTAAATTGTAGATTGTTCAACAAGGGACTAAAACAAGCCATAATGACACGAGATGTTTTAGCCGAGCGAAGCGAGGGTGGCTAATAGTTCGAGTGTCATTATGGTTGTTTAGTCCCACGTTAAACACTCTACTTTTCACTTTAATGCGAGGAAAAAAACGACGTTCTATACAATAAGTATTATAATAGTCGCCGCACGGCAGCATTTGCG
Organism: Eilema caniola; assembly: GCA_949126895.1. Lineage (NCBI taxonomy): Eukaryota > Metazoa > Arthropoda > Insecta > Lepidoptera > Erebidae > Eilema > Eilema caniola. Next base: position 7,392,342 of record OX421460.1, on the reverse strand, counting down.
AGCACCCGCTTGTTTGTTATCAGTAAAAATCCAGTGTTTCTCAAACTTATATCATTATGTTTAACTGCGCTAGCTGCGGTGCCCATCACTCTGATGGAACGGTCTGTAGTGTATGCAAACGTCACTATGACTACCAGTGTTCTGGGGTAACCGAGGCTGGCTATCGGAAACTTGGCGACCGGAAGAATACTTGGCGTTGTCCCAAATGCAAGGCCACTTCATCACCATCTGTTATAGCAACATCTCATCCTAGTCAGCTGGATAAGATGCAGGACCAGCTTCAGAGTATCGTTCTCCAGTTGACTGCTTTGCCAACTTTGGTTGCGGACATGAAGTTGATCAAAGAAGAACTGAATGGATTGAGGGATTCTGTTGAAATGGCGCACCACCTCATTAGTACCTTCACTGATAAGGTGAAGAGTCTCGAAACCCGTATCGTGCAAGCGGAGACGGTGGCAGATGAGGTCCCACTTCTGAAGCATGAGATCGAGAGACTTACCCAGGAAATCCAAAAAAGGGACCAGTGGGCCAGAGCTAATAATGTGGAGATTCGAGGCATCCCCGAAAAAAAGAACGAAAACCTTTACGATATTGTCCAGAAGGTGGGAGGATTATCGGATTTATCAGTGAAGAGGGAGGATATAAACTACATCGCTCGCATACCCACCAGAACACCTAATGCTGAGAAAGCAATAATTGTTGCATTTAATAGTCGTTACACCAAAGAAGAATTCGTAGCAAAAACGCGCAAAACTAACAGACTCAATTTATCACATCTGGGATACTCAATGTCAAAGGATTTTTATGTTAACGACCATCTGACACCGTCAAACAAGGTACTACTAAGCAAAGCCAAACGCCTCGCCAAAGAGAGGAATTTCAAATATGTTTGGGTAAAGCACAATAAAATTATGGTAAAAAAATCGGATACATCACCAACATTTTTTATAGACTGCGAAAAGGATTTATCAAAAATTGCTATGTAATCATTTCCATATTAAAAATATCAGTCTCCGCTAATAATCATGTAAACAGGTTGAGAACCGCACTCAGTTGCATAGTCAGCTGCTCATTCGTTGATTGCACGCGTCTTGGTGCAATGATACAGGTAAGTAGGTACCGCACACAACTATTTACTTATGTCCCTTGCATACCATATTGCTTTCCGGTCATTATCGCTTGTACCTCCCGCACCGCGAGATGGTACTATCGCACATACGCATTGTGCATACCTCCATTACAAAGCATAACATCTTTTGCGCATACCCTTTCGATACTTAATATTTTTGTAGATCTTACAAGTGCTAAATGGTTTCTCTTTACAGTTATACCTAAAAAATATGTCTTTATTAATTATTATAAATGCATAAGAGTAATTTTGTTCGGATTAGGATATGTGTCAGGAGGTAATTGTGTTTATTTAGCTAGAATTTGTGAGCTTGACCGGATGCTTTCCAATAAGGTTACATGTAGAAATTATTCCTGTGATACGTGCTATTCTAATTATACTACAGTTATTGTACAGCAGCAAGCGCTTAGTGCCAGCTATATTCCGTATAATAGACTTGTGTATGCGTATTGTGGATGTGTGTATATAAGTAAAAAATATCGTTTTAGCCTAATGTTTTCGTTCAAAATCAAGCGTGTAATAATAAAAAAAATTTTTTATTTAAATTGTCTAAAATATGCAAATAAAATATTTATTATTGTACCGTATAGTGAATGGAGGCATACCGCTGGAAGTCTTCTTAAACTTACGTCTTGCATTTGTCACTCCTCATATTTTTGCTTAGCACATTTAACACATATTGACATGAAATCGTGTGGGCGTCGTACTGTGTTCCATATGTTTCTTCAGCATTCAAACTTCTGTTTGGGGGCGATTATAATATTGTTTTTTAGTTGGTATTTCCTAATATATTTGGAATGATGGCCAATATAAGTTTATATTATCAGAATACAAGAGGGCTGCGTACAAAAACGCATATATTTAAGCGTAATCTACATATGAGTTCGTATGATATCATCTCACTGACAGAAAGCTGGTTACCGGAGAGTATTGGAGAGAGTGAGCTCTTTGATGGCAGATATGTCGTCTGGCGCCGTGACAGGGATTACGTAAAGACAGGTCAGATCTATGGTGGCGGTGTACTGATAGCAGTACGTCGGGAGTTTGCATCTGTGTGCCATCCGGATTGGTACTCCTCTGCTGAAGACCTCTGGGTCACGGTAACACTTAACAAGAGAAAGACTACCTCTTCTAAAATACATTTGTGTACCATATACCTTTGTGATGAGGGTAGCGGTAACTCTTATAACACTCAGCTTAGAAACTTCACAACCAAATTATCATCAATCATTAACTCGTGTCCCAATGATATATTTATAATCATGGGTGACTTTAATCTCACAGATATTAGCTGGAGTTATCGGAACGATTGTCTGGAACCATCAGGTATATCAGGGCAAACCCAGGTTTATTTTTTTGATACCCTCGCGGAATGTAACTTAAACCAATTTAATTCACACCCCAATAAAAATAATAGATTCTTAGACTTAGTACTTTGCAACACAAACTTAACAGTTAATATATCAGACGGTCCCCTAGTCCGCGAAGATGTGCACCACAAATCCCTTAATATAGTCTACTGCTGTGCGAGTGCTAATCCCATTGAATCTACTCCTCGAATCAAATATTTTTACGAAGCGGGTAAATATGATAAAATTAAAGCTTCCTTAGAGAAAATTGTCTGGAAAGATCATTTGACAGGTAATTCGATAGAAAGCGCACTGGACTTTTTTTACAACTGCCTATATAAATTAAGGGATCAATATATACCTCGGAAGCTCGTTTACCCTTCGTCATTTCCGCCATGGTACACTGCCAATTTAAAAAAGATTTTAAAGGAAAAACACAAGTTCCTAAAAAAATATCACAAATACGGTAACACTAGTGATTATAATACCTTTAGTTTACTACGGAGGAGGGTTAAACGTGTTGAGGAGGAGTGCTATCGTGCGTTCATCACTAGAATGGAAGAGTCAATAATTTTGAATCCAAAGTCCTTCTGGAAATTTATAAAATTAAATAAAAAAGGTTCTAATACCCTCCCTTCCACTCTTCACTATAATGGCATCTCGGCAGATTCTAATGAAGGAATTTGTAACATTTTTGCTTCATTCTTCCAATCAACATTCCTCCCATCGTCCACTCAAATGCACAATAGTTCTCGCCATGAATATGAATGTCAGCTCAACGCTCAGACGATAGGTGACATTGAGGTACTCCCCGATACCGTCTTTAAATTGCTTAAATCAGTGAATCTTACCAAGGGTGCTGGGCCAGATGATATATCACCTATATTTATTGTCAACTGTGCTGAGCAGTTGACCGAGCCGCTTGCCCTTCTGTACCGGCGGTCAATCAGAGAAAGCACTGTGCCCAATATTTGGAAGTCCGCGTTTGTGACCCCAATCCATAAGAGTGGGAATAAAGGAGACGTGAAAAATTACAGACCTATCTCTAAATTGTGTATCTTTGCTAAATTGTTAGAGCGCATTGTGCACACACAAGTATATGACACACTCAAGAGTATTTTCATTCCTGAACAACATGGTTTTATCAGAAACAGGTCAACCACAACAAATCTATTATCCTTTATAGATCTCGTTACATCACAGATGATGGGGGGCGGTCAGGTGGATACGGTATTCACTGACTACAGTAAAGCCTTTGATCGTATCGATCACCAAATACTTTTTCAGAAGTTATTACGTGCTGGCATCCACGGAAATTTGTTTAGGTGGTTTTGCTCATACATCGAGAACAGGTCGCAAGCAGTCACAGTGAATGGATCTATGTCAACATGGCTTACCGTACCCTCTGGAGTCCCACAAGGTTCATTACTGGGCCCTCTTTTATTTAACATCTTTATAAATGACATCAACACGTGCTTTCTTCACTCGCAGTTCTTAATGTATGCTGATGATGTGAAAATCTTTAAGCAAATTATAGTTGATACTGACTGTTCTGATTTGCAGCAGGATCTATTAAGATTTGAACAATACTGTACACTTAATAATTTAGGAATTAACACTGCTAAATGTTACACAATAACTTTCTCTCGCAAACCCAGAGTACATGAATTTAACTACGCCCTGAAAGGAGTTACACTCGCAAGAGTGACCGAAATCCGTGATTTAGGTGTAATACACGATTCTAAATTAACATACGAAAGGCACATCGATAACATTGCCACAAGAGCAAATAAAATGTTAGGTTTCGTGATGAGGGCGTGCTCTCAATTCTCAAGTGTAAAGCCAGCGAAGATACTTTACTGCTCATACGTGCGCAGTATCCTCGACTATTGCTCTCAGGTCTGGAACCCACAGTACGATGCTTACATAGAAAGATTGGAATTAGTGCAGCATAAATTTGTCAGGTATTTGCAATTTAAGTGCAACGTATACGACGACAGTTATGAGAAGAGGTGTAAAAGGCAACACTTATTGCCACTTCACGAACGGAGGAAAAGCGCAGATATTGCATGCTTAGTTAAAATAGCACAGAATAAAATAGATTCTCCTTGCCTTCTTGACAAGCTACAACTGAGAGTTCCTACTAGATCGGTTAGGATGCAATATCCACTTCATGTTCCCCGCGGTACCACTAACTACCGAAACAGTTCATTTGTAGTGAGAGCGGCTGACTATGTTAACAAAATAGGAAACCACCCTGAACTTGATCTTTTTAACACCAGTCCATTCTCCTATAGTCGCTTTATATCTACGAGGTGGTTTGAGTCGGTTCTCTGACTGTATTAAAAATGAAATTAATCCAAAGTACAACTGTACAGGCAAGCACTAAATATGTATATGCGAAAACTTCTAAATGGTTTTAAGTTATCCAGTCAGTTGTGTATTTAGCTGTTAGATACTGTTTGTTTTCCAAATAAAATAAAATAAAATAAAATAAATAAAATAAATAATATTTATAATAACAAAGTTTCTTAAAATTGCGTATTAATCATTAATTTAACCTAAGAAAAGTTCTATTCAAAATTCAAATTGGAAAGGAATTTGTCCCGCGGTTTTTTTTTGTTAAGTGACGTACGCTTTAAATGCTTGCATTTTTAGCCAACAGATTCAAACTTGAAAAATAATTCAAAAGTAGTTGGCAATGCATAATAAAATGAATTAATCCTTAATACTTACATAATAATAAATTAGAGTCCCTAGTGATTAATAAGGAACTTTAGTTCCGATATGCAGAGACTAAAGTAACATTTAAAGAGCATGAGAAGTGAAAAGAATAGTACTTATAAAACAATCAATTAGCCTACAGCAGGCCACTTCTGGACATAGTACTTACTAAAAGACAGCACTCCCCTCTGATTTTTTTTTGTGTAATCCTGTGTATATTAGTCATTTCGTTTAGTTGCTAACCCTACCAATAAAACCCACGAAAAAATCGAACCCACGATATTCTCTTAACTAATTTGTGACGTTTGATCTCTAGACATAATATAGCAAAATCAACTAATTATTTTTCACTTCTTCGCCCACTACTTCATGGTCCACTTCGAACACTATTCTGTTTATTTTTGTTACAACTTTTGGTCTAAAATGAGTACTCGTAAACGTTATTAGGAATGTGTAGTACAAAGGAAATATGTATATATTTTTAAACTTTTAAGGTTAATAGAAATCTTACAAAGCAGAGGTTTAGAAAGAAGTTGCCGGACGTAACTAGAACTGTAAACCGTTACGTACAAGTGTGTCTAATCCTTTACTGCCACTCGATTTCACGGCTTTTTAATGTTAGAACTTTTTAAGCTTGTGTTGATGATCAAATGCATTATCAGATCATTCATAATACTGGTTTAAATTAAAGTCTTAAATCCTGCATCTTATTAGCGCGGAAGATTAAAGAAATCAGACCAAATAATTCGTGTAGTTTTGAAAGTTGGTACACCTACTCCCTAAGATGCCTAAATTGCCCGCCCAGATGAATATACTAAAAGTCCCTGAGGGTGGGATAAGAGACGGTGGTTACGGAGAGAGGGGGAAAGGTCCTACTTTTCAGTGTTATCATTGTGCTTATAAATTGAATACTATTAATAATATCTACTTTTAAGTTACTTTTACATTGACCAAAAGTTATTTATAAATATTTAATATAATATTTTATTTTGTATAATGTAGATACTTGTCAAAACACTATTTTTATTAAGTTGGTACCTCGGTTAAGTTACTAGTAAGGTAAACTATTGATTACGTTTTATAAAGTAGGGGACTTTACTGACCTGGTACTCTTACTGATTGACGGGTGAAGCTCTGGTGCATGGTTTCCTGTCGGTATAAGCGGTCAGACAGTAATTGCTCCCATAAAAGTCATAGTGCCTCAGCTAAATCAATAGTAGGGAAAGTAATACATGGAGCGCGGACTTCAAGGTCTTGGTTGCAATATAGTTTTTTTATTTTATTTTATTAATTAAGGTTCACCAACAATATTTGTTAACATAAAAAAACTTACGCTAAATTCATACAACGATTACAGATTATAACGCAACAATCACTCATAGGTAAAATCCGCTTATGAATATACACAAAAGAAATTAAAAGTAAATTATTCACTTACAAATACACTAATTAATACAAGTATTAAACAAAAAAGTGTTTAGAGCCAATGCAATCTTTTAAACTTAAACCAAAAGCAAACTAAGCCATCATTCAAAATTAGCCAAACCCATGAGAATCGACCAAATTTTACCCAAAGACTCAAAGTGAAAATCAATTTGATCACTGCATCTGTTGATCGTCTTACACACTCTTGCACATGGACAATTAGTACCAAGTACAGTCCTTCGAAGTGGCAAATGGAGTAGTGTAATGGTAAAGCGAGGTAATCTGGAGGGTACGCGTAACCGGAATAGAGCAAGCCCCCGAGGAGGGCCAGACCGAGAGGGATGGCCCTGGGTCAGCCGGGGTGCGAGGGATATGTCGCATGACAACCTCACCTTCGGCCTAGCACTACGACCCAGAGACGGCGTGCGGTTTGGTCGGTTCGAGTCCAACATAACCTCCCCCTCCGGCTCCGGAGGGGTGTGTATCCGTGGGAATTACCCGCACGTAAAAAAAAAAGAAATGAATAGAGCAAGCAGGTGGGGACAGTAAATTTTTCGACCCGAAGACTTTACAAGCAAACATTGCCTCTTTAAGAAGTCTGCGGGCAGCCAAGGTTTTCAATTGGAAATACTTCAGACAGTTTTCATATGAAGGTATTTTTTTGATCAAACGCAAGATGCCATACGAAGCATTTCTGGACACGTTCATAACGCAGTGAGTGCGTGGCATAGTGTGGCCACCATACTACACAGCTATACTAAAGGATACTACGAATAAGGCTATTGAAAAGTACTATTTTCTCCGCTAAGCTGAGAACAGAAGCTAGCAACTGATCTGCCCGTCTAAGTTCCAGTTATTGATATAACTATGGTTTTAGAACTAAAGTTTATTTGTCAAAATAAGGAGAATTGATGACTACCTATTTATTCCAATCTTAGAGTTAGTTCTTAGGAACTGAAATTTCATAGAAGCCAATCCGTGCACAGCGAACGTAGCACATTCAACGCCAAACACTGACTAGTTCTCATTCACGCGATACATTCTCAGAACTCCTTAGGTATTGTAAGGAAAAAGTGATAAGTATTAGTTCACATTTAGATATGCAGATATATGTGGATAGGTAGATTATAATATGGGTTCTCGTGATAAGTGATTTATCTAAATAAACCTATAAGGTTCTGGAGTAATAGTACCAGAGAATTTCCTTCAATCTATAGGTAGAATCACGCTTATCATCAAAAACCTTAGCCAAAACGAAACAACACTTTCATCACGACAAAAATATATGGAAAAAACAACAGAAACTAATTAATTATCACTTACAAGATTGTATTTTAGACATAGATCGGGTTTTGATTTGCAAAAAGACTTTAATTATTATGTTATCACTGTATACAAACGTTGTAAGCTTTCTAAGAACAAACGTTCTATTTCGTATTTATCGAATCTTTCAATACAACAATTCTAATAAATCTTACGTACCGTATTCCAGCATTCCTTTAAAGTACGTCACATCAAGTACGATTTGGTCTAAAGGCCTTGCACTTGCACACAGGTACTGACAAGTACCTAGTGAAAGGATACTTACTACACTGTTGAGTTGAGTCTTCATTTTGTAGCACGATCTTGCATCGTTTCTATACTTACATTGTGTAACAATATGGTTGAATATTTCGATATTGTATTAGGAACATGTTTAGGCATCTACATGTTTTTAGACGTGTTGGTCCTTTGTGAAGTAATGGAGTCACTCCATCTCTTGCCGTGGGTGTCGTAAAAAGTGACTAAGGAATAAGGCTGTTCTTCATTCGACAAAATGCTCGCTTGACGGGAACAGGCGCACTCTCTATTACGTTGAATTGATATTCATAGTTGGCAAAAAGTGGGTGTTAATACACCTCTGCCTGCCCCTTCGGAGATTTATAGGTGTGAATATATATGTACGTATATAAAACATAAATGTCTTGTCTTAGCCCCGGGCCCTTAAATAACTAACAATGCCAACCTGACGATCGAAAAATATACAATAGGATATTTTCTCAGAATACAAAGCGCGTATTAAGAAATCCAAAAATTATGGTTATTTTGGTCGTCTTTCAGGAAGCTGACTTTTGACGATTAGACTTTAACTGCAGTAGGTCCAGCGTTTGTAATGTGTTCTGAGTCTGCAGTAATAATAACAAATTTATGAAATATAGTAAAAAGTAGATTACATATTACTTACATAACATAAGGTAAAAAATAACATATTTACAAATCTACATCAACCAAATAATTGAGTAGCTAATGACAGTCCATTGACAGATCTAATAGGCGTCCCCTAATGTGCTCCCTAACACCAGTGCCTACGGTTTCCGCACCCAGTCTATCCCAGTTACATTACCATCTTCGATCCATCTGGTTGGAGGGGCGTCTCACCTTCCATTTGCCACTTGCTCCACTCTAGAAAATAATACGTAATCTAATCAAATTTAAAGAAACAAACATTAGCACTAAAATCAGTTGGCAAATATTTACAGGAGCGACTGTCGTCTGTCCCCGCCCCCCCATCCCCGAGAGGAAAGCCTCAGCAGATGTACCGGTAACAGGCTTAAAGGTGAGGTTGCGTTGCGAATAGACCCCCAAAATATTGGTGGCGCCTCATATACCCAATTGCAAAACCTATATTAAGCAAAAAGTAAGCCTTTCAGAATAAAAATTCTAATTTCAAATTTTGAAGAATAGAATTCAAAGTAAGGGTCAGTTCAAATCAGGTGGATAACGCTCGAGCAGTTTTTAAGTAAGAATTAAAATATCTACCTTATTCCATTACAAAAAAGCTTAAAATTATAAGCAACAACTCTTATAAGATAATATTTAATGCAGCATACTATTTTCAGCTTCGTAATAGAATTACGTTATTTAATTATCATTTAAAAACGGCTCGACAATTTTCAGCTGATTTGGATTAACCCTTGAAATTCATAAAAGATTGCGGTGTGGTCTTACATAAATCAATCGAACGTGTAATGATAACAAAACTGTGGAACATGATATGTTTGGTTGTTCGGCCGATATTACCGACCGCAACCGCTAAACTTGTCGGATCGCCGCAAATGAGAGACACGAAGTTTCGTGTGATTAATGATTATCTTGGGTGTATCAGGCTGACCGCTGAATGTGATATTTTAGACATTATGGTCTATCTGCTGAGCGTACTTTTAAAACAGAATCGTACTAATATTATAAATGTGAATTTTTTAAAGATGTTTGCATGTTCGTTACTCAATCACTCGCTAAACCGTTGAAGATTGTATGAAAATCGGCACATTTAAAACCATTTCCTGAATTAAAAAATGGGGGGACTGATAATTTCTGTGGCTAAGAGGAACGGAAAGCCTATACCACGCGAGCAGAGCCGCGGGCTTCACCTAATCATAAGAATTGCATTTATCTCGACCTATATCTTGCCAGTCTGCCAGTTTACTCATTCCATTCCTCTGAGCCATAGGAACCTATTCCCAGGATAACACAATATGTCCTATTTATTGAACGTTTTTGCGTGATTGTGTATCGAACAAGTAAACCCAGGTTCGTATTTATAATATAACTTCTCCCGTCCCCGAGCAGCGATCTATTCCCTATAAAAACTTTACCTACGTGCTATTCTTGACTATAATCTATCTTTGTCTCTTTCCAAGCTACTTAAACTTTCTAAGACGTATGTATACGAGAATATCCAATATGTTAAATAATTTTCAGTAAAAGTTTTTTATATCTACGTGTTGCTTCACAATTTTATTCCATTTAGATAGTAAGATTAGATAAGACTTGGAAATTATACAACAAGATATCGATGAATTTACACTTTAGGTTACAATCAACTTATTAGAGCTCATCTTGTTATCGATAACAACACACGATTTTTAAATTCTCACCTTAATTGAATCGTAGAAACCTTGTATGGATTTGTATTTCAAATATTGTCAAGTAATGTCACACACGTTAAACGCTGCACGCTATGCATTTGTAATGTTATTATTGACATTTAAAGATGTCAGACTAGGGTTATTATTAATTTCCAACATGAAGATTATGAAGAACTGGACTTCATTACTCATGATGAATGTTTGGAGTTACGCCAAGACTAACGCCAAGCCAATCTCACCAGCAAACCGCTAAACCTGCAGATTGACTTTCTGCGTTCAATCAATCAATTAGCCACAGCAGTCCACTGCTGGACATAGGCATCTCCCAATGTGCGCCATTTCGTACGATCCTCCGCCTTCCGCATCCAATCTGTCCTAGCCAATTTTTTCAATTTGTCAGTCCATCTGGTGTTACCGCAGACTTTTCTGAGTTTCGGAGTTTAGACAGTAGTCGCGTCCATAAGCAGTAAAGTAACCAATGAACAAAGGAGTGGGTAAGGGGTCCCTGAGCACCGACGTCAATATTTCTTTTTATATATAGTACACGTCAATTTGCCTTCACCTCGACTAATGGTAAGCTGAAGGCAACGTCTCAGGAAAGAGGGTCACCATTACAAACACGTACCATGTTAACAATGGTGGCACACAGCTTGACGGCCTTATCAAAAGAAGATTGTCGTCGCAGCACCGCGTGTCACCCACCGGTCCCACTAGTGCTGCTACCACAATCCCCCCTACCTGGCTATGCATTAATCTAAGAACAAATCATGAAAATACTAGTAGGAACAACGCTAAAAGGATCATCGTTTTAGCGTTGTTCCTACTAGTTTTAGAAGTCTTAACTCATAAATCTTTAGTAGATATTATTTATAACCAACATTTGGAATTCGGAATATATGATTCATTGGTTAATTAAGTTGGACAGCCAAAATTATTTATACAAGGACCTATCTGCAGGTAACTGGTAAATGAAAAAGTTTTTGTAACATTTTTTGGGTGAATCACGGACATATTTCACACACCTTAGTATTTTAATTGTGTGAAAGAACTTTTTTATACTAAATAGCTTTAGGACGTACCTAATGTTTGTAGATTTATGTAAATTATACATATGTAGTTACATACGAACCACTTTTAATTATCTGTAGGACTTCTCACATTTCGGTGTAGTGGAATAACATACCATCAAGGTATATTAGACGATTGAGAATTTCTGAATGAGAAATCTACCACCAACTTTTTTTTTAAAGCATTTATCTTATGAAATTAAGTCATTTCTTATTAATACTACTTTTAACAAACTAAGCTGCTAGTTAATTTCGGCAACTTTGGTCTCTTGTGATAAATTAGTAACTATGTAAATATTTTTTTATTTCATTTTAATTGGTATAAGTTTTTAATTGTCATTTCAAAACGATCAAGATCGATATAGTTAATTTTCCATTTCACTGTATACCTATTCATAGATTATAGATTCTAAATATACGGAAATTGGCAAACTAATGTCATCCCAATCGATATTTTAGTATTTAAGTCGATATCAAATAAAGTGTCGACAGAGACTAATGGTTTTATTGAGGTTTTGAATTTGTAAAACCTGCATTTTTTTTGTAAATGTGTAAAAGGTAGACCACCCCTGACTCTGGTAGCCGACTAACTTACGATGGCCATTAATTTTAAATGATGTCAGAGCTTGTCAACAGTTGGGCCAGTACGTTTTTTGTTGATAATAATTTTATACGATTTATGTGTTTTGATTGTGTTCCTTGAATTGTATTATTTTTTTGATGATTCGTTATTAGGTTTCATTATTTTTATTGCTTTAGCTGCCCACTTAACCTGTTAGGTTTTTGTGGTCCAAATAAATTGTATTTTTCATTAAATGTCATAGCGTTTACAACGAAATGATTCACATGTTCTTAAGTACGCTAAGGATTATTTTTTGTTTGGTCTGTAATTAAAAGGTTTTCTTGATGTTTATCTTAGTCATCGATTAATCGGAGGTCAACGTTTCTTAATTGCACTTATAAGGTCTACATATAGACAGAATATTAATGATTCAAAGGATAAGCATGAATGCGTGAGGTCTAAGTTTTACTTCAATAAGGCTGTTATTTTTACTTTAGCTCATGAAATTGTGTTCAGATACTTAGTTGCACTACAAATACTTAATGTTGATTCTTTATGCAATACATATTAAAAAGATATGTAGATATCTTTCATTCCAACTCCCCAATTATAAAATTATTATTTTGTGGTAAAACAAAAACACAAGACACAAACAAAAAGCCAGGACACTGGCTGGTAGAGTATCAGAGAAAAAGTTATCGGTAGGTAGGTACTTTTGGGATGCTATATAGTACAAAACAAGGACAACTAAACTACTAGAAAACTACTAGAAAATTTATTATGTTCTAAACTACATCACACATTGTTTAGATATCTTTATTGCGATATGTGTTAATTAAAACTTGACGTTTTAAATTCCATTTATAATGGTGGATAACCTTTATTACAAGTCGTATGTTATAATAAACATAAATTCATAAAAGATATTTAACCTCACTTATCTCATGCTCAAGTGATAAGCCAAGCTTCCCAGACTGTTAACAAATAGTTCCCAAAAATATTTATTGCCAAAAAAAAAAAACAAAAAAAATAATGTCTCAAACCCCATTAACACTTAACAAAGTTGAATAATGTTCTCGACCCAAGACTCAAGAATTTTTTCTTCATCATGTTATGTATCGTTTTTCAAGCTACCAAAGAAGTTATTAAAGTGATAACATCAGGGTCCACAATTTACTTGCGTCCTCTATTAGCAACCGCCGCATGTGAATTTTAATACTTAATTTAGCCAGCTTAGGTGGATGGTGTAAATGTGAACGGGTCGCGTGTGATTTCACATTTTTTTAGGTACTGTTGGGTGGTCTTGGGTAAGAATAGACAATTTCATCTGTTAAAGTGCCGGGAGAGGCAATAAAGATACGGTTTATAGCACGAGAAGGGACGGTAGCATCAAGTTTATGTTTTAAAAGATATCTTACTTGATAACTTAACAGTTTGTTCACAAACTTGTATGATTAAATATGCCGTCAGGTATGCATTTTATAGTCGTAAACAAACACTATAGGTAAAATTTGCTAATTTATTAAAAACTAGCTTTTGCCTGGGGCTCCGCCTGCGTGGATGTTGGTTACCGCTACCAAACATAGCTTATGTCCTTTCTGAATGTCTAATATATCCCTGCACCAAATTTCATTAAAATCGGTTTAGGCGTGAAAGCTAACATACAGAGAGACAGACAGAGTTACTTTCGCATTTATAATATTAGGTATGGAAGTATGGATGAATTTTAAACGGTCGTGCAAGCCTTTTAAAGAAACGATGCAGTGGCCTGACTAGTGACAAAAGAGTTTTTAGACACAATTGACATCGAACCCAATTTGCATACTTTAACTATATTTCCATATACAATAATTTATATTGCATTGCGGATGGATTATCCACTATACCTGCTTGCGTGGCCAACACATTATCGGGAACTCTTATGAATTACGCCGTAGGGCCCAGTGTCTCCTGTCGATTGCATCGAACAAATTAATTATGTACATGAAGTATCTAAAGTTTAATTATTAAGGAACTTAATACAATAAACTTCAGAACATGAATACCGTTTAAACATACTTTATTCATCATAATGTAATTACAAATTTCCAAAGATATTAAAGTAAGAATTTATTGGTTAATAACGTTTTCAACATTTAGGGTATTTCGAAATTCCCGTTTAAATTAGCGGTATTGACCCCACAGAAGATCGAATCTACATGTAATAAACTTTTGGCTGGCTGCGGCAGTGCAGAGGCTCCATAATTTCTAGGATTCCATAAAGTAGTGACTAAGTACTAAGGGATGAAGATAGTGTCTGATTCCACCCGTGCTGTTGGAAAGAAGAGTATCAGTAGACTAGAACTGCACATCGAATTGATACTTTCGTAATTTTGAGATGTTTAGAGTAGGATTTTTTTTAATAGTAGATGATGCCAGTTACGCCGTGTATTTTGCTGTTCCCATTCTACACTAGAAGCTATTGCCCATGTGTTAGTCCAAGACATAGTATTTATCTATGTATCATTTTATATTCAAGTTTGGTCAACAGTTTTTGTTGCGTGATTGAGTAATAAACATATTTGCAACTGTGTATGATGTTTGGTTTTGCAACCATACATTTATCAAACGTGTTAAACAACATGTAAAGCCCAACAAACGGCCTTAATGCATAGAAGTTTTTTTTGTATCGCTCCTCATATTTATAATAAATTGCCTAAGGAGCTAAAATATCTTCCGAATATAAACCTCTTTAAAAAAAGACTGCAAAAATTCCTGGTCAATAAATGCTATTACTCATTGCACGAATACTTAGAGGATAAATCTTGCGAAACATAATAATTTTGACATTGTTGACCTCATATTTGACATTATTAAATATTACTATGACATTATTAATTATTACTACGATATTATGAATTATAACTATGACATTCAGAATTATGTGATACCTATTATTATTGATTTTTTGTGATAACCTTCTCTCTTTTTTTTTTTTAGACATTCTAATTTTGCGTGTAATGTATTTATAAATTTGCACACCTGTCAAAGGTAATAAGCAGAGCACTTGCACTCTATTATGTATTTGTCCAACTCTTTGTATACCTGTTTTATGCAAATAAAAATAATTTGAATTTGAATTTGAAATAAACAAATTCAGCAGTTAAATGCTTCGATTATTGATTTCGGCATAATGGCGGCGATCACTCAATCTTGTGAGTGACAGATGTCAAATTGATTACCTCCTGTTTCTTTTGTTTTTTGGTATTCTTACTAAAGGAATTGGGTATTTTCCTGTAGTTAAAATAAAGTATTTAGCTGAACTTATTAAATTAAGAATAATAAAAGAGATAAAACAGTTCCGTCAGTTCTTATTTATTTTTAATCATCCACCCAACCTTAGTAGTAAATAATTTGACTATTAAATATTATGACGTCACAAATATTTTTTTCATACAATTTTCCTTGTAGAACTTTCCGTATTGACGTTTTATAAAAAGTAACTAATTTGACTAGTCAGTCAAATATCCAATTACATAATGTGTGAGATTATTGCTTACTACTGTTACGTTATGTAGCATATTAGTGGCCATGCTCTTAAATTAATTTATTAGTCTTGCTTTGATTCGAACCCGCCACCAGTCCCTTTCTAGGTGGTTTACTCTGAACGATTCATCTACCTGAACTTGACCTACCTAGATCACCTTAAGTTTGGGTCCCACGGCCCGTTATAATGACAGGCCGAGCCGCGCCAGAACAGGCCAACGCGCTGTGGTAACCGGCGCGCCTGTCGCGGCCTGTTGCGGTCTGGCGTGGCGCGACCGATCCATCGCGAGTCGGTAACTGCAAAGTCGCGACGCGTCGAGGTCCTAATGTAAGCACGAGGCCTGTGATTTCATTCGTACAACGCGCCGATCGGCGGGGCACGGTCTGGTGCGGCCTGTGCTTTCGACTGGCCGTGGGATCCCAGCTTAAGATTGCCAAAGTTCTCGTCTACATATGTCTAGGTTTGTAAAAGTATTCAGTCCTTTTATAAAAAATATTAGCATACCTACTACTTGCTTCAAATTTTCGGGTTAGTTGCGATTACCTCGTTCAAGAGTGTCACAATTTTTTTAAATTAATAAAAAATTCGGGTGGAATCGAGCACGGTTCCTCTATTCGCAACTAACCCAAATTTTCATACTATAAATATAAGTGTAATTGGCTCAAGATATTTCATTTCGAATATAAATTACACGCTGTAAGCCCACGACCATGTCCGTTTAATAAACATTTTATCAGAGGTCTGAGGTCTGAGTACAGGGCAGCTGCTGACATTCTACAAGTATTCTCGAGTTGGAAGTAAAAACGCTAATTACTTTAGTACGTAACAGTATAAGGAGATTACATTTGAAGTTAAATGTTTCTTATAACTACAACTTCACTGTGTACTTTACAATATGGAGCAATATGGTATATAAATACTGTACAATAAAGATTTATTTTATCTTATCTTACCTTTATGCGATGAAATGCTTTCTTTAAGATGTGGCATGTATTCATAATTATTAACTTTCAATAATAATAATTTAACAGAAAACTTAAGCCTACGTTAGTATTTAACTTATCCATATTAAAATTATAAATGAGAAAGTGTGTCTGTTTGTCCGTCATTCACGGCTAAACTACTGAACCTATTTCGATGAAATTTGCTATAGGGGTAGATTAGACCTCGAGAAAGGACATAGGCAGTGTTTGGTCGGACGGAGCCGCGGGCAAAAGCTAGTATACTTATAAATCACATTGGTGTCCCGCGTTCGAACTTTGGAAGGCCACAGCGCGAACGCGGAACCTCTCAATCTTAGACTACCAACGTAAAGCCTTTCCTAGCATACATAGGCATTTGAAGCTGGAGCAGTTAGCAAGTAATACTATTAAACTTTTTTTATGTAACACCACACCGTCTAGTCGATGCGTACTAATAGCTGGTCCTACACTTAAATAAAATTTATATTTATATTTTGTATGTCAATTAATCATTATTTTTCTTGGTGCTCAGTCTAAAACGACAATAATTCGTCATAAAAATTTGCAAATACCTTATACGAAGTTATACCCCGATGCATAACTTAGCTCCAGAGTCTTAAGTTTAACACTAGCCGTTGTAACTTTGCAACTTTACGTATGAATATTGTGCATTCTTAAATAAACATGAATACTTGCTCTGCATGGTTTTGAAATTCTTATTACTAAAGTTCCTTTCCTTTTTTCTTGTTTATTTCTAGTTGAATTTCAATGTACGATTTTTCAATTACTTGTTGAATGTAACTTAATTCATTTGTTTGTGAGATGTTTGTTAGGTATCACTTGTATCAAACATTAATTCTTAAACTTAACCTTATTTCTTTAATATTTTAATTCAATGCTTTTATTATTTTACCCTGATACAGATGATAATATTGACAGAATATAGATGTCCAAACGTGATTTGTTTATATATCGGTATATATTAGACTGTCTGGTCAAGACGCGTTTGGTTCTAAAACGTAGGTATATTGATCGCTCTCTAAACTTAAAAGTTGCACTCTTGTCGGAGGAGTAAACACCACTCTTCAGTTTCGTCCACAATGTTGGCAACATCCATTTTCCTAACCGCTTCGAAAATGTAGTAAATAAATAAAATTCTATTGCTCCAGTTCTTCCGTATTTTTAGCCTAAAATCATAAAATATTCCTCATACAATCCCGGTGGTCTACGTTATATTCCTGTACACGTCTCAAGTCCGGTATTTATTAGATGACCATTGTGATTATTATTTACAAATACCCATATAACCCGTTTGGATTCTGCAATTTCTAGATGGTATTAAAATTTTAATAACCCTTCTTAATTTGATGTAAAAAGCTTTACTGAAATTATCTATTAGGATCCACCAAATCGATAGTAAGATACATAAACTCCTAAAGTAAGTATAGCACTAAAATCGATTTGAAAAGTAAAGGTACCGACAGTTTCATCGATTATGTTATCGATATCTAGGTTTGAGACATTCATACACCGTCCCTTCATCCATACGGTCATCTTAAGCAAATACGTGCACTAAGTGACCCGTCTTGATACTTAAATTGAGACTTTATGATACAAGGACCGGTTTTCTAAGAAGGGTTTAATAGGTACTAGCCGTGCGACCATTGCGGTTCTGTGGTATGTCTTTACGTTTTTATTTTTTTGCTACTGTGTATTATTGTACTTGAGGGTGGGCAATGATTGTAGGCTGGTTAATTATGTAGATTTATTTTCAAATTTTTGTAATACAGATGCTTATATAGGGTATATAGAATCCCACAAAGACCTTTAAGCAACTCAATTCAATCCAACCTCAGGCTAAAAGTTTGCCGGAGGATTTCCTTTCGGGGATGGGGTATAAAAGCAGGTAAATTATAAAGAGAACGGGAATTAAAAATTAATAAAAGCATGTAGATAAATAAGCAGAAAGGATCTTTACAATTTTGATCGTTATTGGAAGTCAGTTCCAATTAAAATTATTTAATCGATCGATCGATTAAAATTAATCTAACCTAACACAGATACAGAAACTTAATTCTCTTATCATGACATGAAAGTTATAGGAACTAAACAGTTTCATAACATCCCCATTACCCGGTAAAAGATGCCTGCTAACACTGTCGTGGTACTGTTGGTTAAAAAAAGTATGAATTCACTACACTTACTGCCAATCCTTCTGCCCATCCCATTGTACTTATACATCCCATATAGTCGTGATGTAGAAATACACTCCTTACAAAGTTACAACCTTGTTAAAAGCTTCAGCTGTCAAATTAAATTGTTCATTAATATCAAACGGAAGTCAACAAGAACTTCTAGGTTCATAAGCTTCGTTTTTAATAGTCATATATTGAGTTCCTAAGTTCAAATGGGTTGAAAGCCTACTCGGCTCCTTTGTAGAAATCTTATGTCGCTTATGACCACAACCACTTAGTAATATAATGTTGTGGGTTTACTGTTTCAACAGGAAAACCAACTCGAGTTTAATTGTTTCTGACTTCCACTTGAGACTACCACCAATATTTTTTTGTTGCTCTAAGTGCGTATCATTATGAATTTTGCGATTTTTGGCAATATGTGTATATTTATTTATCATTATTTATATATCATTGAAGGTTCATACAAACAACCATCCCCTGTTTCAACGCCAAAAGGGGTTTGATTTCTAAGGATCAAGTAAGTAAGTATCTCTTTATTGTGTACACCAAGGACAAGACATTTATTCTGTTATAAATAGGTACATTGCAGGCATAGACAAAAGGCGGCCTTATCGCACAGTGGCAATCTCTTACAGGCAACCTGGATACATTAATGGATATACTGATTGGATATTTATATATACTGACTATAATAATGTATCCTTGCCTCCACATGTATAGACTGGATACATATGGAGGCAAGGATACATTACTAATAATGTATCCTTGCCTCCATATGTATCCAGTCTATATATCCAATATAGTCAGTATATATAAATATCCAATCAGTATATCCAATAATGTATTTGTTTTTTTTTTAATGGTTGCCTGTAAGAGATTGCCCCTGTTCGATAAGGCCGCCTTTTGTCTATGCCTGCAATGTACCTACACACCATCTATAGAGACATTTTAAATTTCCTAGTCTCTTACTTTAAAAAAATAGGACTTGCATACAACCTTCTAACTGCCGGTTTACCCCTCTAGGGGCGGAGTTTTGTAAAAGTCGTCCTTAGCAAATATCTACACCCATAAGGAACCTACTTGTCAAATTTTAAGTTTTTAGGTGCTATCGTTTCTGAGATTTCTGTGACTAATCAGTGAGATGGTATTTCGCTTTTCACTACATACTCGTAGTATAAAACAAAGTCGCTTTCTCTGTCCCTATATCCCTTTGTATGCTTAAATCTTTAAAACTACGCAACGGATTTTGATGCGGTTTTTTTTAATAGATTTTTTTCTTACCAAAATATAAAGGAAAGCTATAGAAAAAAGGAATAGAAATTTTCGATATTCGGTAAAAAAATAATAGCAAGCGGTCTGTCATGTTATAAAAACCACCATGGCTAGTTTTCAGTAGCTACAGTAGCAAGCCTTTTAATCCGTAGAGCTTGAGATATTGAAGTTCTATCATTTCAAACATAAACAAGTGATCTTATAATAAAAGGGAATGAGATGTTGTTAACCGCGACTACTGGGACCACACATGCATAATGAATAATTAAGTACAATTTAAAACATGTATGCATATTTACCCTAGAACATGCCCTTTTAAGCTTGTTGATAGTATCTGCCTCCGGTCAGACAATTATGCATTGATGTTTATTGGTAAAATCAAAAAATGCTTCGAACACTGGTTTATTTACTTAGTTTTCACACTAATACGATAGCGGCAAAGTGAACATTTTGTGAGTTTGTTAAACATGTTTTCTGAAATATCTAAAATTGTTTTACACTTTTACCCCTTTAACTTGACTATCTATAGTTAGATGTTACTATGAAACTTTATAAATTCCATAACTTTTTAAAATAACTAAGAAAGTGCTACGAATAATGTTCTTACGAGCCACATTAACTATGTTTATCCGTATTTAACCTATAAATCAAGATAGTTAAGCCATGCTTACTTTAAGGTCTTAATAGCGTTCTGTAGAAAGTTCTTTAATATTTATTTATTTTCTAAGAAGTTTCTTAATAATTTTCCTCACATTAACCTGTAAATATTTGGGCTTAATATTGCACTGATATTAAATTCGCGACAATAGTAAATAAATTCTGAGGACACAAAGAAACAGTTACTTTAAGCGCGTGCAGACTCAAATGTTGTTAGGTATCAGGGTTGGCACGTGATATTATATGATTTTTAGATTCTTTGTAGATGATTTTCGAAATTTGGTAGGAAAATATGCGCAAATTATACGAATGCTACATATTTACATAAACTCACGCCTGTAAATCCCCGAAGGGGCCGGCAGGGGTGTA
Source organism: Eilema caniola (assembly GCA_949126895.1). Lineage (NCBI taxonomy): Eukaryota > Metazoa > Arthropoda > Insecta > Lepidoptera > Erebidae > Eilema > Eilema caniola. The sequence goes on along the minus strand of OX421460.1, from coordinate 7,371,194 downwards.
TTAACACCTACACTTCGCTGACTACGTCCTTCAATTCCACGATTGATAGGAATCGATAATAAATGAAACGTTGCTTAGTGAAAATGGAACTCAGTTGAAAATTTCAAACGCCAGCTCAAATACAACAGAAGATATTTCAAGTCTCAAGTCAAGTGGCGGAGGCGTGTCGTGTGTGTTCTACACACACCTGCCCACTCACCGACGCGGGATAAAACCCGACCCCACCAGGCGAGGCCGAGGTGGCGGCCAATGTACGCCGGTAACCCTGGGGTTATGCTTTCGAGGGTTTACCCAGGGGGCCCGGCAATGGACACTTGGGAAGGATACCGTGTGGTTTTAGTCGGTCCGATTCCAACACGCCCACCCTATCGTCGGCACAAGTTCCACACGTTAAAAAAAAAAGTTTGAAAATGGTGATTTAATAACGATTATTGTCACTTATAAGATAACGAGTACTCGAAATAGCATTCGAGAATGTAATACGTCCATTAGGACTCCTATTATCTATTGAGGTAACATTTTTAAATTTCAATTATAATAAAAGTACTGACTGCAGTTATGTTTGTGGGTCCATGTAAACGAAGCAAACTTATTACAGTCCATTGGGCACTTTGGAGCTATGCTGTTAATTTTATATATCGCGTCAGCAACATCAGAATGACTGTCCATACACATCCGATGATCCTACTTTATTTCGATAAATATATAATGTATAATAAAATGTGATGTGATTATTTATTAAGTGGCAGCCCTAGCTATAAGAATAGTGCATTTGAGCGGCAGCAGGCTGCGGGTTATCGCGCGTCAACACTCCCGCGATGCGCAGCCACGTTAATTGCAAATTTATACTTTTCAACAACATTTCCTAAACGATGTTGGGCATTCAACGAAAACTTTAGTAATATATTGATTGGATTGGTTCGCCTGTGAAGTCCTAGCAAAGTAAATACATCTGCTGAGTTACAAATAAGTATTTAAAAAAAAAACTAAAAATGCTGTTATTATCAATTTAAAATATCTACTACACAATCTAAGCAGCTGGAACACATTTATATCGATAGTGAAGTATGGTACTCTTTAATATAAATAAACTAAATAAGTCATTATCCACATCCTGGCTCCATGAGTTCGATGCTGTCAAACTAATGTAACCTCACTCGGGTGTCACATACAATTTAAAAAGTTTCAAATTGATACGATAATTAGTAGTTGCCGACTGCCGATCATCGGAGAATGCCCGGAGCCTTCTTTTCCGTTTAAATCAAATATGTAAGTACAATTAAACTTAAATTAAAGCACCCTACCATCTACTCCCTCCCTCCCTACTATCTTGATTGGTAGGGTGCTCAATAGATTTTAATACTATCTCGATGCACAATTTCAGTGTTTCAAAACTAATTTTGATTTTATAAATTGCGGCCTAACCCTATCTATACTTGCCTAATCCTTCATAAATACGGCCAAACAATAATCCTTTATTTATTTCGCATCAATCTTAAAACAAACCACAGTCTTATAAACGGGTAGATAAGGCAACGAGTTGACTGTTTGGGATAATCTTGTTAATGCCGGTTATATTTAACCTATAATTAAACACCAACTGTTCGGATTCGATAGTACTCTCTTTTGTTTCCGTTGATCTAATTTGAGCGAGTTCAATTTCATTTTGTATTTGTAGATTCGAAGTATGTGCATGCGGTTGCCATAGATCTTTTTGATGAACACAATATAATATTAGAATAAAATTTAAATGAAATAGTTAATATTAAGGTTTCATAAAAAAAGAAAATAAATGTTATTAAAAACCTATGTTCAAAAACCGTAGGGTTTCTTGGAGGCAATAGAACTTTCAAAATTTGACAACGCTAGACTCTTATATTTTTTTAAGGCACCTGGTAGTTGTGTGTTTTTGTTACATTAATCGCCTTTTTTTTTCATTAAATGAGATGGAAAGCACGTAATGAGACCTGATTATTTATGATTGTTGAAACATAGGTACTTAAGTATCAAAATTGGTTGAAATAATAAAAAAGGTACCTATAATTATTATCTATCCTTATAATCAAATTTAAATGAAGGTTTCTCAGACAATCAAGGCACCGATTACCAAATATGTTCTCTTTAGGATCGAAATCCGGACTTGGATCATTCAGGTAAAAGAATCAAGTGGTAATTATAATGTACGTGTAAATACGTAGCTCCACCCATTGTGCGAGAGAGACAAAATTAACGGTCCATGCACAATAGAGTGAGGCAGAATATTTTCTCATACGTTTTTGAATTATGAGGGTTCCTTTGTCGTTCCATTTTTTGTTGGTTTTTAAGTTTTTTTTTTATATTACAAATGGGGCGATGGATTGTGAAAATAATTATTTTTTAATTAGTGGTTGGTATTCAATGATATAATTAATTTTAGCTATTGAATTTAGTTTGTTTTGGTATTCATAAGCTTGGGATTTATCTGACACTAACTGTTGCCCGCCGTTCCACCTGAACAGTGAAATACTAATCCCGTTCCCCTGAACAAAAATTAAATTCCTAGAATAAAAGAGGCATATGTGCTCTTCTAGATTTCATTCAGGTCCGTTCAGTTGCTTTTTCCATGAAAGAGTTACAAACGTCCATGGATGCTCACAAACTTATGGCAATTCCTATAACAATCGATAAAAAAAGATACAGCATGAGCGCATAGTAGTAAATTATAATCTATAGTCCGTTTTTTTTTTAATTCAGATAGTAAATTGACAACTACAAATGTCAAATTGTGAAATAATGATACCAGCTTTTAGTGCTTAGTGACGTGCTCAAAACTATCGACAATGTTTGTGGTCTAGATACAAGTGGTTTGACTTAATTAAATTTAAAAAAAAGTTAAAATTAAAAAGTTTTACAGTTTCGTACACTATCCATATAAGCCTACTATAAAATAACTAACAAAAATCTGTACTAAATTTAATTTATCGACAACTTTCGATACTGGTGGCACATGACTATTTTTTAATTGCAGTAAACCAGCAACACAGTTCATGTTATTTTACTAACTGAAATTAAAAAAAAAAACAGACTATAGTCGCATTTACTTTAAAAATAAGGTATTACTAAAGAAACTGGTTTCAACTTTAACATCGAATCTATTAGATACAACGTCACACGAGACCTTTATTCAAACATCTCAATTCAAGTATCAACTTCTTATAATAAGCACCTCATAAACACAATGCCGTAGCCTTAGAACATTCTATACGTATACATTGCACAGTCTACCGATCTTGAATAACTACGAGTATACTTACAATTTGTATAAGAAAAGGGTTCTTTTGTAATCACTGTTTGTAAATACCCTTTACTCAATTGAAAGGGCTCAAGATGTTATTTCTATAAAGATTAGTAGATTGGTTGTATATTTGATAAATTGTTAGAAACTTGAGCGAGCTTTTTGGATGGGAACTGCTGCCGGTTATACATTATTGAGCAGATTGCTTGATCGCTGTCTGTGTGTGGCTTAAATACATAGAACAACACTACATGATAGACAAACAACGAAAATCCAAGTTTAGAAACAGTATTAACAGACCTTTTTTTTAGATTTTGTAGGTAAAATAAATCAATAGAAGGTAAAAGGTTTTGTATGATTACACTTTCAACTGTTTTATGCCACCTTTGTTTTTGCCAAACGCAGCAGCCTAAGTGATAAGAAAACGATGTGGTATAGTAGAAAAGTAGTGATTAAAATAGAGAAATGAATACTTAGATGGTTCCAATATGTAGATAGACAAAAGAACGTTTATGAAACAGATTTGTGAAGCGAGGACGAATGGACAACTCGGTAAGAGTGATATGAATCGTTGATATTTTAAAGAAAGGCCAGGATAAGAAATACGGACACTATTCTACGTTATAGACGTCAATCAAAGCAAACAGCTGCCACCGCTAAGACGAAATAAGTTAAGAACATATCTCCAGAACAAGCTGTTTATGATCACATAGAACCAAAATCAGCAATTTAACTACCTACTATTGATTGCTGAACCTAGCTGTCTTATGGTCTTTACAATTCATGATGTCTATTAAGTACTGTATTATTGTGTGACGTCTTCGAATATCTTAAAGTCCTTATTGATTGCGACATAAAACGTCACTACTACTTTATCGCAGTCATAATATCGAATGACAATAACATGCGATTCGTTAGTTATGGCCGTTGTTTAGTGTCCAGATGTCTCCTACAGTACGTATGCTATACATGCAGTTAGTCAGTAAATTGAATGTGGTCTTATAGGAGAAATTTATTTGAAATTTGTGTGTATCGGTTTGATTGCAAGACTATGGGTAATTATTTTCCTATTTGTTTTCTAGCATTTACCCGCAGCTTTGACTAGTTGAAATTCTAATCCTGTTCTTGTGTTTAGATTAAATTTCAATTCTATTTCGTGAACTTGCGTTCATAGTAAGATGTTATTTGCAAAGTAATCGTAGCCATATATCTTGTTGAGCCGATTGGTATAAAAACCATCCTTACGAGTATTAAAATTATGTTAACTCATTAAAACTAATCAAACGAATAAGTCGAGGAAAATCGACCTAATTTAGTGAACACGACGATGAATGTGCAAGTGTAGTACCTAATCAGATGTTTTGTAACAATCCGAAAACGGATGGCTTCGGGTAATAAAAGGTGGTAGACACAAACTGCTCGATTAGTGCACCAACAGTTTAAGTGTACTAAGAGATATGGTTTCTTGGAATACTAAAAATATAAGCAGTGAGCGGCACGCAGTCTGGTTATGCTTAATTGTAGACTTATTAGCCATTTTGCCTTTAGTTGCCATGCCTTTGTTTAATGTTCCGTTTGAAGGTTTCTATTTGCATCTCTGTTGAATAGGTGTACAAGAATAATTGTTATGGGCAAATTTGCACATATGTACGCGTGTCACCTCCACAACGTCAAGCCAGGACTTCTTGGGCCTATTTTTCTACCTGGACCTGGCGGGGGCGCCATCGAAAGGCATTTGTTACCCACGTAGCATGCAATATGAATGTATTAAATAGAATGTTAACAAGGTTAAAAGTAGATGATGAATATCTACAGTTCTGAAATTTATGTAATTATCTTTTTGACTCACATACCACTGGTTAAATTACAAAGCGGGGTTACCACTTTTACAATAGAACATATATTTGAGGGCATCAGGTATCTTAAATAATGCATAAACCTAAAGTACATCATAAAGGACTTTCTTCAAAAGCCTTGAATCATCACCTTTCGAAGCGTGATCCAAACAAAGACGAATGTCTGTCTGCATGAGTCGTTCGGACTTCAGACATAAAACGTCTGAGTGTAGTCAAAACAATCGAATATCACACTATACATATTACTGTCGACTATGATTACTCACTCGGCTTAATCCGTGCCTGATTTACAACACAAGTTAATGTTGAATTACTTTTTTTTATGTAGACTTGCAGAATTTGTGTTGTAGTGAATCCTCCTAACGGACTAAATGACTTGTTAGGAGTGACTTCATACCGGTAATTAACTCATCGGTATACACTTCCCCTGAGTCGATAGGGACGCAGTTCGCAAGAGGGCGAACGGAAGTTGAACTGGAACGCCTCTGAGCCTAAAGGACTGACAACCTAAAAAAGGTGGCTGCAATAGACTAGATGCGAAAGGTTCACATTGAGATAGGCCTATATTCTGCAGTTGTTTGATATTAGGAATTACTTCAGAATGTACTAGAGCACAGATTATCAATCAAACAAACTAACAAGAATATTGTGCCCATTTTGTATCGTGGAAGAACTTTCTCCATCACATTCAACTATTTAAACTATCAAATAAGTACGACCAACAAAATTAATTGCTCTGATTACGAAAAGAATGAACGTAAGATAAAGAAACGAAGAAATGTAACACTTAAATAGTTAAGTGGTCCCCAACACTTTAGTAAATCGATTTACATTTGAAACAACGGAGTTACTGAAGCCATTATTGTTCGCTATGGTATATCTTTTGATAATACCCTTAGTAAATAGCCCGCATTTTATTTTAAAACACTTTATCTGTTCACACTAACATATTGGAATGACACAGTGTATATATGAACTAATTTGAAAATGTTATTTTATTTTGGTGTACAATTTCTTCTGGATAGCTCATGGACTTTTTGGACCCAATAATGTGCATTCAAATTTGGATAGTAACTTATTTACATTTAAAATGTTCCCTTTTTTAAACATGCCTGTTATTTAAATGTTTATGTTAAACTCAATAGTTTTAAAAATTGAATGTCGTTAATGAAGAATTGCTAAAAGCCAGCTTAAACTATATTAATGTTGGCAGTTCTAAGAAATATTGGACACAATTTCAAGACCTTATGCACTTAGGTAATATTTGTAGTAATTATTGCAGTAGTTGTTTTCAGTATTGCGAGAGAAAAATAACAAAATGTAAATAGGTCAAATACTGACCCCATCATAACTACACGGAGTCTTTCTAAACTCACTTGCATGCACTGGCACCCGTTTCATATAAAGTAAATAAAGCTTAGTTCTGTGATCTAGTATTCCTCTTAATCACAAATACCTTATTTGCATTTAAAGACAGCCTCCGTGGCGTAGCGGTAGTGACCGCGTCCAATGCGCAGGAGGCGCGGGTTCGATCCCCGCTCAGTGCAAATATTTGTATGCATGAATCGTGCCTCGGAGAGCACGTTAATCCGTTGGTCCCGGTTGCCATACAAACATCTATGGCAGCCGTTACGGGTAGTTGGAGCCCTCAAAAGTCCACCAACTGGTCTAACTGCAATACTTTGATATCACCTTTGGGTTGTGGAGATCAGATGGCAGTCAGTTCATGGAAAATGTCGAAGTTTAGCCAAATCCGCAGTTGGACTGGTAAAAGCGGATTTCAGACTCGCAAGTTGATAGCTTCGGATACGACTGGGATTAACGCTAGGATGAAGAAGGATGAAGAAGAAAACTTTATCTGCATTTAAAGTTGATTTGTGTTAGTACGAGCCGGACATACCTACCCATGTCAATAGAAGCCCGGGGGTTTCGAACGAATAAAAGGTGTTATACATAGATTGAGTGGATGAGAATACTTTGAGTTTACAAAAAAATCTATAGAGGTACTAACATCTCTAAATGGCAATGAATTATCTAATTAGTATAGAGGGCCTTATCCTTGAAGCCCATGCAATCCTCATCCGCTACTCGATCCACCTGCTAAACAACTCATAGGGTTGGGAGGACAGATGGCAGTCGCCTAATAGAAACAATAAGCAGATCTCTCGGGTTCTAGCTGGGAAATCGTTATAATAATAAGACTAACCACAGAGTGATTATATCAAAAATCATGGAGATCAGCCGAGGGGTGAGGGATATGCAACTGAAATACCTAAAACGGCGTGTTGTTTTAAGTCGGTTCGTGTCCGTCATAACTACACCCGCTGGTTATGGGGGTATCCACGGTGAAATTGGACACGTCAACGTGAACTTTGGTCACTATAACTTATGCCACAGAATAGATTATAGTACTAGCGTACTTATACATAAAGCACACCTAGATCTAAACTGAGAAAACTCAAAAATTTCCAATTTTGAGTTATCCTTATATTCGAATGCTCAGTGATTATACGCCACTTCCAATAAAAAAAAATCAACAAGAGCTTGAATGGTTCAGGTGCTAGAGTGTTAAAGTTTTCTTTTTTTGAATCAGCGTATGTCAGTTGCTACCACCATAACCAAAGTATTGTCAATCGACCTTGGCTGGTCTTTAAAAGTGCATAATTGTTAACATAGGCGATACATTGATATTTTAAATGGTTCAAATTTTGATGGGAAAATATATAAATAAATAATACAGGGTCTAATTTGAGTTGAAACTATCTTAACTTTACTTTGTTTTGGTATGACAACTATTAATTTCAAATTAACCAATTTTTGTAAGAACACACACTTCCTCACAAAACATACAATTTAAACAAATTCGCCTATGAAAATGAGTACGATATTATTACGTCTGTTACATAATTATACGGTTTAAATAAAATTATCTACTGTTTATTTTAAAATTATTTTTTTGAGTTGACTTACTATTGACGAATATGAAAAACTTACATTGGTTATTAAAATTAAGCTAGGGAATTTTCTTGTCAATATTTAAAAAGAACGGTACATAGAAAACGCATTAGTACTTAATTAATAGAAGGTAGAAAAGTTGAAAATGCAAAAGTGTAAGGAAAATAGGCCAGTAAATAAAGTAGTTTTGACGGTAGCAGTTATTAGCAATTTTAAAATGGAATGCTCTATACCAGCCTTTATAGATTTGGGTGGCTCAATCAGGAATAAAATTTCATTTTATGTTGTAGATTTTTTTTATAAGGCTACATTAAGTAATACGGCTATTCTATGATCACTTAGAAAGAACTATTTTGTTTGGAAATGTTATTTTACTCTATACAATATTACATACTGATATTTTGGGATTTTTATGCATTCAGTTTCAAATTTTTATTTTCCTTTTTTATTCAAGTATAGGATTGAGTTGAAGCAGTTTCCATAAAGAAATAAGCAAAAATGGATATATTTTTTGTGTCTAATTATTTCCCGAGATTTTTAGACCCGTAAGAAGTATTTCGTATAACGGTTTACATTTATGTTAGAATATTCATTTAGTTCAGTTTTGTTTGAATATCTACGTTTTATTTATAAATATTTTTTTAACGCACGCCTATCTCAAAACGGTTAAACAAAACTGGCAAACTTCTGAATATGGTTTATTAATTATATAAAATCACTACTCTAAAGTTGTAAAACTAAAAAAATAGTGATTATCAGAAAATAGGGTTGATTTTGAGCCAGGTTTTATACACTACCATATTGTATATCCCTACTACCGACTAAAATAATATTTACTTTCATAACCGTCCACAGAAAATTTTTTTAGTAAATTACGTTTTAATCCTCTCCTGAAGAAATCACTTATAAGTTAAGATATAGGTGTGCGATATATTCCAACTAACACCAATATCACTATGTTAATCTCTCTTAATCTTAATTACTTGCAGTACAGTTAAGTCATTTTACTTCATTTGGCTGATGCCAGTGGAGTTAATAGATTTTGAAGAGAAATGATGTTCCATCATTAGTTCGAGTAATTACCGACTTCCTAGTCGTGATGTGCACGACCACGACTATTAATAATAACATACAGAGAACTCCTGTTTTTTGAAGAGTCTTTGGTGCAGTATCGGTAGTCGAGCGACTTCAAAAAGTATGTATTACAGTACTTTTCCTCCAATGACTACTATATATATAACTAGACCAGTTATTTTGAATAAAAATTGGCTTCGTAACTGATTTTTGATAACCAGCTACGAATCTGGAATAAATTATGTCGTAGTTCCGAGCTGGGAATGATGGACGGGCAGTAACGTAAATAAAGGTAATTTTCAAAATCTTTTTACCACAAGAGTCACTGGACTCTGATACCAGATAAGTGAATTAATTTATTACTTCTGTATGACAGTTTCAAAAATATGTGCGTAATTGACGACTCTTGCGGTATAAAGAGATGTCGTTCATCATTACGGACGAATTCGTCCTATGGGCGCCGGCCATCGTAAAAATGGTGCTCTTTCATGTTTCCGTATTCACAGATTGTGTAACTCTAAGCTGCTTCACATTTAAATGTGCCTCGTCCTTTTAAAAAGTCAGCTCTTCCCAGTACCACTTCCATAGAAAGTAGCAGCTTTTGTTCTGCAGTGATTTGATGTTCCCAAGTTAAGCTTAACTGCCATTTGAAACATGTATGCATGTTATTCGCCGACAGGGCAACAACAGTGTATCGTTAGGGCTATTTAAAATACACACTTATGTTAGAGGTAGCGGGTGGGTCGTGACGATGCATACGTCAGTGTTTGGTGTAAACCACAAATGACTGTGTGGTATAGTCCAAGACCCTGACCTAATGATCATCATCTGATAAATGATCATCTAAGCGATGATCCTGGCTGCATCCGAGGCTTTCTCCAACTACAATTCTGCATGAATGGAGAATGCTAGTATTTTTGTTTCGTATATAGAAGAATGCATCTCAAGGGAATAACTCGAACACGTGCGAGGTACTCCTCTTATGTTGATACTTTCTATTAGATTAACCGTATCTTACATCACCTTAGTAGTATTAAAAATGGGGAAGTGGTGTGCGCCTACTGTATTCGTGTATTTTATATTTATGTAAAAAACACAATAAGTATCATAGGAATGTATAAACTCTCTCTCTCTCCCGCTATCGCTTGCATTTTAGGCTAGCCGCCTAGGGTGGCCCGTGAAATTGTGTATTACCATCATCGTTCCACGACCTCGTCGGCCATATTAAGGGGACTATGACCTCATGTAATGATCCAGGTGGATGTTAGCACTATGTCTCGGCAACCCCGGTGATTATACTCAATATTTTATCTAATTGTTAATATTGTTATTACTTTCACATATTGAAATGTACAATGCGGTTCATTGTGTTTCACTATTAATAGATTTCATTCAATAAAGTTGTACTAATGATTACAGCGGTATTTGAGATTGAAAGTTCTAGTTTTAATTGACGTCATCATATCAGTCTTGGGTCCCGGTTGCATTCGTAACCTTCATTCCAGAGCCTGAGGTCCTATTTCTAGCTTATACTTCTTCATTTTGTACTGGTTTCAGTATCCCTACCGGACCATTGGCGTGCATGTCACGTTTTCTTATTTCTTATTTATTTTAATCATTAACAATTTACATTGTGTTTGAACTTACATAACATTTATATCATACATACATAGCATTATCTATTAAAAATAACAATAATTAATCAAGCAAGAAATACAAAAATGTCAAAATCAAATACCAAAACGTCACTTATTACGTCATGTCAACATTTTTAAGGTTACTCGTATCTACCGGTGCCTGGCTGAGCTGACTAATGGTCTTATTACTCAACAACTTACTATATTGCAAGTTCAATTTCTGTGAGTCCCTAAAGTAATCACATCAGATTGCAGGTTATGGGTCCATGATTTTCATAGCATGATTGAGCCGGTTCGAATCGGGAAACACTATTAGACGTTAAGTAACTTTTTGCCTTTTCAAATATCCTTTTTCATCACCTCTTTGATTTCATAGTTGGGAACTCGCAAGTGACACTTTTGGTGTTGCAAGCAACAACCTAATATTAGGCATGTTATGTGTTTTTGTCAATAATATTATAAACTATTTAAATATTTTCAAGTCCGCATTAACAACTTGTATATTACAGGAAGTGAACAATTTTCCTATTAACTTTGATAATAAAATCAAATGCTTTTCGTGTTGCATATAATTAGTGATTGATTAATTGGGCCGTTTGGTACCCAAGCTTAACATTTTACATGAGATATTATATGATTAACAGGTTATCGGTTTATAAGAAAATTGGGATACAACTATCTAGATTTAAAGATCAATTTTAGCCTTCAATAGGAAGTATGATGAAATTTCAATAAAGTTTATTACGTGTAAAATTTACCATAATTTTATAATAGAAAAAAAACGACACGTTATCGATGATAAATAGCATCTATTCCGAGAAATGAAACATTTAAATTCATAGACATTCAAGATTGCGCATCATTGGTGCTACAAACATTGTGTGCCACAACTACATCAATTGATAACAAGTACAAATAATAAATAGATCAACATCAAAACTAAAACAGAAACACTAAAACGATAATTTCTGAAGTTGTATACTTGAATCTGAAATCGAAATATTTTTGTCTTGTATTTATCTCATAAAAGTGTGGAGAAGTATCCATTGAAAGGCCTAGTATAACTACCTCCATTTGATGATTTGACTTAGGCGTTAAACTCTCTTTACTAAGCAGGCGACACTACACCCATCCACTCATATTACACAATGAGTTATTCGCATTCGCAATCGACACCACCATGTCCAACAATGGTCAAAGGATACTAGTGAAGAGTATGTTCATGTCGCCATAAATAGCGCATAGAATGTAGAATATTTTTAATTCGATCGTATTATGATAGCCATTGGCCTGTAATTAATAATGGTAAATGACCACTATTAACTTTCGACCGGTCTAGCTACAAATGTTTAATCATTCAGGAAATGAGCAGTGGTTCTATTCGCTAATACCAATCATAATATTAATTTGTTCTGTTACTCGTTTTCGTGTTAACTCTGCTTATTAAAACTAATGTGCTTATGTCCTACTTTTTAACGTAACTTTTTAATTAAATTAACTTGTATAATATATACGAATAAGTTTTGAATAACTTACTGTATTAAATTGTTATTCTATATTTGGAATTGAAAACGTTATTATCTTATATATTGATCATCATCTTAACGTACTTTATTTCCGGCTGCACCCAAGACCTTTAGCAAGTAACCCGAGGCCCGCACATTCCTCCTTTCAAATTTGTTCATTTTGACTTATGGGAGTGAAATCCTGTAACTCAAAAATGAAGATTATAAGTAAAAGTATGAAAATGGCGTATTAAACGTCTTTAGAATCTTGATAAATCGTATTCGCTTTTAGAATCATCTCTGAAACTGATTATCACATTCTATAGAATTGCACGTCATTAAGTGGAATTAAGCGCATCGAGACACTTAACTGGTGACTGTTACTGTCGTAAAGTGTCGTGATATTCATACATATTTCAATGCAGCAGAAAGTTTTAAATTATATAGGTATCTTGAACTATAGAAATGCCTTTTCTGCTATATTCTCTAGGACTGTATTATGATCCTCGACCGTAATAGAACTTATGGTAGAACTGACATCTGATTTATGAGATTGCGAAAAGCAAGGACTTCTATTATTATATTGTCAAAAGATCAATAGTTGTCAAAATAAAATCTCATAGACCTTAAATATAGTATAATGGTAGACATTTAGTGTAAATAATAAAGACAAGTAAAGTTGAAGAAAGAAAAACTTGAAATTTATAACCGAACTGCACAAATGATAAATAAATACAGTTCTCTTTAATTCTATTTCTTAATATAACTCACGATGGATGGACCTGAAAATGGTAGCTGGAATGGACTGGAGGCGCAAGGCCAAGCCTCAAGTGCAATGGCGCACATTGCTAGAGGCATTTATCCAGTAGTGCACTGCAATGGATTAATTGATTGCTTGATATTCAAAATGGTGCAATTTAGCTGATCCTGATATATATTTCATTTCTATACAAAATCATTTTGAAATTTTGTAATTTCAATGACCATCATGGGCTAAGTAGTTCTGAGCATATGTATGTCAAGGCTAACCAGAAATGTCGCATTTGGATTTTGAACAACGAAAAATATAAACGTTTCAAACATCACTCTCCTACTAATAGATGAGATGAATTTCAAAATCAATAAACTAACTATATTTATAACAAATCATACAAGCGACCGTCGAAAATTGTAAATAAATCTTGAACAAACATTTTTACCGCATTCCTGAACCTGTTAAAAGCTTGGGACGTTGGGACCGTACCCGCTGTCATTGTGATGTGATTAACGCTTGATGTTCGTGAATTGGAGCAAGCGGGCGTTTTAGTGTTAAATGTCTTTAAGGTGGTCTTGTTTGCAATGTTTTTACCGTTTAAAAAAGTATACTATTTAATTGTTGTCTGTTTTAGACAATGACGTTTAATAAACACGGCATGCAGGTTCAATGCGGCTTCAAAAAAAAATTATTATAATATTATAAAAATGTATAGCTAAGTACTTACTCGCGGGGAAAAATATATTATATTCTACTATATAAAAGTAAGTCGGGTTTTCCTTCCTGACGCTATAACTCCAGAACGCACGAACCGATTTCCACGGTTTTGAATTCGTTGGAAAAGTCTCGGGCTCCGTAAGGTTTATAGCAAAGAAAATTCAGGTAAACCGACATCCACGCGGGCGGAGCCGCGGGCAACAGCTAGTTATATTATATTATTGATATTATAAATGCAAAAGTTTGTGAGTATGGGATGGATGGATATTTTTTACTCTTTCACGTTAAACTACTGAATGGATTTTAATGAAACTTTACATCAGTATATATCAGAAAAACACATAGGCTACATATCATCACACTGCTACTCAAGGGAGCGGAGCAGTGATCATTAATTTTAATAAATCCGGTCGGTAATTACAGAGATGTGACTGTTTAGTTATTTTGTTGCTAAACCACTGTGCTGTGCATCGCGCAAGCGCGCGGACTTAGCGGTTGGCGGTCGAGCAGGCCGCTACAAATTACTCGAATACAAAAAATTTACGCGCTCAAAAGGTTGATACTTAGTACAGGAATGGATAAAGCTTAGGAACGGATATAGGCTCCCTTTTATCGTGATCGAAGGGGATAAAGGGGGGAGGAGAGAATAGGACATGAATGTTTGTGTTCATTTTAAATTTTAAAATTTAAAATTAATTAAGACTAAACTGTGCCAAAAAGGCTATTATAAAATCCAAGAATATTTAGATGATAAGCTTGGAAATGAGCTGTTCGCTCAACTATGCTACTCAAGCAGACTATTGTATTTAGACTAAGTAGACTAAGCAAATGTTTGTAAATAGACCAAAAAAAAATAGCCTGCTGAGTTTCTTGCCGGAGTCTTCTCAGGTCGGGGCCGCGTTTCGAACCGGTGGTCCATTTGCTAAACTAGCCCAGATTTTTTTTTAAACTTGACGTTTTGTAAGTACCCTTTTAATGGTCTATACAGAATAAATGATTTTTGACTTTGACTTTGACTTTGTAATTTTTGAAGATATTCTGATTCTACGGAGGTGAATAAGAATTTGGGAACACTACGCGATAAGCGACATCCACACCCGCGTAGCCACGGGGTTGACTATCGGTTTTGTAGAGCCCCTTCTCTGCCGATCTTCTCAGATTTTTGTAGATACGGTTATAATTCATGATACAGTTGTTGTTGTTCTGTAAACAAGTGCATATAAATGATTCAACAAACGTAAATTGATAAAAACGCAAATACCTACACTAAATCACAAGTATAAAAAATGGAAATAATAATGATTAAAAAAGAACCTTTGCTTGTAAATTGAAATATTGCAAAAGTTCTTCTTCGAGAAATTCTTCGAAAACCTATTGTGGTTCGTTTAGCGAGTGATCTTATGGTGGTGAATGCCATGGAGGGTTTGGTCTTAATATAAGCGTCGCTTCACGTTCATTTTGTAAAACAAATATGGGGAAAATAACATGTCTTGTGTTTCTTTTCAATGAATTTAATATTTTTTACTTAGATCCTTTTTATTTTGTCAGCTGGGTATATGGCTAGGGCTAGCTATTTGCAAAAGACCTCAAGTTTTAAATGTTTTTTTTTTTAATTCAGGTAGTATAAGAATCTAACTCCGTTTTCAATCCGGTTAAAATAACTTTAGTGACTTAATACTTAATTAAATCAAATTCATTGAAAAATAATTATCAATGTAGATTAAATTGTAATAGTGCCGTTTATTAAGGCTGTTTTTTTTCTATGAACGAAGAAATTCACTAATGCTGTCAATCTAACTTCGCTGTTAATGTGACCATACCTCAGTCTTTTAATTTCGTAAAATTCCGTCTCGTCTTAACACCATCTTGATAATTTTACTTGTTAATTAATTTGTATGTTTCGAAATTATATTTCAACGATAAGTCTTTCAGTCGATGTTGGCTATTGTGCTGTATTCCGCATTAATATCCAAATATAGAAAGGTGTGAAATATTTATACCTACTCGTAAACAAAAAAATAAAAACGAATTTTTGTTTACTTCTTTCTGATGTGTATGTAATTTAAGGTTCATAAACTACATTACCTTTTTAATTATAGAAAACTAAGTGCAGGCGATTTTCCAAAACAACAAATAATTATTACTAGTTCTACTGTTATTACTATTCGTTTACTTAAACAAAATCAGTTCAGTGGTCTAGGCGGGAAAAGACAGGCAGACAGAAAGAGTTACTTGCACATCTATAATATTAGAATACATTATACAACTGTATTCACCTCTAATCTCTTTTTAAGAGAAGTATAAACAATTTACAAAACTAGCCCATTACAAAAAAAATTGGGTATCTTCAAAAAAATTATACATTCAGGCCTTCACAGATTAGCACGTCTATTCGCAGTGTTCTGGGCGGTAACAAAAGTTGGACAAAAAGCATGAAGAATATTCGGTCATTGAAACTTTATGCACCGTATTATTAACTGTTAATCGCGGACACAATGAAAGGGTCTCACAAGTTATGCGTTCGCTACTTTGTCGGCGACGGTTTTGTTCTCCGAGCGTTTTTTGTCCATATCATCGAATATGTTGAACACTGAGTTGGGTACTAGGAATAAGAAATTTTGATATTTTGTGAGAGTATTTTTTGTGTATATCAGTCTCATAGCGATTTTTCAGTTGTGTTCTGAGAGCTTTGGAACCATTATTTTTTAACAATATGTTGGGTTTTCTCGGATCGACTGCTGTCTGACCTACCCTGAGAGTAAAGCCTTTGCAACAGCCTTGTCCGTTATTTAGCCGGTACAGTGCAGTTGAGGTGAGGCTGACTTGGACCACAAAGGTGTTGATACGGCCCTGTGTACCCCATGATGTATATGTAAAAAGTACACTTTACAAAAGGCGTCTATATCATATTAACGAGAACTACAAAATATTGTATGTACTCGTACCTCCACATTTTATCCCATTTTTTCAATTAAGACCTAGTATTTTAGGTATATTAAAATGAATACGAGTCGAAAAATATTTTTTTTCAAGTATCAAAACTACTCTCGTCATACAAACGGTGAAAGTGCGGTTACAATAAAATCGTTTTTAAAAATGTTTTATGTCTGAAACGGTCGGCGTCACACCACTGTGTCAAAGAAAGGTGCACATAAATATTAATGTAGCCGCATTACGCATCCGACTGATGGTTATTTAATTAAATTAATTATAAATTTTAAAATTATCGAAAAACTAAATTCCGGTATCCCGATATCCATATTAGTGAGGATATTTTTAACGAAGTGAATGGACTATAGCTATGGTTTAGTATGTATCGTACTATGTCGCCATGGTTATCTATAGCGTAGCGTACAGTGGTATCCTGCTAGCGTTTAGTATACCGACAAAACTTACATTTTGGAGGTTACATTGGTACGTGGACTTTTACGAGAACAACTACCGCCATACATGTCTCACAACAATCTCTGAACATCGTAGGTGACGACGGTTTTTTCAGTAGACACACTTTCCTCTTGGAAACTCTTTTGAAAATGAAAAGATACGTATAGACGAGTCTATAGAAGAACCTTTTTTTTATATTTTGTGTATCTAACTATAACAATAGTTCAGCGTACTCGAAAGAACGGACGTTTTTTACTCAATCATGACCAAAACTGCTGATCGGATCTGAATGAAATTTGGAACCGAGTTTATCACTTCTATCCCGACACTAAGTTTTGGTGAACAGTGAACAGTGAACACTGGTTCCGACTTCGAAGTGGGCGGAGACGATCACAACTAGTTATATAGAGATTACTTTGATTGCAGACGAATACCAAATTATCTGTGAATGTTATAAATAAACCAAATTAACACAACCGTATCTAAAATACATCGGCTATGAGCTTCATAAATCAATTTTATCAACACTGGAGTACTGAAACTGGTTCGGAACCAATTAGTTGGTATCGGAGGCTCTCTAATTAGGCCAAGTTGTATACACTTTCAAACAAGAACACTGACTACGTACGTTGAATACGAACTTTTTAATTATTGGTGTGCAGAACAAGCTTTACACTGACTCCGTGAAGGGGAAACAATAAATATCTATAATGTGGTATATCATTATCATTTTCGTAGTCGTTTTCAGACTCAGTCATGCGGCTGAACTTCGATATTTTTCTTGAAGCGACTGCCATCTGATCTCTGCAACCAATTGGCGACATCAAAGATCTGTGGTAAGGCTAGTTGAACTTATGAAGGCTTCTATTACACATAACGACTGTCATACACAACCCGGACCGACGACGGCAGTGCTCTCCGAAGCACGGAAACCCCCAGATTAATGCATGAGCATTCTGCATTGGTATATTCATGCATACAAATATTTTCACTGAGCGGGGATCGAATGTGGTATATTTAGGGTCAGGATCAGGCGGGGTGAAGATAGGCGGCGCTCGGCATGAGGTTTTAGTCAGTACGAGTCAGACATAACCATCCCCGCTGACCCGAAGTAATATACACGTGAGTTTTAGTTTTTATCTTGTTTACTTTTAATTTCTACAAAAATAAATCTTTAATTTTTTTGTTGAGAAAAGTATACTATACATACCTCGGCGGGAAATATGTTGTTGCCTGCAAAACATTAAAGATTTATTTAAAAAAATAATAAAAGTAAACAAGATAAAAACTAAAACTCACGTGTATATTACCATTTCGTCTATTTTAGCTTGATTTTAACAGAAAACATTTACATTTATGTTTATTATCATGTTACTTCAAAAAAGTATAAAGGCACGTTTCTGAACGAACCTTTAGAATTGACAGTGACACTTGTCATTGTTATGAATGTCAAATAAAATATTAATATTTCAATGTTTATATGTATAGTAAAGAAAAAAAATGATAGTAATGTGTTGGTTCTAGCCGCGCCTGAAACGTCATACTTCGCAGCCTATTATGAGGAACATAACGTCAATATTTCATTGCATGTTTGAAAAAAATATTTTATTACAGTAAAAGCAGTTGGTATAAAGCAGTCTTTAATGGGTTCTCAAGAAAATATTAAGAGCCCTGTCGCTGTAATTGCTTCCGAGTGGTCGCTCTCAAGGGATTAACAATTAGCTTTTCGACGTTAATAATAATACGACAACGGACTGAGCTTTATGCATTTGCTTTGCGATTTCGTAATAAAATGTTTTAATATAAGCTTTTGTTTACAATTCAGAGACAAAGGAAATACAGCTTAAAGCATTAAAGTATATACTTAATATTTTTTTCTTCATCGTCATCTTCAGGTTGTTCCCAGATGTAAGCAAGGCTTTCACCTTAAAGCCTCATCATCATCATAATCATGTCAGCCATACACAGTCCACTGCTGAACATAGGCCTCTCCCATAGACTTCCAGAATGACCGATCCAAAGCAGCCCGCATCCAGCGCTTCCCGGCGACCTTGATGAGGTCGTCCTTCCACCTAGCCGTTGGGCGTCCTACACTGCGTTTGCCCGTACGCGGTCGCCATTCCAGAACTCTTTTGCTCCATCGGCCATCTGTTCTGCGCGCTATGTGTCCCGCCCACTGCCACTTCAACGAGCTAATCCGCTGGGCTACGTCAGTTACTTTTGTTCTTCTACGGATATCATCATTTCTGACGCGATCACGTAGGGAAATACCGAGCATAGCCCTTTCCATAGCTCGTTGAGCGACTTTGAGTTTGTTTAGGAGACCCATAGTGAGGGACCACGTTTCCGATCCGTAAGTCATCACTGGTAACACACATTGGTTAAAGGCTTTCGTCTTCAGGCACTGAGGTATGTCGGACGAGAAGACATCTCGTAGGTATTAGATAATCTGTTGAGGTCTTCGAGCACGGTGTTCAAGTCTTCCAGCGATTCTGCCATACTGACAATATCGTCGGCAAACCGAAGGTGAGTGATATACTCGCCGTTTATGTTGATGCCACGTCCTTTCCAGTTCAGTAGCTTGAAGACGTCTTTCAAGGCAGTGGTAAACAGTTTCGGAGAGATCACGTCTCCCTGTCTAACGCCCCTTTTCAGTGGAATTGGTTTCGTGCTCTGTTCCTGTACTCGGACCGACATAGTGGCTTTCTGGTATAAACACTTCAACACTTCGATATACCGGTGATCTATCCGGCACCGCTGGAGAGACTGTAGCACGGCTCATATTTCGATCGAATCGAAGGCTTTCTCATAGTCCACGAATCCTAAGCAGAGAGGCCGGTTATACTCTTTGGTCTTCTGTATAACCTGCCGCAGCGTGTGGATGTGGTCTATGGTACTGTAGCCTTTACAGAATCCGGCTTGTTCGGGAGGTTGGAAGTCATCGAGCCTGTTGGCGAGACGGTTCGTAATAACCCTCGAAAACAACTTATAAATGTGGCTCAGGAGCGTGATGGCCTTCGTGTAGGACGGAATTGAAGAGCTTCTGAAGGACCTTCAGTACCGGCGTTCCGCCCGCTGTAATTCCGTCCTCACCCGCCGCTTTGTTATTCTTTAGCTGTTTGAGGGCCATCCTAATCTCGTACAGGCTGATGTCCGGGATGTCTTCGGTATAATGTCGGATAAGCTTGGCTCTTGGATCTTTAGCCATGCCAACGGGCTGTGTTACTGAAGTATATAGCTGTCCATAAAACCTTTCGTACTCCGTCTTCAGCTTCGTCAACCGGCTTTGTCCAACGGACGCATTCCTCGCAAACACTTTGGAGCCTTTGTTTCGCTCTATCGTCTCCTTAATAGTTTTTGTATTATAGGAGCGAATGTCGTGTCGCAAAGATTTCTGTATGCGTCTGTTGAGCTGCCTATATGCCTCAGCGTCGACGAAGGTCTGTAGCGGCATAGATCGACGTTTGGCCATGAGATCAAGGGTCTGGGTCGAAAATTTCTGAGGTTTTTGTTTAGGGCGAGACCTAAAGAATTTAGATCCCACCGTTTGGACAGCTTCTACCAGCACGTTGTTTACCTCGTCCACTGAAACGCGATCCTGTAGACAATCGAAACGATTGGATAGTTCGAGCTGAAAGCTCTCGGAGTCCTGGACATCGGCATATGACGGTCTGAGTGTTGACTTCATCAGACGTGACCTTTCTAGTCTAGGGCTAATATTCAATGTGCCTCTTACGATACGGTGATCGCTACCGGTTTTTACACGGCTGATCCTGTTCAGCTATTGTGTAATCATTAGCCATGGTAAATGTTATTATCAAGTACTTGTTTTTTAGGTGCATGTGCAACTAGATTGGTAAAACCTTTACCTGGTACAATGTCATATATTTAGTTTTATAGTTATGCGGTAGCAAGTTTGGTGACAATTTAGATAAGATTCTTTGGTAGACTAGTTTAGTAGGCAAGTATTCAATGATGTCTCTGTAGACATCATTGAATACTTGCCTCTTTGTCGTCAAGATGTAGTCAATCTTATACGCCATGTTAGCGGGGCTTAGCCAGGTCCACTTTCTCTGGGGTGGCTTTCTGAAGAAAGAGTTCATCGCGTAGAGACCCTCTTTCTCCATAAAGTCCGCCAGCATGTGGCCCCGGTCATTCCGCTGCCCATATCCAAAAGGCCCCACCCTCAACTCCCCATCGCCCCGTTCGCCCAGTCTCGCGTTGAAGTCCCCCATAACAACAGTGAAATAGGTTTTGGAAGCATGTATGGCCCTACTTATGTCCTCATACACTTCCTCGGCCTCTTCATCGGAGTATGACTTGGTGGGCATGTACACCTGGATGACCTTCAACGAGTATCTTTTGGATACTCTGAGTATCAGGTATACCACCCGACTCGAGATACTCTCGATGGATATGACGTTGTTAATAAGGGACCTGTGGACGAGGAACCCGACACCATGCAGTGACTTTCTGTCACCCTCCCGGTGGTAGAGTAGGTGACCAGACTTCAGGGTTGTCGTGCCTTCCCCCGCTCTTCGCACTTCGGACAACCCAACAATGCCCCAGTGTAACCTACTCATTTCCTCTTCCACCTCGAGCAGCTTATCGTCAGTCATCGTGCTGACGTTGTGTGTTACCAGGGCCAGTCCGTCTGGGGTGGTAGCCGAATCTCTGCCGGGGATTCTTCGCAACCCCTGCCCCGCCGTTACCATGACCGCTACCGGAGCCAGGAATAGCGGGGCTGCCGGGGACTAGGGGCCTGGTCTTTTTTTGTCCGTTCATTGGGAGGTTTCTTGCCATACTCGCCACGCTTGGCAAACGGGTTGGCGAGCGCGGTATTATAGTATTTATGAGGATGCATCACAAAAGACGCCGCTGCCCATCCTTTGGTGTTCCCTTAGTCGCCTCTTACGACATCCACGAGAAGAGATGGAGTGGTCCATAGAATAGGACAGCACACATTATACTTTTTATTTGGTTCAACCCGCTACAAACACAGAACCCTATATTTTTTGCATGGCATTTGGTTTTCATCAGAGGAAACAAC
The DNA here is from genome assembly GCA_949126895.1 of Eilema caniola. Lineage (NCBI taxonomy): Eukaryota > Metazoa > Arthropoda > Insecta > Lepidoptera > Erebidae > Eilema > Eilema caniola. Next base: position 7,348,988 of record OX421460.1, on the reverse strand, counting down.
ATAAAATATTACATTTGGCCTTAAAGCCTAGTGTCCGCCAACTCCTTCTTCTTTTTATTTGGTTTCGATGGGAGCGACTACTGTCTGTGTATTTTCTCAAAGCCGAGAGGAAAGCTTGCTCCAGAACCGCAATCGTTAATCAGCAAGTGCATCGGCTTGCAAGTGAGTTTGACCCCGTATAGGTTTCTTACAACCAAAATTATTTGCTATAAAAAAAGTAATTAAAATATAAGTTAACCTTAAATCCACTGATGTTCCATAATGTTCCCTCTTATGAACATATTTATGTATAAAAATATAATACAGGTTACGAAAGCGCATATTAATAATAAACGAATCGTTTGTTTCCCTTTCATATTATAACGAGGTTTTGAGTGTCACTGCTCTTTTAAGTGTCGTTAGTCATTACAAAGTATGTTTGTTTGGACCCTTCCGTCACACAACAAAGTTATTTGCAGGATGACACGACGACGACGCTTCGCTTCAGTGCCCAGCTTCGTTTAAGTGTCTTGTAAGTTTCACCTGTTCAGACACTAGTGTCACGGTAGAATATCATTAGCCAGTGATACTTATAACAATATCTAATTAAGGGATCGGTTCAAGATGATTTTTATTTTTTTTTAATTTTCTCACTTCGAATTTGCGTTAATCCCTGCTATTTTTTTAAATTTTCTATTTAACATCATCATCATCTAAATATTGTTCCCGTTTGAGTCCAAGGCTTTCAATTCAAAACCCAAGGGCCTTTTGAATTGGTTCATACGGCTTTGATGGGTGCGACAGTTTGATCTCCTAACGCCACGTGCCGTGAGGGAAGCCTACGTCAGAGCCTCGTCCACTATTTAGGAGGTCTACGGTTTGCACTTAAAGTTGGATAGCTTGGGTCTAAAAGATTTTGGTGGATTTCCAAAAACATTCTACTACTATTATACAGTTTCAAACCATTAATATAGCATTCTATCTACAGTACCTCTTACGATACGTCACAAGAGGTGTGGTGACTAGTAATCATTCTTCACTTTTGTTTCAAGAGACTTATTTGCGAGTGCACCATATACTTTTCTTGTAATAATATGGTGTTTAACAAAAACATTATTTATTGTGAGTACCTTAACTCACTGCGAGCTGTGTGACAGTATAATGCACGAGTACGAGTACCCATATTATATCAGTGTCTTTTTCACTTAGGGTACAGTCGTAACTTGTAATGTATGAAACTTAATGACATTTTAACCGTTCAGAATTATTTGGTCACCTTGTCTGCTACGATATACCTATTTGATGGTAATTGTGCTCACTTGTCTTACTTATATATTATAAAAAAGGATGACTTTTGAACATAGATTATTATGACAGTAGAGGAATTTAGTGAAATAGGTAAGGGCAGAAATAATTGGTGGGCTATCGACTTATCTACTTTAGCTGGTGAAAGGTAGGATATACGATCAGTGTATGCAATAAAAGAAAAAGGTACTAACAGACACCCATTTTGCCCTAATTTTAATCCAGGAAGCCGGATTACAAAATTGTAGTATCGAAAATTCCCACACATTTCAAGGGTCGTATACAAACCGACAAGTTAATACCCTTATAATAGTAATTTAAATGTCCTCACTTCCGTTGCACTGGCCGTGTGAAAATCCTTTAACACTAAATAACTTAAAGGTTAAATTTGTAACACAAATTGTAAGCGCCAATTGCTGGATTGAAAGTGAGACCATGTTTATTGATCCTTGGCATTCGAGTTATCTGAGCAGAGCTAGTGTTTAAATGGTTTGTTATCGAGACGTTTGAACTCAAGCTGTGTTTAAGATGCGTATTCTTTTGTATATGGTTTTATAAATGGATATTTATAGGTAAATACGACTGAATTCTAATAAAATAAAAGTTGAGAAGCGAATGGCTGCCATAGTGTTTTAAGAATGATTCGAAGTTAAATAAAGGGTTTACGAACAGAAGAGAAAAATTGAGGGATGACACAGACATAACTGACATAACATAACAAATATCAATTTCTGATTGAGCGACCGACTCTATGATCGCAGTTTTAACTATTTTTGAAGTGAAAACTTCTTTAGCGGCGTTGGATGGGTAAAAATTATTAAACTCGCGCGTCAGGATCACTTGACCTTTGACCCGTAACCGCCGACTTTGTAAGACGACATGACGTCATACAACATTCCTAGCTACAGAGAGTTTTTTTTGCTAGGTACGCTAAGCCGCTTCGTAGCTTAGCGGTAAGCGCTTCGACTGTAAGTCCTTATGGTTTCAGATATTAACGGTTTCGAACCTGGGCTTCTGACACTTTTTGTGATTTTTTTGTCTTTTTGTAATTTATTACTTTTTGTGATCTTTTTTTCTGTTTGTAATTTATTCATTTCTTCTGACAGAAAATTAGTGATAGGTTCTATGATTGGCGCTATATTATAGGTATGGTATGGTGTGGTATGGTACGATACATTCTTTTTATCTTTTTTCTCTGTATATAACGAAGAAAGGAAGAAAGAAAAAGTTTTCACTTCTGCCGGCACTCCCGGGGTACAACCCGTCTTTTTTTTCTTTTTCTACTTCGAGTCTGTAGGTTACAAAGTAAGACCTGGTACCTTGAGTGGTATATGTAACAATTCCTATGGTCACCAGTATTCAGACAAAACAGTATTCAGAAAAATATAACTGCATATACTAATTTCGTTAAACAATAGGTTTTAGCAGATTAAATGTAGTTTTCCCAAGCGACTACAATATGGGGTTTCTCAAGAAGGGCATTAGAAGTTTTCTTCAGGGTCTGCAGCGCGAGTGTGACGCCCCTAGTGTTGCACACGTCCATAGGCCACGGTAACCACTTTCCATCAGGTGGGCCGTGTGGCTGTCGGTCACCTTAGTGGTATTAAAAAAAAAAACAAAAAAATTACATCGTGCGTCCCCCAAAACAGTCACATTTTTGCACCTAACAATTTTAGTTTATGATATCAGTATTCTGTGCTATTTGATTCATCCCACTGACGGGGAAGAACTGTAAAAATAAAATTGATCGTAAAACAACCCCTACGAATAATTCTACCCCTGAACACGGACTTATGTTTCATATATCTCGGTTTATTAGTTGGGGGTAAATATCGTCACTTTTGGAAAGCCTCCCTTGCTTATGCAGCAAAAAGGAGAAGTTATGCGTTAACACGAATGATGTATTTGTTTTGCCATCATAATATTTACGATTTTGTGTTAATATTTGAGTATTATTTATATGGTAGGCGCTATGACATATAAATAAAATATTATTGTGCTCACATGATACTGTCAGGAGTATACGGTAAATATTACACTGCGAAATTTTTTTTTTTTTTTAACAGATTTTATCGTGTTTCTGTCATTCTATTATCTCCGCTGTAACCGGAGTTCGCCCGTTATAAATAATTTTATTTCAATGTTATTGTGAACAATTATTTTTCTACTCAACTTTATATACATACATGAATATACAATATGAGAATTATATACTTAAGAAAAAATTGGTTGCCTGTAAAGTCGGTATACAGGCGAAAGTTTTACGTGACAACGACTTTGAGTGGTAAAATAATTTTAATGTGAATATTCATTCGTATAGTAGGAAGAAGGATGTTATGTCTGTCTCTCTCGCTCTTAGGCGGGCTGGAAGGGACGCGTGCCTCTCACTCGCTCTCATTGTAAGCGCATAACGCGGAGCGTAACGCCTGAGCGTAACGCAGCTTCTTGAAGTGTCACCCGGCAAACCAATTTATAAGACGTTGTCACGTCAAAACCTTATATTATGGCACAACATAATGATAATTGCATGTTAGTAAGGTTTTAAAGGTTGTTCTTTACGATTGGATCCTCGAAGGTATTAGACAATGGTATTGTAACTACATTCAATTTGTAATAGTTATTAATTTGCATGTAAGAGAAGGCTCACCTACACCAAATTCCTTCTACACCCAAGGTGAGTCTTGGGTGTAGAAAATATGGGCAAAAAATATGACATCCTTGGCCCTAAGAAACCTTATGTGCAAGTTGCTCTTTAGCGCGTTTTCTTCTCGGCGTGAAAGGTCATTCGCAAATCTAAAGAAAGAAAAGGAGTAAACGTATCTACGGTGTGACAACCTCGGGTGTAACTGAAAACCACGCTGAGATGAATATAACGTGCTAATAAAATAAGGTGATTAAAATTATTTAATCTTTTTTTTTATTACTTTTAATTAATTTTAATAACATTCTTCGTGCAAGTGTTAATCCCAGTCGCATCCGAAGCTTTTTAACTTGGAGCCTGAATCCGAACCCGCGCCTGCTGCGTAACGGCCGCGTTCACTACCGCTACGCCACAGAGGCAGTCAAGTATGAATATAAATTTATTTAATTACATTATTATGCATTAACTTTGAACAGCTAATGTTTAACTACATAATTTAACTACTGAATTAAGTAACCAATTTCAAAGTAAACTAAACGCAAAGTGCAGGTACCGGTTACCGATCCCTGTCCCATTACTTCGTGTAATCGCTAACCCATCTATTGATTGCGTGAAACAACCGCAATTTGTGGTTAATTTTTTTTAATTTGTTACTTAAATGATTGCTTAATGATGTAATTAAACCTATGTTTAGGGTATTATATGGAAAAGAGATTTTAAAATTGAGGAAATAACTATAAAAAGTGTTTTGTTGGTGTCTGTACTCTAAGCCTTTGGTTATATAAGAAGTAAATAATGAAGGTGCTTCTGTGGATACTACTACTAGACTAAATATGAAAATGTATCGAGCCTGACAATGGTGACATTATCTGACCTGTGACTGTCAAACAGAACATTCAACTTAAATTCTCGGGTATTTATGTAAAGTTTTGTTTTTCTTGTTTTGAATATTTTAATGATTTCACATTTTAATATTTACATGTATCCATACTTGTTACTCAATCACACAAAAATGTCTTATTTTGGATGAAATTTAGCTCGGATACTTTTGGAATTCTAAATTGCATTTGTATATCCTTTTAAACCTAATCTTAGGCCCGTATCCTAGAATGCCACTCAGCAGAACCTCAATTTACGCGGGCAGAGATTGTTTACACATTGACAAATTTGACAGGTTGTCTGGCAGATTGTCTTTACAATTTTTCCTCAGATAAATAGCGATTCAGCTGAGTGACATTCTAGAATATGTGCCTTAGAGCGTTTTCATACTCATCCGATATCCGATATCGGTGTCGGACGCCGATAGCCGACACCTTGTGCTATTTTCACATTTATCCGATAAAATCGGCCCGATACGGCCATTTGCTCGATAGCACAGACTAGTTAGGGATGCTAGGAGTAAAAAAAAAGATGACATGACATTTTGACATGACATGGTATCGAGTTTCTTTGCTTATATTCGTGATCAGCGTCATCAATTAACGCGAAAAGACATGTTTGTAACTCAGAAAATGTCATTAAGGTCGAAAATTGCTTGCAGTCGCTGTTTTAGTTTCTTTGTGTTCCGATATCGGGCCAAAACTGTTGGCTCCGATAACCGATATCGGGCCGGACAATGTGAAAGAGAGACATAACGCATACATTTGACTTCCTCCGATTTCGGATGTCGGATATCGGATATCGGATGAGTGTAAAAACACTCTTAGAGTACACTTAGACGAATTTGCGGGTAGTAGCTATTTTATTAGAACTGAAACAAGGAATCAAATTTTTTGCTGACATGAACAAGAAACAAAACGTAAAGCAAAATATCGCCTCAAATTCGATCCAAAAGACATTTCTTTTTCATTCAGAATCATCAAAGGGAAGGGATTCAAGGTATAATTTAAGGCCCTCCCCTTGTATGTTATATGCAACAAAAAAGCGGGCAGCCACCGTGTCCAATTTGAACTAGTGAAAAATGAATGTCTATTATCCTTAGTAAATTATTGTAGGTCTACCCTGTACTATGATATTTCAAGTTGAACGATACAGGTAACGTTCAACCACGATTTAGTTATTTGGTATACATATATACATGACATGATTATGGGTAAATCAAATATCACTTGTACTGTATATTTTTGAGTTTTAGGTAACCTTGCGACAACTTTTGTTCTAAGCATATTGCTAATTGTCAGATTGCTGGGAATTTTAATCAATTCTGAGAGGTTTCTAACAGAAAAATTAAATGTGTTTTGCCTTTCGAGAGGAGAGACGTGTAGAGTGTCTACTCAGCGCTCGACGCTGGACTATTAACGCTAAAATTTACAGCACTGCACGATAAGCGACATCCACGCGAGTGGGGCCCACGGGCAACAGTTAGTGGTAAGTAAAAAAAGTAGAAATTAGAGGAATATATACTTTCATAAAGTAAACATATTATTAGTTAATGTGCATTAATCGAAGAAAGTTAATATCATAGAAAATTACTTTTACAGTAAATATGTAAGAAAATAATTCAGCGTATAGTCACATATTTGCAATAGAAAACACTACGGTTGATAACGATTTGCCAGTATCACTTGGTACGGGTACAGGGGCCAGACATCGTAACTTTACGATTCCAAGTTTACTGCACCGGCCCTGCAACTGTGGGGAAAAAATAAATTGGAAATTGACGCCCTCCGATACTCTCTGTTTTTACGACCATCGCACTAGTTGGAATGTAATGATGTAGTGTTGGGACACATACATAATACTGCTGAAGAAATATTACTTGGTCGAGAACTTTTTGAGAATTAATTGATCCATCTATCAAAATTACAAGTAATAACACCATCATCATCATCATCAGTGCGTGCCTCTTGGGCATGATTGTTCTTCTTATTGATTTCAAAATATAGAATCTAATGCATTTTTATGTTAACGCATGCGAATAGACAGATGTTTTCACATAAGAGATCTACTTAAATAACATTTTATTGCAACTGATCAGCTATCGATTGTGGCAAATATAATCTCTGGTGAGTTTGAATAGGTTTTAGCTTTCGATTGCACATTTAGCAGACCGAAAATATATTATTTCGTTAATCCGACACAAATGTGATTTCATCCTAAGAGTCAGACCGGCCGGCCTTTAAGGCACTCATAACAGTCCGCCTGCAGTGCGCTTGCAGTTTCTGATTTGTCCGGCGGCCTGCAGTCCTAAGCCGATAACGCCCACACACTAAAGCGATTTTGTCCTGCCGGCAATTCCCTGTTGTCAGTTTTGCGACCACGCACTAGCAGTTGTGAGTCGTCAGTTTTCCGTCGTACGATCGCCTGCCGGTAATGGTCTGTAGGTCTAAAAAGGTCATATTGTATGTCCATTTACTGATCATCATGTGTGCTATTGACTAAAATGGTAAAATAGTCACTTTTTGACTATCATAAAATGAAGCTTCATTTGAGTATATCATTTCATTTGACAGTTTTGTATGCAAATGCGTAAAATGGTCTCAATTTACGAGCCATTCATAATGTCAAATTCGTGACGTATTGGATGTTAGTAGGGACGTAAATTTTGCGTTCATTTTGGTGTTTTCATTGTCATTGCTGTATTGTAAAACCTTCGTGCCAGAACCTACAGAAACATTCAAACAAACTTGACTACTACTACTGTAGTTTTTCTAGATCATGTCAGACAAAATAGCCACACTGAAATAAAAATAAAAATAGAAAACTTATTTGTAGTTTTCGCTTTATTTTGCTTTAAATTCAGGTTTGGTGGTATATAGACCATAATAACTACGTATTAACGCTATGTTAATGGCAAAATCTTATTTTAGTGAATACCGTACAATTCGACTCTTCTCTATTTTTTTTTTTGATGTAGCAACATCAGTAATGTCATTGGAATATGAACGTTGCAGATGAAATATAATTGAAATAATAAATAAGTGGCCATTTTATGATCTTCATGTCTATGTACATTAATATGCAAATTGGCCATTTTAGACCTGCTGATATCAGGTACAGAGAAACTACGAAACAGTGTAAGCGATTTTTGACCTTATTGCCCTTTTTTAATTACATATTTTTTCGCATAAATAAATGCCGCTGATCACGAATATAAGAAAAAATACTAGATGCGTTGTGATGTCAGTAGTGAGATAAGGTTGAAAATGGCTTGCACTACGTTATTCTTAAATAAGTACGTCTAAGTCATTGTAAGAAATAGGTGTTTTCTATTTTGGACCTTATGGACTATGTGCATAATAAATATAGACGATAATGTACATAAAATAAATAAAAACTATCTTAGTAAAACTAGTGATGTAGGTACATGTCATCATAATGTTATTACCTCAGACAAAATAATAATATTATTTTACTCTGTTATTCTGAGTGCCTAGGACTGTCCGGCGTAGGACTGTCCGGAATCGTTCGGTGGCCATACACTATCGGATCGTATTTGTCATCAGTCCAAAATCGTTTACGAAACTGTGAGGTCTGTGAGTGTGTGGGTTATTGCGATTAACTGACAGATTTATATCGTCCGGCCGTCGTTCGGTACACTGTTAGTGAGTGGGCGCCTTTAGATTCTATACATCCGAAAACATTTCATGGTAATGGAAAGCTTATTACTTCTTTACTTTTTTCGATGTAAATCAAAAATAGTTCAACTATTCACAATTTTGAGTAGTGTGAGCTGGTGTAATACTTATAAAATTGTACTTTAACATTGACATTTTTCACATACCAAGTAGTATATTGAACAAATGAGTGCCTACAAAGAAATACAATCACAAGCACATGTGAGATCATAAACAGCACTTGTTATTATGCACTCATTGTATGAATATATCCGACTAATGTTTACGATTGTACTTGCAGAGAATAATAAACTTTATCACTATCGTACTAACATTTAAAGAAATATTTAATAAATTGTATCCTATTATAGGAATTAACCGGCCCAAGAACTATGTGTGAGAAGATAATGAAGTGTTTTTAAATAATTAGAATGTAAAATTAATTAGTGAGTTCTCCCTTGTTTGTTAGCCTATAACCTATGTAAAAATAAGACAATGTACAAACTAAAATAACAATGTAAATAAATTTGATCCAACCGACAACTACGTTTCAAAAAATAAAAGTAATTTAAAACAGTTGCTTTTTTTCTGCAATAACATCGGGGGCTTCTGAAACACAATCATAATTCCATCAATGAAAATGTTTAGTATAAAAATCCGATATTCATAAAAGGGACAATAGGAAATGATGGTAACCCACCTGCTCGAACATTTCAACGGAGTTAAATATTTGAGTAAGAAATTAAATACTATCGAATGACTGATGAGATTGATGACAATTGTACAGATGAGCCCACAAATGAGAAATAAACCTTAACGTGGATGAAATTTTAGACGATAGTGATTGCAAATACAAGTCACTTCCAAGTATTCGTAAAATTTTCGTAAATATTTTTTTTTTGTTATTTGAACATATTTACATAAAGTCCGGTAGCGACGAAATTTCAGAAAAAGTAGTTAAGACTATTTTTTTTTATTACAAAAATGAACACAAGTTCTAAGTTGTTATAAGTACAGAGAAAATCTTCAACGATAGTACTCTCAGATTTCTGGCACCCGTTCGATTTCAAAAATACGGATCATAGGAACATGACATGACAATATTGAAACTAATATTATCATATTAAATTAACACCTAAAATAAAGTTTTGATAGTTGCACTTGAGTACCCGACTGTATATAGTTCCCCTCCGATTGTTGATCTCTGACATTTGAATTAGATTACCTACGTAGCATTTCCATTCTACGTAAAATGTCTTCATGATTGATTTGAACCACATTTGAACACAAATGTCGATGAACGGATTTTTATTTGTGGTCGAAGGAAAATGTTGCCTTTACTTGTGGTGTGTCGATTGTAACCGATAATTCTGATTGTTGTGGTTTGTGAGCAGAACAGTACCGGTGCTGTCACATAAGACTCGTAATGTGAACTTAGGATTTAATGCAGTAAATAATGATAATATAATTTTTATTTTTAAATTTAATTTACAATTCTTAATAAGAGTGAATTTCAAAGACATAAATTTCATGCCATTAGCGAGCGATGTGGATGAAATTTATCATAGTGGAGGTGGGTGGTATTTCAAATTAATTTTAAAATTTGTCAAAGTTATTCGGAAGAATAATCGTAAGAACGGACACTTCCTTAGTTTTAAGTCTGCTAGGCGTCTCATGTCTGCTAGAAATTTATATGAACTAAATAACGAAATTATGATAAGACACCATTAGTACCATTAGTGTTGTAAATTGTAATGTATTAACTAACCCAGTAAAATAAAGTAATTATGAGTGATATTGTAAGCAAATCTTAATATCAAATAGTATATAAGACAATTAATATAATAACGTTAAACAGGATGCCTTCGACACAGTAATAAAAGCCGTAGGCGGATTTAATAAGGCTATAGACTTTATGGGGGCATTAAATGAACCACGTTTTAATTTGGTTGTAAAATCAGACAGCCATTGAGGCCTTGGGTAATAAGAGAATGAAATAAATGGCTGTCTCAATGGTTATACGAAAATATATTGACGACATCATTGTGCATTATTTGCAAGGACGTTAATAATCATTTTTTGTTAAAAAAAATTGTTGAGTTTCATTGCCATTAAAACAACAATTAATAATTAAAATTTGTATTGTTATTTCTTTGATATTTAGCATTAATTTCAACGGTAATTGAGAGAGAGAGAGAGAGAGAGAGAGAGAAGGCTATGTTGGTACTATTACTTTCTGTCCATAAAATGGTATGAATGGGTTACTGACGTTTTGTTAATTAACATATATTTCCTACAAATTGAAATTTTCCATGTTATAACAAATTGTATATTTTGAAAATATATCTTAACAATTTAAGAAACATTTAATCATGAGTTTCGTGAGTGTGATGCCCATATACGAACACATTTGAAAATAATATTGGCATTATTTACAATATATTTATAATGTTGACATTAATTACAGAATTTAATGTACGAGTTTAGAATTATACCTGCATAAATACATGTTTTCATATACATGCCTACTTCCATAAGGATCGAAATAAGAAGTATAGTATTCGACTTTAATATATTAATTAAAATCTATTTATCTAAGGAATCCCAAAAAGTAAAGGAAATCTAAGACCCTGAACGGATTCCAAGGCATTTTTTGTTTCTTCGACAAAAACGGAACTCTAATAAAACTATTTAATAAAAAATAAGATCGAAATGAAGACCAAATGCTCACTAAACAAATTATGAAATCAGATCCTCGACAAAACGATCCGTCAAAATTTCTGACAGACGAAGAAAAGCTTTTTTACTTCATATTTTATTATTGGGCGTAGGTACGAATGCAATGGAGGTGAATGCTTTTAAGCGGTTTAAAGTTAAAGTAAATAAATGAAGTTTAACATGTTTGATTTGGTATGTTTGTTAAAAACTCGAAAGCTGGTCAAGCGCGACAGGTGTGAAAATAAAAATGTCGCCTTTTAGACTGTGATTAAGGTTTTATTATCTATAGTCAAATACAGGTTATGTAAAAAAATGAAGAAAGTTATTACATTGAATGAACAGTGACATCGTCGGTTTAACTACGGGCACAGTTACTGCGATAGGGTGAAGGCCTAATAGCGCCGTTTAAACGTAGAGTTTCTGACAGTACACACATTTTATCTGTATCGCATAACGTAGAAAATCAGCATAAAGGATAAGCGTTTATCGTAGCAAATGCATTCTTCCCAATACAGGCAATACTAATTTATACGGCGCTTTTAATCATAAAAATTGTAACACCAATTTATTATCTCAATAAATAATGCTAAAAATTTTAGCCCTTCAATTTAAGTTATACAACCTGATTCCAAATTAGCATGTTCAAACTTTCGCTTTATTTACGGTCAGTTTACAATATACACTTCCTGAACGAGTCCAAGAACTATTAATCTCACTTACGTACATAAATATATTACCATAATTCATATAAACGTCCTACAAAGTATTGTTTAAAGCGCCTCACGCGTCGTCATACAGCGCATTGTACAAACGTCCATTATGTTTCGTAAAGCGTACTACCTATACTTATTGCTTATCGGTTTCACCGGAGAATTAAAGACATTATTTACTTTCTAAATGCACTGTTCGATTGGTTCATGAACATTATTCGCATACTTAATTACAAGTTACAAATTTAAAGTGAGCATAGCGATTGCTTCACATTACATATCATTATTATATTTCAGTCCTTTAACTTTTCGCCATATACAGGTAAATGAAATATTGAAGTCACCGTCGTCGTTTGTAAAAGATATCCGAAATTTAATAAATATTTTATTTTTAAGGAGCAACATACACTCAGTCGTACAGTGCTCGGGTTTCTTTCCCCTACTTTGCAATACGACAACCCTCAATTATCATCTTATTCGCATTTCGTAATTCATAAAACTCCAACTTACGAAATTTATCGTGCATACATGTAGCATGTAATTTTCGCATACATCAACTCGTAAATATCAATTTCTTGCTAACGTTAAAATTACAGGGCTGGTCGGTTATACATGATTTAGGAACTGTCCGTCTAATATTTCGGCGCCGATGCAATGGCGGCTGTATTTGTATTCAATTTTCCTTTTGTTTCATGTATTTTACATTAATATATAGAATCTGTTTTATCCCTAAATGTAAATACGAGTACAGGGACATTATGTTATGTAATGACTATGAGAAAAGAACCTGGAAATCGCATATCCAGGTTCTTTTCAGTGCCACGTTTTTCAAATCGCCATTGTATTGTTTAAAAAATTTGCAAAGATGTTCGTGAGGACGGTTGCCATAGCCCTTTTTGGTTATTCTCGTTGCGAGTGTTATTAGGTGGCCAATTATTAGCCATCGCAATAAAAAAAAAGTATTATCCGTAAGTGTGTAGTCATTATTGTGTGGTTATTAAATTTATATTAAGTACGAGACTTCAAAAACTTGGCTCCTTTTTTAAATTTATGTTACTTTTAAACGTCTAATTAGCAGCCATTAACTGATAACGGTTTGTTACTCACGCTTAGCATAGTTTTGGATACATTACATTTTTGATAGTTATGACGCTAATAATGTGTATAAAAAGTAATATATTAATTTTATTACATGAAGAGGCGTGGGTACAAGACATGAAACCTACGATAAAGTGTTATTTATTAGTATTGTTTAACAGTCGCTGTAGAGGTACAATTTGGTGAAGAAAGCTGCACGAGTTATCTTTAATGTTCTTACTAATGTGACAATGTCAAACGGTTTATGATTTTGCGTCATATATCACTCACTACACTCAATCAAACATATATAGAGGTTAGAGTACAAACAAAAATAATACCTAAACGGTTTGGGTTTGTACTCCGGGAATAAGTTCCTATAGGTTGTGTGAATGGGATCAGCATTCTACGCAAGGTGTGTTCTTTTTTTACGTGCTGGCTGTCCCAAGGGATACCCCCCCCCCCCTCCGGGAGGTTGTCTCGCGACATATCTCTCTCACCTCGGCTGACCCAGGGCCATTTCTCTCGGTTTGGCCCTCCTCGGGAGGGGGGACCACGCAGTCCCCGACTCACCCGGTATGGGCGGGGCCGCCAGAGCCGCCTTCGAACAAGGGCAGCGATGTCCGCGAGTCTCTCGCTCGCCGCGCTGCGCCCGCTCCGCTGTCTCCTTCACGAGCATGACCTGCTCGCAGAAGGAGGCGCTGGCCGCCCACGCATCCACGCAGTGGTCCATCGCCGCGAGCAGGGTGGAGAGCGTGAGCACTCTCACCCCCAGGGCCGTCACAAGCTCCCGCCTCGGCGTTTCGAACGCCGGACACTCGGTGAGCGTGTGCAGCCCCGAGTCCACGCTCGCGTCACAGTGATGGCACTCGGGCGTTGGCTCTATGCCCATCAGATGCGAAGTTACCGTGACCGGTAATGACCTGCGTCTGACGATACGAGAGGCCACCGTGTGGCCACTCTAGCCACTCCTCCATGATGGGTCTTACCGCCGCAATCACGGCGTGCACTGCGCATGGTTGCTCAAGTCGTAGCTCCCACGCGGTCACCATGCCCCTGTGGTGCCGGGATTTCTCGGCCCGAATTTCTTCGGGCTCGGGATCGAATCCCTTCCAGGATCCCAATGGCGATCCGGCCAGGAGACTCGCCTTTTCAAAGGATATCGTGCGGTACCCCCTGATGGTCCTGGAGGCCACCGTCCTCTGCGCCGCGTGGAGCCGAGGCAGGAATCTGGCCCCCAGGGTGTCCACCCACACGGGGCACCCGTATAGGGCCATGGACCGCACGGCACCCGCATAGAGTCTCCTGCAGGAGTCCTCTGGGCCCCTCAAGTTAGGCAACAGCCGGCCCAAGGTATTCGCCGCTGTCACCAACCCGGGGCGCAGACTTCGGAAATGTTCTCCGAAGTTCCATTGACCGTCAAGCACGAGCCCCAGGTGTTTCAACCGGGGCTTGATGTCGATGGGAGGGCCTCCCACTATAAGGCTGGCTCCAGGGTCTGGCCTGCGCCGAGGGCCATGAAAGAACATGGCCTCGGACTTGTGCAGAGCCACCTCGAGACCCAGCCGCCGGATCCGTTCCATGACTTGAGCAACCGCACGACATCTCACGCCTACCGACTCCGGTCGAACTTGGGTAGACGACGGCTCTACCCGTCAGGTACGCCTCGTCTATGCGGCGGAGGTAGAGAGGCACATCGTGGTACACGAGCGCCTCTCTGATGCAACTCCAGGGCAAGGTGTTAAAAGCGTTGGAATGCAAGGTGTATGTGTATATAGTAAGGATACTCGTATCCTTAGTATATACACATATACACACATATAATAATACCTGGTACAGACCGACCGATCATAATAGCTCATTCATGCCGTGACATCGAAGAAAAAAGGCAGTAGAGTCACTTTCCCGATTGTGGCGACGTTCTGTAGTAAGCACCTGGCTACGTGAGGAATAAATAATTCCACCGGGCCCCAATACCGCAGCGTGCCAGGGAGGTGTAGCGTGCGAGATGAGAAAGAGTAGGAAAGTGTAGCTCTAAAATTTTTAAGAAGCTTTTGACGCAATCTGGTTATTCCAATATTATTTCATTTAGTCCATCTATATGCAAATTTTAAAGGATTGAATGAAATCGTTCAATAGTGTACTGTAGTAATAAAACTCCCTTGTTTTTACCGTAACGTTCCGTAATGGTTAATTTACGCTTGTTTTCTTTCGTTTGCTTGGTGTGTTCCTGGCACAACTTTTCATATCTGATTACAGTAGCAGTGCAGCGACGTTAAAACAAGTCATTCCGATCGCCTTTATTAAATCGTAAACCGTTTGATGGGTCATTTTACTTTTTTCAATAAAGTGTTTATTGGCATTTCACTTTATTGCAGCTGTAACGTTAGATTTTGAGTGTATCGTACTGTTTGATAGTAGTTTAACGACGTCGGGAGGAAAGCTTTGGTTTTCATTGCCTCAAACAATGTTATTAAAATACTGTCTATACTGTCTTGTACATATGGATGACAATCTTATTGTTATAATAGATGTTGCAAGGCAGTATCGTGGTCGGTTATGAGATTAACTTACTATAAATAAAATGTTTTTATTACAAAGTAATCTGCTACCATTTCTTCAGCATTAGTTTTGTCTTTAATGCTAGAATTATTTTTGAAAAGTGCCATAAGAATTAATATCATACTTGATTTCACCAATATTTTTACGCGAAGTTTATTTTACCATGTTCTCCTTTCTGGATTGCAGACAGATTACACCACAATTCCTAACCTAAAGATGAATGCAAAGAACTGAAGTCAGTAAACCAAAGAGGCAATTTTTTCAGTCTATGATGAGTAGACTAAATAGACCCTTAAATAATATTGGTTCGCACGAAATTCACCAAGCGAGGCACTTTCAACGTAAATTCATCAGCCATAAACATCGTATTACGCATGTAATTGGTTTGAGTGCACATCCACCTGTGACTCACCTCAAATGTGGTATAAATCATGTGGGGTTTTTTGATGGGCTAACATTTCATGAATGACTGTACTCGGTGTTGCCGTTTCTTCGCCTTCAGTGCCGTTTCTCTTTGAGTGGTTATTTACTATAACTTAATTACAGCTCACATGGTTTGATCAATGCTTTTGACTTGTGGTGCGGTGAACGTCATACAGGGTTACTAAGGGGTATTGTACACAAAAAGAAACCGAATGTAGTATATCACATACTTAAGCATGGGTAAGACGTACTTCTATTACAATAGTCTTTAAAGTTTAGGTAAGTTTCTCTGATGAAGTAATAAATAATAAATAGAAGATGAAGTATTAAATTTATGATTTAATTAAAAAAATAACATTTTTGTATTCAAAACCATTGCATTTAGGAAAGGATATTTTTTTAATTATTTTATATTTTATAGTTTAATATTCAAAGCTATATCTCTGAAGAGCTTGAAGACAAAGTACTGAGCCTATGATATCCATATTACACATAAAACACGCGATATCAATTTAAATCAATGCATCAATTTTATCACCACTTGAATGTCATAAAATTTCTAAATTAGCTCGTTCGGTTTAGCGACTGAAATGATAATATTTCAAATTACTAAAATATAAATCATACTAAATTAAATTTAAAACTAGAAACTATTTAAACAAGCTAAACTAAATAACCGGAATATTTACATACATAATGCGTCGTGAAATTCCTCCGCATCATCACCAACCGGTAACGTTCCCAGAAGGCTGGCAGCATTGCCACGTTGAATGGCAATGCTTATCCTCTGTGCAAGATAATAACCAGCCTTCTGGTCACGCGTAGCGTCGATCAG
Source organism: Eilema caniola (assembly GCA_949126895.1). Lineage (NCBI taxonomy): Eukaryota > Metazoa > Arthropoda > Insecta > Lepidoptera > Erebidae > Eilema > Eilema caniola. Next base: position 7,332,182 of record OX421460.1, on the reverse strand, counting down.
TCGCTTTGCCAGATCTTTGTATAGAAAGCGGGCACTTGGACCCCATGTCCCCAACGTTTCAATCCCAAACGGCTCAAATACATAATCACCTGTTAACTTATAGTATTTGCGCCGTTTGAGGTTTTCCGCAGATGCAGCAGCAGCACCGGCACAGCCTGCCGGGCTTGGAAGATGTGAAGGCGCAAGGGTATCGACACATGTTGCGTCCCACACCAAAGGCCTACCCATCTTCCAAGGCAGTAACGACATACCATCTGGTCTCTTGCCATCGTCACGCACCAGCCCATTAGGTTCACAATTGGTTGGCATACTAGCGGTGGCAAGAGCACGGCGGATAATGTCATTGATGCAGGCATGTCTCGATATACGCCCAGCACTTCTGCAGCATGAAAGGCCATGGTGCCCAAGGCTGTCGACAGCTTCACCGCAGTAGCAACGATGGGGAGAAACACACGGCGCTCCTAAGCGAGGCAAGTGGCAAGGCGGAAAGTAGTATCGTCCAACATAGTATAGGTACTATTGGGCGATGGGAGTGCCTGAATCCAAAGGCCTGACTCCCATTCCCCCACAGCCAAAAGCCGCGCACGCTCTGCAACTTGGGAAGATGTGTGTATTAAACTGTCTCTAACCAGCTTGCCAGCTGCCTATTACTATCATTGATAGAAATACATTTTATTTGCAAGACATAGGAGGCAAACGAGCCGAAGGATCGCCTGATGGTAAACGATCACCGCCGCCCATGGACACCTGAAACACCAGAAGGGTTTTAGGTGCGTTGCCGGCCTTTAATGTGGGAGTACGCCCTTTTCTTGAAGGTTTGAAGGTCGTATCGGTCCGGAAATACCGCAGGCGACAGTTCATTCTACAGTTTCCTGTGCGAGGCAGGAAGTTTCTGGAGAAACGTACAGTTGAGGACTGCCAACCATCCAAGTGATGAGGATGAAAATGTTGTCGCGTAGGGCGATGGCGGAATGCGCTATGAGAGCTCACATTCAATAACAGCCAACTAGTAAATTCTTTGAGGAGGCAGAACCGCTGTGTTAATTTATCACGCACATTTAGTCCACCTCAATCTGGCTTGCTTGCCGCTTTTTGATAAACCTTTACGATACTCAAAACGATTAAAATAAAAAAAGTTTGAATCAGTCTACGCGGGGTTTGAACCCACCATCTTTGCCTTACAGGGGCAATGCTTGGATCATTAAGCTACCAGACTTCCGAACCAATCCAAATTTCTCATTTTATATCTGCCTTTGAAGCCGTAGATCTATTCAAACTCTACCTATTTTGATCGATAATTTGAACATTTAATAAAATTTAATTTGTTAAGAAAGTTTCTTCAACATTAGAAACAGACACTTCAATTTTATTTGTATGGATATTTACTCTTGTATCGACGCTTTATAAGTATCACAATTTGACAACTGTTTTAACAGTTTTATGGTACTGCACCACGTTATACCGTGTTTAATGATAATTAATCGTCTCAGTTTTCACTAAACCTTTCAAATCCCACCTACATACGTTTTTTTTTGTAACGCAACGTTAATTTATTACACGAACGTGCGTTTAACAAGATAACCTGTAGATTTGAGTACAGAATTATGACCCTTGTGACAGTGTGAATAAAGAGCAAGTGAGCTGAATTTTCTTTGTGGAAGCAGTGACGTTTCAACACCGGACGCAAGTCAACAATTGCCTTCCTGTTGTGATAACGGTATCCAGGCTAATTACCAAAGTGTAACAGTTAACGTCTTAATGCATTTAGCATTGGTTCACATGAACTTATTGTGTTTTAAAAATTCAAACGAATTGTGTTCAATCAAATGTTATTTACTAGACGACTATACAAAATGACGACCAGCGAATTGCGGCTTGTCTATCTCGAGCCGAATTTCTTCTAAATTTATTTAGTTATTTGTCGTATTGAGTAACAAACATTTTTCCATATTATCAAATCTTTCACAGTTGTTGCTTGTGGCTCCATGCGCATGACACTGATCCCACTTCTGCTCAGCATTCAGACTTCGCCTAACTGACTATAATCTGTCTCTGTTGTGGCAAATTGCATATAGCTATATGCAGGCATTTTGTGTGAAAGATTTACAAACATCAATTCAGACATTCTCTCTTACCTTTATTTTTTTACCTGACCCACCATAAAAGATTATGTTTCATTAAAATCCCTATTACTTTAATCCTTTAATTTTAATAAACCGAAATACGTGAAGGATATTCACGCAAGTGCTTGATGTTTTATCGAAATTGGATCAACGGTATAGAGGCACTTAAAATACGAACAAACTAATATTGATACAATTTAAATATTCGAATTGATAGTATGGTACAGGGGGTAGATTAGACCTTAAGAAAGGATATAGGCTATGTTTGGTCGCGGTAACCGACATTCACGCGGGCGGAGCCGCAGACAAAAGCTAGTATCCTCATAAATAACATGAAGTATCTACGAGGAAGTAACATTATAACATAACATACTAAGTATAGAATAAAATGTCAACATGGGCTTACGGTATTCAGAGATCGGCAGGTGTGATGTTATCACTTGGTCAGAGGATCCTCCCATTATGTTGGAGGAATATCACACCCGTTTCTCCATAGAACCATTATAAAATTAGGAGGCCTCTCAAAACCGGTGGTGCCCAAAAGTTGCAAGGGAAATGTCGTAGGCAATCTAACACCCTATCATCTGAAGATCCGTGCCAGAGTGCAGTTTTAGTCGGGTCGGTTCCAACATAACCACCCCCGCTGACTGGCCGGGGGGAGAGGGCGAAGTATCCGAGGCATTTCCGCACATAAAAAGCCTGAGTATTGCCTCATTCGTGCACTCAGAGTATTAAATTATAAACCAATATATTATTTGAGTTGCGTGCCAACATTATTTATTTTTATTACTGTTTATGCTTATTATTATGAGTGTTATAACGTATGAAATATTTTATGACATTTTATAATAACCATGTTGTTTTGTTTGTTAATGAAGTTCATTAGGGTCGTTAACCCCTTCCATTGCCATCACCAAGATTTTCAGAACTCGAGTTAGCACATTGGTGTACAATTTCCTCTCGAAGTTAAGATTAGCAAAATCAAAAGTTTTGTATACATCTTAATCCTTAATAAATAATTTCAGTATGTTTAATAGATATTTGTATTCCTTGGATGGAAAAAGTCCTGCAACATTAGTGGTGTTAAATAAAAAGAGAACTATTTATTATAACGTTTTGCTCTGATCCCGTAATAAATCTAGCTTAGCTGACGGAGAAACTCCTGTAGCGATGTTACGTCTCGTCCTGAATGATTCCTTCCAATTTAAGACTCACATAAGCAACATCATTTGCAGTTTTATCTATAGGCGCAGTATTGGTTCTAACAATCTTTAACTGCACCAGCAAGTATTTTCATAACTTAGAACTACTCATTTGTTGAACATTTCGCAACTGAGTGAGAAAAATTCTTCGTCTACACACTTTCTTATCATATTTGAACCTTATTTAGTGACCACTAAGGTTGAATATCAATTACATTTCGGTAATTTTAGTTCAAAATACGGTTTATTGTTAGGTTAATAGGCAAATATATAAGGTGTGTAAGCATCTTATGTTAAATGCGCTGCCTTAACGCCGAATGTGTGAGCATTCAAAATAGATTCTGAATTATTCTTTACAATAAGTTATATTTTATAGTTTAACTTGCATCGCATGTAGTTTTAGTATGCACTACACGTACTTAATACACAAGTTTACTCGTATGCGGAGTAAATGTTTATTTGTTTTTAAATTTACAAGTATCTTACGGAATAATACTAAAATATAAAAATTATGCTATATAATACTATATAATACATACAAAAATACACCTCTTCAGTATAACATCTACAGTTTTTAGCCTTTTCACGTTTACTGATGTCGAAAGAATTGGTGCAAATGGACCGCGATGGAAATTTTATCGTTTTCCAACTGATCCTTTGAAATCCTAATAGCCAGCCACTTTATTCTTCATAAAACATTGAAAACCGCGAACTATAGGGCTGTATTATATTGAAGGAATTCGTCAAAGCATTCCGCGCATATTTCTCTTTAGACATTACTATTGTAATGCACGTTTGCACAAAGGACAGCCTGCAAACTAGACGATTCCTGGAAAATATTCCTATACACTGTGATCTTTTGGCTATATTCAAAGAGACTTGCTGAGGCACATTGAATCAGCATGCTTCCGGCAAAGCTTACAAGAAGTAATACACAATTGAAATTGAAATGGTGCGTGTCGATTCCGGGGCTAAACGTAACCCGACGTTTTCAAAACACATGATATCAATTCGATTGGATAGAAACAGTAAACTTAATAAAACTTACCTCCTTTCAATATTGAACACACCAAATAATCGAAAAAATAAGTCCCTATATTTTATTTTCGGTTCACACAAACTAGTTTGTGTCAATATAATTTTATATTAATATTGACAATCTCCAAGAAGGATTGACTCCGTGGATAGACCTGTGAGTTAGACGATTTATGATAATTCGTGTTATTGAACGAGTTATTTACATTAAATCACAGCGGTTAACACTTTAGGTTTAGGTTTAGGTAACACTAACCTTTCACTTAATCGTACGCTATCCTATGGTGTAAACTGTACATGACTTTAATTGGTGTACATCTCTGAACTATACCTTGTATTTCACGATAATAATGATGTTTATGTATACTGTTGGTGTGACTATCAATAAATAAATAAATAAATAAGGTGTTGTAACTCGATTCGATTTCAAATAGATATAACTTAATTTAAATAAGATTTTTAAATGATAAATTTGAGCGGAATACTGCGGCCAAGGCGATTTAAATCATAAGTAAAGCGTGTGAATTCATTATAGTTAAACAAATTTTTACTGTCAAATGTCTCGCTTTATAATATTACTAGCTGTTGCCCGCGGCTTCGCCCGCGTGGATGTTGCTTATCGCGTAGTGTCGTAAATTTTAGCGCAGAGTCGAGCATTGAGAGCTTAATAGATACTCTTCTCGCCTCTCTATTTGACTCTTTACTCGACTTTCTACTTGCCTCTCTAATCATCCCTGTTTCACTCTCTACTCGACTCTACTTAACTCTGTACTGGACTCTCTACTCGCCTCTCCACCTGCCTTCCATTTATTTCTCTAATAGCCTCTCTACTCGACTCCCTACTTCAAATTCAAATTCTTTATTTCGCAAATTTGTGCAACGTGATTACATCTTTTGCCGTCCAATGCCGCTTAAAACTAAATTTACCACCGCTTCTTAGGCGCTAGTGGAGCAACAAACTCCATTGCAGCATTTTGAAATGTCAAAATACAAAGATACAGTTGTCTCTCTTTTCTACTCCATTATACATTTCCCCAAGCTCTTATGGGTCTATCTATTTCATCAGGATTTATTCATTGATGAATTTTCATTCAAAAGGAAGTTCGGAATTCGTTGAATGATAAACGAAATTTGGTAATTTTATGGTGTTGGATAGCGTATACTTGCAGAAGGATCCCATATCGAAGAAGTCCGGTATCTGATGCCGAGATCCTATCCATTTATTTACCCGTCCATCTTCGTATCAGGGGTGGTTGGTCTTGATACATTACGACTTAGGCGGGAGTTAGCGCACGTCATGTACTATTATTTGCATTTAAATTTTAAAGTGGATAACCCTTCGGGTCGTGAATGTATCCACTTCTATGTGCCGGACAGGTACACGCGTGGCGGTGGACGGCGACAGCATTACCTCTGGACTTACCCACCAGCTTGGCGTTTTTTGGTATAGAGTAGCCCTACTTACAGAGCTGTGCAATACCTGAATGCCTTTTTGAAAAATAATCCAGATGCGGCCATATTCTATGTCTTTGGTATAACTGTGACAAAATATTTATGTTACTTATAGTATTTGTATGCCTAAAATGTAACGTACTAATAATGAATGAATAAATGAAATAACCTGAGAGAAAACTTCAAAATTACAGGAAAAAGCGCCTACTTTGTTTGTGGTAGCAATCATGTTGTTTCGTTTTCAAAAAATGAATGTCTAGGCGCTTTCTAATAAAATTTCAGTATTGTAACAATTGATAAAATACAACTTAATAATAACACTTTACAGCACGTGCATATTAATCAATATACATTGTGTAAATTAGTGCAGTGAAATTTATCAGCCTTAAGTACGTTTTCTCAGTGGCTCTGGTAGGGAGAATGTTCCCCAGTAAAGCCTTAACAGTGGCAAAGTGTGTGAACGCGGCCGCTACGCAGGAGGCGCGGGTTCGATTCCCGCTCAGCGCAAATATTTGTATGCATAAATATGGGTATTTGCATTGGTCTGGTCATGCCTCGGAGAGCACGTTAAACCGTCGTCGGTCCCGGTTGTCATACAAACATCTATGGCAGTCGTTATGGGTAGTTGAGGCCCTCAAAAATCCAACAACTGGTCTAGCTGCAATGCTTTCTACATCACCTTTGAGTTGTGGAGGTCAGATGGCAGTTGCTTCACAGAAAATATCGCAGTTTTGCCAAATCCTTAGTTAGACTGGTAAAAAGCTGACCCTAGACTCCAATTGTAAAGCTTCGGATGCGACTGGGATTGACGCTAGGATGAAGAAGAGTGGCAAAGGGTGGAAATTTTCTAAATGGAAGTCGGTGGAACAGAGTTCTTACCTCGATGTAGTTTATCGAATTTAAACGTCTCTACCATCTATGCAAAGGGAAGCCAGCAGGAAATGAGTTATAGGGACCCATTGCTACTACCACAAAATATGAATTCATGTATCAGGATTTCTCAGAATTCTACTACTATGGGAACTAAATAGGCAAAGAACCGTTATATGTTAAGGGCATAATTTGCGAAACGGATATTTTTTTTGTTGGAAAGAGAAGGGTGGCACCTGATTAAGGGAGTCAGAATCAGATGGCGGGATCCAGAGAGTAAGAATCTAGGAATCTATGGAAATCCTCAAAATGTAGGCAAAGATGCTGTTCCTATTGCTTTTACATAATTTGAGTATTTGCCTCTAAAATCATGATGTTAAACTGATAATAAAAACAAATAACAAACTAAGCAAACGATCAACGATGAATCGGCTAGATACTTAGACACTATAAAGGTAAAATAAATAAAATTATAATAATAAAGTTAAACCGACTTCAAGAAACACTATTAGAAGTTTAATGTGCCTAAAGTACTATGATGTAATTAATTTTTATATGGTTTCTCGGGCTATGCACCGAATTCTACCAGAACAGCTGTAATACCAGTTACTTTTTTCAGTGCCTCTTTTTTGTTCCCTTAGTCCTTAATCTGTTTAACTCGTTAACATTTTATTTATTGGCTATAAAGGTTAGCCCATGTCCTTTCTTAAACTCTAATCCAATTCTGCATCAAATTTTATCAACATCGGTTCAGTTCAGCGTTTAAAGCGTGAAAGGCAACAGACAGATAGACAGGGTTCCTTTTACATTTATAATGTTAGCACAGTCTAACAACTTTCATACAGAGTTTCAGACTCGTTATGTTATGATATTAGTATGAATTACGCAGGATGTTAAGGGTCAACCGCCTCTGTGGCGTAGCGGTACTGAACGCGGCTGCTACGCAAGAGGTGCGTGTTCGATTCCCGCTCAGTCCAAATATTTGTATGCATGAATATGGGTATTTGCATTGGTCTGGTCGTGCCTCGGAAATCACGTTAAGCCGTCGGTCTCAGTTGCCATACGAACAGCTATGGCAGTCGTTACGGGTAGTTGAAGCACTCAAAAGTCCAACAACTGGTCCAGATGCAATGCTTCGATATCGCCTTTGGGTTGTGGAGGTCAGATGGCAGTCGATTCACGGGAAATTTCGAAGGTTCAGCCAAATTCTCAGTTAGACTGGTAAAAGCGGATCCTCGCCTCGATGGTAAAAAGCTTCGGATGTGATTGAGATAAATGCTAGGATGCAGACGGAGATTCAGGATGTTAAATGAAATTGTGAAAATCCGAAACATATTTTAGGAATCGAAATGACAGCTCTTATATATTCTGTTGTGCACGAAACTATATCTTGTTCAAAACTGCGTGATCGCCATCTAGTTGTATTGATTTAACTAAATTATGGAATGAAAAAATATATTTTCTTAAATACATCTGTTGTGAACTAAACCATACCTTGTTCAAAAATGCGTGATCGCCATCTAGTTGTATTTTTGTAACTAAATTATAGAATTACAAATTTTAATTTATTGATGAAATACGAATTCAAATACACAATAGTGTATGTAAAAATAAAGTCTATTTATTCACATAGTTGCTTAGATATGATAAGCTATAAAAATCTACCATAAAAATAATCTCAAGCAAAAAAAGCGACATTATTGCTCACACCTCTGGTTCTACTCAACCGATTGCGATCAAACCAACGTAAGATTTTAAGTCTGAGCAAGCCCTTTCTAACAAAAAAAACCGCATCGAAATCCGTTCAGTAGTTTCTGCGTCCATCGCGAACAAACAGACAAACAGACAAACAGACAAGAATTCCAAAAAAAATATTTTCGTGTTCAGTATCGTTAATATAACATAGTCCAAGTATTTTTTTTTAAATATTTCCAATGTACAGACACGACTACTTTACAATTATATAATAGTATAGATAGATGGTAGCTAAATATATTTAATGTAAAACAAGACGTAATTATAAGATTTGAGTATGAAAAAAGAATCATTCTCCGATATTTTTTTGCGTTTAACAACTTTAAGACATCTCGACGGATTAACGGTTAATAATACACACTGTCATATTTTAAAATACTAATAGAATTCGATAGCGATATTCAATCATCTACATTTTCGATAGCGACGGTACCTTCCCAGGCCCTTAGGCCCTAGCTGATAAGCCGGCCGGCCCTTCACACGCCTGTCAATATTGACTCTAAAGATTTTTGAGTAATTGCCTTACCTTAAATAGTTGTACGTGTATATCAACACTATTATTACATCTAACGGAATGTTTGAGAACTAGTTATTTTATCTGTATTTTAAAGACGCCGCTAATATAGTTTTATGACGCGTCAATGTTTATATTTTGTGTGAAGCCTACGTTACTTAGAACGGTAAGAGACTTGGTTATCATACCAGGCACTTCGTAGTTAGAGATTGTGCTATTTTCTTTTTTGTCTTATTTGAATATTCTAGCTAGGCCATCAGTATCTAGCTTCAAGTTAAGTATTGCTTGTAATATACCTAGGTGTTAAAATAGAATAAAACAAACATAAATTATTTATTTTTGGAATTACTTAAATTTTGTTTTATTTATTTTTACTTTCACACTATCATCATCATCTTAGCATCACGTTGTCCCCGTCACATCCGTGGCCAGAAATGGATAGAAAGGGAACTTTATTGATTGATGGCGCTCTGTCTCAGGTTTTTTTTTCGGAGTTGGTACGTGCGACATCAGCTGCTTCCATAAAAACGTTACCTAAACCAAATCGAAGGAAGAAGAAAGAGTTAGCGGATCTAGGGCTCTGAGGTGTAAGCCTTAGATACAAACGGATACAACAAGACGATGATGATTTTTCTATATTTTTTCACACTATCCCATTTTTCAACATTTAGGAATATATGACTTACACCTCTAGAAGTTATTTAAGCTTTTTCCCTATACCACACTACGTCCAAATCGACAATAAAATCGTGCAATATAATATTTTCTAACGTAAGCTTTTAAAATGCTTTTCCGCTAACTATTAAAACGACCGGAAGCCACATTGGAGTAGTAAAAGCGGAAATGGATCGGTGCTTGTATGTTGGTAACGCTATTAGTCAGTGTTACCAACTTGATTGGAAGTGAACACGCGATAGCTGTGTTAATATATTCTTTAGTAAAAAAAGTTAATTTAGTAAAATAAAATAAAGAATAGTATTGAAAGAGGTTCTATTTTAAAAGTTAAAGATTTTGATTTGCCAAATAAGCAAGCAAGTGGTATCAGTTAACTAAAAAACTAAAAATGTACTCAATTAAAAGTCGCAATGCTAAAAGTAATATTCATATAAGAGCTGGTAACGTTTCCGAGAGTGCATTTCAGGTCGGCCAGTATAGATATGTTGTCTCTAACTCTCCTATGGCCATCTTCCTGGTTACCATTTAGCACCAAAGTACTCGTCAAGATAAATCAAACACACCGAGTCTCGATGGGGTTGCGTCATTTCATTACACAGTTACTATGACCACATTCCAGGTCCATCATCAGACCCTGGTTACCATTGAAAGATAAATTATTCATCAAGACGATTCAAATGAGCCCAAATTCAATGAGGTTGCGTTATTTTCTTACTAACTTCCTATGACCACCTTCCAGTTCACATTAGTGCCATGTCATCATAATATTGCATTGTCACGTGATTAACAAATGTATGCCAAATTTCAGCTTAATTGGTAACCGGGAAGTGAATAAAATTTAATTTGCAATATTTGATGACAAACATCGGGAGAGTCTGGCAATTTAATATTTATGTGTCAAAAGGTTCAATTTCAATAATAAAGAAGAAAGCTTCTTGAACCTGTATAGATACGATGCGCCCTGGCAAACGCAACCACCACCGTCAACCAGACCGCCTGTATGGCGTCCGGGAGGGTAAGAGACATAACATAACATATCTAAAAACTATCCGACCTGACATGCACTTTTTTTGATGCTGCTATCTCTCGTACTATATTTATAGTACGGAGGAATAAATTCCATGAGCTTCGACTTAGCAGTCGAACGTTGTACCGCGACGCCACGTAGGTCATTCATTGTGTCTATGTCTATTTCAATACTATGTCTTAATTCATACTCTCAGATTACAAAATAGATTTTATAGCCTAAGACCACAGTAATTGCACGACCTCGTAAAATCGTAGAATCTTAAATCTCATCTCCTATGCTATAAAACCAGGCCCTACAAAGTACTAGAATAGTTACAATCCAAGCATCTAATTAAAATCAGTAATCCTCTTCATAATAAAAATGAAGAAAAAAACAGAATACTTTTAATGACTCATCAAGCTCCATTGACCTCGCTACATGATACGGATTGCTCCCGACACAAATCCTATCTCACGTGACGTAAACAATCCCTATCCTTATTTAAACATTGAATGCACTTCCCTGCAGGAGTTCTGTTGCACGTGCAACACTCAAGGTCCCACAACCCTTTACACATACTCTCATGCTTGCAATTAAAAAGGAAAGCCGAATGAAACAAGGACATGCATGTTCAATCAGCACGAAAGAGACAGCAAGCCTCATTTAACGGAGCACTTTTATTTCCACTTGCACTTGAGAGGTCGTCAGCCAATCAACGGTCGTGCCGTACCCGCTTCGCATTGGTCCGTTTGAATAGAGAATATTTTTCAAAAATGGAACAAAAGTAGAGGGTAGGTAATAGCGAGTTTTGTTTTATTCGAGTGGGCATTTCGCATTTGAGTGGAGGCGGACGTCTCGACTTTTAATTACCTTATATTTTTGCTATTGTTTCCCCGAGGGTACTCATACGCTAAGTTGCTTTTCATTTTATGACACGATGATGTTCAACATTTTTATTTTATTTTACTGTGTCCTTTCAGATGGTATTTGAGTTGGTAAATTTATTTCAATATAAGCAAATTAGCTGAGTTTTTCTTTCTTTCTAACCATTACTTTGTACTTGTCAGGAACAGTCATTGCTCAAATGTTAGTTACAGTTTTACATAAGTGCTAACAATCTAGAGGAGCTAAGGATACATTTTCGGGTTTTCCTCTTCATGACCCCATATGCCATGTAGGTATAGGTTTCACAATACTTCTCCGTAAACATTATTGACACATTGTTATTTTTTGACAGATTTAGTTCAATTTTAGTTAGAAAGGGTGAATGTTTGAAAACTACTGTTGTATATGGCATCTGCGAGGCTTCTTTCAACTTAGGACGGATATGGTTGGAAAAGTAGAGTGCAGATTGTTGCCCATTTCGTTAAACTACTTTGAGATAATGTAATTTTACTATAAATGGACTTTTATTGCGATGTAAAACTTTCGATTTTGTCAGAACGGTTGATATATAGTCTAGACTCTAGAAACTATTTAACCATCTGGATACACTAGGGCAATCCGATTGATACATAATATATCATGTTATTTTATTAGGAACCATTTAAAGGCTTTTGAAGCATTCAAATTTATAGAGTTGTAATGTACCAGGTTACTGAATTTAGTGGTATAGCTATTAAATATCCTAAGCTGGTGCCTACCTCTGATTGATTTATTAATGATCATTATCCTCACGAATAGCGTTTAAATCAATAAATTTAAGCGCAAAAACCAACTATTTGCACGATCGTCTGAATGTTCGTTTTAATATCTGATTACAAAAGGGTTATTTGTTAAAGAGGAGGTTCAAGATATCGGTTGTGATTCGTATGAAAGTAATAAAAGAAAACTGAAAAATATATTGAACCCTGATTTTGTGATGATCTCTAAAATAGAACATTCTAATAAATGAACATTGTATTCTTCATACATTTTGTAAACTGATACAAAAGCTCAATACATTAACATTGACAAAAATTGTTGTCAATAAGCAAAATCTTATCATATCCTACAATAAGGTCAATCAATAAATATCAATATCAAAGCTAGACATAGGCCTCTTCTAATGTGGGGATTTTATGGCCTACTGTTTCCACGCTGGCCAGATGGCTTGGAACAGGGTTTTATTTCTAGTTTTTCTACTCTCACAGTGATATCGTCCGCGTATTTCTCCTTTAGTCGTCTCTTATGGCACTCTCCGGATAAGATAGGGTGGTGATACTAAACTTGTGTTCTTTCTCTGTCACCACGGGAATATATTATGGTCAGCACTTCTCAAAACTGAACTATCCTTCTGCTATTTTTCTGTATGACAACTTACAGCATCTATAGACACCATTCTTATAGTGATTTTATTTTTCAGGAACCTTGCAGCGCCGCGACCACAAGAACAAATCGGCAACACATCCATGGAAACTTACACAGTGCTACACAAAGAAAACTGCAACAGGCTCGAATACTTGGTCGAACGGCAGAAGCAGCTCTGCGTGCTATCTGATAATATGATTAAGGTTAGATTTAATAATATGCCCAAGATTTCTTTTGAATTCTTATCGTTATCATAATCGTCTTTAAAGCTTTGCCCTTGGTTGCATTCAACTACAATTACTGTTTATTGGCTTACGCGGTTGTTACCTTCATTTTTAACTTCAGGAGGAAAGTCCGTCAAGTATTATTGAAATCACATTGTAAAGCAGTCAGCATTGCAATAAAATGAATTTCTGAAAAAAGTTAAATAAAAATTAAAAAGGTAGGGTAATCTTTCAAAACGACGATAGCAAAACGAGAGCTCAGTGAAATAAAAGAAACCAATAAGACCGAATTTAAAAGATAGCATAAAGGCAGATGGCACAAACAGCTCTATAAGGGGTCGTAAAAGCGCATCACAAAGACATTAGGGCATAATTTCACTTTCACGAGTGTTCGTATCGATAAGGCATTAAATTGTTTTGAACGACACCTTGCAGTTTCTATTACAAGTCTAATACTATCATTTTAATAGGTGGTGTGTACTTTTAGATTTCATGAAGGTAGTTCATATTAATAATTTTATTAATTTCTTACTTTATGTGTAGTTGTGTTTCAAAACAAGTGCAGCAATGTTTCTATTAGGTTGCTCGCTGTTTTAACATTTACTTGCCAGTTGATAGGTACTACTTAAAATTCTTGATGATAAACGAAAGTTCGCAAATATTCAAGAACATCATCGTACAAAAATGTGAATGTTTATTTTTCTGAAGATCACGGATTACAAATTTCAACTGCGTAATCATAGTCAAAAATTTCAATTGAGAAACCTAACACTTTAATTGAGCCGCTTACCGATAAGAATGATGCTCGCACAAGTCGAAACTCATCCGATAAATGACATTAAAGACAATTTTATTTTAGTTACTAAAAACATGCAATTACTTTGCAATTTCCTTTGAGCGCGTCGTAAATGTTAATCATAACGTTTCCAGAGTTAATTGAGATTGTTGTTGATAAGTAAGATATTAAAATAATTGCCAAGTATATATTCACTTCGGAGTAAGTAGTTATATAAATACTGGTAGTTCATTACCTTTTTAGCTGTAAGATATAAGCTAAGGCAGCTAGTTCTTGTAAGGCGGACCGTTATGTTTAATAATACCTTCTTAGAGGTAAATAAGATTCTATCTACTACTATAATCTCAGGGTGAGTCAATTGAAATGTCAATAAATCAGAGGTCGCTACTGAGTTCAAATGTTAAATCTCTATTATTTTAATATCGAAATGTAATACGTACATCGTGCATATAAGATTGCCTCGGCTTACTAACAATTTAATCGATGTTATATATGACAATGTGCGAGAAATTGCAAGTCAAAAGCACTTGCACTTGCATATTAGGTCATATGCCTAAATGAGATTTGACTGGGTGGTCCCAGTCAAATCTCATTTAGGCAGAGAATTTCACGAAATTGTTCATTTTTCTCAATTTAAAATCTGTCAATGTATTGGTTATAAAACTAAGCACCGACTTGAATGAGCATTTTAACATATTTTACGGTTCACGCCGTACCAACATTACTTCGTGATTTGAATTTTTATAGCGCTTTGAAGTTTCTTGGTCATTGTAAAATAATAAAAGTTAAATGTGGGAGTGTGTAAGTAGGTTAATCGTTTTAACTTTCGTGAAAAGTTCTTCAGTTCACAAGTATGGAAATTGATGCTGTCTATATATCACAATCGATTTACCTCTACCAGGTGTTATTTGGCTGTACTTGCTGTTTGTGCCACGTGATAGGGGTAAGACTATTGGTGTCTATTTGCCATACAAAGAAAATGACGCTGCTATTTCGTGATAATTCTCCGACAAAATAATTATGCAATAAAACATGCCCAATCTAACATAAGCGCGATCTTTTGTCCACGGAACAATGGAAAACTATGGTTCCACCTTAGTACTTACTTAATTTAGTTTTAGAAATGTTTATTTATTTATGCTCGTTACTGACTAAACTAATTTTGAATCAACTGTCAATATTATGGTCCATACCAAATATAATTATTAAAGGCAAAATTCATTGTGAATCATTATTATGGCTGGTTAAGGATTTGGTCATGCGATCGAGAGTCTTAGTAGAGTACTTCTAATACAATATTCCTGTTAGTCAGGGGGGTTGACTACTAGTCATTTCAGTTATTAGTACTTTTCTACATATAAATATGTGCTACAGAGTTTGTGTAGTAACGTTCTCGACTGTATCTTACAGGTACTTCAAACCGGTGCAGCGCAAGCGGTGGAGGAGTGCCAATATCAGTTCCGGCACAGCAGGTGGAACTGCAGCACTGTGGAGAACTCCACTGATATATTTGGCGGGGTACTTAAATTTAGTAAGTGGTATTATAATACTCAATAACAAAATGTATAAGAATTTTCGGTCAATGTCTCCAGTGTCTAATGTCTAATAGCTCTAAATTGCATCTAAATTTGTAAAAATGATTGTAAACAGTTTCGATGACTTTAAAAGTACGTAGTAGTAACGAGTCTATATGATTACTGGCGGGTGTTTAAATGATTATAGTATTTTTTTTTTAATTTGTGATAAATGTGGATGAATAAATTTAAAAAAGTACAAAGTCTTCTGGAGAAGGATGTTTGATGTTGTTTTCATAAACATAGCTTAAGTTTGAAAAATATTGTAAATTAAGACTTAGCTGTAGAAGCTAAACACATTGGTGGTTCATCTTCAGAATGTGATCTGCAGCTGCAGCGCATAAAAACTAAATCGGCTATTTACACAAATAAGAGTAAACCACTAACCTCATAAGGATGTCGATGATGTGCTGTGAAGTCCACATACGTGACTCGTTTGATGTGTAATCGTCTCGACGCATGTCAGTCAACAGCATGCTGACTAATTATATTGTTTATGTTTCATCAAATATGGAAGATATTCAGTACAGATATTTAGAAATATTTACAAAATACATTATTTTAAAGAAATTTCAAATGATTTTGATTTAAAATGTATTATGTATGTATGTGTTTACATTGTATTATATTTTAGGTCATCAAATCAGGAAATCGATCATTTTAATACATAGTTACATCTTATAATACTATAGACTCATCTGTTACCCGTCTATTCTCATATTAAGTCTCGTATACCATGTGCTCTTATTCAATATCTTTGTTATTTTCTTTACAATTTTTACAACCATATATTAACATTTTTTATATAGGACTCGTCAATTTGACTTCACCACGCCTGATGGTATTATATACACGTGCCATGTTAACAATGATGGCACTCAGCTTGACGGCCTCATCAGATGCTTTTTCACGCCCCGCTTAAAGGACCCGGGACTGTAGGAAGAAGGAAACACGTGAACTGGCAAGGAATTCCAGGTCTTAATGGTGCGACAAAGAAAAGAGTCACCGAACCGCTTGGACCTTGTGGGAATGTTCTGCACTGTATGCGGGTGACATTTAAGCCCTGCACGTGTTGTCCTGTATAAGAAAGGAGAGGGTGAGACTAATCGGAATAGCTCATCAGAACATTTACCATGGTAGAGACCGAAAATCTACTGCCAATGAAGCTCTACGCATCTGCAGAGGCTCGAGGGTACTCGTGACCTCGGGATTCCCAATAATGCGGACCGCACGTCGCTGCTACCTGTCGAGAGCATCTAATAAGTATTTTGCGGATCCATCCCAGAGATACGACTGATACGAGCAGTATTCCACGCAGGAACGAATTTGTGTTTTGTATAAAAGATACCGTTGCTCCGGCGTGAAAGACTGTCTTACTCTGTTCAGGACTCCGAGTTTACACGAGGCTGTTTTGATGATACTCTTGATGTAGTTTTTAGGGTTCCGTAGCCAAGTGGCAAAAAACGGAACCCTTATAAATTCGTTATATCTGTCTGTCTATCCGTATGTCACAGCCACTTTTTTCCGAAACTATAAGAACTATACTGCTGAAATTTGGTAAGTAGATGTATTCTGTGAACGGCATTAAGATTTTCACACAAAAATAGAAAAAAAACAAAAAATTTTGGGGGTTCCCCATACGTAGAACAGAAAATAATTTTATTTTCATCAAACCCATACGTGTTTGGTATCTATTGATGCACTTGGCCGCTTTTGTTATTCAATTTGCAGCTCTAGAAGATACTAATGATTATGCAATTACCATCGAAATCTGCAAAATTTATATTATTTGACACATTCATCTGTTTTTTAACTAATTCGAAGAGTGTATATACGTAAGATCACTTCAAGGCAGATTTCATAGAACTTCATTTTGAATGTAAAATGTTTGTTTTCATATGTCGATTAGTGGTATCACGTGTGTGTCTTATTGATGGAGAAGCTCAGTTTGTTTAATGTAAACTACTAACAGCATAACCAATAATTAAGACCCGCCAAACTTTTAATATCGTTGAGACTTTACGAAGATCAAATTAAAGTGGTTAAGGTAAAAAGAGATCTATTTCATTGGTTATTGCGTATCACCGGTTCAATGGACGTATGTATTGATTTAAATTTTTCAATCTGTATCTGAATGTATATAGCATTGTGAAGTTATTTAAATTTTATAATTCATCGGGCTAGTACCAGTATTACTACCATCTAGGCTTACCAGTAGTCCTACTGGGAATGCATATTCCCTTCCCATTACTGACAAAACTCAGTACTACTGAGAATTTTGATTCCCATAGACTTACCAGTAAAAATCGACTGTAAATATACTAATATAACTAGACGAACTTTCTTATTGAATTCATTCACATAGAATTAAAAGTTATTTGTATTAATTTTATTACCGGTCTTTATGAACGGTAGGTATGGTACTTGAATGTACAATTATATACAATAAAACTGATTGAAGGGTCATTAATTATATAGTATTAGGTATATTCATTTAATTAAAATCTATATATTATCTATCTATACTATTATATAATTGTAAAGTAGTCGTGTCTGTACATTGGAGATATTTAAAAAAAAATACTTGGAGTAAGTTATATTAACGATACTGAACACGAAAATATTTTTTTTGGAATTCTTGTCTGTTTGTCTGTTTGTTCGCGATGGACGCAAAAACTACTGAACGGATTTCGATGCGGTTTTTTTTGTTAGAAAGGGCTTGCTCCAACTTAAAATCTTACGTTTGTTTGATCACAATCGGTTGAGTAGAACCAGAGATGTGAGCAATAATGTTGCTTTTTTACGTGAGATTATTTTTGTGGTATATTTTTTATAGCTTATCATATATAAGCAACTATGTAAATAAATAGACTTTATTTTTACATACACAATTGTGTATACAGATTCGTATTTAATCAATAAATTAAAATTTGAGATTTTATTATTTAGTTACAAAAATACAACTAGATGGCGATCACGCATTTTTAAACAAGGTATGGTTTCATTCACAACAGAGGTGTTTAGGCGTGTATCCGAGCGTCATGCGACGACATCAAGACAGGAGGGGTGGCGGGGGAGCCCGCCATTGCGAACTTGCTAACCGTGTCATCGATACACGAATTCCATCATTTTATTGTTTTTTATAATTAATGTAAACCAAAGTAAACAACGATTATGAACAAATTTGACGTTTCATTGAAGATATAGCAAGGCGCTTTCATTTTGGTGACCCCGACGTGATTCGCCGTAAACTATCACTACCTACTGAATACTATATTTGGAGGCAAACTGATTAAAGGAGACGGACTTGTACCAAGGATCCCGACAGCCTACGTCTGCATCGCACTATCCAAGGGAAGTACGCCCAATCCTATTCTGTTTAATTTCCTATCCAATCTAGTTTTTTGTTTGCGTCGATAGCGTTGATATTTTTTCATGTGTAGGTATCTACCCGCAATACTACATTTCCTAACTAAACCTTACTTAATTGCCTATAGTTCAAGTTTAAATCAAATTTAATGATAAAACATCGCAATGTTAATTAACATTTAACTGCTATAAACTTATTACAAATTATAACTTACTTACTAATTACTTACCCAATACAAAAAAAAACATACTTCATAAAATATTGCTCATTGTATAGCACTATTGTCACTTTTATTGTAAAACTAGCAGCTACGATCTTCTTCATATAATAATATTGACAATTCATTAATCTACTTGTTTTGAATTGGTCGGTTTGTTGATTCAAGTTACCTACTGGCACACTACAGCTGTTAATCTTTTAGAATTAACTAATTGTGGTCAGCATTTTTAACAGTGAGTTCACATATATAATACATGTAATTTAATGTGAATATTCTCCTAACTTTAGGTGAGGTGTGCGTGAGTGAGTCAAGCGAGCTTCAGAAGGGTTCATTGTTTTTATGTATTCATCAGTGTGCTGCCCGCATAATTAATTCATAATTGCATCAAACCGTTAGCTGTTCACTGAGCAGGTTGATCAGCTGATCCGGCCTGGTATGTTATTGTTTGTTTTTTGATTGAATATTATAACTTATTTACACTCTTTTTCTTGAGATTGTAATTGTCGAGGTTTGTTATTTGCGCCACAAAAATGAGTCTTAAAGATTTAAATAAGCAAAGAGGTACCATAAGACAGCGGTTGACCTTATTTGAAACATATCTAACGCCTTTATTGAAGGTAAAGGAGACCAACATTGTTGATGTAAATGAGTTACGTTTGAGGTTGAGTAAAATACGGGAACTTTCACTGTCGTTCGATGACATTCAGTCACAGATAGAATTATTGGCTGAAGATATTGATGTGCAAATTAACGAACGTGAAATAACCGAAAATAAATTCTTTAAATTAATTGCCCAAGGTCAGGCGTTATTAGAGTATTTTGAGAGGAATAGTAAGGACGAAAGGTCATCCTCCAAGTCCTCTTCTGGACGTAATTTTAAATTACCACCGCTTAAAATACCACCTTTTAATGGAGATCCTCGCAATTGGCTTTCCTTTAGGGACATGTATTTATCATTAATTCACGATAATGAACAATTAGATGAAATAAGTAAATTCCATTATCTCAAACAATACTTACAAGATGTCGCTAGTAAGGTGATTGAATCTGTAACAGTTACTTCTAACAATTATAATATTGCGTGGTCGTTACTTTGTGACCGCTTTGACAATAAACGTTTGTTAATAAACGAGCATATGAGGTGCTTGTTTTCGCTGGAAATTTTACAAAGGGAATCTGTAACTGGAATCCGCAACTTAATTGATAATTTATCAAAAAATTTAAGTTCTTTGAATAGTTTAGGCGAGCCCACTGATAAGTGGGACTCGATAATTATCTACATGGCATCGGCGAAGCTGGATAGCACCACTGCTCGATTATGGTAGGAATTTAGAAATAATAAGGATTTTGCATGTCTGGAAGATTTTTATTTATTTTTACGTAATCGTGCGACGGTTTTGGAAACATGTAAATCAGGCAGGTCCTCCACCACTCCTTCTAATAATAAAAATGAAAGACGTTCATCAAGGTCAAATTCCTTTCTTTCTTCATCTGATGAACCTCCGCCAATAGGAACTTGCATAGTCTGTAAACAAAATCATAAATTATATGAGTGTCAAAAATTTAAAGCCTTACCTTTAGATAAAAGATTTGATACTGTTACTCAGTTTAAATTATGCACAAATTGTCTCCGTGCTGGTCATCAGTCTTACCAGTGCAGATTGAGTGGTTGCAGGTTCTGTAAAAGGAAGCATAATACATTACTACACAAACAACATCAGCAACCACCTCAACATTCGTCACAACCAAATGATAACACAAACTTACCTGTTACTCCAGTTTTATCTAATTCTAGCGTTCCTTCCACGGAATCCGTTCCCACCACTTCGGTGTCCATGTCTGCTGTCTCCGCCAATCAAGCCCTTCTTTCTACGGCGTTGGTCCAGGTGACAAACAATGGCAATTCCCACATTCTGAGGGCTATACTGGACAGTGGAAGTCAGTCTTCATTTATAACTGAACGAGCACAAAGGCTCATTGGTTATAATAAAAAGAAAAATAAGTTTCAATCAGTGTCTGGGCTAGGCAACAGTTCTTTCAATGTAGTCGAGCATTGTAACATTCAAGCTTCTTCTCTTTACCATAACTTCCATATTTCTGTCAAATGTTACATCCTACCTATAATTTCAAGTGAAATACCCCAAATACCGATCAATGTTCAATGCTTAGGCATACCAAACCACATCAACTTGGCTGATCCTCAATTTTATCAACCATCTGATGTTGATTTACTTCTGGGGGCTGATGTGTTTTGGCAAATAATAGGACCAAATAGAAAGACCTTAGGACCGCAAAAACCCATCTTGCATGAAACTCAACTTGGCTGGATAGTAGCGGGTCCCATTGGGAATTGCTACTATGATCGTAGTCCAACAACTGTCCAATGCAATTTTTCACAAGAGATTCGAGACCAATTGTCACTTTTTTGGGATCTCGAAGAAATACCGAAATATAATAAACCTGAATTACAGGAAAACTTTTGTGAAAAGTTGTTTGCTGAAACCACGCATAGAGAAGGTACTGGGCGTTTTTGCGTACAAATTCCCTTGAAGGAATCCCCAGATGTGTTAGGAGACTCTTACACAGTCGCTGAGAAACGTCTTTTACAGCTTGAAAAAAAACTTAAAAGTAAACCAGAATTTAAGGAACAATATAAAAGCTTCATTCACGAGTACGAAAGCTTAGGACATATGACGGAGGTAACTAAGCCCGAGTTCGGTTGCTACTTGCCCCATCACGCTGTAATAAAGGAGAGTAGTGAAACCACGAAACTTCGCGCAGTTTTTGATGCTTCATGCAAAACCTCGTCTGGTTGTTCGTTAAACGACATCCAACATGTAGGCCCGGTCGTCCAAGACGATTTATTTTCGATTTTACTGCGATTTAGACAGTATAGATATGCGGTGTCTGCGGATATCGAAAAAATGTACCGCCAAATTTTAATTAAACCGCAACAAAGGCACTTGCAAATGATTTTGTGGCGGGACGAACCCACCCTACCAATTAGATACTTTGAACTAAATACGGTAACGTACGGTACGGCATCAGCGCCGTATCTAAGTACACGATGTCTACTTCAACTTTCACAAGAATGTAATGATAAACTTACAGCTGTCTTTCTGAAGGAAAATTTCTATGTCGACGATTTTTTAGCCGGTGCTGAAACTGAAGATGATCTATATTCTATCGTAAATTCGGTTATAACTACGCTAAATTCAGCTTGCTTCCCTTTGCGCAAATTTCGCACAAACGCTACAGTAACATTTGAAAATAATATATCGTCTAATCAGTCACCTAAAAGTCTCGATTTGTCTGTCCAGTCCAGTGTACTTGGACTGAATTGGAGTCCGTCAAGCGATTTTTTGCAATTTCCCGTAAACGTGCAATTTGACCCGAACGTCACCAAAAGAACAATTTTGTCCAACTCAGCAAAGTTATTTGACCCTTTGGGTTTACTCAGTTTGACAACAATCATTCCTAAAATTATGCTACAACAGTTATGGCTGTCAAAATTGGATTGGGATGATGTAGTTGCACCGACCTTACAAAAGGAGTGGTACAATTTCTTCACAGAACTAAAATATTTGTCCAAAACTGTAATTCCTCGCTGTGTGATTATACCTAATGTGACAAGCATTGAGTTGCATTGCTTTTCAGATGCATCTGAAAGGGCTTATGCTGCTGTCATCTACATTCGCTCGATTGACAATGAGGGCCAAGTTTTAGTGCGCCTTCTGTGTGCTAAAACAAAGGTAGCCCCCGTAAAACCTACCACTATTCCTAGACTGGAATTGTGTGGAGCCTTACTTGCAGCGCGTCTCAGTAAAAAGGTTCATAAGGCGCTCCGCTGTGAAATCCAAAGAACGGTCTATTGGACTGATTCGTCCATTTTGTTGAGCTGGATAAATTCTGAACCACGGGACATGAAGCAGTTCGTGGCTAACCGTATAACTGAGATACAAGATATAACTTCTGGTTCTTCATGGAGACATGTACCTGGAGAATTGAACCCAGCCGATTTAGCATCGCGAGGGGTAAGTCCTAAGTCAGTTCAGTCTTGCACCCACTGGTGGGATGGACCTCCGTTCTTGTTGAAGGAGGAGCTCGACTGGCCGGAAACAATCTGTGCTAAAATAAATTCCGACTCACCTGAAATGAAAAATCGTATGAAACTTAAGCTTATCACTTTAACTAGTCTAAATAATAAACCTATATTATGCGTCAACACCAACTATTCATTAGACTCATACAACGTTGTGAACTTTGAAAGGTTTTCGAAGCTCACCACTTTACAAAGATCCATAGCATACGTACTTCGCTTTGTCCATAACTTGAAAAATAAAAATAATAAATTAAGCGGTCATTTAACTGTCGACGAACTGACGTCATCATTAAAGGTACTAATTAAACAACATCAAGTAGAATGTTTTCCTAATGAGTTAAATTTATTACGCAAACACAAGAGCTTACCTTCAAATTCCGCTATTCTCTCTCTAGCTCCATTTTTAAATGAGGAAAGGATTTTGTGTGTCGGCGGTCGTCTGCAGAATTCTTTTGAAAATAGTAATAAAAAGCATCCAATATTATTAAATCCGAATCATATTTTTACTAAACTAATTTTCATACATTACCACAAAAAATTCCTACACTGTGGTCCTCAACTATTGCTAAGCAATATCAGAAATGAATTTTGGCCTATTCGTGGCAGAGTTCTGGCAAGGTCAACAGTGAATAGCTGTAAAATGTGCAAAATTCTAAAGGCTGAGTTTAAGGGACCCATAATGGGTACATTACCTGCTCCTAGAGTCACTCCGAACCTTCCATTCCAGGTCACTGGTACTGACTTCGCCGGTCCATTTTTCATCACTGATCGCAAGGGCCGCGGTTGTAAAATAACGAAGGCTTACTTGTGTTTATTTGTTTGTTTTGCCACGAAGGCCTTACACTTAGAGTTAGTGAGTGATCTCACTTCTAATGCGTTTATTTTAAGTTTAAAACGATTTATCTCCCGTAGAGGAAAGCCACTTGACTTATATTGCGACAACGGAACGAACTTTGTGGGCGCAAATAACGAACTTATTAACTTCTTAAAATCAACCAGCAGTGACATATCCGGCTTCGCAGCTAGCGAAGGCATCAACTTTAAATTTTCACCGGCTTACTCACCGCACTTCGGGGGTATTTGGGAATCAGCGGTTAAATCCTGTAAATTTCATTTAACCAGAACGTTAGGCAATCAGCATTTGACATTTGAGGAGATGGCGACTCTTTTGACGCAAATAGAAGCTATCCTCAATTCCCGCCCATTAACTCCTCTTTCATCTGATCCTAACGACTTGGAACCTCTTACTCCTGGGCACTTCTTGATTGGAAGGAAGCTGACTTCGCTGCCTTCCCCATGCTACGTGGACGTTAATTCTCATAAACTCGACCGATACCAAAGACTACAGCAGCTTAAGCAAGAATTCTGGAAACGCTGGCGCAACGAATATCTCTGTGAGCTACAACAAAGGACAAAGTGGAAAACCAACCAGGATAGTTTCAGAGTGGGAGACTTGGTAGTCATTTAGGAACCAAATCTGCCTCCTCTTAATTGGCGAATGGGTCGCATCTGCAAACTGTACCCTGGCCCAGATGAAGTCATTCGAGTTGTGGACATCAAGACGTCGAGGGGAGTAGTGCGTCGGGCTGTTCACAGACTCTGTTTCCTGCCTGGCTGTGCAGCCGGTGACGGGATGTCTGCTCGAAAGCCCATGGCTCTCGAGGGGGGCGAGGATGTTTAGGCGTGTATCCGAGCGTCATGCGACGACATCAAGACAGGAGGGGTGGCGGGGGAGCCCGCCATTGCGAACTTGCTAACCGTGTCATCGATACACGAATTCCATCATTTTATTGTTTTTTATAATTAATGTAAACCGAAGTAAACAACGATTATGAACAAATTTGACGTTTCATTGAAGATATAGCAAGGCGCTTTCAGAGGTATATAAGAAAATACATTTTTTTAATTCTATAATTTAGTTACTTCAAGACAACTAGATGGCGATCACGCAGTTTTGAACAAGATATAGTTTCGTGCACAACAGAATATGTAAGAGCTGTCATTTCGATTCCCAAAATATGTTACGGATTGTCACAATTTCGTTTAATATCCTGAGTCTTCTTCTTCATCCTAGCAAGCATTAATCGCAGTCGCATCCGAAGCTTTTTACCTTCAAGGCGAGGATCCGATTTTACCAGTCTAACTGCGAATTTGGCTGAACCTTTGAAATTTCCCGTGAATCGACTACCATCTGACCTCCACAACCCACAGGCGATATCGAAACATTGCATCTGGACAAGTTGTTGGACTTTTGAGGGCTTCAACTACCCGTAACGACTGCCATACAATAGCTGTTCTTATGGCAACTGAGACCGGCGGCTTAACGTGATTTCCGAGGCACGACCAGACCAATACAAATATCCATTTTCATGCATACAAATATTTGCACTGAGCGGGAATCGAACACGCACCTCCTGCATAGCAGCCGCGTTCAGTACCGCTAAGCCACAGAGGCGGTCGACCCTTAACATCCTGCGTAATTCATACTAATATCATAACATAGCGAGTCTGAAACTCTGTATAAAAGTTGTTAGATTGTGCTAACATTATAAATGTAAAAGGAACCCTGTCTATCTGTCCGTTGCCTTTCACGCTTTAAACGCTGAACTGAACCGATGTTGATGAAATTTGATTAGAGTTTAAGAAAGGACATGGGCTAACCTTTATAGCCAATAAATAAAATGTTAACGAGTTAAACCGATTAAGGACTAAGGGAACAAAGAAGAGGCACTGAACAAAAGTAACTGGTATTACAGCTGTTCTGGTAGAAGTCAGTGCATAGCCCGAGAAACCATATATAAATTAATTACATCATAGTACTTCAGGCACATTAAACAATATTGGCACCGACTTCTAACAGTGTTTCTTGAAGTCGGTTTAACTTTATTATTATAATTTTATTTATTTTACCTTTATAGTGTGTAAGTATCTAACCGATTCATCGTTGATCATTTGCTTAGTTTGTTATTTGTTTTTATTATCAGTTTAACATCATGATTTTAGAGGCAAATACTCAAATTATGTAAAAGCAATAGAAACAGCATCTTTGCCTACATTTTGAGGATTTCCCTAGAATTCTAGATTCTTACTCTCTGAATCCCGCCATCTGATTCTGACACCCTTAGCCAGGCACCGCCCTTCCCTTTCCAACCAAAAAAAAAATATAAAAATCCGTTTCGCAAATTTAGTTCCATAGTAGTAGAATTCTGACAAATCCTGATACATGCATTCATATTTTGTGGTAGTGGCGATGGGTCCCTATAACTCAATTCCTACCGGCTTCCCTTTGCATAGATGGTAGAGACATTTAAATTCGATAAACTACATCGAGGTAAAAACTATCTTCCACCGACTTCCATTTAGAAAATTTTCACCCTTTGCCACTCTTCTCCATCCTAGCGTCAATCCCAGTCGCATCCGAAGCTTTAGAATTGGAGTCTAGGGTCAGCTTTTTACCAGTCTAACTGCGGATTTGCATAACTGCGATATTTTCTGTGAAGCGACTACCATCTGACCTCCACAACCCAAAGGTGATATAGAAGCATTGCAGCTAGACCAGTTATTGGATTTTTGAGGGCCTCAACTACCCGTAACGACTGTCATAGATGTCTGTATGACAACCGGGACCGACGACGGCTTAACGTGCTCTCCAAGGCATGATCAGACCAATGCAAATACCCATATTCATGCATACAAATATTTGCACTGAGCGGGGATTGAACCCACGCCTCCTGCGTAGCGGCCGCGTTCACACACTTTGCCACTGTTATGGCTTTACTGGGGAACATTCTCCCTACAAGAGCCACTGAGAAAACGTACTTAAGGCTGATAAATGTTACTGCACTAATGTACACAATGTATATTGATAAATATGCACGTGCTGTAAAATGTTATTATCAAGTTGTATTTTATCTATGTTGTTAGTATTTATTTAGTTGTTAGTTGTTGTTTTAGTTGTTATTATTTAATAGAAAGCGCCTAGACATTCATTTTTTGAAAACGAAACAACATGATTGCTACCACAAACAAAGTAGGCGCTTTTTCCTGTAATTTTGAAGTTTTCTCTCAGGTTATTTCATTTATTCATTAATTATTAGTACGTTACATTTTAGGCATACAAATACTATAAGTTACATAAATATTTTGTCACAGTTATACCAAAGACATAGAATATGTCCGCATCTGGATTATTTTTCAAAAAGGCATTCAGATATTGCACAGCTCCGTAAGTAGGGCTACTCTATACCAAAAAACGCCAAGCTGGTGGGAAGTCCAGAGCTAATGCTGTCGCCGTCCAGCGCCACGCGTGTACCTGTCCGGCAATTAGAAGTGGATACATTCACGACCCGAAGGGTTGTCCACTTTAAAATTTAAATGCAAATAATAGTACATGACGTGCGCTAACTCCAGCCTAAGTCGTAATGTATCAAGACCGACCATCCCTGATACGAAGATGGACGGGTAAATAAATGGATAGGATCTCGGCATCAGATACCGGACTTCCTCGATATGGGATCCTTCTGAAAGTATACGCTATCCAACACCATAAGAATTACAAAATTCCGTTTATCATTCAACGAATTGCGAACTTCCTTTTGAGTGAAAATTCATCAATGAATAAATCCTGATGAAATAGATAGACCCATAAGAGCTTGGCAAAAGGTATAGTGGAGTAGAAAAGAGAGACAACTGGGAAGAAACAAGGTTAGGGGCAGAGATGGGAGCAGAGAGTAGAATAGAAATGCAAGTTAGAAAGTCTTGTAGAGTGGCGAGTGGATAGGCAAGTTTTTTTAATGTTTTTTTAATGTTTTTGATGCTGGACAAATGTGTACATTTGTTCATATTTAGTCTTAAGCAATCAATCGTCGTATTTTGACATTTCAAAATGCTGCAATGGAGTTTGTTGCTCCACTAGCGTCTAAGAAGCGGTGGTAAATTTAGTTTTAAGCGGAATTTGACGGCAAAAGATGTAATCACGTTGCACAATTTTGCGAAATAAAGAATTTGAATTTGTAGTAGGGAGTCGAGTAGAAAGGCTATTAGAGAAGTGAATGGGAGGCAGGTGGAGAGGCGAGTAGAGTTGAGTAGAGACGAGTAGAGAGTGAAACAGGGATGATTATAGAGGCAAGTAGAAAGTCGAGTAAAGAGTCAAATAGAGAGGCGAGAAGAGTATCTATTAAGCTCTCAATGCTCGACTCTGCGCTAAAATTTACGACACTACGCGATAAGCGACATCCACGCGGGCGAAGCTGCGGGCAACAGCTAGTATAAAATAAATTAATAAAAATAAAAAAGCCTGACAGATACTGAAAAAATTGAAACAAGTTTGATAGCTGGCGGTACCCATTAAATTTCATTCGGTTTATGATTTGCAAATGCGTACCACCTATTAAACTTGTTTCAATCTTTTTCAATTTATTTTCATTTTTTGATACCCTACTCGATAAGATTGTTAAAGAAATTGACAACATACATATTAGTGCCAAACGTTTAACATATAGCTCTTTTTAACATTTTATATACTCAAAAAAACTTAACTTAGGAGTGGAGTGGTTCATAAGATATGAGGTAATCAAGAATATTACAAACATATATACATACAAGAAATGCGCGAAAAACATAACGCTTCTTGGCAGTCAGGGCAATACCTGCCGACATTTTCAACCATTAAACATTGGTTTTTGATTAATATTACGAATATTATTTTCAGAATCCCGTGAGTCAGCATTTGTGCATGCTCTGTCAGCGGCAGCATTAGCGCATGCGGTTGCACGGGCTTGTAGCCGAGGTGAGCTCAATGAATGTTCCTGCGATTCACGCGTTAGAAAACGCACACCGAGGCACTGGCAGTGGGGAGGCTGTTCTGAGGTAATTACACTTTTGATATTTTTTCTTCTTAGTTATGGAAGGCATATTAAGTAAATCTATTAGCAACAAAATCATAGTACTGGTAAAGTATTGTTAGTAGTATAATATCTGTAAAAAAAAATGTTATATTGATTTGTATCTAGGCATATTCGCCTAAAGCAAAGCAAAGACTGTAAAAACGAACGTTCAAGTGAACAAAAAATCATGCGACAACCAACGCGTGTTGGAGACAAGTAACATGCCAGGGTTCGGTAGCGGTGGTGGAGGTCCAGGCTTGCGCTATGGCTGTGGTTTGTGATTTAATATGGGAGTGTGAAAATCCATGATTTGAAATTTACATTTGTTGATATTACCTGTCAAAGTGTGCTGGGACTAAGTCATATTTCAAAGGTCACTAGAAGTGAGATACTTAGGTCATGTTTCTAAAAGGGATGGAATGAAAGTCGCTTCTGAAAAAGTGAGAACCAAAAAAATATATATGTGAACTATCACATCGTAAGATTTTTAGGGTTAATTAACTATGTATCAATATAAAGGTACATCACATTCTTCCGCTTATTCGGTTATTGAAGAAAGACGTTGCTTGGACTCAGACATAAAGCTGCGTTCGATAACTTAGAAAAACTTGATATTCCAGTCTTCCGACTGTGTTGCGAATGTTCAACAGCTGTTGGTGGTATCTGTGGACACGAGCAGCGTGGCGTTCGGTGCTGTGTTCATGCACAACGGCCGCCAAGTGGAGTATGCAACGCACGCGTACGCTTACCCAGGGTAGATATGCTCAAATAAAAAAGGAGCTACTAGCGATTGTGTTTGCTTGTGAAAATTTTTACCAATATATTCACGTAAAACTTGGTGTGATTATTTAATTCCCCCACATGCCACTAATAGTATTTTCAAAAAGTATTTATACTTGGTCCCAGCTCGCTTGCAGCGAATGATGTTAAAGTTACAAGGTTATGAACTTATGACTTAAATACTATTTATAAGCCTGAAAAATATTTATACCTACATGCCTTATCACGTGCACCACTTCCCGATTTGTATAATGATAAAAGTAAGAGACCATTATAGACGAATTGTTGAACCAAATTTATAGATTTTTTTTCAAATCTATTTAAATCTGGGGCTGGTAAGACTTTTACTTAAATTTATCGAGCTATAGAAACGAATCGTGGGATAATTTAGATTCCTTCGCTCAGCTATCCAGCTCAGCTATGTGTCGACGATGGTTGAAATGTAGAGTGGCTGTGCATCACAAGTGATTAAAACAAAATAACAATTATAATAACCTCGCCTCGCTGGTCAATGGATCCTCTTTCTGTGTCAAATTACACTCCGTTCATCCACAGGGGTATAGAAAAATTGAGAAGGTTTGAAATTCATTTCGAAAAAACTTATAGCTGACACGCCACCGCAATATAGCTCATTTCAGAACGCTGTTAGATAACTCAAATTGAACAAATATTTGATTTTATATCCTTAATTAGTTAATACCGTCTATAAGATATCAATCGAGATTTAATCATGGTAATATTTACAAAGTATTATAATTTTTGTAAGTTGGATAGATATGCCACGATTGGACTATCTACTGTATTATGGTTTTCAAGGATCGATGTCGCCCGTAAAACTCGATCTTATTTCCTAGTTGTTGGTAATCTGAAACTATGAAATTCACAACAGTTCGATATGTCATGAGAAGAAAAGTATTATACTTTGTATAACTCTAATAAACACTGTTTTATGCCTAACTTATATGACAAACCGCGCTTATAATTTATCTGAACCTTTTTTTTTCTCTTTTATTACAGGACATAAGATACGGAGAAATGTTCAGCAAAGATTTTTCAGATTCAAAGGAAGATAAGAATATTGACGAGGGACTTGTGAATCTTCACAACAACGAGGCTGGGCGTAGGGTAAGATAATATAAAATTTCTGAATCAATCTGAATCGTTGTTTTTTCTGTTTTGTGTTGGCAATTATGTATCCAGCGCCATCTAACGCGGTCAAACTAAACTAAGAAGAACTATGATATTTACAACATCCCAACGTTAACGGTTGGGCCGCAATGACCTTGTATGGTCGAGATCCTCTTTTTGTGTCCAAGGAATGGAGGAATTTCTCCCCATTCCTACACCACCACCGCACAAACTTTGATATCATTGACAAATTCAAGTTATCCTGCTCTGTGCGTTTTTCGCATTACCTCGTTTTCATGTTTATATATATTGTAAATATTATTTTTAACTATAGTCTTGATTAGAATAAACTATTACATAGATAGAAGGGTGATTTTATGTTATATTTATCTGAAACATTTTCATTCTCAAGGAGTACACGAGGTTTCCCATACTAGATGGTTAACATGTGAGGTAACGAGCGGTTTCAGTTGGTTCAACTTACCTACCTCCATATTAGTTTCAGCCCTAGGGATCAAATAAATAATATTCATATTTTCAACTTCCAGGCTGTACGTGGTCGTATGCAGCGAGTGTGCAAATGCCACGGAATGTCGGGATCTTGTTCAGTTAGAGTGTGCTGGCGCCGATTGCCACAGTTACGGTTGGTGGGTGACGCACTGTCCACCAGATATGAAGGAGCTTCGCACGTCAAGGTCAGTTCAACTTGACAAAATTTTTCAGACACCAAGAGTTAAGTCTACAAATTTTAGAATTGGGGAATAAGTAATGTTTCCAGATATTATAGTAAAAGCCAGTTTAGTCTTAAGATGGTTACTGTTATTATGATTTATTATTATATCCTATTAATAATATGCAATATTTGCTATATTACAGGTAGTTGAACGTAAAAGAGGCAAAAATATAAGAAAGCTGAGGCCCCTGCACATGGACATGAAGAAACCGAACAAAACTGACTTGGTCTACTTGGAAGATTCACCTGATTACTGTGAACCTAATGACGAGTGAGAACATTTATTAAGATAGATTAGACTAGATCGAAAAACTATGACAGAGACGACTCTGATCGTTATTGTGAACACCTATAACAGCTCTCTAAACAAATAATTATCTAGATTATTGATATTGGTGGAATCTACTACACATATTGAATAACAATTTCAATTGTACTTTACTTTTGTACTTTTGTACTTAACCTTTGATATTGCCATAAATGAAACCGGTCTGGTAAAAAATAAAAAAGAACAGTGAAAAGTACAAGTGAAATTGTTATTCACTATCTAGATTATTATTTATTAACCTTTCCGAAAATTCGTTTATAAAAAGATAAAACTATGTTTGTCGATACTGTACTGGATCAACGCTTTCATTTTAGTATTTTAATCATACAAATGCATTTAAATGTAAATGTGTAAATACATGACGTAATATTTATAAATAGCTTCGATCGTGGACGTGAAGTATGACGTTATGACGTTTATTTCGATCAAAACGTTGGATAAGCAAGTATATATTGTAACGTGAAAAATAATATTGGAATAAGGCGATAAAGTCCTACGATAAAATCTTAATATTTTATCTTCGTTAATTAATATATACCATAAAAAATAATCTTAATCAAATCGCTTATTATGTAGTAGATAATTTTTAGCATATCATATTTTTGCAAATAAAAATATTTGAGTCTACAGTAAGACAGCGGTAGATTCTAAGCTTTACTATTTCTGAATTTATTTGCAGACTGGGCATCCTAGGTACGCGTGGCCGCACTTGCAATAGAACATCAGCTGGTCTCGACGGTTGCCGCCTTCTTTGCTGTGGTCGAGGTTACCAAACAAGAGTACGTGATCACGAAGAAAAATGTCGCTGTCGTTTCGTATGGTGTTGTCGAGTACATTGCGAAATCTGTCGATTTAAGCGAGACCACCATGTTTGTAATTAAAGAAGTCCGTGGGTCTATAGAATACAAATTGGATAATGTATATGGAAGAGATGTTGATAATGATAACAGTCTAAAAAGATTTTGAAGTCCAGTAGAATATGATGATGGATTAGATTGATCCCAATAGTTGAATGAAACAGTTTATGGTATAAATATTTGCAAATATTAATGTTGGTAATATGCAGTTTACCTTACCTACTAACAAAAAATCAATTTCAATGTTTATGGTAAACTAATTTGGCACCTGTAAGGACAAGTATCTACTATCTTGATTATCTACAGTAATTAAAAGCTTAATGAAGCTATTTATTAGTAAGTAGTTGAGGCACAAATAATTTATTTTAGATGTTAATACTAATATATATATACTGCATCAACATCACGAACTTTTGTAATGATAATGGGAAAGGAGTATATTATGGTGTAATTTTATTAATATCATTTTGTTTCACCTTTAATCATAACTGCAATATCCAGCTTTTGATTTGGCACATTGGGAAGAATATTGAGTGTACGGTTTAGATCGGCTTGATTGATACCTTTAATTAAGATCATTATAGTTGTGGTTTTAACTACACTTTAAAGATATGTAACTATAGTATGCATTGTGCGATAGAGAGAGTGCTATACAATGTCAAAGCTAACTCACTCTTCACTCTTCATGAATGCGCGAAGTTAAAATCCGGATACTGTACCTTCAATTATGAATCTGACTGATTATTAATTTTAATTAGTATTGTAGAAAAATGAAACATTTATTTTCTGAAGATTAAGCTTTAAAATTGTTTACAGTATTACTAACTTATTTTATTTTTAATGTACAAAGTTGTACATAATGCTTTTGTTAATATTAAACTATTGATTATTATAAATGTATGTTTAAGGTCTTTTCGTATCTAATGCTACATGTAAATATTTATATTATTGTGTAAATTTACACAATTTGATTTTCTACCTCATGAGGAAGATGATTTCGTTTATGCCATGATATTATAGATGCTTACTTAATAAGATTTGTAAACGATTCTTAGGAAGACATTAGTAACAAATAGGTACAAATAATATTATTTTTATAATTTTACTAAGGTCCTACATTTTTTAGAATTTCTTTTCCTAGACTACTTTTTTCTCGTTAAATTCTTATAAACCAGATTTGATTATTTTCACAATTCTAAGAACCGTTTACCGGAACGCGAGATGTAAATATTTTTTAACAATAAGTTAGAATTAGTAACTTATTATATTAGAGACGTGATAGCTTTATTCCTTTTAGTGATAACTTTTGTTTACAATTTTTCATGTAATCTTTGGTGTTATTGTAAATATTCTATTGAATTGATATTACGTAAAATATTGAAACTAATGTACTAAGTGTTCAGTGTAAAAGAATTGTCTACTCGAGGTTGAAAGAGGCAATGGTTGCAAATATTTTCTTAAACTTTAATATTTTTTAAGAGGAGTCATGAGGAGTCATTATTACTTAAAATGTATCAACGATTAGATAAAAATAATGACGATTGAATTTGAATATAGAATTCACCAATCATATGAAATGGGGTAAATTAAGACTTGACTGTGATTTCAATATTGTAAGACACGAAATCGCTGTTACGTTGATTGTGTACGCAAGTATTTTCAATTGATGAAAAACCAGTAGCCTAAGCCTTGCTTGATAGAAAACCTCGATTAGATAGTTCAACTCAATATTTTACACTTGCCAATGTCTTGTATCGTGTCAAAGATAGTTCGAAATTGTTTAATGTAACATAGATTGTAAGTGATTTTTCTCATTGACTCAAACGTATCACCAATGATATTTAAGTACTTAATCTGTAACTAGGAATTAAAATTATGAGGACATCGTATAATACCAATTAATACGGGCCTAACTTGTTACATATAAATTTAGGTGCGCGATAATTTATAAAAGTTATGACATTTAGCCCACTGTGCTGCTTCCATTTTCCAAAATAGTGTTTTATAAATTTTCTCAAAAGTAAGGTAGGTCTAAATGATGATCCATTCATTGACTGAAACCAGAAATCAGCTGCCCTCTTACCATAAAATGTGAGCACCACCACCTAAGTAACGTTTAAGAAGTTTCATTTTCTGATGGTTCTATATTTACTATTGGATGAAGAACATTAGTATAGAATTGAATACTCAAGTCTCGAGTCACTTCAATCAATGGGATCACTTTAGACACGTGACACAGATATCTGCGGTTTCATTAACATGTGTCTTCCCGGCCATTCTTAAGCTGATGGTAATCTCTTAGTGAAGCAGCTCTTGTATTGTACTTCGTGCCATTTTACTTACTGTTTAAAAATATTGGGTCACAACACTATTTAATTATAATCATTTAAAGATAGATTATATTTCAGTACAAAATGTAGTCTAACTTTAAATAGTTTTAAGGTAAGGCTTTAGTATTTACCATTTTGGATATGGGATAGTTACTATTTGATGTAAAAATAAAATAAATGTATGTACTAAAGAGTTTTTCTTTTTGTTGTTTGTTCGTCGAATTTAGATTCCATTCATGCTAGCTCATCGAAATTTGCCACACTTAAAACCTTCAAGGAAAACACTTGTACTATTCCACATTATTAATTAAATTCCTGACCGGTTTCGCCTTACGGCATTATCAAAGGTTGATACATGTTTATCAGGTATCAGATCTGATATCATATCTGATGACATCTGATACCCAAAAAACATGTATCAACCTTTGATAATGCCGTAAGGCAAAACCGGTCAGGAATTTAATAAATAATGTGGAATAGTACAAGTGTTTTCATTGAAGATGTGTAGCAAGTTCCACCAAGTGCCATCAATCAACAGTATAAACACTTAAAACCAACGAACATGAGCAGAGATAAGACCTTACGTTGTTGGTATAAGGGTGAATTTATTAATAGGTCGTTCCATAATTATGAAATTGCCGTTTTATTAAAGAAATTGGAGGAAACCTAATTTGCAGTACTAACATTTTTGCATTTTTTTAGGAATGACAAATCCAAACTCTATAAATTTTTTTTGTATTAATGAGACAACATTAAGCTAACAGTAACTTTTATTACATTTTTGAAAAGTGACAGCTGTAAAAAGTAATACGAAATTTATTATCAAAATGGATAGTATTTTGGAAGTACTATTTTTGAAGATCGAATTTAATTTATCAAGCAGCCAATTAAAACAACAGAGTTGTAAAATCTTGAAACTTTCAAACAAAGTATAAGTAATGGAAATAGCTATTAAATTACAGTAGTAATGAACTCATAAATCTGTAAGAAAATTTCGGCAATTTCATATGTAACGACCTAATATTTTAAAATTTTGATTTACGTTTAGATTTCGAAGAGACATTTTATAATGTCAAAACAGTCTAGATGAAAAGTCTAAGTTAGAGAAAGAAGCATTGTGATTGACGGTGGAGGCTCCGGCGCAAGCTTTTACCTCGTGGATGGCGGGTTTCAATTATTCGTTAATAAGACTAATGTTATTTACACAGACAGTAATGAGGGAGTACTTGGCTATCATTGAGAAAAAAACAGGCAGAGTAAAACCAATTTAAGCTTCTCTGTATTAAATTATTCAACATTTTACAATCATATATTTTATTCTTAAGTTATGAGAGCTGGAAGTTTGCCTGTATGCTATGGCATAAAAGTGTGAGTATGCAAAGTTCTCTTTAATGAATGATGAATATCTGGACTGATTTATTTTACTTTAGAGAGAAAACTTCTTCATTATCTACGCTGAAGCACAACTTAGAAAATAAAACAGTAGAACTACAAATATAAGTAACATAGTCAATATTGCTTAATTTATAACAAAATCATACACCAAGAGGATTGTCAACCCAAGGGTAAACGCGTGGGCATACGGTGCAGATGCGCATGTAGAACCATTCCTGAAAATAGACAATTGGCTTTGAAACTTTCGCATTTTATGAAATACCTACAAATTTTTTGAACGAGTTTGAGTACTTACAGGGGTATGCCGACCTTGTAGAGTACACATATTAGCCCTACAGTGTGTGTGTTGGACGTGTCTGCAGTTCTGTCGTATATATACATTTACTGGTACAGGGTTTTTAACCCATTCGATGACTTCATCGGAGGTGACCTGTTGGGGTAGTAAATGTTTGTCAGAAACGTAACATACATGATAGATAGATAGATAGATAGATAACTCTTTATTATACACCAACATTAGATTAGAGATATCTAAATGTGATATAGTAACGTGACTTTGACGTTATACGTAAGATTTGAAACAATGTACCAGATAAGACGGCTCCAACGAAGTCGACTAAAGTCGGTAAGTCAAATTGTCAAAATTTATAGATAGTAAAAATACAAACACATATGCACAAAAATATAACTCCTTGGCTATTCAGATAATAAAAAGAAAAGTATGTTTCTCACTATGTTAAAAATTGAAAAATTTTCGCATTATAGTTCGCTATGGTGTACATTTATATTTTGTAAGTTTGACATAAGCAAGAAATCTTGACAATCATAATTATCAGAAAATAAAATTATGTTACCATGAAAGTATCAGGTAAGCTGTTGACCAGGTTTAGGAACCTCGTGAAAGCTCTCTCCACTTGATCGGATAACCTTAGGAAAGCTTCATGAATGTGAAAGCTGAACGGTGCTCTATTTGCTTTGTAGTGCCTTTCGAAGTTTTCTAAGATGAAGTTGAACCATGCGTTTTCATCATAGATGTCTGGCCTGGAGATAATGAAACAAAATTTAAACATTGTGTTTAATATCACAGATTATGGAACATAATATAATTATTTTTATACAACACTGTTCTCATTAACCGACTTCCAAAAGGAGGAAGGTTCCCAATTCGTTGGAATCCTTTATTATCTAAAATATGTAATCATTAGAGCAGCCGGCATTTGATTTAGCACAACAAGCAGAAGGCTTGCTGAGATCTGCCTGTTTCAGTGATCTTATAGAGCATTCTTTTCAATCGTACATGGAACTAACAGTTTGATACCTTTAAAGAGCATTTAAAGTAGTTTTTGTTTTAGAATGTTACATTTCGGTTTTAACTACTCTAAAAAGATATCAAGCGCTTTGAGACTGACTCTTCACCCGAATGTGCGAAATTAATACCTGGGTAC
This sequence comes from Eilema caniola, assembly GCA_949126895.1. Classification (NCBI taxonomy): domain Eukaryota; kingdom Metazoa; phylum Arthropoda; class Insecta; order Lepidoptera; family Erebidae; genus Eilema; species Eilema caniola. The sequence goes on along the minus strand of OX421460.1, from coordinate 7,294,091 downwards.
TGTACGATGCCAATTGAATCCAAATCGATCCAATCGAATCGATTATAATTAGTCATTAATATAATATTATATTATATAGTGAATTATAAATATTGGAATATTGCTGAAGGAAAGCGTTAAAATACTTACGGGAATACGCAAGCGTCAGCAAATGAACAAGGGAACCCTTCTGTATCTGTCCATGATATTATTGGTAGAACCCATGGTCCAGGAATAGAGGCGGTGGGGCATGGTGGCGCAACGGTACAGTCCTGAGTAGACGAGTGGTGCAAAGTGTATGGCCAAAGAGGCGGATTAGTAAATTGGCTGGTAGGCCAAGATGCGTCGTATAAGATACTGTGATTTGCCATCATTCTGAATTGTGCATTACCAGCCATTTGAAGAAAAGGCATGCGCATACCTGTAATATTAACTATTATGAAATGTACTTATCTTTTGGATATTATTACGTATATCCAAAACATAATAATAATTAGTATTTTTTTTTTTTTTAAGAGGTCTATTACTACATAATCATGTAATAATAAACACCAGTTTATTGCTGTATATAAAAAAAATACGCAAGACCCAGTGACTGAGAGAAAACTTACATGGAAAGAACCATTCTTACCTTTGATAGCATTCATGGGAATATTTGCGAAATGTGCCATTTGAAGTCTCTGATTAGCAAATTCCTGGACTAAATCGTCGTAAGTAGCTTCTCTCCAGAAGGTCTGAGGTGTCCGATGTGTTATGGAGTGTAGAGCAATTTCAAATCCTCTGCTGTATAGTTCATAGACACCTTGATAGTCAGTATATTCATGGTTGATGTAAAAAGTAATTCCTGCAGCGCAGTTGTTACTGTTAAGTCGATTGTAAAGAATGCGACGATATCTTTGCATGTTGAGTGTATTTACAGAATCATCAAACGTTACTAACACAAACTGAAACAGAAATTTAAATTTAGAATAAAAACAAAAGTATTCTTAGCCATTTTACACAAGGCTATCTACTAGTACCTCAAGTGAAAATACTACCTCAAATAAAAATATCATGTTATATTTTAGGACATAATATATATCTTAGCCCCAAGCCACGAGAGATATGAGGTCCTGACACCGATAGATCGGTTTGAGTAATAATTGTAATATCCAGAAGTTAAGCATTATTATTAACGGAGCGAGCGAAGCGAACGAGAGCTTTTCGACAAGCTAGCAAGCTAGGTTTTGCTTTTGTCCATATCTATGTTGGTTTGTCATTTCCGGTCTTGAGGGCTCCTTTCTTTAACCGATATAAAACCGTTCTCTGATTTAAAACTTATTTTTTGTTGAGAGTATTTTTTGATAGGAGGGAAAATGATGGAGAAAAGGGGTATGGTTACGGGGTACCGTTCTCTGATTTGAAACTCATTTTTTGTTGAGAGTATTTTTTGATAGGAGGGAAAATGATGGAGTAAAGGAGTATAGTTACGGGGTACCGTTCTCTGATTTGAAACTCATTTTTTGTTGAGAGTATTTTTTGATAAGAGGGCAAATGATGGAGTAAAGGGGTATAGTTACGGGGTACCGTTCTCTGATTTGAAACTCATTTTTTGTTGAGAGTATTTTTTGATAGGAGGGAAAATGATGGAGTAAAGGGGTATAGTTACGGGGTACCGTTCTCTGATTTGAAACTCATTTTTTTGTTGAGAGTATTTTTTGATAGGAGGGAAAATGATGGAGTAAAGGGGTATAGTTACGGGGTACCGTTCTCTGATTTAAAATTCTCATTTTTTGTTGAGAGTAATTCTTGATAGAAGGGAAAATGATGGAGAAAAGGGGTATGGTTTGCTGTCGCGTTATTTATGAACAGATCTTGATGATTTTTGGTTAAAACATGAGGGGCATATCATCCGCACATGCGTCAGTAAGAGTAACTTCGTTATAAGAAAAGAACTGATGAGGAAAAAGGAGGGAGGGGGGGGGGATTACTGTTTGTTTTAATTAATTTAAAATTGGTAGCCATTTATAGCTTCTAACAACTCTTATGGTGGTATTCTGTATATTAAAAATTATGCTATTGAGCCAAAATACGATATAATAACAAAATACAATAATTTTTGCTTCTTGACCAAAGAACAAACTTACGAACATTACAAAAACACTAATGAAATACAACAATAACACCATACAATCAACCGGAAACCCAAAGACCCCACGACCCTCTAGTACAATTCCAAGGGAATGCACCAACCATAGAGGAATTAGAGATACAAATAAAAAAGAAATCATCGAAATCGGCTCCGGGCCCTGATGGGGTTCCATATATAGCGTATAAAAAATGTCCAATAGTTCGTATTTGGCTTTTGTTCTCATTACAAAAAACACGAAGTGACTCATCCTAAAGATACTAGACCGATGGCACTAACTAACACAATTTCAAAAATATTTTTCTCGTTACTACAAACAAAAATGTGTCATTTTATGATTAACAATAGGTATTTCGGACCTTACAACCAGAAAGGGTTTTTATTCGGCATTTCTGGATGTCTGGAACACAATAGTCTGTTAGCGGAAAGGTTAAAAGATGCCAGAAAATACGAAAGACAGATAACGGTAAGTTGGATAGATATAGAAAACGAATTTGACTCAATTCCACATTACCTAATGATATACGCGTTGCAATGGTATAACTTTCCACCCGTGGTCATAGAGATAATAGCGTCGTATTACTCACAGCAGCATTTAACATGGCAATCAATATCTTAATCACCAAGTTAATACGTCACGAAAAGAAATGGGGTTATCGGTTTAAAGTAAATAACATAAACACTGAGTCCATCTTAGCTTTTGCTGACGATCTCGCAATACTGACGCGTAATCCAAAACAATGTCAGGAATAATTAAAGGAAATCGATGAGTTCTGTTCGTGGACAAATGGACTGAGAACGAAGCCCAGTAAGTGTCACTGTCTGTGTCTGGGTAGACGGGACACCAAATTTACCTCCTACGACCCGGGACTCTTCATAAGGGGTAAACCAGTTTCCATAGTCGCTGAATCGATGCCATTTAAATTCCTTGGGAGAAAGATAGACCATCAAGGACGCACACCATCCTTAGATGAAGTGGTCAATACGTTTATAAATGACCTAAATAAGATAGATCAGCTACCTCTGAACAATATAAAAAAAGCTTGGATATATGACAATGACTTGGCCTTTTCTGGTATATGATTTCGGCAAAACGTTACTAGCGAAAATAGATGCAACTGTCATAAAATCACTAAAATCGTGGCTTGGACTAGCGCACTCTGCTGATCCCTCTGCTTTATTTAGGTAACAAAATAATTTTGGGATGAAATTAAAGAAACCATCGGAGCTCTATAAATACCTTAGAGTTACCAAAGCCCACATTTTAGATAAATCCCAAGATGACACAGTCAGGGCACTCCCGAAAGATAATAACGCGTCCGAGCTTGAATTTAGAATCATATTCCATAAACGATTTATGATAGGAGCCCAGTGTGTGTGGCGTTAGGAGTACGAGAGCCAAAAAGGGACTAGAATATACTTAGGTCCTTTGTGAAGCAAGACGAAAATGATAAATATCGAGTGCATGCGATGAATTTGAAAATCCAAAACGAATGGTTGACAATGGGAGAGTTCTGCATACCGATGGCCTTAAAGTGGCGCACCTTGATCTATGAGTGGTCGCCGACCTTGTTAAAATTCTATCTTAACGCCTTTCAGATAACCCTCCTAGATCAGAGTAACCTGGTAAGCCCCACCTTACAAGCCAGGCCAGCCATGGCCACAGAAAAGCAATGTTATACCTGTGGTGAGGCAATAGGGACGGCTAGGCACGTATTAGTAGGATGTAGGGTGCTTCTCGATATTGGCCTATATATATACTCACGCCGCCACGACCAGTTGCTTATCTTCATACGTGAAGCAATGAGTCTGGCAGCAGCTAGAGCCCAAAAAGGATTGACTACTAACAGACGTCATATCAACTTTGTGTCTGAAGGTTCATCCATAAAATCCAGGAATAAACCTTATTCAATCTTAGATACTGCCCCAGATTGGACTCTCCTAATCGACACCTATGAAAAGCACTATAAAATCCCGGAGGATATTGGGGTATCGTTATCTAGACCGGACATATTTCTGTACTCGAAAAAGACTAAATATGTGGTCCTTGTGGAACTTACTGTACCATGGGACCACACACTACTACCACAAATATACTGAAGGGAATCAAAAACGGTTACGTGGTTAATTTGTATGCAGTGGAAGTGGGAGCGAGAGGTATACCAGCAAAATCTCTCTATAACGTACTTAAAGATTTAGGTCTATCGAGAGCTACATTAAGCTCATTACTAGGACGAATGTCTAAAGCGGCACTAGTAGGTACGTATCAAATTTGGTTAGGCAGGGAGGGGAACTTGGGTAGTGAAGGTGAGTGTTGATGTAAATCAACAAAAGGGGCCCCTTCTAAACCTACACTTGGGTTGCAAGTTCCAGGCACTGTCCCGAGTTCCCAACTCAGCAACGCGATAGACCCGACACCCGCAAGGAGAATCAATGGATTGCTAAGAATATCAGTCTACATAAACAAAAATAAAATAAATTGATAAACTGTGAAGTCGCAGATTGTTTGTTGCAAATGTCTTATCAAAATATAATGTAATGTAGGAGTAAAAATGTACACTGTTGGCCTGTGTTGACTACTGCAGCACCTACTGTATCTTATACAGGGATATAATATATGAATATTTTACTAGTTTGCTTTACCATCTCTTTTGCGTAATAATGCAAAAGTCGGTTGCCATGATATAATCATACTTTGTTGTTAGATGTTTCTTAGCATTCCATAAACATTATTTTATGGCGTATTCTTCCATACATCTAGCATGAATCGTTCGTAATAACTATATGAATACAAGCATATCATTGCAGCTACATTTAAATCTTCAAACGTTTTAGTTCATATATTGGACGAAAATGATCTTTAACTCACCTGTGGTGTGTCCCTGGGCGCCAAGTTACCAGGAATATCAGAACCGGTACATCTACATTCTGGTAGTTTACAAGTTTCAAAATCACATTCAGTTTCAGCAGCAATAGTTGCTATGACTAGTAGCAGTCCAAAAAATATTAGATTCTTCATTTTCCAGGGCACTTCAGATAATGGTAATAAGTGAAATATTTTTCCTTATTTATAATTACTAGTATAATCATTTAGATCTAATCTCAAAATTTCTGATTAAGATTGAGACTAAAATATCAATGTCAAATTTAATTGTGCAACAACATACTACTTTGTTTTTATAAGTATGATTTGCAAAATAAAGTCATTTTGGCTGATTTGGTAGATGCAAAATTGAAAGATGATGCAAAATTGATGAGCCAAGCCAAGGCTCATACAACACATTTCATTACTTATTAAAACAGTTAAGTAAGTTATTGTTGTATATCAATTTTAAGCAGTTATGTTGGTAATAGAATAACTTTTCTTTATTTATGTTATCTTAATCTCAACCTCGGTGCCGTGATATTTATAAGGCAGTGTTAAAATTCCTATTTAGTTAGTTATAATCATATGTATATATATTATGTTCGTAATCTTATTTTAGAATTGAAATATCGCGATACACGTTACGTAGCTACAATCTTGACTGGCTTCTCAATACTAGATAGAATTCGGTACTTTCGCCTTAATATAGTAGGTACCACTGCAATGATATACATCACCATGACTAAACTGAGCAAGAGGCTTTTTACGAATGATCTTCTCAAATATTGAATAAAACAATTGCATTGTTACAGTAAGCACCTAAACTATGATTTTGCTTAATCATTTTTATATGTGCGGATACACCGTGCTTCACCGCACCAGAGCTAATGGTATGTCAACTGTAACAGTACGAGCTACTCGCGGCCGCTATATGGTATAAGAAACCAGGGAACTGATCTGGTCTGCCATAGTTCATTATAATAAGCTACATTTTATGCTGTAGGTTTCTGTGGGTAGAGGGAAGGGAAAAAAAAATGACTTCATGTGTGTGTTGCCGCGAGTAACTTGTTAGTATTGCAATTCTGACATTGCATAATGAATTTTGTAAGTTATTTGGGATCATTAACAGCTGGTGTGCCACAGGGCTCAATTTCGGGCCTATTTTTTTTTCCAAAATCAGAGGACATTTTTAGTACGAACGCAGATGTGTGCATCAGCTAGCTATTTCAACAGGTATGATTGTGCTCCTGTTGCCTGTTATGTTCGCAATATCCAGTTACAATAGAATAATAAGAAGCTTATTTACATAGAATTCGCTATAGTGCTATATAACATTAGTATTTTCCTTGACGTAATCACTTTAACAGGCCAATTTTATCTTCTAATAGAAAATAGAATCAAAACGTTTCTTATATATATTCTACGTGGAATCTTTCGAATGGCACCCGAAAGACAGATTAGCCAAATGGTCAAATGATAACTCAAAGAAAAAATAAACAACAATAAAATAAAACTGCAGATTTAAGCCACAATACCTTAATTGCCTTTTATTTTTAAAATATCAATATTATTATATGCCAAGTGGATTATCAACCCATGGGTAGACGCGTGGACATATATTGCAGATACGCAAAAAGAACGTCTCCTGCGAATAAACATATTTAGGTAAGAATTAATATGCACACACTTAGGGTTGTTCTTAAAATTATTGTTATGAAATGTTGGCGAGTAAAATTATTAAAAAGCAATGTAACTTAATATGTAAATTTTCAGACTTTCTTTTTAAAGTTTTCTTATTATTTTTCTTTTTTTTGGTTTTGAATAGTGCAACCCGTCACAAATCTTTACACTAAAGTCAATGATGATCATCAAAAAACTTACGGGTCTATGCCTTCCTTGTAGAGGACACGTAGTTGCTCTGCAGTTTGTACCTTGGAAGAATCTGCAGCTTCGACTCCTATATTGATTCACTGGGACGGGGTTTTTAGTCCACTCAATGACTTCATCAGAATTTACCTGTTGTAAGACAGTAATGATATAGGTGTAATATGTGTATCAGTAGTTTAAGAGTGATGTTTTACATGTTTAATATTTAGCACACAAAAAATATTTGGTAAATATTCGGTATGTAGCGGTTATGCTACGTATCAATTAAATTAATAAGAGTACATCTATACTCTATACTATTATATAATTCTAAAGTAGTCGGGTCTGTACATTGGAGATATAAAAAAAAAACTTGGAGTATGTTATATTAACGATACTGAACACGAAAATATATTTTTTGGAATTCTTGTCTGTTTGTCTGTTTGTTCGCGATGGACGCAGAAACTACTGAACGGATTTCGATGCGGTTTTTTTTGTTAGATAGGGCTTGCTCAGACTTAAAATCTTACGTTGGTTTGATCGCAATCGGTTGAGTAGAACCAGAGATGTGAGCAATAATGTCGCTTTTTTGCTTGAGATTATTTTTATGGTAGATTTTTTATAGCTTATCATATCTAAGCAACTATGTGAATTAATAGACTTTATTTTTACATACACAATTGTGCATTTAAATTCGTATTTAATCAATAAATTAAAATTTGTAATTCTATAATTTAGTTACATCAATACAATTAGATGGCGATCACGCAGTTTTGAACAAGATATAGTTTCGTGCACAACAGAATATAAAGAGCTGTCATTTTGATTCCTAAAATATGTTTCGGATTTTCACAATTTCATTTAATATCCTGAATCTTGCTCTTCATCCTAGCATTAATCTCAGTCACATCCGAAGCTTTTTACCATCGAGGCGAGGATCCGCTTTACTGCGTACGTACTAATACCCATATTTATGCAAACAAATATTTGCACTGACGGCTGCGTTCACATACTTTGCCACTATTATAGCTTTACTGGGGAACATTCTCCCTACCAGAGCCACTGAGAAAACGTACTTAAGGCTGATAAATGTCACTGCACTAATTTACACAATGTATATTGATTAATATGCACGTGCTGTAAAGTGTTATTATTAAGTTGTATTTTATCAATTGTTACAATACTTAAATTTTAATAGAAAGCGCCTAGACATTCATTTTTTGAAAACGAAACAACATGATTGCTACCACAAACAAAGTAGGCGCTTTTTCCTGTAATTTTGAAGTTTTACCTCAGGTTAATTCATTTATTCATTCATTATTAGTACGTTACATTTTAGGCATACAAATACTATAAGTTACATAAATATTTTGTCACAGTTATACCAAAGACATAGAATATGTCCACATCTGGATTATTTTTCAAAAAGGCATTCAGGTATTGCACAGCTCTGTAAGTAGGGCTACTCTATACCAAAAAACGCCAAGCTGGTGGGCAAGTCCAGAGCTAATGCTGTCGCCGTCCAGCGCCATAAGAGCTTGGGGAAAGGTATAATGGAGTAGAAAAGAGAGACAACTAGGAAGAAACAAGGTTAGGGGCAGAGATGGGAGCAGAGAGTAGAATAGAGATGCAAGTTAGAAAGTCGAGTAGAGTGGTGAGTGGATAGGCAAGTTTTTTAAATGTTTTTTGATGTTCTTGATGCTAGACAAATGTGTACATTCGTTCATATTTAGTCTTAAGCAATCAATCTTTGTATTTTGACATTTCAAAATGCTGCAATGGAGTTTGTTGCTCCACTAGCGCCTAAGATGCGGTGGTAAATTTAGTTTTAAGCGGAATTTGACGGCAAAAGATGTAATCACGTTGCACAATTTTGCGAAATAAAGAATTTGAATTTGAAGTAGGGAGTCAAGTAGAGAGGTTATTAGAGAAGTGAATGGGAGGCAGGTGGAGAGGCGAGTAGAGAGTCCGGTACAGAGTTAAGCAGAGTCGAGTAGAGAGTGAAATAGGGATGATTAGAGAGGCAAGTAGAAAGTCGAGTAAAGAGTCAAATAGAGAGGCGAGAAGAGTATCTATTAAGCTCTCAATGCTCGACTCTGCGCTAAAATTTACGAAACTACGCGATAAGCGACATCCACGCGGGCGAAGCCGCGGGCAACAGCTAGTTATATAATAAGTGTGTAAAGTTGGTGATTACCGCTGAGGCACCATTGATACACGAGCTGTTAGGTGAGGGTCTTAAGAGAGCCGAGGGCGGTAATCAACAAAACACTCGTGAATCATACGTCGTTCTGCAACACACTTTGCGAATAAAATACTACTTAAAATCATGTTATCTAGTCTCATACTGAAATGTAAACACTAAAATTAAAAACCAAACTTTTATGGTGGTCTTTACTTTTTAAATATACTTATTTCTTGAAATACTCGTGTGATTTAAAAAACCTTTTCATAAACTATTTATAGTAACAATTAGTATATATGTAGTTAGTAAAAATTTAAAATAAATGTTTTTGATGGTATAGTTTAGTTTATTAAACACGTAGAAGTTGAAATTATCCATTAACTTGCATGTATGAGCAAGCAATAGGTAACATTTTTTATCTTCTTTACTTATATAGAAACTATTGTCTCTAAACTTAACCAATAAAATAAAATAAAAAACTAGTGTAATTATAAGAATGAAAAAATAGAGTCACTTTATGAGCAAGTATGTTGAGAAGTACATTAATTGAATATAATTATAGTATTAGCATAGTTTATTTACTGCTTGCGTAATATATTATTTTACTAATAAATATATTCTTGAATATTATCCTTAAAATAATAAAGTAATTTTAAATATTCTTTGCAGAGGTCAAATCGAGTTTCCATTCACAGTATTCTAATAACGGCTGATAGGACTAGTCTTTAATTAGCATAGTTTATTTACTGCTTGCGTAATATATTATTTTACTAATAAATATATTCTCGAATATTATCCTTAAAATAATAAAGTAATTTTAAATATTCTTTGCAGAGGTCAAATCGAGTTTCCATTCACAGTATTCTATAAACGGCTGATAGGACTAGTCTTAAATTAGCAATTAATAGGTACTAATAAAAACTGTTTAAGAATTTAGCTTCTGGTATTTTTTTCATTTTCATCATCATCATCATCACTGCTGAACATCCATATCAACTCTTCCATAGATTTCCTTCCTTTTAATTTTAGTACGTCACAATTTTTAACACCTGTAGTTAAATATATTGAAACTATCAATTTTATTAAAGTAGGATGGGCAAAAATGTATGGAACTTGGCAAATTGCAATAGCAAAAAGATATATGTCGTTGCATAGGTCTTTTCAATTGGAACAATAAGTAATTATTATGACAGCTTTGTTGTTACTGCTGCCCGTTTGAAGCTATGAAGCTATTTATTGCTTAAGAAAAATATTAAACAATAATTTATATCCACGTACTTTACAGACATAAAGGTTAAAGAAAACATTTTTGAACAGGGAAAATAATAACACACAAGAATTTTTTAATTGGTCTCATGGGTGATCTATAATAACATCATTAAAAATGTTGCGGATGCATTAAATCCTGCATGAATTGCATATCCTAAATACCAGCTAATTGATATTATATGTGCACATGTGCCCATCGTTCGTCATCCTGATAAGCATGTACAATAATCTTCTATTATACTATTGCTGTTTACATTTTGGTCGTTGTTTATTAAAATGTAGCAATAGTATATCCTTTGCCTGACATGACGTGATTGAATGCATCCACGCAAAAGCCACACATTTTCGTGTATGCCATAATCAGGTAGATCGTCTAACCGATTTTCCCTATACGTTTCTATTGAGAATAGGCCATCACGGAGACGCTCGCTGCAATAACTTTGCACCAGTTTCAATTGATATGTACCTAAGGCTAGTATAATTATTTGGTCTTCGGTCATCAATGGGAAGTTTTCGATTTGATTAGCTTCCAGTCGTTGTAAATCTGCCCTCCGGTTATTCAAGCGCTTTCTTTCTACATAATTGTATAAGAGACTTGGTGCATAAACCTTGAGTCTTATATGATTTAAAAAATCTTCAGCGTGGACGTTGTTTATAATAGCTGCAGCAATTCTAAAATCCACGAATATGTCAGATAGCGCTTTATTACAGTATTTTTGCCGTAATAACTTAAAATCTTGTTTAAAACGACCGTTTACCACTTCGACTACCCATCGGCACATTGCTACAGCTCGAGCTTCATTTGTTTGTGTTGTAGTAAGCTGAGTCTCTAAAGTCATGTCGCGATATGTGTCTTAATATTTTTCTCAAGTAATTAAAAGCTTCATCACTCCAAACGGACAGCAGTAACAACAAAGCTGTCATAACAATTGTTGTTCCAATTAAAAAGACGTATCTATCGATATATACCATGTTGCTATTGCAGGGTGGGTGGTCCCAATATGACCATCCTCCTTTATAATTATATTACAACTCTGTAGGACTGTAGCATGGAAATCCTGTACTTCGTAGTCAGTCCGTAAGTTATATAATATATCTAACAGAGTTATTAATATTTCTATGAGGTCATATACTTGTTTGTTTTCATGTTAATGTAAAGAAAAACGAATAAGAACTTACCATGAAAGTATCAGGTAACCTGTTGATTAATGTGAGGAATCTCGATAAAGCCCTTTCTATGGCTGGGTTGACTCTTACGAATCCTTCATGAAGATAAATGCCGAATGGAGCTCTATTTCCTTTGTAGTGCCTTTCAAAGTTTGTTAAGATGAAATCGTACCATGCATCTTCATCGTCCAAGGGAGGCCTAAAGGAAGGTAATAAAAAATAAAACAGTAACCGTACAATATTAATATCATAAGTTGAAGAATAAAAATTATAATGCAATAAATTTACGAAGCTAAATATTTTTGACATATGTAGTACCCATGTACCATACTTACGGGAAAATACAGGCATCAGCCATAGAACAAGGAAAGCCTTCAGTATCCGTCCACGATACCATAGGCAGAACCCATGGCCCAGGAATGGAAGCGTTAGGGCAGGGTGGTGCAACATTACAATCCTGAATTGACTCATGGTGTAGAGTATACGGCCAAAGACCCGGATCCGTGAATCGGTTAGTCGGCCAAGATGCGTCATATGTAATATCATTATTAGCCATCATTGTAAATTGGGTGTTGCCAGCCATTTGAAGGAAAGGCATACGCAAACCTGTAAAATATCAAAAGAAATATATATTTTTTAATATACAACTGAGGTGGCAGACAAGTACACAGACCTGACGATAAGTTGTTACCGTGGCCTAAAGACGTGTGCAACACCAGGGGAGTCACACTCGTGTTGCTGACCCTGTAAATACAGAGAGTTTCTGTGCCATCAGCGTAGAAGACAAAGCAGGAATAGCCTTTGGTCTTTCCACTGACAGCACAAAACCTCCCCAGTGAGCTCTGGCTACCTTACTCGCCGCCAGGAACACAACACGAGGTTATTATGGCCGTGGTATTCTGTAGGGCGGAAGTAATTCCCCAGTCGGACTGCTCAATTAGACGGGAATACCGTCGTCGTCGTATGATAAGAAATGCTATACTGAAATTACTGCTGTTACGTTTTAAGGCTGTTATTGCTGTCTTGAAACGGAACAAGTTAGTGGTGGTGGTAGTTAAAAGGCCTTTCTTAGAAAATTATCTTCCTATAAAATTATTAAATGCCTGATTTGACTTTTCGAGTAATTGAATCTAGGAATAGACTTATATCGTCGTATATTACGCTTACCTTTGATTTGATTAATGGGGATATTAGCAAAGTGAGCCATTTGGCGCCTTTGACTGGCTAATTCCGCCACTAAATCATCGTAACTAGCATCTCTCCAGAAGGTCTGAGGTGTTTGATGGGTAATCGAGTGAAGGGCAATTTCAAACCCTCTAGCGTAAAGTTCATTGACGCCTTGATAGTCGGTATATTCATGACTGATATAAAAGGTAACTCCAGCAAGACATCCGTTACTGTTGACTCGATTGTATATAAGGCGACGATATGTTTCGAGATTGACTACATTTATAGAATCATCAAATGTCAGCAAGACAAACTGAAACATTCAAAATTATACTTACAGTTGATATAGTCTTTGAGATATGTTAACATTCTTACACCTTCTTCATATCAATAAGCAGGTGTAAGAACATCAATACCTAAATCTTTAATTTATAGATAAGGCATGTTTGTTATACATGATTAATAGTGACCCAAATTTGACGTCTACTGTGATAATACTTTGAAGTAATGAACCTTGTTTTATGAGTGGACCAAAATAGTGGTACATTAAATTTGGCAGAAGTGGAAACTGAAACAAAACTTTCTGTTAACTGAGAGGTCATGAATTCGATTCCCGCTCTGTTTAAATATTTGTATGCATGAATATGTATATTTGCATTTTTCGGTGTATTTCTATGTGTATGTAAATTGGATTTATGTGTTCGTCAATCTTTATGAATTGCATTCAATTTATAAAGATTGATGAATTAATGAACAGTAATATTAATTTAAATATTTGGCAGTGATAGCATCATAATACTCGTAATTTTTTTGTGGAACAGTGATTTAGATTTAAACGTCATAATCGTCTTTATTTGTATTTTAGCCAATGTGATTGGTTAATTTAATGCAAAAATGCAAACAAATTTTGTAATTACTATACTAATAACAAACATATTTTAATTTTATCAGTGTATCAAATCATTTCGCAGAAAAACATCATGGACACAAAACAAAACTGTTATTTCAGTGATTACATTCAGGTTTTTTAGGGTAGTATTCCAGAACGATACTCAGTTTTGAATCTAAATTTCTGACAAGATCTGAAGACAGACTATATATTTTAGAATCTAGATGACAGTTGTAATATAATTGTGGGAGTCAATTCACAACTGGGCTCTATTATAGAATAATAGCGTATTTCTGTGTAGTATAAAATATCGTTTAACTCACTTGTGGTGTGTCTCTAGCGGCTAAGTCTCCGGGAATATTGACACTTGAACATCTGCAATTAGGCAATAGACAAGTTGCAGGATCGCATTCACTTGCAAGTTCAGCAACAGCTGTTGCTATGAGCAGCGATAGTCCAACAAATATCAGGTTCTTCATTTTCACGACTCCATCGACAATGATGTTTGTTTTATTATTTCTCCGTATTTATAATTACTGATTTATCATTGTTGATGTAATCAATATGTTTATGAATATCTTATCTCTAAATTTCCAAGTAACCAGAATGATTTACATCGCTATTGAAGACCGACAGTTATGAGTAAAATAGAATATAACCAATGTACCCTAAAATCAGTAGCTAGCAATGGAGATAAAGAGATCTCCTTGAGAGATCAGAAAATATGCATATAAGTTTACTTACCTATGCGTCGAACCGAGAAAGAATTTTTTCTTTAACTGAATTCACATACTTGTAAACAATATTAATTTACAAGTTTTTTTAAGTTAAACTAAAACTAAAATACATATGTAAACTAAATTTTTACTAGAATATAAAATAGGTTAAAAAGTTTAGGCGTCGAAGAATTCCTCCCTTCCTCATCTGGGAAGGTGCCGAAAAGGCTGGCGGCATTGCCCTGTTGGATGGCAATGCCAATCCGTTGTGCAAAAAATAGGCCAGGCCTTTGGTCACGCCAAGCATCGACCAGTCGCTTTGTAATTTATTTGTACAGTGACTGCACGCTCGGACCCTACGACCCTAGCGACTCGACCTCAAATGGCTTAATATATAATTGTTGGTAATATTATCATATTTTCGCCGTTTGAGGGTCTCCGCAGATGCCGCAGCAGCTCAAGCGCAGTACCTCGTACTTGGAAGATGGGAAGGCGCAAGGGTGTCGACGCATCCCACACCAAAGGCCTACCCATCTTCCAAGGCACCAAAGACATACCGTCCGGTCTCTTGCCATCGTCGCGCACCAAACCAAGGGGTTTAAGTATGGCTGGGACGCCAGTGGATAATGTCTTATAAAAGTGCATGACGAGACATGCGTTCTGCTCGTAAACTATTTTTATCGATTTTACTTGGAAGTGTTAATGGAACAAAAAAAAAAAACTAAAAATTAGTATTTATTTTTGAATTTACACCAGTTTGAGTTATAGCCCAAGATAATTATCAAGCCATGGGTAAACGCGAGGACACTTGTTGCAGATTTTCATATGGTAATCCATCTGTAAAAAGTAATAACAAGCTTAATCAGTCGTTTAATTACCCGCCTAGGCTCTTTACTGAACGGCGGCGTTCAATTTGCGGCCTGGATGGTGTTCAGCCATTTGATTAAACGGCTAGGCAAAACGCTTGAATCGATGACGTTTAATTACTTGCCTAGCCATTTAATATAACAGCTAGAAAAATGACTTATTTCTACATGATTATCACTACATAGTATAAAACAAAGTCGCTTTCTCTGTCCCTATATCCCTTTGTATGCTTAAATCTTTAAAACTACGCAACGGATTTTGATACGGTTTTTTTCATAGATAGACTGATTCAAGAGGAAGGTTTATATGTATAATACATGTTTAATATAGTAGAGGGTGCAGCAGGAACGGGATCTGATGCCACGCGGGTGGAAAAAATATTGGCGGTACGAAGTTCGCCGGGTCAGCTAGTTAAAAATAATCCTATCACTAATTTTCTGTGAATACATCTCTGCCTACCCCCTTAGGCATTTACAGGTGTGAGTATATGTATATATGTTTGTAATTTTCAGTCTTATTTCGGGGTGGTGCCCCATCTTACGAATAGCTCAAGCATTAGCCAGCCAGGTTACAGAATATCATTCAGGCTGTTCATTGAATAGCGCCGTTTAGTTAACAGCCTAGGCAGTTAATTAAAGGGCTGATTTAGCTAGTTGGCGGTTAAAACATAAACTATAAAAGTTAAAATTATAATCTATCTATCAGGCAATAGACGTCCACTGCTGGACATAGGCCTCCCCCAAAGAGTGCCATGCCGAACGATCTTGTGCCTTCACCATCCACCGACTTCCTGCGACCGCTTTAATGTCATCGGTCCATCCAAATTATAAACACCACAGTAATATTTTGGTACTTAGAAGATGAAAATTTAAGTAATTTAGATTTAAGTTTTTCTAATACCACTGGGTAACTAAAGTTCCTTGATTTTCAATCATTTTTTAATTTACTATAAGTGGTGTTAAAAAACTATTTCGAGGCCTCAATATTTCATCTAAAGAGCAAATTAATCTTAGCCTGCAAACTGAGAGATTCATTTTGACATCAATTATAAACTCGAAATTTAACTATTCACCTTTCATCGTTTTATAATACTTACATTATTATGTGCAGCACGTAGGGGTCCACAGCTATGGTATCTGCAGATTGACTTTTTGTAGATTCTACAAGGTTTATCTCTATATTTATGAATTGGGATAGGATTCCTAACCCATTCTAGGACTTCATAGGTGTTTACCTGTTAATCAAATAAATGAAATTTCTGGGATGGGTCTTTATTAAGATTATAAGTGACTTAATAATAGAATATTTGGATAAAAAAAATTGAGACGGTTAGCAAAATAAGTTTGTTCTATGCGAATATTTAAAATCTAGTCATCCGAAAATACTCTGGTATTGATTTTTCCTATTGGCATCTCTCGGTAATCGATCGATGCGATTCTAGGCCAGATTGCTTCCATAGGATTTTTTTTATGAATAATTATTCATTAAATAATTTATTATTTCCAGGCACACATGTTTGATAATAACGGCAGCGTTAGTAGTTATTAAAGTAATGATAATGACAAAGTAGATATAATGATACAATAATGATGACTTCAATATTTAAGAGTTCATTACCATAAAGACGTCATTTAGGCTGTTGACCAGATCCAAAAATCGTACCAACGCCTTTTCCACGGCTGGGTAGGCACTCAAGTACCATTCGCGAACATAAATACCAAAAGGAGCTTTGTTACCACGATGGTGCCTTTTAAAATTTCTCAAGATGAATTCGTACCAATCTTCTTCATCGGTGCGAGCTGGTCTAGATGAAATTATACATAATAAAGATGATAAGGTCATTTATTGTATACACTATAACTACATACATATAATCACGCCTGTAAATCACTGAAGGGGTAGGTGTATTAGAGGTTAATACCCCCTGTATTAACCTCTAATACACCCACATTTAGCCAACTATGATTATAGGTCCCACGTAATAGGAGGCGAGCTTCCGCAGTATATTCATCATCATCATCATCATATCAGCCATACACAGTCCACTGCTAAACATAGGCCTCTCCCATAGACTTCCAGAATGACCGATCCAAAGCAGCCCGCATCCAGCGCTTCCCGACGACCTTGATGAGGTCGTCCTTCCACCTAGCCGTTGGGCGACCTACACTGCGTTTGCCCGTAGGCGGTCGCCATTCCAGAACTCTTTTGCTCCATCGGCCATCTGTTCTGCGCGCTATGTGTCCCGCCCACTACCACTTCAACAAGCTAATCCGCTGGGCTACGTCGGTTACTTTTGTTCTCCTACGGATATCATCATTTCTGACGCGATCACGTAGGGAAATACCGAGCATAGCCCTTTCCATAGCTCGTTGAGCGACTTTGAGTTTGTTTAAGAAACCCATAGTGAGGGACCAAGTTTCCGATCCGTAAGTCATCACTGGTAACACACATTGGTTAAAGACTTTCGTCTTCAGGCACTGAGGTATGTCGGATATTATACACTTAATTAGATATACACTGAGGTAAATGATTAAAAATAAGTCGATCAGCACACTCACTGCATATTGACATTGAGCTATTTTGGTCGAAGGATTTTAGTTTTCACGCAATGCTTTAGGTTTTCATAAGTAGCTACATATTTATCTGAGTATTGTGACTCATATGAAATACAGTAAAACAGAATAAGAAGTTATCACTAGCTATCATTTGAGCTATTTGTTGGACCAAGTTCAACAAAGAAATTAAAACCTTTTGAAGACAGGTTCTCTCACTGGAGTGTTTTGTGCTGTCAGTGGGAAGACCAGAGGCTTGTCCAGTTTTATCTTCTACACTGACGGCACAGAAGCTCTCTGTTGTAACTGGGTCGGCCGCGCGAGTGTGAAGCCTCTCGTGCTGCACACATCCATAGGCCACGGTAACCACTTGCCATCAGGTGGGCCGTGTGCGTGTCTGCCACCTAAGTGTTAAAAAAAAGGATTCTTATTTACATAAGTATTTGCAGAAATTGAACTACTTACATCCAGAAACAAGCATCAATAAACAAACAAGGAATATTTCGAAGATCAGACCATGGTATCAATGGCATGACCCATGGTCCAGGAATAGAGGCATTAGGGCACGGTGGCATGACGCAGTCCTGTGTAGACCTGTAGTGTAATGTGTAGGGCCAAAGCGCGGGATCAACCATTTCAGAAGTCGGCCAAGTGGCGTCATATGCTAAATTATAATTGGCCATCATTTTAAAACCTTCGTTACCAGTCATTTGGATTAAGGGTACGCGAACACCTGTAACAAAACAAACAGTTATTTTGTTTTGAACGATATTTTTAATAATTTATGGCATGATTATAAAGATTTAGTAGTATAGGTTCTATGCCTACAGTGCAGCGCAGTGAATTCCTAGAACCAACTCAGTTTTTAATCAAACTTTACCCACCTTTGATAGAATCTCTCGGAATATTAGCAAAGTAAGCCATCTGGAACTTTTGATTAGCAAATTCTTTCACTAGAAGATCGTAAGTAGCTGTCCGCCAATAGGCTTGAAGCGTCTGGTGAGTCATAGAGTGAAGAGCAATTTCGTATCCTTTATTGTATAGTTCATTGACGGACTGATAATGTGTGTATTCGTGGTTAATGTAGAAAGTAGCTCCACTAGGGCAATTGTTGGCATTTGTACGGTTATATAGAATACGGCGATAAGTTTGCATATTAATTATGTTCACTGCATCATCAAACGTTAGTACGATAAACTGAAAAAAGAAAATATTATATGCTTTAATTGAATCACCTGAATTATTCCATTAGAATTTTTATAGAAATAATTTCATGAGAATTGAAATACAAAAATGAAAATGTAGAAATGTAAATTTTTTTTTCTTTAATATCCTCTATATTTATGGTATGCAAGAATAATGCTGCAAGCTTTGCTGAAATTTGATTAAAACACGAAGAATACTCGTACATTATATTTACTACTTGAATCTCTAGAGTATGTGACTTTTGCCACACTACAATTTAAAAAATTGTTTGACTGATGCAAATAAACTCTTAAATCTAACTAATGTAGCATCACGACTCACCTGTGGTACAGATTTTGGGTCTAATCCACCAGGAATGTCAGTACCTGAACATCTACATTCAGGCAATAGACATTTATGTGAATCACAAGTAGGTGCAAGACTGTCTTCGATATCAGTATCAGTTCTTGTAGCCAGTATGAATGAAAAAAATAGTAAAATCTTCATTATTCACAGGATTTTACGTTAATAATAATTTGTCGATTACTCATTAATTTTTTTATGGTCGTTGTGTCAGTACTTTAAAATAACTATTATTTAACGATACTAGCTGAAAAACTACTAGACTGTGAGACGACCTTTGCCTTTGGTCTAAGAAGTATTTTTGATGTATGAATCGTTCAATACAATGAAACTAAACGTGGGACTATTTGTTTCTTCAATGAATCTTCCTGTAGAAATAGTCTTGAACCGATAGTTATAAGACGTTAACAATTGTGTGAATGAATGATGTGGAGGATGACAATAGATAAATTTAAATAAAATAATTATCTAGGGTTATACAATCGTAGGTGTGCAATGAATGATGAAATAAATACGGTAACATTACATACTTATTTTCATATTTATTTTAATTTGAAGATTAAAAAAAAAATTGCATGCATAATTGAAAAATGGAAATATTATCTACGGCTCTGAGAAGAAAGCCCCAGATGCAACCGAGAAAAGCTGATGTTGATAATGATATGGTACTATGATTACAGGTATACCCAGCTTTTTACGTAGGTAAAGTTTATACCCATTTCACTTTGGTTTTAAAGAAAGTCGGAGTATTACGTAGTGCGCATGTACTTGTTGTCGTTGATGGATTATGTAACGTCATCGACTAAGTAATCTTATCAGTAGATACTAATTACAGTAAAGTAATGCGCGATGTAGTTAACTAAATCAATGCTTCATCTATTCACAATGAAGGTTCTGCCAACGTGTTTTTTAACAGTTGTTATTTGATTCCTATTGTGCAGACAAGGCTGTAATGCAAAAGTATGGAATTCATAGTCGACCAACAACAGCGACAGATACAGCGTACTGTGATATAGATTTGGATGTGATAATTTTGTTTATTATTTTAATTCTGTACAGCTTCTAAATGGAGCGGGAGTAAGAGGGACTGCGCCGCCTCTTTCTGCAAGCAGAGAGGCGGCGGCGGCGGGGCGGGAGCGGAAGAGAACTCTCCCACCCGAGTTCCGCAGTTGGCGGCTTGGGCGCCGCCGACGTGTCTTCGCCGAAGATCATCGGGACACCACGCAGTCGCAATCCCTGCTTATGAAAGCATGATAATAGGTATATTTTTAGGATTGAGAAATCACCTGTAAGAATGTTCGGCCCTCATCGCGGAATAGAGTGAAAGGAACATCGGCATCTAAAGTATTCCGCAGATCCAGGAAGCCGTCTGGACTAAGAATATACGATGACGTAGGTAAAACCCAATTCATCGTAGACTAAGGTGAGATGAATCTTGAGGCGATTTCTGCGCGCAAGTAAGGGGGTTAATTGGTACCACTTGAAAACACAATTTTAAAGAACTTTTCATTGTTATCAATATCACTTTTATAAAAGGATTATATCCCAATATATAAGGAACAAATACTGAATTTTATGCAGATATGATGTACGTTTGCAATATACAGTTAGGTACTGCACCTATCTTATCAGATTCGGTATGTTTTTGTAAGGAATACCTACATATGTGGCAAGGTGCAACGGTATCGTATCATGATGGTAATGGAAGGTTTATGGAATAAATTTTCCCCCAATGGTACCACCCAGTACCCGCTAATCGCTTCATTTGATATAGGTTATCACAGTAGGTAATTAATTTGTAAAAAATTATCGAATTGTGTTAAGCCGGAAACCATCTGATAACTAAAGTTATCGAAGTATAGCTCGGCTTTATTTAAACGTAGTTGTTTTATGAATAATTGATTACTGATAATTTAATATCATTATTCTACATTAGCAAAACATGACACCTCCGCTTTTATCTCAAACCGTAGGAAATTTGCCGCGCTTTCTATTGTATAGACTGTCGACCATGAGTGGAGAGTGGTCTAAGCTTCTTATTTCAACCGCAGTTACGAAGACATAGCATCGTTCCATCACATTAAGCATTCTGCCAGTGTGTGAAGCGGTAAAGCCCCGGTAGTTGTGTATATGAGGTGTTTAGCTTGGCTAGCGCACTATTAGATATCTTGATAGATGATGTGTATTGACGTAACAATTTGATACATGTGTCAATAATGTTATAAGTTACTAAGTAGGTATGTAAATTATTTTAATGCAATTTTATCAAATTAATCTATTTAATCCATGCTCCGAATACAATGTACCCCATAGCACAAGTTCCTTAATTTTTAAGCTTTTCTTAGTTAACATTTTAAAGTTGTCAGTCAAAGGACAATACCAATTCTTATACTTTAGCAAAAGTCTGTAAGCTTGATATTAGAATTTCATACTTTGTTGCAATATCAACAAAACCGCTAAACACTCTATGACTGCGATGATAAATTTATATCGTGGTACTTTACCTAACATCTGATAAACAAAAGTAATAACATGATGGAGTGCATTCCATATTCCATTTAGATACAATTTTTTTTTTTTTATTGTTTTTTTTTTATATGATGGTAAGCTGAAGGCAAAGTCTCAGGAAAGAGGGCCGCTATTATATACACGTACCATGTTAACAATGGTGGCATTTAGCTTGACGGCCTCATAAGATGCTTTTACACGCGCCGCTTAAAGGACCCGGGACTGGAGGAAGTAGGAAACACGTGCGCTGGCAAGGAATTCCAGGTTTTAATGGTGAGACAAATTAAAGAGTCACCGAACCGCTTGGTTCTTGAAGGAATGTTTAGCACTGTATACATGTGATGTGACATCTTAGCCCTGCACGTGTATAAGAAAGGGTGGGGTTAATTGGAATAGCTCACCAGAACATTCACCATGGTAGAGACGGTAAAATACTGCCAAGGAAGCAACATTTCTACGCATCTGCAAAGGCTCGAGGGTACTCGTGACGTCAGGATTTCCAATAATGCGGACTTTGTGGATCTATCCCAGAGATGCAAGCAGTATTCCACGCAGGAACGAATTTGTGTCTTGTATAGAAGACATCGTTGCTCCGGCGTGAAAAACCGTCTCACTCTGTTCAGGTCTCTAACCTTAGAGAAAACCCACTCAAGTTGCAATTTGCTTTTTTATTCTGACGTGTTTATTTATTTTTCTATATTGATATAAATATATTCACGCTTTCATTCTTATCCTCTAGTACCATACAAATTCTCGCTTACATGCCTCTCGTACTTTCATACTGTGCCTTTCATACTTTTGGGATAGCACGGGAATTTGTAGCTGACTCTGCTTTCTTTATTTATGTATTAGACAGAAGTTACATTTCTTATACGTGTATGGTATTATATAAACTAACTTGCTATTTATTTCTGTGCTTATATCTATGTTACATATTGTACTCCGAGTTTACGCGAGGCGTTTTGATGATACAGTTGATGTAATTTTTGTTATTCAATTTGCAGCGAACATCCATACCGAGGATATTGAGGTTGCCCTGCAGTGTCAGTGGCGTGTCTGAAGAGTGGGAAGGGGAAGGAAAGAAGATATCTTTGCTGTAAACGATGAGCCTGCACAATTGCACAATGCACAATTTAACACAAAATACTAAGCTCTGCCTGCCACGACGATATAATTTCCTCTAATCTTTAGAACAGACAAGTGATCTTCCTTCCGTAGTAGAATAGAATAATCAATATATGGGATTGACATGTAATTTGATGTTACTGAAGTTTATATACTACTTTATGATATAGACACGTCAATAGGGCACTCTCTAGAGAGTCAGGCGTGGTTGGAAATTATCTTTCAGAAATAGCGGTGACATCAGTTATATTAGCTGATAGTTGTTATCATTATTAATAAATAATTATAATTGGATTTTCATGTTTTTAATTATAGTACTCGTACTTACCTATCTGAGGATAAACTATCAAAAAGTGTGATTCTATTAATTGGATATAATCTAATGTTTTAGTAGGTCGGCAATACAAAAAGAGCAAGTGCAAAATATTTTGCTCAACAGCCAAACTAACATTATTAGATAATTTGCTAAGGTGAGCTTTAGGACGACGCGACGACTTAAGGTTAGAGACTAATGAGCTGTTTGCATGGATAAGGAAAACTTCTTCAGCGCCTCATGCTACTTTGGATACTCCCAGGGTTTTAGATACAGTTCTTACATGAAGCGATGAAGTGTGTAAGCTGGGATCTAGATGTAGTGACATATTTTTAAAATGTTTATTGGTATTTTTAGAGTACAACACGTTTATACACGTATCCGATATCCTGCTGGATCAATGAAGGCAGTTTATTAGATTTAAGTAAATAATTTAAAAGTAAAGTATTTAAAATACATTATAGTGCTCAATAATGTATTTTAAACTTATAATACTTTTATTGAACACCAAACAAATAAATAATAAGTGAGAGAGCAGCCCTCTTTTGTCATTAACATGAACTAAAGTTAACAAACTGGGTATCAGTTCCTGCAACACTGCAGTGATTTCAAGATTGTTTCATAGATGGCGTTTGAAGCGAGCAATGTATACGGAGGAAAGAAAAGTTTCCTCCGTGGCAATGTAACAGACAATGCTGGAACTAATAACATAGTTTGTTATATTGCACAAAGGATGATTCGAGATAAAAGCGAGGGATGGAGACATCGAATAGGTCTGCCTGATAGATGAAAATAACAGAGTACATAATTGCTTAATGACGCGTATAACAATGAATCCAATGGATAAAATCAGATAATTATGATTAAGTAAATTCATGTTATGTAAGTAATATTATAAATTAAGGAAAGAAACATAGATACAAATAATTCAATTATCACACACTAAGACTAAGCAGTGTTCACATAAATTTGTTAAAAAAAATTGATACTATTCAAAATAGAAATCTAAATTTGATATAAATTACAAAAATTCGTTAGTTCTGCTAAAATAAGTACCTGCGTATTGAATTTACCTAACTTATTGATTTTTGAAATTTAATAGAATAGATAATTATAAAGAAAAATTACTATAGAAACTCTAAATATAAATATCAAGATGGCTTGATTGATATATATTTAATAATAATAAAAAAAAAATATTATAATACTTTAATGTATAAGAAAGAGAATGGTACAATTTTCTTTTGCTCATTATACATCTTTTCATTAACGTTATAGTTATTTAAATTGATTTTGGTGTCTACGAAATATTTCTTTGAAGTACCTACCTACCCAACCTAACCTCATCTTTTTCTATGGTTCCGTTTCGAATATAAATTCAATTGAATAAAAATTATTGACACTTTCGGTTTCGTTATTCGAATGTACGAAACGTACGCAAAGTACAATTTTTTCCAACGAATCGACCGTCGATTATTCATAACAATTGACCGTCGCGTCGATTGTAGACATTACAATCGATAGTCGATTCATTCGAATAAATCGATTGATCTTAGAATAAATCGTCCATCACTAAGAGGACTATACCTCATGTTAACCTTTAACAAACATATTTCAAACTTAATAATTAATAAACGCCGGAAGCTTTTCCACTAGAACTACAAATAAAAGCTTATCTTTAATTGCCATAATACGTAAACGACGTAACTAATTTACATCAACAAGCAAATTACGATCCCGAAGGGCATAACATAACCTACCCAGATAATTTAGCAATAATATACGCCGTTCCAAAAATGGGACATCAATTATTTTCCCAGTTTATTTGGTACGAAAGGAATTTAGGTATCGCTGGGATAGTGGGCACAAGGGTTTACACCTGGGACATCGTTACGGCGGCCAAAAGTCCTTGGCTCGATAGGGATTTCCGGAATCCTTCGGTTTGATACGAAAACTAGGGGTGGCTTAGTCCTGATAGTTTTTCCCCGCGTTATGATCTTTGTGACCCCGATTAGATGTTTAGACAGGGCCATAAAAATATAAAGAGGGTTGTGAAACAAAAATACTGAATATATAGAGAAAGATTTTGAATCCATTTCTATACGTGTTATTTGCATTTTTTTATGTAGGAGTCATATTGTCAGGGTTTTATATGATTCGAAGGTAAAAAGGTAGGGTTCTTAAACGTTACCTATTTACACCATGATATACCGATTCAATTTTCCATATTGGTTGGAGAATGCGGGAAAGAGCTCCTAAAAATTCAAATTTCGTAATTCATAAAACAGGATATTTTTAAGGAAAAGGTTATAAGTCCCAAAGGGAATGATTTGATTACCTGTCATTACGTTTCCTTTTGGGACGCATGAAAGGCTATTATTGTGGTTTGCTTCTTGATTTTATTTGTATATTAGACCTACAAGTGCGAATTAGATACAAGATAGTCGTTGCCTTCCTTGTTGATTGAAAGTCACCAATTCAATTGCTACAGTTAAAGCCATTAGAAATCAGCTTTTCGTTTTGCAAAGTATAGAAATATTAGGAATTTTATTTATTAAAGACAATCACTTCTCTAAAGCTAAATGTGTAACCACTGAACTTGTCAGGTGGATACTCACCGGCTTACTCAGAGGAACTGATAGAGAACTCTTTCCCAGGGCGCCTTCCTACAGAGCTAGTTGGGTGTGTGCACGGGTAAGTTAGGGCTCTAATGAAAACAACGGGTAAGGTGTACACACATTTATTTATTAGGATACAACACAGAGCACAGAGATAGACGGTGAAGTTATATAAAGGTAGAAAGCGTAAGGTGGAAGTAGATACAGTGCTAAGAAAAAAAGCTAAACAGGTAGACAGACAGAAGTACAGTTTATGAAGTCACAGGAAAAGTAGAAATATAGGCAGAAGGACACACACAGTAGGTACGAGAATTACAGTACAAAGCTACTTAAGCGTAAACGTAACATGTACTGCACGTCACAATTGGGTATTTGACTGACTAGTCAAATTAGTTACTTTTTACTAAACGTCAAAACGGTAAGATAGAAGAAAAAATGTATGAAAATTTTATTTGTGACGTCATTATATTTATTACTCAAATCGTTTACTATTAAAGGTTGGGTGGACGATCAAAAACAAATAAGAACGTTAAAATAAGAACCGACGCAACGCGTTTCACTCTTTTACTATTTTTAATTTAATAAGTTCAACTAAATAATTTATTTTAAATACAGGAAAATACCCAATTGCGGCTACACAACAAGTAAGCAGTGAGTAGATGTGGCCTTGGAATTGCGCTGGGAAGACAAAAGGACATCGTCGGAAATCCTCTACCCTGCTGTTGCAAGCTGCGGATCCCTCGCTGTGTTCCCAGCTCGTTAGGTACTTGCGTGTTAGCCGCAGATTGATCTATGAAATCGTGACGACTTCAGTGGGCTCTCAAGTGCCAACTTAGAACCCTGTTGTGAAATAGTGCAACAAATGAGTTGCGAACAACATTAGTTCTCGGAGTACACAACACTAGTACTAGGCTCGGATTGAATCCTATTAACCAGAGAACTAAGAACTTAACAGTTTTTCCTGGGATCAGGTTTTCTTAAAATCACAAGGTGACACGGTGACCACTTTTGAGGTTGCAGAAAATAATGACTAAGCACAGAGAATGCTTCGATGTGAAGACAAGTCAAAAGGTGTCGTGAATCACGTAGCAGGTCTATTTATAGCTTTAATTTCGAAATTCCCGAATAATGTTCAAAATATACTCCGTCATTGTAAAACTAATATACCAACTCATTAGCTGACCGATGATAATAGACAAGGAAGACAAACCAATGAACACTCAACTAAGTACTCAAATATTTGACATATGAAATGCTTAAGGTATCATAATTCTTGGGAAGAAAATTGTTATTTATTTTATTATTGTTAGATAGTAAACAATCAATTCGATGCCTGAGTTGTATTATGGGACAACTAGCGCCACCCCAAATGCGGTCGAGAACTAACTTATCGGTCACCAGAGCCTAACAGTTCCGAGGGGATATGTTAGATGGCACTAAAACATGAAAAATCGATATGATTCCATATGTGATAAAATAAAATGTTACAAATGAAGTGAATGAACATTCTGAGAGCAGGGCAGGAAAAATTTATCCATACTTAATATTATAAATGCGAAAGTAACTCTGTCTGTCTGTCTGTCTGCCTGTCTGTCTGTCTGTCTGTATGTTACGCTTTCACGCCTAAACCACTGAACCGATCTTGATGAAATTTGGTACAGAGGTATATTAGAGCTTGAGAACGGACATAGGCTACCTTTTATCACGAGAAAGGGGGTTTAAGGGGGGGAAATAGGGGATGATTTTTTTTGTGAAAGTTTGACATTTCTGAAGATATCTTTAAGAAATTTGGTACAGAGGTAGATTAGAGCTTGGAAACGGAGATAGGTTACCTTTTATCGCGAAAAGGGGGGTAGAAGGGGGGGAACTTGGGCCTTGGGATAAAAGTTTGTCATTTTTGAAGATTACCTGATGAAATTTGGTGCAGAGATAGCTTAGAGCTTGGGAACGGACATAGGCTACCTTTTATCGCGAAAAGCGGGGGTAGAAGGGGGGACTAGGGCTTTGGGATGAAAGTTTGTTATTATTATTATTTATTAGTTTGACAGTTTTGAAGATATCCTGATGAAATTTGGTACAGGGATGAATTAGAGATTGGTAACGGACATATGCTACCTTTTACCGCGACTTATGTGGTAAAAGGGGGGGGGGGGATAAGGACTAGATAGTTAATATGAAAGTTTGTCATTTTTGAAAATATCCTTATGAAATTTGGTACAAAGGTGAATTAGAGCCTCGGAACGGACATAGTCGAGTAGCAAACCAAATATAGAAGCGAGTGGAGAGGCGAGTAGAGATTGTTATAGGGACGAGTGAATAGGCGTGTAAAGATCAAAAGTCGAGTAGAGTCGACTACAGGGGCGATTAGATATGAGAGGAGAGCCAGGGAAGAGGCGAGTATAGAATCAAATAGAATGCAGTAAAGGGTTGAGTAGAGAGGGGAGTGGAAAGATGAATGTAGTGGTGAGTAGAGATCGAATAGAGAGTTGAGTAGAGGTGCGAGTAGATAAGCGAGTGGGGAGAGTCAAGTAGAGAGGCGAAAAGAGAATCGAATGGATGGGCAAGTAGAGATACCAATGGAAAGGCGAGTATAGAGAAGAGTACAAATTCGAGTAGAGAGGGGAACAGAGAAGTCAGTAGAGAGTCGAGTATAAATTCAAGTATAGAGGCGAGTAGAAAGTCGAGTAGAGAGTCGAATCTAGAGGCGAGTAGAAAGTCGAGAACAGACGTGAGTACATAGTCGAGGACAAAGTAGAGTAGAGAGGCGAATTTAATGCTCAATAGCGTCCACTCAACACTAAGCGATAACCGACATCCACGTGGGCGGAACCGCGGGCAACAGCTAGTAAAAAAATAAATTAACAACGTTAGTTACAAAACTTTTACGCATTTAGACAGGATTATAAATGAATCAGATTTTAGTAACAACAAACCAGTCGGTGATGATGCGGAGGAATTTTATAACGCATTATTTATGAGAATATTTTATTCTGTTATTTTAGTTGTAGTTTCTAGTTTATTTCAGTTAAAGTTCCTAGTTTTTAATTTAATTTAGTGTATTTGCAATATTATACTATTAGTAACCAGTTACAATCTTCATAATAATTAGAAAACAAGAAAGGTTGTTCCAAACATTTACGATAAATTTAATACCTTTAACCGTTTTTGAGTCTAAAATATGTTAAATGGATCGTCATTACTCTACCCTTCCCTAATTTGCAACATATTCAGGTCAGTTTCCACTCTACATAACAAATTTGATGTGATTGATAACTACCACTATATTATTTAGAATACGTAAAGCAAATACTTACTATAACTATAACTAACTATACTATAAACATTAGGAACATCTTGTCATTGAGTGTATTATAAGTTTTGTTGTTATTTAATGTAATAAATTATTGCCAATCCTTAGCCTTCTGCATCCAGTCTGTACCAGTCACTTTTTTCAGGTCCTCAGTCTGGCTAGAGGGCTTCCTACCTCCCGTTTATCTTTTCACGATTGTCGGTAACTTTAGTTCTTTGTCAGATGAAACGTATTTATACTACAATTCTTGCAAATTATTCGTGTGTAACTAATTGATCTTGTCTCTATTTTTACAAGCTTTTATTTTTAACTTGCAATGTATGTTTGTTCGGGTGGAATCTTACAACTCAATTTTAAGGCACTTGCCCTCAACCGATTGAGCTGAAATTTGGTATGCACGTTCAGTTCGGATGACAATGCAAGAAAAAAAAAGGAAAAAAAAAAGATTGTTTTTAAACAGGTTTTTCTTTCAAATATTCTTGTTTTATATTCAATTGGTTAAATGTGGAACGTTCTATTTTCAATTTCATACAGTTTGAACTTTTACTTTAACTTGGCAAAAAATATGATCAATAATGGTGAGTTACATTTCACATCTTATAAAAAGTAGATAATATACAGTACTACTGAATACCAACCGCGCATTAAAATACCAAATCGTATTTGAAATAACATATTCTACGATACTGTGTTTTCCTAAGTATTTAATTCTGGAACAGCCCTATTCAGCAACCTTATTCAAATGCAATTTTAAGTACCTAAAGGTAAATAAAATCTCTTTCACCAATTCTGAATTGTGTGCGTACAAAAGCCTGATCTGTACCAGTTTTTGCTGTCCCGGGGGTGTCACCGCAAAGTTTGGTTACTGTTGTCATAGTTTGCAAGTTTATCATAAGCTTGGGATACTAAACAATGTTAGCTACGTACCTATAATGTTTGCTGCTATTTGTCAACGTATACAAAGAACAAAATGTTAAGATCGATCGATATTGTGAAGCTGCAATTGTCATTCTCATTTCGCTATACGACTTCGCTCCAGTACTGTTAAACTGTATAATTATAAACTCGTTTTAGTCTCAAACAGATATCACTATGTTCTATGATAAGAGGATAGGTTAGTATGAGAGTGTTAGCACATCCATATCGTAAGTGTGTATAAAAAATCTGTCTAAAGGGATAACTCTATAATTCAATTAAAATTTGTTATTGTCATCGTCAGATAAGGTAACTAATTACTTGCCAAATGGTAAGCGATTAAGTACAAATATTACAACTAATGCTACCATATTTAGTTTATTTACTACTGAATGCTAATTATGGTAGGTTAGATCCAAATTCAAACCGATGAATACAGTCCAACCCACAAAAATCTCCAAATATATCTGTGCCAAGTAAATCAGATATAGGTAATAACGGAAATATCGTCTCGTTCGGAACTATCTAGGCCCATAAATGTTATTTATGCAAAACGTGCGTCACTTTTAAGGTAAGTCTAACAGATTTCAATAAAATTTATACAAAAATAGCTCTAAATATGTATATTCTTATCTTGCATCTTGCAAATAATTTTCTTCTTCTCTTGAAAAAATCAATTATGCATGAAACCACGGCACATAGTTAGTAAGTACATAATATAAAAATCTTTTTTATACCTGTAAAGTTTACAACATAAAAACAGGACAGCTGACCTAGTTATGTCCAATTTTCCTTTGTTGTTTAGTTAAATATTATTTGTTGAAGAGCAAACAATAGCTTTATCTGTCATTGTTGTCAGCTCCCAACATTTTTTAACCTTGAA
Organism: Eilema caniola; assembly: GCA_949126895.1. NCBI lineage: Eukaryota > Metazoa > Arthropoda > Insecta > Lepidoptera > Erebidae > Eilema > Eilema caniola. The sequence goes on along the minus strand of OX421460.1, from coordinate 7,263,220 downwards.
CTGTATGTGAAAAAATAATCTCAAAAATGTTTTCTCAAAACAATTTTATGTTCAAATTACATCGTGAAAATGTATAAATCCTTGTAACAAATTCAACAATTTTGCAGGAACGCTACTATAAAGGCGGGTACTAAATTGCGAACCACAAAAATTTCACAGCAAACGTTTTCCTTGGCTAAAGGGTGGACAGACAAAAAGGCTATGTTCATACTGACACTGTGTTTTTGTCTCGTCCGTCATACGGATGACAAGGGTTCCGGATAAGCTTCGCTTGTGTGCACCCCTTTAATTATTATTCTTGGTTTTTGCACGAATGATTCCTAAAATGGAATGGATGAACTGTGAGGGTACCGTTATACTAATAGCTTTACGACTTTGTACAAATTGGTGAGAGAATGGCTTATAAACATTATTGTAATTTTTATATTCTAACACCTGCATGGTTATGACAGGTTAAGCAGACATTTATTGTATAGTATTTCTATTTTGTGTTATTGAAATTTGGCTGCTAGTGACAATTTCCAAGTTTTAGCTGTGACCGGGATTGAAGGTCGGCAGAAGAGAGTTTATTGTGCTTGAAGATGACCAGGTTAGCAGAAGACGACTATTATCGTAGATTGTGGTTCGCTGTAGGTACTTTGTTAATCTTAATAAGAATGTTATATATTTGCCTTTTATTTTCGTTCTCGACGGAAAAGGGCAGACCTTGTTTAAATGAGTGCTTGAAAATATAGTAAAAAGCGCTCATTAGATGAGCAGAGTATTTTTGTGGAACTTATATAATTGATAAGTTATGATTTGTTTTATATAGGGTACGTCAATTAGACTTTACCTCACCTAATGGTAAGCTGAAGGCAAAGTCTCAGGAAGAAGGTCACCATTACAAACTCGTACCATGTTACAATTGTTGTATGAACATAATAACGGTATTATTTAATGTATTCTTATACCTAGTAAATAATTAAATAAACATCATATTTCTAAGGCTAACCGTACCTATGGTGCCAGACACTTCTTTTCAATTAACACAAAGTTATACTTCAATTAGGTACCAACATGGAGAATTATTAAAATCTAGTGTTATAGGTGCTTAACCTCATTAAAAAAACCGAACTTTGCTTAGTCTATGTAAACAAACCCCCATTTCAAGATGTTGGTCAAGAAAATCTTGAACATTTTTTTTATGCGATCATTTGTTATTGTTTCTTTTTTTATTTGTCTTTTAGTTTTTGGGTAATGGATCTGGCTCTTTCGTATATCATAATCGTATTTTATGCTTTCATTTTTCATACTTTTAATGAACGGGAATAGGTTTGGTTTTTTAATGCTGCTGAGCGTGCCCGCTTACTGGCAGTTGGAGTGTGGGAATCGGGTCTTTGGTTACAAGCTCTTCCATCATCTAACGTAGGGACTATGTTAGATGACATTACTTTCCGCATCGCGACGTGCCTCCGCCTAGGTGCGCCGTGTGTCTCTCCGCATCAATGCCGTTGTGGAGAAGCAGTTGACCGACTCGGACACCATGGCCTGTCGTGCTGCAGGAGCGCTGGGCGAATTCCACGGCACGCCAGCCTCAACGACATAATCCGCCGTGCTCTTGTCACCGCTGGTGTGCCTGCTGTGCTTGAACCAAACGGTTTGGCGCGCGACGATGGCAAGAGACCGGATGGTATGTCATTAATGCCTTGGAAAATGGGTAGGACTCTGGTGTGGGACGCAACATGCGTTGACACCATTGCCCCTACCCATATACCTGGCACGGCTGGTTGTGCCGGTGCTGCTGCAGCTTCTGCAGAGGCTCTTAAGCGGCGCAAATACTCCAATCTCATTGGAGATTATGAATTTGTGCCGTTTGGAGTCGAAACGTTTGGGCCTTGGGGTCCGAGCGCCCGCAATCTCTTCAGGGAGATTGCGAAGCGTATGGTCGACGCTTCTCGTGACCAGAAGGCTGGCCTCTTTTTAGGTCAGAGATTAAGCATTGCCATACAACGTGGCAATGCTGCCAGTCTTCTGGGAACGCTACCACAAGAGGCATGCGATGCGGATGAATTCCACGACGCATTTTAACTTTTAGTTTTAGTTTTTATTTTTTATTTAGTATTATGTATATATAGTAACTTTATTAATTTAATTTAATTTAATTTGTATATAATAGGTTTGATTTTGTAAACATAGAAATAATTTCTTTACTGTCAACTAAATTTCTTTTCGTTGCTTCTTATCTTTAAAGAATTAATACCTAAAAAAAAAAAAAAAAAAAAAAAGTTTTTTTTCCGTTTAATTATTTTATTTAAGCGTGAATGCTAGCCCTCTACTGCATTTATAGTACGATGGGGATTATTAAAGCAGCTTACAGCATGAATTAATTTTTAGTTTACGAAATCGTTCTAGCCCTCTACATTAGACAGAATCTCAAACTGTATACTGACGAAGCCTTCAGGCATCAAAGTTGCTGGTGCCAGTGCTACAAAAAGAGCTATTGTTCTATTATTAAGCAAATGCAATTGCTTAGCCTTTTGTGAAGAGCTTGTGCATAATGGAAAAAACATCCTTTTTTCTTTGCGTTAGGGAATGTGATTTGCAGTGCATTCATCGCCGCCATTTCATAATCTGTTTGAAATATTTCTGGATTCATATCCGGAATGCGTGCCTTTATCAGCCTAAACGGCCTTTCATATGTATACTGCTCCTTATTAGGTAATAGACAATATATTAATGGAGTAATGTAAGCCGTAGTTAGTCCGTGAACAGTGTACACCTGTTTGAAATTACACTACAAAGCACACTCTTAAATGTCCCATCTGCGAAGAAATTTCTTCATCCTGGCGTTAATCCCAGTCGCATCCGAAGCTATCAACTAGGAGTCTGGGTCCGCTTTTACCAGTCCAATTGCGGATTTGGCTAAACTTCGAAAATTTCCGTGAATCGACTGCCACCTGACCTCCACAACCCAAAGGCGATATCGAAGCATTGCAGTCAGACCAGCTGTTGGACTTTTGAGGGCTCCAACTACCCGTAACGACTGCCATAGATGTTTTTATGGCAACCGGGACCGACGGCTTAACGTGTTCTCCGAGGCACGACCAGACCAGTGCAAGTATCCATATTTATGAATACAAATATTTGCGCTGAGCGGAGATCGAACCCGCGCTTCCTGCGCAGCCGCCGCGTTCACTACTGCTGTGCCACGGAGGCTGTCATCTGCAAAGGAATGTCTGACATTTTTAATTGTTTATCGAGCTTCTGTACTACAGAACATTAAAATTTTGTCTGCGTTACCATCGTCACAGAGTAAGAAGTCGCGTGTACATTAGGATGCGACTTTCTTCTCTTCTTCTCTCTTTTAACGTTTCGTAATTTGGCAATATACCATCGTATTCAGTATCGGATTTGTATGGTAGCATCACGCGGTCGTATATTTGGGATGGGGCCCAAGTTATCGCAAAAGGCTTGTTTTAAATTCTCCTTAATCACCGCCAATTTGCAGGCACAGAAATCAGGTTGGCATGTATGGTCACTTATCCTTGTAATAGTTTCGTCATCTTCCATCTCAAGTGACAGATCCTGAGCATCGTCTATTAGAGCATCGCCAAATACTAGAGCAATTTTTATTTGATTTTTGGCGTGTGTGACTATGTCCGTTTCTGCACAACGAACAGGTATCCTATTACAAACATAATTATGTATTTTTCAAATCGATTAAGATAGGAAAAAGTGAATCGCTCAGGCGGGACTCGAACCCGCGATCTTGCTCTTACAGGGGGACAGCTCGATTTGAAAAGTTAGCATAGTAAATGCTTCAAAATTTCATTCAATATTTATGTATGCTTAAAACGGTTTTCATTTTATTAGAGTATGTGTATTGTATTTATAAGAGTGGTAGATGGTAATATCCCTATAGGTACGAGTTATGTCTATGATGTTGTTACAGACGAATGGCAAAATCGTTGGGAAAGGTCAATGAAAGTTGGTAACTGTTTTATGTTTATAATGGATTTCCGCTTTGTAACGCCTAATTCAATTAAACGTCAAATCAATTTTCCCCGGGACTCGACGAGTGTCCTGCTCGGAGTCTTAATGTGGTCACTGCTGTAAATCCTGGTGTATAAGAGTCACAGCGGTGCGAAAAATACATAATATAAAACTACATAATATACTTACCGTATTTTTAATTAACACAATGTCACTGTTATACTCCGCACGCCGAATGATGATCCCTATGACGTTTCAACTGACAGTTGTATTAGTTATGCGAAACAATTTCGATAAAATACTGTTTTTTCAGGCAAATGTCATGTCATTCAGCCAGGTCATTCAACATAATAAGCAATATTTATTTATTTTGAAAAAAAGACTACGCGCATTGATGGACATAAAACACTAGATAAAAAAGTAACAAACTTATGAGCCTCACTATATTTTAATGGACAATGCTTCATATCACTCAGTTCAAATTAACAAACCCCCCAGCAGCAATAACAAAAAAGCTGAAATTATAGAGTGGTTACACGGCAATGGTGTGGAAACTGACAGTCAGATGTTAAAAAAAGAGTTGGTTAGACTGTTGAACTTTCACAAACAACAGACGCACCCATCATATTTTTTGGATGAATTGGCCAAATCAAATGGACACACGGTAATTCGGTTACCGCCCTATCACTGCCAATATAATGCAATCGAGTTGATATGGGCGCAGATCAAAGGTATCTATATTTTTTATTTATATAATATTATGTATATGCATATATTTCTAAAAATAATTACTAAATGTACAAATATTTTCAGGTCATGCAGCTAGGCATAACACAACTCCGCCATTCACGGCAAATAAAATGATGGTTTTATTGGAAGAAGCTTGCGCTCAAGTGACAGCTGACGATTGGCGAAAAGTGGTCGAAAGAACGAAGAAAATTTGCTTACAAGACTGGGATCGAGATGTACAATACGACAATATCATTGACCAACCGTTAATAATAAACGTCACGGATAGCTGCATTTCAGACTCAGATTTTGAAGATCCGATTGACCCTGTATCAGATTCAGATTGATATAAATAAAATACAAACTCAAAGCATTTGTTTTATATTTCCAACAAATTATCGATATTTTGTTTATCGATGTGTCCCTTCTTAGTCGATAACAGCTTGACGACGTAACTTTTGCAGCACGTACCATGTACATTTGCATTGAGCTTTTTTCTATTATTTCCGAACATTACGTAATAATTTCTTAATATTCATTTTATAATTTACAATTGTACACAATTATGATTTTTTCGTCTTTTTAATGGACCTCTAAAGGATTTGATGTGATAGGACGTCAGTACAATGTTAAGCGCTAACGAACTGTCACAGGGATCATGATTCAGCGTGCGGATTATAGTGCTGTATTTTATTATACATAGTTATTATTAATTATCAATTCAATTCCATTCTTGGATAAGTATGCCTTTTGGAGTAGTAATTTTCAACTGTAATCTTCAACTTCAACTTCTTCGAAATTGCCACTGCAGCAAATCGCCGCAATTCACCAATGTCAAGTAATATATATTATAAAATTATTAATGGCGACAAGCCAATGTTGAGTGTACCAGAGCCAGCCAGTAAATTTGTTTCCGTGTGTTCGCACCCCATGAGATTCAGGTGGACGATCAGGACGTGTGGTTGAATTTTAGGGGGCGACCATAAATTATTGACTCAACTGTAATCTTAAATAGATACTGTAATTATACGACATCCACGACGTTCTTATTTTATTTTATGTACTATGATACGCTAGTACTATTATCTATTCTGTGACTATGATTAACCTTCTCGCACTTACTTACTTACTTACTTACTTCCAGCGGGGGACGCCGCAGACCGGACGGGTGATCTGCCCTTTTATGGGGGCCATTTCACCCAATTCCCCTAACCAAGGAGATAAGCTATGATTTTAAATAAAGATTTGTATGCAATGTATACTCAAATTATATCACGATATTATTAAGTAGGTCGTTAGGTACTTTAAGACTTTTTAACATGACTATATTAAATTAGGCATCTTTATATTACCGAAACTATATTTCACAAAGTACAGCAAGCTGCGATATGACTGTAACAAAAACGAAAATGTAGGCATAGTGCGACTACGTGTTTGGTTTGGAGGTTTTATGAAGCAGGCGTTATACTACTAATTTTATTAAAACGTAAAAACGGCAATCAAGGCCTATAGTTGGCATCTCGCTACAAAATCCTATAATTTAGGTGTTACAAATTATCAAATATTTATTTACCAGGAACATCAGATCATCTGCGTAAAACTATCAAAGTAGCGCACAGTTATTTTGAGTACATTAGCGCAATAGAGACCTCAATTTGTGAGTTGGGAAACAGTTTAAAACTACTATGCAGCCCCAAGCGGGGTTGATGTTTTAAACTGTGTTCGGAACACTTAGTGGCGTGGAGAAGTTTACATTGTTTTAATTTTAACTATATGCCAGTTTATGTATAATGTAGAACAGGGATGCATTTTAACCTTACAAACAACAGGTTGGGTAATTTCAGTACTCTATAGAAGCTTTCAGGTTGTGCAGTAAAAGGTTATGCTATGAAATTATGTATAACATAAGTAGTAATGTATTTTAAAATTAAATATATCACATCTTTAAGTTTCATTTGGATATATGGAGCTCCAACGACATCTTCAGGGCCCTAGCTCTCACTCTCTTCTTCACCTTTTCTTTCTATACGAAGTAGTTACTTATGATCTGATTGGTTGTCTACAAAAAAATATATTTCTATGTTTTATTTTAGAATCAAGTTCACAATGTTAAGTCCTCTCTATGACATTACGATCTGGGTCGGTCGTGACGTGCAAGTTACTTTTAGCGAGACGGTTTAGTGTTTAATTTCAAGTGTATTAGATTACCGTGAGCCGCTGTTGACTATTAGTACAATACTAAATTTTAACGATGACAACTTTTCCTTTATTTCTTTCAGCGCGAAAATAAAAACAAATTGTCTTTCGTTCTGAGTGATAATGGTGTAAGTTGGACACGGTTCAGGTTTATAAAAATAAAATGGAACGGTTTCTTCATTCTAGGATAGCGAAACTTTTTTTTAATAAATATGAATTTTGTAAGTAAACAGAGCAGCATCCAAAATAAGTATAGCTGAACACTATAGCTGCGATTATGAGTTCTAGAATTTAAACATAGTAAGATCACAGTAAGATACATTAATATTAAAGTAACTATCAGTGATTAGATACATGAAGCTAAAACTTATATAATATATGAAGTTAGCAGTACCTTTCAACTAATTGATTGTGCCTCACATTCCAACATTATAAGGGGTGCAATGTTCACAAATTGAACATCACAGGTCCGTAAAAGTTACAACATTCTTTCATACACTTTGACGCCTCTGTTAGTTTTATACGACGCAGACTTTATAGGATCAGTGACCGGCTTCATATCACTTTAGTAAATGAAAATCTTGCTTGTTTATAGTGTATAATATGTACATGTGAACGATATTATTAATGTTTAGTGCACGTATTCACGGTGCAGTCACCGTGCCGCATGACTCTGTAAATCTCTGTAAACTTCACTCCGTCGCTTATTCTCAACGATTACCACTCAAATGACCACAACTGGTGGTCATTGGGACACAATACAAAAAAAATTCGCCCCCAACATTGGCGGCTAGAAAAAAAATTTCGCGGTGTTGGTGAAGTCTACGAAATATCGTAGCGCGATGTCGTTGTGATGTAGGTGCATTGAAGATCAAGGGCCGTGTTCTTGCACGCTTATACATTTTTATAGAATACATGCGATTGCTATGTAACTTCGTTTATAAAAATATGTTGGTAGGACACGACGGTATTTCCGTCTAATTGAGCAGACTGAGGAAGTATCTCCGCCCTACAGAATATCGCGGCCATAATAACCTCGTGTTGTGTTCCCGAAGTTGAGTAGGGTAGCCAGAGCTCACTGGAAAATTTTTGTGCTATCAGTGGGAAGAATAAAGGCTACTCTTGCTTTGTCTTTTACACTGACGGCACAGGGTCGGCAGCACCAGTGTGACTCCCCTGGTGTTACACACTACCATAGGGCTATCACTTTCTATCAAGTGGGCCGTGAGATTGTCGGTCACCTCAGTTGTATAAAAAAATCTCTCGGTTACCGGGTTCACGGTCACAAGGGCCACGTTTCATATTTATGCTATAAATTCAATACAATGCAAAGATTTTAAAAATAAAATAGGATATTTTTCTTAGTACATTTTTAAGGTTAGCTGTCTTGTCACTGATAAATAGAGGGTACCTTTGGGAGGATTTACGTTAAACTTTGCCAAAAGGAATCTGAGCTGTGGCGATTAAAAGTGACAAGTGGCCCCTATTAACCGCATTTACATTTCTAGGCGGACACTCTGTGTATATATGTAAATAAGCTTAGATAAACAAAGTAAAATATACCTAAATAAATCTACAGACTTCTTTAATACTGTGCTACTGACAGAGCTTTTTTATTTGATATATGACCAAAAATGGAATTGGGTTTGATACAAGTACTGTACAGCGAATTATCTGTGGCCTAAGATGCGTCATAGATGTTAGAAGTGCTATGAATTGGAGATCAGTTGTTGCCTTTTTTAATTTTCATAACGTATTAAAATGATTAGAGGAGCCCATGTAACAAAAATGTTTAGTATTGTACGTAAATCACACAGTACCTACCTATTCATTAACTTACTCAAACAAATTTGAAGGAAATTAATATACCTTAAAAAACAGCCGTTGAAATAGAAGAAAGTTTTAAAAGTAACATTGTTTTCTTTTTTGTTACTGGTAATACAGTTTAATTTCACTATAACTTGAATGTAAATATCACGCGAAGCGCATATCAATCATTATCGTCCCGCTAATGAGCTACACGATTTTTGTATTATCTTTTTATGAACAAATACGCATATTTGAAATTCAATGTACATTTGATGTCAACTTTTAAAGTGGGAGTAATGTATTTGGAAACTTTTGAAATTATTGAAGTATTTTTTAATGCTAATAGTATTTTGTATTAATAATATGCCACCCTCCTTCATATGACATAGCCAACTTCTTCTCTAAATCCCTCTAGACAAGTGGCAATTCTTTGGCCGGCGTTAGGTTAAATGGAATGAAGAATGTATGGGATTTGACGTATGTGACAGTCGTTAACGCCTGTCATAAACGTCAAATCCCATACATTAGTCATTCTATTCTACCAGACGCCGGCCAACGAATTGCCACTTGTTTAGAGAGGCAGTTGAATGATGGACAAGGTTATGGTGCAGGCTTTCTTCTCAGGGTTAAACCACTAATTTATGCGTTTTATTGATTTATTGATTTAAAAATTATTATTACAATATTTTACATCGGTAAATTTATACGTTTGTTCCTGTAAAGTAAAGTAAACTCTCGGATACAACAGTGAACAACACTAAGACGATGATATTATGATTTCATGCTTAAAAAGATTCCACTAGCGATGTTTCAATTCGCACATTATCGATTTAAAGTTTGTACTCATATCGAGTCAATATTCTTTTCAGTAACCATCACTCTCTTATTCAAACTTTAGCTCAACACAATAAGGTACTGTTAAAGTAAAAAGTTGCAGTATTGTGTATGGCACAAGTTTGGAAGTTAGGCAAGATATAATATTTATCCACGGATCTACATGTTGATAGAATTGAGGTTTGATTGAAAATTTTGACGTTAAAGATTCTTTTTTTGGAGTAAGTTGATGGTTTGGCGGCAATAAGCCTCTTGGGCTCAATTCGTGGGATCAATCAAAATCAAACTTCTGACTTATGAATTCTGATAATGGAAATGCAAAATTTGCATCTCATTAAAACCATAATTCTTGTCAAAAAAAACCAAGTCTGATGATGACCAAGTCTCAAGATGAGATCCATGTAAAACCAAGTCGGTTATTAGTTTATTCAGTCCCTACTTAAGTGACCTTCTTTCTTAATATCAAATTATAATATTATCTAATATCGCAATTATCTAACCTTTCTTTTGATAAGGCCGTCAAGCCGAGTGCCACCATTGTTAACGTGGTACGTGTATGTAATGGTGACCCTCTTTCCTGAGACTTTTCCTTAAGCTTACCATCAGGCGAGGTGAAGTAAAATTGACGTGTCCTATATAAAAAAAATAAACTCATTGTACCTACTTTAAATTATTTATATTGTGCAGAAAGTTTTCATACATATCGAGAACTACGAAAATTAGATCGACTTCTTTGATGACCTAGGCAGGCACTAAGATAGGGTTTTGAAAAATTCAACCCAATTCAAACCATTAGTTAAGGGATTTTAATATCTTTCCTTCCTTCCTCTCCAAAATCTTCAGAACACATCATTACCACTACAGCATAACAATAACAGCCTTGGAATAGAAATTCGCTGTGCGAGAGCGTTCAGGACACTAGCCTAGCGAAAACTCGGAGTCCTGTTTAAAGTCAGATAGTTTTTCATGCCGGAGCAGCGGTATCTTTTGTTATGACGATCGCTAATCGTGGCATACTGATGGTTTGTATTCAAATTTACATAGACTTAATCAAAAAGATTTCAGCGTCATCTATTGAGATTCCTCGAGTTTAGTACACAGAATCGTTAGAATCGAATTGCGATGTTACCTCTATGACTCTACCTATATTATCACTACCACACCAACATGATGAACTCCTTCAACTAATCTCTCATTATTCTTTTCCTACCCAGAACAACCTGCCACACGTTCCCCTTCCGTCATACACAATAGGTAACGCGACGGAACGCTGTGTGGTTTTAGTAGGTTCCATTCCGACTAAGCTAACTACGTCATCGCTAGCCGTGGGGTTTAGATACGAATAAAAAAACTAGGGTACGGTCAATTATTTAACTGAATTTATAAAAAAAACATAGTATGTTGATGAAAACCCGTAAAAAGTCTACTAAGAAGATATAAAGGAAAAATATTAAAATGTGTGAAAGTTTGGTGCAGCTTAGGTAATGGAAAAACCACTGTATGTACCCCAAACATTTGAGAGTAACCATGAAAATGTTAAGAAGTAGGTCTCGATAGTAGTACATATCCCGTATGATGCCAATCCATTAATGCTGGGTTAGTGGATGTAGTACTAAATGTAACCTGCTGGATAAAAATTGGGTGCCTTATGCCGTGTAGAAGGGCAAGGTCAGGTGCCACAAAGACTGAAGAGAGGCAGGAGCTTCTGCGCGTGCGTTACCCCTATCCCAAGCCAGAATGGACTACTGAACCACTGAAACGTGAACAATCTTTTATCCTTTTAGATCAAATGGAAGTTCTTGAACAGACTTTGGACACAGGTTAGCCGAAGCAAAGAAAGCTGGTCTTGTTGGGGATTCTCAAATGGTTTGGAAACAATGGCCCACATTTTAACGTGTGCTACATGCCCATACCCATTATACCGGAGGATCTCATATGCGCCTACAAGAACGCTATCCAGGTCGCATCACACTGCGAGAACAGAATAATAATAATAGACAATAAATGCATTTTTAACATTTTTTGGTGGTAATTGTACCTACGTCAAGACTACTTGGGCTAGCGGGTTCACCTTCTCCGTCTGAAAACTGCAGATATTCGTGAAAATCTACTTTGTAATAATGTTATGTTCAATACAATTAGCTCGATTTTGCGACTACTCCTATTGAACGTACAATAACATACACACATACACAAATGATGCTCGAACATCAAAATAAATAGCAGCCAAAAGAAAAAAGTTCCACTGACAATCATCATCAAAATATTTAATACTTCCTTCACGTAATTTAAACTTTTTTTAAATAAAATCAGATTGAGCTTTCAAACATGTGTCAAAACAAAACGTCATCAAAAGAATAAAATCAAATCAAAAGCACTCACACACACAAACATACGGCTATCGATACGGTTCGTGCGTGCGAGTGCTTCGAAACAATTCACGATTTTCCGAAATTCGACCCCTAACGGGGTGAAAAGGCATTCTGGCTTTCTGGGTCCAAACTACTTCAAATTTTGAACAAAGAACACATCCTCCGAATTTCAGGTCTCTCCGATAGCGGATTAGAAAGTGCGTTGATACCTCAGTCATTCAGGACAAAGGATTTTGTATAATAATATAGATGTTTATGGGTACACTGATTAATTAACTGCAATTGTAAATTTGTAATTCTATTTATTCATATGGGATTACAAAGTTATTCGTGCAGTTAATGTATCTAGAAAACTGGACCGAAATTGAATAATATTTTAGTTTTTCCCTAATTCATATACTAAACACTATTTATATTCTAATTTTGAAGCTTCTGTGTCAGCTAGAAGTATTTAATATATATATTATATAATAATTATAATATATAATAATATTAATATATATATTGAATTTCAAGAGAGCGAGTAGAGACGGTAACGAGAGAGGTAGAGTAAAAAAGGCCTGAACTGCCTCGAGAAAAGGATGGTATGGCCGTGCCTTTTTTGGCTCGACTTGGCGGGGGCTATCACATTTTAGCTCAAACTAGACTTTACCTTTAGCTTACCATCAGGCGAAGGCGAGATAAAGTCTCAGGAGAGAGGGTTACCAGTACTCAGTTTAACGGCCTCATCAGATGCTTTTTCCCCGATTATTTGCAGTTAATTAATCAGTGTAGATTACCACCAGGCGAAGGCGAGGTGAAGTCAAACAAAAGTAAAATAAATCGCAGCATTCATGACTGATGGATGTCCTTTGCAAGAGTATCATACTGACAGAGTCTGGTTTTCCATCAGCCAATAGACGTCCACTGCTGGACATAGGCCTCCCCCAAAGAGTGCCATGACGACCGATCTTGAGCCTTCACCATCCACCGACTTCCTGCGACCGCTTTAATGTCATCGGTCCATCGAGTGGGGGGCCGTCTGGTTACTCCTTCGGTAAACAGAAATACAGGCACGACTACTTGTTCAACTTTGCATTGAGTATTTTAGAGCTGCGGTAATTATTGAAATGTAATATTCAATAACTTTGGTCGGAGCACCGATTTGTTAGGAAAGTACTTCAGATTTGGCTTTTAACTACTTTTGGTGGGTTTTCAACATTTCTGGCTATTATATTGCCAAACTCCTTCAAACCGTATTGAGAATACGGTTTGAAGGAGTTTGGCATTCCGATAATTTGCAAAATATAGTCTAAAATGATATTCCATGAATTGAAAACTGCAGTGAAATAGCCTCTATTGATGGCACTATGGGACTATATATAAATGCGACTGATAAGGATTTTTTAGAAGAGTCCTATGAAAGGAATTCGATTAGAGAAGTGGCTTATGGCCATATAAAACAGTGAACAATAGTAGGTACCTACATATAATATGGACCTTTCTTAAAATTTTCAATTATGATCTACTATACTGCCAGTGAAACAGATGAGGGTTGGACATTATCTTTTCAGTATCAAATATCTACAATCTCTGATTTATTCATGCGCACTGAGTAATAGTCTGTAATGCCCTTTGAGTTATTCTCGTGAATCATGAGTAGGGCCTACTCATTTCTCATTTGGAACGAAGTGAACAAATTACAAGTAGTTACCGTGGCACTAACGTCCGAGTTTTGGACCTACTAAGGGTTGACTATGTCATGCACAATACAAAAGAGACTTTCGAGTGAGGACTTATAGAAATTTAATATATAAAATTCTCGTGTCACAATGTTCGTTATCACGTTCGTCGTTTAACGCAGATTTTGTTCCGGGGTTCTTATCGTTCGGTAGTCGCACGTATCACGGTGAAGTTAGTTTGGACTTCAAATATCTTGATGGCACCCCAGGAGTATGTGTGATTTAAAATAGATAATGATTTCGTTGATTGTACCTTGAGATCCAATCCTACCTAATATAAAATTGTGTGTTCATTATTAATTTATTGCACTTTTAGCCAAGCTGTAGATAAAGTTTGGACCGCAAAAATTTTCTACAATAGAAATGGTCTCCTTAAAATAAAAATATGTAAAGTGAGAATAGCTGGTAGGGGTGTTTCTCTGAATGATGTGAAATAATGCGCGCAGGTTTCCGTCATTACGCAACCTAAACGAGATTGTTCAGGCAATGAGTGCTGTATTGTTTGTTTGTTTGCCACAACCATTCTTCAGTCCTCACTGACCCTCAGGTGGAAATACAAGGTAATTTTATGGTAGGGTTTAGGGTAAATGGCTTTATGGAGAAAGAAAATAGCTTTGCGTTTCAAAAAGTAAGGTTTGATTAAATTGGATAGATTGTGCGGCTTGGAGAAACTAATGGCATAATTTAGTTTCATTTGTGTTTCTTTTCTTTGAATATTTTGTTATTTCATTTTTTATCTATAGTAGGTAATCAATATAAAAGTAATTTTGAAAATATATAGGTGAGTATTGACTCTGATTATTACTAGTTGGGTAGCGTAACGGTAGCGATTGTGATTGTGCATTTCACTTTATTTCATTCATTATGTTGCATTTCATTCAATTCTGGCTATATCTTATGCTCTTCCTTTCCACAAATCTGGTTATTTTAGTTTTAACAGCAGCCAAAATAAAATAATTTTTAATTACCATTCAAACTCTAACGCCAACACGCAAACCTGCGCCAAAGAACCGTCCGTGCAAATCAGCAGGTGGGCATACACACCGTCATTATCATAATCATTGGAGATTGTATTATATTCAACTGTACATTAATTAAATAGATGTTGTTTTTAAAAAATAATACTTTTTAATAATTAAAACATGTCACTCAAAATGGCTGCCACATTTTGTCATAAAGCAAACAGCTTTTCCAGTAAAGTCTAGACTTAAAGCGATGAAATGTTAAATAACTAAGAACAGCTTGAATTTAGGTCACGTAATGCAATACTGTTGCATAATGTTACATTTTCACTTGCTACTTTAACACATATGCTTATAATATCTTGCATTATCTTAAACATACAATGTTTGTTAAAGGAAACATTGTTATTTTGACGACAGAAGACAAAAGACTTTTAGATATGCTATACCTTTTCTATTTTGGCTTTAGGCAATTTAAAATATTTCTTTTGACCTTCATGAACTAGAAGCACATGCTTAGTTCGGTTTAATACCTCAAAAAGAGAAAATGAAGATATCCGCTCAAGTTAAGATGTATATAAAAAAGAGTTCGTGTAGTATTTAATCTTACTTCAACACTATCTGAAAGTTTTAGTATTATACTTACTGAAAACAATCTAAATAAACTACGTACCTTCTGTGGAATCGACATTATAGGCATATTATATTTGAACAACCGACGCGCCAATTAAGATTGATTTTTCCTATTATTTATTACCTACCGCAAGAAAAATTTTAGAAAACAAAAATACATAAATGTTTTTGAACAGTCTTCACAAATACACGACTTTACGATCTTCCATAACAAAGTCGATGTACCTATTACACAAAAGATCCAATAAGGTACTTTGACCTTAATTACTTACATCTTTGTTTTTGTTCTCCAATCTGATATCCCGTATCAAAACTTTTCATATTCTATTACGGACTTCCCTCCCTCCTCGCAATAAACACTTTTTAATATTCTAGCCTGTTGACTACAAAGCAATCGCTTGAAAATTTGTCCTCTTGAGCCTGAGAGTGCGGCATCTCTCCCAGATATGTTGAACTCTCGAAAACCGGCGCCAGACACCGAACAACCTATATCCTGACGTCATTCAACTTGAAGTGTCAAACATTTTGTATACCATAAAGCTTTGCGTGCAGCACAATCTACCAACATTACTTGAGCTGCCGTGTCATCTCCAAAACTATTTCAATAAGGCGACAGAGCAGAAGTTTGGAGAGAACTAAGGATCTAGTTTAGATGGGCCCCACCATCAGTTATTGCGTCGTGTCAAGCTATTTCTTATTTTAATCGAAGTAAACTGGTTCTTACTGCATGGGTTTAAGGGTGTGTTTGATGCGTGGTTATTTTGAATATTGGTACAATTGTTGGTCGTGTTACATTGGAAAGGAACTCAATTTCACGGTAGAAATCCATTCATAGTTGAAGTATAAATACTATCATAGATAAGCATAGATATTAGAAATATTCAACATCAACTTAAAATTTAACAAAATTTTTATTCACTTTGGTTAAAAAAGTAAAACTTTTAGGAATTAAAACTTCACAGGTCAGAGCGGTTTCTATTTCCAGGTATTTATACTTATCCCATAAAAATAACAATACTTGTCTAAAACACCAAGTGTCCCTGTTCTACCGTAAAAAGTTGTGAGATCCATGTTTGACTTAATAAGTCAATTGAGTCCTTACTAAAGGGACCTTCTGTCTTAACTTGTTACGTAATAATTATCTTACCTAACAACATCTTATGTGACCATATCAATATTAAAAATCTTTAACGTTTTTAATAAATAGATGTCGTTTCTAACTTATCTTTTTTAATACCACATTGGTGGCACATTTTGTCACGCAACAAATAGCTTCTCCAGGAAAGTCTGGACTTAAAGCGCTGAAATGGTAAATAACTAGGTACAGTTGGAATTTAGGTCACGTAATGCAATACTGTTGCACAATGTTACTTTTTCACTCGACACATATGTTTATAATATACTGCATTATCATAAACATAGAAGGTTTGTTAAAGGAAACATTGTATTTTTGAAGACAGAAGACAAAGGACTTTTAGTTATGCTATCTTTTCTATTTTGGCTTTGAAGTAGGCGGAATGTTCCGCCGTAGATGACTCCGCTGCCTCGATCGCCTATGGCAACCGGCGTGGTAATTGACGACGACGTGCCCGAGGTCACTTGGATAGAACTAGAGCTGGCGGTGCGAAGAATGAGAGCCAAGAAGAACACCGCCCCGGGACCCTAGTGTCATGGGTAAAGAAAAACCCCATGATACTATTAGTAGTGCCAAGCAGTAGTGCAACGGGCAATACAGGGAAATTCAGACTTGTATTTTTTGATTAAGTTAAGTGGGGTCGAAAATGGCCTAAACTGCTTCGAGAAAAGGATAGTACGGCCGTGCCACCTTTTTTGCTCGAATTGGCGGGGACTACCAGTTTACATACTTTTTTGATGATATCATCAACAATTCAACTGAAATGGTTATAATATAAATAAATAAATAAATATTCCACACAACGCTATCTAGAGCCACGGTAAGCATAGCTTAACTTGCTAGTATTATGGAATCTAGAATGCGGATAAACAAACTACTTTTTTTGTTAATATATACGTATTATACATAGAAACACCCAGACCAATGCCAATATACATATTTATGCATACAAATATTTGCACTGAGCGGGGATCGAATCGATCGCCTGCTACGTAGCGGCCGCGTTCACTACCGCCACGCCACAGAAGCTGTCAAATGTCAAAAATATGTATTATCAACTATACCATAAAAATCATAAAGATCTCTTTCAGTTTAGCCACTTCAGAAAATTATTGTTGTCAGAATTAAAATATTATATAGTTTTCCTAAAAAAATAAAAAAAAACATTATTATGAAAAGATCTAACACTAAGACCTCTACTCTAAAAACTGTTATAGAAAGTGTAAGCCATTACTCTGAATATACGAAAGTTGTCAAACACGCTTAATTTACAAGCATATACGAAGTGAGCGGAAAGTGGCGGAAGCAGCATCACCATTTCCACATACATGTGTAGTTTGTACAAAATATACCCAAATACATCACAACCTTCAAGATAAAGGAAAACATCGAAGGAAAGCCACGCACTAATAACAAATTCCATACGTGCGTAGTATTCTAAATTGGTACAAGTTTACTAACACCTGACACTGTTTTCATACTACAAAAATGCAGGCTGGAATACACTTGATGTGAGTAGTTCTAATGTGTAATTGCCATTGTGAGAACTGGGCAGTTTGTATAAGACTTAGACTACGAGTGTAATAACGATTGCATGGATGGTGAAGCGGTTTGTTGTACTATTACCAAATGCATTATGTTGTTCTATAGAAGCACTACTGCTAAAATAGTTTTGTGGACGTTTTGCTTCCATGGCGTATTACTTTCGGGTCATTCATAACAATCCATCTTTTTGATTTTCTTACGCTTCTTCGTAAGGTCTACAATTATAAATTGTTGTTTATAACTTTTGTAATAGTAACAATTTAACTGATATTTATGTGTATGTTGTTGCATCTTCACTCGCAGTATATTAAACCAAAAACTGCGTAATATTCTAACTTACTTTTGGAAATTTCCTCCACTTAGATTGCTAACTCTAGCATCGTAGATTGTACGTATCTTATTAAATGTTTCACTTGGGTCATAGGTACTATTTAGAAGTTTTTTTTTGTAGTTTTTTTGTGGGCTAGTGGTGAGACAGGTGTAGACGCGAGTAGATAGGCGAGTGGGGAGAGTCAAGTATAGAGAGGCGAACAGAGAATCGAGTGGATGAGCGAGTAGAGATGCGTGAAGAGAGGCCAATGGAAAGGGGATTATAGAGGAGAGTACAGAGTCGAGTAGCGAGGGGAGCAGAGAAGTCAGAAGAGAGTCGAGTATAAATTCAAGTATAGAGGCGAGTAGAAAGTCAAATATAGAGGCGAGTTAATAGTCTAGGACAAAGTTGAGTAGAGAGGTGAATTTAATGCTCAGTAGCGTCGGCTCAACACTCGATAACCGACATCCACGCGGGCGGAGCCGCGGGCAAAAGCTAGTCTATGAATATTTACTGATATTATTAACATACTAATAGTAGCTGCAAGGGCAGCTAGTGGTTTAGCGTTTCAAATATAAATCTCAAATCTTTAAGATCTGAAATGCCGTTAAGACGGGCCAGATTTATGTTACCTATGAATATAAATTAAGAGAGCCTACATAATGGTCTTGTAGTTGGTAATTTTCTTTACACACGACCGATGAAATAAGTAGGTCCCTTTACATGGTGACTTATACCTTAGCTATACGTAGGTACATTGTTAGTGATCATGTTGTTTGATAACATCCAGCTGTGTGTGCTAAATATAAAAATCTACAATTTTCATCTGTATCTTTCTCACGTTAATAAAATAAAAATGTACAAAGTAGTAGCAATATAGTAATAAATTTGAAGCATCTCAATCCTTCTCATGAAAAAATAGGTATCTTTAAGGTAACGATGTTACAAACTCACCGACAGCTTATGACAATGGCAAGGGTGTCTTTATTTATGATACTGCAACCACTTCTTTATCGTCCAGTACAGTCAGTTATAAAATGATTCGAGAATGTAGAATGTTGACAATAATCTAAAACCCTAAACAATCTGAAATCACTAAAACTAATGGGCTATATATTGATGATTAATTGTGGATATTTTCAATATGGTTTTATACATCTAATCGGAAGTAGCAGTAAGTAAAGTCTAAAGATAGACAACTAAATATGAAGGCCATAATCAATACTTAGCGAGATAAACAGGTATGGTATTAGAACTACAATAAAGAGAACTATTTTAAGATGTGTCACAAGAAAACTATTTTAAGAAGACAGCCTCCGTGGCGTGGCCGTAGTGAACGCGGCCGCTACGCAGGAGGCGCGGGTTCGATCCCCGCTCAGTGCAAATATTTGTATGCATAAATATGTATATTTGCATTGGTCTGGGTATTTCTATGTATGATATGTATGTAAAAAAAAACGTATCTAAGTATGTTTATCCGCATTCTAGATTCCATAACACAAGCTAGTTAAGCTATGCTTACCATGGGTCTAGATAGCGTTGTGTGAAATGTTGTGGAATATTTATTTATTTATTTATTTATGTGTAATAAACATGACCACAGCCACAGAATAGATAATAGTCCACAGCTCCACAAAACTATCAAAAGATTATATTAACCGATAAAAAGGGGCAAAATAGGGTACATTTTATTAAATGGAATAATACAAACAGAGCGCGAGACAATCTTTTCACCCATATTACTCGTTTTATCCGTTTTACCCATAAGGGGGAACGGAGAAAGAATACTAATCCAGAATCGGCCCTGGTTAAGTTTTCACAATTCATGAAGCTGTGTCTTAGTTTTTTGTAATGTGCTCTTTTAAAAGCCAAGTATTCCAGGTAATACAAAAAAGATTAGATTAGACTAGCAGTATGGGTATGGAATACAATTATTTTTTTGTTTTAGCAAGAAAAAAATGCTGTGAGTCCTTGTCGTGTTTTTATGAATAGACAAATTGGTGCCGCACCGTGCGTCCTCAACTACATGAAGGAATGAAAAAATGTGAGGGTTCTGCAACGAGCTGGAGAGAACCTGGTGGCCTCGACTGATGATATTGAGGTATTTGTTGGTCAGCATGAAAATATTCTTAGTGTAATGCAAGATCAATAGTGCTAAAGTACAGCTCGTTCTAGCTCGAACTCAAGCTATAGAAACCATTACAGAAAATCGAAGCATGAATTATGAAAATAGATCTCGTTTACCGTGTATTCTTATGGACGCTAGATGCGTGCCCTGAATTCGTTATTGCATATTTATGTAGACTAGACTGAAGACCTATGCAATACGTACTCAATTCCGTATTGTGCAGCCGTTGTGGTATCTACGTGTCGTGCTCCTCCGTGTTCAAACTTTACTGTTCTCGCCTGGTAATAATAATTTATCTGCTGGTCGTTTAGATTTTAAGATTGTAGGTTCGCAGAGAATTTCCACCTAACACTTTGAGACCAGGAACAGAGCGCACAGTTAAGCATGTAAGTACTCGTTCACGCTGTGGAATGAATTCTCTGGTTTGGTTTTTCAAAGCGATTTACTACAAGAGGCTTTTTGAGGATGGTCTTCTGTTAGAAGTTTCCTACAGGACCATCAGCAAGAGTATGACGCCACTGGTATTGCATACGTCCGTAGGCACTTCTTACCATCAAGTGGGACGTGAGCTCTGCCACCTAAAGTTTATAGGTTTTATAGGTTAACGAATGTCATGGATTCAAAAAATATTACTTCTATATTCTTATATCGTTTGGCAAGTCGGTTACTATCATTCTACTTATAAACTCCGATGATATTAACTCTTATATTGCGGTTTCTGTGATCATGAATGTTCAAAATTGTAGTGTATTCTCGAATACAACCCCCGTTGTAGCACTAACTACATAGATGCAATATCAATTGTGTGTATGTACGGCGAGTGAACGATCAATGTCTTTTATAGTGTTATCGTTTTCATTTTATGAACATTGATCCAGAAATTGAGTGCCTGATCCAGAAATTCGATAATGAATTGACAGTTATAGCATAGAATAGATACAATTTGTATGTAGAAACAGATTTATCTCAAACCAATTGATAATTACAGGGTCTCTCTATTCTTACAGGGTCGGCAGCAAGAGTGTGACTTCCTTGATGTTACAAGTCCATAACCACTTTCCACAAGGTAGGCCGAGTGATTGTCTGCCGCCTAAAAAATTAAAAGCAGTCATCAATGTCAGTGAAAGTAAGTAGAACCGATGTGTGACGAAAATCAATGTTATAATTTTGATATTACTTGATAAATCTAAAATTTATGTAAATATTACACATTGATGCTATGTATTACGTATGCTTTGGCATTCTTAAAAACATATCTACATAGTCTATGGCGTCTAAACATTTTGAACTCTTTGCTATATTCAGTTTCATGGCGTCATCACTACAATTCTACGTAAAAATGACCAAATTAAGGAATGAAGTTTCAGAAGAGTACTTCCAGAATTTTTGCAAACAAAAAGAATCCTTTTGCACATTACCCATATAATTTTACATTGAAAAGTTTAAACTTTGCAGGTTTTAGATGAAAACTTGATGCTATGTCTTCGAGCGACGAGCGAACGTGAAACTTTGTAAGCACTTAGTTTGAATCGAGTCAATGAATTTAGCTGAAATTTTGCACGCAATTTAAATTTAGTGCTGCAATACTATATCGAACTATGAAGATGATTAGTACCTTGAATTAAGTGATATCTGAATTATTTCATTCTTTTCCAAAATAGGATTGATTAGTCGAGTTCGATGTGCGGATTCATTATCGTCAACCATTGCGAATCGAGGGCCATTGTTTATTCTAAATGACCTGACAATTCTATAAATAGCAGTGGTTCGTTACAAAGCTGCAGTCATCGAGCCACGATACGGGATCAACGGCATTCTAGCAACAATCATTATACCACCCCAAAAGGATACGGATTTCCTGCCTTGTGGACACGAAGACGTCGGTTGTCTGGATGAGTGCTAATTCTGGACTTGTCAAGGAAGAGACAATACCGCAAAACGTTTTTCCAGTCGTTTTCTTCATTTTGACGGAGTCTAGCCCACTGCAATCTGCGTCGCTGTCGTTGCTGTGAGTTCAGGGATACTTTTCAGGATCCCCTCGCTCGTAATCCAACATAGTGTAAGCAATTACTGATGGTCTGAGTGATAATTTCTAGTTCAGTAGCAGCCCGCAGCTCAGCTTTTATTTTGGTGGCATTGATTGTTGGGTCTCGGGCAGTTAGCAATCTGATGTAACGCTTTTAGTGCTGTTTGCTAACTGGTTTTAGAGCTGATCAGAAGAGCAGCATTCAAAGCAGTTAGCCGAACACTGCGATGTCGATCAGCAAAGTTGTCCACGCCGCAATACCTCCGTAACGTGTTTACGACACAGGATTGAAATACAGCCATTCTGCGTGCTATTTTTCTCGTAGAATGTCCTTCCTCCAAAGTAACAATTCTTGCTCGTAAAACTTCTGACAATCCCCTCGGCGTCTTTTTGAATGAACTCCTTCTTCAACAAGAATCAAGTTGGTTAGATTTCTGAATGACTGTAAACAAAGATTTAATCTCTTTATATACAGAAAACCAATTGATATTTTAAATGCTTTTGTTATTAAAAGCTTTCATTTTTAAATGAAGAATCTTATAAAAACAAGAAAAAACGTTTTGTTCTAATGTAACAAAAACGATTTCGTTTTATCAAGGGATATTACGAAATCGTTTTTAATTCGATTCATGGTGAAGTCAGTAGTGCTACTGACAATGTTTACGTACTACCGCTGATATATGCCTCACTATGTAATAAAAAGGAAAATACTTATGAGACTATGTTTAGGTTAATAAAATCTCAAATACCATCTTGGAACCCCAACTACGTTTTACTGTGATTTATCTCAAAATAGAAGTGTGTTACTATCATTGGGCTCGCAAAATATGGCACAAAGGTAAATATTTAGGTCACACTAAACGCAAACAAGACAGGCGAATCCTCGGGTTATCGACATTATAAATAAGTGCATTCGGCGAACGTCACCGGACATGGCACTCCAAAATCAACTAATATATAAACAAAAATAGTGATAATATATTACAATTGTTGAATGTCTTATACTGAACAGTAACTCAGCGGAAATTAAAATTGACAAGTTGAAAAGCAATCAAGGGAAATCAGCAAGGCGCAGAAAAGAGTACACTTTGAGAGATTAAAGTTGGTCTATTAATGTTATCACAGAAAGCCTGTAATGGATTAAAAAACTACTTTCGGTGGTTCCACAGCAAGTGGAACTACGGTATTGTGACTTTTTCCATTGTCCCATCAATGGAACGTTCCATGGAACTACGTAAAAAGGGATTACTGCCTGCTAAAACTTTCCCATAGAAAGCACCACCTTTGGGTGCACTTAAAGGCGAACCAAGTCGTCCTTTTTGAATAGATAGGATGAAAAGTAAATTTTGACACCAATCACTATAGACATGGGCGCCTTTTTTAAAATCATCTGTTTGACAGCTACCAAAAGTGCCGCAATATGGTTATCCAAATATATACCAACATGTCAAAGTGTAGTTCGACTTTTAGAGCAACAGTGTGTTAAATACAGAACATATCTCGAGTAGACGATTGGCTTCCGTAGAGATGACGTTAAGCCACAAATACTGGAGGCACTAATACTCGAAAATTCGCACTGAAGTTATAAACTGCCTGTATGAGACCAAAACACTGAACTAGTACAGTCTATGTACGAGTTGTATGTATGTTCTATATCATTGTATAAAAAATAACACTTTTTAATAGTTTTGTAATAGACACAAGAGAGGCGATATACAAAACTAGCTGTTGCCCGTGGCTGCGCCCGAGTGGATATCGGATTTGTTGACATTAATGATCACTGCTTCGCTCCCTTGAGTTTAGCGTGATGATATATAGCCTATGTATTATTCTGATGTATAAGCTATATTATTGTAACGTTTCATTAAAATCCATTTAGTAGTTTTTTACGTGAAAGAGTAACAACAAACATCCATACATACATCCATCCCTACTCACAAACTTTAGCATTTATAATATATATAAAATATTACTTTCAATCTAATTTGTCATTACCGCGGCAAAAATAAAACACACTCTGTCAAAATTTCAACTGTTGTGATTAGTGATAATATAGCATGCTAACAGACAGACATACAGCTGAGTTTTTGAAATAAGGGCTCCGTTGGTTTTTCATTGGATAAGGAGCAGTAAGAAAAGATAAGTTATGTGATTGGGTAGACCAGTAAGGGTTAACCTAAGTGCACATATCGCGATCAGACCGAATATAACTTAAGGAAAGGTCAGGTCAAGAGCACCCACAACAGATGACCGCAGTATGCCAGGATCGTGGCAAGTGAAAAGTTGTGGTCAAAGTTGACCCTATTGGGATTTAGGCATGACTATTTGTGTGAAATGTAAGATATTTGAGAAACATTGCATAATTTGATATATACTAGATGCGCCTCCGGTGTGCTAATATGAACTCACCCGTGGCTATAAAAAAATAATCGTGCAGTCAGTATCAGATTATTTTGAGTACTTTGGGGGTTAAACCAAAGTACTCAAAATAATCTGAATAACAAAATTCCGCTAACAGTTTTCCGATATTATATCAGTTAGTACAGTGATAATTGATAATATACGCCGGTCAATTGTATGAAGTGAAATATAAGATCAAAATAATGTTAACATTATCATTTAAACACATTTTGTATTTATTATCTAACTTATATAGCCATCCCTTTATTTGTTTATTTTTTGGAAATATGTTTGAGCCGTAAGCTATAAATTTCCATTGGTATGAAAAGAGTACTAATACGTAAGAATAAATACGTGCAAATTAATATCACAGAGTGAATTATAATACTGTTTGAACCTCATATTACATACATATTACAATAACATTTAGCTATAATATTACCTTTGCAAAGACAATATTAAATACACTGAGTAACATTTAGTTTATAAGTAGTTTTTTTTTTTCATTTTACTTGCTCATAATATAGCTCTAATCTCACCGAAATAAGGCACATAATGATACCTAATAACTGTCGTTTTTTGATTGTTATTAAATCACGAGTGGGATGACTTTTTTTAATTTTATGGGTTGAGTTGCATTATTCTTAAAATAAATTAGATACAAAAAGAACAAATAAATTAATATACCTATTGCTTGTTCATTTCATGCAACTTCGTATTTAAATAGAAAATTTCACTTTGTACGTATAATAAACAAAATTTTTATTCATATTATAACTTTTGTTTTCGCAATGTTTAAAGCTTTAAGTAAATTCATTCACCTTTTTTTACACAGAAAAAAAATCCTCATTCTGTTTAGTCTGTGGCCTGTGTTTTTTTTATTATTATTGCCGCCAGTCCACAAGTACCAAAAAGTTTCGCAATTCGTTTTTACTGATGAAATTATAGTTATTTGTTAATTGTCTACAATTATATACTAGTTATAAAAAAAGATTTATGTACCTACACCGCCCGATATATACACATAATACTGTATAACGCCCGATATAGGATGTGATTGATGTGAAGTCCTTAACGTTATGGAATGTTTACTATCTGGAAACTGCAAGGTTAAATATCTATTTTAGTATTATAATTATTCAAAAGTAAAATTAAAAACGTCGTTTGATACACGTGTGTATTGTTATTTACAGTCATCGATTCTTTTTCTGAAGCAGACTGTACAAAACATGTCTATTGTTAATGTGCCTATACCCCTTCAATGGTGGCCAGCGAGGATAGTTTTGTTAGATCGAAAAGACACCTAAACCGTACAGCCGTCTCGGGCCATAAGTTGCCGAGGGTGAGGTAGCCTCTGGCATATCCCTCCCACTGCAAATCTTGCCCTGACTGAAAAAAGAAAATTGGAAACTGCCTTTTCAGAGTTCCACGCGGATGGCGCTGCAAGTAACGACTAGTGTATATATTCTGTATATTAGGTACATTTACATGTGTATTTCAATAATAATACATAGTTATAAAATAATAATACATTTCGCAACACTAGAACTGCGACATCGCATCCTATAATTCAGTTCGTGGCAATTTCAGATTATATTGCAATATTTCTTTTGTTCGGGGTCGCATGACAAAAGAGTGATGCTCGAGTTATAAATCAAAGAGAGTTCAATGGTTCTGCCCAGTAAGAAATAAATAGATAAGTTTGATTATATCACCATAATCGTATTGACAGTGAGTTTTTCAGAATTTTTTGATCTAGCGAGCGAAGCGAGCGTGATTCTCTGTTTCGACAAGGTCGCCGATTTGGTTTTTTTTGATTGGAGGAAAAAGGCGGATGTTTGCAGTTGCATTATTCATGATTGGTTGCAAAAAGAAATCAAGCCTCATTAAGGTGAACTACGTTGAAAAAAACCGATGAGAAAAGTGGGGGATGTTTACTGTGGTGTTTTTTGAAGAACTTATATTTTGTAGGAACATCTAGAGCTGTTTAAAATTTAAAGATACGTATGTATCGTTTCTTTTTTTTATTTATTAGCTCCTTTTGAAGGATACCAGATTTGATTAAGGGTGCCAGAAAAATGTGAAAAGGGTGCTCGCTAGTTCTACTGTTTGGAGAACTACTAGTATTATAGCAGCTGTTTGTAGTAGTTAAGATTCGTACTGGATACTTCATTTCGCTGTCGCATGATAAAGAATTAAAATATCCTGGCCCACCTTAGGTCAATATTGAATAATAATATGTTACATATTCAGCAAGTAAATGATTTGATTTGATTCTATAGCCACACATGTTTTTCATACTTCGTGCAAGCAGAGCGGGAGAAATCATCCATTTAGGCCGTCAAAATCCATCATTTTAGGATCGTGAAAGAAGCCAGCTTCTGCACTTCACTCTAACTTCTTACTAATCAGTTGAGTGCAGTCAATTATATTCAGCCAATGATATATTATAAACTAAAAATACGTCAATATTATTAATTAATATTTAATATATTATTATTTATATGAGTAATAATGTTATTACTACGAGTTTATTATTAAATACGTATTTTTTTCTATAGCACACTGTCGCATCGCTGATTGGTGCATAATGCATAATTTTTGTCGCCATTTTAGAGTCCGGACAACGCATCTATATTTTTATAATATATCATTGTATTCAGCTAATATTATGTTCCCCAAAAAAGTATTTACTAATATCTTTTGTTCAGAAAAACAAGCTCTATAATATTATACTCGCACATCAGGGGTTCGTCTCAGTTCATTAGCGTCGATTAATCATGTCTCCCAGCCTTGAGACCAACGCTACTAATCTCCTAAACGAGTGTTAACTTGGACTAATATTGTAACATACATCACAGTGTCTGACTATTTACAACCATTTGATTTATTGATCTGCTTAGAAAAAGAAGCAAAAATTTAGATAATAGGCTTTTTGTGGAAATGGAACATGTGGTCTGAACGAATTGCGTAGAAATGATATAGGATATTTTTCTACTAGCAAGCTCTATCTTGTTTACTAAGTTTTTCATGGAGTAGGTCCTCTAGAATTTTACTCACGAAAAACTACTAAACCTGTGTTCGATCTTATCTCTTATGTATGGATGTTAGCATCGGTTGGTAAATGAAATTGGACGCATTCGTTTTTATATATTCATTTTAACAAAATACGGGCGTTACACAGTATTAAACCATATAATATAATAACATTTTTTCGGAACCATTGCTGGTATAAAACGAATTGCTGTTGCAACAACAGACATAATTATTAAGCATTTAACAAAATCGTCATTTTTAAATTTTAATGGATCTATAAACAAACTAAGTAGATATTATATGTGGTCTAAAAAACATCGCACATTTATACATATACCTCCAAATCAATGTAAATTTAAATATTTGGGCACTATACTGAGTTCATATTAAGTCCGCGATCTCTGATGAAGAAATCAGTCGCTAACCTTAGATCAGTCTTTGTAAAATTATCGTATTATTTTCGGAAGTTTACGCAAATAAAACGCATAAAAATCAATTCATGGGGTTTTGAAGAAATTCGTGAGCAAACAGAACGCTTTCAGATAACATAATTGTTATTGGTTCCTTAAGAGTACATGACTAAGTTTTTACAATTCGTTATATTGAGTTCTAAACTTTTATATCCGTTGCAAGCTACGCGACGTGACTGCACGTCGTATATTGTATTTTTCTTATATATTTTTCTTAAATTGTGTTCCCGCTGGAACTGAGAGCGACCCGTCAAGACTTGTGTGTTTATGGAGTGTCGACGTACTTACTTTGGCGTATTTTATTTAAAAGATAGCAGACATCTTAAACTGAAAGTCTGTGCAAGATTTGAAGGATTATTTTTCACGGCTTAACAGTAATGACGTCACGACGGTACCTTTCGGGCTGTGTAGTTATACATTAATCTTTTTATAGTAGTGAAACTGATAGCCTCTGAGGCGTAGCGGTAGTGAACGCGGCCGCTACGCAGGAGCCGCGGTGCGATCCCCACTCAATGTAAATATTTGTATGCATCATTTGCATTGGTCTGGTCATGTCTTGGAACGCACAGGACGGCAGCTGGAGCCCTCAAAGATCCAACAACTGTTCTAACTGCAATGCTTCGATATCGCCTTTGGGTTGTGGAGGTCATATATGACAGTTGCTTCACGGAAAATATCGAAGTTCAGCCAAATTCGCAGTTACAGTTCGAAAGCGGGCCCCAGACTCCAAGTTGAAAGCTTCGTATGTGACTGGGATTAACGCTAGGAGGAAGAAGAATTTTCGGTACTATTAATATTCTGGGGTTATATTCAGACTCGAGACAAATCAAAAAAGTCAGAGTGATAGTGAGGTCAATATTTTAAAATCTTTGATCTTCTAAGCAAAATTTATGATCATAAAAAACGTCTCTACGTATCTAGTCATGGAGGTAAAGGACATCAATATTCTCCTGTCTGATTCTATCGTATTTGGACAAAGTTTAAGAATTCATAATAACTTTATTTGTACTGCCTTTACAAATTGTCGCAAATGGGACATAGAAAGGTGTGTAAGAATATGTGTAAGGCATGTGTATATGTAGAAAGATATAAAAGGTGTATGTATTAAAAATTTTGCGAATTTTTTTTTAATGTAGGACTCATCAATTTGACTTCATCTCGCCTGATGGTAACTGAAGGCAAAGTCTCAGAAAAGAGGGTCACCATTACATACACGTACCATGTTAACAATGGTGGCACTCAGCCTTTTACATCATTTTTACAACTTTAACGTCATTTAACTTTTAATGGATTTTTCGAATAAAACCCAATACACTCTGTTAAATTTGAAATTTTGTCCTATGGGACGTCGCACGAAGATAAATTTAATAGCCTGTTATTATTGATTTGAAAATGAATTTTTAATTTCGGACGGGGCGTAAAAACTAGATTAAAATATGAGTCAATGAATTTTGATACACATCTGTAATACTAATAAATAACATGAGTGGAGTCGTAAAAACAGAACCTTTGCTCCAGGTCGGAAGTGTAAAATGTCATAACACCGGAGGGATGCTGACCGACATATCGTGATGTTGCCCGATGACTCACCCGAACTCACCTCTCGACGGGTGTATCCCATCTGCCCCGGTGACTTGGCCCGGTGCCGGGCAACCTTTGCTGCTCAAAATATAATAAATAAGGAAACATAATAATAATAATGTATATTGCAAAAAAAAAAATACACAGCTCTAGACAAAATCCATACTAATATTATAAATGTGAAAGTGTATGTGTGTGTGTTTGTCCTCCTTCTGTTTGTGCGTCTTTCACGCCTAAACCACTTAACTGAGTTTGATAAAATTTTGTATAAGGGTAGATTAGACCTTGAAGAACAGCAGCAGCAGCAACAGGCTCTGTTTATTCGCGATAATTAACATCTACGCGGGTGTAGCCGCGGGCAAAAGCTAGTTGACACATAATTAACTTACTAATATTATGAGTAACAAGTTTAGGACTTCAGGATACACCAAAAGCTGTACTCAGGAACTCAGAAACTCTTCTCTTCAACTAGGAAAAGCCCTGTGACCTAAGTCACAGTTTATAATCTGACATTTTGAAAATTATTACAGGTATTGTGCTAACATTATGTTGATAAGTACTTGGTATATGCATAGCGCATCTTGTAATAATGTCACCTGTATAACAGCTGCAAAAAGCGACGCATTTTTGCTGGCCAAGTAGTGGTCTATTGGTTCCATACAGCCAGTATGGAAAGAGAAGAGGAGGTGGAACAAGAGGAACGTTTATGGCAAAGAAAAAGGAAAAGATACAAGTCGCGTCATACCAGGAGTTCAAAGGATTGGCGGAGGTGAGAGAAGAGTGACGATTGCTCCACCGACAAGAGTGCAGCTTTCAAGTTTAGAAAGAGAGAGGCAGCCCATCTAGTACATAGAAGTACTTCATATTTTAATATGAAAAGTATGCAAGTATACTACATAGTTTACTAATAACATACTATCGTAATCGTCTTTTTCCTAAACTACCTCTGAATATTTCCGTCACGTATCTTTAAAATGCGATTCAAATCTACGGTCCAAGTATCAGGTCACTTTGTAATAGCTAAGCAATGATGTCAAGGTTTGGCCATCATAACGTCGTTAGCGTTAGATGGACAAGCGCATGATGCTTCATATTGTAAAGATTGCAGAAGTACAACTGGTTTGTAACCTCTGAAATATTATCATATTTATAAAATTACAATTTTGATGACTTCTGTTTACGCTATTTACATTTGCGTGCGCCTCCTTCTGCTTGCAAGTTATGCTCGAGAAGGAGCCAGCAGAGCGGGCGAGGCGCGATGAGCGAGACAGACTCGCGGACATCGCGTCCCGCGTGTGTAGGCGACTCGGGCTTTGGAGGGCGCTGAACGACCTCCAGCCTGAGGATGATGGGTGGAGCCGCACCCTAGCAGAAGCAGTCCACGGCAGCGGCGTGCATCGCGCGATACACGCCTTTCGATACGGGGGTGAGTTGGGGACCGTGAGGATCCGTGGAGGGCCAGAACGAGTGGGATGACCCTGGGTCGGCCGGTGTGCGAGGGATATGTCTTTGAGAACCTTACCTTCGGTCAAGCATAACGACTCACAGACGGCGTGCGGTTAAGTCGGTTCGATTCCGACATAACCTGCTTCGGAGGGGACGGTGACAGGGAAGCTTATCCGCGGGGATTGCACGGACGTATAAAAAAACGCTATTTACATTTGGTGAAATGTACTGTACAAACCAACCAACGATTTGAAAACTCGCTTATTGTTTTTTAATTTTTCCCTTTCGAAGGCGAATCCACCTGATCAAAACCCCCAGCACCCCGATTACATACACATTTTAAACATATTTAACTGAATGTAAAAATTTAACCTTCTGTTTACTATTAAACGAACGTCACATCTGTTTTTATATTTTTAGTCCCACGGTACTTACTATTTATGTTAAACGTAAACGTTCCTTACATTAGGCCCTTATAGGGACTAGGGAAGGGCGATAAGGAAAACGTCCAAGATATTTTATTATCATGTATACTTGTCATGAAATTACTAAAGGATCGAAGTTCTAAAGTAATGAACTTGAATGCAGCGGGCTTTGGAAACTGTACAATCGTTTGGGAGTTTGCAACGGAGTTCAAATAATTGAAAACGGGTGAAGTATTTTATTTGGTTTTTATAGACTTGTTTAATAGTGATGGAATATAAACATTTCAATAGATGATGATTGAAAATTGGCATTGCATTTGCAGGTAGTAAAAGTTGGTTTGCCGGAGAATATTAAAGCAGTCAGGATACAACGTGCCGTTTTAGTCGGTTTGAGTCCGACATACGGTGAGATGATGCTCAAGAGGGTTTCCGCACTTATGAGGCGTAGAATAGTACCTGCAAGAAATTTACCAGTAGACAGTAACACCAACAATTAAATCTAGTTCGAATGCTTTGGGATAAGGTACGCTTTCAACTATGAGACAATTACTATTTTTAGTGTCTCCCAATTCTGGCTGTTGATGTAAGACTAAGACCAAATAAATCGCGATACTATCCGCTAAAGTATTATAGTTTTATTTCCATTCACTTCCCTTCTCAGTAGACAGGAAGGAAATCTATAAAAGAAAAATCCTTATGCGCCTAATGATTATAAGTAGGTACTCGATCACTTCAATAAGTCAAAAGTTCGCGTGCTTAAGTCTTCGTAAATAGTTTGGGTACAATTTTAGTTGTATAATGACTAATTGACAGATCTAAGATTAAGTTTTATTCCTGGAATGAGGTTGCCTTCAACATTAAGGTTTATTGTTTGTACTGGAGATTGATGGCACTTAGTGGA
The DNA here is from genome assembly GCA_949126895.1 of Eilema caniola. NCBI lineage: Eukaryota > Metazoa > Arthropoda > Insecta > Lepidoptera > Erebidae > Eilema > Eilema caniola. The sequence continues at coordinate 7,230,589 of OX421460.1, read as the reverse complement.
AGCTCTTGAAATAAATAGATTATTAAATACTGACAGAAACAACATAATAAATCAACAGTTAGGTCTGAGCCGCTCACCTCTGTTACAATGAATGATGACATCTTCATATCTAATTAATTATCAATTTATTTAATATTGTGACTGACATTTTTTAAATATGTATTGTAATCTATGTATGTAGTACTATTATGTGCAGTTCCATTTGACATCTGTAATTTGACAATTACTTTAATTTAATTTAATTATAATTTTGATATTTAATCATCTGACATTTCACTCGTATAAAACTAGCGTGGTACCTATAATGTATGAATTAATTTTTAAACAAAAGGAAATTTAAATATTAGTTTCCCCAAATGCTGGGAAAAAAGTTGAACCTAGTATACACATTTTAAAACTACCCACATGTAAAAAATTGTTATATTTAGAAATATGTTTAAAACCATTATTACGTAATCCTTTGATAATGTCGTGGGGTGAAACCGTCAGGTTAAAAATAAAAATAAAGTGTGAAAAAGTGTAAGTGCTATTATTATTCAATAATTATGCTAAGGTTTATTCGTGGAACCAAAGTCTAATCCTCGAAACCTCTTTCAAATATAGACTTCCGTTTCACGAATAAAACTTCCTAGAAAGTGTACCTACATCATTTCGTAATGAGTGAATTCTTACAAACAGAATAAGTTTTGGTGAGTTGTGTATGAGTCTCATGTAATGAAAAATAAAATTTTATATTTATATCAGCAAATACACAAAAAAGTATTTTCATTTTAACTTGCTCATAAGGTGGTCCTAATCTCACCGCTCTTAAGGATACCTAGGTTTTTTGATTATGATTAAATCACGAGTGGGATGACTTTTTTTTAAATTTTATTGGTTGAGTTGCATGATTCTTAAAAAAAAGTAGGTACACAAAGATCGTGTTCAATAGAACAAATAAATTAATATACCTACCTATTGTTTGGTCATTTCATTCAATTTTGTATTTAAATAGAAAATTTCATCTTGTACGTGTATAATAAACAAAACTTTTACTTAAATAAGAATAACTTTTGTTTTCTCTCTATTTAAAACTTTAAGTAAATTCACAATTTTTTAGCCTGTGGCCAGTGTTTTTTTTATTATTCCCGCCAGTCCGCTGTTTCAAAAAGTTTCACAAAAATAAAAATGTTTGTACTGGTGAAATTATACTTATTTATTAATTAAAATGTCTACAAGTACTAGTTATGAAGAAAGCGATTTATGTACCTATAGTCTAGTCGACAAGTTGAAAATGATACAAAATAGAGATACTGCTCTTAAAATTATGCGCGATAGCTCATTGGATCCGGAATGACGCCTAGAAAAATGTGCCAAAAGCGTTAGCACATAAAACATTGCAAAAGTTATAAACAATTAAAGATGAAAAAAAAATGGCGTTTCGTTTTTTGCCTATTTTTCATAAAATATAAATATCAAGAAAAAAAAAATTCTGAAAGAAGAGGAAATTTCCAATAAAAAACTCCTACCTCCCGGAACCCCTTTAGGCTCGGGTCTCAATATCGCCTCAGCGGTATTTTACACACTTGTACCATAATCTACTATTACATAATTAGGATAGTAAGAAAAAATTGCAACAATAAATTAAAGATAATAAAAATATGTTTTATTAATAACTAACAACTAGCGAACTTGTACCCACCATCTGCTTCTGTTCTTCCATACAAGTGGCAGAACATTATTTTTAATTATTACTAGTAATTGAAATGATTAGTACCTATTCTCGTTAACCCCTACGATGAAGCTAAACGTGTTAAGAGTGCGTTCACCCCGGTAGTGCAATGATTAGATTTCATACTCGACTTTTCAACTATTGGAAGCTTAAAAATACAATGCCCTGAGCGTAATTCCATATAGTCAATTACCCATTTATATCCTTAACATAAAACAGCTATGGTAAGATAGAGCTTGCTAACTGTTTAGTAGTCAAACGATTAAAAGGCAAACCATTCTTACTTTATCAGTTTAAGCAACTGCTTCTAGTAGATAGCTAATCTGTTTTGTAGTCTAACTAATCGCTTGCTAAGTAGCGGCAGCTAACGTTACGTAAACACGGCGTACTTTAGAATACTTGATTACCTTGCTGCACGCGAAAAACGGTAGATGTTAGATCTAAATGTTTGAACATTAAGACTATTTCTCTATTACTATTTTCCGTGATGGCTTCGTAGTTTCAGTTTCTTAGTAATAGATAATACAAGCAAGAACGTCTAGATAAAGGCAATATAACTTGGTTTTAAAGATTGCGTAATGTTGATTATTATTATGAGCGTTATTTTTATGTATTACACAGACGCTTGAAATTGCAATGCTATCGAAAAAACAAACCTGAAAATCACTCAGTCAACGTCACGTTTTGAAGAAAATGTGAGTTGTAACAAATGTGATATTTGAACGTACACTCGCGTGTTAGCAGACGGATTACACACCCCGGAGACACAAGTATTTAGAGTAAATGTTTTGATAAAGGCTTGTGTTCAACATTTGTTGACAAAGAGTCGTTTCTCTTTGACGGCTGAACGCTACAATTTTATAGTAAGGTTTACATAACTCGAGCAGTTTTATAAATTTTCGTATATAAATGTGTGCGTTTCATATATTTTGGAGGATGAGATGTAGAGGGTCTTTTAAACATCTTCGGGGCCAAATTCAGCATCACCTGTTAACTGACACAGCTATTAATCAAAGTAGAGGGACGGTCGTCGGTCATAACAGTGCCGTAGAAGCATGTATTTGTTAGAAAAAGTGGGACAATGGTGGTACATGATCAACATGGACTAATCTATGATAATATATTCACATTTTAAGGTAATATTACGTTGTGGAATCTGGCCGGTGGTCACCACAAATAGTGACACTGGAACTCTGGTACTCAAGATGATTCTAGTGTCAGTTTCAATCTTTTTCCCCGCCGTGTAATTAGTGAGCATTAACCTCACCTCTTAGCCGGTACTCCTACTGAATGACGGCTGAGGCTCTAACGTAGGCTTACTTTTCAGAGTTGAAGGAGTCAAACGGATTTTTTACCCTGGAGTGATGAAACAGATAAACAGCACAAACCCTGAGGTCTAACGAGCAAAATATGAATATAACCGAGACGATGCTAATTATGATGACCATTCTGAGGACCAAAAAACTCGTAACTCAGCTCCACAATAATATAATACCATATTTTTACTCCCTTTTTCGAATGGTAGACATGCTCCTGTTTTATAAAACGTAAACTTCAAAATATATCTTTAGAAACCTAATATTTAGAATACCTAGTATTATCTTAGAACAGTAAACCGTAAAAAATACTAACAATAATATATCGTGGTTTTCCCAGTAACTAGGTAGCACTGAGCTGGGAACGAAATAAATTCATGCTAAGTGAAACTTATATGCGTTTTGTGTAAATTTTATTCTCGATTGAACCGTAACTTGCAGACTTATCGATTGAATACTGCATTTTGAAGTAGGTAAAATATTAGTAGCAAAGAATTAGTGGTTCTTTAGTTAGTGGAATTTATAATAACTAGACATCGAAAGACTGTACAAGGTTACACTACAATCATTGAGTTATTTTTGTAATAGGCTACACCAGGGTCCTTGCATTATTGTCAAAGTCTAGCTTACTATCTCCTGATTATCCACTTGCTGATTATCTGACGGAACCATGACGCGGGTTTTTTTCTGGCGATAAAAGGTTCGGTAGACAGTAGCTGCCTTAAATGTTTAGAAGCCTCATCATGACCCAAAAATAACCCTGGGATGCAATGGTTAAGCTTTGGATGCAATTGAAATCATTAAATAATTGAATATGCATTGTGAGACTGCCTTATACGGAAATGTCTTTATAATTTACCCTATAATATCGGACTTGTTTTGCAAACAGGTAATATCTAAGTTATATTTCATGGCCAGATTTGACGTAAGTTATTTATTAAAGCTCGGAAAAATATATAGTGTACTCGAACATGATCCCGAAATAACTATCTTATTTTCCATACCAGTAATATGAATGACAGTATTGCCAGCACCTAAAAAGGAGTTCACCATGTGTGTTGTAAAAGTATTCATGTAAATAAAGTTTCACTGCTTGATGAACGAGGCTCTGACGCTGACTTTCCTCTTAGGGTTTGGTGGTCACATGGTAGTAGATTACTTAAAAGCCAATTTTAACCAAATTAGAAAAAGAAGAAGAGAAGAGAAAAACCCCAGATTTCCAAGTGCAAGCTTTGGGTACAACCGGGATTGGCGTATGGATCAATAAGGCTTAGGACGAAATGATTGGTTCGAACGGGTTTATACGGCCTTAAACAAAAGAAAAAAGACGTTTGTTTTACTACTTTCTAGCGAAATTTAATTCACAAAACTGTGCGTTACTTGTTACAAAAACACAAGCAGTCATGTCGGGTTGTTCCGCATACCACGAGAACTCATACTGTTCTTAATTCATGCCAATATCCATGTCATGTTTATCGTATACTGTCTTTCAAGAAAGGAAAACTGCATTTTGTTTTACTGTGAAAATGGTCCAAGGAAAAGCATGTCAAGGTAAATTCTACTATATTTTAATGCACTACACGTAAAAATTCTCAGAAATAAGTATATCCTGTAAAAATTTTAGAGTTGTCACTAGATTTCCTTTTTATTCAAAAGGGAAACTGAAACGGGCAGATACAGGTACCACAACAATATCTAATTTATTGACTGGTGTCCGCGGCTTAACCTGCGTGGAATTCTGATAATGCTCCCGCAACCTAGGGATAAAAAGTAAGTTAATGCGTTGATCAAAACTATAATCTATCTCTATAACAAATTTACACTAGATTCATTTAGCCGTTTGAGCGTGATAAAGTGTCAAACGTCCGAAAATCAAAATATCTTCACAAGCTTTCGAATAAATATTTCTATTTCATGAAACAAAGCAACGGAATCTATGGAATGCGTGATAAGCTAGTAGTATTGAATAAACTCAAATCTATTTGAGAAAATTAAACACTCTTCACCAACATCCAATTTTCTAAAACAACCTTTTAAAACGGCTATCGCCTTCAAATGTATTGAATATCGTAGCAGACAAACAATATAGACAAATAGAATGTTCGATAGATTTTAGATTAAGTCTAGTCTAGCATAAATTGCTTATACCGATACGTGTCGAGATGAAATTAAAGATAGACTTAGGACGTATTATAGAAATTACGATATATTTGATCGTACTATGCAGTTTTGGGATAGAACGATCGACAACTAATACTAATTTATTGAAAATCAATGTCCAATATGATTTGTCTAACTCTGTGAAAGTGTATAGCCACGACAATATGACGTCAGATCATCGCCCTCAAATTATGTTGCGATGTTGCCAAATTGATGTAAGGATAGAATCGTCCCATTGAGTCGAAGTCAATTTTATACAAATTAGTTTTTAATTATTTTACAATTTATTCAGGGGGCATTTCAATACAAAATACACAATAACATAAGTTATTAACAAAATTATTCCTAAGTTATATGAAATATGAAGTATTATATAAGAATTACGCGTGATCCGATACGCTCTTGACCGGTTTTAGACTGATGCATATTATTAATTAAATCAAATGATTAAATCTCTTTCGTTTCAAATATTTTAATGTTACACATTAAATAAAACGCTTTCTCAGTAAAAAAGATATTTGATATTTGCCCTAGAATACATCAAAGTCCATAAAAGACAAAATACAATGTTGAAAACAATGTAGAAAATAATTTATACTGCATCCCGTGTTCTGTGACGTCCCATAGGAAAAAGTTCCAATCAGTCGATATTATACAAAAGCGCAGCTAACTATTTCATACCTTACTGTGGAGAATGTTTTTTTATTCCATGGAGAAAGCAGTGTTTTATGAAAGTTTCACACCCGAAGAGATTTTCCTCTTGCCAGGGTTGTCCATAACAATAAAATTTAAAAAACTTTTCTAAAACGACTCAAACTACGAGTGATTGGATGCGATGAAGGAAACGAAAGGGCTTGTTTTGACAAAACTTACGGAAAACTAAAGTTCTTTTTAACATTGAAATATTATTGCTTTTCGAAAAAGTGTCGTTTCTGAATCCTGAAAATGAAGCCTAGTGGGCTTCAACTCAACGGTTAATGTTACATATGTTTCATTAGCGCGAGAAATTAAATTGTGAGTGCAGGATCTGTAGTTTCTAAGTAGTCCACCTTGCTATCGCTAGATGGTACTTGGTGTACCTATATTTCGTCATTCAAAAATCAGCCCCGATCGCTTCATCATAGAACCCGGGGCCCACATTCTATTTTACATACGTGTACGATGACTACTCATTATCAAAACAATTTTGTGCTTTTAACTCCGAAATAAATAAAAAAAAAAACTTTACATATATTATTCCTAAATTCACAGCTTGACATTTATAAAATCACTCCTAACTTATTAAATTCTTATTTTCACGTCAAACAAGCAAATTAAATGTAATTTGAAAGAATTGTCTATGTTGGTGAATTTCGAACGTGCCAAAAGGGTAAAAAATTAAGAGGGAAAATCTCCAAGTTCTTCGGATGATACTCAAAATACGTGAGGAATTGCTATTACGGAGAAATATTCTTATAAGGGTGCACGAAGTATTTCTGTCAGCTCGAACGATTAATTAAGGTTTATTAACGTATACGACTTTTCATGGCAATATGTGAGAAGTATGTGCCGCTTTGACGACTCTGGGAAATGCACAATGTTAACATTATAAGTCGATTTACAATATTATTGGCTGTTCCTCAAAATCTAGAGAATAAATTCAGGGTAATTATGCCGGCAACCTTTCGGGTATGTCACCAGTTGACATCGATGAGGAGGAATATTTCGACGCCTGAACTTTTTGAGCTCTTTTACAATCTTCTAAATATTTTAGTTTATTTCGTAAGTTTATACGTTATTTTTAGGTTAACTTTTAAAGATCTTGTGATTAACTATTAAATAAGTATAACAAAGTTGTTATCATATTTGAAAACCTGTTGCAAAAATTAAATTATGAATCTCGTAGCTGTCAATCTGTTGGATAAAGTTTTCATCGAATGCAATTTAGGTAATAGTACATTATGTACAAGTGTGTAAAGTTGGTGATTACCGCTGAGGCACCATTGAGACCCGAGTCGTTACGTGAGGGTCTTAAGAGAGCCGAGGATGGTAATCATTAATACACGCATGTATCCTACGATGTTTTTCAACACACTTGTAAAGATAATGATACTAAAAATTGTTTTAGATGTTAGTAGATGAAAAATTCTTTTCGAAAAACTATTAAAAAATATGCAGCTAGTGAAAAGACCAACATAACACACTTGTACCATTTTGCGCACGATGATTATGTCGTTCATTTGAACAGTCAAAATACGAAAAAATCTAAGCAGACTTAATTAAAAAAATACTCCGTAAATGCGAAAATACACGCTCAATTCTCGGTGATGTAATATTGAATTTATTTAAGGAAAAGATAAACACCTTAATTGGTTTTATTAAAATTTTCAGGAGATAGAAATTAATTAAAATATCAGATTTTATTTGGGCAGCTTGAAGAGGCCTCAAAGCCGGAATGGTATGATTTGATTGTGACTCGGAGACTTATTATTGTCTTATTGTGGAACGCTGAAAGATATTCGGAGTTATTAGGCAATTATTTAGACTATAATTTTGATTAGTTGAAGTAATTAACTGAGCAATGTATAGTATGATACAAGTGTATCAATTTGCTGATAACCGCTGAGGCGTCATTGAGACCCGACCCGAACATTCTCGTGAATAAAATAATACTAAAATAGGTATTTATCCTTGCAGTTTTCCGGTAAATTTTCTATAACTTTAATGGCTTCTCATCAATCACATCATATATAGGATGTTGCACAACAAAATTAATTTTCTTCATAACTAGTACTTGTAGACATTTTAATTAATTAATAACTATAATTTATAAAAGAGGTTGCTTTTTATTCAAAGAAGAGATAAGAAGAAGTAGAAGAGAAAACATAAGTTATTAGTTAGTTGAGTGAAAGTTTTTTTTATTAAACACATATAACTTGAAATTATCTATTGAAATATGAAATTGCATGAAATGAGCAAGTAAGACTTTTTATATATAACTTCTTTTTTAAAGAAAAAACAACAGAATCAATAAAATTTTAAAAAGAATCTATAAGTCACTTGTGAATTAGAAGAATAAAAAAGCCACAGTTTGATTATAGGTGTGGCATTATGTACTTGATTGCGGTGAAAATAGAACCAGTTAATGAGCAAGTGTGTTGAAAAATATATCACAGACTTAAAAAAGAAATAATAGAATATTGAGGAAGAATGCTTGAATGTCCCCAACTCTCGACTTAGTTTATTTATTTAAGAAGGCGACGCCATTCATAATACGTCACAAGGCTCGACGTACTAATGTGCCAAAAAAAGGGGTTCTTGAATGATAAATGGTGAGAAAACAAATTCTTTGAAGCAGGCAAAAGACAAAAGTGACGCAGACAATAAGAAATCGGTTTGTGTAACAAAATTCTTTCGCATGAAATAGCCTAAATTATATTTTGATTTAATACCACAACACAAATGGTAATGATGGATGTGTGATATTTTATTCTGAGGAGTAACCAAGAGAAGTGTGTGTGGATCATAATTGTTCGAGAGTTGCTTTTCAAAAAAATTGCGAGTAAGGCACATTGATTTCAACATAAAAAGTGTTCTTTGAGATATTTTTGCCATATGCCGCATTAACTGTATTGAATCATTGTGAAAGTATTAAACCGTTAGGTTTGATTGACGGTCAAGTAACTACTCAAGCATAATTTTGATAACAGTGAAGAAAAGCGTGTTGACCTTCATATTAAATTGACTGCTTATCGTGAAGTGATGAGGAGTTCTACCTTATACTTTACTTACGTGTGTAAGTTTAATTAAGATTCCTTTTTACATTATGTTTATTGCATTTGAGATCGTTACCTTAGAACCCCACCCGGTAGGCATGCTTTAAGATTTGATTATTTGATCAGTGATAATCCATTCTATAAATCATAATTCCGAAAGGAGCACCTTTGTTACAGCTTTATCCGTTGGGCAGCAGGTGCAGCTAGCAGTTAAAGTTGATTGGGCCCCAAAAATTTTGGTGGTACCTTTTTCACACACTTTCCTCTCCCCGATTTAATACTGTAGTTGTACTAGATCTAATCAGCAAAATTATAATCAAGCATGTAAAGGAAGTACCCCAAAATTTGTCTACCAAGTCGAATATGATAGCAAAGTTATTGTAGGTCGTGTGAAAAATACTTAAGACCCTCAACTACTCTCTAGATAACAGTAAGCATAGTCGATGTCCGTTGTCTGGCTTAGTGTCAGCTTAGCTTAGCTTAGCATTTATAGAATTTATTCCGTAAGGACCATTAATCTATAGAAATATATGAATTTGAAGAGTTTGTTTGTAAAATACTAATACAGAACAATTTTTTAAATACATATGAATCTATTCACGGGAACAACGCTCATACAACGTCTGTGTAAGTTACATTTAGTAAAGTTAAATTTTGAATAAGAATCTCGTATTTCCATCAAATCCAAGCAACTTTATTTAACCAAGCATCTTATTACTTATTTGCAATCCGTTCAAGTCAAAATAAATTCTTTCAATATATCTCTTTTAGCGTGGTTATGTCAGAGGAGAGAATTTCAACTCAGTTTAATTAGAGATAGTGCTTCTAGCAACGTACATGATTACTTCTAGTGCACAATCAGTTTGTGTGAAATAAATGAGAGCTTATATCAATATTATATGACATTTCAAGATTCAAGCAAGGTATAGCTTGTAACATGAGTGCCAGAATCCAGAATATGTTATTGTTATTGTTAATAAATTCATATTTTGGTTACAAATACCCACATCAATACTAATGTGCATATTCATACAAATATTTGCATTAAGTGGGAATCAAACCTACACCACAGAGAAGATCAGTACCTATGTACATAAATTTCGATGAAAAAACCTTATAGCTTAATCAACTTCGATGCACAGCTTTTGTTATTTATATCACTTTCAGAATCATCGAAGCGCCGGAAGAGCAAAAGAGTAAAAATAATAATAAAAAAGAATCAATATTTTAAAATTAATAACATCTGAATTTTATGATTTCATTCAAGCTAATTATCAGAGCAATTGCTGTCTATTTGACGAAACACAACGTGGTGACCCTCTTTTCTGAGACTTTCCCTTCAGCTTACCATCAGGCGAGTTGAAGTCAAATTGACGTGTCCTATAAAAAAATAAACAAGGGAGACCGGTAGGAAAATTATCGGTAAAAGAATAAAGCATCAAGTACTCATATATAATGGGCACTCTACTAAGTCCAAAGCTATATTTTGTTTCCAAGAAAATGCAGTTAGTAGATAAGTATAAAAGATTAACTAATACATTTTGATAGATGGATAGATAAAATTGATTAAGTACTCATATTACTCAATGGAGTCGCGCCTAGTGAGGCTTCTCTTTCGGGTGGTAATAAAGCAAAACACTCATACTTTCTAAGCTCACTTATCTATACCCTAATGGTAGTAGCAATTTCTTTCGTTATTGACACCTTTAGGTTGGCCATATTATATCGATTTTCTTTTTTATTATGCACCTCGATATTGATTTACATTTTCGGTATTTAATGACATCATCTTGCGGATGTCACTGTAGCTCCCGTATTAGAATTTACAGTCATTCTGAGGTATGCCCCAGGGATGCAGTTTGAATCATCTAATTAGGATGAGAAGATCTATAACTAATTAGGTTACTACTACCAAATACATGTAATATCTTGAAATCCAATAAGACAATATTTTCGAGCCTCAATGACACCTCTTTTAAGACTAGAATTATGCCCGTTTGCACTAAACTCTTCTTAGGCTAATCCTTGTAAAGTGACTCCTAAGTCTAAGATAATCTTAACTTTATTTTCAATTGCACCAACATATTTACGAAAGGGCATTCCTAACTTAAGATAAGCCTAGTAAAGCGAATGAAGGTGTAAATGAACGAATGAATTAGCCAATTGTCTATGATAATTGAGTGATTGTCTATGATTTCTTTAACGATCTCGTCGGAGTTTTGGCGCGAACGCGGGAAAGCGCACATCGCAGTATTATTTTATTTTTAAAAATTGGTGTGAATTCGAGTTTTTATGTGTAAAAATGGTGGATTATTAGACATAACGTCTTGGACGATTCACACAAGTGTAGGAAAGTGGGATATTACAGTGAATTGTGACATTTCGTGTTCGTTCCAAATCTCCTGGGGAACCTTCAGTAAAGTCCCCACAACTTTACTGAAGCAGAAATCATCACTCATCGTCATCGTCATGATATTTAAGGTTTAGGCTGATAGCTTTGTGCCTAGCCCCAATAAATAATAATAAAAAATAACTATCTCGTCTCGTCAGTCAAGTCGCGTAAGTCACGTTGTATTTAAATTTATTTAAATTTAGATTATTTATTTATTTAGTTTAATATCATGTGCCAAACAGTACATATAAATACCGGATATTGATTGTCAAAAAAATAGGGTTAGGAGATTCTTAAAACGTTATGACTTACTTATTCGGTGTCATAAGAATTAAGATTGACTTACAGTCCGTCAAATCTAAGAAGTACCGTTTGACAGTTCTGACAATTGAATTATAGGGATGGGATGAAAAAATCGATTACTATAATATCCGAACTTTAAGAGATCGATTACTATAATATCCGAATTTTAAGAAATCAATTGTTATAATTAAATAAAAGAAATGTTTAGGATATTTTTTTATTCACTACTAGTACTAGTATCGTCGTCTTCGTCATCATCGTCATTTAAATTAATGACCAGTTGATTGTCCATTACATTATCAAAGTGTACGTCTCTTTCGAAGTCGTCCATTATTATTTTCTTTGTTTTTTGTACTACTTTACTCCAATCTTCCTGTGTAACTTGGGCACATGCTTCCTTTAATAAACCTTCCATTTTCTTGACACTGAAGGGTGGTTTTGTGTTGTGTCTTGCTGCATAACCTGTAAAACAATAATGTAACTATTTGATAGCAGACGAAAACCATTGTTTAAATTATAAATGTTAGAAGTACTCGTGTTATTATTATAATATTATAAAATATTACCTTTAACTTGGGCCCAAATCAGTTCAATGGCATTATATTGGCAATGGTACGGAGGAAGTCGTATGACTTTGTGCCCGTGCTCTTCGGCCAATTGGTCAATTACATATGTCGGTTTTGGTGGTTTATGCAATTTCACTAACTGTAATAATTCAGCTTTTAATAGTGACATGTCGGCATCCACTCCTTTTCTTTGCAGCCATGCCACCAAATCTGCTTTCTTATTGGCTGACGTAGGTGCTTTATCAATTTGCACAGAGTGGTATGGGGCATTATCCATTATAATTGTGCTGTTAGGAGGGATATTCTGTAATAAATTTAAGAACCACTCTCGGAACCTTACTGCGTCCATTTCTTCATGATACTCTTTAGTGCTTTTGGATTGGAAAGCTAATAAAGAGTTTTCCACGAAGCCTGTAGACGCTGACCCAGCATGGCATATTATGAGGCGTCCACCTTTTCCTATCGGCACCTTCGAGCACGAAGCTTCAGAATCATCAGTCCATGTTTTCGGCACAGAATGGTTGGAATTTAGCCAAGTTTCGTCCAAAAATATTACATTATCCCAGTTTATAATTTGTTTAACTTCGCGCAGGAATGTTAGTCGCTGCATAATTATGTCATGTCGCTCCATAACAATTTTTCGTTTGTCAACTTTTTTGTATCTGAAGACAATTCCTGTTATTACCGTTCTCAACGACTCTATGCTTCCCTTATACAGCCCGGCATCTTTTAAAGTTGCACATAACTTTGCCAATGTTGGAAATTCGCCTCTTGTAAAAGACCCGTATATATGGTTTCTAATAGCATGACTATCGAATTCATCGATGCCTGTCACAGGTTTATTTCTTTTTCGTTTTTTCGGTGTGTGAAGTACGTTACTGTCACTCCCCGAAGGCCCATATTTTTCACTTAATATTTTGCCAACGGTGCGGCTACCAATACCGAGAGCTTCACCGACGCGATCCCGAACTTGTGTAACTGGCAGTAGAAGTCCACCATTTTGAGATTCACGCTCAAAATACTCGTGTAATTTCACCACCAATTCACGAGCCTGGCTGTTCAAAGTACGTCCTCTTTTCGACATTATTAATAAACACTTGCTTAGTTCGGAGTCCAGTATAAATATTGCCAAGGTAAACGGATAAAGAATGATCAGTCCAGAAAAGTAATAGCCAAGTCACAAATTGTAAAACACAAACGAGAAAGCAAGTACGCGCACAGTCAGCTTCCAAGATGGCGAGAGACTGCTGACGCCGAACCGACCGAGCGGACCGCGTGCGCTTGTAGTTGGCAGTGTTGCCAGAAAAAAAAAATTGTAGAGACTTGGACACCTGCGATTTTGCCTATTGACCTGAAAATAATTAAATTAATTTATTTTAGGGTATCTGTGTATTCAGTGCATTATGCGGTCGCGCAGTAACGTCGTTAATTTATAACATCAGGCAACAACATTTTTGTGAATGGGTTCTACATACCTTATTTTTATTAGTTTTAGACGTAGAAATAAGACTTAGAAGAAAAAATTGTAATTGTAAAATCAATGGATGTGCTTGTTAAAAATTTGTTTATTTCTCTGTAATATGCAAACCCATACTATCATACACAAAAATAAATGTAAAAAACACTATCCCTGACTCCATTTACTATTTCGACAGCGTTAGCGCGAGAAACCCCGACTTATTTGGGCGCGAAAATCAAAAATCGACAAATCGCTTTCGACAACTTTTTAAAGAAGCAAATATATTTGATTTATAAATACGTATTTTTGGTGAATGGGTTTTATCTCATATTTTACGATTACATAACTATTTAGTTATGTAATCGTAATATGTGAGATAAATCCCATTCACATGAAAAAATATTTGTTTGGTTGTCAAGTGTAATTTGTAAATAATACATTCGATTTTTCGTATATGTAAACGATTTTTTTGCATACAAGTGTATCCGAAGAGTCGCAACACTACGTGCAGTGACCTAACTACGTAACTTTGTAATGCGGTCAAGAATATAACTATTAGAAATTATTTACTGTGTAAATATGTGTTATTTTGCTTTGTTTGAAAGTTTTCAATTACATTTAGATATTAAGAATTGTACATTTTTAGATACAATAATGAAATCTTTCTAAATTCATGGTTTTATGAAAAAGGTTATCGAAACTGAATAATGTACGTATGAACAAAGTTGTTTCGGTTTGAAAAATATGAAACGTCAAACGGTACCTCTTAGATTTGATGGACTGTAGCGTGTTTAGGAGTATCTTAGGGTTGGTGCAATGCATTTTCTTGTTAAGAGTGTCTTATATACCTTAGGCATCAGGTTAAGATACTCTTAAGTTCAGTGCAAACGGGCATTAGACTCCTTCTTACAAGCCTGTAGCTCTGTCAAGACAAGCTGTAGGTCACTTTTGTAGCATACTGTCTTTACTTTAATACTTTCGTCTATAATGGGAGCTTTTATTCCTGAGACTTCATCTTTAGCTTACTTATACGCGAAGTGAAGTCGTAGTACCCACGAAAACAAAAGAAAAATGATTTTCAACACTCTTGTTCATAAAGTGGCTCTAATTTCACCGCAATTAGGCACATTATGACACCTGTAATCAATCTGTGACTTTTTTAAGGCTATAAAATACATGTGAGTTATAGATGCTTTTTCAACTTTCTTGGTTGAGTTACTTTGTTTAAAAGAAAGTTTTGTTCGTGTTCAAGTACAAACAAATGAATATACCTACCTATTACTTGTTTGCAACTTCGTATTTAAATAGATTATTCCAACTAGTATATTTTTAATAAACAAATACTAGTTACGCGTGCGCATAGTAAAACAATTTTTTTTTCCACTATTGCGTACGACGACCTGCCTTTGCAGATCATTACTCTTGACGTCCAGAGTACACTTACTCTGTTTTTTATTTTTATGTTTATTTAACGGTTTTCTTCATAATAGCTGCATAAATTGTTTGAGTCTGCTTACATAGTGCATGTATTGTTGCTCGACTACGTGCGACCGACCTTTACGCTTGGACAACACCATCAGCTGCGGTCGTGAGCCGCCGCTGTACGCATACACATACATATACACCACTATACACACACAACACACACACCTACCCCAGGTAACGTATACACACAACACACCCCTCAGGAACAAAAACACTAGACACAAACTATCACATTACAAGCACGTAGGTACATACACAGTTACACTTTCTGCAGGGTACTTCCTGTCGGTAGCCAGCGTCGGGTTATCGGCGGGCCTGTGCGCGGCCGGGGGGTCCCCAGTTGAAGCGGACTCGGTTCCATCTTTAGGTCTTCCTTAAGTATAGGGAATCTAATTTAGGCTATTTTACTGACTTTTTTACTGACTAGAATTTTATTCTAATTTAATTTATACACTTTTACAATTTTCCTTTTTTTACAATTTTACGTTTTAATTTTAAATTTTAGTGACAACATTTATCTGACCTGTATTGTTTATACCCAATTATTTTATTGATTAGTTATACAACTTACGTCATTTCAAGACAAGTTCCGTACCATGGCGACCATGCACTCCCCCAAGGATGGCCGTCCAGCAGCTGCCGCCGCAAAACTTGCTATTAAACAATCACTAGACGAAACCACACCCGGGGTAGTGCAGCGCTCGGTGTCATCGGTGCGTCGCAGCGTAGACCGGCTGGAGTCCCAACAAATGGGCCAGCCGAGGCAACAGAGGAAAGGGACACTACACCCGTCCCCGCTGCGCGTACCGCTGCCGCCGAAGCTTTGCGCAGCAGCTTTAGAAAGCTGCGAGGAAATCCGGCAGCAGCTTAAAATCTCCGGTAACATAAAAAGGGAAATAAGAGAGGAGATACGAGTTAGGACGGACCACCTTGAGGGGATTGTCCGAGCCTACGAGGAGGAAAGAAAAAGGCTGATTAAGAGGCAGAGCACAGGGGCGGCAGAGACGACGTTCGTCATACCGGCATCTGCCCCCTCCTCCCCTGCCTTACCTCCTCCGGTAGCCTCTAGGGTAGACGAGGCTATCCTATCCAAACTAGGAGAGTATGAGACTCTGCTAAGGGAAAACCGAAGGATGATTGGTGAAATAAGGGATAGTATGAGTGGAAAGGATGAAAGGGAGAATGAGAGGTTGCTGAAAGAGAGCGTAAGTATTACAAAGGAAATAAAAGAGAGTATAGAGAGGCAAGATGAAAGAGAGAGAGAGAGAGAGGGAAAAAAAGGGGACGATGACTTACGCGGGTGCAGTGGCGGCCCGCCCGGGCCCCAAGCTTATGGGCGGGACGACACTGCACTCTATGGTGGTCACGTCCAAAAATGAGAGTGATACGGGAGAGCAAGTGATGGAGAGACTGAGGAAGATTGCAAGCGAGGATGATGGATGGATTATGGCAGAGAAGGTAAGGAAGGCGCGAGACAGGAAAGTTTACATAGGATATAAGACAGAAGAAGAGAGAAAGAGGGCACAGAAAAGACTATTGGAAAGGGGATCAAACCTGGCCGTCGAGGAGGTCAAAAATAAAGATCCACTCCTCATATTGTACGGCGTCCTCAAAAGCTTCAAGGATGAGGACTTGCTGAAGGCCGTAAAGGCCCGAAACACTGATGTGTTCCGGGACTTGGCCCCAGGGCAGGTTAGGATGGCCGTGCTGTACAGACGGACGGCGAGGAACCCCCACACGTGTCACGTGGTGCTGAGGGTCTCCCCGGCAATATGGACTCGTGCGCGGGGCGTGGGGAAGCTGCACATCGATCTGCAGCCCATTAGGGTGGCAGACCAGTCGCCAATCGTGCAGTGTTCCCAATGCCTAGGGTACGGACATACCAGGAAATCCTGCACCGGTACAGGACCCAAATGTAGTCACTGCGGCGGGCAACACCTAAGAGCCGCATGCCCAGGCTACAGTGCCGGTGCAGAGCCTACCTGTACTAATTGCCAGGGGGAGAGACTGAGCAGCACGTGTCACAGTGTTTTTAGCAATCTGTGCCCAGTGCGTCAGAGATGGGATGTGATAGCGAGGACCACCACTCAATACCAGTGCTAATGTGGTTCCAAGGAACTTGACCCCACACAGGATGCTGCAGGTTAACCTCCAGAAGAATAAGCTGGCAACCGACACCTTCATTTTAGAAGCCTCGAGGCGCAAGGCCACAGCCGCTCTAATACAGGAGCCATACATTGGCAATACCGGGAGAATGAAGGCATACCAGGGCGTAAGGGTCTTCCAGCACACTGGGCAAGGAGGAGGGACTGTGAAGGCGGCTATTGCCGTCTTCGACCCTAAGTTGGATGTCATACAGTACCCGCAACTCACCACCGACAACATCATGGTGGTGGAGATCCGGACCAGTGCCTGGGAGATCACGCTGGTATCCTTTTATTTCGAACCGAAGCCAACGCTGTTGGCTCCCTACTTGGAGCGGCTCAAAGAGGTGAGACGGAGCCTAGGTTCCCGGCTTATTGTTCTTGGGGGGGACGCAAATGCACATATCACCTGGTGGGGTCATCCAACCGAAGACGACAGACGCAAGTTATTGAGTGGGGTACTCGCTGAAATGGACCTCCATGTCCTGAACAGTGGAGGTACTCCAACTTTCGACTATGTGAGGGGTGGACAGAGGTATCAGAGCTTTGTTGATATAACGACCTGCACGGACAACGTGTTCACCTGGATCGACGCTTGGAGGGTTGACACAAGCCTATGCCCGAGCTCAGACCACAACGGCCTAGTGTTCAACCTCAACATGGTTAAAGCGAGCGGCACAAATATACAGCGCACGACTCGAACCTACAACACCCGGAGGGCCAACTGGGATGCTTTCAGGACCAGCGTGGCTCGGCAGCTCTCGGATATTGCGATAGGCGAAACAAGGCATCCCAGCGAACTGGATGCCTTGGCTGAAGCATATACGGGAGCTGTCGGGAGCGCGTGCCAGGAGAGCATCCCAGCGAAAAAGCCGGTGGGGTTGATCACTGCGCCGTGGTGGTCGGAAAGACTCGCTGGCCTCAAGAGGCTAATGGTCACCTACAAGCGTCGGATCAGGAATGCCGCTCCGATCCGCAGGCAGTTCGTTATAGCTCAGTACCTGGAACGAAAGGAGACGTATGAAAGTGAAGTAAGAAAGGCGCAGGTCGAGAGTTGGAAGGACTTCTGCGGAAAGCAGGACATGGAGGGAGTGTGGGAGGGAATCTACCGGGTGATAGGTAGGGCCACAGTAAGGGAAGAGGACACTCTGCTTTCCGCCAATGGTTCCTACCTGGACGCAAAGGGTTCGGTCGAGTTGCTCGCCCGAACCTTTTACCCTGAAGATCGGGAGGGGGAGGACTACGGGGGGCATCGAAGAGTGAGGGAAAAGGCCAGAAATTTGGACGAAGATGAGGGTCATCATGATGATGACCCACCTTTTACAGTGGGTGAACTCTTCGGTGCCCTTCGGAAATTTAACCCCAAGAAAGCTCCGGGGGCGGGCGGCTTTACGTCGGACATCTGCACCCATGCCATTGGGGCCGACCCCTTATTCTTCCTGAAGCTGGTGAATCGGTGCCTTCACCACGGTTACTTTCCTAAGATATGGAAGGAGGCCGTGGTGGTGGCACTGAGGAAGTCTGGCAAGGACTCGTACACCGTTCCCAAATCGTACAGACCTATTGGTCTGTTACCGGTTCTGGGAAAGGTGTATGAGAGGATGCTGGTAGCACGTCTCAACTTCTATTTACTGCCCAGGATGAGTACTCGCCAGTACGGCTTTATGCCCCAGAAAAGTACCAAAGACGCCCTCTATGACCTCATGGGTCACATAAGGGCGAAACTTGATGATAAGAGGATAGTCCTTATGGTGTCCCCTGGACATAGAGGGCGCCTTCGATAGCGCCTGGTGGCCGGCAATTAAGGTACGACTGGCACAGGAAAGGTGTCCGGCGAATTTGAGACGGGTTATCAGCAGCTACCTTAGCGACAGGTGGGTAAGGGTAAGGTATGCGGGCGAGGAGTGCAGACGCCCTACGGAGAAAGGATGCGTCCAGGGTTCGATTGGCGGACCCTTACTGTGGAACCTTTTGTTAGATCCCTTGCTTCGTCAGCTTGAGGGTGGGGCGGCCCGTGTGCAGGCTTTCGCGGATGATGTGGTGCTCGTGTTCGATGGTGATAGCGCCTTGGAGATCGAGAGACAAGCCAATGCCTCTCTCGAGCATGTGCGGGAGTGGGGCATCGGAATGAAGCTGAAATTCGCACCGCACAAAACTTGTGCGATGGTAATCACGCGGAGGCTTAAGTACGATGAACCACGCCTCAGCATGGGCGGGATAGACATTGGCATGTCCAAAGAGATCAAAATCCTGGGGCTCACCATCGACCACGGGCTCACATTCAACACTCACGTGACAAATCGATGCAAAAAGGCTATCTCCATCTACCACAAGTTGGCGCGGATGGCCCGGATCAGTTGGGGATTACATCCCGAAGTGATTCGGACCATCTACACTGCCGCTGTGGAACCCACGGTGCTGTATGCAGCCAGCAGTTGGTGTCCTGCGGTCGAGAAGCTTGGTATCCAGAAGCAGTTAAACGTGGTGCAGCGCGGGTTCGCGCAAAAGCTTTGCAAGAGTTATCGGACGGTCTCTCTGCACTCGGCACTAGTTCTGGCTGGGATGCTCCCTCTGGACCTCAGAGTTCGTGAGGTGGCCTCGCTTTACGAGGCCAAGAGAGGAGTGTCCCAGTCATGGTTGGGAGACAGAGAGGTCGAACGAATGGCTCCGGCAATTGAGGCACCTCACCCCGTGGAGCACACGAGCCTGGACTTCACCAGCCTGGTAGACGAGGAAGAATACCAGCGCACCAACACCATCCAAGTGCGCATTTTTACGGACGGGAGCAAGATTGAGGGTCGAGTCGGTGCTGCGCTATCTATTTGGGATAGCGACACCGAAATAAAGACCCTCAAACTTGCTCTCTCGCCGCACTGTACCGTCTACCAGGCCGAACTCCTGGCTCTGTGCAAAGCGACCAGTGAGGTTGTCAAGCGCGGCGCGGCCACGACGTTCGGCATCCTCAGCGACAGCAAAGCCGCACTCCAAACTGTCATCAACCCGCACACCCTCCATCCATTGGCTGTTGAGGCCCGAGCGAACATCAAATGGGGCTTGGTCCAGAACAAGGAAATATCCCTGTTCTGGATCAAGGCCCATATAGGGTTGGAGGGAAATGAGCGAGCAGACCAGCTCGCTAAGGAGGCGGCTTTGAGGTCGAAGACGAGGCCGAACTATGACCTGTGTCCCGTCTCGTTTGTCAAGCGTGGTCTGCGTCAGATCACTCTTGACAGATGGAACGAGCGTTATAAAACGGGTACGACTGCTTCTGGTACCAGGCTTTTCTTCCCCTGCGCGGTGGCTGCATACAGCATAGTCCGCAAGATGGAGATAGCCGGCACCACGACACAGCTGTTAACAGGGCATGGTGGGTTCTCCGGATACTTGACTCGTTTCAAGTGTAAGGAGGACCCATCATGCGCCTGCGAGCCAGGCGTTGAAGAAACGGTCGCTCATATAATCACGGAGTGTCCTATCTTCGCGAGGGACCGGTACAATCTGGAATGCCAAATTAAAATGAAGGTTGACATCCAAAATCTCCCAACTTTGCTGGAAAAGAGCTATATGCGGCACTTCCTAGAGTATTGCGAAAGGGTTGTTAAAAGAGTAAACGACAGGAATAGAACGTGATCGACCTCACAAAGCTATTTTATAAAAATATCTCATTGAAGGTCGATATTGAGAATTTGGAAATGCTCTAGGTAAGTGCCGCATGTAGTTCTAGTAAGTATATTGTAGTGCAGCATAATTTAGTATTTAAGTATTTAAGTAAATCAATGAAAATTATTAGTATATTTAAAATTTAAAATTTTCGAAGTAATTATTATTGTTAAAACTTAAACCTTTAGAGCAAAAAAAAAAAAAAATTTTGTCATTAAAATTAGGAGTAAAAGTAAATTAGTTTGTTGAAATTAAGAATTGTAATAGTATTTTGTAAACATTGTATTCTCTTGTAAGAACAATATTTTTAAATAAATAAAACATTGTACAGAATAGGCTCGGACTGAGGATGAGGAGAAGTCCGAGGAACTAGATAAAAAAAAAAAAAAGCTGAAGGCAAAGTCTCAGGAAAGAGGGTCACCATTACATTCACCCGGGATCCGGGACTGTAGGAAGAAGGAAACACGTGAGCTGGCAAGGAGTTCCAAGGCTTAATGGTGCGACGAAGAAAGGAGTCACCAAACCGGAGGGAATTTTCTCCACCGTATAATGGTGACATTTAAGGGCTACTCGTGTGTAGAAAAAGCTAGGGCGGGACCAATTGGAAGAGCTCATCAGATCATTCACCATGGTAGACGAACGGCGAACACGGCGATCTTGTAAGAAGCTAGCAACCCAGTTTCACATTCTAGGGGGCAGACCACAGGTTTGTAGCTTGGAAGCTCTATCGAAACCTTTGGCGATGTCAGGATCAATTGCCACTGACTCGTCGTGCTTGTCCATAACTTCATCTCAAGTATGGGTAACATACGCCAGAAGATCATCCGTTGACCGTTTCGGCCTGTAGCCATATTGCTGGTCATTAATTAGGGAGTGATATTCAAGGTTACGCATGAGCTGTATGTTAATTATGTGCTTAAACATACCACAATCATCGATTCAGGAATTGGCTGCAAAGAGCTTAACCAGCATGTTTGCATTCTCTTGCGACTCATGGGCCAGATGAATATCTGGCCCATGAGTCGCAAGAGAATGCAAATCAGGGTTGCGCAGCGGGAGCAGCGAAGGTTGGCAGAAGTTGGCTTGCAAGGCTTTGGCCAGTCGCCAGTAGACATGGCTGCCCGTGGGATACACAACTAGCTCCTGACCAAGCCGCGCTATAAGCTGGGCATCCGCTCTGACATAAGTACTCTTTGCAGACCTTTGTAGCTCTGTTGTACGCCGCCTTGAAGTGGCCCACGTTGGAATCGTACGTAGTGCGGGCCTTCATCCAAGTGCGGTACGCAGACTGATTATGATTAACAGCCTCCGCACACTCGCGCCCGAACCAAGGGCACCATCAGTGTAGGGGATATAATATTTCATGTCCAGACTGATCTCACCGGCGACAGCAGTTCCGCTCTTAGATGAATTCTTACCTTCAAAGCAGCGCCAACACACGGGATGGACGTGAAATAGTCACGCAGTCCATCCCAGTTTGCTGACGAGTAGTGCCAGAGGCGCCACTTCCCCAGCACGGGTCGCGTAATTATTTATTATTTAATAATTTTGGTATTTTAGTAACCACAACAATATCTCTCAAACAAGTAAAGAGGAGTAGAAAGAAATACCAAAATACTCAAAACAATAACCTGAAAAGTAAAGAAGAAATAAATAAATATATAAACTGTTTAGAATCATTAGAATCACGCTCTACTCTAGAAAGGAAAGAAAATACTACAATACAAAAATACTACGACGATATAATCAAAGTAATAAAGAGAAGCCTAAAAAATAGTCGAATCTTAGGCAACAACCACACTATTTTGTCTGATCGCACCTTAAAGCTCATAGAAAGAAGACGGGAATTACAGAAAAATACTATAAAAAGTAGACAAATAAAAAACGAAATTTCGGCTCTTTACAAACTTATCAGCAAATACGTAAGACACGACTATGCAAACCATCGAACGATTACTATTGAAAAGCACCTTACCCAGACAGGAAGTACGAAAAAAGCATACAAAGAGCTTCGAACGTGTAAAACATGGATAGAGGGAGTAAAACAGGACAATAAAACAACAAATAGGCGAGGAGACATTATCAACGAGGCGACCAACTTCTATAGAAACTTGTATAACACAAAAAACATCAAATGTCATTGTACCAGTCAAGGACAGCTAACCACAGTAAATTTCGAACAAGACGCGAACCAAATGGAAATAGAGATCAGTGAAGGAATAAAAGCTTTGGAAAACCTCAAAAACGACAAAAGCCCAGGTTCAGATCACATCACAAACGAATGCTTAAAAGTAGCCACGCCAATCTTAGCTCAACCGTTAACTGATTTATTTAACGACATAATCCTAACCGGAGAAACACCTAGTCAATGGGGAGAATCAAATATAATTCTGCTGTATAAGAAAGGCGATCCACACAATATTGTAAACTATATATATATAGACCGATAAGTTTACTACCCAGTATCTATAAGCTTTTCTCTAGCATAATAAATCAGAAGATAAGTAGCACAATAGAAGCAAATCAACCGATAGAGCAAGCTGGTTTTCGAAAAGGATATTCTACTATCGACCATATTCATACTCTAGAAATAATAATAGAGAAATACCAAGAGATGAGAAGACCACTCTACATCGTCTTTATCGATTACCAAAAAGCTTTCGATACAATATCGCACGAAAGTATATGGACAGCTTTGAAAAAGCAAAAAGTAGAGAACAAATTATTGACTGTTATCAAAAGTATTTATAGTAACACAAAAAGCAGGGTTCAACTAGAAACGACCGGTCCTTGGTTCCCAGTAAAAAGGGGTGTTAGACAGGGTGACCCACTATCGCCGAAACTATTCATAGCAGTGCTGGAACAGATTATAAAACAGCTAGAATGGAAAACAAAAGGTATATCTATCAATAAAACCTATTTAAGCCACCTGCGTTTTGCGGACGACTTGGTTTTGCTATCTGAATCTAGCAAGGAGATACAAGAAATGATACTATCTCTTAATGACGCCAGCAAACAAGTAGGTCTAGAAATGAACCTTACAAAAACGAAATTAATGACAAATAGCACCAGAAAAACAATAACAGTCGACAATATTCCTCTAGAATACACTGAGCAGTATATATACCTTGGCAAACAAATTGGATTTGATATAAAAAATAACGAGCTAGAAATTGAACGCAGGGCACAATTAACCTGGAATAAGTATTGGAGTTTAAGAGAGATATTCAAAAGCAATCTACCAATAAATATAAAAACAAAAATATTCAACTCAAGTCTTCTACCATGCTTGACCTATGCTTGTCAGACGTGGAAATTTACTAACAAGGCTAAAAGAAAAATAATAACATGCCAAAGAGGTCTGGAACGTAGTATGCTGAATATACGAAAAATCCAAAAAATCCGTCACATCGATATACGCAAATATACGAAAATAACTGATGCATGCACTTATGCTAAATCCCTAAAGTGGAAATGGGCTGGTCACGTGGCGCGTCTTTAAGACATGAGGTGGACATATAGAGCGATAAAATGGAACGGACCTCACGGCACGCGTAGACAGGGTCGGCCTAGAGCAAGATGGGAAGACGACATAAAACAAATAGCTGGACCAAACTGGCTACATATAGCAAAATGTAGAGACGATTGGCACACCTTGGAGGAGGCCTTTACCTGTAGAGGAGTTTTTGCGGAAACTCAAAATTAAGTATTTCTTTAAGTAAACTTTAAATTAGAATCTTTTACTATAGTGTAATAAATATATAACAACTAGGTACCTACTAACCCTTATTGTTCTCAAATTCATTATAAATGTAACGTGTATTAACCCTAGAATAAGCTTAGGATAAATAAGTTTACTGTTATATCCATTGTTAATTTTAAGCAAGAAATAAAAGGCTTTTTATTTTATTTTATTTATTTATTATTTTAGTAACCTCGTGTACCAGTTGAGTCAGGCCATGCGCGTCAGAACATTTGCTCTGGCGCATGGCCTGCTTGGGCTTACATGGACTGGTCTTACCGCATGACTTGTTTTGGCGGAGCCCAACCAGATCTCATGGTCAGCGTTAAAATTCCCCAAAAACATCAGTTCAGCGTTCGGAAACCGCTGCTTCGCATCATCTGCCGCCTGACTCAGGTATTCGAAGATTCAAGTTGTCTCGGCATCTCCTGTATGGAATCTGACTCGTAGAACCATGGTCTATGTGTACCCAAAGGGGTGGAGAAGAGATATCGGGATTATGCGCGACCTGATGGGGCAGCCTCTCAGGGTGGTTACTCCCGGTTGGGCCCCTGTACTATGCTACGGGTGGCCAGCGGCCTCACCGTTTCTACAGGTCTCCCTGTTCGGCCAACCCCCACTGGACTACGTCAAGACCCAACGGCCCCGCTATAGCTGTGACCACAATCCCCTGCCCGGCTATGCACTTGCTGACCCTTGTTGTCCATTGAACCGCTAATTAATGACAAGATAAGTAGTCAAGCCTACATGTTTACGTGCTTTTTGAAAGACACGAAGCACACGATATCTCTCTCTTTCTCTCTCTCTATCTCTCATCGTTGTTTTTCATGTTATTTGAAGTTGGCGACAAATTGTTCACATATTTTTCTTCTATGAGATAAACAAGTGGTCTGAGAAATGAGAACTATGCGAATTGTTACGTAAATATAACGTGTTTTGTTTATTTTATGACACGAGTTGAACAAGTTTGACTTTACACATTAGTTTCAAGTGAAGTTTGTTTGACAAATTTTTTTTTTTGTAATGAGACAGTAAGTATATATAAAAAAGGAAACTATATTTATCAAGCCATCCACCCGAACCCAATCCCTAAGCAGAGTTAGCAGAATGCTAGAAATTCGGTTAGTAATATTTTTATTAACTATAAAAATTCTGTCGTACTGAGCTTTGTTGTACTCAACCATAGATAATTAGATACGCTCTTCTTTGCATAAAGCATTCTAACATTTTTGTTTCTTGTGAGTCTCTAGAGATAGAAACATTTCGCTACAAATTTTAGATTGCAGTCTCATTACTGTAGAACAATATTTTCTTTCTATTTGTCTTACAAAGTCTCTCCTTGTGCTTAACCTCTTGAGTGCTCTTTTAATGCAAAGAACTGAAAATGCCTGCCAGTCGTTTGAGGTCGTACTGTCTGCTGATTTAGAATTCTGTCTAAATCTACTATTTCGTTAAGTTTGGATAAGGGTTCATTGCGTTTTTAGCTGCAGTGCATTCTACTTAAAGGTTGAAAATAGTTCTCTTTTACATTATCAAAAATCAATCAAATCCCTAATCATAGCCTAAAGCAGTTTACTGCTGGACATAGGCTTCTTTCACATAAGCTTATTGGCAAATTAGTATTTCAAATTTGGGTTTAGAAAAAGTAAGTAAATGTGTACGAGTAAAAGAAAAATTAAAATATAATTCCTGCAGGAATCTATTCTCGGGATATAATACATATTGTAGTCCGAATAGAACCTGTTTGCTGTTTCAGACTATAATCTCAACCAGATCTGCTCTACCGTTCTGGCGTGAATGGTAACGAAAATATATCCACCCCTCGCATTTATAACAGTGGTGAGATTTTACTTACCGCCTCCAATTTCAAACGTGGCTGAAACGAAACCGTAGCGCAGTGGTCTGTGATAAATATCGCTTAAGTAGCTATCGGTTAAACAGATTGAACCAATCTCTGAAAACTATTGCCTACACGAGCTCCCAATCTTCCACTTGCAGGCGACCTAATTCTCGCAGAAATCGAGTGAGCTATTTGTGTATTTAGGAGCTTTAAGAATTTGAATGGAGAATAATGAGTTCCATGATCGAACGTTCCATGATGTAAACTTACTCGATATTTTTACGTTAATCGTGTTAGTGACTTTATGCAAAAAAATGAATTGAAGTGTCTGTATGTAAAGTTTAAATAATAGTCTTTTGATAAATGCAGTATGTAGTCATAACAAAAATTCAATTAAAACTCATTTGTCGTTTGTCGTTACAATCCTGTACGAGTAATCTTCGATCGAGCTGGGTTGATTTTAACTTTGACTTTAAGTAGC
The DNA here is from genome assembly GCA_949126895.1 of Eilema caniola. Classification (NCBI taxonomy): domain Eukaryota; kingdom Metazoa; phylum Arthropoda; class Insecta; order Lepidoptera; family Erebidae; genus Eilema; species Eilema caniola. Next base: position 7,203,575 of record OX421460.1, on the reverse strand, counting down.
TGATATTGTAAGGCATAATTTATGCTATTTTTCTTTTAGAAATAATATCAGCACAACAAATGAAAGCCCAGATCGCAGTCACATGCAGTTATTTATTTTAGAAGTCAAAGAGAAGATGATTATAGGTTAAAAGTAAAATAATAAAAGTGCAGGTACTTGGATTCTATTCACCTTAGCATTAATTAAGATTTTACGATTTCGAACCACACTGAGACTATCGACGTGGACCCAATTTTATGTGAACAATATAATACAGCTAAGTTAGGGAGGTGTAGGAAAATACGTGTTTTCTGCGAGTCTTGTATCGCAGATTAAATAGGAAATTTTTAAAAGAAAATGATATGATAATAATAATATTTGACTTGGACCAAGTAGTTGTGACATCTTTTAAACATTTCTGATGAGCCTTGCACAAGTATTATCAAGATCTTTGGGGTCTGTTGTACGATAAATGATAAATAAACTACACATAAACAGTGCACTTTTTTATATACCACTGAGGTAGCAGACAAGCACACGGCCCACCTGATGGAAGTGGTTACCGTAGCCTATAGACAGAGAGTTTCCGTGCCGTCAGCGTAGAAGACATGGCAGGAATAGCCTTTGGTCTTCCCACTGACAGCACAACCTTATGTTTACATTATTTTTACAGTCGCTGCACCTATTTATTAACGAACGAGGCTCTGACGGAGACTTTCCTCACAGGGCTGTGAAGTCAAACAATAGTCGCTCCCGGAAAAGCCGACTAAGAAAAAACAATAAGCAGATCTCCGGCTTTAAAGTGTTAACTCAGGAAGCAAAAGGGATATAAGAGCATTTTGACAATGCTTTCATATAACGAACGTGGTTTGCACACTACTGCGCTTATTTACAGCATGTAATAATCCTCTAAATGCTCTTTATTAAGCACCCTATATAGCAGGCGCCGTCAAAATTACAGCCGGAGTCGTTTCGCAATTTAAGCGTTCGTAAGAGGACATTCCGGCCAATTGGTAACAGCAGTATTATATGTGTATATTGTATGTACTAGAGTAATATGGTAACTGTTATACTCACCGGTACAATTTGTAGGTAATTACGCAACTGTTATTCATTTAGTGCTTAATCTCTGGTACATACGTAGAAAAAAGTATAAATATATCCTGCTTCATCTTCTACACTGCCGGCACAGAAACTCTCTGTTCTAACAGGGTCGGCAGCGCGAGTGTGACGCCCCTAGTGTTGCACATGTCCTTAGGTCATAGTAACCACTATCCATCAGGTGGGCCATGTGATTGTCTGCCACCTATGTGGTATAAAAAATCTCCTATTATTTTATGATGCACCTGCATATTTATTAGGGGTTAAAGTATGAAATTGCCGATTTGTACTGACAAATTGAAATTCGTTTTTTTTTTAATTTAACGTATTTATTTAATGAAAATAATTACCATTATTATCTATACATTGCTGCCATCTAGTAGGAAGGTCATTTATGCCTTTGCGATAGAACTCTGGTGATCTAGATTCGACAAACTGTGTGAAAGCATTTTGTACTGCCTCCTGAGAAGAAAACTTTTTATCACATAGACAATTGTCCAAATCACGAAAAAAATGGTAGTCTGTTGGAGCAAGGTCTGGCGAATACGGAGGGTGACGGATAGTTTCTAATTGCAGTTCCTGTAGAGTTAAAACGGTTTCTCGTGCAGTATGAGGTCTCGCGTTATCATGGAGCAATAATGGTGAAGATCGATTCATGAGTCGGGGCTGTTTCACTGCTAGTTTTGCTATCATTGTTCGGAGTTCGGCACAGTAGACATCTGCCGTTATTGCTTGACCAGATCGTAGAAAGCTATAGTGAATAACACCATGCTGAGACCACCAAACAGTTACCATTACCTTTTTATTGGTAAGCTTTGCTTTAGGACACTGTTGTGGCGTTTCACCTGGGGTCAGCCATTGCATTTTTCGCTTACGGTTATCGTAAAGAATCCACTTTAAATCACATGTCACAATTCGATTCAATATTCCTTCATTTCTGTATCGATTCAACAAGGCAACACAAGTTTCAACACGCATTTCTTTCTGCAGATCAGTCAAATCATGAGGTACCCATTTTTCACATTTTTTTATTTTATTGATTTGACGCAAATGAGTCAATATTGTTGGTAAGGTAACGTTAAACCATGCAGCTAATTCCTGGGTAGTTTGGCTCGGATCGGCTTCCACCATGTCTTTCAATTCATTGTTATTCACCTGTGTGGACGGCCTTCCTCGTGGTTCGTTCTTGAAATCAAAGTTTCCATCACGAAAGCGTTTAAACCAAAATCGCACGGTGCGTTCATTAGCAGTCCCCTCTCCAAACACAACATTGATATTGCGAGCTGTTTCTGCCGCGTTAGTTCCGCGTCGGAACTCGTATTCAAAAATCACTCGAATTTTCGAAGTATCCATCTTTCTTGTCTAAGCTGAATAAAAAAAACAACTGAAAGTCGATAATCGAATGTTACACATTTTTAAATGAAGAACTACATAGGTACCATGTGGAAAAAGTCTCACTCAAAAATCTCAAACCATGAAGGTTCTATGTCAATTCGAAGTACCTATTACAATGAAACGGCAATTTCATACTTTAACCCATATTATTATATGGTTTTATTTTTTTTATGTAATACCTACCTAGTTATAAGAATTGTAATCAACATAAATATATTTCTCCTCATATCACAAGTGAAAACGGTCTGCACTTAAGTAAAAAATGTTTTCACTCCAAAGTTCACACATCATGTGAATTGACAGAATTTTGTAATTCGTAATATATTCGTTAAATTCTTAATGTCGACGAGAACAAAAAAATAACTTCTGTTTAAATAGTTAAATAGGTGCTATTATTGGCCGTATAAAATATTCGTCACGTTTGCGTAACGCATTCACCACGCGCGCCTGATGAGGGGTTTTACAGGCTTAAGCTTAGCCTCTCTTTGAACGCTTCATACTACCCGTAATATTACAGTTCGCATACATCAGTATCAACTCTGCATGTGAATTATCTCCCAACCTGTAAACCCGTTCTTCTTAATCGACTTTCGATGTATACGTATGAGTCCTACTGAACAAACGCTCTTTGTCTGCATATTTCTATAAACTCCTTCTGATACGCAAATAGCGTCCCTTTTCACTATTATATATGTCATGACAACAATAGGCATGCTTGTCTTTCTTTAAGTATCAAAGTACTTTGCCGAATCTGCAAAAAACTATTTGTAGTAATGGTATCAACCTATTTTCCAACTCACTGGTGCTTCAAATTTAAAAAATGTGCGTTCGGCTGTCGAATTTGAAGACTTTGTTTATAAATGTTTCTTTAGCAAAAAAATTGTTTGCCGAAATTCATTCCCCAAAGGGAAATGGCATGAGTTTATTATTAAAGACTAATGAATACATTTCCATTTGCAACAGAAGCATGTTGTAAATGCGTATGCAGTTACGACAGAATACAGTTACGATTTCTCTGACACAATCAGCCCTATTGCACTTGTAAAAACATTGTTCTACTGTCCATAAATATAACAGTTCAAATAAAAACTAACAAGATTAAATATTTCTCGTGCAGAACTAATAAAACAAATACACGTTCAGTACAACAACGGGGTCTTACAATAAACACGAACAATTTGCATCTCGTTACCCAAGTTTTGCCGCATAAATTAATTCAATTTTTATCCGCAGAGGGTCTCGACTTGCAGCTGTGACAACTGTCACCGACAAATTCCTGGTTGAATCTAGAGGACCCACTTAAGTCACATACCGTTGTAATACTTTATGACAACAATATTTACAAGTTGCGCGCCATAAATATTAGTGCTATTTACCCTAGACTTGGCTCTTCCTATTTTTATAGGCTAGTTTCATTTCTATCTTTATAACTCTGTTCTCTACATAAGAATTACATGTTCTTAAACATTAAGACAGATCTTTCGGTTAGTTACGTATCTGGAAACACCATCTTCGTCCGAGTTTGGAACAATCTCGGTTACAGCTAAAGCTTTTACTTAAGACGGATTCTAGTTTTATTTATATTGACTTTGATGGAAGTGACCATCATCTGACTTCTGAACTATTTGCATTGGGTGGAATTTCTTCACAGGCTCTGTTGCTATGTTACACAGTTCGTCAAGTATTGCTTTATTTTCATCATCATCGTTATCAAAGAGACGTATGTTCCTGATTGCATTGCACTGTACGTGCGGGTAATTTGGACCCCCCCCCCCCCCCCTCTGGAGCAGAGGGGGAGGATATGTCGGACTCGAACCGACTAAACCGCACGCCGTCTGTGGGTCATTACGCTAGGCCAAAGGTGAGGTTGTCAGCGATATATCCCTCGCACCCCGGCCAACCCAGGGCCATCCCTCTCGGTCTGACCCAACTCTGGTAAGAGGGCCAAGCGGTCCTCAATTCCTGATTGCATCCAAGGCCTGGGTGCACTCGGAGCTCAAGGCTTATTTTAACTAAAATTATTTAATTTAACTAATGTTGTGCACTCCAGTTGCACGTGTGTCACGATAGCAGTTGGTCTTTCAATGTTCCAGATTACCACATTGTAAAGAACCCACCATTTGAGAATAGATTGTGTTTGTAATTAAAATAGATGAAGGAAGCAAATTTAAATTACACTGTGAGTAATAGGAATTGTGATGATATGGAAACTATTGTTTCTTGTGTTAGTAGGTTAATGGTGTATTCAACTCAATCATATATATCATTTAGGTGCTAATACAGGGTTCAAGTCGTGTTAACAATATATAAATTCCATTAAGGTATACTTCAAAAGGGTATTAGAATCTCTGGCTAGATCTCTGGTATTGTACAAGTTTATTATGCCATCCCTTGGCTAAGTTGTATATAGAAATAAATATATTTGAAATATACAAATAAGTTTATCTTCAAACGCAGCACAATTATTACGATTAATATTTCATTGAGATTATATATGCTTTTGTTATATTCGTAGAATTTAAGTCAATTAGGGAGGCTACAAAGGGGAAATTTTCTTCGAAATCTTGATAAAGTGTATTGCTTATTAAATTTACTTAAAAAAAGAGTAGGTCTTCAAATTTTTTTTATGTTTGTGTTCACATAACTGCCTAATTTACGAATGGAATTAGAAATGTTTTTATGTATGAAAATGTATTAAATCTAGTTTTGCTGATACGCCTTATAAGAAACTCTTTAGGTATTATAAGCGTGTGCATGTAAAAATATAGTCTAGGATTTATGCAGGACATGTTAATTTGACTCTAGCTCGCCTCGTGGGTAAGCTAAAGACAAAATCTCAGGAAGGATGGTCAACTTTTAAAATATAAGTGATGCTAAAAAGTGGCCCTCAGCTTGATAGCCTCATCAGATGATTTTGTCACCCTTTTTATATAACTATAACATTTAAGGAGATATTATTACTGTTTAGGCCATCAGTCCCGGTTGCCATCCGAATATCTCAGTCGTTACGGGCAGTTTGAGTACTAGTCCTACAGTGCACCGAGCACGAACAACATTCAAATTCGTAACGTAAATATTAGGCAGGCGGCCAATCTCAATGCTTCATTCTCTTGATACGTTTACGTCACCTACGAATTCGAATATTATTCTTGCTCGGGCCATTGAACTTTGATATTGCCAATTGGTTGTAGTCAGATGATAGTCGCTTCAAGAAAAATATCAAGTCCAGTAAGACTGGAAGGCCATCTGAGTTGAGAGAAAAAGGCTCAGAGAATGATTATTACACCAATGATTTATCGAGAGTGGTTACAGAGTGAATCCTGTGACCGCATGCAGTAAATACTGTGAAGTGTGAAGCTGTTAGTGCAACTGTTCTACTAAACTAGTCCCTCATAAACAAATTGTTTTAGAGAGACGTTTTGTTTGCATGAAATTCAGTCTCGCCCAGATGTTTCGTTCCCTTGAGTATTTACTTTAAGTAAATTCGTGTAACCAAATGTTGTTCTGGAATTGATGCAATGAGTTCTACTTCAGGGAGTAATGAAAATATCTACTTCAGGGAATAATAAAATATTTTTGAAGTGAAAACTTCTTTAGCGGCGTTGGATGTCAGGATTAGTTGACCTTTGAACCGTAACCGATGATAACATTACAACAGCTACAGATCGTTTATTTTGTTAAGTGGGTCAAGAAGTTTTGTAGATTCGCGGTAAACGCTTAGACTATAAGTCTTTATGGTTTCAGATACTACCGGGTTCGAACCTGAGCATCTGACACTTTTTGTGATTATTTTTTCTTTTTGTAATTCATTACTTTTTGTGATTAATTTTTTCTTTTTGTAATTTATTACTTTTTGTGATTATTTTTTCTTCAATATTCATTAATTTCTCTGACATAAAATTAGTGATAGGTTCTATGATTGGCGCTATATTATAGATATGGTATGGTGAATTCTTTTTATCTTTTTCTCTGTATATAACGAAGAAAGAAAGAAAGAAAAAGTTTTCACTTCTGCCGGCACTCCCGGAGTACAACCCGTCTTTTTTTTGTTATGAGTTAATCTTGTACATCTTTTGCTGTCAGGTTTAAGATACCATAAAAAATAATACAACTAAAGAATCCATAAAAAATAATATAAGTGCGTCATATAAATTCAAAAATTAACATTTCAGAGAACAAGTTCTACTGGAACTGTACTTTTGGGACCAACTGCTTTACGTAATATTCTCATAATTCAAAAGCATATTAAGATAAAAGTAAGTGCACTGTACTTACATGTACATTTTTCAAATTTGATTAAAATTGAGAACTATTTCGAAAATTTTCTGGAAGAAAGAAACAGAAAGAATTTGATCTAACCCGCAAATAATATACTGAGTACCTAGATATTGATTTAGAATGTATCAATTAAAAAATAAGCATTGCATTCCTTTGAATATGATGTAGTTGGATAATGTTGTTGAAGTCTTTGGATATTATGAAAAATGGCACATATAGTAATTCACAACTACCAACATGACCGTGACATTACTCGATATTTAAAGTTATTTCAACTTCAAGAACAAACTGACCTTGTTCTTATTTCAGATTAATATATAACTAATGTACTGTATTGTTTGCCACACTACACTACAAATTCTTAAAGTGATTTAATCAAAATAAAGACTAGAAAGACGAGTATCTACTGTACCAATAATACTTTTACTTTCTAAACATGTAGATTAATATTACCTTTAATGCATGTACTCATCAATATGGTCTAAACTAATAAAATATAATCTTGTAACCATCTACAGCTGAACTACTGAAACACGAACACATTACAATACTGCTACAAAATATTATGTATGAAATGCCGCTCCACGCGCCGGATATACAACACCATTTCCAGTTGTCGACAAACAACTCACTTTACACGTTTATCTGAGTGTTGACCCCACAAACTGCAGACTTTTAGGCGTCAAGCAAGAATTACGTCACTATGGAACGAAACGGAGGCGGGTAGTGGCGGACTCGGACGAAATAAACGTGTGAGTACAATATCATTGTAAGGTTAATCATATAACTCAGAATGTGCTCTATACGCGCAGTACATATTTCTTGGGTATCTTCTCAGGATAGATAGCATGGGGTGCCACGGCGATGAGGGACGAGCTCAAATTCACCAAGTATAGCTTGTAATTAAATAATTCGTGTGCGCCAGGACATTGCTTGTCTCGCGATTTAAGTTCAAGATATGTGTCTCGTGTATAATATTGATAATAATTTAAATATTTTTGCAGTATGTGTTAATAATAAGGGTTTCAGTTAGTTTAGTCACAGAAAAGAACTTTATGTATTTGCCTAATAGCTTGAAAAATCAAATGCATACAGATTTTGACAATTTGTTTTTCATCCGAACACCTATATCTATCAGACGCGAAGTACAATAACGCCAGTTCCATGACAGTAGTTCACCAAATTTTATCTTTTATGAAAACTGTCCATCGTGCCTGAAGCAGTTTTCGCTTCAAAAGCGGTTTTTCTTTGTACCTTATAATAATATAAAATTCAAACTGTTGTTACTTTAATATAAATCCTGAAACAAATTTATTTTTTTATCGAAACGGCGATATTGTTTGTATATGTCGCCGCCAACTAGCTTAATCAGCCGCTCAACTAATTGTCTAGGCTGGCAACTAAACGGCGCTATTCAATTATCGGTTTATCGGTCAGCCCTAACGTTTATTACAACATTTAATAAACAGGCTGGCTGATGCTTAGGCCATTTGTAAGATGGGATACCACCCCAAAATAAGATAGAAAATTACATACATACACACATTTACTCACGCCTGTAAATCCGCGAGGAGGTAAATAGAGGTGTATTCACAGAAAATTTGTGATAGGTTTATTGAGAAGGCTAGGGCGGCAGCGGGGCGGAGTGAAGAGAGCGTGGTTTTTTTATAACCATGAAAAAAGAAGTAATTTTCTTAACTGTTTGAGTAAATGGCTAGGCAAGTAATTAAACGCCATTGATCCAAGCCACTTGCCTAGCCGTTTAATCAACTGGCTGAACATCGTTCAGGCCGCTAAATGAACTGCGCCGTTTAGCTTCCAGCCTAGGCATTTAATTGAATGGCTGATTAAGCCAGTTGGCTGCGACATCTATGATCGATGTCTGTACATGGATAGAAAATGTGAAAATCTTTTACTGGGGGACTTTATAAACGTTATAGATGCCAAAACATTGTTTGTTGAAATTCTTGTATTTGCCTGTTTATCGGTTTATATGTTTGTCTGTGTTTTTGTGTACGCTAATCTCAAAATCGGCTGAACCGATTATTATTTTATTGAAATCGGTTCATAAATAAAAAAGTTATGTAAATAATACTAAATCAGGCCTAACAACTGTGATGTGTGAATAGATCGAACCAATAAAAGTAGCGCAAATGCTTAAAAGAAGAGATTTTTTCGACCACATGAATCTAAAGAACTTCGAGAGGCAAGAGTTACTGCATCTCAGAAAAGTCAGGTCAGGTTACGTACTCCAGATTCTTAGGCTCAGCTACATTCTCGACAGCATTCCCATCGTTCATAATATTCAATTGTTACATAAATGCAAAGTAGCCAGTCAAGCTTTTGTCATGTAAATAAACCGCCTCGGGTCGTGAGTGGTGCAAAGGAGCCCAGAACACTAGCCTTTGGACCAGGTACTCCTGTCTCCGAAACAACAGTCACCGGTTTTTTTCCATTTTCTTTGCTTCTATGCCCCAACTGCCCATGGTCTCGACAGCGACCGCCACCACGATATATTGCGGCTCGAAGGTTGCGTTCTACACCTACCCCTTATCCAAGGCATGAGATCTCTTGTCATCCGATCTGGACATGCCTGAAGGCTCGAGAGTGCACATCCGCCGAAATCAGGGACAGGCTGATGGCCGCCGGCCTCCACCATGGAACCGCAGGCACACCCTGCAGCCCAAGCGAAAGGGGCACGGTACTCGTAAAGAGTCATCGTTCATTAAAGCGCCCAGGTGAACCGATGGCAGTGCTTACAACCATGCACATGTCTCCAACTATAACACAGTGAGCAGTTTCTCTTGATCCACCTCCTTTTATTTTAAATCAACTATTTTTATAATAACACGTGAATGGAAAAGTGGTTGCCCAAGCAGCGCCAGGTGGTCACAAATTACCTTGATATTCTATTTTTAGCCTTTATATGAAATTAGCTTTTCATTCAATTTTGTACTGAATTTTGTTCAAACGCGGGCGAAGCCGCGGGCAATAAAAATGCATAATATTTTTTGTTACCCGCGACTTCGCCCGCGTGAATGTCGATTATCGCGGATCGGGGTATGAAAAATAGATAGTAGCCGATTCTCAGACCTACCCGATATGCACACAATTTCATGAAAATTGGTCCTGTAGTTTTGGAGGAGTATGGGAACGAACAGGAGAATATTATATTTTAGATTATTCAATCCGTTTATGTCCCGTATCCTTCACGAATCGAATCGAACCAATTAAAATTAACTTTAGCTAGGGTGACGGGTAGCTCATCCCATCGCCATCAAATTCGTGCAAAGAATGAAATCATTGCACGGTCTCCGACGATCCTTCCGTATTCTGGGAGATGGAAGAGTAGTGGTCCTCTCCTATACCTTTGCCTGCGCATCTTTTGCCTTCATTACCACCACACAAATCGAATCGGCGCACCATGACCAAACCGAAAGGCCACTATTCTAGAGGCTGTAGATCCTGATTGTCCCTTTAAAAATAATACAAGTAGAGGGCTGTAAATAAGTACTGCGCAGAGCCATCCCAGAGATGAGAACAGTCTGCCACGAGGAACCAATCTATGTATTTTACAAAAGACACCGCTGCTCCTATTACAAAAAAAAAGATTAAATGTGGGAAGAGAAACCTACAGTAGGTCTCAGCAGACCAAAATAAATCTGCCGCGAGGACATCAACTCCAGTGGTCAATTGGGAAGTGTCTAATTTTCAGTTGGCTACTGCAAGGAAAATATGGGAAAATGAGGCTATATTCACCAGTAGCCAGCACAAAGATCTCTTGCCTACTGTGCCTACTCGTCCACCTGTGTGTAAGACAATATACACCGATCTGTATGTGGTCGATAGCTAAATCTATTTTCATGACACTCTCGATGCAGTTTTATTTGTTCAGTTCGTAAGTGATATTTGAACTGATGAACATTTCTAAATGTGGATACATGATTATGTTTTAGTCAGCAAAAATTTGCAGCAAACCCTTTTGCAGTATTTGCCTAGCCCATAAAAGAAGCCTTTCTCATTTTGTGCAAAGTTTCGTTAGTGTAGCCCTGAATTAATTAGTCAGTCACTCAAATAATACTTTCTTTATAATAAATAATTGAAAATACAATGGTTAATTAACATAATACATGGGTTAGAGCTATTACGAACTCAACGCGGACGAAGTCGCGGGCAGCAGTTAGTATACATATAAAATTGATAATATTTCTTTACATTTTCCGTACACAACGCTTACGAGTCCAATAAATTATTATAGTAAATCATAAACAAGTAAAATAGACAAGTTTGCGCTTGTATGACAAGCACTCATCATTACAAGCGCAAACTTGTCTATTTTACTTCTATTTTTAAATAAAGCAGCCTCTACCTCCTACTCGGTGCAGTGCTCAGCTGTCGCCCCCGTATAGTGCAAACAATTCCAACTTCAGTTCGGTTCAGTACCTCCGATTCTTTATTGTGTATCAAGGAACTAGAATTCTTTATTCACACAATACAATTGTATTACCATCTTCGAATAGATTTAAAAAGAAAAAAAATAATCTTTGCCTTACAGGGGCAATGCTTTGACCACTAGGCTACCAGACCTCGCTCAAACCAATTCAAATTCCTCCCTTTCAATATTTGTCTTTGAGGCGACAGTGGAGTGGAGAGGAGTGGAAAAAAAGTATCAACGTCTTCTTAAAATATATGTTTAAACAAGGTGTGCTGAAGCTCCTACCGAGGTCATTATATTAAGGGGTACGATTTTATTATTGATAATAATGGTTGGTTTCATTTTTAAGCCTGAATTATACAGGATTACACAAAAGTGACGAACAGGCGTGGTACAGGCATGATTTTCCTTTGTTATGCCTTATACTTTTTCTATATAATTCACATCTAACATTGATGACCAATTGACGTAGGCATAGAGCGCTTTCACATTATAAGTGCTTTAGTCTTGCTATAGAACCCTTTTTAATAAGGCAATATTAGAATCAAAATTACAATGACTCCGTTGGCCTTAGATACTACGATACGGGTAGTTAGCTTCAGTTCTTAGCTTCACAGCTTCTATACGTTTTAAATCTGGACCAAATTATACTTATGGCGTTGGTATGGTCGAGTTACTACACGTTACAACACTGCTTTATCATCGAGTAATCGCCACGTAGCCGCTACGAAGTGCTACAAAGCACCTCCACGTAGCTCGTGACAGTAGTGCTACGACCACGCGACTGTAGCTAAAATACATAACCTCGCTAATACTGCGTGATCCATAAGCACATACTTATATGAATACAGCTTCATATACTAAACGTGTATACATAACGTTACAGCAGCATCTGCGTCATACGTTTCTATTACAAAACCACAGCTTTCCATCACGTACAAATATTCTACTCAAAGCATAAAGTCATTTAAATAGTAGCTATACAACTTACTGAAATATCACGCTGAATTTGTAAGCTATTCATATTTATCACTCAATAAGTCAGACGATTTAAATAGACTTCATTAAGCAAGGAAGATAAGTTAAAATTGAATTATGATGTATTCTCATGAAACTTAAAACCAAGCTGTTTAATTTATTTTTGTGTACCATTGACGGTAAATTCGAAATGTACAATTAGACAAACTTTGTTGAACACATAGGTACATCATACATACATGCACTCACACCGAATGGTTTCAGGTAGGCAATAGTCAATCTTGTTATCTTCAGAAGTTAGTTTCAATGTTTCAATACACTTTTTCTAAAATTCTTATCCTTATGTTTAACTTCATTATATTTTCCAACGAAACTGCGTTATCATCATCATCTTTTTGTAAGCCACGGTCGCAAGCGAGGCCTTCACCTAGGTCTCCAGAGTCCAGTATGATGATTGCGTGTTTTATTGTATTACTAGCTGTTGCACGCGGCTTCGGAGACCAAACGTAGCATTTTCCAAGATCTAATTTACCCCGGTAGCAAATGTGATTAAAATTGAAACAGAAGTTTAGGTGTGAAAGCGTAACAGACAGGCAGTCATATAGATAGACAGAAAGAATTAATTTCGCATTTATAATATTAGTTTAGACATTGAGAACTTCCAGTGCAGAACATGGTCTATGTATTCTCAAGACTTTGATCTTGTGATTTCTCAGTGTGATTTCAAATATTCTAGTTCAGACATAGTAGGTCTGCACGTTCGATTGTCTTTGAGAGAACAAATTAGCTGCCAAATTGATGTTTGAACAAGCCATGGAATAGATAATTAAATATTCTGCGCTGTGGACCTAAACAATAACTAAGTTTAGCTAAAGTCAGAAATTTTGCGAACGCTGAGGCACTCAGGGAATGTTTGGTTACAATGTATTGTATATCAATGCAGTCAGGTATTCAATATCACTATCAATATATAATCAAGTTCTACTAATGTACAATACTTAGCACCGTTTTCTTGAACGACACTCAGTCCTGAATCTCGATTTACCTGAGGAAAGATTGATAGATTTGACATTGTCTATACAATCTGTTCTCAGAAAAATCGAGGTTCAGAACTGAATACCATTTTTGTTTTTCACTTGGCAAATAAACAATTCTTATTATTACTTTATTTCTGATTAAATTTTATAGTATTCAAGAACTCATTACAAGCGCTCTTTCTTCTTCTTTAACGTTTTAAAATAGAGTAAAAATTGTTTCTCCTAGAATATTCTCAGTAAACAAATCTAATATTTTGCTCATTCGCATTTTCCCCTCTGGGGGTGGGCATTAACAACCGCCTGCCCCCCACATCTATCTTGACACAACACACAAGCTTCATTTACAGTAATTAAAACTTCCGCAGAAGCCCAATAAATGCATAAATTTTAAAAGTTTACAGGCTGTATATTTTAAATTAAAATTCTCAAACATTTTCGATGGATTGGTGACCCTTTTCACATAGTTAATGACATTCCTTCGGTCAACCGTTATGACGACATTATATTTACCACAACACCACCCCTTTTTATTCAAAACTGCGCCGAGGGTGGAATTGTTGTACAAGTACGGTGCTGGAAAATCGACGGAATATGTCATGTGCCGGTAACTTATCTCCATGGGATAGAGTGAAAAGCGAAATTCTTTAACGATAGGGAGATTGAGAGATAGGTTTATTTATCGGTGAAATAGGTTCATGTAGGTTACGGGAACGAAAACAGTATACCCCGTGCATAGCGGCAAGCAAGGCTAGTAGTACATTAAATATACAGTCATACATTTGATTCTGCAAAACTTAGCATACAAAGTGTTTGCCAGCTGAAATCATACCCCCAGGTACATTTAACTTGAGTTAATATGAAACGTAAAAGTTGGGTATCAAATAATTAAATATACAATGTTGCCGCTAATTTATGGTTTAATTTTCGGCGTAAGGGTTAAAGTGTAAACTGCCTGACTTTAGCTAATATTAAACTTCTGTTGTACTTGTATATATTAATTATGCTAACAGGTTTTGTTATTTTATTCTGAATGTAATATGTAAGATGAGATGTTTTATATTGTGCGCTCCTTTTACCAGGCTCCAAATAAAAAGTTTGAACAAACAAAAGTCTTTAATAGGAGAGCAAACTGAAAAATAACCGTTAATTAGTTTGATATTTGAAAACAGACGGGATAACAAAACATTATTTACATTGTTAATGTCGTTCATATATAGATACATATTGGCCCTAGCGTCTATTGCAGACGATTTATGGTGTAATGTCTGGGAGACACCGTTTTTGGTGGCTGAATAAACCGATACGAGAACGGCATGTTTTACCGCAGTCCTGACAAGAGAAGTTTGCGACAGATTGCACCGAGTCGCCTTGATGACGTCTTTGTCTCTTGTCAGCGAGTTCCGCGAACCAGGTCTCATCGCATTTCTTGCGACCCACCACAACGCGTTTGCGCCAGTCCGTCCGCCTCTCCGCAAGCCTCTCACAGCTGTGGGGGCCAATGTGAAAGGCGGTCATGTCCCTCTTTGCGCAATCTTTAAAGCGGAGCAACGGTCTGCCGACGTTTCGTTTTGCATCCGCCACCGCACCGAGGAGAACACTACGTGGAAGTCGAGAGGGTTCCATCCTGTACACATGCCTCAGCTAAGGTAGACGTCTCTGTTTGAGAAACGCGATCAAACTAGACAGCTGTGAAATTTCTAGAACCCTTTTGTTTGTCACCCTGTCTTGCCATGATATGCCCAAGATCTATCGGAGGCAACGCATGTAAAAAGAGCTTAAACGACGCTCTACTTTTGCATACGTCGTCCAGGTTTCAGCTCCGTACATAGGTTCTGGAATTTACATATTTCGAATCATAGGCACAGGCGAGGCGCTCGTACGACAGCGTGCCACAAAAGTCGATGAGATCTTAAAGGTACGAATTCATAGCCCGCCACAAACCACAGCAGCAGATACAGCGTGCCACGAAATAGACTAGAATTTGATAATATTGTTTATTGCTTAAGTTCATTGCGGCTTCTCAATGGTGCCGTTTACCCGTATTGAATTTTAACAAGTAATGTATGTAGAAACTTTGATTTGAGTCATTTCGCAACTGTTACTTGAAATAAATGATTTATTATTACACATATTATATATAATAACTAGCTGTTGCCGCGGTTCCGCCCGCGTGGATGTCGGTTATCGCTTAATTTTTAGCCGACGCTATTGAGCACTCGCCTCCCTACTCGCCTATCTACTCACCTCCCTATTCGAATCTCTACTCAACTCTCTATTCAGTCTCAACTTTACCCCCTTTTAATACCTCATACAAACTTACATCCCTTAGCTCTATTCCCCCCTTCTACCACCTTTTTATGATTAAAAGCTAAGGTTTTTATGATTAAAGGGAAAGGTAGCCTATGTCCATTCCCTAGCTCTAATCCATCTATGTACCAAATTTCATTAGGATACTTTCGAAAATAATAAACTTTTATACTAACTTTCATCTCCTATTGCCCCTTCTCTTTAACCCCTTTTTTCGCTATAATAGGTAGCCAATTTCCGTTCCTAAGCTCTAATCTATGTCTGTACCAAATTTAATCAGGATATCTTCACAATTGACAAACTTTCAACGCCCTTATTCCTCTATTGCCTTTTCACGGTAAAGGGTAGCTTATATCTGTTTCCAAGCTCTAATCTACATATCACTGCACCAAATTGTATCAGGACATCTTCAAAAATGACAAACTTTCATCCCCTACTCCCCCCCCTCTTAAACCTCCTTTCTCACAATAAAATGAAGTCTATGTCCGCACTCAAGCTATAATCCACCTCTGTTATAAATAATTTCACCAAGGTCGGTTCATTGGTTTAGGCGTGAAAGCGTAACATACAGACGGACAGAGCGAGTTACTCTCGCATTTGTAATATACATTAGTATGAATACGTATGTTGTTATAACCACTATCGTACGGAATATTATACTTAGAACTTCAGGCAGCCAAACAGGTACCTATCTCCAAAAGTTCGTTGAGCTGTAATCCCTCACACGCACTTCACACACAGAGTTCTCAGTTAGAACAGATTATATATAAATCCAAAGTACAAAGTAGTAAAAAAGAAATTACTCTTAAAGTACTGAGTGCCTTGCATTTAGACTCTGATTTTGACACATTCATAACGATAACTGGGAATAACAACATTTATCAAAATCCTATACAGTTTATTTGTGAAGTTAATGTAATGATAAATTATTTATAATAATATTAAATTTGAAAAGTTGCTCTGTTATGGTATCAAGTCTAGATGTTTTTATGTATAAATAATAAATATTATTTGATGTATTATTATGATTAACTATGTTATTAACATACTTAGGACACCTGGGTAATTTAGTGACAATTTAAAATTTATTTAGCAGTATGCAAACTTATGAAGTAGACAAATGACCAGAATAGTATTTTAATTTCTGAAGAAAGCAACGTTCATTATTGACAATGTGTGTTAATGTTTATTATTAAAAATTTAATTTCAAATTCTCACAAAATTACCCAGTTGTCCAATGTGGTTTAGTGACTGCAGAGCACAGTAAGCTGTAACAAGATAAAGTACAGATAAACGGTTATCTAAAGCAAGTGTCGCACCCGCGTTGCTCCTCAGTAGTAGTTAGATATCCAGCTTCCTCCTGAAGAACATATGTACCAAGCTATGCAATGCATCGACAGGTGTACGACAAAGAAGTTTTTGTACCAAATATACCGTTAGCTAATCTTCTTCTAACCTAAAACATTTTGACCTGACTGATTGACTTGGAGACAACGCACAGCATAAACCGCTGGTCTTAGAGACTTAAAATTTATAGAGAATGTTTGTTTGGGTGCATGGAGGTGTACTAAGAAAATATTTTTTTAAATCCAAATCTTAAGCGAAAGTAAGTTTTTACCCCTAAAAAGGATAAAAACTTACTTTATTATAACTCAAGAACGGCTAAACAGATTTTAATGATTTTTGTTTATTTATTTATCTTTGTACCGAAAAGCAATTATCGCAATTAAAATATGATAAATTCAAAAAATAATGTAATATTAATGAAAATACGTTGTCTATGCTATCAAGCAGAGGGTCCGCCGTGATTGTGGTAATAAGATCCGTCACGGGCGAATAGCTGGCGAGGCGCAACAGTAGCCTCTTCTATCGGTTGACCCAAGTGCACACTGGACATGTGGACATGGCTGTTTCGGCAAGCACCTGCATCGTATAGGCCCGGAGCCACAGACCCAAGAGCCACCACTACACTGTCGTTTCATAAGCTAGTAGAATGTCCAGAGAGGATAGAGCTGTGCCGTGTCCTAGAAGGAGCTGTTAGAGCGGAGAGCTTCATGCTGCAGACCCCGTTACTGGTCATGGTCGGAAGCGTGAGTATGTGTCATTTCACCAACTTCTTTTGTGTGACAGTGATGCGCGTAAAAGAGGTGACGGAAAATGAATGGGAGCAATCTAGCATTCTACCATGCTAAAGGAGATGCACCGAGTAATGAAGATCGCAAATCAAACTCTATTGGGGATGAGGAACAAACCCCAACAACACCTAGAGGTCGCCAATATTAGCAGTATTTCACTGCAGGACAACGATTCCTTCTTTGTATTTATAAGGTTCGACCCCATATGGAGTACTGCTGTCACCTTTTTGCCGGAGCATGCATACCAGCTTGACTCCTTCGAATCGGTACAAAAACGGGCGTTGAGGCTCATCAACAGTCCCATACTCGCAGGCGATGTGGTACCTCTCAGCCTCAAGCGGGAATTTGCCTCGCTGTGCGTGTTCTATTGCCTATAGTTATACCATGGCTTGTGCTCAGATAAATTGTTTGAAATGATGCCCACAGCTACATTCTATCATCGCACCATTCTATCATAGACAGAAAATTCATCCTCACAAATTGCGACCAGAAATGCTGAGAATCGTGAAAGGAACTTCATCTCACGCAAGCTCAAGCTATGGAATGAACTCCTTCAAAAAGTGTTCCCAAGTAACTTCAATATGGGGTTCTTCAAGAAGGGCATTAGAAGGTTTCTGCCGGAATGACAGCGCGAGTGTGACGCCCTTGATGTTGCATACGTCCATAGGCTATGGTAACCACTTTCAATCTGGTGGGCCGTGTGCTATTCGGCCACCTAAGTGGTATAAAAAAAATTTAGCCGAGGTCGTTCAGGGTCTCTTTGTCATCCTTTCTAGAGCGTATCAGATTCTCCAGCCACACAGACGGAACCCCATGGTTGTAGTAGGTGTGAGTCTGACGTACCCACCTCATCATTGGGTTTCCGTTCCGCTCGCAGAAAAATATTCTGTACGCTTTCTCTTGAAGACCATAGTTATACATGTTTTCAGTGAAATCATCAGTATGGACGAATTTTCATAATCATTCCCTTATCTCTCTTGATTGACACGAGATTATTATTCTTTAAGTTTAACTTAAGTAAGGGTACATTAATGGGTACCCGTTGTTGCTACCATACCTAAGTACCCTGTTTAAATTTAACGTAAAAATTGATGACCAGATAGTTAATAATTCATGCAGTTTTGAAAGTAGTTTTAAAAGTGTTGTTAAAGTTAGCTTAAGGTACTCAGGTGAAAATATTAAAGGTCCCCGAGGGTGGGACCTGAGCCGGAGGTGGGGGAGGGTAGGGGAATATCCCTTTTTTTAGGTTTTTTTTTGCTTGAATGCCGCACTCTATTAATAATATCGCATTAGTTACTTCTAAATTAATAATCAACATTATATTTTACTCAGTACTCAGTCTGTCATTAACAAAATATTCATTACCTTCACTTTTACCAAAATACCCCTATATCATTAGAGTTACCTAACTTGTAGTAAGGCAAAGGCTTGCCAGAATAAATTATGTGATTAATAAATTAGAGGCCCAATTACGTTCCGTTTTAGAATAAAAAATAGGGATAAAGTCACCGTTTAATATTAACGAGAATTTAAAGATTTTTCTTACTTATTTATTCATACTACGTAATAAAAATTAAATATTAAAATGGTTTATAGAACTATTTTTTGTGAAATGTTATAAAAAGTGACTTACATATAGTTATATAATCAATCAATTAGTTCGCTGCAGTCCACTGCTGGACATAGACCTCTCCCAATGTGCACCATTTCGTACGATCCTCCGCCTTCTGCATCCAGTCCGTCCCAGCCACCTTTTTCAGGTCATCGGTCCATCTGGCCCGGGGGCGTCCTACCCTTCATTTGTCTTCTCGCGGTCTTCACTCTAGGACTCGTCTGCTCCAACGGCTATCGGTCCGTCGACAGACGTGGCCAGCCCATTGCCACTTCAGCTTACTTATTCTACGAGCTATGTCGGTAATTTTGGTTCTTTGTCGGATGACCTCGTTCCGAATTCTATCCTTCAGAGAAACTCCAAGCATAGCTCGCTCCATAGCCCGCTGCGCGACTTTTAGTTTATGGACTAGCTCTACCGTCAGTGACCACGTTTCGGCACCGTAAGTCATAACAGGAAGAACGCACTGGTCAAAGACCTTTGTTTTCAGGCATTGCCGCATTGGAAGAGAAGACTCGACGTAGTTTGCGAAATGCTGCCCAGCACAGCCGGATCCTTCTGGCTAGTTCTTGCTCCAAGTTGTTTTTACCGAGCTGGATAACCTGGCCCAGGTATACACATTTTTGGACACCTTCGAGCGTCGCCCCGTCGATGGCAATCGGTGTCGGTGCAACATGTTCATTGAACATGATCTTGGTTTTATCTAAGTTTACACCGAGGCCCACGCATCGAGAAGCTCCATGTAGGCTGTGCAGCATCTCGCCTAGTTGTTATGAATAGGAGTAGGTACAACAAAAAGGTAAAGATAGTCTTCTGGATGTCTGAACAATCGTACGAATACACATAATGATACTTAACCTTATCATATTATTTCACCAGACGAACCTAATAACTGAACACATGTTGAAAAACCATAGGTATACCGCTGTTGTAGCGAATATACACAAAGAGACAACTCTACACCTTTAAATAAATTAATAAAGAAATTTAAAAAAAATCTACTAATTTTATTTTCGAAGTATGTACCTACAGTCAGCTGCAGAGATAAGTAACCCCCTTTGTGTGAACGTTGAATACAAGGGGGTTACTTTACTCCGCAGCTGACTGTACAACAAAATATAAATAATGACTTTTTCCTTTGTCGCACCATAGAGACCTGGAATTCCTTGCCAGCTCAGATGTTTCCTTTTTCCTACAGTCCCGGGTCCTTTGCCGTCAAGCTGAGTGCCACCATTGTTAAAATGGCACGTGTATATGATGGCGGCCCTCTTTTCTGAGATTTTGCCTTCAGCTTACCATCAGGCGAGATCAAGTCAAATTTACGACAAAATATTAAAAAAAAATGTTGAATAATCTAAAACTCTATAATATGTTCCTGCAAAAATGTTGAACAATTATTCGCAGAAATGTGCGACCATACACGCTCGTAAAGTGCACTCACATGAGGTTTACGCCACCAAAATCATAAAACTAACAAAACATACACCGTGTGCGTTGGATAAATAGTCACGATGTTTATTATAAAGATAGAGCTGTTTGTTTAGCACCATTTACTCAGCACACGTTTTTAGGATGTGTAAATATAATAATATGCAAAAAAAATTGTTATCCGTCGTATTATGTACTTAATGAGTCAATAAGTATTTTCAAGTTTACAATATGATAAAAGAAATTGGTGTAAGCCATGAGGCAGATTTTTGCCATTATTTTAATCCTAGTATTAAATTTTTCTATGTGTTTCTTTGTCATCTAACTCTTTCTTAAGGTTTGCACCGATATGGGTAAAATTCGGAAGTTTATTTCAATGGCTATCGGTAAGTCAGTAAATAATTCTCCGGGGAAAGACAACGTCTGCCTGATCCGTTAATTTCTATATAAAATATTGCCATTAGAGAGCCAAACTTCTTCGTAATCCATCGATTTACTGTACGTGTCAGTGCTAAGCATATATTGAATATGTACATATGAACAAGGTGTCAAGTTCAGAAAATTACAATATTTTTTTTAAAATAACTTGCTTAAAATAAAATGAAAGCTCCATCTGTTTTCTTAACTATTTCAATAATGTTGCAATAATTATGGCAGGCTACTAACCCTTTATGGCTTGCCAGAATATTAGAATGGATACCCTTAGTCTTTCCCATAGTTTGGGTACGGAAGGATATGTGTAATGATAAGACCTATAACATTATACCAATGAAAATATTAACAATATATGTTTTGGTTTCCTGGGTTTAATATTCCGCCTTAATGAGAATATGTTCTGAGATACTGTGCGCAGTTAAAATGTAATATTATGCTACATACTTTTTATACCTTTAGTTGTTGGCAGTACAAGTATGACACCCCTTATGTGGCATATGTATTTTGTATTTTTTTGTATTTTACACTCCTTACTGATTTGAAAAATAGCAAAATTATATCTATCTGATATCTATTTGTGACATGGTGGTAACGGCGTCCCTTTTCCTTCATTTAACACATTTGATTTGACATCGAATTTTAGACAGATTGACACTTACCTAATTTAATTTGGAACCAAGAACGCGGCTCGTTGAGAAATCAATGTTATTTACTTGTCTGTTTAGTTGTCAAAAAGCACTTTCAAGCAATATCTGTCCAAGGCTATTTGAGGAATTATAAAGTGACCATTATCATTTAAGTGTTGTTCATCGGAAATGAGAACGCATTTTGGGATCTCTTGTTGAAGTGTTGGTAATTTAGTTGCTTGTTTCATTAATTTCATTAATGACTGATCTGTTTACCAAAAATAGAACGCTGAAAACAGGCTCATATCAGAAATCTAATAATAAACCGTTAAATTGTTATCCCCATCGATACAGATTATGGAGGCTGCGGGGCGTTAGGAGGAACCGTGTTGTGTACAAATTCGATAGATGTTGCCAGTGGTAATGAGAGCGTTTCTCATTCGATCCGCGCACCCATTTCGTTGTTTTAATATTGGGCTAGGAAAACAGCGGTTTACGTTATAAGCTACTTTTAATGCTAAAATAATAGATTGACTAGACTAGACTAGATAATATGGCCGGTTATCGGCCATATTATCTAGTAATAAAGGCTAGTATGGCCGTGCGCTGCGCATGCGCGGTGGCATGGACCTGCTACGGTGACTGTGCCTATTGAAATCATTGATTCAAAGAAAAAATTAAAAACTTGTCTGTTTACCAGCGGGCAATCTTTTGTTCGTCTTGCTTAGCCAATTCTTAACATTTTATTTTAATACCTGCATATTATTGCATTAATATTTAACTTATAATGTCCGTGCTTATTTGCCATTATTGTTTAGTAGTAACTTAAGTATGCAACAAATGTAATGCTGTACTAAAGCTTGCATATACACAATTTAAATTTATCTCATTATATTTTCTGTTTTTTTAATGACCTACAAATATGTGTATAAATTCTCAAAAAGCGCAATAGCTTTGTGTAATGTAACCAAACTATTTTGTTAACCTCTAGGATTTAATTTACACTGGAGTTGTTACTTGTTATGTATATTTTCATGCAATAAAGACTTTGAAAAATCAAAATCAAATAGATTGACTTCTTAAGCACAGTATTTTAAAAATGTATAATTGTTAATGAAGTGATAAAATATACAATGACCAGCAATATTTATCTCAACGTATAGTTCTAAAAATAATGGAATTAATATTGGAGTTACAAAGAAATTTTTAAAACTGATATGCTTAAAAAGAAAGTTATGGACTGTTATCTGACATTGGCATGCCAAACATAGAAATTTACAAATGAAACAAAAATAGTATACATGCCAAAGAAGTTATAGGGCTACAGAGGCAGATCCTAAGCTCGATGGAATGATGATATCAAAAAAATTCGCAGGTCCGCAATGAATCCCAATAGCTCGAGACAGAGAGAGATCTCAAGCCTCGGAGGAGGCCTTGACCGATGAGGGTTCCTGATACATTTACATAAGACTACAAACACATAGGCATTAGTTAAAATAAAATTAAGATTAGTTAAAATAAATTAAGAATAAGTCGAAATGTATACCTTAGTTAAATGTTTCAGGAAATAAAGTACCGCTAAAACTAAAAATAAAATAAAATAGTTCTACATTACTTGGGCTCGTAAAATATGTATGGAACTTTGATAATCTTTTTGACTTACTTTTATTTTCCCTATATGTCAAAAAGCAATGCTTTTGAAACTTATCAGATATTCATACAATTAGCATATGCTAAACAGCCTGTGGGCTACCTCGTTGTATTCCACTGCTAAGCATGCACCTTTCCTAATCTCCACCAGAATACTTCTTAACAAGCAGTTTTTTAGATTTAGTTCCTATTTTAAGCCTAGATTAAAAAAAAATAGTATGATTGGTCTATGATTATTTCATGGCCGGCCTTTGGAAAATGAGCGAATATTAATCTATAATATGATACTAGCTCTTGTACTTAAATGAATCGCTGTATCTCTGGCCGCACTATTAGGGTTACAAGAGAAAAAAATCGGCAATACACAAGCAACATAACGCACGTGACTTGGCGCTGCGATTGTGTCTAATGACACTGTAATGTTCGTTGTAAAAGTACAACATTTTTAACGACTGTTTGACTAATGCTTTTGACTTTAGAACCGTTTGCGAGTATTCAGGAGTTTGTCATTAGTCGTAGAATTTGTTCATTTCCTAACCCTTATTTTCTTTTCAACAAGCCGTAAATGATGACCGCTTGCCAATGGAAAGCAGTGTGGGGTTGGAAGAAGCGATATACCTCTGTGAGCAAAAACATCTATCGATGATAGTAGACAAGCATTTTAGAACAAGAATTATATCAAAGTAAGGATATGTCGTGAATAGACAGTCATTTAGGAGAAATTTATTTGTACTTATATACATGGTCTGTGCTTATATAGTATTTTACATATATTTCACTATATATGATATTAAGAGCGTTTTCACATTCATGCGTTATCCGATATTCGATATCTGTGTCGGACGCCGATAGCCGACACTTGTGCTGTTTTCACATTTATCCGATAAAATGAAAAAAAAAGAATGAACTAAAGTGCAAGCAATTTTTGACTTTATTGACATGACATGGTATCGAGTTTTTTTATATTCGTAATCAACGTCATCATTTAACGCGAAAAGACACGTAACTAAGAAAATGTCATTAAGTTCGAAAATTGCTGTCACTGTTTTAGTCTCTTTGTGATCTGATATCGTGGCAACACAGTGGTGTTAGCTCCGATAACCGATATTGGGCCAATGTGAAAGACAGACACATATCTCATACGTTTGACTTCCTCCGATATCGGATGTCGGATATCGGATGAGTGTGAAAACGCTCTAAAAGTTCACGCTTTTTTGAATATAGGTTACGTACGAATTCTCAACCTTCGGCCGACTGCACCAAATTGTATGAATCGCAACGATTTTTTTGTGTTTTGTCTGACAAAGCTTAAATAACGTAAAATTAAAAAAAGAACTAGATTAGAATTTGCCACTGACGGAGCCACAAGCAATAGCTATTACATAATATAATAACACAAAAGAAAAATGGGTATTGAAAGAGCTTAGTAAGTAAAGTAGATAAATACCTTATATTTTTTGCCTTTAAATCTACTTACACCGTTCTTGGCTACGTTAGTGTCAGCTCAGCGTCAACTTTGTAAAGAAAAGCCTTCGGGAAACGAGAAATATTTACTTTTGACGACCTATGCGGAGTGGCGGTAGAGCGCTCTACTGCTACGAATACCGCGTAGTGTATATTATATGTATTTAAATTTATATGAATAAGTATGTCTATTTGTATTAGTTGGGTATTTGTGTGTATAATAATGGAAATTTTAAAATAAAATTATGGGTATGCTTTACATAGTTTATGGCGAGAAATGTTTATTTAATTTATAGACCACCTACTACGCGAAACCCTTGGCCCGCATGTTTTAAATATATCTAATTCTGACAGTAAAAATACCTCCTCCCAACCGCGAGAATAAAATTTACGCAAGAGTCGCGTTCGTCCATCAGTATATGCAACGGTTTGCAGTATGGCTCAGGTCCCGGATAAATTGGTGGGACCCCATAACCTCAACCGCTAGCGTAGACGCGATGTCAGCACATTCCTTTTCGTGCGGCGAGGTGAGGTCGCGCTCTGTGAAGCCAGTTCATACGTATAGCTTGCTACAGTAGGCCACATATAGACTCACTCCACTTATAGATATTCCGTGTCAATATCAAGTGTTGTAGATTAACTAGTTTACAGTTCATACAGTAAGAAATACTTTTGTGATCAGTAATAAACATTTATAGTGTACGTAAACTTTTATTGAAGTATTTCCATACAACTGCATAGAAATAGCCTCCAAAGCCGTTTTATGTGGCCTATTGCTTCTTTTTGAACTAGTGAGCGAAGTGAACAAGAGTATTAGTTTCGACAAGCTCGCGGATTTTGCTTTTGTCTGTATCTGTGTCGGTTTGTCGGTTCCGGTCTAGAGAGCTCATTGCTTAACCGATTTTTACCAAACTTGCCACACATGTTCTGTGATTTAAATCTCAACTTTTGTCAAGAGTTTTTTTTTTGAAAGGAGGGAAAATGAGGGAGGCAAGAGGGATAATTGGCTGTCGCGTTATTTATGCACAGATCCTTATGAATTTTGGCTGAAACATGAAGCATGCATCGGTAAGGGTGACTGCCTTATAAGAAATCTGATAAGAAAAACGGGGGAAGTTTACTGTAGCGTTGTTTTTAAGAACCGATTTTTTTTTTCTTTTCGAGTTTACCAAAAATATGGTAAAGTGTGTTCGTGTGATCTACTGTTCACAGAACTACTAGTTTTATGCAATACATGTCTATGCAGCTATCGGCAATTGTGAACCTTTCTTTATAACGATTTCTTTATATAAATAACAATGTATGTTTCCTCTAACCTCATTAGCTAAACTTACTTGCTTGTATAGTAGAAATAATATTATAAAGTTGGAAGACCGTATAGCTACATACGTTATTTTATTTACCAAAAGACCACAACACCCCTTTGTGATGATAACCAACATAAAAATACATAGGTGTCAGTTTGAATAATAAAATCCAATAATTAAGCCACAAGGTGAGGGTAATAAGCAATGGAGGGCATATAAAACAGAAAATGTAATAACGCTTACAGAGAAATGGAGACGATGAATTTAAAATAATGAAGTACGACATTTCTGTATTTAACTGGAAACATTACCAGTGTCTGTTTAAAATATTTTTGCATGATTGAAATATTTATCTTTATATGAGCATCTTTGGAAGGCAGGGCATTGGGAAAAATGGTGCATATTGGGAGAGGCCTATAGGTCCATCAGTGCACTGCGATAAGTAAATTGATTGATTAATTGATTGGCCCATAGGTACTGAAGACGTTTCAGCGAAAATATGAAAAAATATTGTATGGAAATCAAACAGTTAAACACGACAGCTTCCTTGGCGAAGTGTAGTCAACGCGGCCGCTACGTAGGAGGAGTGCAAATATATGTATGTATGTCTGGATGTAAGCCGTCTTCCCAAAATTATAAAAATAGAGGCAAAAGAAATTATACAAGTGTGAAGAACACCTAAACAACATTGTTATATTGTTAAGATATTCTACGTAATTAACAAAGCGATTGAAAATATAACCAATCAAGTCAACAAAACAGTTTTTGTAATATATGTGAGAGGTTCGGTACAAAAGTTTTATATTCTGTGGGAGTAAAATACTTCTTCCTATTCCAATTCGGAAATTTTTCAAATTCTAAATATAAGCCGGTAAACGAAGTTGAAATATAATTATTTTTTTTAATCATGTTGGTCACATACGGCACTTGATGGTAAAAATTTACATATACATTTAATGTCTGGTTCGCAATGCAACAGGTAAAGCTATAATAAAAAGTCAGGCAGAATAATATCACCCAATTATCGTGATTTTTAGATAATAACGGGAAATGGTAAACGTATTATATAATAAATCCCCTTTTTTAATCATTTTAGGCATATATATATTTCAACATCCGGGATTTTTGTGGAGAAGAAGGCAGATCCCAGGTTTAATGTTGAAAGCCTCTCCTCTCACGAAATAACAGATTAAATACTTTTCAATACGCACATGACAAATAAACCTACTTATGATGGATTGAATTAAAAAATAAAATAATAGTTTTTTGCTTTTCGTAAGATTGTTTTAGAAATTTCATAACTTCTATGAGTATATTATTGCACAGCAACACGTACATTACCTGGAAAAATTACGCGCATACAACTGTGCGGGTCACAATTTTAACTGCTCCCGAAGGAATATAAATTTCAATTTTAAAATCTCCATATTGCCGCATGGTGTCGTGTTTACAAAAATGCGGAAGAGAATTCATAGTTGTGTTTTCTTATTTTATTTTCACTGCACAAGCCTCTGTTATTTATAACTTCGTTTTTAGTTCTTGGAATTCGCGGTTATGCAAACATGAAAACGTATTCGTAGCTCTCTTACACGTGATGTAATAATATAATTAAGTTTCAGAGTTATTTATTGTTATTAATTTTCACGAGAATAAATGCTTCTGTAAATTAATTGTATTATTTAAGAAAATATGATAGAGAAATTATATTGAAAAAAAAATATTTCAATACATTTCATGATAAAATTAGAGCAAGTATCATGCTATGAAATTTTTAAAACATCATTGTTGTAGATATGTATGTTTTGTTATTTTCTCATGAAAATTACAGCGTAGGTATATATTTTTGACAATGAATTCTTTGAACTTGTAATGAATTAGCTGCTGCCTGCGGCTAAAAATAGAATAGCGAACTGAAATTACAGAGACCCTGAATATTTAGAATAAAGATAAAGAGATTTAATGTTAACAAGGGCATGTTTTACGTAACAAAATCAAAAATATATCAACTAAATACATAGTTTTAGCATTTTAAACACGTATTGCCTGACACCTTTGAATAAAAAAAACTATTAGCAAGAACTCCTTGCAACCCTACATTCAATTATTCAATTAGGGAGCACGACAAGCCATTTAAAATTGAGTGACAGGACGATCCGACCAAGTGACCCTCTTTTAGTATGCAGAGAAGAATTTCACTCCGAGTTAAGCTTGGAATAATTAAACAGGAAGCAATTATTACGATAATGTAGGAATATGACAAAATGAGTTAAATTTTGGGCATCTTGAAGAGTATGTGCATTATTATTAAAGTTTAAGTAATCAGTGGAAGCTTTTTACTGCCGATCATGGATGGGACGGATCAAAATGGATAAAAATTGATTGAATTCACTGATCTCACCGCATTACAGACAGATGATGAATAATCAGATAATAACTAGTACGCTGCCATCTAGCATCGGACGTTGGCAAGTGCTGACCGATCTACAGCTGACAGATTGGACTGCTCTTCATGCTTGCAAAGACAAAGCCTCTGCTGTTCGATAGGTGTTAAGTGTCTACTGGGACTTCTCGAGACTATTTTACGGTATTTGGTAACACACCGTATATACCTTATATAGCGTAAGAGGAAACGTTGCTAAGGATAGAATTTTGATGATCGCCCGCCACCAACAATTGCAAAATCATTCGTTAAGCCGTATATCTCCTTAATAAGCCTAACACCACCGACTGGAAATAAAACTTATAATACCTAGAATTAGTCTAAAATAGAGCGAACTAATGACGAATCAGGTTAAATTTTACAGAAAATAGAAAAACAAATGCAGATACGAGCTTTGTTAGAGCAGAAAACTTTTAACTTAAATTTTATTAAAAATACGGTGTATGTTTTTTTTTATATTTTACTTTTGTTGAGAAATTCATTAGTTCATTTGTTTTATTAATCTTTTTTGTTCTCGTAGCATAAAATCTCATAATAATACAACATGTTCATGTGTTTTAAGCCGTGGCATTTTAAGTGTACTCCATTTCATTATCATATTACCATCACACATTCCCTGTGGAATTCCTGGCTGTTACGCTCACTGCTGTATTGAAGGGTTTAGGATTATATTGCTCTCATTGGTACGGTTCGTTGTTGTTAATGCTGTTGGTCACGGTTTTGTTATGAGTATTACTTACTATAACTGAAAATGTAAGTATATTTTCCATTAATTGTTAACATTGTTATCCTAAATTTAGATATTCTAGTGTGTTTTAATTTCACTATTAAATGTTCGTACATTTTCAATTTAATAAGCTATATAATAAACATAACCAATATTCATGTAAAATATTAATAAACGACTTATTCAGCAATTAAAAACGCGATCATGGTATAGGTACTTACATTCCTTTGATTGCCTGACGATTCGACCAAAGGTTACATCGACCGTGGTCACAGGCTGACTGGCTCAGCGATGCACGCCCGCCGTCTTTGAGTCCGTGAGGTAGTAGGTTCTTAACCTACCCGCACATTCTCAATTTTTTCTTTTCGCCATGTACCGTCACATGCCACACTCACAGTGTCCCTATTCTGTAAGCAAACTGTCTTTGTTTGATTTCTTTGACATAGGAAAAAGTCCTAGTATTTATCTTCTTTGTGAAATCGTTAAAGGAGTTCTAAGGAAAAATGATAAAGAACAAAATTGTAGGAATTTTAATTTTTAACAATTTTGTAATTACCAGTATTCATGTAAAATTAATAATAAACGACTTATTCAGCAAAAAAATAACCACTCTTAAATTCAAGATGGTGGATAACACAACGAACTTAATACCATGCAAAACTAAATTTAGACCGCCCGTAACCACCCTCGACAATTTCTGAAAGAAAATTGCTACTAGAATTTTTCCTACGTCAAAAATTCAAACAAAGTTTCACCACCACTTTTCGGCGTATAAACCGAAAAATATCGATCCTAGGAAGCAATGAAGTAGTGAAAAATTGGAGGAAAATTAATTTTAAACATCTTCGTAGTTAAGTTCCAGTATTTATGCAAAATTTAAAAAATAATTTATTCAAGAAACAAAAATTTGCCTTTAAAATCATGATAGCGTATAACGCAACTAACCGAATACCACGCAAAACTCCGTATGCCGTGTATAAATACAATCTCCGAAAAATTACTTTCGTTCTACCACCTCTATGCTGATAGCCTACAAATTTACACCCACAGTGTCAAGAATTTAGGTATCTACATTTTTTTTTTGTTTCAATTTGAATCTGCAATCAGCCTTTGGCTTTTAGCAGATGTGGTGAAATGTTTCACTTTTCAGAGCGTGTCTTCCAGCGAGAACATCAACTCCCTAACAACAACAATAGACAACATCTTTTCTCTTGAGGCGCTTTAGGTGTTAGTAGCTTTATTAGCTCCTTTATACTTTGCCAGAGCATTAGGATGGCTTTTGAGTCTCTGTTCATATCTTCTCTTATCTTTGAGATTTCCTCCTTTACACTCGTCATCTCGAGTCGCTCGTGAAAATCCTTGCTTTTGATGAACCAAGAAACATTGGAAATAGTGGGACGTATAATATTTTGCATGCGTTGCTGCATTGCTATATTTGAGTTACATGCACTTCCCCATAGCTGGATAGCACATGGCCAGGCAGATTTTAGAACTGACTTATAAATTAACCACCAGTACCCACTTAAATTATAAACCAAATAAAAATAAATGGGTATCGCCTGCTATCAAGCTTGTTTCGATCTTTTCAGCATCAGTCGGGGGTTTTTTTTAATTTTTTACAATTAGTTTTTATATTTCCATTCCATTCCAAGTATTTGCTAAATGACGTTACCCTATTAAAAATGGATATTCGAATTGTTCAAATCTTAACTTAATCGTCTAATTTAATTGACCCTTGTCAGTCGTTGTTACTACGTTCTGATAACTTTGAGAGGTTGTAGATACAGAGATTAAGGACTAGGTTCGTACTTATAGAACATTTGTCCCTTCCTTCAACATTTATATTAATCTCTGACTTTCATCGTCGCTTCGGTTGTTTCGTTTTGTTGAGTTGACTGCTGTAATATTTGAAGTTTAGGTTTAAACTAAAATCATTTTGGATGAAATCAGCATGACAGGACAGACGCAGAAGGTGGTTGACGGATATGGCTGTACTCTCTGTCTATCTTAGAGGGAAAAAGCCAGTTAAATATACATATATATGTACGTTTAAAATTATTTAACCCACATGTATAATGTTCTTAGTAACGCATTGGAATATCGATAATATCATTTGTATTTCTACATATCGCTGCCCTAGTTCAATAGTAGGACATCTTAAAAAATAATCAAAATGAGATAAATATTGAGTCATGTATAAAAAAAGGTACTTAACCTTGTAAAATAAGCGGTCATCTTGAAAACGCAACCTAGTCCTAAATACTTTAATGTCGTAGCATGACATTTTAAGCAATCTTTTATCCAGCAATGGGCAAGATTCAGACATCTGAAGATATCTAATGCGTAGGATCAAAGGTTTAGTTTTTTTAGTGCTCTACAGAGATATCTGAAGATGTCCTAAAGATGAAAATAATAACTGATTTCAATATTAGGACAATTTCAAATATCTCAGTATTATGACCTGAAGAAACTGTCTCTAGATATAGGGAAAAACTTCAACATAGACGAAAATGGACAAAAAATTGTATGGGGTGAGTGTATCTCACACACCGATGGGCGCAAGCTATCGAGAGTCGGGGCGAGGCACTAGCGGTCAGCCTCGATATAGCAAAGGCCTTGGACCGGGTCTGGCACAGAGGTCTTCTTTCGAAGTTGCCACGCTACGGACTCCCCGAGGGACTTTGCGAATGGATTGCCAGCTTTTTGTCCAACAGAAGTATCCAAGCCGTCGTCGATGGCAGCTGCTCGGACCGCATGGACATAAACGCTGGTGTCCCACAAGGCTCCGTGTTGTCCCCGACGCTGTTTCTGCTGCATATCAATGACATGCTGTCTGATGGATCTATTCATTGCTATGCGGACGACAGTACCGGGGATACGTGTTACACGGGTCGTGCAAATATCCCTCAATTCGAGGTGGAGAAGAGACGCGAACAACTTGTGTCTGAAATCGAGACTACTCTCTCGGGAGTATCCGATTGGGGTCGACTTAACCTAGTCCAATTTAACCCCACTAAGATACAAGTATGTGTATTCACCGCCAAGAAAACCCCATTTATTGTAGCGCCGCAATTCCTGGGCACACCACTTTCCATCTCTTCGAGTATTGGGATCCTAGGTGTCGACATCTCAAGCGACGTTCAGTTCCGCAACCATTTGGAGGACAAGGTCAAGCTGGCCTCAAAGAAACTTGGAGTGCTCAACAGGGCGAAGCAGTACTTCACTGCGGGGCAACGACTTCTGCTTTATAAGGCACAAATTCGGCCCCACATGGAGTACTGCTGTCGCCTTTTTGCCGAAGCGCCTGCATACCAGCTTGGCCCCTTCGACTCATTGCAAAGACGGGCGTTGAGGCTCGTCGACAATCCCATACTCACAGGCGATGTGGAACCTCTCAGCCTCAGAAGAGACTTTGCCTCGCTGTGTGTGTTCTACCGCCTATACAATGGTTTGTGCTCAGATGAATTGTTTGACATGATGCCCACCGCTGCATTCTATCATCGCACCACTCGCCATAGGCAGGGAATTCATCCTCACACACTGCGACCGGAAATGGTACGCACCGTGCGTTTTGAAAGGAACTTCATCCCACGCACGCTCAGGTTGAGGAATGAACTTCCTGCCGTGGTTTTCCCAAGTGACTACAATATGGGGTTCTTCAAGAAGGGTATTAGAAGGTATCTACAGGGTCGGTAGCACGATTGTGACGCCCCTGGTGTTGCAAACGTCCATAGGCCACGGTAACCACTTCCCATCAGGTGGGCCGTGTGCTTGTCTGCCGCCTAAGTGGCATAAAAAAAAGAAAAAAAAGTGTTCAAATAAAAAAAGATAATCTGTATACATTTGCTTATAAAACTTCATTTGCGGATGATGGTTTTACAGTTGTTAACACAAGCAGGAAACAAAGGAGCTATATACTCGTACAAGAAAATACTTCGTTAACTTTGGAAAAAGCTTATTCTGGACCACCAGCCATATCAAATCGTAAAAAAACAGATTTACTGTCACTTTGTAGGGCAAATTTAATTCCACAATCTTAACACAGTTTTTACGAGTCGCTAATAATATCCTCCACCAGCAACGAGGAATATGAATACGATAGCGACTGTGAATAAGTTAGAAACGAACGTTAGAAAGTTTAACTCATTTGCTCAAGCTTGCTTTTGACTGATTAACGACTGATTATAATTTTTAAAAGACTGATTTGAGGCATTGGTAATATTTGGTAATAAACGTTATTAATTATAAATCAATCTTTCAGTATTTTCCATCATCCTATACTAACCATTGCTGTTGATATAGTGGCACAATTTACAATTTACTAATTGTATCCTGTGCAACACTAAGACATCATACAATCTTGTCTAAATCTGTCTAATTTTCCCAATTTTGAAGGTTTGTTTAGTATTATCTATAGTTTTGTTGTACAAAACAGTATTTTGTATCACTATAAGTGTTACAGTAGAGATAGAAATTATACTTAACCAATTTAGAGACAACATCAAAATATAATTTAATTCATATAAAATTTTGAGGACAATAAAAGGTTATCTTGCCATTAAAAGCCTTAAAATTAAAAATATCATATATAAATACAATTTACAGATATCTTAAACGCATTAAACAAAACTTCCATAGTGTTGTATGTGTGTGCATAAACAAGATTTCGCGTAATAGTATGTAAAAACCTAGCAAAAACTTGAATCGAGCATAACTCAAAAACATACCTTTTCAATATATCTCACTATTGAACTAGCCCAGCGATATATACGATTTTCTACATATATTTTGTGATTTCTCCTAATATCTTCTATCAAATGCGTTAAACGTTATGGTTATTGATTCATTAAAATAATTTAATGATGTACTGCCAGAAGCGGAAGGTTTAACGTTTCTCTTAGATTAAATATTATTACATCTAATCTTGGCCTTGATTTTCTGTAATGGGCCTTGAGAATTTTCGTTCACAGTGTAATATTATTTTACAAAATCCAAGCTAAGCTTCCTTAATCAAATCTTTAATTGCTAATTTCAGTCCAGTCATATAATTTTTATTCAGTAATATACCTATATAGTTTCATCAATAGATACTCCTTTATCGTTTGAGTTAAAGGATTACCAAGGAGATAATGGAACTTGAAACTTTAAATAAATCTTTGAATTTATAGTACAATTTGCCTCAAAATTGATTCACGAAAATGGTCTTATAACGATTGCTTTAAATGGTAAATTAATTCCTAACAAAACGATTAGTGACGTCAAACTATTATCACCATACAATGAACAGGATTCTGAAATATTTCATCACTACTTCTTACAATTTAGTTAGATGTAATAATTATAGCTTAATAATATCCAGAAATAGCGACATAGAGGGAAACATAAAGTAAACAAGAGGCGATAAAAACTCCTATCTAAGTGAATGTCGAAATAAAGCTCCAAGTGAGTGCGATTGTCGTGACAATTTTTGCATACAACTACATTTATGCATACATATATTCATTTATACCTACATGCATATACTTACGCCTGTAAATCCCGAAGGAGTAAGCAGTGATGTATTAACACCCACATTTCGCGAACTATGGTTATTGCCGTCTAGCGTGCACTTTGTCTTGGGCTGTATGTTTACTGTCGAATGGAGATCAGCCCTATCCCGTAGTCGCCTTTTACGATACCCACAGGTAGATATGGAGTGGCTTCTACCACCGAAAACCAACAATTTCATTTGGAAAATATTCCCAGAGGGCCCCTGGGATTATTATCCGTTTTGCAAGTTTTCATAACTTTACTTAACTTTGTTACCGTCGAGCCTCTACGTCCTTAAATCCGGCTCTGCCAGACATACTTTATCAATATGGCCCATAACGTAAAGGTTGATGTAGTAAGAAAAGCATCTGATCTGTAGAAAAAACGAAATACCTCTTTGTTCTTCAATTCTTGAAAAAATATGATGAAAGGTTTTTTTTTATATAGGATACGTCAATTTGACTTCACTTCGCCTAATGGTAAGCTGAAGGCAAAGTCTCAGGAAAGAGGGCCGCCATTATACACACGTGCAATGTTAACATTGATGGCACTAAGCTTGACGGCCTCATCAGATTCTTTTGCACGCCTTACTGAATTAACTCATCATCATTTGCCAACTCTTGTATAAATTCTTTTTTAAATTCTTCTTCATTCTTTCCTGTCAGACGTTATCACTTCAGACATTCTTTTAATAATATAAATGTGCACAAGTCGAACATTCAAAATAAAAAAATTGAGGTACAAAATTATTTGCATTCAACAGTGTTATAATATAAGTGTTAGCGAGATATTCAGTTTTTCATCACGTTTATGAGTGTTATGGATTGATTGTGTTGTTAAACTAGCGAGCAAGCCTTTGTAAATTGATCTTTGAATGATAGAACATAACTTGTCACGTATAACGTTCATACAACAAAGTACCCCAGGTCCGACGTTATCTTCAAACAAACAGAGATCGATTAACCCGTTGGCTGGCGTGCAATGTAAGCAACTTGGAGCCATTAGTGTGTGTAAACATATTTGTGTTATCTCCCCAATAGATGGTAAACGAAACTCTGATACTTACGGAACGTTTAAGTTGATTCAGTAATAGGGTTACATCAAGTTCACGTATCATTGTATATAATTACTAAATCTATAAAGTACTAAATGTCGGTGTGTATTCCATACGTACATTCTACTTGTCGGTATTACATGCAGTAAATGCATGGTGAGATGCTAGTCATCTAAATAAACGACCAGAAAAAAACTATATTTTTATGTAAAAAAATTGTTTTCTTGCTGATTTAATTTTTATGGGATTTGTTTTTAATTAAAACTTGTTTTGGCCGCGGCTTCGCCCGCGTGGATGTCGGTTATTGCAACCAAATATAGTCTATATCTTTTCTCATGGTCTAATCTACCCCTATACCAAATTTCATCAAAATCGGTTCAGTTATTTTGGCGTGAAGGCGTAACATACAGACAGACAGAGTTACTTTCATTTATAATATTAGAATGGATATGGATGTATATTCCAACACACTGAGATTTTTATTAAATAACCGAATACCATCATTGTCAGACATTCTAAAATTATTTTTCCGGACATGGAATTCCATTATCTTTCAATTTTATTACTGTTTTTTACTAAAAGATCTATTATATAATCACTTCATCAATTCAAGTGCCTTAAATATCCCGATTTGGGTTTAGTTTAAAAGGTTTCAGTAGATTGTTAACGAGAAATCATTAAACCACCTTTGGTGTTAATATCACGAACAATGAGTGGCCTTTGTTTTGAAATGAATGATTATTAGGTAGGTGTGGGTCACAAACGTTTCCGTTGCTATTGTTTCTAAGGTCAATTATCTAGAAACTGTTTTCATTTTGTCCTATACGAGAATTATAATCTTGGACCTGTAGTATATATTTCAGAAATTATGCTCTTTAACGTCTGGTTCGCAAAAGAATTGTATTCTTTAAACAGAAATACTTACAATTCAGTTGTTCCTAAATTCGTCACAGGCTTGCAAACATTCTAGGTTAGGAATTTTCTTGAGATATTGCAGTTGACCTTGACATTCATCTGTCAATTATCTATACTATTGTATAATTGTAAAGTAGTCGTGTCTGTACATTGGAGATATAAAAAAAAAATACTTGGAGTATGTTGTATTAACGATACTGAACACGAAAATATTTTTTTTGGAATTCTTGTCTGTTTGTCTGTTTGTTCGCGATGGACGCAAAAACTACTGAACGGATTTTGATGCGGTTTTTTTTGTTCAGACTTGCTCAGACTTAAAATCTTACGTTTGTTTGATCGCAATCGGTTAAGTAGAACCAGAGATGTAAGCAATAATGTCGCTTTTTTGCTTGAGATTATTTTTATGGTAGATTTTTAATAGCTTATCATATCTAAGCAACTACGTGAATAAATAGACTTTATTTTTACATACACAATTGTGTATATAAATTCGTATTTAATCAATAAATATAAATCTGTAATTCTATAATTTAGTTACAAAAATACAACTAGATGGCGCAGTTTTAAACAAGATATTGTTTCGTTCACAACAGAATATAATAAGAACGGTCATTTCGATTAGTACATTTTCTTATTATTATATCTCCTGTAATTTATTTATATTTGCATGAAATTAAATTAAATTTAATATCCTAGGTCTTCTTCTTCAGCCGCGTCGTCCCCGGCAGAGTAGAATTTGGGCCACCCCATCTCTTCCCACGCGGTGTCGTACAAGGCGACTAAGTGATATAGGGCTGATTCACATCAGACATATATGTACAGCCCAGATTCAGCCCCAAATTAATAGCTCGATTCAACAATAGTGCCTGGAATACGACAATAGGCTCACTCCCTTTTGCCTGGAACCAGGTCCGCTTTTACCAGTCTAACTGCGGATTTGGCTGAATCTCCACAAGCCAAAGGCGATATCGAAGCATTGCAACTAGACCAATGTTGGACTTTTGAGGGCTTCAACTACCCGTAACAACTGCCATAGCTGATCGTATGGCAACTGAGACCGACGGCTTAACGTGCATTCCGAGGCACGACCAGACCAATGCAAATACCCATATTCATGCATACAACTGTTTGCACTGAGCGGGAATCGAACACGCGCCTCCTGCGTAACAGCCGTGTTCAGTACCGCTACGCCACAGATCCTTAACATCCTAGGTAATTCATATTAATATCATAACATAACGAGTCTGTAACTCTGTATAAAAGTTCGTTAGACTGTGCTAACATTATAAAATGTGAAAGGAACCCTGTCTATCTGTCTGTTGCCTTTCACGCCTAAAACGCTGAACTGAACCGATCTTGATGAAATTTGATGCAGAATTGGATTAGAGTTTAAGAACGGACATGGACTAACCTTTGTAGCTAATAAATAAATGTTTAACGAGTTAAGCCGACAAAGGGAACAATAAAGAGGCACTGAAAAAAAAGTTACTGATATTACAGCTGTTCTGTTAGAAGTCGGTGCATAGCCCGATAAATCATGTATAAATTGATTACATCATAGTACTTCAGGCACATTCAACAAAGTTGGCACCGACTTCTAAGAGTGTTTCTTGAAGTCGGTTTATAGTGAGTTGTAAGTATGTATCTAACGGATCCATCGTTGATCATTTGCTTAGTTTGACATTTGTTTTTATCATCAGTTTAACATCATGATTTTAGAGGCAAATACTCAAATTATGTAAAAGCAACAGATACAGTTTCTTTGCCTACATTTCGAGGATTTCT
Source organism: Eilema caniola (assembly GCA_949126895.1). Taxonomy (NCBI): domain Eukaryota; kingdom Metazoa; phylum Arthropoda; class Insecta; order Lepidoptera; family Erebidae; genus Eilema; species Eilema caniola. The sequence goes on along the minus strand of OX421460.1, from coordinate 7,164,958 downwards.
ATAGATTCCTAGATTCTTACACTCCGGATCCCACCATCTTATTCTGACGCCCTTGACCAGGTACCACCCTTCTCTTTCCAACAAAAAAAAAGATCATAAGAATCCGTTTCGCAAATTATGGCCTTAACATGTAACGGTTCATCACCTATTTAGCTCCCATAGTAGTAAAATTCAGAGAAATCCTGATACGCGAATACATATTTGGTGGTAGTGGCGAGAGGTCCATATAACTCAACACCTGCCAGCTTCCCTTTGCATAAATGGTGGAGATGTTAAAATTCGATAAACTACATTGAGGTAACAATCATCTTCCAGCGACATCCATTTTGAAAATTTTCGCTTTTTGCCATTGTTGTGGCTTTACTGGGGAACATTCTCCCTACCAGAGCCACTGAGAAAACGTACTTCAGGCTGATAATAATCACTGCGCTTATGTACACAACATATATTGATCAACATGTACGTGCTGTAGAGTGTTATTATTAAGTTGAATTTTATCAATTTTGACTATACTGTAATTGTAATAGAAAGTGACTAGACATTCATTTTTTTAACACGAAACGACAACAAAATAGGCGCTTTTTCCTATTATTTTGAAGTCTTCTCTCAATTCATTTTTAGCAATATAAGCTTACAATTTGCACAAAAGCGCTTATTTGCAGTCAGTTACATAAATATACATTACATTAAATTAATTATTTAAATGATAAATTTCTAGAAATCATAAAATTGTTAAAAATACTATGAAATACGTTACATTTTAGGCATACAAATACTATAAGTTACACAAATATTTTGTCACAGTTGTAGCAAAGACACCTGGCTTATCATAGAATATGTCCGCAACTGGATCCTTTTTCAAAAAGTCATTCGGGTATTGAATAGCTCTGTAAGTAGGGCTACTCCATGCCAAAAAACGCCAAGCTGGTGGACAAGTTAAGAGCTGATGCTGTCGCTGTCCAGCGCCACGCATGTACGTGTACCACATTGAAGTGGATACATTCACGAATCGAAAGGTTGTCCACTTTAAAATTTAAAAGTAACTAATAATGCATGACGTGCGCTAACTCCCGCCTGAGTCGTAATATATCAAGACCAATGGGTAAAGAAATGGAGAGGATCTCGGCATCAAATTCGGACTTCTTCGATATGGGATCCTTCTGTGTACCCTATCCAATACCATAAGAATTATAAAATTCCTTTCATTATTTTCGTTCGTTCTGATTTTGATAACGTGATAAACTAACAAAAAGCATACCGAACGAATTGTGAACTTTCTTTTGAATTAAAATTCATCAAAGAATAAATCCTGATGAAATAGATAGACCGATTAGAGCTTGGGGAGAGACACAGTGGAGTAGAAATGAGAGACAACTGGGAAGGAACAACTTAAGGGGCAGAGATGGGAGCAGAGAGTCGAATAGAGAGATGCAAGTTAGAAAGTCGGGTAGAGTGGCGAGTAGATAGGCAATTCTTTTAAATATTCTTTTGATGATCTTAATACTAGACAAATGTAAATTCGTTCATATTTTGTCTTAAGAAATCACTTATAGTATATTGACATTTCAAAATGCTGCAATTGAGTTTGCTGCTGCAGTATTACTTGGTAAACTTAGTTTTAAGCGGATTTGAAAGCAAAAGATGTAATCACGTTGCACAATTTTGTGAAATAGAGAATTTGAATTTCAAGTAGGGAGTCGAGTAGAGGGACTATTAGAGAAGTGAATGGGACGCAGGTGGAGAGGCGAGCAGAGAGTGAAAAAGGGATGATCAGAGGGTCGAGTAGAAAGACAAGTAGGAAGTCAAGTAAAGAGTCAAATAAAAGCTCTGAATGCTTGACTCTGCGCAAAAATTTACGACACTACGCGATAAGCGACTTCTACGCGGGCGAAGCCGCGGGCAACAGCTAGTCTAATATATAAATTTCTCGTGTCACAGTTTTCGTTGCCATACTCCTCCGAAACGGCTCGACCGATCCTCATGAAATTTTGTGGGCATATCGGGTAGGTGTGAGAATCGGCCGACATCTATTTTTCATACCCCGATTCGCGATAACCGACATCCACGCGGGCGGAGCCGCGGGCGACAGCTAGTTATTATATATAATTACATATATATTATATGCAATTGACGTCGACTGTCGAGTTGTCTTTGGAAGTGTTGGATTTGGAAGCCATGATCGTCTCCAACACGCCCTATAAACTGAAGAGACAGAGCTTGCGTGAGAAGCTATACCTGCGTAGGCACTGTGCCTACGTAGGTAGCTTCGGCGTTGGCCAAAACACTCCGGCATTTATATTATGTATAGCTTATCGATATTTCAACCATATCAAACCACTATGGAATGCCCTTTACATGTCTAATAATAAATAAATTAATAAAAAATACGGCAATCAAGTGTAACAATCGTTCTAATGTATCTCGGTCTAATCAGCAAACAGTATGAAAATTAGTTTTATAATATTGCAAATTAGCAAGTTGTGTCATTTTACTGAGTAGCTAATGTAATTAGTTCACGAGGTTTTCACTCTATCTGACCCTAATACAAGACAAAGATGAACCAAAACACGTATCCCTAATTTATAACCTAATTTACCAAAAACATTAACCCAATTATTTTGTTAATTTCCTGTTCTTGTTTATCAAATGTTTGTGTGAACTAATCTGTTAATGTTATCTTTAGTGTACTGAATAGTTTAGAGCCTTAGAATATGCTTGAAGTTAATTAGAGTAATAGAAACAAATTATTTGTAGTATTGTGTTGCTGCACTGCTTATTGCGTTATTGTCTTAATGTTGTTATCAATGTCCTCATTTTAAAATATAACGACGAAGTAATTTTGAAACAAAGATTAATTTCCATTCAAGGAATTACGACGTTATAATCTTAAATAGCCTGACGAAATTGGTTTGGCTTCTTCTGCTTCATCGAGTCAATGGTTCATAATTATAACATTTTGTCAGCCCAATAATTGTCCATGGCTACAGGATTGCTCGTTGCCCCACACACATCGAATTGGTTTGTAGATGATGCATACACAAATAATCTTCAGAGCAGCTAAATTGAAGATTCAAAGAAAAGAGACTGAGAGATAGCCCAAACACCAATGCCTACTACTATGTTATTTAAAGTACAATTGAACAGAGTAAAGTATAGCCCAGCGAATATAAAATAATGTGAAACGTTCAAAAACATTAGTTGGGAGCAAACCACGATGTAACAGTTTGAGGACTATTAAATTTATTGTCACAGTTTGTTGCGGCTTTACGTGATATGGTTTTTCTACCAATTGCTTATTTCAATTGTGAAATTCATTCGCCATACTCTGTGAATATTTTCTATGAAAAACTAACTATTGCGATCTAATATTGTTCGTATTTATTTATACGATGGAGCCGTCGTGTGATGTTATCAGCATAATATTAGGCGGGTAGCCTTACGGTATTTATTTATTGTTTCAACGTATCATACATGGAATGGATATCCATAGACTAAAAATATCGACTGAGAGATTGAAGTTAGAATAAAGACGTTAATGGTGTTAGTGAATTATTACATTTTCTCTGACACCGGGAAGATAATAAAAAGCTACTTTTAAACTAAGGAACTCTGTAGAAATATCAATCTAGTACACATTTTGAGTAGTTTTGCAACCATCAAATCAAAATGGAATTGGCTTACTAGCTACCATATAATATCTGGTTTGCAAAAATAGGATAATCCAAGTCATAAAATTTCCCAGAATAAATACATATAATATTTTAGCTCGGCGAGTTGAATGTTGCAATGATATGATGACTTAATTAGAAGTGAAAACTTAATCAATATAAATATATATACTTATAATATACTAGCTGTTGCCCGCGGCTTCGCCCGCGTAGACGTCGCTTATCGCGTAGTGTCGTAAATTTTAGCGCAGAGTCAAGCATTCAGAGCTTAATAGATAATCTTCACACCTCTCTATTTGACTCTTTACTCGACTTTCTACTTGCCTCTCTACTCGATCCTCTGATCATCCCTGTTTCACTCTGCTCGCCTCTCCACCTGCCTCCCATTCACTTCTCTAATAGCCTCTCTACTCGACTCCCTACTTCAAATTCAAATTCTTTATTTCACAAAATTGTGAACGGATTACATCTTTTGCTGTCAAATTCCGCTTAAAACTAAGTTTACCACGTAGTAGTGCAGCAACAAACACAATTGCAGCATTATGAAATGTGTATATACAAAAAGTGATTTCTTCAGACTAAATATGAATGAATTTAGTCTAGTATCAAGATTATCAAAAGAATATTAAAAAAAAAATTCCCTATCTACTCGCTACTCTACTCGACTTTCTAACTTGCATCTCTATTCGACTCTCTGCTCCCATCTCTGCCCCTTAAGTTGTTCCTTCCCAGTTGTCTCTCTTTTCTACTCCACTATGTCTTTCCCCAAGCTCTAATCGGTCCATCTATTTCATCAGGATTTATTCTTTGATGTATTTTAATTCAAAAGAAAGTTCACAATTCATTCGGTATGCTTTTTGTTAGTTTATTGCAGTATCAAAAACAGAACGAACGGAAATGATGAAAGGAATTTTATAATTCTTTTGGTGTTGGATAGGGTCACAGAAGGATCCCATATCGAAGAAGTCCGCATCTGATGCCGAGATCCTATCCATTTCTTTACCTATCCATCTTCATATCAGATCATCCTTGATCAGTCTTGATATATTACGACTTAGGCGAGAGTTAGCGCACGTCATGCATTATTATTTACTTTTAAATTTTAAATTGGACAACCTTTCGGTACGTGAATGTTTCCACTTCTATGTGGTACTCGTACACGCGTGGCGCTGGCGACAGCATTAGCTCTTGACTCGTCCACCAACTTGACGTTTTTTGGCATGGAGTAGCCCTACTTACAGAGCTGTTCAATATCTGAATGACTTTTTGAAATGGATCCAGTTGCGGACATATTCTATAATAAACCAGGTGTCTTTGCTACAACTGTGACAAAGTATATGTGTAACTTATAGTATTTTTATGGCTAAAATGTAACGTATTTCATCGTATTTTTAATAATTTTAGGATTTCAAGAAATTTATCATATAAATAATGAATTTAATGTAATGTATATTTTTGTAACTGACTGCAAATAAGCGCTTTGGTGCAAACTGTAAGCTTTCATAAATGAATAATATTGTGAGAAGACTTCAAAATAACAGGAAAAAGCGCCTATTTTGTTTGCGGTAGCAAACATGTCGTTTCGTTTTTAAATAATGAATGTCTAGGCGCTTTCTATTATAATTACTGTATAGTCAAATATGAAATAAAATACAACTTCATAATAACACTCTACAGCACTTACATATTAATCAATAAACTACACATACAATACATATATAAATGCAGTGATTTTTATCAGCCTTAAGTACGTTTTCTCAATGGCTCTGGTAGGGAGAATGTTCCCCAGAAAAGCCATAACAGTGGCAAAGAGCGAAAATTTTCAAAATGGATGTTGGTGGAAGATGATTCTTACCTCGATGTAGTTTACCGAATTTAAACATCTCTACCATCTATGCAAAGGGAAGCTGGCAGGTATTGAGTTATATGGACCCCTCGCCATTACCACAAAATATGTATGCGTGTATCAGGGTTTCTCAGAATTTCACTACTATGGGAGCTAAATAGGTGATGAACCGTTATATGTTAAGGCCATAATTTACCAAACGGATTTTTATGTACTTCTTTTTTTTTGGAAAGAGAAGGGTGGTACCTGGTCCAGGGAGTCAGAATCAGATGACGGGATCCAGAGAGTAAGAATCTATGGAAATCCTCGAAATGTAGGCAAAGATGCTGTATCTGTTGCTTTTACATAATTTGAGTATTTGCCTCTGAAATCATGATGTTAAACTGATGATAAAAACAAATAACAAACTAAGCAAAGATCAACGATGGATCCGTAAGATAACTTACTTACTTACTATAAACCGACTTCAAGAAACACTCTTAAAAGTCGGTGCCAACTTTGTTGAATGTGCCTGAAGTACTATGATGTAATCAATTTATATATGGTTTATCGGGCTATGCACCGTCTTCTAACAGAACAGCTGTAATATCAGTAACTTTGTTTTCAGTGCCTCTTTTTTGTTCCCTTTGTCGGTTTAACTCGTTAAACATTTATTTATTGGCTATAAAGGTTAGTCCATGTCCGTCATTAAACTCTATTCCAATTCTGCATCAAATTTCATCAATATTGGTTCAGTTCAGCGTTTAAGGCGTGAAAGGCAACAGACAGATAGACAGGGTTCCTTTCACATTTATAATGTTAGCACAGTCTAACGAACTTTCATACAGAGTTACAGACTCGTTATGTTATGATATTAATATTTATTACCCAGGATGTTAAGGATCTGTGGCGTAGCGGTACTGAACGCGGCTATTACGCAGGAGGCGCGTGTTCGATTCCCGATCAGTGCAAATATTTGTATGCATGAATATGGGTATTTGCATTGGTTTGGTCGTGCCTCGGAATGCACGTTAAGCCGTCGGTCTCAGTTGCCATACGAACAGCTACGGCAGTCGTTACGGGTAGTTGAAGCCCTCAAAAGTCCAACAACTGGTCTAGTTGCAATGCTTCGAAATTGCCTTTAGGTTGTGGAGATTCAGCCAAATCCGCAGTTAGACTGGTAAAAGCGTACCTGGTTCCTGGTAATAGGGAGTGGGCTTATTGTCGTATTCCGGGCACTATTGTTGACACGAGCCATGAATTTGAGGCTGAATCTAGGCTGTTCATATCTGTCTGATGTGAATCAGCCCTATATCCCTTAGTCGCCTTGTACGACACCGCGTGGGAAGAGATGGGGTGGCCCAAATTCTACTCTGGCAGGGACCACGCGGCTGAAGAAGAAGACCCAGGATATTAAATTTAAAGCAATTATAAATAAATAACAGGAGATAAAATAATAAGAAAATGTACTAATCGTAATGACAGTTCTTATATATTCTGTTGTGAACGAAACAATATCTTGTTAAAAACTGCGTGATCGCCATCTAGTTGTATTTTTGTAATTAAATTATAAAATTACAAATTATAATTTATTGATTAAATACGAATCTATATACACAATTGTGTATGTAAAAATAAAGTCTATTTATTCACATAGTTGCTTAGATATGATAAGCTATTAAAAATCTACCATAAAAATAATCTCAAGCAAAAAAGCGACATTATTGCTCACATCTCTGGTTCTACTCAACCGATTGCGATCAAACAAACGTAAGATTTTAAGTCTGAGCAAGCCCTTTCTAACAAAAAAAACCGCATCGAAATCCATTCAGTAGTTTTTGCGTCCATCGCGAACATACAGACAAACAGACAAGAATTCCAAAAAATATATTTTCGTGTTCAGTATCGGTAATATAACATACTCCAAGTATTTTTTTTTAATATCACCAATGTACAGACACGACTACTTTACAATTATATAATAGTATAGAATATAGATTATACATGTGAAATGTCACAGTCAGTGAATTGTTACAATTTGTCAAAAAAGGTGTCGGTAACAGTGTTTGGTGTTTTTCTTTCTTCAGAAATGTTCAACAAATTATATCCATCGCGCAACACGCCTAATTAATTTTTTTATTTCCCTTCAATGAATAGTGTACATAGTGTACATACGGATATAGGGAGTAAATTGAGATATGCTTGATATGCTAAATGCAAAAACTCTTAAAAAATACATCTTGCAATGCTGATTTGTTCTGAAAGTTATCAACACTAATAACATTCAGTCTCAAAGCTGCATGTCGTAATAAACGAAATCTTATTAATAATATACAGCCATGGTAATAAAAAAGCAGCAAAAAATCAATACTTCGCTTACTTCAAAAAAATTAAAAAAGTCGTACAATATACGACTACCGATATTTGAAATTGCAACTGCCTTACTAACAGGGCTATGGTAATCCATAATAGGTATATAAATCTGCAAAACATAACCCGCTATCACGCTTTTGCTCTTGAGCTGACCTACAGGGGTCCTTTTGACTTAGGGTCTTTAGGTCTAGTTGTCTTTAAAGCTTTGCAATAAATCAGAGCGTTAGGGTTAAGAGCCTAAATGTTTTTCGATAACAGATGTCTCCAGATAAAATTGAAAATAATGACGCCAAAAACGACATTTGACTTTTTAAAGGTTTGTAAAATAAAATCGAATGATTTGCTCGACGTTCTAATATTGATGACACTGAACTCTAAATGTTCAATAAAAATAATTTCTCTTCACTTTTGTGTCGTAATGTCGAAGCTACATCTTCACTGAATAAAGTATTCTTAGAAAAATGTTATTCAGATAAAATGAGCACTGTGAGATCGTGTGGTTCTGCTCAACGTGGGTCATGACCTGAGAATAGGGGCTTACTTTTGTTTAACATGAATCTTTTCTTTTATAAAAGTGTAAGTAAACCTTAATTCACACTATTTCCGTCGTTTTTCAGCAGTCATGGTCACCGAGGTAGTAAGATTAATTACCCTACTATACCTACTACCTCTAATAACAATTTAGAAGCTAAGACAAATAATCCTGCTGCCATATTTATGAAGAAATTCACATTCCACTACCACCATTAAGTAAGAGATTTACAAACTCAATAAAGTCAGTAATGCACGCAAACGGCCAGTTCAATCGACCACTAAAACACTGAGATAGAGGCATACATCTTGTTTGGGTCAACCTTTTTGTACATTATCTGCACAGTAGGGATCGATTCTGATATGACCTAAATTGTGTTTTATTTTATCTGCTCAAGAGTAAAATGAATGAAATATGAGGAGGAAGATATATTAAGTACTTAATGAAGAATTAGATCTAGCTGTGTGATTAGCTAGAATAATGTGATAGACAGATAGATAACTCTTTTATCATTGATTTATATACCGCGTAGTTCCCGGCAGAGTAGAATTTGGGCCACCCCTTCTCTTCCCATGTGGTGTCGTACAAGGCGAGTAAGGGATAGGGCTGATTAATTTTAACATCAGACAGATATGTACAGCCCAGAATCTGCCTCAGATGCATGGCTCGAGTCAACAATAGTGCCCGGAATACGGCAATAGGCTCACCACCTATTACATGGGACCGAATACAGATTAGAAAAAAAGAAAGAAAAAGAAAAAACCTTTTATTTAAATGCAGCACCGATAATACAAGTAATCACGCAAACAAATTAATTAAATAACAAAGGCGCTGCCATATTTATGAAGAGACCTCCGCTTAACCCTTCCGGGGATAAAGGCGTGATTATATGTATGTATGTTATATATTACCCTAGATTAGCAATTACCACGCCAAAATCAATGCCACAACAGATCTGACCACTCACTGTTCTGTTTTACCCATATGTGAGAGATTTAGTAATGCTGTAAGTTATAGAATTTTTTTTTTTTTTGGGGACTTGAAAAAGACGCGATATTTTAAATTCAAATTTATTAATTAATTAATAGTTACAAGCACACGTCCAACCTGATGAAAAATCGTTACCGTGGCTTATGGATGTTCGCAACACAAGCGACGGCACACTCGTACTGCCTATAGAACGTTCTAATGCTCTTCTTTAAGAACTCTATATTGTAGTCGCTTGGTAACACCACGGTAGGGAGTTCATTCCACAACTTAGCCAGCGGGGGATGAAGTTCCTCTGATACCTGACTATGCGTACCTACTGTATATAGTCGCAACGTGTGAGTATGGATTCCCTACCTGTGGAGAGGGGTGCGGTGATAAAATGTAGCCGTGGGTATCATATCGAACAATTCATACAATTTATACATGGTAATTTATGACTAAAAACATTGATTGAAAATGTTTAATTAAAAAAAGAATCTGTTTGATGCACTTTACCGTATGGTATTATTATAGTCATTAATCTGCAGATTACCAAGTTAGCTAAAAATTGTTTGAGTTCTCACATAAATGTAAGAATTCAAATATTTTTTTTGTCCTCTTTGAAATTTTGTGTTAGTCTTATCTTAGCGGCAGCGGTGTTCATGCCATGCATGCGACTGAGACACACACACACACACACACACACACACACACATATATATTCAATAGGGATGTAATTTCTAATGTAATTTCGCGTATTTTCATAGTTGCGCTTATAAGCTCACAAGTGGGGACGCTTATTGTGGGGTCGCTCTGTACTAGTTTACCACTCTAATTGTTTACCTCAATGAGTTTTATTAACAGTACGTAAGCATTTATGTACAATTTATTTAAGCGTACAAGCTAAATATTAAATCATCATCATCACAGCATTAGTTACAGTTAAAATGGTTACACTATTGCATTGGGTGTATGCCTGCCGCGCTCGAAGGCGGCTCGGGCGTCGGAGGGCGCAGATCGACCTCCGTACCCCATCAGCACGGGCCTGAGGGTAACAGGTGGAGCCGCCCATCACCCTAGCAGAAGCAGGCCACGGCGGCAGCGCGCATCGTAGGACGATGTGCGCCTCCCTACACCGGGGATGAGTCGGGGACCGCGTGGTCCCCCCTCCCGAGGAGGGCCAGACCGAGAGGGATGGCCCTGGGTCAGCCGGGGTGCGAGGGATAGGTCGCATGACAACCTCACCTTCTGCCTAGCACTACATCCCAGAGACGGCGTGCGGTTTAGTCGGTTCGAGTCCGACATAACCTCTCCCTCTGGCTCCGGAGGGGTGGGTATCCGTGGGGAACTCCCGCACGTAAAAAAAAGGTGTATGCCTGTAATGATAGTTGTAAGTTTAGATAAATAAATAAAAATGTTCTATTTCCCTTCGACTTACTTTGACTCTTGCAAAAGCAACAACCGTCTGACCTCCCAACCTCGAGAGGAAAACCAGAACCTTTTCTGCTAAGGCTAATTAACAGTGTGTTGGGTAGCCGATGGCGTTCCCTTGAATCCCAAAGGTCTCAATGGAACCCAAATACAGTATTGTGCTGAATAATCGTCTAAAATGAAATGCCTATCGTTTCAGTTGTAAATGGATTAATTAAAGATTAAAAAGGGCCCTCTGGGTCCAGCAATTTGTCTTCAATTAGTGGCAGGACAGTGATAAAATCAATCTATTTAATGTACTGAGATAGGCTCATTTATAGAACTTTTATTTTTGATAAATCGGCTATCTACGACACAACTGTACTGAGAGTGTAAAATACACTCGAGAGCAATGAATCCGGGTCACTCAAAGAATCCAAAAAATCTCGGAAAGTAAGAATGCTAGGTTAATGCAATAAATTGTATTTAATAGACAATTTAATACTCCTTAAATGAAAGTATTAAAACTTCTTAGTTATTGTAAAGTTATATCATAAAAAAATCAAATTTGAAAAGGGAACACTGTCGAAGATGGAACTACGAAATTACAGGATTTGTTTTTGCTTTTGTTTGTAATCTGTCATTTATGTTGGTACATAAACCAGGTTGATAGTGCTCAATATTCATTATTCAAGCTGAAATCATGTCGCTTACACTTGAAGAATGCACCAGAATACTTACATTGGTGGAAACCGGCCGGAGTCAGCGCGATACAGCCAGGACTGTCGGTGTGTCGCTGTCAACAGTACAAAGAGTTCTCCGACGTTACGAAGAAACTGGTTCTAACCTACGCAGACCAGGAACGGGCAGAACTAGGTGTACCACAGCACGAGAAGACCGATACTTGGTGAACACCATGCTTCGAAATCGCTTTCTCACAGGAACTGAACTCACAAATCAGTTTCGACGCCTCGGAGGAAGTAACCCAAGTGCATGGACAGTAAGACGTCGGCTTGCTGAATCTAACTTAAAACCCCTTAGACCTGCAAACGGCCCTAAACTGGAGCGTGGCCATCGTATTTCAAGACTAAGATATGCCCAGAACCACGTAAATTGGAGTATTGAAGATTGGTCGAAAGTTATGTTCTCCGACGAATCAAAATTTATGCTCTACAAGCACGATGGAAGACACAGAGTGTATAGAAGACCAGGGGAAAGATTCAAGCAAGCATGCATCGAAGAAAAAGTAGCCTACGGTGGTGGGTCTGTACTTGTGTGGGCCGGAATTTCCTCTGAAAGTCGCACAGAGCTGGTGATCATAGAAAACGGCTCTTTAACTAGCGTAAGATATGTGGAAGAAATCCTCAACGAACACGTTGGTCCATTTATGGTCAATTTGGGTGAGGATGCTATATTTATGCATGACAATGCCCGACCTCATACAGGTAGGATTGTGAATGACTACCTTCAAGAGATGAACATTACTTGTATGGAGTGGCCAGCGCGCAGCCCGGATATCAACCCGATCGAGCATGCTTGGGACGAGCTAGGGAGATGCGTAAAACAACGAAACCCTCCCCCAATCACGCTTCCTGAGCTCAAAATTGCTCTCACAGAGGAATGGGAGAATATTCCCCAAAATCGTATAAGGAACTTGGTGTACAGCATGCCAAACCGCGTAAACGCAGTAATGGAAGCACGAGGAGGTAATACGAAGTATTGAAATTCAAGAAAATCGTCATAAAGTTCAAAAATTTCATGTTTCCTATTTTTGTTTTAAGGAGAGATCAGCAGTTTTTTTTCTTTATGTAATTTTGTGTAAATAAAATGTATGGTGACTCATATTTTTTTAACTTTCATTTAAGGAGTATTAAATTGTCTATTAAATACAATTTATTGAATTAACCTAGCATTCTTACTTTCCGAGATTTTTTGGATTCTTTGAGTGACCCGGATTCATTGCTCTCGAGTGTAAAATCATTCAGACGAAATGAAAAGCTCATTTTTCGAAGTCGGTTAGTAATTAATCCAAACTATTATAGTTCAACAATAAACACGACTTATTCGGATAATTTATGCGTCATCTCATATCGTAAAAAGATGTCTGCGCAATCACACAATTTAAATGAAAAAAAAAGCGTTCATCAAATATTTTCAACATAGGCCCTAGAAGGTTTATTCATTGATACTCTGTCAGTTATTTTAATGGTTTTCGATTAGCAGCTGTTTGGAGACATGTCAGTCATAATTTTAGTATTTATAAGATTGTCTGGGTATCTGTTACTTCAATATTGACATTTAATATAATTAATCTGTCAGAAAATAAGACGTTATTCTCGTTAAAACGTGTGGCCTGTCAGTTATAGTAATGGTTGTCGAATAACCGCTCTTTGGAGACATGTCAGTATTAAAATTAGTATTTATAAGCTTGAAATTTTTTAAAAATTTACGTGAATAAAGCCACTTTTTAACTAATTTTATCGCGATTTCTTTGTTATTATTTACTTTTAGACCGACGTTTCGACTACTTTACAGCAGCCATGTTCAGGTTTGACTATAGATGGTAGTTGTCATATAGTTTGAATTGTAAGTTATCTCAAAGAACCGAATCATGATGAATCGTTGGTGTTACTATTTACGCAAACTGAGCTCACTGTGTCGTTAAGTCTTGCTGTATTTTGCTGTTTACTAGGTTTGATAGGAACAGTTAGCTACCGTGGGAATGTCTTTGTTTTAGAGAGCCCGTGGGATCTGCGACAATAATAACGCTCCAATGACCGTGCCTCAGTTACAGATCCCGAGAAAAACAGCCATGGTCGAACGCCAGCCTGCTGTACTATCATACGTACGAGGGGTCACTGACAAGATTGGCATCTTGGAGCGAGCTTCAATTAACACATACTACAAGCCGCCAACGAAGATAAGTCAGTTCTTACCATCTGCCAAGTGCCAACTACATCTACTAGATGCAGGAGTTATTAAAGGGTTGATCAACCATAGATACTCGCATATATACCAGTGTCACAAACGTCACAGCGTTTACCTATGATGTTTGTTTACTGGTAATACATACGTGATTTTTTAAATGCACTTACTACTAGATGGAATCCTGCGTTTTATATAAAACTGCACCCGTACTGGTTTCATATGAAAATAGACATAATATGACTGGCCGCAATCCGGTTAGCCGCAAGAACACGGTGTCTCTACCCATTTTCTAAAGACTGAAATGTCAAAAGAGTTTCGTAAAATCAAGTGGTTTCATATTTTTGAAATGCGAAATAAATTAAAGTTAGTATGTAAATTTGCTTGAAATGCCCACTTAAGGCGGATGAACCGCGTAATAAAATATGATCGTGAGAAATAGGCCCCAATATCGCGTGCGTCCCTATTCAAAGTGGCTTATCAGATTTTCATAAACGTCTTGGCGACTTCTTGTCTTGTGAATGTGGTAATTTATATTTCTTGGTGCTCATTTATTTAGGTACTTAAGGTATGCCGGGTCTGAGTCTGTAGCCTCGTCTGTTATTCTGCAGGTGTACCGCCTACCAGTTGAGGGTGGCTTCCGACTCCAAGATCTAAATACATCCACATTTTTCCTTACTTACAAAAAATTTAATATTTTTTTTATTTCAATCTGAATACAAAATCCAGGAATATCCCTTTTAATATAGTATCCTCATATCTAGGCTAGAGAAATGGAACCTGACAAAATTGTACCCAAAAATTTATAAATAAATAAAAATATTGTTTTCCCGGTAGCTTTCACAATGCTCGGTGAGTTTTTGAATTCAGCTAGAAAAGGCTAAATATTGCAGTACGTTTTGACATGTATGGTATTTCTGGTTTACAAACGGAAAGCGAATTCCAAATTTGCTTTTTATTTTTTAATTGAAGTCGAAAGTTTATTTTAGCAAAACCAGTAATTTATTCAGTCCCTACTGTATATTTTATACTAAGTTATAATATATTTATATACTAAAATAACTTGTATTTTTATGGCATCAATCGATAGTGTCAATCGTAACGAGCAAATATATATCTCACAAATATGGTAAGTTAAATCAAAGGAAATCCCTGAAAACTAAACTTATAAATCAACTTATAGGACAGACCCCTGCGGTACCCCGGCATTTACCTGCAAGAACTCTGAGGCTCGTCTATCACAAAGGACGCGAATACGGCGCTTCTGCAAGAAGCCGGCAACCCAGTCGCACAGTCTAGGAGGCAGACCAAAGGCTGGTAGCTTGGAAAGAAGCGATTTGTGCCAAACTCTATTCCCAAATATGGGTAACATAAGCCTGAAGATCACTCGTACTATGCACGACAAGAAAAAGGCTTCTTCTAAGGGCTAGGCAAACACTGCAAAAGGGTTTTGAAATATTCAAATTTTTGTAATTATAATACAGAATAATACTAAATAATAAAAATTATGCTATATAATACATACAAAAATAACATAAAAGAGGGGGAGAGACTGCAACTTTAGGCATCGAAAAATTCCTCCCCATCGACCTCTACTGGTGCCGTGCCTAAAAGGCTGGCGGCATTACCACGCTGAATAGCGATACTAATTCTTTGAGCGAGGTAAAGGCCAGCCCTATGGTCACGGGAAGAGTCGATTAGGCGCTTCGCTATTTCTTTGAATAGCGCGCGCGCGCTTGGACCCCACGGACCCAACGTTTCGACTCCAAACGGCTCAAAAATATAATTACCAGTTAAATTGGTATATTTGCGCCGTTTGAGAGTCTCCGCTGATGCAGCAGCAGCACATGCGCAGTCCATTGTACTTGGAAGATGGGAAGGCGCCAGGGTGTCGACGCAAGTTGCGTCCCACACCAAAGGCCTACCCATCTTCCAAGGTAACAACGACATACCGTCCGGTCTCCTGCCATCGACGCGCGCCAAGCCAACAGGTTCAAGAATAGCTGGCACCCCGGCGGTGACAAGAGCCCGACGGATAACATCGTTAATGTTGGCATGTCGGGACATGCGGCCTGCGCTCCTGCTACAAGATAATCCGTGATGTCCAAGGCAATCGACTGCTTCTCCACATAGACATCGATGCGGAGAGACACACGGTGCCCCCAAACGTATAATAATAATGTATCCACATTTAGAAATGTTCATCAGGATGAGTCGCGGGCAGCAGCATTTAATAAAATCAGTAGGTAACTACTAAATGACTGTGAACTTTCTTTCCGGTTTAGAATGTAACTTTATTGGGTACAAGTGGGTAAAAAAAATTAGGAGTGCTTAATCGGAACCCTATTGACATTTCAAGTCAAAAATGGCCTTTTGAATTGATGTCTCTGTTTTTGTTTTTTGAATATTTTATTTTAATTTAGGCTATCAAAAATATTCAAATACTTCAAACTTTTAATATTTTTGACTGCCAAAACTTTACTACAAACTTTATTCTCAATCGATCTGGCACGCGGTGAAGTATTTCATGATACTTTGCGTCATTGATGTACCTACTCGTATCTATTGTTACAAAAGCTTTGTGTACGTTTAATAAACTGAAACGCCTAATTTTATTGGCATATGGATTTAACATATTCGTAAAATATTTGAGGAATATATACTCGGAGTCTTGAAGAGAATACTCAAGAAAGGAATCACAATTGAAGATCATTAGAGACCTTTACAAACTTCTACGAATATTTCCATAATAAGGCTTCTTCAGGTCTCAAGAGAATTTCGCTGAACCGCACTTCTCCTAAATATATAATGGTACTCATTGTTAACCGTAGATCTGCCTTACGTAGTATCGCAAGGAGCCTATGTACCATTTCGAACTATCATGTAACTCTGTGAAGGGTGTAATTCTGTAAGATCATTTTTTGTTGAAAATTACCTAACCATCAGGGTCGACAGCGCGAGTTTAACGCTCCTGGTGTTGCATACGTCCATAGGCCACGGTAACTAGTTTCTATCAGGTTGGCCGTGGGCTTTTCTGCCACCTAAGTTGTATAAAAATAAGACCTATCCATCCCAGCAAATCGCATATTTATATACTCACGCCTGTGAATCCCCGAAGGGGTAGCCAGAGATGTATTAACACCCACATATCATCAATTATGATTTTCGACCCCGCGTAATAGGGGTTGGTCCTGGTTCGGATATGTAATGCGTATGGATGAAAGTAGGGTTGAAAGGAAGGCATTATCTAGAGAAGTGGATGGCTACAAGGGGAGAGGAAGACCAAAAAGGAGGCGGATGGACTGTGTGAATGATGATATGGTTAAGAAGGGAGTGAATGTTGATATGACTGGAATTAGAGATGAGTGGAAAAAACATACATGTTGTGACGATCCCAAATAAACTTGGGATATAGATGTAATAGGGGGCAAGCCTATTGCCGTCAAGCGTTTACTGTTGGATGCAGAACAGCCCTATATTTTAGTCGACTTCTATCACAGCCGCAAGGAGAGTAAAGGTGGGCTTATTCTATGTCGCCGGGAACCAAAACCTATAATACTAAATATGTAAAGGTATTTAAACTACTTTGTAATTAGTGTACCATTTGAAACCCACTTTATGAGTGGCGAATAGGTAAGTGTCCTGAGTCAACGGATCATCACCAATACTGTTTAATGTCATAGTTTTTTCTAAACAAATATACATAGAAAACTAAGATGTTGCGTAACCAAGCAGAAACTATGACTTTTCATTATTTTTATTCCCAAAATAGGTCAAAATATAAACAATCAAAAAGTTAAAATTTACAAGTATTTGAATTCTTATTCAATTTTAAAATAATCTTGTTATACATGGTTCATGTGTAAACGCAACGTAAACTGGCATAAATGCGTTACTCTTTTGCACTCCATACAATAATTGTACAACGCGCCAACACACCGTGACGTTACAGTGTGCTGCGATTTTGTATGGAGCGTATTCTGGCAGCTCGAGAAATTGAAATTTCAAAATCAAATATTTTTATTATTCCTTTACTATTTGTCATAAGAATATTTTTCACATTAACAGTTGATTATGCTATTGTAAAAGTTACAGTTTACGATATTTAAAAAATATATTGTCACTATCAAACTTGTTATACTTGCATTACAGAATATTTTAAGACTTGCTCTAATTTCCAATAAATGTGAAATTTTCCAAACTGCCCAGGTATTTTTAACTTTCTTACGACAACTAATAGCACTTTTCTAAGCTTAAATGACGACAAATTGAGAACATGACTGGCAATAACTTTCACATTTGAACTATATATTTCTACTTCTAAAGACATTAATTCTCACCTTACATTGTGTGGAACATGTTGATCTTTTTATTTCATTTTGTTGGTCGTAGTTCCATAATCATTTCCCTAATAGTACTACTATTTCCTTGCCTGGATAGTATCCAATGTAGATAAACTTATTAAATCGTTAATCTTGGAGACTAATAGCCGACTTATATGGGGAATGCTAACTGTCTGGCACCGCCTTTTCCAGCTTCATGTAATGACTAAACTTATCGGTTCTGTCATCTAACAAAATAAGTTAAGCAGTATGCTTCATGAAGAATAATCGGAAGCCCGACAAGAAGATTAAATAATTTGAAACTAATATTACGAAAATAATTTACCTACATTTATTATAAAGTTGTACTTGGTAACGCCTCTTCGGGCTTTGGGTCTAACTGTTAAATTGTGCTATTATTGTTGTTATTGTGAATGCGATTAACTTCGTTGACCCAAGCATCCCATTTAGTGAGGCGTGCCTGGGAAATATTCGTAACCGGTAGATGGCTATCGCTAAACCCAATTTAGGGACCTTATTGTGCCTAAAAATAGATTTTTGATTGAAATTAAAAATGGGGAATTTTTCTAATAATATAATTTAAGTTGGAGTTACGTGTAAAGATAATGATTGGTGTTGTTATTATGACAAAATTAGGAGATCTTACGCCTGAAACTGTAATTGATTTACCAGATATTTTAAGTCCTTCGAATTAACTTCTGAGTAATTTCGATGCGGGTTCCAAGACTGACTTTGATTTAACTTCTCCCGGGTCTTCCTCTTCCCTAGTGCCACTACTCCGCATTCTAATTGTTTTGAGTTGAGTTCTACGCTAAGCTAGCAATCCATAAAAATCGTTTGACCGCACGATATTACTTAAGGCTTCTAATTGAACACCATTGAACTAATCTATGTAAACTTAAGTTAATGTATTTTAAAACAAATAGTGGGAGTAGTACAATATTATAAAACTCCTACTTTTCTCAAGCACTATCTTTTTTAGTATTTTAAGGACATGTGGGTCTGAATACTATAATAATGTAGTACTAGTAATACTATTAGTTCTAATTTCTTATCTAATTTCTTCGCAATACAGTACAATAAGGCAAGTTAGGTGTGAAACTACATTAGTTAATCATTGTTGTGTGCAGTTTAAACTTCAACTTCTTGGCTGTAAGTCTACTTCGCTACTGTTTTATATTTTATAAGCGTCACTCTTTGACGTCAACAATAAACTTTGCAATTGATATAGGTAGCAAAACGCAAGCCATTCTATTGTCAAAACATCGAAACAAATCAATTCGTTTACGAATAAACGATGCAAGTTAACATCTTCTGAACACATATAAAAGTGTTGGAACAACTTTTATCGGCAATAATGTTCTTGAAAATGGTTGTAAATATAACTGTATTGCATAAAATAGTACGAATTTCATGTAGTTTTATTCGACTGGGAACTGTTATGTAAACTTGGAAAATGTATACCTGTATTTATTTATAGTCAGACAAATATAAAGTTATTATTTGTTGTGGGTACACATTTTCTTTATTGCAGTTTCATTTCAATATTTACATTGCAACTAGCTACCACTAATAAATGAAAACGTTTAATGTTTATTGAGTAGCAGTACGTAATAAGTACAGTTTAGTTATTATAATGTTTTGTTATAAGCGTCATCGGGTATGAATACCATGCCATTTTGGCAAAAAGATTTTGCCAAGATTTCACTATTCAAACAAATTAGGCAACCTTTTATGCTAATGCAATGCTTGGAATAATTTTAGTACGCACTTTTTCATTTAGTCAAATTTTTATTGGGCAAAATATTATTAAGGATAATAATCATCATGGTATTTGATCTTTAATCAAATGATTTATTACAACAAACAATCTTTAGACAATAAACGTTTGCTCAAATGGTTTGCAATGACAAGAATACTACAATTTTGATAGTGTAACTCCAAAACGGTTCCAAGTCGAATACTGCGCTCTCCGATTTGGATAGGTTAGGTTAGAAGGCTAACGCGGGAGTAGAGTGGAGAATTGCCGTATTTTATTTTGCGTAATATATCCAACTGATACATTTTACTAAATAAAAATTGGTAAAATTGCCAGTTACTAAACGAGTTATTGTTTTAACGTTCACTAACCAAACATAACGTTTGCGTCACAATTATTTGTGAAAGAAGACGTGACCAGAAGGCCAGTTATGATCTTGCACAAAGGATAAGCATTGCCATCCAACGTGGTAATGCTGTCAGCCTTCTGGGAACGTTACCGGTCGGTGATGATGCGGAGGAATTTCACGACGCATTATGTATGTAAATATTTATTTATTTTAGATTATTTTAATAATAGCTTCTAGTTTTAAATGTAATTATATTTTGTGTATACAGGTTAAATTGAATATTATTTGTGAAGAGATTTTTGGCTAAGTAATAATTTGGCTAATGGAATTATGCGGAAAATATTTTAGGAAATGACAATTTAGCAATTTCTTTTCGGTCAAACATAGAATCCACGAATACATACGTCTTTTATCCCATAAGTTCACAGGATGACGAAAGTGAGTGAATTAAGTAGATTTTATGTTTGTTATCCAAAAACTAATTCATAAAAGCGTTAATTTGGTCCGTCAATTTGAATACACCCCGCTTGATAGTAAGCTGAATCGAAATCAAATGGCTATCATTTCAAATGCTGCCCCTATACCACAAGTCCCTATCTTAATGGCCTGTACAGATGCTTTTCCATGACCCACTTAAAGAACCCTGGATTGTAAGAAGAAGTGAATACGTATTTGTGTGAAGAATTTCCATTCTTCATTGGGCGACAAAGAAAGAAAGTGCCGAAACGCTCCGTTCGCGAGGGTACACCTTATTCCTGCACGTGTTGATTACGATATATACATCTATGGTAAAGATCTCATGCCCGTTTGCACTAAACTCTCCTTAGGTTAATCCTTGTAAAGTGACTCCTAAGTCTAAGATGATCTTATCTTTACTTTCAATTGCACCAACATATTTACGAAAGGGCATTCCTAACTTAAGATAAGCCTAGTAAAGCGAATGAAGGTGTAAATGAACGAATGAATTAGCCAATTGTCTATGATAATTGAGTGATTGTCTATGATTTTTTTAACGATCTCGTCTGAGTTTTGGCGCGAGCGCGGGAAAGCGCATATCGCGGTATTAATTTATTTTTCGATATTGGTGTGAATTCGAGTTTTTATGTGTAAAAATTGTGGATTTTTAGACAGAACGTCTTGAACAATTCGCACAAGTGTAGGAAAGTGGGATATTACAGTGAATTGTGACATTTCGTGTTCGTTCCAAATCTCCTGGGGGAGCTTTCAGTAAAGTCCCCACAACTTTACTGAAGCGGAAATCATCACTCATCGTCATCGTCATGAAAAACTATTGTATTGAAGATATTTAAGGTTTAGGCTGATGGCTTAGTGCCAAGCCCTAATAAATAATAAAAAAAACGATCTCGTCTCGTCAGTCCAGTCGCGTAAGTCACGTTGTATTTAAATTGATTTAAATTTAGATTATTTATTTAGTTTAATGTCATGTGTCAAACAGTACATAACAATACCTGACATTGATTGACAACTGTCAAAAAAATAGGGTTAGGAGATTCTTAAAACGTTATGACTTACTTATTCGGTGTCATAAGAATTAAGATTGACTTAGCGTGTTTAGGAGCATCTTAGGGTTGGTGCAATGCATTTTCTTGTTAAGAGTGTCTTATATACTTTAGGCATCAGGTTAAGATGCTCTTAAGTTTAGTGCAAACGGGTAATTTCTGAATTTTCATACTGATGTAGTGATGATGGCAATAGAAAATATCATATTTACACCATATTGCAAGTTATGTTCACCATGTTTCACTTCTATATACCTATTTTAATATAATGGACTGATTAATTACGTTCGCATCAAAGCGTCTCATATCTAATTACAAAGTTCGAAACTAATTCATATTAACCCTTGATAGTAATATTCATTTACGTGCAACGCACAATACATACAAAATTTAATTCTATTGGGATTCGGTATTAAAAAACTCTTCTGGATACCCCAAGTCAAACACGAATAAAGTATTTCATGCGTACAGTTCACCATCTTCGCTACATTACCAGTCCTAACTAAACAGAGTTGTGTGTTATCTGTATGGCGGGTTGTACACTTATTGAATACATCAAAGGATAACGTTTGTATTGGCAATATGACATACGTGATATGAATTTAATGGAGCGAAATTTCTCTTTCAGTCAAATGTTTGACGGTTTGAAAAAGAGATTACTTGTAGTTTTTGGCTACGGTTTTTGTTATGGTGCAAATAAACGTTATTTTGATCCCGTTTCCGCAAGTTATAAAGTATTCCCGGGATAAAAAGTAGATCATGTGTCATTCTAGACTGTAATCCAGTATCAAATTTCAACCGCGCTTTCATAGCAAACATCTTCACAAACTTTCACATTTCAAATATTAAGTGGGATTGACATAACTTTTCAATGAAGTGTTCATCTTTCGATATCAATAAAAATATAGGCACAAAAATTAATTGTGGTAGCGGTATGCAAGATGAAGATGGACCTAAGTAAAATAATATTATGAAAGAACAAAAGACACATAGTTTTGTTTACTTCCTTTGGCTTATCTGTATTCTCTAATTTAACGTCAGAGTAATGTCTCAGCAGTTACCTCCATATAGGCTTGTCTCTGTCCAGACCAGACTCATAGTATAACTGGTTCTGAATGTCATTTTATTCCAAATGTTCAATTTATTATCATTAGGTCATTTTCATTTCTCATTCAACCTCGTCTGCCCAGCAATCCAGCGAATCAATCCAGTCCAGTGCTGGACTAGATTGTATTGTGCACATTATTCCAGTGTTCGCGCTTGAATAATTCACTGGACTGGAATCACTGGAATGGGCACATTCTAGCAATGTACACATTATTCCAGTAGCATTCCAGCACTGGATTTGCTCGCTGGACTGGAACGCTACTGGAATAATGTGAACCGGGCACTTTGACACGATTTCGACGAGTTTCTGAGCAGTCAATTTGTACATACATTGTTGACTGTAAATAAGTTGATACAAATATCCCAACGGATGTCAACTTTTCCGTAACCAAATTGTACCTCTGGGTGGTGACGTCAGCAGAATTCTTTGATATTCGTCGATGCCAAGTTATTTATACAATTGCTGTATCAGCATTATCAACATATACGCTGTATTAACTTTAGTCCGGTATAGGTCAATTTGGAAATAAGTTTACTGAATGAATTCGTTTTACTTACTATTGGTAAGTATGTAGTAGTATAACAAAAGCCCCGAAATTGAGTTAAAATGGTGAAATTAGAATGCACATATTTTAAGACTCTTATTTAAAATACTTATTTTTAATTTGATCTATTTTTTAGGTTATTTGGTTATTTAAAAGCGTTTTTATACTAAAATTTCAAGAGCAATACCCCTAGCACGAAAACTACCATAAACGTATTGAGAGAACGGAGCATTGCGATTGGCCGCCTGCCTGCTGTGAAACTGTGGATGTGTGAAGCTGGCCAATCGTAATGCTCCATTCTCTTAATACGTTTTAGTAGATTGTTCAACAAGGGACTAAAACAAGCCATAATGACACGAGATGCTTCGCTCGGATGGCTAATAGTTCGAGTGTCATTGTGGTTGCTTAGTCCCACGTTAAACATTCTACTTTTCACTTTGAATGCGAGGAAAAAGAACGACGTTCTATACAAAATTATAATATTTATTATAACCAAGTTTCTTAAAATTACGTATTAATCGTTAAACTAACCTAAGAAAAGTTCTATTCAAAATTCAAATTGCAAAGAAATTTGTCCCGCGGTTTCTTTTTTTGTTAAGTGACGTACGCTTTAAATGTTTGCATATTTAGCCAACAGATTCAAACTTGAAAAGTAGTTAAAAACTAATTGGAAATGCTTAATAAAATGAATTAATCCTTAATACTTACATAATAATTAATTAAATTGATATCATTAATTGTGCTTCACCAAATTAAATGGGTTTTTAAGATTTTTTCAAATGTCATTTTGAGGTCATTTCTATACACAATCACCAAAAAAGGTGATAATCCTCCCATTCACAAACACCGTGATTGGCTGTTTAGGAGTTTTAAAAGTAAATTTAAAAAATACTTCAGTCCCTAGAGATTAATAAGGAACTTTAGTCCCGATATGCAGAGACTAAAGTAACATATTAAGAGCATGAGAAGTGAAAACGATATTATTACGATAGATTTTCATGGTGATCTTCAAGATTTTTCACTACTACTTACTATTCACAATATACTCATATTTGTTTATATGAGATGTATCCTGTTAGATAACATGTGCTGTAAGATTGCAAAATAGATCATCATCATCATTTCAGCCGAAAGACGTCCACTGCTGGACAAAGGCCTCCCCCAAGGATTTCCACAGTGACCGGTCCTGCGCCTTCCGCATCCATGCCCTTCCCGCGACCTTCACCAGGTCGTCGGTCCAATAGATAAGGAAATAAATATTCACAGGTTATTGGTCTTTACACTACCGACGTAAACTCACTTCTGACACAAGTAATTTAGCTCAATAGTAGGGGTTAACGGAAATATTAGTAAGGTTACCGTATTCTTAAAAAAAAAACACGGGTTGCACTCCGGGAGTGCCGGCAGAAGTGAAAACTTTTTCTTTCTTTCTTTCTTCGTTATATACAGAGAAGAAGATAAAAAGCACCATATATATATTTACCATAACATGTCTATAATATAGCGCCAATCATAGACCCTATCAATAATTTTCTGCTAAAACAGTAATAAATTACCTACAAACAGAAAAAAATAATCACAAAAAGTAATAAATTACAAAAAGAAAAATAATCACAAAAGAATTCAGAAGTCTGGGTTCGAACCCGGTACTATCTGAAACCATAAGTATTTACAGTCGAAGCGTTCACTGCTTAACTACGAAGCCTCTTATCGTATCTTGCAACATAAACAGTCTGCTAATGTTGTATGACGTCAGTCGTCGGTTACGGTTCAAAGGTCAAGTGATCCTGAGTTTAACAATTTTTGCCCAACGCCGCTAAAGAAGTTTTCACTTCAAAAAGACGGGTTGCACTCCGGGAGTGCCGGCAGAAGTGAAAACTTTTGTTTCTTTATTTCTCCGTTATATACAGAGAAAACGATAAAAAGAACATACCATACCATACCATACCTATAAAATAGCGCCAATCATAGAACCTACTACTAATTTTCTGCTAATGTTCTGTCAGAAGAAATTAATAAATTACAAAAAGAAAAAATAATCACATAAAGTGTCAGAAGGCCAGGTTTGAACCCGGTACTATCAAACCATAAGGACTTACAGTCGAAGCGTTTACCGAAGAGCTACGAAGCTATTTATCGTTTCTTGCAAAATAGACAGTCTGTAGCTAATGTTGTATGACGTCAGTCGTCGGTTACGGTTCAAAGGTCAAGCGATCCTGACGCGAGTTGAACACTTTTTACCCATCCAACGCCGCCAAAGAAGTTTTCACTTCAAAAACTTTGATCAATAGTATCATTGATATATAGCATCTGTGTAAACATCTATATATTTAGGGATTCGTTTTTATTTCTATATGCCCCTACTATCAAGACCAACAAGCAGTTTACTTTAACGGAAGTCTATTTCCGTCGCACAATATACTAACCCTATATCGTTTGGGTACAACAACACGCGACGGTTTTACAAGTTCACTTAGATATACACATATTTAGATAAGAGAGTAAACACAATGGCTAATTAAAGCTTAAGATTAGGCCTCCTAAACGATGGTGCTATTTGAGTTAGGTGTAGACATAATATATGGGGCGTTAAGCTGGCTGGTAATTAGTATGAGATAGTTATAAATGATATGAGTATAATAGTGCCAAGTTATAATTCTGGTGTAGAAACAGTTAGCGAACAATTATTGGGTAACTAAGTTTATAATTATTGAATTAAGTTGATCGAGTTTCAAGGCCAAGAAGACACAGGCATGTGTTAACAACTATGGTAACTGCCTTTCTTCCCCTCCCTACTCTTTTGGTCATGTCACTACCGATAATCAGAGTTACATTAAGGCGCAGCTGAAGGCATCAGCTAGTATTAGGGCAACACAAAATACAATCAATCAATCAATCAATTAGCCCACTGCAGCCTACTGCTGGACATATGGCTCTCCCAATGTGCGCAATTTCGTGCGATCCTCCGCCTTCCGCACCCAGTCCGTCCCAGCCACCTTTATCAGGTCATCGGTCCATATGGCTAGGGGCGTTCGTTTGCATTATCACGGTCTCCGCTCTAAAGCCCACCATTCCCTACACGCACCGCGAGCCGAGCCGCGAGTCGTACAAATCCATTGACAAATTCGTGATCGCCCACACACTACGCGAGCCGCGTGTTGCAGTCCAGTCGCTCATGTACTTTGGCGAGCCCTGCACGTCTAAATTTTTACCGACAGCCTCCATGGCGTAGCGGTAGTAAACGCGGCCGCTACGAAGGAGGCGCGGGATCGATTCCCGTTTAGGGCAAATATTTGTATGCATGAATAATGGGTATCCCTCGGAACACATTTCTTGGACTTAATTCGCAAGACAAATGAGGGCCTGGCGCGCGTGGATTGTTTTATAATAATCTATGCTGTAATAAGCTCCTCCACCACCCTAGCACCACGTACTATAGTCGCTTTATCTCAACGAGGTGGTTTAAGTCGGTTCTCTGACTGTATTAACAACGAAATTAATCCGAGGTACAACTGTACAGGCAAGCACTTAATATGTATATGCGAAAACTTCTAAATGGTTTTAAGTTATCCAGGCAGTTGTCTATTTAGCTGTAAGTTACTGTTTGTTTTCCAAATAAAATAAAATAAAAAATAAAAATAAAGACACCCAAGAAACGTCAACTGGGTCAAATAGGTCCAAGATATATGTCCCGAGCTATACTTGATTTGGTCTCGTCGTGCCTCGGAAGTATGTTAAGCTATCGGTTCCCGGTTACCATACGAATACCTTTGGCAGTCGGTACGGGAGAGAAGAGGAACAGGATAAATTCCCGCCGAATCTCTTTTGGGCCATGGAAAGACATTTTATTATTTTACGTAGTATGTACCTCCAAGCACGAGAGTGCGATGGCAAATGACGAAATTCGCCGACAAATCCGCGGTCGCACACGTATAAATTTGTCCGGCGCGTCTCGGGTGCGGCTCGGCGCTCGCGTCTCCGGACGGTGAGCCTCGAGTCGCACCGCGAGTCGCACCAAAAATCAACACATTCACGCGGAACTTGTCGCTTGCGACAAATCCGGGGACAAATCTCCGTGTGAATGCCAGCTTTAAGACTCGTCTGCTCCAACGGCCATCGTTCTTTTGATAGACGTGGCCAGCCCATTGCCATTTCAGCTTGTTTATTCTACGAGCTATGTCGGTAACTTTGGTTCTTTGTCGGATCAGCTCGTTTCGAATTTTTATCCTTCAGAGAAACTCCAAGCATAGCTCGCTTCATAGCCCGCAATTTTTGGTTTTTGGATTAGTCTTGGTTTTATCCAAGTTTACACCGAGGTCGACGCGTCGAGAAGCTCCATCTAGGCTGGGCAGCATTTCGCCCAGTTGTTCCAGCGACAACCACGACGATGTTTTCACCGTTTATTTTGACACCCTGCCCAGTCCAGAGTCTTGAAGATATTTTCCAAGGCATTAGTGAATAGTTTGGAGGATATAGCCTTGCGTAGCAATTTTGAAGTTCCAGGTGGAACTCTTCGGACCCTAGACCTACTTGGAGCAGCGTAAGTCTGAAAGTAAATTGTATCTTTTGGAGTCTTTCGGCCTTAATGTTGATATTTAGAAAGCCTCGAAAAAGTCTGTGATCGTTTCCGGTATTAAATCTGTTGATCACAGACGTCTCTAAATATGTGCCTACTGTCCGTTATAAGAAAGTCCATCATAGAGTCCCGGCGTTGCCAAGTCCACTTCTTGTGGGGTTTCTTCTTAAAGAAGCTTTTCATTAAAAAGTGCCCCTGTGATTCGAGGCAGTTGATTAGCATTTGCCCTCTGTGATTGCCTTATGGACCTTATGAAGTAGGGACTCCATAAGGTCCGATTCTCGTTTCGCCACGTTCTTGTACTCCCACTATGGCATTGACAAGTCCCCCGTTGTTACGGGGGACTTGTAATAAATCACAGCGCCAAGGCCACTTACAACATTGTTATGTTGTAAGTGGCCTTGGCGCTGTGATTTATTGCCTTGGCAATATCTCCATAAATCACCTCGGCAGTTTCGTCGACGTGACGCGACGTGGGCGCATATACCTGTATCACTTTCAGGATCAGGTACGTTACCCAGTTCGACACACTGCCGACTTCAAAAACGGAGAGCAGATCACCTTCTCTGAAGTAGAACAGACTCAAGGGACTCAAGGGTTATCGTGTCCTTCCCCTGTCGTCGGACAACCCCAATATGTGCCAGTTTATGCGACCTGGTCCTACATCAAGTTCTGCGAGGTGATCGTCCAGCCTAAGTGTACTACAGTTATATGTATATAACACAAAATACATCGGCCTCTAATATTAAAAAGAGTTTTATTTCATTGTGTATTCACACAAACTTCTATAATACCGACATGTAGTGACTTAGAATTGTATAAAAGTAGGTAGGTATACTGTCAACCTTACGCTTCCTTTTGTTTATTTTAAATTAATTACAGCATCGTGGACAGTAGGGTAACTGGGTGGTTAAAGGAAAAAAGTCAGATCACCGACCGCCTGGTCTGAACCTCATCCGTAAACGTGTAGATAGGGATGAGTTCGAAACACAGTGACTTGCACTTATCCCTTTTCAGCATGAATTTAATCTAGGTTAAGAAAAAGTTTACTCACGCTATAGACTAGCAACTTGAGATTAACGGTAAAGACTAAATAAATATTTTTTCATTTTACTTGCTCATAATATGGCTTAATTTCACTAAAATTAGTCACAAATAAATACCTATTATCAAACTGGTTTTTTGATTGTTATTAAATCACGAGTGGGATGACTTTTTTTTTAATTTTATTGGTTGGGTTGCATTATTCTTAAAAAAATAAATTAGATACAAAAAGATTGTGTTCAACAGAATAAATAAATTAATATACCTAGCTAAATTAATTAATTCGCTCTGTTTAAAAATTTAAGTAAATTCACCATATTTTGCAAGGGTAAATATCTATTTGAGCATTATATTATTCACAAGTAAAATGAAAAACGTAGGATACACGTGGGTATTAGTAAAAAACTAGCTTCGATAAATGCTGGTTTATTACTACTCGATTATATTAAAAGAATGTAGTTTTATCTTGTAGTAACGTTTATAGCTTATAGTAACATAAGTCACCTCACCTCCGGGGTGAAAGAAAAAATAATAATTATACAACTCCATTTTTTTACACAACATATGGCTTAGTCCTATTTTTATGAATTATTTGTTCTTTATTATTTTTCAAAATTTTTACATTTATCCTATGTCTTCTAAAACTGAAAAAGTACCTTCATATACTGAGTCTAATTTATTAGCACATTCATCTTTAACTATAATGAGTTGTCCATTATTATATGATACATGGTTTACATTCTTATCATAAGTACATTTACGTTTTTCTTTACATAATAATAAATTGTTACGAGCGTCTTGTTGAGATACTTGTAACCTATATTTTAACTCTAGCGAATAATTTTCAGGATTATATAAAGGTTTAATATATTGACTTACTCTCTAGATGGTATCTTACTAGGTCTACCAAATACTAATTCGAACGGCGTATTTATTTAGTCTCTGTGTGAACTGTATTATTAAAACTGTAACACTAAGAAGCAAGCCACTGACTCCATGTATCTTTTTGACCATTACATTGTTTACGCAAAAATGCACCTAAGTTTTTGTGAGAATTTTCTAATGCTCCTATAGATTGGTGATGATAAGCTGTAGATGTTAGTTTCTCTATTTCTAGTAGTTTACATACCTGTTCCATTGTTGAAGAGACAAATTCTGTATCACGACCAGTCGCAATAGTGTCTGGTACGCCATACCTTAATATAAAATTATTAACTAGTTCTCTAGCAATAGTTACCGTTTCCTTGTTCCTTAGTGTATAAGCTTCAACAAACTTAGTGAGTTCACATTGAATTGTTAGTAGATAACAATATTCTTCCAGATCCCTGTCCTATGGGCCAACAACATTTAAGAAGATTTTTCCAACGCATGCAAGGCTGTTGTAGTTATCTCCATTGGTTCTTTTACATGCTTACAATGTTTCATTTTTTGACAAGTAGTGCACTTACTGACAAAATCTTCAACATCGTTATATAAAACCGGCCAGTAAAATATTCTCTTTATATTATTTGTCATCCTACGCACTCCAGCGAGACCACGGGTGGGTAACAGATGGAAATCATTAAGAGTATAACACCTCTTAATATACAAATTCGTGGACTGATCCAATCCTTTTTTGATGTTATATCTTTCAATAAATCTTTTATAAGTAATTCATTTTCATTACATTTTACTATGCATAGTTCATTTATTTTATTTTCTTTACAACACTTCTCTAACTTAGTCACAAATTTGGCTCGCAAGAATTGTGCTCTAAAGTTAAGGTTTATGTAAATTATATTTTTATTTTTAATAAATATAAAACATTCCTTTTCTACATTTATTTCATTAGTTTTCCTTAGTCTATCTAATTAGTATTTTCTAATAAAACTAAGTTCAATGAAATTACTTGGCATTTTTAATAACTTCACTATCTTTGGTTGATCAGACCATTGATTGATTAGAAATGGGTGATGAATCTATCTGTCTATCCAAATTTATTTACTGCTCCCGTGTCATAACCGTAATAATTACAATATTCATTTCTTTTAGGGAATCTGATGTTATATACATGCGTGATAAAGCATCCGCTACGCAATTATTTTTACCTGGCACATATAATATTTTAAAATTATTCTCTTATAGTGCTAACCTGAACTTAAATAATCTACTTGACGGATCTTTTAATGAAAACAAATAGATTAACGTTTTATGATCAGTCATTATTGTAAATGATGGGCCATAGACGTAAGGTCTGAAATATTTAATAGACCAAACTATTGCAACTAATTCTTTTAGTAATAGTAGGGTAAATTTCTTTCAGCTTTGTTTAACGGTCTACTAGCATATGCCATTGGTCTCATATCCTTATTACATAAAACTGCGCCAACAGCTGTGCCCGAAGCATCAGTCTGGATAATGAATTCATTATTTGTAGAAAAATCTGGGAATTGTAATACAGGTGGAGTTGTTAGTGCACGTTTTAGTTGTTTAAAAGATTCGTTGCACTCCTTAGTCCATAGTAATGGTTTATTTTTTCTAGTTAATTAATTTAAATTGGACGTAGTTTCTGCAAAGTTTTTTATACATTTTCTATAATAATTGCAAAAAGCTACAAATCGTTTCACTTCATCTATATTGGTGGACACTGGATAGTTTTGAAGAACCTGAGTTTTAGCTGGGTCGGGTAAAACTCCTTCTGATGATACTATGTGACCTAAGTATAATACTTCTTTCTTTAGAAAGCAAAACTTATCCGGATTTAATTTTAAGTCACAATATTATTTTGTGCCCATTGCGGTGGAGACTATGGGCAGTTGGGGGTCAGAGGCGAAGAGGTTGATCGAGGAAATTGGCCGCCGCATCCACGACCAAGGCGGTGACTCCCGCTCTGGCTCGTTTCTGGGGCAAAGGATGGCCATTGCGATTCAACGAGGCAACGCGGCCAGCATCGTGGGCACCTTTGCGCCGGGAACGATACGGGGTGGGTTATTTGACTGAAGTATATTATTATTGTTAAGAATTTTGTAAAACCGTTTAAATATTGTAATAATTGTATTTAATTGTATATTTTAACTGACCCTATTGGAATTAACGGCTTTTAATTGTATTTTATTATGAATTGTATTTTATTGTTTTTAACTAAGTATTAATTGTAATTTAATTGTTTTAACCTCATTATTCAAATCCTTTAATCTGTAAGTCTAAAATTGTAATTGAATGTAATGTACTCTATAAATATGTAATTTTAATAAATAAATGAACCCCAAAAATTTTAAGTTAACTTTTCTCAATCTTTACAAAACATCTGTCAATTTTTTTTAATGAAAATATATATTTCTACCAAATACTATTAAATCGTCTTAATATATAAAACATTTTTCAAATGCTAACCCAGACATAGCTACTGACATGACACGACTAAAAGAACAAGGACTTGTCTTTAGACCTATCGGTAATTTTTTCATTTGATATTGTCCTGTACTAGTGATAAATGCTGTATATTTTCGGCTTTCTTCATTTTATGAAATTTGATAATATCCTTGATGTAAGTCTAAATGTGAAAAATAGATAGAACCAGAGAGAGAGAGTCTAAAATATCCGTTATGTTTGGTAATGGGAATTTATTATCAACTATGCAATCGTTTAGTTTCCTATAATCGACTACTAAACGCCATTTATTATTCTGATTATCAGTACTTTTCTTCGGAACCAATAAGACTTGACCACTCACTCTTTGCCCCCTCTATTATATCGTTATCTGTCATTTTTTGAATCTGTTTATTGACTACTTCTTTCAACGAATGCGGTAATCTATATTGTTTTACATATACTGGAGTAATATTAGGTTTTAGTGTTACTGCCTGCTCATAAATTTTTGTGGTACTTAGTCTATCACCTGGCAAAAAGAAAACATCTGCATACTTTGAACATATATCTGTAATAGAGTTTCTTTCATCTGAATTAAGATGATTTAATTTTAAAGTGTTCAGTAAAACTTTTGCTCCTTTTACATTTTTTGAACAAGAGTCAAAATTGCAAACATTTTATTGATCAAGAGATTGTAATTGTGGTTGAAACATTGGTAGAGTAATATTTTTTTCATCAGTATTTATAATTTTTACTGGCATTCTGTTATTTTTTACTGTCACTATGCTTCCAGCCATGAAAACATTTTCAGCTAATTGTTCTATATATAATCTAATAATAAATATAATAATATAATAATGATTAATTTGAATAATTAATGGTGTCATACATTGGCAAAGAACATTCCATTCTATTTATGTAAAACGTAATTACATTTGTAGCTAAGTCGATATTTGATGCATACTTGTACAGAAAGTCTAAACCTAAAATTCCATCTGCCTTTAACGGTATGCAATCGAAAACATAAAACTTGTTACTGAATTCCATTCTGGTACGTTCTGTGTGATGACTGAACTGTAGAGAAGCATATCCTATGGATTGAATTTGACCTGCGATACCCCTTATGACTGTTTCGTCTCTAAATATGGGTGTGTTTATTGGAATAGCTTCTCTCTTTATAACTGACAATGTGTTATCTCTCTTTATGCATCCGTATCTATCAACCAAAAATATTTTTTGTTACGGACGTTAAAAGTTATAAATCGTGTTTTGCCATTTAAAGTCAAAATGAAATTTTTAAGACCAAAAAAACAGATTTTTCTCTGACCGTGATGCGGTCGATTGTAGTTCGGTCTGATTATTTTGCGTCACTTGTTCGGTATAAAATACACGTTCGTTTCCGTTACCCCTATTATAGGTATTTTGATGTCTCGATCGATTAATACGCGAAAACCTGCTAAACGAATTTTGTCCCCGCTCTGTGTATGAATTAAAACCTCGTCTATTAGAACAATTTCCTCTTACCTGGTTATTTCCACGGTTATACTGATAAACTCACTGCCCACGTGACCTGTTATTTAACTGTCTCTGATTATAATTACGTGGCCACCTACCTTGTGTCCCACGATGTGAAAAATGCATGACTCCTTCACCTTTGGATGAAGACGCCGTAGATAATTCCTCATACTTTGCTGCTTGAATAGTTTCGTTAAGATGATCGTAATTTCTGGCAGAAATTATCATACTTAGCCAGGAATCTCGGAAGCTTTGTTGCCAATTTCTCATTTAAAGGTTTTAAAACCTTTCAGCACAACTTTGCATTTTCTGTAAGCCTACTTTTTAAAACAAATTTTATTAGTATAGTTTTCCGGAGTTAGATAGCAATTCCGAATACTTTTCCACTGGGGCAATCATTAATTTGGTAGTATTTTCATTGTGGTTGATCACAAGTATCAAATTACATGCCGTTTTCAAATCGAACTCCATGATTGAAGTTGGATTTTCACTAGTCTCGCTATACTCAGGATCACCACTACCTTCACTGTTATTTTTACACAATTCTAAAATATTTGTACAAATATTTTTTATTTTTGTTATTGAGCGATAATCACCTCTTCTTGTTTAGATGGTAATGAACCCATTTCTTGGCTTATTACTTCTTTTAATGTTTTACACAACCAGTGAGTAACGGAACATTCCAGTACTGGAATTGTGCTAATATGCACAAGGTGCCGAAACCCGAGATAGTTCGTCGCGCGCTCCAAACATGGCAAGGGTCGCCATGAAGGGAAGTTGTAATTGAATCAAACAACTAGCTACGATAAATGCTGGTTTATTACTGCTCGATTATATTAAAAGAATACAGTTTTATATGCTTATAGTAACATCCGTCACCTCAGTTGATTACCGTCTTCGGTTCTCTTTTCCTCAGCGGTAATCACCAACTTTGTACAATAATCTACTATTAAAGGCAGTCTGGAAGAGAGCAAGAATGAAACTAGGCTATTAAATGCAAAAGAACTTTCTACATGGAAAGGGCAGTACCAGAGATTCGTGTTCAAAATAAATAATTCCAACAGGTACACCTGTGACCAGACGGATGATCTACCTTGTGTAGTGTAGCCTATTTCATTCAGTAATGGAATATTTTCCATGTTCATTAGTTTTCTTGGACGGATATAGGTAGGTACTCTCACGCAGTTATCGCAGTAGGCATTGTGCTTGTGCCGAAATCAAAATAATACCCGGTGAATATGAATAAACATGATTAATATCCCGGTGGGTGTTACAAAATATTACGCTCATTTTTCCTAGAACTAACATACTTGTTGCTTGTTACTAGGATAGAATAAAAACGGCACAAAGCGATATCAGTTTGAGAGCTTTCCTGGAATACCGTGCGCTTCAAGTTTTGTCAATAATAACAAATACTGATTTACTTTATCGGAAGTACTAAATAAAACGTACAAGATCCACTGATCTGTTT
This sequence comes from Eilema caniola, assembly GCA_949126895.1. NCBI lineage: Eukaryota > Metazoa > Arthropoda > Insecta > Lepidoptera > Erebidae > Eilema > Eilema caniola. Next base: position 7,129,679 of record OX421460.1, on the reverse strand, counting down.
ACCTTTCTCGATATCCAGACAGATATAAATAAAATTAGATTTGTGTGCATAGAACGGCCAACGACCAGTACCGACCAGGTTTGTTACATACATATTGTTGAGTATTTCCCTCCCAGTATCAACTTTAAATAGTATCTTTGTCTATGTGTATTTTCTTACACAATTTCAACAGTAACAATTGAGTTTCAACTAGAATATTTATTTATTTGAAGAGATTACAAAATAAATGTAATAAAGGATAATTTAGTGCAACTCAATTAATCAATTTGCTTACCCAATTCATAGATACTTGATCTTTATTAAAAATGTTGAGAAAAGTCTCTGCCATTTTTCATTGAACAACAAATACAAATGAACTTATGTTGACAGTATAGTTATAAAGTTATTGATTGTTTTAGCCTGGCGATTCAACTGATGTTATTCAATCCACTGACTTTATATAAATATATTTGTATAAGTCAGTGCCCCTTCTACCTGGCCAAAACGTCCTGGCTTGGCTTGGCGTGCGTGCAAATCGTCTCACTACCATGGACGCTCAAGATCGTGCTAAGTGGAGGAGGAAGAGCTGGATGGCGGACCGTGAGCTCCGAGGGCGTCTTGGCCTAGGATGCAATCAGGATAACGTCTAAATGTCGATGATGATGATACAAATATATTTGACTATATACTGTATAGACAAAGTATTTTCAAAAAATGCATCGTAAAAGATGACTTAAAATATGCATTATGCATGTATAAGTAAGCTAATGTTTCTTGCCTTTAAACTATGTGTGGCTCCCCTGGTTTTGCGCACGTCCATAGGCCATGGTAACCACTTTCCATCAGGTGGGCCGTGTGCTTGTCTGCCACCTCAGTGGTATAAAAAATAATGCAAAATGCCTATTTAAATCACAGTTATTCGATATGAGAACATAAGACTTCATGTTTAAATATTTTTCCGGCTTTTTTTAATTTATTTTTTATTCCACAACATTTCACACAACGCTATCCAGATCCATGGTAAGCATAGCATAAAATTAAATAGCTTGTGTTATGGAATCTAGAATGCGGATAAACATACTTAGATACTTTTTTTATGTAAATATATACATATTATACATAGAAACACCCAGACCAATGCAAATATACATATTCATACATACAAATATTTGCACTGAGCGGGGATCGAACCCGCGCCTCCTGCGTAGCGGCCGCGTTCACTACCGCCACACCACAGATGCTTGTAAAATAGTATATATAACTTATATAAAACTATCTTTTTTAATATTGATACCTAATACGTTACACTATTACGCTCTATTGAACATTTTATCAATTTAGAGTAGATCGTAAAATTTATATCCATCCCATTTATTTTGTGAACATAAGTGCAAACTGATGCAAGGCAATTTGGTGTACATTTCACAGTTATGTACCTAAAGCTAGTTAGTTAGGTAATGTACAGTCAACTCCAAAAGTAGCTTTATGTTAGTGTTAATCAACTTACGAGGCGGACTGTACGCCTAGGGCATTCTAACCAAATTCAAGATAATTATTTACAACAAGACTTACGACACTGTGAATTTATAAGCATTTGCAGATTTGACATAACCACCATCGTCTTTAGTTGTTTAGTCACTATAACTGTCTAAAAGGTACTCAATATGTCAGAAGCAGTGTAAATGATATATTAGGGGTTAAAGTATGAAATTGCCGATTTGTACTGACAAATTGAAATTCGTTTTTTTTTTAATTTAACGTATTTATTTAATCAAAATAATTACCATTATTATCTATACATTGCTGGCATCTAGTAGGAAGGTCATTTATGCCTTTGCGATAGAACTCTGGTGATCTAGATTCGACAACTAACCAACAACCTGAGAAGAAAACTTTTTATCACATAGAAAATTGTCCAAATCACGAAAAAAAATGGTAGTCTGTTGGAGCAAGGTCTGGCGAATACGGAGGGTGACGGATAGTTTCTAATTGCAGTTCCTGTAGAGTTAAAACAGTTTCTCGTGCTGTATGAGGTCTCGCGTTATCATGGAGCAATAATGGTGAGATTCATGAGTCGGGGCTGTTTCACTGCTAGTTTTGCTATCATTGTTCGGAGTTCGGCACAGTAGACATCTGCCGTTATTGCTTGACCAGATCGTAGAAAGCTATAGTGAATAACACCATGCTGAGACGACCAAACAGTTACCATTACCTTTTTATTGGTAAACTTTGCTTTAGGACACTGTTGTGGCGTTTCACCTGGGGTCAGCCATTGCATTTTTCGCTTACGGTTATCGTAAAGAATCCACTTTTCATCACATGTCACAATTCGATCCAATATTCCTTCATTTCTGTATCGATTCAACAAGGCAACACAAGTTTCAACACGCATTTCTTTCTGCAGATCAGTCAAATCATGAGGTACCCATTTTTCACATTTTTTTATTTTATTGATTTGACGCAAATGAGTCAATATTGTTGGTAAGGTAACGTTAAACCATGCAGCTAATTCCTGGGTAGTTTGGCTCGGATCGGGTTCCACCATGTCTTTCAATTCATTGTTATTCACCTGTGTGGACGGCCTTCCTCGTGGTTCGTTCTTCAAATCAAAGTTTCCATCACGAAAGCGTTTAAACCAAAATCGCACGGTGCGTTCATTAGCAGTCCCCTCTCCAAACGCAACATTGATATTGCGAGCTGTTTCTGCTGCGTTAGTTCCGCATCGGAACTCGTATTCAAAAATCACTCGAATTTTCGAAGTATCCATCTTTCTTGTCTAAGCTGAATAAAAAAAACAACTGAAAGTCGATAATCGAATGTTGCACCTTTTTAAATGAAGAACTACATAGGTACCATGTGGAAAAAGTTTCACTCAAAAATCTCAAACCATGAAGGTTCTATGTCAATTCGAAGTACCTATTACAATGAAACGGCAATTTCATACTTTAACCCCTATTATTAATACCAATCACTATATGATCCGTTAAAAATTGTTGAAAATTTCGACAGTAGCAAATTCATAAAATGCAACACATATAATTATTATACCGATATTATTCCTATACCTAAAGATATATGGGGTATACCCAGGATATTGTACCCTACTTTGTTTCTTCTGGGTATCTTGGGTACTGTAGGCTTGAGGTGAGACGAGACCTGGCATTAGCCACAAATTCTAATTCATAGTCAAATTCATTTTCTTTGCTTAAATGTGGGTAACAGGTGTTATTATTATCGTTTGTGCATTTACCATTTTATGGCATGCAAACATTTACACATATGTGGTGAAAGTCTTAAGGGGGCTAATAGATAATCAGGCAGTACTGCAGACGACCTATCTGTGTGTCCCAGACGAGTACATAGGACGTCGGAGGCGACCGCCACTATTCTCGATGCCGTGTGCTCGTACCAACTTCCTTCAGCTAGCGCCGCTGACGCGAACGTTGCGTGTGCTCAACGCGGTATCTCAAAAGGTAGATTTGTTTTCTTGTTGTCGTAATGAATTCACGGAGGCTATGTTTACTCAGTTAACTGTGTCAAATTAGTTTAAGTCTATATTTTATTGTTATTGTAAGCTGTTATTTATTCTTTAGTTTCCTTCTGCCATTGTATTAGGTAAGATCCTCGGCTGCGTGTATGTGTTCATACATCAAAGAATATTTTAGTTAAACGACCCGTATCATCTAACAATCAAGACATTTCTTCAAAAATGGCGAAAATAAATTATAATTTTACACCGTGCAAACTGAATTATACATTGCAAAAGCGAAGAAAATCTTTTAATGTACATTTGGTTTGTTTCAAAGCACACGTTTTGGGAGACAGTGATTGATGTTATGTTTTTGTTCTAAAATTCGCCGCAATGATAAGTAATATTATGATGAATGCTCTTCGTTCTGTTTGGCGGCCAAATTTAATATTTTTTTAAAGATCTCTTAATGCTTTATGTATGTATTCTTTTCAAGGGGTTGATTTTGCATGATGTATTGGCAGAAAATAGTTAGTGGAAATATTTTCTGAGAATAGGTGCTACGATAAATAATATTCCGTGAGCATGGCACTTTCACTTATTACAGTGCAAAAATAACGGAAATTCAACATTACGTTATTTAAACGGAAACACGGTAAATGTTTCAATAGTACCTAATTGTAAAAGTAATTCACATGATCATGTCAATCCAATATCATTCAAGGCATGATATGTCAAAATGAGTCACGAATAAATTAGATCAGTGATGAAATAATATAAATATTTTTTAAGATAATAAGAAATTGCATATAATAGTACTTTCATTTACCTACGGATTTTTAATAAGTTTTGAGTAGTTTTTAATTGCAATGGATCATATTTTAAAGGACATAGAATAATGCATATCAATACTCTATAAATATAAAAATAAATTCAAATAATCTTAACTGAGCGAGAAGATTGATCGATTTGGCTCAACATAGAATCTGTATTCAGTCACGACTGAATGAATGAATAAATGAATGGGATATTTTCAAAGCATACAATATAGTAGCCTGTGTTTTTACTATACAGTACATAGATGACACAGCGCTTGAGCAATTATTCTAAACCATATATTACATAGACTAGAATAAGGTTATAAAGGTTGTTTTGATTCGTAATCTGTTCGTACAGTGTTAACTGTAATATTATATTAATACTGTAATACAAGTAATACTGTATTGCCATTTTTCGTGTGAAATTTAAAATAAACAAATTATTCAATAAACAAATCATAGTTTTGTTTACATTTTTTAACCGGTTGTAAAAAAATTACCGTTTAATTCAATAAAACGCACGCACCACTTAAAACGAAATTTAGACTAACAGCAATCTCCACTACGACATTTTTTTATTTATTCCCTTTTTAAGCTAATTCACTTGGACACAATAGGTGTAGGTACATCCTACTAACGTCTTTGAAACTCAAGTTAATCTTACCTGCTGGTCAGCACACCTCCTACACACCATAAGACTAGCGCAGACTTCATCACGCGCAAGCGGTTGGGAGATCTGGTGGAAATTACCCCCGGGAAAATCGACTTCACGAACAATAAGCGATGCTTTTTTTACAAGCGTAATTTCTCGTCTTGTACTACCCCGCCGGAGCCAGCGGAGGTGGTTATGTCGAACTCTGAACGACTAAAACGGCAAGGGCCCCACGAGCCTTAGTTGCCGGAGGGTGGGGAAGCCTCTGGCATATACAATAAGCGGAGCCCGAGCTCTGAAGTGCAAAATTTGGACGCAGCTTTGAAATCTCTATAAGGAAGATGGCTTATAAAGAAAATACCCTGGGTCCTTAATGTTGTAAAAGTAATAACGAACAACTACTTCCAAAATTCTAAGTTTATTTTTACTTTGTTCATATAAATTTGTACATATTTAGGTGCTTTTGCGGGAGTGAACGGTACATATCATGCGTATGGCAGCTTTAATATTTACCTACCGTTGTCGTATTGAAATATTCATATTGAACAAATTCGGATATCGGACACATGAGATACATCCGGCCGTTTTGCTAAGGTTTGTTTACCCTTGTATGTGTATTTTGCGGCAATAAATCTTTTTATTCCAGTGGCCTCTTGAGTTTTTTGCGATACTATTTGTAGTTACACCAATAAATAAGTATCGTTGAGCATGACTGAAGGGGTCGGCCCAGAAACCTTCAGACTATTTACATATTCATGCATATAAATATTTTCACTGAGCGGGAATCAAACCTTGGACCTCTGATATAGCCATCAAACGGTTTATCGCCCCTCCTTCCAATACTAATATCGACACAAGAAGTATGAATTAAGGTGAGGTACATTTTGGCGTAAATGAGTTATACATATCGTTGGATTCGGAATTTCGCGCTCTATCTTTTGGTATCCTTGAAATTTCTCTATCATTAAAAACGTGTCCTTTACAGTATAAATTTTTGGGTACTGAGACAGATTTTTGATTAAAAATGATTTAACGGACCTAATACCTCATAGTTTTCTCTTTTTTCGTGGTACTTACTTTATTAATACAAAATAGAAAAATCTAGTACCGTGAGGTACAATTTCAGTAAAGTAAAGTTTTTTTTGTAGTAATTCTATAGTGTAACGAACAATTATTGTTTGTAATTTCAGGTAAGTACGTGCTGTTTTTGAAACCAGCAAGATTACGTAAAAGTATCTTATATGGCTTCAAAGAGGAGAAAATTCTAAGAAACTTTGTCATGGAGGCCATTGAGATCAGAATGGGCGACAAAAAGTTACAGATGAATTTGATAAAAAAAAAAGTTTTTGGCTCTCCTGAAAAATTCTATTTTATCCCTTACCTTAATTCATACTTTTAGTGTCGATTACTATTATCTTTATTGACAAGTCACTCGTGTAATACATACATAAACTGTAACACGTTAGCTCCTCGTATAGTAAAAAGTTACATTATTACTTTTTACGTTACTTTTTGTAAGAGAAATCCCTTATCCCTCGAGAGGATTACATAACATAAGTCCTACATATAGATACTAGAGGCTCGTTGAGAATTTTACCACGAACCGATTTCATATTTTATGGGACGACTATAGAATTAAAAAAATTGAATTGCATCATAGATTGTGTATGAACAAAAGTGGATGACCGGCTAGCATTTAATTAAATGGCTGAATACCATTCAGGCCATTAATTGAATGGCGCTGTTTAGTTAACTGCCTAGGCAGTTAATTGAACGGCTGATTAAGCTAGTTGGTGGCGACATATATATGTAGATTAGGCTCATATGAATAACGAAAATTACTGGGCACTTCTGCGTCCTCTACGCTCTGAAATATAATAACGAAAGAGCACAGAATTTTAAATTTTAAAGTACTTGTACTTAATCTTAACCACCAAGAATTGAGAGCAAACTATCCACTAATTTTAAAGTAGGTAATATCGAGCAGCAGCAAAAGTTTGTATTCAGCTGACCATGTAGGTATTCTTTCAGGCAAATTTTCAAAGTAATTTATTTCTATTGTGAAAGGTCAAACTTCCACTCATTCGAGTCTTATTGAGTGTATTATGGTACTGGGGCTTTAGGCTGGTGTTGGTCGATATTTGCTGATATGACGATAATAAATTCGTTGCCGAAAACACGTTTATATGTTTTATACAACTATCGAAGAAAGGTAATATTTTTCGTGAAGTTTATATAAAGGAAATTGAAGACTACCGTAGTCTTACTGTAGATGAAAGCTTGGGTGTATTTGGTCCCGCCTGTCGGATCCTTAGCTGGCTGGAAACCAAAAGTTAAACCAAGAGAAAGAGTAAAAGAGCGGGCCCCAGGTTTCACAGTGACTGTACCTTTAGTACAACTGGGACAAACGCTGTAATGATGACTGTCGAATGAAAGTATATTCTTCATAAGATTGCAGAATATTCTTTCAAGAACCAAGTGGTTCAGGGACTCATTCTTTTATCGCACCAAGACCTGGAACTCCTTGCCGGCTCACGTGTTTCCTTCTTCCTAAAGTCTCGGGTCCATTAAGCGGGGCGTGAAAAAGCAGCTGATGAGGCCGTCGAGCTGACTGCCAACATCTTTAACATGGTCTGTATTTGTAATGGTGAGCCTCTTTCTTGAGACTGGACCTCAACTTACCATCGAGCGAGGTGAAGACAAATTGAAGGTTCCTATATTTAAAAAAACACACAACGAATATCGAAGAATCATTATTTAGTTAAATAACCTTTTTTGTGCTTTTAAGCATTCACATTTCACATTTTAGCTAATATATTAACTCTGCCTACCCTTTTAAGGACGTAAATATATCTATATATTTATTATATATCTCCTAAAAGGCGCGTCAGTCTCAACCGTCTGTTTTCACTCAGTCGTTCAAAAATAGCCTGCATTCGTTTCACGTCACTACCCTGCATAATTTTGTCGTATGAACGAGTCTTTGTTGTTAAATATTTATAAGGCTAGATGTCTTGTTACATTTACTATATCTTATTGATAAATGGATAGGCTTTCTGTTGTATAAGTAGCATTATTTCAAATAATTTGTACATAGCTGGCTTAAATTTAATCAAACCTACCTGAAGTTGATATACTACATCATTAAGCTTAAAAAAATAATCATTTTTATTAGTTTTATTTCAAAACCAATGGCATTTAATTTTATTACATGAGTGGCCAGACTCATAACCACAAACCAAAACCTGGAAAATATGAAGTTGACCTATAATCAAACCATTTAGATACGATATACATTTCTAGTAGTTATTGGGTCGGGTATTTCTAGTAGGTTCTATAAATTATTATTGTATGTATTGAACGGGACGTGTGCTGTACCTACACGGCGAACATGCCTCTATAAGCAACAGAACTTGGCACGGATTTCGGGACTGTGTAAAAATGCTTCGGAACATGGAAAATCTAGTTAGGGTTTAAACGAGTAGAGAATACGCTAGATCAAACTCAGAATTTATTAAGGATCAATATACAACTGTTTAGAAATCTTACTATAATTCTAAATTAAGAAAAAAACTAAGTCTGATAGTTTGGATATAAGTTCATTACTATAATAACTATCAGTTACGAGATCTGTGCAATTAACTGCATTACATTACAAAACAGATCTGGATGAACAAGTTGGTAGAATTCGAAAATTTTACAGATTTCCATTTTGTTTTTGTCAATATTTCGGTAGGACCCAGATAAGAGAAGTATTATAAATATTCAAAAATTATTCTGCGTTTGGAGTAAAAAAAATACAACTTACTTTTATAGTACCTTCTAACTTAGCTCCAGGCTGAGACTCCATGTACGATAGTTTAATTTCTTCCAGTGTTCAAACCAACAAATTCTTTAGCTGAATTATTAGTTACGGTTGGTTAGCATTCTACTAGCACTGGTGTTTGGTATAAAGGAAGCCACTCTGCATGATCAAATAAAAACTGCATTAACCCGTTAGCGTAAGACAGCCCAATTTCCCTCCACGTCAGCTGTCATCTTTGATATTTACTTAGGCTAACGTTTGCATTTACTCGGAGCGAGCATTTCGCTGGCGGTAGTGTAATATTGACCGAAAGTGTTGGGTTACATAGCTTTTATTCAAAAGTGAGTTGTTTGATTATGAAAGTAACTGTTTATAGTGTTCTAAAATTATGTTAACTGCCTATTGTCTGTGGTTTAGCCTGCTTAAAATACGCCCTATTCGTAAGGACCCTGTGGTGCTTTTCGAGAATATATTCTTTCTCTGTGACAAATTCCATCAGAATCCATTTAGATGTTCTGGTGTAATTGAGTAACATACATTCATTCATTTATCTATCCAAACGTTCATGCCCACCTTACAATGTAGGGTATAGAAATATTTTATCCTTGTGACTTATGCATTTTACTTTAGACACTTTACTTTCCAACAATATTTGGAATTGATTTATTAAAACACATTCTTGTATAAACCTTCCCCCAACCATTTAATTCAAAACAGACGTGAACATTACACAGCGGAGACGTTGTTAGCGCAGATAAAAAACTCAAGTTATCGCAAACACTCCGAGGGAAATCACTTCGGCGAAATAATAGGGAGCCCTTCGAATTTACCACTTTAACAATTCGCTCCCTAGCTTAGGGTGTGCCCTCACTTATAGCGCTAAATGGAAATTATAAACGATTTCATTATTTTAACAGATTTTTAAAGTAGTGTGAAATACGTGAGATTAGGCGGATAGTTTGTGTGAAAGACTGAACAAAACAGCACACTCCTAGCACTGAGTTCACATTCATAAGAAGAGGGAGGGGATTATAATGATATTGACCATAAGGTAGTGTAAATACATTACAGAAATTCTATTATATGACATCCGTGGGTCGTGGAAATGATATTAAATCACTTTCACCCATATTTTGAGTCGCATTTTTTAGAACGTGTGAGGCGCGAAGAAGCCTGGCAAAACAGATGTGTCTAATGTATGTAATTAATAAATACTAGTTTGAATATACAACTTACTGGAACCACACCCTAAATTCACTCATTCTAAGTGGAGTGGTTACTGCGGGTGTTCGCCTATCATGCACGCACGCATTAATACATTCAGTAATCGTGATAGGTGAGACTCTGATATTCTAGTTTATGTAAATAGAGACTTAGAGGTGATTAGTGAGCATCCAAATTGCAATAGCTAATGATGATAATTTGGCTATCGGTAATGATAAACTCGTGTTGAATTTAAATGTTTACGAAATTTTGCAAAATTGTTTCATCAACATCAATATTGATGGAGGTGAATGAATGCAATATACTCGGTTGGGATTAATACCTGATATAGACTTCAGACGTTGGACTCTAAGATGTCATCTCGAATGTAATCACATCTGAAACTTCGATCGTAGAGCCCTGTTTACTTCATTTTCTCATGTTGATTTTGCTTATACGACTACTATAAGAGCGAATGCCGCTGAGCAAATTCATGAATAAATCTGCGCCAGAGTATTTTCTGTCAGCAGGTGTGCCAAAGGTTACCTTATACACCCTTTATTGCTTTATAAAGTATCATAGGAGTATTAGTAGTTTTATTATTAGTATCATAGCAGTATAGTAAGTATACAAAGTACAATAAGAGCACATCAATCATACAAACTCATCGTCATCATCACCGTGGCACATCTTTGTTATTTTCATGAGAAATCCTCCCTTTCCCAACGCGCATGTAAAAGTCAAATTTAATTATTATATTGCAGAAAAAGGTGACACAATTGTAGAACAAAGTATTTCTCAGCCCACAATAGGTTCAGGCCATTTGCAAAAAGAGCCAAGTCTTCCCTTGAGAAGTACGCGCGACTCGTTAGTGCAGAATTTGACCAGTTAATAAAGAATGGTATGCCACTTGGGAGCCATCAAAATCAGTCACTTTAAAGAGGTTTTCTTCTTAATAGTACCAAGGTAGGCTAGGTGGATAGTAGATCAAGTCCGCCCTCTATGAACAAATTCACGAACATGCGGTACCTCAAGTATTAGTCTCATTTTAGCAAAATGGTTGGACAAAAGATTATGAAGATGTTTGATATGTAATCGTTTCGTTCTTTGATTTTATACTCTATGAAATGTAAACCATCTGACTAATTTGATTGAATATGTATAGATTTTTGATGATATTTGTTATTCCATCACGCTCTAACGACTGAATGGACATTTATCCCTGGAATGTGCTTTCATGGGAAGCGGGAACAATCAATAATTAATCCGTTCAATACAAAATGTTTTGTTAGAAGGCAATAAAATTACTAATTAAATAACGAACCAGATGCATCATTATTTCCTCTTCTTGTCGATTTACAAACACACACGTGTTCCCTTCTACCTGCAATCCGGAGTTCTTCAAGCGGGGCGTAAAAAAGAATCTGTCGAGGCCGTCAAGCTAAGGGACCAACATTTTAGGTATAGTACTTTTAATGGTGGCTTTTACTTTTTGGACAAGTGTGCAATCAAATTGAAGGATGAATTACACAAAATCGTAATGTTACATACAAAATAATCGCGACCTTATCACGTTCATGCAAATAACGTATAAATACGTCCAAAATTGGTAACGTTACTGTGGTACAACGTATAATCACGGCCAACAAAAATTCGATTTATAAAGCACAACGTATTACGGCCCCTGGCCATACGATTATTTAAAAGTTTGTTTACATAACTCTAGTGCTACACCGTATCGAATATTTCCATTTTCGGTGGCATTCCGTTTTGATTCCAAGCACTTACCTACTTTGTGAGCACACAACTTCATGGTGTGTCGCTTCGCTGAAGAACTTTGTATGAAAGTCGACGTCTATGGACGTCAACGTAATATATTATAATACATAATTCTTAGTTTATACATTAGACGTCACTTGATTTGTATGGTAAAATGGAATACTCCATCGCATATATACGTATACTCGTATATAGGTTGTTCGCTTAAACGTGTTGATATTTGATAATGTTTGCTGTTGACGTTTCATTACGTAAAATTAATATCATTTTAAACCCAAATTAGATACAAAAACTCACAAGCAAAAAGTGATAATTTTAGAAAACAAATACCCTGTCACACACATTCCAGCAAACGTTAGAAAAAGTTGAATAAATCTCATTTTGAAATAAAGGTAGGTAATATCTTTTTCTACCTTTTTGAATCACGTTGGATATGATCGTGTTATGTGTATGTAAATGCTTAACATTATCTGTAACCGTCATATAAAACAAGAAAAATACTGGAACCGCTCAACTGGAGAAGTAATTTGCAAAAGGTCTCTATGTCTGGAATAAAACGCTTTGATTTGATAGCTCTTTTTCTGCATAAGTAGGACATTTTTCTTTAACACCATGTAATGAAAATACGTCTGTTTTTGAACCTTAGAAAATTGTATCTTTATTAAGTAGTGTTGAACTAATCAAGTAGGCATTTTAACCGTTAGCAAGATCAATGGGCCCCGATCTAAGGAGAGAAGGATGAAGCTATACCCGCTATATAGCTCCATCACTTCCCTCTGGATCGCAGCACAGAACACGATCGCTTATCATGGTTTGGCACATGTCAGTAACGAAGGGTAAAAATTATTAAAAGGAAATAAATAGCTTACCTCGATTTCGTTTGTCCTGTGTCATGCGTCTCATTGGGAAGCCGGTAGGAATCGGGTTACAGGGAGCCCTGACCACTGCCACATGTACTCAGGAAGTTTCATTGAATATTTCGTACGAACTCAGTTTAGTTGACTTTTTATATTTTTTCAAAATCATTGGTTACGAATTGATATTATTTTTGTAATATTTAATTTATTTAAGATGTTCATAATTTTATGTACGTTTTGTTCAAATTCAAATTCATTTTATTTGCTTGCAGGTGTTATTATTAACTTTTGTGCAGCACATTTACCATTTTATGGCATGCAAACATTATATTATACATGAGGTATCAATATTAGTTTAGGTACACTACAATATTTTTATTATTTCAGCACATGCAAGAAAATTCTACAGTCATAAAGAATACAATAAATTAAATAGAATATCAGAATATAAAATGCATAAAAATAAGTCATTAATAAATATTTGTAAAAATTATTAGCATGTCAGTATTATTTATTTATTATTTTTTTATAAGTATATTATAAACTTTATGGACATAGGTTGCCTCAATATTTGCTAATAATAATACCAACACTTAGTCATAGTTTACCCTTACACTTTTCCAATTCCTCTATCGTATAAAAGCATTTTTCACTTCTCATGCTCTTAAAATGTTACTTTACTCCCTGCATATCGGGACTAAAGTTCCTTATTAATCTCTAAGGACTAAAGTAATTTTTTTTTAATTTACTTTGAAAACTCCTAAACAGCCAATCACGGTGTTTGTGAATGGGAGGATTATCACCTTTTTAGTGATTGTGTACCTAGTTATAGAAATAACCTCAAAATGACATTTGAAAAAATCAAATATCCCATTTAATTTCGTGAACCACGAATAATGATATTAATTTAATTAATTATTATGTAAGTATTAAGGATAAGTCCATTTTAATATCCATTCCCAATTAGTTTTAAATTATTTTTCAAGTTTGAATCTGTTGGCTAAATAATAGGGGTTAAAGTATGAAATTGCCGTTTCATTGTAATAGGTACTTCGAATTGACATAGAACCTTCATGGTTTGAGATTTTTGAGTGAAACTTTTTCCACATGGTACCTATGTAGTTCTTCATTTAAAAATGTACAACATTCGATTATCGACTTTCAGTTGTTTTTTTTATTCAGCTTAGACAAGAAAGATGGATACTTCGAAAATTCGAGTGATTTTTTAACGCGGCAGAAACAGCTCGCAATATCAATGTTGCGTTTGGAGAGGGGACTGCTAATGAACGCACCGTGCGATTTTGGTTTAAACGCTTTCGTGATGGAAACTTTGATTTGAAGAACGAACCACGAGGAAGGCCGTCCACACAGGTGAATAACAATGAATTGAAAGACATGGTGGAAGCCGATCCGAGCCAAACTACCCAGGAATTAGCTGCATGGTTTAACGTTACCTTACCAACCATATTGACTCATTTGCGTCAAATCAATAAAATAAAAAAATGTGAAAAATGGGTACCTCATGATTTGACTGATCTGCAGAAAGAAATGCGTGTTGAAACTTGTGTTGCCTTGTTGAATCGATACAGAAATGAAGGAATATTGGATCGAATTGTGACATGTGATGAAAAGTGGATTCTTTACGATAACCGTAAGCGAAAAATGCAATGGCTGACCCCAGGTGAAACGCCACAACAGTGTCCTAAAGCAAAGCTTACCAATAAAAAGGTAATGGTAACTGTTTGGTGGTCTCAGCATGGTGTTATTCACTATAGCTTTCTACGATCTGGTCAAGCAATAACGGCAGATGTCTACTGTGCCGAACTCCGAACAATGATAGCAAAACTAGCAGTGAAACAGCCCCGACTCATGAATCGATCTTCACCATTATTGCTCCATGATAACGCGAGACCTCATACAGCACGAGAAACCGTTTTAACTCTACAGGAACTGCAATTAGAAACTATCCGTCACCCTCCGTATTCGCCAGACCTTGCTCCAACAGACTACCATTTTTTTCGTGATATGGACAATTTTCTATGTGATAAAAAGTTTTCTTCTCAGGAGGCAGTACAAAATGCTTTCACACAGTTTGTCGAATCTAGATCACCAGAGTTCTATCGCAAAGGCATAAATGACCTTCCTACTAGATGGCAGCAATGTATAGATAATAATGGTAATTATTTTGATTAAATAAATACGTTAAATTAAAAAAAAAAACGAATTTCAATTTGTCAGTACAAATCGGCAATTTCATACTTTAACCCCTAATATTATATATGCAAGCATATAAACCGTACGTCACTTAACAACAACAAAAACCGCGGGACAAATTTCTTTGCAATTTGAATTTTGAATAGATTATTCGTAATAAGCTTGCGTTGTAATCACCAACTACTTACACCAATTAATTGTGCAACTTAGAAACTTTGTTATTATAAATAAATAAAAATAAATAAATATTCCACAACATTTCACACAACGCTATCTAGATCCATGGTAAGCATAGCTTTACTACCTTGTATTATGGAATCTAGAATACGGATAAACATACTTAGATATTTTTTTTTGTAAATGCATACATATTATACATAGAAACACCCAGACCAATGCAAATAAGCATGGATATCTTACAAATATTTGCACTGAGCGGGGATCGAACCCGCGCCTCCTGCGTAGCGACCGCGTTCACTACCGCCACACCACGGAGGCTTTACCCCGTTATCGATATGATGAAATTAATATATTCAGGTTGAAAAAGATATTTGCATATATCTTAATTTTTTTTTTTTAATATTATAATTTTGTATAAAAAGTCGCTTTTTTTTCCTCGCATTCAAAGTGAAAAGTAGAGTGTTTAACGTGGGACTAAACAACCATAATGACACTCGAACTATTAGCCACCCTCGCTTCGCTCGGGTGGCTAAAACATCTCGTGTCATTATGGCTTGTTTTAGTCCCTTGTTGAACAATCTACTACTTTTATAAGCCATGCTTTCAACTTTCCTAGAAATTTAGAGGTTGGAAGTTGCTTCAAACTTTTACGAATTGCATTATAAATACGACCACACATTGCAAAACAAAACAATTTTTAAGGTAAAGAGCCGTATTCGGGACTCTAGATAAAACAATTCTATCCTGATTTCTAGTGCTCCTCGGATAAACCTCATGTGCCTTCGAAAAGAAGCTAGGATACTGCCTAACAAACTTCGCGGTTTCATAGATGTACATACAGGGAAGGGTAAGAAAATTCATTTTCAAGAAAAGGGGCCTACACGAGTGCCATGGTGCAGCTCCACACATTGCTCTGATACACTTTTTTTGGGCAATGAAGACTCTATTCACGTCTGTGGAGTTGCCCCAAATCACTAAACTATAGTTTAATTGTGAAAATGTTTATAATGTTCGATCATAACGTAGCTATATTCTAATAAAACATCAGATTATCAGTGAGTTTTTTTTTCCCTGCTTGTAGTTAATAATGGAACCAAATTCAGTGCACTTTTGCTGCTTCATTGTAAACTATTGAAAACATGCTTCATCTCATAAATATACAGACGTCATTCGATCGTAAAATTCGCTGTTAATAGTAGATTTGGTATTTAACAATGAAAATTTCCAATGACGTTTCAACGAATGTGTGATTAATGTTATAAAAATCAGAAGCGTCAAGATTTTATTGAACAATGCATAATAAATTTTATATAATTTATTGAAATTCCATATTCATGTGACATAAGGTGCATCTATAAATTTATAGATTAAATTAATTGCAGCACTGTCGCCAAATGAAAATAAAATACGAACCTTAACATTTTTAAATACTAACTACTACACACTACATACTTCACAGTTTTATTAAGCACCAAAGTATGCAGTATGCATAGCTCTAGAAGAGCCTTACCCTGGGGTCGGGGGCGTCGGAGTTCGCAGACCGACCTCCGTCCCCCATGAGCGCGGGCCTGAGGGTGACGGGTGGAGCCGCTCGTCACCCTAGCAGAAGCAGGCCGCGGCGGCGGCGCGCATCGTAGAGCGATGCGCGCCTCCCCCCATGTCGGGGGCGAGTCGGGGACCGCGTGGTCCCCCCTCCCGAGGAGGGCCAGAACGAGAGGAATGGCCCTGGGTCAGCCGGGGTGCGAGGGATATGTCGCGAGACAACCTCACCTTCGGCCTAGCACATCGACCCACAGGCGGCGTGCGGTTTAGTCGGTTCGAGTCCGACATAACCTCCCCCTCCACCTCCGGACGGGGGGGGGGGGTGATACCCGTGGGGATTTCCCGCACGTAAAAAAAAAACAAACAAAATGCCCTGGGGTATATAGTGTACACACCTGAGCCTGTAGAGGGCCATATCCACACCGTTTGGACCCAAGTCAACATCACCTGCTAAATGCACCTGTTAAATAACGAAAGGGCCTCTGGTGTTGGGTTTCCTCTCAAATTTATGAGCTCATGACAGTCCCTCTCATAGAGGTCAATGAACCAGGCAAAAATAATGAGCAGACTCCATGCACTAAAAGGTACGCCATTAGGATATTTACTTTAAATTAATCTGATATTCTATCAGCCATCAATTCATCATAAAAGTAGTGCAGTAGGCTCCCTCATAAAGGTTATCTGCTCGTGCTTGTAAATACGCACAGTTGACTTTTGATATAAGTATGCATCGTTTCATACAAGTTTATTAAATGAAAAGGTGTATATTTATATCCTTTGTACGATTGTACATTCCAATTTTTCATCATAATTATAGTACAATAATGAAGTATAATTACTCTGCTACGAGGTAGACCAACTCGCAGATTTAGCGATCTTTTCAGGTGGTCTTCATTACTGGGAGTCGCAGTGAAGAGAAATTGATTAATGGATAATCGGTTGCTGCGGAATTCAGTGCAGACTCCCTCAGCGCTTTATCGGGTTATATTATCCTGTGGCTACAGAAATTTAATAACATTAAAAAAAACAGTTTTCAATATATTTTCATACATTTCTTAATTTGATCGAGTTTGATCCCGTTTCGGCAAGCAATGGGAACCTATTCTCGTAATATATTATAGTGTAAACTATTATTAGTTATGGTTAATATCTAGCTGCGCCTTTGATACTCTTTATATTTGACGTTCAAATATTTACAATTTGAACCATCAACTGAAAAACAGACGGCATTATTGCTCCCCGTTCCCACACATCTAAATATAATAACAAATTCTATAAAGCCCTGCTGTTGGCGCCAAAAGCAACTGTAACTTTTTTGTGCAATTTAATTTTGCATATGTAATGTGTCACGTAAAATTTTATAGCCAGTTATTTCACGGCACTGGAACACTGTTATCGATATTATGTCGAAACCCCGTCGTTAAAATACATGATGATTTATTCGACGTCCTTTGCATCTTTTAAGAGCAAATATCAAAGCCGTTTGTCGATATGTAGCTCGCTGAGCTTATATTGAATTTTAAATATTACTATAACTACAATTTTGTAACATTCGAATTGTTTATGGACAGCTTCGATATCCATAGTTAATGAGTAAAATAATAATTACAGGTTATAAATTACCTTTGTTTAATATAAATCAAAGAATGCATGATAATTCTCTTTTATATAAAACTCTTTGTCTCTGACTGATTGACTTAGAGACAGCGCACAGCGTAAACCACTGATCTAAGAGACTTAAAATTTGTAGAGAATATTGTGTTTTGTTTGGTGGTAAGAAACTATTTTTTGAAATTCAGACCCTAAGGGCCTAAAAAAGGGCAAAAACGTACTTTATTATAACTCAAGAACGGCTGAACAGATTTTCATGACTTTTGGTTTTTTGAATTTCTCTTTGTTGCCGAAAAGCAATTATCCCAATTAATATGTGGTGAGGTGGGGTAATGAAGATACGATGTATTGGTGCAATTTTTTGCTAACAAGATTGTTGTCATTGCAACGGGAATTAAAAGTGAGTTTGTCAATTGTCAATCGTGTCAACGATCCAATATCTGAAATCCTACAAACTGGGGATAGTTCAGGATTATCCAGTAAATGATAAATTAAAAAGCTGGAATTCAATTAATTAGAGCATTTTCAAAAGTGTCTAATACAAACTCAATTATCACGACCGTGAGCAACCAAATCAGTTAAATTATGCAGTGTTTTAAAGTCGTTTGTGTTATGTTTTATGTTGTGTTATTTATAAAAAAATATGTTTAATTGAGTGATAGGAAATATTTATGTAGGCAAGGAGCTCAAGGCAGACCATGATTGTGGCGTTAAGACCCGTTTTGGATATTTCTCCAAAACGGGTCTTAACGCCACAATCATGGCTGAAGAGACGGAAGTGTTTACTGGACATGGCTATTTAGGTGAATACCTGCATCGTATAGGCCGTGAGTCAAGACCCGATTGTCACCACTTCCAATGTTGTTCCGCAGACACGCCGCTTCACAAGCTGGTAGAATACTCAGAGTGTATAGAGAGGTGTCGTGTCCTCAAAGCAGCTCCGTTTTAGCGGGTAACCTTAAGTTGCAGATCTTGGAGTTAGCCATGGTCGGCAGTGATAGTGCGTGGAACGTCGCCGCCTTCATCTAGCACTCTCCCGTACCGTAGAAGGTGCACCGGGCGATGAAGATCACAGAACGATCTTAATCCTTCATGAGCTCGGGTTTGGGAATAACAGTTTGGGTTAGCCGTCGCCATAAAAGAAGCAGGCCCATGGCGGCAGCTCTTCGTGCTCATGAGTATGCACGAATCGTCATAATATTTACCTTATCTCTCTCGAATAATAAGAAATGATTTCACAAAAGTGTTCAACAGTATTGAGGTGGTATGTATTAAACACAAACAAATAAAAATCAATTGCGATAGAATGATGTGTGTTATAGGTACTATATTTCATGACAACCTTTGTGGCGTGACAGTTGTTGACGTGGTTGCTACGCAGAGGATACGCATTCGATTCCAGCTCGCCCCCTAAAATCCAACCACAAGTCCTGATCGTCCATCTGAATCTCGTGGGGGGCGGACACACGGAAACGAATTTACTGGCGTGGCTAACGTGGCACTGGTACACTTGACATTGGCGTCTCGCCATTAATAATTGTATAATACATTTTACTTGATATTGGCAAAATTGCGGCGATTTGCTGCAGAGGCCATTTTGAAAAAGAAAGAAGAAGAAGATTCCAGCTCAGTGCAAGTATTTGTATACGTGAATAATGTATAATAGCATTAGTCTAGATATTTCCGTGCATAGGAGAGAACATTTCGAAGTTCAGCTAAATACGCAATTAGACTGGAAAAAGGTGACTCCAGACTATTTGTCGTGAAGCGGCTGCCATATGACCTCCACAATTCATTGGCGATATTGAAGTATGCAATTAGACCAGTTCTTGAACTTTTTATAATACCATACCTATAATATAGCGCCAATCATAGAATCTATCACTAATTTTTGCTAATTTTCTCTCAGAAGAAATTAATAAATTACAAGAAGAAAAAATAATCACAAAAGTAATAAATTACAAAAAGAAAAAATAATCACAATAAGTGTCAGAAGGCTCGAACGGTTCGAACCCGGTACTATCGGAAAACATCCACGCGGGCGAAGCTGCGGGTGAAAAGCTAGTTTACAATATAGGCATGCAGCTAGCTGTAGCCAGCCGTACCACTAGCGTCGAATTTTGATCTCGCTCCCGCAACTTATAGAACTACCAGTTACCAAAAACAGAACGTTCAGCTGTTTGAGCGAGATCGACTAACAAACATTCATATATAACATATATAATCACGCCTTTATCCCTTGAGGATTAGGTAGAGGTGAGTTAACATTCACATTTTACCAATTATTGTATTCGGTCCCACGTAATAGGAGGTG
The DNA here is from genome assembly GCA_949126895.1 of Eilema caniola. Taxonomy (NCBI): domain Eukaryota; kingdom Metazoa; phylum Arthropoda; class Insecta; order Lepidoptera; family Erebidae; genus Eilema; species Eilema caniola. The sequence goes on along the minus strand of OX421460.1, from coordinate 7,109,256 downwards.
AGCCTTTTGCCGCATTCTCGGCACTATTGTTGACATCTGCTATGAGGCTGAGTCTGGGTTGTATATACAAAACAACTCTATCCCTTAGTCGCCTTATTTAGGAAGAGATTGGGTGGCCCAAATTCTACTCTAACATCACAAACATTCAAATATATTAATATTAATATTGTCACAAACTTTCAAATTTACAATAGTAGGATAATTCATTGTGTTGCACAAATGTACGTTCTTATCACTCCGTTGATGTTTCTCAGAAAATCTTAAAATAGATAGTGGAAATTTTGGGCACTACTGAGAATAACTAGAAAATTGTTTTTTTTTTTTAAATGTAGGATCCTCTAGTGATCTCAAGACTTTTGATTGTTTGTTTTCACCTAAGTAGGGATGAGGGGATAAAACAAAATAATATAAAGAGAGAGAAAGTGTGTGTATATTGCGAGTATTTCAATGAAGGTTGTATGGGTAACTAATGGAGATTAACTCAATACTTGAAAATATGTTATTTATATAAACCAAATACAGATCAACATATACAGGAATTACGAAAGTGTTCTAGTTTATTTATTTTATCTTTGTTAAGAGCTATGTGCTATGTTTGTCTTTCGCATGATCCTTCAGCATCATCATCATCGTCCATAGGCCACGGTAACCACATTCCATCAGGTGGGCCGTGTGCTTGTCTGCCACATAAGTGGCATAAAAAGTCACCATCGGCTTCAATCGGCATCTCTTTTCCATAATCATCTCACCCTTTGGTAACAAAGCCTCTGCCGGAGCCTCCATCGTAAATCAGCTGGTTTACCCTTGCCTCATCATTAACCCCATTAAAGTGAAATGGTAGGTGGATTTTAACATCTTTTACTGGTGCCAAAATTTGATGGCACACATTTGTCACAAATTTCGGCCGGGTGGGTACCACCGTGCACGATTGTGAAACACCCCTGTAGTAATCCAATCTCGGTTGGATTGCGGTCAGGGGTCAGCACGTAGATAGCCGGGCAGGGGGCATTGTGGTCGCAGCACCAGTGGGACTGGTGGGTGTCACGCGGTGCTGCGACGTCAATCCTCTTTTGATGAGGCCTCTAACTGAGTGCCACCGTTGTTAACGGTATGTTATGGTGACCCTCTTTCCTGAGACTGCCTTCAGCTTACTATCAGACGAGGTGAAGTAAAATTTACGTTTCCTACATATCAAAACAAAAACAAAACTAAAAAAGTGCACCTTCTTGCAAGTACGAATGGTTTGGCCTCGTTTATCAAGGTGGGGCCCCGTTGCATTCCATCATATAAACATCTATGGCAGTCGTTATGGGTAGAAAGGTCCAACGCTGGTCTAACTGCCATACTTCGATATTGCCATCGGGCTGTGGAGTTTAAATAGCAGTCATACAGAAAATATCGAAGATCAGCTAAACCCACATTTACTCTGGAAAAACGGACCGGACACCGAGGTCAAAGCTTCAACTGCGACTGGTATTAATGTCAGGATGTAAAAGAAGTGTGCACCCTATGAAATATAATATTTAACTGGAATATAATTATGATATTCTGATTCTATTTTAATCTGGGTGTGGAATTTAAGGCAACATTATTTGTAAAAGTATTGATTTCATTGAACTCAAATTGACCTTATAAATATTAGTTTTCTTTTATCGTGTAATCCTTTCTATATATCACGAGAAAGAATTGTGGTATAGAATCGAAACAACACTCTTGGGAGCTGGCCTTAGCTCTGCCTACGCCACGGATTGAAAAAGTAAGAATAAAAAAGTTATAATGCGGTCGTTAAGCCAGTACGTGTTGTGTGATTTTTAGTTTGAAGTCTATCCTGGGGGAGATGTTTCGTCGTGAGTCTTGGCCTTGCCATTATTAATCGATAGAAGAAAGTAGCAATTTTTTAAATGTAAAATTTTATTGGTATTTACAGGGTTAGCGATTTAAAAAAAATGCATGTAACTGCTGAGTGCTCTTGACACCTTCTTGATCCAATTCAACTTCACCCGCTAGTCGATACAGCTACTAAACCACAGACGAGGCTCTGACACAAGATTTCCTCTCAGGGTTGAGAGGTTAGGTGGCGGTAGCTCTCACACAATAAAAAACCTGTTAGCAAACCATTCAATAATAGTAAATGGACCACAGGTTTTTTGGAAATTTTCGCTATCGTGAACTTCGTCTATGGAAATATTTTGCTTCATCTACTGCTGAATACTGTATTGTCTATACGTAAATATTTGATGTGTACTCTGTACATGGTTCTAGTTTATCAATGTTTGTGAAGTTAACACACTTCTACACTTTCATATTTAAAATTTAATACTAGCAGGTAATTAGGTCATGCCTTGAACAATTATGAAAGTAGATTGTCCTGTAGGTATCGATCCTGTTACTCTGTTCTCGACTTTGAAATTTTTCCAATTTCTGGTTGGTAAAACCTGCTTTACTGAATCTAATCCACTTCATGCAGTATTTTTTTTGATAAATATTCTACGATGTCAATGTGTCTGCTCCCATTCCGATTTCATTCAAATCATATTGAAAGCCCGGGGTTTTTTGGCTGATTATCTTTTCTTTTAGAGACGATATTCTTAGCAATCCATGGATTCTCCGTGCGGGTGCCGGGTCCATCGCGTTGCTGAGTTGGGAACTCAGGACAGTGCCTGGGACTTGCGACCCAAGTGTAGGTTTAGAAGGGGCCCCTTTTGTTGATGTACATCAACACTCACCTTCACTACCCAAGTTCCCCTCCCTGCCTAACCAAATTTGATACGAACCTACTAGTGCCGCTTTAGACATTCGTCCTAGTAATGAGCTTATTGTAGCTCTCGATAGGCCTAGATCTTTAAGTAGGTTATAGAGAGGCTTAGCTGGTATACCTCTCGCTCCCACTTCTACTGCATACAAATTAACCACGTAACCGTTTTTGATTAATTCGTTTGTGAGATCATAGTATTTATTTTTCTTAAGTGTGTGGTCCTTCGGTATATTTGTTTCCCACGGTACAGTAAGTTCCACAAGGACCACATATTTAGTCGTTTTTGAGTAGAGAAATATGTCCGGTCTAGATGACGAAACCCCAACATCCTCCGGAATTTTATAGTGCTTTTCATACGTGTCGATTAGGAGAGTCCAATCTGGGGCAGTATCTAAGATTGAATAAGGTTTGTTCCTGGATTTTATGGATGAACCTTCAGACACAAAGTTGATATGACGTCTGTTAGTAGTCAATCCTTTTTGGGCTCTAGCTACTGCCAGACTCATTGCTTCGCGTATGATGAAAAGCACTTTATCGTGGCGGCGTGAGTATTGGCCTCTATCAAGAAGCACCCTACATCCTTATCCTTATGTTTTTATTTATTCCGTAATGCAGATACATGCATTAAGATACATTTTCATAATATACATATACTACGAAGACGTGGACTTGTATTATGACAAACGTGCCTTCAGTATCGCCGACAAGCCTTTTTCCATTTCCACTGAAATTGAAATTGCACATACATCTGTAAAATCGCGAATGACACTAATACACAAACATAGACTAGTTTAAGTAGCATAAATACTTATGATAGTTTTAGGAACTTTAAGTTGTAATTTGGATTGTGCACATAGCCATTCTCCTCATTTTGAGTTATACAGTTTTAATGGAAGAGTTGGCCAGAGCGACTTCCCTCCCCCGAGCTTCATCTCTTCCCTCTTAGTAGTCTTCCACTCCCCTTGCAACAACTTGCTGAATATTGTTAATACATTAGACGAATGAATTCCAGAACATAAATTACTCAGCCTGGAAATATCAAAGCCTCGATATTCAGTGAATTCGATTTCAAAATGTAAAAAAAAGTATTGTAAAATTGGATCATGCTACGAATTTAACTGTATTCGATTTGTCTCATATTCAGCTGACATGAAAAGTCTATTTTTAGCACTACACCAGATATTCAGATGAAAAATAAAAGGTTTTATTTTTTTGTGAAATCTATCATCTGTTTATTTTCCCACAGTTTCCACAGTGTGGCTGAACATTTGGTGAGTGCTAAACTATCGAATGGCTCTTTTGTTATGAAAAAGAAAACAGTAGTTATTGTGCTATTTTTTTAAAATGATTGAGGTATTCCAATTCCGATTTTTTACAATTTGGCACAAAATGAACAGCTAAGCATATTATAATACATGATATAACATTAGTTGTTACATTTGGTTATCGTGTGTGCGATGAGGAGCTCATTCAACTAACGACTTCGCATTTTAGACATTCTGTAAAACTGAAACTGTAAAATTGAAATATTTTCATATCATTGAAAAATTCATTCATACCTACTTCTTTTTTAATTCAATGAAATATTTTCAGAATCAGAATACCTGTCTTTTTTATTATATAGCTCAGATTCTTCCGCACATAGTCTAAAACTAGGTCATCTACGAACAAACCTAAACACTTTCACCTACAAAACTCAAAATTTACCACCTAAGATTCCACGACACTCACTTTCGGCTGAGTGTAAATTTCTGCCTGACGTACTTACTGTACTAGCCTTGAAATTACGGGCGTGCGAACATTTTCATTCTGGCCCGTAAGCTACGCAAATTTACGCGATGTTTTAATCTAAAAAGCTGAGCGTACTCGCGTGGAAAATACCAAATTAAAGGGTCCCCGCTGGAGGTGACTCAAGACTGTACCCCTTGGAACTGGAGCGAAATATGAAAGGGAGCATGTCTTATAAACGTCTTCCTAACGTCTCTACTATGAGGGTAGTCATTACGGTATTTAAACGAATTGAAGGTGCAGTACTTTCGAATTATTTCATGTCTTTTTACTTTAGCAGAGTTTCTACTGTGCCTTTAAACTTCTGTTTGTTTGTAGGTATAGTTTTTAAAGTTGTGTAAATTTTTGAGATAGTACTCTTTACTCAATTTATTAACAAATGTAATATAATAATAATAATAATAATTTATTGTTCAATAAACCTGTTTACAATATTAGAAATTTGATCATGGTCACCTTTTAAGCAAAGAATGCCTGTGTCAGGTGACCATGCTCTTCCATTACTATACAAATTAATATGTATGTATATATTATATATATGGTTTCAAACAAGTCATTATTGTACTTTGAGAGTGTAAAGTAAGTACGTGTGTGTGTGCATGCGTCTGTGTGTGTGTGTGTGTGTGTGTGTGTGTGTGTGTGTATGTGTGTGTGTGAGAGAGAGAGAGAGAAAAAGAGAGTGTGAGAGTATGTGTGTGGTTTCCTATATGTGGTGTTCCAATAGATCCTCCACTTCTTCATAACACATAGGTGCTAAGTAATTCGCTATTTCTTTCTTACTTTCCCTTAGTGTTTTGCAATAGAAATTAAGTTTTTTGTTAATCTTATTGTATAGGTATCCTGAACGGCTACTATACTGTCTACTTGCAAAAGTGGTTCTTGTTCGAGTGCAAGTACCTACGTATTTTCTTCTTCTGGCAATAGTGCCAGGAGTGAACGTCGTGGTTTTGTGTTTATTTAATATTGTCAGAAGAAGGTACAGCTTTCGCACAGACAACACTCCACTGAGAGAGTACAATTCCATTGTAGGAAATCTCAGTTTTTTTAAATGCATTACTTTTAGTAATGCCCTTTGAGCACGTTCTAGTTCAAGCATTTTAGTTTTGCTCGCTCCTCCCCAGATGGGAATACAGTAGGTGATAACAGATTGCGCCAACGCCTTATATATTTCGATAAGAATATTTCTCGATTTTTGCTTGGCTTCCGTCAAGTTCCTAGGCACCACATGTCTAAGAGTTTTGAAGATCCAGATAAGCTTTCTTACTCTGGCTGTAAGTAAATTTATGTGCGGATGCCAAGAAAGCTGTTGATCAACCGTCACTCCCAGGTACTTAGTTTCTTCTAGCTTACTGATTAAAGGACAATCACACACTAAGGCACTTTGTTGGTTGCAGGAATGAATAGACAATTTAAAATTGGCATTCGGCTGGATAATACTCTGAATACTGTAACATAGAAAGTTTGTTTTGGCCGTGTTAAGTGTTAACAGATTATCCTTTAGCCATTTAGCAATTAAGCGCATGCCTTTTTCTGCATTTTCTTTAACATTGGGCCAGTTATGTCCAGTGAATATCAATGCTGTGTCGTCGGCATAAGAGAGAATGTGTGCGTTACTAATTTCCATATTGCAAAGGTCGTTGATATATATGAGAAACAGTGTGGGGCCCAACACGCTCCCTTGTGGAACGCCATATGATACCGTAACGTCTCCACTAGTGTAGCCGTTCACCCTTACTCTTTGTGTCCTCCCAGATAGGTAGCTTTTAAATAGGGTTGTGTCTCTTATGCCGATTTTTTCGAGCTTGCCTACCAGAATGGAAACAGATATTGTGTCAAAGGCCTTTTTTAGATCTAGAAATACCGATAGGCATTTCTGTCCACTGTCTAACCGCTCTGTTACTATCTGTGTAAGTGCTAAAATTGCGTCTTCGGTTAATTTTCCACGTGTAAATCCATACTGTGAGTGGGATAAAAGTTGGTATCTGCTTAGGTAGCTTATAAGCCGGGAGTTCAGGAGCTTCTCCAGTATTTTCGAGATGGCAGGAAGAACTGCAGTAGGTCGGTAGTTGCCAATCTCATCACTACATCCGCTCTTGAACACTGGAGTAATAATAGATTTTTTTAATAAATCTGGAAATATACCTTGTTCAAAGCAACGGTTAACGAGATGAGTAATAATGGGAACGAGTTCATTCTTTGCAAATTTTAGGTAAGTGATTGGTATATTATCCCAGCCGGGAGCACTGGCAGACTTTAGGCTCATTAAAGTATTTTCAACTTCAGTCATGTCAGTTTCCAGCAACCCGAATGAGTTGATTTGCGGTAATACGTTCTTTGTTGGAAAGTCAATAGGACTACGGACTACTTGAACTCTGGTTTGTATATCAAGGGCAAGATTTTCACCTATAGTTGCAAAGTAGTTGTTAACAAAGATAACTGACTCAAGAGGATTACTTCTCAGGTTTAGTAAGTTCTTACTCTCTTCACGTAGTTTATTAGTGTCAGTAATCTGTTTAATGTTTTTCCACAAAAGTTTATTATTATTTATTGAATTTACAATCAAATCTCTTTCATATTTTCGCTTTAGTTTTTTGATAAGGTTATTGCAAAAGTTCCTATAGCGAATATAGGTTATCTTTAAGATCTCATTATAACTCTCGCTTCTCAGTCTTTTTTGTAGTTTGTTCCTATGTCTAATACAACGCAAAATACCAGGAGTAATCCACGGCTTTAACGTACGTTGACTCTTAGGAATTGAAACATTGGTAGTACTAGCATTGAGAGACTCAATAATGTTGTCTGTCAAACATTGAGTTAAATAATTAGGGTCATCAGCGAACAGAAGCTTGGAGAGGTCTTTTTGTTGGAGAAATTGTAGGGATTTAGTAAAATCTATTTTTGTTTGCATTTTATTAATATGACTCTCGGGTTTGGACCTTAATAAGGCCAATAAGGTAGTGAAATGGTCTGTGATAACGGTCGGCAGCACTGCAATAAATGCAGCGTGTTTACTATCATTTATCTTGAGCATAAAGTGATCTAAACGGCTATTTTTTCTTGTGCGTATGGTATGTCCAGGTAAAATGCCATGCCCGGAAAGAGTACTAATATAATTAGTCCTGTTATTGTATTCCTGGGTCGTTTCTTCCGCTTTGGGTCTAATGTTAATATTGATGTCACCTGCTATGATGATGTTGTTTTTCGTTTTTAAAGTGTCTAAGTGTTGTGAAAGCGAGTCTATAAAATTAGAAGCGTTAGAGTTAGACGGAGAACGGTATATACATATTAGCGTATTATTTAGTATGTCCAGTTGAAGGCAGGAAACTTGCGTTAGTCTTATTTCTTTCACTTTAGGGCTTAAAGATTTTTTAACATACAGGACTACGCCTGCATTTTGATTGAACTGATATGTAGTTGAGAAAGAATTGTAGCTATAAGTTGAGGTATATGTTTGTCCGGGCTGAGTCTGCATTCAGTTAAAATTAAGATATCCGCCTGGAAAGGAAGACTAGCCATTGTTACGAGAAAATTATTAAAAATTTTACAGCAGTGTATACTGCATATGTTTTGAGATATTATTGTTAGATCACTGTGTGTAAATGTTTTGAAAGATATTAATTCGGTACTGTCACACTCTACAGCACAAGCGACTTCAACATCGTCTATCATGTTCATGTTATACAGTGTGTCAGCCATTGGGTATACATAGAAAGGGTAAGTTAAAAAATAAAAAAAATGTATTCCGTATCGTTCTGAAATTGAATATAACCTAAGCGTAGCGTCTAGGTCCAGGTTTCAACAGCTTCCCTTTGTAGGTTGGGGTTCGCTTGCCAGCTTTTACTACTCCAATTCACATGAACTTCAGCATCCCTAGCAGTACCTTTGATACTCATGTTATCCCTTGCGATACTACCTTCTAACCTTTCGCCAGCTAACCTGACCACCTAATTATGCAAAATCTGAAAGCAATTACTGAATGTTATTCTCAGTATTGTTTTCTGTAAACGTATCGAAATTACATGGGAAATTCTCTCTCAAATACGAATAATTCGTTTCTTCACAGAACACGGAGTTATTGTCAAAGAGATTATTTATCGACAAGTAACTTTATTGTAGGCGTTTTTGTACAGATCCATTTTTCATTGGTCTCGCTTAGATTTATTAGAGCTTTGTGGGTGAACTCACGTCTGTGGGACGTAACCTTGTTTTCATAATGATTAGAAAGTTTTATTTCGTATACTATTTTTAGATGAAAATAGAACATGTCCATTTTGATGATAAGTAGTAAGCTATTACCCCCATAATATCCCTTCGAATTTTAGTTATATCATTGTTTTAAAATATAGGCAATTTTTATATGATAGTTGTTGATATACCTACTTTAAATCTCCCTTAAACAACAATAATTTTATTCCATTTTGTATCACTACTTGTACGTTTTCATTGAATTATGTTGCAATTATTAACACAAAGATGTATGCATGTCACACTGTGTCTTACTTATATTTTATGGCAAAATTGAGTTAAATAACTGACAGCTTCACCCATAGAAAGCTAAATAATAAGTATTATTTAGAGTTCTAAGGCTTCATCTCACAAATATCTGGTTCATCTTAAGGCTACCTTTAGGCGAGTAAGCGGCAATAGGTATTATCCATCTTCTCATGATTATAGACAACCTTTCTCAGTTTATCTGTCTAATTGCGTAACATTTTAAGTCACTACCTCCTAGGGAACATTAGTAGGTTGTTCTATTTTCACACACGAGAAGTTTATAATGTTAAAGTTGTTTGAAAGTTGAGTATGTTTATTTATGTTCAGCTTCTGAAGCCGTAAGCCGCAAGTTGAAGGTACTTAGCCTTTACGTGGTTCATATGCTTATTTCGTAGTGCGTATATCTTAATGAATATACAAAGCTGCTTGAAGTGTAATTTAACTATGAGATTAGTGCTTAAACTATAAAACAATAGGTGTCTGTTATATTTTTGTGGTTTACTTAGACTATAAACAAAGTCTATAGACACAGTATAGGCATAAAAAAACCGCCACTACTTCGGTTTGAGTTTAACATACTATCCATCCATAATATGTAAACATTAACAGTCCTTCGATCCGTCTTTTGCAGTTAACTGCGTCTTTATAGTATACCTACAGTCAAATGTGGTATTTAGACTTAGGCTACTTTATATCTCAGATAATTTCCTGTAGGTCCTGTCCCAGTAGGCCGCATGCTGTAGCTAGTATTATACATATAAGGAACATATTTCAATATTTAGAATCTCATTACAACAAAAGACGCTCAAACTCATTTCAACCACTAAGTTTTCAGCAACTGTCGAGCCGAGAGTTATGCGAGGGTTTGGGCACTTATGTATAATTTATGAACACCAACGATGGCGAAAAGAAGCGTAAGGCATCTATCAAACGGTAACTTTTTTTCGGGGAAATATCACATACGGATATTAGGTTGTTAATAGATAAGGGAGGCGTAATTCGTTTTCTGTGAGAGTATGAACGCTTCAAGAAATATGAAGAAATATTTTTACATACATACAGTCACATATTTATCCCAATGGGATAGGCAGAGATCACGTGTTTCAACTTGCTACGATCCTCATAATTGTTGTCATACACGCGCGCCGGTTTCAAGTGCATTTGATATGTTTCAGAAAGTTGTTTTGTTTCACAAGAGAAAATAACCCTTAAAACTTTTTAACCTTAAAACTTGTGTTACCAAATTAATGAAATTTTCAAGCCATTGGTATACTTATATTTTCTATTTCAATTAGAAAATGTTAACATCCAGGACAGAATTTGAACCTGCAATCAGTGCCTTACTAGGGGGAATACTGTTACAAACTGCCCTAACTGAACCCATCTCGGGTACCTAATCGAAATTCTCTCATACAAGTTTACACTGATTAATCTAAATAAAATGACTAAAAATTGTTGTTGTAGGTATGTAATAGTCATCTTATATTAATTTAAGCTGAATTCTTAATATTTTACCCCTAACTAATAGCTGACAAATCAGAGCGTTTTCACATTTATCCGATAGCCGACACCATGTGCTGTTTTCACATAAATCCGATAAAATCGGCCCGATATGGCTGTAAGTTCGAAATAACAGACTAGTTAGGGATGCTAGGAATGAAAAATAAAGAAAAAATATAAGAAAAAAGCTCGAAACTATGTCAATCTGTTTGTCTTTTTGTGATTTGATATCGGGCCAACGCAGTCGTGTTAGCTCCGATAACCGATATCGGACTGGACAATGTGAAAGACAGATACATACGTCATACATTTGACTGCCTCGGATATCGGATGTCGGATATCGGATATAGGACAATGTGAAAACGCCCTGAAGCGTCTGAACTTCTATTCAAGTTGTTCAACAGTTAAAGATATCGTACTTTTTGAGGACGGCACGGGTAAAACCTCCATTATGAAATTCCGTTTGTCTTATTTAGAAAGATGCTCTTGATTAAATATTTCATGGACGAGATCTTGTTTGAAACAATGAAAATACGAGGAACAAAATATGTTATAAAACATTTTCTGGAAAACGAAATTCTATGAAAATTCGGGTTACTAAACAATACAGTGTAAATTATTAGTGCAAAGTAAAAACGTATTTTACGTATATTTAGTGGGCGTTGTTCCTGGTAGTATTAGAGGTCAGAGTCCATTTCTTGGGAGCAACTGCCCTCTGACCTCCCACTTATTCATCTATTCTCATCTCTCATTCTCATTCTCATCTATTCTTATTCATCATTCCGAAAAAAAAATCGGCTTGCAGGTAAGATTGGCTTGGCTCTGAAGGTTTAGGTGGGACCCTGTGCACTTGTAATATAGTGTCAATATTCTAAAATGAATTATACCTCTTCTATTATTTGTCAAAGATGTCGCAATCATTGTTGCAAGCTTTCCCCTTTTCCGTTGATTTATATTGTTTGAGTACATTGATTGAATTTTCAAGTTACAAGTATTTGTCTCGTTAATAATAACAAGGCCAATTGAATTTGTGTCTTATTTTTGGTCAAATACAGTTTAGCAGCAAAGTTTCTGAACACTTACTTTATGTTTGTTATTTATCGAATGAATCGAATTACATTCTTCTTCTTCTTCGTGTCAATGGCACTATTTATTATTAGAACTGCCCAACGTTAAAATACACCAATACCTAAATGAATTGATTCACAAACATTTCTGTACAGAATAGTATTAAAATATTTCATGATTTGTTAATATTTATATTAGCTCGTTTTATCGAACTGGCCATTTTGATCTCAAAAATTCAATGTTTGGTTGAGAATTCCTAATTTAAATTCATTTCATTTTTAAGCATGTTTGAGTTTCGAATGTGATAATTCATTTGTTTTCTCGTTATTTAATTTTGCATTGACATCGTTCTGTGCGCAATATGAAAAATTTAAAATATCGCATTATTTTCGAATACGAGTTTCATCGCGGCACCAGCGCTGCAGAAACAGTTCGAAGGATTATTGCTATGATTATTTTTTGGTTCAAAGCTTTCGTTCTGGAAATGTTGACCTCCAGTATAAACCTCGTGGACGGCCAGAGACTTTGAGTGTCAATAAGGATTTGGCATTGGTCATGGAAGATGATTCGTCTCAAACCACGTTAGAGTTAGCTGCAGGCTTTGGTGTGACTGATAAAACTTTGAATCATTTGAAACAAATAGGAAAAGTAAAAAGCTTGAAAAATGGGTACCGCATGAACTAAAACAAGCAAACCAACAAACACGCGTCGACTACTGCGTCACGTTACTCGACCGTCACCAAAACCAGGGGGTTTTTGATCGTATCATTTCTTGTGATGAAAAATGGATCCTATACGATAATCGGACACGTAAAACACAGTGGTTAAACCCTGGAGAACCGGCCAAATCCTGCCCCAAGAGATAGTTGACCCAAAAAAGGTACTGGTTAGTGTCCGATGGACCAGCGTTGAAGTCATTCACTACACCTTCCTAAGATCTTGTCAGACGATTACGGCAGATCAGTATTGCCAACAGTTGGAAACCATTATGGAGAAGCTAGCCGTTTGTCAGCCGAGATTAGTCAACTGCTTTAGCCCACTGCTGCTTCAGGACAACGCTATACCACACACTGCACAACGAAGGCAACGAAAGTAGAGGAGCTAGAATTGGATTGTCTCCGTCCCCACCATACTGCTCGGACCTGGCTTGAATCTCGAATTTCGGTATTTGGAAAATTTCTTCATTGGAAAAAAAAACGATTCAGATGAGGCAGTCCAAAACGCTTTCAAAGACTTTATTGATTCTGGTAATTTTGTAAATTTTGTAATTTTGTAAAAGGTATCAATGAACTGCCTATAAAGTGGCAAAAGTGCATAGATAACAACGGTACGTACTTTTAATGTTTAAATAAATAAAAACTGTAATAAATAATAGGTTTTAGGGTTTTAGGGATCCGTAGCCAAATGGTAAAAAACGGAACCCTTATGGATTCGTCATGTTTCTATCTTTCTGTCTGTCCGTATGTCATAGCTGCTTTTTTCCGAAACTATAAGAACTGTGCTGTTTGAAACTTCATGAGTTGATGTATTTTGTGAATCACATTAAGATTCACACACAAAAATAGCAAAAAAGACAATAAATTTTTCGGGTTCCTCATACTTAGAACTGAAAATATTTTTTTTTTAACAAATGTATGCCTTTGTATTATCTATCAATGGGTATGGATATGGTCTTCAAAAATGATATTAAGGTTCCTAATATTTCTTTTTTCATAAACTGAATAGTTTGAGCGAAAGACACTTCCAAAAAGTGGTAAAATGTGCCCTCCCCCCCTGTAACTCCTAAAATAAGAGAATGATAAAACTAAAAAACATATACATGATATACATTACCATGTAAACTTCCGCCGAAAATTGAATTGAACGAGATCTAGTAAGTAGTTTTTAATTTTAATACGTCTTAAATCGTAAACCGCAATTTACCTTTCATTCCATCAACTCAAATAGAAATCTTTTATATTATGTTACTTGCCGCTACGGAACTCATAGGCGAGTCCGATTCGCACTTGACCGCTTTTTTATTTTTCTATATAAAATGCCAATTTCATATGTAAGGACCTAATATTTAAAAAAGATTCAGAGCTGAAGTAATCTGTACACTGAAAAATGTAAAGCTCCTTTTAAAATTGATAGTGTGAATGCAATCAAATTTAACTTCAAAAAAATTGGCATGCATGCAATTTTTATTAGAGAGAAAAAATGATATTCGTTTGTTTTACGGTGAAATGGATTTTTATAAATTAAAGTGTATGCTTGCAATATTAAACAGTTTTATATGCAACTACTGTCAGTCTTTATACTGTGGGTCACGGGCACAACTAGCATAATGCACATAGGGTAGGCAATTGTGTATCAAACACTCCCATTTCGCTTACTACGATTTTAGGTCCAACGTAATATACGGCGAGCCTATTATCTACCATCAAGTGGTCATTTTGTCATAGACTGTATTTTTACTGTTATGGATAACAGTCCTATCAATTGGACACCATAGCCGCCCACGATAGCCACGGGAAGAGATGGAGTAGTCCTACTCTGCCTTACCTAACCAACACGGTCTAGTAAAATATATGTGTATAGTAAATACTTCCACTATAATCACACCATATAAAAACCAGGAGAAAACTGCGACACAATACTAATGCGAGCAAAAACCATTAAACATACGTTAATCAGAATCTATGCACGATAATTCTTGCGGTTTTTTTTACTCCCCGGGTCTTAATGTCTGTTAGATAGCCCGTTTTTCCTCTGAATAATCAATGAAGGTTCATTAGCCGAGGTAATAAACGATGCAGATCTGTATTTCATTTGCATACAGATTTAGAGAGGAATATTCATTACTGCAGGACATATTTTCTTGCTCCAGTTCTACTTTTCCTTCTAAGGCCCGTGTTCTAGAACTACATTCAATACTCAATTTCGATTTATTTATGGACAGATTGTTTAATAGATTTGATGTGAACTAACTACCATTAAAGAATACGAGCCTTAGAGTTCAGGACATAGTTGCGTAGTCAGGGGGGGGGGGGGGGGTGTTAATTTCCGCTAAGATTACAATAATTGTAACTTTACTTTTTTAACTGCTGACAATATTTGTTTGTTTATGAATACGTTATTTATGTATTCTAGATCTCATAACAGAAGTTATTTAAACTAACCTTACTTTGAGTTTAGATGGCGCTGTGTAAAATATTGTAGAGTAGTAATTTATTAGTCAGTACACTGGGTATTTAAATTTTCAGAATTTTAAACCATCGCAGAAACCAGCTAGCATATTTGAAAATAATTATGAAAATAGAGGAAACCAAAGGTTTGCCAGCACCGTAATAAATGTAATGATGTAGTGTCTGCCTGAATGGGAAAGATGCTTGATTGTAACATGTGTATGAATAACGACATCAATAACAATTAGTATGGGTAATTAGTAAAGTATAAGTGTTAATTGTTATTAAACGGAACAATTATTTGTTTCCAATCTGGTGTACCTATTATGAAATTAATTATGTTAGGACATGGTTCCAGAACTCAATCTCGGAATATGCGTGATAGAGTTTTGGAGCCACGATGACAAGAACATTCAGTCATTACAAGTACTGCCCATTTACAAATGCGTTGAGGCATTTTTGGGTGAAGAAAATCCATCGCGTTACCGCCACCTCACAGTACACTTGGTATTAGCAGACAGACACGCTATTGTTTTTTTTTCAATACACGCGTATTTTTTGCAAATATATTGTATTGCTATGTTACCATTAAAATGCATATTTCTTTAATCCTGCTGGTAAGGGAAACTTGAGCTCATAATTTATATGCTTTAGTCGCATTATAATATGTCCATTTCGCAAAATGTCCAGCGGGCTCAAATTGTCCAATTCTCACAACGTCCAATTCGCAAATTATCCAATTCTCACAGCGTCCAATTCGCAAATTATCCAATTCTCACTATGTCCAATATGGTTAACACCCCGACTCAGAGTACGTTAGGTTAGAAGGCTAAGGCGGGAGCGAAGTGGAGCGGAGCTCCCGCCTTAGCCTTCGTGGTTTTTTTTTTTTAAACCACCCAAAAAATATGATAATTTAATTAAAACTGAAATTACTTCGAACTGGACCAATTGCGAACTGGACTAATTGCGAACTGGAACAACTGCGCACTGGACCAATTGCGAACTGGACCTATTGAGAGTTGGACAGTTGGACATTTTGCGAATTGGACATAATGCGACTAAAGGATTTATATGTTTTCATTGTACACGACTACGAGTCAGGATACACGAAAGTTAGTAAAGTATCGTTTACCTAACTGATATAATTTAACATGACATAATTATTTTAGATTGATTTGTAGTCGTGCGACACTGGCTGTCGCCCACGATTATATACCCGCGTTAAGTTTGGAAAAGATCAAGGTATGTCTACCTCTGCAGCCTTGATCCCAGAACTAGTTTCCGCAAGTTATGTGATATGGATCCCATAGAAACCTATTCTGTTCATAATCAGCATAATATGTTTTATTCCAGACTGTACAGTCAGTATCATTAAAATGTTGCTAATAAAAGTACTCAAAATAATCCAAATAACAAAATTTCAATTTTGTATTGGTTATTAAAGTGCTCAGATAGTTGTAAGTATCCAGAGTGGTCCTACTATCTTAACAATCGGTCTTCCAGAATTATGACAGTTAGTAGAGTATTCATATTCATATACACAATCACGCCGGTCGATGGTATCCAGTCAAGTATAGTTTCAAAAGATCTAGACATTGTCATTTAATCGCATTTTGTATCTCTTTCTTACTTGTAAGGCCATCCCTTTCACACAATCGCAAAGAATACAAAATGTTGTAACGGACTGAAACGCCGTTTCGAGGTTCTTATAAAACAAGAAAACATAAATAAATAATATAATTCAATGTCGTAAAACGCCATCTAGTGATTAAGTAAGAATTTCTACAAGTGAATAGAATATCTCATAGTTTTTTATAAAACGAAAATAATTCAATGTCGTAAAACGCCATCTAGTTGATTAAGTAAGGATTTTTTATACGTAAATAAAATATTGGATAAATGTACACTATGGTATGTAGTTAAAGAAAAATTGATTCATAAAGAAATTATTCTGTTAAATTGCAAAGGGCAAGTAAATATGTTTTATGAACAAATAAATTTAAAATGTAGTTTAATATAGACAGTATAGACGGGACTATGATTGAAAGAATTTAAGAAAAATAGTCTATGGATATTTACACAAGAATAATATTATAATAGTTTTGTGTATTGTTTATAATAAAATTAATAAAGAAAAATAATAAAGAAAAGAATAAACAGAGAAAGTTAAAACTTATTAATTATTTACAAAGAACAATAATTATAATATTTAATGCAATAAAGTACTGTTGAAGAGAGATTATAAATACTTTTTATTATCTGTGTGCTTCAGAGCTATGAAAAATGCAGGAAATGGCTCTGATTGGCTACTATTGTTTAAAGGTCAAATGATTATTGAATAATTTTCTATATCTATTATTGAGTATAATATGGATGTTTATTAAACATAAAATTAATCTTATATTATTATGAAAATATTGACAGTTAGAATCAATGAGTGTAAGTATGTAAATAGCTTATAAACATTTAAAAAAAGCCATTGGTTCCCGGAAGATTTAAGTTAGTTCATAATTATAACGCAGGCGCCATAAAAAACCTAGCGCTGTTGTCAATTATTCATGAATTGTGACTTTTGGCGGGAAAATCGAATCTTCTGATTGGCTGTGGGGGTGTTGGAGACCTTGAAGCAAGGTCTACGAGGGAATTCAAGGACACTTTTTCTTTGAGCTGGCTTCGGGGTTGGTCGATTCGCGAAAGGTATTCTGTATAGTGTACTTTGGCGGGAATTTTGAGAATTTTACATTTAAAGTCGTGAAGATTTTTTTTACTTTGTTTGTGAATAATTGAGTTTAATTAGTAAATCTATAGTGTTTAAATTAGTGAAAAGAGGAATTAGGTAGCTCGCCTTTATTGAAGTTTATAGTTCGCGAAATGAACATTTTATCGTATGAGCCAGACAAGACACCTTTATCTCTGGGATTAAGAATTGAATCTCGTGTTCAATTCAGAATATCAGCTGTACTGTGAGTCTGCGGTACAGGGCCATACATGAGATAAAATGTTTATATAGGGATTCTTTGTGGGACTTTGGTAGGGCTAGGGACGGTTGAGGCCATAGGTATTAGCTAGGTTCCCCCGCTTAGGAAGTCAATCGAAGTGATTGCCTTGAGTTGATACCTATCGGTGATAACGAAGCTCTTGTCCTCTGTTCAGCTAGGCATGCTGAGGATAGTCTGAAGCGCTCAGCACACGGATTTTGCCTGAAAGGGATCCGTGAGCTTCCAGGATGGTTTGTGACTGGAGGGTAGGCGGTTGTCGCTCTCCAGAGCGGATCAGTCCTGTCTATCTTTATATATGTATATATACACACTTTTATATCCTTGTCCTGTGAGAGAACACATCCTTGGCTTCGGCCGTGGTCTCTTGCTCGTAGGGGGTACTAGTGATAGTTCAAAGTCAGGCTTACTACCTGCGCCCTAGTCAGATAGATTAGCTTTACACATTTCACGTTTAACGTAGTTAAATGTTTGTTGATACATGGTTAGTTTAGTCAGGTAGGTGAGTAGGTACACACTAATAGTAAACATATGAATATATATATTAGGTAGGTAGAATCGCGTTTGTAAAGGGGTGATCTAAGTTGTTATTATTGTAAATCATAATAATCTGATTAGGAAATTAGATAGGCAATTGGTTCAATTACAACATAGCAGATTTGTAAATGACCGCCATCTTGTGACCGAAGAATGAAAGTTTTCCCGCTAATTTTTGCAAACCAATTTTCTTGTCGATTTACGTTGTTGGAATTTACTGGGATTATAGTGACAGGATTGTGTAATAATTACGCTAAGATTATGGTGAAAATAAAACTACAAGCGAATGCTGCAACACCACGACGAGTGATTTAATAGTGAAGTGAGTGATTGTGAGTGAAATGGAGGCAGTGAACTGGTGTATTCATTACAGAATTCAGATATTGTTAAAGGTAAATACACAGTGATTGATCTGTCCTAACCATCTTTGATATAATATTTACTATTTACATATAGATCCTTGCTGGTTCATTATTGAACAACAACACAACGGTATATTGTACATTCACACTAGTGAAACCTTTCTGGCTACAGAATTATGTGCAAGACCACCGAAGTCTGAAGGATCGAAAGTATCTAACGGATTAGCTACAGAGGTAGTTATTTTACTATTGTTCTTTGTGTACGAGCAAGATCTTACACATAAGATTACCATGGCTACAAACACACAAATAATGATGTTTGGATATTTTAATCATTGTTGCATAATCAGTTGTTATATGTACTGTACTGAATGCACAAGGTCGCTCGATCGCTATTTTATAGTAATCTTATCACCCGCTAGGGTGAAGCAAAAGCTATAGTTGAGCTGAATTATTGTAGTTCGATCATGTGTTCGGTGAGAATATATTCTCTCTGAAGTGTCTATACAGACAATATTATTCAGAAGTGAATTGGTCCTAGTATTTACTATAATTATTTTAAGTCTGTGCTTATAAATGAGCTTTACCTAATTAAACTTATCGTTATCAAACAGCGCAGAAGTTACTGTGATAGATACTAATATAATTGTCCTAAAGTGACGCTTAGAGCGATGATACTGCGATAATATCTTAATACCTTATATTAAAGGAATTACGGCAATAGGATTGAATTCCTGCGTTAGAGTTACGCTATTCTGAAAATAGAATTGGGGATTTGTATACCGGATGCCTCGATACAGTAGGCAGGGGACTTTAAAATTGTCTCCTAAATACCTACTTAGGCATAGGAAGGACTATCTTAGTACTAGTGGCGGGTCCTACTGAATGTGGCGAGCACGGGGCCACATTTCTTATACACGGGGGGGGGGAAATACACTATATTACAGAAATAATAAAGGTTTATAGAAGCTTCAATGATGAGTTGAACTTAACTATAAATTTTCACTGATAGTAAATGTTTGTATATTTTTCTTGAATAACGGGACCTCTGTTGGTATCCTCGAAAACAATTATAATTTGAAGTATTGAATGATCGACAGTTAGTTTTTGTTGATTCTAATTTTACATGTAGTACAAGCGTATTGTGGTAGGTGTCTCTGTGCTGGGATGTTGAACGTAGGAAGAGACGTAACCTCAAATTTCAAATGTCATTATAAATGTCAGTTGTCAAAGGCGTTAGTCGCTACTAATAATAAATAAAGTTAGCATTTTGGTTATATTAATTGATAAAATGAATTGAGAGGTGTTATGATATTAAATGATGTGTATCAGAAACGGTGAGACATTGGGTGAGCTTGTAGGAGCGTTGGAAACCGGCAAATTTATATTGTATGTTGAAATCTAGGTGAGTTTTATGTTGTTATAGATGTATATACTAAGATCGGACGAGTTAGTGGGTTAAGATATATATGTTATTAAATGTTAAACTTCGACATAGGAATAGATCTTTCACAACCCATTTTTCTATAGAATCGCGGATTACTACGTATCACGATAAGCGTTCTAAAAGGCCATTAGACGATAGTGCGGTTGGGAATTGTAGGTTTGAATACGAGAGGTGTACGGGGATAGCTTTATACATTATGATTCGGGTGTGTCGTGACGTAGAATTAGTTACAATTGGCTGCATCTAACCAAGATACTATAGTCGCGGCGCTGGACAGTACAATTTAGTCCGGGCAGTAGGATCAGTACAATTTTGTGCCGCTGACCAGGATTAGTATGGTTATGGCAGTGCACATTACAATGTGTTAATTGACAATGTCTTTTGTATTTTTTTATAGTTGTCAGTTCTATAAGCCATGAACTATCAACTTGCATTAGTGAGAAAAGTATGAATGACTAGATTTTTTGAAATTATACTTGTCTTGATACCATCGACCGGCGTGATTGTGTATATGAATATAAATACTCTACTAACTGACATAATTCTGGAAGACCCATTGTTAAGATAGTTGGACCACTCTGGATACTTACAACTATCTGAGTACTCTAATAACCAATATAAAATTGGAATTTTGATATTTGGATTATTTTGAGTACTTTTGTTAGTAACATTTTAATGATGCTGACTTTACCAGCAGATCCGTTGAGCTGTTAAAGTAATTAACTATCAAACATCTTCATAAACGTGCGCAATTATAATATTAAAACATGAAAGGCGGAAGATCGGGAGCAGTCACCCGATCATCCGCCTCACCCGTTTCAGTTGAGATGCGGATGCGGACATTGGGAGAGGCCTATCTCTAGCAGTGGACTTCAGTAATATATTGAGTTTCAAAATCAAATTGTAAACAAACAGTCACTGTTGAGTGCTTTCCTTTATAGATGTTCGCAATCAAAATTACCTTGGATTGTGTTCCAGACTCTTCAGAACAACTAAAGGTCTTCACAACAAACTAATTATAAAGGACCTTCAATAAAGGACATCGCTGAATGTCGCCCCAGAACCAACAAACATGTGGCATATACCATAATAATTTATCTATTTGAATGAATTAGATGCAAATATCTGTATCAAACGGACAAGGATCTATTCTAAATTAATAATTAAGAGTAATGTAACGATAATAACCTGAGTACTATCGCCATTTTCAACCAATGAATGACAACGTGACAAAAGTAGCATCGTATTTTTCTCTTTGGCCATACCTGTCACTGTGACTTCGATAGTTCGCTGTGTATTTAGTTGATTTGAATTTTATTCTTGTTTTCTTCGAATAATTTAGATATTTTATTAACTACTTGGCTATTCAAACGGACTCTAATCTCATGCAAAATCAATTACTTTGATATCTGGACTTTGATCTCTTACAAATATCGAAATACGGGGCTGTGATTTCTGGACTTTGTGAACTGTACTTTGATAATGGTTATAAAAGTCAAACGAAATGGACTGTGTATATTGTGTTATTTTGAGTGTCTGCTGGCGGTAAGTACCTATGCCCTTTGCTGCTAAAGAAGTTTTCAATCATTCTTACATTAAACCTTATAAATATTTTGTATTAACACAATATAAAAACCATGCTATTTTTTAAATGATGGTTACCTACACTGTGTAGTGTAGGTAACTATCATTTAAAAAATAGCATGGCGCCATTTCATTGTTATGTAACATTTAGACAAAATATTACATTGAATGAAATTGATTTTCTTTTTCAGATCCACGCACATGATCTTATATGCACTTCATGTTGAACTTTGGCTCGAGTGACTATTCGCACTTCAACAGCTCCAACTACCAGAAATGTTGGAAGAAATGACTGTGTGCTTTGCCATAGAAGGTTAGAACCTCGGGCTCGTCCACATCAAATAATTTCATAAAAAACTCATACTCCACATCAACCTAGTTTGAAAAACATTATTATAGAAAGGCTTGCACCAATAAATACACCACTAACATAATATATTTATTTTTATGTTGTGCATATACCATAAATGTTAATAGCTAAAAATGTCATATCTTTCAGATACAACATGCAACACATTATATATGCCATCCTTGCTGGCAAAGTGCTGATCGTGCAGCAGTGCACTATTCAAAGCCATCTTCCCCAAGATCTACTTCAAGGAGACCATTGAGATGTGTGAATTGTGGTAATAATAATTATTAAGGTCGATCATGATCTGATGAACAATTTAAACTCGGAAAATATATGGTTATTGCGAGGCAAAATACAAAGCCGTCACATCAGCCACAAAACTTATTTTGTGTATATTGTGATCGATCCAACACAAGTTCGTAGACACGCTGCAATTGTATGGTATGACCATTATTTGGTATTTAAGTTACGCAAGGTATGAAAATATCGACACCTCTGCACAATTTTTAGATATTATTCTTACTTGTAATGTGGAAAATGAGTAATAAAAAATAAAGAATGAAAAATGTGTTGTATTTTTTTTACTTATTATATTACATAACATATGTAAGTAATATAATGTATTGTTTTGATATTTTTATTTAATTCTTATGTACAGTATGTAAATATTCATCTAATAAAATATATATCTACCTATACAGAAGTCTATACTTGTATACTAATATAATAAAGCTGAAGAGTTTGTTTGTTTGGCTGAACGCATTAATCTCAGGAGCTAGTGGTTCGAATTATCACCTGCCATACAGCCTCGGTCCCGTAGCGTTAGTGAACGCGACCGCTACACAGGAGGAGCGGGTTCGATCCCCGCTCAGTGTAAATAATGTATATATGAATATGCATAGGTATGGTATTTGCATTGGTCTAATCGTGCCATGGTCTTTAAGCCAATGGTCCCGGTTGCCATATGAAGATCTTTGGCGTTCGTTACGGGTAGTCAGAGCCCACAAAATCCAGAAATTTTTTGCCAATTGGTTGTGGAGGTAAGTTCAACCGCATCACATTTGAAAGCTGAACTGAGCTGAGCTGACTGAGAATGATGATGAGTGCATCAATCGAGGAAGGTTATAGGCTAATATCATCACGCTACTGCTCAAGAGAGCAGAGCAGTAATCATAAATGTCGACAAATCCGGCTTATATTTCAAAGTGGCCCATGGGCGAAGCCCGGTCGGGTCTGCTAGTCTGACATAAAATAATAGGTACGAAGAACTCTAATATATCTATATAATTTTTAAATAGGTTTGTTACCTACCTGCTATTGATAAATACCGAGACAATATACCTAGCACTTTTAATTTGATATTTGTCTTACCTACCGTATTTATTGATCGTTATGGATAATTTCGACTGTCAATAATACTTATCTAAAAAGCATTTAAATGTTTCGAAGTCCATTCAGAGCAAACGGGCATAACAAATACTTAATCGATAGGTTAATAATATTATCCAAATATGGCCGGCTTATGCACAAACGTAACCTCAAAATCTCACATATTTGTTGCATTTCTGGGCTTTAGAATCTTGTCCGTCTTATAAATACAAAGTAATAAGAATTAAAAAATTATTCTGCATTTAATAAACCTTTTTCCATTGCTGTTGGTTCTGGGGCGAATGATGTATGGACGCCTAGCAATGTCCTTTGTAGGTACGTGTAAAAGATAATTGCATTGAACGAGATCGAGTATGATTCGTCAACACTTGAGCTCTGTGATTAGAACGTAGTTCTATGTGATTACTTTTACAGACTATTATAGGTTATTGTACTGATGTCTCACCCAGGGTATACTTACTAATTATTAAAGAATATTTTTCTTCATCATTATGTGCAGTGAGGTAGTTATTATTTTTATTTGAGCTTAATAACAATAATATTAGGATAAAAGTGGTTAAAATTACGCAATTTCAGTTTTATTATATTTACTCATTTTCAATCGTGCATTGAACCGTATGCATGCAAAATGCTATAATTTTTTTTTTCAATGGCGAAAATATTCAAGTTCCTACTGTTTTGTTGCAAATCAAAGAAGAATTTAGCACAATTTAACATTATTAATAGGAAAATAGCGGCCTCCTTCAGTTCACAGAATTGTTGGTTTTACAAGCTATACGTACTTTCAACTTACAAGTTTCAAAAATTCATCGTTCTGACGTTTAGTATAAAGAAACCGACCTAACCTTCGGAAGGATCCCTATCCTTCCTTTCCTTCTTTCCTTCGAGACTCATCACCCCATGCGTCCAAAAAAACTGCGCTAGCTTTTTGTATGTTAATTGACCGTGGTTGTGCATTTCTGTATTCTCATAACTAGCGCAGTAATGATAATACAGAAATGTACAACCACCGACCAATTAGTAGCATAAAATTGATTTGCGGACGGTCATAGATTTTGGTATATTAACTTTTCTGGGGTGACCAACCACCCCACTATCCTTTAAAGTATGTATTTTTATCAACGGGTTAATTGAAATAATATTTTTTTTTGACATAAATGGCATAACTTACGCACACCATGCAGGTTTTAATGGAAAATATACTTCTGATGGGAGTGTACTGTTAGAAATTGAGGAAAATGTGTATGTGCATTCACAGCGAGATGAAGTTATTGAATATAGCGACACCAGCGAAGATAACAACGTCTTGTAAGTTATAGAAGTTTTAAGTAGTATAGGTATAAGTAGTAGTTATAAGAAAAAAATATACTTTAGGTTTTTATAAATAAATTTCATGACTAACCATTGAACTTGGGACACATTTAGATCTCACTTCTTTTGTCGTTGAAGTCAACAACCAAGGCATATATCATAATATTGAACTTGGCTCTCATTTTACATTTATGGTTTTGATGGAATATCATTACTTTTTGTACATAAATTATTAGTGGTAACAAATGACCTTTTATCTATAGAATTCTCAAGAAGGACAATTTCTTAAAAATAAGTTCTCATTCACCAACTCATTCAGACTTAAGTATACATACCTACTTATAACGATTATAACTATACTAAAATTATTATGAATGTTTAACTTAGCTGAACATACCGCAGTGCAAAATGCGTCAGGTGGTGACCTGACTAAATTCAGTCATTTAATTTTCCTTCTGTCTCAATATTGGCCAAAATAACTGTAATAATAACCCAATACCTTGCAGAACTTTATTAAAAACATACATTATTGCCTCACACCTAAAATATGACGTAGTTTGTACACCTACAATATTGTAGAACAAGGAAATAAAATTTCATTATTTTCTTGTTCTACAATATATGTATAATAAAAAACTAACTTTGGCACTCGGGGACTGCCGCGGTAAAGCTATTGCATTTACTTGATTCGGTCGCCGCGCTCTGTCCGTCCGTCCGTCCATCCGTCCATCCGTCCATCCGTCCATCCGTCCATTCGTCCATCCGTCCATCCGTCCATCCGTCCATCCGTCCATCCGTCCATCCGTCCATCCGTCCATCCGTCCATCCGTCCATCCGTCCATCCGTCCATCCGTCCATCCGTCCATCCGTCCATCCGTCCATCCGTCCATCCGTCCATCCGTCCATCCGTCCATCCGTCCATCCGTCCATCCGTCCATCCGTCCATCCGTCCATCCGTCCATCCGTCCATCCGTCCATCCGTCCATCCGTCCATCCGTCCATCAGTCCATCCGTCCATCCGTCCATCCGTCCATCCGTCCATCCGTCAGTTCGTCCGTCCATCCGTCAGTCCATCAGTCCATCCGTCAGTCCCTCCGTCCGTCCGTTCGTCCGTCCGTCCGTTCGTCCGTCCGTCCGTCCGTCCGTCCGTTCGTCCGTCCGTCCGTCCGTCCGTCCGTCCGTTCGTCCGTCCGTCCGTTCGTCCGTCCGTCCGACAGTCCGTCCGTCCGCTTGTCCGTAAATCCGTCCGTCTGTCTGTCTGTCTGTCTTGTCCTTCTTCCCCCATAGTAACGATTCTTGTCGAGCCGATCTACATGGTAGGCGGAGTTAATCGCTCGGCCGAGCTACATGGTAGGCGGGTATAAGATTTTTCGTGACGGAATTTCTTGATTAGGTCGCCGCGCTCAAAGCCCGTGATAAAAGCTATGCAATAGCTTAATATTCATATCGTATGTTGGTTTAAGCGTAGCTGAATTGAAATGTAATTATTTAATCATTGGGGTCAGTGGTAAGTTAGTTTATCTATGAGACGGTCAAACTTCGGTGTTTACCGCCAAGTAACATACCCAGCGACAGCGATGTAACGAAAATATGCCAATCGATTTCATCAATCAACAGACTAATTTCTTGCATAGCTATATGAATATTCATGCGCTCATTTACATACGTACTATGTCCCAGTATTATCCATTGGGCTGCGTTCGGCCTGCTTATGGTATGATCCTTTTATGCATGAAGATCATCGCACACCGTTTTTGGATAAGTTTAAAAATGCTTCCAGGATCTTAGCGCTGCGCATACATAATTTAGTAATCCTATTCTACTGCCTACTAATATTTGTGAACGAGCAAGTTTATGAAGATGTTTGAATGTTTGCAATTCCAACAGCTGAACAGAACTAGCAAGAATTATGATAGTCAGTATATCTATATAATTATTATTTAAGACTGTACTCTATAGAGTACAGTCTGAAATAATAATTATATAGGCTACTTTCTACCCCTGGAACGGGTTACCATGGGTATTAGGAACGGGATAACAAACCCACAAGATGTGCCGCGGCAACAGCAAGTTGAGCAATAATAATTTTTTTTTACGAATTATACTAGTTGTTTTGTCCATAATTAATCTAATATTTCTAAGAAAAACATTTTTACTAGCTACGATTGTTAGAAGCACTTTCCGTAACGTCCGACGTCAGGTTAATTGTCACGTCCCTAAAAGCTCTTGAATACAAGCAATAAAAATGCCTAAAATCCAATATAAAAACGTAACCTAAATATTATAAGCTACAATAAGTGGACGTAATGGAAACGTATCCTCGACGTCATTTAAAAAACGCAGGACGTGAAAGCTTTGCCAAAGCAATTACACCAACTTCGACGTAAATGAAGGCCGACTCTCATTCATTTGAACTTCATTTGGCAAGGTTGACAAGCGTTCATTTTACAGACGAGTTTCGTTACCAGAGTGACGTATTATGCGTGCCTAACGTTTCAGCTTGATTTATTTTGTTCCACATTAATTTAAGAGGTGTTTTAAATATTTTTTATGGTACATTACATTTGCATTGTTTAATGCTAGGTAGTTAAAATCGCGAAAGACATTTTAAAAATTCCATTTTGCTATTGTACTTCTTTTAGAATAATTAATTTAAAACGTAATAAGAGTAGAAGAGAATTATAAATCTAATTAAGATATTTAACAAAATAATATATTTAATTTTCCTGATTCGCTTTTAAAAGAGCCGCACAGAGTGCTTATAAAAAAATTGGATTTTCTTTAATTATTTTAACACTTCAGCCTCACCACTAACAAAGCAATTTAGCGGAGCTGAAAGCTCTAGAGGGAATATTAGGAATATCGGCTGCTAATATTCTTAAAAAAATGAAAAATAGAAACTATAAACTAGGAATTTGCCGATGCCTTAAGTTACAGTCAGTACGGTTTTTCATTTATTGCTGGAAAACGATTAAGCCCCAGTAATGCTAAGTGGGTACTAGTGCTGTCAAATATTCATTATGTCAACGACAAGATGTTTCAGGGGACCTTAGTAACCAGTAGCAATTATCAATAGGAATTAAGTTTATTGTTCACTACCGTCGCACATTTTTTATTTTTTATTTGAGTTACAGAGAATGTTGAGCAATTTACCTTCTTTTTTGTTTTATCTCAATCGCCTTCGTTCTGTACCCTATTTACTATGCTGATGACAACACTTGCTTGCTTGATTATACCAGACACATGAACAGTAGGATTTCCTTTTCATAACACTTATACTTTCACACACTTTTCATAAAACAAGAATGATTTAGTAACCTATAACCTATAGATTTATAAAATTATTTGTAAGAAGTGTCTAAAGGGACGTCTTCATATTTTTTCATAAAAGTACAATCATACGAAGGTAGGGTAGAGTGACAAGGATTTATAGGATATAGAAAAGCCCTGTCATATAATTTGTTGAGACAATGTCGGTATAGTACAGTTTACTTTTTTCCAAAATAAGAACAATGATAGAATTATATCAACGATTATTTTAAAACATATTTGAAATAAATGTAGATATAATTTCGTCGTTTGTATTGGGGCTGGAAATATTTTGTAATATATTGTCACATGTCCAAAATTTTTCAACAATATTTAGAGAACAATCTTAGTTTTTTATAGGGTGTAATACAGTGTAATAAAAAACATACTTGACCCAATGAGAATGCTATATTAACTGCTTGCAATTACCAAACCACTGCAATAAATAATCACACTATAGTAAATCACGGAGACGACTAAAATATTGTTTTTAACCCTATCGAATTAAAATTCCCTGTCAAATTTTTAAATTTACCGACAAAGAAACTGAAATTTAACGTATGGAACAAGGAACTACTTTGCTACCGCTTCTATGATATTCCATAATAGAAGCGGTATCATTAACGGAATGTGATGCTTGGCAACAAGTTTCTACTCCCCGCTGCGGATACCACAGGTCAAGCGCGAATAGTAAACCTTTGCTTTGTCTATTATAAAGTATACACAGTCTGGCCATAAATGCTGTTACAAATAAAAATAAGAAAAGTATTACATTTAAATTTGGAGTCTGGCATTTTTAGGGTTCCGTAGCTAAATGGCAAAAAACGGAACCCTAATAGATTAGTCATGTCTTTCTGTTTATCCGTATGTCACAGCCATTTTTTTTCCGAAACTATAAGAAATATACTGTTGAAACTTGGTTAGTAGATGTATTCTGTGAACCGCATTAAGATTATCTCACAAAAATAGAAAAAAATACAATTAATTTTGGGGGTTCCCCATACTTAGTCTTGAAACTCAATTTTTTTGTTTCGTCAATCCCATACGTTTTTGGTATCTATGGATAGGTCTTCAAAATGATATTGAAGTTTCTAATATCCTTTAAAAAATATATGATGTAATGTACACATGCAAACTTCCACCGAAAATTGGGTTGAACGTGATCTAATAAGTAGTTTTTTTTTACATCATAAATCATAAACCGTGCACTATTATTAAAACATCGATCAAAGTAACAATGAACTACAAGAACTTTTATATTATGTTACTTGCTGCTACGGAACCCTTCATGGGCGAGTTCGACTCACACTAGGCCGCTTTTTATACGATTTGTTCATTACGTTTTCTAATTTTGGCGTCAATACATTGTACAATATTTTGCGATATTAAAATGGTGTGGGGTGATAAAGAGAACCGAATCGCTGTGATTGCATTACACAAACTAGGTATGGAGCCAAATGCAATTTTCAAAACTCTCCATACGCTTGCATTAGTCAAACGTTTGTGTACTATTAATAGGTAAATAGGTACAATGATACCTCCTCTGTTTGTAACAGAAAGAGATTCTGCCGTCCACGTAGTGTTCGTACGAAAAAGGTAGTCAAAGCAGTAAGGGAAAGAATTCGAAAAAATCCTGTCCGAAAGCATCGCAGCTGTAAGGTAAAATCGAAACAACTGCGGAAGCGGTACGTAAAGAGAGGTCATTGAAATTTTTTTTTTACCGATGAGAAAATCTTTACAATTGAGCAACATTTTAATAAACAAAATGACGGTATTTATGCTCAAAGCTCTAAGGGGAAACCATCACTGATGTCAGATGACATCAGTGATGGTTTGATGGGGTGTTAGCTTTGAAAGAGTGACTGAGCCATATTTCAAAACATCGGCACAAGTGTATCAAGATACCATTCTTGAGAAGGTAGTTAAACCCCTTAACAATACCATATTCAATAACCAATTACCGTCCTTCCTACAAGACTCGGCGCCGGGTCATAAAGCTCGGTCCACGCAGTCTTGGTTGGAAGTGAACGTTTCGAACTTCATCAGAGCTGAAGACAGGCCGTCGTCTAGTTTATGGTCAGTTTTAGAGAGTACGGCTTGCTCTAAACGCCATGATAATTTGGAGTCCTGTCGAGAACATTAGACTGGCGTCTACGAGCGCGACGCGGGGCGTGGGCCGAAAGGCTCCGGCCAACAAGCCACCCTCGCGCGCCGACCGGCGTCTCCGGGAGTGAAGCGAGCGGCGGGACGACAGAGCCGGCCAGCTGGCAGCGCTCAACGACTGTCTGGCCGCGGCGGCCAGACAGTCAACTCGCTCATAATATTTCCTGTCGCGCATTTAATTTAATACTGCACCAACTGGATAACAAGATATTTACTACCACCTAGTTTCTTTTGACATCTAAAGAACACGACAGCTACCATCTAGTCCCTAAAACAATACATACGATTGGCAGTGTTTCCCATGGAAAGAGTGCGTGCTCAACGATTAAAGGACTGTATTGCAGCCAATGGACACCACTTCGAATAGGCTTTTTACATTTTATATTTCTGTATTAAACTAACACACTGTAAAAGTAATAAATTTATTTGCAATAAAAAAAATTCTTCATGGCACTATTTATGGTAAGACTAAGTATAGAAGGAGGTAGGACACGACGGTATTTCCGTCCAATTGAGCAATCCGACTGGGGAAGTACCTCCGCCCTACAGAATACCGCGGCCATAAAACCCCGTGTTGTGTTCCCAGCGGTGAGTAGGGTAGCCAGAGCTGACTGGAGAGTTTTTGTGCTGTCAGTGAGAAGACCAAAGACTATTGCAGCTTTGTCTTCTACGCTGACGGCACAGACACTCTTTGTGTTAACAGGGTTGGCAGCACGAGTGTGACTCCCCTTGTGTTGCACATGTCCATATGCCACGGTATCCATTTTCCATCAGGCGGGCCATGTGCTTGTCTGCCACCTCGGTGGTAAACAAAAAGTATAATGAGCAACGGAGCAACTTCATAACTAGAGCAAGGTCTATACTGAGTAAATGCCTTTGTACCATTGCCATTATGCTTGTTATGTTTACAGTGCATTAGCCTCTGTACTCTTTCTTTATTCGTGTTCGTGTCCTAAATTTTTTCATAAAGCATCCCATACATTATGCTTTATTTTTTTTTTTAATAAAATCATCGTCAAAGTAATTTCTTAGCTGGCACTTTGGACCCTAAGGTTTGCTCGTAGTGATTGGTATGTTCATTTATACAGGAACGACTGGCGTCTGCTCTCCCAACCCTGAAAGAAAACCCCGTGAAAAAACTTCTCCGTTATTCAGTATATTATTAAAATTACTAATCATTTTAATAACCACAAACATATGTATTATTAGCTGCCTCAGGATCAAATAATGTATATATTTTATATCACCAAGTATTCTGAGCGCAAACGAAGTTTTTAGCAGTTCCAATAACTGATTTTCTCGGTAACGGATACAAAATTTCACCTAATAATGGGAAAAAAGGCGATTGTGTGTCTATATTTTTCTTCTACTAAATTGATTTTTGTATATCAAAGAGCTAGTGGCACTCTAAGTATGAATCTTTTAACTTCATAGAATTGTTTGAAGGGTTAACTCTTATTGAGGGTTTTACAAAAACATTATAAATGAATTAACAACAAATTAATTATAGACATAAAAAGAAATTCAATCATTCGATGAATTTCGATAACTGTCTCGTTTTTTCACCAAAATTGCAGATTTCCTATTTCCGTGTTTAAATTAACTTCGTTAATATATTATATTAACGTATTACTTGGTTATGTCGATATTAAATCTAAAAACAAACGCTAAATACAACCTGTTTACTTTGTAACAACTTTATACGGAAGGTAATACGTTTTTCATACTCACCGTCTTCCACCTCTTTTAACAGTATTGGCAGGCCAATGAAACACCAGTTCTTTAACCATCATAAGCCGCTTTACATGCGCACAACACTATAAAACAGCAGTCACATACCACTTAAACGGCGTCTAAAATCCCTAACTTCTAACATCACGATCATGGTCTCCATAAACCGACAATTTTCCATCTAACGCCTCTTATCAACAAGTATATGAAATTTTATGAAGTAAATGACCGAAAACAGTTAACCTTTAAACATATAGTACTCTCATAGAGTGTGCTAAGCTATAAAGCGGCATTTTATGACGAACTTGAGTGTCGTAAAGTGAAGGGTTACATGACTATGATCTGATGTTACTGCAAAAGTGATATGAATTTGAGATTCTAACGTATATCGGTTTTTCAAAGCACGCGAGATCCATGTCTGTGGGTCGCCATATAAATGAGACACTACAAAATATTTTAATGACTTATAATAATATGGCTGTACCGCGTGGTTCTCGGCAGAGTAGAATTTGGGCCATCCCTTCTCTTCCCATGTGGTGTCGTACAAGGCGACTAAGGGATAGGGCTGATTAACTTTAACATCAGATAGATATGTACAGCCCAGACTCAGCCTCAGATGCATGGCTCAAGTCAACAATAGTGCCCGGAATACGGCAATAGGCTCACCCCTTATTACGTGGGACCGAATACAGATTGGTGAAATGTGGGTGTTAATTCACCTCTGCCTAACCTCGCGGGGATAAAGGCGTGATTATATGTATGTATGTATGATAATAATTATGGGTCATATATTATGGGATGTTACGGAGGTAATTATATCGGAACCGAAGGTGGAGTCGGAGCTTTTAAATTTGATTTATCAGAGTCGGAACCGGAGGTGGAGGCATGAAGGGTCAGGTGTTGTGAATTTTGGTTTCATTGTCCAACACAAAAACAGATCACTTTTATTGATGATCAAGCCGAAAAAATCAAAACAAACATCTATTACTTATGAACATAGCATGTGCGTAACAAACTAAGAAATAGTGAAAAAATAATTGACGATAGAGCGCACGTAGCTGGAGTCAGGTGCATTCAACCTTTTCATATCGTTCGAACTAAGACCCAATTAAAACTGTAATAAAAGATGTAATAATAATCGTTCCGACTTAACGGAGTCGGAGTCGAAGCTTTGTAACATCCCTGCAGGGCTAGCATGGCACGAAGACAAAAAGTCCCCGGGGAGTGGAGAAAAATTTGTCTTTCCATGTCCACTTTACGGCCGCCGTGCTAAGCAAGTGGAGAAATAGTCTCTTGTCTACGTCACAGCGACGCCATGCTAGCTACCGGGGAGAAACACCTTTGTCCCCTGTCTATTTGACATAAGCGGTGGAGAGAGATATTTGTCCCGCGCCCATGCTAGGCCCGCTGGTGGAGATGCATCCACCCAAATCTTATAAGTCCAAGCCAACATCGGTAACTAGACCATACACTTGACATGACTAACAAACGAAGTTTTATTTGTAAATAATTTTAAGCAAAGCAGTCGACTGTATTCCTTCTAGATGTTTCATGATTAGTATGTTTTGCAACCCATTAATATTAGACATATAGACATAGTAATATTAAAGCGTCGGTAGGTTGTGGTTACGGAGTAGGCCTTGCAATCGAAAGGTCCCTGGTTCGAATCCTGGCCATTACACTACCGACGTGTACCCACTGCTAACAAAAGCAATTTAGCTCAGCTGGAGGGGTTAGAGGGAATATTAGTAATTTCGATTCTAATACTATTAAAAAATATAATACCGTATTCTGTTTAGAGTTTTCGATACTTTTAAGCTGTTACAAGCACCATTATCATGGAGGAACTGAAGTCCTAAAACTAATATCGGAAACTCCTAACAATACAATTGTTCATTATCCCGATATCTCTAATGGTACCAAGTGGTTTAAGAACCTATACTATTCAATCCAGTTAACCACTCAAAATGTTTCCATTTTCATTACATGAAACTATTGACATCAACTTTGGCAAGATAATATGTCAGTATATCGAGCTAATCAACTAAATAGGGTTTCCTGGGAATTCGAAATTGCAGATAGATTCGCTTGCAGGCTTGTTTAACTAAACACATCGGACTAGTGCTGAATATACAGTTTTAGCCAGTAATTTCTGCAGAGCCTACCAAAGCTCAGTTGCCATTACAGCTCGGTACTGACTACTGCTATTACGAGGGCTGCCTTTTAAGTTGTTTGCAAACCTCCTGCGATTAGGAAAAATAAAAACATATGGCATTTTCATTTATTTGAATTTAGAATTCGAAAACGAAAGATTTTTTTCAGATTGGTCGAAGAGTTGTATTGTATCGTCTATTCCAAGGATGTCACCTTAGAATAGACGATACTAAGTCGGTTGTATGAGTGTTTGTTGTTAAGTGATGCAGTACCATGTCTTATCCCTCTAGAACGCTGGTTTTTAAAATTTCAATGACACTCTACAGACACTCTAGCCTCAGTGACAAGTCACGTGAAGGTGACGTCCATAAACCATGACGCAAGAAATTATCGAAGCCGTGCGGTAGCTAATTCTCAAATATCGTCATGTGACATACCGTGAAATAGAGGTATCCGTGGGCATTACAGGGACCACTGTCCAAAAAAACCTGCACGAAGAACTTGGCGTAAGAAAGTTGATGTTTCGTTGTATACCACATTTGCTTAACGGCGACCACAAAACTGTCCGTGCTAGTTTGTGTCGCAAAACTCTGCAGCGATTCAACTGAGGAGAGTCAAAGCATGTTTATTATATATTTAGTGGTGACGAGTCTTGGATATAATATATTTACGATCAAGATTCTAAGCAGCATTTAACTGTCTGGGTCTTCCAAGATGAGCCAAAACCGACCTTCAAAAAAAAAAAAGACGGGTTGCACTCCGGGAGTGCAGGCAGAGGTGAAAACTTTTTCTTTCTTCGTTATATACAAAGAAAAAGTATGTTTTAGTTTACCTGGGCTGTTCCGCACTTAGCCTCTTGATTGGGCCATTGTGTATACCCATCTTTGTTTGCCTGCATCCGTGTTTGTCCATTCTGTTTGATGGGTTTCTTCTGTACTTTTTCGTAGCCAAGTTTGGCCTGTGCTTGAGGTATGGGTAGTATTGGTTCCGGTTCCGGGCTGCGTCGTTGCCGAGGGAGTTGCTGTGTCCCTTGATCCATTGCAGCGTGACTCTGTTTGTGTTTGCAATGGATTGGAGTGTGTTATGACATTCCAATATGAGGACAGAGGTTATGGTGTTATTTTGTAGAGCTTGCAGTACGGATGTACTGTCTGAGATGATTTTTATATCTAGATCTCTGACATCTCTGGCGGCAATCATCTCCGCCGCTCTCGTTATGCCAATACATTCGGCTTGAAATATTGGGTGGTTGTTATTTTGATATTACGCGAAAATTCGTAAGACGGACACTAGCAAAAGATAATTTCAAACCAATCTTACTAAGGCTATTTGGTCTGGAGGTTGAAATTACCATTATTACTACATCAAATGTCCTGAGATCGATTCCAACGTGGTGAATATACCTAATTTTCATAAAATGGATTGAGTTATTATAACAACTATTATAGGTACTTATTTATTCTCTACGCTAGATGAATATGTAAAGATTTTTTTTTTCACAACAATTAAAGTATAAATACATATAGTGGACTTACTTACTTACACTTTATACATCCTTCTCCTTATTTTATTTCTCTTCATTCGTTTTAAAAACTTAGAAATTATATTTTTAAATACATATAAAAACAAACCATCTATTTAAAAATATAAAAAGATGTGCTCCACCGGTATCGGATACAGGGACCAAGCTACCGGTGGTTAGGGCTCCAGAGAAAATAATTTTTTTTTAATTAAAATTAAAACAACCAAAATATGAAAAAAATAATCACAAAAAGTGTGAGAAGCCCAGGTTCGAACCCGGTACTATCTAAAACCATAAGGACTTACAGTCGAAGCGCTTATCACTAAACTACGAAGCTTCTAAGCGTACCTAGCAAAATAAACACTCTGTAGCTAATGTTTCATGACGTCAGTCGTCGGTTACGGGTTAAAGGTCAAGTGACCCTGACGCGACAAAGGTCACGTGATCCTGACGCGAGTTGCGTTGGATGGGTAAAAAGTGTTAATTTTTACCCATCCAACGCCGCTAAAGAAATTTTCACTTCAAAATTGTTGCCTCCTTTTATGGCAACGGGTGGTCACGTCGCCATTATTGTACTAGAAGATCGCAAAACGGTTATCGCTGTCAGGTATACCACTGATTGTTTGCCGCAAGTCATCACCGAATTTCGGAAAAAACAATTCAAAACGTCGTATGATACTGCACCATGGCAATGCAAGTTCGTACACTGCCTGCCAAACAAATATGTTTTTGAGCACCCAAAATGTCGAAATTTTAGATTATCCGCCTTACAGCCCTGACTTAGGCCCTAACGATTTTTTTACGTTCCCCAAAATGAAGGCAAGGCTTTATGGTCAAGAAGCTGTTGACGCATACAAATCGGCCATTTCGGATACCTCCACTTCGGAGTAGAATAAATTTTTAAAAAACTGGTTTGAACCCATGCAAAAGTGTATTAAATATCGTGGAAAATTCTTTAGAAAACAATCATCATCATCATCATCAGGCTATATTAGTCCACTGCTGTGGACATAGCCCTCCCCCAATGAGCGCCATAGCGCCCTGTCTTCACCTTGACGCATCCAGCATCTGCCTGCAGTCTTTCTTAGATCGTCATCCCACCTGGTCGGAGGGCGTCCTACACTACGCTTGCCGAGTCGCGGTCTCCACTCAAGAACACGTTTACCCCAACGGTTGTCGGTTCTTCGTGAGATATGGCCAGCCCATTGCCACTTCAGCTAGCTGTTTCTTTGAGCTATGTCGATAACTTTGGTTCTCTGTCGGATGTATTCGTTGCGGATTCTATCCTTCAGAGTAACTCCGAGCATAGCTCTCTCCATAGCTCGCTGAGCGACTTTGAACTGATGGACCAACCCTGCCGTGAGTGTCCATGTCTCGGCTCTGTAGGTCATGACGGGTAGGACGCACTGATTGAAAACTTTCGTTTTCAAGCATTGCGGGATAGATGACGAGAAGACTCGGCGTAGTTTCCCAAACGCTGCCCAGCCCAGCTGGATCCTCCTCTTGGCCTCCCTCTCGAAATTGTTTTTACCTAACTGCAGAACCTGCCCGAGGTAAGTGTACTCAGAAACGATTTCGAGAGGGTGACCATGTACGACGACCCGGCCATTGATCATGACTTTGGTTTTGTCCAAATTCATGCCAAGACCGATACGTCGGGAGGCTGAAGCTAGTCCGCCCAGCATCTGGTTCAGCTCCCCTAGCGACTCCGCCTATGTCATCTGCGAATCGTAGGTGTGAGATGTAGTCGCCGTTTATGTTAATGCCCTTTCCTTGCCAGTCCAGCGTCTTAAACATATCCTCCAACGCGCTGGTGAACAGTTTCAGGGATATAGCATCCCCCTGTCTCACTCCTCTGCGCAACTGGATCGGTTTAGACTGCTGGTCCTGTACTTGGACACTCATAGTGGCGGCTTCGTACAGACATCTCAGCACCTCAATATAACGATAGTCTACTTGGCATCGCTGTAAGGATTCCAGAACAGCTCAGGTTTCGACAGAGTCAAAGGCCTTCTTATAGTCCACAAAGGCCAGACACAGGGGCTGATTATACTCTTCGGACTTCTGTATAATCTGCCTCACTGTGTGAATGTGGTCTATGGTGCCATATCCTCCGCGAAACCCGGCCTGTTCCGGCGGCTGGAACACGTCGAGTCTCCTGGCGAGAGGATTCGTGACCACTCGTGAGAACAGCTTATAGACATGGCTCAGGAGCGAGATGGGTCAGTAATTCTTAAGAAGGGTTTTATCACCCTTCTTGAAAAAGAGCACCATCAAACTCCCGCTCCACGCCTTTGGAGTCCTCTACTGTGAAGGACGGCGTTGAAGAGGTTCTGTAGTTCCTGTATAACAGGGGCTCCTCCAGCTTTCAAAAGCTCTGATGTTATTCCGTCCTCACCTGGGGCTTTTCCATTTTTAAGCTGCCTCAGAGCTGACACGATCTCGTCTTGACTGATGTCAGGCTGTTCGTCGGTGTAGTGGCGTGCTTTGGATATGTCTTCACACATATCCTCCACTTCATCATCCGGGTGTGTCGATGTCGGTGCGTAAACCTGAATTACCTTCATGCTGTAGCGCTTGGACAGCCGAAGGATCAGGTACGCTACCCTGGTCGACACACTGGAGATTTCTTCAACGTTGTTAGAGAGGGCCTTATTGACGAGGAAACCTACGCCACCCTGGGATTTCTTATCCCCCTCGCGAAAGTAGAGAAGATGGCCCGAGTCCAGGGTTATGGTCTCCTCCCCCTCTCTACGGACTTCACATAACCCTAGAACATGCCATTTAATGTTCTCTAACTTCACTTCCAACTGCGCTAGATGGTGGTCAAGCCTCAGAGTGCATCCGTTAAACGTTGCCAGGGTCAGATTTTTGTGGCAGCCTACCGTAGCCCGGTGATTCTTAGCACCCCCTGCCCCGCCGTTACCATGGCCGCTGCCATGGCCAGGAATAGCGAGGCGGCCGGGAACTGAGGGCCATCTTTTTAGTTTTGCCATTTTAGAGGGGTAGTGCCCATAATCCCCACGCTGGGCATGCGGGTTGGGGATCGCAGTTTGGTTGTGGGTTTGCTCTGCAGGGGGCGCTGTTGCCCACCCCCCGGTGTTGTGACCCTTAGTCGCCTTTTACGACACCCGCGGGCAGAGTTGGGTTGGTGCTATTCTTTTAGGCCGACACCAAACAGCAAAAAAACAATAAATGTTTATAATTATCTGTACTTATTTCAAACGATACAACTGAAAAGGCAGCCCTAGAATTACTAAATTTTTGTTTCAGAGTATAGTACGAACGAAGTTTTCACGCAATACCTATTTGAAAAGTCATCAATCAATCAATATAAAGACAAAGCTTCATCCCAATCACTTCAGCTTTTTAGAATGAGTTCAGTAATAAACACACGAACAGAAGACTTTTATGTCTAAATACGAGTAGGTACAATTTAAATCTAAAATCCACGGCATTAAAAAATAGTCGCGCATGTCACTTCATCTAAATTCACCTCTATCACACTCTTCTACATACGTCACTATTAACCTCCCTTTTTACTAACATACTAAACATGTACGATTTTTAGTCACTTTATGCGATCTTGTCGTAAAACTACTTTATAGTCAACACTTTTAGTGCTTTATTTTCTATCATGAAGCATGTCTAGACTGACGCTGAGAGCTCGCATTTTGTGCATTAAAAGTTTCTGAATAACCTTGCAGACATGCTTTATTACCTTTTTTTAGAAAATAATTATTGCTTGCATAATGTCAACCTTCAAAATTGTTTGTTGCTTTTGCTCAAATTATATATAGTAGTTATAGGATGTGCCATTAATATATGCAGTTATGGTATAAGTATCACGTCGAAACTTGTTCACGAACCCAGAACCTCTCGATTAGTCCGACTCCATGACCACTAACCACCGGCATATATTTTGGTAACAAACTATTACTAATCATATTATCCTTGTGTTACCTGAACTTTCGGGAAATATTAAATCGACTTCTAATCTAACTTAGGGGGACGTAGCTACGTTCAACTACCGCTAAGAGTAAGTAACTAACTACTGAGTGCGCTGCCATCTGCATGCGTTGAACAAAGAGTTACCTAAACTAAAATGTATTATTTTACATCGATTACGCGATTACGATGTTGCATTATTTTTTTATACCACTCAGGGTCGTAGATGAGCATACGACTCACTTGGTGGAAAGTGGTTACCGTGGTCCATGGACGTATGCTAAACCAGGGGCTTTACACTTGTGCAGTAGGCACTGAAGGAATCTTCTAACATCAAGGGGGCACTACCTACGCCAGAACCTTATCCATTACTCAGTTAATCACCTAAAAGCAAATACTAAGAATGAACCAGTAATTGTTGCTTAACCTTGTAATGTGTTAACTTAATCAGTTACCACTTAGGCACGTGCCCCTCATATGATCTTCATATTATTAATCTCAATAGAATTATCATATTTTATTACTCTATAGCACTTTAATCGCCCATCGCTTTGCTAGTTTACTAGTCAAATTGCTTTGTGAATAAATTAAAAGTTACGCCATCTCACCTCAAGTAATTTTCTTCGTTGAACTTAACTTTTCATAGAATCAGTGAATAGCTTCGCGATGGTTTTCCGTGGAGTAATGCATAAAATAGTTGTAATCTTGCATGTTGATTAAACTGTGTTAAATAAAGAACTGAAGGTAAATAGTTCATCTTACCTTAAAATATAAATGTGAAAGTTTACGAAGCTCCTACTTGTTACTTTTACGCGAAAAATTATAGCCCATAAAAATAACAATACTTGTCAAAAAACCAAGTCTCGCTGTTCTACCGTAAAGAGTCGGTTACTAAAAATATTTTAGTTTTTCCAAATTCATACACTAAAAGCTAATTACATTCTAAATGTGAAGCTTCTACAATAATTGTATTTAAAGAAAAAATATGTTTGTTTATAATAGATTTTATCTGCTAAAGTTAATGTCAAAATTTTGCTTTAGTTTTTCAGTTATAATAGGACGTAATGACCATTTTTGAAAGAATATGTGTAATTTTGTAGTGCAGTTTGATTTGTCCTTAAAGTGTCTACCATTGGCGCTTTTGCCGTACTGACCTCCATGGGCATTCATGGGCGTGCATTTAATATTAATATTCTGTGAGTGCAATGTACATAATTGAAATACCTTAGGGTTGTACTGTTCTGAAGCTTTGCAATAAACATTTATTTATTTTATTTTTATTTATTTATGGTTCTAGAAGTGCCTTAGAATTTTGATGATCAGTCAGTCAGTGAGTGACAAAATTATCAAACTTTGACTCATTATAATTCTTCAACTACTGCTTCAAATTGAATTGAATTAGAAATATACCATGCTTACACATGGCCAGCTGGGTTACTGAAAATTTAGGCTTGTAGTTTTATCCACAACGAAGTAATCGGAGGTCGAAAATGGCCTCAACTGCTCTTAGAAAAGGATGGTATGGCCGTGCCGCTTTTCATGCTCGACTTGGCGGGCTCACTGCCGTGCCCCCAGATAGTATAATATAATATAGTTAGATTACAGTCTATGATAACACATAGGCTACTCCCAGAAATGGGATCATTATTTCAAGTGGGGAAAACCAGGCAAGCTACAGATACTTCATAATAATATAATACTAGCCGTTGGCCCTTTGGATCGGCCATCGCTAGATTTCCTTTTTTTTGCGCAATGTTCTTTATTTCATCTCATCAGGTGGGCTGTTTGTTTGTGTGCCACCTAAGTGACATAAAAAATCTGAGAACCTACGTAGTACTAGAAAATTAAAAAATGTGAATAAAATCGGTTAAGTCGTTCTCAACCGTCGGAGGACCCTCCAATTATGTCAGAGAAAAATCTCACCCCATTTCTTCAAAGCAATTATGATGTTTGTTATTTCTAGCTTTCTATTTTCCGTTTCTTTACATGTGCTTATGGATGTAAAATAATCAGCGATGTTGAGCATTTTATATAGTGGATTCCCATGATCATTTTTCGATAAAACGAATAAATTTCAATACATTTTCAAAGTTATTCGAAAAAATTATTTCAAGTAAAAAATATGATAAAAATGTATTATAGGTACTTGTTCAATGCACGTTGTGTTTTGAAAGCCCCTATACCGAGTACGTGTTAGTACCTAAAGCATTTTACTAGGTACCTGTAAAATGAACAGTCATCAATTATTGTTCAACGGTTTTAATTTACCAAGTCTCTACAGAGCAGTTAAGTTTCAAAAGTTCTGCCCACAGCCAGTACATAATAATTTGAGTGGGCAACATCGAGGTTTACGCTGTAATCCGCTACAGGCTGTCTAAGTCTGCAGAACTCGCGTTAAGGCTGTAACGCTAGTAATATTGTTAATAATTTACTCGAAGGTCGAGCACGTCATTTAGGAAACAACGCTTTGAATGTTAATTTATGAAGACATCTTCCCCTGATGGCACTCTATGACGACGGTTTTGCCCCTGACAGCTTATATAACTGTTTTATTTCGTAGAAAATACTTACCTTTTAATGGCACGTCCGATATATTAGACAGCGAACAATTTCTTTTTGTTACTATATAACTACTCATAATTAAAATTCATTATTCATGGAACTGTATAAGTGTACATACTCATGTCCTGGAACTGCTTTAAGGTCCAACTAGGTTACATTTTTATGGTTACGTTTATAAAAAGCTTTCTTGAGAAACCACTTTCTCTGGCATGTTAATATAACTGCCCTGTCCGCTACCGTAAGATCATCTAAATAATTTTTATTTAAATATTTGTTAGGCAAAAAAATGCACAAAAAAGAACCCGTTCCTGTTATTACTGGCAATATAAAATCATACTCGTTGTTTTGATAGCGCAGGAGATATCAAGGAGGCAGGAGATATCAAGAATGATAAAACAATGTTTCTTTACTTCATACGGTAAACACAGTTATCTAAAACCTATAAATTAGAAGTAGCTGTATGGTCGTTGGATGCCAATCCCGAAACGAGTAAGGTGCCAATATATCGCTGTATCTCTCGCGGTCGTTTCCTGTGCAATTCTACACGCTCATATCTTTAATTTCCTCATTCCCTCGTTCACGAGGCAGTTTCATTACAAAGGGTTCAGCTCGTAATGTTTTTGTATTTAAGCATGTATGTATTTTCTCATATTCGAAGTAGGATATTGGAAATTGGTAATTTTCATTTGATCATTTTTTATTCGGAGGTTAGATCTCGTATTTTGTTCCATGTTATTGGAAGGCGTTATAATTTCAAGTACGGTTCGTGTACTTGGAAACGAATTAATAGGTTTTCAATCTATTTTGGAGTATGTGTTTTTTTAAGGTTATTTATGATTGCGAGAAATATTTTATTTAGACTTGGTGGTTTAATCATGGTATTAACATGGATTTCCTTTGCAATCAAAAGTCTCAGTCAATCAAAAAGAATGTCGGCTGGTGCAAGATTGCATATGAGGTTGACTAGGAGCCCGAAGATCTTGGTGGGGCCCGAAAACATCTTTTCCCCACCAAAATAAACCAAACCACTGTTATTCAGACACTTTCACTTCGGACTATCTGTTGAATAAATTATAAGCATGTTAGCCTACCTTAGTCGTAAAAGGTTTCGTGATATACAAAAATCAACTTTAAAATATACAGTTTGTTGCAAAGATTGGCTGTATCAGACACAACCTTGAGAATCTTAGAGAATTTTTAAGATACACTTAAGCAAAATTGTTCTGGAAAGCCATGTCACAAAATTTACATTTTATTAATCTTCGAATGAGAACAAAGTCAGCCTGTAAAAAAAGGAAAAGAATTATAATAAGAAGGCCTGACTATAGAATTGGGACCACCATCTCTCGTGAATGTGAATCTATTAATAAATAATAGTTTAAAAAAACTAATAAACACGCTTTTTATATAGAACAGAACTAAAATAAATAGAAAATAACTTTTAATAAATTAAAATTAAGAATGGTGTTAAAATTTTCAGTATATATAAATTAAGACTAGTGTAAATAAATAAACGCATTTTTTTTTAATCGTGGTGTACATGGTGTCAATTGTTATAAATATTTTATTGACAGATATGAGTAGAGTGATCATCATTTTGATAATATCTTAAAAAGCACTCCACGCTTCCTTTTGAAATAAAATATTTGTTTAAATTTACACTTTGTTTTTTATTTTTATTTATTAAACTTTATGCACAAGTACATAGGCGGAGTTAATGCTCAGGTGGTGCAGAGATAAATAAGTAGGTGCATTACTGAGAGTAACTTTTAGAACTGAACACTATACATAACTAAGTATAGTGCCGTGTAGTAATATCTTAGATATGTATTAGATAAAATAATGATTTTAGAGTTCATTGCCTTGATGATTCTGCCAGTTTGTCGAGAAGCCATTGGCGAATTTGCGCCTTGAACACAAGACTGTTGGTGGCCTTCAAAAGGTAGCGCGTTCCAAAGGAGCAAAGACTATATAGGAAAAGTAGAGTGGACAAACCCAGAAGTATGAGCAGGACAGCTTAGGAGAAGATTATTTTTTGAGCGAAGATCTCTGTTATGATTGTCATGTCTATATTGAAAATAAGGAGACTGATAGTTAGGTGGAGTAGGCGATGTAAGAATAGAAAAGAGTAGTAAGTGCACGTAGATTTCGTCGCTGTCGAATCGGCAACCAATTCAATTGCTTGCGATAAGCAGACACGTGGTCATACTTACTTAGGTCTTACTTACCTGAACTTGAATCTTATGCAGTTATTAAGAAGTCGGTCGAATTTATTCAGATATACTGCACTCAGGTCGAAGTAGCATACATCAATCACCGTAGTCAAAGACAGGAAAAAGTAGGGTCTGCACAATCATGGTCTTTGTCCTTATGGGTAGAAGTTTCCGAAGGCTATAAAATGAACGAAGCGATCCCGTCTCTCTCTGGCCGACATGTGCTATTTGGCTTCGCCAACTCAGAGTTGAGTCTAAGAATGAACCTAGATCATTATATTTATTGAAATTTTTAACAGTATTCTTAATTTATATTTATTAAAACTTATTTTCTACCTTTTTTTAGTTCGGTTCTCTATAAAAGGCCTGTTTTTTAGTTTGGCAGTGTGGTTTCCAGCAAAGGAGAATTTGTGCGACTCCTTCTCTTCTGGTGTCGTAAAAGGCCACTAAGGGATAGGGCTGATTAACTTTAACAGCTGACAGATATGTACTGCCCAAACTCAGCCTCAGATGCATGGCTCGAGTCAACAATAATGCCCGGAAT
Source organism: Eilema caniola (assembly GCA_949126895.1). Lineage (NCBI taxonomy): Eukaryota > Metazoa > Arthropoda > Insecta > Lepidoptera > Erebidae > Eilema > Eilema caniola. The sequence goes on along the minus strand of OX421460.1, from coordinate 7,064,360 downwards.
ACGGCAATAGGCTCCTCCCTCTATTACGTGGGACTGAATACAGATTGGTGAAATGTGGGTGTTAATTCACTTTTGCATAACCCTCTCGGGATAAAGGCGTGATTATATGTATGTATGTTTTATAGTTTTATTTGGAACTATTATTTATTTCCTACTTTTTAATTTTGCTTATTTATAAAAAGTTTTTTTACTACTACCTATATGCTTTGTTAAATTAAAAAATCTCTTTGGTGTTCGAAAATTTGTTATTATTAGATAAAACGGCTAAAGAATAGTTGGCAATTAAAATTTCTGCCTTATCGACTATAGATGAAAATAACAAAAATCTTATTATGCAAATTTTTATCAAATTAGTGTATTGTCATCGGTCGTCGATAAATCTACAAAGTTTGAACAAAGTCTAGCCGTTGAAAGTGGGTGAAAATCGCGCCCAAAGGAGTTGGTTACGAACAAACAAACATACAGTTGAAGCTAATTAAAAGCGTGTAAAAAGCAATAGATACCTATATTTATTAATATTGCCGGCAAAGGCAGAGGATCAGGAGCATTGGCATCGTATGTCTAGCATTGGACTGCAATAGACTAATTGATTGATTGACATTTTGTATTGCACACTATGACATTCGCACTGAATTCAGAATAGACCAAAAAATGTTCGTCATCATCAATGTTTTTAATTATATATCTAATATTCCTATAAAAATGTTATAAAAGGAAAGGGCTCTGGCTGCGTGATTGACTTATTAACGTTGAACCGAAGCTAACGAAGCTAGAACTACAAAATTAGAAATGTAAGCACCTCCCATGGGAATGCCTGTCGGGAAATTCAGGTTGAATTACCCGAAATATTTGTCCCTCTTCCATTTCATTCTATGAAAACCTTGTTACCCAGTAAATTAGGCATGTTTATTACATATCAACCTTATTTTATAAAGTCCTTACTTTAGGGAATATACTACGCTTAAATTAATATCTTTTTTTTTTTTTTTATATAGGACACGTCAATTTGACTTCACCTCGCCTGATGGTAAGCTGAAGGCAAAGTCTCAGAAAAGAGGGTCACCATTACAAACACGTACCATGTTAACAATGGTGGCACTCAGCTTGACGGCCTCATCAGATGCTTTTTCACGCCCCGCTTAAAGCACCCGGGACTGTAGGAAGAAGGAAACACGTGAGCTGGCAAGGAGTTCCAGGTCTTAATGGTGCGACAAAGAAAGGAGTCACCAAACCGCTTGGTTCTTGAGGGAATATTCTGCACCGTATACGGGTGACATCTAAGCCCTGCTCGTGTTGTCCTATGTAGGAAAGGAGAGGGCGGGACCAGTTGGAAGAGCTCATCAGAACATTCACCATAGTAGAGACGGTAAAATACTGCCAAGGATGCAACATCTCTACGCATCTGCAAAGGCTCAAGGGTGCTTGTGACCTCGGGATTCCCAATAATGCGGACCGCACGTCGCTGCAACCTGTCGAGAGCATCTAATAAGTACTTCGCGGAGCCATCCCAGAGATTCCACGCAGGACCGAATTTGGGTCTTGTATAGAAGACACCGCTGCTCCGGCGTGAAAAACCGTCTCACTCTGTTCAAGACTCCGAGTTTACGCGAGGCTGTTTTGATGATACTCTCGATGTAGTTTTTGTATTATTGAAGACCACCTTTTTTTCTGAGCTATTTCTGTTACCGTCGTACGGGTATGTACAGTTAAGCCTCGGTATTGACATTAAAATATCCAAACAAAAATACCCAAATAATCAATGAAATCCGAGATCTCATACCCAATAGTGGGACGAGTCTACCTTGCGCCACTTCTACGACAATGAGCTGATCAAATTAGTAATTGAAATCATTCAAAATAAATATAATTTTGCATTGAACTAGTGCTAGTAAACCAATTATCTTCTTTATGCACAAGTTTACTAACAATATTTTATTAAGAAACTTTTAATGAATCATAAAATGTACGTAATTCATCTGTAATATCCTATAATGGGTTTCCCGTAATCCTAAACTAAACAGGAGAGCAACGTTTCAGCTCACCATAAACTTAGCTAATTAAACTTTGGGCCAACTGAAGTCCTTAGGGTACCCCTGTGTATACATATAGATGTTTATCTAAATACTCTGTATTTTGTTTAAGAATTTTAAATTAAGTTTACGGTTAGTTTTTTGCGGACGTTTTCATTTCACATGATATTGAGTCATGATGAAAACTAACTGTAGATATATAGCATGTATGTATGAATATCAAATTTGAAAACATTCTCATATATCATGTCGACGGCTTATTTCAAAAGTAATGCGTACTCGTACGTGTCATGTGTACTAAAATTGCAAATAAATTAATTTCGTGTTTGATGTACGATTTAATAACATAAAGGTCTAACTCATTCAGTGATCAGTTAATCTTGTCTTGAACTAAGATATTACGCTGACGGTGCGCCTATGACATAACTTCTTATTTTTTGTAAGTTATTTTTTTATTAAAGCACATTTAAATTTAAAAAAATTGGTCTTATTTTGTTAGTAACCGCTGAAGTCAAGCTGGTTTCTTCAATTTAATGCTGATAGAGTACAATTATATTAAGCTTCTTATAATTGTATGTTAGTTACAAAGAGTTAAGCACAACATGATCTGTGATTATGTAGAATTCTGGTTTATTGAATTCTGTGGTGTATGTTTAAAATATTGTTACGCCTAAGACAAGAATAAAGAAATACTTTCGATTTGCAACTATTAAGATGATAACCATTATGACATGTTGCCCTATAATACAAACTTTTGCCTGCCGCTCCGCCCGCGTGAATGTACCGCTCGACCGATTTTATGCAAACTACACGTAAACTATCTACTAAATAGTACGAACAAAGCCTTAGCATTTGGTTTGGAAAGGTAAGCCCGTTCTTTCGTTATAAAATTACAACAAAAAGTGGCATTAATTTTTATATATATAGGTATGGGCATTTCCATTCTCAAAAGTTTTCTACCGAAGGGGCAATTTCTAACCCAGAAATAGCACTGGGTCTGTCAGCGTGTGAAGGAAATGCCTTACGGGCCCGGTGCCTTACGGTCCCGATTTGAAGACTCGAGATGTGAATATAGGCGCCCAGCACGAAAAAAATGTGAATTACTATGTTCGTTATCTTTTCTAAGATCTTGATATTGTTACGAGCGTGGGGGTCGGTTTGGATAGAAAATGCGAGAACAAACTTTGAAGACAGATTTTATTCAGCTGCACTTGAATTACAGCAAAGCGCGTAGAAATTCGAAAACTCTTCCTTACACAATACACAGTCACTTGTATAATAGCACTGTATCGCTTCGCACACTTTATCGCTGTGATCGCTTCGAATACTAGTCGTAAACTGACTGAACGGAAGCTGCTAGCTTCGCCTTATAGTTCTCGAAAAGACAGCAACATTCTAGAATGTTCGATTGAGTTTTGTGTCTCTTTCTAGCCTGACGTCTCGTTCTATTCATTCGATTCCTTCTAGAACAGTGACGTTCAGGCATGCTGTCTCTTCTCTTCTATAGTGCCGTCTCGCTCACTCTTATGGGTATTTGGCCATATATTGATGATGATTGAAAAGGCCCATAAGGGTTCCTGAGAATGCCTGATAAAGGGTTCCCAGGGTAATGCCGCGGATCGACGGGGAGTGGTCTGAAACGGACTGAAAACTGTTTTCAGGCGCCTGGGATAACGGCAACTTTGTCAAAATTTTGATTCTTCGGGAGGTGAAAGAGCACCTTTTGATACGTGCCGAAATGTGGTTTCAGCCTCCTGAAAACATCTCTAACACACAGTAAATGACGTTTGAAGTTGCCAAGCGCCCGGCGTAGCAATATAAAATGGTATATTTATAAATAGCAAGATCTTCATTTTATTGTTTACCAACATTACGCATCCATAGGTTTTGTCATTGTGCCTCTGCGCGCTTTCAGCAAGTAATGGTACATAAATTATGCGTGATTGATCACTCTACCGTTACCCATATCCAAATGGAAATAATGCGTACCACTCTGTTTATACAACATTACGATAACAGTGTATGTTATCTAGCATACAACATATTTTCAGAATACGAATTATTGTTTTTGTACTGTGTTTGCGTAGTAAGAAAAATGATCGATACTAGCGTATTTTTGTTTAAGCTACGGTTCCAATGTGTTAGACACGGACTTCTGTATATCATAATATACATATTATAAATTGATATCAATACCATATTATGTTCAGTACCTATATACCATTTCCAATTTAGATGGCATAAGAAATAGTGGAATGTGTGATTTCTTTTGTTCCAAATGATCATAATAATATTTTAATCCAGTCAAAATAAACACGTACGTAGGATTAGACTCACTAAGATGGGTGTTTATTTTCTGTTAAGGTCTTGCTTACACCCTTAGGTTCTAAGTTCGTGTTTCTTACCTGTGCTTTTATCTTTTTTAATGTTATCTCCAAAACATGATGGTGGGTCAAAATAAACGAAATAAAATTGCAAACTTGCATAAATTTGCATAGAGCTGGAAATTGGTGGGGGTCTTAAATACACCATAATGAAAGAAATGTCAGAAGGCCCTTTCGATTGGACATTGCATTTTTTTAATTCAAAGTCATAGGTAAAATACGAGTATAATGGATTCTCACATGTTTCTCGTAAACAGCAAGTGTTAGCGCAGAAGTCGATTAGACGTCGTAGATCATGTTATCATTATTACCTACAAAATTGTTATTTTTTTTGTGCGCATCACCATTTCAGAGACATCGCGATTTCAAAATTAGAAGATATCATATTCTATTAGTATAAAAGAACCTGAACCGCTGGACCTTTGAACTTGAAATTTTGATTGTAGATGCTTTGCATGTTGCAAACATTCATCAAGAAAGGATTTTAGTAAACAAAATGCAGAAGTTCGATCGGTAGGGACTTTCGATATTTCTTTTATTGTAGTGTATTTAAGACTTCTAGCAATTTATAGCTTTAACCAAATTCAGGCAAGCTCAAACGTTTAATTTATCTGCATTATATGTTAGAATTTTATTGTCACGTACACATTCAGCGCACCAACTTCGGCCGTTGCTCAGATAAAATACTTAATTAAAAACCATACAGTGATTACACGGCTCTTTACCAATGGGGTGAAGACACTTGCTAAGATAGAGGAACTGCAATTTATTGATTTCGATGGAAATTGATGAATGAGATTTGTGATCATTAGAATTCAAAACCAAATAAAGACTTGTAATGCCAACTATTCGCAGACCGACCTCCGCCCCACATGAGCGCGGGCCTGAGGGTGACGGGTGGAGCCGCCCGTCACCCTAGCAGAAGCAGGCTACGTCGGCCGCGCGCATCGTAGGACTATGCGCGCCTCCACACACCGGGGTTGAGTCGGGGACCACGTGGTCCCCCCCTCCCGAGGAGGGCCAGACCGAGAGGGATGGCCCTGGGTCAGCCGGGGTGCGATTGATATGACGCATGACAACCCCACCTTTGGCCTAGCACTACGACCCAGAGACGGCGTGCGGTTTAGTCGGTTCGAGTCCGACATAACCTCCCCCTTCCGGCTCCGAAGGGGTGGGTATCCGTGGGGATTACCAGCACGTAAAAAAAAAGTAATGCCAACTATTACTTCGTACATGGTCTTAACTATTTTTTATGTTATGTTATCCTACGCCGGGGACTGAGAGACCCTCGGTAACTGATGACTTTCGACTGATGATTTTCGAGTCTGACATAATCATTCTGCTTAAGGAATTACTTTAATGAACAATTCTAGTAATAGTAGCTTAAAGGACCTAATTGTACAAATGTGTTTTTTTTTTTATTATTATCCAGAGTGGTATAAGATGTAGCGTACCTATGTTCATATAAGTGACTACATACAAAAGAAATTTCCATGGAATGCAGGGCGCAATTTAGCTGCAAATGGGGCCGCTCCCCGGGTTTTCCTTAAACTCAAACCGCATCAAAGATGCGGGAAAAACAACCACGCCTCGCCACTTGGGTTGTTAGGCCATTTGTATCAACTTTCCGTATGGTACTGTTAACTGCATCCGCACTTAGTGAAGTAGTAGCTGTGGAATATGTTGGTTTTCTTTAGTGACTATAGAAGGGGAGACTCTTCAAAAGGAAAGCAAAGTTGGTATATTTTTCCTTTGAAGTTATAATCAAGTTGGCCACACGTGTATTCTTTAAACTAGTAACTTTAAAATTATTCCTATATTGTGTTTAAAGTATCAAATCAATACAAATTTTCTTTTATTTATATTCAACAATAAAATGTACAAATAGACAATGAACACAACATTTATTGACAAATTTATTTATAGTGCGTATTATGAGTATAATCCCGTGAACTATTACAATAGCATATTACGAGTATTACAATGCAATGTGACAATATGTCACAATTTATTACCTGCACACAAATTCACAAGAAGCATGAAACTATCATTCAAACTATTCCAAGACCAACCTGTGTTATACATGTTCAATGTCTGTGATCTAAAAGCCTAAAATTCAGTCTAGGGTTTTAGATTACAGACTAACTTAAACATTGTCAAGATCCAAAGCCGTCCTAAATGAAGGTTCTCAGGTAAATTATGCAGATAAAACGTAGCTGCTTGAAATGATCAAAATGTCGGCATTATGGAGTCTCTTTGCGGTTTGAATAGAAAGGAATGCTGAAATTTAGCTTCACTTCAAAAACCTTCAGGGAGAGTATTTAATGTTGTTCAAATTTAATTATTATACTCCTTTCTGTTGACGGTGTCAACTTAGAGCACTTTGTTCAACTTTGTTAACTACAAATAACCCGTTAAATAATATCATTTGTTCATGCTGTGTTTGTTTCGATGTCACTCACTGTCTTTGTTTTAGACTAATTATTAGATGACGACGAAAAGCTAAAATTCAATAATATAACATTTGCATAGCTTTCGCATAATTCTGTGAATATTAGAATGAAATAAATCATGTAAGCCATGCTGATGCTTGACTAAAAGGTGACAGGTTAAAGATAATATTTACGAGGCAAATTTTCATTCACCTGTACAGACTAAAATAAGCTTGCTTCTTTAAAGCGAAGAGACGCGACGGACAATTTAAGTAACATATTATAAACCCTATATAATGTGCAATAACGTTATTTTTGTCTTAGAGGAGAATTGCCCCCGCGCATCCAGGTGACGTCCCGTCACCAAAGTGACGCGCCGTCGCATCGAGTGGCGCACATCAAGTCAGTGGCGTTATTGTACACTACATAACGGTTATATTGTGTTACTTAACTTGGTCGCGACCGCCATACATCCCCGCTACGTCTCTTCTGTATAAACCGCGCCTAAGGACTAGAATCCTGACTGTTGAGATGTATCTACTTATTACATCAGTAAGCAAATATCTACCAAGATCTACGGGGTCAAGCCAACTATACCTGCAAGCCGGAATACCTGATGATTGATGGATAGGGCTTTCCTCTTTGGGTCCGGTGGGCAAACTACCGTCGTTCTCGTAAAAGTTTTATAAACCAAACCAAAAGCTAGAGAAAATGTAAGAGTAACCTAGGTGCCGAGAGTAAAGTCTCATACACATTCGGGTAAACAACTAAAATGGTAATGATAACATTATGTGTGAGTTAAATAAAATATAGTATCATACAAAATATGTTCAATAAATACCTACAGAAGTTATGAATACCCAAACAAAGCTCACACAGATTTAAATAGTCATTTACCCATTTACCAAATTCAAATGCAATCTGTAAAAACCAAGTCCATTTATTTAGTCATTTGCAATTTGATTCTTTTTCCAACCAACCAATTCCTAACAAAGCAGTCGGATAATGTATTCGGCCAGCCATGATCTGCAAAATTCGGCGAATAGGCGAAATGACGAATGAGCATGGAAATCATACAATAAGGAAACTTCACAGATTTTTTATTCAAATATCGTTCTTTGGTAACTTCATTATATTCTATGTGATTTTTTATTAGTTGGAGTTTTTATGTTATAGACTAGCCTGGTGCCCATAGATTGACACACGTGAAATACTGGTCCCGTTCCCATGGCCGTCAGGACTTTATTACCGGAATAAATGAGTTTGTACTATTCCAAACTACAATCAAGCTCTCTGTCGAATTTCATTCAGATCTGATCAATCATTCGTTCTAGCGTGATTGAGTTACAATCTATCCATCGATATAAATTTTCGTATTAATTATATCTTTCTGATAGAACGTCAAGATAGTGGCCCCCATTTTGGAATCGAACGCGTCTGGAATATTTATCCATATTATCTGGACTTTACCCACACTTCACACCACTATTTCAGCATTTTAAGCGCAGCCTTTTACTGCAGGTATCTCGATAGTTGTCAACCTTCAACGACCGTTTATTTAAAACGAGAACTATTCTAATTATTAAGTGACAGTTTTGCGGAGATACAAAGGTATTGAATGTTAAAGAAATTTTATATTAGGAAATACTTACTAATACAGAAACAGTAAATCAGAATCTTGTTTATAATTACCATTAATCATTTCAATCGCATTTCCAAACTTACACACACTTATACAAATATTGAACCCGTTCCCACACCCTCACAAACGCAACTGAAACCTTTCTTTGAACAATAGCGTTAAAATCTCAGTCGTAGTCGTCAGTTACGTTGGCATTATGCTTACCTGGTTCTTCACAAAAAAAAACCCGCGTAATTTTTCCTCTGGGCCGTGTCAAAGGACAGTGCTCAATCACCTGCCAGCTGCGGTCGGGCCACGAAATAGTCAAGTATTAGTAACTATTTTTGTTTATGAAAGGATATAAGGCAGCCTGTTTCATGGCCTCGTTGTGTTATGGCTTTAGAATAATACACTTTTATTTTTTATTCCTCTTTAAAGATGAGTAGTATTTGTTCTAGAAAAAGTATATACATAGAAGTCCTGCTTTGACGTTGTGAAGTAAGATATATGTGCAAATGGTCTTGCTACCATGGACGCCAAGATCGTGTGAAGTAGAGGTATAAGAGCCGGAAGGCGGAAGCCGCCAGGATGCCGTCTAAATGAAGATGATGAGTATTTGTTCTCTGATTTAAGGTTATTGCAGCGCAACGTTATAAAGTACATTAGCCTCATCGTCAGGGAGAAATCGAACGCCTGGTTAAGAAAGCCTAGCTCTCGCTAGAGAGGTCTTTTAGTTCTGGAGTTCAGGAGTAATTTCGGTTTCGAGTATTATTCAAAAATAACTATAAAACTTAATAGGTGTTGCAGTTACCGTGGTTCAGGCCCCGGCAAGTTAGCAGTAGTCAGTGGGCCGGTAGTTATAGAAGTTCGTATAGCTTTCATATAAATGAAGTTGAATATATGTAGTTTCCAAACTACACAAAAACACCAAACAAAAGACATTCTCCCGTTGTTTTTGTGACCATACGTCCGATTCGACTGCATCTGCCGGTGACAAATGAACGCGGTTTTTAAAGCACGTTGAACATATCCGCATTTCACAAACAGTGTAACATTTCAAACGCCTTATGCGTTAAACACTAAAGTTGAAATTCGTGCGACGATTCATAAATATAAGTTAGTAGCAGAACGCTAGATAGAACGAAGAACCATAATGTAGGGTGTTTAAGTTATGTAGCGTTAAGTAAAGGTCTTTTATTATGTTTTTGGCGTTTACCGCGATTTTAACGGGTGCAAATTAAAAGTTGTGAAACAAAAGTTGTTTGTTGGTAAGGGAACATCTTAACGTTTAACTTTCCTAACATTCTACTTCCTGCTATAATATTATCAAATGTAAAAGTTTTTGAAGCCGTTTGGTAGAATTTAAGATAAACTTATCTATAAGCGAAGAACGCAAGCTTTTGATGCAATCAAGAATGACGTTTGAACGATTTAGCTGCGATAAAAACGTCTTTATTTAGAGTGTCTTTCAAAAATCCGTACGGGTAGTAATTTTTTTTTTAAAGTTTAATTAATAAAGTGACTTTTTTATACCACGTAGGTGGCAGACAAGCACACGACTAAGCTGATGAAAAGTGGTCACGATGGCCTATGGACGTGTGCAACACCAGGGGCGGCACACTCGCGCTGCTGAATTGTTAGAACAGAGAGTTTCTGTGCCGTCAATGTCGAAGATAAAGCAGCGGAGGTACTTCCCCAGTCGGACTGCATAACTGGACGGAAATACAGTCGTGACTGACCTCATCAAAATTAAATACAAAACGTTAAAACTGTAAACTTTATTTAATCATAAACACGACTTGACTTTGCAAGCCTAATCATTTCATAAATCATATTTTAAAGAATGACTGAAGCCTAACCGAATATCAAAAAAGTTGTTGTTACTGAAAAGAAAAACAGTTTTTGTTGCAACGTTGGTGCAGAGGAAGTTATTTATCTATTATATAAAATTGATTTTAAAAATATAAGCTCCTAACTTATAAGCGTGGCATTCCAAAATATTTTTTTTTATTTTGAGCATTGAAAAATATATGCAACTCTAAACTCTTCTACGCGCCTACTACAAACCGCCATTTTCTAATAGCGACAAAACAACTTCGGCCCCCTCACCTAGGCCTTTAATAAAAATTGGATAAAAATTAGTCTTTGTATTATTTTTCGACTATTATGATCTATCACTGTACCAAATTTTAATCAGATTAAGTAACAAAAACCCAAACAGGTACAAACTTTCACATTTATCAATCATTCTTACGATAATCAAGAATACGTAATGAACAAAAACTAAAATACATATATAACAAGAGCAATAAAAACGGAGAGCAATAAGAAGGGATAAAAATTGTTAAAACTAAAGTAGGACCATTTTGATAAGGTAACAGAACAATTGAATTATAATATTATGAGTAAATTACTGAACTAGCAATTGTGAGCCAGTGACATCATTATTAGGTTGGACTTAATAGTGACGTCATGGGTTACTTGTTGAAGGAACTCGGGGGCTACCGTAAAACATACTCACGTAATTTCAGATCCGCATGAAAAACGTACGAATTGCGTAGCGACGAAACGAAGGAGATGCTGTGCGGTACACAGCTACAGCAAAATGAACGATCGTTTTATTGAAATAAATTTATATCTTGTTATTTTTCAGAGGATAATTTGATCACTTTCACACAAAAAATTTATTCTTTAAGTTATAGACCTAAGGTGACAGGTAATTTACAGTGTGTTAAGTTAATACCCATAATTGGGACTTTTTTGGGTAGGGTTTAGTCCGATCGAAATGTCCCATGCCCGAATGAATATAATTCGAATGGGACCAATTGCCCGAAACTTCTGTTCTTAACTTTGGATGTCGTTCCAAGGTAGGCCTTCAGGTTAACCTTGGTAGGATTAATTGGTGCCATATATTCAATTATATAATTGACGAGTGACATTTACTGACCCGAGAAAGCCATTCACATGGTTCAGTAGGATTTAGTACTATTTTCAGATGATTAAATTTTGCTGGAAAGGTTCGTTTGGGTATCCAGTTTACCTTTACTTACTTGTAATTGATTTTGTCAAGCAAATAAAGGGGTGACACCTAGGTTACCGTTTAAACACACATCGAAAGTAATTGTTAGTGTTGTATTGTTGTGTCGTATGAAAATTAAATACATAGGTGAATTAACAAGTTAGCTATTCTTTACTCATTAATTTATCACTAGCTCATTAGAACTCTACGTATAGGCAGGTTACTGACTAACAATTTTGAATACGGTACATTCATTCATTCAAGTTTTTTTTAAATGCATTTTTCTGAGAGAATCTCGTAAGATTTTCGGGCAATGGTTTATTATGACTATAAAATGGTTCTCAAGGGCCTCCAGAGTGTTTTGAAGTTTGGTTACTACTTTTGGTTTCCTGAATTTAGAAGAGTAGTGGATGAGTCGAAGACTGGTCGGCCGCCCCCAGTGGTCATTCAAGAAGATGTCCGAGCAGTCGAAAAGCTTGTTCGTGCAAATCAGCGAATTAAATATGTAGAGCTCGAGGGAGAAGTGGGCATCGGATCAGCAGCAACGCAGACACCTAGACCACCTCTCTCTGCATAAGTGTTGTTTGAGATGGGTGCCGCACAAACTCACCGATGAGCAGAAAGGACAACGCGTAGATTGGTGTAAATTTATGATTGATAAATTCAACGGGTACGCTACATAAATATGCAAAACTTTATTCCGAAAGTCAGAAATCCGTTGTATCATAAATCCTATTTATTAAAAACCCGAATTTCAAAAATCCTAATGTTCAAAACTACGAATGTCAGAATGTTGAATTTCAAGATACCGAACAATTACAATTCCGAATTAGTAATAATCCGAAATATCATAAAATACAAATTCCGATTATTAAAATTTCGAAAGAACAGAAACCCGACTGTACAGAAGTTAAAAGAAAACAATACTTTTTAAAAACCACTTGTTAGTTGTTTCCGTGCCTCCGGTTTTTAAATAACACTCTAATGTAGGGCAGACAAGTACCATGGCAGTAGGAACACAAGTCGCGTTTAGCAGATTTTTTATATGAAGTCATTGGAGAGTTATTAATTATTTAATAACGAATAATTGATTAACTGCTTCTTCATGCATGACATCGAAAATCAATGTAACTTATCCATTTTTCGGAAATTTGAAATTAGGAATGATGTTTTCCAGGCTAATAAAACTACAGATTTTTAATTATTCGAACAAATGAAATTCGGAAGAATAAACATTCGTATTTATGACCTTTGGAATGATCACTATTGTTTTTTAATAGTCGGAATTTAGTTTTTTAGGAATTAAAGAATTCCGAATTTTGAAAATCGGTATAAAGAAATTCATAATTAAATATTTCGGAATTTTTGGGTGTTACCAAATTCAACGGCGCTGAGTAAAAAAAATTTTTGATAAACTGACTGGTGATGAAACGTGGCTGCAGAACTACGATCCTGAAATAAAGCGATAGTCTACGGTATGGTATGGTATATAGCATGCAGAAGCAATGTTCGCATCATTTTTCTGCAAGACAGGTCATATTGCTATTGTGGTATTAGAAGATTAAAAAACCATTAATTCTGAACTCTATGTGATAGTCTGCGCCCTAAAGGTACAGTCAGCTTGGAGTGAAAAGCGGCTGAAGTCTAGAAAGCGGTAGCTTCTCTAGCATCACCACAATGCCTCAGCGCATACGTCTGCCAGAACGCTTCACTTTTTCATTGCGAAAAATGCGCCTACCCTACTTCACCCGCCATTTTCACGTCACCTAGGACATTGCAATTTTTACCTGCTCTCAAAAATGAAAGAATAATTAAAGGGCAAGTTGTTTGAAAGCAAAGAACATGCACTCGCTGCGCATAATTTCGAGTTTTTAGAGGTTCTTGGAAAAAAGAGAGCAGAAGTATTTTCCAAATGGTTCACACGTGTGGAAACCTTTATTTATATGTGCTCAGGGTGAGTTCTTTTAGAAGTTTCATATCTACAGTAATGAATAAATTATATAGTTTTTGAATATCTAATTTAATTTGGCATGATCCTCGTAATAATCAGAACATGAAAAAAATTCTGTCTAGTTACTTTACTTTGTCTAGTTGCTGCATGATCACATGTATCGCAGACAAACAAATGTCCCGAACAAGACTCTGAATTAATTTCCTGTATATTGAGTGAGCGTATTTTTCTAGAGGGATCTAAATCAGGCTGTGGACGATGAGGATTACTCAGTAAGATACGGTCAGCTGTCGCAATATATTCGACCTGATACTGATACGAAAACCCGAAATAAACGGTGTATTTTTAGGGTTTTGTATAGAACAAGTGAAAGATACGTTGACTGTTAGATAGGAATTGGACAAGTTTTACTACTCTAAAGACATTAGGCAATCATCCTTATCAAGACAATCAGCGGGTCTACTGGCTTACAGGTAACATACCCAAGTACCAGTTTGTATACTAACATACACTCAAACATAAAGATACATTAGTGTAGGAAGAAGTGCATAAAGGTGCTTTTCCACCAGAGGGGCGAGACGAGACGAGGCGAGAAGAGAATTGAAATCGCAATGACCCTTTTCCACTAAAAATTGCCATCGCGAGCTCGCGCGTGACCGCCGAAATTTGTTATACAAATTTCAATTCTCTCCTCGCCTCGCCCCGCCGAGCCACTCTGGTCGAAAATCACCTTGAAGGTGATTTATACTCTATATCGGAACCAATACGGTTCATTTTTGCACAAACAAATATTTCAATTCACGCCTCGCATATTCTCGTCAATCCACACTGTTTCCACCAAAGATACGCTGGGAGAGGATTGAAAAATTTGCCATACAAATTTCAATTCTCTCCTCGTCTCGTCTCGTCTCGCCCCTCTGGTGGAAAATCACCTTGATATACAGTCGATGATAGGAAAAAACCGTGGGGTCCTACTAGTCTTGGCTGCCCAGTGATCCTGAGGTATCATTTGATAATTACATAATTACATTAGGACAGCCTCTGTGGCGTGGCGGTAGTGAGCGCGGCCGCTACGCAGGAGGTGCGGGTTCGATCCCCGCTCAGTGCAAATATTTGTATGGATGAATATGTATATTTGCATTGGTATGGGTGTTTCTATGGATAATATGTTTGTATTTACAAAAAAAGTATCTAAGTATGTTTATCCGCTTGCTAGATTCCATAACACAAGCTAGTTAATCTATGCATATCATGGATCTAGATATCGTTGTGTGAAATGTTGTGGAATATACCTAACGGAACCTTAGCCTATATACAAACTCTATAGACGATATATATAGATTCTTGAAGAACCCCATATTTTAGTCGCTTGGGAAAGCTGAAGCAGGGAGTTCCTTTCATACCGCACACTACGCACTGTTTCCGGTCGCAATATGAGAGGATGAACTCCCTGCCTGAGCATTATTCAGGCCGCTAATTGAATGACGTCATTTAGTGAAGAGCCTAGGCGGTTAATTTAACGGCCGATTAAGCTAGCTCGCTGCGACGTCTGTACACTACACATTCAAAGATAGGAACGTAATATGAAAGTCAGAAAAGACGATGATTATATAATCTAAATACAAATTTTGTTATCCTATGTAATATGCTAGTTAGGGATATACTTCTACAGGGATATTATTATTCATTATATTCTTCACTTGAGAAATATTATATTAGGGCGTTATTAAATTTACATTATATTCACTATCTAATAGAATCGACTAAAATATTCAAGAGCTCTAACGTTTTTGCTTTGTGAAAGCTGTTATTCAAAAAAATATATAATGTGTTAATTATGGAGTTCCTGGAAGAGATGGAATAAACTAGTTCTTATTTTAAAGACTTCTTAGCCCTGGATGTTTCACCAAAAGATAATGACGATCCGTTCAAAAAATTTACAGCAAACAATTTTTTTTATAATAATGAAGTTCACCTTTATTAGCCTCGATTTGTTTTACAACAGTCTGTCAAGAATCATATATTTGATGTTTTAGTCAAAAATCATCAAGATCCGTTCAAAAATAAAGCGACAGAAAACTTTTCGCCCAGATTTTCCCTCCTGTCAAAAAAAGCTCGTTCGCATCGGATTTTATAGTAGTTTTGGAGCCCAATATATTTAAACTTTAAATCAAAAAATACCTAAGAGGCGCGCGATCGTCTCCATTCCTACTAAACACTTTCGTCATTCTTGGCTACCTGCGTAACAAGTCCAAAACTATTAAAATTATAACACAATATTAACACGACAAGAAACCTTTCAGATTAAAATCGCGAGATTAGGAAATTTGTTATATTTAGGAGGCAAGTATAATGAAATTCCTCGTTTGAATTTAAATCTACCTAACTGAAAAGTACCTCCACGCTTCACAAAACAGTAATCTATTTAGGCTATTTAGTTCGGATTTTGCTAGTAAAATTTAATTCAGAGGTAACCTTTGTAAACACACGCAGCGGTCTGTAAGACCAGCGGTTTGATTTTTCGTAGCTGCATATTTGGTCACTAACTTGGTCACCTCTTGTGACAGATTGTGACAAGTTGCATGTACCACCTCTGAATATAAATATCTAATTATATTGGCCAAGTTTTCAATACTGTCGGCCGTCATCGTCCCGGAGCGCCACTGTTTTTTTTGTTACGAGCACACATCGTTAATCCCTGTTGCAATCAAAGCATGCATTTTTAGGTATTCTTAGCATTTCTTTTTTTAAATATTTATTGTACAGTCAGTTCATTTCGGCACTTAACTAGGTATGCAGTTGCACACACTATACACCCTGATGAATGTGAGTGCGTGTGTGTGTGCGTAGTATAGTGTGTTTCGCTCGCATTTAGAGTCGACGGCGACCACATGCCACAGTTTGAACTGACGTGATGACCGTAATTAGTGAAGTAATAACATTGATGATCTGGATTTAGCCCTCGTTCGTCGCACATACTAGTGATTAATCTGACTATCAAGTACTAGTACTATACTAACTATTTTGTTTGGGTAATATAAATAAATCGAGATGGTGCTTTGTAGTAGGTCTTACAATATTTCTTTATTATTTACCAGTTTACCATGGTCAGGTGCGCTCACTTTACGGCAAACGATCAGTGGGTTAAGTTACCTGGGTAAAGGTTACCATTGGGATGGGTGACCGTTTAGTGGTGTTACATTTGAGCGCTGTCGTACTTCGGAGGGCACGTTAAATGTCGGTCCGGGTTGAGGTCAACAGTCGTTAGGTCAAGATGGAGGCCTATACAACCTTAGACCTGAACAACTCTTTCAGTGGTTGGCCACTAATCACACGAAAGAATAAGAAGAAGACCAGTTGATGTATGGTTTTCCAGAGTATAGTCTTTTTCGGAATCAAATTTCAACCAGATCCATGCAGCAACATTGAATATCAACCAACTATTATTCTTCACAATCTTTCATATTTATATTATTAGTTAGATAACACTTAAAATAACTTTGTACAGCTTAAATACTACTACACACAGTAGTTACGATACTGTACACAACGTTACAGGGCGCATCAATAAAATATTTATTGACATCATATAAATTCATCACTGAGTCTAACTCACAAAGGCTAGGCTCATACGCCAATGTCACTTTTGGATAACACTGCCCCACAGTGCCCAAAGAACTGTTGACACATGCAATTTGTCAGCACAAGCGATACCGGCTGCGACGTCGAAAACGTGATCGTATTTATGGCTAGCCAACGAATTCAATCTACTGTATTAGCTCCAGTATAGGTTCAGCTGTATCGATTTTTATTGTGGAACTCTGTAATACACCATACTCTCTTGAATGAAATTTTTAAGCAATTATTATGCTGACTATTCAAATCGATTAGGATACGAAATAGAAGTAACGATTTAGGCGGGACCTTGTGGAAATGTTTCCGATAGTTTGTACGACTATCGGTGGATTTCCCCCATCATCGCCCTAAGATGGTTATGTATAGGAGAATTTGGCGCACTCAAGGCGTGACTTGGTAGCTCAGAGGCCAGAGCATTCGTCCTGTAAGGGACTGGTCGCGAGTTCAAATCTCGCCAAAATCATTTCCTCTTTTTCCTATCTTAATAAACGTATACTCTTTTGTTTACTGTTGGGTGTGCGGGGTCTCATCAAGATCCTCGAGATATAAATCAACCAATAAATCTATTATTAGTTATCAGTAGGTATATTGTAGGAACGAATGAGGCACTGCCGCTTTTCTCTGGATTTTATTCTCAGCAGTCGCTATGTCACGAGTTCCTGCAACCAGCGAGCATGTATGACAACTATTATGGGAGTAGTAAAAACGCCTTAATGTATACCTAGTTCATAGCAGTCAAAGGTATAGGTAACAAAGATCTAGTTTGCGTGATAAGAAGTAATGTTAGTACTCAAAGACACGCCTAAACACTCACGACATCGAAGGTCTGGTGGGACCTATTTGTTCATAGACGCATTTCCTAGCCCGCTCTCTAAGAAACTTTGGTTTTCAATACAGGTATTATACTGCACGTTATACTGTTTCGGTTACTAGTGGTAGTCTAGTAGTTTCGGTTACTAGTAGTAGTCTAGTAGTTTCGGTTACTAGTAGTACTCTAGTAGTTTCGGTTACTAGTAGTAGTCTAGTAGTTTCGGTTACTAGTAGTAGTCTAGTAGTTTCGATTACTAGTAGTAGTCTAGTAGTTTCGGTTACTAGTAGTACTCTAGTAGTTTCGGTTACTAGTAGTAGTCTAGTAGTTTCGGTTACTAGTAGTAGTCTAGTAGTTTCGGTTACTAGTAGTAGTCTAGTAGTTTCGATTACTAGTAGTAGTCTAGTAGTTTCGGTTACTAGTAGTACTCTAGTAGTTTCTGTTACTAGTAGTACTCTAGTAGTTTCGGTTACTAGTAGTAGTCTAGTAGTTTCGGTTACTAGTAGTAGTCTAGTAGTTTCGGTTACTAGTAGTAGTCTAGTAGTTACGGTTACTAGTAGTAGTCTAGTAGTTTCTGTTACTACTAGTAGTCTAGTAGTTACTGTTACTAGTAGTACTCTAGTAGTTTCTGTTACTAGTAGTAGTCTAGTAGTTTCGGTTACTAGTAGTAGTCTAGTAGTTACGGTTACTAGTAGTACCCTAGTAGTTTCTGTTACTAGTAGTAGTCTAGTAGTTTCGGTTACTAGTAGTAGTCTAGTAGTTACGGTTACTAGTAGTACTCTAGTAGTTTCTGTTATTAGTAGTAGTCTAGTAGTTTCGGTTACTAGTAGTAGTCTAGTAGTTTCGGTTACTAGTAGTACTCTAGTAGTTTCTGTTACTAGTAGTAGTCTAGTAGTTTCGGTTACTAGTAGTAGTCTAGTAGTTTCGGTTACTAGTAGTAGTCTAGTAGTTTCGGTTACTAGTAGTAGTCTAGTAGTTTCGGTTACTAGTAGTAGTCTAATAGTTACGGTTTCTAGTAGTACTCTAGTAGTTTCTGTTACTAGTAGTAGTCTAGTAGTTTCGGTTACTAGTAGTAGTTTCGGTTACTAGTAGTAGTTTCGGTTACTAGTAGTACTCTAGTAGTTTCTGTTACTAGTAGTAGTCTAGTAGTTTCTGTTACTAGTAGTAGTCTAGTAGTTTCGGTTACTATTAGTAGTCTAGTAGTTTCGGTTACCAGTAGTAGTCTAGTAGTTACGGTTACTAGTAGTAGTCTAGTAGTTTCTGTTACTAGTAGTAGTCTAGTAGTTACGGTTACTAGTAGTACTCTAGTAGTTTCTGTTACTAGTAGTAGTCTAGTAGTTTCGGTTACTAGTAGTAGTCTAGTAGTTACGGTTACTAGTAGTACTCTAGTAGTTTCTGTTACTAGTAGTAGTCTAGTAGTTTCGGTTACTAGTAGTAGTCTAGTAGCTACGGCTACTAGTAGTACTCTAGTAGTTTCTGTTACTAGTAGTAGTCTAGTAGTTTCTGTTACTAGTAGTAGTCTAGTAGTTTCTGTTACTAGTAGTAGTCTAGTAGTTTCGGTTACTATTAGTAGTCTAGTAGTTTCGGTTACCAGTAGTAGTCTAGTAGTTTCTGTTACTAGTAGTAGTCTAGTAGTTTCGGTTACTAGTAGTAGTCTAGTAGTTACGGTTACTAGTAGTACTCTAGTAGTTTCTGTTACTTTTTTTTTTTTTTTTTTTTTATTGTATTCGGAAAACAAACAGCATCAAAAACTATGTAATATTACAACTTACATTACTAAAAGCCATTTATAAGTTTTCACATATAAGTAAAAATATAATATACACTACACGGTTTTGTTATTACAATATATGGAATAAAAATATTTGCAACAAGTAAGTAAAAAGAAAGAACAATTGAGTACCCCGACAAAGAGCACCTAGAGAGCCAATCTAAACCAGTAATCACCGACAATACTTTTGTATTTAGCAGGACTTGTGTTAAATAAATCTAAATCCGGATATTCGAACGTTCTATTCACAAACTTGGCTGATCTAAGGAAGAAAGAGTTGCTTCTGTAATTCGTGACACTACTTGGTATATGGAGAGGGACAGGTATTCTCACCGATCTGGTTGGGACTTTCAGATATATCATGGAGAGGAGATATGGAGATTCCACCTTAGATTGTGCTATTTTTAATAGCAGAGCTACATCCGCAAGTCTCCGCCTCATGTGAAGGGGCAGCAAGTGGTGTCTCCTACAGCTCGCCTCATAAGTATCCTCATGTGTGCTGCACTTATACCGCAAGAATTTTGCGAATTTATTCTGTATTGATTCCAATCTGTTAATGTGAACATCATACTGCGGATTCCATACCTGAGAGCAATACTCCAGGACGCTACGAACGTACGAGCAATATAAAATTTTAATCACCTTCATATTGGAAAACTGTGAGCATGATCTGATGACAAAACCTAGCATTTTGTATGATCTCTTTGCGATATTGTCTACATGCTTTTCATACGTGAGTTTAGAATCGAGTATTACCCCCAAGTCCCGAACTTCCTGAACTCGCTTAAGTGTTACACCTTTAAGAGCATAGTTAAAATCGTGTATGCGTGGCTTACGTGTAAAACTGATTACGTAACACTTGGAGGCATTGATATCCAATTTATTTACACGACAATATTCCTCGAATCTCATAAGATCTTGTTGTAATAGGAAACAATCGTCCACAGTGTTTATTACTTTATAAATTTTCATATCATCTGCGTACATCAGAAATTGGGAGTGTACAAAACAGGAAGCAATGTCATTGATAAAAAGATTAAACAGTAAAGGACCTAACAGGGACCCTTGAGGAACGCCAGAGGGCACAGTGTGCCAGCTGGATATGGATCCGTTGAGTGCAACAGCTTGAGACCTGTTGTCAATGTAGGACACGAACCACCTAAACAAGCTCCCGTGCACTCCCATTCGCAGTAGCTTCTGATACAGTATTCTGTGATCTATGCGGTCAAAAGCTTTACTGTAATCAGTGTAGATGCTGTCTACTTGCCCCCCTCCCTCCATTTTGGATGACGTAAAATCAACAAGGGTGAGAAGGTTGCTAGTAGTTGACCTATTTTTCACAAAACCATGCTGATTGGGTAGTATCGAGCTCGATAGTGCATTGTATACCTGGTCATAGACCAGTCGCTCAAGGAGTTTTGCGAAAATACACAGCTTTGAGATAGGCCTATAATTACAAACATCACTTCTGTTACCGCTTTTGTGAATGGGAGTGACAAAAGCTGACTTCCAGACGTTAGGTACATATCCTTCCTTCACAGAACGTTGAAACAGGATGGTTAATGGTTCGGTCAATTGATCTGCGCATCTCACAATAAACCTTGGAACAATATTATCAGGTCCTGGACCTTTACCAAGGTCTACAGATTTAAGCAACTTGTGAACATCGTCAGGTCTTATTTCAATGTCTTTTATCTCATGAGCACAGTCAGAATTACCCGGGTCACTCAGGGGCGTCGGTGAGAGCAGCGAGGGAGATATGGGGGAAAGAAAAGTCGACTGAAAGTAAACAGCGAATAAGTTACATGTTTCTTCGTTGCAGGAGGCTGTTGTATTGTTATACGACATCGACGAGGGATAAGTGTTACCGCCCTTTTTATTTGACTTGATGAAGCTCCAGAATAATTTAGCGTCCTTAATGATAGATTGTTCAGCATTTTCAATATAAGAGCGATAGCAATCCTCTTCAAGGCGCTTCGCTCTTTTACGGAGCAGACTGAATGTGACATAATCATCTGCATTTCTATACATTTTAAATCTCTTGAAGAACTTATATTTTTCTTTAAGGATCTTTTTTAGGCATGAACTATACCAAGGGGGATAGCTTGTGGAGTGAAAAAGCTTGTGAGGTATATATTTATCTCGAAGGACATAAAGGTGTGTGTAGAAACATTCAATGGCAACCTCCAAAGTGCAAGATGTTAAGCAATCCTCCCACATGATCTCGTCTAGCGAGGCATTGATTTTGTCGTAGTCGCCACGTTCATAAAAGTACTTCATTCTAGGGTTACATTTTAAAAATTTAACATCAGCGCAGTTCATTGTAATATTCATTGCTTTGTGATGAACATACTCTCGCACTAAAGGATATTCACATGCGTTAACGGTTAATTCAGAGTTGCATAATATTAAATCTAAATATCTATTATTATCATTGTGAAATGAATTGAATTGTTTTAAATCACACTCGGAAATAGTATCAAAAAAGTACACCTGCGCATCACCTGAAACACCCGAGGGCTCCAGACCATCTTCCCCGTTCAGCCAACTGACGTTGGAAAGGTTGAAATCACCCGTTATTATAAAAGTGTCATCGGGACATGAATTAATTATAGTTGAGAGTTGACTAGTGAAATTTGTGAGCTGACAGTTAAATGAATTACCTAAATTTTCAGTGCATAGGTACAGGGTGCACAAGTGAATTTTGCGCGGTGAACAATCCTTAGCTGTATAACTAATTGTAACCCAAATGTCCTCAGCTGAAGAGTTCCACTCCCGCCTATGTATGGCAGAAGTAGTTATCTAGTAGTAGTAGTCTAGTAGTTTCGGTTACTAGTAGTAGTCTAGTAGCTACGGCTACTAGTAGTACTCTAGTAGTTTCTGTTACTAGTAGTAGTCTAGTAGTTTCTGTTACTAGTAGTAGTCTAGTAGTTTCGGTTACTAGTAGTACTCTAGTAGTTTCTGTTACTAGTAGTAGTCTAGTAGTTTCGGTTACTAGTAGTACTCTAGTAGTTTCTGTTACTAGTAGTACTCTAGTAGTTTCGGTTACTAGTAGTAGTCTAGTAGTTTCGGTTACTAGTAGTAGTCTAGTAGTTTCGGTTACTAGTAGTAGTCTAGTAGTTTCGGTTACTAGTAGTAGTCTAATAGTTACGGTTTCTAGTAGTACTCTAGTAGTTTCTGTTACTAGTAGTAGTCTAGTAGTTTCGGTTACTAGTAGTAGTTTCGGTTACTAGTAGTACTCTAGTAGTTTCTGTTACTAGTAGTAGTCTAGTAGTTTCTGTTACTAGTAGTAGTCTAGTAGTTTCGGTTACTATTAGTAGTCTAGTAGTTTCGGTTACCAGTAGTAGTCTAGTAGTTACGGTTACTAGTAGTAGTCTAGTAGTTTCGGTTACTAGTAGTAGTCTAGTAGTTTCTGTTACTAGTAGTAGTCTAGTAGTTTCTGTTACTAGTAGTAGTCTAGTAGTTACGGTTACTAGTAGTAGTCTAGTAGTTTCGGTTACTAGTAGTAGTCTAATAGTTACGGTTTCTAGTAGTAGTCTAGTAGTTACGGTTACTAGTAGTAGTCTAGTAGTTTCGGTTACTAGTAGTAGTCTAATAGTTACGGTTTCTAGTAGTACTCTAGTAGTTACTGTTACTAGTAGTAGTCTAGTAGTTTCGGTTACTAGTAGTAGTTTCGGTTACTAGTAGTACTCTAGTAGTTTCTGTTACTAGTAGTAGTCTAGTAGTTTCGGTTACTAGTAGTAGTCTAGTAGTTTCGATTACTAGTAGTACTCTAGTAGTTTCTGTTACTAGTAGTACTCTAGTAGTTTCGGTTACTAGTAGTAGTCTAGTAGTTTCGGTTACTAGTAGTAGTCTAATAGTTACGGTTTCTAGTAGTACTCTAGTAGTTTCTGTTACTAGTAGTAGTCTAGTAGTTTCGGTTACTAGTAGTAGTTTCGGTTACTAGTAGTACTCTAGTAGTTTCTGTTACTAGTAGTAGTCTAGTAGTTTCTGTTACTAGTAGTAGTCTAGTAGTTACGGTTACTAGTAGTAGTCTAGTAGTTTCGGTTACTAGTAGTAGTCTAATAGTTACGGTTTCTAGTAGTAGTCTAGTAGTTTCGGTTACTAGTAGTAGTCTAGTAGTTTCTGTTACTATTTTTATTTTATTGTTTTATTGTATTCGGAAAACAAACAGCATCAAAAACTATGTAATATTACAACTTACATTACTAAAAGCCATTTATAAGTTTTCACATATAAGTAAAAATATAATATACACTACACGGTTTTGTTATTACAATATATGGAATAAAAATATTTGCAACAAGTAAGTAAAAAGAAAGAACAATTGAGTACCCCGACAAAGAGCACCTAGAGAGCCAATCCAAACCAGTAATCACCGACAATACTTTTGTATTTAGCAGGACTTGTGTTAAATAAATCTAGTTCCGGATATTCGAACGTTCTATTCACAAACTTGGCTGATCTAAGGAAGAAAGAGTTGCTTCTGTAATTCGTGACACTACTTGGTATATGGAGAGGGACAGGTATTCTCACCGATCTGGTTGGGACTTTCAGATATATCATGGAGAGGAGATATGGAGATTCCACCTTAGATTGTGCTATTTTTAATAGCAGAGCTACATCCGCAAGTCTCCGCCTCATGTGAAGGGGCAGCAAGTGGTGTCTCCTACAGCTCGCCTCATAAGTATCCTCATGTGTGCTGCACTTATACCGCAAGAATTTTGCGAATTTATTCTGTATTGATTCCAATCTGTTAATGTGAACATCATACTGCGGATTCCATACCTGAGAGCAATACTCCAGGACGCTACGAACGTACGAGCAATATAAAATTTTAATCACCTTCATATTGGAAAACTGTGAGCATGATCTGATGACAAAACCTAGCATTTTGTATGATCTCTTTGCGATATTGTCTACATGCTTTTCATACGTGAGTTTAGAATCGAGTATTACCCCCAAGTCCCGAACTTCCTGAACTCGCTTAAGTGTTACACCTTTAAGAGCATAGTTAAAATCGTGTATGCGTGGCTTACGTGTAAAACTGATTACGTAACACTTGGAGGCATTGATATCCAATTTATTTACACGACAATATTCCTCGAATCTCATAAGATCTTGTTGTAATAGGAAACAATCGTCCACAGTGTTTATTACTTTATAAATTTTCATATCATCTGCGTACATCAGAAATTGGGAGTGTACAAAACAGGAAGCAATGTCATTGATAAAAAGATTAAACAGTAAAGGACCTAACAGGGACCCTTGAGGAACGCCAGAGGGCACAGTGTGCCAGCTGGATATGGATCCGTTGAGTGCAACAGCTTGAGACCTGTTGTCAATGTAGGACACGAACCACCTAAACAAGCTCCCGTGCACTCCCATTCGCAGTAGCTTCTGATACAGTATTCTGTGATCTATGCGGTCAAAAGCTTTACTGTAATCAGTGTAGATGCTGTCTACTTGCCCCCCTCCCTCCATTTTGGATGACGTAAAATCAACAAGGGTGAGAAGGTTGCTAGTAGTTGACCTATTTTTCACAAAACCATGCTGATTGGGTAGTATCGAGCTCGATAGTGCATTGTATACCTGGTCATAGACCAGTCGCTCAAGGAGTTTTGCGAAAATACACAGCTTTGAGATAGGCCTATAATTACAAACATCACTTCTGTTACCGCTTTTGTGAATGGGAGTGACAAAAGCTGACTTCCAGACGTTAGGTACATATCCTTCCTTCACAGAACGTTGAAACAGGATGGTTAATGGTTCGGTCAATTGATCTGCGCATCTCACAATAAACCTTGGAACAATATTATCAGGTCCTGGACCTTTACCAAGGTCTACAGATTTAAGCAACTTGTGAACATCGTCAGGTCTTATTTCAATGTCTTTTATCTCATGAGCACAGTCAGAATTACCCGGGTCACTCAGGGGCGTCGGTGAGAGCAGCGAGGGAGATATGGGGGAAAGAAAAGTCGACTGAAAGTAAACAGCGAATAAGTTACATGTTTCTTCGTTGCAGGAGGCTGTTGTATTGTTATACGACATCGACGAGGGATAAGTGTTACCGCCCTTTTTATTTGACTTGATGAAGCTCCAGAATAATTTAGCGTCCTTAATGATAGATTGTTCAGCATTTTCAATATAAGAGCGATAGCAATCCTCTTCAAGGCGCTTCGCTCTTTTACGGAGCAGACTGAATGTGACATAATCATCTGCATTTCTATACATTTTAAATCTCTTGAAGAACTTATATTTTTCTTTAAGGATCTTTTTTAGGCATGAACTATACCAAGGGGGATAGCTTGTGGAGTGAAAAAGCTTGTGAGGTATATATTTATCTCGAAGGACATAAAGGTGTGTGTAGAAACATTCAATGGCAACCTCCAAAGTGCAAGATGTTAAGCAATCCTCCCACATGATCTCGTCTAGCGAGGCATTGATTTTGTCGTAGTCGCCACGTTCATAAAAGTACTTCATTCTAGGGTTACATTTTAAAAATTTAACATCAGCGCAGTTCATTGTAATATTCATTGCTTTGTGATGAACATACTCTCGCACTAAAGGATATTCACATGCGTTAACGGTTAATTCAGAGTTGCATAATATTAAATCTAAATATCTATTATTATCATTGTGAAATGAATTGAATTGTTTTAAATCACACTCGGAAATAGTATCAAAAAAGTACACCTGCGCATCACCTGAAACACCCGAGGGCTCCAGACCATCTTCCCCGTTCAGCCAACTGACGTTGGAAAGGTTGAAATCACCCGTTATTATAAAAGTGTCATCGGGACATGAATTAATTATAGTTGAGAGTTGACTAGTGAAATTTGTGAGCTGACAGTTAAATGAATTACCTAAATTTTCAGTGCATAGGTACAGGGTGCACAAGTGAATTTTGCGCGGTGAACAATCCTTAGCTGTATAACTAATTGTAACCCAAATGTCCTCAGCTGAAGAGTTCCACTCCCGCCTATGTATGGCAGAAGTAGTTATCTAGTAGTAGTAGTCTAGTAGTTTCGGTTACTAGTAGTAGTCTAGTAGCTACGGCTACTAGTAGTACTCTAGTAGTTTCTGTTACTAGTAGTAGTCTAGTAGTTTCTGTTACTAGTAGTAGTCTAGTAGTTTCGGTTACTAGTAGTACTCTAGTAGTTTCTGTTACTAGTAGTAGTCTAGTAGTTTCGGTTACTAGTAGTACTCTAGTAGTTTCTGTTACTAGTAGTACTCTAGTAGTTTCGGTTACTAGTAGTAGTCTAGTAGTTTCGGTTACTAGTAGTAGTCTAGTAGTTTCGGTTACTAGTAGTAGTCTAGTAGTTTCGGTTACTAGTAGTAGTCTAATAGTTACGGTTTCTAGTAGTACTCTAGTAGTTTCTGTTACTAGTAGTAGTCTAGTAGTTTCGGTTACTAGTAGTAGTTTCGGTTACTAGTAGTACTCTAGTAGTTTCTGTTACTAGTAGTAGTCTAGTAGTTTCTGTTACTAGTAGTAGTCTAGTAGTTTCGGTTACTATTAGTAGTCTAGTAGTTTCGGTTACCAGTAGTAGTCTAGTAGTTACGGTTACTAGTAGTAGTCTAGTAGTTTCGGTTACTAGTAGTAGTCTAGTAGTTTCTGTTACTAGTAGTAGTCTAGTAGTTTCTGTTACTAGTAGTAGTCTAGTAGTTACGGTTACTAGTAGTAGTCTAGTAGTTTCGGTTACTAGTAGTAGTCTAATAGTTACGGTTTCTAGTAGTAGTCTAGTAGTTACGGTTACTAGTAGTAGTCTAGTAGT
Organism: Eilema caniola; assembly: GCA_949126895.1. Taxonomy (NCBI): domain Eukaryota; kingdom Metazoa; phylum Arthropoda; class Insecta; order Lepidoptera; family Erebidae; genus Eilema; species Eilema caniola. Next base: position 7,036,933 of record OX421460.1, on the reverse strand, counting down.
TTCGGTTACTAGTAGTAGTCTAATAGTTACGGTTTCTAGTAGTACTCTAGTAGTTACTGTTACTAGTAGTAGTCTAGTAGTTTCGGTTACTAGTAGTAGTTTCGGTTACTAGTAGTACTCTAGTAGTTTCTGTTACTAGTAGTAGTCTAGTAGTTTCGGTTACTAGTAGTAGTCTAGTAGTTTCGATTACTAGTAGTACTCTAGTAGTTTCTGTTACTAGTAGTACTCTAGTAGTTTCGGTTACTAGTAGTAGTCTAGTAGTTTCGGTTACTAGTAGTAGTCTAATAGTTACGGTTTCTAGTAGTACTCTAGTAGTTTCTGTTACTAGTAGTAGTCTAGTAGTTTCGGTTACTAGTAGTAGTTTCGGTTACTAGTAGTACTCTAGTAGTTTCTGTTACTAGTAGTAGTCTAGTAGTTTCTGTTACTAGTAGTAGTCTAGTAGTTACGGTTACTAGTAGTAGTCTAGTAGTTTCGGTTACTAGTAGTAGTCTAATAGTTACGGTTTCTAGTAGTAGTCTAGTAGTTTCGGTTACTAGTAGTAGTCTAGTAGTTTCTGTTACTATTTTTATTTTATTGTTTTATTGTATTCGGAAAACAAACAGCATCAAAAACTATGTAATATTACAACTTACATTACTAAAAGCCATTTATAAGTTTTCACATATAAGTAAAAATATAATATACACTACACGGTTTTGTTATTACAATATATGGAATAAAAATATTTGCAACAAGTAAGTAAAAAGAAAGAACAATTGAGTACCCCGACAAAGAGCACCTAGAGAGCCAATCCAAACCAGTAATCACCGACAATACTTTTGTATTTAGCAGGACTTGTGTTAAATAAATCTAGTTCCGGATATTCGAACGTTCTATTCACAAACTTGGCTGATCTAAGGAAGAAAGAGTTGCTTCTGTAATTCGTGACACTACTTGGTATATGGAGAGGGACAGGTATTCTCACCGATCTGGTTGGGACTTTCAGATATATCATGGAGAGGAGATATGGAGATTCCACCTTAGATTGTGCTATTTTTAATAGCAGAGCTACATCCGCAAGTCTCCGCCTCATGTGAAGGGGCAGCAAGTGGTGTCTCCTACAGCTCGCCTCATAAGTATCCTCATGTGTGCTGCACTTATACCGCAAGAATTTTGCGAATTTATTCTGTATTGATTCCAATCTGTTAATGTGAACATCATACTGCGGATTCCATACCTGAGAGCAATACTCCAGGACGCTACGAACGTACGAGCAATATAAAATTTTAATCACCTTCATATTGGAAAACTGTGAGCATGATCTGATGACAAAACCTAGCATTTTGTATGATCTCTTTGCGATATTGTCTACATGCTTTTCATACGTGAGTTTAGAATCGAGTATTACCCCCACTACTAGTAGTAGTCTAGTAGTTACGGTTACTAGTAGTAGTCTAGTAGTTTCGGTTACTAGTAGTAGTCTAATAGTTACGGTTTCTAGTAGTACTCTAGTAGTTTCTGTTACTAGTAGTAGTCTAGTAGTTTCGGTTACTAGTAGTAGTTTCGGTTACTAGTAGTACTCTAGTAGTTTCGGTTACTAGTAGTAGTCTAGTAGTTTCGGTTACTAGTAGTAGTCTAGTAGTTTCGATTACTAGTAGTAGTCTAGTAGTTTCGGTTACCAGTAGTAGTCTAGTAGTTACGGTTACTAGTAGTAGTCTAGTAGTTTCGGTTACTAGTAGTAGTCTAGTAGTTTCTGTTACTAGTAGTAGTCTAGTAGTTACGGTTACTATTAGTAGTCTAGTAGTTTCGGTTACTAGTAGTAGTCTAGTAGTTTCGGTTACTAGTAGTAGTCTAGTAGTTTCGGTTACTAGTAGTAGTCTAGTAGTTTCATTTACTAGTAGTAGTCTAATAGTTACGGTTTCTAGTAGTACTCTAGTAGTTTCTGTTACTAGTAGTAGTCTAGTAGTTTCGGTTACCAGTAGTAGTCTAGTAGTTACGGTTACTAGTAGTAGTCTAGTAGTTTCCGTTACTAGTAGTAGTCTAGTAGTTTCGGTTACTAGTAGTAGTCTAGTAGGTTCGGTTACCAGTAGTAGTCTAGTAGTTTCGGTTACTAGTAGTAGTCTAGTAGTTTCGGTTACCAGTAGTAGTCTAGTAGTTTCAGTTACTAGTAGTAGTCTAGTAGTTTCTGTTACTAGTAGTAGTCTAGTAGTTTCGGTTACTAGTAGTAGTCTAGTAGTTTCGGTTACTAGTAGTAGTCTAGTAGTTTCGGTTACCAGTAGTAGTCTAGTAGTTTCAGTTACTAGTAGTAGTCTAGTAGTTTCAGTTACTAGTAGTAGTCTAGTAGTTTCAGTTACTAGTAGTAGTCTAGTAGTTTCGGTTACTAGTAGTAGTCTAGTAGTTTCGGTTACCAGTAGTAGTCTAGTAGTTTCGGTTACTAGTAGTAGTCTAGTAGTTTCTGTTACTAGTAGTAGTCTAGTAGTTTCGGTTACTAGTAGTAGTCTAGTAGTTTCGGTTACTAGTAGTAGTCTAGTAGTTTCTGTTACTAGTAGTAGTCTAGTAGTTTCTGTTACTAGTAGTAGTCTAGTAGTTTCTGTTACTAGTAGTAGTCTAGTAGTTTCGGTTACTAGTAGTAGTTTCGGTTACTAGTAGTACTCTAGTAGTTTCTGTTACTAGTAGTAGTCTAGTAGTTTCGGTTACTAGTAGTAGTCTAGTAGTTTCGGTTACTAGTAGTAGTTTCGGTTACTAGTAGTACTCTAGTAGTTTCGGTTACTAGTAGTAGTCTAGTAGTTTCGGTTACTAGTAGTAGTCTAGTAGTTTCGGTTACTAGTAGTAGTCTAGTAGTTTCTGTTACTAGTAGTAGTCTAGTAGTTTCTGTTACTAGTAGTAGTCTAGTAGTTTCGGTTACTAGTAGTAGTTTCGGTTACTAGTAGTACTCTAGTAGTTTCTGTTACTAGTAGTAGTCTAGTAGTTTCGGTTACTAGTAGTAGTCTAGTAGTTTCGGTTACTAGTAGTAGTTTCGGTTACTAGTAGTACTCTAGTAGTTTCGGTTACTAGTAGTAGTCTAGTAGTTTCGGTTACTAGTAGTAGTCTAGTAGTTTCGATTACTAGTAGTACTCTAGTAGTTTCTGTTACTAGTAGTACTCTAGTAGTTTCGGTTACTAGTAGTAGTCTAGTAGTTTCGGTTACTAGTAGTAGTCTAGTAGTTTCGGTTACTAGTAGTAGTCTAGTAGTTTCGGTTACTAGTAGTAGTCTAGTAGTTTCGGTTACCAGTAGTAGTCTAGTAGTTTCAGTTACTAGTAGTAGTCTAGTAGTTTCAGTTACTAGTAGTAGTCTAGTAGTTTCGGTTACTAGTAGTAGTCTAGTAGTTTCGGTTACTAGTAGTAGTCTAGTAGTTTCGGTTACTAGTAGTAGTCTAGTAGTTTCGGTTACTAGTAGTAGTCTAGTAGTTTCGGTTACTAGTAGTAGTCTAGTAGTTTCGGTTACTAGTAGTAGTCCAGGAGATTCAGTTACTAGTGGCGATACTTAATTGACAAAGAATAGAAAATCTCAAGTAAATCTAAACATATAAATAAAATTGGAGTGTCTGTTTGTAATATTGAAATAACCGTTATTTACTGCATGTATATGATGATATGATTATGACAGCCTCCGTGGCGTGGCGGCAGTGAACGCGGCCGCTACGCAGGAGACGCGGGTTCGATCCCCGCTCAGTGCAAATATTTGTATGCATGAATATGTATATTTGCATTGGTCTGGGTGTTTCCATGTATAATATATGCGTATTAAAAAAAAAGTATCTAAGTATGTTTATCCGCATTCTAGATTCCATAACACAAGCTAGTTAAGCTGTGCTTACCATGGGTCTAGACAGCGTTGTGTGAAATGTTGTGGAATATTTGTGAAATATTTATATTTATAATACGGTACATACGCCAAAATAACATTCTTTACAATTTTTGTCTGTCTGTCTGTTTGTTCCAGCTAATCTCTGAAATGGCTGGATCGATTTTGAAGGGACTTTTATTAGCTGATGTAATAAGGAGTAACTAAGGGTACCTTTACTTTAGAAAAATAGCGTTGACTGAACACTAAGCGATAACCGACCTCCACGCGGGCAATAGCTAGTAATAAATAAATAATAACATAAATTAGCAGGTGTCTACGTTACGTATTGTCGTTAGCGGGACTATTATCTTATTCTCTGTCAGTAGTAATACGCCTATGGAATACCATTTAGAAAATTAGAAGGGCTAGTTTTCACTACCTAATATACTGGGATCATTCACTATCTTATATACTGCAAAGCAATTTCCTTATACTGATGACACAATTCTTAAAACTTTAGCACATTTTGTGAGTAATATTAGTGCAGGAGCTGGAACCTTGCCAGTTCAGTGCCAAATCAACTGAAGTTGGAACTAAGTTATACGGTACTATGATATTTAAAAATGACTAGAAGTATTCTGTTAATATTAATTTTCTTTTAATATCCTTTTTATTTTCAGTAAATACTATAAATAAGTTGAAGAATAATTTTGTGAAAATAAATTAGTAAAATACAAATATTACTACACCTCACAAAATGTAATTCAAAATGGCTATTAATTAATCTTTGTCAACGCTGCAAATTGAATTTTCAACTGTCTTTTTACGCACTGTCAAGACCCGGGACCACCTCGGATCTTGACGACGGTAGAATGCCGGTTGACTGACTCGGAAAAAAACGAAACGCAAAATGATTCACATCCAGATATAAAAATTCACAATGAAAATCACTTGGATTCTAAATTTCTTTTTTTTTTTAATTGTGATGGTATTCAGATATTTGAAAGCTTAGGTTTATAAATTTAAATATAAAAAGTATTGCAATACAGTTCTTGATTGAATTGCAACCGTGTAAAACTAATTGATTAAAACTAGATACTGGAGCCGATACAATTTTTTACAGCACCAGTAGTTTTTAGTAAATAGAATAAGATAGAAAAAGATTTAAAAGGTTTTTTTGAATTTGAGTATTGAATTTTATTTGGCAAAAAATAAAGCACAAAGAGCAAAACAATGTAGGATAGTGGTCCGCTTGTTTTTGAGGAGTACTTCAAAGTTATTTGTGAGGATATATAAGATAGCTAAATATCATTTACAGTTACCATTTGTACAATCTAACCCAAGTATCCAACTTTTTTACAAAATGTAAAATACCCTCAATTTTGCTGGGGCTCGCTCCACTACATTTTCTTATTACCTGCTATCCGGTACGACTACTAGTCGAGGTTATTTTTAAACCCCAAAACTCTGATGGGGTCTGAAGCAAAACCCGAAGAAGGTTATATCTTCGTTTCCGAATTTAATCAGAAAAATACTTTGTGTAGGTCATGTAAGAAGTAATAACTTCCCTATTGTTAGATGTACGAGTACCTTCATCCAGCAAATTTTATAAAACTATTAGATAATAGTTGAATTAAATGGGGTAGTGCCCTCTAAAACTTAGGTATCCAAAAGAAGCATTTCATATTTTCAATTAATATATTTCTGTTCCTATTCTACAAGCACTCAAATGTATTAACTTGAGAGAGGCACTGACGGATTTTGATGACAATAAACAAGATTTATGGCAGTGTTTGTAGCAATAGCTTGCTCCATAGTCATTATTAGAGATTAATGTGCAGTTACTACAATTGACTATTTTCAAATTCCTTTGTGTGAGATGATAACGAAGTTCGTTTTATAGCACTCAGTGGTGGCTTCTAAGTCAGAGTGATTACTATCAGCTTGTATTTTAGATGTTATGTCACTAATACATTATGGAGACAAGAGGCTATAAAGGAAACCTATCAAATTGTTTATTTATTATTATTTATTTATTTATCTTAGCACTAAGCCCGGTCGCATCCGAAGTTTTCACCTTGAAGTCCAGGGCGAGCTTTTTCCAGACTAACTGCGTGTTTGGCTGAAATTCGATATTTTCCATGAAGCAACTACCATCTGACCTCCACAACCCATTGGTGATTTAGATCAGTTGTTGAACTTTTTAGGGTTCCAACTACCCGCGAGAACTGCCATAGATGTTTGTATGACAACCGTGACCGACGGCTTAACGTGCACCAAGAAGTCTGTGTTCACAAATACTGTTTGAATGATTATTTTTCATTTAAAAAGGGTTTCAAGGCCCTACCAAACGGTTTACCTCAACAACCTCACTTTCTTTAATTCCACTAAGACTTCAGTGACTGAGACTAATGGCTAGCAATAATCATTTGGTGCTAAATGCTCGCTTACCGTAACTATCTTTCGGTTTTCAAAGTTCAAGAACTTGGCTGTTAGCGTTATCGTAATTATCAAGACAAGACATGGCTGAGATTTTAAGTTTCTAATAGGGAGAGATTGGTCAGACAAGCTGTTAGATGTTTAAGAGTAATTTACTTTTTAAGATTATGAAACTTTTGAATTTAAATGAAGAAATTAATTCTAGGACTAACTTTGCCCATGACTTTTTCCGCGTGGACATAGATCTCAGTTTTAATTTTAATTTGCTTATAACTCTATTACGTTTTTGAAACGTGACAAGCAGTGGCTATTTTAAAGTTAAGTTAAGGAGGCAGTTACTCTGGATAACTACCTCTGCCCTACAGAATACCGCAGCCATAATAATGTTGTGTTGTGTTCTTGGAGGTGAGTAGGGTAGCAGGTATAGCGCCTGCTTTGTCTTCTACACTGACGGCACAGCAACTCTCTGTGCTTACAGTGTCGGCAGCACGAGTGTGACTCCCCTGGAGACAAACAGACTAGCAAAAGCTTGTTTATCTTTATTTTGCTTTGAAAATAATAATATATATTTTTACATGACTGCCACTGTGAGGGGCTGAAATATTCAAACTATTATGTAGTTTCACAGGAAATGTTCCCCACAGATGCAATATTATATTCATGAGCGTCACACTGTGACCCATGTGATTAAATGATTCCATTTCATTTAATTGGTGCCGTTAGTGGGAGAGCTCCGGTTATTGATGCTATGTTATACTCTGTGTCATTATTATACCACAGAATGTAACAAAGAGCATATAAATATTTGCGTGTCAAAATGATATTTATTAATATAATCTACCTATTAATTTTCACTTACAGCGTGTAATTTTCCAAATTATTTAATTTCATTCTCATGCGTTTATTCATTTGCGTGTAATATGAGTAGTATGAGTGAAGACAAGAAGAAAAAGAAAAACAAGAAAAAGTTGTTGTTACATTAATGTTATGATATATTTTATAGGTTGGAATAGTTTAGTGTGACCAGATGGATAATTTGCTCGATTTTTAATATATTTTTTTTTTTTAATTAGATAAAAGAAGGCACGGAGTCCAGAATTAAAGAAAAGAAGAAGCAAACAGTAATAGAATTGGTTTAAGGCTTTCGAGACACACACAAACCATTGCCACGTTTAAACGAAATTTCAACTGTGAAATGCAGCTTTTATATCTTGGTGAACAGACAAAAGTATTTGTACAATGGTACCAGACGCACAAAGCTTTATATAAATACTGGCAAGAAAATAAAACAATATTCTTTAGTTTTAATAAACTTCATCACTGCGACGTGTGCATCTCCATTGATATAATATATTTTCACTAACTTTCAGCTTGAGCTTTTCTTTTGTACCGTGCGGGGAAATCTTTCATGGATGCTATGCTGGACTCCTACCGACTAAAAACCCTCACGTACCGCCTAATAGCCTGCGGTTGGTAGCCCCGGGTAAGCCCTCGGAAGGATGTTCCAGGACTACCAACAGATCTATGGCTGCGGCTTGGCCTAAATGGTGGTTCGGGTGTTATCCCGCGTCTATGGGGGGGGGGGGGGGTTGGGTGTCATCTCGCTTCTTAGGGGGAGGGGGGGGGCGTGAATCCCTCCGGTCATGAAGACCGATGGTCTTCGGCGAAGACACGTCGGCGGCGCCCAAGCCACCGATTGCGGAACTCGGGTGGGAGAGTTCTCTCCAGCTCCCGCCCCGCCACCTCTTTCACGAGCATGACCTACTCGCAGAAAGACGTGGCGCAGTCCCACTTACTCCCGCTCACGTCCAGAGGGTTGAAGTTGTTCCTCCCACGCCTTGCACTCCACCAGCGTGTGGAGGGCTGTGTCGTCGCTGCGCTCCTCGCAGTGCCAGTGTCACTCGGCCGTGGTTTCCCCGTGTCTTCGCCATATATACTTACCGAAGCTACCGTGCCCGGTAAGTATCTGTGACCACCGGTAGGAGAGAGCGCCATGTCTGACAGCCGCGATTGTGGCGAATCCGCCTTTTGGTTGCTCAAGTTTCAGCTTGAGCTTAGTTAAATATTTACTCTACGTCTGAATTGCTGTTTTTGCCATTCATGCACTAAAAATACATTAAAAATTTACTAGATGAATAAATTCTGGCAAGTGTTAGGCAAATGTACTAAAGTACTAAAGTACTACTTGAGCTGGATTGAGAAAATTTCTAACTAAACGCGTTTTCGACTATAAATAATTCTTATTCAAATATCTTTGCTTAAAACAGATTTGATGAATTATCTTATCTTAATAGTGAACATATTATATAACGATGCAGCAAAAAATATGTCAGTGACGACTTTGCTCGAAAATACTCAAATGTATCTTGTAACGAGAATTTATACAGAATATTTTTGATACTTGCTGAAGTTTACGCGAAAAGGTATTACTCATAGAAATAAAACGAATTTTAGAAGGATTCTATTGCGATTTATTTGTTATTATTTATATTTAGCCCTACGTTTCGGCTGCTTTGCAACAGCCATGGTCACGCGTCACCTCTTTTTGAATTTGATATTGTCAGAAAAATGATGATTAAAAAATGTGCAGTTTACAAGCAATTATTGTAGTTTATCATTTCGCACGGTAAATGCGTTGTTAACGTTAAACAGACTAACAGTAGATAAGTTATAAGGAAGTATTTCGGCTTATATCGACAACATATTGACTATAAAGTCGCCCGAAATGTAAAAAGAAATCCAAAAAAAAAATGAAATTTAAATTTATATCACACGAAAAAACAATTCCCTGCGCACATCATTTACTTATTCAAAGCATTCTTCAACAGCTGAAAGAGGGTAAATAACGAATGTCCTACAAAAAGGCAGGCTATAAAAGGGACAGATTAATGAGCCAAATGGCCAGTCATTAAGTTCAGTTAACAGGATTCACAGTGTCACAGGCTGGAGTGTGTTTGTGACGGAATAAATTTTCTTTCCAGCTGAGCAGGTGACACACTGCCGATAGGTGTTACGAGCGTCTGATACTGCAGGAGAAAATGATTCGTCTCTGACAAAAACTTGGTGTACTGCTGTCAAGAGTAGCTAAACATATTTCAAGTTACTGATCACACCATTCAAATAATTATTATTTCAATCTCGCCAATTGATTTGAATTTAACGTGAAATATCTCACAGCAATTAATAATACTACTCGTACTACTTTTTAACAAAGCGTTCGATAAAAATCATTAAAAACAAGTCTATCCTGTTTAATTTTATTATTTCTTTAAAAAGAAAACTGCGGACGATTTGGTGCATACTTTTCAATGTATCTCAGTAGTCTTTATTGATAATGAATTTCAATAGAAACCCACAATTGGTAACGTTTGTCAAACGTTTTGGAAGATAATCACGTCAATTTTATCAAAGTTATCTTAATCCTTCGAGACTACCCACTTCCTTAAAGGCTCTGTCTATCGTGGCTGTCAGAATACATAAAGATGTTTTGCAAGTCAATTTTGGTTTGAGTGACTTCAAACGTGAACAGTACCTATCGTATTAGTTTGTTTTTAAGAATAAAATATTACAGCTTATTGGAGTAACATGTTAGGTAAAATATAATTTCCAAGCTATACGCGAACACTATAAGACCTATTACATTAACATTATAAGACCTATTTTTATAATCACGTATGATGTACTTGCATTTAAAGTAATATTTATATTACTTACGACTGAAACTATTGTAATTCAAATTATTTTACTTCGTTATAAGCACTTTTGTATTTTCACTACTATAACATAAATTTCTAATACTTTGATAAAAGATTCAATTCGTTGAACTAGTTCAATTTACCTTCGTGAATATTGTATTAATAAGGTTCAAGGATATATTTTTTTCCGTTTGAATTTTCAACGACAGGGAATATACGTAGTATTACTGTTTCAGTCAATGATACATTTTGTGTAATTGCATTTGACAATGATTGAAATAAGTTATAGGCCTATGCCTATAACTAAAGAGTTCCTATCAACTCTTTGTGTTTACAGATTCGGCAGCACGAGTGTAACCCCCCTGGTGTTGCACACTTCCATAGGCCACGGTAACCACTGTCCATCAGGTGGGCTGTGTGCTTGTCTGCCACCTCAGTTGTATAAAACAGTTGTTGAAAAATACACATTTCCATTGCTCGGTCGTTTCGAACCTTGGCCATTACACTACCGACGTGAACCCACTACTAGCACAAGCAATTTAGCTTAGTTGGACAGGTTAACGAGAATATTAGTAATTTACCTGTGCTGATATTCCTCTTTAAAAAAAAAAGGCAACTACTAGTGACTCAATAAAGAATATAGTCATCTTAAATACTTTCATATACGCAAATAAAACAGTAAAAGCATCACCACTGGATTAATAAGAATCAACTTTTTTAATGAAATATTAAAGCCTTTTGCATCCTAAATATTCAAATTAAGATAGGAAATATACTGAATTGGTCTGGGCAGGGTTTGAACTCGCGATCTTTGCCTAGAGGGAGCAATGCTTTAACCACAAAAAACTAAAAATAAGGGATACATTTCGGTAATTATTGGCAAATATATTACTCCACAGAACTCTTAATCTAGCTTGAGACTAACGATACTTAATACATACAAAAATATATTAGATAATTCCATTTTTGATTACAGAATCGAGGGGTACAGAAAAGTTCAAGAAAATAACCGACTTTTCAGAGAAAGCCGTAAGAGAGATTTTATTTGAACAGTTGAGCCCGTAAGTAGTTTCACATATGTTGAAGAACTCACCTTTGGCAATTCTTGAAAACAACAGTATTAACCGTCAGTCTATTTTTATATTAATATATACTATACTAGCTGTTGCCCGGGGCTCCGCCCGCGTGGAATTCAGATTGGGCCAATAAATTGAGATGTTAGCTATCCTATATTTTAAAATGGACCATATTATAAATGGTTACAAAATTTTATCAAAATTCGTTCAGTAGTTTCAGAGTTTATCGCGAACATACATCGTGACAGGAAATTTTTATATATATAAGATAAGATTATGTATAGTAGTAGTATATTAGTATATTTTGTAAACCTATGTATAGTATTATTATATTGGTATATTTATTTTTGTAAACGTTTGTATAGTAGTAGTATATTATTATGGTTTGTAAGTATATTATGTATAAAGTCTTCAGAGAACCAGCTAAATTTAACATTTAATAAACATACAACATTAGGTCGTGGACGTGGTTAAAAATAAATAATTATTTTTAACCACGTCCATGACCTAATATTATTATTTCAAAAATTTTAAGTTTGGCCTAGTTAAAAATAACAAAGCATTTAAAGGAAACATTTTTTTTATGGTAAAAATAATCATTCACCAGCTTAATTTCAAGCAATCAGAGGTTAAAGAATAAACACACGTTAATAAAGAAGTTGCGTTGCCTCATTTTACTCGTACACGCCATTATAAACAAATTCTGAAAATCGTTTTCAATTAACATTATGTTTTGGAGATCTTTCAAGTTAAAGTTGAAGTATGACTGACGGCGAGATATTGCTTTTCATAGCTATTTTAAGACAGTATATTGTAATGTTTAAAAGTTGAAATGGGGCTTGACATAGTTTGATCGGCAACATTACTAATTATATTTTTGATATTTATTTGGTCAAAATGTTGACTCATCATAAATGATTTAAAAAAAACCGACTTCAAAACCAAATTGGTAAAAAAAGCTTAAAGTAACTGAATTTTGAGATTTTCGATCTGTTAGAAGTCGGTGCCAACTTTGTTTGCTGTACCTGAACGCAATGAACTGATGAAAAGTCTAAATTCTCTCTCTAAATACAGTTATTTTAAACTTCTTTTACCAATTTGGTTTTGAAGTCGGTTTTTTTTTTTAATTTTTTTTTCTCCTTTTAGTGGGCCAAGATTTGCCTTCGTAGTCCAAGTTTAATCCAGTCCTGCAAGCCATCAACCACAATTTACATCTTTTAGGACCATAATACATCCATTATGTTAAATGTAACTAATACGCGCTCCATCACCTTCGTGAGAAAGGAGGTTACAGCAATAGGCCTAATTGACGGGTCTGGTCTGTCGCCTTTCTTAGGCACAGGATGAACGAACGCAGTCTTCCACGAGGCTGGGACTTGTCTCGTGAAAAACTGTAATACTGGGCACAACTCGGGGTACAGTGCTCGAGCACCATCGCTGGTATACCATCCGGCCCACTCGACTTCCGAACATCTAGGGATTTAAGTTCCCGCCGGATCACCAGTTGCGTGATTTTTACTTCAGGCATAGAAGCACCACAGCTGGGAAGAAGAGGTGGCTCGGCATTCCCATAGTTCATAGTCGAGTTTGAAGCAAAGACATTACCCAAGAAATCGGCTTTGTCCTTAGAGCCATGGGCCAGACCACCGTCGAGTTTTTGCAGCGGCGGGAGGCAAGACTGACAGAAGTTTCCCTCAGCAGCTTTGGCGAGCGCCCAAAATTCACAGCTGCCAGATGGGTACCGTGCAAGTCGCTTGCCAATTCTACGGCCAGGGTTAAGTTCGATGAAATCGAACTTAGCCCTGGCCATCGTTTTTTTACAGGACCTCGAGGCGGCATTCATGTTCGGATCTTGATTGGCAAGTGCCTTGGTCCAAGCCATATACGCAGATTGTTTGCGGCCTCTAGCTTCTTTGCACGGTCTATTAAACCACGGGCATTTGCTCGCTCCTGTCGCGATCCAGCGGTTGGGAATATAGCATTCCATGCCCGCTAGGATCGCATCAGCGACTGCTGTTGCACAGGAGCTAAGAATTCTAGCAATCCCTTCAAGTCTGCTGACTTGTAGTGTCAAACATAGCGCCGCTGAGGTTGCCTGAACCACCGCGTACTAACAACACAACATATATATTAATTAATATGTATGTGCTGTAAAAGCTAGGTATTTTTTTATAAATTTTCACTCTACTGAAATTTTAATAGAAAGGCATTTGTTACAAACCCCCAGGACACGACATTATAACACAAACTAAGTAGGCGCATTTTCATGTAATTTTAAGGTTTCCCCTCAATTTCTCTTCAGGATCTCAGCATCAGATCCGGACTTCTGAGATATAGGACCATTTTGACAGTATACCCTATCCAACGCCGCAAAAGTAATAAAATTCCGTCCAAAACTGGCATAGATATCACGTAACAAACATTCATAAAAAAGCCAATAAGCGACAAACTGAGAACCACCTCGTTTTTTGAAATCGGTTAAAAATAAAATAAGTTCTTCTTCATCCTCTTCATGCGAGCGTTAATCCCAGTCGTATCTCAAGCTATTAACTTGGAGTTTTTACCAGTCCAACTGCGGATTTGGCTAAACTTCGACATTTTCTGTGAAGCGACTGCCTTGTGACCTCCACAACCCAAAGGCGATATCGAAGTATAGCAGGTAGACCAGTTGTTGGACTATTGAGGGCTCGAATTATCCGTAACAACTGCCATAGACATTCGTATGGCAACCGAGACCGACGGCTTAACGTGCTCTCCGAGGCATACATACAAATATTTGCACTGAACTGGGATCGATCCCACGCCTCCTGCGTAGCTGCCGCGTTCACTACCGCTACGCCACGGAGGCTGTCTTCACGCCACGGAGGATGTTTTTGTCAAAAATAAATTATTCATGCAAAATCTTTTATTAGTTTAGAGTTGAGAAATTGCCTAATTAACATTCACGTACAATTCAAGTGGATTCACTGAAAAATTTAAAGTTGATAAAGAGAGTCCATACTTCTCTGCCAAGCTATCCATTTAAACTTGGAAGCATTTTATACACGTTTAATCATAATTATTTCACTTTTAAACTAACATAACATAAACTCACGCCTTTAAAACTATCCTTATCATTATAACACAGATTTTTTTCTTAAAGTTCAAGTGATTTACTTTCGTAGAATATCCACTTATGTTTCAAATTGAGAATACGGCCTCAAAGTACAAAAAGTACTTGCAAAATCAATACGACTTTCCATGAATTTCTGTATATTGAACGCAGTACCTAGCAGTGAACTGACCTATCATTTATAACAATAGGTATTCAATCGTACAGCAAGCTTTGATTAATGTAACATGCAACTAATTACATAAATACAATCACTGATGACTATGTATCAATTAGATTAACTGCTTGTGAGGATGATTTGGCTTGTAATTGTATGATGAATGCTGTGTCATGCAGGTTACGGACTCTATGAACAATGATGTATGTATAATAAATGATTGCAGCGTGTGGAATCACAATTTATAATGATGAAGGAAATTTGCCATAAATACCGATATTGACCGATTTTGACCGATTTCTTCTTACTGTGTGGTAACTTTGTGGTAAAAAGCAATGCTGGTGACCCCTTATTGAATCTTAGATAATAGCTTCCTCATTCAAAAGTGCGAGCCGTTTCTTTATGCCCGTTAATAAGGACAGGCCACTATTAGGGATCCACTCTGTGAATCACTAATTCAATGAGAATACATTTAACTAATCTTCGTCAGTGATATTAAAATGGTTTGAGCCATTAATTTGTTATGAGGAAAGAAAAAGAACCAAACGTAAATGACATAAAACCTTCCCCTTTTTATTTTCACCGAAGGCATAGACCTTGTTAACAGCACTCAAACCAAGACCAATCAGCAAACAAGTAGCAAAATTAATGCAATCGATGCATCAACAAAGAACGGCAAAGTTCTACAAAGCTAGATAAGAGTTTCGTTCAGCTCAGTAAATAAAGTGTTAGCAACAGATTCTCCACTGAATGCTTTAGTTCAGTGTGCTCGGAAGTTACTTTGTGCTGCTTCAAACAGAAATTGATGTTATATAGAAGATATCTTGTCGATTTTGATGTATGAAGCGGTATTGTGTTAAATTTTTAATACATATTTTTATTTCAACAATCCCTTGAATATCTTTTGGGCGTTGGATAAACTCACTTACAAGTTGGTGTATCTGCTGATTGATGAACTAGACTCTGGAGCCAGTTTTCCTGTCAATGTCAAAGCTAGATAATAGCTGTTCCGAATTAGAAATTGCAAACCTTAAATGTTTTCTGAGAAAAAATGAAATTGCGGTGAGTAAGCACCTTTTAATTAAGTGTAGTTCGCATATATCTTATAAAACAGTGATATCTGTTTTTGATGACCGAATTAATCATGTCTGAATTCAGGTAACTTCCATATTCCAAGTGTAATGATTTTGTATTGGAAAGATATGAAAGGAGGTTTATACCCAACCCCTTCACTATTGTTTGTATAGTTTAAAAAAAAGGTAATGTGAGGTTTAGTTTATGGTTTGAGGATTGTCGTGGAGAGACGAGAAGAATTGGATTGGTATTGTAAAATGAGATTTAATAAATTAATACGGTATTATAGGTAATGTATGTATAAAGAAATAAAAGATAAGGTAAAGTACGATATTTATATAATAAGAATTATAATTATAGATGTGTAGTAGTTCAGATAGAAATACATTATTGTTTGATGGAGTACGCATGTTTTATTACTATATCTAGTTGGAATTGTGAATTCATCACACAAGTGGGGGAACGGGCATTAGCTCAGGACTGGGAAAAAGCGATGATGCGTAGTGTAGCGAAAAACAGTGAGGTGGACCAATAATTGACGTTTATACCGTTTTCTCCTTTGAGATGTAATAGGGGTAAAATTGAAGTGATTTTCAATTTTCCTCACTTTCTAACGTTGAAAGTGAGTGAAAATATTTTTCCAAGTAACAAGAGATATAAAAATGGTTTAATTAAACGGTATAATTAATTTTTTTTGTAACTGCTTTGTAAAAGTGGTTTAGAAATATAAGTTACATTGGCAAAAATTTTATTTTGACCGCTTGGGTTTAAGACACTGTTCAGAGTAAGCAAGCGCCCGCCGTTTGCTTATTATTTGGAAGATATGAGACTGATTGTCACTTCGCGTGACCATAGGGCTGGTCATTACTTAACTCATAGAAATTGCACTGCTAATCATTGTTGTAATGCGGCCAGCCTTCCGGGCACGCTACCAGTCAACTTCGATGGAGACAGATATTTTTACATGGAGAGAAATTCTTTGATGTCTAACTTGAATTTTTGTTTCATGTGTTCTTAACGATACGAATGCCAATTTCGGTCGCATCTAAAGCTCGCAACTCGAAGTCCAAGGTCCGTTCTCCTTTTGCCCTCTTCTGTCTCTCTCTCTTTTTTTTTGGTTAAAAATTGTAAACTTATTAAGGTCTTAATCAACAAAGATAGGATAAAATTTCAAAAGAGTTTTTCACAAATCCCTTTTTAAATCTTTTTAAGGTACATACAAACCTTTTATTAATACAAATACATGTTTAAACAACTGCAGCTACGAGGGATTTGAGCGGAAAATATATGGAGACTCAGCAGGATTGCGGCACATTGCGTGCTTAGCGGCCAAACAGTACCCTTGGTGATTCTATTTAATTTTATTTCGCGTAACTTCTGGCGTAGTAGTGTACTGCGGCGGATATTCGTATCCGAATTTTAGCCGCTTCCAGTTAGAGTTTATGGGTTCATTTTTGAATTTCGAATAGATGTAGTGTATTGTTTGTGTCATTTTACTTTTACCCACACACTCTTAGTTGTACCATTTATTAGTATATTGTTTGTATTATGATTTAAACAAATTGATAAATAAAAATCTTTATTTTGCCTGAACCATACCAGTTGATCAAGAATCATATTTCACATTGAGAATCTGATAATAATGGTCTAGTTCAATGTAATAATAAGTGCTAATAACTTAGTGTACACCAACAAGCTACCTATTCTTGCAATTTAGTCCAATATACTGATTGTCTGGAAGAGATCGCATACCGCGATAAGGCTGCCCATTGGACAACTTTTTGTCATGTACGTATCCTCTGTATATTTTCTTGTTTGTTGTATGTTTGGTGTGCAATAATAGTACCTTACTACAGAGGCTGGGAAGAAAGGGGTTACCGGCCGAAGACATATAGAGGATAGGTCTGAGGCAGGCAACCCCATATTTCCCGCCGAAGTATGTATAGTACTTTTCTCAAACAGGCAATGAAATTGGAGGACTTTGCCGGGCTAGGCCTGCAGGATTGTATGAAATTCCATTACCGACCTCTGGTCCTAGCCGCGCCTGAAACGTCATACTTCGCAGCCTATTAAGAGGAACATAATGTCAATATTTCATTGCATGTTTGAGAAAAGAGTATTTATCTTATTTTATCTTATCTCTATCCCAGCAGGGCATTCCGAATACACTCCATATGGATATTCGCTGCAAATTGAATAATAAAGACTATACTGAAAGCGTCCTCAAAACATCCTTACATAAACTCTGTCTTGAACAAGGTAAACGATTTTTCACGCCGTACTCGTAGCAGCGATGTCTTTTCTACAAAACACAAGTTCGTTTCTGCGTGGAATATTGTTCTCATCCGTGGGGTGTCTCTCTCGAAATATTGTAGCAAAATGCAATGTTACCGTCTCCACTATGGCGGGTGTATTGATGAATTCCTTTCTTCCTGTATGTACTTTGAGTACCGTCTATGTGTCCGTCTGACACATAGACGGTACTCAAAGTTTCATAAAAAAATCTTTGCCGTACAATTAAGACTTGAGTTTTATACTTGATAGACGAAATATCACGTAGAGCAAAATATAAAAAATAATCTAGATATATAAATTCTATACTTACTTCAATATTATAACTATCCGTCTGGTTCCTTCGACTCATACTTCATTATTCATAAATACATAGGTGCCTCAGTACCCGCTGAAATTCCCATTGGGTGATTTTAATTTCCGGCATGGAATTGCCAAACTACGAAATGGTAACGTATGGCATTCCCGTCTTCCAGAGTCGAGTTTGAGATAAAGAAAGTTTTCATCTATTGAAACTAGTATTCAATTTAATTCAAAATATTTTTTTAAAGTTGCAGCGTTTATTTTAGTCTTTGTCTCAACGAGTAAACTAAAAAGTAAGAAGAACTTCATTCACAGGAAATTTATCACATTGATGAGCTAATTGATGGATGAGCCTCAAAAACTATATATGTCAAACCAAAACGAGAAAATGTAGTAAGCGAATTGTAGAAATGATTTTTTATACAACTTAGGGGACAGGCGAGCACTGATGGCAAGTAGTTACCGTGGCCTGTGGAACGTGTGCAGCACCAGGGAAGTCACACTCGTGCCGCCGACCCTGTAAACACACGAGTTTTTGTGCGGTAGTATCTATACTGAGCGCACAGAAATTCTCCAGTGAGCTCTGGCTGCCCTACACAACGCCAGTAACACAACGAGAGTTAATATGGCCGTGGTATTCTGTAGGGCGGAGGTACTGCCCCATTCAGACTGCTCAATTGGAAACTGTGTATAAGACTATGATAACGACTATTATTACTAATCTATTAAAATAATCTATATAGAAAATAAAACTTTATGTTACAAGACCCTAGAAACCATAACATGTCAGAAGTTTTACATTAGAGGCTCGAGTTTAGGGTTGCGTAGTTTCTTTGCTTTGATTTGTGTTTCTGATTCTGTTTGAGGGAAGTAAAGTTCAACTAAGTGATATGCAAGATACATTATATGGCTTAAATTGCGATATGAAATATTCACTCTCACGGCACCACATGCAGTAACATGTTGTTTTAAAGATGAATACTTGATGTTACTGTTAGTTTTCCTCATAATTTTTATTTATAATCATCACCATCGCAGCGTAAAGGTTAACTTATAACAAAAATGTCTGTATGAGCTCAATGTTTGCTCTTGTCCGTATTTTATTTATTTATTTTCCGTTATGGGAGCGTTTGACCTATACAGTAATTATTTTGACTCATTTTAATATAAGAAAAATGAAAAGTAAAAGACGATCGTAAGGAAACTTCATAAATAAGCACCACGGAATACTATTACTGTTCCGTCGTACATTTGGTTGGCGTTTTTGTAACATGGGCCGATGCATCTTTTATTGTATTCTACCATTTTATGCATTATAAAATTAAGCCACTACTACTAAGCGAGTAATATGTATTACGAGGCGTGATTCCAACAATATTGATTTTTCCTATTTTACGCGACAGCTCGAATTCCTTCACATGGTTTTACCACTGACGAATAAATTGAACGATTTTAAAAAGTTCTACAATTTGATTTTTGTGGTTATACCTAATATTTAATACCTGAATGAAAAATTCACAAAAAGTACGAAATCAAATTAAATTATATTCAACCACTTTTATTTATAGAAATAAAAGATTTTAAACAGATTATTTCATGTATTTTATTGTCAAGAGC
The DNA here is from genome assembly GCA_949126895.1 of Eilema caniola. NCBI lineage: Eukaryota > Metazoa > Arthropoda > Insecta > Lepidoptera > Erebidae > Eilema > Eilema caniola. Next base: position 7,017,364 of record OX421460.1, on the reverse strand, counting down.
ACAACGATATAACCATATCGGAAGCAACCGACTTAAAACACATACCAAACTTAGAACATAATGCCAGTAAAAACAGTTGATTCGCAGCTTCTGCTGCATATTTTGCACAGAGCTTGCTTCCTTGCAACTTGAAAAGCTCCAGCTCCGGTTCTTTATTAACAATATTTATTTCTTACCACAGGTATATAGAGTTATTTAAACAGGACCTTTCTACCTTATACACTTGCAAAATATTATACTCTATTCAGTCTGACATTAGTAATATAAACATACACAGGCAGATTTTTTATTTTTTTTGCGAGATTTCTTCACAAAACACTGCCGGGTTGCGAAGGAAATGCCTTACGGAATGGTATTACACCCCGACATTCGAGACCAGAGACGACGCGCGTTTTTAATCGGTTTGAGTCTTATATAAAAAGAGTTTCAAAACATTGCCAAAACCTAGAGTGCGAAGTAGTGTAAGTGACAGTGGCTATGATCGCTTACCCGTGTAAAAACTAATATAGCGCAACTTAATTAATGATCTTCTTGTAGGCGGTATGTATTTAATTAGGACTTGTCACTCGCACACTTCCTCGATCGATTCCTTCGACTTTGAGCGTTGTAAAAATATCAAACTCTATTAATGAAATGCTTCGATCTATGCATGAAGTCAAATGATCTGTGATTATGAAATCAAATCCTTTTTGCTTTTGTCGTTAATCTTTCTCCTACTTTACAATGCTTAAACAGTCCATGTACAGTCAGCATCATTAAAATGTTGCTAACAAGAGTAGTCAAAATAATACAAATACCAAAATTCCAATTTTATATTGGTTATTAGAGTACTCAAATTGTTGTAAGTATCGAGAGTGGTCCAACTATCTTATCAATCGGTCTTCCAGAATTATGTAAGTTAGTAGAGTATTCATATTCATATACACAATCACGCCGGTCGATGGTATCCAGGCAAGTATAATTTCAAAAATCTTGACATTCATACTTTTCTCACTAACGCAAGTTGATAGTTCATGGCTTATTCAACTGTCAACTTAAAAAAAATATAAAAGACATTGTCAATTGACACATTTTGTATCTTTTTCTTACTCATATACCCATCCCTTATCATCCCGCCATTGTGTGTAAGGGATGGCTTTACAAGTAAGAAAAGGATACAAAATGCGATTAAATGACAATGTCTAGATTTTTTGAAATTATACTTGACTGGATACCATCGACCGGTGTGATTGTGTATATGAATAAGAATACTCTACTAACTGACATAATTCTAGAAGACCGATTGTTAAGATAGTTGGACCACTCTGGACACTTACAACTATTTGAGTACTCTAATAACCAATATAAAATTGGAATTTTGGTATTTGGATTATTTTGAGTACTTTTGTTAACAACATTTTAATGATGCTGACTGTACATTGTACAGCCCGTTTACTTGACATACGTTACGTCATCGACGCCAGGAAAAAAAAACAAAATAAAAAAGTTACAGCAATTTTGTGTATGAAATACTTTATTAATATAATACGTGGTAATTTGGTATACATGTGTGGTGTCGTGTAGTAATAGAGCTATTCTCTGTCACTTGAATTTACCAAAAAATAGCAAATTAGGGCTTTCATATTTGGCATACGGATTCCTCAATCGAAAAAATGTATTCATGCCACCATAATGCTTTTAGTAGTCATAGCAATCACAAGGGTTCCGCATTGACTACAGAGCTCAAAAAATGTCGGAACATTTCGCATGAAAACTGATGGTATTTTTACAGGACTGCCTAAAAGAAATTTATGTGTACAGGGGTTGATGAATGTATGATTTTTTTATACCACTATAACTTCTAAATGCCCAAGCCGAATTAGATTTATGGTATATTGTCGGAATCCTAAAGGTCTCTACACACTAAAGTCATCGGTCTATTAAAACTTTAATCTGACGGTTTGCTATTCATTGTTCGTTTATTGAATTGTTTCGGTGTATAGTAATTGTATGTTAAAAGGAATATTTACCATCTTCTTAAAAGGAGTATTAATTAGTAAAATCGTCTTAAAACAGACAATAATAGCGTTAGATTCAAGAAAACGACGATTAAGAGATAATATACGATAATTTCTTCATGAGCAACGCTAGTTTAAATAGTCTGATGACCTTAAATAGTTTCGAAAGGCGGAGAATGGGATGCTTGAGCGCACATTGGAAGAGGCTTATTTCCAACAATAGACAATGGTACGCCAAGAACCCCATGTATTGTAACGCCGCAGTTCCTGGGAACACCGCTTACAATCTCTTCGAATATCTGGATTCTGGGTGGTGACATCTCGAGTGATGTTCAGTACCGCAGTCATTTAGCAAACAGGGTTAAACTGGCATCAAAAAACGTGGAATGCTTAACAGGGCGAAGCAGTACTTCAGTGAGGGACAACGACTCCTTCTTTATATGGCACAGGTTCGGCCCCACATGGAGTATTGCTGTCACCTTATTACTGGAATGCCTGTATACCAGCTTGACCCCTCTGACTCGGTGCAAAGACGGGCCTTAAGACTCGTCGACAATCCTATACTCGCAGGCGATGTGGAACCTCTCAGCATCAGAATAGACTTTGCCTCTGTATGTGTGTTCTACCGCCTATGCAATGGTCTATGTTCAGATGAGCTGTTTGACATGATAACCACGGCTACATTCTATCATCGCACCGCTCGCCATAGGCAGGGAATTCATCCTCACATATTGCGACCGGAAACGGTGCACACCGTGCGATTTGAAAGGAACTTCATCCCACGCACGCTCTGGTTATGAAATGAACTTCCTACTATGGTTTTCCCAAGCCGCTAAAATATGGGGCTCTCCAAAAAGGGCTCTTCAGGGCCCTGGTGTTGCATACGTCCATAGGTCACGATAATCACTTTCCATCAGGTAGGCCGTGTGCTTGTCTGCCACCTAAGTGGTATAAAAAAATAGTTTATTGATTTTCGTTGAAATTCTTACAAAATGCTTCGTGAGGTGAGATAAAATATCTTGAGCGATTGGGTCGAGAGTGCAAACCGTGCGTCAGAAGAGCATAATGCGTAGTCACCGCTGGCGAAAGTGAATGTATTAATGAATTATTTATTTCTTAGAAAATCGTATATTAAGATCGTATAACTAGATTACAGTCACGCACATACTAATACAAATTTGTGTAAAAATATCTATGTAGGTTTTATATATACATATTATAATTTGAAAAGATTTATTTTGTATGTTATCGTGACTTTTGAAGCTACTGGGCCGATTTTAAACATCATTTCACCGATATAAATTAAAAAAATAACCATGTTAACATTTTTTTGTTCTGAACGATAAGTCCGGCTGTAGCTGAAACTCACATTTTTGTTGTATTTTTAGCTTGAACCGAAATTGAAACTATGTTCATATTGTCCATACTACAGTGATAACATTTGATTTGGTATTTTCAGGGCCCTAAAATAATAAATCTGTAAAAACATAAATAAAAACGGCTAAACTTAACTACTTGTCAACTACAATTGCAACTAAGAACAAAACTAAGAACTAAATATTCTTAAAGCATATTTTCCGTATACCTACTTTGTCGAAGGAACCGTCTGCAGCGATTGAATAGTGAGGCAAGCTTGAGTAAACAATCTTTAGATAGAATTTCGTGAGAACCTTTTCACTTAAGCTTAAGAATACTTTGTTTTGCTATGCCTACCATGTTGGTTTTTAAATATACAGGGATTATAAAATATTTTCACGAATCTGTTTATCGTGACAATGTCCGCGTTATAATAGATATCAAATCATTTATGTATTTTGTGACGTGTCAAATACGAATATAAATTAGTAAACGAAATTACTAATATCTTCCTTAACCCCTCAAGCTAAACATTGCTTGTGTAAGAAGTGGGTTCACGTTGGCAGTGCAACCTCTCGATTGTAAAGCCAAATCTTCGTGTTTTTGTTATTTGTTGACTTAGAAATAGCTCTGTTTTAATTTATTTCAAAAGTTTTAGGATACTATTCAGGAAGTTATATTTTAATGAGTATTGTTATAATAATTATGAAAGCCCACATTAGGAGCTCTCAATGATTGAGATTTTTAGAACTGTATACAATAAACAACAGAAGATTAGACTAGCACTACACACGCCGCAAAAGTTTTGTTAACGTATTTATCTACTCTGATACTATAATACAAAGATTATAAAATTGAAATTAGAACTCTTATGACAAACATTACGCACAGGCCAAAAAAAAAGTTTTATTACGATACAGGTCTTGTATGGACACCTATATCATAATATAACTTTTTAATCATAACGATACACCTATACAATCCCCATCTGGACTGAACCTCTACTTTAAAAAAAGAATCCGCCATTTCGGAAGAAAAAAAAAAGAAACACGCATGCGCAATCGAAGTTTGTGCCTTGGCGCGAATATTTTTTTTTGTTCTATACATTTAAATAAAACAAAGTTTGGTTTGGTTTGTAAAATAAATTAGTTTATGTATTATAGTATGAGAGTAGATAAAGTAGTGTATGACACTGTACATAACTTGGTCTTATAACACTCGTGTGATAATATAAAAAAACTCGCCTACGGCTCGTTTTTTTAAAACACACTCGTGTTATAAGAACCCTTATTATGCAACAGTATCATAAACTACTATTAATCGATTATTTGAGCGATTTAATTTGACTGCATTTTTTTAACAATGATGACATGACGGGTTCTTGCCGTGATCCGTAACCGGCCGCTAAGTATAAGGTTTATTGAAATTCATTTCAGACTCAATTCCCAGGAGCTGAAACTCTATGGTACCTGCAACCTTACTCATTGATGTAAATTTCAATCGAAAAATTTCAACATCCAGAACAAGACTTGAATCTGCTATCGGTGCCTTTATAGGAATTCCACAATTCCGCGCTGCGTACAACATAAAGCTGTTGTACAAAGCGCTGTCCGTGTGGAATACCGGAGTTTAAGTATATAATATGCCTTTGTAATTAAAATATTACAATGGCATATTATATACTTAAAAAGATAGTTCATCAATAGTCTAACGTAGTATACTAGGAATAAAATACCCGTAACTTACTTTCCTAGCTCGACTATATTAGGCAAAGTCTGCCCGTATCAGTAGAGAGCTGAAGGACGACACAAGTAAAACTTGTACCTTCGTATTGTGAACTCTCGAGATAAAACTTTAAGCGTACTTCAATCTAAGTATTAAGCTTTAGCGCTGGAGTGTGCAATGTGCATTCTATAAGTAAGATATTTTAAAGTTACTTTCCAGCGATACTATGTATAAGAAAAAGATAAAGATGAAGTAGAAATATTTAATGAGACCAAAATATGGAGATTTTACTAAAAGGCTTTTTATACGGTTGACAATATGGCAGTAGCATTTAATATTGAAGGCGTTCAAGGGCTAGGGTGACTACTTGCTATCAAATGCATCGAAAATTTTATTGTCATCTTACTTGTACAAAAAACGTTGCCTAAAAATGTTTTACTTTAGATGTTTTACGTACTATAGATATTCTCAGACAATGTCAAACAAGTTTCTCAGCAAATTGATTTTTATTTTCTAGCAAGGTAGGTTTTTTTGAAGTCGGTTCATAAACAACTAGTCTTAATCAGCACTTGTACCCTAATAATAATATTAGTTCTTTTTATAAACTGTCTTCCTACTGGGCACGAGCCACTCATCAGTATGAGAAGGGTTAGTCTATATAAATAGTCCACTTCGCTGACCCTTTTGCGTACTTGACAAACCTTTGAGAACATTAATGAGAACTCTAAGGTACACTGGTTCTTTGTGATCTCTTTACACACAGTTAACGTAATTGATAATTTATTTTTAATTGAAATTTACTTGAGTAAAAACGAACCGTCAGTTTATTATGTTCTAGCTGTTTTATTTTAACCCGGAGCTGAAACTAAGGAGTTTCAAGTATATACTTTAATTCAATGTAATTCGGATACAGTTTAAGCATGAAGTAATGCGTTTTATAAATATAGCTGTATCCGATATTCCTCCTACCCCCCGAGCCAAACTAAATTATTTGTTTTATGAATGGGATTATGGCGATAGGATAATGATCATGATTTAAAACTGGAACTTCCTGAACCATCAAGCTACCGACGATATTAAGGGCTGTTTTTCTTGAAAAATTCTTGATAAAAAAAAGTATGCACTAAATTACATTTTAAAGAATTTCGCTATTATTCAATACTTGAAACATCATCACAAATTCTATGGCATAAACTTAAGAAACCAAAGACGCTCTATCGACCATAAAACTTTTAGTGAGTAACAAAAACAGCTACACTTTTAAACATGACAGATTACATGTTGCTCACGTCTTGGGAATATGAAATGTTAAACATACCTTCAACTTCGGCACTTTCAAATATAACTTTACAGTATTTTACGTTGAACTAAGTTTAAACGGTTTTCTTTGGCTTTCGCTTAGAATGTTATATCGGAGTAAAGTTTCGGTCAATGTCCTTGGAGTTTTATCGTTAGTCATTAGACAGAGTAGGTTTGAAATATTAATTGCTATGTTTTGACGATTCAATATCTTTGAGTTATTCTTGATTTGAAGAGAACACTAAGATTCTATTAATTTTAATAATATGAAAGTTTGTAAAAATGTTTGCATTTACGAGCAACAGCTAGAATCATCTAGCTGTTGCTCGTATTTTAAAATAAAGAATTTAAGCGTTATTTTTTAACGATATATTTATTGTTGTTGGTATGAAAAACGTAATATTTAATTTCGTTTTTCTTCTAATTTTTACCCGCGGACAAATAATCTAAATTTTCAAATGCGATACAATTCGTTAAACACCAACAACCCTCAGGCAAGACCTAGATATATTTTCTCTAGCACTCTTTTTATCCCGAATAGCCAATAAAATATTCTCAGTTGAGAGCAAAACGGATTACACCACAAATACCGATGTGTCACAGTGATTGTCACATTTGTATCTTTTACGATCCCCAATGACGTTGCTACGGACACTTGGGAGGCTCTGTCTTATAATTTGGTGACCTTTGCCGTGATAGTAAGTAAAATAAGAGTTAGATTAGCCCTGGCCTTTTAAGATTTTCTTTTGGCTATAATAAATTCAGGTTGGTTAATTGATCTAATTTTGGAATAGTCACAAAACCGCTAAAAGGGTTGACAAAGTTTGATCTCACAAATCTTTTAGTATTATTGAACTTGTTAGGTTTTTCTTTTATTTCTTTTGTAGCTTTACAATAAAAAAACATTTTTGATTTTATCATAACTATATTATTAAAAAAATCAAGATATAACGTGAGCAGTTCTAATCCTGAGTGTAGCCTCGTGCTAGTCGGTAGTCTATATTAAAGATCTATATTATATTGAAAACTTTTGTTTCAGATTACGCCCTCCGAGAACTTCGAAACTTTTAGGCAGTGAGAAGTGATTATGAACTTAATTCAACCCCGAAATGTAGGTATTTAAAGGCAAGACAGATGAATCCCAGTTGGCTAATATTCATCGCAGCATCGTTTTACCATACAATTCAGGACTTGAAACTTTTTGAAGATATTACAAGTTGAATAATCTTGAGTTTCATTTGGGAAGAAAGACTCATCTACTTGAAAAAAGAGTCTTAGGGGTGTTGGAGATTTTGCTTTGGGTTTTGTAGAACCATTTTGCCGTAATGAAGCTCACCTCTTAAACCTATTAATATTTTGAGAATTCAAATTGGTAAAAAACCACGATAGAATAAAAAAAATAACACCAGGACTATAAAACTTAAATCTTCAAGTCAGTCAAGAGACATAGTAACATACCATAATATATCATATTTTAAGTGTTAAGGTTAGCCTAATAACCTTAACACTTAAAATATGGTATATTAATACACTATGTCATGACGAAAATATTATCGTGGCATTTTCATTTCGCGGACGTAACAAGACCCTTATTCCTGAAATGTCATAGAGCACATAGGAATATTCAAAGTTATGACTCAAAAATCTTCCACTTAAACGAGCGAATCCGAAACGTTTATAGGAGAGGTTATATTCAGCAGTGGACTATGTGTGGCTGATGATAATGATCGTCCAGCTTAGTTATACCTTTGCAAGCCATCCATTCTATGAAACTTTCACATTTATTATAATAATAGGATATCATGCATGCTAAGTAACTTTACCAAGATTTAGTTTAGAGTTGAGGATAATTATAGACTTAACGATAAAAGGGATTTTGTAGATAGTTTGAAATTAGGAGTGAACACAACTTTTGGAACTCAAACAAAAGTCTGAAATATAATTTTCCCTTTGCTGTATTAAAGGAACAAACAGAAGCAATTCCCGCTTGATATTAAGTGGTTAAAAGTGTGTTTACTATACCAGTAGTATTAGAAATTCCTCTCGAGCGTTGTTTACTAAATCGATTTCTAAGTAGATCGTTTTTTTTTGACCAGTAGAAATAAACCTATAAAAGTATACTTCCACTTTTCTGTTAGCTCTTGCTGTTTTTCTCAACATTTTCACAAAAAAAGGATTATGTTTTTGTTCTCGTTTCTGCTAAATGTACAAACTACAAACTTATTTCGATGCTTGATAATAATTTAGATTTATTTTAATTACAAATTTAAATGCACAATAAAATATAATGAGTTAACTAAAGTTCTATCAAAACTTACCTCTCCTCATTTATACTTTCATCGTCTTTATGTCCAATATAAACAAAATTATTTTGCCATATCACACTCTCCTTGACGGTGTCGTGACTTGGATGGTGATAACTACCTTCCACATAAGTACTACGTTTATGTGTATCTAAATGAATTTATTATCAACAAAACTGAGCTTATAGCGGCGCCTGAAATTAATCCAGTAAGTCATTATGATTTAAAGGCCATACCAGAATCCTGACATAACATAACCAGGTGAGATAAGTAATTTCACGGTGAACCTCTGAATATGAGTCCTGGGACTAACCCAAACCGTCCCACTCATAAATATAACGCGATATTACCTCTTATAATATGTAACTTGTGGCTGAAAGACAAAATTCAGCCAAACAATTTTGGGCCTTAACACTTGTAATGAAAGTTGTAAATAGGTTTAATGGTGTAGTTAACAAATGTACGTAGGTCTTAAGTAATATGTTCTCACATTATTCTTGGCTAAGACCGTTGCTGTAAATTAATATTTTTTTGAGAGCTTCGTGAGTAATAACTATTAAATATTTTATCGATTTCCTTGTTGTTTTTTGAGAGATTTTTTATCATTAAGTACTGACCTAATTTGTGTATTATTTAAAAATCCTTATGTATCCTGAGTACGTACATTCATGTTAGGCTATCTTATTTATATCGAAAGAAATTGCTTATTCGTAAATACACAGATAAGAAAAACTATATGTGTATTCACAAAATAAAACTTAATTAAGAACCTAAACCATACAGAATCCTGGACAGATACATAAGTCGTAGATGTGCTAAATAAGGGTGCTTATATATATAGAAGCTATTATGCCTACTTCGACCAACCGGTGAGCGTGGTGATCAGCTTTGTTTAAACTAGTAGAATGTGTATAAAAGAACTTTCATGGTGGACAGTCTTGTTGATATCTTTTGAAATCTATCATCATCATCATCATCATCAGGCTATATTAGTCCACTGCTGGACATAGCCCTCCCCCAATGAGCGCCATAGCGCCCTGTCTTCAGCTTGCCGCATCCAGCATCTGCCTGCAGTCTTTCTTAGATCGTCATCTCACCTGGTCGGAGGGCGTCCTACACTACGCTTGCCGAGTCGCGGTCACCACTCAAGAACACGTTTACCCCAACGGTTGTCGGTTCTTCGTGAGATATGGCCAGCCCATTGCCACTTCAGCTTGCTGATTCTTTGAGCTACTAAATCTATACCTACTATGTATCAAGAGTTTACTTGTTTATTTGTTTGGTTGTACGCGCTAATCTCAATACAAATACAGCAGGTTTAGTAAATTATTTTTATGTTGAATAGTCAGGTAAGGTTTCTATTGCAGTGCAAGTAAGACAGTGTTCTATTGTATGCAATTAAACACTGCCAAAAAATTTAGGTTGCATAATTACGTTGTTGAGAACATGTTTTTTAAATATAGAATGACAGCCCGTCAAAAAATCGTACTTTAAATCTAAGGTATAAAAACCATCATTTCAGGTGCCAACAATGATCAATACTAAAATGGTCGGACTAAATTCGCTTCAGATGTACGAGGAATCAATCTACGTTAACAAAAAACTTCAAGATTATGATATTTTGAGAGCAGAAGTTATAAAACTTTTACATTAAATCAAATGCCAGAACACATACCGTTTATTCCCTCACGGGCTAATAACGCATTACAATATCATATCACAGAATTTTCCCGAGACTTACACCTGAGTTACTTGAAATTGTTCATTCGTAAACGGACCTCAGTCGTTCAGTGAACCGCTGTTATCTACGTTGCGTCATACTGAATGAATCAACGAAAACAGTAGAGCAATACGTTCAGAATTTTAAGTCTTCGTGAAGGTTTATCATTTTTTTTCTTTATCGGCTAATGATCAGATATTTTAAAATAATAACTATCCGGATTTATTTACTTTTTTTAGGCAATGACGTAATATATCAATAGATACGTCTTTCAGAAACATGGCGACCTTAAAAATGGCTTAAAACACTCAGTACAAAAAAAATATGACTACGTGCTAATAATACTTCAATATTATTAATTTATATGAATTATTTTATTATTTATTTCAATAATATTATTATTGTAAAGAATTTATTATGAAAGACGTGTTTTTTTGGTACCTAACGCTCTATCCCGTCTCCGATTGGTGCATAAAATGAACATGAATAATGAAGGTCTTGAATGGAATCACGAACAACGCTACATGATTATGTAGCATTACTATACATATAAACTCCCAAACGAATGCAAGTATTCATTTCATGCATATAAATACAAACTGCCGCAACTCAATTTTTCTGCCCCATACTTCATAACGGGTCGCATAAAACATCGGCCAACCTCATCCCGATAGTTCTAACATCACACAAAGTTCCGTTACGTAATAGCATTGAATAATTCAACACACCAATATCTAGTTGGTTTAAAAGTAAAATTTTAAATTTACTCTCAAAGAGTGTTCGCGTCAAATTTGCTTAGAGCAGACAGGTTCCCTTACGTGGATGTAGTGGTTCGCTTGTGGTAAAAGTTATAGAATGTTGAAGTATTTTGTAAAAACGTAATAATATTATACGTATTTATTTAACTTAAAAATACAGTTAGTTCCTGAGATTGAATCGTTGTTCGTTACTCTTTCATTTTTAGATTACAATCTGAAGGATTGTATTATTTTGATTAGGAACAACATTTTCTTGCAGCTATAAATTCGTATGAATGCGACAAGAGGATCGGAATTATATTGATTGATTTTTGGAATGAAGGTTTAACAATATACATTCAAGGTTGAATGCGTATGTCAAAAATTATTTTCTATCAGCACAGACTAACTACCTATAAAGAAAACTTATTTAAAAGAATTTAAGATACTAACAGTACCAGTAATTCTAAAGTAACCTGTTCTTCTTTGTAGAACTTTTTTCTTTTTCTTTTTTTCCTTAAGCCTCATACTTGAAGCATACCACAATGTTAGTGTTCTCACGAAAACATTTTATATAAGCTTAAGCGAGCGTGATGTCTCCATGATTTCCTGGTATTTTCTACCTATTGTACGTGGAGTATTAAAACTTTGGTTTTTAAATATTTTACAGAACCATTTAATCGTAAATACAGAAAATTGTTATATCATATATTATCTAATGTTAGTTTCTTCATGTAATTAAAAAAGAAAGACATTCTAGCACCCCATACGCACATTCCCGTAGCGTTCATGTTACATTTCTCATAATGAGCAGTTTAAAACTATAATTATTATCTGTGCCAAACTTCACAAAGATCCTTTCAGTCAGACTTAGTAATTGAGTGCCTAATATTTATGACATCAAGCTAATTACTTCGCATGAAACATCAAAAGTCAAAAATCTTCTAGTTGTTTTTACGTTCTTAATATACCCAGCTCCCACCAATTCACTACTCTGAATAATAAAATAAATATAAAAGTAGCTTAATTATATTATAATTGGACTCGTAATGAGAAATAAATATTATATTCAAATATTATTAGAATCATTATTCATGAAAATGTAGTAATGTGTAAAATTCAAATTATTTTTAGTATTTCCAATTGCGCCTTGTTGACTAGTTGACAACGAGCAAATAAATTAATAAATTGACACTACAATACTGTTTCCAGCAAATCAATTACGAGAAGTTAACATTATCAATTTGGTCCCACCGGTTTCGACCTGTCCTTTCTTCAATACTTATGAGATCTTTTTTGTCTAGCCAAACTATTTCAATTTACTGTTTCAAGCTTTTTTTCCAGTCCTGACGTTTACAGTCTTGCGACGTGTTCTAATCACTACTGTTTGGCTTAGTATCATGGTTTGTTAATACATTCTACAAGCTTTTCCCTATTGAGCTCGATAGACAATAACTTTTCACTGACTACGAAATATCACACTCAGTACTAATGAGCAGTAGTTGCTACCAGGTAAGTTAAAAAAGAATCCATGTAAAATATCTTCCAGATTATTTTTACACGGAACAAAAAAATGCCTATACAAAATAGTTAGCTCCGTTGTTTGTTGAAGGTTACAATAACATCACTGTCATTAAGCTTTATGTCCTTGTTTACGGACTTTTCTGTAGCTCACTGTTTTTTTACAGAATTTTTCCCCATTTCTGAAGGTCCACTGCGTTGTTTGAGGAAGTGGGTGTTGCTGACCAGTTACATGGAGAAAAATCTTCTTGCTATAAATCTTTGAATTTGAATGTATCTAAATCAGATGAAAACAACCAGTAGAGTGAAACGCAAGTTAGGGTTTACGGTATAAGTATAGGAATCTAATAATATATTGGCCCGAAGTCGAGTCGACTATATAAACAATGGATGAAGCGTTTATCACTAACTAGCAGTTGCCTGCGACTTCGTCCGCGCTAAGCTCGAACCCATATATTAACTTAATTATTCTTCGTTATATTTTCAATTATTTTTAATGAAGAAATTCTACTTCAAGCGGCTGACAAATAAGTACATAGCTAAAATACCGAAAATGATGAAATTAGCCAGGCTTCTTCTATGGACATCGCAAAAGCTGTCAAAAGGTTCTGAAACCGTAATTTAGCTTATATTACGTATATAAAGTTTGCAACACACGCGTTACTGTCTCCAATTCCCATACATATATGGACTATATTGTAGTTCATAAAATACTAGCATGTTCCCGTTTATCAGTAAAAATGATAAATCGCCCAAGCTCAATGCAGTTAGGTTTCGTCGATTACCTGGAGCAAAACCCGGGAACAACAACAACAACTCAAGGTGATTCTTCAAATAAATCCTTGCTCACTTAATATGTATGAGCACTTGTCTGCTCGTACCCTTTGTTGCACGTGGTTACATGATACGTGAGAACGTTTAATTGCTTGTGCGGCAATTTGCGAACTAACTATTAAATTATTTATTTTGCAGCTAAATAAAGTATTCGAAATGCTGACATGGATACTATATATAAAACTAATGTACGAGTACTGGCTCGTACACAATAATTGTCTTTAAATAATAAAACCCTCGGTAGCTTAGTGGCTAAGGAGTCGGGGTGGTCCCGGGTTCGAATCCTGGCCATTACACTACCTATGTGAACCCACTTCTAGCACAAGCAATTTACCTTAGTTGTAGTAATAACTAATATTCCCGCTGACCCCTTAACAGGAATATTAGTAATATCGGTTGCTTTTTTATTTTCCTTAAAAAAAACTTCCTCGCCTATACAAAAGGCCTTGTCAGTATAACGCATCATACGTCGCTTGATTCGCCTTAGTTTTAACTGAATCTTTTTAGTTTTTCGTAAAATATTGTACATTACTACTATGCGAGCCATGTTCCCTTAAACGTAATTAAAACCACTTAAAACTTGAAACAATTTCTACAAAGTTACACTTTTGTTATTGAAGAAATCTTAATCAACAAACAATAATGAACACAATCCTACCGCAATATACAGCTGTCAAATCTATTCAAGAGTAGCGTATGTGGGCGGAGTTTGAGAGATTCCAATTTCATTTAGTTTGCACATCCGCAATTCTACAATAATATAGCACTAGCGTCGAATTCAAGAGTACAAAGCATCAAAATTTCAATGTCGATAGATCGGAATTAAAATCAATGAGTAAGGCCCCAGATAAATGCAAATAGCAATATTAAACATACAAACAACAAATGAATGTCTAAATACTAAAAGGGCACTTGTCACTTTTTTTACCCAAAATACTTTTATCGTTTTAATATCTTGGCAACACCCATTTACACTGTTTTCCGTCGATAAGGCACTTGTCCATGCTTTTTAGACGTCATGACAGGACTGACAACATTCAAATAAATACTAAAACGACACTTGTCCAAACACACGTGCCCTTTTAACAACTAATTTGTGAACGCTTCAACGTTCAACATGCAGAAGAGTATCTACGAAATCAAATTAAGAAATCTAGGGTTTCTGGAGAAAGTCATAGGAATTGGAAAGGGCGTTGCGTAAAGGTATGCGGGGCGACTTGCCCCGCATACCTGTACAAGATGTTTATTACTTGAGACAACTTTCCGTTAACACATTTGGCATTTATAACTTTGGCAATGACAAAGTACACACTTATGTGTATCATGAAGGCACTGCCCGCAAAACACCTGATGATGTATGTTCCTTGCTATGGCATTATTTACAAAACTTTTTAGATAGAGACTATCGTTGTCAAACCAAAATCTGCTATGTGCCAAAATGATCTTTTTGAGATATTGAAAAAAAAAGTTCTCCTGTAAAATTTTATATGAAGGTGCATTTTAAAAACTATATCAAATGAATGCTATAGAAATTAAATATGAACTGATTTGTTATTTAACGACAGAAGTTTAATAATTTTATTTTTAATTTTAATAATAGCGTAAATTGTGCACATAACAGATTTTAAATGGTCATTTTTTAGGCACATAACAGGTATTCAATAAAAATATATCTGATTTAAAATAGTATTTTAATGAGTAATATTGATAAGAAATGAGTAATACAAATAACTAATCAATAATAATAATAGTATTTAATGATTAATGATACTAATAGTAGAATTTAATTAATAATAAAAAAATAACTAAATGAAAACAAAAATTAATCGGATTTAAATTTGAGACAATCATAAAATGAATGGTAATCACGGTCTATGACAGGTTTTAGTTGTTTTAATTGATCGAACTTGGATTTAGTTATTTCCAATGGCCCATCATATAATGCCGCAGGTTCAGAATACCCTTGGTGAATGTGCCTTCGTTGCGGAAGAATTGCATAATTCTGTGGGTGACGAAGTTTGAAGTATACTTCACCAGTATAACTATATAAAAATGCTCTGACATCATTGACCGTGGGATCACCCTTTCTTCTGCCTGGTCTGATAGACTGATAATTGGTGGGTAATTTCTCATAGTCCTTGAAGAAATCATAGTGAAGAACTAGAGTTCTTAGAGTCAACTTTCGGCCTAAACAACCCTATGACATTAGAATGTCATAGGGTTGTTTAGGCCGCGCCTGACGCATTCTTGTAATATAATCCTGAGGTGCATAAATAGGGGGTTTTATGTAAGGTTCGATAGTGGAGTGGACACTATCAACCTCCATCATAGTGTGTCCCTTTTCTGAAATAATTTGTTCCACCGTTACTTTAAAAAATAAGCATAGTCATACAATGCACTACATAGAACTTTATTTCTGTTTTGGTAGTTGCATCCATCACTAATTATCGTGATGTGTTTATAAGCTCTGCATTTAGTTTTAAGATAATATAATCTATTACACAGCTTGTAAATTCATTGGATGTGACTCCTCCATCAGCTTCATGCCAAAAATAAATAGCGACGTCTCTAGTACCAGAGTTGTAAATTGTAAAATTATGACATTGTAATTTTTGTTTATAATACAGTGCACCAGCAAGTAATTTTGGTGCTAAAAGAACACTTTGCACGTCAACAGTTATCACTAAGCTATCCGGGTTATTTTTCAAATTTTCTATTACTGTATTCTTTGCATAACGTGCTTCATTTTTTTTTGGATATGAGTATCATAGTCTTCTTGTGGAACATTTTTTAATTGATAACTAGAACAAACATCGCACTGATCCTTTCGTGGTTTGTGAATGGAAATATTATTGCGTCTTAATACACTTAAAAAAGTATTTCTTGAGACTGGTTTCTTATTTTGTTCAATACACCAGGCTTTGTAAACTGCATGTATGTGCAGATGGGATCGAAAAGTTGACTCAACGTAAATTCGCTGTGATGTAGCTCGACAACAAAGAATTATAACTCAACACATAGCAGATCAAATAAAATATGCTATGTAGCAGAATGCCACATAGCAGTTTTTATTTGACAATAATGTTGCTGCTGCACATAGCATATTTTTAAAGGAGGTTGTAGATTGTCACCCAGTGCTCATAGACACATAGCAGTTTTTTTATACGGTAGATAAATCAGTGTTCTATGCGCCGACGTCAAAAAGTTAAAATCTCGAAAAAGTGCACATAGCAGATTTTGGTTTGACAACGACGCTATGATGAACTTAACTTATTCTGCGACAATTGTGCAGGTCAAAACAAAAACCATGCCATGATAAGATTCCGGATGGCACTTGTTGAGAAGAAAATGTTCAAGAAAATTTACTTGTACTTTCCATTTCGTGGGCACTCTTTTCTTCCATGCGACCGCAGCTTTGGGCTTATCAAGAGGAAATTGAAAAATACTAAATACTGTTGATGAATATGTCAGGTCAATTATTATGGAGTGTTGGCAAATAAAAGACAAGTTTACTGTCTACTTAGTAGAACAGAAGGATATTTTGAATTTCCAGGAATAGTTTCCTAAGTTTTATTATAAAACTAAACTGTCTAATGCTATGCAGCAGAGAGACTTGAAAGAGAAATTTATGATCTCAAAATATCATCAGTTTCAGTTCAATGCAGCACAACCTCAATGTTTGGTTGTAAAATAATTAATTGATGGCCTTGTATCTCATACATTTAATCTTAGAAAACAGAACCAGTTGAACCTTCATCTACCTTTTCAGAATATGTATGATTCACCAATACCTATAGCACAAAATAAAATGAATGATTTGCGAAAGTTAGCAGAATACATTCCTGAAGAATATACCCCATTCTGGAACTTAATATATGATTGGCCAGTAATCAACAGCTGAATAAAAACAGATTCTGATTCTATTTTCGTGTTTTTTTTACAATATTTCCTTAAGATACCCTTATTTGTTTAACATTAATTTGGTGTTAAAGAGGCACATGTCCATAAAATACATGATTAATTACTAAAAGGTAACTTGTCCATGATTTTTTTTAAGCTATTTCTCAAAATATTTTATGACGTACGTTTTGTTATATGAAGAAATTTATTGCTTCTTATATACTCTGTATCATATATTAAAATCGAAGTTTAGATGGTCTTAATTTTAAAAATATTTGTTTTTTTCTATTTCCTGTAAAGTTATTACTTTGTCATTTAAGGGGGACATGTGCCCATTTAGTAATTAGGCATTCAAATGTTTGCACTGAGTAGCAATAAAACCCGCGTCCACGTTCACTACCGCCACACCAGGCTGTCCTGCCGATGATATTCCAGTAATTTTTCTAATGGCAACCAGTTACATAACTCATGACGAAAATCTAATTATTTTCTAACTTCAGTCTCACAATAGTCTCAAGAATTTTATATATTTACTTATTTTATTACATATCTCTTTAATTATATTTCTGTCATTTGTGGTAGCCCAAAAACCTCTTTGTCAACATTCAGTATAATCATGCGAACTTTTTTGAATATAAAAATCAAGGCTGCGACCCAAATTCGTTGTAGAAAGTTTTCTGCCCGAAGGGTCCAAACGGAGCCCTATTGTTGACGCAAAATCTAATTTGTCGATAGTCTGTTTGTTATGCATGTGCGTTTACTCATCAAACCGCGCAGACATGTAGTATGTATTGGGTAAGAAATATTATGGCATAATAACAAAATTTGTAAGTAAAAATTATATAGCTGGTTCAGAAAGGGTTCTGGTAGCTTAGTTGGTAGGGTAATTTTCCTTGAAAATAACTATTCGATTTGACCACATTATAATCCCTCTATTATGGAGTCAAATCGGATGGTTGTTGTTTGATTAAATTTACAAGAAACTAGTTGAAGTCCGCTGCCGAAACCTAAAGTTATGCGTCGATTATCGAGGCTGAAATAATTCTACAACCTATTGTCAGAGGTTCGGTGGGTTGCACAATTAATGTATAGGTACACAATTTTTTTTTTACAAAAATCAGTCGTTTTATTTCATAGGAGTGAGTTTGGTTATAAATACTGTTACACGAGAATTTTATTAATAAAATAAATATAGGTAAATACCTAATTTAAACTCTCGATGAGGAGTTGAGGAGGCTTCACCCGGGTGCAATCAAACAGTTAATTTCTTTCATACAAACTTTTTCCTGCTAATATCAAATACAAAATAACTAAAAGTAAAAAACTCCTAAGTATGTTTATCAACTACTTAGCGCCGCTGTCTAAGCCGTATTATAAGCTATAATCAGTTTAGATCCAGATAACTCTATGTAGAATACCCTGAAATATCCCTCGCTTTATCACAATGGTAATCACATCAAACCGTTACATTATACTGATAAATGAGTTCTATAGAATGTGCTTACATAGTTGTACTACTCACCTAATTATCCATGTGTCAGCACTTTTGCTATGATCAAAAGGTAGACTAGCGTCACATCTTGTACCAACGTTTCCCTTAGCAATTTTCCCTAAACAGTCTGTAACATAAATAATCTACCATTCCTAATGTAAGATTAATTTTTCTTGCCCTCTGGTAAGGAAATTATTCCTACGTGTCTTGTCGTGGTTTGGACTTAACTACTGTATTATGTGTAATATATATCAAAAGATATTTAGGTCCACGTGTTCTCAGTGAAGGCGAAGAATGAAGTACTATGATGCACATTTGGAGAAGCATCCAGCAGTTGGACTACAGTAAGTTAGTCGATAGATTGATGGATACGATATTATATAGCACATAGGCTTTAACACATACTGTAAACTCCTAGTCATGAAACACTTTAGATACTTTAAATATGCAAAATCATTTTGTGTTTATATTTTAAGGTAAATAAGTAATGCATATCAATTTAAAGAGGTTTTATTCCATCATTGTTGCCTTTGTTTAATTATGGGATTTACAGGAATTAATATAAAATACCGAAATATACAGTTATTGGACAGAAATGATTAATGCCATTAATCAAAACTATTGCAAATGATTTGTTTTTTTTCTTTAACTGAACAGAACACATAAGATATATCATTGTAGTCAAATAATTGAAGCTATCAAATAATTCGTAGTGTCCAATTACTAGTAGTTTCATCCTACTTCCATTGATTGATATAACCCTATCATTAGCAGTTGCTGGCCGCTCGTTTACGGAACCTTGGACAACAGTTAGTGATTTAGCAAAATCTCTCAATGTACATCGTTACAGTACAGCGGCACAGCGCTCTTGTTTTCGTAAGGCATAAAATGATATGTTACCAAGACTGATCACTTCTTTTTTCTTTCCTATGATGTATTGCTTCTAATTTTTCTTAATATTATGCTATTTTTATGTCAGTTCGTGCTAAATAGGACATGTTAGTTAATCTAATGGACCGATTGATTCATCTGAAGTCGAGACTCATGATGAAAATGACTTTTTTGAAGTTATGCTGTGTGAACTAAGCGATAAGCTGTCTTCTAAAATCAGCTAAGCTTGTATTAAAACCAATGAAGGGATCGACTATAGTCTGGAGCAGATTATTTACTTTGGAAATTGGTTTCTTTTGTACATCAAGAGAACGGGATTAGTTTTCGATGGTAGTGGAGCTATAGGCAATAGTTATAAAGCTTATAAACAGGAAAGAAGATTTCCCTCTCCCATCCATCTTTGCTTTATCCGTAGCTTCCTCTATGAGAGTATTATTTACAACACACTGTTATAAAAGAATTTTAAAAAGGTAACGAAAAAGCGTGCTGATATTCAGAAACATTTTATAACAGCAAAGGCATCAACCACTCACCAGAATTTCAAAGACTTCATACATCAGATCCACACATGCCGGTAAAGTCAGGTAATTGCCACTTTCAATGCAAAAACGACACCGCCACTCGAATTTTAAGCGTCGGGCTAAGTGTGAACTAATGCCAATTTTTACGAGACAGCCCTGCACTGAATACCCGATGAGCTCAAGTAATGACGTGGAACGCTCTTTAGTCGATTTATTCGATATTGTGAAAACTGACGAATTATAATCGGAATGGTAATCGATTAGGTATTGAATAAATAGAGATGCAGCTGAATGAATCTACGTTAATTAATCTATGTTTTTGGTCTATTTTATCTTTTATAAGCTAGCTTATAAAAGATAAAATACCTATTGTCCACCTGTGTGAAAAGTTTATCACTCTCCGGCTACCCATGAGAATGTATTCCCCGGATAAAAGTCCATATGTGTTCATTCCCTACTTTTAGCCGTTACAGCGTAATTGAATAACTAATATTCAAACATCCGAACATTCAAAAGTTCAAATAGCTTCACAAACTTTCACCTTTTATAATAATAGTAGGATATGATATAGTTTCAAATACACAGAGAGATAAAGACCTAGTAACTTTTTGTCCGTTAACTCATGAGTGAAGCGAAACAGTTTTTACCAATTTTAACAGGTTTTGTGCTGTCAATAACAGATATCGTGCGATATGAACGACTATAAACTTACATAGCTCTCTTTGAAAATAAATATTTTTAAATTGAACGATTTGCAACATTTACGAACAAAAGGCTTTATTTAAGCGTGACTTACTTGATATAAGCTTGACCTTGAAAAACCTTTAATGACCCACGATTCATAATGACAGTTACCTACTGCTGTGTACTGATTAACATCTTACAGTTTTCCGCTTCGGCTTAGTATAGCTTCACCTCATCTCATCTTTGAGACCCAAGTGGATCTTATTTGCTAGTTGGTAATAATAATAATAATATAAGCGTTTATTTTCTCCCACAATCAATTTTGCATATGCATACGTTTACATGATAGAAATGTCACTTAAATAATTATATATCTTAGCATTTAAAGAAACACTGGAGTGGATCCTGCTAGCAACAAGAACCGAGTTCGGCCCAAACGTAAACCAGACCCTGCATGCTTTGCCCGATGAATTTCACTGAGCAATACACGAGGATCCAGACCAGCCAGAACCAAACCCAGACACTCCCACCAGCAAAATCCAACAACATTTAACTTATGATATGTGGGAGTCAGGAACCCAAACTAGGATTCCCTGTGCTATGGGCTCCTGGCCCCCCTCTCGAATATCGTGTCTTATAAGTTATAACTGTAGTAAAATGAGCATGAAAAATAGTTCTCCTAAGAATTGGGAACTCAAGTATACATTTTTGAAAGTAAAGAGTAAATCATACACTTGAACTATATCTATGCATGCATGTGAATAGACGAGGCTTGAAAAGAGCAACTTTTAGAACTAGCCTTTGAGCTATCTCTATATTTATGCATTCAGTTTTGTTCAGACCACCCCAAGCCGTGATTCCATACGATATAATCTATTGGCAGAGAGACTCGTACACGGCCTTTATCAACTTCCAATCCGTAATGTACCTAAGCGTTTTAAAGATGTGAGTGAGTTTTGTGATCCTTTGGACCAGCTGCAAGGTGTGGTCTTTGAATGACAAGTTATGGTCGATTATCAGACCTAAGTATTTTATTGAATTGACTTTGTTTATATGTAGTTGGGCATGAAGTACAGTGTCCGACCATATTTTGGTTACAAGTGTGAGCTACTATGTTAAAGTTATCACGATATGATTTGAAATTGTATATAGAAAAGGTAATATAATTGGTTTTCGAGGCATTTAATGTTAATTTATGTAGGGCAAGCCAGTGGGTTACCAAGTTAAAACCTTCCTGCGCTCTTTTATAAGTTTCTTCCCATGTGTTTCCATAAAATGTCAGAGTAGTATCATCAGCGTAAGAAATCACTTGACAGTTCTTTATGTTTAGTTGACAAAGGTCATTAATGTAACAAAGAAAAAGAGTAGGGCCCAAGATACTACCCTGTGGAATTCCAATTTTTATAGGGTTTTGGTCACTCAAAGTGTCACCAATACGGACCGACTGGAATCGTTCTTGCAAATAACTCCGGAATAATTGCAGCTGCGTATTTCTGATACCCATCTTTTCGAGCATAAAGATTAGCTTTCGCGGACAGACGGTATCGAATGCCTTTTGGAGGTCAATAAAAATGGTTAGACACTTCATTCTTCTGTCCAATTTATTCACAATAAATTCCGTGAAGTTGTGTATGCAATCGGTTGTGGATCTGCCCTTTCTAAAACCATACTGGTTATTTGAGAGAAGGTTTTTATCTTCTAGAAATTTCACGAGTCTGTTATTTAGGATCCTTTCCAATAGTTTTGAAATAGTGGGAAGCAATGAAATGGGGCGGTAGTTAGCTACACTATCCCTGGCACCACTTTTGAAGATAGGGACTACGACAGATATTTTCAGTGGTTGTGGAAATACACCTTCCACTAAGCATCGGTTAAAGATGTAAGTTAGAGGTGGGACTAAAATATCCTTTAGGTTTTTAAGGACTTTAGAAGAGATGTTGTCCCATCCTGTTGCGCAGTCAGTCCTTAGGTTGGTAAGAAGTCCCTCAACTTCCTCCTCAGTAGTCTCCAAAAGACCAAAAGAGCTACAGTTAGAGGAGGCCTTTATTGTTTCCTTTGGAAGTGGGGGAAGACTCATAGGGATCCTCCTTGCAAGTTCCAAGCCAACATTTACAAAATAATTGTTTACAAAATTTACTGACTTTTGCGGCGAATCTTTAGTATTTAATAATTCTGTAGGCAGTGCGTTAGGTTTATTGAGGTTGTTAATGGATTTAATAGCCGACCATATTCGTTTGTTGTCCTTGCCAGCAGATTTCAGAGTGTTGCTTTGGTGCTGTCTCTTACACTTCTTTATTATATCATTACAAAAGTTTCTGTATCTTTTGTATGTAATTCTCAATACTGTATTCTCAGGGTCTCGCTTTACTTTGAAATGCATTTTGTCTCTTGTCCTTATACATCTCAAAAGTCCGGGTGTTATCCACGGCTTCACTGTAACTTTATTTCTAGGAGTTTTAATGTTTATAGTGTTCTTTAGTATTATAGTTTGTAAAATGTCTATTAGGGTAATCATAGAATCTTCTGGACTTACATTATTATTGTATATTTGACTAAATTCGATGTTTTTACAGTCGTTGTATAGTGCCTCAAAACAAATTTTTCCAATAGACCTTTTCTTGTTACAGCTTTTATTTTGCTTCCCTGTGTACAGACAAAAAAGTGTAGCCACGTGATCAGTTAGCGTGGTTCGCAGAACAAAAGTGTGTGATGAAACTTTGGTTTTAATGATCACGTGGTCCAAACAGCTAGATCCCCTGGTTTCCTCATAATGTGTAGGTATCATACCGAAATCAGACAGTAAGTCAAGATAATTTGTTTTATCTGAATCCACTATCCTCAAATTTATGTTGACATCGCCCTCTAAAATTACACTTTTAAAGTTAGAGAGTGTTTTTAAAAGTTCGTGTAATGTGGACAGAAAGTTATCCAAAGCCGTAAAGCAAGGGGGTCTATATATTGCTATTATGGCAGTGTCTTTGGTCTTGATAAGAAAACAATTGGCCTCGGAGACCACTGGTTCCTCTATAGTGAACTGAAGGTCATTGTGCATAAATACGACTAAACCGTCATTTTGATTGTAGGTTTTAGTCGATGAAAAGTTGGAGTATTCTGGCATAATAGGTAAGTTCTCAACGCATGAGAGCCAAGCCTCCGATAATATTAATATGTCACATCGAAAGTTTATTCTTTTAAGTAATATATCTATTTTTACATAATTTTTATTTATACTTCTGATATTTTGGTGTAAGATATTCAAGAAAGAGTTTGGTTCAGAGATAGTGGTTTTACAAAATTCAGGTTCACAGTTGTGTAATTCAGCCGAATTATAATTGTCTATATTATTTATATTATTTAAATCAGCGAATTTTATATTTAAGAATGTGTTGTTGTATGGGGTTTTTACGATAAAGTGAGATATATGTAGTTAATTTTTTTTTTCTTTCGTCTGTGATTGAGTTATTGGAGTAGGTAAAGATACAGATGATAAAATGACAGCATATAAATTCCATGCAGCGACACAAAAAAACTGTGAGGTGTAAGCATGTGTGTAAGTATGTAAATGAAAGTTGAATGAATATATGTTTGTAATTTAGCTGATTGTGATTGAATGTGTGAGAGCATTTGCGAAAATGACAAACATCGGCAAAAAAATCATGCAAAAGACAAAAAATAGATTTTGATACAACAATATGATGAGGGCTTATTTCTGGTAGTCATATTTGCATTAACAAATTAACGAGATCAGCCTCACAACGAATGATGATTGGTTTATCAGCTTCTGTTTTTCTCAGGAAAACTCTTCCAGACGAGGTCCAGCAGTACCTAAAATTATGTTCCTTAGCAAATTTTCTAGCCAGATAGAAGTTGTGCTGAGTTAGGGGAGGTAAGAGGTCGGATACATAGACAGGTATCGAGGGACCGTCCATATCTATATGAGAAGAACTGAGCTTGCACTGCTTGTTATCAGAGTTAAACTGTCTTGTCTTTTTAATTATGCTTTCCTTTACAGCAGCACTGGTCAACTCAACGATTATGCTAGGTTGTGATTCCTTTTTCTTTATGCAAGAGACTTCCTTTATTTCCGATCTTTGTAGGGGAGCGCCTATGGCACCTGCAGTCTTCAATACGATCGTGCTGAGATTTTCTACACTCTCGTTTAAGTTTATTGGAACATTCTTAATTTCAATTTTCCTTGAGTACAACATATGCTCAATACTGTCCAGCCTTTCCTCGAGGAGGTATATACGCTTGTGGTTGTCTTTTTTTTCGGACTCCAGAATATTCACTCTACTCCTCATATCCTCGTACTGTTTCGATATGAATGTAATTGACTCCTTGATTTCCGTGTTTTGTTTCAGAAGTTCGTGCATCATACTTTGTAACACACCCAAAGTGTCGTCGGTTTTACTATTACGCGCTTCACAGCTCCTAGAATGGGCCTCAATTTTTTTCTGCATTTCGCTCATAGAGCGCGCCAGTTCGTCGTCATATTTACGCTTGCGGTTATATATGTTCTCATTTGAAAGATTCGTTAAACTTGACGCTGTCCCACTCGTGGTCATTTTTATTGTTGGTATGGTATTGGTTTTTGAGTGCGATTCAACAATATTATTCGATAAATGACGGGTACTATTCTGGGCATCTGATTGTATAGTAAGGCCGGTATCCAGTGTGTGCATCTCCGTTTTTGTAGGCGAAGGTAACTTGCGTCGCAGCGGCATTATTCTTTAATAGACAGGTACAAATTATCGGGCGAGGGTCTGGCAGCAGCATTCTCTCAAAATTGCGTGTTCAGATGGCCTCGTATAGTACAAACAAGACTCGTCGAGGAATTAGGAAAAGGTGCTTGTTAAGTTACCCACACTGGTAGACAGAGGATTCTTTTGATATTTGTTCCGTCAATTGACTGGACCACGCTAGATGGTAAAAAGCTGAGGTGCAGTCCAGAAAATACGTACCACCATTTCTAAATCCGTTGGCCTTAAAATGGTGGTTTCTAACTTGACGGCCATGATAAATGCTTTTTCACGTCCCGCTGTAGGAAGAGGGAAACCCGTGCGCGAGTAGAGAAAGGAGGCCTCAAACTTTTTGGTCCAAGACGGTATGGATTTCACCGTATGTGGCTTGCACTGCAGGCCAGCACTAGTTGTTCTGGACAGAAAGCGGGAGGATGAGGCGGTAGAATATGGCCTGAGAGCGAATGTCTCTATACATCTGTAGAGATTCCAGAGTGTTAGTAGCCTCAGGATGACCAATAATACGAACTGCACGTCGTTTCAATCTGTCGAGAGTGTCTATGACTGTCAAGCAGAATTTGACTTACTTCTAAATTCTTCTAGAGGACTAGAGCTCATTATTCATTCGTTAAGGAATGTTTCAAAAGATGAATAAAATGCCATCGATTTAGTCGATAATACATTTTCTCATCCCTACAAGCGGAGGAAGGAGTTAAGTTTTTATAGCTGTTTACTTATCTGATATAGAAGACTCTGAAGTTGTAAGATTAATTCCGTTGGGAATAATCTCAAAGGCACGTTTAAGCGGATTGGTAGTTAGTGATTATTAGGTATAAGATTTATTGAAGAAAGCAACAAAACGTACGCCTTACCGTTTCAGAAAGAATTTAGCGATGTTATTAATATTGATTAATGACTATGATTAGTCATTATAGGTATGTAGGGACCACGAAGCATGTATAGGGGGCCCATGACCATCTTTGGCACCAAAGCTTGTGGGCTGCTAGCGGGTTTCCGGTTCACCTATTGACTGACTGAGGAGGCTCTGGCATCACGGTAAATGGCTTCAGCGCTGCCCCAAGATGAATGTATCGCATATTTTCTAGTACCAAGAATAGTAATTTACCCACGTAACAGCAGGCAGTCAAGTTAGTCACCTTCTACACCATACCAGGGCCCCAATTCTACTAATTTTATCATCATCATATTATAACAAAATTACTGTCATGTACCGACACTATAAAAATTTTAAATTTAAATTTTACACTATCGATATAGAATTAAAGTTCAAAATTAAAGAAAAAGAGTTCGTCACTATTTTCATCTTAGCAGTAAAGTCTAAATTGAATGGTATTTTTGTAGTGTCAGTTATATGACAGTGGTTTTGTTAGAACATAAAATTAGTAGAATCCGGGCCCTGAAACCAACACCATGACCGTGATTAGCATCCACCAAGAATTTTTGGTGCCTTTTGCAGTCGAGGTGCTATTCACGCACTAATTTAAGTGGACTATATTATTTTGATGACAAGTACAAATATATTATTAAGCACTTAAAATGCTACAATGTATTTGAAGTATTGGATGTTTTATAGGTCGGAGATCTTTACTTAGCATTATCTATTCTGTAATTTAGCGTAGTGCCTACAGATTCAAATAAAGAATCCCTTTATACCCTATCTCTTCTGATTTATTCATGAAGTATTATTGTGGAATACAAAAGTAACGAAACATCAAACATAAACATGTCAGTTGCGTTATAAGCTGTATCTTTCGGCAATAAGGTTCCTACAGGGTCGACAGCAAGAGTGTGATGTCACTGGTATTGTAAGTACACGGGCCATAGGCCACGGTGACCACATTCCATCAGGTGGGTTGTGGACTTTCCTGCCAATAAAATTGCTTAGAAATAGTCTTAATATTTGATCGCCACACTTCAAGCCTTTGATCTGAAAGTTAAGAATATAACGATAAAACCAAAATTATATTTCTTAGAAATTTTGACAGATTCTTTATGGGTCACGATCAAAAATTGATTGATGGATATGCTGAATTATTTCAAAACTAAATTATTCTACATAAAAGCATCCTGGACCAAAGCTTCAGACTTCTAACCACAACCTGCCTAGGAATGAAATGGGTTTAAAATTACCATACATATTTAAATAGGCCTTAATGGATTTATTACATAATAATGTAATAAATAACTGAAATAATTGCTATTCTAAGTCGAGATTTAGTTGTGTAGGATTAGGTAACAATAGAGAAATAATAAGATATTACATTAATAATAAAATATTTGATAAAGTATCTAAACTCTTTAAGAACTTAATTCCTTACGTACGTCTCATCTGCTTGAAGTAGAAGACTAGCTGAAAACCGCCGTACTGAGTGACATTTTCAATCAAATAATATTTCATTTTAATAGATTTGTATTTATATCTTTAACTTTTATATTTGACTTCGACCGCCCGGGCTTCGCAACTTGGCATACTTTGAAATCCCGTATCACAACTTCATATCAGGTTATAAACTTAAAGTATTTTTTAAATTTTCAACTTATTTATTACTTATTTATGGAAATCTACCGGATTGTTGACATTTATAATTGCTGCTACGTTCCTTTGATTAGTAGCCTGATGATATATACTTATTATCCCAATCAGCTATTATACACGAGGATTTTTTCAATTAGAACCAGTAGGTATATCCTGAGATTATTACTTTCAAACAAACTCTTCAGTTTTATAATATTAGTAGAGTTATGTATCAATTCGCCGAAGATGATTACAACTACAGTTTATTCAACTACGGTTGATTCACTTACTGGTTGACATAGCTAATGGTTGTTCCATATATGGTCATAATAACTAAGGTATAAATACACAATGAACGACTCACCGACGGTTAACTCATCGACGTTTAACTCGCTGACTTTAAACTCACTGAAGTTTAACTCAACTACGGTAACTCATCTACTGTTTATTCACCTACAAGTTAATAACCCATAGGTTGATTGGAATAGTGAACTAATCACCAAGATTCTGTTGATTTAGTTACTTATCGAAATGCCTCAGTTCAAAATCCCGAAAATTAGATAGGTATTTTTCAATGAACCTGCGGTTTTTCTTCATAATATTTACGGTTTATTCATATATTATGTACTCGTATCAATTTATGTATGGGTGGTTATAAAAAAATAACACTGAAGGTTCATGTTAGACCTAATCTGTCTAAGTATGCTGCGTACCTGGATACGGAGAGATATAGATTAGAAGGCTATTTTTTTATAACCACCCATACATGAGCCGTAGGTAAGTCGTCTTTTATTTGAAATAAACAATATCTTTAGTCGTCCAATAGTTCAATCAAAATTTGGTTCCATCAAACGTAGATGAATGATACAGTAATCATGTTGTCCAATATGTAATTCAAACATCGGTGTACCAACCTCCGCCCCCCATGAGCGCGGGCCTGAGGGTGACGGGTGGAGCCGCCCGTCACCCTAGCATAAGCAGGCCACGGCGGCGGCACGCATCGTGCAATGCGCGCCACTCCATACCGGAGACCGCCTGGTCCTCTCCTCCCGACGAGGGCCAGACCGAGAGGGATGGCCCTGGGTCAGCCGGGTTGCGAGAGATATGTCATCTGATAATCTCACGTTCGGTCTAGCACAACGACCCACAGATGGCGTGCGGTTTAGTCAGTTCGAGTCCGACATAACCTACCCCTCCGGCTGCGAATCAGGTCTACAAGCTCTTCCGTCATCTAACGTAGGGACTATGTTAGATGCCTCTACTGGCTGGCTGTGCCGGCGCAAATACTCCAATCTCATTGGAGATTATGAATTTTGGAGTCGAAACGTTTGGCCTTGGGGTCCGAGCGCCCGCAATCTCTTTAGGGAGATGGTCAGAGATTAAGTATTGCCATACAATGTGACAATGCTGCCAGGCTTCTGAAGCGTGCGATGCGGATTAATTTCACGACGCATTTTAATTTTTAGTTTTGTTTTTATAGGATTGTGTATATATAGTAACTTTATAAATTTAATTCAATTTAAATTAGTTAAGATATGACATCAGAATTATTTTGTTCAAACATTTTAATAATAATATGATTGTGTTCCCTCGGGATAAGCAGACACAACAGTCCACTGTTTTTTTAGTTCTTCTTCTTCCGCCTAGCATTAATCGCAGTTGCATCCGAAGGTTTTTCAAAATGGAATCAGGGGTCCGCTCTTACCAGTCTAACTTTAATATTTTCCGTGAACCGACTGCCATCTGACCTCTATAACTCAAAGGCGATATCGAAGCATTGCAGTTAGTCCAGTTGTTTGATTTTTGAGGGCTCCAACTACCCGTAACGAATGTTGGAGTCTGTTTTAATCAGTTCTATCCTTATATTTTGTCAAAAATCTCATACGACTTCACACCGTGTCTACGGGTAGAAAAAATCTCGAGAATGATAGGTTCCCTTTTAGCTGATTTCTTTCTTATTTGTGTGGGTACTATGGGTAGTATAGTGATATGTCCGTAAAAGAATTAAATCAACTGAATCACGCAGTTTAGATATCGTAGTTTCAAAAGCTGAGGCTTATAGTTTCCAAAGACACTTGCGAGGACTTTTAAGAGATTCGAACAATTTTACGAATTTCAAAGTATGTTACATTAAGAACTACCAGTAGATTGTTAATGTGACTTTAAAGTCGTTTCAGGTCTAACTTCGTGCACGTATATTCAAATGTTACAAACAGATTAGTACAGTTAGCATCAGATCGAACTTGTCAAATAAAGTACTCAAAATGATTAAAATACCTTGGTTCCCCCCTCTCCCTGTTGAATGTTCGCTCTGATATTTGGTACACACCTTTAGTTCTAATTATAATACAATTCAAATCAATAAAACGGTTCGATTCGCTCTTTGCACCTTAGTATTAAAATAATTTTTAAACTTTGTAGTCAAGATTATTCTGATGTTGACTTTACAATTGTAAAACTGATTTCTGGGAATCAATGAAGCTACGCGAAGTCTAATGAAAATTGAGTTTACTACTCACATCTATATTACATGAAGACAACTTTACTATCAATGTGATTAGTTTGCTTGAATAATGATCTATTCCTATCTGCTACCACATTTCTAATACCAATTGTATTTCTTTTAAATCATATTTATATTGTGTTCCTATCGAATACGACTGATAAAACCTATCACCATAACTTGGTGTCACAGCATTAGTGGTACGGTTGTTTAAAAACAATATTTTAAATTAAGCCAAAAATTTACTTGACCTGACTCCTTGCCTCTATAATTAAATTAATTTGTTCCGTACACGTATAAATAGTGGGTCTCCTTATCGCGGGAGATAATAATTCAGCATTTTTCATCAAAAGTAAAAAGAATTTAGCAGTGTAGACATTGGAGAAACCGCGTCGTTGTGATATAAGAAGCCTTAGATAACCTTGAGCCTGAGTGATAAAGATAAAATTACAAGCAGATGGTAAATTAGGAAAGTCTTTTCATTTATCTTGTTGGGGGGCTTTAAATAGCACTGACTTTAAAATGTCGTGCTTAGTTATGGATCCCCTTGATCCATAACTAAGGAGTTAGGCTTATTTGGTTAGAAGACGTACTTTTATAACGTAATTGAATACCGGATGAGAATCATATTAGTCATTTTTATTTCACGAACTCTGTGAATAGTTAAAATAAGATAAGTGCATTTTTGTAACCTGTTTTCATTATTCAAAGAAGTCCAGAGTTGAGATATTAGACTTTTGAGCATACTATCGAAGAGAAAGACTGATCTATTGTTCTAAAATACGAATTTGAAGTACAGTCTTTAGATTGTTTTATCTTTTACATTCAAAGTCTACACCTAAGAGGTTGGGGTCCGCCTTCTGCTGTACCTTACCTGTTGTACCTAAGAGTGATTTTTACGAGAAAGAATACCATCTCTTCTATTTTGAATGGAGCCTACAATTGAGTTTCGTCCTTTAATTATTGAATGCAAAGGCTTACGAGCCTAGTTTTTTCCCTCTACAACCCGCCATTTGTGACGTCAATTTGACATGCATAATTGGTGACGCCAGTCTCACGTGCTAGGATTTTAGACCTAGGCTTTGTAATTTTAAACTATTTTTATTTTGTATAAACTATTTTATTGTTATTATGACACTATGCACTTTTGAAATATAAACAAAAAGTATATTGTACTACTGTTCTAAAAAAAAAAAACAATAAATAGTTGTTGTTTTACAGCAATTGCAAATGCATCAATGGTAGGTCAAAAAGTTACTTGACTTTTACCCGGTCTCAAACCAAAGTCGGGTTAATCGCACATTGCAACTAGAATGCTGCTGGGATGAAGATGATGATAAATTTGAATATGTGATTTTAATTTAACTGTAGCAAAATAATATTTTACAAAGTAAAATATCTAATTACTCTGGCAAGAAAATTTAGAGAAAATTTTGTAATTGAATCCTAGTCTTAAACAATTCAAATTCAAATTATTTTATTTGCATAAGACAGGTGTACAAAGAGACAGGCAATTCAAAATAAACTGCTAGTGCTCTGCTGATTACCTTTAATAGGTGTTCAAATTTCAGAAATACAGATTAGATTGCTTTTTCGTGCAGCACGTGAGAAAGCCAAAGAAAATGAATTTTCTTGCTGCTGGGTCACTCAGGGTAACATTTTCGTCAGGCAACGTGAAGGTAAGGCAGCGATTCCTGTACGTACTCTCGATGACCTCCGTCGCATATTCAACCCTGCCAACGAAAACTAAGTTTTGTCAAGGGGGACCTGTGCGCAAAAAAAGTACTGAACTATTCTACTGTTTTGTCTTTTACTCATTTGGTTATATATATCATATTTTTTCAGGTTCTTAATACAAGTATTTAATAGTTTTTATTATTATAACCCTAAGGTGTTACCAATTAGTTGCTTTTATCATAGTCTTACGGTGTTACCAATTTATTTTAATCCATGGTTGGGAAACTTGGGAACTATTGTTAGAACTGTATACCGTTTAAATAACAATTATGCTCAACGGGATAGATATGTACTGATCTTCGTACACAAAGTCTCACCAACATTGCTCATGGAAATAAAAAGGTATTATACTCGTACTTCTTCGTGTCTACTGTTTGGTAGTAACTCTCATCTAAAACTTAAAACAAACTGGTTAAATGTGCATTTATTACTAATCTATTATGACTAATAGAACCATAGCTGATAACATAGATTCAATATGTATAAACTGCCAGACAATATAAATATCCGAACAACTTCAGTCCAGAATTACTACTCACTACAACTTTAAAGTTTTAAATTATAATATAAGAAGCATAGATAAAAATTTTGATAGTTTTATGACAATCTTAAAACAGTTTAATGTCAGCTTCGATGTACTTATTTTGACAGAGTGCTGGCTCGACGAATATACGGTGGTACCACAAATGCCATCGTACACTACTTACAGCACCACAACAATAATCAATCGGAACTGTGGTGTCGTAGTATATGTCAGGGACACACTGAGTGCGTCTGTGACGGAACCAGACATTCATGATGCGAGTTGTCTGCAGATAATACTCTCCGACGACACTACTATTTTTGGTATATACCGCCCCCTCCTGTTTCCGTAATAAACATAACTTTTTATCATCACTAGATCCTAAACTAACTAACTTATCAAATAAATACACAACTGTGATCGTTGCTGGTGACCTAAACATAGATTTACTTTCACCAACAAGCCAAAACATGGAATATCTATGACTTACGGCACAGCATGGTTTATTCCCTGCGATAACGGAACCGACGAGGGTCGACGCCTGCCTGGTCATCCACATATTTGTGAGCAGGATCCACAACTCAGTAGGCGTTGTATGTACTTCCGATATCACGGACCATTCCATAGCAGTGCTCGGCCTGGTTACGAACTGAGTAAAGGAAAAAGCAAAAACTAGAACGATTGTAAAACGGGACGTGAAGCTATTAAAAGAGAACTTATGGAAGAGGATTGATCACTGCTACTTGAACACAAGGATACCAGCTTGCTGACTTAATAAAAAAACATACACGTAACATTCGTATAAGTCACTCAAAATATGTTATTAAGCCGTGGATTACTCCTGGTCTAATTTGTTGCATGCGACATAGAGACAAGTTACATATGAAATCAAAAAACGAACCGACTGATGCAGTTTTACGGATACTATACACGCAGTTTAGAAATTTCTGCAACAATCTAATACGTAAATTAAAAACGGAATATGAAAGTAGCGAACTCACTAGTTGCAGAAGATCCAAAAAAGATGTGGAAGACAATCAAAACTTTGTGCCATCTGACAAAATCTAACAAGCAACCGTTAGAGGTTCTCACGGTGCAAGATAGTTTAAGTCCCAAACATTCTTTAGACATGTCTAACAGCTACTTTACGACTGTAGGAGAGAAATTAGCAGTCACTATTCTCAATAAACTTCAGTTGAATCAGTCACTCATAGTGAACCACAATCAGTCACATATAGTCAATCATATACTTGCTACAAAAATTAACCCTAAACAAATTCTAAACTCCTTCTTTTTAAAACCTACTAAATACGAAGTGAATACGAAATTGATTCACTCATAATATCTCTATAAAATGATACATCACCAGGTATTGATGGTATTTCAAACGTACTTTTGAAAGAAATGACGACGACGCAAGTCTAGAAACGGGAGGCTTTCCAGGTGTATGAAAAATAGCATCCATATCACCTATCCACAAGGATGGTACCAAGGCATCTGTGGAAAACTATCGACCAATTTCCCTATTGACACCGTTTTCAAAGCTTTTAGAAAAGATAGTTATCAACAGACTTATCAAATACATTGAATCGAATGAACTCATCTCGTTCAGACAATTTGGTTTTAGAAGAGGCAAATCAACAGAAGAAACTGTCATACTTCTAACATCAACTGTGTCAGCTTTTCTTGACCGGATAAAACATTGCATAGGCATCTTCTTATACCTGGCGAAAGCCTTTGATACGGTGTCAATTCCAATATTAGTCAGAAAGCTGGAAAATCTCGGTATTCGGGATATTGCCCTCAACTGGTTTAAAAGTTACCTGACAGTTATGATAGTGATCTGCGAACCATGCATTACGGTGTACCACAGGGGAGTATCTTGAGGCCAACTTTATTTATAATGTATATTAACGATATACAAAATAGTGTCAATGCGGAGGTGATATGCTATCCGGATAATACTGTTATTATATAAGAAGGCTACACATGCTTTCCTGCATGCAGAAAATGGAATGAAGCAAATAAAAAAAATGGCTTCATTGCAATTTGCTTACTCTTAATGCTAAAAAGACAAAATACGTATGTTTCTACAAAACCAGTGTAACAGTCCCCAGTACGGCTCTTAGTATTAAAGTGCACGAGTGTCCAAATGAAATGCAGCCCTGTCATTGCGAGGATTTATCTAGAATAGATATTTTGTAATACCTCGGCGTGATGATCAATGAAAATTTTAATTTTAATCCACACATAAGAGCATTCTAATAAAATTAGATAAACGGCAAATATTTTGAAGTTACTTCGTTCATCGGCGTCAGCAGACGTTTTTAAGAGTGTATATTTTGCCCTGTATCAGTCACTGTTAACATATTGCATCAACTGTTGGGGAAGTGCTCTTAAGTCAACGATGATACAGATAGAAACAGCTCAGAGAGCAGTTTTAAAAACTATGCTCAAAAAACCCTTCCGGTATCCTAGTAGATCCCTGTACAGTGAATGTAAATTCTTAAATGTCCGACAGTTATTTATTTTGAAAACAGTTGTTAGCGTTTATAGGAAAATAATAAATTCTAAAGACTACACAAATCTAACCGAACGACGAGTGTACAGATTACCGCTGCCTAAAGTAAACTCTAACTTTGCCACACGCTTTAGTCCATTAAGGGTATCCATATTCATAATGAAACGAATAATGTTTGTGATATAAAACTCTGTTCGGTGAAAGAAGCAAAAGCACAAGTCTCAACATGGCTTCTTTCAATGTTCAATGACTTAACCGAAAGCCTCTTTGTTTACCTATCATAAATGTTGTGGTTATTGGTGATTCCAGTAAATAGATTACTATACGTGTCGTGATATTTGGATGTTACGAACTTGAACTTTATAATATTGTATTGATAGCTGTAATGTAAGTCAAAAATGGCATAAAAGGATCGTTTGTAATGTTTTAAGAATGCAGAAATTTTTGTTTTTGCACGAGCAGAAATGTTAACACTGCGTAGTTTAAATTGTATCTGGCACCCACAGGACAGGCTTGCCTAGTGTGGGACCACAGTAAAACGCACAATATTGTATATACTTTTTAGGAATAAATTAATTTTATTGTATTAATTTTATTATTATTTACATTAACACACAAAATTGGAATGTCTAAAAAAAGAAAGTTATCACAACAAATGAATAATAATAGGTATCACATAATTATAAATGTCATAGTAATAATAATTAATGTCAATATCGGGTCTTGTTAACACATCTAGATTCCTAATAATATTTATATAATTTTTATTTAACTATGTTGACATTAATGACTGTTCATCATTTAAGTATTTTTGAAGTGAAAACTTCTTTAGCGGCGTTGGATGGGTGTAAAATGTTAAGGAAGCGTCAGGATTAGTTGACCTTTGAACCGTAACCGACGACTGACGTCATACAAGATTGGTACAGACTATCTTTTTTGGAATTTACAATACATAGCGTCGTAGCTTAAACGGTAAGCACTTCGACTGTAAGTCCTTATAGTTTCAGATAGTATCGGGTTCAAACCACCTGGCCTTCAGGGATTTTTTGTGATTGTTTTTTCTTATTATAATTTATTACTTTTGGTGATTATTTTTTCTTTTTGTAATTTATTACTTTTTATGATTATTTTTTCTTTCTGTAATTTATTATTTTTTGTGATTATTTTTTCTTTTCATAATTTATTAATTTCTTCTGACAGAAAATTAGCAGAAAATAAGTGATAGGTTCTATGATTAGCGCTATATTATAGGTATGGTATGGTATGTTCTTTTTTATCTTTTTCTATGTACACTCGAGAGCAATGAATCCGGGTCACTCAAAGAATCCAAAAAATCTCGGAAAGTAAGAATGCTAGGTTAATGCAATAAATTGTATTTAATAGACAATTTAATACTCCTTAAATGAAAGTATTAAAACTTCTTAGTTATTGTAAAGTTATATCATAAAAAAATCAAATTTGAAAAGGGAACACTGTCGAAGATGGAACTACGAAATTACAGGATTTGTTTTTGCTTTTGTTTGTAATCTGTCATTTATGTTGGTACATAAACCAGGTTGATAGTGCTCAATATTCATTATTCAAGCTGAAATCATGTCGCTTACACTTGAAGAATGCACCAGAATACTTACATTGGTGGAAACCGGCCGGAGTCAGCGCGATACAGCCAGGACTGTCGGTGTGTCGCTGTCAACAGTACAAAGAGTTCTCCGACGTTACGAAGAAACTGGTTCTAACCTACGCAAACCAGGAACGGGCAGAACTAGGTGTACCACAGCACGAGAAGACCGATACTTGGTGAACACCATGCTTCGAAATCGCTTTCTCACAGGAACTGAACTCACAAATCAGTTTCGACGCCTCGGAGGAAGTAACCCAAGTGCATGGACAGTAAGACGTCGGCTTGCTGAATCTAACTTAAAACCCCTTAGACCTGCAAACGGCCCTAAACTGGAGCATGGCCATCGTATTTCAAGACTAAGATATGCCCAGAACCACGTAAATTGGAGTATTGAAGATTGGTCGAAAGTTATGTTCTCCGACGAATCAAAATTTATGCTCTACAAGCACGATGGAAGACACAGAGTGTATAGAAGACCAGGGGAAAGATTCAAGCAAGCATGCATCGAAGAAAAAGTAGCCTACGGTGGTGGGTCTGTACTTGTGTGGGCCGGAATTTCCTCTGAAAGTCGCACAGAGCTGGTGATCATAGAAAACGGCTCTTTAACTAGCGTAAGATATGTGGAAGAAATCCTCAACGAACACGTTGGTCCATTTATGGTCAATTTGGGTGAGGATGCTATATTTATGCATGACAATGCCCGACCTCATACAGGTAGGATTGTGAATGACTACCTTCAAGAGATGAACATTACTTGTATGGAGTGGCCAGCGCGCAGCCCGGATATCAACCCGATCGAGCATGCTTGGGACGAGCTAGGGAGATGCGTAAAACAACGAAACCCTCCCCCAATCACGCTTCCTGAGCTCAAAATTGCTCTCACAGAGGAATGGGAGAATATTCCCCAAAATCGTATAAGGAACTTGGTGTACAGCATACCAAACCGCGTAAACGCAGTAATGGAAGCACGAGGAGGTAATACGAAGTATTGAAATTCAAGAAAATCGTCATAAAGTTCAAAAATTTCATGTTTCCTATTTTTGTTTTAAGGAGAGATCAGCAGTTTTTTTTCTTTATGTAATTTTGTGTAAATAAAATGTATGGTGACTCATATTTTTTTAACTTTCATTTAAGGAGTATTAAATTGTCTATTAAATACAATTTATTGAATTAACCTAGCATTCTTACTTTCCGAGATTTTTTGAATTCTTTGAGTGACCCGGATTCATTGCTCTCGAGTGTATATAACGACTAGCTGTTGCCCGCGGCTTCGCCCGCGTGGATGTCGCTTATCGCGTAGTGTCGTAAATTTTAGCGCAGAGTCGAGCATTGAGAGCTTAATAGATACTCTTCTCGCCTCTCTATTTGACTCTTTACTCGACTTTCTACTTGCCTCTATAATCATCCCTGTTTCACTCTCTACTCGTCTCTACTCAACTCTGTACTGGACTCTCTACTCGCCTCTCCACCTGCCTCCCATTCACTTCTCTAATAGCCTTTCTACTCGACTCCCTACTACAAATTCAAATTCTTTATTTCGCAAAATTGTGCAACGTGATTACATCTTTTGCCGTCAAATTCCGCTTAAAACTAAATTTACCACCGCTTCTTAGGCGCTAGTGGAGCAACAAACTCCATTGGAGCATTTTGAAATGTCAAAATACGAAGATTGATTGCATAAGACTAAATATGAACGAATGTACACGTTTATTTTGTCTAGCATCAAGAACATTAAGAAAACATTTAAAAAACTTGCCTATCCACTCGCCCCTCTACTTGACTTTCTAACTTGCATTTCTATTCTACTCTCTGCTCCCATCTCTGCCCCTAACCTTGTTTCTTCCCAGTTGTCTCTCTTCTCTACTCCACTATACCTTTTGCCAAGCTCTTATGGGTTTATCTATTTCAGGATTTATTCATTGATGAATTTTCACTCAAAAGGAAGTTCGCAATTCGTTGAATGATAAACGGAATTTTGTAATTATTAAGGGTGTTGGATAGCGTATACTTTCAGAAGGATCCCATATCGAAGAAGTCCGGTATCTGATGCCGAGATCATATCCATTTATTTACCCGTCCATCTTCGTATCAGGGATGGTCGGTCTTGATACATTACGACTTAGGCTGGAGTTAGCGCACGTCATTTAATTTTTTTTTTTTTTTGTTGCATTTAAATTTTAAAGTGGACAACCCTTCGGGTCGTGAATGTATCCACTTCTATGTACCGGACAGGTACACGCGTGGCGCTGGACGGCGACAGCATTAGCTCTGGACTTGTCCACCAGCTTGGCGTTTTTTGGTATAGAGTAGCCCTACTTACAGAGCTGTGCAATACCTGAATGCCTTTTTGAAAAATAATCCAGATGCGGACATATTCTATGTCTTTGGTATAACTGTGACAAAATATTTATGTAACTTATAGTATTTGTATGCCTAAAATGTAACGTACTAATAATTAATGAATAAATGAAATAACCTGAGAGAAAACTTCAAAATTACAGGAAAAAGCGCCTACTTTGTTTGTGGTAGCAA
The DNA here is from genome assembly GCA_949126895.1 of Eilema caniola. Lineage (NCBI taxonomy): Eukaryota > Metazoa > Arthropoda > Insecta > Lepidoptera > Erebidae > Eilema > Eilema caniola. The sequence goes on along the minus strand of OX421460.1, from coordinate 6,977,672 downwards.
TCATGTTGTTTCGTTTTCAAAAAATGAATGTCTAGGCGCTTTCTATTAAAATTACAGTTTTGTAACAATTGATAAAATACAACTTAATAATAACACTTTACAGCACGTGCATATTAATCAATTTACATTGAGTAAATTAGTGCAATTACATTTATCAGCCTTAAGTACGTTTTCTCAGTGGCTCTGGTAGGGAGAATGTTCCCCAGTAAAGCCATTACAGTGGCAAAGTGTGTGAACGCGGTTGCTACGCAGGAGACGCGGGTTCAATCCCCGCTCAGTGCAAATATTTGTATGCATGAATATGGGTATTTGCATTGGTCTGATCATGCCTCGGAGAGCACGTTAAGACGTCGTCGGTCCCGGTTGTCATACAGACATCTATGGCAGTCGTTACGGGTAGTTGAGGCCCTCAAAAATCCAACAACTGGTCTAGCTGCAATGCTTCTATATCACCTTTGGGTTGTGGAGGTCAGATGGTAGTCGCTTCACAGAAAATATCGTAGTTTTGCCAAATCCGCAGTTAGACTGGTAAAAAGATGACCCTAGACTCCAATTGTAAAGCCTCGGATGCGACTGGGATTGACGCTAGGATGAAGAAGATTGGCAAAGGGTGAAAATTTTCTAAATGGAAGTCGGTGGAAGAATGTTCTTACCTCGATGTAGTTTATCGAATTAAAACGTCTCTACCATCTATGCAAAGGGAAGCCGGTAGGAATTGAGTTATAGGGACCCATCGCCACTACCACAAAATATGAATTCATGTATCAGGATTTCTCAGAATTCTACTACTATGGGAACTAAATAGGCGAAGAACCGTTATATATGTTAAGGCCATAATTTGCGAAACGGATTTTTATTTATTTTTTTGGTTGGAAAGGAAAGGGCGGTGCCTGGCAAAGGGAGTCAGAATCAGATGGCGGGATTCAGAGAGTAAGAATCTAGAAATCTAGGGAAATCCTCAAAATGTAGGCAAAGATGCTGTTTCTATTGCTTTTACATAATTTGAGTATTTGCCTCTAAAATCATGATGTTAAACTGATAGTAAAAACAAATAACAAACTAAGCAAATGATGAACGATGAATCGGTTAGATACTTACACACTATAAAGGTAAAATAAATAAAATTATAATAATAAAGTTAAACCGACTTCAAGAAACACTGTGAGAAGTCGGTGCCAACATTGTTTAATGTGCCTGAAGTACTATGATGTAATTAATTTATATATGGTTTCTCGGGCTATGCACCGACTTCTACCAGAACAGCTGTAATACCAGTTACTTTTGTTCAGTGCCTCTTCTTTGTTCTCTTAGTCCTTAATCGGTTTAACTCGTTAACATTTTATTTATTGGCTATAAAGGTTAGCCCATGTCCTTTCTTAAACTCTAATCAAATTTCATCAACATCGGTTCAGTTCAGCGTTTAAAGCGTGAAAGGTAACGGACAGATAGACAGGGTTCCTTTTACATTTATAATGTTAGCACAGTCTAACAACTTTCATACAGAGTTTCAGACTCGCTATGTTATGATATTAGTATGAATTACGCAGGATGTTAAGGGTCGACCGCCTCTGTGGCTTAGCGGTACTGAACGCGGCTGCTACGCAGGATGTGCGTGTTCGATTCCCGCTCAGTGCAAATATTTGTATGCATGAATATGGATATTTGCATTGGTCTGGTCGTGCCTCGGAAATCACGTTAAGCCGTCGGTTTCAGTTGCCATACGAACAGCTATTGTATGGCAGTCGTTACGGGTAGTTGAAGCCCTCAAAAGTCCAACAACTGGTCCAGATGCAATGCTTCGATATCGCCTGTGTGGGTTGTGGAGGTCAGATGGTAGTCGACTCACGGGAAATTTCAAAGGTTCAGCCAAATTCGCAGTTAGACTGGTAAAAGCGGATCCTCGCCTTGAAGGTAAAAAGCTTCGGATGCGACTGCGATTAATGCTTGCTAGGATGAAGAAGAAGACTCAGGATATTAAATGAAGTTGTGACAATCCGTAACATATTTTAGGAATCGAAATGACAGCTCTTACATATTCTGTTGTGCACGAAACTATATCTTGTTCAAAACTGCGTGATCGCCATCTAGTTGTCTTGAAGTAACTAAGATATAGAATTAAAAAATAAATTTTCTTATATACCTCTGTTGTGAACGAAACCATACCTTGTTTAAAAATGCGTGATCGCCATCTAGTTGTATTTTTGTAACTAAATAATAAAATCTCAAATTTTAATTTATTGATTAAAAACGAATCTGTATACACAATTGTGTATGTAAAAATAAAGTCTATTTATTTACATAGTTGCTTATATATGATAAGCTATAAAAAATATACCACAAAAATAATCTCACGTAAAAAGCAACATTATTGCTCACATCTCTGGTTCTACTCAACCGATTGTGATCAAACAAACGTAAGATTTTAAGTTGGAGCAAGCCCTTTCTAACAAAAAAAACCGCATCGAAATCCGTTCAGTAGTTTTTGCGTCCATCGCGAACAAACAGACAAACAGACAAACAGACAAGATTTCCAAAAAAAATATTTTCGTGTTCAGTATCGTTAATATAACATACTCAAAGTATTTTTTTTTAAATATCTCCAATGTACAGACACGACTACTTTACAATTATATAATAGTATAGAAGAAAGAAAAACTGAAAATGTTTTCACTTCAGCCGGCACTCCCAGAGTGCAACCCGTCTTTTTTTTTCTGACATAATATATGTATTATTCTAAACATTTTTATGTGTATGTTTATTATTTATTCATATAATGATAATGTATGATCCAAATGTTGATCGAAATAAATTGATTGAAATTAAAATAAGACTACCAATTAACTGTTGATAAGGAACTTGCAAGTTACAATTTTCTTCTTTAGTAATATGAAGCTTATCCTCCATTGGAGTTTCAAATGTTTCAATATGAGGGTATTAATCATCAGAAAACCAATCCCTACACCCCCGAGCAAAATGGTTTATGCGAAAGGACAAACCAAACTGTCGTAGAAAAGGCAAGATATCTATTATTTGATTCAGGTCTTGGAAAGGAGTTCTGGGGTGAAGAAACAAATACAGCAGTATATCTTCAGAACCGCTCAGTGGTAAAGGGGTTGTAAGAAAAAACACCTTTTTAAATGTGGACGGGAATAAAACCATATCTAAGCCATTTGAGAGTATTTGGCAGTAAAGTTATGGTTCAGATCCCAAAAGAAAAAAGAATCAAATGGGACAGGAAGTCTGAGAAATGTATTTTGGTTGGATACCCAGATAATGTTAAAGGCTATAGGATTTATAATCCAAGGAATAAAACTGTGACAACCAGCAAGGATGTTATAATTATGGAACATGAACAAAACACTGAATTTACTGTTCCAGTTCAAGAATCATTTTAAAGACTGAGGAGATGCTGAGGAGGATATTGAGGAAAGCAGCGATACAGAGACTTATACTTCTTCCACACAGTGAGTATGAGGAGTGTGAATATGAGACGATTTTGAAAACAGATCTCCCAGACCTGTTAGAGAGACAAAGAAGCCAGATCGGCATGAGCACTCGAACATGTGTATTGCTGAAGAAATCCTAGATGATGCCAGTGGACTGAGTTTAGAAGAAGCTTTGAAAGGACCTGAAAAGGAGCAGTGGTTGAAGGCTGTGAGTGAGGAAATTCAGTGTTTTGAAGATAGTAATGCGTAGGAATTTTAGAAATTTACGTCACCAATGGCGGGTTATGGCGGGAAAAAACTAGGCTCGTAAGCCTTTGCATTGATTAATCGATGGACGAAGCTCAAGTGTAGCCTCCATTCAAAATAGGTGAGATGATATTCTTTCTCGTAAAAACCACTCTTAGGTACAACAGGGAAGGTACAGCAGAAGGCAAACCCCAATCTCTAAGGTGTAAACTTTGAATGCAAAAAATAAAGCAATCTACAGACTGTACTTCAAATTCGTATTTTAGAACAATAGATCAGTCTTTCTCTACGATAGTACGCTCAAAAGTCTATCCTAAAAATATCATGAAACAATAAATACATTACTATTGCTCTCAGAAATAAGGTGTTCCAATTCACTTTAAGCGCTAATCTGTTATAATACCATTAATATTTTGAAGTTATTTCTTCAAGAGTCGGTAGATTTTTAGATGGTGCCGGTTCATTGAAGAGAAGCAATTAAGCGATGGATCTTGCTCATGCTCGTGAACGGGTAGAACTTATAACGAATAGTAAGTTGCACGTGAATAATGACTCACTTAGTAATTATTGTATAATCTGAAGCGTTTCACTTTGATATGATTCACAAGGCGATGAACTCACTGAGCACCAAAAATTCAGGCCTAAACGTGTAAATACAATATTATAGATGCTCATTGGTCTCCTGGTATGAGACCAGTTCCACTGGAATACTCTGTGCCTTCACTATATTTCTGTCTTAATTAGAGATTTATCAAAATTATTCAAATCCTACTTGTGATGCAATAGTTGCTGGACGTCATTTCGTACTGTTTATAAGCAGATATCAAATTGGAGGAAGGTTCCCGAATTTTAAAGTCAAGTGTTGTTTTGAAAACCGAAACTATATAACAATAACATACTTTATTGCTGTAACAGGTTTCGATTTCTTGCAGAAACGAGATTACAATTCAGCAAAGACAGAATTCCACGGCGAACTGCTACAATAAGATAAATAATACGCATTTTGACAACTTAAAATACACAGTCAGAAGTTAGTTCCGGGGACGATAAACTTCTGAACCTTTATTTAACTTTAATAAATTCAATTGAGTTAAGTGTCCTCTATAGACGCTTACCTATCAGATCCAATTTGATTAATGATACCAGCATTCCAATAATCAACAAATTTAGCGGTAAAGTTATGGCGGAACTTGACATTTCTCACTTCAGTTTGAGTTATTACGTTGATAATCATTAGTAAACTAATTATGTTATTGTTACCTATATAATATCAATGTATGTACGGATTTAACGGATTAGGTAATTAGTTCAAGAAAAGGCTATATTTGGGACAAATTAAAATTTTCGGGGCCTAGGCCAACCTCAACCCTAAACCGAGACACCTATTTGACTGACTGCCGAGGGTCTGGCGCAGGTTTTCTTCTCGGGGTTGGTAGGTTAGCGAATGTGAACAGTGTGACTTACGCGCGCTGACGGCTACCGGCGACCCTACTACAACCCCCCGATAGAGATGGTGTCTGTAGTATTCTCGACAAGTACATTAATTCAAATTTGACGGTACTCAACTGGGATAGCTACCCACCATCTAAGGAGGACTGTAATTGAAATTTATATTGCCTTATTTTTAACTACTTTTATTATGCTCATAGAACGTAACAACGATTGTGGTATTGTAAACACATAACATAACATAAACTCACGCCTTTATCCCCGAAGGGGTAGGCAGACGTGCTAGCACCCACATTTCGCCGGTTTATGTTTAGGTCCCAATGTAATAGGTGGCGAGCCTATTGCCATTAACTGGGCACTAATAAACCTGCGATCAATATACACATAACTTCGAAAAACATCGAAAAGTCATTGGTGTGTGCCATGAAAAACCTGGGATCGAACCCGAGACCTCGTTTCAGCAGTCCATTACTCATACCACTAGGCTACTGTTGATAGAATAATGTCTAATTCAAAAAGCAAAAGCCATAAAGATCACAAACTGGTACAATATGACCTCTCTCGGGTAATATGCTCCCGTTCAGCCAGTGTATCAACATATCCTTAAATTCTCAAATGGGTCGTCTTTACGATACCCAAGGGCATCTTCATACGCCAACATTGCCCGAACAATTTCATCCTTGTTACACGTTTCCGAAAATAAACCTTCTCACCCGTCACTTCCAGTCCACCCGATAACGTTGGGGGTAAAAACGACCGAGTGTTGCTCCAGACAGGTGAAATAGTGCGAAAAATTGCCCGGTGGTCAACTGCTACGTTTCCCCGTTTAAGGGTTGTTTGTTTTGAGCTAATCAGGTCACAAAAGGTGTAATGTGTTCTGGAGAGACGTTATGAAGTGGAATTAATTATATGTAAAATCCTATTTAATATTATAAACGCGAAAGTTTGTAAGTATGAACGAATGGATGGATGTTTGTAACTCTTTCACGTTAAAACTACTGAATGGATTTTTAATGAAACTTTACAATAATCACAGCGACAAACGATATCCATATTTATATTATGTATAGCTTTGTCGTTGACTGTACCTATCTTTAATAAACTACCTGTAGAATCAATGATATTCTTTTCATAGCCCAAACGAGACAAGGGGGTTACGCCCACGTGGATGTCGGTTATTGCTTAGTGTTGAGCCGGCGCTATTGACCAATAAGCTCGCCTCTCTACTCAACCTTGTCATGGCTGACGTCGTCAGTGAAAACTCACGGAATAAACAGTGTAAATTAGAAGTTTAACCATTATTTTGTTTTGAACTGAAATTTAAATTTTACAGACACCCTTAAAAACAAGTATTCGAACGTTGCACTTGTCAAACGCCAAACAAACTATTTGACATACCGTGGATTTATTATACTGGTATTGTCGGTGCCGCCTGGTCGAGTGTTACGTAATACTGTTAAAGTTGATCTATATCTATTTTTTACAATTATAATTGACAAACGTTCAAACTACAGTTATATCTTAATGTTTAAGTAATTCCTACAGATAATTTAGAACTCAAGAGATAATATTTTTCAACTTTTATACTTTATGACTTATTAACCCCACGAAAACATAAGTAGACTTTATTTTGGCAATCATGTGGAATACACGAGGCTTAGTACCAATTTTGTTTATATTAAAAATTGAAATCATGTATTCCGTAAATTAGGCGTTATTGAATTTGACCCTTGTTTAGGTGATTCAGAAAGTGCTGACGCTCCGTGTTTTGATGTTTCCTTTTTTGGCGGCCGCGTGTCTTACAACTCAATGACATGCAGCCTATGACATGTGCGCTGCTTGACAAACTGAAGTAAGGGCGAAAGGGCCATTTTCAATTACTCCTAAACACGCGTATCCCCTGCGCGGTAAGAAGGTAGCGGGGTGTGATGTTGTTTTTAGGTAAATGTCTCGTTCTTATGTATCATAATTTACCAGCAATGTCTATCTCGAGATAGGTCTATGGATTATTGACTCATGTGTAGCGTTACATACCTACCCCGCTCCCTCCTTATCATGCAGGCGAAAAGCGAGTTAAGCGGTTGGTCCATAATAAGTATATATGAATAGTGAGCCCAATGTGTTTATTTATTCTTAAATTTTAAATTAAGTACTAATTGCGCCTGAGACTTTGTCCTCGTCTAGGTTTGCAATATTTTTCATTGAGTTCTTATAATTTTTCCGAAATAAAAGTAGCCTAAGTAAGTAACGCTCAACAGTCAACATCTGTTTACTACAATAAAGATACCGTCAAAATAGGCCTAGACGTTTTGAAAATCATTCGGAACAAACAGACATAAAAATGGACACACAAAAATTCATTGTAATTTAAATAATCTTACCTATAGTTTGTCTATGCACATCATAAAAATGGAATTAGTGACATGAATTAGTCATATTTGGTCATCGGCTCCCCAATTAAAATATATTGTTTCATGATCGCCAAGTGAAATGAAATACGACAAGTCAAAAATGGAACCATTATTCGCCACTGCAACCTAGGTACAATGTCAGTGTTATAATCAATCCCTAAAATCGAACCTTCTGTAGATGCATTTAAAGTGTAAGTTTGTTTAAATTTAATCAGAATTGTAGCTCACAAGCGACTGCAGGTTTCATTTCAATTTTACTTTACTACTTTAACATACAGGTAATCCAAATTACTTGATTGGGATGATGAACTTTTATGATATAACCGTTTGTTTTTAACTGATTGCTAGTTTCACGTACTTCAAATTGTGGAGGCTGTAGTTAAATTCTACGAAACATAACAATTTCCCTCAAAAGAGGGCAGTGTACCAATTTTTTTGAATCACGTTATGGTTTCGTTACCAATACTCATATACCATCGTAAAGCATTTTAGACTAGATGTCCGTGGACTAACAGGGTGTATAGAATTAAAATTTATACCCTGACAGACCATGGACGTAAACAAATTGCAGTGATATAACAGGAAACCATTTCGGTTGCCTCTTTGCATCAAAAGTGTCCTATTTTTTTTGTATATAAGTAACGAAGGGGTAGGCAGAGAGGTGTGATAACGGATACGTCTTGTATACTATGAATTTCGGTCCCACGACGTAATAGAGGGCGAGTCCGTAGCCGTGAGGCTAGGAAGTTGTCGTGGGACGTATATGTCGCAAACAGCCTAGGCTCTTTACTAAACGACGCCGTTCAATTAGCGGTCTGAATGGTGTTCAGCCATTTGATTAAAAGCCCAAGCCAAGTAGCTTGGTTCGATGACGCTTCATTATTTGACTAGCCATTTAATCAAAGAGCTAGAAAAATGACTTATCTCTGCATGGATTTAAAAAAAAAACTTTTCAATAAATCTATTACTAATTTTTTGTGAATACACCTCTGCCTACCCCCCTCAGGGATTTACAGGTGTGTGTGTGTGTATATATATGTATGTAATTTCCTGTCTTATTTTGGGGTGGTGCCCCATCTTACGAATGACCTAAGCATTAGCCAACAAGGTTATTAAATGTTGTAATAAACATTACGGCTGAATATCATTCAGGCCGTTCATTAAATGGACCTGTTAAGTTAACAGCCTAGGTTGTTAATTGAACGACTGATTAGGCTAGTTGGCGGCGACATATATTAAAACAACCAAAATTTTTTTCGCATTGTTAGGTTATACAGCAGTCACTCCCATAAGAAAGCCAGTTAGTCAAGTTAAATAATTAAAAAGAGAAAAAGTAAACCGACTCCCAGCTCCGAAGCTCGAAAGAGTCTGGTTGGTTGTAGTCAATCCTACTAATGGTAATCCAACTAAGTATGAATGGATGCATGGATGTTTGTTACTCTGTCACGTAAAAACTACTGAATGGATATTAATGAAGTACAATAATATTGCGCTTATACATCAGAATAGTATATAGGCTACAATTTATAGCGATAACCGACATCCACGCGGACGGAGCCGAAAGCAAAAGCTAGTCTATAAAAATATTTATTCATTAGGTACTCATAAAGCAAACTAGAAGCTAGTCTGACCCCAGACGACGTCACGTCCTTAACGTACATAAGCAAATTAACGATGTTTGTTTTTCGGATTCTTTGTCAAGTAGTCATAATTTGATAGAACATATACGAACGAGCGGTTCCTTATTCTATGCAATAATATGCGCTAGTCAATACACAGTGCGTAGGTATGCTAGGAATTATCACACGACTAGGCGACCTCAAGGTTCGTAAAAATGCCATATCAAAACAATCGACGTTCTTACGCAGATGACTTTAAGGCCTATTTTCTATATTGTCACTTAGCTGAATCGTGATTTATCTGAGGAAAAAATTGCACGGATAATCTGCCAGACAACCTGTCAAACTTGTTAATGTGTTTACAATCTTTGCCCAGCTAAATCGAGATTCAGCTGAGTGCTATTCTAGAATACGGGGCCTTAAATTTTTGTGGAACGTCTAATTTCAATTTAGATTTAGAAAAGGTTCCACTTATATTTTTATACTTTTCTACGTTCGATATACTTTAAGTTCAAGGCAAACAATCGTATCCCAATAGGTTCTCAACTATACAAACACATTTCTCAAAAGTCGAAGTGGTTCTGGCGATTCCTTCAGTACTTTCAATATAAACTTTCAGAACAAATATCAAGAGGTGAATTTCACGCGTAAGTCCTTTTGCTCCGTAGCCAGTTATCGTAATGAACAAAACTGGTAAGTCGTTCCACTTCACTGTTACTCCGAGAAGCTCAAATATATTCACAGTATTTTTCTGTTGAATAAGGAACGATTTAGTGGAATTGGAACTTAGAAGATTTTAATTATAATTTCCAATTCCTTAATCGTTTGCTAGAGCTGCGCTACGCTCCCTAATTAAGCCTTCGTGGTCATCGATCTAAGCTATTTGCCTAGCCGTTAAATTAAATGGCTGAACACCATTCGGGCCGTTAATTGAATGGCGGCGTTTAGTTAACTGCCCAGGTAGTTAGTTGAACGGCTCATTAAGCTAGTTGGCGGCGACATATACATACCCTGTGTAATTATTTTTATTAGTAAGTATAGGTTCCTTTAAATATATTTCTGTACATATCTTTTTAGATTTTTCCTTTTGTCATCGCACTCCTCCAACACACGGTAGGGTTTCAATGTCCTAAGATAGGTAATCCATCCTAGACTCGACTTGGCTAAGATCGCTTAACCTTTAAAAGTGTTAACGTACTCGGTTACCATTTAACTACGAGTCCTTCTGGGGTAGTTACCTAAGGAGTATTACAGACAAAATACCTTCATTCTCCACTTAAATTAATCCACAATTATTTTCATCTTAAGCTTAACACGAAAATTGCTAATCAGAATCCATACACTAACAGACAAAGTCCCGTAATTAATCCTCATAGTGTTTACCATGGTGTAAAAGTTTTGAATCTTACTTAAGCACCTTGCCGTGTTAGACTTGCAAACTATTTTAATTAAAAATCTTTGAGGGTATGAGGAACAATATGAAATGTTTCTGTAGAGAAATGTTTTGAAATTTAAGACAATACGTTTATTTGAACGTTGTACCTTATAGTAACTATGTTCAGAATTTCAGATACATTGAACTTTTTTTTCTGTGCGTATCTACAATCAGTAGACTACCACAAGCAGATGTGTTGTATGGATTTGTCAGGTCTGAGGGAACCTGCGGCGAGGACATCCACTCAACATTTTCATAGACGGTAGGATATTCTAAAATGTCCTTCCTTCTAAGGCGTTTTTGCTAGCTGCGCGTAATTAGACACGCTGCAAGTTAGTTTGAATGATTTGCCAGCCATCAATTTCGAAACTACGGTGTGATCATTCACAAGTTTCGGCATTTGTGATGAACCAAGAGACTTGCGCTATTGTTTTGTGTACTGTACAGTAGTCTGTGCCCTTTGCAAGATTGTTATGTTCGAGTCACTTGTGCTGTCCCACAGTTGTATACCATACATCCAGATGGGCTTTAATATTGAGCTGTATATCAGTAGCTTGTTATCTATCGATAATTTACTATTCACCCCATAGAGGTTTCGATGCCGTATGTTAAGTTCCTCTTTCTTGCTTTCAATTTACTGATTCCATGAACGACCTCTATCTAGGTGTAGGCTCAGATTCCTTAATGTGTCTTATTGTGGTAGAGTACAGTTTTCAAGGTACACAGAAGGGCAGTTTCCGCGTCAGAGGGTGAAGGTAACCTATACCGACTTTGTTAAACTTGCTTTAATCTTCCACTTATTACGCCATTTTAAAATGGCATCGAGTCCTTATTGGAGTTGCTCTGTGGCTGATTCAGGGTGCTGATTACACTCCATCATTGCCGTATTGTCGGCGTAAGTGGGAATTGTGACTCCCTCTGTCTGTACCAGCAGGGCTAACATGCGTGCCACTAGATAGCTTTCTCGAGGCATTTTGCCGTTTTATGTCGATATGTCGACTGTTGGTAGCATGAAGGGCTAACATGCGCGCCACGAGATAGCTATCTCGAGGCATTTTGCCGTTTTATGTCGATATCGACTGTTGGTAACATGGCAAATTTCATGGCGATCTGTCAGATGTCGCCATAACTCGACTTCGAGAAATCATCTCTACTTAGTGCCTGCAAATTGTAACATACGTGCCCTTATTTACTCGAATTTTGACATTTAAAATGTTTTGTCTCTCGTCTTTCATTTGGTCGACGAGAAGTTATCTCGTGTAAACTTTTCTTGTGCTCGGTTCATTTTGGATCAAAATTTAGTACCTTTGTGCGACTGCAAGCAATTTTCGACCTTAATGACATTTCCTTTGTTGCGTGTCTTTTCGCGTTAATTGATGACGCTGATCACGAATATAAGAAAAAAAATTCGATAGCATGTCATGTTAATAAGGCGAAAATCGAAAATTGTTTGCACCATTTTTTCTCTTTTTTAAATTAAAATGTTTTGTCTCCCGTCTTTCATTTGGTCGACGAGAAGTTATCTCGTGTAAACATTTTTTTTGGTCGGTTCATTTTGGACTAAAACAGCGACTGCAAGCCATTTTCAACATTAATGACTTTTCCTTTGTTACGTGTCTTTTCGCATTAATTGATGACGCTGATCACGAATATAAGAAAAAAAATTCGATAGCATGTCATGTCAATTAGGTCGAAAATTGTTTGCACAATTTTTTCTCTTTTTTTCATACCTAGCATCCCTACCTAGTCTGTGCTTTCGAGAAAATGGCCGTATCGGGCCGATTTTATCGGATAAATGTTTAAAAAATGTGTATGCCATAGACAATTGAAAAAGTTTGACGCGACAAAATATGTCGACGTTACTTCGCTAGAGAAGACTCGAGATGATATCTCATCCCGATTCGAGATATTTGACGACGCGCGCATGTTAGCCCTGCAGGTCATAAGTATACAGCATGTACAAAATAGATCCTAACACTGATCCCTGAGGTATGCTTATATTTGGTAGAGTTTGGCAGTTGTTTCAGATTCTTTGATTTGAAATATTCTCTCGGAAAGGTAAAGATTTCAGCAGGATGTAGTAGGTGTGGAGGAGGCATGCCCTTATCTCATAGAGAATCAAATCACACCAGACCTTGTCAAAGGCCTTCTGTATGTCTAAGAATGCAGACGAGCAGTATTCCTTTTCCTTCAAAAGCTTTTTTTAACTACTCTATGGACTTGTTCTATAGTGGAGTGTTCTGTCTTCTTGGTCTGATTCACCTTTGTACTGTGTTGCGTCTGAGGACGTCTTCATTTTAGCTTCAGGTTCTTTTTTAACTATTTTAATAGCTTTGCTTGGCGCTAATTAAAGTTACTCGGTAAAGTGGATTGATTGGTCATACCATTAATCTAAAAGACCAGAGGTGCTAGTGTGGAGATACGAAATCTCCACCCAACTAACTATTATTCGCGATCAAAGAAGATATCGAAACTACGGGAAAAATGGTCTCAGGAGAAATTATAAACGCAATGTTTGAACCTGCCAAAATGCGAGATCCACGTTTTTCGTTATCCTCGCACTAGGATGAAATAACAAGGTCGTTAAGGAACTGAAATATACATATACATCATCAGTCGGTTAATATTGAAGATTCGAGGAAGCGAACCTCAATAGTACAATGCCAACGATTCCAAAGGCACTCGAAAAATGTAGACAATCACATAAGATATCATATAGCCAAAAACGCAGCATGCCCGCTCAATGTGCACTATGCAACGGCCCACACCCTGCAAATCTCAAAAGGTGAGAAGGATAATTCTATCGAGACGTTCTAAGCGCATTTATCATCTAACGGGAATAAACTTTCAAACCTCTATGTCATCAAATAAAAACACAAGGAATAGACCATCTAACCCGGCGGTCCGTAGAAAAACAATATTTTAACAATGTCAAGGTGTAGTTCGTAGCTATTCTACAATACCAATGGAAAAATAAATTATATTCGTCACAAAAACACCGTACTTGTATTTAAGTAAGTAAATTAGAAGGTCAATAATAGTTAAATTACATTGTTTCCAACACACTTGCTTATAAAGTGGCTATAATTTCACCACAATTAGCCACATAATGACACCCGTAATCAAATTGTGACTTTTTCATTGTTACAATTCACAAGTGAGTTGCTGTTTTTTTTTTTAAACGTTTCGATGCAAAAATATACCTATTTATATTACTTGCTCATTTCATGTGTATTTAAATAGATAATTTCAACGTGCACGTGTTTAATAAACAAAACCTTTACTCAGTTAACTAATAACTTTTGTTTTTCTGAAAATACTTTAAATTCCACATTCCGCTATTGAGACCCGAGCGGACTAACCGCTCGGGTCTCAATAGCGCCTCAGCGGTAATCAACAACTTTATACGCTTGAACCATAATGTACTATTATATTTCCTACACCAAATACCACTTATACACATTATGAAATTAATATAAATGACTGAAGAATATACCCTTCCCAGAATTTTGTTTGAAATACAAATAAGTTGGTACAAGGACATTTAAACAATTAAGCGCTATTTCGGTGGTCTTATTTACTGTAACCTTAAACCTTTTGGATGTTGTATAAAAGTAAAACAAGTTTTATTCTCTCGCGTTCCATGATTGCAATTAGTCAGCCGTCTAATTAACCGCCTTTTTTATATAGGACACGTTCACTATCGCTACGCCACGGATGAATATCAGGCATTGCGAGGTCACTGATGGGCAGTGTCGATGGCTGCATAACACAATCATCGTTTCACAAAGAGATTAACCAGCAAATTTGCTTGCTTGACAAAGCTGTGTTATGCGCTGGGGATCCGCTGTGACTTAAACCCTCTTGCAGACCTTTGTGGCTCTGTTGTACGCCGCCTTGAAGTGGCCAACGTTGGGATCGCACGTAGCGCGCGCCTCTACGCAAGCGCGGTACGCAGACTGTTTACGATCAACGGCCACTTCGAGGCGGCGTACAACAGAGCCACAAAGGTAAGGTCCGGGTGACTTGTCAGCAGAAGAACAAAATGGAGAATTTTCCTCAATATATAGCCGGGGTAGAAGCAAGTGGGTTGTGTCTTCAGGACAGCTTTAATACTGTGTCTCCGGCAGAAAGAGCATGGCTGGTTTCGGCGTATCCAGGTCTTGGTGGACGGTGTTGAGAGCATTAAGCCCACAGATGTTCGTGAAATCCACTTCAAATAGTGTGGAGACACTGTGTAGCTTAAAACTCTATTATAAGCTGCCATAAAGTGTAAAAGGGAAGGCAAGGTGTGAAGTAGAGGTGATTATAGTCGCAGCACTACATTACAGGGCGCAGTAGATTGGTTTAGTCTATGAATGTGAGGCATGGCGAGAGCCGACGCACTACACAGAAGGACCCTCGCACCCTCCTAAATATGGTCGCCAGGACCCCACGTCTTGTCACCAAGCAGCACAACGAGCTATATTGGAATTATGCGCAACTTGGTGGGGCAGCCTCCCAGGGTGGATAATCCTAGTTAGGCCCCTGTAATATGCCGCGGCCGGCCAGCAGTGGACTGAAAAACCGTCGTGTCCTACCTCCATTTAAGCTTAATCTTAGATTCAATGTACCTATAATAGTTAACATTCACCGGTGTATATCCGATTGAAGTATAAAGTAAAAACAATTTCGGAATTACACCATCGATTTTGGTGATTGTCGACATACACCGGTGCATCTTAACAATCACTAATTTTGCATATTCACAGTAACATATATGTATACCAAAACTATGATCACGCTACATTCCGTTAACATTATTGTGTTAAAGCAATAGTATTTATATTCACCAATATCTAATAATCAGTGAACTATTATTATACTGACTAATTACTAATCATACCTCAGTAAAATACAAAATACGGCAGTCTTTTCTAGTCATATTGTTAGATATAAGAAGTAAATATCTTTAAACATCCCATCAACAATACTGTTAGGTGTATTGAGCCGAGATATCTATATAAAGCTTATCCTAGTTCGGCTACAGATGGTACCATTGCCTGTTTAATTGATAATATTTAGCCTACATCGATCACCTATGTGTAGTTTAAGTTTTTCAAGCGAACTAAATAAATTACAACTCGTTTCCGGGGTACGCTTATTTCTTAACTTTTACGGGAAGGACTGCCATTTTACTTCTCAACCCCAAGAGGTAAGCCCGAGCAAGAGCCTTATGAATGAATAGTAAGTGCACCAGCTTGCAATTGCGGTTGGCTAGAAGTCTAAGCTCTTAGTAGGTACTTGATAGGTACTAATTATGAGAGGACTCTCATAATTCAAAATATTCGGTTAATTTTAATAACCAACCCAAAACCGGAATATTATAGTTCACGGTCTTACCAATGATGTAATTATCTTTCAATTTCTAGTAATACATTTTACAAGAGACAAAAACATCTAACTGATGAAATAAACCATGAAAATGTTAACTACATTCAAATGCCAGCGCTTCAAATATTTAGTTAAATTGTACCCTAATGGCTTTAGTTTAATTTTGTTAGTTTTTGTTTAGTGGCTATTGTGATTTAACAAGTACAACAGTTTACTTAAACTTTTTATTTTACGGAATATAAACAGAAATGTTTCATGTAAACCGTATACGTAATATAACTAGTGAGCAAGCAAGATACTTTAAAACATACTTTGTGTGCCACAGTGCCGAGTGCGATAAGGTAGTCTTTACCAGGGCGGACAAAGAAATGGTTTTGTACGAATTTAACGGTTGAAATTCGTTTTAGACGGTTCTAAAACCATATGCTGTTCTTTCCACGTCATTGTTTTACTAGGGACTCAGGGGATAAGTATACACTAGGAAAGAAACTCGCCAGAAACCCGTGTAGATGTCAACTTCTGGGGCATGGAGTTTTGTACACCCAAACTACAATAAATCATGGAGTGGTAAAATAATGCTTAATAGTATACCTCTTCTCATCTTTACCCGTAGAATCTTAGAAGAAAATTGGATAGGGCTGTTTTTCCATCTAACGTTCTGCTGGTGACAAAGTGACCGCTCCGTGGCAACTGGAGAATTTGTCCCGATAATAATTAGTAAAATTACACACGTGAAAAATTAAGAATTAGGAACTAATCACCAACACCGATAAAATGAAAATCATAATTAACAAAAAGACGGGTTGCACTCCGGGAGTGCTGGCAGAAGTGAAAACTTTTCTTTCTTTCTTTCTTCGTTATATACAGTTAAAAAGAAAAAAAAAACATAACATACCAAACCATACCATACCATACCTGGAATGCGGAGATCGCGAGGCTGCGTCAAGCCTGCGTGATCACGCACCACCGGTGGGCTCGATTCCGTAGGAGGCGTAGCCGTCCCGCAGACTCGGAGCCCCGACTGGCGGAGCTTCACGAGGGATACAGGGAGGCCAGGAATGCCCTCCGAGCGGAGAGCAAGCGGTCCAAGGCCGCTTGTTACCGGGAGCTCCTGGAGACGCTGGAGCGGGACCCATGGGGGCGGCCTTACCTTATGGTAAGACAAAAGCTGCGCCCCCGGGCCCCTCCGCTGACCCAGGTGCTCGAGCCGGCTCTGCTCGGGGGAGTGGTCGAAACCCTGTTCCCGGCGCGAGCGGAACATGTTCCGCCACAGATGGCTCCGCCGCCTCGGTCGCCTATGGCGCCCGGTGCGGTGATTGACGACGATGTGCCCGAGGTCACTCGGGTAGAACTAGAGCTGGCGATGCGAAGGCTTGGAGCCAAAAAGAACACCGCCCCGGGACCCGACGGCATTCCAGGCCGCGCGTGGGTCCTAGCTCTAGGGGAAGACGGTCTCGAACCCCGACTGAGAGGGTTCCTCAGCGCATGTTTGGAGCGGGGCCAGTTTCCGAAGATGTGGAGGACGGGGAAACTGGTCCTCATCCGCAAGATGGGGCGCCCGGCGGACGAGCCGTCCGGGTACCGGCCCATAGTGCTGCTCGACGAGGTGGGCAAGCTCTTCGAGAGAGTCATTGCCAGGCGCCTCGTCTAGCATCTCTCTAGAGTGGGGCAGGACCTGGCGAATACCCAGTTCGGGTTCCGCCGGTGGCGTTCCACTGTGGATGCCATCATGCGTGTGAGGACTCTGGCGGAGGATGCGGTCGCTCGGGGCGAGGTGATGTTGGCGGTGTCCTTGGAGATCTCCAACGCGTTTAACACCTTGCCCTGGAGTTGCATCAGAGAGGCGCTCGTGTATCACGATGTGCCTCTCTACCTCCGCCGCATAGTCGGGACATACCTGACGGGGAGAGCCGTCGTCTACCCGAGTTCGACGGGAGTCGGTAGGCGCGAGATGTCGTGCGGTGTTCCACAGGGATCGGTCCTGGGGCCGCTGCTGTGGAACATCGGTTACGACTGGGTGCTTCGCGGTGACTTCGCGTACGGTGCCACCGTCACGTGTTACGCGGACGTCACGCTGGTGACGGTGGGCGGGGCTACATAACGCGAGGCGACCCTGAGGGCCACGACCGCGGTTGCTCAAGTCGTGGAAAGGATCCGGCGGCTGGGTCTCGAGGTGGCTCTGCACAAGTCCGAGGCCATGTTCTTTCATGGCCCTCGGCGCAGGCCAGACCCGGGAGCCAGCCTTACAGTGGGAGGCACTCCCATCGACATCAAGCCCCGGTTGAAATACCTGGGGCTGGTGCTTGACGGTCGATGGGACTTCGGAGAATATTTCCGAAGTCTGCGACCCAAGCTGGTGGCAACGGCGAATGCCTTGGGCAGGCTGTTGCCCAACTTGAGGGGCCCAGAGGACTCCTGCAGGAGACTCTACGCGGGTGTCGTGCGGTCCATGGCCCTATATGGGTGCCCCGTATGGGCGGACACCCTGGGGGCCAGATTCCTGCCTCTGCTCCACGCGGCGCAGAGGACGACGGCCTCCAGGACCATCAGAGGGTACCGCACGATATCCTTTGAAGCGGCGAGTCTCCTGGCCGGATCGCCACCGTGGATCCTGGAAGCGAGGACCCTTTCGGCACTCTATCGGTTCCGAAAGAAGGCGCTGGAGCGGGGACTCGATCCCGAGCTCGAAGAAATTCGGGCCTAGAAGTCCCGGCTCCACAGGGCCATGGTGACCGAGTGGGAGCTACGACTTGAGCAACCACGCGCAGGGCACGCCGTGATTTCGGCGGTAAGACCCATCATGGGAGAGTGGCTAGAGAGGCCACACGGTGGCCTCTCGTACCGTCAGACGCAGGTCATTACCGGACACGGTAACTTCGGGCGGTACCTGCATCTGATGGGCATAGAGCCAACGCCCGAGTGCCATCACTGCGACGCGAGCGTGGACTCGGGGCTGCACACGCTCACCGAGTGTCCGGCGTTTGAAGCGCCGAGGCGGGAGCTTGTGACGGCCCTGGGGGTGAGAGTGCTCACGCTCTCCACCCTGCTCGCGACGATGGTCCGCTGCGCGGATGCGTGGGCGGCCAGCGCCTCCTTCTGCGAGCAGGTCATGCTCGTGAAGGAGACAGCAGAGCGGGCGCCGCGCAGCGAGCGAGAAAGACTCGCGGACATCGCTGGCCGCGTTCAAAGGCGGCTCGGGCGTCGGAGGGCGCAATCCGACCTCCGCCCCCCATGAGCGCGGGCCTGAGGGTGACGGGTGGAGCCGCTCGTCACCCTAGCAGAAGCAGGCCACGGCGGCGGCGCGCATCGTAAGACGATGCGCGCCCCACCCCCCGATACCGGAGGCGAGTCGGGGACCGCGTGGTCCCCCCCTCCCGAGGAGTGCCAGACCGAGAGGAATGGCCCTGGGTCAGCCGGGGTGCGAGGGATATGTCATAAGACAACCTCACCTCCGGCCTAGCACATCGACCCACAGATGGCGTGCGGTTTAGTCGGTTCGAGTCCGACATAACCTACCCCTTCGGCTCCGGAGGGGTGGGTATCCGTGGGGATTTCGCGCACGTAAAAAAAAAAACCATACCATACCTATAATATAGCGTCAATCATAGAACCTATCACTAATTTTCTGCTACTTTTCTGTCAGAAGAAATTAATGAATTACAAAAAGAAAAATAATCATAAAAAGTAATAAATTACAAAAAGAAAAATAATCACAAAAAGTGTCAGAAGCCCATGTTCGAACCCGGTACTATCTATAACTATAGGACTTACAGTCGAAGCGCTTAGCGCTAAGCTACGAAGCTTCTTAGCGTACTTAGCAAAATAAACACTCTGTAGCTAGAAATGTAGTATGACGTCAAGTCGTCCTACAAAGTCGTCGGTTACGGGTCAAAGGTCAAGTTTAGTGATCCTGACGTGAGCTTAACACTTTTTACCCATCCGCCGCTAAAGAAGTTTTCACTTCAAAAAAAAACATAGTTCCCAAAATGTGGACGTTAATATCCCTATTAAGATTCACAGGCGTAAATGTGTTTGAATATGTAATGTATTTGATAATATACTAGAAATAACAAAGTATAGATTAATATAATAGGGTAAAGTATCCTATCATTGGTACTCATTCTATTGTTAGTAGGTACATACGTTAAAGCTGAAAAAACACCCAAAATGTAAAGTTAGCTTTGAAGTCTACGAATAATGTATCCAATAGAAGTGTAACTCCCATAGAGTTACAGCTGAAATATTGGAGTAACTTACGCATACTAAAAAAACAGCAATAAAACAAAACACTCACACATCCATTGTTGAACACTTGCACGCGATTGGTCGCGCCAAAATCATGCTGTCTCGGCGCCCCAAACGTCATATTGGCAAAGCGGCGATCGTGATGAGCGTGGATGGTATTATACAATAATAAGACAGCTTGTTTGTGTTTATTTTTTATTGAATAAGTTCAATCAAAGTTCAATCAATAAAAAAAGTCGGGTTACACTCCGGGAGTGCCGGCAGAAGTGCAAACTTGTTCTCTCTTTCTTTCTTCGTTATATACAGAGAAAATGATAAAAAGAACATACCATACCATACAAAACCTATAATATAGTGCCAATCATAGAACCTATCACTAATTTTCTGTCAGAACAAATTAATGAATTACAAAAAGAAAAATAATCACAAAAAGTAATAAATTACAAAAAGAAAAAATCATCACAAAAAATGTCAGAAGCCTAGGTTCGAACCCGGTACTATCTGAAACCATAAGGACTTACAGTCGAAGAACACTTTTTACCCATCCAACGCCGCTAAAGAAGATTTCACTTCAAAAAATAATAACTGGATTGTTCTTATTTTAAATACGTTGTTATTTTTCACAATTATGTACCTCTGAAAATAATTAGTTTATTTAATTTATGGCGGTTGGAATTTAGTAGACTCGTTTTTAACAATATAATGCAAACGAATTATAAGAAACTGTTCGATTATAGCTTTTAACAACATAACGTCGTGATTGCTTTCTATAGGATGACTTTCTTTAAGGGGGTTATACACTTATTTACCATTATTTTAAAATGGTTAATTTCAATTGTCGACTAGATGATTCTACATTTGAATGTAATGGACTAACCATCTGAAAAATAGTAAATTACATTTTAAAAATAAATATTTTAAGTAATGAACTAAATAAGAACAGTTTAACTTTTTTCATTAAATTTAGAAATTGCAAATAGGTATATAAAATATCTCACAGTGCAAATAGGCACCGCAGTTTTTCTTAATCGCTTAAGCTTTCCATTATTTGGTGTGTACATGTCATCAGTTCGAAAGTGTATGCTGCATATTTTACCGTAGGTACTGACTAGGCATCTAATCACGTTCATTTCTTTCCAAACGAACCGCACTCACCCATTTTCATGTTGGACTTCATTTGTTGGGAATCTGTGACATTCAAATTATAATTTAATTTTTATGCATAATATCATCCTACTAATAATAATATCATAGTAACAATATTTTTTATTACCTTAGCGCTTAACATACTATGAACTATGCACACTGCATAAAAAATAATTTTATTTAGGAATTGCGTTCATCTTGCATACCACTTTTCAACTTCGCCAAGTACGTGTTTTTAAAATGAATATTTACTCACCTATGGAAGGTGATTCCAGCGTTTTTCATATCAGTATGGTTTCTGCACCACTTCACAACACACGAAGGCATATTTGAAATGTAATTAACGCGAAAACACACAAAAAACAAACACAATTAAAATCACTGACAGATTGATTCCAGTGACACAACCGTACGATACCTACGCGTGACAGCGCGGACTGACAGTGCCGCGCGGTACACTTTTTAAGCCCCGCCTTCCGCGGTCCTCATTATGTGGTGCCATTTTTTGAGCTGAGTTACACTTCTATAGGATACATTATTCGTAGTTTGAAGTATACAATGTTAAATTATGTATACCTAATAGAAAATTAGAGAAAGTCAATTTTAATGTAATCCGCCCACTCAAATGATAATAACTTATTCAAGTATTTAGTACATGAATTCATGTTTACTGTGATCCAACAAATTTTCATGGCAATGATTTATGATTTTATACTTATGAAATATTTATGGTGACGAAAATATCGTAGGTGGTAGTTTATGTGGTTGTCACAGTTTACATATTTTATTTTAGGACGTCCATATATATGGCTGTGTTGTTTCCGGCATTCCGACATAGAATAGGACTACTCCATCTCTTCTCGTGGATGTCGTAAGAGGCGACTAAGGGAACACTAAAGGATGGGCAGCTTCGTCCTTTGTCATCATCGTCATTTAGACGTTATCCTGATTGCATCCGAGGGCGGCTTTCCGTATCTTCCTCCTCCACTTCGTACGATTTTGGGCGTCCATGGTAGTGTGACCATTTGCACGCATGTCACCCTGAACGACGTCAAGCCAGGACTTTTTGGGCCTACCCCTTCTACCAGGAACCGGCGAGTCCTATCTACGATGCCTTATCTATGATATCACGGAAATGAAGGCTGTCACGGATGCGAAAGTTTCTTACGCGATCTTTACGCGTGACTCCGTACGTGGATGTATATTTTCCTCTCCGTGACACGAGGCTCCTGCTTGTGTCACTCCAACAGCGGACACGCCTCACAGCCGTGTAAAAGGACAGGCTTAATGATCGTTTTATAGACCTGTCTCTTCAACCTGATTGGCATTTTAGAATCTTATGTGACGCCAGTGATTTTTGCCCGCCATTTAGCCCACGCGGCGGCAATATGTGCCTTAACGTTGTGGTCGATGTCACCAGTCACATGAAGTACAGATTTCAAGTACTTAACCTGGTCCGTGCGCTCGACCAAGTCATCACCTATGTGGACGGGTGTGGGATCTGTGGAATTTAACGCCAAGAATTCTGTCTTCGCCACATTCAGCATCAGACTGCCGTTCCCAAGCGCCTCCTTCCACACTTTCACGCTTCGCACCAATCTGTTCTTGTCCGCGGCCATCAGCGTAATGTCATCAGCATACGTATGCAACCATGGAGGCTGCTCATGTGAGTTTCTGATGCTGTCCGACAAAACGTCCAACACCAGGCTGAACAGGTTAGGACTGAGAACGGATCCTTGGTGTTCCCCGACGGTGATGGGGAAGGTTTTCGTGTTGCTAACAGCGGACCGAAGCACAGAACCGGAATCATGGTGTACCCCGACGGTGATGGGGAAGGTTTTCGTGTTGCTAACAGCGGACCGAAGCACAGAACCGGAATCATGGTACATGTCTTGGATGGTGTTAATGTAGGCAGAGGCCTCCACAAGATCACCACGCGAGGAACACAGTCGACGGCCCTCTTCATGTCTAGGAATAGGCAGTACAGGGGCGGGTTCTTCGCCCTATATTTTCACGCGACAATCCTTAGGGTGAAAACCGGGTCTATGGCCCCCAGGGACGAAACCCATACTAAAACTCCGAAAGTGCACTCTTCTGACGGATCCGGGTGTTAATTATCCTCTCATAGAGCTTCATGGTGTGGGACATTATCTTTATACCACGGTAGCTGCCACACTCTGGCCCCGATCCCTTGCCCTTGAAGACTGGCATAATGATACTCAGCCTCCACTGGTTCGGAATCTTACCGGTGAGGAGTACGCGGTTATAAAGATTGATCAGGATGCCCACACTACGGGCACTCATTGCCTTCCAAGCCTAGATGGGGACATGGTCGGGTCCGACAGCTTTCCGGTTCTTCATGCGTCGAATGGCAGTCTGGATTTCTGCAGGCGTTATCGGCGGCGTGCTTTGTGATACATTTAATTTAATACTGTGCTAGCCAACCCGTTTGCCAAGCGTGACGAGTATGGCAAAACTCTCAATATGGAAAATCAAAAAACACCAGGCCCCTGGTCCCCGGCAACCCCGCTATTCCTGGCTCCGGTAGCGGTCATGGTAACGGTGGGGCAAGGGGAGAACGGAAACTGGCCCTGGTAACACACAACGTTAGCACGATGAGGAAGCTGCTCGAGGTGGAAGAGGAAATGAGTAGGTTGCACAGGGACATTGTTGGCTTGTCCAAAGTGCGAAGAGCGGGGGAAGGCACGACAATCCCGATGTTCGGCCACCTATTCTACCACCGGGAGGGTGACAGAAAGGCACTCCATGGTGTCGGGTTCCTCGTCCACAGGTTCCTTATTAACAACGTCATATCCATCGAGAGTATCTCGAGTCGAGTGGTATACCTGATACTCAGAGTATGTAAAAGATACTCGTTGAAGGTTATCCAGGTATACATGCCCACCATGTCATACTCCGATTAAGAGATTGAGGAAGTGTATGAGGACAATAAGTAGGGCCATACGTGCTTCCAAAACCAATTTCACTGTTGTTATGAGGGACTTCAACACGAGACTGGGCATACGAAGCGACGGGGAGTTGAGAGTGGGGCCTTTTGGATATGGGCAGCGGAATGACCGGGGTCACATGCTGGCGACATTATGGAGAAAGAGGGTCTCTTGGCGATAAACTATTTCTTCAAAAAGCCACCCCAGACAAAGTGGACCTGGTCAAGCCCCGCTAATGTGGCGTATGAGATCGACTACATCTTAACGACGAAAAAGCAAATCTTCAAACCGGTAGCGATCACCGTATCGTAAGAGGCACATTGAATATTAACCCTAGACTACAAAGGTCGCGTCTGATACACTCAGACCGTCATATGCCGGTGTCCAGGACTCCGAGAGCTTTCAACTTGAACTATCCAGTCGCATCAATTGTCTACAGGATCGCGTCTCAGTGGACGAGGTAAAAAACGTGCTAGTGGAAGGTGTCTAAACGATGGGATCTAAATTCTTTAGGTCTCGCCCTACACAAAAACCGCAAACCCTTGATTTCATGGCCAAACGTCGATCTATGCCGCTACAGACCTCCGACGATGCCAAGGCATATAGGCAGCTCAACGGACGCATACAGAAGTCCTATGGCACAACATTCGCTCCTATAATGCTAAAAATATTTAAACAAGGGCTCCAAAGTGTTTGCGAGGAAGTCCGTTGGACAAAGTCGGTTGATGAAACTGAAGACGGAGGATGGCGGCATAGCAACGACAACGGCTGAGGTCGAAATGTTTTATGGGCAGCTATATACATCTATAATATGGCCCATTGGCATGGCCAAAGATCCAAAAGCCAAGCTTACCCGTGGTCCTTTTCTTCAAGTAAGGCGATAATACTTTGTTGAAGAATTATAAGCCCATCACGCTCCTGAGCCATATTTACAAGCTGTTTTCTAGAGTTATTACGAACCGTCTCGCCAATAGGCTCGATGACTTCTAACCTCCCGAACAAGCCAGATTCCGAAAATACCATACGAAGATACCATAGACCACTTCCATACGCTGCGGCAGGTTGTACAGAAGACCAAAGAGTATAACCGGCCTCTCTGCTTAGGATTCGTAGGCGTTCGTGGCGGCATAGCAACGACAACGGCTGAGGTCGAAATGTTTTATGGGCAGCTATATACATCTATAATATGGCCCATTGGCATGGCCAAAGATCCAAAAGCCAAGCTTACCCGCGGTCCTCTTCTTCAAGTAAGGCGATAATACTTTGTTGAAGAATTATAAGCCCATCACGCTCCTGAGCCATATTTACAAGCTGTTTTCTAGAGTTATTACGAACCGTCTCGCCCATAGGCTCGATGACTTCCAACCTCCCGAACAAGCCAGATTCCGAAAATACCATACGAAGATACTATAGACCACTTCCATACGCTGCGGCAGGTTGTACAGAAGATCAAAGAGTATAACCGGCCTCTCTGCTTAGGATTCGTAAACTATGAGAAAGCCTTCGATTCAATTGAAATACGGGTCGTGCTGCAGTCTCTCCAGCAGTTCCGGCTAGATCGTTGGTATATCGAAGTGTTGAAGTGTTTATACCAGTACACCTCTATGTCACTCCGATTACAGGAACAGAGCACGAAGTAAATTCCACTGAAAAGGGGCGTTAGACAGCCTTATTTCTCCAAAACTGTTTACTGCCTTGGAAGACGTCTTCAAACTACCGAACTGGAAAGGACATGGCATCAACATAAATGACGAGCATATCACTCACCTTCGGTTTGCCGATGATATTGTCATTATGGCAGAATCGCTGGTGGACTTGAACATCATGTTTGAAGACCTCAATAGAGTATCCCAACAGGTGGGCCTGAAGATTAATATGGACAGGACAATGGTAATGTCAAATGTCCATGTTGCGCCTCTACCGGTTCCTGTTGGGGACTCAGTCTTGGAAGCTCTTGACCAGTACGTCTAGTTAGGTCAACCGATCCAGGTAGGCAATCGAGCTTTGAAGACGAGGTAAATCGACGAATCTGACTCGGGCAGTGTTTGGGAAGCTTCGAGATGTCTTCTCGTCCGACATACCTCAGTGCCTGAAGACGAAAGTCTTTAATCAATCTATGTTACCAGTAATGACTTACGGATCTGAAACGTGGTCACTTACTATAGGTCTCTTAAAAAAGCTTAAAGTTGCTCAGCGAGCTATGGAGAGAGCTATGCTCGGTATTTCCATACGTGGTCGTGTCAGAAATGATGATATCCGTATCCGTAGAACAAAAGTAACCGACGTAGCCCAGCGGATAATGGCGACCGCGTATGAGCAAACGTAGTGTAGGACGGCCAACAGCCAGGTGAAAGGACGACCTCATCAAGGTCGCCGGGAAGCGCTGGATGCGGGCTGCTTTAGATCGTTCGTTCAGAAAGTCTATAAGAGAGGCCTATGATCAGCAGTGGACTGTGGGTGGCTGATATGATGATGATAGATTTTAATACAAGGATCTTATTAACACCATAGAAAGTTTCCTTCTCTGAATTACAGATTTTGTGTCGTCTCGATATTACCCCATCTTATCCGAAGGCGGAATAAGAGGAGAATTACGAAAAATACGCTGACGATATCACTGCGAGACAAGGAAAACTCAAAATAAAGCCCTGTGCCGCATCTAGCCAGTGAAGAAACAGTAGGTTGAGGCCTCTCAACATTGGGAAAGGCCTATGGAGGTACAGGAGAAGTAGTGAACTGCGTTAGGCTAATTGATGGTTGCTTAAAAAAATCAGTTAAATGTTATTTTACTATTTACCTTACAATAAAGAACACAAAGCTTTTTTTATGCTACATATTCAAATCCATTAAAACCACAGCCTCTGTGTCGTGGCGGTGGGCCACCAGGGGAGTGGGTTCGATTCCCGCTTAGTGCAAATATTTGTCATTTGAATATGTCTATTTAAGTGATCCGGTTGTTTTTATGCCTTGGAGAATACGTAAAACCGTCGGTTCCGGATGCCATACAAACATCGTTATGGGTAGTTGGACCCCTCAAAAGTCGAACAAGTCTTAACTACAGAACTTCGATATCGCCAATTGGTTTTGGAACTGAGTTGAGAAACGAATGATAACCATATGAATAGAAAAAAAAAAGATTTTAAAAATCAGGTTCGTATGAATATAATTTTCGATGACTACCTATCGTAGTAGTATTTGCCAACTTAATTCTAAATAAGATGCTTTCTAAACTCATTACTGAATTAGTTTACTGCAACACATGCAATTACATGGTTCAATTGACATTTTAAAAGCCATATGTTAACCAAATAGTTCGGTAGCCATATAAATTCATTAGTTCGTGTCGTTTATCATGACAATCCAAACGGGCAGGGCTGTACCATTAATGTTCGGTTAACCAGCTCATTAGTGTACGTTAGATTTGGAATTATGCGTATGACGATGATGTTGAATCACTAGATTTGGCTCCAAATAATAAGTAAGCACCTGGCCAAAGATAGTAGCAATTACAAAAATGAAATAATATATTTTTGGGATTCAAAATTGTAGATCTGTCACTATGTTGAATATAATAGAATAATACAATATAACAAGCTTTTTTAAGATCATTTTAGAACTACATTTCTTTTTTTGGATCAATTACCTACCACTGCCTAGCAAATATAGAGCGTAACAATGTCCGTACCAGTAACTAGGAGTTCATCACAAAATATCCTATCAATACAAAATATTTGGCGTATATTTAGCTCATCGAGTAGCTGTAGTTAAGCTTCATAATTCCACTCTTACTAATGATCCTACTTAAGGTATCTTATTATTTTGTAAACAAACACGAAACGACGTTATATTTTAGTACCAGTAATTTTAAACACGCTAAACACTCTGAGATACAGATAATATATATGATAGGGTAAAATTTAGCGTGGTATATGGATGTTTGTTACTCAATCACGCCAGAACGGACGGAGAATTAACTCAACCGATATTTGACACACAGATTATATTCTGATACTTAACACGAACGAAACCACCGGCAATTGTAAGTGTGATAATAATACTAGAAGGCTAAGCGAAGTTAAATTTCGATAATCAGGAAAAGAATTACAAGCAATAAGATAATCCTACCATTTCTATATAAATTGCACGGGATGAAAAACAGGATTACAGAATCCACTACTTATCTTAGTGCAAATATTTCTGTATACCTCGTCCTTGTTTCTTAAATTCGAGGTCATAATTATGTCTCGCTGAACTGTATTTGTCTAGTAACTCCATGTGGGTGTGACGTGTTTATTTTTTTCGTTTCATTGTACAGATTCGTTTTAATATTGCTTTAGTAAATACATACTTTTTGGTTCCGGTTCGAATATTTTATCAAAGTTATTTACCTTGACATCTTATGTTGTATCAGCTATCGCCTGCTTCTTTTTAGTGTGGCGTAGTGATTCTGTAATCTATATGATGAAGTACATCAAGTCCTACTAAGATTTTTGGTATTCAAGTTGACCACGCTATAGCCTATGCAAGAGACCTACTGATTGACTAGCGAGGCTCTGGTGCTGGTTACCCTTCCGGAATTGGAGGGAATTTCAGAAGGAAGTTATTTTCATAAAAGTATCATATACTTGTCAGGTTGATCATTAGTTGTACTGTTTTTTATAATAGTTCTACTGAATTCACTATTTGTGTTTTATTTTTATTGATATTTATTTAACGTTCTGTTCCGATATCGTGCAGTGCGATATAGAGGTGGTTCTTAATCAACTAAAGAACAGCAGGTGTCCTAGTAATGATGGAATCACTACTGAACTCTTGAAAGCAGGTGGGGTTCGAATCCTGAAAGAGCTAGTGAGTTTCTTTAATTGCGTCATACAGTAGGGTCTAATACCTAAGACATGGAACAGGAGTACGGTGGTACTGTTTTTCAAAAATGTTGATGAGACCTGGCTGAAGAATTACAGGCCCATCTCATTCTTGAACCATGTTTACAAGCTGTTCTCTAGAGTGATGACTCTAGAGAACAGCTTGTAGACATGTTTCAATGATGACAAATCGCCTCGCGGGTAAGCTCGACAAGCTCTAAAATATAGCCTTTTCAAAAGCCGGCTAGCTCCTGTGGCTAGAGCTCGTTGAGCACCGTGGACCACATATTATTATATAATGTTTGGCAGATTGTTAAAAAGACCAAAAAGTACAATCAGCCTTCGACTGCCGATAGACTTATTTAAAACTCTCAACACATCGATGTATCACCAATCGACGTGACAACGCTGCAGGGTGCTGAGAGTCGATGTGTAATATGACACTGCCACAATGTCCTTCCAGGGCCCAGACCAGAAGACAAAAACCAATTAGCCTTCAGCGTGAAATGAGACAGAGGGACGTATAATCCCCAAACTATTCACCAACGCATTGGAGGATGTCTTCAAGGCTCTGGATTGGACAGGCCGGGGTATCACCGCCGCCGACGACATCGTCATAGTTACATAGTTATTAAAACTACTGGGCGCAATGCTGCAAAGTCTAAATGGAGTTTGTTGATGCATAGGCCTCGGTGTAAACTTGGATAAAACCAAGAATATCTTTAACGAATACGTTGCACCGACACCGATTGTTATTATCTGGCTTGGTAAAAACAACTTTGAGAAAGAAAGAGTATTTGGCATACTACGTTGGGAGATCCTCACCCCTACGAAAAAGAACAAAAGTCACCGAAGTGGCAGTGGGCTGGCACATCTGTCGAAGGACCGATGGCCGTTGGAGCAAACGAGTCCTAAGGCGAAGAAGGCAAGGCGCCCTCAAACCAGATGGACTGAAGATCTGAAAAGGGGGACTGGTACAGACTGTATGGGGAAGGCGAAGCATCAAAAAGAAGGGCGTACATTGGGAGAGGCCTATGTCCAGCAGTGGACAACAATAAGCTAGTTAAGTTGAATTTAGAAAAAATGTAGAATTACTTTCTGTTACTTCCATTCACGCCACATGATCAATGTTGGCAATGATAGCTAGATGAGGTGTGCTAGCTCGTTCAGTTACAATGTATTATAATCTATTTATACTATGATTAATTGACATTTCAACGCGCCGAACTGACAGTAACCTCCTGAGGTTGGATTATGCTGAATAGGCTTCGGTGAAAAATATAAATTGAGTAAGGGTAAATTAAATTTTGATTTTACTGTTTTTGCAGGAGTGAGTGTACTAGAATGATAGTGTAAGTTAAGTTTTAAAGAGCTTGTTAAGAAATTTGCTTTGCTGGATCGAGTTATGTATGTACTAGTTTACGTTTTCGGTTTTCTCTAGGGTAGGTAGAAATGAACAGCCCACCATCTGCTTTGTCTTTTTGTTACATCACAGAAAATAATCCCAGCCGCATCCGTCGCTTTCACCTTGCCGTCTGCGGTCCCGATTTTCCAGTCTAACTGCAGATTTGGCTGAACCCATTAGCGATACCGAAGCCCACCATTTCCTTCTGAACTTACGTAATATCTACTATAATTAAAATTTTCATGCAACTTTTATGAGACATGCCTTTTTTTTCATTAATCATTAGTCATCTCATTTACTTTGTAAATAACATTTTATCATAAACCTAAGCTCACGAAATAAATGAATTGAATTGCTAGTATTAAGACCAGTATATTTATTTGTAGAAATTCTCTTACATACGTTATTATTCTCGGGTTAGAATAAAAATGAGTTTTAAAAAGTGGCTGTGACATACGGACGGACAGACAGACAGACATTTGGCTACGGAATCATAAAAATCAGAAAACAACGTATGGTTATATTTTTTGTGCCCTATACCTACCTACTCGGTTGGAACAATACCTAGACAGTATTTAGGTCATCGTTCGATGTTAACTTTTTATAAATTTCTCATTATGCTCAAAATGCCGTTTTCAACATCTAATAATACAAAATAGATCGATGCAAATTTGTCCGTAGAATTTGAAGAACAAATTCATTTTGATCGATGTGATCCTGTTTTTATAATAAGGTCTGTGACAAGGGTAAAGAGTCTTTTGTTCCTGACTGACAGCTATAAATATCTTGTATATTTTTCGTTGACTACTGGAAAGAATCCTTCTATTATGGTATGTTTTATAGACGATACTCTGTACTCATATTTTCTTAAAATTTATTTGTAAATTTTGTATGAGAGGGAAAATATTGACATTCGTTCTTGTTAAAAAAAGTAAAAAAAAATCAGGTACAGGACAGGTTTTTGTTGTACACTTGTTCCAGTCGAGAAGTATGGATGTAGTTATATTAGGGGTTAAAGTATGAAATTGCCGATTTGTACTGACAAATTGAAATTCGTTTTTTTTTTAATTTAACGTATTTATTTAATTAAAATAATTACCATTATTATTATTTGCTGCCATCTAGTAGGAAGGTCATTTATGCCTTTGCGATAGAACTCTGGTGATCTAGATTCGACAAACTGTGTGAAAGCATTTTGTACTGCCTCCTGAGAAGAAAACTTTTAATCACATAGAAAATTGTCCAAATCACGAAAAAAATGGTAGTCTGTTGGAGCAAGGTCTGGCGAATACGGAGGGTGACGGATAGTTTCTAATTGCAGTTCCTGTAGAGTTAAAACGGTTTCTGGTGCTGTATGAGGTCTCGCGTTATCATGGAGCAATAATGGTGAAGATCGATTCATGAGTCGGGGCTGTTTCGCTGCTAGTTTTGCTATCATTGTTCGGAGTTCGGCACAGTAGACATCTGCCGTTATTGCTTGACCAGATCGTAGAAAGCTATAGTGAATAACACCATGCTGAGACCACCAAACAGTTAACATTACCTTTTTATTGGTAAGCTTTGCTTTAGGACACTGTTGTGGCGTTTCACCTGGGGTCAGCCATTGCATTTTTCGCTTACGGTTATCGTAAAGAATCCACTTTTCATCACATGTAACAATTCGATCCAATATTCCTTCATTTCTGTATCGATTCAACAAGGCAACACAAGTTTCAACACGCATTTCTTTCTACAAATCAGTCAAATCATGAGGTACCCATTTTTCACATTTTTTTATTTTATTGATTTGACGCAAATGAGTCAATATTGTTGGTAAGGTAACGTTAAACCATGCAGCTAATTCCTGGGTAGTTTGGCTCGGATCGGCTTCCACCATGTCTTTCAATTCATTGTTATTCACCTGTGTGGACGGCCTTCCTCATGGTTCGTTCTTCAAATCAAAGTTTCTATCACGAAAGCGTTTAAACCAAAATCGCACGGTGCGTTCATTAGCAGTCCCCTCTCCAAACGCAACATTGATATTGCGAGCTGTTTCTGCCGCGTTAGTTCCGCGTCGTAACTCGTATTCAAAAATCACTCGAATTTTCGAAGTATCCATCTTTCTTGTCTAAGCTGAATAAAAAAAAACAACTGAAAGTCGATAATCGAATGTTGCACATTTTTAAATGAAGAACTACATAGGTACCATGTGGAAAAAGTTTCACTCAAAAATCTCAAACCATGAAGGTTCTATGTCAATTCGAAGTACCTATTACAATGAAACGGCAATTTCATACTTTAACCCCTATTAGCTTTATGGTGACCGATAGGAAGGACAACTGATAGTAGATATAAAATACTTGATGTGGTAGTTATACCCCATTTAAATTAATATTAAAATTGGTGATCAGTCCAAATAATTCGTGTCGTTTTAAAAATTGGTACAGTTAGTCTTCAAGGTGCCCAAATGAAAATACTAAAAGTACCCGAAGTTGGGACCTGAGCCAGAGGTGAGGTAGGGGGAAAGGTACCTTTTCAGTTTTTTTGGTTATATATTAAAAACTATTATAATATCGCTTTAGTTTCTTCTCCATTATTTATTTACATTAAATTTCTTATAAATTATGTCTAACCATTATTACTATAGGATCAATACTTTAATAAATGCAAGAGGTCAAATGTTATAAAGCTTATTAATTTGCGATAAAATCAACTTGGCTTGACCACATAGAGATCGGAGCTTGATTCATTGTTTTTTTGAGTAAAGTTGACTCTTCAAGTATACCTAGCATCCACTACTCAGTCTGAGATCAACAGATATCAATTCCAAACCTGGTCTTTCTTCTGTCCCTCTTATCGAAGGGTCGGTGAAATATTACGCTTATAGAATATTACCTGAAGTACAGAAGTGACGTGAAGAGTCAACTATCCACTAAAATCAGGAGTTAATGGAAACTTGGAGATGTCTTTAGATTGGGTTGCTTAGTTCCGTTTTTAGATAACATAAAAGTGGTAACACTGGCAAATGTAATTGTACAAATACTCTATTCTCTATTTTTTTTTAGAAATTCCA
Source organism: Eilema caniola (assembly GCA_949126895.1). NCBI lineage: Eukaryota > Metazoa > Arthropoda > Insecta > Lepidoptera > Erebidae > Eilema > Eilema caniola. The sequence continues at coordinate 6,944,035 of OX421460.1, read as the reverse complement.
CTGCTAATGGGGTAAAATAAGGGATGAAAGTTTGTATGGAAGTCCACCATTTTTAAAGTAAGGAGCAAGAAAATTCGTATACCTTTGTATGATTAGATATAGACAGAACACCTTTTTCAGGATTTCACTACTGAGGGGGTGAAATAGGCGATGAACGGTGAACAAATGAGAGGCGACGAATAGGCCTCAAGCACCTACCCAAAAATATTTACCAGAACTATTACTATATCGGGTGCTCGTTATACCTGAAAAATCACCTTGTCTAGAAAAAAATATTATGGCACAATCGCCAATCTCTGTAGCCAATTGAGTTGATTTTGTCACGGATTATAAGCTGTCTTACATTTGACCTCTCGTATTTCAAAAAGCATTAATCCTACAGCAATAATGTGACACCATTATCTGTAGGAAATTTAATGTAGAAGTAACTAAAAATATATTATTAATAGTTTTCAATATACAAGCAAAAGGCTGAAAAAGGGACCTTACACGGCCAGCTCGTGTCCCGCCCTCAGAGACTTTCAGTATGTCTATCTGGGCACCTTAGGGAATAGCAACTTTAAAAACTACATACACGAATTATTAGGGCAGATTTATTTAATCTTCCCACTCTATCAACAATGTACTAAGGTTGTTGGTAATGTGTACTAAGTTTATTTAGTTAAGTGCTTACCTATTGGTTTGCAAGTATAATTGTGTTGTAAACTACCTGAGATGCGCGACGTCGGTCCATCATGCATGTGATACCGTATATGTAACGTATGAACAGTTATTAGATTGCACATGTGTAATTTAACCAGTAAACGATCCACTTGATATAATGATAACATTATCCTCAAATGTAATTCTACTGAAAAAGTTGCTGAATTTAGACGTCGAATTAAATGTTCTGAATTTCGGCTACACCGCGGAAAATTTTCAAGATCTTGCCCATTTTAACAAAAATTCAACTCTAATCTTCCAATTTGGACAAGTGCCTCTAGTAACTTTTTATCACAAAACAAATAACATTATATCCATAAAGATTTTAAACTGAAATCTCTTTATTGTCTGATAATAAAAAATCTTCATCGGTGTGTAAGACTAATGAGTTATTAGCAAAGTAATAGTAATTCTCTCCAGGGTTACTTTGTACGCTTCTACAACAAGCTCTCTAATAAAATTGAGAATCTATGCCTGAATAAATTTTAAAGTGTAATGAAAAAAATATTTTACCAAAAAGGCTATTATAAAATTCAAGAATATTTTACAGGGCAAACAAGCTTGGACATGAACTGTTTATGTAGAGTAAACATGCTACTCAAACATAATATTGTAAATTAAGTAAACATGTTTATGAATAGACTAAAAAAGCCCGCTGAAGTCTTCTAAGGACCTCAGGACGCGGTTTTAATTTTTTCGTATATACATTATACACACCTAATGATAAAATCTACCATTCTCGATGAAGTTGTTTTTACCCGACTGCGCCAGAAGGAGGGTTATGATTTTCGAGAGTATTTGTGTATGTATATATAAATGTTTGGCACGCTCTATACCCTGAAAGGCTCGATGGATTTTAGCTTGAGAGGTGTCGTTAGATTCGTATTTACTGTGAGAGTTTTGCAACAATGAGTTATATATACATAAGTGATGTTTGGGACAGCATTTGACAAACTTGCCAACGTGCAATATCAGTTACGTTATTACGAAAGTAGCTTACAATGACTAGTTGACCCAACACGGCTGTGCACGGATATTTGTGCAAGTGTAAGAAACAAGCTATTGCAATTGGATGAACAGTGCGGTGTGGCAGGCCGTGAAGTACTAAGAAACATTGATCTTCATACGTTAAACAAGATAAATTACCCTCTACTAGTGAGCTCCAATAGAAACTACTCATCAGAATAATAACAATTATGGTAGAAAATTTGACGGCACAAAGGGGGATGCTGCATTTTGTATGGACTCCGTCCCCATCCCCCAACAGACATGAAATGCATGTCAGGTTTTTCGCTCCGACCCAAAAAAAAGACAAAACACCTGATTAACTTGGGAATCTATGCGGTTTATTTAAAAAAGCTTTTCCAAAAATGTGTATTATTATACAAAAGTATGATTTGCTTAAACATAGTTGCATTTGATGTAAACAAATGAAAAATTTTCCTAAAGATAAACATAGTCGTAAAAAAAAACAGAGGTGAATTAGATCGGTCATCATCATCAGTCATCAGGAATTTTTTATTTAGTAAACAATGTAACGGTAACAATGGTAAAGGTAAGGTAAAGGTGTAACAATGTGACGACCGGACACCGTTCTTGACGGTCCGATTCCACAGACTATATAAGGATGTTTCCTGTCGTTTTCGAGCATATAAGCTTATCTCTATGGTTAGTATATTACTTACTCTGTGGTGAACAGTAAGTATTGTATTATCTTTAGAAGTATACTAGTGATTTCACAAAATGTACTAAGCGTAGGAGTGTGTTTTGAGGATAGCGCGGGGAGCTATGTACTCCAAAAATATATCAAACTAATATGCACGCGACAGGGCCTCGTTTCTCTCGGGACTTGAGGTCAAGATATATGCTGGAAACTTTACCGACCAATCTAAACAGTTCAGCGGTTGCCCACGCGTTTGTACTGGATCGGAGTAGACTATAGCAGACCAACTGCGTTTAGTGCATTTTGTAAAACCTGTGGAGTCAAGAGACAATTTAAGTCAAAAATTCTAAAGGTAACACTCGAAAACAACTGGCAGTATACTTAGGTAGTATGTGGAACCGAAGCATCCAGTCCGATCTTATGTTGCGTACATTATGGTGGTGGACATGGTTCGGTATTTCGGGCAGTAAAAACAAATCCGATGGTCTATAAGGACTATAATCATTCCGGGAGATTGCTCTCCAGAAGATCGGATTTGGTTCGGAGCATACCAAGTTCGGTGGTTCGCTCTGCTCCAAATCCGGTGGTCCGTTAGGGGTTAGTGTAAGAATGCTCGCTCTCAAAGAATATACCGGGTGTAAGGAATCGTAGGTGTATGTAATGGTGACCCTATTTCCTCAGGCTTTGCCTTCATTTTACCATCAGGCGAGGTAAAGTCAAATTTATCGTGTCCTTATATATATATATATGTAAAAAAAATCTAATTCAAACTTTTTGAACAAAGTATTAGAGCACAAGATGGAGATATCTACAAAAGTAAACCAGATTAGCTTGCGTCATTGTAGGCTAACAATATACTGTATTGAACCAACCCTATCACAATGGTATAAAGAACTGAGATGTCTCCAGTCCCGAGCTAGTAGATACATTAATTTTCTTCGTCAGAAATGTCTCAATAGGTAGATTGGAATTGGTTTACTGGCTTCTAAGGAACTTATTTTCTTCTTACTTTACTATGTATGATTAGACGTTTAATCAAAATTTGTGTTGTAGGCTTTAAGGGGGGGAGGGGGTTCCAGCATTACAGGGTGAAATGTAACATTCGCAGCGAATGAATCATGATGATGATCTTTGGTTAGATTATTTGGCGAATTAAATGCTTAGCTAGTTTCATATTTGACAGCCTCCGTGGCGTAGCGGTAGTGAACGCGGTCGCTACGCAGGAGGCGCGGGTTCGATCCCCGCTCAGTGCAAATATTTGTATGCATGAATATATATATTTGCATTGGTCTGGGTGTTTCTACTTATAATATGTATGTATTTACAATAAAAAACGTATTTAAGTATGTTTATCCGCATTCTAGATTCCATAACACAAGCTAGTTAAGCTATGCTTACCATGGGTCTAGATAGCGTTGTGTGAAATGTTGTGGAATATTTATTTATTTATATTTCTTTTTATTTGCCACTTAGGTGGCAGACAAGCACACGGCCAACTGGATGGACAGTGGGTACCGTGGGTTATGGACGTGTGCAACACCAGGGTCGTCACACTCGCGCTGCCGACCTTGAAGAAACCTAATGCCCTTCTGACGAACCCCATATTGTAGTCGCTTGGGAAAACTACAGTAGGAAGTTCATTCTACAACCTGAGCGTGCGTGGGATGAAGTTACTTTCGAACCATACGGTGCGCGCCGTGTCCAGTAGCAATTGATGAGGATGAATTCCCTGCCTATGGCGAGCGGGGCAGTGATAGAATGTAGCTGAATGTAGACATCATCACAATTCATTTGAGCACAGACCATTGTATAGGCGGTAGAACACAGACAGTGAGGCAAAGTCTGGACAAGGTTTAGTTGACACCAATAGGCTACTCCCGAGAGAGTAGTCTCGATTTCGGACACAACCTGTTCGCGACTCGCCTCCACCTCGAACTGAGGGATGTTTGCATGACCCGTGTAACATGCATCTCCAGTACTGTCATCCGCATAGCAATCATTGGAGTCATCCGACAGCATGTCGGAACCTTGTGGGACACCAGTATTTATGTCCAAGCTGCTGCTGTCCTCGACGGCTTGGATGCTTCTGGTGTGCAAAAATCTGACAATCCAATCGCACAGTCCTTCCTGCCAGATACGATCGAGCCTTCACTTTATCTAGGCTGACTGCTAGAGCCTTAACTCTAGTCTCTATGGCTTGCGCCCATCGTTTTGTGAGATACACAAGGACTAAGACTGAGGATATAGCGCTCCATGTCTGCTAGAATCACGTCAGCGATTGCTGTTGAACAGAAGCGTTTATCATCAGAGGTGAAGCAAAGCTACCTTCATAGGAACTCTCTAATTCTTACAATTCATCCCAGTTTGCCGACTTATAGTGCCATACGTGCCGAAACTGAGGTGGCCGCGATAGTTCAGGCCGTGCGAGAGTCACTTCCGCCCTGACGACGACTATGGTCCGAAGTGCCGAGGGGTGCTTCCCTTATGGAGTACTCATCCGGGTTCGATGTCAGCAGAGCACAAGTATCGAGCTTCTGTGGGTCTCAATATTTGGTGTCCTAGTGATAGAATGCACAAGTTGAGAGAACTCATAAGTCAGGGCGAAGTCGTGAGCAGCTCTTCTTGCAAAATCAGTCCTGGGAGACCCCAGCCACTCCACGTGGTGAGCGTTGCAGTCCCAAAAGAGTACTAACTAAAAGAGTACATCGGGCGGAAGGGCCCCCGGTCACCTCCCAGATACTGTAGCCGAGTCCACTCCGGTTTCCTTCTCCGGCATGAATACAGCACTGGGAACTTTACGCAGGCTGAAACAGAGAAAGAAAAGAGTATCCCGTTGAGGAATACGGTCCTTATTTTCTAAGACACGTCAAACTTATAACACTCTTCTTTTTGCGTCGGGATAATAAATGATGTCATGCCCTAAACTAATTTAATTTCTATCGAGTTTTTTTATTTACAATATGTAAATTAGAATGATTTAATAAAAATATATAAAAACAATACATAATATATACAAACCAGCAGGTTCAGGCGTCAAAGGATTCCTCCCCATCGACGTCAACTGGGAGGGTGGCCAGAAGGCTGGCGGCATTGCCACGTTAATTTTGAGGGGTACCTATAGCATTGCCAGAAAAATTTAAAAATTTTGGGGGTTTCCAATTTCGCTTGTGTCAACAATGTGTTAGGGACACATTGTTGACACAAGCGAAATTCACTGAATTAAAGGCATTCTTCAAATCAACCTTAAGAATGACTTCCCCTCCACTGCAGCCAGCCTCGTAGCCCCCTTTGGAGCCAAAGCCAAGTTGCAGGGGCTGCAGTTGGTTAGTAGATATTTCGTTGTAAGCTTTACAGCATAATTTGGCTGCCATACGCCTGTATGTGCACCCTATAGCAATGGGGCGAATACCACCATCTTTCTTACGGAATGCGCATAGGTTCGCGCCGTGAAGAAGGTCATCGATGGCATCGCACACATTGCCGGATAACCATAAGGTTTATTAACGCTGTTATATAGCTCCTTCAAAAGTGCATCGCCAGCTTCGCCAGGACATAGTAAATCTTTGAGGTGTTGCGGGGTTAAACCATCTAGGCCGCCAGTAGATCCGCTCTTGAAGACGGGCACTTGGAGCCCATGATCCCAGCGTCTCGACCCCAAACGGCTCAAATATGTGATTATCACTTAAACTACGATATTTGCGCCGTTTGACGTCTCTGTCGAAGCAGCAGCAGCGCATGCACAGTCTCCTGGCTGGCTGAAATAGAGAGAAAATCATCGTCTTTATTTGCAGGGTCGGGAAAGGAAAGGTCAGCTGCAGGTGCTGGATGCTTGCTCTTCAGTTCCGCAAGAGTATCTGGAGAGTAAGCAGCCACCACATCGCTACTAAAGAAAGGTCTTCATGCGCAACGTTATGTCACCTTCCCTTAATTTGTATTCTACATAATGATAAACAGAATTATTAAATACGATTCGCTGTCAAAATATTTTATTATAAGGCGTTAATCGAATAAGGGCGAGTAAATTAAATTAAAATTTTCTTATTCAACATGCCTCAAAAATGGTTTAAATAATTTTATACATAAATATCTTCAGACAAACACCCTTTAGTACAAAAATATAGTCGAAACACGAAAAAGTCGAAATGATTATTCCACATGAACGAGCAACTGAATATTTTAATCTAAAGGTAAGTAACGTCCCTACTAGAAAGTTTACTTTGTTTAACAAAGCTCCGTACATTCTGTGTAAGCAACCTTATTAGTTTTTTTAAGACTTTGTACAAAGTATCTTTGGTTAATAAAAGCTTGGTCAATGTTATAAAATTTCACTTGAACATGCTAAGGGATATAAGAAAGATGCAAAAACTGCATGATGGAAGAAGAGCTTATGTAAATGGAATAACAACGAAGAACTTTGTAGAATTTGTTCTGAAAGTAAAGTTGTGCAAGAGTCACATGTGTTCGACTAGGTATTAAGAAGTTAGAATTGCATAAAATAAGATACGTGCAAGCCTTGAAGCTGTACATGGAATAGATAAGGCAGAAAAAAATATTAAAAGAGTGTAGGTATTAGTATCCTACGTTTGCGGGGACTAAAAATAACTATGACCACTACGCCCCTTCACGTGTACTACTGGGGGCTTATGTAGGGCAAAGGAAAATGCCGTTACTGTGACCGAGTTCTGGGTGGACAAAATATAGGAATAATTCGAAGCAAAAATATAGGAATAATTGACTTGAAGAAGAAGGGCGAATGGGCCCTATGATAATTTTTAAAACCCAAGCCGATCTCACTTGCAAGCCAGATGTTGATTGAGTGACGAACGAGATGTAACCCCCGTTAAATATTTAAAAAAATAATTAACTAGACAGTAGCGGGTTTTCCACTCCGATCAACTAAAGCGATCAACTGAAACGAATCAACTATTTTTTGTTCCCAACGAATCAACTTTTTAGTTGATCCGATAGTAACATTAATTATTTTCAAGCTTAACTAAATAAATTACAAAAGAATATTACGCACAATTTAAAAACCAGAGATCTCTTAAAATACTACTTTTAAGATATCCCAAAAGAAACAGAGGCTTTCAAGTAGGAAGAGAATAATTTTGCCCCTTAATTGTACCATTTACATATTCATTAAGCCGGCTTGAGATTACATACTTAGCTAGAATTATCCGGCTTAATACAATATTTATAGGAGAGGAACTTAATTAAAACGGCTGTGACATTCCGAGCGTAGATTATGGTCAGATATTTTTAGGCTTAAATATATAAAGAACTTTGAATGTTTTAAACATTTTATTGGTTAACTAAAGATTCAAGCTAAGTTTTCTGGCGATAAATATTGTTCTTAGTTGGCTAACTTGCAGATAGAATATATTTCTGCCATGGAAAATATTACTTTAAATATCAACTCATTTTGCTCTTAGAAGACAAAATAGTATCAAAAATGGATGACAAAGAAATTATAACAAACTAGCGATCTGTCCCGGCTTCGCACGGGCGGTAAAAACGTTCCCGTGGAAATCCAACATAGCCTATGTTACACAGGGTGAATGCAGCTTTCCAATGGTGACAGAATTTTTGAAATTTGCACAGTTATTTTTGAGTTTCTTCATTACAAACATACAAAACTTTCCTCTTTATAATAGTAGCGTAGACTAGCTGATGCCCACAGGCTGTGGTATCGCCCGCGTGAAATTTTGATCACATGCAAATCTATACTAAGGATATTGCTATTCTATCTGTTTTATTTCTTAACTATTGGTTTTTATCTATCCTTGCCCAAAATGTCAGCAAGATTCCAAAGTGTAATTTAATAACAAACATATAAACATCCTGTAATGTTGTATCATACTAATTCCATTGTTGTAAATTCATTCGTTTTTTTATTGTAATTTTAACGTATTTTAAATTCTTGTTCACTGGCTTCTGTGTGTTGCCATTAACGTATTTATTACCTGAAATATAAAATCTAAACAAACATTGACATTTATTTAGACATTGTCATATTGTCAATTTTCTATTTTTGTCACTTTGGTCTTATAAATCAAAAAGTTTGTATTACCTTAATTATAAATTTAATATCATTTTTGTATTCTATAAATTAATCATCAGGTCTACGCTACAGTTACGCGCGCTGAAGATGGACGACCGTGACTCCTACGCCCGGTAGACGGACCCTTCTGTGTTGGCCCAAATATCTGGACGAATAACGAGGCAGGCATACTGGCTGGCGCGACTTCGTTGGCAAGTCCTGACTGGCGTGACTTTATGGCATGACCACGAAGCTTATGAATTTGAAATATCAATCTAAAGAATTTAGAATACCGAGCCTTCTTGTGAAATGCCTACGCCAAGAGCGGCACTCTAATCCCAGCCTCTGAACCACCTGGTTCACTCTCTTACTATACCTACTCGTTACACATATAATCTCTTGGTATCTGGCCACCTCTTCTCATTTCGCGACCGTCACAGAACAGTCTTATGTGTGCGCGCAAGACTTTAGTGTTTTAGTTAGTTTTTTAACTTAGCTTTAGGACAGATGTAGGCTTTTAAATATATTTATTTTAGGTTATCGCGGTTCCCTCTTTTATTTTAACCTGTACCTAATACTAAAATCTTCAATAACTTTCACATTTGAAATATTAGATGGTACGATTAGATATTTCGACCTATTTATAACTGATGTGTGGAGACAAGATAAAGATCTTTAGGGTCTCAAGCCTATGTAATCTGCAAACTGATATAGTGTTACACCTGTTGATAAACAGATGCGGCTCTGGCGCAGGTGTTTTACTGGAGAGTGTAAGGTCAGCCTAGGAGTCGCTTTCTTAAAATCAATATAAGCTGCATCACGAGGAGAAAACGTGAACCGCGAAGTCGTGTTTTCATGGGACGATAATATGAGTAAATATTATGTTTATCTCGCAGACTTTTTAATCAACAGCCAAGTCTCTTTGCTAAATAGCACCATTCGAGCTTCCTGACAGCTAGGCACATGACTTGGATCGGTGACTCCGCTCCCGCATTGGCCTTCTAACCTTATTTATCTACGTTGAATTACGCTGCCACTCTCAGTAAAGCTTTTACTAACTTTCCCTCTTATTTGTTACCATGCGAATATCCTAAACATTAGACAACCCGTTTATTTAATGTTGTAACTAACTCTATGGCTGAATATCATTCAGGAAGCTAGTTCTAGTAGTAGTGCTAGTAGTAGAACGCTGCTTTTTAAGTAAAGAGGCTAGACTGGTGATTGAACGTCTGATTATGTTAGTTGGCTGCGATATATATATATATACTAGCTGACAACATAAACAAAGTCACGGACAAAAACTATATACCTTTAATGAGTCCTATGTATAGTGAATGCGATAGCTCAATTGACGTATTTAATAAGGCAAAATAACAATTTGAGTCTTGATTTATGATTATAAATGATCGCCTGCGGTTGAATGAATTTCAATTTATAATTACGTTCGCCAATTTAAACGTCAATAAATTCAAATTATATTTAATGGTGTTCATGATATATTCGTTATACACATATAATGTGTACCGTACCATGTGTGTACCAAACATTATATATGTGTACCATGTTCCTTGAGGCCCAGGCCGTCAAACTCCCGCGCCTGCTGATTGATGGAAGATATTCTGAGATAGTGTATCCTTTCAGGGTTACGAGGTTAGTTTAGTTTAGTTTACCTGGGCTGTTCCGCACTTAGCCTCTTGATTGGGCCATTGTGCGTACCATCTTACCTCTCATTCCAACCAACCCAGATCCTCCCAAAAAGCCAGCAGCCTTTTCAGGTTTCCACGTGCTTCCCGGAGCGACGCTGGCGACAGGAGGAATTTCGCCTGTTGTGTGGTATTTTTTCAATTCAAACCAGTAGTTCCTGAGATTAATGCGTTCGAACAAATAAACAAGCAGTTCATGTTAAACTGTCAACAAATTCAACTTTACGGTTCCTCACAGATATTGGTGCCAAATAGACATTGCTCTGACAGATAAAGATATATTAGGGGTTAAAGTATGAAATTGCCGATTTGTACTGACAAATTGAAATTCGTTTTTTTTTTTTAATTTAACGTATTTATTTAATCAAAATAATTACCATTATTATCTATACATTGCTGCCATCTAGTAGGAAGGTCATTTATGCCTTTGCGATAGAACTCTGGTGATCTAGATTCGACAACTAACCAACAACCTGAGAAGAAAACTTTTTATCACATGGAAAATTGTCCAAATCACGAAAAAAAATGGTAGTCTGTTGGAGCAAGGTCTGGCGAATACGGAGGGTGACGGATAGTTTCTAATTGCAGTTCCTGTAGAGTTAAAACGGTTTCTCGTGCTGTATGAGGTCTCACGTTATCATGGAGCAATAATGGTGAAGATCGATTCATGAGTCGGGGCTGTTTCACTGCTAGTTTTGCTATCATTGTTCGGAGTTCGGCACAGTAGACATCTGCCGTTATTGCTTGACCAGATCGTAGAAAGCTATAGTGAATAACACCATGCTGAGACCACCAAACAGTTACCATTACCTTTTTATTGGTAAACTTTGCTTTAGGACACTGTTGTGGCGTTTCACCTGGGGTGAGCCATTGCATTTTTCGCTTACGGTTATCGTAAAGAATCCACTTTTCATCACATGTCACAATTCGATCCAATATTCCTTCATTTCTGTATCGATTCAACAAGGCAACACAAGTTTCAACACGCATTTCTTTCTGCAGATCAGTCAAATCATGAGTTACCCATTTTTCACATTTTTTTATTTTATTGATTTGACGCAAATGAGTCAATATTGTTGGTAAGGTAACGTTAAACCATGCAGCTAATTCCTGGGTAGTTTGGCTCGGATCGGCTTCCACCATGTCTTTCAATTCATTGTTATTCACCTGTGTGGACGGCCTTCCTCGTGGTTCGTTCTTCAAATCAAAGTTTCCATTACGAAAGCGTTTAAACCAAAATCGCACGGTGCGTTCATTAGCAGTCCCCTCTCCAAACGCAACATTGATATTGCGAGCTGTTTCTGCCGCGTTAGTTCCGCGTCGGAACTCGTATTCAAAAATCACTCGAATTTTCGAAGTATCCATCTTTCTTGTCTAAGCCGAATAAAAAAAACAACTGAAAGTCGATAATCGAATGTTGCACATTTTTAAATGAAGAACTACATAGGTACCATGTGGAAAAAGTTTCACTCAAAAATTTCAAACCATGAAGGTTCTATGTCAATTCGAAGTACCTATTACAATGAAACGGCAATTTCATACTTTAACCCCTATTATTATCAAGTTTACAGATAACTAGATTCAATCGTCTGTTGTAAAATAATATTATTACGCTGTAACAAAACCAGCTGGCCAGAGCAATTTAGTGGGACTTTTCACGATCGAAAGGGCTATTTTACAACATTGATATAACTTTATTAGAACTGTGGATTGTGGTGAGTTTACTAAGATTTTTGTCTGAAGCAAATTTTCACTCAGCGAGTTTACAAAACTGTTGCTTACGTAAGCTATTCTTTGAACTTGGTGAAACAACTTCAATTTTTTATGTATTGCTTCATTATTGCAACCTTAGTACCATAGTAGCTGTCTCCTCCTCCTTAATGTGTTCAACACAGGTTAGAACTATCCACCGTGACTAACAGTATACACAAACTTAAATATACCTAAAGTGGCAAAAAGAAAAATGCTAAAAACATAACCTCGATTTATAATATAACTAAAGCATAAAACTATTTATGCTAAGATACTTTCTTGGGAATAAAAACTACCGTTACGCCGGTAAACTTCGCTTCGGAGTATACCTTCATCTACATTTTATTAAATCAGAACTTATTTTTGAAAAGTTTTAGGCGTAGAGATTGAATATTTCATTTAAAACTCTCGAGGACAAAGATGGTGATTTACATGATATTGTCCTTTCACTTATATCTTCAAGGCTTTCATTAATTTCATATGCGTACGTATTATACAGAATTCACGTGCACAGAAAGGTATGTGTCTATCTCTTAAATTTATATAAAAATTGACAGACTTTCCAGGTTAATAAACTTAGATAGGGTTTCTATTAATTTACGTGCAAACACCAAGTTACGTGAATAACAAATGTCTGGCAATGATACCCCCGTCGGGTTCTAATAGGAGGAGTAGATCCAAGAAGCGCTGGTTACTCTTAGAAGGTGACTAGGGTGGCAATGCTTCTATGACCAGGAAGGTGAACATCGGAGAAGGATAAGATAAGATAAGATAAGAAAAATCTTTATTGTATACCAAAGAATTACAGTAAATGTACGGACAACAAAAGAAAATGACATATTTAATTATTTTAACGATAATAAGTTATGTATTACTGCACTTATTACTGTAGTCATAAACTTTGTTTGTATTTAACTTTTACCTAAGTAAATATTTAAATTTTAAAAATAAATTAATAATAAAAATAATTAAATTTAAAATTTGTAGTATTTACATAAACATACATACATAGATATTAGATATACATATACACATCTCATCAGAAAAATTAAAACACCTTGCAAGTTTATGTTTTCTAAGGATTATCAGAAAAAGCGGCCAAGTGCGAGTCGGACTCGCCCATGAAGGGTTCTGTAGCAGCAAGTAGGTAAATTGCGGTTTACGATTTATGACGTATTATAAAAAACTACTTACTAGATCATGTTCAAACCAATTTTCGGTGGAAGTTTGCATGTTAATGTACATCATATATCTTTTTTAGTTTTATCATTCTCTTATTTTAGTAGTAACAGGGAGAGCACAGACATTTTACCACTTTGGAAGTGTCTCTCGCGCAAACTATTCAGTTTAGAAAAAAATTATATTCGATACCTCAATATCATTATTGAAGACCTATCTATAGATCCCACACGTATGGGCTTAATGAAAAAAATATTTTTGAGTTTCAGTTCTACGTATGGGGAACCACCAAAATTTATTGCTTTTTTTTTCTAATTTTGTGTGAAAATCTTAATGCGGTTCACAGAATACATCTACTTACCAAGTTACAACAGTGTAGATCTTATTGTTTCGGAAAAAAGTGGTTGTGACATATGAACGATTTTGCCATTTGGCTACGGAACCCTAAAAATGTAAAAAATTTCAAATTCTAATGTTATTGGTCTAAAGTCAGATCAAATTTTCATGGGCTTTAGTTTTTTGTTTAATGAACCATTTTTACGGTGTATTTTATAGGTTTCGAATTTGGTTAACGAGCCATTTTACACTATTTGGAGTGTGAAGAAAGACACGTAAATCAAAAAAGCGTTAATTTAATAACTTGTATTCCCACCCCAAGCTCGTATTACTGATTCCATACGGGTTTTCATCGATCGGATAAGAGTCACGATCACATGTTGTGGCATTTGCCGCTACCCTAAGTGTTCCTGAGACAGGATCTCTTGCATGAACTCCTCTCTTTAATGCTTCCCATTAATGTTCAATGGGATTCATGTGACCGGCCATTTCATAATGGAGATACCGATTTCGGTAAGATAGTCTCGTAGAACGACCGCGGTGTGAGCCCTAGCAGTGTCGTGCATGAATATAAAGCCGTTGCCAATAAAATGTGCCTGTCCACGTGAGGCTCAAGACATTTTTCGATGTACCAATGAGAGTTTAGTGCCGACAGACGTGGCTCAGATACGAAGACAAACACTGTCTTACCATCAGCATAACCTCCCCAAATCGTCCACGAACCGCCATCATAGCAGACTTTTCTTCAATGCAGCATTGTGTAAAGCGTTATCTATCTCTTCTGTATATCTTGTTATACAGTACCTTCCGTCGTTATCATACAGCATAATTTTACACTCACCAGGAAAGAGAACTTGGCTCCACTGGAGGTATGACCAATTTAGTTGCTCACGTGCAAAGTTAAGGCGCGCTCTTCGATGATCTGCAGTTAATTTTGGCCCATTTTCTGGCTTGTGCGGTGCCAGTCCATTGCACGGTCCTTCAACCTTCTTCTAATGGTTGAGTCACTTATAGCCACTCTACGTACAACATGAAGCTGCTGCTGCAGTTGAAAAGCGTTAAGGCGTCGATTTCGTAAGGAAGTTGTTACAATAAATTTATCATCTCGCTCAGAAGTGACCCGATTGATGAGAACAAATCTGTCTTCCGATACGGATTATAGACTCTATGAACAGAGGACAGACTTAGATGCTATCTTTCAGCCACAACACGTTGTATAAGTCCAGTATCCTGCATTGCCACCACTTGGGCGGCTTCCACGGGCGAAGTATCCATATGTTTTAGAGAAAAAAACGTTTTTTCAGACGTCCCAAATTCATAGTAAACAAATGTAGAAGGAAAGGGTTCAAGATAAACGCTAATTTTTAGTTTCAAAGGTGAGATGTACTCCAACTCTAAAAACACATTTGCCTCTGTTATATATGCGCCTAACTGGACAGACGAGTGAAACAACCGGTAGAGTTATTAGCACACTGATTTATTATATAGCGAAGCCGTACATTACGCATAGTGAATTCAGTCACACATGCACTCATCTACCTACACACACATACGTAACAGTTTCAAAACAATGATTCATTTCTTTTTTAGGATAAACAAATGAAATTCTAATTTTGAATTTTGAATTTTCGCTTACAACTGCAATGGCCAAATTGCCAGCTATATAATCATGTGATTTTCTTCATGGAATGAAAACTCTTTTCTGGTAAATTAATACTGATATCATAACTAAAATGTTTCGGGTTTTTTTAGAAGTGTATATTTAATACAACCGGGACAATCCTGGTGCAATTGGGGAGATTTAGGCTTATAAAGGCGATACATACATAATCACAGTTAGGCTGAAGTGAATTGACACCCACATTTCACCAATCCGTGTTCGTCGTGTTAATAGACTCACTATACTTGAGCCCTGTGTGTGTACCATTTGAATACAATCTATCCTCAGATCTAATTAAAACTCAAAAATCAGGACTGAGTATCGTTCTGGCATTCGGGCCTTAGTGTTTAACTATGCTAATGGAAGACCAGCTTCTCAACATTATCATATGCGACAAGTAAGTATAGGATTGGAAGTACTTCTTGCTTGTCCAAAAACATTTTTTTATATAAAGTTATTATTAAATAATATTAAAATGTATTCACGATAAATTTTCAAGACTGTAATTGATCGGTATATGTGTATATTATTTTTGTCTGCTGGTGCGTGAGTGACAAGATACACAGAATTTTTCTCAGTTATATTTAAATTTAATAGAAGATTATACTATTATTTCGCTATATTGCTATTTTTCATTATCGTTCTTCAGAATATTGGTATATTTCTAAGGTTATTTGGTTGCCCGTCTGCTTAAATAGATTAATACTTAAAAACCACTTAACCGATTTTAAAGAAGTTTGGTAGATTAGACCTTGAGAAAGAACATAGGCTATGGTCGCGATAACCGATATCCACGCAGGCGGAGCCGTGGGCAAAAGCTAGTACTAAATGAGGCACCAGCAACCTACGATCAGTATCACAAACAATTATCTTAATTGTATCGTAAACGTATTTAGAGAACGAAGCAATGCGATTGGCCGCTTGCCTACTGTGAACCTGTGTGTATGTGGAGCCGACCAATCGCAATGCTCCGTTCACTCAATTAAAAACTATCGTAATCGTATCGTAAACGTATTGAGAGAACGAAGCAATGCGATTGGCCGCCTGCCTACTGTGAACCTGTGTGTATGTGGAGCCGGCCAATCACAATGCTCCGTTCTTTTAATACGTTAATGATACGATTGCGATTGTTATTCGTGCTAGGGGTACAGCATAGAAGGCATGCGTTTTAGTCGGTTTAAGTTTCGAGTTTCAGAGGGTATGCGAGGGAATAAAAAATATGCTGAACTTCTTTATAAGGTCGACCACACGAGTGCACGTCCACAGGCCACGGTAACCACTCTCCATCAAATGGGCCGTGTGGTTATCTGCCATGCCATGGTATGGTATGGTATGATATGGTGTCACGGGCTGGTATTCGAAATACCACGACAACGCGCGGTTTTTGCGTGAGGGTGGGCATTCTACTCGATCCACCCCAACTCATTAAAGAACGCCAGTAAGCTTTTCACGCTGCTGGTGATCTCCCGGAACGTACCTGTGTTTCCAGAGTACTTAGCCCTGTATGTGGCAGTTGTAGGGCAGTTGCACTCTCTCATGCAGGTTTTGCAGAGAGAGCTGTCGGTGATTCCTAAAATAAAAGGTGTCTTATGTCTACCATATAAGGGGCTATTAAAATGAATAACTTTGAGCCCGCTTGATTCCCGCTGTGGTTCTAGCCGGACTCTTCTCAGGTCGGGGCCGCATTGTAAGTGCCATTTTAATAGTCTTTACAAAATAATTTACTTTTGACTTTTACTTTCAAAATTAAACACCTTTCCTGTAAATAAATGTGTAATTTGTAATCAGTAACTATGAAACAAGACAGATATATATTATAACACCTAATGACATAACATTTTGTTTTTAATATTTTGTGGTACAAATAATTTATTTTCAAATTTGAAAACAGGCAGTGGTAGCGTAGCGTTTACAATCCCTCTACGCTGCTGCTACGAAACTACTACGAATCTCTACGACGCGCCAACTTCTTTCAAAATTGGTATAAAAGAGTTGTAATATTACGAATTCGCATATTTAAATAACACTTTACTATACTTAAATATTTTGTATGAAGATGTCGACTTTATGATCAGAAAATTGTATAAATATATTTAAAAAATTACAGCACTTTAACAATTTAAACAGGGTTAATGGTAACTCGAAAAAATCCTGTTAAGGGATGTTAGAGTATCCAAAATGCTACACAATTCCGGCCCCTTTATGGGAAACTGACTACCCTCCAATCATTCGTGGCAGTACCACTTTGTTGTTAATATAACTAAACTTATTCTAATAACAATTAGGCTAATCTCGTGTTTTCTTTTGGTTTTGTCGATAGCAATGCCCCGGAAGCTTGCCAAGAATATCAACATCGCTTACCTACCTGAGCGATGTCTATAAAAAGTCGTCATATAATGCGATCTCTCCATCTCGTCCAAGTAGAACTGCCGTCGCCTCAAAGAGGAAATGAGGAGAAATTTTAATTAGTTCAGACGTGGTTTGGTAGCTCAGTAGTTAGAGCATTCCCCCTATAAGAAAAAGGTCGGGGTTCGAGTCCCGCCTAGACCGTTTCAAAAATGTTTCCTCTCTGAATCGATTTGAAATTAAACATGTAAAATGCTTTAAAAAATCATGTTTCGTCGGAGTAGTCAAGAATCAATGTTTAAAAATCATTAATTGGTTCTGATAGTATGTAAAAATATCGACAGGCGGGTCAACTGTCGCCCTGAAGTTCGGGTGTGGTTTAGTAGCTCAATGGTCAGAGCATTCCCCCTGTAAGAGAAAGGTTGCGGGTTCTAGTCCCGCGTGGACCGATATTTCCTATCTAAACAAGTTTAAAAAAAATTAATAGCTTACGAGTCATTTTCTTACTTCCTCCTCTGTCAGGTATTGCAAAACAAAATTGCAAAAAAAGCCATTTCAGTAGGCGCACAAGCGAGAGCGACGCTCCATCTACATGTTGTCACAAGTTACCAGGCGATTCTGATTTAAGTCACTGATATGCTTCTTTAGAAATAAAGCCACCGACGTCAAGCCGCCGGACTTAATCATTTTCACCTCATTAGAAAAATGAATACTTTGAACGTTTTGAATGATAAACTTTTCGGCGGTTTGAATATTTTCAACAGAGTCCCGAGTACGTAATCTGTTTGCAAATTGAAGTATATAAATGAATGTATGTAATAGTTTATTCCATGAACTGATGCGGTCAGCTATGTAAGTCAAAGCGTGCGGTTCAGTCTTTGAAGTTTCTGTCACAAATGCCTTTGACTTAGCATATAGGAGTCGGACAATGATTTAAGCTTCAGGGTCAGTTATGTGTAGATATATACAGCAACAATAGGCACTGAAGCTGGCGTCACAAAAGGCCACAATGTTTACCACAGAGTCCCTAAAAGCTCCAATATATTTAGGGTAATAATATATTTTAGGAGTTTTTAAAGAAGCAAGTGCTGTGAAATCTCTGGCAAAGGCAATGAAGCGACTGCCGATGTATTCAGGAAGAACCTCATCCCAATTGACTTTACCCAACCACAGTTCCTTGCTGAGGATTTTAGCGTATAGTAAGACAGGAGCCACCAGACCCAACACATCGAGGAAGTGGGCTGCAATTTTCCAAGATGACGGTGGTTAAGGATTTTGAAATTATTTAATTTGTTATCGACCGGAGAGAAACATACGAGCTATGAGACTTAGGAAGGCTCTAAAACTGCGGGCTTATTGCTTACCCATTTTACAAGATCGAATGAACCTATTTTAAGTAACTCTATTAGTTCGCGAGATAATTCCTTTAAACCGTGTAGATGTCTTTTAGGATAGGTCGCCACAGCCCGCTGTGACCAGGCGTGGCAGCAGCTACAACCGCGTAAAGCCCAGGCGGCTGAACTTCCCTCGAAGGGGAGGTAGGTGAAGACAGCCCAAGATCTCTGCACCATAGAGACAGAGTTCTCAACCGTATTCTAGGACCCTGTAACGTACCAGATACGCTGCAGACTGTCGTCACAGGAAGGAGGCGCTCACCTCACAAACATTAGGTACACACAAACATACAGATCGACAGTACAATTAGGACTAGTACATACAGATTAGCTCAAGTAACAGAGGTAAGCAGAACTACACAGAAAAGCAGAAGAGTGTCGGTATAAGGGAAGACAGGAAGTAAATTGGTAGGCCGATAGACAAAATATGGTAGCTCACCGAAACTCAGGTTCGTAGAATGTTTACAGGTCTTACCCAGTGGAGAACAAGTCTAGCTCCGCGCGGCGACCATGCTATTAAACTAATACCAATTACCAAATGGACAGCGTAACCGCGTAGCAACAGAGAAACAATAGGTGACCCGCAGAAAGCCCGCACCTTAACGCCCTCTATGAGTAGTAGCCGGAATTACTATCCACACCGCTAACCTCGTCTATTCCACTTAAATCGAGCAGTTTCACGCTTCGCTACTAGATGGCGCTGCGCTACTGCCAAGCTAATTATTTTTACAACATCACAAGGTAAGTGTTTAAAACAAAAGGTGTACCTGTTCGTTTTTACTAAAGCTAAATAAAATTTTATGAATATTTCCGGTGGTGCTAATTTACACTGACTCTCAAAAACATTTGTTTGATGTCTGCCGTCATCGCTACCGGGAACGTTCGAAAATCAATGAAAAATAAATCAGCCTGTAAATTAGGTCCGACATGTAAAACACCATTGAGTGACAACACTAAGTTGTCGGACTACAGTCCGTCAAATCTAAGAAGTACCGTTTGACAGTTCTGACAATTGAATTATAGGGATGGGATGAAAAAATCGATTACTATAATATCCGAACTTTAAGAGATCGATTAATATAATATCCGAATTTTAAGAAATCAATTGTTATAATTAAATAAAAGAAATGTTTAGGATATTTTTTTATTCACTACTAGTACTAGTATCGTCGTCTTCGTCATCATCGTCATTTAAATTAATGACCAGTTGATTGTCCATTACATTATCAAAGTGTACGTCTCTTTCGAAGTCGTCCATTATTATTTTCTTTGTTTTTTGTACTACTTTACTCCAATCTTCCTGTGTAACTTGGGCACATGCTTCCTTTAATAAACCTTCCATTTTCTTGACACTGAAGGGTGGTTTTGTGTTGTGTCTTGCTGCATAACCTGTAAAACAATAATGTAACTATTTGATAGCAGACGAAAACCATTGTTTAAATTATAAATGTTAGAAGTACTCGTGTTATTATTATAATATTATAAAATATTACCTTTAACTTGGGCCCAAATCAGTTCAATGGCATTATATTGGCAATGGTACGGAGGAAGTCGTATGACTTTGTGCCCGTGCTCTTCGGCCAATTGGTCAATTACATATGTCGGTTTTGGTGGTTTATGCAATTTCACTAACTGTAATAATTCAGCTTTTAATAGTGACATGTCGGCATCCACTCCTTTTCTTTGCAGCCATGCCACCAAATCTGCTTTCTTATTGGCTGACGTAGGTGCTTTATCAATTTGCACAGAGTGGTATGGGGCATTATCCATTATAATTGTGCTGTTAGGAGGGATATTCTGTAATAAATTTAAGAACCACTCTCGGAACCTTACTGCGTCCATTTCTTCATGATGCTCTTTAGTGCTTTTGGATTGGAAAGCTAATAAAGAGTTTTCCACGAAGCCTGTAGACGCTGACCCAGCATGGCATATTATGAGGCGTCCACCTTTTCCTATCGGCACCTTCGAGCACGAAGCTTCAGAATCATCAGTCCATGTTTTCGGCACAGAATGGTTGGAATTTAGCCAAGTTTCGTCCAAAAATATTACATTATCCCAGTTTATAATTTGTTTAACTTCGCGCAGGAATGTTAGTCGCTGCATAATTATGTCATGTCGCTCCATAACAATTTTTCGTTTGTCAACTTTTTTGTATCTGAAGCCAATTCCTGTTATTACCGTTCTCAACGACTCTATGCTTCCCTTATACAGCCCGGCATCTTTTAAAGTTGCACATAACTTTGCCAATGTTGGGAATTCGCCTCTTGTAAAATACCCGTATATATGGTTTCTAATAGCATGACTATCGAATTCATCGATGCCTGTCACAGGTTTATTTCTTTTTCGTTTTTTCGGTGTGTGAAGTACGTTACTGTCACTCCCCGAAGGCCCATATTTTTCACTTAATATTTTGCCAACGGTGCGGCTACCAATACCGAGAGCTTCACCGACGCGATCCCGAACTTGTGTAACTGGCAGTTTCACGCTCAAAATACTCGTGTAATTTCACCACCAATTCACGAGCCTGGCTGTTCAAAGTACGTCCTCTTTTCGACATTATTAATAAACACTTGCTTAGTTCGGAGTCCAGTATAAATATTGCCAAGGTAAACGGATAAAGAATGATCAGTCCAGAAAAGTAATAGCCAAGTCACAAATTGTAAAACACAAACGAGAAAGCAAGTACGCGCACAGTCAGCTTCCAAGATGGCGAGAGACTGCTGACGCCGAACCGACCGAGCGGACCGCGTGCGCTTGTAGTTGGCAGTGTTGCCAGAAAAAAAAAATTGTAGAGACTTGGACACCTGCGATTTTGCCTATTGACCTAAAAATAATTAAATTAATTTATTTTAGGGTATCTGTGTATTCAGTGCATTATGCGGTCGCGCAGTAACGTCGTTAATTTATAACATCAGGCAACAACATTTTTGTGAATGGGTTCTACATACCTTATTTTTATTAGTTTTAGACGTAGAAATAAGACTTAGAAGAAAAAATTGTAATTGTAAAATCAATGGATGTGCTTGTTAAAAATTTGTTTATTTCTCTGTAATATGCAAACCCATACTATCATACACAAAAATAAATGTAAAAAACACTATCCCTGACTCCATTTACTATTTCGACAGCGTTAGCGCGAGAAACCCCGACTTATTTGGGCGCGAAAATCAAAAATCGACAAATCGCTTTCGACAACTTTTTAAAGAAGCAAATATATTTGATTTATAAATACGTATTTTTGGTGAATGGGTTTTATCTCATATTTTACGATTACATAACTATTTAGTTATGTAATCGTAATATGTGAGATAAATCCCATTCACATGAAAAAATATTTGTTTGGTTGTCAAGTGTAATTTGTAAATAATACATTCGATTTTTCGTATATGTAAACGATTTTTTTGCATACAAGTGTATCCGAAGAGTCGCAACACTACGTGCAGTGACCTAACTACGTAACTTTGTAATGCGGTCAAGAATATAACTATTAGAAATTATTTACTGTGTAAATATGTGTTATTTTGCTTTGTTTGAAAGTTTTCAATTACATTTAGATATTAAGAATTGTACATTTTTAGATACAATAATGAAATCTTTCTAAATTCATGGTTTTATGAAAAAGGTTATCGAAACTGAATAATGTACGTATGAACAAAGTTGTTTCGGTTTGAAAAATATGAAACGTCAAACGGTACCTCTTAGATTTGATGGACTGTAGCGTCCAAAACCACCCGACAATGTCCTTATCCGGTCTAATAACGGTGTGATGTGGCATGGAGTAGCCTTCCTCTATCAATTCAGATTCGGGTACCTCATACAAATACCCCTGAGCTATACAATCAGCGATAGTTTCATTATATTTTTTCGCGCAGGGTTAAGGTACTTGAACAAATTTGCGCTTTGGGACTTTGCATCTCTATGTGTGTTCTACCGCCTATACAATGGCCTGTGCTCAGATGAATTGTTTGACATGATGCCCACAGCAACATTCTATCATCGCACCACTCGCCATAGGCAGGAAATTCATCCTCACACATTGCGACCGGAAACGGTGCGCACCGTACGGTTTGAGAGGAACTTCATCCCACGCAAACTCAGGTTGTGGAATGAACTTCCTGCTGTGGTTTTCCCAAGCGACTACAATATGGGTTTCTTCAAAAAGGGCATTAGAAGGTTTCTTCAGGGTCGGCAGCGCGAGTGTGACGCCCCTGGTGTTGCATACGTCCATAGGCCACGGTAACCATTTTCCATCAGGTGGGCCGTGAGCTTGTCTGCCACCTAAGTGGTATAAAAAAAATTGTTAGGATTAATGCGAAAAATGAATAAAACCATGTACGGATCGCGATGTCATTCCAATCCATTGCAATGACTAATTGCATAACTTAACAATTGGTATGTTCAAAATACCGGTTGTTAAGTTGTTTACAAAAATCCACGGTAATCAAATTATTTAGAGACGCGTTATCAATGGGGATACCCATGCAAAACTAATTGTAGATGGCAGCGATGGCGCAATGACCAAACAACAATTACAAAGTCAAGCTACATACTCGTAAAATCATGAAATCATTTTTTTTTTTTTTTTTTTTTTTTTATTTATACATGTACATAATTATTTACAATTTAAATTTATCCTATAAACCTATATTAGATTTGTGCAGGATAAACTGTTCTCTTTAACATTTTAAACACAATTAATTATATTACACAGGTTAATAGGTACATTACACAATGGTTGGGATTTGAGTTGGGCACAGAAAGTTGGAGAATATTATTCAATCTAGGTAAATATCTCATTAGCATTGATACTTAGAACCCGGCGCGTGGTGTTCGGCCATGTTACAGACACAACCCCCACCAACACGACACAAGTCCCTGTACTATACGGGATGCTCCAGTTCTTGCGGTCACCGGTAGTAATAATTTTTCAAGGTTATTTTTATGTTTCGTGCTGTTAATTTATTTGTTATCTGTCCCGGCAGTTTATTAATAAGGTTGGGTATGATGTACTGAGAAGTTCTTTTACCGTAGAAATTTCTGAATCTCGGCACTGTCAGTCTTTTATTGGTAATGCTTCTAGTGACTATGTCCGCTGTGTTTGTTTTAGGGATTTGAATTTCTGTTCTAAAATACTGTTCCACCAGCAGACTAAATTCTACTTTCTGGTGTATTGGCATGACCTGGCAGTACTTGAAGAGTCCTTGTGGGTCGTCTTTATATTTTATTTTAATTTTAGCTGGTACGATCAGTTTAAGCAATCTATACTGCAGGTTATAAATGTGGTCCAGATACGTCTTGTACGTCCGACCATAGCTGCTCAACCCGTATGATACAATACCTTCCACCAAGGCTTTGTACATAGTCAGCAACACATGAAAGGGTATTCTATTTTTGATAATATGAAATTTAGCTATAATAATTCGTAGTTTGTTGCATATTCTATCAATGTGTTTAGCCCAGTTGAACCTGCTATCTATCAC
Source organism: Eilema caniola (assembly GCA_949126895.1). Taxonomy (NCBI): domain Eukaryota; kingdom Metazoa; phylum Arthropoda; class Insecta; order Lepidoptera; family Erebidae; genus Eilema; species Eilema caniola. The sequence goes on along the minus strand of OX421460.1, from coordinate 6,919,780 downwards.
TAGACCAAGGTATGTAACGTCAGTTACCTGCGCCAGGTAACGACATTTGTCTGTGCAAAGTGCTTGGTCTTTATGCAGACACTCGTGGCTGTGAACTGAGATCTTGACACCGGTCTCACAGGAATCTGGATTATGGCTTGAGTGGATATGGAGGAGTTTCGTTTTGTCCGCGTTCAGAACCAGACCCGCATCGTGTGACCATTTACAGATGGTTGTGAAGTCTTTTTGAAGTTGTTCCTGCGCTACGCTAAGGTCCCTATCCGCAATCATCAGACAAGTATCATCTGCAAATTGGAACACAGTGCAGTGCTCAATCACATTAGGCAGGTCATTTACGTAGGCTAAGTAGTGCAAAGGGCCGAGAACCGATCCCTGAGCTGTGCCTTCTGTGATCCCAACACTATCACTATATGCCTGACCAACTTTCACCCGATAGCTACGGTCACAGAGGTAATCTTTACACCACTCGAGCAAAGGGCCACGAACACCACTGACATCCAAGCGCTGAACCAGCTGATCGTGTCTCAAAGTATCAAAAGCTTTACTATAGTCTATAAAAACCAGGACTACGTGTTTCTTATCATTTAACCAGCTATTGACCATGTCAGTGAAACGGGATAACAGGAGTGTCGTACTTTTTTTAGGCTGAAATCCGTACTGTACTGCATTTATTGATCGTGGTGCTTATCTTAATCGATACTTTAAATGATTGTGCAATCACTACTTCCATCTGTCAAAAAGAAAAACGAATGGACAGAGTAGATATAATTTGTTCAAAGATAGCTTCTCTTTTAGCCGTTTGCTGCGATAATTTCTTTTGAAACTTAGCGTAGGGCATTTTAAAGTTGAAATTGAGTTGATAGGTACTAAATGTAATTTGAAAAATTTAAATACTGAGTGTTAGTAAGTAGCGGTTACTTCACCAAATCTACTTAACTACATAACGGTGCTAAATTTATATTTTAAGTTTCACTAGCAGTAATTGCTTGAGCGCATGGTGATTTGATATGAAGATCAAAGCGAGATTAGTTCGATACTAGAGATGGCGCCCACGGGACAGCTCATTTCTTGTGATCAATCTACCCATATACCGTCATTACAGGTACCCTTAAGTTCGCCAAGATTTGCCCAGCTAAACTTTAGGATTGATACCCGCCACAACAGATGTCGTTACCTTTCTGGAAAACTAAATAAACGCACAAGTTGTTTCCGTAATTTGTACGCTCACCGCCATAGTATTTTTAATACAAATAACAATTACTGGAGAGCAAGGTGAAAATTAAAAAATATTTATATCATAAAATGGCCCACAATTGTTTTTGGCCCACTTTTTGCAGTTTTTATTACTCTATTAGGTGAGTAGACATATTGCCTATAAAAATAAATAAGAATAAATCCCACTCGTTAAAAACTTTTTCTTTTAGTATCGCTCGAAGGCTTAATTCTGCGTTTATACAGAAAAAACTCAGAAAACCAATTATTTCGAAAACTATTGATTTTACCACTTATCAGTAACCCTGTATAGCTAACTTTTACATGTTGCTTCTGATCCTGTGCCTGCAACAACTCATGGGATGCAACTATTCTTTAGATTAAAAGTAACCTACTTATTATTTTAAACGAATAAAGCCTGTGCCAAATTTCAGCCACATCCGTTGTACCGTATGTTTGAGTAACAAACCTACTCCGTAAAGTACTTACCTGGTACCGCTGTATCTCCTAGTACGGATATCAGTCTTTCACATATATAATTTTGAATGAAGTATAACGTAACGATTTAAATCGGTATGCTCGAAAAATGCATATATATAGGTAAATAATACACAACTTCATAACCATTCGCTTAACCAAAATTACTTGATTTTCATTAGCAAAAAGCTTATAAAATTGTAGAACATTTTGGAAAAACCTGGTTACCCAATGAAGTATAATTACCATTGCGGTTCGCACATAATTGAATAAAGCGTCCCTCGATGGCCCGGGGGACATATTAATGGTGTTTACGTAAAAATGCATCTGACAACTGACACACCAATTAGAAAACTTTGTGATATTAAAAACATTACTACACTTCTAGTTTAGTTTTATCTAGCAGTTTCATTTTTAATAGGTTTACAAATATTAAGACTCATATTTTTGTTATACATTTTTATTTAAATATGCTTTTTTTAAGTGTCTATCAAATCATCACATGGTATAGCCTAGCGTTTGTAATAATAATTGTTCGAGTGTCCATTTTGATAAGGTGGCCGATTGTGCTTTTGTCCATATCCATGTCTGTTTTGCAGTTCTAACCTAGAGGGCACATTTCTTGATCGAAATTCTCAAACCTAGCATACATATCCTTTGATTTAAAATGAAACTTTTGTCGAAATATTTTTTGATAGGAGGGAAAATGGGGCGATTTGGGGTGAAGTTTGCTGTCATGTCATTTATGAAAGGATCTTGATGAATTTTGACTGAAACATTGAGGAGATGATTTCCTGCAGGTTGCTGTGATAAAAAAAAAATCATACCTCAAAAAGGTGAACCTCGTTATAAAAAAGAATAAGAAAAAAGGGGAAAAGTTTGCTGTAGCGTATTTTTTAAGAAATTATTGTCATTATTTTTGATCATAAATCCCGGGATATTTCAAATAAAGATACGCATCGTTAAAAATAATTAAAGGTATCAAATTTGGTTTTGGGTGAATCAGAAAGATCTGGCAAAGGGTGCTCGCGAGGTCTACTGTTTACAGAACTACTAGTTACTTATCAATTCATATTCGCATAATCATTCGTTATGCCCTGTTCTATCTGAGTTATGGATCGCTATTCCTCCTCCTTTTGACAGCCGTATTATAGTCCAACCCTGATAAAAAAGCCTACGTCAGAGCCTTGTCCCTGAGTAGGTACACTGGCTAGCAGGTCAGTGTGATCAACTATTGCCACCAAAAGACTAACGAACTTTTTCTATAAACTTACAAAGGCTGTCTATCACTAATATTATAAAGCTAAAGAGTTCGTTTTGTTGAACGCGTTAATCTAAGGAACTGCTGTTTCAAATTAAATATTATCGTACTACTGTGTCGTTTAGCAACTCAACAAACAAACCATAAATATATTTTATTTATTTTGTAAACGCTAAATATTATAGATCCTCAAACGTCAAAGCAGGTAAGTAGATATATGAATTATAACGGCGATATCAAAAACTCTTTGTTGTGAATAAATTACATGGAATGTTGATCTAAGCAAGGCCAAGATCCGCGCAAGAGCGTCAGCGGAACGCAATCAGAGATTAAATGTACTGAGTACTAGCTGGAACTTCGTCTGCTTGGTCGCAGTTAATTTTTTTAGAGTACTTAAAAAGTATCCAAATTGCAGATAATTAGTTATCTGCTCAAAATTCAAAAACAAATTCACCTGTTTCTAGGATCGTCGACTCACGGATATGAGTAGGAGGAAGGAGTAGGGGATAAGTATCGGCCAATGACTACCAGGATACGTGAGAATTTCCATTTTAGGGCATACCCCTTCTACATATACCTCCTACAGTTTCTATAACAGTACTGCGTTTGAGCTTCCTATGTAAAATAACGCTCACAAATACTTTTCTGACCTCATTACAACAAGAATAACAGAATTAATGAACTTGGAAGTTTAAATTAGAAACGGCATTAGAAAAAATGAGGCTCATTTACCCGCTCGCGATTGCACTAAGGGCACAGCCTGCAGCCAAATTACATGTTCTACAGAACCATTCATTTTTAATACGAGAGATAAGGGTTCTTTGTACGAACTCATTATTATAATTAAAAGATTATGAATGCCAATTATTTCGTGGTAAGCATTTGTTATTTTGGGGTAAAGGATATTAATTTGGACAGCTAAAAGTCAATGTCTTCGTAATTTAAAACGAAATTATGAGTTGGTGGGCGAGTAATAAGTTTCAATTAAGGTGTAAGACGACTTAACAAAGGGGTTCATTGCTATGTGGTACCTAACTGAGCAGGTTAGTAAATTGCAAGGTCAAAGAATTCCAGTTAGGTCAATTTAAGGACGGATTTTTATGACATTAAAACTCTTCCTTGCCTTAGAGAGGGTATTAGGCTGTCGGTTCCAGCTGTCATGCTAACATCTGTGGTTCAGCAGTTTCAAAGTTAGACTGAAAGCTGATCCCAACTGAATTGGGAAAAGAATTGGATTTTAATTTGACTGATAATTTCACAAATTAATCCTGTATGTTTTAATGATTTGTTTTATTGAGTACAATAGAACGAATAAAGCAAATGTAAAAATGCAAATGTAATGTAAATGCAAATGTAAAGCGTTATAGCTTTACATTTGCATTGAAAAATGTTTCATTGAGAAGTCAATCATAGTATTGGAATATTACTGGGATGGATAAGATGGTGGAGATTGATAATTAAAGCGTCGTTGTTACGTACCTTATAATTGCAGATTTTTGCGAGTTTGACCCATGGATAAAATGGCCAAAAATACATCTCAATACCGTCGCCCTAAGACGGTAGTATAGGAGAATTTGGATAGCTTCAGGTGTGGCCCGGTGGCTCAGTGGTCAGAGCATTCCCCCTGTAAGGGAAAGATCGTGGGTTCGAGTCCCACCTGGGCATTCACTTTTTCCTATCTTAAACGATACATCTCAATAGATAGAGACAATACAAATTCTATGATAAAAATAATTAACAGAGCTCTTTTTTCAAAAGAAGCGCAAAGTACTATATAAATACAATTAAAGCATGCATGAGCAGCTGGTTTACTATTTCCATACTAATATTATGAATGCGAAAGTAACTCTGTTTGTCTGTATGACTGTCTGTCTGTCTGTATGTTACGCTTTCACGCCCAAACCACTGAACCGATTGTGATGAAATTTGGTATAGGTGTAGATTAGACCTTGAGAAAGGACATAGGCTATGCTTGGTCGCGATAACCGACCTCCACGCGGGCGGAGCCGCGGGCAAAAGTTAAGTAGGCTATAGTTTACTCTAGGGCATCTAAGCTAGACATAGAGAACGTCTATTGAGATAGAAATTAGGAAATGTTGTATAGGAATTTTCATAAGAATTAATATAATTCTTTAAAAATTATAGTTTAATTGTAGCTGGTAAATTGATTATTATTAAGTCGTACGTTTAATTACCCGCCGCGTGGTGCCCGGCTTTGATCACGAAAAAGGGGGTAGAGGGAGGGGGGATAGGGCCAGGGGATGTTACTATGTCAATTTGGAAGATATCCTGATAAAATTGGTATAGAGATGGATTAGTTGGAAATAGTCATAGGCTACCTTTTATCGTGAAATAGGTAGGGGGGGGGGGGGGGGTGTAATAAGGGATGAAAGTTTGTCATTTTTGAAGATATTCTGATGAAATTTGGTGCAGATATGGATTAGAGCTCAGAAATGGACATAGGCTAAGGGCTAGGGGATGTAAGTTTGTCAATTTTGAAGATTTCCAAATGAAGATGGATTAGAGTTTGGAAATTGGCATAGGCTACTTTTTATCGCGGAAAGGAGGTGGAGCGGTGGGGGGGATTGGGCTAGGGAATATAAGTTTGTCGATTTTGACAATATCCTGATGAAATTTGGCACAGAGATAGATTAGAACTTAGAAACGGATATGGCTACCTTATATAGAAAATAATAGGAGATGAAAGTTTCGTTATTTTTAAATATCCTTGTGAAATTTTATACCGAGATGGATATGAGCTATGGCACAGCCTTAAGCTAGCTACACGGACATAGTCCAATAAAGAGCCCAATATAGAAGCGAGTGGAGAGGCGAATAGAGATCGTTATAGAGGCGAGGGGATAGACGTGTAGAGGTCAAATAGAAAGTCAAGTAGAGTCGACTACAGGGGCGAGTAGATATGCGACTAGAGAAGCCAGTGGAGAGGCGAGTATAGAATCAAATAGAGTGCAGTAGACAGTCAAGTAGAGAGGCGAATAGTGAGGCAAGTGAAGAGTCGAGTAGAGATCGAATAGAGAGTTAAGTAGAGATTCGAGTAGAGATGCGAGATTGCGAGAGAGGCCAATGAAAAGGCGAGTATAGAGGAGAGTACAGAGTCGAGTAGAGAGGGGAGCAGAGAAGTCAGTAGAGAGTCGAGTATGAATTCAAGTATAGAGGCGAGTAGAGAGTCGAATATAGAGGCGAGTAGAAAGTTGAGACAGAGGCGAGTAAATAGTCGAGGACAAAGTTGAGTAGAGAGGCGATTTTAATGCTCAATAACGTCTGCTCAACACTAAGCGATAACCGACTTCCACGCGGGCGGAGCTGCGGGCAAACGCTAGTGTACTCTAAATATGCAAAACGCGTTTTTGGATGTCTTTTGAGAATAGTATGGGGTGCTACGGCAGTGGCCGTAGATGGTTTGTGTTCAAGGTACATAAATGTGTACATAAGTAAGTAACCTTCTAATGTTTCTGATATCAGATTGAAGGTGTGTCTATAAATATGCCGATTACATAGCTATATTGATTGTTATTTCTTGTTATGTATCATTTACTTTGTATAGCGTATCATTTACTTTGTACGTATTTCCTCATCATTCTCGCTAAAATCCGAACAAAATTCTCAAGTCTTATCCTTATTGTTTGGTATCAAATAAAAGTGACTTCACTTTTGGACAAAGATGAAAGTGGAAAATATTAAAAACTTCTTCGCAGACGAAACGACCATTGTCACCTCAAAACGAAAATTTGTCATAAAGCGTTAGAGAATTTGCGTTTTATAATACCTACACTTATTCAATATGAGAATGAAGACCAATCTCACAATAGCGGTCGTACAAAGGCGTTTTTCAAAAGGAAAATATTACTTTTTCAAATTGGTGTGGTATAAAAGACGTTTTGTCAATACTTTTTTTGTCAGTACTTGCAACCGTTCGCGAATCCGCGAAGAAAATGGTAGAATTAACAAGTCAAATACCTTTTTATGTATTTTAATATTAAACGTGTTTCTGAGAATTTGAATATAGCACTCAGGAGGAGGATTAGGATGAAATGAATTATTGTGATTAGTATTGTGATGTAACGTTATAACTACAGATATACTTAAAAGTGGTTGTATATTGATTGGTTTGTGCCTTGAAGATAGAAGATCTTCAAGGCACAAACCAATCACCTCACTTGTGAGCTCGTATGCCTCGCTACTAATGAACAATGAACAATTTAAAAAAAGAAGATAATAACATGCATTAATCTAATCCCCCTTCCCCCCGGACCTCTGTATAGTGCAGACGTGCTTCAAGGAGACCTAATTTTAATTTTTAAATTTAAATTTATTCAAATTAATATAATAATAAATCAGTGTGGCTACCAGGAGCGCATAAGTGTAAGGTGTATCTACCTGCCGTCGAGGCACGTGAGTAATAGTAATAAGGGTCCACTCGAAAGTGACCGCGCCCACAGCTACCTGCTGCAGTGATCCTTTTGTGCTTGGCCACGCCTACTTCGGCGCCAGCGCGAGCGCATGCAGCGTGGGTGGAGCCATCCCCATTAGATTTTTGCCCACTTTCTATCGAGTGCATCATTTGCTAATAGGTGCAAAGGAAACGGCGAATAGTAATCTGATACGCTTATATTTATAGTATAAGTAGATATGCCTCTCAAGCGCACGCCGCCTCCGTCGCCTAGTGCAAAGTCTTCTGGGCAATTAGGCCTACATCACTCTGATTCCGAACCGAACATAGCGGCTGCGATACGCCAAAGACAAAAACTTAAACATGAACAGGACTTTATGGAGGAGTTTAAGGCATTCAAAATGGAAATTAAAAAATTATTACATGACTGTGTAGGGAAAGTAGGTACGTTACCGTTTACCTTCCTACAGCGTAGCAAGACGTCATGAAGCAGGCGGGAAGCAAGCAGCAGGCAGCAGTAGAAAGAAGCAGCAGTGCAGGTAAGTGAAGATGAAGATGATGATGGAAGTGAAGGAAGAACACGTAAGTAAATGAAGATCGTAGGTAGATTTAGAAACGAAAGTTTATTGCACAGCACACAGAATAGGTAAGTACAGTACTAAGATAAATGCAAGTAATTTAGCGATAGTCTTAAGCGTCCACTGGGTACAATGATCAGGGTAGGAACCGTTAGCCGAACGAGAGCGCGCGATACGTGTTGTGCGTATAAGAGGGTTCCGTCGACTGGCGGCCGGCGACCGTTCGAGAAGCTTGGGCGCGGCGCACACGCAGGGTCCGCGTGATCGTGTTGAGGCGCGGTGCAACATTCATAAGCGGAGCGTTTATGGTGGCGGGTAACACGCCACATCACTCCCCGGCTAGACCGTAACTACGGTCGATAATATTCTGGTATCTTGACTCTTCTTCCACTCCGAGTCTTCTTTTCTTCTTCTCTCACCTCGATGGCAGTTGGAGTGGTAGCAGGCTCAGGTGCAATGTCATCCTTCATCAGGTAGGCTGGCTTCAGTCTGTCGATGGAGACGCTTACAGGTTTGTTTCGAATTTCGATTTTGAAAAATTTTGGTTGGCGTTCCAAGACTTTATGGGGACCTGAGTAAGGGGGTTCGAGTGCACCACGTACATGATCTCGACGGATGAAAACATTTTAAGATCACGTGGTATGTAGAATGGCACTTTGGCGTGCCACGAAGAAGGTTTAGGAGACAATTTAGCCATTTGTGCTCGGAGGCGTGTCACGTATTGAGTGACGTCAGCAGTAGAGTAATCATCCACGGGAGCGAGGAACTGGCCGGGCAACTGGAGTGGTTCACCGTAGACGAGCTCTGCAGGGCTGGCACGTAGGTCTTCTCTCCAGGAATTGCGGATACCTAAGAGTACCAGCGGAAGCGATTCCGTCCAATTAGAAGAGTTGTGGCACATTATGGCCGCCTTGAGTTGGCGGTGTAGCCGCTCCACCATCCCATTCGCAGCTGGATGATACGCCGTTGTGTGAAGATGTCGCGCGCCAACCGTAGAAGTGAGTGCCTTGAACAGGTTGCTTTCAAATTGGCGGCCACGGTCTGTGGTCACACGCACGGGGCAACCAAATCTGGCTATCCAGCCAGACACAAGGGCAGCTGCGCAGGTCTCGGCTGTGATATCCTGCAGTGGAATTGCCTCAGGCCATCGTGTGAAACTGTCAATGACCGTGAGGCAGTACCTGTAACCACAAGATAAGGGTAAAGGTCCAACGAGGTCCATATGGATATGGGAGAACCTCGCGGAAGGGGGAAGGAAAGGAGAGAGGGGGGAGCGAGTGTGACGGGAGATTTTGCTTGTTTGGCATTTCAAGCATTGCCTAGCCCACTCTCTACAGTCTTTACGTATCCCTGGCCACACAAATTTTTGTGCGACCAGCCGCGCTGTAGCTGACTTCCCAGGGTGATTCCAATTATGCACCATGTCGAAAGCTTGGCGTCTGAGTCCTGGAGTGATATACGGTCGAGGCGGATGAACTGAAGTATCGCATATTATTGGTGATTTAGTGTGTACCGTAGGCATCTTTTCAAGCTTGAGAGCAGAACCGCGAGAAAGAAGATCTTGCAGCTCAGGATCATGCTCCTGAGATTTTGCGAGTTCTTCGTAGTTGAATGCCACGGCAATTTCATCTACCCGAGAGAGAGCGTCAGCAACCACATTTTCTGCGCCGGGTACATACCGTATATCCGTTGTAAATTGAGATATAAAGTCTAAATACCGGAACTGTCTTGGAGAACACTGCTGTTTGTTAGTAGAAAAGGCAAAAGTTAGCGGTTTATGATCTGTGTAGATGGTAAAGCTTGCTGTTTCCACCATGTGCCGAAAGTATTTTATGGCTTCGTAGACGGCCAGAAGCTCTCGGTCGTATGGACTATATTTTTTCTGCGTTGCTGACAGTTTATGAGAGTAGAACGCCAGCGGTCTCCAGATGTTGTCTTTGCGCTGCTGAAGTACGGCTCCGATCGCCGTATCTGAAGCGTCAGTAACAATTGCAAGTTCGGCCGAGTAGTCCGGGTGAGAAAGAAGTGCAGCTTCAGATAACGAAGTCTTGCAATTCTCAAATGATTTAAGTAGCTCTGGAGTCATATTCACAGGATGAGAACCTTTGATTTTGGGTCCTTGAAGAACAGAATTCAGTGGAGCCTGCAGTCTAGCAGCGTTAGGGATAAATCTGCGATAGTAGTTCAGCATTCCCAAGAATCGGCGAAGCTCTTTGACAGTTTTAGGGATCGGGAACTCCTTCACTGCTTGGACTTTTTCAGGTAACGGCTTAGAACCAGCGGCAGACACTTCATATCCCAAGAACTTTACGACTTCTTGGCCAAATACACATTTTGAAGTATTTATGAGCACGCCGTACTGCTTAAGACGGTCGAAAAGCTGCCGTAGATGTGACTTGTGCTTTTCTCTGCTAGAAGAAAACAAAATTATGTCATCGATGTAGCCATAACAGTAATCCAGGCCTGAAAGCACCTCGTCGATGAATCTCTGGAATGTCTGAGCCGCGTTACGTAATCCAAACGTCATGTACGGGAACTCAAACATTCCGAACGGCGTTGTAATCGCCGTTTTAGGGATGTCTTCAGCATTTACAGCAATTTAGTTGTACGCTTTCACGAGGTCCAGTGTCGAGAAAATAGAGCATCCTGAAAGCTGATGGGCGAAATCTTGAATGTGGCGAATAGGGTACCGATCGGGAATAGTTCTCGCGTTGAGAGCCCTGTAATCGCCGCAGGGTCTCCAGCTATCATCCTTTTTCTTGACTAAGTGCAGAGCAGAAGACCAAGGACTCTCCGAACGTCGTGCCGTACCAGCTGCCAACATTTCTTCGAACTCCTTCTTAGCTGCCTGAGCTCGTGCGGGGTCGAGGCGACGCGGCTTGCAAGATACCGGTGGTCCTGGTGTGGTTCTAATGAAGTGTAAGGTAGTGTGCTTCGAAGCGCTGCGCATACCTGCTGGCTTGGTAATTTCTGGAAACTCCCGCAAGATCTCGTGGAACTCCGTATCACCTGTTACTGCTTTAACAGAAGCGATGTCATCTGTAGACCCAGCTTTTTCAGAAAAGGCAGCAACGTGGAGTGTTGTAGTACCGTCAACAAGGCGTTGATTCCGGCAGTCGACCAAAAGATTGTAGTAGCTGAGTAGATCGACACCTATTATGGGTTTTGACACATCGGCCACGGTGAAGGTCCATGAGAAATCCCGTCGAAGTCCCAGATTGAGATGTAGCTGGACCGGACCGTACGTGTGAATGATGCTACCATTAGCCGCGATGAGGTCGTACTTTGATCTAAAATAAAAAAATAAAAAAATAAATAAATGTTTATTGCAAATCTTCAGAACAGTACAACTCTAAGGTATTTCGATTAAGTACATTGCACTCACAGAATATTAGTATTATATAAAAATAAACAAAGTACAGCCACACACGCCAACAACCGCCACTATACGACAAAGTCAGCGAAGACCAAACAATAACAAGGAGCAGCGGGCACGGTTTTTAAGTCGCTGCAAATAACACCATGTATTTTGGTCTCCGGACACGGTCAATAATATTGAGTCAATCCTGTTAATAATATTAATTTCAGTAGCTTCCGTGTATATATGTACACATTTATTGACGTCAAGTTATTGATAGTTTTATATGACCGTGGCCGGAGCCCACACAAATTATTATCTGTGTCTCAATCGTAGTAACTATTTATTAATCTGTGGTCTCAATACACGTATTTTACTTTTTACTCTATGGCTGGCCTGACGTGGCGCCATGTGCAGTCAAAAGTATGAAGGGGTTATACATTGTTAAACCTTATACATTTAAGATATGCGAGAAAATTTCTGTTCGTCGAGCTTGCAATGGGCCGACATTCAGCAAAACTATGATAGCGATGTCATTGCACATCATAGTAACTGATTTTCAATATCCGCCTCAAGAGGACATACCCAGCGGCGCGGGACAGCATGTAAGTCTCTCATAGATTAAAATTGATAACAACAAAAACAATTTATACTACAAGATATTCGTCAATCAGATATGTCATGTGCTTATGATTGCCAAATTAAACCGAAATATTTCACGTACAGGTCAAGAGTCATGCTCATTCACGGACCCATACATCATAAATATACCTACCTCGACAATAAAAACAAAAACAAACACAATATCAGACCAGGGCTACCGTTCAATCTTGCAGATATCAGGCACAATCATCTCTTCAGGGTAAGTATTAACACAAGTACATTTTTGACCTAGTTTAAACTTTTTATCCGACTGCTAAGAAGGGCCATGTTTTTCGCGCGTATCTTGCATGTGCAAATGTTTGTAATACTCCCTATTACCTCAAATGAAAGATATTTATTGCCCAAACGTTCTTGGGCACACAAAATATGAACAAAAGCTAAAAGTTGGTATCTTGACACCTATATGTATGTGGTAAAAATAAAAATAAAAAAAAAAAATGAAAAAAACATCACTCAAATTTATCGAGTGGAGTATCAAACTGAAGGAAGTTATAAGATGATTACAAAGGTAACAAACAGGCATACAAGTCTATCCTCCCAGTGCCATCTCTCTCACTGTGTACTCCTCTGTTCAGATAACAAGAGGTTCTTGTATTTTATTTTAAAAGTGTGTTTTGATTTTAGATCCCTAAAGTGGCGGTGGCAGGTCATTCCAAATCTTCATAGCTGCATATTTAAGACACCCTCGAAACGATGCAGTCTTATGTTTTGGCACTGATAAAATGCCTGTGGTTGATCTTATGGGATGACTGAAATGACCCTGCCTAAAAGTTAATTTTTCATAAAGGTAGGCCGGTTTTTTACTTTTCAATACACCAAAAAGCAGACTGGCCAGATGAGCCTTTCTCCGAGCCTCCATTTTCAACATATTATTGTTATTTAAAAACGGCGTGACATGCCCCCGCCTAGGAATACTGAAACAAAATCTAGCACAGGCATTTTGCATCCTCTGAATCAGTTTTTTTGTTCTAGCCAATAAGCAGGGGCCATACACCACATCACAGTATGTAAATTTAGACAGTATGAGACTGTCCACAAGTTGTCTCCTGATTGCCACACTAGTGTGATCACGAATATTATATAGAATCTTCAGTCTATAGAAGCAGTTCTTCACTGTCTTATCAATGTGTGCCTCAAACCTTAACTCTGGATCCATAATTAGGCCAAGATTACTCGCCTCTTCAACTCTCAGAATTTTTTGCCCACTTAAAATCAAAGTAGGGTCATGTGAAAGAATTGACTCTATTTGCTTTGAACTACCCAATATCATGAACTTAGATTTAATAGGATTTAAAACTAATGAATGATCTCTTGACCACTCAACCACTCTCTGTATGTCCTCATTCATCCTAGACACAGCCAACAGTGTATCACAGGGTTCAAAAGAATAATATAATTGAGTATCATCAGCATACATGTGATACCTGCAATGCTGAAAGGAATCTACTATATCAGCTGTGTACAGAATAAACAAAAGGGGACCTAAAATAGATCCTTGCGGTACTCCCTTAGTCACCGGTAGCGGAGGCGAAGCCAGCACCGATCCGTCATCCTTGCGCAGTTCCACATATTGCCATCTGTTTGTGAGGTAACTGGCAAACCACCTCACTGCTCCCGGTTTGAAACCATAATAAGCCAATTTCGATAGTAACAGTGAAGTATCTAAAACATCAAAAGCCCTTGAGTAGTCTAAGAGAACCAATGCAGTACCCTTTCCATGGTCTCTGGCCTCCAGTATGTTCCCCACTACATCACTTAGTGCAGTGGCTGTACCCCGTCCCTTACGAAAACCCGATTGCTTGTCAGGGAGAATGCCATGTTCTTCCAGAAATGACATCACTTGGATGTATACAACCCTTTCTAGCACTTTAGACAAGCATGGCATAATACTAATAGGGCGGAGGTCTTTGGTGGAACTTGGGTTGCTTGTTTTGGGTATAGGTTTTATTAGGGAGCACTTCCACAGCTCTGGAAATGTACTGGTAGCTATGGAAGTGTTGACCACCCTAGTTATAAGATCTAATGATTCTGGCAATGTTAGTTTCATCATTTGAGCACTGATGTGGTCAATACCCTGTGCATTAGTCTTAATACCATTTACAATTGTTAAAATAGTATCCTGGGTCACCGGTTTAAGTTCAAATGAAACTGAAGCATCATTATATCTGTGGAATTCATAATAGCTAAGCTTTGAAAGTGTAACTGGACAACATACTGGCAAATCCAAGAAAGCCCTATTTATGCAATGTGGATCACAAAAATGATCAGGAAGGCTGGAATTTTTTTGGGAAGGTAATATGTCTTTTTTTAAATTTTGCCACAGAATTTGAGGGTTACCTATGTTATCATTAATATGTTTAGAGAAGTAAGCTGACTTCTCATTACGTAGAGCCACTACTGCTTGATGTTTAAGATCCAAGTAGTATCTTTTTTTGTACTCTAATTGGGATTTCTGATATGAAACTCTCGCCCTGTCGCGCAGTTTAAACAACAACATCACATTATCTGTAATCCAGGGGGTTTTCCTAGTTCTAAAGATTTTTTTTCTTCTCCGGTGCATGAATATTAAATAGGTGCAGAACCCATTGAGAAAATCCCTCAACCATATGATCAACTGTCTCTTGAGTCGATAACATGCGCCAAGGGACCCATCCCAAATCGCTCGTAAAAAGATCCATCACTATGCCATTCAATGACCTATATAAAACCATTCTAGGTTGCTCCTTAATTCTTTTAAGGGTTGATTGGCATGTCACTATAGCATGATGACCCAGCTCTGGTACATAGGTAACTATAACATTTTGAATATTCATGTCAGAACATACAATATCTATAATACTGCTCTTCCCACTCACAAAATGTGTTGGTTCGTTTACTACTTGGTGCATGCTAGTGTAGTGCAAGAATTGTACTAACTTTTTAGTGGCCGACTCTTCCGGCTTACACATATGCACATTCAGATCACCCAAGAGTACTATGTGGTCATAGGGTGCGAGTGCACAGATGCTTGCCGTTAAACTATCCAACACCACATCAATACTCTGCCATGGGGGTCTATAGGCTGTGCCAACCAAAATTTTTTTACCTATAGAATTGAAGCACATCCAGAATTCCTCCACTTGAGAATTTATAGGATGTCCCACTGTCCTAACACTAAATCCATTCCTGACATAAAACCCAACACCACCCCCCCTGCCCTTTTTAATAGTTTTTGGTCTGGGCGTGTGTCTCAACCTATAACCGGGGACTGATGGAGCCTTGCCCTCCCCGTCAAGATTTAGCCATGTCTCGTTGACGGCCATAATGTCAACAGAATGATGGTTCATAGCTATTCGGAATTCATCATGTTTGTTACCCAAAGAACCTGCATTAAATAAACCAAACTTTATACTTTTCTTATGCATCATTTATATTGTTTGGTATTGTATATATAAAATTTAAAATATAAATGTAAATAATAGTCACACAATTTAACATAAACCCATACTGTATATATGTCTGTAGAGAAATTGTATATCCTTAACATTTCCCCTATCTGCCAATTGCCCATTATAGATATTGACACAGAAATTAGATGTAATTTATATGTATTCAATATTACTTTATCATTATAAATAATTTTAACAAACAACATAGTAAATAAAATGTGAGCTTTATGAATACAGGCACCCATAAACTCAGAACTCAGTTGAAAACAAAGCTGTATTGTGTATAATAGTAAAGGATCACTCACACAGAACAGCAACACCACAATAGCAAGCAGGAGACAACACTGGCAATCACACACAATCAAACTCACAAAATTTCCAAGATCACAGACAAAAGGAATCACCCAAGTTACCATACTGAATTTGTTACCTCTGAAAACCAATTCTGAAAACATTGGGTATTTTAATTCAAAGTTTGACGGATGATCGTACCCGACAGCCGCAGACCCGCCCATCAAACAAATACACCTTGGTTTCACTTTGAAGATCCATAATGTCAGGTAAGTCATGACATTGAAATCTATATTTTTATTACCCATTTTTTCAACAATGTGATGTTTTAACTTAAGACCCAAATAAGCCCAACACATTATATTCACAACTAAATAAGTGTATACAATTGTAAACATATATATCATCATGTAAATGATAGTATCGATAAACTTACTACATATTTGACCTATCACACAACATAGGGCCCGTATCATCTTAACATTGATATCTTTACTGTAGTATTTTGGTTCCAGATTATAGCAAGATAGACATATCATGTCCATAAAAAAAGCACTGTAAATAGTTTTAAGCATATCTAACATATACATACTAATAATATAAAGTTTAAGCACCGGACATAACTCAAGCAAAAATATGTGTGATTCAACACCGAGGACCAAGCTGTACACCGCTGAGTGACACAATAAGTTCACAAGAAAAAAACCTACAACTGTAAGCACACTCAACATGTACATAATAATATCATTAAGTTTTTCATGTATTTGACATGACCTATAGTAACACAGTGCCAGAATAATCTTACCATTGATATCTCTATGTTCCATTACCAATTTTTTAACACTGTAACATTTTAATTTAAGACTATAGTAAGATAGACATATTATGCACACAACCCGACAACTGTAAATAATTTTAAGCCTATTTAACATGCATATTTTAGTACTATTAAGTTTTATAGCCATTTGGAGCAACTCGAGCAAAAACCCACATAATGTAACACTTATAACTGAGCTCACTAATTTATACACCACTGAGTCATTATATGTAATGAAGTCGCAGTGACTAAACGGACTCCATACCAAAAACCCTACCTATATCCCTCTCATGCCTTACTGAATAAGTAGGACCTCCATCATGTTGCTTCACCAGGATTCTCCCGTTTTTTATCCACACGAATTTCCACTGCTTTTGTTTACGCGCCTCGCGAACCCTAAACAAGAGTTGGCGGTGGTACCTTGTCAAGCGCTCGTTTATATACAGTGGCTGTGCTTCACACGTGAGCCCCAGATCAGCCGTGCTCAGGCCACGTCGAACCCTCATGCTTTGTAGGAGGTCGTCCCGTACTGCGCGACGTGCCAGCCGCACTATGAGTGGCCGCGGGCGTCCTGACATAACACCCCCACTGCTGGCACCTCCACGCGCCGGCCTTGGACCAACCCTCTGCGCACATACGACATCACGTTCATCAAGTGTCACTCCGATCTTTGTAGCTATCAACACAGCCAAGTGCACAGGGTTTTCAGCACCGCTTTCCGGAAGGTTTGAGACCTCTATGTCATTGCCTAGTAGCTGCTGATCTCGATCATTAAGTTCATCCCTTAAGGACTCCACCATGTTCTCCAGGTGCCCAGGAGAGACCCCATCAGCCTCAATCTTCCCTTCCAGCACTATGACCCTATCCTCCAGAGCTTCCAGGCGCGAAATGCTTTTGTTAAGGGTATCCTTCATCTCCTGGACCTCCTGTCGCACAAGTCTAAGCAAATGCAATTCTTCCTGCACAAGCTTCATTTGCTGACGGAATAGGCGTATTTCCAGCGCCAGATCAACATCTCCATACCCTGAGCCAGCACTAGCCACACTGTCATCCTCTGTCGGTCCGATCACCCCGCACGCTACTGGTGAAGGCGTTTTTATAGGCATATCCGGGAGTGTTTCTTTACGTTTATTTTTGAGGCACTCGGGGCAAGACCAGTTGGGTTGCTTGGCTGCAGTCTTTGCCCCACCTAAGCAAGTGATATGATAGACATACGTACAGGTAGAACACCCCACACCATCCGATTTCATAAATCGTCCACAGGCCTTGCAATTAGTCATGGCTTACACCAATTAATAATTTGTTACAAGTCAGAGATCCTTTTTTATTTACTGTTTACTGTTATTTTATATTATAGTCTAGGTTAGTGTATTGTATTTTCACTGTATATAATTAGTTTTTATTATAGTCTAGGATAGTTTTTCATATTTTCACTCTATTAATTCCACGATTTCTTTTTTATTATATTATAGGGTAGGTTTTTTTTTTTCTCTCACTGTTGTTTGTATCTTTTTTTAGTTTAATTAGTGTTCAAAGGGGAATTTGTCCTGGATAACAATACACGACCTTTGTCACCACTTCCTGTTTAAGATTTTAAATAAAATTTAATCAATTTTGATAGAAAACTGTTTTTAATTTAAATATTCAACAGAGAGACCGATACTACCGCACGACGCAGTGCAGGGCGTCTTCATGGCTGATCGTGGGTAGACGCACAAGTCAGAGCCAGTGTCCACAAGGAACTGCATCTTCGAGACACGATCTATGACGAAAAGACGGCCTGTGGGGCGAGGGCAGTCGTTGGCCGCTACTTCCGACCGCCCTGTGCGTTTCCCGACTGGAATGTACACGGCTGTTTGCACTTGTTCGCCTTAGAGCCGTAAGTAAAATGATAAAAACAGTGCGGATGGTTAGGCGGTGGCTGTCTGGGCTTAGAACGACTGCGCGAACGGCTTCTCTGGAACTTCGGCTTGTTATGCGAGCGATATCTCATATTATTTGAAGAAAGGGCTGCTACTTGCCTGGTGAGCTCGCTGACCTGCCTTGTAAGTTCATCCAGGGCCGAAGACGGGGCGCTGCTGCTGGAAGTACCTGCCGCAGAGACTTGCGGCACCGCAGGGGCGATTTCGTATACCTTGTCGGCTAACTCTCCCAGTTTATCTAAAGAAAGTTCCATCTGTGAAGCAATCACTGTTTGTATGTTATTAGGTAAGCGACTCGTCCAGATCGTGGCCAGAAAATCCCTAGGCACTAAGGGACCGGCCAAACTCTCTAAATGCCGTAAAAATTGCGAGGGCTTCCTGTCGCCAAGTTCCTCATGCATTAAAAGTTGTTTAACGCGCTTTTCTTGGGACGCTGATAATCTCTTGATTAATTCGTTTTTGAGTTTGGTATATTTGTCCTTCTCCGGGGGCCTAGTTATAATGTCTTTCACTTCTATAGCATACTTAGGATCAAGCTGTGCCACCAGGTAACTAAATTTCGTTTCTTCAGTAGTTATTTTTGAGAGTTCAAACTGACACTCTAATTGGGCAAACCATAAGGCTGGTTCTTCAGGCCAAAACGGAGGGACACGTACGCTTACTCGCAATACCTCATCCATTGCAACTATTTTATCTGACTCAGACATATTAATATAAAAAATCGCTCACCGCTTATGAGGTTGGACCACACCCTTATCTCCTTTGTTCTCCATGGCTAACGGAATTTCGGGGTCACCAGTGTAGGGAAAGTAGGTACGTTACCGTTTACCTTCCTACAGCGTAGCAAGACGTCATGAAGCAGGCAGGAAGCAAGCAGCAGGCAGCAGTAGAAAGAAGCAGCAGTGCAGGTAAGTGAAGATGAAGATGATGATGGAAGTGAAGGAAGAACACGTAAGTAAATGAAGATCGTAGGTAGATTTAGAAACGAAAGTTTATTGCACAGCACACAGAATAGGTAAGTACAGTACTAAGATAAATGCAAGTAATTTAGCGATAGTCTTAAGCGTCCACTGGGTACAATGATCAGGGTAGGAACCGTTAGCCGAACGAGAGCGCGCGATACGTGTTGTGCGTATAAGAGGGTTCCGTCGACTGGCGGCCGGCGACCGTTCGAGAAGCTTGGGCGCGGCGCACACGCAGGGTCCGCGTGATCGTGTTGAGGCGCGGTGCAACATTCATAAGCGGAGCGTTTATGGTGGCGGGTAACACGCCATAACTGGACAGTCCCGCAGGAGAAAAGATATGATCAAATAATGATATCTATAAAGGAGTTAAGAGAAGACAACCAAGAGTTACACAAAACTATTAATTTTATGTCAGAAAAATACGAGGAAATTAATGGAAAATTAGTACAGATGGAGGTGGACAGAAGAGATCAAAGTCAATATATACGGTCACTTGAAGAGAAGTTAGAGAACCTAGAGCGCAATCAAAAGTCGGGAAGTATTGAAATACGTAATATACCACTTAGTCCAAAAGAAACCAAGCAAGACCTAACTCAGATTGTAGAAAAAATAAGTAAAGCTCTCGAGATTGAAATGCAGACAACAGACGTCCGGGACATCTTCAGAGCTAATACAAAGTCGGATACATATAAGCCAATAATAGTGGAATTTACTAGCAATCTAAAAAAGGAAGTACTTCTGGATTCCCTGAAAAAATTTAACAAACAACATCAAAATAATAAGTTAAATACCTCTCATATTTCAACGGATGGCGCGCCGAAACCAATATACATCTCAGAGACCCTTACAAACAATACTAAAAGGCTATATTACCTTTGCCGTACATTTGCCAAAGATAACCAATACGAATTTTGTTGGACTGCGCATGGGCGGATCTTCATGCGAAAAGCAGCGGGAGCACCACACTTCAGAATCGATAGTGAAACTGACCTTAAAAACTTAAAAGACCAATGACTAAAATTGATAAGATGTATGTTGTTTATTTGCTATGCTTTGATGTACCTCTTACTACAAAAACTACCACTATTATTATTTGTAAACCTTATATTAACGTCATCCTGTTCTGTGTACACACACTCAACTACACCAACTACGACTCGCAAAGACACATTCATTCAATGCGAAATTATACGTATGTTGAACATTTACTATGTTTTAAAATACTCATTGCCACAACTTCTATCGTTACTTCCAAATATAAATCTCAATTTCAATATCAGATTATTTTGCTTACATACAATCTACTACCACACACTAATTATTCACACAAACGCACACAACATACCCTACACTCACATACTTACACCCAGTCGCATAAAACTCGGGATACGACTTATACTGCAGTGTGTCTATAGGTATGCTATGTATTGTGTAATGTATTCAACTTCTCGGAATTTGTACATATATAGGATTTATTTGGACACATGTAACATAAACACATATACTCCGGTAGTTAAAATTCAATAATTTCACGACACAAGTTATACAAGAAATTGATAAGGCCTGTAACGCCGACTGTACCTTAGTCGTTGACTCATCTCAATGCTCGAGCATCTTGAACTGTAACGAAGAATCGAACTCCCTATGCATACTGCACGTGAATATACGTAGTATTAACTGTAATCTCGACATGCTTCTTGCTTTTACTACGACGCTTGGGGTAATGGTGGACATAATAGTGCTGACAGAGTGTTGGTCAATAGAAGAAGTTGCGCCACCAAATATTAATGACTACAACACATTCTATACAAAAACCTACATAAACAAAAACGATGGTGTTGTGGCATATGTAAGAAAAGAAATATCTGTTACTGCTACTGAGCCAGTGATTTCGGAGGGTAATTGCTTGTTACTAGATACTGAAAAATACAGTATTATATGTTCCTACAGACCACCTTGTTTTCAGGACCCCCGAAAATATCTAAAATCACTTGAACGTGTATTCAAAACTATTGGCAATAAAAATATTATCTTCACGGGTGATATTAATATTAATACGCTGGATGATGGTGCAATTGACAGCACTGTGTGGCATTACCTGTGCCTGACAGCGTCGTACGGACTTCAGCCGGGTATAACGTATCCTACGAGAGAAAACAGGTGTTTGGATCACTTTATGATTCGAACAAAAGAAAAATGGCAGACCCTGGTTTTTCCACAACTAACAGATCACACACCTATTCTTTTATACATAAACTGCCCTAGGTTAGAAAAAAGGGAGACCCGTTGCGTGAGTACGGTTGTGGACTACCTAGCCGCCATTGAGGAACTGAAGAGCGTGGATTGGTCAAATTACTATACTATAAATGATGTTGACGCAGCAGCAGAATCCTTAACCAACGTCATACAGGGTATCATAAACAAAAACACAAAAATATCTACAAGATATAAACGGAAGGCGCCCCTTAAACCATGGATAACTGCAAGCGTTGTAAAATGTATACGAAAAAGAGACAAACTGCACCAAGAGGCCAAGAAATACACCAACGATGAACACAAACGAGAAAGATACATGCAATATAGAAACACATGCAATAAAACTATAAAATCGTTAAAAAAGCAATATTATCAAGCCGAACTGGAAAAAAGCAATGGAAACCTCAAGAGAACGTGGGACACCATAAAAGACATTTGTAACTTCAAGAAGACAAATGACACAGCCAAGGAGCTATTGTCTATTAGAAACTCACCAACGGCTTCACTAAATGCTGTCAACACTTATTTCACTAGTGTAGGTAGTGAACTGGCCGATGCAACTCTCCAGAAGCTAGGTAAAACGGAGGTAGAGTTGGCTTCACAGGCGCGCCGCCTGGGATCCCAGCTTGGCTCCATGAGTTTCACACCAACCGATCCCAAAGAAGTTGAAAACATTATAGCATCCATAAAATCGACATGTGCCCCTGGCTATGATGGCATCACCAGTAACTTTATCAAGTCTGCAAGAAAAATACTTGCAGAACCGATCACCCACCTCTGTAACCTTAGTCTAGGGCAGGGGTCTTTTCCGGCCAAGTTTAAATCGGCGATTATCACCCCGATACACAAATCCGAGGACAAAAAAACGGTTTCCAACTATAGACCTATCTCGCTACTGTCTTGTCTATCTAAAGTACTAGAAAAATTGGTTAACCAGAGGCTTGTTGGATACCTGGAAAAAAACAAACTATTAACACCTCGCCAATTTGGTTTCCGGAAAAAACTTTCTACAAACGATGCTGTTTTAACCTTAACTTCGACTGTAACCAAACATGTTGACGCGAGAAGAAAGGTAATAGGAGTTTTCCTGGACCTAAAAAAGGCTTTCGATACCGTCTCGATTCCTATCCTATTATCAAAATTAGAAACGATAGGTATTAGAGGACATGTCCTTCAATGGTTCCGGGTCTATTTGACAAATCGGGAACAGCGAGTGGGAGTCGAATAACACATGAGCGACGCTGCTACATGCACATATGGTATCCCACAAGGCAGTACAATAGGACCGACGCTGTTCCTTGCATACATAAACAGTCTTGCTGAATTAACCCTGAACAATGCGGAAACTATAATGTTTGCGGATGATACCGTTATTCTCTTCCACGGCACTTCGTGGACAAATGCTAGAAATATGGCTGAGGCAGGCTTGGCGACGGTTACAAAATGGCTGGACAATAATCTCCTCACTCTGAACACCACTAAAACCAACTACCTATGCTTTAGTAAAATTAAAAGTTCGGGTCCCGGTTCTCATTTTAACTTAAAAATCCACACCTTTCCCTGCAACCATAACCAACAAGCCTTCCCTCAGTGTCACTGTGACAATTTGGCTCGTGCTTCTACAGTCAAATACTTGGGAGTTGTAGTGGATGAGCACTTTCGATGGGATCAACACATTTCAAAACTGAGTAATAGGACCAGGAAGCTCATATATATATTTAAGGAACTGAGAACTGTTGCACCAAAGAAGCTCTTAATTCAAACCTACAGAGCACTCTGCGAGTGCATACTGGACTACTGCATCTGTTCCTGGGGTGGAGCCAGTAAGACAAGAATGAAACAGTTAGAACGAGCCCAACGAGCTGTCTTGAAAGATCTTTTGTTTCTGCCTTTCCGTCACCCGACATCTGACCTTTACAAAACAACTCAGGTACTTACCGTTCGTAAACTGTTCATTTGTCGGGCCTTATATAAATACCACCGTGTATCAATCTCATATCTACCTAAAAACGACAAAAGACGATTCCGATGTCCAGTGCCAGTAGTAAATTCCAGCTATGCCCAAAGACACTATGACTACAAGGCACCGCGAATATACAATATCTTAACTAACTTACATACACATAGAATGAACAACAATACATTCAAAAAATATATACGGACACAAATTATAGACATGGACTATGACCAAGTAGAAGCCATGGTTTCAAATCCGCTTACCTACACTTACACATACAAACAATCCCGATGATATACATGCGCAATGCAATACACACACATGCACGCACACAAACATACGAACACACTCACACCCACCCACACACACGAACACACACACACACACACACACACACAAACACACACACAAACACAGAACCATACTTAGCCTAGAGCCTATAAATTAGATAATATAATATAAAATACTTAGTTAGCATTCTTTGTTTGCTGTTTTTTTTTTTCTATTTTATGTGATTGTCATTGAAACTACATTTTGTAACACGTAAAGTGGGAAGGAATTGTCTCCTGAGATACAGGTTAACAACTTAGTTCAGGAGACAACGACTCTGTAAACTATGTACACAATGGTTTTTAATGAATAAATAAATAAATAAATAAATTAATAATTTTATCGAAAAATTCCTATTTTCCGAGAAAATCCAAAAAAAACTAGTAGCCAGTATCCTGACCACCGACCGTTCTGCATTAACTATCCTTGTATAATCACTTGCCGGCAAACTGAAAATTTTTATAGAAACCGGTTATTTTAAGTGTAAATAACATATAAAACAAAATCATAAAATCATTTCGCTATTAATTTTGAATAGCCTCAAAAACATTACATAATTGGCGTGTCATTTCTAACAAAGACAATACTTTTCTACTGCTAAGTTTTAAAATGTTCAATGGTGAGTTTACGGTCAGTGGTCATTATAATGCCTTGGTCATCAGTAATTCCCATAATTTCTGACTATTGGTCTTCTTTCAGCAACTCTGGAACCTAAGTTATTTCTAAAATAACGGGGCAACAAGAATGAGACTTATAAACTCAGAATTATTATACACACCCACAAATAAATAAATAATAAAAAATGAACCAAAGATATCAAAAAAGTGATTAATGGACAAACAGATTTGTAGTCATAAAAGCAGACAACCAACATGGTGAAATGTCCGATTATAATTTACCGCAAAACGCAGAGACGGACGTTTTCCAATCAACAAAGTGACAGTAGCAGAATGCCTTAATACCGGTTGACAGATTCACCTAACTGTATTAGTTACTTAATTGAGTATGATAAATTAGACAGATGGATATTTGTTATAAATATTCAAATGAACCAATAATCCTATGGATGAAACCAAACCATCGTATTTTTTTAAGTTGTTGGTAGCATAATTTCTGTTTAGTAATTTTTACGGCATTCGGTTTCATAGAAAAGTCCTGTTTGATTCACACGATGAGGCAAACTAAATTGTCTGCGAACAGAAGTTTTCTATGAAAATAATGCAGAGACCGAAATTACGCAGCTCACATTAAAAAAGTTACGCTTCTTTGACTTCAGCCTCATGGTCGTATTTGTATCTTCAATATAAAAAGCTAGATACAAAACAAGATGGGCTGTTTATAAAGCAATAAGTTAAGAAAAAGTGAATTGCAGTTATTGCAAGAAATAGATTGATGTATGTAATGTTTTTTTTACGATATCTAGAGGGTTTATATATGGTCAAAGAATGAAAGACGTGAAAATGAATTTGGAATAAAAATAAATAAAAATAAATCACTTCATTTTTAAAATGGGTTAGGTACATTATTGTAATATTTGATTTCTTCATTTTCTAGTTCAAGGTACACGATAGAAGTTTATATATTTATATAATTTCACTAGTTTGTACAGGAAAACTGTAAAAGGTGCGCAATATTTCTTTAGTTAGTCGATATCGGAGAAGACGTATTCACGTTAAAGTGATGAGAGATGAGAAAGGCAAAGAAATCATGAAGTATTTGAGATAGATGGATCAGTGGAGATTCTCATATGGAAAGTGATTTGAGCAACCCACTTAAATTTCATCAAATATATTACTATATACAACATAAGTAATAATTCAAATGCAAAACACAACGAGCGACAATAATTGCATTTCTGGCAAACGCATGGTGTAGATCCAATGACAGGAATTTGGTGAAGTTATGCATACGCTGTGTAATATTTTGTTATTTTGATTAATTTACTACATGGTTTGTTGTTTGAGTAGCGTACTATGAGTGCTGTCAAATACTCTGTTTATTCGAATAGTTTAGGCATTGTTCGGGTATGAGTATAGAGAATGTAGTGTAGATTATGTTATCTAATCGGACTGTTTACAAACGTCTGAATGTTGAATACTATAATAGTAGGCGCAATCTTTGCAAATATAATATAAGCGGTTTTAATTTTCAGTAGTATAAAAAAAGCATCATGCCAATAGGCCCTTAACAAAATTTATTATATTGTTTTTATAATGTCGATTAAAGGTCTTTTAGATCATTTAAAATAAATTGAGTTTCTATAAAAGGACTAGAGATTAGTTTTGAGACA
The DNA here is from genome assembly GCA_949126895.1 of Eilema caniola. Taxonomy (NCBI): domain Eukaryota; kingdom Metazoa; phylum Arthropoda; class Insecta; order Lepidoptera; family Erebidae; genus Eilema; species Eilema caniola. The sequence goes on along the minus strand of OX421460.1, from coordinate 6,893,564 downwards.
TTTGCGTGTGGTCATTGCCAGTAGACTTAGGAACGAGTACAGAAGGGGAACTTTAAAGGCGTTTGACATATACTACCTCCTTATTAATCACATTATTAACAAATCAACGGTTTATCGATTATTCAAATAAATAAATGAGATAAACGTACTTATAATTTTTTCTACATAATAGTGTTAAACATTAATCATATTATGTCCTCCGTGGTTAAACACTTGTGAGTAAAAAATAGAAAAGAAGTAAAAGGTTAGCTATAGCTTTTTACAGTATGAAAAAATCTGAATGTGTGTAGGCATTTTGCACAAACAGATCTTATTAGGTTTATTCCCACAAAGAGACAGATCTGTTTTCAAGATTTGGCCTTTGTTCTAGTGTCATGAATAATCGTGGTGACTTTGCATGTTATTACTCTTGTTTCAATATTACTCTTGTTTCAAGTTCGACTAAATTCATAAAAGGTTTTAGAGTTATTTACAATTCACACCACGCACCTACAGTACTACCCAGTACTAAAATAGTGAAGGATCATAAATGTGACTTTATATTCACATTTTATAGCCCCATCTCGTCTGAATATTCTCAGCATTCACACACTCACACTTATATATCAGTCTATCAAGTTCCCTGTTATTTTTATATTTTTATTCTGATCCTACAGTTTTTTATGGTGACACTGATATTATGCAGTAAAATGTTATATTTGCATTTAGCATTATGTATCTCAACAATTTAACCCTGTGACTGTGTGGCTTGCCATAACATATACGCATAAAATCAGACTGTTGTGTGGGTATACTTAATTCTCACATTGTGATCTTCCGTGGGGTAAAGAGAAAAGGAAAGAATAATAATGGTTCACGTCGTATGGTCTTCGAAAGAGTATTTCTTAATTTTTAAATCCTTACTTTACTAGCACTGCCATACTTAATAAAGTAATGAAACTCTCAGCTTACCATAATCGCCCAAGACCGTGCGACCCCGAGCTCCGAGGGCATCTTGGCCTCGGATGCAATCGGGATGGCGTTAAAATGTCGATGATGACCATAATCTATTGTGTTTAGTATAAAGGATTTACTTCCGGGCGGACCGAAAAACCAACAGTACCTATCCATTGTAGATCAGGATTACAAAATATTCAGACGTCGGTGTATATCACCTTAGAATACCGTTTTGAAATTCTTGATACAAAACATTATCTTCAGGTCACAAATTATGTGCTTTAAATTAGCCCTTTATTATGGTGTAGTCCACTTAGAGCACCCAGCCGAATAGCACCTAGCCATGTCCATGAACAGCACCTATCAAAATTTTTGGCAGGTGTTATTCGTGGATACTATTCTGAAATATAGAACCATGAATAATTTTCATTAGATCGTCTTTTTTTGTTACAAGGAATTAGTGACTATAATTTGAAATAGTGCAATTTCCAAATTAATAAATTAATTAATTTAATTTGTTGTACTATAAAATTCCAGAGAACTATTTACGAAAAAATATCAGAGTGAAACTAATAGTAATGATACAAAATTATTTTAGATAAAGGTATAATAGAGGAGGCTAAGCCAACTTCACCTGCAAGTCACTCACCCGCTAAATACTTTGAGTAGACTTTCTTCTTCGTGTCGGTAGGTCCGATGGCAGGCGCTCTCGGAAAATGTGATATATTATTACAAGTAATAAGTGCACCTCGGACTTTAAACTTTGACCCTAACTGAAAAATCGCAAGGAGGATGCGAATAATGGTTTCTCTCTTTTTTTAATTAGGGGTTTTTATTCTTGACAGAATATGCCAACCCCATTTGCCCTTAACCCTACTTATCTCTAATGGTTTCTTATGCTTGAACAGGTGAAATAAAACATCGTTTAATGTTACTATCTTTATTTGTCAAAGTTTACCTTACGAATAGTTACATGATATCTACTTTATTTTATTAATATCTACAAACTGTATTCATTCTCTTCGTGAAACATTTCAACTTAACATGAAACATTCTGATTTCATTACAAATATTAACTTACAATATTATATTAAAAATCAAAAATTACAAATTGAAATAATAAATTTTAATTTAATTATTATTTACAAATTGCTATTTACAACTTAGAGTAACACATTAAGTTTAAATCTATTAAACATTCGACTAGAAAAACAACTACGAAATAACATTCAAAATAATTATTATTTCCGTGCTATTTATCTCTCAATGGTGTAGTTAAGAATTCGTGTAAATATTCAGTATTACCTATATACATAAATTATTCTATTTTTATTATTAGAAAATAACATTATTTTATGTATTAATTAAAAACTATAATAGACTCACTATCGAGAAACAAATGTCTATTATATTAGTTTACTCTTACATGAATTCGTTAAAAATATTTTCATTCATTTACAGTAGTGTCAGAAATCCCAAAAAAACAATATCTAAACATGACTTATTTATAAAAGCTCTAATAAATAATAATGACTTAGGAGCGAACAGTTAGGTGCTTCAGTACAAGAATAACCAGGAGGCTATTTATATAATAAATAAAAGAAATTTTACAAAAATCTACTAAACAATACATTTTTTGGTGAATGAAATGTAACAAATGTCTTCAAACAAATTCAATGCTAAAGGTTCCTGAAAGCCTAAAAGTGTCTTAATTCTCTTTTTTATTAAAACCCGTGCAATTATGTGGGATAGAATTGAAATCGCTATATAATCCCTAAAACTCAAATTAAATTGCCAAAAAGATTTCGTAAAGAGAATGAACGGAGGAGTGACATTTCTTTTTTAAGGCATAAGAGAAAAGTGGAAATATTTTTTTAACATAATTTCTCGACTGTGATTTATTTTCCTAGTTTCAATGGTTTGGTTATCTGGAATAGATTTTTGATTATAATTAGTTGGAATATCAAATATTGAATTATATAAAAATTAAAACTTTAATAGCAATTCAGATTCAGATAAGTTGCTTATTTATAATACATTTTCGATTCGTTTAGTATTTATTATTATGATATACGATTTATTTATATAGTTGTATGTAGACAAGTATTTCAGCAACCAGAAAAAGGCTCACTAGTGTCTGTAGTGCGTGTTACTTGAAGTAAGTTTGTTTATAAGACGTATTCAAAGTATATAGTTCAAGCATTTTGTGTTTCATAAACTCTGTAACGCCTTTAATATATTTTTACTTTACAATAATTGATTACAAAATCATAGAAAAATATTACATTATGAAAAACCATCCTTGTTAGAAATTCGCTATCACTTTTAAATGATACCAGCTTCCTTTAATAGTATACCTATCTAAAATTTAAATAAATTTATTTACATTTACGTTTTGCCGAAATTAAAAGGCCATTTTAATATAGGTACAGTTTCCAAAAATGTATTCTTTCAATTGTAGGTAAAGCTGGTTCGACTTATCGAAGTAGCATCGATTTTATTCAGTCCAGTAATATTACTTATTATGATATTTGTCGAAGTTGTGTACTTTTAAAATTAATATTACAAAATTAAAACAATCATAAATTAACAAATTAACATAATTTAGGTTTTTCGATTATCATTAGTATCATCTTCTGATTTTATTTGAATGTCGAAGTATTTCATAATGTAGTATTCCATTGATTGCAAAAAGCAAATCTGTTTCAAAAATATACATGACACAAATTTGTTTTCAATTACTTTAAATTTAATAATAATAATCAAATAATATTATTAATTTATTTTTTTGAAGATGTGTCAAACAATTTAAATACAAGTGTGTTGAAATACAATAAGTGAAATTAGCTTGGATAATTAGTACTAGTATTAAAAAGCAATCAAGGCCACTTATTCTTTAAAAACTTGTTCTTTACAGCTATTTTATCAGCACTTTAATTTGTAAACCTGTAAATAACTAAATATCAAATTTTGTAACAAATATATTATTATCTTTTTAAGCTTATGTATTGAAGGTAAAGAGTTTATTACTGAATTTGTTTGAACTGACACGGTTAGGTTTGATGACGTCATGGTTGTGAACGACTTTTCGAAGAAATGGAAATAATTATTAGACAGAATGAAATGATTATTTAATGCTTTCAAAAAAAAACATTTCAAATTCATAGGCTTATGACCATTATTACAAAAAGAAAATAGAAATTTATCTAAAATACAATATTCTTTTAAAAAGAAACTATACCTACATATATTTTATGCCGATAAGACAGAAATCAACTATAATATTATTACAATTTGAAAACTAATTTCCATATTTATAAGTTTATTGGTTGTTTCGTGGTATCAATTGCGGACATGAATTAGCTGTCTGATCTTGTTAACTACTAATGGTTGAATGTAGGTACTTTCTTAACTTGCCTATCATTAACTATAGTGAATAATATTCTACATTATAAAATTTTCTTGCTAGACTTGATCCTAAAAATATTGTTTTAAGTGATAAGACTAAAGTTTGTAAGCTCTCTGATCATAAAGATTATTATCTAAGGAATACCGAACAATGCTTTCAACTCAACAATAGTACTGAAGTATTAGGATAAATTTAATTTACAAAAACTCTTGATGAAGTGGAAATCAATAGTGGATTGTATAAGGGAGCAAATAATATTTTTACGGCGAGGCCGCTACTGGGAACTACAAGTGAAGCTAAGGATTCTAGCATAGAATCTCGAGGATAGCGAGGGATTCTAACGTAGAATTCTGATCAAAGTACAACGCCCAGGAGAAAAATAATTTGCTCTCGAGTCATATTTTATACTCTACATTGCATCCCTTTTCTATGAGAAAATATGTACCTTCTGATTACAAGAACTAAATATTCGCGCACTTTGTTTAGTAAGTACGGTCCGCGATGTGACAGCCAGTAATTCATACAATTTCCGTTCGATATCTATAAATGACATTTGTTCCAAATTCAAAACACTTTGCCGCCAGAAAAGAGCTATTTTGCTCCCACTTAGAGCGTTTTCACATTCATCCGATATTCGATATCCGATATCGGTGTAGGACGCCGAAAGCCGACATCCGATAGCCGACACCTTGTGCTGTTTTCTCATTTTGCTCGAAAGTACAAACTAGATGCGGGATGCTAAGGACGAAAAAAATGTGCAAGCCATTTTCGACCTTATTGACTTACTTCCTCTGATATTGGATGAAGGATATCGGACAATGTGAATATGCTCTTATAGAGGAACAGAGTGGCACTTTTCGAATAGAAAGGATGTTGATAGTTTTTATGTCAGTAATGTATTATTATTATTACTTAGTTGGTATTAAATGAATTTTCTTTTAAAAAGGGAAAGTCTTGGGAGTGAAACACAAGTCTGATTTCTGAATAGAATTTAGATTAAATAATAGTGAAGATAGCAATGGGCCTGATGAAACCAATACATTTTTATCACATCAAAGATAAGAAATTATGAAATCTTCGTATATTTAACATCTTTGTTACAATTAATATTCCAAAAAAGCATAACTAAGTTTTATCTAAATGGAAAAACCCTAATCACTCGATGTGACTGTTGAACCAAAAATCGTTCGAATTACAAACGAGCAGTTCAGAAAACAAAGAGAGATATGGGTATCTTGTTGCCTGAATATTTGATCATCCATTACAATTCATCCGTTAAAATCCTTCCATTTAAAATCCATTGGACCATGCTGATGTAGATATACGCATAAGATACATTATTCAAGTTCATGGATTAATTTGAATAAATGAGAAAATTGGAAGAGAAATCCCAAGAGTTCAGGCTTTTCTAACTTACTATAATATATTATATTTGTTTCATACATAATTTGTATTACAATGTCATAACGATACAAGTTTACGAGCAATTGTTTGTAATTCATTATGGGTTTTAGTATCAAGCCTAGGGGTGAATATCAGACGGAGAATATTAATAAAGATAATGTTTACAATAATTTATCATTTAACTTTTATATCGAACACCAATATTAACTAATATTAACTCAAAATTCAAGTATCAGATATAAAATCCACATCCGTAATTATCCGTTACCGTGGCTTCAGCCTATATTGTTTAATTTTCATCTGAGTCCATCAACAGTGCTGGTATATAAAGTTGCAAGAGTGCAGTATAGAGAGATGAGAAGGTTGACCGAGAGGGCACACGGCGAGGCTGTATTAGCATTTCCATGTTGCATCGCCGCTGGATGTTCTCCTAATGATTAAAACAATAATGTTAAGCTTGTTAAAGAACAACAAACTGCAAAAATGAGGCAAGTATTAACTAATTCGACATTTCTAACTGTATGAACCTATAGTCTCTCAATAATAATTAATTATAACATAATATGTTTAGTTTTAAACTTATTAAAACACGTAGTAGAGTATATAAACAAAGAGTAAAATTTCAAGAGACCAACAATATAAACAGTTATAACAAAACTTTACAGAAAACAGAAAGCAAATTTCATTAATATTCTATCAGTTTCAAGTATGTACGTAATTCAAATGCAAATATACTACTTCAAACTATATTGGTGGAAGATTCTATTGAAAGTTCCACTGCGTCGTTGATGTGCACGGTGCATTATAGATTTTTCCACAAGGAGAATGTGATAAGTGATTTGATAATTGCCTAAAATTTTCATGAATAAGGAAACAGCAGTTACTCTTTCTTAATCACTATTAAAATCAGAAATAATGCTTATGACGATGATTCTGATAGTATTGTGATATGGCACCGACTATGAATAACCTTAAAACTATTGCATTTGTAGTAAATAAATTTGAACTCACTTAGTAAATCGAAGGCTAATTCAGTACATTTACTTTTTTGAATTCATCTAATGTTGATTATTTTGGCATCATCACATTAATTTGTGATATTATATATTAGTGTGATTATATAGAAAACACGTATATTAATATTCTTACCGTTGATGACATGCACGTTCACTGATGCCGCTTCAGCCATGGTTGGAACGCAGCTGTAATTCCCACTGTCTCCCGGTAGCAGCTTGGCTATAGTTAGTCGTGAGGTCAGCTGTTCTGTCCACTCCGTCTTCAACCTCAGTCGCGGTTCTTCAACCAGATCCTCATCTTCTACTTCCTTATATTCTATAATATTTGGTCCTAGAAAAAATAAATGTCTTAGTTCATGTACTGAAAACGTTAACTGTTACACTATATGTTTTCTAAAAACTAAATACAATCAATTTATTTTTAAAGATACTGTCAGTGGAGCTGACAGATTTTGTTTAAAGAAACGTCTTTTGTCCAAAAATATAATGGAACTAGCACCGATCTCTCTAAGGCCAAGTTGATTTGACCTCGTGTTTATTAAAGTATTGATCCTACAGTAAAAATACTTAGACTTTATTATTGGAAATGGAATGCAGACAAATAATGTATGATTTATATTTTAAGTTCTGTATTTATATAAATAAATTTTCATCTAATAAAAAAAAAATGTAGAAGTAACTAAAGAGATATTATTAATTGTTTTCAATTTACAAGGTAAAAAACTAAAAAAAGAGGACCTTTACCCCCTCTCCCACCCTTGAGCACTTTTACTATGTTGATCTGAGCCGCGCACTGTACTATTGAAAATTGTATAAACTACACGAATTATTTGGTCTGGTTGTTTAAGTTAATTTTCGTCTTGTCCTATTAATGGTTTCAACAGTATAATTTACAATAAAGCAAAATTATTTTATCTACTTTGTTTAAGTAAAAGGACATATAGGTACAATGCTACCTATTATCAATAATAAAACATACATAAATAATACTAAATGAAACTGAAAACTAGAAACTATTATTACTAAAATAAACCACTTATTTATATTTTTCGTCAAAAAAAGTCACTAACCTTTGTACCAAAATATGGTGCCTAAGTCATGCGGCCCCTGGCTCAGCACGCACGTCAGTGATAACAAGCTTCCAGTTTTCACGTACAGGTCTAAGGGACCCAAAATGTGGGCTTTTGCTTCTGTTGACAAAATAAAAAAATCATGGCCTTTTAAAAAACTATAACAAAAAGTAATTAGGACCCAAAGACGACTATTGCTTAATCTCAGTTAATGATTTACACGATACGGTATTGCTTGGGCAAAAACCTTCGCAAGTGCAAGTTTATCGCAAGCAGACAAGCAAGCAAACATCACACAAATATTTATATGGTATAGGAACACCCTGTTTCCATCAGGACTAATGTACCGTTCATATAGCTATAGTAAACGTTATTTTGAATAGGACCTGTACCTATTACTGGAACTACCTTCAACATTCCGAAAAATTTGTACTCCCTGTTATATTATTAGTACATAAATTACGTAATATGTAACATGACTATTCCTAATACCATCAGAATACCATAATCCAGCATAACAAAAACGTAGGCATCAATTTCATCTATTTCTAAAGAATCTGGGTATATTTTATAATTAGGAATATTCTAATGAATTTAAAGTTAACATGTTGTGAAATATACAAATACCTTTGTCTCACATTCTAAAACTTAATAATACAAGGTTCTACTTAACAATAATAATATGAATATTATGTGTAGTATAATAAGGAGAGAAAAAAACTTATTTTCTTTTTTATCGTGTTAATTTCACAAGAGATGTTGTCTGTTAAGATATTAAAGAGAGAAGAGCCTATCAAGTACCTCCAAACCATGATACAGCACGTATATAGTAGAAAAAAAAACGCCTCTTAAAACGATAAAGGAAAAATTAGGCCAAGATTAAATCTGGCGAAGGTTGCGTTGAGGCCTTCATTTCACATTGTTATCAGGGGATTTGAAAAGTTCAAGAGGGTTCATGCGAGGAGTTTCTGTAAAGTCACGGCTAATAAGTAAGGATAAAGAAAATTGAACGTTGTTATTTGCAAATTGTGTGAATGTAAAGAAAAATGAATAATAAAAACTTAAATAATGATTCGGATAACCTATGAATTATTTTATTAGGCAAGCTTTTAAATATTTTTAGAAGAGTTTGAGAATACTCTATTAAAGACACAGTTAGCTCTTGTAGACGGAAAATGCAGCAACAACATTAACAAGTATGCAAATTAGTTTTCAAAGAAGTATAACGACGGCTATACAAATAATATCATTAAAAAGGAGGATAAAGAAAAATCTATGTCTAAAAACTCACGTAAATGATAAAGTGGTAACTTAAAATTAATAATTCTACATGAAATCAAATCTGTTTTTAAATATTAGAGAAATCAATTTCACCTACTTTTATCCCGACAGACCTTCTACGTTAATATAAATTTACATTTCACTAAATAAACTACCATGAAAATCTGTATCAAAGGCAATAAGTTCCAACTGTTAATTACTAACTGCGTAAGTATTTAAGTTTGGTAGTATGTTTTGCTGCGTCATTAAACTGGCTCTAGGGAGGCAAGTGGCAAGACAAGCAAGCATTAAGTGCTCAGGAAGCTTGGAAAATTGCAATGTCAAGTGATGCCAGTTTTAGCCTTTGTAGTGTAGCGGCAAAGTTTGCAGCAAAACTTAGACTGCGCTGTTAATGAATGCTGATATTTTACCGACTTTACACTATATTGAAATTATTCATTAATAAGTTTTGGTTTTAGTTTAGATTTAGAATCCTTATAGGTTAACGTTTCAGTTGGTAACGTTGTGTAATCGTTATCGAGTATAACATTAGAACGGTTTCCGAAGTTAGTTTTGTAGGCGATCAACTATCGGACAAGTTGGATATTACATGGAATCGAGAGGTTGCAGAATCAAAATAGACTCTTTTAGATACCAATATGAATAGCAATAACCGGGAGGGAAGAGACTATTGATACTATTTTGATCCACTTTACTAATCAGTATCAATTATTAAATCCAAATTCAGTTTTTTTTTTTGCGAGTTCACATAATTTCCTTTGTTTGCTAAATTTGTGTAATATAATAATATTTTCAGATATTAAGCTTAAATAAATATGTCCTCTACAGAAACTAAGGATAAAGGTGCAAGTACATTGCGATATTAATATATTACGTAGTACTTATCTCTCGGTAACTTCAAAAGAAAAAATGTTCAAAGTAAATAAAATATATTATTACAATCTACAATTGTTTGAGTTACACTGTTTTCATGTAAAAATAATTTCAGTCTACACAGCGGGTGATAAAATTTATATTGTGTTTTAACTAAGCCTGAGTTTAGGTGATATTGACCTGCGTTTGCGAATGAGTCTAGAGAGTTTATCGCTTCGAATATTAGAAGCGATTGATCTGTTTACGTTCTAACAATGAAGTCACTTAACTAATTAAAAAAATATGTATACATTTTACAGGGTAAAGTTATAAAAAAAACATACAATCTATTACTGATTTCTAAATAATTACACGAAACACTTCACTAAAAAAGAAAACTAAAAGTTAAAATGCGTCGTGGAATTCATCCGCATTGCATGCCTCTTGTGGAAGTGTTCCCAGAAGACTGGTTGCATTGCCACGTTGTATAGCAATGCTTAATCTCTGACCTAAAAAGAGGCCAGCCTTCTGGTCAAGAGAAGCGTCTACCATACGCTTCGCAATCTCCCTGAAGAGATTGCAGGCGCTCGGACTCCAAGGCCGAAACGTTTCGACTCCAAACGGCACAAATTCATAATCTCCAATGAGATTGGAATATTTGCGCCGCTTAAGAGCCTCTACAGAAGCTGCAGTAGCACCAGCACAGCCAGCCGTGCCAGGTAAATGGGTAGGGGCAATGGTGTCGACGCAAGTTGCGTCCCACACCAGAGTCCTACCCATTTTCCAAGGCATTAATGACATACCAACCGGTCTCTTGCCATCGTCGCGCGCCAAACCGTTTGGTTCAAGCACAGCTGGCACACCGGCGGTGACAAGAGCACGGCGGTGTCGTTGAGGCTGGCGTGCCGTGGAATTCGCCCTGTGCTCCTGCAGCACGACAGGCCATGGTGTCCAAATCGATCAACTGCTTCTCCACAACGGCATCGATGCGGGAAACACACGGCGCACCTAAGCGGAGGCACGTCGCTATGCGGAAGGTAGTGTCATCTAACATAGTTCCTAGGTTAGATGACGGAAGAGCTTGTAACCATAGACCCGATTCCCACACTTCAACTGCCAGTAAACGGGCACGCTCTGCAGCATTAGAGCAAGTATTTAATAAATTTTGTCTTACTAAATTGCAGAGCGGCCCGTCACACTGACGCTGTGAGAAAAGGTTCCCTGAGAGATCAGTGTTTGGATAAGCAATTTTCCAAGCAGTTCACTGCTTCAGTCTTACACAATACTTCAGAATTAACTAGTGTAGGAGCAAGGCTTTTCCTAGTTAATTCTTCCGTACTGTGGACTGAAGACAGGAAGGCTGGTAAGCTGACGTCTGAAATTTTGCAAATCCCGAGCCCACCCAAACGAAATGCGCGATCATTCAAGGCCACATTTAAAATTTTAGTGACTGTAATTTGTATAATTTTGTCCATTTTTCTAAAATTGTTAAATGTTTCCAAAATGGTGTAGACCTGAGAGCATGGGTGAATTTCGGAACGTAAAGACAGTACGGGAGAATAGTGAAAGCCGAATGGATATTAATTTTGAGTAGGCGGTCCGAAATGTCATTAAAATTTTGAATTTTTTCTCTATAAATGAGGTGTAGGCATCTTCTAAGATTGGGGACCCGAGGAGACGTAGAGACTCTCTTTCTATAATTTTGATATAGGAGCCAATGAATTGAATTTAGAAATAATAGAATTTTTGTCCGAAACATCATTTAAAAATATCTCGCATTTGCTATCATTTAGATCTAAACCAATGATTAAAATTCATTTTTAATAAAAGCCAAATCTTGGAAAACTCTCTCCACATCTCCCCCTAGAGTCCCGTCGTCTAGATACCATACATTAAATTTTGAATTTAACCGCCGAATAATAGGTTGGATAGCTAAACTGAAAATTACCGGTCCAAGAGGTAGTTTTAAAACCATTGTTATGTTAATTAATAAAAAATAAACTTTTAAATTAATGATTTATTTCAAAAAAAAAATCACGTAGAATATACTGCTTCCGGGTTGTTTGGCCGTGGTCCATATGAAACTTAAGTTCCAGACGTTTCGTCAATCACTACGGTCAGAGCTTTTTATGAAATAACTAGAATGAATGAATTTTATTTTTCAAAAAGTTTTAAGAAACCAAAATTCATTTAGCCGGACCCTAATATAATTAATCAATGTTTTCAGTAGATGATAGGATAGGTGTCATGATTTTTTTAATTATCAGTTTGTATACCACCGTTAAATCCAGTAAAAGATGAAATTTTCCTATTTGGAATTTTGACTTGAAATTCTTACTTAATTAATTTTATATAGTTACAAAGTTAGTTTATCGTTACCGGAAAACACGAAATGTTTATGTATTTATTATGGTCGCTATCGTAATACCTATATTTAATTATCTACCATTACTAGGTAAATTGGACGTAGATATAATTTTATCAACAAACTTCGTGAACAAATGATTGAAATAAAATGTATACCCAAGATTTTTCATTTCTTTATTTCTGTTGTGACAAATTATTCACCCGCTCACTGAAATATGAGCGTGTGAAAAATTTAAATATTTCAATTCATAACTAATTAATTATAAGTTGAAATAAAATCCTTTGAATGGAACCTATTCTTTAAAGAAAATAATTATTTATTATAATCATTCATTATTACGTTAAATTTACATCGTAGACACCACTTGTAAAAAAATAACACGATCGTGGTACAGCTATGTACTAACATAAGTCAATTCAACCTGTAGGCCTCATCGATTGATCTAAAAATACACTCATATATCGAAAAGAAAGAACGGTGTTGTGGTTCTAATTTCTTTTTTCACTGTCACATAACCAAACAGGAAACGCGCGTGGCAACTCGAAGTTGGTTGGTCATAGAATAGTTTGCTTAATAATTGCTTTAAAATTTTATCGCAATATGTATTGAGATTATTTGACTAGGTATCTGATCGCGCACCGAGACTAGAATTTATTTGAAATTTCATTAAACAATATACTAAGTACAATAGCATATCAAAATCGAAGAATTGTGAAATCAATTATAAGAATAAAATTAACTGTCGTAGTTTTAAAAAGAAATAAGCATAGCCAAATAAGACAATTTAATTATATAGCGAGCTGTATATATTATTTTAGTGCCGAATTTTTTATCCCAACGGCACGGTTATCTAGATTAAATCAAAAAGGTTGAAACAGGATTCTGTTGCTTTGGCAAGTGTACAAGATCATAATATTAAACAGAGTAACCAATATTGAAACTTTCACTGAAATTGGCCCACTTCTGTATTTCTACCGTAATAAATTAATTAGGTTATTGAAGTCCACTGCTAGACATATGCCTCTCCCAACGTGTGCCATTACACTTGCTTCACCACCTTGCGCATCCAGTCTAACTTAGACACTTTTTTCAGGTCGTCCCTTGATCTTTCTGGGTGGCGTACCGTCTCCACTTTAGGACCCGATGCTAAATCGGCCATCGGTCCTTTGACAGTTGTGGTCAGCCCATTGGCACTTCAGCTTCCTAATTCTTATTCTCTTGTTATCTTATTCCAAAATGACACTTTATTTATTTGCCCTAGCAACACAAACAGGATCGTGATTACAGTTTAATCTAAAGTGTCATGTTCTATGGCAAATCAAAAACAATTTAGCACGATTTAATAATTTGAAGGGATGGTGGCATCCTACTTCAGTACACGGAGTTGTTGGTTTTACTGTAGTAGCGCTGCGAGCGCCATTTTTGTATTGCTACTATAAATAAAGTAATGTCATTTTAGTAGAAATACAGAAGCGATCTAATTTAAATGCCGCGCCAGTTCACTATTTGGTACTCTCAAGCACACTGGGTGGGTCGCTAGTGTGTGGGTAAAATTAGGTAACTTGATTATTTTTATGTGACATATTCCGATATAATAGCGATATTATGTTGTATTTGGTGTAAACAATTAAGGTCATATCATTCGCCTGTGTATTTCATTCAACGATTACTTCTTCGAAGATTTTAGGATTTTGTAATAAAACCATTGTCGTTCAGTTAGACAGTTTTATAATTTAATAATAACACACTTTAATTGATACAAACTTCAAAAATATCAAAGCTGAATCATTAACTAACAAAGAAGAATAAGAAGTGGTTATATAAAATATCAATACACTGAAAAAAAACATTTACAACTTATTATATTTTGAAAAGGTTCACTCTCCGGCAACCCTTCTCTTGATTTTTTTTTGCATAAGGACATAGATGACCTTGACCATGACCATCTTTACAACTCGTTCAACTGGGTGATTTTCTTAAAACATCTTCCACATTTTTAGTCATAAGCTTGGCAATATCTTAAAAGAATATAATTCAAAGGAATTTCTACTCATTTTAAATTATCCCTGCTCCATTCATAAAGTTTTCATAACGTCTTCGAAGGTTGGCAACACATTGTTCGTAATATAGGGCACTGAAAACTTATTCTTGTTCTTCATACCTTATTGTTTTAATCAATTAGTTTATAAGAAAGAACTAATATTATAAGTAATTTATACCTACGCGTATTACTGCACTCCAATAATATTTTGATGCACTGCAACTAAATTATGACAATGAAGACACAATGAAAATTATTATTACCCGCTCAAAACGATAAAACTTAAACTATGGATAAAGGACATTGGGCTAACCGTAATAAATAAAAATAAATATAAATTATAGTTTTTACAGGTTTGTAATTAATGAGATATTACAACATAATTTCACCATTATCATTTTTTGACCCACCCTAATGCACAGGTAAAGCTAGCGATGTACAGTCGACGACAAAAGTAACTTAACAAAGTCTAATTTATTTATCGCCTCAGCATTAAAATTTTTGATCTAAAGTGGTCCACCTGGAAGTCCCTAAATAGATTGAAGTCTCGGGTCGGCTGTTGCAGGGCGGACCTGGTGGTGGCTGTGACTGCGGTGCACCTCTGGAATCGATGGACCACTGTAAGGTAGTCGGCATTATAGTATAAGTTAAAGTAGTTATGTATAAAAATCGTCGTGAGATAAATGGTGTACTGCTAGATGTATCGTTTTATTCCTATAATAATCCGAATATTATTCAGTGGCGACGACTAGAAAGCGATTAACTGATGCAATAAGATGATATTATATAGTGAAGTACAAGGTCGAATGGTAAGAATGCGGCGTTTGATGTGACGACGGACAACTGGTATACATCGAGAGGTGCAATATTTTGAATTAATGCCGGAAAATCGAAGATGAAAGTACTGACGTTGATGTTGCTGGTTTTGGTGGCCTATGAGTCGCTGTACGCCCGATAAACCCACCATTAAATCAATTGTGGAATTTGCAGAAATTATGCTAAGGCATAACCACGCGCTGGTGCACGAGACTTTTCTACAAGCTGGCAACGTTGAAGACCGGACGGAAGGGCTACGATAGTGGACTACTGGGGAACCATGACGCGGCGTCGTTGTCACAGAGAGGGTCCCCGAGGGTACTCATGACTTCAGTTACATATCAACACGACAGGCGGCGTAACTACACGTACCTACGTCTTGATGCATGAGTAGAGTTGTTGCAGCAGTGACACACAGTGCTACAGGTATATAATTTTAAAAAACTATTATTAGATTAATGTCCACCTATTTATTTTATTCTCCCTATAGATTTGATTTCAATCTGATGAGGAAATGTGAGCTAGAAGCTACAACGGTAAAAATAAGCGAGCAATAGGGAAAGAAATCAATGGATCGGGCTCGCGCAGAATGCTCGTAAGAGATGGTAACGATGAAAAACTACTAAGCACGTAGATCAGCTACCACGTTGGTTTATGTCGGATTTATCATACCCTAGTGAGGCTGGAGAGACATCGAACATTCGGCGAGTGGGACCCCTATTATCAACAAGATGAGATATTCAGACGTACTCATAATAAAACAGTTGCTAATTATAACGCCGATGATCCCAATCGAATACGGAAACCCTTTATTAGCTCTAAACATAAATTTTTCATGTAAATATTAGTAATTTGAGGCCTATTTTTATCATAATAAAGCCTGTTGCGGATAGCAACACTGAATTCACTTACTAATTTGTATTTTGTTTTTAATGGCAACACATAAGTTCCACTTCCTTCTCTCAACAAACTTTGTACCGAACGGATGGATTTTTCCTAAACGTCAAGTACAGATTTATAAACCAGCTCCTGTGTTTTGCTTCTAACATTAACCACCAGAACAGAGCTATCGAAGCGATAAAGCCATATCATAGCTATTCAGTATTATAATATAGGTTTGGTTAAATAAATATATAGGGAAATAAAACTATGTATAGTTCAATGTATCGTTGTCTTATTTCTATAATAATTCGAATATTATTCACGCTTCTTGTCATATCCGCTGTGCCTCTACACCTGCAGAATTACTGAACAGAATGATGCGACTAAAGTAGCGATGTCAGGCCTCCGGATGAAGCCGGACATAGGCTATTTTATTGTGTGTCCGGCCAAAATTATCGGTGTCCGGTCCGTCCGGCTTTTGTTAGGATTTTACATTTCACATAGGACAACACAACCAGATACGTTGTGTATAAGAGTTACTTGATCAATTGCATTTACTTAGAGAATTTTACAATATAATAATTAAAGTTAATTAAAATTTAGGGACAAGCTTGTCTTTAAAAATCTGTAGTACTAAAACGAAAATAATAATTTTATGCAAGGGTTGTATTGATTAGAGTAGCTTGCATCTTGTAAGTTATTTCTCTGCATTTCTGTTCACGCTACAAGCTTTCGAAATCAGCTTTTGTATAACTTTTGTATTTAATTTATTATCGTTGATTGAGTACAACAGATTTTTAAAGAAAATCTTGTTGTCCTCACTAAGACCATCGAATCCAGCCAATCGAACCCAAATACAATTAATCTATGTTTAGTACAGAAATTCGTATGACCATCTACTCTGTCTGTCTTCTGACCTTGAATATCATGTTATACCAAATCTTTGTCATAACAGACTCTTAACCCAAACATTTAGAATTTCCCATAGCCTCCTTTGGACATTATTTTCAGACCCTAAATTGAATGTAATACCGGTGAGTTTATTAAGAGAAAACAATGAGCCCAAATTCAATAGGTTTAACTTATTTAATTTAGGCACAGCCCATCCTCTTCAGACCCTGAACACCATGTAATACAAGAGAGTTTATTAATACAGAACAAGTGAGCCCAAACTCGACAGTGTTATTTTTGTTTAGGAGTTCCTTTCACCTTTTACTCCATCATCAGTTCACCTAGAACAGTGACAAATCGGTGGCCAGCATATTGTTGAATATGGTATTGAAATGCGTTGATAACTTATATAAACTGATATATTCATCTTCTATTCTGCAATAGGTAGCGGACCAATGAATTGTCACTTATCTAAATGGGGCTGACCAGCTCCATGGTACCATATTAATACATTGTCATCCAAACTGAACGTAAATGCAAAAAATTATCGAAATCAGTTAAGGATATCTGCTTCAAAAAATATACAGTGCAAGTTTATAAAAAGCTTGTAAAAATGCTTGATTTTTTCGTAAATTATATTGCCATAGTATATGTATTCCAACTTAGGTTTGTGAATATTTTTGTGTTAAGCAGCTTTTCTCGTTGACTGTACACACTATAACATGAAAACGTTTGTAACCCTGAATGTAATTAGTTGTATTGAATGCAAAGGTTTAAAGTTACTTATTATAAGAGTTACTTGATCACATCGGGAACTTCTTCAAAACTATTCCTAATCACCGGCACAGAATAGATAATAGCACTGCCACCAATCTTTTGGTTCTATCTTCAAAAACTGTACCCACTATTTCATTTCGGTCCATCGTTCGTCGTCACGTAAATTCACGGACAAATCAGAAATTAAAGTAATTGCCATGTAATTGGACTTACCGACAACGTTCAGTTGAAAAGCCAGGGACATCTTTGGTTCTGTATTGACTTGGCATTCGTAAATACCGGCATCTCTTTGCTGTGGAAATTTTACTTGTAGGGTCCAGTTCTCCGATTTCTCTGGTCTAATCACCTGTAGAAATAGAGTAAGTTAGTGTACATGACATATTCTATATTTTTGGTAATGGGACATCGATTAATTAATGCTGTTATGACGTAGTAAAATATAATATGTTATTTTATAAATATAATCGATACCTTTGGTAGAGTATGGCACAGTAGTTATCGTCGTGTATCTCAAAAGTGAAATAAAGTAAACAAAGTAATTTTATATGCTACTAAACATGCATGCATTTTGTGTGAAATATAAAATAGTAACATCCAGTTACACATATAATACTTTCCATAGGACTATCAATATTAATTTTAGGAAAAAGGTTTTAAGCAACAAGCTACAACAAAGCTACAAGTTTAAGGCACAACTCAATTTTGCATTTCCTAGTGGTATTTTTCCCGGTTCTACAGTCCATAAAACGATTACAGTTTTCAGTGCACCTCGAATATCCTTTGCTACGTTTTCTACTATTAATAACAGGAATTTCAACACGAGATCAGTTAGTTTGAAATGTTTGAAATAATAACTAAGCCCCTTATTGTTTGCTTTAATTTTGAAATATTAAATGTTTAAGGTATGTTGTTGTGTGTTATGTATGTTAAATTTGTTTAAAACGTTAGGTATATGATGTTTCATGGAAATTATAGCAAAACTCATTCTGCTTTTCCGTGTGTGCCTCTTCAACCCTAAAGCTTCCTGTCTTTTATCATTTGAGCAGACCCTATATTTTGAGTGACAAACAGTATTGTAACTACGCGGTTTTAAGTTGGTCTAATTTTCCACCTGTTCTATCTTTTTAATTGTCTACCGTCATAATAAGTTACTTGTGCGCTTGAAACTCAATATTAATCAGAATAATGCTCAAAAACAGTTATTCCACAGAGGCAAGTCCAGTCTACTGGAATGTCTTGTTACGCTCGTTTTGTCATAATAAATAAATAAATAAATTAATTAATTAATATTCCACATTTCACTCGACGCTACCTAGAACACCGATAAACATATTTATATACATTATTTTGTAAATACATACATAATATACATAGAAACACCCAGACCAATGCAAATATACATATTCATGCATACAAATATTTGCACAGAGCGGGGATTCAGTGTTGACTAATGTCACGCCACAGAGGCTGTCAAAAGTAGACAGTGCTTATTTTGTGCTCAGCACGGGGGCGCGTCCAATCACACGTCCTGATCGTCCACCTGAATCTCGTGGGGGGCGGACACACGGTAACAAATTTACTAGCGTGGTTAACGTGGCTCTGGTACACTCGACATTGGCATGTCGCCATTAATAATTTTATTATACATTTTACTTGACATTGGTGAATTGCGGCGATTTGCTGCAGAGGCCATTTTAAAGAAGTTGAAGTTGAACGGTTGATAATTGACTGAAGTATGCTATTTTGCGACGATACGATAAAAATTAAATCGCATATGTTGTGTGTAAGTATTTCGAATCTTATTTTCAGTAACCAAACTATCGTTCCGTCATTTGGTGTCGCATTCTTCTCAACAAACCTCATTTGAGATATTCGCATCAGGGAAGTATAATAATAAATAACCAGACCACTGTCTTTGGGAGTTCACGATGTTGGATGTCAATCTACATCCTTGGATGTAGTGGTGGCTTGGATTCGAAAAAGTTAGCTCTATCTGTTGAATATAACGGTTTTAGTCATTTGGTTGAAATATTTAACAAAAACACAACCAACACTAAAAACCAAGTGAAATCAAAACTTAAAACTGTTGCGAGAATTAATGCGGGTGCGCCACTACTTAAAAATTCTTATGAATAAATTACTTTTAGATTAATATATTTGGATTTCTAAAATTTTAATTTAATAAGAACAAATTTCTATAACGAAGATAACAACAACTTTCTATATTATTTGATTTTAGTTCTATTACCTATATATTTTCTATTGAACTGAAATAAGATATAGCAATTAAGAAGATATCTTATTAATATAATATGAAATTTGAATGATGACTTTCTTGAGTATTCAAGTAAAAATATATTTCATAGTTGAAATGTAATTTAATAAAATTGTATAATCACGAAATACAATTATAATATAGGAAAAAATATTTCAAGAAAGATTCTGACATGTTTGCCCGTAATTTTAATTAAATATTTACTGTACTGGTCAGACATTGAACTCAACGTTACACAAGAACTCACTTTGCCATAAATACATTGAATTTAGATTACTTTGACGTACGTTTAATAAACCGATAACGAATAGAAACTACAAATGTGTACTCACAAACCTTAATAAATATGACCAATGAAGGCTTAAGTATTCAAAATTTTGTCTGGCACCGGTAAGTAAGCAATAAATGAAATCTGAGTAGCAGATTATTAGGCTCATCAGTAGAGCGTTCGATTAAACTACGTCAGAGGTCATGGATTGGATATCCGCCCAATGTTGGCTTGCTCATTGACCTGACTGTTTGCATGTATGAATTTTAATAAATTCTAGGTAAGTATTCTTAACTAAATGCTGGCAACCATATTATAAAATTGATCAGACGTAATAGCACAGAAAGAATATCAAGCTGCGGAATTCCTTTACTAATCTAACCTAAGTCTTCAGAATGTGCGGACGTTATCAGATGTTCACCATTATTTTTCTTTTTCTTGAGTCAACTTTTTCTAACTCAATAAAGTTTAACAGAATCGACATTATTGCCTTAAGGACGCATTCGGCTTATAGGCCTCAGTAATTAGTATTAGGTGAATTGTGGTAATTGGTACGGGTTTACCTGTTTATTTTCATGTTTTTTTTGCACAAACAGCTCAAACAACAAACAACTCATTCTGATTTAGTAAACAAACAACAGTCATAATATTCAATACTTTACCCCGAAATCATACCTAAAATCATACCTGTAATCATACCTATACCTGAAATCGTTGATCCAATGTATAAGTTTCAATACTGAAGCCGAAATTATTTATCATACCTGAAATCTCTGATCCGACGTATAAGTTAGAATCCCGGCAGTTAATATATGGAGATCGCGTTTTCTGATCCACGATACCTGCAACGAAAGGAAAGTTAAGTTCAAAATTTGATGTTCGTCCTCCTTTGACCTAATTTTAATGTCACTGTAGTAAGGGTTACAACACTCATGTATCCGGTTTTGCAATACGTACCGATTTTCTTAAGGCTGTGATATCCATTCTAATATTATAAATGCGAAAGTAACTCTGTCTGTCTGTCTGTCTGTCTGTCTGTCTGTCTGTCTGTCTGTCTTTCTGTATGTTACGCTTTCACGCCTAAACCGCTGAACCGATCTTGATGAAATTTGGAACAGAGGTATATTAGAGCTTGAGAACGGACATAGGCTATCTTTTATCACGAGAAAAGGGGTTTAAGGGGGGGAAATAGGGGGTGAAAGTTTTTATGAAAGTTTGTCATTTCTGAAGATATCTTAATGAAATTTGGTACAGAGGTAGATTAGAACTTAGGAACGGACATAGGCTACCTTTTATCGCTTCAAGGGGGGTAGAAGGGGGGGGGGGGACTAGGGCCTTGGGATGAAATTTTGTCATTTTTGAAGATTTCGTGATGAAATTTGGTACAGAGATAGTTTAGAGCTTCGGACCGGATATAGGCTACCTTTTAATGCGAAAAGGGGTGTAGAAGGGAGGGGGGGGGGGCTTGGGCCTTGGTATGAAAGTTTATAATTTTTTAAGATTTCTTGATGAAATTTGGTATAGAGATAGTTTAGAGCTTGGGAACTGACATAGACTACCTTTTATCGCGAAAAAGGGGGTAGAAGGGGGGACTAGGACCTTGGGATGAAAGTTTGTTATTTTTCAAGATTTCCTGATGAAATTTGGTACAGAGATAGTTTAGACCCTGGAAACGGACATAGGCTACCTTTTATCACGAAAAGGGGGGTAGAAGGGGGGGGGGATATGGCTATAGGATAAAGTTTGTCTATTTTGAAGATATCCTGATGAAATATAGTACAGATATAGATTAAAGCTTGGGAACGAACATAGGCTACCTTTTGTCGCGAAAGACGAGTTTAGGGGAGGGGGTATAGGGGATGAAAGTTTGCCAGCTTTGAAGACATGCTGATATTTATGGTACAGAGATGGATTAAAGCTTGCGAACGAACATAGGCTATCTATTGACGCGAAAATGGAGGTATAGGGGGAAGGGGGGGGGGGGGAAATAAGGGATGAAAGTTTGACAGTTTTGAAGATATCCTGATGAAATTTGGTACAGGGATTAATTAGAGCTTGGTAACGGACATAAATATGCTACCTTTTATCTCGAATAATGTAAAAAAGGGGGGGGGGGGATAAGGATAGCTAGCATGAAATTTTGTCATTTTTGAAGATATCCTAATGAAATTTGGTACAGAGATGGATTAGAGCTCGAAAACGGACATAGGCTACCTTTTATTGCGAAAAAGGGAGTTGAAGGGGTGGAATAGGGCTAAGATATGTAAGTTTGACAATTTCGAAGATATTTTGATGAAATTGGTATAGAGATAGATTAGAGCTTGCTAGCTTGCTTGCTAATGATAGAAGGGGAGGGGGAAGGGGAATAGGGAAAGTTTCTCATTTTTCAATGGCACAAAAAAGGGGGTGAATATGGCATAAATAGTAAGAATTTAAGGTACAAAGGCGAATTAGAGCTTCGGAACGGACATAGTCGAGTAGCGAACCAAATGTAGAAGCGAGTGGAGAGGTGAGTAGAGATTATTATAGGGACGAGTGGATAGGCGTGTAAAGATCGAAAGTCGAGTAGAGTCGACTACAGGGGCGAGTAGATATGCGACTAGAGAGCCAGTGGAGAGGCGAGTATAGAATCAAAATAGAATGCAGTAAAGGGTTGAGTAGAGAGGCTAATAGGGAGGCGAGTGGAAAGATGAATGTAGTGGCGAGTAGAGATCGAATAGAGAGTTGAGTAGAGGTGCGAGTAGATAGGCGAGTGGGGAGAGTCAAGTAAAGAGGCGAAAAGAGAATCGAATGAATTGGCAAGTACCTAGAGAGGCCAATGGAAAGGTGAGTATAGAGAAGAGTACAAAGTCGAGTAGAGAGAGGGGAACAGAGAAGACAGTAGAGAGTAGAGTATAAATTCAATTATAGAGGCGAGTAGAAAGTCGAGAACAGAGGTGAGTACATAGTCGAGGACAAAGTTGAGTAGAGGCGAATTTAATGCTCAATAGCGTCGGCTCAACACTAAGCGATAACCGACATCCACGCGGGCGGAGCCGCGGGCAGCAGCTAGTTTAATATTATAAGTACACAAGTAACCCAGGCTTAGAATCCGTCTGTTACGCTTTTACGCCTAAACTACTCAACATTTTTTATTCATCGAATCAAGCAAGAATCTTCGTTTCGACAAAATAGCCGATTTTACTTTAGACCCTACGTGTGTGTGTGTGTTTTTTTTGAAGTGAAAACTTCTTTAGCGGCGTTGGATGGGTTAAAAATGTTAAACGCGCGTCAGGATTAGTTGACCTTTGAACCGTAACCGATGACTGACGTCATTCAACATTACAACAGCTACAGATTGTTCGTTTTATTAGGTGCGTCAAGAAGCTTCTCGGCTGAGCGGTTAGCGCTTCGACTGTAAGTCCATATGGTTTAAGATAGTACCGGGTTCGGAACTAGGCTTCTGAAATTTTTGTGATAATTTTTTTCTTTTTGTAATTTATAACGTTTTGTTTTTTTTTTTGTAATTTATTACTTTTGTGGTTATTTTTTCTTTTTGTAATTTATTGATTTTTGTGATTATTTTTTCTTTTTGTAATTTATTAATTTCTTCTGACAGAAAATTAGTGATAGGTTCTATGATTGGCGCTTTATTATAGGTATGGTATGGCATGGTGTGTTCTTTTTATCTTTTTCTCTGTATATAACGAAGAAAGAAAGAAAGAAAAAGTTTTCGCTTCTACCGGCACTCCCGGAGTGCAACCCGTTTTTTTATAGAGGACACGTCAGGTATAGGACATGGTAAGCTGAAGGCAAAGTCTCAGGAAAGAGCGTCACCATTACAAACGTTGCTTGACGGCCTCATCACATACATTTTCACGCCCCGCTTAAAGGACCTGGGATTGTAGGAAGAAGGAAACACGTGAGCTAGCAAGGAGTTCCAGGTCTTAATGGTGCGAAAAAGGAAAGAGTCACCGAACCGCTTGGTTCTTGAACGAATATTCTGCACCGTATGCAGGTGACACGCCGCCTGCACGTGTTGTTCTGTGTAGCAAAGGAGAGGGTGGGGTTAATGGGAAGAGCTCATCAGAACTTCACCATGGTAGAGACAGTAATATACTGCCCGTTTGTCCGTTCTGGCCTTGACAGCGCTTTTCTTAACCAATTTTCACCAATCAATCAATTAGTCCACTGCAGTCCTCTGCTGGACATAGACCTCTCCCAATGTGCGCCGCTTCGTACGATCCTAAGTATACCAGACTTGATTAACCATAAATGAGATAAAGGGTGCTGGTGAGGTCTACTGTACACATAACTACTAGTGTATCTTAGATCAGAAATTGACCAGAGCTTGGGAAAGGACATAGGCTATGTTTGGTTGCGATAACCACTATCCAAATTGGTGGAGTTGCAGGTCACAGCTAGCATTAGAACAGAAGTTCCAGACAAATTTTTTAATCTCTGTTAAAGTGCTAGTTGCTAATGCCATACCTAAATGAAATCAGATATTCAAAAGCCATATTATTTATTTTGTTCTTTAGTGTAAATATTAAACTTCTCATGAAAATCACCCTAAACACAAATAAAGGTTTAGGATACTTCTGCCCCCTGCTTGTCTATTCTTTGCTTTTAAACCGCTTGCGTTTTATTTTTTCTTTTATTCTTGAAAGCAGGTAAACAGCGAGATCCCTGGTCAGCGGAAAATGGCGGGTGAGGTCGGGTAGGTACATTTTACGCCTTGAAGAAGAAAGATGCCAGAGAAACTGCCGGTTGCCTGACTTGGGCCGCTTGTTATTCCAAGCTGACAGTACTTTTGGGGCGCAGACTGTCACGTACAGAGTTAACGATTTTTTGACCTTCTAATACCACAGAAGCAATATGACCTATCTTGCAGAAAAATGAGGCGACCATTCGCTTCGGCATGCTTCGTGTATGGAGACATTTCGTGGGTGTTGGCTCATCATCAAAGCACCATATGGTCGACTGTCTATTTGTTTCAGGATCGTAGTTATATAGACATTTTTCATCACCAGTAAGTATATCATAAAAGTTATTTTCCTCGCCGCCGTTGAATTTATCAATCATGAATTTACACCAATCCACGCGTTGCCCGTTGTCCTTTCTGCTCCGACAACGCTTATGCAGAGAGATGATGGTTGATGACAGTCTGTATTGCTGCTGATCCGATGCCCACTTCTCTCTCGAGCTATACATATGTAATTCACCGATTTGCACGAACGAGTTCGAACAGTCTTTGACTCATTTTCAAAGCTTTCGTGTCCTCTTCTAAATCCAGCAAACCAATTGAGAATTGTTGCGCGTAAATACATAGATTCACCAAAAGTAATAACCAAAAGTTCAAAATACTCTTGAGGCCTTGAACATTTTTTATAGTCATAATAAATCAATGTCCAAAAATCTCTTCGAGTGAGCTCCACTGGTACGAAAGTTAAACTTAATCAATGAATGTTTCACATTTTCTCATTATTAGTCAATATGCGGCCTACACGTAGAGTTCTAATGTGCCAGTGATAAATTAATAAGCAAAGAGTATCTAACTTCTTTTGGCAGACTCCTTGTAAATTACGATAAAAAGCCTCTAGCCTCTAGCTCTCGCTTGTCTAGCCTCATTTAAAAATTGAATCATGCTATTCGTTTATAACCCAACCCCTATTAATCACGGTAATTTAACTTAAAGGTGCTTAACTACAAAATGTACACCGCTAAACGGTAAACCCATTATACAGTGCCGGATACGGAAAACAAGTGTAAATGGTCCTTTAAGCCACACCGGCAGTCCCTTCGACAAGTCACTTAATAATTCATTCCTCGTAGAAATACGTTCAGTCGCTTTAAATTACTTAGCGAGCTAATATTTTTGAAGTTTTTATTGACTTATGTTAACTTAATTCAGAATTCCAAGGACTGTTTACAAAAATTTGGTCGGGTATATTTTGAATTCATATTCTTTTAGGCTATAGAATTTAATGAGCCCATTTCGTATTAATATATTTTGACAAAAACTTCCAAAAGATAATATTTAGAAGATTTATTTTTATTACCTACGGTGACAGAAATGTTCAACTTATTCATTATTACTATTTTTTTTGTTATGTATGCGAAGTATAAGAACTAAGGCAAACGCATATTCATATTAGTGCAGCATTTACACAAATTGATTACTGTAGTTCTACAAAAAGCCCAATTTTCGTCCCTAATTTGCAATTATCCATTTACTTTAAAACAAATCTCTACTAATCCTTGAGGATTTATTTAGAACATTGGAATCGTATTTCCATTTCCGATGACCGTTTGGAAATTGCTAATGATCAATACTAAGCGCTCTCTTCGACCAGATGTGCTATACGAATCTGTAGCGTCTTTAACTGAAGACACCATTATTAGCTACTGTCTTTGCTCGCGTCTTCGATTACGTGCTTCGCGTCTTCGTTCGTAAAAACGGCCTAAATATGTCACGTTATGCCATCGGATGAAGAAGAAAAACCTTAATAACAAGACTATGTCAAATTCCATTGAGATCTGTTCCGTGTGGTATCATAAACATATTTATAAATACATATTTTAGTATTAATAACTGTAGTAAGGTCTTTAACAACAGCCGCAGAAAGAAGAATGTTAATAAATAATAAAAAAACTAATAAACACACATTCTATAGAGAACCGAACTAAAAAAAATAGAAAATAAGTTTCAATAAATTTAAGTCAAGAATTGCGTTAAAATTTTTCATAAATATAAATTAGTAATAGTGTAAATAAAAAGACGGGTGGCACTCCGGGAGTGCCGGCAGAAGTGAAAACATTTTCTTTCTTTCTTTCTTCATTGTATACGGAGAAAAAGAACATACCATACCATACCATACCTATAATATAGCGCCAATCATAGAACCTATCACCAATTTTCTGCTAATTTTCTGTCAGAAGAAATTAATAAATTACAAACAGAAAAAATAATCACAGAAAGTTATAAATTACAAAAAGTAAAGTAATCACAAAAAGTGTCAGAAGCCCAGGTTCGAACCCGGTACAATCTGAAACCATAAGGAATTACAGTCGAAGCGCTTACCGCTAAGCTACGAAGCTTCTTAGCGTACCTAGCAAAATAAACACTCTGCAGCTACTAATGTTGTATGACGTCATGTCGTCCTACAAAGTCGTCGGTTACGAGTCAAAGGTCAAGTGATACTGACACGCGAGTTTAACAATTTTTACCCATCCAACGCCGCTAAAGAAGTTTTCACTTCAAAAAAAAGTATTTTATTAAAAAAAATGTATTATGTCAATAGTTATATTTTATTGACAGATATGAGTAGAGTGATTATCATTTTGATAATAGGTTAAAAAGCACCCCACGCTTTTAAAAAAATACTTTTTTTTATTTTCACTATTATATTGAAAATTTTAACACCATTCTTGTTGGTGGTTCTCTATAAAAAGCGTGTTTTTAAGTTTTTTGAGTATTATTTATTTTTACTTTTTTTTATTATTGTATTTATTGTTGCCATCGGTCCTCGATAAATCTACAAAGTTTGAACGAAATTTAACCGTTCAAAAAGGGCTAAAATCGCGCCCAAAGTAGTGGTGTACAAGCAAACATACAGGTGAAGCTGATATGTGTACATGTCAATGGCAGTATCTGTACCTGTGTACACTACCTATATTATTCTCTTAGAATACAAATTATATTACCTACACATACAAGTTTTTAGTTTAGGCTTATAGATGATTTCATTAAAAAAACTGTTACTTGCTATGTTTTCATTCGATCAAAGGAACAACAAAAGAAAAATAGCTTCAAGATAAATTCAAACCGAGTTTACTAAAATTCACTTTCTGGAATAGATAGGTAGATTGGTATATATGGAAACTCTAAACAAGTCAAGAAAAATATGGGTGTTCATACACGTCGGTTCATCCCTTTGAAAATAAACACTGAATATATAGAAACGCAAATCACAATAACAGAAAACCGAAATTATTCTTCTAGTTTATTTCTTCAATCCTCCCAAACCTTTCATTCGCATTGTTCCAAAAGAAATGCTCAAAGAAAATTTGTTTAAAAAGTTAAACAATGCTACTTACAGCTTTGTCGCCGAGTTGTTCAACCCTACAATGCAGGAAGGCGGTCTGACCCACCACGGTGGTAACATTCCGAGCTACATTGTATTCAAAGTAGGGAAATGACCCTACGCTGTCTTCGCCGTAGTGTGCAGATCCTGGGAACAAAGAAATTTTTAATTGAGCATTGTAGTAATCATATTAATTGCTTCTGAACCAACACTACTTATTAGGTGGTTACTGGTGGTTTAAATTCATAGCATTCTGTTTTAATCTAGAATAATTTGTTTATGTATTTCCGAAAGCATGTTTTGCATGATTCATGTAGATACCTATTCGACTCTTCCCGTGACCATAGGGCTGGCCTTTACCTCGCTCAAAGAATTAGTATCGCTATTCAGCGTGGTAATGCCGCCAGCCTTTTGGGCACGGTTCCAGTAGAGGTCGATCGGGAGAAATTTTTCGATGCCTAAAGTTGCAGTCTCTTCCCCTCTTTTATGTTATTTTTGTATGTATTATATAGCATAATTTTTATTATTTAGTATTATTCTGTTATATACTTGTAAACTAAAACATATAGGTATATGCCACTTATCAGCAATTTTCTAAGTAGAAATATTAACTTCGCTATAGTAGCTAATATTCAATTCTTTTAACTAAATAGACTTACAAGTCATGAAAAAATATTACAATAAAAGTTATAGACTTGCAAAAATAGACTAGCATTTTTTCATATTATTTCTTATAAAGTACACTAAAATTGAGTTACATATCGCGTTCTCATTTTATGGTGTTAACAATAGCTTTTAGTTCGAAGAGTGCAAGTATTTCTATGAAACTCACTAAAACATTAAATTGCTTTGTGTACGCTTCAACAATTCAAATATTCTGAACTCGATTCAGTACACGATATGCAACCCACTTTAGAGATTGTTATATGTGTTTTATTATTATTTTTTCGTGGGTAAATATATAAATATTCTACTTGCGTTTGTAATCAAATATAAACAATGTAAACAACCTAGATAACTTACTCTCGTTATTATTATAAGTAAGTAGTCAGATGAGGATCCTTTGATGTCTGTATGTAGACTAGTTATTTCTGTACCGTTTATTTTTGTTAGCGAACGAACTTGATGTAAAGATACTATAATTTGGTATAAACCTACTGATGTATGTTTCATAAATGGATAAAAGCTTTCACATAAAACGTTGTTATGGCCAAACAGTTTTATCGTTGAAGTCATTTTTTCATAGACTTCCAGTTTAGCTGTTAAAAAGTAGTCAAAATTTCTGGATTAGTGTAGATACGTAGGTACGTACATATAAAACATCAACAGAGTCCGTAGAGAGAGACCGGTATTCTAAGCAAACCATGGATTTTTCGTGCTGGTGCCGGGTCCATCTATCATCATCTAACATATATTTAATATAGAAAACCGTAATTAATTTTGATTTCTAAATTAGTTCGTATTTGTTAAAATATAAACGTAAGTGGACTTATAAGAGTAACATTATTTGATAAGAAATTTTCATTTGGTATTATTTTGGATACCTCTTTTTTCGCTTCCTATTTTTTAAGCTGAAGTGAAATCCAAAACGTAAATATTTCATGCCCCGCTTCAAAAGCACGGGATTGTGGAAATACGTGTGTGGGTAAAGCATTCCGTTCAAAAAAAGGATGGAAGTATTGAATCGCTTGTTCGTGACCATATTATTTGCACTATGAGCTTGTGCTGTATGATGCCTTAGTTCTACGTGTTTTATTTTGGATACGGTGAAAGAGGGTGAGATTAGTGAGAAGAGCCGTGTTATGTTATAAAATACTGCCAAGTAGTGGTTTTTATTTTTAAAGAAAATTTTAATATTAAAATATCAGTATTCCGTACTTGTTTCTCTCGGTTTAAAATAAGTGTCTATAAAACAGTCTATCTTTAATATTAACATGGAATAATGCTATACTATGAACCATTTCTTTTACATTTTCCTCGTTTATGATGTGTGTCGGAACGAGGAAAGAAAATCGAGCGCTCACTCCATCTTATACTTTTTAGTGAAGACGGCAGTGCTTCCTAATAATAAATGAGAAAAATCAGTTCTTTCGCAGGAAACTATTACGGACATGTTACTTGAGTAAGGCGTGTGAAGCGAAAACATTTTCTCTGTATTTAGAAGTGTACACGACAGTGATCTGGCTTAAAATAGAATGTTGTAGTTATTAAGAATCGAAACGCTATCGTGAATGTGGTTCGAACACGTATATATAATGTATGACTACTGACCGAATAAATTTCGTCTTAATCGGGCCATTCAACAAAGTATTGAGGGTTTGTTTATATTTGCTTTATTCGCACTGATAATGCATAAACGCGATTCGCAAATTATAGTTGGCCATCCATATTATTTGGCATGTCTGGTATGTCGCGCGTGTTTGGTATGTTTATTGTTCGTTCATATGTCTAATATTTAGGCGAAAACAGCTCAGCCCCATAACAAATAACACAAAACGACGTATGGTTCCGACTTCATGCACATACAAGTGGGTTGAATTAATAATATTTTGCTATAATATTTTAACTATTAGTTAGACAAACTAATTTCACAGAAAATGACACTAATTTTGGTAGACATAAAGTTACAGATAGTAGATACTATAAATCTCTCTCTTTGTTTCAAAAGGAATATAAAATGACGTAATTAGTGTTGCTAAAGGTAACGTTGATAAAGAAATTATTCACGACCCAGGCAGTCTGAACTGTTAATATAAAGTAGCACGTGTCTAATTTTAAGGGTCATTTAAGCCCCCTATTATAACATCATGGCAGTATCATGGCAGTTTAATGTTCCAAATTATTACAATATGCGAAAGGCTGGATAAAATTGGTGTTGAATACGAAGTGTTTTATTTATGTTCGTGAGCCAGTCTGACAAGCGTAACAGATGTCACCACTGTGTACAATGTTCCTGGTAAGATACCCAGGTTCTACAAAACTTTATGACATTTTTTACTTGGAAATTTTCAGTAAAAGTAAATAGAATCGAAATTGAATTGGGAAGTTTAATACTGGATAAAAGAACAGCAGTACTGGGTGTTTTATAAGTCCCAGCAGGATTTTTGTGGCCTAACACAACATACATCTAGTAGCATGGCTTATCAACAATTTGATGGGGTCCTAAAAGTATCCCACAATTTTACAATTTACTAATCGCATTTATCAAACAAGGCCTCACTGATGAAATCCTAGTCTTAATCAAAATTGCAAGAAAGCAGTACAGTGACTACACTGCACAATTTGGCAATGGCAAAATTAACTTTATCAAGTAAGTTAACCCTCTTGCTACAATTTTTTTTTAATGTAAGTTAATACAAGTGTATTATTTCTAAGGTTTTCAAATCTGTACATTAAGGTGTGCAGCTCCAGGATTCATATTAATGTAATAAGCTTAACGCGAAGCCATATATCTCCCCGCCACTTGACCTGATAGTCTTACACTAAGCCTCTTAGGCATAAAAGCAAGTACTAATATCTAGCTACCTAAACATATTAGAGTTGAGGAAAAAATGCAAAAAAGAACATCCTTTATGCACTTCCGATGCAAAAGTTTTAACTTTCTTTTACTCAGCATATGAATAAAATATAAGTTGTGGTATCGTTTTCTATATGAAAACTAATTCCTATAGTAATCCTGTAAAGGTAAGTGAAGTAACAATAGCTAGGGACTTTAAAATAATAAAATGATAGTTTTGACTAGTAATGCCAATGAGCGTAATTGTTTTGGTAAAAATGTCGTTTTGTAAAAACGTCACGACCAATTTTGTAATTCATTGGCAGATACTGCTCCTAATTGAAGTACAATGCCCTTTATGTAAACAGATTATACATGAGAACTGAACAAAATACGAATTTTCACTGGTGAAATCCACCCTTAAAAAAAGAACGACAAAACCTGTATTTATTTTATCTAAACACACAAGCGCGATTGTACGTTATTAGCTAAATTTTTCATCCTTTCAATCTATTCCTTTGTTGAACATAGCAATATTGGAATTATTGAGGCCAATTTATCGTTTGACGTTTCGACGCTTGAATAAAACGCTAACCTTTTTGTGCTGTAAAAAATTGCATTTTGGCTTTTAGGGCCACAGTATTAACTTAAATACTGTTTTGTTACCATAACGGTAACAAAACAGTATTTAAGTTAATACTGACTTTAGAAAAATGTAAGGCAAGTTTTTCACCTATACGTTTCGAATAATTTTTTTTTTCAGAAAGGCTCCACGAAATGTTTGTGCACAATAAAGCTTTATAATAAAATGCGTGTTTGTTTGTTTGTTTTAAGCAGCTAATATAATACAACAGCTCTGGGATTCACGTCAACTTCATTAGACACCTGCTAATTGGCGATCCAGGCTTGGGCGTAGGCTCTCTTCTCGGGATTGATAGTCAAACGGAATTCGCTTCTGTGCAAGTTAAAATTACCCAAATCAAGAGTAGAAAAACGAACTCTGAACACGGTGAGAGTTAAATAATTGGCAAATATTTTACACTTATATTTAAGACTTGCTAATGGGTAAATCAGCGCTATATCTGGGGGCACGGCAGTGCAGGGGCACTAAGACAAGCCAAGCGAAGCGCAAGGGCACTACCTACCTTTTCTTGAAAGGCCTCGTCGTTTTTTTGAAGTGAAAACTTCTTTAGCGGCGTTGGGTGGGTGTAAAATGTTAAGGAAGCGTCAGGATTAGTTGACCTTTGAACCGTAACCGACGACTGACGTCATACAAGATTAGGTAAAGACTATGTATTTTGCAACTTACAATAGACAGCGTCGTAGCTTAAACGGTAAGCGCGTCGACTGTAAGTCCTTATAGTTTCAGATAGTATCGGGTTCAAACCACCTGGCCTTCAGGGATTTTTTGTGATTGTTTTTTCTTATTATAATTTTTTACTTTTGGTGATTAATTTTTCTTTTTGTAATTTATTACTTTTTATATTTTTTTCTTTTTGTAATTTATTATAATTGTAATTTATTATATTTTTTGTGATTATTTTTTCTTTTTATAATTCATTAATTTCTTCTGACAGAAAATTAGCAGAAAATAAGTAATAGGTTCTATAAATAGCGCTATATTATAGGTATGGTATGGCATGTTCTTTTTTATCTTTTTCTATGTATATGACGAAGAAACAAAAAGGAAAATGTTTTCACTTCTGCCGGCACTCCCAGAGTGCAACCCTTTTTTTAACTCTCATAACTTTGCTTTGGATGATGCTAAATAGTTTAAATTTTGAAAATAGAATGCCATCAGGACAATCATTAAACATACAAAGTTTGAATGTCGTAGCTACTATACTTTAGATTTTATTAATAGTACCTACTGAGGTGGAAGTTTGTATATGAGACTTGCGCTATAATTTGTGCTACATAAGTGAAAAATAATTTTAATTAATTCTTATAACAAATTAAAAATATTTTTTGCTACAGTCACGAAGATTTCATAGGCATTCGTTCATTGGTGTGAATGAAAACGGCCAACTCATGTATTTTTAGACCACTTTTTCATATAATATGTAGAGCTTGTAAGTTTAGAGCGTGCACTTTTTATAGCTTGGCTTTATACGAGATCTGATAACATTTTCACAGGGTACCTACAAAAAATAATGGGGTCCACACATCAAAGCGGCAAGTACGTAGCAAATGCTTCTTGACATGTTCTTTTGTCAAGAAGGAAATTTGTACAATTAAAATGCTAGTAAGCTTTCAAAATAATTACTGCTTGACATCAGTTTACTAATAATGTAATTTAAAGGCCACTCGCCTGTATAGGTAGTCTATCTTTCTTTATATACCTACATTTTCTTGTATATTTACCAAAAATAAAAATGAGGTTTTCAAATTTATTATAGAAGTAACCGACATTGCAAGTATTATTTTCGAAGAGAAGTATAAATATTTGGTTATAAACAAATTTCTAATAATTTTTGTAATATTTAAATTATGTCTAAAAAATACTATGAATATTTCTACACATTTCGACCTAAGTAATGTCAATACAATAAGAAACATAAGAATAACACAAAATAAATCACGATAGGATCCTTTGAAAATAGTTTAATTTAATATGTAATATTACATCCGACAAATTAAAAAATGCATTCAAATAATGTTTCCAAGCGCCAAAAATCACACAACTTCCCTACAAAGTGATGACAGTGTGCTTGTGCTTGATATAGGTAAACCACCCTGTCATTGGCACCTGTCCATTTGTTGGCACTTTGAGTTTTAAGTGATATAACACTGGTTTACCCCATTAGCAAGTCGATGTAAGTGTAAAATATTTGCCAATTTTTTAACTCTCATCATGTTCAGAGTTTGTTTTTCTACTCTCTCAATTTGGCTGATTTTAACTTTTACAGAAGCGAATTCCGTTTACTATCAACCAAGTGTCTGATGAAGTTGACTTAGATTTTTAAAACAAATAAACAAACAAGCATTTAATTATAAAACTTTATTGTACTTTATTGAGACTTTCAGAAAAATGAGGTTTGTATTCAAACCGTATAGGTGGAAAACTTCCAGTTGATCGCTTTAAATACTTGCCGCTTCTCTGGATTACTGCTTTAAATTTGGTAATTTTGGATATGGCGAGGTAAAACTCGGTTAGTAAAGTTCAAATATCAATGATGTATATTCAGGAATATCTCTTCTAGGACGGGAGAATTTTAAATCCCACCACGTTTGAGACACCTATGTTGGCAGCCAAGGCCAGTTGAAGTCAATAGGGGTATTTTTTCTAGGGCATATTAGATTTCACGGCCACGCCTGCCAACGAAACACTGCCTCGTGTGGTTATAGTCGGTTCCATTCCGACATACCCATCTCATCATTAGCTTAGGTAAGGTGAAGCCCAAAGAAGTTTCTCAAAAAGGGTATATTATTCAATAGGCTAATAAAAAGATAAGATAAGATAATGCCCAACGTTAGCGGCAAGTTATGTTGTGTTTTTATGGTAAACGCAACAACCAACATACGTTACAATCCTTCCTTTATTGCTTTTGGGACAAAAAGGAGATTGGGGAAATGGGGATGAATTCAAACAAATTTGATACGACATGAAGACTTGCGACTATTTTCTGTGGGATGTGAGAATATTATACTCTGTACGTACTCCTACATCCAAGCGTCAATTCCGGTTGTGACTAGGGCTTGCACTTTGGAGCCCACTTACTTACTCCTCCTTTCCAAATCTGTCATCTGACACAACAACACCGGGAGGTAACTATATAATAAAAAATTTACCTAAACGTAATGGTATTGATTTAGTATGTAATGATAATACACAATACAATACCATTCCATCCATTTAACAAACAAAAAAAAAATGTTCTACAACATTCAACACAACGCTATCTAGACCCATGGTAAGCATAGCTTAACCTGTATGTAGCATAAACTACCTCGTTGCTATTTTGTAGAAAATAGAGAGCATTACAATGGCTTTAATGTGATTAAACGAATGTAAACACGATAAACCCATAACGTTCGTAGGTTGTGTTGCGATCAAGCCCCTACTATGGGTTATATAGTGTAAATTTATCTATTTCATTTGTAATAAATTTAATACCAAACCCCATTATCCTCTTTTTAGTTCGTTTTCATCAAAAATTATTAGTTAAAGTTGATTAAAATCCTTTCATGTTATAATTACTGTCCTGATTAAATACAATTAGATGCCGTCAGCATCAAATCGATCTTGATAAACAAAGTACTCAAAATAATCTTAATAATGCCTTGATGCCCTCTTCCTGTTTACTGTTTGTTCTGATAGGTAATAAAACCGTTGTGATCTTATTTTAATATCTTAGTTTTAAGATCATTTTGAGA
This sequence comes from Eilema caniola, assembly GCA_949126895.1. Taxonomy (NCBI): domain Eukaryota; kingdom Metazoa; phylum Arthropoda; class Insecta; order Lepidoptera; family Erebidae; genus Eilema; species Eilema caniola. The sequence goes on along the minus strand of OX421460.1, from coordinate 6,857,339 downwards.
CTTTGTAGACAAGATATTTGCAGCGCGAGTGCGATGCCTCTGGTGTCGCACACGTCCATGGGCCACGGTAACCGCTTTCCGTCAGGTGGACCGTGTGCTTGTCCACCACCTATGTGACATAAAAATGTCCAAGCCAATAAGAAATCAAAAGGAAAATATAACCGTAAAACACCTACATTATTCTTTCTATTATTTAATATAAGTACCTCCACAACACAAAATTTTGAAAGAATATTTGAACATCAAAGTTCAGGTACAAAAACTATTTACCGACATAATTAAAAAAACCGACACGGTATTATATTTGCATATGTAAATGTAAGTTGTGGGTACACAGACTGGTCAAAGAGAATTTCCCGTTTTATAACAACTTCTATTAGCCCTCGAGCACGAGACGCCGGCGGTTAGAGCAACAAAATACTGCATTGGTAAACGGAACAGTTTTGCTTTGGAACGAAACGCTTTTGCTTTTTATTTTTTTGTACCCCTTCTGTGGCAGACACACGACACACACGGCTGATGGAAAGTGGTTACCGTGACCTCCATAGGTCACCAGGCGTCAAACTCGCGCTGCCCAACCTGAAGAAACCTGCTAATACCGTTCTTGAAGAACCCCATATTGTAGTCGCTTGGGTAAACCACAGTATACTAATAAGTTTAATTATATTGATTTTAATTTGATTGATTTTATTTTTAATTTGTTCATTTTAATTGCATAGATTTTATTGACTTTTATGTTATTGATTTTGTTGAATGCTAACTCTAGGTAAAGACATACTATCAGTAACAAAACTAAAGATTTTGTAGTCGGAATTAAATGGATCCACAGCAGAGGAAATAATATACTATAGATGCGTATGAAAATATATTTATAACGACAGTTACAAAAGTCAGTGGAAGCCTTAAAAAGCTGCAATGTGTAACTCACAATATATAATGAAATAAACTAATACAATGGAATAAATAATTCCGAAGAAATAGGCTCTAAATTTTCGTTAAAATCCGTCCAAAAAATAACACACATAACGCATAACCATCCTAATACAATCTCCAGTACTGTCAAATATGATACAGTTGATATTTGTTCAATACGAAACCACTGCGGAATACCCGATGATAACGAAATAAACCTATATTAGAAATCGTATTTGCGTGACATTCATTTGCATAATATTGCTTGTCAAAAGGTTGTTTGGTATCGAGAAATTATGCATTTATGTACCGAAAGGGTAGGTAAGACAATGATTTATCGTACAAACATTGCATCAGGGAGGATCTAATAATGATTATATGCGCATAGATTTTTTTTCAGGTAAGGCAAACTTTTTACATGCCCTGTTGGTAAAGTCAATGTCCAACATACATATTATATGTAGGTATTCAAGTCTGCAGAGATTAAATACAAACTTTCCCGAATTCATTTCATTTCATTGTTGTAGCCGCATTGTCGTACAACATAATTATAATTTGTACATTCATAACATAGTAGTTAGAACATTGCTTGTACACGTACTATTGGTATTATCTTTGACAACATCTATTTGTAACCTATTTTTCTCGAAATAAATAAATATTAAATACGAATAATTATAGCTGTAAAATGGCCAAACTTAATGCGACTCAACTTCGACTATCATTTAAATAATACGGTGACTTGTAACCAAATGTAAAAGAAGCCTATACCTATCAAGAGTATTATATCCATAATATTTAAGAAGTTCTACCAATTACTGCAAGTTGTAGTACGATTTGTACTGCATATGAAAAGCAATGAAAGAACCAATGTATCATAAACTGCATAAAAGTCGTTGAGTTAAAGTGCTGTTTAAGCTGCATAGGTTAAGTGCAGTTAGTAAGTAGCTCTTATTCAATATTATTATACTTTGGAAATACTGGCTCGTTAACGACGAAGTTCCATACATAATTAGTGTCGTCGCAGTTTGTTGAACGGATGAAAAATTTGACTTAAAAAAATGCGAGAAATTCTCACTACTTAAAATGTCACTTATGTTCGCTCTGTTAAACTAATTTACGAATGCATTAAATTAAATTATTGGTTATTTTATTTAAATATTAGCTGTTGCCCGCGTCTACGCGTAGTGTTCCCAAGCTATAATTCACCTCTGTACGAAATTTAATCAGGATGTCTTCAAAAATTACAAACATTCATCCCCTATGGTCCACCCCCCTCCCCTTTAACCCATTCTATCGCGATAAAAGGGAGCCTATGTCCGTTCCTAAGCTTTATCCATCCCTGTACCAAGTATCAACCCTTTGAGCGCGTAATTTTTGTGTATTAAAATAAACCGCCAAGTTCGCGCGCTTGCGTGATGTACAGCGCCGTGGCTTAGCAACAGAAATAACTTAACTATCACTTCATTGTATATGTCGGCTGGATTTGTTGACATTGATGATCACTGCTCCCTTGAGTAGAAGCGTGATGATATATAGCCTATGTGTTATTCTGATGTATAAGCTATATTATTGTAAAGCTTCATTAAAATCCTTTCAGTAGTTTTAACGTGAAAGAGTAACAAACATCCATCTATCCATCCATACTCACAAACTTTCGCATTCATCACTTTTGGGGAAAAAATATGAAAATAATAATTCCATCTTGACTGAACTGCTTTGATCAATAAATATGACCTCTGAGAATGGCTGTTGGTGTATCACAGAGTTATCAATAAATTTGAATTTTAAGTTCAAAAAGGAATCTAAATCTAAAAGTGTGGATTTCTAGGAAAAACTCCTAGTTATAAACAGCCACTTCTTAACAAAGTCTAAAAAAACTACAAACATTAATAAATGGATATAGTGGACCCCGATCTCCACAATAAGAGCCTCAGATGTGACCTGTACCACCACAGAGATGATGATAAGATTGATGATGGACAAGAAGTTGCAATAATTGAACGAACGAATAAAACCATACAAAAAGGTAATTTTGACAATTTGCAGACAAAAAGTAAAAGTGATTTCTCAGAACGTAAACCATTACACAAATGGAGGAGGATTGTGAGAAATGCAAAAGTTATTATAAAGCTTAGAGATTTAGTACCGTTTGTAAGTTTCGGATCGTTACCAATTCTCCGAGCTCTCTCTTTGAATGAAGTGAAAATGTCCGAATTCATATCCAGAATATCCTGCGAGCAATATCTGACAATAAAAATTACGTAAAGGTTGACACAATTGGGACACTTTTTACAATTTATCGAGCAATTCAAAGTTATTGAGCAGTTAGTAATAGGCGAGCTGTAGAGAAACGGAGTTCATGTTCCAATTTTGCCGCTGAAATGTTGGAACATTCATATATCGTAATGCAGGGTCAATGGTTTCTAACTAGTACGATTCGCTTTCTTCGCACAAGATATATTTGATGTCGCCAGAAGCACAATAAATAAAGGTTTAGTTTCTGTTATGTATCAATTTTCGGCTAGTGATATTGTACTTTCCTTTTCTATTGTCATCTAGATTAAATGAGTTCCTTGTTAAGCCTTTTATTGTTTGTTACTTTTACATTAATATTTTGAACTGGTTTTAATAATCATCCTCAAAGTGATTTCCCAGTTACCCCAAAGCCTGAGATACGCTTATTGTTTTTAAATGGTCAGTCAGGTTTTCCGGGTATGACTTCCGTCTGACCTCTAAACCTTGAGCATAAATTTATGTTCTTTATTGGCAAAACAGTAAGTAACGAATATAAAATCTAATCCCACTGAATGCTATTAATCCTTGAAATATTAGTTAGAGTTTCAGTCAACTTTTGCTAGGTGAAATATTGTAAATTTTATCATGTTTAAGTATTTTTCCAATGGATTAATGACAACTAAGTTATTTGATATTCTAAGTTCTTCAGTATGATACATGTTTTAAGACCTTGTTCCAGTACTTTGCATTATTATATAGTTTTATACATTTCTGGATGAGCCATACCTTGCACAATTACAAACATTCAGATAAACTAAAAATGTACGTAATTTCATTTATTATCTATTTAAATATATATTGCAAAACGTAATTTTCATTTCAGTACACGCTAACAACATAACCTTGCCCTTACCTAGCTCATAAAGACTGTATATTACACCAGCGTGTAATGTGGAGTGTTTGCTGAATGGCAAAACTTTTATAATAAAGATGCCTAAGTGGATGACGGCCTATAGCAGGGAAAAGTGGCTAGCATCCCAGAAGAGAACTTCAACTGTACTTGGGTACTTTATGCGATGATATGTTAATGGACACACCTGATGGTGAGTGCGTATGAATTTTAGGTTAAATGGAGGTTCAAGGACGAAAAAAGGGAGACTATGTCTTTTTTTTAAATAACTAATTGATTGCTTAAAATAGGAAAAGTTTGAATCGGTCTTGGCGGGGTTTTGTAGTATCCCCATAATTTCAGCTGCTTAGCAACTTTGCCCTTTTTAAAGAATATATCGAGTCGGTAAAATGGAGGTATACATTTTATTTATTTATTTAATTTTGTTATATACAACTGAAAATAAATTACTAGATGAAAAACTGTAGTGTAAAATCTTGATAGTTTAGTAGCACTACACAAAATCTCCACAATAAGTGCTCTAAATCAGCCCTAGCATATAAACAAGTCATATAAACCGGCTAAGTCGATTGATCAAGAAAAGTTGTTAACTTCGACTTTTACGTCCATGAAAGTTTTCTAATGAGTCTTTAAATATAAGACAGATAGATTGTCAGGAACACCTTATCTTTTTAGCAGTGCGACACTTGGTTTGATTGTATATTATGAATACAGACGTTATCATGGGTTTAGAAAAAATCAGATTTTCAAGCAAATTACTCTCTTAGGAATACAAGAATAAGGTTTAGACTGTCGTAAATTAAAGCTGGTGAATTCGCGGATAAAGCCAGTATAACACAATTTCAAGCATCAGTGTTTCAAAACGTGGCTTCCTCCCAACCAAGTGAAATATAAAACATCATAAGGCCGGAATATTGTACAAAGATAACCTTTATATAGGCTCTCAGCACACCTCAGGGACTCGCTCATAACACTGAGCGCGCTCTGACGTATAAATGGCTAAATTTCTATGATTATGTCTATTTTTACAGGTCCACGTTGAAACTCGGAAGAATCATCCTTTCAACGGTGAATCTTTTGTTATTAGCAAGTTGAGAGTTGAACAAATATAATGTAATTTGAGGTAAAAATCTGATATTTTGACATCATAATCTATTTTGACATCAGGCTTTTTAATGGTCCACGAGCCACATTTAAATTTGGTCAATGATTTCCTCCCGGGAGATACTTCGTACAGTGGCTAAGGAAGTTAAATCATGAATTTTCGTGGTTGTCAGCTGGCACTTTGTCGGTGGGGTAAGCAGCGGTGACTGCTCAAACATGTAAAAAAATGAAAAAAATTCAGTCATTTCCTCCCGGCTGAAAATTGGCTAAATTACAGTTAAGCCAATGTCTTGAAGGAAAAAAATTGTCAGCTGCTCATATCGCGGTGGAAAACTTGTCAGCTGGTGACCTAAAGTTGTAAAAAAAAATAAAATCGTCAGTCATTTCCTCCCGGCTCAAAATTGGCTAAAATACAGTTAAGCCAATACCTTGAAGGAAAAAAATTGTCAGCTGGCTATATCGCGGTGGAATACGCGTCAGCTGCTGACCAAAAGTTCAAAAAGTTGTATGAAAAATTAAAATTGTCAGTCATTTACACCCGGCTCAAAATTGGCCAAAATATAGTTAAGCCAATACCTTGAAGGAAATAAGTTGTGAGCTGCGCATATCGCGGTGGAAAACGCCTCAGCTGGTGACGTGGCCAAAATTCAGCCATTTTTTCATGGTTAAATTTTGGTCAAAATACAGTAAAGCGAATGCCTTGAAGGGCAAGAAATGTAAACTGCAAATGCCCCGGTGGAAAATGCATCAGCTGTTCACGTGACAAAATTCATTCAAATTGGCAAAAATATAGCTAAGCTGATACCTTGGAGAAAATAAATTGTCAGCTGCTCATGCCGCGGTGGAAAATGCGTCAGCTGGTCACGTGAAAAAAATCAGTCATTTCCTCCGGGCTCAAAATTGGCCAAAATATAGATAATCCAATACCTTGAAGGAAATCTATTGGCAGCTGCCCATGCCGCGGTGGAAAATGCATCAGCTAGTCACGTGACAAAATTCAGTCATCTCCTCCCGGCTCAAAATTTGCCAAAATACAGTTAAGCCAATGCCTTGAAGGACCAAACTTGTCAGCTGGCCATATCCATATGCATACCATTTTGTCACGTGACCAGCTGACGCATTTTCCGCCGCGGCATGAGCAGCTGACAATTTATTTTCTTCAAGGTATTGGCTTACTTATATTTTGGCAAATTTTGGGCCGGGAGGAAATGACGGAACTTGGTCAGATCACCAGCTGATGCATTTTCCACTGGGGCATTTGCAGCTGACAATTCTTGTCCTTCAAGGCATTGGCTGAACTGTATTTTGGCCAATTTTGAACCGGGAAAAAATTACTGAATTTTGTCCACGTCGCCAGCCGAGGCGTATTCCACCGCGATATGGGCAGCTGACAAGTTTAGTCCTCCAAGGTACTGGCTTAGCTATATTTAGGCCAATTTTGAGCCGGGAGGAAATAACTGAAATTTGTCACGTGACCAGCTGATGCATTTTCCACCGCGGCATGGGCACCTGCCAATAGATTTCCTTCAAGGTATTGGATTATCTGTATTTTGGTTGATTTTGAGCCTGGAGGAAATTACTGAATTTTTTCACGTGACCAGTTGACACATTTTCCACCGCGGCATGAGCAACTGACAATTTATTTTCTCCAAGGTATTAGCTTAGCTATATTTTGGCCAATTTTGAGCCGGGAGGAAATGACTGAATTTTGTCACGTGAACAGCTGATGCATTTACCACCGGGGCATTTGCCGTTCACATTTCTTGTCCTTCAAGGCATTGGCTTTACTGTATTTTGGTCAAATTTGAACCGTGAAAATATGGCTGAATTTTGGCCACGTCACTAGCTGAGGCGTTTTCCACCGCGATATGCGCAACTGACAACTTATTTTGGCCAATTTTGAGCCGGGAGGAAATGACTGACGATTTTAATTTTTCATACAACTTTTTGAACTTTTGGTCACCAGCTGACGCGTATTCCGCCGCGATATGGCCAGCTGACAATTTTTTTCCTTCAAGGTATTGGCTTAACTGTATTTTAGCCAATTTTGAGCCGGGATGAAATGACTGACGATTTTAATTTTTTTTACAACTTTAGGTCACCAGCTGACAGGTTTTCCACCGCGATATGAGCAGCTGACAATTTTTTTCCTTCAAGACATTGGCTTAACTGTAATTTAGCCAATTTTCAGCCGGGAGGAAATGACTGAATTTTTTTCATTTTTTTACATGTTTGAGCGGTCACCGCTGCTTACCCCACCAACAAAGTGCCAGCTGACAACCACGAAAATTCATGATTTGACTTCCTTAACCACTGTACGAAGTATCTCCCGGGAGGCGATTGGTCATGAGAACCTGTCGCTGGCTTGCAGTCTATAAGCATAATTTGAAGTAATAACCGACGTTAATGTGCACTGTATATCACGGAAGACAGAATATGATTAAGTAGTTCTCTATGACTGTAAACATATCATAATGCTTTATAGTATACTTTTACCCCTATGTCTCTACCCCCATTAATGTTTTCTTAATTTATTTTTATAAACTCATACTTGCTTAAATAGGAATTAAGAATGGTATAAAAAGCAGACTGATAATATAATCAATTCGTAAGATCCTGTACACCTAAAATCAAGAATAAATATGCACCTACGCCACGTAGTACTATTATTTATTCTGTCTACATTCTCAATTGAAACGTAGATATCCAAAACAACAGACTTCTGATTCGACAGAAATTCAGACTTACAATTAATTATCTTCAGGTGTTTTTGATGCCGCCATTATTACCACTACGTTAAATTTATGAATTACCCTTAATTTACCTCAATTCATTATAAATCTGCAAATGGAATGGAATCAATTTCCATCTGTGTTGTAATCTCCTTCCATTTTAATTGAAAATCTAATCTAGATTGATTTTCATTCGGCACTGAGGGTAAAAAATCGGTTATGATTTGCTTGTCATTTCCTAAACGATTATTGAAATGAAAGTTTTAATACATCACAACCGTTATCAAAAATATATTGGAAGACCTTAAAAGGAATTGTATAACATAATATAATCTTTGGTGCCTTTTTAAGTTACTATTATTAAAAAAAACTAAGATAGTGAATTAATTTTCCTATAAAACATTGAATTAATTCTCCTGTAAAGTAGTTTCAGATGTGATTCATTGGCCACATTCTTTTCTCACACGGTAGATCTAATCAGAGATCTTGGATATATTGTAGAAAGGAGGTCCCTATTGGTTCATCATCTCATATTTTTTGACAGCCTCCGTGGCGTGGCGGTAGTGAACGCGGCCGCTACACAGGAGGCGCGGGTTCGATCCCCGCTCAGTGCAAATATTTGTATGCATGAATATGGGTATTTGCATTGGTCTGGGTGTTTCTATGTATAATATGTATGCAAAATTATCTAAGTATGTTTATCCGCATTCTAGATTTCATAACACAAGCTAGTTAAGCTATGCTTACTATGGGTCTAGATAGCGTTGTGTGAAATGTTGTGGAATATTTATTTATTATTATTTATTATATTTATTAGGATGATTGAATTTTCTATTAAAGTTAAAACAAATTTTCTTTTACAACGAGTCCTTATCTCTGTTCAGGTGTTTCTGTATTTTTTTCATACTCTGCCTGAGAGATATCTTTAATAATTTATAGCTCTGTGATCCCTTACCTAGTTGAAAAAGTATCGTCATTTATTCATCTTGTCTCGATTGCGGTAAAGTAAACTCATCTATATTTTAGTTGTTATAGATGTCTTATTACGTATCGGTTTAGTTCTCCAACGAAAAAATTCAGCGAGAAATCTAATATTATGTTTCATTATAGGAGTCTGATGGAACTCAATGTTTTTTTTTTCAATTTTTCATATAGTTCTCAATTACGTAGTTAATCATTGTGTTATGACTTTTTAACCGACTTCCAAAAAGGAGAAGGTTCTCAATTCGCCCGATTTTTTATTTTTATTTATGTACAGCGACTACTCCGAGATTTATTATTTCATTTACATGATTTTTTTTTTAATTCGATGAGAAGTAGTTGCCATTTGGTCCCATAAAATTTTTATACAGTTTGTTCCAGTAGTTTTCATTTTATGGACATTTTTGTATAATTTTAATTCAAACTTTTAACCGACATACTATTTACGTTGTCTTATGTCTTTTTAGCTAGTCTTATGACCATCCTGTTATAAGGTAAGCTTAATTATGATGGACAAGGACATGCTGGGATTAACTAGTCTTAAACTGTGGAGGCAGACAACAGAACTCCTTAATTATATATCATATGAATATCTCGTTTATGTTATTGAGAGTATTATGTCAATCCTATGAAACTATGGTCGAAAGCATGCTGGACTGGATTAAATGACTAAAATTTTAAGAACAACCTATCACAAACACTGAAACTAAAAAATAAAAATAGACTACGTTCAAAAATCCGACTTCCAAAACTGAAAAGTATAAAATCCTTTAAAGAAAAAAGTCGTTGCCAACTTTGTTTGTGGTGCCTGAATTACTTGCTGAAATCAAGTGAAATATGACCTCTCAGGCTAGGCACCGACTTCTAACAGATTAGTACAGATTTCTCTAAATTCATTTATTTCTAAATTATTTTTCTCTTCTACCTATATTAATGGGGTTCACACTGTTAGACATACCACTTAACCAACCTACTTTAAAACATTTTATCCGAATTTCGAACTAAGCTCTGTTTGTGGTTACATCAATGCCTTAAATTTTAATCAAATGTAGTTGATGATGCTAACACTTGCCTAGAAGTCACCTTCTCTCTAGTCTAAAAGACTCCCAGGTTATAGCTTTCTGAAAGCACAGATTGTATGTTATATGAATTTGACGTACTTTGTCGTCTTTCTTACAATAAAGTTTTGTAACCACTAAATTGGTACCACCACTATAAATATATTTTAAACAGATACGTTTTATATCTCAACTCTAAGTAGATGAAATAAACAAGTAGCACATTGTACCGTCATAAATGAACTACTACCGTCAACTGCAGACTGTGAATAGCTTTTGTGATTCCCCCGGGGACGTTGCAAGTGAAATGCACAATACAGGATTTGATAGTTCCTATGTTAATTAACAAATTATTTTATACTATATATTTCGTCCATGTGGACACAATCGTATTTATATAATACTTACATTTCGATAGCTCTTTTAAGGGTTGCTTTTCTGATCCCGACTTGTTTATTAATTATCCAACCTGGAAATTCTGTCCAGGATTTCAAGCACAGCAGCCGCTCTCGCTAAAACTGCGCTACAAACTACCGAGACAATAATTTATAGTGTAGTTTTTTCCTTCTAAGTACGTCCGTTTTTAGTTTCACTACAAATGACTCTCGGTAGCTTATAGGTTAAAAAACCGACGTTATGATAGACGGTTTACGGGTAATAATCGAGGTAACTAAACTACCTACCAACACGTACCTACTCTTTTAATGAATAGATTTACTATCATACTGATGGCGAAATTCATTCAAAGACCTTCATTTGTCAAGCAATGTGAGCCGTTCAATTTTACATACTATCGATAATAATATCAAGAAATTATCTCTTATATAAACCCGTCGTAACACTTACTTTAATGATTACTGACTCGAAAATTATGCCCGATCTTAAATTAAAGCATACCCCACGTTTTACTTTATCCCTAAATTACAATTTCTGCACTTGCTATTGAAGTTGTTACTTCTTCACAAATTCTTGCACAAATCAGCATTTATACAATAAATTCAGTAATTAGTTGAGTTTCTTCGACTTTATAACACGTCTCAACATTTACACAAATATTGCCATTGCAAAGATTAAATGCACATGGAATAGACTTCATAATTTACTATAAAATTTATTTCGACTTGATGTTAGGGTTCCAAAAATAATCATGACACGGTTTTTTAAATTACGTAATAGTCAAATGTATTGTTATTATTATTTTTTACATTATATGCAAGAATGAAAATTATGCTGTATGAAAACAGAATTGAATTCAGGGCTATGGCCTCTGCTTACGCAAGAGAAAGAAAAGCACGTAACCTAATACTTTCTGACTTTCTTCGAGAACTCATGAAACCAAAATTGCCCATTTAACAAATAATTTAGAATTAATGCCACTAAATACTGTACTCTAATTTATAATTCAAATTTGAAACAAAAAGTAAATCACGAATATTAATACGAGAGCAATCAAAATTACAAACTACGCTCAAAATCCCAACGGTTTTACACTCTACCGTTTCCATACACCACTATCCGTGCGCGCACTAATGAAACACATTAATAACATCTGTGCTCACTAAAATGTCTTTTGTTTCTTGTGCGATTTCGGAAATTGTACCCCTCTTTTGTTTTGTTACATCCAGTTAATAACTGGGTTGAACGAAATATTGTTTACAAAACATTATGGAAAAGGTCTCATGGTCTCAAATTTGAATTTATGACGTTTGGTATATGCGTATGACTTGAAATGCTAGCATGCTGTAATGCAAGTTTTATATTCATGATAAAAATGCTAGTAGATATGTTGTTATTTGCATTAGTTCAGTTCATTCATGCCATCAATATCTTTGGACACTAGATCAATTTCACCTACAAGCTGGACAGACAAGGCTCTTGTTCGGACTTTCCTTTCAGGGTTAAGAGAGAGACGGCAGTTGCTTCCATAAAAGTCAAAATTGTAGGAGATTATCATTTACTTTCATATCAACATCTATTTACACAATATTTAGATAATCTCACAATTTTTAGAGTACAATTTAAAGCTCAACCAGCAAATAGATTCACTTTAAGTTATTATATGGTAAACACGAGAGAAATTTGAAACCTTTACTTGGGATTAAATGAAACCACCCTGAAAAATAAACGACGATTTATACAGGGAAAGAACTCTATGATTTGCATTCTTTTCCTCATCTAATAATCAAAATCTAATAATAAATCAAGGTGGCAGTCGTGTTTTCTTAGCATCGGTACCGGTCGACTTCACCGGCACATCCCTCCCTCTCAATTAATATCAGTGCCGGATGCCTTTACTCTTTTCTTATCTCTTTTTCCTGTTCCTTTGTTTCGTTTTTTTCTTCAAGTGACGCCATCAGAGTTCAAGACGTTTGTAGCGGCAATTGAAAATAGTATGATAAAAATTATTTTATTATTATATAAAAAATTATCTTTATAGTTATTTTTACATTCTCTTGTTCATTTGTACTTTCCCTAAATCCACGTGGTGATGAAGAAAGAATACAAGGGTGTCGTAAAATACGCAGACGATATCACTGTGAGAGAAATAAAACCCTGTACCAACCTTTCTGGCCAGCGTGGAACCCGTAGGCCAAAACCTCCCAACATTGGGAGAGGCCTATGCCCAGCTCTGGACTGCGATAGGTAAATCGATTGTACTTTTGTCATGGAGCTCTGATCTTGATATAATTTTATGCTCAAAATTCCACCAGTGACGCGAGCCCTAAATCGTCAAACATCTTTCTATTTAGCATCATCAAAAACGGAAATAATAACACGATATTATTTTTATTTTATCGACGGTCTTGATTCGCCAAGTAATTTTCTCTTAATGACCATATTATTAAAGATAATGGTATACTTAACAACTAATCTCACAATCATCCTCACAGGTGGGATCACAAAAACAAATTTTCAATTTTAACAAATCATTCAGAAGTCAAAACAAAGAAGAAAGAACCATTAAAACGAAAGTTCTGATTATTTGCCATTATAATTGGAGTAATATCTAAGTTGTAATACGAAAAAATTTTATTTTTTGTTCCACGGTCGGAAATCACTTAATTTCGCCATTCATTCAATTAGGGATTGCTTACAATGATCACGATTATTTAGAGGATTTTTTATAATGGGCGCTTCTGGGTTCTGTTATTACATATTTCATTGTTTTAATTATTGTCTTTTCCGGTTTCTTCTTCGTTTGATCATCTTTTTGTATTTGTTCTTAAAATACTTTATGTTAATTGTTTTGCATTTACTTTTATAAATTTTGTTTAATGTATCTGTATATTTATTTACTCACGGTTGATATGATGTTTATTATTTTACTGTTTAACTTTATAACTATTTCACCAGAGACCAAAGTCAGAGACAATCAATGAATTAATCAATTAGCCCGCCGCAGTCCACTGATGGACATAGGTCTCTCCCAATGTGTGCCATTCCACCCGGTTCTCCAACTTCCGCATCCAGTCTGTCCCAGTCACCCTTTTCAGGTTGTCAGTCCATTTGACTAGGGGGTGTCCTACCTTCCAAAGCCAGATACTAAAAAGTCAATTAGCTACGACTCACTGAAACGGAAAATTAGGTATTACTGCTTTTTGAATAATTTAGGAAATTAATAACTCTGTTATCGAGGGACTATAAAACATAAGAATTTCGTTATAATTTCAAACTTAAAATAATTCTTCAAAATATTATTAAAATACTCAATAGGGCAAGCTAAAACATAAGTGTTTAATTTCTGAATGGCACTAGATATTCTGAAAAATGGAAATAATGTTATTTGGAAAACTATCGTATCGTTATAATAACAGTAAAATAACTTGAAATGATTTATTCGCTATATTCATGGAAACTGATGGGTACTGTGGTTTTTAACTGAGAGTGGAGAATATTTATTTCCGTAGTAGTTATTTCAGTGTCAGACTGACCACTGTAGAATACCAAACGAAATTTCAGGTTAACTTTATTTCTATATTGAGTGAATCTCAATTCACTAATTGGATGAAGGTAAGGAGATACATAATAGAATATAAGTATTTTACCCTACTTGACTACTCAACACTCAGACCACGATAATGTAGACTAAAAATAACAATATTTACAAAGCCGAATAATAACAGAGCGAATCAAAACTAACAGTTTCACAGGCTGCTTCCGATGAAACGAAAATACTTCATAAAATAAATACTAAAATAAAATAACTTTTAATTGAAAAGCAATCCAGCGCTAAAGTTGTTTGCGGTACACCACCCAAACAAAGGAAATCCAAGTTGAAACACATATACATGACAAACAATATCCAAATGTTGGCCCTGTGAAATATTCCGAACAAGCGTAGTTTGTGAGTTCTATTTGAACAAAATAATCACATTAGTTGGGCAAACATTTGTTGTTTTTGTGCAAATATTGTAACACTCCATGCGTGTTATTTGGTAATAGATACGATTTGATATTTGGAAGACCGTTTGCATTTTATGGTGTATATTGTAAGAGATAATTTCACACGTGACTAGGAATAGCTGCTAGGTTTTTGAGTTTTCCTTAGTGTATAACTTTGGTAGATGGATAGGTACTTCGGTAAATGTCCAAAGATTAGGTTTAGGTACTTGTCGCCTCTTTTAAATCTTTCATAAAATTTTGAGAGTGCCTTTCACAGTATTATTTATTTACAGAATACAAATGTAAAAAATTCAAAGTACTAACTGACGCTCTTTGTTGTCTAGGCTTCTTCATTATAATTTGAAAGTAGTTACAGTTGTTATAGATCAAATTTTTATAGACTGTAAACACAAACAATACAGTAATAGGTTTGTGATGAAATTTAGTAAACCGGTACATAGGAATATCACTCTGACGACCCTACTCACTAACAGAAACACAACGTTAGGACGTGAGTAGAAAATGAAATTTATTTCTCAATGATGTGTAGTCACTATGAAGAGCATGAAACTAACAATATTGAAGCAGTAGGTAATAATTTTTTGAATATATAAAACAGTTAAACGAGTATAGTTTGTTGGTGAGTATTTCTCAAAACAATTCTACGTAACGAAACGTAACGTAACGAAATATTGTTACAAATTACAAAACTATTTAGTTACAGCTGAGGTTACCCCTTCAGCTGTAACTAAATAGTAAACATAAGGCTGATGGTTATAAGGATGGCAAAGATTGTGACATGCTTTTTGATTCCATTCAGACTAGTATCAGTTGCTTTAACCCGTCCAATTGGCACTTTGAGCAATATGTGCAAAAGAAATATTATCAATGGAAAATATACCGCTTTTTAAGAGGAGAGAATAGTAAATAGTAACGTAGGAATATTTTTTCACGTTATTTTTTTTATTACAAGGTAGAATCTTTACGAAATTCTGCATTTAGGAGACAGAGAAATTGATTTCACTGGCCCAAGAAGTTGTAAAACTACAGTTGGTACCTCAAAACATTTCAATTGCCCTGACTACATCATGTGGTCACACTCGGTCAGTCGTCAGCGTTTATGAAAAACTTTAAAAAAATAATAATTATGGACATCACTCATCAGCTGAGTGTATGCAATTACGTTCTGATTAAGCGTATTACTCGCTCCATAGCCCGCTGTGCTTCTTTTAGTTTATGGACTAGCCCTACCATCAGTGTCCACGTTCCGTCATCGCAAGTCATAACAGGTAGAACGCACTGGTCAAAGGCCTTTGTTTTCAGGCATTGCGGTAGGGGGGAAGTGAAGACTCGACGTAGTTTGCGTTTTCTGCCCAGCCCAGTCAAATAATTCTGGCTAGTTCTTTCTCGAAGTTGTTTTTACCGACCTGGATAACCTGGCCCAGGTATACATATTTTTGGACAACTTCGAGCATCGCCCTATCAATGGCAATTGTTCTCGGAGCAACATGTTCGTTGAACATGATCTTGGTTTTATCCAAGTTTACACCGAGGCCGAAGGTGTGAGATGTACCTACTCATCGTTTATGTTGATACCCCGCCCAGTCCAATTCAGAGTCTTAAAGATGTCCTCCAATGCATTGGTGAATAGTTTGGGGATATAACATCCCACTGCCTGACTCTACGCTGGAGGCTAATGGGTTTCGTCTTCTGGTCTTGGAGCTGGACGGACATTGTGGCAGTGTCATATAGGCATCTCAGCACCTCGATATATCGCCAATCGATACGACACCGCTGCAGGGCATCCAGAACTGCCCAGGTTTCAATGGAGTCGAAGGCTTTTTCGTAGTCCACAAACGTCATATACAGCGGCTTATTGTATTCTTGACTTTGTTTGCAATTTGCCGAACAGTATGGAAATGGTGCACGGTGCTATAGCCTTTTCGAAACCCGGCTTGCTCCTGAGGCTGGAATTCGTTAAGTTTACCTGTGAGGCGATTTGTAACGACTCTCGAGAACAACTTGTGGACGTGGCTTTTAATAAATTTTAGACAAAATGAGGTAATAAAAAGTTGATTTTATAAAAGTTTTTTTCTAAATATGTATGATGCTCATCATATGTACGTAACTGAAGAGATGAGTAACTGAAGACTTACCGTTTTGTGAAAAATGGCTATTAAATTTCCTGCCACGAAAAAGTAGTCACAGTGAACACTACGAGTACACGTTTTGACATTGTTTGAAGTTTACGCGAATGTTACTCATTGAAATAAAACCACTTTTTAACGGATTCGACCGTGGTATATTTAGTATTATTTACATTAAGCCCTAAACTAAACCAACTAAAACTCTCGAAAACTAAACTAAACATTTAGGAGATATCAGACTAATAACCATCATATTGAAGCTATTTTTATCCGTGTAAAAAAATAATGGATTAGTTCAGCAAATATTATGAGAAAATAGAAATAAAGCTAGTAGGTATGGAAATAAATAGCTAATGTGTAGTAACTAAAGAGTAAATGAAAGTGACTAATTTTTTTTTAGCATAACATTGTTGTAATTCCTTATGAAACCTCATAATGTAAAATCACTTTGGTAAAGAAACTAACGTTAATGTAGGCGGTCGACATTAACGTTAGTTTCTTGACGCAAGAAGATAGACAAGAAATATAACAATCATTACGTTGTGTACCGCATTTATGAAGTAGTCATTAATCATTATATATATAATCATTCGTCTGATTTGATTTGAACCGACATCGTCCATTTGTCTATGCGGAGTTACTGCCCTTGTAGAATATACTATACACTAAAAGAGTTTGTGTATACAATGCACTTTGTAAATTTTTGCTATTGTGTTATGCAAACCGAATACCTTGCATATTATGAATGCTGACGATAGATAGCACTTTGTACCTACATATGTTTAAACGCTAACTGACAAATGCCTGTCGTGACAAAGAGTGACACTGCATTTGAAGTTTATTTGTAGTGAAGTTTGTTCACTAGAGTTAATTTTGAACACTTTATAATTGACGGAGTATAGAAAAAGTAGGAATACGGTTCCAGAATTCCTGAAGTATAAGCTGAATGATGTTGTCATGTCACAGTTCAATATTATTAAAACAAATCTTAATCAAAGCGTACGACTATTGTGCCTTGCTTCAAGTGATCACCTCGTCATTTTCAACGAGGTTTATCTGTATTAAATTAATTTAAAAAACAGCAGTGAGCCACAAAAATACCAAGCATGATATACTGTGCCAACTACGGTTTAATTGTTCTTAAAACCTTCAAACAAAAGACTGAGTAAAAAAGTCTAATATTTGAGACATATATCACCAACAGAAGCTTATCTCAGTTAACACGATATACGCATAGTATATAAGTAGAGATGTCACCCATAATCTATTTAGCACAGGAACATGCATATTTTACAACCTAAACAGCTTCTTATAGTACAAGATGTGCAGTTTAATTATTACATTCAGAATGACTCATTTAATACTAACGTGAACAGTTAATCGAAAAGCCAAATCTTGAAGTTACTATGGTCTGTGATACATTTAGCAACACCCGCTATTGTCGAACGTCTGGAAAGAGTACAACATTTTATAAATCAGAATAATATTATTTGTTTTACGCGACTACCACAGAAATCTACATTAAATTCACCCTACATACTGTTTTGATATGTTTTACTATTGGCATGCAAGCATTAACTAGCCACTATACCGAATCACGAGTGACTATTTATAGACTTTTATCGATCCTTACACTCCGGCATCCAAAACCTCAAGTTTTCATCAAGAAGATTTTTTCATGAAGAGTCAAGACGAATTTAGTCCAACATAATTATATATATATAATGGTTATATCAACTCAGATAATACAAATTCTTGAATAACAGTTTTCATAACGTTTCAAGCATCCGTATTTAAAAAAAGGTATTATTGTGTAATTATTTAGAAATGTAGTTTTAAAACCATTGTTATGTTAATTAGTAAACAAAAATATATATTTAATAAATCATTTATTTTTGTACGTTGAATAAAAATTATTTATTGTTATTTAAAAAAAGGTTATTTTGTGCTGAATGAGTATTGTGTAAATTAAAAAAAGCTTTTATCGTCAATGAAGTGGACAGAACAACTGATGACGTGGAAAATTCTGTTGTTTGACACTAGTTGAACAATAAAATTGATCTTTGTTTATCTGCATATACAACTAAAGCAGATAGCATATAAACAATTCTATTCTAGTTCTTAAACAAGAGGCTGTACTTGTTTCACAATAGATCTAAATAGGTCGCTGCAGCTCACAGACTTTTGTTAACGCTACGTAGAATATATAAAATCTCAGCTACATTTATGTCAACGTCTAATCCCATGTTCTCTAGGTTACACATCAGTTATTTTAAACTAACCTGTAATGACGTCACAAAGATAATTTTTCATGCTTGATAGCTTTTACATAAAAGTTTATTTTTATGTTTATAACTAGCTAATGCCCGCGGCTCCACCCGAACATGTAGTTAGTTATACCATCAACATAGCTTATGTCGTTCCCCAGGTTGTAGTCTATCTTTGTACCAATTTCATGAAAAACGGTTGAGTCGTTTAGATGTCAATCGATTTACGTAGGCGATCAGTGTCACTGATTTTAGGTACGTAATTTATCGAACCAGTTTCGATAAGCACCGAATGTGTGATGGGTTCACGCTAGTTTAGTACACTGAATACGGATTCAGAACGATCACAGTACAATTTCTTTTTAAGCATCCCTAGGTCATACATAGCTGGGTTCTGATTTTATTTGCCTGTAAAAGTGTATATGTATTAGAATATATTCATTATCATTGTAATAATTCCGTTCTCATCCTCAAAAATATCCAGCTATTACTTAGTTCTCCATTAAGCATGGTCTCCAAGACACCAAGCCTGTACTTCTTGGGTAGACGGATCCTGGTAGGAGAGGTAGACCTCTCCTACCAGGATCCGGCGGGGACGCTATATATTACTTATTTGTGTTCGAAGTTTAATTATAGAAGTAAATCGATGTCTTTAATAAAAGACTGGAAGTAACACACTATTTGGTTGAAAAGAATGAGTGTAAAAATGTGAGACTAAGTGAACTACATACAGCAATGAACTAGTGAGTGGTTTCATGCATGCGCGATTGTAACGAAACGTTCAGTAAAAGAATGTAATTTATTTCGACTCCCTTTTATTTATTTTCTCGGTTGAAAGAGATGGTACATTTTGTGTTTGCGTTTATACAGTTCAGCAACTCTTCGTGTTTGCCCTTAATTGCCTTAAAAGCGTTGCCGACACTTTGAAAACCTAAAGCATAATGGGATCTGAATAGCAAAACCTTGCTTGTTTGTTCTTTTTCATTAAGTAATAGTTTAGGTACTTATTCATAAAGTTGGTGAGATTGTTGGGCAACTCAACTCCTTTTTGAGTTTTCTATTCTCCCATCCTCTTTTCTTCGTGTGTTGCAACTGTTTATCAATTAAGCTGTCGTCCATTCACTCTTAGATGGGCCCTGTGGGTACTTAATGTCAGATAGGGAAAAAAATCGAATAGAAATCATAATATCCTACATACCGCAAAGGCCCGATCAAATGTGTTGCTGCCCTATTGAACAATAACCCTCCATCTTACGGAAAATCGTAGTTAAATAACATTTGCGTGTAAAGTTCATATTTTTACTTGTAAGTAGGCCGCCAGAGCTAGCTAGCTTGAAATTGGTAGGTAATGCGTGAGTAATAACATAAATTGTAAGTGTTTATAGCATTAACTAGTAAGCTCTTATAGACTTGAGTTATATGCTTGCTTATCACCTTAGCTTAGACATAAAATAACATGAACCAAAGAAATCTAATCTGACTTCATTTCTTACAATTTTTCATTAATTTGGGCAAAATTCGAATGAAATGAAACACCCATACAAGTTATACACAATTTGTGAAACTACTTTTGATTAGATGATGACTAAGAAGCATTAAGTGCTAAATTTTAAACAACCATATGTACATAATGTGAAAAATGCATTTTTTTTCTCTCCATTTTCTTCTATTCTATTATTTGTATATATATATATATATATATATATATATATATATATATATATATATATATATATATATATATATATATATACACATATATATGGTGGGCTTAAACCTATTGATTGCTCGTTAATTAAAATTTTGCCACACACTCATGCCAATTTATACGAACTGTTTGAAACTGCCAGTTTAATCAAAATATCTTAACGTATTTGGCGGCCACAACAATCATTTAATATTTTTAAATTATGATATGAATTTATCTTTTAAGTAGCCGGTATACACTGCAATTGAAATGTTAGCATACCCTTTAGATAACTGTAGCGAAACTTACACTGTGAACGTACCTTAGTATCGCTGACGAGAATATATTGTGTTTATTAAACTAAGCTAAGCAACTGTTCTCTGATTAATGCGGATGCCGAGTACTCCATATAACTAAATCGTGAGGTGCCAAATTAGTTGCCAGTTACTACAAACTACCTCTGGACAATACCAAGTTTACCTACAGCTTCCAATTATTCTGAACTATTGTGCCTAAGTTTGATATCTTAGTACGAAGTTAGTTAGAAGAGAGAATAGAGTATTGTGCGATGCTTAGACTGCCAAGTGATGTTTAATTGTAAACTGGAAAAGCACATTCGTCGAATTATAAACGCTGTATGTATCTATAAATACAATAAAATTGCAACCGATCGATGTCTGTACATGGAAATATACAAGAAAAACTGTTATGGGGGGATTTTATAAATGTAATAGAAGCCAAAACAACGTTTGTTGGAATTTTTGTCTGTTTGTGTATCGGTTTTTCTATGCGTTTGTGCACGCTAATCTCAGAATCGGTTGCACGGATTTGGTTGCGGTTTTCATTAATTGATTGCGGAATGCTTCACTTAACATTAAGTGTTTATTATGTCAATAATAGTTAATCAAGCCCAACATTTATGATGTGTAAATAAATCGAACCAATAAAACAGCAAAAATACTTAAAAGAAAAGATGATTTCGATCATAGGAATATGAAAAACTTTGAGAGGCAAGAGTGGAGATATATTGTGTATCACCCTGTTGAGGATTATGTTTAAAATATGATATAATAAATATTTTATTGAACGTCGATATTTGGAAAAAATAATAAATTGGTCTTATATCTGAGATTAAAAGAACTAACTAGGCCTATATTCATTATTAATTAAATCATCATCATTGGTTTTATATCTGAGATTAAAAGAACTAACTAGGCCTATAGTCATTATTAATTAGATCATGCAACTGCTGTAACCGTCTGCAAAGGAAATGTCATCTGATTTGAAGCAGCTGATTTGCTAATTAGAAGATGTGTAGTAAAGTAGCCGTTTGATTAAACTGCGATGCTATTGCTCATGCTGATGATGTTTGACGTTTCATCAATAGTTCACGATTTCCTCACTCTGAATTTCACTCAAAGTTAAAGCTTGAATTTTTGTAGAGTATCGTAAATATTTTAGGGTTTATCTAAATAAGTTCTTCACCATAGAATTTTATGGTCTACAATTTTTTTTTTGTCGTAAGTAATAGGTAGCTTATTGCCTTCAAGTGGGGACGTTGTCTTGGGCTGTGTACTTACTGTCGGATGGAGAAATCTATTTTATTCTTTCTTTAAATAAAAAAATGTATACGAAACGATATAATATATGGGATTATAAGAAGAATTGTATTCTTATTTTTTCGCCAAATTAATACTTCCAGTCAATTTTGCTATCGAAACTGTTTGTCACCCCAAACTTTATGTAAAATCAGCCGATATAATGCTGTGTATCACAAATAAACCTCAAACAAAATTTAGTATTCTGATTATTATATGTAAACTAACAAAATTCGTCGAACATAAAACGAAACATGCATATAATGCGATGTAGCAAGCATTGTTAGCTATCAATTATCACTTATGGTCAAGCGAATGATAAATTAGGCAACATTAATTACCATGTTACCAATGATACAGCGGCAGTAGGATTGGGTGGACATGTGAACCATATTACACACACAACTGTATTAACTGATAGGTATATAAATGCATTAATTGATTTTACGTTTCTGAAATTGCTTTCGCACAAAATAAATCTAAAACTGGCCAAGTGAGAGCTGGATATAGTATAGTTTAGTTGTTGTATAACGTCTTCATTTATTTTTTATTCGGTTTTAGTATTTCTTGTTGAACATCATCTCTAGAAGTTTCAACTGTCTAGCTATCACGGTTCATGAGATCAGCCTGATAACTGACCAAAGGATAGTAGAGCTTTAGTAATAGGGTTCCATTCTTACAATTTGGGCACAGAGCCCCGAACATAATGATGAGAAGAGAGAGTTGAAGGGAGTCTTAAAGTGTATGGTCCTGAAGACAAAAAAAAAGAAATATACAAAACTATAGCATTATACAATACCTTGACTTTCATTGAAGAAGCCAAGCACCATGATGACGATGACCACCACGCCGATCTTGAGCCGGTAGCTGATGCTCATTGTATGCATGTCGAATCGCCTGTTCGTCATGGATCAACCACGACTCATCCATTCATTATTAAGTTTCGTCTCTTCACTGTACTGCTGGTATTGTTTACTTGAATACATCATCTGGAACAAAGAAAAAAATTAATGAATTGAGCAAAAGAAGAAATATGTTGGTTTTGTATTGAACAAAACATAACTTCTTTCTTATCTCCTTTTCTTAAACTTATCTTATCTTATGTTCTTGCCCTTCTACATAAGTCATGCTATCAACCCCGTCATAAAAATATATTACACATAAAATATAAACAGTACTACATTTATTATTTTTAACTACATATTGAAACTATATTGAATAATGACATCACTTGTACTTTTCCACACTTTATTTTATTTTTATTTTTGACCTGACCGGTTTCACCTCACGGCATTATCAAATTGATAATGAGATAATGATTTAATGCCGCGAGGTGAAACTGGTCAGGTTAAAAATAAAAATAAAATAAAGTGTGGAAAAGTACAAGTGATGTCAGTATTCAATATGTGTAGTAGATTCCACCAAGTGCCATCAATTTCCCGTATAAACAGTCGGAAACTATATTATTGACGTTTTAAGATAGGAACTACATTACCATTTGTTCGTATCGAGTTAAGACTATATGACAATTATTTTGATAAATATAATATACTTATTTGACATTGTTATATTACTTATGCTCATGAATTTGTGAGAGAGGCACCGGGGTCTATCATGATATGATTGTTCCAAATACCATCAACGTCGTTCATAATATTATGTTGCTTACGAAACTTTCTGCAAGGTTCAATAACTACATACACCAGACAACAAGCTAAAGGCATCACCGAAAGTTTCGTCCTTATTTCTTAGTTTGTTCCTTTATGATGCAAGCGAAAAGTTTCATCAGAAATAATGTCCTTCATTTATTTCACCCAATATTACGTCCGAAGTAGGTACTTTATATATAACAGAAAAGTCTCATACAACTAGTTAACAGTAAATTATCAAGCAAAGTTTTAGGCTTTTAATAGATTATGTTACAAAGTTACAAATTAATGTCGGAGTTGATATTTTAATGTAATATCGACATTTATCAGCTCTATGAGCTACCAGCTTAGGAGTTACATGATAAGTCATTAGTAATGTAATTATAGTTTGCATTTAAGCTATCTCGGTTGTTATTTCCATCGCCCTTAGCATTTGCTCAGTACACATTTAGTAATTGTATAAAGTAAAAAATAAATACACGAGCCATTTCATATTGAAGTGTAGGCCCGTGCATTAATAACATGATCTATTTTTATAATATTTTATCATTTCTTTATAACATGCTATTTCATTGAAAAAAAAAATCTATATTGTACTTAATAACTATTGAGGCATCAATACCTAAATGATAACAACGTTCTGTACTCCTACACTATTCATCACATCTTGAGCATCTCAACAATGTAAAATCGTCTCATCCTTTTACCTTCATTGACGACTATAGTTTGTGTCTAGTCTTACTTCATAGGGTAATTCCCTATGAATTAAGACTAGACACAGACTATAGTTGTCAATGAAGCCGTCACACAAGTGGAAACCATTCTAGAAACCAACAACCAACAACCAAATCTAGAAGAAACACATCGATTAGATATTTCATCTCCATCATTAAGGCATCAACAATATATTTATATTTTGGGCTAAAATATCCAATACTTTAAGTTAGAATACTCACCAATGTACATTTGACGTAAATTAATATAAGATCAGTAATATTTAATGCTGGAGAGTCATATTTACAATTTCAGATTTAAAAGCATTGTGCTCTTTCTATTTGTACCGCTGATGTTGTTACTTTCTGTTTCATTTTATTATTTAGGTATCGTTCGTTTATAAAAAATTAAATATGTCTTTAATTTAAACTTCATCTTATTATAAGGTATCGATTTTTTTAAATTGTATGACTTTATACTGACTTGTGATTTTTGTTTAACGCCTTTTAATATACCAGGTCAAAGTAAGTCAAAATTCCAATTATTACTCACCCTTTATTTTTCCTTTTAACAATTGTCACGCGATCTAGATCAGGACTTGAACTTGAGTTCAATTGGCATAATGACAAACATCATCCGCCTGAACCTAGGTCCTAGCATATATACTATGAAACAAATGGGTGCTTTTATCGTACTTTACTTATTTTATGTTTCTTTGGTAATCGTTTTACTCATTATAAAATTACCATTGATAAAATGATATTCTTATTATAATATTCATATACAGCTTATTATATTCATAGCCTGTGTGTTTAATAAATTCTATTAACATTTCCTCTTGGTTTGCAAAATTTTGAAATTAGTTTACACAGTGATTTAATTTCCGTGCTTTATCTTCTTTAAAATCTATACTTCCAAATATTGCAATTTTCCGCTAAGCTTCTCAAACAGTTTGCAAGCCTATAATGATTTGTGAAAATAATTTTGTGTTCCTCACATAAGCGAAATTTATATTAGATGGGATAGGATA
The DNA here is from genome assembly GCA_949126895.1 of Eilema caniola. Taxonomy (NCBI): domain Eukaryota; kingdom Metazoa; phylum Arthropoda; class Insecta; order Lepidoptera; family Erebidae; genus Eilema; species Eilema caniola. Next base: position 6,831,929 of record OX421460.1, on the reverse strand, counting down.
TAACCATGACTCAAAAATATTGTAACTCGTAAGCTTATAAAGATAAAGTAAACTTTTTCAATCTTAATACTAAAAGTACAAGTCATTCTGGTGATCTGTACTACAGGAATTGACCTACCTCAGAAACCAGACCCTCACATATACTAGATTGTTCAAGACTACATGGTTTCATTAATGTAAGCTTTATAATCTCCAAACTCTTACATGTCAGATATGTGAGGAAAAATTATTATTATTATTATTTACCAGCTTGTCTATATATATTGATAGATACATAGAAAATTCGTTAGTTTACTCCAACAGATTTACAGTAGGAATAGTAGGTAGTATGTATAAAGTTTCATGTACAACAACACACAATGGACTTTTGTTAAATATTAATATATATTTACAATTACACCCTTAAATCCGGAATTGATGATGTTGTACAGTATTTACACTTGAACGTCAAGTATATTATCATAGTTACCTTTAATACCAAATTTGATGGTTTTGCTATGTTTAACAGGAACAAAGTTCATATTCTTACTTCTCTCCGAAATATTGAATAAACATTTTTGTTATAAAAATATAATAGCTACAAAAATCACGGACATTAAATATCCAGAAGAATATTACACTCAAGAGATTGATGTATCTTGTACTGTAGTTACGACGTTCAAGACTAATATAAACTTTATTTTTACTACAGAACTTATCTCAAAGTTTAACAGTTTTTTGTTAATTTGCTTTATCGTTTATGCTCCTTGTGCTGCTTTAGTTGTTTAATAAGAATTTACTGTTGAAAAGTGCTAAAAGTTAAATTCTCGTACTGGTGATTATAAATAAAGCAATTCAACAGTTCGTGATTAAATTAAATGAATCGTAGGAATATTTATTCAATACCCAGTCTACAATATCAATTATGTATTCCCAAATATTTACTTTGATTAAGGAGGCACACTTTAATAACGTGCAAGATCCAATCACATAAATCTGATACTGAAGTTGTGGATAGAGCGATTAAGTAGGCGTCTGCCTGTCCAGTCTGTTCGTGCATTTATTTTGTAACTCGAGAAACATTGACCTAGTTATACATTCCACGTTCTATATCACATTTCTCATCATATAGAAAACTAGTCTTTTAAATATGTTAACTGATAATATAACTATTATGAGTTAACTTGCCAATCATACAGTAACCCACAGGATTACAAGATTCTTACAAGACTGAAGAGATGCTTTTAAAAAAAAAACTACGTAAAATTAATCGTTCATAATAAAGATAAGCATAACCTGCTCAAGCGCTGTCGTCGTTAACGATTCAAACGATTCATAACTTTCAGCCTAAGATTAGTCTCTAACTAAAACTTTTCAATTAGTAAGTTCAGTAAAGAAAGTGGTCTCGAGTTCCTTCGGGCCATTAAAGCAGTCTTTTAGAATCGCCAACGTGCAAGTTTTAATGTCTTTCACAGATTCTCTTTGCCGAGCACGGTTTAGCACGCAAACAAAAAAATGGTTAAAACCGCTGTGAATATTAAAGGTGCTTAATAATTTACAGTTTTGTTTTAGAATAAAAACTATTATCTTGCTCCTAGCTACTGATATCGTCACAATTTTTAAATGAAATGAAAATAAATAAATGAAAAATAATTGTTATTAATCACTGCGTAATCTTATAATATTTTACTGGTATGTGAACCTAGCAACAAAGTCTATTTAGAATCTGACTTTATTCGTGTAACCTCCACAAGTTAATAAATAAGTTAGTTTAGACTAGTAGTTTAGTAGATTTAGACTTAAAATCTAAGAGAACTACCTTAGATTTTAAGTCAAGGTGAGGTAATTTTGTTATAGGGGCAAAATTATTTTCTTATCATTTTAAAATTGTCACTAGTTGTTCCGAGGATTTATCTTTTTCTTCTCCCTATGGCTTATACCGCTTTTGTGGAACTGATTTATCTGTTGAGTTCAGGCTCCCTTAACCTCTAGAGGCAAGCTTTCACCAGGATCTTGTCAGTCAGCAGGTGTTTCCACCAGCAGGTGAGGCTGACTTGGTCTGATGACGATGAAATAAATCGTTCTATAAAATAATCATAAAAAATGCGATACGTTGCTTGATACTCAACTGGTAATTTATTATTTATCTTAAAGGGGAACTACAATCTTCTACTTTACTTACTCGTTGAAGTTCATTAGACGTCGATTAAAATACCAAACTTTATGGCCATGGCTTAGATTAAACTAGAGTAACTTTATGAATCAGTACTCATAAAGTTACTCCAGATTAATTTAAGCAGTTTCTGAAATATAAAAAGCCTTAAGGCATTAATTGTCATTTGCTTTAAGAAAACGTAATATATGAACATCTAGCAATATTTATAGACACACACACATAATAAAAGGTGAACGTAGGTATATAAGTGAGTTTTCGTTGCCGCCCGAGTCACTTCCATTCTCTCGTGCAAGCAAAAAAATTATCTGAACAATGTCGTTATGAAGAATTTTTGTTATACACTTTTGCACTTATTTCCAGAGGGAATAGTACTGTGCCCCTGTTTAGAGCTTCAGGCTTTTATGGTAAGTGTAAACTTGTAGTGAAATTTTAGTGAAGGCTTTAGAAGGAAGATTTTCAGATGTTTAAACTCTGCAGCTTTTTGCTTTTCAGTATTGTAGGTAAGTAGTTGCTTGGACCAATTGTAACAAAGAAACTTTTTCCTTCAACTTTAGTGTATGTATGGAGCCACAAGTGGAGATACACCTGATGATTGATGAACAGGGCTCTGGTTTTCCTGTTGAAGTTTGAAGGTCAGATGACAGACACTCCTTAAAAGCCCAAATACACTATATGGTGCCAAGGAGGAATAGGACAGCGGATCCGGGGCTTTAAATTATTAGCTATAAAGACAACGGGATTGACGTTCGAATATAGTAGAGAGAACTATGAGTATATAAAGAGTTTCAAAGAAGTTATTAATAAATTCACGCTTTCGACATCATTAAAACTAAAAATGGTGTTTATACCTTCCATCTTAATTTGTTAGAGTTTTATAACACCGCTAAAATATAAAACTACAGGCTCATTCGTCAGTTTTTAGTTGTGTAGCACCTAACAGAGTCATTACAGCTTCAATATCTGACCATGATCACTTTCAAGCTTAGTACGAGTATATTTTTCCATATAATAGCATTTTTTTCTTAACAGGCTTTTACATAATTTTCAGATATTTTTTAATTCATATATATAAATTATTTTCATTCTTTACATCCGCCATACAATTTAAATGTGCCATACTGACTAAACCGGCACAACAAGATTGGATACAAAGTATTTCGAGCCTACTACTGCAATCTCGTCCCTCTCGTCTAATGTACGCTATAACCCTCAGTCATACACCGATGGTGCTCATTTGCTTAAGTCATAAAATCCTAGAAAACCAGATTTTAGACTCACCACGAAACAGAATCTTAAACATAATATATCTAAATCCATCCATATGCAGCGATTACTGAGCCACGGTTTCATATTTACTTGACCCAAATCCGGGCATTCTCCTTAAACCCCTGGTAGCATTACAAGTGTTGGAAGTAAGAAAATAACAAAGAGCGAGTGCAAGTTGTAATTTAGGAATATGTAGCTTAGTGTTTGTGTTTCTGCATCTCGCCCCTTTATTGTTCATGTTACTACATTCGAACGTATACAAGTTTTTGCTGAAAAAATGTGTCTTTGTGAGAATATCTGATATAAATCTTGCTATTTGTTAGAAAGTGTAAATGAATGGCTTAGTTTATAGGCCATAAGTGAAAGGTGTTGAGTAATTTTTGTTCTTTTACAAGTTTTTCCTGTATTATTTTAATGTTGATTTTAAATAAATTTCACGTATGTGAGAAACAAGTTGTCATTAGTATTGGTACCTATTCTACATTTTTGCTACCTGGGCCTTGTAACTAAAATTAAATTGCTAGTGTGAGAAATAAGTATAGTCGACATTTCTCAGTGAAATACAAATATTGTTTGCTTTTATTGAATTGATTTGCAGTTGTTTTTAAAAACAACAATTCGTAATACAACCGACTCACAAGGCTCACTTTTGAATGAGAGAAGTGGAGGGGTCAAGGAGAATGAGGAGAAAATCACTGAAGTCAAATGATCTACGCGAAGATGATGTTTGTTACAAAGTCACAAAATGAAAAGTGTGGCAAACAATTTATTTGAAATTCACTAACACGCTACACCCACATATTTAGTACAACAGATTTTTTTATACCAAACAGGCACCATCAATTTTTTATCCACATCTTAACTCCTCGGATACACACAAAACGTTATTGGAAAAGATCGCGTAAGCCGCTCTTAAGGAATCTCGAGAATTTATTCATGATGTGCCTAACAAAGAAGGGAAAAATGTTTTTCTCCGCACATGACGGACAGCGAACAAAAAGTTCTGAGACAGATATTTGGAATCTTGCGTCTTGCATTATTGATTGTTTATATGTGATATCAATTTTTCATGGCGTATTGTTGTTGGTTTTGGATTCGAAGATTAGATATTTTGCATTTTTGGTCAGTTGAGCTTTTTGTTTATGAAATTGAAATGTAACAATATGATATCCGTTATTAAGTCATTGTATATGCGCTATAGGAAATAAAAAGCACTAATTTTGCAGAAACTTTCAGTAGCAGTATTTGTGACTTGTTAGCAGACATAGTAGGTAGACTCGTGTAAGTAAAGAGATAGATAAATCTTCTTTATTACACACAAAATAAATGGTATAATATTACTGAATTACATAAAAAAAATGGTTGTATAAGTTTGTCAAGATTCTTAGTGTAGTTTGCAATTTCTTCTAAACATCATTTTAGCTATCAGGTTAGTCAGTGGACTTATAAAAATAAATGATTTCTACTTACTAAATAAACTATCTCTAACACTGTTCGAACACGAAAATGGAGAACTAAGATGAAATACAGTTTATGTAAAAAAAAAACATGCTGCTCATATTAATATATCGATATTACATAAGAATTGTGAAAATATGCCACTATTTGAAAGTAACCTACCCTACATAACATTTATTTCACATTCACCATAGATTTCAGAATGAAGTTAAAGAACCAAACAAACCGCAAATCGCAAAACTTTAGCACACAGAACATAAGATAAAACACTATAACGTGCCCATTTAGCAAACATCGTACCATATTTATTCATATTTGGATACACTCCAAATAGGTTTCGGGGTCCCGCGATCGTTTTATTTACGGCACGGCATATTTTAGGTTCTCGTGTATTTTAACGAGCGCAATGAAATTTTTTTTAAAGAAATCCATTAATAATGTTTTTCCAATAAGGTTTTATTATTTATATATTTAAATATCTTTAGATAATCTAGTGTTTACTTTTATATTTAAAGCCCAAGTATTTTTTTTTATTAACTTTCAAATAGTATATTATAACTTGACGTAATCAAAATCGTGAACAGAATATTTGACTTTTGCGATTCCCAGACTTGAAACTTGAACTTCGGTTATTACATCAACCTATTTATACTATCAAATGGCATAGTGCTTATCTAACTATCGAAGTTGAGCAAAAAGCAAATACTGGATTACCAATAAAATCTGCAAGTGAATGTTTCACCAAGACGATATTTAAAGTCGGTGTAAAGCAGTCGGACTCGGAGTGTATTTCCATCAAACTCAATCCATCACCGACGGTACCGACAACTGACGACAGAGAAATTAAGCATCTGAATCGTTTTTTAAACGTACGAGCCTTTCCCATCAATCATTCCATCCTTTGTAATTTTTCACTGTCTGTTTAAAAAATGGGCCGCCCTATATCCTAAGATCTGCATACAGTAAGCGGATGTATGAGATAGGAAAATGTTAAGAATGCGCGATAGGGATGCTGTTTTGTAGATTGATGTTTCTTGTTGAATACTTTTGTTGTGTATAAAATCCCTTAGGACTGCCATGGGAGCGACTATATCTAAATCGACTGTTTCAGTAAAAAAAATCCCGATGGATGACAAATTGATTGGATTTATTTTAGTGGAGACAGATACAGCAAACTTACCCTTCGCATTTTTACAAGTGTCTATGGGAGCTATTAATATTTAAGTAGTAAGAGAATTGACAAGATTTTTACAATTTCACACGAACGTAGTGTGGGCTTGGGTACAGATAAAGCGCATATAGATAAGAAGCTAAAAGATTACTCACTATAAGTAGGCCTTTTTTAAAATTCAATCACGGTTTTGAAGCATTGTAATTCTGTCAAGGACATAACGGCGGATAAAAATAGATAGAGATAGGTAGAATCCAACCGTCATTCAAAGCCCAAGAGAAAAACTTCGGCTCACCCCGACAGGTATCACATTTCTTTATAAAAGTACTTTTTGACGTTTAAAGAAATAATGATACTAAAATTAGTGGTTTCACACTATGTCGCACTTTAGTGAAAATTTGAAACATATCATTATATCCATGAATAGATTTTCAATATGATAGTATTAAATTTTTCTGTGTGTATGATATGTACGCTTAGTTTACCTGTATAGTTCTCTTTATCATACATGGTTGTTTTGTTTTCTGTGAAACATTTTAAAGTTTCGAAAATAAAGTGCTATTTTTAATATCTATTTTGAACAAGTACCGTCGCTTGCAGAGTGTTTTATCCTTTACTAGAAAAATTACATTTCGAGGGAAATTCTTTGTGACCCAAAGTCTATTGAATACGCTTAAGCTTCATCGATGCGGTGTTTTATATTCCTCTAATATAATATACTTAGAAATGAGTAATAGATAGATAGATAGATAACTCTTTATTGTACACCAACATGAAATTACAAGAGACAGTAGTACGGATTACAGCAACTATTGTTGAATGCACAATGGGCGGCCTTATCGCTAAATGCGATCTCTTCCAGGCAACCGTGAATGCCGTTAATAGTGATATGTATTTTATAAATTTAAGTTATAACTATAGTATTTTCAAAGTACTGACATGAAATGAAACCACTGATAAATGGTTACCACGACATATGAACATTGAAGAATAAAAAGTAAATCCGAATAAGAAATATGAAAAGGGCATTATAAAAAAGTAGTATTCACATGAATCTACAAAGCGAATACGATTTTTTTTAGTAATATTTCCTATAAAAACTAGTCCAGCAACTGCATTATGGTGATTACAACCGAGACCAATGACGTCACGTGCGCTTTGAGGCACGGATCTATTGAAGTTTATAGGAATAGGATAACTAAATTACGTCACGCGCGGGTCGGCACGTTTCGACTCGACACATCTCAACCGAGACTATTCGTTAGTGATCTGGCATTATAATCATCTTCAGTGAGCTGAGCAATAAATAAACCCGATCCGATATCAAATTGTTCTAAAGTGAACTAACGAAAATCTAAGGATGATGTAAATATTCTCAACAAAGGAAAAAAGCTAAGTAAGAACACTGAAGCGAATACCATAGATGGAGAAAGAGGTAAGTTTGATGTGTCTAAAGGAATTATATTATATCGATTAAGATAGGAAAAAGTGAATGCCCAGGTGGGACTCGAACCCATGATCTTTCCCTTACAGGGGGAATGCTCTGACCACTGAGCCACCGGGCCAGCCAAGATCGTGGGTTCGAGTCCAACCTGGGCATTCACTTTTTCCTATCTTAATCGATTTGAAAAGTTAAATTTACTATAAATGCTTTAAAATTTCATTCAATTATTTGGGCGGAGTCATCAAAAAACAATGTTTAAAAATGATTGCAACATCATTCATTGTTTCCGATATTTCGTATGAATGTCGGTAGATGCCTCCCACCGTCGCCCTAAGAGGGTAGTATAGGAGAATTTGGATAGCTTCAGGTGTGGCCCGGTGGCTCAGTGGTCAGAGCATTCCCCCTGTAAGGGAAAGATCGTGGGTTCGAGTCCCACCTGGGCATTCACTTTTTCCTATCTTAATCGATTTGAAAAGTTAGCATAGTAAATGCTTTAAAATTTCATTCAAGGAATTATATTATTTAATAGTACATAGACTGCTTACATTACGGGAATAGGTTCCTGTTCATAGTAAGATCGGATCAGTTTTATACGCTAGTACAGCCACGAGTAACAGTTAACGTCTCAGCAACAAGTTTTCGTCTTTAAAATGACTTTGAGTATAATCACAGATCAAATTCCGTGCTGATTACAACAGTTTTACTTACGTCTGTTATCTGTTCTGTGTTAACGTTCAAAAGGTAACAAGCTAACATAAACATGTACCTTCTCGACAGCATTATGATTATCGTTATACCTAAGACTGTTCTTTACGGACGATATAAAAACAGTATTTAAAGGTTTAAGCAGAAGACAGTAAGAGGCGATAAAACCATTGTTACGGCTATATAAAACTCGGCAGATACTCAGCTCATTTCATTCGTTCATAAACGTTTCCAATTGAATGAGAACGAGAGAAATTCATTTTATTTGCACTTGAAATTCATTTTCAATAAACGATGTTACTTATTTATTTTGGAGGGGATTAGTATGTGTATTGGAGAAATATTTCTTTTACAACATTAGTCAATTTTTCATTTTGTGTAAATTTACGAGTATATGAAGGTCCATTTCAATCGTTGTTAATGGTGCAGGTAGTATTGGTGATATTTATTTTATTTCAAACATACATAAAGTATATTACGTATCTCGGTAGGGTACTTTTCTAGTCGCGCTATTTCAGTTCATGGGATTTGTACTCTATTTTCTTTTGGATTTGTTAGGACTTTGGTTCACCCTACCAGCTTATAATTTTTTCCTGTCACATCTAATATATAAAATTCTCGTGTCACAGTTTTCGTTGCCATACTCCTCCGAAACGGCTTGACCGATTTTGATGATATTTGTGGGCATATCGGGTAGGTCTGAGAATCGGCCAACATCTATTTTTCATACCCCGATTCGCGATAACCGACATCCACGCGGGCGGAGCCGCGAGCGACAGCTAGTTTCCTTTTAACATAAATTAATAAATTTGTAATGGCTAGCTCTTTCTCTCCCTCTGTCACTTCAATTAAGTACACTTCTCGGTTCATTTTAATCTTCATCGCACTGTGTATGGCTTAAGATCAACAAACATGAATGCCTTTAGCGGCTAGACATAAGCCTAAGGGCTATATAAGCCACTCTCACCAATACACCTGCTAATTGACAGACGGGGATCCGACGTAGGCTTTCGTCTCGGATTTATGAGGTCCTAAGACAGTTGCTCCTAAAATGCTACTATTAACAAAATGAGGAGCAAGGGAGTGCGGCTCTAGTTTCAAAGGATATGACTTGGATTGGAATTCGGGTAAAGAGAGCTTATGTGTTTTTATGATAAGTATTTTTTTAAACATAATAATATAAGGAATTAGCAATAATCTCTTTTTATGAATAAAATCAACCGTGTACAAAAATAAATATATGTACTACCCACTTTATACATACTCTTATCTAATTAAAGGTTGCCAGGAATGTAAGAAATAGTGTAAGATATCTGTATGTTTTAGTTTCTGCACATTAGGAGTGTTATTTATCTACCGGTCTAATTAAACAAGAGTTCGAGTTAAACCTTAACATCCTTTTAGAGTTATGTCAATATCTGCATCGATTCTGTCCCAAAGTTAATCCTAAAGCTAATGCAAGCAACGTGATAAGCAGTTTTTCTGTTAGATAGGCATGATGTGCACATATGCGTATATATACTCATATTCTTACGCTTCCAGGCTTATACGCTTTGACCAGTGAAAAAAATGTTTCAAAGCTACAATTAAACTGCCAAAATGAGTTTAGACATCATCATAATGTTCTTCATCCGCTTTGTGTTCTGTTGTTTGAGGTTTCTGGTTTTTGTATCAAATAAATTTCACGAATTCTTGTCAGCCAGTATTCAACCGATTAAAAAAATATTCAGCCATATCGCTATGATGGACGCTTTTTGGCAATGCGTTACTAGCAGCTTATAGGTGTTAATAGACGTTTGCAGCTATTCAAATAGGTCACTATCGATGCTTTTGTGTGTGGTTTAAACTGATTTTGTACCATGGCATTTATCGCGGAATAACGTCAATCAGTAGTACACTAGCTAGTACACTGATTGACTTAAGGTATGATTCCGAAGCCGACCGCATACGACAACTGCAGTCGCACGTGGTAGATACGCCTATTTCATTGCGGCTTCTCAATGGTCCACCTGTATACGTATCAATGTTTAACAAGTAATGTATGTAATGTATCTGCTGCATAATGTATAGCTGTCGTAAGCGGTCAGCATCGGAATCATACCTTTAATCGTTGTTTGAAAAGTTATGATGTATGTGTATTTAGCTATAAGGTAGACGTCATATATTTTGCTTCCTACTGAAGTTAGCTAGAAACAGATAATTAATTTCATTTATTATTTCTTGAGGCTTAATCTGGGCCCAGATATATATCATTTGCCCGACCCGATCACTGTATCCGTATCGCCGACGTGTATCATGATCACGTGATGATACGCGTATCAACACGGCCCGTTCCATGTCGTGTCGTTTTTTGTCCGATCTTCAAAGGTGATACAGATACGGGCGTCGGTCAGTCTGGACGCGTCATTGGCGTTGCAAGCTTGAGTGAAGTAAAAACAATGAATTGGAACAATGAAAATGTTATTAAATGTTTATCGAGGCCTGTAAAGAAAAGCACGTATAATGGACCTCCAGCCACAAAAGCTATTACAACAGGATTCTGAAGCAGGAGGTGGCCACACGAAATTGCTAAATTATCTTACACTTCAAGCAACAGCGAGAGTTGACACAGAACTGGGCAATTTGATACGCGATCATGACTATTGTTAAGATACGGAACGGAGCAAATCGAGGCGTCCACAACTTGATACGGGGCTTGATACGTTATACGCTGATACGGATACGGTAATTGGATCGGACAAACGATACATCAGGTGGAACCGCCTTTAAAGCTACGCTAACAGATTGCTGCCATTACATGGCTAAGCATTTGGAGACGGATACAGTTACAAATTAAATCTAGAAAGTATCCAAATATAGCATACACAGCGTGAAATGAGTAAAAAAAAGTACAGAATACCTACATGACAAAGTATAGATACTCGCCATGCTTATACGAAATTTACAGCTAAAACCTATTCAGAGATACATACCGAGTGATTTTTAAAAAAACACTCGAATAAACCCAAACTAATTGAAAAAAATAAACTAATTGTAAGCGATTCCTAACCATATTCTAACACTGACCGATATCTTAACCTTGCAATGCCCTAACCACCTAACTTCTGTTGATATTACTCCTTTGAGAAAGCGAAATATTTATCGATATGACATTTTTGGCATATTCTCCATAAATAAGAATTTCGATGTCATGAAAACAATTTTCCCATATATTTAGCGGGCTCTTTCAAAAGGACAACATATGTATTTAAAGCCACCCTAACATCCCTTTAGCGCAAAACAACACTGTATGTTATATAAATTGAAGGCAGACGTATACGCGAAAGATCAAAATAACGGAAAATATATGTTACCGTTACGATATAAACGGTTCATTTAACATAAACACGATTGTTTTTGTATATTGATATTTTTATAACAGTAACTAAATAAATGAAATTTGACAGCACATTAGTAAACATTTCTTCTAGATTTAAAACTGAAAACGTCGACATTCAGAAAGAAATGAAACAAAATAATGACAAATTATTATTTTCAAACCATCTCTACACCACACTATAACAAAATATATTTAATGTTTCCAGATTTTAATACTTATTTCAATAATCTGATATAAAAAAGCGGCCAAGAGCGAGTCGGACTCGCCAATGCAGGGTTCTGTAGCAGCAAGTAACATAATATAAAAGGTCTTGTAATTCGTTGTAAATTTGATCGATGTTTTTTTTAATAAAGTTATTTTTACATAAACATTATAATTATGTACGTAAATGATGGTATTTAGATCTAACTAAGTAAGTGAGTAAGTTCTAAGTTGTATGCTACAAAACTGTACTTACCACTATATTGTAATGTGTTCTTTCTTTCTTTGTGTAACATACAATAAAGAGATTTTCATTCATTTATTCATTCAGACATTACCTTTATAAACTATCATACTTTAGAAATACAGAACTTACACTATAAATGATACTAAATTAAATTTAAAACTAGAAACATTCATTCATTCTAAGTATGGGATTTTTTTGTTCTATTTTAGTGACAATCTTCATGCGGTTCACAGAATACATCTACTTACCAAATTTCAATAGCCTAGTTCTTATAGTTTCGGAAAAAAGTGGTTATGAAATACGTATAGACAGACATACAGACATGATGAATCCATAAGGGTTTAATTTTTTGCCATTTGGCTACGGAACCCTGAAAATGAATGCGGCCTGAACCTTAGACGCAAAAACCAAAGCTAAATACATAGTGTACAGATTTTCATAATATTCTCTGTATTATTCCAAATAGTTTTCCAACCTTAGATGGCAAAGCCTTTACAGCCAATCGACCCTTGTTTCATTTCCAACACGGAATTAGGGCAACATTGTAGGTTTTCTTATAAAATAAGTATGTTATTATTTTTTCCTGTGTATAAAACTCGGATTATAGTTGCTATAGAGCTGAAGTTGAGCTTTAGCTGTAGGAGTTCCATTAGGTCAGTGCTGCATGTACTCTTTTTAAGTACAGATACCTCACAAATACCCCCTGCCCCGCCAAAGCCGGTGGGATGGGTATGTCGAACTCGAACCGACTAAAGCAGCAAGTCATCTTTCGACGATCGTACGATTTGCTCTGGCACTAACCCAGGGCTATCGAGACGGCCGCCTCGGCTCCCACGATATCTTCATCTTGCCCCAGATAGGCGGAGGCGCACATGGCACCACCGCCTCGGCCTGCTTCTCCTAGGGTGACAGACCCGGACTCATGAAGAGCGGAGGTCGTTGAACTACTTATGCTTCCTCCAAATAGAGTAAATCTCGAAGTCTTTTCCAAAGGAACAACACTATATTATACCATATTTTAGTTAACCATTTAAAAAAAATTGTCATATCATTTTGATACGTCATCTAAATCTCTTGCTTTTACTCCTTAATAATAAGCCCACATAAAAGAACAGACACTGAGATAACATCAGAGGTTGCCGGACAAGAAAGCGTTTCATTGTTAAGCCACTTTTCAAAAGCGATCCTACTGTCTGGATTAAGGTGAATGACAGATTTACACGCCGAAAGAGGAGGTATTGTATTTTTCACTAACATAAAGAACTTGGGGAACATAAAAAGATTATAAAACGATTATGTGCTTGACGTAATTCAAGACATGTCATCATGGTACAAAATAATGTGAATCCATCACTATATTTAAAACTCACTTTAGCCTAAGTGCTATTGAGGAATAACTTACGCCTGAAATTATTTTGGCACAAGAGTGATTTTGATTAGGCATAACAATGTTCTTCAAGACTTTTCTATTTGAGAAATTCGTCTTTTTCATCTCTTTGTGAATTAATGTATGTTACACCGAAGCGAAATATTTCAGAGCAATACTAGGTCCGGTATAAATATTTGCCTTTCATTACGACTAACAGCTAATATATTAATTAAATACAAACAGACTTTTTTGGACTAACGAATGGCATCATATTTTTGATTAATACCTACTGCTCTTCGAGTACCTACTGCATAAAAGTTTTGGCGTAAAAAAAATTGGGAAGGAAATTATAAGTTCCAAGCAAAGTTCCAAGCTTAGTTTGCACAATGCAGGCACTTAGTATTATAAATGCTCACCTTATAAAATACTTGGTACAAAATGGAGCAATTAAAATTATATGCTGTGAAAGATAGGGAAATAATTATGGCGCTGGGAACCTCGTTATCTATTTTAGTTAGGTGATGTATATGGTAAATACAACTAATAATGATTTTTACACAAAACTTTTAATTTAACAGACAATGATTATAGTATTGCAAACGGCGAAATTGTACTATAGGAGGCGTGGGTTCGATCCCCGCTCAGTGCAAAGCTTTGTATGCATTAATATGGATATTTGCATTGGCCTGGTCTTGCCTCGGAGAGCACGTTAAGCTGTCGGTCCCGGTTGTCATACAAACATCTATGACAGTCGTTACGGATAGTTGAAGCCTTCAAAAATCCAACAAAAAAAAGGTTGAGTTATAGAGGTCATATGGCAGTCGCTTCACCGAAAAATATCCAAGTTTAGCCAAATTTGGAGTGACACTGGCAAAAGCGGACCCATACTCCAAATTAAAAAGCTTTGGATGCGACTGTAATAAAGCTAGGATGAAGAAGATACTTATATTATGGCATTGGCATTGTAATCAAGCGTCGGAAATTCACAACTGTTTGCCTCTAATCCTTATATCTAAGTATAGTTATATGACTTTGCTTTTGATTATTGCTTTACTGTATATTCTACTACACCAAGCAAAAGGCCCTTAATCTCATACAACCAAATGCAACAATGGAAATACGACTGTGATTAAATTTCATATTACACCAGCACCGGGTCATATATCGTCGTTATTAAGATTTAATAAGGAAAATTTGTACTGTTTCCTTAAGAAGGATTTGATTATCCGTATTTTTTGTTAGAAACATTTTCCATTTTCCTTTTATAATCTCCAAGATTACTAGATTGTTGATTATTCACGCACAGATAGCAAGATTAATCGCTGGTGTAGTTCTTAGCATGAAGTATTGAAATCAAAACACTACATGTCAAGTTGTAAGAACGACTAAAGGGGCTGTTCAATGAAAAGAATATTATAGAAAATTGAAGTTTGAAATGAAGTTAAAATTATTTAAACACAGGTTCTTTAGTTAGGAACATAGAACAATAGTTAAAATTTGGTATTCAGACAGCTAAGATGACACAGTATTTATAGTTTATTTGAAACCATAGTCATTATTAGAGCAGTTTCACCATTATCATTATCCACTTAGACGTGTCTTCCTGATTACATCCGAGGCCAAGATGAAATCGGAGCTCAGGGTCCACCTGCCGGATCTTCCTCCTCCACTTACCACGATCTTCATTTCCATGGTAGTGAGGCCATTGGCACGCATGTCACCCCAAGGCATGCGCCAAGTCGAGGTAGCGGGGTAGACCCCGCTACCTCGACTTGGCGCAGGCGCCGTCATCAGGCATTTGTTTCCCACGTAGCCTAATGGATTCCACAAAACGTGACCGCACCAACGAAGGCGGTTCTTTTACATTTTATCTGCAATGCCACGGACATGAAGGCTGCTGCAGATGCGAGAGTACGTCACATCCATCCCAGTATTTTCATGTTCATGACACGCAGCTACTGTTTGTCTCACTCCAGCAACCGCCACGCCTCACAGCTGTGTAAAAGGACAGACCTAATGATCGTTTTATAGACCTGCCCCTTCAATCTGTCTGGCCTTTTTAAATCATTAGAACAGTTCATCATAGCCATAAGACGCTGAGTAGGCTACCATGATCGCGTTAATTCCCGTTTCGTAAATTATATATCATGGAACGCGAGAGTTTAAAAGTTAGTTTAGGCTACCACTCATTAGTTGTCTTACTAACCTCGTATAAGATCAAATTCAATCCAGGTAGCAGCACACTGCGGAGTCAGAATTAGAGTAGAAGTGCCGTCGATTCGATAGAAGAAGAAGTCAACTAAAATTTTGCTTTTAAGGTAATAAGAAATTCATACATGGACCTTTTTTCCTTCATGCTTCACTTCCAGGTCTATTAAAGTAGCTTCCTTCATTTTTTGTTCGTCAATGTGTCAATAACCTTACATTAATTATTATTTTGATTATTCAAGACTGAAAAGTCTTTATCTGCCCGCCATTTTGCCAATAATTTGGGGTCATCTACTTATCACTCTAGGATAGTAAATCTCCCGAGGAGGGCCAGACCGAGAGGGATGGCCCTGGGTCAGCCGGGGTGCGAGGGATATGTCGCATGACAACCTCACCTTCGGCCTAGCACTACGACCCAGAGACGGCGTGCGGTTTAGTCGGTTCGAGTCCGACATAACCTCCCCCTCCGGCTCCGGAGGGGTGGGTATCCGTGGGGATTTCCAGCACGTAAAAAAAAAAAAAAAGGATAGTAAATCAATAATCCTAATCGCACAAGCTGACCTATTTCATCACATTCATATCAGTTAACATATACAGTTTACGTATAACAAGACAAATGCTGGTCCATTTCCGAGATCATAGCATTATAACAGGAAGTTGCATTCATGTGAAAACCGATTTGGTAGCACAATAATGTAGCGGTAATATGAACGGATTGCTCTTATGTAATATCCCTATATCTATGCCAGTGTTCCTAAATGTTGTTCATTATTTATGAAAATTAAATAGCTTGTTTACGTTATTAATCATACTCACTTGTGGACAGTGAAATGTTTCTTGTATGCATTGAAAGCCAATGATGGGTCAGTATTAAGAAAAACAAGAGATATATTACGAGATAGGTGTTCATAATATTTCTTTCACGTAAATATAGTGTTAGCTTTATAACCTGAATCTAGGGAATATCAACAATATTTTTTACACCCTGTTTAGTATGCACTTGGATAAAGCCCTGGTAATTTCTCCTATAATCTAACTTCTAAGAAAAAAACGGGCGTTTTATATATTTTTAGCAAAAAGTACGAATAGAAAGAATGTCAATATATTTTCAACTTTGCAGTGGTGTTTCTATATCAGTGATTTAAAATGGGTGCCTACTTTAATTTAAAATAATACTCAACAATTATCACTGTTAAAATGCAATGCAATAACTGTATTGATTAATGATTGATATTGACAATGAATGTGTTATATTTGATTTGAGAGAGGCAAACGCAAGATAAAAATGCGCTGAAATATCTTTGTACATTTAATAAAATCTCAAAGTTAAAACAATTTCATTTCTTAAAAGATAATCACTGATAAAATTCAGCCACCTTCCGTCACTAATAATATTAAATCATCATCATCATCAGGCTATATTAGTCCACTGCTGGACATAGCCCTCCCCTAATGAGCGCCATAGCACCCTGTCTTCAGCTTGCCGCATCCAGCATCTGCCTGCAGTCTTTCTTAGACTGTCATCCAACCTGGTCGGAGGGCGTCCTACACTATACCTACATTAATTTACAAGTAATAGATAGTATAACCTTATCATGATTTAACATACAATTTTCTTCATTGCGCATACAGGCATTTTGATATTTAAAATATAAAACTCGTAATGTGTTATTCAACTCTTAACTGCTTTTCACTTCTGTAATACGCCTTCTGATAAAGTTTAGTGAAATTTACACGATGTGGATTTTGCGTAGCATGTTATAAATATAATTCTCTCACATACTGACATCTGCATCCCATTTAAAACTGGAACACCGCTTTACTTCTTGCCAAAGCTATAACCGGCAAATGTAAAACTTGGTAGCTAGCATTTTATTACTAATTGCATGATCCTTATCTTTAGCTTACCTCAAAGTAATAATTGTATGTTGGCTTACGATTCAAGAACAAATAAACTGTTAATATTAAAAATACATGACAGTTTTGAATTTGAAAACGTATTTGAAGTACTTATAAAACTGACAAATGGACGACCAATTCTTCATTCTCCTCGTAGGTAACTTGAATAGGATTCCAATTATTGAAATAAATATCTATTTATACCTTCAAATAAACATCGTTAACTTGAGAGGATATTGAAAATATAAAGCGGCTTACAATATGCTTTCATACTTCGTAATTATTTTGATTAGAGTTTGCTGTTGAATGTTTTTTTTGCAAGTATTATAGCAACAACATTTTATAGTCCAGCACAAAATATCATATCTGATAATGTAGGGAGTTTCGATTCATGGCCATTGCTTAAAGCTTTTAATAATGAACTCTTACCCCTTAAGTTCATTTAGCATTGTGATTGTGAAACCAAATTGACTCACGAAAATTATATTAATAAACAAGCAATAGTCATGAGAGTATATGTAACCAACTCAAACAAATAAATGATCTATTTGATATTTTACACCTTCCCTTTAAGAAGGGGTCTGAACCTCAGTAGATAAAGATTCTATTAATACCTTCCCATCGAATGGTTATAGATAATATCCCTAAGCCATTAATGCCTTATCGTTAATCTCGGAACTGAGTACAATAAGCGATTTTCAGGGGATGTAAAATGCAATATAATGTGGTGACGTAGGTTAATGACTATTGAAAAGAGATATTAAATATTAGAAAATTTGCAACTAATACTAGAAATGACTAGCTTGCAACTAGTTTGAAATGTACAGTACCATTGTCAGTTTTAATAAATATTAATGTCGTATACGCTCAAGAGCTTAAAAAGGTTAGTCGAAAATAGATACTGTTATTTTAGGAAGTTTCCGATAATTATTGCCAACTACTAGATATGCATGTCCATTTAACTAAAATAACTTCATAATATTAAATTGGAACTGCAACGTTACCATATTTCTGTGGCCCTAGGTACATGTAGTACTTTAATAATATGTGAATTCTACTGTTTTCTTTGACTGGTATCCTTAAACTTGACAAAATTGTAGCTGATTTTCGTTATTATCCCCTAAAACATAAATAACATAGATCGTAAATTAAATAGTTTGCTATTCGTAAATGTGATGTTATATTTCGTAATAGAAAATTATAGTGTAATATTAAGCACTATATCCAAACTTAACACAATTCACCAAATGCTTGTACTAAAGCAACAAATAGTTTCAAACCTCTCGGAATACAATCTAGGTCTGAAACAAATTAAGTAAATGAGATTTGATCTAAAATAATTGATGTGACTGTGGGTGAAAAATTTAAACAGCTAAAATCTAAACTCTTGGCTGCAACTTTCTAACACAATATACGAAGGAAAGGCGTTAAGAGACAATAAACTTGAGCAGCACTATTTGGCAAATTATAGCTCCAGCTGCAATAACCTGTTACCCATGCTACGTTGCCAAAATATGAAAACTATAGGTCTCGTTTCAGGCTTTGGAGTTCAATTTAAAGTTTATTTGAAGAATAAACTGTGCTCTCCAACAAATAACTAAAAATACCAATCTTCAGTCCAGGTCCAGGTCCAAACTTGATACGTTAATGGCTTTAGATTGATTTATGCCTGCAGATTTTTTTAAAAGTGTCTTTGAGTAAATAATACCAAAGTATGACACATAAGGTTTCTTTTGTAGCATCAGTGTGTGGCCATTCATCAAATATTTTTTATTACAAAACTAATCTTGTAATATGACCTCAGCAAGAACTTTAACTGAAATGAATTGGGCTAATAAAGTCAAACGCCAGCCAATATCATCCATAAAGATAATAAATGTGATGAAGATGAATTCTTGATTTATAGCCCACTACTGTCTAGTCTGAAACCATATTAATGGCAATTAATAACGCCAACCGAAAGATATTAACCGACTTTTATTATTACTTATTTTGTTATTTCGATTACATTTATTCTATTTCTTGTGTACCTAAGGTAGAATTACTTCTTGAGAAACACGGGAATACCCAATAATTCCGGAATATTTAATTCCAAATTTTAATTCCGATTTTCAAAATTTCGAATATTTATAACTCCTAAAATACAAGAGTCCGACTATTTAAAAACACGATAGTCATAAATACGAATGATCATTCTTTCGAATTTCATTTGAACGAATAATTAAAAATCCATAGTGTTATTAGCCCGGAAATCTTCTTTTGCCTGGCCCTTTCCTATTTTACTAGTGGTCGGCCCTCCGTATTATGTTCCTTCAGGTAGCTCGGTCCTAGGTCGTTATTTTCTTGACTTGGGCTTCTTTGAGATTCTTATCTACTACGGACAACCATGTGATTTGGGGCATTAGCATTAGCCTATTCCTAATATCGAATTTCCGAAATTTTCGAAAAATAGATAAATTGAATAAAAATTTTAAGCAATTAGTATGCTAACTTTTCAAATCGGTTAAGATAGCGAAAAAGTGAATCGTCCAGGCGGGATTCGAACCCGCGATCTTTACCTTACACAGGGAATGCTCTGACCACTGAGGCACCGAGCTACGCCTGAAACAATTCAAATTCTCCTATACAACCGTCTAGTGGCGACGGTGGTACTCGTACGAACTATCGCAATCAATGAATGATGTTACAATCATTTTTAAACATTGTTTTTCGATTACTCCGCCCAAACAATTGAATGAAATTTTGAAGCATTTACAATGCTAACTTTTCAAACCGATTAAGATAGGAAAAAGTGAATCGCTCTGGTTTGAAAATGATTGCAACATCATTCATTGTTTCCGATAATGTCGGTAGATGGCTCCCACCGTCGCCCTAAGATGGTAGTATAGGAGAATTTGGATAGATTCAGGTGTGGCTCGGTGGCTCAGTGGTCAGAGCATTCCCCCTGTAAGGCAAAGATCGTGGGTTCGAGTCCCACCTGAGTGATTCACTTTTTCCTATCTTAATCGATTTGACATTGTTATGTTTTGAATTAATATAAAAAAAAAAAACATTATAAAATACATATTATTAAACGACGATGGCCGGTACTGAATTTGCCCACTTTAGCCTTCATCACAATTACACCGAAATTATCATGAAAACAATAATTTTAAGGTCATAAAATTTAAGCATGAAGCATTACAATTATAATGTTTTCGTGAATTTCACAGAACTCTCGTACAAATTTCAATTCAAATACCAACAATGAACAATAATTAGAATCAAGTCTCCCATTATCATTACAATGTTCAATCGACTTATTTACTTGACAAAATTCTTGGCATTGCACTTGAGGGGCTAAACTTGGGACTCAAAGCAAGGAAACAAAGTTAGCTTGTGTTTTGTACTTACATTTCAGGGCTGTTGCTAAGACGAAGCGCGCGCTCGCGGCTTAGAAGCTTTTCTGTATTTGCATGAATTTAGTACTCAAATTTATATGTGATTTCAAGATAATGTGCAATGTTTTACAGTAGAAGTACATTGATGGCTTAGAAAAACCACTGAATATCCTAAAACACTATGTTCAGCTGTGCTTTAATAGCATTTGATGTTAGTTCGTTCCCATTTTATGATTAGAAATGTCGCTACCAACAAAAATTTACATTTTGTTAGGCAATTTTCTCTATTTAAACTCTAAAAATTTCTTATTTATTCTGAGTGATTCTTATATTTATTAGACACTCTTATTTAATGTTTCGAGTGCGTATTGAAAATATAAAATACAGGGGCTATTCACAGTTTTGTTACTAGTACAACTACTTCGTCCCATCAGTACGTGCGATCTCTTATGTGTTCCTCCTAATGCCTGTCACGCCCCAAGTTCTAAGCAACGTGACATAAATCCTCAAGGTCAGCAATGTCACAGTAATGGTGGTTTACTAATGCAGTAAATACTCTAAAGGAAACCACATATATTTATTCATATAGAGGTCATATTGTAGTTTGAAGTGATTGTGTTAATCCTTTAAAGTAAAATGTATAACTATCAAATTACCTATGATATTTTTATAGTTTTTGTTATTAGTGATTGAGAAAATAAAACCACGACTTGTACCATATTGAGAACAAAATAAATAATGTGTATATTTCATATATTATATTATATATTATGTATGTGTAATAATTTATGTAGGTATACTACGATCCCAGAGACTGAACGTATTGCTTTCAACTCAACAACTTTTTGAAAGGAGCCTAGAATAAATAAAAAAAAATAAAAGAGCCTAGATATTTTCAAACGACAATAGGTTCTTACCGATAATTTTAATTTCATCATTTTCTTAACAGAAAGACTAATCTTAAGACCTACATATCAGGTCTCATTAGTAATGCATACCAATATAACAAAAAGCATAGAAACAATACTAACCTAATCGAAAACACAAAAATACCAAGTTTTAAAAAGCAATAAGTAAACAGCAAACTAATAATGCAAAAAATCATTCGATACCAATGTAACTACATCCAACTTTAGAACGATGCAATGTGAAGTTATTCGAACAAACTTTTGTATCTTAAAAACCGATTTATTACCAGTGCATCGCTGAGATATGAGCGTACTTGTATGCGAGTTGTCAAAGTAAGAATAATGTTCAGAGTTTGTACAATACTCGTAAATATGGAGAGCAGGAATTGGTTTTAAAGAAAATCTGATATATTCAGATGTTACATTTTGTTATGATGTTCATATTTATGTTTGACAACGACATTCTGAATTCAAAGTTGAGTGTGTCCCCACCAAGATCTTCGTGGCCCATGACAACCTCACCTATAAACTGGTTTTTCTTCTTTTCATGTGGTTGGAGTAAACTGATAAACCTGATTGATGTACGAGGCTCTGATGCAGACTTCAGTTCCTATAGAATATGTTTATTAACCTCAAATAATAGCTACACAAGACTTACTGCACGTTCGACATTACCCTTGTTTATAGCGTTTAATTCGTATACATATTCAACCGAATATGTATACGGATTCCGAACTAACATATTGCATAGTCGGATAGTAATAAAGCATAGCAAAGCTACTGTTCAATTTAGTATACTGGGGGTTTGTTTTAGTTGAGATGACTATTGTATTCTGTTATGGTACATTCAAGAATGTAATCATTATTGTTATCCGGATAAATCCGGAAAATTATCCATAGTGTTAGTAAAAATGTTGCTTATAAACTAGGGTTAGTAGTTGCATTTCTTTTGTTTTGTTTTACTAGTATGCAACGGAGATGGGACAGACTCACATGAAATAAGTGAATCCTGCCGATCAGCGCACACGGTTTGGCATAGAGGCACATCGCTTCCTCATAATCGCTTCGAAACTATCCGTGCGCAAACATACCTGATGCACTAAAGTACTACGGCAGCCCCACCAGAACCCTAAACGCATTATTGTAATGGACGCGCAGAGCTCTGTATGCCCGCTGCGTGTAGCTAACCCAAAGGCTGCACGAGTAAAAGGATTGACAGTAGGCTTGACAGTAGAAAAGCCCCAACGATAATATGTTGTAAGTAGTAAATCCTGTTCACCAGAGTCAACAGTATTAATCCACGAACACTTCAAATATTGACACTTGAGAAGTCGTAAGTAAGGAAGTTAAGCTGTCTAGGTGGAACCTGCATTGAGATTAATCAGAAGTAAATTAAACAAACTAGATAGTATAAAAGATCCACTATGGATTATTCTAGTAATTTAGACATAGTGGCTAAATTATAAGGACTGCATATAATATACGGACTGTTCAAGTAATTCAAGAATCAATCTAACTTGGAAGTACACCTGTTGTATATCGGACTAGACTTTGAAATAGTCCTTTCAGGAATGGAAGGTAAAGTGGCATTCGTTCCCAGAAAATATACACACCAATCAATAAGCAGCCTTCGGGCTCCAAAGTGCGAAATTTGGCCGCAAATGGGATTTCAATATGGGGATAATAATGATCATTTCATACGTAACTAGTTTAAGTAGCAATGTGCAATATATCATTTCGAATGACTAAAGTAATGACTATGATTTATGCATGTGGGAATAGCTGATATCAATACCTATGTTTGGCGAACCAACAACAGAATACGAAATTAGTATCGTTGTTATCGTGTTGTATTCAATTTTGATTTAGGAGTTTAGTGGTTTCGTATTACAGTACTAAAATCTATGTACGAGTGTCTAAATCGGCTGGTGTATTGGTTCGTTGCGTAAGGAACAAAGGGAAACTCTGATTAACATTGGATTGGTTTGATTTTGTAAAACATATCGGAATAACACTTTAATGCCTTCATATTAACAGCTTCGGTATTAACTACTCTATATACGCTGTGGGATAGAGAGAACGCTATGCAAACCCGAAACAAGCCGAGTTAAGCAACTACTGTACTAATAAAGCTTATGTATAAAGGTGGAAAGTTGTTTGTATAGGGGGCTTAAATCTACATCAGCACGAAAAAATCTAAATTATTTTATTTGTTATTTGCATTTTCTAGCCTATTTCTTGGAGGTTTTTGGCAGTACGAAGTTGAACAATAAGAAAAAGATAAGAAAGACGTGCAGGCGCGACTGCACGTATAGGACAGAGCACTATGGATAAAATTTCGCGACATGGCTAATCATATCTTTAAAACAATAGAATTGAAGTTACAAAAAATCTGCATGCATGTATGCATGTATTGTATGTATGCGGGCGGTGCTCTAAGTACTATTTCGTGCAAATCTTATTGTGTTTTGCACAACATTTACACAATAGCGCAGAACGGGTATGCAAATAATTTAGACATATTCTATGTAACTTCTATTATACTGGTATACAAATATAATATACCAGAATGAAATTCCCAGTTAGGGTTTTGTGTTTTCATTTGGAATATTATCACTAATTGTTGATTTATATTTGAGTGGACCTGGTCCCTATATTCTCGTAACGATAACAAACTTTATTATATGAGGCATATTATATTTGGCAAAAAAAAATTGTTTTAATAATTTCACACTCTGTACCTCTGAGAATAAAAAATATGAGAAAAAGATATGAGTATTTTTAGTCAATATTTTAATTCGCTCTTTCAAAAGCAGACTTAATAATATTCTCTATCATTCTGTTTGGTTAGTGAATGAAATGAAAAACGTGTCGACATGAACAAGTTAACCGTAATATGTAATTTGTACTAGATTATATTATTGATAGTTATATTATCTTCTCTTCTTCAATATATCAAAATAAATCACCGAAATGTATGACCATTGACGCATGACTTCCCAACGACAGACCCAAATTGTATATTTTTTGGTTAGAAAACTCAGAGTTCCATGCGCGTGGAGCTGCGGTTAAAGAGCTAGTACAGTATATTAATGAAATCAATATTATTTTCCATTACAAATACTATAAGCTAATTATTGTAAAGGTTTAATTTCGACCACCACAACTCAAAGAAAAAGATTATAATTTAATGAAAATAGATTTTTCAAAACGAACTGTACGTAAAATAAATAATGAAGGCAATTTGTACCTTGTGATAGTTGAAGTATAAAAGTATTAGTATAAAGCACAAGTCTGTCATGATTACTGAAAGACTTCAGTTCAGTATGTAAAGAACATAAAATCGACAATTTATTGATCAGTTCTAACTACAAATTACTCATACACTCTCACTAACGTAAAAAAATCCGAATAGCGCATGGCACGGACAGTGAAACTAAATAGACACAGTAAATCTAAAGTTGTGTTATAAAGTTTTGGACAATAGACTACTTTGTGATCTAGTCTAGGTATCCCTTCTTGTTTGTAGATACAGCTTGTATAGTTTTAGATGGTAATGCTGTGCGGGTAGTGAACGACATAACCTGTATCATGTTTCTACGTACACAGATCATATAATATAGATTATTCTATTTATACTGATCTTACTTTACCTCCAGATTCACGAGGCAAAGTAAAGCCTATAAGATAGAAAATAGTACCATCGCTACAATACGCTTTTCAACTTGCACTTCTTTTCTTTAATTAAATACTGCTCAAGTATCCACAATACAATGTCTATATTGAAATACCGCACCCCGATATTTCGGCCAAGAGTGTGTACAAAACCTCAGTTATGAAACCGTACTAAAATCACGTGTGCCGTTAGACTATGCCATATTGCATAATTTTCATTGCTCTGTCAAGAATTTTTAATACATTTAACGTTGGATTCCGTTTTTGCACTGACATTTTTGTAACATTTATAACGTTAATAGAATTTATAATTTTGTATCAAGATTTAATTCTACCTTACCTGCTAGCCCGCACAGACCCTGCTTATTAAGGGACATAGCTCTGGCGCAGATTTCCTCTTCTGACTAAAAGGTTGGCAATCACAAGAAAGGAAAATATAAACTACATGAAAATATTGAGTGAAAGAGTGGCCGGGGACCACTCTTTCACTTAAACTGTACGCCTGGATGCAACCGGAATTAACACGGTGATGATGATGATCAAAATTAATTGTAACAAACAGAATGTTTAAGTACAACGCCTAATGACGAGACACATAAATAGGCTCTACAAATAAGCATCGCGTTTGAAATCAAAATCCACCTCGTTAGTTGCAGCACATACGGAGAGTGTTAGGGATCATATTTGATCAATGAACGTAATACTTGGGTATTTAGCTCAAAGAGCAGGACAGCTTATTTATCCGTGGGAATATTAGCTTAAGCAGAAGACGTGCCAAGTGCGTGTCGTGTTTTGTGTTACATTTAACAGAATGTGGGTTCAATGTCTGGGAAAAAATGGGTAGAAAGAGGTTTTTTAAACAACATAAATTTGAGTCCCGGTAACATTGGAAAACAGACGTCATTTGTGTATTGCATTCATAACAGCAATAGTAATAAATTTTAGTATTTGCCAGGTTTAACTTTGTTAACTTAACTTAAATTCGTTTAAATATGTGACAATCTATCTAAGTAAGAAAAAGATTTTCTTTTAAATTCAAATTCAAATTAACAACTATAATTTTTGATTACTCATCCTGAAATTTAAACTGTCACTCCTAAAAGTATCAACGGTTATCACATGGAATTGTGCGCCAAGAAGAAGACTTTTAAGAAGTTAATGAATTGGAATGACATTTTTAAAGCATTTAGTATGCTAATTGTTGAGATAAAGATGTGTCGGTCCAGGCAGCCATCTCTTACAGGGTGAATGCTCTGACTACCGGCCACCGACCGTAATGCATTTTACAACAATGATAAAACAATAAGAGTATAAACACAGCATTTCCAAACTCAAACAGAAAGAGTTTATTCTTAAAACGCAAAATACTGCCACAAGAACGGGCTGAAGCTAATGGAACGTCACGCCAATGGAAACAGATATTTGATGTAGGTGAGCGTGTGAAATATTATACGAGAATGGTTTTGACAACTCCAACACGTTAGACAGGTGAAATGTAGAAATCTAGTTTTGTATTAAGTATTGGTTTTAGATCGTCTGTTCGTATAATACGGCCGCCTGCGACTTCATACTCATGGAGTGAGTTAGATTTTTAATAGAAACTACCATTTTCTGTTTTAACCACAAAAGGGTGTTGATTTCTAAAGATACATTATTAGGACACATCCACACCGTCAATAGAAAAAATATTTTTAATTTCAAGTAACACTTAAACCCTCGTTTTATTCCCTTTGGGGTGGAGTTTCGTGAAATTCTTAGTGGACGTCTACACCTTATAAGGAAACTACTTGCCAAAAGTTTTCAAGTTTTTAGATGTTATAGATTCTGAAATTTCGTGATTAATCAGTGAGTGGTCTTTAATTGCGCTTCATATATATAGAAATTTATAGTGTTTTTAGCAATGACGGGCCTGACAAGACCTAAATAATAACCTAGCCAAATGCATTTTCTTAATTTCTCTTTTAATGTGCCAATAAATAAATAGGTACCTTTGTTTGTACGCATCACATTTGCATACATTTTGGCGTTGACAATGGTACGGGCGTTAATGGAAAAAATAAACAAAGCTCTTTGATGTGTCGCAATGCTTGAGTCACTTCATTTTAAATGATAAAGCGAAAACGAAGTATATATTTAGATACAACAGACATACAAATAATTTTGTATAATTCTTATTATACACTAGCCGATTCCTGCGGTTTTGCCCACGTGGAATTCAGTTTTATCATATTTTCTTACCATTTAATCCTGTCCTGGACTACGACAAACATTTCGAAACAAAAATCAGCTAAATTGGCACAATCATTATCTAGTTTTAACGGACAAACGAACAGACAGGACATAATTGAATGTTTGGGAACTCCTCCCTCTCCCAAATCTTTGGAATCCTAGCCTTCCTACCCGCAACACAGCCTATCTGCAACTGAGACAAATGCTGTGTTGACAATGATCGTTGATTACTCGTTTCTCAGGAGGTATTGACATTTTACTTAGCACAATGTAATATTCACACTCGTAACACTGACATAAAATGTATAATGGAAACTATAAATTCGAACTGTCAGAAGTTAATGGCAGTAACCTCGGATCCTATTACGTTGTAATAACATAACCATCAAAATAAGGGTTCAATCTACCCGCTGCCTAATCCTTCTGGGATACACCTTTGTAATGTAACATTATTGTTTCTGAGTAATGATAATTTGCAGCTGTGTTGTTTTACGTGAAAGGGTACGGAAATTATGTTTTTTTTTAAATAGCTACACCTTTTTGTTTGTGACGTAAACTAAAGTTATACAGCTTCTTGTTTTATCCCTATTTTATTTATACGAGTATGTTTGTAATACTCTTTATTACCTCATATCTTCTGAACCACCGTACGGATTTCAGTGATTCATGTCTCGAATGAAAGGTATTTATTGCCCAAGTGT
Source organism: Eilema caniola (assembly GCA_949126895.1). Lineage (NCBI taxonomy): Eukaryota > Metazoa > Arthropoda > Insecta > Lepidoptera > Erebidae > Eilema > Eilema caniola. The sequence continues at coordinate 6,803,534 of OX421460.1, read as the reverse complement.
TCTTGGGTATATAAATATGTATGAAATCTAAATGTGTAAACTAAAAAGTATAAAATAAAATATCTTATTAAAATTAAAAACCCGACTCATCAGTCGGGTTTTTATTTTTAATAAGATATTTTATTTTATACTTTAAAAACTTATACTTTAAAAAGATCGAAACAAGCTTTACAGCGGGCGGTACCCATTTAGAAATCTCAAACCAGATGAAAATTAATGAGTAGGTACCCGCCTGCTATGAAGCTTGTTTCGATCTTTTCAGCATCAGTCGGATTTTTATTTTGTAATAATTTATTTCTGTATTTACTCAAATTGGCTATATGCGTAAAAAATTATAGTTTATCATAATGCATTATATAGAAATATTTGAAGTCTAAGCCAACCGTACAAGCAAAGTGCTGAATTAAGGATGAGTGCTGATGCAGACGATGCTGTCGGAGTAGGGATGGTTGCATGGTAATCGCTCCCGTGCAATTCAAAAAGTACCGACCCAACGTCTTGATGATGATAATCACCATAACTTCTATCTGCATTTACTTTTCTTTATTAGTGTAGGTATGAACGATGTTCGTGATTAATCCTAAGTTTTATATTACTTCTGACTAAGGTCATGTCTTTACAAGGAGATCGACAATATATGCATAAAACACAACCTAACCTTAGATATAACATTACTCAAAAGTATACTAACAAGAGATATAAAACACATATAAAATATAACCTAATGTGTATGGATGTTACATTTTCAACGTTATCAAAATATCAAGCAATGTTGTAAATTCAAGGTAAGCAGGAAGCCATACAAAATATCATCAGAGATTTTGTAGATTCAAGTTCAATCAAGTTCTATCATAAAGCCATGTTAACGATCTTCATTCATAACAGAAGATATGGACAAGGGTAAACGTTTTGATAAAATAATCTAATGGTAACCTACTGGCGTAATGAGGTTTCAAGTTAATTTCGTGAGCCTGGAAAAGAGAACGGTTGGGTATTCTTTCAAGAAATTCTCATTACAGCAAAATGCAATCAAAAATAATACTCATTGTTTTCATTTATGATTAGCGTTTGATAAAATACTCATGTTTTCTCGACCTTTAGGTAGATTTACAATTATATTGGAAGTTACGGATGAAGGCATTATAAATAGGAGGAGCGCTGGGCGAATTCCACGGCACGCCAGCCTCAACGACATAATCCGCCGTGCTCTTGTCACCGCTGGTGTGCCTGCTGTGCTTGAACCAAACGGTTTGGCGCGCGACGATGGCAAGAGACCGGATGGTATGTCATTAATGCCTTGGAAAATGGGTAGGACTCTGGTGTGGGACGCAACATGCGTTGACACCATTGCCCCTACCCATATACCTGGCACGGCTGGTTGTGCCGGTGCTGCTGCAGCTTCTGCAGAGGCTCTTAAGCGGCGCAAATGAATTTGTGCCGTTTGGAGTCGAAACGTTTGGGCCTTGGGGTCCGAGCGCCCGCAATCTCTTCAGGGAGATTGCGAAGCGTATGGTCGACGCTTCTCGTGACCAGAAGGCTGGCCTCTTTTTAGGTCAGAGATTAAGCATTGCCATACAACGTGGCAATGCTGCCAGTCTTCTGGGAACGCTACCACAAGAGGCATGCGATGCGGATGAATTCCACGACGAATTTTAACTTTTAGTTTTAGTTTTTATTTTTTATTTAGTATTATGTATATATAGTAACTTTATTAATTTAATTTAATTTGTATATAATAGGTTTGATTTTGTAAACATAGAAATAATTTCTTACCTATTAACAGGACAAACTGTGTGATTATAACTATATCAATAATTACGATATATATGTTTAATAAATAAAGAATTTGCAAAACAAAAAAAAAAAAAATACAAATAAATAAATCAAAAACTACGGTATTTTAGTAAATTAGAAAACATGAAGTAATTTATACTAATATTTTACATTTTTACGTTAAGTTTGTGAGTTTGTGACGTTGTAAGGGATAATCTCTGAATCTACTGAATCGATTTTCGAAATTATTTCACCAGTTGAAAGCTACGTTATTGTGGAGTGTCATAGGCTATAATTATTTCCAAAATTAAATATGCATCTTTACTTAAACTTGAATAATGTAATCCACGTTGAAAAAAAATGCTTTTTTCATTTATCCCGAACTTTTAACCTGAAGTAATACGCGGAACAGACGGGACAAAAATATTTCTTACGCGAAACGAAGTCCGTTGGCACTGCTAGTAGGAAATAATTATAAAATGAGTCGTATTAAAACTTGATACCTAGCATACTGTCACTCATAACATATGCACCAAAAGTCCATTTCGTGGAATGTAATTTTAATATAAAATGTGATAATAGGGTTGTTGGATTTGTACAACCTTTTAAGGAGGCGAAATTTCAAAGTGAATCCCTTGCTAGAACTCCCCAAAATTATTTGTCCATTTTGTAAAATATTACCATTTTTAAATTAAAATTATAATATCACAAGCTGAAAGAACTACCAATTTCCAGTCCGTCTATCGTCAAGAAATTCCATACGAGATACTCTAGAAAATATCGTGTTTTTTAATAGGTAAGCCTTACAAGTTTGTGAAATATTTTTTTGTTATTCAGATCCATTACACGTACGAGGTTTGCATAGAGATTTTTTGTGGTTCTATATATCTTTATAGAGTAGTAAAACCCTTTTGTGCCAATAAAATATTAAAACTAAAACTAGGTTTTTTACTACTCTAAGTCTTAGTAGAAAGAGCGCTATTTAAAACTGAAGCAAGCCAGGCATAACCGGTCTCTTACTTTTTTCCAAAAATACCGAACCAAAAGCCGGTACTGTACATTATTATTCAATGTAGCTTCAGTATCAAAATACTGTGTGATGTTGAGAAAGTTCACCTTAATTAAAAGATTCATTAACAGTCACCTCGCTCGTAATAACTTGGCAACAAGATGACAAATTGAATCAAGTGTTACATAGCGGAAATTTATTTACTGTCATCATTTATATCATACACAATTATATTCTTGGAAATATACTACTACATACTAGAATTTATGGGCGCTCTGCTAAAATCTTGGGATCAAAGAGCCAATCTCATCTTCTATTCGATACAAAGTCAAAGTCAAAGCCACAGTCTCCAAAGTACAAGCATTGGATACAACCACACCTTTCCCTTTCTAAAATACTACTACTACTTCTACAATAGTCCGTAATCTGCTAATTTCTTTACACACTGTATACTGTCATTAAGAGCGTCGGTTTGGAGCAAGTCTAGACTGCTATTGCTTATATATCATCAATTTAATCAGTGTACCTTCTACGAGGTCGATTTCGACGTGCCCCTACACGTGCCTTACATACTTGGTATGTCATTCGCTCAGTACTTATTCGTTCTACGTGCCTTAACCATTTTAGCATAAAATTTCAATTCCATGTTCGTTCATTTCTGCCTAGAGAATACACCTCAAAGGTACGTAATCATGTTTGTTTAAATTATTAACTAAAACTTCCCACATCAATATGCTAAATAGGTCATCTACCAATTATAAAATTTCTTCCGCGTCCCTTTTCCCAACATATTTTATACGAGGCCTTCAATATTTCACACTTTATTTGGCAGCCCTTGCTGACCCTCCTAATTTGCTAGCCGGTGTGTTACCCTTATAAATTGTGGACTAGTTTAGCAGCTCACACGTAATTCCATCCTCACTACTATTTCCTTAGCCACCCGTGCGTTTAAACTAAGTTCGTGAAGCATCCCTTTTTATCTTGGTAAACGTTTCTTTAGGTCTATTGGGACTTTTGTTCTAGTTTAGCTTTTAGTAGAGAATTGCTTTATCGCGGTTATCTTTTTAACTCAAATACATTTCAGTTAGAAAAAATTAGCTACCTGCTGCTGAATTTTCTTTATTAACGATTTGATTATATATCTCTTTGACGTGGTAGAAGAGCATTGGATGGTTACGACGAAGGTCGCTGATACGATTCCCACTTAGTGAAGTTAATTATTAATATGCCTATTTGCATTGATATTTATTATTGATATTGGTCGACAATAAATTGATAGATGGAGCTGCATTTAGCATCAATTGATTTCCTATATTTCACTATTTTCTCCTCTAATCTAACAATCATTCATTTAAATGCCAAGAGGAGTTTATTCTCCAATCAAACAAACACGCTTTGGGTGTATAAGATTATAACAACAATTCTCTGTACAGTAATCAACTATTCCTAAATTAATATTGACAAGTGTATAACAATACACTGCTGCGTGTATCAACAACATGTCTAACAGAACGCTGTTTAATTGTTAACAGAATATGGAGAATTATTAAGTTTTACTGTTGAGATTAACTCGATTGTATATTTTTATTCTACAACTTATTTGGGGTGGGATTTAGAGCGTTCGATGACTAGGTTTGAGATTGCTTGTTCAATTCACGCTTACAGGAATTGTACGGAATATTTTGTGTTGAATTCAACCTTTGGGGTGAACTCAGTAGCTGCAAAAAGATTCAAGGCATCAAAATTTTTTCCAATTCAAATTAACGTCGTCCACCATCTACATGGTCATCTGGATTATTGAATAATTTACGAAAAAAACTAGCATTTAGACTAAAGAAACATAGAACTTGAGTCATCGCATGCAACGCTTTGACGGCACAACGCGACGATACGGAAGAATATTTTTGGCGTGGTTACAAGACCTGGAAGCCATGTCTTCATTTATTGATGATGATGATAATGAGTTGTTGTTGATGATGATGATGATGATGATAATGATGATGACTGTGACGATGACGATGAAAGGGACTTTACCAAAAGCTCCCTAGGGAGATTTGGATCGAACACGAAAAGTCACAATTCACTGTGACACGCCACTTTTCTACACTTTTGTATATGCAATACATAAGTTTATTTCTTTTTAATTATACTCGGCTAGAAGAAGTAAATGATATTATAATATTTACTTTTAACACAGACTGTCGGTACTCCCAAGGTGCCACAATTATTTTATATACAGGAATAGGTTCCTGTGAATCTGAAGCATAACAATAGAGTGGCTTGTAGGAAAGATTAGTAATGTTAGAATAATATTTTATTATGTTATTCCACGGAGGACAGAATATGATTTATTTCCTTCTCCATGTGTTAATCCTACCTATCGAAGATTTTATTGACCTGTTGGTATAATAAACTCTTAAGATATTAAATCAAATCAAATATCTAAGATCCTCCTTATAAAATATAATTATGTTTACGGTACCACTCAGGTTGTTCATAATACACAATCTATCCTCTTTTCAATTAAGCAAATTAGTGCCAGAAATTTGCAGGCGTTTGGTGACAGAGCAATTTGTACTAAAGTAATAAGCATTTTTGAAAAAAATAATGCGTGTTATTGTAAGTACTTGTGAGTTATTGGGCTAACAGCTTTCTAAGTCTTCTTCTTCTTCATCCTGGCGTTAATCCCAGTCACATCCGAAGCTATCAACTTGGAGTCTGGGGTCCGCTTTTACCAGTCCAACTGCGGATTTGGCTAAGCTTCGACATTTTCTGTTTCTAAGTATTTCATTCATAATGGCGTATATTCTCACTTGAAGAATACAGGCACATCCGAGCACCAAGGACAATGGGGACTAGTCGTCCTTTTATGTAATTTGGTTGGCTTTTACAGAAACAACTACCGACTGAAAAAGTGGAAAGCTTACGCAAGAGCATTCTCAGTCTGCAGAAGTATCGGTTTGCAGGTGATGTTAAATTAGGTTTAGGCACACCTGTGTATAATTTCTACCTATTCAAATTAGTACATATTTAAACTTGAATCGAGTATTTAATTCTGTTGAATTTAGGCTGTAACAGGTTCGAGACCCACAAAGAGATTTTTATAATTTAAATTTACAAAACCAAAAATCATTTTGTACATCAAAATACATTCATTGCAGTCAACTAGCTTACCTAGCCAGTTATCTAATAGATTTTAGAATATAGCCGCAGAATTTGTATACAACATTTTATATAATAAACAGGCTCACTAATTATTATTCAGGCCATTTGTATGACGGGGTATCACCCAGAAAAAAGACAGAAAGTTCGTGATTGGTTTATTTAGAAAAGCAGCGCAATCCGACTTGGATAGGTTAGGTTAGAAAGCTAATGGGGAAGTCTAATATGATAATTAGCTTTGGTGGTTATTATTTTTTATAACCATGCAGAGATAAGTTTTACAGATTAAATCGCTAGGAAAGTTATGAAATCGCTGAATATCATTCAGACCGTTAGTTAAACGGTGCCGTTTGGTTAAAAGGTTTACAGTTAATTGGAAGGCTGATTAAGCTAGTTGACTGCGAAATATACAACCCTTATACCTATATAGAAAAATATATAACAAACATTTTTTCTCGATAACAACATCTCTTCAACTTGTTGTCTGATTTATCATTGAAAGTCTTAATTGTGTTTCCCTAGATGCCAATCTCTTAGCGGGTTCCTATTAATATAGGATTACGCAATCATTGTTTTAGTTTATGATTTAATCTGAAACTCAAACAGTATATCTAAAAACTCACCTGAAATGGAAGTAATTTTAGCGAAGTTTATCTACTATGTTATCGAACAAAGAGGGGTACAATTCGTAGCAATGATATTAATATTTCAACAAGTAAAAGTGCCATTTACGACAAAGAGTACCATTTACGACAAAGAGAAATTTGTTTGTTTAGGGGATTGGGTTGGTAGAACTTTTATACCCGCGACATAAAATATACGTTTTTCTTGAGATGCTAGTTGTCATGTTGTACTTACAGGTAAAATCATAAATCGCAAGTAATAATTTTGCTATAGGTTATGTTTCGATTTTATTTTCAATGAAATTATTGAATTTACCAAAGATAAAGATAAAGATAACTTTATTTGCGGAAACATGTGTAGGTACAGGTGGCATTTTATGATATAATACGTTACAAGTTTCAACAAGTTCTGTCAATGTAGACGTGTAGACGTACAAATTTTTCATAAGCTGTTGTAACAGCTCGACATACAGGTACATTGTTCCCTTCTTATGTAAGTAGTTTAAGTTGTTAACGAAACACAGTTACTAATAAGTGCAAATTATCTGTTATCAGTCAAAGTAAAAAGTTTCAAAATATAGGGAAGTTACCACTAGTCAGAAGTAATTGAATGTCAAATGGTAAGTATAATGGTTGTCACAATTTATGATTATTATTTTTTATTATTAAATCGACGTCCAAGTCTAAAATAATATATTAATGTCCAAACTCTAATTAAGCTGATTATCTGAATATTAAGTTTATGTCAAGTATGTATTTAAATTTATGTCAAGTCTTAAATTATTCAATTTATATTCTGATCACTGATAAAATCTCTTATTGTATAGTAGCACTTCTGAATCAGTAGCGTTTTTATATTCTGCTTAAACATATATATTATATTCATGTCCTTGTAAATGTTTGGAATTTTATTATATAGCTTTGGTGCCATGCACAGTATACCTGAAATCCTGAAATTTTATGTGTTTCAATTCACGGAAATAATGAATAAAAGATTAGAAAATAATTGTTATCGTATTTCATTTTGTATAACGTGTACGCATTTAAGAAAAAAATTTATACCACTTAGAGGGCAAGCATGCACACGGCCCATCTAATGGAAAGTGGTTACCGTGGCCTATGGACGTGTGCAACACCCGGGGCGTCACACTCGCGCTGCCGACCCTGTTAGAACAGAGTTTCACACATACAAAACGCTCCAGTGAGCTCTGGCTACCCTACTCACCGGGAACACAACACGAAGTTATTATGGCCGCGGTATTGTTTTTTTTTTATACCACTTAGGCCAATGATTGCGTAATTCTGTGGGGCGGAGGTACTTCCCCAGACGGGTCCTTCAAGTAAGCTGAAACTATGATAAGAAATGAGTTCACATCAATAGAGTTCATACTCACGTCCTCTCAATCTCAAATAGATTCCAAGTAACTAGCTAATACGTAGTTGGCTATAAGGTTGTTTACTTCTACAGAAATTTTTCGTTAAAACCACATTCATTAAGCAACTATCTAAGTTATTAGACGCAAAACAAAAAGTCCCCTTCAAAACTTGAAGTTTAATTAAAAGATTACCACAATCAGGAGCGCTCCTAACAAACATTGTCGGAGCCACTCCTAGCATAAATTGAGGGGTTGTCGTCAAAACAAAAATGTTATTTTTCCTCAAAAAATCTTGTTTTTCACCGAGTTCTGTGTTATATGTGTTTGTTTTGTTGCCTGCTGTAATTTATCTAGAGAACTGGCAGTAACACGCCGTAATGACCGTAATAGTGGTGTAGTACTGTAGCTGGATGTTGATGGATATGGCTATTCATCTTCTAGGATTTTTTGAAATAAGAGTTGCTTTTTACTAGTAAGTTGGCAGCATAATACGGTACGACTGATGACAAGTTAAGGCAAATTGTTTTCAGCACCCTTCAAGTGATGTGGCTGGAAGTTTGAACAAAATCTTGTTATGTGTGATCTCCAAGTAAGCTTTCTTTTATTATCAACTTCAGAAAATGTCAGTAGAATGGACGGCGTGTGATGGTCTAAGCGTGGAATGCTTTCACGTTACGGGAACGTCTCTGACAGAATGTAATCAAACGAGGAACAAGGCCTTTTTAAATCGAAGGAAACTTTTGTAATAATCACGATGCCGGAAGCTGATGTACATTTTATTCTCTCATAGACATGGGAGTTACCGGATGTCACGAAAATTAGTAGTTCTCAGAGCTGTGTATTCGTTAGATAATTGTAATATTGGCCTTTATTTTCATATTCACATTCACATCACGACACTTCAGTGTCAAATAACTTAGAAGGTGATCTTCAAAGCTTCCAACAGTGAAAACTTAGGAACAGTTTCATTGATTGCTAGTAAAAATTATACAGACTGACAAAAAAGGAGTAAAGATTTTACACACGAAATGGACTCTTCGTGGACTAGGCTAGATGTGATTTGCACAGGTCGTATGCAGCTAGATGCTCTAACTGATCGGCTTCAAATTAAGGTGCTCATTTCAATAAATGAGAATGACTACGCGTAAATATTCTTAACTAATAACAAAGCTAGTTCAACCTTAATTCAACCAGTTAAACATTTGAAGGCTTCATCTGAAACGTCCATCCCTAACATATTCCATTACAATGTACAATAATACAATCAAAACTGAAAACGTTCGGAATTAATTCAGCCTTATCTGTCGTATTTACTTTGAAACACAGGCCGCTATCGTTAAAATGACAATACCACAAAGTTACATGAGGCTTGTTACGATTCGCGTTTACAAGTCATGTTATCTACCCCATGTTCACCATTAATCCTTTACAAGTTAAATTGTACTCTCATATCTCAGACAGCCCGGTTCACGACAGTGTCATCTTGAATAATTGTGTAAGTTTCAATATCACTGTTTTGTATAAGTGAAACAAGTTGAAAACTATTGCAATCTCGATATGAATTGTTTTGGTAGCTAAGTTTGAACTCCTAACATAAATAGTATAGTACGTATTAATTGTAAGGGGATGATAAGTGTTTTAATTAGTATTGAAATTATTATCCAACGCTGAGTATCACTGTTGGACTATGACACAAAACTTTAATTGCCGTCAATAAAACACGTCAGCTATAAATTCAAGTGTCGATAGAATTATAACTGTTTGACTAACGTTAATTGTCACTAATGTTTGTGCGTACTTACTTTTACCGATTTTTGGTTTGTTTGACTTTACACCGCGATAGTTTATACTATCATGATATCATAGGATGCCATGCATTTATGTTCAGGACCAGAGTAAATGGAGAAGCAAAACCGGAAGGCGGATTCCGGATCCCAAAGTGAGAGCTTCAGATGCGAACGAGACTTTCACTACGAATGTAATAATGGTACAAGATACAAATGAAGGATTTCAGCGGTGCAAAGTAACATTAAGCTTTTACAAAAAACCACAGCTTGTAGCCACAGGACGCAAAGATTGGACTAGAAATAAGTTTACCCACTTTAAAATTAAATTGAGCTATTAAAAACATTGTTCCTTGCAGGTCCCTTTCATATTACGAGTGTCTGAATATAAAGGCTTTAAGTAGAATTATACAAAATTAAATTTAGTTCAGAGGCCTGTTTGGAGGGAACGGCCTAAACAAACTTACCGATGGGGTACGGTGGAGAAAGTAAGCGAAGCGGTTTCATTAAGATGACTTTGACTACTTGAAAATATTTAGAGTTGATAATATTACAGTATACTGCATCTTTCATAATGATGTAATTCATAACCACCATCATATCTTTTTACAGTTACACCTGCGATATAAGCCTTTTATGGAATCCCATTATTGTCTCTAATTAAATAAGTAGTTCAATTATTTTAATAAGTTAGAGAAAAAATTAGAGAGAAAAATGGTGTTGTTTTAAGCAGTAGCGATCTTTGAAAGTTGGATTCAAAAATAGTCATTAGAAGAAATACAATGAACCAATTTGAAATTTGATCGTTTGTAATACCTATCAGCCATAGTTGCATTTACACTGTAGTTTCATTATAAGTTACATTGCAAGATGAATAACGATTTTACAATTACTAAATACATCTTCTAACCTCACTGCATAGCATGCCTTGCTTTGTAATGTGACGTTAAATGGATTTCGGACGCGAAGGAATGAGATTTAAAAATAAATAAAAATTGTCATATTTGTACATTTTTGCTTTGTACCAAAAATATACGTGGTTGTAATACATACCCAAAGATTATAAAGAAGAAGTATACAACATTGAACATTAGTTGGTGTACCTGAAATAACAAAGAATAATTATTAAAATAACTATTAAGTTCTTTTTATACTGGAGATTGATGGCACTTGGTGGAATCTGCTACACAAATTGAATAATGATGGCACTTGTACTTTTCCACACTATTTTTTTTTTTAGAAATATAATTGCTTAAAACCATTATTATGTATTCAGTACCCCTTGGATTATGCCGTGAGGTGAAACCGGTCAGGTTAAAAATAAAAATAAAATAAAGTGTGGAAAAGTACAAGTGCCATCATTATTCTATTAAGTTCTTGCCTATTTTTAACACTACTATCCGTGGCTGGCGAGAATATGTTGAACTGTCGACTTGTATGGTTACATTTCAAGTTCATAGGACCAGCGGTTCAGGTTTTGCGTTGAAAAAACATACTATGGGGAATGAAATTGAATCCTAATAATATTATGGCTCATGCGTGAAAAAGTAACAAACATCCATATGTTTGTTACTTTTTCACGTAAAAACTACTGAATGAATTTTAATGATACTTCACAATAATATAGCTTATACATTAGAATAACACACGGGCCACAATTTATTAAGATATTGTGTGCATTGTCGCGACAGCCACTGCGGGTAAAAGCTAGTCTTCTATACTATTATATAATTGTAAAGTAGTCGCGTCTGTACATTGGAGATATTTAAAAAAAATACTTGGAGTATGTTATATTAACGATACTGAACACGAAAATATATTTTTTTGGAAATCCTGTCTATTTGTCTGTTTGTTCGCGATGGACGCAAAAACTACTGAACGGATTTCGATGCGGTTTTTTTTGTTAGAAAGGGCTTGCTCCAACTTAAAATCTTACGTTTGTTTGATCACAATTGGTTAAGTAGAACCAGAGATGTGAGCAATAATGTCGATTTTTTACTTGAGATTATTTTAATGGTATATTTTTATAGCTTATCATATCTAAGCAACTATGTAAATAAATAGACTTTATTTTTACATACACAATTGTGTATACAGATTCGTATTTAATCAATAAATTAAAATTTGAGATTTTTATTTTAGTTACAAAAATACAACTAGATGGCGATCACGCATTTTTAATCAAGGTATAGTTTCGTTCACAACAGAGGTATATAAGAAAATATATTTTTTCATTCTATAATTTAGTTACATCAATACAAATAGATGGCGATCACGCAGTTTTGAACAAGATATAGATTCGTGCACAACTGCACAACAGAATATATAGGAGCTGTCATTTCGATTCCTCAAAAATGTTTTGGATTTTCACAATTTCGTTTAATATCCTGAGTCTTCTTCTTCATCGTAGCAAGCATTAATCTCAGTCGCATCCGAAACTTTTTACCTTCGAGGCGAGGATCCGCTTTTACAAGTCTAACTGCGAATTTGGCTGAACCTTCGAAATTTCCCGTGAATCAACTGCCATCTGACCTCCACAACCCAAAGGCGATATCGAAGCATTGCATCTGGACCAGTTGTTGGACATTTGAGGCTGCCATAGCTGTTCGTATGGCAACTGAGACCGACGGCTAAACGTAATTTCTGAGGCACGACCAGACCAATGCAAATACCCATATTCATGCATACAAATATTTGTACTGAGCGGGAATCCCGCGTTCAGTACCGCTACGCCACAGAGGCGGTCGACCCTTAATATCCTGCGTAATTCATACTAATATTATAACATAACGAGTCTGAAATTCTGTATGAAAGTTGTTAGACTGTGCTAACATTAATAGGAACCCTGTCTATCTGTCTGTTGCCTTTCACGCTTTAAACGCTGAACTGAACCGATGTTGATGAAATTTGATGCAGAATTGGATTAGAGTTTAAGATAACCTTTATTGCCAATAAATAAAATGTTAACGAGTTAAACCGATTAAGGACTAAGGGAACAAAAAAGAGGCACTGAAAAAAAGTAACTGATATTACAGCTATTCTGGTAGAAGTCGGTGCATAGCCCGAGAAACCATATATAAATTAATTACATCATAGTATTTCAGGCACATTAAACAATGTTGGCACCGACTTCTAACAGTCTTTCTTGAAGTCGGTTTAATTTTATTATTATAATTTTATTTATTTTACCTTTATAGTGTCTAAGTATCTAATCGATTCATCGTTGATCATTTGCTTAGTTTGTTATTTGTTTTCATTATCAGTTTACTCAAATTATGTAAAAGCAATAGAAACAGCATCTTTGCCTATATTTTGAGGATTTCCCTAGATTTTTAGATTCTTACTCTACTCCCTTGGCCAGGTACCGCCCTTTCCTTTCCAACCAACAAAAATAATAATAAAAATCCGTTTCGCAAATTATGGCCTTAACATATTTATAACGGTTCTTTGCCTATTTAGTTCCCATAGTAGTAGAATTCTGAGAAATCCTGATACATGAATTCATATTTTGTGGGAGTGGCGATGGGTCCCTATAACTCAATTCCTGCCGGCTACCCTTTGCATAGATGGTAGAGACGTTTAAATTTGATAAACTACATCGAGGTAAGAACTATCTTCCACCTTCTTCCATTTAGAAAATTTTCACCCTTTGCCCAGTCGCATCCGAAGCTTTACAATTGGAGTCTAGGGTCAGCTTTTTACCAGTCTAACTGCGAAGCGACTGCCATCTGACCTCCACAACTTAAAGGTGATATAGAAGCATTGCAGCTAGACCAGTTGTTGGATTTTTGAGGACCTCAACTACCCGTAACGACCGACATAGATGTTTGTATGACAACCGGGACCGACGACGGCTTTACGTGCTCTCCGAGGCACGACCAGACCAATGCAAATACCCATATTCATGCATACAAATATTTGCACTGAGCGTGGATCGAATCCGCGCCTCCTGCGTAGCGGCCGCGTTCACACACTTTGCCACTGTTATGGCTTTACTGGGGAACATTCTCCCTACCAGAGCCATTGAGAAAACGTACTTAAGGCTGATAAATGTCACTGCACTAATTTACACAATGTATATTGATTAATATGCACGTGCTATAAAGTGTTATTATTAAGTTGTATTTTATCAATTGTTACAATACTGTAATTTTAATAGAAAGCGCCTAGACATTCATTTTTTGAAAACGAAACAACCTGATTGCTACCGCAAACAAAGTAGGCGCTTTTTCCTGTAATTTTGAAGTTTTCTCTTAGGTTATTTCATTTATTCATTCATTATTACTACGTTACATTTTAGGCATACAAATACTAAAAGTTACATAAATATTTTGTCACAGTTATACCAAAGACATAGAATATGTCTGCATCTGGATTATTTTACAAAAAGGCATTCAGGTGTTGCACAGCTCTGTAAGTAGGGCTACTCGATACGAAAAAACGCCAAGCTGGTGGGCAAGTCCAGAGCTAATGCTATCGCCGTCCAGCGCCACGCGTGTACCTGTCCAGCACATAGAAGTGGATACATTCACGACCCGAAGGGTTGTCCACTTTAAAATTTAAATGCAAATAATAGTACATGACGTGCGCTAACTCCCGCCTAAGTCGTAATGTATCAAGACCGACCATCCCTGATACGAAGATGGACGGGTAAATAAATGGATAGGATCTCGGCATCAGATACCGGACTTCTTCGATATGGGATCCTTCTGAAAGTATACGCTATCCAACACCATAAGAATTACAAAATTCCGTTTATCATTCAACGAATAGCGAACTTCCTTTTGAGTAAAAATTCATAAATGAATAAATCCTGAAGAAATAGATAGACCCATAAGAGCTTGGGGAAAGGTATAGTGGAGTAGAAAAGAGAGACAACTGGGAAGAAACAAGGTTAGGGGCAGAGATGGGAGCAGAGAGTAGAATAGAGATGCAAGTTAGAAAGTCGAGTAGAGTGGCGAGTGGATAGGCAAGTTTTTTAAATGTTTTTTGATGTTCTTGATGCTAGACAAATGTGTACATTCGTTCATATTTAGTCTTAAGCAATCAATCTTTGTATTTTGACATTTCAAAATGCTGCAATGGAGTTTGTTGCTCCACTAGCGCCTAAGAAGCGGTGATAAATTTAGTTTTAAGCGGAATTTGACGGCAAAAGATGTAATCACGTTGCACAATAATTTTGCGAAATAAAGAATTTGATTTTGAAGTAGGGAGTCGAGTAGAGAGGCTATTAGAGAAGTGAATGGTAGGCAGGTGGAGAGGCGAGTAGAGAGTCCAGTACAGAGTTGAGTAGAGTCGAGTAGAGAGTGAAACAGGGATGATTAGAGAGGCAAGTAGAAAGTCGAGTAAAGAGTCAAATAGAGAGGCGAGAAGAGTATCTATTAAGCTCTCAATGCTCGACTCTGCGCTAAAATTTACGACACTACGCGATAAGCGACATCCACGCGGGCGAAGCCGCGGGCAACAGCTAGTAATATATATAAATCTCGTGTCACAATGTTTGTCCTCAATGGACTCCTAAACCACTTAACCGATTATAATAAAATTCGCACACCATGTGCAGTTCGATCCAACTTGAGAGATAGGATAGTTTAAATCTCAAATTATAGTCCGATTCGCGATAACCGACATCCACGCGGGCGGAGCCGCGGGCGACAGCTAGTATTTAATAGATTTGACTTCTTCCAATTTTGAAATGGGGATATTTCCGAAAAGGTGATTCGAACAAAAAAAAGGTAATTCAATTTCATATGGAATTACATTAATTCACAACTTTGTCCTACAAACGTTTGCGATAACACGTGCCGAGAACCCAATAAGTTTGACCTTTGACCCTGAATAAAAAAAATGCAGTAGACCAATTGATGGGGACCGGCATAAAAGCTTACCATTTTATTTTATCTTTTTTGCCTGGATTGTATATTGACAATGTCAGTTAAGGTCTTGTTGATAAAATTGTGAGAAATTGAGATGTCAAGTTAAGGCCGCCAAACACATTAAATTTCTATTTAATTCCGATGCATTATGGTAAATAAGTTAATAACTGCTAGTGAACTGAACTAAACGGTTGACAACGCGGTGAATAAGTTAACAACGGGTGAATAAGTTGACAACTCGTTGGTAAACACTTTAACAAGTGTATTATTATGCAAATAATACACTTGTTAAATCTTTCATCAAATAATACAACTAAAACATAAACACTAAACTAATTTACCAATTTGCCAGACCAGTTCGAACTTTTAAAATGGTAGCCCTAACAAATTCCATTTTTGTACATGTCAACGTATTGTCGCCAGCCACGGAAATTACAATGTCATACATACGTACAATTTTACTACTGTGTCAACATTAAACTATTGAGAGAAAGACATGAATAATAATATATTGGATTGCAATTTTATGACCAGTAATGAGCTTCTGAAAGCAATGCTTTAAGTTTTATTAGAATTTAATGTATGAACACGGAAGGCGTAAAATGACATCTCACTTATACTGTCGTTATCGCATAATAACATCTCCATTTTACTATCATAATATTAGTGGTACACTTTACTGTGTTACAGCTTCATAATAGTCTGTAATAGCTCAGCCGCGTTGATTTCTTGCTGATTCCTTCTGAATTTCAGCCAAAACTTTACGTGTGTGATATATCATCGAATTAACTTTAATGTGTTCCGGCACATGTACGAGTCGTTTGGCTAGAGCGTCATTCCCTAAACAAATTTGTGTATGTCTTGGTTAATTACTTGTTTGATTTATTGCCGGATATTTTCTTGGTGTAATTTTAGGGTGGCAGGAAGGTGCATGAGTTTTTGTTTACTTTTGTTATTATAAACATAATAGTTATTTAATGTAGTCCTTAAATATACTGATATTGCTTAATTGCTAAGTTAGCTATACTACTTGGTTCGTTCTACTGTTAAATCTGCGTTCTATTTGATAATTGGTTTTATTATCTCTTATCTTCATAAAAGATAAAAAGCCAAATATCAAAAGTATAAATCTTAGATGATCTCAAAGTGGAACAGATTGTAAGTTAAGTTAGCGACCTATACCCCTGTGAAAGGAAACATTGCTCTCAAACAATTCATTAACAATTCAACTTTATAAACCCAAAATGTATCTGAATGTTTTATTTTTAGAATCGAAAAGAAAACAATTATACATATTCCAGTCAGATAATTTTAAGAAAATTATCCTTAATTTAAAACAAACTTAATTTTTTGTATACAAAACCTTCTAAGCCATACCTAATTAGGAAGGTAGTAATTAGTAAAAATACGACTAGTAATTGTTTCCAAAAAGATCCTTGAGAATAAAATCCAGTTGGGTAATTTCAAATAACTAATAACAAGTTGCTCTTAATGTTAAACGAACTTAATTTGGGACAATGTTTGAGAACCAATGGAGTTCTTTTACTAATATTTTGTTTTCTTTCTTATTAATCTACACTCAAACCTCAAACTTCAAACTTTTTATTTATCAAATCTCTATGTGCACAATCTTACTGCAGTCTAAATTTTCTTAAATTATTATATAAATGCCGTACTTTAATTAACTCATGTGAATACTGTGAATATGAATGACAGCTTCCGTGGCGTGGCGGTAGTGAACGCGGCTGCTACGCCGGAGGCGCGGGTTCGATCCCCGCTCAGAGCAAATATTTGTATGCATCAATATGTATATTTGCATTGGTCTGGGTGTTTCTATGTATATTATGTATGTATTTACAAAAAAAAATGTATCTAAGTATGTTTATCCGCATTCTACATTCCATAACACAATCTAGTTAAGCTATGCTTACCATGGGTCTAGTAAGCGTTGTGTGAAATGTTGTGGAATATTAATTAATATTTATTTTACTTATTTACTGTGATACGATAGTAAAATTCGCGCACGGCTCATTTTTTTAACTCACGCTCATATTTTAAGAACCCTTAGAACAGTTTCATTAACTACTTTAAACTACACCAATTGCTATTAATGATCATCAGGCGCAAACTAAGGCGATAGCTTTTAGATGGCAGTAAATATAAAAGGGAAACATGAGCTTATAGTGGCTGCCAAGTGGGGCAAGTTTCAAGCCAAGTTTTGTGAACAGCTGATATTAGTACAGCGTTGTAGTCTTTTTCTAATGTAACTCTTTTGGGGGGAATTAAGTGGAAAATTGGATTCTGTTAAACACATTGATTAACATTAACTTCAATACAATTCTTTCTTGGAATAGTTAGGTTGTGTCAGTAATACATGCATTTTTGTATACATACACACATATTCTTATATTGTTACCGGTACTGTGCTACCGTAAGCAGAAGTTTTGACACCCACCTTGTATTAAGTTGCTAAAATACTTTTACTGCTTCGTAAAATATTTTCTAATTAATTTAATATTGTGTGGGTAATAAATACTTTAAATGTCATAATGAGTAAGTTATTTATCAAGAGCTATTCTTGCTGTGGTACTTGTAAACAAACTTTCTGCTTCTATTGCATTTTTTAAGTGTTTCATGCGTTAATGACAGTTCTCTGCTAACCAGTTTCAAGGATGTTCATGTATAAATGCAAAATGTTGAGGTAGATATCTGATTCTACAATAAGCTTCCTACTAATACTAAGAAACTACATACTAATAAGTGTTTTAGTTAAAGTAACTAAAATAGCTTCAAATCATTGAATTTGTGAGAAAGCCCGTTTTAACATCTTTCATTAAGAGAAGAGTATATTTAACCTGACCATCATCAGAGAGCCCATTAGTTAACTTAGTAGCAGAAAAACAGCACACAGTGTCTTATATTCAATTTAAAATTTTACCCTACCCTAGCCGAGAATCTCGGCTTCAGCGCCATTTATGTTATAAAAATTGTAGTAAACTATGACATTTAATCGTGTTTGTTACTAGGCTATATCTCAAAATGTAGCTCTATAACTTTATACCAAGAGCGAGTTATTACAAGTACTCTGCGACTATGCGGTAACGTAAGTCAGGGTGTTACATACAGTAACAGCCTGCCTTAGGTTACCGCCCCTTAAGCCGCGTACACACCAGGATTCCAGGATACGCAACAACTTGGATCGCATGTGTTTACCAATAAGGATCATCGAACATTCGGTTCACAAATATGTTCGCGGCGATCCTATCTGTATGTTCCGTGTGGACGATGTTCGAAAAGTAACATATATTAAATGTTACGTAACAAAACTGTTCGTATAGGAAGTTCATGGGAAGGGCATAGTGGTTTATTATTTTATACAAAACTGTTTTTCACCATGTAAGATCCGATTTAAACAATATCTTGTGAATCACTGTAATCACCAAAAATCTTTCCGCTACTTCAAAATCGACCAATACAAAGGGCACTGGGTTCGCGACTCTTGTGCGTGAACTCAATTCAAACATTTTCGCGAACATAATCGGATAATACCGTCCAGACATACAAACCAAATGTGCATGTTTGATGTTTATGTTCACTACATCCGTGTTTTCGTGCTTGATGGTCGATGGGACTTCAGAAAACATCACCGAAGTCTGCGCCCCAAGTTGGTGACAACGGCGAATGCCTTGGGCCGGCTGTTGCCCAACTTGAGGAGCCCAGAGGACTCTTGCCGAAGACTCTACGCTGGTGTCGTGCGGTCAGATCCTCTGCTCCACGCGGCGCAGGGGACGGTGGCCTCCAGGAAGCGAGGACCCTTTCGGCACTGTATCGGTTCCGAAGGGAGGCGCGGGGGCGGGGATTCGATCCCAAGCCCGAAGAAATTTGGGCCGAGAAATCCCGGCTCCACAGGGCCATGTGGTGACCGAGTGGGAGCTACGACTTGGGCAACCACGCGCAGGGCACGCCGTGATTGCTGCGGTAAGACCCATCATAGGTAATGACCGCCCGAAGTTATCGTGTCCGGTAATGAAATGACCGGACACGGTAACTTCAGGCGATACCTGCATCTGATGGGCATAGAGCCAACGCCCGAGTGCCATCACCGCGACGCGAGCGTGGACTCGGGGCTGCACACGCTCACCGAGTATCCGGCGTTCGAAACGCCGAGGCGAGAGCTTGTGACGGCCCGGAGGTGAGATTGCTCACGCTCTCCACCCTGCTCCCGGCGATGGTCCGCTGCGCAGATGCGTGGGTGGCCAGCGCCTCCTTCTGCGAGCAGGTCATGCTCGTGAAGGAGACAGCAGAGCGGGCGCGGCGCGATGAGCGGGTGGAGCTGCTCGTCACCCTAGCAGGCCACGGCGGCGGCGCGCATCGTAGGACGATGCTCGCCCCCGCCCCATAGGGGGGGCGAGTCTGGTACCGCGTGGTCCCCCCTCCAGATATTCGTAGTGTTATTATAATAAGACACTTATTTTGGTAGGGTATCATGTCAGTAAAAAATATCTATTTTATACTTATGTAATAGGTAGATATTTATTTGACGTATATTAGTTTAGATTTTTACTGTATGACATTCCTTTCTTTTCTATTTTAACGTTAATAATAAAAAATAATATAATTTATTACAAACAAAGACAATGTCAATTTAAAGTAATATTGTAAATAACAAGAAATGGATTGTTGATGTTTTTTATTTTTGTTTTATCTATTATATAGATAATAATTTATTTTATAACAATAATAGAATTAAATAACAATTATAAATACTTATATTAGATTCTATGTCTTCAATATTTGATGTTTCTAAATGTGTAAACTTCCTTTATAAGATATAAAAGAATATTGAATCATTTTTAGTTTTCTTCGGCTTCTTAAAATTTGTTTTCATTGATATTGGAAATTAACAAGTTCTGTGAACAGTAGACCTTGCGAGCACCCTTTGCCACATGTCTGGGCCCGTAATCAAATCTGGTATCTGGTTGTTGTTTCACTATGAAATAAGATGATCCGTTCTTGAAATAACACTACAGCAAATTTACCCCATTTTTTCTCATTAGTTTTTTTTTTCATAATAAAGTTCTCATTACATCGGCCTGATTTATTATCACAACAACCAGTGAGGAATCACGTCCATAATGTTTCAGCCAAAAATCATCAATTCCCCCATTTTAACTCCTATCAAAAAAGAAGCTCTCGACAAAAGCTGAGTTTTAAATCGAAGAGCATGTGTGCCAACGTTGGTAATAATTTTTTAAGATATGCGCCCTCTAAAACGGAACTAACAAACCGACATAGATACGGACAAAAGTAAAATTCGCTACCTTGTCAAAACGAAGACTAGCTTAGTACGCTCGGTCAAATAGGTAGTAGTATGCGAGTGATTACTATATTATTCTCATGATACATGAGAAATGATAGCAGGAAGTAAAAAAAAAACTGCACTTCAAAGAGAGTCTTCTATTGACTTAAAAACGTAACGAGTGAATTGTGATCAGCTGCAGTAAATGTTCCAGTTCCAGTTATGGCCAAACCTTCATACTGTTAATGCAGTGAATGGCAATAAATTTAGTTTGTCAAGGATCTCGCTAACTGGGACGGGGAAAAATAATAAGATAGACAAAATCTTTTCATTCTAGTGATTTATTAGAGATTTTCAGTATTATGTTTACAACGTAACAGTATCTCAAAAAGTTTCTTTACGAAATAAAGACACTAACGAGACCGTTATGTAATCTGGTAGTCAGTAGTAGTAATTATTGAGTCAGTTTAGTATGTCTTATTTTTTCTTTTTCTTTGACTTTTTTTAAGTACCCGTATCGTATCTTTGATTTTCTCTATTATTCCTTATTTTATATTTTAAATTTAATTTCATTATAGAAAAAAGAATGTAAGAATGTTTCACCACAGATAAAGTTAAAATGTCAATAGACTAGTCTAGTGACATCGGTTCAATCCATTTAGAGAGATATCCGCTCAACACAATTCCAGTAATCTTCACGTACGAGTGAAGTTTTTGCGAGTGGGTTAAAAAATCCTCTGCTCGGTTAGATAAATTTCGCTTTAAATTTCAGCTTTAAACGTCATACGTATATAGTGACCTGATACCACAATCGCTCCAACTCTATGTAACATTTTGCATAAAAGAACATCGTTGAACCGATTCCGAAGTATGGTTTGGCTTTGGTTTGCAAGTCAGTAATACGTTTGTTAAAGAATTCCGTTTGTCAGCTCTTAAAGTAAAACATGGTGTCTCCTTTGATTTGTCACTGTTATTTTTTTTAATATAGCGGTATGGTGCAGAGCCGGCCGTATTTTATTTATCCCGTTCATCTAGAGTAACAAAATGGGCCTTGCCATATGCTAGACACATTTTATTAGAACGATTACATGATTACAATACACTTGGATTAGATTGAAATCTAGTCTAAGATCGTGACAAAATTAAACTAAGTTCCACTTGATATCTATAGGAAAACTATGACTATTACGATGATATTGACAGTAGCATGATATTTTGACAATTTATCGAAATAATTAATTCAGTGCTGCTAAACTACACATTTCCAAATACATGCACGACGATCAGGGCAAGAGGTCCAAAATTCTTTCTCCCTCAAATTCATATAATTTGCTCAAATTTTCCATAACCACAATAGAGCAAAACAAATCTTCACAACAAACCTTAGTAATATTGCTACACATTCCTTAACCAGGAAGCTTTTGTAGTGAGTGAAACAAAAACCAATATATCGTTCGTTTACAATGATTTTGATGTGGGTCCTGATAGGGGTTTCCAAAACCCTGATATTAATTAATGTAATTTATATGTGTACACACTCTAGGATCGAACCCAACGATATTGTTAGGTTTAAAGTGCTATATATTGTCTTAATTGGTATAGGCATTTTAGCATTTCTGCACATTATGCAAATAGCTACATGTTACTTATCACTTATGTTAATGAATTATGTGTTAACAATATTTGTTTTTAATGTTAAATTTATCATTGATTTTTTGGAGCTATTCCTTTCAAGTACAGAAATATACATACACGCGCACTTGTTTTTCTTCTTAGACAGTGAAGACAATATCGCTATAATTACCTATTATATTGCTCGCGAACTTCTTATCATCATAATAATTTTGTCATTTGCCTCTTTGATGGTTAAAACCTGGTGATTTGTAACATATATTGGCTACTTTTGTTTATATATATCTCGAAATCCCATTCTCTTTCCTCCATTAATTATAATTCCTCTAATCCTGGGTCAACGATAACATCCCTTGAAAGCTTAACTTATCAGTGAAAGTTAAATTATCTTGGCACGAAGCACGCTTAATGAGACGATAATTTAACTGACACCATGGCCCTAATTCGTTGTATTTGATTGCTGTTCTTATTCATGACAAAACTGCTTAAGTGAGCATAAATAAATTGTAGCTTTTTGAAACAACATTTGCATAAAATATCAATCGGTAATAAATTGCAATGAAAACATAGCTTTAAATTCAATGAATTGAATTAAAACATACTATGCCTAGAGTATCATTATGTGATTATTGATTTTTTTAAAGCATATAAATAGATAAAAATAGTTAGTAAATAAGTAAGTATTAGATAGGTGTAAAATATTAATGTACAGATCAGAGGGAGGTAGATAAAAAGATCGATAGTTTGTGTGTACATGATCTGATAGGAATGTGCAGAAGAAAATGACACGTTGTACTAGCAACACATAATAAGAGCACATACAACTAAACAGCGAAAGATTAATGAAAAATCAGTTTCACGAATCCAACTATCATAATAAATTATGAATCTTCCTAAAGAATTTGACTAACTAACAGGGCCATTAATCAACAAAAACCGCTCGTAGGCTTAATAAATCAGGGGAAAAAATGGAAACGTAAATCACGGGTACCATTAAGAGGAATAATTAAAAGAGGTTTTAGGTATCCAGATCGAAATCATAAGCTCGGGGTCGAATGATAATTCTACGCAGATTGATCAATTTTATGTTAATGCGACTTACGGATTTGGATTAGTATAATCCTGTATAACCTATGATAAAAATAATTTATTATTAATTACTTTGATAAAATGCAGTGGTAAATAATTGTTAGCACAGATGTTAGAGATTGTTGGTTTGCAATATACTACATAATCGTTGAACAGCAACTACAACGGCAAAACTTCTAACATGATATTGATTCAAAGACAAAATTTTCGATAATCTGAAATTGGAAGGAGATCCGATAACGAGTCTGCCTGAATTCCATTTCCTTAATTTTTGTTTCTTGTGTAATTCTAAATTACAATGTGATTCTAACATGGGTTTTTTATTTTTAAAAGGAATATAAACACTCGGGCCGGATACGCATCACTCCTATACCCATGGGGTGACTTGCATTAATTTTAGTTAAGAGAGTTAACAAAAATATTGCATTTTTTTCACCGTATTCTCTCTCCTGGTTCTATACCTTTTCGCAAAACGCTTCAACTTGGCAGGAAATCTAACATAGCTCAAGTTATCCTTGTAGCTATACTCAGCTACAAGGATAACTAACTGTGAATGGCAATCCTAGCATTGTAAGAGCGTTTTCACATTATCCGATCCGACATCGGTGTCGGGCGCCGATGCAATATCGAAGAAAGTCAAATACCAGATATCGAAGCAGCTATCAGCAGTCGGCTGTCGTCGCCCGATACTAAATCGGATAATGTGAAAACGCTCTTAGCATTTATAGCCACCGATGAAACTTCATCATTAGCTGAGTATGTTTATTTGCCAATATCAAAATAAATATCTCGAGTACCTATGTAGAGAAAAATAAAGCACTCGAATCAAGAAAATTTTATGATATCCAATGAAGAAAAAAGAAACATAATTGGGTAGGTAAGGTATATATTATGTTGTATTTTCATGTTTACGCACACTACTCGTATCACCGCTAACTTCTGTACAATCTACAAGGAAAATAAGTTCACATTCTCTTTGTAATAATACCTTTTTCGCTATTGCCACGCTTATAATTCACCTTAAATGGCTATAACCAGTTATAAGAAACAGAGTCTTTAATAAAGACGACAAATCTACCCTGTAGGTAGCAGGGGTTTGGTAGCTTGCCAAATCATTTCGCTACGTTTTCGGTGCGATACAAGTTTGTGGTACGAGTTATGAGCAGTCAGTGTTTTCAGCAGCTGGTTACGGTCATATTACATGAAGAGTTTAAACACCTATAAATCTAAATGCTTTTGAAAATGTTTCGATGTACCATTAAGTACAATTATACCCACTTTTTTCCCTCCAGATGAAGCAGAGACAATAGCTCACCAATACTGCTATTCTTACATTCTTTCGAAATTTCCTCTACTGTCATGGAACCTTTTATGCAAATCACTTTGCTTTTGCCCGCCGTACTTTCAATATATTATTTATCAGTTCAGCGTATAGTCCACTAGAACTATCCAAGCTTGCCTCCCTTTTTCTTACAAGGTACGGACGATTTATCATTATTTTGTTATTCATTTTTTATTTATTTTACGTTAAAACCCCCAACTGTCGATACAGTTATGATATATTTACCAATAATTTTAACTACCATAAGTGTCACATTTAACGCACGACTGAATACTAACATTTAATTTAATAACTACCTTATATCCAATACAATTTGAACAGCATCCAATCCAATGTACTACCAGAAATAGGAAGGCTACGTTCCTATAATTTTAGCAAGACATTGGGCGCTGTTCATGAGTAAACAGCTGTTGAGTACCCTGTGAACTACCGCAAACAACACTGGTTGCAAGTGAATTAATCGGCTGGAACAGAATCAATTTAGATCCCGTTCCAAGTGCCTAGGGTTGGCCTACTAATTGCCAGTACTTACACGGACTGCCTGCATTTGACCTCGCTTAAGCTGGACATCAACTAAAGTTTGTAATTTATACCACTCTGAACAAGCAACTGGGTAAAAATAAAAATAAAGTAGGATGACTTTAAGAAAGTTTAATTAATGTTGGAAATCGGCCTGTTTGGGAATAATTATTAACTCTACAAGAAGGTACCCCTTGATTGAACTGGTGATTGCTTTTATGGTAAAATAAACGTTTAAAAAAGTTTTAGAATACAGTTTAGTTTCTGTCAATATAAGTATAGGATAACAAATATTCCATTTAATTTTGATACCATCTAGATTGGTTTAAACAGTGGAAGATTTTGACCTTATCTGGAGGAGAAGAAGTCTAAACAATAGAGTTACCGAATTTCACTCAAAAGAAATAGGTATTCTTTTATTTTTCAAAAGAAACAAAACTGCATTCAATATTTTCAAAAAATACAAAAAAGACATCCTGTATTTTTATGGCATCAATTGATTGTGTCAACAATAAGAATCAAATTTCTCTAGCAAACATGATAAATTAAATGAAAGGAAGTCCATAAAATCTTAACTTACAAATTGGGTAATCGAAGAATTTTCGGATTAGAGTCGGTGTGATTACGGGGTGTGGCAAGCGAAATTTTGACAATTTCGAATGCAGTTTTGTTTCTTTAAAAAAATAGAGGAATGTTTCCTTGGAGTGAAATTCGCTATTTGGAGTATTTAGAGCACTTCCCATCCAGGTAAAGTCAAGATCTTCTACCGTGTACATATTGTTATTTATAGAGTACAATCAGAATAGATTAGACCCATGGCACGTAATAGTTACGTAGGTATCAGTAATTGAATATGCATTATAATGCAGAGATTCCATTACAATGAGAAGTGTTAGTCTAGATCTCGAGATATGTGAATACTTAGGTACTACCTAATTGGTAAGTAGAATGTGCATTATATATAGATAATAAGACAGCATGTCTTATTATCTATATATTATCTATACTATTATCTATTTACTGTTTCCAAAAATCTAAAACCTTCTTGCAGACATAATACATTTAGACGCAAATTGAGCATAGCTTGTACTATCGGTTTTAGAACAGCGAAAAATAGATTTATTTACATGCACACAATACGTATTAACTATACCTACAGCAACACCCTGACCTGTGCAAATGTATATATTCATCAATACAAGGGACGCAAGCTGTGCCAAAATAGTGCAAAGTTATAAATTATCGACCCATATATGATTGACCCTATCGATGGATGATATAAAAATAGAAATTGTTATTTTTTCAGATTTTAGTCGGTTCGATTACGCGGTTATCTTCCACCCTGTATACTACTAGTTTTTGCCCATGGCTCCATATACGTGATATACAATTCCTACTCCGAGTTCCAAAGAAATCTAGAAATAAAAGTAGCATATAATATGCTGTGCCAGACTATTCTCTGACAGACATAACTCTGTAATAAATTCTATGCAGTGGAATTCAGTAGCTTGTATGATCGTTGTATGAAGGAGTGACATAAATTCATACGTATATCGTCTACTCAAAATTTCAAAGTTTTATCTGTAATAATATTAAGTAGGATTAAGTTCTGAATTCAACATTCGTTGAAAGTGTAAACAAACAATTTGATTAATCAATCGATAAGTTTGCAACTATGCATTCAGTACTCAATGCTCCACCTTCCGCATTCAGTCCTGTTAACTTTTATCAGAACATCGGTTCATCCTGGACGGCATCTTGCTAATATACTTAAACATAAATTTGATGTAATTGCATTAAATTTGGATTAAATTAACGCTATCTTCAACTCAATTTGATACTACAAACTAATAACAGAAATCTCCCCAAGCATTAGAAGTATGACTGGAAGAATTCTTACGATCAATAATGACAAAGCATAAACGATGGCCGCATCATCAATACAAGAACAATAGATTACATTCAACAATATAAGAAAATCTATAGATTAGTTGTTTTGGTCCATCGATTGCCTTTTGCGTCCTTTGTTAGTACAGGGGTTCAGTTGGCTATTGAAATTCAAATTTGGAGGCTCAACACGCCACAGCTTGAATGTTTGTAACTTTAAATTAGGTACTTTGTCACGGTGTTGCCATGCGGTCAACAGAGAAATTAAATTTGAAGGATCGAAGTTCAAGGTTGCTTGTTGAATTAGATTAAATTTGATAATTTCAATATAAAATTTTGAAAAGAGATAATTTTAGAAAAGGAAAATTTTGCGTGATTTTGAGTGAAATTTTGGGCTGCCAAATAGTTTGCACATCTATTATGCTGTATAATGATCACTAAATTTTACCGAATACCGCAGTATTTAGTTAATGATATCTACCTAAATATAATAGTGACGTATTTCTCTTTTAAATTAGGGAAACTATTAAAGGGAGCTTGTTGTTTAACCGGGCAATATGATCTCTCACAGAAAGTACAAAAATCTAAATAAATAATCAAATACATACAAATGTTATCATGCTATCACGTCACAAAAATAAGTCTTTAGATTGAAATCCGATTGGAATTTGTTCGTAATATTCTTACAATAAATGTAATCAATCAAAGGAATATTACTTGTTACTAAGTAATAGCTCAATATTAGTAAGCACTCTTCGATTTTTGGAAAACCACCTTGTGTTTCGGATAGAACATCAGTCATAATGGAGAAGCTTCACTTAGATGAAGTCGAGAAAGTAAATAATATGATATCCAATTACTGAGATTAATAATGTGATAACTACTGACTTGTATTGCGACTTAAAATCACGAAATAATCTATTTCAGCCCTTCCGTATGCTAGTATAAAGAGTTTAATAAAAAATGACGGGTTGCACTCTGGGAGTGCCGACAGAAGTGAAAACTTTTTCTTTCTTTCTTTCTTCGTTATAACCATAGAAAAAGATACAAAAACATACCATACCATACCTATAATACAGCGCCAATCATAGACCCTATCACTAATTTTCTGCTAATTTTCTATCAGAAGAAATTAACAAATTACAAAAAGATAAAATAATCACAAAAAGTAATAAATTACAAAAAGAAAAAAAAAACGACGGGTTGCACTCTGGGAGTGCCGGCAGAAGTGAAAACTTTTTCTTTCTTTCTTTCTTTGTTATATACATAGAAAAAGATAAAAAGAACATACCATACCATACCATTCCATACCATACCTATAATATGGCGCCAATCATAGAACCTATCACTAATTTTCTGCTAATTTTCTGTCAGAAGAAATTAACAAATTACAAAAAGAAAAAATAATCAATCACAAAAAGTAATCAATTACATAAAGAAAAATAATCACAAAATGTGCCAGAAGCCCAGGTTTGAACCTAGTAATATCTGAAACCATAAGGACTTATAGTCGAACCGCTAACCGTTAAGCCACGATGCTATTTATCGTATCTAGCAAAATAGACAGTCTTTCTCTTTAGCTAATGTTGTATGACGTCAGTCGTCGATTACGGTTCAAAGGTCAAACGATCCTGACGCAAGTTTAACAATTTTTACCCATCCAACGCCGCTAAAGAAGTTTTCGCTTCAATAATCACAAAAAGTGTCAGAAGGCCAGGTTTGAACCCGGTACTATCTGAAACCATAAGGACTTACAGTCGAAGCGTTTACCGCTATGCTGCGAAGCTATTTATCGTATATTGCAAAATGGACAGTCTAAAGCTAATATTGTATGACGTCAGTCCTCGGTTACGGTCCAAAGGTCAAGCGATCCTTACGCGCGAGTTTAACAATTTTTACCCATCCAACGCTGCTAAAGAAGTTTTCACTTCAAAAACTCGCTATAGTATGTCTTGTTCAAAGTGGTTATATGGGGCATAACCAAAGTTATGACTGTTCAACTCAACCTTATCTGCAAACGGGTGCACCTGACAATAGTAAGGCAGTCGGTAAAATATCAGCAGACTGAAAGTTAATGGAGGTGGCCAACCATTCGAACCCCACCCTTATATCATTAAAAAAGCAATATCGCCAGTCTTGCAGACCAATGCTCCATTATAGAAAAGTTAGGCTAATGTATGACTGGTTTCTGTATTGAGAAATTTAAGTTGTTTATTTCTTTTTCTTCATTCTAGCGTTATTCCCAGTCGCATCCGAAGCTTTTAAACGACGAGTCTAACTGCGTATTTCGCTGTATTTCCATTTTTTCCGTAAAGCATCTGCCATCTGACCTCCATAATACAAGTAGACCAGTTTTTAGGCTTTTGAACGCTCTAACTACCCGTTACGATGATACGAAATATGTTCGTATGGCAACCGGGACCGACAGCTTAATATGCTCGCCGAGGCACGACCAGACCAATGTAAATACCCATATTCATGCATACAAATATTCGCACTGAGTGGGGATCGAATCCGTACCTTTTGCGTAGCGGCTGCGTTCACTACCGCTTCGCCACAGAGGCTGTCGATGCTTGCATATATGTAACGTAAGTGAGACAGATTCAACTTCAATTTCTCAATTCAGAGACCGACCAAATATTTTTGTTTTCCACCTGTGTAGAGTAAAATACTCATCGTTAACAAGTACATTTCATGTATTCGACAACTTTGCATCTTTCCTTTATTCAAAACTACAGCAATCGTAATACTATTCCTTGAGGACGTTCTGGTGTCAACTTTAACGCAATTCCCGTCGGAATCCAACTCACTCCATAAGGAAAAAACTAACCAAAAATTACTTTGTCTTTCTTTCTAAATCTTTTATGTAAATTTCTATTGCGTTTCGCACCAAATCGTTCTCTTGAGATGACTTCAGTGAACAATACTTTTCTAAAGGAAAACATTAGAGTTTTTTCGCCCAATATTAATCTGTTTTTATTACGAATCGTTGAGCTATCAAAGGCCAAGCAGATTAAATTGGTTATGTGACGACTAACAGGTTTATTGGATCATAAATTTTCTTCGTAGATATATATTTTATTAAGAGAGCAAATATTAAAAGAAAATTACCTAGTAGGCAATAAACATAAATTACTTAGAAGTTATGCTGCTGCTCAAATGCTTTAAGAGCGATTGGCTCATTTACCTGCCTTGTTCTGACAGGCTATGTTATTGAAGTATAATTTGGAAATCAAAGCATGTAAGAAAGTCTTAGTCAAAATACGTCGGTTCATCCAGTTATAGAAAATAAGGAAAGACCCAATTTTCTTTTTACAAAACTCGCCTTTCTTATTATATTATTATCTGGATGTCATTACCTTTTAAGCTCAATAAAAGCATAAGTTATTTCCTTAATTTGTATGCTCACTGCCGTAGTATTTTTTCGGGATAAATAACAATTACTAGAGAACAAGGTGAAAATTGTTTTTTTATTTATGTAATTTTTTTTATTTAAAGAGTTTTTAAGTTATTATTTCTATTTTAGGTTAGTACATTATTTCACCTACAAAAATAAATTGTTTGTAATACAAAATATGGTGAATTTTTTTTAATTGCACTGAACGCCTTTCTTCTGGATATGAAAAAAAAACTCAAAGTCAATTATTGTGAAAACTATTGATTTTCGGCCAAACATATAGGGGGCCAAAAACTTAGCTTTAGCTTATAATTTGTAAGTATATAAAAATACCTTAAAAATACCAAGTTAAAATTATCTATTTAAATAACAAGATGCATGAAAGTAACAAATATATTAATTTATTTGTACTATTGAACACGATCTTTTTTGTATCGATACTTTTTTGATAAAAAAGCAACTGAATCAATAATATTAAAAAAAAAGAATCTATCACTTGTTTTTATAATAATCGAAAAGCCACAGTTTGATTATAGGTTTCAATATGTGCCTGATTGTAGTTAAATTAAAGGCAGTTAATAAGCAAGTGTGTTGAAAAATGGTTATGTATCAGAATCTTAAAAACAGGATAGAAAATATCTGTAACTGAATGGCTATTTATTACTTTTTGATTCAAAAAGCTAATAATCTTTGTTAGAGCAGTTCATTAAAAAGGCCTGGTTGTGTTTATAATTGATACTAAATATATTATTCATTGTAAATTTTACTCTTAACGCTAAGGAGTACAACTGACACCCAAGTCCATCTTCTGCACCTATACCGGCTAAGCAACGGTCAAGAATTTAGAGCAGGCTTTCCACTCGGGGTTGAGAGGTCAAACAGCAGTAGCTCCATTTATAGGTGCACTCATTTGTGAGTAAGGTGGACATGAGCCGCGAAGATCTCGGTGGGGCCCGATATACACGCGTCACTAATAGTACAAAATTTAACATCTTAATCAAAATAATTTCACATTTTCAATCAATCAGTTCTTAAAATATTCAAGGACGGCTTTTACAATTTTTGATTCCATTAAATCGATCGAAATTAAATAGGCACGGAATAACGACAGAAAGTGGAGCTTTCTAGATGAAAAGAGGCTGCGAATGCCGATAATCATAATCCTAAAATGATCATGAATTTTCATTGGATTCAAATTTATATTTTCTTATAACATTAAGCATAATTTCAATAGTTTAACATTGAGTTTATTTGCGTTCAAAGTTTCTAGACTGTCTCGGTGCCATGCAATTGGAGTATGCCTACGGTGATGTTGTAAAAATGATTAACTCGGCAGTAGCGCAGCGCCACCTAGTGTCAAGGCGTGAAACTGCGGGAGTAAGTGGAGTAGGCGATGATTAGTGGGGTAGATAGCAATTCAGCCCACGCCTCATAGAGGGCGTTAAGGTACGCTCTTTCTAATTGCATCACAAGCGGCCTCTGGTGGCAAGTAGCAGAGAGAGCTGTGGTATGTTCTGGAATATGTAGAATGTTCCAGCACATCGGAGGTATATAAAGCGGGCCCCGAGGACTAGATGTCACCTTTTGTTTCTTTGTTGCTACGCGGTTACGCTGTCCATTTGATAACTAACATATAGTTTGAACTGGTTCTCCACTGGCTGAGACCTCTAAACATTCTA
The DNA here is from genome assembly GCA_949126895.1 of Eilema caniola. Lineage (NCBI taxonomy): Eukaryota > Metazoa > Arthropoda > Insecta > Lepidoptera > Erebidae > Eilema > Eilema caniola. The sequence goes on along the minus strand of OX421460.1, from coordinate 6,771,087 downwards.
CGGACCCGAGTTTCGGTGAGCTACCATACTTTATCTATCAGCCTAGCTATTTACCTCCTGTCTCCCTCATACCCTATACTCGTCCGTTTTCTGTGTAGTTTCTGGTTACCTCTGTAACTTTCGCTAATCTGTATGTACTAGTCCTAATTGTACCTACTGTATATCTATATATCTGTTCACTTACATAAGGGATTTTTCTGTTAATCCATTTACCTGCATCGAAAATTTTTTACTGAGGCGAGAGCAGTAAATACTTGAGGTCACTGAATTTTCCCGTGTGTCTCTTTGATTAGCAGATGACACTGAAGTGACTGCTCCTCCCACCGTCTTTATTTTCTACGGGATCGATGAAACTGGTTTATGGATCTTTAGTTAATAACATTATATCTGTCTAATACTCAAGACGCACAAGGAAAAATATCCAGCACAAGCTCCCCTAATGTCATGAATTTAGCGGAAAGCAATCCGATTTTTCTTTGTTGTGAAAGCTTATATAATTAGGAGAGAGAAAATGAGTTATTTTGTTCATATCGCATAAAACAAAAACAACGAGTCCAATTTCAAATATTGCGTTAGATAGCTGGTAGATTAAAGGAAGGTTATAAGGTAAATAACATCACGTTTCGACTCCCACAAGTGAAGTGAAATCTAAATTCAATGGAAATGAAACCGCAGTGTGCCATCAGTATCACAAAACTCATCCGCAGCATATTTGTTTAGTTATTCAGAATGAATAATAATGTCCTCTCCTCAGACTAAAGATTCTTTCTGTTATAATACTTGAATAAATAGTTACCCTTACACTTTAATAATAGAGTGCTCTAGTTTGCTCACGAAAGCATGTTCAAAAAATATTATTTTGCATTTCGTCAGTATGCACAGACTATATAATGTACTTAATTAACACGTCCGAGGGTTTATTTTTGTATGACCACACCAAAGTTTGCTCTCGAGTGTGTTGTTATTTGATGTTTGTGCTAAGGTGTTGTTAAGATAATGTTAACATGAATTTAAATGATAGGAATGTCAAGCTGTCCCTTTTCTACTACTTTTTTGAATTGTGAAGAATAGCAGGAATTAGTTAAAAATAATAAGAAGTTCGAAAGTGTAACCAGTGCACCAAAATGAACGTTTTGGTTTTAATTAATATACTCATCCGTGCATCATAAAACTTTGCATATACGTAATCAAAGAAATGAATAAAAGGCTATTTTTTTTATACTACTTAGTTGGCAGACAAGCACACGGCCCGCCTGATGGAAAGTGGTTATCGTGGCCTATGGACGTGTGCAACACCAGGGGCGCACTCGTGCTGCCGACCCTGAAGAAATCTTCTAATGCCCTTCTTGAAGAACCCCATATTGTAGTCGCTTGGGAAAACCACAGCAGGGAGCTCGTTCCACAGCTTGAGCGTGCGTGGGATGAAGTTCCGTCGTACCGCACGGTTCGCACCATTTCTGGTCGCAATGTGTGAGGATAAACTCCATGTCTATGGCGAGCGGTGCGGTGATAGAATGTAGCTGTCGGCATCATTTCAAACAATTCATCTGAGCACAAACCATTGTACAGGCGGTAAAACACACACAGTGAGGCACAGTCCCTCCTGAGGCCGAGAGGTTTTACATCCCCTGCAAGAATGGGATTGTCGACGAGCCTCAACGATCGTCTTTGTATCGATTTGAAGGGGTCTAGCTGGTAAGCAGGTGCTCTGGCAAAAAGGTGACAGCAGTACTCCATATGGGGCCGAACTTGTGCCTTATAAAGAAGGAGTTGTTGCCCCGCAGTGAAGTACTGTTTCGCTCTGTTAAGCACTCCGAGTTTCTTAGATGCCAACCTGGCCTTGTCCCCCAAATGGCCACGGTACTGGACGTCGCTTGAGATGTCGACGCAGTTACCATTCTGAGTAAAAGTCTTCTTCTTTTTCATCCTAGCGTTAATCGCAGTCGCATCCGAAGCTTTCGACTTGGAGTCTGGGGTCCGTTTTACCAGTCTTACTGCAAATTTGGCTAAACTTCGATATTTTCCGTGAAGCGACTGCTATCTGACTTCCACAACTCAAAGGTGATATCGAAGCATTGCAGTTAGACTAGTTGTTAGATTTTTAAGGGCTCCAACTACCCGTAAGACTGCCATAGAAGTTCGCATGGCAACCGGGACCGAGCGACGGCCTAACGTACCCTCCGAGGCACGACCAAACCAATGAAAATATCAAAATTCATGCATGCACAAATATTTGCATTGAGCGGGTATCGAACCCGCGCCTCCTGCGTAGCGGCCGCGTTAACTACCGTTATGCCAGGGAAGCTGTCATTCTGGGTAAAAGTAATGTACTGCTAAGAGTTCCTTAGTATGTCAGTACACTACCGTTACTAGTTTAGAATTTTATTAGTTTAGTTTACTAGTTTTAGAGTATTAATATAGTATTTTTTAAACTATCACCTGTTTAGTTTGGACAGTCGAGACTAACAAATTAGTTTTTTTATTTGATTTCACCAATAATTTTTATCATACTAACCCTTCCAATGAATTACATTGGTTGAATTTCGAGCAATGGACAAACAATAGTTCAAAATTATAAGCCGTCATCTTTTCAAGTGGTCGATCAATTTATTGATGTTCAACTATTTGGCTTTCGGTATGACGTAGAACACCGCTTTATAATAGTTTGTCAACAAGTTACAGGTATGTGTCTTGACACAGGTCGTGTCTATATTGAATTACGTCTAAGGCATTCAGTCTGTTCGTGAATAAATCTCATTAATATCTACATTGTGTCAATTAAATTTGGCAGAGGTCGATGTCAAATAACGAACATTGATAAGTTGTGTACTAAAGCTAATGGTTATATTTAATCTAACCGATCATTACGTCTAGATTTTGCTCTGGCAACACTGGCCCGAACAGCTGTGAAATTTGTGTAGCTCCGTAATTTTAATAAAGTAAATTAATAAAATACCATAAAAAAGTAGCCAGTGTGTAAATACGAATCGTACAGTGATAATACGTGTGTATATATTTTGTCTGCTGCCTCAATTGCTGTAACTACTTAAAAAGTGAACAAGAACCGAAACACTGGTGTGTCTAACGGAATTTGAATTTAAAACCTGTGCGCCTGCGCTGCGTTGGAAATCAAGGGAAGTATTTGGTGTCACACTTATTCCTTATACTTTTCATACACTACAAGACATAAACAAACGCTCACATAGCTGTGAGCAACGTCCATCCACACAGCGGGCTCTGTTACAGTCTCAGTTGCCTTGACAAATAGTGGAAGGCTAACTTGAGGACGCCAACAAAACAGCCCCAGACAGATTCAACACACTCATACTGTACAGCCACTAACATATTTGACTCCTACTTAAGTAATCCTTAATTAAATTAGTTATTGTTCTTTGTCTACCTACTTGTTCTAAAGTATCTAACATATTCCTAAACTTTTAGACTAACCACTAACAAATTATATTTCAGTTTAATTAACCACTATATTATATAATTCTCTCTTAAATTACCCATATACAAGAAATATTAATAACTTTTGTTTTTTACCCTCCCTTCTCAGTTGATAATTTATCTTAAAAAATCTTACTTTTTATTCCTTTAACTTTAATTCTTTAACTTTATCAAATCTATACCCAGTTGCTTAACACTTTTCTTTCATTTCAGTACCACCAAATAACTTTTCCAAGGAAATAAAATAAAATATGAAATCAACAATGATGACCCGCAGTGCAGTCTCCCGTGACTTACAACACAAATTAAGCCTCACCTTAAAAGAACTTGAGATTAGCAAGAGCCTCAATAGGCAGCTGATAGAGGAACGGGAAGAAAGTGAACAGGAAGTGCTGACTGTAGTTGGCAAAAACACCCTACTAAAAAAAGAGTTGGCCGGCTTACATAATCAGGTCTCAGAGCTCACACTCCAGCGGGATCATCTCCAGGCAACATTGACCGGCCTGGACGAATGCAGCAACACACACGAACAAGCTTTGAAACGCATAAGCTTTCTGGAGTGTGAATTGAGTGATGTGCATAATTCCATCACTCACATGGAATCAATCAGATTGGCAGATGAGGCTGCCCTCTCCAACAGCCTCTATAGTGAGCTGGTGGCTGGGGAGCCGGACCTAATTTGTCTCGAGCCATGCATTACTGCAGACCTGATAGATATCTCTACACCAGATATTCCAGTGACATCAAGGAATATAATATGTCCTGATAAATCATTATTGAATTCTTCGGTAAGATTAGTTAGTAGTGGCAGAAATAGGTTAAAAAAATATATAAAACTTAATAAATTTATTTCAAAGACACAAAAACAGATAAGATGTCTCAAAATGGGCATGAGTAAACATCGAAGGGCCTGTAAATCCAATTTACAATTAAGGCAGATAATAAAGGTAGGTAAAACCCAGACTGACCAATATGAGTCTGATTTGTATCAACTCCAGTCAGAAATCAGGCGTTTGAATGACTCCTTAAACTCCTTAACGTTAAAATACCAGATTGCACAAAAAGAAATAAGGGAGTACATTGAGGCGTTAACTGGCCTAGTAGACTCATGTCATAATAATGAAGCAAGGTTTCATTCTCTGGAAAATCTATACAGACAGGGATCATCTGACTGGGAAACATCCTTGCCGTGCTCCACCTTGTCCATACCATCTCAGGAAGGGTCGACCTCTCTATCAGTTGACTCTGTGGGCAGTGAGAATTCTGCAAAGTCTATTATGGCCTTCAGTGATGTCCCTGTAACAACGGTAACACAACCTTTACTTACAGGAAAAACAGTTGTGTATTGTGATGAAATTGGTAGGGGTTTAGGTTGTCATTTGTACAATCAATTGGGGAATTCAGTCATTACCCATTCATTTCCGGGGGCCTCCTACTCTCAAATAGTTAAGAGAGCACTATATAGTACACACTGTCCACAATCAACACTTGTAATCCTTATTGGAAGAAGAGGCAATGCAAACATAAATAATTTTATTAATTTTTACAATGACTTAACAAAGTTAAAAGTTAAACAGATAATATTGTGTGCATTACCTTACAGTAAATCTTTCACAGCTAGTGAAAACAGCATTAGGTATAATATAAATAGAAAATTACATACCTTAACTACATATTGTAGGACCATAGATTTATTTGACTGTAATTATGTATTACAAAGTACTTTTATTTTGACAAAAGATAGTTTTTCACTATCAAAATCTTTGCAACGTCAGGTTGCAATCTTACTAGGTAACTTTTTAAGTATAATAGTCAAAGAACTGACTAGTAACATTGCTTCTTTTGAAGAAAATAATAATGACATAGTGGATATGGTTATCCAAAAAAACTTAATTCTTTGACAACAGATAAAAAATCTAGCAACTTTTTTCATATAATGTCCGAATGTAGCGGACATGGGCATGCGGCTTTTGAGACAGTTGAGTCTCCTGCATGTAATTTATATTGTAAAAATAAATTATTAAACCTGGTGCATCAAAATGTCGAAGGATTGATCAATGGTAAAGATTTGGAATTGGAGTTGCACATGACCATGAATAATATTGACATCTTCTGTGTAACCGAACATTGGTTGAAAGACCATCAAGTCATGTTCAACTTCAAAAATCACCAGGTGGCTAGCTCGTTCAGTAGACAAAATTTCAAACGTGGAGGCACCCTAATTATTATTAATAAGAATATTAAATTTAAAGAGCGTAAAGATTTAGTCAGCCTCTCTATTGAACGAGTTATTGAGATAGCTAGTATTGAGTTTGAACGGTTCATTGTAATAAGCGTATACAGTCCCCCAGACGCGCCCTATGCAAAATTTGAAGAAAGGATGGAAGAAGCGCTTTTTAAATGCCGTTACTCCCAAAAGGCGATAATAGTTTGTGGAGACTTCAACGTAAATATTTTAGATAACACCCTAGTGCCAGTAGAGAAGAATAAATTGTTAAATCTATTCAAGTCCTTTAATCTTATTAATATGTTTTCGGAACCTACTCGAAAAACTGCAACTAGTGCCACATGTATTGATAATATTTTCACGGATGTTAAACCAATCAACAAATATATTGTGGATGCTGTACACTCGGATCACCGTGGCCAATTAATAACTTGTGAAAGAAATAATTGTAAAATTAGTAAAAACGAAATTAAAATTGTACCAATTAACCAATACCGTTTAGACGCTTTCAAGGAAACTATTGTAAACAAACTACCTGACTTGCCCTCGTACAATAATGTAGAAGAGTCTTACGCAGACCTAATCAACCTGATCAATAATGAGTTTGGGAGAATTTTTACCTCAAAAACATTATCGATTGGTGGCCGTCCAGTTTTCAGTGATTGGGCAACATCGGGGATTTATAAGAGCAGGAGGAGATTGTATGATCTATATTCTGAAAAATCGTACAATTTCAACCCTGTTTTCCAGGATTATGTTAAAAATTACTCAAAAATATTTAAGCGAGCCTGTTCCTTCGCGAAGTCAAACTTCATTAAAAATAAAATTTCTAATTCTGTAAATAAAATTAAGACTACTTGGAATATTATAAATTCCGAATGTGGGAAATCTCCATCAAATGTAAGAGATTTTCATTTAAAAATAGAAGGTCGCCATGTCACGGAGGATCTGGAAGTTGCGACAGAGTTTGAACATTTCTTTTCAAATATACCGTTAATAACGACTAAAACTCTTCAGTCGTCTTCCACTTCCGCTGTGTCATTGCTTAAGGAATCGATAAACAAGTGTGAAGACGCATTCGTATTCTCAGTTGTTAATAGCAAGGACATCACCAAAGCGTTTCACTCTATTAATATCAAAAAGACCGCGGATCTATGGGGATTATCAGTCAAAACTATTTCATGTATCATTGATGTCATTGCTCCCCATCTAGCAACTGTGTTTAATGACTGTGTCAACAGCGGTATATTTCCTGATTTAATGAAACATAGCAAAGTCATACCTTTGTTCAAGGCTGGCAGTGCTACAGACCCTTCTAATTTCCGACCCGTTTCTGTGTTGCCGACCTTGAGTAAAGTATTTGAGAAATTAATCCTAGGACAGTTGATGACCCATTTTGGTGAAAACAAATTATTTCATGATAAACAGTTTGGGTTTACTAAGGGACGTTCGACTGCTGATGCTGGTATAGAATTGTTAAATTGTATTTACGAGGCCTGGGAGGATAAGCATGATGCATTGGGTGTATTCTGTGATCTATCCAAGGCTTTCGATTGCGTCCACCATGACACATTAATCAGGAAATTAGAACATTATGGAATAAGGAACAAGGCTCTCGAGCTTCTGACTTCATATTTGAACAATAGAATTCAGAGGGTCGATGTTAATGGTACACGTTCAGTGGGATCTCTGATTTCGATGGGTGTTCCACAAGGTTCGATACTTGGACCATTTTTATTCTTAATATATATTAATGACCTCCCCTACTACGTAAGGGATAAAACTAGTATTATTTTATTTGCTGACGATACTTCGTTAATATTTAAAATTAAAAGGCAACAAAATAATTATGACGAAGTGAATGGTGTTATCACAAGAGTGGTCCATTGGTTTAATACTAATAATCTTTGCCTTAATGGGAACAAAACTAAATGTATAAAATTCACATTACCTAATGTTACACAGGTTGAAACCAATGTACAACTCAATGGACAAGTGTTGAACCTTGTGGAATCAACAGTGTTCTTAGGTTTAAGTATTGACGCCAAATTGCAGTGGCGATCGCATATTGAAAAAATATCCAGTAGATTAAGTTCGGCTTCTTACGCTGTAAAAAAGATTAGGACATTAACAGACGTGGATACGGCTAGAATAGTTTATTTCAGTTATTTTCATAGTATTTTAAGCTACGGAATTCTCCTTTGGGGTAATTCCGCGGATTTAAACACAATATTCATTTTACAAAAGCGGGCTGTGAGAGCTATTTATAATTTGGGCCCAAGAGTTTCCCTTCGAGAAAAGTTTAAAGAAATAGACATTCTAACCGTAGTGTCACAATACATCTTCGAGAACCTGATGTATGTAAGGAAAAATATCTCTAAATTTTCAAGAGTTTGTGACAGGCATAATATAAACACAAGACATAAAAACAATCTTGTAGCTTGTGATAGTAGACTCCATAAAATTAGTAATTCTTTCCGGGGCAACTGTATACGCTTTTTCAACAAGCTCCCTAATGAAATTAGAGATTTACCTGTAAATAAATTTAAAAATGTAATTAAGACTAAACTGTGCCAAAAAGGCTATTATAAAATCCAAGAATATTTAGATGATAAACAAGCTTGGAAATGAGCTGTTCGCTCAACTATGCTACTCAAGCAAACTATTGTATTTAGACTAAGTAGACTAAGCAAATGTTTGTAAATAGACCAAAAAAAAAAAATGCCCGCTGAGTTTCTTGCCGGAGTCTTCTCAGGTCGGGGCCGCGTTTCGAACCGGTGGTCCATTTGCTAAACTAGTCTAGATTTTTTTTTTAAACTTGACGTTTTGTAAGTACCGTTTTAATGGTCTATACAGAATAAATGATTTTTGACTTTGACTTTGACTTTAGAAGTTTTCAATAGCGTAGGTAAGTTCGTACCTTTCGAAGCTCTAAAATAGAATCTAGCCTAGTCTATCAATGTAATATTAGAGTAAATATCTGATATTAAATACTTAATAATGCTGATATTATGTATAATTATTCCCTCTGTAGAATAATACATATCGGAAGTTTTATCGTAAACCGATATATGTCGATGATAAATTTTGCTTTTTTGATTCTGTAGCATACTCAAACTCATATTATTATTGTTTTTTTTTTCCACAACATTTCACACAACGCTATCTAGACCCATGGTAAGCATAGCTTAACTAGCTTGTGTTGTGGAATCTAGAATGCGGATAAACATACTTAGATACGTTTTTTTTGTAAATACATACATATTATACATAGAAACACCCAGACCAATGCAAATATACATATTCATACATACAAATATTTGCACTAAGCGGGGATAGAACCCGCGCCTCCTTCGTAGCGGCCGCGTTCACTACCGCTACGCCACGGATGCTGTCAATATTATTGTATACTATTTAACTCACTGTGAAAAAGGTAGCAAGAGAAATCCTACCAAGCGCGCTGACGAGTCCAATACCACTAGATAATATTATAAAATGTGAAAGCTTGTGAAGATGTTTCTTACTATTCTATCACGCTCAAGCGTTTGAACGCGTCTGGCTGTAATTTACTAGAAAAAAGGTACAGAAATAAATTTAAACTCATATTACTTATTATATAAAATAATTAAACAAAGGTGCAACTACAATAAATCCCTGCCCATTATGAAATTGTACGAGATGCTCTGGTAAGCACTTACTACAAACAATAAACAATAGGAATTCCGCTTTGTAAAATATTGTTCAACATTAATTTCCCAAGAAATAGTGGTAATCGCTGCAGTAAGGAGGCTAATAACACCAAGTTTTGCAAGGAGACGTTTCATTCATTTATCAATACTTAAATGGAGCAGACGAACGTTCCATCAAAATAATTAGGCGACCTTTTTTGGACGACTTCTGCGCCGCAAGGGGCTAATTTGTCTTCTTATAGCCCGAGAGGCTAATGTCCTTGACAAGTGACCGGAGGGACGCCTGCCTGTCTTTGCGAAACACTGACATTGAATTACAACAGGGATTAATAAACTTCGACATTCAAAATCCGTACATTTGAAATGTGTTGTGGAACTATAATAAAGTTTGGTTTAAAATTCTGATTGTTAGATCACTAGATATAAGAACACATAGTTCTCGAGGCTAAGTTGTAACCGAGTTATATTAACATATTTTGAAGCAATTTAATCAAATAAAGGCTCGAAGGATAACTTTATATTACCTTTATCCAACGGTAAGAATTAATTTAAATCGACAAGGTCTACGTTTTACTATTTTATGTATTGATATTGCAGAGTATTACTTATAAGACCATAAATTGCCCAAAATACATTTTTAAAGATTAAATATTTTGTCAACAACACGTCGTTGTGAAATCTTCAGTGAAAATAGAAAAGAGAGGAAAATAATTAAAGAGGGGAAGACAGCGCACCCTCGGTTTGTCGTTCCCTAAAGATAGCTTAGTCTAAACCTTAACGAATTGCAATTGAAAGGAATGCCGAATGACGCCCCTCGAATTACTTAAGTAAATAGTTTTCATTCATAACGAGAACTACTAATTACTATGAATGTAAAAGTTCAGATGCATAGATCTAAGCATCATTCGTAAACTATTTTTTAATCTGAAAATATACGCGAGTGTAGGGTCTAGTGACGGTAAGTATACTGTACAATTGTTATACATTAACCTAGTACTGTACAAAGTTTTTAAATAATTCTCTAACACAATAACATTCACGTTCAAATTCCAATTAGTACACTTTATTATAAAAAACTGGATTAATAAAATGGGTGACCAGATTTTAGCTTATTTACTGCTAATACCATTAAATTAATATATTTTTATAATTCTTAATGCACATGCATACACGGTTCGATAGCAAGTATCAAAAAGGATTCTCCTATAACTTAATACAGGATTAGAAATCAGGGTAAAACGAAAAATAACGAGGCAAAATTAGGTCAATAAATAGAATTTCATTTTAGTTGGCTTAAAGATTTTTCACAATAAAATGAAAAAGAAGTAAGCAGAGATTATTTTTATTTACGAACTGTATCTCACGTTTGCACCTACTATACTTTATTTTCTTGCACAGCGTCACCCGTCCGTCGAGTCTCTTTTCTTCTGGGCGATTAGGGCATCAGATACAAAGAATTAATCGAATCTTATAAATAGATTTAGAGATTAACACATAAAAACAAGAAATCTCTACAGCTTCATTATTAGCATAGATGAGAGCTTACCTCCGAATTTACATTTATATTATTGCTACTTAAAACTCACTCAAAAAACATGTAAGCGTACGTCTTGGTAAGTAATAATTTAATTAATTTTTCACTTTAGACTGTAAGACTTCAAGGTTATACCTTTCTCGAAACATGAACAGTCCACACTTCTCAAATAATATCATGAATAATCTTGATACATTATAATTCCTTTCAGATTTATTCATCATCTGATCCTCTTTTAGCTTTCATTTTCTTTGATACGAAACTGTCCGAGATTAATTTTTCACGGATTCCAATAAAAGCTCAAGTGCGAAAATTCTCATAATAAGTAAAATTGATACCATGTTTCGTTATAAGTTGCAAAAATAAATAGCATCAACCTTTACACCTTTATAAATAAATAAGAGTATTATAATATTCGCCGTAATCTCGTTTCAGACAGCTATAAAATGCAGAGATAAGGTCTGTCTTAAGACAAGTTTATGGTTTATTTTGTTCATTTTTATATCGCAGCTTTATAACAGCCTATCATTTTGTTCTGAGGAGATTCTTAAGATTCCCTTTTACGATATATACCTGTACAGAATTTTTAATTATGATGTAGAATGTATATTTTTTGTAGATTTTCCTTTTGATTATTGTTTCTTTACATTCATTTAGATGCTAGGTGAATTATGTAACTACTATTCCTTTCTCCTGTTTCAATGTGAAAATATGTTCTGCTCAATAATTTATAACAATGTGTAAATAGCAATTTAGTTACTGTTTCTCATCATTGAGAAAATGTATTATTATTATTTACTTTGTGGCCGACAAAAACACGAGCGTTAGTTCTCAGGGTAGTGTGATGGGTTATAGTTATCAAAATCGTTTCCACTGTGCATAATTTAGGGTATTGACCCAGCCGAGAAGACTTTGGAGTTCAAGCGCAGGGGGGTCCCTTTGCAAGATATCTCTTCGGGCAGCGATCAGCCTTCGTGTGGGGTAAGTCAATTTAGTCTACCAAACAACTTTATATTTATTACCTTATTAATTTTTTTTTTAAATTTAACTGATAACTAAATTCAACCTAGAAAGGAAAGCCTGTCCAAGAGCCTCTTCCGTCTTATAGTAGGTGCAACGGCTCTCAGGTAATATTGTCTAAAGTTCTAAGTGGCGTAATTGTATGCGATACACCATTTAGAAAATAATTAAATCAGACAAAAAGTTGTCACTAGTCTACATAATAAATTATATCCTTTACAATTGTGTCGAGATAGCACAGTTAACATATAAATACATATGTGTGTTGTCGCTATTTTGTTGACCTACATTATGTCCTATATACGTACGACACGTAAGTGTTGTATCAAGCGTATACCTAAATTTATGAGACCCTTGTAGTGCCTGAACTCCGTGCGATTCTTGAAAACACGTTGAATGTACCTTATACATTCTCCTGAGCAAACATATCCAGCTACTAAAAGTACAATATACTGGTAGCTTACCGTGTCGTGACAAATACTTCTCGAAAAATGGAGACAGACTTGCAAAATTAAGTAATTTTTGTATCTTTTACCAGACGTGTAGTTCAAAAATTTAAAACACCTATTTTAGACAAAAAATTTTTATTACAAACTGATTGTACTAAAAATATTTACTAAGAAGTCAGTAAATCTACCCACATAATCTTCACTATCAGCGCAATTTAATCGTTAGGCTAAACCCACCTATAGCACTCAGTTGATATTGGATTTACTGATTTACCAGTCCAAGTTATGATTCTTATGAAATAGAGTTCAATCGAGAACCAAAAGAACTGACCCGTAGCAGACGATATTTCAGCGTCCTCTAGAGACAAAAAACTCGTTTTTATTTTTTACGACCACAGAGAAAGCCTTCCAAAAATGTGGTTTATGTTACACTTATGTCCCAAATAATATAAAAAGAGTTTGTTTCTATACCATTTATCGTATATCAATACCGAAGACTATTTAGATTATACCAAACAAATACTTTGTATACTGCTTCATTCTCTAAATGGATTGACACTACTTCTAACGTTATTTAAAAATAGTTTTGTTTCCAATTTGTTTCACGTTACCTACCATCACTATAATTTATGTATTTATCTTTTACGATGGTAGTTGATTGAATTTGTTGAAACTTCTTGATGGAACTTCATTTTACTATCTTTATATATATTAAAAAAACTCACTTTACAAGTTCCACTTAATTATATTCAGTTTTATCTCTGTATAATATGACAACTAATATTTAATTTATAATATTACGACATGTTTCGAATAACTCATCTTCAGGTAAAATCCTTCCGTGCCTAGTAACTTGAAGATGAGTTATTCGAAACATTTCGTAATATTATAAATTAAATATTAGTAGTCATATTATACAGTGATAAAACTAAATATAATTGTGTGGAACTTGTAAAGTGAGTTTTTTAATATATATAAAGATAGTTTTATGATGGTTTTCTAATTTTTTGTAAATTTTAATTGCGAGAGAATTTCACAGGTCCGGTTCGCTTGCTGATTGACGGACTTTCTAACTACTTAGGGGGACAACGGGTTCGTCTCTCGACGTCAGAGTGTTGGCAGTCTCTCTCCTTAAAACTCAAAACAAAATCAAACAATAGACAGGAGGATTACTATCCATAAAGCTACCTATACTGCTGCAGATGTTCTCATGGCAATTAAATTATTAAGATTTTAACGTGTAAATAATGATTTGGTGAGTATTGATTAACTTTGCAATGCAGAGCTCCCTGGAGAGCTTTTGTGCTGTCAGAGGGTAGACCAAAGGCTTGTCCTGCTTTGTCTTCTGCACTGAAGGCACAGAAACTACAAGCACGAGAGCGACTCTTCTAGTGTTGCACACGTCCAAAGGCCACGGTGAACACTTTTGATCAGTCTACCAACTAAGTGTTATAAAAAATGCGATGACCAACTCGGTTACTACTTAACCACTAGTCGTTTAAATCCTATAGCGTGTTTCGAGGCTATTGGTTCATGAAATAACTAGATCAGACTAAAATTGTGGTGACCTGGTTCTTTTTGATTAACTCAAAAGAGGAATCCTCTCCATCACAAGTCTTATCGTAATTAATTATCTTAATAAATAACACTTTACTTGATAAATTGTCGGAACATCGTCGCTCTCCAGTCGGCTGTCAACTCGTTTTGAGTGATTGAGAGGGTAAATAAATAAAAACAAATATTGTTTTGATCCCTACTTGTAAATGAAAAGGATCGAGGCTGCGGGGATAACCACTTTTGTCTTCTTAGTCATAAAAACCTGAGGTAATTTAAGTAATATTTTGTAATAACTGTGTGGAACAGCGGTACAGCGATTAGGTGCTAAGTCGGAGGTCGTGGTTTTGGTTCTTGCCTGCATTCATTCTGGCACTACCAATAACTTTGGAATAATCCCGGTAGTTTCCAAAATTAACTTCAGAGCCCTGGTTTTGCTTTGTTCTGCTTTCCAAAGATTTTTCTAGTTATAAGTATCGTAGGTTTTCTTATATAGGACACGTCAATATGACTCCACCTCGCCTGAGGGTCAGCTGCAAGTCTCAGGAAAGAGTAAGATAACTATACAAATGTAATCTAAGCAAAAGTTTTAATGGATCAAACGGACACTTAAATTTTATTTGTTTATGTAGGAGTAAATAAATATAATGACTTAGCAGTTTATTTACAAAATCGACCTATTATATATAATTTAAACTAGCTGTCGCCCGCGGCTCCGCCCGCGTGGATGTCGGTTATCGCGAATCGGACTATAATTTGAGATTTAAACTATCCTATCTCTCAAGTTGGATCGAACTGCACATGGTGTGCGAATTTTATTATAATCGGTTAAGTGGTTTAGGAGTCCATTGAGGACAAACATTGTGACACGAGATTTATATATAGATATTAAGATTAAATTCATAAAGTTACTATATATACACAAAACTAAATAAAATAAAAAATAAATAATAGGAGGAGTAGGAGGAGGAGTATAGTTCAAATTAGAAACATCAGCCTCAAAGAAAAGCAAAGAGTTAACTGCAAAATAACTATTTGAAATAGATTTGCTATCAGAGTCTCATATGTAACTGAATAGACTTATCACTTGCAAAGTATTGTAGTCTTTAAGAATCTGTGAAATTCATACTTTATATATATAGTCTACTTTGACGGCCTCCCAAACGGGCTGTAGGCCGTTCGACTGCTACGTTTCTATTTGACTCCCACTCAGTGCAAAATTAGTTTGCTTGAATATGTACATTTGTATCGGTCTGATTGTCTGAGTGTTGCTATCTATAAATAAATTCATCTGCCCTATAGAACCCATAATACAAGTTAGTTAAATTAAACTTATTGTGATAACGCTGTGAAACAATTTCCTAGAATATTTATTTATTGGCTTAGCTGCTTGCGTCGCTGCCGACCTTTGACGGTATATGTTTTTGTAGCATTTTAATCAGCTTACTGGTCTATTTTCAAGAATAACTGTATGTTCTTTTTCCTTCTTATATACGTTTAAGACTCAACTAATGGTTACGAAAATAGAAAAGTTCGACTGGCTAGTCAATAGTTTCGTATTATTTACTAAGCCTAAAAATTAACCAGTAAAATTTAAGAATCTGCTTAAATAAAAAAATCAAGTTTCAAACTTCCCCCGTTTCTTTTAAAAAAAAATGCTCTCGACAAAAGTTATGTGTGTGTGTTTTAAATCAAAGACCATAGGTTCTACGTTTGGTGAAAATCGGTTAAAAATGCGCCCTCTAAACCGGAATTGGTAAACAAACAGACATACAGACAAAATCAAAATCGGCTACCTTGTCGAAATCAATAAAGTAAGTTGTGCTTGACTGTGAGGGTTTCTAAATTTCGTGAATTGGGAACAAATAATTTTCGAGAGGAATCGGTAAAAGTAGGAATTGTGAATAAGCCAACTTTCTAACGTAACTTGTGCGAACTGTGTGTGTGGAGTCTTACTAAGAGGACTCTGTTTATACCATTTATATACCGAACCCTAAAAGATTGTTTATGTAGTATGGAAAGCCATGAATTACCATACAGACCACGTTATATTTTAATTGACCTTGTATTTCATGTTAGACCTTAAAGTTAATTGAGGGATAGCTTCAAAATATACAGAACAGATTTGTTTTCTTTAGACATTACCGTTGCTTAAGGGAAACAGGACCGTATATTGTAAAGCAATTCGATATCCTATACTTACAGCACTTATACTTACACTTTGGTATTTACGAGTAGATTTTTATAAGAATATTGTTATTATCATCTCTTGAATAAGAATATTATCATCTCTTCCACCCAAGCTAAATTGCTTGTATTAGAAGTACACGTCGGTAGCGTAATAATTAAGATTCGAACGGTGACTTTTCGATCGTAAGATCAACTCCTGACCCCTGAGCTCCCCACGCTTGAAATAATATTACAGGAACAGTCACACAGGAAAGAACGGATCAAACTTATTCGAACGGTCGAATTTCAACCTATATACTTGCTGTCATGTATAATCGTATATAACTTACCGCGACGTCACTGAAATTGTACCCGAAATTACCTGAACGGCAAAAAATGTTTGCACAAGACTTCATTATGTTCAAAGCATAATGTGGTTGGAAAATTGGTATGAAAAATTTCAAGCAAATAGTAGTGAACCTAAGCTTTTTACTTCAACCACTTGGCTCCAGTACTAGCTTCATTTACTTGGGATTTTATTTTTATTCTGTAAATTACTAAATTGGAATATCTGGTGAATGCAAATTTCGACCTTCCTTGAAATGAACTGTGTGTCTCAGAACAGATTTTAGATTAATAGTAAGGTATTAAATATAGTTTATCATTCCCATTCTACATTATGCTTTATGCTACCTGAAAATAATTATAAGGCATATTAATTAGTACAACAACGTAACGAATATAAACTAAAAACATTAAAAGAAAATACTTTATTTGTAAATGTAAGTCATAACAATATTTCTGTACAGATACAGGGAAGATGTAAAATGAAAATGTATTATGTTGTTAATATATATATATATATATATATATATATATATATATATATATATATATATATATATATATATAATTAACTATAAAATTGAAAACTCGAGACGTATTCGCGTGGACGAACGCCTGAAATCTAAAGTCTTTCTAAAATCGAAATAAAGAAGGTAGAACGAAATAATATTCAGATAATCATACGCCTCAATTGATTGAAGCCTTGCTTTTATTACGCCTATTTTGAGAGTCTCGACATTCTTTTCCCATAAAATACTTGAGTTCCTAAAAGATTTATCAGGCCAAATGAACCTATCAGACTTGAAATTGAGAGAATGTGGAACTCTGTGAAACTCCACTTCTATGGATGAGTGAAGTCCACACGTTTTCCTGAGTGAGCGTCCATTAATTTTGTGTACATTTATTTTAATAGCGTAAGTTTATTTATTGATTTATTATGGATTTACGATCGATTTAGACAAACATCAAATCTCTGAAGTTGTAACAAGCTTTTCCTTTCTGGTCAAATTGATGATGTATTGAAAAATAGGCCAGCTTAATGAACTCGAAACGAAAGGCATAATGATGGTAAACGAAGCTCGTGAAGTACACATAAGCTGACAAGTGGTCGTTATCTGTGCCTACCCTACAGGGGAAAAGGCGTGAGTATATGTATTAGAACTTTGTCTAAATATTGTACAATTTAGTATTGAATTGTAAACATTGCACAGAATTTTCCAAATAACAAATATCAATAGCTTGTGTATTTATATAGTTAATCCTACACTTCTTACACATTTTTCTCTTCCATATATTTACTTGAGCCTAAAACTATTCACTTAATAACATAAGCCTTTACGAAGGTCGTTTAGTCCCAACATTCTACTCCATCACCTTAAGTAGATGTCATTTGGCCGACCAAAGAAATTTGTCTCTTGAGACGTTCTTTAGTTACATGTATTGTGCATTTAAATAGCATGTATTTTTAGAAATAGTATTTTTAGAAAGTGTATTTTTAGTAGTGTAGTATTGAACGTTTAATACATTGAAAATTAAAATTATACCAATGAAATCATATACCAATCAATTTACCAATGTAATCAAAATATAGACTAATACTGTTACGTACTTTATAACAACCTATGTCGCATAGCAGATCGATTGTTACCTCAGTGTATGCGGATTCTATTCCGCTTTAGTATAAATATTTCTGAAAAAACAACGTACTTAGGATGTTAATCCTGGGTCTTAGATTTAGGTAGTAGCAGATATAGTGTAAGAATATTACGGATTTTTAAAGGTGTAAACCTATTTCGCCTTTTGCAATTTTCATAGAGTATATTAATATCATGGATTTCGCATCATCACCTACAATTTGGTCCCGTCCATGGAAAAGGAAATGATTATTCTGTCCTCCGTGGTCCCGTCACTAATTACTTAGTTTTTTTTTTCAATCCTATACTGCCAGTATTACCTATTTGACCAATTGTGATAATTCACATGCGACACCTCTATGAAGTGAAACCTTTTTTAGGCACGTTGAGAATTTTTGTGCAATGAATACTTTTTATACAGTCTATTTTCACTTTTGTCGGCAATCCCGTAGTGCTACAATGTGTTACCCTCAAGAACTTCTAAATAAATTGAATACTATACTTATTACCATTTGTAATATATTACCAGACTAGAACGAAGATTTATTAGCTTTTTGTTATGCAACATACATTTTGTGGTCGCATATTTTTTCATTCTAGTGTTTCGGCTGGCGTTTATCCAATGGTTTATTCAAACCGAATAAATTTATATTTAATTTCTAGAATAGAATAAATATTGCATCTGAACAGCAAAAAGTTCAAAAAATAGAATTGAGGCTTATCCGTGCAAGCCTTGTAAATTGCAGCGCAAAGGTTTTCTTTAATCGTGTCATGCATTTTTTGAGATGGGAAAAATTAGATGAAGTCTGTACCCTGTTATCATTAACGATCGACATATCTGGTATAAAAGTATCTATATATTATATTAGCCAAGTTTTCACTTCTGTTGGCGCCTTTGTGCTGCCGGTTAGCTTTTATTTGACACGTCGTCGCGTCGAGCAAAAGAGTGGCTAAGATTGGATTAGCTCGTAAAGCATTCAAGCATTTTCTTTATCGTGCAGTAAGCGTCAGAAATATATTGACTACAGTCTCAAAAGGATGTTAAAACTAAGGTATTAAGAGCAAATCAAAGTGTTTCATCTAAATTTTAATTTTAATTGAAGTATTATCCGAACTTCAACTGCCAGGTGGAGGGACGACCTCATCAAGGTCGCTGGGAAGCGCTGGATGAAGGCTGCTTTAGATCGGTCGTTCTAGAAGTCCATAGGAGAGGCCTATGTCAACAGTGGACTATGTGCGGCTGATATGATGATGATGATGATTATCTGAACTAAAGGCGTGTCACAACAATCCTACAACAGGCGGGGGAAAACCCAAGGAATTAAGATCATTTTGACTGATCTGATGATGTCTGTACACTCGACAAAATCGATAGTACCCCACCTTTACATACAACTGTATATGTAAAGGTGGGATACAATCGATTTTGTTGACTGTACATAGGACTGATACCATGATCACTATATCTTGAACTTGGCTTGACACGCTACGGAGTGTCTAGATATAGAGCAGTTAGTGTTTAGAAATCACTAGTTATCCATGGGAATCTTTTACAGCTTTTCGGGCTCATAAATAGCCTATAACAATCATAAATAATGTTGCTTTCTATTGGTAAAAGAATCTTCAAAAACAACAATCAACAAAATTTACATCTTTATAATATTTCTATAGATAATTTTAAATGTCAAGCTTACTTTAGCTAAAACATAGATTCCACTGTTTTGTATCCGCAATGCAGTACAAGAGACATCTCTATTCCAAGCATTCTATTTACGAAAATGTTTTTAATTTCCTTTCCCCATTTTCTCCGATAATTAAGTTAAGTATTATTCACGAAATGTATTTTTGTATTAAAGAGAATACCGAAGGAAGAAATTATTCATTTTCTGGGTCTGAAAGGCGATTCAGGTTTTATTGGCGTAACGATTTCGAGAATGAGAAAAATTAGGAACTGTTTTATATCTCAAATTTGTTAGTTATGGTTGTTAGCCAACGTATTGAAAATGTATTTTTTATACAAGTGAGGTGGCAGACGAGCCCAGGGCTCACCTGATGGAAAGTGGTTACTATGGTCATGTGTAACACCAAGGGAGTCACACTCGTGGTGCCGATTCAGTAATGACAGAGATTGTCTGTGCCGTCAGTGTAGAAGACAAAGCAGGAGGAGCCCTTGGTCTTCCCACAGTACAGCATAAAAATTGTCCAGTGAGCTCTGGCTACCCTATTCATCGCCGGGAACACAACACGAGGTTAGCATGGCTGAGGTATTATGTAGGGTGGAGGTATTTCCCCAGTTGGACTGCGCAATTGGACGGAAATGCCATCGTGTCCTATCGTCGTGTAATCATTTCTATGTATAGTTGTAGCTACTACTAGCTAGTAACCTACAGAAGAGAAGAGGGGGTGAGAATTGAAAAATAATACAATCACTTGAAGCCAACTTTAAGTTTGATCAGACTAATTGCTAGAATTCATTGAATAGTTAGACCATGTTTGAAGGTAGTTTTTTAATTCAATAATAATGATTTCGTTAACAATTTTTGCGAATACTGAAGAATACATAATATTTTGCTACGTGCTACGGCGCGAAGAAAACCTGTTACTAACTGCGTAGCTCGTGGCAGCTACGCGCATCTACACTATTGTACCACAGTCTAAATGACCAATACTTACTATACTGTCTATTCTTAAATATGTGATATTGCAGTTGAATACATAACTCGTTGTTCTGTTCAGCCATTGGAGCATACTTGAGTAGCAAACATCTTTACGCGTTTTCTTTATAATATTAAGGAAATAGACTCGATCCGGCGGGCTTGCATGAAAGATTTAATAACAGTAGAAGAAGCTCGTATAGTATGTAAGCTTAGAAATAGATAGCGAGCTATTATCTCTGCCTACCCTGAAGGGAAATAGCCATGAGCATGTGTGTGTGTGTGTGTGTGTGTGTGTGTGTGTGTGTGTGTGTGTGTGTGTGTGTGTGAGTGTGTGTGTGTGTGTGTGTGTGTGTGTGTGTGTGTGTGTGTGTGTGTGTGGGTGTGTGAAAAATAGGGTTTCAATCTAATATTTTAATGTCTTCTACTCCAAAAAAGTGTGGGTCAAATAAATTCCGCAATACCTAAATCTGTACCTTCCTCCAAGTATCTGTCTCTCTCATTATTACATTTTTGGCGACATCCCAAACCAGGTTATTCAGCAAACTTTGGCATACTAACAAAGTTAGCGGGGAAAGCCGGCGATTCGGCACTGTCACAAACAATGCGAGGTAATGTACATATAAATTGATATCCTACTGTCTGCATCTTGAACACAAAAGTTTCTGTGGTAGGTACATGTTCCGTGGATTGCATTTCTCGTACTGTTTGTACGACTAACCAAGTCTGAAGATGCATTAAAATTTGAATAAAAATCTCGTTATAATCACAGTTGAACAACAGAATTCTCTTTCTTGCTTAGTTCACTCGCAATTATTATATAAAAACACAGAACTCTTCAAAATAATGTTGGTTTTAGTATACATAAAAAATGCCGAATGGAGTAATAATTGGCGTTTCATATAGGTTATTCAAGTTTTCACCCGAGCGTGCTAGCTACTTGAGTTTCATTTACATATTTAAACTCGTGTTAGTTCCTGCTGGCATAGCGTAGGGCCACCCTATTTCTTGGTGCAGGTATCGTAAAAGGCTACTAAGGGATATTGCTATTCTCTATCCAATAGTAAACACACAGCCCTTGACAAAGTTCCTGATTGGCGGCAAGAGGCACGTCCCCCCAATACGTGAGACCGTAAATCATGGTTGGCATAAATGTGGGAGTACCTCTGCCAGCCTGGCACCTCAGGGATTTACAAGCATGAATATAATGTATTTAAAACTGGATGTAAGTAATCTGCATAGACTGTACTGCGATATTGTCTCATTGTGTCATTCAAAATCAACTGCCATTTAATTTAATGATAGAAGGAATTGCGATCTTAGAAATGATCCCGGTTGCATACGATCTTTTCACTTCGGAGACCGCTACTTCGGAGACCGTTACTTGCGCAAAATCCCATCCCCCCTGCCGGAGGGGGGTATGTTGGACTCAAACCGACTAAAGAGCACGCCGTCTGTGGGCCGATTTGACCTTACCCTTAGAGGAAAACCTATACCAAAACCTTGTTTGTTCATCGGTAGGCATATCAGCAAACAAATGAGTTTTATTTGAACTCAGAACCATAAAACGAAAATTCACTAGTTAAGCTAATTTCTTCTTTTCTTAATTTTATAATATTACTTAGTGCCCAAATTAAAATATTTATTATAACTTTAAATATTTTAAGAGCTATTTCAGGCTTCAAATTAATTTCAAGCTTTACTGTTACCAATTACTTAATATTGAAATTGAATTTCGTGAACTTGTATAACACCAATTAGCTTTACAAATGGCGTCGATTCCATAAATTTAATCATAAATTTCGATAATTTACTTCCACATTTTAGCTATTTTGTAATTTTCTTTTAGGCGTGATTACATGGCCAGCTTCGAGCTATGCCCGACTATTATCGATACCGACTATGACCGGTTGGATAATGTCATTGTTTTTCAATCAGTTCAATCATTCAAGTGAGTCTAACAGTTCGAAAAATAATAGTCCAAGGACTTCGATCGTCGGACTACAAGTAGGACAGGATAGAATAATCGGCTATGTACCGTCCGTGTATGTAAAAAAATGCATCAAAATTATTGATTTCAATCAATTAGCCCACTGCAGTACACTGCTGGACATAGGTCTCTTGATCCTCCGCCTGCCGCATCCAGTCTGTCCCAGCGACCTTTTTCAGGTCATCGGGCCATCTGGCTAGGGGGCGTCCTACTACGAAATTATTAACCAAAAAACAATATCTTTAAATGTTTGTCTAAAATGTTAAGATACAAGCTGAAATATTCACACAATCGTATAATTAATAATCTCTTATATTACCTACATTATTTTTCGTCAATGTAACTTAAAACTAGCTTAGTTTTAAAAAATTGAAGCGGGAGATCGCGACGCACCAAACCGCTCCACTGTCCCACCATACAAAGAATTTGAGATGATACTACCGTTACAAACTCCATAATAAAAGATTCACGACTTTCCTTCACCCAACCTACGTAATTTCCATTGGTGCCTTTGTTTGCCACTCAAAATATTTTTTTCGTCACTGTTTATCTCCTCTGTTTGTTTTCACCTTGGTTTAGTTATTTTTTGACTTATCTCGGTAAGATATAATAATATTTTAACTTGGCGGCTGTTCATAATAAGACGAGGTTACTTTCTTTTTAATATTTCTATTCGGAAACCACTTCCAAATAAAATTTCCTTTTTACTCGACATAAATGAAGATATTTCAAGAAACTATTGAAATTAAGAATTAAAAATCAAATGAATGAAGCAAAATGTAATCTCATTCTTACTTATTAAATCTGAGATGATACATAAAGCACATAATTTTTATTTTATTTTATTTAAGAAAGTAGTCCTATATTAATGTATTTACATCTCGAATCATAATGTATGTACATTGAAATTCAATAATAACAAAATGTACTGCTTTAGTTTGATCTAACGGCTTACTAAGAGTATTTTCAGAGTTCCTCTAAGCCTTGATCCAAAAACTGATTTTGACCTCGCAAAGGTACAACACTAACATTGGCCTTAGCAACAGACAATTATTATGCATCACAAACTTGCCCACAAGGTTGCTAAATGAATATAGCAACACAATTTTATTTTCTCATTTAAATTCTTTGCTATTGATGACAAAATGATGGAGCGAAATTACGAAAAATATGTACTATAAAAAGCTTTGATGATTCTTGAGAGAAGGGTCGAGGCCTGTTGGAACTGTTAGGTGGACTATGAATCACTGAATATAACTATATTTAAATATATGTTGGTGGAGACCCTAGGGAAAGGAAGCTAAAAGCCACATTAAAGAAATTTAACAGAGGCTCATTGAGGCGACCGCTGACTCTCGTTCCGGATCATTGCTGGTGCAAAGGCTGCGATCACAGCAAGCGTGATGGGCACTTTTACCCCGGGAGCGGTCAGGGGCGGGCTGTTTGATTAGTACATGGACATTATTTGTTTTTATTATATAATTGTAAAGTAGTCGTGTCTGTACATTGGAGATATTTAAAAAAAAAATACTTGGAGTATGTTATATTAACGATACTGAACTCGAAAATATTTTTTTTGGAATTCTTGTCTGTTTGTCTGTTTGTCTGTTTGTTCGCGATGGACGCAAAAACTACTGAACGGATTTTGATGCGGTTTTTTTTGTTAGAAAGGGCTTGCTCAGACTTAAAATCTTACGTTGGTTTGAGTTACGGTCTTACGGTTGAGTAGAACCAGAGATGTGAGCAATAATGTCGCTTTTTTGCTTGAGATTATTTTTATGGTAGATTTTTATAGCTTATCATATCTAAGCAACTATGTGAATAAATAGACTTTATTTTTACATACACAATTGTGTATATAAATTCGAATTTAATCAATAAATTAAAATTTGTAATTCTATAATTTAGTTACAAAAATACAACTAGATGGCGCAGTTTTAAACAAGATATTGTTTCGTTCACAACGGAATATAATAAGAACAGTCATTTCGATTAGTACATTTTCTTATTATTATATCTCCTGTAATTTATTTATAATTGCATTAAATTTAATATCCTGGGTCTTCTTCTTCAGCCGCGTGGTTCCCGGCAGAGTAGAATTTGGGCCACCACATCCGGTGTCGTACAAGGCGACTAAGAGATATAGGGCTGATTCACATCAGACAGACATGTACAGCCCAAATTCAGCCTCAAATTCATGGCTCGAGTCAACAATAGTGCCCGGAATACGACAATAGGCTCACTTCCTTTTTCCAGGAACCAGGTCCGCTTTTACCAGTCTAACTGCGGATACCCAAAGGCGATATCGAACCATTGCAACTAGACCAGTTGTTGGACTTTTGAGGGCTTCAACTACCCGTAACGACTGCCGTAGCTGTTCGTATGGCAACTGAGACCGACGGCTTAACGTGCATTCCGAGGCACGACCAGACCAATGCAAATACCCATATTCATGCATACAAATGTTTGCACTGAGCGGGAATCGAACACGCGCCTCCTGCGTAACAGCCGTGTTCAATACCGCTACGTCTCAGATCCTTAACAACCTGGGTAATTCATTCTAATATCATAACATAACGAGTCTGTAACTCAGTATAAAACTTCGTTAGACTGTGCTAACATTATAAAATGTGAAAGGAACCCTGTCTATCTGTCTGTTGCCTTTCACGCCTAAAACGCTGAACTGAACCGATCTTGATGAAATTTGATGCAGAATTGGATTAGAGTTTAAGAACGGACATGGACTAACCTTTATAGCCAAAAAATTAACGAGTCAAGCCGACAAAGGGAACAAAGAAGAGGCACTGAAAAAAAAGTAACTGATATTACAGCTGTTCTGTTAGAAGTCGGTGCATAGCCCGATAAATCATATATACCTAAATTGATTACATCATAGTACTTCAGGCACATTCAACAAAGTTGGCACCGACTTCTAAGAGTGTTTCTTGAAGTCGTTTTATAGTGAGTTGTAAGTATGTATCTAAAGGATCCATCATCATTTGCTTAGTTTGATATTTGTTTTTATCATCAGTTTAACATCATGATTTTAGAGGCAAATACTCAAATTATGTAAAAGCAACAGATACAGCATCTTTGCCTACATTTCAAGGATTTCCATAGATTCCTAGATTCGTACTCTCCGGATGTTGCCATCTGATTCTGACTCCCTTGACCAGGTACCACCCTTCTCTTTCCAACAAAAAAAAGATCATAAGAATCCATTTCGCAAATTATGGCCTTAACATATAACGGTTCATTATCTATTTAGCTCCCATAGTAGTGAAATTCAGAGAAATCCTGATACACGAATACATATTTTGTGGTAGTGGCGAGGGGTCCATGTAACTCAATACCTGCCAGCTTCCCTTTGCATAGATGGTAGAGATGTTTAAATTCGATAAACTACATCGAGGTAAGAATCATCTTCCAGCGACATCCATTTCGAAAATTTTCGCTTTTTGCCACTGTTGTGGCTTTACTGGGGTACATTCTCCCTACCAGAGCCACTGAGAAAACGTACTTAAGGCTGATAAAAATAACTGCGCTTATGTACACAACATATATTGATCAACATGTACGTGCTGTAGAGTGTTATTATTAAGTTGTATTTTATCGTATTTTGACTATACTGTAATTTTAATAGAAAGCGCCTAGACATTAATTATTTGAAAACGAAACGACATTATTGCTACCACAAACAAAATAGGCGCTTTTTCCTATTATTTTGAAGTCTTCTCTCAATTCATTTTTAACAATATAAGCTTACAATTTGCACCAAAGCGCTTATTTGCAGTCAGTTACATAAATATACATCATATTAAATTATTTATTTATATGATAAATTTCTTGAAATCATAAAATTATTAAAAATACGATGAAATACGTTACATTTTAGGCATACAAATACTATAAGTTACACAAATATTTTGTCACAGTTGTAGCAAAGAAACCTGGATTATCATAGAATAAATCCTTAAGCAACTGGATTCTTTTTCAAAAAGTCATTCAGGTATTGAACAGTTCTGTAAGTAGGGCTACTCCATGCCAAAAAACGCCAAGCTGGTGGACAAGTTAAGAGCTGATGCTGTCGCCGTCCAGCGCCACGCATGTACGTGTACCACATTGAAGTGGATACATTTACGAACCGAAAGGTTGTCCACTTTAAAATTTAAAAGTAACTAATAATGCATGACGTGCGCTAACTCCCGCTGAATCGTAATATATCAAGACCGATCAAGAATGATCTGATATGAAGATGGATGGGTAAAGAAATGGATAGGATCTCGGCATCAGATGCGGACTTCTTCGATATGGGATCCTTCTGTGTACCCTATCCAACACCAAAGGCATTAAATTTTCCTTTCATCATTTCCGTTCGTTCTAAATTTTGATACCGTGATAAACTAACAAAAAGCATACCGAACGAATTGTGAACTTTCTTTTGAATTAAAATTCATCAAAGAATAAATCCTGATGAAATAGATAGACCGATTAGAGCTTGGGGAAAGACATAGTGGAGTAGAAAAGAGAGACAACTGGGAAGGAACAACTTGAAGGGGCAGAGATGGGAGCAGAGAGTCGAATAAAGATGCAAGTTGGAAAGTCGAGTAGAGTGGCGAGTAGATAGGCAATTTTTTTTTAATTTTCTTTTGATGATCTTAATACTAAACAAATGTAAATTCGTTCATATTTAGTCTTAAGAAATCACTTTTAGTATAATGACATTTCAAAATGCTGCAATTGAGTTTGTTGCTGCACTACTACGTGGTAAACTTAGTTTTATGTGGAATTTGACAGCAAAAGATGTAATCACGTTGCACAATTTTGTGTAATAAAGAATTTGAATTTGAAGTAGGGAGTCGAGTAGAGGGGCTATTAGAGAAGTGAATGGGACGCAGGTGGAGAGGCGAGCAGAGAGTGAAAAAAGGATGATCAGAGAATCGAGTAGAAAGGCAAGTAGGAAGTCGAGTAAAGAGTCAAATAAAGAGGTGTGAAGAGTATCTATTAAGCTCTGAATGCTTGACTCTGCGCTAAAATTTACGACACTACGCGATAAGCGACTTCTACGCGGGCGAAGCCGCGGGCAACAGCTAGTTTGTTTTTATAATTTTGACATTATGTATTATTTGTAATAAATTAATAACAAAATAAATGAACTAAGTATGCGAAATAAATACAAAACACATACGAATGAAAGACAAAAACGCTGTAGAATATGTATGAAACAGTAGCGGTACACTAATAAGAGAACAAAGGAACCTTTCCATTATCTACCTGGGTGAATCACGAGCACAAGTAATATCTGATAGTTTATCTGGGTGAAAAACAGGTAAATTTTTCTTCTCGTACTTTGAAGAATTCAATTTGTAAATTAAATGTTTTATAAGTGAGCCACGTTGATACTTTCAAAATACAAAAAGTATACCCCTAGTGTTACATAGAAATTAGAATCTCCAAATGAGTAGATACCAAACCCAATGACTAGGAAATTAGTTGAATACGATGACAAACTCATAAGCGGAGTTTACCTATAAGTGATTGTTGTATTATGATCTGTAATCGTTGCATGAATTTAGCGTCAGTTTTTTACGTATACAATTGTTGGTGAACCTAAATTAATAAAATAAAAAATAAAACAAAGAAAATTACAGTAATGCAATTTTTGCCACAATGGATTGTATGTAAAACTTCTCTATCCACAGTTGAAAAATCTGAAGCAACTTCATTGTAGCTGGTCCGAAGCCGCGAATGTACCTATGCCTCATAATAGCTCCTCTAGAGTCAGTCAATAATGTTGCCGTCTTAGTATACATTGTCAAATACTGAAACTATTTTTGTACAGACTCGACTTTTATTCAACTCAAATGTGTCTAGTTCTGTTCAATCTTTTGAGCTTAGTGTTACTGATCGCTATAGATTCTATATAAAACTATTATACTTTTAAGATGATTGTTAAAATGTTGTTCTTTTCAGTTTAAAAACTTTGTTTCAAGTTCAATTGCAAGTCTTTTTTATAAATTGACGCTATCAAAACTTTGTCTTATTGTTTTTTTTTAACATTTCAAGAAGATTTTGGAAATAGAATATTATTTTATGTTTTTTTACAATATTCTAATAAAGAGCTGTCGCTCTGGGTGTTACAATGACCTTCATGAATACACATATGGTACAGAATGTCACAATACTTAAAAAATGTAAAAAAGATGAATCATTTTGCACAAATACTAATTTATAAGGCAATTTTCAAATAAATGAGACAGAATTCATTAGGATTATAATTTGAAATTTGAATTTCTAACAATAAAGAAATCAATTACGCAATCTTTTGCTTCATTTAATTTGCAACCCCTTAGAATTTCATGTCAATTAATGATCAGAAGTGCACCCAATCATTAAAATTTTACTTTTAAATATTTTATTCACTTATACGTAGATACTGCTGAACACGTTAATACAGGTTGATAAATATTATTCTAATTCGAATAAAATGCCTTTCAAGTTTCTTATAAAATTACTGAATATCTTAGTGAATTAGAAAATCACGCATGAGCTTCTTACCTTTCAGAGTCCTGTTTGTCGCACCATTTTGCAGCGCCACCTACCGGACGCTAATGGTGAATGTGTAATTTTTTATCCTGGAACTCATTAAACTTTCTCTTTCTCTGCTTCTCCCAAAGTTGACTGGTAGAAAATACCTAAGTCCACATTCCACATTTGGACAGTGATTATATTCCATACAGAAAGTTCGAATAAATAATTAAAAATATATAATTTATATAACCTTATTGCAGCCACTTAATAGGCCCCAATTTCCAAGTTTAAAAAAACTGTATCCAGTGTGCAAATAAAATTCAGTTAATTTATTTAGAACAAATAAGAAACTAAGAATTCCTGTAAAAATCGATAAAATTAAAAATTTAATTTGAATTAATCTAGAGAATTATAGCTCAGAACTTAGAAAGACCTACTACAGTTTGTTCTTGCAGCATAACAATATTATTCCAAGCACGGCTTAATCCAATGTTCAAGACTGGGACTATTTTGCCAATTACCTACCTTTGTTTTACTCTTCGCTGGAGTTTTCTTTGCCAATAGAATGTTTAGAAGCGAAAAAGAAAATTTGTGGTTGTAAAGTTTGTTTTTTACACAACTATAAATTGAAGACTGTAAATTGTTTGGAAGCAAATGAAATTGTGTCCTTTTTACTGACTTTGAACTTACGTATATATATCTTTTCTCAACTCTAAAAATAATTAAGTAAATTAGCGTTACTTATGCTTGTATGAAGAAAATTTTACTTCTGAATATTATTCAAATTTCCTGTTCAAGTTAGTTTCTTTAATATGTGTGTTTGTTGGCATCTTATCTTTACGTCAAAGAATTAGAAACATTTTTCTATTATTTATATTCTAAAGAACACGAAATAAAAACAAAGTCAATAAAGACGGAAAGGGAAAGATTCAATCGGAATCAGTACAATTACGGGGGTGATACAAAATACTTCAGGGCTTAAAGAATCCGATGGAAATTCTCAACGTTCCTTAAATCATTAAAGCAGATATTGCGAAGATTTAAATCTTGGAATGAAATTCAACGCCAAATTTTTGCGGACTTCATTCAGTGCGAACTTTAGAAAATTCTTTTGTGTGGATCATGAGGCTATAAATCTGTTTTCAATTAAAAAATTACATAGATGCTGCCAAAGTAATTGAACCGTGGACGTGAAGGAATTTTATCAATAACGATATCGAGTAATTTATTCTTAAGGTAAGATATCTTGGCGAAAATGATATAGACACAAAACCTGTTTTGAATTCTAACATGACCATTATAGTTTATTTAACTAGTTACATTTGGATAGTCCACCTCAGAGTCCTGGATTCAATTTTCTAAATCACCAGCATTTCTTTGAGACCATTTTTAAAGTCTAACATTTTGTTGTACTGTACTCCGAACTCTAAATCTGCAAAATTTAGGCCAGGTTTATACATCTTAAGACATACACTTCATAAATATTTATTTAAATTTTAGTGAATTGATGTTGAAACGTGAACAAGGTCACATTAGGTATTAAACTACTTGCCAGGTTCTGAAGGCAACTTTATGCGTTAGGATCTGGTATATCAATGTTTAGTTACGTCGTTACAAATTCATTTAGTTGCTTCAAACTATATCTTAGGTGAAAACTATTTCAGGGAGTATTAATTACAATCTTTGATACCATTTATATTGTATACCTATAATAATAAAATATAACCCACAGGAAACTTTGGATGCAGTAATAGGAAGGACCAAAATTTCCTCACTGACTCCATCACATTGGATTAACATCCGAAGACAATTGCATCAGCATAATAAACAGACTCCACACAGCAAGATAGTTAACCATTTCTCTGTAGAGTTACAATGTTACGTGAATTCAGTACGCTAATTTAACCAAATTTCAAACTGCTTGGCAACCAATTTGTATACCAGTACGAGTCTTACTTGGTTATCCACAGTATATAATCTCTGCGCATTACAATCGCCTTTTAAATGATAGTTAATCGATAAGCTTATTTATCATACGCATAATCAATATTTCA
This sequence comes from Eilema caniola, assembly GCA_949126895.1. Classification (NCBI taxonomy): domain Eukaryota; kingdom Metazoa; phylum Arthropoda; class Insecta; order Lepidoptera; family Erebidae; genus Eilema; species Eilema caniola. Next base: position 6,739,787 of record OX421460.1, on the reverse strand, counting down.
AACATTGGATGTACACGGCTATACCAATACCATAAATGAAACTAAGATTCATTTATGCTTGTTCTCCGTTTAATATTCTTCTTCGCTGCTTTTTTTTATAATTTGGCCATCCTTTGGTAAAACATGTTTTTTTGTATTCCGTGCTGTAAACGATGATCCAAAAATATTGATAGTTTGTGTAGTTATACCTCATTTATCAAACTTCAAAGCAACCTGCACCAAAAATAATACCTGCCCTTGTAAGACTTCATTTGTTCTCATTAAAATTCTGACTGTGGATATAAAAGGAAAAGGATATAGACTCAAGTCTTCAAAGGGTATCAAGTTACTTTGACATTGATTGTTGACTTTCTGCGCTAAATTTGTGTTTTAAGCGTATGGCCAAGAACAAAAGGTCGGTTGTTGTATTATAATTTTTTATTATGAATAGGCTCACCTTTGATCTCGCTTTATCTGGGTGGTCCAATATCATGTGGTCTGCAGTTAAATAAGATTGTTTAGAAGAAACTTGAGGTTTGAAGATCTCAGGTATGGGCTAATTGAGGTCTTTCATTACTTTCTCCAAGTAACTTAATTGATTAGAGTATTCTTCAAAGAAAGAAAATGGTCACGTGTTAATGTCCCGTCTTGGATAGTGAGTTCCAAATTAAAATTAAAAGGATGTAGTGAATGAATGAATGTGTAATGAAGTAGAAGTATGCTAATTGTTTCAAAATTTTCACCATAGTTTTAAAAAGACCACATTAAAGCAACTATGTTGCAGTCATTGATTTTATAAAGCAAAACTAAACTAGCTATTAATATTAATAAAGTAAAAGATCCCGATAGCACAGAAGTTGTGAAGCAGAAAGGCAGTTCAGAAGCAATTAAATTCTCATTATGGTCCCGGAACGATGCAGAAGTGTGTTTTGCTTACTGTTGTCGATCTAGTTCGTGTAGGATATAAAGTTAGGAATATAATAACTGAAATCTCTCGGTGATACCTGTGCCAAAAGGATTTTGGTAATGGCATGGATGAGTGACTAAAACTGTCATTATACTCATGCGCTGAATTTAGTTAGATAATATTTTGGAGACTAAAGTTTTGGTGATGTTGATTTATGTCAACGTTCATAGTACATGCCAACTTAAAATAAACTACTGTTAGTGCAAAAGTTTATCACGTAAAAGAATTTAGTCACTTTAGTTATAAGTTTTTTTTTATTCTAACCGAAAGTAGTGTTGATCTTTTGTTCCCCATAACTCCAGCTAAGTTAAATTGCTTTTAAGGAGTGGGTTCATATCTACTTAGGTTTGAGTCATGATCATAAATTTGTAATCTTTGACTCTAGACTATCACCGTGATAAGTTGCAGATAATATGTGACAAAAAAACATATTTTAAAAGAGCGAGTAAATATAAAAACGATAGCTCAATACAGAATACTCCCGTAATATAAAACTGTGAAAAATCCGGATAACGAACTCCCCGATCGCCGTCATCTGTCCATCAACATTATAATGTTGACAGACGAGCGCTGGAAAGAATATAACGTTACACAGAAAAGTTTTGTAAAGGACTATAACGATACTAAGGTTTTAATTTAATTAATAGAATAAATCTATAATTTGGAATCTTTCAAATTTATCCAGTAAAAGAAAAAAAGGAGTTTGGAATCTATTTAAATAAAATCAATTGCTTCCAAAAGTTTTGAAGAACCTAGTGGAGCTATATTCATTATTTCTTAATTTCTATAATGTATTGCATCCTTTTTTCATTATTTGGTCAATAAATTTTCTTTTGTTTAATGATGAATTTAATTTATTTCAATAAAACAAATTTAATACAACTTTATTTCCTTTCCCATTTAGACTCGTTAACCTAGTCAACTCTTAAGTCAGAAATAGCAGTTTCCATTCGTTTAGATTCGACTGTATCAATGTTTAATATATATATGTCCAAGGATATTTAAATTTACCTTAGTTCACTGTAAAGAAACGGATAGTAGTCCATAGTTCACTTATGTCCATAACATTTGCGGCTTTATAAGAAATAATCTAATTTAGGTTATTCTACATGTGTCGTGAAAATTTCACCGAATAGAAGCTTATATAAATTTATTTGAACATTTAATCGAGATTGTACGTACAAAGGGATTTTAATATGACAAATACTTTAGTACCTTACCCGGAATGTTCATACAAAATAAATAACGGCAGCAACAAGGGTGAGGTACACAACTAGAGACTTTATTTTAATATCACATTATTTTGATATGATAGAAATGCCAAAAAAATATTTTATATGCATTATCTTTCTGTCATTATTACATTTTATATAAGATCGGCCTGTGGGCTATCCCATTTATCTCCACTTGTAGTAACCTCAATACTTATCCGTTTTTGGCCCCACCATCGTCACCGTAATCCATCCATCCTCTTTTAGGTCTTGTTCTCCCTTCTTAATCATCCACTTTCATACATAATGCCTTCTTTACCACATTATTTTCATCCCTACGAATCACAATGTCCAAATTAAGACAAGCGATTCACCCTTGTAACCTTTTAGCCAAACCTACGACAATATTTTTTCTTTTTTTTTTCATTTCATTCATTGCTATGCAGATGATAGCACTTTGCACGGGAGTTATCATGGACGTCCTGCGGATAAGCAGTCGGATATCGCAGATAAAAGGCAGCTTCTTGTCACTGAGCTTGACCGGATCCTGAACAACATTTCCCAATGGGGCTCTGAGAACCTGGTCGAGTTCAATGCCAAGAAGACACAGGCATGTGCGTTCACAGCAAAGGTATCTTCTTTCCTTCCCCTTCCCACTCTTCAGAGCACTCCACTGCCACTGCAGGACAACCTGACTATCCTCGGTATGGATGTTCGCTGCAAACTTAATAACAAAAACTACATCGAGAGTATCATCAAAACAGCCTCGCGTAAACTCGGAGTCTTGAACAGAGTGAGACGGTTTTTCACGCCGGAGCAGCGGTGTCTTCTATACAAGACCCAAATTCGGTCCTGCGTGGAATACTGCTCGCATCTCTGGGATGGCTCCGCAAAGTACTTATTAGATGCTCTCGACAGGTTGCAGCGACGTGCGGTCCGCATTATTGGGAATCCCGAGGTCACAAGCACCCTTGAGCCTTTGCAGATGCGTAGAGATGTTGCATCCTTGGCAGTATTTTACCGTCTCTACCATGGTGAATGTTCTGATGAGCTCTTCCAACTGGTCCCGCCCTCTCCTTTCCTACATAGGACAACACGAGCAGGGCTTAGATGTCACCCGTATACGGTGCAGAATATTCCCTCAAGAACCAAGCGGTTTGGTGACTCCTTTCTTTGTCGCACCATTAAGACCTGGAACTCCTTGCCAGCTCACGTGTTTCCTTCTTCCTACAGTCCCGGGTCCTTTAAGCGGGGCGTGAAAAAGCATCTGATGAGGCCGTCAAGCTGAGTGCCACCATTGTTAACATGGTACGTGTTTGTAATGGTGACCCTCTTTTCTGAGACTTTGCCTTCAGCTTACCATCAGGCGAGGTGAAGTCAAATTGACGTGTCCTATATAAAAAAAAAAAAAAAAAAAAAAAAAAATAAATTGCAGGACTACATCAAATTTGAATCCAACAAGAGCAATCTGAACTCGCGTCGTTTACTCTTCAAATATGATCCAACGTAAAAGAATATAGGATATATTACTTCACTCAGTAAGCTCTCGTCCCCTCGCTCCGTTTTCATGCGAGAAGGGACATAGAAGAGAAACAAAATTTAATCTGAAGCTTCTTTAATGTATTCACGAGGTCGCTCTTGAAAATTGGTTGCATTTTTAAAAGGAGTCGAAATTCGACGGTAATTAATGAAATTTTTAAGGTTCAACGTACTGTGAATTTTTAGTGAAAGGTTAAACGATAGATCGCGTTTCTTTTTCGTTGTTGTTATGTAAGCTTGTAACGTGTACAATATTTTATCAAATAGGTATGTTTGATATTGGCAGTAAGAACGTAAATGAATATTTTCTGAAACACATTTCTTGTACTATATTTTAGCTTGCTGTATGCTTCAAAATTGCATAAAGTTAAAAAAACTAAAAGCCCCCGTCACAAAAAACGTCCAGAAAGTTAAAATTACTCTCCAAAAAGTTGAAAATAAATTGTGTTGGTTAGCCAATTAACTTTGAAACCACTAATAATATTTTGATTCAAGCATTGGCAACGTTGAGGTGATGTTGGATCGTTCCGATAACGGAGTACTTTCCCAGTGGATACCCCGGACATGGCAACGCTTGAATCAAAATACACTTCTCATCAGAAAAATCAAAACACCTTGCAAGTATATGTTTCCTCAGGATTATCAGAAAAAAATGTGTTGAAAAATATAAGGTTTTCAAATTCTAATGTTATTGTTCTAAATTCAGATTAAATTTTCATAGGTTTCGTATTTTGTTTAATAAGTCATTTTTACCCTGTATTTAATAGGTTTCGTATTTTGTTTAACGAACCATTTTCACCTGTATGAAGTGTGAAGAAACTGGATAAAAAACGTTTATTTAATAACTTGTATTCCCTCCCGATACTCTGCTCTTATTACTGCTTCACATCGATGTCTTCAGTGGTTTTCATCGATTGGATGAGAGTCACGATCATATGTTGTGGCATTCCATTCCTCTTGGATTGTATATAATCATGTTTTTTTTTTTCATGGAATGAAAACTCTTTTGTGTTAAGTTAGGATAGATATCATAAAAACTAAAGTGTTTCGATTTTTCTGATGAGTAGTGTATTATTTTTTCCACTTCAAAGGCTTTTTATTTCTGAAGGTTTATTTAAATTTTGAATTTAATTTTTATTAAACTCTTTTTAAATTGATCTACTAGTCGTTCATTTAATATTTCATTAATTCCAACCCCATTTTCTCCTCCAAACACATATATTTGCAGACATTCGTTTGTTTTTCCAAACTTTAACCCCCACAAAATTTGAACTGGTCAACCGATTTCAGTCACTTTTAAAACAAAATCCGTTCGGGAGCTAAGATACTAAAGACAGATAAAGAGACAACTTATAAGTTCACATTTTACGTCAGGGGTTAAAAATGAACCCAAATATTATATACTAATATTATAAAGATGGAAGTTTGTGAAGATGTTTCTTACTCAAAAACTTTCATACGTCTGAATGGATCTGGCTGGAATTTTATTCTGACAAATCTGAAATCATTCCATGGGTTGCAATAATGGTATCAGAATCATCGTGAAAATCAGCGTGCAACAGCTACATTACCTATATTAATTACTAATCGAATCCTGATTTCATAGAAGGATGATTTAAATAGTTCATTGCGTACTTTGAACAATAACCAGTCAAAGGACTTCCATTCCCTAGCAACAGTAAGTTATAAGGGCACACTTTTGGCTTCTAGAGCTATTACTTTTCACTCTCAAATGGTTCTGTATAAGCGATATCTCTTTCATACATTTTCCTTGCAAAATAGTCTCCATTTTACACGGTACGGAAATAAACTTGCCCCGAGGGACGTAGGTTACGTGAAAATGAAAATATAGCTAACGTATAGTATGCCTCTATTTGCTACTTTGGGGATCTGTTGACGTGAGTATATAATGTATGGAAAATACTGCATGTATGTAAGAAGCTGTTGCCTGCGGCTTCGCTCGCATGGTATTCTGATCCTCTACCTACGGCTTATGGGAACCTCTTCCAGAAATAAAATGTAGCCCATGTGTTGTCACGGACTATAATCTATCCAATTTTAATCGGATCCGTTCAGTCGTTTGAGTGTGATTAATTTAGAAACTTCTACACAAACTTCCACATTTAATGTAATATGTTATTCATGCCAAACCACAATTTGACCAAATAATTGGCTCCGTATAATACACTGGTTCAATTTGCATATTCTATTTTATACTAAAACACTACAAACAAATTATTATTTTCCCAATGACTTTTCAATGCTGGGATTATTGGTTGTCCTCGGCCCTCTTGGAATATGGATCCCGTACCGATGACCCATATACCTGTTCTTGAGGTAATAATAATTCAATTGTTTCTTTATTTTGGTGTAAACTGGACCTAAGAATTAAATTGTTCATTCAATAAAACTCTATGTGTTTAGTGTTTACTCCACAAACGTTTTTTTTTTTTATATTACGTTACCTTCTTTGTGTTGTATATTTTGAAAGTTAGATTAGCCTATGCATTATTTTCAGAAACTAAACTATCTACTCTTCCAATTTAATCAACTTTTGATCATCTTCAATTCTTCATTAGACATTCATTGAATGATATCCATATCCCAATAATAACAAAACCTATAGCGAATTTGATCATCTTCAATTTCTTTATTAGACATTCACTAAGTGATATATAAACAAAACCTAAACCCAAAATGGCAAATAGTTTACGCCAGCGGTTCAAGTGGCGAAAATTTGGGTAGTTTAAAAATTAAAGTCCCTGTAGCCACACTGTGGGGCAGTTGCGGCATTTTTTCAATTGAATTCCTTTCCCTATTGGGGGCAAAGTTACCGGGAGATAGTGATAATAACTTCTCACCATCGTCCACTGATTTTAACGCGACTGTACGGATTGCCGTTCGTATAGGAACGCCTAGCCGCAGACATTCCCACACAGTTTCACAATATTTACTGTGTTCTACATTATGGTTCATTTGGTGCCAAGCTTGTTGGCGTTCCCTTGGTAGTTTCAACATGAATTCAAAATATCATATTATTGTATAAATTGCGACAAAACGATACTGTAACGCCCACAAAACTGCAGTAACAACTGCGTCCAAAAATTGCACGAATTGATAAGCTGCCGGCGGCAACTATACAGCGTGGGATGGTTTAAATAGCTTTCTCTCATTAGAATTTTCTTTTTTTAGTTTTTTAACTCCACAGGGTAAAAACGAGACTCTATAACTAAGACAACGGTCTGCCTGTTAATAACAAGGCACTATTTCAGTTGAAATTGTCCTTTCAAATATGTGTGATAGAAATGACATGATATTTGTAGATAATTTTTATAGAATTTAAATAGTTCATCTTCCTCAAAGCAATATCTTAGTTGGGTCTAAAGTTTGAACTATGTAGCCTGGGGTTCTCTGATTTTTTTAAATTGTTAAATAGACTCTTTCGGGAACGATTTTCGCCTTACCTGTCAGCCTTGAGAGGAAAATGTGTTGTTTATTTAGCGGGTTCACTAACTGGCAGGTGAATTTAGAAAAGAAATTGTAGGTCCTTCCGCAGCGCTTCAGTAAATGTAGGTAGATACCTACATTTACTGAAACACTGCGCAGGGACCTACAATTTCTGAATTCCCCAATAGCATAGAATCATAGGTACGATTGATATTGTCATTAGCATTACACATTGAACTAAAAATCATTTTTTCAATGATCAACATGTGACGGTACGTCGTCTAACCAAAGCTGAGTAAAATTCGTTTTTGCGTATTTTGACTTAATATTTAAATCAAATACGCAAATTATACACAATATTGATAATGCACTTGTACTTACCCATGATAATTACTATGAACCTGACCGGTTCCACCTTACGGCATTCTCAAAGGTTTAATAAGCAGCTATAATAAGCAGTCTTCTAACTCAAACCAATAACGTTTCAATGGCGCCCAACGTGGGGCAGTCGTCAAATTGACGGATAGTTTTATTTTTGCAAGTACAAGTGCATTATCAATATGTTTTATAATAAGTTCCACCAAGTAGCATCAATCATCAATATAAATAGGTAATATTATAATTTAGATAGATAGATAACTGTTTAGCTGGATAACCAACATTAGATTACAAGAGATAATACAACAGTATGGATTATAGTAATTATAGTTAAGTGCACAATAGGCGGCCTTATTTATTACATATAATTACTAGCAGACCGGGCACATGATGTCAGCATCACAAACCAATTGAGTTTTCAAACAATCCAGGAATCACAAGTATACGTACACAATTTCATGCAAATCGCTTCAGCTGTTTAGGAGAAATTAGGTAAAACACACGAACAGAAGAATTACCTACAGTTACATCTTAAGAAAAAATACGATAGAATGCATTTTCATCTAATACTTCTTATAAGTATTAAGAATTGCAAATGCATTCTATAATATCACAAGGAGAGCACAAATCATATTAAACTCCTGCAGTTTAACACATAATTATTCAAAAAATAACCGTCACAGTGTCATTTGTATAAATAGAATTAAGTATAGCAAATAAGAACCATTGTAATTTTTCTGATATTAAACTACAGACGCAATTATTGCCAGCCCCCCATTTTCCTGATATCCCAATGTATGAAAGGTAAAGAAAGAAAGTGCGAGAGGAATAAAAGCGAGAATTGGTATGATACAGAGGCACGGAATAAGCGAGGAATAGAATACAGATATAAGATAGTCAGAGACGATGAGCCCTGAGAGGGTTGAAGTATGAAAGGATAGAAAGAAAGTGCGAGAGGAATAAAAGCGAGAACTGGTATGATATAGAGGCACGGAATGAATGAGGAATAGTATCGCATTAAGGTAGTTAAAGATGATGAACCCTGAGAGGGTTAGAGACATCTATTTAGACTAGTAAGCATTATACAGTAGAACAGGGCTTCGACTTCGAGTCGAAGGCGTCAGTAAAAAAAAAAACACATAATTAGGAAAGATTTGTCCTGCTTTGTCTTCTGCACTGATGGCACAGGAACTCTGTTACCACCCCTGGCGTTGCACAGGTCCATAGGCTATGGTAATCATTTTCCATCAGGTGAACAGTGTGCTTGTCTGCCACCTAGTGGTGTAAAGATGATGTTGTACAATAATAGTAACCTACAAGCCTAGCAATTGTAGTTATTTCGGTACCCGTACAAATTTATCGTATTTTTCTTTCAAACACTTTGTAGAATTTTGTAACGTCTGAAAGAGAAATCTTGCGAATATAGCATTTCCGTGCAGGCAATTTTACCATTCTTTCCACTGTAAATTGTCACGGGAATGCTGCTTACTCCGTAGGCGCCCTGCTAAGTGGATCTAGATTTTATTTTATTTTTTTATATTAGTATATATTTTTTCCAAATTTAATTTCTGTTTCTAAATGTATAACATAATACATACATAAAATAACATACAAAATGTATTTTTGTATTACACTGAGCATAGTCTACAAAAATATAAATGAAAAAATCACATAAATCATAAATACAAAGACGTAACAGAATAAGATAGAAGATGTAGCAATAAAGTCATTGAACGAAAATCCTTTTAACAATCCGGACTTAGAACCGTGTGAAAACCATTCCGATAGAACCTAAACCGCAGTAAATTACACGAAGTCAGCATTTCTTGGAAAATATTGCTTACTGTAGAAATCGATAGAAAACTAATAGCTTCTAGGAAGGCCCGCTTTCCTACCGCAACTAACACCTAAGTTGCTATAAGGAAACGCTTTAAAAGTATAATTTGACACATTATATGCCTACTGGTATATTGTGCTCTACTTTCGTAAGAAAATTGAAATTCGGTTTATATTTTTAATACTGTGTATAACCATTATTATACATTATGATGAGTTATTATTAAGTGAAAAGATCCATTTCATTAGTTCTTTATAAATTTTATATTTTTATTTTTAAATGATCATCTAAATTCTAAAAGAAAATCCTTGCAGAAATATTAAAAAAGGAATAGTTCTTCATGCTTTCAAAAAATCATCTAATTCTTACCTGTTAAATCCAGATATATGAAAAATTTTCACTACATGTACGAAAAAAAAACTTTCCTGTTTATTATAAATTTCACAGAAACAGTTAACCACACTAACACTTCACTTAGTAAACTATTAGTCGAACTTTGTTTGAAAGTACACAAAGTTGTTCACAAACTCAAAATTAGAGCCTTGCTTATGTGTCATAAATCTTATCACTTTCGGATTTTCCGTGGTTTACGACCCGCGACTTCACATCTCGCTGCACTCGTCGTACGAGATACGTCACTAGGATGCAACTACACGTCTGCCTTTAACGACACCTTGCGGGCAACTAACTGACGAACACAGCATCGCCAGGGTGGAAATTTCATTGTGTGGGTGGAACCCTGTTCGTGAACTACGTTCTTACAGTACTGTGTGGATGTGGGAGTGATCCTAGGCGCGTGTCAGTGATTTCAGTCGCGGTACAACGTTTTGTATGTGTGTGTTACCGATCACCTACGGGTTCCACTGTGAGAGTGCCCGGTACAGCCGGGGAAAAACGGACTGTGGCGTACTGCGCATGCTCAAGAAGCTCTGAAAAATAAAATTGTGTTTCGCGCTATTTAAATACTGATGCAAGAGACAGATTATAAACCCTGTGTACTCCCTACAAAAGGGGTAATTTAACCGAATGGGGGTTTCATTAAATTCCACATGAATACGTCGTTCTAAGAATGTCTTTATATATATATTTTATTGGGTGTTTGATAATTTTCTGCCTTACTACGCTCCCGCTGAAATAAATTACTTTGCGGGATCCTCCTTCGCGACAATGATATTGGCTGAAAATAAATCAGTACACGTATACGACGACGTAATATATTTTAATAAACGCAATAGTTCTATCATATTTCTTAGTAGGAACATTTATTTTTTGGCAACGAATACTTAACAATTTACGAGTATCTTTTGATGAGTTTATTTACTGTTATATTATGTTGATTAACAAGATTTAAAAGTTAAATAATTATATTTATTTATAGATTAGTATTTATAAATTTTTATTAGACTATTCTTAAATTTTTTGTTTGCATTTTTGGTTCCTAGACCACCTAGACCGATGTGATGAAACACCATACGGTTTTCAATCGGTTTATCCGAAATAACCACTTTATCGTTGGCTCTGGTGAGGTGAAGCCCGAGGGGGTTTCCGCACGTTAAGAAAAGGGGTGATATGCGGCAGAAAGGAATACTTTGTCATTATTAGCAGTTACTTTTAATAGCATTTAAGAGCAGAGGGGAGACGAAGTGGTAGAATTTTTAAGTGGGGGCGTAATCCAAAGATGGTAAAATGATGATGTGCTAATCAGATAATGTTATCAGTTTTAGAAGCCGGAACCTTCGTTATAAACAGCTACGCCTGTCATTAAACTGAGGGCACTTAATCGATTGATAGTATAGTCAATTTAGCGTGCTCAACAGCGATGTAGGCGGACAAGTCTTTTCCTTGTCTTTGTTTTTTCTTTGAAGAAAAGAATGCTTTGTCACGAAGTAAATGCAGCAATTATTTTTAAGCTTTTTTAAATTAGTTGATCAGGAAATAGATGTAGTATTGCTGTTTCTAATACAATTTATTTGTTTTATGAAGCACCAAACGGAAGTTCAGACCAGTGAACGAAAAAAAACTGGGTAGGTATTCTATGGTAAGTATCCTGTTTTTGGTTCATTGCGGGTCTGAGCACTTTTCGCTTAACATTTTTAAATATAATCAATGCAATAATGAAAACTAAAAAATGACAGAAAAATCAGATGCCCTCTTCACAACATCGGTTCTTTTGTCTCTTTGTTCTCGTACGGAATTCCCGCCATACTTCACGTCACCTCATTGATAGAGGTTGAATGCTGACTTATCATAAATTTTACTTATTTTATCTTTTAAATGCTACCGTAGGATAAAAAAACTACACTATAAATATATAACGCCACAAAGAACCAAACTAATCAAAGTTTGTAATATGTGGTCTAGGGTGCAGATAAACCAAAATTTAGACATATTTTCATAGAAATAACCAGACCAATACAAATATAAATATTTGCACTGATTGTGAATTTAACCCAAGACCTTCCACATAGCAGTGAAACTCTACAGATCATTTATTTTGTAAAAATTAGCAACTTTTAAGGACGACTGTACCTGCATACTTCGTCTGGGCATATATATTTCAACAGTAACCAAGGCGCTGTCTCCAATTTCAAAGTGGATTAACGTTTACCAAAGGGACAAGTCCGTATAACAGATTTTCCTTGATTTTTCCTTATGCCCACCGTACGAACAAATGTAAGGGATGAAGCTATTATGTTATTAGACAATATACTTTACTACATTACTCTTGGTTGATTATTGATGTTCGTCTAGGTTTGCGTACTACTAAGGTTTGAAGCTACTTGACTTTGCTGTCTAACATTCGAATGTAAGGTTGGGATACAAGATGGAATGAAAAGTTCTTACTGCCGAGTATGGCTTTTCATTTATTTATTTATCATCACTTTTCATAATATGACTTTTCATTTATTTATTTATTTATTTATCATCACAAACAATTTTACATTGTGCAGGATATATACATCCAAAATCTTATACAAACATACGGTAGAGAACCAATATACGTAACATTAGATAAAAATCCGGTACCACATCTACGTTTAAATTTAAAATATTAAGTAAATTGTACATAAATTATGAGTAATATAATAATCTTCTTCAAAAAACTATAAACTAATTAAAAACCACAATCAATTATAAGTAAAACTTGAATGATCATTAGTATACATATTTTGAGCGTACAATGAATTATGCTGTCGCAGCTTATACACCATACGATATTTTACGCGAAAAGACTCAAACGTGGCAATGAGTGTAAAAGCCGAAAAGATATAATTGATTTCCAGGGTAATACAAAGATTTGGCAAAGCGACTCATCGACGTTAGGCGTGACCAGAAGGCTGGTTATTATCTTGCACAGAGGATAAGCATTACCGGTCAACGTTGCAATGCTGCCAGCCTTCTGGGAACGTTACCGGTCGGTGATGATGCGGAGGAATTTCATTCATTTAGTTTAGTTTGTTTTAGTTTCTAGTTTTAAATTTATTTAATGTTTTATTGAACATATATTGAAATGTTGGCATGAAATAAATAAATTGTTCCAGAATAGCGAATTCCAAAATGCAGGTTTTGAATGCAACCGCCTAGTGCTAGGATTGTAATAAACATTCTGTATTTATTTACAGGGTGGAAGATTTTAACTTTATCTGGAGAGCAAGTACACTTATTACTGGAGATAGCGAATTTCGCTCAAAAGAAACATTACTTTATTTTTAAATAGAAATAATAAGGCATTCAAAAAATTTTCAAGAATTTTCTTGCCACACCCGGTAATCGAACCGACTAAAATCGGCAAAAGAATGATTTTTATTTTTATATCATCCATCACAGGGTCAAGCATAAGGATTCAATTTCAAACAAGCATGGTAAATTAAATGAAAGGAAATCCTTGAAATCTAGACTTATTAATTAAAGGAGATGTTTCATTTTGGGCCAACTAATGTACACTATACAGAAAAAAAGAGAAAAAAAACTGGTTCTTGGAAAAAATACAATTACCTTTGTTATGTTTTGTCAGTTTATCCTTTTCCCGAATTACAATAATAACTAGTTTACAAAGACAACGCGCATTAGTCCGCCATCTTTGTTGTGTTGCAATTATGTGATATAATTATTTCGATTTAACACTAAAACGAAGTAATATTATAAAAATAGAATAGTGGTAAATGGTAACTATATTGCTAAGCTATATTTCTTAGAAGTGGTCAATATTTGGCCCAGACTTCATACATTTATGAAACATCTCCTTTGACAAAATAAAGCACGTTAACTCAAAGGCTCATCTGATATCATCCTAACAATGAAATTCAGAGCACGTCAAGCCGTCGGTCTCGGTTGCCATACTGGTAGCTGGAGTCCTATAAAGTCCAACAACTGGTCTAACTATAATGCTTCGATATCACCTTTGGGTTGTGGAGCTTATATGGCAGTCGCTTCACGGAAAATATCGAAGCTAAGCCAAACCCGCAGTTACACTAGCAAAGTGAATCCCAGTTTCCGAAGTGAAAGCGTCGGATGCGACTGGAATTAGCGCTGAGATGAAGAAGAAGAAGAAAGTCACCACCAATATGGTAATTATCTCGCCATCCCCGTTGCCCAGGGTACACCGCGTGGAGGTTTCCAATCTAGCATCCTAAATTACTAACAACCCCACCTACATACCTCATTCAGTTACTCAATAAAGTTACATTCCAAACCGGAAACAAAGTTCAATCATTTAGAACCTACTTATTTTTATAAATATTTGGCGTCAAGGATAACTTTATTGTTGATAAGGTTTCTGATGACTCCTTAAGTAAAAATGCTGTATCTGCTGGCACTGAGTTATCAAGATAAGGTTTTATGGACTTCCTTTCATTTAATTTACCATGTTTGTTAGACAGATTGACACTATCGATTGATGCCATAAAAATACAGGATGTTACTTTTTGAGATTTTAGTCGGTTTGATTACCAGGTGTGGCAAGCGAGTTTTCAAAAATCTATGAATGCAGTTTTGTTTCTTTTTAAAAATAAAGGAATGTTTCCTTTGAGTGAAATTCGCTATCTCCAGTATTTAGAGTACTGCCCCTCCAGGTAAGGTTAAAATCTTCCGCACTGTATATTATAGACCTTATGGTACCATGTTTATTGGCAAATAATAACTAAGTCCAATGATGACGCTAATATAAATCAGAAATTAAGTACGTTCAAGCTCTTTAACGTTAATATCTCTTTGCATGCATATAAATTCGTACTTTCTGATAAAAAGCAAATAACAAGTCAAGCACCAGCAAAAAAAATAGCACTGATCACGCCTGAGTGTTAGTTTATTTTGAAACTCATTTGGCGCCGGAGAACGTAGCAGAAAAAAATCACTGATACCGGCAACATGCTCTTCTATTAGAATTGTAACACTTTTTGCTCGACTGTTATAGTGTATGTAATATGCACATGTACAGTCAATGACAAACGTAGTTTAACGAATTTTAATATTTTGATCACTGTCCTTAAATCTCATTTAATCAATTTCACACGCAAACAAGATTTTAAATGGTATAGGATCAAGTGTTTTTTCTTGCATTGCATGATTGAAAAACCAGTAAGTTACATTAATTGTGTTCACACGTTACTTTTTACCCCCTTTTTCTTTTAAATTTTCTTCTTACCTGCTTATACTGTTGATTGATGGCGCTTGGTGGAACTTGCTACACATCTTCAATGAAAACACTTGTACTATTCCACATTATTTATTAAATTCCTGACCAGTTTCGCCTTACATCTGATATCTAAAAAACATGTATCAACCTTTGATAATGCCGTAAAGCGAAACCGGTCAGGAATTATATAAATAATGTGGAATAGTACAAGTGTTTTCATTGAAGATTTCTTCTTACCGTTGTCTGGGTTTTCTTTTATATTCCCTTGTATAATTTCCTTTGCCATATTTTTTTTACTTTCTCATTTTCCACTTTTATCTATTTCCCTGTTACCAGATGAGGCATATACCCGTAGCGAACTACCAATGTAACTCGATTCCTACAAAAAATCCCCTTTTTAAATTTACGACGCCCTTTTGATATTTCCGGTTATACGAATAAGTTCTATTTATAAACGTAAACCTCAAGAGATGTTTTTATTTCCACCTATCCTCAGTGTGGAAGGTCATATGATGAGGGATCAGAGTTATAGAGTTATCCATACTAATATTATGAATGGGAAAGTGTGTGTGCCAGTCTTTCACGGCTAAACCACTGAACCGATTTTGATGAAATTTGATATATGGGTAGATTAGACCTTGAGAAAGGACATACGCTATGTTAAGTCGCGAACCGACACCCACGCGGGCGGAGCCGCAGGCAAATACTAGTTCAATATAAGGTGTACCTATCTGATCACCCGTCAAAACAGGCAGATGTCCCTAAACACAGTGTGGCTTCAATCAGTTCGAATACGGCATATTCAACTCATCGTTTCACCACACCAAAATATATAAACTATTTAAAGTAGATTAACTCTCCAGAAAACACTTTCCAAACAGATCACAAAGTTCAAATCAATAAATCAATAACTAAACCAAATAAGCCGGTATTGAACTGCGAGCAATAAAAACGTTACTGTAATTAAAACCGCACGTTTACTCTCAAAGGATACTCGAACCAAAAGAAGACACTGAAACAGGGACGTCGTTTGTTTCGTTGAGTTGAAAATTAAAACCTTATGAACAAAGCTGCTATAGTTTGAATTGCAGATTGTTTCGTGTCGTTAAATGTATCCAATCGGAGACTTAATTTCAAAGACGGTGGTCACGACTCAATTGTAGTTATAATATTTGTTACATTACCAAAGATTACCCAAGTCAAATCTCTGTTAAGGCTGAGCTGGTTGATAGCACTGATAGTTTGTTATAAGACGTAATTTATACTACTATTATTTTGAAAACACTACATCATAGCCCGTCATGTTATACTGCCGCACTCAAGAAAAATTTTAATCGCTTCTAGAGCTCTTCTACCCCAAGTTTAACTATGTATTAGATACATATACATCACATATCTAATCCCATAATAATCGTTATAAACTGAAATATAAAATCAAAACTTAAAATTAAGTAGTTAAGTGCTGTTTTCATTCACACAACACTCTATTTTCTGTTTGTAATGTGCCTCGAAGAACACATTGAGCCATCAGTTAACTGTCTTACGACACAAGTAAGCTAAATAAATTTTAATAAGTCTGGTCTAACCCGTGGTTCTGGTGGGGACATTTAATATCGACATCCACTCGATGTTTGTGGGCTCAGGGAAGCCTTTGTTGCATAAATACAAAATTAAGCATGTTTTTTTACAATATAATGTTCATAAATGGTTTCTGTGGCCTATGGACGTATACAACTCCATATATCATTCCATAAATTCCAAAAACCTAGGATGCAACCAAGGCTAACCCTGCGATGATGATGAAATCTCTGGAATTAGGTACCTGTATAATTTAAAGCTTTGGCGTACTCAAACAATCAAACACTCAGATTAGTATCGGATTAAATTACCTATATACTTCACTACAACCTTTATTCTATCAAATAACATTTCGAATTGTAATTTAAATTTTTGACACAAAGTTCTCGAAACCACAGTTTCTCTAATTAAATAGACAGAACTTATAACTTCAGAGTGTGAACAAACAACAAAACTGTACAGACAAATAGGTGCTTCTTATTTGTTCTAATACCTAGCGCGAAGTTCGACTCCAACCTAATTGCGATTTGACCTATTTACTAAGCGTAGTAATAATTATACGCTCTTTACCCTTTTCCAGTAGTTAGAAGTAGATGTGCTTGGTGTTGTCTCTTGATGTCATTCGCAGAGATAAGATGTGATTAAGAGTGCTTCGAACCATTCAACTATTTTTGATAAACAAGATATAATTACTTTTGTTTGCGTGAATAATAAAAGAAATTAAGGCATAAAGTTGATTTTTTAAGGTGAGATAGTATAAGGTATAGAGTCTTAATGGGGCCCCATCCCACCAAGATTTTAGGGACGAAGGTTAACTTCAACTGCGGTTTGTTATGGAGGCAATCGAATGAGGCTATTCCGTAGCTGATATGGCAGTTACCCTCGTAAACGCCAAGGTAGACCAAAACAAAAGAAATCGTTGCAAAGAAGAATTAGGGTTCCAAAGTACTTTTTGTTAAGTATATAATTATTTAATAAACTATTTTTATTATTATATACTAATACATCATTGCCATTAAAAGCTAAACGATATTTTATACAAAGACAAGGCATTTTATTCTATAAAAATGTAAACGGAGCACTCGTGTTAAACAATAGCTATCGAAGATTGAAGCGGTCCCCTCGTTAGCTCACAGATTCAGATTGGCATTGTTTGAGCATGTGTGTAGTGTATACGCGGTAGCGGACGTTACACCCCAAGAATAAAAACAATAGTATTGTACTATATTCTACAAAAATATTTTGAACGAGGGTTGAAAACCTAGCAAAGAGTCTTCAGGCATGTTTGAAAGTCATTATAAGTTTAAATACTTAACGAAAAGACGTGACCTACGGTGGCCAAGTGAACCTCACCTGCTAGTCAGTGCATTTATCTGCTGATTAACGGATAAGACTCCGGCGCAATTGCTTCCCTAAAAACTATGTAAGCCAAAAAAATCAAAAGGAGAAGGAGTAATTTAAGGCTTTCATCTCGAAACCTGGGCCGAGGACTTAGAATCCAGCATAAGCAACAAGTCTTACACAAAATCGCCATTCGCTCCTCGCCCATCACTTTTATCACTAAAACCGATACTCCAAACTTTGAAGAGGTTTTTGTCTTCAATGCCACTCAGGGTTTAGCAATCGCGTAGATCAACCTGTATTATGTAAGCGTTCAAACTTTAATGGGCTTTTTATGGAATCCCTATTTTGTTCACAAAGTAAACTTCTAAGGTCTAAAAGATTTGAAATTGATTAGGCCTAAATCAAGTTCCAAGGAAGCTTTTAAGCGGATACCTCGAAAATTAATCGAAGTACTGGGGCATGAATTCTGTTGAGCAACACGACGGTGACATTGACACAATAGATTTATTTGACGTAAATTGTGAGAGGGCAAATTCAAAGCGAGCGCTCGGAAATAAGTGGAGAGTACCAGGTAGTATTTTTATTTTCATTGATGCGACATAAGTGTTTATAAAAATACTATCACGGATATGGTTGAAGAACATATTTGTCCGTTATATTATGATGCTCAGATTTTTGTATAAACATACTGAGGAACAAAATGTTCGGGGAGATAAATACTATATAATATATTTGTAGATTTTCTAACAGAAATTTCTAACTTCGTTGAAGCCAGGAATCAAACTGAGAATCTCATTTACAGCTTTTGCTTTCGCTACTTTAATGAAACAGTTATACTAAATACGAGACTTTTAAGTTCATTTTGAAACTTTGTAGTCAAGATATTTCTGACGCCGTCTGTACAATAAAGAAGTTTTCTAAAAATAGTGTAATAGGAAAATAATGAACCATATTTGAATATTTGGCGTGGGTGTTTAATAGGAAACGCTAAACAATAAACTACTGCCTCCTAAAATAATAATTTTAGCTGTGACCACCGCATTAACGGCCCCTATCTGATTTTGAACAACACTTAAAATGTCATAAAGAGTAATTTAGCTTATAAAATATTCATCGAATAATAATACCCTTATAACAAAATATATAATTATACAAGTAATTTGAACTTTTTATCGTATTTACTCATAGATATTTAAAATAGATAGATAGACAACTCTTTATTGTACACCAACATTAGATTACAAGGGACAACAAGTATGAATTACAGTAATTATACTTAAATGTCATTTGTTTTTAGAAAGATATTTTGTTTGTCTTTGACTTTGTTAATAGTTGATTAGTCTGGACAAAGTGTTAATTTCTATTTAAAGGTTACTACTATAATATAGATGTGGCACTAAATTCGAATCGAGTTCCTAATTAAAATGACAAATGTTGAAGAATTTAAGTTGCTTTGCAGAGTTACAGAGATATTATAGATTAACCTACTTGTAGCTACTACTGCAAGTACTATTGAGTATTGACTGTGCACTATATCACAGTATTAGGATATATATAACTAACTATATAACTGCTGGACCTAGCCCGGTCAATGCCACATTTGCTCTCTTGCCCATTGTATTCCACCACCATATGTGCAAGGAAGGCAACGTACACCGATGTAGTTGTTGTCGGTATAATTTAACATACTCGTAGCTAAAGCTATTTTCAAGACGCTTTGATGTAGTTTTACCTGTTTAATTCATAAGTGGTTGTAGTGTCTAAGGATTGGGGAGGAACCAAGGATATTTAAACTCTAAAAACTAACATTTAGCAATGATCATCAGTTATAAGAGTGTAGTGTGATTGCATGATTATATATTGGTCATCAAATAGTCGAAGTTTCCGAAACCCTTTCGTAATGTTTGCCTAGCCCATAGAAGTAGCCTGTCTTCTTTTGAAGCTTTTGGTAGTTTATCCCTGGATTTAATATTTAATCACTCGAACAAGACTTTCTTTATAATAAATAATTGAAAATATAACGATGTATTCGAGCTATCCCGAACTCAACGCGTACAAAGACGCGGATAACAGCTAGTAATTGATAATTTTTTATATTTTCACAGATGAGCCTTAAGTTTAACAGCTGAAAGTTTACACTAATAAAAGTAAAAAAAAATATCTATAAAGCTTGATTGACAAACATTTATTTCACGAACTTATGCTGCCAACATTTATTTCCTTTAATATCTTTTCTAAATCTATATTGTCTTGAAGCGAAATTAAAAATTTATAGTTCTATAAATTGTTCTATCTATTAAATGAACGTTACGAGAACTAATTAAAGTTAGAGACCTTCATTACAAAATTTCTCCAATGTAATAAAAAATCCAACTGAGACTAACAATGACTCAGATGACAAAGCAAACATGCTAATGTTTTATCTTGATGCTTTGGCAGTGTGAAGTTAAAGATCCTCGTAGATACGATAGATAATATTATTACCTTAACATAGACCATATACAAACTTTACGCAGCAAGGGGAATTTAAATGCGGTGTAAAATATGGCTATAAGTTGACTGTTTTATATAACTGAGGTGGCAAACAAGCTCCTGCCCACCTGATGGAAAGTGGTTACCGTGGCCTATGGACGTGTGCAACACCTGTTAGTACAAAAAGTTTCTGAGGCGTCAGTGTGGAAGATAAAGCAGGACAAGCCTTTGGTCTTCCCACTGACAGTACCAAAACCCTTCAGTGAGCTCTGGCTACCTTCCTCACCGCCGGGAAGGTTATTATGACCGCGGTATGCTGCAGGGTGGAGGTACCTCTCCAGTCGGACTGCTCAATTGGATACCGTCGTGTCTTACCTCCTATTTTTAAATAGACATACCCGTACATCCCATGGCATACTGTGTGTATTACAGTAACAGTTTAAAAAACAATATTGACATTAGCCTACTAACACAAAACGCATTTTTACGCTGTTTTTGCGATGCGTTTTGTTAGCAGGCTGTGTACTGCAGTGTTGGGGCAATAAACACCACAGATTCTAAAGTACAGTAAATAATACACTTTTTACTGAAATATTTGTTGTTTATTTAGCAATATAGTATTCCTATACGAGTTTTTGGGGAATTTACGCAAGGGTTTCTATATTATCATTTTTATCGTATTAGTGGATAGAGAAATCTAATACACTTTTCCTTCAATCTTCTACTAGAAGAATACTCGATGACATGCCTTACCCATACCCTTGACCAACTCTCGTTCCTTTATTTTCCTATCTTCTAAATTTAAATATTTTCGATTTATAGTTTTATTTTTATTTTAATACCGTTGACGCATGACGTCCAGGTAACTTCAAGTAGTTTTAGTCACGAAGTTTTAGAAGAAGTACAAACAGTATAATAGGTACCTTAATTGATGATCAGATAACTTCACTATTGATATTTGAACAAAGAAATTTGAGTTTTTTTTTAAATCATATCACATGAATGTATGCTGGTATATCAAATATCCTGCCAACAAGGTGCCAACTGAACAATGATCCGTCCAGGAATCAAGACTCTTTAAATACTATATTCCCCCAAACGTTTACTTGGTGAATGACTAAGGAGTTAAGATTGTTTTTGTACGTCAAATACATATCCATACTAATATTATGTATGGGAAAGAGTGTGTGTGTGTGTGTGTCTGTTTGTCCGTCTTTCATGGCTTTTACCACTGAACCATTTTTTATGAAATTTAGTATAGGGGTAGATTAGACCTTGAGAAAGGACATAGGCTATGTTTCGTCGCGGTAACCGACATCTATGCAGGTAAAGCTAGTTTGTAAAATTTAACTCGTATGTGTTGTACTATGTGTTGTTCACAATAAAGAATTAATATTAACTATAAACTTGAATCGTTTAATTAAAATACACGTTATAAAAAGTATTATACTTACTACCAAATTAAGCCAGTTGAATTAAAAAAAAGTACAGATATATTCAATCAAACCACCCCACGCGCAGTCAGCATCAAGTAAATATGTTTTAACCTGATCACTTCCAAATCCAGTTACTCAGATACTCGTCTAATATTCAGGAGGAAATGAAAGTTGAACGCTCCATCATAACGCTTATAAACAGGTATAAGAGCAACCCGACAATCACGAACTTTGGACAATACCTGGCAACGAATCACGGCATAGCGCTATTTGTAAATAATCAACACATTTCTATTCGGAGGGAGGCCCAACCCAAGGGAGAGAGAGGGATGTACGAACATTCTAATATGACATCGTCGAATAAACATTTCAATCAAGGATAATTGTATAACTTTAAGATTAAGTAGCGTTTCGGTTTGATGGTGTTACCGAGTAAAGTGTCAGTTATCACTTCTGTTTGGTCCTTTAGAAATTACAATAACTAATAACTCAATTCGACTCAAGCAGCGTCAAAAATATCTTGACTACAAATGATCACTCTCTAGCAAAATTGTATCAGGAAGGGGGAAGCTAAGGAATTAAGATAATTTTAAGCACTTTGTTCATCAAGATCGATGATGATGCTGACTGTACCAAATAAGTAGTTGTAATTTAGTGTACACCACAAACTATCTTCTAGGTTCTTTCATTTAAAGTGTGGCCCATTGCCGTTGAATTTACATCGTCAAAATATGTAAATGACTTTTAAAAAGTCATTCTTTATCATGTGAATGTTATTATAATTTTCATTAGAAGAACTTAGTGCCTAGGTTATAAATTATCTAGATAACAAATCTTATTATTTGATTATAGTAAGTAATATCTTTAGCTAGTAAAATTACTACTAAATCTATAAATCCTTTTACATTAAGTATCAAATTTATGTATGTCTTCTAAATTCTTATATTAGATTTTGATTCTAAGAAAATCCAGTTTATTTCTTTTGTAAAGCCTAAATTCAATTTACTTTTACATTTAACATATTGGACACTAAATAACAGTATGCGTTAATTACGCGAGAAACAATGTTGCTGTTTAATCTACGCATTTCTACTCTCTGTACCGAATGTCCCTGAGGATTAGACAAAAGGGCCAAATTAGGCAAAATGTGAGGACATGGTTCAAAGTGTGGGATTTTGTTGGGCCGAGAATTTGGCGGTAAATTCATAGAATATTAGAAATTCTCACAATATCTGATCCTATAAGATATTTTCGTATATTGATCCGAGTGGCGAAAGGTCGATTGGCTTAAATTTATTTATAAGTGAATATAATTCGTGCGTTTTAATCAATGCGTTGGCATATTTCATTGCTTTCAGGGAATAACTTCAAATATAATGTCATGGTGGGGTGATAAAAAAAATCTTTGAGACACAAGACAATTTGCAAATCTGTACAACTCATAGTAGATACTGATTTAAACCGGGTGTTAACCGATAGTGGCTCCAGTAAAAGTCAAGAAAAAATATAGAACTCCGAACTCCGGGTTCCACAGTTTAGGCATAGGTGCTCAGCTTGCAAGCAAAGTTTTATTAATGACGTTAATCAGCCCTTGCCTTAAACGAATAATATTTGTTCATACCATATCCACATAATCGTACTCCACAGGAATATTTCATATCAATATCAAAGGCAGCAGGTAGCGTGGTAACTACCAGTTATGTGTGTAATTATAACCAAGGACCAGGACCGAGACTAATTAACAAGGCACCTCATTCAGCCTGCACGTCATAACGTTATAGTAGTCGACTAATAATGCGCAGCGTTTAGCTTGGATTTCATTGGACTACTATACATAGCTCATAACTAAATAGGTTAGCATATCGCTGGGTTAACAAGTACTAACCTGGTCTACTCTTACTCCTAGATCACTAATCTTCGTCAAAACGACGACGCGGTCTTTAAAAAAGTGAGTGCGTAGTCGTATGTATTTCAGATTCCGTCTAATCTCTATTTATGTAGGGATCCTGTGGCGCCGTACAGCCACCATAAGTCGTCGAATGTTAGTTCTTGTCATTTGTCACAAATGTATTAATTAATCCTTTTTTTTTCTAAAATGTTTCTTTCTTTTGTTGATTTTATTACTTAATTTTAATATAAATATTTTTTTTAAGTATTAGTTTCCTTAGTTAACACGATTTAAGCATTTACAAAAATAAAAAATTTCAAATGAGTAAAATCTCAATTAAAAGACTTTTAAAATTATTAAAATATGATTTTAGTAAATAAAAAACTTAAAAACATGTTAACTAATATAAAATAATACCCTTTTATACGGCGTAGACAAAATGACGAAGGTTAGTAATAGGCGTTGTAAAATAAGGTAAGTGATCTAGGGTTAAGATGGTTGACCATTCTTAAGACAGTCTGATGCTCGGTACCTTAAGCCGTTCGCCATACGATGATCACTGGCATTCGTCTCATAAATGGACATTTGTCTATGCGTTTTAATAACATCCGATTTGAGAGAGATATCTCTTGAGAAATAATTGAGGCAGGCAGGCAATAATTAGGGCAGGCTTTATTTCCTGGATTGGGTTTTTTTTTAAGTGCGGGAAATCCCCACGGGTATCTCCCCCTTCGGAGCCGGAGGGGACTTCATCGGTCTGTGGGTCGATGAGCTAGGCGGAAGGTGGGGTTGTCTCGCGACATATCACTCGCACCCCGGCTGACCCAGGGCGACACCTCTCGTGAGGGGGGACCACGCGGTCCCCAACTCGCCCCACCACCGTGGCCTGCTACTGCTTGGGTGACGAGCGGCTCCAACCGTCACCCTCGATACCCGTCACCTTCGGATTGGGGGGTCATACGGTAACCAAACCAAATTGTGTGAACAAAAAGTGCGATAGCATCCGGCGGGCTCAAAAACGTAACTTTAGCAACCGTGATTAGCACTCGTACTTAGAAGAAGAATTACAATTTCGGAATATAGTTGCACCCTATAAGGTGGCGTAGATCGTAAGATTTTGCAAAGAAACAGGTAGGTTCGATGGAACGCCGTGATTGCCGAACGCCTCTTGGCATCCAAAAAGGAGGAATAGAGGAATTGGGTGAAATGGCCCCCATAAAGCGGCAGATTACGGCGTCCGGTTTACGGCGTCCCCCGCTGGAAGTAAGTAAGCACTCTATAAGTTATGAATAACATCGATATATAAACTAAGTAACTGTTAATACAATACGTATAAGGTGCCAAGAACATTTATGGTCTCATTCGACCATGAATATTCAATGCAACGATGTAGGATAGTTCCTGATGAGTAATAATATAATTATTGGAGGATGTATAGTTTCCATTTTGTGGTGTCACAAAGCTAGGGTAATAAAAGCGAGGAATGGTTATGCAGTTTTAGACAATTAGACTTAGACTTACTTTCAAAAGTAATTTCATTCTAGAGTTGTCTTCCAAATTGTCGTCTGACCCTAAGACACAAATGTTGGACATGTTGAGTGGATTTCATATAAAGCGTAATTTTAAAACATAATTATGTAAGTAACTTTTTATACTATTAACAAATACAATGAAAATGTATTGATTAAAAACGAAACATGCAGGAATGTCTCAAAACAAACAAATGTCGTCCTAGTCGTCCTAGGAATAAGGGGGGAAAAGCTTCTGAAAACCAGCGAAGGTGTTAAGAATCGTGACAGTCATTATAGCCGCACATAATTATACGTCACCATAATTCACTATTTTATATTACATCAAGCCGTTAGTCACTATAAGCGAAGTCATAATAAACGAATTCTACTCCTTATGGATAGCAAAACAAAAAAAAAAGAATTCAATTTCAAATGAATACCTATTCATTTAGACTAAAATGGAATACTTTATTAACATGTTCATGGAATGATTGATGTTTACGCGGCCTATAGGCCCTCATTAAAACTGGAACGATGTTAGAATTTTCATTTATTATTATTATACGGGTAGTTTACCCGTAAAAGGGTGCGATGAGTCGGTAACAAAATGTATTATTAGTTTGCTGGATTCAAATTTGATAGTTAATTACTGCGTTAGAAGTTTGATATGGTCTATGGAGGTCTCAATAACATCTTCAGGGTACAAACCAATATCACCTGCAAGTCCATGTACCTTTTTTATAACACTGAGGTGGCAGACAAGCACACGGCCCACCTTATGGAAAGTGGTTAACCGTGGCCTATGGACGTGTGCATCAGCAAGGGAGCCACACTCGTCCTGCCGACCCTGTAAACACAGAGAGATTATGTGCCGTCAGCGTAGAAGACAAAGCAGGAATAGCCTTTGGTCCTCCCACTGATAGCACAAAAGCTTTCCAGTGAGTTCTGGCTACCCTACTCACCACCGGGAACATAACACGAGGAACTACCCCAGTCAGACTGCTTAATTGCTCTGCTCAGCAACTGACGTGGATCTGGCGTAAGTTTTGCTCTCACGACTCTTCCAATCCCACGGTAATGGTTAGAGAAGCCGTCGTAACAATCAAGAGCGGACCTACTCCATAGCGCAAAATTTGAATCTCTCTCAGCAGCGCTCTTGTCATTGGAGTAATCGCCACTCTTCTCTCACCTATCCCAATCCTTAGGCCATCTAAATAAACTTGAGACACTCCAAAATCTTTGCATATGATTTATATTTAGAGCTCAAGTGGTTACCTATACGCCTTCACCGGAAAGCTCACTTTCTTTATCTACTCGACTCCCTACTTCAAATTCAAATTTTTTATTTCACTAAATTGTGCAACGTGGTTACATCTTTTGCTGTCAAATTCCGCTTAAAACTAAGTTTACCACGTAGTAGTGCAGCAACAAACTCAATTGCAGCATTATGAAATGTCAAAATACTAAAAGTGATTTCTTAAGACTAAATTTGAACGAATTTACATTTGTCTAGTATTACCTAAGATCATCAAAAGAATATTTAAAAAAAAATGCCTATCTACTCGCCACTCTACTGGACTTTCTAACTTGCATCTCTATTCGACTCTCTGCTCCCATCTCTGCCCCTTAAGTTGTTCCTTTCCAGTTGTCTCTCTTTTCTACTCCACTATGTCTTTCCCCAAGCTCTAATCGGTCTATCTGTTTCATCAGGATTTATTCTTTGATGAATTTTAATTCAAAAGAAAGTTCACAATTCGTTCGGTATGCTTTTTGTTAGTTTATCACAGTATCAAAATCAGAACGAACGGAAATGATGAAAGGAATTTTATAATTCTTATGGTGTTGGATAGGGTACACAGAAGGATCCCATATCGAAGAAGTTTGCATCTGATGCCGAGATCCTATCCATTTCTTTACCCATCCATCTTCATATCAGATCATCCTTGATCGGTCTTGATATGTTACGACTCAGGCGGGAGTTAGCGCACGTCATGCATTATTAGTTAATTTAAATTTTAAAGTGGACAACCTTTCGGTTCGTGAATGTATCCACTTCAATGTGGTACACGTACATGCGTGACGCTGGACGGCGACAGCATCAGCTCTTAACTTGTCCACCAGCTTGGCGTTTTTTGGCATGGAGTAGCCCTACTTACAGAGCTATTCAATACCTGAATGACTTTTTGAAAAAGGATCCAGTTGCGGATATATTCTATGATAAGCCAGGTGTCTTTGCTACAACTGTGACAAAATATTTGTGTAACTTATAGTATTTGTATGCCTAAATGTGTGAATTATGATTTCAAGAAATTTATCACATAAATAATTAATTTAATGTAATGTATATTTATGTAACTGACTGCAAATAAGCGCTTTGGTGCAAATTGTAAGCTTATGTTGCTAATAATGAATTAAGAGAAGACTTCAAAATAATAGGAAAAAGCGCCTATTTTATTTGTGGTAGCAATTATGTCGTTTCGTTTTCAAAAAATGAATGTCTAGGCGCTTTCTATTAAAATTACAGTTTAGTCAAAATTGATAAAATACATACTTAATAATAACACTCTACAGCACGTACATGTTGATCAATATATGTTGTGTACATAAGCGCAGTGATTTTTATCAGCCTTAAGTACTTTTTCTCAGTGGCTCTGGTAGGGAGAATGTTCCCCAGGAAAGCCACAACAATGGCAATAAAGCGATTCTTACCTCGATGTAGTTTATCGAATTTAAACATCTCTACCATCTATGCAAAGGGAAGCTGGCAGGTATTGAGTTATATGGACCCCTCGCCACTACCACAAAATATGTATTCGTGTATCAGGATTTCTCTGAATTTCACCACTATGGGAGCTAAATAGATGGTGAACCGTTATATGTTAAGGCCATAATTCTTAATCTTTTTTTTTGTTGGAAAGAGAAGAGTGGTACCTGGTCAAGGGAGTCAGAATCAGATGGCGGGATCCGGAGAGTAAGAATCTAGGAATCTATGGAAATCCTCGAAATGTAGGCAAAGATGCTGTATCTGTTGCTTTTACATAATTTGAATATTTGCCTCTAGAATCATGATGATAAACTGATAATAAAAACAAATAACAAACTAAGCAAATGATCAACGATGGATTCGTTAGATACATACTTACAACTCACTATAAACCGACTTCAAGAAACACACTTTGTAGTCGGTGTCAACTTTGTTGAATGTGCCTGAAGTACTATAATATAATCAATTTATATATGGTTTATCGGGCTATGCACCGACTTCTAACAGAACAGCTGTAATATCAGTAACTTTTTTTTCAGTGCTTCTTTTTTGTTTCCTTTGTCGGCTTAACTCGTTAAAAATTTATTTATTGGCTATAAAGGTTAGTCCATGTCCGTTCTTAAACTCTAATCCAATTCTGCATCAAATTTCATCAAGATTGGTTCAGTTCAGCGTTTTAGGCGTGAAAGGCAACAGACAGACAGGGTTCCTTTCACATTTATAATGTTAGCACAGTCTAACGAACTTTTATACAGAGTTACAGACTCGTTATGTTATGATATTAGTATGAATTACCCAGGATGTTAAGGATCTGTGGCGTAGCGGTACTGAACACGGCTGTTACGCAGGAGGCGCGTGTTCGATTCCCGCTCAGTGCAAACATTTGTATGCATGACTATGGGTATTTGCATTGGTCTGGTCGTGCCTCGAAATGCACATTAAGCTGTCGGTCTCGGTTGCCATACGATCAGCTATGGCAGTCGTTACGGGTAGTTGAAGCCCTCAAAAGTCCAACAACTGCTCTAGTTGCAATGCTTCGATATCGCCTTTGGGTTGTGAAGATTCAGCCAAATCCGCAGTTAGACTGGTAAAAGCGGACCTGGTTCCAGGTAATAGGGAGTGAGCCTATTGTCGTATTCCAGGCACTATTGTTGACTCGAGCTATGAATTTGGGGCTGAATCTGGGCTGTACATATCTGTCTGATCTGAATCAGCCCTATATCCCTTAGTCGCCTTGTCCGACACCGCGTGGGAAGAGATGGGATCGCCCAAATTCTACTCTGCAGGGGACCATGCGGCTGAAGAAGAAGACCCAGGATATTAAATTTAAAGCAATTATAAATAAATAACAGGAGATATAATAATAAGAAAATGTACTAATCGAAATGACAGTTCTTATATATTCTGTTGTGAACGAAACAATTTCTTGTTTAAAACTGCGTGATCGCCATCTAGTTGTATTTTTGTAACTAAATTATAAAATTACAAATTTTAATTTATTGATTAAATACGAATCTATATACGCAATTGTGTATTTAATAATAAAGTCTATTTATTCACATAGTTGCTTAGATATGATAAGCTATAAAAAATCTACCATAAAAATAATCTTAAGCAAAAAAGCGACATTATTGCTCACATCTCTGGTTCTACTCAACCGATTGCGATCAAACAAACGTAAGATTTTAAGTCTGAGCAAGTCCTTTCTAACAAAAAAAAACCGCATCGGAATCCGTTCAGTAGTTTTTGCGTCCATCGCGAACAAACAGACAAACAGACAAACAGACAAGAATTCCAAAAAAAATATTTTCGTGTTCAGTATCGTTAATGTAACATACTCCATTTTTTTTTAAATATCTCCAATGTACAGACACGACTACTTTACAATTATATAATACTACTAGCTGTCGCCCGCGGCTCCGCCCGCGTGGATGTCGGTTATCGCGAATCGGACTATAATTTGAGATTTAAACTATCCTATCTCTCAAGTTGGATCGAACTGCACATGGTGTGCGAATTTTATTATAATCGGTTAAGTGGTTTAGGAGTCCATTGAGGACAAACATTGTGACACGAGATTTATATATATTACTAGCTGTTGCCCGCGGCTTCGCCCGCGTGGATGTCGCTTATCGCGTAGTGTCGTAAATTTTAGCGCAGAGTCGAGCATTGAGAGCTTAATAGATACTCTTCTCGCCTCTCTATTTGACTCTTTACTCGACTTTCTACTTGCCTCTATAATCATCCCTGTTTCACTCTCTACTCGTCTCTACTCAACTCTGTACTGGACTCTCTACTCGCCTCTCCACCTGCCTCCCATTCACTTCTCTAGTAGCCTTTCTACTCGACTCCCTACTACAAATTCAAATTCTTTATTTCTCAAAATTGTGCAACGTGATTACATCTTTTGCCGTCAAATTCCGCTTAAAACTAAATTTACCACCGCTTCTTAGGCGCTAGTGGAGCAACAAACTCCATTGCAGCATTTTGAAATGTCAAAATACGAAGATTGATTGCTTAAGACTAAATATGAACGAATGTACACGTTTATTTTGTCTAGCATCAAGAACATTAAGAAAACATTTAAAAAACTTGCCTATCCACTCGCCACTCTACTTGACTTTCTAACTTGCATTTCTATTCTACTCTCTGCTCCCATCTCTGCCCCTAACCTTGTTTCTTCCCAGTTGTCTCTCTTTTCTACTCCACTATACCTTTTGCCAAGCTCTTATGGGTTTATCTATTTCAGGATTTATTCATTGATGAATTTTCACTCAAAAGGAAGTTCGCAATTCATTGAATGATAAACGGAATTTTGTAATTATTAAGGGTGTTGGATAGCGTATACTTTCAGAAGGATCCCATATCGAAGAAGTCCGGTATCTGATGCCGAGATCATATCCATTTATTTACCCGTCCATCTTCGTATCAGGGATGGTCGGTCTTGATACATTACGACTTAGGCTGGAGTTAGCGCACGTCATGTACTATTATTTGCATTTAAATTTTAAAGTGGACAACCCTTCGGGTCGTGAATGTATCCACTTCTATGTGCCGGACAGGTACACGCGTGGCGCTGGACGGCGACAGCATTAGCTCTGGACTTGTCCACCAGCTTGGCGTTTTTTGGTATAGAGTAGCCCTACTTACAGAGCTGTGCAATACCTGAATGCCTTTTTGAAAAATAATCCAGATGCGGACATATTCTATGTCTTTGGTATAACTGTGACAAAATATTTATGTAACTTATAGTATTTGTATGCCTAAAATGTAACGTACTAATAATTAATGAATAAATGAAATAACCTGAGAGAAAACTTCAAAATTACAGGAAAAAGCGCCTACTTTGTTTGTGGTAGCAATCATGTTGTTTCGTTTTCAAAAAATGAATGTCTAGGCGCTTTCTATTAAAATTACAGTTTTGTAACAATTGATAAAATACAACTTAATAATAACACTTTACAGCACGTGCGTATTAATCAATTTACATTGAGTAAATTAGTGCAATTACATTTATCAGCCTTAAGTACGTTTTCTCAGTGGCTCTGGTAGGGAGAATGTTCCCCAGTAAAGCCATTACAGTGGCAAAGTGTGTGAACGCGGTTGCTACGCAGGAGGCGCGGGTTCAATCCCCGCTCTGTGCAAATATTTGTATGCATGAATATGGGTATTTGCATTGGTCTGATCATGCCTCGGAGAGCACGTTAAGACGTCGTCGGTCCCGGTTGTCATACAGACATCTATGGCAGTCGTTACGGGTAGTTGAGGCCCTCAAAAATCCAACAACTGGTCTAGCTGCAATGCTTCTATATCACCTTTGGGTTGTGGAGGTCAGATGGTAGTCGCTTCACAGAAAATATCATAGTTTTGCCAAATCCGCAGTTAGACTGGTAAAAAGTATCTCTTTGAACAACATCCCAATGGTTGCCTGAAAGAGATTGTCCTGTGCGATAAGGCCGCCAATTGTATGCTACAAAACTGTACCTACCACTATATTGTAATGTGTTCTTTCTTTCTCTGTGTACCACACAATCAAGAGATTTTCAATCATTCATTCACTCCTTTGACCTCCTAGTATGACGCGACTTGTATCTTTTCCTTCATCTGTGCCATAAACATTCTTCTTTGTTATACCTATTCCTTTTCCTTTGCATGCAACTTTGAATGCATCTAAGTAATCGTTGTGAGGATGATGATGAAGTTAAATTGCTTAAAGGTCTTTTTAATTAGGTACTTACTCCTAAATCATATAGGTACCTTTCTAAAAAGCTAATAGATTTAAATTTGCCGTTAGTACTAAGAGCAACTTAGTAAGAACATGGAAGTTAAATCTTGTTAATGACAAGGCGGGCACTGCGTAAAATAATGCGGAACATCTTACTAACGTAAACGTTTCATACTAACTACACAAACCAGTATTGAAAGACCCCTTACATGTCTATCTTTATAAAAATAATGCTAGTATAAGCATATGAAGCTGATTTGCGAGGTCACTTAGGCTGGTTTCAGGTCATTGTCCTACGTGTTTGGCAAATTCAGAGTTCTACATGATCTGATTATAATAATGTCATTTGCTTTGAGTTCTGACGATGCTTTGTAATATGTTTCTAGTAACATTTTGTATTTACTATTATTTTATGTGTGTGTGGTTTTTATTGAGGAAGATACAATGATATTTAAATGAAATTATCACACACATACACATACACATATATGTGCGTTAACTTCTGACGATTTTCAAAAAACAATGTTTCAATTTTTTTATTCCTCCATCCGATTGTATTTTTATAAGTTCGACCAGTTTAGAATCAGTTAAGTCACTTCGAAGATTACCACCCGTAATATGAAAAATTGCTAAGCCGATTTTTAGCGACTATAGCTGACGTGATAAGGAATCACTCAATCTACTTTTATATTAAACTAATTCTTCTCCTGCGTGGAATTCTGTTGCCGTCCCGGCGACGGCTTAACCCTTTTTTAATTTTTTCTCTACGCGTATGGTATGTTATGTTCTTTCTATCTTTTTTTCTGCATAAAACGAAGAAAGAAAGAAAGAAAAAGTTTTCACTTCTGCTTCTCGGAGTGCAACCCGTCTTTTTTTACTTATATAATTTACCCTTGAAAAAGGCGTACGAACTAATTAATAAAATTTTTGTAACAATAATGTGTATCATGTGTATCAATATTGCTAACAACAGGCCTCTATAACTTTTTTTTTTACGTGCGGGATATCCCCACGGATACCCCCCCCCCCCCCCCTTTATGTCGGTTATGTCGGACTCGAACCGACTAAACCGCACGCCGTCTGTGGGTCGATGTGCTAGGCTGAAGGTGAGGTTGTCTCGTGACATATCCCTCGCACCCCGGCTGACCCAGGGCCATTCCTTTCGGTTCCCGACTCGCTCCCGGTATGGGGGGGGGGGGCGCATCGTCCTACGATGCGCGCCGCCGCCGTGACCTGCTTCTGCTAGGGTGACGAGCGGCTCCGCCCGTCACCCTAAGGCCCGCGCTCATGGGGGGCGGAAGTCGGTTTGCGCCCTCCGACGCCCAGGCCACCTTCGAACGTGGCCAGCGATGTCCGCGAGTCTTTGTCGCTCGCTGCGCCGCGCCAGGCCACTATAACTAAATAACAATGAATGCGGTAGGTGATAATAATACGCACTACTTTTAATATGTACACACTATAGTGAGCTTATAATAACAGATTGACATAACTACTAATCAGCAAAGAAAGGTATTGCTAAAAGCTGTGGTAAGCACTTTGCTGACTTTAGATCTTCACTAGACAATATTATTGTAAGCCCAGTAAACCCATTTAAAGTCACAAACAACAAAATACCAAAACCGTTTACCAATCCCATACAATGTCTGAAGTACCTCCGTTGTATGAACGGAAAGGGGCCCTCGTGACATTTAGATACCTGCATACAAATCTATTCCCATTGACATTTCTATTGTGTGCCTGAAGCCATTGACGTACACTTGACTTAGACAAACGCCACGAACTTCTGTGGAGTGACCTTTATACTAATAATAAAGTTAAAACGCCGCAGACACGTATAATGTTACTGTTGTAATAATGTACGGAGGTTTAACTGTGGGGTCATTGTGGAAGCGTGTTTCAGTTAGTTCTCTAGCGTTGTGTAAGTCATAGACAGATATTAATTAACTTATTTTACATGTAAGTTTCTGTTTTTGATTAGCCACTCATTAAAAACCCTTTAAGACCAATGGGATTAAGCCAAGTCACCTGAAAACCTGATGGGTTTGAGAAGTTATAAATAAATAAATAAAATAAAAATATTTTTATTTACTCAGAACAATTACAACTTACAAACATAAACAATTAGAACTTATATCTTAATGGCAATACAAAAACTGTAATTGTGAGACTGGTGCCTAAGCTAGGTACAACAATTTGTATCTGTATTTATAGGACACCCGGAAACCCACGCAACCAGATCAGTGCGAGTAAATGACAATACGTCCTTACAATATCATTTCTAATTATTTAAACAGAATCAAAAATCAAACTACACAATGGATTAGTTTTATCTTACTCGACTTTCAGCTTGGAACTTCGAGTAAATACTCTGTTTCATCGTAATTTGTATGCTGCAACCAATTTGTAAGCATTTTTTTGCAATCATATCTTGTTTTTACTACTAGCTCTATTGTAGAGTCTTGGACCCAGGACGTAGTACTGGCAAGCCGCAAACGAAGTTTTATGCACAACCGGCAAACAGATTGCATGCTTTCGGCGGGCTAAATTGTGTGCAATAGGATTGTAATTGAGAATTTTATGAGTATGGTGAATTGCTTTAAGCATAAAAAGATGACGAACTATCAAGACTTTGTAATTGCGGTAAAGTTGTTCGGTTGGGTATCTAAAGGGCTTTCTATTTATTACCTTAATTACAACTCTTTGTGCCCTTTCCAATAGCAGAGTAGTTTTGTGCGTTCCTCCCCACACCAGTATACAATATGTTAGTATTGACTGTGCAAGGGCAAAGTACACAGTTTGAAAATATAAATTAACTTGCGAGTGCGAACTTTTAGTGTTTTAATCTGCTTTTTCCAGGAGAGCGTTGCCTCAATATGTACTCCTAAGTATTTTACCAAGGGAGAACGCATCAATTCCACTTCTGTAGTCATTTGAATTCGGCAAGTTAATGTGAGGCCTGACGCTCCCATTAAAACCAATCAAACCAAAGGGAGGACAAGAAGTACCTATGTCGATGCCCGTTTCCGAAGTGAAAGACCTGGATGCAACTCGGAAAAATTTCTAAAATTATTGTGAAGACTCCTCAAAAAGAGGGTATCCTCATCGGGGCTAATAGTGAAATGGCTATGTTGGAATGCAACTGACTACCACTTCAAGGTGCTACACCATGGTAATCTATTAATAGGGACCATGGGCACACTCTAGGATGGATGTTTCCAGTAATTAAGTACAGCAGACTCCATAACAAACTACCACACCACATTTAACAGTATTTACATAAAACACATAGTTAGAGTGAAAACAACACTGAAATTGGTTTATTTTCTTCCGTTGCGAGTGTGAGACGAATTTTTTTACAGATTTATATAAACACGCCAAACACATTTGGCTGAGAATATTTTGAATTACAAATAAAAGTTTTTTAAAGTTTGCATATGGCAACAATCTAATATAGAACATTAGCTTATTATGCTGTGATTGTATCACACCATATTTGCATTTCTATTGCAACTTTTATTTGGCACGTTGTGTCGCATGCATAATTATGGTTAGCTTTATCCAATAAAATAAATCTAACTAGTATTGCTTTGGAGCGCCATTATCTCAGGAAGTTTTATTATTTTAATGTTTAAGCTCCACTATCTAATTTGCAGTGCTCTTGAAATCACAGGAACAAAATTAGATATTAGTATAACGTACTGTGATCGCTGTGGAGATCAGGGCGATTTGACTTTGTTACAATGAATGAATGCTCTCTTTGATCGCTACTAGTGAGGCTCAACCTTTTCACCGCTCTGCTAGGTACCGTCCGCAACGGTGCGCAACGTAATAAACCGAAATTGACGCCTTCAGTTATACCCACTCATAAAAGCACAATTTCAGATGCACCTACCTCTATAACATGGCCGTATAAATAATTTTATAACAAAATTTTTCACGTCGTCAATTTTACTGTGCAGGTGTTTCGGTTTAATTGACCTGTAAATCTTTTAATACATTTGAAATTACTTTGAAATTGTCTCATAAAGGCTCTGCTTTTTCATACAAATTATATTTAATTCGATGAAATGTACAAACGACATAATAAATGGCAATGAAAGACATCTTCATTTTATTACATCATATTCCAGTACATTGAAATAGTATTTTTTTCAATTGCCTACTTTAGGAGTTGAAAATTAAAAGGCCTACTATCTAAGAGCACTAAATGAAACTTTGAAAATGTTTGAAAAGGTCTAGAAAGTTCATACTAGAAGCAAATAAATCAAATTAATCGCGATAGAATTTATATAGTGGTTTTATTTCAATGAGTGATATTCGCCTGAACTTCCGAAAGTATCACCTTAAAGGTTTTCAAAGAAAACATTTAACTCTAAACTTATGATATTTCTATGTAGGCTCCAAATTCTCTACCAAAGTAAAGTATGGGAAACAGCACGTAGCTATAAACGACCATATGCGCCAATGTATTTCATGTTTGAATATTCATCATTATTATGCACACGTGCATGACGTTGCGTTATCTGATAGCCAGTGCTGCTCATTTTTCATGGCACGATTATTTAAAAAGAACGAAGACAATTTTTATTTTCTTTAATCACTAAAAATCAGCAAGTTGTAAAAAAATGTTCTTTACTTTTAACGAAATTAGTAAAGAAGTAAATAAACCTCATCTCTGATCAAAAGTATTTCAATCTGAAAAGTATTTTTTAAATTAGTTTGCTTTACTTGCAGGATTAAATAATTTGAAAGAGATTGTTTAATCCTGCAAGTAACCTTCGTGGTTATTTTACCTTCTAACCCAATCTAATGAAGAGGAACTGCTGAAAGCTATTAAATTTTGTAAGTAGTTTTTCAAACACAATAATGAACACAATAAAATTACAAACAAAATAAATTTAATTTTAAAAGTACGACTGTCGCTCAAGTTTCTCCTGGCCTTCTTACCCCACGCCGAGAATCTCTCTCGTGTCCTATTGTTTAAGGAAAATTACCATTGCACGAAATATGTCATGAAAATACAAGGTTAAATTTATATTCTCACGAAAACAGTTAGTGCTGTATAAATCAGTCAGATCATGTACACGATTGCTTTTACGCGATAATCCAATTTTACACGATTTTTGCGAACTTGCTCTCGATTCACGGGATTCGAGGTTCAAAATACATATAAATTGTTAATTAGTTATAATAAAATTATACATAAATACTTATTCTGAATCTTTGTTAGGGGTAGACAGAGATAACAACCCGCCATATGCATCTATCCTTACATACTTCTCGAGCTTCTGGTCAGAGTATTTATGACGCAATCAAAAAATAACTAGCAGTTCTGTGAACAGTTCACCTCGCGAACACACTTTACCATATGTTTTATAACACTAAAAAATACTTTAAAAAAATCAATATGTATCTTCTTATTTTAAAGCTCTGGATGATTCAACACGAAATAATGAAGATCGGTTCCTAAACACAACGCTACTGGAAACTGCCTCTCCCCCTTTCACCATCGGTTTTTTTAATCGAGCCGATGCATGATATTTTTTCACGACAAACTGTGCAATCATGTCCTTCATGTTTTAGCCAAAAATCATCAAGATCCGTTCATAAATAATGCGACAGCAAACACCTTTTCTCCCTCATTTTCCCTCCTATCAAAAAAGCTCTCTTTAATAGTTGACTTTTAAATGAAAGAACATGTGTACCAATTTTATTGAAAATCGGTTAAAAATTGGGCCCTCTAGACCATAACGTAGACTCTCTTTCGCTTCGCTCGCTTGGTCAATAAATATACTAAATACAAAAAGATGGTCCTATGAGGTCCCCCTCATAGAACCATCTTTTTGTATCTTTCTTTTCGTCTTTCCACAGACTTTGCCTTCAGCTTACGAGGAGGTAGGGACATTATGGGGTATAATATAGGGTTCTTCAAGAAAGGCATTAGAAGGTTCCTCCAGGTTCAGTCACGGTAACCACTTTCCATCAGGTAGGCCGTGTGTTTTGTCAGCCACTGTAGTGCTATAAAAAACTACAATAAACATTCAAAATACTCAATATAACCCATCGTTGCATTATAGATTACATTGAGTACAAAACATTGTGTGTTTGTTGTTCTATAATATTTCGTTTGCTGAAATATAAGACAATATCAAACCAATAAAGTTAACAGGATGCTTTGCATCGAACAACACCAATCCTTCAGTTAAAAGGATAACCAGAAATATTCTACTCCTAAAAAGCACTCAACATCAATAAATCTCATATATAAAATTCTCGTGTCACAGCGTTTGTCACAAAACTTCGCGGAAATTGCTTCACCAATTTTAAAACCTATTTGTGTACATCTGGTAGGTCTGACAGTAGGTCGTAAACTATTTTTCTTACCCCTGAAAACCAACATCCATGATGACAGATCCGAAAGCACCAGTAAATAGGTAGTTTTATAATTATTTGCCAGCATTGAAAAAGATTTTACTATACTGAAACAGTCCATAAAATAAAGACAAAAATAACAAAGTTTTGAATAAATTTTTAGCTCGCCAAAAAGTGAATACCAATATTGGCAGGAGTTCACAATATGCCAAATTTAACAAGTTCACTTTCATCCTAAAAACTATGTTCATACAAAAACGGACCTTCAGCCTTTGCAACAAAGATCACCATGTACACTTATGGGACCCAAAATAATGAAGTCAAAGTTTGATAGCGGATTATCTTTCACACTACGAAAGTGGTACTTACATGTCAACCGTCCTAAATAAGTATTAAAACATAATAATATGAGTACGACAAATATCAAAATAAGTCGAAGAGCTTAGTGAAGGCGTAGGAGCAAAACTGTCGGCTAACACTCATCTATCAATAACTTTTAAACTGAGTTACAGAAGTTCACGCGGACGTTGGTTTAAAGTCCATATCTCGGTACTGATTATTTGTTTTCATCTTCAAATGCTTTGAGGGGTAATAAAATAGAATGGAATTGGTTTTTGGGCGAGTAAACTTTTATGTTTTAGTACAAACATAAAACCTAACACAGCAAACGTGGTTCTGATGTACAAATCTTTTTTTGTCGATTGAACATCCTTATAAAATGCAGATTGAAAATCAAGAACTACGACATTACACTTCATAATTATATTATGCTACACACACCGGTAGAATTAGCGGAAAACAAAAAAAAAGGAAGATATATATATTTTTTCGTAGCACTGGCCGGTTAAATTACTTTTTATAATTTTTACATATTTTTAAAAAAACGGCTAATTTGAAAATGGCACATATGTCAACAGTCATTTTTTTCTTTTGTTTGTTTACATTTTTCATTCATACATCTCTATCGACTGCTTCGAAGTAGATTTTCCAATTTCGTAAAGTTCGTAAATTCCATTTGAAAAACATTGTATTGCAGTTTTATGAGCCTTTTATATTTTCCCGCTTATGGATAAGTTACGAACATCTAAGTATGCCTGATTTAACGTAACCAGAAATCATCAGGGCAGATGAAATGAGAAGAAATGGTCAATGCCACAGATCGATTGCCACAAGACTTCGACGTTATCGACGATTCATCGTAGCATCAAACAGTACAGATTGATGAATTCTCTAGTGAGGAGAAGAGGACAAGGCAGGAAAAGGAGTACTTCAAGGAGAGATGACCGTCAACTTCAAGTTCGTCTGAACACGAGACTTATGGCGGTGCAGGCCCGAAATGCATTGGAGGGCGTTCAAGGAGTAAGAGTGAGTGAATGGATATTTCACAGAACATTCGAGGAAGTTGGTATAGGCTCATTTATACCCGCCAAAGAACCAAAACTTGAGAGACACCACTACACAAACCAACTATACTTTGCTCGTTAACATCGTCATCTGAATCTTTACTGATGAATGCAGTATTCTGTTACATTAGATTGATGGAAGGCAGCGAATATGGAGACGCAAAGGAGAGCGTTATTTACAGTCTAATTTTGAAAATACAGCGGCATATGGCGGCGGCTTAATTATGGTTTGGGGAGGGATATGTTTAGGAACTCGCACGAAGTTAGTGGTAGTCGACGGTGGAAATCTGACTGCTGATCGGTATATCAGGGAGATTTTAGAGGAATATTTGCCATTTGCCCCATTTATTGGTAACGACTTCATTTTGATGCAGGATAATGCTCGGGCTCTCAGTGCTCGCTCAGTACAGGCATACCTAAACCATTTTGGTGTTACGGTGATGGAGTGGCCAGCACGGTCCCCGGATATGAATCCGATTGAACACGTCTGGGACTTGCTAAAGAGGAGTGTCAAATCAAGAATGCCACCTCCTAACAAACTGAGTGAGCTGCGAAACACATTCGTTGAAGAATGGCAGCGATTGCCCCAAGAAATCATTGACAACATCATTCGCAGCATGCCCAGATGGATGGCAATCTTAATCAGGGCACGAGGGGAAAACACTCGTTATTAAACAATCATTTCATTAATTTTAAACCGTCATAAAATCTAAAAATTTCAACTGTTTCTCTGTCACTACGAAAAAAAATCTAAGAAAAATGCATTTTACTTAGTTAAGTTTTTTGAAGTGAAAACTTCTTTAGCGGCGTTGGGTGGGTGTAACATGTTAAGGAAGCGTCAGGATTAGTTGACCTTTGAACCGTAACCGACGGCTGACGTCATACAAGATTAGGTAAAGACTATGTATTTTGCAACTTACAATAGACAGCGTCGTAGTTTAAACGGTAAGCACGTCGACTGTAAGTCCTTATAGTTTCAGATAGTATCGGGTTCAAACCACCTGGCCTTCAGGGATTTTTTGTGATTGTTTTTCTTATTATAATTTTTTACTTTTGGTGATTAATTTTTCTTTTTGTAATTTATTACTTTTTTTATGATATTTTTTTCTTTTTGTAATTTATTATTTTTTGTGATTATTTTTTCTTTTTATAATTCATTAATTTCTTCTGACAGAAAATTAGCAGAAAATAAGTAATAGGTTCTATGAATAGCGCTATATTATAGGTATGGTATGGTATGTTCTTTTTTATCTTTTTCTATGTATTTAACAAAGAAACAAAAAAGAAAATGTTTTCACTTCTGCCGGCACTCCCAGAGTGCAACCCGTCTTTTTTTTTATTAAGCTTTAAGCATGATGTTGAAAATTAATGTAGAAACATGTTAATTTAACTGTTGTTTCATGTTTAATTATTATAATTATGTTTAAAAATAAAGCCAACTGTTTTATACTCTCCTTTTTTGTGTTCCGTTAATTCTGCCGGTGTGTCTAACTTTTGCCCGCAGCTCCGCCCGCGTGGATGTCGGTTTTCGCGACCGAATGAATGAACATATCCTATATCCTTTCTGAAGGTCTAATCTACCCCTATACCAAATTCTGTTCAGTGGATTAGGCGTGAAAGGTATTTAACGTTGGCAACAAAGAGTCTCTGTACCGATTTTTAGCTTCCTACCTTGATAACTGAGAAAAGTCCCATATAATATTTCACACCCTCTCGTAAGGTGTTGGGGGGAGGATTTCCAAAAAAAAAAAATGATGCACGATTTTTGTGTCGGTCACAAATAGTCCGCATACCGATTTTTAGGTTTCTACCTTGTAAATAGCGGAATGCTCCTTACAAACTTCCACCCCCCATTTTAGGAGTGGGGGGTTAGAAAGAGACAAAATATAGTCTGTCACTTTCCATCCCTTCAACTATCTCCACTTAAAAAATCACGTCAATTAGTTTTGCCGTGAAAGACGGACAAACAACAGACACACTTTCTCATTTATAATAGATTAGCTTAGATTTGTCATGGAGAAAATACCAAAAGACACGATTTTAAAATCAAAGTAATTTAATAGCCATCGTGGCTAATAAAAAGCAACTAACACGTTGAATTGAATGGATAAGATAAGATGGCAGTCATCAAATTACAAAATAATGTAAAAGCGCATAACTTTGCATAATTTTATATTTGGTGTTGCTGTTTACACCGAACGAACTCAAACTCACTATATAGCTTCCTGCGCTCCAAGTTTAAGTAAGTTATTCAATGGATTAGGATTTAATGCTGGTATTTGACGAGTTTACGGGTTTTCTATTTGTGCATTATTTTCGTAAGCCCTTCGAAATATCAGAAGGTACCTAAGTATAGTTTTTAAAACAAAACCGACTAAAATATTAATGTCGCATAACGATAAACCTGAAAAACTTTATTTACAGTTTGTGTTATTATTATTGTTGATTCATTATTAATATGTAGTTATGTACTTATTAATTTTCGCAAACACGGACTTGTATAACTCAATAGCTTTTGCCCGCGGCTCCGCCCGCGTGGATATCGGTTATCGCTATAATATCGGTTATCGTTATGAATTATAGCTTATGTGTTATTCTGCCCCTCTAGACAAGTGGAAATTCGCTAACTGGCGTTTGATGGAATAGAATGACGAATGTATGGGATTTGACGTTTTTGACATGCGTTAACGACTGTCATATACGTCAAATCCCATATATTCGTCATTCTGTTCCACCAAACGCCAGCTAGCGAATTGTTACTTGTCTAGAGGCACTGATGTATAAGCTATATTATTGTAAAGTTTCATTAAAATCCATTCAGTAGTTTTTTACGTGAAAGAGTAACAAACATCCACCCATTCATCCATCCATCCATCCATACTTACAAACTTTCGGCTTTATAATATTAGTAGGATTGTATATAAAAATTATCTGCATAGTGTAGCGAATTATTTAATATCAATCAATCAATTATTAGCCTATTGCAGAATATTGAATTTTATTGATAAAACTAAAATCTGACTAAGCGTACCTACTTCCTACATCTCAATCAATTAGCCTTTTGCAGTCCACTGCTGGACATAGGCCCCTTCCATTGTCTACCTAGACAAATGGATAAATTAATAAATATGCTTTTTAAACATCAATGCATTCAGCAATACCATTCCAATAGATTCTTTTGTAAATAAAAGATGGATACTACATTGGAATTCGTTTGAAAGTACTTTTTATTTTCATTACTTGAAATCAAATAGATGGTTGATTTTACCATTAGAATTTCTTGAAGGCTCATTTTTTATCGGGATAAAAGTTTTCTTGAATAGAATTTTGCGAGATAGGATTCTAGATAATAAAAGTTACGCACGCAAATCATAGTCGCATTCTACAGTTTAACTTTGATAAAATATAATGAAATTCCTAACATCTGAAATGAATTAGGCAAACTTTTATAAAATTGAAAATATGATCGCAGGCTCGCATCAATTTATTCTAACCGTCCCCTTTAAATGAAGCCAACCAGAGAACAGAGAACGCAAGGTTATCTTCAATGTTACTGAATTAGAAGCTAATGCTTTACTTATGTAG
This sequence comes from Eilema caniola, assembly GCA_949126895.1. Taxonomy (NCBI): domain Eukaryota; kingdom Metazoa; phylum Arthropoda; class Insecta; order Lepidoptera; family Erebidae; genus Eilema; species Eilema caniola. The sequence goes on along the minus strand of OX421460.1, from coordinate 6,696,216 downwards.
GTGCTAAGTAATATGTATAACAATATACAGTCAACAATGGAATGTGTAACATATACGCCTTTAATAATGAACGTTTAATAATTTACGGGTACAATTCACCAAACCAATAAAGCATTTCTGATATTGATCGAAGGGTCGTGTCAGGCCCAAATATTACTTACTACTAACTATATTATTAAGTTTTGGTATTTATGGATTAGGCCTAATCACACTTTGATCCTTGTGATTTTATACAACTCCAAATCCTTTAGAAGGTCGTGCGTGTAGACGCTTAGAATATTATTGCGATAATATTCTTCGTTGTATACGAGTTCAAATGAAGACCCATTTGTATTACATTCCTATTTACTCTCAGAGTTTTAATGCACGTAGACCTGCAACTGAGTTAATTTTTTTTACCCAGACAATTGTAAATAAACATTTGCATGCAAAATTAATCGAAGTCGTAGTAGAGCGCGTACGAATTCGGTGCGACAGTGAAGTCGAACGCTCACCACTACCTACGGGCACGAATCAAGAGTTAAAAATCGAACAGAATCAAATAATTTTAAATGTGAAGAGCAGGATAAACATACAGGCCGTTTGCTCTTAACGACGTAGGGGCTAAGTTTAATAATCTCTTACTATTGAAACTAATGCAGTTAGGTACGATGAGGGTGGTATTATTTCTTTATTCGATATTTGATTGATGACTATCAGTATTCACCCTACAATATGGTGGAGTTATTGTTGTATCTTAATAATATCTTCATGCTGTATAGTAAGCGTCAAAATTATATGATCATTGTCCAATAATAAAAACTCGGTACCAAAGTTGTTAATGTAATGCTGATTAATGAAGTAATGGACTTTATTTAAATAATTTTATATATACATAATGCACATACATGTACCTACGATTATCTATCTCTGTTCTTACACGTTTTACAAACTTCTTCTGCTGCAATGAAAACTTTCGTGATCCAGAATCAAACTCGTAGAACATACACTGATCAAAAGGATGATAATTATATCACGAAAAAAGATAAACGCAAAGCACGAAAACATATTTTTATAAATATTATTAACCAGTATATCTAGAATTTATGTTAACCCCTCCAACTTAGCTAAATTACTTGGGTTACGAATGAGTTCTCGCTGGTGGCGTAATAGCCAGGCGTTATACCTGTGATCTCTCAATCATAAGCTACTAACGATTCAATAGCGTTATTTTAACGTCTAAGCGATATTAATATGTACTACTTGTTGGACAAAGCAATAAGAAGCATCACAATAATTATTGCATTTAGACAAAAATTAATCCCACCGCAAAAAAATTTCATGTAAAAATGTTGCCAAGACAAGTTTACGCAGCTTACCCTGTGAAAAAGTTATCAGATCTCGTATAAAGCCAAGCTCTTAAGACTGCACGCTCTAAACCTAAGGTGTAGTGTAGAGCTTGTAGGTTAGGCTTGTAGGTTTTTGTAAGTCGGTTAAAAAATTATGACGAACGTATTTTTTATTTGTTATAAGAGATATTTTAATTAATTTTGACTTATGTAGCACAAACTGTAGTGCAAGTCTCATATACAAACTTCCACCGTAGTAGGTAATCTGTGCTTCCACCTCCTATTCCTAGGGGATAGGTTAGGTTAGGTTTTTTAATTTTTTGTTGTCTTTGTAGTAATATTAGCATACATACCAAATTTCAGCTTTCTAGGACTTTAGGAAGTACCCTAACAATTTCGATGATCAGTGAGTAATGAGTTAGTGACGAAATTAAGGGTTTTGAGACATTGATAAAATCTAAAGTATAATAACTACGACAATCAAACTTTGTAAGTTAGTGACTTTAACTATTTAGCATCATCCAAAGCAAAGTTATGAGAGTTCAAAAAAACGACAAAGCGTTTCGAGAAAAGGTAGGTAATGCCCTTGCGCTTCGCTTGGCTCGTCTTGGCAGGGGCACTGCCGTGCCGTGCCCCTAGATACTTTTGAACGAAATCATTTATAACAAGCATGTATTAACGAATCCTCAGACTATTTACATTTCATAAGCAAGTAAATACTGTTACTCGTGAACAGCAAGACCTAACCTGCTTATCGTGCTTAATAAATAGGTATAATCAGTTTCGAATTTATTCGGCACCGAGGGTCTAAAGTTTGGTATAAATTTGGGCACAAACTTTAGGTGTTAAACGGATTAGAGTTGGTAAATTCAGGTCCTTTCATTAATCGGGGCGAAGAATCGGGAAACTGGATCGGGGTTAGATAAGGCTTTTTATAGTTAAGGGTTAAGTGATTTTGCATTTAGTTTCAGTCGTGGTGGATCGGTTAGTGGCATCGGGGCTCAAATGTGTTCAAAGATAAGACAATGTTGTCATAGGCCTGTTATCTACTATATATTAAAGCTGGAATATTAAAATTTTATATAGGTTACTTCATCATCATCATTATAGCGATTTCCCAGTTGTATCAAAAGTCTGTACTATACTCCGCACGCCGAATCATGATCCCTATGACGTTTCAACTGACAGTTGTATTAGTTATGCGAAATAATTTCGATAAAATACTGTTTTTTCAGGCAAATGTCATGTCATTCAGCCAGGTCATTCAACATAATAAGCAATATTTATTTATTTTGAAAAAAAGACTACGCGCTTTGATGGACATAAAACACTAGATAAAAAAGTAACAGCCTTATTATATTTTATTTTACTATACTTTAATTTTTATTCAAATTGCATAATTTAAAGAATGTAAAATTCTTTTTGAATTGAATTTTAAAGAATTCATAATTAGCTGGCAATTATGGAGTACATGGAAAAGTATTTAAAACGAGGCCATAGACCTACCGTATTTTTTTAATTCAGTCATGTCATGTCTTGTCAGTCTGTTTTGTCTTCTTGTCACAATTCTTCTTCAATTTTTCTTGTCGAAGAAAATTTGCTTACAAGACTGGGATCGAGATGTACGACAATATCATTGACCAACCGTTAATAATAAACGTCACGGATAGCTGCAGTTCAGACTCAGATTTTGAAGATCCGATTGACCCTGTATCAGATTCAGATTGATATAAATAAAATACAAACTCAAAGCATTTGTTTTATATTTCCAACAAATTATCGATATTTTATTTATCGATGTGTCCCTTCTTAGTCGATAACAGCTTGACGACGTAACTTTTGTAGCACGTACCATGTACATTTGCATTGAGTTTTTTTCTATTATTTCCGAACATTACCTACGTAATAATTTCTTAATATTCATTTTTATAATTTACAATTGTACACAATTATGATTTTTTCGTCTCTTTAATGAACCTCTAAAGGATTTGATGTGATAGGACGTCAGTACAATGTTAAGCGCTAACGAACTGTCATAGGGATCATCATTCAGCGTGCGGATTATAGCAGGTATATTTGCATACACACACACGCACACGAACACACATGCACACACACACACACACACACACACACACACACACACACACACACGCGCGCACGCACGCACAAAACACATACGCACGCACGCATGCACACTCATACACACTGCAACTACATGTGTATTGTTGTTGTTTTGACATAAGATTTATTGTAGCTAAGATATAAGAGAACACTGAATTCTGTAACACAGGTATTATACTTAGCACTGAAATCAGTGTTCGATTAGACTGAGAGCTCGTTAACAACAAAATTTCGTCATTTTTATAAAAGCTGAAGGTTCTACATATACAAGACTCAATAAATCAATTAATGGACCATCGTTCTTACCGGTGTTGGGAGCATGCGCTGGCAAACTTTCAGTTTTTTTTTATAGGTTACGTCAATTTGAGTTCACCTCGACTAATGGTAAGCACCGTGTGATGACGAAGGTCTGGCATTCACGGGCTTTTAGTCCACTACTGTCATTAAACCTTTCCTGCAAGCCCGGCGGCTTCTTTTAACCTGCGCTTGAGTAAAATAGTTACAAGTATGAATTAAATTGTAAGAATGAAACGCAGATAGATGTTTTAGTAAATATACATAATTCAATGCTACTTCTACTTTTATGAGTGTTTAGAACATAACATACGTTTTATAACATTGTAAAATGGTTTTAACATGTTAAAAACATAGAATAATAGAATAACAGTTCTTTCAAAACTTATCCGTACTTAGGGATTAATAGAGAAATTTTGTCCATTAAAAAGTCCAAGCATAATGCTTACAGCGCACTTTCTGAAGCTTTAATAATTAATGTAGGAGGCTTTCTTACATCATTATTGCGAGTTAATAAGTTAAGTTTTAAGTATATCTGAATAATAATTAAAGCCGTCTACTTCGAGTTTAAGAAACATTCGTTTTGTCTGCATGACAAGTTTTAATTACACGAAACTAAGGAGAATTTAATGAACCTGAGAGACATACCTGTAAATATATGCTAAAAAGTATTGATTAGATCTTAACCAAAGAATAGTCAGTGAAAACATTTGAAATCTACTACGTACACCTATTATAAAAGGCCCGATCCGAGGTGTTCACTGATCAAACTTCTCGGATGAGGCTGTATGAAGTACCTAAAGATCGACATCGTCTATTGAAATGCTAATAAAAATAGATCTCTAGTGGTACCAAACGCATAACTTGTGAACTTAAATGACTGAATGAATCGAATATTTTTATAGTCAGCTATCGGACAATGTGGTGGAGCTGTAGAAATTAGCTACCGGTGGGTCCATCGGGCTGTCTGTCTTTTTATATCTTTGAATTTGGGTTTTTGAAAAAATAAGACCTACTTTGACGAAATTTTAACTAGCAGATATTCTTTATACAACATTTATTTTAGATATTTTTTAAAGTTCTGCCTTGGTACAGACATTTAAATTATTAATTACATAGTTGGGGGGTGAGAGGTGGTGTTGGAATTTTGCCAGTAACATGCTTCAATAAAATACTAAGTCTGCCGGTGGCGCACGCCTAGGTATGCGGAGCTAGGCTATGCGGCGCAAAACAACAAGTGCTCCATACGCATCCACGCCGACTCTAAAATGCCACGGCAATTTAGGGACGAGCTCAAATATTTCATAGCGATGAAATATCATGTCCGCCGACTGTAGTATTGCCCAAGAGGGATGACCCATAGCAATGGGTCATCCCTCTTGGGCAATGCTGCAGTCGATAACGAGCCCGCACTTACTATCTGTCTCGGGACTGCAGTAGCTGAGTATGAAGGGTGCAGAAGGGTCTTCAGCGCCATAACCGAATCACCTGGCAAAGGGAAGACCACCCTAAATGTCCATAACACCCATTCCTATACCAGCAAAACTATCAACTAAACTTACCCGCCCTAGACAGTTCATGCAAACTGCAGCTGCGGCGTTCTATGTCGGCATCCCTAGCCAGACAACAGATTAATCTGGCACACCATCAATGGTAGTCCGATAAATGTAGAAAATACCAAAAAGACAACAACTTGGTAACCTTCTTAGTTTTAACCCACAATCAATTTGTAATAGGTACGTGAAATGTGGAGATGATTATTCTAAAAATACATATGCTAAACGAGATACAGAAACTGCATGTGCAAACTTCCAGGCAAAACATCCTGGTAGTTATAGAGGATGTTCTAAGTACAAGCAATACAAAGAGCAAATTTACCAGCCACAGTAACATTGAAATACTGGAGAGACTCCAGAACAAAGCTATCCGCAATATGTTAATTGTATCTCCTCATATAAGCAATAAGTTCATGTTCCCGGATATCAAGCGGAATTCAGTGAATCAGGAAATTGAATCCTATAGCAGGAAGTATGAGATAAGACTAGACAACGATAAAAATGCTCTCGCTGCCTAGTTACATGGCACTGGTAGCTTCAGTTTCTGTAGACTGAAGAGACATGGCATTAGAAACCTTGCGATAAGATACGTCGACCCTAAAACTAGAGAGATGGATCACTGGACACGTCTACCTAATCAAATTCTAAGCCAGATTGTATCGAACATCAGATTGGATTATTGTTGTTTAAACAGATTGCCAAGTAGGGCTTTATAAAGAAAAAGCAAATACTTGGTTTATTCACAGTCTATTTATCATGTAAACTATATTATTAACAAATTTTTGATATTTTATATCTCGCAAGCTTAATCACCTTTCATTTATCCTATTTCAATAAGAAAACCGAAACAATGAAAGCAGCATGATGAGATGAGGCGTATGCGTATGAATGAATACGTGACTAATATAATTAAAGTCTAAAAAGGAAACGGCGGCCATGTTTGCGGCTACCCCGCACTTCCGTTCGCCATCTTTACTGGGTAAGTTTGCTCGGTAAGCAAACACATTGTTCTGGAGTTTCTCAAGTGGCACTTAGCCAAGTTTTGTTCATAGTTTTTTACTAAGAATAATTTTGTCGATGATTCCTTATAGCCTATACACATTATGTTAGCTTCTAAAGAATTTGTAAGTTAAGCATTTTGGTAGACAATTATAAAGAGTTGATTGTTCAAGGGAAAGTTTGATGTCTGCGTAATTAATTACAGCGTCCTTGACTATGGTCGAAGGGTTCTTGTAATTTTCAGTCGCTGAGTTCACGGTAAAATGTTTACATATTTCATCTGAAAATTATAACCAGAATTGCAGTAAGTAATGCATGATATTAGTAACTAGCTAAAGCCTGGGGTTCACCCGCATGGATGTCGGATATCGCAACTTTTGGTCATAATTATCTTCGCTTCTACTCAACTGATTGCGATCAAACTTACAAACTAACTAAAAGTAACTAAAAATCCATTTAGCAGTTTTTGCGTTCCATGTGGATAAACGGATAAAATTCCAAAAAAATGTGTTCAGAATTATTGTAGTAAATACAACATTCGCCATGTATTTTTTTAAATATCTATAACGTTACTACTAAGTACTTTAAAATTTTTCAAATTTTAATTGATAAGCTTGAACCAAACAAAGTCCTCTTTTTAGAGACTGGTTCAGTAAAATCACGTATTTAAAAAGTATGGCTTCAAACTACGTTAATCCTACTGAAATATCATATTTGAAAATGTTGGCACCACAGATCATTATGAAATTCTAACTGCCATTAGTAGTCCTTTTCAGCCGGTCATTATAACTTAGAATATGTTCGAATATCGAATGGTCGGAGGCCATCTGTCGTTATTTTCCATAACTACCCGCAAAGGTTATCAAAAGTTGAAATTATGAGCAAGTAAAATATTTAATTAATTATTATTATATTAATATATGTCTGAGTTTATAGATTAAATATGTTTTTTATGCGACTGTCGATAGTTCGTAAAAGTGAGTGAAGTTTGTAGTCCATTTGGTTTTCGAATTTATTTCGGATATTAAACATACCGTAGTAATACCAGAAATAAAACTAACTTTACTTATTTTAGAGAAAGACTATTTTGACAACCAGTAAAATAGGTGAGTTCAATTTTGTCAAATTTGAAACTAGTTTTGACGACAGAACCAAGTTAAACTTTATAACTGCGGTTAGAATTGGAATACCAATATTGTCATTATAATCAGTATTCACTGGTACATTATGGTACAAGTTTGTAAAGTTGGTGATTGTCACAATTGAGACCCAAGCCGCAAACCTTATAGTCTTAAGAGAGCCGAGGGTGGTAATTATCAATACATATGTAGCATACTATGTTTTTCAACACTCTTGTGAATAAAATAATGCTAAAATAGATATTTACCCTTGGAGTTTTCAGGTAGTAAACTTCGCCTAACGTTAAGGGCTTCACAGTGATCACATTATCAATAAATCATTTTCTTCATAACTAGTACTTGTAGATATTTTAATGGAAAAGAAAAATTTGATTTAAAACATAAAAACGAGTTGTGATTTTTTTTTTCACAATAGTGGAAAAAAGTGCCTATACGCGTGCATTCGGTCGGCCATAGACTAAAAGAGGTTAGGTACTTTTTTATTTGCCGCAGACTAAATGGGGACTTTAAAGCTCTTACAGAGAAAACAAAAGGTAATAGTTAATTGAGTGAAAGTTCGGTTTATTAGACACGAACAAGTTGAAATTTTCTATTTTAATACGAAATTGCATGAAATAAGCAAGTTCTAGGTAGGTATATTAATTTATTTGTACTATTGAACACAACCTATATTGTATCGATTTCATTTTAAGAGAAATGCATTTGATCCAATAGAAATTCACAGTTCTATAACTCACTTGTGAATCATAGCAATGAAAAAGTCACAATTTGATTGCGAGTGTCATTATGTGGCTAATCGCGGTGAAATTATAGCCATTTTATGAAAGTGTGTTGAAAATTAATATATTCATGCCAGTACAAGTGTATTAACATCTACATTTAACCAACTATGATTTTTGGTTTGACGTACCTATTTTTTTTATACAACTGAGGTGGCAGACAAGCACACGGCCCACCTCATGGTAAGTGGTTACCGTGGCCTATGGACGTGTGCAACACCAGGGAAGTCGCACTCGTGCTGCCGACCCTGTAAAGTTTCTGTGCCGTCAGTGTAGAAGACAGAGCAGGAATAGCCTTTGGTCTTCCCACTGACAGCACAAAACCTCTACTAGTCGGAAGTGAACCTATTATCGTCAAACGAGCACTTTGTCATGGGCTATACAGGGTGTAATCGTTAAGTGTGTCCAGGCGATTATTCCGTAACTATTACAGATATCAAAAAACTTCAAACTGATATCGAAAGTACGTTACCTAATGAGTAAAATTACATCAATAACTTTTTAAAAATCAAACGAGATGTATCTAACATTTAGACATTAAACACTCCCATACATTTAGTATGAGATTAGTAGAAAGGTTTTAGTTTCCTTATTTTAAGTGATCTAGTACCCATTTTACCTTAATCATATTTTATGAATACGTATAATATGACAATGATGATTTTAAAGTAGATACACGTGTAAATTAATTATCTTACCACTTCAAATTAGTAATAAACCGTGTTTCAATATCGCATTAAGTAATTTGAGCTAACTGAAAAGCAACACACTACGAAAAAAAAGGATACTCTTTGATGTTCGTTCTAAATTCAAAACTCTTATCTCGGGTTTGTTGATCTCGCCAATTTATCGTTGTTTTTTTTTTAATTTGCCTTAATAATCGTGATTGTTTCATTTATTGATTGCAAAATGGCATATTCCAAAAGAGAAAAGAGAGATATGCTAAAAATTTACTACAAATATGATTGTAACAAAAGAGCGGCCATTATCGCCTACAGAAGGAGTACCCAGATAGAGAATGTACGTACCTAAAACCTTTCTACTAATCTCATACTAAATGTATGGGAGTGTTTAATGTCTAAATGTTAGATACCTCTCGTTTGATTTTTAAAAAGTTATTGATGTCATTTTACTCATTAGGTAACGTACTTTCGATATCAGTTTAAAGTTTTTTGATATCTGTAATAGTTACGGAATAATCGCCTGGACACACTTAACGATTACACCCTGTATATTTACAGTCATGGAGAACAGCCTTATCCCTTATTCTCCTTCTCCGACACGGGAGAGACGGGATGGCATATTCTTCTCCACCAGGAACCGACGCCTATTCTTTTTAATATTTAGCATGCACAACATACTAATATTACAGTAGCATTATTACGTTCTCGAAACTGCCTATACCTCATAAAAGGTCATGTTCAAAAATAGAAATTGCACTATTGCTTGCACCCACTTGCACCTACAATAACACAGTTTTTATATTCTAAGCCAGACTCTTGAAAACTCAGTGGTTTGGTTCAACGGTTTTTTAGTTAAGCTTAAACATCAATTCTCAATTCGAACAGACGAAAATTTGAAAACAACCCGAATTTATGGTTCTCGGAACACAACAAAAGGGTTGTGTCCTATTATTTTTACTATCGTAAACTATACATTTTATAATAACAAAATGAATGATGTTAAATGAACGATGTTAAATTGAAATATGTTTATGATATCACAGATATTTGATTTAAAAAAATTCTATTACACGAGCCGCCCGAAAGCGCTCCATACAAAATCGAAGCGAGCTGTAACGTCACAGCTGTTGGCGCGTAGTGCAAATGTATGGCGAGCCAGAGAATATCGCATTTATGTCAGTCCACGTTGCGTTTACAACACATTTACAATGCATAATAAGGTTGATTTGGAATTTAATAAGGAATCTAAAAAGTTATTAAGTTTGCCATAATTCGATTGTTTATATTTTGACCTACTTTGGGAATTAAAAATTATGAAAAATCATAGTTTCAGTTTAGTTAGGAAATATCCTCGTTTACTATGCATATTTGTTGAGAAAAAACTACGACAAATAACAGTATTGGTGATGATTTGTTGACTCAGTACACTACCTATTTCTTTGAAAAAATATTTAACATAGAGTTTTTGCTCGTAACCATTGTTTTGTTAATTACTGTTTCTCGGAAAAAACACTCTGCGCAGGCTACTAAAACTCTTTTCTCAGCTAGCTTTTGTCCGCAGCTTCGCTATCGTTATAAATTGTAGCCTATGTGTTATTCGTATGTATAAGCTATATTATTGTAAAGTTTCATTGAAATCCATTCAGTAGTTTTTATTTGAAAGTGTAACAAACATCCATCCATTCATCCATACCTACAAAGTTTCGCGTTTATGATATTAGTAGGACATAACGTTGCAAGTACATTATTTAATAAATCGATATCCTTGTTTAATTATAGGGTACCAACTATTATGTAGCTGACTTAATACCTATAGTGATATATGGTTTATTACCTTATTTTTGCCGGGACCCGGTAATCCGATGAAGTTGCGAATGCCATCCCTTTTCTTCGCCAGGAAGAAACCGTACCGTCTTTATTAAGATTGAAATACCCCGAGACATTTTTGTTAAGTCTCGCTACGAACTTCGTATCTTAACGTGACAGAGTTTGGGCCAAGTTTTGAAAATAAGAATAAGTACGCGCATGTGACATACTGTCTACCCTTTCGTGAACACTGACAGATTAAAATATGCTTATAAATGATAAATAAATATTCTAGAATATTATTACACGTATACACGTATAATAATAATAATATTCCACAACATTTCACACAACGCTATCTGGACCCACGGCAAGTATAGCTTAACTTGCTTGTGTTATGGAATCTAGGATGCGGATAAACATACTTAGATACTTTTTTTCATAAGTACATACATTTTATGCATTGAAACACCCAGACCAATGCGAATATACATTTTCATGCATACAAATATTTCCACTGAGAGGGGATTGAACCCGCGCCTACAGCGTAGCGGCCGCATTCACTACTGCCACGCCACAGAGACTGTCAATAAAGGAGTCAAGAGTGTGAATAATGGAAATTAGATAGATAGGTACAACCGATTAACTTCAAGTTTGGAGCGGCAACATTATTATAGACTTTAAAGTAAACGGTTATTTTTTTAACACACTCTTCATCTTTCTTGTGGATTGCTTAACCAATTTTTTTTCTTTCTAGTAGGTATGTGGCAAATTGCGTTCTCGAAGACATTATTAAACACTAGCTGTATCGCGGATTTCACCACTTCACCGGCCTGGACTTTGATCTAGGTTTTACTTTTCATTTGCGTGAAACTCAGATTTTTATGAAATATAAGTAGCCTTGTTTACGGGTTACAATGTCTACAGTAAAAATGTCTTCAAAATTGGTCAAGCTACTTCCGAATATAAAGACATAAAGTATCCTTTCTTTTTCTTTTTTCGCCATTCAGCTGGAACATTTTAGCAAATGTCATGTCGCAACATGTGCTACGAAAATTCTATTCTAAAACGTACGGGGAAGTTAAAGAGAATTTTCACGAAAGAATTGGCTCTCTTTGCAGATTGTTCATATCTATTCTTTCCTTCTTGATATCTAATCGTAATCATAAAAAATAAATTCTGAAAAGAATCGCACTAGTACATCAATTTTAGAAAAGTAGTTCTATTCACCTCTGTTTGTTTGTGAAGAACGCTAAAACTACTGAACGAATTACAGATGTAAAATGTAAGATCGCGTTTGGTTGAATAGAATCTAAACCACCAATCCCGACCAAAAGTCGAAATAACATATATATAAGGTAGTTTAGACTGTATACATTACCGAGCTATTAAATATATTAATAGTCCTGGCATAAAAGAAACCGCGTAGGCAATGTTTGCCTCGTGAAGCAGCTAGACGTACTACTAATGGACGTAGAATTGATATTATAGTACCAACTACCCACAGTGCTTACTTTACGTCAATACAGAATACATGAATATAGTTTAAGTTCATCATAATTCAAATATCTTATTTTTAGATTTCACTCTTTGAATCATGAAAATAGGTTTCTGAATCATCCTCTAAGCTATCTTCAGCGTGACGTTATTGTACAAGAATAATTTTTAATGGTTTACATTAGTACATTGCAGGTATATTGGCTGTTTACAGCCTATACAAGTGTGAGCCATCTTCTTTTTTATCTTAGGTGGACATAGTTACACGTTAGGTTTAGTTTATACGTTTAGGAACTATAGTTTATAATTGGTAGCTCTTAGGATAGTATTTCAGGACTCAAAACTCAGCCCAATTTATGACGCAAATGTGTACGTGCAATCTCACAGATCGTAATCACAATATAATCGAAATCACAAACAAAACAGCCGGCTTTCAACAACATTCATTGCACTACTAACACTGAACCTACTGAAACCGATAGATGTGATGTGAATTATAAACTACAAGCGGCCTGTGAGATAGCAAGTCCGTAATTAAGGCCACGTTGCAGTCGTTTTTAACATTTTTAAATATATATATTTATATATATTTCAAGTTACATAGCAAATTGCGCAAAATAAAAAACATATTCATAAAGTAGGCTTAACCTTCTGGGGATGTGTACAAGACAAAAACACGATTTATAATATTTTCCACGATAAAAATAAAAAAGCGTCAAACATGACTCTAAAATGCTACAAATCGCTAGTTCAAAAACATTTTGTACTAAAACGCCATTATCGGCGCGTCGAAGTTTGTATTGAAACATAGAGCAAAACAATATCTAGGGACTGGCAAAGTTTTATCACAGAGATATATATTTTTTTTTCAAAAATAAACATCCTGTAAATCGCTGCATTCAAGTTCTCGCGGTCATCTCTCTCTCTCTCTCTCACTCACGAATTTTAAATTAGCAATGCGACGAGTACGTACGTCGCGCTACAACCCGGCCTTTTAAAGGTTATTAATGCAGTTTAGGTCACAAAAACTGAGTTAAAATTTTGTTAAAACTGAAATGAAAATTGTATTTACTGCGTGTTTTCGTAACTAAGTACTAATTAAATAGTTTTTCGCGCCACGCTTCTGTTCAGTTTGTTGGAAAAATAGAAATAAAATAATGGTTCATGTTTAATTATAGTTTTCGCAGAAACTTCATCAAGTATTTAACCCGAATTACACCCGCTTCCAGCACAAACGTTTTCATTCAGCTATCGGAGTAAAGGACAATAGGTACTAGTAATTTGTGGTATAAAATAGATTGGATTTTGTGGTGTGAAACATAATACTTTTTTAGACTTTTCTTATGTTAGAAAAAATAAAAAGGCATCTTTTTATTTATTATCTTTTCAAATTATTTATGATGTATAATCTCTGCCTGCCTATAACAAAGAGGTGTGGGGTCAAGTTGTTTGTGTACGTAACAATATTTAATTTCCTAAAGACCAAGCGTGTTAACCCTTTGTTTTACAGTGAGTAAGTGTTATACCTTTTACTTCTTAACGTACAAACACTTGGAACATACTAATATTTTAAACATTATGGTGAAATCACACTTCGTCATGTACTATTTATTTTTCGTTATAGTAAAAAAAAAACCCTCCACCCTTCGTCGTATGCAGCCGAATAAGGCGAATAACAATAATTATATGATAACTATTCAAATTGATTAAGATAGGAAAAATTAAACGACTCACCGCGCTCCAAGATGGTCGTATTGAAGAATTTGGAGCACTCAAGGCGTGATTCGGTAGTTCAGTGGTCAAACCGGTCAGTCCTGTAAGGGATTGGTCGCGGGTTCGAGGCCCGCCTGAGCAGTTTCACTTTTTCGAATAACAATAATGTCACATAATGAAATTTGGTTCCTCCATAAGAGTTTAAGTTATATTTTGGGGTTTGATACTAAATTAATATTATTTCAAGGTATTCGAGGCTGCGTCAAAATCTTTAGAACTCAAACCATCCTCACCACCCAACCGGTACACCTGATGATTATTGGATGGAACTGGATTTCCACTCGCGGTTAGGTAGTAGCTTCCAAAATAAGCCAAGCAAAGAAAAATCTAGAGGAAAATTAGTATCGACCTTCAAAGTATAAGCTTGATGATGATGAAAATATTTCACAAGGACCTTTTCTTGCTTCTCTTTATTCCTGAATTTTTGTAGATAGGTACTTTATAGGTAGAGGTCTATTATATTTGTACAATATATAAGCATATAAATAGTAAGTAATATTTATCATGTTGACATTTTCTGAATATTTAAAGAGTATCCTTCAAATTGTGCAAACATCTTTATAAAGTAAATTGCTATTTGCCAAAGTTATAAGAATATCAAATACCATTTTCTTAAATTGAAATGTGAAAAAGATAAGATGAAATAATAAATGAATAAAAATATTCTTTAATTTGTATAACTGTGACAACTCACAAGCAAATATATGAGTAAGAGTCGTTCACAGACGATATAGAACTGAGATCAGCAGGTTCTCGGGGCGGTGGATGTAGCGCGTCAATACAGCTGAAGACTCAGCATAAAGCAATCTTTATGCTGAGTCTTCAGCTGTAGGGAACTATGTGGCTAGTATTGCACCACTAACTGTTGTAATGTTTTGAATCAACTTTTTATATTATCGCAACAAGTACTTCACAAGCGTTCATTTACATACACTTACAACAGTACGGTTGTCTGTATTTTTGCTTTTTCTGAAGTTTTCATTACTTATAACTTTGAAGTGAGTAGACCATTACTTAAATTTGTCTTATTTTTTATAACTTTCTCCAATTGGGATCGTAGAAAGTTTTTTTAACGCTAAAGTGGGATAATATAGATTAAAGGACTAATGTTAATGAAGTGCTTTTAAATCCATACATAAAAACTATTCGTTTATAAGCGTTTCCTGCCTCGCACAGCTAAACTGTGGAATGAACTGTCGCCTGCGGTATTTCCGGACCGATACGACCTTCAAACCTTCAAGAAGAGAGCGTACTCCCACCTCAAAGGCCGGTAACGCACCTAGAATCCTTCTGGTTATTCAGGTGTCCAAGGGCGGCGGTGATCGGATACCAGCAGGTGATTTGTCTGCTCTTTTGTCTCCTATATCATAAAAAAAGCATTATAAGCAAGTCTTCATCAATGCCAAAGAAAACTTTATCCCTTAAACATTGTATGTGCATTGGCAATTGCAAAAACAGAACTTCGAAAATGTCCCGAGGGCTAAAAACTGACAGTGCCACGTATATTTCAAAGGCTGATAGGTTTTTAAACGGGGCCAACCGGAATGGCGCGAGTGAGACAGAAAAAAATGTTTTACGTAACGACCATGAAATGGTCTCGGTTAAAATGTTGTTACGCTTTTCAATATATTTTGTAGCACGGATGTTTGTTTGGTATATTTGAAAGTAATGGAGTGAGTATATTGTTGTCAACATCATTGTGTTTGAATAGCTACCGAATTAAACAATTGCTATTGTAAACTTCACACGTTAGCAATTTGATTGTGATGTTATAAATACGTTTATCTTTACTGAAGTAGAAAGAGCTAACATGCAATTATGGTAATACTTCTCTCTGTAGAGTTATGTTTATTAATGAGGTCGTGTATGTAGTGCACGTCGATATGACTCCATCACACCTGATTAATTAGAGGTTAATGGGACCTATTGCAGAATGAATTTAGTGCGGCAAAGTGGATATACATTTGTTGACATTCCACTTTGCCCAATCAGTGGGGATACTTGGTGGAGCAAAGTGGAAGTACCTACCCAATTATAGACAGATATCAAAAACTCTATAGTGGTATCATACGACTTAAATAGTACATGTATATAAAACTATTTCAACGGCTACTTTTTGTTATTTAAATAGTAATTACTTACTATATAATATTGTTACAGATGTAAACATAGGTGGTAAAATATAACTAGTTCCTAACAAAAATAACGAAACTGCACGGGATGGGGAAACTTTCAATAGCTTTATTCAATACGAGTTCGATTTATTATTGTTCGTTACGGAAGCGAAAACTGGTCCGTATCCGAAAACTCTTTATGGTAATCCTACACACTGATGAGGAAAATGATGGATAAGTCTAACTCCAATTGTACAATAATTTTAATAGGAATTAACGCTATCGTGCTATAGATATTTGTGTATAAATACGTCTTACAATACCTTTTAATTGATGGATATTTCAATTACATATTTGAATAAAAAAACGTTTCATTTTTACCACCCTGTTAGTACAAATCTGAAAAAGGTAGCTCGTGCAGACTAGGTGTGGAAGGTAGAGTATTGGATGCTATGGCACACATTGGGTCAGATTAATATCTAGCAGTGGACTGCAATAAACTGACTTCAAAAACTGAATAAACCTATCACCCTTAATAGATTCTAAACCAGCCCATACCTTGCACAGTCTATCCCCATCCAAGTGAGGATGGTTACTGGCTGCTTTCCTACAAATAGTAACTATTATTCAGCACCAAGCAATCGTTAACAGCAGTATCTAAATATCGATAAAACCGAAAATATGAAGAATAATCACCCACTAAAATATTCATTAAATTCAATAAACTAGTTCGATCGTAATTCAGTCTGCGTGTCACAAACACCGTGGATGGAAAACTGGGAGTCACAAACTCCGTTCTATTTAACACCTCAATTAACTGATTCGATTTATTGAACAAGTTTGGACGAGAATTCAGCTGGTAATTTCATAAATTGGTAAATTGACAAAAGTTTCTAATTTTTCTCTAAGATTCTTTCTAAATTGTAAAATCTCAAATGAAGTGGAATGTTTTCGGTAGTTGTTTGTAACAACCGAAAATTACTAGGCTAGTAAAGTAAAATTAGACGTTCAATTTAGTAATTCTTATTAGTAAGTGTGAACATTTACCGTGGATTTAATATTTTGAATAAGCTAGCATTACTATTATATTAACAATACTTAATTATTTGTGCAAATGCTCCTCACTCACTGTAGAGCGGGTTCATGCAGCTATAGTCTCGAAATGTATAATCATTACGGGGAGTGACAGTATTGTAGAATAATATTCACTGCAAAATCTAGCTCTGCTATATTATATGACTGGAACACAATTATTTATAAATAAATTCATAACCGTAAGTTGTTATGAATTTATTTATTAGTAGTTAGAAACTCGAAAAGTTATTAAAATAAACAATTAAAGACTTGTCCTAATTTTCAGGGACAAAAATACTCCGTCTGGTTTGAATCGTATATACCTACGTAAACTGGAACGAAACAAATCGAAGCTCATATCGACAAAGCAACAGGAAAATCAGTAAATGCAGTGCATACAATTTCGTTCAAGTTTGTTTAATTTCGATTTTTTTTTAAAAGAATATTAGCAACCGAAATTATCGTCATTACTAATATTCCCCCCTCCAACTAAGCCTAATTGGTTGTGCTAGGAATGGGTTCACGTCGGTAGTGCAATGGCCAGGATTCGAACCCGGGACCTCTCAATCGTAAGGCCAACCCCTTAACCACTAAGCTACCGAATAGCTAACACCGATTTCAGTCGTAGGTATTATATGTTTGCTCTTTCCATTTTAATGAAGCGGGTGTATATTAATTTAATTTTGATCGCAATTTCACTTCGAATATAATACGAGTATTTGACTCTCATATAAATGTTATTCTTAAATTATAACGCGTTTATTTGCGTTCTATAATTAATTTTACTAGGTTAAATTAGTAATGTAGGTCAAGTTTCATGCATTAATTCAATAAATTCCTAATTAACTATGTGATGAGTACAAAGAAAACAATAAATAAAATGTAATATATTTATACCAAAACTATTAACATCCGGCATCAACTCACCTGGAACAAAACGAATAGACGTAAAATCACCATTTCTTTCCTGAACGCGTACAAGATGGTTTCTATCGAAATATGGTGAGCACCAAACCAGCTCACCAAACAAACTTGAGGATTTTACAAATGAACAGGAGATTTTTAATAAAACTCTAATACATTTTATTATTCAGTGTCAATTTTATCAATGAGACCGCCGTTGATATTCGAATGGTAAAATCGCAGCCAAGAGCCGTTAATCAGATTTAATCAATTTGAAAGAGAAAATATATTTGCTCTTTCTAAGAAATAGTCGTTAAAGTATAGTTCAATGCACTACAATTTAGTTTTGAAAATTTTAATAATAAATTTTATCTTGAACATCCTTGGATAATTACCCTTAGAGATGAGAAGATTGGCCGTGGTTTGTCTAGTCCAGTACAATCGCATCACAAATTGTTTATATATAATACTAAGACTTTTAATATACTATTATTGTGTACAAATTAAAGCATTGTCTATATAGTAAATAGTTCATCTTCTACTTGCACCTACCTCAATGTATCTCTGCATTAAACTAAGGTTGACTTAAGATAATGCCTTGGCGCGCTCGTACAATTGTTGTGTGTAAAAATTTAATAAATAAATAAACTCTATAGTCAAAGAATCTTGTATGCTGGCGCATATTTTGTCATTTTTCGATATCTATATACCTATTTACCTACCTTCCTTCTTTTAAGCTACAATTGGTTGCTAATATTGCAAATCTATTTGTTCTAGTATAAAATATTAAACAAAACTGAAGAATTCGCAATCGTTTTTAACATTTTTTTTTTGATAAACAAATACAATATTTTCGAATATTCAAAAGCTAAGATAAGCTTCGACAATGAAATATCTATTTCTGAACCAATAAATATTGAAATTAAGATTCTTTCAATTGTGTTTACCATTGAGGAGTGACTTTCAACGTTAGTAACGGCTGAACAAAAGCAATTCCAATTCATAAGTTCTGTTTTTTCTGTCTGAATACACAATAAATGTTCAGAATGTAACTGTTATTGTTTTTAATTGATTTGGGGCCGATGTAGTAACGCGTAGTATTTAAATTATTAATATGGTTGCAGTAATATCTAAGCGTCAATGATTTTCGTAGGTATGAGCCAAAAAATGTCCATGACATACAACTACCAATCTTCACCATGTTACAAATTTCATCAACAGTTGGATCTAAAAATTATTCTTCTGGTTTTCCCTCCTCCCTATGTTTTATTGACCCCCAAGCCGCAGAGGGAAGATTACACTAACACTGCGATAAGAAGAGAGAATAATAAGAAGCTTAATAAGAAGAAAATAGAATCTGCTATACGTGTTAGCTTTCATAATATTGACATCTGATCTAACTTACTGGCGCATATTTTGGCATTTTTCAATATCTATGTACCCTACCTACTTTTAAGCCACATTTGATTGCTTAAATTGCAGACCTATTTTTACTTGAAATTGATGTGTCTTTTTACTATCTTCTTCATCCTAGCATTAACCCCAGTCGCATCAGAAGCTATCAACTTGGAGTCTGGGGTCCGCTTTTACCTGTCCAACTGCGGATTTGGCTGGATTTTGATATTTTATTACCATCTGACCTCCACACACAACATTGCAGCTAGACCAGTTGTTGGACTTTTGAGGGCTCCAACTACTCGTAACGACTGCCATAGATGTTCCGAGGCACGACCAGGCCAATGCAAATATCTATATTCATGCAAACAAATATTTGCACTGAGCGTGAATCGAACCCGCACCTCCTGCCTAGCGGCCGCGTTCGCTTCGCCACGGAGGCTGTCAGAAATGTCTTTTTACTATATTTTATTTAAAACTCAGTTTATTACCAAGTACTTTTCTGTAGTAAAAATGTGTACTAAAACTCATTTTGAAGTCTAAAAACAGAAATTGAACCACTAAGCTAGTTTATTAATTTAATATGTGTTTTTATAATAAAATAAATGATAAACAAGATATACGTATTCGAAAAACCTTTTTAAAAACAATCTTTTTTTTTTTTTTTATTTTTTTTTTTCTTGCATTGTCATCCGAACTGAACGTGCATACCAAATTTCAGCTCAATCGGTTGAGGGCAAGTGCCTTAAAATTGAGTTGTAAGATTCCACCCGAACAAACATACATTGCAAGTTAAAAAATAAAAGCTTGTAAAAAAATAAAACACGACTGATTCTAAAAAAATCGAAACGGCTTTATAGCTTGCGTATTTACAGCAGATTGTTTACCTTTAGTTGAGTATCTAACCGAATGGAGTATAGGCTATTGTGGATCCAAACTAAACAATGTTTCGTGAATAACTGCCGCGAAAATGATGTGCAGCAAACTAGTATTTTAATCGCATCAGTATAAAATTGATAGCAGTCATGAATATTAAGTTTATGTCTGCATGGAATTCCATTCAGACAGCCTCTGTGGCGTGGCGGTGATGAACGCGGCCGCTATGCAGGAGGCGCGGGTTCGATCCCCGCTCAGTGCAAATATTTGTATGCATGAATATGTATATTTGCATTCGTCTGGGCGTTTCTATGTATAATATTATGTAGACAAAACATAAACATCTATGTATGTTCATCCGCATTAAAGATTACATAACACAAGCTAGTTAATCTATGCTTACCATGGGTCTAGATAGCATTGTGTGAAATGTTTTAGAGTATTTATTTATTATTATAATTCCGCGCTATTTACCATAATCAATTGTTGTGTGTACCTTTTACATGCAAGCGTAATTTTTCTGAGACTATTTTGGCCCAAAACAGCCGCGATGGGAACTATTGTGGGCTCCGAGCAACGTTTCTGTTGTGTCAAGTGGCGCATCAAAATCTATGAAATTATATTCGACAAATTAAATTGTTTTTTTTTTCAGTTTAAGGAAAGACAATCAGTTTCTAGTTTCACTGTTTGATGGTTGAGTTTTGTGCATATTTAATGCATTTTGAATAAATGGAGACATGCTTCTCTATAAAGGGGCATTAGTATTTTACACTAACAACAAAACTGCAATGGGCTTGATATTTATAACATTTTTTAACCAATTCGTCCTAGCAATATTTCGTTCGCAATTACGAAATATTGCAACATTTATATATGGTAATGTACTAACGATGATAGACATCAACTTAATTACAATGCATATTACCTGAGAGATTACTGGTTGCATAATTTATTATGTATTCGAATGCTAACTAACTGCTTATCATGTATGAGATGGATACAATACAGTACACGCTGGAAATTTCATAATGATGTTATAAAATTAATTTCAAGGTACGGATTCGTAGAGCCATACTATTGAGAAGCCGCAATGCATTAAAACAATGTACAATATTTTCACATTCAAGTTTATTTCACATTCGCATCTGCTGTTTGCTGCTGCTGTATGCGGTTGCCTACGTCATCGTGTCAATATTATGTAGATATCAGTCGCTTTTACACATCAATAATATCATTGTATATCGACAGAATTGCGATTATAGATCATTACCTAACGGAAATTACACGGTTGACATAAACCTATTCCTAGCACAATGTAGCTTAGCAGAAGGGGGGATATTGGTAATTTAGAAGATAACCTCAAATAGTCAAAGTATTTTTACAAGAAAAGAAACCTATCTTTCTTGTATATTCGTTCTGGCGCACAGAAATATATTAGGATTTATATTTATTTATTTATTATTATTATTACAATTTTTTTACAAATATTACATTTTGGTTAGCTGTTTGATGCACAATTATCAGATAATGAATAGCTGGTAACTAAAAAAGGAAATCCTGTGCTATAGTTACCAGCTACTAATTTAAAGTACAATAAGTTTAGCTAATGTCACTATGTAACACAGAAAACAAATCATCATAAGTATCAAACAGTGGACCCCAGACGCCAGGACCGGGACCACGCAAGGAAGACGATGATGAGTACAAATATCAGTAAAATTTACATAAATGTCAATACAAAAATTCAAATTTGGAAAATTTTACAATAAGAATTGTGTATGTGTGTGTGTGTGTGTGTGTGTGTGTGTGTGTGTGTGTGTGTGTGTGTGTGTGTGTGTGTGTGTGTGTGTGTGTGTGTGTGTGTGTGTGTGTGTGTGTGCGTGTGTGTGTGTGTGTGTGTGTGTGCGCGTGCGTGTGGGTGGTCATATTATTTGATGAAGGAGTGTCTCTGTCTCATCGTAGTCTAGTCCAAGAAGCCAATCACGGAGGATAGACGGCCTTGTGATCGGAGAACGCTTGACAACTTTTTAGAAGATTCTTGTCGTATGTGGTAGAAACTTTTTAACGATTACTCAGTACCGTATTACATCTAATAACACTAAAAAAATCCGTAAAAAAAACCATCCTGTGCTATTTTCAACTATAGAATAAAAATGGACATTTAAAAAAATAAAGGCATTTTTTATCTGTCGTGAGTGATATTTACAGTGAAAAGTCGTCACCAACATGCAGGTGAACACTGCTTATATCCAATTCTATTATGTCATATTGCTGTGTTATAAACTGGCGAAATGTGGGTGCTAGCAACTCCGCCTACCCCTTCGGGGATAAAGGCGAGATGAATATGTACCAAATATCCATTTTTCCACCCGAACTATCGTATTTCAATGATCGACAATTTAGCAATGATCTTCCCAAGACTACATTTATTTGCCAACCTTGACGCTTTGTGTAAGCAATTACAAGCTATTCATGAAGACAAATCAACTACATTGTCCCGCGGGTACGCTACTCATCCAACAACAGGCCAATTTTTTATTACCGCCAATTTAGAGGCATAAAGCCTTTCATATTTGATTTAGAAACGAAATGCGGTTTATTAAGGCCAGCTTTAATAAAAGCGAGATGAGAGTTGGCAATAAATTTACGGTTCGAGATAATATGGACAGGAACGGAGGCTAGAAGGTATTTAATTATATTAATGGATATTTCGGCAGTGTTTGGTTTTTATTACAAATGAAAATCCTTATCGACTATTTCGTCTAGGTTTAGAGCTAAAGTTTTATCTAGTAAGTTATATGCAAACTCATAAAAGGTTAGTTTACACTATATTTACAATAAGATTTTACTCTACATAATTATCTTGGTTATCATAATGTAATTGTTTTAGTCCTTATTGTGACTACGATCATCACATACTAATACTAATCGAGAAACGCTAACTATTTGCTCAACGTCAACAAAATCTGCACCAGTTTGCATAAAACTAAAAAAAGCGGCACTCGGAGAGTGCGTACCGAAGCAAAATAAATTTTCACTATAGAGCTACGATATTGAAATGTATTCAAGGGAACTAGGCGCTGGTGAAACTAAATTCTGCTAATTTCATTAAAGCACCAGAATATCGAGTGAAAACAGTGAAGTTACTAACAAAATCAAACTGTAGAAACAAACACAAAATTTCAGTAGCGCTACTCATACTGACCTGGTTCCGGCACGGAACACTATCAGGAACAAAATTTGAAATTCGATAGCAATCGTGCCACCGGACGTCAAGCAAACGTATCCGGGATGTGACCGCTGTATGAACTGACCTAATCATTCGGTAAATTTGCTCGGTTGATAATTGGCTTGTTATTTTTGGGCTGATGGAATTCCATGTGATTGTGCCACACACCTCTGAACATAATATATATTTTGCCGCCAACTAGCTACATCAGCCGTTTAATAAACTGCCTAGGCTCTTTACTAAACGGCGCCGTTTAATTAACGGCCTGAATGGTATTCAGCCATTTAATTAAACGGCTAGGCAAATAGCTTGGATCGACGACGTTTGACTACTTGCATAGCCATTTAATTACACAGTTAGAAAAAAGACTTATTTCATCATGGTAATAAAACAAATAACCACGAAGGCTTAATTAGCCTTTTAACCTAAACTAACCAAGTCGGATTGCGCAGCTATCACAATAAACCTATCACTAATTTTCTATGAATACACCTCTGCCTACCCCCTCGGGGATTTACAGGTGCTGTAAGTATATGTATGTATGTATGTAATTTTCTATATCATTTCGAGGTAGTGCCTCATCTTACGATGTTGAATACGAATATTGCAATAAACGTTACGGCTGAACATCATTCAGGCCGTTAATTATATGGCGCCGTTTAGTTCATCACCTAGGCAGTTAATTGAACGGCTGATAACGCTGGTTGGTGGCGACATATACATGGCATAGTGGGCACGTGTTCTATGTAACCGTGTATACAACTGTATGTGACCTTTGTGAATAACTATCTTCAGATATTTTGGTAAGTTTACGCGATTATTACATCATATAAAAATATTTTTAACAAATTCTATCGTGATTTATTTGGTGTGAATAGTAAAAATAAAAACTACCGAATAGTTCGTGTGGAAAGGAAAATGATCAAAATAGTAAAATAGTTTTGTTTCAATATTATCCACTGTTTGAATAATTTTTTTTTTCTTAAAAATGATATAAGACAACGAAATTATCGAAATTACTAATATTCCGTCTAACCCCTCTAACTAAGCTAAATTACTTGTGCTAGGAGTGGGTTCACGTTGGTAGTGTTATGACCAGTATTCGAACCCGGGACCTCTCGATCGTAAGGCTGACTCCTCAATCATTAAGCTACCGACGCTTATATATACAGACAGTCCTAATGAGGGATGACAGATAATTTATAAATTAATTATTTTTAAAGCACACTAAGCATACTTAATGTTAATTTTGCCAATAAATTTAAGTCTGAAAAAGTTTTCCTAAGATATTATTATATCTAGGACAATTTTAGAATATTGGTTTAGTTCAGTTCGTTAGAGTATTTCTAGAAATATAAACTTGTCGTGTGTTCAGGTCTCGCTTGGAACTCTCTTTTCCTATTTAAATTTAATTTCACATGGTATTCAAATTTAATTCAAATTATGGCTTACTTCGGTAACATCGTTCTCTGGCTCGATTTTTTTTACAAAGT
Source organism: Eilema caniola (assembly GCA_949126895.1). Classification (NCBI taxonomy): domain Eukaryota; kingdom Metazoa; phylum Arthropoda; class Insecta; order Lepidoptera; family Erebidae; genus Eilema; species Eilema caniola. The sequence continues at coordinate 6,671,154 of OX421460.1, read as the reverse complement.
TACCCATTTATCGTATTGTTCGATTAGTGATTTTCAGTTAATCAGGCAGTTCACACGATCTAATTAAAGGATTGAATCAGGATTGTCCGCAGTTGAGCGTGGGTCAACAATGCGTTGATTAAAGTGGCGAATGATCCTGGAACGATATCGGAGCTCAACAAAGGACTACCAAGCTTATTAGGCGATTATATTAACCACTATCTTAGTTATACTATCTTAGGTGGATACGGTGTCCTATGGAGATAGGACAATTTGTAATTTATACGATACGTAGGCGTAGGATTATACCTACTAGGGATACGTTTTTTATACAGAACTTCTATAATCCATAAAAATATATTCGGTCGGAATAGTGTTTCTGCTTTTTAATAAAATAAAAAGTAGAGAGATTCAATAATTTATCGACAAGTGATACTCGAACATCGCAAATAAAAACTGACAAACAGACCAAATTTCTAAAAGCATTATTATGAGCATTAGAAATATCAATCAATTGAAAAAGAAATCACTTCGCTAAGTTTTTTTCTTTTATAATTATAGTTACATGTTTAAACGGTTTTATTTAGTTTGGTCAGCTTGTTTGGTCAAATTTAGTAATTGAAATTTTAATTCCTTTTTATCGACTGATTAATCTCACAATTTCAATCAATTAAACCATTTTACTAATTTCATTTCAACTATAACACTAATTGGCATAGTTAACTAATTCACTACCTTACACTAATTAATAGTCACCAGCTACAAATTCTGTTCATCGCCTCAGGTATTAAATAATCCAATAACATAACAGGGTACGAAGCGTCGACTTATGAAAAACTACACAATAAGTTATTTACCTCATACTGGTACTGCGAACGATTTTCTGTCGCGTGAGTTCATATCCGAGTTTGAAAACTTACTTAGATGCAGTTACGTTGAATCCCGACTGGCCCCGCCAATATCTGAAAAAGAGGTAAATGCACTAGGAACATAAACTACTCGCTGTAGTATATGTACGTAGTGTATCATCTTGCTCAAAGTAAATATATTAATTTGGAACTTTGAAGACACTCCGGTAGTATTGGTTGACAAGGATTACCTAAATAAATATCTAATATACCTATCACGACTTCAAATATTTCATCACGGATATTAAGCGTTATTAGCTTATTAGTCAAGAAGTCGGCCTTACAATCAAAGAGGTTCCGGGTTTGAATCCTGGCTATTACGCTACCAAAATAAACCCAGTCCTAAGTCCTAACAACAGCAATTTATGCATGTGACGGTTGTGATGCAAACATACGAAAGAAAGTCACTTCTATTCGACGACGTGTAAGAGAGAGTAGCAACAGTATTCTGAAGATGGTTCCTGTTGAATCGGATGCGTATCTTGGTCGATTAATGTGTACTGACTAACCGAGGAAGGAGGATCTGAGAAAATGTGTAAAGTAAGTTGGTACCCAATGTATAATAAGTGAATAATAACGAATTAATCAAAAACGTTTACGTGTTTAATTTGTATGCAGTAGAAGTGGAAGCGAGAGGTATACCAGCAAAATCTCTCTATAACCTACTTAAAGATCTAGGCCTACCGAGAGCTACAATAAGCTCATTATTAGGACGAATGTCTAAAGCGGCACTAGTAGGTTCGCATCAAATTTGGTTAGGCACGGAGGGGAATTTAGGTAGTGAAGGTGAGTGTTGATGTACATCAATAAACCCCTTCTAAACTTACCCTTGGGTCACAAGTCCCAGGCACTGTCCCGAGTTCCCAACTCAGCAACGCGATGGACCCGGCACCCGTACGGAGTATCCATGGATTGCTAAGCATATTGGTCTGTCTATGTGAAAAATGTGTTGATCTTGTTTGCTGCAAATTATAATTATTATCTACCTGTAGTGCTAGCATAGTCTATAGATCTTTTACTAACAAAATATGTATTGTAATATCCGAAACAAAAGTATAATAATAATAATAATTTCTGAGAGCCTCGACCATGTTGGTGTTTTAGAGGCTCTCCTTATTAGGTAGCTGGGTCAAGGGCTTGATGCAGAAGGCGGTACTCCTCGACATGTCACGAATTGTGACGAGATTCCTCTCTCTGGAGTCCTAGCCACCGGCAGGTTGGGCCCAGTACCCGATGCCGATGGGATTCTATTTTTTTTAAATATATATGTTTTTATATTCATATATGTATTTAAAAACATAATTTAAAAAGATTTTGAATGTAAATAAAGAGGAATAATAATTATCTTAGCTTATTCAACAATATTTAGAAGACCACCAGCTGCCCCTTTATATAAGGTTGAATTAAGGCACCAATAAAATTTTCTTGAATCACTTTCTAGTACTTGAATCTCAACACAAGATATTGCTCCCACACAACATGTTTCAGATTATCACCGACTCCCATCCTGGTCCTCCAAAAGTTCAACTCTTTCATTAAATTCCGCCAACGAAGAAACCTGCCCCTGATGACGTGGCGTTTTGTAAGCTTACAGGATAAAAGGTACATGATAACAAGTGCCGGGTTTAAACAAATATCTACTAGACAAGCGTTATTAGAAAATATAGGGCCAGTGGGATGGATTTTGGTCATATTTTTAACGTTATTAAGGTACTGAACATTAAAAAGATTAATTGGTAAAGTTCAAATGAAAAAAGGTGTAAAAATATTTAAATCGTGGATCGATTTTAGCACCTAAATAATTGGAAGTAAGATATTTTAATTGGCTCTAGCATACAAAAACGACATTTTCAAAGGTGAAAAATTATAATTATACTAATTCAAGTGACATCAATATTGGTCAATAGTCGTGTAAAATACTTCCAGTGTTTTTTTTTTATCTATATCGAATTTTCTGACAATTTTGGTGAAACCTAAGGTATTAAAAAGGTCTTCATTATAAAATAAGACGCAGCACAGCCAAATGATTGATTTGAAAAAAAAACTTTATATATTTTTTTACATCATTTTGTAAAATGGAAACTTAAACGATCATAATCTTAATCCAAAAATATGCAGACGTTGGTACCCCAGCGGTTGCTCTAATCCTCGGTTGATTCATCCAATAGCCAGACATTTGCCGCACATTGACCTCCAACAGAAAGGGTCCCTTTGATTACTTCCCGTGTTGTCGCCCTGCCATGACGTAATTGCCAGACAATTGAACAGTATTGTAATTTGTGCTGACATGGGAATTATTGTATCTCCGTGGAGCGTTTGCTGAGGGTAGGGTTAAAACAATAAGCGCTGCGGTGAAGTGGTATCTATATTGTTAGTAATACCTGCGGTTCGCAAGCATTGAACTAAACTATTAGTGGTATATTAATTTAAATCCTGGAATCAACAATAGTGTATTGTTTTCAGTTCATAGCGGTATTACTTAAACTTGAACAAATGTTGCACATTGATATAAAACAAGTTTTAAAGAATTCTATTTTATACGAATGCGATTTTGTATATTACTCATGTGGCAGACAATCACATAGCCCACGTGTTGAGAAGTAGTGACCGTTGTCTGTGGACGTACGCAATACCGAGGGCGTCACACTCGTGCTGATGCCCTTGTAAGAACGTTCTAATGCCCTTAAAAAAACCCGTATTGTAGTTGTTTAGAAAAACTTACAAGCAACTTCAATCCTGTTATAGTCCGTTGAAATTGTCAACTAATTATGAAACTTAATTCCTAATGTAAATATTTTATTGATTGAAACAAAGATGAAAATTTTTCTACCTTACTTTACTACCTTTTACTTTGAAAATGGTGGAAATGTTCACCGTTTACAAGACTTCCTACTTGTATAAAAAACGTACTTATGCAAAACCACGATTTATTTTTAATTAACGCCAACTAATATTACCAACACACTTACTTTGAAACCTACGACCTGACCCGGTTTAATTAACAGCTCGAGTTATTTTTTAACGTGTTGTACTTAATGGGAACACTTTAGAATCTGGCTAGAATATTTAAGGTTATTCCCAAGGCGTCATAGGAGCTTTTCCAAAATTTCCAGATGCCACGGTAACCCCATCTGCCCTTCTAGGCTTTTTTAGGAGATGGAAGGTCAGACGACACATTTTTCTACGTACTTATTCTTTAAAAGAAAAGGAAAAAATATTATTACATCTAAAAATGAAGATTACAAACTGTTATCAAAACCTATTACCAATGAGACATAAAACAGACAATGAATTCTAATTAGGATCACTTCTAGGTTTCTAGACCAAGAAATTTCAATGTAAGACATCAAAAAAATCTAACGACTCTACCCCTTTTGATAACAAAGCCCGTAGTAATTGTCTGTCTGTCGTTCTCCGAAACTTTGAGCATAAAGCCCACTACACACGTAGTTGGGTAATATTTTCGTTTTTTATTAATGTGAACGGATTTTAATTTTTGTGCTACTTCTGTATAATGGTTATACAGCTACGATGATATACACACCAGGATATTAATACATTACCACATGTTTGTTAACTATTATAATTGGGGAAGAAAATGAATTTACTGAATACTATTAAACGCTGCAAAATTAAGCAAGCTCAACGGAAACATTTAGCTAAAAAGTAATTATTTTAATCAATCTAGAAGACCGTATGGACGGTTTTTTGAATGGATGGGTCAAACCGAAGTATCTATAATTTTATTCCTAAACGGACATTAAAAATTCTCACCTGAACGCCCATTGACATATCCATACTAATATTATAAATGAAAAAGTGTTTGAGTGTGTCTGTTTGTCCGTCTTACACGGCTAAACTACTAAACCGATTTAAATGATTTTTTTTATAGGGGTAGATTAGACCTCGAGAAAGGACATAGGTTATCTTCGGTCGCGATAACCGACACACACGCGGGCGGAGCCGCGGGCAAAAGCTAGTACTTATTATTACTTAAGAACGCCTGTCTAAAACAAAATAAGAGGAGTAAAGGAGCCTGTACTTGACACGGAAGTGATCTGGCGAAGTTTGAATGTGTTAAGTATCTGAATTATTAGACATCATTACAATTCTATACATCATAGAAAGTCGTTAAAGTAACATCATATTATATCAAACAGTATCATTAAGTAGTAATTACTTCGAAATACGATTTTTTTAACTTGTGGGTAATCCCCTTGGATAGAACCCCACCGGAGCCAGAGGGGGAGGTTATCTCGGACTCGAACCGACTTAACCGCACGATGTCTGTGGGTCGCAGTGAAAGGCCGAAGGTGAGGTAGCTATAGTGCATATCTCTCTCACCCCGGCTGACCCAGAAGTCGTAAAAAAACAACATTTTATATCAAACAGTTTCTTTAAGTAGTAACTACTTCAAAATACGCAGTAGGACGATAATGTCTTTTTATCTAAAATTAGTATTTTAAATACTCTAAACTAATATCACTTTTAATAAATTGTTATTTTAAATAATGTCTATTGGAACGTGTATGTAATACGCCTAACAAAAAATGTCCAGACTGAATAGGTACTTGCGGTTGATGGCCAAAGAAAAAATGGCCCTCTCTCCATTTTTATAGTTCTTGAAAGCAAGTCGTTACATTGCTTACACGTAATTGGACCCTTTGTTTTGGTGTATTTTTAGAACCAGAGAATTTCCTTCCTGCAGAGTATAATTAAGGATTTGTTTAGCGTATAAATTTCTGTTATTTAAAATATAAATCCTCATATTGCAAATCTTTGTTAAGTTTTAGATTTCTAACTATCCACTAATGTTATATATTATTATGTGAAAAATTGAGAAGCTGTTTAGATGTTTGTTATTAAATCAAGCTCTAATGGCTAAACGGATCAGATTGCAATGTGGTACAGGGATACATTATGATCCGTAAAAACACATCATCACTTTTTATTCCAGAAATAGGTTTCCATAGATATCGGCAACAGCATCACGCGAATGAAAATAAAATTATAGAAGTGATAAATTTAATTAAAAGGTAAAAAAATCGTTCTATCTTAAGAAACCCATTTTATATGTGAATAATGAATATGATTATTATGATTACTAAAGATGTTTATTCAAATGCATAAAAGATTTCGATTTTCGAATACACAAAACATTTTGACCAAATGTATAAAGCCTGCAAATAGTAGACGAACGTAGTCAATTAAACGCACATTTCTCTAGTAACAATTGCGAATCGCTTAGTGCTGTAGTGTAGAGACTGAGTTATATTTGCTTCGGTATAAAATAAGTTTTATTTTGTACAATGTTAATAGATTAAATATCTGATTGAAATAACACGTGGAACGTATCCTATCTAAAAGTCTAAGTTTATCTAGGGGACGATTGCCCTTCCGATTGGTGTAAATACTTACAAAATCACAACGAAGTAAACAAACGGACCTTCGGCCTAAAACTGGAAGGTGAAGCCTGGTCAGCGCCAGGAGAAGTCTGAACTATCTTTCAATCAATATACTTCAAATGTACGTAAGTTATATCACAAAATCGTATTAAATCAAATTCTGTTACAATTATTTTGAAAAGAAACAAAGAATGTTGAAAGAATCATTATAAAATTATCACCTACTAAAACGGTACTCCCGAAATAAAACAAGTGTTGAAAAATACGCACAAAAAATCTTCGCGATCCCATAAATTGTTTCGTAAAACTTCAATGTGTTTCTTTCATTTCGCATTTATCCAGAGTTTCTTTGCTCACTTTAATTTAAAAAGTTGGATTGATGTCCTCGGGCTGAATCACTGGTTTTTTTTTTTGGTCTCCAGTGTTTATTTAGCAGAAATTACCTGTTTTTACTCTTTCAACTGGTACTTATGCCGTGTTTTGGTTTTAATTTGACTACCGGGAGATCTGTTGGTATTATTATAAAGGGAAGAAGGTTTAATGGTTCAAAGATTAAACGGGCTAGATAAAATACTTAGAACTATACTTCTCTTCTCCCCTACCGCAATGCCTGGAAACAAAGGTCTTCAACCAGTGCGTCCTACCTGTTATGACTAACGGTGCAGAAATGTGGACACTGACGGTAAGGCTAGTTCACAGACTAAAAGTCACGTTGCGGGCTATGGCGTGAACTATGCTCGGAGTCTCTCTGGAGCATAGAATTAGAAGCGAGAACATCCGACTAAAATCAAAGCTACAGAATAAGCAGGCTGAAGTGACAATGGGCCGGCCACATCCGTCGAAGGACCGAAAGTCTTTGAAACAGACTTGTCCTAGGGTGAAGATTGCGAGAAGGCATACAAAGTTAGGACTCTCCTTAGTCAGATGAACTGACGATCTAAATAAGGTGGCTGAGACAGACTGGATGCGAAAGTTGAAGGATTGAACAAAATGGATCATATTGGGCTCTCCCAATGTGCGCAATTTTGTCCGAGGTCTATGTCCAGCAGTGGACTGCAGTAGGCTAATTGATAGATTGAGAAGACTTAGAAAATTGGCCGAGAATTAGGAGCATGCAGCAGTTTCGTAAATCGAGTAAGACAAATTTATATTGGGCAGTGGACTGCAATTGACTATTTGATTGGTCTATTCAGTCTTTCAAGAACCAAGCGGTTGGTGACTCCTTTCTTTTTCGCACCATTAAGACCTGGAACTCCTTGCCAGCTCACGTGTTTCCTTCTTCCTACAGTCCCGGGTCCTTTAAGCGGGGTGTGAAAAAGCATCTGATGAGGCCGTCAAGCTGAGTGCCACCATTGTTAACATGGCTCGTGTATGTAATGGTGACCCTTTTTACTAAGACTTTACCCTCAGCTTACCATCTGGCGAGGTGAAGTCAAATTTACGTGTCCTACATAAAAAAATGAATCCTGAAATAATTTCTAATTTATGTATCTAAGTTCAAGCAGACGATAGCCGTCAGTCAAATTCTAATATTAATTTTGTATTGATACCTAGCTGACAAACTAACTTATTTAACAGGTTAAATGTTAGTCACTGTACTTCTTTTTAATCCAGATTTCTCAATCGGTATATTAATAGTACATTACTACAGAGGCCGGGAAGAAAGGGGTTGCCGGCCGAAGACATATAGACAGGTCAAGAAGGATAGGTCTGAGGCAGGCAACCCCATATTTCCCGCCGAGGTATGTATAGTGCTTTTCTCAAACAGGTAATGAAATAAACAACAAACAAATTAAAGATTTATTTTTAAAGAAATTAAAAGTAAATAAGATAAAAACTAAAACTCACGTGTATATTACTATTTCGTCTATTTTAGCTTGATTTTAACAGAAAACATTTACATTCATGTTCAATATCATGTTACCTAAAAAAGTATAACGGCACGTTTCTGAAGGAACAGTGACACTTATCATAGTTATAAATGTCAATTTGTTGCAACTAAATTAGATACTTAAATATAACTATTTCAATGTTAATATGTATAGTTAAGAAAACAATTGATAATAATGTGTTATTAGTTATGTTAATGTGGAGTTTTTATGTAAATAAAACTGCTCTAAGTACATACCAAGTCGTTTATTGTTTTTTTTTTAATAGATACGCATATTGGCAGTGTGTCGATGCCTTTGCCACAAATTTATGTGGAATCGAAATTAAAAAAGAGAACTTTTCCGGCCTAGGCCTTGCAAAGTTTGTATGAAATTCCATTACCGGCCTCTGGTCCTAGCCGCGCCTGAAACGTCATACTTCGCAGCCTATTAAGAGGAACGTAATGTCAATATTTCATTGCATGTTTGAGAAAAGTAATTTACAAAAGAAGCAATGGAAAAAAATTAATCTTATATTATTTCAATCTATATTTGACGTCGATAAATCATATTTCCTTTTATTACTACCCGTTTCTGTTACTTCAATGGATATAGCCATGTGTTTTTTAAATATAAAGATAATAATTTGTTATCTTTAATTTAATAAATGCTAGATAGTTAGTTAACAAATTACATATTTAGCCTGGAGATAAAGTAATTCAGCTCTAACGCAGCTTGATAATCTGCAGATTAACTATAATATATTATCATACATCTGTTCAACAGATGCATTAAGTATGTACTTAAACACGTTTAAATTATTCTTAATTAAACGTATTTAACTTTCTATGTGTTATTATTATAAATGTACATATAACACCTGAGATGCCATCGTGGTAAATTTTATATCACATACAATACAGTTGTTATCACCGGTGATACAGTTGGTGAATTGGACCAAATGCGATGCGGGTCGAAAGTAACGTGAAATGTAACAAATGTTACATTCTGCACCGATGCGATTCAATCAATCAATCAATCAGCCCATTGCAGTCCACTAGTGGACATAGGCCTCTCGCAATGTACGCCATTTTGTTTGATCCTCCGCCTTCAGCATCCAGTCTGTCCCAGCCACCTTTTTCAGGTCGTCAGTCCAATTAGCTAGGAGGCGTCCTGCCTTTGTGATTACTCTTTTGTAACTTGAAACGATTATTCTCACAACCGATTTAGGATACTCCAACCCTAGACTACAACTTACTGTCATAATGCACCTATTAAATTATTTCAACAGATAGTGATGGATTTAGAGCATTTGACTGCTCTGTGAGAATTCACAGGTTTAATTCCCAATCAATGGAAATATTTATGTAGACATATTTGTAACCTGCGTCTGCCTGTCCCTATATAGGAAAAATAAAATGTTTTGCTACGGAGGACATAATAGTTGTTACCATTTTCTTTAAAACACATAATTCTTAGTGAAACTTACCTTGGAAAGGCTAGTAAACAGCCACTACATTGCGTGACCAGTACACTAGAGAACTCGAAGACTACTCACTGCTCAGATTTGTACTTTTCTACTTTAATCCGCTGTTACGGTTCTAATAACTGTGACACAAGTGCTTGTTACTTCACCGTCGCACTTCGGACAATATAGAAAAGAATTTATTATAAAGACAACTGCTGCAACTGCTAATAGCACCTAACTTGCAGCTGCTTGCGGATTCACCTGTATGGAATTTAAATCCTGTTCTCGCTCCCGGATAAAAGTAGCCTATGTGTTATTCCAGACTATCCCTGTGCCAAATTTCAGCCACATATGAACATACATCGTCACAAACTTTTACATTTATAGAATTGGTAAGCAGTACGTAAGAATTATTGGTGTACAATAAAGTTTTATCTAATCTAATCTATGATGGCATTTTTACATTTCTGCAAATAAATAACTTTTAGTTTGAGATGGCATGTGATCAAGAAAATTACGGTAAGATGCCATTCTCCTAACAAAAATAACTTAAAATCACTTCACTTAACTGATGTAGCTGTCCAAAAACCCAGTTCTACCCACAGCAAATCCTACTAGGTAAAGAAGGAACAGCTAAAATAATTTTGGATTAAATTCGTAGCATCTACTAAGGCATTTTCATTTTCTGTGGAATTCCTCGAGTATTATGCTCAATGGCTTTTGAGGTCACAGTAGGTACAACAGTTCTCTTTTAATATTCGGTGTCTGTGTTTAGTGGGACTTTGTAGTATTATAATGCTGTTAGCGATTGTTCTTTCATTTATTTAATGTTATATTCAACTCTTTATTTCATAAGAGATTACTACAATTAACAAGCAAAAACTATTTTTACTATATTCTATCTCTTTTCCAAACTTCAGCCAGACCCGTATAGTTTCACCGTATAGTTCCACCCTGATTCAATAGCAAAAAACAACAAATAACAACCGCGTAGTGTAAAGAATGGTCGCCCATCCTAAGACTGACTTGGCGAGTATTGTCTAACCTTGAAATGTTAAGAATCTTTACCCATCTTAATACTATATGGCATGAACAACTATCGTTATCGTATCGTAAACGTATTGAGAGAACGGAGCACTGTGATTGGCAGGCTTCACATTCACACAGGTGTACAGTAGGGAGGCGGCCAATCGCAAAGCTCCATTCTCTCAATACGTTTACCATGCAATTACTATAGTAAAGAGTTCCACTTCAATGCACAATTGACTTTTATAGCTTTTTATATGAATAATTATAAATGAGGTCGTACAAAACACGATATTTAATAGAAGGTCGTATGCGGCCGTGGGTCCAAACATCTAGGACGTAGAAGAACGTAGCCTTAAAAATAGTTTATCTTAGGAATACTGCTCGCATCTCTGAGATAGCTCCGCAAAGTACTTATTAGATGCTCGCGACAGGTTGCAGCGACGTGCGGTCCGCATTATTGGGAATCTCGAGGTCACAAGCACCCTTGAGCCTTTGCAGATGCGTAGAGATGTTGCATCCTTGGCAGTACTTTACCGTCTCTACCATGGTGAATGTTCTGATGAGCTCTTCCAATTGGTCCCGCCTCTCTTTTCCTACATAGGACAATACGAGCATGGCTTAGATGTCACCCGTATACGGTGCAGAATATTCCTTCAAGAACCAAGCGGTTTGGTGACTCCTTTCTTTGTCGCACCATTAAGACCTGGAACTCCTTGCCAGCTCACGAGTTTCCTTCTTCCTACAGTCCCGGGTCCTTTGAGCGGGGCGTGAAAAAGCATCTGATGAGACCGTCAAGCTGAGTGCCACCATTGTTAACAAGGTACGTGTGTGTAATGGTGACCCTCTTTTCTGAGACTTTGCCTTCAGCTTACCATCAGGCGAGGTGAAGTCAAATTGACGTGTCCTACATAAAAAAAAAGACGGGTTGCACTCTGGGAGTGCCGGCAGAAGTGAAAACATTTTCTTTTTTTCTTTCTTCGTTATATACATAGAAAAAGATAAAAAAGAACATACCATACCATACCTATAATGCTTGTATAGCGCTAATCATAGAACCTATCACTTATTTTCTGCTAATTTTCTGACAGAAGAAATTAATGAATTATGAAAAGAAAAAATAATCAAAAAAAAAAATTACAGAAAAAAAAAATCATAAAAAGTAATAAATTACAAAAAGAAAAAATAATCACCAAAAGTAATAAATTATAATAAGAAAAAACAATCACAAAAAATCCCTGAAGGCCAGGTGGTTTGAACCCTATACTATCTGAAACTATAAGGACTTACAGTCGAAGTGCTTACCGTTTAAGCTACGACGCTATCTATTGTAAAATGCAAAATAGATAGTCTACCTAATCTTGTATGACGTCAGTCGTCGGTTACGGTTCAAAGGTCAACTAATCCTGACGCTTCCTTAACATTTTACACCCATCCAACGCCGCTAAAGAAGTTTTCACTTCAAAAACCTAGAACTAAATATGTTTCAGTTTAAGTTTCATAAGTGGTAGTTAGATAGCTTCATGCAATTTATTTTACAACACTCGGGGCTCTGGTTTGTCTGTCCACTCAGAGTTCAGAGACTAGACAGCAGTCACTTCAAGAAAATCTGACATACCCAAATACTTATGGGTCCAGGGCAGTGCAAACTTTGAACGCAAATGAGTAATGCTACAAGAATGATGATCGCATGTACTAACACTAGATTTGACTAAACTATTATACTGACCTAAAAGAACAAATTATTGTAGACGGCTTAAACTAAAAAATAAAACGAAGAAGCCATAAACCAAGTAGTTTAAAATACTTAACAGACAAAAGCCAACTTAAGTAGTAATGATAAATAAACCTGCCAATTAAACACGACAGGCTAGGCAGCCTAATTACGGGCAATCAACATCAACCAGTGAAAATTAAAGATCATTTACTGAAATAGCTTTGTTGTGTTATCGAACAATTACTGATGTATTTTTAATTAAGATTGATTGAAGACTGTTCTTTACATAAAACTAGTATCGGCCATTAGAACCGAACCAAATAAATTTGATCTCGAACTCTTCAAGTTAAGCAAACTTGAGTACTACTTATTATTTTTCTTATTTTGGTTCAGGACTGTATAGTTACTAGTCAAATAGCCGTTGTGTGATGATAATACGACTTAATATAAAATTCGTCCAATATCTTGTTCAAATAGACCAAGACTTAATAATAATATGTCGTGATCTATGATAGTCTTGCACAGCATATTGATGAAAATATTACTTTGGTCATGAGAGCGGGAAATTCGAGACAGGAACGGATATTCTCCTATCAACTTTAAAAATTAAAATCAAATCTTTTATGCACTTATATCGTAACCTACCACTTAGTACGCTTACATAGGACCTTAATTGCCTGAGTCCAATACACAGGACCGCTTGGGTAATGTTAATTTAAAATGAAATTGGATAGCCACTGGGGGCATTCTAAGCTAGCAGTATGAAAGTACAGAGATGAACCGTCCCCAAGAGATGCTTGACTATTGAATAACTAGGCAAATTAAATTAACTAGTTGAGCTAAGAGCTGAGTAGAGTAATTTAAGTAAAAACTAATATGACAAACGACGCTCCAGACCAAAATATTTGATAGCTCTTGCAAATATGACTCGGCACGTTGCTAAATGGCTGCGGCGTTGGAAGATTCACTCGTAATAGAAATATTGCTGAGGATGTAAGGGTATCAAATAACTTAGTGGATTTCCTTATGGTACTAAATTTCCTTGTGACAAAGCAGCAGGGCAAGCTCGAATGAGACATTTGGCACTTTTAAAGATTCCACAGCTAAGCCCATAAGGCTTAACCAGACATTTTTACCCACGGATATTACCTGTATAATAACTACTAAGTAGATCTGTGTAACAGTAGACCTCGCGAGCACCCTTTGCATATTTTTCTCGAATCGTTATCGGGAATAAAATAAAACGATACTTATCTCCTTATTTTAAACAGCCCTGGACAAAAAATAATGTCGAGCCGTTCTTAAAAAAAAAACGCTACAGTAAATTTTCTCTCATCTGTTTTCTTTTTATTACAAACTTCACCTTAACAAGGCATGATTTTTTACGCAACAACCTGTGAAGAATTATGTATTTCATGTTTCAGTCAAGATTCGTCGACAAATAACGCAAAAGCAAACTTCTTCCTTTTCTCCCTGTATTCCCTCCTATCAAGAAGAGCTCTCGATAAAAGTTGAGTTTTACCCAAGGAACATGTGCCAAGTTTGGAAAAATCGGTTGAGAAATACGCGCCCTAGACCGGAACTAACAAACTGACATAGATACGGACAAATGCAAAATCGGCCACGTTGGCGAAACGGAGACTCTCACTCGCTTCGCTCTCTCAGTCAATAAAATTTATACACCGAAATGTTCAACATGAAAGCTCACCTAAACATTTAGTATTATATTTCTGTAACCAAGTAAGATTAGTTATAGGTACAGGTATATATGATTATGGTATAAATGAGATATGTCGCATTAAAAATTTGATGTACCCATATCATCTCAATAACTGTGGTGTATAATATATCACCCAAGTATAAATAGTCTATTATTAGCACCGTCGAAAAAACTCACATTTCAAGTAATATTCAGTGAACATTAAACGAGTGTGTCAGATATCATTCTCTTCTGAATAGGGATTGTTCATAAATGACACAATGATTAGGTTCGCTCTATTGTTACGAGAAAATCTTACGATTCGTCTTAATAAGAATTCACTTGTAATAGAAAATGATTTTGCTCCAGTTCCATCTTATGAGAAGACATAAAGGAATCGTCTTTTACATTACTGAACAATGGCAACAGTAATTAGGAATAACACCTTAGGCTTTGTGTAAATGAATTTGAAAGTATGCCTGAAAGATAATCTGTGATGAAAATAATTAAATTACGTTTTGGATCGTCGTTGATTAAAGTAAATAAGATTCAGTATTAAGATCTTTTTGAGTGCTTTGCTAGTCAAAATCGTTCTGATGCTGACTGTACCGAATCGAATTAAGCTTTACAAATTCTTAGTTAAATCTGAAGTTCTTGAACTCGCATGTTTGTTTAGACGATATCAGATAATTAAGTTTACTGGAGAACTACGTCACTGTTGTCTTTTCTTAATAATTTTGTTCAAATATAACTGTTTTTTTAGTTTATTTATTTTTTCAAACATCTCCCAAGGAACCTTTTCCCACAACATCAGTGGGACGGGCTGCTTTGCAACTTAGTAAGACAAAAAATATTAAACACGTGCACTAATGCTGCTGAGCGTGCCCGTTTACTGGCAGTTGGAGTGTGGGAATCGGGTCTTTGGTTACAAGCTCTTCCGTCCTCTAACGTAGGGACTATGTTAGATGACATTACTTTCGGCATCTCGACGTACCTCCGCTTAGTTGCGCCGTGTGTTTCTCCGCATCAATGCCGTTGTGGAGAAGCAGTTGACCGACTCGGACACCATGGCCTGTCGTGCTGCAGGAGCGCTGGGCGAATTCCACGGCACGCCAGCCTCAACGACATAATCCGCTGTGCTCTTGTCACCGCTGGTGTGGTGCACGCTGTACTTGAACCAAACGGTTTGGCGCGCGATGATGACAAGAGACCGGATGGTATGTCATTAATGCCGTGGAAAATGGGTAGGACGCTGGTATGGGACGCAACATGCATCGAAACCATTGCCCCTACCCATTGACATGGCACGGCTGGCTGTGCCAGTGCTACTGCAGCTTCTGTAGAGGCTCTTAAGCGGCGCAAATACTCCAATCTCATTGGAGATTATGAATTAGTGCCGTTTGGAGTCGAAACGTTTGGGCCTTGGGGGCCCGAGCACCCGCAATCTCTTCAGCGAGATTGCGAAGCGTATGGTCGACGCTTCTCGTGACCAGAAGGCTGGCCTGTTTTTAGGTCAGAGATTAAGCATTGCCATACAACGTGGCGATGCTGCCAGTCTTCTGGGAACGCTACCACAAGAGGCATGCGATGCGGATGAATTCTACGACGCATTTTAACTTTTAGTTTTGGTTTTTTATTTGATTAGTTTTGTGTATAATATATGTATAGTAACTTAGATGGTAGAATACACATGCAATGTAATGCGGCAGTAATCGTGTAAGTATTATTTGAGAGCAACTATTACTTAATGAGCGCATTATAGTTTATTGCGTAGAATGACGAGACTGTGTGATGCGCCATCACACAGGTTACATGGCTCTTGCGCGCCTCTAGCACGCCCTTACACGTTGCTCTAGTCTTGTCTGCTAGCGATGCAGAAGCGGTAACAAAGAGAAATAGAAATACGATGACTCGCTTTTTATATTATTCATAAAAAAATATTGAAAAGCAGGATTCTGTACGATGCTTTAAGCTTACGGCTATATCTTCTTACGGTTTTGATCCTCCAGCGTTGGCAGTCAAATTATTATGCAATAAAGCAATCTAGAGTTTGAATTTAGGAGACATTTATCCAACTTGAAATGATTATGACAAACGTTTGCAGGTTGAGCACATTGCATACTGTAGGATACCAGTCGTTTGTCGTACTTAGCATAGGCCGTAGAACAGAAATTTAATGTTTTTCACCTAAATTTTTGCGTTAGGTAGTGAAACAGCTATTATCGACAACTTCTACCCATGCGAGCCATTCAAAATAACATTATGGAAAACTACCGGTAGTAAAAATCTTATAACACGATTGTAGCGCAAACAAAAATCAAACATCTATAAAAATCATCCTTAAAGCTCAAATTCATAGAATAACTTGAGTTTTTATAGCTACTATGAACTTTTCCGATAGCTTAATTACTACGGGAGCAGCAAGAAAAAAATAATATGGTCAATAATAATCCTCAGCAGATATAAGGAGGTATTAAAATAAGTACTGCTGTTAGGTGATCGTGCAAATACAGACCCAATGTATAATTATTTACTGCATACTTTTCTGCGATAGTTCTGTCTCAGGAGAAATGTGCTTTTGGTGATTAGCGAGTCCGCGATTTAAAAGTAAAATAACACTTTATTTCAGACGAAGAATGATCTGAAAATATGAGAACATTTTTATGGTTAAAACTGTAGGTTTTTGTTGAATGATAATGAGGCACATTGCCGGTTTATTTACTTTTTCATATTCACTATTTTAATTAATTTATTATTTTATATTTTATAAACTAAAGTTCAATAAATTCAATAAATCAGAATGCTTCTAATTTTGACGCTGACTGTACGTGTTTATAGTTGGTAGATACACTTCCTCGCTGCACCACTGGGAATGATTTCTTATTCTTAGTTTACTAATCTTCCTTTGTAGTCAACTTAGTTCTGATCAACTTCTACTTATGCATCGTAGCATGATTATATAAGTTTATTGGCAACAATCCAAACTATCTATGCCTATGACCTCATTTCATCTAGTCATTCAGAAATACCACAATGATGCCTTAACAGATGCGCCAACGATTTTATATTGAAATAATATTTGCGTATTGAAAAAGTTTATATATTTCGGTCGCGAAGATTATAATTCATATATGTATATCATGTACGATACATAAAAGTTGGGCGATGAAACAAAAAAGTTCTGGAATGGCGACTGAGTACGGGCAAACGTGGTATAGGACGCCCAACGGCCAGGTGGAAGGACGACCTCATTAAGGTCGCCGGGAAGCGCTGGATGCGGGCTGCTTTAGATCGGTCGTTCTGGTAGTCCATAGAAGAGGTCTATGTACAGCAGTGGACTATGTGCTGCTGATATGATGATCATAATGATGATATAAAAGTTTAGTGAATTTCTTTTCATTAAATAATGGTATAGCGATTTCATGTGAGATTTATTACTGTCTTGGGATTGAATAATAATATAATATACCTTATATGCAGAGATAAGACCAAATGGAACCATAAAATTAGAGTATCATCATTTAGAGTTATACTCAGGTAATGTAATAGTACCGGGTAAGCTAAAATAATACAGTCTCGGCACCTATAGCTCATTTAACAGCCTTTTCGAATTTACGTGTATAAGGCAATCAACCTAAATTCAAACACATTTCGAAAGCTCTTAAAAATACAAGAAACCGTCTATATTTACCTCCGAAGGTGTGTTAATAAATAGCATGAAGCTCGCCCTCTATAAATCTGTATCGTAAAAATACGGCAAACTTCTGACGTAACAAGAATTATTACTTTATTTTATTTACGTATAAATTACTCTTATTTAGAGATACTGCTAGGATCTTCCGCATTCTAAAAAAGGTATCTTATTTTGTACTAAGGTACGTATATTCTGAGGCCACTTTATGTAATTGTTTTTTTTTTAAGCGCTGTAATGCGGTATCTGTCTACACCGTGTTGCAAGCGATCTGGTAGTAGCGTAGACTTCAACTTTATAACTTTTAGTTATGTAAGTTAATTATAAATAATATATCTTCTAACTATGAAGTGACAGGCAGAAAGCTATATTTCTTTTATTTGCTTCCGCTTAAATAACCAAAAGTACTTTTTATGCCGAAGGTATATTTCTGGAACCTCAGCAAGGTTGTTGGAACACTAACCAACAACGTCAGACGCAAGCTGGTAAACCTACTGATTAACTGACGAGATTCTGTTGTAGGTGCTCGTCGTGGAATTAGGAGGTCTTATGGAAATCTCTCACATAAATCGCATAAATCATGAACTCAAAATCTAAGAAAAGACGAATACGCTTACCACGAGTTTCTGAGACACAGTTTTCGCGTTTGTTTTCTAGTTTTCGAGCGATGACTGATGCGCGTTTTATTTAGCTTTATTCGTAAAATACAAAACAGACCAAAGCAAAGCAACAACAGCTCCTAAAACAATAAATTCTTCTAAGACTACTTAATATTATGATGGGAATAAGTTTCATTTAAAAGTCATACAAACATAAATCGGACGTCCAACAATCAATCTTCGTATGTAATTAATCACTATCAAAATTATTTGCCAAGACTGAGTAGATTTACATAAGAGAGGCTTCAGCTAATATTTCAAACAATATGTTGAAAAATCGCCCAGTCGTTCCTAGTGTAAAAATATTCGAGCAGAGATCTTTCGAAGGTCGTGGAGCCAAAATGTATTCTTCTTGTTCCCGTTAAGGCGGAACCACACTGCGTTACGTTTTATTAGTTATTCGCCTTTTTCGGCCGTATACGATGAAGTGTAGATGGCTTATTCGTCTATATTTGATTTTTGCACACGCCAAATACCGTATTCATATCCGTTTCGGTTTTTTTAATACTATAAAGGACAGGAATAAGTACTACTATTTCAAAAAGTAGTAACACTGTAATAATATTTGAACATATTATCAGCATGAGGCGTGGGATGCAAGTATGTTGGGCGAATGCAGTACAGCCGCACAACAAATAAGACATAACGACGTGTGATTCCGCCATTTTATCAAGTTTGTTACTTATCTATCAAATCATGCAAATTTAGCAAATAAGTTTTTTAGGTAACATAACTGGAATGCAGCTAAGGTAAATGAAGTGAATGCTAACATGTGGATTAGGGTTAACCTTCAGGTTCAGTACAAATAGTTTTTTGCACCTGATCTTGTCTATTCAATTATTTTCTATTTATGCTATTTTTATGCCACTGCCAGAACAGCAACTATCAGCGTGTATCACAAGAAGAAATTTTGGTTTGTGTATTATGACGTGGCGAAGTTTCGTGTCTTATTATAAGTATACGCCATGTGAATTTCAGTATAAAATGCTGTATTATGATCCAATTTGTTCTGCACTAGCTACAAAGATCCAATATATTCTAAACTTTACGTGCATTTAGTCTTTAGTCTAGCAACTTCGATCAATACATTAGTGAAACAAAACAGATTTAAAAATATATTTCCTATGTTTTAAATGCAAAATAAATTCACAGAGAATTCTTCACTTTTAACTTGGAGTCTTGGATGCGGTTTTACCAGTCTAACTGCGGATTTGTCTAAAGTTCAACATTTTCCGTATAGTGTCTGCCATTAAGTTACACTAGTTGTTGGATTTTTAGGGCTCCAACATCTCGTAACGACT
Organism: Eilema caniola; assembly: GCA_949126895.1. Taxonomy (NCBI): domain Eukaryota; kingdom Metazoa; phylum Arthropoda; class Insecta; order Lepidoptera; family Erebidae; genus Eilema; species Eilema caniola. The sequence continues at coordinate 6,651,433 of OX421460.1, read as the reverse complement.
GCCATAGATGTTCATATGGCAACCGGGACCGACGGCTTCACGTGCTCTTCGAAGCACGACCAGACCAATGCAAATACCCATGGTCATGCATATAAATATTTTCATTGAGCGGGGATCGAAACCTCACCTCCTGCATAGCTGTTGCGTCCACTACAGCTACGCCATGGAGACTGTCTTTTTTTTTTTTTTAAATAAAGAATATTAGCAACCGAAATTATCGAAATTACTAATATTCCCTCTAACCCCTCCAACTAAGCTAAATTGCTTGTGCTAGGAGTGAGTTCACGTCGTTAGTGTAATGGCCAGGATTCGAACCCGGGACCTCTCGATCGTAAGGCCGACTCCTTAACCACTAAGCTATCTGTGTGTTCTTCACTTCTATACCAGTAAATGCGTGCACCATATTTCAGGAAAATCATATTCTCCAGAATACATATCGACGGTAAAAAGGAAAAACACTTTAAGCGACACTTTTGTCGAAAATGAGTTATATACATATTTGGAATCAGCGAATTTTTCCGCGTCGATTGGTCTTGGTTTAGTAGCGATCTGACCACTTTGGTGTCGCTTCAAGTAATGCCACTTTTAGGCATATTTTTTCCAGACGCTAAATGAAGTGACACAAAATTGTAGTGAATTTGGTCAAATTACCGCTTAAAGTACCGACTCCATAGTAAGATTGTTATTTGATGTGTTTTTCTTTTTCTGTTTCGGATATCCTAAGTCACTTAAATCGTTTTTCTCCGTCATAGAAAATGCGGTGTAAAGCACTATAGGTGTTTTGGCTCACTCTTGTATTACTAGTGCCGAGTCGCTACATTCGTTTTTCCTTGCTTTCATTGTATCTGTAAGATGGAGTTAATGTGTTTTGCCTTCACGATCATTATGACATATTATGGATTTCAGTATTTTTTGCAATTGCAGAAAGAATCGATAGTGACGGTTAAAGTAACACCATCAGTTTTTTTACAGAAACTTTTAAATTAACCGACATCGTCTTTTATTCCCATAACGTCGGTTCATTTAATTTCGTCGACTATCTAAATAAAGACGATTGTCGCTTAAAGTAAACATTGTTTTCAAAATTGTGTACTTATGTTAACTATTCAAAATCATTCATGTCGCTACATGCAATGTATTTTTGTCTCTTGTGTGGAAGTTGCGTAACCTATGTAAGGAAGTGACACGTGACGTGGCGCTTCATTCACCGGTGAACTGTCGTTGCGGCACATACACAGGGGAAGTGCTTAGTGGCATTCCGCTGTCGCAGGGAATTGTTCAGGGTGGTGACCTAAACGGTCATGTGGGTGATAGGTGTAAAGAGTTTGAGCGTGTCCACGGTGGTTTTGGTTACCGTAGCCGTAGCCCAGAGGGTGAGCACATTCTCAGAACGTGTGCAGCTACCGACCTTGCAATCGTGAACACGTATTTCCATAAGAAATCCGAACACCTTATCACCTACAAGCACGGGGAGCATGCTACCCAGATCGATTTCCTACTCACTAGGAGGCACAGCATCAGCAAGGTAGCAAACTGCAAGGCCATACCCGGGGAGAGTCTCACTACGCAAAATTGTCTCCTTGGCATGGGCCACTGTGTGAAACTCAAAGGCAAGCGTGTTGAGCGGGGCCAACGCAGAATCAGGTGGTGGCTGCTTGATGAAGCCAAGTCCCAGAGTTTCGTCTCCGTTATCGGTGACAAGTGCGCCGATGCTGAAGCCGAATCAGTACAAGATTGCTGGCACAAGTTGCAGGCAGCTATTCTTGAGGCAGGAACGGCCGTGCTCGGCATGTCTAAGGGTAGACGCAAGTGTAACAAGGACACTTGGTGGTGGAACGACACAGTCCAGAGGGAGATCAGGGCGAAGAAAGCCCTCTTTAAAAAGTGGCATGCGTCTAAATCTCCCGAAGACCGCAACGCGTACTAATATACTAAACGCGCCACTAAGAGAGCCGTAGCCAGGGCCAAACGAGACCACCTGCAACCGCTGTACCACAAGTTGGAATCGTCTGAGGGGCAAAAGCTCATCTATAAGTTGGCGCATTCCAGGCCTAAAGCAGCGCAGTCTATATCCAACGTCCGCTGCATTAAAGACCTTGGGGGCAATTTTTATACGAGGAAGTCCGGTGAAGGAGAGATGGCGCTCATACTTCCTTGAGCTGCTGAATAAGCAGCATAAAGAGGTGCAGTTATCAGACCCCCTCCAAATCAAGGACTAATGCCACGGATAACGTCTGCAGAAGTCCAGACTGCCATTCGACGCATGAAGGACCGGAATGTCCGACCCGACAATGTCCCCATCGAAAGTTGGAAGGCAATGAGTGCCCGTGGTGTGGGCATCCTGACTAATCTTTATAACCGCGTTTTCCCCAGCGGTAAGATCCCGCACCAGTGGCGGCTGAGTATCATAACGCCAGTCTTCACGGGCAAGGGATCGGTGCAGGAGTGTGGCAGCTACCGTGGTATTAAGATAATGTCCCAAACCATGAAGCTCTATGAACGGATAATCGACACCCGTATCCGACAGGAGCATGCACACTCGGAGTGTCACTATGGGTTTCGTCCCGGGCTCGGGACCATGGACCTGGTTTTCACCCTAAGGATTGCCGCGGGGAAATATAGGTCGAAGAACACGCCCCTGCACTGCCTATTCCCAGACATGCAGAAGGCCTTCGACTATGTTCCTCGTGCGGTGATCTGGTAGGCATTGCGGTCCAAGGGAATCCCTGAGTCCTACATTGACACCATCCGAGGCATGTATCACGATTCCGGTTCCGTGGTTCGGTCCGCTGTTGGCGACACTAAAACCTTCCCCATCACGGTCGGGGTATACTAAGGATCCGCACTCAGTCCTTACCTGTTCAGCTTGGTGTTAGACGTTTTGTCGGACAGCATCAGAGACTGATGACATTGCTTTGATGGACACAGACAGGAACAGATTGGAGCGACGCGTGAAAGTGTGGAAGGAGGTGCTTGAGAACGGCGGTCTGAAGTTAAATGTGGCGAAGACAGAAAACTTGGTATTAATCTCAACAGAATATAACATGGGTGTGGGACCCATCCGCATAGATGACTTGGTCGAGCGCACGGACCAGGTTAAGTACCTGGGATCTGAACTCCACGTGACCGCTGACATCGACCATGACGTCAAGGCACGTATTGCCGCCGCGTGGGCCAAGTGTCGGGAAATGACTGGCGTCACATGCCATCTACAAATGCCAACCAGGTTGAAGGGACAGGTCTATGAGACGATCATTAGGCCTGTCCTTTTACACGGCCGTGAGGCGTGTTAGAGCGACACAAGCAGGGGCTGCGTGTCACGGAGATTAAAATGCTGCGGTGGGTATGCGAAGTCACACGTAAAGATCGCGTGAGACGCTCTCGCATCCACGGCAGCCTTCATGTCCGTGACATAGTAGATTAAATGCAAGAGGGTCGCCTTCGCTGGTGTGGCCACGTCTTACGGCAACAGCCAGGCTACGTGGCTAACAAATGCCTGACAATGGCGCCCCCGCCGGGTCCAGGTAGAAGGGGTAGGCCCAAAAAGGCTTGACGTCGTGCAGGGTGACATGCGTGCAAATGGTCTAACTACCATGGACGTCCAACATCGTGCGAAGTAGAGGAGGAAGAGCCGGAAGGCGGACCCTGAGCTTCGAGGCCGGGATGGTGATGGATGCAATCAGGATAACATCTAAATATCGATGATGATGATGATGATGATGATGATGACTAGTAGGTATTCCCCGCTGCGAAGTGTTTGTTCACAGTCACATCAGTCTGGCTCAACATTTCGCAGCGAGTTAAAACTGGGTATAAATATAGTACTAATTGCTCTACAATATTTTAGATGATTTTTCCTCTTTTTAACTATTTTCTAAAAAGAAATTTTGTATTTTGTCCCTGGAATGGGTATTATTTGTGCAATACTGTAAATCAGTAAGCTTTTAAAACAATAAAGATTATAGTTTATTTATTTCATCCTTAAATTCTTGGTTTTATTTTGGTATCTATCGGTAGCGTAGGAAGGATTACAGTTAAAAATTCAAAATTTAATGATAATTTACTAGTGGTTATTGGGTTTTTCCTCTCCTTAATATTTTATGGTTTTGTTGGAAAACTTGTTTTTCCACATCCTTATGTCTCAGGCTGCATGGCGCCTCAGTTGTTTTTCCTCGAAGCTAGATCACCCATTGCTTGTCACTTAATGTGTTTTTCCTCGCATTTGATAAGACACTGGTGTTGTGGTTAATGCGTTTTTCCTTGCGCAGTATTTAATGAAAAAAACTGAAGCGACACATAACTGCTCTTATATTGCTTAGAGATTTTCTGAAAGTTTAATGGAAGAAAGGACCTAAAAAATTAAGAAACTGTTTTTTCGCTGGTTTTTCTAACTTCGAATTAGATTTTTTTATGATTTTTTTTCGAAAAAATTTAACTTTGATTGGCTCTCCTGTAAAATTCAAAAAATGTCGCTTAAAGTATTTTTCCTTTTTACCGTCGATATTTCCTACTATAATGAGCAAAGCAACTAGCAACATTGTATCAATTTCAAATACTTGAGCGTGTTCTACTTAAGCTGATTCTCATTTTCACTTGCAACGGTACTACATTAGAGAGTTGAAGTGACAGGGTGAGCGAACGGAAATAATATGCCTTTCAATGCTGCCAACGGATCGCTTGGTTAGCTGCAAAAGGGCATGACTGCATAAACTTATGGTACTTTTACGTATATAAGGTTACAAAGTATTTCTTGTAATATAACTAGGAAAATGATACAGTTTAAATCGGGGGTTTCAGCAAATTTCACTTAAGAAATGAGATTAAAATTACAGATATTTTCAATTTGATATGATTTCTCTTTTTCTGCAGCTACCTGCATCCAATTGTCAATCACTGTCCGCGTTAGCAAAATAATTAAGCATGTAAATTCTTAAACGTTTATCATGACAAATATTCATATCGCCTCAAAGACAGATATAGAAGGAGAAATTTGAGTTGATTAGGGCGAGATCTGATAGCTTAATGGTCAAAGCATTACCCCTGTAAGGCAAAAATCTAAATCGTCTAGGCGGCGATCAAACACACGATTTTTTCAATTTATATTGATTTGAAAATCAGCATTGTTTATATAAATTTCGATCAGCTTACAGCAGGCTCCGAGAATTTCCATCACATTCATTTCAATGTGGTTCAAAATTGAAATAAAAAATCTGAAGAATATGTAATAGTACATTAGGTACAGAACATTATTTCATGAAATATAGCATGAATTGAGTGCTTACAAATGTTTATCGAACAATTTTACTACCTTATTCTCTTTAAATAACCCTTTTAGCATAACACAACTCAGCTCAACGTCCTCAATTACCATTCCCGAAAACAAATTAAAGGTATTTTGACAAGAAATTCTTGACTATCTACACAGACGTTTTTACGACTTAACCTAGCACAATGGCGACACATACCAACAGATATACATCCTTTAGGTGACCCTTAAGGGTTTATGAGACTTCATAAGAAGCCCTGTGGCACTGCAATACATCTTATATTGCATGTTTGACAACACATGTCTTGGGATATTGCTGTTGTGATGTTTAGGTGAAATTTGAATAGTTTGTATCTTAGGACTACTCGTTGCTATATTCTGGTGTAATATCCGCTACATTTTCCACCTTCATTTTTGCTTTAAGGGCATTCATATTGTATAATTGCGTATCGGTGAAGTTAAACTCAAACTAATTTCCAAATAAGTAACATATCCATTAGTTTAAACCTTAGAGTTAAATAAGCTTTGCTATTAGGATATATTTTACTGCCAGCTCCTGTGATACTAGGGAGTTATGTTTATAGTTCCTTATTGTACACCAATATGTTAATTGTATAGAAAGAGTTAGCTGGGATCTCAATAATTTTAATTCAATATAGAATGTTAAATTATCGTTAAATTTTCAAGTAGTTAAATCTTCAAGATAACCTTCTTTTTAGTTATTATTTTAATTACTTAACATTATTATTTATCGTTTAGTAAAACTAGCTTCTATGATATTTTTTTTTTAAGTTCTATTTATTTTATGTCGTAAAACGATGAAACGAATTTTACAAGTGAAATAACACAAGCTAATTCGCTTTCATGAAAATGTCAATGACATATGCTGCAATGCTGTCAGTGATATAAGTTCTCCAATTGTAACATAAACAGATTCGATGACAACGACGCGCCAACTCAATCACCGAAAGAATTACTAAATTCCTAATAGAAATGTCATTCACAGGACATACATAAAGATATCTATAACGCATGTACCTACGTATACGTCGGCATGTATCGTTTACGCTTTTATCGCAAAAGATGATTTATTACTGACCTCTACAACGGAAAATAATAAAGGCTGCCCAAGTGCCCACACATCCACAGACTGTATTAGGGTGACCATAAAAATGGTATAAAACGAGAAATTCCAATGGTTGGTTAGCTGGTCATTTCTATACGCATTACAAAAAATTCATTCAGTATTACCGTAATACCGTCTTATAACTTTTTTATTTAGTTCGATATTAAATATTGGTACATGTGGATTGCATGAAACAATCGTTTTATGACTTTCTCTTGATCTTAAATATAAGGTTCGTTTTATACTCCCATATTCACTGTATTTAAGTCATATCTTAAATCTGAAATATATTTTATCTACTCTCGTACTGAAAATATTGAAAACAATGCTTTCATGAGTCTTAACGCACAGACTATCGAAATAAAACTATAGAACAGGTCTTCCATGGGAAACGATATCATAATATAACTTTTATATTACGAAATAGTTTCACAAGGAGGTGTAACTGCATTATTCTTTACATAATCTGTGGACCCGAAGCAACGCGCTTGTACGATCAGCTTTCAAGTTGTGCGCGCTTAATTTTAATATCATTTTAAGCCAATTATATTAATTATTTAATGACATTAGATAAATTAGTGTATAATACGGTACATTTTTTGACACACACTCGTATTTTAAGAATCCTTGTAAGGTGCGCAAAATTTCATAAGCCACTATAAATAAGTATTACATAACTTTCACAAGGATTATGTTTAGCCATTAAGTTCTGTTTAGAACATCAAGATAGTGTCATCATTCTTAATGTAACACTGTATTTGTTTGATTACAGAAACAAAATATTGCACTTCATATGATTTTCAACAAGCCTTTTTTTAAACTGCATAGGTGGCAGACAAGCCCACCGCCCACCTGATGGAAAGTGGAATTTGGAAACCAGGGTTCACTTTCCTACTTCTAATTATTTCATTTCAGGAGCGACTGCCGTCTGAACACGAACCGTAAAAGAAAATCCTGTGGCACAACCTCGTCTGTTTTTCGGCAGGTGTAGCGACTAGCAGGTAAGGTACCCCTTCCACCTATTTACTAAATACACACTAATACTATATATGGGAAAGTATGTGTGTGTCTGTTTGCTTGTCCATCAGTCACGGCTAAACCACTGAACTGATTTTGATGAAATTTGGTATAGGGTTAGATTAGACTGACTTGAGAAAGGATATAGGCTATGTTTGGTCGCGATAACCGAAATCCAAGCGGGCCGAGCCGCGGGTAAAAGCTAGTATTGTACAAATATAAAACTTGTTTTTTTGCACTGGTACGATTTAAAAGAGATTGGTTAATATTTTATAATATCACTACATCTCAATATCCCAAATAATGAAAAAGAAAACAGCATTTCGCTTTTTAAATATACTAGTATCATGAAACATATCCGAATTGAGAACCCATTAACTTCTTCCAGTAATAACTCGGCAAACATCGCAATTCAATTCCAATACACGTACTCAAATAACTTTATTAACTTTTCAATTCTGAAACGTGGATGGTTTTAAATATTTTTCTGTTTACATATTGTATTAACAACATTATATGCCTTATTGTATGATTATGAGTTGTGTATATCCTTGTATAGCGATTTATTTTTAATATTTTTTTTACCCATCTGGAAAGTTTTATGAAAATTTGAATAATTTTATTAGCACTATTGTTACTAGTTACTATTGTTACTAAACGTTTATGTCATTAGGCCTTAAGTACTAAACCGATGGTCACACTACTACTGGTTTCGTAAAATGAAAATCATCGTGTGACGACGATCGGAGCCAATCTCTATGTGAATCGATTGCACTTTTTTTTTCACTTTCATTCCTGATTGTACTGGCGATTCTGATTTGTGATCCCGGTGTTATGATACAGTTCAGTTCACAAGTGTTTACTCCAATTAGCTTCTCAAGGAGTCATATTACTAGGTGACGAAATAAGGAGCATAGTTTTCGATAAAGTGATTATATGATTAGACAAATTAGAAGATACGAGTATAATATATATGATGCTTGGCTCTCAGGGGTTGGGAACCCATAGAGTTATGCCAAATTAGAAGCAAATGGGGTACTATTACTGCAGAAAAGTAACCGAAACGTCGGGCTCAGTGCAAAATATATCAAATAAATCGAAATAGAATGCCTTAACATAGTTTTATTTCGAAGTGCATTTAATACAACAAATTCGTACACTTTATCTTAAGCAAATAATACTACCCGACCAACATCGCTAATATCTAATTAAATATATCTTTACGCAAAAGATAGACGTGAACTCGTTAGATACGTGTCACTTTTATCATGGTGATGTAAAGCTATATACTTTAGATACGCTTCACCCTGTGACTGTATTTACAGTGGTGTTTCAGGGTTACGTAAGTATATTAGAGAAAGCCTTGATCAACCAAGTCAATCGTATGACGCTTAGAAACAAATAGCATCCCAAAAATAGGTTACAGATATAAATTCCGTTCAAACTGAAAACGTTTTGATAAGTTTCAGTTTTCTATTTTCTATTTATTACTAGCTTTTGCCCGCGACTCCGCCCGCGGCTGTTGAAATTTTTCCTGAATTTTCTTTGCTATAAACCTCACGGAGCCCGAGACCTTTCCAACGAATGCAAAACCGTTGAAACCGTTGAAAGTGGAGTTATAGCGTCGGGAAGGAAAACCCGACTTATTTTTATATAGTAGACTAGCTTTTGCACGCGGCTCAGCCCGCGTGGAAGTCGGCTGTTGAAATTTTTCCTGAATTTTCTATGCTATAAACCTCACGGAGCCCGAGACCTTTCCAACGAATGCAAAACCGTGGAAATCGGTTCGTGCGTTCTGGAGTTATAGCGTCAGGAAGGAAAACCCGACTTATTTTTATATAGTAGATTTTCGGGTTGGATAGTTTAGGTTAGGTAACTAAAATGGAATTGCACGAAGTTACTCCTAAAGTACATGCTGAAACTAATCAAAACGTTTTCAGTTTGAACGGATTTATATCTGTAACTTATTTTTAGGATGCTACTCGTATCAGCTAGTGTTTTCTAGCTAAAACAACAAAAAATGTTATGGATTACTTCATAATAAGTCTATTTGGCAAAAGATTGAAGCTTAAATAGTGTTATAAATGAGAAAGTAAGTTTATTTTTGTAAGTAAATGGCTTTGCCAGGGATTTAGCATATCTGTAGAGCACTACAGGAATGTATAATGTTTAATTATAATCGGCTACTTTTAAAATACCTACCTATGAGTCGTATAAACAGGATCGTGTTTCCACGAGCGGAGCTGTGGTCATAAGCCATTCTTTAAATAAATTGCACAGAACCCAAAGAAGTAAAGTGCTGTTGAAATGATATTCACACATCAACTCGCTTTGAATACTAAAAGCAAATTTACATACGAAACATTAGCATTACTTAGGATATATGAAATCAGGGCTAATGACCTTCTTTGAGAGTAAATCTTGTGGTATCCATTAAAACTGTTGGACATTCCAAATAACGTATTTGGATCAAGTAATTGTTATATTATAGCTCTACTTAGTTCCCAGTTTTTCGGTAGGTAGGTATTATATCATTTAGGTAAGGGTGCTTACTCAATTCTGTTATTTAATTCATCGATAAATAACTGCGAGTTCAATAGACTTTTATATAATCTTCTGAAATATCTACACGTTTTCAAAGCATCTAGGTCATGTTTTTAAAATAAGAGTATTTTACCGTAATAAACATAGATACTTTACGGGTAGTGGAATTAGCAACTCCCATTTCTTCTCTTTGGACGCAAGGTTAATAGTTCAGAAATAGCTCATGGTGTATTTAATTTGGTTTATAAATGATGGATAGGTTTACCATTTTCATGAAATACTAGCTGTTGCCCGCGGCTCCGCCCGCGTGCATGTCGGTTATTGCTTAGTGTAGAGTCAACGCTATTTTTCTTTAAACAAAAGTAGCCTAAGTTACTCCATTTTACATCAGCTACCTACCAATAAAAGTCCTGTTAAAAGCGGTTCAGCCATTTTAGAGGTTACCTGGAACCGGAAACAGACAGACAGACAGACAAATGTTGTAAAAAATGTTATTTTGTTTTAGGAACTGTATTATATTCATATGCGTGTAGTAAAAAACGGTTATTTCAATACTACAAACAGACACTCCAATTTTATTTATATGCGTGTAGTTATAATAAAATACATGAATAAATTTCTCAGAAAATTCTTCTATGCCGAGAAAATCTAAAAAACTAATGGTCAGTATACTGACAGCCAACCATTCTGTATCAGTAACTATACCTGTAAATTCACTGGCCTGTACACTGGAGATTTATAAAAACCATTTATTTTTAGTGTAAATAACATAATTAAATAAAATCATTGTGTATTTCCTAATGAGTCCTTAAGTAGCCTCGAAAATATTACATATTCGGCGTGTGATTTCTAATAAAAACATAGTAATTGTCTTCTGCAAAGTTTCAAAATATCCAATGATGAGCTTATGATCAGTGGTCAGTATAATGGCCAAGTTATAGGGACGCCCATAATTTCTGCCTATTGGTCTTTGTTCAACATCTCTAGAACCTGATAACCTATGTTATTTCTAAAACAACTGGAAAACAAAAATTTAAGACTCATTACCTCAAAATTATTATACGAACTCATGAATATACATAATTAAAATATCTAAACAATTACAATAATTCGGTATAACTACCGAGCTTATACCGAATTATTGTAATTGTTTAGATATTTAATTAATAAAAATTAATAAAATATGTGCTATGTATTTCATTATATCCAAAAAGAAGACCATTTATTACGTGTAAAATAATATATTTTATGTGTTTATCAAAATATTAAGTTATGATACTAGTCCCAAGTCACATGTGTAATTTCTCGGTTTACTTTTTTAGACACACCCATCTGCTTTTAAACAGAAAAATACATATTTAATTAACAATATGTACTCGATTATATTTGATATATTTAATCGTTTTACTCATCTTTTTTACGAAATCATACCTTTTCTTTTATATGACCTCTGCTTGCGATGACGTTAATACTACTAGTACTACTACTACTACTAGTGAGGGTAGGTACAGTGGCCAGTTTACAGGCCGGTGTAGAAAAAGGCGCGAATGTTTATTTCCGTGCAACTTTGTCGAACGCTGGTTAGCTAATAAGCTAGTGTGCTCTATTGGCTATCGTCTATGATCATAAGATTTCATATTGTTATAAAAATCTTTGAATTACCGACCTTAATGTGACTGTCTAGTATACTGACCACTTTCTATGAGTCATCCCATAAAGGGTTAGGTAAACCATAATGTTCAGGCAGCTTAGAAGTGCCTGATATATTTAATTGGCAACAAATCAACGGTGTACACCAAGCAATGACAGAAGAAACGTCACCGGGGCATTGCGCTTTGTGGTTTAGATGACGAAGCATCTCAATTTCCTTATTGTGTTTATTTTAACTAATTCACCGAGTATGCGTGTACATTTGATGTGTTGACTCATCACGCCATAAAATGAGTTGTAAGTGCCGTTGTGTAGCGTCGGACCAGTAGTGCAAGACGAATTGTTTTCCATTCTGCTGTGATAAAGACAGCATAGACCATATTCCTAGATTTTACAGTGTTAATGCAAATTATAACTTTATAGTGGTTAGATAAATAAGTTTAACCTTTTCATATAAGTCTGTTGTTTTATGTTCTTATAATTTTTAAACCTGTTAGACCTTTTTGATATAAAGATAAGTAAAAAGTTCGATGTAACTAAAAAGACATTCAAATACTTTACACAAAGTTTGCGAAATTCATGGATGAATGAATTTAGTAAACAATTTATTTTAAATTAAAGCGGTCGGTCTTTAGTCGGTGCCCATTAATTTTAATCTCTAGTTCAGCTTCATCTGATATTCGTAGGTCACTTTCACAATGACTTTCACTCAGACGAGATTTATCGATTTTATTTAAGTATTTATGGTTTACAGAACTTCAAAACCTTCATTTATGACTGTCATGTCTGTAGATCTACAATTTTGAATAGTCAATTAGATAAAGTTTGAAATATTTAATGTCAAGGCTTCAAAAATCATGAGTTTAATGGACAATGCTGTTTAGAGACAGTAAAATTGAATAAAGTAAAAACTTTCATAAATGTTGCTTCTCAAAAAAATTCACAAACAAAACTGAATGGTAAAATATATTGCGAAACATACAGATTGTGAACGTATTCTTGATTCACCTGTCATATATAACTTTATTCTAACAGAATTATAAGCCTACCTAACTATGTATTGTAGTGAATCAGACTTAGGGGTCTGTTTAAAATTTATTTTTGGGTTTCGTGTTTACATTTTCATAAATATGCTGTTATATATTAATGCTTAGATGCTTAGCATTAATATTGAAAAGAGGTTGTTATTGAGTGATGGAGTTATGGAGTGAAGGAAGATGTCTAGTTAAAAATTCTAGGAAAAATATATTAAAAAATATTCTTATCGATATAAATAGCTTGGGAATTAAATCTTCTTGTGTGATTGAGTTCGTTCCATAGGAATTCTACCGTTGGACCGCTTAATCCACAATTAAACCAAGATATTTTGTTAGTAAAATTTATGCATTGGTTTGTGAGGGAACTCGCGTTACTAAGAATAAGAGTTTTTTTTTTTTTTTTTTTTATAAATAGGACACGTCAATTTGACTTTACCTCGCCTGATGGTAAGCTGAAGGTAAAGTCTCAAGAAAGAGGGCCACCATTATATACACGTGCCATGTTAACAATGGTGGCACTCAGCTTGACGGCCTCATCAGATGCTTTTTCACGCCCCGCTTAAAGGACCCGGGACTGTAGGAAGAGGGAAACACGTGAGCTGGCAAGGAATTCCAGGTCTTAATGGTGCGACAAAGGAAAGAGTCACCGAACCGCTTGGTTCTTGAAGGAATGTTCTGCACCGTATAGGGGTGACATCTAAGTCCTGCACGTGTCGTCCTGTATAGGAAGGGGGAGGGTGGGACTAATTGGAATAGCTCTTCAGAACATTCACCGTGGTAGAGACGGTAAAAAACTGCCAAGGAAGCAACATCTCTACGCATCTGCAGAGACTCGAGGGTACTCGTGACCTCAGGATTTCCGATAATGCGGACCGCACGTCGCTGCAACCTGTCGAGAGCATCTAATAAGTACTTAGCGGATCCATCCCAGAGATGTGAGCAGTACTCCACGCAGGAACGAATTTGTGTCTTGTGAAGAAGACACCGTTGCTCCGGCGTGAAAAACCGTCTCACTCTGTTCAGGACTCCGAGTTTACGCGAGGCTGCTTTGATGATACTCTCGATGTAGTTTTTGTTGTTCAGTTTGCAGCGAACATCCATACCGAGGATATTGAGGTTGTCCCGCAGTGGCAGTGGCGTGCTCTGAAGAGTGGGAAGGGGAAGGAAAGAAGATACCTTTGCTGTAAACGCACATGCCTGCGTCTTCTTGGCATTGAACTCGACCAAGTTCTCAGAGCCCCATTGGGAAATGTGATTCAGGATCCGGTCAAGCTCAGTGACAAGAAGCTGCCTTTTTTCCGCGATATGCGTCTGCTTATCCGCAGGACGTCCATGATAACTCCCGTGTAGGGTGCTATCATCCGCATAGCAATGAATGCTGCCGGTCGACAGCATGTCATTGATATGCAGAAGAAAGAGAGTTGGCGATAGGACAGATCCCTGCGGTACGCCGGCATTTACCTGCAAGAACTCCGAGGCTCGTCCATCACAAAGGACGCGAATACGGCGCTCCCGCAAGAAGCCGGCAACCCAGTCGCACAGTCTAGGAGGCAGACCAAAGGCTGGTAACTTGGAAAGAAGCGACTTGTGCCAAACTCTATCGAAAGCTTTGGCGATGTCAAGGCTAATTGCCAATGACTCGCCGTGCTTATCCATAGCCTCACCCCAAATATGGTTAACATACGCCAGAAGATCACCCGCTGACCATTTCGGCCTGAAGCCATATTGCCGGTCATTAATTAGGGAGTGATCTTCAAGGTGACGCATGAGCTGTTTGTTAATAATGTGCTCGAACACCTTGCACAGCACTGAGGTGACGGCTATGGGTCGATAGTTGTTTGGGTCTGAGCGATCCCCCTTCTTGGGGATCGGCTGTACATTCGCCTCTTTCCAAGCCGAAGGCACTGTACCAGAGCTGTAGGACAGCCGGTACAGCCGCGCAAGCATTGGAGACAACTCCGCTGCACATTTTTGCAGAACCACCGCTGGAATACCGTCCGGACCACTGGCTTTCCGGACATCGAGTGACTGCAACACTGCTCGGATATCGCGATGCCTGATACGAATATCAGGCATTGCATGGTCACTGACGGGCAGTGTCGGCGGCTCCATACCACAATCATCGACTCGGGAGTTGGCCGCAAAGAGATTAACCAGCAAATTTGCTTTCTCTTGCGGCTCATGGGCCAGGGATCCATCGGGATTGCGCAGCGGGGGCAGCGAAGGCTGGCAGAAGTTGGCTTGCACGGCTTTGGCCAGTCGCCAGTAGCCACGGCTGCCCGTGGGATGCTCTACTAGCTCCTGACCAAGCCGCGCTATGCGCTGGGCATCCGCTCTGACATAAGCCCTCTTGCAGGCCTTTGTGGCTCTGTTGTACGCCGCCTTGAAGTGGCCCACGTTGGGATCGCACGTAGCGCGCGCCCTGATCCAAGCGCGGTACGCAGACTGTTTATGATTAACAGCCTCCGCGCACTCGCGCCCGAACCAGGGGCGTGCCCTGCGGACACCGGCGACATCAGTGTAGGGGATATAATATTCCATGCCCAGACTGATCTCACCGGCGACAGCAGTTGCGGCCTCAGATGGGTTCTTACCTTCAAAGCAGCGTTCAACCCACGGGATGGACGCAAAATAATCACGCAGTCCATCCCAGTCCGCTGACGAGTAGTGCCAGAGACGCCGCTTCCCCTGCACGGGACGTGGGGGCGCTAAAATGGGCACCTCGGAACGGACCAGACAATAGTCGGATTCACCTAAAGCGGCGCTCACCGAAACACTGTACTGATCCGGGCGACTCGTCAGCAGAAGGTCTAGCAGATAGGGCTCATGGTCCGACCTTTTTGGTATCCTAGTGACCTCGTGTACCAATTGGGTCAGGCCATGCGCCAGAGCAAATGCATGGGCGGCTCTTCCCGCGTGGGTTGTTTTGGCGGAGCCCAACCAGATCTCGTGGTGGGCGTTAAAATCCCCCAAAAACACCAGTTCAGCGTTCGGAAACCGCTCCAGCGCATCATCTGCCGCCTGACTCAGGTATTCAAAGAGTCGAGTTGTCTCGGCATCTCCTGTATGGGAGCGGTAGAGGCACACATAGATCTGACTCGTAGAGCCATGGTCTATGTGTACCCAAAGGGTGGAAAAGGATGGGTCCTCTAGGCAGCGCAAACGGCGACAACAAACATCCGCCCTAACAAACACGCACACCCCGGCTTTTGCGCGGAAATTCTCCTCAAGGACATAGCCGGGGTAGAGTAAGTAGGTCGTGTCATCAGGGTGGCGTATTTGTGTCTCCGTAAGAAACAGCATTGCTGGTTTCGCCGTCTCCAGGTGTTGGTGGACGGCGTTGAGGTTTGTATGGAGCCCACAGATGTTCGTGGACTCCACCTCAAATAGCGAGCTCGAGGGAGAGTTTCTTGCCGCTGTGTAGACCAATCTACTGTTATTATGCGCTGCCATGAGAATGAAGAGGAGGAGGGAAGGCGTGAAAAAAGAGGCGATTGTTGTCGCAGCACAGCGTGACAAAGCGTGGGATATTGGTTTTATCTATGCATGTGAGGTATGGCGAGAGCCGACGCGCCGAACGGAAGGGCCCCCGTACCCCCCCGAGTATGGTCGCCGGGCTCCCTCGTCCGGTCACCAACCGGCACGACGAGCCATATCGGGATTATGCGCGACCTGGTGGGGCAGCCTCCCAGGGTGGTTAGTGCCAGTTGGGCCCCTGTACTATGCCGCGGGCGGCCAGCGGCACCACCGTTTCTACAGGTCTCCCTGTTCGGCGCGTCGCCCCGCGCCACCCCCCACTAGACTACGCCAAGACCCACCGGTCCCACTCGTGCTGCGACCTCAATCCCCCCTGCCCGGCTATGCACTTGCTGACCCCTGAACGCAATCCAACCGAGATTGGATTACTATGGAGGATTTTTCGCAAAAGTGCACGGTGGTACTCACCCGGTCGAAATTTGTGACAAATTTGTGCCATCAAATTTCTCGCGTAGGTTGAGGTGAAGGTTTGAATGCGTGATTTAGAATTGGGTTTCTGGCTCGTGTTGGGCATGGCGCAGTCGCCTGACTGAGGGCCATATGACTGGCATGCAGTGTGAGGTCTAAGGTGGCAAGGTGGGACCTCTGGGGAGGGCTAACATATTATTTAATTTTAGTCCACATTTAGAAACTAGAGTCGCTGCGCCATCCCGGGACTCGACTAAAACTTCCTATGTTCTTCTGTCCCTTTTCAAAATTATATCCATACAAACATTAAACCAATTGCAAAAGTGAGTAGACACTACCTGCGGACACCTATATATAACTTGCTATTATGGATTAATAAATAAAACACAACATTGGAAATTCCACTAGACTAGATCATTGGCCAATCACTTCTTTTAGTTAAACTGAGAATATTTTCATATTTTCAAAATTTTATCAATTCGAACCTTATTGTTCCAATAGGGTTCATAGGGTTTCAGTATGTACATATTTTTTTATATTAACTTCACAAAAAAAAAAAAAAAATATTCGTGATTCCGAACTAATATACAACATTTTTAATATTTAACAATTGGGCCCGTATTTTAGAACGACACTCAGTCCTGAATTTAGACTTATTCGAGAACAGATTGTGAGGCAGATTGACAGATTAACAACCACCAGATTAATTTGTATATATTGTATAGACAGAGAACTGAGTATACTATTCTAGAACATGAAAACAAAGTCCAAATAAATAACTCGTATGTTTCACTATTCTGAAATACCTTAAACAACTTCAATGAAATCCAATCGATGGCTATCGTTCCCTATTCCGTTGTATCTCTACTACAGCTGGCCGGCATGAATGCTGCTAACCCACCACGCAGACAGTTATGTCGATGTCTTACTTCGAATTGGATTAGACGTTTTGCGGTCACAGTTACACTACTCACCCTTTTTTGTTAGTGAGCTGTAAGTTTGTGTTTGCATTTCTGGACCGAAATGATTAAAAGCATATTCAAGGGATTTGATAATATCAGGTTATAATATTACAAACTTGAAAGTTTATGAAAATGGCATAATTTAATTTTTAATATAGTTCCACCACTATATATTTGTAAAAAAATACACGAACAATAAACAATGTTTGTACGCGCATAGCTCCTTTATTTGTAGACGGACTAACAAAACTCTGTTTTTTCCGGAAGAGGTTTATTCCAAAATGCTCCCATTTAAATTTCGTCAAGATTTGAAGAATTTCAGAGACAGACCTCGGAGCTCTTCAATAAAAACCAGGAAATCAGCGGCGATTGATGCAATCGCATATTGTTGCAATGTCTTCCCATTATACATCATAACACAACACCTGTATCTTTTGAATGAGTACGTAGAGGTGTTTAGACTATTCAGCGATATTTTTTAGTGTTAAGGTATGCACTGAATTTAAAACCAGATGGGTATTATAGTTTGCTATGTTTTTATTTTATTTTATTGCATCATCATCATTATCCTTGCCTCGAAGCTTTCACCTCGGAGGCATTTTTCCAGTCTAACTGCGCTGCGGATGAATTTCGATATTTTCCGTAGGATGACTGCCATCTGACCTTCCCAACCCATTGGCGATATATTGCCGTCAGGCCAGTGTGATTTTATAGGGTAATAGTTGTAAAAATAATATCTTTTCATACCAGACTTCGTACATTTATTACTTGAGGTTAGCATGGACCCGTAGATCTTAGTTGGACCTACATGCATGCACTTTGTGCTACAATGCGTACATTTTGCAAATTATTGGCATTCAGTAACAATATAAATTACAATGACGTTTCTAATAAACGAAACAACAAATTGCCTGTAAATTAAATTTACTCATTCGTTTCTGCCATAATTATAAACAAGATGCCTGTTCTTGCAGTTAAAGTATTTGCTTAGTAATTTACATTTTATATTTAATGCAATTAGTTCGTAGTTCTGTCGAAGAACTTTAGAGAAGCATGATAACTTCAGTTTTGCATACATCAGCTTCACATTAGTTATACCTCTCGTAATTTGTGTAAGGAAGTGTTAAATGGCATGGTATTTAATGTTTGTATATACTCAATTTTGAATTGAGTACATACTAACATATAATGCAGATTTTTTTAACGAACCATTACAGTACACACAATAGGAATTTCCATAACAATATAATAATTAATAAGATATTTCAAATTCTCTTTTAACACGTTGTTAAGTATGAAAATAATCTCAATTTATCGAAGTGTTTTTATTTTTAACTATTTTCAGTTATCTGGGGCAAGTTATTTATGAGTATCAAGTTTAGAACGCGCGAACGCTTCTTCGAATCTTCTTGGATAATTTTAGACATCGATATAGTAAAAAGTTCACGCAGCTTATCGTTGAAAGGCATTGTACTTTTTTCTGTTTATCTATAGATTTAGGTTGAAACCTCCTAAAATAGAGCGTTTTTGGCACCTAAAGTCTACTGCTAAATAAAACGCCACAAGAATGAGTTATGAATTTTAACACTTTTATCAGTTGTTTACATACTAAACTCATTCAGGTTTAATGAATTTATTTCTCCAAAGACTTACATGTCACTTATTGAGAAACAATAATTATTAATACACAATGTACTAGCAATAGTTCGTTCGTTTTGATGACTAATATTAACTCGTAATAATGATAATACGAGTTAATATGTCTCGATAACGTATTGTGCTAACTTACTTTTAAATATATGAAAAGAAGTAATATTTTTTATAGATGAGGGTATTTTGTTATAAAGTTGTGCGCCTTCGTAGGTAAACATTCTTTTTCCGTAGTTCGTGCGTATCTTCGGCAGCGCAATAAAACTTGCTCGACGACTACTTCGGCTAGTAAGTTCCTTCAATTTTTTGAAGGCTAAGTTAGTGTGGAGTAGGTTATGCAAAATTTTTCTAACAAGAATACACGTATTATAAATATATAATTGTCTAATATTCATTATTTTGGTTTCGGTGTAAATTTTAGATGTAGGTGTTAGGTAGTTATAATGGAATAATGTTTTAATTTATTTATTTTGTACGATTTGTAGCTCCGATAATTTTGTTTTGGCAGCACTACCCCAAATTTCTATTAGATAGAGCAAATGTGGTTTTATTAGTGAATTGTATATAGTATAACGTATCCGACGTGGGATACAGCGAGCAATGTGCCGAAGAGATCCTATTAGGGAAGATAATTTTTTTCTTATGTACTCAATTTGGATATTCCACGTCAGACCACTATCTATTCTAAGACCGAGATATTTTTCAAATGATTTGTTTTGTATAGCTACATCGTTAATATTTAGAGGTTCATATGGTGTGATTACTTTGTTTTTTGCTTTGAAAATTACATAACAAGTTTTAGAAATATTACTAGTTAAAAGATTGCTTTGGAACCAAGAGAATAAAGTATTTAAATCTTCTTGAGCCTTGGTGATAATTTGTTGTATTGACGATCCAAAATAGAACAAACATGTGTCATCAGCATATAGAGTTATGTGGCCATGTAGACCCATATCGCGAACGCTATTTATGTAAATAAGGAAGAGCAGGGGGCCCAGCACTGATCCTTGTGGGACACCACACGTTACAGGGAGGGATTCACTTTGAGCATCACCAATTCTGACTATCTGGAATCTGTTTTTTAAGTAAGAGCGAAACATCTTAAGTGCCGTTCCAGTGATACCTATACTTTCCAGCTTGTTTATAAGTAGGTTATGACTAACCGTGTCAAAAGCTTTTTTTAAATCAATGAATATGCCTAGAACAATATTTTTATTATCTATATTGGATTTTATTTTTGTTACTAAATCAATAGTTGCCGAAAGTGTGTTACTTTTACGTCTAAAGCCGTACTGGCGTTCAAAAATAAAATCAATTGAATTTAAGTAATCATTTAATCGTTTGTGTAGGATATTTTCTAATATTTTGGAAAGTACAGGTAACACTGAAATTGGCCTATAGTTTCCTGGGTCAGATTTTATTCCCGATTTATAAATCGGGGTAACTTTTGCTATTTTAAGAGTCTGCGGAAATTCTCCAGTTGACAGCAGTTTGTTGAAGCATTTAGACAGGTTGCTAGCTAGTAAATTTTTTATACACTTAATAACTTTGGTATTGATTCCATCTAAGCCTGCACTAGAGTTCGAATCAAGTTTATTTATTAATTTGATAATTTCATCCGTGCTACATGGCTCGAGTATTGATAAGTTGGATGACGGTAAATTAGATGGTAATTTTGTGAGAGTACAGTGTCCGCAATTTTGTGTTATTTCAAGTGCCAAAAGAGGGCCTATCGTGGAAAAATATCTATTGAATTCTTCACAAATATCTAGGGTATTAGTTATTACTTTATCTTTAATTATTAGTTTCGAAGGCACACAACTTTGTTTAATTTTATTATTAGCTAAATTGTTTATCAACTTCCACATTTTTCGCGGTTTACTGGTACATTGTGTAAATTTCTTATAATAATAGCTGTCTTTTGTGTCTTGAATTAGGTTGGCAATGTAGTTCTTAGTTGATTTGTACTCTTTTTCTATAGCTTCGTTATGTGGATTCGTTTTAAACTCCGCCCATAGATGATTTCTTCTATTGATGCCATCAATTATATCCTTATTTATCCAGTCATCTCGAGGTGTGTTTAGTATTTTGGTCTTTGTTATCTTATAGTTGTGTATATATTGCTTTATATTATTTTCAAGAGTGGCATAGTCGTCGTTATATTCATCTAATCCAGATTGTTCTATAGAGTTGTACAATTCAGTGTAGTTAATAGCTTCGTAATGAAAATATGTTTTTTTGAGAGGTTTAATTGTTTTCATTTCAACAAATATCTGTTTATGATCAGACATGGCAGATTCAATGATAGCCATGTGAAAGTTATTTTTACATAGGTTTGTACTGACATGATCTAATATCGATTTCCGAGAGGTCAAATGGCGTGTGCAGTGCTTTTTATTAATTTTGTTCAGTATTTTATGTTTGTTCTCATTCAACAGTGCTTGATATTGCTTGGATTGCTTATCTTTCATTAACAGATCAATATTAAAGTCTCCAAAGACAATTGCTCTATT
This sequence comes from Eilema caniola, assembly GCA_949126895.1. Classification (NCBI taxonomy): domain Eukaryota; kingdom Metazoa; phylum Arthropoda; class Insecta; order Lepidoptera; family Erebidae; genus Eilema; species Eilema caniola. The sequence goes on along the minus strand of OX421460.1, from coordinate 6,629,723 downwards.
TCTTTTTTGTAGTTGTGAATCGTAAACCTCCAGAAAGTTTCTAAAATTAGTGTTGCCGGGATTGTATACCAGTCCAATATCTAGTGCGTACTTTTCCAGTCGTATCCATAAGTAGTTGTTTCCGTCAGTATATTATTCTGATTCCGCAAGGCTGTGCTCTAAGGTGTTATGTATATATGTAGATACGCCTCCTCCCTTTGCACCCGTACGATAGTTGTAATAGTGTGAATAGTTCGGTAGTTGTAGTTGTAGGGCTTGTTCTTCATTTCGTATCCAGGTCTCTGTTATTAGGATAATGTGTGTTGTCACCGGTATGGAATTTATAATGCACTTCAGTTCATCAAATTTGCCTTTTTTACGGATACTGCAGGCGTTTAGGTAGAAGAAAGTGAGTCGAGATTTGGTGGTTTGTATTTGCCCATAGTTTTTAACAATTTGGTAGGTATTTCTGGTGGGGTGTGTTGTAACGTTTAGATGGTTGAAATTTTTGGAGTCGTTTTTATAATATTTGGTGTACCATTTACGTATTTAATAGTGAGGTTAGCTTCTCCGTTATTGACACGGTTAGCTAACTCCTCTTTTAGACATTGTAGAAATTTCTGCTGCGCTGGAGTTTGGTCTGAATACATTTTTATGTTTTCTGGTACTTTATGCTTATTTCGTAAGAGTTGTTTTGCTGGCCCAGGTGTATCAAAGCATATTTTGACCCTGCGATTTTTTGCTGCATCATATTTTCCAATGCGCACTATTTTTATCGGTTTTGGAGCATCTTTGTACGCAGTTTTTATAATATTAATAGCATCGATTTCATCTTTAGATGAGCGTTCCTCAGCACTAAAGGATGCTTGTTCAGGTAGACCCACAAGTATTATATTTTTGTCTCGTTCATTACGCTCTTTTAATTCGCGAATCATTTGTTCATTTAATTGCAGTCGAGAAACGCTTCCTTCCAATGATGTTGGTGCATATGTTGATTTGGATTGATTAAGATTCGATTCTAATGAGCCTAATTTAGTTTCGCTATGAGATATTTTATCTTCAAGTTGTGTTATTTTCACTTTGATGTTATCTTGTTCCCTTGACAAGCATAGCGATGCTGTTTTAATGTCATTTATCTGAGCTTTTACTTCCGTTATATTCTCTCGAACTAAGTTAGCAGTTTGTTCGTTGTTCGATTTAATCTCGGCTATCTTAGTTTTAACTTCGGTTATACTATTTTGCATTTTTTCCATAATTTTCTCGTTAGAATCAACGTATTTTTCCAGAACAGAGGTCATTCACACACTATATTGTATGAAAACATGCTATATTTAAACTTCTTAATATTTGTAGATGTGTGACTTTTCGATTACATTGCATACTTAAGTTTTGATCTAAGCTAAGTTAACACTAATAATGCTCTTGAAATTTCATCTATACCTTACTATAGAGGAAGTGAACTCCTAATTATAATATTATATTAAAGGCAGTCTTACATAGGTAACAAAAACTTTACATTTAATTATCTGTACGTTTTGATAGCTGGTACCCTAAAACCCATCAACCTCATCAACACCCGGTACATAAGTATCAACAGCTTAAATATCGATACTGAATAATACTGCAAACTTAACATTTAGTTAAACATGCGATATGTGTGATTCATTCCACTGTATAAACTGTTAAATGATTGAAGAGTAAATTGGCAAAATTATCATTACAATTAATTTGAACCTAATTTTGAAAGTAACAAACCTCAATTTCGTTGAAACAGTATTGAGCTATTTACTTTAGTGTGATGTTTACAAACTTAACTCTGTAGTTAATGAAGGTCTTATCGCTATTAAAGTAAAGCTTATATTGCCTTAACAAAGTCATTTTTGGTGATGCAATCCGCAACTGTAGCACGTTTACCGTGTATCGCAAACGATTTATGAGTTACATACGAATCTGTTCGGTTAATTAAAAGGACGTGTGTATAAATATTTGTCTTTTATCGTTTCAAAGAAATTACGCGGTTAGTTTCTGGTTGTTCATTGTTAAGTTATTAGTAGATAATTAAGATTCACTGTATACTGCTGCCCCATTAGGTTTTAAAAGCATATAGGTAGGACACGAAGGTATTTCCGTACAAATGGCCAGTCCGTCTGGAGAAGTATCTCCGCCCTACAGAATACCGTTTCCATAATAACCTCGTGTTGTGTTCTCGGCGATGAGTAGGGTAGCCAAAGCTCGCTGGAGAGTTTTTATGCTGTCAGTTAGAAGACCAAAGGCTATTCCTGCTTTGTCTCCTATACTAACGGCAGAGAAATTCTGTGTTTACAGGGTCGGCAGCACGAGTGTTACTCGGTGGTTTAAAAAAAATAGTATGCTAGGTATCTAGTTTCTAGTATATTTTTGAAGGGAAAACTTCTTTAGCGGCGTTGGATGGGTAAAAAGTGTTAAACTCGCGTCAGGATCGCTTGACCTTTGAACCGTAACCGACGACTGACGTCATACAACATTAGCTACAGCTGACTTTTTTAAGCAGTTTGATCATAATTTTTGGTATGGGGACCGCCCTGGTGCAACACCATTTAATACCTTCTATGTAAAAAAGATATTATTTTTCAAAGAACAATGGCAGCCTCCCATACATATTTTTATTTGAGAATTAAATGATGCGTCTTTAAATGAAAAAAATACTATTTAATACAGCGTGATTACTTTTTCACTACGTACTAGATTTTGACTCTTGAGAAGGCCGAGTATAATAGATATTCGGGCTTGAACATTTTGTAGGTTATATCTTTACATCACCTTAAATGTGTCAATGTTTTTAATTAATGGCATACCTATATACACTGAGGTAAACAATTAAATCAATACTTATATAGGTACTAAATTTTTGTTTATATTTATGTACCTACCTACCTACATGAATCACATTTCGCCAACATGATTTTCAGTCCCATTTATGTGCAAATGCCTATGTCGGTAAATCCTTTTTTCTTACTTGCCTATTTCAAGATGTTATGAATTGGAACTTCTAAACTAGTTAACATAACACACGTAGGACACGACGGTATTCCCGTCCAACTGAGCAGTCCGACTAGGGAAATACCTCCGCCCTACAGAATACCACGGCCATAACAACCTCGTGTTGTTTTCCCGGCGGTGAGTAGGGTAGCCAGAGCTCACTGGAGAGTTTTTGTGCTGTCACTGGGAAGACCAAAGGCTATTCCCGCTTTGTCTTCTATACTGGCGCCACAGAAAGTCTGTGTTTACAGGATCGGCAGCTTAGTGTGACTTTCCTGGTGTTGCACACGTCCATAGGCCACGGTAATCACTTTCCATCAGGTGGTCCGTATGCTTGTTTGCCACCTCAGTAGTTTAAAAAGAAAAACCGGCAACAGCCACCCACGCGCTACTCGCCGTCACGTCATGTGTTTAATCTTCAGAGAGTGAGAGAGAGAGAAGGGCAATCTTTATCATTCTATTAGTTAAAAGTTTAAAACATTATATTAGTATATAAAAGGGTAAAAAATTAAAATTATTTTATTTTAAAGTAAGTTTATTCATCATCTTCTCGGACAATAATTGAATCAAGAAATTCTGCCGGTGCTGAAATATTTTGTTGACGTCTGGCCCATCCCAAATACCAAACAAGCGTCATCACATGAGCACAACAGCCTACAGTGCGACGACCAACCAAACAATTGCAGCAATATTCTAAGATTCCTGCCCGGCCTGGAATATCATTTAGTATTAAAATATACACAAAGTATTGTTTATTGCTAACATGGCGTGACTTTATTTTACCTCTTATTAACGTGGTCATGCCAGAACTTCTAAGATTATATCGAGTGGGATCAATCTGTTCACTACACACTTCAATTCTGTAGCCTCCATGGAAACGTACATGCTCGCCATAATATGAGCGTGCTTGTCTTATTTGGTACGTTTCCAAGGCAAACAAAATTAAATCCCTATATTCCAGGGTTGGGAAGTATAATATATTATTTTCATCCGCTGTAATATTTTCAAAATGGGATGACCTTCTGTTCATATTTATGAACTGGACCATGTCAGCCAGGTTATTATTTAAAGCCATGCGTTCTCTTATAATTTCCAAGCTTTCATTCGCATAAATGTTGTCATGAAAGCGAACACCAAACTTGTTAAGGAGAGCCGCTGCTATTTGGAATGTCTGCATCATGTGTGGCAGAGACCTATGGAAGTATTCTTGTCTGAAGAGTTTAAAATCTCTTTTGAAATGACCATTTACAGCCTCTACCACCCATCGACAAATAGTAACGCAGCGGTTACGGTTAGCTTGAGCTGTAGTTAATTGGTGTTCACCTTCTAAAAGAGATTCTGGCATACATGGTCTATAGCCACATCCCTCTAATAAACTAATACTGTCCCTAAAACCCCGGTCTAAGATGAACACATCGCCTTCTCTGAAATATGGCCTTAGAGAACCCGTTGCAGAAAAAAGGTTGGCCATTATTTCAGCGTCTGATGTAGTTGCTTTATATGTACCAAAACAATCAACAATATATCCATCACATGCAACAATCATAAATGGCTTTAATAAATTCCTGTATTTGTGCAGAGAATAACTCTGTTTCTGGAACATATAATTTGAGCTCTTATGTATGTAAATGTAGGTGCCATCACATATTACAATGGCATTGCTGCCATTACCGTATAATCCGTTTGGGATCAACATATTATGTTGTAATAATTCCTCTCGTGTCATTTGATTAATTCCCAGGTGCTCAGGAACAAAATCTTGTACTAAAACCTCCCTCACTTTATCCATTAGACATTCTAATGTGCGACGTGGTACTTCCACCAATGTTGAAATTCTCTCATCGGAATCACCAGTCCTCATTTTCAATAGCAGCGCTGCCAGACCTAGACTGCCTCTTTTTATTTGTGTTATTCTAGGTACTTCTTCAAGTAAGAGATTGAACTGTTCTTTAGTGTACCCCACCCAATATTCAAATACTCTGTTGTCCATATCTTCTAGATTTTCAAAGTCAATTGCTGGACTAAATGAATTAACAAATGAAAACACATGTTGTATTTGGTCTGCGGTAAATGAGTCAATACTATTTTCTTATTCAAATAGTGTCTGCCATGTATTACTCCTTAAATGTTCAGCACAAACACGAGCTAGGTTTGGTACATAATAATGGTGATTGTGAAGAATAATTGCACGCAATTTATCTGATATACCATGCAATGTGGTACTATTGCAGTTAGGGAAAACACAATGATTATTTGAGTTGGCCGCTCTTCTGTACTCAGGTAATACTATTGTATGAGTTGCCACAGGTTGAGATATCTCTTGTGATACTGCTGTTGATTCCTCTATTGCAATATTACTGCTACTAGGCAATGGTCTAGTATCATCAATATGGGTCATACGGCGTACCTCTCTTTGAGTGCGTAACCAGCATGGGTGGCACACACGATCAGATGCTGCTATCTGAAAATAAAGAACACTATTTTAATTTTCAACACTCAGAATTAAAACTATATATGCATTTTCCTATCATATCTATTCACATTTAAATGCATAACACAGACTGCTTTTTCCATGCATAACGTTTTTTAAATATTTGATGGGACCTTACATATGAAGCTAAGATGATGATGACGATGAAATACCATTTTATTGTTTTTAAAAATATAATATAACCAACCTGTCTTGGCGCTATTCTGCTTTCTATAATATTAATCATGGACTGCTGCAGTTCAGACGGATTGTCCCTCAATATTTTATCACTTTGACGTCGTAAAATGGAACAACCACATAAAATACACACATTAGTATGGCCATGGTGGCTAGGTCCAGCTTGTGGTTCATCATTTTGATTGGCTTCTTGCTGCAAATTAACATTCACGCTGTACATAGCCAGATCTCTACATGCTTCACATACATAGTCTTCATCAGTGATCTGAAAAACAAAACATAGTAATATAAAAACTCAGTTTTAATGTTTGTATTAATCAAGCAATGTGATGTTCTGCTTTCTAAATAAATTGAATGGTATAACTCATATGAATGGTTTTGGGATCACTCAACTAGTTTCTAATGTAAAAGGTATGCCTAATAAAAGTAATAAATCTCAATACTTACGATTCGGGGATACACCCAGCTACAAAGTAAAGTGGTAACTCGGGTATCAAGTTCCAAGGCTTGATATCGGCGCAGTGTATAGACGCATATATTGCAATTGATGCATAGAATACGGGTTGGCCTACCACGTCCTCCCATCTTGGCGGCAGCAAACAAGTTTCAAAGCAACGAGATCCACAGAATAGGCAAAATCGGAATCCAATATACAAACAGCACAGTCACTCGGGTAAGTATCGGTATCAGAGTCCGTAGGAATGCAGGGGGTCACAAATGGGAAAGATCAGAGTCCTTAAGCAGTCCGGGTCACAATACACTTTAAAAAACGGTATAGATGATCGAAAAATTCGAAAACACTCGCCACGACAAAACAACAGCGCAAACGTCGAATGTTGCCATAGTCATTTTTTTTTTGCAATGGATATAAAACTAAAAATAATTACAAAGTAGACTTTACTACACATTTTACGACCTGTTAGAATAGCTGCAAAATGGTAACACTGAGTTGATAAGGAAATAAATTAATCAATTAAGCTCATAATAATTTGTCTTTCTTTTCCTCGGCCCTTATTAGCTTAGACGATAATTTCGTAAAACGTAGATATTTACTAGAATCATTTTGCTATTAATGACATTTTAAGACGCTTAAATTTTAGTCAAATATGATTTCGCCATTGTTCTTTCAAAATTAATCTTCAGGAATCAAAATATGTCTAATTAAGTTCAAACAATATTGTAGCATAAGCTTACGCAGATGGTGCTATTGGAGAAACTACATGTCTTTAGACAGAATTAATTAACAAGCTTACCGCCTGCTCCTGCACTGCATATACAATATTATTATGCTTGTTAATCTTTCTAAACATACTGTTAATTTGTATGTCGTAATTTATATTTAAACCAAATAAATTATCACACAGTATTCATTCGCTCATTCGCTCTCTAATTAATTCGTGTATTCCATTCATTCATACGTTCATAGATTAATTCAATCAATCACTTATTTATTCATCAATTCATTCAAGAACAAAATTATTGTGGGTGAAGATTTTAGTGGCGACCGCTTACGGGCAAGCGTAGTGTAGGATGCCCAACGGCCAGATGGAAGGACGACCTCATCAAGATCGCCGGGAAGCGCTGGATGCGGGCTGCTTTAGATCGGTCGTTCTGGAAGTCTATGGGAGAGGCCTATATTCAGCAGTGGACTGTGTGTGGCTGATATGATGATGATGATATGGGTACACTAATTGAAGCAAAGGCCTTGGATGCAACCGGGTATTTGCATTATCACGTAACGATTATTTGGTAAGATCTTTATTGCACATGACATAACATTCAAATTGAAAATCACACAGGTATATGTACACATCTATCAGAACATCACTAAAACTAGCTTGTCCTATAAAATATTACAAGAACACTCACTTTATAAATAGAATAGGTAATGGGTTGCAAGTGTCAATGCAGAACTCAGTATACATATAGTCGCCAACATCAATAGAATCTAAGTAAATATTAAACCTCAACTACACTTCTCTAGTACAGTTTGAATAGCTATAATGTTACAACTAAAATTTCTCTTCAAATTACTACGAGGTAACTTGTAATGCTGAGTTTAAACTTTCAATGAGTCGACCTTGAATTGTAGCACTGTGGATAGGCATATTTATTATTTTAAACATTTATGTTAGCTTTGCGTTCGACCATCATGTAAAAATTATATTATAATGGTTGTAGTACTTAAATCATATCATATAGTATGTAATGAGTCGGCCTTACGATGGAAAGCTTCTGGGTACGTATCGTAGTTACCAACGTGAACCCACTCATCGGTCAAGAAATTTAACGTCAGCTGGAGGGGTCAAGGTTTATCTGTCTCAACATCGCGCTAATTCCTGTTAAAATGATTATAGGAACATTATTATGGAACGTGTTAATTTTAAATTCAATATTTCGCGAGTAATGCGCCTTTATGCAATTCTGTCAAACTACACACTTGCCACGTTTCCACGCTGGATAGCGATGACCAGCCTCTGCACCAGGAACGATCTGGAGCCGGAGTGAATTGTGCGACTAAGGTGGCTGGCGGCTACAGTGCTGACACAAGTAACCATTCTTCTTGCCATTCTTTCAGGGCACCAAAGTTAGCCCATCAGGACTCTAGCTCTATTAAACTAATAGCAACAACCACTCGCTAATTGTTTATTTTTCTTTATCCTAATAACCTATTTAACATCTGATATACATTGTTTGTCTTCCCATCACAAAAGTTTGCCGAGTCATGAATAGGCGTATGTTACGAACATAAAGTTTGATGCTCGTTTTGAATCTCGTCCAAAAAGTTCCCTAATACTGGCATATGTTGACTTTTGTGGAAGAAAACGCACAGTTAGCGAAAATAAAGGTTGATATTGATAAAACATTTGGCTACTCCTATGTTTGGAAGATGTTTCCTTCAAAGTATATGTAACATAGTTTTATTTAATTGAAATGGATAAAATATGAAGGAGAATGTAAGCTCTCATTTATTACAAGCAGAAACGGTTCCATGAAAAAGTTGGAAATATGTAAAAACGTGAGACTGAAAACTATACTTCAATATTTTAATATCTACCTATATCACACTTCACGGTTCATTTATTTTAAATCAAAATTAGAGCTACAATTTGAATATAAAATAAACGAAGTGTGCGTTCTTCAAAAACAACGCTTTTGTTAAAAAAATGAAGAACTAATCACCAAATCATCGATTGATGTTAGTTAATAGGAAATGTTGTAGACAGACAGAAAACATTACTGTTGTTATCTGATTGATTGTGGCAGTAAAATATGTTTTTAAATAGACATTACTGGCCAAGCTTTTGAAGACTTTACAAACAAACGTGTATGTTAATTTAAAATAAATGTTTCTGGAAAACTAAAACAGCGTTTTTGAAGTTAGTGGTTTTGTTTTTCGTTGTTTCGACGTCCGCGTCATTAGGAAGAATTTATTCATATTCCAAGTAAATGCCTGTACATAATCCGTTCTTTTATCTTTGAAATGTATGCGATAATAACTAGAAAACGCTCTGATGATAGTAGCTGGAATAGATTTAATACGTAAGGTAGAGAACAGAATACTGCGAATTTACTGATCCAATGTTTTTTCTTTAAGAGGATACCAAATTTCTAAGCTATATTTACTTTGGGTCAAGATAGAACTGTGTAGAATGTCGTGTGACATTGACAATGTAAAGTGCCTACTATGCCGCTACTATACAAAACTTACGCAGTAAGTAAATAAAAAAAATATATTCACATAGTAGACATTAATTGAGAGGTCCTGGGTCCTAAGTAAACCTCACCTGGAAGCCACCTGCCGATGGACCGCCTACGGATTGACGAATGAGGCTCTGGTGCAGTTTTCTATTCAAGTTTGTGCGTCAACGGCTTACATACCTAATACAAATGTGACCTTTTGACTGTGTCCTTACATAAAATACCTTCTAATATGTACTAAATATTTCTATGAGTGTTTGTAAACCCCACGGTTGTCAGCTCCCTGGGGATAGTGGTTTTCCTTCCTGTTATTGAATCAGAGAAGAAACAAAAGAATGTGTGTCTTAAGTTTAAATGATGCCCGCATATCTTCAGTTTAGAACTGCCTATCCTGTTCAGTGAATCTAAGATTTATTTAAAGCAAAGTTTTAACTGCAAATTAATAGAACAGCCCCACGATTCAGGTTTAATAATATCAACTCTGTAGCTGAGGTTATAGTTTATAGTCAAGAGTATAACAGATTATCGTCGGAGATTTCGATGGAGTTTTGATTCGGATCTGCATGACAGAGGAAGTTTCATCGCCCTTACAATGTTGAACATTAAAATTAACCAACTTTATTTTGAAATCAAATAATATTTGTATAAATAGTTCTTCATTTTTTATGATTCGGTTCACACTTAAACATAATTCATATTTTATTTAAAACCTTTAATAAAAAATCAAAGTGGGAATTGACCCCAAGAAGATCTCCGATGTAGAAATAAGCACACACGCATATATTTATCGGCGCATTTAAACTGTATGGTGCGATCTGTCAACTATTTAACAACTCGTAGCATGTATGCCCTTCCACTACTAATCTCGTGATTCAATATAGTGTTGTATATTAAAAAAATTACCACGGAAACAGGTACACAAAAACTATTTTTTTTGTGTAAGTCTTCAAACCTAATAAATGAACTCTAAATATCCATCACATTGGTTGCACTTTGTATTGTTTGCTCAAAACTCAAAGTACTGTTTGCTTCTTCATTGAGATATAATCTATCTATTGGTAGATAATAAGGGCAGGTGGATACTTGAGTAGGGTTCCGTAACTTAACTGGGCATAATGAAGTCAATTTTAATAATAGTTCAGAGCAGTCAATCGACCCGTGTAATACGGTCAAAATGTCGGTGTCATTGGCTATCTTCTAAAGAAAGATTGAGGAAGTTATCGCAAAATGGTAACTATTTTAACTATATATCATTATTGTCATTTTGTACTAGAATAGGGAAATTTAAGTAGAAAATTAAAGGAAATAATAAAAGAATATATAATAATAATAATAATCTTCTTAGATTAAATAAAATTTCTAAGAGATGTAATCATTTTTTAAGCAAGCGTATGTTTAAAATCTAAAATTAAACACCGAAAAATACTGAAACAAGAATGATAGCAGAAGGGATTTATTAAATTTCTAGCGATTCAGGATTAACAAATGGTTGCCTCAACTGTCAAATTTGTTTTGGTCTTTTAGTTAATTGCTCAATAATATATGTTAACATTTTTGGTAGCTCTTGCTGTAGTTTTTATTCATGTTGTTTTGTTTTAACTGTTTTTATTCTAAAAATTATAATATAGTACGTTTTAAAATACTCACTGGTTACAATACTGGATATAGGCTTGTACGATCATCACAAACGGCAAGTTGAAGTTGTAATTAAAACATATATGCATGTAATAAATAAATAATTCAACCAATAAGCATTAGTAACTTAATTAAATACATAATTCCGTTCAAGCCTCGGACCGGTAACCTTTCTAGATTTCGACAAATTCTCGTTTCCGTATTATCACTGCGCAGTGCGATTTAAAAAAAGTGCGATTTAGAAAAGTAGTACGTTCAAATCTATAATTTAGATCCAACCAAAAAAAAGTTTACATACTTAACCAAAACTCGATCCTGAACTAAAAAGAAGTATCAAATAAGAAAGGTATTTACTTGACAAACATTCTGTCCAACTTTGATCGATTGCTCTCGATGTATCCTTAACAAATATTACAGATTCTGTTTGCTTCCTTACGAGATATTTCACCAAAAATAGATATTCACGAGACAAATTCTCAAGTTTATTTTGGACCAGCTATTGCCTGCGGCTCCACCCGGGTGTAATCCGTGCCATTGTTCTACAGGAATCTATTACTGGAATAAAAAGTTGCCTATGCGGTACTCTAGACTATTAAAATTGTCTAATCTTCTTTTTCAGGCTTTCGCCTTAGAGTTTGAAGTCCACTTACGGCTTCTTCTGTTTTTCGTTTGGCTTTCAATGTTCAATGGAATGCGACTGCCATGTGACCTTCTAATCTGAAGAGAAAACCCTGTGCCAGAGGCTCGTTAGTAAGTACACCGGCTTGCAGGTGTATTGGGTTTCGCCATTAAGGTGTCGGAATACTCAGTAAACCAGAATTATTTTTATAGTAATATTTGCATACTTATAAAAAAGTGACTTTGTATTCTTATGAATATAAAGCAACAGCCTGCAAGCATTTTATTTTACAATTTAACGATTACACCTATAAATGGTTTATTTCGCTCGGTACAGGGGGTCTTACTACTATTAAATATCTTATTAACTACACTTCAGTCCACGAAGACATCCTTGGCATTCTGCCGACAAAGTAAGCGGCCTATATCAAAAAAGCATCTCCTACCACCTATAACTTATCGTTTTATGAACAACTTTTCGGAGAAAATAAAATAAGAGTGGGTATTTTTTATTTAAGTCTACACGCAAAGTTTACGTCAATCATAAATAAATAAAAAATATTCGAGGACATATTACACAACGCCATCTGGAGAAAAACTAATTCTATACATACGAGAAATTGTTGCGACCGTACTTGTACTCGTATCAATCAGTTTGTGCTTGTAAAAATCTAAAAGCGGCCAGAATTTTTTCACGCACGATTGGATAACTGCTCTATGGTTGTATGTTCCAAACCATAGGCAGACTCATAGGTTATAAGTTCTCCAGCGTAAAATTATATATAAAATGTGCTTAAAGATATAAACCTGATATAAAAATCGACCATTTAAGTAAAATATTTTAAACTACAACAGACACTGAAATGTTAAAATAACTGTATCAAACTATTTAAAGACTAACTAAATGTAAAAGTGCGCTTAGCACTTCATAGTCATATATTTCAATCAGTTATAAGACAAAAATTAGTCATTTGATGATTGCTGTAAATTTTCAGGTCTGCTTAGTACCGTAATCGTCGTTACCGTACCATAATCCGAAGTTAGATGAAATACTGTATTCACGAGTGGCTTTCAATTTGAACAGTGCGCTGTATTACCGAGAACTTATTTGCACAAGTACTGCTTACTAAAACCATTCTACTTTTGTAATTCACAGTATTAAAATTTTAGTTTTAAGCATGAATTAATTTAAAATACTGGAGAAAACTCGAGGGTTACAAAAACTGAGGATTAAGTACTGTGACGTAAATTGGGAGAGGGCTAGAAAGCAATAGCCTGATTGATAAACTGATGAAAGTAGAAGAAGCGTAAGAATGAAGCGTGCCAGAATTGTAGCAAGTGGAATTGTCGATTTAATTAAAAAATAAAAAATCGGTCTAGGCGGGGTTTGAACCCTGTAAGGCAAAGATCGCGGGTTCAAACGCCGCCTAGGCCGATTCAGTTCTTTTTATTTAAATCGATTTGAATATTTTTTTATTTCTATAATATAAATTTAATTCAAAAAGTGAAATAATATTGTCACTGCCTAGTCCAATCGGAAAGAGCGTGATTAGTTGTGCTTATGAATTGTATGAACGTTTCTATGTTAGAAATACAGAAACGTAATAATAACTAGTAGTTTTCTGTACAGTAGACCTCGCGAGCACCCTTTGCCAAATTTTTCTGGTACCCTTAATCAAATCTGATAAGCTTAATAAAACAATACGTATCTTCTTATTTTAAATAGCCCTACATGTATTATCACCATAAGAAAATAATGATCATTTCTTAAAAACCACTACAGCAAACTTCACTCTTTTTTCTCCATCTATTTTTTTTATAACGAAGTTCACCTTTACTAGTATAATTTTTCCTGACAACCTGTGAGGAATCATGTTCTTGATGTTTCACCCAAAAAATACCAAGATTCGTTCAGTAAAAGCGCGATAGCAAACTGCCTGGGTCTTCTTCTACATAATACTAAATAAAAGAACATGTGTTTGGTGAAAATCGGTTTAGAAATGAGGCCTCAAAACCGGAACTGAAAAACCGACATAGATACGGACAAAAGCAAAATCTGCCACCTTGCCTTGCCGTGAGAGCACTATTGCATTTTGTTCATTACATTTTGCTCGACAAAATATTTGCTGCTATTGCAACAAGCGAAATTATGTACATGTTTTGACTGTATTACATCAGTTCACGTCCGCCGCTGTCTACATGTACTCATTACCAAAACAATTACCACAACCGAAATTTTAACATACAAATTACGGTAATGTATTTTGAAGTCAATCCTATAGAGTGATATATTAGTTATATTGGTGGCTGTTGATACATAATCTACTTCTGGTCTTTTTTTATTCTATTGTTTTTAGGGAGCTTTGCCCACATGGGCACGATAGCTCCATAAGCTCCTTAAGCTAAAATAAGAAACACAAGTTATGAAATATATACTAATGGATCTTAATCCGTACTATAAATTTATATAATGTAAATAAAATAACTATATGTATACAATATTATTACCCCGGTATTATAAAAGAGAGTCAATAGGAGCCATACCGAACTGCAGAATTTTTGGGCAGCATCATATTTTGGGTTTAACAAAATACTGTTGATCATTTCAACATCTAATCCATTGAGACTGAATCCCTTCAAGATTGACTTTTTTGTGCTGTATTTTTACACGTTCTGTTTCGTTTGTATTGCATATATTCCATCAGCAAATAATGCACATCCTCCAGCCGATTGCATACAACGCAATTCGTTGAATCTGCCTCTCCACTTTGCTGATGGAAAGTGTTCATAGAAGAGTCTTTGTGTAAAAGTTTCACATACTTAGAGCTTTGTCATCAAACCAGGGTGAACGGGGGGGGGGGGGGCTTACTTTGTATCACATTCCCTTTTCATTAAAAAATTATATCCATTGATCGAAGTTAGATTATGTTTTTTGTGGAGCTCCCAATGTTCTGGTAAATATCATAGTATTGTTCCGTCCTGTACTGCTTATTTGGACAGACGGTCCTCTTCGGCACCATTCAGCCCGGAACCCACTGCAAAATAAGCCTAGTACCATTGATTAAAAGTTTGTTACGTAACTCTAGGGTATCATTGGCTATCGATACACTTCTAAAACCAGACGCGCACCGAGCCACAAGCTGGAGAGTGCTTTTACTATCAATAAAAATACTACATATTTAATTTAAATTGTTTTTGGAAGCATAAGCCAAAGCTTGATATAATGCAATGAGTTCCACGGTCAGTAGGTTCCAAGGACCTTAAAATATTACTTTAGATTTTCATTTTGGTAGTAAAATGTTGCTCCCCATCCATTCATACTCTTTGACTCATCTGTATAAATCTTGCACCAATCACTGTAGTCAGTATTCAATCAAGTAAATTTTTGCTTGAAAGTGGTCTTGAATGTTTTAAACATTCAAGGTCACTTTTGAGGAATTTATTTATCTGTTCAGCTGTTTCCCATGTATTAAGCGGTAACATTTTAGGACATCAGAAGAAGGGACTTTTAGTTCATGAAGTTCGTTTAAGGTAAAGTACCGGTTTCTTATTTATCCAGTATCTGGTAGGTAAGAGTAACTTAGAGTGTGCTAATATTATTTGTATGTACATGACGTCGCTTTTATTACATATTTGTATGCAAGATACTGTCTCCTTAAAATAAGTGGCCATAAATGTAGTTCACTGTTCATAACATGAATAGGTGATCTTATAAAACCTCAAATAACCCTAAGTGCTTCATTTTGTAATTTGTCTAATTTACTAACATGTGTATTTGCGCTACAGTCTTACATAAAACACTCATAATCAATTCGACTGATTTATGTATGTTAGGTACAAGTATGTATTCTCCAAGAACTACCTGCTGAGATATTTTGAACATTTGCTAATGAATTCAGTAATGTGTTTGTTACTACTGTCCAACCACATTACTAAATATTTAACAAATTCCAATAAAATTGTCGGGCTGCCATATATTTTGAGGGTTGGTACTATTTTCCTACGTCCTTTACTAAACACACAGTAATGGGATTTAGTAGGAGATAGTGTCAAGCCCATTTCATCTAACAATGCCACCAAGCTATCTAGCACCTCTTGTATGTAAATGTATGTCTGTATATTATCAAGTCATCTGCATATTGTAAAATTAGAACGTTCTTAATTGTCTTACAAATTTTATATGTAACTAAATTAAAAAGTATAGGTAATATAATATGTAGGTGGACCAATAGGAACCCTATTGGTCCACCTATATATATTACCTATTCCTATGTCAGCTGATTTAAGTTTTAAATGTCTTTCGTTCAAAAATGTCCATTTTACAAACAATGTTGGGCTCCTAGTTGAATATTATCTAACGTGTGATTAACTGCCTCAACTGAAATATTATTTATTATACGCGTTCTCGATATCCAAGAAAGACTTGATCGTAGGAATATTATTAGATATACCTTGAATATATGTAATTAGCCTGGTGATCGAATCTATACATGATTGTGATCTTCTGAATCCTATCGTGTGTGGTGACAACACAATATTACCACTCATACACGTCATTAGGGGCAATATTTTACATATACACGACAGAAGTGAAATTAGTCTTAATTAGATTTCGTTATTGTTATTATTTGCTTTAGATATGGTAATTATTTGAATGTTTCGCCATGGGTGAGGGACGCAGCTCTTTTTAAATATATTGTTATAAATTGTAAGTAACATTGTTTCACTGAATAAGATAAGTTGTAAATCATAAAATATGATATACCGTCTACCGAGTCCTTTTTTAAAAGAGTTTTCGAGTTCTTGGATGGAAAATTCTGCTTCAAAGTTATCGTTTCTAAGCTTAAACTTAGGAACAGTATTCGTGACACAGTCTGGCGTTAAAGAGTGCAACAGTTTGTGTTGGGCTTCGGTAGGAGGGCATGGTCTTTGTTGTTTCTAAACTTTCAGCCATCACATGCGACGCCACATTTCCGGAACTGACGTGATTTCATTAATTGAGTTACAGAATTCCTGCCAACTGAAAGATTTGGCTTTTTTAATTAATTTTTGAGATTCTTTAGTTTTATATTAAATATTAAATTTTCTGGGGTCAGGTCACGACGAAATTTGGTTAACGCCAGTCTGCGTTGTGCAACTAGTTACGATAATCCCGTGGTCCAATAGCTTTTAGCCTTAAACTTCTGAAGTGGCCTATTACTAATTTTTATGTACGGGATATGTTTATCTGCAGGGTGCTGAATTTGGTTCGTAAGAAAGTTAAACATTTCTTGGGGGGCACTTTGGGAATCTTCATAATTATCAATAGGTTCGGAAAGGGAACGATGGTAGTCACTACAATTAGCATTTTTATATGCATGCTAAAATAAATATTTACACACCATAATGTAATGGTAGAATGTACATGGGACACCCCTTTTTTTAAGACCATTTTATGTACCTACATTCAAGTAAATAAATGAATTTGATTTGATTTGATTTGATTTGATTTGAAGTTTCACTTTTCATAATCTGATAAGTAGTGGTGTGGTAATTTTAACGAATATCTTTAGAACAATGTGGTCACTACCTAGATTTTGTCGTAACACCTGTCAGTCGAACTGAATTGCTACATCTGTTTTTGCAAATGTTATATCAGTGAAGTCTTCTGTAAGTTGCCATTTACTAATATTTTATTCGAGTGTGCATACCTTTATTATGAGTATGGAGTATATAACCACAGCGAGAGTAGCATCCATGATTTGTGTACCTCTACTATTTTTTACTGGACCAGTTAGGATGGAGCCCGTAAAGTCATCAGCTACAATAGTTTTTCTAGTGAAATATGAAAACAGATCGTTCCAGTCATTCTGATGAGTTTGTACTTAAGATGGGTAGTATAGTGAAACAATGTACTGAAGGTCCTCACAATTAAATATCCTAACACAAAGTACCTGTATTTTAGCATTTATAAATCTAGATATAAGTTCTAATATTGAAATATTCAAACACAGAGGTGGACCCCTAAGTATCATGCTAACTATCAACTTTCTAAATTCTTCACAGATAATTTTTAAAACAGCTAAATTTCTTCTAGTTTGCCTTTTGATTTGATACTCTTTTTTTTCCATTGGTATTTGATTCTATTTCCTTTTCTTATTCATCTTCTGTAGTTTGTAGTGAGAGAGTATGTGTAGTTTTTTTTTATACTACTTAGGGGGCAGATATGCAGACGGCTCACCTGATGGAAAGTGGTTACTGTGGCCTATGGACGTTTGCAACACCAGGGGCGTCAAACTCGCGCTGCCGACCCTGTTGGAACAGAGAGTTTCTGTGCCGTCAGTGTAGAAGATAAAGCAGGACAAGCCTTAGGTCTTCCCACTGTCAGCACAAAAACTGTCCAGTGAGCTCTGGCTACCCTACTCACCACCGAGAACATTACACGACGTTATTATGGCCGCAGTATTCTCTGTGTCGCGGAGGTACGTCCCCATTCGGACTGCTCTATTGGACGAAAATACCCTTCAGACAGAAATCCTACCTAACACATTTTAAACCTTTCATATTGCAGCTTTCATAATCGCTCCCGCATTTTGGACAGTTTATTTTTTTCGTAGGACAATACCGCTTTATATAACCAAAGTGTCAACAACCTGAATACTATGTAACTGGAAACTTGTAGGTTTCTACTTTAAATCGGCAGTCATATGCATTTATTATATAAATTGAGGTAATATTTTACTTCTATAACTTAGTGTTATAGACTGGCTGTTAATCCACTATCCTTCCAAATTTACACATTACAATAATTTGATTGTCAAAATTTCATCATTTGGCTGCAAACCGTCTTTTTTTCTTCTTCAGTTAACTCGGAGTTTATCCCTTTCACCACTCCATATGATGTTGACAGTTCATAAATTAAATACGACTAAATGCCAATGTCTTTCAACTTTTGACAATCTAATAGTTTCACCTCATTATTTTTTGTTTAACATTGGATTCAAACTTTATTTGGGTTCACCCTGTATATTTTCAAAAGAATAAATTAACCTATCGCAATTTGTTTGGCTAAATCATTTAAGGACGTGATGCAGATCTCATTATTTTTACTATTTTCTTCATTTATTCTCCTATTACTTTGTAATATAAGCGACTCACTCCTTATCAAAAAATTGTGTCTTTTTATACTGTACGTAATAAAATCATCCCCTGTATTGTCTTCTTCTTCTGGTTCTTTTCTATTCTCGGTGCTTTGATATCAAAGCACCGAGAAAAGAAAAGGCGTGAGGAGGCACTACAGTTGCGCCTTATAGCGCGCTAGGCGCGCTACTTCCAGTTGTCATACAATTTCTAGAAGCGCAGTCGCAGCGCCATCAAGTTTACAGGCGTACGCGTACGTACTAAATGTAGCACAATAAAAACCAAATGGGAATTCTTTTTCAAGAAAATAGTAATATAACAAAAAACGGATTTAAAAGAACTAAAAAGATCACTGAAAAATTAAATATAAACCGAATTTGAATATCTGGAGGCACGGCAGTGGCCCCGTCAAGTCGAGCAAAAAAGCGACACGGCCGTACCATCCCTTTCTTGAAACAGTTCAGAAACTATTATACTTACTAGTTATTATAATGAGTAAATAAAATAGTTCCTGAACTCCTGACATTGAAACATATGATATTTACATTCGGTTATTATACCTTTTTTCAATATTTATTTGTTTAAAGATATACATTTTATTTACACCTATTGGATTCATATGGATACATACTAGGATCTGATCGGTTAAAATTTTGTAACATCATTTTAGTATTGGTCACTGCTGGTACCTATATAATGGTAATCTTCATTCTATGTACTTAACTTACAGCTTCTCACCTTTTAGCTTAGTTAAGTCATATTGTCATATCCCACATAAAGAAAACCTTCAACAGAAGTATATGAAACACGCCAAGATGATAGTTGTTTACACTTTTCTAATATATTACGAGTATATATTCAGACGTCTATTATAAGAGACAATAATCCCACATCAATAGAAAAATCGCGATGCGAGAAAATCTTCGCACGTCGCCGTCTATACGAGATCTATTCGAGTCATTCGATTGGTATTCGATGCATAATAATAATCGGTATGCGTTTATACGAATTCCACGCTACTGGCAATTCGATTCTATTCCTGTGGAACCTTTTTTTGTATGAGACTTGAATCGGAATGAGGATCGTATTAGTGATTACTTTATGCTAGAAAATGTTTAATGCTATTGAATGTAAAATTCATTAAAAAAAGTCTGTGAAAGATTTGGATAAAAATAAAACAAGATAGTTACACCTAAAACTATTGAAAGCATTTATTTGAAAAGAAGTAAAGAAATCAAATGCAGCCATATTAGCTATCCTGAATCAAAGGCTTACTTGTGACTTTTTTTCATAAAATAGCTATTTTACTTTCAGTTTCGCTTCAGTTTTTATTATTGTATTGATATAGTTTTCATATTTCATGAAATAATAACTACAACTAAATATAATTTGAAGTGTTTGTTTGTAATAAGAAAGCCTCATGAATTTGAAATAGTTAAAAATGTAAAATATCCATAATAAGGAAATCCTAACACAAAAGTATTCGACAAAACTGACGAGAAATCAGAACGTGAAAGAATAGCAAACATCCGACCAAACACAGCCATTTATCACCTTAATAGGGTTAAGTACCGTCCACACCGTAATTGATGGTGACATTTTCAGTTGGTTGAATGGTAACCATAAAACAAGACGTATACATTGTTACACCCTTTCATGTATGTGTAAAAGAGAATTTTAGAGAAAATTAAATATTTGACCTCGTTTATATCCTAGACTTAATAGTTTTAGTGTAACATAATTTGGCATTTCTTTGTTTAACGTGAGATTTTGCCTGTTTTAATTCCAATATATTCTCATTTCAAATTTTGGAGTAACCATATACACTCGAGAGCAATGAATCCGGGTCACTCAAAGAATCCAAAAAATCTCGGAAAGTAAGAATGCTAGGTTAATTCAATAAATTGTATTTAATAGACAATTTAATACTCCTTAAATGAAAGTTAAAAAAATATGAGTCACCATACATTTTATTTACACAAAATTACATAAAGAAAAAAAACTGCTGATCTCTCCTTGAAACAAAAATAGGAAACATGAAATTTTTGAACTTTATGACGATTTTCTTGAATTTCAATACTTCGTATTACCTCCTCGTGCTTCCATTACTGCGTTTACGCGGTTAGGCATGCTGTACACCAAGTTCCTTATACGATTTTGGGGAATATTCTGCCATTCCTCTGTGAGAGCAATTTTGAGCTCAGGAAGCGTGATTGGGGGAGGGTTTCGTTGTTTTACGCATCTCCCTAGCTCGTCCCAAGCATGCTCGATCGGGTTGATATCCGGGCTGCGCGCTGGCCACTCCATACAAGTAATGTTCATCTCTTGAAGGTAGTCATTCACAATCCTACCTGTATGAGGTCGGGCATTGTCATGCATAAATATAGCATCCTCACCCAAATTGACCATAAATGGACCAACGTGTTCGTTGAGGATTTCTTCCACATATCTTACGCTAGTTAAAGAGCCGTTTTCTATGATCACCAGCTCTGTGCGACTTTCAGAGGAAATTCCGGCCCACACAAGTACAGACCCACCACCGTAGGCTACTTTTTCTTCGATGCATGCTTGCTTGAATCTTTCCCCTGGTCTTCTATACACTCTGTGTCTTCCATCGTGCTTGTAGAGCATAAATTTTGATTCGTCGGAGAACATAACTTTCGACCAATCTTCGATACTCCAATTTACGTGGTTCTGGGCATATCTTAGTCTTGAAATACGATGGCCACGCTCCAATTTAGGGCCGTTTGCAGGTCTAAGGGGTTTTAAGTTAGATTCAGCAAGCCGACGTCTTACTGTCCATGCACTTGGGTTACTTCCTCCGAGGCGTCGAAACTGATTTGTGAGTTCAGTTCCTGTGAGAAAGCGATTTCGAAGCATGGTGTTCACCAAGTATCGGTCTTCTCGTGCTGTGGTACACCTAGTTCTGCCCGTTCCTGGTCTGCGTAGGTTAGAACCAGTTTCTTCGTAACGTCGGAGAACTCTTTGTACTGTTGACAGCGACACACCGACAGTCCTGGCTGTATCGCGCTGACTCCGGCCGGTTTCCACCAATGTAAGTATTCTGGTGCATTCTTCAAGTGTAAGCGACATGATTTCAGCTTGAATAATGAATATTGAGCACTATCAACCTGGTTTATGTACCAACATAAATGACAGATTACAAACAAAAGCAAAAACAAATCCTGTAATTTCGTAGTTCCATCTTCGACAGTGTTCCCTTTTCAAATTTGATTTTTTAATGATATAACTTTACAATAACTAAGAAGTTTTAATACTTTCATTTAAGGAGTATTAAATTGTCTATTAAATACAATTTATTGAATTAACCTAGCATTCTTACTTTCCGAGATTTTTTGGATTCTTTGAGTGACCCGGATTCATTGCTCTCGAGTGTAGATTAGTTCTTGATGTTGATCGTTGAGAGTAAGCACTTGGTTGAATTTGAGTTTTATCAATTCGATAGAAGTGCGTAAATATTTGTGTATCTAAGTTCCATTTGACATATTCTTGTATTCAATAATAAATTTATCATCGCACATATTATTGTTATGTTATTCGTTTTAATGGCTTAGTTCAGTATTAATTACATTTGAGGAGTAAATTACTATTGCGCCAACCTACAACCTATATAATGATAATCTCTTCCAAAACACTATCCCATGGTTTATTATTATACATTCAAGTCAATGCTGTTTGAAAATTTAATTAATAAATTTATTTGTTCGATTGCTAACCACCGTAAGTTTTTAAATTACCAGTGCTAAATCACTATGTGGGTTTTTCAAAATTGTAGTATATTTTAAAAATAAAGACAAACCCAAGATATTAAATAAAGCTTCGATTAAAATCCAATGAAGTGAAATAACCAACAAAACTTAATAAAGATAAAGTCTGAAGAAAACTTAAATATTAATAAGAAAAAAGAAACCCGAGCACAGGCTACAAATAAAGCCCGGTTTAACAGCCAATTTAGTCCGGATTAATAGAGCAGGAGTATAGAACAAAGCGGTTGAAAACAAAGAAAACGCCAGCGTAACCCTACTAAGATCCACAGAGATTTTTGAACGCGTCAATGTTTTTGGGTACCTTTCAATAACAAATAGACAATGATTTTGAGTTCGATATTTAAACATTTTGGTTTGGTCGGTTGTGAGAATAAGTCTCTCACTAACGTGGTCAATAGGCATACTTCTCATTCAATGGTGAGTGATATTTGAAGTGAAAACTTCTTTAGCGGCGTTGGATGGGTGTAAAATGTTAAGGAAGCGTCAGGATTAGTTGACCTTTGAACCGTAACCGACGACTGACGTCATACTACAAGATTAGGTACAGACTATCTGTTTTGCAAGTTACGATAGATAGCATCGTAGCTTAAACGGTAAGCACTTCGACTGTAAGTCCTTATAGTTTCAGATAGTATCGGGTTCAAACCACCTGGCCTTCAGGGAGTTTTTGTGATTGTTTTTTCTTATTATAATTTATTACTTTTTATGATTATTTTTTCTTTCTGTAAATTATTATTTTTTGTGATTATTTTTTCTTTTCATAATTTATTAAATTTC
Source organism: Eilema caniola (assembly GCA_949126895.1). Lineage (NCBI taxonomy): Eukaryota > Metazoa > Arthropoda > Insecta > Lepidoptera > Erebidae > Eilema > Eilema caniola. Next base: position 6,606,419 of record OX421460.1, on the reverse strand, counting down.
TTCTGACAGAAAATTAGCAGAAAATAAGTGATAGGTTCTATGATTAGCGCTATATTAAAGTTATGGTATGGTATGTTCTTTTTTATCTTTTTCTATGTATATAACGAATAAAGAAAAAAGAAAATGTTTTCACTTCTGCCGGCACTCCCAGAGTGCAACCCGTCTTTTTTTTATAAAGGACACGTTAATATTATGGTAAAAAAACTGTAAGTGAAGTCACAAGTATGAAGGTCACCATTTAAAGAGTAATGTCAATAATGGTCTATGCCAAAGTATCGAATTATGAAACAATCGATGACTGCCTGACTAGTGTGAACTACATATCAAAATGAGTCTATACTAGGTTACTACTTTTTTATATCTGAAAGGTTGCTAACCTTTTTACAAAGAACGTTAAATTAGATTTTAAATAAGTCCAAAACGCAGCCGGTCGTTAACTCACACTCATAATCTTGTTTATGTTTTACTGGGAATATTTTTGATGAGAATTATTTTCATTAAATGACTTCTTACTTTGAAACATTTGTATTATAAATGTTTTATAGAACTCAAAATTTACTTTTTAATTTGTATAGAATTGAGACTTTTCCTTATATAAGGAACGTGGTTGAGTACTTGCAACGTGGAAGCCTAACAAAGTCAATTTCTATACAATGTTAGTTGGAATAACATTATTGCGACACAAGTGTTTGTTTGTAATGAGAAAACCTTTTGAATTTAAAATTGTTCAAAAGTAAAATAATTTGTAAAATCTTCAATATTTTATTAACTTTGGTAAATTTGTATCTGCCATAAATTGTATATTAAAATAGCTTTCAACAAATTTTATCCTATCTAAAAAGCATCTAGTGTGTAAGACACGAAAACGATTTCGAACGCTTCTAATATTAATACTTCACTGATAATCTTTATAAATATAATTATCATTATTGAAAATGGGATATAGCGAGATTTTCCGGGCAATTTTCGTGCAGCCCGGATAAGTAAGTACCTTCCTCCGTCTTGCAAAAATTCGAGTTAAAGAGTTGCTTAATATTTTTGCGGAGGGGTAGTTTCATCAGATCCCATTAGAAGAGAAAGGAGTTTAGATCGCTAATAATAACAGTTATATTAGCAGCAGTTAAGAAAATTACCTTGTTGGTTCCCGGTGGAGTATAATTGGGTCACCCCATCTCTTCCTAAGGGTATCGTAGAAGGAAACTAAAGGATAGGGCGCTTCTTTATCCAACAGTAAACAAACAGCTCATGATTAAGTGCTCGAGTGACGGCAATGGGTTCGCTCTCTATTACGTGGGACAGAAAATCAAAGTTGGCGAAACGGGGGAGTTAATAAACCTCTGCCTACCCTTTTAGGGTTTTACAGGCGTAAGTATATGTATGCATGTGTGTAAAGACATTTGTAGTATCACGAACATTTTTAGGCACTAATGACCACGAGGCAGCTTATCGCTTGTTCTACGAACCAGTAATGGAGGCGGAAATAAATATTTTCCTATCGTTAATGTACAAGAGCCTCTTTTACTCTGACCATGTTTTGCACTCCAGAGTTCAAGTTGACATTTGGTGACATTCCTAACTGCATTTACTTCCAAGTAATTCTACTACTAGTCATAGTATTAAGAGTGTCAGTAACCGGGGAGTAATTGAATCAAAACAATTATGAAAATAGAAGAACTGCCCCTCTAGACAAGTGGCAATTCGCTAACCAGCGTTTGATGGAATAGAATGACGAATGTATGGGATTTGACATATTTGACATGCGTTAACGACTGCCATATACGTCAAATCCCATATATTCATCATTCTATTCCACCAAACGCCAGCTAGCGAATTGCCACTTGTCTAGAGGGGCAGAAGAGTTTTTCACGATCATAGCAAATGGAAATAGGCGTAACTATATTATGATCTATGTATCTTCTATTCTATTATTTATAATTGTTGATTGGAAAGGTATGTTCGCAGTGGACGCAAAAACTACTGAACGGATATAAATGCGGCTTTTTTTAGGAAGGGCTTGGTCAGCCTAAGTCTTACGGTTGTTTGATTGCAATTGGTTGCGTAAAACTGAAGATCATATACATTATATGGAAATTTATTTGTATTCTTGTTTGTAACTCGATCACGCAAAAACGTGTGAGCGGATTTAGCTCGCACAAGTTGGTGATAACAACTGGTGTGTTATAAAATAAACATAACATTACTACACTTGACTGATTTAAATTCTGTCGGCGTGAAATGCACTGTGTTGGAAGTGATATTTTGTCTATGTGACATTTTAAAATCGTTTCTAAATTAAAATAATAATTTATCGAAGTGATATCGATACATATTTTAAATAATCTTGCATTTTAAATAATCTCCTTGGGCCATCGCTCCGAGGATGAACTGACGGGAGAGAACTTTCATAAAAAAATAATGAATTTTATCCATTTTCTATGTCTCAATCAAAACATCAAAATTTTTTTTTTTTTTAGAATTATCTTAATTTTTGGCGCACATTAGGAGAGGTTTATGTCCAGCAGTGACTGGTGTACACTTAGTATATGTCGGGCAAAAATTAATGGTCTCGATGTGAATACAGACAACCTATAAAAATATAGTGTAACGATGTTTTCTTTTGTTCAAAGACGCTCTAAGACACGCGCCACTAGCTTCGAAAGTCATATTTGTTTGCCTAATTTCTAAACAAAAACATAGCAAAAATACGTGCCTGAAAGTTTTTGCTTGAACGTGGGTGAACTCTGTACACTTTCATTTACTTTGACATATTTTATTCTTGTTTCCTATTTGTTCATAGCTTCACAGATGTAGCAATTACCGATAAGATCAAATGCTTAACGAAATTAAGCAATTACGCCACATACTTGTCCATAGCTGGTAATAGAGTCAAGTATCAATTAGTGATACAGATAATCTGATTAATGATAAGATTGATATCGATATATATAATCTCCTTCACTATCCTCGTCCTTTCCTTGTCAATTATCATCTTAGTGTTGATCTCGGTTGCATTAATTGCACCTGAGACTTTACACACACTGAGGCCTGGAGTCCTGATTCTGGCTTTGTGTGCCCGGCGGTGAGTAGGGCAGCCAGAGCTTACTGGACAGTTTTTGTGCTGTCAGTGGAAAGACCAAAGGCTATTCCTGCTTTGTCTTCTACACTGGCGGCACAGAGACTTCAGTGTTTACTGGGTCGGCAGCACGAGTGTGACTCTCCTGGTGTTGCACACGTCCATAGGACACGGTAACCATTTTCCATCGCTTATCTGCCACCTAAGGGATATAAAAAAAAAACAACAAAAGTGCATCACACGTATTTACCGTTCCCACGTAATTGTCCGCTTTCAACGTCGGTAGCAAGATGGATTTCAGCGCTATTCTGTTAATCTTTAGACAAGCAGTATTGCCGTTTATCTCCTTTGTTGCTATGGAGCATTCCATTACGTGCTTGTGACACTTGTGTAACTAAGACGCATTCCAATTAATGCCTGTGCACAGTCCTGGGTGCGACACTTTAGCGATTTTACACGATTTAACTTACTTCTGTAATAGTTCTTCTCTCTAATCTCTTTTTAATAGGTATTAAGTTTACGCGAATATCAGCCATTGATATACAAATAACAATTTTTAAACGGATTGTATTGCGATTGATTTGGCATTAGCTGATGCTCGCAGCTTTGCCCGCGTGGAATTCTGTTCCCGCTCCCGTGACGGTGTTACCCTTTTTTTTTCTGCGTAAGAACCATTCTCATTTTACACATTAAGCGATTCATTTTTACCTGACTGCCAAGAAGGGTTATGTTTTTCGCGCGTATCTTATATGTATGTTTGTAATATTCTTTATTACCTCGTAACTTCTGAACCAACTTAAGGATGTCAATGAGTCATGTCTCAAATGAAAAGTATTCATTGCCCAAGTTCAAAGTAGGTACAAAAATATGAACAAAAGCTATATTGGGTTTTGACGCCAAAATGTACGTGGTAAAAAAAAAACACTAAAATTTATCAAGTATGGTATCAAAATGAAGGCAATTGGAAGACGATGTCGTAACCAAAAAGTATTAAATAAAATAAATTATTAGAAACAAAACCCGACTGATGCTGAAAAGATTGAAACAAGCTTTATAGCAGGCGGTACCATTTGCAAATCTCAAACCAGATGAAAATTAATGGGTACCGCCTGCTATAAAGCTTTTTTCAATCATTTTAGCATCAGTCGGGTTTTTGTTTTTAATAATTTATTTTATTATTTGATAGAAGATTTTTTACATTGTTTCACGTTTCAGCACCTTCCAGCATTTTAGGGTCGGCAGCGCGAAAGCGACGCCCCTGGTGTTGCACAAGTCCATAGGCCACGGTAACCACTTTCCATCAGGTGGGCCATGTGCTTGTCTGCCACCTAAGTTGTATAAAAAAAGCATCCTGTGATGACTAAAGATGGTAGTTGTTATATTATATGTAGTTTGAACTGTAAATTATCTCGAAGTATCCCAACCATGATGGATTATTGGGGTAGACAAGCTTTGATAAAGTGACGATGAATAATTCCATAAGTAGGTTTAAATAGTTAATAGACATTAAAATTGATTGAAAAAAAGAATTGACTAGCCCAAAGATAAATGTAGAGAAATTGCCCATTCCAGAAATTCAAAACCAGAATCTTAAAATATCATACACAATATAAAAACCGTACTTTTGCTTGGAAACTGAAACAATGCAAGATTGTAAATTACAACGCTTGACTTCTGCATTTCTGGATTAACCTTACGAAACTCGTACAAAAATCAAACATTGAAAATATTAGGGCAGTGTAATACAACCCGTACGATTGTTCTATGGTACATAAACACATTCTCACGTTTTCATGAACCTATAAAAACCTATTTCCGTAACCAGTATCGGGGTGTGAACGTACCGTAATGGTGTATAAACCCTTCAAATAGGGGACTAGTTCTACCGAAGTTGAGACTGTAATTGTTCAAACTAATAGGCCTAATTGGATGAAAGGTAAACTAAATAAAGTTAGCTAACCTACTCAATCTCCTAATATGTCAAAAACGGTATTCTCGTAACATAATTTTCAAGATGGAATATTGACAACAAGATGGAACATTGACATCAAACTGAATTTTGAACAGATTTTTATTATGAGAATTTGTCGATAGCCTCTGTGGCGTAGTGGTAGTGAACACGGCCGCTATGCAGGAGGCGCGGGTTCGATCCCCACTCAATGAAAATATTTGTATGCATGAATAGGGGTATTTGCGTCGGTCCCGGTTGCCATCCGAACATCTATGGTTGTCCTTACGGGTAGTTGAAGCCCTCAAAAGTCCAACAACTGGTCTAGCTGCAATACTTCAAATAGCCTTTGGGTTGTGGAGGTCAGATGGTAGTTGCCTCACAGAAAATGTCGAAGTTCAGCCTAATCCACAGTTAAACCGGTAAAGCGGACTCAGACTTCAAGTTGAAAAGCTTCGGATGCGACTGTGATTAACACTAGAATGAAGAAGAATTTGTCATCTTGAAACGAATAATAATAAAAAACTGTAGATGCGTTGTCCGCACTCTAAAATGTAAACATAAAATGAGGATAATTACCTATCTTGATTTCACGCACCAATCACAGACACGAAATTGCGCAACGCAAAAAATATAGACGTCAATAATAATGAATTCTTAATAATAATCTTATTATTGTTATAATTAATTCGTAATGCATATAAATTAATAACATTGACGTTTTATTTCTACACGTGAGTACGTACCTATAATTTTCTTCAATACTTAGTGTTTTGGCCATGTTTTCAAGCCGTGATTTTCCTGCATGCCGTGTCTATTAATAATACGTCATTGCCCAATATAATTTGTTCTCACATATATTGCATTTGATTGAAATTGCCAGGCATACCAATAAAGTGAAGACCATTGTTCGTAATTTATTTACTTGGATTTCGCAGTTGGTGACTTGGACAGCGGAAGCGGATGCCTTTGTTGCCGACGTACTTCCGTAATAAACAATGGCTATTGTGAAAATAGAGTTTAAATGCTGTTTTAAATTGCCTCACTTTTTATTCCATACCTATTTACTGAATATGCTATTTGAGACTAAGAGTTAAGAATAATATTTTTTTCGATACACTTGCCCATAAAATGGCTCTAATGTCACCGCAATTAGGCACATAATGATACCTGTAATCAAACTGTGGTTTTTGATTGTTATATTTCACAAGTGGGATATAGATTTTAATAAATTTATTGGTTACTAGCTGTTGCCCGCGGCTTCGCCCGCGTGGATGTCGCTTATCGCGTAGTATCGTAAATTTTAGCGCAGAGTCGAGCACTGAGAGCTTAATAGATACTCTTCTCGCCTCTCTATTTGACTCTTTACTCGACTTTCTACTTGCCTCTCTAATCATCCCTGTCTCTACTCGAGTCTACTCGACTCTACTCAACTCTGTACTGAACTCTCTACTCGCCTCTCCACCTGCCTACCATTCACTTCTCTAATGCCTCTCTACTCGACTCCCTACTTCAAATTCAAATTCTTTATTTCGCAAAATTGTGCAACGTGATTACATCTTTTGCCGTGAAATTCCGCTTAAAACTAAATTTACCACTGCTTCTTAGGCGCCAGTGGAGCAACAAACTCCATTGCAGCATTTTGAAATGTCAAAATACAAAGATTGATTGCTTAAGACTAAATATGAACGAATGCACACATTTGTCTAGCATCAAGAACATCAAAAATCATTTAAAAAACTTGCCTATACACTCGCCACTTTACTCGACTTTCTAACTTGCATCTTTATTCTACTCTCTGCTCCCATCTCTGCCCCTAACCTTGTTTCTTCCTAGTTGTCTCTCTTTTCTACTCCACTATACCTTTCCCCAAGCTCTTATGGGTCTATCTATTTCATCAGGATTTGTTCATTGATGAATTTTCACTCAAAAGGAAGTTCGCAATTCGTTGAATGATAAACGGAATTTTGTAATTCTCGAGCTGTGCAATACCTGAATGCCTTTTTGAAAAATAATCCAGATGCGGACATATTCTATGTCTTTGGTATAACTGTGGCAAAATATTTATGTAACTTATAGTATTTGTATGCCTGAAATGTAACGTACTAATAATGAATGAATAAATGAAATAACCTGAGAGAAAACTTCAAAATTACAGGAAAAAGCGCCTACTTTGTTTGTGGTAGCAATCATGTTGTTTCGTTTTCAAAAAATGAATGTCTAGGCGCTCTCTATTAAAATTACAGTATTGTAACAATTGATAAAATACAACTTAATAATAACACTTTACAGCACGTGCATATTAATCAATATACATTGTGTAAATTAGTGCAGTGACATTTATCAGCCTTAAGTACGTTTTCGCAGTGGCTCTGGTAGGGAGAATGTTCCCCAGTAAAAGTTCGATCCCCGCTCAGTGCAAATATTTGTATGCATGAATATGGGTATTTGCATTGGTCTGGTCATGCTTCGGAGAGCACGTTAAGCCGTCGTCGATCCCGGTTGTCATACAAACATCTATGGCAGTCGTTACGGGTACTTGAGGTCCTCAAAAATCCAACAACTGGTCTAGCTGCAATGCTTCTATATCACCTTTGGGTTGTGGAGGTCAGATGGCAGTCGCTTCACAGAAAATATCGCAGTTTTGCCAAATCCGCAGTTAGACTGGTAAAAAGCTGACCTCTTTTTTTTACAATTGTAAAGCTTCGGATGCGACTGGGATTGACGCTAGGATAAAGAAGAGTGGCAAAGGGTGAACATTTTCTAAATGGAAGACGGTGGAAGAAAGTTCTTACCTCGATGTAGTTTATCAAATTTAAACGTCTCTACCATCTATGCAAAGGGAAGCCGGCAGGAATTGAGTTATAGGGACCCATCGCCACTACCACAAAATATGAATTCATGTATCAGGATTTCTCAGAATTCTACTACTATGGGAACTAAATAGGCGAAGAACCGTTATATGTTATGGCCATAATTTGCGAAACGGATTTTTATTATTTATTTTTTTTTGGTTGAAAAGGGAAGTACCTGGCCAAGGGAGTAGAGTAAGAATCTAGAAATCTAGGGAAATCCTCAAAATGTAAGCAAAGATGCTGTTTCTATTGCTTTTACATAATTTGAGTAAACTGATAATAAAAACAAATAACAAACTAAGCAAATGATCAACGATGAATCGGTTAGATACTTAGACACTATAAAGGTAAAATAAATAAAATTATAATAATAAAGTTAAACCGACTTCAAGAAACACTGTTAGAAGTCGGTGCCAACATTGTTTAATGTGCCTGAAGTACTATGATGTAATTAATTTATATATGGTTTCTCGGGCTATGCACCGACTTCTACCAGAACAGCTGTAATATCAGTTACTTTTTTTCAGTGCCTCTTTTTTGTTCCCTTAGTCCTTAATCGGTTTAACTCGTTAACATTTATTTATTGGCTATAAAGGTTAGCCCATGTCCTTTCTTAAACTCTAATCCAATTCTGCATCAAACATCAACATCGGTTCAGTTCAGCGTTTAAAGCGTGAAAGGCAACAGACAGATAGACAGGGTTCCTGTTAATGTTAGCACAGTCTAACAACTTTCATACAGAGTTTCAGACTCGTTATGTTATGATATTAGTATGAATTACGCAGGATGTTAAGGGTCGACCGCCTCTGTGGCGTAGCGGTACTGAACGCGGCTGCTACGCAGGAGGTGCGTGTTCGATTCCCGCTCAGTGCAAATATATTTGCATTGGTCTGGTCATGCCTCATACGAACAGCTATGGCAGCCTCAAAAGTCCAACAATTGGTCCAGATGCAATGCTTCGATGTCGCCTTGGGGTTGTGGAGGTCAGATGGCAGTTGATTCACGGGAAATTTCGGAGGTTCAGCTAAACTCGCAATTAGACTGGTAAAAGCGGATCCTCGCCTCGAAGGTAAAAAGCTTCGGATGCGACTGGGATTAATGCTTGCTAGGATGAAGAAGAAGACTCAGGATGTTTAATGAAATTGTGAAAATTCGAAACATTTTTAGGAATCGAAATGACAGCTCTTATATATTCTATTGTGCACGAAACTATATCTTGTTCAAAACTGCGTGATCGCCATCTAGTTGTATTGATGTAACTAAATTATAGAATGAAAAAATATATTTTCTTAAAGACCTCTGTTGTGAACGAAACCATACCTTGTTTAAAAATGCGTGATCGCCATCTAGTTGTATTTTTGTAACTAAATAATAAAATCTCAAATTTTAATTTATTGATTAAATACGAATCTGTATACACAATTGTGTATCTAAAAATAAAGTCTATTTATTTACATAGTTGCTTAGATATGATAAGCTATAAAAAATATACCATAAAAATAATCTCAAGTAAAAAAGCGACATTATTGCTCACATCTCTGGTTCTACTTAACCCATTGTGATCAAACAAACGTAAGATTTTAAGTTGGAGCAAGCCCTTTCTAACAAAAAAAACCGCATCGAAATCCGTTCAGTAGTTTTTGCGTCCATCGCGAACAAACAGACAAACAGACAAACAGACAAACAGACAGGATTTCCAAAAAATATATTTTCGTGTTCAGTATCGTTAATATAACATACTCCAAGTATTTTTTTTTAAATATCTCCAATGTACAGACACGACTACTTTACAATTATATAATAGTATAGAAGCTGCTTTATTCTTGAAAAAATCGAAAGATCGTGTTCAATAGAACAAATAAATTAATATAACTACCTATTGCTTGTTCATTTCATGCAACTTCGTATTTAATTTAGAAAAACTAAATTAATTGTTCCCGCCACTCCACCAGTACCAAAAATTTTCGCAATTCGTTTTTACCTGTTTCAATTTTATTTATTTATTTACTACAATTTCTAGAAGTACTAGTAATGAAGAAAATAATTTATGTTGATTTATGTACGTCCGATATATGATGTAATTGATGTTTAGCCCTTAGCGTTATGGAATTTTTAATACTTGATACCTGCTAAATATCTATTTTAGTAGTATTTTATTCATATGTGTATTGTAAAACGTTGTATGATACACGTGTGTATTGTTGATTACCGTCTTGGACTCTATGCAGTAATGACCATCTTTACATACTTGTAACATAATGTACTATTTGAATATACCACGGTATCTATAGTGTATTATAAGTACCTAGATTATATTTTTAATTTGAAAATTATTTTTATTTCACATGCTCGTAATAATATATCCGTACATTTATCATTTCTTGAGAAAAAAAAAACTTGTGAAGGACCTACAGCCATTCAGTGCATCATTGCGACCTGACCAAATAAATTATAGAAAAGAAGAATACTACTTTTTTCTACACCATTTACATAAAAATTTAAAAGTGAATATAATGTTTTCAATTGTTGTACAAAGGGCGGCCTTATCGCCATAAATAAAGATTCCGTCACCGGCCAGGCCTGCCGATGTCGACGCAGAGGCGGAATGGTTCAGGAGAGCCATGTCGCAAATCTGCGATGCGGCGATGCCTAGGGTTAAGCCCAGCCCGGCAAAGAAGCAGGTGTACTGGTGGTCTGCGGAGATTGCACAGCTGCGAGCAGCGTGCGTGACCGCTCGCCACCGGTACACCAGGTTTCGACGGAGGCGTAGCCGCCCAGATGACGCGGCAGCCCGACAGGCGGAGCTGTACTAGGCGTATAAGGGGGCCAAGAGGACCCTCCAGAAAGCCATAAAACAGGCCAAACGGCGGGCCCGCGAAGAGCTGCTGGAGTCTCTGGAGCAGAACCCATGGGGGCGCCCTTACCTCGCGGTTAGGGGCAAAATCCGCCCAAGGGCGCCCTTACTGACCCAGAGCCTCCAGCCAGGGCGGCTGGAGGGAATCCTGGGCTCCCTGTTCCCATCGAGAGCGGAGGAGCATGTTCCTCCGCAAATGGCTCCGCCTCAGGCGCCTGACGCTGATGATAGCGAGAGCGATGTGCCCGAAGTCAGGGAGAGTGAACTAGGGGTAGCAGTGCTCCGGCTTAAAGCCCGGAAATGCACTGCCCCCGGACCCGACGGCATCCCAGGCCGAGCATGGGTCCTGGCCCTTGAGGAACTAGGGCCTCGACTGGTGGCGCTCTTTAGCGCATGCCTCGAAAGGAGCCAGTTTCCAATTGCGTGGAAGACGGGGAAACTGGTCCTTATCCGGAAGGCGGGGCGGCCGGCGGATCAGTCATCCGGTTACCGGCCGATCGTGCTGCTCGACGAGGTGTGCAAGCTCTTTGAGCGGATTATTGCAGAGCGCCTCGTTGAGCATCTCACGCACGTGGGGCCAGATCTGGCGTACAACCAGTTCGGTTTCCGCCGGGGGCGCTCCACCGTGGAAGCGATCATGCGCGTTAGGCGCCTGGCGGAGGAAGTAGTCTCGCGAGGTGGGGTGGTGGTGGCAGTGTCTCTTGACATTGCCAACGCCTTCAACACCCTACCCTGGAGCTGCGTTAGGGAGGCTCTCGCGTATCACGGAGCGCCTCCTTACCTCCGTCGCATTGTCGAGGCATACCTATCCGAGAGGGCCATAGTTTACCCGACCTGGCTAGGGCCGGGGCGGCGAGAAGTGTCGTGCGGTGTTCCGCAGGGGTCGGTCCTAGGGCCACTCCTGTGGAACATCGGATACGACTGGGTGCTGCGCGGGCAGCTGCTCGAGGGTGTCAGCATAACTTGCTATGCTGACGGTACCCTCGTTATGGCGCGGGAAGCGGCGTACCGAAGCGCGGCACTAAAGGCCACGGCAGGGGCTGCTCAAGTCGTGGGTCGAATGGCTGGGACTCGAGGTGGCTCTCCACAAATCCGAGGCTATGTGTTTTCACGGGCCTCGAAGGGGGCCCGCGGGAACCAGCATTTCCGTAGGGGGCGTAAATATCGGCATCGAGCCCACGATGAAGTACCACGGGCTCGTACTCGATAGCCGATGGGACTTCGGACCTCATCTCCGAAGTCTGGCCCCGAAACTGAGGGGGGCTGCGGCTGCGCTATCGCGGCTATTGCCCAACGTTAAGGGACCCAACGCCCCCACTAGGAGACTGTACCTGGGGATCGTGCGAAGCATGGCCCTGTACGGGGTTCCCGTATGGGCGGATACTCTGGCGGCCCGCAACGTGGCTGTATTAAACAGCCCATTAAAAGCGATGGCCGTCAGAGTGATCAGGGGGTACCGCACGATCTCCGTCGAGGTGGCATGTCTCCTAGCCGGGACCCCTCCATGGAACCTGGAAGCGAGAGCCCTTGCGTTACTGTACCAGTGGCGCAAGGAGGCGTTGGAGCGGGGCCATAGCCCGGAGCCCCGAGAAATCAGGGCTCGGCGGTCCCAGCTCCGCCGGGAACTCATGGAGACATGGCGGGTGCGACTTGAGCATCCAAGGTGGGGGGAATCCACCATTGCGGCGGTGAGACCGATCATGAAGGAGTGGTTGGAGAGGCACCACGGTGACCTCTCCTACCGGATGTGCCAGATACTTACCGAGCACGGGTGCTTCGGTAGGTATCTATGGCGCATCCACCGGGAGACAACACCGCAATGCCAGCACTGCGAGGATCCTGGCGAAGACACGGCGCTCCACACGTTAGTGGAGTGCCCTGCGTGGGCGAGTCAACGCCGGGATCTCGTTGCGGTCCTGGGCGTGGACGTTCTATCTTTGGAGACCATGGTGAGGGCCGTGGTCTCCGACGGGAGCAAATGGCACGCCGCCGCCTCTTTCTGCGAGCAGGTAATGCGCGCGAAAGAGACGGCGGAGAGGGAGCGGGAGAGAACCCTGCCCCCCGAGTTCCGCAGTCTGCGGCGAGGACGCCGCAGACTCGTCTACGCCCGGGACTACCGACCTCCATGATCGGGGCCTGAGGACGGCAGATGGCCGACTCGCCGTCCTTACAGAAGCAGGCCGTGGCGGAGGCGCGTCGTGTGTGTCCTACACACGCTTGCCAACTCACCGACGCGGGATATAACCCGACCCCACCAGGCGAGGCCGCGGTGGCGGCCAATGTCCGCCGGCAACCCTGGGGTTATCCTTTCGAGGGCTTACCCGGGGTTCCCGGCAATGGACACTTGGGAAGGACACCGTGTGGTTTTAGTCGGTCCGATTCCGACACGCCCACCCCATCGTCGGCACCGATGGGGTGAAGCCCGTGGGGTTTTCACACGTTAAAAAAAAAAGACGGGTTGCACTCTGGGAGTGCCGGCAGAAGTGAAAACATTTTCTTTTTTTCTTTCTTCGTTATATACATAGAAAAAGATAAAAAAAGAACATACCATACCATACCTATAATATAGCGCTAATCATAGAACCTATCAGTTATTTTATTTTCTGTCAGAAGAAATTAATAAATTATAAAAAGAAAAAATAATCACAAAAAATAATAAATTACAGAAAGAAAAAAATATCATAAAAAGTAATAAATTACAAAAAGAAAAAATAATCACCAAAAGTAATACTGAATGCCTGATTGGAGTGAAAGAAAAAACAATCACAAAAAATCCCTGAAGGCCAGGTGGTTTGAACCCGATACTATCTGAAACTATAAGGACTTACAGTTGACGTGCTTACCGTTTAAGCTACGACGATATCTATTGAAACTTGCAAAATTCATAGTCTGTTCCTAATCTTGTATGACGTCAGTCGTCGGTTACGGTTCAAAGGTCAACTAATCCTGACGCTTCTTTAACATTTTACACCCATCCAACGCCGCTAAAGAAGTTTTCACTTCAAAAAAAATCGCCATAAATTATATTTTTATCAATCTTCAAAAACCATCCGAATCAGCACTAACTTAAAAGATTCTACTGCGATTCATTTAGTATTTTCCCTCCAAACTTCCGAAAAAGTCGTGACACAATTGTAGTTATCAATTTCCAATTCTGGCTGAAATCTATGATGGATTTTAATATTAAAAATTATTCACAACAAGTACCTCCTTTTCATTTTGTAGTCCATTGAAATTCATTCAATAGTCCAGGTATTTGGTGTATATTAATATTGGTATTGATGATTTTGCAAGCACTCATTTATAACCAGTATCCCCTTTTCACATAGTAGTCAATTTTAATCAATTCTAGGTATGTTATTTATTAATGATTTTCCAAGTATAAATTCACGGCAACTGCCCATGCAGGTATTTTGCACTTATTTTGTATGAGCTATTTCTCTTTTTTGTAATTTCAGGTGGTGTAGTGTGAGTAATATGTCTCTGATAATAAAAAGCATTTATAATATTATATTAAATGGGATATTGCCATTGGCAATATTCTGTAGAACGCGCTACACTCTTCACCGGTGGTATTTTTTGTTCTTCTTTGCCATCTTTAGAAATTAAAAACGCTTTGGCTAACCAACAACACAAAATAGCAGAACTAAAACTGATCTGTACTGACAAGACTGAAAAGTCTACATACCAGTTTTAGTTGGGCTATTTTGTATTTCTAAGCATCAACACGAAGCTGGGTTACATTAGTCCCTGTCTGTATAACAGGATACAAATATATATAAAAACACTGGCCCTCCGGAAGGGCTGACAAAAGTAAAATTTGTACATAATATTGGTCAAGCAATATTACGTACAAACATATACATAGAGGAATCGATAACAGTAACGCTAACAGTGCAGCGAGTTGTCCAATACCCAATGCAATTGAAGAAGTTTTAACTTATACTTCAATATCCACTCATAATAACACAAATTTAACACTTACTGTCGTAACAATAAAAAATGAACCTTTGAAATAGTACCCTCGCGAGTGATAGCATTGTTCTCGAAATAACTGGCAACAATAGGCAATAAAGAGACTTGCGGTCAGAGTGGAAAAACAAAAGGAGGTCTAATGAATCAAGCTCGAGCCACCAGGTGAACTTGGCCGGGCTGTTTGTCTACCGTTAATAGTACTGATACATAGCTTTCATGAATGCCGTGTTAAGGAGAGGTTAGGAACACAATTTTGTTTCGTTTACTTTATAGCATTCTGAATCAAAGCTTCAAGATTCTTCGCATTTGTGAAAATGACTGCTTCTTCTAGAGATAAATCATGATCACTATGGTGCCTGCATGATATTTTATATACCATATGGTTCATATCATCAATATTATCAAGAATCAAACCAAAATCGAAGAAATTAAAAGAATAATAAAGATAAAGAAGAACAAAATATTTATAATAATAAGAAGATATAAAAACGAACGCGATAATTCTACTTGCCACTATATAAGTGATATTCTTCTAGTAAACAAAGCTTAGTTTTTCCATGTACAATGCCAGTATACTATTATTTTAGTTCTACACGTTTGCATTCGCCTGTTGGGCCAGTTCAGTATTATTGTTTAATTCTCGTGACCAAGGGAGAATCTTCCAAGAGCAATAAATCCCTCTATGTGGAAACTATTTAAATCTGTGATCTAAATAAAATTTAAACAGTTATAATGAAAATAGACAAAACACTTTAATAGGTATTTAAACTATCATGATCACTCTCATTAGTATCAGCTGTAGGAAAACAATGCAATATGTTAAATATGTTAAAGTTGTAATATAAATTTAAGCAGACCTACAGTAGCAAAACTCTTTCAATAAAATAATAAAAGAACACTTCTTTTAAAAATCACATAAAACATAAACTCACGCCTTTATCCCCGAAGGGGTAGGCAGAGGTGCTAGCGCACCCACATTTCGCCAGTTTATGTTTAGGTCCCAATGTAATAGGTGGCGAGCCTATTGCCATTAACCGAGCACTTATAAACCTGCGATAAATACACACATAACTTCGAAAAGCATCGAAAAGTCATTGGTGTGTGCCATGGTAAAACCTGGGATCGAACCCGAGACCTCGTCTCAGCAGTCCATTACCCATACCACTAGGCTACCGTGTCACACATTTTCACTTTATCAATAACTATTTTGTCAACTTCATCTGAGGGTTTTTAATGAGGGTGTTTAAAACGATCCACGTCAGATGGCAGCTCTGTAAAAATACATACTAGAATTGTAATTATAGTTTTCGATATTTTTATAGTTTATTTATTCTTCTAATCATTACTATAGGAATATTGTTTTCTAAAATGCCACAGTTGTGTGTGTACAAATAAAACAGAAGAGCATAAGTTCCCTACGGAGGATAAAAACCGATTAGAACAGTGGCTCGTAGCCATTCACAGTGGGAAGATCAAAGTCTATTCCTGCTTTGTCTGACGGCATAGAAACTCTGTGTTTACAGGAACGTCAGCACGGGTGTGACTCCCCTGATGTTGCACACGTCCATAGGCCACGGTAACCACTTTCCATCAGGTGGACCGTGTGTTTGTCTGTCAACTCAGTGGTATAAAAAAATCACAGAGATAAATTTACGCGGACGACCTCTGTCTGTAGGTGCCGTTTCCGATTCTCTGGAAGGTATAGTTTGCCTGAAAATCAACTTTTACTCTAAAAAATTCCAGTAAACAAACTGTTTTTAGGTCATTTTTTTACAGAAATGTCTATCTAACCGATTGCACCACCATGTGAGTACTGACGATACCTTTCAATAGCGTATAATCGAGTGTCCGTAGTTTTTCAGTAAAATCGATTTTTATATATGTCGTTTGGACCTGACGCCTACGAAGCGCAGTCTGTTCAAAATGAAATGATCATTTTTATTAATACAAAAATTGGTGTGTATTTACACTTTACACTCATATTTCTACTCATTTAATGTACATGAAGAATAATTATTATTTAAAATTAATAATTTATAAAACTATGCTAACATTCATATTCAGTTATTAAGAAGCTGTTATAATGCAAATGCTACCACAAAGCACTTAAATTTTAATGACTTGTATGGAATAAGCACAACTTTGGAGCACACAAAGTTGTGTTGTTCATTTGAATAGCCCTATATATCTATATGCGATCACATTTTATTATATAAACTTTATTAATAAAGCTGAATTTATTTCAGAGCGTGTCGCAGAGATTAAAATCGACTTACAAACGACACTAAGACGGGCTTTGGAGAGGATAAACGTTTGTGCCACGTTTATAACAATGGCCCATTTCAATTACATTGTTTTGAAAAAGCATGTATTTATTTCAATTACACGAAACAACCTAAAAATACCTTTGGTGCTCTGTATGATCAATCAAGCAAAACTTACCTACGTTTTCATGACGTTATTAAATCCTTAATCTTTATATTATACTTCTTCAAAAGTTTATTCAGTTATTATTTAACTACCAGATTTCAGAAAATAAAATGTGTAATTGCGGTTCTATTTATAACCAATGAACAACAGCTATGAATATTTTTATGTTGTGAACAGAGTAGGTAACTAATAAAAAACACAAAAATGAATTACAAGAAAATCGTTAAAATAGATTTACTTTGATGTTTAATACTCTTTTAATATCCCAATATTCTGACATTTCATAGTTTTTATACTGGCTACGGGTCACTAAGAACCTAGATCTTCGGGGTATAATATAATATAATCTCACTTGCTGATTAGCAGACTAGCTCTGGCGTAGGCTTTCTTCTTTCTTCTTTTTTAGGCTAGGTCGCTGTTCCATAAACTCTGGGCCGAAACAACGCGAAGATACGGGACCTCCTCTTTTTAACACATATTTTAAAATTTTATTTTTTATTTTTAGTTTTTAAATATGTTGACATAATATTTTACAACATACCAGAACACATCTTTCTTTTTTAAAATAGGACATCACGAAGGGCTGTCTGTTGCGTATTCTGCTTGGAAAATGTCATCGATGTCACCCAGCGAGAAAATGCAGGAATGCAAAACTAAAATAAATAATACTAAAAGCGTTGCACGAAAACAGGGGCGAATAATAGCCGCGTCTGTTTTTGAACATGCTCGTAAAACAATATGCATTGAACTACATAGGTACAGACTATACTACTCATACTACATGTTGTCGATATTATTTTGTACTCCTGTGTTATTGGGCTGTTTTACATAAGACGGTATATAATAAGGTAAGTGATACAAATAAAGGCTATGCGTCATTAAGGCCTAGAGTCGAGAAAAGTCGTTTTAAAATATACTTACATCAAAAATACCTATTACCTTATTATTTAATACATGTACGGTCTTAATTGTGTAAGTCACTATAAAAATATGATAGAAGGTAATGGACTATTTAGGTGGGACCGAATAGAAAGATTAGTGAAATATAGGTATTTGTTCTCTGCCGAATCTTTCTGAGTGGGCTGGTGTGATAATTACTGTAAATGTGTTACTTAAGAAAGTCATTGTAATTTTATCAATACCATATTATTATCTCTCAACTTCTGGTTCATTTTGTTCATCAATCTTAGTCTAAACCACAAAGCACTTGATGGGGCCTTTTATTTTATCAACATATGATATGGAAAGACGATATTTTCACTTTGTGTATAACTATTCACTCAACATCAGGTTTAATATTCACTAGCAATTCATCTCTGCCAACAACCTAATTGTTCTGCTTACCGGTCTGTCGTCGTCTGCAAACAAATTATAATTTCAGCAACCTGGCCCTTAACCTCGGTAACATTCAGTATATTAGCTAAATACGACTCAATTCAAGTTTACTTGCAATCAATACCGATTCAACTTGTTCAGACACCGCCTGTGACAAGATTAATGTCTTGCCAACTTTAGGCGTAGGTACATTCCTCGCTCTTTTACAGTTAGCAGGTGCAATTATAAATTGAACCTTATCTTTGCTCTGATAAGGTGACTAATTGTACGTAATAAACGTTATAAATTTGTAAAAAGTATGCTAGTAAGAACCACGAGTTTGAAATCGGAATTGAGGCTTCATCAAGCACGTGCTTTTTAACTTTGGCAACATAATCAGAGTTTCAAATTTTATGAAGCTAGGCTGAAAATTTTGGAAGTAGTAATGGCGACATATTTACTGTTTAGTTAGTATTAAACATCAATTTAGCAGTATTGAATCATAATAAATGAATGAGTTCATAAATTTCTAATTTTGGTACAAAATACAGACGAAATATACAAAAACGCAATCTAAATATATAATTGTTATAATAGTGAAGATATTCTTAGATTAAACCATTGAATTAAATAAATAAAATGCTTTTAAAGTCGAAAATGATTTTGGGAACCCGTAACGCGCTGATATTACAAGTATTGACATTTTCGTTGGTTTCTGTCAGTGACGATAAACAATACATAGTGTGTTTAAAGTACGCCACATAAAATGGAGAAAATAAATCATTCAATTTTCTTACATGTAGTTAACGAACTGCTACTTAAATAGAGATACAACCATCACTACCCAAAACTTTCTCAATTCACATTTAACACCTTCACTACGCTTGAGGGCGAACTGTTTAATTAATCGCAGGCCCCACAGGTAGAAGCTAAATTACTTTGTACTTTAGATCAGCTCTCGCCGGTACTCAAAAGGAACAAAATATTGATAGAATACTCAATTGAACCAACAATACCAAATTAATTAGAATAAAACCAAAATCAATAACAGGTCGTTTTTATCGCGTCGATAGCAATACATTTCAAGTAATGTTTGTGGCATTAGATGTATCTAGCCCTAAACTTGCGAAATTGATAGCAACCTCAATTGCCCTATTCAGGTCTCTAATTGGTGAAGTATTCAGGTGGTTATAGACACTCACCTATGTGCAGGTAATCTAAAAAAAACTGTTTATTTGAAAAACACTTTCATATTTTAGCATTAACCTTTAGTTCGTCATCAGGAAACGTGTATGATGTATTTACGTAGGGCACGTCAGTATTACTTATTATATTGATGTACAATTCATACATTTCGAACTAAATGATTCAGTGACACTTTCCTTTTTTTTTTCTAAGAAATTTAACATGATTCTTAATTTGAATGAAATTTTAAAACATTTTACATGCTAAAAATATAAATCGATTAAGATAAGATAAGTGATTCTTAATATTAAAAACCATGATTATTTATGGCCGTAAAACTAACGTGCCGTATGTTGACGGAGAAATAATACAAGTAGCATCACCCCATCTCATCTGAAAGGTGTCGTAAGAGGCGAGTAACGGAAAAATACGCAAACATATCACTGCGAGTGAAGAAAAACTCTGAATAAAAGCCTATACCAACCCATCTTTTCTAGCGTGGAAACAGTTGGCTAAATCCTCAAAATGTTACGAGAGGTATATTTCCAGCAGTGGACTGCTATAGAATTGATTGAAGTTGATTGAAACTGACAATAATGGCATTTCAATATTCAGATATTTACATTTAAATCTTATCAACGTGAAGAAGAAATATTTTAGAGAAAAAATGTTATAGAAATAAAATCATCTGTAAATTCCTATATGAGATTAACGATTATCTATAAATTAGATACAAATCCCGTCGGCTTCCAGCTAGCGCGCTTTCGTTCATTTATTAAACCATATATTTCCATAAATGAACGAATTTTGAATTTATTAACAAATTTTTCCCCTTCTTGCACGGCCCATAAATATCTGATGTAACACGTGTCAAATTATGCCTTAATTGATTTACCCGTTAGCTAATTGTTAAGGTCCTCTTCTGGTACGAGAGACTCGAATGTGACCAGCCAACTGTGAGTCTATTAATTTGATTTATCAATGTAGGTTGCTTTATTTTGACTGCTTATAATTCAATTCTAAGAGTATTTACTAAATTATTTTCTATGCCAATGCACTACATGCTGAGCATCTACGAGTAAGCAAACTGACGTTGGTATAATTAGGCCTATCAAAAGCAACGAATGGCGTTTCATTAACTGCTCAAAATGACTTTGATGGGTGTGGTACAAGATGCAAGATTTAGTATCTTAAACCTTTATTAGGTGAATATTACAGTACTGTACAATATTCACCTTATCCAATTAACAATTTCAACTTTTAAGCATTCCAATGTTCAAGAATTTCATCACAAATAACATATAGTTCGAGATTTTTGAAATAAAAAATAGAATGTTCAAATTAAGCAAAGAATAACTGCTGTCTATTTTATACATAGTAGTACTAATACATCGAAATATTCTACAAAGAGTACATCACTATATAATAGTACTACTACCACTAGAACTAGTATTACTAGTGTTAGTAGATAGTGTCTATAGTCAAATAGGTACAATTATTCACACATACAATATCCATCATAAATAATGTCATTATTTTGTTCTGTAATAATCTGCGACGGTTATATTTTACACCATACCCCATACGCGCCAGAGGCGAGTGATGAATACTTCATTACCAAGAAAATAGGGTAAAGGTTGCCTTTTGAAATGCTTTGTAACCATTTTATTTGCTTTATATAAACCCCACCGGCGATATTTGACGTATTTGCATTTTCAGTCTTGTATGATTTCCTTTTAAGTATAAATTCAGTAAGTATGATTTCACTCATTTCACTTGATATTTTTAGTCTTATAATTGGTGGTTTGAATAAACCTCTTCTAAAGCATTTCACAATGAACAATCCGTCTTCATTCAACCGTTTCTAGTCTGTCTTGACCAGGCTTTGAGGTGTTATCTAGCGGGAGCTTCACACATCGCTGTCTAGTCTGTAGTCACCACTCAAAACATTATCTTTTCACTGTCTGTCGAGTTTTCTTATAATATGACTCACCATTTGCCATTTTAACTTGCCAATTTTAACACATTTCGATATAATATTATCTCTACAGCCTCCGTGGCGTAACGGTAGTGAACGTGGCGGCTATGCAGGAGGCGCGCGTGTCGATCCCCACTCAATATAAATATATGTATGCATGAATATGGATATTTCCGATGGTCTGGTCGTGCCTTATAGAGCACGTCAAGCCGTCGGTCCCGGTTGCCATACGAACATCTATGGCAGTCGTTACGAGTAGTTAGAGTCCTCAAAAATCCAACAATTGATCTAAATGCAATTATGCTTCGATATCAGCCTTTGGGTTGTGGAGGTCAGATGGTAGTCGCTTCAAAGAAAATATCGAAGTTCAGCCAAATTCGCAGTTAGACTGGTAAAGCGGACCCCAGACTCCAAGTTGAAAGCTTGTTTGTTTAAGAAGATTTAGTTTGTTTGTTTAAGAAGATTTAGTTTGTTTGTTTAAGAAGATTTAGTTTGTTTAAGTTAGTTTGTTTAAGTCTATTAGAGATTTTAATATAAAAGTAATTTGATAGTTTGCATTTCTATCAACTTTATACAAAGCTACGCAATTTTTCTTCAAGAAATGCCTAAAAGCAAGTCAATCAAAAAATTTACGATACAAAGTGCTTGGGTGCTGTAATAAAATACAGTTTGGTAAGTAAAAAATGATGTTTAATAAAATGTTTATGCGATAAATTCAATTTAGTATCGCTTTCTTCCAAATCGTATAGTGCGGTTCGCGTTTTGACCGTACCGGATATAGAGGGTGTTCAGAAACGTGTGAAAAAAAATCCATCTAAAAAGCCTTTTTCGACCCCAACGCGTGAATAGTTTGATCTTTGCTAGCAGCTTAAAGCATAAAATATGATTCCGTTGAAAATAAGTCGGAATTGGAATATTTCATACAATGGCATTCTTTGAAATTCATACAACAAAAATAATCCAATGCCGATATCGCCGATACCGTTTCATACATGTATTTTATGTTTATTCTCCCGTATACATGCACCATTGTTATAATCTCCGGTAAGCGGATCGATGGTAATATTTTTGAAGTGAAAACTTCTTTAGCGGCGTTGGATGGGTGTAAAATGTTAAGGAAGCGTCAGGATTAGTTGACCTTTGAACCGTAACCGACGACTGACGTCATACAAGATTATGTAAAGACTATGTATTTTGCAAGTTACAATTGATAACGTCGTAGCTTAAACGGTAAGCACGTCGACTGTAAGTGCTTATAGTTTCAGATAGTATCGGGTTCAAACCACCTGGCCTTCAGGGATTTTTTGTGATTGTTTTTTCTTATTATAATTTATTACTTTTGGTGATTACTTTTTCTTTTTGTAATTTATTACTTTTTATGATATATTGTTCTTTTTGTAATTAATTATTTTTTGCGATTTTTTTTCTTTTTATAATTTATTAATTTCTTCTGACAGAAAATTAGCAGAAAATAAGTGATAGGTTCTATGAATAGCACTATATTATAGGTATGGTATGGTATGTTCTTTTTTATCTTTTTCTATGTATATAACGAAGAAAGAAAAAAAGAAAATGTTTTCACTTCTGCCGGCACTCCCAGAGTCTTTTTTTTTAGGGTTCCTAACCCAAAGAGTAAAAACGGGGCCCTATTACTAAGATTTCCCTGTCCGTCCGTCTATCCGTCTCTGTCACTAGGCTGTATCTCAAGAACCGCAATAGTTAGACAGTTGAAATTTTCACAAATTGTGTATTTCTATTGCCGCTATAACAACAAATACTAAAAACAAAATAATAATAATAATAATTAAGGCGGGCTCGCATACAGCAAAACGTGATATTTTAGCCCTTTTTCATGGCTTTTAGTCTTTTAGCCTTTTGATGGTACAGAACCCTTCGTGCGCGAGTACGACACGCACTTGGCGGTTTTTTTTTTAATTCCGAGAATATTCATACCTTTGAGCTTAAAGGGATAAAATATAAAAGGACTGTTGTAGTTTTTATATTAATATTACATATAGCACCAATGTTGATCATCTTCATACCTTCCACCTACTTTTCACTGATATTATCAATGAGAAACTTGGTAAAGATGTTTGAATGTTTGTGATCAATCCACTAAAAACGGCTGTACAGATTTAAGTGAAATTTGATGTAGGGATAGATTACTTTTTATCCCCGACATAGATTCCATGGGTGACGGGAAAGGGATCAGAAGCACGATAAACAAAATCGTTACAAAAGTGCGACGCATAGAACGCAAGAGAAAATTAAGGTCATTTTATAAGAAATATAATAAGTTATAAATTTGGGCTCAATTTCATTGTTTATGTTTTGACGTTCTTTAGGAACTAAAAATACTAAAAAGTCAAAGTTTCAGTTTAGTTAGAATTTTTTTTTCAATGTCCCATTTTTTCAGGCAAGATACTAAGATATTAAGCAGTATTGGGCAGAATCAGACAACCTGGCCATCATTCCTATTGGTTGAGTAAAACAGGAGATATTATTATATGCTTAACTCGTCTTAACCGCCATCCGCGTGGCCTAGTACTCGTAGTAACTTCTGACAGTGAAAGGGAAGAATATATTGGTTATATGGGTGATGATGAAAGTTCGCAGTCGTAAATTCATCCAAATAGATAGATAAATACTTTTGTTACCAAAATGTGTGTCAAGTGTTAGGCGCTAGTAGTTGCTTTGTGTGTGAGCCAATTGGGCGAAATGAGTTCCTGTAATGGAAAGGAACGTTAAACTCGTAAACGTTACATTGTTTCTTTTATTTACGAGTTCAACAAACAAACAGGAAATAGCAAATGCCCTCACAGTAAAACTTGGAAGGAATTACAATAACGTTACTAAATTGTGTATTATTTTAGTTAGAAACAAAGGTATTTAATCAAATTTTTAATTGAAATTATTATGCTAACTTTTCTTATTAATTGAAATCGGAAAAAGTCAGTTCAGGATGGACCTAACCCTCGACCGGTCCCTTTCTAGGAAGACTACTCTTACCAACGGAGCTACCTGGGACTCTTCCTGGATATTTGAATTTCTCCTACACATAGGTCTTGGGGCGACATGAAGCCTTCTACCGAAATTCTTATGACTGATGGAAATATGCAAATTCGGGTTAAGTTAGACATATGCAAGATGAGCACCATAAAATCGATGGTTACAGCCACCTGATTAAGTATGCACCTACCACCAAGATCAGATCACGGCCAAAATATAGTTAAACTGTCTTCCCAAAATAAACAAGTCTATACTACAGTAGCCGCTGATTGTAGCTTCAAAAACAATCACATAACTGACCAAAAGAACGGCTATTAAGCACTTCTATCCAGTTTTGCAACAAACACAGAAGGCAAGGAAACTTAACTTGCAATTAGCAACTAAAACTTAAAAACTTAAGAGCATGAATACCTGGAGCAGAACATTTGCCGTTACTTTCAGAGCATTCCGTTAAACATTTTGTTTCACAATATGAGCTACTGAGAAGCGTTTTGTTTTTAAATGTAAACCCTCAACCACACGTGCCTTATATTCAAAGTATAGAACCTGATATTGATTAACCTATTATTTGAATCTCAATTTAATAAATGTCAAACAAGAACACAATTATATTAATATTGACTGAATTTTCTTTCTGAAAACCATGTCTTACTATTTTTATTCCATTTTTCAATTGTGTTACTTTATGCTTCACTGCTGAAGTAACCTTGCTTTTATTTTAAAAATCATCGTAAAAGTTTATGATATGATGTTTGATTAAAAATTTGTATGATATCTAACTAGCTGACAGGCTCAGACTGGCGACTTCTTAAAAAAATGTTTCACTACTAAAAGTTATTAAATTGTGCTTATTAGCTACTAACAAGATTTGAAAAAGAAAATCATTTAATTGAAAAATCATTCATTGGTTCCGATAGTTCGTAAGGACGTCGGTAGGCGCTCCGTTGTCGCCCCAAAGACAGATATAGAAGGAGAAATTTGAATTGGTTAGGGCAAGATCTGGTAGCTTAGTGGTCAATCGCGATCAAAGATCGCGGTTTCAAACCCAGCCTATTCCGATTAAATTTTATCTCCTTTAGTCGATACTAACAAGATCCCACCAAAGGTATTAAATTAAAAAGAAAAACAATCTGGCAGTACTACTATTGTTATTAAAAGAGATTTGGATGCCAGACTCGGAAAGCACTTTGAAAATAATATGGCAAAATTTTCCTTATGCTGCTATTAAGTAAACCTTTCTTTTTATTATATACGTATGTAGCTCTACCTTTTATTTAGTAAAAGAAACCTTTCGCAAAAATAAAACGGTTCTGGAAGAATTTATTAAAATTATTTTATCAACGTTTTAAGCTGCATTACTCAACATTTCGACTCTTCCACTATGTTGTTTAATGTTTTTACTTTATTCGTGTTGCAAAAGCTTCTTCATGATGGCGTTTTTTAGTTATTTATATAGCCTCCGAAGTGGTTACCTATCATTTCCAACAATATTATTTCAATCTTACTTTGTAATTTCCATAGTTGGAACTGGACCGCCACGTCGGCGTCCGTCAGGATAACAGTGTTAGTCAAAGTGGGTGAATTATTATGTAGTCTGCGGTAGATATATTTATTTTGTTTATTTTTTCGACTAACAAGTCATAAAACCCACATTCATATCCCGATGGACGACGATGCAGCGTTTCGAGTTAACAAAAGATTGAATTAATAATGCTTCAAGAGATGATAGTTATAGGCCACTGGACGTCTGAGTTATCATGGCACCGTAAGAGCAACCGCTGCACCGTTATGCGAGAGCTGAATTGTCTTCTACAGAAATTCAACGTGTAAACTGGGGAATGTTGGTGTTGCACGCGACGCCATTCTACGTTGGCTTTTGTGTTTTCATTTTCTTGAGATGATAAAACTGAATTTAAGACGTGGCGTGAGGTTTTGACTGTTTCGTGATTCTTGCATAGCGACAATTTATAACGAGTTTTCGTTTAATATGATTTTCTTACGGTCGAATTCTTATACAAAATTTAACTAAATACAAAGTGATTGAACTTCTGAGAACAGAAAAAATATTAAAACAGTAGTTAATGTTTTTTTAGCTTATTACATACATATATACATACATAATCACGCCTTTATCCCCGGAGGATTAGGCTGAGATGAATTAACACCCACATTTAACCAATCTGTATTCGGTCCCACGTAAAAGGGGGTGAGCCTATTGCCGTATTCCGGGCACTATTGTTGACTCAAGCCATGTATCTGAGGCTGAGTCTCTGCTATACATATATGTCTGATGTTAAAGTTAATCAGCCCTATCCCTTAGTCGCCTTGTACGACACCACATGGGAAGAGAAGGGGTGGCCCAAATTCTACTCTGCCGGCTGAAAATTAAAATAAACGTTATTGGTCAGTGGTAAGTTCAGCGATTACTAGTTATGTCAGACTTAGGATGATTTACCATTACTAACTTGGTCCCGGTTACTATACGAACATAATTATTATGGTAATAGTTGTGGGTAATAGGGGCCGTAAAAACCGATAGCTTGTCCATCTACAGTTGAATTATCACGAATGAATAGTAAGCAGATGCCAGAAAGCAGTCGATTTACTTTACAGAAAATATTGAAATTTAGCCGATCCATTGTGAGACGAAAAGACCGATGCCATCGAATAGGCATAGGGCTCGGTGGACGATGAAATTTTATATTTGACTTAGAGCTTTTTCACATTCATCCGATATCCGATATCGGTGTCGAATAAACGGCATTCGACACCGATATAGCACATGGTCTTGGCTATCGGAGGTCGGTTATCGAGCCGACCTCCGATAGCCAAGACCATGTACTGTTTTCACATATATCCGATAAAATCGGCCTGATACGGCCATTTGCTCGAAAGCACAGACTAGTTAGGGATGCTAGGGATGTAAAAAAAAGGAAAAAGCAACAGCAATTTTCGACCTTATTGACATGACATAATACTGATATTTTTTAGTGATAAGCGACATTTATTAGCGCGAAAAGACACGCTAAAATGTCATTAATGTCAAAAATTGTTTGCAGTCGCTATTTTAGTTTTTTTGTGACAACACAATGGTGACGGCTCCAGTAGCCGATATCGTGCCGGACAATGTGGAAGACAGATACATATGTCATGCATTTGAGTTCCTCTGTTATCGGATATTAGATAGCGGGTATCGGTTTTCGAATAGCGTGAAAATGAACATAGGACACTCTGATTTGTGACTAATTGTGATATTGCTATATTTTTTTAGTAGATTAGTTATTATAATAATATTGAAACCGGTTTTGGAACTGCGCAATATTACGTTTATTACAATTTGATATTGCACTTTGGTAATCAACTAATTGATTGCTAACTAGTTATTCCACGCCCTACACCCCAAGTCACTCAAATTACAAAGATATGCAACACATCAGAGAAAGTCGTTGAATATACGTCAACGTGTAGAAATGTCACATTTGGTGTTCCGCAAGGCAGTGTACTTGGTCCAATATTGTTCATAATTTATACAAATGACCTACCTAAAGTTATTCGTTATGACACAGTTCTATTTGCAGATGACAGTACAATTGTTTTTACTGGGAATAATAAAGTGCAATTAGAATGTAAAGTAAATATGATAATAAATAATACAATTATTTGGTTGACATTAAACAATTTAAATATTAATATTGATAAGAGAAATATCATGACATATAGAAAGAAATAGAGTGAAAAAAATTCGAAATGTCGACTTAAATTATTTTAATAAAAAAAAATTGAGGTTACGAATTGGAAAGGAGGTAAACATTGTTAGCACGACGAAGTTTTTGGGTCTGAACATTGATAACAACCTACGTTGGAAAAACCATACAGAATCACTGTGCAAGAAGGTTCATTTATTTTCATATGCACTTTACATGCTGTGAAAATCAGCTAGCCAAGCAACCGTTCTGACGGCTTATAATGGTTATGTTGCACCTTACTTGAGATACGTACTATGAGATACGTAATATCATGTTCTGGGGCAACTCATCCGATAATGAAGACGCAACGCATTCGTGGTACAAAAGAGGTGTATAAGGTCTATATACCACTTAAAACCTACAGACAGCTGTAACCCTTACTTCTCACAATTAAAAGCGACACTACCATGTATATATATTCTGGAGGCGCTGCTATTCGTAAGGAAAAACATGCATCGTTTACTGAATTAAAAAGTAAAAAGCATCCCATCAAACAAATCGACATAGATAAATAGCAGTCTATATGTATCGCTCCTAGAATTTATAATAAATGACTAAGAAAAATTCAAGAAATATAAGAACTAAATATTTTTCAAAAAGAACTTAAGATTATATTGCTTACACAGTAAATGATTATTTAAATGACAACATAATAATGGAGAAATTTCAGTTATGACTTTGACATTGTTATTTTATATTGCGTTTTTGACAATGTTACTTTATATTATGTTTTAATTTTATTAATCCATGACGTTCAAATTCAAATTCATTTTATTTGCTTAAATGTGGTTATACAGGTGTTATAATTATCGTTTGTGCAGCAAATTTACCATTTTATTTCATGCAAACATTATATTATTATTATACATTAAGTGTGAATATGAGTTTAGGTACACTACAATATTTTTATTATTTCAGCACATGCATGGAAATTCTACAGTCACAAACAATACAATAAATGAAATAGAATGTCAGTATATAAATGTCAATAGCATAAAAAAATGTCATTAAAAAACATTTGTGAAAATTATTAGCAAGTCAATATGTTTTATAATAAAGTTTACTACATACATAGGATACATTATGGAAATAGGTTGGCTCAATATTTGCTAATAATATCAGTAGCATTCAGTCATAGTTTACCCTTACATTTTTCCAATTCCTCTATCGTATAAAAGCATTTTTTTATGAGCCATGTTTTCAACTTTGTTAGAAATTTAGAGGTTGAAAGTTCCTTCAAACTTTTAGGTATTGCATTGTAATACGACCACACATTGCAAAACAATTTTTAACGACGTTGTTATTAAATAAGATTTTCTGTAATGTATCTTGCATGAAAATGATAAGATACTATTGTTAAACGAAACACGGTCATCTAAAATTTTAACCACATATAATAACTTTTCCCTAATTCTGATAAATATGTAATTAATTATTAAATTCCCATTTTTGCAGTCAATTCTTTAATATATGAGAATATTGTGTGTCAATTTGGCTGAAACATGGTGAATCTAATGCATTAATTGTAACAACTGTGTACCCATATATCACAATAAAATGAATTTGATTTGATTTGAAACAAAGATGTCGTATATGCTTCAAAGATTTTAAAAAAAAACTATGACTACCGAAATTAGAGAAGGATAATAGTATCAGACTCGTCTTAATAAAAAAAAATACCATCTTTTCAAGTCCGAAGTCACCGTGTGCTCGTACAAATAGCACTGTTGAAATTGCAGCTATCCATATCGCTAGCCTGTGAAGCTAACGATAGACAAAGGCCATGCCTCCATTTTCTCCGCTGTAGTTACTAGTGGAATAAAATAACAGATTATATAGTTATTGCTAGTAGTTTTTACCCAAAAATTTTAATATAGACTTTTAATATAGACTTCTTTTATCGTCTAGTTTTCAGAATCATCAAAGTTTTATTTATTTCAAATTTCACACAGTTTTCTTTTGTTATTACAAAGGGTTTGGCAAAAGTAGTTATTTTTATTTATGTCTATTATAATTGACATTTGAAGTAAAATACGCTCTGTATTTTTGTTAAAGTATGAAATACTCGTAGTAACAAAATGAACATATAAACTTGTGAACACTATTATTATATGGGATTGATGGGTTTAAAAAAAAGTTATTTAAAATTAACTGCGGAGGACAAATGTTAGCCTCACCTGCCAGCTGGTTTCTCTATCGAACCATAGTCGAGACTTTGGCACATACTTTCCTTTCAGTCTCTCTACACAAGTGGCAATACGTTTTTAGAATAGATAGATTTATCAATGTATGGGATAGACATACGTTGAAGGCTGTCATAAACGTTAAAATACGTGTCAATACCATACATTCGTCATTCTATTACACAATACGCCGCCCGACGGCAGTCACTAAGATTAAGGCCGGAGCGACTCAGCGTTCTTGGATCGGACAGGAGAAGGGATCTTTGGAGACAATCAACACTGAAGTTAGGCTGTGAAGAAGAATTTAATGTCACAATATAAATGAAAAGTGTCTAGTAATTAAAATGCATTATCAAATGGCCTGTCTCAAATAAATATTGATTTAAGTACATTTTGTAATGACTCGATGAGTATTTAACAACTTGAGCATACGTAAGGATAAAAGAGCCGAAATAGAAATTATGAAAATATTTCATTCTATACAATATTCTAAGCAATGCACTCACACCGTTGATCTAGGTCAAAATACATCCTTCATACGTTCACCGTTCAGATCAAAAGCTACCCGTTCAAAAGACCAAGGTAGTATTTTATTAAAGCTATCGTTTTACCAATTATTTCGAAAGCCTCACTTTATCTCAGACTATCCTTTTACTGAATTATTCGGGTAGATCGTGAGAAATGAAAACCAATATTTCTGAATTTCTTAGCAGACCATGAACCAATTCAATATTATTCAATACAGTTGTATTCCATCTATTGCTTTAGGAGCTCGATGTTCTAAATAAATTAATAAATAGTTTTAATTAGGGTAATAGGTATATCTTATTCAAATTAGCATTTTATTTATGAACTTAAATTGAAGATAAAGGACGAACAAATATCTACGAGTGTTATTGAAATGTGTGGTTGGATTAAAAGTAAAAATCTCTATGAGTCAAAAAATATTTGGTGACCAATCTCTAGAATTCTGGATAAAGAAGGAGACGTGAGGTATATAAGAATAGAAACAAATGGCACTACCTGACTACCCCGGAGGGGAAATGTGGTAGGGTGTATAATAATGTAGTTATTTATAGCCAAAAGGCGTTAGAAGGCGAAGACCTACAGTTTGCAGAACACCGGAGTTAAGCAACTTGATTATACTAGTTTATTTATTCTCCTAATCAATAAGTAATACCGTTCCCCAAGCTGCTAAAGGCAAAATAAGTTAAAAATAATGATAGTTAATTTTCCAGTATTAGCCTAGTGAGTGTCGGCCCACGTGCATCACGATAAGGCGAATAAAACCTGTAAATATACTTCAAAGGAATTTTAGGAAAACTTTAACAACTGTAAGTATATTTTATAATTCGATCGACTATTACTTGTTAACTTGTAATCTGCATCATGGTACAGAATTACATTGTGGTGGTTTCGAACAGAAGCTATTGGAGGATTAGTGTTATCATCCCTGCCTACCTCGGAGAGCTAACGATATGAGTACAATTATGTATGTACACTTGACCACCTATGAGTTGTGAAACCACTTGTAGTTCCTCCACAAAAACATGGGAGAAATCATGTCCTTGTTGTTTCAGGCCAAAAATCGTCAATAGCGTTCATAAATAACGCGTAACCTCCTCCCCATTTTCCAGTCATCAAAAAAAATCTAAGAACACATGTACCAATTTAGTTAAAAATCATATGAGAAATGTGCCCTCTAGACCAGACTTGACAAATACATATAGACGAATGAGAAAATCGGCCAACTTGTCGAAACGGGGACTCTCGCTCGCTTCGCTGGCTCAGCCAACTGGGTATATTTCTGTTGTTAAAAAAATATATTTAGCTGAACTTATTAAACTAAGAAAAGTAAAAGAGTGATAATATTTGCGTCGGTTCTTATTTTATCGTTTTAATTTATTTTTAATCATCCTCCCTACCCATATAGTAGTAAATGATTTGACTATCAAATATTATGACGTCACAAATAAATTTTTCATACAATTTTTATTTTAACTTACCGTTTTGACTTTCAGTTACTTAACTAGTCAGTCAAATACTCAATTAGGACAAATCTCTCAATAGTAGCCTTGCAATAGATTTGGATCCAAATATAATGTTGTAAAGTCACACGAGTCAGTCCATATACAACCCAACGTACTCACAGTGTGCGGTAGTATATCTCTGTTGTTGGTAAGGTAACACACATAATGATCCCTTTTGATGTAGAATGAGGGTCGCTTGAAAACGGAAACGGCTAGGAATTTTGATAATTGACTAAGCCTCTTATCTCAACCTAGTGAGCTCGTACGTTCTTATGTACGGTAAGTTAAAGATAAGGCTAAAGACTAGCTCAGCTACTATTTTTAAGTTGCTAATACCTCTAGGCACGGTGCTGTATTAGAACATGAACTCTATCTCTTAATAGTATATTCTAAAATTGTTTGATAGCTCGTAGTAGAGGCTTCCTTATAAATGAGTTAATTAAGCCCACAGCGTATGATCAATTACATCGTACGACAGAATGTGATAACGAACTAATTAAAGTGATTAGTGTATAATGAAGATTATATTTCCTAAGCAATACGCAAGTTTAAAAGTCGTTTGAGAAACCTTGAGGAACCCGGAAAGTAATGCAGCCTTGACTTATAATAGGAAAATTAATTGGGACACGTGCACCAAATTATTTCTGTACAGATGACTTCTTAAAATATATAATTGGATTATTAGGTTTCGCCATAATTTTAATAGAAGCTCCTTTCATCACAGCCCAATTTGTGTAATATGATTACTGTTTCTTTACATAGAAATTGATTTCATTAAACAAACTGTTTTATTACGTTTGGTATATAGGCATGATGGTGAGCCTGTTTAGCCAAAGATGGGATAAAAATTAAACACAAAAGTTAAAGTTATATCATAAGATAAAAGTTAAAATTATATTATATGATCCAGCTCTTCCATGGCCAACTGAAATAATACTTTTATTTCCGACAGTAGGATTTGGTAAATTAACGTTCTGAGCTCAAAAACATACTGCAATGAAAAGAAATTGCAATGTTATACATTTATCAAAGTGAAGACTACTTGTAAAAAATAGTTTAATCTTCCCCTATACTTCACGAAACGCTTTTCATCTCATTGACTGCTACCAGCATTTTAGTTACAACAGCTTAACCTTTTCCACGGCAATCCAGACAGAAAACTAGACATTGTGGCACTAAAATTATAAGTAGACCAAAGTATAACCGATTCTGAACCTTATCACCCTGAAATAAAGGTGTTTGTAAGTGTGTGAACGATTTTGTCAGTTTGCATTCACGAGATCTCAGTGCCTTTATGAGTGGAGTGTCCTTTCATCTCACTCCTTTTTAACCCGAGGCTGCAATTATAGTTAGTGTACCTCGAATGGTTATACTTTGGAGTTCGTTCATTTACTCGTGGAAAGAAAAATTGACACGTTGTAAAACTTGAAAGAAAATTTCTTTGTATTTTTTGTGAAGAAAAATATGGGGAGTATTTTACGGGTCTGGGTTGTGGAAGTGAGAAATTCAATTTTACTTACGAACAGGGTGAATTGTATTTCATTTCCAGTTTTTGGGTATGTTAATGAAATGATTTGGTATTTTTCTGATATAGCAACATCCTATAAATGGTAGTTATTACTTATCTCGTCTTAGCTGTACCACATACTCCATTTTAACTTTCAATCAATAACTAAGCAACTATTGTCTATTCTGTTACTCAAGATATCTCAATTCAACGTATCCTAAGGCAATGAGGTCAACAATGGCCTAGACAATGGTCATTTTAAGTAAATAAAACAGTAAAAGCTATCGTTCCAGGTGCTAATATGTCTAACCTGATAGCATTTAGACTTGGGAGTAATGGCCTTACGGACTTGACATTTGTTTAAGCACAGCTTACTAATTCAAATTGTCGGCAAAACTCAACAAATCTCTTAAAGTTATAATCAAAAATCGAAAACAGAACACCCCATTATCTAACTGTTACATCAAATATTCATACGCAGCCCTCTGAGTTCACTCTGAAATTTTCATTTTCATCAAAAATATTCGCCTTGCAAAGGTAGAACAGCTGGTGTTGACAAAATACGCACGTTTTACAGTTTCTGTTTGAAGTTAAATCCAGCATTGTGTAGGTTGCCTACTTGCTCTGAAAGTTTATACCAGGGTTTAGTATTTTGACGTTAACTCATATTAAATCTTCACTATCATATGTTCTTATAATACTAAAGTGGTAAGAAAGACCGTGTAACATTAATACTTATTTTTACAGATACTCACCAAGTTAGATGAGTCAGGTCATTTTTGCGTATACATATAAGTGGTGATTTGTAATACACGTCTCCCAGACCATCAACGAGCACCAGATCTTACAATGGTTTTCTCTGTGGCTTAGCGGTATATTTATTGGACTGGGTATTTCTATGTTTATTATGTACTAGCTGTTACCCGCGGCTACGCCCGCGTGGATGTCCCTTATGACGCGTAGAGATCCCAAATTTCATCAGGATATCTTCAAAAATTACAAACTTTCATCTCCTATTCTTCTCGCTTCTATCGCGTTAAAAGGGAGCCTATGTATATAACAAAAAGAAAGATATCTAAGTATTTTTATCCGCATTCCAGATTCCATAACATATCTAGTTAAACTATGCTTATCATGGTTTTAGATTTTATAATACATTTTGGTAGGAATTAGAATAATTGTTTTTGCACCATGAATAAGCCACTGTCACATTCTCACTTAATATAGTAATCACTCTCACTTAACTAGTCAAATTACATTTCACATACGCTACGGATGATCGGATGATAATTATTTCTATTTTATAATATTTCAATATTGAGACTTTATTTATTTATTTCTTGATTTTAATAAATAATGTTTTAATTTATTCGTCATAGTAATTGTAATTAATTTGAAAAAAATACCAGTACAGATGAAAGGAAATGAGAAGTTCACAGTTATAAAGCTTATTAAAAACTACGTTTCATGCTCCGCCTTTATTTTACATTTAACGTATAATGTGTAAGTAGCCTGACTAAACACGACAAAGGGAAGAACTAACTAAGTTTTTAAATAAAACGGCGCTCAAATTATTTCAGAAGTTTTTCCGCAATAAATTTTCTTAGATAATAAACGACAGACTAAATTTATGTGTTGGTAACTTAATACTATTATTTATGTATGTAGTCTTATTATTCTTCTGCTATTATTTAATGGACCTCAGAGGGAACATTCAGAGATAAGTCTGTGTTGTACAAAAGTCGACTAAAGCACAGAATAAATAATAGTACTACTAGCGTACCTATAGTGTTCTTAACAATTAGATTCAAACTATTTATGTAACTATGGAATACTTTAAAAAAGCCAGAGGGACCAGATTAATCTTAACTGCATTTAGATTTCAAATGTTTTC
The DNA here is from genome assembly GCA_949126895.1 of Eilema caniola. NCBI lineage: Eukaryota > Metazoa > Arthropoda > Insecta > Lepidoptera > Erebidae > Eilema > Eilema caniola. The sequence goes on along the minus strand of OX421460.1, from coordinate 6,570,438 downwards.
GTGTTTATTTGTTTCGCAATATTATCAAATATATAAAATTCTCGTGTCACAGTTTTCGTTGCCAAACTCCTCCGAAACGGCTCGACCGATTCTCATGAAATTTTGTGGGCATATCGGGTAGGTTTGAGAATCGGCCAACATCTATTTTTCATACCCCGATTCGCGATAACCGACATCCACGCGGGCGGAGCCGCGGGCGACAGCTAGTAAACTATAATAATATTGTATTCATTTACACCTTTTATAGTTTGGTACGTATCAGATGGATTATTTATATAACAATTTTTTGAGTATTTTTATGAAAGACTGACCTGATAACTTTGGGCCCGACGCCTTACAGAACGGTAAGGGAGCTGCACGGTCGTTTTTTTTCAGGCGTAACATGTGGTCCTCTGCCAATTATTTTGACACACAAGTCGACGCGCACCGTTTGCCCTCCTTACCGAGGATTTCCTTCCACCGCTCCTTGGCTTTAGGGGAGGCGTGAAGTAGCACCATACGAATAATAAATTCTTCTTAATTATAATTTCCTAAAAGCAAGTAATGTTTATGTTGCCGTTGTGTTAATTTTTTTATATTTTCTTCTAGAAAAGGCCGTAAATTCTTTCTGTCTGGCCGTTTATACCCCTGTATATAGATTTACGACTTTTTCTAATTACAGCGTGTTCGTAAATGTGACGGCAGTTTATGGTCTCGAAATTTGTTCCTGACATCTTAATTAAATATCTTAAACTTATATTATAGCGTTATATGGTTCAAAAAATAATTGTACAGTCGAAACAAAATATTAAACGGAAATAATAATATAAAGATTTTTTTTACATCCCGTATGGAATGTTACACTTGATTCTTTTAGGTTTATTTGTTTTTTGGAAAAGGTTGGCCGTTGCTATCCAGCTGGGCCCTGATAAGGTGACGGGCGCGTTCATTGATTAATTTTGACAGTATATTTGCATTTAATATTTAAGGTGACATGTAAAATAATATGTAAAACTGTAGATTTATTTATCTATCATATAAACGGATCATATATACAATATAGGTTGTTCACGCCTGAAATGATTAAAGGAGCAATCCGCGTAGAAACTTCACCAAATTATAATTGATCAAAATGACAACTCATAATTAATTACATTCACTTTTACTATTGTCACCGTTCGAATAAAACGTCTAATCTGCCTCAAAATATTTTATGTAAATAAAGTTTTTCCTAACCGGGAACCACTGAATCCCGCTCTAAACATTGGTCCTTCGAGCCGGATGGTTCTTCTGATGTCAGCGTTAAGTTCTAGTTAATTCTGCTACTGCTGTTACCGGTCTCTGGGAAGCGAGGGTTATCAACCCAATTATTGTTTAGGTCTATATTCTGAGTGCTGGGACATTGTAATCTAGCCTATGGTAATCGTACATGTATTAGTAATTAAATATTTTACTCAATAGCAAACTCAGAGCCACTTTTAAGAACGATGCTTCAAGATTTTACCTTTCACTCCAGGTCACCATCTTTCACAGCTGACTATGCACTTACGTATCTTCCTTTCATGAATCTCCGAAAATACTCTCACACTGTCACTAACTTAACCTGTCATTAAAGGACAGCATTCTTGGGCACAATAAGAAATCCGTCTCTGATCGCCGTCTTCGTGCATCATGACGAGCTTTCCACTCCCGTCGGTCTACTACATGAGGACTACTAGCTAAATGGAAACTCAATCAAACAATTGCTGTACATGAAGATCATATGAATGCGCGAATTGCTGTTGTCAAGCCTATGACCGGCGTCGTGTGACCGGCGTTCGTCAAACTTCGTTGCTGTTTTGGTTGAATGCAAACACTCAACGGCCGGGAGTATGTTCACGCCTGAAATGATTAAAGGAGCAATCCGCGTAGAAACTTCACCAAATTATAATTGATCAAAATGACAACTCATAATTAATTACATTCACTTTTACTATTGTCACCGTTCGAATAAAACGTCTAATCTGCTTCAAAATATTTTATTTAAATAAAGTTTTTCCTAACAGGGAACCACTGAATCCCGCTCTAAACATAAGTACTATCATTGTCTGTCATCTTTGCGTTGATGCTGGTCGCCTGCTAGGCCATCAGTACGTTCACCTCGAAGTCCGAGCAATATACGTAGGTACTAAATACAAATGGTTTCTAATTCCCCGTTATCAATTATTCTTCTTCGTTTTCTTTCGTGTTGATAGTATACACAGTATTTTTTGCTTCATTCTACATAGTTAAAATGTTTCAATTTATCCTAAGGTTACATGGTAGTTATTATCTATCTATAAATACACATTTATGTTCTTATTGTATCTTTTGAATGGAATTTCAAATCGATTTAGACAGGGAATTTTTTTGAATCGGTCCATGCGGGACTCGAACCCGCAAACTTTCCCTTACTGCTCTTACCACTGAGCTACCAGACCACGTGGTTCGGGTGGGTGGTAGTTCAGGCGCGAACTACCTAATCCAAATTTCTCCTTATATCCGTCTTTGAGGCGACGGTCGTCTGCCGATATCCTTACGAACTATCGGAACCAATGAATGATTTTTCTATCATTTTTGAATATTGATTTTTGACTACTTCGCCCGTGGACGTAGTCATAGCAGTCTTCCTAAAAGAGAAACGTCGAGGGCTCAAAATTGCAATTAAGGTTCACCAAATACCCACGATATATCCATACATTCCTGTTCCACTACGAGAGATTGTAACCAACTATCAATAATCTAATTTACCACTACAATGGGTAAATCTTCAATGCATATTGACAACGACAATGTTGTAATTATCCGTAAGTTACCTTGCGGATGGCAGAACTCACCGGCACAATAAGTAAGCCTGTATGTCACTTTAATAGTGGCTGTTGCATTGGAAATGGCGCACAATTGTAGCTAAAATCAGTAGAAATAATTCTATAAATAAAGGTGATTTACTACTACCACAATGAATACTACGAGTATATACAGTGATGACCGAATCTAAGATTAGAAAAAGTAAGCATAATTTTTCTTGACGATTTTAATATATTATTATCTTTTATAATACATATTTTCGATATTCATTCTTTTATAATAATTCGAATTAAGGTAATTAATATAAAGGTAATTAAGGTAACTAATGCACATTGTAACAACGCACGATAGATTAAGAACCTAAATGTAAAATATTGAACAACGTTTATGAAAATAAAATTTGATTTGTTATGAAGTCGTTATATAACCCGAAAGATCTGTTTGTCTGATAAAAATATAAAATTTAAGAAAAAAGTATTACGTTGAAAACAAACAGCGAGCTGAATCTGGATCGACTCAATAATAAGAATGTGGATGATATAGTTCCAAGAAGTATATTTCCAATATTTATGTTAGTACGTATGCCAAGAACATCGGGTTAATAAACAGTTTGCTTCAAAAACATGTGATATTCTTAACATTTCTTAGCAGACTGCGTTATAAAAGGGTGTTACATGTAGGTACCTACTTTATCAGTTTTATCACAAAAACCGTATGAATGTATATACTGTTTAACTATTCTAGAAGTTAACACTTCACTTGGGACCAAACTGATACTTCAGCGCGACATAAAAAAAACTTTAGCATGTATTTGAATACTTTTTAGTTGGTCAAACTGTGTCTTCTACACAAAAGTTTAACAGAGAAGGATTGCAAAATTGAGCAAAACTGAGCAGCAATAAGTTTGCCTAACCGGGGTTAACTATGTTATGTGATGTCATTTTAAGCTATTGCATAGCTTCTATCTTAAAATTTGTCGATAATCACTTCTTAATATCGTTATTTTTTTTAAATTAATAATTTTGTTTTGGTGTGTCATTACACTATTTATACCTAACTATTTATACCTAATTATTTATACCTATTATTTATACCTAGATATTTTCGTTTTATAGAGAAGAAAAGCGTAAAGAGCTAAAAAGAAAAAAAAAACTAATGCACGTCAAAGGGCATATTATCATAATTGCATAAGTTGATACAAAATGCTGTGCAATAGCTTTACCGCGGCAGTCCCCGAGTGCCACACGTCTTTTTTTTTTTAATTTCGAAACACATACGCGTGCAATAAATGTGTACCTATCTTTTATGACATATTAGTTATCAAAATCGGTTGAGTCGTTTTATAGTTACCCGGATGATAGGAATATATGGCCCTCATTTTTTGAGGAGGAGCTAATTAGTTTGAACTTAATCTCAAGGGAACTGTTTCAAGTTCTGTATAATTATTGTGTAACTTCCGTTACTAATTAACAGGCTATTTGAAAATAATTAGTGTATATGGTCACCGCCAGCTAGCTTAATCAGCCGTTCAATTAACTGCCTAGGCTGTAAACTAAACGGCGCCATTCAATGAACAGCCTGAATAGTATTCAGCCGTAATGTTTATTACAACATTTAGTAACCTGGCTGGCTAATGCTTAGACCGATCGTAAGATGGGAAACTACCTCGAAATAAGATAGAAAATTACATACATATACTTACACCTGTCAATACCCGAGGGGGTAGGCAGAGGTGTATTCACAGAAAATTAGTGATAAGTTAATTGAGAAACTTACGCAATCCGACTTGTATAGGTTAGGTTACAAGGTCTAATGCGGGAGCGGAGCCAAGCGGAGCTCCCTTTAGTCTTTGTGGTTTTTTTTTTATGACCATTAGAATTAAACATTTTTCTAGCTGTTTGATTCAATAGCTAAGCAAGTAATTAAACGTCATCGATCCAAGCTATTTGCCTAGCCGTTTAATCAAGCGCCGATCAGTAAAGAGCCTAGGCGGTTAATTTAATGGCAGATTAAGCTAGTTGGCTGCGGTATATACATTAATCATGAATTATACAGAAATTTTGTGTTAAGCTCGCCTTTGTACAAAAATATCCTTTTATATTTGTTACAAGAATATTTGTGCGTACAATAAAAATATATGAATATGACTGACGACCTGAAAAAGGTGACTGGGACAGACTATGTGCGGAAGGCGGAGGATCTGACGATACAGCTTATACTGTTGATTGAAGGCACTTGGTGGAACTTGCTACACATCTTCAATGAAAATACTTGTACTATTCCACATTATCCACATTTTTTGGGTATCAGATAACATCTGATACCCAAAACACATGTATCAACCTTTGATAATGCCGTAAGGCGAAACCGGTTAGGATTTTAATAAATAATGTGGAATAGTACAAGTATTTTCATTGAAGATGATCTGACGATACGGCGCACATTGGGAGAGGCCTATGTCCAGCAGTGGACTGCAGTGGGCTGGTTGAATATGATACAGAAAAAGGTTGCTATCATAGTAAAATCTACGTCCCTTCGTCTCCTTAAAGCTATTTCTGATCAGATGGAAAAATGTTTGAGCAGCTTTTAAGTGGTTGCAGCGTATTACGGGCGAGCTATCAGCTAATTAGGTTTGTTAACTGTGTCAAGGAGGTTGCTTGGGAGTATAATATCATGTTCATATTTCCCTAGTGGTTAGGAAGATTATCATTTACGAATAAATATGACGTATTTACTGCGTATGTTATTATTATTTTGTTTGTTATTAATAGGGATATAGGACATTTTAAGGGTAACAAGGGAATGCTGTCTATTTAGGCGAGATTAGCTTGTAGCTGAGGCTTATTCCAATAAGAATATATAAAAAAGAATATCATTCCAAAATACTATGCAATCGTGAATAACAAAAATATAACAGAAAAATATTAAAAAAAAAAAACGAAATAAACAAGTAGTTCTGTGAACCTTGCGAGCAACATTTGCCATTTTTTTTCTGGTACTAAATCAAATCTTGTATTTTTAAAAACTATACTTATCTTCTTATTTTAAATAGTCCTGAATGTTTCACAAAACCTTCCCACTTTATTTTTCATTGGTTTTTTTTAATAACGAAATTCACCTTACTGAGGCCCTAAGACCCGTGAGGAACCAAGTCCTTAATGTTTCAGCCAAAAATCATCAAGATCCGTAAATAAATAACGTGACAACAAACTTTCCCACTTTTCTCCTCCATTTTCCCTCCTAACCAAAAAGCACTCGAGAAAAGTTGAGTTTAAATCAAAGAACATTTGTGCCAAGTTTGGTGAAAATCGATTAAGATATGCGCCTTCTGTCCCGGAACTGACAAACCGATATAGATACCGACAAAAGAAAAATTTGCTACCTTGTCGAAACGGAGACTCTCGGTTGCTTCATTCACTCGGTCAATGAGTAATGAATAGAGTGAAAATCATAATTTTAATCTGCAAGTCAGCAAACCAATAAACTGCTCCAATTTTGGATCAGAATCAAAGATCAGATCAGAAAAAATTCGTTAACGAACAAAAATAACACATCAGCATGGTAAGAAAATAAAAGTAACTTTACTTATAAAATTTATAAGAAATTTATAACCCTAATTGGCAAAGTCGTAATCCAGGTCAGGGCACATATTATCTTGATATTCAGTTGTAAATGTTTAGTGTTTACCAAACCTTATGTGTTTATGTTTGAATTACAGTCAAAACAGAACAAAGCAAATGTTATGAATTCAAATTCATTTATTTGCAGAAATACATAAATGTGGTTATTTTATTTTGGTTCAGCGCATCTATCATTCCATATACGTCTAAGTAGTTCCCTTTCTTTTATCTTGAAACAACCAACGGAAAGATAGACATCCCACATTATCAGCCATCATGTCAAAGGTTTTCTCGGTTGTATCCAAAGCTTGCACTTTGAAACCCGTCATTATTTTAAGAGTTAACCTTACTCAGCAAAGACCTAACAATTTAGAAATATAATTCTATTTGGACAGTGATAAGAATTGGAATAGTCCCAATACTGTCAGACTTCGATAAAAGACGAACAACAACATATAAATTCTAATAAGACAAAGTTCTATCAGCAAAATTACATTTAACTCAATTATTGAAACAGACGCCCAACATTTGTCTAATGAATCGAAATAAAATCTTGTATAAGCGCCACCTGTGACGAGATCGCCAAATTTTCTCGTTCCAATTTTATTATTGAGTTCTAGATTTCCACTGAGCCTTTTCTTCAATAAGAAGGAATGTAATAATTTTATCGAATCTTCAATTGCTTATTGGTACTAAATACATTTTTACGTTTAAAGATTTATTAGGGTTATACATTATTTTCAATACGGAGTCTTACCAAAATCTTTAAAGTAGATATAGATGGCTTGGAAGCCAACTTCATCTGCTAGGTGATACATCTGATGATTAATCAATGTGACTCCATTGAAAGCTAAACTTTTACTGAATATCGATTTCAATCTGAGCCTACTATAGCCATGTACAGCACTGTTTAGATACCAAAGATTTTATACCCCAAAGTGCAAACATGCAAATGGCAAATTAGCTGTATCTCATTCGCACAGTGTATTTAAAAAAAGTTCTTATCGATTTCTCGGGACCCTACTTTTCACTTAGAACCTTAAACTATTACTCAGAACTTTATCTGAAAAAATATTGTTACAACATACTTCAGATTCAGTTAGTTCTGAAAACATATACTCACAAGAGCACATGCTTATTCGCTTAATAGTGAGTAGGCGCTTGTTGGAGCTTAAACAACTTAAAAACTCTTCAAAGGGTTCTAAAAACATTTCAAAAACAAACATATCATATACTTGCACATTTTGAGCGACTTGAATAATCAAAGCGTACGATTTACTTTGAAATATAAGTGTGTTTTTACGTTTACTCTGTGTACAGTCATAAGAAAAAAAGACGGGTTGCACTCCAGGAGTACCGGCAAAAGTGAAAACTTTTCTTTCTTTCTTTCTTCGTTATATACAGAGAAAAAGATAAAAAGAACATACCATACCATACCTATGATATAGCGCCAATCATAGAACCTATCACTTATTTTCTGCTAATTTTCTGTCAGAAGAAATAAATAAATTACAAACAGAAAAAATAATCACAAAAGTAATAAATTACAAAAAGAAAAAATAATCACAAAAAGTGTCAGAAACCCGGGTTCGAACCCGGTACTATCTGAAACCATAAAGACTTACAGTCGAAGCGCTTACCGCTAAGCTACGAAGCTTCTTAGCGTATCTAGCAAAATAAACACTCTGTAGCTACGAATGTTGTGTGACGTTATGTCGTCCTACAAAGTCGTCGGTTACGGATCAAAGGTCAAGTGCGAGTTTAACCATTTTTACCCATCCAAAGCCGCTAAAGAAGTTAATAGCTTAATAGCTTTTTCAAAAATTCTCGATTTCTGTATATTTCTCAAACAGTTTGCATAATGTATTTATTACATTTAAAAATAGTATCGTTACCTTCATGGGTACATGGGTGAGGTCCCATTTACAAATCAAGGTAACGATTTATATATATAAGATTTACGAGCGAAATAAAACTCAACGGCACGACGGAGCCTCAGCTGATAGAACAAGCTTGGCAGTGGTACATTTATTATCCAATCACAATTGTTGAAGTGCTTAAAGATTTTATTTTATGACACCCTTTGACGATCATTAAGTCGGTCACTGTACATTTCATCTTAACGAAATATAAGTGTATTTATAGAAAAATCAGCATAACACGTAAAGAGGCTTACTCATAAAGCTGCGTAGAAGACGAGAGCAGTCATTTTGAATCTTTAACAAAAGATTGTAAGCTTTTGTTGTGTATGTAGTCTTTGTAAAGGTGTTATTATAACGACACGCTATGTAAGATTCTTTGTTGTGAATTTTAGAAAAAAATAATGACGTAAATATTACCCGAAGTTTTGATTACATAATCAAGGTTTTAATTTTAAAGTAGGTATGTTTTCTCTATTCAACTTACCAACTAAGTATAGATAACAGCCAATCCTTGGAAAGGAAAGTCTAGAAAATGTAATATGTTTTATTTCTATTGTCTTATAAAACAAGTCAGGAGCAACACATGACAATATATCACGCCAACTCGTTAATATTAAACAAGATGGACATAAATCATAGGTTATAGCCAACAACCCTTGTACCACGTATAAATTTATTAGCAACGGTCCCTAACTTACAGCGGGTGCGAATTTAATCCAAATTATTGCATTTATACACATACAGTTATGTTAGAGTAGTAAGATCAATTTCGGTTCAAATCGAGTCAGAAAAATTCATTTAGCAGATATTTATTCCATTAAACTGACACGAGTTGTTAGACAAATTATATTATCATTACCTATGTGGTTTCTCATATATCTCTATTTTAGATACAATAGTTTCATATATGATTACAATTAGTTTTTATGAGTAGTAATTTTAGACATCATCATCTTAAATTACTACCTAGAATTAGACAGCCTCTGTGGTGTGGCGATAGTGAAAGTGACCGCTACGGACAGGGCGCGGATTCTGCAATACTTCTAAATCGCCAATTAGTTGTAGAGGTCATATGGTAGTCGCTTTGTGGTCATATGTCGAAGTTCACTTAAACACGTAGACTGGAAAAAGTGAACTCCAAGCTCAAAGATGAAAGCTTCAGATGAATTGGGAATAAGGCAATGATGAAGAAGAAGAATCTTAAATTACTACCCATAAAACTATTATAATCTTAACTTCCATTAGATAAAACCAAGGGTGATAAATAGAGGTCTTCCGTTTCTTACCCATGAAACTGTACCCACAAGCTAAAAGAATAATAATAATTCCGTTTTTACCCACAGCAAAAGTTCATTCCGAATTTTACCCTGACGTATTGTAGCTATGCATTTGTTTATTATGTATGTCAAGTGTATATTCATATGAACACCTGTATGGTTTTAATCAAAAATCCTGTACAGTTTTTAATCACAAAACCTATACAAAGCATCAGCTATCAACATATCAAAAACCGCTTCACTTCGCGTTTCGCACAATGTGTTTAATTTATTTAACAATATTACATTAACAAAATGAAACCTCAAGAGACCTTTCTAACCAGTAATTATAAGAACCAAGTAACTCGTTCATTACACTTCTGAAGCGATCCGTTGGAGTACATTATACAAAATTACAAGCGGAGAAAATTGTATTTTGAAAATTATGATATAATATATATATGTGTTTGAATTGAAGGCAAAAGTGTTATCAGATTTTGAGTTACAGTTTTGTTCATTCACAACATTCAACTAATTCAAGAGATATCTGTTTTATTTGTAGCTTTGCTGTTAGAGATATTGAGTTAAACTCGCCTTTGTACATGTTTCTGCTTATCACTTTAACTTTTTTTTTAAATTTTATTTAAGGTTGTAAAGGAGTGACATCTTCCCAGTAGCGAGAATATAAATTTTATCCCACATAAATAACGACTCATTGTAGTCTATTTTCTATCTTTTGAGGGTCATTTCATTCCTGTCAGCATTATTAAAAATTGAATATCTTTTGAGCTGCTTAACCTAGATTATTTTATCATGCCTACCGTCTGAAAATTAAATTAATTTTATTATCTAAATCTACGCTATTTCAAAAAAAATCTTGACTACCAAAATCAATTACTAAAGTTTTCGGTTGAAAATTATCTTCGCATCAGATCTTACATGTAATCATCATTGAGCCAGGGGTACGAATAAAACTTATTCAATCAACTAAATTGTACTAAAACTAGAAATCAATAAGTAAGGTTTATCGGACACGTAAATCGCACCTCAATATTCCAAGAGAGACTACACACATTACAGTTATAATCCAGTTAAGTTTGTTACTACGTAATCTAATTTCCTTCTCGTTTGGTGCAAATTTTATATCTTTATTTGTAGGAGGTAGGGCACGACGGTATTCCCGTCCAATTGAGCAGTCCGGCTGGAGTAGTATCTCCGCCCTACAGTACATCGCGGCCATAATAACCTCGTGTTGTTTTTCCGGTGGTCAGTATCACCCCACTCACCACCAGAGCTCACTGAAGAGGTTATGTGCTATCAGTGAGAAGACCAAAGGCTATTCTTACTTTGTCTTCTACACTGACGGCACTGAACTCTAAGTTGTACAAAAAGCCATAATGTCAGACGTCGTTACTGTACTTATTTCCGTTATATCCATATCTTCTTTGCATTTCAGCCATATAATATTTCATACATTCTATGTACCTTTGCTGGAAATCTTCGGCCTTAAGAGTTTGACTTCATCTTATCTTAAGGGACATGATGAATTATGTGATAAGGTGAATTAGGTTCCGCCTTATTACAACTTGTCCTTTCAAAATTCAAATTACCACAACGAATTTCAATGTCCCTGGTACTATTAAACTTTCTTTAATATAATGGTTCATTTATGTCACACTACTCATTCACACTGCCGGATTTAGGGGAGGGCAACCGGCGCGGCTGCCTGGGTTCCTCCACAAAAAAGGAAACCCCACAATAGAGAAGTCGGCTTTTTCTTGAAATTCCGTCTGGTAAACACTAGTAAAAATTTTCACTTTGATATTTTTTTCGCTGTTTACCTACAGTACCTACAGTACTTTGTACATACATGATTATATTATTCTTGAAATTAAAAGTAATATCATTGTTCTATCTTTGTTCATGTTTTGTTCAATGAAAATTATAAAAATGAGGCTTCGAACCACGATGGAACAAAACCGTTAATCAAACCTTTCTCCTGAGCATTGAAAGCGATTTACTTCGGGAACTAGATTTTAGCGAAATCATCAACGTTTTTTCGGTGAAAAAAGTGCGGAAGGTTCCGTTCGTTAACACACTAAAATTTAATTTCATATATTGTATGTTTCCAATTATATTTATATAAGTTTGTTAAATACTAGAAGAATCTACCTTTCACAATAAAATATTTATTGAAAAACTCAACTGAATAAAATGATTATTTTATTCGGAAAACAATTTGGGGTCCGGGGGCCTCCACTCCTTTGTTGCCCCGAGCCCTCCAGACCTCTAAATCCGGCCTTGCTCATTCAAGCCAATCTTCTTATCTTCACAGCATATCTTTCACCAGGTTCTAATGTCTTTTGTAGTTTTTACAAACACTAGATATCAGAATATGGACATACACAAAATTATTGATAGCATACTATAAACCTGGAATATTTATGATCTAGTATAAACACGTAAGCAGTAAAATTGAATGGCTGAGTGCTGCGGAGTTCCTAAGAAACTTCCTTTGGGGGACGCTAAATTACATCTTTGGTATGGTTTCGTCAATAGACTCAAGACAACTCAGGTTCATCTTGACATCTGATCACCATCACTGTTAACTTAGAGTTTATTAAACATCTTAACAATTTACTTAAAAGGGTCGCTAAACTATCGTTTCATAGGATTCTTAATACACAAACGCTTAAAGTAAGTAATAGCATTCCCAAAACAAGATGTTGTAACCGTTTTGTAACCAAATGATAAAAACATTCTGGATGAAGACTAAAACGCATAATATATGATGGCCCTAACCTTGCAGCCATAAGTGCAATAACTTGGATTAAATCTTCACCTGCCCGACATAAGTTAGGGACCGTCGATACTAAATCTATATGTGGCACAAGAATTATTTGTGCTATAACTTATGAATTATGTCCATCTTGTGTTAATATTAAATATTGCTCATGTTATATTGTTATATGTCAAGTCAAAGTTGTTTGTTAGATTGCTTCTAGATTATTCAAAATCCTTCAATATTTTGATTGATGATGAATAATTTATATGAGTAGATATAATAATTCTAGTGTTCTTGAAATGATCTAACTCAATTTTTTGTGTACAAGATAAATGATAAATCTGTTTCTCATTTAACCTAAATTATTTGGCTGAATCTTTTCAATGTTTTAAGTTTCAAGTGTAGATATCGTCAAATGCACAAGGTTGCATATTTACAATCAAGGTGTTTTGGGTTTAATAGAAGATCACATTAATTGTCAATTACCAGCAAGTAAGAAAGTAGAACAATGTGAGTATCAAAATATATGAATAATGTACGAATCTTTATTTAAAAATGGCCCAAACCTGCGCAAAGAGTCCAAATTATACTCTAACATACACTACATATTTCTCACCCTCCATTCCAAAAGTATCAAATTTTTCAGATTACTGTATTTTTAGCAAAAAATACATGATGGTGCTTTTTCCCGACTCACCCTTATCTCGGTCTTATTGAAACTAAAGCGTTCCCATGGGCCTTGCAGGGAATGAAAAATGGTCCCACTTTACCCTAACCACGATAGGTAGAAGATTATGCGGGGTATAATGACCTGCTCACACAATAAAGAGTTTCTGTAAGGTGAAAGCTTTATAATAAAAAGTACAGTGATTATAGAATTTTAAGAAAAAATACGTGATTCTTATGACCAGAAGTTCAAAACATGAAGTAAACTGTAAGGACACTATTTGACGATATCATTACGATATTCTCAGTAAAATAAAGAGGTGATTACAAATGCGCGATATGCGTTTTTTGAGTTTATTTGTGTACCTACTTTACAAGATATAACAATAAAATTTTAGGAAAGTGTTCTCTTGAGCGTGATATAGTTTTATATATAGTAACATAGTAACTTTTACTGCAGTAGAAATTTAATATAGCACAGAAGATATATAACAAAAAATCTAATTCAAATTCTATAACGAAATAATTCCAAATACCTACTATACTGATTTTCAATATCCAGCATGAATGAATTTGCACCAAATTAGAAATCGACAAAGAAAATGCAATTAGAATAGAAATATACAAGTCAATCCTATAAAGATTTTCCCAAAAGTAACTCTCAATTCGTCTGTTTTAGGGTGGCAGAAATTTGATGGCACAAATTTGTCACAAATTTCAACCGGGTGAGTACCACCGTGCACTTTTGCGAAAAACCCTCCATAGTAATCCAATCTCGGTTGGATTGCGTTCAGGGTTCAGCAAGTGCATAGCCGGGCAGGGGGGATTGTGATCGCAGCACAAGTGGGACCGGTGAGTCTTGGCGTAGTCTAGTGGGGGATGGCGCGGGGCGACGCGCCGAGCAGGGAGACCTGTAGAAACAGTGGTGCCACTGGCCGCCCGCGGCATAGTACAGGGGCCCAACCGGGACTAACCACCCTGGGAGGCTGCTCCACCAGGTCGCGCATAATCCCGATATGGCTCGTCGTGTCGGTTGGTGCCCGGACGAGGTAGCCCGGCGACCATACTCTGCTGCGATAACAATCGCCTCTTTTTTCACGCCTTCTCTCCTCTTCATCCTCATGTTAGCGCACAATAACAGTAGATTGGTCTATACAGCGGCAAAAAACTCTCCCTCGGACTCGCTATTTGAGGTGGAGTTCACGAACATCTGTGGGCTTCATACAACCCTTAAAGCCATCCACCAACACCTGGAGACGGCGAAACCAGCAATGCTGTTTCTTACGAAGACACAAAAACGCCGCCCTGATGACACGACCTACTTGCTCTACCCCGGCTATGTCATTTCCGCGCAAAAGCCTGGGTGTGCGTGTTAGTTAGGGCGAATGTTTGTTATCGCCGTTTGCGCTGCCTAGAGGACCCGTCCTTTTCCACCCTTTGGGTACACATAGACCATGGCTCTACGAGTCAGATCTATGTATGCCTCTACCGCTCCCATACAGGAGATGCCGAGACAACTTGACTCTTTGAATACTTGAGTCAGGCGGCAGATGAGCCGCAGGAGCGGTTTCCGAACGCTGAACGCCCACCACGAGATCTGGTTGGGCTCCGCCAAAACAACCCACGCAAGAAGAGCCGCCCATGCATTTGCACAGGTGCATTGCCTGACCCAATTGGTACACGAGGTCACTAGTATACCAAAAATGTCGGACCATGAGCCCTCTCTGCTAGACCTCCTGCTGACGGGTCACCCGGTCCAGTGCAGTGTTTCGGTGAGCGACGCTTTAGGTGAAACTGACCATTGTCTGGTCCGTTCCGAGGTGCCCATTATAGCGCCCCTACGACCCGTACAGGGGAAGCGGCGTCTCCGGTACTACTCATCAGCGGACTGGGATGGACTTCGTGATTATTTTGCGTCCATCCCGTGGGTTGAACAATGCTTTGAAGGTAAGAACCCATCTGAGGCCGCAACTGCTGTCGCCGGTGAGATCAGTCTGGGAATGGAATTTTAAACCCCCTACACTGATGTCACAGGTGTACGCAGAGCGCGCCCCTGATTCGGGCGCGAGTGCGCTTGGGCTGTAAATTATAAACAGTCTACGTACCGCGCTTGGATGAGAGCGCGCGCTACGTGTGATCCCAACGTGGGCCACTTCAAGGCGGCGTAAAACAGAGCCACAAAGGTAGCCACCTCAGTTCTGTGTTAGGTGCGCGAGCACATAATTAACAAACAGCTCATGCGTCACCTTGAAGATCACTCCCAAAATAATGACCTGCAATATGACTTCAGGCCGAAACGGGCAGCGGGTGATCTTCTGGCTTATGCTAACCATATTTGGGGTGAGGCTATGGACAAGCAGGTGAGTCATTGGCAATTAGTCTTAACATCGCCAAAGCTTTCGATAGAGTTTGGCACAAATTGCTTCTTTTCAAGCTACCAGCCCTTGGTCTGCCTCCTAGACTGTGCGACTGGGTTGCCGGCTTCTTGCAGGAGCGCTCCTGCAAGAAGCCGGCAACATTATTATATTATATTATATATTACAATATTCGCGTCCTTTGTGATGGACGAGCCTCGGAGTTCTTGCAGGTAAATGCTGGCGTACTGCAGAGATCTGCCCTATCGCCAACTCTCTTTCTTCTGCATTTCAAACGATATGCTGTCGACCGACAGCATTCATTGCTATGCGGATGATAGCACCTTGCACGGGAGTTTCATGGACGTCCTGCGGATAAGAAGACGCATATCACGGAAAAAAGGCAGCTTCTTGTCACTGAGCTTGACCGGATCCTGAACCAGATTTCCCAATGGGGCTCTGAGAACTTGGTCGAGTTCAATGCCAAGAAGACGCAGGCATGTGAGTTTACAGCAAAGGTATCTTCTTTCCTTCCTCTTCCCACTCTTCAGAGCAATCCCACTGCCACTACAGGACAACCTCAATATACTCGGTATGGATGTTCGCTGTAAACTGAATAACAAAAACTACATCTAGAGTATCATCAAAACAGTCTCGCGTAAACTCGGAGTCCTGCACAGAGTGAGACGGTTTTTTACGCCGGAGCAACGGTGTCTTCTATACAAGACACAAATTCGTTCCTGCGTGGAATATTGCTCGCATCTCTGGCATGGATCCGCAAAGTACTTATTAGATGCTGTCGACAGGTTGCAGCGACGTGCGGTCCGCATCATCGGAAATCCTGAGGTCACGAGTACCCTCGAGCCTCTGCAGATGCGTAGAGATGTTGTTTCCTTGGCAGTATTTTACCGTCTCTACCATGGTGAAAGTTCTGAAGAGCTATTCCAATTAGTCCCACCCACTCCTTTCCTATACAGGACGACACGTGCAGGACTTAGATGTCACCCGCATACGGTGCAGAACATTCCTTCAAGAACCAAGCGACTCTTTCTTTCATCGCACAATTAAGACCTGGAATTCCTTGCCAGCTGCCAGCAGTGTTTCCCTCTTCCTACAGTTCTGGGTCCTCTCTGCTGAGACTTCGGCTTCAGCTTATCATCAGGCAAGGTAAATTAAAATTGACGTGTCCTATATAAAAAAAAAATGTCAAGTCAGAGTTATTTTTTTAGTGACAGTTACAGAGCTAATTTTGATTAAATTTAAATTTGAATATTTAAAATTCTCTTCCAGAGAGACATAATAGTCAGCACCCTCCAAACATAGCGTCTATAAAATCAATCTTATAACGACACAACATTTATATGGACCTTCTCAATAGAAAGTTCAGTAGCAAAGGAATGTGTACGGCGGATCCTTTGATGCTGGCAGACAAACTGTCACCCATGTGGTGAACGAGTTGTAAATAAAATGTGAACGCACCACTTAGCCTTGTTCCACTCTATTAAACAAGTCTCTGAAAGAAACGCCAAGTTTCAGCTGTTTTAGTTTGGATTGGATTGGAAATATAAGTTCAAATTCTAATCTGTCAAAGAAATAGAGTCTGCTTATCAGGTTGTATGCGTTTTAGAATTCACTTTGTATCCATAATGTAGGTATAACTGCTATCTGCAGTAATATCAACACTTCTAAATTCATTAACTTTTCAATCAATCAATCAATAAGCCCATCGCTATCCACTGCTGGACATAGGCCTCTCTCTTCTATTTGAATTTTATTACATTGAAATTGTGTTATTTTTTTTTAAACCAAAAGTAAAATAATACACTATAGTTATATTAAAACCCAAAAGACTGATGACTTCAATGTCTAATAACATCAACGTGAGACGCATCTATAAATGAAACAAGATACCATAGAAGAATTGTGGCAATTTACTCAGTCTAAATCACTTTACTTAGATCGTATCTTCCCCAATCACAGTACAAATCCTTTTATTTCTCACATGAAACGAAATTAATAACCCAATCCTAATAGAAGCCTTCCATTTCTTACAACAAACCTAGATAAATAAAACACTCACTACAAGAGCTCTGTTAACAAAAGAAACTATTTCGCTCTTCGGCGACAGGAATAAGTCCTTTCCGGTCTATTAAATGAAACTAGATAAATATGTGGGGACTATTTTCTTAACTATTCTCTATGAGAGTCCAGACTTCAAGTTTTAGCCTTCGTGGTTTTAAATCGTTTTCATTATTCTTTCCTTTGTTTGCGACTACGATTTTTCTAGTTGCTTTGTTTGCAGTTTTTCCACGTAGAAGTAATTTAATGTTGTCTTGATATTCGCTACTTAATTTCATTAATGTATTTTTCTAATATGAACATTGTCTAGTAAATTATAGAAGAAGTACGAAAGAACATTACAACAGCAAACTTTGACCCTTAAAATGATATTACTTGTGAGCCATTATCGCGTTATGGTAACGCTTGGAAGCTGTCCGTCTAACCTACTTCTAAAACTTTCAAACATCGATCAATCAATCTACATAAATAATAAAAGTACCAAGAATAGCTTAAAGAAAAGTCTACTTCAGTTTCTAAATCGTTCCAAATATATCACTTTTCATATTGAATCCCTAGATTCCCCCTGTTGACTTTACATCTCCCGCAATCGATCACCAAAATTTCTATTCGTACCACCCTCGTTTCTAGACTGCCCTTAGAAGTATACAATGTCACTTTCAATTTTAAATTAAACGGCGATATTTGTAATCGTAAAAAATGTACGTATAATGCAAGATCTCTTTTGTCCAAGGAAAGACTACTTGATTTTAAACTAGCAATTTCAAAAATAAATTACGATATAATCGGCTTAGCAGAAATAAGACGAATAGGCTATAATATTGAAGAGGATGACGAACATATATTCTGCTATTATGGCGAGACCAAAGGTCAATACGGAGTCGGATTTCTTATCAAAAAGAAATATAAACTAAACGTAGAGAGCTTCATCGCAATATCGGAAAGAATATGCATCTTAAACCTAAAATTAGACAACACAACACTATCAATTGTTCAAATCCATGCACCAACCGTAGAGTCAAGTGACCAGGAAATCGATTTATTTTACAATCAGCTCGAGCAATCTCGCTATCAATGCTATAGACACCAAATCATCCTTGGAGATTTCAATGCGCGTGTTGGACAACGTGCTACTGGTGAAGAAAAAATATTAGGCAGCTACTGCTATGGAAAAAGAGACAAAAGAGGCGAAACCTTACTACAGTTCTGTTGGCAAAACAACTTATTCATTACAAACAGTATATTTAAAAAGAATACAAGAAATATGTGGACATGGCTATCTCCAAAAAAGACAAAGAGTCAAATAGACTACATATTGACTAACCATAAAGATGACTTCACCAATATTGAGATTATTAATAATTTATCATTTCCCAGCGACCACAGGCTTATAAGGAGTACTGTTATTATATCAAAAATAAAGAAAAGTAGAGCAAAGTACAAAAACGAGAAATTAAAATTAAATACACCGGAAGAAAAAGAGATTTTCCTTAACAGTTTAAATGAAAGAATAAACACCGCAATATTGGATAACAATGAAAATATAGAAACAAGCTACAGTAGAATAAAAACATGGATATCTGAAAGTCTTAAATGCACTACAAATAAAACTTCGAGAAAGGGTAAGATCATTTCTGATGACATAAAACGACTTCTAGATCGTAGACATGTGTTAACAATGAAGAAAATATTGACAGATGAAGAAAAAAAAGAACGGATCTACCTATACAAAAATATTCACAAGTTTATTAAAGAGGAATACCAAGAACATAGAATTCAAGTAATTGAAAGACATCTTACATCATCAGGTAGCTTTAAAAAAGGTTTAAAAGCATTGAACAACACCAAACAATGGATTCCCTGCCTAAATGAAATCTCTACAAAAACGAAGACTTTCTCGAGATCAAAAATAATAGATACTGCCACTTCATTTTATAGAAATCTTTACACATCGCAGAATATAGACCAAGATGATAGCCAACCACTCACATATCATAACTCTGACACTGTACCCAGATTTTCACCTTCAGAAATCATTAGAAAAATAAAAAGATTAAAAACAGATAAAAGTTCTGGTCCTGACGGAATTCCTAATGAAGCTATAAAAACAGGTGAATTTCTACTGGTGCCGCATCTAACCAACTTGTTTAACAAAATTCTAGACGCTAGAGAAATACCTACAGATTGGGCAAAATCCGAGATAATTTTGTTGTACAAAAAAGGAGATCCTGCTGATATAACCAACTACAGACCCATTAGCCTACAACCAAACCTGTATAAATTATTCGCTTCCTGTCTTGAAGACCGTCTCGCCAAGTATACAGAGAAACACCAACCAGCAGAACAGGCAGGGTTCCGGACAGGTTTTTCGACAACAGACCACATCCACACGCTAGAACTAATAATAGAGAAGTACGAGGAACGCCAAAGGCCACTCTACGTGGCTTTCATCGACTATGCCAAAGCGTTCGACTCTATATCCCATAATAGTATGTGGAAGGCTCTGCACGAGTGCGACGTACCAACGGAGATCATAGACACTATAAAAAATATATATAATAAAAGCGTATCTCGTGTTAGAATGGAAACAACAGGCCCAGAAATTAAAATTTGTAGAGGAGTCAGACAGGGTGACCCTCTCTCGCCTAGAATTTTCGTTACTGTTCTCGAAAGCATCATGAGGAATCTAAGATGGGATAAGAAAGGAATAAACATAAAAGGCGAGTATTTAAGCAACCTACGATTCGCCGATGATATTATCCTTTTTTCAGAATCTGCAACCCAGCTAGAGAAAATGGTTTGCGAGCTTCATACAGTCAGTCGAAAAATCGGCTTGGACCTAAACACTTCAAAAACAAAACTCATGACTAATGCTTCAAAAAGACCTATTTATGTGAACAACACTCAGTTAGAATACGTACACGAATATATTTATTTAGGCAAGCAAATATCTTTTAGTAAATCCAGACACATAGACGAAATAAATAGGCGAATAAATTTAACATGGAATAAATTTTGGAGCTATAAAGAATTTTTGAAATCTAACCTCCCTATCGAACTCAAGAAAAGAGTTCTGGATTCATGCATACTCCCATGTCTCTCGTATGGAAGCCAAACCTGGATATACAACAATTATACAGTAAATAAAATACAAACATGTCAGAGAGCGATGGAGCGAAGTATTCTGAATATAAATAGGAGAGACAGGAAACGGAATATCGATATAAGAAAAACAACAAATGTAATAGACGCCTTAGAACATTGTAAAAAACTAAAATGGAAATGGGGAGGCCATGTGGCACGTATGAACAAAAATAAATGGGCTAGCAAGTTAACCACATGGGTAGGTCCACTTGGTAAACGAAATAAAGGAAGGCCAAAAGAAAGATGGACTGACGAGATTGAGAGAGTGGCTGGAAAAGACTGGATTACAAAGGCAAAATATAGAGATACGTGGAAAAATATGGAGGAGGCCTTTACTCGTAGAGAGGTCCTTAATAAATGTAGAAAATTTAGTTGAATAATTATATTTTATGAAATAATTCATGCATGTATTATAAATTTAATATTTGATGATTTAAGTTTTTACAAGAAATGAAATTGATAATTGATTTAATTTTGGCAAGTAATGAAATTGATATTTTTTTTTAATTTATTGATATTTCATTTACTTTATTTGATGATTGATTAATCTTATTGATAATTGATTTGCTTTATTTGATAAAATTGATTAAGTTTAATGATAATTGATTTAATTTGCTGATAACTGATTTAATTTAGTGATGTTATGTACTTACTATTTTTTATTAAGGAATAAATGAGGCTATATTATTATTATTATTATTATTTGTAAAATGCAATAATAGGGAACTCGCACAAGCCATGGTTGGACTTATAAATCATTTCCTCGACATTATGGTCGAGGTTTTGTATAGAGCGCAATTTCACGGGTGCCATTCAAAAATGGATATATAGGCGGTGCAACGTCTGTTCGTAGGAATGCATGGTATTGGAAAGTCAAGCTTATACGAATTGTAACTACACATATTAAAAAAAAAAATTGAAATATCTCTAATTGATAAGTGGTTTGTTGTTTATTCGTTAATACCTTTTGATTCAAACATATTTAAATGAATTCATTACATTCGACGTTGGATCATTTTATTTAGGTAAATATGCATATTAATTACATTATTATTACTTACCGTATACCTACCGTTTAAATGGTTCTTGAAACACTTAATAGTAGGAATTTCGTAGCCAGTAAGTCCTTTGATATATATAAATAAAGGATAATTAGGTTTCTCGTTAAACGCCGTAACATTCATAGTTAGAAACACACTCGTGTTAGAAAGTGAATTATCAAAGATACTGAAACACAAAAATCTATATTTTAATTATATAATCCCTGTATTTGATCATACATTAATATACTATAAGTACAATAAATATATTTAACAAACCATAGTTTTCAACCAATAACGTGACTTTTCAAATTATTCCAAAAATTCACCCATGTTTAATATCTATGATAGTAACTGTATTGTTGCTTACCGAATATGATTGCGTTTTCAAGAATGCAATGTCTCTAAGAATTTCCTATTGCTCGTATCGGAGGGGCACGCAAAGCATTTCGATATTTATTATTTAATGTATCACTGGTGAGTCTGCATAGGAGGTTTTCATCTCAGGGTTGTCAGTGACAATAGTGAAGTAATACAATCCCTAGGACCATAAGAACGTTTGTTTTAGGAAAAAAAATCAGTTCCTTTTTGGTTGTTCGTCTATTATAAAAATATTTCTTATCAATTTAAATATCTTTATTCCGGTTACAAAGCAGTGCTTATGAACGACATTTACATCCAGATTCACAAGAAATCACTAAGACAAGAAACGGATCCCAGTGAGGTAAGAATCTGGTAAATATGGCCACTTTTTAACCACCAATAATTACAAATTATCGCGGCCATAATAACCTTGTATTGTGTTCCCGACGGTGAGTAGGGTAGCCAGGAGCTCACTGGAGAGTTTTTTGTGCCGTCATCGGGAAGACCAAACGCTTGGGCTGCTTTATTTTCTGCACTAATGGCATAGGAACTCTTTTCTTATAGGGTCAGCAGCACGAGTGTGACTCCGCTGGTGTTGCATACGTCCATAGGTAGGCCACAGTAACTACTTTCATTATGCCGTGTGCTTGTCTGCCACCTAAGTAGTATAAAAAAAACGGGTTGCACTCTGGAAGTGCCGGCAGAAGTGAAAACTTTTTCTTGCTTTCTTTCTTCGTTATATACATAGAAAAAGATAAAAAGAACATACCATACCATACCTATAATATAGCGCCAATCATAGAACCTATCACTAATTTTCTGCTAATTTTTAATAAATTACAAAAAGAAAAAATAATCACAAAAAGTAATAAATTACAAAAAGAATAAATAATCACAAAAAGTGTCGGAAGGCCAGGTTTGAACCCGGTACTATCTGAAACCATAAGGACTTACAGTCGAAGCAATTACAGCTAAGCTACGAAGCTATCTGTCGTACCTTGCAAAATAGACAGTCTGTAGCTAATGTTGTATGACGTCAGTCGTCGGTTACGGTTCAAAGGTCAAGCGATCCTGACGCGAGTATAATACTTTTTACCCATCCAATGCCGCTAAAGAAGTTTTCACTTCAAAAACTTTGTTTACATAGTACAATATACACGATACCGCAAACAGTTACAGTAGTTATATGTACACATAAAAATGTACGCGCAATCGGAAAGGAGGTGCCGTGCCATTAGATTGACAGATTAGAGATTTGCAATGGTAGTTGGGATAAACTGGATGCACCAAGTGGAAGATCGGGTGCTATAGCATACATTGGAGAGACCTATGTCCGACAGCGGACTATTATAGGTTAATTAATTAATTGTTTGAAACACGTCAGTGCGATTTTAAACCTAATACCATTATGACTTATGGCACAGAATCTATTAAATAGGTAAAGACATTGAATGCAAGATTGTACAGACGAGTAACGCAAGCCCCATAGAATTTAGTACTCTTATTCTAAAAATGTCAAGTAGTTTGCATTCGACTCCAAGGAAGTCTGATATATTGGCAAGAAAGTCCAACCAAACGATCAGAGTCATGTTTAGTTGTGTAAGCAACAGCATACAAATTTTTGGTCTGAGTCTGTTACAACCCTTAGAGGTTCACCCTGAGTGGTACGCACGTATACTGAATAGTAAATATGTTAGGTGTTCGGGCGTTATTTATTGGAACTAAGTTTGCGATTTGAACCCTTGTAATGGGTGGTCAAGGGTAAGAAACATTTCAAGCATTTGCGCGGGTTTGGGATCTATCAATCAATGAAAGCAGTCCATTACTGTTACAAAAGTGTACAAAAGAGTATTGCATTTAAATCTGCATGTCTGACAGGTAACGATAAGAAAGCTGCCACGGACGATCGGAACTAATAGCGAATTTTGGATTTATTTTGACACATATATCTAATGACGACAGACGGGAGAATCCTCACACATTTCTCATTTTTATATTAGTGATAAAAGGGCCTATTGAATATTTCGATGCTTTTCGAAGTTATGTGTGTATTTATCGCAGGCTTATAAGTGCCCAGTTAGTGGCAATAGGCTCGCCACCTATTACATTGGGACCTAAACATAAACCGGTGAAATGTGGGTGCTAGCACCTCTGCCTACCCCTTCGGGGATAAAGGCGTGAGTTTATGTTAAGTTATGTTGTTTGAATATTTTTGTTCGGTTTAAAATTTCCACATTATCACTTAATACTGACTTCTATGTATAAAACTAGACTGACTGAGAAGAACAAAAAATAATATCGCTGAAGACCACAACCCCACACATTAAAAAGGTGTACTATGTCATATAAATAGGTTCAAAAACACACTATCTCATTTTGTCTAATTTTTGCACGCTATTCCAAATCTAAATCCAGAATTCGGTTTCAGAAATGTATTCAGTTGTCCGATAGGGTAGGCTAGTAGGCAACGTGTGAGTGACAACTTCAATTTCACGATAGTTTATTGGCACCGTTTAGCGCTATCGCTTAGGATGGCGGGCTATACGTTTATTTTCCATTTCATATGAATAATTTAAGAATGCATGTAGGTTCTAAAAACTAGTATGAATCTGGTAAATAGTGGCGATTAATAAAAAATTATCAACAAAACAATTTAATAATAATAATGATATAAATTATGCATGTTTACTATGCGCAAACATTCTGTTTTTATACTTTCTCAAATAATAATAACAAAAGAACTGACATCACTTGAATTTCGATTCAACCGTATTAAAGTAAGGTTATGATACGAGCCATATTTACTGCTTATTTACTGTCTTATACTGTGTATTGTTCGTGTATTAGGTATCATAGTCGCCCACAATACAAAGATTATTCAAAATGCAAGGATTCTTTATAGATAATACTTGAAGATGATGACTTCATCAAAAATATATATTCGCGCAAGAAAGTAATTCATGTATTGTCGAAGGAAACCTGTCAAACATAAAATTCTGGAATACAAAGATACATTCATCAATAAAGGTTTATTCATATTAGGTACAATATGTTTTTGTGTATGTATGTAGCGCTTTCATATGGTGACATGTAAGAAGGTATTCTTCTATCTATGCATGAGGATGTTAATGGCATGCAGAATAATACAATTGCTATGATTTCAATGTTTTCTTAAACAAACACACGTTCAAGAAAACGCATATCCGTAATAGAAAAAATCCCAAGTACTAAACTGAGTTTTATACTAGTCAAGCAGAAACTGCTGGATGAATTTGAATAAATACGATATAAGCTGTTTTATCCACGAAATCTAAACAATATTTCACATAGGCGGAGTCGTAGGTAGCTAGCGGTATCTGTAGCTTAATAAAAAGTTCCAATAAATAAATAAGATTCGTGGAAATATAATAAGTACGAGTATTTTGTAACAATTCAGTAGAAATTCAATGGGTTTTAAGATAAAATTTCATGAACAACGTAATTGTAAACCTTACATTGTACCAATTAAATTGAATGTAATTTTGAACACAGAATTGATATTATATCAATAAAAACAAAGAAAATGAAATCTAACGAAGTTCTTAAAATCTTTGTCTCTCTGTATGTTTGTTACGGGCTGATTTTGATGAGATTCTTGTTGTAGATAGCTATGTTAGAGGAAGTAACTTAGGCTACTTTAATGCCAGAAAAAAAGTCGTTCAAAAAATGCTTGAGACCTTGCCTCCTTTACGGGCCTAATCGAACTTCACCTGCTAACTGGAAACTACGATGCAAGACAAGCTTTCTCCTCGGGTTTCAGGCGTCATATGAAACCATTGCATGGGAGAATACTAGGAACAATACTGCTAGATAAATGACGATGATGTGTGACGTATACGGAGCTCTTGTTATTCTAAAACAATGCTGTGTGCCATAGTCATATAACTGCATGCATTTCGCCAAACATGATTTTAGTTCCAACTTGATAGGTCTATTCGCGTCAAGTGGGTAAACATGTTATTTAGGCCACCGAATAATCCGTACTAATATTATAAATGCGAAAGTAACTCTGTCTGTCTGTATGTTACGCTTTCACGCCTAAACCACCAAACCGATTTTGATGAAATTTGGTATAGTGGTAGATTAGACCTTGAGAAAGGACATAGGCTATGTTTGGTCGCGATAACCGACATCCGCGCGGGCGGAGCCGCGGGCAAAAGCTAGTCTAACATAAAGTATTTTAGAAAAAAATGTTAAAAGGACCTCCTTGTCAATTTTATGTGCGCATTAAATAAAAATATATGCTTCAAATATCAAAAGGAACTCTCATTTTAAATGGATTAATATCATATTGTTCACAATGTTTCTGTTTGCAAAACCAAAGCACGTACTAGAGTGTTCTGTAACAGACTACAAAACGAAGAGGTCAGTGAACCTTTTATGTTTGCGACCTTCCGATATGTCCTGCCTTGTGTTGTGAGAGCGTTCACACTAACCGTTTGTAGATTCTTCGATCTTTGAGCAGAGTAAATATAGGAATGGTGGCTTTCTATAATAATATTGTATCAATGTAATATTGATATCATACATTACGATTGAGTAATATATATTTTTAAGGAGTAAAAATAAGGAGTGTGTATTACGAAATAAAATTCACTCAAGAGCATCAATGTAGAATTTTAATTTCAAGTTAATTTACGACGATTAGCAAATTTTAAGAAATGTCAAGATAAACTAAAAAATTAACTTTGCGTAATCTTTTGCGTGAAGTAATATTAACTTATATAATTTTTTTTTTTAAAGTAACTCATACCGAAATGAAAAACATGCTGCTAACAACGGTGAAATGTGCTGGACGAACATTTACTTTAATATATATATATTTTTAAAGTAACTCATACCGAAATGAAAAACATGCTGCTAACAACGGTGAAATGTGCTGGACGAACATTTACTTTAATATATATATATTTTTAAAGTAACTCATACCGAAATGAAAAACTTGCTGCTAACAACGGTGAAATGTGCTGGACGAACATTTACTTTAATATATATATATTTTTAAAGTAACTCATACCGAAATGAAAACATGCTGCTAACAACGGTGAAATGTGCTGGACGAACAATTACTTTAATATCTATGTACTTTACCAGGTTTCTGCAATAAACGAATATGAATCGCATGTGCGTCAAATACAGACTTAACTTGAATTTTGATAAGCAAATTAAAATGCTTATTATTTAACTTATTTATTTACAGCCTCAATGATGTAGCGGTAGTGAACGCGGCCGCTACGTAGGAGGCACGGGTTCGATCCCCGCTCAGTGCAATTATTTTTATGGTATCCAATCATTTACCAAAAAAAAAAAACAAAAAAAAATCTTCATTTGACAAACAACGTTTGACAAAATTATAGTTGATAAACTTATCATTTTACAAACTATTATTTAATAAACTACGCATTAGACAAAATATTTATTTGGAAAAATGTCATTATGACTTAACATCATATCACAAATTGATTATTTTTTTAATACGTTAGTTGGCAAAACAAGTTTTACCCTTCAATTATTGTATTGAATAGTCAAAAGCTAGTTTATACCACTCGCATCCGAAGCTAAAATAAAATTTTAACAATTGAAATATTTTCTAATTGATACATTAGCAAAACCTTTATTTATCAAGTTATTATTTTATAAGGGATATGTTTGCGAAATGAAAGTTTGTCAAATGATTAGATTTCCAAACGTTGTTTGTAAAATGCTTTTTTGTCATATATTTTTTGTCAAACAATAGTAAACCTATTTGTTTGCATGAATATGGGTATTTGCATTGGCGTGGTCGTGCCTCGGAGAGCACGTTAAACCGTCGGTCCAGGTTGCCATACGGATATCTATGGCAGTTGTTACGGGTAGTTGGAGCCCTTCAAAGTCCAACAACTGGTCCAGTCTTCTATATCGCCTTTGGGTTGTGGAGGACAGATGGCAGTCGCTTCACAGAAAATATCGAAATTCAGCCGCAGTTAGACTAGTGAAGCGGACCCCAGACTCCTAAAAGCTTCGGATACGACTGGGATAAACGCTAAGATGAAGACGGATATTGCGTTTATTCAACTTTTGATAATATAAAAATACACAGGTAACAAATGCATAGTAAAAACTTACCTTTATCTACAGAATACTTACAACTTGCTTATTATAATATTGTTTTGCCAACCCTTGACCAACGACAGCCAAACCTACCAAAAGGTAAATATGTCGTTCTGTATACCGGGTCGGCTCCAATGGCCGCGTGGTTACAAAAAAAAATGTTAACCAGAATATTATGGTCAACTATACTTATCAGTTAGTACAGTCAGCTTCAGAACGATCTGGACAACAAAGTTTTAAAATGATCTTAATACCACGTTATTAAGAGCATATCAAACTATTTTATTTGTGTGTACCCAATATCATAATAATCAAGAAGGTGGGAAAATCAAGGCATTATGATTATTTTAAGTACCTACTTTGCTCGTCAAGATCGATCAGATGCTGACAGTAAATGCTAAACCTGATCACATTGGGTTGGGACGCTTGCACAAGCACATTGCGATGGCCGGCGTGTTGTGGTCCGTATTGAATAAACATACAGCCAACACACTGACGGCAACGGCAACGACGCCACGCAACACGCGAAGCGTGATGCCCCACGTCTCAGCTCTCGGAGACCTTATTTACTTAATTGACATCTTTATACGTGTATCTGGAAAACTTACTAATATGTTCTTCTTTACTTTCTTTCACGTTGAGTTAGAAGAAAACTCGCAAATAGAAAAAAACATGACCAATTTTTTTATATTGCCATTATTAATACCGGTATTAGCTGAACTAAAATTGGTCTGCTGCAATATCAGAGCAATTCTCTATGATTAATAATTCTAGATATAAATGGAGCTTACAAATTCTGACACGCGGGAACTGCACTGCAGTTTGTGTTCCCCACAGGTCCATATATCATGCTTAGATTGTTAAGAAGATTGTAGGTGTTCAAGCATGCAATACAAAGTTTATATATTTATCTTGAAAGTAAACTTAAATGTAGATACTTTTCCAAATATAATACTGCTAAGTACTGTTTTAATAGGTATATAGATTTTTTAATCTACTCACAACGTGTGAAATGAGCAACCTGAAACTTGACTTGAACTGAATGTACGAGTTTTTTAAGGTACTATATATTTATTTCAATTAAACTGCTTTTAATATATAAGTCGTTACAAAGAAAGTGGTTAAGTAAAATAACTCAAGTACAAAATCGTATACCGGGGCAAAATCGTACA
The DNA here is from genome assembly GCA_949126895.1 of Eilema caniola. Taxonomy (NCBI): domain Eukaryota; kingdom Metazoa; phylum Arthropoda; class Insecta; order Lepidoptera; family Erebidae; genus Eilema; species Eilema caniola. The sequence goes on along the minus strand of OX421460.1, from coordinate 6,541,103 downwards.
TCATGGTTATACTTGCTAATAAATCAAATTTTGCCGCGCAACTGCCGCCCAGCAACGTCCACCAATGAGAGTTAATTTGCCGCGGACACTTGTCGCAACACAACTGTGCGTTATCAAAATATGTAATTTTATTGTTTTTTTGGTTTACTTGAAGTTATTTTTGTGAAGAAACAGTTATGTGCATTTCAGGTAAGTCATTAATTATTTATCCTAAAGTGTGTGTATTTGTTCGTTACTATGATTGTTTATACCAGTGGGTTTGATTTGCGCATGTGTGTGTGACATGTTTATTGAAACGACACCCACAATTATCACTACGTGCAGCCGAGCCAACGTCCGTAGCCAGAGCTAATAAGTTTTTTGATTTGCTCGAGGGAGTTATAGATCAATATTTCTACCTACAAAGATCAATAATGTTGACGAAACTGGTGTGACCACGGTTCCTAAAAACAAAGCAAAATAATAGCTTCAAAAGGAAGAAAGCAGGTCGGTCTCGCCAGTTCAGCAGAAAGAGGTCAGCTAACTACTGCTGTACTTTGTGTTTCTGCTTCTGGAAATTATATTCCTCCTCTGCTGATATTTCCACGTGTTCGAATGAAGGCTGAACTCCTAGACGGGGCACCACCAGTTTCAGTTTGTCATCCCAGGGGGTGGATACAAAGTGAAATTTTTGTGGAGTGGCTAAATTATTTCATATCGCCCATTAAACCCAAAAAAGATGACTCCGTCTTACTATTGCTTGACGGTCACTCAACGCATACCAAAAATCTTCCGTTGATAGAAAAAGCCAGAGATAATGGCGTTATAATGTTAAGCTTCCCTCCACATTGCACTTAAGTATACGATTTTGGACCGGTCTCCCCTAGTCATCATTTGAGAATTGAGAGCAAGTCATACGCCAATTGGTACGTACCTGCCCAGTGTCAGACTCGTACGAACTTGTGATCTGCAACCGCATTCTTGTCAAACTTTCGAAACAGGAACGAAATTGCCGCCTCTGCCTCTTCGACAAGTCAACATCAGTCGCACGAGGCAAGGTCTACGCACTCGTCGCCGCCCGGACCTGCGCCTCTGAAGATGTCGACCGTAGTGATCGACGAAACGTCTGGAACTCAAGTTTCATATGGACCACGGCCAAATAGTCCGGAAGCAGTATATCATACATTATGAATCGTGTTTCTGTCTTTACCCTAGATGGTTTATGCTACTTAATGATTTTTTTTTGGTGCAATTTGCTATATAACTTTGATGATAAATGTGTAAAAAAACGACTGTAAGCCGGCCTTAAGTTTGAACCGAGCTGTATTAAGTACCAAAATAACTAACGATGGCAGTCTGCTATCAATGGTAGTCAATAACAGATTCCTGACAGTAGTTTTAGGAAATTTCAATAGCAAAATAACGTTTAAAAACGACTGCTATTTGAATACCAGCCTTACTACTTTACTTTAAAATTAGAATTGTGTTTTCAACGTATATATACTAACTCAAAGAAGAAGTACACAGAAAAATTGTCACTAGTTTTTGTCGTCTTTGTCATCTTTGTAAGAATCAGCCATTATTCAATATTATTAGATACTTGGTTTGCATCTGCATAATCTTGAATTTGACTCCTATCCTTTCACAAAAAAGGAAATTAAAAATCAGATTGATACTGCTACTACCACTTAAGCACGTAGATGTAGAAAAGATTTTCGTATCTCTCTTGGCGACCAAAACTATGAATACTAATACAAAATAAATACAAACATAAAAATCAATCTGAAAGGGTCTCGTCAAGTGTTGAGTAAAAAGATCATTTTCTAAGTAAAGCGTTAGGATACTGTGTATGATATGTATGATATGTAGATAAAAACATCTACTTGTATACATTTTTTTTGCAATCATACATAAGTTACATAACACATAGAAACACTCAGACCAATGTAAACAGACATAATATTCATGCTCACAGATATTATTAGGCAAACACTCTACCACCACACCGAAGGTATAATTTATGTTCTACTAGCTCATCTGTATCAAATTTCATCAGGATATCTACAAAAATTGCAAACATTCATCCCCTATTCTCCCTCCCCCACCCCTTAACCCCTTCTATCGCGTTAAAAGGGAGCCTATGTCCGTATCTAAGCTTTATCCATCCCTGTACCAAATATCAATCCATAGAACGCGTAATTTTTTTGTATTCTAATAATTTGTTATGGCCTGCTCGACCATCAACCGTTTAGTCCCCGTGCTTAGCACGTACAGCGCCGTGGCTTAGCAACAGAAATAACGACACTATCACTTTTTTGCATATGCCGGCTGGATTTGTTGACATTCATGATCACTGCTCCGCTCCCTTAAGTAGTAGCGTGATGATATATAGCCTATGTGTTATTCTGATGTATAAGACATATTATTGTAAAGTTTCATTACAATCCATTAAGTAGTTTTTACGTGAAACAGTAACAAACACCCGTCCATACATCCACACTCACAAAATTTCGCATTTATAATATTAGTAGGACTATTTTACAAACTATTATTTAATAAACTACTCATTAGACAAAATATTTATTTGGAAAAATGTCATTATGACTTAACATCATATCACAAATTGATTATTTTTTTAATACGTTAGTTGGCAAAACAAGTTTTACCCTTCAATTATTGTATTGAATAGTCAAAAGCTAGTTTATACCACTCGCATCCGAAGCTAAAATAAAATTTTAACAATTGAAATATTTTCTAATTGATACATTAGCAAAACCTTTATTTATCAAGTTATTATTTTATAAGGGATATGTTTGCGAAATGAAAGTTTGTCAAATGATTAGATTTCCAAACGTTGTTTGTAAAATGCTTTTTTGTCATATATTTTTTGTCAAACAATAGTAAACCTATTTGTTTGCATGAATATGGGTATTTGCATTGGCGTGGTCGTGCCTCGGAGAGCACGTTAAACCGTCGGTTCAGGTTGCCATACGGATATCTATGGCAGTTGTTACGGGTAGTTGGAGCCCTTCAAAGTCCAACAACTGGTCCAGTCTTCTATATCGCCTTTGGGTTGTGGAGGACAGATGGCAGTCGCTTCACAGAAAATATCGAAATTCAGCCGCAGTTAGACTAGTGAAGCGGACCCCAGACTCCTAAAAGCTTCGGATACGACTGGGATAAACGCTAAGATGAAGACGGATATTGCGTTTATTCAACTTTTGATAATATAAAAATACACAGGTAACAAATGCATAGTAAAAACTTACCTTTATCTACAGAATACTTACAACTTGCTTATTATAATATTGTTTTGCCAACCCTTGACCAACGACAGCCAAACCTACCAAAAGGTAAATATGTCGTTCTGTATACCGGGTCGGCTCCAATGGCCGCGTGGTTACAAAATAAAATGTTAACCAGAATATTATGGTCAACTATACTTATCAGTTAGTACAGTCAGCTTCAGAACGATCTGGACAACAAAGTTTTAAAATGATCTTAATACCACGTTATTAAGAGCATATCAAACTATTTTATTTGTGTGTACCCAATATCATAATAATCAAGAAGGTGGGAAAATCAAGGCATTATGATTATTTTAAGTACCTACTTTGCTCGTCAAGATCGATCAGATGCTGACAGTAAATGCTAAACCTGATCACATTGGGTTGGGACGCTTGCACAAGCACATTGCGATGGCCGGCGTGTTGTGGTCCGTATTGAATAAACATACAGCCAACACACTGACGGCAACGGCAACGACGCCACGCAACACGCGAAGCGTGATGCCCCACGTCTCAGCTCTCGGAGACCTTATTTACTTAATTGACATCTTTATACGTGTATCTGGAAAGCTTACTAATATGTTCTTCTTTACTTTCTTTCACGTTGAGTTAGAAGAAAACTCGCAAATAGAAAAAAACATGACCAATTTTTTTATATTTCCATTATTAATACCGGTATTAGCTGAACTAAAATTGGTCTGCTGCAATATCAGAGCAATTCTCTATGATTAATAATTCTAGATATAAATGGAGCTTACAAATTCTGACACGCGGGAACTGCACTGCAGTTTGTGTTCCCCACAGGTCCATATATCATGCTTAGATTGTTAAGAAGATTGTAGGTGTTCAAGCATGCAATACAAAGTTTATATATTTATCTTGAAAGTAAACTTAAATGTAGATACTTTTCCAAATATAATACTGCTAAGTACTGTTTTAATAGGTACTCGTATATAGATTTTTTAATCTACTCACAACGTGTGAAATGAGCAACCTGAAACTTGACTTGAACTGAATGTACGAGTTTTTTAAGGTACTATATATTTATTTCAATTAAACTGCTTTTAATATATAAGTCGTTACAAAGAAAGTGGTTAAGTAAAATAACTCAAGTACAAAATCGTATACCGGGGCAAAATCGTACATCATGGTTATACTTGCTAATAAATCAAATTTTGCCGCGCAACTGCCGCCCAGCAACGTCCACCAATGAGAGTTAATTTGCCGCGGACACTTGTCGCAACACAACTGTGCGTTATCAAAATATGTAATTTTATTGTTTTTTTGGTTTACTTGAAGTTATTTTTGTGAAGAAACAGTTATGTGCATTTCAGGTAAGTCATTAATTATTTATCCTAAAGTGTGTGTATTTGTTCGTTACTATGATTGTTTATACCAGTGGGTTTGATTTGCGCATGTGTGTGTGACATGTTTATTGAAACGACACCCACAATTATCACTACGTGCAGCCGAGCCAACGTCCGTAGCCAGAGCTAATAAGTTTTTTGATTTGCTCGAGGGAGTTATAGATCAATATTTCTACCTACAAAGATCTATAATGTTGACGAAACTGGTGTGACCACGGTTCCTAAAAACAAAGCAAAATAATAGCTTCAAAAGGAAGAAAGCAGGTCGGTCTCGCTAGTTCAGCAGAAAGAGGTCAGCTAACTACTGCTGTACTTTGTGTTTCTGCTTCTGGAAATTATATTCCTCCTCTGCTGATATTTCCACGTGTTCGAATGAAGGCTGAACTCCTAGACGGGGCACCACCAGTTTCAGTTTGTCATCCCAGGGGGTGGATACAAAGTGAAATTTTTGTGGAGTGGCTAAATCATTTCATATCGCCCATTAAACCCAAAAAAGATGACTCCGTCTTACTATTGCTTGACGGTCACTCAACGCATACCAAAAATCTTCCGTTGATAGAAAAAGCCAGAGATAATGGCGTTATAATGTTAAGCTTCCCTCCACATTGCACTTAAGTATACGATTTTGGACCGGTCTCCCCTAGTCATCATTTGAGAATTGAGAGCAAGTCATACGCCAATTGGTACGTACCTGCCCAGTGTCAGACTCGTACGAACTTGTGATCTGCAACCGCATTCTTGTCAAACTTTCGAAACAGGAACGAAATTGCCGCCTCTGCCTCTTCGACAAGTCAACATCAGTCGCACGAGGCAAGGTCTACGCACTCGTCGCCGCCCGGACCTGCGCCTCTGAAGATGTCGACCGTAGTGATCGACGAAACGTCTGGAACTCAAGTTTCATATGGACCACGGCCAAATAGTCCGGAAGCAGTATATCATACATTATGAATCGTGTTTCTGTCTTTACCCTAGATGGTTTATGCTACTTAATGATTTTTTTTTGGTGCAATTTGCTATATAACTTTGATGATAAATGTGTAAAAAAACGACTGTAAGCCGGCCTTAAGTTTGAACCGAGCTGTATTAAGTACCAAAATAACTAACGATGGCAGTCTGCTATCAATGGTAGTCAATAACAGATTCCTGACAGTAGTTTTAGGAAATTTCAATAGCAAAATAACGTTTAAAAACGACTGCTATTTGAATACCAGCCTTACTACTTTACTTTAAAATTAGAATTGTGTTTTCAACGTATATATACTAACTCAAAGAAGAAGTACACAGAAAAATTGTCACTAGTTTTTGTCGTCTTTGTCATCTTTGTAAGAATCAGCCATTATTCAATATTATTAGATACTTGGTTTGCATCTGCATAATCTTGAATTTGACTCCTATCCTTTCACAAAAAAGGAAATTAAAAATCAGATTGATACTACTACTACCACTTAAGCACGTAGATGTAGAAAAGATTTTCGTATCTCTCTTGGCGACCAAAACTATGAATACTAATACAAAATAAATACAAACATAAAAATCAATCTGAAAGGGTCTCGTCAAGTGTTGAGTAAAAAGATCATTTTCTAAGTAAAGCGTTAGGATACTGTGTATGATATGTATGATATGTAGATAAAAACATCTACTTGTATACATTTTTTTTGCAATCATACATAAGTTACATAACACATAGAAACACTCAGACCAATGTAAACAGACATAATATTCATGCTCACAGATATTATTAGGCAAACACTCTACCACCACACCGAAGGTATAATTTATGTTCTACTAGCTCCTCTGTATCAAATTTCATCAGGATATCTACAAAAATTGCAAACATTCATCCCCTATTCTCCCTCCCCCACCCCTTAACCCCTTCTATCGCGTTAAAAGGGAGCCTATGTCCGTATCTAAGCTTTATCCATCCCTGTACCAAATATCAATCCATAGAACGCGTAATTTGTTTGTATTCTAATAATTTGTTATGGCCTGCTCGACCATCAACCGTTTAGTCCCCGTGCTTAGCACGTACAGCGGAGGCATTCCTCGAAGCACACCCAATTGAAGCACACCCAGACGAAGCACACCTAAAGTATTCCACTTAGCACACCCATAGGTGGGCTACAAATAAAATTTTCAAATAATTAATTTCCTATTCCACGAAGCACACCTAAACTATTCCACTTAGCACACCCATAGGTGGGCTTCAAATAAAAATTTAAAATAATTAATTTCCTATTCCACGAAGCACACCTAAACTATTCCACTTAGCACACCCATAGGTGGGCTTCAAATAAAAATTTAAAATAATTAATTTTCTATTCCACGAAGCACACCTACGAATATCACGCGCATAGTGCGGAGACTAAGATATAACAATTTCGATAGAAGAAAATATTTATTATTTATAAGACTAACAAAATAACTCAAATATCTAACATCTTTCAGTTTCATTATGACGATTATAAGTTTCATGACACAATAATTGTCATTTTTGTAATATTGCTATTTAAAATCAAAGGCTGTATCATAATTATCTTTAAAAAAAAAATATTTTTTTCTATTATTTTCCCTTTTTGTGCTCTTAATAAAATCACTGATTGTTTTATAATTGGAATAAAAACTTGGACAGATATCATAGCTCTCCCTAGAGATCTATTTAGAAGTTTTCTTATAGCTACCTGCTTAGTGAACAATAAAACTACTCTACTTTAACATAAAAAAATCACAGATTGTTTCATAATTGGAATAAAAACTTGGACAAATATCAAAAACATTGTAAATATAGTTTTTCATAAAGATCTATGTTGATGTTTTCTTATAGCTACGTTTTAACTAACAATATAAATAATCTAGTTTTATGTAAAAAAAAATCACAGACTGTTTAAAATCACAATCTTTAAGATACTTAGGTAATCTTGAAGAAATGGGCAATTTAGTATCTAAACCTATCAATTAAATAAATTATTATTAATCAGAATCGTAATTTCTCTAGACAATGTCCAACTGTAATTAAGCCTTTTTTATAATCTTTAATCGTGCTTTCGATTATATCATTTTTTATTTCAGCATGTTTTTGATGATTTGAATAACCCATTTTCACTCTAACTTCGGCATAATTATTGCAATTTTTTTTGAAGCAACCTAAAAGTTTTGCCAGATTTATGGGTCTGTTTTTATTAAAAAAAATATTTATTACAGAGTAATGAGACTCTGTATAATTATTAGTTTTATTTTTTACGTTATAAGTCGACCATTTGTCGTGCCATAACGTATGTTCGAGCCACTGAGTTACAAGATAATTGTTAAATTTAGAAATATTTTCTCCTTGAAGACATTCGCTCATGATGTATATCCAGGCCTCATCCGAGTCTTCCAGCGGTAAATGTGGCAAAACCGTACATAAGGCAACATGTTTTCGATTTATGCTATTCTTATCTAAACCTAAGTCCTTAGATTTTTTTTTAATGCTTTTTTAAAAATGAAAATAACAACCCATTGTCTGTGCGTTAGGAAATACTGCTGTAAAACTCCTGACGGCAGCTTCCTCAAAATCGCTTGTGAAAACTTTGACTTGCATTTTCGGTATTGATGTTTTTAATAATTCAAATAATATTTTATAGGTCGATTTTTTTTGTTTTGTAATAAAGCATAGGCTAAAGGTTTAACGATATTTTCAATCTCACCGTGGATGCTGTATATTTGTAGAAATGGTTTAGGGGCACATTTAAAAGTTCCGTCGCAGTATATATGATCGCAGCTTTCAAGTTCCTGTCTACTCTTCTGTGTAGCAAATAAAAGTACTCTTGTTTTTCCATCATTGTAGTCAGCAAGTACAAAATCTTGAAACGGTTGAGGTACCTGGATATCAAATAAATCCTTCTCATAAATCATTTGTACTAAAATAAATAATAATAATTATTATTTAAATTTTAGTACAAATATTTACATACGAATACATAGGATGTACAAATATTCTTTGAAACCCCTGTGACTTTCTTTCTTTCACAAAATAAAAGCAGGTGTGCGTTCGCGCAGCGGAATGTTGTTGAATTTAAAGATTTTAATTATGCAGATTTTTTGTGTATGGCGTCGTGTAATTGTGTATGTATGAATAAAATTAGTGCATGCATTAACTTTGCAGAAATTCAAGTTTCCGCTACGCGAACGTTTGGCCATTAGCTAGTTTTCATATAAAGCGCTTATATAGAGAGGTGTAGATTTTTATATATGTTGTTTTGAATTCGCTTATATTTGTTTAAAAACAGATTTAGAAAAAAAATTTGGGTTTCAAAGATAAAAATTTAAACGTCTTAGTTCGTGAAGAATGCGCTTTGGGGTCTAGATTCTCACGTTTATACAAACCTTGTAAGTGTCTGCAACATGTTGCCAAGTATCAATGATGTTCCGTTAGTAATTAAAGAGTTATAGGACAATTTACCATGAATACAAGACCACTGTTTACAAAGCAGTCAAATATCACGACGTTCTAAAGGAATTGCATAGTAAAATGTATTCCAATAATTAGTAAGTAATTAGTAGATAGAAGTGTAAAAATCTACAGCTCTCTATATAAGCGCTTTATATGAAAAATAGGTAATGGCCAAATGTTCGCGTAGTGAAAGCTTGAATTTCTGCGAAGCTGTATAAGCGTATAAGCACTAATTTTATTCATACATACACAATTATTGGACACATTTTTTTTCTTCTAAGTCCATGGATTAAAAAAAGTTCCGCCAGGACAACGTTCGCCCAGCGGAATCAGTTTTTAGCAAATTTCTCCACAATGGCTGCATGCCCAATTTTTTTTTACCATACACAATTACACGACGCCATACACTAAATATCTGCATAATTAAAATCTTTAAATTCAACAACATTCCGCTGCGTGAACGCACACCATCATGTATACGTCTTGTCTATGAGATTTATATTATGAACATTATGAAAGTATTGTATCACATTATTATAATGAAACTGAAAGACGTTAGATATTTAAGTTAGTCTGTTAGTCTTATAAATAATAAATATTTTCTTCTATCGAAATTGTTATATCTTAGTCTCCGCACTATGCGCGTGATATTCGTAGGTGTGCTTCGTGGAATAGGAAATTAATTATTTTAAATTTTTTTTTGAAGCCCACCTATGGGTGTGCTAAGTGGAATAGTTTAGGTGTGCTTCGTGGAATAGGAAATTAATTATTTTAAATTTTTATTTGAAGCCCACCTATGGGTGTGCTAAGTGGAATAGTTTAGGTGTGCTTCGTGGAATAGGAAATTAATTATTTGAAAATTTTATTTGTAGCCCACCTATGGGTGTGCTAAGTGGAATACTTTAGGTGTGCTTCGTCTGGGTGTGCTTCAATTGGGTGTGCTTCGAGGAATGCCTCGTACAGCGCCGTGGCTTAGCAACAGAAATAACGACACTATCACTTTTTTGCATATGCCGGCTGGATTTGTTGACATTCATGATCACTGCTCCGCTCCCTTAAGTAGTAGCGTGATGATATATAGCCTATGTGTTATTCTGATGTATAAGACATATTATTGTAAAGTTTCATTACAATCCATTAAGTAGTTTTTACGTGAAAGAGTAACAAACACCCGTCCATACATCCACACTCACAAAATTTCGCATTTACAATATTAGTAGGACTATTTTATCATCCATTATAATATAATTGACAAACGAATCAATTCTATCAATAATAAAAAAACGCCCAACATTAACATTCAATATAACTTAGCTAACCTTGCACAGCTTAATACAGATATTTGTAAAGCTTAACCTTTATACAGAAATCTTTTTATTCCAATCCAAACAAACGTTATTCCGAATTCAAACAAATCCAGTAGCACCTCCACTTCAAACAAATAGCCGCGGTAGTCGTGACGGGAGCCCAATTATTGAGATAGATCACACCTTTGAGACGAACGCTCCCGTAGAACTTGCTCCTCTATTTACTTGATGCTTTCCTAATTTATTGTTTTGTACAAACTACTGGAAGTTTGATGAAGGAAATGTAGTGTTTATTTACTTTTTGTTTGGCCTTTGTCTTTGTTTGTTTATTATCAGTTTACTTCTACAATTGCACCAGGTATAACCCGTAATGATGGTTGCAAGTATGTAAATAAATGAATAAATTAAGGTCATGATATGTAGAATTAAGGGGTTCGGAGGATGATATTATATATTATCATACCCATGTTTTTTTTAAATGTTAGATACGTTAGTTTAATTGCACCTAGCTTGATCATCCTCTCATCACCAATCTCTGTATTCCGTCTCACATTGTAGAGGGTGAGTGTATTGCAGTGATTGAGAGATACTAGTGAGTAATTGTTTTGATACCATCTTCCCGACATTACGTACGACAAGATCACTATTACCGGCCAGTATTCTACTGTAGTTGAGTTGCCAAGACGGAATAAGTTGTGTAACTAAAAGCTGTAATTCAAAGAGTGCCAATGAAAAATTAAATGAGAATGAAGATTTATTTAGTTGGTTATTAATGTATTTTCCTTACCTAAACTTTCATAGTAATTTGCTAACATGTCATAATACTCAGTTTTATTACTGCCAAGGCGCGCAAATAACTGTCTGAACATCAAATTTAGCCAACTATTAAGAAACTACTAGTTAACACCTAATTTTCTTTGATATCACCTTGAGCTTTGAGTAATATGAGACACAATTAATTGTTGAACGTAATTATCAAGCTTTACTCAAATGCCGTCTTTGCACGGAAAACTCGAAACAGTCAAACGTTATACCTTTGAAGTTTAATTACAGAGTACGCATTTTCAAAATGGCGCCCTGATGGAGGAGGCAGGTGATTGCAAGTGGTGCGGTTATAACTCACTTCAATCATTTTAATATTTTGATTGATTTTCTATTATAAATGCAAAAGTTTGAATAGAGGAACGGGTTAGGAGGACTGATCAGATCTGAAAGGAATTTACTACAAAAATAGATTAAAATCAGGACTGAGCAAGTAGATTACTTATTATGTATGGAGGTTTAACGTTTCGATGGATGAATGTTCGTTACTTACTCAATCACGCCACAACGGGTGAACACATTTATATTAAATTTAGTAGAGAGATAGATTAACTTGGATAGCCTAAGCTAACTTCCATAAAATGGCACACATACTGCTTGATAGATGAGGCTCTGACACCAGCTTTTCTCTCAGGGTTAGAGGAACAGGATCATTTCAAACAGATAAAGCTGCAGCCAATAGTTGACAATAGTATTCCAGTCATAGGGGGCCTATTATGAAACGTACATCCAATACTTTAGGCCCCAAAGAATAACGAACGAAAGGTGTGACAATTACGTGTTATGAAGTTATTCAGATTACTTTCGATAGCGGACCCAATCGCTGAATAAATACGTTACATGGTACCAATTACCCGAAACATTGATCCACAGCTTCAAAATATACCTTACGCGGTAGGCCTCCACTGAGGTTAGGATAATATGATTGATGATGCAATCTTCTATAGAGTACTCTGGCACCGGTAACTACATTAGTATCGGAAACCACAACTAAAAGATATCTCGCTTGTAAGCGGTTCATTCTAACGAAAATAGATGCATAGTAGTGGTGCCTGTGAAATGGAAATATTGATTTCTTATTTACTAAACAATTAAAAATCCTCAGTATAACGTGTACATAGATCTGACAGAAGGCATTTAGAGGAAATTTATAAGGTAAAATCATTCAAAATTATACGACACGTTTAAAAAAAACACTTGCTGCCACTATGCATGCGTAGACGCGTGACTGATCAGCCTTTACTAATCGGCCTTGCAAACAGTTCAGTTGACTATCATGAACGATTGGGTAAAATTTGGCTACGTGTACACTCCGTTATAAATGATAAACAAAAAAACAAATAACAAAAAACAAACTATCGCAAAAATTCTATACTCATTAGAGTGACTGGACTTGACAATGACATCTCGCAGTCACACATCAAAGCTGACTTATTTAACACCAGCATACCAAATTTCAAAAGGATTATGAATGATGCTTTGTTTGAGGGGTGAATTGTATTATAATTTATCTGCTATTTTGTCTGTTGCCATTACTTTTATATTTATCTTATCCCTTTACAAGTTGTAATTTTGTATTTAAACGTTAAAACTTGTAATTGGCCTCCTGTTTTAACTTTTATTTGTAAGAGCTGAAACTTTTTAATAAAATAAAGTTTTAAAGCCATTGAACCGTAATTCGTCGAATTTTAATAATATTTATCAATATAGTCCCAAAGTGAAAATACACCATATCATAGCATTTGTAAACTCGACAGACACGGCAGACTAAAATGCATCAGATAAATTTTAAAATATATGAGAGGCATTAACGGAGTTTTGTATTCTTCATTAAACAACAGGACGATTATGATCAAAATACGATGTGATTCAGGTGTTTTGATTAACCCAAGTAATTATATATATGTAAATCTAATTATCGACTTTGCCAGTATGTCTTACACTTAGTGCTTGAAGGTACTAAAAGTGGCTGCAAAACACTCGTTGCTCATCATTATGTAAAGTCTCGAACACGCGACTGCTTTGAGCGAGTTGCCGAGCCTATGCGGCGACTGTCATAATGCGCGGGCAGGCAGAGGTAAAGAACCAGTTCGATCTCGTCTCAGTTGTCTACTATTTTGTTATTATGTATTAGCATATGCCCGTGGTCCTAACTGTTTGGATGTCTGTTATCATGACTTTTGGTCATGTCTTCGATTCTACTCAATTTGTGATCAAACAAATGTAACATTTTAAGTTTGAGCAAGACCCGTTTATGCGTCACCCCAATATTCATGTCTTAAAATGACGGTAGAAATGTACTGGTTTGTTTTTAAGTGTGAAAATTTTTGTACAAAAGATCTCATAAAAATTAACAATCAGCACTGATTTCACACTTTTTGTTTGGTTCGTATAAACCATCTTCAGTATTCAACACTACCCACCTCAAGATTGGACTATCGAATAAAATTACAAAACATACAAAATTTTCAGGGTACAAGAAAAGTTGAATGAAGTTTTTAAGCATTTAGTATGCTAACTATTCAAATCAATTAAGATAGGAAGAATTGAATCGCTTATTGGATCAGAATTACACTTGTAAGGCAAAGATCGCGGGTTCGAATGCCACCTGAACCGATTAAATTTTTACTATATAAATCGATACGACGAAAGTGTCTAGGGTTCGGGAATGTTGAATTAAACTTATTAATGTTAATGTAAATGTTGAGTGCATTCGGTCTCGATGGAATCGACACCGATGCAATTGTGTTTGCGATGACCGCTGTTAGTATATTAATTATTTCTAGTTGGTAATGAAGTGTCGCTTGTCGCTGCCGGAATCACGGCACGTGTTTGATATCAGCATTTTAAACCGAACACCTCATCCATAGTTTAGAACACCTGATGTAGGCCTAACCGCTAGTCGCTTTCTGGATGGACACCCAACTGCTTTTACTACATATTATTTTAATCTAATACTGGCTCTTATTGTTTTGACAATTACCTACCAGGAATCATTATTAACATTATCATACGTTTTATACTGTTCTTATCTATACTATTATACAGGGTGTAATCGTTAAGTGTGTCCAGGCGATTATTCCGTAACTATTACAGATATCAAAAAACTTTAAACTGATATCGAAAGTACGTTACCTAATGAGTAAAATGACATCAATAACTTTTTAAAAATCAAACGAGAGGTATCTAAAATTTTGACATTAAACACTCCCATACATTTAGTATGAGATTAGTAGAAAGGTTTTAGTTTCCTTATTTTAAGTGATCTAGTACCCATTTTACCTTAATAATATTTTATGATTACGTATAATATGACAATGATGAGTTTCAAATACATACATGTGTAAAATAATTATCTTAGGTACCACTTGAAATTAGTAATAAACCGTGTTTTAATATCGCATTAAGTAATTTGAGCTAACTGAAAAGCACTACAAAAAAAAACTCTTTGGTGTTCATTCTAAATTCAAAACTTTTATCTCGGGTTGTTGATCCCACCAATTTATCGTTGGTTTTTTTTAATTTGCGTTAATAATCGTGATTGTTTCATTTATTGATTGCAAAATGGCATATTCCAAAAGAGAAAAGAGAGATATGCTAAAAATTGACTACAAATATGATTGTAACAAAAGAGCGGCCATTATCGCCTACAGAAGAGAGTACCCAGACAGAGAAGTCCCTTCTGGTGTACGTACCTAAAACCTTTCTACTAATCTCGTACTAAATGTATGGGAGTGTTTAATGTCAAAATATTAGATACCTCTCGTTTGATTTTTAAAAAGTTATTGATGTCATTTTATTCATTAGGTAACGTACTTTCGATATCAGTTTAAAGTTTTTTGATATCTGTAATAGTTACGGAATAATCGCCTGGACACACTTAACGATTACACCCTGTATAATTGTAAAGTAGTCGTGTCTGTACATTGGAGATATTTAAAAAAAAATACTTGGAGTATGTTATATTAACGATACTGAACACGAAAATATATTTTTTGGAAATCCTGTCTGTTTGTCTGTTTGTTCGCGATGGACGCAAAAACTACTGAACGGATTTCGATGCGGTTTTTTTTGTTAGAAAGGGCTTGCTCCAACTTAAAATCTTACGTTTGTTTGATCACAATCGGTTAAGTAGAACCAGAGATGTGAGCAATAATGTCGCTTTTTTACTTGAGATTATTTTTATGGTATATTTTTTATAGCTTATCATATCTAAGCAACTATGTAAATAAATAGACTTTATTTTTAGATACACAATTGTGTATACAGATTCGTATTTAATCAATAAATTAAAATTTGAGATTTTATTATTTAGTTACAAAAATACAACTAGATGGCGATCACGCATTTTTAAACAAGGTATGGTTTCGTTCACAACAGAGGTCTTTAAGAAAATATATTTTTTCATTCTATAATTTAGTTACATCAATACAACTAGATGGCGATCACGCAGTTTTGAACAAGATATAGTTTCGTGCACAACCATTCTATAATTTACTTACATCAATACAACTAGATGGCGATCACGTAATTTTGAACAAGATATAGTTTCGTGCACAATAGAATATATAAGAGCTGTCATTTCGATTCCTAAAAATGTTTCGAATTTTCACAATTTCATTAAACATCCTGAGTCTTCTTCTTCATCCTAGCAAGCATTAATCCCAGTCGCATCCGAAGCTTTTTACCTTCGAGGCGAGGATCCGCTTTTACCAGTCTAATTGCGAGTTTAGCTGAACCTCCGAAATTTCCCGTGAATCAACTGCCATCTGACCTCCACAACCCCAAGGCGACATCGAAGCATTGCATCTGGACCAATTGTTGGACTTTTGAGGCTGCCATAGCTGTTCGTATGAGGCATGACCAGACCAATGCAAATATATTTGCACTGAGCGGGAATCGAACACGCACCTCCTGCGTAGCAGCCGCGTTCAGTACCGCTACGCCACAGAGGCGGTCGACCCTTAACATCCTGCGTAATTCATACTAATATCATAACATAACGAGTCTGAAACTCTGTATGAAAGTTGTTAGACTGTGCTAACATTAACAGGAACCCTGTCTATCTGTCTGTTGCCTTTCACGCTTTAAACGCTGAACTGAACCGATGTTGATGTTTGATGCAGAATTGGATTAGAGTTTAAGAAAGGACATGGGCTAACCTTTATAGCCAATAAATAAATGTTAACGAGTTAAACCGATTAAGGACTAAGGGAACAAAAAAGAGGCACTGAAAAAAAGTAACTGATATTACAGCTGTTCTGGTAGAAGTCGGTGCATAGCCCGAGAAACCATATATAAATTAATTACATCATAGTACTTCAGGCACATTAAACAATGTTGGCACCGACTTCTAACAGTGTTTCTTGAAGTCGGTTTAACTTTATTATTATAATTTTATTTATTTTACCTTTATAGTGTCTAAGTATCTAACCGATTCATCGTTGATCATTTGCTTAGTTTGTTATTTGTTTTTATTATCAGTTTACTCAAATTATGTAAAAGCAATAGAAACAGCATCTTTGCTTACATTTTGAGGATTTCCCTAGATTTCTAGATTCTTACTCTACTCCCTTGGCCAGGTACTTCCCTTTTCAACCAAAAAAAAATAAATAATAAAAATCCGTTTCGCAAATTATGGCCATAACATATAACGGTTCTTCGCCTATTTAGTTCCCATAGTAGTAGAATTCTGAGAAATCCTGATACATGAATTCATATTTTGTGGTAGTGCCGATGGGTCCCTATAACTCAATTCCTGCCGGCTTCCCTTTGCATAGATGGTAGAGACGTTTAAATTTGATAAACTACATCGAGGTAAGAACTTTCTTCCACCGTCTTCCATTTAGAAAATGTTCACCCTTTGCCACTCTTCTTTATCCTAGCGTCAATCCCAGTCGCATCCGAAGCTTTACAATTGTAAAAAAAAGAGGTCAGCTTTTTACCAGTCTAACTGCGGATTTGGCAAAACTGCAATATTTTCTGTGAAGCGACTGCCATCTGACCTCCACAACCCAAAGGTGATATAGAAGCATTGCAGCTAGACCAGTTGTTGGATTTTTGAGGACCTCAAGTACCCGTAACGACTGCCATAGATGTTTGTATGACAACCGGGATCGACGACGGCTTAACGTGCTCTCCGAAGCATGACCAGACCAATGCAAATACCCATATTCATGCATACAAATATTTGCACTGAGCGGGGATCGAACTTTTACTGGGGAACATTCTCCCTACCAGAGCCACTGCGAAAACGTACTTAAGGCTGATAAATGTCACTGCACTAATTTACACAATGTATATTGATTAATATGCACGTGCTGTAAAGTGTTATTATTAAGTTGTATTTTATCAATTGTTACAATACTGTAATTTTAATAGAGAGCGCCTAGACATTCATTTTTTGAAAACGAAACAACATGATTGCTACCACAAACAAAGTAGGCGCTTTTTCCTGTAATTTTGAAGTTTTCTCTCAGGTTATTTCATTTATTCATTCATTATTAGTACGTTACATTTCAGGCATACAAATACTATAAGTTACATAAATATTTTGCCACAGTTATACCAAAGACATAGAATATGTCCGCATCTGGATTATTTTTCAAAAAGGCATTCAGGTATTGCACAGCTCGAGAATTACAAAATTCCGTTTATCATTCAACGAATTGCGAACTTCCTTTTGAGTGAAAATTCATCAATGAACAAATCCTGATGAAATAGATAGACCCATAAGAGCTTGGGGAAAGGTATAGTGGAGTAGAAAAGAGAGACAACTAGGAAGAAACAAGGTTAGGGGCAGAGATGGGAGCAGAGAGTAGAATAAAGATGCAAGTTAGAAAGTCGAGTAAAGTGGCGAGTGTATAGGCAAGTTTTTTAAATGATTTTTGATGTTCTTGATGCTAGACAAATGTGTGCATTCGTTCATATTTAGTCTTAAGCAATCAATCTTTGTATTTTGACATTTCAAAATGCTGCAATGGAGTTTGTTGCTCCACTGGCGCCTAAGAAGCAGTGGTAAATTTAGTTTTAAGCGGAATTTCACGGCAAAAGATGTAATCACGTTGCACAATTTTGCGAAATAAAGAATTTGAATTTGAAGTAGGGAGTCGAGTAGAGAGGCATTAGAGAAGTGAATGGTAGGCAGGTGGAGAGGCGAGTAGAGAGTTCAGTACAGAGTTGAGTAGAGTCGAGTAGACTCGAGTAGAGACAGGGATGATTAGAGAGGCAAGTAGAAAGTCGAGTAAAGAGTCAAATAGAGAGGCGAGAAGAGTATCTATTAAGCTCTCAGTGCTCGACTCTGCGCTAAAATTTACGATACTACGCGATAAGCGACATCCACGCGGGCGAAGCCGCGGGCAACAGCTAGTAAGTTATATAACAGTAAAACTATAAACACTAAAGTAATGTATTGAGTAAATTATCCACCGATAATACTTTTACACATTCTATTGCTAAATAACTACAACACTCTCGTTCAAAATAAACGGTAATAATAAGAACCCTGACAATTTTCGCTGATCCGAATCAATATTTACATATTATGTTTATTTAAAACATGATAAAATTCTCTCATAAATATTACTTTTAATTTATTTTATATTCTTGAATTAGTTACGTGTGCAGTCAAACTAAAAATCAGCCAACGCAAGATGCTTAGAAGATAGGATAGAATAAGATGAAAAGGGCTACACTCCTAACCTTTCTCATTAGGACTTTAACATCAGTTATATTATAAGAACTATCGATAGACGTGACACGCCTGCAGGTAGTTCTATTTCCAGAGCTCTGCCCTTTAATCTTCTCTAGTGCTTTACTAGTAAAAAAACATCAATAATATATATTTTCAAAATGGATGATTGCCTAAGTTTTCTTCTTAACCAATTCTATCATTTTGAATGCAGATCCGGGCATGTCATCATGTCTATTTTAGGTATCGAAAATCATTATCATAAGCATGTAGCTCATCAGCAAATTGCGATCACTCTTACCTCCAATAGATATCATCTATAATTTGTGTTAGCCCTAAGGCGATATTGGTCCGAAAATATTTTATTCCCAAGGTTCAGTTGGAAACTCAATTTCTGTATCGAGCTCCTGCCTGAGCCGAATTCGTAATGTTTCCATACGTCTGTTAGGAGCGAGAGACGGATGTTGCG
The DNA here is from genome assembly GCA_949126895.1 of Eilema caniola. NCBI lineage: Eukaryota > Metazoa > Arthropoda > Insecta > Lepidoptera > Erebidae > Eilema > Eilema caniola. The sequence goes on along the minus strand of OX421460.1, from coordinate 6,521,753 downwards.
ATAAATCTAATCATGTTAGGGCAAGACAGATTGTGTTTGCAGTCTGTGTAAAATCTAGGATGATTGAATTTGGTTGTACATAGTGTTGAAGAGCAAAACAAAGTAGACCAATATCAGTACATATTTGGTTTTGCTTAGCATACAGTGTTTGTATTGGTCCTTTCGAAGAAAAGTTATATTCAAAATCGTCAATGTGATTGTTATATTTTTTTATTTCTATTTCTTGTTAAAGTTTTGAAAATTCTTATTATTATACATGTAGAGATACATTTAATATCTTGTTGCAAAGGGAATTTAAGCTTTAGTTACTGAATGGTTTCTTGGTGGCTGTTTTTGCCAAGACACGTCTCATGAATTTCAAAAGAATAAGCAGAAATGTTGCAATATTAATATATTAAGAGATATACAAATATTAAGTATTGAGATGAAGAATACAAACTTAAAAATATAACTAGAACATGAATAATAAAATACCAAAATATAAGTATATATTAGATATAAGAGACGAGCGATTTAACAATTCATAATATTCGTTAAATAAACAGAACCCAGAACCTATACGCATTGTCTAGGCAAATATTAATTAATTAACTTTTGGAGAACAGAAAATAATAAATTAAGTTGTAATACTTTTGAAAGCTTGTGGCTTAAGAGGCACATTAGAAAAAATCTCAATTCATTATTAGCTTTCACATTCAATCTTATTTGCTGCACTTGAAAAACTTGAAATATTAAAGTTATCGTAACTTTTCCAATTTCAGCAGTTCTAATAACGTTAATATTAATTCCATAAAACTTTACTGTTCTTTTTGAAACTAAACAACTATATCTTTAAAACTACAAATAATTTCAAACTGAAATAACAATTTACAACTAAATTTGATTTCAGTGACAATAATTTAGTTCCAAGTATTCTCACTCTCTTTAAATAGAAAACTAATTATTCTAATATTCATACACGATATACACTCGTATACAAATAACTTGGTATTAAAATTTCATACTGAAATTAAGTTTACAAAATTATAATGATTTTCATCATTCCTGCGCCTGTTTTCTCCTGATGTGTCATTTACCTTGGTTTTACGGGAGCAATTTGCAATAAAGAAAAGTTCATCCGTTAGTCAGCAGCCTTGCAAGAGAGCTTGGTAAAATCACATACAGCTATTTTGAAAAGGAAAATATATATGAATAAATATTTACATAATCTTCGAAAAGTAACAGAATGCCCTATGTAACTAGTGAGTACTGTACGTTATGAGTATTATAATCCTTTAACACAGCTTAATTGCTTGGGTTAGAAAGGCGTTCACTTGTAACCTTTGAGTTCGCTTTCATGTGGTTAAATTAGCCTGTCAACGTGAATAAACAAATACTTCTCAATTTGAAAAGATTAAATATTTGTATAAGAGAACGAAATATGTTTTATAAATGAAGGTAATTTAGTTTAAACTTTAACGGGAAATGTTTGATCCGTATCCCAACGGCTTTGTTCATTAAATTATGGAAGGATAGGTCCAACATCCCAGAATCGCCAGCTAATATTTTCTCAGAAATAATAAGGGATAAACTAATTAAATGTTAGTATGTAGAGTGGGCGGCAGATGTTCGCTTACAACATGAAACTAAAATTCTATGAAGTGACACCACACGCTACCTAGTACGTTATTCACTGGTGACCACCAGTCTATTATCTGTGAATAAATGCATTTCTTTCTCTCTTTCTAACTGTGTATTACGATGCGTTTTATTTTTATAGTTTTGTTAACAAAGGTAACGTCATCTAAATAACATTCTGTTAAATTAGACTTAGGTCCTCTAAGAATTATAAATTTAAAGCCGTCCACGGACTGCAGCTTAATTTTCCTTGACTGTATGCGTGCATGCATTTAAGTAAATTTCGTACTATTTAACCTAATAAATTAAATAATTAAAGTTAATAATTATATACTACAGTAAATAATTTAAAATAATAATCATCATCTATGAGGCTCTGACTTTGAGAGCCGGGATTCAGTTCCGTTTTATGGTTGGCCTATTTTGGATATTACTGGAACGATTACTTTCTTCCATACGTTGATCCACAGGTGTACCAGCTAGCGGGTTAGCTTGCTACAACATGATGTAGAAAATCGATGCACACTCAGTCACATTTTGTATATTATTATATCTAATAGTCAATAAGTTAGATGTACATTTTGCTCCATGTGTGTTTGCAGGATACATTAAAAGCATAAGTAGTTTTTTTTTGTTTAACATTACAATACTATTAATCGAAATGGCTAGTATTTTCGCCTACCCCTTCGGCTAAGCTTAACTGCATCTTATAGATATGAATTCATGTTGGTAGTTAGAGCACGTTACGTTAGGTTGTAATGGCCAAGATTCAAACTTCGAACTGCGAAGCACTAAGTCAAAGTAAGTCGAAAGGCAAAAATAATCATCTTAGTACCGTTTTTCATTTCCCTGCAATATTGTGATAGATAGATTAACATTTTCTCTGAACTACTCTTAGAAGCAAATTCTGGTTTAAAAGATATATCAGGGGTTTTTATAGCTTGAAAATGTTACATTATTATAGACAGCCTCTTTAGTGTGGCGGTAGTGAACGCCGCCGCTACGCAGAAGGCGCTGGTTCGGTCCTCGCTCAGTGCAAATATTTGTATCCATAAATATGGGTATTTGCAATGGTCCGGTCGTACCTCTGCCATAATAAACCCCGATGAAACTGTCGAATGCCTTTTTTGAAGAACTCCATATTGTAGTGCTTGGGAAAACAATTTCATCTGACCATGAACCATTGTATAGGCGGTAGAATACTCACAGCGACGCAATGTACTTCCTAAGGCTGGGAGGTTCCCCATCACCTACCAGTATGGGATTGTCAACGAGCCTCAACGTCCGTCTTTGCACTGAGTCGAGGGGTCAAGCTGGTATGCAGGCGCAACGGCAAAAAGGTGGCAGCAGTACTCCATGTGGGGACGAACAAAGTAAGAATGAGTCGTTGCCCGAAAATGAAGAACTCCTTCGCCCTTTTGAGCACTCAAAATTTCTTTGATGCCAGCTTGCCAACATCCTATATTCATTTAACCTTTCTGGTTAATTCATACTAATATTATAAATGCGGAAGGAATTAAGGAACTCTGTCAGTCTAAACCACTTTCACGCTTAAACCACAGAACCGATCTTGAAGCAATTAGGTACAGAGTTAGATTAGAGTTAGAGAGCGGACATAGGACATAGCCAGTCACCTTTTATGGCGAAAAAACGGGTAAAAAGGGGTCATTATTGAAGAAATCTTGATGAAATTTGGTACTTAGATCAATTAAAGCTTAGGAACCGATATATAGCTGGACAGTATAGAGTATAGGTAGGTTGGTAGGGCGGCCGCTATGCAGGAGGCGCAGGTTCGATCTCAACTCAGTGCAAATATGGGAAGGCATGCATTGGTCTGGTCGTACGAGAGAGAACACGTTACGTTAGGGGTAGTGAATGCTCTAAAAATTCAACAACATCTAATAGCAATGCTTCGATATCGCCTTTGGGTTGTGCATGTAATATCACAGTCGCCTTATGGAAAATATCAAAGTTAAGCCAAATCCCCAGTTAGCAAATCGGTCCCCAGACTCGAAGGCGACAGTTTCAGATGCGACTGGGATTCACGATAAGATGAAAAAAAGAACGATGGGGAGAATCAAGGATGAATTCATCGTTGCAGGTATCCTGATCAAATACATGCATAAACAGATTACAGTTTGGAGAAGAACATAGAAGAATAGAGAAGAGATACAACGGGGAAGGGGAAGAGGAAGGAGTGAGGGTAGGATGAAGGAAAGGCTAAGGTACAGGAAGTAGAGAGTTGAGTAGAGATGCAGGTAGAATGTCGAGTATAGTGGCGAGCAGAGAGGCGAGTAGTGAGTCGAGTAGAGAGGTGATTAGAGTTGAATAGAGACGATAAGTGTCTACTCAACTCTCTACGCTTGACTCTCAAGACTAGCATTTACAACACTGCACGATAAACGCCATCCACGCGGGCGGAGCTCGCTCGCTTAGAGTAAATTACTCATACAGCCATTTCAAATGACTGTTGTAAAAACTTTTCATTCAGAACTATACAAGTATTATTCCCGGTTACTATACGAATATCTATGGCAGTAAGTTCAGTTAGGCTGGTAACTGCCACTTGTATTAACGCTAAGATGAAGAATTAGTCCTGGTTTTCTTAGAATCAAAATAAAGTAGGATATTCGTTATGATGTACTTACCTAATATTTTCAGTCTATAAAAAATCTATTCTTTATTGTTCAAATTATATCGCGTCTTTTAAATTTTTATATTAGATCCAAAAAGTGAGATAAGGACGCTTTTATAATTCTCACACTCGTGAGCGTGCGAGGTGCTAATGTGTATTTTCCTTAAAATAAGGGTAAAATTATGCAGTTTAACATTCAATTAATAAAATTACAGCTAATAAAATTTAATTAAAGACGCGATATTTTGTACCGTAAAGAATAGAATGTACATATTTTTTTTTGTGTTTTATTGTTTGTGTCAACCATCTAGCACAAATCTTCGAAAATAGGTCAAACATTTGACATAGTTTTGCACCGCACTGATAATGAGAATATTTACCGCCATAAATTGCCAGTGACAGTGATTGTAATAAACACAAAAGCCATATATTGTCCTCTTCCAAGAATAACAAGGAAATAGTAATGTGAAATGATGAAACTTCCACGCAATTCGTCTCAGTAGTTGTGAAAGTCATAAAAGCAGAAAAAGTTCGGTAAAGATAAATTGTAACGTTTGTTTTACGATAGATATTTTTAAGTTGATTAATACACTGGTAGTTAGACCAGTTTCACAAGTTATGGATACCTGTAAACTATATTTTATATCTAGTCGTTTTGGAGTTTTGTATTTTATAGCCCGAGAGAAGAAGAGATTGTTGAATCCACGAGATTTGAAGGTGTAATTAATGCACTAAAGAGCAAATGTGTTTGTGAACGATATTAGCGGTCGTTACCAGTATTTGATTTCAACTATTGAATAATATTTAATACCAAGTTTTACGCAGTAACCTATCCTATAAATACGTACTCTTAAAAATTGTAAAATATTTTGAAAGCTGCGGCCTGTTGCGTTTCAAGGATATATTTTCTCTAAGACACACCAGATTCTCTGGCTACAAAGGCCGACATGACGAAACACCGTGCTGTTTTAATCCGTTCAACGTTCGTTCCCGTTTTTGACGCACGAAAGGTTTTCCACACTCAGAAATATATATTTTACACACTGTAATCTAGATCCGAAGTAAGTGTAGAGTGTAAAAAAAACTACTCAAAAAACACTGTTTTTTGTAAACACATACAGCGAAACATAGAAGAAACATGACCCGTGCAATTAGATATATACATACACAACGATATTCACACTGATTTGTTATTCGTTTCGGTTTCAGAAATGTATAAAGCTGCAAGAGACACAACTGACTACCATTTCAAAATATACACAACATTGTAAGAGACGGTATTTTTAAAAAACCTGGATGATACAATAAGTTAAAGCCCGTGAGTCTAATAAATTACTATATTTACACCGTCAAATAGTCCAATCACGTGCAACTACACAAATAAATATAACTGAACTGCATGTTTACAAAATTAAAATTATAGAATTTAACAAAATGCATATAGCTATGCTGGATATAAGGATAGCATTAGCCGGCCAGTTTGTTACATGTTTTTTGTTTATTAAATTTAGGCCATTAATTGAACGGCTGATTAAGCTAGTTGCCTGCGACACATAAATGGTATCCAATTTTTTTTTACCTAGTAAGAATTATCTCCTAATTCTAGCGATTTTGAACTTTTTTTAAAACAGTATTAACGATCGGTCGTTTCACGTCTTTCGATCCCTAAAATTCTCTCTAACCCTGCCAAATAAGCTTAATTGTTTGTGCTAGGAGCGAGTTCACGTCGGTAATGTATCTCTCTTGATCGTAAAGCCGACTCCTGAACCACTAAACTACCGCCGCCTCGAATGTATTGTATTTCTATTGAAATACATTTCTATAAGAATAATGCTTGCAAATACTCATACAGATTACGGTTTCTATGAAGTCATAGTGTGTCAGTTACCTGAACACATTTTCTTGAATATACATCTTGCATTCCGGACATATCCGGAACTTTGTCTCGACAAACATGCAAACAGGGGTGGTCAATGGAGTGTACTCTCTCACTTTTGTTAGATGTGTTTACTTGTGTCTGTTTGCTAAGCAAAAGGTAACAGAACCTTTTACTTTATAGTCTACTTCTACAATCCGTCATTGTCAACTTTTAGCCTAAAGATTAGTTTTTTATTCATAAAAGTACTGGTAAGCCTTATAATATTTCACGCAGATATGTTAAAGAAAAGAAAAATATATTGAACATAAGTTAAAAACCTGTTATTTAAGTAATACATATTTAATCCACGGGAGAATAATGTCAAACTTAGCAAGTTATCTAAGGACCGACTAAACTTTTTATACTAAAATTTATTTTCTCTCATGTTTTTTTCTGTCTTTATTAAGTAAAGTCTGCATCAGATCTTGCCTAGCGAAGTACTTAAAAGATGATCTTTTACCTTTTACACCTTGAAATTCTCCCCCATTCTGTTGAACGATTGTTCTGATATTTGGTTTACACCTTTAATTCGGACGATAATACAATTTAAATTAACTTTGGTATTAACATCACTAGTGGGTAATGAGATCTTTTTGTGAAATTGGATATTTACCTAGATTTTATAAAATACTTCAACTTTCTGTGCAAAATGTATAAACCTATGTAATATAATTAATTGTGTTTAAAATGTTAAAGAGAACAGTTTATCCTGCACAAATCTAATATAGGGGTATGGGATAAATTTAAATTGTAAATAATTATGTCCATGTATAAATAAATAAATAAAAATAATGAAAAATTGGTTTGATACTCAAGATCGATTTGATGCTGACTATGCAATATTTCACTATCATTATAGTCGCATCAATCTCCCATTTTACTGATTAAAAAATCAATCAGATTACGTTAGGAGTAAGAATTTCATAGTGTTCAAAGAATCAAAGTCCAGACAACCCTACCATATTCAGCGTGGAATCATAAAAACAAGTGACATGATAAATGGTAATTGGAGATTTCTATGCGCCTGCTTGTCGCCAAATTTTATATGGACATCAAACGCAGGATATTCTTACTCAGAAATAACCGTGGACGATACTCGTCACTGAAGGCATTCTTGATTTAGAACTGACTTCTAGATAGATCGATTATATGGTCATGCGGGCAAGGGTATTCGGTAAAGTTGCTTAAAATATTGCCAGTGGCTGTGGGACAGGCTTTCATTTCAGGTTGCGGTCACTCCCGGAAATACCAATCAAAAACAACAAAAGGACCTCAGGCTCCAAAGTGCACCTGAGAAATCGCTATGTATAGATAATAATGAAGATATTGTCAGTGTTAGTATTGTCACTGAGATAAGCTTAACTAGTAGCTAATGTGACCTTAGACAGACGTGACGAAATTAACCTATAAGTCATTTCATTTTGCTTATTCTGCGAGGCATATTGGAGTGACTACATGACTGCCGTCTGGCCTCCTGTCTCCGACGGGAAGGTCCGTCCATCAACAGATATACTACCTTGCTGGTATGGTTGGCTGGAACACCAAGATCAGGTTCGGGCTCCAAAACATCACGAATATATTCACAGTTTTTAAGTAACATAATCTCCAACAAAATCTCTCACTCTTTCTAGTTCAGTTTTGTGAGTTGAGTTTGAAAATATGCAATCTGGTTAGGTTATATTGCCAAAACGGATATGAAATGTCTCGCCAGTAGTTTTACTTATATTGCATTGCCCGTTTACTGGAATGTACGTATGGTTTATTACGTTAGAAAAGCCATTTCAGATGTTTAGTTGTGGTAAGAGTTGTAGATACCGAGAATTTAGCACCAGAATAATCCATACTAATATTATAAATGCAAAAGTAACTCTGTCTGTCTGTCTGTCTGTATGTTACGCTTTCACGCCTAAACCACTGAACCGATCTTGATGAAATTTGGTATAGGTGTAGATTAGACCTTAAGAAAGGACATAGGCTATGTTTGGTCGCGATAACCGACATCCACGCGGGCGGAGCCGCGGGCAAAAGCTAGTATAAAATAAAATGTTTTATGCACGCGCTTATAGTGTAATAATCACCAATATTAATTCGAATTTCTCAAAGATAGTGCTTGCAAAGCATGGATATAATGAACTCTTATTATTTACCATTAGGTTCTAACAAAATGTCAGTCGTAGTAGCGGCGGTAAGATCCATCATGAGGGAGTTTCTAGAGAGGCCACACGGCAGCCTCTCGTACCGACAGACGCAGATTATCACCCGGCACGTGTGCTTCGGGCGGTATCTCTATCTGATCGGCAAGGTGCCAATAGTGCTGATCTTCATCTAACAGCCCAAGACTATAGTCCAAGACAAACTGCCCGTTAAATGGCAATATAGTTTTATATAGCACACGTTAATTGGATTTCATCTTGCCTGACGGTACGCTGAAGGCAAAGTCTCAGAAAAGAGGGTCACCATTACAGACACGTATCATGTTACAGCGGTGATACTCAGCTTGACGGCTTCGCCAGATGGTTTTTCACGCCCCACTTAATTAATACAATTATTGTCCAGCAGTGGACTGCAGTGGGCTAATTGATTGATTGATTGTCCAAATATCTTAAAAAAAGAGGCCACACGGCAGCCTCTCGTACCGACAGACGCAGATTATCACCCGGCACGTGTGCTTCGGGCGGTATCTCTATCTGATCGGCAAGGTGCCAATAGTGCTGATCTTCATCTAACAGCCCAAGACTATAGTCCAAGACAAACTGCCCGTTAAATGGCAATATAGTTTTATATAGCACACGTTAATTGGATTTCATCTTGCCTGACGGTACGCTGAAGGCAAAGTCTCAGAAAAGAGGGTCACCATTACAGACACGTATCATGTTACAGCGGTGATACTCAGCTTGACGGCTTCGCCAGATGGTTTTTCACGCCCCACTTAATTAATACAATTATTGTCCAGCAGTGGACTGCAGTGGGCTAATTGATTGATTGATTGTCCAAATATCTTAAAAATAGAGTTATCTGACAAAAAAGTATAAAATTAGAAAGATTATTTTAAGTACCTAATATAAATCAACTGTGATTTATGACTAACATGATCATGCATTACTATACCTACAATTTTGGAAAGTGCATAAGTGAAATGAGGCGCTTATGACATTGCAAAATTATAGTACAGTCAACATCAGAACGATCTTGATGAAGAAAGTGCTCAAAATGATCTTAATTCCTTGGTTTCTCCCGCTTCCTGTTAATGGATTGTTTTGATATTTGCTACACACCTCAGTAAAACAGTTTCATTTGTTCTTAATACCTTGGTTTTAAGAACAAACAACAATCAACTGTATGAGATTTTGTTGTCAAGATATTTCTGAAGCTGACTGTTCAAGGCATGTGACCGCTCAAAGAGCATTGCTAATCTGTTTTAAACCACTTAAATGGCAGACATGCACACGGCCCACCCGATGGAAAGTGATTACCGTGGCCTAGGGACGTGTTTAACACCAGAGGAGTCACACTCGTGCTGCCGACCCTGTAAACACAGAGAGTTTCTGTGCCGTCAGCGTAGAAGACACAGCAGAAATTGCCTTTGGTCTTCCTACCCTACTCCCCGCCAGGAACACAACACAAGGTTATTATGGCGCGCGGTATTCTGTAGGACGGAGGTACTTCCCCAGTCGGACTACTCAATTGGATGGCAATACCATCGTGTCCTACCTCCTAATTGATGGGTGTTTAATTTTGTAGGCAAAAAAGATTTGTGGAGGACATCTGGTTTAGGATCAGAGAGAAGTCAGGCGACACCATTCGCGGGATCATACCTGTTGCAGAGGCTGGCCATCATCATTCAAAAAGGCAATGCAGCTAGCGTGATGGGCACCTTTCTTTTAAAAATGAGCAAGGATGCGTGTAATTGCTTGTATAGTACCTACAGACTTGTGGTTATAACATAAATAATGAATTGATCAATATTGGATATTGGACATCGGGTCTCATTATAATTTATTAATTTGTGGGATTAAAAGTAATGCCGTTTTACCATTGCGATCATATGCTTTTGTGTATTGCACATTAGCTTTACTGATGATTGGGTTTATTATAAGATATTCGCCCTATTGGATCGTACGAAAAGTCAAAGAAAATTGGACCAATACCGTATGAAAACGAGTATGTATGAAAACAATTATGAAAGTAGAAGAAGCGAATAAGGTAGACCAAACTGTAGCAAGTGGAAAACTGTGGTCCCTTCCTTCTGCACTGGGAAAAAGACGTGACTGTACGATGTATGTTCTTTGACGATTTCAAATGGAGCAATATTATAGAAATCTATTGTTGAGTCTCCATGAACATTATTCCAATACTAAACATATTCCTTTACACATTAACGAATTATGTCTATTTACGTTAAAATAAAACATGTTTAGACTGACAACTGGTCACAAGTTAGTGCCTGGTAAGTATAATTTTAATCTTTTTTTAATCATGTACAATTGACGAGGGAGAGGGACGAGGGAGACACTTTTTCATATAAAGTTCTATGTAAAGGTGAAACGGTATCTTCATTATTGACTGTACATAATTAAGGTTTAATAAACGACATCGTCACCTATTCAAGGCATATCGCTGATATTAAAAATATCGCGGTGTTCCGCAGGGGTCGGTCCTGGGGCCGCTCCTGAGGAACATCGGTTACGACTGGGTGCTTCGCGGTGACTTCGTGTACGGTGCAACCATCACGTGTTATGCGGACGACACGCTGGTGACAGTGAGCGGGGCTACGCACCGCGAGGCGACCCTGAGGGCCACGACCGCGGTTGCTCAGGTCGTCGAACGGATCCGGCGGCTGGGTCTCGAGGTGGCTCTGCACAAGTCCGAGGCCATGTTCTTTCATGGCCCTCGGTGCAGGCCAGGCCCGGGAGCCAGCCTTACAGTGGGAGGCACTCCCATCGACATCAAGCCCCGGTTGAAATACCTGGGGCTCGTGCTTGACGGTCGATGGGACTTCGGACAGCATTTCCGAAGTCTGTGCCCCAAGTTGGTAACCACGGCGTATGCCTTGGGTCAGTTGTTGCCCAACTTGAAGGGCCCAGAAGCCTCCTGCAGGAGACTTTACGCGGGTGTCATGCGGTCCATGGCTCTATACGGGTGCCCCGTGTGGGCGGACACCCTGGAGGCCAGATTCCTGCCTCTGCTCCGTACGGCGCAGAGCACGATGGCCTCCAGAGCCATCAGGGGATACCGCACGATATGTAATAATAAGTTCAATTGTATTAAACTTACTAATAAGTTATGTTATGTGGTACCTAGGGCTGTTGTTCGGCGGGAGGTGTGCGTACCCAGATTGTTTTACACAGAAAAGTGTAGAACAAACGCGGGGGAGCGGGCACCTCTGCGTCGATTACTGGCGACCTACAACACACACTTTGTTGATCTCGACATTTTTGCACTGTCGGAGGCTAAATTTAGGAAAGTGGTGTCTGAGACTCTTGCAAATGATCCCTAATCGGGGTCATTTTGTGAGGGTTCATTTCTGGCAACAAAATTTATTCGCTTAGTACGTGGGTGGAACAGCGCGTCCGTATTCTCAAAATACATTAATTACTTCGTGGAAAATAGTGTGGGTTGTGCGTTTTTATTTTTATAACCTAGTTTTTAAGAATTGTTTGTAACGCATAACTGTTTTTTGTCCTTAATAAATAAAATAAAATAAATAAATAGATATCCTTCGAAGCGGCAAGTCTCCTGGCCGGATCGCCACCGTGGATCCTGGAAGCGAGGGCCTTTTCGGCACTATATAAGTTCCGAAAGGAGGCGCGGGAGCGGGGATTCGATCCCGAGCCCGAGGATATTCGGGCCGAGAAATCCCGGCTCCACCAGGTCATGGTGGCCGAGTGGGAGCGACGACTTCGGCAACCAAGCGCAGGGCACGCCGTGATTGCGGCGGTAAGACCCATCATGGGGGAGTGGCTAGAGAGGCCACACGGTAGCCTCTCGTACCGTCAGACGCAGATTATCACCGGGCACGGTAGCTTCGGGCGGTATCTGCATGCAATGGGTATAGAGCCAACGCACGAGTGCCATTACTGCGACGCGAGCGTGGACTCGGAGCTGCACACGCTCACCGAGTGTCCGGCGTTTGAGACGCCGAGGCGGGAGCTTGTGGCAGCCCTGGGGGTGAAAGTGCTCATGCTCTCCACCCTGCTCGCAGCGATAGTCCGCTGCGCGGATGCGTGGGCGGCCAGCGCCTGCTTCTGCGAGCAGGTCATGCTCGCGAAGGAGACAGCAGAGCGGGCGCGGCGCGATGAGCGAGAAAACTGACTTCCGCCCTCCGTCCCAAACAATAAAAATATATTAAAAATATCGAACAACATTTAATTACCCAGAGGTTTTCCCTAACTGAAAGTGTATGAAATTATTATTTATAACATTAGTGCTGAGTTTCATATTTTTGTCACTTTATATTTATACAATTTGCGACCGATTAGATTTTCCTCGGAGTCAAGGACCGACATTAAATAAGAATGTTTCTTTAAAACCGGTATAAAATAAAGCCATCATTTTCGTAGAGTGATATTTGTTTTATACATATTCTGATTTTAATCAAAACTTCGATAAGAATGAACTTACAAACTAACAATACTAAATTATACTACAAATAATTACTATACCTACTAGTAACTGAAATTATTAATATTCTAACTTCCAGTTACCAAGCTAACTTTAAGCTTTTAGTGGCTAAGAGCGTACATGAATTTCTTAAAAAAATATGTTGCTTATTATGCCAGGGAGGGATCGATTTCCACTCAGAAACATAACAACAACGACACTGACATAAAAAAAAATTTGACATGTCATAATCCAACTCTGCTTGAGAACCAATATTACTGTAACTGACCGTACAATTGCATCTCACATAAAACTTATTTCCGTATAACTTTTCACAACACCCTAATATTGACAAGTTGTGGCAACACACAGGGGTCATTCAATAAGAATTGAATTGACATGTCATAATTTATTACAAAGAAAGTCGAAGAGACCAAGACGTTTATTATGCTTATAACATAAGATATGTAATATATTGTGATAGAAATACGCTAACACATAACTTTTAAATATTAACCTTAAGATCGTCAATCTATCATGACATTCACATTGAATTTTCTGCGCCCCAGGCAGTCATTTGTTTGCTCTTTCATACTGCTTCACTCATAAATAAACATATATGCTAACGTTACTCTTCGACCTTATCGAGAGCCTACTTAACCGAATTAACTTGGAATCGTCGTCGAATGCTCATTTCTCTTCATTTCCTTGGAGATTCCTATATATTATCGTTTATTTTAAGCATTATAGGTTAATAAAAGAAATAAGGATATTTTCCATGGTCACCATAGCACTCGAAATGGAGCAGAAATAATATTCGGCAACTGTGTCAACTAAACCAAAGGTATGTCTCAATAACTAGCTAGCTTGTTGTTATTATGTGTTTAACTAACTCATAATATGGTGTCTAGAGATAAGATAAACATACATAAGATACCTTTTATTCCGTTGAAACTTGATTATTTGCCGGCAATACTACATTTTCGCGTAAAAGACTGATATCAGCCACAAGTAATCTATAAACAAAAGAGAAGAAGAACTAATGTATAGAAATATTAAATAACGTACTGGCGGCAGTTTCTTGAACAAACAAAATGAAGGTCTGTGAAAAAAAAATAGAATATTGCAATGTAATCCTTCGGTCGCGTGTTAAACTTCTAATGGAAAAACTAAGTGAACTCTGATTTAGTTTCACTGTTTTTGTTTCATGTTTTCTGGTATCATTTCTTCTGTTTCTACTAAAGCTTGCTTAATTCTACTGTTGTTTATTGGAATACCTTTTAGCATAGGTATTCCTGCGAAAGGATTTTTATGGTTATATGCTTCACCGTCATCACATTGCATTCAAAGCTTGCACTTTGAACGACGAGGCCAATTTTCTTATTGACCGACTATCGTTTGATCTGATGAAAGCCTACCCCAGAACTACATAATTTTAACAAATACTTTTCTACAACAATTCACTCACTTAACTTTCACATTTAAGTCCATGTGTAAACTTAAGCACAATATAAACCTTATGCAGTGTGCAATAATGTCGTTTTGGTCTTAGAGGAGAATAGAGTCCGCGCCTCCACGCGACGTCCCGCGACTAAGGCGTGGTTTATACAGATGGGACGTGGCGAGAACATTTGGCGGCAGCGGACAATTTAAGTAACATAATATAAACCTCATGTAGTTATTGTTTACAATAACGTCAATGACGATGACGTGACGAACGCCACTCGATGCGCGGGTCACTTTAGTGGCGAAACGTCGCCCGGAGGCGCGGGCGCAATTCTTCTCGAAGAAAGAAACGACGTTATTGCACTCTGCATAAGGTTTATATTGTGTTACTTAAATTGTCCGCCACTTCATACATCGCCACCACGTCTCTTCTGTATAAACTGCGTCAAAGTACCGCGCCATCGCATCGAGAGGCGCGTGTCACATCATTGACGTTATTGTACACTACGTAAGGTTTATATTGAGTTACTTACCGCTACCGCTAAATGTCACCGTCACGTCTCATCTGTATATACCGCACCTTATATAGATATAGTGAGCACAAAATATCGAATTTCAATTTACCCGGGAAACATTGAACTTCGGTCCGAATACCGGGCAAAAACCCTTTTGGGCAGGCCACAATGGATCGGTGACAGGGAATTATCGAACAGGACTTGACGACCCACGAACGCTACACTACAATAGATTTTGAGAGGGGATTTTCCTATGTAGGTACGTAGTTAGGCACCTACTTACTTTAGACGTGTTGTGAAGATTTCAATGGCATATTTTCTGGTCTTTGGTTCAGTATTCAATTGAGATTAGTGTCTGATTTTTACAGTTGATCAGGGATTGGGTATTTGCTTTGATATACCTAGTATATATACCTAGTTCAGTACTAAAATAACCCACTATTTTCGAAAATGTACACAGTGAAAACAAATTTGAACTCCGTATGGAACAATATAGCCATTTCAGCACTGGTTACGACTTTGATTGAAACGCTTTGTACTCGTACAATATCAGCTGCAATAGCAAATATGATTGTTTTACCTACTTCATACAATAGTCTTGCAGGTTTAGTTTGATTACGTAACCTATACGAAATCCAAAATATATGGCATTTCATTTAAAAAATTGTAACTGTTTAATTTTAAAATAACAGATTTTTAGTTAATGCGTATGAGTGCTCTTGCAATACAGTGCTGCATCACGATAACCCTCACCTCGAAGCCGGGGTTTTTCGTTCTTCACTTCGCACGGTCCTGGGTAAACTACTTAACTGTATGTGATTATGATACGGTATGGGCTAACAATGGCTACTTTAAAACTAGGGTGGTCAGAGCCTCTGTACACATTAGTCCGCAATATAACACCTAAAACCGGACCACTTAAACTTCCTTAACCGCACTGATTGTTGATCCGCTCGGTCACCCTAACATAACGGACTCCTAAAACAACATAATCTCTATCCATTTATTAACCTTACTTAATCACATAAACAACCCACAGCGACCCATAACTCAACACCCCGTGTACTTACTATTTACGGAGTAATTACTGGCAACACAAATTCTTCAAAAGAACCTAAATAAAGCCGTGTATGTTTTTTACTTCAAACGTTGATTGAAAAGGCCTAATTGGAAGCACCGCAGAGCCTCAGTAATCAATGTCGTTCACTGTAAATCGTTCCACCGGAAGGCTTGACATCATTAATAGGATTTAGTGATAATTAAGGCACCTGTGAGTTACCTATATCACACATGCCTGTTCGTGTGTTGAAAGCGTATATTGGTTTTGATACTGATGTAGTGGGGTAGGGAATGAAAGCTTAGAATTGAACTGTTTTTGTTCGTGAATTTAGGATTAACGTAGCATGACCAGATACGGTAACAGATGTGAAAGATAGGTTGACTAGGTTGGTGTAATGGTCTGTACTTGATTATTTTGAATATAAGATCTAAATAAACTAACTACGCTATTATATACGAAATTGACATACCCTTGTAAAGTCACAGAATAATTAATAGTAGATGGGTACGAAAAACTTTATTCCAAAAGTCACTATTACGAATTTAAATATACCGAATTTCATAATTCCGAATGATTCGAATTCCGAAAGTCAGAAATCCGATGTATCATAAATCATATTTATTGGTAACCCGAATTACAAAATTCCAAGTAGTTTAGATCGATGACGTTCAATTACTTGCCTAGCCATTTAATAGCTATGAAAATGGATTTATTCGGCATGGTTATAAAAAAATAACCACGAAGGCTAATGCGGGCGCTTCGCTCCACTCCGCTCCCGCTTCTAACCTAACCTAACCAAGTCGGCTTGTACAGCTTTCTCAATAAACCTATCACAAATCTTCGGTGAATTACAGGCGTGAGCATATGTATGTATGTATGTAATTTTCTGTCTTAATTTGAGGTGGTGCCCCATCTTACAAATGGCCTAACCATTAGCCAGCCAGGTTATGAAATGTTGTAATAAACATTACGCTGTTTAGTTAACAGCCTAAGCAGTTAATTGAACGGCTGATTAAGCTAGTTGGTGGCGCCAGAATCACGGCAAGTCGCCTTTAGCTCAAATTTTATATGAAGTAATTGGAGAGTTATTAATTACTTAATTTAAAAACTCATTGATTACCTGCTTCGTGCGTAACATAGCACATCAAACTTTTATCTATTTTAATACTAATTTTCAATATGAGTAATGAATTTTCGGAAATTTAGAAATTAGGAATGATGTTTTTCGGGCTAATAAAACTACGGATTTTTAATTATTCGCACAAATTGAATTCGGTAGATTGAACATTCGTAATTATGACCTTCGAAAAAATAACTATCATGTTTTTGAACAGTCGGGGTTTTGTTTCTTAGGAATTACAAATATTCGTAATTTTGAAAATCGGAATATTGAAATTCGGAATTAGCTATATTTCGGAAATTTTGGGTGTTTCCATAGTAGATATTGAGGGTACATTACAGCCGCACTCAGAAGCTTGAAACGTTTTAAATTACCAATCATGGTAGCTCTAAAATATTTCACAAAATAAAAAGCAAATATGGCGGCCTTCCCACGCAATGCAAATATTTGTACGCATAAAAATGTGTATTTAGCTAGCATTGGACGTGTCTCTTCTTTTACATGTTTTGAATAATATATCTTTTTATTAAATTGTCATAATATCATCGTTACATTTGATCAGACCAAGCGAAGACCTGACACCTGGAAATCATCTTCAGTGGCATACTTGGAAGCTTTAAACCATCTGCGGATCTAAGTTGGCCGCTGCAGGGCAAAAAAATTGTAAAATGGGGCTTTATCGACCGGTCGCAAAAGTCCTGCGATTACGGGGGCCCAATTCCAGTCTATGTCACATTTGATTAAGCGACACTACCTAAGAATACTCCTCTAAAAGGATAGTAGATAAAATGGGGCACAGCTCAGATTTACAGCGTCAGCTTTGGCAATATTTGCATCACACAAATTTGCGACACTAATAAAGTGTTTCTTTTTAGTTCCTTATAGGTGAGTCCATCACTATATTATTTGTGAGCTTATTTTCAAACTCCATGGAAAATTCTGAGCTGCCGTCTAGAATTTTTGAACATAAAAACTTAATCTACCCATGCATAGAATAAACTTGTTTGTAATTATGAAACCACGTTACATTATTTTTTCCAAAACAACCAAATTTTTGTTGCTATAATTATTTATAAAAAGAATTCTCTCTCTAAAAGACAAAGAAAAACATACATTTAGTTTTGTGGCATTTTTTTATTTACTTATTTTAGATTATTTTAATTGTCAAATTATTGAATTAAACTTAAATTAACTTGTGTAAGGCAAGACAAAAGGTCGCAAATCTCCGAATGAACCTACTACTACTACTACTACTAATATAATAGAGTACCTAGACCTTATGTTACGAGTATGTCTTAATATTATTGTCTTCATTTTTTGCTAGCGTATTTAAGTTTATGACATAAACTCCATACCCCATAAAACAAAAACCATGTACGCGTACAGATTTTTACGATGTTGTTATTTCAAGGAAAACGTACTCAAGATAAGCCTCGTTAATATATTTACTGAAACATCAAAATAGTAGAGTTCACTCCCTCTGCATACACATAAAGATATTCTTTCATACGAAATAATTCGCTTCAAGAACATAGTGGACCCTTTTTAAACTTGCCGCCTTGTTAACAAAGCGATAAAATAATAAAATATGAAATTATTTACGTATATTGTACTCTGTAACCCTCAAAATAAAGTTGACTTTAATTCGATATACGTTCACCAACTTATGGTAAGAATCTCAGATGGATGTTAGTAATGAAAGAAAGTCCGCATGCGGCGAAGCAAATTGCTTTCAGACGACATCTTGCATTAGGAGAAGTAAGTATACACTGTTAGGCGACCTAACACGATTACGTATGTACGAAGAAAGTCATGTTACAATAGAAAGGCTTGAAAGATTGGATTATACGATCTGATCAGCTTCTTCTAAGATCGAAACTTTATTGTTAGAATTGTTAGTAAGGCTACAATCTTTGTTCGCATAAGATTGTTATGGAAGTACGGTTTCCTGAACTGGCTAGTTTTGCAGTGAGGCCTTGAGACTTGTTCTATGATTTAGTTGTGTGAAGTAGATAATTGGTATATTACACAATCAACAAAAGATTAATCATTCTGTTATATGATTTTTAAGTTATTAGATGGGAAGAAACTGGAAGAAAGTTAACAAAATCAAGATCTTGGTTACCTTTCTTCTTTTAAACAACTTAAATTGATCGATAAAAAAAAAAAAAACAAATCTATTCCATCAGTTTTCAAAACTACATCAAATTACATAAAAGTAAATTGTAAAACGTTGAGTAGAATAAAATTCCCGGTAACCCAAAACATGAAACCCTTTTAGTGGAAAAGAATTATTCAAATGTCGACACATCCGTAACACTCGTACAGTTAGGTATGGAAAGTGGGAAAAAAATGGTTCAAAAATCCCAGTTCATAGTTTAGTGAACCGATAACAAAAATATCACCGCTGAAAGCGATGTTCGGGTTTTTCCGTGTCGCAGCAACCGATGGAACTTTAGAACTTAGTCACACTGGTATTTTAAAAATACATTTTTAAAAAGCGCTATGTAAATATTCTATACTTTCTATGCAACGTTGCCTGGACTTATAGTGAGCATAGCAGAAATAGCTTGTTTTATAGATTCTAGATTGCGGATATATTATCTACTTCGATACATTTTCTTTTTTCGCAAATACATACATAATTAGTTGATTTTATATATGGTTTCACTTGATTGTGCCTACTGAATAAATCTGGAACAATTTACATTCCTATCAAGGGAGTGGCTTTGATGGTTGCGGAATGCTTATACAGTTGTTATCGATCCAATTTTATTTTGGTTTGTTTGCTGTTTATAAACTTTATATATCAAATTTATTACAAACTAGCTGTTGCCCGCGGCTTCGCCCGCGTAGAAGTCGCTTATCGCGTAGTGTCGTAAATTTTAGCGCAGAGTCAAGCATTCAGAGCTTAATAGATACTCTTCACACCTCTCTATTTAACTCTTTACACGTTACAAATAAAGATTTTACTGTTAAAAAGTTCTTGTTGAACAGTTATTCTCCTTTTCATATTCGTCTACAGTCAAATTGAAAATCAAATATCGTTTATACTGCACGGCCATATTGCGATTTGAAGCTATTACATGTATTCAATACAGACAGGTTTGTCAATGGAGAGAAATTTGATATACACTATACTATTACTCATGCGAATATCTAAATGTTAATCAACAAACATCTCCGTTTACATGGAAATCAGAATTGAACTCCTAGATGCAACCTGTCGCAGTATATCTTGTACGTTGCAATACAGTATTCAACTTACGGTACACAATACGCTCTGTATATGGACGTTCTGTTATCTAAAAACTGATTTATGACCGATCTTGGAATGCGAAGTATGGCAATTTAAATCGTATTGAATGGGCCCTCCTATGCTATTTGAGGTGTATACGAATCCTGACGTGCTTCACATAGTTACTGGTCGAGGGGTCCTACCTACACTAAGTCTAATGCATCAAGCAAGCGTAGAAAATAATTGTTTTAAGACTTGTTTGCTTTTATGTGAATGAAATGTTTGTGAAAAGAAGAAAGAAGAGAAATTAATGATAAGAAAAAGAGAATATTTACTTATATTAGTATACCTACTGTTTTTTTAGTTAGTTTAGTAGATATACCTACTGTTTTTGTAGTTTTTAGTTAGTTCACTTACTTTAGTAGGTATACTTACTGTTTTTTTTTTAAATCAATACTTTCAATTTAATTTTGAGAAAAGAGTATGCTTTTTCATTTATTTTGTTACCTCATGATTTACTAGCTTTTGCCCGCGGCTACGTCCACGTGGATGTCGGTTATTGCGACCAAACATAACCTATGTCCTTTCTCAAGGTCTAATCTACATCTATATCAAATTTCATCACAATCGGTTCAGTGGTTTGGTCGTGAAAGCGTAACATATAGACAGACAGAGTTACTTTTAAGTATGGATAACGGAAAATTAAGATTTACTTATTTACTTTGTAACTCGGTAACTGAATCCTCTTCATCTTAGCGTTAATCCTAGACGCATCAGAAGCTTTTGAACTTGGAGTCTGTGGTCCGCTTTACCAGTATAATCTCCAGAACCTAAAGGCGAAATCGAAGCATTGCAGCTGGATCAGTTTTTGATAGCTCCGACTACCCGCAACGGTTGCCATAGATGTGTGTGGTAGCCGGGACCGACGGTGTGTACTGTCCGAGGTACGACCAGACAAATGCAAATACCCATATTCATGCATTTAAATAGTTGCACTGAGCTGGGATCGAATCCGCGCCTCCTGCGTAGCGGCCGCGTTCACTACCGTTACGCCACGAAGGCTGTCAACTTGGTAACTGAATATACAGTTAGTCAGTCACAATATACCAGAGCTTTTTGTGAAAATGGGACTACTCAATTACTAATGGAATTATTCAATAACTATGCTATGAAGACAGTGTGTTTTATCATATTAAAAATATTCATTCATTTGTATTTAAATGACGCCACCATTATACCCTCGCCCTTACAATTGTATCGCTGAATCGTTAACACTATGAAGCGCACGTGCCGATATTAACGCTCGATACGTTTGGACAATGCGGTTTTTGTCAATTCAGAGCACTATTTAATGCACCTAGTATCCACGTTCAACATTTTCTGAAACTTGGCACTAGTTCTGATGTCGTGATGACTTTATTGAACGCTACTTGAAATTCAACAGAGTTTAATTTTTAATTCTAAATGTGAAATTTAGTAGGTAGAGCTCTCTAAGGAGTTTTTGTGCTGTCACTGAGAAGACCAAAGGTTTGGCCTGCTATGTCTTCTGCACTTATGGTACAGAAACTCTCTGATCTTACAGGGTCGACAGCGTGAGTGTGATTCCCCTGGTATTGCAGTCGTCCATAGGCCACGGTAACCACTTTCCACCAGGTGGGCCGCGTGCTTGTTAACCACCTAAGTGGTACAGAAAATGAATGATTTTTTGTTACTCAATCACGTTAGAACGGCCAATCAAAATGTCTGGAACCGTGGGCAAACAGCTAGTTTACAGTATATATCTCCGAGATTATCGAGAAGCCTGCGGTTTCGAGAAATATATTCTAAAGAATATTGAACAGATATAATCAGAATAGTAGGATATTGTTCTTTTTTTCAAAATTGTGTGATACCATTACAGCTTTTTGACGTAAAGAAACGGCGCAACAAACTCCACTGCTGCATATTTAAAACAATGAGTAAATTCTTAAAACTAAATATGGAAGAATCTACATTTTTGTCATGTCAAAATAATTAAAAAGTAGATATACCTATTTAAAAAACCTTAAGTATAATACAATAATTAACCTTAGTTACAATATGGTAAAAAGTCACGTTCTTCGTACAATATTATGCTGTAATTACAGCTTTTCAGAAGGGGCCTGCACCTTGCTGGTGAAATTATTTTTACAATATACAAAAACTGCAGGCGTATGCAGCAGTTCGACGATACGTACATTTTGTCGTATGCGGTTACCTTCAGAATCATACCTATATAAGGTCGAGGAAGCTTGTACAGACAATTTAACGAACCTTCCAGTTGTACAGAGTGGCATGTAGAGATGGCAAAAAAATGTTTGTAAAGACTCTTTGCATCGATTTAATTGATTTCTCAATCACGTTTGTATGCATGAAAATATATAAAAAAGAAAAGGCATTTTACTTTCGTACAATTCATTTATGCAATCGTGCTTTTGGTTGTATTTTTCTATGAAATATTGTATGGACTTACACAAGAAAATTGACAAATAATAACATATTATGAGTTATGTTATTCTAGAATACACACACATTCCATTCCATTCCATTCAAATTAAAGTAAAAGTGATCTACTTCAAAAGGAAATACTAGAGCAACCACTTCAAAAACTAAAATCCCACCTCTCATTAAATCTCAACGGCAGATAAACATCTTTGAAATAAAAACATCAGACGAGCTCTTAAGATAGTTGAAGACTCCGTTTAATTTCGCTAGTCAGATTACGAGGAATGCTCGGTAAGTGTATGTAACTACCATGAGTTTAAGACATTTAACTGTACTACATAGTTAGAGTATCCTTTTAATATTAAAAAGTGAAGGTTTGGTAACATGGTTCATATCATTTGTTGAATTACGCCCAAAATGCTGAACAGATCTAGCTATTTGGTATAAATAAATTTTAAAAGTAATTCTTTTTCTGCATGTATGATTTCATTTGATCGAAATAGTATAATTCAACTGTTACTTATCAAGTAGGTACCTATCAAGTTTTACTACGTTTCATTACTTCTTATGGGAGACCTTACTTTTTTGAATCCATATTTCCATCTCTTTTTACTTCCTTCTTGACATCACTGATGCTTCGAGCGCTCAAGAAGGCAATTAGTCGTATGTACACTTTTATTCTCAACTCCTCTACTACAATCGTTACCGACGTCAGTCAAGTGACTCGTAGTAAATACACTGAAACATTTATTATGCAGCGGTTTACTAAGGATTTCTACTTTTGAATAATGCTTGTTACGACACAACTGGTGTTCTAGAGATTTCGAGTATTTATAACGAAAATGTAAATTAGAGTGGGGACTTAAGAAACCGCGACATGGGTGCAGATTAATTAGTTCTTGTTTCTAAGAAGGATATTTGTGCCAGCGGGGTGCGAGGAAGTAGTCTCTCACAAGTTCTTTGATATTTCTGTGACAATGACTAATTACTTGAGTACTTTATCTCATAGCAAGTACATTATAAGAAAGAAATTTGATCGTGATTGATCAAAAGTAATTTTGAAAAACTATACGTATATAAGAGTGGTAAGACTGCGTTTAAAGTCGCGACTCTTCTCTCGGGGTTGTGTTTAGTTGATATAAGAGTGGACCACGGACTCCTGAGTGCATGCAATGTATGCAACTCGGATAGGCGCTCGGATGATGATGATGATGTAAGTACTACTACGTGGTATTTCACGGGTACCAAACATTTTGTTAGAAAACCATTCTTCGATCATTTACACATTTAAAATTTTACAATATATTTTCTGCCTCAATATTTATCTATCGAATGTACACCAAATATAATCCATAAACATTTAGCCATTTAATATCAACTCTTATATCTTTCTATAGAATAAAAGGAACAAGGAAATAAAGCAAACAGAAACGTGTCTTTACTTGTTTAACTTTATTTACTTTCCTTTAATTGGAAATGATCTTAAAACACTCAGTCCCGATGCGAAATGCGTACCGCCGAGAATAAAATTAAATATTGGTTTAGACTTCGTAGTTACTTATGAACATTGTGGATATTTCTTCAGTAGATTCTTGTAGATTATATGTTCAATGTACAGTACTGATGTTAGAAATAATAAACTTTTAGTCATCATAAGCACCTAAGTGTTACTCCCGAAGGTTTTCACCTCAGAGCCCGGTTTTCGCTTATACCTTTTCTTCCTTTTAGTAAGGCTTATACGATATCGAAATGACTGCCATCTAACCTCTCAACTCTGAGAGATGAGTTACAGCTTTGTCCTCAATTCAGCAGGTGTACCGCTTTACAGGTGGGGTTGGCTTGGCCCCAAGTTTTGATGTGGTTCCTTTCTTTATGTACCTTTTACGCTATCATTTTTGCAAACTTAATTTTTTGGTGGTACTAAAAAAGTAGGCCGGATGCGTGCTGCATCCACACCCATTTTCATGTTGCTTTTTTATAAAACTATTGTTCCAAACTCATTGCATATTGCAGCTCTTTTGAAAATACGAACGTACTGGCAAAATATTACTGAAAGATAAAAAGTGGCCCTTCGCCCAGTGGAGTACCTCTCAAGGGCCTCTAAGAATCCAATTATCTAAGAAAATACAACATAAGATTGTTTTGAATCAGTTCTAAATAATATTACATCTTTTGTTTGGCGTATTTTTAAGAAAGATATAGGATCTTAATAACAAGGGCTGACGTAAAATAAATAAATTAAACAAGAATAGACGACTTAAATACCATAATACGGGTCAAGATATTCTCTTGAAAATTGAAGAAGCTTCCTCTGCCTAATACTCAAATCTTTATTCACCCAAAATTATGAAAGAGAAACGTCTTAATAGATCTTACTAATTGTTCATCAACATCTTTAATCTATAGAAAGCACCCGGCGGCACCACTTTGAGGGTTTAACACTCCGATTTATATCATTGAAACTTTATCTTGTTTTGTGTCAGCCCGTAACTACATCGTTTCCCTGCTCTAATCCATTTGTAATCAAATGCTTCAATGCCTGGAGTGGTGGCAAATTTAAACTTTATTGTGTGTCAAGGTTATGGCAAAGTGAAGAGTTGTCAAGCTGAACTGAAATACTGAAACAAACAAATATAATATGATAAAATTATAAATGAGAAAGTTTGAACGCATATAATTTAAACTGTACTTAATTGTTTTTTTTTTTAATATTACGCCATAATATTTGAATAGGTACAATCAACATTAACTACTTTTTTTAAAGTGGTCATGCCAGCTTAACTTCACCTCGCCTGCCAATAAACTAAAGGCGTTAGGAGGGATTAATAGTAACTATTATAGGTATAACTACTAATTAAACCTTCCACGTTAACAA
The DNA here is from genome assembly GCA_949126895.1 of Eilema caniola. Taxonomy (NCBI): domain Eukaryota; kingdom Metazoa; phylum Arthropoda; class Insecta; order Lepidoptera; family Erebidae; genus Eilema; species Eilema caniola. The sequence continues at coordinate 6,496,266 of OX421460.1, read as the reverse complement.
AATGAAAAATGAAACAAAAAATTGAAAAGCGATAAAAATATATAAAAACGCGTTGGTATTTAATTAGCAGTTGGTATTAACAGAAGCTCGAAAATGTTTATTTCACATCGCTCAAAGGAACGGAAGAAAACAAAAACAAAGAAGCGGCCAAGTGCGAGTCGGACTCGCCTGTGAAGGGATCTGTAGCAGTATAATATAAACGTTCTTGTAGTTCGCTGTAACTTTGATCGATCTCTTAATAATATTGTATTTTTGAGGTAATTGAATGAAAGGCAAATCTGTTTACGATTTATGACGTATTAAAAAACTACTTACTAGATATCGTTCAAGCCAATTTTCGGTGGAAATTTGCAGTGTAATGTACATGATATAGGTACATGTTTTAGTTTTATCATCCTGTTATTTTAAAAGTTACAGCGCGGGGGACGGGATTAAAATTTTACCTTTTACCACTTTGGGAGTGTCCCTACACAAACTATTCAGTTACTCTCACAAACTATTCAGTTTAGAAAAAAAATAATATTAGAAAACTTAATATCGTTTTTGAAGACATCATTAATCAATATCGTTTTTGAGTTCTAAGCATAGGGAACCCCCAAAACGTATTGTTCATTTTCTAATTTCGTGTGAAAATCTTAATGCGGTTCGGAAAGAAGTAGCTGTGACGCGGACAGCCAGACATGACGAATCCATAAGGGTTCCGTACTTTGCCTTTTGGCTACAGTACCCTAAAAACGTCCTTGCAAATTCAAATCGGCATAGAACAAAATGCAATAAAAATCTACATCAATAAAACTTCAAACCATGACAATAAAATCGTATCCTCCAAATTAAAATGAACGAAAAAAAATTATTTCAATTCTTTTTCAGGGCTAAAGAACATTAAACGTCGAATTTAATGTATGCAAGGAAGATCAAACATAATTTCCATAAATGGACAAATTACTTCAAGAACTCGCTAGACAAGCCTGTGAAATTGCTGTTGATACAAGACCTTGATTGACGGATAATTCCCTATTAATTCACTTTACACAAGCAAACTGGAATACAAACAGTTAATTAAATAAATAAACAAATATTCCATAATAGTTCACACAATAGATGGCACTGTGTGAACTATTGATAGGCCCACGGTAAGCATAGCTTAACCAGCTTGTGTTATGGAATCTAGAATGCGGGTTTATCCGCATTCTAGATTCCATAACACAAGCTACTTAGGTACTTTTTTGTAAGTGCATACATATTATACATAAAAACACCCAGAACAATGCAAATGTATATTCATGCCTACAAATATTTGCACTGAGCGGGGATCGGACCCGCGCCTTCTGCGTAGCGGCCGCGTTCACTACTGCCACAGAGGCTACTCTGCATATTCTGTCAAAGGCGAAGAAAGTAGAGGAATCATCTTGTTGATACTAATGTCAGAACCATGTACATTAAAATTTCAAAGGATCTTGACTATGGATCGTATACTGATTTATCTCATGCTTCGAAAAGTAAATAAAATCAAAATTATTTTCTTTATTTTTGAAGCTAAACTGCTATCAGAATACTTTTATAAACGATTTTTTTTTATTTTAAAACACCATACATTATCATTTATCATACTTAGACTAAACTATAGCCTCGAGACTTACCATAAAATTTCAGGTATAATCAGAGACGGGCGCAGTAACATCTAGACCAAAAGAAACCAATAAAATTTATATAGCTGCCTAAGGAGGTGATTAGGATGCATGAAGTCTCGGGTTGAATCCCGGATAGGGTAATAAATTCAGGAACCATACGAAGAACACATAGTTTAATGACCTTAGGCAAATTCTAAAAAGTAACTCCAGAGATCTCAAACTTTGTAAACTTTTATTTGAATTTTCATATTTGAGAAGCACTTCAGAACTTCTATTGATGTAAGACGAATTTCGAAAACTTGAAATGTTTCTGTCTACGTAGCGGGTCACTCACTTCTTAATATGACAATAAATTATCAAGTTTTCATGTTAACTTGACGTCAAATAAAACACATGATAGCTTACTTATAATAGTGGAAAATCTAGATTCGGCAAAATTTTATAGTAGAATCGTATCAATAACGAATACGTATCATAAATTGAACTGTCTGAAAAATGACACTGGAATTTTGAATTTGAACTTGAGTGATAAAAATACATGAAACTGAGCTTCTGAAAATTATTTTCATTTGATATCTTTTGACAATAAACAGCAATTCTACTTGAATAAATAACAATCTTCAAAGACTATTTTGAAGTTTATTGATGAAAATTACAACAAACAAGATAGGCAGGATGTTATTGTTAAAATGCTTCTATTAACTGAAGGTTTGTGTAACAACTTAAACTGTTATATATTAATTCTTATACCTCCTCCCTTATACCTCATATACTGACCACAATTCTCGAATACTAATTCAGATTTTGCTACCTACAGGAACAGAAGTTAATTTAGTGTTTTCGTTATATTTTTGTTATTTTCGCATTATTGCCATTCCAATAAAACCTGGGGCACATCGGCTTCTAAGTCTATAACGAAAATAAATATTTAGGAAGAATTATTTTTTCGTTTTATTTATATAATTTTTTAGTATATAAAGGTTACGATCCCAGTGATCAATTGGGCATTATGTTACAAGTACCAACTAGGGTCATGTATAGATAGGTGGCTTTAAAAACAATAATCACCAAGGCAATCCGCTCCGCTTCCGCCTTAGCTCGGGCACTATAATAATGCCCAATTTATCACTTTGCCCATAACAGATACAAACATTTTACTATAGTATATTAAATAACATGCAAAAATACCTTCACCATAAACTGGTCATAAAAATATATCGCACAGGATAAGTTCCACGGCAATGGCTCCATTTCTTGGGAATAATCTTTCTACTACTATGTAGGAGTGGATCCTGATGGTTACTTGATACCACTAGTGGAACGGACGCCCACCCAGGGAAGATAATCGCTTATTCCAGTCAAAGCTCAGTTTGAAGTTATGAATGATCCCAAATACCGCTAATGTAAATCCAAGCCCATACCTCCAAAAGGTATTCGAATCTACTAATAATATACTACATTCATAGGGGTAAACTACCCAGGTGAATTAAGTTCACGGTCGGAGATTATTGCCAGCAAAATGTCCATTTGCTCAGTTCATTGCTGTATGTTTACTCATTACGCGAAGAACTGCCTAACACATAAAGAGCACTGTTAGGTGTACATAAACATAATACTCGTAGTCCCACTCGTACCTTTAATTTCACTGAATCTTCTTTTGGTTTATCTGCTAATAGGCTATAGGTATTACTTATATAGTGGGCGCCAGATGTCGTTTAGATCGAGATATTCGACCCCGGCATTTTGACTTCTGATATGTGCTATACTGGTCCCAGGCTACAATATGACTGATATTGCCAGCTGCTGGAGTGGTCAGATCCCACTCTCTCACCCCTGTTAGCATTGTTAGCATACCTCAAAAGGCTATTGTGTTAGAGTTTGTAATTTGAGTCATGATAAGCGCTGAAAAGGTGTACAAATTGATCATATATAAATAAATATAGCATAGATATACATACGACGTAAAAAAAACGTTTTGTGTATGCCATTCATAAGATGCCATCTAGATTATTAGTTTAGTTTTAATCATTTTTAAAAATTGAGTCTGCTCCTAAGGTTTCGCATATAATTCCAATATCTTTATTATAGTTTGCTAACATATTCTTGTAAGGCATTTTTGTACATAAATATATACTGAAACAGCTGAACCCATACTCACCCAATTCAAACTCACCCAAATTGATCTCACCCAAAAAATGTTACCCAAAAAAACTCACCCAAAATATAACTCACCCAAATACAACTCACCCAAAAATCTGCCGACCCGCGTATACTCGAGAGAGTTCAAGGTGGCGCAGTGTTTTTATAAAAAGCTGTACAATCTGACTTAGGTTAGGTTAGAAGGTTATCCCGCATTAGGCCTTCGTGGTTTTTTTTTTATTACCATGCACACCTCTCCCTCTTGAGTAGTTCCATGAATTAGAACTTTTGGGTGAGTTAGATTTTGGGTGAGATATTTTTGGGTGAGTTCGATTTGGGTGAGTTCGACTACACCCAGCTGAACAGCTTATTTTATTCAACACTTATCAATATTGCGTAATATTATTGATGATACTATACATAATATGTATGTATAAAAAAATATTTAGGTCATATATAGTAACTCTTCAGAGATTTATGACTCCATCAATTTATTGAGAGTAATTTAAAAATGCAAATAAATAAAGTTTTTATAACTGAAACGTTTTATCGATGAAGTTAATGTAAGAGCCGAGAGTTTACGACTTTGAGAGGTTCTTGATCATAATAAACTTTATTATTCAGCTTGAAATGCTGCTTTTAATTTATAAATAACTTATTCTTAAATATCCTTTGTTTTTTAACATGGCTGCTATGTAGTATTTAAATGAAATAAGTCAATAGTAAGAAGAACGAAGATATACAACAGTAGCGTTGTCTGTAAGTGAATCACCCGTGATCCACATTCGCCATAGCATAGAAAATATAATATAATTCTTATAGAAGGATTCATATATCAGGAACAAAAAATGATTACACCCGTAACTTCCAAAAGGAGGCAGGCAGCTTTTTAGTTCAGGAGTTATAATGGCGATATTGTTCTGGCACACTTTGCTAATTTTTAGTATTAAAATTAACTTATCAAAACAAAAACATACACTAAACATATTATTTAGTATGATTGAATAAAACTAAAAATACTCTAATCTATTTTGACTCTGCCAGATTCTGCATTTATATGCGTACATGTTTACATTATCATGTTTTTAAGTTCTGAAATAATTAGGCAGATTGTCTATACAATTTTTCCTCAGATAAATTACGGGTCAGCTGAGTGACATTCTAGATTATGGGCCTAAGTCGGCAAATAAGCGTTTTAACTGTTTTGTTTTTTTTTTAATGATGGTACTAGTGAAGTCTATTCACTTTCGAGCATTACTAAAGATATTTTCTTAGTATCGGAAAAATAATGTAAGCACATCTCGAAAGTTTAGCGTCTTAACTTTAGTTGCTGTATTAAACAGACATTTGATTGCTGAAACAGTAAACTGGTGTAAGAATTTCCGTCATTACATTTTTTTTTTTTTTTCACTTAATTGGCAATCGTATACCTATTGAGAAGTGCTTACGTGGCCTAAGACCGTGTGCAACACCAGGTGTGAATGTGACTGGTGCTGGTAGAACTTTTATGGTCTCCTAAAATCACCGATTAATAATAATTGCGTCATATCCTCCTATGGCATAATATAGATACCATCGAAAGTCCTTCAAAATCCTTATAATCTGCATCCGCCGATCCTAAACTTTACGCTAATCAATCAAGTATTAAATTAAATGATCAAGATCTCCATACATTCACTTAGTCTGGTTTAATCCCGTGACGACGTAGTTGCAAACTATTGGACTCCCAAAACGCTATTCAGTCAAACACTATTTGAAGCTATCGATTTATAATGCTAAACGTATAGCACTCTTGGGATCTAAGAGTTAAGATTAAAGTTATGAAACCTGGAAACTGTAACACATACGCATATACCCCACACTAATGGATATTTGGAACGAAATATGTAAAAGTGAAAATAAATGTTTCATGTAATAACTCCTCTTTAGGATAATACTTAAATAGAAGACAATATTAACTATACAGCGAAGCTTGTTGCTTAAAATAACGTAACACTTTTGCCCCGGGAAAATATCCCAACGGCATCTGTACTAGGAGCTTACAGAAAGAATAAGAGTGAAAAAAGTGACTGAGCAACCAAATGCCTACATTTGATCGATCCCCGCTCAATGCAAATATTTATGTGCATGAATATGGGTATTTGCATTGGTTTGGTAGTGCCTCGGAGAGCACCTCAAGGCATCGGCTGCAGTTGCTATACGAACATCTATGACCACCAGAGCCGACCGTGGATTTTTGAGGGCTCCAAATACCCGTTACGATACGGGTAGTTGGAGCCCTCGAAAATACAACAAAGGGTCTTGGTCAATGCTTCGATATCGTCTTTGGATTGTGGAGGACAGATGGCAATAGCTTCACGGAAAATATCGAAGTTAAGCCAAATTCGCGATGAGACTTGAAAAGGGGACCCCAGACTGCAAGTTGAAAGAGCTTCGGATGCGACTGGGATTAATACTAGGAGGAACAAAATCTCCCAAAAATTGCACAATTATAAAATTAACAACTTGACTTAATTCCTGGTTTTCGTATGATTGTATCATAAAATAGTTAAGTAATACGTATACCTAAAATTATATTCCTAAGTTTAGTATAAAGTTTTAGCTTACCGCATGCAGACGTTATATCTTAATAGAACGAAAACCCAGAAACCCAAGACATTACGCTGATTAAAGAATAAAAATAATGCCAAACCCAGGTGAAAAAGTCAATAAAAATTCTGGTCACGTCCTTACATACGATTCCGGAGAGTCTGCATTGGCGTACATCGAATTAAGTGAATTAGAGATCCAAACTACAGATATAAAAGGTTCTCTACTGTATTTCAAAGAAGTCCGCATCGGAAAATTGTAAATTTTTAAATTTGTTGTTGCGATTTTGTGGTCCGTTAAAGTTCTTTTTACTGATTCTACCACTTCTTTATTGGTCTTCGGGTTTTGTTAAGATACAATGAAAATGAATAATCGAGTTCCCAACTACTTACGCTTGTAAACAAATTGTGTAGGATTTTACATCAGGGACGAAAAATAACATTTTATGCTTTGATTTCATTCGTCATGTGTCTACTTAAATTGTCGTTTTACACAAATTTCACAGCACTTTCATTTATTTGTAGCTTTTAGAATAGCTGTAGTAAAGTGGGATTTAAATTTCAAAGTTTTTAGTAAATGTTTGAGTAACATGTATTTAATCTTTGCTCTTTTGCAAGCTCGTCTACAAATATCTCAATTTTATATTCACGGATAGAAGTATTAATTGCATTACTTAAATAGGTAAAGAAAAAACATACATAAAGGTACTAAATAAAATCGTCACCACCTGGTGATAATTAATCGTTATGCTTGTAGGCATTCAAACTGATTGTATGTAGGTGGTACTAAAAGCGATTCATAAGCTCAATTTAGTGGTTCGACTTGAACGAGTTATGGCGCTATCAAATTTTATTGTTTATTACAATGTCGCCTGCCTAGCGACTAACGGTATCCTTACATAGTGCCAATAGATTTTGTCATCCTCAAAAGTGAACATATTATATCTATGTATATTTTAATCATAAAATACGGGCTCAGAATTTGATTTATTATCGTTTCAGAGTCAACAAATTCTGGCAAAATCTGCAAAAATTAATTTGAATTTTATTTTTTACAGATGATCATTTATCATCAAAATTATTACAGTACTTTTTGTTTGTTTTCGAACTAAGAAACGAATAATTGTAACCATATGGAAGTTTGTATAAGGATTAAAGAATGAAGTAAGCAGTAACAAGGAGGATCATGTTGCTGACTAAATATGCATGTGTCGGCAATGTACCTATGCAAATTCATTGATTTATTCACAAAGATATGGCAAACGGAAGAGCCAATGTCAAAAACAAGCATTAATCAATTAGCAGACATAATGTACAAATTAAATAAAAATGGCGCCTGGGACGGAGTTCACGCGGCCACGGCCCCACATCGAATGCAAATGTCGTCCTCGACAGCCTGAATAAGCAATGACTACAATCGATTATCACAGGATGAATGGCTTTAAAAGAACATGATTGACGTTCCCGATTCGGAATTCAAAAATATTAATTTAACTTTATTGGCTTTCGGTATGACAGTTTCAGGAATTAAATCAATAATTTGTTTGATTTGATTCTTTTGTTCGGGAGTTGGACAAAATCTGATAAATTAGTTAAAAGAGTAAACATTTTATATCGTTATTTCAACCGCAGTTTATTCAATATTATAATGTCTATTTTGCTCGTAACACTTTTTTCATTTCGGCTCCTTAAGTTGATTTCATCTTGCTTTACTATAAGTTATAAAATAAGTTCCAAACGTTTTAGATGCTAAGAATTGGCGGTTTCGAGCGATGCCTATCAAGCTCGGCTTATAAAACTTGGTATCACACTTATATAATGTAGGAAATATGGAATGTAATGCACTTAGTTATTAGCTTTTCTATAATTATTGTTTTGGTTGACAGTGTATTTCAGTACGTACTTTTACATTATTTATAATTAATGTAAAATTATACCCTGAAATACACCGATAGCATAGTTATCAGTGACCACACGGGCAGTTATGAAATCGCAATCGGCTGAACAAAATTTCAAATGTCAGCCTTCCATTTTCTGTTGCGTTTAATAACTTTATCGATTTTAAGCAAGCTCTTTCTAATAACGAATGCACATCTTTCACATCCATACTATTTGTATAATCTGTGCCTGATGGTCCAATTCGACCGCTCGATTTTTAATTGCACGTGTTGAATGAAGTGCTAACGTTTTTTACCATTTAAAAGGAAATCCAATACCGAGTTAGTGAAACGGGTTAACCAACTTTTTAATGAATACAAATGTAGGACTGAATTTTTAAAGTACTTTTGTATTAATTCCCTTGAAACCATTACAAGTTGAGAGCTGACACAATAATTACTGGGATAAAATTTTCACTTGCCGGAAATCAAGTGGCTTTTAAGCCTTACCGGTGATTATTGTACTTACCACTCAATAGAAAGTACTTGTAGCTGCTGTTACATCCTGTTTGTACTTCAGTTTAGTATTAAATCATATCTGTAATAAAAAACGTTGAAGTATTGCTGTAAATAGACCTGAAATACTACCTGTATTTCAGGTCTATTTACAGCAAATCTTCAGTATGGGTTAAAAGCCGAACTATTTTTCCATTCGCGAAACGTTAAATTTAATTAATAAATTACTCCCTACTCATCAAACGTTAAACGTCAGAACATATTTAAATTATTAGAATTTCAATTTACTTAACTGCAGCTATATCCAGTCCTCAATCTTAATTGGAATAGAATGGCCCAAATGTTTTTTTTTTAACATAGAAAGTACTAAGACACTGAATCTATAAATATATATTTATTTAGCTATTGACAAGCTGACCTAGTAAATATTCTTTTATGAGACAGCCACTCCCAGGTCGGAGGCTGAATAATATTTTACTGGCTTTTCTAATACGGACACATATTTTGTTTCTATTTCGAACTCATATTGAAATTCAGATTCGAGTCGAATTCCATAACCAATTAAAATAATCTCCCCTAAACACATAGCTAAACAGTTAATACACAAGTGATTACACTAACGAACTGCGTGAGAAAATTGTTCGAGTATAGCTCATTTATCCTCAGGAAACATGGTAGATAAATGACCGCATGCTCGATTGCTCACCCTCCTCTTACTTACCTTTCAGAAAAGCTTACAATAATGAAGAATGTTATCAAAATACTTTGTAAATAAATACTCTCAAAATTGTTTTTCTGTGAGTATTCCCGTTAAAGCTCTATCTAGCAACTTTATCTACATAAAAAATTATTTACAATAATTATTTACAATATGTACATTAGAATTATTTAAATAAAAAAATATAAAACAATAAGTACATAATATATACAAACCAGCAGGTTCAGGCGTCAAAGAATTCCTCCCCATCGATGTCAACTGGGAGGGTGGCCAGAAGGCTGGCGGCATTGCCACGTTGAATGGCAATACTGATCCTTTGCGCAAGGAATAAACCAGCCCTCTGGTCACGGGTAGCGTCTATTAACCGTTTGGAAATGTCTTTAAATCATAGACGGGCACTTGGACCCCATGATCCCAGCGTCTCGACCCCAAACGGCTCAAATATGTAATTATCACTTAAACTACGATATTTGCACCGTTTGAGGGTCTCTGCCGAAACAGCAGCAGCGCAGGCACAGTCTCCAGTCCCTGGAAGATGTGAAGGCGCAAGGGTGTCGGCACATGTTGCATCCCACACCAAATGCCTTCTCATCTTCCAAGGCACCAAAGACATTCCATCCGGCCTCTTGCCATCATCGCGCACCAGACCAGCAGGTTATTATTCTATTTTTTTGTGCTAGTAGTCTTATCATATTGTTTATAGTATTGTCAAGGTGTGGTTGAAATTGTAGGTGTTACAACAGCGTGCCTGCATACTGTTGAAACACCTAAAATGCCTGCATGCTTACATTTTGACCGTGAATAAAACTAAAATGGAAGCTCGTAAAAATGTTTAAAAGCTCAAATTTTTTAACCTTGCATTTGAAAGCCGATACACAAATAAGAAGTCATACAATATCCAACCTAAATCCAGAAGCATTTACAGATTGAAACAATGGTCCTAAACGTACAACTCTAAATTAGATGCGAAATTCTATTAACACATCAAATTTTAATCTTATTGGGGCTCCCGTCGATGTCAACCGAGACGTTAATACCGACGATCAAACTGTAGCTCAGTCGTTAACTTGAATTGAAAGGAGCTTAAGGGATTAACACATGCAAATTTCTACCCAACCTGAACCTACATTCGAAGGTGTAACGACGGTAACGCATTTTCCTTTGTTTTTGGTACTAGGTATATAATATTTTTTTAGGATTGTAAATTTTCTGTTTGACTTAAGACTTTGTAAATTGTATTTATAATTAGTTAATTTTATACGTCCAGTTTATCACAAATATAAAAGTTATTTCATGAAGGTTTTCGAATGTGAGGTAAACTCCTCATTATTGTATGTGTTTATGGAACTTATTTCTAAATACATATTGATATGTGATAATGATAAACTGTAATTGAAGGAAAAGAAATACTTTACGTTTTAATGCATTTGTAACAAATTTAATCTTGCCTAATCGTAGAAATAAAAATGAAAGGAGAGACGTAAGGTATAAAACTTCTTCAACGATCTCAACAACCGTACGAATCGTCTTGAATGTACGATTACGGTCGGTATAACGTCGGCAACATCATTATTTGCGATCTACTTAGTTCTTTAATTATATTTTCATTTTTTTAGTGACAGGTTCCCAGATGATATCTCGTGTTATAGTTGAAAAAGTTGCATTATGTTGTTGTTGGTGGGTTAAGCAGCTGTGACCGCTCAAACATGTAAAATGTTGACGTTGTCATTTCCTCTTAGCTGAAAATTGACAAAATAATAGTTAATTCGATTTATTTAAGCAATAAAACGTCAGCTGCCGATAGCACGGTGAAAAGACGTCAGCTGATGACGTGAACTTGTAAAAATAAAATTAAACGAGAAGGGTTTGTATGTATACTTAGATCGCTACTAATAGATCACACTTTGACCCGTGTCGCTTTTATCTCTTTCGAATTCACCACCAGGGTCGGTGGCAGAGCTATTCATCACCATGTTTCCTTCATCATCGTTTTTGTTAAAAAAATTCAAACAATTTTATTAAATTTATTAAACAAAAAGAAATGTCAGGTTTGACTCAAATAAAAAGTGGTTCCTTGTTCGGGCTGAACAGTAATTTAATTATTCAATGAAGGTCTGAGGTTCAGAAATCATGTAAAATAATATTTGTTCTCGATTCCTACCCAGACACAGATAGAAGGCATATTAGTCATTGCAACTTTCAGGTGCTCATAAGACCAAATTTGAATAATATAGCACAATCTTAAAAAAATGCTGGAATAATTCGCATTGGCATGGTGGCAGTAACTAACGATCAACTACTTTTCAACAGATTTACAAGTCATGATTTTCACAGAATTTTGACGTTTTTTGTAACAACGCTACCCTTGCCTCATCAGTGTTCCAAAATTATACATTTTACAGACGAAGTTTTCTATTTTGCCACAAAGCTCTTCTTTGTCGTATGATGGTTTTGATACTTTTTAGAAACACTTGATAATTATTTTAGAATTACTTACGATCATAAATGGACGTTTATTGCCTTTTCTAAAAAACCCGGTTGTAAATGCTTATAATACTGGAAGTACTGTACTCAAATTGTTCACTAGAATTTAGTAAAAGCTGAAAAAAAACATTGTACATAAGTCATGATTGTCACCGAATTTGTACGTTTTTTGAAACAAGGCCACCCTGGGCTCATTAACTGTGTGTGAATTTTTTAAGTCACATCCTGTGAATACGTGAAATGCTGCACTTAAATTATTCCTTAGAGTTCGTTGTATTTGCGTCAAATTTACTAACCTTTGATTTCTTCAAACATCGACTTGTATGGAAATTTATGCATTGGCTTACATTATTATTAAAACATCGGTGTCGACGGAAAGAATCGTTATGTTTGAATGAAATCTATTTCGCGAATATGTAAAACCATACTTGCGTAGGCTTCTTCGTGAGCCGGACGTAAGAGCACTGGCTTTAGAGTTCTTATAACTTTTAGATCAGGGACCGTGTATTTAAAACAGTTATCCGCATTGACGAAGACATTTATTGTTAATGAACAGTGACATGTGATCTTCTCTCCAACTTTGAATGAAGTACTAAAGAAGTGCTTTGGATCAACTATAATTTAACAAATTTTCAGCCGGTAGGAAATGGTTGATTTTTTTCGGGTCACCAGTTGACGTATTTTCAACCGCGCAGTCGCTGACGTATTGTTTCGTTCAAGACACTGGATCAACTGTAATTCAGCCATATTTCAGCTGAAAATGACAGATTTTTTATGTTTGAGCGGTGACCGTTGCTTAACCCACCAATAAAGTCGCAGCTTACAATCACGAAAATTCATAATGCAACTTTCTGAACCATTGTATGAATTATCGCCCGAGAAGACATTGAAAAAATGTAAACGTGGCTCGGGGACTCTGTTTTATCCTCTGATACCTCTGTATATATTATTTGAAACCTAATAATCTTTCTGTGTCAAATAAGATATTCGTATGGGAAATTGCGACATAAAAACTGTTTTATATCACAAGTATGATATCTTCATTGTATATGTCAAAGTACATCACTTGAGATTCACACCTCATAAAAGGAATAGTGGAACATAAACTTTCCCCAGCTTTTGTATTATGAAATTGTTACAAAAATGGGATTTCACAAAGTGATGACGGATCACTGTGAATCCTGCGTGATCCAAAAGACAATGGGGAAGTGAAGAGACTTGAGCCAATGTAAAGTTATTTGATTTTTCTAGGTCAATTGCAGGCCTTTCTTACATTTAGGTCTTATTTTAATCACGTATAGTCAGTTTATCATTGATAATATATAAATTGAATCATTCAAAGTAAATTTTATAAGTATGCAGGAAATAATAATATCTACTCGTTGTGAAACTTCACAATAATTTGTCAGCATAGGTCAGCCACATGAATTGGTTAATTCGAATCATTGTCACACATACGGAGATGTTTCGATAAATTTTATCGATATGTTAATCACGTGTTCGCGAATCAGTAATGCATGTTTCCATTTGTTTGATTGGTGCAAAATTATTTATGGAAATAAACGTGGCTTTTCGTCCGGGTTTTAAATTGAATGATTTAAAGTTTGATGTTTACACTTGTATGTTTAACAAACTGATAAACAGGCATGAGTTATGTTGTTAATTTACTAAATATTATTGAGAAAGTTGTTTTATTAATTGCTACAATTATAGTAATAAATTAGTAACAGGTGCGTGATGTGGTGTGACCGCAGGTCATATTTGTCATCTGGGTAGTTAATTTCCTGATACATTATAAAGAAATTGCTTTATATTATATCAGGAGATATGCCTATGTAATGATACATGGGTATGTATTATCGAATTTACAAAATACAATGTGTTTTACACCAAAAAATTCACTCTATTTTACACATCTGTATGGGATACTACTAAGACGATACGGCTGACTTTCCATTATGACACTTCCGTGCAGGCTTTCCTCTCGAGTATGAGGAGTTGCTGGATTTAAGTAAAAATCAAAATTAAAACTCAAATTCAACAAGCATTCACGCTTTTAGTGTATAATATTTTCATGTTCACGAAAATTTATGTTTGCATCACGAAACCTGAATCCGAAATATAGCCTTTTTATAGACGCTCTGCTCAAATTACTTATTAATATTGTTTCACTGATTGTTAAGTACTACTCCTATTTCAATGTCACCTCTTTGTTGGCTTGACTTACAGCGTAACTCAGCGGAAGTAGATCATCACATCTTGAATTTTTATGGGTATTATTTTCACGGGGGCGCCATTAACGAAAATTGTTTTCATAGGCACTTTTATCTAATTTGGAACACGGAAAGTAATCAAGAATACCAAAATTAATTTCACTCTTATTTTCCGGTACGAAGACGTACGAGAATTAAGGGAAAAACTCCCCTATATTAAACCTCCATAAGGTTAAATGAAAATGATTCGTCGATTCCCGCTAGAGACACATCAAAGAAAGAGCCCTTACATTTTCTTTCTTTCGAATTCCCTGAGATTACATCTAATGATTGCCCCATATTTACTTCCGCACTTCAAAGCCCTGCATTATTTGTTGAAAACGCCCCGTGTGAGTCATTTCTTGGAATTTATTAGCCCTTAAATTCTGGCGGACTGAAGAGTTTTTTACCACTCGCCTTTGTATTTCTACATGTGGCGTAAATAAAACGATCAAAGGGTGCCGTTTAAGAAACACCTGCTAAACCAGAACTTTACTTATGGAAAATTAAACCTTAAAAATTCGTGATATTTAATAGGTAACGGCACAGAATAGATAATAGTACTAGCGTAGTAACGGTTAGAGTTATTGCCTCAAAAGGAATAAACTATTGAACTCATCCTATTATCTCATATTATAATTAGGTCTAAAAAATCTTGCAGCTGTGAATAATTTACTTCCAATTTGAAGCAATCGAAAGATTTACTATGTAGCTACATTTATGTGACATATTTAGATAATCGCAAAGGAATCATTTGCCATTGTTCAACCTATTGTACAATCTTCGAATGAAGAACGTTTAACGTGCTATATTATTTTCATACTATAACCAGCATTCCAAACTCCTTACACCTTTAATACCTTCAGATAAGAGACGAAAAGATTTAATTTACGACACGATACCACAAGCTAAACATGAGTTTGTAAATATATATTTAATTAATATATAATACTAGCCATATATACTTCAAGTTATTGGGATTGAAAGGTGTTAGCTACAAAATATTTAGAGAATTTAAATCACGCAGACACGGGGAAACCGCTAGACATGTTAAAGTAGGTAGCGGTAAGCTGTAAATATTTTTTTCATTTTACTTGCTCATAATGTCACTCTAATCTCACCGAAATTAGGCACATAATGATACCTATTATCAAACTGATGGTTTTTGTTTGTTATTAAACCAGTGGGAAAATTACTTTTTTAAAGAGTCGAGTTGCATTATTCTTAAAAAAAAAAACATTTACAAAAAGATCGTGTTAAAATAGATCAAATAAATTAATATACCTATTGCTTGTTCATTTGATGCAACTTTGTATTCAAATAGAAAATTTCATCTTGTACTTGTATAAAAACAAAACTTTTACTCAAAAATAACTTTTAAAAATTTACCTAAGTAAATTTACCATCTTGTACACAGAAAAAAAAGAAACCTCATTCTGTTTAGTCTGTGGGCAGTGGTTTTGTTTATTATTGCCGCTAGTCCGCCAATATCAAATAGAATTTCGCTTTTGCAAAACATTTCATTTTAATGGTGAAATTTTAGTTATTTATTAATTAAAACTATTTATGTAGGTACCTAGTACACCGCCCGAAATATACAAATATACTATACAACGTCCGATTTACGATGTGATTGATGTGAAGTCCTTAACGTTATGGAATGTTTACTATCTGAAAACAGCAAGGGTAAATATTCATTTCAGTATTATGTTCTTCACAAGTAAAATGAAAAACGTCGTATGATACACGTGTGTATTGTTGATTACCGTCTTCGGCTCTCTTTAGACCCTCGCCTAACAGCTTAGGTCTCAAAATCGCCTCAGCGATAATCGCCAACTTTAGACACTTGTACCATAATCTATAAATACTTTTGATTATGTGGTTTCCTATACTACATACAATAACCGCAGACAACATATAACCCATAATAGAACAGACACAACCTGAAACACAGGTTTACAAAAGCCTAGATCAGATAGGTAGCAAAATGTAAATGTCACATAAACATTTCAAATTTTATTTGTTCCTGTTATGTGAGACCTTTTCACATTAAACTACTTGTAATTTAGGTATTATTCTAAGTACCTAAATTACTTATACTTGACTATTTTTTTATTGTGATAACTAGCAAAAGCAATATGTTTGCCGTTGTCTGATAAATAAATAAATTATTATTATAGGCTCATCAACTCAAAGTTTTACTATCAACTTCGACATGCTTGAGCGAGCAGCGAAGCGAACGAGAGTCTCCGTTTCGACTAGCTGGCAGATTTTTATTTTGTCAGTATCTATATCGGTTTGTCAGTTCCGGTCTAGAGGGTTCATTTCTAAACCGATTTTCACCAAATTTGGCACATTGATTTAAAACTCAACTTTTGTCAAGAGCTCTTTTTGAAAGGAGGGCAAATTAGTGAGAAAACTTGGATAGTTTGCTGTCGCGGTATTTATGAATGGATCTTGATGACATAAGGCTGAAACACACAAAAAACATGCATCGGTAAGGGTAACTTCGTTATAAAAAAAACTGATGAGAAATAGGGGGAAGGGAGGATACTGTAACATTGTTTTTAAGAACCAATCGTTATTGTTCTTTGTTACAATATAACATTGCAACTACAGAACTAATAATAAAAGGTATGGAAATGTAATATTAGATGGAAGTGCGAGTCGGTCTATAAATTTAGAAACTCCACAGATTTTATAAGATTTATAAGCTCCACCGAGTTTAGCTATGTCTATACTCAGTTAGTGTTTGGCTTTCCAGTCTCACTGTGATGCGGCTGAACTTCGATATTTTCCGTGTAGCAACTGCCGACCTCCACAACTAATTGGCTATGTAGAAGTTCCATGGTCAGACTAAGTCGGACTTGTAACAACTTCCATGGATGTTCGTATGACAATCGGGACCGATGGCTTAACGTGCTCTCCGAGGCACGCTAATGGAATTCTGTATGTGTGACGTGTTAATAAAAGGCAAGCGGCAACATCGATTCCGGTAAGAAACTCAAGTGATGTTACATCTACACCTCTGATTACTCGTTCTGTGATTGCAACAGATGTGTCATTCTCATTAAACTGTTCATTTGTAAGTATGTGCTCTAGTAGTAAGAAAAGCAGATCTAAATTCTCTAGCCAATTCACGAACAGTAAAAACATGGCTTAATATCCTGGTTTGACACGACGAGCCTAAATCTCTTGGGAACATAAAATATTTAACAATCACGCGGCGAAAGCGGTAAACGTTTTATTTCTTTTTCGCTATTCGCCGCAATGCGGTGAGGTTCCGATGTAGGCTTTAGAAGCCGTGGGATGTTTCCCTTTGATCCAAGAAGGATAAGGGTGAGATCCTTTCTTGGTCTTGAGATTTACCCTTCTATGAAAACTGTATCCTATTCTACTAATGTTATGAATGTGAAAGTTGGTGGAGATGTTGGGATGTTTGTTACTACATCACGCTCTTCGGTTGAATGGATCTGGCTGAAATATTTATACTGGCTTAGATTAAAATGTTTTAGCCATTTGTTTAAACACTAAACAGATAAATCTCCTATAGCAAATGACCATGTAACCTACAAATTCTGTGGTTAAAAAGGGTCAATCCTTTAGTCAACAGTGAAAATCGGTAATGCCTATTTTTGATGTAACGGAAAACAAAATAGTTTAATTAAAAATGTTCACATTTAAACCTAGTAAGCTATTGGGATCCTTTGGCAGTCAGTGAACAATTTTCATGACTTTATTATTGATGTTCAGTCTGAATCCAATCAAAATAGAGTATTTCGAATAAAAGTTTAATTAGTTTGGTTACATTCGAACCGTGCTTGAATTACCTTTTTTTATTTATTTACCATCAATTTTTGTATCAGACTACAGAGCCTGTGAGATATGATTATTAAGACAGCAGGTATGTACCTTTTGTCTTAATAATCTGACTGTAAATGTGAATGCAGAACTATTGGTCTTGACTATCTAAAATATATAACTTTATGACCAAATTGAATAAAACTTATATATTTTGATTTTGTATGCTTAGCTAAGGCCACCAATTGCATAAGACTAATATATGCTGCAAAGCAAACTCTCATCAACTGGCTTATATGATTTAGAGGCCATAACACATGGGTCAGCTACTTAAGTATTTCATCGGCCCGTCAAACGTAATACCGCTAAGTTATTGTGTTTATACTTCAATTATTTAATCAGGAGTTTATGTGAAATACTTCCGAACAATGATTCCTTTAGGTACCTTCTCTAATTTACTCGATACTTGGCATAACTTAGTTATTTGCAAGCAATTACTTTAAGCGGTCCCAATTGGTATTCTGGCAATATTAAAATTGAATTTACGCCTTAGTACAGTGAGTTCGCAAAAGTTTTGGGCCGAGAACGGGCCACGATAAATCGGCGTGTGAACTGGATCGTGCAAGTTTCGATATATTTAGCGAGAGTACCTTCAGACTTCAGTTTTTATAGAATTTCGAACGGCATGTCGGTTGAATACTGTTTTTTGATATTCATTTTCTGTTAGGAAGAAACTTCAAATCCGTAACCATAATTCCATTTCACCCCAATTCTGAAATGGAGAGCTGAAACAGCCAAGAAAAGAAGTCTACTAGTTCTTTGGAACATATTATTTACACTGATAACAATAATCCAAAACTAATACTGTCAATAACCATAATATGAAAATCACATACATACTTTGATAGAGTTCACTATGCTAGTTAAAAATCCACGGCATAAACTTGTAAACAATGTTTACTGCAATTGCAAATTTGTAACACAAACAATAGTTTGGTAGTGCCTATGATAGGTTAGGTTGGTATGTTACACAGCTTTATGCAATCATTTATCATCCTAACTTATTGGCACTGGTTAGGGCGAAGTTTTCAAGTACCTATCCATTCGGTCATGCCCTTACTTACCATATACTCTTACACACATTTCGTTCGTATTATCCTGGGCCAAACTCTGCACCTAAAGCCCCAATACTTTGCACATTTTAATAACATTAACTTCATCTCTTTTACTAATAATATGTTCCGCCATGACAGCAAATGAAATTTCATAAATTTTCTTTCAATGTACAATTTTGTGTTCTTACCATTCTCCTCACATCAAATATCTACCAGATTAGATTACAATATAGTATTGAAATACTCAAGAAGCAATGTTATAAGCCTCCAGCCTTTCATGCCAGACCACGAAACCATAAAGGCCGATCATAAATTTTCGAGACAAAAGAACTGGTCAATGTGAATCTTTTTCTCTATTGCCTCGCCTATGGTTCCGGAGGTTGACCGTTACTTTGGATTATTTAGTTCTGTCCTAAGCCATAAGGAAAGATTTCATGCGTAGTTAAATTAAATCAAGTTACTGCATAACTACACGTCCAGATGTATTGCTCCGAAAAAGTCTACGACTTTGAAGTTGTTCGGTTGTATGACACATGACAGCATGTGTCAGCAGCATACAGTTATTACAAACTTTTTATTGTATTTTTTTTTAACGTGAGGGAAAATTCTTCTTGGATGCATGCCAGACTCCTACCGACTAAAAATCCTCACGTACCGTCTAATAGCGGTTGGTAGCCCCGGGTAAGCCCTCGGAAGGATGTCCCAGAACTACCAACAGACCTGCGGCTGCGGCCTCGCCTAAGGGGTGGTTCGGGTGTTATCCCGCGTCTATGCGGGGAAAGGGGGGTTGGGTGTCATCCCGCTTCTTAGGGGGAGCGTGCGTGAATCTCTCACGCTGCCGTCATGGGCCTGCTTCTGTAAGGACGGTGAGCAGCCCACTCACCGTCCTCAGGACCCCGGTCATGGAGGCCGATGGTCTTCGGCGAAGACACGTCGGCGGCACCCAAGCCGCCGACTGCGGAACTCGGGTGGGAGAGTTCTCGCCCGCTCCCGCCCCGCCGCCTCTTTCACGAGATGTGTAAGAATATGTTGAAGTAGAAAAAGAAAAAATAATTTATTTATTGATTTTGTGCATACTTCTATGAATGATGATCTTGTTTTGAAAATAGTTATACGCTATTTAACATTAACTTTAGAAATCGTAGAGAACATCTTTTTGGTTTAATTATAGTGTAACCGCACACTAATAATAACCGAAAAACTTAATAAAGGACAAACTTGCTCAAACTGTGGCAAGCATATCTTTTAATACTTTATAATCTTCTAGAAGACTTGTGAACTTTGTTTTTTGTGGCTTATCGCTTTATCTTGACGTCTCTAAATTTTAAATATTTTTTCGTTGCTACATTATCTTATACTCTTTACTGCCCGCAAGGGATGGTTTGTTTTAAATCTCTTGTAGAAACCAACTGTCCAAATTTCAACTCGCTACTGTAAAAAAAAAATCTCTGTAAGCTTAAAAAAAATAGTTCGCATAATCATATACTTTACTGACTAAGAGTGACATTAGAATAAGTACTTTCTATACCTGTATCTAATAATTAAGTAGAGGAAACGAGTGAGAGTCTCAAATATTAGAAGAGATTGGGTACGAATCTAAGGGGATCTGTATATTCATCGAATCCAGTATGGCACCGACATAAAACTACTGCTAACACGAGTAATTTAGCTGGCAAAAGATAAAGAACAAAATTACTAATACTAGTTATAGACCTATTGAAATAAATAATAACGATTTAAAAAAGTGGATAGTTTTAGGTATCTCGGCAGTGTCATTAATAGGTTAAGCAAGTTTTTTACAACAAGGAGCTTTTATTTAAGACCTCTATTCCTCTATTTTGTTAATTCTTGTAAATATTTAGTTTATACGTTTTAGTTGTAGTTTGACTGTAAAAATAATCCTACTACATGCTTAGAAATCAATAAAGATCAAGAATATCTTTAATAAATAGGCATAGATTTAGTAAAACTTATGTTTGGAACATTGCACTCTATGGATCTGAGACGCGGATTATGACACAGGGAGACAGAGACAGAATGGAGGCATTTGAAATATGATGCTGGAGAACGATGGAGGGAATAAGCTAGACGGCAAAATTAATAAGCGAATAATAATTAATATTGAAAATAATCGAGAACTGAAAAGAGAAGATGATTGGCCACCTGATAAGACACGATTTTATTTTCATATATCATAGAAGGGAAGGTACAAGGAAAGAGATGAAGAGGTAGACCAAAAGGAACGTTTATTGCACAGATAAAGAAAAAGGTACTAGTCGCATCATACCAGGGGGTCAAAGGATTTGCGAAGGAGAGAGAAGAGTGGCTATTACTCCACGAGAGAGAGAGAGAGAGAGAATAGATGTTAGAAATCGCTTGCGCGGTAATTATATTATTGGCAGTAGGTAGCAAGAACCAAAGACACTATATAGTATTATCCATAAGAACAAAACAAGCATAAAAATAAAATATGTCGTTGTTCTGAGTGACCAATGTCCTGCATATGAAGGTTGAAACAATATTAATAAAGGACAAAAATTAATAGAAGCAATAACTGATATTTACATGGGTTCTATTTCTTTCATGATACATTGGTTTCATTTAACAGAAACATTAATATATTAATTAGTACGAAATAAATAGTTATGTTGTCATAAGTTTGACGTTACAGTTTAATAAATGTATTACTCAGGTATATTATTGTTATAACTATTATTTCTACTAGTTAGCTTAAAGCAGTGAAAAAATAACAGAGTGATCCCTATTGATTCATTCAAACGTACTTAATTATAATCGTTACTTAAGTAAAATAAATAAGTATATTAACGTCATGATCGTATTCATTTGC
Organism: Eilema caniola; assembly: GCA_949126895.1. NCBI lineage: Eukaryota > Metazoa > Arthropoda > Insecta > Lepidoptera > Erebidae > Eilema > Eilema caniola. The sequence continues at coordinate 6,474,297 of OX421460.1, read as the reverse complement.
CTTAAAATTGTTATATATTTAGGCAGAGAAATTGAATTCATCATGTATATAATGTTTATAAAATATTTACAACTTGTACCTAATAAAGGCTAACATTTCTATTTCCTGTATTATTTTACTTTTATTAAAGTTTTTCCGTTTCGACAAGGTTGCCGAGTTTGCTTTTGTCCGTATCTATGTCGGTTTGTCAGTTCCGATCTACAGGGCTCATTTCTTAACCGAGGGTCACCAAACTTAGCACACATGTTCTGTGATTTAATATACCACTTTTGATAGGACCTTATTTGATAGGAGGAAAATGAGGGGGGAAAGGGGGGAAGTTTTCTGTTGCCTTATTTATGAACAAGTTATTGATGTTATTGATGATTTTTGGCTGAAACATCAAGGACATGATTCCTCAGAGGTTGCTGTTGTTAAGGTGAACGCCGTTATTTAAAAAAAAAAAACAGATGACAAAAGTGAGCAAGTTTGCTGTATTGTTTTTTAAAAACAGATCGTCATTATTTTTTGGTGAAACATCCAGGGCTGTTTATAAGAAGAGCCGTATCGTTTTAGATAAGAGTATCAGAAAATGTGGCAAAGTGGGGTGCTTGCGAGGTCCACTGTTCACAGAACTACTAGTATTCTAAACTATCGCCTCAATTCTACAAGACTAAGAACCAATGGAGCACCATTTGCATGCCATATTCTCTGCTACTTTCCTAACTCTGTATCGCGTATATCCTGTATTCTTTAAGTTATCGTTCCCGACTTTCAACGTAAGTCTAACATAATTCTTCTCACATCTACGTTATTTGGACTTTATAGACGCAGATATAAGGGCGACAATCTTTAAAGCGTTTTCACGGTATCAACCATATCACTACCGATTGTACTATCTTTTCCAACAAACTTTATAAGCCTATAATGTCACAATTCTGTTACGTATAATGCATTTTCCTTGGCGCTCCCATCTTTCTAACTTAGTCAGCATATATTTTCAAACTCATGATACAGTTTTGCAAAAAGTTATTGTTAAACAAGTAGGTAGCATCTTTGCAGATTAATGCACAATGGGCGGCCTTATTATATCGATAATTATATGTGAAAATATGGATGAAAATTCGCTTGTAGGGTAATATTCTTGCAATAACTATACACCATTGCGTTATAGACCTTAAATTTAAGATATGAAGAGAAACATTGATCAAGGAGTCAACGGCTTCTTACCTGCATTTGCACAGTAACCGATATTGAACACATTATCCGTATTAATAGTGCTATACCAAGCTTCTATAACTGTTATGTAGGTACGTAAAGTGGCGGACAAAAAATGTATACCAGTTTTCAAATTAGATTCTACATCACAATTTTTCTCTAAAATCTAAAATGCCATATCAACTTTATTACCTTTTATTACCTATTACCTTTCAAACGTCGATATGCAAAATAACGCATCGAGAGAATTTTATTATTAATCACTTTTTGATAATGAAACTCGTTTCTTATTTTTTTAATGACATTTATCAAAATTGACTTGATTGAACGCCATATGGACAAGAGCATTTTTTTAGCAAAACAAAAATAAATCTTATGTAGAAGAATCCATTAAGAAGGAAAGAAGAAAAAAGATGACAATTTAACTATGGAGCAAAGGGCTCAAATAGCATATTATTTTTATATTTATATATGAAAATGGACATAGCATTAGTGCCATATCTCCGGAACTCAATATATCGCGATCCACCATTAGGTCTTGGATTCGGCGTCATGGCGAAAAAGGGCTGTTAGATCACAAAAATATTTAGACCAAAACTAACCGCCGCGCAAATAACAGATATGATTCGGCGCTACGAAGAGAACGGTTCCACACCAAATAGTTATTTTGCTGCTTTATGTGATGTGAGTGCTCGGACGATCCGACGAGTTTTGCACAGTCCTGAACAATTTTTATTGGTCGAATACTGTATTTACCGACGAAGAAACTTTTAAATCAAGCCAGATCGGAAGATTAACTTTATGGCGCTATAATCGAATTCGGTATGATAAAGCTCATATCATGCCTCAAAACGAGACAGGTCATCGGAACAGTAAACTTATGGGCGTCGAGGAGCCTCGACGGTGTTGGAAAACTGGCGTCTTTAGAGAATAGGGCTATTGCTATCAATTATATGTCGCTTTTTCGAGATTTGATGCTGGCTACTGTGCGCATAGTGTATCCTATCTTGGTATCGATAAAAACTTTGCCAGGACGACAATAAACACAGAAGTAGAGAGTAGGGATCACGATGTATAAACATAACATAAGATAGTAGTATCGAGTACTGCTTATGTACTGTATTATTATAAATAAATGAATAAAAATAAGTATTTTTGCTAAACTTAAGATCGAAACATTTTATCCGGTTTGAGATTTGCAAATGGGTACCGCCTGCTATATAGCTTGGTTCGATCTTTTCAACTATAGTCTAGTTTTTATTTTAATAATTTATTTTATTTTATACTTTTTATCACCAGTCCAATCTGCTTCATTTTGATACCCCACTCGATAAATTTGAGTAATTTTTTTTTTTTCATTTTGGTCGCTAAAATCTAATTGAATGAATACACCAATCAATTTTTCATTTGAGACACCAATCAATGAAATTCATATAGTGTTTCAGAAGATATGAGGTAATAAAGCATATTACAAACAAACATACATACATACATACAAGATACGCGCGAAAAACATAACCCTTCTTGGCAGTCGGGTAAAAAGATAATCTAGGTGTCAATCTAATTGTTATGAAGTAACGAAGAAGTAAAGTGATTCGTGACCTAAATGTGTGCATGCAATTGTAATCCGTAAGGTGGTAAACATTTTCTTCATTTATTTATACCAGTTATACGGGAGGCAACCACACGGCCGACCCTGTAAAAACGTACTGATGCCCTTCTTGAAGGACTCCATATCGCAGTGGCTTGGGAAAACAACATCAGCTTAAGCATGTAAGAAATTTATATCTTTGAATACTATTTTATCTCCAATCTATCTAAAAGATATTTGATTTCGTTTAATAATGCCGGAAAATTTTTACCACCAAAGATTTGTTTAATTTGACAACAGATTAAAAGATGCGAAACGGCATTCCAAAGTTATTCTTACAAACAACGTCTACTAACATTACGCTGACCTACATTCCCAATAGCTTAACATACAAAAGATAAGCGACTACTATCATAAAACAAGAAAAGCAATAACTTCAAATTGCTAGAGATTTTCGCGTTCGCAAACTCCAAGAGCTGAGCTAAAACTATAAGTACGGACTTTAGTATTACGGAGATAATAACCGACGAATAAAAAGTTGACTGCAGTGTTAATTATAGTCATTAAAATAATCAAAAGCATATAAGTATAAGTAATAGCTGAATAGATATCTTCAGGTTAAGAGGGATGCTTTAGAAGCTAATTTAATCAATTCATTCAATTGCCATTCGCAGTCTACTGCTGGACATTGGCCTCTCCCAATGTCCAGCAATCATCCGTCTTCCGCATCCAGTTAACAAGAAAAATAACCTTGAATTTCTGTTATGCTAGTAGCCATTTTTGACTTTACTTTTCCTTATGTCACACTATTTTAAAATAAGAGATGATTTCAATCGTAGGAATCTGAAGAACATCGAGAGGCTAGAGTTACTGCATCTCAGCAAAGTCAAGCGAGGTAACGTACGTGGCTAACGTGGTTGTGGTACACTTGACATTGGCGTTTCGACACTCATAATTTTATAATACATTTTACTTAACATTGGCAAAAATGTGGCGATTCGCTGCAAAGGTTATTTGAATAAGTTGAAGTCCAATATATGCTGTCAAAATAAAATTCTACAAACTGGAGATTTCAAGATTATCCAGTAAATGATACGACCATGAGCAATCAAACCAGTTGAATTATGCAATGTTTATAATGTTGTTGGTATTATTTTGGTTTTGTTGTGTTATTTATGAAAAATACATTTAAATTAGTGATTGGAAATAGTTATGTAAGCAAAAAGATCAGGTCAGACCACGAAGCTGGTAGAATGCCCAGAGTGATTACAGGGGATAACAGTTTGGGCTAGCCATCGACATAAATGAAGCTGGCCCATGGCAGCATCGTTTCGTGCTCATGAGTAAGCACTAGTAAGCACGAAACGTCATAATATTTACCTTATCTGTATTGATTGAGAAGAAATGATTTCACAAAAGTCTTCAAAAGTAAGGGGTACCTCAATTGGTTGCTACTACAATACTTAGTTTGACATATGTACCGAGTACGCACACAAAGAAATAAAAATCAATTGCAATATAATTATGTGTGTTATACTCGTAGGTACTATATTGCTTGACAGAGTCTGTGGCGTGACAGTAGTTAACGCGGCTGCTACGCAGAGGACACGGATTAGATTCCAACTCAGTGCAAATATTTGCATACATGAATAATGTATTGCATGTAATGCATTAGTATAGGTATTTCCGTGCATAGGAGAGAAAATGTCGAAGTTCAGCCAAACACGCAGTTATACTAGAAAAACTGACTCCGGACTACGTTAATCTCGATCGCATCCGAAGCTTTTCCCTCGGATTCCTGGAAATGCGTTTTCCAGTCTAACTGCGTGTTTGACTGAACTTGTCATTTTCCATGAAGCGACTTCCATATGACCTTCACAAAGAATTGACGTATTGCAGTTAAAGCAGTTACTGGACTTCTTAAGGCTCCGACTATCCGTAACGACTGCCTTAGATGTTCCTATGTCAACCGGGACTGACGGCTTAACGTACTCTCTGAAGCAGTGAATTAGTATATAGCCGTAGCTGTCATTAATTTAGAGCAAAAATAGCAAACAAACCCGATTATTACTATCACGGTTCATGATAAAGGTACAGTCTAATGACAGACGAACAGTGATGTCTTAGTAATTGGGTCCCGTTCCCAGTTTGAGGGTCTCGTCCTAATAAGCTATCTCAAAAAACTTTTCAAGGCGATAACCGTCATCCACGCAGGCGATGCTGCGGGGGAAAAGCTAGTATAATATAAACGTCTATTTCGCGCAATAATTATATAGTGATTGTGACTCAGTAGGTCTGCGGTGGAATACTTATTTGCTGATCCACTTTCGAACCCATGTAAAATATAAATTATTTATTTACTGTTCCGTTTGGATCCCCTATTGCGATCACTAAGGAATCTCATATCATATCTTTATCATATCTTTATTTATACTATCTCATCCTACCTCATCCTATCTCATACTATCTCATCCTACCTCATCCTACCTCATCCTACCTCATCCTATCTCATACTATCCCATCCTTCCTCATCCTATCTCATCCTACCTCATCCTATCTCATACTATCTCATCCTACCTCATCCTACCTCATCCTACCTCATCCTATCTCATACTATCCCATCCTTCCTCATCCTATCTCATCCTACCTCATCCTACCTCATACTATCTCACCCTACCTCATCCTACCTCATCCTACCTCATACTATCTCACCCTATCTCATACTATCTCATCCTACCTCATCCTACCTCATCCTACCTCATCCTATCTCATACTATTTCATCCTACCTTATCCTACCTCACCCTACCTCACCCTACCTCATCCTACCTCATCCTATCTCATACTATCCCATCCTTCCTCATCCTATCTCATCCTACCTCATCCTACCTCATACTATCTCACCCTACCTCATCCTACCTCATCCTACCTCATACTATCTCACCCTATCTCATACTATCTCATCCTACCTCATCCTACCTCACCCTACCTCATCCTACCTCATCCTACCTCATCCTATCTCATACTATCCCATCCTTCCTCATCCTATCTCATCCTACCTCATCCTACCTCATACTATCTCATCCTACCTCATCCTACCTCATCCTACCTCATACTATCTCACCCTATCTCATACTATCTCATCCTACCTCATCCTACCTCATCCTACCTCATCCTACCTCATCCTATCTCATACTATTTCATCCTACCTTATCCTACCTCACCCTACCTCATCCTATCTCATCCTACCTCATGCTATCTCATACCGTCTCATACTATCTCATACCGTCTCATACTATCTTATCCTGCTTTATCCGATTTTAACCATTTTACTAAAAAAATAACCTATGTGGGAGTGATAAGTTTAGTTTGGTTTGATACGATACCCTAAACGAGGGTTAGTGGATCCAACTGGAATAGTTAAGTCCTTTACGATCCCTCGGGGCTCAAAATGGCATATCTATTCCTTTTGGACCCCTGAGGGATCGAAATAGGGGATCCAAATTGGATATCCCATTTTAAAACATTTTTTTTTTTAGTCACCTTATTTATTCCTTTTATTATGTAGTAGTTTTTTAGTTTTTATATTGACGAGGGCACCAACTTGCATCATCATCAACAACTCAATGCTTACTTACAACTCCGGCTGTAATACAGCGAACAGTCCCGCCCGACCTGTCCGATTTCAAACAAAAAAAGTATTCATTTTATCTTCATAATCTATAACTAAATGAAAAAGGGGTCTTCATTGACGTTTCCATTGCCCAGGCTGAACCACGTGCTCACAATTAGCCGGTTGTCAGCGTTTCAAAAGTTGCTCTTCTGTTTGTAAAGATGTGGAGAACGGGGATCCATGCGTGCGTACCACGTCGCCCCATCGTCTCGAACCTACTTACTACTATTAGGGTTACAGATAGCCCATCCCATAGCCAACACATCCACGCGCATGAAAAGAAAAACAGTGGCATGTTATCTGACGCCCGATGCGTATTCTGAGGGATCTCGCTCTCTCTTGCCCACTGTGCCCCTCTTCCTATGCGTAACATAGTCCGATGTAGCTGTAGTGGGTAAAATTTAACATAGCTAAAGCTATTTTCATGACGCTCTTGATGTAGTTTTATTCGTTCAGTTCGTAAGTGGTTGCAGTGTGTTCGAAGGTTTAGGCAGGAAGGAAGGATATATAAGCCCTTATGATGAAGTTTGCTAAATATGGATGGATTATGTATTGGTCAACAAAAAGTTGAAATTTTCAAGACCCTTTCGTAATGTTTGTTTAGCCCATAGAAGTAGCCTGTCTAATAACGTATTTTCAGCAGTTTAACCCTGAATGAATTAGTCAGTCACTTGAACAATCACTCACGATAAATAATTGAACATATAACGAGGAATTCTAGCTATTTCGAACTCAACGCGGCCGAAGTCGCAGGTAACAGCTAGTAGTAACTATATTCTCAAGCTACAAACAAAATGTGGTAAAATAAAACATATTCCATCTAGGAAAAAGATAAAAGTTACTACTCCACAATAACCAATCCTGTATCTTTGGAAGATTTTTTGCCGCTTTTTGCATACATTAACTCATCGTTCAAAAACTACTCAAAGTATTACTTTTAAAGACAAGCTTTTAAACATTGAAGCGTTCTGATTTCTTTTTTATTTTATTTTTATCAACATCATTCTACTATTATTAGAAATGCATTCGATTTCAAAAAGCAAAGTATAAGCAATTCGAGTATCTCAATTTGAAGCACAATAAGCAAGATTCAACAAACAGATGGAATAATACTGCACTGTATTCACGATCGACTTTGTTAGAAGCTTTAGTACGCGATGTGAAACATATTGGAAAATTACATAAAAGTATTTTTAAATCAGTGTAGCTCAAGCCTGCGGAACTTTCTTACAGAATGTATTTCAAGATAAGAAGATTCGTATTAATAGACTTGCTGTTGCACGCGGTTCCGCCTGAGAGATGTCGGCTTTCGCTTAGTGTTGAGCTATTGAACATTAGCTCTCCACTTAACTTTGTTATCGATTATTTATCGCCTCTGTTCTCGACTTTCTACTCGCCTCTATATTCGACTCTATACTTGACTTTCTACTCGCCTCTCTACTCACCTCCATACTTGACTCTACTCGCTTCTCTACTCCCCTCTCTGCCGGAGGGGGAGGTTATGTCGGACTCGAACCGACTAAACCGCACGCCGTCTCTGGGTCGTAGTGCTAGGCCGAAGGTGAGGTTGTCATGCGACATATCCCTCGCACCCCGGCTGACCCAGGGCCATCCCTCTCGGTCTGGCCCTCCTCGGGAAGGGGGGGACCACGCGGTCCCCGACTCAACCCCGGTGTGGGGAGGCGCGCATCGTCCTACGATGCGCGCCGCCGCCGTGGCCTGCTTCTGCTAGGATGACGGGCGGCTCCACCCGTCACCCTCAGGCCCGCGCTCATGGGGGGCGGAGGTCAGTTTGCGCCCTCCGACGCCCGAGCCGCCTTCGGGCGCGTGCAGCGATGTCAGCGAGCCTTTCTCGCTCATCGCGCCGCGCCCGCTCTGCTGTCTCCTTCGCGAGCATGACCTGCTCGCAGAAGGAGGCGCTGGCCGCCCACGCATCCGCGCAGCGGACCATCGCCGCGAGCAGGGTGGAGAGCGTGAGCACTCTCACCCCCAGGGCCGCCACAAGCTCCCGCCTCGGCGTCTCAAACGCCGGGCACTCGGTGAGCGTGTGCAGCCCCGAGTCCACGCTCGCGTCGCAGTGATGGCACTCGGGCGTGCTAGGCTAAGCTACCGTGCCCGGTGATAATCTGCGTCTGACGGTACGAGAGGCTACCGTGTTGCCTCTCTAGCCACTCCCCCATGATGGGCCTTACCGCCGCAATGACGGCGTGCCCTGCGCGTGGTTGCTCAAGTCGTCGCTCCCACTCGGCCACCATGACCTGGTGGAGCCGGGATTCTCGGCCCGAATATCCTCGGGCTCGGGATCGAATCCCCGCTCCCGCGCCTCCTTTCGGAACTTATATAGTGCCGAAAGGGCCCTCGCTTCCAGGATCCACGGTGGCGATCCGGCCAGGAGACTCGCCGCTTTGAAGGATATCGTGCGGTATCCCCTGATGGCCCTGGAGGCCATCGTGCTCTGCGCCGTACGGAGCAGAGGCAGGAATCTGGCCTCCAGGGTGTCCGCCCACACGGGGCACCCGTATAGGGCCATGGACCGCACGACACCCGCGTAGAGTCTCCTGCAGGAGGACTCTGGGCCCTTCAAGTTGGGCAACAACCGGCCCAAGGCATTCGCCGTGAGCACCAACTTGGGGCGCAGACTTCGGAAATGCTGTCCGAAGTCCCATCGACCGTCAAGCACGAGCCCCCCCCCTCCAGGAGCTCCCGGTAACAAGCGGCCTTTGACCGCTTGATCTCCGCTCGGAGGGCATTCCGGGCCTCCCTGTATCCCTCATGAAGCTCCGCCAATCGGGGCTCCGAGTCTGCGGGACGAGTACGCCTCCTACGGAATCGGGCCCACCGGCGGTGCGTGATCACGCAGGCCATACGCAGCCTCGCGATCTCCGCATTCCACCAGTAGACCCGACGCCTCGGATTATAGGCTGGAGCCCTAGGCATACTCGCATCGCAGACCCGTGTCATGGCCTCCCGGAACCACGCCGCTTCATCGTCTATGTCGACAGGCCTGTCCGGCGCAATGGCCCAGGCCTGTACGATGGCGGCCTCCAGGAGGTCCTCCCGATTCAATCGCCCCAGCACCCAGCGCGGCTCGCGTTGGGTTTAACTGTATACCAAATTTCAAACCAAATGACAAACTTTCATCTAAACTTTTTCGCGACAACAGGTAGCCTATGTCCGTTACCAATATCTAACCATCTCAGGATATTCAAATCGATTTAAGTTTGAAAAGTTAAATTGGTCTAGGCGGGAAACGAACTTGCGATCTTTGCCTTACAGGTGCAATGCTTTGACCACTACACCACTACAATTGGTAGCTTACCAATTCAACTTTTTCAAAATAAATCGATTTGAATAGTCAGTATATCATCAAAAATGACAAACCCCCACTTTACCAAATTTTATCAAGATCGATTCAGTGGTTTAGGCGTGAAAACGTGACATACAGACAGACAGACAGAGTTACTTTCGCATTTATAAAATAATCAGCCGTTCAATTAGTTAGCCGTTCAACTAGGCAGTTGCTAAGGCTGTTAACATATCATGATGTAGCCGTAACATTTATTACGACATTTAATAACCTGGCTGTCTAATGCTTAGGCCATTCGTAAGATGGGGCACCACCCCGAAATAAGATGGAAAATTACATACATATATACATATTCTAACACCTGCAAATCCAGGAGCTATGACTAGATGGCGACATTGTTTTGGCAAGCATTTTATAATTTTTGGTTTTAAAATTAACTTATCAAAAATAAAACATGCCCAAAGCACATTATTGAGCATGACTGTATAAAACTTTAAATATTCTAATCTATATTGATTCTGGCAAATTCTTCGGTAATTGTAATAGTGACAGATAATGCCCTGGACCGATAGATGGCACAAAAATAAATGAAGAAATAAATAGCACGATTGTCACGATATCTTTGTTTATTACATTACCAACGAGGTTTTAATGCTTACAATATCATAACTAAGCAAATAGACGTTTTAACTTTTTTATTTCGTTAAATGAGTCTACTAGTGCCATCTATACATTTTTGGGTATTACTAAAGATATTTTTTACGTATTGGTACCCCATGGTGATAGATTCATTGAGAAAGTTACGCAATCCGACTTGGATAGGTTAGGTTAGAAGGTCTTATGTGGTAGCGAGGCGCCCGCATTAGCCTTCTTGGTTATTTTTTTTATTACCATTCAGAAATAATTTATTTTTATAGCTGTTTGATTAAATGGCTAGGCAGGTAATTAAACGTCATCGATCCAAGCTAGCCAAGCCGTTTAATCAAATGGCTGAACACCATTCAGGCCGTTAATTGTACGGCGCCGTTCAGTAAAGAGCCTAGGCAGTTAATTGAGCGGCTGATCAAGCTAGTTAGCTGCGACAGATATATATTTTAACCGAATAGAACGTTAAAAATAAATGAAGTTGAATAATATTATCAACTTTAAACTATAATAATAACTTAAAAGCTGTTATTTTTTATTCCTATAATGGACACACATATAATGACATTTACATGCTTGTTACTCAATTCTGTCAGGTTGAATTTCGAGACTTTCACTGGCAGATATCTAATAATAAGGCGTAAATTAATATTATGTTACTTTTATTGTAGGGTACCGGGCAGAAGAAGCAGTAATTTAATAAGATGACTAATCTCAACGACTTGACTGAGATGTCAGACTCACTGAAACTACAAAGGAGATATAATATAAAGGGGATAATAAGATTTGGCAAAATGCTTTTAGCCGTGCATGCATAACCGACAGGTATAACCGAGTTTTATATTACATACGCACGTTAAGGTTTCCATGCGCAATTTTGCCGTTAACTCTCAGTTCAGCTACGTAGTACGTGATGGTGTGTGTAGGACGCCAATGCCAAACTACAATGGACGACAATGATGTGATAGCTGTACTTGGCTTAGCACTTGTTCTGCATAACAGAAAAAGAAAAAGAGATCGCACTGAATGGCTTAAACACTGGTTATTAAAAAGAAATCCATTCTCTCACGTAAATTTGATAAATGAATTGAGATTAACACCAACAGATAACAACAATTATTTACGATTGGATTAAAAAAATGAGACTATTATCATTGATTAAAAACTTAGAATTATGGCAGGCAAGCTCGCAGGACGCCACACACGCTCGGTTATGCTCGCGCGCAGACATAACCGGTTGGCGTAAAATATCAAATTTTGATGTTTGCTCGAATGTACATGCACCGATAACTGTACAGTTAAATCACATACATGCTAGGGCTTGCCTGCGGTTATACATGCACCGCTAAAACCATCAAGCTAAACTTAGCGTGTATGGCCTCCGTTAGACTAGGTGAATTGCGATTTTATCCTAAACTAGGTTGTTGTCGCTTGTTTCAATTGAATTTGAAAGTGTTATAAGTGTTGAAAGTGTTTGTGTGTTTTGTTTTAGTATACAATACAATCAGTTGAATGGGTTGAAAATTTAACTTAATCATATTTTCAATTTTTTACTTTCTGAATTTTAGCAAATGCATCAGCATCAAGATTGATTATTGTAATATTTAAATAACAAATAATAAATAAATAAATATTTCACAACATTTCACACAACGCTATCTAGATCCATGGTAAGCATAGCTTAACTAGCAATTGCGCATCTAGAATGCGGATAAACATACTTAGATACTTTTTTTTAAATACATACATATTATACATAGAAACACCCAGACCAATGCAAATATACATATTCATGCATATAAATATTTCAGTGAGTGGGGATCGAACCCGCGCCTCCTGCATAGCGGCCGCGTTCACTACCGCCACGCCACAGAGGCTGTCAAATTTAGAATCTTCACATTCATGTTTGATTGATTTTTTTTTTCTGGTGTTAAAAATCCTTAATGTTATACATATTATAATAGTCATCATTATTCTTATAGCGATTTACCAGTTTCGTCCAAAGCTTGCACTTGAGATAATTAGGTCCGGTTATTATTTCTGTTCAGACCGTAATTCAATAATTAATTAATAAAAAACGGAATTTAATAATAATTTATTTTGTACCTAGGCAAGTGATTGTCATTGTCTTTATTTAGGCTACCTGGTATAATAGTTATATTAACTAAATAATGTTTAAGTGAGAATAGAATGAAACACCTATTACGAATTTGGAAGTCCAATCAATGTCCTAGATTTCAAGAATCGAAACACAATACGTACAATTTTAATCTTTTGAACCGATGTAAAAAAATCGATAAAAAGTGGGTTTTACAAACCACTTTAGTCGATAATAGGTACAGAACGAACAATCGGTATGACAAAACAGTAAGCAATCGAGAATGAATCGATTACGCAACTTAACGATCAATACGAGTGAGCGACGACGTCGCCTGCACTCGAGAGCGTCTAAAAGATAAGCGTCAGCGGAATGTAAAATGTAAAGTTCAGGGTAACGTGTGAATGCCTAAAACAGGATGAATATGAGTATGATAACATGTTTATAATTTGTCAATCGGTAATTGTATGAGAGAATTATGTACGTCTCATAACTAACAGATTGCACTAACATTTTATTATTCTATTAATCTTGAATAATTTCATTATTATAGATACAATAAACATGGGAATGCAAAAACAATCATTATCGTTATTATATTTACTTAATTTCTTTCATGAATTTGTATTATTCCATCTTTGCACATGGCAAATGTTGTTATAATACTTACCTATTTGCTGGCTTGAGTGCCTTAGATATTCGAAATTTAATATTACTTACATTTATTTACACTCTGATGTGTCATTATCAATTCAATTCAGTAACAATCTTAAAATAGTATGTGGAACACAATAGTAGAATGTCAGGACTCATCTCCAAACAGAGCAATGCCCATTACTGAGAATAGTAAAATGAAACGCTTCAGCTTATAAATGTAGCCCTATACCTTTTTGCCCCCACTTTTACCACGTCGAACGCGCTATGAAGAGCGAATCGACTTAATTGCAGCACTTCCGATTTCATGGGCAACTGCATTTCATTTGTAACAATATATGAACCCGAAGACTTTATACTATGAAGAATGGGTTAATGACTGCATTTATACTACATGTAAAAGTTTTACTAGAACGATTTTAAATGCTAGCAAGCTGTTTGCGAACTCACTTACGAGTATTAAAACTCTATTAGAACTGTACAAAAAGTTTACATACAAAATGGAAGAGAGAGATATATATATAGAGAGAGAGATTATTACGTTTTTTTTCTAATATCACTTAGGTGACAGGCAAGTAGGTACACCACCTCATGGAAAGTGACTATGGACGTGTGCCACATCTGGGGAGATAATATCGTGCTACCGACCCTGTAAGGCGCGGTTTATACAGAAGAGACGTGGCGCGTACATTAAGCGGTAGCTGATAAATTAAGTAACTCAATATAAACCTTATGTATTGTACAAAAAGGACAGTGACGTGACGCGCCACACCTATGCGATGGTGCGTCACTTTAGAGGCGGGACGTCACCTGGAGGCGCGGACGTAAGTCTCCTCTTAGACAATGTTATTGCACACCATTTAAGGTTTATACTGTGTTACTTAAATTGTCCGCCACGTCTCTTCTGTATAAACCCACCTAAGAACAGATAGCTTCTGTGCCGTCAGTGTACAAAACAAAGCAGAACAAGCCTTTATTCTTTTCACTGACAACACAGAAACCCTCCAGTGAGCTCTGGCTACCCTATTTTGAAGAGCGCATCTTGGCGCATCTGTTTCTTGATCGGTCCTATTATTTCGTATGGTTTGCTTTGGCGGCGGCGACTGCTATTCGACCCAAAACCTCCTGAGGTAAGCCTGTAACAGACTTTGCCCCTAGACAAGTAGCACAATCGTTAATACAACAGGATAGAATAATAAATGTATGGGAATGACTCGTAATTTGGCGTTTATGACAGTAGTAAACGTATGACAACTATTCTGTTCTATTCTAAATTCAGATGTCCGGCTAGAAGGTGATGTCGCCACAGGCTCCCATTCCCCCAGATTCTCCAGTTTTGGTGAACCTAAATCGATTATAACTAGGAGTAACTTGGCAGAACGGAAACTAACTATCACAGTTTTTGTATCACTACCCTAATAAAGGCACGTCGGTAACTAGTTAAGAACAATTCACACAGATCTAATCATTTTTTATTACAGTTTCCCAAGAAAATTGTTATATCGTTGCAACATTCTCTATATCGGTTACTATATCCATTGTGTGGAACTTAGAAAATTGTATTGTTCAGAACTTTAGTATGTGCATGGGAAAGAGGAAAATCACATAACATAGTGTGTGAATCTACTGCTTGGCTACAATTAGGATCCTTTTATTTGGAAATATATAATAAAGTTTAATAGTTTGCACAGTGTGGAGAGATCTGATGTATTAGTACATAAATATTAAGGCGGAAATTGACGTCAGACCGATAAATTCATGTTGTTTTGAAAGTTGGTACAGTTAGTCTATAAGGTGTAGAGATGAACACGCTAAAAGTTTCCGAATGTAGGATGCGGTGGGGCAGAGGAGGAAAGGTCTCTTTTTTAGTTTTTTTTTGCTTGTAGGTATACTGAAAACTATTAAATATTACAAAAGGTTTCTCGTCTCATAAAACGGTTCAATCCGACTTAATGAGCATTTAATTTAAAAATATTCTTACTGCAATCTTACTTCTTTAGTACAAGTAATTAAACAGTTTGTACAAAAAAGCAATATTATATTGTACTTTTAAAATTTCTGCTGTTTTCTTGAAAGAAATGAAAAAGAAAACATTTTACCTGTTATCAAACAATGTTTGTTCTATTCTTTTAGAGATCATTCATAACCAGAAAATTTAAAAAATTGCTGGCTTACTATTGCTAGAAATATTGAAATTGTGTTAGAAATATGGGATACAAATCTTCAGATATCTTTTCACTTATAAAAAAGATATATTATTACTCTATCACTAGTAGTTCCGTGTGCGTGTTCCGACAGTCGACCTTGCGAGCACCTTTTGCCACGTTTTCCAATAACCTTAATGAATTTTTTTTTAAAAAAGACACATATCTTCTTGTTTTGAACAGTCCTGGATGGTTTCACCAAAAAGAAATGACGATCCGATCCTAAAAACTTTTTTTTAACGACATTTGCCTTTTCGAATCTTGTTTTTTTTTTTCAAAACAACCTATGAGGATTCATTTCTTCGACGTTTCAGCCAAAAATCATCAAGACCCGTTCATGGATAATGGGACATTGGATTTTTTTTTTGGATCTCCCTTTCACCCCCATTTTCCATCCTCTCAAAAAAGATCTCGACAATAGTTGTGTTTTAAATCAAAAAACATGTGTGACAAGTTTAATGAAAACTGATCTAGACCAGAACTGACAAACAAACCGACATACGGACTAAAGCAAAATCTGCCACCTTGTCGAAACGGAGACTCTCATTCGCTTCGCTCGCTCGTTAAATATGAGTGAAACTTTACAAGGAAAGAGAAAGATTGACGGTTGGATGGATGGAGGGATGAAAAATTGAATGGTACATACCTAGCGAGTTTTCTTTTAATTTTTTTTTTTTATTTTTGAAATTTTTTTCATATTGTAAGTTTTGTTATGGTCTATCACTACATAGTATAAAACAAAGTCACTTTTTCTGTCCCTATATCCCTTTGTATGCTTAAATCTTTAAAACTACGCAACGGATTTCAATGCGGTTTTTTTTAAATAGATAGAGTGATTCAAGAGGACGGTTTATATGTTTAATATAGTAGAGTGTGCAGCGGGAACGGGATTTGACGCCACGCGGGGGGAAAAATATTGGCGGTACGAAGTTCGGCGGGTCAGCTAGTATAGAATAAAAGACTTTAGAATTTGAATTGTTTCTCTACGGCTCGCAAGAATAGATTTCTGTGCGTTTCGGAAACGAATTCAGTATTTCACGGGAGTGGAGCCACAGGCATCAGCTAATAATTCTGAATTATTTTAGACATCTCAAGTGGCAATCAAACTACCCTTCGATTTGAATATTAGTAAGTAATACTGCTATCTCATACAAACTTTTCAATGAATATATTTCAGTTCAAGTTGAAAACCTAACTTTGAACGAAATCGAAACAACTTCGTAATGAGAAAACAATATTGTTTTGAACATTGCATGAGGTTTCTAGGGAATAGACTAAATTTAACCTATACGATGCAATAATAGCCAACAATGTCTACAATTGCAAATCCCGAACACAAAGTTACTCAAGACAGAAGTCTAATCGTGCAATGTTCATCAGTTCTATGTACAAAAATTTGACTTTTCTACTTTAAAATTGAAATAATAGTAGTTTATGATACTGTTGCATAATAAGGGTTCTTATAACACGAGCGTGTTTTAAAAAAACGAGCCGTAGGCGAGTTTTTTTATAGTATCACACGAGTGTTATAAGACCAAGTTATGTACAGTGTCATACACTACTTTATCTACTATAATACATAAACTAATTTATTTAACAAACAAAACCAAACTTTGTTTAATTTAAATGTAAAATGTTGGCGACAAGGCGCAAACATCAATATGACATGTATCAATGTTACTTCTAATCGTTCCAAACATCTAGATTTGAAACTAGTTCTTCTAGCTACTGGTTTGAACTCGGGATTCCTATATGGGTCTGAATTATAGATGATGATGATTAGAAGTTGGGAAAAGGGTTGAAATTACATTGCGTACATTAATTTCACCGTTAGTTCCAGTTGCATCCGAAGTTTGCAGTTGAAACCCGGAGGTCCTTCTACTCTTTCGTATCGTGGCTAATATCCAGTTGACCTCCAATCTGCAAGAGCCTAATCTGACCTCATAGCCTCGTACATCAATTAGCACGCGTATATTCTAGCAATTGTGGTTGTCTTGGACCCTAAAGAAATTTGTGAGCAACATATCTATATAGCTACCTTTTAACACAGGTTTCTTATCTTGTGACTTATCTTGCTATATAGGAGATAGCTAGATAGGAGCTATTAGGATTGAGAAATAACGATAAACACTGCAAAATAGATATCTATTATTAAATGACAATATCATATTGGTGTTCTAAATTCTCCCTGTTTAGTGCCCTTAGCGATACCAGCAGACATGCAATCTCATTCCGTTTGCGATTACATAAACACGTAATATCTTACATTGTAAAGGAAAATGGAGTTGGTACGAGTTAACCGATAAAACGGGACGGCTCTGATGTTGGACAGTCGCGACATTTAAGGGGACGAAAGAATACCGAGTTTGGTTTGTTTTGTTTCGATAGATTAATAACTTTTAAATGAAATATTAAAGCAATCAGCATTTAAAAAATTTCCCAACCACTTCAATGAAGAACTTGACTATGATTTTTATTTGGACTGGTGCAGGAGGCTTTATGTCCACTGTACACGTTGGTGAACACAGTAAGGAACGTGTAGCTAACAGCTGTTGGCGAACGTGTTAAGCGGGGGTAAGTGTAATTCTTAATATGTGGCGGGGCAATGGGAGGGTGTATCGGCCAAGGCGTTCGCCACTGTGTCCGCCAACATGAGGAAGTTGTCGGAATCAACATTATGTAATAACTTATGGTAGAACTTTATAAAATGGCTTATTTATGTAAATATCAATGTTGAGATGCCAAACTTAAGAAGTAGGTCACACTGTAGCGGCATTAAATTTGGAGTCACAAACAAGGGAAGTTTCTCTACTACACTGTAGATAGTTGACATAATTGCTCCATTTTTAGGTTCTGCGCTGAATATTATAAATTAATAATTAATATTATAATTATAAAAAGCTCCAAAAAAATTACATAATCTAATAATTAGTCATCTAGTTTATTTTTCATAACCTCTGGAATCTTGTCATTTTCGGCTTTTCCGGCACTTTATTCCTCTTAGACAAAATGTGTTGCGGCGGATGCCATGGGGGCTGCTGTGGGGGCTGCTGTTGCAACTGTAACCATTTACACCTGTTTTACAAAGATCTACTATGGCCAAGCTCTCTTTGTGGCAGGAAGTACGGAAAATTACAACAAATTGTACAACTTGCAAAAAATTGTACCTATCTACTTATTTTAAACGGTGGAAAACAAATTGTATTTCTTTAATAAGATTAATAAATAAATAAAAAAATCTTTGTTCGAAGATGTGGTCCTGTCACAGGGCACGGAATCGCCGCGCGCCCCCCTCCCCCGTCCTTTAGGGGGCGCTCGGCGATTCCGAGCTCTGTGGGTCCTGTCTTTTATTTCTGCGGTTGTATCCATGCCATTTTTTGGAAATATACTCCGATGAATAAGCGTCTGCGTAATATCTTTCAAGGGTTCAATCTATGAATGCATCATCAAATCACTGTGATTGTTCTCCTCGTTTATCCTAATTAGTTTTATAATGCTGCTTTTATGACCTAAAGTAGGTAATCCTTAGAGTATAAACATTGGTAATTGGCGCGTTTAACTTCCACCAAAAAAACAAGCAATATCTTCAGCTTTTAACATTAGTATCCATACTAATATTATAAATGCGAAAGTAACTCTGTCTGTCTGTCTGTCTGTCTTTCTGTATGTATGCTACGCTTTCACGCCTAAGCCACTGAACCGATCTCGATGAAATTTGGGAGCCGCGGGCAAAAGCTAATAGATAAAAATAATTATGCGCTATCATTTATTATCAAACTGACCTTGTTATATCGTTACTGCAAATTCCATTTAACGCTTTTTAATCAATTCTAAAATACTTAGTTAATAATTCTTAAATCTATAGAAATATAATAAGAAACAATGAAATGTATCTTTAGATTATTGACTTTTAAATGAACTTTTATATCAATCAGTTTTCAAAATTTTCCTATAATTTAAACGACCAAGACTATTACCCATCTTCACATCTGAGGCTACAATAATTCGCACCCAATTGAAACTTGGTAGAATTATTCAGAACACTATCATAAATGAAATATAAAAAGTCCACATCGATACAACATGATCTTTTTCATAATTCGCACGCAGCTGAATTTGGTAGGATTGCTCAGAACACTAACAAATAAAAAAAACATCATTACATTGAAAATAATTGATGGCTAAAATTTTTGTATATTTCAGTCGAAAATTTAATTAAAGTTCTAGTTGCGTTTATTATTTTAGACGAACTATCCTTATGTGGTAAGGTGTTTAATAATTTAGAGTTATGTTCAGTTCCTTTTAAGGACAACTGTACCTAATTGCAACACACTATCATTATTAACTGACTTTGGACTATCAAGGTGGCTGCACAACAAGCTAACAAAAACTGACAAACGATACGCCGGCGTCGACACGACAGAGTTAAGAAAGTAATATAATATTACTCGAGACAAAGAACATTTATATTTTCGTACACAAAAATCACTTAGTGGATATGAAATTCATACGAATTTTTTATCGTACAACCTCACGAACAGATTCTAAGTTAATAAGAATAAGTAGCTGGAGGCTATTCACAAAACATAAGCAGATGTTACGCAAGTAATCCGCACTCACACGAAATAGACATTAGACCCCACGCCAAGCCCAGGTCATGTGGTGTAGCGGTAAAATGTTCGTCCGCTAAGAGCCTTTGCACATACGTTTTTTTACGCTCTATATTTGCATTGGTCTATGTATTTATATTCATCATCATTATCTCTGCGTCTGTCCCAGATTCACGATACCCAAGTTCTGTAGTTGTTTATTTAGATACTTACTCAACATTTTATATCTTTCAATCAATCAATCCATCAATTAGCCCACTGCAGTCCACTGCTGGACATAGGCCTCTCCCAATGTGCACCATTTCGTAAGATCCTCCGCCTTCCGCATCCAGTCCGTCCCAGCCACCTTTTTCAGGTCTTCGGTCCATTTGGCCAGGGGACGCCCGACCGTTCGTTTGCCTTCTCGCGGTCTCCACTCTAGGACTCGTCTGCTCCAACGGCCATCGATCCTTCGACAGACGTGGCCAGCCCATTTCCACTTCAGCTTGCTTACTCAACATTTTATAAAAAATAAAAAATGCATATAAAGTTTAATTGATTACTATAAATTGCCATCAAGGTTCACCAGAGATTATCATAATATATTGAGTATTAAAGCGCTTATACATTATTTCACAAATTAATAAATGTATAAGCCACAATAAAGTTTTAGTATGTGAACAGGGTTCCATTTTTCTAATCCTGTGCGTAAACGTAATAACAAATCACCGGCATTCAACCATATATTTACATTTCATAAGTGAACGAAAACGTGCGGTAGCTGTAGCCTGTTATGAAATTGAGAATATCCGGTAGTTTATGCCCGACATGTTGGTGAAATCTATCACTCAGCTCAACCTGTTGCAGCACTTAATGCATTCGAAACTCAGTTTATTATGAAAATGTATGCACTTGAAATATGGAAGTTTAAAATGTTGATCTCTCATCATTTTGAGCTAGTATTTTTTTCCTCTTTTGCTATCTGTTCTGTTATTATATCTGGTATTGCAAGTATCTGTATTTATTGGTGGTACGTGATCGTATAATATCTGACCGTATATTACGTGACTGTTCGGGTTTTAAAATAAAAACGTGAATTTCATATTTTTCTGTTTTTCAGTCTCGTTGTTTATAACAAAAAGGTAAAAGATGGTGCACGCGTCGCTAGTCTCACTAGAGATGTCTAGTACAGGACAAAGTGAAGTACAAAACTTAGAAGAACGGGGCCCGTACCCTCCAGGTGATGATTATGAATCACAGTGTCTAGACATCGTTCAATTTCCTAAATTATGAGTTGCCTCCTGGCATAACTTAGAACTTGCAACCCGACAACGGTAATAAGTAAAAAAATACTTCGAGCTGCATACCGAATTTTGAATATTTTACTAATACGCCGTTGATTTTGACATTTCCCAGAGATATACCTACCCTTAAACCTAGAGGTTAAATTAAACTAGGGGTCAAGTTCTCGAAATCTATAATATAATTATGAAATAAGTAGAAGTAACGTAATTGAATAAGTCTCCCGCTAGATTAAACTTGCCCCAAGTAATAATACTCATAATATACATAAGTAATGTTGAGGTGCCACACCGTGCCCCTCACCCACCACCACCCATTGTATTCCACGGCTACCCCTTGGACGACTTTAATATCAAACAGGCAACCTATTAGTTAGTATTTTTTAGACTTCTTATAATATGAGTACATCTATCAATTAATTAGCCTGCCCATTACTAGATATAGGCTTCTCCCACTGTTGGGAGGCATTGGCTAACTGTATCTACGCTGGCCTGATAGGCAGATGGGTTGGTACTAGATTTTATTAGGACTTTTCTTGTCACCCTTCTTCTTCTTATATGCAGACGATATCACTTATTATTCGAGTATTTTTTCGTCAGTCGAAACTTACAACACCCTTCAGATGAGATGGGGTGATGATACTTATATGCTTCCTCCACACGGATAGGCTGATAAATTTGTAAAGTTGCTAAAATTATGAAAAAGGTAATCACACTATTGTCTATTTCTATCACACTATTCTCTATATATATGTAACCATTGCGCAAAGATGAACAACCGATAAAATAATAAAGTGTTTTTGTCACAGAATTGCAGTTGCCGTGTTCCTAGTTAATATCTACTAACGGTACTTAAGTTAATACAGAAACATCAGGCATTAGCAAATATTCAGTTGATTTTTGGAAGAAAAAGAACGGATAATATATTTTTATAATTCATATTACAAATTTATCTTCAGCATGTATATTGCAAAGTTTAAAGTTGCCTACAAAGGATAATCAATTTGGACGATATCTACGAATAATAAAGAGACCGATTAGAAAACCTTTGTCTTTCGTAATGAAAGCGATTGACCTGCCAATAAAGATAACTTCCGGCTAACAGATAAATAATAACAAAAGCTTGTTAGTTGTTTGTTGTTCCGAAAATCAATGTTAAATTAAGACTTTAAGGCTAGGTTGCACCATCTTACTGTAATTTTAACAGTGCAGTTAAAGTACCAGTCTGGTATAAAATAGGTTGCATCATTTTGACAATGGTAAAAATGACGTCAAAACTTGACGCTAACTGTAACCGGCCACGCCTGGCCGGTTATTGTTAATTGTTAACGTTAAATTCTGTCAAACAATACACTTTCGTCATCGATTGTCATCGCAACTAACTGACATAAGTACTGACGGCAAATGACAGCTTACATCTAGTATCACCACATTAAAAATAAAACATAAGGAATTTGAGGTAAATAATGTCTTATTTGACTTGCAACTCTGATAATTTTAACCGAGCTACTAAATACACTGGTGCAACATATTTAGCAGAAACCGTTAGAGTCAGTGTTACTGTTAATGTTAAATTTGACGTAAATCTCTTACTTTAGCAGGTAGTACGGTGCAACCAAGCCTAAATTTATGTATCTGTAAAGGCGTGTTAAATTCAATTGGCATGTCAATCCTGCAAATCAAAAAGTGTCTACCCGTCGCATAAAACGGATGTAAAGCAGATAAGCTGGTTTATAATTGAAAGTAATTTGCTAAGTAGGCGTCGATTAGAACAAAGAAACTTCACATTTTAACTAATGTAAAGACACAACATAAAGCATAAGAATGACGTAGATACTATTAAGGTCTTAAGAACAGAAAGTGATTCGGAACAAATCGATCAAGCTACATAATTTCACACTCTAGGGATTCAACTACTTGTAATGAATGCACCAGATGTTCGGAAGCCAACCGGGACAGAATACCAATCAATTCACTTATAGAGATGTATTTCGGCCCTCACTGAAATCACGCAAAGCAATCGTACATGATAAGATAACGAGACGATTACTGTGAAGACTGCACTTACAGAATAAGTGCGTTGTAGTTGAATAAGCACCGGTCTTCAATTACTGCTCAGAGCTCGCTGCAGGTGCCCTATGCTAGTCTTGATGTGGTACAAGTTATAAGATGAAGAAAGCTATTAAGTGTATTCATTGACGAAAGACTTGGGTTTAAAGATAAAAATTGTTGGATATAAATGTATAGATATAAACTTATCTGTATAGAACAATTGTTGTTGTTTTATCTATATCATTATTTCAACGCCATACCCCACACACCGTCATCACGTAAAAGATTCACAGATGTGCCTAAAGTTGGTGCAACATAAACTCATATTCAAGTCTAGGTTGCAAATTAATAGCCAAGTTCCATTTTATCACATCTGTATATTTTGACATCTCCCTTAAATGATCAAAGTACACAGATCAAAAAGTAGTTTGAGATCAAAAAAAGCAAAATTTGGAATAATTTTTAATTACATGAAATCTTTATTACACTTTTTGATATAAAAAAAAATTATTAACATAAATTTCATTTAAAAGTCCTAATGCAATTTCAACTAATAAATAATTGAAAGCAAAAGAGGTTTAACTAAACATTGTCAACATTTATTATGGAACTGTTTTTATTTAGTACAAGATAAAGACATGCTAAGACATGCTGAGTAATTCTCAGCATGTCTTAGCATGTCTTTATCTTGTTTCCAGCATTTTTTGTATTACCCAGTCCCATTCTTGAATAACGGCTTCCCTGATCTCTGGCACTGTCTGGGGATGTGGCTGACGACGGTTCCAATCAGCTACCTTAACAGCATCAGACGCATGCTCTATCGGGTTTAAGTTACGCGAGCCGGCAGGTTAGACTAACCTGATATACAGCCCCAAAAGTATTTTTTTACACCGCTTAGGTGACAGACAAGCACACTGCCCACCTGATGGAACCTTATGGAACGGTTCCAGTGCTAGTTCTTTGTTGTTAAAAGTCCTCACGTCTTCTCAAGATACAAAGAAATCGGTTGCCTGGATTAGTGCTAATTCTGGACTCGTCAACGAAGAGACAATTCCTCTAAATATTTTGCTCGTCGTGTTCTTCATTTTGGCGGAGTCTAGCCCACTGCAATCTGCGTCGCTGTCGTTACTGTAAGTTCATGGGTGCTCACCAGGATCTCTTCGCTCATAATCCAACCTGATGTAAGCAATTCCTGATGGTCTGAGTGCTAATTTCTAGTTCAGTAGCAGCCCGCAACTTAGCTTTTATTTTAGTGGCATTTATTGTTGAGTCACGGGCAGTTAGCAATCTGATGTAACGCTTCTGAGCAGCAGTAAAAACAGTTGGCCGACCACAGCGAGGTCGATCAGCAAAGTTATCCACGCCGCGATACCTCCGTAACGTATTCACGACACAGGATTGGGATACAGCCACTCTGCGTGCTATTTCTCTCGTAGAATGTCCTTCTTTCCCCAAAGTAACAATTCTAAAACCATTGATATTTAACTTTCAATTTTTTTTGTTATTAATAGATTTGATTTTTAAATGAAGAAGAAAAGAAAATACATTTTATTCTAACGTAACAAAAACGATTTCGTACTATCAAAGTAATCTAATTATTTTTTATGTGAGTATATTATAAGCCTTCAATCCTTTATTTCGTGGATAGGGAGAAATAGTTGAGGCAAATGATGGAACACTATTACCTATGATAATTGAGTAACTTTCTTTGTGCTCTATAATTATAATTATGTCGATGGATAAATGGATATTATATTTCTGAACGTTACAGAACACTGGATATATAACAAATTGTTATTTCCACTCAAAATGTTCTGATTTGGTTTTAATTGGCCGCTTCCTCTTATAACATAGTCCATTGCTCAGTCCAGTCCGCATCCATTAGCCGATGCATAGTATTGTTCACAGTGGTAACAAGTTTGCATTGCAGCTACCCCATTGTTCCTACATATATGACAATTAATCAGCAGGAAAAAACGTACAATACGCAAACAAAGCAACGCAATCTGAGTAATGAAGTATGAATGTGGTGTATGGTTATATCGAGTGACGTCATGATGAAGTGCATCTAATACATAGACTAGTCAACCCATCCGGCTTCGCCCATGGCATACCTCGAAACCCCATACCACCCCTTTTTGCCATTTAAGCCTGCAAATTATTAATTTTCAAATTACGCACGGAAATTTGACGGATTTATTGACATACTAGCTTTTGCCCGCGGCTCCGCCGGCGTGGATATCGGTTATCGCGACCTTACATAGCATATGTCCTTTCTCAAGGTCTAATCTACCGTTACACCAAATTTCATCAAAATCGGCTCAGAGGTTTAGGCTTGAAATACGGATAAATAGACACACGTCTATACTTTCTCATTTATAATATTAATATGGATATAATTATTACTCTGCTCTCCAGAGTAGTAGCGTATATAGCATATTTATAACCTTTTCGATAAACGGACTACAAACAAAAAAAAAACTTCTTAGAACCAATAGTGTCTGCGATAAGCGCGTTCAACCCAACAAATTTACAAAAAAAACTCCTCAGCTATAATATTAGTTTATTAATACCACCATTCCACACGTATCAAGAGTTTAAAAGATAATACCAACAGTTAATGACTATAAAAACGTAGGTTTATTTCCTGTTGGAACATGTCATGGACAAACTTGGTAGTTTTAAACTAAGTTCTTAATGGACCACTATTGCTGGTTCTGATGCAATGCAATGTGTGAGAGTCTGACTGAGAAAACAATCTAGAAAAAACAACTTACGTTGCACTGTTAAAACAGTGTTGAGAAACGATTTGATTTAGTTTGTCTGTAAAAACTGTCGTATTATTGTAACAAGACTGTAAATCAGAGATTATTATGAACAAATAAGGGCGTAGGACCGCCGTGGCAAATATAAACAAATACAAAAATTAAAAAAAAAAACACCGATTTAACCCAAATTGCTGCGCCATTTATTGACGACTATTAACACTACATATCTTTGAAACTAGTTTTTTTGACGTGCGGGAAATCACCATGGATATCCGCCCCCTCCCCCTCCGGAGCCGGAGAGGGGGATTATGTCGGAGTCTGTGGGTCGTAGTGCTAGGCCGAAGGTGAGGTTGTCTCGTGACATATCCCTCGCACCCCGGCTAGTTGTATAATCATATAAAATTTGAGCTTAGTCGAGTTTTTTGAACGTACACTTAAAAAAATTGATATTTATAGATTTACTTCATTACATCTTACGTCTTGAAATAATATAAATCAAAAATAGGTTTGAAAACTAATATTTAGAAGTCTAGTTGCTCTTAGGCCCGTATTCTAGAATACCACTCAGCTTAAACTGGATTTATCTAGGAAAAGATTGTATACACACTGACATATTTGAAAGGTTGTCTGGCAGATTGTCTATACAATTTTTCCTCAGATAAATCGCGAATCAGCTGAGTGACATTCTAGGATATGGGCCTTAGTGCCCAAGTCCAAGTATAACTAGACTCATCGCTCTTATAGAAGTAGGTCTCAAATGGTGCCGTTTCCTGTTCTGCTGAACCTATATTAGGAATAAGATCAAGGCTACGGAGACTCAGGTAGCCAGAGGTCTGGTAGGAATCCTAAGAAATTTCTTCCTTAAGTACACCCTGAATCACCCTATAATAAGTACCCATGACGGTATAATGTAGGTAAGTTGGTCCAATTGCAATGAACTCAGACGTCATCGCTAACCTCGTTGAGGTGGTCTCGATAGGGATATACTATAATATATAGTAATAAAAAGTAAAATAATATATAGTAATAAAATATAGAATAATCGTAGAAGTCTCACGAAATCATCAAACATGCTATAATATAGTTTGATTTATAGAGGTAATTTTTTGTGGAATATGTGACCCCAATAAGATCTATGGAGAACAACGCAATCTCACCTGCAATCAAATTACTGTCCAAATTAACCATAAAGTCAAATTACTGTCCAAATTAACCATACAGTCAAAGTGGCTGTCCAAGTTAATCATGCAGACAAACTATGTATAAATTTTCTTGGTATTTACAGTCTTATTTCATTACGGCTTTTACGTTAAGACCGCTGTAAATACCTTATTAAAAATTGAATTTCAGTAATTAATTATTTTATATTTTAAATTAAATTAAATTTACCTACAAAGATTTTACACCTACGATGTATCCATTAAAGTCCTTGTTTCTCGGAGCTTGGCATATGCTTTTGTTCTTACATACTTCCATGAGTTTCCTGTACTATCATCAAAGCTTTTATAATGAAGCTCATTTCGACTGCTTCTGACCTGCCTACGCACAGTTTCCTGTTAAAATTACTATTTTAGAAAAGGAGCACTTTGCGTTGTAAACAAAGTTCTTGAGCTCGTCTTCAATAGCCTAATTTGGTTTTAAATTTTGTTTTGAACGAAATGTATTTAATATTTCAAGGCCACAGTGTTGTATTGTTACGAGAAAGTTGAGGCATCTAAGCAGGTGTTCATAAAATAAACAAGAATATTGCCAAGAAAATTAGTTTATTTATATATACAGTTTAATTGAAAATTATTTAGTTTTAAACAGCAAATTGATTTAAACAACAAATAATAATAATAATATTTAAACCTTGCTCATAGGAACTATGCTATACTAAACCAACTGACAATAAATAAGTGATACAAAAATTTTCAAGCATATTTTTCTCATTGGTTTTGTCTAAATTAAGGGTACTAAGGGTACCTCGTACCTGGGGTGAAGATTGGCCATCGCTACCCAACGGGGCAGTACTCCCAGCGTGATTGCACTGGGTACGGCGAGGAGCGGGTTGATTTATGGTAGTAATGGCTTTATAAATTACAGCTAAACAAATCCAAAAGTGATTTATTATCAGAAAACGAAATTTTATAATGTTAATTTCTGTAAATCTCATTTAGTATTTGGTAAGAATACATACTTTAGCACAAGTTTTACTTTATTAGTTTACAGAAGAATCATAACATAGCAATCTGTATCATTAGTTGAACTGCGGCCTTTTAGACATACACTCCACACTGACATATGAAATGTAACGAAGGTTATTTTAAAGGCAATCTTACAAAGGTACACCAGCGCGGCAGACCGTTGGTGTACGGAGAACCGCCACTGGCATCAGTGTCATCTCCACCACTCCAAGACACAATGTTCGCGCTCGCGAGAGCGGCGTCGCTCAGCACTCTGCGACTCGTGGCTATAAAGACATTCGTATATTAAAAAATAGTAGCATAGTACTGAGATAATGAATTTGGCATACTGTTCAAAAAGAGACTTACATCTCTGGTATGGCCATACGACGAGCTATTGTGTTTAGCAATGAGAACTCAATAGCTAAGCGTTACTTAAGGTTGGGTACCTGCATCATGCTAGGATTTGCTAGATATATAGGTGCCTATTGTTCTTATATTTATTTTTGTACCAATATTCATTGTCACATCGCGGCACGGTATTCCTTTTTGGTTGATTAGTATTGTGTAGTGTAGTAGGTATGCGGGGACTTTTCAGCTTGGCCAGGCTCCGCCGCAGTAGTACATTAGAATAAGATCATCGCAGTAGCAACAACACGTATGCCCAGTGGGTCGTCTCAGACAATACTGTCCAGACCTGAGTTGACTTTGTATGGAAATTCTGCGGCTGTACCTACGTGGAACATAAAAAGTGATACCACTTGAAAAATATATTAAGAAAGATATAAAATGAGGCTAAAGATGCGACTATTAGATTAGGTCTGCCATATTACTTGTCTATGACTCACAAAATGTTTTGTTTTTGAAATCAAAGTAAATATTAAAGTGATGTAATAAAGAATAATTGTTTTTAATAGCAATAAACATATTGCTGTTCTACATAATCTACACATAAATGAGACTGGCTCAGAGACGGTGACTCTTGTATTGTGCATCTTACTCGTTTTTGTAATTTAGTGTACAACATGTAAACATGGGCGATAACTTGAAGCAAATGTGTCTCAACTGTGGTATTTCGCCATGCGATGACCCAAACATTAATTTATATTGTTTTCCTAAACCAGGGCCAACAAATATAAAAATATTTTTTAAGGTTTACATTCGCGACGATTAGGTACATGGGTTATGTTTGAGCTAAAAGGGCTAGAGGCCAAACAAGTAGTCATAAGTTTTGATGACAGTTGAATGACAATTGTCACTTTATGTAGTCTCTGGGTTTAAGGTCTGGGTCGGAGCAGAATACTAATCATGGCGGAGTTGCGGCGATTTGCTGCAGAGGCCATTTTGAAAAAGAAAGAAAAGAAAGAATCAGGGGATTATATTTTTTGTGGGACTAATATTTTGTGGGAATAATTTGGGATTACCTTGTACTGCAGGGAATAATTTATACATACCATCCGCTGGGCGAAGTGTATATTGAACTATTACGGTACAATTGCGTTTGGGACGCGGACATAGTGTGCACGTGTGTGTGCCCAGGGAAGATTGTTGGTGCCGCCGTCGAAGAGGTTTACGGCGTGATCGACTGCGTAAGGGAGCTAGCCAGGGCAAGTAAACACCAAACAAACTCATCACACAAACACATACACACCTCACAATACAGACACGCCTTGGAGGGTTCTGAAGGTGCTGGTGACATCACAATCGGTGAGTGAATCATTGAATGTTCACATTAGGTTAGGTCTTGAATACAGCGCTGCGTATCGCAGCCAGCTTGGAGTAGGCTGTTATCTCCAACAGGTTATGAAAATACTGATTTCTTGTAGATTTCAGATGTGAAATGTGGGCTAAATTTTTCTTTCCACAGAAGAATTGTTCGCCTTTAGATTTTCAAAGAAAATTGTATGGTGAACATAGAATGTTATGCAATATTTCAATATTCCATTTTATACCTAAACTTAAAACATCGAAATTATGTATGGAAATGAGAAACGAATCTACAATTCGGCAGAAGTACATTATAGTCCGCTCTAAGAAAAATCCAAAAGGTGGTGCAGAGTGCGTGAGCTGAGACCTAAGCAACTTCTTTAGGAATCAGTTCAGGGTGCTTATAAGTGCGTCGTAGAGAAAAAATATCTTCTACGTAAGTGAAAGCTAATAACATTTTTTCAACTTTTGTCGTATACACTTTTTTGAAATCCTAATCATTTTTCGAGCATCATGCTCTGAAATAGTGAAAATGAATGTTATTGAGCATAACGGGCATTACTTGGTGTTGTAAGTGAGCTAAACTATAAAGTAGGTATTTCTTGATAACATAAGCTAGGAGTACCTCCAAGCAGCGGTGAAGGCGGTAACAGTTTGAGATCGCATTTTCGATCAAATGCCTGCCTGGTAATGGGGTGAAAGCGGCTCGTCACTTTTCATTGTACACTTTACGCAGTTTAGATGATGACTCAATCTTACGGCGAACATTATTTGCGAGTTGAATGACAATCTTCCCGACAGAGGTCCAACACCGCCTCACACCAAAATGCTAGCGGGCGTCCATGAAGACGTCGTGGCGGGGCTTGGTTAGAAATTCAGTACCCTTAGTCCCGTACCCTTAAACCCAGTCTTGTTACTCAGATAGCTTTGAAACCTTAAGACTAGGGGACGGGGTTTCCAAGCGTTGCTCCCCAGGTGGTGACAGTTCTCCAGATCGTTGACTGTGATGTGAGGCAACTGCAGTTTCTCCTTTAAAATAGAAAGAGTCAGATTTGCGTTTTCTTTTCCTTAACCTATAAATATTTATACGTTTAATCTCGTACGTAAAGGTGAAGGTTTCTGTGTATTTATCAGACTTATATTTCCTTTTCTACGCTTGTGATATTATGCAGTTGGTACCTTCGAGTCAAAATGGAGTGTCTCGATCTCAGGTAAGTTAAATGATTTTACCTGACCTAGGTGAATCAATTTGAGTGAATTAAATTACGCTTTATTGTGTGTTATTTTATTCGCGATATTTCGGTTACTTTCCAGCAGTCATGTTCTCTAGGGCCTTGCTCGATGTTTGAAGTTTAGCGGTAAGTACCGTAAGGAGGCTTGACTATCAATGATGCGTCAGACTTATGTAACATTTACTCCGTGTATTAACCAGAATACATTTTCAGTTTCTGTCCAGTACGCCGAGTCATGCCGCATGAAGAACGGTCTATAATGTATATATAATGTATATATTAGTGTATAAGTAGTATTAAGAATACATTGTAAGACACGGTAGCAAACCGCGTCATTTAGGTTGCTCCTTAAGTGCCTATGCGGGCTAACGAAAAATGTAGTACTTAAGCGAGCATGTTGCGCCCGTAAAGCGGTACAATTGAACACAAGTTCGGAAAAGCTCTAATAGCGATCCAGAACAATAGAAGTAAGAAGAATAAAGCTGCAAGTCTGCAAATTGGAGTTTTATTCAAGTGAATCCTGATAGGGAGATAAAAGTCATACAGTCCACGACATTGTTTGGTCCTTCAGAAGCCGGATCGAATTGTGAAGATCAGCTTCAAGGTTGGAAGAATCTACGCTTCAAGAATACTTCGTGTTCAAGATGGTGGTGACTAGAAGTCAGGCTGACGCAGAGGAAGTTCTAGCTCGACAACGGGAAGAGGACCTGAGACAGCAGCGCATTGAAGAGGAACGGCGCCGAAGGTTGGCTCTGGGTCCGCCGGCATCGCCAAGCACGCATTTGGGTATGGAGTCTAGGGTAGGGGCTACGATCGACGCTCCTCCTAGTGCTCCTAGACTGAAGCCCGGGAACCTACCTCGAACTGGTTCACCGGGAGGGTCGGTGAGATCGCACCGCTCAACTGCGTCAGCCCGGGCCCGGCTCGAGTTGGAAGCTGCAGAAAAGCTGGCCGAACTAAAGAAGAAAGAACTCGAAATTGAAGCAGAATTGATAAGGAAAAGGTTGGCCACCGAACTTACGGCCATCCAAGAGGATCAAGAAAGCGTTCACGAAGATGTACCCATTGAAACACATCACAGAAGAGTAGATGAGTGGCTGCAAGCGAACCCCGTCATGCCAAGAACGGAGCCAGAAGAGTCGAGAACACGGAGCAGAGAAGATCGGCACCTACGGTTCGAACTGCATGGAAGGTCAGACACACCCACGCGAACGAGTCGCATTGATCAACTGACTGAAGCGATGGAGCGACTAGCAAGACCCAGAATACGGTGTGCAGATCTACCTACGTTCTCGGGGGCTCATGGAGAGTGGCTTACGTTCAAAGCCGCTTACACCGACTCTACGAAGCTGTACAGTATATCGGCGATTGAGAATATACAGCGACTGAGGAAGAGTCTCACCGGGGAAGCACGAGACATCGTGGCAGCACTACTCGCGACCGCAACGGATCCGGACGTCATACTCCGAACATTAGAACAGTCTTTCGGCCGTCCTGAAGTAATTATCGACAAGGCATTTGAAGACTTGAAGAAGCTACCAAGGCCAGGATCGTCGGCAGTGGAATTGAATAAATTCGCAATACGAGTACAGAACGTCGTGTGTGTACTACAGAACATTGATCAGCGGGGATACCTGTACAACCCAGCGCTAGTAAGAGAAATTTTGAACAAGCTGAGCCCTCACGTGCAAGCGAGATGGTGCGACTACGCGACGGACTACGGAATCGCGGCAGAACCCGATATCATCACGCTATCCCGCTTCCTGATGAGGGAGGCAGACCGCGCGCTCAAGCATGCTTACGTCCCGGAGAGTAGTACAACCACGCAAGCGAAGAAAGAAACTCGCCCGACGCCCGCGCCTGCGAATAAGAAGAAAACGAACGCTGTCTTCAATGTCACAGAGTCATCAGAGTCGAAAGAACGGCTAGATCAGTGTCTGAAGTGTGAGAAAGCCCACGAGTTACCGCGGTGCCCACAGTATAAGGCACTAACGGTAGAAGAGCGATGGAACTTCGTGAAAGAAAAAGGATTGTGTTTCAAGTGTCTAGTGAAAAGGCATCAACGCAATCGGTGTAAGTCGAAGCCTTGCGGTGTGAACGAATGCCGCATCGCCCATCACGCCACTCTGCACAGTGAGAAGCCGAAGCAAGATGAGAAGCCGCCAACCACGTCAAGCCCGACGGAAGCAGTACTCTCAGTGGTAACCCAGTCCTCAGCTGAGCCAAGAGCCGTGCTGTTGAAGATGTGTCCCGTCACGGTCGTGGGACCAGGGGGGGAGGCAAAGACTCATGCACTCCTGGATGAAGGCGCTACCATCTCTCTCATCGATGCAGACCTGGCAAGGAAAATTGGGGCAAGAGGACCTCCGCAACGACTGCTAATGCGAGGGGTCAACATGCAGCAGTCGGAAGAAAGAAGCCAGCTGGTGACCGTGAAGATTAAGGGACCCGAAGGTGCGCCCCACGAACTAAAGGCACGCACCATCCGGTCTATGAAGCTACATCAGCAAGCTATTCCGGCTTCGCTGCTTGAGTATGAACATCTGCGGGACCTAGGAGAGAACAAGGTCTGCTACGAGTCGACGCGTCCGGGGATCCTAGTAGGCACAGACCACTGGGAGTATATCGTATCCCGGGAGCTGCGTCTGGGTAAACGAGGCCAACCCGTAGCATCGAGAACCAGCCTAGGGTGGGTGATACATGGAACATTACCACGAAGCATCATTCGCCAAAGCGAAAGCGACGTGTTACATGTTTTCACCTCTGAGCAAACTAAAAATGAGAGTGAACGCCTGCACGACCTCGTAGACCATCACTTCAAGATCGACGCGCTCGGTGTCTCTCACAAGCCGAAAGTGAGTGACGCGGAACGTCGAGCGGTGCGAATCGTCGAATCTACGTTGAAGCGAACTGATAAAGGCTACGAAGTAGGGCTACCGTGGAAAGAAGACAACGTCACACTCCCGCCGAGTTACAACTCTGCGCTGCGCCGACTGAAAAGGATCGAAGAAAAAATGGACAACGATCAAGACTTCGCTGAAGCCTACACCAAGCAAATTGATAACTTGCTGAAGAAGGGATACGCGGCACCATGCGACGGCACCGAGGCTACGAGTCCAGTCTGCTGGTACCTACCTCACTTCGCAGTGCATAACCCGAACAAGCCTGGTAAACAGCGACTCGTCTTCGATGCAGCAGCCAAGAGCCGGGGTGTCAGTCTGAATGATCACCTGCTTGAGGGGCCGGACCTGTTGATGTCACTACAGGGGATTATGTTCCGGTTCCGAGAGAAGCCGATCGCCATCACAGCGGACATACAAGAGATGTTCTTGCAAGTAAAGATACGACCCGAAGATCAGCCAGCTCAACAGTTCCTGTGGAGGGGAAGAAACCGAGATATACCGCCCCGGCACTACAAGATGACGAGCATGATCTTCGGTGCTACCAGCTCCCCATTTATGGCACACTACGTTCGAGACGCGAACGCGAGGGCCCATGCAGATACTCACGCAGCGGCCTTCGAAGCGATTACGAGAAGCCACTACATGGATGACCTGGCGGCCAGTTACGAAACTGAAGAAGAAGCCCAGCGAGCCGTCTCCGAGTTAATGACGGTCCACGCAGCTGCCGGCTTCAAGCTACGAGAGTGGAACACGAACCAAGCTAGCGTGCTCCGCGACGTCCCGGCTGAGCTACGAGCAACGTCGCCGACGCCACTGGGGGGAGATGGGCCCGAGAACAAGATACTCGGCCTCATCTGGAACGCAGAACAAGATGAGCTTGGGTTCAACACCTCTATGAACCGAGTTCCCACGGAAGTGATCAACCGGACGCGAGCGCCGACGAAGAGAGAAGCCCTCAGCGCGGTCATGTCGATTTATGACCCCCTCGGACTGCTGAGCCACTTCACTATACGCGCTAAGATCGTGCTGCAGAGTCTGTGGCGACTTCAGATGTCGTGGGACGAACCTATACCCGAAGAAGAAAATGAGCTCTTCGCAGCCTGGTTAGAGCGACTCAACGACCTAGCCTGCCTGCGACTCGAACGCTGCTACATGCTGAACGAAGCTCAAGACCTACAGCTGCATGTGCTGTGTGACGCGAGTGAACAAGCGTACGCGGCAGTGGCGTATTGGCGCGTCATTCAGTCGGACGGCAGCGTCAGGTTATGCCTCGTGGCCGCCAAATCGAAAGTGGCGCCACGACGCACGCAGACTATACCTCGGCTGGAGCTACAAGCAGCGGTCATCGGGTCAAGACTAGCGGCAACAATCAAGCAAGAGCATCGGGTCAAGATAAACAAGACAGTATACTGGACCGACTCAACCACGGTGATACATTGGGTGCGAAACGACGAGCGACGCTACACGCCGTTTGTAGCCCACCGCCTGGGTGAGATCTCCGAGCTCACTAACAGCAAGGAGTGGCGGTGGGTGCCGACTGAGCAGAACGTAGCAGACGACGCAACACGCGTCACCTACTTACCGATCACCGCGGATGACAGGTGGTTTCAAGGTCCAGAGTTCCTGTTGCAACCAGAAGAACGATGGCCGGCAGACAAGACACAGCCAGTTGAAGACTTCGAGGTGTTACACGTTAGCGAGAAGAGAAAAGTGCATCATGCGTGGTTACCCGACCCCGCCCGGTTCTCTAACTACAATCGGTATGTTAGAGCCGCCGCCTACGTGTTAGCCTTCGTGGACAAGTGTCGCCGACTAACAAAGCACTTAGGAACTACACACATCGAAAGGGCTGAGAATGCAATTATCAGCCGCGCGCAGCACGATAGCTTCGGAGAAGACATTGAGCGACTACAGACCGCTCGCCCTATTTCTAAAGCAAGTCGTCTGTATAAGCTGGACCCGATCTTGGAAGATGGACTACTACGGGTCAAAGGACGCATCGGAGCAGCTACCGCGCCAGTTGAAGCAAAGAAGCCCCTCATACTCGACGGCCGACACTGCGTCACTAAGTTGATAGTGATGCGTGAACATCAGGCCGCCGGGCACGCCGGGCGCGAACGGGTTACGAACGACCTGCGGCAGCGGTACTGGATCATCCATTTGCGACCTACCGTTCGAACGATAGAACGAGACTGCGGAATATGTAGAAGAAGAAGAGCACGACCGCAGCCGCCAACGACGACCCCTGCAGATTGGGGACATCGTGGTAATAGTGGATCATGTTTTACCACGCAACGTGTGGCCAATGGGAGAAGTCACACGCACCTACACTGGACCTGACGGTGGAATCCGGATGGCAGACGTAAGAACAAAAACCGGAGTGTTCAAAAGGCCTGTGAGCAAGATCGTCGTACTGGAGAAGGCCGTTCCGCAAACTGCTGCACTGGGGGGAGAACTGTCCAGTACGCCGAGTCATGCCGCATGAAGAACGGTCTATAATGTATATATAATGTATATATTAGTGTATAAGTAGTATTAAGAATACATTGTAAGACACGGTAGCAAACCGCGTCATTTAGGTTGCTCCTTAAGTGCCTATGCGGGCTAACGAAAAATGTAGTACTTAAGCGAGCATGTTGCGCCCGTAAAGCGGTACAATTGAACACAAGTTCGGAAAAGCTCTAATAGCGATCCAGAACAATAGAAGTAAGAAGAATAAAGCTGCAAGTCTGCAAATTGGAGTTTTATTCAAGTGAATCCTGATAGGGAGATAAAAGTCATACAGTCCACGACAGTTTCGATATATCAATCGAACAAATTTTTGTTTGCTTTTCTTGGTTTCATTTAAATAGTTTTGATAATTTTTCATATATGATGGTTTCACACGTTTTGTATCATATCAATAAATTATCTGCTACAAGATTTCTGTAAACCACAGTTTAACAGCAAGTACAAAATGCATGCAATCCGCAGAAATAAAATTCATGACAAAGTGATACGCTTTTGAAAATATATATCCATCTAAAAATAAATTCAAACCACAAGTATCTAAATCACTTAGGCGCCTAAAATCTATGTTCAAATTTAAGGCAATATTAACAAAACACAGAGCTGGCCACATGTGCAGTACGCGAGCGTAATGCGAGGACATTTATCATTTTTACGACTACCCCCTCCCCTCCAACGCAACCCTGCGCGATGTCCTTACCGGTCTAGTTCATATTATCATCTTCTGTGGTCAGATTTTTTTTATTTATCTTTTATTTATGAGTGGCCATAGTTTTGTATTAATGGCTCATACGATATTTCGTACGTTGGATTCGAGAACTTGTACTGGACGAGGGTGTTTTATTACTGCAAGCATTTTTTAGCAAATTTAATACGTTATTTACAGCTATTGACATTATTTTTGAGATATCATGAACGTAAATCACCTGAGCGTTCATAAAAAACTACACTCAAGTTTTGTTCTGGAACTTGTTTCAAATCAAGATTTGTGACTAAGTATCGTTCCAGAACACGGACGTAAGAGCATAATTTGTTACCGTGCTGAATCAGTATAAAGCCCCACATGGAACATGTAATTGAATATCACATTGTCATCGCACGTTGCAATGAAACAATACAGTTACTCCAGTCAACAACGTTGCTATGGACTGCCACGTTACAGTAATCAACTATTGAATATGCATGATGGTCTACAGATAACGATTAAGTATTCAGAGGCATGCGTGTGATAGATATTATTGATGGAATATATTTTGTATTGACAATCACAGCTTGCAGTTAATTGTACTTCAAGGGAAAGTACTGGTCTTTATTGTACTTCGAAAGCGTAGTACTTGTCATTATGGCCGTGATAGGTTTAACGAATTTATTCTCAATAAGACATACAAAGTCACTTCCATGAGAACATAACAAAAAAATACTTAAACATAAAGTAAAGGTCACCGAAAATTCAAGGAGGGGTACTCATTTGGCGGTTTCAATCTCAAAAGTATCTTTTTCTGATTTGAGTTTCAATTTAGTATGTATTCTGACAGTTCAGATTTAAAAGCGCGAAACGAGCTCACATTTTTTATTTCAGACGGAAGATCATTAAATATTTTTACTCCTTCATAGGTAATATTTCTTTTTGCGTAATTTGTACGTATTTTTGGCAATACAAGTAAACTAGGCCGACGAAGACTACGTTTACTTATCATTGATTTAAAAAAAAAGTTATATTAGTGTGAATGGTTCCGTCTATAATTTTCCTAATTAATATACAAGTGGTGTACAGATATAGTTGTTTGACATTCATAAGCTTTGTTTCTTTATATGCTCTGTGGGTTGGTGTCATATACGGATAATGAAACAGTGTCTTTATGATCCTATTCTGCACTCTTTGCAACTCTTGTAGTTTTGTTTTGCTAGTGTTGCCCCATACTTCTATGAGATATAGTAGTTGTGATTTGACAAGAGAATTGTATATAGTATAGCGAAGTTTTTTGGTGTACAGTGACTTATATTTTGAAGTGATGCAATAAGTGCTGAAATTTTGTTTAGAACATGATCAATTTGTTTAT
Source organism: Eilema caniola (assembly GCA_949126895.1). NCBI lineage: Eukaryota > Metazoa > Arthropoda > Insecta > Lepidoptera > Erebidae > Eilema > Eilema caniola. The sequence continues at coordinate 6,435,645 of OX421460.1, read as the reverse complement.
TAAAAGTGAGATAATTGTCCATCCTCAGACCAAGATATTTTTCACAAGATTTTTCTTCTATTGGTATATTATCAATTGTTAATGGGTTATGTTGCGGAATTATTTTATTTTTATGTTTGAAGATAATGTAACAAGTTTTAGATATATTTATAGTTAATAGATTACATTGGAACCAATAAAACAGAGACTTCAGATCTTCTTGGGCTTGTGAAACAACATCGTGTATATTAGCTCCAAAGTAAAACAAACAAGTATCATCCGCGTACAATGTTAAATGGCTATGCAACCCTAGTTCGGTAATACTATTTATGTACGTTAAAAACAGTAAAGGCCCTAATATGGATCCTTGTGGAACGCCATATGTGATTGGTGAAGCATTACTTTCAACATTGCCTATTTTAACTACCTGGAATCTGTTTGTGAGGTAAGATTTAAACATCTGGAGTGCATTGCCTATGATACCAGCGTTTTCTAACTTTTGTGATAACAGTGTATGACTTATGGTATTAACTGTCTAGCAGATAGAAATATTGATTACACAAAATATATCATTCGAGTGTCTATTTATGATATTACTTGATGTGATTTCGTACAAGCTGGTTCGATACCAGTGTGATGCCTCAGACGTATTACTGTTGGCTACAACTCAATGTTTGGCTATGAGCCTTGATTGTAATAATGGATGATGTCAGAAAGAACTGGTTCGGTACCAGTGCAGCACCCAAGTTATTGACCTGTATGTATGATCTGTATATTGAAGTGTTGGCTATTAACCTGATTAATTTGTGTTGTACTGTGGAGTTCGGAGGGACTAACTCCACAGCTTCTTGAGATATTTAAATAAATATTTATGAGTAATTACATCACTACTAAACGAGTTTTATGGGGTTTACGCGAGGTGTCTTTAATCTTACTGATTTAATGATTGAGCCTTATACACTTTATAACTCCTTCAGTCTTCCTCTTGAAGAACCCTCGCAGATTCCTGAATTACCAACTGACCCAAACTAATTTCTTCAATTAAATTTTATTCATGTGTTTTATTTTTTATACTGTTGGCGCGTGGTGGCCAGGTGGCTAAATATAGGTTCGATTAAAAAGTGCGAATACTACAGTACCGTTTTTGTGCTCTTCCTGATCTCTAAAGGAAGTGCGTTCCACAGATGAACAGCCTCAAAAATGAAAGAAGAGCCTACAACATTTGTTCTATCAGAAGGAAATGCGAGGAGCCAGTTGTCAGTAGAATGAAGATTTCTATTATTGTTGGAACATAAAAGCTCAAAATAAGAAGTTAAGTTAGTCGGCATAGTGGGAGAGTTGAGGATATTGTAGAGAGTAGCAAGTGCATGCAAATTACGGCGAGGACGAATAAGTAACTAATTAAGCTGCGAACGGAAAGAAGACACGTGGTCATATTAACGAAAATTGAAGATGAATCGAATGCAGTTTTTGAGAAGACGGTCAAGTTTATCGAGTAGGTATGCATTCAGGTCAAAATAGCACACATCACCATAGTTTCTTTAGACGGTACAGAACTCTTAGTGTACAGTCAGCATCATTAAAATGTTGCTAACAAGAGTAGTCAAAATAATACAAATACCAAAATTCCAATTTTATATTGGTTATAAGAGTACTCAAATAGTTGTAAGTGTCCAGAGTGGTCCAACTATCTTATGAATCGGTCTTCCAGAATTATGTAAGTCAGTAGAGTATTCATATTCATATACACAATCACGCCGGTCGATGGTATCCAGGCAAGTATAATTTCAAAAAATCTTGACATTCATACTTTTCTCACTAACGCAAATTGATAGTTCATGGCTTATTCAACTGTCAACTTAAAAAAAATATAAAAGACATTGTCAATTGACACATTTTGTATCTTTTTCTTACTCATATACCCATCCCTTATCATCCCGCCATTGTGTGTAAGGGATGGCTTTACAAGTAAGAAAAGGATACAAAATGCGATTAAATGACAATGTCTAGATTTTTTGAAATTATACTTGACTGGATACCATCGACCGGCGTGATTGTGTATATGAATAAGAATAGTCTACTAACTGACATAATTCTGGAAGACCGATTGATAAGATAGTTGGACCACTCTGGACACTTACAACTATTTGAGTACTCTAATAACCAATATAAAATTGAAATTTTGGTATTTGGATTATTTTGAGTACTTTTGTTAGCAACATTTTAATGATGCTGACTGTACCTACCTGTAATTTTCTGGCTCAGGTGTATTGTCTTCTTGCACACGCTAGTCAAGATTGAAATCGAGGTATAGTCCCAGGTCATTCATTGAAGAGCTGAAAGTAATTGTTGTTCCGTCGTAGGTTGAACTGGTGGTAGTGTCGTAGTATTGACTCCATTAATTAACCTACCGCTGCCCACTATGATGGCTTGGCACTTTGATGGGTTTACGTTTAAACCAAATATAGTGGACCAGTTTCCCAAAGTTTCCAGATCCCCATTTACCTTGCGTATGGCTCGAGAAATGTCATCAGCATCAGCTTGAGCGTATAGCTGCGGGTCATCTGCAGACAGATGATACGCACATCGGAGATTGTAGGCATCAAGATTAATAAAAATAGAGAATTATAAGGGAGGGAGAATACCGCCTTGAAGGATATCAAAGTCGAGATTGCACCAGCTTGATGTGGACTCATCAATGCGAATACATTGCTGGTGCCCTTGAAGATAATTTGAGAAAAAATCCAGTGCATCCGCTATGAACTTAAAATGGGAAAGTATAGCAACAAGATATCGTGATTGACTGTATTAAAGGCATTGGAAAGTCCACCAAGACAAGCAGTGTTACCTTAGTGGCCTCCATGCCAGTTCTTATATCACCTTTAACTTTTATAAGAATAGTCGTAGTGCTATAACCAGGTCTAAAGCTCGACTGAAGCCGGCTCTCTTCGATGAACAAACGTAGAGAGATGTTTTTGCACTCAGACCTCGAGCACTTTTGACATAAAAGGGGAAAATAGAAATGGGACGGAAATAGTTGAGAAGTCTAGCATTATCTATATCTAGGTCTAGGTAATTTAGGTAAATTAACATATTTTCTAAAATTATGCTTGATAGTCAAATCATTTTTACTATCATAGGTTGGGTGGAGATTAAGATTTAAAATTAAAAAAAAAACAACAAAATAAGAACACACGAAACTTCTACCGCTTCTTTACTATTTAATTTACTAAGATCAGTTAAATTATTTATTTCAACAACATTAAAATACCCAATTAAGAAACAGCGGTTTGTCACGAGTTGTATGACATGCGATTGTAAAATGGGCTTCTTCAAGAAGGGCATTAGTAGTTTCTTAGTGTCGGTAGTACGAATGTGACTCCCCTGGTGTTGCTCAGATCCATAGGCTAAGGTAACCACTTTCTATCAGGTGGTCCGTGTTTTTGTCTGTCACCTAAGTAATATAAAAACTGGCGTTAAGTTAAATTAGATATTCTGACCACAAAAATATTTTTCTAAGTAAATGGTGTATTTGATGAATCTGCACGTACTTAGTAACTATGTGACGTAACGGCCTATCACTGGTTCGCAAATTATTAAAAAACGATAAATAGATAAATGAATAAATAAAAACGTTCTGCTTATTGGGGCGCATCAATTGAAAATAATTTCCAGAGAGAGGTTACCAAAACGAGTATTGTTACATTAAGCACGAGCTAGTACGAACACTTAGGGCACCGATGAAACTTTCTAAAGTAGGGACAAGATAATAGGTCACTTTTGACATTTCATCAAAATTCAACAACGTAACCTTGTAACGGCGGGCATAAAATAAGAACTGCACAATTGCTTACCTTTTTTCAATTACGTTTACATATTTATTGTAATAATGACCGATACGAGTAATTTTACGATTTGCTTTCACTAATAAACCATTCTAAATATAATAAACAATTTCTGATCTAAAGAACTGAACGTCGTTACAATGTTGCGTCAGTCAACCCTTTTTCTTTTTAAACACTAGGGATGTTACTCTAAAAATCGAAAGCTGATAGGATTGTAAGTTGAATCGAATGCAATGATTACTTGTGAAGAAAAATCACCATAAATTTATAACCACGTTGTGATTATAATAAAACCTAATTATACATATTTATTATTCTTTTAACTAACTATAAAAATACAAAAAAATAACTAAATAGAAAGGTCATTGATGTTGGGTGCAATTTAGGTGGATGTTGCTGGCAACACCAGTGCCTGTCGATGACGCATGTCATGTCGCCATAACATGATGATGACGCAGTCTTTTGTTGTTGTGCGAAGTGACTGTGCGTTTTTGGTGTGCTCTCTGTTATTTTCTTCTGACCCGGCTTTTTCATTGAACTGATCTTACTGACTACGTTTACCTGGCTATAAATTGGACTCCGATTGCTTAACGATTATTAAACAAGAAAAACATTACAGTCTTGCTATGTCGAAACGGGGGAAAACTCTAAACAGTCAATCTCGTGAACTAGTGCTGAAATTGTACAATTATTTTGGACGTGAATCAGTTAACGATGGGCCTCTTTTACCAATGAAACCACCGAGAGAACGCGTTGCCGAAGCATTGGGAATAGGGAAGAAGACAGTAACTCAAATTCTGAAAGAGAAATACGGACCATCAGGCTCAGAAGATAATACTTTACGTACACCGAAAAAACGAAAGAGGGAGAAGAAAATTGTTGACGTTGATAATTTTGATGCTGCTGCAATTCGCAACCACATTTATGGATATTACTCGAGAAAAGAATATCCTACACGTGAAAAGCTATTGAGTTCGTTAAAAGGCGCAGGCTTATTTTTTGGAGGCAAATCGTCTCTATCAAAGGTTTTGAAATCGATTGGCTTTAGATTTAAAAAATCCGACAAGCGGAATATCCTGCTAGAACGCTACGATATTATTTTGAAGAGAATAACATTCTTACGTCAGGTAAATAAAATTACGGATTGGGACAATGTCGTGTTTATTGACGAAACATGGTTGAATGCGAACCATACGGTTGCGCGGACATGGACCGATGATACAGCGGCCTCCACCTCAAAAGTTCCATCGGGAAAAGGAGCCCGACTTATTATATGTCACGCGGGATCAGCTTCTCAAGGTTTTATTCCAGACTGCCTCCTCGCATTCGCCTCTAAAACTACAACAGATTACCATGAGGAAATGAACTTTGATGTTTTTAAAAAGTGGTTTGAGAAGCTGCTAGTCGGCTTAGAAAACCCATCGAAAATTATAATGGACAATGCTCCGTATCATTCTGTACAAGTTGATAAACCACCAACTCAAGCAAATAAAAAGCAAGAAATTGTCTCGTGGCTGGTAAGAAATGGTGTGGAGGCAAGTCCAACTTTATTAAAAGTTGAGTTGTTAAATCTGGTAAAAGCAACTAAGCCGTCCAAGCTCCGCTATGTAATCGATGAACTAGCCCTAGAGCATGGACACGAAGTTATTCGATTGCCTCCCTACCAGTGCCAGTATAACGCCATCGAGCTTATTTGGGCACAAATAAAGGGTCATGCAGCGCGGAAAAATACTGAACCACCCTTCAGTACTGCTAAAATGATGGCTCTGCTACAAACTGCATGTGCAGAAGTCACTACAGAAGACTGGCGAAAAGTCGTGGAGAAGACAAAGAAAATAATTTTACAAGATTTTGAACGAGATGTGAGAATAGACAATATTATTGAAAATGAATTAATAATATCTCTGAGTGCTGACAGCAGTGATGAAGATAGCAGTTCCGATAGTTCAAGTGAATAAAAGCAATTTTTTTGTTAAATTACGTAGGTACTTGTCTTATTTGGCTCCTTTAATTTGTGAAAGAAAAAATAATAATGGGACAGGGATTCGCATGGTCATTTTTAAAATTCACATATGTTTCAAGTCTGTATCGATTCATTCGATTCATTCATTTAATCGATGTTTTTAAGCAGGTCACCTCACTATGAATATAAAACTGACATCTGTCAAAAGTGACCTATTATCTTGTCCCTACATTAGGGATATTGTTTTTATAGTAAAGCATACTGACTGCACCAAATGTGCTACAATTTTTTAAATGAAAATATTTTTTTACCCATTTCAAATTTTACTTACATTTACTTATAAACATTCATATTTATAACTAGCTGTTGCCCGCGGCTTCGCCCGCGTGGATGTTGCTTATCGCGTAGTGTCGTAAATTTTAGCGCAGAGTCGAGCATTGAGAGCTTAATAGATACTCTTCTCGCCTCTCTATTTGACTCTTTACTCGACTTTCTACTTGCCTCTCTAATCATCCCTGTTTCACTCTCTACTCGCCTCTCCACCTGCCTCCCATTTATTTCTCTAATAGCCTCTCTACTCGACTCCCTACTTCAAATTCAAATTCTTTATTTCGCAAATTTGTGCAACGTGATTACATCTTTTGCCGTCCAATTCCGCTTAAAACTAAATTTACCACCGCTTCTTAGGCGCTAGTGGAGCAACAAACTCCATTGCAGCATTTTGAAATGTCAAAATACAAAGATACAGTTGTCTCTCTTTTCTACTCCATTATACATTTCCCCAAGCTCTTATGGGTCTATCTATTTCATCAGGATTTATTCATTGATGAATTTTCATTCAAAAGGAAGTTCGGAATTCGTTGAATGATAAACGAAATTTGGTAATTTTTATGGTGTTGGATAGCGTATACTTGCAGAAGGATCCCATATCGAAGAAGTCCGGTAAATGATGCCGAGATCCTATTCATTTATTTACCCGTCCATCTTCGTATCAGGGGTGGTTGGTCTTGATACATTACGACTTAGGCGGGAGTTAGCGCACGTCATGTACTATTATTTGCATTTAAATTTTAAAGTGGATAACCCTTCGGGTCGTGAATGTATCCACTTCTATGTGCCGGACAGGTACACGCGTGGCGGTGAACGGCGACAGCATTACCTCTGGACTTACCCACCAGCTTGGCGTTTTTTGGTATAGAGTAGCCCTACTTACAGAGCTGTGCAATACCTGAATGCCTTTTTGAAAAATAATCCAGATGCGGACATATTCTATGTCTTTGGTATAACTGTGACAAAATATTTATGTTACTTATAGTATTTGTATGCCTAAAATGTAACGTACTAATAATGAATGAATAAATGAAATAACCTGAGAGAAAACTTCAAAATTACAGGAAAAAGCGCCTACTTTGTTTGTGGTAGCAATCATGTTGTTTCGTTTTCAAAAAATGAATGTCTAGGCGCTTTCTATTAAAATTTCAGTATTGTAACAATTGATAAAATACAACTTAATAATAACACTTTACAGCACGTGCATATTAATCAATATACATTGTGTAAATTAGTGCAGTGAAATTTATCAGCCTTAAGTACGTTTTCTCAGTGGCTCTGGTAGGGAGAATGTTCCCCAGTAAAGCCTTAACAGTGGCAAAGTGTGTGAACGCGGCCGCTACGCAGGAGGCGCGGGTTCGATTCCCGCTCAGCGCAAATATTTGTATGCATAAATATGGGTATTTGCATTGGTCTGGTCATGCCTCGGAGAGCACGTTAAACCGTCGTCGGTCCCGGTTGTCATACAAACATCTATGGCAGTCGTTACGGGTAGTTGAGGCTCTCAAAAATCCAAGAACTGGTCTAGCTGCAATGCTTCTATATCACCTTTGGGTTGTGGAGGTCAGATGGCAGTTGCTTCACAGAAAATATCGCAGTTTTGCCAAATCCTTAGTTAGACTGGTAAAAAGCTGACCCTAGACTCCAATTGTAAAGCTTCGGATGCGACTGGGATTGACGCTAGGATGAAGAAGAGTGGCAAAGGGTGGAAATTTTCTAAATGGAAGTCGGTGGAACAGAGTTCTTACCTCGATGTAGTTTATCGAATTTAAACGTCTCTACCATCTATGCAAAGGGAAGCCAGCAGGAAATGAGTTATAGGGACCCATTGCTACTACCACAAAATATGAATTCATGTATCAGGATTTCTCAGAATTCTACTACTATGGGAACTAAATAGGCAAAGAACCGTTATATGTTAAGGGCATAATTTGCGAAACGGATATTTTTTTTGTTGGAAAGAGAAGGGTGGCACCTGATTAAGGGAGTCAGAATCAGATGGCGGGATCCAGAGAGTAAGAATCTAGGAATCTATGGAAATCCTCAAAATGTAGGCAAAGATGCTGTTCCTATTGCTTTTACATAATTTGAGTATTTGCCTCTAAAATCATGATGTTAAACTGATAATAAAAACAAATAACAAACTAAGCAAACGATCAACGATGAATCGGCTAGATACTTAGACACTATAAAGGTAAAATAAATAAAATTATAATAATAAAGTTAAACCGACTTCAAGAAACACTATTAGAAGTTTAATGTGCCTAAAGTACTATGATGTAATTAATTTTTATATGGTTTCTCGGGCTATGCACCGAATTCTACCAGAACAGCTGTAATACCAGTTACTTTTTTCAGTGCCTCTTTTTTGTTCCCTTAGTCCTTAATCTGTTTAACTCGTTAACATTTTATTTATTGGCTATAAAGGTTAGCCCATGTCCTTTCTTAAACTCTAATCCAATTCTGCATCAAATTTTATCAACATCGGTTCAGTTCAGCGTTTAAAGCGTGAAAGGCAACAGACAGATAGACAGGGTTCCTTTTACATTTATAATGTTAGCACAGTCTAACAACTTTCATACAGAGTTTCAGACTCGTTATTTTATGATATTAGTATGAATTACGCAGGATGTTAAGGGTCAACCGCCTCTGTGGCGTAGCGGTACTGAACGCGGCTGCTACACAAGAGGTGCGTGTTCGATTCCCGCTCAGTCCAAATATTTGTATGCATGAATATGGGTATTTGCATTGGTCTGGTCGTGCCTCGGAAATCACGTTAAGCCGTCGGTCTCAGTTGCCATACGAACAGCTATGGCAGTCGTTACGGGTAGTTGAAGCACTCAAAAGTCCAACAACTGGTCCAGATGCAATGCTTCGATATCGCCTTTGGGTTGTGGAGGTCAGATGGCAGTCGATTCACGGGAAATTTCGAAGGTTCAGCCAAATTCTCAGTTAGACTGGTAAAAGCGGATCCTCGCCTCGATGGTAAAAAGCTTCGGATGTGACTGAGATAAATGCTAGGATGCAGAGGGAGATTCAGGATGTTAAATGAAATTGTGAAAATCCGAAACATATTTTAGGAATCGAAATGACAGCTCTTATATATTCTGTTGTGCACGAAACTATACCTTGTTCAAAAATGCGTGATCGCCATCTAGTTGTATTTTTGTAACTAAATTATAGAATTACAAATTTTAATTTATTGATGAAATACGAATTCAAATACACAATAGTGTATGTAAAAATAAAGTCTATTTATTCACATAGTTGCTTAGATATGATAAGCTATAAAAAATCTACCATAAAAATAATCTCAAGCAAAAAAAGCGACATTATTGCTCACACCTCTGGTTCTACTCAACCGATTGCGATCAAACCAACGTAAGATTTTAAGTCTGAGCAAGCCCTTTCTAACAAAAAAAACCGCATCGAAATCCGTTCAGTAGTTTCTGCGTCCATCGCGAACAAACAGACAAACAGACAAGAATTCCAAAAAAAATATTTTCGTGTTCAGTATCGTTAATATAACATAGTCCAAGTATTTTTTTTTAAATATCTCCAATGTACAGACACGACTACTTTACAATTATATAATAGTATAGATAGATACCAGCAGCGCTATCTGATTATTTTACTTTTATCCCGGGATTCCTACGGCAACAGGACTAACGCGATTGGAACTGTGGGCAATGCTAGTAAATAATAAATGGTTAAACCGCTTTTGATGATTAATATGACACGAATACACAAGGTTTTCACAAAATATAAAAAAATCTAAATGGCGAATTTTAGGTGCCAATTCGTCATCTATCTATCAAACCGTCGTTTCTACTAAAACAAAACTACTGTAATACTACATACACTAATGAAATGGTATTAAATTTTAGATTTTATTGCTATAGGCTTGAAGTTCAAAAGTCGGAAGAACTGCAAAGTTTCATTTTAAAGTCGAAAGTAAATTGATTTTTACAGTGTCCGTGATATGATAGTAGTTTTGTTGTAGAAGAATCGAGGCGCAAACCGTAATATTTTGCAAAATCCTAACTTTACGGATGCCTAGAAATAACGTATGTTTTTCTTATGCAACTAGACAATTAATATGCTTATGTCGTGTCGAATAACCCACCCCTTATCGTTCCCGGCGCATATGAGCCCACGATGCTGGCCGCATTGCCTCGTTGAATCGCAATGGCCATCTTTTGCCTCAGGAACAAGCCACCGCCTTGGTTTTCTTATTAAAAAGTAATGGATAGATTGAACGATGTGAGCTTTGAATAATGCCTGTACCTAGTTCTAGAATGATTTCTTTTGTCAACCTTCAGCATTCTTTGGTATTGAAAGTGGTGACATTGCAGCGAATTGATCGTTTTATTCGCTGCAATAGTTATTACCTACGGTCTAGATGTTTCATAATCAAAAGAATATAGGAATTTTTTATTAAATCTCTGAAGTTACACAATGAACTCCTGATTTATTTAACTTTCACTAACATTTTTAACTGGCAACAAGGCTGACGACTTTCACTTATGTTGCACAAGGACTTGCACGAGTCGCATGCTATTAGCTCAGCAGAGCCTTACTTGTACTGGAGCTGGTACATCTCCAAAGAGTGATACCTACGATATAAGATAGATACTCAGAAACACAGGCTATCAACGGAGATGACAGCACCGATGACAGTGGAGGCAAGAACGGCCCTGTAGAGGGCTGCTCGGAGGCACAATGTAGAGCAGGCAATGGGCAGGCTGATAGTACAGGCGCAGGCCTGAGGGTAACATATAGGTCGCTTCTCAGACTTCTCACCCCAACAGAAGATTATTTATAAATAAAAGCGCCCATGTTCGAGTCGGACTCGTCCATGAAGGGTTCCGTAGTAGCAAGTAACATAATATAAAAGTTTTTTAAAACTACTCTCTAGATCTATAATATATCGATAATGTAGCATCATTCTCTTATTTTAGAAGTTACGGGGAACACTCATTTTAAAACTTTGCAAGTGTCTGTCGCGCAAACTATTCAGTTTAGAAAAAAAATGAAATTAGAAACCTCATTCTCCTTTCATTTTTGAAGATCCATCCATAGATACTACACAGTATGGTTTTGATGAGATAAAAAAGAGTTTGAGTTCTAAGTGTGGGGAACCCCCAAAACATTTTTTTTTCTAATTTTGTGTGATAATCTTAATGCGGTACACAGAATATACTACTTACCCAGTTTCTAACAGCATAGTTCTTTGGTTCTTATAGTTTCGGAAAATAATATCTGTGACATACGGACGGACAAACAGTCAGATATGACGAACCTTTAAGGATTCCTTTTTTGCCATTTGGCTGTGAAACCCTAAAAATAGATCTATTCGAACAAAATACCTCTCCACACGATGTTGCGTTAGTGATTATTCTCACAAATTTATAACTGACAAAACTTAACATAAAAATAAATTTTCTATTATCCAGTTACTACGAAAAAAGCTAGCAACACTCATCTAACTACTGTGAAACTACTGCGAAACTATCCCAAATTCTGTACAGGTTCATAAAAATTCCATGTTCTCATAACACTTTGCGGTAACACGGTTTTGAGGTTCATAAAGCAGGTGGAATCCCTCGAGCTTTCAATACTGTGTCGCAAATGTACTGAAAAACGTCGATCTTGTAGATGGATAATATTCGTGATCATTAATCGAATATGGATGGAATACTTCTTTTTTTTTGTAAATACAGCTGTCCAGTACGCCGAGTCATGCCGCATGAAGAACGGTCTATAATGTATATATAATGTATATATTAGTGTATAAGTAGTATTAAGAATACATTGTAAGACACGGTAGCAAACCGCGTCATTTAGGTTGCTCCTTAAGTGCCTATGCGGGCTAACGAAAAATGTAGTACTTAAGCGAGCATGTTGCGCCCGTAAAGCGGTACAATTGAACACAAGTTCGGAAAAGCTCTAATAGCGATCCAGAACAATAGAAGTAAGAAGAATAAAGCTGCAAGTCTGCAAATTGGAGTTTTATTCAAGTGAATCCTGATAGGGAGATAAAAGTCATACAGTCCACGACATTGTTTGGTCCTTCAGAAGCCGGATCGAATTGTGAAGATCAGCTTCAAGGTTGGAAGAATCTACGCTTCAAGAATACTTCGTGTTCAAGATGGTGGTGACTAGAAGTCAGGCTGACGCAGAGGAAGTTCTAGCTCGACAACGGGAAGAGGACCTGAGACAGCAGCGCATTGAAGAGGAACGGCGCCGAAGGTTGGCTCTGGGTCCGCCGGCATCGCCAAGCACGCATTTGGGTATGGAGTCTAGGGTAGGGGCTACGATCGACGCTCCTCCTAGTGCTCCTAGACTGAAGCCCGGGAACCTACCTCGAACTGGTTCACCGGGAGGGTCGGTGAGATCGCACCGCTCAACTGCGTCAGCCCGGGCCCGGCTCGAGTTGGAAGCTGCAGAAAAGCTGGCCGAACTAAAGAAGAAAGAACTCGAAATTGAAGCAGAATTGATAAGGAAAAGGTTGGCCACCGAACTTACGGCCATCCAAGAGGATCAAGAAAGCGTTCACGAAGATGTACCCATTGAAACACATCACAGAAGAGTAGATGAGTGGCTGCAAGCGAACCCCGTCATGCCAAGAACGGAGCCAGAAGAGTCGAGAACACGGAGCAGAGAAGATCGGCACCTACGGTTCGAACTGCATGGAAGGTCAGACACACCCACGCGAACGAGTCGCATTGATCAACTGACTGAAGCGATGGAGCGACTAGCAAGACCCAGAATACGGTGTGCAGATCTACCTACGTTCTCGGGGGCTCATGGAGAGTGGCTTACGTTCAAAGCCGCTTACACCGACTCTACGAAGCTGTACAGTATATCGGCGATTGAGAATATACAGCGACTGAGGAAGAGTCTCACCGGGGAAGCACGAGACATCGTGGCAGCACTACTCGCGACCGCAACGGATCCGGACGTCATACTCCGAACATTAGAACAGTCTTTCGGCCGTCCTGAAGTAATTATCGACAAGGCATTTGAAGACTTGAAGAAGCTACCAAGGCCAGGATCGTCGGCAGTGGAATTGAATAAATTCGCAATACGAGTACAGAACGTCGTGTGTGTACTACAGAATATTGATCAGCGGGGATACCTGTACAACCCAGCGCTAGTAAGAGAAATTTTGAACAAGCTGAGCCCTCACGTGCAAGCGAGATGGTGCGACTACGCGACGGACTACGGAATCGCGGCAGAACCCGATATCATCACGCTATCCCGCTTCCTGATGAGGGAGGCAGACCGCGCGCTCAAGCATGCTTACGTCCCGGAGAGTAGTACAACCACGCAAGCGAAGAAAGAAACTCGCCCGACGCCCGCGCCTGCGAATAAGAAGAAAACGAACGCTGTCTTCAATGTCACAGAGTCATCAGAGTCGAAAGAACGGCTAGATCAGTGTCTGAAGTGTGAGAAAGCCCACGAGTTACCGCGGTGCCCACAGTATAAGGCACTAACGGTAGAAGAGCGATGGAACTTCGTGAAAGAAAAAGGATTGTGTTTCAAGTGTCTAGTGAAAAGGCATCAACGCAATCGGTGTAAGTCGAAGCCTTGCGGTGTGAACGAATGCCGCATCGCCCATCACGCCACTCTGCACAGTGAGAAGCCGAAGCAAGATGAGAAGCCGCCAACCACGTCAAGCCCGACGGAAGCAGTACTCTCAGTGGTAACCCAGTCCTCAGCTGAGCCAAGAGCCGTGCTGTTGAAGATGTGTCCCGTCACGGTCGTGGGACCAGGGGGGGAGGCAAAGACTCATGCACTCCTGGATGAAGGCGCTACCATCTCTCTCATCGATGCAGACCTGGCAAGGAAAATTGGGGCAAGAGGACCTCCGCAACGACTGCTAATGCGAGGGGTCAACATGCAGCAGTCGGAAGAAAGAAGCCAGCTGGTGACCGTGAAGATTAAGGGACCCGAAGGTGCGCCCCACAAACTAAAGGCACGCACCATCCGGTCTATGAAGCTACATCAGCAAGCTATTCCGGCTTCGCTGCTTGAGTATGAACATCTGCGGGACCTAGGAGAGAACAAGGTCTGCTACGAGTCGACGCGTCCGGGGATCCTAGTAGGCACAGACCACTGGGAGTATATCGTATCCCGGGAGCTGCGTCTGGGTAAACGAGGCCAACCCGTAGCATCGAGAACCAGCCTAGGGTGGGTGATACATGGAACATTACCACGAAGCATCATTCGCCAAAGCGAAAGCGACGTGTTACATGTTTTCACCTCTGAGCAAACTAAAAATGAGAGTGAACGCCTGCACGACCTCGTAGACCATCACTTCAAGATCGACGCGCTCGGTGTCTCTCACAAGCCGAAAGTGAGTGACGCGGAACGTCGAGCGGTGCGAATCGTCGAATCTACGTTGAAGCGAACTGATAAAGGCTACGAAGTAGGGCTACCGTGGAAAGAAGACAACGTCACACTCCCGCCGAGTTACAACTCTGCGCTGCGCCGACTGAAAAGGATCGAAGAAAAAATGGACAACGATCAAGACTTCGCTGAAGCCTACACCAGGCAAATTGATAACTTGCTGAAGAAGGGATACGCGGCACCATGCGACGGCACCGAGGCTACGAGTCCAGTCTGCTGGTACCTACCTCACTTCGCAGTACATAACCCGAACAAGCCTGGCAAACAGCGACTCGTCTTCGATGCAGCAGCCAAGAGCCGGGGTGTAAGTCTGAATGATCACCTGCTTGAGGGGCCGGACCTGTTGATGTCACTACAGGGGATTATGTTCCGGTTCCGAGAGAAGCCGATCGCCATCACAGCGGACATACAAGAGATGTTCTTGCAAGTAAAGATACGACCCGAAGATCAGCCAGCTCAACAGTTCCTGTGGAGGGGAAGAAACCGAGATATACCGCCCCGGCACTACAAGATGACGAGCATGATCTTCGGTGCTACCAGCTCCCCATTTATGGCACACTACGTTCGAGACGCGAACGCGAGGGCCCATGCAGATACTCACGCAGCGGCCTTCGAAGCGATTACGAGAAGCCACTACATGGATGACCTGGCGGCCAGTTACGAAACTGAAGAAGAAGCCCAGCGAGCCGTCTCCGAGTTAATGACGGTCCACGCAGCTGCCGGCTTCAAGCTACGAGGGTGGAACACGAACCAAGCTAGCGTGCTCCGCGACGTCCCGGCTGAGCTACGAGCAACGTCGCCGACGCCACTGGGGGGAGATGGGCCCGAGAACAAGATACTCGGCCTCATCTGGAACGCAGAACAAGATGAGCTTGGGTTCAACACCTCTATGAACCGAGTTCCCACGGAAGTGATCAACCGGACGCGAGCGCCGACGAAGAGAGAAGCCCTCAGCGCGGTCATGTCGATTTATGACCCCCTCGGACTGCTGAGCCACTTCACTATACGCGCTAAGATCGTGCTGCAGAGTCTGTGGCGACTTCAGATGTCGTGGGACGAACCTATACCCGAAGAAGAAAATGAGCTCTTCGCAGCCTGGTTAGAGCGACTCAACGACCTAGCCTGCCTGCGACTCGAACGCTGCTACATGCTGAACGAAGCTCAAGACCTACAGCTGCATGTGCTGTGTGACGCGAGTGAACAAGCGTACGCGGCAGTGGCGTATTGGCGCGTCATTCAGTCGGACGGCAGCGTCAGGTTATGCCTCGTGGCCGCCAAATCGAAAGTGGCGCCACGACGCACGCAGACTATACCTCGGCTGGAGCTACAAGCAGCGGTCATCGGGTCAAGACTAGCGGCAACAATCAAGCAAGAGCATCGGGTCAAGATAAACAAGACAGTATACTGGACCGACTCAACCACGGTGATACATTGGGTGCGAAACGACGAGCGACGCTACACGCCGTTTGTAGCCCACCGCCTGGGTGAGATCTCCGAGCTCACTAACAGCAAGGAGTGGCGGTGGGTGCCGACTGAGCAGAACGTAGCAGACGACGCAACACGCGTCACCTACTTACCGATCACCGCGGATGACAGGTGGTTTCAAGGTCCAGAGTTCCTGTTGCAACCAGAAGAACGATGGCCGGCAGACAAGACACAGCCAGTTGAAGACTTCGAGGTGTTACACGTTAGCGAGAAGAGAAAAGTGCATCATGCGTGGTTACCCGACCCCGCCCGGTTCTCTAACTACAATCGGTATGTTAGAGCCGCCGCCTACGTGTTAGCCTTCGTGGACAAGTGTCGCCGACTAACAAAGCACTTAGGAACAACACACATCGAAAGAGCTGAAGGCAGCATACGAAGAGTGGATGCCGGCACTACGAGACTTGGGACAGCTGCACGCGGTCAACTGGCGATACATACCACCGGGAGCACCAAATCAAGGCGGAGCGTGGGAAAGATTAGTCCGGTCAGTGAAGGTAGCGTTATCGGCGACTCTTAACGAAAAAGAGCCGACCGAAGAGGTGCTGGGAACTTTGCTAGCCGAAGCAGAGTTCTCAATCAACGCAAGACCGTTAACCCACGTGAGTGTCAACCCGGAAGATCCAGAGGCATTAACCCCAAACCATTTCCTGTTGGGGTCATCTATGGGTCTGCCATCAACAGGGCCCTGTCAATACGCCGATCGTCGAACATGGAGGAGTTGTCAAGCCCTCGCCGACCATTTTTGGAGCAGGTGGGTACGCGAGTACTTGCCCACCCTGGTACCGCGCGGCGAGCCGAGCAGCCAACGACGACCCCTGCAGATTGGGGACATCGTGGTAATAGTGGATCATGTTTTACCACGCAACGTGTGGCCAATGGGAGAAGTCACACGCACCTACACTGGACCTGACGGTGGAATCCGGATGGCAGACGTAAGAACAAAAACCGGAGTGTTCAAAAGGCCTGTGAGCAAGATCGTCGTACTGGAGAAGGCCGTTCCGCAAACTGCTGCACTGGGGGGAGAACTGTCCAGTACGCCGAGTCATGCCGCATGAAGAACGGTCTATAATGTATATATAATGTATATATTAGTGTATAAGTAGTATTAAGAATACATTGTAAGACACGGTAGCAAACCGCGTCATTTAGGTTGCTCCTTAAGTGCCTATGCGGGCTAACGAAAAATGTAGTACTTAAGCGAGCATGTTGCGCCCGTAAAGCGGTACAATTGAACACAAGTTCGGAAAAGCTCTAATAGCGATCCAGAACAATAGAAGAATAAAGCTGCAAGTCTGCAAATTGGAGTTTTATTCAAGTGAATCCTGATAGGGAGATAAAAGTCATACAGTCCACGACAACAGCAATAACAAAATATTTTTCTGCAAAGAACAAACTAACTACAATTTATATGAACCTTCTCTTTGAAAAAGAAATAACCAAGCTCATAAAAAATCATCAAAAAAAGAAAAAGAAGAAACTACGAGCTCACAGGTGACTTAGGTTTAAGCCCCAAAAATCATGAGATGAGTTGGGGAACTTTTTTTGAAAAATTCATATTGGATTAGTCTAGTAGGCAATTATGAAAGTTATATGTTACGTCTTTTTTTATAATGAGAAGATTCGACGCGATATTTGTTAGCTATACTAACAAATATCGCGTCGAATCTTCTTTATAAACAGAAATTATTTTTTGTACAGGAATTTCATTTTACTTAGTTGTTACCACGTAACAGGATTAGGAACTATATTAGGAAACGAACTTGCGGTTATTATTAACAAAATGCTTAACAAAGCAACATAAGTGCTCAAGGTCTTTGCCAAATTTACAACGTTATGTGAGAGGTCGAACATTCAGTATCGAGTAATAAAGAATTGAAATAACCTCCAAGATCAAGTGTACCGGAAGAAATTATTATACTTTAAAGATGATGCAATACTTACTCAATGGTGTAAGTAATAAGATCTTTGTAACCCGAACCAACTGCACTTGACAGTCAAGGCTCTAGCTGAAGCCATCCTGTCCTGAATGGGGATCAACTTGGGGAAAGTTAGTATTGAAGAAAGCTAGTACTGAACCGTTTGGTCACGATTTAGTTCTTGACGGTATTATGAAATATCTGACTCTAATTAACCTTCTGAGGGCCATGATTTTTTTAGCGAGAAAATCAAATAAAACCTATTCCAAATTACTATATAAGGTACAAAATTACTGGAAAATATATCATAAAAAATTTAACTTAGATAATTTAGATTTTCTCAATATCATAAATATATGACATGGGAACTTGTAAGGTGATTCAAAATTGGCAGATTCGCTTATTTATTTATATAAGTACTCTAATTTTGTAATTATTGCACGATTACACATCACCATACTCCTTGCATTAGTCCTGGTCGCATATGAGGCCTTCATGTCGGAGTCCGGGGTCCGGGAATTTTCAAGTCTAACTGCGACATGGCTGAATTACGAAATTTTTCTTGAAGTGACTGCCACCTGATCTCCGCCACCCATTGGCGTTATCAAAGTATTGTGGTTAGACCAATTACCGGACGTTTTAGAGCTTCAGCTACACGTATGGTATGGTATCACGGGCTGGTATCCGCAATTTCACGCCAAGACATTTTATTCGATCCACCCCAACTCATTGAAGAATGCCAGCAAGCTATTTCCGCTGCTGGTGATCTCCCGGATCGTACCTGTATTTCCGAAGTACTTAACCCTGTATGTGGTGGTTGCAGGGTAATGTAAGAGCACATGTGCCGCTGTTTCTTCCTCTCTCATGCAGGCTCTGCGGAGAGGGCTGTCAGTGATTCGTAAAATAAAAAGGTGTTTATTGAAGGAGCCGTGATGGCAGCTGTGGGCGTGCGCAGTTGCCGTTTGGTCAGTTGTCGAATACGCCTGGTCAGTCTATTTTCAAGCACAGGAAGTACTTCCCTCACCTTTCTGTATACTTTCAAATTTATCCAATAGCTGTTGTGTTAATCTTTCGTTCGTTTGTTTACTATGGTTCGCAGGTATGCAAAGAGGATCGGTATTTTGAGCTCAGGTCCCATTACCACCATGTCTGATCTTCTCCTGGCAAGCTCATCTGCTGCATCATTGCCGCGCGAGCCGCTGTGGCCCTTAATTCATTGCTATTTTTCATTGCAAGGTTATGTTGTTGAAGTAGCCTATGCGTATTGAGTAGCCTTCCACTCTCCTGGCCATTACTGCTGAAGATGCCAGGGTAATCCCCATGCATTTAGCTTGAAAAATGTGTTATGGGTTCCAGTTCGAGTTATTGGTCGAATACGTGTTGTTTTGGTACACGATCATTTACTGCTCCTATCATAGGTATCTCCTTTGTGAGATCTGTGAGCAGTGAGGTGTGTCGTGTGTTTTTCTCGCTCCATATGTTGAATGCCCTTAGGCGTATAGCCGCAGCTGTTGCTTCATAGCGGATGAACAGATCCAAGGATGGGAGTCCGAGCATAGCTTCCAATACCGCGGTGGGGGTCAATTTCACGCATCCAGTGGTTGCCATGCAGGCTAGTCTTTGGGTCCGTTGTAGTTTACAACTACACGTACATACACGACTGCTATACACATGTATAGCATTCGTATGATAACCGGTACACAAGATTTTACATGTTCTGCACAGCACTGAAATGTCTAGACTAATGCAAGTAGGCGTTTTTGAGCGACGTTTAGTGCTTTCATGGCCACTGGAGACCGTGGTAGTTTATGAGGTCAAAGATACCTATATAGACGATGTTCAATACTCGATACATTTATTGCGTTCTATAAGAGACCTGGAGTTAGAATCGGTACTGTCATTATATCGAGGCACTGGTATAGTTTATGGATCGTATCCGTCGGTTAAATCGTGTTCAAACCCATCTAAATAACACAGAAAATCGTTATCAAGCATATTTAGTGAAAAAACAACATAAAAAAATGCAAATGTATTACAAAACATCTCAATGTCTTACAGGTGTTACACTGTTTACAGTAGTCAATCGAACCCATGTAATACATGTATGACATTAGGAGTTTTACCTATAATTTCAAAAATTTACGAATATATTCATCATAAAATAAAAGGCCTGTTATGACATTTGCCTTTCTGACGTACCTAATTAGTGATGTAATATTATATATATACGACTCTGTACTCGATTCTCACAATAAAATACAACTTTGCATGAGTATTTAATCGACTTGAATATGTATTGTAAAGTGCATTGGATAATAGTAAATTTTCTTTCATTTAATATTTTCTAATAATAACACTGTATACACAGTCTGGCCATAAATACTGTTTCAATTAAAAATAAGAAAGATGTTACATTTGAATTTAGAATCTGTCATTTTTATAAGATTGTTCATTGAGTTTTCTAATTTTGGCGCCAATACATTGTACAATATTTTGCGATATTAAAATGGAGTGAGGTGATAAAGAGTACCGAATCACGGTGATAGCCAAATACAATTTTTAAAACTCTCCATACGCTTTCTATTAGTCAAATGTTTGTGTACCGGGCTATTAATAGGTACAATGAGACGTCTTGTGTTTGGGTCAGAAAAAGATCTGACCTTCCACGTAGGGCTCGTACGAAAAAGGTGGTAATTCAAAGAAATCCTGCCCGAAAGCAAAAAAAATTATCCCGGGAGATGAAGACAGCATCCAGAACCATGTCGCGTATTTTAAAAGATGACTTAGACCTTGCAGCCTATAAGAGACGTACTGGTCATTTTTTACCTGATAATAAATCGAAACAACTACTGAAGTGGTACGCAAAGGGAGGTCACAGATTTTTTTTTATAATTTAGGATCGTTTTAACAAACAAAATGACTGTATTTATGCTCAATCTTCTAAGGAAGCTTTCTAATTAGTCGACAGAGTGCAACGTGGGCATTATCCGTCTTCAGTGATGGTTCGGTAGGGTATTAGCCATGAAGGAGTGACTGAGCCATATTTTTGTGAAAAAGGTATCAAAACAACGGCACAAGTGTATCAAGATACCAGTCTTGAGAAAGTAGTCAAGCCACTTAGCAACACCATGTTCAAGAACCAAGTATGATCCTTCCTACAAGACTCGGTGCCGGGTCGTAAAGCTCGGTCCACGCAGTTTTGGTTGGAAGTGAATGTTTCGGACTTCATCAGAGTTGAAAACTGGTCGTCGTCTAGTCCCGATCTTAATCTGCTGGATTATGATTTATGGTCGGTTTTAGAGAATACGGCTTGCTCTAAACGCCATGATAATTTGGAGTCCCTAAAACAATCCATACGATAGGCAGTGAAGAATTTTCCCATGGAAAGAGTGCGTGCTTCTATTGATAACACTGGCCTCAACATTTAAAGGACTGTACCAATGGAGACCACTTCGAATAAGCTTTTTTATATTTTAAATGGTTTTACATTTATGTATTAAACTAACACACTGTATAAGCAATAAATATTTTTTGCAATAAAAAAAATTTTCTTCGTTACAATATTTATGGCAAGACTAAGTATATAATTATTCCATTTCCAGTAATGTTGTCAATATTGCCCCCTCTGTTGCCATTATTTATGACTTTGAGCTCCAAGCTCATAATTTCCAGTAGAAATACACTATACACCTGGTCAACTTTAGCAATTTTATTAATTTGAACTTGCTTTGAGCTGGCTTTAGAAAAAAATATCTTGACCGAATATTTTTCCGTAACCGATTATTAATAGTCTGCTGACAAAATAAAATAATCGTTATGCGCAGCCCGTCAATGAAACATTTTAATACTTTTAGAACATTTCGATCGGTAAAAATTGAGAACTTCATGGGCGTGAACTGTCAAAACGAACCTATTATTTTGTGAAGACTATAGGAGCGTTTTCACATTCATCCGATATCCGATATCGGTGTCGGACGCCGATAGCCGAGAACTTGTGCTGTTTTCACATTTATCCGATAAAATCGTCCTGATACGGCCTAGGGATGCTAGGGATGAAAAACATAGCGTCATCAATTAAGGCAAAATGACACGTAACTAACAAAATGTCATTGAGGTCGGATCAGATATCGGGCCAACCTATATCGGCCCGGACCATGTGAAAGAGAGATACAAATGTCATGCATTTGATTTCCTCCGACATCGGATGTTGGATGTCGGATATCGGATGTCGGATATACTACTTTCATCTACATCTTAGCTCAGTCGGTATTCAGACAAATCCAGTGATGGCGTAAAAAATCATGATTATAAAAGATCTTGTATTTTAATGTCATTTATGTCAGCCCTTTGTTTCTTAATTTTTTTGTAAGACCTGTACAAACAATACCTTCCATAGATTTTTTGTTTTCCCAACTTTTCCGCATGGCTCCTCATGGAACTAATTAATTACAATGTATTTCTAAGATGTTACGGCCGACTGCATTTTTAGCACAGTAGAAGTATTTGAATAATTACCAACACAGGAATATTAATGATGTCCCAGTAGTGTTTTTCTACAGTTATAAGTTTAAAGCCAATTTTATTATCGTGAACAGAGCAATATCTATTAACGAGCATTGCAAAGTGTCGATTGTTGTGTGATGTTGACTAGAGGGTGAACCTCGCAATAGTCAGGTCACAAGTTAAATACAAGCAACGGCGATAATCTGATCAGAGAGACTGTAGTTATAGTGGTGAAATGATCATCAATTACAGATTTTGTTACTATCAATTAATACTTAGTATTCTATTAATTAAAAAATAATATATGGTGCCACTTCACAATAAATATCGAATTTCAGCCGCGTTGCAATAAGATTACAAAAGGCAGACCCGCACACCGAGGTAAAGGCTTCAGATACGAGTCCGACTAGCGCAAGGGTGATGATGATGATGCTGATTATGTTTTTTTATACCACTCTGGTAGCAGAAACACACGGTTCACCTGATAGAAAGTGGGAGTACCAAGGGAGTAACAGTCGTACTGCTGACCCCGCAAGAAGCTTCTAATGTCCTTCTTTAGGAACCTCATATTGTATTCACTTGGCAAACCAACAGCTTGATCGTGTGTGCGATAAATTTGCTTTCATACCGCAAAGTGCACATGTAGCTGTGGGCATCAAGTCAAATAATTCCTCTGAACATAAGCCATTATACAACATGATTTATAGTCATTTGGTAAAACACACACAGTGAGGCAAAGTCCCTCCTAGAGTGAGAGGTTTCGTACCACCTGCGAGTATACTTGGCGATGATCCTCAGCGCACGTCTTTGCACCAAGTGAAAGAGTTCAAGAAGATGACAGCAGTACTCCAAGTACTCCAAAAAGGAGGGGGGATCCTTGCCCCACGATAAAATACTGCTTCGCCCTGTTGAGCACTATATAATTTTTAGATGCCAACTTGGCCTTGGCTTTACAAATAACTGCGGTACTGGAAATTAGTATTCTGAAACTGTGGCGCTACAACGAATGGGGTTTTCTTAGATGTATTGAATTGGACTAAGTTTCGGTCTCCCATCCCATCGGATGCTCTAGTGAGAGAAGTCTCGATTTCAGAGAAAAGTTGTTCGCTACTTCATCTTGTCTACACCTCGGACTGAAGTATGTTTGCATGGCCCGTGTAACATGCGTCTCCGGTCTGTCTTCCGCATAGTAATGAATAGAGTCATCATACACTATGTCATTAATATGCAGCAGAAACAAGCTCGGAGACAACAAGGAGCCTTGTGGGACACCAGCGTTTATATACATGCGGTCCGAGCAGCTACCGTTTGTTAGATTTGATAGCTATCCCGGTTTGCTAGATTGTTAACAAGAATGATGAGTACAAAAAGTTTCAAACAAAACTGTACGACTTTTCGAATTTCGGGGGAAAAACGAGAACAAATGTCTATATGTCGCAGCCAATTAGCTCAATCAGCCGTTCAATTAACCGCCTAGGCTCTTTACTGAACGGCGCCGTTCAATTAGCGGCCTGAATGGTGTTCAGCCATGTAATTAAAAACAGCTCGAAAGCTTACTTATTTCTGCAAGGTTATAAAAAAAACTACGTTTAATAAAACGACTTTAAACTGAAAGGTATAAAATAACTTAAGAGAAAAATAACTGAATTTACAGATTTACTGATCTGTTAGAAGTCGATGCCTAGCCCGAGAAGTCATATTTCAAACGATTTCAGCATAGTACTTCAGGCACCACAAACATAGTTAGCACCTACTTCTAACAGAACAGTAAATCTATAAATGCAGGTAGTTTTTGAAATCGGCTTTTTTCAATGTAATTTTTTTTTACTTTTAAGTGTTTGTAATATATTGATCTTAAAATGATATTAATTATTTCCCAAATTTAGTGATTTAATACAGTCAGGCATGCCTTCGATAAAAATGTTTTTGATTTTTATTTCATAAGATTGAAATAAACTGCTCTCAATAACAAAAACGAGACGTTCATGGTAATTAAGTAGATCTGTTGTCTACCACCATAGATCAAGACTATATAATTGCAGAACGTCCTTGACCATCATTAGGTAGCTTACCTTGTCACAGGATTATCCTAAAACTAGTTTAAAAGCAATAATTTCCCATTTCCTATTTGATTTTGAGAAGTCCAAGGTCCAGCACCCATGAAATTGATATGGGACCACATGTGAGTAACACACTAAAATTTTTGAAATTGGTTCATAAACGACGGAAATATGAAATTGAAAACTATTGGAACAAACATATAATTTTTTTATGCGACCAAATGGCAATTATTCCGCTACGAAATAAAAAAAACATCACGTAAATCCGATAATCTCGCATACATAAAAATAAAATAGATACTGATCGAATTGAGAACCTCCTCCTTTTTGGAAATCGGCTATAAAAATTACCACGCCGACACGCATTAGACCTTCTAACCTAACCTATCCAAGCCAAGTCAAAATATCATGAATTTTCTGTGAAAACACCTCTGGCTACCCCTTCGGAGATTTACAGGTATAATTGTTGTAATAAACGTTAAGGCTGAATATCATTCAGGCCGTTCATTGAACGGCGCCGTTAGGCAATTAATTAGACAGCTGATTAAGCTAGTTGGCGGCGACATATACATATTTAGAAAATATTTTTTCGGGGAGAAATGGTAACAAGGGGAAATAGGAATAACCTAAATTATAGAAGATGAAGTTCATAAAATAATTGAAGTTTTTACGTTCATGTTCTGGGGGGCGCCATTTCAGCTATGTGTAATATGACCCGGTTGAACCAGGTGGAATTAATTGTGAATAACACCACAAATGACACAAGTTTCCGTCATGCAGTCATCGGCCATTCCTCATTATTTTTCTCTCAAGAACTGAAATTACACGTCAGCGTGCTGTGACACACATTGTCTCTAGACGCGGATGTTTCCTAGTGTTGTGAAATTTTAATTCTACGTTTTTAATTTTTATTGTTTACATTAAACAATAAATTAAGAACAATGGGATGTATTGTCAGGTATCATAGTTAAAATATTAAATCCATACTAACATTACAAATGCGAAAGTAACTATGTCTGTCTGTCTGTATGTTACGCTTTCACGCCTAAACCACTGAACCGATCTTGATGAAATTTGGTACAGAGGTGTATTAGAGCTTGAGAACGGACATAAGCTACTGGGGCTCTAAGGGAGGGAAATAGGGGATGAAAGTTTGTATGAAAGTATGTCATTTTTGTAGATAATAATAATAAACATAATAATAAATAAAAATAATTAATAAATATTCCACAACATTTTACACAACGCTATCTAGACCCATGGTAAGCATAGCTTAACTAGCTTGTGTAGATGTACTAATGAAATTTGGTGCAGAGGTAGATTAGAGCTTGGGAACGAATATAGGCTACTTTTTGTTGCAAAAAAGGGGGCTTAAGGGGGGGGAATAGGGGATGAAAGTTTGGCATGTTTAAATTAATCCTGATGAAATTTGGTACAGAGATAGTTTAAAGCTTGGGGCCGGACATAGGCTACCTTTTATCCCAAAAAAGGGGGTACAAGGGGGGAAATATGGCTATGGGATAAAAGTTTATATGAAAGCTTGTCATTTTTGAAGATATCCTGATGAAATTTGGTACAGAGACAGGTTGAAGCTTGGAAACGAACATAGGCTAGCTTTTATCGCGAAAAGGGGGGTAGAGGGGGTGCAGAAATAGGGCTAACTAAAACAATAACAGTAATAGTATTCATGTTTTAAATCTGTTTATGATGAAGGTGAATAGGTCTGGCTTGTCACTCGACTATTATAACTTCCGATATAACCTACGAATAACTAATCTAATTTGATCAAATGATTTAAAACCAAAAATATGTAATTGATAAAGGAACCTTAATATGCCTGTCACGTGTTCATACAAAAGCTCGCGAATACTCATATTTGTACGTCTACATTGACAGAACATGTTGAAACTGAATGCACTATCATGTAACATCATCTGTACACATGTTTCTACAAATAAATTTATCTTTATCTTTAATCGAATCTAATCGAAATGAACTTTGAAAGTATTCCAGCACTAATTGTCAAAACTATTTCCTTAGACTATTTTTAACAGAAATCCCTGTCATAAAGTACTAGAGTTCTAAAAACCGGTAAAGGGTTTTAACTGTTACATAATTCATAGTACCTCAAAAAAGTCTAGGAACATACTGTTCCAGATTTTTATCATCCATAGACATTTGAGTGGTATAATATAATATTCTGTAGGTACTAGGGATGTAGCAGGCAATAAGAAGATACTGCCTTTTATTACCTACTTTTTGAAACGTAAAAAGCTTATCATATTCAAATTGGAATCGTGATCCGTTACAATCGTACATTTTTTTCTATTTACAGATAAACTGTTTTCAGCACCAGGTTTCAATTTGACTGGCAATTTTTTTCGTAAAGGAATTCTTTGTGGCACTTTTACCTACACATTCTTAAATAGTATTGTGTATATGATTATTGCTTCCTCTTTCGGAACGTTGACAATGTTGGAATAAATAACAATATAAAAAGACCAATAAAACGTTATTTTTATGATACGTTTATTATTCTATTTTATTTTATATATGCATGTGATGAGCTTAGGTTTAGGTTTAAAGATATTTATTCTCATAATAAGATTTATCGTCGTTGTCGCCAAGAGAATTAATGTTAAGTACATAATGTTTGAAATATAAAGTAGTAGTACATGAAATAAAAAGTACGTGCGATACGGACATATACCTATGGACCACAATCAAACCAAGAAACTCATTCAATGCACAATATTATGATAATCACATAATGATTGACGTCATCATGAGCTTGTTGTCATTAAATGCGCGTTTGCTACTACGTATTATTTTCTATACGTATACTTGTATGGACTAGGGTATCGACCCTGAGACAGCATATAATTATTCAAAACAGTTTAAACTTTTCTTTTTTATTTGAATTAATTAGTCCATCTCATACATTTTAGTACTGGACAAAAGCCTCCACCTTCCGTGCCCGGTTTACCCCAGCTACTTTTTTCAGGTTGTCATTTCATCTCGCTGAAGAACCCATATTGGTTTTTTAACCTATATATGGTTACATAAGTTTATCAAATTTTTAGAGATTTCTATAAAGTGAATAAAAGATCGTCTGAAGTGATTTCATAAACCGCAAAGCACTTTCATTTCCCACCTCTGTAAAAAAGTACGTAGGTACCCTACTTTCAATAAACGTTTTTGAATCCTAATACCCGTGTCCACGGTTGAGCATAACGGCATGGATATTGAAACAGCATAGCGTAAGTGCACATTTCACCAATAGAGACAATACAAAACACTTCACGGTGGTTCGTTTGAGGACCGTACCATTTTTCAAAACGATAAAAGTGTGAGATGCGAAAAAGATATTATCAAATTATCGACATAGTTTCTGTCGATAATTTTAGTCGTGCATAGATCTTTATATCTACTTACCTTACTTTACGTATTTAGGTACATACTGTAAGCGGACCCTGATTTCCAAGGTGAATGATTCAGATGCGACCGGCACTAACGTAATGATATGTCCTGTATATATAGGGAATAAGGATTCAAAAACGTTTATTAAAAGTAGGATACGTACCTACTTTCTTTACAGAGGTAGGAAATATTATCACCATAATGATGAGAGTTTGGTATCTTATCTTGTATCAAGAGAATAATATGCTGGGATAATGTGTGGTATTATAATTTTTATCAGGAGAATTGGGATTTTAGTGTTAGATTTTATCTTTCATTTTGGAACAATCTTATTTAATATGAATGCTAAAGTTTAGATGTTTTTTTTTTTTTAATTTGGCACATGGATAGGTTATAGTCTAGAAATAGCAAATAGATTACTACCCAAGAATAGTTTTCTGTGGTCGTCGGAACGGTCTCAATATTTCCACAGAACACACAACAGATATTTCATAAACACGGAGTCGCAGGTAACAGCTAGATTTAAATAAACATCTTTCAGCCAACCTGATTATAACTGTCACCGTAGCCTTTACAAACCATGCCAGAGAGATTATTTCGTAATTTGAGGGTGGAAATTCTTTCAAAACCGCATAGTACGTGACCAGGGCGGATTCGAAGTATAAAGGGAACTTTGGGGTGACATCATCTCAAAAGTACTCTCTAGGGAACAAAGAATATACAAGCAACTAACTATATTTAAAACGAGTAAATCATTTCTCAATACAGTACCGTAAACTGGGGTTACTTTGTGGCAACTGAGTAACTTTGGTCAATTTAAATATGGAAAGATTTTGCTTCTTTTTTCGATTTCCAAAAATATCATAAATATGTTGGCTGCAATTTTAAAACTAGTAGTTCCCACTTAATCATGACCCCCGAGCAAGATCAGTCTATGACCGAATAAACTGCACGCAGCTGTCAGTTTTTAGGCTTTCGCTAGTCAACGAATCATTCTTAAATTTACAATGAATCCTATCCTACTAATCATACTAACTTACTAATATTACAAATGTGAAAGTTTGTGGAAATGTTTGTATTGTATGTTTATTATTCAATCACACTAACGGCTGAACGAATCTAGCTGAAATTTATTATAGGTATAGGATATTTATTATAGTCCGGAATACCATATAGGCTACTTTTATCCCGGGAACAAGTTCTTATGCGAGGCGGAAACGTGATCAAAATTCCACGAGTAAGGAACCGCAAGCAACAGCAAGTAACTTTTATGAAGGTAGTCCACCATGATCGGATAAAAATTCGTATCTTTAACTCACTTCAAATTGTTCTAGAACTCATAGTACGAGGCGTGTCTACTGAGACTAACAAAGTATTCGTTGAAATGATTCTTCGTCGACCACTTTGCATACAATTGTGGAGCTACTTTTGTTATATCCCACTTGGATGAACACTATTCAGGATCAGGGATGACCAAATAGAAGATGGGAATATATACTTTATCTTGTATTATTTTTTATAATGAGCTCTGTAGTATAGTGGTAGAGCTTTCGACTCCTAAACTAAACTACTAACTACGACTATTAAACTTTTTGTAAAAGATTTTTGTATGCATGAATAAGTTTAGGAATTTTTATTTGAGTTTCTATATCTATTATATGTAAATCTAATTACAAAACAAGTATTGAGTTTTTTGTTATCCGTATTCTAAAATTCATAATATAAGCTACATAACATAAGCATTTACTCGTAGTCAAGATTGCACTGTATAGACTAAATTGGTATAGTTATATAATATATCATTGAATATCCTACAATACTTTAATCCTGCCGTTATCTAAACACAAATCTCATAAAACCACCTTCCTTTTCCTCTATCTACAATTTACAGAGAGGTATGGTAGTACCTGTACTTCGAAAAGTCTTTAAGTTTAAAAAGAAGCAAAAGTAAAAACCTGTTAATAACTTCTTAAGCGTTAATTGCTTTATATAGTGTTTTCTTGGCTAAAGCATAATAATTATGAGTATAGTAATCAGCTGTTGCCCGCGGTTCCATGCGCTTGGAATTCTGGTTCATGGGAACATATTTTTTACGCAAGGATCTGAAAATATCGATGTATAAGAAATATTTCCTTCCACAAATTTGTTGACAACCAATGAAAGTAGAGCCCTTTTTTATACAACTTAGGTGGCAGAGAGTCACACGGCCTACCTGATGGAAAGTGCTTACCATGGCCTATGAACGTGTGCAATACCAGGGCAGTCACACTCACGCCACTGACCATGTAAGAATCTTCTAATGCCCTTCTTGAAGAACCCCATATTGTACTCGCTTGGAATAACCAGATCAAGCAGTTCATTTCACAGCTTAAGCATCCGCGAAATAAAGTTCCTTCCATGTGTGAGGATAGACTCCCTGTCTCTACTTTCCAGGAAATCTTAGGCCAACAATACTCATATTTTAGGATGCCCAAAGGCCATCCAGGCATAATCCAGTCTTGATCTAACCTCAATCTCCTATATGTCAAAAACGATGTCAATGAAAATTTTGTAAGTTTATTTGAGACTGAATTTTTAATATCGTTTTATTACCAGAATTGGCTTTCTGCTCGTTAAATAGTAGCCGCAACTGAAATTTGAATAAAATATCCAATTTTTTTAAAAACACCTTCACGTCTGCAAAATTTGTTCGCAGCTTTAAAATATAGATTGTAGAGATACAATGATATACAATGCTTGCTCCGGATTCGTGTAATGAGAGCAGAACAATGGTGCATGTGGGAGATATACTTTTCTGTGTCTGACATATTTGTCATGGAAGTTTTTACTGATATTACTTCTACGTTGGTTAAATTATTACTTTTATTAATTTGGAATAACGATAAATATAAAACACTAGCCAACCCCCTTGGCGCTGACGCCGAGGGGGTTAAATGACGATCAGGGCTGACCCTGATCGTCATTTACTAATTTTCAAATACATTTATGGCTACTACTACGTTTCCTTGGATAGTAGCGTATAGTAGCCTATAACCTTCCTCGATAAACTATTCAAACAAATATTTTTCATTTCGAACCAGCAGTTCCTGATTAGCATGTTCAACCGAACAAACCAACTCTTCTTCTTATTTTGATATCGAGACGATAGACGTCTTGATTTCGCCTCGACTCTGAAGCTTAATTATATTGGTATAGATAAATTGTGACTAAAGTCTGAACTGAGGCAAACTTGATAATTTCTATGCAAGTAGCACTAAAGTAATTATGTTTAGTTTTCCACGAATTGCCCAACACAAGGTCCGTTCTGATATTTTCATTTCAACAGTTAATTCAATTTCAAGCTATTAATTAGTGTAATCTAAATTAAATTTGGGATTTCATCGCACAATAGCAGATTTTGGGAGCGATAGGAAATCGCTTATTGTTAAAATTTATTAGTAGTAACCAATATATTTTGGCAATTACCACTAACTGCTTTTTATTATAACTAGGAATCTAAAATGATATGGGTAAATAAACAAATTTCTGAAATAAAAAGGTTCTTCTTCAGAGAGTCACCCTTAAAATTCTATTTAAAAATAACGCCACAATTACCTCTAAATTCTAATTGGACTGTAACAAATATTCCTATCTTTATAATAATATTAAAAACTCACTTTACAAGTTCCACACAATTATATTTAGTTTTATCACTGTATAATACTAATCCATTACCTGAAGATGAGTAATTCGAGACATGTCGTAATATTATAAATTAAATATTAGTATTATACAGTGATAAAACTAAATATAATTGTGTGGAACTTGTAAAGTGAGTTTCCAATATATATAGATAGTAAAATGAAGTTCCATCAAGAAATTTTAACAAATTCAATCAACTACGTAACAAATATTTTTCATAAACAGCCAAGCCCACAAGTTGTAACAAGAATATCCTTTTAAAAATTGAATCTATTGACGCTTAGATGAAACCACCGTGATTTATAACGAAAGAAGCGATCAGAAAGCAACGCAGTAAGACTTATATTGCCATCAATACATTCACCGCAACATTGAAGTTATGCTGCAAAAATGCCTGAAACGCGAAAGGAACTTCAGAAGATCGTAAAATACAAAGTCATATAGAAAGTTGTTGCACATAAATCGCCGACATCTGATATTGAAAATATTGGTGAACGTATCATAAACTCAGCTCATTGCTATCGGAATAAACTTATAAAAATTGTATACGTTTCGTTAGGAATGTAGCTCGTGTTAAGGTATGAAGTTTGAACCGTATATTTAGAAACCGTGTGTAAAGTTTGCAACACTTTAGTGGTTGCGGATGCAACACAAGAACATTAGTTTAAGCGTGTAAAAATGCGGGGATAAATATCTATTACGGAACGACTTAATCTGATATATTGTGACCAAAAAAATGTCTGTCATGGAGCTTTCAGAATATATATCCAAAGTAAAATATCAGTGATTTATGGACCAAGATCCCGAGGGAAAGAAATGGGGATATACAGTTTAAATCCTGAATAGCTTCATCTCTCTCTCTCTTTGAACCGCGGCTTCGTGGTTGGCTCACAGAAGTAAAGTCATTGAGCCATAGGTAAAGAACAAAGTGTCCTTCCGGAAATTTTGAAAAAATGATCGACGTCTTCTGTGGCGACTACTTGCAGAGGGGCAAGGTTCGAGTGCTGCTCTGTGAAAATTTGCAGTGGTGTGAATAAGTGTAAATTTTAAATACATACATATGCATGTCTTTACAAAATGTATGTGAGTGTTCACCCGCATTCTAAACTTACCTTGGGTCTAGACAGTACTGTATAGAAGGTTGTAGAATATTTATTTATTAATGATTGATTGTGGTAAATGTGTATTTGATCTTGACGAAGCTACATAATTATTATTATGAATTATGATGAATCTATGTTTTGTTATATTTTATTAATAAAGATTTGTAAGTGTGAGTAAGTAACATTACATGATAAGGACTTTTATAACAAGAACTATTTTACGTTATGGCAAAAAAACAGTGAGCATTTCACGGACTGTTTATTTTATGGTTGTAAACCAACTGGTGAACAAAACAAAAGTTTTGTGAACCTAAAGTAGCCGCAATAGTTATAATTTTATGCATTATAAACAAATAAAACCGGCCAAGTGCGAGTCGGACCAGAATCGGTACCAGAAAAAAGGCTAAAAGCTAAAATATCACGTTTTTTTGTATGGGAGCCCCCGGTAATTATCATTATTATTATTATTTTGTTTTTAGTATTTGTTGTTATAGCGGCAACAGAAATACGATATCTGTAAAAATTTCAACTGTCTAGCGATTACGGTTCTAGAAATACAGCATGGTGGCAGACGGACGGACGGATGTGGGACTCACGCAAGCTCTTCCTATCAAAATATTTCTGTATATTTAAATTTAGACTAAAAAAATCAAAAGTCCATGATGGTGCTTTAACATCAGCGTCGCCCCAAGACGTTTGTAGAGGAGAACCTTGAATAGCTCAGATGTATCCAGGTAGCTCAGTGGGTCAAAGTATTGTCCCTAGAAAGGGATTAGCTGCGGATTTAAATCCTGTCCTGGATGTTGACTTTTTAAGAAAGAAAAAGCTAACAAAAGCAAAATGTTGTTATTCTTGTCGCCTGCATGTAAAATGGAAACCAAAAATGTAGCACACTTAACGATTTGAGATATTAAACATAAACATTCGTTATGATTATGACACCATTATGAGGACAGTTATATATTTCAAGAGAGTTACCTTATGCTTGAAGTGCTAGTACAATAAGCAAGTTTATCGCTTGAAGTGATATAAAAGATAAAATAAGGTCCAAGTAACAGTCAGCACCGCAACTAACACAATAAAACTCACCTCCAACATTTTTACTTGTCGCCTGCTAACCGTACATACTTGTTGGAAAGCGGAAACAGTTGTATAAAATGCTTTATCTTTTGGTTCAACAGATTATTCTCTCTCAGAGAAATAAATCCATTAGGGAGTTGGCGCTTATGATTTTAATTTATGCTGCGAGTCTCGCACAAGACTAAATTATTCGACGAATTGGAATGAAGCCCTGTTTTTTATTTATTTTATTAACCGACTTAAAAAAATATTACAATTGTTTATCATGTTTGGCTAGATATAGATATCTGGTATAATATAATTATGGGGCATATTCTGTGATACTGCTTTGTTTTTTACCCTAATTGGGTATAGCTTCTAATATTTTATATTTCTTCTAGAATTTACATAAAGGAACTTAAATAAACGAATCTTTTTATTTCTCTTTTGGTCTGTATGTGTCTCTTGTATTGGGCCCAGCAAGCTTTTCTTGGCCCAAACTAACCACCATTGCACTTAATAAAATTTTGTTTACCTGTTAAAGTTGGTTATTAATACGGAATAATAGTCTTTTCTTTAAGTACTTAATAATAATAAATATATGTATAATAGAATGTGGTATATACATATTTTTTTACAGATTTACGTAATATTTATCTAATATCTAATTAACAAAATAATGACATCGATGTAACACAAAGATTTTTACAAATTAGGAAACCCCTCTACTAATCATAGTGGGCGTGGTCGATTTATACAGTAGCCAGAGTTCGTTTTGAACCATATAACACTAACACGATTTTTCACTATTTGGTTTATTTTTGATACGCTAATCACTGTTTAATCAGAAAACAATGTTTATAAATTGTCTGTATACATTTAAACAGTCTGTCTGTCGCGAACAGTTGACAAAATCCTGGAGGGCTTTCATATGGTGAACAGGGTCCCATTCCTCAACGTTTATCAAGATAATCAGGATTCTAGTGTTATTTCTCAAACAGTATTTCTTACTGCAGTGGGTAGGTATATTTCATTTATTTAATATATTTTACACTTTGCGTTACATAATAATAATAAGCCCGCAGGGGCAGCTTGTGGCGAGTTGTTGATGAGAGGCGACATCACGTATCCTGATTCAGCAAGGGATTGGATGTATTCCCCCTGACCTCTTGTGCTTGCCTTTATTGGCCGGCCATGAGTGGAGTCGTAAGAGCGGAACCTATGCTCCAAGTTGGAAGTTTAAAATGTCATAACGCCGGGGGCATGCTGTTGGACAAATCGTGATCTTGCGACCGCAGACTTACCTCTCGATAATTTTAACCGCTCAAATGATGTTACCCCATGGCCGCACTCTGCGTGGCTATTTTATGGGGCCCATGCAATGAGGTGGCAAGTGACCGCCTACCTTTTTACAATTTTGAGACTTATTGTAACGGCAGGTGCCTATAGCTCATTTTGCATCTAATACTCAATCCCATAGCCCATAATCTATTTCCATTATTCCAATAGTCTCTGCACCTGAACCGTCCCCGGGTGTATCATATTGTGCGCGCGGGGATGGAACCCGCCATATGTGTGTATCCCTAGTATATTAAATTCTCTTAAAAGGGCCTTCGGTCCGACGCACTCTTTACAAAGGCCCGGGACTCCATAGTCCCGAGAGTTACGAAACAGAGAAACATATTAATTATAACATTGACATTGGCTCATGAGGTAGTTGACATGTGGAATGCTGATTCGGCAATCATTGTCCTGATAGTCATATCAGCCCATGGGCTGAATGCTAAGAGCCTTGACCAACACCTTATGAGGCTCTCGTTAGGCAGCTGGGTCAAGGGCCCGATGCAGAAGGCAGTACTCTTTGACACGGCACGTGTTGTTAGCAGGTTCCTCTCTCTGGAGCCCTAGCCACCGTGCACCGGTAGCTTGGTACCTGTACCTGATCTGGTGGGATTCTTTTTTATATTTCAAATATCTATATGTTTTTATATTTATATATATATTTGAAAAAATAAAATTTATAAGATTTGAAATAAAAATGAAGAGGAATAGTAATTATTTTTAAAAAGACTTTATATGTATTTCATAAATATAATTTATATGTTGTTTTAAAATGAATAAAGGTTCTTTTTTTTATATAGGACACGTCAATTTGGCTTTACCTCGCCTGATGGTAAGCTGCAATGAAGACAAAGTCTCAGGAAAGAGGGCCACCATTATACACATGTGCCATGTTAACAATGGTAGCACTCAGCTTGACGGCCTCTTCAGATGCTTTTTCAGCTTAAAAGACCAGGGACTATAGGAAGAGGAAACACGTGAGCTGGCAAGGAATTCCAGGTCCTAATGGTGCGACAAAGGAAAGAGTCACCGAACCGCTTGGTTCTTGAAGGAATATTTTGCACCGTATGCGGGTGACATCTAAGCCCTGCACGTCTTGTCCTGTATAGGAAAGGAAAGAGTGGGACTAATTGGAATAGCTCATCAGAACATTCACCATAGTAGAGACGGTAAAATACTGCCAAATACTATTCTCTACGCATCTGCAGAGGCTCGAGGGTACTCGTGACTTCAGGATCTCCAATTATGCGGAATAATAATAATTTATTCATTTATTTACCCCTTTGTGTTATTACTAATTTTACAAATGAGGTATGACAATATATCCTTTAAGAGTTAATGTGCAATTAAAACACTGTGTATGGTAAACAAACAGAATTTAAAATATATTAGTTACATTTACAATTTGCGACCTACCTGATCTAGGTTTTTGTATACCTGTGTTCCGGCTACGTCCGTCCATTTAATCAATTAGACAACATAAACCAAAGAATCTACATTTACACCTTATCGCTACCTACTTTAATATTTCTAGCAGTTTTTCCGGGTCCGCATAATTTAGTTTCTTTATGCATTCTGTAATTAAAACCTTACAGTTTCAATGAAACTTAAACTATGTAACTTAGTAATTTATTATATAGGAAAGGACTTAAATACATATGAAATCTTTTTACAAACTCGTATTTAGTTTGTGGTTTTTCACAAACTATGTCTTTACGTCTTTTATCTAAAGTTATGGTTTATGTTGGAAATTTGGTATGTTGGTATAGTGTGGGGTTTAGAATTCATAATTGGCGTACTTTTAGCACCTTACATGCCTTGTAGAGCTGATCTGTGGGCAACCCATTTGGACGAAAAGTGGCTACTTTCTTTGGGCGCGCTCAAGGGGTAGTAAGATTGTACGTCCTGCATCACCCCAGGAAGTAATACAATAAGTAAGAATGGACTTACACATGGCCAGGTATACCGGCTTAATTATCTTAGAGCCCGCAATACATATGTGATATGTATATGGAGGCTATTGCAGGCAAACGGGTACTTTCTCATGGGCATTATGTTTACTGTCGGCTGGACAACAGCCTTGTCTCTTAGTTGCTTTCTAAGATACCCGCGGAAAAAGATGGGGTGG
The DNA here is from genome assembly GCA_949126895.1 of Eilema caniola. Taxonomy (NCBI): domain Eukaryota; kingdom Metazoa; phylum Arthropoda; class Insecta; order Lepidoptera; family Erebidae; genus Eilema; species Eilema caniola. The sequence goes on along the minus strand of OX421460.1, from coordinate 6,398,417 downwards.
CCATATTTTAATCTACCGGGAACCAACACAACTTCTATCTACGACATTCTACAAAAACCGCGGACAATATTTGAAATTAGAACATTAAATGGAATGGCCAATTAATGTCCGATTTCTACAGGCCTGTTTCGTTTTATGAACGGGAATCGACATGTGTGGTCCAATAGATTGTATGAATGAAGGTAATATGGGACTGTGAAATAAGCTATTTGTTTGAATTATTATTTCAATTATGGCAATTCACGTGGTCTGTCCATGCTGATAATTGCATTGTTTGACAAAATTAAGTTCCACTCTAGTGTCCCAGTTATGCTGTTGGAATTGACTTTGTCCGAATGAAATTATATTAAAATGTATACTGATGAACAATGGTATTACTGCCAGGTATATTGTAGACCAGGGTGTGCCCTACTCTTGTAATATCGTTTGTATTTTTTTCAAGTTTGTCCGATTTTGTAGAAAGTTTATATTATAGGGCCCGGGGTTCACTTATTATATTTGGTTCGTTTGTTGACTTTTTGATAGAGTTACTATCGTTTGTCCTCCTAACACCCAAAAAAACGCCTATACTAGAGCCTCTTCCGCTGTTTAGCAGGTGCACGGACTAGCCTTGGTTGACTTGAACCCTGAAGGTGTTGATAGGGCTCCAAGGTTAGATTCAAGGCTATGAATCAGGGCTGAAATAATTATGGTATTAATCAATCAATCAATTAGCCCACTGCAGTCCACTGTTGGACATAGGCCTCTCTCTATGTGCGCCATTTCGTACGATCCCCCGCCTTCCGCATCCAGTCCGTCCCTCAGGTCATCGGTCCATCTGGCTAGGGGGCGTCCTGCCCTTCGCTAGCCTCATAATAAAAAAAAATGTTTTTTACTATTGCATGATGCTACATTACACCTCCTCTTAAGTTAGGGATATAAGGCAAGAGAGCCCCATCGGGATGTGCTTCAGTCTATCAGGGTATCGGGGAGATGGGCAAAATTTGCATAATTTTGAAACATGAATTGCAATTTAATAAATTACGAAGTTTTATAGTTTCTCGCTGTATCCGCTGCGCGGATGCGTGGGTGGCCAGCGCCTCCTTCTGCGAGCAGGTCATGCTCGTGAAGGAGACAGCAGAGTGGGCGCGGCGCAGCGAGCGAGAAAGACTCGCGGACATCGCTGGCCGCGTTCGAAGGCGGCTCGGGCGTCGGAGGGCGCAAACCGACCTCCGCCCCCCATGAGGGCGGGCCTGAGGGTCACGGGTGGAGCCGCTCGTCACTGTAGCAGAAGCAGGCCACGGCGGTGGCGCGCATCGTAGGACGATCGTAGGACGATGCGCCCCCCCCCCCCCCCCCCATACCGGGGGCGAGTCGGGGACCGCGTGGTCCCCCCTCCCGAGGAGGGCCAGACCGAGAGGAATGGCCCTGGGTCAGCTGGCGTGCGAGGGATATGTCACAAGACAACCTCACCTTCGGCCTAGCACATCGACCCACAAACGGCGTGCGGTTTAGTCGGTTCGAGTCCGACATAACCTCCCCCTTCGGCACCGAAGGGGGGGGGGGGTTTCCGCGTAGGGATTTCCCGCAGGTAAAAAAAAAAAGTTTCTCGCTGTAAGGATTGTATTATTACAATAACTGGTTTTTATTTTGTTCTTCATACGCCCTTGGATTAATTAAAACCGTCATACCAGTGAACTTAACTTCAATGAAGAATTAAAGAAAAACTCACAATAGAAATTAATAATTAGAGCGAGGCTCCAGTACCGCAGTAATTTAGAAGACAAGGTTAACTTGCCATCAAAGAAACTAGGTATGTTCAACAGGGCGAAGCAGTACTTCACTTCGTGGCAAAGACTCCTTCTTTATAAGGCACAGATTCGGTACCACATGGAGTACTGTTATTAACTTTTCGCTGGAGCGCCTGCATACCGGCTTGTCAACAAACCCATACTTGCATGATATAGAACCTCTCAGCCTTAGAAGGGACTTTGCTACTCATTGTGTGTTCTACCGATTATACAATGAATTATTTGACATGATGACCACAGCCACATTCTATCATCGCACCGCTCGCCATAGGCAGGGAAGTCATCCTCATACATTGTGACCGGAAACGGGGCGAACCATGTGGTATGAAAGGAACTTCATCCCACGCACCCTAAAGCTGTAGAATGAACTCTCTGCTGTGGTTCTACCAAACGACTATAATACGGGTTCTTCAAGTAGGGGATTAGAAGATTACTTCAAGGTCGACAGCACGAGTGCAGCGCCCCTGGTGTTACATACGACCGTAACCACTTGCTATCAGGTGGGCAGTGAGCTTGTATGCAACCAAAATGGTATGAAAAAAAGTTGCTATGATGCACACTGGCTTAAATATAAGCTCATACAGGCTAGTTATGTAAATAATTTCAGTTTAACAATTAACTAACGATAAATCAAACTTAAAGTAATAAATCATTGCCTAAGTAGTAGCATCTACTAATTAGATCGTATTATGAATAAAATAAATACAACCCTTTGTACAATTTAACAGTGGCTAATTAATTTTTAAGGCAATAAACAGCTTATATGACGACTAATTATAATATTTACTATTAAAATGGAATAACTATATTGATGAGCTTCGAAATGCAATAAATTATGAAAACAAAATCATTAAAGACAGCGAATATATAAAACAGGGTTAATTGAAGTCATAGGCTACATAAAATTATTGTCAAATTACTAACAACAGGTAAAGAGATTGGAAAAATCACTCACTTGTACGACACAGCGTAACACTGTACCATTGTACCTCGAGAATTCGCATCAACCAGACGAGTCATGAGACGCGTGTGAATCAGTGCAATCGTGTATAGTGATCAAAAATGTCCGGCCAAGTTTGGTATCCGCCGAATATTGCGGCTATTTGTCCAGAGCAACGAGCCCCATTAACACAATGTTCACCAACTGGCTATATGTATCTTGCGTTATTAACACAGTTGTATAGCAACGCGACGATGAGCATAAAGCCAGAAAAGGCAGAAGACTGGCAGTTTCCAGGGGATGTAAATTTTGGTCATTTTTCGTCTCTCCAGGATGACTTTGGAGATTTTCACGCTCCAGGGCGTTCTCCGTTTGAAATAGAATCAGAGCCAATTTTACATGATGATTTTTTACCAAGGATCGGTACAAAAGTACGGAGCCATGGGCCGGGAGCAAGTGTGGGATATTCTGAATCTTTTTCTGAATTCCCAGAATATGTTAATCCGTTTTTAAAAGATAGAACTGCTGGTTTTGATTTTAATTATCGTAAGAGAAGCATACCTGATGCGGAAGCGGCAGAATCGAAGATAGACTCTATTGATAAAGAAAATAATAAAAGTGGGGAAAATCGTAGGAAGAAAAGGCAAGCGATAGAAACGTATGACTTCATTGTCGTCGGCGCTGGATCGGCAGGATGTGTGATAGCCAACAGACTGTCTGAAGTTAAAAAGTGGAAGGTAAGGTATTAATTTACATAAAATATATATCTAAATAACTACATTATTACTTAAAGTTTTTATAATTGCAGTTTGATTTGCCTATTTAATAATACAAAAATATTAAATAAATGCACTATCATTAGACTAAATTACAGCTTTTCCAAGACTGTGGCGACTTTATCAATATTTTTAATTGTGGCGAATATTCATTGTAGCAGATTTGCAATAACCCAACTTCTTACGAACTTGTGTAAAACTAGCTGTGCGCCCTGGCTTCGATCCGGTGAAATGATACAAACATTGTCCTGAAAATATTTATTATATTTATGTCTTTTATACGAATATAATTTATATGACAGCTTTATCCTATAAACCTAGATTGTGTTGGAACAAATATAATAAAGAACTATCCAATTTGGTGCAGTCGTTTGGAAGTTATGCGCGTACATACATTTCGATTCATTTGTATTTATTACCATTAATTTGATTAGAACATTTGGAAGATATTTTCTAGTCTTTAGTTTATTGCACTAACTTCTAACTTCTGCTTAGTGCAATAAACTAACTGAACTGAGCTGTAATAGTTCAAAAAGTTCACTTTTTTATTTGCTTATCTTGACATTTACGGGAGCGATCTGACTTTTCAATTCTGAGAGGATACATCCACAAGCATATAATCCGTGTATAATTAGCAGGTATCAACTAGCACAATATCATAAGACTAGTAACTGCGTACGTATATATGTACAAATGAGTTTATAATTAATTACGAACAATTTATTTCAGGTCATTTAGACCCACATTAATTATGCATATTAATTTTACATTTACAATCGAATACATCATGGATATAGCAATAATTGATAAATTATGTTCGATAACATTAAATGTTCAATAATACATTTAGTCCGGATTATTATTTATTAAGCTGTAATGTAAATGTTAACTATTATTGTAAAGTTTGGCTTCATTTTAGAGCTTAAACACACATTTCTCGATATATAAACAACTAATGATATAACTTATGTCATCATCGTCATCATATCAGCCACACACAGTCCACCGCTGAACATAGGCCTGTCCTATAGACTTCAACAATGACTGATCTAAAGCAACCCGCATCCAGCTTATGTATTTATATATAAAAGTTATACATATAAATTCAATACAATCTTATAATAGAAAGGTATTATAATTATCATGCATAATTTCTACAACAAAACTTTTTATTAAGAAGTTTTAACTTGACGTTGTAGAGCTGAAAATGTCAAAGTCAAAGATTTTTATTCAGTCTAGAAAAACATGGTTGTTTCTTAGTGACGTCATTAATAAATTCTACTTAACCTTAGTTTACCACCTCTTCCAAGGTGCTCTGGTAGCGAAGAAACGGTGCAACACACTCCATAGCGCATTTTTTATATCCTTAAGGCTAAATGTGGACGAATCTATGCTGAAGCCAGACGTTTTTATTTTCAAGATAATCATAAATATTCTATAGTAAGATGGTTTTACATAAAGTGGTCTTTATGTAGTGGTTCTTCACTATCATAAATGCCCACGAACGTGTGAAGTGGTGAAAGAAAACCCGGAAAGCAGACTCCGGACTCTGAGCCTCGAGACTAAGTTGTGACCGAATCTTACGAAAATACTATGATGATTATCAATGCGAATCAGAGTTTGTTTCTTCTGTTTTCCAATCATCGCAACATTTTACAAACTTATACGTTTTCAACTGTAGGCTGTTCAGATTCAGATATGGGCTAGAATGTATTATCAATTATCGCATTTGTGTACGCTATCACTACGCCATATTATAGAGCTATTGTAATTGGAATGCGGTCAATTGCCTGGTTTTCGAAACATTCAATTATGTCTTGACTAGAAAACGAGATAACATTTTTTTTCTTCATAACATTTCTATATAACTAACTATTGAACGTTACATTCGTTAAAAAGTGTCAGTAGCTTAGTGGTTAAAAGTCGAGAGGTCCTGGGTTCAAATCCTGGCCATTACGCTACCAACGTGAACCCACTCCTAACACAAGCAATTTTGCTCGTGCCAAGAGAATTATTAGTAATTTGATTAGGAATTATATAATTAGATAATGTTGTTACTAGTACTTATTTAAAACAAGATAAATTAGTAATAATTATATTATAATATATCATTATATAATAATTGCCCCGCTAGGAATAGCGATAGCCACCTTTGCTTTAGGTATGTACGCGGCGGAGCGAGAGTCACCGGTTTATTCCTTCAACCTGCGCCCCAATTCAGTGACAAAATTATTGACATCAATCAATCTGTCAAGGCATGTGCGGCGTTATTTTTCCGTCGCGACTTCGGCAGCGGCCGCTGTAATAGGGCAGCACGGCTCAGGTGGCTGGGAGTGACGGTGCTGACGCTCGTAGCTTTCCACAAGAGACATCTGCCACGGCACCAGAGTCATTCCGCCTGGTCTTCCGGGATCTACTGAGGTCCAGGCGGTTCTAGTAGTCATGGGATATCCGCAGATACAAAGGCTCTCCGGAGAATATTGTTAAGAGCATGGTGACGCGGAAATCTGTCTGTGCTTCTACGACAGCTCAATGCGTGGTGACCATCGTCCCCCACCATGGAATCGCAGGTGCATCTATGAGGTTCACACACCCAATTACTTTATGAATAAATAAATATTCTAGGACATAAAGTACCAGCATAATTTAGACTCAAACTAACCTAGCTTGTAGTATGGGTTTCAGGAAGTAGATAACATAAATCCTTTTTTGTAATTAATTAATTAAATTAAAAATATTTACCTACATGATATAGCAATGCAAATAGATATATTCATACATACAAATATTTGCACTAAACGGGTATCGTAACCTCCTCGCTGTATTACTCGTTCCTTATGTCATGGACCTATAATGTGCACAAAATGTGTTCTTTAGGCGCAGTACATATTTCTCGGCTGTATTTTGGGGATGCCGGCGTGGCACGGCCGTGGACGAGCTTAAATTTACCAAGTACAAATTATTACAAAACAATCCGCGCGCGCCAGGGCTTTTATGTATCGCGATTTAGGTCCAAGATAAATGGAACGAGCAATAACTGTTAAATTTTTTTGATAATTAAATGCACTAACGCGACTCCACAGAAATAATCTACGACAAAATTATGTGATACATGTCCAATTCGATGCACAAATCCAAGTAAAGGTCTGTATATTTTAAAAAAGGCCAAATAAAAACTGCATGCCCGCGGTTGTTTTGTTTTTAGCAATTACTGTTGCAGTATTACGCAACCATGCACCCGAGGTTTCTGCAATTTGTGAGCGGCTGACCGTAAAACGATAATTTGCTAACAAGTACCTAATATTTATAATTATCGTTTACGAGCAACATTGTTTACCTTTTAATTGGAGGAACGTTAAATATTTTCAACCTTAAGTACTGTTTTTTGTACTATAAAAATGAAAAATTATATTATAGGGGTCTGAATGAATACTCTGTTGAAGGCTTTCCTTTCAAGGTTATGGGGGTAAAAATGGTCCCTGGGCTCCAAGGTGAAAGCTTTGGATGCAACCATGGTTAACGTTAAGAAGATAATAATGTTAAGAAAAAAAAACAAGAAACCCACCCCCCCAAAGATGCTAGCTTTGAACATTTGACGCTCGAATGACAACAAGAAATGTTTCATAAGGATGAATAAAATTGTGGTAAAACAATAAACCTGTTTTCCTTGTACCCACAGCATAAAGTCGTGAAATCATATTATAAAACAGATTAAAATTACACTTTATAACACTACGCTCAATTAAACCACACATTCACTCGTAACTGGGTCAAGAGCCCATGTCACAAACGGTAAATATTTAAAAGTGAAATTTCGGTTAAAACAAAAAAATATTACGTAAACCAAAACAATTTTAATTAAACAAGTTCTTAGCCCAATCTGATACGGTTGAATGACCGATCACTCCCCGTAACCTTGCCCCTCATGACTGAAATGAAATTTTTTTGCGGTTAGATCAATTGTTAAATGATTTTAGTTTTGTAACGCATTTCACTTCCCACAATATGTCTAGGTAACCAATATTGGCGACCAAGACTGGTAAGGCATCAGGAATGATCTTTCTAGGGCGTGCTTGGTTTTTCGATAGCAGGTAAATGAGACGATAACGCTCTTTTCTACTTATTAGTTCCGGAACAAACTGGTGTCTTGGATTCTGTATGCAATATGCTAGTCCTGGAATCTTAACCCTATAAAATACATACCACATTTTACGTTCAGGGAAAGTAGTCATTTGCTCGTATCTAGAGATACATTACGAACTTTGTCTATTAAGTACGTTACTTTTCAGTCACGCTTGCCGATTTTGGGTGCGTTCGACCTGTTTTTTAACACAATATCCTTGGATCGTTTCTTTCTTGCGAGGTCGACCTCTGTTATGACGACTTACCATGTATATATGACTTAACATTTTCATCAGTAATAATTTCGTCCTACGTGCCCAAACTACCTCAGTCAATAATCATCTAAGCGTTGTGTCCCATTAATCCTATTTCAATATTTTCATTTCGTTAGTCTGGTTCTTCACGATGATATTCAGTTTAACATTTTAGTATACTTTTTAAATCTGGACATCAAATGTTTCTTTTAATGTAATATAGTTATCCAAATAACCATATTTCATTGCAAAATCAATATATGGGACGATAACTGGATCTACATCTGCCGACAAACTTCTTTGTAATTCGGCAGAACTAATCAATTGATTTTCATATGTTTCTCTTAAGCAATATTTTTTTCTTTTCATTTTACATAATTATATTCTCTTTCGAGCCATAGCTCTCGTACATCTGTATACCTACATAATAGGCTAATTCACGCAATAACGCCCCTTAGAGACGCTTAAATTGTAATTATTGTAGTGGCTGAGAAAGTTAACATTTTCTCAGGCATGCTTTCCATTTTTTTTTCTTATGTCATCAATGTGGGAAATAAATCATCGATAGTTTTGTGTTGATTTCTCTGCCGCAACATTTTTTGCAGCTGCATGCAAAAACGAAACCTAGAATTTGGTATTTTGCAATGCAATTATATTATATTTAAAAAATGGTCCATTAAACTTATTTCGTAATTTTCTTTAGAGACCTAGAATATCGTTTAAGTGCTAAAAGTTTGAAATATAACAATGTAATTGCTTCATATCTTTAGTTACTTAGCCTTGAACGTGTGACAATTTCTTGTCAGCCTTACACAAAGCAACAAAAAACAAAATTAACCACTGATTTATTTTAACGAGATAGCATTTAATAGGTACGTGTGACGTTTTTATATAGTGTGGCAATGCCTTACCTACTTATAAAATGTACCTTACCGAACTTTTCATAATAAAATTCATTTTTTCGATAACTTCTGAATTTATGCAATTTTGACGAATGCATTTAGAATCCCTGTCAAATGTGCTTCTCGACTGTGTTATATGTGTACGCTAGTACTATTATCTATTCTGTGGTATTACACACATTAAAGTCAAATCACAAATGCTAATTCACAGGTTTCTTGCCATGACATACCAAGTAATTTTGTAGTCGTTTCGGATAAAATCAGGGTATATATTTACGTTTCCGTCAATCGGCGATTGACAGTATCACACGTACAAACATGAATGAATTATGGTGATGCATGACCTCGTAAACGATAGTACGATTCGATTAGTGATGCTACAAAACGCTACAGTGACATCCCGCATCCCTCTGCAACAACACGAGCATAGCTTGGCTATACGACGTATATATAGCATCGTGTACCTACCATGATCAACATATACTTCGAATAACACCTTTGAGGCCCTTACTCGACACATCTGCAAGTCGGTTCACCTGCTAAAAACGAGACTCTGGTTCAAGATTTTCTTATACCAATAATAAATTACAAGCGGTAACATCCTTCCAAGGGCAAACTGTGTACACGATTGGGAAATCGCTACGAGATTGAAGATGATGATGGTGATGACGAGTAATTACACAAAAGAACACAATAGCCATTAAACATCAAACAGATTTTTTATACATTTTATTATAATAATAAATATTCAGCTTAACCATTTTATAGCAAAAAAATACTTAAAGAGGATAATAAATTTGAAACAACTACATTCCATTAATTAACATAGATAATGATTTGTCAGCTACTTCCCTTAATGGATAAGACTCGTGGGACAGTGTGTCAATGGTTTAATCGAGTTTTTGCTCGCAATAGAGATTAATGAATAGAGGTTCGATTTTGAAGACATTGTGCTCTTTCAACCAAAGATTCAATCACAGCAATTTGAACTGAACAATATAGTTTTGACTCGATTCAGAATAGATCCGTTATATTTCTTTCACTCTCTTACCACCATGACTAAGTTTGATGAGAAGACGGTAACAAGTCTTATAGAAGACGGAACCCACTAATATTCTTTTAGTTTATGATTTCCCAATAGGGCCACCAAATATCAAAGTTGTTTTATTATACTTGCGGCACGCTATGTTGGCCGTTTTGACATATTAACTAAGTTACTATATTGACCGAGTAAAACGATCTAGTCATCTGTAGATGAGTTGATAAGGTAGTAGATAAGGTGGTATTTAACGGCCGTGTAAAAAAAGAGAGAGAGAGAGCAAGCAAGCTCTGTCAAGTTCTCTTAGTACTTAACGGCCATCATACCGTGCTGGTAGTGTAAATATCTTAATTTATTTATTGCATTAGTAATTACTCTTACTTATGTATAATCAACAATATAGCACGCAGATAATGCTTAATGTTACGTATTTAAATCATTTATATTATTATATCGACAAGTAGTTTCTACCAGGTAATATATTTCATTTATTTACTTTGCCCATAAACACTCTGTTGCACTAATGTAATTGAAATCATACTATAAACGCATCAATTTGTACAAGAATAATTAAGTATAATTATTTTATAACATCAAATAAACATCTGTTTCCTACATTCGAGTTTATCACATAGGTACGTCACTTGTAACAAAACTGAATATATAAGAGCATAAAATACAAAAAGGAAAAATATTGGATAAATTAAAAATTGAAAGAAATAAGACAAGGCGACAAGATTGAAAGTCAGACGATATTCGCCACAATCGAAGGTAGCTGTTATCCACGAATAGCACCTGCCAAAAATTTTGATAGGTGCTGTTAATGGACAAGGCTAGGTGCTATTCGCTCAGGTGCTATTCAGCTGGGTGCTTTAAGTGGACTACACAGTTTATTAACCGAACTATAATTCTTCTTCCCGATGCGATGTAACAAATCAAAATTGCTTTAATATCTCGTTTTACAAAAACTAGATGAAAGGTGACGATATGATTTAGTATTAATTTGTCAAAATATTATACTGTCACTAAAAGTTTCATTTACGCCAAGCGAATTCCGATTAATCAATACCAACGGGTTTCTACGTAATCAATCAAAGAATCAAAGAATCAATCAAATGTTAATATCTGAAATGTTAATGGATACACAGTTCTTCACCTTAAATAGAACGATGTTTCACTGACTATCACTAATATTTGGACCGCAAGCGAAAGCCGATACTATCGGTGGCTAAAATTGGGACATGCAATGCAGATGCTGCTTGTTGTGAGCCACTGCAAATGCTTAACGGAATATTTTCGTTTCTAACATTCTGATATTTATCCTAGCAGGATATTTTGGGACATAAATAGACCTATAACAATTTGTTCTTTATCTTTTTTTCTTTATCTACATACATACAATAAATTCAGAAACTGCAATGCCGATTTCAAAAATTCTTTCACCATTGGAAAGCTACGTTCACCCTGAGTAACATAGGCTATATTAGATTTCCACTGGAACGTTTTTACAACCCGTGCCGGGGCGGATCGCTAGTTGTAAATAAAAAAATAGAACCAAATAATTTGTGATAAAATCTGGTATAAAATATTTTTATTTAAATTGACAGGAACATTTAACTTACTGAATATCTGTAAACGTCATAAAACTGTACATCTTAAATCAAACCACCACTAAATTAGACATAAAATAACAACAAGATTGCTGATTTCTTTTGAATAAAAATTAAATAAAAATAAAAATTGTTCGCAAACATAGAACGGGGATACAATATAAAACGAAATAGAAACAAACTTCATTTATCAAGCTCTGGCTACACCAATTAATTTAATTCTGATAGTTTAGAGCCAATCAAACTTTTCAACGGGTGAGATGAGTTACGTTTTTATTCAAATGAAATGTTCGCTTGCTTGACTCATACATTCATACATTTATTAGTTCGTGTATTGTCTAATAGAGGTTCATTGTTGTTTTAGTTTCAGTAATTTGTGCTAAAGGGTTTTTTCATACGACCTTTGAAAAGGTTTAAATAAAATATTGTGAGTAACGCTTAAGGAAACTTTAAAATCTTAATTCTACTACTGATGAAACTAAAAAATAATAAAAGAACTAAAAAAAAGGATCAAGCCCGGGTACGTTTGGTGTTCTACGTACGAGGATTTGATGCAGTTTTTCTCTTGGAATTGGGAGGGCATTTCCATAAAGCTAAGAAGGAAATGAAGTAACTGAACCCCGGACTACGGGATGAAATCTTCATATATCAAAGAACAACAGCAAGATGATGATAACGAAATAAAATATTAGATTTTTTTTTTTCAGGTACTCCTCATAGAAGCCGGTCCAGAAGAGCCAGATGTTACCAGGGTACCAGCTCTTGCGCCCGTGTTAGCTCAGTCCAACATAGACTGGATGTACCGGACTCAACCTGAGAAGCTGACATGCAGGGCCCAGAGAGGACAAACTTGCGCTTGGTTGAGGTATGTATATTAAGACGCACCAAAACGATACGATAGGTTTAATGAGATTCTTAAATTTAAGTTTATTATTATGACGTCAAAATTCTAGAATAGCAGCCAGAACATCATTACAACGTCAAGGCAAGCATTGCCACTGCATTTGCCTAGTGGCTTGAGGTGATTATTGTCATTTGTGACCCCAAAATGTCAGTTAGGTTGAAAAGGCAAACCATAATTAGGCAGGTCATGATACACGACTGCGAAGTATGGCCATTTATAGTATAGGTACATTAGTAGTAGCTTCGTATCACGGAGACATATGCTGCGGCAGATGTACAAAGTCACGCGACGCATAAGGATCGTGAGAAGCTCCTGCCGCCATAGCACACAACGCTGCAAATGACATCGCGTTTAAAATGTAGGAGAGAGACCTTCGCTTGTGCTACTACGATCTGGGATATGCCATGCTATGGGGGTAGTGCTGATCTGGCGTTATAGAAAATGAAATGTGCGCTCATTTTACTACCATGGATTTGAACCATTGGATAATTTCGAAAAATAAGGTCGAGTTCTGAAAAAATCAAGATCAACAGGTGGGTAGTTAGTTAAGATTTTAAAGAAACGCTTAGGATTGAAATACTTTCGCCATTTGACCACGAAACGGGCGTTTTTGCTTAAGATTTTAATTTATGATTTCGAAAAGTCAACTTCTAAGAATTTCAAGAGATGGCTACCGGTACGATTATGTGCTTACTTTTCTAGAATAGTCAAGGAGGTTTCACCATAAAGACCATAAATTTTTCAACTAAGTTGTATATAAACATATTCGCGATATTACATTATGCTTAAGCGTTATCATCTACAGAAACCAACTTTCAACCTTAATCTTATTTAAATCATATGGTACTTTCAAATGAATGATGGAAATATCAGTAAGAGACCGGACGTAGAACATTTTATTCACAAAATGGGTGTAATGTTCTGAGAACAACGATAAGCCTGTAATATTCTACGTGAATTGTTATTTCGTAGTGTATACGAGCTAAGGATTTAATGTTGTGTCTAACGTACCCAATTTTCCTGTTTTACAAATGAAGTTTTAACTAAAGAATTATATTAGGTTTTTACTACCAGTAATCATTTTTAAGTTAGTCTGTTAGTCTTATAAATGATAAATATTTTCTTCTTTCGAAATTGTTATATCTTAGTCTCCGCACTATGCGCGTGATATTCGTAGGTGTGCTTCGTGGAATAGGAAATTAATTATTTTAAATTTTTATTTGAAGCACCTATGGGTGTGCTAAGTGGAAATTAATTATTTGAAAATTTTATTTGTAGCGCACCTATGGGTGTGCTAAGTGGAATACTTTAGGTGTGCTTCGTCTGGGTGTGCTTCAATTGGGTGTGCTTCGAGGAATGCCTCGGTTAGATTATGGAGGATCAAGCCAACATTATCTGGAAACCGTTACACCTGCTGATTGATTCTTTCCTATCGGGATTGGAAGCTCAGATGGCGCAATCACTTCCATAGCAGCCCTAATCCAAAGAGGAAAGTGGAAAAACGCGTGTGCCTGTGGATAATGAAAACTTCTATAAAATTAGAATAAGCGAAAGGTTTGCAATATTTCCTAAGAAAATTATCATCTGAATTTATGGTAATGATAATATAACCTGTTATTGTACAGTATGCTACATTCATATAATAGATTTATTATTAAGGTAATAGAGAATACATATAAAATATATACAACTGGTAATGTATACATGTATTCATACATAATGTATATCAAGTCAAATTAATGTTTACTTTTGTAGGATCTTAGGTATAAATCTCTAGATCTTAGGTAAATGCTTTATCATCTTTGTGTCATTTTAATTTATTTATTTAAATATTTTTACGAATAAACCTTAAATCCGTTTTGGAACCTGGTATGGCCTCCTGAGAGATTAAAATAGAACTAGACATTACGATCTGCTGCAAGTTGTTGCAGTCACTATTATTGCAGGTTGCACTTACCATCTTAATAGTATAGAAGGAAAGTAAATGGGAATTATAAACGATTTTGTCAAATAATTATATATAGTTTATATTTTTGTTTCTTACGTTTGTATTACAGCGGTCGAGTTATGGGAGGTAGCAGTGCAACAAATTTTATGGTATACATGCGAGGTAATAAAAGGGATTACGATGAGTGGGCTGAACTTGGTAATGTGGGATGGAGTTATAGAGAAGTAAGTATTCTCTGATTTATTGGATCTGGGAAATGCTAATTATTATATTTTTTAATTAAAACTCATCAATGGAATTTAACCATGCCTGATGGTAAGCTGAAACTAACTGAAACTAGACTTTAATAAAAATATTTATTTATTTTCAGGTCTTACCTTATTTTAAAAAATCCGAAAACAATCAAAACATTGAAGGCAAAGACAAATATCACCACGGAACCAAAGGGCCTCAAAATGTGGAAAGATTTAGTAATATTGATCAAAATGCCATAATGCTGGTAGAAAGTTTTCGTGAAAAGGGCTTTCCATTGGTAGATTTTAATGGTCATCAACAAATCGGAACTATGATAACACAAACTACATCGAAAGATGGAGAAAGGGCATCAACAAATGTATCCTTCATAAAACCCATAAGATATAAAATATCTAACCTCATTTTAAGAACAAATGCACAAGTAATAAGAATACTTATAGATAAACGTATGAAAGCTTATGGAATAACATATGTGCAAAATGGGTCTTGCTATGAAGTACATGCAACAAAAGAAATAATTATAAGTGCAGGTGCTTTAAATAGCCCTAAAATATTAATGCTCTCTGGCATCGGACCAAAAGATGATTTGAATAAATTGAAAATACCAGTTATCAAAAATTTAAAAGTTGGTCACAATCTACAAGATCATGCAACTACGGAAGCAGTACTCATGGAACTGACTAATAAGACATCTACACTAACTTCAGGGAACCAAATGCTGAAACATATTAAAGAGTATTATAAATCTGGTAACAAATACGATCCACTTTCTGCTACAGGTGTTTTACAAATAACAGCATTTTACAGGACCCAATTAGCTACTACGGATAAATCAGTGCCTGACATACAATTTCATTTTGATGGTAGAAATTCAAAAGAGTTTTATTCAGATCCTACAACATATTTGGCAACCGCCATTTTTCCGTTTTCTGGTTACAACAGCATAAACGTTAGACCTATTCTTTTACATCCGGAAAGTAGAGGAATCTTAACTTTAAACAAAACTGATCCCACTTTTGGTCCACCACTGATTTATCCAAGATTCTTTACAGTTAAAAAGGATTTGGATACTTTGGTAGCAGCGCTAAAGTTTGCGACTAAATTGGAAAACACAAAAGCTTTTAGGGATAATGGCGTGAAGTTTATACGAAAACCAGTGAATGCCTGCTCTCGATATAAATGGGGAAGTTACGCATATTTTGCGTGCGTTATAACGAGATATACTGGAACAATTTATCACCCTTCAGGTACCTGTAAAATGGGTCCTTCTCATGATGAAGGTGCAGTGGTTGATCCTAGACTGAAAGTGTATGGAATTCACAATCTAAGAGTTGCTGATGCCTCTATTATGCCGCACGTTGTTCGTGGAAATACTAATGCACCGTGCATGATGATTGGCGAAAAAGTTTCTGATATGATCAAAGAAGACTGGAATCATATATAAAGATGGTGAAAACAGTACAATTATTTCAAATATTAACGTTGAAACAACAGAATGATAATATTATGAAGGATTTTAATGTAAGTTATTTAGTTTGTAAGAGTCATTAATTATATGAACAGTGTTATAAATGTATATATAAATAAATCCTAACTAAAATACACAATGCTTTGATTTCAATGTCTCTTCATTATAATGAAACCCAAATTAAAATTATTAAATCGGTGAGTAATTAATACAATTCCTGTACATGTTTTTTCCAACTGTTACTAACACTTTTAGTAGATAGTAGATATTGTGTTAATCATGTTTATTTAGACTGTAAATTAGTATTATTATAGTAAATAAATAATCGTTTGCGAATAAATACTGGCGAACAATTATCATATTATCCTAAATAAATAATGTAGATAAATAGTATTGTTTAATTTTCTATTCATGCACTGGTTTAGTGAAACATTAAATTTTAGAACATATTATTTTTTAAATATAAACTTATAGATTTAAATGCTTCAAGTGGACTATTTAGAAACTATTTTTATTCGCGATAATAGGTTCGCTTTAGTCAAATTGTAGGATACCCATGTATTTTCCTGGTTTTTTCCATAAACCATATGTTTTATTCAAACAATTACAAATATTGCTTCTAGTTATCACCGTTACATTTCAGGGTTTTAAATAACTATTAGTGCCTATGTAAAGGTGCAAATAATGCCTTTTCATGGAAATAAAACTCAACTTTCGCATAAACTGCACTGACTTCAAGCACATGCACATTCAAACAAACTAATCAACATTTTAATTAGTTTGAATGTCTAAACTACACTAAAATTTTATGTCAACTTACAGAAGACAATTAATAAGATTTAAGTCTATGTTACTTAGCAGATATTCAATTAAAATAAGCAATCACTTTGGCAATTTTAAAGCTTCATCTGTTCCACTATTTTATTAATTTTAGGTATAAATATTTTATACTAAATATTATAATTCCATAAATTTCGTTCGAAAACTTTTTAGAAATTCACTTTTTCTAGGTAATTAATTATTATTTTATACACAATTCATTTTAATTATCAGTTTTTCCTGAATATATCTTAAGCTTTTAGTTTTAGAATAAAATTGACCTTCTATCTTTTATTGCTTGTACCAGTCAAAAATTTTACATGATTATGTCTACTGTTACTGACAGCTTTGAAATGGAAAAATACCCATTTTGACACTTGACATGAGAGTTGGCAGGGGAATGTTTTTTTCGGTAACAAAATATTCCGGGTTACGGAATCAAAATTTTCATTCCAACGTTTTTTTTTTAAATGTATAATGTTTAACTAAGGTGCTTAATAGAGACGATGGCTTAGAGCAATTAGATGTAGTATACGAACATAAACACAGCCACGCACCACCCCGCACACACGTCACTAAAATGATTTTAATATAAAAATATGGTAAAAGCTTTCGGTAAGAAAGATACAGAGTGGACAATTCGATAATTTCATCATATTATGGCTAACTTGGTAATTTGTAACTGACTTCGCAATTTTTTGACATTAATGTACTAGCCTAAGCCGGTGGCGCCTGGGTGGATGTCGGTTATTGCCTTATAGGCCTTATCTCTGGTACTTCTCTACCAAGACCTCTCAAACAAAAAACTGCATTAAAATCCGTTTAGTAGTTTTTGTGTCCATTGCGAACAAACAGACAGGAATTCCGAAAATAAAAAATATTTTCAGAATCGGTAACCTAATATTTATATCAAGTATTGTTTTAAATATTTCCAATGTACAGACACGACCACTTAAAAATTATACTAGGATAGTATAAATAACGATACGAATCACATTTACGTTTAGATTTGATCTTTGATACTGGTTTGTGTTAATTTGTTGATTTATAACAAATTGTTCAAGTTGAACAAAGACGAAGACCAGAAACGACTGAGAGCTTCAATCCAGTACGCTGTCTAATCCGTAATCTGTCTTGAGAAAAAAAAACGTAATGATAGTGGTGGAATATTTTCTCTTTTATAAGTCTAAATAAAGTCCGCGATTGTATGCCTACATTATCTATTACTTAAGAAAGGCTTGCTAAAGCCATTTCAGGTTCTAAAAAATGGTTTCAATTTCGATACATAGTTATTGAAAAGCTATTTTAGTTGAATATATTATTGATATTATTAGGTACAAACCTAACCTCTGCTGCGGTCGAGCGTTTGGTTGCCAATTCAGAGGTTGTGGGTTTGATTCCCGCTCAGTGCATATACATTTACATATACATGGAAGTATGCATGAATATGTATCCTATTGATTAGGGTGTTTATTGCATAGAAACATTAAGGTAGGTGTAGGTAAGAGAATATGAAAGCTATAAGCATGCTATAGGTATAACAATTTACACCTATAACACATTATCATAGTGCCAGCGCCTGCACAACATTAAAAACCTCTATATCAGTGTTTCTCTACTATATTATGCATGTATTGTGCATATAAACCTATCTTTTGAATCACTCTATTAATTTCGCTTCAAAATCTGTCACTTATTTTTAAAGATCTAAGCATACATAGGGACAGACAAACAGACAGCGGGAAGCGAATTTGTTTTATACTGTATAGTGATAATGTTCTTTGCATATAGTATTGAAATTGTACTATATTTTCCTTTATATCTGCCCACTTAATGCTTACCTGTAACTGTGACCGAAAATCAATAATAAACTGACATATTTGTTCATAAGTCATCAATTTATAGTATCCATATATTAAACACGGTGTATATTTTAAAACGAGTCAGTATAAGGTCAGGTAACCCAACTAGTTAACGTTGCATCAAAACGTTCTTAGGAGACACAACTTTTTAAGATATTCTAATGACCCGACCCCAATACCCTGTATATTTCATAACGTCGCATGAAGCCTCACCAACTTCTTTGAGTCCCAAACCAACCACATTGCAAGCCGCTAGTGTGTAGCGGCAAGACGAATAAGATACAAATTACTTAAATATAATAACTAACATAGGACCACGGCTGCACAGACCATGACCCACTTGTTAACATGTGCTGCATGCCCATATACTTGTATACCGAAAGGTTATTATGAACACCTTCGAGATGTAACCCAGGTAGCAGCACACTAGAAAAAAATTGCTTGAGGGTTGTAGAGGAGTCTTCCGATCTCGAGTTCTTCAAAAGGAATGTGAAAAAGCATCTGTCAAGGTAAGGACCACCATTTTGGGGTTCTCATCATCTCGATTGGTTATCCTTATCATCTAGATTTCACCCTACATTCTTACAATCCAGTAGGGTGCAGTCGATTTATGGACATTATTCAATAGAAGAAATTCAAGCTATACTATTGGACTATATAATACTATATATTATACAAAATGTCTTCTACTTTTTCATCATCTTAGTGTTAATTCCAGTCGCAGCTTTCAGCTTGGAGTCTGGGGTCCGCTTTTAACATTCTGACTGTGGATTTGGTTAAACTTCGATATTATCTATGAAGCAACTGCCACCTGACCTCCACAACCCAAAGGCGATATTGAAGCATTGCAGTTAGACCAGTTGTTGAACTTTTTTGGGCTCCAATTACCAGTAACGACAGCCATAGATAATAATATGGCAACCGGGACCGACGGCTTAATGTGCTCTTCGAGGCACGACCAGACCAATGCGAATACCTACTCATATTCATGTATACAAATATTTGCACTAAGCGGGTATCGAACACGCGCCACCTGCGTAAGATTTTCAGATAGTAATTATAAATTGGGAATAACACCAAACGTCCTAAGAGCGTTTTCACATTGTCCGATATCCGATATCCGACATCCGATATCGGAGGAAGTCAAATGTATCTCTTTCACATTGTTGGGCCCGATATCAGTTATCGGAGCCAAAACCACTGTTTTAGCCCGAAATCGGATCACAAAGAGACTAAAACCTTAATGACATTTTCTTATTCACGTGTCTTTTCGCCTTAATTGATGACGCTGATCATGAACATAAGATAAAAAGACTCGCTACCATGTCATGTCAACTCATGTCAAGGTCGAAAATGCTTGCACTTTTTATTTAATTGTTTTCATCCCTAGCATCCCTAACTAATCAGTGCTTCCGAGCAAATGACCGTCTCGGGCCGATTTTATTGGATAACATGTGACAATGTGAACAGCTCAAGGTGTCGGCTATTAGCGTCCGACACCGATATCAGATGAATGTGAAAACGCTCTAAATGTAGCCAAGAAAGCAACAAATAACACAGAATTAACAGTTTTCAAATACATCCACAAATAATAGAGTAGTTTGTCTCCAAACATATGCCTAAAAACCAGATTGACGATTTTTAGTTCTCTCAACTCGAAATAGAACAAAACTGTTATTTTTAATTTTAATTTGCACGTATTTTAATATTTAGAATAATATTGTAGTGTATTTGTTTCAGTATAATCGTTTTCATCTCCACCATTTAGTTTTTTTTATCATTATTACGCACATGACATAGTACGTATTTAGATTCTACGCACAAAAATTTATGTTTTTCTTAATAGTATCTTACTAGTAGGTAGTAAAAAATCAAAATTGTTTGTGAACATTACGAGTTTATTGAAACGTAATGGAAACAGACGCCAACTCAACAGGGATATATTCGAATATATCCATTGAAATAGATATAAAACATAAAACTTATGTTACTACTAGTGTAATAACACGGTGGTTTAAAATGAACTCGTAGTTTTGTATTCATAAACAAATTTTGTCATAAGAATGGTAATACACACACGAGCAGAATTAGCGGAACACAAAAAAAGGAGAGTATAAAATAGTTAGCTTTGTTTTTAAACAAATAATAATTAAAAAAGAAACAACACTTAAATTAACATGTTTTGACATTAATTTGAAACACATACTTAAAGTTTAATAAAAAAACTTAACTAAACAAAATGCATTTTTCATAGATTTCGTAGTGACAGAGAAACAGTTGAAATTTTTAGATTTTATGACGGTTTAAAATTAATTTAATGAATGTTTAATAACGAGTGTTTCCCCCTCGTGCCCTGATTAACCCAGATATTACTGAAACTATTTTTTGTTTGCGATTGCAATGATTTTTGAGTATGTTTTACTTTACTAATATAGTATTATTGGAAAAATATTTGAAAAAAAATCTTTGGTCTGGAAAAGCCGGAAAACAGGTGGCGTTATAACGCCCGGTAGTACTATCGGCTACCAAAACCAGACATTTTTGGAATGAAACGGAACACCGAATGCTCGTTGAATGTATTATGTAACGCTTACAATAGTTTATTTATCCAAAAACTCAACATAGATATGATAGGAAACAAATCATTTTTGGGTGTAAAGTAAATGTACTGACATTTACGATACATGAATTTGGTTCTTTTTTTACAAGTAGTTCACAGACAAAGTTTTCGGACTCCTCACTTTTTGAAAATGTACCTTCATAATACAATCTCTGCTGGAGCTCTTAGTTGGGAACCTGTAAAGGAGTAAGGACATTGCAATACATTGTAATTATTACAGTGATTGTAATGAAATACGTAATATGCTCAAAAGCAATATCAAACCTGGATGATTATATTTGTAATGTTACAAATTCTTCATCGCCGGCATCCTCATCTGTTATTTCCGTATTTGGATTTTCCGGTGGAAAAATGGTAATCCCACTGGGCAGGTCGTCATCAGAATCTAAAGTTTGTAATGGATGTAGGACACGACGGTATTTCCATCCACTTGAGCAGTATGATTGAGGAAGTGCCTTCGCTCCGTGTTGTGTTCCCGGCGGTGAGTGGGGTAGCCAGAGCTCACTGGAGGGTTATGTGCTGTCAGTGAGATGACTAAAAACTTGTCCTGCTATGTCATCTACACTGACAGCACAAAAGCACTCTACGTTTACAGGGTCAGTAGCACGAGTGTGACTCCCCTGGTGTTAAACACGTCCATAGGCCACGGTAAACACTTTCCATCAAGTGGGCCGTGTGCTTGTCTGCAGCCTAAGTGCTATAAAAAAATTTCTTCAACTATTTCGTCGAGGTGCAAAGGTCTTTTCATCAGTGATCTAAAATTTTATAGTAATAGTAAATAGACGTAAATTTTACTACTGGGCGTTATAACGCCATCAGTTTTTAGAAACGAAAATTTGAATGAAAACCTGTGATATCTGAACTTATTTTATCTCTAATTTATATTACAACAGCAACACTTTACGATATTCTACGTTATAGTATTTATTACATAATTCATGTACTTTAAAACTTACTTATTTGAAGCCATGACGAAAAGCAAATTCACTGTTCTTTTAAAAAATGTCAGAATTTCTAAATAATGCACGCACTGTAACATATAGTACTACCACGCTATAGAAGGACTACTTCTGATTACGGTAATGTAAGATGATCTTTGGTAGTACAAAAATAAACATATAAATTTGGCGGGTAAGGTTTCCATCCGTCTGGGCATGCTGCGAAAAATCTAAGAAAATGCATTTTGTTTTGTTAAGTTTTTTTTTTATAAAACTTTATGTATGGTGTTGCAAATTAATGTCAAAACATGTTAATTTTACTATTGTTTCATGTATAACTATTATTCGTTTAAAAATAAAGCTAACTACTTTATACTCTCCTTTTTTTATGTTCCGCTAATTCTGCCGGTATGTGTATTACTAGATACTATTGAATATTACAAAATACAAATAATTTTAATTGAATATACCATAATTACAGAGGAAAGACAATGGGTGGATCCAGTGCACTAAATTATATGATCTACATAAGAGGTAATAGACGAGATTACGATGCCTGGGCAGAGCTCGGTAATCACGGATGGAGCTATGGAGAGGTCAGTACATCATAATTAAATATTTTATTATTCCTATATACATATACTCACTCACGCCTGTAAATCCCCGAAGGGGCAGGCATCCCGAAGAGGGCCAGACCGAGAGGAATGGCCCTTGGTCAGCCGGGGTGCGAGGGATATGTCGCATGACAACCTCACCTTCGGCCTAGCACTACGACCCAGAGACGGCGTGTGGTTTAGTCGGTTCGAGTCTGACATAACCTCCCCCTCCGGCTCCGGAGGGGCGGGTATCCGTAAGGATTTCCCGCACGTATAAAAAAAGGGGCAGGCATAGGTGTATAAACACATTTCGCAAACTAGAATTTTAGGTCTCTCGTAATAGGGGGCGATTCTATTGCCGTCTAGATGGCTGTATGTTTACTGTTGGATGGAGAACAACACTATCTCTTCGTTTTATATAATTCGACAATGATATGGTGTTTTATGGTGGTTACCGTTGTAATCATCCTATGTCAAGGCACCAAATTGTAGTGACCCCCGGTCCTAGATCACGTCACCAAGATGTAATGTCCTGGTCACGCGGGACCAAATTGTAATAAACACTGCCTTAACCATAGTAATCCTGGTGAGTGGCAGCAAATTGTACCGAGATCCTGCGTCACAGCTCCAATACGTAATAAAGCGGTGGTCATACCCGCCGCATTTCACCACACTAAATAAATCGTCTATATTGTTAATTCTACTTTGGCCAATGATCGTATAATGGTCAGAGGAGACCCTAGATGAGCCCGCATATCCCGGATCCTATAGAGTTCTAGGAATGCTGGTATTTATAAAATGAAACATTACTATACAATTACTTAATTCTACCCCCACTTACTTTAACTGATTTATGTTAAGGTACAACAATTTCTCAATGAATGAGTCTCTCATAAATAATTTTCTCACAAGCAACCTACAACCGTACTAGATCCTAACACTGCCCTAATTACTACTACTGTGGCAAACAACCCGAATAACTTTATTGATCTAACCTTTTACATTGTCGACTTAGTGTTGCAAGCCTAACACTGCCCTAATCACTACTACTGTGGCAAACAACCCGAATAACTTTATTGATCTAACCTTTTACATTGTCGACTTAGTGTTGCAAGCCTAACACTGCCCTAATCACTACTACTGTGGCAAACAATCCGAATAACTTTATTGATCTAACCTTTTACATTGTCGACTTAGTGTTGCAAGCCTAACACTGCCCTAATCACTACTACTGTGGCAAACAACCCGAACAACTTTTGCTCCCCATAGGCATATACTTTGAATTTGTTAGTTTTTGTTTCCCCGTTGGCGTATACTTTGAATTTGTTAGTTTTTGTTTCCCCGTTGACACATACTTTGAATTTGTTAGTTTTTGTTTCCCCGTTGACACATACTTTGAATTTGTTAGTTTTTGTTTCCCCGTTGACACAGGCTCCACCAATCGCCGTGTGCAGTGGGATACTACCAACTTTAAATATCCCCCCTCTATCCTTTTGTAAGCACGTAGCCCCAAATGGAACTTACGCGCCTTTAGAGAGTAGGGTAGCTGACTCGTATTTTCCCTCCCCCAATATCTGAATCCAGACAAATGTATACGTCTAATTAGACTTGAATTAGAAAGGCGTTGCCAATTAATTCTAATTCAAAATAAGATTATTTCTTTCACAATATTGTCAAAACATAGTATGACTAGTACAGATTCAATGAATAGTTTCATGTCGTAGCGCGGTCTGATGACCAATCCATCAAATGAGATTCTGTGTCCAAAATAGGATCTTTAACATGTCAGAACTGACTCATACTTGTCACGTGCATAAACGAGATCGATATAGTGTCCCTGGTGTAGAAGACAGCCATATCTAGGGTCAATTGCCCAAATCAATTAAGGTTCGATACAAGTTCCAAATTAGGAAAGCGCTCTGCTAAGGTGAGCTAGATGTACCTCGCCAAAATGATTCCTCGGCTACGACGCTCCGAGTAATAAGTATTATTTATAGCATAGTATTTTATTCAAAGTCAATTGGTAGATCAGTCAAACAAACTTCTCATTTCGGAATAATTTCCATTACGAATTTGATTAATTATGATGTGGGTGGATTTAAAATATGTTATGCCACCAATCTGAGTTTCATTGAGACCATACTAAGTCAGTTGCTAGGCAAGTAGAACATTAGCAACGCGGTCCAACGACGGCTCGCTTATAGGTCTAATCCGAATACAACGAACGCCTACTAAAATATACAACACGATAGCCCGTATACAATTTACTCAAATCACGATTTCACCACGGCATTAACGCACGAAAAACCTTAACTAAATCAATCACAAGCATCACCAAGGAATGATATGTCACATCACCAAGCAAAGGCCCGATTAGCTCAGAACCGTTACAATACTAGTCCTTACTAATACACTTCCTAACCTATTCCCATTGTGTGAGTGCCTACTCTACCCCCAACTTAGAACTTCTGTTCAACCAAAACTAGGTGTAACGTCACCTTATTTACATTTAAACGTGTGGTGTGTTGTGAGCCTATCATGTATTGATGGTATTCCATCAACACTCCTGCTCTGCTAAGGGTGCAAGCTAGTTAGGCTTGACTGGCCTATCCTCATAACTGTGTGCTTGCTCCAGTCCACGAGCCGAAGCTCAGGGATGTGAACTGAAACCCTAACGAGATAATAGTTAGTGTATATATAAATAGATATATAAGACTGAACTGCGAGCTCTGTAAGTTCTGATCCAGGCCCAATTGGACGGTTCCACTTCGACGGTACCTACCCATCACAGAACAAACAGTCACCCACATTCAGGAAGCTTTTCCGATCCCGTTTCCACAGGTAAAATCGGAATGCCGCCCGCTTCAAAGGTTACCGGCCCCTAGCTATTCAGATAAATATGGAGTTGTTGCCACCGTTAGGTATCCCTCCATAACCAGGCACATCGCCATGGGTTTCCTACGGGAGAACTAGCTAAAACACCGCAGTGCTACCCTCAACTACTAACATAACAAAAGATGATAAAACGACAGCAATGACTTTACGAATGCACTGCCAGACTCAACAGCACAAGACAGTAATAATACGCATACATTTACACGTACTATCCCTGCCCAATGTAAGGTGTCTTCATTTTCGTAAAGGCCCTAAGTCCTGCTCCGATCGCGACCCATCCCAATATTCGACGCGAGAACTAGCCTACCCCACGCCCTAGTCGTAACAAATCTTAATCGCGCACCCTTGTACGTATCACGCCCAACCACACACAAAATCAAGATTTACAATTAATTTCAACAATTTCAACATAATAAAGATGATAAAACGACCGTAAGGACTTTACGAATGCACTGCCAGACTCAACAGCACAAGACAGTAATAATACGCATACATTTACACGTACTATCCCTGCCCAATGTAAGGTGTCTTCATTTTCGCAAAGGCCCCAGGTCCTGCTCCGATCGCGACCCATCCCAATATTCGACGCGAGAACTACCCCACACCCCAAGGTTTACAATAAATTTCGACAATTTATAATTTTTACAGAATTATAAAACTCTCGGCGGTACATTGGAAAAACTCTAAACTGTTCGCGTTAAACAAAGATAGCTAGTAATTCGTTTATTACACAACACCGGCAACAATTTCATATAATTCACAAAAGGAATTTAACACTATTTCTTTACAACGATAGAAATATATAACTTACAAAGACAGTCCGCCGAGCCGTTCCCCTTTTAGCTATCTGGATCGAATGAATGACGAAAAAAAGTCCCCCCGCCTCCAGAAGACCCATCTTTTAAAGGCGAGGTCTCCCTTCTCTAAACTAACCTCGCCGTTTCTAGAACTACACATCATCCTTCATCCAATCGTGAGCTATTTCCGGCAAGCCGCCTCAGCGAATTTGCTCCTTTTTTATAAAAACTCCTTAATTCATATGATTGGAATAAGAATAATCCAAGATAATGTCTAACTAATTTTCCAGTTAATTATTCGTATACTAATATTTAGAATTCGCGACTAGTGCAATATCACAGAACATGCAGCCAATAGAGATTCCTGGTTACATCAACCGCAGGATCAGTAGCAGTTGATGTTAAATCTTATTTCAATTTTTTTTTACGGATAATCTTACGTTATTTCGCTACCAATAAGACAAACATGGAATTTAATTTATTTACAATAAAGGAAATGGCTCAATCGCAGCGCCATCTAACAACCCTCTTAAATACCACACCCATTTTTTTGAATTTTGAATTTTAGCTCCATCTACCCATCTAATTGTGAACTACTTCCACTTAACGACTGCAGTCCGTTACATCCCGACCCCCGAATCTTTATGAAGGTACATTCTCTTTTTTTTTTTTTTTTTTTTTTTTTTTTTATGACCGGAATAAAGATTCTACTAATTTTAATACAGAACAATAAAAGACAACCTGATTTAAACCTCACACGGGCTGCAAATCGAGGTGAAGATACTTCTTTACCCACAGGCCCCCCTTTTTTTTTTGTATATTTCCCGCTTAGCTAGAATCCAGTCATCCCACACATTAAGTGTCTGTGTAGTTTAACCATATCAAGACAAACCACTTCTCAGTCCCGATACCAAGCTTGATAGTAGTCCCGCAACACAAACTATCTCCTCGAACCAGGACATGACAGTCTAAAGCAAGGAAAGCCTGGTTGTGAGGCAAGCTCAGTCCTAGCGACTCAGAGTAAAAGTTTGTGGAGCGAACCTATCTTACGTTCTTCCACAACCAATTACCCCATCCCCCAATAATAAAGTCACCCCTTAACAGCCGTCAAACATAGTAGGTGCAAACGGTCCACCCCACTTGGCTCGAAACCCAAAAGCATTTGCCCCGAAAATGGCGCATGTACAGTGTAGCTCGTTATAACCTAACTTTTTTTTTTTTTTTTTTTTTTTTTTTTTTTTTTTTTTTTTATTTTATTTTTTTTTTTTTTTTTTTTTGGTAAAGCCACCCTGCTCCCCACCATCTGACGGGATGAGAACATATTTCGTTAACAATTTAGGGTGAAAGTGACTAATGTGAAACTAAGTGAAAATTACTATGATCAACTCATTCACATGATGGACTACTGCTCATACTATCAGATGGGCTTCACCCTATCCACCAAATTTATTGATCACATTTTTTTTTTTTTTTATATATTTATCCTCAGACCAGATCTAAATTATTAATTGAATATAATTTTAAATCAATCCTACTTACTAGTTCTACTTAACTAACTACATTACTTAAATCTACAAATTCTTACATACTAAGTAAAGTAATTGCAAAATCTAATCAACAATTCAAGCTTAAGTTCACGAACCTTCTCTTCTCTTCCCGATCCAGCCCCAGCCTACTGCGTATAATATCTAGACAGATGTATAGTATTGAACTTCCCCCGAACCTCATTAGTTTGGGGGTCTAACAAAATGTACACATTTTGGTAAGGATTTCCCGCCACTACGTATGGACCTTCATACAACGCCTCAAACTTCTTGGTTACCTTTAATCTCGCGCTAGATTTATTTAACTTCCTAATTTTTACTAAATCGCCGACCTGATATTCAATCAACCGATATCTACCATTAAACTTTGCCTTCCGTTTTTCCCCAGCCTCTTGTAGATTCTTACGCGCTATCTCCCTGACTTTCTGTACGTCTAGCTCTCCATTACTCCTACCTATAATTTCGTCAAACGACAACCTCGTAGAAGTTCCGTACATTATCTCACAAGGGGTAAATCCTGTGCTTTCATGATAAGTGTTATTATATAGCTCCTCCAACTTGGGAAGAGTCTTTACCCATCCTTTGTGATTCGTGCTATTATATGTCCTAAACAAACGCCCTAACTCCCTGTTGACTCGCTCTACTGTATTTGGTCGTGGGTTCCTAACCGTAGTGTATACCACTCTAACCCCCAACGTTTCCATGCCCTCTTTCCACACTCGACTAGTGAACTGGGTCCCATTATCCGACATTATCGCCTTCGGCTTTATTATGTCGAAGAACCTCTTTGCCTTATTAAACACTGCCACCGCCGTTGCCTTCTTAAGCTCAAAAAATTTGACAAACTTACTAAACGAATCCTGTAGAACGAGTATATAATTCATTCCAAATTTACCCGTAGGGAGAGGCCCGTATATATCTACCATCACTAAATCGCCAATATCTCTTGTAATTATTGAACAGCATGGGCCTACTTTGTTTGAATTAGAATGCTTTGTTAACTGACATACGTCACAAGTCCTCACTAAACGTTTCACACTCTTAGTTAATCCTTTCCAATAAAACCGATCCCTTATATACTTTATCACCTTGTAACCTCCCTGATGACCCATTTCGAGATGTACTTGCCTAACTAATCCTTCCCTAAGGACATTTGGTAAGAAAATGACTTGTCCCCTTTCACCCCCCTTATCTATATACAAAACGTCATTAATCAATCTACACCTACTCGCCAAACCCGCTAACTCTCCTCTTGTGCTGGCCGTACTTATCTGATTAATTAACCTACTTATCTCTACATCAGCCCTTTGCAATTCAGGTAGTAGTTTTAATTGGTTCAGTAATTCTTTATTTCGTTGCGCTTCCATATATAGGATGCTCGGTGACCTAACCTTTTCTTCCTGCAAAAGTTCCCCTTTAGGAGGATAGCGCGACAATACGTCCGCGACCACATTATCTCTCCCTTTAATATGTTGTATTTCATACTGAAAATTCTCTAAATAGTTAATCCACCGAGTTACCTTAGCGTTATATAACCTCCACGTCTTGACAAATGCCAAAGCCTTATGATCCGTCCTAATAACTACCCTAGCTCCCCTCAAATACGTTTCGAATTTCTCTAAACAACAGATTACTGAATAGAACTCCTGTTCAGTCACTGTCCAATTTAATTGAGCCCCCCTTAATGCCTTACTATAAAACCCCAGCACCCTCTGCTGATCATCATCGCCTACCTGATATAAAACCCCTGCTAATCCCACCTTAGAACAATCCGTTTGCAAATAGAAAGGTTTAGTAAAATCCGGATGATGCAATTGGATAGTTTCTAAGAACAAAGCTTTAATTTGTTCGAACGCCCTTTGTTCGAGTTGACCCCAACCCCAGCCTTTACCCTTCTTCAACAAATTATATAATGGTTGCGCTTGAATATTAAAGTTAGGTATAAACTTCCTATAAAAATTACATAACCCCAAAAATGCCCTCACATGCTTTATCCTTCTAGGTATCGGAAACTCTTGTATAGCTTTAACCTTATCTGGGTCAGTGTGTAATCCCTGAGTAGAGATGATGTAACCCAACATCCTCACTTCCTTACAACAAAACTCACATTTCTTTAAATTACACGTTAAACCTGCCTTTTGCAATTTACCTAAGACTATGTCCAAATGTTCCAAATGTTGTGTGAATGACCCTGTCGTTATTATCGCTAGGTCATCTAAATAATTAACACAAAATTCCCTGACCTCATGTCCTAATATTATATCCATGGCCCTACTAAAACTTCCCACGGACGTTTTCAACCCTTGGGGCAACACATTATAAACGTAGGACTTCCCATTGAAGGTGAACCCCGTATATTTTTTACTATTCTGCGTAATAGGTATTTGGAAATAAGCATTATTCAAATCTACTACACTTATATAGTTAGCCCCATGGAAGGAATTCATGACATCAATCTGTAGTGGTGGTTTCTCCGTTTCTGCCACCATATATTTATTTATCTCTCTAGCGTCTAATAACACTCTAATCGAATCATCTCGCTTAATCGTAAAAGTCAATGGACTACAATAAGGAGTTGCAGATCGACTAACTATCCCCAAATCTTCCATTTCCCTTAGCTTTTCTTCTACTCTCCCCCTATAAGCATATGGCACCGGATAATTTTTCTTAACAATAGGTACATCTGAACACATCACTATCTCGTGCTGATAGCAGTTCGCTTTCCCTAAACGCGAAGTGAACACACCCTTATATTTATGTAACAATTTTAGCAAGCTATTCCTCTGTTCTGTCTCTATAGCAACTCCGGTCTCTAGACTTGTCCAGACTAGATCATTAAACTCGCTACAACTATCCATGGCTGATATTAATTCCTCACTCTCCCTTAGGTCGGCTCCCTTTACTTGCTCTAAAAACGGTATTACCTCTCTTTGCCCTGCCTGATCCAGAACTAAACCTCTATCTATTTTTCCCGTGTTGATAGTTACTTCATTCCCCTTTAACCGATCAAATCCTAAAATCAACGAATTAACTAGGCCTGGAACTACTACAAACCCCATATTTTGTACACACTCTCCTAGCTTTAAAGGCAATAGAACTATTTTCTTAATCTCTCCGCTCCTATGACCCACAGCTGTCTTAATTTTAAAGGGTCTAATCGGCATCCACGGTATTTCGCGACTCCTATCCGACCTCAGTACATCCCAGAATTCCTCTGAGATGCTGGTTATATCACAACCAGTATCCACTAATCCTATAACCTCATGATCAAAAATATGCACTATTACTTCTGAACTAAAGGTTCCCTCATCGCGTTCTGTAGACCTTTCATCAAATACCGCCTCTATCGACCCAGGATCGCCTTGTCTCAAAAGTTTCTGTTCAATATTTAATTTAATCACATCAACTATTTGTTTATCGATAAAGAGACTCTTTGGTTCTACTGTTCCAAAACCCAATCCCTCACGTATACCACGAGTAGTCATCTTCGCCACTAGCGGCGCCCTAATACCGTTTCCTACCTTACCTAAAGCTAGCCCTGGATTCCAACCCATTTTGATCATCATATCTAACGCTGCGCTCCCTGTGACTGAGGCTAGATCGGGAACAGAACTTCCAGCCTCTACTAGTTTAAACCTGCGGGTGACGCTAACGCCGATGTATCACTCCGCACTACCGTTGCCACCTGCTCACCAGACGGTCGAGTTTTGCTTGGCTTAGGCCAACTGCGATAGTCCTGACGAGAATCCTTAGCCCTTTTCTCCGGTATCCTCTTCTCGCCGCCAGAGGTTGGAGTTGATACAGCCTCTTGCCGAGCTATATCGTCCATCCCTCTCAAAAACTCCGCTGTTTCAATGATGTTATTCAGCTTGGACGTATACCATCCCTGTTGCACATACTTCGGAAACTGCCTAATTATGTCCCCAATCAGTTGTTTCTCGGAAAACTTATAAGTTAGCATCTGAGCCTTCCCGGTCAATCTTAGGAAATGGCCTAACATAGTAGGCGACTCCGCTTTATTCCAAACTCCATGCACTATAGACCGGCGTAATTCGTTCTGTTCGCTTTCTCCCCAGAAGGTAGCCAAAAAGTCCGCCTTGAAGTCTTGCAATACGCTCCAACGACACTTGTAAACTCTTGCCCACTCTCTGGCTTCACCCACTAGACATTCTTGTATCAAGTCTAATTGATTGCCGTCCCGACCGACCTTTCCCAAATATGTTGTTAGGTCTTCCAAAAACGTCACCGGATGCACATCGACTTTGTCTCCGAACTTGGGCTTCTCGAACGTTACATTTCTCACATGGTAGTTTATGTTTCTAGGTAACTCCGAGTTGACACACTCTACGAAGATCGAGGGTTCCCCATTTTCCCTTAATCTAGGAGAGTCTGTATATAGTTGTTGATTCAATTCCGGATTAGCCTGTTCCCTAACCACAGACAACGCTTCTGTGGGCACTGCCCCCCATTCGCGACTACTTCCGCTTCTGTCTGCTGGAGAAGCTCTTGTCTCACTCATCTCAGCCCTTAACGTCTCCAATTTTGCAGCTAAATCTTCTATAGTACGATTCAACTTCCTATACCGAAGGTTAGCTAAAGAAGTGTTCACATTCACACTTCTCCCCTCCGGTCTCCTTCTAGCTTCAATTGTCCGTCTCACACGCCTAGATGTGGTAGGTACAGGTTCATTGGGCGTCGTAGTTTGCCTTACAGGACTAGTCGTCCCTTGCTCACTTGTCCTGTTTTCCCCATAACGGGCAGGCGCCCGCCTTTTCCTGCTCGGCTTATCCATACTATATTTATCACTGATCGAACACTCAAAGAACACTACACGTAACGATTCGTCAATACAATCACTATAAACTCCCTTTTAACTTATAAATTTGAACACCACTTTCAGCTAAGACTCACGGCTCATAACCGGAACTATATATACACGATAAGTTAACAAATAATACATTATAGTGTTAACTGTTGGTTGGGATGCCTCACTGTCATACAATGTTGCACTCCAACGATATGTGTAGGTATTTCAATTCAATAAATGTTTCTCCCGAGTTCGACCTACTCAAGTCTATAAGATACTTAATATCGACCCCCCAACAATTCGACTGATAACATCCTAACCCAGACTTTACGACCCCCCATTGTTTATTATTCTCACCATTTTTCATTTTACACTAAATTCACCCCAGCATAATTTCCTAGAGACCCTTACCTATAATACAGCAACAAATTGTACGGTATGCAACATACCGTACTCCTACCCTCAACTAACCCACAACAAACAAACACAATGCCAACGACCGATGGTCAGAATATAGTGTCTATCCCGAACACTGCAACGAAATTGTCCCAGACTCTGATCTCAGGTCTCGGCTCCAAATCGTACTGGCGCCTGACCTTCCAACCTATCCCCGGGTAGACAAAATGTTACCATCCTGGTTACCGACACCAAATTGTGGTGTCGTCCTGGCCACCAGGCATTAACTTGTAGTGCGTAGTCTTGATCCACGTCATCAAATTTTAACGTGTAATCCTGGCTTACGGCCCCAAATTGTAATCATCCTATGTCAAGGCACCAAATTGTAGTGACCCCCGGTCCTAGATCACGTCACCAAGATGTAATGTCCTGGTCACGCGGGACCAAATTGTAATAAACACTGCCTTAACCATAGTAATCCTGGTGAGTGGCAGCAAATTGTACCGAGATCCTGCGTCACAGCTCCAATACGTAATAAAGCGGTGGTCATACCCGCCGCATTTCACCACACTAAATAAATCGTCTATATTGTTAATTCTACTTTGGCCAATGATCGTATAATGGTCAGAGGAGACCCTAGATGAGCCCGCATATCCCGGATCCTATAGAGTTCTAGGAATGCTGGTATTTATAAAATGAAACATTACTATACAATTACTTAATTCTACCCCCACTTACTTTAACTGATTTATGTTAAGGTACAACAATTTCTCAATGAATGAGTCTCTCATAAATAATTTTCTCACAAGCAACCTACAACCGTACTAGATCCTAACACTGCCCTAATTACTACTACTGTGGCAAACAACCCGAATAACTTTATTGATCTAACCTTTTACATTGTCGACTTAGTGTTGCAAGCCTAACACTGCCCTAATCACTACTACTGTGGCAAACAACCCGAATAACTTTATTGATCTAACCTTTTACATTGTCGACTTAGTGTTGCAAGCCTAACACTGCCCTAATCACTACTACTGTGGCAAACAATCCGAATAACTTTATTGATCTAACCTTTTACATTGTCGACTTAGTGTTGCAAGCCTAACACTGCCCTAATCACTACTACTGTGGCAAACAACCCGAACAACTTTTGCTCCCCATAGGCATATACTTTGAATTTGTTAGTTTTTGTTTCCCCGTTGGCGTATACTTTGAATTTGTTAGTTTTTGTTTCCCCGTTGACACATACTTTGAATTTATTAGTTTTTGTTTCCCCGTTGACACATACTTTGAATTTGTTAGTTTTTGTTTCCCCGTTGACACAGGCTCCACCAATCGCCGTGTGCAGTGGGATACTACCAACTTTAAATATCCCCCCTCTATCCTTTTGTAAGCACGTAGCCCCAAATGGAACTTACGCGCCTTTAGAGAGTAGGGTAGCTGACTCGTATTTTCCCTCCCCCAATATCTGAATCCAGACAAATGTATACGTCTAATTAGACTTGAATTAGAAAGGCGTTGCCAATTAATTCTAATTCAAAATAAGATTATTTCTTTCACAATATTGTCAAAACATAGTATGACTAGTACAGATTCAATGAATAGTTTCATGTCGTAGCGCGGTCTGATGACCAATCCATCAAATGAGATTCTGTGTCCAAAATAGGATCTTTAACATGTCAGAACTGACTCATACTTGTCACGTGCATAAACGAGATCGATATAGTGTCCCTGGTGTAGAAGACAGCCATATCTAGGGTCAATTGCCCAAATCAATTAAGGTTCGATACAAGTTCCAAATTAGGAAAGCGCTCTGCTAAGGTGAGCTAGATGTACCTCGCCAAAATGATTCCTCGGCTACGACGCTCCGAGTAATAAGTATTATTTATAGCATAGTATTTTATTCAAAGTCAATTGGTAGATCAGTCAAACAAACTTCTCATTTCGGAATAATTTCCATTACGAATTTGATTAATTATGATGTGGGTGGATTTAAAATATGTTATGCCACCAATCTGAGTTTCATTGAGACCATACTAAGTCAGTTGCTAGGCAAGTAGAACATTAGCAACGCGGTCCAACGACGGCTCGCTTATAGGTCTAATCCGAATACAACGAACGCCTACTAAAATATACAACACGATAGCCCGTATACAATTTACTCAAATCACGATTTCACCACGGCATTAACGCACGAAAAACCTTAACTAAATCAATCACAAGCATCACCAAGGAATGATATGTCACATCACCAAGCAAAGGCCCGATTAGCTCAGAACCGTTACAATACTAGTCCTTACTAATACACTTCCTAACCTATTCCCATTGTGTGAGTGCCTACTCTACCCCCAACTTAGAACTTCTGTTCAACCAAAACTAGGTGTAACGTCACCTTATTTACATTTAAACGTGTGGTGTGTTGTGAGCCTATCATGTATTGATGGTATTCCATCAACACTCCTGCTCTGCTAAGGGTGCAAGCTAGTTAGGCTTGACTGGCCTATCCTCATAACTGTGTGCTTGCTCCAGTCCACGAGCCGAAGCTCAGGGATGTGAACTGAAACCCTAACGAGATAATAGTTAGTGTATATATAAATAGATATATAAGACTGAACTGCGAGCTCTGTAAGTTCTGATCCAGGCCCAATTGGACGGTTCCACTTCGACGGTACCTACCCATCACAGAACAAACAGTCACCCACATTCAGGAAGCTTTTCCGATCCCGTTTCCACAGGTAAAATCGGAATGCCGCCCGCTTCAAAGGTTACCGGCCCCTAGCTATTCAGATAAATATGGAGTTGTTGCCACCGTTAGGTATCCCTCCATAACCAGGCACATCGCCATGGGTTTCCTACGGGAGAACTAGCTAAAACACCGCAGTGCTACCCTCAACTACTAACATAACAAAAGATGATAAAACGACAGCAATGACTTTACGAATGCACTGCCAGACTCAACAGCACAAGACAGTAATAATACGCATACATTTACAC
Source organism: Eilema caniola (assembly GCA_949126895.1). Classification (NCBI taxonomy): domain Eukaryota; kingdom Metazoa; phylum Arthropoda; class Insecta; order Lepidoptera; family Erebidae; genus Eilema; species Eilema caniola. The sequence goes on along the minus strand of OX421460.1, from coordinate 6,362,138 downwards.
GTACTATCCCTGCCCAATGTAAGGTGTCTTCATTTTCGTAAAGGCCCTAAGTCCTGCTCCGATCGCGACCCATCCCAATATTCGACGCGAGAACTAGCCTACCCCACGCCCTAGTCGTAACAAATCTTAATCGCGCACCCTTGTACGTATCACGCCCAACCACACACAAAATCAAGATTTACAATTAATTTCAACAATTTCAACATAATAAAGATGATAAAACGACCGTAAGGACTTTACGAATGCACTGCCAGACTCAACAGCACAAGACAGTAATAATACGCATACATTTACACGTACTATCCCTGCCCAATGTAAGGTGTCTTCATTTTCGCAAAGGCCCCAGGTCCTGCTCCGATCGCGACCCATCCCAATATTCGACGCGAGAACTACCCCACACCCCAAGGTTTACAATAAATTTCGACAATTTATAATTTTTACAGAATTATAAAACTCTCGGCGGTACATTGGAAAAACTCTAAACTGTTCGCGTTAAACAAAGATAGCTAGTAATTCGTTTATTACACAACACCGGCAACAATTTCATATAATTCACAAAAGGAATTTAACACTATTTCTTTACAACGATAGAAATATATAACTTACAAAGACAGTCCGCCGAGCCGTTCCCCTTTTAGCTATCTGGATCGAATGAATGACGAAAAAAAGTCCCCCCGCCTCCAGAAGACCCATCTTTTAAAGGCGAGGTCTCCCTTCTCTAAACTAACCTCGCCGTTTCTAGAACTACACATCATCCTTCATCCAATCGTGAGCTATTTCCGGCAAGCCGCCTCAGCGAATTTGCTCCTTTTTTATAAAAACTCCTTAATTCATATGATTGGAATAAGAATAATCCAAGATAATGTCTAACTAATTTTCCAGTTAATTATTCGTATACTAATATTTAGAATTCGCGACTAGTGCAATATCACAGAACATGCAGCCAATAGAGATTCCTGGTTACATCAACCGCAGGATCAGTAGCAGTTGATGTTAAATCTTATTTCAATTTTTTTTTACGGATAATCTTACGTTATTTCGCTACCAATAAGACAAACATGGAATTTAATTTATTTACAATAAAGGAAATGGCTCAATCGCAGCGCCATCTAACAACCCTCTTAAATACCACACCCATTTTTTTGAATTTTGAATTTTAGCTCCATCTACCCATCTAATTGTGAACTACTTCCACTTAACGACTGCAGTCCGTTACACCGTAGTGTAAAAAATATATTAGATTTTCACTTTAAAGGTGATTTTCCACCAGAGGGGCGAGACGAGACGAGGCGAGGAGAGAATAGAAATTTGTATGGCAAATTTTCAATCCTCTCCCAGCGTATCGTTGGTGGAAACAGTGTGGATTGACGAGAATATTGACGCCTAATTTTTGTTCGGAGTTTTCGGCATTGACGCTAGAACAGAGTTATATCGAGCATTGTATGTGAGCTGTCTAAAATACATTTACATATGAAGCATACGGGCGGCGGGGCGCGGCGGTCACGCGCGAGTTCGCGATGGCAATTTTTAGTGGAAAAGGGTCAGTGCGATTTCAATTCTCTTCTCGCCTCGTCTCGTCTCGCCCCTCTGGTGGAAAATCACCTTTACACGTAAATGTAGGTGGAAAATAGTACACAAAATCTGAATAATAATAAATGTATAATATTGCTTGATCTGAGAACTCCACAAAAAATTGCTATATGGTAGTGTTATAATCTTAATGCTTTTCAGTGGGAAGTAGAAATACGAATACTGTGTATAAACGCTCTCAGTTAATTGAAGGATACAGGTGTCCTAAAATCACTAACGTCCCGGACGTAGATAAGCAAAGTCTACCAAATAAATTTCTAATTCGCGTCTGATTGGTCTATAATCTTTCATAGTACCCTCTACTTACAATATTATTATTAATACACAATTGGTGGACTTTGCTTATATGCATCCTGAACACTTTCATTATTTATTATATTTGTAGGCATTAAGTGCATACTGATTTTTGGGTTTCAGGTACTACCATACTTTAAAAAAGCAGAAAACAATCAAGATATGGAGTCTCACGATAAGTACTACCATTCCGTAGGAGGTCCCGTTAATGTTGAACGGTTTCGACACATCGACATCAACAGTTTGATGCTTTTTGAGGCCTTCAAAGAAAAAGGTTTACCTGTCAATGATTTAAATGGTAAAAATCAAATGGGAACTGATATTGTTCAGTCTACTTCAAGAAATGGCCAAAGATTTTCAGCTAACTATGCTTATATTAGAAGTATAAGATACAAAAGACCTAACTTATATATTGTAAACAATGCATTTGCTACTAAGTTGCTTATTGATCCCAGAACCAGAATAACTTATGGAGTTGAATATCTTCAAAATGGTGTTCTCTACACAGCTCACACAACAAAAGAAGTAATAGTTAGCAGTGGAGCTCTAAACTCACCAAAATTATTAATGCTATCGGGTATTGGACCTAAAGAGCATCTTACAAAATTAAACATACCCGTTTTAGTAGATTTAAACGTAGGTAGTAATCTTCAAGATCATGTTAGTTCAGATGGTTTTATATTATCTTTGAGCAATAAAACCTCAACAGCGGTGAGTGGTCAGCAACTGTTGGAAGAATTAAACAAATATTTTACACAACAGCCACCTAAAACCGGGCCTCTGGCTAATACAGGAACTTTACCTATTGTTGCTTTTATAAGTACAAATTATGAAGAAGTTCCAAATATTCAGTACCATTTCGATGGTCTCAATGTTAGAGATTTTTATGCAGATCCAACCACATTCGGTGCTACTAAAATTTTCCCTTTAGCATTTTATGATGGGCTTTCAGTTAGGCCATTGTTATTGACTCCAAAGAGCAGAGGGTATATACTACTGAATGAAACAGATCCAACCTTTGGGCCACCATTAATTTACCCTCGATTTTTCACAGAAAGAGAAGATATATTCGCATTACTAGAAGGTTATAGATTTGCTATGAGTTTAGAGGAGACAGAAGCATTTCGGGCAAGCGGAGCAACCTTTGTAAAAACACCTGTTGAAGCTTGTTCTAGTTACATATGGGGTACAGATGATTATTTTGTTTGTTTATTAATTCAGTATACCATGACTATTTATCACCCAGTTGGCACATGCAAAATGGGTCCAAGGTATGATAAAGACGCTGTGGTTAATTCAAGATTAAAAGTATATGGCGTTGAGGGATTGCGAGTTGTTGATGCTTCAATCATGCCGTTAATCGTAAGAGGCAACACTAACGCTCCAACTATTATGATTGCTGAGAAAGCTTCTGATATCATTAAACAAAATTGGTTGTAAGAATAATTATTTTATAAAGGGAATAACAGTATGTACATTCAGTTAAAGAATCGGTTTATTACAATTTTGTTGTATAGTTTTAATGTAAACAGTTGTATTATATTGTTCATCTATTAATCGAGATACCAAATATTGTTTTAAACATAAGAGTGGATATTATGTTACTGTGACTGTGTAGGTACGTCAACGACCAAAGTTGCCTAAAACTAAAGTACCGAGTGACACCTTTTTTACATTTGTATATAAGTAGATATATTCATAAATTATTGATATTATATAAATAGATTCATGAATTTCAGAGGACAAAATTACCATATTTAATATTTGGTTCATTATTATCTGAAAGTGATCTATAATTTAAAATGTTAACCTATTTTTATTGTGTGCTTGAGATTGTTTCCATCATTGATACCTATTAATATTATTTAAATTTTCACTGCTTTCATGTGACACTTTGTTTATAATGTAACTAATTATAATATAAGATAATATTCAGTAACTATTGATATTCATTGAACTAGGAAAATAAAAAACCAAACAATTTTTGAACTGCAGTTTACCTTCAAACACTCACACACATACACACATAGGTATAGTGGATTCAGCCCCTCTAGACAAGTGGCAATTCATTGGCCAGCGTTAGGTAGAATAGAACGACAAACGTATGATATTTGACGTTAATGACATGCGTTAACGACATGCGTTAACGACTGTCAAATACGTCAATTTATTTGTCATTCTATTCCATCAAGCGCCGGGCAACGAATTGCCATTTGTCTAGAAGGGCAGTTCGGTCACTGCTGGTTGCAGGAGTACCTAACACAAGCAAAATACCTCATCTAGAGTGATCAGAGGGAATATTATTAATATCGATGGTTATGTTTAAAACATACTTTCCTTCAGTAACTTGTAAAATAATAGTCACTGCAACGTAATGAAAAGGTGTGAGTATGTGTGGAGTAGTGATACCATCATATTATTTAGTATTGAGGTTAAGTAGCAACATGTAAGAACATGCAACTGTTCTCGTATAGTTTGCGAGAGTGCCAGTCTATTTATAAGCTATTAATTCAAGCATATGATCTAAATTCCTTCTACTTGAACTTCAAAAACCGCATTAGGAGGTCGTCCAACCCTTACATGATAAATATCTTGCATAACTCATGCCTGTTCACTTTATCATAAGTTTTTTGGTTTATGACCAAACATTTTTCGGACACGATGCACAAAGAAAGGCTGATCCGTAAATCCCTTTCAAAAGCTCACCCTAAATCTCATTCTCAGTCAGGTATTTTAACTAATCAATCAAAATTTTGACATGGCGATTTCCGATGATTTCCCAAGTAAGAGTATTGTGATTACCCGATATTTCGACATATCAACCTACAGTAAGTTTTCATACTTCATCGCTAACTTCAGTAGGTTGACACCCGAAGTGAGTTCCGTACGCAGACAAACGTAAATTTTATTATTATTTATTTCATAGCCCAGCTATGTGATTCTAACCTTACTTACATCACAAGATTCCTCTACAATCCCACCGCTTTTCAGTACTTTTGACCTGCCCTTTGTATTGTATTTATTACAACTATAGATTTCGATACCTCGGCATTGTTACAAACGCTATGTTCATTAATAACTCCTTATGCCGGAAACAGAAATTGCTGAATATGTTGCTAAGCGCAAATCTCGAGAACAGCGTCAGCGATTTCGCTAATTCTTTTTTTAGAATAGTCCTAGCAGTACGGCAATGATTTTAACGCAGAGAAAAATAATAATTAATAATTTAAAATCAAAACCTTTTCCATACTCCCATACAACGATTTGTAATAATACTTAAAAGTCAATTTGAACTTTAATATCATGTGATAAAGCTTTAGTGTTAGTGGAGAGGTTCCAGGAAGGTAAAACAATTGAGCGACGCATAATAGGTTATTGGTGCTACGGGGTTGAAGTATGCAACGAGCACGGAGGACAGAGCGGGGCAGCTAGTCATAAATAAAAGAATATAATAATAATCTTCTAATTAAAAGGCTTTGCCGTTGTAACGATAATAGATAGGTAAAAGAGAAACAAACGACAACACAATGGACAATGTCGCAACTGGTACCGACGGCTTAAATGTGTCAATATAAAATTAACTTTAAATTTTGCTTTGCGAGTTCGATAATTATAGTATACAGTGAGATTTTTATTTACTAAATATTTTGTGAATATATCACGGTACACAATGAATAATATTTGCCATTGCACCATTGCAGTAATGGTACCACGGTTAACATTAAATACTATTTGCCATCGTACCATCGAATAATGGTACCACGGTTAAAAATAAATAGTCATTACCATAGTACAATCGACGTAATGGTACTACGGCAAATAAAAATTTCCACAGTACCATCAATGGTACCACGGTAAACAAACGCTCCAAATCAATTGCTGTTAAGAATAGTCACCTAGGCTAATACTGACCTATACGGTGCAGAACATTCCTTCAAGAACCAAGCGGTTCGGTGACTCTTTTCTTTGTCGCACCATTAAGACCTGGAATTCCTTGCCAGCTTACGTGTTTCCCTCTACCTACAGTCCCGGGTCCTTTAAGCGGGGCGTGAAAAAGCATCTGATGAGGCCGTCAAGCTGAGTGCCACCATTGTTAACATGGCACGTGTATATAATGGTGGCCTTCTTTCCTGAGACTTTGCCTTCAGTTTACCATTAGGCGAGGTAAGGTCAAATTGACGTGTCCTATATTAAAAAAAAACTGACTTGGTTAGTAGGTACTACAAAACTTTGCAATGTTCCTGCTCGGTTATCATGTTGTCTAGAAACATTTAAAAAGTAAAGTAGTAAATACATAATACATTATCTCATAATACCCTAATAAATCGTTATAAATAATTTAATAATCAGTTTATACAAAGCCTTATTCAAGTTCAAGGGTAACATAAATCGTGTCCGAAATGAAAATATCTTCACCATTTTTTACTCGTAGGGATGAATGATGAGACCGTGTTTTTACCTTTAAACAGATTATATATTTTTGAAATACTTTATTCTGTTCCTAGATCATGCAAGCTGTTGGTTTAATGTACAATAAATTCGAGAATATTAATTATTTATTTATCATCTAGTGTGATTCCCTATTGCATCTGAGGACAAAAGTGCTACTTTCAGAGGGTTAAGGTGATTTGCTCATATCACAAGCAATTAGTAATTTCGGTTATTAATATTCTGTTTTAAAGACATAAAAATATCATCATCACACATCGTGACAGAGTTACTCTCAGTTGTATCCAAATAAATAATATTGGTAATTGGTATATTGGCTTCGTGCCAGTAGCGGTAGAGACTCTGGGGAGCTGGGGCAGAGAGGCCAAAAGCCTTGTGAGGGCGATTGGGCAGAGGCTCATGGAGGCCACTGGTGACTCCCGCTCCGGATCGTTCCTGCTGCAGAGGCTGGCCATCGCAATCCAGCGTGGAAACGCGGCAAGTGTGATGGGCACCTTTGCACTGGGAGCGATCAGGGGTGGGTTATTCGACTGTATTATATACTTAGAATTAAGGTGACATAAAATGTATTTATTATTGCATTTTTATCTAAATTAAACCATTTTATATTTAGATAGTAAATATTATGTAAATCTGTATAAAAAATATGATGAATATAAATATGAAAATATGATGATGGAAACAGGTTGTTGGTTGTTGATAATAGAAATCTTCAATGATTACTATTGAATGTTTCGCATTTCGCGAGATATATTTCATACCTTGCTTTTTTATGCCACTTAAATGGCAGACAAGCACGCGGCCCCCTGCTGGGAAGTGATTACTGTAGTTTATGGACATGGATAGGCAGTTTACTCGTGTTGTCTACCATGTTAAAAACTTCGGATGCTCTTCTTGAGTTGCCCCAAATTTTATAATAATGATATATCTTACATTATCCAGAAACTGACAAAATAAATATCAAAGACATTTTAACTCATTATGTACTAACATTATGCACGAATACGTAAGTATACGAATAAATAAACACTGGCTAAAACTACTAGAAACAGTGATAATGTATACAAATACAAACGCTGTATTCATCGCACAGAAACAAGAAAGTTGGTACAAAGACAAACAAAATGTACGCCGCTGAATCATCTATGAAGACGCCGCGGAAAGAGCCATTAGAAAAGCGATTCTTATGTATAAAATTTTAATATAGCCGTACATAAAATCACGCCTCTTTCACATAACATTTTTCCATTTGCTACAATCTCATCTCAACCCTTGATCGGATGTTAGATCTAGTCTTCAAAGTTGTAATTTTCAATACAATATGTTATTTAAATATAAATATTCTAGGACATTCTTCACAGCTCTATCTAGGCCTAAAGTAAGTATAGTTTAATTGTTTAGGACGGCCTTACGATCGAGGGGACCGGGTTCGAATCTTGACCATAATAGCTGAAAGAGTGAACAGGAATACTAGTTATTTTAGTTACTAGTAGGTAGATATACTTGTTAAAAAAAATAGCACGGGTTATAGGCGAAAGTGTATAAACATTCATTTCTCCTTTTGTAAAATCGTAAATATTATACATAGAAACAGCCAGACCAAGGCAAATGTAATATACTCATGGATACAAATATTTGCACATAGCGGGAAACGAACTCATGACCTCATGAACATAGCAATCAAACGCGTATCTGCTACGCTACAGTATCAGACAAAATCCTATTATAGTATAAATTAGTTTTCATATTGTCTCTTACGGGGCACACAACACGAACAGCAATTTATCACAACAGTCATCATTTAAGATCCTTCTTAAAAGGAAAATATTTGTTTTGTTTTTGTTCCTTCTCTTCTTTGTTTATTGCTTCGGGTTATTGAACAAACAGAGTAATATCATTACTTACTATTTTTATTACCACTTCAATATCTATCTGTGAAATAAGAGCGTATGGGATATTGAAATAAGATCCGTAGTGGTAGTTAAACTCACAGTTAGACGGAAAAAAGCGTTGTTGTGGATGCTACTGAGATTAACGATGATGATGATCAAAGGGGATAATAAACCCCAGAATTGCAAGTAGTTTATCTTAGCAGGAGGGGTTAGGTTAATTGGTCGGTAGGTGTTATGTACCTAGGCAAATAAGAATGATCCCATCGATGAAGTCTCAGATTCATTTCCCTCTCAGAGCAAATACGCCAACGTAATTTTTCAGGCTCCGTCCTAGTATGGTTTCCATTTTTATACCAGACAAAGACCCCGATGTCACACGACTGCGGAAATTCGGCCTACTTCAAGCAGAACAACAGCTGCCGGCCCGCTTAGACCACCACGCCCGATGTGCCTTTTACGGCACTTTACCCACTAGCTCAAATATCCTAGGAATGCATGTCGACCTATAAATAAGGAATCTTTAAACGTCATTCCGCTCTCTTCATAGCCTGAACCAAGACCCATCTGCCGTTCCTACACCCCCATTATCTACTTCCATAAACCGCTGAAAAGCAAACAATCTGTAGCCTGTGTCCTCACTCTAAAATCACCACCGTTTTACTTTGACCTGCTATCCTCGTCACACCACTGCGACTGCCGAAACTCCTGACAAATCGAGAGATCTAGTTTCACTGGCTCTGCTGTAAATTTTACAACGCCATAGACTTAAAACTTCATCAAAGTGCTATAAATAAATAGAAGTGTGTCCTTCGTGGTTAGAAGTGTTTAAAAGGAGAATTTTAGCGCTTGTACGTGTCGATTAAATAGTTACTGGCAGGACATTATTTTAACTTCATTCTATAAGACTGAGCAAAGATATACCTTCATAAGTTGTATACGTTTACTCTTATACCCAACCCAGTAAAGTTAATGACACTAAAAACTAAAATTTAGCTTTGTGGAGTTGAGCAAATCTAGTGATTAGCGGACTACCTTCCTTTCGGACATCGGAATCGCAAGGTCAGACGTCAGTAGCTTCCATTAAAGCCAAGAAAAACCAAATCGAAAGGAGAAAAAGTTGAAGGATGCCGGTCTCCTAGTTTGAATGAATGTCATAAGTCGTAAAATAGATTCTAGAATTCGAACGTACTACGACAATATTTTTGAAATGAAAACTTCTTTAGCGGCGTTGGATGGGTAAAACATGTTAAACTTGCGTCAGGATCGCTTGACCTTTGAACCGTAACCGACGACTGACGTCATACAATGTTAGCTACAGACTATCTATTTTGAAAAATACAATAAATAGCTTCGCATCATAGCAGTAAACGTTTCGACTGTATGTCCTTATGGTTTCAGATAGGACCGGGTTCAAACCTGGCCATCTGACACTTTTTGTGATTATTTTTTCTTTTTGTTATTTATTACTTTTTGTGATTATTTTTTCTTTTTGTAGTTTGTTACTTTTTGTGATTATTTTTTCTTTTTGTAATTTATTTCTTTTTGTGATTATTTTTTCTTTTTGATATTTATTACTTTTTGTGATTATTTTTTCTTTTTGTAATTTATTACTTTTTGTGATTATTTTTTCTTTTTGTAATCTATTACTTTTTGTGATTATTTTTTATAAAGAAGAAAGATAGAAAGAAATGCAACCAGTCTTTTTTTTATTAATACATATATACTCATATTATACCCATTCTAGACTATCAGAAATATACATATTCATATAAACAAAGGTTTGCACAAAGTGGGAATCAAACCCGTGTCCTCTATTGCCGCAATGTTGTTCTAGTCACTCAATAACAAAGACATCCGTCTAGAACTAATGCACTAACGATTTTAGTTCTTATTTCAGTCGCACCGTTCGTGTGCATCGCCGTGAAGCGAAATGGATGACGTATCTATAAACTTACACTGGAAGTGTTGCCTGTCAAGTAATCCGAATTCTGGAAGCTTGAATAACATTGTTTAATAAATTACTTCATCGAAATAGAAAGGATTAAAGGTGAACTAAATCTATCTATAAAAGCACCATTAATTGAATAGTTTCATATGAAGATATGACGAAATATCAGAAACTGTAACACATACAAACTAAAAATTTGGCAGGTAGGTTCCTTGTAGGGTCGAAGCGTCGGTAGCTTAATGGTTAAGGAGTCTGCCTTACGATCCAGAGGTGCAGGGTTCGAATTCTGGCCATTACACTAACGCCGTGAACCCACTCCTAGCACAAACAATTTAGCTTAGTTGGAGGGGTTAGAGGGAACTTTGATAATTTCGGTTGCTAATATTCTTTTAAAAAAAGGTGTAGTTAGACATCCCCTAAGAACCGATTTTACGGAACTCCGCCACTAAGGGGTAAAACGGATGACGGAAATTTATATGGAAGTCCTATGTTTTTGAAGTTAGAGAAATTGAAATTGAAATTGTTAATCGAGACTTGAAATTTAAAATGTATACTCTATTAGATGGTGCGGAGGTGTATTACTAATAATATCCTTAGAAATCAACCCCTTAGAAACCTCCTTAAAAACAGGGGATGGTAGTGTACATGAAACAAAGTAAGAAGTCGCGGGCGCCCGCTAGTATCTTATATCGAAATTACCATTCGCGTAGTGAATTGCCAATTTGGGCTGTTGGGCAAATAATGTGCCACAACGAGGTCGGTACCTCGACTTTTTCGGGAGTGACGGCAGCTTAAGAAAAAATTCGCACCAGAGCCTCGTCCCTAGTTTAGCAATTGCACTGGCTTGAAAGTGAGGTTAGTACAGATTTTAAGGATGTAGACATAGTTGATGTCTATGCCAAACTGTCCGCGTTTTTTTAATCAAAGCGCTACCCAATGCAATTAAAGACACCGGTGAGTACCTCCTCGATAGAAGCAAATATACTGGCACTTCTAGTGACTGCTACATCCAGTGGGAAACTGTAACAAGAAGACAATTATGTGTCGCACGAGCGGTGCCGCGTGCAACATATGCTGTATCTCGTTACAGGACAGACGATCAGATTTACTGCTTTGTTACGAGTATTAGCACAATTTATTTTAAACTAATTGAATTTCAGTTTTATTTCTTTAAGAAAGATTTGTACCTATAAATTACAGATTAGTTTTTATTTCTATTATTAGTAATTTTATAATAGGTATTATAGGTATAAACAGAATGTATGTTGTACGATGTACATCTTTATCCATAGTCTATCTAAAATAGTTCTTTGGTCTCGTGTCACAATACCTTCTATTTTTGTTTATGTTTATATTTGATAAATTGTTAAAATAAGTGTGTTAAAAATATAGTCGCCAAAAAACTTCTTATCCGAAAATGATGTTCCTAATCCTAATCACAAAACCATTATTTTAGAATTTAAATTAAATGTGACTATTGAAATGGCAGTGATGAAGTCCATGAAAAGAGCTGTAAAGGACAGTGAGCGATCATACTGAAAGGGGGAAGGTTGATCTGATGTAGTCAGGAACAAATGATTAGAACCAAATATTAAAAAATAAATTCCTTCAAATTAGATTCGTGTCCAAATCTGCATTTTCAGTAATAACGTGACTACAGGGTGTAATCGTTAAGTGTGTCCAGGTGATTATTCCGTAACTATTACAGATATCAAAAAACTTTAAACTGATATCGAAAGTACGTTACCTAATGAGTAAAATGACATCAATAACTTTTAAAAATTCAAACGAGAAGTGTCTAAAATTTAGACATTAAACACTCCCATACATTTAGTATGAGATTAGTAGAAAGGCGATAATGGCCACTCTTTTGTTACAATCATATTTGTAGTAAATTTTTAGCATATCTCTCTTTTCTCTTTTGGAATATGCCATTTTGCAATCAATAAATGAAACAATCACGATTATTAACGCAAATTTAAAAAAAACAACGATAAATTATTGGCGGGAACTACAACCCGAGATAAAAGTTTTGAATTTAGAACGAACACCGACGAGTATCTTTTTTTTGTAGTGTGTTGCTTTTTAGTTAGCTCAAATTACTTAATGCGATATAAAACACGGTTTATACTAATTTTAAGTGGTAAGATAATTAATTTACACGTGTATCTACTTGAAAATCATCATTGTCATATTATACGTAATCATAAAATATAATTAAGGTAAAATGGGTACTAGATCACTTAAAATAAGGAAACTAAAACCTTTCCACTAATCTCATACTAAATGTATGGGAGTGTTTAATGTCTAAATGTTAGATACCTCTCGTTAGATTTTTAAAAAGTTATTGATATCATTTTACTTATAAGGTACCTAACGTACTTTCGATATCAGTTTAAAGTTTTTTGATATCTGTAATAGTTACGGAATAATCACCTGGACACACTTAACGATTACACCCTGTATACAAGTAATAGTAGGTAGGTACCTAAAAAACCCGACTGATGTTGAAAAGACCAAAATAAGCTTTATAGCAAGCGGTACCCATTAATTTTCATGTGGTTTGACATTTTCAAATGGCTACCGCCTGCTGTAAAGCTGATTTCGATCTTTTCAGCATCATTCGGGTTATTTATTTTTAATAAAATTATGTTTATATGCCTTTTTGGCATGACATGAGTGGAGAACATTTTTGACCCCACACATTTCGGCGTCAAAAAGCCAACATATAGCTTTTGTTCATATTTTATGTTCCCGAGGACACCTGGGCAATAAATACCTTTCATTCGATGAATCATTGAAATATAAGGGTGGTTCTGAAGATATGACATAATAACGAATACACAAACATACATACAACACACAAACAACAAACATAACCCTTCTTGGCAGTCGGGTAATTACTATGATTGTGCGTTCTGTTCTATGAGCTAAGGTTTATACGCATTATTTTACGTCTAGTAATTTTTTTATAAATAACTGAGTAATAATTAGGTACAATATAATTTTTCTGACTAATAATGGAGCTATACGAAAATCATTAACGTTTTCATATATCTGAAACATACAAACATGTTTAATTGTGATCTGTTTACGTGACACAACAACACTACTGTTGATTTAAATTGTTTTTTTTTAACAAAAACAAAATTTACAGAATCTATCGCAGAAGGTATAATTTGGCAAAGTATCTTAACATTCTAAACATTTTTTATGCAAATCAATGTTGCCATATTTCTCTAATACTACTAGTCCGATTTTAATGTAATTTTCAGTTAAGGGTTCGGGTTTTTTTGTTGTACTATATGTTCTTAGCTACCGGTTATACGGCGATAACCAAACAGGGTGCAGCAGCAAAAAAAAAATTGGATAATTTTTTTGGTTGGGGGTTTTTAAATTTTTAATTCAATTTTCTTATTAAATGTAAAGTTCATATAGGACATTTTTCAGATTAAAATATTTACAGTGAGGATAACTATAATATTTCAAAAAAAGTATAAAAATGTAACAGAATCTTATAACGCAGTTAATGAAAAGTACAATCAAATTAATACTCTCATGTAAGCTCCGAAATATTCATGCTGTTTTTTAGGTACCTGAGGCAATTAAATCACTATAAACAGGTTTCATTTTAAACCGCAATAATATAACTCTTAACTATCATACTTGAACTATGATATATATTTATGTGCTATAATAACAACATCACTCTAAAAGCAAAAGCATAGTTAATAACTGGAAAACTAATATTGGTCCTCCAATATTAGAGATCAACATTACCATCACTTAGTAATAAACAGTATCAAACGTCTAACCGAAGTCAACAAGAATCCTCCAACCATCAATCCTTGCGTGTATTCGACACGTGTGACGTCAGTGAGCAAGATCTAGGCAACGGTCTAAATAAGCGGAATCAATAAATTAATAGGGAATGTTGTAATAAGCATATCAGCTAAATTACTGCCGATGACATTTGTAAACCGACCCTACACAGAGAAGGGTCAAATATTAACTTATCTACTAGTTGCTTTACGTGTGGTGGAAGTTTGAAGATTGAGCGAATCCTGCCGTAAGAAGGTACTACTTCTACTATCTATCTACTAATAAATGTGAAAGTTTCTGAAGAAATTTTCTTATTTGGAAGATTGTTATTGAACAATTCTTAGCTGATTTTTTTTACTGGAATTGACTAGGTTTTTAATTCAGCAATTTATTACTAGCATTTGCCTGCAAGCGCTTACACAATACCTGTTAGCAAGTCTATTATTGCCGCATACCTATTACGCATACCCAGTCTGTGAAGTCATTCATGCCGTAACATTTTTAGTTATCTGACAAGAGGACGAGTCTTTTTTAAGTTCGGTAAGTGGCCAAGACATGCACGTTTTCAAGGAATTCCCTAAGTTATCCTGGAAAACCGGTATTATGCCAAAGGAAAATCATATGCGTCTTCAGGACTTTTCTCTTTAGCATACAGCATAAAATTTGGATAACATAAGAATGGCTTTGTGCTCGTATAACGTGAAAATATAGAAAAATAAAATATGAAATGAATGTTCTCATTTAGTTAGCGTTAAACGTAGATGATCATTTTTATGATCGTTTCGAAGCAAAGTAATTTGATTTTCATTTTACTTGCTCATAATATACCTAGCTCTAATCTCACCCACATTAGGCACATAATGACACCTATTTACAAACTGTGATTTTTTTATTGTTATTAAATCATGAATGGGATAATGACTTCTTTTTTTATTTTATTGGTTGAGTTGCATTATTCTTGATAAAAATTAAATACAAGAAGATCGTGTTTAATAGAACATATAAATTAATATACCTACGTACCTATTGCTTGTTTATTTCATGCAACTTCAAATTTAACTTTTGTGCCGCGTGGTTCCCGGCAGAGTAGAATTTGGGCCACACCCTTCTCTTTGCATGTGGTGCCGAACAAGGCGACTTAGGGAAAGAGCTCATTAACTTTAACATCAGACAGATATGTACAGCCCAGACTCAGCTTCAGATGCATGGCTCGAGTCAACAATAGTGCCCGGAATGCGGCAATAGGCTCACCCCGTATCACGTGGGACCGAATACAGATTGATGAAAATGGGTGTTAATTCACCTCTATCTAACCCTCCGGGGATAAAGGCGTGATTATATGTACAAGTTTTAAACAGCGAAAACAAAGTTTTCAAATTCACCATTTTACACTGAAAAACAGAAATATTCTGTTTAGTCTGTGGCCAGTGTTTTTTATTATTATTGCCGCCAGTCCGAAAATACCCAAAACTATCGCGATTCGTTTTTACTGGTGAAATTATAGTTATTAATATGTACTAGTTATGAAGATTTAGAGAGAGTTAGATACCTAGAACACCGCCCGATATATACACATATACTGTACAACGTCCGATTTATGATGTGATTGATGTGAAGTCCTTAACGTTATAGAACGTTTACTATCTGAAAACTGAAAGGGTAAATATCTATTTTAGCATTACAATTATTCACAAGGAAAATGAAAAACGTCGTATGTTACATGTGTGTATTGTTGACTAGCTGTTGCCCGGTTAATTTTGAGTCAACGCTATTGAGCATTATTTTATTTTCTGAAATAAAAGTAGCCTAATTTACTCCGTATTACATCAGCTACCTGCCAATAAAAGTCCCATCAAAATCGGTCCAGCCATTTCAGTGATTAACCGGAACAAACAGACAGACAGACAGAAAAAATGTAGAAAATGTTATTTTGATGTATGGTCCGTATTATATTCATATGCATGTAGTAAAAAACGGCTATTTCAATATTACAAACAGACACTCTAATTTTATTTATATGTATGTATAAATGTATAGATTACCTATCGTCTTGGGCTCTCTTTAGACCCTCGCCTAACGGCTCGGGTCTCGATATCGCCCCAGCGGTGATCACTAACATTACACACTTGTACCATAAACTACTTTTAATTTCTTATTATAAATTTTAATTTACCTATAATATGATTTCAATTTTTTAAATCGGTACTTTCATCATCTACTTATGAAGCTGACTATACGGACGTCCTTCGTGTTAGCTTATAAAATGAAATTGTAAGAAGGGAAAGTGCAAGTAATATAAAATTTTGAGGAGCGGGTACATTGTCCATTTTCGCTCCTACCTCACCCCACACATATAACACCGCGTGTGTGGGCGTCCCTGCGGTGGCGGTGTGCGGCCAAATTGCTTGGAACTTCGCTTCTTGCGAACTCCAAACACACAAAGCTTAATGGATTACACGTCTTGTTTTACTTGACGACTGCTGGCTTTGTGCTGTGTATGTTTAAGCGACTTCTTTTGAGTGTTCGAGTGTGTGGGTGAATTTGTAATTGATGATGCTTACTTAGATAATATTCGCGACACCTACTTCAATTTGGTCTCTTCTCAATGCAACGTTTTGGTTTTGTTAGACGGTTTGAATCATTTTCAAACTTTAAATTATTTAACCTTCTTTTACTTACAAATGATCATTTGTGACTTGTCTCATACATGACTCTAAGTAAGTTCATTTTTTTACTTCTAAGTTTTCAGATTAGCACGCGGCCCATCTGATGGAAAGTAGTTACCGTGTCCTATGTACGTGTGCAACACCAGGGGAGTCACATTCGTGCTGCCGACCCTGAGAGGGTAGGACACGACGGTATTTCCATCTAATTAAGCAGTGCGACTGGGGAAGTACCTGTCAGTGGGAAGACCACAGGCTATTCTTGCTTTGTCTCCTACACTGACGACACAAAAACTCTCCAGTGAGCTCCAGCTACCCTACTTACCCGAAAGTTGGTGAACACAGCACGAGGCTGCGGTATTCTGTATGGCGGAGGTACATCCCCAGTCGGACTGCTCAATAGGATGGAAATACCGTCGTGTCCTACCCTCTACATTCGTTGTTTGGTGAGAGATCCTTAATTTTAATACTAATAATCCAGTGATGAAAATGTTTTTAAACATTTCTCCTGTTCCTGGTTTGTTTTATTTTTTATTCAAGCGACTGATATCTCACCATCTCATAATTCTGAGAGGAAAACTAAACCAAACTCTCAAGCAGTTGAACACCGACTGGGGATCTCTTGGTGTGGTTCCTTTTGTACACACAAAATAAAAAAATAAAAATCCCTTTTTGGTAAAAATATTATTAATCATAAGATTTTTAAATCAATAACTTTTAAACTATCGCATTCCATGATATACAATAATTTTAACGACAATTATTTTTTATACTGTTGATCGATGGCACTTAATGGATATTGAACACGCACTTGTACCTATTGTGGAAAAACATATACAATACATATTGTGGAAAAGTGTATATTCAATAAATTGACAGATAAACTATACGTACGATAAACTATATGTAGGTGCTATATTTGCTGTTACACTAAAAGGTATGCCAGGCGTTACCTCTTTAGATAATATTGTAATACACTTAAAATGAAAAGACACTTTTACTCTCTGCCTGACGGGAACGTTCTGTCTCAGTGCAACCAATGGATTTGATCTCTTATTTTATTTTAGAAAATTGAACATACAGTAGTTGCTAGTATCACACGGAATGAACTTCTTTTCATATTAATTAGAATCACTAACTGTACGTATTGAACCAGTGCTCTAAAAATTGAAAACATCTTCGGAATAAATTCAGAATAAAATAAATTAGTATGCTAGGACATCCTATATAAGTTACATACAGCTTGGTTTATAAATTCTATAATATGGATTACTTACTTATTAGTTTTTTGTTTGTAAAATTAAATAAATAAAGTACATTCCTAAAAAAATAGCTATAGGTACAAATTTTCTTGTCAGGCAAACAGCTGATTCCGCTTTTCCTCATCATTTTAATAATACTCGTAATTAAGTAGATTATAATCCTTCCGTAAAAAAAAAACTTTTACGATAAATTTGATTTTGTTAAGGGGTAATGCAAAACTTCTACAGGAATTTTATTAACAAGTCGCACGCCGGCTCTTACAAAGGATTTTATTTGGGCTCTAATATCCTGTGATTAATTAATTATTTTAAATTGTATCTGGTGTTAATCCAATGCGTTTTACTAAAGTATGTGTACAGTAATTATAAAAATAAAAATGAATGTTGCTCAGTGCAAAATTAAAGAAGTATTTGATCAATTTGTATAATTTCTTTTAAAAATGTTCCCATAGGTCACGGGTACGAGAACAGGACTCCACGAGGGCAAACGGGAACGGAATCAGACGGAACCAGAATTTCACACCGACAAAAACACTGCCATCCAGTAATCAGAAATAATAATTTAAATCCAGTTAAAATAAACTGAAAGTTGGCAGAAAAAAAGTCCTCATCAATCTGATATTTTTCAAGGTCAAACATCCCTACTACGGGTATTTCGCGATGTTCAGCAAATAGAAAATTTTCAAAGCTTACTTTCAACAGTAAGTTTTCAGAAAATTTGTTAAACAGAATTAAAGATGAGTCAGTTATCTATAAAAATTATTAATACGTTTCTAAGTAAACGAATTACAAAAAGTAGGAAGCGTTGTACTACTATGGGTTGAAAACTGATAAAAGACTTTTTTCTCCGGTACACGTAGGGGTATTAAGTTGAAATTCATATCAAATACTGAGGTCTGCAACACCTTGAAGCAGTGAAAAAAATAAACTTCTACGTCAATGCAATAAGGACGAGACGTTTATTTAGCAAATTTATGCATCACCATAATCCCGACTCCATCATCCATCTCCGGTCATTCCATATTTGAAAATTAATAAAAAAACGAATAGATTTATGAAAAAAGTTGCTATTTGTGTGTGACCTTGAATAAAAATATTCGAAATATCTACATATTTGATATAAATTACAACTGATTATCTACACGCATCCTAAAGAAAAAGAAATCTTATAATTTTCCTCCCTTGCCAGTACAACTCCTTCAACATATTCGAATTGTTATATCTCTGCAACAGTGGCTGTTATGAAAAAAATATTAAATATAAAAAAAGATAATTATCTGATCTTTAATTTTGTCTAAAGGAAGTTCAAATTTGGCATGCAGATAGGTAATTAGGTGAAAAGTAGAGCTAAGTCAGACCTTACGCTACAATATATTATCCTAAGGTATGATGAGCAGAAATGATACTTCATGTTGTTATACATAAATTTCACAATTGACCATTGAACTTGGCACCCATTTAGACTCACTTCTTTTGTCGTTGAAATCAACATCCAAGGCATACATCATAATTTTGAACTTGGCTCTCATTTCAGATTTATGTTTTTGATGGGATTACGCATTTCTAATACCAATGAGGTGCAAAAGCCTTGTACTAATTCATGACATTTTCATCAATGTATGTATGTAATAGTAAACAAAATTCCACGAGTACAAATAAATACAACTGGTATTAGAAAAGTGCTACTGGATCAGAATAGATCGAAATACGAACCATCTCATCTGTTTAATAGTTTCCATTAATGAAAACAATTAAAAGCAACGATGGGTTGATTTTCACTCTATTAACGCTAGCGAAATAATCACTTTGCGACTCAACATACTGAGTTTGTAACAATAAATTTAGGACTATATCGGTAACAAACGCGTAGTTATCACACCAAACAAAAAATAATAATCATTGTGTATTTACAAAAGTAAGAAGTTATTACTAAGAATATGGCAGATAGACAATTTGATGCCAGTTTAAGATTTAGTTTACTATGTCTCAAGGCTCATTTTCACTTGGCAAAATTAGTGGCTTATTTAAGCTATCGCGCTCTTAGAGTTATCTGATTGTGCGCCTTCCAATTTCAAGTAAAAACTTAGCTCAAGTCGTTAATCTGATAATTCAGATTTAATTCACTAAATAGGTTCAGGCACAATATCTAAAAATGTAGATTCTCATGGTAAAAGTAACACTGACTGTCCCACCAAAAGGAAACGAAGAAAATTTGCAATTAAAAATTGTTCAAATACCCCATAAAGTAATTTAAACAAAATTAAAAGCATTATACGAAACAGCATTAACGCATTTACCGCAAAGATTTAATCTACGTCTCAAAGAATTACTAAGCCAATTATTATGCAAAGGCATTCGTAAAAAGAAAGTCACTTCTACCTAATGCAAACTTGAGCAAACTTGGGAATAAAAGCGGATGCAACTTCAATATGAAATTTAAATGAGACTGGTTGAGGTAGCTACCTAATTCTCTTGCAACATCCACCTGTAACTTCATTCAAATTCTCCACGTAGTTGGAATTAATTCATGTCTGAATTATGTATTTTTAAAATGGATGGATTCTATTTGAATAGAAAGGCAGTATCTGTTTACCGTAATGGAGTGATTGTAGTCAAATACACTATTTTTCAGGAGTGAAATGTCATTTTCATTCTTCGCATATTAAAAGGCTAAGGTGTAAAAGCTATGACTGTCCCGGTAAGAAGATTCAACTCCACTGAGCAAGTGTAAGACCCTCACTTAATCCCAACCTTAACGCAATAAGCTGTGCACGTATGATTGGTGTTTCTGCTTAAGAGCTTTCCTTCCTGTCTTTAATCACTTACATTCCTATTATACTGTTTCAACATCCCTTTCTCCCTCTGCAGGTAAGAAGTGTTACAAAAAAGCTGTTATAAGTCTCGAAATTCACTTTGGGGAAAGTTTTATTTTGTAGTATTTTTTGTCTTTACATATAAAGATATAAATGCCATTAGATAATTGGTTAGTTTTTTGCAACCTACTGGTAAAAGTTCATGTCTCAGTTTTAATATTATTGACACAGTATAGTGATGCTAAACTCTGATCTTTGAACGCTTGCTCCATCAGAGGTGATATTCATACCTAACCACCTACAGATTCATTTTTGAAATCATTTTGAAAACATAGAAAAATGAAATTTATAGTAGACAAAAATATTTGTTCGTATGAATGAGATGATTGTTATTTTATATTTGTATATTTTTATGCTATCAATAGTTTTAAATAATATTAAGCAAATAGTGTCAAATGTAAATTGGTCTGCAAACTTTCCATATAAAAATAAATAAGAACTTGTACAAAAATAAAACAATCACAATTAAAATTTACACACAAATTTAATGCAACACTAACAAAGAAACTGAATAAATACACTTACAAATGGTTCAATTTTAAGTATAACCTAAACGCAAACATTGTACGTGGACTTGCAAAGTTAGGTCCCATAGCAATGGGAACAAATTGCGACTCTCTGAACGTTTATTCAAGAACTTCGCTCGTATGGTGCAATTTACGTGTACCAACAGTA
Organism: Eilema caniola; assembly: GCA_949126895.1. NCBI lineage: Eukaryota > Metazoa > Arthropoda > Insecta > Lepidoptera > Erebidae > Eilema > Eilema caniola. The sequence continues at coordinate 6,340,670 of OX421460.1, read as the reverse complement.
TTGTTCTGATGACTTTGTAATAACTAAAAGCTCTTTGTTATTTGGTATAGTTTAATTGAAGTGCTGTTGGTAAAATAAGTTGTGTGTTTTTACTCTCGTACAAAAAAATAAGACTAAGGCTCTCCTCTTCTCGACTGATTGTTAGCGGTTTTTTATACGTTGGTATATGCAGAATAGAATGATGAAGGAAGAGAGGAAATGGAATTAGAGAACTAAGAAAATATTTAAGTTTAAATCCAGCATAATGCTAGATACATATTGATGATGTTAATTGAGAAGTCAAACGTAGTTCATAGTAACACATTATAGATACTAGCAACTGGTAACAAATTAGTAAAATATTGCGTGTAACGGTTAGTATTGAATTTCATTATGATTATGATCTATTTAAAAAAGAAAATCTAATTTCTCGAGTAAGAATTTTAGCACATGAATATGGTACAATTTCTGCAAACCTTCTTTTGAACAAAAATTTAAAGAAGTGACGTAACGAAAACGCTTGAAAATCAAATATTCTAAAGAACTGAGAACTTACTCGTTTAATTTTGAATCCTTGTTATAAAATATCGGTAAGATCGCCAACCAAAAATATTATAGTCAAATTCCAGCCAGTAAAATTCAACATTTCAAACAGTAAAACTGTAAGAATACGAAGTCTTGACACTATGATGAAATAACAAACTGCTGCAGAAAATGAGCGAAGTGGTGAATGTGGCTTGCGGGATGTTTTTTTTTTTTTTAATTTATTTATTACCATTTTCACAAAACAATACAGATCAATTATAATAGCACAAAAAACCACTAAGGTTTATACCTGTGCTATTATCAGTTATCATTATTTAACATCATATCATCGAGATCATAATACCAATTAAACATTCGCCAATTGTGACTTATAAATTATAATTTTTAAGTAAAGTAATATTCAAAAACAAACAGGAATATGAATAAAAATCTCCTTCTACCTACAATGAGTCTAAAAAATATCTCTTGAGTTTAGATTTTACACCTGACATAGTATTACATTCTTGTATATTAGACGGTAGATTGTTGATTAACCTAGGGACAATATAGGCGGTAGTGCGCTCGCCATACACATTATTGGCACGCTGTGTGCGAAGCCGACTCCCGGAGACTGCCCGAGTGCGTACAGGGTGTTCAATGATTTTTCTTAAAGAGTTGTTAAAAAATTGTTCTTTTAGTAATGAAAATTTTACTTGCGTGTGTACTGGTAATGCGTTACAATGTTTGAAGAGACCGTTTTCGTTATCGTGAAATTGAGTTTTTATTTTTTGTGACACTATTGCTTTAAGTATTTTCACTTGCAGCTTATAGATGGCATCCAGATAGGTCTTATATGTACGACCATAGCTACTTAAGCCGTACTGTATGTATGATTCAGCTAGTGCATTATAAAGCATTATCTTCACTTTATAAGGAATTCGGTTCCTCAGAATCGTGATATTCGCCAGAAATTGCCTCAATTTATCACAAACCCGTTCAATATGGTGGCTCCAGTTAAACTTCTCATCTATCAGCAATCCGAGATACGTCTGAATTTTTACTGTATCTATTGACCGGCAGTTACAGCTCAGAGTACCGGCAGTGTGCAGACAGTCATGGTCATGAGATATTATATTTTGACAGGGTAAAGGACTGATGTACGGTGATTTAATTATCATTAATTTTGTCTTACTCGCGTTAATCACGAGGCCAGCATCATGACACCACCTTGCAAGAGCATTCATGTCGTGTTGCAATCGTTCACCAGCTATTTGAGGGTTTCTATCAGCAATCACAAGGCAGGTGTCGTCCGCAAACTGATAGCATGTGCTGTTGGTAATACAATTGGGCATATCATTAACATAGGACAGGAAGTGCAGCGGTCCTAATACGGAGCCCTGGGCCGTGCCCTCCGTCATGGATATACGTTCGCTACAGATGTGGTCAATTTTTACAGAGGAGGTACGATTTTTCAAATAATCAGTACACCAAGTAAGCAAAGGGCCCCGCACTCCACAGTCATCCAGCCTGTCAATTAGCTGTCGATGCTCCAATGTGTCAAAAGCCCGGGAAAAATCAATGAAGAGAGCAAGAACGTGTTTTTTCTCATTTAAGTGCTTATTGACTTCGTCCGCAAAATTCGACAAAAGGGCCGCAGTGCCTTTACCAGACTGAAAGCCAAACTGGTTCGGGTTTATAACGTTATGTTTTTTGTAAAACGCATGTATTTGTTCACATACATATTTTTCGACTATTTTGTCAATAGATGAGAGCAATGTTATTGGACGATAATTTAAGTAATCGTTTCTTTTACCCTTTTTGTGGATGGGTCTTATGCAACCCATTTTTAAGTCATCCGGATACAAGCCACTTGCAATACTTCGATTAATTAAGTCGGCAATGGGGCCACATACTCTGTCGCCTATCATTTTAATGTCTGAAACCCTGATGCCGTCTGCACCTGGAGCCTTCCTGGAGTTAAGTTGTTTTATGGTTTTCAGAACTCGCGTACTTAAGCTAAACTAGTGATGGCAAAAGACATCAACTGAAAAACGATTTTTTTTAAATATAATCAATCAAAAACAATAAAATATAATGAAAACCAATACTAAAACTAAATTTGAAACAAACTACGCCGAGTCTTCTCTTCCCCCTACCGCAATGCCTGAAAACAAAGGTCTTTGACCAGTGCGTCCTACCTGTTATGACTTACGATGCCGAAAAGTGGACAATGACGGTAGAGCTAGTCCATAAACTATAAGTCACGCAGCGGGCTATGGAGCGAGCTATGCTTGGAGTTTCTCTGAAGGATAAAATTCGGAACGAGGTCATCCGACAAAGAACCAAAGTTACCGACATAACTCGAAGAATAAGCAAGCTGAAGTGGCAATGAGCTGGCCTCGTCTGTCTAAGGACCGATGGCCATTGGAGCACACGAGTCCTAGAGTGGAGACCGCGAGAAGGCAAAAGAACGGTAGGACGCCCCCTGGCTACATGGACCGATGACCTGAAAAAGGTGGCTGGGACGAACTGGATGCTGAAGGCAGAGGATCGTACGAAATAGCGCATATTGGGAGAGGCCTATGTCCAGTAGTGGACTGCAGTGGGCTAATTGATTGATTGACTGTACTTTTTGTACTGTGAACCTCATTTCTTAAGGTGACATTGGTGAAACTCTGTTGTAAGGTAAAAAGGATGGATAGGAACATAGAAATATATTGGAGCTATAAAATATGTTCCTTTTTTCTTCTATTATATCTCAGAAATCCCTGGTTATTAATTATTAGATAGGATAACTCACTACCTTTTATATTTACATAAATACCCACTTTTACATAAAATGTCCTCTCCAGTCTACACCACCCACTCCATTTACTTATAAATGAATTCTATTCTGGTTCTAAGAAAGTTAAGTTTTTCCTGGGAGTATCATTACTCAAAGTTTTACGAGTCACTAATTTTGACGATGGTATGCAGGAATAATAATACTTCGAATACTAGTGAGATAAGTGCTATTAAAAAAGTTTAAGAATGACAAAACTATAAAATATAATAAAATATATGAGACGTTTATCGACAATACTACATCACTACATACTTCTGTGCAGTGGACTGTAGGACAATGGTTCTAGTTGGGTTAGACGCAAATTGGTGAGTGGCAAGCAAGACGGAGCAAAATAGAGGCTTCACAACACTAGAATATTAGAATTAGTGATCACTGAAGGCTTACAAGGCTCACAATCTGATAGTGTCATTACTTTAAAGGAAGTGGTAGAATTTGAATAGAAATTGAATTTCGGGACTGTTATTCAATAATGAGTTTTAACAAGTAGAACAGTTAGTAGTTTTACTCTCCTAATATGCATCATAAGGTAGGGAAAAATTGAAAAAAAAAAATCTTCAAGTTAACTATTTATTACTATACCGTACTAGATTGATACTTCGAACACCTACCTCAACAAATCTCTGCATCACCCTAAGGTTGATCGGTAGAAAGTGCCCATGGCATTAAGTCCGCCTATGTGCATTTATTTTATACTAGCTGTTGCCCGCGACTTCGTCCGCGTTGAGTCCATAATAGCTCGATCCTATGTATGTAAATTCATCATTATACATATTTTCAATTATTTATTATGAAAAAAGTCTTGCTCGAGTGACTGACTAATGAATGCATAGTTATCGCTAGTGTTCCGAAAACTATGCACAAAATGAGAAACTCTTCTTCTATGGGCTAACGCTGCTTTTTTGACCAAAACATAATCATGTATCCTCATTTACTGGGTGTTTCTCTCCACATTTACTCTCTTTTGTGTAGGAGTAGTAAAGAGTAGCGGTAACTTTTGTAAAATATACAGGTTGGCTCCTCATGGCATACTGTTTTTATCTGTAGTAGGGCTTTGCGCAGTAATTATTAGACGTGATAAAAAAGATTGCAGTAGCTCCTCAAGTTACTCATAGTTTAGAATCTCTACGCGACTGCAATGATTCAAAAATGTTTTGTTATTTTAGTATCTTCATCGCACTGCAGTGAATGAAGGGGCTCATCAAGACTCTTTCAACTTATCCGTCCTTTTCATGTAGAGAAAAACATGCGCTGGACTGCGGTATCTCCCACATACGGCACAAATAATATCGCCTCGAACCAGTTCTTTACCGTGGTAAAGAACTGTATTGCTCTACCCACACACTTGTTTCCTTCTTCTTACGGTCCCGGATTCATTCACATCCCGTTTATGTATGAAAAAGCAAGGCCGTTAAAGTAGGGACAGCTACTTCAGGATCGACAGCATGTAGCACAGTGGCCTTACGGTTTAGTCATGGGTCGCCAATTCGATTTGTGTGATGGTAATGAAGGTAATGAAATAAATAAATACTATTGCAGGACATCACTTTCTTATAAAAATTCTAATATTAACGCTCTATTAAAATTGTGCCTACCTTTCTGAATACTAATTTAAACACTATTCTTACTATTGTCATAATATTTTGATTCGACATTCGGCATCAGCCTTTGATGATTCTTTGATTCTTGATTGATTCTTTGATTGATCAATGTATAGGATTGGCATACGTTGACGACAGGTTTATACGATCGGAATTTACTTGATAGACGTAGAAAACATGCAGTCTCTCCCACCTATAACACAAACACGTCATTTGTCTGGCGATTTTTCATATCCATTGGCCCCACACAGTGTAAAAAACAGGTGAATGTCTACCTGCAAAGCTTAACATACGAGCAGACTGAAGACCTTTTAAATATACCGAGTTAACACACATACACACATTCGCTAACGCACATGCACACCCGCACGCACACACACACACACACACACACACACACATTTAAACACCTAGTTCGGCTGCAGATGCTCTCAATAATTAATTGTGAATGTACCAAACATTGTATTTTGAACCACATGTACCAATAATATTGTATATATAATTTAATGACCTTGTGAAATAAATAAAAAAATAAAAAATAAATAAATGATAAACGTCATAAACGTCAAAGTACGTGACAATCCCATACATTCATCACTCTATTCTCCAAAACACCGGCCATCGAATTGCCATTTGTTTTGGAGGGCAGGCCTGGTTACTTACTGCAAACCTTAAAGTAAATTTAAAAATCCTTATTTGGCATTGTACCAAAATTTAATAAAGGCACCGAAATGTAGAAACAAATCACTTGTTTTAACAGTAAGATATTCTTAGGTCTTCGGATTAATTTTGCAAATGAGACCCATCTTCCGGCCCTTCATGAATATGTAAATATTTTTGCTATACTTTCTTTGCTTATAGCTCGTTTATGTGGCACGGCCGACGCCTGAGCAATTAAATTTTGTGGAAGAAACAAACAAACTCACGCGTTCGTGTTCAAGATCTTGAATACATTAATACATTTACGTATCGTGGTAAGTTGCCAATAGCATCGAGGCTCTGTGTCGTTATGACAACTTTCGTGGGCTGGAAGGCATTCAGTATTCAATGTCTACGGGTATATAACTTTTTATATTCGATTAACATACATACAGAGTTATTTCAACTGTTATCTTGGCAGGTATGAAATTTATTCAGCAATTATTTTAGGTTACGTAATCTATATATATCGTCTATGTCAAGTGTGATTATTCATACCAACAGAGTGTGGTTTTTCATGACCACAAAAGTACCCACCATTTTCCAAGTTTTCCATAGGATGAATACTCTTTTATTCCAGTGAAAGAAACTATTTTTTTATACCACTTAGGTGGCAGCCAAGCACACGGTCCACCTGATGGGAACTTGTTACCATGGCCAATGGACGTGTGCAACACAGGGGCGTCACACTCGCGCTGCCAAACCTGTTAGAACATAGAGTTTATGTGCCGTCAGTGTAGAAGATAAAGCAGGACAAGACTTAGGTTTTTCCACTGACAGCACAAGAACTCTCCAGTGAGCTCTGGCTACTCCACTCACCGCTGGGAACACAACACGAGGTTATAGTAACCGCTGTATTCTGTAGGGCGGAGGGACTACGCCAGTCGGACTTCTCAATTGGACGGAAATACCGTCGTGTGCTACCTCCTACAAACTAAATATGATATTCTCCAGGGACAACATGAGAATATTTTTCAGGCTATTGCACTCCCGTCGAGTTAGCCAGTTTACTATCGGATGGTCCATAATAACAAAAATTGGTGAAAGTACGTAATGTCGGTTTTTTTTTGCTTGGCATTAAGTATATATGTATTTAGCCAAGATCGAATACACTGTACTTTATTTTCCGAACTAACAGCTATAGCAATCATTGTTTTCACGAATTAAATAATAGCTATGTCAGCGTTTTAAATTGAACCAGTGAAATAAAAGAGGACCGATAAAATATTTAATCCATAACATCGACTTAGGCTATAAAACACAGAATACTAAGACAAATAGTGCCGGGCGACATGTTCGAGGAAAGACAGAATAGGAATTCCATTAAAATGTCTGTGCCACTATTCACTGTTATCTTTTTCTATTTGCAGGACTAGTGATGTGATCGGGAAATTTATTGCTGAAGAAAGGGTTATCGATGTCACAATAATTTATGTATACTAATGTAATCCTGCTACGGGATTGAAAATTGGATAAGGAATTTGATAGTAAGATGTTGTGACACTGACACTCTGACCCGCACCCTACTCTTAGTTCAGAGCAACATAACGGGTTGTTTGAATACATACTTTTTTACAAAATAGTTTGGAAGTTCTATTAATATTAGTATTATTTTCGGCCAATAATTTAACTACTTCAATATTATTCATGAATCAATTAATTTTTCTTCAACCAGTCTCAGAGAACATAAATTGTGAAATCTAGTTCGAGAAACACGTACGGCTTTTTTACACTTTCAGATATAATTATTGTACCTACATAAAACTCTAAAAGATTTTTGGACGCAAATCAATTTGAAAAAAAAAGAATGAAAAACATCGTTATAAGTATTATATCAAGGCAGTTGCCCCTAATAATTAGCTAAACTTATCTCATTAGAAAACTCAAGTTATACTAAAGATATATAATTTTCAACACACTTGCTCATAAACTGGCTCTCATTTCACCGCAATTAGATACACAATGACACCTATAATCAAACTGTGGCTTTTTGATTGTTATAATTCACAAGTGAGTTATAGATTCTTTTTAAAAATATTATTGGTTCGGTGGCCTTTTTCTTAAAAAAAAGTTTTGGTACAAAAAAAAGGTCATGTTCAATAGTACAAATAAATCAATATACTTATTACTTACTCATTTTATGCCACTTCGTATTTAAATAGATAATTTTAACCTGTACGTTTTTTTAATAAATAAAAACTTTAATCAATTTACCTCAATAACTTTTGTTTTCTCTGTAAAAACATTAAATTTCAGATTTTGTCCACGATAACTTAAAAAAAGAAACCTCTTTTAGTCTTTGGCAGACCAAAATGCGCGTGCATATCATACCATATGAATATTTGCGAAAAAAAATTCACAACACTTCTTAACTTTTGAAATTATAGTTATTTATTGATAAATATGTCTACATCCGATATATGATGTGATTGATGGGAAGTCCTTGACATCAAAGTTTACTACCTTAAAACTGCAAGGGTAAATATCTATTTTAGTATTATTTTATTCACAAGAATGTTGTAAAACATCGTATGATACACATGTGTATCGACGATTACCGGACGAGCATAGGACGGTAATCGTCAATAGCGCCTCAGCGGTAATCACCAACCTTGCCCACTTGTATCATAATCTGCTATTACACGATTTTATGCTTAAGGTACAAAATTTATAATGGTTTTAGATTTAAGAAATTGGTGATACACCAAACTGTAGACATAAGTTAGCGAGATTTCACTAACTTCAATTTGCCCAACATCCTGCGAAATAAATCTAGAAGCATAAATATTATCTTGCTCAACAAATTTTTCGATAGCAGCTTCTGCATCACTGGAGAACTTGCTCACGGGACAAGTTAAAGTTGTCTTAAACTTCATCCGATATCTTGTAGCACATTGAAAGGTGTTCCTCGGTACTTTTTACAGTACAAAAGTTCTATTCCACTTTGTTTTACTGTACTTTGTAAAACAGTTTCTGGAAAGGTTGATATGGCACACAATGTTTGAAATAATCTTAAACCATTGTTAGTTTAGTTAAACTGTATCCATAAATAATAAGTAAAAAGCAATAGTGCTCAAAGTTACTTCGAATTTACTCTGATATTTTAAAATAATAGCAGATTCTATAGCAATTTATTTCGTGTTAATTTATTATATTATCTTTACTGTACCTGGCAGTTTGATTGCTATATAATAGCATTGATCGCAAGGAAACGAAAATCATAGTAGGTCTCTTAAAACATAAAATTGTCTTAAATTACCTGAAGTTAATTTGATTGAATCTCTGCTTTGCTGTACCTACCATACTTCTTTGTATTGAATGAATTATTAAATACAAAAAATTAAATTAAAAATATACAATTATTACCTAGGTATTATTAGGTATTTTTTATTAATATATCATTTTTATGCTTTTTGTTGATAAATTATTTAATTGGTTAAAAGTAATCTTAAATAGTTTACATTTTTAAATGTAGCACACACAACGTTCCTTTCTATGTAGAGATGGAACCCACAATAACTTTCCGAATGGTTGTAATTGACAACGTTACGGGGCTAGCAAACTTGGATATCGAAAATTTCAATAAAAATAAAGAATATGCGATGATTTTTACGATATTATTATTACGAGACAAACAGCTGAGTTAATTAAAAAAGAACTGATTTTGATATTTGATTTTTAAAAGATTTTTTATTACTTAATTGTTGGTACAAATAGTGTTCCATAAACAAATCTTATTCTATTTACGAACAAAAGTAAAAAATAACTAAATAAAAGAAAATATAATATTTTTAGTATAAAAATTAATGCGAATTCCAGTCAAGATCCTTACCATCGTAAATCTCGTATTTATGCGTATGTTTAGAGGGAAACTACTCTTTATTTGTGGACTATTTAAAAACTGAGAATACAGTGTTGGGAGAGGCCTATGTCCAGTAGTAGACTGCAGTGGGCTAATTGATTGAATACAGTCTTAATGGTTAGTTTCTTGGCCACAGTTTGAACATTTATTGGGGTTGAAAAGGCGTGGACCTATTTCACTCCACTGGGAACTAACACGGCAAAATGCGATACACAGGGTGGAAGATTTTAATCTAACCTGGAGGGGAAGTACTCTAAATATTGTAGATAGCCAATTTCACTCAAAGGAGACATTCCTTTATTTTTTTAAAGAAACAATACTGCATTTAAAGTTTTTTTTAAACTTATTTATTATATGTATTTTGTTATAAAGAGGTGTTTTTTTTTACGTGCGGGAAATCCCCACCGATACCCCCTCTCCGGAGCCAGAGAGGGAGGTTATGTCGGACTCGAACCGACTAAGCCGCACGCCGTCTGTGGGTCGATGTGCTAGGCCGAAGGTAAGGTTGTCTTGCGACATATCCCTCGCAACCCAACTGACCCAGGGCCATTCCTCTCGGTCTGGCCTATTATAAAGAGGTGTATAGTTACAATACTAATTACAAAGTACACCAGCATTTCATAGTATACCACAAAGTCGCTTCCCGCTGTCTACAATTCTTTATAACTAGTTTTCTTAAATAGATAGAGTGATTTAAGGGATAGGTTTATATGCACTTTACATGCATATTATAAAGATACACTGATAATTTTAGAGTTTTGTAATGTGATAAAGCACATCTTTGTGCTTGCACTGCAAACGGCACTATGAAAATGTGTAATGTGTCTGAATTGTTATGCTTATAGCATATTTATACCCTTCATATACTTTCTAGGTAGTAGACCTGTACCTACCTCAATATATCTATGCAATAAACACCCTATCCAATGCAAAATATATATACATGTATGTATATATAGACCGACGAGCAGCAACCCTTCTAGGTTGCTGCTAATTCAGAGTTTTGGGTTTTGGTTCCCGCTCAGTGCAAATATTTATATCCATGAATATGGATATTTGCATTGTTCTGGTCATGCCTCGGAGAGCATATTTAGCTGTGGCTCCCGGCTGCCTTACGAACATCTATGGCAGTTGTTATGGATAGTTGGAGCCCTCAAAAGTCCAACAACTGGTCTAGCTTCAATGTTTTGACATAGCAATTAGATTATGGAGGTCAGGTGGCAGTCGCTTTACGGATATTAACGAAGTTCAGCCAAATCCAAGGTTAGACTGCTAAAGCGGACCCCATATTCAGAGGTGAAAGCTTCAAATGCGACTGGGACATTTTTTTTTTACGTGCGGGAAATCCCCACGGATACCCGAAGTACTTCGGCTCCGAAGGGGGAGGTTATGTCGGACTCGAACCGACTAAACCGCTCGCCGTCTGTGGGTCGATGTGCTAGGCCAGAGGTGAGGTTGTCTTGTGACATATCCCTCGCACCCCGGCTGACTCAGGGCCATTCCTCTCGGTCTGGCCCTCCTCGGGAGGGGGGACCACGCGGTCCCCAACTCGCCCCCGGTATGGGGGAGATGCGACTGGGACTAACGCTAAGAGGGAGAAGAAGAAGATAATTTGTAAAGTGGCTGTGTTTTATACGGGAGATATTTAAAAGAATAGGTTGTCGATCCAAATTTTGCAGTGAATCGATAGAAAATCCACAATTATATAAATTTAGTCAAGTTTAGTCAAATTACTAACCTATTTTGTTATTATCTATCAACCTCTACCAAGAGCTTCGTAGCTTCGAACGGTACACTGCCACCCAATTAAAGCCCACCTCAACCAGATAACAGCAATGATTTCACACAATTAAGCTTGCCAACCCTTTATCAGGTCTGAATATTTATACTTTGCAAGTGGTCGACTAATTTGCAAGATATTAATCCCGGTGCGGGTAATACTATTACCCGGATATTACGTTCCTCGTTTAATTTTATATCACTTTGAGGTACGGTTGCCAAACGCCGAATTTGTAAGGATTTTACGCCCCATATCCGAGAACCATCAACATATAAACTGATCATTACTGTCTGTGTGAGATAGGTTTACGCAATAGTAACATTCCCTTATTACTGTATAACAATGCCGTGTTTTATTTAAACTAGATCGTATCATATTTCGATAGTTTTGATAACAAGACTTTTTAAGTTCAGTGCTAGAGCATAATTTTTCTTCATTTTTCTGAAAGCATAAATACTTATGCACTAGAGTATATACTCGTTAGTGAAATTACTATTACGTTGTAGAATTTTATAACAGAAAACGTTCCAAATATTTTGTTGCAGGTCATGAAGCTTGTTATATATATCAAAGACGCATAGTCATAGTACCTATACGTCTCCATGCAGATATAGATGATAAAAAGAATAAAGGTACATAATGTTTCCACTTTTAGTGGTGGGGGAAGCGTTTACATAACATCATAAGAAATAAATACAAATATAATACATCTTAATTAATGTTGTTTTTCAGTTATTTTAGTATGTCCAACAACTTTTTTACAACTTTGCAGGCCCATAGGTTACGCTTAAATCGCCAGATTTTCAAAATGGACACTTTTTAGTTAGTAAGTTGTAACGAAAAAGTTTGATGCTAGGGTTTTGAGAGTAAGTTAATTATTAGGTCCTTACGTATGAAATTAGCGTTTTGTCGTACTGATCAATTTGATCTGAAATATCTCCTCTTTGGTTAAGAATTCCAAATTCAAATTAATTAATTCATTTAGCTGGTTTTTTTTTTCTTTGGAATACAGTCATTCATTTGTTATTTTCCTCATTATTTTTTCTTTGGCGTCGCTTATTACCGCGCAATGGAAAACATGAAATATCGGTATATTTACGAGTACGGGTTCTACCGTGGCACCAGTGCTGCAGAAACAGCTCGAAGAATTAATGATGTGTACGGCGCTGGTGTCGCTAAAGACAGCACGGTACGTTTTTGGTTTCAACGTTTTCGTTCTGGAAATTTCGACCTTAAGAACAAACTCCGTGGACGGCCGGAGATCAAAGTGAAAAACGAAGAATTAAAGGCTATTTTTTTTTTTATAAATAGGACACGTCAATTTGACTTTACCTCGCCTGATGGTAAGCTGAAGGTAAAGTCTCAAGAAAGAAGGCCACCATTATATACACATGCCATGTTAACAATGGTGGCACTCAGCTTGACGGCCTCGTCAGATGCTTTTTCACGCCCCGTTTAAAGGACCCGGGACTGTAGGAAGAGGGAAACACGTGAGCTGGCAAGGAATTCCAGGTCTTAATGGTGCGACAAAGGAAAGAGTCACCGAACCGCTTGGTTCTTGAAGGAATGTTCTGCACCGTATAGGGGTGACATCTAAGTCCTGCACGTGTCGTCCTGTATAGGAAGGGGGAGGGTTGGATTGTGGAAGCGGATCCATCACAAAGCACTTCAGAGATAGCAGCAGGCTTCGGGGTAAGTGACAAAACTGTATTAATCCACTTGAAGCAGTAGTCTAGTGGGGGGTGGCGCGGGGCGACGCGCCGAACAGGGAGACCTGTAGAAACGGTGGTGCCGCTGGCCGCCCGCGGCATAGTACAGGGGCCCAACCGGGACTAACCACCCTGGGAGGATGCCCCACCAGGTCGCGCATAATCCCGATATGGCTCGTCGTGCCGGTTGGTGACCGGATGAGGGAGCCCGGCGACCATACTCGGGGGGGTACGGGGGCCCTTCCGTTCGGCGCGTCGGCTCTCGCCATACCTCACATTCATAGATAAAACCAATATCCCACGCTTTGTCACGCTGTGCTGCGACAACAATCGCCTCTTTTTTTCACGCCTTCCCTCCTCTTCATCCTCATGGCAGCGCATAATAACAGTAGATTCAAAGTCAAAGTCAAAGTCAAAAATCATTTATTCTGTATAGACCATTAAAACGGTACTTACAAAACGTCAAGTATAAAAAAAAAATCTAGACTAGTTTAGCAAATGGACCACCGGTTCGAAACGCGGCCCCGACCTGAGAAGACTCCGGCAAGAAACTCAGCGGGCATTTTTTTTTTTGGTCTATTTACAAACATTTGCTTAGTCTACTTAGTCTAAATACAATAGTTTGCTTGAGTAGCATAGTTGAGCGAACAGCTCATTTCCAAGCTTGTTTATCATCTAAATATTCTTGGATTTTATAATAGCCTTTTTGGCACAGTTTAGTCTTAATTACATTTTTAAATTTATTTACAGGTAAATCTCTAATTTCATTAGGGAGCTTGTTGAAAAAGCGTATACAGTTGCCCCGGAAAGAATTACTAATTTTATGGAGTCTACTATCACAAGCTACAAGATTGTTTTTATGTCTTGTGTTTATATTATGCCTGTCACAAACTCTTGAAAATTTAGAGATATTTTTCCTTACATACATCAGGTTCTCGAAGATGTATTGTGACACTACGGTTAGAATGTCTATTTCTTTAAACTTTTCTCGAAGGGAAACTCTTGGGCCCAAATTATAAATAGCTCTCACAGCCCGCTTTTGTAAAATGAATATTGTGTTTAAATCCGCGGAATTACCCCAAAGGAGAATTCCGTAGCTTAAAATACTATGAAAATAACTGAAATAAACTATTCTAGCCGTATCCACGTCTGTTAATGTCCTAATCTTTTTTACAGCGTAAGAAGCCGAACTTAATCTACTGGATATTTTTTCAATATGCGATCGCCACTGCAATTTGGCGTCAATACTTAAACCTAAGAACACTGTTGATTCCACAAGGTTCAACACTTGTCCATTGAGTTGTACATTGGTTTCAACCTGTGTAACGTTAGGTAATGTGAATTTTATACATTTAGTTTTATTCCCATTAAGGCAAAGATTATTAGTATTAAACCAATGGACCACTCTTGTTGTGACGGTACGTCGTCTTATCAAAGCTGGGTGAACTTCGTTTTTACGTATTTGATTTGAATATTAAGTCAAAAGTGCCAGCCCCCGCCCTTTGGCGGGAGATATGAGTGCTCCGCCAACCGCACAGATATTGTGGAATTCATCCAGAGACAATAATTCCCCCACTGGTCTCAGTCGTTGCAATAGATTAAGGAATTAACCGCGAATAAAAAGAAGTGGAAATGAAGTACAACAAACGATTAAATACGTTGATAGCAGTTACTTGACTCACATCCATTCGATCGTACTTCTGAATTAGGCTTACATTATACCGCACTTCCGACTCATAGACCCCCGAGAGGCTCAACGTCCCCAATCTCCAGCGTGTAATAACTAGTGTTCCGTCAATCTGAACTTTAAGCCAGCTCTTGCATGCTGTACTCATCTGGGACTTTAACCTCAGCCCCTCCAGGTATTACAGGACTGGTGTAATAGAATTTATACTACGGCTGAATACGGTCTCAATGCGGTAAGTTGCTCCTAACTCATCCATACAATTTTCACCATACATTCGTCCTCGCGTAGCGCCGCCTCGCTAGCAGATTACAGGCTCAGGGGCGTCTTCGGCCTAGGCACACACAAGGATAGCTTCGGCCTCCGCCAAAGCATGTGTTCGCCAAGTTCCTGGTCTGAAAGCCATGACTCGTTACGTGGGACATCCTAATACGCGTCGAGGGCAAAGGTACCGCGTAACATTTATCAACGAATCCCGCGATCAAAGAATAATGTTAAATGTACACAATTAAATACTCTCAACGTCACGTCACTCAGCTAAGAATAATATTACACATAAAACATATAAATACAGTAATAACTATAATTAATTGTAATGGTATGAAAGTAACTCACCACGTCTGCAGATTATTAATAGTGTTCACTTGACAGTGTAGCACCGTAACTTACTCGAGTGACGCCTATGTTCCTACTCCTTCACGAGCTCTGGTCGACCGCTCTCCTCCCCGGATACCAAACGAATGCCTCTAACCTACGCTCTCTCCAACCTCATAAAAAATCTCTCCAAGACACTCCCACGCCTCGTCTTTACAAAACCTGCACGTGTTTTATGGATTTCTCTCGTAACAACTAACGTTCTAATAGTTTCTTTAAAGTATCACAAAACCAATAACCATCGTTTCAGGAGCCAACACAAAAGGTCTTGTTTTACCTGATCTGTGGAGGGTCAAATAGCAACGATGCGAGCAAGATTTCTGCAAGTGGACGCCCGCTATTAAATATCAAAATACCAACGTATTGAAGATGTAAATTTTAAGGCTTATTAATTTCCCATTGTTGAGTGACTTGTGTACCATCACATATTCCCCCCTGAAATTCAGACTCGAAGAGAGTATGGAATTTCACTCACACCATAGAATTACATGTGGTACACCCAGACTCATATCAAATACACATTTAGCAACCAATCATTCAGTAACACACATAATCGCACCGAGCGAGAATCGAACTCGCAACTCACCATTCAGTAATCTCGTGTAAAACTGTGTGAATCGCACCGAGCGAGGATCGAACTCGCGCTCACGATTCCGTAATCGCGCGTTCAGCCTCGTGAACCGCACCGAGCGAGAATCGAACTTGCAACTGACAATTCAGTAATCTCGTGTCCAGCTGTGTGAATCGCACCGAGCGAGAATCGAACACGCAACTTACGATTCAGTAATCTCGTGTGCAACTGCGTGGATCGTACCGAGCGAGAATCGAAATCGCAACTTTCGATTCAGTAATCTTGCAGTTAGCCGGCGTGCTACATAGATTATAATAATATCCGTCAGGTTTTTATTATTATTATCACTAGTTGGAGTCTTATTTGATATTTCAAGCTGCCACGTCACAAGTCATAAGAATACCATAGTGGCTAATGAGATTTACCAATAAGAATCTTATTTGATTTTCTAGCCTGCCACGTCACAGGTTACCATGACCATTACCTAAGTAGCTTATAAGAATTCCTAGTCGGAATCTTACTTCTTAAAATTCCAACAGGTGTAATTTGTTAAAACTTAGTATTCATCTATTCATAAATAACAATGACTTGTGCAATTTGATAAACGGAGGAAATCAGTGTTCTCACTTAATCTCTCCTATACTTTTGTTTTCCAACCAATAGCCGATTTCTTTTCCTTTGAATTTGAAACAGCATGGCCAGTCCTTGAAGCCGGAAATTTTACTAGTTAAATAATGTCGAGGTGCGAAGATACAGTTAAGACACTTGTGAGCGAACTTAACATTCAATTTCGTTCCATCACGAATACGATCGTGACGTTCGTGGCATTACACGCTATTACACTCACCTATATTCCAGCGAATTTTGCCTTTAAATTATTATTCCTTTTAGAAAGTTTTTTTTTTCTTCATGCAAGCAAGTGCCATAAATAACAAAAGATAATAACTTAAAATCTAACAGTTCTCAAGATCCTTTTGACGATCCAAGTTCCCTGTTTTTATTTTGATTGGCAACTCATGGAGTACCTACTTAACAAAGGCTCTATTAGAGGCTATCAGTAAACAAGGGCATTTCGAAATTTAAATTAATTGTTTATGAAACAACTTATTTATAAAACGCGTTCCCCCCTGATAATCAGATGCTTGCATACCGTATACATACTCAAATTTCCACGTCATAAGGTTATGTATGATTTAAATTAACTTCCATAAGCCAACTTCGTAGTCAATTTTACATAAAATTGTCAATCATGCAACAACTTGTTGATACCTAATCATCATCATCTATGATCACCATAAGCATCTTGTGAATTCATGACACATAAATAAACGATAATTCCATCTTAAGCTATAATCGCTGCAAGTAAAAATAAACCTTCTGCTCACATTTTGAGGGTTGATGACGGCGTGACTAATTCTTTGAATTATCTTATCTTATCGTATTGGTAAGGTTGAAATGCCCTGGTATGACTAAATTATGATTTTCTGAAATAAATCACTTACTGTCTAGTGTTGCATTATTTATCGTATAGTCGTCACGCGTCTAATTTCGCGCTATGAGGCGTAGGTATATTCTTTTGTGATGGAAGTCCCCTCAAGGTGTCAAACAGCAATAATTGTTAAACTCAAGTACCTAAGATCCTTGATCCAATGAAGCTTAATTTACATACCTCGCCATATCTGATTTACCAGATATAAGGTGGCTCGGCCACCGATTAGTCGCCTCTAGCGAAAGCTTCCCAGTGGTCACGATGCTCGGCTACTCCGTTGCGCGAGTTGAAACACGATGCGCTGTCTCGATACTGCACAACGCTGGATTTTCATATTCACGAAGCGATGAGTCTTCCAAACAGCCCTTGACTTGACTTCAAACCAGCAAACACGAAGTCCGGTGTTACTGAAATGTTATAGCACACGAGCAGAGAATTTGTTGCGAGAGAATTCATTGAACCTCTTTCTCGATAATCCATTTATATGTAACGTTTTTTTTTCCCAGTCAAGATTTAATAACTAAGGTTGGTAACAGCTAACCATCTTAGTTTTAATAGTACACAATAACCTTTAACATAATTGTATTGTTATTTTTGGGTTTCGAACCCACAATACTCGCCCCAGATGGTGAGACAATGCCTAGTCCCTTTTTTATGGGGCCTTTTGTTATCACTGTTTCCGTTCACTAAACTAACATCCATTGAACAATCGTTTCTTGCTTATTTTAAATATTTTACATGCTCACGCTAGTTCATGTCACAATGGGTGGGCAGAAATGTACCCTATCTTTTGTTTTGTCTCCGTGTTGCAAGCCAGAATCTCCTAACAGAGAAACAAATAACTTAATTTCCGATCTGGGTTACGAACCCTCGTGGCTAATGTCTAAATAGTTGAGTCTCTGCTGTGCCAATAGGGTAACAACACCCAAGTATTCTGCCGTATTTTGAAACTTCGGGATTCGAACCCGCCATCAATCTTGTTTCAGAATTATTAAGCCACTTTGTTACATAAGGAATTTTTTTAAATTCAGCTGTGTCGCTAAAAGGTTTCACAAGTGTACAATGATATAAATAGATAAGAAAAATCTTCAATTTAAAATAATCTACTAAGGAGATTACAAGAGCCATTCATCCAATGTATTGCACAGTACAACCTACATCAGTCTGGGCCTCGAACCCAGGCTATATTATAATAATAATATAACCTATAACAGAGATTATTAATTCGGCTACCGTAAATAAGAAATAACTTCAGAATACAATTAACTTCTTTTTGCCATTTCATAGACTTTAGCCTAGGATCGAACCCAAGCAACTCATGCACGTAGGCCATTGAAGGCAATATGATTTTAAAAAACACCTCAAACACTTAGTTGGCTTCTTGCCATCAACTTAAGTACAACCTAATCATTAAATTTCCTAGTCGCGTCCAAAGTATGTAAGTATGTACATAGGAGCGCAATGTCCGCACGTTGTTTCGGATGGGCCGTTAACGGCTTTCCGGGAGCAACTGCCGCCTGGCCTCCCAGCCCCTAGAGGAGATATAAGCAATTGGTATTGTACATTTACCGTAGGTAACGTACTTTAAGCATGGTTTTAAAGTATATTTAGGTAAATATACTTAAAATACAAAGTATCTTATGTCATAACTCATAAGCTATAACAAACAAATTTAGCCTTTAAATGTACGCTGTATTGAGATAATTATATCTTACTTGGTAGCGCTACATCGTCTGTTCACAACACGGACCATTATGGTACTGATTACGTTATATTATATTAAATTATTCTACGTTGTGTTTTGTGTAGTAACTTATTTCAGTTCAACCTCGTTGCATTGAAATGAAACAATGCATTTTCTGACGAGGATCCTGGTCCACAGGCACCATTTGTGACGGTACGTCGTCTTATCAAAGCTGGGTGAACTTCGTTTTTACGTATTTGATTTGAATATTAAGTCAAAAGTGCCAGCCCCCGCCCTTTGGCGGGAGATATGAGTGCTCCGCCAACCGCACAGATATTGTGGAATTCATCCAGAGACAATAATTCCCCCACTGGTCTCAGTCGTTGCAATAGATTAAGGAATTAACCGCGAATAAAAAGAAGTGGAAATGAAGTACAACAAACGATTAAATACGTTGATAGCAGTTACTTGACTCACATCCATTCGATCGTACTTCTGAATTAGGCTTACATTATACCGCACTTCCGACTCATAGACCCCCGAGAGGCTCAACGTCCCCAATCTCCAGCGTGTAATAACTAGTGTTCCGTCAATCTGAACTTTAAGCCAGCTCTTGCATGCTGTACTCATCTGGGACTTTAACCTCAGCCCCTCCAGGTATTACAGGACTGGTGTAATAGAATTTATACTACGGCTGAATACGGTCTCAATGCGGTAAGTTGCTCCTAACTCATCCATACAATTTTCACCATACATTCGTCCTCGCGTAGCGCCGCCTCGCTAGCCGATTACAGGCTCAGGGGCGTCTTCGGCCTAGGCACACACAAGGATAGCTTCGGCCTCCGCCAAAGCATGTGTTCGCCAAGTTCCTGGTCTGAAAGCCATGACTCGTTACGTGGGACATCCTAATACGCGTCGAGGGCAAAGGTACCGCGTAACATTTATCAACGAATCCCGCGATCAAAGAATAATGTTAAATGTACACAATTAAATACTCTCAACGTCACGTCACTCAGCTAAGAATAATATTACACATAAAACATATAAATACAGTAATAACTATAATTAATTGTAATGGTATGAAAGTAACTCACCACGTCTGCAGATTATTAATAGTGTTCACTTGACAGTGTAGCACCGTAACTTACTCGAGTGACGCCTATGTTCCTACTCCTTCACGAGCTCTGGTCGACCGCTCTCCTCCCCGGATACCAAACGAATGCCTCTAACCTACGCTCTCTCCAACCTCATAAAAAATCTCTCCAAGACACTCCCACGCCTCGTCTTTACAAAACCTGCACGTGTTTTATGGATTTCTCTCGTAACAACTAACGTTCTAATAGTTTCTTTAAAGTATCACAAAACCAATAACCATCGTTTCAGGAGCCAACACAAAAGGTCTTGTTTTACCTGATCTGTGGAGGGTCAAATAGCAACGATGCGAGCAAGATTTCTGCAAGTGGACGCCCGCTATTAAATATCAAAATACCAACGTATTGAAGATGTAAATTTTAAGGCTTATTAATTTCCCATTGTTGAGTGACTTGTGTACCATCACATTGTGATAACACCATTCACTTCGTCATAATTATTTTGTTGAGTTTTAATTTTAAATATTAACGAAGTATCGTCAGCAAATAAAATAATACTAGTTTTATCCCTTACGTAGTAGGGGAGGTTGGTCTACACAGCGGCAAGAAACTCTCCCTCGAGCTCGCTATTTGAGGTGGAGTCCACGAACATCTGTGGGCTCCATACAAACCTCAACGCCGTCCACCAACACCTGGAGACGGCGAAACCAGCAATGCTGTTTCTTACGGAGACACAAATACGCCGCCCTGATGACACGACCTACTTACTCTACCCCGGCTATGTCCTTGAGGAGAATTTCCGCGCAAAAGCCGGGGTGTGCGTGTTTGTTAGGGCGGATGTTTGTTGTCGCCGTTTGCGCTGCCTAGAGGACCCATCCTTTTCCACCCTTTGGGTACACACAGACCATGGCTCTACGAGTCAGATCTATGTGTGCCTCTACCGCTCCCATACAGGAGATGCCGAGACAATTCGACTCTTTGAATACATTAGTCAGGCGGCAGATGATGCGCAGGAGCGGTTTCCGAACGCTGAACTGGTGTTTTTGGGGGATTTTAACGCCCACCACGAGATCTGGTTGGGCTCCGCCAAAACAACCCACGCGGGAAGAGCCGCCCATGCATTTGCTCTGGCGCATGGCCTGACTCAATTGGTACACGAGGTCACTAGGATACCAAAAAGGTCGGACCATGAGCCCTCTCTGCTAGACCTTCTGCTGACGAGTCGCCCGGACCAGTACAGTGTTTCGGTGAGCGCCGCTTTAGGTGAATCCGACCATTGTCTGGTCCGTTCCGAGGTGCCCATTTTAGCGCCCCCACGTCCCGTGCAGGGGAAGCGGCGTCTCTGGCACTACTCGTCAGCGGACTGGGATGGACTGCGCGATTATTTTGCGTCCATCCCGTGGGTTGAACGCTGCTTTGGAGGTAAGAACCCATCTGAGGCCGCAACTGCTGTCGCCGGTGAGATCAGTCTGGGCATGGAATATTATATCCCCTACACTGATGTCGCCGGTGTCCGCAGGGCACGCCCCTGGTTCGGGCGCGAGTGCGCGGAGGCTGTTAATCATAAACAGTCTGCGTACCGCGCTTGGATCAGGGCGCGCGCTACGTGCGATTCCAACGTGGGCCACTTCAAGGCGGCGTACAACAGAGCCACAAAGGCCTGCAAGAGGGCTTATGTCAGAGCGGATGCCCAGCGCATAGCGCGGCTTGGTCAGGAGCTAGTAGAACATCCCACGGGCAGCCGTGGCTACTGGCGACTGGCCAAAGCCGTGCAAGCCATCTTCTGCCAGCCTTCGCTGCCCCCGCTGCGCAATCCCGATGGATTCCTGGCCCATGAGCCGCAAGAGAAAGCAAATTTGCTGGTTAATCTCTTTGCGGCCAACTCCCGAGTCGATGATTGTGGTATGGAGCCGCCGACACTGCCCGTCAGTGACCATGCAATGCCTGATATTCGTATCAGGCAACGCGATATCCGAGCGGTGTTGCAGTCACTCGATGTCCGGAAAGCCAGTGGTCCGGACGGTATTCCAGCGGTGGTTCTGCAAAAATGTGCAGCGGAGTTGTCTCCAATGCTTGCGCGGCTGTACCGGCTGTCCTACAGCTCTGGTACAGTGCCTTCGGCTTGGAAAGAGGCGAATGTACAGCCGATCCCCAAGAAGGGGGATCGCTCAGACCCAAACAACTATCGACCCATAGCCGTCACCTCAGTGCTGTGCAAGGTGTTCGAGCACATTATTAACAAACAGCTCGTGCGTCACCTTGAAGATCACTCCCTAATTAATGACCGGCAATATGGCTTCAGGCCAAAACGGTCAGCGGGTGATCTTCTGGCGTATGTTAACCATATTTGGGGTGAGGCTATGGACAAGCACGGCGAGTCATTGGCAATTAGCCTTGACATCGCCAAAGCTTTCGATAGAGTTTGGCACAAGTCGCTTCTTTCCAAGTTACCAGCCTTTGGTCTGCCTCCTAGACTGTGCGACTGGGTTGCCGGCTTCTTGCAGGAGCGCCGTATTCGCGTCCTTTGTGATGGACGAGCCTCGGAGTTCTTGCAGGTAAATGCCGGCGTACCGCAGGGATTTGTCCTATCGCCAACTCTCTTTCTTCTGCATATCAATGATATGCTGTCGACCGGCAGCATTCATTGCTATGCGGATGATAGCACCCTACACGGGAGTTATCATGGACGTCCTGCGGATAAGCAGACGCATATCGCGGAAAAAAGGCAGCTTCTTGTCACTGAGCTTGACCGGATCCTGAATCACATTTCCCAATGGGGCTCTGAGAACTTGGTCGAGTTCAATGCCAAGAAGACGCAGGCATGTGCGTTTACAGCAAAGGTATCTTCTTTCCTTCCGCTTCCCACTCTTCAGAGCACGCCACTGCCACTGCAGGACAACCTCAATATCCTAGGTATGGATGTTCGCTGCAAACTGAACAACAAAAACTACATCGAGAGTATCATCAAAGCAGCCTCGCGTAAACTCGGAGTCCTGAACAGAGTGAGACGGTTTTTCACGCCGGAGCAACGGTGTCTTCTTTACAAGACACAAATTCGTTCCTGCGTGGAGTACTGCTCACATCTCTGGGATGGATCCGCAAAGTACTTATTAGATGCTCTCGACAGGTTGCAGCGACGTGCGATCCGCATTATCGGAAATCCTGAGGTCACGAGTACCCTCGAGTCTCTGCAGATGCGTAGAGATGTTGCTTCTTTGGCAGTTTTTTACCGTCTCTACCATGGTGAATGTTCTGAAGAGCTATTCCAATTAGTCCCACCCTCCCCCTTCCTATACAGGACGACACGTGCAGGACTAAGATGTCACCCCTATACGGTGCAGAACATTCCTTCAAGAACCAAGCGGTTCGGTGACTCTTTCCTTTGTCGCACCATTAAGACCTGGAATTCCTTGCCAGCTCACGTGTTTCCCTCTTCCTACAGTCCCGGGTCCTTTAAGCGGGGCGTGAAAAAGCATCTGATGAGGCCGTCAAGCTGAGTGCCACCATTGTTAACATGGCACGTGTATATAATGGTGACCCTCTTTCTTAAGACTTTACCTTCAGCTTACCATCAGGCGAGGTAAAGTCAAATTGACGTGTGCTATTTATAAAAAAAAAAAAAAGAATCGGGAAAGTAAAAAAACTCGAACGATGGGTACCTCATGAATTGAGTGAATCGAACTTGCAAACACGCGTCGCCTGCTGTGTTACTTTGCTCAACCGACACAATAATGAAGGGATTTTAAATCGAATCATTACTTGTGATGAAAAGTGGATATTGTACTATAATCGACAGCGCTCATCGCAATGGCTGAACCCTGGAGACCCAGCCAAATCAAAGGAAGAACTAACTGTTAAACAACCGAGATTGGTCAATCGCTCTAGGCCACTGCTAAAAATTCCAGTCCGATGCAGCAGTCCAAACCGCCTTCAAAAAGTTTATTGATTCTCGCCCCCATGGTTTTTTTAGTAAAGGGATCAATGAACTACCCATAAGATGGCAAAAGTGCATAGATGACAACGGTGCATACTTTGATTAATTAAATATATTTTACAAAAAAGAAATCGACTTTGTATTCCTCCCGTGTACAAAACGCCAATTTCATACGTAAGGACCTAATATAAATGTAACAGAGCACTGTAGATATAAGTAGTCTATACCAGCTGGGGGTATGAGCAGAGATAAAAATTTGACGATTATAATCGAAGTAAAAGACCGTTACATGATTTTATGTAAAGTAAGGTATTGTATATGAATCTCAAGGTGGATTCGCAATAAATATTCTGCCGAGAGATTGTTTGGTCTGTTGTGCAGAAATGGTAGTATGCGCTTAGCTCGTTCACTCCCGGCTGCTGATTTTGCCGGCGAGCCAGGGTCCTCGCTGGTGTGCCACACAGCCGAAATAATAGCAGGTGAAAATAATCTCCCCAGCGGCAGAATAGCGTAGCTAGAAGTTAAGTAAAGAAGAAAATAGTTAAGCAGCACAAGCTGGTGACGTGACCTCTGACCGCAGAGGTAATGGGTCTCGTGGCACTAAATATTAGGCTGAAATAGCATATACGTAGAAATATAAAAAAATAAAATAAAACATATTAAGCCATGCAATAAGCTGCACCGCTGGAAAGTCTTCACCTGTAGAAGTAGGAAAATGTTGATCTCAAAACTTACCCGGTGCCGACAGCAGTTGGCCGCCGGGGTCAAAGTGACCTTCCTCGGCGAAGGCTAGCCGAAGAACGGGACCACTTCAGTGCCGTTAATAGACACTTAAGTTAATGTTGTCCAATCTCGCTCGCACAATCATAGACAAAATAGTTATGTAGTGTCGAAAGTTACCAAAATATCGACTATATTAGAGAAATTATTTTAAAAAGATTTATAAAAAATCCACACCGTTACAAAGTAACTTACTTATCTTGATCTGACGCGTACGTGTAAATTCGATTTTTTTTTGCGCACCCATACGTATTAAAGGCTTTTATTGGCTGGAGGAACTTGTCAATACGTGTTTCCCCTATCTTAATCTGACGCGCTAGATAAATACCGAATTTCCTTCTACGCTCCCCTACTATGAGGCAGCACAACGTAAACATCGCGGAGCATCACGATGATGGCATCGTAGCATTACGACTTCACTCTTGGTTTATACTTCGAATAATTGTTACTCTAATAGGAATAATATAATTTATTGTTATTTGTAATAAACCTATTTCAGTAATATTGGGGTTTTCTGCATCCTGCTTGCCGCACTGACATAATTAGCGTAGTATTTTTTTTTATTTGCGCCAAATCATAAAATCATTAAGTTTTCATAATAATAAAAATAATAATATTGTAAGGTAATACGAGCATTGTTCGTACTGGCAATGAAAGGAACTTCTTGTCAGTGTCTACTGATTACGTAGAACTTAGTCGGGATTCTCGTCTAGTCTTAAAATTTTGAGTAAATAGATTTGCTTCTCGACAAACATGCTCAAACCACAACAATGCTTAAAAATAAAAAGTAAAACAGTCGTCGTTGTCATTTATCTACTATGAGCGATATTAGTGCTAAAAAAATTACCTATGACTAATAAATCCTAATGACAGTACTTGAATAGAAAGTGAAATACTGTGTCTAAAGGCCAGTGCGACCTTAAAATTATAATCATAAAAAAACTTTAAACGGTCTATTAAACTATACATAAAGTTCTATCAAAAGCACCTGTGTCACAAGAGAAGTGAGTGTTAGAAGTCTAGGGAAATCTAATTATTATTTATTAATCGAGTTATTGATAAAACTTCAAACGAAATCAATTAAACTTAATTTAGTATTCACAGCTCGTCAATATGGCCTCACCCTGTCAATAACACGGTCTAATCCACTTCTACTCCACGACTATAACATGATAATCTACAGATTGTCATGTTAATCCTTCATTCTTCAGCCTGGAGGCTAACGGCTCCAAAATATGCTTGTTATGGTTTGCTTTGAAAGTCTGTGATTGAAGTACACCTGCGATTTCCTACCATGGAAATTCAAGTGATGCAGCAAGGGAACATGTTGAACCATTTAAATTTGTGAAAAAATGCACTCATCAATTTTATTTTTCATCTTTAATTAGGGAAGACGTCTGAGCTCTGCGTACCTAGAGCTTCGAAATATTCGAAAGAGCTCTTTCCAGGGGTCATTTTAATAATGTAGTTTTGAATTTTGTAAAGTTAATTGGCGGAGATGTGGTCTGTATCACACCTATAATACCACATATGTAGTTTTGAATTTTGTAAAGTTAATTGGCGGAGGGGTGTGGTCTGTATCGCACCTATAATACCATATATGTAGTTTTGAATTTTGTAAAGTTAATTGGCGGGGGGGTGTGGTCTGTATCGCACCTATAATACCATATATGTAGTTTTGAATTTTGTAAAGTTAATTGGCGGGGGTGTGGTCTGTATCACACCTAGAATACCATATAATTGTAGTTTTGAATTTTGTAAAGTTAATTGGCGGGGATGTGGTTTGTATCACACCTATAATACCATATTTTACGTAATTTTTTCTCAGCAAATAACACACGTCGCGACCCAAGGTTAGACGTGTCTTATTCGCTGAGCCAGCCTCGACACACTCTAATCGGGGACCACGATCATATAACATGCACTTTTTTATCCTCAAAGATAGATAATGAAATCATAAAATCTAATCTCGTAGAGTGCTGATGTCGCCGGATTATGAATACTTTTTCACAAGGTTCAGTAATATAATTTTCTGTTTGAAAGTCATCATCCTCTTGCCCTTATCAGTCAGACAAATCTTTTCCATCGTTTTATTAGGTTAACTATTTTAAATCATGATTTTATCTTAACAGTAATCAAATTTCAGTGGTAAACTTTAATTTTCTTTTATCATTAGTTATCTATTAGTAGATGTTTGATTAAAGAAAGTGCATTGGGGCAGTATTGGAACAGGGAACCGCTGATATAGTTTCAATTTCATCCAAAATGTTAGTGAAGAAACCCAAGAAAGCTTCTATACAGCTTACTTCTAAGCTGTACTGCAGTAATTTTTATTTTAAAAACCTACACTCATAATCACTGCGATATTCTTTGCAACAAAGACGTCTTTGCGAAACTTGTAGTTGCAGCCAGGACGCCGCTCTCTTACTCTTTTTCTTTATTTAGCTTTTCTTAATTTTACGGCAGCGACTGCCGTCTGACTCCCCGATACTCACAGAAAAGACAGCGTTAGTTTTCTATCCGTTAATCAATAATTACACGAGGTAGTAGATGAGGTTGGTTAAAACCCTGTCCCTGTTTGTGATCTTTGCAAGGTAGCATATTATTTATTAAGAAGTGTACGAAGTATTCGTTTTATTCCTTATACCCTAAGAATACATTACAAGCATGGTCAGTACAGTCTTACCAAACATCATAAAACAATATTATGTAAGCATTACGTAGGTATCCAGCTGTACCCTAGCCTAAACGGTATCTCCATGACTAATGTTCTGAGACGGCGGTGTCCTAAACGCAATGTGTCTGCGTCTCGTGTGATTCATGCTCTTAGTGACAGGGTTAAGGATTTGCTAACGATATGCTCCTTTGTCATAAGGTGTCAGATATATGTTCTTAGTGACGCTTACATCGTAGAATATTTAACCTAACCGACGTAGAAAAATATCTAAAAAACATCGGCAAAATGCGAGGCGGACTCGTAACGAAGAGCTTAGACACGATTGTTGAAGGAGCAGCTAATTCTCAATCCATTTTTTGTTGTTTTTGGCATTTATTAGCTTCGCCTGAGCATCCTTCAATCAGTGGGTATACCGACTTGCAGGTAAGGTTGGCTTGGCCTCAAAAGCCTCACGGGGTCAGTCACAGATAATATACCTCAGTACATATATGGGTAAACTACAGTTCGCATGTAACAAAACATTTGGGTAAATATGACCATTTCCATATTTATTATATTTTTCGAAACAAAACAGTCGAATCTAAATAACGTATATTAGAGACTGTTACTGAAAAGTATGCTTGTAAATATACTATTAATTGCTTTTTGATTATTACTGTGTATTCGGGTCGAATAAGCCAAATAGATTTGACGATTCTTTCCACGAATTTGGTAACCAATTACTAGCGATGTTTATACAATTATCATTTGTTACAAATGTGTTGGAAAATATGTCGTGTTAATGTGATGAATGTACTGTGGTCTACTATTGTAAAATACAACAATCTGTTTTAAACATAGTTTCCATGTAGTGAGTCCCTGACCATGACAATCTAAAATGATATTATGTTTATGACTGGGATAGGACAATTTTTTATACACTACTTAGGTGGCAGACAGGCACACGGCCCACCTGATGGAAACTGGTTACCGTAGCCTATGGATGTGTGCAATACCAGGGGCGCCACACTCGCGCTGCCGACTCTGTTAGAACAGAGAGTTTCTGTGGCGGTGTAGAAGATAAAGCAGGAGAAACGAAAATGTAGTAGCTTCTGGTTAAAATATTCCCCTTAAAAAGAGACTAGACATGATATTAAGGCCAGTTCTATCCATAACATTTGCGTCTTATGTTCTCATACGAACCAAAGGACTGGTTTTTTTTAAGACTATTCCTGACATCTATTGGTGATGTGAGCAACTGACTGCTTTAGCGACAACAACAGTAAAGTTTGTAGAATATACTGCTTCCGGGCTGATTGGCATGGTCCATGTGAAACTTGCGTTCCAGACGTTTCGTCGATCACTGCGGTCGACATCTTCAGTGGCGCAGGGCCGGGCGACGACAACTTCGGAGACCTTGCCTCGCCGGCGGCTGACGTGCGACTGGCGCGATGGCTTGAGTCACGGCTGTATTTATAGGCACGGTCGGAGCGGGGAATCGACTCATTCGATTCTGATTGGCCAAGCGC
Source organism: Eilema caniola (assembly GCA_949126895.1). Lineage (NCBI taxonomy): Eukaryota > Metazoa > Arthropoda > Insecta > Lepidoptera > Erebidae > Eilema > Eilema caniola. The sequence continues at coordinate 6,311,601 of OX421460.1, read as the reverse complement.
TGTGGCGCGGACGTACTCGATCCTGATTGGTTGTTTGCACTGTGATCCCGAGTGGCTCTCAGTGCTGGGTACGAATCTTTTTGGAGCTGAAATCCCTCGTTTTTTCGGTTAAAGTTGTTGGGATGCTTGAATATTTCGATGGCTTCTCGAAGTATACGTGGGAAAAAATGTGTTGTGGTAGCTAGAACTTTCGTGTTCTGAAATTCGATGGTATGATTCCCATCCTCTTGGGTGTGTTCTGCAACCGCTGACTTGTCGAAGTGGCAGAGGCGGCAATTCCGTTCATGTTCCGACAGGCGGGTCTAGATGCTTCTTTGGGTGGTGCCCACGTATACCGAGCCACATGAGCATGGCAGTAAAGTTGCCAACAGATGGCGTTGTTACAAAAAAATCTGTCGGTCATCCAGGTACTTAATAACAATATAAGCTACGTTTAAATCCACCTCTTCCTCCACTGAGCTGGGGTCGGCTTCCAGTCTAATTATGAAACGTTCGAACTTCCATATTTGTTCTGTAGGATCTATCACCTGAACTCCACAACCACTTTCGATAGACCAGATTAGACCAGGTTGTTAAACCTTTTACGGGTTCACCTACTTGTAACAGAAGCCACAAATGTTTATGTAGCAATGTTTTATAGCAAGAAAACTGACGGGATAATAACGTGATTTTCCGTGGCACGAGGGGTTATCATATCAATTAGAATGGTCACCCATCCTAAGGTTAGCCCACTCTAGTATTGCTGTACGCTTTCATAGTATAACTACTTTGTAAATACACATCAATTTCAGCAAGCTTTGCGTGATATACAACATTATCTACAAACACTTACTCGTACATATTCGTCTGAGCCATATTTCTTTACAAGCCTTCCGAAACGAGTCTTTTATTAACATTCGTGGTTATTTCTTAGTCTACAAACCAAAAAGGCCGGATGAGAATATTTCCGGATTTCACGATGAAAAAAAAAATCTTGTACAGAATGTTCTGGCAAGTGATCGTTAGGCTAGTTTACGAACTTTTTTCTATCGAGAACATGCTATTGAGTTTCATCGAGTCAATTACTACGAATGATTCGTTTATTGATTAGTTGTCAGAAAGAAATGCTAGGCAGTTTGTCTGAAATTCCTGAAAGCGTAATTGAAATTTTTCTTTATTTGGCACAAGTACGATTTCTAGAAATGTTGGACACCGTCAAAAGGTTATAAAACTGGAAATATAAACACTTTGTAAAGAACACAGTATTACTAACGATTGCGGCACAGAAGTCGGGACAGACGGTTGGCCCAGGTTACCTACCTAAAATGTTATTGGTAACCAAGCAGGTCAGGCTTCGGACAGTAGATCGTTCTGTTTTAATGAATTTTGGTTTTAACAAAGACATCGTTAACAACAGGGAAGCCAATAACAAAGCTTTGTTTGATAAACTTTTACTTAACGATGTTAGTATAATAAAACCAACTTCAAAACAAACAACCCAATGCATGTGAAATGTAATAGCTGTTCGGTAGAACTTCAAGGCAGTTCGTTGCATTTATTACTGCCTAAAAACCGTATCGAAGAAGGTGCGGTAAAGTAGATAAGTAGAGTGCACTAACGACTCTTGAAGTCAGTTTGTAATTTGCGAAAGGGTACGTTCCGTGTTCTACTTTGTGTGTTGATCTCATTAGTTCATATATTTGCATATTGAAGTGCAAAACAATATTTAAAAAAAGAGAAACGAAAGAGTTTTTTGGAGGTATTTCCGTCCAATTGAGCAGTCCGACTGGGGAAGTGCCTCCGCCCTACAGAATACCGCGCTCATAATAACCTGGTATTGTGTTCCCGGCGGTAAGTAGGGTAGCCAGAGCTCTGTGAAGAGTTTTTGTGCTGTCAGCGGGAAGACCTAAGGTTTCTCCTGCTTTATCTTCTACACAGAAACTCTCTGTTCTAACAGGGTCGTCAGCACGAGTGTGACGCCTCTGGTGTTGCACACGTCCATAGGCTACGGTAACCACTTTCTATCAGGTGGGCCGTGTGCTTGTCTGTCACCTAAAAAAAGGTAAAAAAACGAAAAGAACCATTGTATGAATCGTCTGATTTGATAAAATAAAATTAATTTGGTCATAAATTATTATCAGTAGTAAGTCTTTTAAGCAGTAAAATTTTTGCTGACGCATTTGTGTCAAGTATAGATTCTCATGAAAATCATAGTAAATGAATCAGTATTTAATCAGTTTTTAGCAAATTAGACTGCCGGATATAAAAAATAACAACTCATAAAGAACATTTAAAATAGAGTTATGAAAGATTTTCAGCGAGTTCAAGTTTCTTATTTTCCGACAGAAAATCTCTATCTATTAAGTATAGTGTTTATTCTAATAGTGACATTAAGATAACAAACGTAGAATTTCATGGTGGGTAATACTTTTTCTTGCTTGTTATTTTTTATTACAAGCTAAAGTACTTTTTTCCTTTATAATTATTTTTTACTACGAACCCAGAATATTCGACAACGAAAGAAAAGGATCAGTAAAATAACAGTGAAAATAAAACGCGGTGAAAACCACCTCATATTTTGTCTCACAAAATGATAATTACATTATTATACCAATACATTAAAGACAATTTGAGAACGGAAGAGGAAGGTGGGGGAGTAGAAAACCTGATCTAAGAAAATGGGGGAAAAAAAATTCATAATGAAGGTTGGTTTTTGGCCGTTGGCGTATCTGATAAATCATTGGATGCGTGCTTTTAGTTGTAAAGAGAACATACTTTCTAACTCCGTCTATTTTTATAGCTGCTTTTGTTTGTAGTTTAGTTCTGGGTTTCGTCGAACTATGGTTTATGTTTTTAGTGTTCTGTAAATAATACTGAAATCAATAGTACGTCCATATTCGCTAGTTTCTCTGTGTGGTGTGTTCATATTGTTTGTTACGTGCGCTAAACTCCCTTGGGATAAACCTCCTCAACCGGAGCCGGAGAGGGAGGTTATGTCGGACTCGAACCGATTAAAACATACGCCGTCTGTGGGGCGCAGTGCAAGGCCGAAGGTGAGGTTGCTAGTGCATATCTCTCGCACCCCCGCTGACCCAGGGCCATCTTTCGATCTGGCTCTCCTCAGGTGGGGGACCACAGAGCCCCCAACTCGGCGTCTTCCACGCTGGACACCCAGTGAGCGTGTGCAGCCCCAAGACCTCGCTTGCGTCGCAGTGATGGCACTCGTGCGTTGACTCTTTCCTCTTTTCACACAGATACCGCCCGAAGATAACGTGCTCGGTAATCATTCCTTGTCAGCTGGCTCGAGAGGCTACCGTGTGGCCTCTCTAGCCATCTGCCCTATGATAGGTCTTACCATCGCTATAACGACACGCCCTGCACGTGGTGCTCAAGTCGCCGCTCGCACTCCGCCATCATGTTCCTGTGGAGCCGGGACTTCTTGGCCCGAATTCCTTCAGGCTCAGACTCGTGTCCCCGCTCCTACACCTCCTTTCGGAACCGATATAGCACCGAAAGAGTTCTCGCATTCAGGATTCAAGGTGGCGTTCCGGCAAGGAGACTTGCCGCTTTGAAGAATATCGAGCGGTATCCCCTGATAACTCTGTAGGCTATGTTCTGCTGCTGGAGATGCAGCAGGTGCGTATGCCTCTCCTTCAAGGTGTTCGCCCATACACGGTGCCCGTATAGGGCCATGGACAGTACGATACCCGCTAAGAGTCTCCTGAAAGTGTCCTCCTGGCCCCTCAGGTTGGGCAGCAGCCGCGCCAAAGCGTCAGCGCGTCTGGGGCCCGCCTTTGAAGCCTGATCCATTCCACGACTTGTGTAACCTCGGTTGTGCCTTCAGGATCGCTTCACGGTGTGCAGCTCCACTCGCCATCACTATCGTGTTTTTCCGCATAAAACATGACGGCAGCTCCGTCCGCGAGCTCAGCGCGGAGCACCAAGTCGTATGTTCCACAAGAGCAGCCCTACGACCGATATCTGCGGAACACACATAAATGACGGCTCTCTCCGTCAGTTACTCCCCGACTATGCGGCGCAGGTAGAGAGGCACGTCGTGATTTAAGAGCGCCTCCCTAATGCAACTCCGGGAACATCGCCTCGCCCTGAGAGACCGCTTTCTCCACCAGAGCCCAACTCTGGAGAGGTGCTCGACGAGACGCTTCGCTATAACTCTTTCAAAGAGCTTGCCCACCTCGTCGAGTAACACTATGGGCCGTTAGCCAGACGGTTCGTCCGCCAGGTGTTCCGCCTTTTGGATGAAGATCACTTTACCCGTCTTCCACATCTTCGGAAACTGGCCCCACTCCAGACATGAGCTGAAGCACTCTCTCAGTCGGTGTTCGAGACCGTCTTCAACTAGAGCTAGGACACACGCTCGGCCTGGAATGCCGTCGGGTCCCGCGATGGTGTTCTTCTAGGCTCTTAACCAGCTCCAGTTCTACCCACGTGACCTCGGGCACGTCGTCCTCAATCACCACACTGGGTGCCACAGGCGACCGAGGTGGCGGAGTCATCTGGGGTGGAACGTGATCCACCGGCGCAAAGAACAGGGATTGAACCACTCCTTCGAGCAGGGCCAGCTGGCGAACACAGGTCAGCGGTGGAGCCCGAGGGCGTTGCTTTCCCCTTGCTAGGTGATAAGGCCTTCTCCATGGGTCAAGCTCCAGCGACTCCAGTAGCCCTTCATACAAAGCAGCCTTGGCCCACTTAATCTCCACACGGAGGGCATTCCTGGCCTCCCTATAACCCTCGTGAAGCTTCACCACTCGGGGCTCCGTATCTGCGGTGCATGAACACGCAGGCTTAACGCACCCTCGCAATCACTATACACCACCATTAGACCCGACGCCTTGGACAGTAGCCTGGAGCCCTAGGCATACTCGCATCGTAGACACATGTCATGGCCTTCCGGAACCACACCGCCTCATCGTCGATCGACTTGTCTACTATACCGACACCACAAAATTGTCACGTTGATGAGAGTGGACCGCGTGCTATCCGGCGCAATGGGCCAGGCCTGTACGCTAGCGGCCTTCAGGAGGACCTCACGATTCAGTCGCTTAAGCACCCAGCGTGGTTCGTGTGGGTCCAGTATGACCGATGCAGCAACTACCAACATTTTTACAAATACACTACAGCACAGAATAGATAATAGTACTAGCGACTACAGTATCTTCAATAGTACAGTATGGTGCAAGTGTGTAAAGTTGGTGATTATTGCTGAGGCGCGCCATTTCAAAAGTGACAACGTTTTAAAAATTTTTTTCGCAATAGCTGGAAATAATAATTTGTTTTGCCATAGATTAAAAAAGATTTCTTTTTAAGCTATTGCATAGCTTCTATCGAGGGCCTTGAGCGCGGGGACCGAATCCAGAAATTCCGTAACGAAAAAACCTCACGCTCGTTTCTTTTCGGCAGTCTTCGACACGGTGTTCGTGTGCGTGCAAACTAGCCGTATTGTACGACTATACGAAGCTCGCACGAATCGAGACGAGCTGTTCCGAAATCGGACGAATACATAAGCAGCTGTTTATGAGAAGGTATATAGGTGTATAGGTATTTATGTACAACAGTGAATAGCTGTACTTGTAAAATTTGTCGATAATCACTTCTTAATATCGTTATTTTTTTTTAATGAATAATTTTGTTTTGGTGTGTCATTACACGATTTATACCCAATTATTTATACCTATTATTTATACCTAGATATTTTCGTTTTATAGAGAAGAAAAGCGTAAAGAGCTAAAAAGAAAAAAAAAACTAATGCACGTCAAAGGGCATATTATCATAATTGCATAAGTTGATACAAAATGCTACGCAATAGCTTTACCGCGGCAGTCCCCGAGTGCCACACGTCTTTTTTTTTTTTTTTTGTTGCGGACTAAATGGGCAAATAAAAGTTTTTACAGAGAAAACAAAAGTTATTAAGGTTTTAGTTGGTTGAAACTTTTGTTTATTAAATGTGTCCAATTAAAATTATCTATTTAAATACGAAGTTACATGAAATGAGCAGGTAATAAATCCTAATTTATTTATACTATTGAACACGACCTTTTTTTGTAGCGAACTTTTTTTAAAGAAAAATGCAACTGAACCTATAAAATTTCACGAAATAAACCCAATTGTGAATTATAACAATCAAAAAGCCACAGTTTGATTAACGGTGTCATTATCTGCATAATTGCGGTGAAATAAGGGCCAGTTTATGAGCAAGTATGTTGAAATAATAGATTAAGGTACAAGTATTTAAAGTTGATGATTACCACTGAGGCGATATTGAGTCTAGAAAGAGCCGAAGACGGTAATCAACAATACACACGTATATCATACGAATTATTTCATTTCACTTCTGAATAATAGAATACTAAAATAGATATTTACCCTTACAGTTTTCAGGAAGTAAACATTCCATAACGTTAAAGACTTCATATTAAGGTCTTAATTACCTATGAAATTGCCGTTACGTATGAAAAAAATTCAACGATTTTGTTTAGGTGCTGAAACAGGATCCAACCAACTTGCTGAGCACTTCCGATTTTCAAACAGAATTCATTTCTCATCGCAAGTAACAATGCGTTTCAAAATTCCTTCATTTGTGTGTCTGTTGAGCAATGCAAGGTATGTTTCGACGCGTACTTCGCGCTGGCGATCATTGAGTTCATGGGGCACCTATTTGTCAAGCTTTTTACCTTGCCAATTTGATGCAAATGGACCAATATTGTTTTGACGCTAACGTCGAAAGCTGCTGCTAAATCAGCCGTAGATTGTGTGTCATTGTCGACCAAAGTCTTCGGACGACCGCGAGGTTCATTTTTCAGGTCGACATTTCCAGAACGGAAGTGAGCAAACCAATAACAGGCGGTGCGTTTGTTTGTGGTGTTAGCTCCGTAAACATCGTTGATGTTGCGTGCCGCTTGTGCCTCGTTGCTGCCACGACGATACTCATATTCCACAATTACTCGAATTTTTAATGTATACATGATGACGAAAAAGATTGAAATGCGATGACAACGAAACACTAATCAATAAACAAATTACCACTTTCTTTTGGAAATTGAATTCCAGGTTTTTAAAATAAAATTAATTTGAAATTAGAATTCTTAGCCAAACAAAAATTATTTTGATTTGAAAAGGTCAGTACTCCAGAGCGGCAATTACATGTATATATCGGGCGGTGAACTAGGTACATAATAGGTTTTCATCATAACTAGTTTTTTTTACGTGCGGGAAATCCCCATGGAGCCGGAGGGGGAGGTTATGTCGGACTCCAACCGTCTAAACCGCACGCCGTCTGTGGGTCGTTGTGCTAGGCCGAAGGTGAGGTTGTCGACAGCCTCCGTGGCGTAGCGGTAGTGAACGCGGCCGCTGCGCAGGAGACGCGGGTTCAATCCCCGCTCAGTGCAAATATTTGTATGCATGAATATGGGTATTTGCATTGGTCTGGTCGTGCCTCGGAGAGTACGTTAATCCGTCGGTCCTGGTTGTTATATAAACATCTATGGCAGTTGTTACGGGTAGTTGGAGCCCCCAAAAACCCAACAACTGGTCTAGCTGCAATGCTTCGAAATCGCCTTTGGGTTGTGGAAGTCAGTGGCAGTCGCTTCCTGGAAAATATCGAAGCTTAGCCAAATAAAAAGCGGACCCCAGACTCCAAGTTTAAAAGCTTCGGATGCGACTGGGATTAACGCTAGGATGAAGAAGAATCTCGCGACATATCCCTCGCACCCCGGCTGACTCAGACCACGCTCCTCGGGAGGGGGGACCACGTGGTGCCCGACTCGCCCCCGGTATGGGTGGGCACGCATCATCCCGCGATGCGCGCCGCCGCCGTGGCCTGCTTCTGCTAGGGTGACGAGCGGCGATATATTACGATATTTCACGCCTACCGACTCCGATCGAACTTGGGTAGATGACTGCTCTCTCCGTCAGGTACGCCCCGACTATGCGACGGAGGTAGAGCGCCTCTCTGATGCAACTCCAGGGCAAGGTGTTAAAAGCGTTGGAGATGTTCAAGGACACTGCCAATATCACCTCGCCCCGAGCGACATCTTCATAACTACAACTTGTAGACATTTTTATTAATAAATAACCATTATTTCACCAGTAAAAACGAATTGCGAAACTATTTGGTATTGGCGAATTGGCGGGAATAATAAAAAAAAACACTGGCCGCAGACTACGAGAAAGAGGTTTATTTTTTATATGTGTAAAAAAATTGTGAATTTACTTTACGTTTTAAACAGAGAGAAAACAAAAGTTATATTTAAATAAAAGTTATGTTTATCATACACGTACCAGATGAAATTTTCTATTTAAATACGAAGTTGCGTGAAATGAACAAGCAATAGGTTTTTGTATAGAAACTATCGTGAGCCATTTTTCATTCGATAAGTTTATTACGGCTGTACTCACGTTACTTGTCAGGATGCGCCCGACTAGTTTCGGACCCGACCGGAGTCCTTAATCATGAGCAGAGCACCCAGGCGCGGCGACGTCAGGTGCTTTACTGCGCTCCCAACGTTGGCACTGTCGTCGCGCGCGCTCGGATAACGGCGGGGCACTCGGCTGGTTCCGGGACAGTTCGGCTGTCCTCGCTGTCGCGTCTGTGTCGTCATCGGTGTCGCTCGATGGTTCAGCAGTGCGGCATAACGCGCTCACCGTGTCGCATTCCAGGTTCGATTCCCATTTGTGGTACGTGCATTTCAAGGCCGGTTTCCAAGCTGGTGGCAGTGTCCATCCCTTCTCTCTGTTGAAATTCGGACGACGGCTTATTTCAATCGCCTCCCGTACTTTTCGCGGCACAAAGTATGTTTCCTTCGCTAGTACGGAAGCCTTATCAAACCGTATGTAATGAGCCGTGTCCGTCATACAGGCGTGCTCAGCGACTGCCGACCTATTGGTGTCCATGTTTTTCATGCAACGTATATGTTCCTTGAGCCTGGTCGCGACGCTGCGGCGAGTCTCCCCGATATAGCTCAAGCCACAGTCGCACGGAATCGAGTAAACACCAGCTACCCCCAGTGGATTGTTGTCTTTGGGTGAGCGAAGCAGCTGCCTTAATTTGCTGGGTGGGTGGAAGATTGTCCTGATGCTGTATCCTCGGCGTAACAGGTGTCCAATCTTGTCGGTCACACCTCGGATGTAAGGCAAGAACGCCGGTGTCCGTTCCACAACTGCCTGGCGTTTGTTGGCAGCGGCACTCGCTAGACGATTACAATGACGCCACTGATAACCGTTGCTTTCTAACACCTGGCGGAGATGTCGCATTTCAGCCTCCACGTATTGTGTATCACACAGGCTGAGCGCACGGTTGATCAGTGACCTCGGCACGGATGACAGCTGAGCGGGGTGGTGGTGAGAGTCCGCACGTAGATATCTATCTGTGTGTGTGGAGTGTGTGATAAGCGTCCGTTTGATTCTCGGATAACCAACACGTCCAGAAATGGCAGAACTCCGTCTTTTTCTTCTTCTACCGTACAACGTATCACACGTATACACTGCCACCAGCTTGGAAACCGGCCTTGAAATGCACGTACCACAAATGGGAATCGAACCTGGAATGCGACACGGTGAGCGCGTTATGCCGCACTGCTGAACCATCGAGCGACACCGATGACGACACAGACGCGACAGCGAGGACAGCCGAACTGTCCCGGAACCAGCCGAGTGCCCCGCCGTTATCCGAGCGCGCGCGACGACAGTGCCAACGTTGGGAGCGCAGTAAAGCACCTGACGTCGCCGCGCCTGGGTGCTCTGCTCATGATTAAGGACTCCGGTCGGGTCCGAAACTAGTCGGGCGCATCCTGACAAGTAACGTGAGTACAGCCGTAATAAACTTATCGGAAGCAATAGGTTTGTTCTATTGAACACGATTTTTTTGTATCTAATTTTTATTAAGAATAATGCAACTCAACCAAAAAAAAATCATTATCCCTCTCGTGATTTAGTTACAATAAAAAAACCACCGTTTGATAATAGGTATCATTATGTGCCTAATTTCGATGAGATTAGAGGCATGTTATGAGGAACTGAAATGAAACAAACTGTTTCCTACAAAATATATGCAACATTTAGCTTGCGTGTGCCCAAGAATATACCTAATTCAGTGAGTACGAAATTTAAAAATTGAGTTCTACGAACGTACCACACGGACCGTCATGAAATAACAACCTTAGCTCATAAATATAGACTTCGATCAGTAGAAGGAGCTCTCGCGCATAGTAATTTGAACGCTGGCTTGGGAACATACGTTGCTGTGAAAATGAAATCGCACTATATTACGCAGTTGCGTGAGTTGCTATTCTTATAAACTGGTTCTAAAAATAGGTTGCATGACTAATTGCTTAGTGTAGCAATAAATTCGTGTCAATTCCTTTACGAAATTAAATGTATTTTAATAGAGTAATGAATAGAGCTTAAATTAGTCGAGTATAATGAAAGAGATCAAAACAAATTGCATGAATGTGTAAACCGATTATTATTACATTTTCTTATGCCCCTTTGTATGCACTAATACTATATATAATAAAGCCATATGTATAAAACTAAACCATTAATTACACATATGCTATCACCTAGGGCAAGATTTATTTTCCCACGATATCGCACAGAATTCACACATGCGAATGAACGTACTTCAAATAGTTTAAATTTTGATTTCCAACTTTCGATTTGAACGCTTTCTTTGTGGCATGGTTAAGAAAGAAATACCGTACGTCTCTTCTCATTCTTACAATTTCTGAATCTTTAGAGCGTTTTCACACTCATCCGATATCCGATATCCGACATCCGATATCCGACATCCGATATCCGACATCCGATATCCGATATCTGACATCCGATATCGAAGGAAGTCAAATGTATGAGATATGTATTTTTCTTTCACATTGTCCGGCCCAATATCGGTTATCGGAGCCAACACCACTGTATCGGATATCGGATGAGTGTGAAAACGCTCTTAGGGGGCGTGAAAAATCATCTGTGTAGACCGTGAAGGTAGGCTTACAATATAATTTTTCAGAGTTACGATTGTAATATATGCCCTTGTAATATGAGTACAACTCGTACTTGCCTATACTTTATTCTACAGAGTTAGTCACATACTCGTATCTTTACTTTTTATAGCATATATTACACGGCGATATTGCTCTGTCTCAATAAAGAGTTTGTTCTTTATTGTAGCCAATATTCGTGATTCTTATCAAAGGTCGCATTTTAATATTGTGGCTTCTCTATCTTTCATAAATATTTTTTCTTATGAAAAGAAAGATCAAAATTTGTTTTATTGATTAACTTTGTGGATATATTATTCAAATTTTCACCCTGTCTTTTTATTTTTAGACTACTGAGAAAAATGTGGTACATCAATGATGTGGCTACGATTTTATTATAAGTGAGGATGTAGGTAACCATTACTTTCAAGTTATTACAAGAGACCACCACCACCGCAGGAATGTTTAAGTACCTACTACATCAATGATGGGTTTTTTTTACGTGCTGGTAACCCCCGCGGATACCCCCCCCCCCTCGCACCCCGGCTAACCCAGGGCCATTCCTCTCTTTCTGGCCCTCCTCGGGAGGGGGACATCAATGATGGTCACCATCATTTTAAGTAAATTGGTTTTATATAATTTAATTTAATTCAATTATAATTTATTATGATACAGGTTTACTTTATTAAATGAATATACGTACAGTATTATATCTCATTTATTTATTTATTTATTTATTTATTTATTTATTATTCCTCATACTACCATTATTACAGGTTGCCCCAATGCAATGGTAGTAGACCACAATTATTACAATTTCTATTACATAATCATAGCCGCGTGGTCCCGGCAGAGTAGAATTTGGGCCACCCCTTCTCTTCCCATGTGATGTCGTACAAGGCGACTAAGGGATAGGGCTGATTAACTTTAACATCAGACAGATCAGTAGCAATACAGCAGTACTCGTTAGAACCACCTGCTCCTCAGCTCGCGGGCCGCCTCGCTCCTCCGCGCCTTCGCGGGCTTAAATTATACTCTAGGGGCCTACCCCTAGAGAAGCCCCTAGCAGACATGACTACGTGAAGTCGATTTTGCAACAACGTAAAGTAGTAGTATCAATAAACCGTAGGCGAATCGACTATTAGGTATTTCATACATAGTTGAATTAAAATTAGCACAATTAATTGTAGTTGAATAAACCGTAGGTGAATCGTCCATTATTTGTTTCAACCAGTAGTTATTACCAAAATATGTGAAACGATCTTTAGGTGTTTTAAACAGTACTACTGTTTAAAACACCTAAAGATCGTTCAAAAAAACTATTTTTTGACCGTAGTTGTCTTGAAAATAGTTAAAATAACTGTAGTTATTATAATACGTAACCGTTTTTAACATAACGGCAGCGTTCATTAGTTTTTGCGACCATTGCGAACATAAATGACTGACATGAATTCAACAACAAATTAAAGGCATAGAATTGTTCATTGAGATAATGGACGCAGTTCAAGATTTTTACTATAATATCTCTAAAGTGAAGAATGATACAACTATTTTACCATTTTTCGATAGTATAGATAGTCAGATTATTATGAGGTGTGTGTTTGTCTATCGAAGGTGTCAGTTACAGACACAGATTCGTAATAAATTGACGTGCACAACGTCACTGTAATAGATCAATGGGGATAGACGTCTAATTTTGATTTAAATTTCAAATATCATTGAATCATTTGACAGAGTTCATAAATTTTCAAGGGTGTACTACAATACCTAGCAATATTATTTTAATCGAACTATTAAAGATACTCTTAAACATTCATAGTGTGTCGGACCGTGAGCGTCCGTCAGGATCTCTTTCTGTAGTGACCATATTAATTTGTTTGAATTCTTAGATTTTACATTTTACTCAAATATCAAAGGAAAACAACGGTCTGATTCCAAATCACTTTATGAAAATGAAGCAAGTTGGAAATATTGTACATTTAAGAGATGGAGAAGCTTTAAAAATTATTTAATACAAACTGTTATTAACCAAAGTAACACAACTGCAATGTCACAAAGTAATATATGCGTAGCAAAAATATTATTCGCCCAACGTGGGGCTCGAACCCACGACCCTGAGATTAAGAGTCTCATGCTCTACCGACTGAGCTAGCCGGGCATAGCGGCTTTTCTCGAAATAACTGATATGTAGGTAGTAGTGCACTGAAATCATTCTTGAAACTCCTATTAATATTATAAACGCGAAAATTTGTAAGTATGGATGGATGGATCGATGGATGGATGCTTGTTACTCTTTCACGAAACGAAGAGTAGGACGCCCTAGCCAGATGAACCGATGACCTGAAAGAGGTGGCTGGGATGGACTGGATGCGGGAAGGTGGAGGATGTATGTCCAGTAGTGGACTGAGGTGGGCTAATTGATTGATTGATCACGTAAAAACTACAGACTGGATTTTAATAAAACGGTACATTAATGTAGCTTATCCATTGGCACGATAACCGATAATAGAGCGATAACCGGCATCCGCGCGGGCGGAGCCCCCGTCAAAAGCTTGTGAACAATAATAGTATAGAATCTATTCTTGGGACAACCGTAACAAAAAAATCTAAATATTTTAGATTTTTAACGATTTATTTATATATTAGAACGTACTGGTTTTTATCAGTAGCTTCGAACGAGAAGTACAACACTCCACGGGTGAAGCCACTACGAATACTTAAAAATATACCGCCATTAACCACTAATGACCCTTGAGCAGTATGCTTGTTTACTACATTATCAATATAAAAACGGAAATGGGAAATCTCGTTATGAGCTACGTTCGTTTTCCTAATTTAAAAGTCGCCTCTCACTCCGAGAAAAAAGGAATCAGTAAATTTAATTCTCATCCGGCCAGCATACGGTCATTTCGCTCAACTTCCAAAGTCAATATTAATTCTTCACGCATTAGTATACGGCGGATCGGACATTTTTCATGGTAAATTTGAAAAGTCAATAAATCAACCACGGCCTCCACCTGTCGTTGGAGCTTTTATTAAAAAAGTTCCCATTGTTCAAGAACGATTTAATTCAAAAAATTTTGACCGAGGAACGGCATCCAGAAATTAATTCCTAAAGACACTGTCTGAATAATTCAGATGGGGTCTTTGTAAAAGAAAATATCTTAAATACTTACTATTGTGTGGAAGGTCTTAGTGAAAGGACATCCCTATGAATCATGCTGTAGTGAAATGAAGTTCAATGGCTCTTTGATTTTCTGATGCAGATATTGTTTTGTTGCTTGTATTCAGTAAGCCTGGCAAGGGCAAAAAGGGCATTTTCATGTCGAAATTGGAACAGATCGCTGGAGAGTGGAGACTTACCTCCGCATTCAAAACTAGTCGATATTTGCAATATTGTATCTGTTGTTGAGTAGGGTCAGCTTATTTTTACAATATATATTCTCAGCAGTGAATCCCTGTAGGGGTAGCCAGAGGTATACCAACACCCATATTTCGGTAACTATGGTTTTCGGTTCCACGTAATACCCCTATTACCCCCTTAACGGTAATATGCTCGTATTGCTTTCAGGTGAGTACCTTATCGTGGGCTGTATGTATGTTTAATGTCGGATGGAGAACATTTCCCCCTATACAAACGCCTCTGAACTGGTTTAATTCGTTTTAAATACAGTTCTATCTTTTTGCAGAAAAAATGATATACTTAACCCAAAGGCATTTTGTCACATATTGGCTATTAACGGATTCTTTTCAATAATAATCTAATCGACGCTGTTTCCTGTAACAATTTATGTCGTAAATTGTTACAGGAAACAGCGTCGATTAGTGTTTACTAATGAGCGCTCTCAACCGATGATGATTAATTGATTCAGTGTTTCTAATCTTTCTACAAGTCAGCGAACACAGTGGCGAGCGCATTCATAAGCACACCCTACCGGTGCCTCGCCACAAGTCAAGAATGGCACATACCCGACAGGTTCAGACTATGCTCAATATGAAATGGATGGAATGGAACATGGATTAAGTAGGTAAATTTAATTGTATGTCTCTTCACTATCATCATCATAGTGATTTCCCAGTTGCACCCAAATTCTGCACTATTAAACTCAAGGTCCGCTTATTATTTTTGATTGTTGTGTTGGATGCCCCAACCCCGAGAAGACAGTCTGTGCCAGAGCCTCAGCCATTGTTTTGTAGGTGCACTGACTAGCAAGTCAGCCACACTAGACAAATGACGCTTATGACAATCGTCAACGCATAAAAGGAGGCAGGACACGACGGTATTACCGTCCAATTGAGCAGTTCAACTAGGCAAGTAGCCCTACAGAATACTGCGGCTATAATAATCTCGTGTTGTGTTCCCGGCGGTGAGTAGGGTACCCAGAGCTCACTGGAGTATTTGTGCTGTCAGTGGGAAGACAAAAGGCTATTCCTGCTTTGTCTTCTACACTGATGGCACAGAAACATTCTGTGTTTACAGGGTCGGCAGCGTGATTGTGACTCCCCTGGTGTTGGTATGGTATGGCCATGGTATCTATTTTCCATCAGGTGAGCCTGGAGCTTGTCTGGCACCTCAGTTTTTTAAAAATCCCTGAACACTTGTATGTCACTTCAGTACTAAAAATATAATCTAGTTACAGGCAAACGGACGTCATCTACTATGAATAGGATACATTATTCGTAGACTATGAAGAAATAAATCCTGATCAAATTTAACCAACAAGACTTACGAGAGATATCAATGAAATAACTTATTCCAAACTTGGTTATATCGTAATCAATAAGCCAATAACAAGCATGAATACGAGAAATAATTTGGAGATCTCTTGCATTCTCGTGGGAGCGTACAGTTTATTTACTGTGGCTTACGGTTTCATGCGTGAATCGTAAAAACGATTTATAAAGGTGAACTGCAAGGTGGAGCAAATTTACGGTTTTATATCATAAGGTAATAAGGAAATTGCATGGATGGAACTGGATGTTAAATTGTACAAAAAATTAGCTGAAACTGAAATAAGCTGATCTTAAACGAACTTTCACGCGTCTTCTCGTTGTACAACTACAAAATTATAAAGGACAATTTGACAAATTGATTCATTACATTTTTTAATTTAAGTTATTCTGAGATAGGTAAAACACTTTGTACATACATACTTATACAGGTAAAACACTTTGTACATACATACTTATACTGGCGCCTTTTACTTTCCTGAGTAGGCAAAGATAGCAACCTGCTTTCTGCTTTCGTCCATATACACGAAAGATGTTATAAAATCTCTTTGATTTCGTTCAGTGGCATATGATATTGTATTACCAAATTTTGCTGATCTGTGTTAATATGATTTTGAAAATAACAATACTAATATTCAGCAATATTGTAGATCGAGCATTTTGTGAACAAGTTGACAAGAACATATTGCCTATATATGCCTATCCACCATACAAGTGGCAAAAGTTGAATAGTATATTGCGATACGCGTGTGGAAAGTTGATTATTGCGATTGAAGCTCTGCTATTGTAGGTTCCAGCCGGAGGCGAGGGTTTACAAGACTTTTGTGTCCCAGCCGCAGGCGAGGATATATAATAGATAACGACGAGACGAGAATAATTAACGTAGCACAAATATCATACGACTATTTTTCAATTGAAAAACAAAATAAATATATTTCTTCTATTTAGCTCACAGAGTGACGTTTATAAACATCGATAACCCTAAAAAAGCGACTGAAAAGAATTTATAAACAACACCCTAAAACACTGAAACTAATTTGGTAGCAGGCAGACCTCTGAAAATCATAAACAGAAAGAAAATTAATGTTAAACTTAATATGTCTACTTAGTGAAAAGTTTTGATATTTTAGCAGCTCATTATTGTAAAATTAGGTTTAGAACAAAATATGTGAATATAATGAGTAACTATAAGTAGAGTTAACGTTCAAAGGTAATCATTGAGAAAGCAATTAACGCAAACCACTACTGGATTACTCAACTTTAATAAATTCCCTCAGTATCCATTTTCTGCTATCAAAGAAAATTTGAAACGCAAAACTTTTAAATGCCTTCCGTGAAACAGTCACAAGTGGCCAAACTCAACTGGATTTTACAGTCCTTGCTTCGCTTTTTACAAAGAAATTACTCATTTTCCCTGTGTAAAAATTTATTTCATAACAGAGAGATAAAGTTCGTATATTGTACAACAAACTTTTATACATAAAATTGTATTACAAACATAGGCACTCAGTATTGTTGACGGTTGAAATAGAGGTTCTTCTTATCATTGAAAGATTGGTAAAACACATCGCCCTTATCAACCATTGTTATATTGTTAGCATCTGTCACACGGCGTTTAAGGTTAGAACACTAGTAGTCTTTTTTTCTATAAATTATTAATTAATTATTTTTGAATCGATCACTTTATCTTGAAGTTCATGACACTCCAGCCCCTCTAGACAAGTGGCAATTCGCTAGCCGGCGTTTAGTGGAATAGAATGACGAATGTATGGGATTTGACGTAAATGACAGTCGTTAACGCATGTCAAATACGTCAAATCCTATACATTCGTCATTCTATTCCATCAAACGCCTGCTAGCGAATTGCCGCTTGTCTAGAGGGGCTGGACGTTGATACTGGAAGAATCGCAGCAATATGCAAGCGGAGCCATAAACCAAGAACTGAAGTGAACTGAACACTAGTCATTTCCTTTTTGAAACATATTTGATTTATGTACAGTCAGCATCAATAAAATGTTGCTAACAAAAGTACTCAAAATAATCCAAATACCAAAATCCCAATTTTATATTGGTTATTACAGTACTCAAATAGTTGTAAGTATCCAGAGTGGTCTAACTATCTTAACAATCGGTCTTCCAGAATTATGTCAGTTAGTAGAGTACTCATATTCATATACACAATCACACCGGACGTTGGTATCCAGTCGAGCATATTTCAAAAAATCTAGACCTTGGCATTTAATCGAATTTTGTACCCCTTTTTTACTTGTAAAGCCATCCCTTTCACACAATGGCGGGAAGATAAGAGATTGGTATATAAGTAAATAAAAGATACAAAATGTGTCAATCGACAATGTCTTTTATATATTTTTATAGTTGACAGTTGCATAAGCCACGAACTATCAACTTGAATTAGTGAGAAAAGTATGAATGTCTAGATTTTTTGAAATTATACTTGACTGGATACCATCGGCCGACGTGATTGTGTATATAAATATGAATACTACACTAACTGACATAATTCTGGAAGACCGATCGTTAAGATAGTTGGACCACTCTGGACACTTACAACTATTTGCTTACTCTAACAGCCAATATAAAATTGGAATTATGGTATTTGGATTATTTTGAGAACTTGTGTTAGCAGCATTTTAATGATGCTGACTGTACATATGACGTCAACCGCTATAATCCTGCCCACTTACTTAATCTACTTAGCGTATCACTCACTCAGTACTCATTCGCTACGAGCGTACACCTCATCAGCGCACCTTTTTAATTCTTGACATTACATTCTCTTTCAGGCCTCCCTACTCACATATATAATGTTCATAAATACAATCTATTATTTAGTAGCCAACTCTCGCAGTTGAAATCTTACCGAACATATGGGACGGGACACCCTTCAGCATCCATAATTCATAATTTCTTACCACCTATTAGAGTGAAACTTCACAGACGACCCTAAGTCGTAACTTGTATATATAAGCTCATTTAGCCACCTAACGATACTCCAAGGAATATGACGTTGTCGATACGCCAACACGGCTTGATGACTTAGGGCTACTGAGAGGGCAAACCTTTTAGAAAGAGAAGGGGTGATATTTTTTATCAAAAAATAGTGTTACATAGATTTTGAAAACATAAAAAAAATCCTATACCTAAGTCATCCCTCGCTTTAGGATTTATTACTTTCCTTTTTGAAGTGAAAACTTCTTTAGCGGCGTTGGATGGGTGTAAAATATTAAGGAAGCGTCAGGATTAGTTGACCTTTGAACCGTAACCGACGACTGACGTCATACAAGATTAGGTACAGACTATGTATTTTGCAATTTACAATAGATGTCGTCGTAGCTTAAACGGTAAGCACGTCGACTGTAAGTCCTTATAGTTTCAGATAGTATCGGGTTCAAACCACCTGGCCTTCTGGGATTTTTTGTGATTGTTTTTTCTTATTTATAATTTATTACTTTTGGTGATTATTTTTTCTTTTTGTAATTTATTACTTTTTATGATAATTTTTTCTTTCTGTAATTTATTATTTTTTGTGATTATTTTTTCTTTTTATAATTTATTAATTTCTTCTGACAGAAAATTAGCAGAAAATAAGTGATAGGTTCTATGATTAGCGCTATATTATAGGTATGGTATGGTATGTTCTTTTTTATCTTTTTCTATGTATATAACGAAGAAAGAAAAAAAGAATATGTTTTCACTTCTGCCGGCACTCCCAGAGTGCAACCCGTCTTTTTTTTAATTCGATTCTCCCAATGACCATGACTAATTAGGTCACCGAGGATATACAACGGGAATCTACTATATAAAAATAAGTCGGGTTTTCCTTCCTGACGCTATAACTCCAGAACACACGAACCGATTTCCACGGTTTTGCATTCGTTGGAAAGGTCTCGGGCTCCGTGAGGTTTAGGCTAAGTTCAGATGGACGCGCGAACACGCGCGCTGCCGCGCGGTTCACCTGTTCAGACGGCAGCGGTTTGCGCGCGCGCGGTGCATTGCGGTGCGCGCGGGCACGCGCGGTGACGCGCGGTCATGTACACAACAACATTGATTTGTTACAAACTTAAACCGCGCGCCAAGCCAACCGCGCGTCGTCGCGCGTTCATCTGAACTTAGCCTTATAGCAAAGAAAATTCAGGAAAACCGACATCCACGCGGGCGGAGCCGCGGGCTACAGCTAGTTATTCATAAATATATGTTCAAAGTACGCGACAAATCTATTTGTACAAGACAATATCGGGCACACACTTTTTCCCAGACTCTGTACTTAAAAAATTCAATCAGAAAAATCCCAAAACGCTAAGCTAAACTTATAACCCAGAAACTTATACATAACAGTAATTTTCTTAATTGCTGCGTCACCGCAGTCAATATTATTTCACTATACTACGAAGTTGCAATAATTAACTTCCAATCATGTAATGAAAAAGAAACATTTACTCACGGCTCCATTTTGCAAATTAATATAAACTATACTGAAACTACAATAATAAAATACTATTTACTCTGGCGAAGTTGTGAGGTAGCAGCCTAAGTTTGCTGTTGGGCACGCTCAATCCCCGACCTATCTGCCTGTGTCTAACCTAGCTGGTCGGCTACAAGTGCCTACTATGAGTTTGATATCAAACTACACTGCGTTTACCGTATTCTCTTGAATAAACTTTAGTAACAACTGGAAAAGATCTTGAAAGTCGGTTTTAAACTACTGAATTCGGTATTTCACTCGGTATGGTAAGTACTGTAATTAGTATTTAGCTCGTATGCGTACCTTACCTAGGCATACATTGTATAAATCAATTAGTAATATTTCATTAGATTAATAAATCTAAAGTATTTACTAGTCATTATCATCATCATCATCTTTGCATTAGACCTAGTAGCATTCGAGGTTCTCAAGTCGGAGTCCAGAGTCTACTTACTTATAGTCACTCACCAACATTGTTGCATCAAATTCATGTTTCATTCACGATTGCACTAAGTACTGAGTACTATAATAATATTCAGAGTACTATACTCAATATCCCAATTTATGACGAACATCAATTTATTTCTAAACCTTATGCTGAAAACTATGTATTTATAAAATCGTAATAGTAATAAGTTGTAACTAAATTTACTACCATTATAAGGTAATTATAATCTTTTCAGGAAAAGCATATTAACAAAATTAACCGCCATCAAAACGTAGCTTCAATGCTGTATTATTTTCACTTTCTAACTTAACAATATGAAATTCAATATAAAACAGTTAATCGGGTGAACAAGTAACTCCGATTTAATAAGTTTATAGGGAAACAGAGAATTAGGCAATTACATGAATATAAAACAGTATTAATAATTTACTGGTGGCCCACGTTGTGATAGACGTTCATTCGTAATTCTTGATTTTTGTAGTTAAAACGCCAGTGAGATTTATATTAGTCTTATTTTTTTACAATAATATATTATGCCTATCACAATCAGATGTGAACATTAGAAATAATTACATCACTGACACTGACGGTATAAGCTGTTAGTGTGCTGTAAGCAAGAAGAAAAAAAACTTAATCATATTTTGAGAGATTAGTAATTATGTGACCATGAAGACCGAACTTGGATATTTTCCCTGAAGCGACTGCCATCTGACCTGTGGGTGGTGGTACCGAATTAGCGTAAAAACACCACGTTATGGAACTTTTTTAGGGCTTCAATTACCACGAGGACCACAGTAGTTAGTGTGATATCCAAGACTGAACTCAAAGCATACATGACCATTCTAAGACCATCCTGCCTAGAATTGCTTGACCTTGCAATTTCCTCGGTTAACACTTCAACACAACCCCTCACCTAAGGTTAATTCATACCTAAACCATTTATCAGGCGTAGTATTGGTAAATCGACATTAATCATCAACGTCAATGCAGTCGGAAGCCTCCGCTCCACCTAGCCGACAGTAAGCTCTCATTAATTCACCCATGAAGTCAAACGATGCATTTCAATCGACATGCCTGGTAGACACAAGATTTCGTGCCTCATAAATATTGTCCTGTATTATGAAAATATCGGAGGCATCTCTTAGTATTAGTAATAAATCATCGCTTGCTCTGACGTTAAGGAAAGGTTATGTATAGTTTAGGGTGCCACACAATGACAGCGTCGTGGACCGTGCAATGTGGCTTTTACTCTCTCTAGATATTTAACCTAATTAATGTTCACAAATTGTATACTACAGGCACTACGTTATGCGTAATAGGATTCTATAGTAATCAATTTGATCCTTGTATTATAAAATTATTTATACAGTGCCGTTGGCAGTTTGTTAAGGCGTTCATTGGTTTAACGTTTAAGACTTTAGTTTCAAGTTTGAAATTGCTTTATATATCTCTTTTGTGAAGATATTTGTGGAGTAATGTTTTCTTAAGCTCATAAAAAGTTATCTTTGCGAAGTGAATAGTTTGTTAGCTACTGTCTGCTTCCAACGGGCCCGTTGGGCCCAACTAAGCCCTTTGGGGGCCAAGCCACCTTCACGTACAAGTCGGTACACATGCTAATTGATGGATGAGGGTTTGGCGCAAGCTTGTCTCTCGGGATTCAGTCACTAACATAAAAGTCATAAGCTAAATCAAAAGGAGTAGGAACAAGTCGGTCCCGGACTTTGCAGGGACAACCTCGGGCATCGATAGCAGCCGATGTACAGTCGACAAAGGAGATACGGTTGCACCTTTACATACTAATTTATATGAAAAAGTATAACCGACTAATTTGTCGACTATGCCAAGGGATCTCGATAGCGCAGCATAAATGAAATAAATTTTAAATTCCTGTAAACAAATAGTAACCTTATTAATTTAAATGTGATTCTCCTTTTGTATAAAGACGTGATTTAATAATAAAAAAAGTAACTCGAAGACGGAAGTTTAAAGCAGCGCATAAGAGATCCTACACCTTCAGTCTCATACATAGTAAGTTCACTTTCTGTACCCTCTAAACTAAGCCATTTTAGCAAAGCCGTTCGTATACTTAGTACATATAGGACTCGCCGCCCGGTAACTCCACGAAGTTAAAGCTGGATTCCATCGATCGTTACGTAATATCCTTTTCCGGTGGAGGCATGTTCCTGTTTCGTGACTTTTGAGGAAAATTTATTTTGCTTGAACTATATTTGAATATATAGAAAAGTTTAAATCTGTATTGGAAAGATGGATATGTTTTCGGTAAAGCGCAGAAACAAGTTTAAATGTTGCTATCGTATTAGTTACTGTTACTTATCATAAACTAACTTCTGGCCGCTTGGGTTGCAGTTACGGCATTAAATATGTTTGTTATAGTTTTGTACACAAAAACTAGTTTTTGTTTATAATATTGGTACAGATTTGAAAACACTAATATCGGTATTTCAATATGTAGTTTCGTAAAAGATGATGTTTCATATCATTAATGAATCCCGATCTTCACACTAAAAGAAAATAATGCTCCCTTTAGTTATTACTTTCGCAACATCATGTATCAACATGTACACTGTAATTCTTCAATGTATACGCATATAAACATTTATGTGTTCTGTATTACTTTTAACCTTATAGAGTTTTTGTTTATAATATTGGTACAGATTTGAAAACACTAATATCGGTATTTCAATATGTAGTTTCGTAAAAGATGATGTTTCATATCATTAATGAATCCCGATCTTCACACTAAAAGAAAATAATGCTCCCTTTAGTTATTACTTTCGCAACATCATGTATCAACATGTACACTGTAATTCTTCAATGTATACGCATATAAACATTTATGTGTTCTGTATTACTTTTAACCTTATAGAGTTTTTGTTTATAATATTGGTACAGATTTGAAAACACTAATATCGGTATTTCAATATGTAGTTTCGTAAAAGATGATGTTTCATATCATTAATGAATCCCGATCTTCACACTAAAAGAAAATAATGCTCCCTTTAGTTATTACTTTCGCAACATCATGTATCAACATGTACACTGTAATTCTTCAATGTATACGCATATAAACATTTATGTGTTCTGTATTACTTTTAACCTTATAGAGTGTTAAAAGTTATACCTGCCATAAAAACGCCGATGAGATTTCAGAAATAGCGTTACCCACATGATTACCTTCTTTAAATTTATAGATACCTAACCGAGTTTATTCTGGCTCTTAGATATTTGCTATAAGGTCTATACACACTAAACAACATTAGCAAAATTTCTTATCTAGCTTGAGGAAACCGGTGGTCCAGGCCTAAAAGATTGAAACTGATGAAAGTGATTCATTCGTCAATCTTAAGCTGATTAATATCAAATAAACGGGAAAGAATCTAGATGAATCATTATTGACTTTGGTTAAAATGTATGAATGACGAGTGTTTTTGGGAGTCCACAAATCTTCAAGGCCTAGCGAACCTTATCTGAGTAACAGATGAGGTTCTGACGCACGTTTTCCTCTTGGAGTCAGGAAATCAGACGGTATTCACTCCGGCAAAAACAAAAATAAGCTCAATCATAAAGAGGAGAACGAGTAAGCGAACCCCGAGTACCCAGGTGAACACTTCAGATGCAATCGGGAAAAATGTTGTAACGATGATGACAATTATTTTTATTTTTTTTTATAAATAGGACACGTCAATTTGACTTTACCTCGCCTGATGGTAAGCTGAAGGTAAAGTCTCAAGAAAGAGGGCCACCATTATATACACGTGCCATGTTAACAATGGTGGCACTCAGCTTGACGGCCTCATCAGATGCTTTTTCACGCCCCGCTTAAAGGACCCGGGACTGTAGGAAGAGGGAAACACGTGAGCTGGCAAGGAATTCCAGGTCTTAATGGTGCGACAAAGGAAAGAGTCACCGAACCGCTTGGTTCTTGAAGGAATGTTCTGCACCGTATAGGGGTGACATCTAAGTCCTGCACGTGTCGTCCTGTATAGGAAGGGAGAGGGTGGGACTAATTGGAATAGCTCTTCAGAACATTCAGAATATTAAAAGACTGCCAGCAATATTTTGCTGTTTACATGCAATACTATCGTTAAATATAATAGAAAATAATTATTCTGTCTTTTTTCTATTTATTCTGTCGATCGATGTCACTTGGTGGAACTTGTTGCACTAAATATTAAATAAACATTTAAACTATTTTTTTTTTCTTTTAAATATTGACACTTTTCCATACAATTTTAATTTTCAACCTTTGCCTAAAGGCAGTCTCAAAAACTTATACTTACTGATAGACTGAATATTACTGCTACTATGTCATATTCTGTGTTGACAGTAAAATACATAGTATGGATAAGTGCAAGTGTTTATATTCAAAAACTGTGCTTATATAAACGTGTCCTTACCTAACGCGAATATTTGTATACAATTACGCCAAACAATGGCTCATGGTATCAAGTAAATATAAATTGTTTATACAAAGCAGTTTATGCTTATATTGAGCAATATGTTTTATTCATAAAATATATTACTTGTATGTTCACCAATATTGAACATTGATTCGATTATCCCTGTACAAATACAGTTTGTTGATTTGCATTTACTTAGAGTCTACAAAGACAATAGTGATCAGTAATACGTGAAAAAAACAAAACTACGCTTCGGTAAATGTGAATGTATGAAAGCAGAAGGAGCGAAAGGTTTATGACAGGATCATAGCTAATGGAAAGATTTTCAAAGTTAAAGTCAAAAATTCAGCAAATGGACCACCGCGCCGGTTCAAACTTGGCCCCGACCTGAGAAGACTCCTCCTAAATCCACTTAGTCTAAATACAATAGTTTGCTTGAGTGACATGGTTGAACAAACAGCTCATTTCCAAGCTTGCTTATCATCCAAATACGAGTATTCTTGGATTTTTTATTATAGCCTTTTTGGAACAGTTTAGTCTTAATTACATTCCACAGGTAAATCCCTAATTTCATTAGGGAGCTTTTTAAAAAAGCGTATACCGTTGCCCGGAAAGAATTACTAATTTTATGGAGTCTACTATCACAAACTACTAAATTGTTTTTATATCTGGTATTTATATTATGCCTGTCACAAACTCTTGAAAATTTTAAAATATTTTTCCTAACATACCTTATTATACATTATATTTTGTCTATGCCTACCCCAAGGTAGAAAGCCATGACTTGTATCTACTACCATCTACTACTACTTCATGACTATACTAGTTATACTAGGTACTAAGTACTATCACTAGTTCCACTAGTCAAGTAGCCATACACAATATGTCCGTCATGTAGGGTGTTTTTTCACGTTTACGCGTTTCAACCACACAGTATCGAAATACAATGCCTATTATGGTAATAGACATTGTATTTAGATACAGATACAGATCAACAAAATAAATATTATTTTCTTTGACTGAAAATATCCAAATAGAACTTGCGTCATCTGGTAAACTGAATTCTTACGAAATAATGTACGCAAATATACATTGGTCGTATGTAGATGTACTAGTAGTTATGAAACCAGTAGACGTCGCGAGTACCTTTTGCCACATTTTGCTGGTACGCTCACTTCACTTTTGGTTCGAACTCCTTTTCATAGTTCTACTTGCTACGACAATTCTTTCACAGTTTCTGCAGTACGGCTGTGGAATGCTCTTCCTCATTCCATACGCGATAGCTCTTCTTTAGACATTTTAAAAAACGAATAAAAGACTATTTTATCTCTCAACAATAGCAGACATAATGTGTATTTATTCATGTATATATACCAAAATATGCAACAGTTTGTATGTATTTATGTTTACATGTATGTATGTATGTATATTTGTATTTATCTGGGTATGTATATATGTATATGTATGTGTATGTATGCCTACTGCCTGGGGTAAAAATCTTATATACCCTCTTACAATCAAATCTCCACATTGTACACTAGACTGCCTCTCATTTTGTAGCAATTCCTCTGTGTACTCCCGGGTTTACTGGAGAAAACTCAACTCTAAGTTAAGCTCGCCTTTGTAAATTATGTATCGCTATATTGTATTAATGTCAAATATGTGTACAATAAAGAATAAATATATACCTGTAGTTTTCATTTCATAAACATTTTTGTATTATTTTAATTGAAACTTTTAACCGACAAATTATTTATGTTGTCCCATATTTTCGTAGTTTATGAACCGATATCAAAAAATTGATTATACATTGCGTTTAGTATAAACTCACAGATGGACCCATATTAATTTCATGGGTTTCAAAGTTTACGCAAATATCACTCATTTAAATAAAACCACTTTTTCAGTCAAACCGCGAACATGACTGCTGAAAAGTAGCCGAAAAATCAGTCTTAAAATAAATAATAGCAATATAAATTGCGATAGAATTCGTTAAAAAGTGATTTTATTTCAATTATTCTATACTTTTCAGTTTATGAAGTTGGTTTTTTAAACGTAGTTCTTTTTTATTCTCATTTCTTTTTTTACAACGAAGTTCAGCTTTTTTTTTCACAGCAACCTGTGATATATCATGTCCTTGATATTTCAGCCACAAATTTGTCAAGCCTGGGCCGCAATTAACAAAAAAATACGATGTTCCCTAGTAGCGTCAATAGGTGCAAAAATAAATAAAAAATAAACTTTTTTCCATAAACCTGCAAATTTAAGAATTCAACCACCTAAGCACACGAAAAAATACAAACCTCTAGCAAAATTACGTGCACGTTTCAAAGAGAGAACAGAATTCATTATCTTTATTAATACATCAAAGAAAGAACGAATCGTTCAAATAGAATCCAATTATCGTTATATCCAATGCAAATTATTCGCCAGATACCTTTACTTCGGTTTTATTTCTTAGAGAAATGATAGCACCCGTTTTAAAATTAAGTCCTTTGACACGGCAGACTGAGAATCATGGA
Organism: Eilema caniola; assembly: GCA_949126895.1. Taxonomy (NCBI): domain Eukaryota; kingdom Metazoa; phylum Arthropoda; class Insecta; order Lepidoptera; family Erebidae; genus Eilema; species Eilema caniola. The sequence goes on along the minus strand of OX421460.1, from coordinate 6,284,023 downwards.
CAAAGTCTTTGTACAATTCATACAATATATAAATAGATATATATCTTTAACTTTGTATAGGGCCTAACCTGCTGATTGACGCTGAGGCTCTACCGCAGACTTTCTTTCTTCTAACGGTTCGAAGGTAATACCTATATGAAACCAAGGAGAGGAATAGGATAGCAGACCGCGAGCCAGAAGGTACTGGCTTAGAGTCTAACCGGGATAGGCCCTCAAATAAAAAGTAGAATAAATCCTTAACTTTGGCAAACTATCTAATAGTACTTTTGGGTGTAAAACCCTCCAGTCTAAAATTCGACCACAGCCAAATGCCTTGCTCGCAAGGAAAAGCATTCAATAGCTGACGAGATGTTAACCAATAGAAAGAAAACAAAATTGGTAAAAGATATTATACTAAAAGTTTGGAATTGATCACTTTCTTCTCGTTCTTGCATAATCATTATTGTTTCAACTATCCATTATCCTTCGTTGCATTAAATTTGTCACCCACCAACATCTCTTTCTTATTTTCTTTTCGAGTGTTTAAGATAAAATAATAAATGCAGCCCTTGCAATTATTATATTACCGCCAGAGTCGGATATAATGAAGCACTACCACACAGAATTGACACTAATGAGCAATGAACATTCGTTCGGCCGTTCTTTATTTTTATTTTTAATTTATCTATTTATTTATTTCACAATGTTATTACATTATAAATACAATAGTATAGGTACATATGGTTCAAAATACAATTTTTGGTACATTCACAACTATTATTGAGAGCATCTGCATAACAAATGAAAACATGTACAAGAACTCTAGTTCTTAGTTTCATTCTTGCTCGTTGAGTTTTTAATACGAGGTTTACACTAAAAGATTTAAAGACTAAAAGAAAGCATACTCTTGTTTTAGTTCTAGCTCTATGTTCGTTTGGTCTAAATCTACATTAACTCGACACAACGCTCGCGATTTTGGCCATGGTGCGAGGCCCTTAGTACCGCTAGGCGGTCGTCCAGTTCACCCTCTCCTTTCCTACACAGGACAACACGTGCAGCGCTTAGATGTCACCCGCTTACGGTGCAGAATATTCCTTTAAGAACCAAGCAGTTCGGTGACTCTTTCCTTTATCGCACCATTAAGACCTGGAACTTCTTGCGTGAAAAAGCATCTGATGAGGCCGTCAAACTGAGTGCCACCATTGTTAACATGGTACGTTTATGTAAAGGTAAACCTCTTTCCTGAGACTTTGCCTTTAGCTTACCATCATACCAGGTGAAGTCAAATTGACGTGTCCTATATAAAAAAAAGAAATTAAAATATAAATTACACTTTAATATAAAAACTACTAGCAGTTGCCAGCAATGCTGCGAGCATGAAAATTGATTGATAAAATTGTTCGTCTTCCACTTTGTGGTATGACTGCAGATAGCAACAAACTGATAGCCCAATGAAAAAGGTGACTCCAAGAGACGATAGCTACTGCAGAATAAAATTCTAAAGCCCGTTTCTAGTTGAAATCTTGGAATTTTCAAAGGAAGGGCAACAATATTCATTAATAGTAACGATACTGTAATAAACTTTACCAAAGGAGTCGTTAGAATTAGATACTTACTAACTGATGCCCACAGCTTCACCTGCTTATAATTGACAGTTTTTATTTTTACAAAAATTATTAAGTACCTCCTTTATAAAATAAATCTTTGTCTTCCGAATTATCTATAACGAACTCTGATGACCTTAATAACCTCAAGAAAAGCCAAAAGAACTCGAAATAAGTGCCTAACATTGTTTCAAAAATTTGTATAGGTTGGCGGTATTTACCAAGCTGAAGGCCTTCAAGCAAGAAGTCCCTCTTGTTTCATCGCTACTATAAATAGTTTACTTCCGTCTTATTCAATCAATCTCAAAGGATCACAAGCATATTTACTTTTTTAAGCAATTAAGTAAGAAAAAGATGCACTTCAAACCGACCGACTAGTAGATATGGGAAAATGTACTGTATTAATACACTAACCGATTCTGTCGACAATACCCGAAAAGTGAATGGGTTCCTCTGTAAATCGGCCTGTAACATCGGCCGACTGTGTTACCCGCCTCGCTTTATTCAATTCGACAATAAAGGTGAACTGCTATCTCTGCTAACCCGGCGGGATAACGTAGTGACTAGTATGCAATATGCATGTATTTATGTCTGTATTATATTAAACCAAAGCAGTTTTACGCGCACCCCGTTTGAAATGTGGAAAGTTCTCTTTTACACTATTAAAGTTCTAGTGTAATATATTGGCCCAAATATAATTTTGCATAGATATAAATTTTCTGGATACAAAATGGACGCACTATTGGTGACACGCTGAGCGTACTCATATTTAGTGTTATCGCTCTGAAACGCACTCTATTGTAAATAAGTACTTTAATCAGTTGCTTTCAATACTAATGAAGTAAGATGAAGCAAAAATATCAGTTGGCCGCAAGCTGTACCTTCGCTTATTCTTATTTGTTTCTCTCCCTTATGATGTTACGCATAAGTGACAATCATAATAATATTATGCAAAAACATCAATAATACATAAGAGTTCCCTTCCCTTGGGATGTCACTCATGTCACCTATGACAGACATCAAAACGGAGAAAAGAAAAATCCAGGAATGACAGGCTACGGAGTTAAGGTCCTTTACAAATGGGTGAAATTACTTGCTACTGCTTCAAAATATGTGATTACGCAGAGTACAACACATAATTTTTATTTGCAAAGCTAATGATAAACCCCTTTCTAATAGAAGTATTGCACAGACAATACGTCTGCGTGTCACTGTTACGTCTGTTCGCACAAAGGGTGACCTTATCGCATGCCAAAATCTGTACCAGGGTATCTTCGGATGGATACCATTATTCGAATGGACAATAGTAGTTCAGGATGTACCTAAAATCTGTTACACACTAACAGCGGTGGGGAGGTTAAGTGGTAACCAATTAAGTTAGCACATTGTTAGGTTATGTAAGATTAGCCCAATCACTCTTAACCTGTCAAGTGAGTAAATAATAGACACAATAGGTAAACAATAGACTCGCGGTGCGATCGCACCGCTTGGGATCTTAGACTTTAATATGGGTGATCGTTCTTAATATAGTGAGACTCATTTATAACCAGGAAAGCATGTTAAGCCGTCGGTACAGGTTACTATGATACGAAAATGATATATTTTATTATCATTAATATGACATGATGTGAACATTTGTGCCATTTCTAGCTAGCTAGAGTCCCATAAAATTCAACAACCTAGTTTACTTAAAGCACTGCAATATCGTCAGGCCATAGCCTGACCATTCTACCCTGAGGTTCGATGGCAATCGCTTCATGAAAAATATCACAGTTCGGTTGTTTCATAGTTGGACTGAAAGCCAACCGTAATTGAGTTGGAAAAAGACGGAAGATAGTAATCGTTGTACGAATTGCGCAATAGGAATAAACTTGAATGGATTCATTTTTGAAGAGAAAACATCTTTAGCGCGTTAGGCTTTTAGGTGAAGTTGAAATGATATCAGGGAACTCCTGTCATAGTCACGACGTTACAACGATATAGTTTTTAATTTCTATACGGCAAGTAGTACTACTTGCCGTATAGAATTTTTTTTGACGAATTGTGACAATTCACATGTGACACTTTGAGAAATGAAAACTTTTAAAGCGCGTTGAACACTTTTTTGTGAAAGAAAATACTTTTTATATTTTATACAGACTGTTTTCACTTCTGTTGGCACTGCCACAATTTTTTTTCTACTTGCTGTAACATACAATGTACGAGTATTCAATTCGTTCTTCATCTGTGTAAACTTGTCTTAGAAGAATAAACCGTTTCGCTGGTTATATGGCGCTTAAACCGACGTTAGCTTTGTACCCGTACTCATATATTATGTTAACTGCTGAGGGCCAAGCGTCGATTTATGTGAGGTCGTCTAACGTCTGAGTTAAAACGAGGATTGTGAAGATTTGGACACTGCAGCAACATTTAGTATTTATTTTTGCATGGAGAAGTTAGAAGTTTTATTTGACTCGTACAGGAGAAATTAAACCGAAAGCTTAGTGTATTTGTGGCGCAGTTTTACAGGTGCAACTTTAAAGGATCTCAATATATATTAATTAATATCAATGCGAAAGAACTATTGTCTATCTGTTACGCTTTCATGTCTAAACAAATGAAATTTGGTACAAATGTACCGATCGAGGTGGCTGTGGTCGGTATAATTTAATATAGCTATTGTCACGACGCTTTCGATGCAGTTTTATTTGTTCAGTTCGGAAGTGGTTGTAGTGTGTTCTAAGGAGTATGGAGGAAGGAAGGATATTTAAACTCTTATAAGTAACACTTAGCAATGTTGATCAGTTATAAAAGTGAGGTTTTTTATTGAAAATAAATAGGGTCTCCAATAATTACCCCCTATTAATTATAAATGCAAAGCCAAAGTGTCACAAATAATCACTAAGCTATGACGAAACTTAGAAACTGTTGAAAGTATACACTTCCTTATCCCCACTATTATAAACTACATCTCCCCCTCCCCCGTCCGCACATAAACACACACACGCGCGCGCGCGCACATACACACACACACACACATTTGCACGTAGATGGATGTGCTCTGAGCTCACATGCTTATTATGATGATGATTTTAGAGAAATTAATATGTACCTTCTATGGTGATTTCAAAAATAATGTAAAACCTTTGACATCAGCCGGAAGACAATTACTTTGAGAGCCTGCTGGTACCAGAGTTTATAACGTGACACTAAACTGTAAATTGATGTAAGATTTATTTTGTACAATGCAGTGTCAAATTTGTTATATTTTATATGTTGAAAAAGAAAATATCTTTATTGATCAACAAAAAATTGAATTTTCCAAAGCCCTTTCGTAAGCAGGGGGGTTTTCGCCTTAGCACATAGAAGAAGCCTGTCTAATTTCGTAGTTTTCGGTAATTTAGCCCTGGATTTAATAATCAAGCACTCCAACAAGTTTTCTTCATTATAAATAATTGAAAATAAAACGATGAATACGAGCTATTGCGAACTCAACGCGGACGAAGTCACGGGTAACAGCTAGTACCTAATTGCCTTGCTACTTATTAATGCCCAACACAAAACCGTTATAAAGACTGTTTATTTTGTGTCCTAAAGTGCTATAACGATTTAGATCTAGTAAGGCATGTAACATATTCAGTCTATTGTAGTTTCTGTCAACATTGTTCCTTATACAAGTAGTGGAGGGTTCAGATGTGATGTTTCGAATAATAATAAAAAATATGAATTAAAAATAAAGATTATAGTATATTTAACACTGTGTTATTTAGGCTATAACATAACGAGTTCGTAATATGGAAAAAAATATATACATAGAAAAATCCTAACCATTTCAAGGCGATTAATATACATATTCATGCATGCAAATATTATCACTGAGCAGGGACTGTTCCTCCAAAATAACAGTCGAACAGTTACCGCAAAACTACGGCAGTCGTGCGAATCAAACGAATAAAAAGCCAATAAAGGAGAAGTAAACAAACTTGTAATAACATTTTTAATTAAAAGTGAACGGAGCAACAAAACTTACTTAAAAGCGGAGTATTCAGCGTAAGGCCAGTTCACGTAATTAAATACGGCCACTTTATGAACTCAGACGGTTTGTAAGAAATACGTAAAGGTGTACTAATTGTAGACCTAAATTGACAGGAATGTTTATTGATCTTATTTATTTTGAGAGCCTATAGCCGGACACTATTTCGTGCTGTTTGATATGAGGTCTTACAGGTTCAAACCGTGCAAGAAGGTCGGAAGGTTCACATTTATAGATGAAGCACAGTCTAATGACTCGTTATACTGTGGATGAAGTATAAACTTCATGGTCGTACAGGTTCGAGCTAGTATTTCTTTAATTAGAACCCTGGGAAACATATCTAAGAATATTGTTAAATTAACTATAGGTTCATTCACTGTAACTGTGCATTTACGAGTAAACACAATATCATCTTCCTTTGTGGGTCTAAACTGATTTCATCGCATAACTTGAGCGAACACTTGCGTACCGCTGCACACATTAGTCTACACCGCCCGCGCTTACCGCATAGCGTTGTCATTGAACTGAACCAAGCGATGCAATCAAGTAATGGCATTCAGATAACTACTGTTTAGACTGCAGACATTAGATTTTAGTGATTTAGTGATTTCCTCACCGTTTAATACCAGTAAAGGAAGCTCGTGAATCGTGTAAGGATTAATGGTGTATTATAAACTGTAGATACGTCATGGTAGTACATGGTGGCTTCCAAAAATGGCGCAATATTAAATTATAAAAAATCATAGCTACTTGGTAATAGTACTACAATATTATTATTTTATATGAATTATAAATAATATTATAATTACGCATATCGTTTCAGTCGTTTTTTTTTGTAGCGCACTATCGAGTCGATGATAAGTGTATAAAATGATGAACAAAGTCATCTTTTTATTGTCGCCATTTAAGAACCCGGGCAACGCATCTACAGGTTATCATTAGTAAGGATAGAAGCAGATGGCGGGTGATTGTCTTAAAAGACGGTTGAGTATTTTCATGTAATCAGTGGCTATACTTACGACTTCAAAACGTTTTTTACAAGGAACTGGTTTCAGGTGACTTAACCTAAAAACCTTGATTAGATACTGCGGTACACGTCAACCTTAGCTGCAAGCCGGTGTGCTTATTGATTATTAGACACGGCACTGGCACAGGTTTTCCTCTCGAGAGTGGTCAGCGGTCAGTGGGAGCCGCTCCCTTAAAAATCGTATAAGTTAAATAAAACGGAGGAGAGAGAGTATGCAAAATCTTTGAATCCATCGAGCACAATGCTATGATGATAAGTTGTGATGATAAGATGACTAATTTTAAGCGATGTGTATTTTGCACCCGATGTAGATAGATATTTACCGTCGACAATTTTCCCATCTGAACCCGCCACAACATTTAACACAATAGCGCTAAACTTTGAATCACTTAAGCTATTTCAAAGCATTAACTTAGTGCTAGTTCAAAGTTATTCGTAACGTCACAATAATTACCAGCTTCCAGACAAATATATGCCACAGTGTAGGTTTAATGCGGGTGTATGCGGCAACGTATACATGAAAATTATGATTTTAGGTTTTGTTAGACTACGATGTAAATGAATTAACTATCTGTTATAAATAATTCGTGTAACTTTACCTATATTATATGTTTGCCTGCTTACCATCGCCAAATATTCAGGATAACTTTCTTGGGCAGGTTCTCTCAGACCTAAGATAAATCACACATACATAAAATGCAAAGCAGACTCCATTTCGAGTTTCGAGATTTGACTGGTAATGTTACAATTACCTATCCTGTGCTGCTTACGTCTTCTGAGATATACAGGAATACGTTTTTAAAAGAAATACACCTTCAAAATTTCAAAAATCTCCTCTAGGTAGTCGCAAGACACTATTTGCAAAATCTAAATATTTTATTGTCATACAATGTTTCTGTTTTCTGTCTACAAGAGTAAGTACACCTCAATATTAAATCTAAATTTGAGGCGTCCTTGTTAAAATAATCATTGCTGTGATTGCTACTCACGTATGTTAATTTTCGTTTAATATTCCTTCAGCGTGAATACTTGCTTACCTACTTACATCACGCCTCAAAATATTCATACATCAAACAATGTTCAATGTCAAGTTACTGTATTTCATAACTAGCGACCAGGGTCCCGGCCTTACCCGAATTTTTTTCGTATTTGTAAAAAAAAAAGACGGGTTGCACTTCGGGATAGCCGGCAGAAGTGAAAACTTATTCTTTCTTTCTTTCTTCGTTATAGACATAGAAAAAGATAAAAAGAACATACCATACTATACCATAACCTATAATATAGCGCCAATCATAGAACCTATCACTAATTTTCTGTCAGAAGAAATTAATGAATTACAAAAAGAAAAAATAATAAATTACAAAAAGAAAAAATAATTACAAAAAGTGTCAGAAGCCCAGGTTCGAACCCGGTACTATCTGAAACCATAAGGACTTACAGTCGAAGCGTTTACGGCTAAGCTATGAAGCTTCATAACGTACTTGATAAAATAAACAATCTTTTGCTAATGTTGTATGACGTCAGTCGTCAGTTACGGTTCAAAGGTCAAGCGATCCTGACGCAAGTTTAATATTTTTACCCATCCAACGCCGCTAAAGAAGTTTTCATTTCAAAAATTCTATAGACCAATATTTAGAAAAAAGTAGTTGTGTATGAAGCGGGTAGTATATTGTGTCCTTTGACTATTTTTTATGTAGGTTTATGTCGCAGCCAACAAGCTTGATCAGCCGTTCAATTATCTGCCTAGGCCGTTCAACTACCGGCCTGAATAATGTTCAGCCAGTTAATTAAACGGCTAGGCAAATCGCTTGAATCAATGATGTTTAATTACTTGCCTAGCTATTTAATGAAACAGCTAAGAAAATTACTTATTTTTGCATGGTTAGAAAAAAAATAACCACAAAGGTTTAATGCCTTCTAACCTAATCACCATCAGCCACTAATTCTCTATGAATACACCTCTATTTACCTCCTCGGGGATTTATAGGCGTGAGTATATATGTATGTATGTATGTAATAGTCTATCTTATTTTGAGGTGGTGGTGGGGAGTTTATTAAATATTGTAATAAACGTTACGGCTGAATATTATGCCGGCTGTTATTTGAATGGCGCCGTGCCGTTTAGTTACCAGTCTAGGCAGTTAATATAACGGCTGATTAGGCTAGTTGACGGCGACATATTGATACAGTATTACTAACAAAATCCATCGCAAAGATGACTCAAAATACGGTTTATACATATGTGATTAAGCTCTTAAGGGATGTGTGGTAGGTATATTATGATGTCAAACTGGTACCAAAGTAGTAGTTATTTCTTACATCACATTGTACTTGCTATTATTGTATCTAAAGAGTTTGTATATAGTTTTAGATTGTGTTAAATTAGAGAACAATCAATGCAGAACTTGTTGATTATATTTTGATGCATTCACGACACGGGTACGACGGAGCGAACCTCACAACTATCAATTGTGTTACTCAATTATTTACACGCAGCTGGAACTTCGGGCTTCAGTTAGTTGAGTTACTAACATTCTGTAATACATTTAAAATTTCGCATTTATAATAAGTTCGTATGTTAGATGTGTGAAACGCGTCTGCGTGTAAAATAACGTTACTTACAATAACATGCATGATAAAACAAGGATATATCACTCTCGCATTTCAAAGCCCAAAATCTAATTTAGAACGTAGAGTGTAGAGACGTTCGATTTGAAGATGTTCTTGCGTGATACATTGCGTTAGAGAAATGAGAAGGAGTATCGAGCACTGTTTCTCAATCAATCGAATCTCATAAATATTATGATCACGATTAATTTTAAAATTACTATTTTTTTTCCAAAGCTAACAAAGGTACATTGTATTTTATTTTACATACCACATAAACCTTCTAGGATTTAACAGTGACATGTTGATACTCACCTGGCTGCAAAATAACTAATAAAGGTAATAACTAGTTAAGAGGCTGATAGTATTTCGTTAAGACCCGTTTACAATTAGTTTATTTAATACGTCACGGGTTTCGGCAGGCAGACCATTTAATATACATGGCAACTTGTATTCCTACGGGTAACCTATTGAAATATCGAATTTCTGTTACCCGAATCTTAAAACCCCGAAAACGGTTGGTAGAACTTTTAAAAGACAGATGTAATGAGTGACAACTTTCTATAATTCCGTTTTTCATTTCCCAGATGAATCAATTTCCAGGTGCACTAAAACCAAATTTTCAAATAGTATTTTTTTGTTTCCCATATTGTCATAATCCAAATATAGTTATACCAGATTCTCAGAATATTCTTTTTTGGTTCCCATCGTACCATTTTCCAAATAAACTATTACCAAATTTTCATAATCTTTTTATTTGGTTCCCATACAAATCGTGTTCCAGCTAAACTTTATACAGGTACCTATAGTAAAAATCAGTAAATTTATACGACTCATTTAGGGTGTGTAACGGTTGATATAATAATAAAAAATCTAACGTTCACTTAAGACATAAATAATTTCACTTAATATAATGAAAGCCTGAAGACTTATAATATAATTTTGTTTAAATTATTGTTTTCCATGTCATGCATGAACAGTTTTGTATGCAGGTATAATCAATGAATCAGGAAAGCGAGCTCGTGAACACTGCGTACCACACCTGACCCGACTCGCCGTGGTACTTGTCTGCCCTACACTAGAGTGTTATTTAAGAACCGGAGGCGTGGAGGGACAGGAGCCCCTTATTTCGTAGAAAGAAATTTCATAGAATTTCGTTTCACAGAAAATGCTTTAGATAATATTTGGTTCTTATATTTTTATTTCGAATATTATTGTTTCAAAAACAATTTCCTACAATGAAACATATTTCACAGAAACACAATTGAACGAATTTTTAATCACCTTTTTTTGTTTAACAAACTTATCAAACTGTAGAATTATTTTTTAAAGAATATCAAACCACCTTTATAATGTTCCAAATCACATTTATTTTTAACTGTAACATTTACAATTTTAACACCCCGACTCAGATTACCCCGACTCGGATAGGTTAGGTTAGAAGGCTAATGCGGGAGCGGAGCGTAGCGAAGCTCCCGCATTAGGCCTTCGTGGTTATTTTTTTATAAACCACCCAGAAGTAGGAGCCCCGCGCAGCGGGGCTCCGTCGACCTTGTAGACGCAAGCTCGGGCGCCCGGGCGAGCTGGAACGGCTGAGGCTGGTCGCCAAAGCTGCGGAAGCGAGCGTTGCCTGCTTGCCTGTATGCTTGCCTGCTTGCCTGCATGCCTGCATGCTTGCCGGTTTGATTGCCAGCTTGCCTGCATGCATGCTTGTTTGCTTACATGCATACATATATTTTTTAAGGCAACGTGTGTTTTGTTCAGTAGGTCTCTAATTGTAGTTAGTAGACGCCATATGAGGTTTAGTTTTAGGTTTATAAATCTGGATATTGTTTGTCTGGATATCAATTAACTGGATATCAATTAATTGCATTTCAAAAATTAGTGTTGTAAAATTGGGCTTTCGTGCATATGGATTACGGTCATCTGGATTTTGTGCATTTAGATTTCGTGTGTCTGGAACTCGTTCGTCTGGATTATAAAACGTCTTACAAATGAATAAATCAGCAAATGAAATTCGGAGTTGCGATTATATGGCAAATAAAACTTCGGAATTTGAAAAACCGGGATTATGAAAAATTGGCCAAACGTTTTCTGGATTATGATATTCGGAATATTGAAATTCGGGATTAAGATAGGTAACCATTCCTACGTCCTTGTTCCGTAGACATTGGTATATTTAGGTAACTTATACATAGGCAAGTATGAAAGCTTACGTAATGATTCATGACTAAAGTTTCTATCTACGTTACCAATGTATATACTGTAACTAATGTATATTCCTCGCCGCGCACACACTCTTGCACCTTATCGAAAACACTCAAAACCTGGCAGTATTTGAACAAGCCTTCTTCGTCTTTCGTGTATTGTCGTTTATGTTTTATAGGAACAATTATTTGATATTTTCTAAAGTTTACGCGAATATCACTCAATGAAATAAAACCACTTTTTTATGGATTCCATCGCGATTTATTTGTTATTGTTTGCTGCTGCTACTGCTGCTGGCTGTTGGCTGAAAAGTAGCCGAAACATTGGTCTCAAAAAAAGTGGTTTTATTTCAAAAGGGAACAATTATTTTTACCATTCTTAGTTGTAAATTATAATTGTCTCCAACGAATGTCTTGTATGTGCGCGCATTACTACTTAAACCATAGCTAATTACCGAGTGATACATAAATAGTTCTTAACGTTTTATATGGTGTTTTAACTTGAGTACCTACGTACAGCTTTGACGTAATGGATCTGAGTTTGTTACAAACATTGTTGTTATGGGGTCCCCAATGGAACTTACTATCTATGGTTAGGCCCAGGTAAGAATGTTGTGACGTGATATCTAATGATTGACAATTATATGTTATTGTGCCAGTTTGGTGCTATTGTGGTCATGTGCTGTGATAGCCGGTACACATTGAGAAGTCAAGTAGGGTAAATGGATATGCATCAGCTTTGTTTTTTTTTCACATTAATAAAGATTAGTATTACGATAATATTAATAACGATTGGGTTTGTACGAAAGGATGGACAAGATGGACAGATGGCATGAAAAAGTGGTTGGAATAAACAGGATGTGCAAAGGGGAGAATCGTGTGTTTTTTGAACATTTGGAAAGAACTTATGTCTAATAGTCCAACAGTGAACAACAATAGGCTAAATAATTGATCGATGGAAGGTAAATGACAGGAGAAGAAGCTCGTGAAGTGTTTAAGAGCAGAAGCAGATGGCGGGTGTTGTCTCTGCCTACACCTAGGCCGATTAGTGAATTTTACTACTAGCTTTTGCCCGCGGCTCCGCCCGTATGGATGTCGGTTATCGCAACCAAACATAGTCTATGTCCTTTCTCAAGGTCTAATTTACCCCTATACCAAACTTCATTAAAATCGATTCCGTGGTTTAAGCGAGAAAGACGAACAAACAAACAGACACAAACAGACACACACACACATACACTTTACCCTTTATAATATTAGTATTGATAATATCTACGACTAGCTGTCACAAGCAATTCTGCTAATCGATACATAATCCAAATTGATTCTATTAACTAGTCTGTGGTTTTCTTTGTTCATTAGAGTGCGAAATCTTATGAAAGTGCATAATGAATAGGTAATTATATTATTTAATTTTAGTATAATGATCAATTTCAAATGATCAAATTTAGTAATTCCAAATGTTTTCTAATATACAATTCAAGTAGTTTCTCGTTCAAAGTAGTTTCTCTTACCAGATTCTCAATATTCTTCCCAAAGCAAAGAAAGTTACCTGTCCTTTGGTAGGTTCAAAAGGGACATGGGTCCAACCCGCAGAGGCACTTTTAGAATTTTAATGTAAAACCGGAGGACACTCACGATGGTAAATCCACAGGTTCTTTATGTTACCATTCGAGCGTTATAACCCCGGTCGGTGTCCGGGTATCGTGTGGTTTACAATTAAATTTTGTCAACAGGAATGAATTCTTATTATATTAAATGGATAATCCAATACTTGTTATTTGCCACAATTAAGTTGTATATATAATATAATTTGGATGCTTGGTTTATTATTATTTTGGCGTTCAATAGAAAAAAACACTCTCCGAAACCAAAACTAGCCGATGTTATCCAGCCATTAAATCTTTTGACCAACTGATTAAATCAAAAGCTGAGTACCTACCTATATATAATACGGATGACTAAGATACAAATAGGGTAGACAGCGCGAATGTGATGCCCCTGGCGTTGGCCACGGTAACGACTTTCCATCAGGTGGGCCGTGTTCTTGTCTGCCAAGTAAGTGGTATAAAAATATACATTTCATCTTGTTTCACTTCTTTTTCTATATCGTGTTATTAGCAATTTGCTAAATAATGGTGTGATATGATAATTAAACATGATAATAATACGATCCATTGTGAATATTCTACTCATACACACAAAATGTATTAATAATCGTTCAATCTATCTGTGGTCAAATCAACCTGACAAGTATTTAATTTTACTATTCGGTATTGGGTACTGGATATTGGGATTGTATATCTGCGTGAACAATGGATGCGACGACATAATTAATTTTGCTGGATTGGTCAACGTGCCGCAAATACCTACCTATTCATTTCATCATCATCATATCAGCCACACATAGTCCACTGTTGAACATTGGCTTCTCTTATAGACTTCCAGAACGACCGGTCTAAAGCAGCCCGCATCCAGCGCTTCCTGACGACCTATGTGAGGTCTACCATTTCTCGATTTATTTAAGGAGAGATTGTGTAGATAAATCTGTCAATCTATCTATACAATCCGTCTTCAGATAAATCGAGAAAAATGAGTGTCGCATTAGCTTACGAGCCTTAATAGATAATCGCTAACGGTAGTAGTGAGTAAGAGATCTTGGGCTATGGTATTAAATAAAACTGTATGATATATTTTTTGCGTATGGTCAGTAAAAAAGGTTTAAATTATTGATATTATCTATCAATTATGACTAAAATAGCTTTTATTACACATATTGATAATGCATAAAAAAAAATACTGTGTGCCTTGGTACCCGATGTAAAGACACGTTAGCAAAATATGTAAATAATTAATTGGATTAGAAAAAAAACAACAAGCTATTATATACTGTAGTATATTTTGAACTTTAAAAACAAAACTTACGTTTTTATGAGGTTACTATACCTTCAGAATAGATTTTGTAATTTTAATTTTATAGGTGTTCGTGATGTTGAAATCATATGTTGTATTGGTTTTATTGTAGCTGAAGCCTGTGCTAGAGCCACCTCTATAATTCTGCAGGTAAACTGACTTATGGTGGAATTGGTATAGCCCTCAAAAATCTTCATGGAACATAATACACCTAAAGAATTCACTACTCCATACCAAGAAGACTTTATTTAGAAAATATTTTATTAAATCCGTAAATAGTATCTGGTAATACGGTAAGTAAGTATAAATGCAGTCAAAATAATATTTATTATATAATCCCTTTTCGTCGTATGTATCAAATGTATGTAGCAGTATGTAGTCGTATGTAGCAAATATGACAGGCATTGGATTTCATAATGTCAGATTTGCGGAATTTTATAATTGGTGAATATTTGGGACTGGCCCCGACAGAGGTATATCAAAAATTTTTGGGGCAACCGCACGTCGACATTGTCAGCTTCAGTATACATTTTGTATTTATATAGATCCCAGGGATGGTTAGTAAATGATTAAAATACTCACACATTTGGCTGGTACAATAGCCCAAGGAAAATACATGAAGGTTGGTAACTAAAGATCTTGAAAAGATATTTGTTTAAACATGAACCGACTACCAGGCAAACAGCGAGATATTGGAAATATAAAAAAAAGACGGGTTGCACTCTGGGAGTGTCGACAGAACTGAAAACTTTTTCTTTCTTTCTTTCTTCGTTATATATAAAGAAAAGGATAAAAAACATACCATACCATATCATACCTATAATACAGCACCAATCATAGACCCTATCACTAATTTTCTGCTAATTTTCTATCTGAAGAAATTAATAAATTACAAAAAGATAAAATAATCACAAAAAGTAATAAATTACAAAAAGAAAAAATAATCACAAAAAGTGTCAGAAGGCCAAGTTTGAACCCGGTACTATCTGAAACCATAAGGACTTACAGTCGAAGCGTTGCTGCGAAGCTATTTATCGTATATTGCAAAATTGACAGTCTATAGCTTATATTATATGACGTCAGTCGTCGGTTACGGTCCAAAGGTCAAGTGATCCTGACGCGAGTTTAACAATTAGAGAAGTAATAAATCTGATTGCCTTCTTGTGGTTGGAAGGTTATACAATACTATGACAGCTGCTCGCAGAAGACTCTCATCAGGCTCATCAGACTTTAAGCATATTAAAATTTAGTACTGTTCTTTCGTTCACAGTCACCTCGAATATGCCTTACAGGTTTGGAACCCGATTTATAACGGGTATATTGTATAGAATACGATTAGAGAGTTTACATCGTAGGTTTTTGAGGTAGGTACATTCAATATCGTTCGAAGTTTTTTCTGCCTGATTAATACACGTTGCAAAAAATCTCATTTTTTCACTTTCTGAGCAACGAAAAATAGCGGATTTATGTTTTCTATTTAGTATTTTTAATGGATCAACATATACACAGTTAGAATAAGATAGGCTTGTGCGTATCGCCAACCTTTTTAAGTCGAGCAAATTTGTTTCATACTCCTGTAACAACGACTACGTACAGACAAAACTCATATTTAAAAAGGGCAAGCCGTACCTTTAATATAGTTTGCAGAGACGTTGACATAGATCTGTTTACAACTAGTACTGTAAAATTGAAAAGGATTCTGTGCGAATTTTGCTTTAGGCAATGAATTGAACTTCCTTTTCTTTTTCTGTTTTTTCTCAACTTAGCTAGTATGGTTGTGTGGGAGTGTTTCTTCAGCTGTATGTAGGTATGTACTTTAAGATATCTGTGAAAGCTTTTAATGGGCCATTATTATGTGATTGATCTTGCTATTGTTAAAATGAGCTGTAATTTTTTTGAAAAAAAATAAAAATAAAATAAAGCTGTAGCGATAAGCCGCGCCATTGAAATAGAGACGCAAGGGCTCTCGCTTCCAGGTCCCATGGAGGGGTCCCGGCTAGGAGACATGCCGCTTCACCTGAGATCGTGCGGTATCCCCTTATCACCCTGATAGCCATCGCCCTCTGCGGGCTCAGCAATCTAGCCACATTGGTGGCCGTCAGGGTTTCCGCCCATACGGGGAAATTGACGTGTCTGATGTATAAAATATATAACAAAATCGAATATTTACTCTAAGAAAACAGAAACAATTCTTAAGTAATTGTGTAGTTTATAAGAACCTTGTAATTAGTCCTCAGGGAACCCTACTAAACCGCTATAAAAGTAATTCTCACATCATTAACAGATCTTCGTTTGTCGCAAATAGCCCCGAAACTAGTAAAGAAACTGAGACATTTGTAACGCGATTGCTAGGCTACAAGCTACCTCCAGTCTTCTTTAGCTATAGTTGAGTAGTCAATGATGAGTTTCACAGATCCATAATTAAATGTGCCTAGTTGTTATAAAGATTATAAAAGTTTTAGTGAATCACACGCCAGGTTGGTTAGAAAGAAATCATTTATTTCAATTTCAAAAGTTGGTGCAAGAAATTGATATAAGCGAATATATTAAAACTTAATCCAGATACGCATCGTCAGGTACGCAATAAAAGCGCTTTGAAAAATTCTAATTCCAAAATCAGCGCTCAAAATAAAACCCCATTTATCCAAAATTAATAATCCGCAAACGCACCCCAAACTTTAGTCACGTATTGATAGCGCTGTTTTTATGCTCAAAATACAACAATAAATGTAAAAATATCCCTAAACAGGTTTAAAGTGTGTATTTGATAACATTCCCTTTTCCTTCCCTCTTCACTTCTTTCCTCATTTAATAATATACATTATCCTCTACTTGTTAAAGAAGAACGCATAGCGAGTTAAGCTCGACTTTGCACATTATGATATTTTTAGCAAAAAATAAATAGAAGAAGGAATTAAGAATAACTGCACATTTTTCCTTATAAACCAAAATCTTGACCTAAAGAGTTATAACATTTCATGTGCGCTCATCTCCTGCCCCCCCAGCCGGCATTTAGCATGTGATTCGAGTGCACCCCGGTCGTAAACACTTGTAATTAAGTAAACTACAGCGCTGCAGCGCTTAATGTACACTATTACGTACGAGCACTGCGAGATAAGGCACCCTACCCACTAATGTAGAGATATTTGTAATTGCAATATAATGTTATGTTCAAAAATGGTTTATTCATAAATATGAAGTACTAGATGATGTCCCTATTTTATTTAACTCTATCTAGGCTACAATTCGTAATAACACCCTCTAGCACACGGATAAACATATTTACGAGTAAAGATGTTTTTTTATTGTAAATATATAACATTCATAATAATATAAATATTCATCAATGAGCGAGAATTTACACCCCTAGAGATTAGACTAAGTAGAAACTCACTATATCGATTATTATAACCTAATCAATTACAATATTTAAGCTAATGAAAAGATAAAAAAAATAGTGCCAAAAAGTATATACAATATTATGCGTTTTACTGTGGTCCCATACTAGGCAAGCCTGTCCTGTGGGCGATCAAAGATTTCTGTATTTTTAAAACATTACAAACGATCCTTTTATGCCATTTTTGACTTACATAGCTATCAATACAATTATATAAAGTTATAAGTTATAAGTCATGGGACATTGAAAGAAGCCATGTTAAGACTTTTGCTTTTGTTTCTTTCACCGAACAGAGTTTTATATCACAAACATTATTCGTCTCATTATAAATAAGGATGCCCTTATATCGACTAAAGCGTCTGGCAAAGTTAGAATTTACTTTAGGCAGCGGTAATCTGTACACTAGTCGTTCAGTCAGGTTTGTGTAGTCTTTAGAATTATTTTTCTATGAACGCTAACAACTGTTTTCAAAATGAATAACATGACATGTGGTAAACAATATGACATTTCTAGCTTTTAAAGTGAGTTAATAATTACAGTTCAGTGTATATGCAGCTCAATTTTTATTGTGACACAATTTCAGCTTTTTAATGCATTCGCTTAAAGCACTTTTTAATTTTTGTATATGATGTTGGGGTAATGTAGCGTACTTACCTTTGTGGAAGGTGGATTTAGGTTAATTGTCTTATGCATTTTAGATTTACATAGAAATAGAAGTGATATTCAGAACCCTCTTTTAGGGGTATACCATACTAATTGCATTCCAACCCCAGTATTGGCCATAAACACCCTTTTCTAAGAACTTACTTTTATTCAAGAATCCACCCCCGTATCCGATACCTGTGCAACTACTAATCGATTGTCTTATGGGGTACTTTAAAAAAAGTTAAGAAATGTTTTACAGAGATGGCAGCATGTGCGTGACCCACCCCTAACGCAGCTAGGTGCAAAGCGTCCGTAATGGTTTAAAAAAATAAACATCAACTTTTTTATGTAACAACAATATCCAAAAGCGGTTTGGGTTCAAGAGGTTACAACCATAACAGCCAAGACACTTACGTAACTTTTAAAAACCAACCCTTTACAATATCCACTCTCGCACTCGCTATAGACGACAGATCGAAGTATTTTACTGTTCTAACTTTAAATGAGATACCATTTTATGATGCCTTTGGAGGCACAGTTTTTCCTAGTTTGATCGAGTTTCCTACTGTTTTTTGGCAATTTTATATTTATACTGTAAACTTAGGCAACGCTTAACTATTTTGTTTCTGAATTTCGTGTCAAAATTGTCCTTCAAAGGTCGTGATTGAAAATAGTTTTAGAATAATACGCAGTTCAGACAAATACAGTTATTTTTTAAATAACGAAACTCGTTATTCAGACGTTGCGGTTGATATCTAGAGAATCCCCCTAGAAAGTGGCTTCTTCGTGTTTTTTACATTCCATCCTGGATGTTGAATTTTTCAAATTTAAATTTATACGCAGAGTTAGTTCACTAATTACTTAACATTTTTAAATAATGACATCACTAGAAATACATGTTAACCGTTGTATAAATAGTCAACAAGTTCATAACAGAACTTACATAATGACCTTACCCCTACATCATTTCAGAGTTCTTGCTAAGAATTAGAAAGGCATTAGCATTCCGTGGCATAAGTATAATGAAGTAAAACCTTGAAAATATAGTAACATAAAAATTAATCGGAGTCGAGCCTCACAGTGCCCCCCAAAATGAACAAGACGACCACATACATACATTAACCAAGAATAACGTGAAAACTTTTTAGTGGTTTCGCTCTAAACTATTCTATCCGCCTTCCTGCATCTCTAGAGACGAAACTCGAGCACAGTTAATGCCTTTATTCCACTGGGCCCTAACTTATAATAGAATGGAGACCGAACCGAAATTCTAATTTGTTTATTTATTTAATTAAAGTAGAGCAGTTTGGGTAATAAGTTATTACTGTGGTTTTATGTTTCATGAAATTAAAGGTAAGTAAGATATTGGAATTATTCTGACAATAGTAATTGCCTTTGCAATGCTCTGTAACGGTGAAAGTTTTTCGTATAATCTGTTTCAAATAGAAGGATAATGAAATCGATGAAAAATGATAACAAACAGTAGTTTTATTTGGTTGAAACTAATTATGTAATTAAGTTTTAAACAGAGTATGGTATTGATAGTATAATTAATATAGCTTATACACCTCAAATTTCATTTTTATAATTCTACTTATATCTATACTACGACAAGATAACTACGACCCATGGTTTTACTCTCCGCTTATTGTTTCGATATAACTTAAAGTGTTAATCCTATATCAAATCTCTACACTGAAATAACAAATAAACTCACGAAAAAATACAAACTCTCGCAGCTCAGTTCATATCCAAACCGAGAATGAATAACAGTGTGAATATATAACAAAAACTAAACTTTCTAAAATTCATTTCAAGTGACGCGATATTATGTTCAATTTCCGCTGCTACATTTTGCACAAAGAGCAGAAGTTCTGAATGTCTATGTCTATGTCTAGAACCAACAATTTATCATGATTCGGTTACTTTGAGATAACTTACACTTAGCTTACCATTATGATAACTACCATCTGTAGTCGCCGCGAACATGGCTGCTGAAAAGTAGCCGAAATGTCGGTCAAAAAGTAAATAATAACAAATAAATCGCAATGGAATCCGTTAAATAGTGATTTTATTCCAATGAGTGATATTCGCGTAAACTTTAGAAAATGAGGAATCACAAATGTTATTCCTGTAACATACCTAATCTAAGGAGGTTGAAAATAAATTCTACATTTGCTATTAAAATGACATAGACAGGCACAATGCTTTATCAAAGAGATAAAGGTGATTGGGTCAAGTTGGGATGGTACTTGCCTTTCAATTTCCGTAGCTATCTGAGACTGGGCGGCATTTGTACCGTGTGAGGGTGTGGTGGAAATAAAGAAACGCAGAGGTTATATATAAAACGAAATGTTCATGCACGTTTTGTGTTTACACAAAAAGAGTGCCTCAAATAGTCTAAGTTAAACGTTGTAAGATAAAATGTTATTTAAAACTAAACTCACTTTCTAACCTTAGAGCCCCGGGGTCTGCTCTTCTACTTTTCTTTATTTGATTTGAATATTGTGATTAATTACGAATATTTTTCCCTGAACCACGACATCTTTACAAGGGTCGTCTGTCTGGCAGCACTCAACTATTTTGGTAAATTCTTAATTTCTATAAACCGCCCCCGCTTGTGTCTGAAACCTGCAGTCTGGACTAACTTTATCTAAGCCTCGAGTCTCACCCCTGTCACAACTTTGTTTATAAAGAGAACTTCTATATACGTTTTATGTGATACACTACCATTTTTACTACTTGCTGTTTTATTAGTTTTGTCAAAGCATATGTCTGTGCGACTCGGTTTAGTAGAATCATCATGGCTCTGTAAAAAACTAACTTTATTCTACGAACCGTTCTGTGTATGTGTTTATCGAGGTTACTTACTTTGTTGTGTTCAGTGCCCTTAGCGCCCCAAGGTGTAACGTAACAGCTGGTCCTCGAGGAGGGCCAGTGTACGTCAGATTGTTAAAGGAAGAAGGGAATAATAAGACGTGAACAGGGAAATGGCACTTTGTATTGTTCACAAGAATAAGATACACAGTTCATAAGAAAAACACTTAAGAGTCATCAAAACTACACTAATCTTCGAGTCT
This sequence comes from Eilema caniola, assembly GCA_949126895.1. NCBI lineage: Eukaryota > Metazoa > Arthropoda > Insecta > Lepidoptera > Erebidae > Eilema > Eilema caniola. The sequence continues at coordinate 6,262,552 of OX421460.1, read as the reverse complement.
TCTCTTCAACTTTTCAAGTAAGATTCAGTGCTGTTATGGGCCAGGCTTGCACAGGCACTCGATGAGAAAATACGTCCACGGCGAGACTACGATGCGCAGCTGCGTTCCATCAAAAGCTTGATGGAACAGAAGATTTTCAGAGTGGCCTCCACCAGAGGCACGAGACTTGGTCAATCCTTATGATTGAATATTCATTTAAAAGGCAGTGGCTTCTGAAAGATTAAGATGAACTTCAGTAATAAGATTTAAGAGATATCTTCACGATCCAAACCGGAGCTCGAATCTCGGCGTCCTGAATTTTCCAAAGCTTGTTAGGAACACCGCAGCTGTCAGTACAAATTTGAATTTAAAAGTATAAAAATGCGTTAAGATAAAAAGGTTGACATTATAAATAAACCTACCTAGATATAATATTACATTACCCCAAAAACCCCGATAAAAAAAAATTGAACACGGTGAAATTTTTTTTTTAAGTTAGTTGCTAGTTCCTTGCTCTATCATACCCAACTATTAAATTCTTTCGGAACAATACTTTCAAACCAAAAAAAAAAAACAAAATAAATTACAAGTCACTCTCATCAAGCAAAATCAACTTTCATTCATCAATCAACGTACTCCCAAGGACAGCATTGAGGATATATATGATGAAAGGGCTTATTTAGATTAAAAGGTGTCATCACCCGCACCTTATGAAAACCCAAGAGATGATAAAGGAAAGTATATACAATAGAAGGTAAGATAGAAAGCAGTTACCCAAGAAGTAACTAAAAGATTCAAGATAAGTTACAGAAGGAGTAACTAAAAGATTCAGTTTAAGGCTTATTTTTTTACAAGAGTAACGTAGAACCGCTCTTGATGTGTTTTGGGCTTATTTTTGGTGTTCACATCACCGCACCATAAAGAAGAGACAGGGATGAAACCCCAGAAGAAGAAATAAAATGGGAAAGAGAATGCAATTTAAAGAAAGGACATGGAATGAGCGATTAAGAAAATAGGCCAAAAGGTTTGGAAACTTGTGGAGAACATATTAAGAATATATACATAACAAATTAAAATTAAAAAAAAATATAGTAACAGAACATTAACAAATAAAAACAGCAACAAAAGTACAAAGAAAAGACATAAGTTATAAAAAAAAAATCAAATTAAGAATTATAACAAATAGAAAATAAAACAGGCAATGCAAAAGAAAGAAAAAAAATAAACGTATAAAAAAATCGAGCCCACGTTATGTTATGTTCTATGTAGGGTAAGGATGAAAGGACATGGAGAACATGAAACTTTCAATAAATTTTGAAAATTATTTGCCTGAAGGTCTGGAAATGAGTAATTTAGATGTCGGAACAAAAACAACCACCTCGGTTTTAGATTACATACTACAATTGTCAAGTTAATTAAATTAGAATAAGTAGCGTATCACACGACCTGGACCTTATCAAGAACCCAAGATAAAAGAAATTTGTTGAAATTAAATTAAAAAGGAATTCAAGGTAAAGAGAAACATGTAAGAAAGTTGAAATCTTTAAATTACATTATATTTGAACCATAGTCCATAATCTTACTACCCAAAATTAGGAATAGTCGCATAATTAAAAGAATTAAGAAAGGGTAGTAACATTTAATGGGAAAGAAAAGACCATAATAGAGAACAAAATAACCATTACAGTAGGATGGTTAAATTTTGTAGTGGACCTCCCAAAATTAGTAATTTGAAAAGTCTAAAGAGAGATCTATCTTGCCCATTGGACTAAAGGTTTAAGAGGACTTGCAAGCAGCCTATCCAATAATGAAATAAAAGGAAAAGTTTAGAATCATTACAACACGAAAATATAATAAGGTACAGGTACGTGTGTAAGAAAAACCCGTAAGGAATATTGAATAAGCAACAATTCAAGAATTAGGTGAAAGAAAATGTATTTAATTAATAGTAGTTATATCTTTGAATAGAAATTAATAGTAATCATGAAGTACTAGAATGAGATCTAGGATGATTAATAGATATAATAAGAGTGTACTGAGTGTAAGTATCCAAAGTCAGACTGTACGGCGACCTCTGGCAAGACGGCAACGGATGCCCCAGAAAGTAACTTTCCAGTCCGAAATTGGTGTGTAAGGCTTGAAACTGAGGATATTGTCCACAGCCAACTACCTGTAAGTCAGTACTAGTCGCACACACTAGTGTCTCCGAAGAGTTTAGCACAAGTGAATGCAGCTAGCTTATGATGGTTCAGATGTGAACCTTGGTAAAGTGTCACTGTCTGTATTATGCGGTATAAGTGTTTTGAATTGAGTACTGTAGGAGTACTGTATTGAGTTGTATGAGTGAAGCTGGAAATAAGATATAATTAAGAATAGAATGAGTTATAATGTGAAGAATTAATAACTAATGAGATAAGCTAGTAGAATAGAGGTGGAGTTATCGTTACCGGCTCATCCAGTTATTTGAGAAAGTAAGTGAAATTTTACCAGACAGGCATCAAATTCATCACTATGTGGTATAATATCAACGTTACCGCTGCGCCACCTGAAGCAGTTGTAAGATTATATCAATAGGTTATATATTTAGAGCATATAACTAAAGCTAAAAGAAAAAATGTATTAGTAACATACAAAAAACGTACACAAAGACATTTAAGTTTAAAAAAAAAATATTATTGTGCCAGGAGAGATGCCAAAGAAAATAACAAATATGCACTTGTGTAAGCTTGTTTTAGAATTTTGAGAAAGCAAAAGTACAGAATATATAAAAAATAGAACTAGAAAAACAGGGCGCGACATTCGAGCCCCACGTTGGGCGCCAAATCTGTAACGTAACAGCTGGTCCTCGAGGAGGGCCAGTGTACGTCAGATTGTTAAAGGAAGAAGGGAATAATAAGACGTGAACAGGGAAATGGCACTTTGTATTGTTCACAAGAATAAGATACACAGTTCATAAGAAAAACACTTAAGAGTCATCAAAACTACACTAATCTTCGAGTCTTCTCTTCAACTTTTCAAGTAAGATTCAGTGCTGTTATGGGCCAGGCTTGCACAGGCACTCGATGAGAAAATACGTCCACGGCGAGACTACGATGCGCAGCTGCGTTCCATCAAAAGCTTGATGGAACAGAAGATTTTCAGAGTGGCCTCCACCAGAGGCACGAGACTTGGTCAATCCTTATGATTGAATATTCATTTAAAAGGCAGTGCCTTCTGAAAGATTAAGATGAACTTCAGTAATAAGATTTAAGAGATATCTTCACGATCCAAACCGGAGCTCGAATCTCGGCGTCCTGAATTTTCCAAAGCTTGTTAGGAACACCGCAGCTGTCAGTACAAATTTGAATTTAAAAGTATAAAAATGCGTTAAGATAAAAAGGTTGACATTATAAATAAACCTACCTAGATATAATATTACAAAGGACCAAGGCTTTATGTTCTGAGGACTAACGCAGTGATGTTACCTGAAACCTATTACCAGGAGAGGTGACTTGCCCACCTATTTGAGTAACCCTCGATTAATAATATCTACCATTTCTAGTCACCTGACCTGTTGCACTATGTGGTGTGTGCGGTGCACTCTCTCTCTATATATACTTACTCTTTGTCTATTGTACTCATATACATATATTAATCTGCAACCCAATTATTGATTAGTATTAAATCAGTAATTGAACCGAGAATAGAACATCTTTCTTTTGTACACACACCCCTCGTTATATGGCAAACCTGCCACCCACGGCGCTGGTGCTGTAAGATCGACTGGCGAGTACTAAGTGCGGATTCCGTACATTTACAAAGAATAGGTATATAGAGAGAGAGATTGCAGCACATACATCACAACTACGGGTCTTTAAAAAATCTTAAACTTCACTTTACCTATCATCTATACTATTATATAATTGTAAAGTAGTCGTGTCTGTACATTGAAGATATTTAAAAAAAATACTTGGACTATGTTATATTAACGATACTGAACACGAAAATATTTTTTTTTGAATTCTTGTCTGTTTGTCTGTTTGTTCGCGATGGACGCAGAAACTACTGAACGGATTTCGATGCGGTTTTTTTTGTTAGAAAGGACTTGCTCAGACTTAAAATCTTACGTTTATTTGATCGCAATCGGTTGATTAGAACCAGAGATGTGAGCAATAATGTCGCTTTTTTGCTTGAGATTATTTTTATGGTAGATTTTTTATAGCTTATCATATCTAAGCAACTATGTGAATAAATAGACTTTATTTTTACATACACTATTGTGTATTTAAATTCGTATTTCATCAATAAATTAAAATTTCTAATTCTATAATTTAGTCACAAAAATACAACTAGATGGCGATCACGCATTTTTGAACAAGGTATGGTTTCGTTCACAACAGAGGTATATTAGAAAGTATATTTTTTCATATTATAATTTAGTTACATCAATACAACTAGATGGCGATCACGCAGTTTTGAACAAGATATAGTTGCGTGCACAACAGAATATATAAGAGCTGTCATTTCGATTCCTAAAATATGTTTCGGATTTTCACAATTTCATTTAATATCCTGAATCTTCCTCTTCATCCTAGCATTTATCTCAGTCACATCCGAAGCTTTTTACCATCGAGGCGAGGATCCGCTTTTACCAGTCGAACTGAGAATTTGGCTGAACCTTCGAAATTTCCCGTGAATCGACTGCCATCTGACCTCCACAACCCAAAGGCGATATCGAAGCATTGCATCTGGACCAGTTGTTGGACTTTTGAGTGCTTCAACTACCCGTAACGACTGCCATAGCTGTTCGTATGGCAACTGAGACCGACGGCTTAACGTGATTTCCGAGGCACGACCAGACCAATGCAAATACCCATATTCATGCATACAAATATTTGCACTGAGCGGTAATCGAACACGCACCTCCTGCGTAGCAGCCGCGTTCAGAACCGCTACGCCACAGAGGCGGTTGACCCTTAACATCCTGCGTAATTCATACTAATATCATAACATAAAGAGTCTGAAACTCTGTATGAAAGTTGTTAGACTGTGCTAACATTATAAATGTAAAAGGAACCCTGTCTATCTGTCTGTTGCCTTTCACGCTTTAAACGCTGAACTGAACCGATGTTGATGAAATTTGATGCAGAATTGGATTAGAGTTTAAGAAAGGACATGGGCTAACCTTTATAGCCAATAAATAAAATGTTAACGAGTTAAACCGATTAAGGACTAAGGGAACAAAAAAGAGGTACTGAAAAAAAGTAACTGGTATTACAGCTGTTCTGGTAGAATTCGGTGCATAGCCCGAGAAACCATATAAAAATTAATTACATCATAGCACTTCAGGCACATTAAACAATGTGGGCGCCGACTTCTAACAGTGTTTCTTGAAGTCGGTTTAACTTTATTATTATAATTTTATTTATTTTACCTTTATAGTGTCTAAGTATCTAACCGATTCATCGTTGATCATTTGCTTGGTTTGTTATTTGTTTTTATTATCAGTTTAGCATTATGATTTTAGAGGCAAATACTCAAATTATGTAAAAGCAATAGGAACAGCATCTTTGCCTACATTTTGAGGATTTCCATAGTTTCCTAGATTCTTACTCTCTGGATTCCGCCATCTTTCTGACTCCCTTGACCAGGTGCCACCCTTCTCTTTCCAACAAAAAAAAACATCCGTTACGCAAATTATGGCCTTAACATATAACGGTTCTTCGCCTATTTAGTTCCCATAGTAGTAGAATTCTGAGAAATCCTGCTACATGAATTCATATTTTGTGGTAGTAGCAATGGGTCCCTATAACTCAATTCCTACTGGCTTCCCTTTGCATAGATGGTAGAGATGTTTAAATTCGATAAACTACATTGAGGTAAGAACTATGTTTCACCGACTTCCATTTAGAAAAATTTCACCCTTTGCCACTCTTCTTCATCCTAGCGTCAATCCCAGTCGCATCCGAAGCTTTACAATTGGAGTCTAGGGTCAGCTTTTTACCAGTCTAACTATGGATTTGGCAAAACTGCGATATTTTCTGTGAAGCGACTGCCACCTGACCTCCACAACCCAAAGGTGATATAGAAGCATTGCAGCTAGACCAGTTGTTGGATTTTTGAGGGCCTCAACTACCCGTAACGACTGCCATAGATGTTTGTATGACAACCGGGACTGACGACGGTTTAACGTGCTCTCCGAGGCATGACCAGACCAATGCAAATACCCATATTTATGCATACAAATATTTGTGCTGAGTAGCGGCCGCATTCACACACTTTGCCACTGTTACGGCTTTACTGGGGAATATTCTCCCTACCAGAGCCACTGAGAAAATGTACTTAAGGATGATAAATTTCACTGCACTAATTTACACAATGTATATTGATTAATATGCACGCGCTGTAAAGTGTTATTATTAAGTTGTATTTTATCAATTGTTACAATACTGAAATTTTAATAGAAAGCTCCTAGACATTCATTTTTTGAAAACGAAACAACATGATTGCTACCACAAACAAAGTAGGCGCTTTTTCCTGTAATTTTGAAGTTTTATCTCAGGTTATTTCGTTTATTCATTCATTATTAGTACGTTACATTTTAGGCATACAAATACTATAAGTTACATAAATATTTTGTCACAGTTATTCCAAAGACATAGAATATGTCCGCATCTGGATTTTTTTCAAAAAGGCATTCAGGTATTGCACAGCTCTGTAAGTAGGGCTACTCTTTACCAAAAAACGCCAAGCTGGTGGGCAAGTCCAGAGCTAATGCTGTCGCCGTCCAGCGCCACGCGTGTACCTGTCCGGCACATAGAAGTGGATACATTCACGACCCGAAGGGTTGTCCACTTTAAAATTTAAATGCAAATAATAGTACAAGACGTGCGCTAACTCCCGCCTAAGTCGTAATGTATCAAGACCAACCACCCCTGATACGAAGATGGACGGGTAAATAAATGGATAGGATCTCGGCATCATTTACCGGACTTCTTCGATATGGGATCCTTCTGAAAGTATACGCTATCCAACACCATAAAAATTACCAAATTCCGTTTATCATTCAATGAATTGCTAACTTCCTTTTGAGTGAAAATTCATCAATGAATAAATCCTGATGAAATAGATAGCATAAGAGCTTGGGAAAAGGTATAATGGAGTAGAAAAGAGAGACAACTGGGAAGAAACAAGGTTAGGGGCAGAGTTGGGAGCAGAGAGTAGAATAGAGATGCAAGTTAGAAAGTCGAGTGGATAGGCAAGTTTTTTAAATGTTTTTTGATGTTCTTGATGCTAAACAAATGTGTACATTCGTTCATATTTAGTCTTAAGCCATCAATCTTTGTATTTTGACATTTCAAAATGCTGCAATGGAGTTTGTTGCTCCACTAGCGCCTAAGAAGCGGTGGTAAATTTAGTTTTAAGCTAAATTTGACGGCAAAAGACGTAATCACGTTGCACAATTTTGCGAAATAAAGAATTTGAATTTGAAGTAGGGAGTCGAGTAGAGAGGCTATTAGAGAAGTGAATGAGAGGCAGGTGGAGAGGCGAGTAGAGAGTCCAGTACAGAGTTAAGTAGAGTCGAGTAGAGAGTGAAACAGGGATGATTAGAGAGGCAAGTAGAAAGTCGAGTAAAGAGTCAAATAGAGAGGCGAGAAGAGTATCTATTAAGCTCTCAATGCTCGACTCTGCGCTAAAATTTACGACACTACGCGATAAGCGACATCCACGCGGGCGAAGCCGCGGGCAACAGCTAGTATAATATAAACACGAACTTTAGTCAGTTCGTTAAAACTAATACTACTTACTCTATCCAACTACAGACACAAAAAGTAAACTGCAACTTTATTTTCATCACTAGCTGTGCCCCGCGGTTTCACCCGCGTTTTTCTCGTACGGATCCCTAATTTTGAAAAAAAAAACATAGCCTTCCTCGATAAATGGACTACCCAACACTGAAATAGACTCCTTTACTAAAAAGAGTGATATACATGGTATAAATACTAGACATAAAGGTAATCTTGTGTTACATACTACTCGTCTCCAAAAAATAAGCAACTCTTTTATGGGGCAATGTATTAGATTCTACAATAAACTTCCCAATGAAATTAGAACATTGTCCATAAATAAATTTAAAACAACAATTAAGGCCAAATTGTGTAGCAGAGCATATTATAACATTTCAGACTATTTGAATGATAAAAATGCTTGGGATTAAGTAGCTCTAAGTCAACACAAGAAAATGATTGTACATACATGACGACGTTTTTTTAAAAAAGGATTCCTACTGAGTTTTTTGGCAGTGTTTCTCAGTAGTTGCCATGTCACGCACTGCACGGTAGGGGAAAAAAATAATGACGATTCCAAACAAATTTAATATTTTTATGGAATAAATGATTTTTTGATTTTGATTTTGATTTTGAAAGAATCATTCAAATCGGACCAGTAGTTCCAGAGATTAGCGCGTTCAAACAAACAGACAAACTCTTCAGCTTTATAATATTAGTATAGATTATTAGACCAAGAAAATGATTTATTAAACCATAATAAAGAACTAGGACCAAAGAGAAAAGATAATTCGTTAATAGACACACAATAAGTCCAGTAATTATGAAGCGTATCAGAAAAAGCATCTTAGCTAAAGTGCCTGAATGGAACAAAATTTCTTCCTTATTGCCGGCATTATAGGTGCTAGTTTAGTGTGTGGTTTTCCGAAGTTGATATTATCTGGATAACAAAGGTATGGAATATATGTCAGGCTGTATTCGATACCGGAAATTGAATAACAAATCCTTCAGTGTGGCTGCGAATGAGTGTGTGTATCCTGCATTTTTTATTTATACCCTCACTTATTTGTACCAACGATCGCTTAAGCTAGAAAAGAAGAAGTTTAAGCGGACCTTTAGAATTGTATTATGCTTTTACTATGGGAGAGACTTTATTCTGAACTCCCAAAATCACAAGACGGAAACTTTCACCAGTGTCTCATCCGTCAACCGTAGGCGCACTCGAAGATCTTGATGGGGTCCCATACATCCCTAAAACTGGGTACTGCATGTATAATTGTATATAATGTAAAGTCTATTGGAATTGTATACATACAAATTGTATGTACCTACCAAAACAATTGCCTTCAGAAGGGTATTAACATTAACAAACGCTAAACACACAAGTCATTGGGCCCCTGCTTTTCCGAAAAATCTGCACAATACACAAATAAATCCGACACGGATATCCTTAACGGGAAAACCCCATTGTGTCTTGAAGGCTCATTTGACCTACTTCGTAGCAATTAGTTTGTTTCTTTTGATATATCGATACGTAGTTTTATGAGTATACCTACCTACCGTAGTTTATTGGGTTTGTTATCTTGATATTGCACTTCGTAAGAACAGAGTTGAAGGTATACTTGGAACAATGAAGTGTGAAAATAAACCCCTTCGGACTCGTGGCCCCACTCCCCATCTCCACCAGTGGGGCCACGAGGACTTTTAAGTACTGATGTCTCCACTGTAGTGGGTCAGTGGAGCTATACGGATTTATTAATACTTATGTCACCACTCATGTTTTAAAAGCACTGGCTGCTTATAAATATGTGTATTTGATGGTATTCGCAAAAGATGTGGCAAAGATTTAAAAATTAAAGATATCGGTATGAGCTCATAGAACCACATAGTGAGTCCAAGCTAACTTAAATTATAGAACTCTCTCTTTAAATTCAAGTATTTTTAATTTTTAGTTCCTATTTGGTTTTGAAATCATTCCAGGAATATCCTATTTGAGACGTACGTTCCCAGGTAAACACATGTACACTTCACAAAGCACTATGTGGTTTTAGTTGGTTAGAGTCCAGCACATCTATGGGCGGGTGGTTAATTGTGTCTGTGTGTACTACAAATACAGTTAATGTAACAAAGCAGGGTATTGGTCGATTACTGTATATGTCACTGTTATTCTAACTCACTGTTAGTTCCGGTGAGGTGAAGTCCGATTGAGTTTCTGCAATCTAATTCATTTTGAATATAAACACAAGACGGCCACAAATTTCAAACAGTAACTAAATTCAAAATATTATATTAAACATTTACGCCCAAAGTCCATCAGAATACAAAACTTCAAAACTCTGAACATAATCCTGAAGGATTTGTAAATTCATTACCCGCGATAAAAGTTCTACTGAATTAAAATGGAGATTATCAACTTAGAAGGCGGTAAAGTTGGATGATTGGCATTTTTTTATACCGCCATTAAACGACGCTGCAGTTATTAATAAATGGCCCTGATGAATAATAAAGGAGGTAGTTAATCACTGCCTTGCTTGTGTTTAGCTAGCGTCGAAATTTGCCTCGTTAGCTTGTTGTTGTAAGCGTGACTGCTTGAGATCTTGGATGAATATGACAAGAAATTTCAAAGAAACCGCGCCGCGATGAGGTGTAGTTATAAATGTACGCAAACTTATTGTAAGTTGTGAGATGTCCGGATTTCCGTCCGGATGTAAAACTGAATTATGAATCTGCCATGATACGAAAATGTAACGAGAATGTATGTGTTCGTAATGTAAAGCAGCCTGTGTTCTTTTGACTCATCATTATACGATGTTCGTGACGAGTATATAAGCCAAATTACGTATTAGAGAAGCAGGAGAACGGGTCCCAGTTTCCAGAATCCTATTATCCTTATTACCCGAACATACTGACGTGTAATAACTGAAAAACTAAACTATAAATTATTCATCTTTCATTTAATTTTCATTCTTTGTACTTGTTCACTATGAACAAAAACTTTCGTATCCATCCATTATACGATAACCTTCTGTCATCAATCACGACAAGACTTTTGGCATGTTTACAAACAAGCCGATCCCTTCGTAACATATTTTTTTCATACCTCGTTGTATTAAAAGTATGGAAAAATATGCCTAGAATATTTTGTTAACGTATATTTTCAGACTCATAAAGGTGGGTACTGACCAGCGTTACACAGCGGTACAATAGAATATTACACAGTGAGTATTCGTATAGTCAGTTCATCCAAGTGACAATCTTAGTTGCTTTCAAAGCCTTTTCGGGGCCTGGTTTGCTCTAATATTCTTCTCCAATATTAGTTTATCTTGAACATGTCTCCTTTCCAACACATTGGGATTCATTCATCGGCGTGTAGCTAGTCGGGCCATATACACTATTGTAACTGCTGCAGGTTACTTTTATTAGTAGTGATAGTGACTCACACAAACGCCAAGCCAGCTCGACGAGTTTTATGCTGAGAACTGCCAACTGGACTATGAGGGACAAATACAAATAAGTGGAATTCGTATTCTATACTAAATAGAATAGTAAAATATACATTGATTAAAGAAGTTACAGTAATCACTTCAAGAAGGGCAGACAGTAATGGTCGATTAAGAAAGTGTTAATAATGAAAATATAAGTGATATACCTATTCATAGTTACATCCTCACTTAGCAAAGCGGTTTAATAAAAATCGAAAAGTACAGAGAAGCCATAGATATAATATAACCGTAACTTTGAAATGAAGCATTCGTAATAAATCCGGCTTGTGATTGGACTGTTGTTCACGAAACGTCCAGGGAGCATCCTCGCCCGGACGTGATCGATGGAGGCACTGTGGAGTGGAACCATGTCGTGTACTATATTGGTTGCATTTTTGTTATTGGACTATTGTACGAGGAATAGTAACGAAAAGAATTTTTAAAGAAAACATTTCATTTTATTACATTTGGAGTTAAAAGTTGAATTTAATAACTTGAAATGCTAATTTTGTGCGTTGAAAACAGAAATGAATTAAGGTTAGTATTCTCTACTCCTTGGATCGATTGTGTTCATCTGTTTCATTGGTAACAATAGTACTGCTTCAAAGGTGGTGCATCATTTCAATTGTTAAGCATTTCCTCAGACCAGCTAAACTACCTGGATATGATCTGAATATTCAAAGTTCTGCTATATCTTTAAAAGATACAGCTCTTATCAGACAAAATCTTTACGAACTAACTTAGATAATGATTGACGCTTTATTAATGTCGATAGCTTAGTGATTAAGGACTTAATGAGTGGGCCTTGCGATCGCGAGGCTCCGGCTTGGAATCCTGGCCATTACACTACCGACGTGAACCCACTCCTAGCACAAGCTTAGTCAGAAGAGTTAGAGGGAATATTAGTAATTTCGGTTGCTAATATTCTTCAGAAAAAAATTATTGTGTGCAGGATGTTTCAATACCAAGACGTGTCCGGTAGCTCAGTTGGTCAAAGTGTTCCCCCTAGAAAGAAACAAGTCACAAGATTAAATACTTTTCAAGCTGATGACTTTTTCTGACCTAAATTTAACCAGGTCTACTCTGAAAAAACTTTACTGTGACACTTAGAAAGACAAAAATATATGCATACAAGCGGTGTGAAAATCTAAATCCGTTTTATTAAACAATTTAAAAATACGTCGTGAACTTCACAGAGCTCTGGCAGAGAGAACCATCATTCGTAATATCCGGTATGGGCGAACAAAAAAGAGATTGCGCGCCAATCTCCCTTTGTTTTCTGTCTATTGATTGCCACTACGTTATTGGACATAAGGCAATGTATGAACTGGACAAACTTTCTGTAACAAACTTTTTTTCAATTCATCTTCTATACTATTATATAATTGTAAAGTAGTGTGTCTGCATTGGAGATATAAAAAAATTACTTGGAGTATTTTATATATACGATACTGAAAAAAACTGATAAAAGAGATAAAGAAGAAGATTCTGTTAGAAGTCCGTGGCACAGCAAACAAAGTTGGCACCGACTTCTAACAATGTTTCTTGAAGTTGGTTTAACTTCATTATTACAATTTTATTTATTTTTCCATTTAAACTGATATATAAATATCTCACCAATCCATCGTCGATAATTTGCTTAATTTGTTATTTATTTTTATCGTTAGTTTAATGATTTTAGAGCCAAATACTCAAAACAGCAACTTTGCCTACATTTTGAGACTTTTCCTAAATTTTTAGATCCTTACTCTCTGAATCCTGTCATCTGATTCTGACTACCTTGACCAGGTACCACCCAAAGAACTAACACAAACAACTAACAAAACAAAGATCATAAAAATCCGTTTCGCAAGTTATGGCCTTAACATATAACGGTTCATCACCTATTTAGCTTCCATAGTAGTGAAATTCTGAGAAATCCTGATACATGAATTCATATTTTATGGCAGTGGCGAGGCGAGGAAGATGTTTAAATTCGATGAACTACATCGAGGTAAGAACTATCTGTCACCGGCTTCTATTTTGAAAATTTTTACCCTACACCACTGTTATGGCTTTACTGGGGATCATACTCCCTACCAGAGCCACCGAAAACACGTACTGAAGGTTAATAAAAGCCACTGCGTAACTTTCATAACAACGTAGTCGCTTATATACACAACATATTATCATGCTGTAAAGTATTATTATTAAGTTGCATTTAATCAATTTTTACTGTACTGTGATTTTAATAGAAAGCGCCTAGGCGTTTATTTTTGGAAAATGAAACGACATAGTTCCCAACACAATCAAAGTAGTAGAGAGTCGAATAGAGATGCAAGTTAGGAAGTCGAGTGGGGTAGATTAGCAAGCTTTTTAATATTCTTTCAATGATCTTGATACTAGAAAAATCTACATTCGTCATATTTAGTCTTTAATCCTGCAGCAGTGGAGTTTTGGAGCCGTTTTATTCTCCATTAGCGCCTAGGAAACATTAGTAAACTTAGTTTTAAGCGGAATTTGACGTTATAAAGATGTAATCCCGTTGCATAATTTTGAGAAATAAAGAATTTGAATTTGAAGTAGGGAGTCGAGTAGAGAGGCATTTAGATAAGTGAATGGGAGGCAGGTGGTGAGGCGAATAGAGAAACCAGTACAGAGTTGAGTAGAGTCGAGTAGAGAGGCAAGTAAAGAGTCGAAAAAAGAGTCAAATAGAGAAGCGAGTAGAGTATCCATTAAGCCCTCAACAACACTACGCGATAAGCGACATCCACGCGAGCGGAGCCACGGGCAACAAATAGTAGAATACATAAGAACTCTTCTGTATGAGGAACTCAAAACTACGCACGAAAGTGCAAACTAGTTTGCACGCCAAAAACTTGGGCCTGTTGTAACTTATTAGCACGTGCAATGAACTATGTAGTGTGTATCCTATTTCATCTTAAGAAAAACTTTTGTTGATATAAATGAACAATCAAGAATAATAATGTAGGTTTAAAATAAGAAATTAATGCCCTCAGAAATCTTTGAGCAGTTTTCGATGGCTTATTAGACAGTTAAGTGGATTATCAGTTGTAGGCAATTGTATGTAAGAAACATAATGATGTAATCGCGTTTTGGGCCCCGATCCAGAAGGAGAGGGATGGAGCCACGGAGGACAGAATATGATTAAGTAGGATGGAGCTATACACTATACCGCAGCCCAAAACACGATCGTTTACAGCACATCACGGAGGCCTACAGACCACTGTAATCAATTAAGTAAGTGGCTACAATCTGATTTGGGCTTCAAATATACCCCACCTCTCTTGTAGTTCATATAAAATTTTCTCATCTCACCGTGGAATGCTTACTCACAATAGAATAATATTGCTGACTCATGCACGCAACTAATACTAACATAAATCACTCGCTCAATGTGCCCCGAGGTCAAGGTCAGAGATAAAATATGCGTACTATCCGCCCCGTGAAAACCGCCTCCTAACTATGTGTGCGATGTTGATGAGTTCACGGGCTCTGGTCAAACTGTATATATCTCACTAATGAAATATACAATAAATCGATATATTTTTATGTGCGGTGGATACGTTATACTACAATCTTATAAAAACGCCTTGCTATCCTGTAATGTATACAGTATACAAGCATGTTTATCCGCATTATGGGTTCCACAATACAAACTAGTTTCGGTATGCTTACTTTCTGTCTTGATAACTCTGTGTAGGTCTTCCTAGATTATTTAGTTATTATCTTTATCTTTACAGACTTCTTTTTGACAGATTTATTAACAGATTTGCGAAATTCATATTTTATTCTAAGCGAACATTACGCCGAGATCTTCAAATCGAAAATTACGATGATCAAAGTATTTGTCACTTAAGTACTTCATGTTAGCTTATCTTGAATCTAAGATTTTGTTAAGTTTCTGAAAAAAAAGAAGAAAAAAATACTTTTTAAAACTTTATTATGAATTTAATGAATGACGTTAAATAAATTAAAAACTAAAGCCTTAACAAGTAATTCCAAGGCAGGCGCATTGAAGTACATTACAACTCAAATCTCAAAAACATTAAAACCTAAAATATTCATTTTAATTCTAAATTATTCAGTCAAAAGCTTATTACCAAGGCTCGCGCTCCTTCAAATAACTCGTATAAACTTTATTAGTTATTTTTTTAATTTTTAATGTAATTTTCTCCTAATCAGTTTATTTTTTAATTATCTATATTATTGTCTTAACATGACAATTTTACAACAAGAGTAGGTGGCGAAAGATGTAAGCCTTTAAGATCAGCGCTGACGTTTCCTTGGTTCATGAAGATGTTAACAGATATAGGGCCACATGCACCGATGTTGATCAAAATCCATCCTCTGAATCCAAACCTGGTTGTCGAACTTTTATGGGTAGGTACTAAATACCAATGTCAAATGTCACAAATGTTCGTACGTCAACCGCAGACGCGGTCCAACACCAAGTAAACTTCTAAGGGCTAATATAATAATGATAACGGGAATTAACGCGATCATGGTCCCATACCATGATCGTCGAAAATGTGCGGGTAGATGTAAAACCTGCTACGTCACAAACTCGAAAACAGCGGGCGTGCACCGATGAGTCAGTCAACCTGTGTCCACTGCCGATGTAACCAGGTCGAAATGTCAAGCAGATCAAACGTATGTGTGTACACTCAACAAAACAATTCGGGTACCACTAGTGATAAATAAGCATGTGTGTATCATTGCTACAGATTTGCTGCAGGCGTATAGTGTTTAACGTTTATGTGTGCGTCTTTCAACACTCACACATTTATTTGAAAACGATTGAATATGTGTTGGTGAGTGATTTGCCTGCCATCGAATGAGATGGCAAATTTCACTTTAATAGTATGGACTACCGTGGTTAAGTGGTATGTGAAGCGTTATGGCAACGCGACGGTAGTGAGTACTATCCCGAGTATATCATTTACTTATTTTGGTTACTTAATTAGTTTTGTTTTTCTTATTTATTTTATTTGTGGTATAGAAGAACCTTATAATTGACTTTTATAGTTTAAATGTTTTGTAGTCTCAAAAATGATAACTATTGAAAATAAAACATCTTGTTACAATTAATAGGTATAATAATAAAACAACATTATTTTATAATTATGAATAAGTATAGGTAAGTATATAGATTTTACATTACATTCTCAAGATCATAAAATAGGTCGAATTTATCCTTTTGCACGTTTTAACCAGATAAGTATAGACGCTTTGCTTCCAGTAGGTAAATTTAAACAAGTGCCTGAATCAACAAGTTAGCTTTTAAAAATTATCCAAATAAAATAATTTCTAACTTCGTTAAAAATATGGTTTACCCACCAACTTAACAAACTAACTTAACTTAACTTAACTAACTTAACTTAACTTATTATTCGATCGTTTCTTTCATATTATTTTTGGATTAGATAAATAATATACAATAACTAGTATATATTATTATGCAAATAATATAGTATTATTCGGTATTACATAGGGTAATATTATATTCAACTACATTATTTATTTATTCAAATTGTATAATGTATATAATGGTAAAAATACCTTTATTAATATATTGTCTATGCTTATCTGTTTCAAAACACACTCCGTCACTAAAGCTGGATCTTACTAATGAAATTATCATTTTTAATTCATTATCTCTTTATCAATCCAACCTAATATAATTACACTTTTTCACCAGTAAAATCTCTAATATGATAAGAAAATTTGCACATGTTATACAATTTTATTGTGAAGTAGGTTCTTGATATATAAACCTCGTAGAATCACAGTTACGCATCACTATAGCTAAAGTTCATCTTTATTTGTCTCAAAACACATTCTGCCACTAAGGCCTCCGACACTCCCTATTTCACCAGTTAAAGTCCAAATATTCCTTTGCAAAACGTCATCTATTTAGAAGATGAAGATCAGATACCATTTTTTTTTGCAAGTCTACAAGAACATATCCATCCAGCTGCTTGCGAATGTTTGGTTGTGTATTGTTTATTCTTTTTCATTATCCAATTAAATATTAGATTTCTTTATTTCCTTGGAAACCGACCAGCAACCAAGAATGGTCCTGACTTTTCATAATGGTTGACGACCAGCGCCACGGTTGTCTTTTACAAACAAACACAATATAATTAAACAAGATAAACTAACCACCACATAATAATTATCATAACAAATAGTCAATTGAGTATTGCTGCTAACTATTGCACAAATCGAAATGTTTATTACTTTATTATATTGAACTAATAAATAAACAATTTTTTTCGCTCTCAAAGCTGTAAGGTGATCAATTCTGTATTATATTACTATACAAAAAGTAGTTCCATTAGTTAATGAATAAACATAAAAATATTACGAACGACAAACATCCTTATGTCGAAATGAGGGTAGTATAGATTCTTAGTAATCGACGTTCATTAATTACTTCTATCTCTATCTAATAAGTTGAAAATTATTGGTATAATAATATCACTAAAAGAACGAATAACTGCAAAAAGCAAATTTTATATTAGGATTCGAACCCAAAACCTTATATGATATATTTAAATTAAAATGCGATGCCGCGGAACTACGATGATTGATATCAACTGATCTAATAATCACTTTAATAGTATGGATTATTGTGGTCGAGTAGTATGTAAAGCGTTATGGCAACGCGACGGTAGTGAGTTCTATCCCGAATATATCATTTACTTATTTTGGTTACTTAATTAGTTTTGTTTTTCTTATTTATTTTCTTTGCGGTATAGAAGAACCTTATAATTGACTTTTATAGTTTAAATGTTTTGTAGTCTCAAAAATGATAACTATTGAAAATAAAACATCTTGTTACAATTAATAGGTACATAAAAACCTTATATGATATTTTTAAATTAAAATGCGATGCCGCGGAACCACGATGATTGATATCAACTTATCTAAAAATTACAGTCGTATACTATTCTATGAATTTTATGAATATTACCCGAGAAACTGTAACTAATTTAATAAACAAATACGAATGGTTTTTAATCAATTGCTATTTACAAGTGTGTAAGTGAAGAAACGACTTATTGACGGTTCACACACATGTAAGCAACTACGTATGACCGAATTCTGAGCGTTAGACATACCGCGTATTATAATATATTAGAAATACCCACACATATAAAGGTGGGATACTATCGATTTTGCCGAGTGTACGTATACAATGATCACGTCAATTCACATTATCATTATTGCATATTATGGAACGCGAGAGTTTAAAAGTTACTTTATTCAAAAGGCTTTCTTTTATAAGTTGAAACCGTTTCGAATCAAGTTTAACACACCTCATATTTTGGCTTGTTTTCGTAGCCAGCCAAAACGACGAACTGCACGTTAAACACCAGATACAATATGTACCCATCACATATGCGGTGATAGATAGCTACATTGTTTGTTCACTGCGAAATACAGCCTTCGTGGAATTTCAGCTGCAGTCGTCAGGACTGACGAGCATATACTAAATATTGGGAAATGCACTAACTATCCAACAAGTAAGCAGAATCGTGTTCAGATTTTTGTTGAATAACAAAAGAGATCAAAAAAATTGATGAGATCAATGGTTGATTTTTAAAAATAGGTTTGACACAAAATAGAAGGAACCCATAAGGGGATCGCTTCGTAGTACTGTCAATTTCAATTTCTCAGGAATGAAATTGAAATTAATATCAAATACTCAAGTTTGTAAAGCGGACCCCAGAAGCTAAAAGCTTTGGATGCGACTGGGATTAACTCTAGGATGAAAACGAAGTCTCAAGTCTGTAAATCCTTAGAGATCGTGGCGTAAATGTGTATTCCTCATCAGATAGGTAGCTTACATTTTATCTAGTATTAGCTTTTGCCCGCGCCTCCACTTGCGTGGATGTCGGTTATCGCGACCAAACATCCTTTCCCAAGGTCTAATCTACCCCTATACCAAATTTCATTAAAATCGGTTCATTAGTTTAGCCTTAAAATACGGACAAACAGACCACACACACACACTATAGCATTTTTAAAATTTATTATGAATATTTTGATCCTACGGTGGCGATAGTCGAGCTATATCCATCGCCATCAACCGGGCACTTGTTTTAGATTTCGTGTTGATATTTCAAATGCCTGTCTCATAATGGATCGTAACCACGGCCACTATATTTCTAACCGCAGAGTTACCGAATGTATGAATAACGTTAAAATGTATTAATAATCCACTAAATCCTAAATGTAAAATAGAACTTCGGTAAAATAGTTTACAGTAAAGAAAATCTCTACATACATACACACATATACTTACGACTGTAAATCGCCGAAGATAGACTGAGGTGTATTAACACCCAAATTTCGCCAACTATGATTTTCGGCCCTACGTAATAGTGTCGAGCCTATTGTCGACAAGCGAGCACTTAGTCATTGGCTGTATGTTTACTTTCAGATAGAGAACAGCCCTACCCAAGTCGCCTTCTACGACACCACAGGAAAAGATGGGCTGGCTCTATTCTACTTCACTGGGCACCAACACGGCATTCCTAGGAAACAGAAAATCCCTAAAGGACGTATAAATAAACTCCTTACACCACTTGTTGCAAACTCTTCAAAAGTATATAAAAAAATCATCACTTACTGCATCGTATAAAAACCTTTCGTATTGCGCTGCAATGTGATACGCATTTACATAAAGCCAATATACCTTTAAATCTCGTAAGATTGTCTCAAAACGTATCGATACAGGGATGTCGAAGGAATTTCCTTATTCACGAACTTTCGTTTCTCAACGGAAAAAGAAAATGTATTGAAACATTATCTGGGTATAGTGAGAATCGACAAAATGATTGGAAATTGTATTGAAAATAGACTTGCAGTGAAGTAGATAGATACGGTAAAAACGTATTTTATAAGATCTCTGAGTATACTCTAGGAAAGAGTAGATGTTGCATACAGTGAAGTAAGAAAAAAACATCACGCACTTTCAAGATGTGGGATTGTGATGAGCTCCCTGCTGTAGTTTCCGAAAGACATTAGAATTTTTTCCTGATGTAGCAATCATCTAAAGGCTGCGGTAACTGGACCTCACTGGTCGAGTGTTTGTCTGTCACCTAAGTGGTATGAAAATTATAAATTGGTTTATGTTGGGTGTACTTTGTGTACGCTTCAAAAACTGGAATAGTTAGGTGCGCTTCAAAGATAGTTATTATCCTTTTGTATTACCCCTTTTGAATGGCGAGAGTTGAAGGGGATTTTATGAATATATTCCCGGGTGAAACCGGGTCCCGGGCCGCTCTAGTATAAAACTATTTGCCCCGTACCAACCCTACACAGGATTCATCTATATCCTCAAGGTTTTTATTGACTGGGGAACTGTTTTGACGTTTTATTGCGTGGCCTTACATTTCCCACTCGTATCGTAACTTTTGTGACGAATAGACCTGATGCGTACTAATTTGATTAGTTATTCACGTTAATTCGTTTAGTGTTCTGTTTGGACGGAGCAACGCTGAGGATAAATTTTATCGTGACCTGATTATGCGTTGATTTACTTAAAGGTTAATTCAGAAAGATTTTCCAACAATTCGGTTATTTTAGTTTCTTGTATTTTATCAGGCTTACTGCCAGTACACTTGCTCATGATACACTCTTGGTAATAGAGAGTTAGTTGGAAGGTGTTCCCATGAAAGGACCTCGAATCCCTAAAGCGAAAATTTCCGATGCAACCAGAAACAACTATAAGATGATGATGATGATGATGACGAGCTACTTTTGGTTACAATCCATCATTTAAGTTAATACTGATTGACGAACGAGCTAGGTCTGCACAATCAAACCCGAGCTCTCACGTCATAGCCAACACGCCACCAACGCATTATTCAACAAATACGTCACGCTTACAACTCGTAATCTATTCAAAGTGGTAGCGGTTCGATATATAATGCAATTCAATACAGTTAGCTGGACTTTGGCAATAAATCATTATATAAATGCCGTAGTACCGGTGTGGCTCGACGCTCCTCGGTTATACTGTGGAAATCCTCTGCACTCAACACGTACGGGAACAGATTGCGTCGACTATGCTAGCATACAACACGCTTACAATTTGAATCTATGTCTATTTCGATTTAGTATTGAAAGAAAGAAAGAAAAAGAAAGAAAAAGCATTTATTTAAGAAACGCATAATGTACAAAAATTTCAAACAAGAATTATAGGTTATTAACGTACTATTACAGGCTTAATTATTATAAATGTACATCGTGCGAACCTAAATGGGCTACCATCTCAGCATGAATGCCTCGTACACCAACAATAGGGTATACGAAGCGCTGGTTTTCAGATGGCGCCACTAGTCGCTCCGCCGTCACGCAAACAGACCGAACTGCCGCAGTTAACAAACAAACAAAAATATAAAAATATCAAACCACGAACACACAAATAAATCGAGAGGTGAACATCAAAAATAAATACAAAAAACAAAAACTAGAAGATTAATTAACAAAAAAAAGAAGTCATAACATAATTTAAACATAGTTTAAAACACAGTCATCATAGTGTTACACTGACTTTCGAATAGCTCTAAGTCTATTTTGTATAGCCACGTTTTCTAAACAAATGGGGCGATTAAAATAAAGCTTAACAATATTATTGTATTTAATAATGATCTACTGAAAGAAAACCCATGACACCTTTGTCATCACTAATGGTTTGATAGCATTTGAAATATATAATTTGAAAATAAAAAGTAATTAGTAGTCAGCCCCTGGCCAAGATTTTAATATTTTAAATATTGTTATAACTTGTGTTTTTTCAAACTGAACCGATAAATAAATACTTTTATATGATAAAAACTCAAAGATTAAGAATTTTTAAACACACACACATTTATTTATTGGTACTGTGTCAAGGGTACAGTGCGAGAGTAACGATCTCTCGTAGCATATGTGCCACCGGTAACATGATGAATTAGAAGAATTTATTCCTATGCGAAGCCGGGACCAGGGCCGGTACTTCATACATATAAAACAAAAGTAATACGCGTCGTAAACGAGACACGAAAAAGTAAGTTAACATGTTCACTGCGAATCAGGCAGAATCGGCCCGAATGTGCCGGCCGAAATCGTAATATCGTAAGATCGTAAATAGGTCTTCCGCGCTGGTGCGAGTATGACATAGCTAAATATAGTTTTTGATTTGTTACTAAAAACGTAGAAATATAGCAATTTAATAACGTGACAGGCCTATTGGACCACCTCCAGACAGAAGTTACAAAAAGTTGTCCCGGTGCGGGAGCGGGCCTGTTTTTGGTGGATGACCGATCGCGATCTTTTACCGCACTGAGTGTATGCGTACGCGTCGAGCCGCCAGTAGTGTTATACTTGCTACGATAGAAGGTCGCGTTCGTGCTGTCAATTTCGTACAGGGCCTTTCACAATGGCGCACCAAATTACAGTGAGGAAGAATACAATAGATAGCCTAAAAGAAATAAGTACCGAAAAATAAACATATACACATAAAAAGAACCTATGCCAAGCACCAGCAGAATTACAATTTTAAAAGATAAAATAATCCGTTCGGCAAACAAGCATCCAAGTTTAGCTTATGCTCATTAAAATTTTACAACAATTAATAACTCGATATTTTCTTTCCATTCACTGTCCCATCACTACCAAAAGTACACTTTAGTGCGATATCGGGCGTTGTCGACCTGACACTTTTGCTAGCTAATTTCTCAGTTTCTATTTGGAGAATCCAGAAGCGAAGCCAATTTACAGACAAGTGATTCATGACGATTATAAAAGTATAAAAAAATATTATTTACCATACACCTTGACAAGATAAATTGAGCTTTATTATACTCAGTGTTGGCGGGCTGAAGGAGCCTGCTTTGCACCCTAAAAAAGACAGGTGGGGGGTCCTTTGGACTGCCACCGCATCAGCTATAAGTCACTGATTTTTTTGCCGCAGTGAACGTGTAAATGCGAATTTGATTCCTTACGTTTCATTCTTTATATATATATACCTGTGGAGCGGTGGTGATTTTTCAACATAACGTGGGAGAATTTTACGTGCACGTAGGGACCTACTGTCTTATGTATGTCTAGCAGCTATGCTTCACGATTTATGTGGGGTTTGGGATATAACTGGCATTGAAAGGAGACTCGTTAGTAAGGATTGTTTTAAAGATTTTCATAGGTACGGACACGCGTTGGTGCGGTCACGTAAACCGCTAGCTACGTGGGTGAGAAATTTATGGCCCTTGGGGCGGGTCGGTAGTGCAGTAGACTGCTTGTTTGATTCCCGCTCAGTGTAAATAAATATTTCTAATTGCATTGGTCTGGAGAACAAATTAAGCCGTCAGTCTCAGTTATATAGGGAAAATGGGTACCCACATATAAGAATCACACATCCAGTCAATGGTGTCACTACTAAAAATACTAGTAGTATGGCGCCACGTCGGGTCCCGGAAGGAGGGATAGGCCCAAGAAGTATTGGCTTTTGGCTTGACGTCGTGGAGGGAGATACGCGTGCGCTGCCCAAAACCAAATTCATTATTATTATTAAATGTTTTACTGTGCATAACAGTTTTTTCATCATCATCATCATCATCATCATCTTATCGTGATTTAGTGTGTCGATAACGTATATTCGTACTGAGATTCCAAAAATAACAATTTATGCTTATTTTAAAATTTCAGTGCAAAAACGTCGAAAGATTCTACAAATTCTACTACTTGAAATTCCGAAGAAAAGAAACAGAATAATCATTTCTTCGGATTCAACGCTGTAAAACAAATTATAACAGTTCCTAAAATTTAGTTTTGTTTTATTACAGAACTATAGTTTTAGAACATTCACACAACAGCTGAACAAATTCAGCTCTACTACCCGGAAGAGGGGCTGCTGTACTGCAAAATATAGTATATAACATTTTGCATATTTTTTGTTGGTTTATTAACCGAAATTACTTATATTCTTCCTAAACCGCCCGCTGAGCTAAATTGCTTGTGTAAGGAGCGAATTGACGTTGACAGTATATTGACCATGATTCGAACTCAGGCCCAGCCGATAATATGACCGAATCCTTAGTCACTAAGCTACGGAAGCTGTAAACGAATTCGTATCGTATTAATTCGTCTCAAGTTCATATTATGTGACTATCGTTTTTCTTTTTCTAACTATGGCTGTCTGATTTCTTTATTTTTTTTTTTCATAAATTCACTATATCCATATACTTGTATAGTACGTAATATATGAACACTGAGCCTGCTCTACTAGTAAATAAATTGCTATCGTCAATATCCAGGACGGAACTTCAACCAATGACCAGTCCTTTTCCAGAGAGAATTTGACCAACAGAACTACCTGAACCAGTTTAAAAAAGGCAAACCAATTTATTTACAAGCATGAAGTACTAAAATCATAATTTAACAACGAATTACTACCCACCCCCACAATTAAACTAATTAAAATATAAACTACTTTCCTAACACGGTTTTACAGCCTAGTTAACTAACCTTCGGAATCAATTAATTTCCATTTAAATTAAAACACGCCTACAATCAAAGCTAGTTACTTCATTCTACTTTGTTCGAACCGCGAAATGCGGTAAGTCACGATATCGCGTGTCTAGGGACAATAGACTCAAGTAAGCATTAGCTTTTTATTAATACCACGAACAGGTAACACCTCATTCCGAAAATGCTGTTCATGTTTCAGATTTACTTACAAGTTGTACAATATTCTATTAATATTTAGTATTACTAAGATATATCTTTATTGTACACCAAGGGTAAAAAAATAAGGCATAGGTTTTGATCCCTTTGATCATGCTTTGAACCTTGTCGCTATTCTGTTAAGGCCGGTTTTGCAGTCTACTTCGATATTTTCTGTAAAGCGACACAAGTAATAGGCGATATCGAAGTTCTATAGTTAAACTATGTAGTCGGACTTTTGACTCTCCAACTACCCGTAATGGCAGCCATTGATGTTCGTATGACAACCGGGACCGACGGCTTAACGTGCTTTTTGAGAAAAGGAAAACTTGATTTCTTTGCAGTTGTGTAATAAGTTGCATTAAACGGCTGTATCCTGTATCTTTTTAGATTGCGTTCACTTAAAACTTTACTTATTTCGTAGTTGCAAAGCAAAACTGAATATTTCGTATCAATTTCAACTTGATAGACAGGCAGACTGAAAGAACAATGAATTAATTCGGTGGTCTGTTTTTCCTTTTTAGTTACGTAAAAGTTAGTCTTTCGAGTGGAATGGATTTGACATAGACCAAGTTTATGTAATGATCATGTCTGATAACGCATCAACGCTCCAAATTATGCTGCAACAGTTGACAGACGTCAGCAAGGCGGTTGGGCTTTCAATGAACAAATCTAAAACCAAAATAATGACTAACAGGGAAGCCATTACTATAGGAATAGACGGTGACGGGAGCCCCTTATTTCGTAGAAAGAAATTTCATAGAATTTCGTTTCACAGAAAATGTTTCATATAATATTTGGTTCTTATATTTTTATTTCGAATATTATTGTTTCAAAAACAATTTATTACAATGAAACATATTTCACAGAAATACAATTGAACGAATTTTTAATCACATTTTTTTGTTTAACAAACTTATCAAACTGTAGAATTATCCAATTTGCCATGATTTTACTGTCGTCATCTTCCATGTTCTCCATTAATTTTGCAAAATAAATAAGTATTTCTGAATGTTCCAAGTAACTAAGTGCTATAATACATTTCATATCAATATAGAATTTTTTGTCTTTCGCATATATTGTTGCAAATTTGTTTGCTTGAATTTTGTTATTAAATTATTAATAAAACGTCATTATAGTTAACACCCCGACTCAGATTACCCCGACTCGGATAGGTTAGGTTAGAAGGCTAATGCGGGAGCGAAGCGTAGCGAAGCTCCCGCATTAGGCCATCGTAAATGTCGTAAATTCCAATTATTTTTATATATTAGAAATTATCATAATATAAAAGATTATCCATAAAATTTAATGTCAAATTTCAATACATATTTTCAATAACATTCATATTAATTCAGTCATTTAATTTTTTACATCTATGTCATAAACTATCATTTAAAAAATCCTCAATGTCATAATAACATTTTGAAATTAGTATGTCTTTTAATTCTTTTCGAAACAAATTACAACGTAAGTCTTTAAGTGCATTTGGTATTTTATTATAGATTTTAGGGGCTAAACAGAACATACTTTTCCACATAAGTGCTGTTTTTGCACTCCGAATGCGTAACCTGGTATTGTCACGTCTGCTACGTTGAACACCATTCGAAAGTCGTGGGAACAATTGAGGGTTTTGCTTAAAAAATAGGGCCATTTCAAAAATATATAAAGACGGAAGTGTTAATATTCCATGCCTGATGAAGTATGGTCTACAGCTATCGGTGAGTTTGAGTCCAAACATTACCCTTATACATCTCTTCTGAGCTAAAAACGCAATCCCTCTGTCAGTAGAACGTCTGTTTATATATTATAATTCATGTTATGTAGTACCAATAAGCATTATTTCCATTTGACGTCTTTAATTTGAAAATTCCTTTAATTTAATTCAATTATAATTTTGACATTTAATCATCTGACATTTAACTTTAATACAACTAGCGTTGTACCTATAATGTATTCATTAATTTTAAACCAAATAACTTTTAAGGAAATCAAAAAAAAAATTTCCCCAAATGTTGGGAAAAAAGTTGAACCCGGTATACACATTATTAAAACTAGCCACATATTAAAAATGTAGTGTTTAGAAATATAATTGCTTACAACCATTATTATGTATTCAGTAAACCTTTGATAATGCCGTAAGGTGAAACCGGTCAGGTTAAAAATAAAAATAAAATAAAGTGTGGAAAAGTACAAGTGTTATAATTATTCAATATATGTAGCAGATTCCGCCAAGTGCCATCAATCTCCAGTATAAACAGTATAAAAAGTTTGGCTTGACCATGGTGCAGGCACCTCCTTAAATCCTGTAGCTACGGCAAAATATTGTACTGGGAACGTGACTTTTTGTGCCATATTTTAACTTAGGTAATTTTTTATATTAAAACTAGCTGTCGCCCGCGGCTCCGCCCGCGTGGATGTTGGTTATCGCGAATCGGGGTATGAAAAATAGATGTTGGCCGATTCTCAGACCTACCCGATATGCCCACAAAATTTCATGAGAATCGGTCGAGCCGTTTCGGAGGAGTTTGGAAACGAAAACTGTGACACGAGAATTTTATATATTAGATGTGTTTTTATTGTGCCTTAAGGATATAAATATTGTAAATTGACGTCTTAAAAATGTCGCAGTGGAGTTTGTTGCGCCGTTTCTTCTCCACCAGCGCCATGAAATCGGTGATAAACTTCGACTAAGTGGAATTATTACTGACGTCAATAAGAAACAACCATGTTGTTCTAGTTTGAAGAAATATCTTTAACTTTGACTTTGACTTTAATGACATAAAGATATTCGCATCAAATTCGAAAATTGTACCCACTTACTACGCAAAACAAAAAATTGCTACATTATAGAAATTTAATTCTATTGCTGAACGTTTTTGGCGATTTCTGCCTTTCCTAGAAAGTACTCCAAGCTAAAATAGTTTTGCCAAAATCTGTGAATGCAGTTTGAAATATCTCAAAAATTTAGGGAAGGTTTCCTAAGAACATTTTGCTGTAACTACAACGGTTAAGGAACCCACTTTACTGCCGCTTTTCAGAAATACACCCTGTATGAAAAATGTACAAAATACTTGGATATATCTAGTATACTTTTTTCTTTTACGGTTATACTATCGTTCCAAGCCCTGCTTCAATTTCGAAGCAAAAAATATACTCATTAGCGGTTGTACCAGTATTACATTATATTGTCACTACGTAATTTACATGTCCAGTTTAGTGTAAAATTGCGTTTGCGTTTAATAGTATTTACAGCTAAAATCATGTTCTAAAAACTGGTTATTATAGGACATTGATTATTTTACTGGTTTAATGTAGGTGCCTAAAAAATGCCAATCTGTAAAAAAAGTATAATTAAATCACGATTTCATTATGTAACACCATCACGTAGCAAACTAGTACTTCGAAGTTATATAAAATGAAAGCCGATCGGTAGTAGCCCTGGCTCTTTAGACAAGTGGCAATTCGTTGGCAATTCGTTGGCGTACCTACTTTAGAATAGAAAGGCGAATGTATGAGATTTGACGTCTATGACATTCATTAACGACTGTCATATACGTCAAACCCATACATTTGCCATTCTATCAAAACGCCGGTCAACGAATTGCCACTTGTCTAGAGGGGCTGTATGTACGAAGTCATAAAGGTCAACCAACTCCTGACACTAAGCGGAGTATCTTTTACTTAAAACCACCAAACGCGCACACAATACAAGCTACAACAGCCATAATTTATTCCACGACACAGTTATTACACCGTAAATAATATTTATATCGTGTTACACCATTTAACAGCGCCTTTACCAACGACGTTTTTGGTAATACAAGTCGAGAAGGCACGAAAATGTTTTGAAATTATATCTTTTGTTGGTTAATGATTTTGATAATAATGCAACTTTATTGAAATCCATACATATTGGATTTCAGTACATATGTACTGAAATGGACATTGATTGGTTTTCAGTACATATGTACTGAAATCCAATATATACTTACTCTACACCTTGAGGTTGGCAGAATCATCGGTACCTATATAACTGATGCAAAGCACCATTTGAATAAAATAAGAAAAAGGAGAAAGCTGTATCACAATTCCTACACAAACTGGGGTTGGTATTTCAGGATTATAAGTATCAAGTGATAAGTAATCCAGGACCAGAATTCATATTCACATTTGTTCAACCAACGACGTTAAATCACAACCAACGAACATCAGCAACCAAATCAGTTCAATTATTGCGGCGTTTGATTATTTTTGTTTCTAATTTAGTTCGTGTTATTCTGGTTTCATTTAAATTATGTTATGCGTCGTGTTACTTTATAAAAATACATTATAATTGAGTGATAGGACATAATTATGCCATCAAGCTCAAAACACACCACGATTGTGGCGTATTTTTTATTTTATTTTTAAGTGCGGGAAATCCCCACGGATACCCCCCCTTCGGAGCCGAAGGTATGTCAGACGTCGATGTGCTAGGCCGAAGGTGAGGTTGTCTCGTGACATATCCCTCGCACCCCGGCTGACCCAGGGCCATTCCTCTCAGTCTGGCCCTCCTCGGGAGGGGGGACCATGCGGGCCCCCGGTATAGGGGGGGCGCGCATCGTCCTACGATGCGCGCCGCCGCCGTGGCCTGCTTCTGCTAGGGTGACGAGCGGCTCCACCCGTCACCCTCAGGCCCGCGTTCATGGGGGGCGGAGGTCTGTTTGCGCCCTCCGACGCCCGAGCCGCCTTCGAACGCGGCCAGCGATGTCCGCGAGTCTTTCTCGCTCGCTGCGCCGCGCCACGATTGTGGCGGGAAGATCCGTCATGGTTAAATGGCTGAAGAGGCGCAGGTAGCCTCTTTTCTCGGCTGACGCAAGTGCTCATTGGATATGGCTGTTGAGTACCTGCATCGTATAGGCCGGAAGTCAACACCGGAGCGACACCACTGCCAGCCACATTAGATTCAGTCACACATTGCAAGCCAGTGGACGACCAAGATGCTTCTAACGATACATTCTTTGTCAAGTAATTAGTTGAGGAGCTATGAGGTATAGATGAACATACATACCTACATATTCTGTCAAAATCATAAACCTCAAGTGGCTTTGCCGTAGTCGGGTAAACAGGCTTGGTGGCGATAACCTATATCGACGCGGGCGGAGCCGCTGGCGAAAAGCTAGTTTTATATATTTATTTATTTTAATTATTTATTGAATTTTGATACTTGGAGTTTATTATTAAGGTGTTTTTGGGGTCCCACCAAGTTCTTTGGGATCTGAGTTAACCTCACCGGCAAGCTGGTATACTTGCTGACTGACAGACTATGTTCTAGTACAGACATTCCTCGCGGGGTTCGAAAGTCAGATACCCGTCATTCCTACAAAAGCCCTTTCAATCAAACCACACACAACTCAACTGAGCACATGATCCACACACCACAGATATAAGATGACGATGATGATGATATCTCTTCCCCTGGAATAAGATGTAGTGGCTCTCACATTTCACGGGTTACAGAGGCAAAAGTAACATTAAGCTAAATGACTCTCACATCTTTTAAAAATGGAAATTAGTTGAAAACGAATAAACACTTATACATCACACCCAATATTTTGATTTTCATGAAAATCATGTTTAAAAAACCTGAATGATCCGTCACTAATGTATTTTCTTTAAACTGTTGATGCATTCAAGTAAATTAGATTTCGATCGAAACGGGTCACATTAGGACCGATGACAAAAATATCCCTTTAACCTTTAAATGTAGAATTAACTATATTGAATTTTAAACGAGTGAGATAGAGTCGAATTTTATTTGCACTCTAATGGTGCTTCAATGAAGGTAACCTTTCTTCGCTTCACTTTATTGGTATCTACTATTTGGGACAGACCATTACGCATTTTGCTATTGTGATGTTTGTAAGATGGAACCATGTAATATAATAATATTACTAAAATAGTCGTACAACGGTGGAAGTGACCCAAGATCTTTGGAACCCAAACCAAGCTGACCAACGTTTATATTATAAGAAGGTGTCGAAAGGTATTGGGTCTATGGGGCCCACTAAGACACCTACCTGAT
Organism: Eilema caniola; assembly: GCA_949126895.1. NCBI lineage: Eukaryota > Metazoa > Arthropoda > Insecta > Lepidoptera > Erebidae > Eilema > Eilema caniola. The sequence goes on along the minus strand of OX421460.1, from coordinate 6,231,542 downwards.
AGTACACATGCTGATTAACGGACGATGTTTTGACGCAGGCTTTCTTCTTGGTTTTAGGAGGTCAAGCGGCACCAGAGCCACGTCCGCCGATCAGTAGGAGCGCACCCCCAAGCTCTTGGTCCCCACCCTTCGAAAGAAGAAGGCCAGATCGAGAGAGATGGTTCTGGGTCTGCCGGGTGCGAGGGATACACACTAACTACCTCACCTTCAGCCTTGCACTGCAACCCACAGATAGCGTGCGTTTTAGTCGGTTCGAGTCCGATATAACCTCCCCCTCCGGCTCAGAAATCCGCTGGGAATATAGCGCACGTAAAAATAATAATTAAAAAAATGAGATCCAAAGAATGTTAATATCATATATCCAGTGTTACGAATCTGGTCAATCGGTAAAATCTCTCTAGAAAACAATCACTCCTAAACTATTACAAATATTGGTTCCAACATTAGCTATAGCCATAGCTGGCGCCAACACTGGCTTAATTACGCATTCTACAGCGATGTGCTATTAAGAGCTTGTTCATTAGAACGTCATAATTAATTACCCGGCTACAAGTGCGCTGTACCCCTTAAATTAACGTCAGCTCAATTATAGCACAGCAATTTTCTAATAGAGCTGAAATATATTGGTATAGGATTGTTTTTATTTATAAATTGCAGTGCTCGACTTTTGATCTAAAACATCAAGAACTTTGGCTATAAATAAGTATTTTCATAAATAGTTCAAGTACTTAAACACAAAATGAGGCACCAATACCAGACTGCTTAGTTTTAGGGCAATATCAGAATTAAGGAATGACAAAATTCGAAAGATTATTTCGTTGGTTCATCTAAATTATTTAAATTGAATTCTTTCAATCTGAAATCTATTTCTCTTATTTAAGTACATACCTAGCCGCTTACATGTCCAGATGCACACCATACACCGCAATTTAATAAATCAAACTTCCTATAAGTTATGCAAACTTGATGACGAACGGAATTCGACGAATGGAAAATCTAGATTTAATATCCTAATAAAATTACACACTAACTAATGCCCTTTCATTCACAATAACTTTAATAATAATATTCTGAAAATTTCCACAATTTTATTTGTAAACTAAACCAATTTATCTTGAGCTTAACTCCGGTTGTATCGTGCAATATAAGCTCAAAGAAACTCATTCCAATGAGTTCAAGCTAAAGTAGAACTTGTTTCTCAGATACAAAAGTTTCCCACCACTTAACTGCTTACCATTTAACTTTGCATGCGGTAGTATGAAGACACTATGTTTGAAAACTTAAAAGAACTAATTTAAATTTCCTTTAATCTATGCAACGATAAATAAATCCTGACGCCCGTAAATAAACAGAAATATAGCAGTCAACAATACTTCATGCATATAACATTCATGTATAATTTATAGCATCTATATATTCTTTTACAACAGTTTCTCTAACGAATCTTCCCTTTAATAAATATACAATAAAGATAAAGGTATTTTATTGGTTCAAAAATGAGAGTCCAGCCAATCCCATAATTCACCTGGAACAAGATTCGATAGATTCAATAGGTGGTAAAGTACAGTCAGCATCAGATCAATCTTGACTAACAAAGTTCTCAAAATGACCCTAACATCAATAATTTTAAGTCAAGTCAAACTGTTTTATTAATTTAAATTGGGTCTTCTTCTTCTTCATCCTAGCGTTAATCCCAGTCGCATCCGAAGCTTTTCAACTTGGAGTCTGGGGTCCGCCTTTTAGCAGACTAACTGCGAATTCGGCTAAACTTCGATATTTAAATTTAAATTCTTAAAGATTTAGATTTTTATTTTATACGTATTACGGTATATCCTTTTCGCGTAAAATCATTATAAATAAATAAAAAATGCGTATTTACTTTGTTATCTTGGAAACTGCGCGCAAAGCGGTCGCTCACGTCAAGTTTGCGTGTGACGTCATCAATAAGATATGAGATCTACGACTTCCACGAGTACAAAAGATATAATAATATCTGATCAAAGACGAGTATTACGACTCACAGGGACGGACGAGTAGTTATTACAGGACATGTTTTATATAGTTAAAGCTTATTTGTTGAATAGGACACTCATATAATGATCTCAATCGTAGACATCAGTTTTTACAGTTAGCACACTAAAAAGTACAGTTTACGGTTGATGAGTATGTTATTCTTATTATTAGAATCACTTTGATGTACCTATAATCCGCACGCTGAATGATGATCCGTATGACAGTTCGTTAGCGCTTAACATTGTACTGACGTCCTATCATATCAAATCCTTTAGAGGTCCATTGAAAAGACGAAACAATCATAATTGTGTACAATTGTAAATTATAAAAATGAATATTAAGAAATTATTACGTAATGTTCGGAAATAATAGAAAAAACTCAATGCAAATGTACATGGTACGTACTGCAAAAGTTACGTCGTCAAGCTGTTATCGACTAAGAAGGGACACATCGATAAACAAAATATCGATAATTTGTTGGAAATATAAAACAAATGCTTTGAGTTTGTATTTTATTTATATCAATCTGAATCTGATACAGGGTCAATCGGATCTTCAAAATCTGAGTCTGAACTGCAGCTATCCGTGACGTTTATTATTAACGGTTGGTCAATGATATTGTCGTATTGTACATCTCGATCCCAGTCAGTGTAATCCATAATTGCCAGCTAATTATGAATTCTTTAAAATTCAATTCAAAAAGAATTTTAAATTCTTTAAATTATGCAATTTGAATAAAAATTAAAGTATAGTAAAATAAAATATAATAAGGCTGTTACTTTTTTATCTAGTGTTTTATGTCCATCAATGCGCGTAGTCTTTTTTTTCAAAATAAATAAATATTGCTTATTATGTTGAATGACCTGGCTGAATGACATGACATTTGCCTGAAAAAACAGTATTTTATCGAAATTGTTTCGCATAACTAATACAACTGTCAGTTGAAACGTCATAGGGATCATCATTCGGCGTGCGGAGTATAGGTGATTAGAAATCAATTTAACCTACGACATTGCAGAATAATAATTATAATTGATCATAAATAATCATAACTTTTTGTAGCCTAATTTTAGTATAGCGCTACCCACAATCAGATTTTCGTAATAACTATCCATTCTTTAGATTCTATAGATACCTGATCTAGGCATAAATATTTTATATTGCAATGTATTCAAAGTAATCTTTATAAATATAATATCTCTTGCAACCCCCAATTATATGAAAAATTACGTACGCACATATAATAAGTACACCAGTATAATGGGCCATGATAATGGCTTTTGCAGAAACTTATCGTATCTATATAAAAGATATACTTAGATAATTAGAAATATCACTGAAAACTATTTCAACTCTTTTTATAGTCTAGCTATCGTTTCTGTTAATAAATAACACTGAATTACTTTAGATAAAGACACTTATAGGAAAGTATTGCATTCCGACACTCGGCATAGCAAAAGTTAATAGGTAACTTAAGTAGGTATTGGATGCAAAGACATTACATTTCGAAAGGTTTGCACTGTCAGTTTCTATGATATCCTTCCTAAATTTTAACAATTTTTCATAATAGGAATATAAGTTATTATTATTTATTAGTATTATTTTTTATTATTATTTATTATATATATTTCTTAACAAACATAATTTGTGTCGAAATCTAAATTATAATAATCCGTACATGCAAATAATGAAAATGTCAAAATATGGAAATATAAAAATAAATTAAATTTGGAAATTATACAGACTACGTGAATGTCATTAGTTATATACGTAAACAAGCAAATTATAAATACAGACAATCGAAACAGGACTATCTGCGTTACCCACTCGAAAGGCGCGAAATGAGTGACGTCACATGAACTGTCAGCTGATTCGCCGTGTTTTGCTTCGTGGAAAATATAGATTAAAAAATCGAAACTTTATGTTGTAAAAATAAATTATTTACAAATCATATTTGTGTGAAATAAATTTGTTTAATTATTACTTACATATAACCAATACATTTCATACTTTATTGTAAAAGTTGTCAAATACCCAATTGTATTATCGTCCGAACTAAAGGTGTGTGCCAAATATCAAAACAATCTGTCAACAGGAAGGGGAATACCAAGGTATTAAGATTATTTTGAATACTTTGCAAGTGAAAATCAATCTAATACTGAATGTACAAGCAAAAACTAAATGTGAAATCGTACAAAGAGGTCCAAACTCTGAACTCATACGGATGCGTAACCATTTTTTTATACCACTTAGGTGGCCGACATGACCCTGATGGGAAATGGTTACCGTGGCCTATGGGCGTTTGCAACACCAGGGGCATCACAATCGTGCTACTGACCCTGTAGAAACCTTCTATTACCCTTTTTGAAGAACCCCATACTGTAGTCGCTTGGGAAAACCACGGCAGGAAGTTCATTCCACAACCTGAGGGAGCGTGGGATGAAGTTCCTTTTAAAACGCACGGTGCGCACCATTTCCGGTCGCAATGTGTGAGTATGAATTCCCTGCCTATGGCGAGTGGTGCGATGATAGAATCTAGCGGTGGGCATCATGTCAAACAATTCATCTGAGCACAGACCATTGTATAGGCGGTAGAAGTCCCTTCTGAGGCTGAGAGGTTCCACATCGCCTGTGAGTATGGAATTGTCGACGAGCCTCAACGCCCGTCTATGCAATGAGTCGAAGGGGTCAAGCTAGTATGCAAGCGCTCCAACAAAAAGGTGACAGCAGTACTCCATGTGGGGCCGAATTTGTACCTTATAAAGCAGAAGTCGTTGCCCCGCAGTGAAGTACTGCTTCGCCCTGTTGAGCACTCCAAGTTTCTTTGAGGCCACCTTGACCTTGTCCTCCAAATGGCCGCGGAACTGAACGTCGCTTGAGATGTCGACACCTAGAATCCCAATACTCGAAGAGATGGAAAGTGGTCTGCCCAGGAATGTAACACAACTGCAGCTTACTACATGGTAAATAAACAATACAAAACAGATTATTTAATCCGTTGTAAACAGCTCACAAAGAGTATGTACCTATCGAGGACTAGGTGAGTGCACTCGTCTATAAGAGATAACAGGCTATATTGAACCTATGCAGGCATGATTGGTTGTTTGTGGTATGGAATTTGATGACTGTAATCTAGTCTAAACAGTATCGTGATTGGTTTGTCAAACGCTCATTTTGATTTTAATTCGATTTGAATTAAAATAAAACATATTAATAATGCATTTGTACTTTTCTACGATATTTACTAATAACTTGAGCGGTTTCGCAAAGATTTCAAACCATTGATAATGCCGTAAGGCGAAAAATATGTGTAATAGCAAGTTCCACTAAGTACCATCAATCATTAGTATAGTTTATTTAAAATAAGGTTCATTAAATTATCAATATGCTCGTGTGTTAGTTAGCATCCGAGTCTTTCATCTTAGATTACAGGGTTAGCCTTAATATTACGTGGCTTGGTATTTTAGGCTATATTGGCAGCGACTGCCGCCTGACCTTCTATCCTAAGTTGTTTTTTAGTAGCCAGCCGATGAAAGAGTTATACAGATTGCCCCAATAACTGCCTAACGTTACAATTATAGACAGCCGGGAAGGACTTTTACTGTGCCCTCCGAAACAATTACATCATATGTAATGCCACTAAGCGGTCACACATACAAATGGCAGTCACACCTCTACGCCATAGGTAGCTGAAACGACTGATAGTGTTGTTCGTGCTAGGGGTACAGTTAGCGCTTGTGTCTACGAGTGCTTCTAAATATTTTACTCGAGCTGGGCGAGCTCCAAATTACAAGTTTTAGGTATATGTAACCTGGCTTGACACTCGGATGAAGCAAGAGACGACTTTAGATCCTAAAAATACAAAAAACAATTCAATTCGTAAACGAGACAATACAAATATATTTCTTTCCAATTCTCTACAAAGGCCAAAATTGAAATAAACCTCAATATCCACCAATAAACACGCATCATTTCCGAATATCGTCAAACTTCATCGTGAAGCTTTGTGTGATATTTTGTCGTTTCTCAATTCCACATAATTGAGAGGAAACAATAAAGGCTTCGCTATTTTGTTGATAAAAGCGACTGTGCGTACTGTTAGGGCGTTTCCACGTTAGAACAAAGCTTTTCATTGAATGTGTGATTATGGCACCTTTCGTTAGGACCGTATTCACAATTCCTTACAATATAAATATATATATACACTAGCTGTCGCCCGCGGCTCCGCCCGCGTGGATGTCGGTTATCGCGAATCGGGGTATGAAAAATAGATGTTGGCCGATTCTCAGACCTACCCGATATACCCACAAAATTTCATGAGAATCGGTCGAGCCGTTTCGGAGGAGTTTGGCAACGAAAACTGTGACACGAGAATTTTATATATTAGATATATATACAGGGTGGAAGATTTTAACCTTACCTGGAGGGGAAGTACTCTAAATACTGGAGATAGCGAATTTCATTCAAAAGAAACATTCCTTTATTTTAAAAAAGAAACAAAACTGCATTCAAAGATTTTTGAAAACTCGCTTGCCATACCCGGTAATCGAACCGACTAAAATCCCAAAAAGTAACAACCTGTATTTTTATGGCATCAATAAATAGTGTCAATCATAAGGATAAAATCTGTCTAGGGAACATGGTAAATAAATGAAACGATGTTCATAAAATCTTAATTTAAAAACTCAGTGCCAGCAGATACACCATTTTTACTCAAGGTGTCATCAGAAACCTTATCAACAATAAAGTTATCTTTGAAGCCAAATATTTATTAATATGAGTAGTAGATACTAAATGTAACTATATTGGGTAACTGCACGAGGTATGTAGGTAGGGTTGGCAGTAATTTAGGATGCTTGATTGGAAACCTCCATACGGTGTACCCTGGGCAAAGGGGAAGGCGAGAGCATTGCCGTATTGGTGGTTACTTACTTACTTCTTCCTTTTCATCTTAGCGTTAATCCCAGTCGCATCCGACGCTTTCACCTCAGAAACTGGGGTGCACTTTACTAGTTTAACTGCGGTTTTGCTTAGCTTCATTATCTAGATATTTTCCGTGAAGCAACTGCCATCTAGCCTCCGCAACCCAAAGGTGATATCGAAGCATTGCAGTTTTTTTTTTTTTTTTTAAAGAATATTAGCAACCGAAATTATCGAAATTACTAATATTCCCCTCTAACCCCTCCAACTAAGCTAAATTGCTTGTGCTAGGAGTGGGTTCACGTCGGTAGTGTAATGGCCAGGATTCGAACCCGGGACCTCTCGATCGTAAGGCCGACTCCTTATCCATTAAGCTACCGACGCTACGTTAAACCAGTTGTTGAACTTTTTAGGACTCCATGTACCCGTAACGATTGTCAACGATATTCGTATGGCAACTAAGACCGGCGGCTTAACGTGCTCTCCGAGGCACGGCCAGGCCAATGCAAAAACCCATATTCATGCATACAAATATTTGCACTGAGTAGGGATCGAACTCGTGCCTCCTGCGTAGCGGCCGCGTTCACTACCGCCACACCACAGTAGATGTTAATTGAGCCCTGAGACGGTGTGCGGTTTTAGCCGGTTGGAGTCCGATGTAAATACCCCTACTGGCCAGCGGCGGTATCCGCACGAAGAAAAAAGTAATTTTATTTATATATTGAATCATATTGTCATAGTATGATATCAGATGAGCCTTTGAGTTAAAGTGATTTATTTTGTCAAATTCAATTTCTAAGTTTAGATTTCAAGGATTTTTTTTTTCATTTAATTTACCATGTTTGATAGAGAGATTTGATCCTTGTGATTGACCCTATCGATGGATGACATAAAAATACAAATTATTTTTCATATTTTAGTCGGTTCGATTACCGGGTGTGGAAAGCCAATTTTTGAAAATCTTTGAATGTCGTTTTATTTCTTTTTAAATATAAAGGAATGTTTCCTTTGGGTGAAATTCGCTATCTTCAATATTTAAAGTATTTCCCCTCCAGGTAAGGTGGTGGAAGCATACACGTAATAAAAAACGTCTCTTTACACTTTGATACTTAATAAATACAGCACAACGACGAAATCAAGTATTCTAACACAGGTGCGCAGTGTGAGGTTCATAAGTTCACGTACAGGCACGTAAGAAGATGGCAAAAATCATCAACATCACCTTACCGTTGTTGCTTGGTGCCTCCGAAGCCTTCACATCTATCGAGTTCTGGGCCAGCTTACCTTGCCTTTTTCGCCGATTTCATTTGTCTTGGTTTTATCGGAACAGCTGTCGACGGCGACAAACCACGGACAAAAGTCTGAATGAAATCTATATCCATCAATCAACAGGTACACAAGCACATATTCACACACTAATTGCTTATTATGTTCAAAAATTTAGCTTATAATATTCAAGCAATTCATTTGACCGCATTGTACTAAAGCGTGAATCAAGCTTTCTATTCGTATTGTTACAACGACGCTTATAACAAAGAGTTTATCTCTCCTTTGTATCATCAAAGAAGGTCATATATATTTCTAATCCCTCACTAACTACTGAAACTACTCCAAGGTCATGCCTTTTACATCATACACACTACAAATGATTTATCGTTGGGTTGAAATATCAGATTTTAGAGTCTTCTCACAAAGCTGTTTTATTTATTTATATGTCAGCTCTCCCGAAAGCGCCTGTAGTTAGACCCTCCAAGGTCAAGAGGAAAGCTTGCGCCAGGGCCATGTCCGTTGCTTAACACGTGCGTAGATTTTCAGGTGAGGGTCTCTTGGGCCTCAGAGATATTGGTAGAACCTTGGACACCTGTCAATGTCATTGAACTTTGAACAACCCCTTCGATTGCCGATCTAATTATTAAAATATGTCACCAACACTGAACAGAAAAAACTGGAAGTGTAATATGATAGATTAAATAGAGGAGCCAATGTCGCCAGACTTACACATACAACCAGGTAATACCTAATATGTTTGTTTTGATTGGTCCGTATATCTTTAACACAAAACAAGAATAAATTATGCACACTGCAAAATGAAAACGCACCTTATTGATTCGCATTAGTGGTTACTTTCAATTAGAAAAAAAAGACATTTACGAGGTTTTGTATCTGAATCAAACGTGTTTCGATTTACGAAAAAGTTGGGTGGGGGATTTCGTGCAACTAAATATAAACCTAATTGATACATCTATCAGGTGCAAACGGATTTGCAAATTTCCCTTCTTTGTTCGAAAGAAACGGGTATTCCGAAATGATCTCATTTCATTTTCGTACAAATCTGATGAAAGCTCAAGAAACTCTTCAATAAATACCAGGAAATCAGCAGCGATTATTGCAAACGCATAATATTGCAATGTCTATGCTACTACACGTCATAACATCACGCCTGTATCCTTTGAATGTGTACGCAGAAGTGTTCAGAATATTCAGTGATATTTAAAAAAACATAAAACCATTTGAAAAAACTGTATACCTAAATGTTTTTAAAACAATAGATATCCATAAAGTTTGACTACATCACTAAATGAATAAAGGAGAAAGTTCTAGAACAAAGAAGAAAAGCATGAAAAAAGAAAAAAAAAGCATTTTTTTGTTCACTTTGTGTGAACAAAAACAAGCTTTCTTGTTATGTGGCAAGATTGATTTCTCTTTAATTCTTATTTCATTGCAATTTAATAACTTCTGTCATAAAATCTACTAAATCCTGACTTGTCAATAGTACGGAACACCTCCATTTCGAATATGTATACTCCTACTGTCATTTTTGCACTGCAAAATGGCACAATACGGTATATTTCTATTAAATAGTATTAGTATAATAACATACGACGCAATACTGCCAAATATACGTGATGATCTACGACTGAAGGTCAAAATTGTCGCTCTTGCAAATCTCAACATAAGAATGGCACGCGGCCGCGCCTACTTCACAGTTTCACCGGTTTATCTGTTCCTTGGTCACCACAGATACAGATATTTTCGATAGCACTCTTTTCACAATATATTATGTCAAACTCTTTTAAAGTCCAGGAAAGTATATAAATACCTTAACAATATTTCCAGAAAATGATAAGATTTACGCCATGGCATAAATTGAGAGAGGTCGAATTGAATTATTTCTGTAATAATGACAGACATTTATGAACGAAACGAAACTCAATTAATTTACATAAATTGAGAAATTTATTATCATAGTTGTATGAAATTTGGTAGTTCGTGGATGTGGCAGTTTTGTTAGGTAACCAGTGACATCGGAACCTATAGCATAGACTAACATGTTTACTTGTTCTTAATAATCTTCGAAGTGGCTGGATCAATCGTGACGGAAGCTTTACAGCAAATAGCATAACATACATACGCTCTTTGCTATATTACAAACTAGCTGTTGTCTGCGGCTCCGCCCGCTTGGATGTCGCTTATCGCGTTGCGTACCCAAGCTCTAATTTACCTCCGTACTAAATTTCACCAGGTTATCTTTAAAAATTACAAACGTTCATCCCCTATCCTTCACCTCCCCTCTCCTTTAACCCCTTCTTACGCAATAAAAGGGCCGGGCGTGATAAAAGCCTATGTTCTTTACTAAGCTTTAATCCATCCCTTTTTTTTACGTTGTGGAATGCGTTTAGGCACTTCGCTGCCCCCCACGGGGGTAGGGGGAGAACTTCATGTGGGACTCCTGGCCTCTAAAGAAGGCCAGACTACCCACTAAACCACCACGGTGTCCGTCATTACCACATTTCGTCGATGGCGGGAACAACATCTTCCGCCATCGCCGTGTGGGTCGCCCACCACTCAACGGTGGCAGGCCCATCTCTGGTGCGGCAGAAGAGGAGTCCTTCTGCCACCCGCCTAGGCAAGGCACACGCGACACGACGTGCGCCTTCAACCTCGAGGCCTATGTAAGGGCAGCAGACGCCCCGCGTCTACTGCCCCGGCCCGGTTAGGGGGGGAGGAGTTGGTGGTACCGCCTCCTCCGGGCCCCGGCTCGTTTGCGGCGCTGCGGGAGGGAAAGCGGGTCACATTCCCTCTCCCTCTTCGCCGCCTCCTTCTGCGAGATAGCCGTCTCGCAGAAGGCCTGAACCACCGCCCACGCCTCATCACCGCCGACCATAGACAGAACTACGGTCGGCAGCGAGAGGTCCGTCCCCACTTCGGCGATGAGAGCACGGCGCTCCCCAGCCCACGCGGGACACTCCTCTAGGGTGTGCTGCGCCGTGTCATCATCGCCTCCACAGTGGTGGCACCCTCTGGTCGGCTCTCGTCCCAACCGGTACAGGTACCTCCCGAAGCATCCATGCCCCGAGAGGACCTGCGCCATCCGGAACGTTACCGACCCCCGCGATCTATCCATCCAGTCTCTGAGGGCCGGACGAACCGCCTCGACCGTCCTTCTGCCAGCCGTGGGATTGGCCAGCCGCCGCGCCCACTCCAGGAGCATGGACCGTCTTGCTTGGAGCCTCCGCTCTCCCACTTCCGAAGGTGCCGGCTCTCCGGGCCTCCTCACGCCAATGATACACTGACGCGAGGACACCGGCCTCCAGCTCCCACGGAGGGGAAGCTTTAATCCATCCCTGTACCAAGTAACAGCCCTTTAAGTGCGTAAATTTTTTGTATCTAATAATTTATGGAAATATGCCAGCCAGATTTGTTGACATTAATGATCACTTCTTTGCTCTATTGAGTAGTAGCATGATGATATAATTCTGATGTATAAGCTATATTATTGTAAAGTTTCATTAATATCCATTCAGTAGTTTTTACGTGAAAGAGTAGCAGACATCCATCCATCCATCCATACATCCATCCATCCATCCATCCATCCATCCATCCATCCATCCATCCATCCATTCATCTATCCATCCATCCATCCATCCATCCACCCATCCATCCATACTTATTAGTAGAATTGTATTAGAGTTCCAAGCAAATGAAAAACAAAAACCGGAGTACCTATGTAATAAGCTAAAAATCTCTTAAAATTTAGTTGAATCCTGTCAAATGTCGTTTCTTATTCTGAGGACACACGACTATCCTAAATATAGTTTGACTCGACCAAAATTTGCTAAGTTACTTAAATTAGTCCTTTTTTAGTTAACCTGTATTCTGTTGTACGTTTTAAATGTCAAAGATTCACTATAATTAGAAATGTCACACTGAAATTAGACGCCACCTAAATGCTGCCGACTAAGTTAGTGACAGGTGTAGTTCTGTGTGGTACTTGGTCAAGAACCTCCACACGTAGCACCCTGGGCAAAGGAGACGGCGGCGCCTCTCTCCCGTAGGACAAACGGCGCCGCCTAAGGTGAATTCGACCGAGGTTGAGCGGCACAATAGAGGGTTGCTCGGAACTTTTCCAAATGTTCCTCTGTTTTGCAGACGGCACAGTGGAGAGCAAGGGAATACTGGAATGGTTTTACGAAATTCTGGCTGTACATCATCGGTGCTAATGATAAAGTGGCTTTCCGCGGGGTGATTTGTCACCTTAGCCGGTGTGGTTGGTTGCTTAATCACTCTGGCGTGACCTAAAGGCTGGAAAGCCGCAAGGTGGGACAATATGGTATATCCATCCAATTGAGCAGTCCGACTGGGGAAGTATCTGTAGAATACCGCGGCCATTTATTACGGCGGTAAGTAGGGTAGCCAGAGCTCACTGGAGAGATAAGTAACTTAGCGAATTTTGGTCGAGACAACATAATTTTAGGTTAGTCGTGTGTCCTTAGAATACGTAACGACGTTTGATGGATCTAACCAAAATTTTTGAGATTTTTACTTACTTTAGTTTAGTTATGACAACAGAATTAGCATAAATGTTATATATTATCTTGTAAGATGGTATGGAAACACCCCTTATGTATAACTAAAAACAGAAATTGCACTTGATCAGTTTTATTTTAACATTTTTATAGGTACCACATCCAATTCATCTACCTTCACGCTCAACAAAACGTTGTTCACAGGGCTAATTAATAATATTGAAATGGATTGTTTTTGATTAAACTTTGGATCTCCTATCCTTTTCCGTGTCATTACAGTGTGGGTGGCGTCGTCTCATTTGTGAGCTTCTGAGAGCATTTTGATTGACAGTGCCTGGGTAATCTAACTTAGTCTATTTACTTCGTAAACTGTCGCGTGTTGTGCGATCTGGAATCCTTTGATTCCAAGATACTCCTCAAAACTATTTCCGTTTGAAGTTATTTATTTTATTTATTTACTTATTATTTAGATTATATTCGAGTTGATATCTATAATTGCTGAAGTTCTCAAAGAAATGCGGTTTTGTTAATGCTCCACATATACAAGACAAATTGCAATTTAGCCACCCATACAAATTATAAATGTAATTCCACCGCCCCTTTGTCTACAAAACTTTTTATCTAACGACATTTCAGCGGAATTCGTTCAAAGAAAAATAACTTATTTAATCAAACTTCGTTGGAAACATCTGTGATAAACATCTCTATCTCATTAAAATTATTTTCGTCGAAAACGGATACTGTACAACAATATCGGCCTTTGGAATGTCTTTTTTTATTTTGTTGATTGCCTTTTCTACAAGATAAATTACCTTCTTTAAAGGGTTCGTCGGACACTAGAACCGTTAACAGTTCCCTGATGGAACTACTGATCATCATTATCCTCATAGCGATTTCCCAGTAACGTCTAAAGTTTGAACTTTGAAACTCGAGGTCCGTTTATTACTTTTAATTAGTATGTCGGGAGTTTCTTTCGGGAGCGAGCTGGGCCCTGATTCCGCATTTTTTTTTGGCAAAATCACTGCGTTACCGTTGACACTGTAATCAATGCTATTTAACTTTAGACTTTACTGCTATACTGTTAATATCTAAAATTAAATGACAATCTTGTAGAGTGAATGAATAATGTTATAAACTCTTTCTCTTTTCATTTTGGACGTTAAGACTCAGCTATAAAGTCTAAAATTTATTGATACTTTATGCAATGCAGCGGTATGACAGTGGTTTTATTATGTCATAGAATCAGAGGCCAGGTGGACTGTCTTGCAGTTGAAGTTGATTTCAGATTCAAGGATAAGTTTCATATTGAATTTCACGCTTCTTCCATTCAAAACTCGTTTTGGTTTCTCGACACAAAAAGCAAAATTTATAAAATTTATATTGTTTAACCCAAGCAGTTTAGGCTTTGGTTTGCATAGCAGTCAATCAACCATTCAGAACTAGTTATAATATGTACGATTTGAGATTTACATGATCATTAACATTAATAGTCAAACACTCGCCGGGATATTTACCATGTTTCCTAGCAATAAACCTAAAAAAACACATGGTGAATATCCCAGCGAGTGTTTTACTATTAATAGTAATAATTCATACATTAAATAGGCAGCACAACTATGAATAAAACGTCCTTTAACCATTAAAATATAATTTTAACTTTTTTTTCCTATTTCTCGTCTTCATCATCGAGGGGTTGTAACGTGAACCTTGACGAATGCTGGACCCTCAATTCTTCCGGCTCCTCGACTCCTGGGATCCTGTACGCCATAAGAGAGGCGCCGTAGTTACCTAGACCGGTATCCCAAAACACTATCTGAAAGAAAAAGAAACAAGTACTAAAAATTGTAATGGGACGGGGTGGTGTGATGATAGTAATTACAATTTGTTTATTTATTTGAAAAATTAATCGTCGGTAGCTCAGTGGTTAAAGAGTCGGCCTTACGATCGAGCGGTCCCGGGTTCGAATCCTGGCCATTACACTACCGACATGAACCCACTCCTAATACAAGTTATTTTGCTTAGTTGGAGGGATTAGAGGAAATATTAGTAATTTCAATAATATCGGTTGCTAAAAAAAATTACAATTCTTCGATGCAGTTTAAATCGGACAACGCCATCGTAACGATTTCTCGTTTGTACCTACAAGTAAAAACTTAGAGGACTTGCTTTCCTAATGCTCAATTTTATTTAAATTTAGATATTCCACATCAGCCTTGCGTCTTTTTCACAATTCACAATATTTATAATACAACCTCAACACCTGTTGACGCCCATTAGAAAAAAGTTTCATGCTTGAACTAAAAATCTGATTTTGACAAATCACCTCGGCGACTTATGAAGCGACAAACGACCCATCACGAGGGCCGACACGTACGACACTTGAGTGATACATGTAAATTTCGTGATGATATTGAATAGAAAAATTGTATTTTTCGAATTTCTATAAAAGGAATTGTCCTTTTTAAAGATAACTAAAAGACTGTAACATTTTATAAAAATTTTAATAATAATGCTATCAATCAATCAATTAGCCCACTGCAGTCCACTGCTGGACATAGGCCTTACCCAATGTACGCCATTTTGTACAATTCTCCGCCGAATATATTTATTCCTAAATGTTAGGTATTTTAGAAAGAGGTTTACACTACTTTCATGCACAAAAATATTCAGCAGTTATCCTGTTCTAAACTTTTTTGGACGAAGATTATTTTTGTTTTTACGAGAGCGACTGCGAAACCTGACTTACGAACCTGGAG
The DNA here is from genome assembly GCA_949126895.1 of Eilema caniola. Taxonomy (NCBI): domain Eukaryota; kingdom Metazoa; phylum Arthropoda; class Insecta; order Lepidoptera; family Erebidae; genus Eilema; species Eilema caniola. The sequence continues at coordinate 6,216,046 of OX421460.1, read as the reverse complement.
AGGAAAACCAAAGCTTTGTCTGTTGACCAGTAAGTGTACCAGCTTGCAAACCTGATTAACCTAAGTTAGTCTAAGAGCCTAAGCTTTCTCATCCTTTCCATTATCAAGCTTTCTTTAGCTTTCACTAGAGCTATTATCGTCTGACTACCCAGCGCACTAGCTGTTACAGCATGTATGGTAGCTTTGCTTGGGCCCGAAGACCTCGATGGTTGGACATATTTGAAATTCCAAAAGGACATTAAAATTAAAATTTCTACTATTAACATTTTAGCTAATTTCATGGTACTTACTTCATTATCAACTAGGTACCGTATATAATAGATTTCGTGTAGTTTTTCGTATCCTAGCTCCGTGGCGACGACTTGCATCCTATTGGTGGTGAATATGCCCGCTATGGCTGGCACGTTCGCAGCCCGACTAAGCGATTCAGCTGCTTTCATCATTTCTTTGGCTATGCCTGGAATAAATTTGACTTGGCATAAAAATAGGAATTTACGTAAAACAGTGAGTAAAGAAAAGTCAGTAATATTGTGTAAGATCTTCTAAAATCAGTCTGATTCGGATAGATTAGGTTTTCTAATCTATGTCTACCCCTTTACACAAGTGGCACAATCGTTAGCAGAAGAGAATAGAATAATCAATGTATGTATTTTGTCGTTTATAACATTTATGACAATCGTAATCGTATATCAATCCCAGTTTTTCCAATCGCATCATCAGAGATAAAGAAATTTGGTCAATGCACCAGTGTCATTTCCCTAAAAAATACCCAGACCCAACCATAGATGTTAGTTATATCCAGGTCAGTCGCATACCTACTTAAATTTTATCTGAAGGTATATTAACCTCGATGACGATACCGTTGCTTCAACGCCAGTAGATAAACTTTAAAGTACCGCTTCACTTTTAGTGTATCAAATATATTAACCGGCTTCTCAATTTCGTTATAAAATGTCATCACTGACGTATACAACGGATTGTGGGTTAGTTTCACACGACTAAATGTCCGTGAAAAGGCACCTGAAACAAAACATAATAAATTTAACAAATTTGATGATCGTCATCTGGTTCGAAGGACCAAAAAGATGAACGGTCAGAAACCACGCGACTCCGTTCACCGATTGTGACAATCGATTTATGACACCCCTGTATCTACTTAATATTAGCCACGTTTTGACTTCTATTGGCACTCCAGAAGTGCCACATTTCTTTTTTTCCGGGCTCTTTTCTTACCAGATTCGGCCAGTGCCTGATTGTAAATGTAAATATGGAAGCAATAATTTTGAGGTACACCAGTATTATTTTGTGACCAACATGCGTAAATTTTTTAATTTGTTTTGATTAGAAATAGAATTTTACTAGTTGAATGAAATTTTGAAGCATTTACTATGCTAATTTTTCAAATCGATTAAGATAGGAAAAAGTGAATGCCCAGGTGGGACTCGAATCCACGATCTTTCCCTTACAGTCCCCTACTAGTCTTGTAAGGATGAGTTGGTGACAATCGAAGCCCCTACATTATACTCAATCGAGTATAATGAAGGGGCATCGATTCTATTGAACGTAACAATATTATACTCAATCGAGTATAATATTGTTACGTTCAATAGAAAAATTCAAATAATTTTGGTACATAAACAAAAACATCAATAGAAATTACAATATTAAAAAAATATTTGATGTATATTATTCCAAAGTAGGCTGCCTTTAGCAATAATCCATTAATATTTGACGTATGGTTGTCAAATGCCGAATATAAATGACAGTTATAGAATCAATTGCCAAGAGCAGGTGATCAATGTAATTTATGATATAAATTGATTACTTGGAATTTGAGAACCTCTCCTTGTAGGAGATCCTGTCAAAACCTCACCTGGTGCCTTAACAAGGCATATATCTCTTTGATCAATGAAGTCGATGAGTTTTGTTCACGTGACACGTTTTTTTAAGTAATTTCATTTGCCGAAGAGATAATTTCGATTTTGTCGATGTCCGCCATACCACATATAATATAATATAATTCTTATAGCCATACTAAGGCCACTGCTAGCCGGTTCACCGAGCCGATTGATGGAAGAACCTGTGATTTTCCTCTTGTTGATACTGATGCACGTTTTGTATTCTTCTTCTGTAGAGTTCAAATTCAATCAAATTCTTTATTTTTATAATTATGTAAGAGTAAATGTAAGAGCATGTATAAAATTAAGTAGCAGCTTCATGATGTTCAATTCTCCTTAAAACAAAGCTTACCAGCTCTTCCTAGGCGCTAGAGGAGAAGAAACAGCGCGCGGCGCAACAAACTCCACTGCAGCATTTTCGAGACGTCATTTTACAATGAGTAATTTGTTAAGACTAAATATCTACGAATGTACATTTATCTCCTATCAAAATAATTAAAAAAAAAAATTATTAAAAATATGGTGTAAATATTGTGCTGTAACTCCCCCAATCCCCCCCCCCCCCAACCCCCCTAAAAGAATCACTAACTATGCTAAGTCGATAGCATGGAAGGAGCAGTTTTTTTTTTGCGCAGATTCCTGTCTGTAATGTCACTTACTTTTGTAAAATTAGAGAAGTTTAATAAAATTAGTAGAGTCGACGACATGTCATATCACATTTTGTTTGCCCAGTGTGAGAGCGTTCTTAGAGGCACCCGTGATTTCCTCCGGTTTGCCCCGGTGTGGGCAAGTAACAAAAGTGAGCAGGTGTAAACAGATATTTGAATCCTAAGCTAGTTACTCACAGTCAGTTACAGTTTAGATGCGCCGTTATCTATATAGAAACAGAAAATAAGCGCACCTTACGTTAAGTCTGCTGTGTTGTGCCCGACGATACGATCGTAGCCCCTAATATAGATCTACCCGTATCTGCTATTTGAAATCCAATTTACGTACAAGAAATACGGCTCAAGTTATAAACGATAGCGGTAAGATGAGACCACTAGAAAAATGTGGTGAAAATAGTCGAGTTATTTTGAAATTTTGCTCCCAGTGAACATGTATTTTTTTAAGGAGTATTAAGTAACCGAAATTGCCAATTAACCCCTTAGTTAAAATTGCTTGTGTTAGGAGCTAACGATAACGTAATGGCCAGAATTCGCAACCGGGATTTCTGGATCGTAAGCCGTATTATTATATTTCATCACGATATTTCACTTAATTTCGCCTGGACTATTAGCACATATCTTACGCCTAAACATATTCTACTTGGGATTCATATTTTATCATACGAATGCACATCGCCTTAACAACTATCACAATACACGATAGTTATGGTACGAGTTTTGTGTATTTGATAGAAATTGAGATTATTTATTTGAGTGATAATCCGTAAAAAAAATCTTGTTCTGGCACAAAGTAATTTTTATCCTTCGAAGTTTAACATCGTCCGCTTTACCTTACAAATTATGCCAAGCGCAAAAACCCTATAGCTGAATCGGAATTCTTTTTACGGATGCAGTAAAAATTTAGGCCCAAAGCATCGAAGGAATCTGCCCCCTAATGTTACTGCCGTCGAACGAATCGAGTTTTATTCAACTCGATTGATACGCAAATAGATTCCAAATAGTGAAACGGAGGCTTTTGTCAATGTAAAGTTTTTGTGTTCACGAATTTGGACAGGGCTTAAGTAGGTAGCTGAATAGGTGATCAAAAAAAAGGGTTTAAGGTATAAGGATAATGGAAATGAGAGAAGAAATATTAAATTCAGCTAACCAGGTATTTCTAAAATAGTATATTTTGGCAGCTTTTATTAAATGTCTAGTTTGATGAAAAAGGTTCACCATTTTAATCATGAAAAATAAAATTACTCTTTTACATTCGGGTTCCGATGAGGCCTAAGAAGTCCTGGATTGATGTATTAAAGGGTGACATGCGTGCAATGGTCTCGCGACTATGGACGCCCAAGACCTTGAGAAGTAGAGGAGGAAAAGCCACAGTGAAAAAAAAAACATGATTATGACAATGATGTTGATGAAAATGAGTCTTTTAATTTTAAATTACAGTTTCTGTTTTTATAATTAAGTGTATCAAACCCCCACAGAGATCCTTGTGTCTAATCGATAAGGATTTCAAATATCTCTTAATCAAATGAACTGAATTGAATAAATTTATTCTGAATAAGTACTTCTAGATTATACGTAGGTATATACTACAATTTCAACAGTATTTTATTGATTATCAAGTGGAAGAGCGTGAGCTTGACTGGCTCTTTACCGGTTTTTTATAGATAAATCGTAGGACCTTAAACTTACTGTTTGAAACAATATCGATTTCATTTATGATGGTGTTCAGAACAATTGTACCTGGATGCGAAGTATTGTACTATCAATGCGATTTGGTTTATTTGGATTAATAATTTGACAAAACAAGTATTTATTCTGATGAACTATTAGTGTCATAGTCGTCACTGCTAACTGCTATATGATTAAATCATTTTGAATAATATTATCTATTCTTATATCACGTTGAAAATCGTTCAATAATATGTTTTCATTTTGTCTACAATTTTTTTTCAGTCCTCTACAGTGACTCCTGCACACGGATTTTCTAGCATTGTCAGCATCTTGCCAATGTTGAAGGGTGAGTCAGTATTGTTACGAGCGGCATGCCCATTTATTTGTGCCCAAATCTATCTTATCTTATCTTATCTTATCTTATCTAGTCTTATGACTTCATGGCCATATTCTAAGGCTGTACATAGTTCGTCAATTACATGGCATGGCTTGGCCGACTTTACCAATAACTCCACTTTCAGTAAGGTTGGACTTGCTTCCACTGCATTCCTTTCCGTATCGTCTTTCTTGTACATTTGAGTTGGTGATTTGTCAACTTACACGGAGAGGTATGGGGGCATTATCCATAAAAAAATTGAAGATTTTTTAAACCGATCAGCAATTTTTTAAACCTGTTTTTAAAAACTTCAAAATTCATCTCCTTATGGTAAATCTGGTTTGTTTTGACGTGATCGTGAGGAGGCAGTCTGGAATAAATTCTTGAGAAGTTGAGCGCGCGTGACATATAATATGGCGGGTTCCTTTTCCCAAAGGTACTTTTGAGGTAGAGGCCGCTTTACCATCGGTGCATGACCGGGAAACTGCGCATTCAACCATGTTTCGTCAATAAACACTATATTTTCCCAATCAGTAATTTTGTTTACCTGACGTAAGAATGTTACTTTCTTCAAAATAACATCGTAGCGTTCCAGTAGAATTTTCCGTTTGTTAGACTGTTTATATCTAAAGCCGATTGAATTTAAAACCTTGGACAGAGACAACTGACGTCCAGAAAATAAGCCTGCTTCATTTAAAGAACCCAATAGCTTTTTCAGTGTAGGATAATCTTTACGCGTGTAATATCCATAAATGTAGTTGCTGATTGCAGCAGCGTCAAAATTATCAACTCCAACAACATTTTTGATTCTCTTTCTTGGAGTTTGTAGTTTTTCTTTTAGAATTTCGGACACAGTCTTCTTGCCTATTCCTAATGCTTCGGAAACGCGTTCTCTCACTTGTATTATAGGTAAAAGAGGCCCGACGTCAATACATTCTCGTTCAAAATACGTGTCCTAATTTATACGTACTGATTATTATATAAGTAGTTATGTACTACAAAAGATATAAACTTAATAATGATATAAATTTGATTTAGGTACTTATTAATTCAATAATAACAAATTATGTCTAACTATACTATATACCTATTATGTAATACATAGACAAACGAAATAGAAAAGAGGGGTAGACTGCAACTTTAGGCATCGAAAAATTCCTCCCCATCGATTAAGAATGTACAAACACGTCAGATTGAAGTTCAAGAATTTGTACAAAATCGGGAGTAAATGACATAACACAACATAGTAAATAACTTTTTGAAACGTAAAATATTCGCTTAAAACACATAATTTTTAATAGAATACACTACCCATACTGTATTTATCCTTAAAGTATAAGCACGTACCAATTTAGCTGATGGCTATAAACATCGTCCAACTCGGAAAGCAGCTTGGGTCTTGAAATTCGATCACATTTTTGTCAAGTGCAATTTTGCCAAATGACTTTTGGTCAAACGGCAGGACCCCATCTGAAATACTTTGAATACGACAAGTCTCGCACCACTATTATTTACATATCAATTAATTCTTAAACCCTAGACTGTTACTAGATGTAAAGAAATTAAATAAACGCAAAAAAGATACAAAAACATCTTCAACGAAACTAGGAATTGACAACTGATTACTCAGTTTGGCTGTTGTTGAGTGAGATTATTTTTCCTTGTAAATACAAGGAAAAATATATGTTCATCAAACATCCATTTCATGATTTTCTTGACACACTATACACACATATACTCACGCCTGTAAATCCCTGAAGGGTAGGTAAGGTAGATAGGTAGAGGTGTATTAACACCCACATTTTGCCAGCTATGATTTTCGGTCCTATGGGCAGTTTGTTTCCTGTCAGAGGGAGAACAGCCCTATCTCTTAGTTGCCTCCTACGACCGGGAACCAACACGGAATGTTTTAGTATTATTTTTTTTAAATTATAATACGTTTTATTTATTTTTTTCATAGCCTTTGTGGCGTGGCGGTAGCCGCGATAGTGAACGCGGCCACTGCGCAGGAGGCGCGGGTTCGATTCCTGCTCAATGCAAATATTTGTATGCATGAATATGGGTATTTGCATTGGTCTGTGTGTTTCTACGTAGGAGTTTCTATCTAGGTATGTAGGAGGTAGGACACGCCGGTATTTCCGTCCAATTGAGCAGACCGACTGGGAACCTTCGCCCTACAGAATACCGCGGCCATAATAACCTCGTGTTGTGTTCCCGACGGTGAGTAGGGTAGCCAGAGGTCACTGGAGAGTTTTTGTGCTGTCGGTGGGAAGACCGAAGGCTACTTCTGCGTTGTCTTCTATACTGACAGCACCGAAACTCACCGTCTTTACAGGATCGGCAGCACAAGTGTGACTCCCTTGGTGTTGCATACGGCCACGGTAAAAACTTTCCATCTGGTGGACCGTGTGCTTGACTGCCACCTCAGTGGTATAAAAAAAATATAGTGTAAATGTCGCCGCCAACTAGCTTAATCAGCCGTCCAATTAACTGCCTGGGCAGTTATCTAAATGGCGCCATTCAATTAACGGCCTGAATGATATTCAGCGGTCGCGTTTATTACATCATTTAATAACCTGGCTTTCCGGGATAGAAAATTATAAACATACATCCATATAATTTCACCTCTAAATCCCTGCGGGGGTAGACAGAGGGATATTCACAGAAAATTAGTGATAGTTTCATTGTGATAGCTGCGCAATCCGACTTGGTTAGGTTAGGTTAGAAGGCTAATGCGAGAGCGGAGCGAAGCGTAGTGGTTATTTTTTTATAACAACGCAGAAATAAGTAATTTTTCTAACTGTTTAATCATGAATCAGTGTATAGGTTCATGTGTTTAACTAAATGGCTAGGCAAGTAGTTTAACGTCATCGATCCGAGCTTTTTGCCTAGCCGTTTAATTAAATGGCTGAACACCATTCAGGCCGTTAATTGGACGGCGGCGTTTAGTTTACGGCCTAGGCAGTTAATTAAACGGCTGATTAAGCTAGTTGACGGCGCATATATATATTGACCAAAAAAAGTATCTAATTATATTATCCGTATTCTAGATTCCAAAACACAAAGTTAAGCAATGCTTACCATGGATCTAGAAAGCGTTGTATGAAATGTTGTGGAACATTATGTGGAGTATTTATTATAATCACATATTATGGTAAAATTAATCCCATCAGAATAACAATACTTTTCAAAAATATCGAAAAATTCTCAACTCAATCTCTCAATCAAAGTCTCAACTCAATAGTTCTACCATAAAAAGTTATGAGATCCATGTAATACCAAGTCGGTTATTAATTTTATTCAGTCCCTACATAAGGGACCTTCTGTCTTAAGTTGTTATGTAATTATCTAACCTAACTACATTTTATAGTAAACATGTCAATATGAAATATCTGTAACGGGTTTTAAATAAATATATTGACTCGGCAATCGCATGAAAACACCAATATATCGCACAAGTAATAATATAAACGTAGTTATACATAATATTAAAACGAAGATTAAGAAACTTTAATTCGTTATATTTTTTAAACTACTGATTCAAAATGATTGAAGTTTGAAATATACCGTGTTTATACAATGCCTGAATGGTTGCTGAAAATTTAGGCTTCTACTTATCCACAATGAAGTTATAGAGGGTCGTAAATGGCCTGCATTGCTTCGAGAAAAGAATCGTCTTTGCTCGGCTTGGCAGCCGTGCCCCCAAATATTTCTTCGCAAGTAATCATTGCATTTAATTAAAATTAACGTCTTATCAATCTTCTAATGTATTGGCATATACACATATAATAAATACCTACTTTAGTTTTATATACTTAGTTTTTATACACACCGTACCTACTGGGTAACATCCCTAGTATTTAGAAGACAAAAGGATTCACTGTCATAATCTAGAAATGACGTTCAGTTTTTTCGGAACAGGAACTGCCACATGCATTTTGAACTACATATAAAATGTTAAGGAATTGTGCAGTTCTAAATTTGAAATATTTTTTTCCTCCGTTACAAGATTACGTTGTCGAATATTAATGAAACGCCAAATGTGGTTTTTATGCGTGATCCGTATAGTCTACCGTAGAGAAGAATTTAACTACTATTACACTGTCACTCCACTCCTTTGGAATGGAACTAAATAGGCCGATAGAACTTCGATATCGCCAACTGGTTGTGGAGGTCAGATGGCAGTCGTGACACAGTTAGACTGGAAAACAAGACTCTGAGGTAATGTAAGAATGTACTTAAATAATAGGTCGTAACATATGAAATTGCCGTTTGATTGAAGAAATTGGAGGAAACCCAATTTGCAGTACTATAAAAATAAAACATGTTTGCATTTTTTTTAAGAATGACACATTCAAATTTTATGTTTTTTTTTTGTGTATGAATGAGACAACATTAAGCTAACAGCAACTTATATTATATTTTTGAAACGTGACAGCTGTAATAAAGTTATACGAAATTTATCATCAAAATGTATAGCATTTAGGAAGTACTGTTTTTGAAGATCGAATTTAATTTATCAAGCGGCCAATAAAAACCAAAATTCAATACAACGTTATAAAATCTGGAAATCAACTTTCAATGAAAGTATACATAATGAAAATAGCTATTATATTACAGGAATAATGAACTCTTGAATCAGTAAGAAAATTTCGGCAATTACAAATGTAAGGACCTAATATGTGGTCAACGTGTATAACAAAAATATGCATAACTGCATAAGAGTATATGTATGTAAGATTTTACGATGAACAAAACGATTCATACACACTTTTCTCTTGTATCCTCATTATGAGCACTCCAACCAGCTTGTCAGTGCCTTCTTTTACCGCTGCTATGGACATCTTGTCTTTCATCCATATTCTCACGTTGTGTACAAACTCGTCTGTCGCTTCTTTATCTTCAACCAACTTGACTGATCTGTAGGTTATCTGAAATAGTTGATAAAATTTCAATAATCGTTTTACGAAAGTAAAGCGAGCGATAATGTCGTTTTTGCAATGCGTTTCGTTACACACGACTAAGTACTGTATTATCGTCCAGTAAGTCAATGTCAATTGACAGTTACTTATATCGGTTCAAAGTAGGACACAAAAAGTACAGGAAAGTATGCGTCCTTCTTATTATTTATTAGTATTCACAAAGTACAATGTTTGACAAAAAGCCCTTACGCGTTTGTCTAGGCAACCGCGGTTATATTCGACTCGGGCTTATAACTATAAATTTAAGTCCCTATCTATTTCGACTCGATACAAATCAATTCTTCTTTTTAAATACTCATTTAACTTATACACTAGGGGTGCTCGTTGGGTAACCTCCACGTCGGTCTCTCCGTTTCTTCCCCCTTTGGACCACGGTCCTGGGGAGCGGAAGCGGGGGGGCTGGTGCACCCTGGACAACGGCTAACAGACTCCTACCTTGGGAGTTCTGTTGGCCATTGACAAATAACCCAACGGCTGACCTCACGAGGAGGTCGTGGGATGGCGGGCCTTCAAGGCCCGCGGGAAGGGGTCCGTAGGACACCCTTCCATTCCAACAGCCCTTTTAAGGGGTAGGTGACCCCATTGCACGAGGGGGTCGTGGTATGGCAGGCCTGCAAGGCCCGCGGGGAGGGATCCGTAGGGTTCCTCCCACCTCAACAGCCCTTTTCAGGGCTAGCCGTCGCTCCCAGTACCTCTCTGCTTTAGCAGAGGAGACATGGGAGAGGCGACGGGATCCGTAGGATCCGGGGACGGGTCGGCCCACTGCTCGCGCAGGGGCTGACGGGCATTCGTGCCTCCGTCGGCGTTGGGAGAGTTGGCTACTCCCCCGCATCGCGTAACCTCCGAAATATCGACAACGACCTGAGTGCTAGCCACACTCGGGAACGCCGATATCCTGGAGGCCGTGGGACTTGCCTTAATTGGCCGGCCTGCGACAAGGAAAAGTCTGAAAACCCGACAGCGAAGTCGCTTAAAACCTGTGGATACCTGGGGACCTCCACAGTATGTACCCCGCTTCCTGGAATGGCCGTCACCCAGGAAGTGTAATTAGAGCGGTTCTACTCGCGGGACATCATGGAAGAATCTAGTAAAAACCAAAAAACCAAGCGAAACAGTCTGCGCGGAGGTCGCGCAGCACCAAGACGCGGAGGTCGCGTCCCAAGCGGTGTCGGAGAACTTCGACACCGCCGACAGCCGGGACAGAAGCCCGGTGGGTCTAAGGACCCGAAAATCGAAATGGCGTAAGAGGAGCGCCAAAATCAAAAATAAAGTCCCTACCCGACCGAGGACAGAGTCCGATGCCGAGCGCACGCTCACCGACTCGTCCTCTAGCAGCAGTCACAGTGGCGACGAAATGCTGCGCCCACCCCCGCCCAAGCTGGTGGCGGTTAGCCGCCAAAAGGCGCGGGGTGGTAAAAAGGTTGCCTCCCAAACCCGTCCATCGCGGGCCTCTGCCCCGGAGGAAGTAGTGGCGCCGCCGAGTTCCTCCACCTCGGCGGCGCCCTTGCCCTGTGCCGGCGACAGCACCTCCATAGAGGTGATGGAGGCCCTGAAGAGCCTTGCCAAGGCCCAGACCGGGGCTATGAAGCCGGAGGAGGACCGGCTCATGCGGGTGACGGTGCGCCTCGTCGAGCACTACAACCTGCTCAGGGCGGAGCTGGCCAGCGCGCAGCTCGAGCGCGCTGAGCTCGGTAGGCAGCAGGTTGCGATGCTCGAAGAGAGTGCGCGGCAGGCGGCGGAGTACCGCAGCGAGATGGCCAAGATGGCGGCCGAAATATCGGCGCTGCAGGAGGCCATGCCGGACGAGCGCGTGACGACGCCGCCATCTCTGGCGCCGCGGTCGCCGCCGTCGCCGCCGTCGCCGCCGGTGCGGTCGAGGTCGCCGTCGGTGCGGCCGAGACTGCCACCTCGGGCGCGGCCGGGGTTACCTATCTTAATCCCGAATTTTAATATTCCGAATATCATAATCCAGAAAACGTTTGACCAATTTTTCATAATCCCGGTTTTTCAAATTCCGAAGTTTTATTTGCCATATAATCGAAACTCCGAATTTCATTTGCCGATTTATTCATTTGTAAGACGTTTTATAATCCAGACGAACGAGTTCCAGACACACGAAATCTAAATGCACAAAATCCAGATGACCGTAATCCATATGCACGAAAGCCCAATTTTTAAAACACTAATTTTTGAAATGCAATTAATTGATATCCAGTTAATTGATATCCAGACAAACAATATCCAGATTTATAAACCTAAAACTAAACCTCATTTGGCGTCTACTAACTACAATTGGAGACCTACTAAACAAAACACACGTTGCCTTAAAAAATATATGTATGCATGTAAGCAAACAAGCATGCATGCAGGCAAGCTGGCGACCAAAAAGACAAGCATGCAGGCATGCAGGCAAACAGGCAAGCATGCAGGCAAGCAGGCAACGCTCGCTTCCGCAGCTTTGGCGACCAGCCTCAGCCGTTCCAGCTCGCCCGGGCGCCCGAGCTTGCGTCTACAAGGTCGACGGAGCCCCGCTACGCGGGGCTCCTACTTCTGGGTGGTTTATAAAAAAATAACCACGAAGGCCTAATGCGGGAGCTTCGCTACGCTCCGCTCCCGCATTAGCCTTCTAACCTAACCTATCCGAGTCGGGGTAATCTGAGTCGGGGTGTTAAAATTGTAAATGTTACAGTTAATAATAAATGTGATTTGGAACATTATAAAGGTGGTTTAATATTCTTTAAAAAATAATTCTACAGTTTGATAAGTTTGTTAAACAAAAAATTGTGATTAAAAATTCGTTCAATTGTGTTTCTGTGAAATATGTTTCATTGTAGGAAATTGTTTTTGAAACAATAATATTCGAAATAAAAATATAAGAACCAAATATTATCTGAAGCATTTTCTGTGAAACGAAATTCTATGAAATTTCTTTCTACGAAATAAGGGGCGCCCGTCCCTCCGCGCCTCCGGTTCTTAAATAATACTCTAGTGTAGGGCAGACAAGTACCACGGCGAGTCGGGTCAGGTGTGGTACGCAGTGTTCACGAGCTCGCTTTCCTGATTCATTGATTATACCTGCATACAAAACTGTTCATGCAGGACATGGAAAACAATAATTTAAACAAAATTATAAAGTCTTCCATTATATTAAGTGAAATTATTTATGTCTTAAGTGAACGTTAGATTTTTTATTATTATATCAACCGTTACACACCCTAAATGAATCGTATAAATTTACTGATTTTTACTATACCTGTATAAAGTTTAGCTGGTACACGATTTGTATGGGAACCGAATAAAAAGATTATGAAAATTTGGTAATAGTTTATTTGGAAAATGATACGATGGGAACCAAAAAAGAATATTCTGAGAATCTGGTATAACTATATTTGGATTATGACAATATGGGAAATAAAAAAATACTATTTGAAAATTTGGTTTTAGTGCACCTGGAAATTGATTCATCTGGGAAATGAAAAACGGAATTATAGAAAGTTGTCATTCATTACATCTGTCTTTTAAAAGTTCTACCAACCGTTTTCGGGGTTTTAAGATTCGGGTAACAGAAATTCGATATTTCAATAGGTTACCCGCGGCCGGTGTCACTGGCGCCACCGCCGCCGCCTGTACCGGCGCGTTTACCGGCCCCGCCGCCGTTACCGCCGCGTCTGCCGGCCCCGCCGAGCCTGCCGGCCCCACCGCCGCCGGCGCAGCCGAGGCCCACCAATCCGGTGGAGGCCTGCATGGCGACGATGGCCGCAATGGAAAAGCGGCAGGCGGCGCACGAGGAATGGACGCGGAGTTGTCTGGAGGCCATTATGGACTCCATCCGTCGTCCGCCCCTGGCGCCGCCGAGTGGGGGCTACGCCGGAGCAGTAAAGCGGGGCCCCAACCGTACGGTGACGGCGGGGACCTCGCAGGAGTCGGCCCGTGGCGTGCCCACTGCGCCTGCTGCTCCGGCCGCTACCGCCGCCTCAGCCGGGAGCGCCCAAGCCAAGGGCAAGGGGAAGGGGAAGACGTCCCCGGTCCCAGCCCCGGCCCCGGCTTCGGCCCCGACTGCCTCCAGCAGCTGTGCACCGGCAGGGGGCTGGGAGGTGGTCGGTGAGGCCAAGAAAAGTCGGAATGCCCGCAAAAAGGCAGCCAAAAGGGCCAAGAAGGCCCAGGCTGCTGCGAAGGGAGCGCCGGGAAGGCTGCGCGTCCCCCGTACCACCGCTGTCGTCTTAACGATGACACCGGAGGCGACGGAGAGGGGCGTGCAGTACGTGGACCTGGTGAAACAGGCGAGGGGCCTCATTGATATGAGGGCCCTCGATGTGGCGGGGACCCTCCGAGTGACACACACTCGGACCGGTGCCCGTCTCATCCACGTCCCTGGCGCCGCCAGTGGTCCCAAGGCCGATGCCATTGCGGCTAGGCTGAGAGAGACGCTGGATGCGGCCGACGTCCGGGTGTCCAGGCCCACCAAGTGCGCAGAACTGCGCATTTCGGACCTGGACGACTCCATCACGGCCGAAGAAATTCGGACCACCGTGGCGGAGGCCGGGGGTTGCTCCCTGGAGGCGGTTAAGGTCGGAGCGATTCGCTACGGCCGTCGCGGACAGGGGGCAACAGTTGTCGGCTGCCCCATCGCGGCAGCTCAAAAGGCTGCCGAACAGAAGGTCCTCGCGGTAGGCGGCGTTGTGGGAGTCCGGGTACGGCTCCTGCAGGCTCGGCCGGACAGGTGCTTCAGGTGCCTGTCGGCCGGCCACGTGGGTGTGCAGTGCAAGGCGGAGGTGACGGTCGGCGACCGTTGCTTCCGCTGCAGCCAACCCGGTCACAGAGCCGGTACTTGCGAAGCTCCGCCGCACTGTTTCAGGTGTGCGGCGGAGGGCAAGCCGGCCGACCATAGGGTTGACAGCAAGGCCTGCACCCGCGGGGAGCCGCTGCCGCGAGGCGGACGTTCCGCCAACGGTTCGGTGCGGGATGCGGAGATGGTTCCATAATGGATCCCCAGCTCCGCATCCTGCAGGCGAACGTGGGCCACGGTGTCCATGCTCAGGCCCTTCTGCTCCAGAGCATGGCACAGTGGTCCATACACGTCACCGCTGTCGCCGATCCATACACTCACCGGCCCCTCGGGCCCGCCTGGGTGGTCGACCTGGATGGATCGGCGGCACTGGTGCATAACGCCGCTGCGGGTGCCCCTCCCCTTGTAGTGATCGCAAGGGAGCATGGCATCGTAGCGGCGCGTGTTGGGGAGATTGCGGTCGTGGCCGTTTATCTCACGCCGGGGTCACACCGACTCATCGGGCAGTATCGGCGGTCGCTGGAGCGGCTGACCGACGTCGTCAATGCCTGTACGCTTCGCCCGGTTCTTGTGCTCGGGGACTTCAACGCCTGGTCTCAGGCCTGGGGTTCCCGGCGCACGAACGCGCGGGACAGGGCTCTGGAGAGCTGGGCCGATTCTCTCGGCTTAGTTCTCCAGAATCGCGGGGCCGAAGCCACGTATGTGGGCACGTTTGTGGCGGGGGAGCGCAGGTCGATCATAGACCTTTCATTCGCGAGCGCTTCCCTGTCACTCCGCGTGCGGGACTGGCGTGTCGCCGTGGAGGTGGAGACACTATCGGATCACCAATACGTTCGGTTCGATGTCTCCCCTCCTGCGGGTGATGCGCCGGTCATATCGGCCCAACGCGAGCCGCGCTGGGTGTTGGGGCGACTGAATCGGGAGGACCTCCTGGAGGCCGCCATCGTACAGGCCTGGGCCATTGCGCCGGACAGGCTTGTCGACATAAACGATGAAGCGGCCTGGTTCCGGGAGGCCATGACACGGATCTGCGATGCGGGTATGCCTAGGGCTCCAGCCTATAATCCGAGGCGTCGGATCTACTGGTGGAATGCGGAGATCGCGAGGCTGCGTCAAGCCTGCGTGATCACTCACCGCCGGTGGGCTCGACTCCGTAGGAGGCGTAGCCGTCCCGCAGATTCGGAGCCCCAACTGGCGGAGCTTCACGAGGGATACAGGGAGGCCCGGAATGCCCTCCGAGCGGAGATCAAGCGGTCGAAGGCCGCTTGTTACCGGGAGCTCCTGGAGACGCTGGAGCGGGACCCATGGGGGCGGCCTTACCTTATGGTAAGAGAAAAGCTGCGCCCCCGGGCCCCTCCGCTGACCCAGGTGCTCGAACCGGCCCTGCTCGGAGGTGTGGTGGAATCCCTGTTCCCGGCGCGAGCGGAACATGTTCCGCCGCAGATGGCTCCGCCGCCTCGGTCGCCTACGGCGCCCGGTGCGGTGATTGACGACGACGTGCCCGAGGTCACTTGGGTAGAACTAGAGCTGGCGGTGCGAAGGCTGAGAGCCAAAAAGAACACCGCCCCGGGACCCGACGGCATTCCAGGCCGCGCTTGGGTCCTAGCTCTAGGGGAAGACGGCCTCGAACCCCGACTGAGAGGGTTCCTCAGCGCATGTTTGGAGCGGGGCCAGTTTCCGAAGATGTGGAGGACGGGGAAACTAGTCCTCATACACAAGAAGGGACGCCCGGCGGACGAGCCGTCCGGGTACCGGCCCATAGTGCTGCTCGACGAGGTGGGCAAACTCTTTGAAAGAGTTATTGCCAAGCGCCTCGTCGAGCATCTCTCTAGAGTGGGGCCGGACCTGGCGAACACCCAGTTTGGGTTCCGCCGGTGGCGTTCCACTGTGGATGCCATCATGCGTGTGAGGACTCTGGCGGAGGATGCAGTCGCCCGGGGCGAGGTGATGTTGGCGGTGTCCTTGGACATCTCCAACGCCTTCAACACCTTGCCCTGGAGTTGCATCAGGGAGGCACTCGTGTATCACGGTGTGCCTCTCTACCTCCGCCGCATAGTCGGGGCTTACCTGACGGAGAGAGCCGTCGTCTACCCGAGTTCGACCGGAGTCGGTAGGCGTGAGATGTCGTGCGGTGTTCCGCAGGGATCGGTCCTGGGGCCGTTACTGTGGAACATCGGTTACGACTGGGTGCTTCGCGGTGACTTCGCGTACGGTGCCACCGTCACGTGTTATGCGGACGACACGCTGGTGACGGTGGGCGGGGCTACGCACCGCGAGGCAACCCTGAGGGCCACGACCGCGGTTGGTCAAGTCGTCGAACGGATCCGGCGGCTGGGTCTCGAGGTGGCTCTGCACAAGTCCGAGGCCATGTTCTTTCATGGTCCTCGGCGCAGGCCAGGCCCGGGAGCCAGCCTTACAGTGGGAGGCACTCCCATCTACATCAAGCCCCAGCTGAAATACCTGGGGCTCGTGCTTGACGGTCGATGGGACTTCGGACAACATCTCCGAAGCCTGCGCCCCAAGTTGGTCACCACGGCGAATGCCCTGAGTCGGCTGTTGCCCAACTTGAAGGGCCCAGGGGCCTCCTGCAGGAGACTCTACGCGGGTGTCGTGCGGTCCATGGCCCTATATGGGTGCCCCGTGTGGGCGGACACTATGGGGGCCAGATTCCTGCCTCTGCTCCGTACGGCGCAGAGGACGATGGCCTCCAGGGCCATCAGGGGATACCGCACGATATCCTTCGAAGCGGCGATTCTCCTGGCCGGATCGCCACAGTGGATCCTGGAAGCGAGGGCCCTTTCGGCACTATATCGGTTCCGAAAGGAGGCGCGGGAGCGGGGATTCGATCCCGAGCCCGAGGACATTCGGGCCGAGAAATCCCGGCTCCATCGGGACATGGTGGCCGAGTGGGAGCGACGACTTGGGCAACCACGCGCAGGGCACGCCGTGATTGCGGCGGTAAGACCCATCATGGGGGAGTGGCTAGAGAGGCCACACGGGAGCCTCTCGTACCGTCAGACGCAGGTTATCACCGGGCACGGTAGCTTCGGGCGGTATCTGCATCTGATGGGTATTGAGCCAACGCCCGAGTGCCATCACTGTGACGCGAGCGTGGACTCGGGGCTGCACACGCTCACCGAGTGTCCGGCGTTTGAGGCGCCGAGGCGGGAGCTTGTGCAGGCCCTGGGGGTGAGAGTGCTCACGCTCTCCACCCTGCTCGCGGCGATGGTCCGCTGCGCATATGCGTGGGCGGCCAGCGCCTCTTTCTGCGAGCAGGTCATGCTCGCGAAGGAGACAGCGGGACGGGCGCGGCGCGATGAGCGAGAAAGACTCGCGGACATCGCTGCACGCGCCCGAAGGCAGCTCGGGCGTCGGAGGGCGCTAACCGACCTCCGCCCCCCATGAGCGCGGGCCTGAGGGTGACGGGTGGAGCCGCCCGTCACCCTAGCAGAAGCAGGCCACGGCGGCGGCGCGCATCGTAGGACGTTGCGCGCCTCCCCACACCGGGGTTGAGTCGGGGACGGCGTGGTCCCCACCTCCCGAGGAGGGCCAGACCGAAAGGGATGGCCCTGGGTCAGCCGGGGTGCGAGGGATATGTCGCAAGACAACCTCACCTTCGGCCTTTCTTCTTCTTCTGGGGATTTCCCGCACGTAAAAAAAAATAAAGAAAAAATAAAAAAAATAAAAAAACTTATACACTAAGCGAATGTCATTTCAAACACATTGCATTACACTTTTTCTATTTAAGTAGTATGTATTGTGGAGTCGGGGGTACGACTTTTTTGCCGTAACATTGATATTTATTGGGAAAAACACTTCATTCCTACACGAGCTTTTTAAAAGGGGATTTTACGCGAGGTTTTTTTTTAATTTTATACAATACTCGTTTCAGAGGACCACGGCAACTAGAACACTTCTCTTCAAATCTTGAGTTTCCGGAGTCTTGCTGGCTTCCACCGAAGCCCTCACGTCAACTGACAGGAACGGTGCCGCTTCTCATTTTTTTCCTATTTTCTCAATTTCAACTTATTTTTTTATTCGTATGATTTATTTTTAAATCGTTGACATATGATGTCCAGGCAACTACTAGTAATATCTGCCACGGCGGGCGGATATCACAGTATTAACAATTTCAAGTACCGAATAAATATATACAGGGTGTATTTTTGAAACGGGGCAGTAAGGGCAAGTACCTTAACCGTTGCAGTTACAGCAAAACGTTCTTAAAAGACCTTCCCTAACTTTTTGGGACATTTTGAACTGCATTCACAGATTTTGTAAAAAACTTACAGTTAGCAAAAAAGATGCAAAAAGTTCAAAATTTTTTTTTTATGCCAATCGATTCTATTTCATGTGGGGATCAAAAAACTCTATAGGACTATTTTAGCTTTCAGTACTAGAAAAGACAGAAATCGCCAAAGACCTTTCCCATACATTTCGTACGGAAATATGATAAATCAACTCGAAACTCATAGGTCAGGTAAAATTTTGAACTTTTTTAAATAAAAAAAATCATTTAAACATTTAAGAAATTGGTTTATGAAATAAATTGCTCAAAATGATTTCCATTTTCACGAATACATAAGTCTATCCTTTTTTGCACTGAACGAATGGCGGCTAATAATGTTCTGGGATGAATATTACGTAAAATGGTCATTAATGCATCCTTGAGCTCTTGAACACTGGCGTACGTCGTCTTATACACCTCGTTTTTCACGAAGCCCCATAAAAAAAATCAAGTGGTGTTAGATCGGGGCTACTGTGTTGGACCATGTGTACCTATCCACTGTGTACCGAATAGGCGGCTCAAATTGGAACGTGAAAGGTGTCTGTTATGTGGCGGAGCACCATCTTGTTGAAAATGAACTTTTCGCAATTCCGACAGGGGCCATTCGTCCATCTCGTTTTCAAGATGGTGTGAAATGACTTCATTATACATGGCAGAATTCAGTTTCCCTTCATAAAATTCCACCATTATGACTCGATTGGACATTATACCACACCAAAAGTTGAATGAGAAGCGAACCTGATTATGACTTGCCGTAACTCTTAGTGGATTTTCTTTGGACCAATAGTGGTGATTTTTTCTGTTGTACATACCGTTATTGGAAAAATTCGTTTCGTCTGACCACAGTATGTAATTTAAAAATTCATGATCTCTGCTTATTTTTCCTCTTAGCCATCTGCAAAAAGTAAGCCTTCGAACATCATCACCCGGATGTAACACTTGAACTATGCGCCCATATCGATAGCACTTGTAGCCGTATTTCTTCCATATCTTTATCACAAGGGAGTGGGATACACCTACTTCAAGGGCGACTTGCCTGGACGATACCTCTGGATATGCTTCGACATAAGTTAGAACCGCAATCTCCGTGTCCATGTCCACACGAGGCTGCCGCTTTCTTTTGAAAGAACCCTGCAATTCCAGGTTTTTCAAAAGATTTGTAATAACCTTTCTTGTTGGCACATGCCGCAACGGATACTTAGTGCGGTACCACACTAATGCAGCTCCCGCATTTCGATTATTGACAAAATACGCTTCTAATAAGTCAATTTTTTCACGATTAGAAGACATTTTAGCGAAAATCCTTAATTAATAACTCATACGAAGTTTCTCAGCTGAAACTAAGAATAACACACAGATTTTCGAATCAAATTCGAAATTTGAGGGTAAAAAATCTTTTTATTTACTTTACAGTCAATTCTACCCACTTCCTGGCCATAACAAAAAGTTAGACCATCGTAGAAATTTGTTTCTGTTGCCGAAATGTATGGGAAACGTTTTTGGCGATTTCTGTCTTTCCTAGTACTGAAAGCTAAAATGGTCTCATAGAGTTTTTTGATCCCCACATGAAATAGAATAGATTGGCATAAAAAAAAATTTTTGGACTTTTTGCATTTTCTTTGCCAACTGTAAGTTTTTTACAAAATCTGTGAATGCAGTTCAAAATATGTCAAAAAGTTAGGGAAGGTCTTCTAAGAACGTTTTGCTGTAACTGCAACGGTTAAGGTACTTGCCCTTACTGCCCCGTTTCAAAAATACACCCTGTAATGATAAACTACATGAATTCCTTAAATTTAATCAAATATAGAAATGTGAGTTGGTTGTTCTATTTCGCGTTTTATATCCTATCCTAATGCATAATGGTAATAAAACAGACATCGCAATACCGCGCACGGTAATATCGTGTCTGTGTGTTTTGAAGCTTTAATCGTTCAAATTAGTCGTACAAATTGTTGATACGCATATAGCGAACGCGAATATAACAAAACAAAATGTTAGCGTGGACTAGTCAGTTTTTCAATGCATATCAAAGTCATACACGCAAATAGACAATGAATAGTATAAACGTTTACAGAGTGAATTTTATTGGTTTACTAGCTGTTGTCTGTAGTTCCGCCCGCGTGGAATACTAAAATGGTCATCAAGCTTTCTGAAATATTCAAATTTTGTCGAAACGGAAACACCTCTTGTTTCAAAAAATATAATAAGGTACACCAGTTTATCACTAAAACACTATTACCATGTTAGTTATCTTAGTCTAAGGCCCATATTCGAGAATGCCACTCAGCTCGAACTCGATTTATCTGAGAAAAGATTGTATAAACATATTGACAAATTCGACAGGTTGTCTGGCAGATTATCTATACAATTTTTCCTCAGATAAATCGCAATTCAGCTGAGTGACAATCTAGAATAATATGGGCCTTAGTATCTGGTAAAGGTTATTTTATTGGAAACCATGTATTTTATTTTCTGTTTATACATAAAATTGTACTCATTCAAGTATTTTAATCAAATCAACAAAGCCGAGAAGGCTTTGAAAGGAATTTTCGAAATTGGACACAAATTGAATGGAGTTGGCGCTATTAATAAAGTTTAAAAGAGGCTTATTAAAGTGAAAAAAATAATATCTTAAAAGTATTTTTCAATTATTTATCCGTGCCGAAATATCTAGGGGTAGGGTGCTATTGCGTTCAGGTCCACGACGACGCGTATTATAAGCGTTTTAGGTTTGGGCAGCGATCCAGAGGGAAAAAGACAGAGTTATATTACGCGTATAGCGCCATCCCTCTCCGCCTCTGCAGCTTATGCGCGTTGTGGCAGGCGTTGATTTTGTACCTAGGTTATTGAAAGCAGTAGCTACATAAACAATGCAGTGCATATTCATGTGAAAGTAGAGTATGCAATAACTTGAGAAGATGATAGGTGTACATTTTAAAAGTAAATAATTATATTATAAAACCTCAAAATAATATATCAAAACAATAAGAATACAAGTTTCATGGCATCTTAAACCCTACAAAAACGCTTAAAACGCGATTATTCACACTTAATTTCGGCACAAATCAACCAGTTGTAAATAACATTAACCCTTCTCTCAGTGGAACCCCCGCCAATATCCAGCCAGTTTGTTTTCGACCCACTTTTTTCGCCGGCACAAAACATCTTAATTAAGTAAATTAAGATTTCCGAACGACCGATTCATCTTTTTTGTTGCCTCTTAATTAAATACTCGGGTTCGGACAGACTGCCACAACTATATTTCTTGCACAAGAAATTTCACAACTTAACTCGGGCACGAATTGCAAGGAAAAACGGATTTCAAATTTTTTATCACATTCTTAAAAATAAAAGTGTCACGCCTATTCATGGCTTCGCACAAAAAAGCGATCAAGTGCGAGTTGGACACGCCCATGAAGGGTTCTTGCTGCTAAGTAACATAATATAAAAGTTCTTGTAGTTCGTTGTTACTTTGATCGATGTTTTAATAATAGTGTAAGGTTTATGATTTATGATGTATAAAATAATACTACTTACTATATCACGTTTATCATACATACACGATAGTTTTATCATTCTCTTATTTTAGAAGTTACAGGCACACATCCATTTTACCATTTTGGAAGCTATTCAGCTGTTCAGTTTATAAAAAAATGATATTAGAAACCTCAATATCATTTTTGAAGACCTATCCATACCCCACACATATTATAAATTTTGAGTTTCCGTTCTAAGCATGGGGAACCCTCAAAATTTATTCTATATTTTTTCTGGTTCAGGTTCAGGTTCACAGAATAAATCTACTTACCAAGTTTCAACAGTTTCGGAAAAATGTGGCTGTGACATACGGATGGACAGACATACAGACCTGACGAATCTATAAGGGTTCCGTTTTTTGCCATTTGGCTACAGAACCCTAAAAAAGCACTAAAATTGATTGCGGCTATACTGTGACTATTATTCTCGTAAACTTACTTTGTACGGTTTGTGGCCGCGTGGTTCCCGGCAGAGTAGAATTTGGGCCACCCCTACTCTTCCCATGTGGTGTCGTACAAGGCGACTAAGGGATAGGGCTGATTAACTAACTATCAGACAGATATACAGCCCAGACTCAGCTTCAGATGCGTGGCTCGAGTCAACAATAGTGCTCGGAATACGGCAATAGGCTCACCACCTACAGTCCATCAAATCTAAGAGGTACCGTTTGACGTTTCATATTTTTCAAACCGAAACAACTTTGTTCATACGTACATTATTCAGTTTCGATAACCTTTTTCATAAAACCATGAATTTAGAAAGATTTCATTATTGTATCTAAAAATGTACAATTCTTAATATCTAAATGTAATTGAAAACTTTCAAACAAAGCAAAATAACACATATTTACACAGTAAATAATTTCTAATAGTTATATTCTTGACCGCATTACAAAGTTACGTAGTTAGGTCACTGCACGTAGTGTTGCGACTCTTCGGATACACTTGTATGCAAAAAAATCGTTTACATATACGAAAAGTCGAATGTATTATTTACAAATTACACTTGACAACCAAACAAATATTTTTTCATGTGAATGGGATTTATCTCACATATTACGATTACATAACTAAATAGTTATGTAATCGTAAAATATGAGATAAAACCCATTCACCAAAAATACGTATTTATAAATCAAATATATTTGCTTCTTTAAAAAGTTATCGAAAGCGATTTGTCGATTTTTGATTTTCGCGCCCAAATAAGTCGGGGTTTCTCGCGCTAACGCTGTCGAAATAGTAAATGGAGTCAGGGATAGTGTTTTTTACATTTATTTTTGTGTATGATAGTATGGGTTTGCATATTACAGAGAAATAAACAAATTTTTAACAAGCACATCCATTGATTTTACAATTACAATTTTTTCTTCTAAGTCTTATTTCTACGTCTAAAACTAATAAAAATAAGGTATGTAGACCCCATTCACAAAAATGTTGTTGCCTGATGTTATAAATTAACGACGTTACTGCGCGACCGCATAATGCACTGAATACACAGATACCCTAAAATAAATTAATTTAATTATTTTTAGGTCAATAGGCAAAATCGCAGGTGTCCAAGTCTCTACAAATTTTTTTTTCTGGCAACACTGCCAACTACAAGCGCACGCGGTCCGCTCGGTCGGTTCGGCGTCAGCAGTCTCTCGCCATCTTGGAAGCTGACTGTGCGCGTACTTGCTTTCTCGTTTGTGTTTTACAATTTGTGACTTGGCTATTACTTTTATGGACTGATCATTCTTTATCCGTTTACCTTGGCAATATTTATACTGGACTCCGAACTAAGCAAGTGTTTATTAATAATGTCGAAAAGAGGACGTACTTTGAACAGCCAGGCTCGTGAATTGGTGGTGAAATTACACGAGTATTTTGAGCGTGAATCTCAAAATGGTGGACTTCTACTGCCAGTTACACAAGTTCGGGATCGCGTCGGTGAAGCTCTCGGTATTGGTAGCCGCACCGTTGGCAAAATATTAAGTGAAAAATATGGGCCTTCGGGGAGTGACAGTAACGTACTTCACACACCGAAAAAACGAAAAAGAAATAAACCTGTGACAGGCATCGATGAATTCGATAGTCATGCTATTAGAAACCATATATACGGGTATTTTACAAGAGGCGAATTTCCAACATTGGCAAAGTTATGTGCAACTTTAAAAGATGTATAAGGGAAGCATAGAGTCGTTGAGAACGGTAATAACAGGAATTGGCTTCAGATACAAAAAAGTTGACAAACGAAAAATTGTTATGGAGCGACATGACA
Source organism: Eilema caniola (assembly GCA_949126895.1). Lineage (NCBI taxonomy): Eukaryota > Metazoa > Arthropoda > Insecta > Lepidoptera > Erebidae > Eilema > Eilema caniola. The sequence goes on along the minus strand of OX421460.1, from coordinate 6,191,584 downwards.
TAATTATGCAGCGACTAACATTCCTGCGCGAAGTTAAACAAATTATAAACTGGGATAATGTAATATTTTTGGACGAAACTTGGCTAAATTCCAACCATTCTGTGCCGAAAACATGGACTGATGATTCTGAAGCTTCGTGCTCGAAGGTGCCGATAGGAAAAGGTGGACGCCTCATAATATGCCATGCTGGGTCAGCGTCTACAGGCTTCGTGGAAAACTCTTTATTAGCTTTCCAATCCAAAAGCACTAAAGAGTATCATGAAGAAATGGACGCAGTAAGGTTCCGAGAGTGGTTCTTAAATTTATTACAGAATATCCCTCCTAACAGCACAATTATAATGGATAATGCCCCATACCACTCTGTGCAAATTGATAAAGCACCTACGTCAGCCAATAAGAAAGCAGATTTGGTGGCATGGCTGCAAAGAAAAGGAGTGGATGCCGACATGTCACTATTAAAAGCTGAATTATTACAGTTAGTGAAATTGCATAAACCACCAAAACCGACATATGTAATTGACCAATTGGCCGAAGAGCACGGGCACAAAGTCATACGACTTCCTCCGTACCATTGCCAATATAATGCCATTGAACTGATTTGGGCCCAAGTTAAAGGTAATATTTTATAATATTACTAGCTGTTGCCCGCGGCTCCGCCCGCGTGGATGTCGGTTATCGCTTAGTGTTGATCCGACGCTATTGAGCATTAAATTCGCCTCGCTACTCAACTTTGTCCTCGACTATGTACTCACCTCTGTTCTCGACTGTCTACTCGCCTCTATATTCGACCTTTTGCCTCTCTACTTGCCCATCCATTCGATCTCTACTCGCCACTACATAAATCTTTCCACTCTCCTCCCTATTCGCCTCTCTACTCAAGCCTTTACTGCATTCTATTTGGCTCTCTAGTCGCATATCTACTTGCCCCTGTAGTCGACTCTACTCAACTTTCGATCTTTACACGCCTATCCACTCGTCGCTATAACAATCTCTACTCGCCACTCCACTCGCTTCTATATTTGGTTCGCTACTCGACTATGTCCGTTCCGAAGCTCTAATTCACCTTTGTACCAAATTTCATGAGGACATCTTAAAAGAAATTCTTACTATTTTTTTGTGCCAATGAAAAATTAGAAACTTTAATCCCATAGCCCTATTCCCCTTCCCCCCTCCTCTTCTATCCCTTTTTTCGCGATAAGGGGTAGCCTATGTCCATTTCCAACCTCTATACCAATTTCATCCATCTCTATACCAATTTCATCAAGATATCTTCAAAATTGTCAAACTTACATACCCTTGCCCTATTCCACCCCTTCAACTCCCTTTTTCGCCATAAAAGGTAGCCTATGTCCATTTTCGAGCTCTAATCCATCTCTGTACCAAATTTCACCAGGATATCATCAAATATGACAAACTTTCATACTAACTATCCAGTCCTTATCCCTCCCCCACCCTTTTACCACATTATTCGCGATAAAAGGTAGCATATGTCCGTTACCAAGCTCTAATTAATCCCTTTACCAAATCTATCATCAGGATGTCTTCAAAACTGGCAAACTTTCATCCCCTATAACCCCACCCCATTATCCTCGTCTTTCGCGACAAAAGGTAGCCTATGTTCGTTCCCAAGCTTTAATTTAGATGTACCAAATTTCATCAGGATATCTTCAAAAAAGACAAACTTTCATCCCATAGCCATATTCCCCCCCTCCTTCTACCCCTTTTTGCGATAACTTAAGCCTATGTCCGTTTCCAAGCTCTAAACTATCTCTTTACCAAATTTCATCAGAAAATCTTAAAAAATTACAAACTTTCATCCCAAGGCCCTAGTCCCCCCCTTCTACCCCCCTTTTCGCGATAAAAGGTAGCCTATGTCCGTTCCCAATTTCATCCCAAGGCCCTAGTCCCCCCCTTCTCCCCACCTTTTTGCGATAAAAGGTAGTCTATGTCCGTTCCCAAGGTCTAAACTATCTCTGTACCAAATTTCATAAGGAAATCTTCAAAGATGACAAACTTTCATCCCAAGGCCCTAGTCCCCCCTTCTACCCCCCTTTTCGCGATAAATGGTAGCCTATGTCCGTTCCTAAGCTCTGAACTATCTCTGTACCAAATTTCATCAGGAAATCTTCAAAAATGACAAACTTTTATCCCAAGGCCCTAGTCCCCCCCTTCTACCCCCCTTTTCGCGATAAAAGGTAGCCTATGTCCGTTCCTAAGCTCTGAACTATCTCTATACCAAATTTCATTAGGAAATCTTAAAAATGACAATCTTTCATCCCAAGGCCCTAGTCCCCCCCTTCTACCCCCCTTTTCGCGATAAAAGGTAGCCTATATCCGTTCCTAAGCTCTGAACTATCTCTGTACCAAATTTCATCAGGAAATCTTCAAAAATGACAAACTTTCATCCCAAGGCCCTAGTCCCCCTCTTTTACCCCCCTTTTTGCGATAAAAGGTAGTCTATGTCCGTTCCCAAGCTCTAAACTATCTCTGTACCAAATTTCATCAGGAAATCTTTAAAAATGACAAACTTTCATACGAAGGCCTTGCCCCCCCCTTCTACCCCCCCTTTTCGCGATAAAAGGTAGCCTATGTCCGTTCCCAAGCTCTAATCTACCTCTGTACCAAATTTCATTAAGATATCTTCAGAAATGACAAACTTTCATCCCAAGGCCCTAGTCCCCCCCCCCCTTCTACCCCCCTTTTCGCGATAAAAGGTAGCCTATGTCCGTTCTCAAGCTCTAATATACCTCTGTACCAAATTTCATCAAGATCGGTTCAGTGGTTTAGGCGTGAAAGCGTAACATACAGACAGACAGACAGACAGACAGACAGACAGACAGACAGACAGACAGACAGAGTTACTTTCGCATTTATAATATTAGTATGGATAATAATAACACGAGTACTTCTAACATTTATAATTTAAACAATGGTTTTCGTCTGCTATCAAATAGTTACATTATTGTTTTACAGGTTATGCAGCAAGACACAACACAAAACCACCCTTCAGTGTCAAGAAAATGGAAGGTTTATTAAAGGAAGCATGTGCCCAAGTTACACAGGAAGATTGGAGTAAAGTAGTACAAAAAACAAAGAAAATAATAATGGACGACTTCGAAAGAGACGTACACTTTGATAATGTAATGGACAATCAACTGGTCATTAATTTAAATGACGATGATGACGAAGACGACGATACTAGTACTAGTAGTGAATAAAAAAATATCCTAAACATTTCTTTTATTTAATTATAACAATTGATTTCTTAAAATTCGGATATTATAGTAATCGATCTCTTAAAGTTCGGATATTATAGTAATCGATTTTTTCATCCCATCCCTATAATTCAATTGTCAGAACTGTCAAACGGTACTTCTTAGATTTGACGGACTGTATTACGTGGGACCGAATACAGATTGGTGTTAATTCACCTCTGCCTAACCCTCCGGGGATAAAGGCGTGACTATATGTATGTATGTATGTATGTACTTTGTAATGATAATCCACATGATTTTTATAGGACTTTTACCTGTCAGTCCACAGTAAACCAACTGGTATTTAAGAGATCCCCGTGGAATATCGGAATTCTCCATATTTCAACTATTTAAAGTATCTATTAATAATTAATAATGGCTAAAATTACGACTGTAAACAGATCAAACTTAATGTATTTAATTGCAATTTGAAATCACCTACTCATTGATGAATTCGTTGTTTTATTACGTCGAAAGTTGCGAACCATGTAGAAGGAAAATAATTTAATGTTTTTCAAAAGTAAAGGTGATTATGTTCTCGTCTTCAATGAAAAACAATATCACTGAGTGAGGAATTACAAAAATCGTTTTGTTTTCGCGATGTTCTAACGCAAGTAATGTGCCGATTTATTCGCAGTGTTCGTACTAAAAAGGTGGTCAAAGCAGTCATAGTACGAGATCCCACTGCAGGATTGGTGCGCTCATCGACTTTTTGTTTAAAACCAAATTTTTATGTTTATTTATAATTAAGAGAATATATATTTACTCGGGTGCCTATCAAAATTTGGCCGCCATTATTTTTAATTAAATTATTTTTAATTGATTTTTGGTAAAAAATTTCGTTTATTTATTTTTTAAATAAAATAACGTCTACATCACGGTAATTAATATGAAGATTCTAAAAAATCACGGTTGCCGTTGCGCACCTGGCCGCACCTCTTTGCAGCCAGGTGTAAACAGGTATGATTTCGATAAATTTATACGTTTATAACCTATATTTATTAATTATATGTCAAATTGAAGCTAATTTTTTTCTATTAATTATCATATATAGTTGCTTAATTAAATCTGGCCGCAAATAAGGGTTACTGGCTGTTAAAGATAATAAATATTTAACCTGTCAAGTCCGGCAAGGGGCAAGGGCGGGTAATGACATCGTAGGGCGGGTGATGACATCGTGACGCTGTCTTACTATCTTGTAGAAAAAAAGGAATTACTCTACAACGAAACCATATTTTATGATTCTGTAAACGGCAATAGATTTATTGATTATTTTTTTATGATCAAGCCATAAAAGATGAATAATAATGCAAACAAATTATATATTCAAATAGTCCAAAATTTGGAAACCACGTTGTTAGCTAAATTTCAAGGAATGAATGAAAATTCAAATGAATATCAAAGAACAAGGACCTGTGCTATCTAATAACGTAAACAGTTTGATAAAAGACCTCAAGATGTTTATGCAAGATGTTTATGTTATGTAATTCAGCCCAGAAAATAATGGCTGGCTGGTACTAGATGGTTTTTTAAAACCAACATGGTTCCTGGGAGACTCAACTCCAACGCAAGTTAATAGTGTGCTATGTGAATCCACGAACAAAGCTTCCGATAACGACGATTCTGATATTTGTAGCGATGAAAGTGATAGCTCCGATGATAGTACAACTGAATGCTCCGATGATTCAGATTTTTAAATAAGAGTTACGGAAATATAAGAATTATAAAATATTTTTTTTAATTTTTTATTTGCTTAAATGTTTAATTAATATGTAACAGACAATTAAATACTTGAATAAAATCTAATAAAATTTTCAAATAATACTTTCGCAATAAAACTTTCTTTTACTTAAGTCACCTTGGTTTTATTTTTTAAATCAATATTAAATATCGACGTTTTAATTAGCAAATTGTCTAACTCCATTTTAGAGAATCTTTTATTTGTACGAAAAAAAACAATTACTTCAAAATTTATTATCATTTTAAAAAACCATTTAATATCATTAATATCTAATAAAGATATAATATTTAAGTTTGAATCATTCAAATAATTTGTAATTGGATTATTGCTTCATCAAAATGTTAAAAAAATCACCCTCTAAAAATATGGAGTTAGACAAATTGCTAAATAGACCGTCGATATATCAAATCAATATTAATTTTCTGTTGCAATTTTTAAATTTGTCATATTGAAAAAAATTACATACTTTTTGGAGTATTTATTATAAGTCGTCTCTATTACTCCCCGGTGGTTGAGAACACTAACGTTCGACGCATGCGCAATGGCTTAAAAGCGTCGCACAGCCGGCAATCGCTGTCCTCGTCTGACAAATGATGTTACACGCTAACTCTCTTTCACTCTACCTTAAATATTTAGTATCTTTAACAGCCATTAACCCTTATTTGCGGCCAGATTTAATTAAGCAACTATATATGATAATTAATAGAAAAAAGTTAGCTTCAATTTGACATATAATTAATAAATATAGATCATAAACGTATAAATTTATCGAAATCATACCTGTTTACACCTGGCTGCAAAGAGGAGCGGCCAGGTGCGCAACGGCAACCGTGATTTTTTAGAATCTTCATATTAATTACCGTGATGTAGACGTTATTTTATTTAAAAAATAAATAAACGATTTTTTTTACCAAAAATCAATTAAAAATAATTTAATTAAAAATAATGGCGGCCAAATTTTGATAGGCACCCGAGTAAATATATATTCTCTTAATTATAAATAAACATAAAAATTTGGTTTTAAACAAATAGTCGATGAGCGCACCAATCCTGCAGTGGGATCTTAGACTATAAGGGAAAGAATTCGAAGAAATCCTGTTCGAAAGCAAAAGATTTTATCTCGGGAGATGAAGATAGCACCCAGAACCATGTCGCGTAAGACTTGCAGCCTATAAGAGCGCACTGGTCATTTAACTGATAATTTAAAAAAGAATAGGGTGGTAAAATCGAAACAACTACTGAAGTGGTACTCAAAGAGAGGTCACAGATAAATTTTGTTTACGGATGAGAAAATCTTTACAATTGAGCAACATTTTAACAAAGCTCTAAGGAAGCTTCCCAATTAATCGACAGAGTGCAACGTGGGGATCATCCGACTTCAGTGATGGTTTGGTGGGGTGTTAGCCATGAAAGAGTGACTGAGCCATATTTTTGTGAAAAAGGTATCAAAACATCGGCACAAGTGTATCAAGATACCATTCTTGAGAAGGTAGTTAAGCCATTTAACAACACCATGTTCAATGACCAAGTATGGTCCTTCCAACAAGACTCAGCAAGATTATAAAGCTCGGTCCACGCAGTCTTAGTTAGAAGTGAACGTTTAGGACTTCATCAGAGCTGAAGACTGGCCGTTGTCTAGTCCCGATCTTAATCCGCAGACTTATGATTTATGGTCAGTTTTAAAGAGTACGGCTTGCTCTAAACGCCATGATAATTTAGTGTCCCTAAAACAATCCATAGGATTGGCAGTGAAGAATTTTGATATGGAAAGAGTGCGTGCTTCTATTGATAAATGGCCTCAACGTTTAACCGACTGTATTGCAGCCAATGGAGACCACTTCGAATAAGCTTTTATATTTGAAATTGTTTTACATTTATGTATTAAATTAACACACTGTAAAAGCAATCAATATTATATGCAATAATTTGTTTTTTCTTTATGATAATATTTATGGCAAGACTATATATTATTATGTAGAATGATTATGTAGAAGAAATTAGTTCAATAGAACTAGCGTTTGATGTGTTAAAAATGAAAGCAAGATTTAAAAATCAGTGTTTCAAAATTACCTCCTCAGCAAGGTAATGTTTCTTCAGCAGCCTCACGGCATCTTCGTACCGCTTATCCTGCAGGTCTTCAAACCTAACTCCTGAAGGCACGCGCCCCCAAATTGAAGGCGCCTTTATCCTTTCTTCTAGCTCCTTCATTTTCCGCAGTGCTTCGGCTTCATCTTGTGCCATGGTTCAGGTTCTGGAAGTTTTAAAGGACTTTTCGGCACTGTAATCGTCATCACCCTAACATTTAACTCTTTTAAATAATATTTTTAAAAATTATGCTTTAGTATTCTGAGTTAGGGTTTTAAAGATAAGATTTTACAGATATACAAATACTTTGGCATAGTTAAATTATGGCCTAAATAATTTTGGTTTCTTAAGTCAGAATTATAAAGTTAAATAGCTTCTATTATCAGGTAAGGGGCCGATGTGTACATATAATAGGATAAACTAGAAAATACAATGATGTGGGACGACTAATCTTTAAATTATAATCTTTTGATACCAGCATCAAGACTAAAATCCCGACTCGAAGCTGTCCGACTGAGATATAATTCAATTAGAAAATATCATGCACCGAGAAGGAAGTGAGAACATATAAACTAAGAAGGAATAAAATGAAATAATTACCTTATAAATGAGCCACTCTTTAAATTATACAAAACCACAATTATCATGAACTTTGAATCATAAACATTTATTTCACGTTAAAATTACTACATGGTATCGTAAACAAGCCACCACGTTTAGTAAACATCAAACTGACAGTTGTAATTTAAAAAATATACAAGCTCTACGTGTCTATATTTAGAAAGTTTGTACTCACTTTTATCATCCTGTACAAAATACATATATTAATGTGATATCGGGTGTAAGGGACCTTACTTGCTTTATACGCAATGTATGGTAGATCAGACGGCAGTCATTAATCACTCCCCTAAAGCCGTTTTAGTCAAATCAAAAGAAAGAGAAAGGTGTTGGATGATCAGTCAACCACACTAGAACTAGTCAACGGATCTAAACTATAGATAGATCCTAATCTAAAACCCGAGCTGCATTATATTCTAAAGATCTCGCTTTGAGTAATCATGTTTAAGCGTCATTGCCGTGTCTACCACTTTTCAAGCATCATTGACTGGTATTACCTAACACAAATAGTTTATTTTCATTTCAATGTCGATAAACAGAAATCGAAACGAGCAGGTGAAGCTCTGTTTAAATAAGGGTTTCATTCTTGGGCCCACTCCGACACAAACAAGTGTTGACAATCGCAAGTTACTCAGCTAATATCTAGGGATGCGGAAAACATCGATTGAGTGTTTCTTTTTATTTTATTTATAGACTCACAATACAGTAGCCTTAGCACGGAAGGAAAGACTTGTGTCCCTCGTTTCTCTGTGAATGAGCTTTGACAATTGGCGGCCTTATCACACTGTGACAATTTATTACAAGCAACCATTGGATAGAAAAAAAGAGACGAAATTTGTATCGAGTTAGTAATTTTGGCGGTACTTAATGAAAAGCGAACCTCATAAAAACTTCAGATGTAATCGAAATTATTACTAAAATGATCATGATTGGTTTCCAAAAACTACTTGTAACCGCAAGGCAAAGTATCAAGATCGTTTAATATTGAATAATGAAACATAACGCCGCGTTGCTATATTTCCATATCGAGAGCCAAGTCCTCGGGGAGTATATTGAGCAGCGTTATGAATTACATCGGCTGTATCCCTAAGCGGCCTATTCATAACGACTCGGCCGGAGACTAGACTAGTAGATAACAAAGTTGGACGTAGTTACGATTGCGCATAAATCGGATAAGTCAACGTAATGTATTACTGGAACAAAACATTGATGTTCGAATCGATATAGATTGGAAAAAGTGATTGCTCAAGACGTTATTTGAACAGGCAATCGGTGCCTTACAGGGGGAGTGTAACTCAGTGGTAAGAGAATTACCCAAGTAAGGGACTTGCCGCGGGTTATTGGGGAATAATTCTTTTTGGAATAAATACTATTACGAACCGAAATTACTAGTATTTCCTCTAAGGAGCCAGCTAAGCTAAATTGTTTGCGGATTCACGTCGGTAGTGTAATGGTCAGTATACGAACCCGGGACCTCTCGATCGTAAAGTTAACTCCTTAACCACTAAGCTAACGATGCTTTAAGTTAGCATTCTATTTACTTTAAGATTTTACTAAACATTGACGTTAATGTTTTTGTAAGTATTGACGTTCTAGTGTTATTTTTAGTATTTTCGTTCGTCTTCCAAGTAACCACGGTACTGGTCGTCAAGGATCCCGATACTTGTGGAGATGCTGTGAAGATGCCCAAGAATTTTGGCACTACAAATGTTGTGAGAGTAGTCTCGTATTTAGAATGGGTTTTCTTAAAGGTGAACGAACATAATATTGTGTCTTAATGGGGTTGGCTTCAAGTCAACCCAGGTTTCGTCTTTCCTAATACATAAGTTGTTCGCAACTTTCTTTCACTATGAAAGGACGCTTACACAGACAAGCTGCCAGTTCAGAGCACACCACTGCCACTGCAGGACAACCTCAATATCCTCGTTATGGATGTTCGCTGTAAACTGAATAACAAAAACTACAACGAGAGTATCATCAAAACAGCCTCGCGTAAACTCGGAGTCCTGAACAGTGTGAGACGGTTTTTCACGCCGGAGCAACGGTTTTTTTTTTTTTTTTTTTTTTTTACGTGCGGGAAATCCCCACGGGTACCCACCCCTCCGGAGCCGAAGGGGTAGGTTATGTCGGACTCGAACCGACTAAACCGCACGCCGTCTGTGGGTCGATGTGCTAGGCCGGAGGTGAGGTTGTCTTTTGACATATCCCTCGCACCCCGGCTGACCCAGGGTCATTCCTCTCGGTCTGGCCCTCCTCGGGATCCCCCACGCGGTCCCCGACTCGCCCCCGGTATGGGGGGGGCGCGCATCGCCCTACGATGCGCGCCGCCGCCGTGGCCTGCTTCTGCTAGGGTGACGGGCGGCTCCACCCGTCACCCTCAGGCCCGCGCTCATGGGGGGCGGAGGTCGGTTTGCGCCCTCCGACGCCCGAGCCGCCTTCGAACGCAGCCAGCGATGTCCGCGAGTCTTTCTCGCTCGCTGCGCCGCGCCCGCTCTGCTGTCTCCTTCACGAGCAGCACCTGCTCGCAGAAGGAGGCGCTGGCCGCCCACGCATCCGCGCAGCGGACCATCGCCGCGAGCAGGGTGGAGAGCGTGAGCACTCTCACCCCCAGGGCCGTCATAAGCTCCCGCCTCGGCGCTTCAAACGCCGGACAGCCGGAGCAACGGTGTCTTCTATACAAGACACAAATTCATCCCTGCGTGGAATACTGCTCGCATCTCTGGGATGGATCCGCAAAGTACTTATTAGATGCTCTCGACAGGTTGCAGCGACGTGCGGTCCGTATTATCGAAAATCCTGAGGTCACGAGTACCCTCGAGCCTCTGCAGATGCGTAGAGATGTTGCTTCCTTGGCAGCATTTTACCGTCTCTACCAATGTTCTGTAGAGCTATTCCAATTAGTCCCACCCTCTCTTTTCCTATACAGGACGACACGTGCAGGACTTAGATGTCACCCAGAACAGCAGAACATTCCTTCAAGAACCAAGCGGTTCGGTGACTCTTTCCTTTGTCGCACCATTAAGACCTGAAATTCCTTGCCAGCTCACGTGTTTCCCTCTTCCTACACTCCCGGGTCCTTTAAGCGGGGCGTGAAACGCATCTGATGAGGCCGTCAAGCTGAGTGCCACCATTGTTAACATGGCACGTGTATATAATAGTGGCCCTCTCTCCTGAGACTTTGCCTTCAGCTTACCATCAGGCAAGGTAAAGTCGAAATTGAAGTGTCCTACATAAAAAAAAATCGTAGAAAGATGGTAGATCGACGATCGAGAGATCTCGGGTTGGTTTCCTGACCATTACACGTGAACCCACAATTACACAAGCAATTCAGTTTAACTTGGTTCTTAGATGGAATATTAGTTATTTCGGTTGCTAATATTCTTTATTTAAAAATATGATTTTACTCCTAAAATATTTTTCACTGTTTACTGCCAAACTCGATAGGATACAACATGGTAATGATCCCGATAGCTCTAATAATAAGAGTTCTTGAATTATTTGCAACATCAACAAACTGCACCTTGAATTAATGTCTTTAACCAATATGCTGCTCGATTGATCTGTAAATGTTGATACAGCAATCAACATAGTTAAATTACACTATTCATAAATGTGGGATCCTTTGTCAAAAGTCACGTAAAACCAACCAACATCAATTGCGCCTTCACGAAACTTGATAATGAAATGGGAAATAAACTGGTTCAATCATAAAATATTGGTATCCATTTGAATTGCAGGGACCGATATCTATATTTTCGAATATCAAATGCGTTTGAAATACAAGCGACCCAATATTGAGAAGGAATATCGTATCGATATACACGTAGACACATCACTACAGACGAAGATTTATCTGTCGTGGCCACAAGTTCCCCATCTTTGTTTATTTAGGGTACGTGAGGTAACATTCGTGTGACTTAAGTTCGTTCTAAAAGTGAAGTAATTACCGACGGCTTTTACTGATTAAATGGCAATAAAAATTAAATTTATACGCAATGCATGTTTTTGTAAAGTACTAGTGGCCTGGGTCCCCGCTGCCCTCAGGAATTCCATGCCACGGCAACTATTAGGTAATCTGTGGCCACGGTGACTACTTTCCATAAGATGGCCGCCACCAAAGTAATATGAAAAGTTATAAATACGTAAAATCCTATACTTAATCGGATTGCGGTAGCATAAACGGACGACTTGGAAATAAAAGTAGCTTAAAACCATATTTGGTATTAGTTTTGACAGTTTACGTAGTTATTCCCTAACACCAATACAGCTTTAATGCACAAAAGCGTATTCCATATGGCCTCTGTGCTATACAATAAGCTGCCTGAAGAAATAAAAGTACAAAATATACATTTATTTAAAAATAAGCTGAAAATGTTTGTAGCAGATAAATGCTACTACAGTATACAAGATTATCTAAATGACCGTCTAATGTAATTACAATATCATCCATTTATTTCTTTTTGACATCTTAATTTATAACCATTATTAGTGACAATGTATTTATTTGACTATGACATAACACAATTTATATCCCACTCTTAGAAATTTTGAATGCCTATTCTAAGGTCGGAACACTTGAAACCAATTTATATTGACAACATCATTGTAACAGTGTTTTCTGCAAAATAATAAATGATTTGATTTGATTTGTCCAGATGTTATGTAATGTGTCTATATAAGTGTGTTTATGGTATTCATGATGTGTATGTTGTATCGTTCTAATATGTATATATTTTACTAGCTGTTGCCCGCGGCTCCGCCCGCGTGGATGTCGGTTATCGCTTAGTGTTGATCCGACGCTATTGAGCATTAAATTCGCCTCGCTACTCAACTTTGTCCTCGACTATGTACTCACCTCTGTTCTCGACTGTCTACTCGCCTCTATATTCGACCTTTTGCCTCTCTACTTGCCCATCCATTCGATCTCTACTCGCCACTACATAAATCTTTCCACTCTCCTCCCTATTCGCCTCTCTACTCAAGCCTTTACTGCATTCTATTTGGCTCTCTAGTCGCATATCTACTTGCCCCTGTAGTCGACTCTACTCAACTTTCGATCTTTACACGCCTATCCACTCGTCGCTATAACAATCTCTACTCGCCACTCCACTCGCTTCTATATTTGGTTCGCTACTCGACTATGTCCGTTCCGAAGCTCTAATTCACCTTTGTACCAAATTTCATGAGGACATCTTAAAAGAAATTCTTACTATTTTTTTGTGCCAATGAAAAATTAGAAACTTTAATCCCATAGCCCTATTCCCCTTCCCCCCTCCTCTTCTATCCCTTTTTTCGCGATAAGGGGTAGCCTATGTCCATTTCCAACCTCTATACCAATTTCATCCATCTCTATACCAATTTCATCAAGATATCTTCAAAATTGTCAAACTTACATACCCTTGCCCTATTCCACCCCTTCAACTCCCTTTTTCGCCATAAAAGGTAGCCTATGTCCATTTTCGAGCTCTAATCCATCTCTGTACCAAATTTCACCAGGATATCATCAAATATGACAAACTTTCATACTAACTATCCAGTCCTTATCCCTCCCCCACCCTTTTACCACATTATTCGCGATAAAAGGTAGCATATGTCCGTTACCAAGCTCTAATTAATCCCTTTACCAAATCTATCATCAGGATGTCTTCAAAACTGGCAAACTTTCATCCCCTATAACCCCACCCCATTATCCTCGTCTTTCGCGACAAAAGGTAGCCTATGTTCGTTCCCAAGCTTTAATTTAGATGTACCAAATTTCATCAGGATATCTTCAAAAAAGACAAACTTTCATCCCATAGCCATATTCCCCCCCTCCTTCTACCCCTTTTTGCGATAACTTAAGCCTATGTCCGTTTCCAAGCTCTAAACTATCTCTTTACCAAATTTCATCAGAAAATCTTAAAAAATTACAAACTTTCATCCCAAGGCCCTAGTCCCCCCCTTCTACCCCCCTTTTCGCGATAAAAGGTAGCCTATGTCCGTTCCCAATTTCATCCCAAGGCCCTAGTCCCCCCCTTCTCCCCACCTTTTTGCGATAAAAGGTAGTCTATGTCCGTTCCCAAGGTCTAAACTATCTCTGTACCAAATTTCATAAGGAAATCTTCAAAGATGACAAACTTTCATCCCAAGGCCCTAGTCCCCCCTTCTACCCCCCTTTTCGCGATAAATGGTAGCCTATGTCCGTTCCTAAGCTCTGAACTATCTCTGTACCAAATTTCATCAGGAAATCTTCAAAAATGACAAACTTTTATCCCAAGGCCCTAGTCCCCCCCTTCTACCCCCCTTTTCGCGATAAAAGGTAGCCTATGTCCGTTCCTAAGCTCTGAACTATCTCTATACCAAATTTCATTAGGAAATCTTAAAAATGACAATCTTTCATCCCAAGGCCCTAGTCCCCCCCTTCTACCCCCCTTTTCGCGATAAAAGGTAGCCTATATCCGTTCCTAAGCTCTGAACTATCTCTGTACCAAATTTCATCAGGAAATCTTCAAAAATGACAAACTTTCATCCCAAGGCCCTAGTCCCCCTCTTTTACCCCCCTTTTTGCGATAAAAGGTAGTCTATGTCCGTTCCCAAGCTCTAAACTATCTCTGTACCAAATTTCATCAGGAAATCTTTAAAAATGACAAACTTTCATACGAAGGCCTTGCCCCCCCCTTCTACCCCCCCTTTTCGCGATAAAAGGTAGCCTATGTCCGTTCCCAAGCTCTAATCTACCTCTGTACCAAATTTCATTAAGATATCTTCAGAAATGACAAACTTTCATCCCAAGGCCCTAGTCCCCCCCCCCTTCTACCCCCCTTTTCGCGATAAAAGGTAGCCTATGTCCGTTCTCAAGCTCTAATATACCTCTGTACCAAATTTCATCAAGATCGGTTCAGTGGTTTAGGCGTGAAAGCGTAACATACAGACAGACAGACAGACAGACAGACAGACAGACAGACAGACAGACAGACAGAGTTACTTTCGCATTTATAATATTAGTATGGATTTAATGTATGTATTCATTAGTGTGTATATTTATGTACACCTATGTATTTAGTACTAAGTACCTATATCTCTTTTTACATGCTTCATGATATTACATACTTCATAAAATTATTGTGCCTGTATACGGTACATTCACTCTATACATAATGTTACTTATAATAATGCACCTACTGAGTCTTTCTCTGCACCATCTTTGGTTGACTGGTAGAGAATGCCTGTGGCATTAAGTCCGCCTTGTGCTTCTGTCCGTACTTGTGCTTGAAGTTACATAAAAAAAAAACACAATAAAAGCCCCACTCTCCAACCTTTCAGGAATTTTAGTATGTTCATTTGGACCTTAGGGTAAAAGTGCACCATCTTTCAGGACTACATGAATCATTTAGTATAATCGTCAATTTTCAAGTTAAGTTTCCCGTGCTATATGTAAAGGTTGTATATCGTGTAAAATATGAGCTCAATGATGCAGTACTTTTTAAAGACCCACCTCTTGGCCCCACGTCTTATCGCAATTCTGGAAAGACTGGCCTATATAAAATGTTGGTTGTTGGTTGAGCCTTAATGCTACTTTTGGTTTCTGGTCCTAAATTTGATTGTTCTTTTCAAGACCTTTCAAACAAAAAAAGCCTTCAAAATCCTTTCAGTAGTTCTTTCAAAAGATTAATGTATTCAGTATCTACTTGGGTTACATTAATATTAAAGAATGTAAACATAACCCAAGTATTATTTCAATATCTCCTGTACGGACACGACCATTTTACAATATACAATAGTATAGATAGATAGATTTAAAATTTACCGTTGTATTTAACACACACATATGTCTACAATCACACTTTCAATCACCATATTCACAAGACATACATGTCATATAAATTCGTTCACAAAATGTAAGCAAAACGACTCACCTGCGGTATATATATTCCTTTCCAAACAAAAGATGATGGAACCACCATATACAGGCTGGCACGGCACACTGATACCGAACTTCGTTCAATAGGGGAAGTTAGGGAAAAAAAAAGAAAATAAATCAATACCAACATTACGGCATTCATAAAAGTTTGCACGGAATCAAGTAAATTTCAGTAAAGAATGATTTCATTTCTTCAGACTGGTTCTGCAGTCAGTTTTGTTACTTTTTTGTATTCAGTTCTTCAATTGACTGCATGACGCTGGATTTTCGGAGGTTCCTTTTTCGCTCACCATTTTCTAAGAAAAATATAATTAAAAAGAAATGAATCGGCTTGCAGGTGAGTTTGGCTTGGGTTCGCAGGTTTTGATGGGACTGTAACTATTGTCAGTAATTGCTTACCTTAATATTTATTTTTGTTTCTTACCATTTATGCGCTATGAACTAACGATACTAACTCGATAGTCAACTTAATACCTAACCAACAAATGTACACACAGGTTTTAGTTCACCCAATCGTATACACAATCGAACCTCATGTCGGCAGAAGCCAATAGAAACCTTATTTAATGTAATTTAATTTACGTAAGTCACATTCAAACTACGATATTACAATCAACATAAGTATATAAATTTCAAATGTGTGTGCTATGTACGAGTAGTTATCCCAGAGCTAGGCTCGAACCTCCCGTCTTAACCTTCCTGGTCCATATTGACTTATTATCTAAAGAAATTGAAAACAGAATACAATATGACTTGAAGATACTATGAGCTTATTCTATATCAATAGTAACACCAACAATACAATTAGCATTAGATACTTCGAATTGACTTAATTCTTCTAGAGTCAAGACAGTTAAGACCAGTCAAGACAGTTAAGAACAGTCAAGACAGTTAAGACCAGTCAAGACAGTTAAGACAGTCTCTTCCATACCCAGGCTACTGAAAATTAACCGAAACTTCAGGAAGAAGAGTGCTTACGTTCTGAACCCACGAAACCCTACCCAAAAATATATTTAACAAACTGAACCCAGAGGTTTTTCCGAATTCTGCCCACGAAAATGGAAGTAGTATACACAATAATAAGAAAACAATACAAATCGCCATAAAATCCCGTAGCCTTCAGTCCGATTTAATAATTTAAAAACTATTTACTTAGAAAAAATCATTAATATGTACAATGTAGAAACAAAAGATATTATACAAATGGAGCACCCGGGAATATTAAAATAGTGTATCTAAAAGGAAAGTCTACCAAAACAAACCCTATTACTGATTTTATGTATGAAGTAGAACAAACCCTATTACTGATTTTATGTATGCCAAATATAAAGGAAGTAGAAAATAACAATGCTTGAATATTTTTTAAGAAAGTTTTTAAATTCATATCTATTCATCTTTGAGGCTAATATCACCAGCATAATCATTTTCGTATAATATGTTATCCAAAAATGCAGCTGGCGCTTCAGTGACTTTGAATCGAGCGCAACTTAGGTACCACAAAATAGTCATAATGTGGCTACCTATATAATAACTAGGCTCATAGTCTGTACTTAAGGAAACAGTGTTCGGCCAAATAGTAACTGGCTTGTGTGCATTCTCAATATCCCTAGTGTAACATAACCACAAGGCATATTTTAATTCCGAGAATATAATGTTATCGATATTGCCTCCACTAAGTGAAATAGTTTAAGGTTTCCTTATCGTTCATTATCAGCGATAGAGCTATTTGTAGTTCGCAAGAAGCAAATTCTCCGTACCATTATCCCTGTAAATAGATATTGTTTAGTTTGTGTACACAGTCATACTTGAGACTTATCCGATAGTTCACGTTTCAAATTATTATTTGCAGCTGTTTTTAGTGTTCCAGCCGGGACTGGCAAAACATTGTTACATGATTTATGTATTAATTTAAGAGGTACATAGTTTGGAAATGTCAGATAATATTTTAAGTATGGAAACTGGTACAAAATTATGACTACACAAGCCTGTGGTAGGTGTTTTCTGGTATTTAATGACTTAATCAATCTAATGGAGTCTATGGCGTTTCACCAAAGATATTCAGAGCTTTACCAACCTCTCTGCAGACCGGTACCTTGCTAATTATTGAACAAGACCCTTATGCAGACTATCCCCTTCAGCGAGGAGGTCAAACGGAACTTGCTAACATAAAAGCAATTTAAGCCAACCCTAACGACTTACATAAAACTTAAATACATCAATGAAGAAGATTTGAATATTTTTCTCGAAGAAAAGTGATATATGTACTAGCGATTACTTATTTCGAGAAAGAACCCAAACACCGTTCAAATTGATAGCCGACGTGATTCAATATAATTAGATCGCTACGGCGAACTTGTCAAAAGAAACAAAATAAAATGTATACAGGTAATATTTACTGATAATGCAGCTAGTCACAAGGCATGATGGTACCAGAACATGCCATGTCACAAGGAAGACATTACCGTCCTATTGTTCAACGTAGGCGACAAACGCGAAATATTACGAAAATATCAAATCTAGCTGAGTTTGCACGATGCCGTATGTCCAGCGCTGTGCAGATTGGTTTTTGTGCGTAAATGTACGCTCACGAAGAAATATCTGATATTATAATAACTGGCTGGCACACCCTGACTTCGCCCGTAATATACATGGAAACATCATTGCGACCCTTTAATCCATTAGATGCCTTGAAAATTATGAGATTTCGAGTAATGTATGTGAATCTGTCGGATTTGTTGATATTTATAATTAGTGTTTCACTACCTTGACCATCCTGATGATCTTATAACCTTCCTCAATAAACTACATGTATAATCTACAATCAGTATTTCTATTTGGATAAAAAAATCCTGGGAAAAGCGTGTTCAAACATACAAAATCTACTCTACATTTACTATACTTTTGCTCTAGACTACGTAGAATATTGTCCATGATATTTGTCTTTGTAGTCCAGAATAAAATTGAAACGAACTGAGTCGGGTACAGTCGCGTAGTAAGTTCATAAGTTGCGTGCAGACTGTGTTGATATTATGTCACGAATTGCCATTTTAAATCGCTCAAATGGAGGACACGTTAAACGAGTGTGTACTGTAATCTTACAGTACACACTCGTACTATTTAAGGAGGCGGATCGAGAAATGTTGGACGTATTTGTGTGAGGTTGTATTCGTGTAGGAATGTGTCTAGCACATGGAGAGATCAGTTGTGAATTTAAAAAAACACTCCAAGATGGTTGTATAGCCTCCTATTTCGAATCGAATTTCAAATGCCCAAGAGGTATTCATGTAGTTTACTTGGCCAGAGCGATTCCCGGTGTAAGGAACATGTCGCAGGTTTAAGTCACGACTTGAGCGTTCACATTTTCCAATATAAATCGGCCAAAAAAAGATTATAAACTTAATAATCTACCCCGTTCGCCTTTTGTGCAGCTATTGATGGAATCAGTAATATTCTGCACAACTGGAAAATCGAACTTAAAATCTAATGTCTTGTATAGTAGTCGCTACCTGCCTACCGTTAAATAAGATAGTCGATAGATAGAAGTAAATAAGATAAGATAGTAGATCAGTCGCAACTCAGCCGCCGGCGAAGCAAGGTCTCCGAAGTCGTCGTCGCCCGGCCCTGCGCCACTGAAGATGTCGACCGCAGTGATCGACGAAACGTCTGGAACGCAAAATTCACATGGACCACGGCCGAACAGCCCGGAAGCAGTATATTCTACATGCAACGCCGGCCGTGAAAGCCTAAAGACTTAGATATTCACTTAATTTTTGTTAATTCGAAATTACCAAAAAAACCTCAATTTTCAACAATATTCATGTCTATCACAATGAATTCAACATATATAAATTTAAAATGTCATGACAAATACATCAACTATCACAATCGAATATATCTTCGTACGCATTCGAATGGATTGATCGTCAATCGCGAAATGTGATAAATCGATGCTGTTACACAGCACTAGTGATTAATTGATGTTAGCTAATTGATTTTAGCTGCGGTACACCGGTCACGATAGTTAGAAACGATTATTATGTAATCAGTTTCATGATCGATACGGTTCTGATGAAAGTTCGGATTGTCTGAAGATAATGTCATTTACTTGCTTATCTTAATGACGTCATCAAAGGTTATGGCTGGACAGAGTTTGACGTAAGTAGCGTATTACCGTATTTTTTTATTATCTCAGACTCGTGAAATGACATTTATCGGAGCATATAAATCTAAAGGTCTTTTCTAGTCACGGTTAAAGCTACCAGTTTAAAACATTTTTCTTCCTGACTGCTATGGTATAAGAGGAAACATGTTGGAATCACTAAAGGCATATCTGACTAATAGAATACAATTGACTGCGATAACAAAATTAAATGAAAAAACTAATCAAGAGACTTTGTATGTATAAGAAAGTCGCTCGGTCATTTGTATCCGTGACGTCATTGGCTCTGATTTATAACTTGTCAAGTGAAAGTTTGAGTTTGGTAGTAATTTCCGTCTCATTTTCTACTAAGATAGTGAAAGGACGAATATTAAATAAGCCGGGAATGTGTATCAACTACAAGAAAAATGTTCACGGCGCATGGCGTAGCGGTAGGTACAATACGGTGGGCGACTGTAAACTGCAAACTTGCAAGTTTTTGCAGTTGACAACCAGCGCTGCGGACTGTACCAATCTGTAGCATTAGCTGAACTGCGGCCTTTTAGACACACACTCCAATTCTCTTCTTTTCTTTCTTTATATTATTAATTGACAGGTTTACTTGCAATTAGCTTTGTAATTCTTTTATGTGTGTGTTTAATAAATGAATTTTCTTTTCTTTCTTTGTTTTATGTTAAAAAGGTTACAGGTAAGGAACATAATCTACAATATGTGACTGGTTTTTGACTTGGGATACTCACTCAAAGACGCCTTTGGTAGCTGGATGGCTGGATCTTCATATCAGGAATAAATCACACAAATATTTTTTTATAAAAACAGAACTGTATCTTAAATTGCTGTACGATCTAAAACCTATATTGAATAGCCTATATATATTAACATCTGAGAAACTTTTCAACAGACCAATCTTCATTAGGTCTACATATAAGTCAGGGAACACGCAGTACAGGCCTGAAAAACTTCGAAACGTGTTCTGTTAACTTCGGTAAAACTTGGAAATGATGTGATGAGAATACGGAATTAGTTTCGAATTGATTCCGATAAAAGAGAAAAGTATTACGTCATAACGTAATCGGTTACGGAATTGATTGTACGCGTTTTGAGGACAAGGACAAGGGCAGTGGGAATTTTATATACGAGCTTTGTATTATGACTGTCAGCAACAAAAGTTTCAGACCAATTTGTAATACTTGCCACAAATGACACAGCGCCATCAAGAGACTTCTTCTAGATTGTAGAATGGAAATACATTGAAAACACTGGACTGCTTGCACACACTTTACGCCATATAACTTGTATGTTAAAAGCATGATATTAATTTTAGAAATAAATAATTAAAAACAAAAAATCCGACTGATGCTAAAAAGATCGAAACAAGCTTTATAGCAGGCGATACATTAATTTTCATCTCGTTTGAGATTTGCAAATGGGTACCGCCTGCTATAAAGCTTGTTTCTATCTTTTTAGCATCAGTCGGGTTTTTTGTTTTAATATTTTATTTTATACGTTTTAGTCATGACATATATATATTTTATAATCGTCTTCTAATTACCTTCATTTTGATACTCCAGAGAGATTATAGATATTTGTGTGAATTTTTTTATTTACCCCTCAAATTTTAGCGTCAAGAACCCAACATATAGCTTTTGTGCATATTTTATGTACCCAAGAACTCTTGGGCAATTAATACCTTTCATTTGAGACATCAATCATTGAAATCCGTACGATGGATCAGAAAACATGAGGTAATAAAGAAAAAGAATAAGAAAAAAAATACGAGCGAAAAACATAACCCTTCTTGGCAGTCGGGTAAAAGAGAAAATTTGTGCAAAGTTTTAGGTATAACTTTGTACAGGTGTGCATTCCGCCTTTAGCTAATATGATGAACCAACATTTCCAAGGCAAATTACGAGAAAAATAGCATGGAATCTTTAGCCTGGCAGATTATAGCCACATCTCATTAACCTGGCAGTATAAGTTACACGCAGTACTAAAGAAGATAGCTTTCCCAAAGGATTACACACGATCGCATCTTTAAAGATGTATGAGGGTTGCATCAAGGTCTTCAGGGCAACCCAAGCTCACCTGCTAGCTAACACACCTACCACTTTAGACAAGTGGTAATTCGTTGGCCGGCGTTTCATGGAATAGAATGACGAATGTATGGGATTTGACGTATATGACAGTCATTGACGCACGTCATAAATGTCATAAGCCGGCCAACGAATTGCCACTTGTCTAGCGGAGCTTCTGATTAATTATCGAGGATCTCGAGAGGGGCTTTCCTCTCGAGATTGGAGGGCTAAAAGCCAAAGAAAAGATTAGAAGAACTGAGCCTTGGCTTCTAAATACAAAAATACAACCGTGACCAACGCTATGATGACGAATATAATATATCTAAAGATATCTGAAAATTACTATGTAATAAATTACATCCATATGCTTACAGCTTTCCCTCTGGTGTAGGCAAAAAAACAGACTGCTTGTTATACATTTACGAGCTTCCTCTTATGTTATTTAATCTCTCATGGAAAGCTCACCGGTTTATAATTGCGGATTCGTCCGCTTTCGTAACTAAAATTTGAACCAGCTATGAGCAACTGCCTTGTAATGCTACGTTCATCATGAATACGATAAACAACACTCGTATGGTGTCCGATTAAAATTTTCATTTCTCAAGTAATC
This sequence comes from Eilema caniola, assembly GCA_949126895.1. Lineage (NCBI taxonomy): Eukaryota > Metazoa > Arthropoda > Insecta > Lepidoptera > Erebidae > Eilema > Eilema caniola. The sequence goes on along the minus strand of OX421460.1, from coordinate 6,169,142 downwards.
CCTCTTACAATCTACCGACGCGCTAGTCTTAGAGAAATGGTCTTCATTTTGTAAATGCACCATATTTTACTATGATGGATCATTGTAATATTTCATAAATAAATTACTTTCCTACATAGTTCGTTCTAATATAACATTATGAAAGTAAAAGTTTGAGAGGATGGATGAATGTTTTTTACCCTTCCACTCTAAACGTCTCCGCAAATCTGGATGAAATCTTGCACAAAGATAGATTACAGTATAGAACAGTACGTAATCTACTTTTTATTAAGGGAATATGTTCCTGTGGGAATAGGGGCTCGTGGCTTAGTGACATACGAATATGTTATAAAACGTTGCAAGGTGAATAAATCAGGTACAATACTTACCAGATCAATCTTAGAATATGCGGTTTAATTACGGTCACCGTCCTTACACGTTGAGTCCTCGCCGTGCCTCGTCTCGCGAATCCGGCTGCTATACAAACATCTGTGGCATTTGTTAAATGTAGTTGAAGATAAAAGTACAATAACTTGGTCGAACTACAGAATTGAAGAGTTTGTATGTATGAGCGTACCAATTTTAGGAGACACCTCATCGATGTTTATCCCTCTGAACAGGTAAGAAAATAGCCTGCCTGTTGAAAAATGGTAACTTACAGACGTTTATGGTGTAAACAATGAGATGTAGTAACAATATATATCAATGGTTGCAATCATGCATTTCAGACAGCACTTCGCCTTCACTAAATGTGTTCAGTCATTCGAAACAGTTAACTGCCTTAACAATGTGTGATCATTGAATCTCACTCTGCCAATTAGGCTCCACAACATGTCGCTCACGCCTAGGAGGGAAGCAGACTCCAAAGATAATGGGGGTGAAACCGCGGAAGGATAAACGCGAATAAATCACCTACGAGGGTTATGCCCAATCCAGGATGAGGATAAATCATTTACCTTAAAAGGTGTAGGTCCGAAGAGCGAAACGTTATGCAATCAAAAAAATGTTACAATTGGTTGATTTATTCCTGTGTAAAATGTTACTATAATCATAGAAAGAATCAGGAGATTCGTAAAATTTTAGTTGTATATGCTTAACCCACTTCATTCTTACGATGATGTGTGATTTTAAGGTTAAGGATTTCAGTATAAGCACTAACGAATCTATAGACTTAATTTAGACTTTATTGGACCGACTGTCACTCTTGTCCACCTTGTCTGTTACCCTGTTACACCCTGTTACACCAGACTGTTTCACCTTCCATCCTGGGAGGTATGCGTGCACCAGACCCTTTTCCGATGATTGCCATGCGTACCAGGAAGCATGTGAAGTTGACTTGTGCCCTTAAGATCGTACGGGAATATTAAGATCTTTTGAAATTGAGATCTTGATATTTGTAACAAATTAGATTCTGTAAACGAGAAATTAAAAAAAAAGACTCATCAATTAGTCTGTCGCGGTTTACTGCTAGACATAGGCCTCTCCCACTGTTGAAGGGTTTGGTCTACTGTTTCCACGCTGGCCAGACGAGTCGGTAAGTCCAGTACAGTTCATAATGGTGACTTATTTAATAATACATCAAGTTTTCCAAAAACATCGACAATTTTACTGTTAGTTATTATCATTCATTTCGGTAGTCAATAAATTGTAAATATTTTCATTACAATTCAGTTTAATTAATGGGCGTGCTTCATTTGTTACTGATTCGTTCAGATACAATCTCTTTGAATAATAACTATAATAGTAAAGGGATAATTCCGACGCCGACCGCATACGACAACTGTAGGCACATGAAGCATGTTACTTGCAGTACATTACTTGTTAAACTTCGATATGGACAAAGGGAACAATTGAGAAGCCACAATTAATTACGCGTATGTGCTGATTGTGTCTGCAGTTGTTGTGTGGTCACGTACGGAATCATACCCTAATGCCCTAATGCTAACCATGTCATAGAAATGTAGGTACATATCGTATATATATTTTGTAATCTTTTTTTGTAACGGACATAGAGCAAAGTATCGAAATCACAGCAAAAAACGATCAAGTCTGAGTTCCACATTGAGGAATTCCGTACAAAACTGTTTTGACGGACAAGCTTGATGTAATGATGGGATGATGTTGATCAAATTGTTAGTCATTAAAAATGGTTCAGGTAGTTTAGAAGGCGGAGCAACTTACGTACTCATGTACCCAAGTAAATAAGTACACACCATTTTAAATACTTTCACATGCAAGCCAGGATCGTACGAAGTGGAAACATGTGGTCGCTGCCTACCGCACTGGAAAATAAGTGTGACTGTATATATGTACAACGATTGGTCACCCATTAAAAACCTGACACAGCCAATTAACCCACAGGATTGTGCCAAAGCAGAAACAGTACAAACTTGGATCTAGGGGACTTGTCCACGGAGGTGTCGACCACCGGAAGCGTAAGCCGCGGACCGAAATTAAGTAACTTGTGCTTGACTGCACAAGTTTTTAAATTTCGAAGTTAATCGAGAACAAATAATTTTTGGGGGTAATGTGTAAAAGGGGGAATTTAGGAATAAGCCGCAGGTAAGGTAGATAGTACATTTTCTCCTTTGTCCACCAATTTTCTGGTCACTACTTTAGTAACAAGCAAATAATTTCATTCAATTTCAGTTTAATTTGCAAAGTCGTAAACGTGTCTGCAGATTCGCTCTAAAACGATCGCATCGTGGAATAGGTCTTGATGCGAACGTGCCCAGAATTTATATGTTCTATGCATGTGTTGCAGGCTCTGACCTGTAATAGTTCTTACTCGTTGCAGACCTTTAGAATGTGCGGCAGAGCAATACATTACTGAGAATGATATTTTTTTGTAGGTAATGTATAAGAAGAAAGATATTAATTTAGATTAATATTATTTAACTTTCTTCATAACTTTTGTGATAAATGTTAGGGTTTGCATAGTCGTTATTAGTATCAACTTAACAAATTTCAAGTTGCTTCTAAGCTAAAGGCCATTATCTCAAACCACAGTCCCAACCAGACGACAAACAACAGACAGACGCATAACCATATGATAACTACTAAGGGTTTCGTAATATCCTTTAGAAGTATGGAACCTTAAAAATAACAAGTTGCATAAAAATCGCAAGTATGTGCAAGAAACCGTAAGTGGAAAACTATTCAACACACAGAAATAATACATTTGGACACATGTTGGTCGGTAGACTACAAATCTATCGCGCATGTACCTAGTTTGATTCTGACTACGATTTCCAAATGTTTTTTATTGAATCCGTTCATTAAAAAAATTGTTCATTTGCAAACGTTGTGAATTGCAAAATATTGAAAACTTTACTTGTTCCCTATGTGCGGGATGACCAACAAGATTATCTGTGTAGTATGGGTAGTTGAAGCTTAAAAGAAGCACGAGGATGAAATATCAACTTTATGAGAGCCAATTGGGACTCTCTGCATACTAAAATTCCTTTTAAACAAGACCCAATTGCGCGCCAGAGACCGTGGTTTTGAACATGTATAGGTCAAGAGTTGTAGAATATTTATAAGAAAAAAAATCACCTCCCCAATGTTGCAGATCTCAATACTTAAAAAAGTATTTAAACTAGTTTATACATTGATTCGACATTCTGGTACGTATGTGCTATGCATCTGGGTAAAACATTGACATTTAGTACCTACCGGGTTCCCGCTATTCATATCACCTAATGTGTTCTATTGTTTGCTTATCTCTCGGATTGTACCGGCACTAAATTTGCTTAATTAATTGTAAACACTTAGTACATATAAAGGGGGATACCGGATTTTGTATGGACACCCTCCAACAGACATGGAATGCATGTCAGGTTGTTTGCTCCTACCCAAAAAATGGACAAAACACCTGATTAAGGTGGAAAATCTATGGGGTTTATTGAAAAAGGCTTTTCCAAAAATGTGTTTATTTTCATACAAAAGTATGTTTTACTTAAACAAAGTTATATTTTATGTAAACAAATGAATAATTGTACTAAAAATAAACAAAAAAACATTAAAGTGAATTAGATTGGTCATTATCATCGGTCATCACGTATTTTTTATTTAATAAACAATGTAAACAGACGACCGGACGGCGCTTTTGACGGTCTGATTCCACAGACTACATAAGGATGCTTCCAGCGTTAGTAAGCTTATGTCTGTGGTTAGTAAGTATATTACTTACTCTGTGGTGAAACGGTTAGTATTGTATTATCTTTGGAAGTATAGTAATCAGCATATATCTTAACCCGTCATTTTACAAAATATATTGAGCGCAGTAGAGTGTTTTTTGATGATCATAACATATATCAAAACCAATATGCACGCGCCAGGGGCTCTTTTCTTTCGGGACTTGAGGGCAAGATATATGCTGGAAACTATACCGAACCATCAAAACAGTTCGGCGTTCGCCCATGCGTTCGTACTGGTACGGGGTAGACTATAGCAGACCAACTGCGTTTAGTGCATTTTTTGAAACCTGTGGAGTCAAAATATACCGGTAACTATACTTACGTAGACAATTCAATTCAAAAATTACAAAGGTAACACTCGAAAACAACTGGAAGTATACTTAGGACTTAATTATTATTTATGTCCGGTGGATTGCTCTCCAGAAGATCGGATTTGCTCTGCACCAAATCCGTAGCCCGTTAGGAGTTTTGTAAGAATGCTCGCTCTCACAGAATATATACAGATACTAGCTGTTGCCCGCGGCTCCGCCCGCGTGAATGTCGGTTATCGCTTAGTGTTGATCCGACGCTATTGAGCATTAAATTCGCCTCTCTACTCAACTTTGTCCTCGACTATATACTCACCTCTGTTCTCGACTTTGTACTCGCCTCTATATTCGACTCTCTACTCGACTTTCTACTCGCCTCTATATTCGACTCTCTACTCGCCTCTATACTTGAATTTATACTCGACTCTCTAGTGACTTCTCTGTTCCCCTCTCTACTCGACTTTGTACTCTTCTCTATACTCGCCTCTACTTGCCCATCCATTCGATTCTCTTTTCGCCTCTCTACTTGACTCTTTCCACTCGCCTATCTACTCGCACTTCTACTCAACTCTCTATTCGATCTCTACTCGCCACTACATTCATCTTTCCACTCGCCTCCCTATTCGCCTCTCTACTCAACCCTTTACTGCATTCTATTTGATTCTATACTCGCCTCTCCAGTGGCTCTCTAGTCGCATCTACTTGACTTTCGATCTTTACATGCCTATTCACTCGTCCCTATAACAATCTCTACTCGCCTCTCCACTCGCTTCTATATATTAGGTTCGCGACTCGACTTTGTCCGTTCTGAAGCTCTAATTCACCTTTGTTCCAAATTTCATGAGGACATCTTAAAAGAAATTCTTACTATTTATGCCATATTTACTCCCTTTTTTGTGCCATAGACCTGTTCCCCCTCGCCCGTCCCCCTTCTGTCCCTTTTTTCGCGATAAGGGGTAGCCTATGACGATTTCCAAGCTCTAATCCATCTCTGTACAAAACTTGATCAGGAAATCTTCAAAAATGACAAACTTTCAGCCCTAGTCCCCCCTTCTACCCCCCTTTTTGAAATAAAAGGTAGTCTATGTCCGTTCCCAAGCTCTAAACTATCTCTGTACCAAATTTCATCAGGAAATCTTCTAAAACGATAAACTTTTACTCCAAGGCCATGGTCCCCCCCTTCTTCCCCCATTTTCGCGATAAAAGGTAGCCTATGTCCGTTCCCAAGCTCTAAACAATCTCTGTACAAAATTTGATCAGGAAATCTTCAAAAATAACAAACTTTCATCCCAAGGCCCTAGTCCCCCCTTCTACCCCCCTTTTTGCTGCTTTGCTGATTATATTACTGATAGTATGGTAGCCAGAGCTCACGTTAGGCGCCGCGGATTATACCTAGGTACCTACACTTACTCATTTCCTATCACTGATTCATTTATTAAGTAGTTAGAAACCCATCTACAGAAGTAATTGTTAGGTAATACATTCTTTATAGGATTCCTATTTTTGATTTGCTACACTACTGACCCCTTATGTACTTATCAGAAAATGAAATCAAAACGATTTAAAATGAAAATTATTTCGGTAAAATTGTTACACGTCAATGTTTAACATTGATAAGTTAGGTCTATCCCTATTCCGTCCCTATTTAATTCCTATATCTATGCGTTGAGCCATTTTATACTTACCAACAGACTGTAAAGACTTAAAAGTATTTTTAATAATTTTGCCTTTGTAAAGACTTTTTTACACAACATTTCATCCCGCATGATCCTTCCCCAAGGACAGAATTCCCAAAAAACCTTAATTTGCGTTAATCTTCAGCCCAAACCCAAAATTCGAAGATACTAACTCAAAACTGACCGACTTTTATACAAACTTTCATCCCTTATTTCACCCCCTTAGGGGTGGCATTCACAAAAATCCTTTCTTAGTAGATGCCTGCACAATATAAAGCATATATGTGCAAAATTTCAAGTCTCTAGACGATTTCATTATTCCCATGACTTCATCCCCCTTTTCACCCTCATGGGGATGTAATATCGAAATCGCTGAGACACGTGTAATTTATTTTTTAATCTTCAGTCCAAACACAAAATTATAAAATCATTACTTCAAAACTGACGGATTTTCATACAAACTTTCACCCCCCTTTTAACCCCCTTAAAATTAGAATTTCCTATGTTTTTAATTCCTTAGTGCTCATCTACACTACCAAAGGAACCTACGTGCCAAGTTTCATAATTGTAGCTTCAGCCGTTTGAGCTGTGCGTTGATGGTCAGTCAGTCAGTCACTTTCTTCTTTTATATATTTAGATATGCAAAGTTAGCAAACAACGAACGAGTGACGACTGCATGGCGCGAACTGCACTACCTGCGTCTACGGATACCGCACTTGTTTTGTTGCAGCTTCGTATGCATTGCTTTAATCATATTCGCGTAAACTATAGGAAAAGAAAAATATTTTATACAACTTTTTGTGTATCTCCATGGTAAAAAATATCTATCCTTCTAGACGCTCTAAAATCTAAAACCCCATACATTTTCAAGTATGTCGCCATAGTAAAAAATGATCTATCCTACTAGACGGATCAACAATTATAAAACAACATTACATATGTTTCAAATCTGTTAATGAGCTCGTTTTCATACAATTTGCTAACAAAAGTATTTATTTTTGCTTTGAAATGTTTGCTTGCATTGGGCGATAAATCTTTATACCTACATTATACCTACATTATAGATTGATAGATAGATAGATAGATAGATAGATAGATAATTCTTTATTGTACACCAATAAATTTAAACAATAAACAAAATTTATATATTGTTTCTTAATCTGCTGTGCCTCTTTATACTAACGTATCGGCCCGCATTGATTATGAGTGATTAATAACAATTCTTTTAATCTTATTGCATATGACTTTTGCGGATAACTACTTTTAAATGCTAATCTTTATATGCTTTATAATGGCACCTATTAGCATTTACTACCAAAATATTCAGGGGCTACGTACGAAAACTGATGTTTTTTTTTAGGAATGTGTGCATTAATAACTTTGAAGTCATTTGCATAACTGAAACATGGTTTACAAAAGGTATCTCAGATAGTGAACTATTTGATAACCGGAGACGGGATCTTGTCTAGAGACGGGATCGGAATTATGCCGAAACAGCTCAAGATGGGTAGAGGTGCGTTAATTGCAGTCAAACGCGAACTTGTGGCTGACGCTCGCATGGCCGAGAACCTTTGAGCTACGCTGACATTAAGTGGCAGGCAACCGGGAATAACTTCTTTTTGTTTTTAAACCGGGTGTAAGGCGAACGCTTCCGAAGCTGAAGGCCCGCAGTAGTACTCTGGGTATACTACATCATCACAACAAAAAAAAAAACAAACGGTTGGGGAAAAAATAATGACAGACCCAAACAAATTTATAATTTTTATGAAGTAAATGATTTTTTTAATTTGAATATTAAAACACATAAATGTGAACAAATCGGCAGGTCCAGACGGTATATCAAAGATTTTCATAACTCGCTGCGCCGATAGCCTCACATTACCATTGTCGATCATTTTCAGACGGTCTTTGGACACTGAGGTTGTACCGAGGGTCTGAAAATTGGCATAGGTACATAATACCTATTCACATAAAAGGCTCGAAAACATAGGTCGAGAACTATAGGCCGATATCCAAATTGTGTGTCTTTGCAAAGGTCCGTGAAAGAATAGTATACAAGCAGGTGTACTCCCCGCTGACCTTTACTGAACTTCAGCATGGCCTCTTGGTGCGTCGATCTACGGCATCTGTGTTAGTTACTGACTTCCTATTCTAGTGTATGGCACAGGGGACCCAGGCTGATGTGGTATACACTGACTATAGTAAATGTTTTGATCGAATCAACCAGTCCAGACTTCTGCAACTGCTATCGAGTGGTATAAGAGGCAACCTCTACCGGTGGTTCGCATCTTATGTAAAGAATAGGTGTCAGATAGTTGTCCTAAATGTTTATTCCACTATGGCAATGCCAGTTCCTTCGGGAGTTCCCCAGGGTTCACTGCTTGGTCCACTCTTGTTCGATATATTTACTAACGACATCACCTCTGTTTTCCTATATGCAAAATTCTTATGTATGCGAACGATATGAAGATAATGTATAAAATTGACAGTATTGCCGATTCACTCCTCCAACATATCCTAGACAGGTTTCAAAATTATTGTAGTATTAATAAGCTTGATTTGAACGTCTCCAAATGCTTTGTATGCTCGTACAGCCACAAACATCATCCATACACTCACACCTATAAACTATCGGATGCATCCATATCTAGAGTGAACATGATCAGGGACCTTGGGGTAACATTTGACTCGCAGCTCCTGTTTGATGCACACATCGACAACATTCAGCACTAAGAAGGCATCTCAAGCCCTCGGTTTAATTTTCAAAACCGCTGCCGATTTCGACAATATAAAAACTATTTAACTTATATACTGTTCTTTCGTGCTACCTAGAATAAGTTTGGAATCCACTAACCTACGTCAGTCACTTAGAGGCATTCAAAGAAAATTCTTAATATACGTTCAGCATCGCTCTCGCACATATCTACTGTCTTCCTTTCACGATGCAAGAAATTTCATATGCTGTCCCTCGATGCGAGAAGAAAAATTGCCGATTTGGTATTCCTATTCAAAATTATGAACGGGGCCGTTGGCGCGCCTGAACTGCATTGCATGCATTCCTGCGCAGGTTGAATCTGCTGGATATATCCGCTGTAGCGACAGCATTCGGGCAGAAATCTTACCTGTTAACAGTATGCGGGCGTGTCGGGAAGCCGATATCGACGTATTTATTACAAGTGTCAACAAGCTCAAAAGAACTTTTTGTGATGCTTTTTTCAGTGAGTGTTGGCGTTAATTAATTTACTTTTTGTTTCTTTCGTTGGTTTTGTTTACCGACTTCACCGCAATTTGTCTCTAATTAATTTATTTACTGGTGAAAACTTTTAATTGGCCTTGTGCATGTTATGTTCCCGTATTTATTTGGGTATCTAGCTGCAACTTTTCAAGAGAAATAAAATAAAGTGATAAAAAAATTAACGCTGTAATTTACTAAGTAGCTGACCAACATAGCTGTAGCTATAGCTGTTGTAATAACTAGAAGGAGATGGAAGTAGACGGGCCACATATGCCATAGAATGGATGGCAGGTGGGGTAGGAAAGCGTTGGAGTGGAAAACATGGGAAGGACGACGGGACGAGGGCAGATCGCTAGCTAGGTGAACCGACGACATAGTCAAGGTTGCTGGGAAGAACTGGATGGCGAAAACACTGTACCGCCAACAGTATATAGATAATTATAATAATAATAATAATTTATTTATTTATCAAAAAGGGCTGGGTTATTACTAGTTTTACAAATATAATTACCTAATTACATTAACAATTTGGGACCTACCTGACCTAGATTTTTGTAAACCTGTGTTTCAGGCTATGTCCGTTCAATGATAATTACTTGTTGCAATCAATTAGTCAACATAAACCAAAGAATCTATTGCATATTTACAGCTTAACGCTACCTACTTTAGTATTTCTAGCAGTTTTTCTGTGTCCGCATAATCTAGTTTTTCTAGGTGTTCTGTAATTAAAGCCTTGCAGTTCCAATAACTTAGGCTATGTATGTTTAGTAATTTGTTAAATTTGTCATATAGAAAAGGACCCAAAAACATATAAAATCTATTTACAAACTCATGTTTAGTTTATGGTTTTTCACAAACTATTCCCTTTCTTCTTTTATCTAAGGTTATTGTTTATGGAGGAAGTTTGGTATGTATGGAAAGAGATCTACACTCAGCATTGGGTGACTACAGGTTGAAGAAGAAGAAGAAGAAGATAAATATAACCGCATATTAATTTGTATAAGTAGAAACGTTAGTCCGACATTTGTATATAATACAAATGTATTTTATGGCCACAACGAAAAGTTGGTAAAATCGATAGAGCCCACATAGCGCCTGCACCCGCTCATATTCTCTACGCCTAATGTATTCCTAAAACTTTGATTGATAACCAATGATAGGGTAGATATAGCACAGCCTCTGAGGCGTGGCGGTAGTGAACGCGGCCGCTACGCAGGAGGAGCGGGTTCGAGCCCCGCTCAATGCAAATATTTTTATGCATGAATTGCATTGGTCTGGTCGTGCCTCCTCTTCTTACAGGGATTCCTATAGTCCCAGATTAGGCCAGCAAGCTGAGGGCCAGCATTGTAACATTATTGGTCTCTGTAATGCTGACTTGCAAGATCTCATATACCAGACCTGACCATTATAAAATAGGTTATACCACTTGATGTACCATAACTTTATAAATCTTAAAAAACAGTTATTTTTAGTGAAAGCTAAACTACGAAACAATGTGGTCGTTTCTACTGAAACTAAGCTAAGTTGCGGAGAGAGATTTGCTAAAACGATGTGCGACTGTGATGTGAAGTAGCAGTGTGAAGAAAAAACGCAATGCGATTAGATGGCATAAGACAGCATTATCGAGTAACCACCATGATTGTTATTCTTCCACGGCGAAAACGTCTAAGCGGATCTCGATGAAAATAATAATCCCCGTTTAATTAATGAATTACCACACAATATTATCGACTCATTAGCTAAATCCAACATAAAATGCAAACTGAAGTCATACTTTTTGTTGAAGGTGTGACTTACCTATTATTATAAAATAATGGGTCGTACTTACCTTCAATAAAAAACAAAAAAAAAGTAAAAAAAATAATTGGATAGCCTATTACAAAGTTTCACACTAATCTACCTAAACTTAAAGTAATGTTTAATTGACTTAAGTAATCCTCACTACCTAGTTCCTTACCTACTTTTGTATTATGATTTTATTAGACCAAATGCTTTATTATCTAAGTAGTCATCTGACCTACATTTGTAGCACATACCGATTTTCTTAACATTGTTTCGTTGTAGATTAACTAGCAATAGTACAAACCTTAGTGGTTTTTAGTTGCTATGAAATTATTGTTTGTTTTATCAAATTGTAAAATGTTAATAAATTAAAAAAAAACAGTAAATAGCAACAAACAAATAGCATATACGCAACTTTTTATACCTATAAATGCCTGTAGGTCGTAGGAACAAGATTAATATTTCACTCTAGTAAATTGTATTAATTTACATAATCCCCATTAATTCCAACATTATTTATGCCTCTATTTACATTCAACAAATGAATGAACACTTCACAACCAAGTTTAGGACTGACAAAGCATTGGCAAGACATATTGTCGTGATAATAGCTGCGATTTCGTTGATGGGGCCGTTAATAGCACCACTACGATCGCGGTAGTTACGGAACGATGGATTGCCAAAAACTTTCCCCAATGACGTTTGGCAAACGTTTGACCCAAGTTTCTTTGTATGATTCTTACCGTACCAACCTTTACATTTGGTATTATAATCCCGCAGGTCATATGATTTACGGAAATAGTCGTTTTCTGAAAATCATTCTTATAGCATGACTTTTATAGTCATACAACTACAGACTCTTATCACCCTTTACAGTGACAAGGTAGATTTTAAGACCAAACTGCATGATATCGCATAGTGGATGCTAGGACCTAGGTTCAGGCGGATATTTGACAGAATGCCACTTGAACTAAAGTCCAAGTTCTTACCTAGATTCCGTGACAATTTTTAAAAGAAAATAAAATAATGTGTGAGAATAATTGGAAGTGTAACTTACTTTAATCTCATACAATAAAAGGCTCTGAACAAAAATCACAAGTTAATATAAAGTCATACAATTAAAAAAAATCGATGCCGTATAAAAGGATGGAGTTTAAATACATTCTTATTTTTTTATAAACGACCGATTCTTAAATGATAAAATGAAACAAAGTTATAACATCAGCCCTACAAATAGAAAGAACACCATGCTTTTAGATCTCAAATTGGGGCCCGGACTCGTGCTTCACCTAGATTCTCCACCTGGGTGAAGCACAGGGACTTGCAAGGTCCCGTGCTTCAACTGATGACGTTATTGTTCAGTTAACCCGTATGTTTTCCCTTTTAGATCTTTTGAATCACGTCAAAAAATCTAGAACAATTCTGTAAGAGGAGTGAATTTATATGTAGAATAATATAATTAATTTAATTGAAATTGTTTTATTTATATTTAATAAAAATATGCTTACAAGCTTTTATGACTACCCAGCAATAAATATGACTGACTGACTTTAAACACACACAACTTTAAATACAACTGACTTTAAAACAAAATGTAATTATATCGATGTTGAAAAATAAGATTGAGATAAAATATGTACCTAATCTATGTGTTATTTCTAGATATCTTGACAAAATCTTATTATAGTAGATTTTGAAATTGTTTCTTTGCGTGTAACGGCTTCATTGACTATTATAGTTTTACTACACAGGGTCCAAATATGTAGGTGTAAGTTTACATTACCGCGATGATAAAGACGGGTCGAATAGTTGTAGGAGTACCGATCATGGTTATCTTTTAGGTATTGTTACCTGACAAGGCCCTTTAAACCCTTATATAAGAAAATATACGATCATACGTGTATAAATACTAATTGTATTGTCTATCAATTATTACACAGCAGAAAGTTGATAAAAAGGCTCACCTTATAATACTCACCGTATTACGTCACGGTATTTAAACAATTGTTATTATATTCTTTGCGAGTTATATTGTTACAAACAATAAAAAAAATTCTAAACAAATCAACTACTTAGCCAACAATTTTTAAATTTCGAATGCACCACAGACACTAGTTATAGAGGTCAGTGACCACAGACTACTAAGGGATACTGCATGAAAAATCTATGACAATCCACGTCAAATAAATTTTAAATCAAATTCTATAAAAAAGAAACTAGCCAAAAATACTGTTTCAAAGAAATGTCTAAAAGTTACTATCTTCTAAAAACAAGCCTAAAATTTGAAGAGAACGCCTAATACACTTAAGTTGATCACATAAATCTAGAAATACTTTCTCAGATTATGTTAATACTAGAACATAAATATTATGTACCCTGTAGGAGCGTAGAACATACTTCATTCTGAACGTCTATGGCTTTACACCCGGCATTATCTCAATTGCTTGGCTCTTAGCCACAGCCCACCACGACATCCGGCTACACACTATCTTAACGCCTGACCACGAATTCATACGGTACAGAGCGGCACGGTGAACGACGGGATTTAAACCCAACCTCAAAAAGATGTAGGTAGTTCTAATTTTTATTGTATTTTGTTTTATCGTTTTCAACAGCATAAGTCCGTTTTAGCTCGACTTGTTGCTAGGAGTATGAACTGGCACTGGCCCTGCTATACTTCCTAATTGCCTGACTCAATAAATTACAAATATCGGTTTCGGTCTCGTGTCTCCCCTGATATCCCCTCTAGGGGAGTCACCAGGATTTCATCATCCTAAAATAGTAAGTTCTTATATCTATAAGAACTTACTTTTAAAAATATATTTTGAGTACTCATGTCTGTCTCCCACAGTTCTATCTGATTCTTGTTTGTACATACTGGCTACTTGCAAATAAATAAGTATTAATGTAATATTTATTATGACTGACCTATGTTATCTTTCAAAGTCAAGTGTAAGACTTGAAATGTATTTTTTCTTTTATGGTTTTAATGTAACGCTTGACATTAACAAGGGGACCAGTACTCTAAATATAATTTTAAAAGTAAGTTCTAATATCTCCCAGCTTAGGGGAGACAACAGGACTAAAAATCTTGATGTCTCCTCTAGGGGGATCAACAGGAGAGATACGAAACCGAAACCCAAATATCTTGATTTTATATTTTTTTACCTTTACAAGTTATAAGTTTTCTAAGATTTTTCCGCTTGTAAAAAATCAGTTTGTTTTATTAATTAGTACTAATAACCGAAATCACTGATATTATTCCTGTAAGTTCATCTAACTCAGCTAATATTGCTTTTGTAAGGAGTGGATCAACATCAGTAGTGTACCTGTCGCAACGGGACCTGTCAACCATAAGGCTGACTCCTTAACCAGTAAGCTACCGTCTAGAACTTGTTATAATTTTTTGTCGATCATTCATACGTTTATTGTCATCGCTTTAACAGTTTGCAACCGGCCTAAGCATCCTCAAATTGCGTGCAGTACGTACATATAAAAGGAATGTTCAAACATTCTTTACGCTACCTACAGCTTTAATACTTTTACCCTGACCCTAGTTATGAGGTTATACCCTTAGAATTTATATTACCTATATTTTTTCATTCGCTCTCCGTTTTGTTAGAGATGTGAAATAAAATTGTGATGTGTCTATTTTCATGTTCATAAACGTAAACATATAAAAAATCTATGCAGAAAGTTTATGATTATAGTTTTTAAGGTTTTTAACTTTTGACATCTAATAACCAGTATAGTTAGACGCATTGTGAGAGGCGAATTAATTGATTCATTGATGCGTATTGTAACACCAGCATCACAGATTCTAATTACAGTGAAATGAATTGACTAATATATATCAATGGTACAACGTAAGATTGCATAGTACTCTGTTAAAAGCAGTTACGACTATGTGTGGTGTGTAGTTAATATGTACCTAGTTGTTATAAGAATCTCTTTTACCTAACACGTCTTTTAATTTCATGGAGCCCTTAAAATACCCTCGAGGCCCAAGTCAAAATCAACCTGTTAGTGTTAAAGAACGGAAGAGACTTTTAAATAAGACTATGGAAACCACGAATAAAGATTTCATTGATATTCTTTAAAAACGATTTCATTATTTGTATCGCAAAGCAAATACATAATCTCCTTTCACAAAAGAGGAAACTGCAAAATTTATCAAAATTTAAATCGACGAAGGCACGGGAACAATATACGTCAAATTTAAGTACGTACATTGCACAAAAGAATATTGGTAGCCAGTATGTGATCTGAAAACTACAGTATTATACGCATAGGCAATTGAAGCGATTCTCTTTTATGCGCCCCCAGCGAATGTAAGCTAATGCTGGGGTGTGCATGCAATCAAATTGTATGGCAGGACATTACGAAATTTGAATATCGACTCCGTCCATTTATGACTGTTTAGATTACCGGTCATTACAGAGAAACTAACGCAAACATTAAAATAAATGTATAGTTCTAGAAGCGTTCTAAGTCTAATATATATACATAAATAACGCCTTATTCTCATTAACATTAGTAGAGGCCACATCTTTCCGCTTGC
Source organism: Eilema caniola (assembly GCA_949126895.1). Taxonomy (NCBI): domain Eukaryota; kingdom Metazoa; phylum Arthropoda; class Insecta; order Lepidoptera; family Erebidae; genus Eilema; species Eilema caniola. Next base: position 6,153,402 of record OX421460.1, on the reverse strand, counting down.
TGCGGAGTAGTATAGATAAAAGTACTTTTGATCCCGGAAATCAGTGGCAAAGAGATCAATATTTTACGTGTATGAAGATACAGGTTATAAAGTCTTTCATCAAGTGAAATGAGGTGAACTTTCTAGTTGTTCTGTTGCTTTTTATGTAGAACACGTCAATATGATATCGCCTTACCTGATGATAAACTAAAGAAAAAGTCTAAAGAATGTGAGTCACCGTTAATGCACATACAAGTATGGCCCTCAGTCTAACGGCTTGGTCCCCGATTCTGCTAATTGTATGATATAACAAAACCACTGTCATACCGCTGTCATTGCATAAAATGACAAAATTTTAGAGTTTATGTTTGAGTTTTAAAGTCCAAAATGAAAGAGAAAGAGTTTACAATATTTTTCATTCACTCAAAAAAATTGTCATTTAATTTTAGACTTTAACAGTATAAAAATAAAGTCTGTGATACCGCAGTGGTTTATCATGAAAAAAATAATATTAGAACCAGGGCCCTGATCTGCTACTTTTCCACGCCTCGCTTAAAGGATCCGTGATTATTGGAAGATCCTATCACACCTGTTTCCTACAAATATGGTAGCCTACAGCCCCATGTCATTAGTCAGAGACAAGGAACTGCTAGGTTCTTGATGAATTTGGATACACCATATGTTGGAGACACCTTATGCTAATACATGTTGTACCGTATTCATTGCAAGAGCAATATTGTCATCGTTACCGTATCGTGAAAATATAAAACAGTATCTCATTATTCATAGGACATATACCCCCTATCGTAGTCCGTGTAGACGGGCACTTGTGTAGACGGACGTCCATAAATATTTATGTAAGATCGCTCCGAACACTGTCCTTAATGCACGTGTCTACATCGCATTTTGTGTACAATTTACATCTGTCAGAGCCTGAGTGCAACTCTTAGTAGATTTTTATATTTGTAAAAAAAAAATAGCTCAAAGTTAGGGTAGGTCGGGATAACAGGAAGTAAATCAATTGATCAAACTGCAAGGAAGTCTTCTTACTAGGAATGTCCTAAAATACCGAAACAATAGGACTCTCAAACAGAGAGCAGGCGGGATCCTTTTAAAAATTATAACTTGGAAATCGATGGGTCCTGGTACCTTATTAGATAAGGTTAAAAAATTAATGACCTACAATGCAGCGCATTCTTTTTTTTTTCAATACCCCTGAGAACGTAAAGTTCTATTGCGTTACGTTGCGCGTTGTTGTCTTTGTAGTTTGTTAGTTAGAAAAAAAAATTAAGGGTAGACCCAGGTAGACCGCTCTTAACCCATATATGCCCAAAACGTTTTTGAGACGAATTTTCAAGTTTTTCAGCAATGTTAGTAATAAATCATGATAAATAAGGGCTGTAATAGTGAATTGTGGTTTTCAGTTCGGAAAGTAGGTATATGCCTTATTATATTTTCATCTTGCATCTCTGATATTTTCGTTAAAAATCATTAGAGGAATCGTATTGGTGCACTTTGTAGGAGTACGTTGTCGTCGTAGGTTTTCAATTTCAATCACCCATTTCCGTCTTTTGCGAAATTGTGTTGTCTTTTATGGCTTAAAAATAGACCAGATTAAGGCTTGGGATTCCTATATTTCTGAAGTAAAGATATTTGAATATACTGAAAGGGTTCAAATGTGTCTTACTCGTTCTTTCATAGTGAAAGTAGTCGACGACAAACGTCGGTATATAGCACTGAAGAATTGGTCAGGAAAATTCTGTCTCCTTCACTGATTAATTCAGATGTGCCAGGTAAGGCCGAAGCTTTAAATGCTTGGAAAATGACCTGTTACCGTCATGCCCGCCAAAACATCTTCTCAAAGGCAATGGGATGAGCCGCTCTGTATTGGTGTTGAAAATAATTTAATCAGTACAGCTACCACTGATGCTGAGCGTGCTCACCTATTAGCTGTGGGGGAATGGAAATCTGATGTTTGGTTCCAGGGACTTCCTTCGCCCAACATTGGTACAATGTTGGACGACACGACCTTCCGCATCGCGACTTGTCTACGTTTGGGGGCACCGTGTGTCTCTCCGCATCGATGTCTATGTGGAGAAGCAGTCGATTGCCTTGGACACCACGGATTATCTTGTAGCAGGAACGTAGGCCGCATGTCCCGACATGCCAACATTAACGACATTTTCCGTCGGGCTCTTGTCACCACCGGCGGCGTGTCAGCTATTCTTAAACCTATTGGCTTGGTGCGCGACGATGGCAGGAGACCGGACGGTATTTCGTTGTTGCCTTGGCAGATGGGTAGGCGCAAATATACCAATTTAACTGGTAATTACATATTTGAGCCGTTTGGAGTCAAAACGTTGGGTCCGTGGGGCCCAAGCGCGAGTGCTATTCAAGGCAATAGCGAAGTGCCTAACCGACGCTTCCTGTGACCATAGGGTTGGCCTTTACCTCGCTCAAAGATTTAGTATCGCTGTTCAGCGTGGTAATGCCGCCAGCCTTTTGGGCACGGTACCAGTAGAGGTCGATGGGGAGAAATTTTTCGATGCCTAAAGTTGCAGTCTCTCCCCCTCTTTTATGTTTTTTTTGTATGTATTATATAGCATGTTTTTTTATTATTTAGTATTATTCTGTAATATACTTGTCGTAAATTAGTCACATGAAAAATATCTTTTTCATTTCACTTCCTCATAATATGCCTCTAATCTCACCGAAATTCGGCACAAAACCATACCTATTATCAAACTGTAGTTTTTTGATTCTTATTAAATCACGAGTGGGATACTGACCTTTTTTATTATAGGTTGAGTTGCATTATTCTTAAAAAATATGTATAAAAAGATCGTGCTCAATAGAACAAATAAATTAATATACCTACCAATTGGTTGCTCATTTCATGTAACTTCGTATTTTAATAGAAAATTTCATCTTTTACTCAAATATAACTAAATTCCACATCTTTAAGTAAATTCAAAATTTTTTAAACATAAAAGAAACCTCTTTCTTTTAGTCTGTGGCCATTGTTTTTTTATTCCTGCCAGTCCACCAGTACCATAAAGTTTCGTCATTAATTTTTACTGGTGAAATTATAGTTATTTATTAATTAAGAAATGTCTACAAGTATGTGCTAGTCATGAAGAAGACGATTGATGTACCTAGTACACCGCCCGATATGTAGGTATACACATATACTATATAACGTCCGATATATAATGTGATTGATGTGAAGTCCTTAACGTAATGGAATGCTTACTACCTGAAAACTGCAAGGGTAAATATCTATTTTAGTATTATATTATTCAGAAGTGAAATGAAAAACGATGTATGATTCACATGGGTATTGTTGATTACCGTCTTCGGCTCTCAATATCAGTAATCAGTAACTTTACACACTTGTACCATAATCTACTATTAGATTGGATGTACTCTAAACTCAATTTACAACAGCGTAAAAGAAAAAACGTACGTCAGATTTAGTGGCGAATTTTGGTGGCTCAACCATTCTATCAGTTGACTGTACAACAGGGCAATAACGTTGTGATTGCCGTAACCTGGAGCCGGATAGCACAGAAATTGTTAAAGAGATTTGTAAACTTCATCTAGAAACAACTAAATATTCAGCGATGGTTGTCTGGTTGTGACTATATCTTTCTCACGTCGTAGAACTTGAGTCACTGTCAGATATGGTACCTTTACGTGGATAACTTTTACATGTCTCAATGCCCACTATATCAATTAAGTCATCAAATGGTTGCAGGGCATCAGAAATATCATTAATAAAGAGTATATAATGGAACTTATAATAAGGAAAATAAGAAATTAAAGCATCATATGGCACATATGATGTTTTACGTTCACGTTATCACCCACTGAAATATATCAATGGATTGCTAAAAGTAAAATATATTATATATATTCAAGAGTACATACTTTTACCTTCAAAATATATATGATAAACATTTAGTATATCACTTCAGTGTTCATTTAATATGATAAACATCTTTTTTAGTAAAATAACATCATTTATTTAATAAGACTTACATTTATATAAAGGGAGACGCCATTTTTTTATCATATAAAAAAAAATATACTTCAAGCCCAGTTATCACTTGAATAGTTATAGATTTTTATATGAACTTGTTTCTAAATAGGTTTCCCATCTGACAAAATATAGCATTATAATCAATATTAGTGCAACAGCTCACTACCAGTGTGCATTAGAAACAAGTCACAAAGGAATTGGGGGTCATTATCGACCCCTTGGGCATATATAGGTGACCGCTATTTCTATAGTTTTGATCATTTGTTTCAAAAATATAATATTAAAACTTATATTTGAGAATTGTTGTTAGCAGTCTTCTCAAACTCATTAAGACTCGTTAAGAAACTAGAAATTTTCAGTTTACACAAATTCTGTGAAAAGTATGAAATTGAGAAAGCAAAGTTGCAATTCATTATTGTTGTCTTTGGCAAAGTTTACACCTTACTCAGATTACGAATTTCATTTGAATACTCTTTTTGTGCAAAATTGTTGGAGAACTTCAACGGTGACAATTTAAAAATATTAATCACACATTATTACTGCTTCTTCAAGCTGATTACGAGTACACTTGTTCTAGTATATAAGGACGTTGGCTCGTTCCAGAGCCGATACAAGAAATCACCGAAGCACCCTTGTCTGGTACGAGCTAGTAAGAGAGGCTGCCGTGTGGCCTCCCTAACCGCTTGCCCATGGGGGATTTTACCGCCGCTATTATCGTATACCCTACGCGTGGTCCCTATGCTGTTGGGACCTCACAACCCGGATAACTCCAGGCTCGGGTTCGTGTTCCCGCTCCGGTGCCCCCACTTGGTACTAGTATAGCACCGAAAGGGCCCTCGCCTCCAGGATCCGCGGTAGCGATTCGGCGAGGATACTCGCAGAGTCAAAGGATATCGAGCCAGCCCGCTCACGTTGAGCAGCTGACGTGCCAGAGGTTAGCTGTGCCCTTTAATTTGGGTCGCGATGCCCATTACCGATGCAAGAAAAAGAAAATATAGAATAATATCACTTCAAATTTACTAAGTTAGTATTATAATTCAAAGAAATTAAACCTGGAATTATAAAATTGCTGTCAGAGTCGGACATAGCGGAGCACTACCACACGAAATTGACACTAATGAGCAATGAGCATTCATTCGACTGATCTAAACATCATTATAACAAACGAAAACATGTAAAAGAATCCTAGTTTTTTCTCTTGCTCGTTGATGTTTCGGTGTAAACGCTGAAAACGAGGTTTCGTTTACTAAAAGACTAAAAGATATTCTTATTATGGCTCTAGCTCTGTGTTCGTTTCGTCTAAATCCACCTTGAAAACGACGTCGCGCTCGCGATTTTAACTATGATACGAGGCCCTTAGCACCGCGAGGCTTCGGGCGGTCGCCCAGTCACGCCTATCATTATTATTTATTTTTTTATTAAAATGCATATTAGCATCCCAAATTATCAAAATTACTAATATTCCCTCTAACCCCTCCAACTAAGCTAAATTGCTTGTACTAGGAGTACGTTCACGTCGGTATTGTAATGGCCAGGATTCGAACCCGGAACCTCTCGACTGTAAGTCCGACGCCTTTACTTTTTAACTTTTTTATTGTTTTTTTATTTTTTTTATTTCTACAAAAACAATTACATTGTTAAGATATACATTGCCCCACAAAACCGTGTAATCGGTTTGTCTGCGGGATCCAGTCTCCGTACATTTAACTGGTTATACTCCGTACAATTTACACGTAATCATAGATAAAAATACACATATTCCTACATACCGTATTTAAACGTACAAATTACACTCAGTACACATATATTACACATAGCACAAACTAAGTAGCACCAGACCACTGTATCACCATAATCACCACGATGACAGACTATTGAGATAGTATTTTTTTATCTTTCGCTTGAATAATTTGCCATTCCCTTCCGATGCGACCTCCCTTGGCAAACTGTTCATCAGATATGGCAAACGTTTTTCTAAAGTTCTGTCACCGTAGTAATTATGTATCCTAGGCACAATATACCTCCCTGATGTCATGGAGCGGGTACCGTGGACATTGTTTACCCTTTTGAGGATATGCTCTTGATTGCCATGGTTGTTAATAGCTAATAGATATTTATGTTTTAATCTAATAGGCAATACATTACATATTTTAAATAATTTGTTGTAGTCTTTTTAACATTTGTCTTTAATTTTTTTATTTACAAGGAATTTTAAAAATCTTATCTGAAATGATTCTAATTTCTCAATGTGTGTCTTGAATGTAAGTCCATAGCAATCAAGGGCATAACCAAGTATTGGTTCGACAAGTGACATATATAAATATCGTAATGTACCTATTGGTATTTTGAAGCTTAGATGGTGAAATTTACCAAATAATATTCTAAGTTTTCCACATAAGAAATCAATGTGTTGAGCCCAGGAAAAATGTTCGTCCACCTTTATACCTAAATATGTTACATATTTACTTCTTTCTATTGGTTTACACTTACAGTTCAACATATTTTTGTGTAAGCATGTGTAGTTGTGTGTGTACAGGATTGGTTGATCTGGTTGACCTGTTGGTACCAGTGAAGTGAATTGGCCTAGACAGATATAAAGGAGACATTTGGATTGGTTCGGGCGAGGTCTGTTAGCTTAGTGATTAAAGCGATACCCCTGTAAGACGCGTGTTCAAACCCCACCTAGACCAATTCAATCTTTTTTATTTATTAATAGATTTTTTTTTTTTGAACCTCCGATTTCTATAGGTATTCAAAACAAACAAAATTTTAGTTGAAAACTCGGAAACAAAAAAAGAAAATGAATATACTTTTATATGCTCCACCTGTAGTTCAAAAATATTTTGGAATTTCAGTATATTTCATTTGGTGAATTCTGGTATATTAACAAATCGTTTATGAAAACAAACTTAAAAGCTATCTTATATGTATTACATCCAGAGTTCATATTTGTCTGAATGCGCAATAAACTTATTATTCACGCCAAAGAAATATAACTTTTTACGTGCGTACATAAGCACACACGCAATTTTTTATACATTTGAATAACGCTTTATTCGAATCCACTAAAAACAAACAAGAATCCTCACAATATTAATATGATTACGCTTCCACGATATAGGCCACTTAATAATATCGACTGTAACGACCCCTCGTACAAGCTGACGTAAAATTTTACTACCTCCGCTTTTGGGGTTATAACGACCCTTGATGTTTCAGGGAACCAGTTGTTAGGTATTCGAATGGTGGGTGGTGTCTCGTTCGAAAAACCAACAGAAAAACGCAGTCATAAATCTTTAGTCAAATATTCGTAGGTACTTGAACGTTCGATTCAGCGTATTATTACATTAATAATATAATAAGAATATATCAGACAGTTTATTCACAAACATAGACGTTAGGGGTTGTTAAGGCCTCCAACGAGGAGGCCTAAAATGTTTGATCAGACTAACTTTAGAACTTCAATATCACCAATTAGTTGGGGAAATCAGATTGCTTGTCGTTTCATGGATAATATCAAAGCTCAGCCGCATCAGCTGCCCCAACTGAGTTGGCAAGAAGCTCGGAGAATGATGATATCAGACAATTTATTCACATAATAGAATAATATGAAGAACTGACTGGGACCCTGAAACTTTCTGGTTTCAAAGTGTCTTAATCATTCCAAACGGTTCGGACTGGCTGATAAAGAATTTCCTATTACGGTTTTGAAAGCAGTCGTACAAAATAATCGGTAAAGCAATGCAAATAACTGGCCGTAGAAGTAGAATATGAAGTGATTATTAGCGTGAAAATCTAATAAAATGTAAAGCCTATAAAACCTGGCCGAAATACGTTCAAGAAAATTATAATCCAATTATCTGAAAAACCAATTATCAACATCTAATTACTAAGTTCCAAAAGCATTACAAAGAAAATAGTACTGGATTTAATAATTGCACCTTAGCCGTCTAACTTATAAATGAAAGGGAAATTAGGCTGCCACAAACTTGAGATTAATCGTAAAAAGGTAGTAAAGAATTCAGCCGTCGCGTCGCCTATTGGCTTCATATTTCCATTTTATATGGTAATTTATACTTTTTTATATCGTACTTCATACTTTAGATATACTGTTTTACACGGTCTTGAAGTTTTTGTACGACATTTGAATGCTGCGACCGATGCCGCCAAGAGGCAATATTGAACCGTTAAGAATAATTTACACGAAGTTAAGTCTTGATATCCTTTGTGTGGTCACACGCAAGGTATAAACTTGATATTCACTTAACTAAATGCGCATCAAAATTCAAATATTTTAAGTGTCGTCCATTTTTACAGCGTCAGTATGTTTGAAAATTTAGAATCACTAACTGCAACCAGCTGCTCCTCGTGAAAGCCCGGAGAATTCGGGAACCACTTAAATCTATCGAAGCACAAATAGGTTCTAGTACTAACGGTTGAATTAAGTCGAACTCAAAAGTTATTTATTCTGTATAGACCATTAAAACTGCACTTACAAAACAACAAGTAATAATAATAGATACTTCAATTAACCTAACAGGTACGCGATATAAAAACACAAAGCAGTATTTCACACTTCTTTTACATTTATAGAGTTGTGATGTAAACATGAAAATAAAAGAGGTATAATAGCTTTTTGAAGTGCACACATCATGACAGAAAGCACAGCTATATGCATACTAGTTCCTGATAAATAATATAATAAGGCCAAATACGTGCATTTACGTGGCGACTACCCCTCTGACCAGAACCTAAGACGTGTAAACCTGCGCCAGAACTTAGTCCATTAATCAGCAGGTGCAGGCCTAGCAATCACGGTGGACTTGGGCCCCGTAGTAGAAATGGGAACCTGACATACGCACTGCATACAGTTAACCCCTATTTAAGGCAATTTCCACAAATTCAGGTACACAAGAGTAATCAAATAGGTCTAAATCACCCGGTCGGCCTAATCAGCAGAGTTGCGACTCAGGTGAGCCCGAGGCTCGCAAGTGTACGTCGGCTGTAATTACAAATTAGTGTACAGCGCAGCGTGTGCTACCAAAAGTGCACCCGGCTGTGACGAGGACCGCATTATGTGGTAAGCAATCAATGCATTGTTTTCTAAAACGCTGAGTACAGTGGCTTGTATGTATTTGAAGAAAGCATTTCAAAATGCTTACAGATGTTGACGAAAATTAACGGAGGGATTAATACTATTTTATTTATCTTATTTTATTTTACAGTTTCGAAAATTTACTGCTAGTATTTGGAGTTGCATGTGTGATAAACGTATTACGAGAATGAAACCGCTCATAAGAAATGTAAACCACACGATAACTGAGCTATCATAAATGCAACAGTCTATGACAAATAAAAATGAAAAGTAGTAAGCAATTTGTAAACAAAGAAATAATAGCCTTAATCGAATGTCTATTGTATCCTTTTATTACACAAAAATCATTGACAGAAAAATGCCATAAAACATCTAAGCAGTTTTATCGCATTGAGCTCTTAGGATAATATCTCTCTAATTTCTTTCAAGTAAATGTTGAGGTCAAGTGGGGGCGTTCTCAAAATTACTGAAGCCATATCCAATGTGTCACTGTCTTTATTGCTGAAGACTGTTTAACACTAGGATGAAGAAGAGACTATTTGTGGATATATGTTTAATACTTCAATAATAATTTGACTTACAACGCTGAACAGACATGCTACAAATAATTATTTATTTTATGCTTCACTCGTACATAATCACGAACATGTTGTCCGAGCGCTGCCGTGGTGCGGCAGGCGCGCGGGACCTAATTAAAATATTTCGCTTACTTTATAGAAGAAAACCCTAAAGTGGGTCTTTAATTATTATTAAGCGAAATTTTATGTGAAATAATTATTTTTCCATGCAAATTAATTCGCGAATATCCAAATGCCAATGTTGTACAAAAACCGTAGACTGGAAGAAAATAATTAATGGGTTTTATAATTGAAATAATTGTAATTGCGAATCTTGTTCAATTAATATTTTATTTTAAATTGTCCAGTAATCAGAATGTTAATTAAGTTAACATGTTGTTATTATGTTTTACTTGATGGTTCATATTAAAAAAAATATTATCATCATCATCATCATCATCATCGTGGAGACGTATTTTCCTTATTGCTTCCGAGCCCCGGGTAAACTAGGAATTCAGGGTCAACCTTCCGGCCTTCTCTCTTCCAGTTCACCCAGTTTCAAGAATCAAAGCAACTTTATAAACTAGAATAAGGGACTGCTGCTTTAATTAAAATAAGCTAAGAATTTACTCTGGTGGTACTTCGAGGAGAAAGGATACAACCGGGAACATCGCAGCGATGATGGCGATTCTCTATTCTGAAGATGGCGATTCTCTGAGAATAGTGCCCTATTCTAAGTGACAACGGTGGATTAATGACCTTAATTATTATAGAAGAATGAACTGGCGTTAAACTAGTCCATTTAAATGTGTCGATTGTTAGTTGGTTTAATGAGAAGCCTGGGGCTTACCACCGCCACTTAAAAGTAATTTTATTTCATTCTTAATTTACTTTCATAGTGTGATTCGGACTTGGACAGTTATCGTTCATCAATATTTATGTACTGTATCTTGTAAGACATGTGTAAATTCTAACAAATTAATATATATATACTATATTAAGAGATACTGTTTGACCTATTTTAACAAAATAACATTATAGTACCTATCCTGAGTATCCTGATGGACACTGACGGTCCGAATTACACTATGAAAGTAAAGTAAGATTGAAATTATAATAATTACTTTTATGAGGTGGTGGCGTTCATTATTTTTCACACAATCCACTTAGGTATTCAATAATTCCGCCAAGAATTCAGCTCAATATCAAACTCTGTTCATTCCTTACTCCGATAATAATTAAGCCTACGCGTACGTTATCCTATTATGTGTCGCTGTCTCAATAATAATTATAAATCTATGAATATTAATAGTCCCTATAATTAAGCTTCTGTTTTGGGTGATGATGAAAGGTGATAATAGTGTCGATTCTGTTGCGCATCTCACTAAACTAAACTATGTATCTCTATAATATTGGATTCGATTTTAATTTAGACTCTAATAAAATAGTGTTAAATGTGAATTTCGTAGCACTTATCATTTATCGTCTACGTTTACAATCCAGCTTGTTAGTATTCGAACAGGCGCAAAATGTGAATTTTGTAGCACTTATCATTTATCGTCTACGTTTACAATCCAGCTTGATAGTATTCGAACAGGCGCAAAATGTGAATTTGGTAGCACTTATCATTTATCGTGTACGTTAACAATCCAGCTTGTTAGTATTCGAACAGGCGCAAAATGTTAACTTTGTAGCACTTTTCATTTATCGTGTACGTTTACAATCCAGCTTGTTAGTATTCGAACAGGCGCAAAATGTGAATTTTGTAGCACTTATCATTTATCGTCTACGTTTACAATCCAGCTTGTTAGTATTCGAACAGGCGCAAATCAAATGATATGTTGATAACTATTCTTATATTCATAGAGGTGTATGAAAACCCATCAAACCAATCCTGCAAGCCGGTACCGGCCTGCTGGTTGATGCACTAGACTCTGGTGCAAAGTTCCCGCTCTAGGTTGGGAGATCAGATGACATTCACTCCGATAAAAGCAGTATAGTAATTTTCTTCAAAGTCCTAGCGTTAATCCCAGTAGCATCCGAAGCTTTTACCTCGGAGTCTGGGTACCGCTTTTCCCAGTCCACATTTACTTAGCAGTTTTAGGTAAACTCAAATAGTTTCCGTGAAGCTACTGCCATCTGACCTCCACAACCCATTGGCCATATTGAAGCATTGCAGTTAAACCAGTTGTTGGACTTTTTAGGGCTTCAACCAACGACTTTAGTTATAAGAGGAGTTATGGGACATTTATGAAAAGAAAATAATTTACATTAAACATATATATTTTCGTTTTTAATTTTAATTTATGGATATATTAATAATTTCTTTGTGATCACAAAAACTTAATAGTACCTAATCAATTTTGTTCTGCTAACGTTAAGTCTAGACGACGATAAGTAATTTTAGAACTCACCTTCAATATCTTAACGCACGTATCTGAAAATACTTAATAATTTGTTGCACAGTGAATTACGACAACTCATAAACCTTTTTTTCAACTTTTACACCTTAATTTTTATAAAAGCAACAATTTTTACGACAGCAGCACAATTTAAACACACAAAAACAAACTTATCACCGCAACTGTGCAACAAAAATGCTAGAATACATTTGAAAATTAACTGTAGGTTTTAAGCAACAAAGATCTAAATTGAATTGAAGAGAAATTATGTCGGCAAATATAAATTGGTATAAACAGTTTTTATCATAGCAACACTGTTAGGAGAAGTAACGGTAAATAGTTTGGCAATTAATTAAAGTCGATTTGATTGCCAAGTTGTTTTACAAGTGCCTCGCTAATTTAATTATGAAGCACTAATAGAGAATACGAACTTTCCTTTAGACTTTGTAGTTACTTGATAAAGTAATACCATCTATTTATATCGTTAGTAGTCGTTAAATTGAACATAAATTTTCAATTTATACCAATGTAACTGCAGTCATCATCATAATGATCATCATATCAGCCACACACAGTCCATGAACATAGGCCTCTCCCATAGACTTCTAGAATAACCGATCTAAAGCAGCCCGCAGCCAGCGCTTCCCGGAGACCTCGATGAGGTCGTCCATCCACCCGGCCCTTGGGCGTCCTACACTACGTTTGCTCGTACGCGGTCGCCATTGCAGAACTTATTTGTTCCATCGGCCATCTGTTCTGCGTGCTGTGTGTACCGCGCACTGCCACTTCAATGAGCTAATCCGCTGGACAACGTTACTTTTGTTCTCCTACGGATATCATCATTTCTGATGCGATCACGTAGGGAAATACCAAGCATAGCCCTCTCCATAGCTCGTTGAGCAACTTTGAGGTTTTTTAAGAGACCCATAGTGAAGGACCACGTTTCAGATCCGTAAGTCATCACTGGTAACACACATTGGTTAAAGACTTTCGTCTTCAGGCACTGAGGTATGTCGGACGGGAAGACATCTCGTAGCTTCCCGAACGCTGCCCAGCCGAGTCGGATTCGTCGATTTACCTCGTCTACGAAGCTGGAATTGCCTACCTGGATCGTAATGGATGTTGCGCCACTACCGGTTCATGTTGGGGACTCAGTCTTAGAAGCTGTTGATGAGTATGTCTACTTGGGTAACTGCAGAAATGATGTCAATTAAAAATTGCATATATAATATATTGCTGTCAAAAGTCGCAAACATATCCTGCATAACTTTGATGAGCAACAACTATTTTTTAACTTAACTATTTTTTTACACAAATCTGGCTATACAGTTAAACACACAATGAATAGTAACAATAGTATAAGATTTATTCTCAATAAATGCTGGCATCCGTTCCCAAAACTCATGTGATAAAAAGTAGCCTATTATGTTAACCCAGGCTATAAGTCTATCCCTGTATCAAATTTCAGCTAAATCTTTTCAGCCGTCTGAATGTGATTGAGTAACAAACAACCAAGCATTATTATAGGAATAAGAGTTAATTAGTAGCATAGAGAATAGGATTCTGACCTAAAAATTAACATACATTTTGATTCTGCCCAAAAACGAAACACTAGCAGAATAAAAAACCATAGAATTAGCTAAGCCAGACTAAACGTAAGTACTCGTTTTACAACTGAATAAGTTTAGAGTATCTTAAATATGTTGGATAAACCAAATGCACTGGCATTAGGCTCACCACAAACTGGGGGCACGGTATTCCAACCGCATTGGCACTGCAATCCTAATACCTCCGAATAGTTTAGGGATTTTAAATTTGAGCCCAAATTTAGTGTGGTTTTAAGAGTTAAATAGGTTAAGTAGGTATTTTATTGTGACCTTTACTTGCAAAGCGTTAGAGTTTGGGTTTTTGTGTTTCATGCAGATAACATATATTCAAAACTCATTTATGTGAGTTTATTATTTATGAACGAAGCTCATACATCTTTTATCCTAACAAGACCTCCTTAGATGAACAGATGATTACAGTAAAAAGGTTTAAAAAAAGGTTTTAAAAATATTTCAACGCATACGTCAAATTGATTTGTCAAACACAGCATCATTCATACAAGGTTTATTTTAACTATATTTTGTTTTAAACATTACAAATGGTAGGCAAGTATTAATGGAAGACAAGGAAAAAAATGGCAGCGTAGAAGATGGAGCTAAAAATACGCCCGAAGGAAAAGCAGAAGGAAATGATGAAGGAAGACAGACAAATGATGATGCAGGACCATCCGGCTCGGTAGCTTTACCAGGAGCAGTACAGACTCCAAAAAATGTATACATAACTAAACCTGGTTTATCTAAATCTGAACATAGTATAAGACATATCATAACAACCAAAGATGTAACTAACGCTTTGAGGTCTCTAAGTTTCGGTACACCTACTCAAGCAGTTAATAATTTAAACCTGAAAGAACTCAAAATCCCCATATTAGATGAGGAAATACCCGAGAAAGATGATACCACGACTCTGATTGATTTGAAAAAGTTTATGGCTTCCTGTTTCAAACTTAATAAAGAGCCGGTTAATGCGTTGGCTTTAAATGAACTGCCTAGGCAGAACGTGCAGGCAGTAGTCAGTTCTATAGCTATCGAAATAATTGAACCACCAAACGTGAGTTGTATAGCTAATAATATTCAAACAGAGAGTATTCCGGTTAAACCAAATGAAGTGATTGTTACGAAAACCATTGAGCCTAATGCTAAAGCTGGGACTGATAAAAAAAAGACTTCAGGTAGTTTATCCGAAAGATCAGATTTGGGTGTTGCCCAACGAGATTCGCTTTCAAGTATCGGATCAAATGTTTGCAGAATATGTATGACACGTGGAAGGGAAAGGTTAGTTGAAGCTTTACAGAGAACATTTAAATATGGTAACTTAAAAAGTTTATTCACACAGGAAAAAACATTGCTTAAATGTTTTCTTTGCGATACATATGAATAATATGCCTATTATCTATTTGTATGGGAACACAATATGTATTATTCACTTTGGTTTATTTCATTTCGTACGAGTTGATACTGGGTCATCCGTGAGTTACATGTTTGTATAGGTAGGATATAACTCGTGCGAGGGATATGTCGCATGACAACCTCACCTTCGGCCTAGCACTACGACCCAGAGACGGCGTGCGGTTTAGTCGGTTCGAGTCCGACATAACCTACCCCTCCTGCTCCGGAAAAAAAAGGATATAACTCGTTATCCACTTACAACACAATGCCACGTTACCTTATGTTTACTCGAAGTTTCAAGTATAGACCTTACGTTGTCTAGTTTAAATAAAGAATCTCCGTCTTCATCCACGGGGTTATAGGGACAAGACTTTTGGGCCCGAGCCAACTACACCTGCAAGCCTTTACACCTACTGATTAAAGGACGAGGCTCTGTTACAGGCTTTTATCTCGGGGTTAGGAGGTCGTACGGCAGTCCCTCAAAAAACCATATGCCAAACCGTTAGGAAATATGAGTATGTGAACTCTGGGCTCTGAATGTGAAGGGGTTACCTTTGCCAATGGAAATGTGCAATGACAGGGGCGTCACTATTGTGCTGTAGATCCTATTGAAAATGCTTATCTTGAGGAGTCCTTGGTTTTCGTATTGTGACAGATTTGACGGTATTACTATTGATACATTTAAGTTGATTTAGTTTGACAGTCCCTGTGGCGTAGCGGTAGTCAAAGCGGCCGCTACGCAGGAGGCGCGGGTTCGATCCGCGCTCGATCCAAATGTTTGTGTGCATGAATATGGGTATTTGCAATTGGTCTGGTCGTGTCTCGGAGAGCACGTTATGCCGTCGGTCCCGATTGCCATACGAACATCTATGGCAGTCGTTACGGGTGTCGGCGCCCTCAAAAATCAAATCCAATAACTGGTCTACGTGCAATGCTTCGATATCTCTCGTTTGAGTTGTGGAGGTCATATGGCAGTCCCTTCACGGAAAATATCGAAGCATAGACTGGTAAAGCGCACCCCAAACTCCAAGATGAATACTTAGATAGCGACTGACATTAACGCTGGGATGAAGAATAAACCTATAGAGGACCATTGAGGGTATTTTACATTAACTGTTTCAGATTGATATCCCCGTGCAACTGTAAAGGATCACTAGCGAACGTGCACCTTAGCTGCTTAGAGAGATGGCTCAACCAAGTGGGAAGGAACCACTGTGAATTATGTGGTTTTAGGTATGTAGTACACTTAGCGATAAAGTACGTGAACAAACGTCAAAAGGCGGTCACCGGTGGATTTTTTGATGCTTGAATGAACTCTTGATAGTACGGTCAATCTACACTAAATTATAGGAGTGAGGCTACAATAATTCGCACCGTCTGAAATTTGATGGAATTGTTCAAAACTCTATCATAAATGAAATATAATACAAATACGAGTATATTAAGATAAAAGCACCAATAGTGGACACTGACCCAATAGTCAACACTTTCGAAAAAAATCCTTTCTTTTAAGAAAAGTAGCCATTTGGTTTGTATGACCATTGACTTAAAAGACGCTTATTGGCATCTATAAAGCATGTTAAAAACTTCGCAACACTGTCGCAAGCAAATTTTGAATTAGAGATAGTTCTTTCTTAAGATTTTTGTAAATGGAACTAATGTTTAATGGATGTGATATTTTATTTATTAATAATGATTTTTAAATCCAAATTTTAATGCCAAAAATAAGTAAATTGTGGACCTACTTAGACCATTGCCGTATTTCTATGGCTAGAATGTCTAACATTTTTATGTGATTGTGCACTATTGATGATTACGACCAAGTGTGTAATAATTAATAATAATAATAATAATTTTCATTGCCAAAAGTTTACACAGCTGACAATAAAATTAATATACAATTTTCATAAGCAACAACTTTAGGACTTCAGGATACATCGTGAACGAAGTTCAGGAAATATTAAACATTGCCTCTTAAACTAGAGAAAACCCTGTATCTTAAGAGACAGTTTACAACTTGACATATATTTTGGAGACGATACGTTAGGTTTTGTGCTTATATTATGCTAAGAAGTGTTCACAAGGGTAATGGTATACTGGATCTAGTAAAGATGTGTGTGTGTGTGCGTGTGCGCGTGTGTGCGTGTGCCAGTGTGCCCAAGTATTGAGGATGGTATCCCATCCCAGACAACGGCACAACTTGTATGAAATTGCAGAATGTGGGATTCAATTTCGGCTTCGTTCATTGGGAGGAAGACCAGCGAATTAGCTGGCGTGGTATACATTTTAGTTGTATCTGAGGTGTTCAGTGATGTTATCTTTGACGCCAACAATTTTCCTACATTAGTAAAATAATTACAGACTTCATTTATTACATGTAGAATGATTGTTATCACAAATATATAGTAATTCACTCGAATTGGCTTTGCTAAATATTCTTCTTTGCTTTTACTAACTCACTAGTTTCATTCTTTTCTTTCAGTCTTTTAAGTTAATCATTACAAAAGTTCCGATAACGAGTATATGTAATTTAATAATAATATTTTCCGATGCCTCTTGCGTTTTGACATGCATCCTGTCACGGTTTGCCATACATTTTAACAGACCAGGAGTGATCCATGGTTGGATTGTTCTCTGCTTTTTAGACTTCTATTAAAAGTAAAAATATGTTAATATTCAAAAAAATTATCATCAAAACTTAATTTCTAAATGTTGCTGTAAGAGTTAAAAAAGGACGTATCGACCATTCTATAAAAAATATAAGTCATTTTGTAGATTGAAGTGTGATTTGTCCTTGAAGTGTTAGCCAGTTGGCCATTGGTGCTTTAAGTTCTGCTCAATTCTGAACTTTACATAGACGAACTTACAAACAGAAGCCAGTAATAAATATTACAAAAAGTTTCACAAAACAGTAAGTTCCGTGACGTCATAGCGACAAAAACGTCGGAGACGGAACCGTCGATATTCGATTGTTAAAACTTTATTAACGGTTTCAAATCGAGTGGAACAGTTGTCCAACTCGCCTCAGGCTTATTCCCTGGCTTTCACGTAGGGCTGTTTGAATCTGCCTTATCTATATACTAGTTTTGGCCTTCGGTTCTGACAATTTTTCAGAACAATAATTGAGGCAATTATTGTTCTGAAAAATTTAAACCTAGGTTTGTTATTATTAACGTGATACCGTTGTTATATTATAAAATAAAAAAATAAGGAAAGACTTTTTTACTTTTAGGTATAAAGCACTGAAAATGTTAACTAATTATCTTAGCTTTCAATTTTAAGTCGTTTGTACGGATGAATGTTTGTCACTCTTATCACGCCAGAACAATTGAACTCATCTGGATGAAATTCACCACAGAGACTAAAATCTAGTTTGAAATAGCACAGGCTACTTTCATCCTGCAAACCAATGTCTGTGAGTCAAGGACCGAGACTAGTATTCCAGGTAAAATATACCACATACTCAACTATAAATCTTTTCAGTATATTGTGAAATAACAAGAACATTCTCGTTATTGAACAAAACTCCGAAAAAAGTTCAATGACGAAAACTATCATAAGGTCTTAGTACCTCGATAAAAACTTCATTCATATTCAAAGTGCAATTTGCCCATTAAAACATAACTGCTAGTAAAAATTAAAGCACGACCTGTGAATAAATTCACCAGCAACTTGCTCGATTGACTAGACAAAAAAAAATATTTTAATTTATTTAAAGTCACATAGTCGCGTTTTTATCGTTCGATAATACCGTATGCGTTATTGCGATAACGCGTCCGCATTTCTTACACACAACTGCATGTGCCGTTATTATCGCAGGAGTGTATCGTGTAGCCGTCGCGCATCGTCCTAACACATAATATACAAAAAAAAAACAGATATCGCAATCACGCGTCGTGTATTATCGGCCGATAATAACTCGCCTGTGTGAGAGAGTCTTTATTCTATCGATGAAGTTATTATAATATTGCTAAAATGTTTGCATATGCATTAATATATACCTACTCCAGAAACAGCATTTTAAACATTAGTCTTGACTTTTTGTTTTGTGCCCGGTTCACATTATTTCAGTCCAGCGCTGGATTAGATTGTAGTGTTAACATAATTCCGTATTTCCGTTTATGTTTTAAATGCGCTTGCCCAATCCACTGGAATGGATTACTCACTAGAATGGGCACATTCCAGTGATGGTTCACATTATTACAGCACTGGATTCGCTCACTGAACTAAAATGCTACTGGAATAATGTGAACCGGGCATTAGATAATGACGTCATAAGTTTAGGCTCAGGTACCTACTTGATAAAGAATAGTAGGCCGTCATTATATACCAATAGTTATTTTTAAGCACCGTGATCAGAAGCCATCTGTCTCTGTCACAGAAATCTATCTTTAGAACATGAATGGTTAACCATTTGAAATTTTCACCAAATACACCCAACTATAGTTGCTATTGTGACAAATATTAATGACAGTAAAAAAATTCCAAGGTTTTTATACAATAACCTTGAAAAAGTATAAGATTTATTAAGTATTATAATGTAAGAAACTGGGCGACAGACCTTCACTTGGCAGTTGTTTGGTTCTAAACTGTTTTGTGAACTTACCACCATTTAGAAAAAAAAGTAATATTATTTCAATCTTAGTTTACTTTCATGTTGTGGGTGTTAGTACGCCTTTGGCTACCCCTTCGGGGATTTACAGACGTGAGTATGAGATGTATGTGTCGCCGCCAACTAGCTTAATCAGCCGTTTAATTGAACGGCTATAGGCCACGGTAACCACTTTCCATCAGGGGGACCGTGTGTTTGACTGCCACTTCCAGTTGTATAAAAAAAAATTGATAACATCCAATCATTTTCACAAAGTTGCATATTTATAATAATCAGTAGAAGTAAAATCAATAGTGATTCATTGATATTATTTACTTTTAATGAATAATAGCAAGAAATATCTATAAAAATGGAAATAATATATGAATAAGTTAAAGCATAGTACGAAACAACCACCAACCAACCAATTTTAACTCACTCGAGCGTGGCTTGTTGTAACTACCCTAGCGTGTTCTTCGCAATTTTCATATGAAATGCATGCCATTTTGTATGATAATTTTCGACACAAAACTAACGAGAACTTGAAGCGTTGACTTTCTAAAGAGTGAGGTTTTATTAGCTGTTGCTCGCGACATCGCCTGCATGAAATTCTGGTTCCGTCTGAGCCATGGGCATTTCATCATCATCGTCTTACACCCGGTCTTTGTTACCGAGAGCATCCGAGACTTTTTTTTTTTTCGATACGGCTGATGAAGAGTTTCTGGAAGTGACTGCCGTTTGATCTCCCAACCCCAAAATGAAAATATGTGCCAGAGACTTGTTCTCGTTGTTCGTTAATCAAGAGGAGTGCCGGCTAACCGGTGACGTTGGCTTGCTACCTAAGGTCTTAGTAGGACTCACACACCCCCTAATACCTAACTTATTCCAGCAATAAAAAGTACCTATCCTATACATTATTCCGGACTATAAAATATCCTTGTACAAACAAACAAACATTCAAACAACGTCACAAAATTTCACATTTATAATAATATGAACAGTACGATCTACGTTGCCAGCCCTGTCCAGGTAAAATACAGTCGCAATTAAAGTTTAATTCCATCAACTACAATATTGTGGGCTAAGTTACTTCTTCGGTTGCATTCAATTCGGAACTGCGCAATTTATTTTTACCTATGTATATAAATGGACCCTGTCCGTCGAATAAAGATACTTCTGCAAAGTCTCTATTTCACGGGACAGTCTTTTCAAGTTTGTCTTACAGAAACTAGCAGTAACTTTATCCTATAAATCTTGTAGAGAACTACTTTCTCAACGTACGAAGCGTACGCTGTCTTCTGTGTATCTTGCTCTGATTGCGAATGTTTGCAAGCGTAAGAAGGCGATAGAAATACAGCTGAAAGGTCATCAATAAATACATCGATCCTTTATAGTATTTGATAATACTAGCGACAATAGTAGATAATGAAACTGTTGCATAATAAGGGTCCTCATAGTTGAAATTATTTAATAGGTGCATTATAACAGATTCCTTGAGTTCGGACTCGTGGTTACCCTGCTTTGTTACCCTAGGGTGACCACGAGTAATTTCAGTTACTCGTCGTTACCCTACTATGAAAAGGATCGTACTTGACTGAATCTAGATAGTGTAGTACCCGTTAGATAAAGTATTCAATTGGTCAATATGTAGTACAATCTCCTTGATAAATATTTATTGAAACTCGTTGTAGGTGATAGGTTAATGGCATGTAAGTTGTCATTTGGATTTCTCAGATTTGCTGTCAGATTTATGCTGTCTTATAGCAACAATTTGTACGGTACTGTAATTGTAATAACAATAATTGAATTAAAAATACTGAAAATGGGTACAAGAATTAAACGAAAACGTGGTGAAGTATTCTTAAGCGATGGATACCAATACCATAAACATAAAATGTATGCAAGCCAAACTTCTTTATGGTTTTGTAGCCAACGCCGAAAACTTAAATGTATGGGGTCGGTGACTCTCTCTGTTAAGGTATGTACCTTTTCCTTTTCATCTTAAACACTCCATTTTTATATATATATATTAAAACACGATATTTAAAAAGAATCACTGCTTATCCGAGGTAGACGCACTACGTGTAAGCACCAAACGTCGCCCTACATATAAATATGATGATTAATTTTTTTTTTTTTCTCAAGGCGTAGTGTTATATATCATGAGTATGTTAGTGTTGTTCGTCGTTTTTTCAGGATGATCTAATCATAAAACATGTCGACCATGCCGAGGAGTGTAAGCCAAATTACGCCAAAAACGTCTTAGCGATGTCCATAGATCATATGAAGGAGGAGGCTGGTACTTCAGCTGATTCAATGCCTGAGATTTACAAAAAGAATGTAAAAGCTCTTTATGACAAAGGCATTCACCTAGTTACTGAAGTACCTTCGTTTCGCAATGTTAAGTGCAGCTTATATTCGGCAAGAAAACGTAAACTGCAAATGCACAAAACTGTTTTTACGAAGCCAAGCGATGTTGAAGTTCCTGCACCATTTAACAATTTTAAAGTGGCTGATTATGACTACGAGGGTACCAGAATATTGGTGTTCTGTTCTGTTGAAGCAAAACAGATATTAGGTGAAGTGAAAGAATATTTCTGTGACGGCACGTTCAAAAGTGCACCCAAACCATTTTACCAGTTATTTATTATTTACGGTGATTCGGGTAGTACATCGCAAAAAACGAATGCTGTTCCACTTATATTTGCCTTACTGAGTGACAAAAAAGAAAGCACGTATTCGGCTTTGTTTGTTATGTTGCACGTTGAATTTCCCCAATGGAAACCGGATAAGATCCATCTAGACTTTGAAGTAGCAACTTCAAATGCTCTCAGAATTATTTTCCCAAATATCAAAATTAAAAAAATGTTACTACCATTTCACGAATAGTTTGTGGCGAAAGGCTAAACATATAGGCATAAAGTCAAAGCTATATCGACGTATTGTAGGCTTGTGCACCGCTCTTCCATTATTGCCTGAGAGCCAAATAAAAGAGGGTTGGTATTATGTACAATTGCAAACTGCTAATATAAATAAGGAAATTAACGCTTTTATGGCGTACATGAACACCACATGGCTAAAAAGTGATGAATACATAAGGGAGTGGTGTGTCAGCAACGAACGCCATCGCACTAACAACGTCGCAGAAAGTTATAATTCAGTAATAAATAAAAAAATAACAAGAACTATGTCACAATAAATAAATTACTTTTTGTTCTACTTGACGATATAACAGTAAATCTAACTAATAATAAAACAGCAAATTTCAGCCTAAACGAACGAAAACAATCAGAAAAGGAAAAAGATGATATAATTTTGAATGCACAAATGCAGCTACTTCATAACCAAATAACTGTTGGCCATTTTTTAGAAATATTGCGTTAAATATAAAGCCATTTTAAATAAATAATATTTTTCTTGTTCAACATTATAATCATGATTTCCCAACACTAGCAGTGTGACCACGAGTCCTGTGTTTTTATAATGTACTGTTAGTCACCCCACGCAGGGTGACCACGAGTAACTGAAATTACTCGTGGTCACCCTAGGGTAACAAAGCAGGGTAACCACGAGTCCGAACACGATGCCTTAAGTGATAGAAGGTAATTTTGCAGGATTGTGACGAATCAAAACTATTACCTATACACATAATTTAAGTTTACTTATAGTAAATTCGTTATAATTTATGATAGTACGTTTAAAAAATATAGTGCGACATATATCAGTTTAAATTATATTGCAATTTAAATTTAGAGTAAAATCATTTAAACAATGGTGTGATTCTTTATTTCTATTTTATAAAACTACGTTTTATAGTCTTTGCTTTTTATTTTAGTATTGTTTTTTTTTATTATTTAGTGTTGTAGGTTGTATTGTAGTTATCTTAGGTTGTTACATTTTATTCATCAATGCTCGTTACTTTTCGTTACGTTTTATTAAAATATTTAAGTAACAAAGACGACAAAACAGTATTACCACGCTACTGAACTGAAAACATTGTAATATTGTGCTGTGATTGATAGTTGTTAAAAAAACAAAGGTAAGGTAAACTTTATTTTAATGAAAAGGAAAAGTCGTAGTCGCTGGTGCGATTTCTCATACAATACAGTGAATATCACCAGTGATACAGCTAGTGAATTGGATAATAATAACCAAATGCGATACGGGTCGAAAGTTACGTAAAATGAAACAAGAGTATTACCCTTTTGTAACTTGAATCGATTATTCTCACAACCGATTTAAGATATTCCAACCCTAGACTACAACTGTCATAATGCACCTATTAAATTATTTCAACTATAAAATATGAGTGTGACAGTTAAAAGAATAATTTTCATAATTCATAATTCATTTATTATTTTAAAATGGTACAATGTTCTCCTTAGAAAACAGTGGTTTAAGGGTAATAATATATAGTAAAGTGTTATATCCAAGTGCTGCGGCACTCGCACTAGGTGACCCCGTGTCACGAGTGCCGTCATTTTCCTACAGTCTGTCTGAAAGCACCTAATTATTAATTTTATTACAGAGTCAAAATTACATAGTCCAATGACATATTAAATGTCATCTTAAAAGCTAAATGTAAATACATTGTCAAAATTAATCTATTAACCCGCCCCTCACCGTACCAGGGAGCAAAGGTGCCCATGACGCTAGCGGCATTACCCCGCTGGATAGCAACGGCATTACCCCGCTGGATAGCAACGGCCAACCTTTGCCCCAGGTACGAGGTGGAGCGAGAGTAACCGGTTTTTTCCCTCAAGCTGCGCCCCAATTCGGTCACTAGGTTTTTGGCGTCAGCACACCAACTAACCATCGTCTCGACCGCAAAGGGTGCGAAAATGTACCGTTCAGCTAAGGCCACATATTTGCCGCGTTTATTTTCCGCCGCGTCTTCGGCAGCGGCTGCTGGAAACAAGACGGTACGGCTTAGGTGGCTGGAGGCAACCGTGCTGACGCATGTGGAATCCCACAAAAGGCATCTGCCATTCCTCCACGGCACCAGAGTCATACCGTCCGGTCTTTTACTAATTACACTTTTTAATTACTAATAACATTAGTTTAACTAATATATTTTTGTTAATTGATATTATAATAATGAATTACTTATTTAAGATTTTTTTTGTATCAAACGAGTGTTTTAAGGCCAAATTATGTACAATTTCATACACTACTTGTACTTTATTTATTGTGGTACGAGTATTCTGTGCGTAAGGACGGCCATTAAAGCTTTGTTTTTATAAACACTTATAACGTAAATTTAACTCGCCGAGAAAACTGAAAAGCAAAAAATAATAAACCTCTTTTATTTAACCTTAATAACTAAAACTATATCTAAGTATATAGTTTGTAAATAATTGAGTTTTAAAATTAACCAAAATAACTATGTTCTTAAAGTAATGTAAGTATAGCTAAGAAAGATTTTTTTTTTCTTTTCACATCTATTGTTCGAGCCAATATGCAAACGAAAACGCCTGCCAAAATATCGTGAGCAAAAGTCACCGGGAAGATGGACACGACGAAGTAGGAGTCAGTGCGTAACGGAAGACGATTCGATGTACATCACAAATATTGTAATTTAGAAATAAATTAGTTTATCATTCGTATATCGTTATTCTTCGTTCCAATAATCTGCGCATTCATTTTGGTGACCCCGACGTGATCAACTTCGACTCGGAACGGACTCGCCGAACTGTTATCACGAGATACCTAGCCACCGACTTCAAGAAAGATCAGGACGGACCTATCCTCCAGGAATTCGCCAGTAACCAGCTGCAGCCACTATTTCCGAGGGAAGTGCATCCATCCTTTCTAGATAATTATCCTTTCTACTTCAATTTGCACAAGTAAGTTGATACTGTGATTTTATTTAAAACCCACCGTCCACCAGTTGAATTCATTGTCATTTTATTTCATTTACCTAAATTCGCATTAAAATCGTTATTTGTACAAACAATACGCATTATTTGATGTTTCGCAGTTCATTTAGTACATAAATACAAGTGATTTGCTAAAGATTAAGCAAAACTTAAGCGAAAAAATTAACATAAATAAGTGATGTTGAATACTGTGTCATTAAGCCTTAAAATATTCATGTAATAACTTTAATTTCCCTATTTAATTTAGTTACCGCATTGGATTATCAACTGTAGTGCCATTTTAGTACAATTACAGTTGGTTTTCGACGGTGCACACAAGCAAGTATAGTCAAAATTCATTAAGTGTTAACTACGAGCTTTCCAACAAGACACAGTGTACGTCTGTGTCGATATTTCTACGAGTACAATACGATCGGCCGGCAAACCGGTTTGTTATCACTTCACTCGCCGGCGACCACGTATGTATTCACAGTTTTGTGTTTATTAATAGCACTTTTATTCGTTAGTTAAATAATATTTAATTATAACATTCGATTCGCTACCTTCGTGAAACGTTTTTGCATCGTCAAAATGAGTGAAGTAAAGGAGCTTATCAAACAAAGGGGACATATTAAGGCTCGACTAACATTGTTTGAAAAATATTTAACCCGGCGTCTGCTGGGTTGGGTCATAATGACCCGTGATGTTTTTAAATGCGGATATTTAAGAAAATAATAGTGTAACGTTACCACGCTTCTCAGTAGCTGCAGTTAGTGCCCCGCCCCTCTCGTTTCTTATGTCAACTTAGACAGTATGCGCCTGCACAGGTAGATAGACGCGGTCAAACAACAAAAAGGTAAATATGACCCAACTATACATTCGATGATACCATTTTGTGCCAATTACATTAAGTTCATTATTTGATTATTTCGTTTATTTATTTGTACCGACATTACGTATATTACATTATATTTTGTTATTTTAGGTTGTATTTGAATAATGGATAAAGAGGAAGGCGAAAGGCAGTGAATTCTGTCAATATTAGAAGAAAGCGATTCGGAAGGTGAAAATTCTTCGGAATGCGAGAAAGATGATCACGTTAGCGAGCGTTCTCAATAGAGTGATACCGAGCAAGAGGCATCAGACAATGATGGATGGAAGGGTGGGGTAGACGTCGCTGACGAACTCTGTTCTACCTACAATGTTTGTCGGAAATCAAAAAATGGCCTTTGACCATGTTTTACGCCATGTTGAATATGTCAGCGATAAATGTGTATATAAAATTTATAAAGAGAACACTAACTTATAAAATCTGAAACGGCGTAAATTCTTGAAAAACTTGGGTCTTACTCTTATAAATGATCACTTCAGCGCTCGCAAGGACTTAGTTCATTTACCAAGAGAGATGCGCAAAAGAATAAGAGAGTTTACAGGAGAAACATCAGAGGAGCCCCCTACTAAAGTTCCTGGTGTTCGGAAACGATGCCAGATATGTCCCGCTAAAAAAGATACGAAAACTACCCATACCTGTCAAAGATGCAACAAATTCATTTGCCCTGAACATATAATTTTATTCTGTGGCGGTGGCGTAGATGACGAGGCTAATAGTGATCAACCCTAAGATTATTTATAATTTTTACATATACTTTTTTAAAGATGTCATATTTGTCATTCCACAAAGTTAAAAATAAGTGTTAATTAGTCATTTTTTTTGTTTTTTATTAATAAGTTTCTAGAAGTTGATATTTTGATGTAAATTTTATACTTACTTCGTAAATACATAAAAAGATCTTTATAAAACTTATTTTTTTTATTTTGTCTCCAAAAATATTATAACTTAAGAACTATTCTTCAAGTTAAACACAAATTTGCTCTAAACGTCATTGAAATAGTAAAAATCAGCTACGGTTTAAAATCTGGGTAATTATGACCCACCAAGCAGTTGTTGTACCTATTTTCTACCATGCTGACGCCGGGTTAAAGCCGTTGTTAGAGTGTAAGGAAATAAGTTCGGTACAGGTGAATGAGTTGCGCTTGCGCCTAAGCAAGATACGCGATTTATCATGCAACTTTGATGATATTCAATCGCAGATTGAAATGTTGGATGAAGATACGTTGAAACAAATGCAAGATCGCGAAGCCACTGAAAATATATTCTTTCGTTTATCAGCCGAGGCACAGTCCTTAATTGAATTTTTTGAAAATAAAAACAACGGTCATAAGGTCGGTCACTTGAAATTACCCCCAATTAAAATTACTCCTTTCAATGGTGAGGCAAATAAGTGGTTGTCATTCAGGGATACATATGTGTCGTTAATACATAACAATGAAAATATTGACGATATTAACAAGTTTCACTACCTCAAGACGTATTTGGAGGGGTCGGCTTGCGCTGTTATTACCTCAATCACTGTATCATCGGACAACTATATCCTTGCATGGAAATCGTTGTGCGATAGATATGATAACAAGCGCCTCCTAATAAATGAACACATAAGGTGCTTATTTACAATCGAACCGTTGACCAAGGAATCCCATAGTTGTATTCGTAATCTTATCGATACGTTATCAAAAAATCTAAACGCTTTACATATTTTAGGAGAACCTACGGACAAGTGTGATACGTTAATTATCTATTTAGCCTCTGCCAAATTAGACAGTGTTACTTCTCGTCATTGGGAGGAACACAGAAGCAATAAAGACGCGCCCACACTAGACGATTTTTATGATTTTCTCCGAAAGCGTTCTGTCGTGTTGGAAACAATGAACGTTAATAAGCCCAGTAAAGGCGATAAACGCCACAGTTTGCCCAATACAAAATCGTTCCTTAGTTCATCCGTTGAATCACCATCACCCTCCGCTCAGTGCCTTGTCTGTAATCAGAATCACAAATTATACGAGTGTACTACATTTAAGTCTCTATCAGTTGCTAATAGAATTAAAAAACTTAAACTACTAAATGTATGTTCCAATTGTTTTCGTAAGGGACATCAAGCGTATCAGTGCAGGATGGGTGGCTGCAGAATTTGCCATAAAAAACATAACACTTTAATACACAAGCAAAATTCAATGCAGCAATTATCTAAAAATCAAGAACCTACCGATAGTAATAATAGTAAAAACTTACCTCTTGCCGCCTCGGCCGCCACCGATGCCGAAGTGCCGAGTACCTCTGCGTCAGTCTCCATGACTGCGACTTCCACAAATCAATCACTACTCTCTACCGCTTTAGTCAAGGTAATGAGTAACGGTAAAACATGCATATTAAGAGCTTTGTTAGATTGTGGCAGTCAGTCTTCTTTTGTGACTAATAGGGCTCTGAGGGAAACAGGTTCGAAATATTATAATTCCGATTATCACTGCGTATCAGGTATCGGAAGTAGTGTGTTTAATGTTACAAGACATTGCTATTTGGATCTCGGTTCGTTAGCCAATTCTTTGGTAATTCGCGTTAAATGTTTTGTGTTATCTCACATTACCGATAGGTTGCCCCATGCTGCAGTGCACACACAAGACTTAGACATTCCGTGTCATGTCCAACTTGCCGATCCAAAGTTTTTTGAACCTTCTGATATCGATTTGTTATTGGGCGCTGATGTATTTTGGGACCTTTTAGAGTCAAACAGGATTAATTTGGGACCTCAAAGGCCGATCTTGCAGGAAACGAAGCTAGGATGGATTGTAGCCGGCCCAACTGCCATTCATAACAACAATGAAAACGGTAAATTATTGTGTCATTTCTCATTAGACATAAACCAGCAGCTTCGTAAATTTTGGGAACTCGAAGAGGTGCCTCCTAATGTCGAGCCTCGTACTGATGATTATTGCGAAAATTTGTTCATTAATACTACTTACCGAGACGATAACGGTAGATTTTGTGTACAAATTCCCCTTAAAGAATCTACTCAGTGCTTGGGTGATTCTTACAATGTAGCTGAAACACGATTGTTACAATTGGAAAGAAAATTTAAAAACAAACCAGATCTAAAACAAAAATATTGCGAATTTCTCCACGAATATGAACGGTTAGGTCATATGTCGGAAATTCCTCAACCAGTGTTCGGATGTTACTTGCCACATCATGCTGTCATACGCGAGTCTAGTGAGACTACTAAACTTCGTGTCGTCTTCGATGCGTCTTCAAAGACTTCTACCGGTGCCTCATTCAATGACATCCAATATATCGGACCTGTTGTACAGGACGATTTATTTTCAATTCTTTTGCGATACAGGCAGCATCGATATGTCGTGTCAGCGGACGTCGAAAAGATGTATCGTCAAATCCTAGTTGATCCAAAGCAACGACATTTACAATTGATTTTATGGCGCGATGAACCTACACATCCAATTAAGGTATTTCAATTAAATACAATTACCTATGGTACAGCCTCGGCTCCTTACCTTAGCACTAGATGCTTACTTCAATTGTCAAAGGAATGTCATGATAGTAAACTAGCTCAGATCATCAAGGAAGACTTTTATGTGGACGATTATCTTTCGGGAGCGGAAACTGACGAGGGCATGCGATGTTTAGTAGATTCAGTCACTTCCGTCCTTAGTGCCGCTTGCCTCCCATTGCGTAAGTGGCGTACTAACTTACAATTACTCTTCAAAAATGAGTCGAGCACCTCTCAACTCAAACCCTTGGATCATATGTCCCAGTCAACTATTTTGGGTCTAAATTGGGATCCATCGAGAGACGTATTGCAATTTTCAGCGAATTTGGAACTAGATCAAATTGCCACAAAACGGACTATCCTGTCCAACTCAGCAAAGCTCTTTGATCCACTGGGTTTGCTTAGCCCCAGCACCATTATCCCTAAAATGATCCTGCAGAAGCTGTGGCTTTCAAAAATGGACTGGGATGACCCCGTGGACAAATCTACACTCAAACAATGGACTGACTTTGCGTCAAACTTAAATTCAATCGCCAATTTTCAAATACCGAGGTGCGCTCTAATACCACAGGCAATTACAATTGAGCTTCACGCATTTTCCGATGCCTCTCAGCTAGCGTACGCGTCTGCCGTCTACCTCCGATCGGTAAATGCTGCAGGACAGATCTTCATTAGGCTCCTATGTGCCAAAACTAAGGTCGCTCCTGTCAAGGCTACTACTATACCCCGATTAGAGCTTTGCGGGGCGCTGCTATCGGCACGACTAAGTGCTAAGGTCTTAAAGGCACTTCGTTGCAAGATTGACAAGGCTTATTTTTGGACCGACTCGACAATAGTTTTGGGTTGGCTATCTCATCAGCCTCGTGATTTAAAACCATTTGTCGCCAACCGAATCGGGGAGATTCATGAGCTGACAGCTAATGGTATTTGGAGACATGTTTCTGGGGATAAAAATCCAGCCGATCTGGCATCGAGAGGGACCTGTCCTAAATCCATTCAGTCGGCGACGATATGGTGGAATGGTCCGTCTTTTCTAACCGAAGATATTTGTTCATGGCCCCAGAATTTAGGAAAACATCACATTGAACAATTGCCTGAATGCAAATGTTCTAAAAATATCTGTAATTCTACTACATTACACGCGACTAATTGTAATTCTTCGATAAGTATTATTGAGTTTGACAGATTTTCGCGATTCACGCGCTTGCAGAGGTCTGTTGCATATGCTTTGCGATTTATCCATAATGTACTAAATAGAGATTCCAAAATGTCAGGTGTTCTAAGTGTTGACGAATTAAATAAGTCTTTAAAAAATTTAATAAAACAACATCAAATGGAATGCTTCGCTAAAGAGATAAAAATTCTAAAAAACAATCAAACTTTACCATCTAAATCTCGCATTTTGTCATTAAGTCCCTTCATTGATAAGGACGGCATTCTCCGTGTTGGGGGTAGAATACAAAATTCTAAACAACCTCATGAAAGGAAACATCCAGCTTTGTTGGACACTAATCATATTTTAACAAAACTACTTTTTACACATTTTCATTTAAAACTGTTGCATTGTGGTCCCCAACTTTTAATGAGCGACATAAGAAATAGTTTTTGGCCTCTTAGAGGCAGAATATTGGCGAGATCTACTGTCAGTAATTGCAAGGTATGTAAAATCATGAAGGCTAGGTGTCAAAATCTCATTATGGGCAACTTACCTGCGAACAGAGTCACTCCAAATCAGCCATTTCATATTAGTGGTGTCGACTTCGGCGGCCCATTTCATATTACTGATCGCAAGGGTCGCGGTTGTCGGATTACGAAGTGCTATATGTGTTTATTTATCTGTTTTAGTACGAAAGCCGTGCATCTTGAGGTAGCCAGCGATCTGACTACAGATTGTTTCATTTTGTGTTTGCGGCGCTTCATAGCCCGCCGAAGTAAACCATTAGAATTATGTTGCGATAATGGTACTAATTTTGTCGGTGCAAACAACGTACTAACCAACTTCTTACAAAACTGTGATAGCATTAGGGGTTTTGCTGCTGAGGAAGGAATAAAATTTAACTTTTCTCCTCCCTTTTCCCCCCACTTTGGGGGCCTATGGGAAGCAGGCATCAAAGCAGCGAAACACCACATAACTCGTATATTAGGCAATAGGCATTTCACTTTCGAGGAATTATCGACTTTACTTTCGCAAGTTGAAGCAATCCTGAATTCCAGGCCCTTAACTCCCCTTTCATCAGATCCAACTGACCTCGATCCTTTGACTCCTGCACACTTCCTGATCGGTAAGCCACTAACAGCGCTGCCTTCAGAAGACTTGATGAACGTGAACCCATATCGACTCAACCGGTACCAACTTCTGGAAAATATGCGACAACATTTTTGGGATCGGTGGCAACATGAGTATCTATGCGAGATGCAGCAGAAGTCTAAGTGGAGAGTCCAGCAAAGAGGATTCCAGGAAGGTGATCTGGTCGTCATAAAGGAAGCAAATCTGCCACCGCTTAAGTGGCGAATGGCACGAATCCAAAGGCTTTATCCAGGATCAGATGGAACAGCCAAAGTTGCAGATGTCTACACTTCCAAAGGTGTCATCCGTAGAGCAGTACATAATCTCTGTTCTCTAGAAGAGTCAAAGTTCACCCGGAAGTCAAATGATTCCGAGGGGGGGGAGGATGTTCGAGCCAATATGCAAACGAAAACGCCTGCCAAAATATCGTGAGCAAAAGTCACCGGGAAGATGGACACGACGAAGTAGGAGTCAGTGCGTAACGGAAGACGATTCGATGTACATCACAAATATTGTAATTTAGAAATAAATTAGTTTATCATTCGTATATCGTTATTCTTCGTTCCAATAATCTGCGCATTCATCTATTCTATTTTGATATTTTTTAATATCGTTTGTGCAGCACATTTACCATTTTATGGCATGCAAACATTATATAACACATGATATACATACTATTTCAAATCGACCCTATTTTCCTACCATTATTGCTACCTTTTTTTTACAAATTTACCACCACCCACGGACCAACTTTGGGTTATACTCTTTCCAATAAAAAAAATTATTATAAAAATCAGACTATTCTGTAAAAAGTTGTGTGGTCATACCTTACAATCTGAGTGTAACTATGTCAATCAAGTCATGTACGAAGCTTAATATAAAATAGATTTTTACGCAACTTAACAGGTGAAATCAAAACTTAAAAGTTAAATTCAAAATTTCGAAAGATTTGGAAACTCACTTGGGGATCTTGGGATCACGTTCGAAAGGTACTATTTCTCTCCAAAAAAATGATTTAATACAATCTGTTAAGAGATATAATCGGGCATCTTTCTTTGGACTGAATTAATTTGTCAAAGAATTTAATACCGCGCCCGATTTCATTTCAATCCTCTAATTATATCAAAACGAGGTTCGGTGGCCTCTTGCCCTTAGTTTCAATGGAACCACAGGAACCTATATTTAGGATTAAATGTTGCTCATAATCCATACCACACTGTCACAGTAAAGGGGACACTGTACTATCTCTGTGCTAAATTTTTTCTAGATCCGTTCAGCCATTTTTGCGGTCACAATTTTTCATATTTACGATATTAGTAGAATTACAAAACCAGAGTTATCACAAATGCCTTACCAGCTGCCGAAACAGTGAGGGAAAGTAGACAAAACCTTTTCCCAAGTTATTTGGGATTCACTTTTCAGTCTAGCTATGAAACTGCTAGCGCAAGCAGCAAACTTCCACATTATCGATATCAAATTCTGTAGTACCAATTGGTAGACTTTTTACCACTTTTTACAATTTCAGAAAACAGTCAGCATACCCACTTTATCGCAAAGGTTTTCACGCCGCGCCGGTGGCATCCTACTTGTACTCATAAAAAAGCCTGTCATATTTCCTATTTTGGGTGACCTTAGTGCAGTCGTCTTTTATAAGCAGTTTAGTTTTTATTTGGTACCTAAAGAAAGAGTGTTCGGTAAATTGGTGGTTTCTCTTACATTACATTACACATTTTAATGATGCTGACTGTACTATCATGACGGTATTCTCAGGTAATAAGTAGCAACAAATAACAATTAGCCTCTCGCGAGAAGCGTGCTTCTGTTGCAAAGTTAATTTATACTCTATTTCACAAGCAATACTGTTAATTTTTACCCAAACAAATATTTCAATTCACGCTTCGCATATTCTCGTCAATCCACACTGTTTCCCCCAAAGATGCGCTGGGAGAGGATTGAAAATTTGCCATACAAATTTCAATTCTCTCCTCGCCTCGCCTCGCCTAGCCACTCTGGTTGAAAATCAACTTAATACTAGGTGTAACTTCCCTTACTATATGCAGAGTGTCCACTGACAAGTCGTATTTGCCGCAATTTCTTGCCAGAGGACTGTTTCCACTGATTGCAATTACTCTATATGCAAGCTTGCCAGTGGACAATCTGCAACACATAATAAATTTGTGACATTGCATCCGAAGAAGGTCAGAGAGCCGACGCCTCATGATATAAGACAATGCTAGGCAAAGAGAATGGGATATAACGAAAACGAAATATTTTTATAATGATAAAATATTCCAATAATTTATTTGTACCTAATTACAATTCATTAATTATTATTAATTATTATAAAAGTTCCAGTTTTTTACACTATTTTTTTTCTTTTTGCTCAGAAGTATTAAAATTTAAATATATACATTATTTACTTATATAATATCTGTATTTGGTCAAATTATAAAGCAAATTTGTTTATTGACTTCTCATTACACTATTTTGCTCCTGTTGTTGATGGCGCATCAGTCGTATCAGGTACTGTCCCCTCTGAAACTTGTGTTGTTTCAGTTGCTTCTGACGTGGATGTTTCTGGTAAACCAGTGGTTTCAGTCGTGCTTACTTCTTGTGGTACGTCAGTTGTTCCTGCTGTGGTTGTTCCATCGGTCGTCTCTGTCATTTCTGGTGTTCCAGTTGTTGGTGCAGCCGTAGTAACCGAACAGTTGGCCACGGCTGGCCAGTCACACACATGGCTATTGGGGTTAAAGTGAAGGTTGGCGGGGCACTGGCGGCACGTAGGTGGCCGGTTTGGCTGCTCGCAGACGTAAAATAGTTGACAGTCGTCTGGGTGGGGTAGGAGCTGATCCGCGGTAAGGACCGCACCGCACCGCACCCGCGTTACTGAGTTCTGCACGCAACGGTTCGGTATTTTGTTGGGTCTCCGGTGTCTATATAAAAGAAAAGCTGAGTTAAGCAAATATTTACATAACATATTGATAAATACAGTTACTTATAACTTGTGTTATAAGTAACTGTAGTAAGCAGTGAGTGTAGTGAGTGCCGGCAAACATCTTGAACGAACGTCAGAAAGTTCAAACGAACTACCCAAACTTCCACCGCGCTTGCCTAACGAGCATTAAATAGACCTGCGTCCTACGCAGCTAGAGTATAAATTGTCAAGCAGATTGCCTGGTATCCCGGCTACCCATCAGTATTCTCGGTTCCTTCCAAAGCTTTCACCTCGGAAAGCGCTCACCGAGCCCGAGGATCGCACTGCTACTTCTCTATAATATTGTGCTGAACTGCTGTCTCGGAGGTCAGAGAGCAGCAATAGCAGAGAAAGTGCACGTTGATTAATCAACAGGTATACCAGCTAACAGTTATTTTCTTTTTCGTGTGGTTAGTGGCCAACCGATGACAGAGTTGTTCAGGTCGCCCATTTAGGCCTCCGTCTTGACCTAACGACTGTTGACCACAGCCGGGACCGACGGCACTCAGATGTAATACCACTAAACGCTCACCCATCCCAGGTTAACAGTTAATATTGAATTGCAAATACCTTGATGTGGCCCTATACATCCTGGCAGTACAAAAAAGGTAACCTAAATAAGTTATAGATAAGGTAGGTACTCACTTGGGTCTGCCGTGACGCGGACTTGCGCTGACCAAAAGGCAGCTCACCACTACTAAAATAACCACACGCACATACATGATGATGGATGTGAAGGTAATACCAGTTTCTGGTCGACCTGCTGCTTATAATATAATGCTCGGGGGCTCATTATACGATACACACTTATAATTTGAAGTGCTCGAGTCCTCATAAGCACTTATGATAAACAGTGCTCGACTTAACATTGTGTGAAAAACACTCATTTCGAAAGTCTACTCGATAGATAGTTATTCACGATATGTTCCTATAATAACAATAAGCATAAACTGATAGGGAAATAATGTACTTACACGAATCATTCGTGGAAGCACTCCTGACGCATGCAATTTAGTTTAGCTGGAGGGTTTAGGGGGAAAACTTGTAATTTTTGTGACTAATATTCTTCTACTTTTCTTTTACGAATTTTCTTAAAATGTTTTTGGTAGCAGGTCATTTTCCTCTCACTTCTATTTTAGTTCTTCATAATCTTGGTCATCATCATATTAATTTAATCATCAATTATAGATCACACTCTACTGCTGGATATAGGCCTCTCCCAATGTTTTTGGCTTTGGCCTGGCCAGCGAGTTGGTACAAGTTTTAATTTCGAGTTTTTCTTCGCCCGCAGTGATATCGTTATCGTTTCCATGTTTTTTTCGTTGAACGACTATTACGAGTCTTATGACACGGTTCGAATGAGATGGGGTGGTGAAACTTAAGTTCTTTCTCCGTCACCGCACGGACAACATCACCACATCTTTACTTTTTGTTAGAACTGCACGCCATCTTGAGCTTAAATCGGTCAGGTGTGGTGGCCCAATGAGTCATTTGCACCTACATGACTTCGCACCCCAGAGTGTACAAAATTGTCTACTAATTCCATTTGATGTTTACCGAATAAATCGCGTGACTTTTTTGGTTTTTATCATACTAACTACTAAGTCACACGACTGAAACGGCCCTCCTGGCGTCACCACTTATCGCGATAAGGAAGACAATTAATGAGTATTTTAATCAATACTAATTATACTTCTCCTTTTCCCAACTCAGCGGGGTCGGTTTTCAGTCTAACTATGAAACGACCGAATTACGACGTTATCCGTGCTATCTAACCTTCACAGCCCGCTTTAAACCAGATTGTCGGACTTTATTATTTGACGATAATACTTAGATTTACTCTTTTCAAAACTTTAGTACCATTTACCTACTAAAGCCACTATGAACCAAACTTTATAATGAGCCATCCTTCTTACCTGTGTTGGGAGCATGCGCTGACAAATTTTCAGTTTTGATAAAATGACGAAGTCCCGGTGTTCGCAGGCTCTCAGTCTATAGGCTGATTCGATGGCAAATTGGAGAAATGGCTTTAATTTTGTACTTATTTAAAAAAATAATTGTTCGAAACACAAAATACTGTACAAATATTTACAAGAATTTGTTATAATTGCCAAAAATGTATGTTACTTACTTAGGTATATCAAACCATTGTAGATACCAATCCCAACTAAGAATGAACTCTAGTCCAGCGTAACCAATTCATTGGACCTGTCACAGCCAGCGCGATCGAATGCATCTCGATATTGTCCACTATCCATTAAAACAGTTTTTTTTTTCAGTTATCCGGCCATCCGCACACCCCGTTACACGGTGCTACAGGCGCTCAGGCTGTGGTTCGGAAACCCGCGAAACAGAAGCCATTTACAGGTGAAACATGGGTATTTTTTATTCTAGTCGATTGGGTTTGAATTGTTCGTGTATTCGTTTTTTTGGCACTGTAGAATGTTTGCATAATCAGAATCTGATATAGTTTATTCAGGTTGTATTGTTTGTAAGAATGATTGAATAATTATTTAAAAAGATTACATTAAGTGTAGATAAAACCTGACCAAATAGAAGTTCATTAGTTTCCATAGTTTGTTTCTAACTCGTAAAGGCGAATTGTGCGTCTTCACTTAAAGCACTACTTGTGCGTCTTCACTTAAGCACTACGCGCATTGGAATTTAAGTATTTTTGCTGTTTAAATACCAAGAAAGAAGCGATGACGCTTTCATACCTCATTTTTAGTTTACTTAGTCTGAGGCAGGTCTTACGTCTAGGCATAGGTGTAAATGTTATGCATTTACACAATTTCACTTTTATGTATATGAAGGCAATTCGTTGATAAATCATTTTGTGTAAAGCCTGGCACCTGCCAGCCCTACTATCTATATACGTCACACATAACTGCCGCCCGGACACAGCTAAACCGGCCATAAGTCCGGATTTCATCGCCCGGGAGTTCGATTTTAAGGCACTATGTCGGCTTCAGCCTAGATTAGAAAAATGGAGCGACTTATGAAATTCCAAATGTGCTTTGGAAGAAATTGAGGATTGATTTTTATTTTGTGGTAATCCTGAACAAATAAATAACTTTTAGCACACTGGCGATTAGACACTGAGCCTTAGAGCTTGTTACACACTGGCGATTGGATAATGGGCCTCTTCACACGATGTAGGTAGCTTCCTATATTAAAATGAATTAAGGTCACCCACCTTAGTGTCGTTCATAACCATAACTGATCACGTCACATAGAAATATTATTAGTGTTGGTTTCCGGGGGAGTGTATCCTCATCTCGTGGAAGTCGTGTACAGTACAAAAGAGATATGGTTACACCTTTACATACAATTTCAAATGAAAATTGCAACCGTAGCTCCTTTGTCAAGTGTAAAATACTTCGTGAACCTTTGACATAAATATAACTGCATCACCCTAAGGTTAACTGGCAGGAAATGTCCATGGCATTAAGTCCGAGTTTTGTATTTGTACAAAAAGTTTAAATAAAAAGAATATATAGGAGAATGGTAAGCTCGACATTAATCGAATAAAATCAATTTGAAGTATTTACTTGATTAACTTTTATTGTAATAATTGGAGCAGTTATAAAAAATGGTATAATAGGTTAGAGGGTCTAAAGCGTGAGCTCCGCTGGAGGTCAAATGGCAGTCGCTTCACGGAAAATATCGAAGTTTAGCCAAATCCGCAGTTAGACTTGTAAAGCGGAGCCCAGAATCCAAGCTGAAAGGTTTGGATGCGATTGGGATTATCACTAGGATGAAGAAAAATAAGGATAAAAAAATTATTTAATTTTAAAAAAAGATAAGCTGGATCAATCGCGACTTCTCGCTGTGTCACAGACGGAGGCTGGGGCATGGCTGCAGGCACTGCAATTACCTCACCTCGGCACTTCATTGGACAATGACTTATTGCGTGTGGTGATGACCCTTCGATTGGGCTGCAGGGTGTGTGAACTCAATAAGTGCACCTGCGGTTCCATGATGGAGGCTGATGGCAATCAAGCATTAAGGTGTCGTTGTGCCGCAGGTAGGTCCCCTCGTCACCATGCCCTCCATGACCTGCTGCGAGGGGCTCTGGCTTCGGCGGATGTACCTTGCACTTCCGAGCCACCAGGCATGTCCGGATCGGATGGTAAGAGACCGAATAGGTTAACTCTCGCACCTTGGAAAAGGGGTACGTGTTTGGTGTAGGATGCAAACTGTATCAGTACTGTGGCTGCAAGTTACGGGTTGCAAGGCTCTTTCCCCTGCGGCCGCTGCGAAAGACGCGTCCAGTAATAAAACTCACGAATTAACAGAAAAGACTATCGACTTTCACTCTGGATCGTATCTAGTGTAAAGGCTAGTGTGAGACACGAAACACGACGACGGTTATGTGAAAAATTCATATCGCTTCTCCCATCGAATAATATCGTAATGTGATATAACGATACTTTGCGTTTTATTACATACTCGTCATGTACGCACTCATAGACACCTTGTCATTTTTTTTCAGATTTTTCCAATAAGTATTTTAGAAACTAGCAATTTTTTAATAACCATAGTCTTATTATTCCGTTACAGGTTTAACATACTTATTTATGTGAATAACATCGCTACTTGCGATTGCGAGTAGCACTAGAAACAAAATTTTCAATAAGTTAATATAACGATATTATTCGAGTAAGAACAGCAATCGCGTGTTGTAAAAGTAATCTTACAATACTATTCCTGTATTTTTTTGATTGAAAAAATTTGGCATTGCTGGTTACCGTCGTTACGATTAAAAAAATGTATAGCAATAACTATTGCAAAAATTTACTGAGGCGTTGTTTACACTCAATGTTCGATTCCTGTATTATTTATTACCGCGAATCACTAGCAATATGCAGAGCACTGTTTTTTTCTAATGATAAAGAAAGAGATAGAACATTACAGAGTACGCGGCACGCACTGGGTAGTCGCACTGTTTGTTTACTTTAAATTCCTGATGAATGATGTTAGGAGATAATAGTTGATGTACAAGGGGGAGACTACTATTAATCAAAGCACTATAGGTCTATACCTAGCCTATCTAGCGCTAGGTAGTTGTTGCTGATTACAAGCTTGGTATCTTTATACTAAGCTTGTAATCAGCAACAACAACCTACTCATTGTCTACTAAATATAAACAATAATCATTTTATAATTCACTAAAAAGCTGTAATGACTACCCACCAGCTCCGGATTCTGATGGTGATGATGATTCCAAAAACTAAATTACTCAGAGTAAATTAGCCCGCGAATGCGTGAGCGTAAGTGTTCTAGAAAGAATAAAAGTAGAAAATTTGCAAGAAGGTAAAGTGAGAGAGGAGTATGAAAGCAAATTGACTGAAAGATTTCATGACATTAACAGTATTTGTGAGATTGAAAAGTTATGGAAGGTATTTAAAGATGAGATTGTGAGTGTGGCTTCCCAAGTATGTGGCGTAAGTAAGAGAAGTAAAGTGCAAAAGGTGAAGCAAGCATGGTGAGATAAAGAAGTGCAAAAGTTGATATGTGTACCAAATGATTGGTGTAAGGCCATTATAGTTCCACTTTACAAAGGAAAAGGCTCGCATCAGGACTGCAAAAACTACAGGGGCATTAGCCAATTCAGCATCGTCGGCAAACTGAATGCGAAAGTGCTAATTGAGAGAGTTACGAAAGAAACCGATGAGCAAATATGGGATGCACAAGCGGGTTTTAGAAAGGGAATGGGATGTACAGATCAGGTCTTTTCCTTGCGAAGCATAGCCGAGAAATTTTTGCCCAAGAGTCAAAAGGTCTATTGCGCACGGCTCCAATGCTGCTGAGTCCAATTTAAATGAGTGCGCGCGAAAAGAAGACACGCTGTTCGGTGG
This sequence comes from Eilema caniola, assembly GCA_949126895.1. Classification (NCBI taxonomy): domain Eukaryota; kingdom Metazoa; phylum Arthropoda; class Insecta; order Lepidoptera; family Erebidae; genus Eilema; species Eilema caniola. The sequence goes on along the minus strand of OX421460.1, from coordinate 6,112,363 downwards.
GTTCGCGTTAGTTTGGGGCCATTACCTGGTTTGTGTGGTACCATATCGCGTTCTTCTAACCTTCTCCGAACAGTTTGACCGCTCACAGATACTCCGTGGAAGTCGCGAAGTTGGTTTTGTATCTCAATGGAGGTAAGGTGACGATTTCTCAAGCTGGTCGTCACGATGAATCGATCCTGCCTTTCAGTTGTGACCCGAGATCGTGGCCTTCCTTGGCGACGAACAAAGTCGGCAGTCTCTAGGTACCTCCGATAAATATTTCGGACCGCAGATCGACTTAAATTAAGTTGAGCACTCACATGTTTTTGGCTGTATCCGGCCTGGAGAAGTGCCACAGCTTGGGCGGCGACTTCAGGCGAAGTATCCATAGATTATTGATAGAATCTCACCTTAATGCTAAGAATAAGGTAATGTTTGTTGCAAAACCAAAGAGAAAAATCACACTTTCGAGAATTAAATCCAAGTAAACGAATAAACTCAAGTTTTTTTAGTATTCGATTGTTTAATATCAACGAAAAGGCTCCAAATTGTCTTTTGTTTCTTTAAATTCTGTGTCCCAAATTCAAAATAAAACTATTGAATAAAATTATGAATGTGCCTGGTTCAAAACTGTATAAAAACTTATTGCTCGACCTAATATAAATTTTTAGCTAGGACTAAACGAAACTTAAAATGCAAGGTGGGCCAATAGATGTGTCCACAAGTGTATTATAGTTTACAAGGCATACCAAGTTGTCAAATAAAAACACATTAAAAAACACTGGACAGAGAATCTGTATGCTACTACTTCTAAATTGGCTATTAAAAAAATGTTCGTTTAAAATAAGAATGTCAAAAACGGTGATGATGACGTTAGCATGACATGTCGGCATTACGGTTATGCCATGCCCACTGACCTCTATAACAAGCTGGACTGGCTATGACAAAATGACAAACTTTAGAAAATGACAACTTTCTTTTTGTGTCGATTTGAAGCGCCACTGTGAGTGTACTGAGAACTAATTAGTTTGCAAATAGACGTTGTTCGTAGTTTTTATTTATTCGTTTACCATAAAAAAAATACTAAAACGGCCATATTGTTAACTAGCTGACCCGGCGAACTTCGTACCGCCAATTTTGTTCCATACGCGTGGTGACAGATCCCGTTCCCGCTGCACCCTCTACTATATTAAGCATGTATTACACATAAAAACCTTCCTCTTCAATCACTCTATCTATTAAAAGAACCGCATCAAAATCCGTTGCGTAGTTTTAAAGATTTAAGCATACATAGGGATATAGGGACAGAGAAAGCGACTTTGTTTTATACTATGTAGTGATTTCATACATAAGACCCATCGTTTATATTAAATTATCAATACCAAGACAGTTATTGTCCATCACTGATATTAGTTCCAAGACAACTCACTACTGCGTGTCGGAACTATCAGCGCCAATATGGCGATTTTCAAATGGTCACCATATATGGGTACCGATCTCAAGTCCAGCTAGTACTATTAAAGCTCAGTGGCCATGCCCCACATCGCCGGTAAAGTTCGGAGGAAACTTTCCGGCGCAAGAACTCTGGCTTACTCATACTGTGCAGTACACCCTAAAAAAGAGGGACAATCTCAACTAGAGAATCTGGGGCATCGGTGGTACTAGCTACCGCAATTACTAGTATTTCCACTCACCCCACCAGTTAAGCTAAATTGCTTATGTTAGGAGCGGGTTCTTGTAACTGGAGCCAGGATTTGAATCCAGGACATCACGATCGTAATGCTTACAATTAACTGCCGACGCGAAGGCGGTACTTCGTTCAACATACGAACAACAAATATTATTAGTGTTAGCACGTAGTACCATTATTCATTCTGTGGTGTTAGTACAAAACCAGATGCTCCACCCAGTTTATGTAAGCTTAAAATATATGCTTCTTAATACGCGGTAAGCTCTCAACTAACAACCGAAGTTTTTACGATACTAAGCTTACCCACTAATTGTATAGAAGCACATTATTCTACTTGAAAATGAGCCTCAAACGCAGTCGTAACGCGAGCAAACGGCAAATGGTCAAAATAGGAGATGGAACATTTTATTTTATTTTTTAAATACATTGATTTTGCTCTAACACAGGCTTGTCTAAATATTCTTGAATATTTTTTTACAAACTCTTGAAAATTTGGACTGTGATTGTAAGATCTCTCGTCATAGAGTTCATATAATTTATTACGGCTTTTAAAAATTCCAGAAGTTGCCCAATCACTAAACGTTAGCTTTTCACCTATAGAACAGTGTCTAGGAGTAAAAACTGAACTAAACTCTCCTTTAATCAGGTTGAATAATGAGATGTACATGTGATCCGCATTTCCGTGACAGGGCAACAATTGCATTCTTTTTGTAATATTACATTTAATTTTTTCTATACGGCTTTCACTGAAAAGGCAACCAATTGCCCTGTGTGATCAGATTTAACATTATTGATTATTGATTTATGTATAGGTTTTACATTACTAAATATGTTATCAAAGCACCTTGCACTAGTGCTCGTTGGTTCCATAAAAATATTAATTAAATTAAATGATTTAAATAAATTTAAAAAGTTAGAACTATCAGAATTTTTGTCCAATATATTTATGTTAAAATCTTCACAAACAACAACTGATTTATGGTTATTACATACTTTGTTTAAGGCAGCCTCGGCTATGTCTAAAAAAGCATTAATAGATGCGCATGGAGGTTTGTAAAGATTCAGTAACATGAATCGCTCCAATTCAACACAAGACATCTCTAGAACTCGCTCAACAGTAAGGCTCACAACATCACATCTTTCTTTAAATTTTAACAATTTATTTACTAATATTAAGGAGCCACCACGTTTATAGTTTTTCCTGATGAACGAGCTTGCAACCTGATGATTATTGAAGCTGTAAATAAATTGATGGTTAGAAACTAAATGAACTTAAATAAGTCGGCTAATATGAACGTGCATGGTTACTTTACGGTTGATCAAGCCAAAAAAGGGCCCAGTGCAGCGAAATTAAACCAATCTGGTTCAAAAAATCGTAAACAACTAGTACCTACCTACAACATGTTTAAATGGGTGGGTAATTTGGTAAATCGCATCCTTTTGAATAATAAATGCTAAGTGCCTGAATTCAAAAACTATTAATTCGGTTTAACTTGGTTTTTACAGAAGAGATGGCCGTTTATAGTCCCAAATTCCATACCTGTGACTGCATCAGAGCTCCGTTCTAGGTGTACCGACTTGCAGGTCTATAATGTTACCACATGCCTTCACTATTCTAGTGGGGCCCCATATACCCTTTGAAATAATAGGTACAGTAACCTTTCTCTATTACGCTGTCAATAGATACGACGAGTATAAGTCTCAAAGGCCCTTACGTCAACCTCCGTCATTTCGAGATTCTAATCGATTTGTCCACCAGCCATATTAAAGTAGGTACACGAATAGGAGCTTACAAAACTTATATTAGAGAATTTTCACATATAGGCTTTTTAAACGCGATTTTGCTGTAGGTGTGTGACTAAATCTAAATGTGAAGGGGCTCTTAGTCTAATGTAGGCACAGAACATTTGACAATATCATATCTTGATATCCAAAAGCGATCGTATCGTTCTATAATATTAGTAGTTCATGATACTGTTGCATAATAAGGGTTCTTATAACACGAGTTTTTTTATACTATCACACGAGTGTTATAAGACCAAGTTATGTACAGTGTCATACACTACTTTATCTACTCTCATACTTTAATACATAAACTAATTTATTTCACAAACAAAACCAAACTTTGTTTAATTTAAATGTAAAATGTTGACACCAAGGCGCAAACATCGATTGCGCATGCGTGTTTCTTTTTTTTTCTTTCTCGGCTTCTTTTTTTAAAGTAGAGGTTCAGTCCAGATGGAGGTTGTATAGGTGTATCGTTATGTTTAAAAAGTTATTTAATGATATAGGTGTCCATACAAGACCTGTATCGTAATAAAACATTTTTTTTTTGGCCTGTGCGTAATGTTTGTCATAAGAGTTTTAATCTCAATTTTATAATCTTTGTATTATAGTATCAGAGTAGATAAAATTTATTACGCTACACGTAAATCTCTACGGATATAACTGGGCGGGGCCGTCACGTTGGACTCAAACTGCACACCGCCGGCGCCGCTGCCCGTTTCGGGGCCCAGAGATGACCCCCCAATACCCCCGACTGTCCCTGGACCATGTCTGGTTTAAAGACTGAGGGTCAGTTGCAGGAATAATGGTATGATCAAGTGGCTACTACTCACCACCGTGCCGCCCTCAGATAGATACAGTCAAACTTATCCTACTAATATTATAAACGTGAAAGTGATTGGATGGATGGATGTTTGTTAATTACTCTTTTACGTAAAAACAAAAGTAAGTAAAAGCAGCCCGCATCCAGCGCTTCCCAGCGACCTTGATGAGGTCGTCCTTCCATCTGGCCGTTGGGCGTCCTACATTACCTTTTTCCTGTACGCGGTCGCCATTCCAGAACTTTTTTGCTCCATCGGCAACTGAACTACTGAATGGATTTTAATGAAAGTTTACAATAATATAGCTTTTTTAACCGATATTATAGCGATAACCGACATCCACGCAGGCCTACTCGCAAATGGACTAGTCGCAATTGCACTCGTTCGGAAAATAATTGCCTCAATATAATGTGATAATTATCAGTGTGGTGACGGCGAAAAAATACAAGTGTTACCATCCCGTCTCATTCGGAATGTTTAGGCGACTAATGAAAAAATGCGCGCTCAGTGATATTTCACTGAGTGAGAAGAAAAAAAAAAGGAAAATTCGAAATAAAACCCTGTATCAACCCGTATGGCCAGCCTGAAAATAGTCGGCCAAAATCTCAAAACATTGAGAGAGGTCTATGTCCAGTAGTGTACAGAGGTGGGTTGATTGATTGATTGAGTGTGATAAAATGCTATTTACAAAACGAAAAAAAAATGGAGGCAATCTCGACTAACTCCAATAAATAAAGGTGGTTTCAAACTACCAACAATAATATACCCACTAGAAATTTCAAGTTCTCTTCACTAACATCAAAAGCACATAAACTTTCACAGTTGTAACCCTATTAGAGGATTAATTACCTCATCATTATTTAATATTGACGTTAATTACGGAGGCAGTAAACTGTAACATCATCCATAGCAAAAGTCTATGCTGACAGATATAGATAATTCAAATACATACATCTGAATCGACGAGGAGGTTTGCCGGAGTAAGCATTACTTGATTAAACAGCAGCGTTTGAACCTCGCAATTACATGACAAGATATTGATTTTAGGATTAATATATAAATTTATCTCGTATTTACTCATGCATTCCTTTATCCAGGCCAGTAGGATACGGCGGTATCTCCGTCCAATTGAGCAGTCCGACTAGGGAAGTGCCTCCACCCTACAGAATACCGCGACCATAATAATCTCGTGTTTTATTCCTGGCATTGACTAGGGTAGCCAGAGCGCACTGGATAGTTTTTGTGCTGTCAGTGACAAGACCGAAGGCTATTCCTGCTTTGTCTTCTACACTGATGGCACAGAAGCTCTCTGCGTTTACATGGTCGGAAGCACGAGTGTGGCTCCCCTGGTGTTGCACGGTACCCACGTTCTATCAGGTGGACCGTGTGGTCGTCTGCTACCTTTTGCTTCTATTCTTGTTCAATAAAATTTATTTATTTTCTGAATAGAAGTGGTTACATACTTCCAGCAAAGGACGCCTTTGTACGGACAATATCTTCAATTCTGCTAAAGCGAAACCACTATCTGACAACGGACACTGCAAACAAAATCGATTTAATTATATACTTCAAATCAATGATGTTAAAATCTAAAATTAAATGGCTTAGTGTAGACTGAATGAAACGGCCTAATGAACTTTCTTTAATTATGATCTTTAGCAAAAACTGTCTTCCGTTGCTTTCTTGGCAGTATTTTACCGTCTCTACCATGGTGAATATTCTGAGGAGCTTTTCGAATTAGTCCTACCCTCTACTCTCCTACATAGGAGAACACGTGCAGAGCTTAGATGTCGATGCGAACGATGACGATGAGAACCAAGCGGTTCGGTGACTCTTTCCTTTGTCGCACCTTTCAGACCTGGAACTCCTTGCCAGCTCTTGTGTTTCCTTCTTCCTACAATTCCGGGGCATTTAAGCTGGGCGGAAAGAGCATCTGATAAGGCCGTCAAGCTGAATGCCACCATTGTTAACATGGTACGTGTATGTCATTACAGGAAAGCCCTCTCAGGCAAGAGGGTCACATTGGTGAACCTCTTTCCTGAGAGGGCTTTACCTTCAGCTTACCATGAGGCGAAGGTGAAGTGAAATTGACGTGTCCTATTTAAAACAAAATAAAGAAAATCTAAACTTTTATGCCATTTTTGCAGTATCAGTGATATGACAGTGGTTTTGGTTTAGGAGAATCGAGAGCCACTTGATGTGCCCTTCTACGTGGACCATTTAACCAATTTTCCCTAGAACTCCTCTAAACAGGGATGGTTGGTAACATTATTGTAATTAAATGAAATAGTAAATTAATACAGGGATTGGTAATTTATCAATTAATAATAATTTATCGGAAGGACGGACGGACTGGATGCGGAAGGCGGAGGATCGTACGAAATGGCGCATATTGGGAGAGGCCTATGTCCAGCATTGGACTGCAGTGGGCTAATTAATTGAGTGAATAATTTATCAGTTTATACGTTAGTTTTAGTTTAACTTCAAAATAAATTCGTAATTAATCGTTTAATAAATGTTACCGTTTTTATGTGTACTAACACATCAATGTATAAATATGTTCCAAAAAATATAAAAGTTAAAAAAATCATAAATCTAATTTAAAGATCTATCAAGGAAGTCTATATGATATATACGGAGATGTAAAGGATAAGTAAGTCCCAAGAGAGCTCGTACGGACACTCGCTCTATCACCGCAGTTCGATATAACATTACTTGGTTTGGCATTCCATGTCGTGTGCAGGAGCCCCCAGTCGCTTCACTAGTTGCCGACAGCTTTAGCACTGGGATTGCAAAGGACTTACGGACTGAATTTAGACAATAAAATACTTCGACATGTAGCGAATTTCAAAAACACATAGATCGACAAGGCATTGCTTCGACAGACAATTATTGGACAACACACACCTTCGAATTACCACTACTTCGACAGACGATTATTCGACAGACAATAGATACTTAGACAAGTCACATCTTCGAATGACCACTACTTCGACAGATTTTTTATCATTCTCCTATTACTTGGTGGTTTAAAAAACAATAGGAGTCGCGTCAGGGTGCTCTGAGTCGGGGTGTTAATCATAATGAAAAAAAAATGAAAAAAAAATCGTTATACAATTCAACGAAAGACTACAAAAAAAAATCTGTCGAAGTAGTGGTCATTCGAAGATGTGTCTTGTCTAAGTATTATCTGTCAAATAATCGTCTGTCGAAGTAATGGTAATTCAAAGGTGTGTGTTGTCGAATAATTGTCTGTCGAAGCAATGATTTTTCGATCTATGTATTTCGAAGTTCGCTACATGTCGAAGTATTGTACTGTCTAAATTCAGTCCGTAAGTGATTACAAATACAAAGGTATAGACCGTATACTATTAGAAAATCCAACGCACTAAGTACCTACTTACGTGGTACGTAGTTCGCAAAGTTAGAGCTCTATAGGTCTCTCATAAAACGTGTATCCGAAGTTTCGAATCAAATTGACACCAACAATGAAATGCATTTATCTTGAAGACGGCGCGGCGGGGCGCCTGACAATTCGTTCGGGTTACACAGTACCTCGAATTTCGAAGTTTTCATAGTATCTACGCAATTGCTACGTCTTTGGTCCGTGTTTCGTGTGGATCCGAAGATTCAAATGTACCAGATTTATTATTAAAATAGAAAGAAGTAGGTAGGTACAGAAGAAAATTTAAGGATCTCAAGTTTGCAAGACATATAGCTCCTTCAAGGGATAGATTAATAACGTCACCACTTCCAAACCTTGATGTCACAAAATTAAATTCAAGAACATGTCACATATTTCAAAATTAAGTATTGCCGTTCGCAGCGTTTCTCAAACGCGATAATATTTCATACGCAACCGTTGACCGCAAGATGGCGATGCTTTCTAAGTGCCATTACTCACTGGCGCGATATATATCGAGTTCACACGGTCTCGTGAAGATAAGTTACGCACATTAATGCGAGGCACAAGATCGGATGGTCTATTAGGACAGGCCTGTATCCATCTGTGAACTGCGAAATGATAAAATTGATTGAAGGCGCTGTAATTTTTTACCAACACACACATGTTTCCTTCATCCAGTCACAATCCCAGTTACAGTTTTGAGTTTTTTAAGAAACCACTAAGGCCTATTATGCATATCCTAGCTAGATCGCCCCTATCATTAGAGAAGTTTTGTTTCCGTCCAACAGCATCCTTCACAATACCAAGCCCGCTCCTAGAACTAGCAGTTGAACAACACTAAAATATCTAACCGTGACTTACCGCGGTTAAAAGACGCGCGCACTGTGTCGCCTCAGTGAATTAGGTCGTTAAAAGATGCTTGACGCGATTTGACGTGACAAGACACGCACATATTGGATTTCTGTCGACTCTGTCACTTATTGAATTACGCCAGTGTCGTCTCAGTTTATTTTTGTTGTGTGCCCTCGGAAATATATTTATGAATGTGTCGATTTAAATTTCATATTCTGTTTCCGCGCACGGAAAAAAGAGTTTCGCAATGATCTTTCTCGTTTCGAAATAAGAGACACAGAATATTAAATTTAATGTTGAGTTTATAATAAGATTATTATATTGTTAACATTTAGTTATTACACATACACACACGCGCGCACGCACTGGCATACGCACGCGCGCACTCACGCATACTTTGATTAATATTATACTTTCGTTACTTATTAATATATTTAATTAATATTAATGATAAAGATACCACAAAAGTTGCAATAGGTAGCTTAAATAATTTAAAAATAAACCGAATTTTTATAGTCTACTAGGGGTAAAGTGAGTGCGGGCGCGGCGCGATGCCACAGACGGCGTGCGGTTTAGTCGGTTCGAATCCGACATAACCTCCCTCTCCCCCTCCCCCCTCCGGAGCCGGAGAGGGTTTCCGCGGGAGTTTAAAAAAACAGGGGGTAAAGTGGGCAATACCTATATTTTGACAAACAGTGGATAAAAAGGGCAAAACATATAACTGCTGCTAAGTCATTTCTATGCAAATCAAAAGCATTATCTCCCAAACAAACTGCAGAATCGATTTCCATCCTGTCTTTTGGGAATCTCACTATAACAGAGCAAATGATGAAATATTCGGGCGATATAACAATGTCACTCCAAATCCACGGCTTCGGGCAGTGTTCCGGCATTAGGTACCACTTTTGACAAATACCCTTTTGACGGGAAACCCCCGTCTTGTTAGTGGCGGTAATATTTCATCTGAGAACTGTGCAAAAACGGCTTAGATTGGCGAATGGAGTTTGAATGGATTTACTTGAATTTAAATAATTAAATACTGTTCGGAGTTTACAATGTTATTTGGGAAATGAAGCTGCACTGGATTAAAATATATATTGGTTTATATTATAAGGTGACTTAATGGCCGCCTCGACTAATACCGAAGTTTATAGACATTTTGCGACAATCAATCATGGTCTAAAAACGTCCCGTAGATTGAACGGCTCCTTCGCTTCGTACTCGTGTTTTGATTTTGTAGCGCGTTCTTTCTATCGTTCATTAAACTGCTTGGTACGTTTATAGAGTAGTTGCGATTGGGTCCTGGTGGAGTAGAATAAGGCCACTCCATCTCTTCCCATGGGTGTGGTAGAAGGTGACCAAGAGAGTGGGCTGATCTCCATCCGACTCTGAAAAAATAGTCCATGACAAAGTGCTGCTTGAGGGCAACGGCGCGCAGCAGCATTGCCAGTCTCTTGTGGCAAGTGGGCGAGTGCTACCATGCCTGAGCCGAGCATGGCGTGGAACATCGGTATGTTGACTGGTTGCACGAGGGAATTGGCCGCCGTACTCTTCAGGCGGAGGGCTGCCGTGGCGTTCGTGCAGGAGACTCGGTGGAGTGGCAGTAGCTCCAACCTCCTTGTGGACAGCTACCAGCTGATATACACAGGTGCAACTGATAGGCCGGCCGGAGTGGTGCTCCTCCGGGAGCTTCAGGGTGACATCTTGGAGGTGAAACACTGTAGCGCCTGAACTATGGTCGTGAGGTTGCTTATCGATGAGATTATTACCCACCTGATAATTGCCTACACTCCACAGGCTGGGCTCAGCCAAGCCGAAAGAATATCGTTCTGGAACCCACTCGGGGAATTGTTCTGGGTGGTGACCTAAACGGTCATGTGGGTGGTGGGTGTGAGGAGTTTGGGTGTATCAACGGTAGTTTTGGTTATGGCAGCCGTAACCCAGAGGGTGAGCACATCCTTAGAACATGTGCGGCTGCCGACCTTGCCATTGTGAACACTTATTTCCACTGCATTAAGACTCTGGAGGCAATTTGTTATACGACGAAGGACAGGTGGCGTTCATACTTCCACGAGCTGCTAAATAAGCAGCATAAAGAGGTGCAGCTACAAGACCTACCTCCAAATCAAGAACTAGTGCCACCACTAACGCCAGAAATCCAGACTGCATATCGACGCATGACGAACTGTAAAGCTGTCGGACCCAACGATGTCCCCATCGAGGATGGACGGCAATGGGTGCCCGTGGCGTGAGCATCCTCACAAATCTTTATATCTGCCTATCCCTAGGCATGCAGAAAGCCTTCAACTGTGTTCCTCGCGTAGTGATCGGCGGTCCAAGGGAATCTCAAAGGCTTACATTGACACCTAATTTACTACGATTCCGGTTCCGTGGTTCGGTCCGCTGCTGGCGACACGAAAACCTTCCCCATCACCGTCGGGGTATACCAAGGATTCGTACTTAGTCCTTACCAGCCCCTCTAGACAAGTGGCAATTCGCTAGCCAGCGTTCGGTGGAATAGAATGACGAATATATGGGATTTGACGTATATGACAGTCGTTAACGCATGTCAAATACGTCAAATCCCATACATTCGTCATTCTATTCCATCAAACGCCGGATAGCGAATTGCCACTTGTCTAGAGGGGCTGGTCAGCTTGGTATTAGACGTTTTGTCGGACAGAAATATTTTTTTTTACTATTATTATGGCATTACTGCCGGTTTTTTATTAACATTTAATTGATTTAAGACTGACTATTTGTCACGCGGGCACTATAAAAACACCAAAGATATACATACCTATTCCACAATGTGGTATAGTTTTGGAGATTAGCCTGTGCGTTATGGCCCACAATCGGTTTATGAAAAGTTTATAATGTACAGCCACGAAATATCTACTGCTTAATTATTATGGATAGATTGATAATAAATAAAACTCTCATGTCATGAAATCATTTGCATGTACCGATTTGTAATTTTGTAATTCAAGGTTAATAACTTAATCGATATTTTAATATTTTGTGCAATCGCTACTTCCATCTGTCAAAAAGAAAATAAACGAATTGACAGAGTATAGTAATTAAGTTTAATTACTGAAATTAAATAAAAAAATAAAGTTACTTTAGGAGGTAGGACACGATGGTACTTACCAATTGACTTACCAACGCACTAAAGAATACCATATTATAGCCATAATAATAACCTCGTGTTGTGTTCCCGGCGGTTAGTAGGGTAGTCAGAGCTGCAGGAGAGTTTTAGTGCTGTCAGTGGGAAGACTATAGGCTATTCCTGCTTTGTCTTCTACACTGACAGCACAAAAAGTCTCTGTGTTAACAGGGTCGGCAGCACGAGTGTGACTCCCCTGGTGTTGCACACCGTACGCCACGTTAACCACTTTCCATTAGGTGGACCGTGTGCTTGTCTGCCACCTCAGTAGTATAAAAAAATAGAAGTCTCATATTTAATTTGCGCCGGGTGACCGTTATATTATATTATTTGAAGTTTGTTCCACAGTCTGACTGCCTGATATTCTGGCTGCTCTCAACGGTGACTGCCGGCCTGCTCGCTGTGTGTATCGTCGGTACGCAGTACTTTGTAATAGAGGGCAGCAATTTCGGTAAGCTCGAGGGCGCTAGAAAAGATGAAGGTGTGTTTGATTCTTTTTGTTTATTATTTAGTTTTTTTTCCTGTTAATTTTATTTTTTGTCTTAAGGGCGACGGTGGAGACATATGCCAATTTTTTTACGAACTATCCGAAACAATGATGTTGGATGTTACAATAAATCTTAAACATAGTTTTCTTATTAATTACTCTGCCCAATAATTTTCATGACTTTTAAAATTGTGATTAAAATCACTATTTCGTTACAAAACGCGATAGGTAGATGTCGTCACACGAAATATGAATTAGACATCAATCAAGGATGGATTTTTATTACATAATACAGCCGGAGGACTGTGTAAATAAATATTTTATTTTACACACACGATCGTTAATAAGTACAACAATCAAGAATTTAAATATTTTAATTCTAACATTTCGTTACACCATCCATACTATTATTATAAATGCGAAAGTAACTCTGTCTGTCTGTCTGTATGTTCAGTGGTTAATGTTTCAAGTATAAACCACTGAACCGATTTTGATTAAATTTGGCATAAAGTTGGACTGGGCTAGAGCTTGGAAAAGGTCATGGGCTATGTTTGGTCCCGATAGCCGATAACCACGCGGGCGGAGCTGTGGATACTTAACAGCTACTACTTACTCTATTTGGGAGGCTATATTAAATCACACTAAGACCCCTAAGAGCCGAGTAGTAAGAAAAATGTAGGAGAGAGAGAGAGAGAGAGAGAGAGAGAGACGCGGGTGGGTGATCCGTCAGTCCGTACTTACGTACCTACCTTACCTTAATAGAACCATATTTTTATAGTTAGTATAGTTCGACGGGTGAAACCGTGAGGTACAGCGAATTACTGAATAAAACACAGCTGGAAAATATAGTAAATTACTGTCTTAAAAAATACACTGCAGTTGCCACGTTTTCAGGAATCTCCCACCGCATCACAGAAACAGCTATGGATTTCTTCATGGCAATAGTTCTTTGCGGATATTCAGTCACCGTCTACCTACTGTGGAAAGACCACTACGTGATGTGGAATCGTTGGAGGAGAGCCAACGTAAATGTGAGATTACTCCTTAGTCCCGACGCAAACCCGGTACCTTTTGTCCCAAGAACTAGGTATAACGTTGTTTAATTGTGCAATATTTTTAGTGTATCTTGTTTAAATCAGTTTAATACAATAAATGGAATGCTTTTAAGTTGCTCAAGGTTTTTATTCGCTAATGTATATAAAAGTGAGGCATTTACAAGGCCAATGGCTCTGACTTCACTAATATGCTAACCGAAATCTTGGAGTAGCACTTAGTACTATTAATTATTCTGTGGTAGCACTGGTGGGCGCCAAACCACATGGTCTAACAGACTCGAATGGGAACTTGGAGAAGTTAGAAGAAGTGATCTTGATGTTTACCTACCCATATTCCAGATTTAATCTGCCCTCGAATGAGTGATATCCAATCCAGACGTGTCTGCCTGTAACCTTCCTTGCGCGCTCAATGGGCATGAAATCAAAACAACACTGACAATGATCTACTCGCATTAAGTACTGTCCTTGACTGCACATTCAGATTGTATTAGGTGATGCCCGGTAGGACCACGGGTACATAGTGGTGTACTGTAGTCCTAGAACTAAATCAAACTGCTTTGCAAACAAACGTGATCGTAATACGGCCTCTCATGGGGTGCCTGCAGTATTGGGAAGTTAAAAGATTTCACCTCAAAAGTTTAAGCTCTTGATCGAAGAGCACAAGATGTTTACATATTTAATACCTTACATTGTACTGCACCTCATGTCTTATAGTTAGAAGAATATTAGCTCCTGAATATTTTTAACAAATGAACATGTTTACAAGTAGTTTACAGATAGTTTACAGATAGTGAACGCCTATGATTTGCAAGCGCCGAGGTTTATTGGCGCACTGCCAGACCCAGATTCCCAGAAGGTAAGTGTTGAGTGGGTTTATAAATTTGCCGAATGAAAAAATTAGATAGACAAATTTATGCAAAATCAGGTAGGTAAGTTAGGGAATCGAAAGTGGCAACTTGCCAAAGAATTAGCACAGGAGGCATGGCATTCAACTTGTTCCTATTGTGTGAAAGTGAGAAATGTTTGTTTGTTTTTAAAACCGTACCTATCAATATGTATTTTATTAAAAACTAGCTGACCCGGCGATCTTCGTACCGCCAATATTTTTCCGCCCGCGTGGCGTCGGATCCCGTTCTTGCTGCACCCTCTACTATATCAAACATATGTATTATACATATAAACCTTCCTCTTGAATTACTCTATCTATTAAAAAAGACTTTTCAAAAAAAAAATCGCATCAAAATCTCCCACCGCATCACAGAAACAGCTATGGATTTCTTCATGGCAATAGTTCTTTGCGGATATTCAGTCACCGTTTACCTGCTGTGGAAAGATCACTACGTGATGTGGAATCGTTGGAGGAGAGCCAACGTGAATGTGAGATTACTTCTTAGTCCCGACGCAAACCCGGTACCTTTTGTCCCAAGAACTAGGTATAACGTTGTTTAATTGTGCAATATTTTTAGTGTATCTTGTTTAAATCAGTTTAATACAATAAATGGAATGCTTTTAAGTTGCTCAAGGTTTTTATTCGCTAATGTATATAAAAGTGAGGCATTTACAAGGCCAGTGGCTCTGAATTCACTAATATGCAAACCGAAATCTTGGAGTAGCACTGGTGGGCGCCAAACCACATGGTCCAGCAGACTCGAATGGAAACTTGGAGAAGTAAGAAGAAGTGATCTTGATGTTTACCTACCCTTAATCCAGATTTAATCTGCCCTCGAATGAGTGATATCCAATCCAGACGTGTCTGCCTGCAACCTTCCTTGCGCGCACAATGGGCATGAAATCAAAACAACACTGACAATGATCTACTCGTATTAAGTACTGTCCTTGACTGCACATTCAGATTGTAGGTATTAGGTGATGCCCAGTAGGACCACGGGTACATAGTGGTGTACTGTAGTCCTAGAACTAAATCAAACTGCTTTGCAAACAAACGTGATCGTAATACGGCCTCTCATGGGGTGCCTGCAGTATTGGGAAGTTAAAAGATTTCACCTCAAAAGTTTAAGCTCTTGATCGAAGAGCACAAGATGTTTACATATTTAATACCTTACATTGTACTGCACCTCATGTCTTATAGTTAGAAGAATATTAGCTCCTGAATATTTTTAACAAATGAACATGTTTACAAGTAGTTTACAGATAGTTTACAGATAGTGAACGCCTATGATTTGCAAGCGCCGAGGTTTATTGGCGCACTGCCAGACCCAGATTCCCAGAAGGTAAGTGTTGAGTGGGTTTATAAATTTGCCGAATGAAAAAATTAGATAGACAAATTTATGCAAAATCAGGTAGGTAAGTTAGGGAATCGAAAGTGGCAACTTGCCAAAGAATTAGCACAGGAGGCATGGCATTCAACTTGTTCCTATTGTGTGAAAGTGAGAAATGTTTGTTTGTTTTTAAAACCGTACCTATCAATATGTATTTTATTAAAAACTAGCTGACCCGGCGATCTTCGTACCGCCAATATTTTTCCGCCCGCGTGGCGTCGGATCCCGTTCTTGCTGCACCCTCTACTATATCAAACATATGTATTATACATATAAACCTTCCTCTTGAATTACTCTATCTATTAAAAAAGACTTTTCAAAAAAAAATCGCATCAAAATCCATTGCGTAGTTTTTAAAGATTTAAGCATACAAAGGGATATAGGGACAAAGAAAGTGACTTTGTTTTATACTATGTAGTGATATGGAACATGACAATGAAGTATGACTTCAATCTATCCTCTAGAGCCTAGAGAAAAGGCTGCGCCAGAGCAACATCACTACACGTGCTATCAAACAGCTAGGCCCGGGGAGTTAGATTAGATGGCAGCTGACCGTAAAGGCTAGAGTTATAGGAGAACGGGCGTTAAGCTGCAAGGTCACGAAGTCCAAGCTTGGTGGATTGATGTTGTGATGAAGAGATGGTAAGCTGCAAAAATGTAGTCTAAAGCATAAAGAACACCTTTAGACAATGCAATCAATGGTTAAATTGTAGGCTTCAGTTGAACAACCTCGATTAATGCCTCACGTCCCGCCTAAAGAACGTTGGATTGTAAGTAGTAGGTAACCAATGAAAAACCCATGGTACAATGGTGGCCCCCAGCTTGACAGCCTTTTCACGGCCAGAACGCCCGTAGAACCGGAACTTTTTTGTTGGAAGAAGAAAACACGTGACTAGCAAAGTCTTTCTTATGCCCGGTTCACATTATTCCAGTAGCATTCCAGTCCAACGAGCGAATTGGCCGGACTGGATTACTGGACTGGAATAATGTGAACCGTGCATAAAGTACCTACCTACGCGAAGCCATACCCATATCACTAAAAAAAAATTATCCACGAGATGATAAAGGTACAGTTACATAATAAATGAATTATTTTATATTTATATAGTCGTGTAATAAAAGGTGGCAATGCTGCCAGCCTTCTGGGAATGTTACCGGTTGGTGCGGGAGATGCCGGATACCGGTTGGTACCGGATGCGGAAGAATTTCACGACGCACGAAGTATGTAAAAATTTCAGTTAAGTATTTAGTTTAGCTTGTTTTAGTGTCTAGTTTTAAATTCAATTTAGTATCATTTATATTTTAAGGTCTATATTTATATAAATAAATAATATTATCATAAAAGGTTAATCATAATAGTGTCTTACTTATTATACTTATAATAAGTACTTAAAACAAAAAACAGTCCCAAGTAGCAACGATAAAACATGAACGCTTTCGTTAGGGATTCATTCATAAAATGATAATTTCCGAACGTAACATTACCGAAATGCAAATGGCATGTCGATTGGCGCGTTCTTTTCATTCATTGATTGATGACTTTTATTTGTTGTTGTAACAGAAAATATTATATAAAATAGCAATATTTATTTGGTTAATTATATTAGTTATATTTCTAAGAGGTTTTATTCAGTGACAATATGAGTTTTAGTTTTAATACGGCGACTACGACGTCGGGTAGCACGTTCGGTACTCCCACAGCGTCTACAGGTAAATTTTTCTATTTACAATACAACAATGTTGCATTTATATTATAATTCCTGCGATTTTCAGTTCCTGAAATTAAAAAAAGATGTTAACATGTTTTTTGTCTAACTGCATTCCATGGTTAAACTAGAAGCTAAACAAAAATCTCTTCATTCTCATCATGATATTATTGCAAAGTTCCCTCTGTGTTCTCCGGTATAGTACCCAATGAAATTGAAATGCCGGAATACTTATATTTTGAGACAATACAATGGTCTATTCAAATTTTATGAAAACTTCAAATTTCAGGATTTCCTTTCGGCAGTGGCGATGCTAACAAACCATTATTCGGATCCAGCAACACAGGTGTGATAATTATATTATTTACCAATTAAGTGAGCTAACCAATATATATAAGTTGATCTCAGTTATTGGTGACCACTTTCTGTGTACTTCACCGTTATACCTAACCTAAAAACTGAATGTATGGTATATAAGAGCTAGTTGACTAGTCCACCACACAGTTCTTTACCATACACACCATTTTTCATATTTAGGCTCCAGTTTATCTGAATGAAATCAGAAATGGTACCAAAAAGCCTCAGTCTCGGAATGAAAATTTAAGTAATAATGTAACCTTTTCATTCCGAGACTTTAATAACCTACATTACATGAGTTAGATTAAGGTGTTTGCTTTTTGCTATAGCCTGCTTTCAATGCACTCAGCTGCACAAGTCCAGAATAGACTTAGTATGAGATTGTTGTCCTCCCTTTTTTGTCTGGGCAGTCTAAAAAGACCACATTGTATGTTTCATATTCTGATTTCATATCTGTAAATAATCATATTTAACATTTTAAATTGGTTACTATTTCACCAATTTCACACCAATAATGATTCATAACATAAAATATGTGGACAATTTTACATATTTCATACAAAATTGTTAAAAATTACAAATATAAAATTAAACAATATAACATAAAATATGGCCTTTTTAGACTAGCTGAAGCCTATTTCTTTTTCCCTCTTGTTCTGTTTTCGGTAGTCTTTGTATATTTTATCTAAGATTTACTGATAACTGTGAATAATGGTACTTAACATTGCACAATGTTGCGCAATCAATTTTACTATTCTGTGAGATAAGAAACCCCTTCCCAATATAATTTTTTGTTGTCCGTTGTAAACTTATGTAATTACAACATGACAATGTTGCATTTATGTTATAATTCCTGAAATTTTCATTGCTTTTTCAACATTTATTGAATTGAAAAATCACTAAAATTAAAACAATGCATCGAACAATTCCATTGCATTATCTACTATGACTAGACTTCAATACTAATCATTCTCAGTTTTTGCTTTTTAGTTATGAAAATCATAGAGACATACATATGCTCATGCATATTTTCCTCTGGGGCAGGCACAGACAACAGCCCTCCATCTGCTTCTATCGTTACATACTTCACAAGCATCCTCTACCGATAAACCTTTCATACATGCCTGCCAGCCCACACACAAGACTTTTTTAATAACAGTCATCAAGTAAATTAAATATTTATTTTTCAAATCTAGTCTTACCATTAACAAATATTCAAAGACCAAAATATTATTTCTTGCTTTTTAATTACAGAAAATAAACCAAGCTTTAACTTTCAAAGCACAGGCAGTACATTTGCATTTGGCGGTGCTAAAACAACAGCAACTACAACGTCACTATGTAAGTATAGTTCCTAAATCAGTGGCGAAAGGTCCCTAATACCGAATTCCTGTCAGCTTGCAAAAAACACTAGATAGGAGTAACTTCATTTTGCTACTACTACTTTTGAAATTTTCTTCCTTTGCCACTGTTCTACACTATAATGTTTTGAGTGGAACTGAGGATAGGGAGGATCCTACATATCTGAGCCCTTTATTTATAGCAGGATGTGAAAAAGCATCTGAAGAGGTGTAACATTGTTTGTATCTATCTACCATTTCCTGTGGGGACGCCGGATGGCCGAATGGCCAGATGGTTGATCATTGAATTGTATCCGCCATAGTGACCCTCATACCTAAGACTTCCTCTTAAAGTGTAACTCTTTTTTTGTGTATATACGACACATCAACTTGTCTTGACCTTACCTGATGGTAAGCTGAAGGCAAAAATTATAAAGAGGTCACTATTGTAGGTACAAACAATCTTACGCCTATTCAAATACTAAAATAACCCTTTTCATATGTTGCATGTATACAATGTGTCCATCTTCAAATCACAGTATTTTATGTTTATTTTTATTTTATTTTATTTGGGAGACCAACAGCTAAAATTACTACATAATACACATATAAAAGATACGTGACAGATAGCCAAATCAAAATTAATATTAAATGATATGTGACAGACAGCCAGTTATAGGTCTCCACTAATAGACAATAGTGCAATATCAAATGACAGTGAACTCAGTATGACAGCTATATGCTGTGCAAGTTTAAATATATCATGCAACAATGTAGGATGTAGCAAGCAAATAACACGCATTCCATCAATATAAATAGATCTTTAAGAGAAGATTGAGAAAAAATCGAGACTGAGCACCCGTCTCACATGTTCAATTCGTGAATTAAATATATCAAATTTAAATTGCTTGAAATGCTCATTCAAGCTGTTGCTCGCTCTCCGCAGAAATGAATTCTGTCTGTAGTTAGTAGTTGCTAATGGAAGGTGGATAGGTGTATAGTGTCTGTAGACTTTGACAGGGACAGTGAAGCCTATTTTAGATAGGAGAAATGGGCAGTCAATAGACCCGTTCAGTATTTTTAAAATATAACAAATATCGGCTATCTCGCGGCGCACGGTCAAAGGGAGAATGTGAAACTTAGCGCATAGTTTCAAGTAGTCATCTGATGTATATTTGATTTTTAACCTATAACATAGATATTTAATAAACTTTTTTTGAATAATTTCTATACGGGTGATATATTTATCATACCTAGGGTTCCACACTTGACTATTATACTCTAGTATGCTACGAACAAATGTGCAGTACAGTATCTTCATGGTTTTAACCTCCTTAAAACTATTAGAGGTACGAATCACGAATCCTAGGGCCCGATATGCCTTGTTAACAATCTGTTCAATGTGATCCTCAAATAGTAGTTTGGAGTCATGAGTTACGCCCAAGTCACGCATACTGTTGCACCGTTGAATTTTACACCCCTTCAGATAATACTCCGACGCCATGTTCATTGGCTTCCTACTGTATGTCACTACTGAACACTTAGATGGATTTAAGTCTAATCTATTTCTTATACAGTAGTCATCCAACCGAGCCAGATCTTCTTGGAGTGCAATGACATCAGCAGAAGTAGCTATGGACATGAAAATTTTCATGTCGTCTGCAAAACATAAGAGATGAGAATTGTGAAAGCACTTCTCGATGTCGTTTACACAGATCAAGAACAATAGTGGCCCTAGCAGGGAGCCCTGGGGCACGCCACTAGGCACCATAACCCAACTGGATATGTAGTTTTCGCCTACGACGGCTTGGGAACGGTTAAGTATGTATGATGAAAACCACCTAAGTAGGTCACCTCTTATGCCGATATGCTCCAGCTTTGAAATTAATATGGTGTGATCAATCCAATTTAATAGCTTTTACAATTACGAGGAATATTTATGGCATAACGTAAAACTGATAGTGTAATAACTACTAAAACAAGAGACTCAAAAATCGAGGTACATGATAGGCATATGATTACGCAATTTTGTTTAAATCATGTTCCTTCGTTATTATAATTGTTCGAGAGGTGTTATTCCTGCGAACATGTATTTTACCGAACTTTACCCATACATAGTCATATTTACTTAATTTGGCCCTTTCTTTTGTTTTATTTAACAATAACTTGGTATCAGCATCCAGGTGATCGTTTACGTAAATCCGTTGCGATGAATCTTTGAAACCTATGTCCTCGGATGTAATTGACTTGAACGTTCTTGCAGATGCTATGAAGTCTTCTTTCACATAGCGATTTATGAAACCAACAATTATTGATTTCTCCTTCGAGTTGAATGAGGGTACTCTTGACACATAATTGATTTGAGATTTCGGCACTTGATACTCAATTTTTGATCCAATCTGGTCAATAATCTTAAATAAGTTTTCATCCTTTCTCTGAGGTACGCCTTTAATTTCTATGTTGTTGAGGCGGAGTCTCTGTTCGTTGATTGTTGCCTGATGCTTCAACTCGGTTAGACGGGATTCAAGCATAGCACATTTCTGCTGAAGTTCATTTACGGTCTTTTCAGAACTAATTACGCGAGCAGTTATTGCATCCATCTTGTCACTTAAAAACTGACTTGATGATTTCAGTTCAACAAGTTCATCCTTGATGCATTTGATATCCTCAACCAATGCTGGTACACCAATTATAGTACGTTTAATGTCTCGTATCTCTCTTACAATAGTATCCAGTGTCACTTGATTACTGGAGGCTGGTGCTGGAGATGTTGCTTTACAAGTAGTGCACTTCCACGCAGATCTGCGCTCAGCTCCGAGCTTCCTCCATCCATTCTCGGTTATATTGGCACAACCAAAGTCTAGGTACCTCTCGCAACCGGAACATTGAACAAATGCACCCTCAGGAATGCTTAAGCTACACTTAACACATTTCATATTGAACCGTGAACGACAGCCACAAAATGTTGACGATCTATGAAATTGAACCTGCACTAATTACGTGTTAGTTGAACCACTGTTCACGGACGACTGAAAGTAGATACAATGAAAGTAGATACAATGAAACTGTCTTACGAACTATGAGCCCTTTCCATGAGGAAAATTGTGGCATAATCATATTTTTTTTTGGACAAGCGTAAGTTTTTCCTTTGATAGATTTGATTACAATTGTTCACAGTTTCTACCCCAACCACAAGTACGGTCACAGCGTTTGGTGCAACAAAACCAGTAAGCTTCGGAGGATTTTCTTCACCACCTAACCAGACTGTAGGCAGCCCTGGTTTTGGACAACCTGCTGTACAGGTACTTATACTTTTTAAATCATAGTCATAAGAGACCATTAGTTGAGTATGATTCCAATGTACTCGGGGAAAAGCCAACCTAACTTGCCACTGTAACTCTGGCCCAGATTTACCTCTTGGAACTGGTCAGATGGCATCAAAAGCTATTTCAGTCTAAACAATAGGAAGAACAGTTGTAAGTAGACCCTGGGCCTTAGTGAAAACCTCAGATGTAACCCAGTCCTATAGGGTTCATTTAATCACCTATAGGCAAAACAGTAAAGTTGGGGTGTTTATATTCTTAGTATTGAACAACTACAATCAGACACTGACTACATAGCTAGTGTAAATATTTTTATGGGTGAAAGACTGTTTCGGGTGGTTTCTGCGAACCGAGATATCCAAGATATGAGTCATAATATTGTCTGTAACTTGCTTTCTACAATCATTACTTTCTGTAAAATAACTATTATGGTTAAATATACATATGGGTAAATGTTATTTGCCCACAGAGTACACCTCAGAATCTTTCTTTTGGGAGTACCCAACAGCAGTCTGCGTCAATGTTCGGTAGCCCGTCCACACAAGGTACGTAGATCACTACAGAACAAACAAAAATATTGTAAACTACAGTTTTATACCTTTTTTGTGCACCCGGTTTCTTCATTATTCTTTATCCTAGCGTAAGGGTGCTTCTACACAGCGCAAGTAGTTTGCGCAGGTCATATGCACCGTGAAAACTACATTGAAAAAAACATGTGCAGGTCTAGCGACTCGAGCTTGCACCAGGGCTAGCCACTCGCGCAACTACTCTGCACGTTTTATGACGTTTCGCGGGTTACTCGCGCAAGTTACTTGAGTAGGTTCAGTCAGACGTGCGCAAACGCGACACGGGAAATCAAAAGGAAGCGATGATTCCTGAGAAATCACCGCTTCCGCTTCGGTAATTCCCTGTTCGGTGAATTGTTTGTTTGGTTTCAGTGTTTTGTATTATTCTAAAGAGGCCAATTATGAGTAAATTAGGTCTGTATGACGAAACGACGTGTCGTCGAAAAATTCCCACGAATATATAAGCAATAACCGCGCGAATAGGATGCACTGGTAGCCTCTCGATAGCAAGTAACTTGCGCGTACTACTTACGAAAGTAGCCCGCGTCTTTTTACTTACTCCAGTTATTTGTATCATGTACTAGTACAATTGAGTAACTCGTAAGGTCGTGTGTACTTGCTCCAGCTACTTGCACCGTGTCGAAACACCCTTAATCCCAATCGTATCCGATGCTTTCACCTCTTAGTCTAGGGTCTGTTTTTTCCCGTTTAAGTTTGGTCCCCGTGTTGTTGGGAAATCATGCTTCCCACACCCAAGGAAGTCATCTCAATACCTTAGGTGCGGTTTATACAGAAGAGACGTGGCGGATGACATTTGGCGGTAGCAGACAATTTATGAAACTTAATATAACCCTTATTAGTGTACAATACCGTCAATGTGTAGTTATTGCACACTTCATAAGGTTTATATTGTGTTACTTAAATTGTTCGCCACGTCATACGTCCCCGTCACGTCTCTTCTGTATAAACCGCGCCGTAGATAGCCTATGGTCAGCAGGGGCACGGGCACAAGAGAAATGACTTGCTGAGTATTAAATAAAGCATTTGAAGACCTTAACACATAAACCTTACAGTGAATTTGAGATATGAGGGTTGGTTATTATAGTATTGATTTACTTTTGTAATTCAGTTTGTACAATCAGAACTAGACTTTGAATCAAGGTTAATCTGTCAAGTGTGAACTTTATCTGGTCCAAAACCAAAAAGTAGGCAATTTATTTTCAGCGGGAGCAACAACTGGTTTTGGTGCCTCCCCGAGTGGTGGGGGTTTCGCCTTCAACAAACCGCAAGGCACTACTGGCTTCGGCTTTACAACACCTACTTCTGGATTCTCAGCACCACTACCTAACACAGTAAGTTATTTATATCCATACAATTAATTTGATTGATATACAAATAGGTCTAGATAGCTCCGAGTAATAAGTCTAACATTTGTATCTTAGGCTACGACATCAACAGCACCCCTCACCACACAGTCCAGTTTCCTGGGTTCCACCGCAGCCCCCAGCTTCGGTGGGACCAGTACGTTTGGGGCGAAGCCGCCAGGCTCCGCGTTTAGCTTCAGCGGGGCTCCGACCACGGGCTTTGGTGCAGCTGGTAACACAGGTAACAACTAGAGACATACTTAAGTAACACTTTTCTCCTATTCCTGAATGAGGTTCCCGAATCTCAATCATTTTAATTCTTATTGAATGGCTTCTGTGTGTTGCCACAACTTGACAATGTCAGGGTGTTGTGAAAAGTTATTCGGTGAAGAGATTGTTCTGTTAGATGAAATTGTGTGGTCAAAAAGATACGTTAATATTGGTTCCCAAGCAGAGTTGGGTGTGACATCTGCAGCAACAAACACAAACATAAATATATTATAAGGATACACTTAAAAGTAATAAATGCATAATAATTACAATTTTATTTTGTAAATTTTAATAAATATAAACCAGGGGAGTGTACACAAAGGATAGGAGAAATTTGAATATCTCAATAGAATTTACCTCACACCGTCTGCAAAATACACCAAGAACTATACAAAGCTGGTTTTAGGGTGACAATGAGGTCATGGCAGACAGTTCAATGTTGCTCAGAACCAATTTGTATGGCTTGTCTAGCACAAATATCCACATATTAATTCCCAGTGATTCCCAAATGGCCAGGTATCCAGGCTAGGATTGTGTTAATACCAAGACTGACTCTGACTGTGACAAGTTCTTCCCTTATCTGAAAGGTAATGGGAAATCTGGATTTAGATCTAAAGGGGTTAGATAAGATTGCCTCGAGGCAACTTTGTATATAATTCGTTGTAAGAGTGCTTGAGGAGAATTTTAGAAAGAAGAGAATCTTTCTATAATTCTCTCTTCTAAAATTCTCTCTCTTTCTAATATTCTGTAGATGGCAACATGTGAGTGTTTATCGTTATTTGACCCATATATCTGTCATAGCGTCAAAGTTCCTACACGGACAAACGTTAATGCTGTCTTTTCCTTTGAGATTGGTCACTTACAATAACAACATCCCTCTATATCATATTTTTTGTTCTAGCAACCACACAGTCCACAGGCTTTGGGCTTCAACAACAACAGCAACCGGCAACAACACAAAGTGGTCTTAGTTTTGGTACAACAAGTACTGGACTAAGCTTCGGACAAAATACTACCCCACTAGGAATGGAGTTCCAAGCTCAATCTGGACTTAGTTTTAGTACTCCTGCTACTACAGCCGCAGGTATGATACTACTAATTTTGTTATTGTGCTTAGTATGTTGGGTACTTATAATTTGTGTTCTCTGTTTGATTAGTTGATTAACAAATAGTATGGATAAAAATATTCTGTTCTTTTGATTAGGTACTTTTTGTTTGATCATGGTTCTGCAATCAGGATGTTTAGTTACACTGTAACATAATATCGTATAACATATGGTGTATAACACATCATTCATACTGTAACATAGTCTATTAGACTAACAGTAAAGAATACACTCTCTGTTCCTTTAGATTGTTTTTAGATAGATATTTACAATGAATTATTATATTTCAGGCTCTACAGGATTAGTAAATTTCGGTACAGCCGCAACTACAGCCCAACAATCGCCAATACTACCCAGTTTCGGTGCTCAGACCTCCCAACCAACAACTGGGCTTAGTTTCGGTACAACAACCGCCACATCTACTCCAGGCCTAAGCTTTGGTACAACTAGTACTACTGGACAAACATTAGGAAGTACAACCACTCAACCTACAACGGGGCTTAGTTTTGGTACTACAACAGCCGCAACTGGACTGAGCTTGGCTACTAGCACTCAACCAGCTAGTTTTGGTGTAACAACCTCAACACAACCAGCCAATTTTGGTATCACAACTTCAGCACAACCAACAACTGGCCTTAGTTTTGGTGCTACAACTACTGCACAACCAACAACTGGCCTTAGTTTTGGTACAACAACTGCTGCACAATCAACTACTGGCCTTAGTTTTGGTACCACAACTTCAGCACAACCAACAACTGGTCTTAGTTTTGGTACAGCAACGTCTACACAGCCTACTACGGGGCTTAGTTTTGGTACTACAGCGGCGACGACTGGGCTTAGTTTTGGTACAACAACGACTTCCGCTACGGCGACCAGTGCCGGGTTTGGATTCACTGGCACTAGTACAGCTACTGGGCTTGGTTTTGGTATTAAACCAACCACAACTTCGGCAACATCTGCAGGTAAATACATGCTAACATTATAAATGTCAGTCTATTACGCTTTCACGTCACATATTTTAGTGAATGGATGTGCATATTATTTTTGGGTTTAGACCTTGAAACCTTTTTCTATTAGGTGAAGTACATGTGACATGACAGTCAAAAATAAATTTTAAATTTAGAATCGGAACAATGTCACTCAAAATCAGTTTATTCTGAATCAAAATTTCTAGAAAAATCGAAAATTAAAATACAAAATTCTTAGTATCTGAATAAAATTTATTTCTGGATATTTAAAAGTAATCAATATGGTTTTTTTTTTAATAGAATATTTAATAACAACGTCTAATATTTTATTAAATGACTTGGAACCAATTTAACAATGGCAATGATAGAAACTAAGATTAATTCTAACAAGGGTATCACGTAAAATGTAGGAAATCAGTCAAATAACAAACTTGCTCACTTGCACTCTTGCTGTTTGATGTAGGAGGCCCTTTTTTTCGTGCGGATATTTCCGTCCTAGTTAAACCGTGCACACCCAGGGTTAGATGAAATTGGCACTCGGAAATAAGGTCCGTGAATAGCGATTTTACCTCGTCTGACTGCACGATATTTGAAAATCTACTTCAGTACAGATAAAGGTCAATTCCCACTGAAAGAGCAGCGGCCTAAATTGTAACTAAAATGTTCGTTCAGCCGAGTGTTTGTCATCCTTTGCCTTCACATGATTATGAACATTTTCTCTTCGTAGATAAGATACAAAATGGTTTCTAATAAATGGCAGCGGCATTTTCAGTCGGATCTATGGGTGTGCACTCCTATTTCGTGCGAATAATTTACCCGCATACATGACATGTACAAGGCAGCGGAAGGCCTTACACTCTTTTACCGCCAGTTTAGACCATTTCATATATCTCTATAGATAGGATTTGGTAGCCGAATTTAATAATTTAATAATTTCGTATTAATTTAATTAAGACGAAATTATTTTTATTATTGGTTCTAATATTTATGACTGTTTCAGCGTCGACTGCGGCTCCATCTGGTATCACAGCACTTGGCAGTGCGACTACCACTATGGTTTCTCTAACTACGGCTACAACGTGAGTACTTTCATTACATCAGCCATTTTATCCCAGTTACTTCTAAAACTTGCACTATGCCTGGGGACCCCTCTCTTAATTTAATCCATAATTTGGTTGGTGTTTTCGGATGTAGGAGATGTTGGTGCATGGGTTCTGAAGGCCCCACTGAGGTCCTTGGAGACCAAACTAACTTTACAAACAAACCAGTATAACCTACTGGTGGACAGACGAGACTCTGGCCCAAGTTCTCCTCTTGGCGTTAAGTTGGACGGCTGTCGCGCCCGTATAAGAAAATGAAAACGACAGTGGACTTCGGGGCTCATCTTATCTACGAACTGATTTTAAGTTGCGTGCACTGACACACAATGGCGGCCAAAGTATATAGGGATGATTCAATTTGCTTCCCATTTTGCATAATGCATATAATTTTTTTTTTATCATTAATTTAATTAATATTTCCAGCACTGTTAGTGCGCCCCCACAGAACATAACTGCTATAACGTTCGCTCAACTCGAAGAGAACATCAACAAGTGGACCTTAGAACTGGAAGAACAAGAGAAGACGTTCATCAACCAAGCCACTCAGATCAACGCGTGGGACAAGCTGTTAATTTCGAACGGAGAGAAGGTATAGTGGTATTTTAGATATTCATACATACGCGTGATGGATACCGGAAGCCGTGTTGGTTCCAGGTGGATAGAATAAGATTACCCAATCGCTCCCTGTGGGTGTCGTTCAAGGCGACAAAGGGATAGGGCTTTTCTCCATGCGACAGTAAACATACAGCAAGACAAGACAAGACAAAGTGCCCGCGAGAGGGCAATAGGCCTGCCGCCTATTACGTGGGACCAAAAAACATAGTTGGCGGAACCTGGGTGTTCTGCCTAGACCTTTGGGGATTTACAGGCGTGAGCATATGTATGTACGTAAGTAGTGATAGATAGAGATCAGATCAGAGATTACAGTTTTGGCCGCTTAGGAAGGATAGGTATTAATAATCCTACTAATTATTGTTGTATGTTTGTTACTCTTTCACGTACAAAACTACTGGATGGATTTTAATGAAACTTTACAATAATACAGCTTATACATCATATACATACATAGGCTACAATTTATAACGATAACCGACATAGCGATAACCGAAAACCACGCGGGCGAAGCCGCAGGCAAAAACTAGTATTATTATAAATGTGAAAGTAATCGATTTCACATCCAAACCACTGAAACGGCTTCAATGAAATGTCGCACAGAGACCGACTTGAGAGTGGGAAAGAACATAGGTAAGAAAAATATGATCCCCCTCACACAGGATGAGCCGCAGTTGACAACTAGTACCTTTAATTAGCATAATCATTATCATAGGATAAGGAATATACAATGACATCCGACATGATTTATGTCGATGTTCAGCCAAATCTATAGTTAGACAGGTAAAACGGACCCCAGCAAGTTGAAAGCTTTGGATGCAACTGGGATTAATGCTAGGATGAAGAAGAGGATACAGTACGATTCTTTTTCTCGTTTCAGATAGTAGAATTGAATGACGCCGTTCAATCTGTAAAAACTGAGCAGGAGAGCTTAGAACACGAACTAGACTTCGTACTCGCCCAGCTGAAGGAATTAGAAGACCTACTGACGCCTATGGAGAAACAACAGCTCCACGAGACGGCCGAGAGACTGAGGGATCCGGAACGAGAGCATATGTAAGTGCCTATATCAATCAACCAATGCATTAGCCTGCTGCAGTCCACTGCTGGACATAGGTCCCAGTCACCGTTTTCATCTGGCTAAGGGCCGTTCCACCTTCCCGTTTACCTTCTCCAGGTCTCCACGAGTGCCTATAATGAAGGGCAACCATTGATACAATGTACTCAGACCGTGAAATTCGTGTTTTAAAGACTTTGGTAAACGCAGGGTGCGATGTTGGAGGTTCGCCAATAAATGAATAATAGATCGCGCCATAGTTGAGATAGGCTCGCGTCATTGGTTGATCATGATTAGTCCTTTTATTGGTTTTCTGGTTGGTAGTGCAGATACGCGGACTTTTTGACATTTAGTGCACGAAGTTTGCCGATTGCTATACCTATAACAATATAACATGCCTAGAAAAAGATGCGAAAATTGATAAGATACGATTCTAGTTGGGAGGTTGATTATTTATACTCTATAGTAAATAGACCCTTGTCTCTGTCTAACCCTGAGAAAGATGAGTGTTAGTATGTATATTTGTAGAAACTTTCTTCTTTGCAAGAATAGACCAACCTACTTGGCTTGAATAGTAAAGTTCTTGCTATGCAGTCATTATTTACAAGCTTTGCATACAAACAGGTCTAACGCTAAATAATGACGATATAATAATCTATGAGAGCACTAAAAGCCACACTTGTCTTCTTTCTACCGTTCTACTACATTCTACACTAAAATTCTCTTTCTGTAGGTGGCAACACATGGGTGACAGTTCTAGTGTTATCAGTGTTTGTATAGCGCTCGATAACAAATTATATTGTCTTATTTGTTTCTAGGTATACTCTGGCCGAGAACTTGGACACACAACTGAGGCAGATGTCCGAAGATTTGAAAGAAGTAATAGAACATGTTAACGAGACCAACAGAAGTCAAAACAGTAATGACCCTGTAAGTATTACTGCTTACTCGAAATAGTTCGTGAGCTAGCAACACCAACCAACTTCCTGTCAGGTGGAAACTCATAAACTGCTTCTACAGTCAGCATCACAAAAAAGTTGACCAAAAAGTACTCAAAATTATCTGAATACCAAAATTCCGATTTTATAAAAGTTATTACAGTGCTGAAATAGCTGTAAGTATTCAGTTTTTTTTTTTATTCAAACCATCATAGCAATCAGTTTCGCTTAGTAGAGTGAAAAATAAAGGGATGGCGATATAAGTAAGGAAAGGATACAAAATGTGTTTAAATGACAATGTTCACATTATTTTGACCACTGGTAAATTACATAATAACTCCGATCTCTGGATATTTACAACAATTTGGAATTTTGCTATTCAGATCATTTTGAGTACTTTGGTGGTCAATATTTTTCTGATGCCGACTGTAAATAATTTAATATTTTAGAACTAGGAAAAATATTGTGAAATAGTTTTTAAGATTTTCAATGAAAGAATGATCGAAGCCCTGGGTCCTGAGATTCGGCTAATTAGTAATCTTATTTCAAATATTATTTCCAGATCGTACAAATAGGCCGCATCCTCAACGCCCACATGTCGTCAATGCAATGGCTGGACAATTCCATAGCGCAGATCTCGACCAAACTGGACCAGCTCAAGGCGACACACGACACGCTGCGGAGGGACAACGAGAGATCGTTCCAGTTGACGTACAATTGAACATGTTTACTTAGTTTTTGTCTCTTAATAAGTTTAAAAAAATGAATAGTTGTTTCCATGGAATGTGTGTCAAGAGGAAATGGCGACGGGATCGTGTCTCTCTTGGGAAGACATAATCTCATTACAAATTGCAGTGGCTTGACGTTTTCAAGCTCCGAGACAAAATCACCATGAAATTCTCCCCCATCCAAGAGAGCCGTGCTCGTCCACTCAAGAGAGTCATGGAACCTAACTAACTAAATACCTATGTCTCCCTCTCCTTCTACTTAGCAAGCGAGACACGACCCCGTCGCCAAAGAAATGTGCCACAGCTATCAGCTTCACAGCTGAAGATGCTCAATATAATTGGCAATGTTAAATGCAAAATAAATTGATCCAATATAAGTGTGATTTTGATTCAATATATTTCCTTTTCAACCATTATGGAAGTTTAGCGTACAGAAGTTCGGAGAGCATCCAATGCGCATCTAAACTGTTGTCTGATTTCTCAATCCCAAGACGAAAGCCTACAACAGAGCCTTTGCCATCAACTAGCAGGTGTACCAACCTGTAGGTACATTTGACTTTGGCCCTGACATTCTTGTTGGTACCCGCATGCATCTCTCATCATCTCTATTTTTCTCATTTTATTCCGAGTGAAAGTTTTGGTACTGTCAAAAACATAATGTACATTTGGCACAATTTATTGCTAAATAACAAAGCTAATAAACAATACCACTAATAAAGCACTGTAACTTGACATTCTCATCTGTCTGTAAACACAATATCACTAGTTTCTTGTTCACAATACTACACAAAGTCCTGTTGCAAGTGATTTGGTCGGCACTTAGAAACATTGATAACTTTTTGGCATCCACTCGACAGTAGCTTATTTGTGACATGTCCTCGTTGGCTTGTGTTTCTGTTTCAGAGTCTGAATGTTCTATTGGACCTGAAAATAAAGCAACTATCAATAATACTTGTAAGGTGCTTCTAATTATGTAATATCAGCCTCAGTTTAATCTGTTCATCCATTGATGAAGTTGAGTAATTCTGCGATAAAGCAAATAAAATCTGTTTGCGCTCCTACCATTACTACTACCAGCAGGGGATGCTGTTGACTGGATGAGTGATCACATAACCCTTGTGTGAGCAATTTCACACTTAGCAGTTATTGGATAATGACTACCATAGATATTCATATGACATCCGGGACTGACAGTTTAAAGTGCTCTCCGAGGCATGGCAATACCCAGACCAATGCAAATAAACATTGAAGTATTAAAATATTTGTACCGAGTGTGGTAGCATGTAAGCAACAAAGAATATGCATTAGGACAAGCAACAAAGAATATCCTCAACATTTTGAGGGCGCATTTGACACAACGACCCTGGCCTCAATAGAGGAAACGATAAATCAGGAATGAATAAAGAAAGATATATCAGGAGGGGTAAAAAATATGCTGATACACCAATTGATACAAGCAGAAAAGGGACAAGATGCATGGTGGTAGCAAAAAGAGGCTTTCCACAAGGGGGGCCAATCGCCACTACTGGGATGCCTGCTAATATATGAACTAGTTGACAGAATTAACAGGATGCACATATACACACAGGTGTGCTCTGAGGATGGTATGTTCCTGATCACAAGAAAAGTCCACAGTGTCATGTGCAACATCATGAACAGGAGATTAAAAGTAGCACTGGAATGGTGCAGGGGCAATGGTCTAAACCTGAACCCTGACAAAACCACTGTTCTTATTCACTAACAAAAGAAAAATAGGACAGACTGAACCGATAAGACTAGATAATCAGACCCTCGAAGTGATGAAGGAGGTCAAGTATCTAGGAGTAATACTAGACCGTAAAGTGACCTTTAAGACGCACATAAGCCAAGCATGCTCAAAGACGAAAATGGCCATGATGCAATGCAAAAGAGCGGTAGGCAGGACTTGGGGGATAGTGCTGTGGATATATAAGACAAGCCTCACCTCATTTCTACTCAAAACCCTAGAGAAGATACTGGATAGACTAATAAGAGAACAAGTCGCCGCAAGCGAATCTCTGCTCCACCAGAACCAACATGCATACATGGAAGGCAAGTCCCCTGCATAACTTGTTCAACAGGATACAGAGATCAATAAGAAACCCTAAACCATAGTCAGGTTGGATAAGAAACATGCTGAACCAACGGCTGATACAGGCCGAGTTAGCCCCTACTATGGTGCCTGCTAATAGACGAACTAGTAAACAAGATAAATAGAATGCATATATACACAGTATACTCTGATGATGGTGTGCTTCTGATAACATGCAAATACCTCAGTGCCATATGTAATATCACGAACATTGTTGAGCCCACAAAGCACTAGAATGGTGCAGGAGTAAAGGCCTAAACCTGAACCCGGATAAAACCAAACTAGTACTCTTCACGAGGAAAAGAAAACTAGTACAGGCTGAACCGGTAAGACTTGACAGTCATGATCTCAAAAGGGTGAAAGAGGTCAAATAACTGGGTGTGACATTGGACAGCAAACATTCATTGGACATTCCAGACTCACATAAGCAACGAATGCTTGAAGTGCAAAAGTGCTATAAGAAGAACCTGGCACAGAGCCAACATAGGGAGCAATAAAAAAGAACTAGACAAGGTTCAAAGAATGGCAGCACTAATGACCACGGGTGCAATGAGAACAACACCAACAAGCATTGGCCCCTGGACAGAAAAAGAATTCGATGAAGGCCATGCTAAGATCAGTCAGGGTTATGAAGACAAACTGTCAATGATTCTCTCAAACAATGACCTAATCAAGGAAGAGAGAACCTTCGACAAGAAATACAGAGTACACATAGGACAGAGAGACGACTGGAAGATAGACACAGACGGCACTATCTGTTACACAGACGGCTTCAGAAAGGCAACAACAAAGCTCTCTGGTTTTGGGGTGCACATTAAATGCGAAGACGGGACAGAGATAATCAGCTCAGTACCATTGGGCAAGTATGCAAGTGTATTCCAAGGAGAAATCTTTGCCATCAAGGAATGCGCGGCAATAACAAAAGACCTGAATGCAGAGAAGGTCACACTCTACAGCGATAGCAAAGCAGCGCTGAAAGCCCTAGGCAAGATAGAGACCACTTCGGCCATGATAAAGGAATGTAAAAAGGCGCTGGATAGGCTGGCCAGAGCAACCGACGTAACGATTGCCTGGGTACCCGGACACGAGGGTAATACGGGCAACGAGGTAGCCAACGAGTTGGCCAGAAAAGGAGCTGATGTAAACCAAGTGGGCCTGAACCCAGGCTGCCAATAGCCCACAAAATCACCAAGGGAGTCATTATATACCGAAGATGGCAACACAAGAAAGAACAACCATCATCGGGTTTGACGAAGCGCCGTGATTGCCGGACACCTGTATCCCTTACAGGATAAATAGGGGAAATGAGTGAAATGGCCACACCAAAGGGCAGATCACCCGTCCGGTTGCGGCGTCCCCTGCTGGCAGTAAGTAAGTAAGTATGGACTATTTAAACTCTCCAGGGAAAACATGAGGCTAGTCGTAGAAGTGATAACGGGACATTGCCGACTAAATAATGCTTATAGGGTTGAAAACAGAACCCGAGTGGCATGGAGGAAGAGGAGACCAGTCTCCACCTGCTGGCCAAATGCCCCATGTACTCAATAATAAGATGGGCAAACATGGGGACAGACACTCTAGAAGCACAAGACCTCAAGGATCTGAAGGTGAAACAGATCGTAAGATTCTGCAAAGAAACAGGTAAGTCTACGGACCACGGTAATTGCCGGACGCCTTGATCACCCGTCCGGTCTTTGGCGTCCCCCGCTGGACGCTGGAAGTCAGTAAGTGGCAGCAGCCCAATGCACTATTACCACAAGACAGAGGCTGTACTATCAAAAGTAAATAATTACCTCCAAAACTTTCCACTCTCAAGTCTTTAAATCTGGTGGAAACTTTGGCCATATCAGTCTTGATTTGTAATGTGAGTCTACCTTCTGCTGAGGCTCTAATGACTACTTCTGAGGACATAGTCTTCATTCTATCTATAGTAGTGCGCAACTGTTTAAGTGATGGCAGTTCGATTGATATCTGCAAAGGAAATATATGCATAAGTTTTTCTGAATCTGTAAGTATTATAGGTTTTTCTATTAGAAAATTGGAAAAACAAATCAGCTAAATATTGGTTCCGGTTGCCTTCTGCACCTGGGGTTCACTTACTCTTGCTACTTTAACTTGGCTTGCATAGGACTGATGTGTGACTGCCACAATCCTTTAATCAGCAGGTATGCCAATTACAAAGTGAGATAGCTTGTGCCACATAGCATAGTGCTATTATTTATTCTGTGCCCATAGCACAAGTATGTTAAAGCACGTTCGACAACATCCGTGCGTAACGGTAGTGAACGCGGCCGAGTAGTCTGGTCGTGATTGGTGAGCATGTTAAGTCGTCGGTCGTGATTGGAGAGCATGTTAAGCCGTCGGTCGTGATTGGAGAGCATGTTAAGCAGGTATGCCAATTACAAAGTGAGATAGCTTGTGCCACATAGCATAGTGCTATTATTTATTCTGTGCCCATAGCACAAGTATGTTAAAGCATGTTCGACAACATCTGTGGCGTAACGGTAGTGAACGCAGCCGCTACGCAGACTGTGCGGGCTTGATCCCCACTCTATGCAAGTAGTCTGGTCGTAATTGGAGAGCATGTTAAGTCTTTGGTCCCGGTTGCCATAAACTGCATTGCTTCATTATCACCTTTGAGTTGTGGAGGACAGATGGCAGTCACTTTACGGAAAATATGGAAGTTCAGCCAAATCTGCAGTTAGACTGTTACAGTGGACCCCAGACTCTAAGCTGAAAGTTTCAGATGCTTTTGATTAAAATAAATCCAGAATGAGCATACCTATTCTCATACTGTATTGATAGTCCATTGTAGGACTGTTGCCATCTGTCCTGTCCAGTACTAACTTTTCTAATTTAAATTATATCCAAACTTTCCAATACCTACTCAGAGTTACATGATTGGGGGAACATCTGAAACTCTAGCCCCCAGAAAATATGAATGAAAGATGTGTTAAGTAAATTTGGTTTTCATACAACTTACATCAGGATCTGGTACTCTTGGTTCATTGAAGTCTGACCACAACTTCCTGGGTATTACCGTCACAGGGATATCATGCGTCACATGTCTTGTTTGTTGGGAAGTTAGCGATGGCTGGAAACCATAAAATCTTTTTGTTAATCCAATTAAATAAAATTATTGTTCTAATGTTCTTTCTTGTTAAAATTGTCCTGTCTGAAGCCTGATTATTTTTTATGTATGGCTCATTTGATATGTTTCATATGTAATGTTAGAGGTTATCATTTAAAGGCTATAATGAAAGTCAATGCATAAAAGCTTCATCAGCAGAGGAAACCATTGCTTGGATAAATGATCTATGATTAACCCGTGAGCCATTCCACCCATTTTCCCTTTTAAAAACTGCCATAAACTTATTGCGATCAATAGTTCAAAAACATACTATTGCTGATGCAATACATTATATCCCGATCACCCTGCATAATGGCCGAGTGCTAGACTACTGCCATATCCCAGAGAGTGTCTGAGTTTTATCATAGTTGGATCTTAAAAATAAATAAGATTTGAATAAAGTAATATTTATCTTACCATTTCTATCTCCAATGTAAGACACGGACATTGCTTTTTTGTAAGCTTCATCTTTAATGATTTTGCAGACTTCAAAGTTACTAAGGATCTGGCCAAGTTGCCTGAAAAATCATAGAATAATATTATGAAATAAACATGGGTAATGAACCAAGACCCACAAGGCCAAGCCAACCTTACCCCCCCAAACTAGTACAGCTGCAGATTGAGAAATGAGGCTCTGACTGTTTTTGGCCTCGGATTTGGGAGTTGGAGTTTAAATGACTACCGATTAAGCTCCCAATCACCACATGGATTTATGGAAGGTTTTTACATTTTCATGCAATAATGGCAGAAGGACGAAAGAAAGAGAATGGTCTTGCATAGGCTATCTGCTTGTCTGCATCGCGCGTGGGCGTTTATCATTTCTTGATATGAAAAATATATTTATATTACAAATATTTATCATAATTTTTGTACTTTTACTTAGTTCTTTTCTTAGTTACAAACATGTAATGATATTTATACCTGAACTTACAGCCAAATATATGTCTTTATGTTCTTCGTCTATGCCAATCAGTTGGTATTCTGAGAAAAACATGAGATGCGGAATCTCGCACCATAGTATTGGAGGCGTTGGGCCGCTATTCTCTTCACTAACTATAAAGTACAGCTGATCATCGGCTAACCTCAACACACATTCCTTCGATAACTTTGATATTATCGTAACAACATCTGAAATTTAAATTTGAACTTGATAAGTACTTAAAATTCGTTTTGTAAATGTAATAGTATAGCTAAACGTGTAGGTACTTGAGAATTCTCGCATCGGCCCTGCATCTATCATTACTGCACGAAATTTCATTTCAATAGTTTTTATTGTTTCTCATAAGAATAAAAGTTTTATAGCTTCAGAAGTACAGTATTTTGTATTTGTAACTTTGTTGACACATTTTATAATTTGACAGTTATATTCCATAGACTAATGTAGATTTTTTTAAGTAAGGATGTTACTCTTCTTGTAAAATAACTAATTACTTACTATAGCCAATTATAAAATTTGGATGATATTTATTTGTTCATGTACTATAGGGCATAACTCTCTCTACAATTGTACCATTACAATTGTACAATTGTACCATTTTTAAATCTAAAATCCAATTATTTGATGTTATTTATATAAAATGTAGCATGCATCCAGAGAGTAAAAATGAATTTGTTAACACTTCATTCGTAACAAAATTCGTATAAACTTGCACTTTGTAGTTCGCTCTCCTCCTACTCCAATGTTAAGTTTATTTCGACTTTTATGATAGTAACTGGTGTCTGACAAAGCTTCTCTATCCTGAAGATGGTCCAACAATCAACAATACAACTTTTAATAAAATTATATACATACAGACAATAACCACATGATAATATATTAATTTCTATTTTTCTCTTTATTTACCAAATGGTAAGTACGATTATGTCAACCCATGGAAAGTTACGAATTACAATAATCATTGCAATCGTTTTTAGATCTTAAGCCTACAAAATTGTTAGTGTGTAATTTATTATCAGGCTAAATTTTTTTACTTTAAATATAATTATATAATTTGAACATTGAAATGAATTGAAGGGCTTTCCGACATCGACTTATTTCAAACTAACATTTATGTCATATTTAAGAATATGAGAAGTACACTCTACCATTTTTATGCTGCATCTCAGGAATACGAGGACTTTCAATAGCGTAACTATTACTTACTTAGATTGATATTAAAATTGCCTCACATATTGCTTTACGGGGTAAAGCCGTCGCTGCTGTGACTGTTCTTAATATGCAGTAAGAGTACTTTAACCCTTTACTTGGCAGTGGAAAAAGTGATCAGTTTTCTTTTTTAGTTCATTTAGCTTCTAAGTGATAATTATACATGAAAAATTAAATAAAAAAAAAATTAATTGTTTTTGGATTTATGACATGTATCTTATAATGCATATTGCCAAGAGTTCCATATATTAATATAACATAGTTTTGGTAATTATAGTATTTTATTTTATATCTTAGGTCACAATCAATGATTATAGTTACTTGTAATAACAACGCTCTTTAAGATTAAATTACAAATTGAGAACAAACAGGCAATAATTTGATAATTTTACCTTTACAAGACGTAGTTATGGATGTAACCTGAACCTTTAATTTCGTTATTTGTGCTTTCACTGTCTGAAAGTAACATACAACATACTCCTCACTGGTAAAATGATGAGAGTATCATTATGCCAAGGGATCA
This sequence comes from Eilema caniola, assembly GCA_949126895.1. Taxonomy (NCBI): domain Eukaryota; kingdom Metazoa; phylum Arthropoda; class Insecta; order Lepidoptera; family Erebidae; genus Eilema; species Eilema caniola. The sequence goes on along the minus strand of OX421460.1, from coordinate 6,073,499 downwards.
GTGCAGAGGTGTGGCAGTTACCGCGGCCTAAAGATAATGTCCCGCACCATGAGACCCTACGAAAACATAATCGACACCCAGATCCGATGGGAGAACACTCTAAGAGTATCAGTATGGGTTTCATCCCGGTCATGGGACCATGGATCAGGTGTTTGCCCTAAGGATTACCGCGGTTAAATACAGGGGGAAGAACTCCCCCTACACTCCCTGTTCCTAGACATGCAGAAGGCCTTCGACTATGTTCCTAGCACGATGATCTGGTAGGCACTGCGGTCCAAATAAGTTCCATAGGCTTACATTGACTACACTACGACATTCTACGATTTCAGTTACGTAGTTCGGACCGATGTTGGCAACACGAAAACCTTCCCCATCACACCAACGATCCGTCCTTAGTCTTTGTTTGTTCAGAGTGGTATTTAAACGTTTTGTCAGACAGAATCAGAAACTCACATGAGCAGCATCCATTGTTGTTCATGTATGCTGATGACATTGCGCTGATAGTCGCGGACAGAAGAAGATTGGTGCGACGCAAGAAGGTGTGGAAGGAGGCGTTTAAGAACGGCAGTCTAAAACTAAATGTGGCGAAGACAGAATACTTGGTGTCAAACTCAACTTGGTCGAGCGCATGGACCAGGATAACTACGTCAAGGGATACGTTCAAAGGAATCAGTCTTTTTAGGTCTGAGTCTGCTCCTGGCTTAGATACTTATGCCAAAAATTACTGAAATCTTATGACTGGATGCAAACCGGGAAATAATTACACATTAAAATAACGAAATATTTTTTTATTTATTTATACATGACTCTTTATTTCAAATTATAACAGAAAATCCATTTCTTACATTTTGTCGAATTCTTGGCATTGTGGCATTTTAAATGCACACGGCCAAATTAACGTTACTATATGCATGACCTGGCAATGTGCACTTATAGATACACTAAGAAAAACGCTTACGAACGTCAAACAAAGTAAGTTTTTTTCTGTCAAATTGAAGTTAAAACCGTAAGTTCAAGTACTGAAAATGAAATTACTAGCTTGGTGCCAAATAATTAAATTAAAGAATTATTGCAAGTACCTTACCTAAGTTAGCTTCGTCCACAGCAAACGCGCGCAAATGCTCCTCAGTCTTGCATGCCACTTTCAATTAGTGTTGCCAGAATGCTACAGTTTCTTTTTGCTAGAAAATTTGGACGTTATGCTATCATTTAAATTAAAACATACAGTTGAAAACGAGCGATACTACTCGCTATATTTTGTTTACTAAAATGTGAATTATGGGAAACGCTGCCAAGTTTAGGGCTAATGAAAGGTCTCGAACGATAGGTATACGAGGGAGTGTAAACAATATAATAAAAATTCTCGTTCAAACTTAAAAATGGAACTCTTCACCAATATTATTGTGCATGTATTTCATTCATTTGCCAAGTGTTTTACGATTTGGCTGCAAATTCAAAATTGTCTGTGTCCACGTCAACATTAGTTGAACGTGAAAAAAAAATCGTGCTATGATTTCGTATGACTTTCGATGTCATTTACGGCAACAAGAATAGAATCCAAAAGCTTTGTGCCCCGTGGATACCTCATGATTTGACTATAATGATTTAATGTTTCCCTTACAGCATAAATAAAGCACACGATCATTACTTTCAATTAACCGCAGTAGTAATGTGAACTGAATCAGTGGTGCTTAGCCGCCTCGTTCCTTCTGATCTCGGCCCATTTGGCGATATTTTCGAGTGAGTTCGCCATTTTGTTAATCTTGTAGAACACGGGTGGTTCCAAATCGGAACGGGAACTGGGCTATCTTAGCACTCAAGGTATAAGGGGACTTCATTGGGCGGCCTGGTGCAGATTCCGGCACCGTGACGACTGATTACGTTAACGTACATAAATCTGACACTAATGAAACTTGGGCGGACAGACAGGCTCAAAAACTCCGGCGGTTGTTTGTTGCCGAGAAATACTTAAACAATTTAACGGAGGTGATTCAAATGCTATGTTCGACATAATTACGGGTGATGAAAGTGGATTTATTGTTATGATACTGAAAATAAGACAATCTGCAGAGTTGGCAACTAAGGTAAAGAGAGGTCGAAGAGTGGGAAAAAAGATGGTGGCCACGTTCTTCAGGATGACAGGTCATTATGATATTATCAATTGTTTTTGAGGATAGAGTTACTGCAGAGTGACAATTGTTTGCCACTTGTTTTGAAGAAAGTTCCGGAGTTTGCCGCCAAGCAGTTAGACCAGACGTGGAATTAATAGGTCACCCGCTGTTTAGCCCAGACTTCACACCTTGTGATTTTTATTTGTTTCCGAAAACGAACTTTATTTACCTCAATGCCTCTGCATCGCCCTATGGTTGACTGATAAGGAATGCCAACGAGATGACGAAGTCCACCATATTACTTTGTACAATAAGTAAAATAAATAATATTAAAAAAAATATATTTTAAGGTACTTCTAGTATTTTTTTAATATTACAGCTTTATTACATAATTATAAAATCGAGATTCTACTTGCTCAATTGAATATTTTTACTACTCTTAGATATGAGTTTAGTACTTAATGTAAGTAGAATATGAGTAGAGAATGTAATGCATAATTTTGTACTATTTCTCTGTTTTACAAACATACGTACAGTATACATATAATATGTATCCTTATAATCTAAAATATTGCAAGTGATATTAAGGAATGGTTGGACACCATAAGAATAAAAATAGTAAGTACGTAACATGTTTCCCTTTAATATCTTTCTTATTTCTTTAAAATGTAATTCAGTCATTTAATACTTGTAAAACCATAATAATGAATAAAAAGCATTTACATTTTCATATTCATTAAATCATCATTTTGACGTGACAACGTCTTATAAATTGGTTTGCCGGGCGACACTTCAAGAAACTGCGTTACGCTCCGCGTTATGCGCTTACAATGAGAGCGAGTGAGAGGCACGCGTCCCGCCTAAGAGCGAGAGAGACAGACATAAAAAGTGAAAGGCACGCGTCCCTTCCACTCGAGCACAGTTAGCCCGCCTAAGAGCGAGAGAGACAGAGCGAGAGAGAGAGTGAGAGAGAGAGAGAGATAGGCATACACACCGGTTCATGTCTTGTAATTAATAATTTAAAATTTAATTTTGTTTATAATTCTTTGTATAAATAAATGTTTTAAATTGTTACTATTATTTCATCCTTCTTCCTACTATACGAATGAATATTCACATTAAAATTATTTTACCACTCAAAGTCGTTGTCACGTAAAACTTTCGCCTGTATACCGACTTTACAGGCAACCAAATTTTTTTTAGTCGATCTTACTAAACATAATCAGGAAATACATCACTCGTACCATAGACATCAACCCAAATTCAGCTTCCCCAAAGATGGCGTTGAATCGCGTTGTCGTGTTGATAATATTCTATTTGCGGATTTCTTTCCATCTCCTTTATTCCCAAACGCACTGGATGAGTATGAATGAGACAGATGATATCACCTTTTGATTGTAACGAATACTAACGAATTGTGGTTATATGATTTGGAAAAGTTTTTATTTATTTTACTTAATTTAATGTGCAAGGCTAAGTAATTTATTAATTGTCATAGTTCAAATATAATATTCGATTTTAATTCTTACCTTTATTCGGGTTATGAAGCACTGAAAAGAAGCCTAAATGGAGAAAAATGAATCGTCAAGGTATGTGTGCGATCGATAATGTCGTCATTAGGATGCCTTCTAACCACTAAATACTTTCCTACTCTCACAAAACTACCTGCTTTATATGAAACATTTTCTGTTTGTAAATATAACATTCCTTTGTTTATGTAGGTAATGTGAAATAACTAATGACATTAGTTCTTATTTTGAGGATTTCATCCAAACTGTTGGCCATAACGTTTATCCTTCGAATTCGATCTTCGAATATTTAACGGATTCTTATTTGAAAGGGATTCGTTATTTTGTACTTCACAAACGTAAACATAGAGCTTGTCAATGAACGATTATGTTTACTATAGGGATTTATGACGATTTTCTTCTTTCTGCGATGTTAAAGCGCCTTGTACAGCTACGTAAACGCTTCAATGCCGTTCGGCCGTGATTAGGTTCACAATTATGTAACACGAACGCAGTTACCTTTATTTTAACTTTTATACCTTAAATTTTAAAGTAAACGTTCAATTTCTTTCTATTTTAATTGGAAAATACCTATTTCTGAAATAATGAGGTTGAGTTCTGTTTTAGTTTTAGCTATACAAACGGGTCGAGTGGGTATACTTATGGCGTCTCAATAGATAACGAGGTATCTATCTCCATATGGGTAGATAGCAGCTGTTTACCATTTTCCTTATCTTCGATAGTTAATAAGAATGGCTTTTCCTTGCTAACTTTTAAGTTGACATCCGCTCTGTGAGTGAAGCACCTCCGATAGGGGGACTACGGACTACGATGAATGCGAACTAAACTGTGTTTAGGTATTCACTGAATTTCATTGAGTAAATCGTGAAAACCCAGCTTAGTTGAACGGCTTTTAATCAATGAATCCTAATAAGTATGAATATTAGTACAGAATACCTACGCTAATGATACGAACTGAGATCAAGACGATCAAGACGAATACTGCGTTAAGTAGGGTCAGTTCGGCAGTTTATGGCCTTTTAGCTGAGTTGCTCACTTTAGAGATGTAAAAAAGGTTACCTATTTCCAAAAATAGCTGATGATAGTTTAAAATTGGTCCTCAATATGGTCTGGTTGTATAAAAATAATAAACCCCTGGACATTGGTTAAAAGTTTATGATTTACATGAGAAAAACTGAAAAAGTAGCCAGAACGCTAGTTTACGTCCGTTTTCGTGAGTTTACGGCGCAGTAATCAAAATATAGTTAGGTATAAAACAAAATAAAATTGGCTAATAATTATTGCCATTTCTTTTTTCTAATATTTTGAATAGGGTACACATATACGAAATCACACAAGATTTCAAATAAGTACTTAAAACATCTGGTCGCCTCTATCCACTTTTAGACTTCCCAAGACATAAATCTGCTTGCATGATCTTGTGGTCCAACATAGAGGGGTTTTTTATACCACTTGGGTGGCCGTCCCAACTGATGGAAAGTGGTTGCCGTGGCCTATGGAAGTGTGCAACACCAGGGGAGACACACTCGTGCTGCAGACCTACACGGTCGGCAGAAGATAAATCAGGTCAAGCCTTTGGTCTTCCCACTGATAGCAGAAAAACTCTCCAGTGCGCTCTGGCTAGCCTACTCACAGCCGAGAACACAATACGAGTTTGTTATGGCCGCGGTATTCTGTAGGGTGGGGCGCTCAATTGGTACGAAAATACCGTCGTGTCCTACTCCCTCTAAAAGGCAGATAGGCAACGAAGAGTGAAATGTTTCTGTGGCGTGGTGGTAGTGAACGCAGGCGACGCGGGTTCGTCCCGATCAGTGCAAATACATATTTGAATGCACGAATATGGCTATTTACATTGGTCTGAATTTTTAAGCCATTGGTATCGGTTGTCATACGATAATCAGTCGTTACGGGTACTTCGTCATCATCCTCTTCATAGAGGCGGGTAGTTAGAGCCCAAGTCCAACAACTGGTCTTACTGCAATCTTCTATATCGATAGTCACTTCACAAAATATCGAAGATCACCGAACCCATACTTACTTTTTTATTTTATTTTTTATTTTATTTATTAAGAAACAAACAGTCATTTATAATTACATTAAAATAGACAACAATTTAACAAATACAGACCTACAGTTTCCTATATTTTTACAAGACATATAGCTAATTGTGTTCAAGCATCCATACTTAACTATCAAATTAAATCTAACCATACAAGTATGTATAATCATTTAGAGAGACCCTCTATGGCTAATCTTTTGAAGTTAGACTGACTTAGACTGGCAAAAGCGAACCTTAGATTGAAGAAGTTTCTGTGACTGGGATTAAGGCAAGGAAGAAGAAGAAAACGAGAAGAGAGAGTACTTACTGATGACTGGAGTACAGTCAAGTAGTCTTTCTCATTCGCTGATTTCACCTGATATAAGTTAAATAACATTTATAGCATTTGCAAATTTCTGCAAATGGGACATACTTAAAAATCTGTTGTCCCATGGGACTAGTGGGACATCAGTTTAGTAATACATATATCAGTATTATTTGTGTGTGCAACCATCTCCCAAGTGGGGAAGGTAGGGGTCATCACAAAATAGTAGATGGCCCAGGGTGCGCGGGAAATATATTATTGGGTAATCTTACAACCCGGTATTTGAGACCCGCCGCGACGACGTGCGGGTTTAGTCGGTTTGTGTCCGGCATTACCACTTCCGGTGGCGAGTGGCGCTGGCATCCGTGGGGGATTCAGTACGAAAAAAGGTAGTTCCGTTCAGTTTGTGACCTTTGTTTCATCCATACGAAATCGTAGTAGCTACAATTTTACATATGTTTGCCGTCTTACCTTGCATCCTCGAGAGGAAAGCTTGAAATGATGATGATAACCATCTACAGATTCTACAGTCTACAGTATTTTGTAAAGGAAAGATTTTTATGTTTGTACGAATGAACTCAAAAACTACTACACCGATTTTGTAAATTCTTTCACCATTAGAATGCTTCATTATCTACTTTTTATCTCGATATTCCTACGGGTTTTTTTACGTGCCGGAAATCCCCACGGATTACCCCCCGGTTGGTTGTATGATAGGCCCGCCTCCGCTGTCACACCCTGCGCTTACCACCAAAGAGACCGAAAAACGCACTTTTCGCAGCATGAGTCACGAAGTTTGCCGGTGCCGTGTATCACGCGTATGTTTCCGACCGTTACGCCCTTGAAGAACCCCATATAATTGACGCCTTGGACGACCATGGCAGGGAGGTCATACCGCAGTTTGCGAGGTTGCGCAAGGAAGTTGACTGGATACACAGTAGGCGGCGACTAGTTTTAGGGTACGCTGGAGGAGTTCGTTGTATATCGTTATTAGCTCACTATATTGCCCAATCACGACAAGGCTAATTAGGTTTGCAGGTCCGTTGGACCCCATGGAATACCTTTTGTCGGATGGAGAATAGTCCTAACCTTTACACGTCTTCCACGACACCCGCGGAAAGTGTTAGCATATTCTATTTCACCGGGACCCAACAGAACAACTGTATCGCCTTTAAATACCATTGGGATATTGCAAATTTATCACAAATTCAATGCCAAATTATTTTTAGATATCCTGCAATTGATTGCTAAATCTAAGTTCCAATAATCCGAGCATGAAGCTTCATTAAACTTCAGCCCATTAGAGCTAAACTAGGAGTGCGCTTGTTTTATTACATCCTGAAAGACTTTCTGCATAAATCCGATTTTAAATATCGCTTACTGAAACTCTATTTAGATTTAAGGACCGAAACGCACATGCTACTTGACATTGGCGACCAGCAGTTTATTTATTATCTGCTAGCCCAGTCAAATTAGGGTTTGGTTCGGTTCGTGACGTTCGTGAATTTAAGGGTAAATTTGTGGGCCTGCTATAAAGTTCTTGAAAAAGTGATATACAGTAGGTTTTATTCCTGCAATGTACAGCAGGCACAACTAATTCTAAGTGTCGTCGCATTAGCATGCAGGCTTCTGTTTGCGATATTCGCTGCCCGCAGTTCACATACAGGCGCATTATTCTCCTTGAAAATAAGTTTCAAACGCAGTAGTAACGTGAGTAGACTGTGGATTCCAATGGCTCAACATAAAGGATAGAACTGGTATAAAACTAAATTAATTTAAATGTGTTGGCCAATCTGAACGCCCGTAGTCAAGCCTAATATGGGCCCAGTTGCAATTGAACTGGTTTTTACCGCGATCAATCATAATCATTGTACACTATTTCAGACCATAAGTAATCTCCATAATGTCATAGCATCTCATCTCGTTGCGGGTAAACTAAAAAATGGCGTTCTAATGAGTTGGACCAAGGACAGCGAATGATTACGTAGACAGAAACAAGTTTCTACTCAAGGGCAGTGGAATGGACATTACGCCTAACTTTTCCGTCCCTTCTAAAAGGGAACTTACTGATTACTTTTGATACCTTGGCTTTGGCTTCTAAAAAAAAGCCGTAGCCCTAGCTAGAACCCAGGCTCAAGAGCAAATATGTAACTAACTTGACGGGCCTAAAGGCCAAAAGAAATTTACCGTATAACTGAAGCTAAAGAAGAAAGAACGAAAGATAGAGACCGAAAGATAGAGACAGACACATGTGTGATGTATAAAAGATGAAAACGGTAAGGTCTTAATAAATGAACAGGATATAAGAGATCGATGGAAGTCGTTTTTTGAAATACTTATGAATGAAAAGAATGCATGGAGCGGGAATCTAAAAGAGACGCAAATAAATATAGGGTTAGTAAAGGTGATTGATAGAGTGAATGAAGTTCGAAAGGCGGTACGAAGTGTGAAGAATGGGCAAGCTGTAAGGTCCGACGGTATTCCAGTGTAAGTGTGGAATGTTTTGGGAGAGGATGGATATTTGTGGCTGACTGTATTTTTCAATAAGTTGTTTCATGAAGTAACAATCCCAGATGACTAGTGCAATAGTACACTAGTGCCCATCCTTAAAAATAAAGATAAGATTGCGGCAACTATCTGAGAATAAAGCTCATGTCACACAGTATGAAGGTTTGGGAGAAAGTGATAAAGAAGCGTGTACGAAAAAGCGAGATTACCCAAAACTAGTTGCGTTTATGCCTGGCCGCGGGACCACGACGCCATTTACACTTTCCGTGTAGGCGTGCGCACAAAAACTTGCACATGGTGTTTGTGGATCTCGAGAAGGCATCCGGGTACCCAGAACGGTTTCGTGGTGGCCCCTAAAAGAGAAAGGTGTTCCTGGGAAGTACATAGGGTTGATCCGCTGCTGGCAACACCGACGAGTTCAGTGTGGTGGTAGGTTGGCACCAGGGCTGGGCACGAAGCCCCTATCTCTTCCTGTTGATAATGGATGCCTTGACATCGAACATACACGAGAGGAGCTCCAGGCGTATGTTGTTTGCTGACGATAATGTCCTCGTTGGTGAAGATGAGCTTGAGGTACAAAGCGGATTGGAGGAATGGCAATGTACACTGGATAGTGTAGGCTTGAAAATCAGTAGAACCAAGACTGAATATATGTCCTGTGATTTCGGCGGTCTCTCCAGTTCTTCACCCATGGTGTTAGATGGTGCACCAATACCAGTCTGCTCCAATTTCTGCTACCTCAGCTCTTATCCAGGCGGATGGGAAAATTGATCGACTAGTGAAGCACAGAATAGATGCAGAGTTGAAGAAATGGCGACAGGTCAGAGCCACAATATGTGATCCCCAATTTTCCCTTAACCAAGGGGAATATCTATAAGTTCATGATTAGACCTGCCGTAGTGTATGGATCCTCATGTTTGGCATTAAAAGCGACGAATGAAAAGCAACTGCTTATGGCAGAGAAGCGAGTGTTAAGATGGATGTGTGGTGTGACGAGAATGGACAGAATAAGTAACTATATAAGAGGTAGTTTGAAAGTGGCACCAGTGAATGAAAAATTGAAAAGCGAGCGCCTGTCGTGGTATGGATATATTATGAGAAGAGATAAAAGTAATGTTGTAAGGAAGGTTCAAATTGTGAATGTAGAGGGCTTTAGGAGCAGAGGTAAGCCAAAGAAAAGATGGATGGATTGCTTGAAAGATGATATACCCAAGAAGGTATTAACTGAGGAAATGACATCTGACAGGAATTTACGGAGGAGAATGACATCTGTTGCTTAGCAGGTTTAAAACAAGTTTTTTATTGTGAACTATCTAAGATTGATATTTTTGTCCGCAGCACTAGTGAAGGCACAAAATCATACCTGCAGTTCCAGATAGAGAGACTGAAGGTCCTCCAAGCGAAGCTCTCCACCGAGGCTGACGAGGATTATGTCATCGTCAAAGAAGAAGAGTAAGTACTTAGTTTCATAAGCTGTAACAAAATCAACTCTCGGAACTTAGTCAGATTAAATACATGCATACATAAATATTCACGCCTTTAAAGCCCCGAAGTGATAGGCAGAGGTATATAGACAGACACCCACATTTTGCCAACTATGGTTTTCGGCCCCATGTACCTAATAGAGAGAGAGCGTATTACCGCTTAGTCGACGACTTATCCCTACGACACCCACTGAATGTTGTGGGAAAATGTTTATGAAGTATTTATGAAAGAACAAAAAATAGAACTAAAAAACCATTTAAGTATATTTTTTCGGGTGTACTTACTGATATTGACCAATTATTCGAAAGTTCCGCGAGTTATTTTTGTTATCCATTCTTATAACTAAATTGTACACATCGTGTATTTTTTTTTGGAATTAATCCTAATCCGTGGCAGTAGTAGCTTAGGTACAGGTACCACACAGGTAATACGTAGCGTTATCTGTGTTATTACAGAACCTTACCTTACCTATCTTACTATAAGTAATAGTATGAATAGGTAATAGTGCCGTTATTCAATTAGGTCTAGTATAGGTCAAATGAAATTAAATTTTATCGCTAGCTAATGTCCGCAGCTCCTGGATGTCGATTATTGCAACTTTTGTTCATATCCTAGTTCTATTCAACTGATCGCTATCAATCATGCGTAAGATTTTAAACCTAATAAAATAATTTAAAAAAATATGCACCGGTTAGACCCAAGCTAACCTCACATGCTAGTCGATGGTGCACCTCCTAAACAACGGACGAGGCTATAAGCTCCAGAGCAAAGAGGTTAGATGGCAGTCGTTCCCGGATTAGTAGACATACCAATCAAGAACAATAAGCGGATTCCGTGCTCCAAATAACAAACTTTTGACGCAACTGGGAAATCGCTATTACGATGACAAATTTATAAAACTTTTCTCTTTAACCTGTCACGGCCCTCTTTGAGAACGACCTTTATATTCGAACAACGCAAAATTAAATCTCAACTAGGTATCAAATTATGTAACTTGTACATACCTCGCGCTTTATACTACACAACGAATACAAATACAGTTTGTGGTCTAGACTTTATTCATTCGCGCCCTTTTTGACCTAACTATTGTGATTCAAAGAAACAAGTTTTTTTTAATAAGTTCAGCAGGACGTAACCTCCTTTTTGCCACCCTTTCCTGTCTCGTGCTAGTTATTTGTCGGTGGTACATCTCACAACATGCAGTAAGCATTTTTGCGACTGGTTCGACCAGCTTGAAGCTACATGAATAACCATCAATACCATGGCACTTACCATGGTATTATAAAGCTGAAGAGATTGTTTGTTTGTTTGTTCGGTTGAACGCACTAATCTTAGGATCTACTGATTCAAATTGAAAACTTCTTTGTGTTGTATATCCGTTATAGCGAAAGCTTATAGGGTATATATCATCACGTTACTACTCAAGGGAGCGGAGCAGTAAACATGTCAACAAATTGGGCCCATTTCTATATGTACATTATTTGAAAATTAATAAATTACGGACACTATTGATTTAGAAGTTTAATCGAGATAGCACCTTGTAGATAGAATTAAATTTAATTTAATTAGATTAAATTAAAATTATGCATAGGTACCTATGCGATGCCAAATAAAAAAATGGTGTTGAAATTTTTATTGAAAATCGATTTCATAAAGTTTGAAATATATTAAATTACAACGGTTGTTTTCAAACCAATACAAAATCCTAACATTTTTTTTTGTATTTACTGCTATGCGTCAAGGCACAACAAGGCAGTTCTAATTCAAAAATAAATATAGGTAGGTACCTACTAATAAATTACTAAACTTAAGAAACTTTAGTTCCTATTCTAAAGCCGGTATGTTTCCCTACAATAAATTGAACTATTAAATGTATGGAATTCCATAGCCAGTAATACCATTATAGCCCGGCCCGACGATTGTAGGAGACAGGAGAGCGGTGTTGTCAGCGTAAAAATTACCACTTACCACTTTTGCTTGAATAAATATATATCGTATCCAATAATAGTCTAGTATTAAATATTTTAGTTACATACTTTGTAGTCAAATGTGCGTGTTTAATACCTGCCTGCATGTGCAATGCTATCAATTCTTGGGAATATTATGTAGGTATCATATTTTTTAGAGTTGTGAGTTCATATTATTAGATTTTTTCAGAAGTTGTATGGTCGTCAGAATATATTTGTTAATTTTCATTTCTAGTTGCATGTAGCTTGGATATAATTTGGCGAATATCGTGTGGTGCTTGTGTCATTACAGGGTGTAATCGTTAAGTGTGTCCAGGCGATTATTCCGTAACTGTTACAGATATCAAAAAACTTTAAACTGATATCGAAAGTACGTTACCTAATGAATAAAATGACTTCAATAACTTTTTAAAAATCAAACGAGAGGTATCTAATATTTTGACATTAAACACTCCCATACATTCAGTATGAGATTAGTAGAAAGGTTTTAGGTACGTACACCAGAAGGGACTTCTCTATCTGGGTACTCTCTTCTGTAGGCGATAATGGCCGCTCTTTTGTTACAATCATATTTGTAGTCAATTTTTAGCATATCTCTCTTTTCTCTTTTGGAATATGCCATTTTGCAATCAATAAATGAAACAATCACGATTATTAACGCAAATTAAAAAAAAACAACGATAAATTGGCGGGAACAACAACCCGAGATAAAAGTTTTGAATTTAGAACGAACACCAAAGAGTATCTTTTTTTTTGTAGTGTGTTTCTTTTCAGTTAGCTCAAATTACTTAATGCGATATTAAAACACGGTTTATTACTAATTTCAAGTGGTACCTAAGATAATTATTTACACATGTATCTATTTGAAAATCATCATTATCATATTATACGTAATCATAAAATATTATATGATTAAGGTAAAATGGGTACTAGATCACTTAAAATAAGGAAACTAAAACCTTTCTACTAATCTCATACTAAATGTATGGCAGTGTTTCATGTCAAAATTTAAGATACCTCTCGTTTGATTTTTAAAAAGTTATTGATGTCATTTTACTCATTAGGTAACGTACTTTCGATATCAGTTTAAAGTTTTTTGATATCTGTAATAGTTACGGAATAATCGCCTGGACACACTTAACGATTACACCCTGTATAGGCAATGGTGTAAAGAATCATTTTTTTTGAATTGTCAAACAAGACTAGTACATGCTGGAACCTTGTAAACTTGAGACTTGTGACTGAGTTTAACCCTCAGTAGGCGATAATTATTTAGATAGATTATCTCTGCCTCTATAAAGAAGGTCATCATCCTTTTACGGCCGCAAAGGTTAGTAGGGCTGGTCAAAAATAGAGTATGCCTCTATCAATACCGAGTCAGTAAATTGGTTCAACTGATGTATTTTAGTTCTTATTAAGATTCTTAATAATGATAATATTTTAATTTCTAATAAGCTAGCATAGAATCACGCAATTAGCGGTGGAGAATTCCTGTTATGGCAACACAACGAGGCCCAGGGGATAGCATAGCACGCGAGAGCGAAACGCGTTCCCTCGCTCGTGGCCGCCTTCAGTCAGTCCGGCTTCGCGCGCGTAACAGCCGAGATTCATCGCGTTCTCTTATAAAAAAAAGAAAACAAAAGTTCTCTTTAATGATCTTTTTGTATCGTAATTAACCAATATTGAATATAATCAACATTATGTACGCGTTCAAACAAGTTGACTAGTAAAATGTATTGCAACGATGATTTTAAAATCAAAATATAGTGATAGGGGTGTATTATTTATTAGAAAAGTCACGATTTGTGTGTAAGAAATGCAATATCAAAATAACGATGAGGATCTGCAATATCGGATTTTTGGCGAATCCTTCGATTTCCCGATCGAGAATAAAACGATTGCCAGCCGGCGTAGAAAGTGAGTCTTTTATTTAATTTTATTTGTATCTTAGTGTTTTTATGACATGAAACTGACAGAATAAGTACTTACATAGATAATATTTATGTTGAATTATTACCTAATTAATAATTGATACAGTACTAATTACCACAATGTCAAAGGAAGTCAACCTTTACGTAATTAAACTTTGACATCCTGTGACATTATGACCAGTTTGCACTGTTATTAAAAACGATATGTAATAAATTAAATATCTTATATTTTATTATGAACGTAACTGTATTAGGTATTTATTACGTACCTATTATAAATATAATTTCTTTGATAAATAGGTAAGTATAAACATGAATGCAATTTTATGCTATGTGAGTTTAATGCGAAGTTTATTATAACCCACTTTTTAATTTATGAGACGGCTTTTAATGGATTATTAAGAAGCCGTTTTATAAATTAAAAAGTCTGTTCTTTAATAAGGTTATGCCTCAGACTTAATTAATAATAATTAATTATAGTAAAATAAAATAATTCGTTTAGTCTAAGGGTTACCTATGCTTAAATTTACAGCTCAATTTATATAATCCTAGCGATCCGCCCCGGCTTCACACGGGTGGTAAAAACGTTCCCGTGGAAATCCAATATAGCCTTTGTTACTCAGGGTGAATGTAGCTTTCCAATGGTGAAAGATTTTTTGAAATCGACTCACTAGTTTTTGAGTTTAATCGTTACAAACATACAAATCTTTCCTCTTTATAATATAGTACCTAGTGTAGAAAGCAATATTTACACGGAAAGGCACGAAGTGACCTTTTAAAAATGGTGTAAGAATTTATTGACATTGTAAGAACAACTGCTTTTTTGTTAACCCTAAATGGCTCTTGTCTGTTTCCTTTGCAAACTTTTCATTGACTGTTTAATGGGTTGCTTTACCTCCCAAATGCCAAGTGGCACGTTAGACCAGACTAAACCTTTTTACCCTACATGTATATAAAAATACATTAAGATTTTATACAGCCACCACAAACAGATTATGTGTGTGCGTACACACGCTTTCATTCATACATATACTGATGGCTATATCTCCCCGGAGGGGTAGTTAGATAGGTGAATTTACATTCACATCTCGTTGTTTTTCATTCCCACACAATAGCAAAATTATTATGAGCAGGCAAGTGACCATCTGAAACGAAACTATATTTCCTCATTCCTTAAAAGATCTGATACAACCCCTGAACGTTCATGCAGCCCATGAACTCTCAGGGGCTGCATCAGCTCTATTATTGTTTTCTAATGGAGAAAATGAGGCATGGGTGAATTGCTGTAGGGGTACCGTGAACGTATGTCAATCAGATCGAGGATGTTTTAATACAAGGTCGGCAAGTATTTTCACCAATGGTAATGCCGACTGCGCTTTTATCCCTACAGAGGGCGCCTCGTAATAGCCAATGTTAGCTTTGTCGCTTCAAAGCTATGAGTTTGTTATTGTCACAGAACAGGGTTATTGTTGTTTGGTCATATGCTGCTGCTATCTATAATTAGTTTTGCGTCGGCATCCCCATTAGTTTTTCATAGTAGAAGAAGCGGAAGGTTTATGCCATGGCTACAACAAATGGATAGATGTTTTTTTTCTACCTACCCAAATGGGAAATAGAATCCTTCGTTTCGTTTTTGATGAAATAACTGCCACTAGTGGTACTTTCCTAAATATATCCCATTACGCAACCCTTCTGGTGTTTCAGTTGTCCATGGGCGGCGATGATCGCTTACCACCAGGCGATCGGACTGCTTGTTTGCCTCCTAGGTCATAAAAAAAAAATCAGTTCTCTCCAATTACCCATCGAAAGGCAATGAAAATTGGATACTTGTTTTCTTAATATTTCGTATACGAAAATATCCGTTGCGAATATCAATTTTATTATAGTTCGTGTGAAGGACGTGCCGTCTACCGGACGTGGTTAAATAAAACCAGTAAATCCTGAATTTGTACTTCTTACAACTTCAAACAACTACTCCGCGCTTGTTTTTTGGGTTCCGTATATGAAGAGGCTGGAGGAGATAAATCTTTCCCTATTCGTTCTCTATTTGCTCCTTTTATTTACGTACTAAGATAAATACCTACGTTGGTTACAAAGTTTTATAGTGAAAATATGCTGTAAGCTAGAAGCGGAAGCAAGGAGCTTTTTTTTATTATATTTTTTATCTACTCTGATACTATAATACACAGATTATAAAATTGAAATCAAAACTCTTATGACGAACATTACGCACAGGCCAAAAAAAAAGTTTTATTACGATACAGGTCTTGTATGGACACCGATATCATTAAATAACTTTTTAATCATAACGATACACCTATACAACCTCCATCTGGATTGAACCTCTACTTTAAAAAAGAATCCGCAGATTCGAAGATAAAAAAAGAAACACGCATGCGCAATCGATGTTTGCGCCTTGGCGACGACATATTACATTTAAATTTTATTTGTAAAATAAATTAGTTTATGTATTATAGTATGAGAGTAGATAATAGTAGATTGTTCAACATGGGACTAAAACAAGCCATAATGACACGAGATGTTTTAGCCACCCGAGCTTCGCTCGGGTGGCTAATAGTTCGAGTGTCATTGTGGTTGTTTAGTCCCACGTTAAACACTCTACTTTTCACTTTGAATGCGAGGAAAAAAAGCGACGTTTTATACAAAATTATAATATTAAAAAAAAAAATAAGAAATAGGCAAATTTCTTTTTTAACCTAAATATAATAATTTATCATATATATCGGTAAAGCCTCCGTGGCGTGGCGGAAGTGAACGCTGGGTGTTTCTATGTATAATATGTATGCATTTACAAAAAAAAATATCTAAGTATGTTTATCCGTATTCTAGATTCCATAATACAAGGTAGTAAAGCTATGCTTACCATGGATTTAGATAGCGTTGTGTGAAATGTTGTGGAATATTTATTTATTTTTACTTATTTATAATAACAAAGTTTCTAAGTTGCACAATTAATTGGTGTTAGTAATTGGTGATTACAACGCAAGCTTATTACGAATAATCTATTCAAAATTCAAATTGCAAAGAAATTTGTCCCGCGGTTTTTTTTGTTGTTATGTGACGTACGGTTTTTATGCTTGCATATATATATTTAGCCAACAGATTCAAACTTGAAAAACTAATTGGAAATGGATATTATAAAATGAACTTATCCTTAATACTTACATAATAATTAATTAAATTCATATCATTAATCGTGGTTCACGAAATTAAATGGGATTATTTGATTTTTCAAATGTCATTTTGAGGTTATTTCTATACACAATCACTAAAAAGGTGATAATCCTCCCATTCACAAACACCGTGATTGGCTGTTTAGGAGTTATCAAAGTAAATTAAAAAAAAATTACTTTAGTCCCTAGGGATTAATAAGGAACTTTAGTCCCGTTATGCAGGGACTAAAGTAACATTTTAAGAGCATGAGAAGTGAAAAGTAGTGTATGACACTGTACATAACTTGGTCTTATAACACTCGTGTGATACTTTAAAACACACTCGTGAAAGAACCCTTATTATGCAACAGTATCATAAACTACTATTCCTTAAACCTTTTGATCTTGCGAAAGCCTCGAGCCTACTGGGGCTTCCTTGGTATACCTATTGTAATAACCGCAGTAACTGCTCTTAACTTTCAATCAAATAAAAAGCAGTTTTTGTTACGTTTCGTTTTCCTTGACAACTTCAAAACAATTGAAATATATTTTATTGTTAAGTTTTGTAGTTCTGAGGAAAGAGGTTCGTAACACCTCTTTCATTTTAGTGCAAACAGTACAGACGACCACAAAATTGTAACTCGAATAAGTGCCGTTTACACGTGTATAGTTTTGTTTTTAAACGCGCATCGGGACTGTTCGATCGAAAAAAACCGCCGGTTCGATCTGTCGGTTTGGACTGCGGATGGTGATGTATTGCGACTAAATTATGACCACAGTTTGGAATGGCAGATCTTTCACATTCCTGTGTTGTTTAAAAATGGAATCCCATGTGGTAGTAGCGTTGGCTAGCCACGTAGTTGGTTTAGACAGCACCTGAAAACATCTAATATGGGAAAAGAAATATAGGCGAAGATATGGGCATATACCAATGATAAAGAATTACGAGACAATTTTCCAGAACTGCGTAATGGCCTCCGCGTGGAGTCGACAATTCGCGAAAATATCTTTTCCTACCTACTTGAGTGCGGATAAAACTGTGATGCGATGCACGCGCGCCAATCGTCAATCGAAATCTCGTTCCCGGCGCGCGGCGCGTTGTTAATATGTACACGTTCTTTCCGAACTGGATGTTTTGGACTGGCGCGTAATAAATCCTTCGTTCCGATCCTGTACGTGTAAACGCAGCTATTGACTGGGTGCTATGGCGCACTTTGGGCAAGGCCTATGGCAGTGGACTGCAACAGGCGAACGATTGATAGATTGCGTCGAAAAGATAGAAAAAGAAAGTATTGAAAAGGACCTATTTCACTAATCTACTGAGCAAATCTGTATGGTATCCAGTGACCAGCATGCAGCTGTTGCGAGGACCATGAAAACCTTGCGATTCAGTAAAAAAGCTATATATGCCAAAGGTCTCAAAAGATAAACGATTTCGTATTAATGATGGAATTATATTTTTTGTATGGAAATTCCAAAATTCATTGATTATGACATTTTTTGCTTGAGTAGATCTGAGTAAATATTAGCAGGCTCCAGATGACAGCAACAATGTAGAAGGAAGCAATCATTTACATCGCACATTTGAATAATTTAAATTCCGTACGACTTGAGTAACAAATCGCCGGGATTATCCTGCGTGCTTTTAGAGACCTTGAGCTCGGGACAAGGTCTCACGTACTTTATTCCAAGATGCCTACGGCTTAACGTGGGCGGGCAAGTATAACTAGTCAATGTAAGTCCTGAATGAAGTCATAAGCAGTTTCATTCAAGCACCAAGCGACCTTGGCGGAAGATTTATGATGAATTTTTATTTGATGTTTTTGTAACACTTTTTAGTTGGGAAGTGTGTTATAATGACTAAGTATAAGATTCCAGTTGAACTTGTTATTTATTATCTGTATTAGGTACTCACGTTGGTCGTATTCGAATGTTGAATTCCGGTGGATTTTGAGTTACTCCATCCGCCTGAGAGCCTCTTGATGGCCATGAGAAATGAGAATTCACACAGGCCTTATGCGTCAAGGCTTCGCAAACATAGTTTCATATTTAATGGGATCAAATATTGAATGCCTTCTTTTAGTTCTTTAGTGTACTTCGATAGCTTATGGTCTTGTCATCAACTATTTCACCCCAAATCATTATAAAACATTTGAATGCTTAAAATTTTTGTAAAATTCCTATTATAATGAGAAGCTTGTTATAGGAGTGGCTTACTGATCATTATGTCGATTGGGTCGTTTACCTGAATTGTAAACACTTTTTTATAAGCACTTTGCTCAGTTAATTTACCATTTAAATGGGTTGCCACAAAGATATTTCCACATCAGTCTGTATTTCTTTAAATATAGATTACTCTTAACCAAATATTGAAGACATTGCAAAATATTATATTGTCAATCCTTGATGGCACACAAAACTGTAGTAAAAAAAAAAGTTGAAATAAATGATAATTCTTCAATGAAATCACTTGTACTTGATACTTACTTACTTGATAATTAATTACTAAACGCTAGTACTTATTAGAGACTACTAGAGATAGAGTCATAAGTGTTTGTTGCCAGATGTTTTTCTCAATGGCCAACCATTGCCTTATGAATCTGGGTGTAAATGTCAACATAGATACGATACAAACAATAAAATTGATGTACCCGATTCCTCATCATTACTGCCCATGAAAAGTTATATGATTTTAAGAACACTACTTCAAATATCAAAATTTTGTAACATCCACATCAAAATTGATGACAGGCATTATTTTTATGCCGTGGGAGTCTTCGAACAGTATATATGATGCATTGACCATTTTCCACCCCTCTGTACTGAGGTAAACGACCACTACATAGAGGGTGCCACCCCCGAAGTGAACCGATGGCCTTAATTGCCTCACGTGCATCGCGGCAGATGGCAGGCAAGGTGCGAATAAGTGATGTACCTACTTAGTTATCGATAAAATGTGCGACGAACATAGAGGTGGTTGTGTAGTATTTATTCCGAGTATTTTAATTTAAAGTTTAAATTTTATGAATGTATTACTAATGTAATACTTCAGAAAATATCTGTATTAAAGGTCATCTTTGCCATATTGCGATTGTTCTGTACATAATGTACCTAATAGAAATCCTTTATTCCAGCTTTTACTATATTGGAACTTCTAATAGCAACGCAAATTGTATTCAACGCGAAAATAAATGTAAGGCAATAATAAAAAATACTTTTTCAATGCAATTACTCCAAAGCAGATGAGATTTATTAAAAATCCAGTTCAATTTAGTGATTAATATGCATGTTTGTCATTTAAAATTAAACCATGTAGGTATATGTGATCAAAAAAATTAAATATGCTGGCGACTGATGCAGTCAATACTATTAAATTGATCACCTCTAACTAACCTTTAATTAAATGCGTGTCTATTTTAAGAATAACCTGCACTATTGAACGATGAATGCTAATTAACGTCAGTAAAATTAATTATCATGATATTGGCTTAATTGTGCGGTGGCATACATAACTATCTACAATATATTTCTATACCTCGCACTTTATTAGTTATGGCTTGATGATCTAAGATAGCCTTTAGTCGATATCGATAAGTGGAGTGTGTTCAACCTTATCAATTCTGTGAATACCATAGTAATGGGGGTGAGTGTGGGACTTGACTTTCACACGATTGCAACTGCAGCTATTGCACTAGCTAACAATACATTTTCTTCACTAGTTTAATTAAACTGACAGTGAGTTTTTTTTTATTTACGAAGTTGACTTGTAAGATATATAGTTCCTAGCAATAACTTACCAATAAATTGCTATAAGGATAACTCATAATGAATAATTTATTACAGTAGACGTGGCAAAATGAGTTGGGTCACCATTCAAGCGTTTTAATAATAATACCTATGACGAAACCAGTCGATTTCCGACCACGTGGAGACGTGCTCGTTTTTTTGACATTCAATAAACCAGCTGGTTTCATGTCAGAAGAAATATTGTATACATTTATTTTTAAAAGGGGAGCTCAAGAAACTTGAGGGAGCTCCTATTATTTTTTGGAACGTAGCCAACAAAAGTTCGTACGAGCCTCCTTTGTTAGGGACGAGACAGATTCGCAATGGCTGATTGAGTAGGTACCATTTTTTTTTTATCATGTATATAAACGTGGGTCGGTCTTGTATTTGTGTCAAAGTTCATCAGGGCCTTTTAAAAGTTCGCGTATACCTACCTTCGAAACCAAAAATCGAAACTGATAGACCCTAATTTTTGCAACGTGCCCTATTTTATGAACAGTTTGATTTTTATTTTTTGACATACTCGTAATATACATCAAACACTCATACAACTTTTCCTTACGTTTAACAAATTCGATTTAACATTCTAGTACTTAACATTAGACTATATACACACACCGGCAGAACTAGCGGGACACAAAATTATGTTCTGGGGAGGGATAGGTTTCGGAGCTGGCACGGAGTTAGTGGTAGTCGACGGCGGAAATCTGACTGCTGATCGGTATATCAGGGAGGTTTTAGAGGAACATGTTGTGCCATTTGCCCCATTGTTTCATGTTTAATTATAATATGTTTAAAAATTAAGCTAACTATTTTATACTAATATTCCGCTAATTCTGCCCGTGTGTGTAGATTGAATAAGACTTCCATTCCATTACACAGCCAACTGCTGCAATTCAGTTACTGAAGTTTAAGGACGTGCAAGACAAGAATAAGACCCCGGATGACCCCTAAAACCTTATATTGTACAGCTCAGCACACACAACAATTAGAATTTAGGATTGAATTTAGTATTTCGTCATCTACGAAAGAAAACTGTTTGGAATAGTGCAGAATTCATAATAACTATTTTATTGTTACTATTTTAGTTTTCCCTGTAACAAGTTTATATAATTAATAAGTATAATTTACTGATGTGGAATTGATGAAGACGGACACCAGAACTTCTTCTCTAATCATGTTGCTGTTAGCTGCTGCTGCAACAGTTTTAAGTACTTTTGCATTTACAATATGTACTAAGTAGGTACGGAATTATGGATATGGATAGTTGAACTCGGTTTTTCTTTTTGTTGAATAAAGAAAAAACTTTATTATAAATCAATAGACTGAATGTGAACTGTGATAGGCCAAATGTTTAAATTTTTAATGCACAGATTGAACAGCGGATAAGTGAATTGGTTTATGACATTACTTGCAAGTAGGTGTTCCGATAAGTTTCGCCGGGCGCTAGCACGTGCTATGCTTTAAGCCGGGTGCGTTCCAAATTACTCATGCACCGAAGATGTTTTACATCGTGAGTTTATTCAAATGAGGTTTTTGCTTCCCTTGGTGCCTCATACTTTTCCTTGTAGCTATATACCAATCGGCGATCGTTGCTGATAACATCTTCGTTTACTACCTCACATATCCTTTATCTTTACTGGGTTATAAAGGGGTTATCGTTTTATGCAATGGCGTTGATATATTCCATGTCGTTTTTCAAAGCAGCTTCCTTGTAGTCTGGGACTAGGTACTATGTTACCAAATGACCAAGAAATGCAAACAAGCACATCGGGAGACGCCTATCTCCAGGAAATCGGCTAATTAATAGATTGAATCTTATAACAATAATGTTGTTTTGTTTTAAATGTTTGTTAACTTAAAGTCAATAAAATAATTTACAAGAAGTCCGGTTTGTATACCGTTCATAGTTTTTTGCAATGGTTTTCAGGATGTTAGTCATTGCAGTTAGGTATATATTAAATTTTATCACTATATTCATGGAAATACCGCGCGAGTGTGCTAACCGGAACTGCAAATAATTTAAGATTTTCATTCATTCATAATCTATTACATTTTGTCTTGAAACCATACGACATTATAAAATACATCCTCCCGTATGTATGGCTCCTAACTATTTCAATGATGGCTCTTTTTTTAACGTAGTAAGTCGAAGGCCTTTTTTTTTAACCTGTGGAAACCCCCACGGGCTTCAGCCCATCGGTGCCGACGATGGGGTGGGCGTGTCGGAATCGGACCGACTAAAACCACACTGTGTCTTTCCCAAGTGTCCATTGCCGGGCACCCCGGGTAAGCCCTAGTTAAACATAACCTAGTGAAGTATAAGTTGGTGCCTTCTTTGTTTTAAGCTATTTATTGACTGTGCCTCTCTCAAAAGAAATGCCAGGTGTAGTCTACCCGCAATTTGCAAGCATATATGAAAAGGACACGAAAGTAGAAGAAGCGAAAATTGTAAGCGGAAACAAGACAAACAGGTCTCTGCCTACCCCAATGGGAAAGAGGCATGTGTATTTGTGCCCCTCTATAGTAATAATGTTGTTTGTTAAAACCACGTTGTAAAGTATAGCAGTAAAACATTGTACTGCAAATGCGGGTTATAAGTTCAAAAGAAAATAGATTCTCAAGGGGCCCCTATGTTTTAGATAATTTCACTGTTTTATGGAAAGTATTTTAAGTTCTCATTATCATCTATGAGGGTTTTTGAATAGTTATCAATTATTTTGTTTCCATCTACCATCTGGCGATCAGAATCGATTTTATGGATCATCTGTGTTAAGTTAGAACAGATATCATATTGAAGTTGATGATATCAGACCGGTTTTCTTAGACGGCATTTCTTAAGTAGTTTTTCAAACATTTTTACTTCACGCGGGAAATGAGTTTCTATGTTTACGACTTAATTTATTAGTTAGTATCTTCTTTGAAACACGTGAACCAATTTAGATGCCTACGACCAGCAGTGGACTATGGTGGGCAAATGGATTGATTGAATTAAGATGTTTTTGTAAACGATTTGCAAAACCAGAGAACTGGTTCGTACTGGTTCCATTACGTAAAGGCACGACCGTTTAGTTTTTGTTTCTATATCTTTGAACATCTTTTTTTGTGGATTTTAGTTAGGCTTTCGGGCCCCTTGATCAGAGTAAATAGAGGCACAAAGTACACAGTCATGTTTAACCGTATCTGTGTACAAAGTATTATATAAAGCCACGTTTAATCGGCTATACAAAGACCGGTTTAGTGGAGGCAAATGTGGAAATAACTGCTTATAGTGATAATCTTTTTATTCCTTATAATTTTACATTCCAAAGTATACTTTGGCCTTCACTCTTGTCTCTCTTGGTCACTTGTGAATGAGTTTAGCCAATTACTTCCCTTTTTAAGTTTTCTAATATTTAGTACAAGGTTCTTACGGAAAAAAAAAATTGTACACAAAAGTGTCTCAAGCTAATAACAGCTATAAACTATACCTTAAAACCTCGCATGTGGTCGTGGATTTGTTTAAAACTATTAATAAAGATCTGCTCACTTGACCGTATAAACAGTTGCTCATTTGCTAATACAACCCTCAATAATTATGTAATCATTTAGTTATCAACAAGCGTGAACGACATATTGTTCATGAGTCATCCTCATGACATGCTCTGGTGATTAGCGAAGATGTGCTCGTGTGTGGGAACCTGAATATATTGACAGACTTGAACTAATTCTGGTTTCTACTAGTTTCTTTTATATCATGGAAGTCTATTCATAGTACTTCAACATTTTTAATGGGTTTCTTGACCTTTTAATATTTAATAGTTTCATTTTAATAGTCACTAGATATCAAAGACCTTCTATATACTAGACTACTAAATGAATGTGTAACATTTTTCCAAGACTACTAATTCAATCTCGCCTTATATCGGCACAATTTTTGTCCTATATACCTAGCTTGTCTAGTATTTGAGTTGAAAATAGGTACGTACGTATATTTACTTTAATAGTTTTTCTGCCTTGACAGATGGAGGAAAACTACCGAATATATAGAACATTTTGTTCACTAATTCAAACCCAGAATGAAAAATATAAGTTTTATTTGCTTTGCATTCAAATTCTTAAATTCAATCATTCAAATCTAAAATATTTATTTCATGCAAGTACTTATAATACCTGCATCGAATTATCTAATCACGCGTGAATGGAATCAAAATACTGATTGTAATTTATTGCACTTATAATTAAACGTAAGGGTAGTTACACCCCATTTTACAGGTAACTTCATTCCCACGACTCGAAAAAACAGGGGGCTTTAGGCTCCGGGGCTTGCCTCGGACAAGGGGCAAAGTTATTGGTGCATGTCCTTCTGCTCTTTTTATCTCTAAAGTGAACGATTCACCAGCAGATGGTAATGTTTATCATTTTACGTGTTCCCATGCTTGAGAATTAGATTTGAACTTTATGTAGGAAATTTGAGTAGGGTAAAGAATATTATGTACGATTTTGGATGTGGGTTATCGATATTTAAAATTTTGTCTCATTTTGGAGGATACATCTATGTGTATGTTTTGTGACCATATTTTGGACAACCTTGTTTGAAGGTCGGGTAAACGATAGAGCTTGAATTCATACTTACTACGAGTACGAGTACTAGATATAAATATGAAAAGTTTGAATGTACGGATGCTTGTTACTGAAACATGCCACAGTGGTTGCACGGATCTGGATGGAATTTAGCACAGAGATGTATTTATAAATGAGAATAGCATAAATTGGACCTATCTTCGGAATGTGGTGATTCGTATTTTACGCTTGATGAGCTGCGGGTAACAGCTACTTCAAGTCCACTTAAAGGACGATTTTTTCCTCTCAATTTTTATTTAAATAATAAAATGTCATAATTCTTCATAATACTAACTCTATTTAAAATGATGCCCTCATATTGATTTAAAAGAAAAAATATTTAACACATTTCGTTCGGAAAGAACAATCATAATTTATCTTTCTAACCACACATTCTGTCACATAACAGTCCTATTTTATATCCATTACTGAAGACACACTTCTTACAGATTACCCATAGCAAATGTTGTCCCAAAAACCTGTTTTGATCCACGAAAAAGATTTTTGAGGCACCCCTTTAAGTGTAAAGGGAGTCTATTGTAAAGATTTGTAAGTGCATTGAACTCCAAATGGGTCATTATTCGAAAAGATTTTTTAATTCATTTAAGCCTATTGTTCAGAAGGTTGAACCAGTGATTCAGACCTTTTTATGCTTATGTTTTTTGGGGTTGAAATGAAAATTTTTGACGTGTTGATTGATTTGTAATCTATATTTATTGTTTAACACTATCAAACAAATGTAAAGTTATATAAATATGTTTAAAAAAGCCCAAAATATGTTTCTTGTAAATTTGGCCACGGTTTGTAGAAAGGTACCTAATATTGAAATTTTGCTCCAAGCTCCAAATTCAAATTCATTCATTTGCAAAAGAGCCAAGTCTAGATAACGTTGGGAGTTTTTTAAAACTATTAGCTATAGGAAGGATGACATTAATAATCCCTGATCCTTAGCCCAAAGGGAACTACGAACGGGCTTATCTCAATTATTAGATCAGGTGGTTTAAAGGGAAAGACAACCTAATACATGTGAAATAAATGTAATTACATTTACTCGTAAATGCAACTAAGGAGTGAAATTTAGTTGATTTCAAACGATGCAAAAATATTTTTTTAAGATTTCTTTAAAATGCAAAATATGTAACGATGCTGTAGGTGCTATTTATTGCATATTATGTGGTGTGGCACAAAAGTCGAGTAGGTAAACAACTTGCTACATAGTTTTATAATTTTGAAGAACAATAGGAAATGATAACATTATAAAATAAACATTCACCCTACTTTAATAATAGTATTCACATGGTTCCAATTCCGAAAGGTACGTATAACATGCGCATCCCTCCTGCGCAGCTGCGCTTGCCGCAATGCCGGCAATCAACGCCGTGCGTGGGGGGCGCTCGCGCAGATGGTGTTGTACACGCGATAAATCGATATTTGTATGAATGTATTTTTTTGGTCTTTAATGTAGTTTTAGTTAGGTCACGTTATGGAGTGAATTAAATTCGACTCTAATATAATGCAGAATTTAGAAAACACACGTATATGGGTGGTTTGGGAGCTTTTCAACTCTTTCTTGTCAACTTTGGGGTATTATCCGTGGAACACCTAGTAGATCACTAACTTACCCAGGTGTTTCATGGGAACTATTAATGGGAATCTTCTTAAAAGACATATTTTAAGAGTTCGATCTACCACGTCTTTTGCGGACGTATCATCAGTAAATACACGACTAAATTATATTTTTATTTATTTCAAGATGTACTTTTTTTGTAAGATTAAGTAATATGGGATGAAGTTGTTTTAGTCGGTTTGTTCTATCATCAATATTAGCAAAATAATAATAGTCTGTTTAACCATTACTCACACAACGAAAGCTCAACTCTTATTTTAAGAGCTAAACAAGCTACTCCGAGGAGGTCCTGTCTTATTCGAATAAATGTTGATAAACAGCTTTATAATTAGCAACTGCGAGGAATGCAATAAATCGATCAGTATTCCGAAATCGATAACACAATTATCGATTTAGCACCAAAAAAATATTAGAAACTACCGTTCCGGGTTCTTGGGGGTGGGGGACGAGGGGGTACCATTCTTTGCGAATCGAATGAATCGATTTTCGTCGTTCGTTGACACGTGGCCGTGGCGAACCAGATGGCGTATCACCTGCCGATTGACTAAGGAGGTGCGCTGTCCCGCATAAGCTGAATAAGTTTGCGGAACAGGAACGGGGCCGCATTCTTTGATAAAAAAATAATTTCCATTACTACAAGTTCGTTGACACTACTGTTTAATTAGTTATTCCACTTTTTATTTTTATTTTAGCCCTTATGTGGACTAAGTCATTTTATAGCCGTGTTACAATAACTGATGAACATGAAGACTTGAAGAAGTCAACGTCATTTATGCTAAGTAAGTACTATAAAGTTGTTTGACGTGGAGCTATTAGTCTGTCAGCTATCCAGGGTGGCATAGTTTTGATTACGCCGACATCTCTTACTACCAATAACAACAGATTTGATGACTACAGTATATTAGACCCGTTCAGATATACGGTAAATTAACTTTCTTTTAAACTTGATAAATTTGTAGCTTATACTCGTAGGCACCTAACAAGACCCTCTGTTCAAGTCTTTGCATTATCCGTCTGGTAGATCTTTACTCGCGAGCAACAACGCATTACATTATTTGAAGTAAGTATTCAATAGTAATTTTTAGTTTATGCAGCTACGTATTAAGTTAATTGGAAGACCATTTTGAGGCGACAATATAGAAGGTCAAAGAATGTCAAGACATCACAGCGACTAGGTACCTATCTATTCTTAAACAGAAAACAGATACTTTCGCCATTTCTCTAGAGAAAATAAGTAAAAAAGCAGTGAGTTTTGTGTGTGAACATACTTAGGTGTTTTGTAAAGTAGAGATAGGTTGAAACATGCAAAACAAACGCGACCACCTACTTCACTAGCTATAGGAAATACGAAACAGTCCAATTCGTCCACCCATAGTCCACAACTGGTTGCAATAATGTAATAAAGTGTAGCAATTTAGCCGCTGGCGCTAGGAACAATGACCTCATACAATAACACTCTTCCTTACACAGAGGCCGGGGGAAATCTGCCTCCCGTGCGTTGTCACGATGCTTATGAGATCAAGTAATCAGATAGATAGTTTCTGGAGCATCGACCTAGATGGAGTTATTCAGACAAGATTGCTTTGAGAGCTATGTGACATGTTAAAATTGTTTTAAGAATCGGGTGGTTAGTACCTACTCGTAGTATTCGTCTAATTAAGCCAAATAACTTGAGTTAGGGCAGAGTTCACATCATCATCGTTCACAAGTATTAGCCAGTATTGGCTGAGTCCTCTTGATCGTAAGGTCTATTAACCACTAAGCTTCTGACGCTTTTATTAATTTACGCTTTTTAACTTCATTTTAAACCTACTTATCGATTTTATCTTATAATATCCTTATCAGCAGTTCTTATAACCTTTGAAAAGGTTGACATCCAAGTCTTTATAAAAAGGTCAATATTATTAAGAAAATACAGTTTTTTTTTTCTTTTTTAATAATAGTTCATTAACGCTTTCTCTAAACACCTTTCGGGCGCGTGCTACGTAATTGTAGGAGTGTATATAATAAGGGAGGAAGTGAAAAAAATATACCATGTTGGGGTAGAAATGTCAGAGCATGTGCGCGGGGGCGAGCTATTGTGCCGCCTTAAGACATTAATCTTAGGGGTAGCCTGGCCAGGTGAATACCCTTAGACCTTTGTATTTTCAACAATAAGCAGTCTTACGTTGAAAATATTGACCGCTTTGTTTGAATTTTATTATCCATGGAAGTCATAATTTTATACTTTGGATTTGTGTCACAGTTAAGTATTCATAGGACTTGGGAAGGAAAGCTACCTGGGGTAGGCAGAGTATTAAACGTTCACGTTTCTCCAGCTGTTTTTTAGAGCCCCGTAGCCAGTGGCTAACAAAATAATAGATGTGCTAGACCAATTTATCCTTGTATCTCGAAGAGACTTAGATCTTAAAGAACCTACAATTTATGAAATGCAGTTTCAGATATTTGTTGATTGTTATAATTGACCAAGGGATAAATTTGGCACTGTGTTGTGTTGTGTGTAATGCCCGGACATTATGATAAATATGAAAGTTTAAACAATCCGACTTAATTTCATGACGACTCAACTACGGTTCATGTACTTAAGGATGGGTGGCTATAAAAAACCATTAAGACTGATACGGGAGCTCTGCTTTGCTCCGATCACGCCTTAGCCTTCTAACCTATAACTATCCATTTCGAGACGCGCAGTGCATCTCTCATATTTATTATAATGCCCAATTTATCACTTTCCCCATAACATTTACAACAAAAGTGATCAAACTCTCAGCAGACTCTACTTTTTTAGCTTGTAGCTAAGTAAATGTTTGCTAGTGAAAATAGGCTTAACCATTACGGAGATTAGTCGGAGCAAACACACAAAACACATAATAAACAACATTGCTTTTTTGTTACAAATACGTACATTATTAACTAATTTCATTTATTACTTTATTGCTGTTATTTGAAATTTTTATTTTATTTATTTGTTTACACAAGTGTGCTGTTTGTCGTTTCTAATACTTGTTAATCATTAATTTAGCTATGCTAGCCACACTTTACATACAGGAAGCGTAGAACAGGTGTCGTTTCAACTTTTTATATCGTCGGCATATGGCAGGTTCAGCGACACATTTTATAATTTCGCAATTAAATGTACTTATCTATTACCCTTCATTTGCATTTTGCGTTAAAAACATTTTTTTATTATTATTAATTACAGTAATTTCTATAACTTCTATATTTTGTGCTATTTGGCAGGCGGAACAAAAAGAATTGGTACCAACCTAGTATGAACTCAAAACTTTGTAGTTGATGAATCAACTACAAAATTTTAATCGATACACATGGTTATCAATATATATTAACTTATTTATAGTCTAGTCTAGTCTCGTCTATTCTGTCTACTCTATTCTCTGCGGCTCCTAGCCATCTTCCATTTTCACCTCGCTCTGTAGTTCAGGAGCCGTGACACAATTTTTGTTGTAAACAGCTTATTCAATAGTATACTTACATATCACTAGAAGTCATTGATTTATTATTTGTACTTTATTGCAAGCAGTCGTCGGTATTTTCTCTAATTCCTACATAGTAGGAATAAAAATATACCATCTGAAATGTGATTATAGGGATAATATATCTAAGCTGAGGCTTAGGTGTTCTGGATGCGTAATGCAGAGGATCGGGTATTATTGCGCACATTGGGAAAGAATGTCCAGCAGTAGACTGCAATATCACACACTCACAAGTATTTTCACTGGTTTGAAATGCTTTTTTCGCGTGGTACGGGGAGTACCGAGTACCAACATTTTCACCTGAAGGCCTTGTAGAAGACGATGTAATTTTATTCCAGTTGCAACATGTATTGATGCTAATCGTTATTCTAAGGGGAGCAGCTGCCGACCCTTTGTATTCCACCCCTCGTCCGTCCTAATGTCATCTATGTACTCAACTGAATATGATTATGTTACTAGTTCTTTTTTTAACGTTTTATGATAACATTTACTTTCGAATGCATTAAAAAAAAATTGCTTCTGGTACTGAATATTAGATGCATAGATGAACTATTTTTT
Organism: Eilema caniola; assembly: GCA_949126895.1. Classification (NCBI taxonomy): domain Eukaryota; kingdom Metazoa; phylum Arthropoda; class Insecta; order Lepidoptera; family Erebidae; genus Eilema; species Eilema caniola. The sequence continues at coordinate 6,042,365 of OX421460.1, read as the reverse complement.
TACTCTATAAGAAAGAAAAAAACACGGTCGTAATAGGTACTTAATAATAGACGTTGCAGAAACTGCATTATCGCTACCAGCAATCTCTTACAGGCAATCATTTATTTCAATGATTGCCTGTAAGAGATTGGTGGTTGCATGATAATTAGCGCACCTATATTGAATCGCACCATAATTATCTCATACATTTGTGCTATAGTACCTATAAGATATTTTGCAGCCTATCGATTCCTATTTATGGAACCAAATCCAATTTTATCAGTATTGAGTAATCAATTAATTTTAATTTGCGAGAGGCGCCTAAGAAATACAAAAATATTACAAGCCATTTTTTAGTCTACATCTGTTTAAAACAGCATAAAGAAAAAAAAACTATAAAGTCACCCCACTGTTCTCGTGCGTTTAAGGCAATTAATTCTTATCAAATTGATGATAAAATTAAGACAATCGACAAACAGACGCTAAATGGTGTAGAGTAGTTCAGCAAAAAGTTCACATATGTTTTAAATGTGTCATCGGCATATGGCTGTACGGCTGCTGTAGCCTTTGACACGTCACGTTTAAAAAAAAAATATCCCCCTGTTTGACAAGCAAGTCGGAAGTCGCTTCCAGATTTATGTTCGGAAATAGTTTTTTTGTTTTGCTATACTAGCTTTTGTTTATTGAAAGCGAATCATATCTAGGTTTTTTTTACTCTGATGTGCAACCACTCATACAGCTCGCATTATAGTTCCCTATAAAAGTTGGTATGTGATACGCACAACGCTAGGAATAAGAATATTTTTTCTGCTACCGGATTTGATTTGTCATACTCCTCACTTCAGCAAAGATTTATACTTAAAATTCTTCAGTACAGCAATGGGGGTTCAGCGGGCCCTCCACTTAAACCTCATTTTTGTACGAAAGATTCTTTCTTCCAAAAAATTTAATATTGTGTTCGTTTGTGGTTACATGGCTGAGCTGAAATCTAGCAGAAAAGTTTCAGAAATACTATGTCAAACTGCATGTTACTTTGTTCAAGCATCAGACGAAGCTAGAATAACGTTGTTCAAAAAATTATATTTATGCAAAATGTGACCTATAATTTAATTTCTATTCGCTGTGGGAGGCCGGAAATGTAACGGCTATCACACATGACATGAAATAGCCGGTGGAAACGCCGACAAAAGACAGTGATTTAAACGATAATATGTAGGGGAAAACAGGTACATGATAATTTATGCCACAATATCATTGACTACTATTATTTACGTCACGTGCTAAACAATGCACTAGGCTCTGGCGCAGTTTTCGTCTTAGGGTTACGAGGCCAAATGGCGGTCACTCCTATAAGAGCCAAGATAAACCAAATCCTAAAAGGAGCAATAATAAGAGAGCTGATTCCTCAACCCCGAGAGGACAATCAGCCAGAGCTTATTCGCCATCCTCACCAGGTTGGCTTCGTTGCCTTCATATATTCTAACATATCCTATTTTCAGTTATCTTCTCAGACAACTAGACCAAGTTCTGCTAATTAATAAAAAAAAACTGCTATCATAAAAAGTACTAAGACATTAATTACGTGCCTGTCATATTATGCTATGCTACCTAATGAATTGCACATGTCCACGTAACCTTCAATAGTTGCGTGAGAAAGTGAATTTACTATTAATTGAATAGACAAGGGTTTTCGCATCTTATAAAAGGGATAATGTCCCCTTGGTCTATGTTCATTGTCCGCACATTGTGATTCATAGACCCAGCCTTTCTTCTAATGTGTATTTTTGTATTTTGAAAGGCTAGAGAACCTGTTTTAACCCTTGCTCAAAGATTAGTTTGGGAAACTATCTTAGAAATCGCTCAGGTGTTCTAAACATTAAATGAAAGAATTTCAGATGTATGGAGAATATGATGAGGTGTAAAGTTATTGTTGGTGAGTGGAAAGGTGGATATGATGGTAAGAGTAATGTGAATATACCTGAGTGATGCATATTCAAGGGACAGATCGAGCTGAAAATTACTCTTAAACCTAATATCGATACAAATAGCAGTGTGAAGGCATTTGGAAGCTTTATCTGTCTTCTTTTGCTGTTTCCATTTTATTTTCTACTCTCTCACTTTTTCTATACGTAGGTGACAAATCGAGAGACTTGTGCTGTCCAAGTGTCAGTTTAGTTTTGGTTACAAAAAAGCCTGGTTCTAATTATAGGTACGGGTGAACGCAGCCAAATAGAAACTAAAACTTAGGCTTCACATTTAGTCTAATTTGATGTCCGCATACGACCTAAATCTTCACATAATCACCAATTCAAAGATGTTGTACATTACCCATTCATTCAGAGAAATTCGATCATTACACGTACATTATATATTTACCTATTGGTGCTTTCTAAAATGAACTAGTTACTAATAAACACCCTTGCAATTCAGAGTGACACAAACTACCGACAAACCAATTTAATGCGAAGACAGTGTGAGAACGAACATTAATTTCGCAAGGGGTGTTTAAATAATAGAAGACCCATTTATCTCTTAAGACTTTAAATAGAAAAATAGCGGCTGAATAGCCAATCATTCATTTGGGTCATCTCCTTTGTTCAGACGATGACTAGCGAAGTAGCGAATGAACTCATAGCACTTAAGTAAATATTCCCTGGTTTCGTTTTAGTATATGGCACTTCTGTTTGTCCTATTAAATTTTATGAGCTGTTAGTTAAATTGTTGTAATGATGTATGACGTCAGGTTCTTTGCAACACGTCTTTCATGTGTTCAGGATGGAGTTGGTATGTAGTTTATAAATTATTGAAAAGAACAAAGGAACACACAAAATCAAAAGCATATTACTACAGTATCCAAAATCAAAAGCACATTGCTTTTGATTTTGTGTCCCAAATCAAACTCACTTACAAGCTATACGCGCTGATAGACGGACAAGGTCTGGCACAATCTTTTTTGTCAGGGTTTGGAAGTCAAATGCAAGCTTTAGAAGCAATCGCCGATCGCGATTGGCGCTCGGTTGAAGAGAAGATAGTTAACAACATTGCCAAACGCCAGTGTGTTAGCATTCTGATAATGTACAAAAACACTCATACAAGCATGAAATCACTACATAATATAGGTATACAAGCAAAAAGCGGGCAGTCAACAAATTGTTTGCTTTTTGAACCGATTAAAACACTTGTAACGCCCATATTTTTTCGTTGCTAATGGACGACAAAAATTAATTCTACTCGATTGCACTGTCTTGAATTACTTTGGCCACCACATTGAATCAACTTTCTTGGTTCCCATCGGCACAGATTCCGGTGTCATATTGCCAGGTAAAATATGTATCAAATGTCCATACCATTTGAGATGGCGAAGAACTTTATTAGGACTACAGTATCCAACAGTAATTTAATGTAGGTACCAGGGGCCCGATAACGACCTGTTTTCGAATTATGCGAGAAGGAAAAATGTGAAACCAAACATTGTTAATCTGTATTATCGGTCAAAAGGAAACTTAAGCAGGGGGATATTAACATTTTGTTAATTTCTTACTGGTCGTTGATGATGTGGAGGAAAGGATCACGACGTATTTATACAAAGCGTCGTGGAATTTATTTATTTTAGATTATTTCAATAATAGTTTCTAGTTTTAAATTACACTAAGTACTTTATCTTAATTTCTTTATTAGCTTATATCCTACAAACGGCTGAATGAATTGCGGTAGTTTAGATATCTTTTGGGTCGTGTTAAAAACTCAACTGTCCCTAAATAGAACGAAAAATTGAATCGGTGACTTTGGGGGAAAATTTTAAGTCCTTTATGTAGTTTTTCTTACTAGATATCATTCATTTAAGAAATTTACTTAGCCGATTTGTATACGCACATTTTCTTCATGAAACATTCCTCTTTTATCGACGAATCGATCCGCACATGACTCACTCATTCAACAAAGCGTCGTCGTACGTGCAATACCGCAAAATGTCAATAAAGCGTCCTATTCACTAGTAATAAGATGCCAAGCGATGTTTATCTTAATTATTATTCTTTGTGCTGCTAACGTGACCCTTTAAGACCTATGATCAGATACTTGTTATTACTGGAAAAGTAAGTCTTGTAGACTTCGTAGAAATGAACTAGGGTATAAATCTGATATGGAATACTCGTTTTAATTTGTACCATGGGAATGCTGTGGTTATCTGAGCACTTTGGATAGCTGAGGATTGAGTGTTACTGATCACATTGGGACAGACCTATGATCAGCAGTGAACTGCATATTAATGTTATATCAATAACCAGTGTCTGGTCACCTATCGAAAGTTCTAGCCATGCCTTAACAGCAGTATGTAGTTTAGTACTAAACGTTACACGCATAGGATATGGCTACACGAAACCGTTCTAGTATTACCTACATGTTATTGGAGTACGTTGTATAACGCCCCTATTAAATACTAAGCATTTCATTATACTCGGCTCGAGATCGACATAGATTAGGTTACATTTTCGTTTTTACTGTGTGTATATCAACTTATCGTGTGACCTATATGAACTCATGTTATTAAAACACGGGCCTTTTTGATAAGTTTTAATTGATTCAAATATTATTGGTGCTATTTCCTGCGTAGTTTGTATCATGCTAGTTGTTGCCAGTGGTTCCGCTCGCGGGGAATTCTGAACCCGTTCCCACTACACGAATCTTCTTCCAAGATTTCATTCTTCTGTGTAAAATTAGCACGTATTACTATAGGGTCCCGTTTTTACCCTTTGGGTACGGAACCCTTAAAAAGCCAGCATTGCCTGTCGTTGCACATAGAGGTCGGTACCCATTTTTAGTAAAATCTGGTTTTGTCTGAAATTGGATTCCTTTCGGCGACGATCGTGATTGGGTTTCGTAACCGGTTGCGAAGGAGGATATTTCTTATTCTTACTGTGTGTTTTATTCGTATTAGATGCAATGGAAGAGTACTTTTTCTTTATACGTAGTATTTTCACCCGTGCTAATCCTGATCCAATGAAAATATCGGTATAAAAAATAGCATGCTTTTAGTTAAAGAATTTTAAAAATCGGCCTTTTATGATCGGATCATCCTTTTATACATAAGTATATGATTAATGTATTGGATTGACATGTATTTTGACGTCATAAACTTTCATCAATTTACAATACGGTTTTATTACGTACCCACCTTGCCCCAACAGTCTCGACCAACACGGGCGGTAAGGTTCCTTTTTCTCTGTGTACCGCCATCATAATAATATTTTTTTGCAATCAGTGATGCACGCCATCTTTATTGAATAGTAATGGTAATCTACATAGTGATATTTAACAACAGAAAACTACCTATCAGGTGACTATTTTTAGTTTTTTACATTGATTTTATCTATCTGTCTAGTATTCTGTAAGAGTGTTTCCAAATCGCAAGAACTCAGAATCAAAAGAACGATATCACATTCGCCACTTGTGACGTGTCGTGAGTTAAGGATTTGCATATTACTTATTTCATTGTTTTACTGTGTCTTTGAATGTGACACTCTAAACTTGTTGCTATAATAACTAGTGTTTTTTTTAATACTATTATAAAATTGTTAGTCGTGTTTGTACATTGGAGATATTAAAAATACTTTCGTCGTGTTAGATACACGATTCTGGCATCTGTGGAATTCTCATCTGTTTCGTGTGTTCGCAATGGACGCAAAAATTCCTGAACGGATTTTGTAGCGGTTTTCACTTTAATTTATAAGAAATGTCTTGGTCAAACTTAAAATCTTACGTATGCTTAATCGCAACTAGCAGTAAGAACCGGAGATGAACAAAAAATTAGGATACCCAACATCCACGCGCGCGGAGTCGGGGCATCCGCTAGTAAATGTGTCTGTGTTAGTTAGTGAGTTTATATTTAAGATAAAATTTTAGATATTTATACAGATGATACATAATAATGTTTATATTTTGTAATCGATAAACTTTGAAACGATTTTTTTCATTAGAAAGCTATTTTATTCAGAAGAAACATACATTTATCTGGATATTCTAACGGAATCAGAAATTACGTGGGTGACACCGCAAAGTGAAGTTACTATGAAACAAAATCTATCTCAGCTTAAATACGTCATTGGTATTGGTATAAGCAATGAAGTCCTATATTCTCTTTCCTAGCTTCGTTATTATTGAATCTTACAAAAGTATGTTTTGGTTTGTAGTAACCTTGACTTGTGTGGTCTGGGCTAAGTATAGGCCCCCCATCACTTCCAGTAATTATCGTAAACGGAGACAAAGAGGCTGGAAGTCGAATGTGGTAAACAAATACCGAAGAATGGCTATATATATAATGGCGCAGGTATGAACATATTCCCCGTAGTCCAGACACTCCATATAGTACTTAGATCTCTTCTAAATGGATATGAATAAGAAAAACGGGCTACAAGAATGACTCCCAAAGTTATAGTCTAATTTTATTTATAAAAGCATTTATGCCAAGAATTTTTACCGACATAGTCATAGGACCATCGATGATTTAGGGTTAAATAAACATTTTTCATTATTGTACTTATACGTATTTACATTTTTTTTTTCATAAGCAAGTATAATAAAATGATCTTGTTTTTTTTGTATAATCTATCTATCGATTAGTGGTACCCTACCAGAAACCTAAATATAATTGCATTAGTGTTCTGTTTCTCCCGATAACTAGGTCATCTGAGAATCTTGGATCATAGATAGGTCCGCAATGAGCAAGTAACCAATAGGTACCATCGTATGTGATACAGGTATCAGTAAACGCTTAATATGAGTAAAGGCAGTGTGCTTGGTGCTTGGTCGCAATAGAAATTATTTTTGTGTAAAAATATTAATTATTAATTGACAAGCATCTAATTACATGTATCATGATCATGAAGGAAAGCAAGAAAACATAAAACTAGCAAACACCTGTTTGTTATTCGCATAAATAAAAAAGTTTTAACTTTTATTCCCTAACTTCATATTGACGGGATTACGTAATACTTACCATTTTAAACAAACAAGTCACCGACCAGAATATAGATGTAAATTTCTAACGGGAAGAAACCAAGAATGTTTTGAGTAAACTCGAAGTGCTAATAAGCGGTCGTACGAGGGGACACAGGACAGGAAACACGGGCGATGCGTGAGTTAACAGGACGCTTCCTCAGGGAACCCCTTGACAATTTTTTTTTATTTCGTTCCTCGTAGGAAATTGGCGATTGGTACTTTTGTTTTAAATGACAAAGGAAATGGACTTGTTCGATTTAATGACTGTTGTGGTCAGATTTTAAGTACATATCCGGATTTGAATGAAGTGGGCGGGCTGATAAAGCTTTTAATGATAACTATGCAAAAGTGGGGTCAAGGAATTAAAATTGATAAATTAGCTTGATTGTGGCGATGCGACGCATTTATTCTGTATTGTAATTGTGTATGTAGGTATCATGATCGTGCTGGCTCCTTCGACAGATGGTGATTGGTGGTGAAGCCTTCCTGAATATTTTCTTACAAAATTGTTACTGTCAGTAAATTGAAAGTAATAACATCTACACATATTAATAGACATAATGACTTGTTATTTAAAAAAAAAACATCAAAAGCAGTAGTTAAAAGATATCCAAAATAATCTTGAAAGTGAAGCTACCTGAAGTACAGTGGTCAACTTGCCAGCTGCTATAGGATCGATAGTTGATTCTATTATGCCGAGTTTGGATTGACACATTTGACACGTAGCTCAATTGACAGGACAACCATTACCAATCTTAGAACACGACGGTATTCCCGTCCAATTGAGCAGTCCGACTGGGGAAGTACCTCCGCCCTACAGAATACCGCGGCCATAATAACCTCGTGTTGTGTTCCCGACGGTGAGTAGGGTAGCCGGGGCTCACTGGAGAGTTTTGTGCTGTCAGTGGGAAGACCAAAGGCTATTCCTGCTTTGTCTTCTACACAGGTGGGCCGTGTCCTTGTCTGTCACCTCAGTAGTATAAAAAAAAAACAACCATTTAGCTTTTTGCAGTCAACCCCGAAAATCCAACAACATGCCCTGATCGTCCACCTGGATCTTGTGAGGGGCGGACACACGGCAACAAATTTACTGGCGTGGTTAACGTGGCTCTGGTACACTTGACATTGGCGTCTCGCCAATAATAATTTTATATTTCATTTAACTTGCCATTTTGAAGAAGTTGAAGTTGTTTTTGCAGTCCACTGCTGGACATAGGCCTCTTCTGATATGTGCCATATTAGGAGAGGCCTACACTTACCCACCCGATTCGTCGCTTTTCGCATGATAGCTTCTTATTGTCAAAATGTTGAATCGCCTATTTTTACAATATACTCTTAACTAGCCAAAGCTTCAACCATAACTCCAACTAAGCCCAAACAAAAAATCAGCACTACAAACATTTAAAGTAAATGTTAATTTTAATAGAGTTTGTAGTCCTCAATTTTTTGTACCATTTCCCCAAACAATAATATAATAATCAGTTGTGAAATCAAGGGGTGTCGTGAACAGGTGAAATGACGAAACAAAATGGACCCCGTTTCCTTATTTTAATTAATAATGCCTCGTATGTCGTTAAAACATGATCTAAGATTGCAGCTATTAGATAAATAATTTATAATTATCAAGTGTCCATGTTGTGGTTTGACATCGTTTGCCGTGACTGAACAGCAATTTCATTTCCTAAGACTTCCGTTTTTGTATCCTGTGATTAAGTTTCTTCTTCAAGCGTTACGTGTGAGTCAGAAAGAAAATTTTAGGAGTGCCTAAAGAGGGTTGTGGAAACATTTTAAAAATTACGCAATAGTAAAGACGCTTTACAAAATAGCACACTATAATTTAAATAATGTTATGCTATTGCTTTACGCATCGACTGTTTTGCAAAGCCTTGCACATTGCACGTCCCCTTGTTCGCTATTTGTCAACCGTGACGTAATGACAGACTTCATAGTTGTCAGCTACTTTTTCCACAATTGCTACTAACTTTCGTAATCTTTTGTCAAAGATGGATTTTTATCCTTATTGTGCAGTTAATTGCCTAGAGAGAGTATCTTTTTTGGCAATTTTTGAGTTATATTTGATACTGTCTTGCGAACATAGAAATTAGGTGCTTGTAGGTTGTAGGTCAGTCACTTCGATGCTAGCGTGCCATGTATTTTTATTACTAAAAATAACAAATATCTACTTTTCTGATGTCCAAATCTTTTGCCAACAAGGTCGCGTTACGCTTTCACGTCTAAACCAACGAACCAATTTTTAGAGCGAGATAGATTGGAACTAGAACCAGGAAAGGACAATGACAATCTTTGGTCACCGACATCCACGCGGACGGACCCACGGACATCAACTAGTATTTATTCAAAGAGGTTTTAGTTGACACGTGACATCTTTATGAATGAATATTGAAAACGAAATTGCGGAAACCAAAGAAGCTTACTCTATCAATGTGAAAAAGTTGTACTTATCAAGCGTATCTGATTACCAGGCGGTATCTGACATTGCCCTTATAATGACGGAGCATATTCACAGTATTCTTATCATTGTCTGGCTGCAGGAAGTAATGTGTGAACATAATAATTTGAACCAATATTTGGTAAGCAGTCTGGCTAAACAAATAGATTCTAATTGAAGAGGCTTGTCAAAAATGTTTGTCTTTAAATAATGTCTGGAACTACCCTTGTCAGCCTGAAACTGGATTATTAGTTTGTAATTGATGTTACTTAACTGGATTTTGATAGTGACATCCATTAAAAATTGCAGAAATTTTGTATATGTGGCAATAAACTGGTATATCTTTCTTACTTCATTAAATATGTTATGAATAAAGACATTCGCAAAAACGTCCTATGTGTGGCAAAAACTGAGACTCCGTTATCCAAAATTAGTTTGGCATCCGGCGAAAACCTACCCACTTGTTTTTGCCGAGTTTTTACTGCAATCGAAAGTGCCGTTCATCCAAAACATGTGTTTGGTTTTACATCCTGAAATTCTGCACAGATCTGGAGTAACTTTGGAACATTCATCTGCTTTTTGTTTTTTTACACCCATAAAACAAAAGGCCTACTTAGCCTAGAGGGAGATAGGAGCTAGGTGTGTGTGTGTCTAGGTACTTCTCTTTATATCAGTTCCCTTCCTTTTCATCCTTTTCCTCCTTTTCATCAATAGGTGCCACAGACCTTGGTAACTGCCTACCATCAAAGGATTGTGTATTGGTGTGCTGCCTCAGTAATATAAGAAATATAATTATTATGGAGGAATATAGTAAATTTAAAACATCATTCCAAATTCTTTGCATTGCCAATCTTAATACCACGACATTATTATTCTTCATAGTAATAACGCTGACCTATGCAATAATATAAAAAATCGATTTTCTTTGTACCTTTCTATTACTAGCTTACACCTGCTTACCTTTGCCTGAGTTGCGTCACATTCCCACTGCAGGATAATGATTTCTATACCTGATTTTCTATCCTTGTCGTTCGCAGGGTACTAAGCATACTTTGTCCTTTTCGTTGGAATTGCTACGTCCCTTACAGAGTTTTTGTTGTTCCCCACACCCTTATTACGAACTGCGTATGCGCGCCGTGTGGGTGTGTTAGTGAATATTGATGTGTGAGTGTGGGAATGTGTACGAATAATTTTTTCCTTACCCAGTATTGTTGTGGTTTTCGGTGCGCGTGCGTCGGGTCTACAGAAATGTATATTTCAGAGTTGTTTTGGCGGGAATACTATTAGTATACGGGATATACTATACGTATATAACCTAAACCAAATATTTTTAAATGTGTGTATAGTGTATGAAATGTTTAATGATGTTTTCAAGCGAATAATGGGGTTATTGAAAAATATTGGTTTTGTTAATTCGCCGTAATGAATGTAAGATATGGGTGAGTAAAATAAAGGTTACTTATTTTTTTATAAATTTAATATCAAAATCATTAGTGTATAGAATATATACGTGCGAATGTTGTGATATAAACATCATAATTTCTAATGCGAATGTTCATTATAACATCGACTTTTCTACTTGCGAATGTTATGTTCTATTTATGTTATTAATCCTCTCGTATTTTGTTACCCAGTGTAAGCTTCTCTTTAGATTTTGTAATAATTTGGTTTATAATATTAATAAATTATACATAGGTTCTTTAATTACACCTAGGATAAAATTCCTTTCAAATGGTGTAACCATTTGTCATTATTACAGACTCATAAAATTTACGTCACTTTAAAACGTAGCCTGGGTATGTGTTATTCCAACGTACAATCTATCTCTGTGGTCAAATTCATTAAGATCCGTTCAACCATTTTGCCTTATTAATAATAAGATATCCGATGTGCAGATTTTTGTAAATTTGTATTCAATCACGTTCAAATGGCTGAGCGGATGCGGCTTTAATGCTGTTATTATACTCTGGATTAACACATAGGTCAATTCTGATACCAGGAATATGTTCCCATCTGTTTCGGGAACGGGAGATGCGGGCTATTACATACAAGTACAATAAAAATACATAAATCCTTATATGTACAATAATTTTAAAAGCCCCAAGTTTCCTTATTCCACACCGATAAATTTGCAATGAATGAGTACGAAATAAAACTGGTTACCATATCAGCTGATGGCTTCGCCGTGGTATGCATATATTACCTCGTGGTTTTTACATCTCCAGAAACATACCGATGCAAGAATTATTACCCTTTACATAGCTTATCTCTACAGCAACGCGAAACCCGTTCTTTAAAGAAATGCAGTGTACAAAGCATTCAATTTTAAACCTTTTCTTTTACACACAAAGATCATTCTAACTATAGACTATTCATAAGGACTGTTTATTTCTCTGAATTTTATTGTCTGTTCCCGAGAGATTCTGGCGCCAATATGCGTTTTTTGTCGCCTATTGGGATGTACCGGGACGGTTTACAGACCGAGTTGCCCATTAAAGCTTTTATGAATTTGGATACATTTAATAGGACTGGATTAAAATTCTTCGGAGCCTGGTAATTGATTTTCGATGTAGATTATGCTCTTCTTCAGATAAAGCTAACGAGGGCAGGTGATGAGGTCCTATTACGAGAAAGAAGGATGACAGACGTTCCACTGCATTTTGTCGCTAGCCTTGACTATACAATTTATCGGAACATCCTCCCTGAAATAGAAAATCTGCTTTAGGTCAGTTTTATATTCAATCTGTTTCAACTAGTGAAATCCAGTCTTGATGAAAAAAAAATCCCTAAAGTTGGTGCCAACAAGTGTATCTATGACGAAGTTATATGTTTTGTTTCCTCGTTCTGGAGTGTTTAGTCACAATATTTAACTACTATTATTTGTTTACGAATGTTAACAATTTTTTGTGCTAGGTACTTTAGAGCCTATAGTGAGGTAACTAATGTAGGATTTTTGGCGAATGCGATTCATATTAAACGTGCGAATGCGTTTCGTGCGAACACGAATGCGAATGACAATGAAATGCGAACATTAGTGAATATTCGATACATTTGTATAGTATATAATGCTGAACGATTTCTTATAAGACGTTTCGTCTAAACACATTTCGAACTTATTCTCTTGATGTTGTCATCTCATATTAGCATTATTTACCTACAAAATGAACCAATTGATATCTACTAAAGTATCTGGCACAAAGTGCTTGATAACATTTAAATTAAATATCTTAGCGTCACGTACCTACCATTTATCGTCATGGCTATTTTTGTTCCAGTATTGTTAACTAGTTAGGTAGGTACATAATCTTAATTCTTCATTTTATTTAGATGGAAATATCGGAAACACATTATATGCATATTAAACTTAATGATCCTATCATCTAGGTACTTAATGTAATGGTAAAATAATAGCTTTTAATGAATCCCTTAGAATGCACCTACATATTCATATTTGTCTGTCTGTTTGTGTGTTCAGGCTAATGAGATGAGCAAGCAATTAATTCTTTTATTTTATACTAAATTCGCGCAAAAGCAATGAAACCAATGAAAGCGTGAACAACATTAGATCTACGCGGACAAAGTGGCGACACTCGAATTTTCTGCAGTTTAACCCACACAGTCGTTTCAGGAATGTTGTTTGTAGGTGGCAGAGTAACATTTTAAACAGAAATGGGCTGAATCGTTCGGGGAAGTTCCGTGCCGTCACTTATTCTGACCTTTCTTTTTTTAATATTCTCTTTTCCCTCACATTTTTTGCAAATGCCAATGCGCGAGTAATATTTTTAAAATACAAGGCGGCGGTAACTGTTTAACATCAGGAAATAAAATCTATATAAATGAAAATTAATTTTGCTAAGCTCAAAACTTGAGAACAGCTACTTTTTTTTGTATGTTCCTTAAGTTCTACGGATGTTTAGATATATAAAAAAAGTGCGCACCCCATGGGTCACGGGAACGCGAATACCACGCGGGTGAAGCCGCGGGTATGAGTTAGTCATCCAATAAATTTGTTCCACGATGTTATTTATGAACCGGAACATTATCAAAGTTATTCTATCCATCATAATACATTCTTGCCACGTGCAGCTCTAACAAGGCCTCTCTGGACAGCCAAGTGATTACGTAATGCTGATATTATTATCAGAGGCCCGGGGTAAAAACAGGATTTGTGTGATGATATTTTTGATAAGTATGTTTGACGAGAGCCAAATTATATAAGGCTTGTATGGAATGAACGTTTTTTTGAGAGTAGGTAAATCTTGTTTTGAATTCTTCTAATAGAAACAATAAAAGTAACTTGTAAATATTTTTTAAGTTAAACGGTTTTCTTGATCGATGCACTTGTGAAAAATTATCTAATTCGCAATTTTGCGGCAGCAGCCATTTTGTCCCTTGAATTCACTTACGATGAGATCACTCATTGGATCTTCATGTGCACTATGGGCACCACTTATTACTTAATCGTCAGTTCTACAATTTATTTTGTACTTATAAAAATGTGTCTATATCTTTAATGGTATTCACTATACTAGTAGTAATAAAAATATACACCAACCGTAAAATTATCATTGTCCAACTATTATTCTGTTAAATGGAGTTGCCGCCTTCTGCTATAGGTTCTTCCACAAGATAAAATGCATCACATCCACGTTCCATTGCCCTACTTAGAGGTATAAAGGTGAATTTTGCCTTAATTTTATTTGACTGTATTCAAAATTACGTTTCATAATGTGCTGATTTGGCTTCGAAATTTGCATTGCTTCTTCTAAAAGTTCAAGAAGGAGCAATGCACAGTAATTATTGTATCCAGCTCAGTGTAACCACAAAACGGGACTTTGTGTACACAGGCAAAGTTGAGAGTAAACAAAGCCATCCTTCGACAAACTCGAGACCCGAGAATTTAAAGAAAAAATACCTCGTTTGAGCTCTTAACAGACATGAATTATGTTGTTTAGATAATTATTCATCAACTTGAGGCATTTCTTGGAGTACAGATGATTCCTGAGAAACTTGGTTTTCACATTTAACGTTACAACGTTTAAAAAAACAACGATGAGGGAAGATATTTCATCATCCTAAGAGCCCTTTCCCAACTCACTCCAATTTAATATGTCGTCATATTGCTTGGCGTAACTTTGTTGTAGTTTTTTTTCTTCACTCACAGTCGTATTTCCTTGTTGACAGACGTAGCTATGAGTCAGAGACGAGCGACTGCTCAAGAGACTCGGCGGTGTACGACGATGTGCCGGTTGCAACCAAAGGTGTTGGGTCGCGGAAGAATATCAACAGGGGTCGGTGGACGAAGGACGAGGTAATTCTTTGAATTATATAAAAGCCGGTGGCAGTTGCTTGGGTGTTACACTGAAGAACCACCAAATATTTCTGCTAATACGGCTGTCGACTGACCAGCCCCGGGAGGAAAACCAGTGCCAAAGCTTTGTTGGTCAATCAGCAAGGGGGACTGGGGCCAACCAAAGGCTCGTGTGGCCCTATACACCAAATGTGGATAGTCTTAAATAATTTTATCAGTATCATTCAAAAGTACTATTAAAGAATACTTTTCTTAATAGGTAGTGTGTTAAATATTGTCATGCGAGTAAGATCGAATAGAGTGCAGCAATAAAAGCGGGACTAACATAATGTGCTTTATGTTTCCAGGATAGAAAGCTGAAGACATACGTCAAAATGTACAATGAGAACTGGGAGCTTATTGCTGGCGAGTTCTCCGACAGATCCGATGTCCAGTGCCAGCAGCGCTGGACCAAGGTTGTCAACCCTGAACTAGTCAAAGGCCCGTGGACCAAGGAGGTTAGTTATTATTTCTATCCCTTCATTGCCCGCTCCGCGAAGTAATTGTTCTGCTATTTTCGAGATATCACGATATTGAATCGCGTTATTTATTGACTGTCTAACATTTAATTAAGACTGCCAAAGCCGTCTACTCCTCTTCGATGAATCCTATACTAGCTTCCGTTGTAAAATTTATGTATCACATCTTAGGGAAGGTTATGAGCTATTTAACATTTGCCTCTAAATTAAATGGCGGGTGAAACCAGCGAGCACGGCTAGTCTTTCTACTGTTTAAAATGAAAAGTGTAATGAAGGTATTGTTTCCACCCACGTATAGAGCCTTTTATTGACATCGCAACGTTTTTTAATTTATGACGGATCTATTATGTTCATTCATGTAATTTTTTTGCATGGTTCCCAGGCTTTTGGAGTTGATTGAACGATTAGGTTACGTCATGCTTTATTAGCACTCAAAGTGATTATTTATTCGCTTACACGTGTTTGAAAATTAACCGCCAATAAGTAAAAAGTAAGGTCATTTGTGTACAAAACATGAATGGAAGTAATTGGGGCTTCTAGAAAAGTGATAGAAGCAACAATAATTTAGTATCTGTTTCATAGTATTATAGTATGAATATTACCATGCGTTGCCAAGGTCTAATCAAGGTCAATGAAGTACTATTCTACTATATTATATTTATAACATTATTTATGTACTCACTTCATTTCTTTGTTCGTAAGTCCAGGTTCGGGCTAGGTCAAATAAAGCATTCATGTGCAAAGTTATAAGAATGTGGTTCCGGTGAGCTACTCCTTGTAGTCGCAGAGTATATATATAGTTGTACATATGTATCTGTGTATTTACACAGCAATTGTTTTGGGGCACATCATATAGTATTCAATATCATTAGCCGAAACGTCTAAACAGATAATCCTCTTCATGAATTATAACGAGAAACCAGCCCCTCTAGACAAGTGGCAATTCGCTAACCGGCGTTTGGTGGAATAGAATGACGAATGTATGGGATTTGACGTAAATGACAGTCGTTAACGCATGTCAAATACGTCAAATCCTATACATTCGTCATTCTATTCAACCAAACGCCTGCTAGCGAATTGCCACTTGTCTAGAGGGGCAGTTCGATTGCCAAATTTGCCAAAAAAGAAACTGTTCTAGGATCTGTATCGTTTTGGGAACTACTACACCCCGGACTAGATTGTTGGGTCGGTCATCAAAAATAAAAAAGTCATCGGGGTTTCTACGAGTAAGCACATTACTCCAAATTGCCATTATCCTACGCTCTGTTTTCGAGGAGGGCCAGACCGAAAGGGATGGCCCTGGGTCAGCCGGGGTGCGAGGGATATGTCGCAAGACAACCTCACCTTCGGCCTAGCACCACGACCCACAGACGGCGTGCGGTTTAGTCGGTTCGAGTCCGACATAACCCACCCCTCCGGCTCCGGAGGGGCGGGTATCCGTGGGGATTTCCCGCACGTAAAAAAAAAAAAAAAAAACAAAAAAAAAAAAAACGCTCTGTTTTCATATTAACCTGATCGTCAGACCTTCGGTAACCTAACTATGAATATAAATTACATCGACGTTGTGGTCGAATCGCTTGTTGACCACAGTAACGAAATTACCCGTTGATGGTCAACGTATGGTCCAGGAAAGTGTATGTAATGAGCTTGTGCTATCATTAAACCTACTTATTTATCGATGTATTGTGGGGAAGATTCGCTCCTTTATAAGTAACAATATTGTAATTTTCTGTATAGAAACTTGTGTGAAATTGTTATACTATTTTAATAATTGTAATAAAAAGGGAAATAAATAGTATATCTGCGTCGTTCGAACGCTTATTGTATAGTGTTTAGAAAACTGAAGTGATAACGCTACTACCTATACCTATTATTACTTAGTTCGGTGATGGGGTCTCACTGTAACCGCTGCTTTCAACAAATGACATACTGGCAAAGGCGTTCTTCTCGGTGTTCGGACTTTAAACATATCATGGAAAGAT
This sequence comes from Eilema caniola, assembly GCA_949126895.1. Lineage (NCBI taxonomy): Eukaryota > Metazoa > Arthropoda > Insecta > Lepidoptera > Erebidae > Eilema > Eilema caniola. The sequence goes on along the minus strand of OX421460.1, from coordinate 6,025,130 downwards.
GTCACGGGCTCTAAGGTGGAGGATCATAAGATCATGTTTCATATTTCTTGTACATGAGTCTCTTCAAGTAGTTGCGGTTGAACTTGTAAAAATAAGTCTCTATATTGTAATATATTCAACAATAACGCCCAGTTCTCGCCAATCAGTCTATGAATGCAAGGAAGCAGCCGTGACTCACAGGTCGTTGTTACTGTTTGCGAGCGCATAGAAATGTGAATATACATAATTAGATGTGTCCGCAAATATTGTGTTTACTCTTTGGTATGTCCGGGATACGTGCAGTATTTTAAGGTGATACGGACGAGGCTTTGGCGTGGGCATTTCTCTCGAGGTTGAAGTGGAGCGGGTTCAAATCATTTCCGTTATAGTCCAGATAAGCCACAATAGAAGGTGGAAGCGTAGAAGAGTGGACCTTGGGCTCCAGAGAGCTTTGGGTGTAACTGATGTTAACGCTATGATGCTGATGATTTGCAGCTTTGTAAGGTGGCGGGGTTAGACCTTGTAAAGAGTTTTGTGGTAACTTTTTCCTTCAAGCTCTCGTACGTATTGCAAGTAACGTATGTAAGGAATACTTATTTTTTGCTCGCGTAGCTACGTTTTAAAATTTTAGTGGGTAAATTCATGCAGCGAATTGTAAATATTTTATCTAATGTGTTATGTTTTTCATCCATATTAACCGATGACTACTGTATTTTTTGTGGTCAACCCTTTACTTAAATAGGACCATTACTGGATGGGCACAGATTTACACTTACTATATGAAGGGTTAAAGATCATACTCATCTCTGGCTTTTTGTAGATTGGCAGTCACATAGTGGAAAATTTCCATATGTAGGGTTATTCCAGGTATTTTTTTTTGTCTAGCAAAACAAGTTACAATTCAATACAAGTGTCAATTTTCATTCCGCAACACAGCAAACTACTATGGAAAGCAAAACTCCTTTCTGGTAACATTCCTACACGGAAAGTTTAATATCCTCGTCAGAATGAATATCAATTACCTAACCATTTTATCGAGTGACGTGTGCGTGTCAACAATAAATACCATATTCCCTAAGACATAATCTTTGCCCTAACAGAGCGTCCAGAAATATCCAAAGTCCATGACGGCACGAATTCTTAGATTTTATGAATGAATCCATTGTTTACACAAGTTTGGCATACTAATGTCTTATCTGTAGTTGTAAAAAGTTATTTTTATTGCTGTTCTACGATTGATTTGAAGGGCGTTGATCGCGATTTACTTAGAAGTTTTAAGTTTATGTATTGTTAATTCAAAAAGGACTTATTAAGAGCTTCCATAAACTACTCTGTTGCATTTCAAAACGGGGCAGTCTCAATGCTTTGCTATTTCATAAAAAAAAATCAATGGGACTCTGACTTGGGAAGTCCCTTTACCCTGTGAAAAATTGCAGCCAAACAACACTGTTCAAATACACGTTATTTGAACAGTGTTGTTTAGCTGCAGTTTTCTCCTGTTAGTGATTGGGTATATCGGAACTCTGTTCTGCGAGAGTTTAGAGGCAACGGTATTTGCCTAGTTGACATGACTTTAAGAGATTAATTAAAGGGTAAAAGGAATTCATGGTAATTATATCTTAATGTTTAGTGTTTGGTATAATGGTTGAAATTATAATCTTGAGATATTCATGAAGTCATGCTTAGTAGTAATTTATCATGACTTTATTGAATACCAGTTATTATGACAGATGTACAAAACTATTCAAAAAGGAACAATATCCCATAAAGTTTAGTGTATTCTAAGAAATGAACAACTCACAAAAGTCTTAACACATTTTATTGTTCAGACACCCACGTTTGCTTTATGACAACATCTATTATCGTAAAGTCGGCGAAGGTACATCAGTCGAATTGTATAATTAGGTCATGAATCAAACTTATGTTCTGAAGCTATTGAAGCTTTTGAAATATTTTTAAATATTTTAAATGACTTTCAAAAGAATGACACTGTTGTTGTGTTTCATTAAAACCATAAATACGCACGTTCTAAAGTTATACAGTGCAAAGGGAGACAGGCCTGACTTAAGATACATATTAATTTTTCTCCTTATTTCTGAAGGTTAATGAGAATATCAGTTAGATTGACTACCATATATTTAATCCATAAGGATAAAGCCCTATGGTTTGACCACATTATTAGGGTATTTATTTGTAACTACTGCGAATCCCTATATCGAGTAGCAATTGATGGTATTTGAAGCTTCGGATGCGACCGGGGCTTACGCAAGGATGAAGAAGATTGATGATATTTGGAGATGGTTTTACATGTTCTCTGAGACCTTAAGTTTTAGGCTAAATCTATGACTGTAGACCAGTCTGTGAGCACGATTCTGAACAATACTGTTTGCTTTATAGGCGTCACTAAGTCAAGAGGCCTCTCTTATTGTCTAGACCTTTAAGCAAAGCTAAAATTGTAATTAAGATATAACAGCATGTAACGTCACATAAGCCATATAGATACATTATTAGCTTTATTGGCGTGTGCTATGTATGACACATCCATACAATAAAAATGTTCCGTATATGGTAATATATCTTGTTTTGAGGTGTGTCTGAGAAATAATTGTCTCCTCTTCGAGAATAAAAATAATGAAATGATTTAATCGGACATGTTTTTAAATATAGTGGCAAACGGTTGGCGGATGTCCCTCGTCGTGACGGTGTTTATTTGAAATTTGTATTATAGTTGGCAGAAAATTGTACATTTACCTATCTACTGTGCATACATCATTTCTGAACTGTAATGGTAATGAGAGAGAAATAAATTAATAAATAAAAAATAAAAAAAATAATTTCATACACACAATTAGGTAGTAGATCTGTATATGAGTGTAAGTTAGAGATTAAGTATGTATAGAAAGTATGGAATATACAATTAACAATAAAACTAAAAATAAAATAATAAATTAAGAATAAAAATACAAATAAAAATAAATACAAATAAATAAAACTTATGAAGGTACTAAATCTTACAAGTTATAAATACACTTTTATTCTATTCTGTGCATACATGTGTGTATAATTTTATAGGCTTCATAATAGGCTCTTAGACGCCATGAGCCTGGCGTATTTTATGGATGCGCTGACTTTATAATTTTCCATTATTCTAGAAGTTCTAGGAAATAAGTTTGATTTTGAATTGTATTAAAATCTTGAAAGTTGATATTGAGATCTACTTATGTATGATTATCACAGTCGTGTCGTAACACCCGGATAACGAATACATTACATTTCATTACATTAATTTGAAACCATAGTACTCTAAATAATAAGACAGCCTCCGTGGCGTAGCGGTAGTGAGCGTGGTCGCTAAGCAGGAGGCGCAGGTTCAATCCCCGCTCAGTGCATATATTTGTATGCATGAATATGGGTATTTGCATTGGTCTGGTCGTGCCTCGGAGAGCACGTTAAGCCGCCGCCGGTCCCAGTTGCTTTACGAACATCTATAGCAGTCGTTACGGGTAGTTGGAGCCCTCAAAAATCTAACAACTGGTCTAACTGCGATCACACATCAGATGTCAGATGGCAGTCGCTTCACGGAAAATATCGAAGTTCAGCCAAATCCGCAGTTGGACTGGTAAAGCGGACCCCAGACTCCAAGTTGAAAACTTCGTATGCGTCTGGGATTAACGCTAGGACGAAACTACTAAGTTTGAAACCTTCCAAACATCGTCGTTTAGCTGATTTGACAATTAATTCCATAGCAATAGCTACTGGTAAAACCGAAGTTTAGATTCATTTTATTGGTTTTAGCAATTTCCATACATTCCTATCTCCGCCCCCCATGAGCGCGGGCCTGAGGGTGACGGGTGGAGCCGCTCGTCACCCTAGCAGAAGCATACCGGGGGCGAGTCGGGGACCGCGTGGTCCCCCCTCCCGAGGAGGGCCAGACCGAGAGGAATGGCCCTGGGTCAGCCGGGGTGCGAGGGATATGTCAAAAGACAACCTCACCTCCGGCCTAGCACATCGACCCACAGATGGCGTGCGGTTTAGTCGGTTCGAGTCCGACATAACCTCCCCCTTCGGAGCCGAAGGGGGGGGGGGGGTATCCGTGGGGATTTCCCGCACGTAAAAAAAAAGTAACTTTAACAATTATTTTCAAATAATAGCTGTTTTTAATTAATAAAAGATCGCTAGCATCGCACCATGGTTTCACCCGTGTCCTTGATACCTTAGGTATATCGGTGAAGCCACTCTGGGAAAATGTAGCATTTCAATGGTGAAAGAATTTTAGAAATTGATCCAGTGTTTTTAGTTTATTCACTATAAGTAGAAATATAAAATTACTAGCTGTCGCCTGCGGCTCCGCCCGCGTGGATGTCGGTTATCGCGAATCGGGGTATGAAAAATAGATCTTGGCCGATTCTCAGAACTACCCGATATGCCCACAAAATTTCATGAGAATCGGTCGAGCCGTTTCGGAGGAGTTTGGGAACGAAAACTGTGACACGAGAATTTTATAAGTATATTAGATATCTACCTGTTAATTTTAAAATTGACACACACATATCGAATTAATAATATAGATATATGACATCCAATTTATTAATAACAGATCTCACCTACCGCTGCATACATATTCCGAACTAATATCTCCTACTAAAGAAAAAAATTCCAGTACAGACCGGATTTTTATCCTTATCAACTAAATATCCTCGCGCTCGATCCTTGCCCTTGAGTCCACTTTTTGTGTATTTTTTCGTACAAGATATTATTTAGCTTATATTATTAGCGAGACATGTTGATAATGGATGATGTCATACCTAATTGGGACACCGATAGCGTCCCAGATGCTTCTAAATACGGCTTGTTTGTTTTATGAATGTGTTTTATACATTAACTGAATTATAGGTTCATACATAAAACACATTATGGGCCGGAGTTTACTAATGAAAGTAATTGTGATAAAGTTGAAATATTTAAACTGCGTTATGTTTTACTCAGTGAATTTTATTTAGTCAGATATAATGAACTACACAAACTGAGTATTAATGTGCTAACTATTAATTTCTTTGGTGAAATCGCCCCTGAAGCTATCAAAATGTCAAGTGTATTGCAAAATAACATAACTGAGATCATTAAAACGCCCAATGTTTCTATAAATTAAAACAGCGCAAGGGTAAACGGTTCGAAAACCGATCCGAGAAAAGGAAAAATCTTCCAAATATAAGGTTCACAAGCTTTCGCCCGTGGCTCCGCCCGCGTGGATGTCGGTTATCGCGACCAAACATAGCCTATGTCCTTTCTCAAGGTCTAAACTACACCTATACCAAATTTCATCAAAATCGGTTCAGTGGTTTAGGCGTGAAAGCGTAACATACAGACAGACAAACAGACAGAGTTACTTTCGCATTTAAAATATTAGTATGGATAATCAAGATCATCAAAAATCGTAATTTTGTAATATTTATAGTTCTGTTTCACAAACAAAAAAGAAGAGCCTTGGGCTTGTTTATCACCTTGGAAGTTTTAAAAAATAAGTCGGTTGGAATTCAAGTACATACATGGTAAAGTTCGCGGTGTTTTTTGTGGCTGCCTATCAAAATCATAACGCGCCAAATTAATAATACTCAGCAAAAAGTTCAATTGCTCTTGGACATTAAAGGGCGTCTATTTGGCTCATTCGTGATATAGAATTTGTTATACATGTAATAAAACTAAGTACATATGTACTTATATAACTAGGTACCTTCATGAATAATACCACTGTGGACTATCGCGAGAGCGTATCGAAATCCCAACGTACAAGTTCCATAACGCGTTTTTAAAATCGTCGTGTAAAAGAAAGGCTAGCAAACAGAAAAACTTTCCGAACAAGCGTAATACGTTTGTCGAATGGAATAGATAAATCAATGTATGGGATTGACATACGTTGTCGTCTGTCATAATACGAGTGAATTCCATACATTTACCACTTGTCTAGGGGGCCAGGCTGTTTCAAATCAAGAGCGAACATCTAATATTTGTTTACTTATTATGTCGTCTAAACCACAATAACAGGTTAGATTAGAAGCTTATCCCCAAAGTCTAAAACGAGTATTATCATTATAACAGCTGATTCGTTTGAATTTTTTATACCTCCTACGCACTGGTTCACCTTGCGATGTAACGTATATATTTTCGCACGCCACGATCAGATGATTTCTCTTTGTAGTTTTTTTTTGGTTATACCTATTTACTTTTTGTGAGATAACATCGATATAGGTATTATCTCTTTATGATGTTCCTTATAAGCTTGTAGTGTGGCGATTCGGTAATTGTTCGGTGTTTTTTTTCAATATGTTTTTGTACGATTGTTATACAATGATTGTAATTGAAATGGCGGTGTAATCAAATTTTCTTTACGATTGTAGTTCGCTGTGTTAATGAAGTTGTTAGGGTTGATTGTATAATAGAGAAAGGGACATACATATGTTATTGAACTGACCACCTGCGAATAGAATGAGGGAGGGGGTCAATTTCGTATAACCTAACATACCTATATAGATGTCTCTATAGCTATTTTGAAAAGTAATCAAAAACATATTTGTACCGCGCAACCAACCTTTCTGATATTGCACTCCATGTAGAAATAGACTTGACCCCATTAAGTTGCAGTTTATAAGGTAACTTAGACATCTGTACTGTCTACTCTTAAAAAAAACCATTTTATAAGAACACTACCAACTTCTGAAACGGCCGTGCTACGAATCAAATGTGTAACAAACTTATCTAAACATCATTATTTTGTTTTGTTTGTAGGAGGACGAGAAGGTTATGGAGTTGGTTGCAAAGTACGGGCCGAAGAAATGGACGCTTATCGCGCGACACCTGAAAGGGAGGATAGGGAAACAGTGCAGGTAACCACGAACCCTACAATGCAACTGTTAGGGTTGCTTTCCACTGCGAGCGTAAAGGACTCTGGATTCCATTACTATACTGAGACTACCACTAATATACTGAGAGTAGGTACATGAATGGCCACGGATAGAGAGAGATGGAGAATTTTCGCAAAAGCTGCGATCGAACCAGTGATCAATCAGACGATTCATGACCATGACTACTCCTCTCGGCGTGTAGGTGAAAAAGACGAAACTTACGACTAAGAAGAAAAAGGTCGCTTTACCCAATATATGATACGTACGGAGTCTTCTCCGCCCGCAGAGGAAATCCAAATACGTTTTTTTTTTAAAAAAGCACATTAGGTCACTAAATTTTTTGGTATTCCTGTTAACCACTCCAGCTAAGCTACATTGCTTGTGTTAATAGTGGATTCCCATCAGTATTGTAATGGCCAGAATTCGAACCCGGGTCTGTCAATCACTAAGGTCACGTTGGTATCATTTTTCACATTTGATTTATAATTTTCGCAGAGAAAGGTGGCACAACCATTTAAACCCGTCCATCAAAAAGACCGCGTGGACAGAACACGAAGACAGAGTGATATACCAAGCACACAAACAACTCGGCAACCAATGGGCCAAGATAGCCAAGCTGCTACCGGGCAGGTAAGCAATCACACCTATAACTTCATACCTATTAATATTTGTATAGTTTTTTAGATAAAAAGTGGCTTGTGTTTCTTCAAGGCTCGGAGAGCACGCTATTAATGCTGCTATCAGCTATCACGAACAGTAGGCCTGATATCAATGTCGTTTCTGACGCATAACACGTTACATGCGAGCTTCCTAAACCTATCCTGAATCACACATTCAAGCATACAATTGAACACACACACACCCTGCGGATTTGGTTAATCTTCAATATTTTCTAAGAAGCCACTGCCATCTGATCTCCTCCATAACCAAAAGGCGATATCAAAGCATTCTGGCATTTATTATATTAGCAGAATTATTCGTAGCTGACTGGAGATTATAACATCTATTTCTCTATATCCCAGGACCGACAACGCAATCAAGAACCATTGGAACTCGACGATGCGTAGGAAGTACGAGCCGGATCTGTTGGACACGTTCGAGTCCTTCCGGCGCAAACCGCAGCGGGTAAAGCGCGATCTGTACACAGAGCCGCTCACTGTACCGCACGAGACTCACGACAAAGTCATTGTACATTACAACGATGTTAGTCCGCTTTTTGTGTTTTGTTTCTGACGATCTGGTTGGGATGTTTTAAAAATGAGTAAAATTAGAGACTTTGTATAATCACAAATACTTTGAAGTATGGTCGCGAAGAGCTTGTTAAACTTAACTTACTTACTTGGTAAATATTAATACAATAAATATCCAAAATTACAATATTTACAATATGGTCTTGGTAACTATGAAGTAAGAGACCAGAGATGTGCTATAAAATAAAAGAAAAGTGATCATAATTGTATTCCAAATTTAATTTGTAAAAACAAAAAGTACCGAACGTTTTTATTAAATTTCCAAACTGTCACCAATCGTGAGATCGATGCCGAATTTACGCGAGTATTGCACATCAAAAATAAAACTATTTTTAAAGGGATTTATACCTGGGTTACACTTTTCTCGATGTATCAGTTGCTTTTCAGCATCCATGATCACGTTAGACTAGATTTTAGTGAGTAGCCAAAATCACGATTAGACCAGACTTTAGTCTTAGTTGCTTTTCAGTAGCCATTACGTTGGACTAGATTTTAGTGGTAGTTATACTTCAGTAGCCATAATTACGAGTAGACTAGACTTTAGCAGTAGGAAGTTGAATTCCAAGAGCCTTGACCACCGGGAGATTAGATTTGTCTCCATGGAAATTGCTGCTGACTAGCAAATGAAACGTCGGGAACAGTGTATATAATTTAAAAAAAAAAAACTTGAAAATAGATTTATACCAAAATCACCAACCAGATTGTTAATTTGTATATTAATTTGCAATGTATTTTTTTAGTTTACCATACCATACCCACTTTAATTTTCTTTATGTGCTTAAACGCTTCAGTATTTCGTAATAACGTTGCTTATCACATGTACATATACAGGGTGTAATCGTTAAGTGTGTCCAGGCGATTATTCCGTAACTATTACAGATATCAAAAAACTTTAAACTGATATCGAAAGTACGTTACCTAATGAGTAAAATGACATCAATAACTTTTTTTAAATCTAGCGAGAGGTTTCTAAAATTTTGACATTAAACACTCCCATACATTTAGTATAAGATTAGTACAAAGGTTTTAGTTTCCTTATTTTAAGTGATCTAGTACCCATTTTACCTTAATCATATTTTATGATTACGTATAATATGAGAATGATGATTTTCAAATAGATACATGTGTAAATTAATTTTCTTACCACTTGAAATGAGTAATAAACCGTGTTTTAATATCGCATTAAGTAATTTGAGCTAACTGAAAAGCAACACACTACAAAAAAAAGATACTCTTTGGTGTTCGTTCTAAATTCAAAACTTTTATCTCGGGTTGTTGTTCCCGCCAATTTACCGTTGTTTTTTTTTTAATTTGCGTTATTAATCGTGATTGTTTCATTTATTGATTGCAAAATGGCATATTCCAAAAGAGAAAAGAGAGATATGCTAAAAATTGACTACAAATATGTAACAAAAGAGCGGCCATTATCGCCTACAGAAGAGAGTACCCAGATAGAGAAGTCCCTTCTGGTGTACGTACCTAAAACCTTTCTACTAATCTCATACTAAATGTATGGGAGTGTTTATTGTCAAAATGTTAGATACCTCTCGTTAGATTTTTAAAAAGTTATTGATGTCATTTTACTCATTAGGTAACGTACTTTCGATATCAGTTTAAAGTTTTTTGATATCTGTAATAGTTACGGCATAATCGCCTGGACACACTTAACGATTACACCCTGTATAGTAATATTACGGTAGATGGTATCACTTTCACAATCATGAGTATTTAGCACCAACGCTGTCTCAAGTAACTTAGCAAGACTAGAACTAAAAGGTTTAGTAACTCATTTCTTTGTCGTAAGGTAAATAACTAGATATAGTACTTCACACACACAAGTAATTCCTTCTTCTAATCTCGGGTGCTTTAAGTCCTTGAAGGCGAAATGGTATTATGTTGACCTGTCAAACTAAAAACCACCACCATTTTAGAATTGATGGTGTAAAAACCACACAAGGTTTGTTGGATTTCTCATAAGCTATCACCAAAATTTTAGATGATAAGAGCAAGTTATTTTAATAAAAGTATTTCATCTAAATATTGGGAAGAACGATCAAAAGAACCCGTAACTGCCTTAGTTGGGAAGGGTCTCAATATGTTAAGAATGGTCATCAATCTGACTCTTAAACGGGCCTGACTAGGATTGTATAACTTTATAATGTGCTAACCTACCACTTATCCATGAGCGCCCTTGATATATTGACGTGAGCATATATATAATTTGTAGTAAGTGATCTAATTTGCAGATATATAAACAAATTATATTTTTTAAATATGATTGCCCTTTTGTCTACACCTTCCATTTCGTCTCCAGCAAAACTGGTCGTTCAACGATTCCACTCAGAGCAACTCGTCCAACGCCAGTCAGCCCTCGAAGCACGTGTTACACTTCAGGCAATTGCTCAAGGAGCAACTGAGCAACGTGCAACAACAGCAACCTTCTAGAAGCAAGAGTCCCGATAGGGGAGGATTAGTCCCCGCCGACGTGGAAATCGTCGATGCGCCTTTTAAGTGAGTACATTAATTTTAGCATTTTTAGGCAATTTTTTTTCACGAGAATCCATCATTTAATTCATTGCAGTCCAATGTTAGACATAGGTTTTCATTTTGCTGAACGGCATTCCACCTTTCGTTTTATGAGATTACGTCTCTGAATTTATTTTCTTATTGATCATTTTTACACCGTCGCGTTTTAGACCAATATCTATAGTAATCCAAAGTTCTTTAAAATCTTCTATAGCTAACCTTCCCCTTAAACAAACACTTTGAAATTTGCTCCTTCAAACTTAGTATCAATTTATACTCATATTTGCTTCAGATTCGTGAACTTAGAAACTTTACCAGCAGACTCGCCTCTCAGAAATTATTTGAGCCAAGCGTCGACAGGGAACGAGGATAACCAGTCCACAGGTAAGTCTAGTATTTTATTGACTTATGAGCAGCATAGCCAATGAACAAACATATAAATATTCAGAAAACGAATATAAGATACAAAATTTCCTAAGTTTAAGGTTCCTTAACTTATCACTATGCTAAACAATACACTAGGGCTTGGAACCGGTATTACAATTAATCAAACGTAAATTGGTAAGTATAATAAATCCAATTCCAACGTTAGCTAGTGGAATAGAGACAAAGTTCATAAAAAAATCTAAACACCATGGACACATATTATGAGTGCTAGGGACCCGTACCTATTCATAAATGATATTTAGTCTTGAATCTCAACTTATAACTAGATAAGACATATTGTATTCTAGATAACAATTCCAATTTCATTGTGACAGTCGATTCACAACTGAACGTTTGTTCTGGAATGAAGGCCTTAAATCTGCAAAGTTTTTTTGGTCTGGTGTGGTCTATCAATTGACTGCACCACGCTACATAAATGCTAAAAAACTAAGGTGAAGAAAAGGTGGAGGTCCAGAAAATAAACACCACCATTTTTGATGCTGTTGCCCTTAAAAAAGTGATCCCTAACATGACGGCCTTGATAAATACTTCTCACGTCACGCTCGAAGAACCCAGAACTGTAGGAAGAGAGAAACACGTGCGAATTATTTGATTCCAGTTCGAAATCATTTCAACATGTTTTTTAATTCCAGTTACCTACTCAATCCAGACGGATTCCGCTAAGGAGGTGGAGGTTCCATCAGTGTACACGTCGCCTAAGAAACGGTTGTTGGAGACGAGTAGCCCGCCGCCCATTCTGAGGCGGAAGGCGAAGAAGGCGCAAGTCCTCACGCCCAACCCTAATGTGAGTCTGTGTATTGTATCAGGCATTTCGTTTATTTTTGTATTGTATTTTGTGGAACTCGTTCATCCTAACGTTAATCCTAGTCGCATCCGAAGCTTTGATTTTGGAATCTGGGGGCCCGATTTTCCAGTCACACTGCGGGTTTAGTTAAGCGTCGATATTTTCCGTGAAGCGACTGCCATATGACCTGCGCAATATCGAAGTATTGCAAATAGACCAGTTTTGGGCTTTTTAGGGCTCCAGCTACCCGTAACGACTGCTATATGATGTTGTTGACTGATGTTCGTATGGCATACCTGGGATGACGACTTAACGTTCATTTCATGCATACAAATATTTGCACTGAGCGGAGATTGGGCTTTGTATTCGCGTTCGCTTCCCCCATATCATAGAGGCTGTCTTTGTTGTTAGTGGGACTTTTAAGTAATAATAATAACTATTTATCTTCTATTGAGAAACTTTCAAAATAGAGTATTTATAAAGCGATATATATTACTTAAGATAATATGTAAATTAAATAAGATAAATTAATAATTAAAAGTGTAGCCTATGTGCTATTCCAGAATATTATCTATACCTGTACAAAATTTCAGCCAGATCAATACCGCAGTTAAAGTGTGATTGAGTAACAAACATCTTCACAGACTTTCATATTTAAATAGGACTAGCTTTTGCCCGCGGCTCCGCCCGCGTTGATGTCGGTTATCGCGACCAAACATAGCCTATGTCCTTTCTCAAGGTCTAATCTACCCCTACAACAAATTTAATTAAAATCGGTTCAGTGGTTTAGGCGTGAAAGCGTAACATACAGACAGACAGACAGACAGAGTTACTTTCGCATTTATAATATTAGTATGGATTCTAATTCAATTGGATATTAGCTATAACAGTATTTTTGAGTGGAAGATAATTTTGGGGTATAGAGAGGCTACATTTATAACGGTCTTATCTTTGGGTACGCTATCTACAGAGTGATCAAGTAATGGATTATCTGGCTATCCATGATAGAGGGTGTGTTTTAACAGAAACACTAAAGTTTATAATTGTTTATTCCTCACAAGTTTAAAGCTAGGATCATTTACAATGTCATGATTATGGCTGTCCATAGGCATGGAGCGACTGCGGGGCGACTCCTATCAAGGCACTGCCGTTCAGTCCGTCGCAGTTTCTCAACTCGCCCGCCGCACTAGCGCTGTCACTCGACTCCACTCCTCTACGCCATACGCATAAGGTATGTGATATATGAAACTTATATAATTACAACAGCAATCATTAATTAGCCCACTGCAGTCCACAGCTGGACATAGATATCTCAGAACGTGCGCCGTTTCTTCCGATCCTCCGCCTTCTGCATCCAGTCTGTCCCAGCCACCTGTCATAGCAACAGTTATAACTAGGTGGAACTCCAATTATTTTGATTGAGAAAAGCCGATAATCCGGGTTAGGTAAATTTCAACAACAACACAACTATGTACAGTTGATAAGAGATTTAAGTGAAGACCTTTTCATACCATTTTATATGAAAGAGGTGTACCTATATTAAAATCCTGTGTGGAGTGTACTAAATTAGTGAAGTTAGTTCAAATTTAACTGTTAATTGTTACACCATATACCTACACATTTTACGAAATTATTTTATAGATAGAAAGTGATAATTATTAATTAGTAGTCAAAATAATAAAGTTGAAACAATTATTGATTCATTTTCTTCAAAGATTATATTTGTTGTAAAAGTTTGACCAGTAACTGAATTCTCTTCTCTTTTATAATTGTAACTTAATAACATAATGTATATAGTAAACCAAAACTAAAACCGACAGGAATGGAGTGCCAGTCCATTGCTGCAAACGCCGACCCCGGTCAGTCACGTCACCCCCGGTGGACCCCACGCCGCTAAGAGTAATACACCCAAGTAAGTACAACACCTTCACTTAGAATTTTACATTTAATTTCTTCAGTAAAAAAGAATGTACAACAATTATTTTATACTAGCTGCGCGCCCTGGCTTTAGCAGAAATAATTCCCGACTTTCTAAGTTTTTTCTTTTATGGAAACCTTGTGCTGTGCTGTAAAATACATACATACATAAACTCACGCCTTTATCCCCGAAGGGGTAGGCAGAGGTGCTAGCACCCACATTTCGCCATTTATGTTTAGGTCCCAATGTAATAGGTGGCGAGCCTATTGCCATTAACCGGGAACTTATAAACCTGAGATAAATACACACATAACTTCGAAAAGCATCGAAAAGTCATTGGTGTGTGCCATAGAAAACCTGGGATCGAACCCGAGACCTCGTCTCAGCAGTCCATTACCTATACCACTAGGCTACCGCGGTAATATATAAAATACATCTTAAATAAGTGGGCAATATTTGTAGTTGAAAGAAGAAAACAATCCGCGCACATCTTTATATAAATAAATTAAATGGATTTAATTAACTAAAAATATAAGAAACATAAAATAAATATTAAAAACTAACGTATAATCAAAGAACCCCAACTGGGTTTTGCTTCCGCTCCACAAAAGATAGCGGTTGAGGTAAAAGCATCAATGGTAGACACTTTATTGACAAATCAAACTTCACTTTACAAAATAACACATTTTTTAAAGAATGGCCGTTACGTCCTTTTTTAACTGTTAAAGCAAACTTGAGACTTTAACTTAAGCAGATAAAATCTTTAAAAACTAACTGATTTTTACTTTAAATACAATTATTATACACATGGTCGTAACACCAAATTGTCGACAATTACTTAAAACTGATAGAAAATCTAGCCATAAAAATACGGCAATGGTCTACGTAGGTCAACAAGTTACATACTTATAACATCCATACTAAAAATAGTGATAATCATTATTAATAAATTGAAAATCACACCTATTAAAAATCACTAATCTTAAGAAACAACTGGCGCCAATGCAATAATATATTTACTCACGACAGTGTTGCGAATTTTCGAACATGTATTATAAATGCCGCTAGATGTCTTTTAAGTAAATAGTCAATTAAACAAAATAATTACTTTTCTTACAATTAAGGATTTATTTTTCCAAAGTCGACTATTGGGTCAGTGTCGACCATTGGGTCTTTTACCTTATATTTTTTTATTCCATTTAGAACATTCTACAAAAATCCTGAATGCTTGCGTTGTATCCGATTTGACTCTCCCTGCGATTGATATCTACATAATATATTAAATGTGACACTGTAAAATAGACTTTTAAGTTGTAAGCGATTAAGTTGAGCTTCACGTGTTGTTCATAGTGGCAAATGCTTGAGATTTTAGTATAAATGCGAGACCGTAGGCTGATCTGAGTTTGATTGTAGCGAATAAATGGAATTGCTTAAATCTGAAATTGGTATTATTTTACAAACCTAACATTCTGACCAACGTCTACACACACACTTACCTATGAAAGGTTCCAACACCTAATTTTTTTAAATTCATTAATGCTAATTATTTCGTCAATGTAAAATGTTATACACTATCTTGTCCGCGGTTGCCTGTAAAGCGAATAAACTTTTCTAGCTCGATAAAATGTTACGGAAAATTTCATTACGCTTAACATTTCCTGCTTTAGCTCTGGTTCTACGAATGCATCTAGTCTTCTGATGTACCTGTTTATACAAATTTGGTACAGTGTAAGGTAAATATCTTAAGAATGTGCTATTGCTGCGCAGAGAGCGTGTTTGAGTGGCTGTGCGTCGACGGCGAATTAACCAATCATACACTATATTAAACCAATAACAGACTCAAAGGCTTCGTATCATTGAGTGATCAGTTCTTTTATTGTTTTTTTTTTATAAGCGAACTTTTTCCCTCTTCTTCAAGATAATTATAGAAATCCTCGCGAATGGTACCCAAGTCTACCAAAACTACAATTTCTCCAATATTTTCTTCACAGGACACCTACCCCCTTCAAGATAGCTATGGCGGAGATAGGCAAGAAGTCAGGTCTGAAGTACGAGCCGTCCAGCCCGGGGCTGTTGGTAGAAGATATCACGATTATGATGAAGAGGGAGAACTCCGACAGCACTGTGCAACTGAACGACTCTATACTGTCGTCTACTGCCGATCAGGAGACCGGTGCCCTGCAGGTAAATATTGGACTTTAAATAAATGTTATAATAAAATGTGTATGTATCTCTGTTTCAATTAGAAAAACTACTTTCATCTATAGAAAGTTCGTTTCATAAGTACTAAAGGCTAACTTTTATTCAGATATTATTGTTGAATTAGGACTTGTAGTGTGTTGGTCTTCTATACTACAGAAAAAATACTGTAAGAAATATATGCTGCGCATTTTACTATCTTAATAAATGCATTACGTATTAAATTTTCAAAAGTAAATAAATAAACTTGAAATAATCCTAAGAAGATTGTGAATAGCGAAAAACTAACACCAAGACGTCATGTTCACGTATCATCTTATGAATTTGAGAGAAAACTCTTTATGAATTGTAGTGAACTTTTTGCCAATGTGACTGTTTGTATCGTTCATGTTTCGTGTAATTTAACAGAAAATAAAATTGGTTCAGTAGCGATATACCTAAGCCATTCCTTTCCCATTACAGCAAATAAACGACTCCGGCATCGGCAGCGGCGCCCGCAACAACTCCGAGCAGGGCAAGGAGAACGTTCCAGGGTGTGGGGCGAGCGGGGCCAGTGGGGCAAGTGGGGCACACCGGCGTGCGCGCAAGGCACTAGCCCCACACTGGGCCGCGGCCACGAGTACACCTCACGCAGCTCATGCAACGTCACACGTGCCTGATGTGCCAGATGTATCGTACATTATTGAGACGCCGGTGAGTACATATACGAGTATCAGTTCTGATTTGGCTTATAAACGTCCATAGGTTACGGTAACCACTTTCCATCTGGCCGTTTTTGGTAACCACGGTAGTCTGACCTCCCAACCCTGTAAGCAGAACCTGCGCCAGTGCTTCGTTTGAAAATCAGCCTATGGTACGGACGAACTTCGATATGACCTGTGAAGCGACTGTTATTTGACCTACGATTACAGGCCAGGTTGTCCAGGTTTTTGATGCCAACACCAGAGCCTAGTTCATCAATAAACAGGTAACCGGAAATTGGTTAGGCCTTGAAAGTCTGGTTAGGGAGGTATTCCATGAAGCACACCCAGACGAAGCACACCTAAAGTATTCCATTTAGCACACCCATAGGTGGGCTTCAAATAAAAAATTAAAATAATTCGTTTCCTATTCCACGAAGCACACCCAGCTGACAATATCTTAACAAAAACCTCAATTGTTACAGAGCAAAACCCTAGCAGGCGACAGCTCCGTCATGTTCTCACCGCCCTCAATCGTCAAAAACTCCTTACTAGAAGAGTCCACGAGTCTACACAGCCTCATGAGCGCGGACAACACTCCGAACACAAGCAAATACGACGACATCGATATAGAAGCCGTCATCACCGAAAAAACTAAGGTACAACACAGGTCTATAGTCCCTACTAATCCTATACCTAACCCTGACATCTACCCCGAATATAACAACGAAATCATGCCCTTCAGAGACCTAACTAATTTAGAATCGCCTAGAAGTTTCGCTAGACTCAACGCGGATAGGCTCCGAACGATAAACTCTAGTAACGAACTCGCTTGTGATACGTTAATAGCGCCAAAAGAGGTGCTCGCTAACGCGTTAGCCGATCACATTTATAAAGTGACCAATCAGAAGCCGTCTACATCACGTATAGATGAGATATTGACCAATAAGATTATGCATAAAAGTGATTTTACGCAGAAAGAGAATCAGTGGTGGAACGTTGATAAAGATGCGGGACAGTCAGATGAGATGTTCAACAGTGATTATTATATGTTCACTAATATGTGAAGGATACGCTTATATAGATAGAGCTGTCAGGTATTTTGTTAGTATTTTGGTATAGATTTGTTCAAGTACAAATAAATACAATTGCAGTCTGTTTGTGACGTTAAAATAACAGCTTTTAAATTAATGCGTATTCATGTATACTCCACTTATAACAACAATCCAATTTTTTAAACTTTTGTCTTTCTATATTTGTCGGTATTTCTTTCTGTTTAATTAATTAAGCTTTAGAAAGTTTGACCGATTTTGACCGGACTTTCACAGGCATGTAGCTGTTATTACGAGGCGTAACGTAAGCTACTGTTATTTTTGAAGTAAAATTAGGGATCCGCGAAATTTTCCCAAATATTCTGGGTGATTTTTGATAAGTTTAAAAATCACACCATTACCACTATACACCTGTGTCTTTATGTGTCTGTCTTCTAGGTATTCGTAACGAACTTTCGTAGGTTGTGTTGTACATATCCGTGATGGTTCGTCACTAAAAATACTTCAGTCAAGATCATTTCTGAATATAGGCCTTCTTCAACTCTTTATTAGTAGTGAATTGCAATGAAATTGTACATAGCATAATGAATCTTTTCATCTGATCTGATTTAATTCCAACATCGATATTAGTCAGTGGAGAAGAGAAGAATCTCATGTTTGACTTATATTTACTTTGTATACCATACAATGGACATAAAGTTCATTATACTATATACAAGTTTGTTTACTTTACTACCAACAGTTTCGTTTACATTCATTCTGCGGCAACGTAATTTGAGCCTTATGCATCCGCTTATAACCCACACACTGTAGGACTTCAGATTGTCTGTATATAGTGCAATGAGGATGTTGTATAAAGATTAATAGATTAGTGATTAACATTGTGAGAACGCGCATTCGACTAAATAATTAAGATTTACTAGCGAGTTAGAATACATTCGGTTTTAAAATTACAAATACTGTATTCTAATAAAAGTCAGGTTGTTGACGTAACGATTATAATCGCGAGAGTTAATAATACATTCGTTCGAATTATTATAGGTGTACATCATACATACTGTATAAAGAATTACTTTCCAATGTTTGTTTCCACTCACGATGAGGAAGAAAAAAAAAAGTAAAATTCAAAAGTCCTGTAGTTAGAGCGACTGGAAGGGATAAAATCATTTCTAATACAGTTTGTTCTGCCGAATTAAACTAAATAATATATTATAAATAACTGATAAAAGTTCTTGCATTATTTATTACATTTCAATTAAAAACAACATAAATAATTGTAAAATTAAAAGTACTAATACAATTTAAAGTTGAAAAGAATTGTGTAACATCTTATTCGCTCAATGTACGGCGTGAATAAGTGTTGATCACGTAGATATTATTGTTTGTTAACGTGATCACCGCTGCCCAGCAACGGATATATGCATCTGAATTCTCCGTCATACGGTTATTAGTACTTTACCTTATAGTTACGCACTCTTCGCGTGGTAGTAATTGTTACAAGCCTTCTCTAAACGGCTGTTGAAAACCTGACTGAATACAGTGCAGGAAAAATCGCCGGCGTTAGTAAATTATAATAAAACCAACGATTCCGTGAACTGAAGTATCTTCAATAATGTCAAATCGTGCAAATAGTTATAGGGCGCGTAGTACATGGAGTGAACAGAACTGGCAATAAGCTGTTTTATTGCGTGAGGACCGAAAGAGTTTGGAATGTGTTTCGTACATCCTTAAACTATTTGAAAATATACTGGCGTGATTAAATTAGGGCGTGCGGTGCGTCGTGCGTGTCCACGCATGCTGTAATTTGTTTCGTACAAATAATAGTGAGCTAATTTCGTGCTGATAATGTGTACAAAATCGTGCAATAAAAATCCACGCGATTCGCATGAGGCGTTACAACATAATTTGTGTTTGCATGAATTTACTGTGAGCAATTTCTCAAATCGTGACTAACTTTTTAATATTTAAGATACATAATTAACTAATTTTGCATCATGTAAATAACCAGTTTTCGTACAAAACCTAATGTTAACAAATGTGACCCTTTATGTTTTTAATCAATCGAACATATTCACTTCGAAAGGATTGGACCCAGATAAGACTAAAAACGCGTCAGGTAGCTATCACTGCTTAGGCCACTGATGTATATATTACTAAAACTTAGACATAATAATGAATGAACTTCATGTAATGTTGGTAAAGGAACGTCTTAATTTTTGAATTATTTATTACCTTATTGTGATTGGGCGCTTTTTATACCAGTATTGCGAAAAGACAAATTAGGGTTCCAAAAATGGAAACAGAGTGAAGGGGAGAGATGGGCTAGTAGGAAAGTGAAGATACGCTCTTAGTGTAGGTATTGTGAAATGATTGGTATTTGCAGTTAATTTGTTTTTACTCTTAATTTTCTAGGTAGGCTTTAGGCTTTGCACCAAACTAATATAACGTTTAACGAGATTAGAACATAGGTACCAAAGATGAGGTTTTCATCAAATGAATTATTCGTTTTTTTTTTATTAATTTAATATATTCGTAATTCTCTAGTTAGAGTAGTTTTAATTCAAAAGTATACCTCAAGATTACCATGCACCAAATTATTTAAGTGTTACTAGTTGTAATAATTTCAAGTATTACTTTGTAGGTTAAAGTTTGTTCTTAGTAACAAAAAACAAATAAGTACAAAATAATTGCATTGTCAGTATTTAGGGACAGCTTCGTGCTGTACGTATTGATGATCAAACGTAAGAATAATCATTTTATTCGATATTTCTTTGAACACGGATTCACTGAAAAAATTCGGAGAATCGAGAGAAAATCGTTAAATGATAGGGCAAGGTTAACATAAAAAAAAAATGTACCGTGTCGCCTCTATTAGGGAAGTCAGGGCTGATTAACTTTGCCTTGTAGGTGACCTGTCCTTTCCTTGTATTTATTTATTTAGAAATTCTATCTTAGTATTGATATTTTTGCTTTGTATTTTCGCCTTAAAATATTAACATTTTTATAAATTAACTTCGCGTATAACGACTTAAATGCTGTCGCATAGGTTGTGGAATTTTGTATTTATTACAGTCACTTTTATTTGTTAAATTTGTAACAAGTTTAATATCGGCAGCTACTTAAGAGTACTTTATTTGAAATAAATTAATGACATTACCCTTTACCCCATTCTCCCCTGTTTTGCTTTCCCGCCTCACCCTTTCCTACCACAATATTGACAGGCCAGTGTTGAATCTTCTAAAAATACTTATTTATTTATATCTTGTTATAGCAATTGTTTTTTGTTACTATTTATGTTTTATAAAAAATGTTTTAATTTATTCTGTAGTGGTAGTTTGTATTATGGCACATTTTTTTTGTAATTAACGATGTGTTTTTCTTTTTTTTGAGTAGTTTAGTGTTTCTGTCAATATTGTTTGTATCCAATCCAATCCAAAAGACATCCGATGTCATTTTTTGTTTCAATAAATGTATTGTCAATAATTAATTATTTGTTTGTTTTTTTTTTCTTGTTAACCCTTATTGATTCTCTGTCTGAATTTCTTTTTGCATAATTAACTCATGACAGCTAATCTAAGCAATGCCAATTGTACAGGTCAGTTTAAATCTTTTTATGCTAATGTGATTTACTGCATTTGAACTTTCCTAACCTCTAAAAATATTTTTTCAACTTTCTTGGAATCGGTTTCTAGTTTACCTTGATTTCGTAAAATATAATTTTTGATACGCGATTACCAGCTAAGCTTTCTTCCTCTAACAACGGCATTCTTTAAAATTGAGGATATTTTTAATTTATTCGCGTTACGCACCATTATTTCTTGATTCTAAGTTATTTTTAACCGTTCAAAGTGATTTCCAACGCACATTTTTCTCGTTCCTACTCAATATTATCTTTTTTTAACTTTTGATTTATCACGTCGGGCAGATAGTTTTAAGACTGGCTAAGATTGGCTTGTTTACTAATAAATAACAAAACAGTTAAAACTGAAGTAAAGAACTAAAATTTTGAACACTCGGTTTTAACTACTCTATAAATGTACCCAACAGTTGATCCGATTTGCGATCTACCGTACTATCTCATCACACCTGACGTGTCCACTCAGGGCGGCCTCTTGAAAACACCCTGCATCTTTACATCTATGTAGTTGTGATTACAGTTGTAAATAGATTTTGAATATCCATTAATCTGTTTAGTAAATATGTAAGTATTGTGTAGTGTAGTGCATGGTATGGAATGATAAAAAACCTCTTTATTTGGCACTAACCTGATTATTAAGTCCACTTGAATGAAGAGGCCTGTAAAAACTAGCTAGAATAGTAGAATTTAGTGTTTTTAGTGAGTTTGAATCTATTAGATCTAGTGCTGCCACCCTCTTACAGTATTATGACCAAACACGTTACGCAAAACAGTCAAATTGGTCACAAAATTGTGATTAATGGATGAATGACAAATCTGAAAAAACAGGCTACTTTTTATCCAGAGTGTAACTGTACACGCGGGCGGGCAGCGAATCTACAACCACAGACAGCAAAATTATGCAGTTATACCAACAAATCTGACAAACAGAATTTAGTACGCAACTAAAGTAACAGGATTCACGAGAATATTTAATTATTTATCTTTTGGTACTATGACACGGAAGAACAATTTAGATACAAGGCACGAATAAGTTGATAAGTCAACATGCACGAAACAACAAGTGTTATATTTGATAATGGTCACACTTGTGTAAAGTAGGTGATTACCGCTGAGGTGACGGCTCGGGTCGTAAGAGAGCCGAGGGCGGTAATCATCAATACACACGTGTATCATACGTCATTTTTCAACACACTTTACGAATAAAATAATACTAAAAATCATTTTATCTACTCTCATTCTGAAATGTAAACATTAAAAACAAAACTTTAACCGCGGCCTTTACTTTTTCTTTATTTTGTTCCTTTCGAAAAGGCTAAGGTGCAACAACCAGGCTGCCTTGTCATCAGTGGATTTACGCACAGAATATCCAAATAAATTTTAAAATTTCAGCTAGATTTTTTCTACATAGTCTGTGGACGCGGCGCAACACGTATCCGCGATTGTCATTAAGCAAATTATATTAATTATTTTATGAGATTCGATAAATTTATGTATTAAACTGCTTATAGTTTGGGTCCTAAAATACTCGTGTAACTGTAACAAACTCGCGCACGGGTCGTTTTGCGTCCGCTGGACATTTTGCGAATTGGACATTCTGCGCCTAAACGGTTTTTTTAACTCACTTTTTTGTATTTTAAGAACTCTTCTCATAAACTATTTAAAGAAACAATTAGTAAATATGCAGTTAGTAAAATTATAATTAACTGTTTTTGATGGCATAATTTTGTTTATTAAACACGTCCGAGTTAAAATTGTTTATGAACTTGAATGAAATGAGCAAGCCATAGGTTTTTTTTTTACTTAGAAACTTTTTTCCCTCAACTTAAACAACAAATTAAAAAATAATCTATAACTCACTTGTGAATTATGTCAATTAAAAAGTCACATTTTGAGTACAGGTCTTTTTTATATACAACTGAGGTGGCAGGTAAGCACACCGCCCACCTGATGGAAAGTGGTTATTATGTGCCTAATTGTGGTGAAGTTAGAGCCACTTAATGAACAAATGTAAAAATTAAATAATCAATTTAATTTCAATGCAACAATACAAAAATGACACTTAAAACAAAGTAATATTAGTTTTACTATTAAAACTTAAAAAATGGTTACCTAAGTGAGCTTGAAGATCTTAGTGGGGCTCCACACAACCTAATTGTCGTATTGTATCAAGCCAATAAAACATTAGGGACAGGTGCCAAAATGTCAAAATTGTCTACTAGATTTATGATTTCTTTATAGATATCTCGAGGTAATGGTGAACCGATTCTCGTGAAGAAATCAGCTGTGCGTTCTATCAAGTTTGACCAGGACCCTGAATTGGAAGAGATGAGGGAGGAGAGATCTACTTCCCTTTTATTGGTTAGTACCTGTACAATCATCTGCTACTTAGGGCCGGCGCTCACTGCCGGCACGGCACGGGATGGCATGGCAAAGGATTTTATTACTAATCAAGTTATTTTGAATCTTATTTCAATTAGATTAGAGTTCATGTTACTTTATTTCGATACCACAATGCCGCGACGTGCCGCGGGTTGCTGTGGCATGACGCGACGCGCCCCGTCATGCTGCGGGATGCTGCGGCATGACGAGTCATGCCGTTTCACTCCACGGGTTGCCGCGGCACGCCATTGCATCTTGCGAGACGTATGGGTCACTTTGTGTCGAGGAATTATGAAGCAGGTTGAAATAAGGTTATAACTTGTGCAGCGGTCATTTCGGTTACTGGGGCGCAGTTCGTTCGGTGCGCGGGGGCAAGGGAGAGATGCACTGGCACGCGCGCGTTTTTTTGACTCTCACTAACCATAACGACACAACCAACTTCGAATGCGCGTGGAGCAAAACTGATTGACGCCAGAGTGACTGGGCTTTCAGCAGAACGCCACGGCATGCCACGGGATGCCACGGGATACCACGGGATGCCACGGCATGCTACGGAACGCCGCGGGATTCCGCAGCACAATCTGCCGTGCCATGCCGTGCCATGCCGGCAGTGAGCGCCGGCCCTTACATAGTGTATTACCATTTCCGAGAGACTTTACAGGTCAAAGTAAAGATCACAATGGTTTTGTGTAGATGATTCATAAGTATAATTAAGTATGTATCAGACATCAATATTTTTTTTACCTACTAAAATTTTTTTAAGTATGTTTAGATCCTTTCGAATAAAACCATTTTTAATAAATTCCAATTCCATTTATTTCAATATATTGTCTACTATTTACACGCAAAATAACTATTTAAAAATAGTTTATTTATCATTTGTTTAAATCATGCAAAGATCAAACAAATCATATACTAGGTAAATGTTTTTAATCTAAATCCATTTATCATTTCACAGGGCGATTGCAAATGGCAAACCTTTGCTTGCGGCAAAACTCAAGACCAACTGGACCTCACTTTGTTAGCGCACCAATATTTGAGAAAGACAGCCTTGAAGCCTCGATCACTCAATTTCTAAAAATGGAGCAATTTCCCTTTATTCATTGGGCTTAGTAAACATAACAATGGGAGGTAACAGATAAAATTGTAATAACTCTAGGAAGTTGATACACTTTTGCAAAAAATGTGTAATCCACAATATTTTTAAGAAATTGTTTGAGACGTTATGTATGTCGACAAAGGATATAAGATATAGTTCTTTATATAAAAAGGTGTACACTTATATCCTTTGTCCACTGTATCTACCATTCGATTGAAATCAGTAAGTACATACAATCTTATTTCGGGAAACAGAGAATCCTTAAATAATGCCTTGGGTTTCTTTTAATATACGTTGATTGTACGATAGGCGGCCAAACTGTAGATTCTTCGATATAACTTTTTGTGAACACATACAGATGACATAGGTATATCATGTTTTTTTTTTTCGAAAGGGTGAAAGTTTTCAAAAAGAATTTGTATAACTAAAAATTCTCTACTCTGACTGTCGGTAGACTTATTTCCAAATTATTGATTTCTGATTTATGGATAAAAAGCAAATTAGATTAGAATATTTTTACCCATTTTCTCTAATTTTCAAATCATGTAGCGTGGTATATGGTTTTAGTATAAAGTGAACTTGGTGCCTTCCGAGGACACTACTGACTTCACTGATAGGTCACTTGTCAGAAAACTTCAATAAAGTTTCATGTACGCTTATTACAGTAGTTAGTATGTTTTAGATAGTATAACTCTTAATTATACTGGATAGAATAAGTAAGTTATGTAAATAAAAACAAGCAGTGTGATCTAATATATAAGAACATATAATGATGAAGGAGAAGAAAGTATGAATGATGGTTTTGCAGCGGTAAATTTTTATAGATGATTGAGTCTTTTGCTAATTATAAATTCTTATTATTTTGATAAAAAAAAAACTATTATGTGAATGTTAGTTTTTAGATTATATTTTAAGTAACGTTTTTTGTGTGAAATTTTTATGTCTAGACTTTTTTGACGAAAATATAATGTGGTTAGAAGTGTCTTTGTTGGTATTAGTGTTTTAAGATAAGTATGAATTCAGTATCTAAATAATATCGAGAACATGCAAACTATAATTCCATTAAAATTGCTTGTATCGTCAGTAACAAAAGTAATTTAAACCATTCCAATTTGCAGATTACGTTTACGCCCTACAACTTTTTGTTAAATAATTAACTAAACATGTTACCTTGCCCTCTAATCAATTCAAAATTATTATTATCATATCAAGAAACTTTTGTTACTGACGGTATCCCTTTATACTTTAATTCGTAACGAGAAGGTAACTGTACATAAAAAATTGCTGTTTTAAGAGCGATACTGGTATCAAAAATGCAATTTTGTAGAATTATTGCCTTTCTGTCTGTTTTGTATTTCACATGTTCAATTGATCCAATCGTCTCTTTCCTTACAAAATAACGCGTACTGGGTAATTAAAACTATAACTATGAAAAAACATAATATGTATATTCAACATATCCATTCCGAACTAAAGATGAATATTCTCGGGCAATAAAACGTAAGTGAATAGAGACGTAGTTTGAAACATTTTTGTAATATTCTAATTATAATTAAGTTATCTAAAGAGTACAAAGTAGTATTAAGTTAATGTTATGAGGCAGGTATCGGATACCTATGAGTAACAATATGGTAATAAGGTAATCATAAAATTTTACTAGATTATTGTCAGTTTATATGTACTGAAATAATTTTATCGATAATAGCACGTCATCAGACGCCGTCAGACGTTATCGTACACCATGAGACGTAATCGTACGTCGTCAGGTGCCAGCGCACGTCATGAGACGTATTCGTACGCCGCCAGACGTCATCGTAAAATAAATGAAATTGTCAAGTAAGATAAAGAAATCCAAAAACTAAAAATAAATTATTTTAATATAATATTATTCCTCAATGAAATAAATTTAGTTTCATTTGAATACATAATGATGCACACGTCCATAGGCTTCGGTGACCACTTCCCATCAGGTGGGCTGTTGCTCATGTGCCACCTACGTGATATAAAAAAATGTGCTCTTTAATACCTACTCGCATTGTTATAGTGTTAAGGTGCTTTTCCACCAGAGGGGCGAGACGAGACGAGGCGAGAAGAGAATTGAAATCGCACTGACCCTTTTCCACCAAAAATTGCCATCGCGAGCTCGCACGTGACCGCCGCGCCCCGCCGCCCGTATGCTTCATATATAAATGTATTTTAGACAACTCACACACAATGGTCGATATAACTTTGTTCTAGCGTCAATGCCGAAAACTCCGAACGAAAATTAGGCGTCAATATTCTCGTCAATCGACACTGTTTCCACCAAAGATGCACTGGGAGAGGATTGAAAATTTGTTATACAAATTTCAATTCTCTCCTCGCCTCGCCTCGCCTAGCCACTCTGGTGGAAATACACCTTGAAGGTGATTTATACTCTATATGGGAACCAATACGGTTAATTTTTGCACAAACAAATATTTCAATTCACGCCTCGCATATTCTCGTCAATCCACACTGTTTCCATCAAAGATACGCTGGTAGAGGATTGAAAATTAGCCATACAAATTTCAATTCTCTCCTCGCCTCGTCTCGTCTCGCCCCTCTGGTGGAAAATCACCTTTAATTTGACCAATAAAATCTTAAGTCGTGTGATGTGCTGTCAAAAAATATTACGAAAATATAAATGTTCTATTGCTATTCTGACATTTTGGCATTGTAATTCAGCTAAATAGTATTTTCCTCTCTTACCTGTATATTATTTAAATATTTTGAAACTCATAGTTGGATCAAGTGTAAATAACTTTTATAAACTGACATTAATGTTTCTAATAACGTTGAATATTAGTCTAGAATAATAGTAACCGCGGGCGGTAAAATACTATTTTAGAAATTTCAATTATACATAAAATATTGATACAAGGCGTGAATACCATGAAGAGTCAACGTGTTAAATTAGATTTACTGATAAAATAAATTTGGTGGTTTCCCTGAAGTGTGCTGTTTCGACTTACCGCCTTATTTACGAATTGTACGGATATTATTATAAGATAAACATATCGATTGAATAAATTCTAATCATCATTTCATATTCATTTTGTCATTGAATAAGATTCCATTAAAATATTTCATTTATATTACAAGTTTATAATAAGATCACAGAATTTTGCATTTTGAGTTAAAGTAAGTTTTTTTATTAAATGTTAAGAGGCAATATTTAGACGAATTATGTTTAAAATATTATTTTTTATGTTTTTATGTTGATGACTTATACCATTTTTGTAAAGCTATAACTTTTCAAACTGCAACTTTTATAGAATGCTAAGTTGTTAGGGCCCTTACACACCGCTGTTGCTCAACTTGGGGTCAGAGAGCATGTTGTTCTCACGAGCAGGTTCGAACAGTCTGCGATAACCGCTAGTGAAAAAGGTAGTTATTTGTTGTGTACACTTGTAAGAGAACGTCCATAAACGTCCATACATGCATTACGAAATGTCGTATGATAGTGGCTGCTTGGCAAAAAAAAAACAATGTACCGTCGCAAGACAATATTTGGAAATTCAGATAAATGTAAATATTGAAAAATACACCTTTTGCGTACAGCGCTATATCGTTTTCATGCTTTCATTCATGAACGTTTTGGGAGGATATTTGAATTTTCAAAAAAATACGGGTGATTTTATTCATTCTGTACTGAAATAAAATATTACTATCAAAGCCTAACCCATCATTTTAGTCTATACCTAAGGTATACAACCTAAAATTATATTTAAACTCAAAGCAATATTTCGGCTCCCATAATACTTTTTTTAAAGATATTGTCGTACTAGCGATTACTCTTGAGTCGAATGTGATAACTCAATGTAGTTCGACTTGGTCGCGGTTCCTATCATTGGTCAAAACATCAGGCTCTCAGTATTTTGCCAGCTGGGTGTCAGCCTAGATTGAAATTGTAATCAGTTCTAATTAGAACACGATAGCTTAACTAAACTTAGCACATTTTGCTCGTTCAAAAATAAACAATCCGCGAATTGCGTGCGGTCCGCAACCATGGTGTAGGCCCTTTATAGTTAAATGTAAGGTGTAATATTAATATTAAAATTGTGTGTTAAGAAACAGTATGTAGTGTAAGCAATTGCCATGGTTTATTTTACACAACGACTAGTTTAAAATTTGTTCTAGTTTGTAAATATAGTTTTAGTAGGTTTATACATGTTTCACTAAGAAAATAAATGGTTTAATAGAAATTTTGTTGTGTTATTGGTACTTACTCCTTTTTTCAGCGCGGTAACCCCCTCAGGCTTCATCTTACCGGGGACTTGGTATTCTCTGGGCTAGCTATTAATTAGACTCGTTATTTTAGATTTTTAATACCACTTAGGTGACAGACAAGCACACGGCCCACCCGATGGAAAGTTGTTATCGTGGCAACATCAGGGGCGTCGCACTCGCGCTGCCGACCTTGCAAGAACCTTCTAATGCCCTCCTCGAAGAAACCCATATTGAAGTCGCTTGGGAAAATCACGGCAGGGAATTCATTCCACTCCATAAGCGTGCGGGAAGGGACTTCACCCTTTCATACCTGACTGTGTGTACTGTCTCAAGTAGCAACGTGTGCCTGTGGCGAGAGGTGTGATGATAGAATGTTGCCGTGGGCATCATATCGAACAATTCATCTGAACACACGTCATTGTACAGGCGGTAAAACACGCACAGCGATGCAGTCTCTCCTAAGGCTGAACGGCTCCAAACGTCTAGCGAGCGCGTTCTTGGTTATTTTCCTGTAGTTAAAATACATTTTTTAGCTGAACTTATTAAATTAAGAATAAGAGTGGAAATAGTTGCGTCGGTTCTTATTTTATTGTTTTTATTTTTTTTTAATCATCCACCCAACCTAGTACCTACATGATTTGACTATTAAATATTATGACGTCACAAATAAATATTTTATTTATTTTTCCTTATAACTTATGTAGGTACCGTTTTGACGTTTAGTAAAAACGGCACAGACCACGGCGGCGGCGCGAATCGCGCGGTTCGCGCCTCCCCACACGAAGGGCCAGCCCGAGAGGGATAGCCTTGGCTCACGCCGGCGTGCGAGGGATATGTCATTTGACAACCTCCCCTTCGGCCCAGCACAAGGAACCACAGACGGCGTGTGGTTTAGTCGGTTCGAGTCCGACAGAACCTCCCCCTCCCGCGCCGGAGAAGGGGAGAGGGGTATCCGTGGAGATTCCTACATGTAAAAAAAACACCTTTACCTAATCCTTCGGAGATTAATAGGTGTGAGTATACATATGTATTTCATTACGTATCTATGTATTGTAGGTAAAAGATTTGAGGTGTAGGTAGGTACCTATCCTTAGCAGACGCAGACGCAGACCACAAGCCATTTTTAGTCGTCTCCTTTCATTGAAAACTTTAATACATACCTAGTATTCTATGTAAGAAATTGCTTAGTATGTACTGCCGTATAGATCCCTATCTTACCTTAAATATATCTGACAAACTACGAATATCCCGTACTACAGTTTATGTAGCCACATAACCTTATCGTCTAATTTAGTGCCGGTAACTTAGGGTACGTAAATAAACTCTTGGTCCAGAGAACCTAAGACGGCAGTGTCATGATACCGCCTCGTAATACCATCAGTAACTGAAACGTCTTGCGAAATTGCCCTCTGGCTCGAGACCGGGACCTATTAGCATGAGGTGGAATTAAATTGGCGAGGCGAGCTGAGGTTTGGTGCGAGCGGAAGCGGGTTGGTAGGTATGCCTACTTAATTATGAAAATGGTGCCTGGAGAGTGGAGTGTAATGTTCGTAATGATGTAGAATTAAAAGTCTAACGCGTTTATGTTACGAGCTCATTATCTTTAAAAAGTTTATAGGGTTTAAATTGTACTTTGGTAATCTACAGGATTAACATTGAAGGTAGCATAGTAGCTAAAGTAGGTAAATTTCAATTTAATTATGCCTTATTATCGTCTAAATTATGATGTAGGTACTTTTTCATATGGAGTATTTTAGGACCCGAAATTACTAGTAGTACCTACTACTACTCCAGCTAAGCTAAATTGCTTGTATCAGGAATGGGTTCACAAAAGTAGTGTAAAGGGACCTGGAAACTCTCAATCTTAAGGCCGAGTCCGTAACCAGGTTTACTGTTGTTTGACAAAAAACATATGACAAACTTTCAGTTCGCAAACATATTACTTTAAAAAGAACCATTTTGGTTTCACAAATGTATTATTTAGGAAATATTTAAACTGATTTCTTTTATCATTATATGTTCGTTTGGCTAAATAAAGTCAGTTATCAAACAGTCAAACAAGCAAGCATAAACCAGGCATGTAGCATGCAGCAAGTATGCAGCAAGCATCGTTTCTGTCGCAGCCCCGGCGCGGCGGTCCCACACGAGCTTATCGTCGCATATGGTGGTAACGCCCACTACCACAGCTTCGCTTGCTGCAGGCTCCGCCATGAAACCTCAGCCGCGGCGGCGGGCCTTACAACCACCCGCTGATCAGCTTAGGGGCGTCTCGCCCCTCCGCGCCTACGCCGGCTCACCTAAATAACACTCTATGGGCAGGGCAAACTACACAATGTGAAGTCGGATTTGCAGCGGTTTATTCCTGTTACAACTTATGACTGCTCAAGACAATAATTTAAGGGTAAAATAAGTTTTGCTAGCTAACATGGTTAAAAAAATAATCAATTTATGAAATGACGATTAGGAATAATGAATTTTTCTAAGTAAATATTTTGTCTTATGAGAGTTACGTTTTTTTGTGTTAAATGATTGGATACCCAATACCCGTGATCTTCGGGTTATGAGGAAACTTAGGAGAAATGGACTAGCTTTATGATAATAATATTTTTTATTTACTTCAGTTTTCTCCATATTACACAAAATATAAACATAAGACAGAATACATAAAATTAAAACTAGAATCAAAATTAAAGTCAAATTAAAAATTAAAATCAAATAACATTAATAAAATCAAAGTTAAAATCAAAACAATACAGACCAGAGATAACCGCTGGAATAATCATGATAAAAACATCCTTATACAATAACACAATTCTGACTTAGCACTTTGCAATTAAATCTCTGCAAAAATTATTATCGTTTAATTACTACAGTACTCTCACCCTTACGTTTAAAACCTTCTTCAAGCTAAATTGAGCAGTGTACGCCATTGATTAAGGTCTTAATTATTCTGGCATGCCTCCAAGCCCAGTCGAACGGTTGTAAATTGGAGTAACATTGCCCGAAGCAATTAAGATTGCATGTCATTGGTTGAAATTTAGTTAAAGTCCTGCAACAATTTATCGGTGGTTTGTGTCATGGTTATCTGTCTTATTTAAAGGGTATTCCTGGGTCTTTTTAATATTGATGGTCATATTGGTTCGTACCTAATGATTGGTGAGAGGATTCTTCAGTCAGTGCAGTAACGAGAAATGTTAAAACGTATGGAGACGATTTAGGGTACCGATCTAATTGCTTATTTCTCATACAAGTTGGCCGTTAGGAGGGGACATTCACGAAAGGCTGGCTTGATGTCATACTTACGTGGGAAAAACATTTTTGGTATTCACACTGGTATGATGTTGCTGGAAGAACTGCCCTTGTGAGTGACAATTATTTAAAAGGGAAATTCCTTAAAATCCCAATCCCAAGAACCCTCCAAATATTCCGTGTATTAAAATCTCTCTCAGTCATGTATTTAGGAGTAGGTATTATAGCCGTAAATAAAACTCTCCGTTAAAGCGAACCGAAGGGTAAGCTTTAAAGGAGTGCGCATATCGCAAAAACTATAAGTAGCTTACTTATAGTTTTTGTGACATTCGTTCACGGGACTCGAAAAAATGAAATATCACCATTGTCACGAACACAAAACTTATATAAGAATATAAAAAGTTTCATAAGTAAGTACTACTCTTTGAGAAGTTTAACCTTAAGCTTCCGCAACTATAATATTCCTAAGTCTCCCACATTGGATGATGGGAATAGTTTACAAGTCATGTGGGTATTTTCTGTGGCACAGAGATTTTTTTTATACCACTGCGGTGGCAAACAAGCACGCGGTCCACCTCATGGAAAGTGGTTACAATGGCCTATGGACGTGTGCAACATGGGAGGAGTCACATTCGTGTTGCAAAAGTGAAAACTCTCATCAAATCTTTGATTTTGGGTAAAATGGATACAGAAGTCACAGGATGCTAGGTCGGGACTATGTGCAAGACGGGTGAGCCGTTGTAATTTTTCGGAAGCTCAAATGAGTTTGTTTTGTTGGCCGTGTGTGAAGAAGCGCTATCATGATGTAGGAGAACGCGGCTTTTTGGTCCTTTCGCAAACTTTTTCCTACACCTTGGGTAAACAAATGGTAGAATACCATTTGGCATTAACACTCTTTTGATCTTCAAGTGGACTTGTGCGGATGGAACCCGTAACTGAGAAAAAAGACGTTTTTTACCAACGATTCTCGTCTGCCTCACTTTTGTTGGCCTGTGCTCATTTTCAAACACTCATTCGCAAAATAGCTGTTTTTTATTCGGGTTCAAAACAATAAATCCTCGTTTCGTCTCCTGGGACAATTTCATAAACAGCATTAGATTGTCTGCTATGGTATTACAGTAGCATCTCTGTGCACCATTCTACGCAAGCCCGCTTCTGATCCGCAGTCAGTTCATGAGGGATCTAACGAAATCAAAGTTTCCGGATTTTCAATTCCTCGTGTAAAATTCGAATTTAGCCTATATCAATTCCCAACAGTCCTCGAATTACCTCATAGGTAATCCGCGGCTTTTCTTCAATTAGCCGCTTAGCAGTAGCATAATATTTTCGTTGACGGCAATTGAATGCTGCCCTTCATGAAATTCGTTATGTAAAGAAACCCGACCTCTCTCAAAATCAGCAAACCATCGCCTCACGTAGCTCAAACAAGGTGATTCTCTCCCAAAAGCATTTTGAAGACTAGCGGCACAATCTTGGGGAGAGAGACATCTATTAAAATCATAAAAAATCATCGCTCTAAAATCTTAGATCTTCTGCATACGTAGAACTTTTATGTGTGATAAAATCAAATTGGCTAATGATTTCCCGCCTATTTTTTTTAGTACTAAGATTGGTTACAACTTTTCAAAAAATATAACATTCGAGTTTCGATTAGCTAGAAGTGCAAAACTTTTATTTATAGTGTGCCCCATGTATTATGGCTGCGGTGTTCTGTATGACGGAGGTACTTCTCCCGTCGGACTGCTCAATTGGACGGAAATACCGCCGTGTCCTACCTCCTACACGATTATGGTAACTTATAGATTCGGTTTTATTGTAAACTACATTCTAGGCTCATTTGGACGGAAATACCGTTGTGTCCTACCTCCTTTGACCTGTCCCTAAAACCGGCATGTTGGGTTACAGTTACAACACCAGGGGAGTCACCGGCGTGTGACTCCCCTGGTGTTGTACACGTCCATAGGCCACCGTAACCACTTTCCATCAGGTGGGCCGTGTGCTTGTCAAATAACCACCTCAGTTGTATTAAAAAAAAGACGGGTTGCACTCCGGGAGTGCCGGCAGAAGTGAAAACTTTTTCTTTCTTTCTTTCTTCGTTTACAGAGAAAAAGATAAAAAGAACACACCATACCATACCATACCTATAATATAGCGCCAATCATAGAACCTATCACCAATTTTCTGTCAGAAGAAATTAATGAATTACAAAAAGAAAAAATAATCACAAAAAGTAATAAATTACAAAAAGAAAAAATAATCACGAAAAGTAATAAATTTTAAGTGTCAGGAGCCCAGGTTCGAACCCGGTACTATCTGAAACCATAAGGACTTACAGTCGAAGCGCTTCCGGCTAGGCTACGATGCTTCTTAACGCGCCTAACAATATAAACAATCTGTAGCTGTTGTAATGTTGTATGACGTCAGTCGTCGGTTACGGTTCAAAGGTCAAGTAATCCTAACGCAAGTTTAACCCTTTTTACCCATCCAACGCCGCTAAAGAAGTTTTCACTTCAAAAAAGGTCTGTAAAACCATACCGCTGCTGAAGTGACGTAAGCTGGAACTACATAGACAGGATGAAAAGGCTATGGTAATGCCTATGCACAGTTACGACAGGAAATCTACTAATCGGTGGACGTGGGTCGTCTCACTCAGGCTGGAGATGCAGGCCTTCCAAAGCAGTCGTTTTCATGAAAGTAAGTGGGACATCGTGGTACAAGATTCGGATGAAACCGAAAATTGCCGCTCAAATGATGATGATGAACTCTGGCACAGCAGTTGCACTCGCTAACCTATGTAACTAGAAGTAAATAAAATTATTATAGTACCCACATAGGGAGATCTAATTGATCATTATACAAATCCAATCAATGGAGTTCAAATACACTCAATTAATTTATATGGGAACTAATTAGGTACATATATTACTTATTGCCACATAAACCAATTTTAGATCATTTCGACCATAATTTAGGTAAGCAGTGTACCTACTTATTTCTGTTTCTTTTATTTTTGCTCGATTGTGTATTGTACAATATATAACTATTTACTTAGTGGTAGTTAATAAATCTTCAGCCAAGATATTGAGGTGCAAGCCAAACGCACCTGGAAGCCGGTACACCTACTGATCAACGTACGATGCTCTGGTGCAGGTTTTGTTCTTGTATTTGGAAGGTCAAACGGCAGTCACTTCCATAAAAGCTAAAATAAATTAATATTACTTAGTAGGAGTGTTGTCCTGGGTATCAAAAATGAGTACTTCGGATGCTACTGAAATTATAGAACATTGATAATATCATCTAACAAAATATATGTAAATAACTATCTACGATTATCAATATATTTTTAAACTCAAGGTTACAATTATATTACAGAATAATACTAAATAATAAAAAATACGATTATCTATATTCTAGAACCCATATTGAAGACGTATTTTTTATATTTAAGGAGGTAGGACACGACAGTATTTTCGTCCAATTGAGCAGTCTGACTGGGGAAGTACTTCCGCCCTACAGAATACCGCGGCCATAATGAGTTAATAACCCCGTGTTGAGTTTCCGGCGGTGAGTAGAGTAGCCAGAGCTCACTGGAGAGTCTTTGTGCTGTCAGTGGGAAGACCAAAGACTATTCCAGTGACCACCGTCGCCCTAAGACGGTAGTATAGGAGAATTTGGATAGCTTCAGGTGTGGCCCGGTGGCTCAGTGGTCAGAGCATTCCCCCTGTAAGGGAAAGATCGTGGGTTCGAGTCCCACCTGGGCATTCACTTTTTCCTATCTTAATCGATTTGAAAAGTTAGCATAGTAAATGCTTCAAAATTTCATTCAATTATTTGGGCGGAGTCATCAAAAAACAATGTTTAAAAATGATTGCAACATCATTCATTGTTTCCGATATTTCGTATGAATGTCGGTAGATGCCTCCCACCTCGCCCTAAGACGGTAGAATAGGAGAATTTGGATAGCTTCAGGTGTGGCCCGGTGGCTCAGTGGTCAGAGCATTCCCCCTGTAAGGGAAAGATCGTGGGTTCGAGTCCCACCTGGGCATTCACTTTTTCCTATCTTAATCGATTATTCCTGCTTTGTCTTCTACTCTGACGGCACAGAAGATCTCAATGTTTACAGGGTTGGCAGTACGACTGTGACTCCCCTGGTGTTGCACACGTCCATAGACGGTAACCACATTCCATCAGGTGGGCCTGCTTTTGCTTTGTGCCTGTCTGCCACATCAGTTGCATAAAATAAAATAAAAAATACTTAAGCCTAAACAGCATAAATACGTACAGTATAAATTCATTAACGGTTGAGAAGTGAGCTCTCGTTATTACTCCAAAGTTTCACAACACGCTGCCAAAACATAATCATGCCTTTATACGTGCCTACGTAGAAGTTAATAAACAGTGTGTTGTGCTTATGATTGAGACTGCAATATCCGCTCACTGTTACCACACATTACAAGCCAATTAATACGCACCCTTCTAAGCGAGGGTGTCGGCGCTGGCGGAGAGAAATGCCGCTAATATTCTGAAATTAAGTTAGGTTCATGTTTGGTTAGTGATGTTATTATTATTTGAGTGAGCTGTATATATATATCTAACAGGTTCGGCAGCGCGAGTGTGACGCCCCTGGTGTTGCACACGTCCATAGGCCACGGTAATCACTTTCCATCAGGTAGGCCGTATGCTTGTCTGCCAACTAAGTGATATAAAAAAGAAATTAGTGTTCTAATGGTGTTACGCAATAATCTTATTTTGAAAAGACTGGGATACGATCTCGAAACTAAGTTATTCTCAACACGAGTGCAACAGAAGGCAACAGAAATTCCCTTGCATCAAGAACAAGTTGTGCGCCAAACGGTCCACTAATATGCGCTAAATGGTTCAACGATACCTTCATTATGCGTGCTTACTGCCAAGGAGCGGAACACCTGGTAAGACTGTGTTTCTAGAAAGCTATAACCGGGAGCTCTCAAGTCTGGAGAGAACAGGTGACTTCTACCTTCGGCTATACCTTAATTTTCATCAGGTTAGATGTTTGTCAAACGCGTATCCATTACGAATAAAAATATGCGCTACCTAACTAGATATGAAGTATGAAGACAATGATTGTGAAATAAAACAAAGTAAGATTTCTGTAATAAAACTTGGTCTACACTTTTGGCTTGGTGATAGCATTGAGGTAACATAATTATAACTGTCTTATTTTCATATATCTAAGATCATTGGTGTTTAGTAACCTGTAAATAAAATAAGACAGCCCTTCACTGCTGAAGGGTGAACATTATGTTAGCCGATAAGGTTTAGGTACAGCTTAATGGCCTATTATCCTGAATAGAATAGGTCGATAAATAGGCTGTGTTGAAGTAACTCGTAAGTATATTTTCATACCCTCCGTCTTTCAACACTAAATATTATATTACACAGTGGGTAGAAACAATACCGCCTAGAACAAAGCGGTTCGGAACTTTATTCCTTTAGCGCACGGCAAAGAGATGTCATGTCTACCTACACACGTGTTTCCTTTTACTAACAATTTCGTATGCTAATGGACGGTGTTATACACCTGCAACGATTTCATTCTTAAGTTAAGAGGGGTGTGATTTTAGGGTCGTCGGAATCTAGAATAATGGCTTGTATCTAATCTACCTGTAATGGGTGCATCTGCTAATCAACGGACAGGGCTCGGTATAGGTTTTCCTTTCGGATTAGGAGGTCAAACGACAGTCACTTCCGTAATAGCTAACGTATTAATACAAAACAATAAGCGGATCTCGAGCTCCATAGTGCAGTGGGCAATCGCTAGGGAACTATTCTTACAAACACAATTTTATCAATTCAAATACCACGTAAAAATGACTCACAATGCATTAAAATTATTAACCGTGTAACCAATTAAGATTCCTTTAGTCCAGTGCCCATTTGCTATTTACATAATGATATGAAAAATTATGCTGTTTCAAGAGAAATCTCTTAGCAATTTTATGGAGCGGCAGTAAATACTACAAAAGCAATATCAAAGCTAAAGCGAGTACTTTTTTGTCGTAAGACTGAGTGCTAACAACTTGCTCTTCCCATTTCGCGCTTCACCGAAACGCAGCGCGGCTCTGACTAAAGAAAGAGGTACAGTGAGTTATATCAGCTGTACAAATCACACTCCCTGGGAAATAAAGGCATAAGTTTGAATATGTCAAATTTTCTGGCAGTTTTGAATAGTACAAGTAAAGACTAAGATAGAAAAAAGAGTAATTGAGAAGTCAACTTTTTCGTAATATTCTGTGGCTGATATGATGATAATGACGATGATGATTCTGACGTAAAATAAAGGTATTAAATAATAACTTAATTTGTACTTTACACAGTTTTATTTTTATTTTTAACTTGACCGGCTTTACTTCACGGCATTATTTAGTATTCACGTTACAATTTTACGCAAATTATTATTCAATATTCGGATTTATACCAAAATTAACATTCGCTTCGTCAAATTAGAAGAACACTTTTTTGCTTTTTCGTGTGGCCTCTGACCTGGTTAAACACTTATTATGCTCTCCTGTAAATTTTAAACTTTAACCTTTAACTTTATATTATTATTAATATCACACATTAACTTTAACTTTATATTAATATCACATTATATTATTCATAACAATGCTGGCAATGCGTTGAATGCTTAAAATGCTGGAAAATATCATATGGCAGAGAATGAAAGCTTTATTGTATTAGATACACTGACTTTGTATGTGTGCTATATTATAATCTTCGGAAGTATCGGTTTAATTCTTAACTGTACAGTATGCTTTACAAGCTAGAAATATGATTTATTTCAGTGTATGCTTATAAAAAAAACATCTAGCCTAACCTATTCAAGTCGGATTTCGTAACTTTCTCAATAAGCTTATCACTAATTTTCCGTGAATACCCATCTGCCTACTCCCTCGGGGATTTACAGGTGGGGTATATATATCTAGGTAGTATTGTGTCTCACGACTGGCCTAAGCATTAGCCAGCCAGGTTATGAAATGTTGTAATAAACGTTACGGCTGAATATTCAGGCCGTTCATTGAATAGCGCCGTTTAGTTAACAGCCTAGGTAGTTAATTGAACGACTGATTAAGCTAGTTGGCGGCGACATGTACACAAATTGTGTCTGCCAGATACTTGTTTTGTTGTTAAGGGTTAAAAGAGACATACTGCACACACACAAGTTATGTGAACCTAGTTTGTAGAGATTTGACAAAACCTCCCAGTGTGCCACTAGTTTATTTCCACTTATTTTCATAAACTTGGCTATCTCTATCTATAACGAAGTCTCAAGGCGCAGAGTTGCTCAACCGACTATTTCATTAAAAACTTTACGAATAAATATTATACACCTGCAAAGTTTTCTGTCTTTGATAAGATTTACCTGTATTCTGAACTATGAGGAAGTTAGAGTCAGGCCACTAATCTAATCGTGTAATTATGATTAACTTAATTTTCTTCTATACCGTATGCAAGAAAACTTCTTCCGATATATAATAAGTTAACTCCCACTGTAAGAGTAGCTGCGTAGTGGTTTGTAATAGCTTGTAATATTTTGAGGCAAAAAATTACAAACCAATTTGAATCTAACGGAAGAAAAAGTCATTTAGTCATTTTGAGACGAGGAGGACGCCGCACGAGCCTAGTCTGGCTGCCGACGGATGCTGGGCCATCCATTAATCATCATCTTAAATGGTAGGTACATAAGTATCTTAAATAATTAAACTATTAACGATTACGATGTCAATGTTTGAGAGACGATTTGGTCCTTTTCGGATGGGGGGACCACGAGGTCCCCAACTCGTCCCCGGTACAGGGTTTCTGAAATAACAAAAAATGTTTTGACATTTGAAATTACATCGAGACTGAATTTAATATTCTGGCTGTGTTTGTAGTACACTGTTTAATCTCTAGAGAGGTTGCATACTATACAAATACTCGTTTTTAAACTGAGGGAGCTACCTCATATTTGTGCTGTACTTAAAATGTTCATCAGACGCTTTAATTACATATACAATGTAAGTCCTTTGTGTAGACAAAATAAATATCCACGTGTAATTTGACTACTTTAGAAAGACGTTCAAATTAAGTTCCGACGTATATGCTATGATAACATCTAAAGAAACAGACCTGAAGAGTCGATAGAATAATTTCTGGTTGTATCCAGGGATTTTACCGTCTGACTCTGCCAACTCAAATCTTATATTTTGAGGACCTATGCAAACACCTAAAGAAACAGACCTGAAGAGTCGATAGAATAATTTCTGGTTGTATCCAGGGATTTTACCGTCTGACTCTGCCAACTCAAATCTTATATTTTGAGGACCTATGCCAAAACAACAGCCAAGTGCGCTTTGGATTCAAATAAGTAGGGCGCCTAGTCCGTTGAAATCACGTTTGTTATATAGGAACCTGTCAATGTCAATTCCCGCTCAGTGCAATTTGTATGTCTACTTGAAATTTTGTTAGAAATTTTAAGTTTTGCCGTGAGAAAGTGTATCTAAATATGTATATCGACCTCCTAAAACCCAAATTACAAATCAATTACTTTACGCTAACTTTGGGGTTGAATAATGTCCTAGAATATAGACATCACTTCAAGAGTAATTTTATCCCAAATGGTGTTTAGTCGTCAAATAAATATAGTAAACTCATTTTATACTAATTAAATTTTATTTAAAAACATACTAAAAATATCATCAAATATCACAGTGCCAGCCAATATTATTTTTGAAATTTCATTACTAGAAACTTTTCTAAAAATAATTCTAGATTCTAAAAAGATCTGCCGAATGACAATCCAAAGTTAGGTTTCCAGCCACTGTTCATGAAGGGAGATTCAAACTTCTTGAAGCCAGCGCTGAAGTCCACGCTACTGGTGGGGCTGCGAAACACGTTGAGGTTGCCCATCGCTGAGTAGTCCTTGCGCTCCAGAAACGGAGTGTGCGCCATGCCCAGGGAAGCACCGATTTTGTTACTGAAATTGAAAGAACAATTATTTTCTTGACTTTTGAAGGCAAAGATGCTTAAGCAAAGAAAGAAACAGTAGACGGAGCTGTATTCATATTTTAATCTTATTATACCAAAGATTTTTACGTTGCCCCACTACAATCTTCGGGGTCAAAATCAACTTGCCCCTGTAACCGATACTCATGCTCATTAACAGAAAAGGCTCTAGTAAATGCTTTCATCTCGGGGTTAGATGGCACACGCTCTTGTGAAGATAAATCGTATCAAGATAAAAAATAGGAGAGCGCGTCCCAGGCTGCTAAGGGTAGAATACGAATACTACGATGATGATTGTTGGACAACCACAACTGGGTTATTATACTAACTTGTAAGTGTAGTCAAGTCCTCCACCAACAGTATTGAAGTTCGGAACATTTGGAATACTGGGCATATTCTTGGAGACGAAGGCATTTGCACCGACGTTGTGCATCCCATTGTTAAACAGTGTAGCGTGTCCTGCACCTGTCAGCTTAGAACCAAACCCGGGTATCGACTCTTTCATCACTGACAATCCGTGACCGTTGCTGGAAATCAAAATATAATTAGATGGAACACAGAACTAATCAATTGATGAAGAATCCTGGAGACAGTAAGTTACTACTTACGCATTATCATAACTTAATCCAAAGCCTTTTGAAGCCAAGTTCATCTGGTCGTTAACATTCACACTTCCAAGTGCGCTGAGGGCATGCTGATCGTTACCAACAAGTGGGATCTTGGCACCGAGTCCAGCACTTCCATCTCCATTGAGCGTGAGGCTGCCTTGCGCCTGGCGACGTGCTCTAGTTCTTGCTAAGTAACCTGGGTGTTGGAACTCAACGTCTTGATCTTCGTTATATGCCGGAAATGCCAACTCTTCAACTACTCCGACTGGTTCATCTTCCCATTGAATGTGCCTGGCGTTAACTCCAACTAACAAGACAGTGGCAAAGAAAAACTTTGTGGAGAACATTTTGGTATTTTGTAAGGTTTAGAGAGTTCTTTAATGAAGTCAAAGTGTCGAATGATATGCTTTCAAGTTTGAAAGCTTTTTATAAGGGAAATA
The DNA here is from genome assembly GCA_949126895.1 of Eilema caniola. Taxonomy (NCBI): domain Eukaryota; kingdom Metazoa; phylum Arthropoda; class Insecta; order Lepidoptera; family Erebidae; genus Eilema; species Eilema caniola. Next base: position 5,982,706 of record OX421460.1, on the reverse strand, counting down.
ATCGCTGGAAAGGATTCCCCGGTTCCAAAGCGATAGAATTATCATGTGAAGTACCTCTTATCATGACTAAATGTAATTGAATAAGGTTATCAACCTTACTGTGTCGAGGGTCATGTTCGGTGAGATGATTGCCGCACACGTCTCATATTTTTTATAATATTGCATCTATAGAGTGATTAATTTTCATGAGTTAAATGCGTCTCATATTACTGTGTTTTTTTTTTGTAATTTTTGAGGTATTCATTATCATCTGTGGTGAATACTTCAAAGTCTTGTTCTTCACCCTAGCGCTAATTCTAGTCGTTTCTAAAGCTTCAATATTATAATTATGTATTTGAAAAAGTATAGCGGATGTTCATAATTTTGTGAAAGGATTATATAGCTAGCCTTTCCAAACATCACAAGGAAAAATTGCGTAAAAGGAATCTTATAACAGTACTGCAGCGCCACTTACCGGGTAACTTAGCCCAACTGCAAGTAATAAGTTGACAGAACTCAATCGCTATCCAATGAAAGGTACGTGTAAACTAAGAAGGAGCAAACTTTTACAAAATGTAGCTTTGTGGCTATCTGGCAGCCTTACGAAAGAGATATCCTTGGTTCAAATCGTGGTCGTTATGCTACTGACGTGAACCCGCTACTAACACAAGCGATTTCGCTTAGTTGGACGGGTTAAGCGTACTACAAGGTAGTTATTAGTTAGGCTGCTTTACCACCAGAGATGAGGTGTGTGCAGTTATGGGCACATTTAAGGTCCACCAATCATAATGTAATTATTAATCCATTTCCTACTACGAGTCCCGCCTCCCCGGTGGTAACGTGTGATTTTCTGCATTCGGTTTCAGTTTTAGTTACACATACTCCAGTTCTCTTCAAACGATATACTTAATCACTTGTGAAGAACCGCTGAGAATAAATAACCTTTTTATATTATAAGGATAATGTTTGATTAAAGTTGATGAGGTGTCACGATTTTTTGTAGTCAAAGTGTTTTGGATGTAAGTCGATTCTTATGAATGAGACTACAGCGAAGTTTCAATTTAAAAAAAGGGGACTTATTACATTTTTACGGTAGTATGTAGATTAGTACATGATCCATGTGATGGCAAATAGACCTAAATAATGAAGCCAAATGTGTATTCCTATAAAGAACAACAACATGTGGTCCGATCCAAAGAGCTTTAACTAGGCGCGCAATATTGCGTGATAGTACCGAAGTGAGATATTACTTTATGACAATCGATTAGCCTATTGCAGTCCAATGCTGGACATAGGCCTCTCCCAATGCACGCCATTGCTCCCGATTGTACACAATGTTTAAAAAATAGAATCATCAACTTTGATATGTCACTTTAATAAGTTACTGTCGATAACCTTTTGATTAATTACTTACGCGATAATAGGTGCATTACATTTGCCGCCTATCGCTCAGGGGTCGGGGAATCCTTCTCGATGCAAACATTCATATAAAAGTGAGTGTATTTCATCTACACTTCATACCACAACTGAATTTACGAAAAACAACGTGTTCTTTACACCTAAAAGTTCAACCAAAATGGACGCAACAAAGTTAATTATCGTTTCGGTTTTGTTAGTGGGTGCAAGCGCTAGATACGTACCTTGGGAAGAGGCTTTATATGGAATCGATGGCCAAGACTTAGAGCACTTAGAACAGGACTTCGAACATCCAGGATATTCACCAAATACCCATTTCGGGTACCAGGAAGACCCAAACTTTGAGTATCAACATCCGGAACACCTAGCGAATGCTAGAGTACGTCGTCAAGCACAAGGTAGTCTCACACTCAACAGCGATGGAACTACTGGACTCGGTGTCAAAGTGCCTATTGTGGGTAACGACAGGAATAGTCTGAGTGCACTCGGAAGTGTAGGCTTAGACAACCAAATGAACACGGCATCGAGAGGCTTTGGATTGGCTTTAGATAATGTGTAAGTAATATTTATAAGGCTCTAACTTTCTTATATTAATGTTAACTAATTACAATGAGAGTATAATAAGGTGTGTTGATCTGCAGCAATGGCCACGGTCTGTCAGTGATGAAGGAGACGGTCCCCGGCTTCGGCTCCAAGTTGACTGGCGCTGGCCACGCAACGCTCTTTAACAACGACGTCCATAGAGTGGGTGCCAATGCCTTCGTCTCCAGGAACGTGCCCACCAACTTCCCCAACGTGCCTAACTTCAACACTGTTGGCGGAGGAGTCGACTATACCTTTAAGTTAGTATAACCTTTGAAACAATATGTTGAAGCTTAAAATTAATTCTAGATTAATTGTAATAAATTCTACAGTAATATAATCTCGGCACTTCATAGACACAATATTCAGATAATTATTTAATTTTCAATTTGCTTTAGGAACAAGATCGGAGCTTCACTAGGCATGGCGCACACCCCGTTCCTGGAGCGCAAGGACTACTCGGCGATGGGCAACCTCAACGTGTTCCGCAACCCCACTACCTCTGTGGACTTCAGCGCCGGCTACAAGAAGTTTGAGACTCCCTTCATGAACAGCGGCTGGAAACCTAACTTTGGACTTACATTTGGCAGATCTTTTTAAAATAGTTAATTTTCATTGTTTATTCAACAGGTCATTAGTTTCACTAATTTCAGTATTGTGATAATATCGTTTCAGTTTCTTTGTAAATTCATTGGAATAAAATATTTGTATTTAAAGATGACCTTATTTTCTTAAGAACTACTTTATGCCTGACATGTAATTGATCGAAGAACCTTATTATGAATATTCAATCCATCAATCAATTAATCAATTATCAATATTATCCTTCACAAACATTCTTATTTCATCAAAACTCACAGTTTGGTAGGTGGGACAGGCGGCACGTACTAATCGAAGAAATTAGAGTAAAGCAGCGAAATATTTGCACTAAGTGGAAATCAAACTTGCGACTTCTTACTTAGCAGTCGAACGCTCTACCGCTACACTACAGAGGTCGCCCAAAACCAAGGCAGGGTCGTTTTTATAAAATGGATCCAAAAAAAGTACGCACCAGCAATCGATTTTCTAAGAATTCAGTACTATCACACACACAAAGGGATAACGACATTCTATATATTAAAATATTTGGGGCACTAAATCCAATGTCGACTGTCATAGACGTTCGTGACAGTTGGGAACGACGGCACCGGCTTGTGATAACGTTTAAAAAATTGCTCTCGGGCTCTTTTTATATTTACGATGTATAAAATTTTAAATAAAATATATACATTAATATTATACAGGGTCACATATCGGTTGCTACATCACCTGTAGGTATCACGTTGACCTTGGGAAGAACATTTAGGATTTATGTGATCTATGGAGTGTCCCATTGAACTATTTTTTTAATGTGGAGGAGTGGAGGTTATGTCGGACTCGTACCGACTAAACCGTACGCCGTCTGTGGGTCGCAGTGCAAGGCCGAAGGTGAGGTAGCTACTGTAGCTCTCGCACTCCGGCTGACCCAGGGCCATCTCTCTCGATCTTGCCCTCTGCAGGTGGTGGGACCATGGGGTCCCCAACTTGTCCCCGGTATAGTTGCGCGCAACACGCGCCACCGCCGTTTGCTGCTTCTGCTGGGGTGTCAAGCGGCTCCACCTGTCACCCCCAGGCCCGCGCTTAGGGTGGACGGAGGTTATTCATCGACTTCCGACGCTCGAGTTGCCTCAGTTGACGGGCAGCTAGGGTCCCACTTCAAGGGCCGCACCTAACTTCCGCCGGACACTCAGTGAGCGTGTGCAGCCCCGAGTCCTCCCTCGCGTCGGAGTGATGGCACTCGGGCGTTGGCTCCTTCCTCTTCTGAAACAGATACTGCCCGATGCTCTCGTTCTCGGTGATCATCTGTGTTAGCCGGCACCGGTTAGCCGTGTGGCCTCTCAAGCCACTCCCCCATGATGGGTGTTCCTTAAAACCCAGAATTTAAAATTGTAGTTGTTATAAAAAGGACACTCCTTGTCCGCTACAATTACCTTTAAGACCATATACTGTATAGACACAGCTTTGCTAAGAAAATTGGTCCCAAAAAACGGCGTGTAAAATCAGTTTTGTATGAGTAAGTAAGCTAATGTCAATATTGTTCTTCATGGGATGTTTGTAAATGTCGAAGGACACCGAAATGGTACACATTTCGCTGTTTCGAAATGATACTTACTGTGTCTATAGAGTTGGCATATAACCTAAGGAGGCACCTTACAGCACCACACTTGTCACCTGCAGGTTGTTAAACAGATCGTAGGAAATTAATGTGGCAAAAGGGATTTCTTAACTCCGGGAACCAACCCACAAGTTTTAACATCACAATATTGATTGGTTACCGTTTTCAAACGTCTCCTAACCCTTTAACCTTGGAGTGTGACAGTTGATGTAGGGAATTAATATGTATCTAATGAAATATTTTTAGAACTTTGTAGAAAACAAAATTCCATTTTAATTATGTAGTAGAATGAAAGAGACCCTGTAGTAAAATTGACTATTCTTGTAAGAGCAGAGGAAAGGAATGTTCTTAGCAGGATTGCTGAGACTACTATAACAAACGATTAATAAAAAAGTATGGACAAAATAACCAATTATGTCGTTGCCGTTGTTTATAATAATCAACAGTTCTAAGTTTCGGCGACATTTAGCCAGTCACGGGATGGGTGGCTGCAGGACTACATTGTTATTATGTTCAATGAATTTGAACATTTGGAACATTTTGGAAAATTTTGGGTCCTCGCGAAGCCTAATAAATCGAGGTTCTAGGTACATAGTTATGTATTTATATAAATGTGTTAGTCTTTGTGAACAATAGAAGTGTGTCCATGTCTATGCATTGATGAGCTCAAATGAGCTGGATTTTCATGATGTCTATGGAATTATTACATAATAGCGTCGGAATATTAAGACATTCACTGAGGTAAAAAAATTGTGACTTTCAGCTGGTGCAGTAGCAGTTCAAAAGACCCCACGCTATACTTTCTTAGTGTGCGAAGCAGGCTTCTTCGACCCCGCCAACACTGAGAACAATAAAGGTCCATTTTCTTAGTCAAGGTGTATGGTATATAATTATTTTGTATACTATTAAAATCGGCACGAATCACTTGTCTATACAATCGTTTCGCCTCTGGATTTTCCAAATAGAAACTGAGAAATTAGCTATCGAAAGTGTGTACTTGATGAAATACGGACAAGTTTCAACTTTTAAAACTACACGAATTATTTTGTCTGATCATCAATTTTCACGTTAATGTAAACTTGGTATAACGACAACTTCAATAGTACTTTAGAGTTTTAAACAGAGTGACGGTAAATAACTGCTCTCTCTAGAAGATTACTCGTCAAAAACTCAAGTTAAGGGTCCTAAATAATTATTCTATTTACGAGTCAATATAAAAAAAATAATTCTGCTAAATAAAAATATTGACAGAAATACTGTCAATATGAAATTGCTACGCCTGTTGTTTAAATTTTAGCGCTTCATGTTATTTTAATTCAGTTGAAATTTTCAAATTAATTTTAATATACACAAAACTAAAAGAAAAATTAAATAATTATACCTGAGGTCATTCTCAGGTTGCGGCTACTGTTGCGAGTAAAGTTAAGTAAGTCTCGGACTGACTTACTGAACTGTCCCTTATGGCCTTAAAGCACCGCTGAGATCTCCAAAATCTTGTCGCCAATTCCCCGATCTTGTTATTTCTCCGTTCATGACCTGGTCAATGTAGCCTGGTGGTGTGTATGTAGATCACAAGTCTGGACTTCTTCTTAAGGTACAGGCCATGACCACTTTTGAAGCTTGAGGTGGTTTTAGGGCCCTAGTATCCGAAACCTAGCTGATATTATTCATTGCATACGACCGGCTGCAATCTTGATTTGATTTTATGAATGACTTTCGTAGATATTTATCAGCTCTATAAGAACTTTTACTGTCATAATCTTTGAGCTAACAGTCAGGCAAGCCGTTGAACCAAACGGTAAGGTAGTCTGGCCCGAGCATAAAAATGTCTTATATGAATTTGTATGTACTATAAAGCATAAATGATACTAAATATGAACTAACACTATATAACTCGTACTAATTATGAATTGCTTTAAAACCACGGCGGGAAGTAAATTTCAACTACATGACTGAATTAATAGAATAACTTAATTTTAAAATGAATATATTTTATGTTAAGTTATTTAAAAAATAATTAAAATAGTATTAACACAATACGGCAATAAACAAAAATGATGACAATCTGTTAAAAAAACCTAATTCTATCCCATAACTATTCTAAAAAGATCTGCTAAAAGATAATCCAAAGTTAGGTTTCCAGCCGCTGTTCATGAAGGGAGTCTCAAATTTCTTGTAGCCGGCGCTGAAGTCCACAGAGGTAGTGGGGTTGCGGAACACGTTGAGGTTGCCCATCGCCGAGTAGTCCTTGCGCTCCAGGAACGGGGTGTGCGCCATGCCCAGGGAAGCACCGATCTTGTTCCTGAAGCAAATTTAAAAAGTTAATAAATATCTAAATGCTGTGCTTCTGTAAACCAGGGATTATATATATTAATTAATTGCATTTAAACTTTAATATGATTCCAATTGTATACTGACTTGAACGTATAGTCGACTCCTCCACCAACAGTGTTGAAGTTAGGCACGTTGGGGAAGTTGGTGGGCATGTTCCTGGACACGAAGGCGTTGGCGCCCACTCTGTGCACGTCGTTGTTGAAGAGCGTCGCGTGACCAGCGCCAGTCAACTTGGAGCCGAAGCCGGGGACCGTCTCCTTCATCACTGACAGACCGTGGCCATTGCTGCAGAATAACATACCTTATTATACTCTCACTGTAATTAGTTAACATTAATATAAGAAAGTTAGAGCCTTATAAATATTACTTACACATTATCTAAAGCCAATCCAAAGCCTCTCGATGCCGTGTTCATGTGGTTGTCTAAGCCTACACTTCCGAGCGCGCTCAGACTATTCCTGTCGTTACCCACAATAGGCACTTTGACACCGAGTCCAGTAGTTCCATCGCTGTTGAGTGTGAGACTGCCTTGTGCTTGACGACGTACTCTAGCACTCGCTAAGTATCCTGGAGGTTGGTATTCAAAATTCTGGTCTAAATATTCTGGATAAATGTATTCCTCATCGAATCCATATGGAACTTCTTCCCGTGGAATATGTCTTGCACTTGCACCTACTAAAAAAACCACAGACACGAATAACTTTGTTGCGTACATTTTGTTTGAACTATTTGGTTACTGGCAAGAGTGGCTAGAGTTGCGGAATGATATGACGAGTAAACAAATCCTTTTATTTATAGTCGTAGCATCGGGAAAGGAATCCCCGATCCCTGAGTAATAATATTAGTATGTAAAGTACTTCTATCGCACAGTATTGTACCGTATGGCCGTTATAAAGAGCAATAGGTTATCTGAAAGTATAACAGTGTATGACATATTGTATAATGTTAAACCTACCACTAAACTTACTGATGTACACGTCCTTTCTAAAAGCTGTTATTATTCACGATCTTTCGTTTTAAAGATGTGATCTTTCTGCTATTCGAAAAAAAGTCGAGATTCAAACCTTCCGATCTAAGGGCCTTAGCCACTTTCTCTTCATCTGAATGTTAATCCCAGTCGCATTCAAAGCTTTCATTGCAGAATCTGAGGTAACCAGTCTAACAAATCTGAGGTAACCAGTCCGCTTAACCAGTATAACTGCGATTTGGCTGAACTTGACGTGAAGCGACTGCCACCCTGACCTCAATATCCCGTTGTTGGACTTCTTAGGGCGCTAACAACCCGTAGCATCTGCCATATATATTTGTATGGCAACCGGGACCAATGCCCTAACGTGCTTTCCGAGGCACGATCCGACCTAGGTATATTCATGCATACAAATATTTGCACTGAGCGGGAATAGAATCCACGCCTCCTGCGTAGTGGCCGCTTTCTTTACCACTACTCTATAAAGGCCGTTCAGCCACTGAACAAGATAAAATTAAAAATGGTGATGATAAGCTATGCAATAGAAAAAAAAACTAAATTTATTATATTTTATACAATAGACAAAATTTAAGTCTTCGTGCGATCTGGTTTCCGAATATCATCTCTTTTTTTGTTAACGTTTTCCTCATATAATTTCATAAAGATCCTTAATCTTATCGGTTCTTCCCAAATATCATTCATACGGAATATATTAGATACGTCAAGAAATGACGGCACACTTTGGGGAAGCACCGACACCCTGTTCCAACGATAAATTCTTTTCATACTTCTTATTTTTTAATCAACTCTTGATTTCATTTAATTAGACTATGTATCTATAACTATTGATCTATAAACAACTTATCCTTTTACTCCATCCAGCCTGTAAAGTATGTTAATGTAGTTAAAATAACATATAAATTTATATGGCTAAAAGGCAGTTTACTTTGATATAAAAACATCACTTGGAAGTTTATTGTTATCAAAATACCGACAAAATAAAATTACGGTAATCTAAATGTTGTGCTTATTGTAAATGTATTGAAGGGGATATGTATATATGAAATACAAGGAAGTCTGAAACTGGATATTTGTAGGCAGTATATTTGAACTGTTAAAAAGCAACACAGCAGCATGACATCAGATTTTTGTTTTTGAATCACAAAGGTAGCAAATACTAAATGCCCGGTGTACAAATACACGTAACACCCAGTGCGGTGTCATTCGCACGTTGACACACTTATGTACGTGCCGGCTTAGTTTTTAAATGGATGAAAGGCTTTTGGAACGAGTTTTAATTGGTGCACTCTTGATGAATTTGGGAATGTTCACTCGTGATATCAATATACCAACTCAAGTTACGTGTATTAAGGTCATGGTTTAATGATAATCAAATACGTTCCAGATAGCTATGCTCGCAACTGTACACTGCAGTTCTGAAATTTAAGCCTTGGCTATTGTGGTAACATTAAAAATCAGCACCATCTCGCTTGTAAAGCTGTACATATAAGTATATGGAACTACTACTTAAACATGAAGTATTGCAAAGTAGTAATTTTAAAGTAATTTTAAAAAGTCAAGATTATTAGTCTATTTTTCAATTCTTTCGATGGATTTTTTTTTACATTTTGAGGTCAATTAAAATCAACTTCTTTCGCAAGCATTAACTTTGGAAGAAGTTGATTGACCAGGTTAGCATCAGTTGAATCGAAAACCACCTCAGGACAAGTTAAGGGTAGTCTAAAGTTTTATTTCATTGCCTAAAACTCTTACTGTAGATATGTAACTGTCTGCTTGAGTGCTGTCAGCTCCATACCTAAATATTACAGGCCCTGAGAAAAATGTCGGTGTTTGCCCAAGGGTTCACAGTATTGCAATAGCTTTCCGTCATTAGTTATTTTGTAGTAATGGTTGAACAACAAATAAATAAATATAAATAAAGTCACAGACTTCCACGGATATCAGATCGGCTGTGCAATTTCAAAACCTAGTAAGTGACATTCACATCTAGGTACTATAAACAAAGTGATTTTGCATTTTACAGGTTAGGTACTAGACTTTAAAACATATGATAAACTAATTATTTGTTACCTATATTTTCTTCTATTAAAGTGTTTTTCAATAATGAAGCAATTGCTTAACGGCAATATTGTAAAAAGTAAAAAATAGATGAAATTAAGAAATAACGTACCTAACAAAATGTCTCGTGTCCAATACTAAGTTTTGAAATTGCATAGCCGAGATATCTGTGCAAACTGTGGAAAGAGTCCTCTTCAACTCCTCTCCTCTTTGGGAGGAACGCTTCCTCTCTAATAAAAGATACATATCAATGAATTTATGCTAGAGGCAATGAAGTTGTAATAGTACATTTAATAAAATATAAAACCGACCTATTACTCCATAAATCAAAATAAAATTGTAATAGTATGTATTGTAGTGTACGTAGGTGGTTCGGGCAATTATGAGAGTCGATCGATTCCTGCCTGATATTTTGGTTGCAGATCCAAAGTGCTAAGTGCCCAGTTTTCAGTTTCAAGTTCGTTGCGTGGTAACAAATTGGTTATTAGTAAAATACAAAACATTGATACATCTCTGACGACCCCTTCAAGCATATACTCTGAATACATAGTAAAGTTTTTAAATGTTATTAATAGAAGTTGATACCTCATCCATCATGACCCGTGACAAATCCGAGTGTCACGTAAACACGTACCCTTATCAATTGATAACTTCTAAAGGTACTTCACATGATAATTACATTGTAACAGGGGTTTCTACTTCTGCGATAACATCTCATACGAAAGCTTTCAAACTTGAGAACATATCATTCAACACTCAAATGTCTTTGAAAAGCAATATCAGTTTTTTCGGAACACCAAAATGTTATTCACCAAGATTTTCTTAGCCAAGGCTTTAGTCAACGCCATGCTCATTCGATGGTATGATGAAACGGACGGAGTTGTTGAAGAATTTGCTTATCAGGTATATAGCGATGACGAAGACGTTGAGTTCCAACAGCCAGGTCACTTAGCAAGAACTAGAGCTCGTCGCCAAGCACAAGGCAGCATCACGCTCAACGGATATAGAAGCGCTGGACTTGGAGCCAAGATCTCACTCGTTGGTAACGACCAGTATGCCCTCAGCATCCGTGGAAGTAGGAATTTTAACGACCAGATGAACTTGGCTTCAAAAGGGTTGGCGTTTAATATTTAATTGAATTTAAGAAAACAATTATAATTTGCAAATATTTAAGTTGAAGGCAATTTTTTACATTATAATGATAATGTATCAAAACCGATAATAATTTAATTTAGAAAATATAGTTTTCCTGCGTAAAAACAGAAAATCCCTATTAAAAATGCTGCATCATTTAAAATTTGCCATTGGCGGAAGCTAGCCTTTAAACAAACTTAGAGAGGTTTCTTCAATCAGTTTCCTCAATTTCCATTCGGCTGCCACTTCCCATTAATTCTTAGTCGCAAAGTAATGGCGATGCTTTTTAAACGAGTCCATTACTGAAGTAAAGGTTTTCACTAATCTTATAGCCATATTTGCGTAGGGCCTTCGATGAATTTATTTCGCCACTGGATAATTTTTTTTTAAATTTATTACTTCAGTAGAACTTTTTGTGATTCTTTTAAACTCTCGCGTTCCATGATATATAATTAAGAGAACGGAACCCTAGACGAGCAAGTCGGCGATTGCAGAGCACCTGCTAAAAGCAGGCACCAATCACTGGATTGAATTCCACCATACGCAAGTCCTCTCCAAAAAATGTCACTTTAAACATAAAATTTTCATTGGGAAGATGGTTTTAAATTATCTGCAACATGGAATCCAGTGATAAAAAACATGCAGCCTCGCTTTTCTGCGCAGTTGGATAGACTCTGTGAGTGTGGTATGGGACGGTACATGCCGAAAAGAAAATATTGAAAATGTGCGGGTAGATGAAGAACCTACTACCTCACAGATTCGAAGACGGCAGGCGTGCACCGCTGAGCCAGTCAGCCTGTGACCACGGCCGGTGTAAACAGGTCGAAACGTCAGGCAATCAAAGGTATGTAAGTACCTATACCATGATCGCGTTAATTCCCGTTCTCTTAATTATATATTCTTAATTTAGCTGTGGAGTGTCTCACCTGCAAGCACCCACTGATTAATGGACGAGGCTCTGACGTTGGTTATCCTCAAAATATCGAGAGTTCATGCAGTAATCGCACCCATAAAGCTATATCGGTAAAAAAATATTTATTTGATCAACGAATTGTTCCCTTAAGAGAGAAATTTACAAAATTAATTTATATCTAACAAAATATTCAAAGGCATTCAACTACAACTATAGAATAGAATTTATGTTAGTAGGTAAATATTATAGCGACTTTCGTGAGAAGGTAAATAATATTATCCGAATTCCTCAACGCTTATTTTAACAAATCAACAAGTTCGAGTCCAAATAACACAATAAGTAGATTAGTTTAATTTGTGTTGTCCCTAGAATCTAACTTCGCAATCCTATCCTTTCTTATCCTTAGTATATAATTCTTAAGAAATGGTATTGATGCAGATTCTTTGACATGTTCCGGTAATTAATTATACAGTCTAACTCCTCCATGTCTGATATTTTTCTTGCCATATGAAGTTGGCCCGAGGATGGCCAGACCGAGAGGGATGGCCATGGGTCAGCCGGGGTGCGAGGGATATGTCGCATGACAACCCCACCTTCGGCCTAGCACTACGACCCAAAGACGGCGGCTCCGGAGGGGTGGGGATACGTGGGGATTTCCCGCACATAAAAAAAGTCATATGAAGTTCTGACTTTGGGTACCTCCAAGTTATTTTTATGAAGTGCGTTATACGTATGCCTCTTTTGTTGGAATGTGGGTTATGAACGTATGTTGGTGGTCATTATTTTCCGAATGATCATGCATGTGTGAAAAGTCAATAGCTAATAAGTAATTTACTTTTTTTTGTATATTAATTCAGTAGGTGACAAGTAGTCAAAATTAAGCAAGATTTTTATAATTTTATTTTTAGTTCTTTGCAACTGTTGCTGGTTGCTTGTTGCAACTTGCCCCCATAACTGTATAAGTGAAACCTAAAAGAGAAGGACCAGTAAGCGAACTCAAAGCTAAAAGCCTTGGTAACAATTGGGAACAACTATGTGATGCTAATGATGATTCTCCATTTTTCCGAGTATTTGCTTCTCACTTATGGATTTCAAGATGTTTTATTGCCTACTTACTTCCTCAATAAACAAACTATGAAACGAAAAAAGATGTTTTCAAATGGTACTTATAAAGTTGACTTGTTTTTTCTTCTGGACTTCAATGGTAATAGGTATAGCGGACTCGTACATGCTACTAAAATTAGAAGTTCCTTTATAACTCTGTCTGTGTTGCCAAGGAATCAGGTCCTGAAGCCCTAACTGACTTTGAAAGCCATTATTTGCGAGACCGATATTTTTTCGGAGATCAAATTCACCCTTTGATATAGAGACGCACACGAGAATATGCAACTGTGTCCAGTTGCATATTCTCGTGTGCGTCTCTATATCAAAGGGTCTCACACCAGGCCTTTTCCTGTTATAACTAAGCCCAATACCCCTAGCCAGCGTAGCCAGACTAAATTGCTTGTGTTAGGAGTGGGTCCATGTCGCTCCACTCCCATACTCGGTAAGTCATTTACTCAGAAGTCATCTATACTATTATATAATTGTAAAGTAGTCGTGTCTGTACATTGAAGATATTTAAAAAAAAATACTTGGAGTCTATCTATACTATTATATAATTGTAAAGTAGTCGTGTCTGTACATTGGATGTATTTGAAAAATAATACTTGGGGTATGTTATATTAACGATACTGAACACGAAAATATATTTTTTGGAATTCTTGTACTATTATATAATTGTAAAGTAGTCGTGTCTGTACATTGAAGATATTTAAAAAAAAATACTTGGAGTATGTTATATTAACGATACTGAACACGAAAATATTTTTTTTTGATATCGTGTCTGTTTGTCTGTTTGTCTGTTTGTCTGTTTGTTCGCGATGGACGCAGAAACTACTGAACGGATTTCGATGCGGTTTTTTTTGTTAGAAAGGGCTTGCTCAGACTTAAAATCTTACGTTAGTTTGATCGCAATCGGTTGAGTAGAACCAGAGATGTGAGCAATAATGTCGCTTTTTTGCTTGAGATTATTTTTATGGTAGATTTTTTATAGCTTATCATATCTAAGCAACTATGTGAATAAATAGACTTTATTTTTACATACACAATTGTGTATTTAAATTCGTATTTAATCAATAAATTAAAATTTGAGATTTTATTATTTAGTTACAAAAATGCAACTAGATGGCGATCACGCATTTTTAAACAAGGTATGGTTTCGTTCACAACAGAGGTATATAACAAAATATATTTTTTAATTCTATAATTTAGTTACATCAATACAACTAGATGGCGATCACGCAGTTTTGAACAAGATATAGTTTCGTGCACAATAGAATATATAAGAGCTATCATTTCGATTCCTAAAAAATGTTTCGGATTTTCACAATTTCATTTAATATCCTGAGTCTTCTTCTTCATCCTAGCATTAATCGCAGTCGCATCCGAAGCCCTTTACCTTCAAGGCGAGGATCCACTTTAACCAGTCTAACTGCGAATTTGGCTGAACCTATGAAATTTCCCGTGAATCGACTACCATCTGACCTCTACAACCCACAGGCGATATCGAAGCATTGCATCTGGCTGGACCAGTTGTTGGACTTTTGAGGGCTTCAACTACCCGTAACGACTGCCATACAATAGCTGTTCGTACCTATGACAACTGAGACCGACGGCTTAACGTGATTTCCGAGGCACGAACAGACCAATGCAAATATCCATATTCATGCATACAAATATTTGTACTGAGCGGGAATCGAACACGCACCTCTTGCGTAGCAGCCGCGTTCAGTACCGCTAAGCCACAGAGGCGGTCGACCCTTAACATCCTGCGTAATTCATACTAATATCATAACATAGCGAGTCTGAAACTCTGTATAAAAGCTGTTAGACTGTGCTAACATTATAAATGTAAAAGGAACCCTGTCTATCTGTCCGTTACCTTTCACGCTTTAAACGCTGAACTGAACCGATGTTGATGAAATTTGATTAGAGTTTAAGAAAGGACATGGGCTGACCTTTATAGCCAATAAATAAAATGTTAACTAAGGGAATAAAAAAGAGGCACTGAACAAAAGTAACTGGTATTACAGCTGTTCTGGTAGAAGTCGGTGCATAACCCGAGAAACCATATATAAATTAATTACATCATAGTACTTCAGGCACATTAAACAATGTTGGCACCGACTTCTAACAGTGTTTCTTGAAGTCGGTTTAACTTTATTATTATAATTTTATTTATTTTACCTTTATAGTGTGTAAGTATCTAGCCGATTCATCGTTGATCATTTGCTTAGTTTGTTATTTGTTTTTATTATCAGTTTAGCATCATGATTTTAGAGGCAAATACTCAAATTATGTAAAAGCAATAGGAACAGCATCTTTGCCTACATTTTGAGGATTTCCATAGTTTCCTAGATTCTTACTCTCTGGATTCCGCCATCTGATTCTGACTCCCTTGACCAGGTGCCACCCTTCTCTTTCCAACAAAAAAAAATATCCGTTACGCAAATTTATGGCCTTAACATATAACGGTTCTTCGCCTATTTAGTTACCATAGTAGTAGAATTCTGAGAAATCCTGCTACATGAATTCATATTTTGTGGTAGTAGCAATGGGTCCCTATAACTCAATTCCTGCTGGCTTCCCTTTGCATAGATGGAAGAGACGTTTAAATTCGATAAACTACATCGAGTTAAGAACTATGTTCCACCGACTTCCATTCAGAAAAATTTCACCCTTTGCCACTCTTTTTCATCCTAGCGTCAATCCCAGTCGCATCCGAAGCTTTACAATTGGAGTCTAGGGTCAGCTTTTTACCAGTCTAACTACGGATTTGGCAAAACTGCGATATTTTCTGTGAAGCGACTGCCACCTGACCTCCACAACCCAAAGGTGATATAGAAGCATTGCAGCTAGACCAGTTGTTGGATTTTTGAGGGCCTCAACTACCCGTAACGACTGCCATAGATGTTTGTATGACAACCGGGACTGACGACGGTTTAACGTGCTCTCCGAGGCATGACCAGACCAATGCAAATACCCATATTTATGCATACAAATATTTGCGCTGAGTAGCGGCCGCGTTCACACACTTTGCCAATGTTACGGCTTTACTGGGGAATATTCTCCCTACCAGAGCCACTGAGAAAATGTACTTAAGGCTGATAAATTTCACTGCACTAATTTACACAATGTATATTGATTAATATGCACGTGCTGTAAAGTATTATTATTAAGTTGTATTTTATCAATTGTTACAATACTGAAATTTTAATAGAAAGCTCCTAGACATTCATTTTTTCAAAACGAAACAACATGATTGCTACCACAAACAAAGTAGGCGCTTTTTCCTGTAATTTTGAAGTTTTATCTCAGGTTATTTCGTTTAATCATTCATTATTAGTACGTTACATTTTAGGCATACAAATACTATAAGTTACATTAATATTTTGTCACAGTTATTCTAAAGACATAGAATATGTCCGCATCTGGATTTTTTTCAAAAAGGCATTCAGGTATTGCACAGCTCTGTAAGTAGGGCTACTCTTTACCAAAAAACGCCAAGCTGGTGGGCAAGTCCAGAGCTAATTCTGTCGCCGTCCAGCGCCACGCGTGTATCTGTCCGGCACATAGAAGTGGATACATTCACGACCCGAAGGGTTGTCCACTTTAAAATTTAAATGCAAATAATAGTACAAGACGTGCGCTAACTCCCGCCTAAGTCGTAATGTATCAAGACCAACCACCCCTGATACGAAGATGGACGGGTAAATAAATGGATAGGATCTCGGCATCATTTACCGGATTTCTTCGATATGGGATCCTTCTGAAAGTATACGCTATCCAACACCATAAAAATTACTAAATTCCGTTTATCATTCAACGAATCGCGAACTTCCTTTTGAGTGAAAATTCATCAATGAATAAATCCTGATGAAATAGATAGCATAAGAGCTTGGGAAAAGGTATAATGGAGTAGAAAAGAGAGACAACTGGGCAGAAACAAGGTTAGGGGCAGAGATGGGAGCAGAGAGTAGAATAGAGATGCAAGTTAGAAAGTCGAGTGGATAGGCAAGTTTTTTAAATGTTTTTTGATGTTTTTGATTCTAGACAAATGTGTACATTCGTTCATATTTAGTCTTAAGCAATCAATCTTTGTATTTTGACATTTCAAAATGCTGCAATGGAGTTTGTTGCTCCACTAGCGCCTAAGAAGCGGTGGTAAATTTAGTTTTAAGCGGAATTTGACGGCAAAAGATGTAATCACGTTGCACAATTTTGCGAAATAAAGAATTTGAATTTGAAGTAGGGAGTCGAGTAGAGAGGCTATTAGAGAAGTGAATGGGAGGCAGGTGGAGAGGCGAGTAGAGAGTCCAGGACAGAGTTAAGTAGAGTCGAGTAGAGAGTGAAACAGGGATGATTAGAGAGGCAAGTAGAAAGTCGAGTAAAGAGTCAAATAGAGAGGCGAAACGAGTGTCTATTAAGCTCTCAATGCTCGACTGTGCGCTAAAATTTACGACACTACGCGATAAGCAACATCCACGCGGGCGAAGCCGCGGGCAACAGCTAGTTTATACTATATACGTATATAGTATAAATGACTTCTTCTTCATTTAAATAGTAGTAAAATATGATATTTATTACGATGATAATAACATGATATAGCTTTCATCCCCAAAATAATTATTCAAATGAAGGTTATATAACACCAGGGCCACCCCTATCGCTCAGTTAATCGTCTAAAAGGTCATTTAGAACGAAAGCGTCAGGCAATTTTCGTTTCATTTCCAATTGTTTCCCTCAATAAAACTCACAGATGGATTTGTTTGAAACATTTGTTTAAAACTTTACCCATTTTGGAAGTTCAGTTGCTCCGTTGATGTTTTGTTATTATAATTAACTGCTGTTGAAAATGGAGGATTTATAAACTGACTGTAGGCCGTGACTTCGTCGTTTTGGGGTTCCATACTCGAAACCGCAATTTAGGCTACTGAAATTTTGACTGAAGATTTTATTTATGGAGATATAGTTTTCTTGTTATTTTTTGTCAAGCGAAAATCCCCTCAGATAACGACTAGCCTAGCCCAGACAAGCTACAGAGGTGCATACTACGCATTTTACAAATCCTATTAATATTTTGAATGTGAAAGTTTGTGAAGAAGTTTGGTTATTTGTTTTTTTTTATACCACTGAGGTGGCAGACAAGCACACGGTCCACCTGATGGAAAGTGGTTACCGTGGCCTATGTACGTGTGCAACACCAGGGGAGTCACACTCATGCTGCCGACGATGCGAGTTTCTTTGCCGTGAGCGTTGAAGATAAAGCAGGAATAACATTTGGTCTTCCCACTGACAGCAAAAAAATACTCCAGTGAGCTCTGGCTGCAATACTCGTCGCCGTGAACACAACACGAGGTTATTATGGCTGCGGTATTCTGTATAATAAAGCTCAAAATCGGTCCTGGCTGCAATTTGTAATAGGTTACAGCCTAGAATAATACACAGGCTTCTTTTTCCTGGAGGTTTGAGGACGGGATCAGAATTCATCGCGGTACAGTCGTGGGGAAAAGCTGTTTTTGAACTACCTAGTAAAATTAATTACGTACTAAAAATATTTTTATGTATTAGTTTTGTTTCGTACTTTTTTTTTAAATCCTATACACATAGCATACACTAGAATCACATTAATAGCTATCCTAGGATTCATTGACAAGCGAAACCACAACACTGGAAGCGTTGTCATCTCTTGAGTTGACCACTCAAATCAATGCTTCATTCATCAAACGAACCAGATGTCCCACAACACTACTCAACAAAATTCATCAATCTATATACAGAGGCGTTAACCCGAATTGTTTCATAGGCAACCCTCTGTGACGATTTATCTCAAAGAAAAGGCCTAAAAAATTCACATTTCACGAACGATTTAGGGAATGTCACTTGATATCAAAATAAATAGGCCTGTACTTTAGAACCTTTAAGCTCTTTGCCCGATTTCAATAGAGGACCGTTTTATGTACATGCCCTTATAGGATTGGTGCTGGGATCTATACTTGCAACCTTATGATCGCTATAGCTGCTTAAATTTACATAGTTCAGGAGCTGGTTGCAAGGTTTAACATCCTTTTGTTCTACAATAAATGCAAGGAAAATGGAAAGTAAAGCTTATAGCTATAAATTACAAAGACACAATTTGAATATAAATAGTATATCGTCTATGGAATTTTTTTCTAGTATTTCTTTGTTGTGTAAACCTTAGAAATGCAAAGTTACTACAGTTTATTGAAGTTATCGCCAAAAGAAATATTGAGATCTGCCAGGGATGCAAGGCATTCCTTTCTTAGGTTATAACCTGGCCGCACAATTTAGAATCATGCGTCGCTTTAACCTACATTAGTAATAACATTATTTTTGAAATCAGGTAAATGAGCAGTGTGCTTATAAGTCAGAGAACACTGTAACCCTTTAAATTAGTATTTTACAAAGTCTGCAAAGTTTGTAGACATTTAGGTATGTTTAATCCATTTCACGTCACCTATAAAAGGAAGCTCTTGATAAAGTTGTAGAAAGTTCTAAATTAAAGGGAAGTACTTCTATTTTCAAACCGCAGTATTGTAAATATTGCAGAGTTCATACGATGGAGTATATACTTAAAGTGTAGTTAATTCATGTACAGCCAGCATCAGTTCGATCTTGTCTGGCAGGGTGCTCAATTGAGTACTTCGCTGGTCAAGATCAATGTAATGCTGATTGTATGTAGTGGAAAAAAATAACACGGTCGAAATTAAAAATACATTTCATTTTGAAATTCTTGCAGAATACTTCCAGACTTAAGCTTACCATCAGGCAAAAAAAAACATTTAGATAATAATTTCAATAAAATTACTTTAGTCGTCTCTTGAGCTAGTTTACGGGATTACGTAACATTTTAGATGATCCTTATATCTGCGTAATAGGGGTCACATTCGTGGTGTAAATGTTTGGAAAAACGTGGACCTTTTTGGCTTTGTTGCGGATTTTTATCGTGACGTTAAAGGTTTTTTTATTTAGTGTGATATCGAATCGTCCAGTTTATATAGACCTATCTCCTTCGTCACATCAAGTGAAACTAGAATTTATTTCTTAGAAAAGGTGCAAATATCGAGTTACAAGAAGTGTGAAGCTACGGTGGTGCGTTGTAGCGATACTTTTATACGACCTTTTAGTCAAAGAAAAAGGCTTAGATGTTTCCTTTTCTGATAATGTACAGAGATGGCGTTGATGGAGGGACGTGGGCATTAATTTGTTGCAAAATGGAGTTTGACGCTATTGAAAGTTGGGTATAAAGGAGGCCATCATTACAGACGGTTGGTTTTGATATAAAAGCAATGTTGGTTCAACATAAGATCTTATTAGATACCTGCGTAGACGACAGTGAAAGCAATTTTAGGAAAATTTTGTTTCTACGGTACATTTTTTTCTTTTTCAAGGTTGTTTTCGAGTCATATAAAAATCATGGAAATGTTAAACAATATTTAAATAACTCTCTCACGTGTGGTGTATTTTTTGCAGCATTTTATTTGTTTATAACAAGTCAATATTAGTGGATTTGTAATAGTAACTGTAGAAGTAATAATCCTGACAGACGTGTTTCTTTGTGACCTACTGAATAAAGGTATTTGATTTTTTATACTTAGTCCGCTGACTGTACTACGCTGGATGGTAAGCAGCCAGAGAGTGAAGTCACCATTATAGAAGCTCTCTAAACTAAATTGGCGGTCCGTACTAAGACGGACGAAAAGACATCTGGCGAATCCTGTTGAAGAATTTGGAATAGTAAGAAAAAGATAACGCGTGCCCTACAGTAATAATAAGCTAAACAATATGTCTGAGAAAGAAAATATGGACAGTATTTGATTGTTGAATAAAAGGTTACTTTTGAATTCAAGTTCCATTTTTTATACCTAGGTACATTGTAAGATCTTTAATGTTAGCCCTCTAGCATATTGTTCCTGTATTGAAGTGCAATGCTGTTTTCTAGTTCTTTTCGGACAGATTGTATTTTGGTTTCTTAATGTTTCACAAATTACGCTCCGTCGCCTTTTTATTAATCCCTAGCCGACATTCCGAGCATTTGTGGTGGTATCGACTATCGGTATGTGGTGGTAAAATATGCCTCTTCTTTTCCTAAAATATTAGGTTGCACTGAGTAGAAAGAAAGTTCCCTTATATTTAGCGATCCACGCATGATAAAACAGCAACAGACTAAAAGAAATTCAATATACTTATTACATAACTGAAATATAAAAGAGAACATATCGCTTACGCTTCGTGTCTAAAATTGCTAGTAGCATTGAATCAAACCGACAAAAGATTTGTTCACATAACTGTGTAGTGGATAAGTATGGTTAGTAGGTAGATAAATAAGAAAAGGTGTTTGCACTTGAGTTTGTTTGCAGAGCAATTGTTATGAGTATTTGCTCAATTTACATTTGTGTGGCTTCATGTATTCGCATAGTATACAGAGCAGTACCTATACAGAGCACGGGCCTAGGAGTGACGGTTAGGGCTAGCCATCACCCAGAAACAACACCAGATTGGCGTAAAGTCATGTTTTCACACACTTTTTACCAAAGGACAGGGAAACATTTTCAGCTTTAACTGGGTTTTGATCCGGTGAGGTGGGGTAATAAAGAAGCTAGGACGCGAAGGTATTTTCGTCTAATTGAGCGGTCCGACTGGGGAAGTACCTCCGCCCTACAGAATACCGCGACCATAATAATTTCGTGTTGTATTCCCGGGGGTCAGTAGGGTAGCCAGAGATCACTAGAGAGTTTATGTGCTGTCAGTGGGAAGACCAAAGGCTATTCCCCATTTGTCTTCTACGCTGAAGGCACAAAAACTCTCCTTGTTTACAGGGTCGGCAGACGAGTGTGATTTCCCTGGGCTTGCACACGTCCATAGATCACCGTAACCACTTTCCAGCAGGTGGGCCGCGAGGTTTTCTCCCAAGTCAGAGGTAAAAAAAAAAGTCCGGAAGCATTTTCGTACGTGACAAAAGGGTACAGCCATTTTTGAGTCTATCTGGTTCCTGTGGGTGACCACGGCCCAGTAGAGGTGGCATAACCAGATAATAGACAGCGGTATATCACACAAAGGAGTGAGGATCTGTTGGTGCGGATCGTATTTTTTGGAATTGATACCATGAATGCTATTTTCCCACATCCAAATGAGCCGCCTACACTACCCAAAGAAATTCGAAGTTTTCGTTCGTGTTTAAACACAGAAACAAAGGAAATTCGTGTGCGATAGGGCAAGGTCCTATCAGTTTCTAACGACGAACTATTATTAAGTGCAGTACCACAGGTATTCAACTTGTTTAATTTGATTCAGTACATCGGGAACAAGACTGAGAGTTTGGCTGAGATAGTTCGATAGCTTTGGATCGCTCTTAGTTCAATCTCAATATTAATATTGATAGTAGTTGTATGCTTCCACTAGCATAGTTTATGTAATTCATTTTTGTCAACAACAAAGGTGATTGACTACGAGAACATTTTAAAGAGATGATACTAGGGAGGAAAGATTCCTCTTTTCAAAGATTAAAAGCACTCAACCTGAAAAGTTTTTAGTTTGCTCGCTGACTGCATCATAAGAAGTATAACTTAAATTGTATTATGAATGAGTGGTAGCCGAGTTTGCAAAATGGTATAACAAAAAGTTTCTTTTGTCATAATTATATAATTTATTAATTTTATTATATTTAAAAAACACATTTTAAATACAGAACATTATGTAACTATTAATACTAAGTACAAACCATTTGGTTTCTACATTATTATGGCACGTACAGTTTTTATAATGCGTATAACACAGTACTAACATAGTTAATAAAATAAGTAAAGAGGAAATCCAGTTTTGTAATTAACAAACAATTCTTACGATCTGGAATCATTGCACAATTATGCATTTTATCAAAAAGTAACGTTTCAACTGACTTGCTAATTCGAAATGTAGCTTTCTAAACCCTTTTATGTGCTTTCTAAGGTCTACATTGTCTTGTTTGTATATAAAACCTGATCCCTTCTTTAAAATGATTACTAGTTACATCTTACTAAAAGAATTTCCTCAGTGTGAGGCCGGCGGTAGGTTGCCAAGAATTTGATGTAAACGGAGAGATGGACTTGCTCACACCAGCGTTAAAATCTAAGGAAGTTGTTGGATTCCTGAAAAGATTCAAGTTCCCAGTCGCAGAGTAATCAGTTCGCTGAAGAAACGGAGTGCGGGAGGCACCCAATGATGCTCCTATTTTGTTTCTGTAAAAGGGAAAGGCGTAATGCAAGTAAGTGAAGGAAATATTCTTGATTTCTTTGAAATACTTCATACTTATGCGGTTTCTGCTAATAAGGTATGTGAATCAGAACTATATAGACTGTCTGCTCTTGGGACACTTCCAGATAAGATACTTTTATGACCTGCTACTACATCTGCTCTGTCACGTGGGCCTAGTGTAGATTGTAATCCAATAATTCAATCGAGCCAATATCATCCTGATTGGTTTAACCAGAATGACGTGATTGAGTACCAAAAGCATCTACCACATAGAAACTCTGGCATCTTTAAAATGAGTACGATAGCTTATGTAAAGTAAGTTTAATATTTTGGGAACCATAAATTTATTTAAGTTTGATTGAACTATTTAACCTCACATTAAGTTCCAAAAACTAAAATCTAGATAAATACTTACTTGTACATGTAGTCAAGACTTCCACCAAAAGTGTTGAAGTTGGGAACCTGCGGAATGCTAGGCATGTTCCTGGTTAAGAATGCATTGGCATTCAGGTCATTATTCTGATTATGGAAGAGATTCAGACGTCCCGCTCCTGTCAGCTGGTTACCGAAATTAGGGACGTGCGTTCCAGTGAGAGACAGAGCATGGCCGCGTCTGCAAGAAACAGAACAATATAATATTATTTATATTAAGTTATATTTATCATCACACTAAAAGATGGCTTCAAGGGCTGGTTGAGGCTTGATCAAGATCATCGGGGTCAAGACACACCTGTTAATTAAGACTTAATCCTCTTCCGAAACCTCCAGAAGTAAGAGTTGGAAAACAGTTCCAGCGCGCTAAACTGCAAGCTTTGCATGCAAACGGAAATAAATCTGGGATGAAAACGATGATTGATTAACTTACACGTTGTCAAGAGCTATTCCCGCAGAAGCTGCTGAAAGGTGTCTATTCGCATCGAAGTTGACGCCTCCAAGAGCACTAAGCACATTTTTATTGTTACCAGCTAATGGAATCTTAATATCTGCCCCTGAAGTGTGATCTGATTTGAAGAATACACTGCCGAGTTGACGGCGTGCTCTGTGGTGCTCCAAGTCTAAGAAATCAGGTTCGTCGTACAGATCCTGAGCTTCATGGTAGTTCTCGAATCCATGTCTCGTTTCTTCGGGTAAGCTTGCCGCAGAAGCGGTAGCAACAAGAAGGGTTGAGAAGAGTATGATATACATGACTGCCTTCGTCTAGATGCGATTCTTGAATAATGTTACTTGATTTATTCATTCTTTTATATACGGAGAATATGTTTGAGATAAATAGGATGTAGTTCCCCGACAACGGACTTTATGAGCTCTTGTATGATAAGGAGTGTGCTTTATTAATTGTTATGTAATTACTTATACAAATGGATAATATTTGGTTATGTTTTTGTTCAGGGCAACAGCCAATTAATTAAATTAAGATATTCCTAAGGTTATCAAGCGTAAAATCTGGTATAGGGATCTATTCCATTCCATTAGTACCTAAAATTGGTGCACTAAGTATTAGGGATTCCGTTACCGGGGAATGCATATTTTCATTCATAGCATATTTCAAATAAGCTCATTTTCACTTGCAAGGATGGTAACCCTGCAACGCTACAATCAGCGTTTGACGCGTTGCTGTCCACTTTTCAGTCAGGGTGCATGCATGAGGAAGTTTATACGTACAGTATCTTAAAGATTACCAATGAATGAATTAAGCGATTATTTACCACCTTAGTGGGATAAATATGAATAACTCAATATAATTTTATGTAATTCCCATAATATCACTATTTTGATTGCGGTTAGGAGTGTATATTAGGTACATACGGTCTATTTATTTGGTCGGAATATGGTTTTATTAATGTTGTTGCCTATTATGAAAATTACGTTGCGCGCGTGTCTATATGTTGATCACCCCGTGGTAAGTATGTTTGATGTAGACATATATGTAGGTATATACCTACATACATACAGGTCCCAAATTGTAAATGTTCTTTTTTGCACACTAACTCTTAATGTAGATATTATTATACTTAAATTAGTTATATTTGACCTTATTTGTAAAACTAGTAATCACACAATGTACAGCCCTTTTTGATGAATAAATAAATTATTCCCTTTATTAATTAGAGATTACCAATTCAACAAGCCCCTGATACAATAAAATCTTAAACAGTACAAAATAAATTGTGGGACTAATTTTCACCACAGTTATACCTCCGCAGGCAAGACTATGGTGAAACTTGAACAGACCGGGAGACCAGCCGTGGGGCTAGCGTGGTGTACAGTGTTACCAACCACACACACAGATAAATGCGTGTATGCAGGTAAGACTGGTGAAATTAGTGCGTGTGGTAGGCGCAAAACTGTTATCAGATATCTATTTGAGATACCAATGGCAGCAAATTACAAACGGACATCTGCAAAATCACCAGTTTACAGGATAGCATTTTTAACGCAAAAACGTTATATTTTTTATTGACTAAATTATTGTCTTCTTATAAAAAAGTACATGTCTAGATAGAAGAAAAAGATCTGAATTCAATTATGCAAAAATAATATTTTCACAAAAATGCAGATGTCCGTTTATAATTTGCTGCCATCGATATACAAACAAAGAGATGCAACTTATAGCACCCCTTGTTTTACGCCGGGGTTTGAATGTGTTAAGTTTTGTTGCATCTTATAATGCAAAACTACAGTGCTATCAAGGAGTAGTCGAGGTTTTATTTCGTACCGGCAAAATATTGCGTTCTAAGAGAATAATTCTCACTAGAACGCACGGGTTTGATGGGTAGATTATAAAATAAATATATATGGCTTTCTCTATTGGCTTGCGGGATCTGAACGATTAAAATACGAGATCCTCGTAGAGTGTGATTCTAAACTGTTCTCGACCCTAACTTTTTAGTACAGTAATTTCAAAGTTTATGGAATACTAGACTTTTAAAGCACGTACAGCGCTACTTTTTACTGTTTCAATGCTTGTGGAATTATTTATATTTTTTATTCTCATCAATTATCTAAACAATTCCGAAAAATCAATTCAGAAGTACTTACGAGTTTTTGAATTACATGGTAGATTTAAAGTCAGTGGACCAACCTTTTGAAGTATCTAAGAACTCGAGCAGACGGTTGGCTATTGCTGTTGTCTCTGTCTACCCTGCAGGGAAAAAGGGGTGAGCATATGTATGAGTCACAATAATTCTAATTACTCTTTTTTTCCCGTGGAGTTGAATTGTACAATATCAGTACTAATGACAACCTGACGCCATTAGCTTAAGATACGAGTAAAAGGACTCCACAACAGCATCGACACGAAATATCGTTTAGGTACCTACCCATTAAAAAACGTTGCGTAGTATTAATTTGATTACAGGGAGAGTACCGCGCGGAATGGTTAGCGATATCTGAGGTCAATTAGGTCACACAATATTGTTCAGTAGGTAGTTATAGGGGAATCCTTTATAATAGGTTCAATATGTGGTTACGATAAGGAAGTGTTGTTTATAAGACAAAATAAAAGCAATTTATTTAATAATTAAAATGTTAAAATCACAGCAAAGAAAAACGTGATAATATTTATTTTTACTTGTTGAGGGCAGAGCGTCAGTAATGCACTTAAGTACATACATACCACTCGGCGGCCGCACCACTACCGCAGCCAAAACACTAAGCATCTAATTAAACATTTAATTAGGTCTACAAAGCTTTTTCAGTTATTTAAATTTTCATTTGATCAATTTAAGTTCTCCATTTTGGTGCGAAGCTTTCAGCTATTTGTTTTTTATACCTTAAAATCAGTAATCATAACAAACACATATAAACAAGGTCTTCGGTTGCAACGGCAAGGGTACCTTAGGAGGGTCCTGCTGGAGTATTATATTCTAACATTTAGAAGCAGTTGTCCGGTAGATTGGAATATTGCAACTATTCAGTACCAGTAGTCTGGTTTTCTAACGGTAGCAAACTATTGCTACTATCGTGTAGGAGTGGTCCGGTCGGTAATAGGACTAATAAAAAAAGACGGGTTGCACTCCGGGAGTGCCGGCAGAAGTGAAAACTTTCTCTTTCTTTCTTTCTTCGTTATATACAGAGAAAAAGATAAAAGAACACACCATACCATACCATACTATACCTATAATAATAGCGCCAATCATAGAATCTATCACTAATTTTCTGTTAGAAGAAATTAATGAATTACAAAAAGAAAAAATAATCACAAAAAGTAATAAATTACAAAAAGAAATAATAATCACAAAAAGTAAAAAATTACAAAAAGAAAAAATAATGACGAAATGTAATAAATTACAAAAAGAAAAAATAATCACAAAAAGTGCCAGAAGCCCAGGTTCGAACCCAGTACTATCTGAAACCATAAGGATTTACAGTCGAAGCGGTTCCCGCTAAGCCGCGAAGCTCATTAATGCACCTAACAAAATCAGTCGTCGGTTACGGTTCAAAGGTCAACTAATCCTGACGCAATTTTAACACTTTTTACCCACCCAACGCCGCTAAAGAAGTTTTCACTTCAAAAACAAAAGCCGCCGCGCGCTGCTAGGGCTATGCCGTGTCGCGACCGCCAGGGCTGCGCATCACCAATGCGTTACTGCCGTCCCGCACCTCAGTTGAATTTGAAAGCGAATCCTGGTCATCACCTTATCGACGTGAGCACACTCTAAAAATAATCAATAGAATAATAATAATAATAATTTATTTGGCTCTGAATCCTTTAAGTACCATATTAGAGGAATCAGGGCTAGGCTATTGTTTGCGGAGAGGTAGTCAGGTTGATGACCAGAACTTGTTTGCCACCAGTCTCCAACTAATGAAGCTACTGAAGGTAACGGAAACTTTTAGTAGCTCCATCAGGACGGAGTTTAGAGTGGATAAATGTGCGGTCATGCATGTAAAAAGAGGTGAAATTGTGGAATCTAAAGGGATCGAACTCCCAGATTCGCTTGTATCAAGGGCCTGATGCAGAAAGCGGTGCTCCTCGACACGGCACGCATCGTGCGGAGGTTCCTCTCCCTGGAGCCCTAATAACCGGTAGCTTGTACCAGATGCCGGCGGGGCACTATTTTTTATATTTTTAAGCATATTTAATTTTATTGTAGATGTATTTAAAAATGGAATTTATATGTATTTAATAAATAAATAAAGGTAATAATAATTTCAGTCCCTAATATTCTTTAGAAAATGAAAAATGTCTTCTATTTTTTTTGCATGCTGAAATTCCCCCACTAAAACCGCAAGTAAAATCACAGAAATCTACATGGAACAAATACTGTAACAAATACTCTAATAATAAGTATGTTTTTATTTGTAGGAGCATTACACATCGGCTTTAACAGTAAGTAGTAAATAGGTTGAAAAGTTCGTTGTTTAAAGTCTCCTGGGCACTGTTAGCGCGGCTGAACTGTGAATCACGGTAGTTGAGAAACGGCAGTACCTATTACAGGAGATAACAGGTAACATAATTTTCAGCAACTTTAAACTTTATTCTCATAGAACTTTTTTAAATTTGGTTCAGATATTTATTAATACATTATAAGAGGCGAAAGGTGTACGCCAGAATGTAATGTAAGTAAGCAATGTAAGTGAGTGGAATAGTCACGTGTAGGTAGCTGTTGGGCAGAGTATTCCCCCTGAAAGTAATTGGTGGTATTGGTGAAGGGTTCTGGTCTTCGTTTTCCGTTCTTGTTCAATCATGTCATTCCATGTACTTGTGTCATAACCCTATCGAACCCGCCTCCATTTCACTTAGTTATACCGTATTAATTAAAACCAAGCCTACTTATTTTATACAGTAAAAATTATAAATATTTTTCGAAACATTCCATCAAATTGAAAGCCAAGTCAACGAGGCGGAATCCCACGGTGTGCTACAATCATCAAAAAACGTCAGCGCTGAAAATGTTGGGGCACATGAAAGTACGCTTGTAGTGCGAATATGCGAATATTATTCCAACCGATACATTAAGCATACCGCCCGACTTAGTGCTGCGAAACGGAAAACACTGCCGCGTATTCTCTGAACCATTCGACAAATATGTCGATATATTTTTTGAAAGTGTTCCATTTTATTTTATAGAAATATTGAAGTAATTAATATGTTAACTTTGTATAAGAGTATATTGGAATATTATACAGAACATGTCCAAGTAGTTTAGTTGGTCACGCCATTCTCCCTAGGGTGGTCGCGGGTTCATCAGTCAACATCCTTGAAGGGATTTGAAATCGCAATCAGTCTGTTTTTGAGGGTCAATCTCTGTTTATTGAGCTGCCTGGATATTGGAATGGAATTCGATAAAAAAAGAAAACTATCTGACAATAACATCTGATATCCCAATTCGATGAACCTCGTATTCAAAAGCCTATGATTAGACTTAAAAGCCGTTTTATTTCATTGCGTTATGATACCGGAAGCTGGATATAAAACAATTTTACATGTTAAGGTGAAGTCGCGGTAGAATTTAGTATTTCATAAAGATGTAATTACATTTAAGGTCCCTTGTCAACGTCGAAGTGACGTCATAAAAGAAATATGGCTGATGCTTGACACGTAAAAAATTACGACTATCATAGGGCCAAGAACGTCCAGGGAATGGTGCTATTTTAGTTTGTGAAATATTAAGAAGTTGGGCTGCATGACAGGCAGATAAGTTTTTGTTGGGTTGACGTTGGGCACTCTGTCATGTTGAGGGAACAAACAGTCAGATCAATCTTGAACAGTCAGCGACAGAACGATCTTGATTATAAAGTCTCAAAATGATTTTAAAACCGCGGTATTTAGAGTTTATCAAACTATTTTATTGATTCAAATTGTATCACGGTAGCCTAGTGGCATGGGTAATGGACTGCTGAGACGAGGTCTCGGGTTCGATCCCAGGTTTTATCATGGCACACACCAATGACTTTTCAATGCTTTTTGAAGTTCTGTGTGTATTTATCGCAGGTTTATAAGTGCCCGGTTAATGGCAATAGGCTCGCCACCTTTTACATTGGGACCTAAATATAATCTGGCGAAATGTGGGTGCTAGCACCTTTGCCTACCCCTTCGGGGATATAGGCGTGAGTTTATGTATGTAAATTGTATAATTGTCCAAAATAAAGGTGTGTACCAAATATCAGAATATTCAGTCAACAGGAAGGGGGGAAATCAAGGTATTAAGATCATTTTGAGTACTTTGTTCGTCATCGCTCTAATGCAGACTGTAACGACATACACAAGTAAATAAAATTAATCTGTATTTTTGTATCGTTAAAATTATAGTATATATAGTCAAACCGTGAACATGGCTGCTGAAAAAAGTTAATAATCTATACTCTATACTATTATATAATTGTAAAGTAGTCGTGTCTGTACATTGGAGATATTTAAAAAAAATACTTGGAGTATGTTACATTAACGATACTGAACACGAAAATATATTTTTTGGAATTCTTGTCTGTTTGTCTGTTTGTCTGTTTGTTCGCGATGGACGCAAAAACTACTGAACGGATTTCGATGCGGTTTTTTTTTGTTAGAAAGGGCTTGCTCAGACTTAAAATCTTACGTTTGTTTGATCGCAATCGGTTGAGTAGAACCAGAGATGTGAGCAATAATGTCGCTTTTTTGCTTGAGATTATTTTTATGGTAGATTTTTTATAGCTTATCATATCTAAGCAACTATGTGGATAAATAGACTTTATTATTAAATACACAATTGCGTATATAGATTCGTATTTAATCAATAAATTAAAATTTGTAATTTTATAATTTAGTTACAAAAATACAACTAGATGGCGATCACGCAGTTTTAAACAAGAAATTGTTTCGTTCACAACAGAATATATAAGAACTGTCCTTTCGATTAGTACATTTTCTTATTATTATATCTCCTGTTATTTATTTATAATTGCTTTAAATTTAATATCCTGGGTCTTCTTCTTCAGCCGCGTGGTCCCCTGCAGAGTAGAATTTGGGCGAACCACATATAACGGTTCATCATCTATTTAGCTCCCATAGTGGTGAAATTCAGAGAAATCCTGATACACGAATACATATTTTGTGGTAGTGGCGAGGGGTCCATATAACTCAATACCTGCCAGCTTCCCTTTGCATAGATGGTAGAGATGTTTAAATTCGATAAACTACATCGAGGTAAGAATCGCTTTTTTGCCACTGTTGTGGCTTTACTGGGGAACATTCTCCCTACCAGAGCCACTGAGAAAACGTACTTAAGGCTGATAAAAATCACTGCGCTTATGTACACAACATATATTGATCAACATGTACGTGCTGTAGAGTGTTATTATTAAGTTGTATTTATACTGTAATTTTAATAGAAAGCGCCTAGACATTCATTTTTTGAAAACGAAACGACATAATTGCTCCCACAAACAAAATAGGCGCTTTTTCCTATTATTTTGAAGTCTTCTCTTAATTCATTATTAGCAATATAAGCTTACAATTTGCCCCAAAGCGCTTATTTGCAGTCAGTTACATAAATATACATTACATTAAATTAATTATTTATATGATAAATTTCTTGAAATCATAATTTACACATTTAGGCATACAAATACTATAAGTTACACAAATATTTTGTCACAGTTGTAGCAAAGACACCTGGCTTATAGAATATATCCGCAACTGGATCCTTTTTCAAAAAGTCATTCAGGTATTGAATAGCTCTGTAAGTAGGGTTAGTAGTTATAAAATTCCTTTCATCATTTCCGTTCGTTCTGATTTTGATACTGTGATAAACTAACAAAAAGCATAACGAACGAATTGTGAACTTTCTTTTGAATAAAATTCATCAAAGAATAAATCCTGATGAAATAGATAGACCGATTAGAGCTTGGGGAAAGACATAGTGGAGTAGAAAAGAGAGACAACTGGGAAGGAACAACTTAAGGGGCAGAGATGGGAGCAGAGAGTCGAATAGAGATGCAAGTTAGAAAGTCCAGTAGAGTGGCGAGTAGATAGGCAATTTTTTTAAATATTCTTTTGATGATCTTAATACTAGACAAATGTAAATTCGTTCAAATTTAGTCTTAAGAAATCACTTTTAGTATTTTGACATTTCATAATGCTGCAATTGAGTTTGTTGCTGCACTACTACGTGGTAAACTTAGTTTTAAGCGGAATTTGACAGCAAAAGATGTAACCACGTTGCACAATTTTGTGAAATTAAGAATTTGAATTTGAAGTAGGGAGTCGAGTAGAGAGGCTATTAGAGAAGTGAATGGGAGGCAGGTGGAGAGGCGGGCAGAGAGTGAAAAAGGGATGATCAGAGGATCGAGTAGAAAGGCAAGTAGGAAGTCGAGTAAAGAGTCAAATAAAGAGGTGTGAAGGCTTGACTCTGCGCTAAAATTTACGACACTACGCGATAAGCGACTTCTACGCGGGCGAAGCCGCGGGCAACAGCTAGTAACAAATAAATCGCAACAGAATCCGTAAAAAGTAGTTTTATATCGATGAGTGATATTTGCGTAAACTTTAGTAAAATATCAAACTTTTAGTTTTTTATTAATTGCATAATGAAGCAACAAAACGACGTTCAACTCGCCACGAGTTCGAAGTCTAATTTCAAATACCTTAGAAATATTTATGTGTGACATCGCCTCTCGACTTAACTATAATATACAAAGTTAGGTTCTCGGAATAGGGACCCTTACCCATTTCATTTCCACTGCCATTAAACAGATTGAGGCTGGGAAAACAAGAATCCATAACATTATGTCCCCGTACCAGCCGCTTTGATTGCTGGACGAAAATTCTTTTTCAATTAAGTATAAAAGTTAGTAAAATCAATTACAAAGAAATCTCACAACCAAAGATGTGAGCATTTACTTTATCAAGTAACTTTTAAATTCATTGAATGTAAATAAGGTTTAAGCGCAGATATTAATGAGGTCTTATATTAAAATAAATACCATGCATGTATGCTTGTGTGTTTAGCAGTTTCATAGTATCCTTAATTCGTTCGTATTATTATGTCAAACTGTGCATATTTGAGGATTTATTTCATGCGAGTGTAAGAGCGTTTTTACACTATCCGATACCCGATATACGATATCGGAGGTAGTCAAATGTATCCGTCTTTCACATTGTCCGGCCCGATATCGGTTATCGGAGCCGACACCACACCTTTTTTTGTCATTCCTAGAATCCCTAACCAGTTTGTGCTTTCGAGCAAGTGACCGATTTGACTTTATCGGATCAATCGGATTTGATTTTATTGGATATATGTGAAAACAGCACATGGTGGCTTTCGGAGTTCGGCTACCAGCGTCCGACACCGGATGAATGTGAAAACGCTCTAACCTGACCTATTTATATATTGTATAGGTATATTGTATGGATTATGTACGGGTATTGTACGTACTGAATGTAGGTATTGTATGTAGTGTATATTATTATGTAATCCTCTTCGTTATTATCATTTCATACTGTCCATCCAAAGGATGCATGGAAGAGATTGTTGCTTACAATAAGGCCGCCCCATTGTCAATTAGTACGTAGAAAAATTTCCATTCATTTTATATATACTTTATTTCACGCATCACTTGTGAAGGAAAAGAGAAAAGATTAAAAAAAAACTAAAATACTGACGTTGATAGTGCCCTGTAAATGCATTCCACGAGGATCCTCTATTATCATGAAACCTTTTAGGCCAGCCTGCCATGCCGTTTTAGAGTGCTTCTAACTCTTTTTCAATAAAAAAATGTTTGTGTTCGGTAAACCGCATGAAATTTTCCATATTGTACTCACTTAGATGTAGCATAAAAAAGATTAATAGGCGTGATATATATATAAAATAAATATATTCTCACAAAC
Source organism: Eilema caniola (assembly GCA_949126895.1). Taxonomy (NCBI): domain Eukaryota; kingdom Metazoa; phylum Arthropoda; class Insecta; order Lepidoptera; family Erebidae; genus Eilema; species Eilema caniola. The sequence continues at coordinate 5,948,946 of OX421460.1, read as the reverse complement.
ATAGCGGTACATTCAGTGAGGTGCATACATAAAAATCTCTCTGCAAATATAACTTTCTAGTTCCGCATTTATTACTCTCAGCATAGAAAATGAAGTATAAAAAAATCGTAAAACTTTGCCTAGGAGCATCAGTAGAGTGCTAGAGTACACTCGCGAACGCAAGTCTTAACTTTAACCGACGTCGGTACAATGGTGCACAGCGCTGGAAATTTAATTGAAGCGCCTGCCATAGGATCCGAGTTGGATTTTTTCGAGTGTTCCATTTCAGTTCGGGATACCACAATGATGTAGTTTGCAGGACTGTATTCGAAACAAAAAATAATTTTACTACGTACTTAAAAATACGTTATTCACTTAATTATTTGATTAATAATATTGATTAATTTTGTTAGATATACCCTTTCACAGATATAATAATAGCAATGCGTCAGTACTAGCAAGGTAGAGAATATGACAGATAACAAAAGACGAGGCAAACTGACTGGCGTACATTTTAAAATTAGTTTTTTTTTTCTTACTAAATCAATAAAATATAGTACGCTCAAAGATCATGTCAAATACTAATAAACTTGTGGGAATAAAAGTTAAATGTGATTCAACTGTGTATTTATCTTTTCGCATAGATATACCCACGTTTGATGTTTCAGACATACAGATTATATAATCCATTAGTCGACATTTATTTCACCCAGGGAAAAGGAAAGGAGATTTAATTTTAATTAAGAGCACTCAACGTAAATAAATGTAAATGCGAGTTTTTTTATATCAAATTTTACTCTCATTTACCTGGATGAGGTTTTTATTAACACTAAGCCTGCTTTGACGCGAAGGATTAATATCTTTTTCTGTGACTTTTTGGTTTAATAAAGCAATTCTTTAGAATTTCTTGTTTCTTGGTTCGGTTTGTGTTTCACTGTTTCTATAATTTGGTACAATTTGTCTTTTACGGTCTGACTTGCTAATTATGAGACGAAAGCTTGCGGCCCTTTATAACCTGGCCAGAGTCAAACAAATACTCTATTATAAAACCGCATATTTTTCTCTCTTTGCCAAAATTCATCCAAATCTGGTTAACTGTTCGGGTGTTATTGAGTAACAAACAACTAAGTTTTCCCATTAATACTGTTAAATAATTAACCATTTTAAGGACAGTCTCAACTCTCCACAATGAATGGTCACTATCTCAAGGATATCGCGACTAAGTTTTTAACTTAATGAAGGAGGACTCCAGAACAGGTGCATCTGAAACGTACCTATAGTTGGAACCGTTAGGTAGTTTTTTTTTTAAGTTTACAGTACAGTTCATTAATAGTTAGTTCAGTTCTAGTTACATTAATAGATTGAAAAACTTTATAAGAAGCAGTTGAGGCGAGCAGTCTTGCACCATTAGGGCTGCCATGCATTTATTGACACGTATATAAGTGCCAAGAATGTAAAAGCACCTACCATAAATTGTAGGCATTGAAGATGCTCAACTAATAAACTATGGAGCTCTTTATCATTCTGAAAGGTAATCCTGTTGCCTTTCAAGCTTGTACTTAGGAGTGTGCTCTATTACTTCCATAATTTGATTTATGTTGACTTCGTAATGCCATCTGACTTCTCAGCCCCGAGAAGAAAGCCTGCGCCAGGATCTTGTATGTCATGCAGTAGGTGAACTGGTTTACAGCTGAGCTTAGCTTGAACCCCTAAGAACTTGACCATATATATGTGTTTCCACTGCGATACCGAAGCCTGGAAACAACTAAAGATGATACATATTGAGAACACTTGTACTTTTTCCACAGTATTTATTACTGAACATGATCGGGTTCGCCGACATTCTTCTAAATAATGATAAATAACGTAGTGCTTAGTAATAGAAACGTTTATAAACATCAATCTAAACCTTTGAAGATGCCGTAAGGCGAAACCGGTCAGGTAAAAAAGTACAAGTGTTTTCCACCAAGTACATTAATCAACAGTATAAATAAAAAAAAAAACACGGGTTGCATTCCGGGAGTGCCGGCAAATGTGAAAAAATTTTCTTTCTTTCTTTCTTCGTTATATACAGAGAAGAAGATAAAAAGAACATACCATACCTTACCATAACCTATAATATAGCGCCAATCATAGAACCTATCACTAATTTTCTGCTAATTTTCTGTCAGAAGAAATTAATAAATTACAAACAGAAAAAATAATCACAAAAAGTAATAAATTACAAAAAGAAAAATAATCACAAAAAGTGTCAGAAGCCCAGGTTCGAACCCAGCACTATCTGGAACCATAAGTACTTACAGTCGAAGCGTTCACCGCTATACTACGAAGCTTCTTATCGTATCTCGCAAAATAAACAGTCTGCTAATGTTGTATGACGTCAGTCGTCGGTTACGGTTCAAAGGTCAAGTGATCCTGACGCGCGAGTTTAACAATTTTTACCCATCCAACGCCGCTAAAGAAATTTTCACTTCAACAAAAAAACAAAAAATGAAAGAAAATTCGATCCATGTCATTAATGAGGTATCTATTATTATGTTAAAGTCTTTATAAAGATACAATTCTAATTCAGTTTATAACTCGTCCAAGTTTATTGTAGGCCAATCTAACTTGAGCCCTGTGAAACAATAAAATTTTAATGCGTCTTGTCTGTCGTCTTGCAGATTATTTTACGCTCGAAGTGTTTTGAGCGGATCTGGTTGACTTCCTCTTTTCTTTTGATATTAAGCTTTTAAGTTTGCGAAGAGGCTTATGAAGGACCAACTTTGGAATGTGTTTGCACTCACCTGGAAAATTAGCTGGTATTAACGTATTTAATAAATGAAAAAAGTTAATTTAAATCGAATGAAATGCAGGGCGAGACGACTATTTATTTTTTCATATAAAGTACAGTCAGCTTCAAATCGATCTCGCCGAACAAAGTGTTAAAAATGATATAATGCCTTGATTATTCGCCCTTTCTGTTAACTGATTGTTCTTATTTTTGGTGAACACCTTCAGTTCGGTCAATAATACAATTTAAATCAAGTAAACAGTTTAATTTGCTCGTAATACCTTGGTTTTAAGATTATTTTAAGACTTTGTAGTCAAGATTATACTGAATCTGACTGTATAGTACATCATACATTGTCGACTGTACATAAACATCCGTGCTACATCCCAAAATTCATAGTCACGATACGAGGCTGTACACACGTGCTTTTAGCGCAATGTCGGCGCTTTGAAACCGTCCATTAGCGCATGTTGGTATACGGTAGTAGGTAGTGCACATCCTACGTACTAATGTCTTTCACGTGAGTGTATAGATACTGTTTGTTCAGTTAAAAACTGAATAGTTAGTGCTAAAGGATCTTTGTCGTCCTTGGTAATGTTCAGTATGTGTGGTGTGACGTGGTGTCTAGCGGTTATTTATTTATTCTATACTCCTTCTTGGTTCAGGTAGAAAGGCCCAGGAAGTCGTGGTTTGACGTTGTGGAGAGTGACATGCTTGCAAATGCTCTCACTAGCATGGAAGGATGGCGGAGTGGAGTCGAGGGACCTTCGCCTCGGATGCGATGCGATGCGATAATAGGTCATAATGAATATGATGATATACCATACCTGTGAGAAATATCTCGTAGCCACAAAGCCACCATTTGTAGGTACTTATTTCTTGTATTATAATTTGTCCATGATTCGTGTTGTTCCATGTACTATATTTTGTGTTTTGTGTACAATAAAGATTTTTCTAATATACCTATCGAATGTAAGCTAATCTTGATCGAAACATATAAAGCGAGGCTGCGATATATCTCCACAATATAAAAACATATGCATGATTGAGTACCAAATGTTCATTCATCCATCTAACTTGTGTACGAGTATGTTTGAATATGTTATCTATTTGAAGTACCCAAGAAAAAGCGTGGTTCCCGGCATAGTAGAATTAAGACCACCCCTGCTCTTCCCATGTGGTGTCGTACAAGGCGACTAAGGTATAGGGCTAATTAACTTTAACATCAGACAGAAATGTACAGCCCAGACTCAGCCTCAGATGCATGGCTCGACTCAACAATAGTGCCCGGAATACGGCAATAGGCTCACCCCCTATTACGTGGGACCAAATACAGATTGGCAGGCGTGATTATATGTATGCATGTATGTAGAAAAATATCAGAGAAATATAACAAAAAAATATGAAACTAACTAGAATACTTCAAAGATAAACAAATCCAACCATAAAATATTGAGCTCGGCTCAGAAGCCTCGTAACTTTTTTTTACGATAATTACAAAAGAGACTTTTCCACACAAAAGATGACGTTTCTTCTAACGTATCGCTCTTTTTGTACGTAATCGGGTATAGGATCACGGCTCATTTCCCTCGCCGCAATCACTATAGCCCATCTACTATATACCGATCGGTTACCAGCTTTCTCTGTTAGGACGGGAGCACACTAGTAATCACGATACCTTTATGAAAAATGAATAGCTAAATTCGTTCCGCAATTTCGATGATTTAGTGTTTGTTATTTTGCAATTATCTCATTTTCTTTTCTCTAAGACAAAGACACAAGTCTTGGGTCTAAATATGAAACTGGCTTTTGTACAGATTGTATTCTAAAACGTGAATATCTAAATGTTCATCATAATAAATCTGCACTTAGAACTAGTCATAGTGATTTTAGTATCGTTGTAATTTCTGTAAATTCTCTTTTTTTTAACTTTGATGAAACTTAAAATTCATATAAATTTTGATGTAACAACAAACTACTTACCATGTATCAACGCCCTATCGTCATTGCAACCATGATGTATGCCCATGCAGATGACGTCACCCGGATGCTGTCGGAGTATCGACAATTTTGTGGCGTAACATACTAGAAGGGCTCTGGATGAACGAAATATGTTTTCGCACTGAACATAGTTTTGAATTTCGGCCGTAAATATGTTGGGTTTAATCTCAGTGTTATTCCTGGTTGCATCCGAAGCTTGCGTCTCCTTTCTTCTGACTTGCCAAACCTGAGAAGAAAGCCTGCCTCAGAGCCTCGACTAAACAACACCTAAGTACGTAAATCACAGATCCAAAGAACTACGGGCACGAAAGAGTTCCAAGAACAAGCTCCGAAATACACATATGAAATTTCTTTGACAAGGAATTCAGTGAGATAATATAACGGTATTAAACGAAGCGGGAAAAAGCGCCGGCAAAACTTAACTTATCTCAGTAACACTTCTAGAGGCTATAATATCTTTTGAAGTGCTTAAGTACCCACTAGCACCGACTCGATCCGTCTTCGGTTGCGGGTTATAAACTCCCCGTGCGCGTAAGTGGATTTGTGCGATTCATGTTTTCATACTTGAATGAACTCCCAACGTGGAGGTTTGGAGTTCGATAGACTGCGAAATGCGTTAAAAGATTTGTTGGAGGAAATTTCATTTTGACGGAATGATTTTATTCGGTTACGTTGATGTATGAGGCTTTGTGCGTAATTTTATCTATGACGGGTTTGACAAATGGTGGGAATAAAGAGGATAGCGGGGCAGGAATAATATTTAGTTCAATGGCGGGTAATAATAGGTGCTTAAGTTTACAATTGTACGGTAATGATATAAATTTGAGTGGCTTTTTCTAGCGATAGCAAACGAAATAAATTGAAGTGAATGATTAAACGAAAAAGAAAACCTGGTTTAGAACGGATTTCGGATTACAGAATTTCTAGATATCAGTTGGGGTGTATGAGACCCCGCTAAGATCTTCGGGCTCCAAGGTAACCTCGCCTGTAAGAGGATACACCACCTGCTCATTGATGGATGAGGCTCTTTTTGGGGAGTCAAATGGCAGTCGCTCTCATGAAAACCAAAAGAGAAAATCATGAGTGTGAACTCGGGCTTCTATGTGTAAGCTACTTTGTTATAAATTTCAAAATTCTCCACTGTAATGTTTCAAAAGCCTCCGATGTTGAGTAGTTCTTATAATCTACTCAATACTTATGAAATTCCATCCACACATTAGAAACTATGCCTTTAAATTATTAAGTGTAGCAACCCCGAGAACGTCACGACTCACGAATCTAATTTGTCGGGTCCGTCCGTCCATTCGTCGGTCCCGGCATAAATCTAGAGCAAGACGGAAAACCGGGCGGTAATAAATCTCATCGCGGATGCAGAATATTCATGAGACCGCATACGTACATTTAACGGGTGGGGCACTTCACAGGGTGGACATGAATTGGCATGTTGTAACTATAAATTAACTAGGCGATGCTCGCAGGTCTAGTTTTCACGTGCCCAGTCCCTACAGGGGCTACAGACAGCTTATCCGGGGATGAAAAATAACTTAAGTGTTATTCTTCGTAGCTTAGGTAAAATTTTTCCTTAATTCTTACTCTATAACTTTTAACCTGCACACGTTTATAATTAACACCTTTAATTATCACTTATAAAAGACCTAAATGAAGACGTTGGGACAAGGTTGGGACGCAACTCCTACAACAATGCCTATATTCTTCTTTCAGTTAGATCAAATCAGCCGATCTATTCAGTCATTTGAGAGTGATTAAGTGAAAAATATCCAAACATCGACATACACATACTCATTTGGTCATATTTATAGGAAGATTAAAAATTGTTTACTCCAAACAATCCATTTAAACGGCACATACAAAACGTCAAAGCCATGACTGTACACAGGATACAGTTCGGCTGCTAGGAAGTTTTTGTATTTGCTTAGCTCGTATTTGTTTGTTGTTCTCGATTTTTGTCTGTTTGTACCGCACGTATTGCCCCTGGCCCTGTATGTTTAGTCATTACTTTTTTATCACTGTTGGATCTGCATCACTAAAATGGATAGAACAGGTTTTATTAGTGACCGTTTTACGTTTTTATCACCGTAGAAATATGGATTGAAGTTTTATTTACTCTGCCAACTATTTTTTATTTTATACCATTGAGGTGGCAGGTCAGCACACAGTCCACCTGATTAAAAGTGGTTACCGTGGCCTATGGACGTGTGCAAGGAGGATAGTCACACTTGTGCTGCCGACCCTGTAAACACAGAAAGTTTCTGAGCCGTCAGTGCAGAATTCCCCAGTCGGACTGCTCAATTGAACGGAAATATCGTCATGTCCTACCTCCTACAACTACTATTAATTAGATACTTTAGTATTTGGCATCTCGCAGTTATTCAGGGCCCTGAATAGTTCCTTGATGGGAGAAAATCCACACCAAGGTGAATCTTTTTGCTATGCTTATTTCGAAAAACGTCCCCTCGCTAAACTTTAAATAATGAAAGTAGGTAGATTATTAGTAACACAAGTAATCTTTGCCAATATTTTCAAGTAATTTTGCCTATATGACCACTATCGCATGCTTAGCTGTACCTAATATTTATATATTTGAAGAAGTAAGTAAGTAAGTGGTATACTTTTTATTTCAGAAATGAAAGGGTTTCCATGCAAGCAAAACCCGAGAAACAGCAAATGTTCTATAAATTGATAAATTGGTCAACTGTCATTAATCCACAATCAAAACAGTCACGAAATAAAAATATGTTTTGTACAGCATGTTTCATTTTTAGTGTCGGGTTTAATGTCGTAGAGCACGTATACATTTGATAGTTTTTGCAGCTAAAAACCGTCACTGGGTATGTAGTACACGCGGTAAAAACATAGAATTTAATAGCATAGAATGACCAACGACAGCAGACACGCTCTGTGGAGAATTCTAATGCAGCCATTTGTTTTGGTAGATTTGTAGAGATGTTATTTTATCTAAAAGAAACTATAAAAGGAAGAAGTTAAAGAGCTGTGGATAAACTTTTAAACGGCATAACGATTTTCTCAATCGTGTCTGAGAACACGCTTACATAAGTCAATTTTGATACAAAAAACAAACTAGATTGAAATCGTTTCATCCGTTCGGGAGCTATGATGCGACAGACAGACAGACACGTCAAACTTATAATAACCCTCTTTTTGCGTCTGGGGTTAGTAAAAATGAATGCACGCAGACGTTTGACGAATGCCAGGTTCCAAGGATAGTACAATCGGGAGGTCCCCTACAAGCAGTATTAGGGAGAATACTAGAAACTTCCATTACTGATAATCTTGAAAAAATTGAAGGTGACCGCCTGTCTTCAGCTTCAAAAAATATCAAAACACCTACCAGAAACTCAAGTATTCTAAGCTATATTTGCATTCAACATGTGGTATTAAAAAAAAAATAAGCAACCGACATTATCAAAACTATTAATATTCCTTATAACCCCCCAACTAAGCTAAATTGCTTGTACTAGGAGTAGGTTCACGTCACGGCACGGCACACCACGGTAGTGTATTGAACAGGATTAGAACCCGGGACCTCTCGATTGTAAGACCGACCTCTTAACCACTAAGCTACCGACGCTTCTATAACCAAACGTACAAACAAACAGCAATTAATAATGATGTTTGCAGAAGAAATAGGGTTTATAGCTATAGGAACAGTACCAGATGTCGCCAGTATACTATTTTGCATAGCGTTCTGTACAAAATGGTGACCCAATTAGTTAAAATATTACGGGTTAACTTGCAAAGCAAACCGGACGAAATGCAGGATAGCTTGGTTTGAGTATCTAGGGAATTAGTAGCCTTGTGAATTCCCACCAGGAAAAAAACTACTCAAAATAGTCGTACAATATTGTATCGTTTATCATGATCAAAAATCGCCTATGTCCTTTCCTAAGAAGATCTAATCCTCTGTACTAAATTTCATCAAAATCGGCTCAGTGGTTTAGGCATGAAAGCGTGATAGATAGGTAGACAGAGATAGGTACTTTCGATTTTATTATATTGGTATAAATAAAATTTCCTCCACCCTGTACACAACACCTATCAGAAATTGTGACCGAAATATTCACATACGAAGTTGTGAAGTAATAACTTTATTGCGGTCTGTTCGCCGTCGAATAGTGCAGAAGGGTGCCTTTAGAAAATCTCTTTGTGATTCCTACGGACATAAAATATTTGGGTCCTGAATTAATGATAGGGGCCGGATTCTTCCCGCTCCTCATGAATACCGATAGTGGGACGAGTTTCATGTTATGTATGTCATAGCTGTTTTTTCTATGACGGCAACTATTCCGCTTCGAGCTAAAAAAAAATCACGTAAATCCATACTAATATTATAAATGCGAAAGTAACTCTGTCTGTCTGTCTGTCTGTCTGTATGTTACGCTTTCACGCCTAAACCACTGAACCGATCTTGATGAATTTTGGTACAGGGGTATATTAGAGCTTGAGAACGGACATAGGCTACCTTTTATCACGAGAAAGGGGGTTTAAGGGGGGGAAATAGGGTATGAAAGTTTTTATGAAAGTAGTGTCATTTCTGAAGATATTTTAATGAAATTTGGTACAGAGGTAGATTAGAGCTTGGGAACGGACATAGGCTACCTTTTATCGCGAAAAGGGGGGTAGAAGGGGGGGGGGGACTAGAGCCTTGGGATGAAAGTTTGTCATTTTTGAAGATTTCCTGATGAAATTTGGTACAGAGATAGTTCAGAGCTTGGAAACGGACATAGGCTACCTTTCATCGCGAAAAGTTGGGTAGAAGGGCGGGACTAGGGCCTTGGGACGAAAGTTTGTCATTTTTTAAGATTTCCGGATGAAATTGGGTATAGAGATAGTTTAGAGCTTGGGAACTGACATAAGCTAACTTTTATTCCGAAAAGGGGGGAAGAAGGGGGGGAACCAGGGCCTTGGGATAAAAGTTTATCGTTTTAGAAGATTTCCTGATGAAATTTGGTACAGAGATAGTTTAGAGCTTGGGAACGGACATAGACTACCTTTTATCGCAAAAAGGGGGGTAGAAGGGGGACTAGGGCCTTGGGATGAAAGTTTGTCATTTTTGAAGATTTCCTGATGAAATTTGGTACAGAGATAGTTCAGAGCTTGGAAACGGACATAGGCTACCTTTCATCGCGAAAAGTTGGGTAGAAGGGCGGGACTAGGGTCTTGGGACGAAAGTTTGTCATTTTTTAAGATTTCCGGATGAAATTGGGTATAGAGATAGTTTAGAGCTTGGAAACGGACATAGGCTACCTTTTATCGCAAAAAGGGGTAGAAGGGGGCGGGTGATATGGCTATGGGATGAAAGTTTGTCTTTTTTGAAGATATCTTGATGAAATTTGGTACAGAGATGGATTGAAGCTTGGGAACGAACATAGGCTATCTATTGACGCGGAAATGGAGGTATAGGGGGGGGGGGGTCATTGCGTATGAAAGTTTGACAGTTTTGAAGATATCCTGATGAAATTTGGTACAGGGATTAATTAGAGCTTGGTAACGGACATATATGCTACCTTTTATCGCGAATAATGTGGTAAAAGGGTGGGGGAGGGATAGTTAGTATGAAAGTTTGTCATTTTTGATGATATCCTGGTGAAATTTGGTACAGAGATGGATTAGAGCTCGAAAATGGACATAGGCTACCCTTTATCGCGAAAAAAGGGATAGAAGGGGAGGGGTAAAGGGGAATAGGGCTATGGGATTAATTCAGAGTAATCGGTGTACATACATAAAAAAAGATACCGATCGAATTGAGAAACTCTTCCTTTTGGAAAGTCGGTTAATAAAAAAGGTGTAAATGAAAGAATGTTTGTCCACCAAAGCCTCGTCGGTCGTCAATCAGAGGGTGAAACTTACAGGTTAGTTTCTGGTTTGAAGAAATGTTGGCTGGTCCCATATACACCCAACTCAATTGTATTTGAAATGAAGATATGAAAAAAAAAACCCGACTGATTCTGAAAAGATCGAAACAAGCTTTATAGCAGGCCGTACCCATTAATTTTCATCTGGTTTGAGATTTGCAAATGGGTTCCGCCTGCTATAATGCTTGTTTCGATCTTTTCAGAAACAGTCGGGTTTTTTATTTTTAATTTTTTTTTCTTTCATACTTTATAGTTATGACTATGAAATATATATATTTTTCTAAGTTCCTTCATTTTGATACTCCACTTGATAAATTTAAGTGAAAATTTTATTTTTACTACATATATTTCGGCGCCAAAAAACCAACATATAGCTCTTGTTCATATGTTATGTATCCAAGAACACTTTGGCAATAAATACCTTTCATTTAAGACATGAATCATTGAAATCCGTACTGTGGTTCAGGAGATATGAGGCAACAAAGGATATTACAAACATACAAGATACGCGCGAAAAAAAAAACAGGCGGCTGCTGGGTCTCGAGGTGGCTCTGCACAAGTCCGAGGCCATGTTCTTTCATGGCCCTCGGCGCAGGCCAGACCCGGGAACCAGCCTTACAGTGGGAGGCACTCCCATCGACATCAAGCCCCGGTTGAAATACCTGGGGCTGGTGCTTGACGGTCGATGGGACTTCGGAGAACATTTCCGAAGTCTGCGCCCCAAGTTGGTGGCAGCGGCGAATGCCTTGGGCAGGCTGTTGCCCAACTTGAGGGGCCCAGAGGACTCCTGCAGGAGACTCTACGCGGGTGTCGTGCAGTCCATGGCCCTATATGGGTGCCCCGTATGGGCGGACACCCTGGGGGCCAGATTCCTGCCTCTGCTCCACGCGGCGCAGAGGACGACGGCCTCCAGGACCATCAGGGGGTACCGCACGATATCCTTTGAAGCGGCGAGTCTACTGGCCGGATCGACACCGTGGATCCTGGAAGCGAGGACCCTTTCGGCACTCTATCGGTTCCGAAAGGAGGCGCGGGAGCGGGGACTCGATCCCGAGCCCGAAGAAATTCGGGCCGAGAAGTCCCGGCTCCACAGAGCCATGGTGACCGAGTGGGAGCTACGACTTGAGCAACCACGCGCAGGGCACGCCGTGATTGCGGCGGTAAGACCCATCATGGGGGAGTGGCTAGAGAGGCCACACGGTGGCCTCTCGTACCGTCAGACGCAGATCATTACCGGACACGGTAACTTCGGGCGGTACCTGCATCTGATGGGCATAGAGCCAACGCCCGAGTGCCATCACTGCGACGCGAGCGTGGACTCGGGGCTGCACACGCTCACCGAGTGTCCGGCGTTTGAAGCGCCGAGGCGGGAGCTTGTGACGGCCCAGGGGGTGAGAGTGCTCACGCTCTCCACCCTGCTCGCGGCGATGGTTCGCTGCGCGGATGCGTGGGCGGCCAGCGCCTCCTTCTGCGAGCAGGTCATGCTCGTGAAGGAGCCAGCAGAGCGGGCGCGGCGCAGCGAGCGAGAAAGACTCGCGGACATCGCTGGCCGCGTTCGAAGGCGGCTCGGGCGTCGGAGGGCGCATACCGACCTCCGCCCCCCATGAGCGCGGGCCTGAGGGTGACGGGTGAAGCCGCTCGTCACCCTAGCAGAAGCAGGCCACGGCGGCGGCCCCCCCCCATACCGGGGCGAGTCGGGGACCGCGTGGTCCCCCCTCCCGAGGAGGGCCAGACCGCGAGGAATGGCCCTGGGTCAGCCGGGGTGCGAGGGATATGTCAAAAGACAACCTCACCTCCGGCCTAGCACATCGACCCACAGACGGCGTGCGGTTTAGTCGGTTCGAGTCCGACTTAATCTACCCCTCCGGCTCCGGAGGGGTGGGTATCCGTGGGGATTACCCGCACGTAAAAAAAAAACGCGCGAAAAACATAACCCTTCTTGACAGTCGGGTAAAAATTAATAATGAAGATATGAAAAGACAAAATTGAGTATAATTTACTTAACCTTAATTACTTACATCTCGTGATAACCGAGCAGATTAACACACTGCAAGGTTAAACAACACTAGCCAAGTCGGTTTTAGGATGGGTGACCATTCTTTAGACATTGAGACTTATATTAGTAACCAAAAAGTTACAAACTGTCACAATTTTTCTGTCCTACAGTCACTATAGTGATGGTCGAATCGATGAAATTGGAGATGGTAGCCCGATAGTAGGTACTGATTTGTCTACCAATTGGGTGGTTGAGTCTCCTATGACTAAGTCGTATGTAAACAACGGCAGTTTAGTTGGGGAGAAGTTTCAATCTCAATCGAGAGGTTTCAAGACGTACTGAATCAAGCTCGCCTTTGTACATCAAAATGTAGGTATTTATGTCTGTTACTATACTATGTTATGTATGTGTGTGTACTGTGATATCCGCCCTCCGTGGCAACGATCTAAAAATAAATCATAAAAACGAAAACATGAATTTAGAAGTTAGGAAAAAAAACTGAACGTGTGGGACAGTTCCTGACAGTTGACGTGAGGTCTTCAGAAGAAGCCAGCGAGGCTCCGGAAGCTCAAGATTCGAAGAGAAGTGCTCTAGCTTCCGCGATTCTCTAAAACGAGTATTGTTCAAAATTACAAAAAGCCTCGCGTAAAATCCCCTTTTAAAAAGCTCGTATAGGAATGATATGTTTTATTCCCAATAAATATTAATATTTCAGCAAAAGAGTGGTTTCACTTAAAGTAATATTGTGAAACTGTGGAGATTAAACCTCCGACTCCACAGTACAATTGTTTAGTGTAAGTCAGTAAAAAAACTTTTGTTCTGGACAAGCTGTTCAGCGCAGTGCTATCTAGATCCAAACGTATTAAGTATACCTTGTAGATTGTTATAGAATACTGATAAACATAATTCAATACATACAAATTATACAAGAAACTCCCAGAAAAATGCTAAAATGCATACATTACGAACAGAAACGGTGCGTTCTATGCGGTATGAAAGGAGCTTCATCCCACGCTCGGTCAAGCTGTGGGTATTCCAAGCAAATACAATATGGGGTTCTTCAACAAAGTCATTACAACGTTCTTACAGGGTCGGCAGCACGAGTGTGACACCCCTTGTTTTATACATAGGTCATGGTAACCACTTTATATCAGGCGGGCCATGAGCTTGACTGTCACCTAAATGGTATACAAAATGGCTACGTCTCGTTTGGTAAAGGTCGCGTTTCATATCCCCCATTATATAGCTATAGATAAGTGGTGTACACTCAGCTTCAAAAGTGTGAATCTCTTTAATTTAAGTATAAAATTACTTAATTCGTTTTCGATTTCGTATTTAAAAATAGGTATGTACCAAAACACATATGCCTTTTATGTCACTCGTGCCGCACGTATTGGAAAATGGCGCATATGAGCAGTTTTTGACAAATATCTCGTTTCCTATGGAGTTTTTGCTATTTATATAATAAGAATAATCAATATTTTAGCTGATTAATTTCTCTATAAATTTTGCTCTGAATGTTATTTTTCATAAGATGTATCGTTTTTCTCTTTTTTATAGTTAAAATGTAGGAAATTCTCAGTTCGACAGTGATTTGTTTTGTTGAATACAACTAAATGAAATTGAAAACTAGAAACTATTATTTAAATAAGCTAAAATAAATAAATATTTACTTTAACTAATGCGTCGCAAAATATTAAAGTCCGGAAATCTCTTCGATTGAGCTCTATTGCTACAAATAAATTCCCGCACGATACTCTCATAAAAGAAGCATTACCAAAAAAAAAACATTGAATTAAAGATTTTTCCGTATTTGATATCTTTAGGTAGTTGATAATAGGCCTATACCTATGTAAAATTCTAACTTCTTTTGGAATGCCTCGTAAAAGGCGCAAAATAAGCAAATTTTCATTTTGGTGGTTTTAAATGGAAAATTAAAATTGGAATTTATATTAATACATCTATACTGTGTCTGTAAGTTTAATAATGAATGAGAAGCTGTGATTAAACATTCAAATACTCAATGCACTGGATGCTTTTTTACCCGACTGTACTATTAGTGTAAAGGGTTTGGTAAATAGCACTATTAATTTAAATTTAATGAGGGTTACGAAACGCGACTTTCGCTAAACGAGATGTACCCATAAATAAAACATATTTATGCGCAAACATTTACAGTGAGCGGGCGTCGAACTGACGCGGTAGCGAATGAAGCTCTACCGATTCTTCACGGAGGTCGTCAATATTATCTATAAAGAATGAAAATCATTTTAATTAAAGCTTCAACGTGTTAACGTAACAAAATTCGATACTTATTGTTAAATTGAAACAGCAGAATATTATGTATCAAATTATAATGATGTTTCATGTAAATAATTACGTTGCAATACCAATACTTTTTAACTGAAAATTGAGATTCATTGCTATAAATAATCCGTTGATAAAATTAATGGAACTTTTACAACTTACTATTTAATACTTTATGGATTACAAAACAAACATTGGTCGTGTATAAACAGCTAATAGGTCGCGATTCCATCATTTTCAATGATTTTATTCATCTAACTTGACTCTTAAGAGCAGACGAACGTTCATGGCCTTGATCTCTATTTTTGTGGACATAAATAAATTAAAACCCATCAAGATAAACCGAGTGATTGATTGCGTTTTATGTTCAGTAAAATTATATTACCTATAGCGGGCACTTTGCAGATCTTTACAGCCTTAACTAACAGGTCCATCCCTTAGTCGCCATCTAGGACAGCCACGGTAAGAGATGGGTTCTCCACCAGGAAACAACATCACAGTAAAAATTAACACGAAAATAAGCATACACTTTCAAATGTAAAGGTGTACTTATCTCTGGCCATTAACATAGATATATAAAGGGAAATCGAGTTGTATTAGTATGGTCAACTGTCCTAAAAATATATGGTAGGAGGTGATTCAGTAAGTCTACATTTCCGTACTCGAGTGTCTGAATCGGAAACTTGCGAATATCTTGATTGTAGTGCTTTATGGCAGCTGCTATACTCTGTTCATAAAGTGCAGTCAACGTCAAAAGTAGCTGAGCACAGCTCACTTCGCTTTTAATATTTTTCAAATTAAATATTTAATTTAAGAAAGTTAGATTTAAAAAAGATGTGATTCTGTACCGTGTGATGATGTATCGTCATCTTTGACTTGTTCCAAACAATTTTGGACGCGGAGTAGGTGGTCTGCTCACTCCTTACCCTCCTTTTGATGTGACATAAATTTATTGGACTGATTGCCGTCTCTAACTTGACCTTTTTGTACCGGAGTTTTTACAAGTAAAGTTTTTAAATTCAACAGGTAATGCGAATAACGGTTAAGAGTTGAGATTGCCTTGGGCCTTAAAAACTGGGTGGCCCTATAAATCAAATCGTTTAGTAAAAGTTTCCCTATTTCTAGATTCTAGATATCAAGAAAAACCACACAAGCTAAGTTTCATACACATATTGGTTTAGAAGTGGTTTCACCATCTACGTTGGAAGAATAATAGTAATCCGAGAAATGAGTTTGCTCAAGAGTTCAGTGAGTAAAGTAATCAACTCACACCAGCACTAGGAAATTCATTTATTTAATTAAGAGTCTCTTGGGAAATTGCGAAGAGTCTCTGAGGCGTGAATTAAGGACTTGTTTAAAGTCTTATACTAATGGCGGACGTTTTGGAGATTAGATGGATAAGGAGCTATCTTGTTTAGAAGTTATACGTGTTATGACCGGACTTACAAGGCTTTATTAGGTCCTAGTGGAACAAGGGCATATGACCTTTTATTTCAATAGTGAAGTCATCAAGCAAATTCGAGTGCTAGTACTACTTAATACGGTAGAGATTTGCTACGTAAAATGTTATTTACGAATACAATGTGTCTTGTTTTTTGAAAGAAGAGAGGTTACAAATTTCTTGGATGTCATATCTACACTACTATTATAAAGAGGAAATATTTGAATGTTTGTAATGAATAAACTCAAAAACTACTGTGACGAATTTAATCTTTCACCATTGGATAGCTACATTCACCCCGAGTAACATAGGCTATATTGGATTTCCACGGGAACGTTTTTACCACCCGTGCGAAGCCGGGGCGGATCGCTAGTTATAAATAAACTAGCTGATGTAGCTTTACCCGCATGCATTTAACATATTGCGATTCTTGGTCATACCTCAGATTCCACTCACTCAATTGCTTTCAAACAAACGTTACCAGTTACCAAGACCTTTCAAATGTAAGTAACTGCATCAAAATCCGTTTAGTAGCTTTTTGCTTAAACATGCAAGAATTAAACAAAAATGGTACAGAGCCGGTAATATAACATAACCCAAGTATTGTTTCTGTATATCTCCAATATACAGACACCATCACTTGATCTATTATATAAAATTCAAGTGTCACAGTTTTCGTTGCCATACTCCTCCGAAACGGCTTGACCGATTTTGATGAAATTTTGTGGGCATATCGGGTAGGTCTGAGAATCGGCCAACATCTATTTTAGCCGCGGGCGACAGCTAGTAATTATATAATAGTATATAATTAGGTCTTTACATATGAAATTGGCGTTTTATGGAAATGGCCATTGTAATTTCAAAAATTCAGCGTTATTGATTAGGAAC
Source organism: Eilema caniola (assembly GCA_949126895.1). Classification (NCBI taxonomy): domain Eukaryota; kingdom Metazoa; phylum Arthropoda; class Insecta; order Lepidoptera; family Erebidae; genus Eilema; species Eilema caniola. The sequence goes on along the minus strand of OX421460.1, from coordinate 5,931,667 downwards.
TCCAAATTTAAATTCATTTCAATTTTAAGCTTGTCTATTTGTGTTTTAAATGTGATAATAATTTAGTTTCGCGCTATTTAATTTTACTTTGACATCGTTCTGTGCACAATATGGCAAACGCCACCAGCGCTGCAGAAACATTTCGAAGGATTTATGATGTTTACAGAGAAGCCACTGTTAAAGAAAACACAGTACGATTTTGTTACCATCGCTTTCGTTCTGGCAATTTTGACCTCCAGAATAAACCTCGTGGACGGCCAGAGACCCTAGTTATCAATGAGGATTTGAAAGTGATCGTGGAAGCGGATCTATCTCAAACCACGTCAGAGTTAGCTGTAGGCCTCGGTGTAAATGATAAAACCATTATGAATCATTTGAAAAATGGGTACTAAATGTAGCAAATCAACAAACACGCGTCGACTACTGTGTCACGTTACTCGACCATCACAATAACAAGGCGGTTTTGAATAGTATCATTACTTGTGATGAAAAATTAATCCTATATGATAATCAGAAACGCAAATCACAGTAGTTAAAGCCTGGAGAACCGGCCAAATCCTGCCCCAAGCGAAAGTTGACTCAAAAAAGGTACTGGTTAGTGTCTAGTGAAGTCATTTATTACACCTTCCTAAGATCTGGTCAGACGATTATGGCAGATCTGTATTGCCAACAATTGGGAACCATTATGGAAAAGCTAGCCATTAAACAGCCGAGATTGGCAACTGCTCTAGCCCATTGCTGCTTCAGGACAATACTAGACCACACACCGCACAATAGACGGTGGTGAAACTAGAGGAACTAGAGTTGGCACATCTTCGTCACACCCCATTCTTCTTTTTCCATACAATTTTCGGAATTTGAATAATTTCCTAATTAAAAAAATCAATTCGAATGTGGTAGTCCAAAATGCGTTCAAAGATTTTGTTGATACTCGCTACTGCAATTTTTTCAGCAAAGGAATCAATAAACTGCCTATAAATGGAAAAATTGCATAGATAACAACGGTTGATTCTTGATTGATTGAAACATACTTTGATGTTTAAATAAAAAACAGTAAAAAATAGTTTTGCGTTTTTCATAAAAAACGCCAATGTCATTAAATATAAGGACTTAATACGAATATAAATTATCCCAAAGTATAATAATTATACAAAACTATTTCAACACATTCTGGATTCAAAAACCAAGATTTAAAAAAAATACTTTAATATGTTCGTTTAGTAAACGTAGGACACAATTTTCTGCTTTGGTACGTTCTCAAAGTATAAGAGCAAATAAACTGTGCTTTTTAGGGGTCTGTTGTCTAACCGTAACCAAGCAAAAAAAATATCATGAAGCAACAGAGACAAGCTACTATTATTAGAACTACACATAAAATAATGAATGAAAATGCTTAAAAGCGTACACACATTAAAATATTTTTAACGTATTCTCTCGCAATTTTTTTTTTATATAGGTTTAATGGATATCTATTATTTTATATTTTTTGGATTATTATTATGGAGACGCTACCGCTGTTTTAATAACCTTGTGTTGTGTTCCCAACGGTAACCAGAGCTCACTGGAGAGGTTCTGTGCTGTCAGTGGGAAGACCAAAGGCTTAAGGTGTCATCGCTAAATTGCGCGGGTGTGGAATGTCGGCGTGGCGTTCATGGAGACCCGGTGAAACGGTTAATCGCTGGACGCGTGCAGGCTGTGCGGTTCCCGAACCGGAGGATCACATAATCTTCGCCCCTGGAGACTGAACCAGCAGCCTGTGTAAATGTTCCGGTGCTGTAGTCGTGCCGGAGGAGGAAACCGGATTGGACTCGGCTACAGTATCTGGGAGGGAACAGGGTGTCCCTCCGCCCGCCACGCCAGCCAGTCACACTACCCTAACTCGACTGTGGTGACGACATAGAGACTCTCTATGCCTTACCTCTCCCCCATTCTTTAATATGGGCCACAAAAGAAAGAAAAATAGAAATTCTGTAAGGTCAGGGGCCTCCACACCAACCTTAACGAGGTCCACCACCATCATGAGATAGCAAAGCCGACCCTATTCTTTCTGACGGAGACCCAAATATCAAGCCCAGCCGATACAACCTATCTTGTGTACCCCGGGTACAAACTCGAGCATAACTTTTTGAGTAAAGATCAAGCTAGCTTCAAAGAAACTTAGAGTGCTTAACAGGGTAAAGCAGCACTTCACCGCGGGGCAACGATTCCTTCTTCAAAAGGCACAGGTTCTGCCCCACATGGAGTACTGCTGTCATCTTTTTGCCTGAGTGCAAGCGTACCAGCTTGAACCCTTTGACTCAGTGCATAGACGGGCCTTGAGGATCGTCGATGGCCGCATGTATGGCAGGCGAGGTGGAACCGCTCAGCCTTAGGAGGGACTTTGCCTCGCTGTGTGTGTTCTACCGTGTATGCAATGGCTTCTGCTCAGATGAATTGTTTGACGTGATGCCCACTTACTACATCTTATCATCGCACCGCTCGCTCGCCATAGGCAGAGATTTCATCCTCACACATTGCGACCGGAAACGGTGTGCACTGTGCGGTATGAAAGGAACTTCATCCTACGCACGCTTAAGCTGTGGAATGAACTCTCTGCTTCGGTTTGCCCAAGCAACTTTAATATGGGGTTCTTCAAGAAGGACATTTGAAGGTTTTTACAGGGTCGGCAGCACGACTGTCATGCCCCTGGTGTTGCATATATGCCACGGTAACCACTTTCCATCAGGTGGGCCATGTGCTTGTCTGCCACACTGTTCCCTACATTTCAGTTGGTTTTCAGCAGTCATGCGTATGGTTCATAATTTCAAGTGTATTAAAAAAAAAGTATCCGCATCATGTTGAATTGTAAGTATCGGTCTTACCTGAAGATGAGTAATTCGAAACATGTCGTAATATTATAAATTAAATATGAGTATTATACAGTGATATAATTGTGTGGAACTTGTAAAGTGAGTTTTAATATATAAAGATAGTAAAATGAAGTTCCATCAAGAAGTTTCAAAAAATTCAATCAACTACATGTAAGTGTTAATATTTACGCCGGATGAGCCCTAAGTATCAACGCTTTTCACGCAAACTTGTCCTTTATGTACTTTATTTTCAAAATTACTCTGATCGATTCTTACTTGCAAATATTTTTAGTGTAACGAAAATGGATTTCCTCATCCTATTAGTTCCTCCATGCAGTAAGTAACAAATCACATGCGTTGACACGAAAAATAGTCCGAACCCGGTCAGTTTTTACGTATTCGCCGCCAGGTGTGATGGATGATCCACATCCATAGGACCGGTATAGGGGCTGTCGGGATATCCAAAAGATGCGACATGACTGCTCTTAAACTGCTATTTTAACAGTCTACATAAAGAGATAAATATTTTGATATCTCTCTAGGTTCTATATTATTATGAATTTCCCCTATTTATCCTGTAACGGATAGGGGTGCCCGGCAATCACGGCGTGTCGTCAAACCTACCTGTTTCCTTGCAAAAACTTACAATCTGTTTCACCCTCAGATTGGGAATGTCTTCGAGATCTAGTTCATCCGTTCTCATGATTTCCCATCTTTTCAGCGAGTACATGGGACATTCGGCCAGCAAGTGGATTTCCTCGGCATCCATGCACTCTGGGCATTTAGGATCAGTCTTCACTCCTATTAGTGTCAGGTGCCTGTTCAGTCGGCAGTGGCCTGTTATGTATACGTATAATTATGATTTATTAATTGAAGTGCAAACTTTTTTATATTCATTGGGCAGTTGTTGTAGAAAATTTTTGTGAGTAAAAATCATGGAACTTACGTCATTGTTTCTATCACGTGACAGAATGAGTGAAGCCTAGGCTAGGTAAATTAGTACGAAGATTCTGCTTCAACATCAGCGCCAACACTTAAAAAAAATGGTGACAGTGTGTCGCAGGTGCTCTTCGGCCACGTGGTCTAACTGGACTACACCGAAAAGACACTTTCCACAAAAAAGTAGTTGAAGGTGTAAAAACTATTATCACAATTATTTTACAAGCTCTTTTGTACATATCACTACAACTACAGCTACAACGATATTGCCATAACATTCTTTTATACCCTCTCGTTTTTTAACTTGAAGTGTAAAGTATACGGGACCTTTTACGAAGAATTCCGGTCACCCCTCCGCTAACTAGGCGTTCAGTTTGTGTGTTTTACAGCTCAGTGGCGACGGGGCGCGACTGTTTTTTCAGCCGCTTAGCTTCGATCATTACCAGCCTGTATAAAGCGACCTGTTCGTACCGTTATGGTAAACAGGTTAGTGTATTTCATGATCAGAATTTGTATCAAATGGTTACTTTTCTGAGACTTCAGAAAATACTTGCTGATGCTCCACCCGCGCGTAGTTCTGTTGCCGTCTTCAAAACCTATGAAGAATAACTTATTTTTTTTTATTGCGGACTATAAAATCTCTCTATGTACTAAATTTTAGCCAGATCTATTGAGCCGCTTAAGCGTATTTAAGTAACAAACGTTTTCAAAAACTTTTATATTTATAAAAGGGTAGGGTAGTATTAATAGGACTGAGTTCATTTTCATGATATCTACGAGTACTATTGCGGATTATGTCGAACAGAATAATTGAAATAATTGCGTTTGTCATCACTTTTCGGTTAGATTCAGAGGTTTTGCTGTGGCCTGCGGCGAGTACAGTCACAGGGAAGTCATTACAGCGCCTACAGTTTCACGACATGCGTAATTATAGTTCTGTTTGACTCTAAATTGAGGACTAGCAACGGTTAAACTAATTTTATTTCTATGTTTTTCATATAAAGTTGTATGTAAAGATGCAACCATCTCTCCTTTGCCAACTGTACGTGCAGCAGTATGAGTACATCAAATATATTATACTAAAGAGAGATTGCTATATGTAATAAAATGAATATGTTTCCTTTTCCTACATACAGGGTATTTAAATATGGTTTTAAAATTTGAAGTCCACATTGCAGTGAACTTATTAAAATGCACGCAGGAAGTCTACTCTGTGAAAAGTTTCAGTAGGACCACAAAATTTTATACAACTCTAATTATGGTTTATAACGCAGATTATTAAGGTGATTTTCCACCAGAGTGCCGAGACGAGGCGAGGCGAGGAGAGAATTGAAATTTGTATGGCAAATTTTCAATCCTCTCCCAGCGTATCTTTGGTGGAAACAGTGTGGATTGACGAGAATATGCGAGGCGTGAATTGAAATATTTGTATGTGCAAAAATGAACCGTATTGGTTCCGATATAGAGTATAAATCACCTTCAATCTCCAATCACCTTCAAATTTGTATAACAAATTTTCAATCCTCTCGCGATGGCAATTTTTAGTGGAAAAGGGTCAGTGCGATTTCAATTCTCTCCTCGCCTTGCCTCGCCTAGCCACTCTGGTGGAAAATCACCTTTATTATAGGAACATACAATTCGCCTGGCGACGGAGGCAAAATACAACTATCACCACCCCATCTCATCCAAAATACGCAGATGATATCACCGCGTGACAATAAATATTCGATAAAATCCCTTTACCAATCCGTATGGCCTGCGTGGCCTCCCAATATTAGGAGAGGTCTATGTTCAACAGTAGACTACGATGAGCTAATAGATTGACAATGAGATGACTACAATGTCTGCCTTTAATAATAAGCGTGTGCAACACACGGGTTTACTACTTATTTTGCCCTGTTATTAATTATTTCTATCTGTTATAGTTATTTCTTTATAATTTAAAAGCATAACTATTGGCTGTACACGATCACCGTTCCTGTATTCCCGTCTATCGTTACTAGTCCATCTCCTTTTTCTAATTCTTAAGGATTGATGAGGATTCTATATAGGTTCATTATGTTTGGCTTTTCTAGCACCATCATTGCCAAACAAACTTGGCCTTTACAAAGTGTGACATAATACATTCACGCACTTTATTGAGATAGGCAAGGCCAAGCAGATAGTCATACATAATAAAGGTTCGGCTGGTAGTATTTGTATAGCTACTTCCCTTATAAATACACCCAGCCCATCAAATTTTCATATATTAATCATTCATGAGCCCATTCCTGGGCACAAATTTATATGGGACCTTTTCGAAGGTATTCTGAATCGATTACAAAAATAATTACGCAAATCAGCCCAGAGATCTCGGAGTAATACATACAGTAAAAAAATCCATTTCACCTACCTTTGTAAGAGTAATAATATACCTTTTGGTTTTTCGTGTATTTTTGTTCTATATTCTCTTGTGTATTAATGGACAGTTGTAATTCTCGTACACGTCTTAATGTATTTTTTTTAAACTGCAAGTCCTGCTTCTCTTTATCTTTTCTGATTCTTAATCAGCATTCGATTGGATTAAACATATATCAATTAAATCAGTTAGCCCACTGCAGTCCACTGCTGGACATAGGCCATAGACCAATGTGCGCCATTTGGCACGATCCTCCGCCTTCCGCATCCAGTCCGTCCCAGCCACTTTTTTCAGTTCACCGGTCCGTCTGGCTAGGGTGCGTCCTACCCTTCGTTTGCCTTCTCGCGGTCTCCACTCTAGGACTCGAATGAATTAATACGTACATAATATTCACGCCTGTTAATCCACGTATCGCCAACTGTGATTTTCGATCCCACGTAATTGGAGGCGAACCTATTGCCGCCATGCGGGCACTTTGTCATTGTTTAAACATAGTGGTGGTCTTGTCGACGGTCGCGAGTAACAGTTATTACGAGTACATGAGCAAATACCCCTACATGGTATGCTATATCAGCGTACGGCAGTACTATTATCTACTATTTGGCCATATGATTTTTTAAATTGAAAAACATATTCAGACAGATGACGTTTACGTCACAGCTGCTAGGGACACGATTTTGATATTTTTTTACCCATAGAAAGTTTCGTTTAGAGACAGAAAGATTCTATTTTATTCGTCGTCCAAATTCATGTCTACTATTATTCTCTTTGTTAGTTATAAATCGAAAAAAAAACTAGTAAAAGGATTTAGACTGGGCATTTTATTTAGCTGGCTGAAATCGGATACAAGTGGGACATCCAATCACTTACCGAAAATGTAACGGAAGCCGATTTAGAAGCTTTTAGAAAGGATCGTTGTTCGATGAGTGTGTATCGAACATCGTCAATAAAAATAGTTTAAAAGGTTCACAGTATGTAACATTATAGTCAATTGCAAAAAAAAAAGAAATCTAATGGCCACACTTTATGAAAACAGTTTTTTTTTTTCAGCCAGCTTACTCGTGGTATATTAGGTTACCGTAACTTAACTAGGCATTTTATCCGACACATTCAAGTCGGTTTAGTTTAATGCCGATTCTATCTTCCATGTTGATCATTTGAAATTAATTATCTACTCACGTTGTAACTTATTGTCAAGTAGAAAGGCATATAGGTAGCCTATACCGTAATCGGGTTAATTCCCGTTTTGGTATCGTTTCTATCTAATAGTCTATCATTCATGAATCATTTGGTCCTTGTCAGCTATTCAGCAGTTGTTCTGTTTGTGCAGACGAGTCTCGCTGGGGCTATACAACCGGTGTCCCAGACGCCCTCACATGTAAGCAAACTTACATGAAAGTTGATGCAAGCTGTGTTCATACATGAGAGAGCAAAAAAACATTTAAAAGTTTCAAATCTTTCGAGATCTTGAATATTAGATAAACAAATATAAGCAAGGATTCAAATTAAATGTTCTATTTCCATCTCAGCTAACTGTAGCTATTCGGTGAACAGTGACGTGTTTATTCAAGGGCCTGCAGACGTCAAATCAAATCCACAGCTCAAACTTGATTATTGTGAGTCGCGATTTGCTGAGTTTGTGTATCTACGTGACGGCGGACGACTTCATTTAGTGAACGGGGTGACTGCCGACACTATAGACTTGACATACTTTGGCAGTAGTAGTAAATGGTTTAGGTATGACCAAAATGAGCTGGTCTGCCCCTTAGACAAGTGGCAATTAGAACAGAATGATGAATGTATGGAATCGACGCGTATTTTTAAGTAACTATATGACGTTTATGGCAGTCGTTAATGTACGTAAATCTCATACATTGCTCAGTCTATTCTATTCTATTCTACAAACGTATTGCTACTTGTCTAGAGGGGTTGCTTACTATTAGTTCTATCGGAAATTCTTCATTAAAATATCAAGTTCGAAGCAAGCTATAGTAAGCAGTTACTAGCTTATATGACCTTGCAACATCAATAGTATTTCGTGTCATATAATTTAAAAAGATTCTACTCCACGTTAACTACCAGCAGGGATTAAAGTTTTCGCTTTATGTATGACCTACATAAGTAATCATACAATAATGAGTGCTAACTTTTTAGACCTAAGCCGTCTGACTCAAGCCGACATCGCAATAAAGTTGCTTCTTATATACCTTAGAGACTAAGAAGGACGCAAAAATATCAATAATCCCCAATTTTCGTAGTTTCGCGATACAGCGTGGAAGAGTTTACGAACTTTCAAAGTGGGTTCCGCTTATTGATTTACCGGATCGAAGCGCCCTAAAGAGGTTTGTCGAGGACTTACAAGATAGATTGAAGGGAAACTTTCAGCTCTCACAACAAAAACTTGGGCCAACACAATTAAATGTTGGTGAAAAAGTTGGCTGTAGCCACAGGGAGGCTTTTAATAAGGCAAATCTGGTTTATTGTTACCTCTTTCCAAAGTAGAAGGGTAAATCGATCAGACTTAGAAGGTAATTCGAGAATCAACACCGCTTAATTGAGTTGATACTCGAGATGGGCTAGTACTCTTACACCTTTTAGGTCCTATAGGTAAATTCCTAGTTGTGCAAGGCTCCAGGACCCTTTTACCACCTCTTCATGCTTGTTTGCCATCGTGAGTAGCATAAACCCGGACACGCACTGTTCCAAGGCATACGATGAATGTGCCAACTAAATATAATATATTTACCCGAAAATATTTTCTTCGTGATCTGTACACAATAGAAAATGAATACTGCATGAGTACCAAGCGCCCTTGTTTCCATTTGATAGACGTCCCTACGAAGGGTCTCATCGTTTATTCATGGAGTCAAATACCTCAGAAGAAGGCGAAAACACGTATTAATTGAATAATACATGGATATTTACGCAGAATTGTGCAAATTCGGATATGTGGGATACGAAATATTTATATTATAATTATTTTTGGTATAGATGTTGGCATTTACTAAAAAAGCATAATAGGACGTACTGTTAGTGTAGTACTCGTATTTGTAAGCCTTTTGTTAAGATACTTTTCTTATTGACTGTACGCACAGGTCAAGCTAAAAAGGGTACAAAAAACAATACAAGTCCAAACAGAAGAGAACAAAACAGTACAATACAATACATTTTACTTGACTATTCCTCACGTTATAGCCATCATTTGTTACCTTACAGAATAAAATAAGTGTGTTGCACATACATAGGCGTTGTAACTCGATGTTTTCGTCCTCCATTTGAAGGGGGAACGAGGTAAATGACCCATTTATCAGCATGAGTAACTACAATCTTGTCACCGCGCTGAAGACGACGCACGATTGATTGCAGAACGATAAACTTGAAGCGTATACTATGTAAATGGGATTCCATTTATTTTGTAGTAAGATTTCATCTCTTGGTCGGGTTTTCAGCATCGTAATTGATAGCTGTAAGTTAAGTTTCGTATGGATCAGGCTTCTTTAATAAAGTTTGTCATATTTCGTACTAAGTAGACTTCTCACCATCAGTGTAGGTGATAAGCTACGATTATAGATGCTAAAATTCTAAAATTGTGTAGGAATGGTAACTCAACCGACAACGAACTCAGCCATATCAATTGCATTCTATTTATTTTTTTGTAAGATTTCATCTCTTGGTCGGATTTCAGCATCGTAATTGCTAGCTGAAAGTTAGGTTCCGTATGAATCAGGCTTCTTTAATAAAATTTGTCATATTTGCTACTAAGTTGATTTCTCACCGTCAGTTTAGGTGATAAGCTACGATTATAGATGCTGCAATTCGAAAATTTTGTGGGTTATTGTAACTCAACCGATAAGCGACTTAGCTACTAATAAAAGAACCTGGAAATATATCTAATAATTGTACAACTAACGCAAGTGGGCAGACTGGCCGGGGTCGATATCACAGAACATATTACACCGATCAAATCAATAATGTATAGAAAAAAGCGCAGGTCACAGCACTTAGAACCGGCAGGGCTGCATGCTGACAGGTTTAAAAGCAGCATAAGACGCTTGTGAAGTGTGCACAAACAGAAGCAGATAGCGGACTATAGATTCTACCTATCCCGGTGAGAAAAATTCCCAAATGCGTTGTCTCGTATATAGCATGGAGTGACAGAGCATGTCCCATGAGTAACAACAGTAATATTTGGAGTTATAAATATCGAGCCTATGCGTTTTACCAAGAATATCCTCATAGACGCTAATTTATACGGAAAAGGTAATCTTGAGGTACGTTAAAGGCTCAGACGGGGTGCGAGGGATATGCTTTATAGCTACCTCACCTTCGGCCTTGCACTGCGACCCCCTTGCGTGCGGTTTCGTTGGTTCGTGTCCGACATAACCTCCCCCTCCAGCTCCGGCGGGGGTGCTATCTAAGCTAAGAAAAAGAAAGGGTATGCTGAAGGCTATAAGCTAAAGGTTATAAGGCTAAAGGTTATAAGGCGAGGGGATTGTACAACGTGCGGTGAAACAGGCTATCTTTCCTCTGTTATCCGTGGTACATCCGAAAGAATTACCAGTGGTACTACGGTTATTTTCTCTTACAACTGGTGCCACCGCCTGGCTGTCAATAGTACTTCAGGGCACGACAAACTTGCTTTAACCTCGCCTTTCCTCTAATACTAAACGACCCGCCCCTTCATCTCCCGCGGAATACGTTGATATAATAATAATCTTTATAAGGCACATATGCCTGTGTTTTAATATTTTTTATTTTTTTTAAATAATGCCTGAAAATCAGCCGGATTTTTTGACATTTATTATTACTGCTAAGCTACCCTAAGGAGTAGTGTGATAATATGTAAACAATAAACTTTATAACTATGAATGGGCTATTAAGCATACCAGTAGTGCCTGAGACTAGCGCGTTCAACCAAACTAACAAACAAACTCTTCAGCTTAATTTTATTAGTATAGATTCACGCCTCAAGGCTTGGTATATAATTTATAATCCATTCTTCCTGCACTGTCAGAATGTGAGTAACTTAATGTACCCGTATAAATTTTTTATCGACTGAGCATGTAAAAGGTTCGCATACCTTATTTATGACGGTACGATGTTGGAAACATATAATTGTAGAAACAGAATAGTTCTATTTTGGCAGCATATGTACATGTTTTGAGTTGAAGACTAATATATACTAACCTAAATGAGTCTCAGTTACTTGAATAAAAAACATTTCATTTCATATTTCCAAGGACAATGGGGTTTATTTGATTCATACCATTGTTGTTATGTGCCTTAACTGAATAAACGAAATTGATTCTTTGATTCTTCTGTGACTGACAATCCAATCACCGCCGTGTATGAGACCTTGATCTCAGAAGCTCAACTCATCCTCACCTGTTGATTACAGAAGGATACTTGGACAAAGGTTTTGTTTACTGTATTGGAAGGTTCGACAGTAGTTGCTTCCGTAAAAGCCAAGGGGAAGGAAAGAAGTACGATACCGGGCAATAATGAATGGTACACAATCAGGCTATAGAATTTTTCTTTACGAATGCAGAAAGTGTCAATTATATAAAAAATATTATCAATCCTATATCCTCATTCTTCATCGGAAGTATCATAACAATGGCTCACACGCAAACCCACTACTACAAGTAAAACACATCTGTATTACATAAACTGATCGTTTCCACTCTAGAAATTGCTTTTCGAACCGAATTTGTCCCGATTCATCACCGGAGTAGTCCCTAGCGGGCCATAAAGGAAATTTGGAGTTGGAATTAATGGATTATCCGATTTCCAATGATATCGATTTGTTTCTACGGCATCTCGAATACTATAATGAATTTCCATCTGTTAGTCAGCGTTTGATTCACTTTTGTTAATTCCCTAACGGTTGGTCGTAAGTATTCACGCTGGATTGACTGTCGACGTCGTCGAGAGAACGGAGTTATGGAGGTCTTCTTATTTTAACTGCATTCTGCTGATAGACGGACGAGACGCTTGTGCAAGTGTTAGGAGATTAGATGGCAGACGTTCTCGTACAGCTCAAAACAAACCACTAAAACGAGGAGCAGGATAATGGACCCCAGACTCCAAGAGCAGACTTTGGATGCGACTGGTAATGGGCGTTCGGGTAAAGATATTATTGTCCAATTCATCTCAGTTATTACTTTCTGTGAGACATGCTTTGAATTTCTTAAATATGGTTTTTTTATAGTCAATAAAACCTCTTAAAAGGTTATAAAAACATATAACTCTTAAAGTAACATTTGCTTACTTCCATTTAACAGAAATTAAACTACTATAAAGATCATAGGTATGGCGATAGTATATGGCAGCGAACACTAATGCAGCCTAATCCTCCCTCCAATTAGGCTGCGGAGTCAATCCGTACCTAATGTAGTTTAAATCACCTCAGCTGGATATATTGCATTTAAGGAAAACTTACTGCGATTCCTAGTTTCGTTCGAAAGCTTTTGCGTTCAAACTTTGTTGTTTTTTTTTTCTAATTTGTCAGGTTAGATTGCCGTTCAGCTTAAGTTACTTCGAATAACAGACTTGTATCAAAATGACATCAAAATTTCGATAGGGTGTTATATGGCGCGGCGTGTGACTTTATGACCTTGGGTTCGAGGGCGTAGTGATGGGCTACCTTTCACCATGTAGAGCAGGCCTGGAGCATCGTCAAGTGATGTTCTAGGCGTGTCTTTCCTAATCAAGGTTCTCTGCATGTCCTGCATGCAGCTGCTGCATAACAGGTAATCAATGCACGTTGGAGTTCCTGGAGATCATATACCAGGGCATAACCGGGAACTTCTGTGACGACACATCACGTGGTTTAAGTCGATTCGATTTTGACCATTCTATCTTCCACATGACAAACAAACCGTAATTACTAGTCAAAACATAATTAATTATTTGAACACATTAATAGTACCATGTGATTAGTGCAACTAAATACTAAAGTCAATTACGATGTAGCAAAGGTAAGCTACAGTACATCGTACAGATGCAGGCTGTGATTTCATTGAAAGCCTATAAATTACATTACCGCAAAACGGTTTGATGTTAGGGTGTTGATGTAAAGCTTTACAAGAAGGGACATAAAAGAAAAGACGGGTTGCACTCCGGGAGTGCCGGCAGAAGTGAAAACTTTTTCTTTCTTTCTTTCTTCGTTATATACAGAGAAAAAGATAAAAAGAACATACCATACCTATAATATAGCGCCAATCATAGAACCTATCACTAATTTTCTGTCAGAAGAAATTAATTAATTACGAAAAGAAAAAATAATCACAAAAAGTGTCAGAAGCCCAGGTACGAATCCGGTACTATCTGAAACCATAAGGACTTACAGTCGAAGCACTTACCGCTAAGCTACGAAGCTTCTTAGCGTACCTAGCAAAATAAACACTCTGTAGCGAAGAAGTTTTCACTCCAATAAATAAGGGAAGAAGATAAAACATCAGACCGTACGTTGCCGCACTGATTCATTAAAGGTATTGTGACAAGACTGAGATAAAATGATTATTAGTTCGCACATTTTTATCCGTGTGAGGAACTGTGGAGTGGAATTGGGCCACCCCTACTCTTCCTTGGGCTGAAGGCGACTTAAAGATAGGGCTGTTCTCTATCCGATAGTATACATAATACAGTCCCGGGTCCTTTAAGCGGGTCGTGAAAAAGCATCTGATGAGGCCGTCAAGCTGAGTGCCACCCCATTGTTAACACGGCACGTGTATATAATGGTGGCCCTCTTTCTTGAGACTTTACCTTCAGCTTACCATCAGGCGAGGTAAAGTCAAATTGACGTGTCCAATTTATAAAAAAAAATCATAACTTAGTAAATGAGGTTGGCTTGCGGCCTTTGCAGACTCTTCAAATTATTTGAATAAAAATTGGTTTCAGCGTGATTAAATATATTCAAGAATCTGAAAACTTCTCAAACTTATATCATATTAGAATGGTAACCAGACGAGGTTTCTTATAATGCTGTCTGTTGGCTCCATTCATTGTTATGCGGACGACAGTACCGGTGTCACATGTTACACGGGCCGTGCAAATATCCCTCAGCCCGAGGTGGAGAAGAGGCGCGAACAATTTGTGTCCGAAATTGAGAGTACTCTATCAGGAGTACGATAAGATAAGATATTTTTTTTATACACCATAAAAGTATTGTAAGATAACAATTTTTATAGGTCATCAATGTACAATGGGCAGACTTTGGATAGATAGAAAGAAAAGTGATGTACCCTATCATCACTTTTATTTGCATGAAATTATTTTTTTAAGGAAGGACCAATAATATTTCGTTTAGATATATAACAAGTAATATATATGAGTCAGTATACATATACTACATAGTATGTCAATAATACAATACACCTATACAATATAACCACTGAACTGTAATAGTACTAGCTGGACTTGTGATCGGTACCCATTTATTGTGTCCAATTGAAAATTGGCATATTGGCGCTCAAATTATGAAATTAAATTATCAATATGTCCATATTAGACATTTTTTATGACATTTTGAAAACTAATTACTTCTGAGTAAGTACACTCACGGTGGCACTTCAAATCAACACAAAAAGTAAGCTGTCATTTTCTATGGAATAGCCAGTCCAGAGTAGAGGTCAGTAAATATAACACATTCACAAAATTAACGACTAAACCTTGTCCAATTTAATCTCGACATCGACATATCAAGCGACGTTCAGTACTGCAGGCATTTGAAAGACAAGGTCAAGCTGGCTTCAAAGAAACTTGGAGTGCTTAAGAGGGCGAAACAGTACTTCACTGCGCGGTAATGACTAGACTCCTTTATAACGCACAGGTTCGGCCTCACATGGAGTACTGCTGTCCAGCTTGACCCCTTCGAATCGGTGCAAAGGCTCGTCGATAGTCCTATTCTCGCAGGCAATGTGGAACCGCTCAGCCTTAGAGGGCTTTTCACACTATCCGATACCCGATATCTGATATCGGAGGAAGATAAATGTATGGGAGGAAGATATATGTATCTGTCTTTCACATTGTCTGGCCCGATATCGGTTATCGGATCCGATACCACTGTGTTTGCCCGATTTCGGCTCACAAAGAGACCAAAAACGCGACTGCAAGCAATTTTCGACCTTTATGACATTTTCTTAGTTACGTGTCTTTTCGCGATAATCGATGACGCTGATCACGAATATAAGAAAAAGAAAACTCGATACTATGTCATGTCAATACGGTCGCATTTATTTCTGTTCTTGTGTGGTTTCCGGCAGAGTAGAATTTCGGCCGGGGTGGCCTGGTTCTTCCCATGTAGTGTCGTACAAGGCGACTAAGGGATTAACTTTAGCATCAGACAGATATGTACAGCCCAGACTCACCCTCAGATGCATGGCTCGAGTCAACAATAGTGCCCGGAATACGGCAATGGGCTCACCCCCTATTACGTGGGACCGAATACAGATTGGTGAAATGTGGGTGTTAATTCACCTCTGCCTAACCCTCCTGGGATAAAGGCGTAATTATATGTATGTATTATTTTTTTTTTATCCGTAGCGTCCCTAACTAGTCTGTGCTTTCGAACAAATTGCCGTATCGGGCCGATTTTGTTGAATATATGTGAAAACAGCACATGGCTATGACCGATATCGGATATCGGATATCGCATGAATATGGAAACGTTCTTTAGGGGAGTCTTGGCCTCGTTGTGTGTGTTCTACCGTTTATGTGCTCAGATGAATTGTTCGACATCATGCCCACTGCTGCATTCTATCATCGCATCGCTCGCCATCGGCATATAATATCTAAAGCAACTATAATATAGGGTTCCTCAAGAAGGGCATTCGAATGTTTCTACAGGGTCGGCAGCACCACTGTACTGCCCTTGATGTTGCATACATCCGTGGGCCACGGTAACCACTTGCCGTGTGCCTGTTTGCCACCTAAATGGTATAATAAAAAATTAATGTCCATTTCTATGTTATCTGAATGTCAAATGCCTAGCTATAACAATTCTAAAGATACACAGCCCTATGACAGATAGACGGACATACGGATATTTTTTGAGGTTTAATTTATGGCGACCTCCCTCGGGTTTGAATTTTCTCTTGTATTATTATCTATTATGATCTGGGCACGTATTCAGCGAATATTTCTACAAGCTAGTTATTGTGTTTTGGACGATACAGCTATATTACTGACAGAATGTTGCAAGTTTAGACTATATTATAATGTATAGGCACAGTTTTCTAACGTAAGGACAACTACACTATACGCGTTATATGTAAGTTAAATGTCAATAATGTCTTTTTCAACACACTGGCCCATAAACTGGCTCTATATTTCACCGCAATTAGGCACATAATGGCACCTATAATCAAACTATTTTTAATTGTTATAATTCACAAGCGAGTTATAGATTCTTTTTAAAATTTTAATGGTTCACCTGCTTTTTTCCTAAAAAAAGTTTCGATACATAAAAGGTCCTATTCAACAATATACTTATTAAAATTAATATACTTATCACTTGCTCATTACATGCAACTTCATATTAAAATAAATATTTTTAACTTATATTTATATGACTTTTGTATTCTTTGTAAAAACTTAAATTTACACATGTAGTCCGCGACAAATAAAAAAGAAACCTCTTTTAGTCTATGGCCGACTTATGCGCGCGGATATCTTATATCCATAATCTTTCCCGTTATTGCGAAAAACTTGTGAAATTATAGTAATTTATTAATTAAAATGCCTACAAGTACTAGTTATAAAGAAAATGATTTATGTTATACAATGCCTAATATATTATGTGATTGATGTGTAGCATTTAATGTTATGGAAAGTTTACTACCTGTAAACTGCTTAACTGCAAGAGTAAATAACTATTTTAGTAATATTTTATTCATAAGAGTGTTGAAAAACAACGTATGATACACGTGTGTTTTGACCTAACGGCTCGGGTCTCGATGGTGCCTGAGCGGTAATCACCAACTTTACACACTTTTGCCATAATAATGTACTATAAGCTGTCAATGTGCGCATGTTATGCGATGTATATGTCAAACTAGCAAAAAAAGTAGTAGCATTTTTAACGCCACGTGCTGTAGCCATTACTGTGTTTATAGACTTTGTAAATAGTCTAAAGTTTTACCTAAGTTGCACTAAGGATAGCAAGTCACACATTTTCATTGATTTTAATGTATTGTATTAGTGCGGTTCTATAGCGTACTGGTTAAAAAATTGAACTTATGCTCGAGAGGTCTTTGGTTCTACATCTGGTCATTACACAATATCAACGTGAACCCACTTCTAACAGAAGCAATTTAGTTTAACTGGTGTTATTTACGGGAATGTTAATAATTTCAGTTACTAGTACCTACTCTTTATAAAGAAATTCAAGAGCGACGAATTTGATCCTGTTTGTGTAGTTTGCATTACACGCTAGCATTTTACAAAATAAACGCTAAACATACAGATATTTTGACTTCACCAGCATCTTAGAGAACAGAACTAATTCCTGTACCCTAGATCTTTGGTCGCATCACTCACCAGATTGATCCGCTGATGAAATAAACCAGCGCAACGTATAAGTAGATTAATAGCTCCCGTTCGGGGCCGGAGCCGTATAATTCTACTATGTTCATTTTAGTTTGTGCAGAGGTAATAGAGTTAAGCTCATGCAGTTTCTATGTAACGAATGAAATGTTTTATGCTAGGGATTTTATCCATAGAAATTAAATTTAATATTCGATATGATATTTTATGTAGTTAACTTAAGTTATAGCAACTTACCCGCGCCCCAGTTCTTGCTACAATAGATTAAAACACACCAACAGAAATTTCTTGTGATGTAATCTCTTATTTCTAAAATGTAATTAAAATTCCAGCTGGAGTATTAAAGTTTTCGTATGAGAATGTTTCAACAGTAAACTGTGTAATCGTTTTAATCATTTATTTTATTCTTAGATAAGATTAAAGCTGGGTATCACTCTTCAACTTCTTTTTTAGCATAAACATAACATAAACTCACGCCTTTTATCCCCGAAGGGGTAGGCAGAGGTGCTAGCACCCACAATTCGCCGGTTTAAGTTTAGGTCCCAATGTAATAGGTGGCGAGCCTATTACTATTAACTGGGCACTTATAAACCTGCGATAAAAACACACATAACTTCGAAAAGCATCGAAAAGTCATTGGTGTGTGCCATGGAAAACCTAGGATCGAACCCGAGACCTCGTCTCAGCAGTCCATTACCCTTACCACTAGGCTACCGCGGTACTTCTTTTTTTTTTAGTCTTGTAGTTTAATATTGATAAGTATGAATAACGCCTTCTTTGGTGAGTAACTAATGTCTAGCAAAGGTACCCCCACCGGTCCCGGTAGGAGGAGATGACTTGACGTCGTCACTACCAAGGTTGCCAAAGACGGAGGAAGTGGAGAAGGAAAAGCCGAAATGCTGAGGTAAAAGCATCAGATGCCATCGGGGCACAGAGGATATATGATCATGCTAAGTATGAACGGTAGCACAGAACAGATATTAGACGTCAACAGTCCATTTGAAGCGATTGCGCCCACACTCTTCGTTACATTTGATATTTTATGACAGCTAGCAGCGACACGTGTCACTAGGTGTGAAAATCAGGGTGTGAAGTGCTCGCATTTGCTACCGCTGCTCTCATTTATATAACCCTGAAAGTGTGGTTATGTACTCCAATTCTGACTGCTCGCATGAAAAAAAGAGCTTACATGATAAGAAAATTATGGAAAATTATGCTGAAAGTAAGCATGTATGACAATTATCATGCCGTCATGCTCAAAATTTAAATAATTTCCTTCTTTCATTTTCTAAATATAAAACTATATTTCTAAATATACTTGAAGAACAAATAAGGACCTAAAAAAGTAGAATTCAAAGCAGTCATAATTATAATATTTATTACAACTGCTGAGTACAGCTGAGTAACATAATGGTCGATTTCTATTCCATATCTCTTCAAGCAGTTAAATTAAGCCCTAAGAAACGAATACATGTAACGCAAAATTACATGAAGTATTTAAGTAATTACAGTTGGGTTTAACATGTTGAGGTAATCGCACATGTAACACCTTGGTGTGATTCAACGATTCGACATGGCAATTCAACTACTTTAATAGAAATGTATAATTTACTAGCGATCTCGGAATAAAGTCGTAAAACATCTATAACCCGATTGCAGCGCCATGTATCGACTCGATAAATACATACAATAGCTTTTATATTTCACTTGTTCACAATATGGCTCTAATCTCACCGAAATTAGGCACATAATTATACCTATTATCAAACTGTGTTCAAACAGGAGTGGGATAGTGACTTTTTTAAATTTAGTTGGT
Source organism: Eilema caniola (assembly GCA_949126895.1). NCBI lineage: Eukaryota > Metazoa > Arthropoda > Insecta > Lepidoptera > Erebidae > Eilema > Eilema caniola. The sequence continues at coordinate 5,912,118 of OX421460.1, read as the reverse complement.
TGAGTTGAGTAAAGATAGGTACAAATAGATCGAGTTCAATAGAACAAATAAATGAATTTACCTACCAATTGCTTGTCCATTTCATGCAGCTTCGTATTTAAATAGAAAATTCCATCTTGTACGCGTATAATAAACAAAACTTTTACTCAAATATAACTGTTGTTTTCTCTCTTTTTAAAACTGTAAGTAAATTCACCAATTTTTTAACACATCGATAAAAAAAGAAACCTATTTCTTTTAGTCTGTGGCCAGTGCTTTTTTTTATTATTCCCGCCAGTCAGCCAGTACCAAAAACTTTCGCAATTCGTTTTTATTGGTGAAGTTATAATTATTTATTAAAGTATGTACCAGTTATGAAGAAAATAATTTATGTACCTAGTATACCACCCGATTATACACATATACTGTACAATGTCCGATATATGATGTGATTGATGAGAAGCCCTTAACTTTATGGAATGTTTACTATCTGAAAACTGCAAGGGTAAATATCTATATAAGTATTATATTATTCACAAGTGAAATGAAAAACGTTGTATGATACACGTGTGTATTCTTGGTGACCTAAGCGGTAATCTCCAACTTTACAAACTTGTATAATAATCTATTATTGAAGCATCTTCTTCATCCCAGCGTTAATCCCAGTCGCATCCGAAGCTACCAACTTGGAGTCTGGGGTCCGCTTTTACCAGTCCAACTGCAGATTTGGCTAAACTTTGACATTTTCCGTGAAACGACTGCCATCTGACCTCCACAACCCAAAGGTGATATCGAAGCATTGCAGTTAGACCAGTTCTTGGATTTTAGAGGGCTCCAACAACAGCGGCCACGTTCAATACCGCTACGCCACGGAGGCTGTCTATTATTGAAGCATATCGTACACAAACGATTGATCGGAACTGGCTAAAATTTAGTACAGTGATAGATTATAGTCTGTATCGGATGCATTTTATTATTATACTAGCTGACCCGGCGAACTTCGTACCGCCAATTTTTTTTCGTCCGCGTGGTGACCCGTTCCCGCTGCACCCTCTACTATGTTAAGCATATATTATACATATAAACATTCCGCTTCAATCGCTCTATCTATTAAAAAAACCCACATCAAAATCAGTTGCGTAGTTTTGAAGATTTAAGCATACAAAGGGACATAGGGACAGAAAAAGCGACTTTGTTTTATACTATGTGTGATTTGTGATATGTTACATGCCACATTAAATTGTAATTATTAGCTTATGAAAAATTGTGGACATAAGGTAGAGATATATTAGACACTTAGATTTTTCCAACAGGACTCATCCCATTTGCATGGGGAAAAGTCTATGTGTACCACGTATTGTCCCTGAGTGATATGTGTGCGGCGATCTTTAAGATGAGAGTTTTACAAGAAGTTTCAATTTGTGAAAGACATTGTCGGGTGAGCCTCCTTGCAATTCCGCTTTACGAGCGACTCATCTTAGGCTGAGTTATTTACGAGACGTTAAACTGAGTATGTACAAATAAAAGCTAGCCGGAAAGGTCAGTGTTACGTAACAATCAGTAAAACCTTTTTCTTGTACCAATAAAGTGGCAACTATTACCTGATGAAGGTAGCTTTGCACCTTGAGAAGATCTGGGCTGTTATTAACTCACAATTGAACAGAAAAAAATTGACCAGCACTCACATGAACGAGGTTATTTTAAAAAAATATTCTGTTTTTCTTTGTAAAATAGTACTTGTAACCACAATAACTCCTTCTGTATGGGAAGACCAAAGGCCATTCCTGCTTTCTCTTCTACGCTGACGGCAAAGTAACTCTTTGTGTTTACAGGGTCGGCAGCATGATTGTGACTCTCCTTGTGTTGCACACGTCCATAGGCCACGGTAGCCACTTTCTGTCTGCCACCTCATTGGTATAAAAAAATATCTTGCCTCCTTTTAGCTACTTCAGCTAAACTCAACTGCTTGTGTTAGGATTGAGCTCATGTCGATAGTATAAGAGCCAGGGTTTGAGCCCTTACACTCTTTATCGTGTGGTATAAGAATAGCCATTCGATAGCCTGCGCGGTGTAGCAGTAATATGCGAACACATATAGAAAGACGAGAGTGTTACGAGATACATAGATGTTCAGGACTTGCGACCAGCTACCCAACCACTGGCTTATCTAGTAGAACCGGAACACCAAATAAGTAAATGCGGCCGCTACGCAGGAGAGAATATTTGTACGTATCCAGGAATATGGGTATTTGCATTGGTTTGGTCGTACCTCGGAGAGCACGTTAAGCCGTCGTTCCAGGTTGCCATACAAACATGTATGGCAGTCGTTACAGGTAGTTGGAAGTCCAGTGGTTCAACAACTGGTCTAACTGCAATGCTTCGACATCGCCTTTGGGTTGTGGAGGTCGGATGGCAATCGATTCATGGAAAATAACGAAGCTTAGCCAAATCCGCAGTTAGACTAGTAAAAGCGGACCCCAGACTCCGAGTTGATAGCTTCGGATGCAACTGGGTTAAACGCTAGGATGAAAAAGAAAAGAATGGCCATCCATTCTAAGACTAGCTAGCTTAACTTTGACCTTAGCTGGCTTAACTTTGCAATGTGTTAACCTATTCTGTTGCCATTTACGCACGAGCCCCTCCATCAACATCACCACTAAAGTAGGGTATTTTATTGAGCCAATAATATCACGAGCCGTATCTCCTCATAAAACTTTATATCACCACATATGATTCACAAAATGCTGGCGTTTTAATCTTAAAACTCAATTGAAATCGTAAAAACGACCTCGGCGCGACCCATTCAATACATCTGTGCGCAATGCTCACGGCAATTTACGTCTGCAATACCCTTCAGAAGTATTAAATAGCAAAATATGGGGTTTTGTCGAAGATACCTTCAGCACTTTTTGGCTTATACATTGATTTTTATTTAATTATTTTAATTCAAATATGTGTTGTGTCATCGTCATAAGGAAATATTTTGCCTTTACCGCAAGACAAAAAAAGAATATTCTCAGCGGTTTCTTACAATATGAAAAAATTGATGTTCTTAGCGGTTCTTCCCCAAAATACTTTGTAATTCATTATGGTTCTGGCCAAAGTAATTAAGAATGTCAGACAATTTTCGTTCTTATTACTTTTTGCTTAAGTTTTTTAAGTGTTTATCAAAAACATGCTTTGTTTTTTACGCCCGAAACCTATAGCGCTGAAAAGGTAAAGTACGAGGGCAGTCAGTTGAGCAATAATAGCAGTAATTAGGTATATTTGACGGTTCTTCTTCTTAATATTTTCTGCTTTAGTTATATTTTACTTGTATTTTTAAATTTTGCTTTGATTTGTTGGTTAAAAAACGGGAATCACCCGAAACCTATAGGGCTGAAAAAGTAAAGTAAGAGAGCAGTCTGAAATTAAGCTTAGAGATCTATCCGCTCGGCCCTGAAGTCACTCAAGTGCCACATTAGGGCGATGTCGCTATAGTAGATTTGCGACATGAATTTTTAAAACACATTATTTCACTCCCTTTTTTTCGTAATATTACACAGAAGAAAGTTTAAATTTCATGATAAAATATATTATATTCATTAATTACTCAATTTTGCAACTTTTTGACGACATTAGAAGTATTACCTTTCGGAGAATTGTCATACAACAAAATCACACAGTTTTTAACAGTTTGAGGTGACGTTTTATCAGGTAAATAAGAAGTAACAATCTTCGCCTATCTCTAACTTACAAAAAAAAATTAAGTATTTGTTTTATTTTTTAAGCATCATCAGCTGAAAGAAAGTACTATTAGCTTGTGACACCCGTGATGTAAACAATATAAAAGTTTGTGCACAGAAATAAAGCGCTAACGATTTGATACTTTGTAAAAGTAGGAAGATAGGTAAGGCAAACTTAAATCAATTGTTTTGAATATGGTAATGTTAGTTGAATGGAAATAAATGATATCTGAAAACGGTGGCACCCGTGATCATCATTACAATTGAAGTTGCAACACTATATGATTTAAAGTTGTTTTATTGTTTGGACGTATCTTTAATAATAGTAAATGCTGTGCATAATACATAATATATGTATAATATATTGAATTCATGTATTTATTCCTTCTATATTTGGTTGATTTGACAGAAAATTTTGACTGAAATGACAGACAAGCATCAGAAGGATCCAGCTGCGCAGAGATACAGGCGAAATCTAAACAAATTCAATATCAGTAATAATAAATGTTTGATATGTTATTTAGTTCCTATTTCATTTTAAATTGTTGTTTATATTCACTTAAACTTAACGTAAATAAGGGTAATTCCACTCGTAATATTTTAATGTTGCATCCCGTAATAGCTTTAAACGTGAATAATTTCGTGTTTATTTTTGTTTCCTATTATATTATTACGTTTTTTAATTGATTAGTTTAACTGACTTCTATGTGTTTGGCTTACGATCCGGAAAGGCAGGGCCGATTTTGTTGCCGGTATAAATATCAAATTAAAGTTCTTGTAAACGAATATAAAGTAAGTATATTAAAATGTAATGCTTCCAAGATTAATTTAATAAAAACTGATATTTATTTTATAGTTATGTAACTATATATGTGCCCAAATGTTGCACCCGTGATAATGGAATCGCCCATTAGGACTTTACTGAATAGTTTAAGTTATAGAAATTTGTCTACTTTATGGAATAAATAGTACTTATCGAAATTACTAGTAGTGGTCCACTAACGCCCCCAGGTAAGCTAAATTGCTTGTACCAGTGAGCAGGATTAGAAACCGGTACCTCTCGATCGTAAGGCCGACTCATTAACTAATAAGCTACTGATACGTTTAAAACTTGTAATAAAAATAGTGAAAGGATTAACATGTATTGATAAGGATAGACCATCGTCATCGTGTAGTAATTGACAACCGGACCTTTTTTCTCGAGTGCTATTTGTACCATTTCTATGCGTACGCATCTCACACGTGTAAAAATGCGGCACGAACAAAATTAAACTATTAAGCAGCTTCGAAACTTTTAATTCAGTAAGCGCATTAGCCCCCAAACGTTGTCTAAGAAGCCAGAAACGTAAGAACAAAAAAATTACTAGGATGAACTGTAAACCCGACGGAGGAACAGTTTGTCTAACGGATTTAGCCTGAGTTAATATGAAACTTACCTACGGTAATGGCAAATTGGTTTTTGTCAAACTTAACCTGGCATCACACGGGAGATAATACGACGACAGATTATGTTATAAGACGCTCAAAAGTTTGCTCAGTGATGGTAGGAAATGAGATTAGTCGATTTGATTTAGAATCATCCACTGGATTATAACAGATTCTGTAATTATGCCATAGTGACTACAACATCTTGTTGGGTTCATCTGGTCATGGGGCGTCCAGCTAAATGGACTATCTATCTATCTATCAGCCAATAGACGTCCACTGCTGGACATAGGCCTCCCCCAAAGAGTGCCATGCCGAACGATCTTGTGCCGTCACCATCCACCGACTTCCTGCGACCGCTTTAATGTCATCGGTCCATCGAGTGGGGGGCCGTCCTACACTTCGTTTTCCAGTTCGCGGTCGCCATTCGAGAACCTTTACTCCCCAGCGGTTATCGGTTCTGCGAGCTATATGGCCTGCCCATTGCCACTTCAACTTGCATATTCTAAGAGCTATGTCGATAACCTTGGTTCTTCTACGGATTTCCTCATTTCGGATTCTATCACGCAGTGAAACTCCTAACATAGCTCTTTCCATAGCTCGTTGCGCAACCTTGAGCTAAATGGACTGTTGACTTAAAAAGTACTGGATACTGGAGGCAGGAGATTGGGTACTACGGTGCACATTGGGAGAGGCCAGTAAGGGACTGCAAAAGGCTAATTTATTGACTGACTGCAACCCTACACTCCGAGGTGAACGTTTCGAATGCTACCAGGATGTGGAGGATAGATGATCTTCCGCACTACATCTTTCAAGCAGATAAATTTATGGGAAACTAAAAACTTCTGGGATACTAGCTGTTGTCCACAGTCACGCCTGCTGGGGATTTTAATCCTGTTTTCACTGTCTATGCGTACATATTAGTAGGAAGTATGATTAATAGGAATTGAGAGGGCGAAGTATTGTCCGCGTTTGCGATTGCCAATAGTTTACGGGCTTACCGTACGGTGAGTTGAAATTTCACGGTGGAATATTAATTTAAATCTGCACACATTGTAATATATATATAAACAGTAAATATTAACTCTTTTCAAATAATTCATGGACTGAAAAGCCGATTTTCTATTTATTTAAGTCAATTAATTAAAGGTGAAATCGAAACTATGCGCCTTATAGAAATTGATTCATTCGTGGGTTCCTTCGTTTCATACCTTACATTTTAGCTATTGATAACAAATTCAAAGCAAAATAACATCTTGTAAGTATGAAAGACGGCACATAATAGACTGCACGCGGCAAACAATTATTTTCTAATCGATTATTGTACGAGCTAGATTATTAATTAAGTTGTCAGTTACCGCGAAGTACAAGTTCGTATAAAATACCACCATAATACTGTAGGTATACTAGTGCATGCGGGAATTTATTATTAGTCATTGCTTTAGAATATCCTTCATGAGTATAAAATTATTATACTACCATTTTAAATGTTCTTGCGCGTGTAATTACAGAATATGTCAGAGCGAAATAAAAACATAGGTTTTCTATTCAGTAGACTCGTTTTTCGAGGTCTGCGTGACAAGTTTTCTTTTGAGTTGCTAAAGGAACTAGTATGACTTCAATACCTTTACCCACAAAGTAAAGGTAGTGTGAAGTCTATAGACGTTTATTTAGCTCCTATGTAACTATTGAGACTAATATCGTGTGCGCTGTAATATTGTACTCGTTTCGTAGCGTGAAAGTTAAATAGGTCCTTTTTTGTCGGACTCAAACCGACTAAACCGTGAGGTAGCTAGTGCATATTTCTCGCACCCCTCTCTCTCGATCTGGCCCTCTTCGGGTGGTGTGACCATGGGGTCCCCAACTCGTTCCCGGTATTGGGGTTCCAACGCGCGCTACAACCATGATCTGCTTCTGCTGGGGTGACAGATCTTCACGAGCATAGCATGCTCGCAGAAGGAGGCGCCGCCGCCGGCCGCCCACGCATCCGCGCAGTGGACCATCGCCGCGTTGACACTAGGGCGTTGGCTGCTATATGGCCTCTATAGCCACTCCCCCATGATGAGTTTTACCGCTGCTAATACAGCGTGCCCCGCGCGTGGTTGCTCAAGTTGCCGCTCCCAGTCCGCCACCATGATCCTGTGAAGCCGGGACTTCTTGGCCCTAATTTCTTCAGGCTCGGGATCGAGTCCCTTTCGGAACCGATATAGCGCCGATAGGGCTCTCGCAGCCAGGATCCACTGTCGCGTTTTAGCTAGAAGACTCGCCGCTTCCAAGGATATCGTGCGGCACCCCCTGATAACGCTGTAGGCCATCTTCTGCTGCCGGAGATGCAGCAGGCGCGTAAACCTCTCCTTGAGGGAGTCCGCCCATAAAGGGCACACGTATAGGGCCATGGACCGCGCGATACCCGCGTAGAGTCTCCTGCAGGAGTCCTCCGGGCCCCTCAAGTTGGGCAGCAGTCGAATTAAATAGTTGCTATTCAGCTAAACAAGTAAGTTGTGATATTGGCATGTTTCACTGTGTAGTTTTAATATAGAAAAGAACCCTATTACGTCATCTCAAAACTGGAAGAAGAAAAGCCTGCATCGGGCAGTTTGACCCAAATTGGCTCCAATATGCCAACAAAACCGAATATCTTCAATGAGTGACAATGACAACCAATCTGTTATCGTTTTATATCAAGATCGAACCAAATCAAACTTGCGGGATAGATACACCTTATTGCTATGGAAATAAGATTTACTTTGGATTGCATATGAGATTACTAATTTTGAATTACTGCTATATGGTCGTCCATCACATGGAACCCTTTTAACGTGTAGTGCACACTATAAAAATGAAACATTGCGTTGGAGATGAGTAAAATGAGACATTAGGATGGTGTTCGATCATCCTTAGTAGATTCAATTATTTTAAATAGATTGTGAGAAAAGATTGGGTGAACGCTAAATAGTGGGCAAGCCATTACGCTGGCTGCTTGTCAAGTGTCGGATGGTGAACAGTCTTATCCATAAGTCATCTTCTAAGACACCCATGGGAAGGGAGAGGTTGCCGTACACGGGAACATAATATTTAAATATTTGACGCGATATAGAAATGTTAAACATATTTAATGACTATTAAACGAAATACTGAAAAAAAAAAACATTAATTCTAAATAGCCCTGAACGTATTGCCGAGCTGTAAATTTTAATGTAATTCTATATTGAAAACTGATTTCAGCGAAATGGTTGGCCGTATAAAATATGTTTCCGTATCGAAATACAATTTCATGGGAATGTGATCCAATATACCTTTATTATTCAACAATTAATGTAGATTTCGGTGCATTATTAAATGAAGATTTTCTGAATTTTAAAATACTGAACTTCTTTCTGTAAGAGGTAGGTAACATAAAATTATCGAAATCGCCGTACACAACCTCTTTTGGGGGTATTTTCGCTTTGTTTCCAGCCCCTTGCCACTTGCTAAAGAGTATGATATACCTACTGATGAAAATGACGCTCTGGCGAAAATTTTCTTTTTCTAAGATAAATCAAATTTAGCGAAATTTTTAATAGGCTTATTGACAAAACGAAAAAAAAAGAGAATTGAAAAGGCTACCAGCTTGTTAGAATGTTATTACTCCTTGAAATAGCATCATATCATGAAGTACACTAATCAAACTAATCAAATTAAGTAAACTAATATAGCCATGATACAAAATATTGTCTTGTTGTTAAAATAAATATTAAAAACAATTTCTGAACAATTAAATACCAGAGCATCGTTAGTTATGAAAGTAAAGACTTGAGAAGTTCAGACTTGAAAGAAGTATCTCTATTAGTAGTGTCACCATATTTTATGGAACGTTGGCACATTTATTCAAACTATGCAAACGTTATTACTTTAGTTTCGTTATTTAGATATTAATTGTTCCTAAATGTTGTTACATCTCAATAGATGGAGACGAACGACTTAGCAATTTTTTATACCACGTAGGTGGCAAACAAGAACCCGGTCCATCGGATGCAAAGTGATAACCGTGGCCTACGGACATGTGACTCACACTTGCACTGCCGACCCTGCATGAACAGGGGTTCTTTGCCTTCATTGCCGATAACGAAGCAGGCTAGGCCATTGGTCTGCGCACTGACAGATATATAGATTTTATGAATAATGTAAAATAAAAATTACCTACAATTAAGACAAATAATTAAAACGTTTCTAAACGTTCAAAATATTGTAATTCGACTCGTTGTTCAATAGTCTCGGCGGCGAATAATTCACTAATACAGTCCACAGCAGGTCAATCTTGACTAGCAATAAGAGTATGTATATATATTTCCTACTATAAACATTGTTTATCTTTCTATCAAATGTAAGGTAATTCACAAGTCATTAATATTGTACCAATAGGTTGTTGAGTAATAAAATGACCAAGTCACATAGTCTGAGTAGGGTGTAGGTTTGTGGAGGACTTAAAATTGGGTGTTGTGTTTATGTACTGTTGTATCTGATGTTTATAATAATGAGATTACTATATTTCGTCACTACTTATTTCGAAAGCTGTAGAATTTCTTGAATTCAAAACTTCATATACATGCACAAAAGACTTTATCTACCTCTCATTGAATTGCAATTCTTCTGTGCACTCCCAGGTCGCTGGAAGACAACTCAACTGTGAGTGCTCTCTTGTAAATTACACCTCATCTTAATATATATAAATCTCGTGTCACAATGTTTGTCCTCAATGGACTCCTAAACCACTTAACCAATTATAATAAAATTCGCACACCATGTGCAGTTCGATCCAACTTGAGAGATAGGATAGTTTAAATCTCAAATTATAGTCCGATTCGCGATAACCGACATCCACGCGGGCGGAGCCGCGGGCGACAGCTAGTTATATTGTATGAATGTTATTAATGTACATGAATAATAAATAAAATAAAAATTATAAAAACTTATTCTGTTCCAAAGATAATTATTTTGATTTAAAATAGTTTTGTTATGTTACAGTCTGGTACTTAGCGTACAGTTTTATGACTATCAACTGAATAACTATCAAATAGTTCACCTGTTATTAGTGACAGCAAAATAGTTTCATGTAATTTGTCCTGTTAAAGTTTCAACATGTGGTTCCACTACTCAGGATGGCATTGGAACTTTTTAATAGAGCTCGAACTTTGTTTGTACCCTAATGGCCCCAGTTTCAAGTTATAATGATGACAGTTAGTAAAAAGACTTCTCGCATGTTGTCTTAGTATTTTTGGTTTGATGAATTATCCAAAGACCAGTTCATTTAATAGCACAATGGGGATGTGTTCCCGTTAACTTCTTCGGGGAAAACCTCATCTGATAGCCGATGCTTATATCCGCTAATTAGGGGTACCCCCCCCCCCCCTTACCTAAACTAAAAATGCTGTTTAGAACATAATAATCTGTCACGATTATCGGTATCTGAGCGAGGCGAGAACGAATGTTCGAAAATAAGTAAACAAGTTGCAAAACGTCATAAATTTAATTTATTTGTTGAATTCCTATTACTTTTTTTTATTCAGAGTCAATAAAAAATCTTTTCGACAAGATGACGTCGTCCGTATAATCAATAATATTACATCAAGTGAACGAGAATTTCAGACCATTATAGCAAGTCTTCGGTAGTATAGTGGTAAGTATCCCCGCCTGTCACGCGGGAGACCGGGGTTCGATTCCCCGCCGGAGAGGTTTTTTTAGAACCTTGTTTGTATGAGCTTTTTATATTTTTGCTATCAATATTGATAATATGTAGTGTTTTATATAATGTTTTGCAGTGAATTGTGTGTTCTTTGTGGTATTTTATTGCTCTTTTTTTGTATGTCCTATTTCCCGATATTTGGATTCCGTACAGCCATTCCAGTAGTTTAAATAATGGTAATTATATGAAAGTATTAGATTGGCAGACTTGCCAGAACATTGACACCCACAAAATAACAAGCATAACAGCTAAACTATTGTAACGGACGTTTATCATAATGGCAACACACACTATATTCCCATATCACCCAGTTTCCGCCCACCCTAAATATGTCTGACCAGTGTTTATTACCACTCTCCATGTATGGTCGGAATCAGGGCGTGTAAGATTTATAGCGCCCGACAACGGTCCATTTAGACCTGTCCGGCGAACGGCCAGTGGCGGCTGGTACTGCAATGCTTTACAGTTTTAAACAAAGTATAAATATTACTTACTAAAAAGAGTACGTATGTACAGTCAGCGTCAGAAATATTTTGACTTCAAAGCCTAAAAATGATTTTAAAACTCTCATATTAACAGCCATCAATATTAATCCTCTTTTGGTGAGGCCGTCAAGCTGAGCGCCACCATTGTTAACATGGTACATGTATGTAATGGTGACCCTTTTACCTGAGACTTTGCCTTCAGCCACAGAATAGATAATAGTACTAGCGTACAGAATGGAAGCTGACCCCCTCCCACCGATTTCATTTCCTCTCCCCGCACGTCAAAATCATGGGCGCTTTCATGGGCGCCTAAAACAAAGGTTGTCACCGGTAAAAGGTGTAAGAACGGCACTTCGGGAAAAAGAGTGAAAAGTTCGGCTAGCTTCGGTTTTTAAGGCGTCCGCTCTTTCACACATGACTATAGTGAAATGTAACCCTCAAATGCATCTTGCCTTTTTGTATAAATAACTAATGAAGTGTTCTCAATATGTGTAACAACAAGTTCCACCAAGGTTCATCAATATAAACATTACAACAGTATAAAAAAAAACTAACGAACTGGATGCCAGGTTCGCCCAGGAATAAATAGGTGAAAAATCTTATAAATTATAATAATTTTCATATAGTCCGGGTTCTTTAGAAAATAACTTTAGAACTAGCGTGTTAAGTGACATTATGGTGGACCGATATCGATTATAGGTTAATTATTTAGGAACTGCATTTTAGTGGCATTAAATAAGAAAATATTAAAATATTAACATGATTTTTTCTTATTACTTTATTACTATTCGAAAACTATGATTTTATTTATGTATTTAAGTGAGTATTTACTTACATTGGATAGTTGTAAACCGGAATTAAATTTTACCCAGAAGGTGCGCCATCTTTGAAAATTAACACGGCCTATAAAATAAAGGATAGAATACCCAGTTCTTAGTTATTATTTTTTTAACATTATAAAGATTATAACTCAAAAGCATGATTTAGATTAGTATACATTCTAGGGTTAAAAAATGGGCGGTACCTGGCAATGACGGAATCCATGATGACATTAATTGTAATACATTCAAATCGAAAAAAAAGCCACACTTCATAGGCGTGAGCTGTCAAAATTATGATTCTTAAATTTTATAAAGTATAGAGCGGTTAAAACCATTTGTTTCTAAAAAATATAAATAGATATCTTTCCGTGAACTTCCGTTTAGTATAAATTATAATTGATACTTAAGTTAATTAACACTATTAAATTAAAGTGTGCTCTACTGCCTTTTTTCTAATTTCCTACTCGCCATTGACAATTCTAAATAAGTATTAGGATAGTTATTACAAAAACCGGGCATAAAATCCGTGTCATTCAGTTGAGGTTCAGAAACCTTGGTAAGTAATAAAAACACCATTTATAAGCCTACGTATCATATACCACCCTTGGCAATGGAGCATTAATTACTAAGGGATAAATACTAGTAGTTCTGTAAAGAGTTCCAGACAATTTTTTGGCATCTGGAGATCAAATCTGGTATCCTCACTTACATTTCTTGTATACGATACGTATCTTTATTTTATAGCTCTCTGGATATTTCACCAACAAATATTGACAACCCGTTCTTAAAAAAGCCACAACAAACGTCTCCCCCTTTTCTCATGTTTTTTTTTCCACAACTACCGGTAAGGAATCATGTTCGGATATTGCAGCCAAAAATCATCAATATCCGTTCATAAATAACGCGACAGAAAAGGCACCACTTTTCTCATCCGATTAAAAAAGCTCTAGGAAAAATTAAGTTTTAAATCAAAGAACATGTATGCCAAGTTTGGTGACAATCGGTTAAGAAATGTGCCCTATAGACCGAACGGAACGGAGACTATTTATAATTAATGAAAAATTTCACGCGGGCGAAACCGTAAGCAACAGCTAGTTTTTATAAACACAATCGGTTTTATTTACTCTATAAACATATCAAAGTCGTGTTGTAGTATTGTTTTGTTATTTGTGCCAATTCTGTTGTTTGACAGGACCAAAATGTATCGCCATATTCTTTTCTTCCGAAGCGAAGAAAAAGATGGAAATACGTTTTAATGTCAAAATCATTAATATAACTTTTTGTAACAGCAGGATTGTCGCCTCCGTCGGATGTGACGTTAATCATGACACCAACGGATAGAGTGAGAAAAATCACGCGATCTCACTCGAAAATTAGCTTAAATTTCAAATAGTGCCCATCCATGACATTTCTAATTTTCTCACACATCAACACTACCGTGTATGTACACGAGCTATGTTTGTAGTAATTACAACGCGATTGTTTCATACATTTTTTCGAGAGCTTCCGAGGTGTGCTTCAGCTTATCATCAGGCGAGGTGAAATCAGTGTCCTATGTTATATAGGAAAAACAAACTGTTTTTTTTATTTAAATTGTACATGTATGTAATGGTAACCCTTTTACCTGAGACTTTGCCTTCAGCTTACCATCAGGGGAGGTGAAATCAAATTGTAGTGTCCTATATTATATAGGAAAACCAAAATGTTTTTTTTATTTAAATTGTATTATTGTTCGAAATAAAGGTGCGTACCAAATAATATCAGATCAATCAGTCAACAGGAAGGGAAGATCCCCAAGGCATAAAAATCATTTTGAGAACTTTGTTCATCAAGATCGATCTGCTTCTGACTGTACTCTACGTACTAAAGAAGTATCAGTCCCCCGAGCGCGAATAATATTCAAATTCGTAACATAAACGTATCATCGTGAGAACGAAACATTGTGATTGGCCGCTTGCCTATTGTGAACCAATCGCAATGCTCTGTTATTTCAATACATTTAGGTTCCGAATTCGAATGTTTTTCTTGCTTAAGGCACAGTAGGTACTCAGGTCAGCATTAGCGAAACGTTATCAATATCAAAATTATTATGACTATCTGCGCAAATTGCTCCATTTCTTCATATCGGGATTTCTCATTTCTCATTCTGGTACTACTTAGCTACTGTATATTTCTTAAACTGGTCACACAAGAGGGCATTAGACAATCGGTATTCGCTCCGAACTGTTTGTCGTTACCCTCGCATGATGGCTAGAGTAGACATTGGCCCATTAGACCAGTTCAAATAGTTCTTTGAGTAATAAAATTAATAACAGCTTGAGACCTGTTGAAAATGAAAGGCAATATGGTTTTATTATAATTTAGAGTTGCGCATTGCAGAGCATTACCGAGCATTGTCCACTGTGCACTGGTGCTTTAACGCCTTTAACATTATGTATCACTTGACATGATGACAAATAATGCCAGTCCTATACATCTAGAACTCTCCACTGATGTGTATTATTATCTATAGTAGGGGAGGCGACGATGCTAAATGTGTAGTCACTCGAGCGTCTCTGACACCTATTAGAATTGGTAGATTAGATGATAGAAAGAATAATGGTTCATAATGTTTCCGCTTTTAGTGGCGAACCATCTACATAACATCATAATAAGTGAATTCATTTATCATACATCTTAATTACCGTTTTATATTACTTTGGTATTATTTAATGATTTTCAGTTATTCTAGTATGTTTTACTCTAAAATAAAATCAAAATTGCTTGAGTAAATCCAGATATCAATTTTTGCAACGTTGCGTTGTTCTCACGCCCTTTGGGTACGCTTAGACCACCAGATTTTCAAAATGTACACTTGTTCGTTAGTTATCAAACTCCCTTATCTTAATCTGACACATACGTGTAAATTCGATGGTAGTATTTTTTTTTGAGCACCCACTCTTTGTAAAGGCTCTTACTGGCTGGAGGTACTTGTCAATATGTAACTAGCCTCCCTTACCTTAATCTGACGCGCTCGAGCAATAACCGTATTTCCTTCTACGCCGCCCCTACTAGTATGACTGTCGTTATAGCTAGTAACAATGTCCCTTTGTCTAGGCTCCAAGATCCAATTACATATTCAGTTTGTCGAATTGATGTGTCAAATCATTCTGTGGAACCGATCTCCCAAATCAATGTGTATAAGATGCACTGGATCATATATCATCGCATCATGATTAATATTACCATAAATAGACGCATTGATTAATTCGTAATCACGAATTAATCCCGCTCGATGCATTTTTTCCGATTCTACTTAGATTAAATTGACAATCGATTGGATTTGAAATTGCAGGTGAGAGTGGTTTGGGCCACAAAGATTTTGACAAGGCTTCACACTTGCATACCCTTCACTGTTTATAAATAACGAACAAGCATCATTTTTCAGAGCATGTTCATTTAAAACAGATTGGATCGTAGATAGCTGTCTGTTTTGGACATAAAATAGTTTGGGACGCGTGTCTAATGTAATTAAATTTGGAATAGGGTATATTCCCTGATCGACGTCCCGACCCCCGAGAACTAGAGATTTCCAGTCGAGAGATTTCTCACAAGTCAAATAGATCGCCGGTTATACCGAAGTGCAATTGATCCAAATTGGAATAAGGTTAAGTCATAGCGTAGAGTCTAAAGTCTATACTGGCATCCGCTATCGCTCTCTGGAGAGTAAAATGCTCTGAAGTCACTCACGGACCACAGCCGAACAAACTCTTCCCTATGTCATTCCAATGTGCACGGATGGTCAAAGTAGGTTTAGTATTACATTAATACTGTCGCCCAGGAAGGACTAATAAGTAATAGCATATAAAATGTAATGGATAATGTCAGCGAAAGGTGGACAACGGTGAAACAAAAAAGCTAACCAGAGACCATTAGCAAAATAATAATAAGAGTTTGCCCCAATTGTCTTCTTCTTCTGTATCCTAGCTTTAATTCCAGTCGCATCCGAAGCTTTCAAATTGGATCTGATTAGATTGTTTGCTTTTTACCTTTCTAACTGCGGATTTGGTTAAACTTTGATATTTTCCGTGAAGTGACTGCCATCTGAACTGCACAACCCAAAGGTGATATCGAAGCATTGCAGCTAGACCAGTTATTGGATTTTTGAGGGCTCCAACTACTCGTAACGACTGCCATAGATGTTTGTATGACAACCGGGACCGACAGCTTAACGTGCTCTCCGAGGCACGATCAGACCAATGCAAATACTCATGCCTACAAATATTTGCACTGAGCGGGGATCGAACCCGCGCCTCCTGCGTATCGACCGCGTTCACTACCACTGCGCCACGGAGGCTGTCAAGTTTGCCCCAGTTGTGATATCAGTCAGTGGTTTGATCTCAAGGATCCAATCAGTCCGTCTGAGAGGCTCGGGATTAATAGGAAGTCGGTGGTGGTCAAGATGCAGAAAGCGGTCTTGCTCAAAAATACCTGAATAGTATAGCGGCTACTTTAGCAATCGTCCTAACTCTCGGGACTCTCCCAAACATGATGAAACTCAAAGCAGATAAGACAAGAACGGCATGAAAGTCGCAATAAAAGGTACACTTCGGTGTAAATCTCGCAGTCCATAAAGCATTACTCCAGTATCCGATTTATCACGAACCTTACTCGTGGCTCGCAGTAACAAGAAGCTCGAGAATAAAACATGAGAACACCTGACCAATGAATAATTTTATTTGCGTATTTATGTATGAGATGAAGTCACTTTATTTTATCTATTGGATACGCTCTGGCAAGGCACTGCAAGAGTATTGATGAATAAATACGATTTTATAAGTAGTGTCTGCTGAGAGACTAGAGGCTAAGTAGCAATGGCGTAGGTTAGTATTTTTCAATCCACCTAAAGCAATACTGACCAGTTAAGTCTAGCGATGGATCACCTTGCCTCTGAAAGACCGGATGTCATATAAACATTTTTGTTATATGGGTCGTTAGACCCCAAAACGTCCGGGTTCGTCCACTTTTTTCCTATTCAACGTGGTAATGCCGCCAGCCTGTTGGGCACGGTACCAGTAGAGGTCGATGGGGAGGTATTTTTCAATGCCTAAAGTTGCAGTCTCTCCCCCTCTTTTATGTTATTTTTGTATGTATTATGTAGCATAATTTTTATTATTTAGTATTATTCTGTAATATAATTGTAAACTATTAAATAAAACTACTTTCGTAGCTGAATTTTGGAAACCTGCTACGAACATGGATTTTTTAGAGTTGCTATGTCAGACTTGAACCGACCAAAACCGCATGCTATAACGGATCTCAATTCGGGGATAAAGTGTATGGTTACTCAATAAGGCATTTCCCCGGCACTGAACTTGGGCTTTCTACGATTTCGCAATGTCCCCATCCTAACCCGGAAAGGGGGGCGGGGCATCACTCTATTGCGCAGGCCTACTTCTAGGGTTCACTAGGGTGATAAGCGGCCGTACCTGTCACCCTAGGCCTGTGCCCGGAGAACAAGCTCTCTTCTTGTCTTCGGAGGGATACGTAGAAAGTATTCGAGAAGCCCTCAACAGGGCCGCTTCTGCTTCAGACAATACTGACTGTAGGCATCTGCACTGCATAAGAAAGGTTCACATTGTGTGTGTACCTTTACTTTTACCAAGTTATTAAACTGTGAAGAATATATAATTAATTTAACGACTACTTACAAAGCGTCAAAAAAAAAATTAAGGAAGGAAATACAGAAATCAACAGTGTATACGAATATTTTGTATTGATTTAAAATATCAAACTTACTCTAGAGCTAAACTGATGAACAGAGATGGCCAGTACAATGAAAATTAATCAATTAAAAGAGGCACAACGGACTTCCAGCTATCTGCATATGGCTGACTCACAACGTCATACCAAAAACGGATGAAATGGACATTTTAGAAAATGTTATTGACTTTAAAACAAAATTTTGTTGCAACTGTAAATCTATTGGTGTACAATAAAGAATTATCTATCTATCTATCTACACAGAAACAATTTAAACATATGGTTTGAAAGCTACAAAACAATGGTGTAGATTTAGTGAGATCTGCCGAAATTCAACAGTATGAAAAGTGTCCTGTTACCTTGGTCACATATTACCTAATAGTTGGAAGTTGCTGAAAGAAAGTTGCTTTGGTGTACCGAAATTATATTTTCAGTTGCCGGCTGATGTACAAACAGTACCAACAAAACATGAACTTTTATCGATATAGATAACGTGCTGAGAACTGCAGTTTTACTGCACTGATATAAAAATATTTTGAATAATTTTGAACGTCGAGTCTGGATGCGGAAGGCGGAGGATCGGACGAAATGGCATACATTGGGAGAGGCCTGTTTTCAGCAGTGGACTGCAGTGGGCTAATTGATTGTGAAGATAAAAAAGTCACTCTTTTATTCTATGCATTTATTCACAGCAAAAATGTCTAAACATGTTACCGTATATAGTTTTGCTAGATTTCATTATAAGTCGATGGTAGCTCAAAAAAAGCAGGAGACTATGAAAGGTCTTAACTGACCGCGATTCAGAATGTATTTTCTGAAACTATTATAAAAGATCTTTACAGTATTCCGTTGTTTTAAGGGTATACTTGTAGTATTAGCACAATCCTTATTGGTTAATTATAACTACTATACTGTTATTTATGTCCGTATTATGTAATTTGTTAAATAAATACAAAAAATGTTGTTTTCGTTGTATTAAAACCATTTTTAAAGGATTCTTTAAAGTGGTATTATATCAATGAGCGATATTCACTTACACGTAAGAAGGTTTTTTGTTTTTGTTATAGTCTTTTTAAAAAAGCCAATGTCATAAGTCCATTTATCTAAAAAAATTATCATGTCAGGCTACCAATAATAATGAGCAACTCGCCTAAATCCGAAATTTAATCGGTTTTGGTTCAGCGATACTAAGGCGACACTATATTTATGAAAAAGTGTTGCTGTCAACAGGAAGTAAATAGGACAGACTAGAAGCATGGATGCTAGATTATAAAAAATATGTGGAACGAAAACATCTATCTCGGCACAAGTTTTAGAGATTTTGGTCAAAGAAACCAAAATCCGTTTGCCCAACAGAAGTTTAACATCACATTATTACGTACAAGTAGACTAGGAAGTTTATATAGCTAGTTTCAGTGACATATATTGCCTTAAATTATTAAAATTTTACTATAGTGAATAATATAGATATAATAGTAATTTTTCTACTAACCAGTTTTGAACTTTTTCCTTTCCTTTTCGAACATTATCATAACTGTATACGAAAATGGTCCAAATTTTCTTAATTCAACAACCAGTTACCGTAACGGAAAAGTCTTCTTTCGTAACCGGTTATTAAAGCAAGCAGAAAATGAATAGACTGAACGCCGACCCCAACTCAGTTCTGAAAAGGATCAAGTAGGAGGAGACAGACTACCTGAATATCATTGCTGTTTTATCATTGCCATTCAGTACAGCAGGCCTGCCAGTTCATGGTACGGACTTAGGAGTTCAGTAGTGAGAAGGTGGATGAGAAAAGTCTCGTTAAAAGATACTTCAATAGTAGGTACGGATTTTACTCTGATGGGAATGTGCGAATGAGCTGCTGTGGTTTTACCAAGCGACTACACTATGGAAATCTTCAAGAAGGTCATTAGAAGGTTACTTCAGGGTCTTCAGTACGAGTATAACGCCCTTGGTGTTGCATACGTCCATAAGCCACTTACCATTAGGTAGGCCGTGTGCTAGTCTGCCACCTAAGTGGTATAAAAAAAAAATTTGGTTGCCTGTAAAGTCGGTATACGGGCGAAAGTTTTACGTGACAACGACTTTGAGTGGTAAAATAATTTTAATGTGAATATTCATTCGTATAGTAGGAAGAAGGATGAAATAATAGTAACAATTTAAAAATGTCTGTCTCTCTCGCTCTTAGGCGGGCTAACCATGCCCGAGTGGAAGGGACGCGTGCCTCTCACTCGCTCTCATTGTGAGCGCATAACGTGAGCGGAGCGTAACGCAGTTTCTTGAAGTGTCACCCGGCAAACCAATTTATAAGACGTTGTCACGTCAAAATCCGGATGAGTCTTTCTTCCTCTTTTTTTTTAGTTTTCAGGGTTTAAAGGCTATTAGCGAACTTGTAGCAACCAAAGACTGACAACAGACCAGATACATATTGTAAATGATTTTGTACTTGTATTAAAAAGTGGTGGTCATCCTTTGTCTCAGTTTCCAAAACTATAGTGTGTCTTAAGCTCGTTTTTCGCTGTTGCTTTGACTTATTGTTACTGTCTTATTGTTGCTGTCAAAGCTAATGGAAATAAAATATTATAAAACTGAATTACATGCTTTCATGGACTCCAACTAAAAAATTGTTCATTAACATTTATTTAACAAATATCATAGAATTGGTTGATTTTTTTGAGGATTTAATTAGCAGGGTTAAATATATTACAAAAATATATTTCAGGTTATTTAAAGTTGCAATTACAGAAATATTTATAAGGATAGAAAGTTTTTGTGCAGTGTTCACCAGCATGTAGCGCGTAACCAATTTTTCGCTTTAAATAAATACTCACGAGGGATGAGAAATGCCTCTTTTTTCTATAGCACAGTATGGTGTTTTCAATAATATATTTAACTAATCGTCAAGTACCAAGTGTTGTACATAATTATAAGTAGCATCATCACTTTTGTTACACATAAACTCTTTCTCTCTCAGTTCTTAATCTTGCCTTTGGTTTGGGTTTGGCTTTTACAAAAATTCTGCGTTAGAGCTACATCTCTCCATCAGCTGATGTATTTTTTTACAGAACAGGTTCGTTTTGGCCTGACAATCTTGGTGGGGTTTCAGAAATAACGACATACATACTTATATTTAAAGTAACAAATTTTCATATTCAAATAAGACTAGTGTTACACAGTTCTGTATAGAGCTACCGCTACGATTGTCTGAAACACGCTGATGTTATATTTGCATTCCAAAGTTCTGACTGCAACGGTATTTGTCTTCGGCCTCGTGCATTTCTCGTCGATCCAAATATCGGGCTAGTTTATACAGTACGTTCGTTCCCATGATTTAGCACAAAATTAATGTTACAAACCTCTTGCGTTTTCAAAATTATATTTAAGAGGTGGGTAGCCGATTATACCATGTTCAAAGAATATCAAGTTCAGAAGCCTAATACTTTTAACTTTTAAACTCTCGCGTTCCATGATATATAATTAAGAGAACGGGAATTAACGCGGTCATGGTATAGGTACTATAGGCTGACTAGCTCAGCGGTGCACGACTTTTTTCATCTACCCGCAAATTTTCATTATTTTCTTTTCGTCATAAACCGTCATATACCACACTCACAGTGTCCATATTCTGTAAGCAAACTGTCCGGTGTCTATCTACGTATCACACTTATTTAAAACCATCTTATGTAACGTTAAGGTATGTAAGTACTAAGTTTCAACTGTTCTTCCTCTCCAGAAGATTTTCATCACACGGAGATGTCCCACTAGTAAGCATAGAGGTAAGCCCCGAAAATACGGATCTATTTTACACACATTTTTAAACCCCCAAATTCTCATACTGGTAAGGTACAAAAACGACGCTCTTTTCTAGCAATCTAAGCCTCATGGGTTTACACTCTACAACTTCGATGAACCGCTTCATGAAGGCTTCATGGCTAACTGGCAAATATGCCAACGCTACAGAGTAATTTTGTTCCTATTTGTATAATAAACTGCAAGCTACCTTAGTTTGTATTTCATTAATGAGCTGACAGCGCATAACTTACAGCCACGATATGCTATAGCGTAATAAGGGCTTAATTGCTCTGAATAAGTTTACAGAATTTATGGCGTTGTGTTGCTCTAATGACTATGCCTCTTATGCCTATAATTAAATAATTAAGACCCATAATTTGGCGACATAATTGTGAAATCTTATTGCAGTAAGAAATTATAATAATTTGCCCTTTCTTTCTTCTTAGAGTTCTGGGTTTTTAAGCGGAATGTAAAAAGGCACCTTATCGAGGCCAAACTCAAAACTCTGCATTTTAAATGGTAGCCGTCTGTGGGTCGATCTGTAAGGCCACAGGTGAGTTAGCTGGTGCATATCCCTCGCACCCCGGCTTACCCAGGGCCATCTCCCTCGATCTGGTCCTCGTCGGTTGGATGGACCACGGGGTTCTCAACTCGTCGCCGCAGCCTGCTTCTGCTAGGGTGACAGGTGGCTCAAATCGTCACCCTCAGGCCCGCGCTCATGGGGGACGGAGGTCATTCATCGACCTCTGACGCTCGCGTTGCCTCAGTTGGCGGGCAGCTAGGCCGTGCTCGGTGATCATCTGTGTCAGCTAGCACGAGAGGCTGCCGTGTGGCCTCTCTAGCCACTCCCATATGATGGGTCTTACTGCCGCTATTACGGCGTGCCCTGCACGTGGTTACTCAAGTCGCCGCTCCCACTCCGCCAACATGTTCCTGTGGAGCGCCGAGACTTCTCGGCCCGAATTTATCCAGGCTCGGGATCGAGGCCCCGCTCCCGCACCTCCTATTGGAACTGATATAGCGCCGAAAAAGCTTTCGTACCCGGGATCCACGGTGGCGTTCTGACCATCTCCTGCTGCGGGATTTTTTCTTCTCTCCTTCAGTGTGTCCGCGCATACAGGGCACCCGTACAGGGCCATGGATGGCTCGATACCCGTGTATAGTCTTCTACAGGAGTCCTCCGGGTCCCTCAGGGCGGGCAGCAGCCGTGTCAAAGCGTGAGCTGTGCTCACCAATCTGGGGCACAGACTCCTACTGTGAGGCTGCATCCCGTAGATGGCCTGCGCCGACGACCATGAAAGATCCTCGAGACCCTGCCCCCGGATCCGTTCCACGACTTGAGCAATTGAGCAACCGCGGTCGTGGCCTTCAGGGTCGCTTGAAGTATAAAAAATATAATCAGGATGCGTTTTATACCTATTACATTGTCGGAATTTTACGTGAATGTCACACATTGTGGGAGGTAGAACACGACGGTATTTCCGTCAAATTGAGCAGTCCGAGTACCTCCGCCCTACAGAATATCGCGGCCATAATAACCTCGTGTTGTGTTCCCAGCGGTGAGTGCGGTAGCCAGAGCTCACTGGATCGTTTTTGTGCTGTCAGTGGGAAGACCAAAGACTTGTCCTGCTTTGTCTTCTACGCTGACGGCACAGAAATTCTCTGTTTACAGAGTCGGCAGCACGAGTGTATCTCCCCTAGCGTTACACAAGTCCATAGTCCAGGGTAGCCACTTTCCATCAGGTGGGTCGTGTGCTTGTCTGCCACCTCAGTAGTAAAACATTGAAATTAAACTATTTTAACGGATCCTATTTCTATTCTTGTTATGTAAATATTTTATTATTTACACAGGAGTCTAGTCTCTAGTTTCTGATTTCATGGCAACACAACTAAATAAATCATTGCAGTTCTTTGACTCTAGTCTGCCTATCTACATTCATGGAGTAGTAAAAATTGCAGGCTTCTCTGTCTGACCTACATTCAGGGATTGGTGTAAACTCGTTCTATAAAGTGGCCCATCCACAAAGCTGATTGCCATGTGTGATTCTGTTTGAGTATGTTTGCGATGCGACTGTTCAGTCGTACCGATCGGGTTACCTAAATATACGCGGATGCGGATCAAGTTTAAGAGAAGAGCGAAGTTCTAGAATAAATTTTGAAGCGTATACCATACTAACTTTCTTCGATTCGAGTTAGACTCGAACTCGCACTCGCCTGTGTCCTATTTTGATTTTTTGAATTTCTGTTTACGCTCAAGATTCTATGAAATAATAAAATAACTGCTTACTTATCTAGATGTATTTAGCTGTAGGGATTCAAGTTAGTAAATCACCTAATATACACCCGCATTGACTTAATTTTTTTGTATACGATTACCTAAAGCTCGCCAAGTTTTCGATTCGCAAAGGTAAATTTTCTTCTTCTTCATTATAAACCAAGGTAAATATTAGATTATTTTTGTACAAATGAGATTACCGAACAAGAACGTTAGAGGAGAAAGGTTTGAAGTGTTAAGATCACAGTGTACTATTAATATATTGTAAAATATTTGAGAATATTATTTAACTAGCTGTTACCCGCGGCTTCGCCCGCGTGGATGTTGCTTATCGTGTAGTGTCGTAAATTTTAGCGCAGAGTCGAGCATTGAGAGCTTAATAGATACTCTTCTCGCCTCTCTATTTGACTCTTTACTCGACTTTCTACTTGCCTCTCTAATCATCCCTGTTTCACTCTCTACTCGACTCTACTCAACTCTGTACTGGACTCTCTACTCGCCTCTCCACCTGCCTACCATTAACTTCTCTAATAGCCTCTCTACTCGACTCCCTACTTCAAATTCAAATTCTTTATTTCGCAAAATTGTGCAAGGTGATTACATTTTTTGCCGTCAAATTGCGCTTAAAACTAAATTTACCACCGCTTCTTAGGCGCTAGTGGAACAACAAACTCCATTACAGCATTTTGAAATGTCAAAATACAAAGATTGATTACTTAAGACTAAATATGAACGAATGTACACATTTGTCTAGCATCAAGAACATCAAAAAACATTTAAAAAACTTGCCTATCCACTCGCCACTCTACTCGACTTTTTAACTTGCATCTCTATTCTACTCTCTGCTCCCATCTCTGCCCCTAACCTTGTTTCTTCCCAGTTGTCTCTCTTTTCTACTCCACTATACCTTTCCCCTAGCTCTTATGGGTCTATTTCATCAGGATCTATTCATTGATGAATTTTCACTCAAAAGGAAGTTCGCAATTCGTTGAATGATAAACGTAATTTTGTCATTCTTATGGTGTTGGATAGCCTATACTTTCAGAAGGATCCCATATCGAATATATCCGGTATCTGATGCCGAGATCCTATCCATTTATTTACCCGTCCATCTTCGTATCAGGGATGGTCGGTCTTGATACATTACGACTTAGGCGGGAGTTAGCGCACGTCATGTACTATTATTTGCATTTAAATTTCAAAGTGGACAACCCTTCGGGTCGTGAATGTATCCACTTCTATATGCCGGACAGGTACACGCGTGGCGCTGGACGGCGACAGCATTAGCTCTGGACTTGCCCACCAGCTTGGCGTTTTTTGGTATAGAGTAGCCCTACTTACAGAGCTGTGCAATACCTGAATGCCTTTTTGAAAAATAATCCAGATGGGGACATATTCTATGTCTTTGGTATAACTGTTACAAAATATTTATGTAACTTATAGTATTTGTATGCCTAAAATGTAACGTACTAATAGTGAATGAATAAATGAAATAACCTGAGAGAAAACTTTAAAATTACAGGAAAAACTCCTACTTTGTTTGTGGTAGCAATCATGTTGTTTCGTTTTCAAAAAATGAATGTCTAGGCGCTTTCTATTAAAATTACAGTATTGTAACAATTGATAAAATACAACTTAATAATAACACTTTACAGCACGTGCATATTAATCAATATACATTGTGTAAATTAGTGCAGTGACATTTATCAGCCTTAAGTACGTTTTCTCAGTGGCTCTGGTAGGGAGAATGTTCCCCAGTAAAGCCATAACAGTGGCAAAGTGTGTGAACGCGGCCGCTACGCAAGAGGCGCGGGTTCGATCCCCGCTCAGTGCTATTTGCCTTGGTCTGGTCATGCCTCGGAGAGCACGTTAAACCGTCGTCGGTCCCGGTTGTCATACAAACATCTATGGCAGTCGTTACGGGTAGTTGAGGCCCTCAAAATCCAACAACTGGTCTAGCTGCAATGCTTCTATATCACCTTTGGGTTGTGGAGGTCAGATGGCAGTCGCTTCACAGAAAATATCGCAGGTTTGCCAAATCCGCAGTTAGACTGGTAAAAAGCTGACCCTAGACTCCAATTGTAAAGCTTCGGATGCGACTGGGATTGACGCTAGGATGAAGAAGAGTGGCAAAGGGTGAAAATTTTCTAAATGGAAGACGGTGGAAGATGTAGTTTATCGAATTTAAACGGCTCTACCATCTATGCAAAGGGAAGCCGGCAGGAATTGAGTTATATGGATTTATCGCTACTACCATAAAATATGAATTCATGTATCAAGATTTCTCAGAATTCTACTACTCTGGGAACTAAATAGGCGAAGAACCGTTATATGTTAAGGCCATAATTTGCATTTGCGATTTTTTTTTTGGTTGGAAAGGGAAGGGCTGTACCTGGCCAAGGGAGTAGAGTAAGAATCTAGAAATCTAGGGAAATCCTCAAAATGTAGGCAAAGATGCTGTTTCTATTGCTTTCACATAATTTGAGTAAACTGATAATAAAAATAAATAACAAACTAAGCAAATGATCAACGATGAATCGGTTAGATACTTAGATACTATAAAGGTAAAATAAATAAAATTATAATAATAAAGTTAAACCGACTTCAAGAAACACTGTTAGAAGTCGGTGCCAATATAGTTTAATGTGCCTGAAGTACTATGATGTAATTAATTTATATATGGTTTCTCGGGCTATGCACCGACTTCTACCAGAACAGCTGTAATATCAGTTACTTTTTTTCAGTGCCTCTTTTTTGTTCCCTTAGTCCTTAATCGGTTTCACTCGTTAACATTTTATTTATTGGCAATAAAGGTTAGCCCATGTCCTTTCTAAACTCTAATCCAATTCTGCATCAAATTTCATCAACATCGGTTCAGTTCAGCGTTTAAAGCGTGAAAGGCAACAGACAGATAGACAGGGTTCCTTTTACATTTATAATGTTAGCACAGTCTAACAACTTTCATTCAGAGTTTCAGACTCGCTATGTTATGATATTAGTATGAATTACGCAGGATATTAAGGGTCGACCGCCTCTGTGGCGTAGCGGTACTGAACGCGGCTGCTACGCAGGAGGTGCGTGTTCGTTTCCGCTCAGTGCAAATATTTGTATGCATGAATATGGGTATTTGCATTGGTCTGGTCGCGCCTCGGAAATTACGTTAAGCCGTCGGTTTCAGTTGCCATACGAACAGCTATGGCCGCCTCAAAAGTCCAACAACTGGTCCAGATGCAATGCTTCGATATCGCCTTTGGGTTGTGGAGGTCAGATGGCAGTTGATTCACGGGAAATTTCGAAGGTTCAGCCAAATTCGCAGACTGGTAAAAGCGGATCCACGCCTCGAAGGTAAAAAGCTTCGGATGCGACTTAGATTAATGCTTGCTAGGATGAAGAAGAAGACCCAGGATATTTAATGAAATTGTGAAAATTGTGAAAATCTGAAATATTTTGTAGGAATCGAAATGACAGCTCTTATATTTTCTGTTGTGCGCGAAACTATATCTTGTTCAAAACTGCGTGATCGCCATCTAGTTGTATTGATGTAACTAAATTATAGAATGAAAAAATATATGTTCTTATATACCTCTGTTGTGAACGAATCCATACCTTGTTTAAAAATGCGTGATCGCCATCTAGTTGTATTTTTGTAACTAAATTATAGAATTACAAATTTTAATTTATTGATTAAATACGAATCTGTATACACAATTGTGTATGTAAAAATAAAGTCTATTTATTTACATAGTTGCTTAGATATAATAAGCTATAAAAAATATACCATAAAAATAATCTCAAGTAAAAAAGCGACATTATTGCTCACATCTCTGGTTCTACTCAACCGATGGTGATCAAACAAACGTAAGATTTTAAGTTGGAGCAAGCCCTTTCTAACAAAAAAAACCGCATCGAAATCCGTTCAGTAGTTTTTGCGTCCATCGCGAACAAACAGACAAACAGACAAACAGACAAACAGACAGGATTTCCAAAAAATATGTTTTCGTGTTCAGTATCGTTAATATAACATACTCCAAGTATTTTTTTTTAAATATCTCCAATGTACAGACACGACTACTTTACAATTATATAATAGTATAGATAGATAGATGACGCAAGTCTGATCAAGTAGACAATTTCAGTAAATATGTTTAACTTTTGCAACGAAAATTGAAGGTAATGGATCGTTTGAAAGTTGTTATTATTAAAATCTAAAACGATTTGATCGGCGAGGAAAACTCAGACTGCCTGAATTAAAAAGTTTATAGACGGAATCCACTTAAATGTGAAACTCTCTAAATAACCACGTTAATGGGCTACCTAATATTTTATAAATGGTAGGTTAGATTAGGTTTGTTAATGTTAACGTACCTATATAAGTTCCTGTTCATCAAAGTCAACTATTCGACTAATATTAACTCCGGAACCGGAGGGGGAGGTAATGTCGGACTCGAATCGACTAAACCGCACGCCGTCTCTGGGTCGTAGTGCTAGGCCGAAGGTGAGGTTGTCATGCGACATATCCCTCGCACCCCGGCTGACCCAGGGCCATCCCTTTCGGTCTGGCCCTCCAGACTCTCTGCTAGGGTGACGGGTGGCTCCACCTGTCACCCTCAGGCCCGCGCTCATGGGGGGCGGAGGTCGGTCTGTGAACAGGGAGATAACAGCACTTACCTCGACTGTTCAGGAAAGTGTGGCTAACCTAATATTCTATCCTAGTCTATCCTAACGAAGGAGTACTTACGGTACTCCTAAGGCAAAAGTATCCTAACTAATCCTAATCCCGTCACCCTATACTACTGTAATCCTAACGTCCTCCTAACTGCTACCCTATGGTGCAATACACGCTTGGTTCTCGGGGGCTCGTTGGCAGACCAAGTTGTGTTCGCAACCCTAACCTATAGTTCGTCACGGCGTGGTACTCGGTGGTGTTCGGTGACACAGACCTCCGCTCGTGTACGTCACTACGGTGCGTCGTTGGTACCCCTACGTGTCCCTACTCCCTTAGCCCTACTACCCTAGCCCTACTATAAGTATTTAAAATACATATATATAATAGGTACAGGATATCTGATGCCAGGCGACCTAAGACACCAGACGGACAGAGACAGGAATTGGGGTGCAGGTGGTAAGGTTTTCTCACTGCCGGTCAAGCAGGCTCACAAGACCGATCAGGTACTGACGGCTAAGGGTGTCTTGGCCACAGTGAGAGGTTGGATAGGTAATGAGTCAAAGTCGGGCTCAACTTGATGACTGGTTTATTCTTACTTTCACTATATCTTAAATACTAATTTAATCATATGTACACAACTATAACTACGTCTTAGTGTGCTATTGGTGTACATGCAACTTCAGCAGTCCTTTTCCTCGTCCGTCACTTTCACTACGTGATGATAAGAGCATCTTAGTTTATTATTTGGATATCACGTAGTGTCCCTTGACGTCAGAATATAGGAATTTGCTATAAGTCATGTTCATGCGTGAACATTCTGGCCACTCCCAGAGGTAGGCGCCTTCAGTTCGTAGAGCTCAATGGCGTCCTCCTTGGCTGGAACTTGGTTGTCATCCGAATGTTGTCTTGCTGGCTTCGGTATTCGGTTCGGCTGGCTGTAGACAGCATCCCATATAGTGTGTGGTGGAGGTTGATTGGCGGTGGGTTGCTCTGCGTGCTGCGGCCGCTCTCTCCTGGATACCTTGGGGCGATACTTATTACGCTGGCACGTTGTGCTGAGGCAGCTCGCGATCTTGGGTCCAAAACCAATTAGCATGATAATTATCACCAACATACTTATCGATGATACTATACTTACTAAGTAGGTATGTGACTGAATTTGATACCACACATTATTTGATAGACTGGTTTCTAAGTTGACTTCTTTGTTGATTAAATGTTGATAGAAATCACTTGTACTGTCTATCACGTCTTCAGCTGACTTGTTTAGTTTCCCCCTCGTAGTGGGTATGTAGGTGCTGATGTTGAAGTCCAGTGGTTTGGTGTATGACGAGACTACCTGCACTGATAGTGCACGCTTGGCAGTCAGTCTGCTGTTAGCCGATTTAATTAAACAGTTGTCGGCTATTCTGATGACCCCGACATCTTGAAGGACTATCTCCTCCCGTTGACCATCACAAATGATGGATACGGTAATATGATCTTTTGCTATGAATAGCCATGAATTTTGCATACATAGCTGTTTCCATATGATGGTATTTGGTATTACGAATTTGTTTGACGGACACTTCATACTAGTTTGATTCCTGAGAAGCTGTTCAACAACGCAATTCTCGTGGACTTGCATGTTCTTCACGACCCTCGGAAAACACATAAGATGCACCCGTCGTTGAATGCAACTGCTAAATTCGTCTCGGTCCAGCTCAAAATATTGTTCATTGTTGTAATCCAGTGCTATATAAGCCTTTTGCACCTCTATGCTTTGAAATGACTTGTCCTCATTTTTCTTCGGAACCGTTGTTATGTGAATCAAAGTATATCGTGTTACGTCTTGAATAGGGAAATAGGCGTGTACTTGTATGTGCGTATTATTTTCCGCTATTCTGGTTTCTAACAATTGCTGCTGCAATATCCTCAAGTTTGATGGCATTTTTCTGTTGGCTGACGATACTAAATCACTGACATTTTTTTGTGATAGTACACTATACACGTTTGCTTTGGCTAAATATATTTCTAGTAATCCGTTGTAGTGGTTTAATATTTCTTCAATATAGTTATTCGCTAGCTGATATGTCTGCATGATTTGGATTTTTATGCTATTGTGGTTGGTTGTCACATACCAGTGATCATAGCTATTTATCTTTTCAATCACTTGAGATAATTTCGTATGAAAGTTTTCTAACTTGTTACTTATCCTTGCTTCGGTGCTGTTTATTTGCGACATAGCCGATATCATAAACTTCGTTTGATGATTGGCCGCTTCAATTAATTTCTGCTGGTTTTTATTCAACGAGTCTATATCTTGATAAACTTCGTCATTTACCCCAAACACTGATGTCATAAATTGCCCTAGTAAGCCCCTTTTTTTTCTTGTTGTATTGATTTCTGTTAGGCATTCTTTTATTCGTTCAAATTTTGCTTCTTGTTCTAGTAAGTGCTGATAGAACTGTTCGCAATGCGTTTCGGTCGTCACGACGGCCGCATTGTCACACATTTGTTTAAATCTAGCAATTGTTGATTTTATTTCAGCGTGTTCTTGGCTGAGGCGGTTCCGTTCGTATACAATTTCTATTCTAAACATGCCTCGGTCTATGTTTGCAATCCCTAGTTGCTCCACATAAAATCCGGGTGACAAACTTTTCACCGAGTAAGTTAATGTTGCGTGTAGACTAGTAAATAGCTGTATAAATACTAGTAAATATATAAACCATTTGGACGTTGTACACCTCTGATTTCTACTGCTATTCGACCTGGCACTGACGTTTGCATGAACAGTGCTATTACTGCAGCGCTTCTCTACACCCGCCTCATCTGGTAGCGGAATAAGCGTATGTATGGATCGTTTCTGGGTGGCGCCTGACGGTTTTATTAGAGTGACTACTCTCACTAACCCATCTTTGCCTGGGTGTATTTCCTTGACTCTCGCAACTGGCCACTTGCTTGGACTAATATTTTCATCTTTTATAAGAACCAGGGTGCCGATTGACAGGTTTTCTTGATTAGATTTCCATTTATATCTTTGTTGTAATTGGTGTAAATATTCGTGCGTCCATGTTTTCCAAAAATCCCTTTTCATTTTTTGAATATTTTTCCATCTATTTAAAATATCTGTATTTAAGTTAGATAGTGGATCAGGTATTCCTACTGCTTCTCTTCCAATTAGAAAATGACTCGGGGTTAACACTAAGTTATCATTTATATCCTCACTTAGCGCGCATAACGGTCTTGAATTCAGACATGCTTCAATTTGATGCAAGAATGTAGATAATTCTTCATAAGTTAATGTCTGATCCCCGATTACTCGGCGTAAGTGATGTTTCATTGATTTTACTCCAGCTTCCCAAATACCACCGAAATGTGGCGATGCTGGCGGAATAAAGTGCCATTGTATCCCTATGGCTGTTGTTCTGTTTAGAAACTCCTTCGACTTGGTTATCTCTAATACTTCTTGCTGTAAAAATTTTGCTGCTCCGACAAAGTTCGTACCGTTGTCACTGTATATGTGTGACACGGGACCTCTCCGTGCTGTAAATCTCCTTAATGCGGCTATAAAGCTCTCAGTGGACAAATCTCCCACTAATTCTAAGTGTATAGCTTTTGTTGATAGGCATACAAAGACTGCAATGTATCCTTTATATGATTTATGACCTCGACCCTTCATTGCTCTTACTTGTATGGGCCCTGCATAGTCGATTCCTGTATGAGTAACCGGAAACGATTCTGTTACTCTGGCTTCCGGCAGGACTCCCATCTTCTGTCCATTCGTCGATGATCTATATCGTATGCATT
This sequence comes from Eilema caniola, assembly GCA_949126895.1. Taxonomy (NCBI): domain Eukaryota; kingdom Metazoa; phylum Arthropoda; class Insecta; order Lepidoptera; family Erebidae; genus Eilema; species Eilema caniola. Next base: position 5,879,695 of record OX421460.1, on the reverse strand, counting down.
TCACACATCTTCTTATGTAATTTTTCACTATACGTTTCCCTCCAGGAATCCAATATTGTTGTCTTATATACGATAATGTTAAACTGTTACCCCCGTGTAATGTCGTCAGGTGTGCATCATGTATTATGCTTAACGTTGCTTGGTGATTGTGGGGTAACAAAATAGGATGTTTTTGATCATACGGAAGTCTTGAATTTTGAAGCCTTCCTCCGACTCGTAACAATCCCTGCGCATCAATAAATGGGTCTAAACATGACAGTCTACTGCCCTTCTTTAGCGCTATCCCATTATTGATCGCTTTATACTGTTCCGAAAATTCCTCCTTTTGAATAAGTTGTAGGACTCGATATTTAGTTTCCTTAATTTCCTCACAGCTTAATGGACCCTTATTTCTCTGCCGATGTATAATTCTATAGCAATATGATAACACTCGTATCATTCTGTTAAAGCTTGAGAATCTATGAAATATAGATACACATGGCGTTATGGTTACGTGATTACTGCGTTTCATTTCTTCACAATTCTTTGGAATATTTTTTGTGATTGGTAGTGTAGACGTCTTCAGCCATTCTGGGCCCTCCCACCATATTTTCAATTCTTGTAGTTTATTCGGAGCTATACCCCTTGTGATTACGTCTGCGGGGTTCTCCGAAGTATTAACGTAATTCCACTTGGCTTTCGGTAGTAATCTTTGTATTTCCGAAACTCTGTTGGCTACGAACGTTTTCCATCGACCTGCTTCCCCTGTGATCCACCCTAGGGTGATCATTGAATCTGTCCAGCAATACGTGTGTATAATTGGGACCTTCAAGTCATTTTTAATCTTGCTCATCAACTTGGCAAGGAGGAGTGCTGCACACAGCTCTAATTTAGGTAGCGTAGTTTTTTGTTTTCTTGGCGCTACCTTAGATTTTGCTTGTAACAGCGTAATATCATAACAACAGCTGTTATTGTTGCGCACTCGACAATATATAACTGCCCCGTAGGCTTTCTCGGAACTGTCACTGAATCCATGAAGTTCAATTTGTGACTCCGATGTATATCTACACCATCTAGGAATAGAGATACTTTCTAGCATTTTTAGCTGATCTTGTAGTTCTCCCCATCTTCTTTTGATAGTATCATCTACAGGTTCATCCCATCCGCTGCAATTAGTCCACAGTTCCTGGATGATCAGTTTCATATTAATTATGACTGGTGCTAACCACCCTAGTGGGTCAAATAATTTTGACACTTCCGACAGGATAAACCGCTTCGTTGGATTTTGGTTTCTATTTATTATAATTTCAAATGAAAACCTATCTTTTGCTGGTGACCATAATATCCCTAGTGATTTTCTGGTTTCATCTAGAGGTATTTTTAACATGCTGTCATTCTGACGTTCATTTGGTATATTTTCCAATACTTCAGCGCGATTGGATGACCATTTTCGTAGATTAAATCCACCAGTCTTGACCATGCGGATTAATTCGTTTTGTAATGACCTTGCTGACTCAATATCTTTTGCCCCTGACAACATATCGTCGACATAGCAATCTTGCAGTACTATTTGACTCGCTCTCGGGTAATCCTTCGATTCACTTAATGCCAATTGTTGTAATGTCTTGATCGCTAAGTACGGTGCGGCTGCAGTCCCGTACGTAACGGTTGTCAACTCGTATTCGTCGATGGGATGTTTAGGTGACTCTCTCCATAATATTCTTTGGTATGGGTAGTCCTGTTCATTAATTTTAATGAACCTATACATTTTTTCGACGTCTGCCATAAACACTACTTCGTGTTTACGCCATCGTAATAATATCGAGGCCAGGTCTTGTTGTAACCTTGGGCCTGTAAACATATTAGCATTTAAGCTAATGTGGGCGTTGACTTTGCTTGACGCATCGAATACCACCCGTAGTTTGGTAGTCAGTGAGTCTTCTTTTATCACCGGTTGGTGTGGAATGTAGTATTTGCCTTGGCAATACTCAGATTTTGGTACTTTTCTCATATGACCCATTTCTTGGTACTCATTGAGAAATTCTTTATACTGGTTTTTCAGCACACTATTTTTCTCGAATTTTCGTTCTAATTGTAATAGTCTAGCAACTGCTATTTGGCGTGTATTCCCATACTCTATGTCGGGATTTTTGAAGGGAATCCTCACGGTGTAGGTTCCATCCTCGTTTCGTATTGTAGTTTGGTGATAGAACGTTTCACATAATATATCTTCCTTGGATAGATTATATTTTTCAGGAATCTCTTCTAATTCCCAGAATTTTGTTACTTGTTCTATTTCACCCGTCGTTGTCGTCATACTAACAATCTTTAAACTGTTAGTGATTGGATTGCAACATATTCCGGATAATATCCACCCAAACTCCGTGTTTTGAGCAATAATTCCGTTTGCATTCTTATCCAACCCTTGTAGTAGTATTCTACTATATTCCTGAGCGCCCAAAATTATATTTATTGGACCTCGTTGGTAATATGTAGGGTCTGCAATTAGTTTATTTACTAAGCAGCTTGTTTGTACCTGTGGTACATCTTTGTTTGGTAGTGAACCGGTAAGTTTCGGCAAGATTATAAGTTTTATGGGTAACTTAAACTCGCTCGGGAACCTTGGTTCAAGTTCGACGTTGATACAATAGTTCGACGTCTTCGGTGTCTCGTCAGCAATACCAAGTATCTCGGTTTTAACTTTGCTGCGAGGGTAGGACAGTAATTGGGCTACTTCCTCGGTACAGAAAGAGGCCTCTGAACCTTGATCACAGAGCACTCTTAGCAAGTATGGTGTGCCATCTATGGCGTGAGCTTGCACCAGAGCTGTTGCTAACAATGTCGTTTTCTGTGTCTCCGATTCTTCTGTGGTAGACATATTTGCCTTGGTTTTACTCGTACTTGGGTTCTCTGCTGTATTCGTTGAACCTTTATAATTATCACTCTTGTAGTATTTGTATGTTGGTTTGTCGCTTGTTTGCGACCTATGTAGCCATGTATGATGGTTATGCTTTCCGCATTCTCGACAATTCGCCGTACTATAACACGGATATGATGATTCATGCTTTAAGCATTGTTTACATATTCTATGTTTATTCACCTCGCTATGACGTTGATGTGCTGACAACGCAATAAATTGTTTACATTCGTATATTGTGTGTTTATCATCATTACATAACCAGCACGTGCTACTTACATTCTTTGCTTTTTGTTTACTTGCGGTTTGCCCTGCTTCCGGACGTGGTTTGATATTATCTTCGCTGTTTTCAAGACACTTAAACCGTTTTTCGAGGAAAAACATCATTGAGGAGAATGATTGAGGTTGGTTTGGCTCTTGTAATTGTTCTTCATACTTCTCATCTGTTTCCGAATCCCAAGTTCGGCTTAACATGCGTGTTAACAAAGGGCACCATGAGGATATATCAATCTTTTGGTTTTTTAGTGCTTCCAAGTTCTCGTTCATCGTGTCATGTAAACTTTTCAAATTGCTTGCAGTTCCTACTTTTATTTTTTGTAGATTCATGATGTTGTCTATATGTTTGGTAATGATAATCCTTTCATTTTTGTAGCGATTTATTAACAGTGTCCAGGCAGTTGAATAGTTTGCTTCGCCGATGGTTAGATGTTTGATCAATTTATATGCCTCCCCTCTGGTATGCGTTTTTAGATACTGCATTTTTTCTGTGGCTGTCAATGACTCACTTTCATGAATAACCTTCGAAAATAAGTCATAAAACGAACTCCATGACTCATATCTCCCGGAGAAGGTCGGAATGGTTATTTCTGGTAATTTTAACGATGAGCCGTGTCCACTCTTGCTCGTCTGTATCTTATCATATAATTGATCTAGTATGATATCATACTCCAATTTCAGTGTTTCGAAAGTTTGTTCCTGGAAGTATTCATGCTCCAATGTACTTCCCTCTTCTATAATACTGAAGTGAGTTTCCTCTATTTTATCGCACTGTGTTTGTAACGTCGCTATAAGTATTTTAAAATGAGAAGTTGGTTTATTACTTGATATCGCCAATTTGGCCTTGTTTAGGCTAAACTGCATCTGTTTGATGCGATATAACTGCAGGTTCATTTTTGCTGAGTTGTTCCGGATTGTTTCGGGTTGTATCTCCTCTAATCCCCGCAGCTGTTGAGTAGACTTAATCCTCTCTTCGCATTCTTCCAGATGTCGTATTGCGCTAGTATAGTTTCTTTTGATGGCTCCAAAGTAGTCAGATTCCACATAAGTATGTTTCTTTAAGGCTTCCTGATCTTCTAATTTTGCATGGTTTTCCGAAGCTTTCGTGAAAGCTTCTGTTAATTGGTCTCTTCTATTCCTTATATATTCTTCTGTTTTCCTCGCTGTCGAGTCTTTTTTAATATTTGTAAGTAGTTGGTTTATTGTCTTGTTATATTCTTCTTGACTTTTGATAAGCGAGTTAATTTGCTGGATGTCCATGTTGAGACGTGCCTCCCTAACTGTATCCACCTAGTATAACTACAAACTCGAAGGATAACTGTATCCACCTGGTATAACTACAAACTCGAAGGATAACTGTATCCACCTAGTGTAGTTGTAGTGTAGTGTATGCCCGAGCCGCCTTCGAGCGCGTGCAGCAATGTCAGCGAGAATTATTATAACACAGTGATATTTTCATTTCTGTGGGTCTGGTAGGGAATTTGTATTTTATTTATTCGAGTATCTTAGTTTGTGATTTTTAAGATGAAACAGTACAGAATTAACTAATATTTGACGTTAAACTAAGTTCAATCAATCAATCAATTAGCCCACTGCAGTCCACTGCTGGATATAGACCTCTCCCAATGTGCGCCATTTCGTACGATCCTCCGAACTAAGTTAAATGTAGTTAAATCTTTACTTTCGTTTAAATTTGTATGAATGAATCGACGTTTGTACGAATAGGAAAAAATGTTTAATCTTCAATAGGTTCAGGCGTGGCTCGGTGGATTGGAGGTCAGAGCATCCCCCCGTAGGAGAACGACCGCGGGTTCGAATCCTGCCCAAGCTGATTAATTTTTTTTTCTATCTTCATCGATTTGAATAGTTAGCATGCTAAATGGTTTAAAATTTCATACGATTTTCAGGGCCCTGTACATCCTTAATGACATCAATTGTAGATGTATTGTTTAGCTTAATTTAATAGTTCATGTAGTCTACGAGTGTACTACAGTAAGCAACAAAGGTTAATTAAGACCTAATTATTAACAAACCTCTTTTAAGTTGGCATATGATTATGTTGTATATATAATAACATATGTAGCTTTTTAATATCTCTGCCAGATCAAATTATTAGGTTTCATCTTTTGCTGATTATTGACGATAAAACTAAGATGAAAAATTAATTAATTATTGAGTTAAATACTTATGTCCTTTAGATTATGATGAAAATGTTATTTTGAAAAGGGGCCTAACAGGCCTAATAGTGAGGTCGTACGGGTATTTTTTGCTGGGCTTCAATAAAACTGTAAGTAGATTAAAAACATATATGCATTTCCATTTATCATTAATCCGATTACGATGAAACTTTAAAAGCTTCAACTTACAAAATGAAATCAAAAAGCGATATTATCCAATGTTCGCTGGGTATTCCAGCTGTTGTAAATTCCTGCTAGGTACTAGAATTCGTTAGTGTTGTATTAATTTTTTTCCGTTTTACGTAGAATCATTTTCACCATTTAAAAAATATCCAGCACTTTTGGATCTTTAAAAATACGAATCAAATGTAGGTTTATTTATATAGAAGAAAATAATTTGCTTGAATGTTTTTTTAAATACATCAACCATTTGAATAGGACAATATTTTGAACCAGCCCTCCGCCTGCGGCTCCATGCGTTAACTTGACTCTAAGTGGTATAAAAAAAACCACCGGCCCTGCTAAACGGATTGCCATTCATTAAACGTAAGATTTTAAGTCTAATCAAGACCTTCCAAAAAAGCCGCTTCTAAATCCGTTCAGTAATTTTTGTCTCCATCGAGGACAAGCACACAAGAATTCCCGAAAAATAATTTTGTGTTCAGTATCTTTAGTCGGAATGCCACTGGGCAGTGAGTGCACCTAGCCGCGACCACTACTCAGTAGTAAGTAAGTAAGATTTCGCACTATTTTTTCTTGATTGTACTTAGTAAACGTAGTCCTTTAAATATAATAGTTAAACAATTAAGCCAAGCTATTTCCATCTTTAAGTTCATGTTCTCGAGACTACGTTTGTAACCCAACGTACTGCTTACTAAGTACCCACTAAATATTTTGCTTTACTAAATTGAATGAACTCTGCCACTACTATTTTAATTTAAAAGCGATTTTGATTCGAGTATTTTAAATTCACATTTAGCAGTCATCCTGTTAGTCTTATTATTTCCCGGTATCGGGGTCAACTTTTAACCTAAACGGTTTCGCCTGAATATCTGATATCATCGACTGAATATATTTCTGCTCGAAAATTTAAAAGTATTTTTAAGTTCTACCGACTATCGGATGTTCTGAAAGAGTATTTAATTACGCTGGTTTAAATTTCGACATTAATTGTCACTAATGCACACGCTACGAGAAATCAATACGGTCGGACTGAACCGTTCAAATTTAATCGATACATGTGTGTGAAAAAGACTATCCAATATATACAATTAATTAGCCTATTGAAGTCCACTGTTGGACATAGACCTCTCGCACTGTTGGCACGCTGTGCCCTTCTGTTTCCTCGCTGGCCAGGTGAGTTGGTACAGGGTTTTATTTCGAGATTTCCTTCTCTGGCAGTGATATCGTCTGCAGATATTTCCATTATTCGCCTCTTACGACACCTTTTGTATGAGACGGGGTGGTGGTACTTGTATTCTTTGACCGTCACCACATGATGATACATATCAATAAATAATAATATTTTTACAAATAGGCATGCATACATTGAATTATTGATTCAGACATATACGCTCTTTCGAGCTGGCTCCCTTCAGGTGTGGAGTCCAGAGAGTCCCCATTTTACCATCGGCAATATTGTTGGAACACCAACAAGTCCGTGAAATGAAGGAGGCCGTCATTGTTCCCTTAATATTCTCAATTGATGCTAAATTCTCTTTGGTTTGTAATGAAACAGTGTGCATTTGACAGTAACAGCTGGACCTATGCCATGGTGTAATTGCGGAGCTACGTCGCAGACTGTGACCCACTTGCTAACATGTGCTACTTACCCACACACAGTACACATTGTCCACCGGAGGAACTCGGAGTGCCTCTGAGAATGCTCTCAGGGTGAATGCACACTGTGCAAACAAAATATGACATGACAATATCGTCGACACGTTAGAAGAAGAAGTTATTAAAGTAGTTCCGATTTTAGCAGTGCATTTTTGAACAGATTTTACTATGTAATAATACGAGCATGCGTAGGTCACTTAAAAATCGAGATCTTCGAGTTCCAGTAGTGTTGCATATAAATAATTCTGATTAATTAATCGGCGTTCTGGTTGCCCTTATACACTTTTGATGTTCCTATATTTTATAGAACGACTCATTACTTTTAGATGAAAATAGATATTTGTATTTTAGTTTAATTTTGTATTCTATATTATATATCACTTTGCTTCATGGAAAATTCCATTCATTTATACAATTGCTGCCATGTACCTTCCATGAACCACTAGTACTATTTTGAGGTCGGGTTGCAGTCGTTTTCAACATTTTAAAACTTGTTTATATCAAGTTATATAGCAAATTGCGCCAAATAAAAAGCATATTCCTAAAGTAGGTAGGCTAAACCGTCTAGTGACGTGTACAGACAGAAACACGATACCTAATATTTGCCTCGATAGCAATTAGCGTCTTAGCTCTATGATGCTCCAAATCGCTATTTCAAACACATTTTACACTAAGTCGTAACATTATTAGAAGTGAATTTTATCGCTTCGAGCGAGACACCGTTACACTTGCACGGTATGGGCATCTGAAAATGTTGATAGAGTTTCGTTTCCGTGTGGTACATTATTTGAGTCGGGTATTATATAGGTAGGTTAATGATTGAAGTGACTGGGTATAAGTAAGTAACAGTTTTGGATGCCTAAGCCAACCAGCTTAGCATGTCTAGTCCGTGCACCTGCTAAAAAACAGATGGTGCTCCGAGCAGGCTTTGAGGGTTGGTCGCTCCCGCAAATGTCGACATATCAAGCAATAACTATGTAAATGCAGACCGTAGTTTTTGAAGTGAGCTGTTTGTGTGAATAAATCTGTGTGCATATGTTTTGAGTGTTGCCCTTCCAAGTTAGGCCAAATAGGTAATAGCCCACCAATTGCGCCTAACCTTTCACATCACATCAGCGTCCTCTTCTATCATTAAAACTTTCGTTAAACCCGACTGGTTTCGGGTACTTCTTGTTAAATGCTTTCAATTTAATGAATTGCTAACATCGTTTCGGTTATCGTGTTTGACTTTACTTTTAATTTCAATTAGGGAAACTTTTAAAGGACTTAAGAATTTATATTAATATTAATTATTGTGGGTAGTTTAAATAGCAACACGGAATTTTTCTAGCTCTTAGTTTTTAATTCATTAAAAATAATACAGAGCGTTATTTGATACTTAAATGCTACATACATTGACTAGCTAAAAATATCTACCTGCCGGTTAAATCAATTCTATCATTTTCTTCCTTATTTTCAACTTTTCACTTCAATTCACTTCTGTTAATGCACTGGAATGTCAACTTCAACTGAACCCACACTGAAGTCTACTTTGGTGGACATGCAAGCTGATTTCCACCGGAGAATGGCGGCATTTGAACAGGAGCTGCAAAAATCTCCTAAGACACCAGCAAGCATCTCAACTCTAACAGCTGAGTTTTCAAGTTTCCGAGCCGACATCACAAAGTCGCTTTGGTTGCTCCAGCAGCAGATCGATGCTCTCACCCAGACAGTAGATGCTATGGAAACTCAGAGGCGTCGCAAAATTCTGCTGATCCACGGTATCAAAGAAGATCCAGAGGAAAACACCGCTGATGTCATAACGGGTATTGTCAAGCAGAAGATGGGGATCACAAACTTTGCCAGGGAGGACATACGCCGATGCCACAGAATGGGCCGACCTTCCTCGTCGAAGAGGCCAAGACCCATCATTGTCAAGCTGCAGGATGTTGATACTCGAGATAAGCTGTGGTTTACTAAGACAAAACTGAAGGGCTCTAGTATCACAATCTCCGAGTTTCTGACGAAGGCGAGGCATGACATCTTCATGAGAGCTCGTGAAAAGTTTGGGATCTCTAAATGCTGGTCTAGAGAAGGCAATATATACGTGCTCGTGGCCAGTGGCCCGCAACGAATAGCATCTCTGAATCAGGTAGACCAGATTTGCGCGGAGCCTGAGAAACCGACAGCTGTTGTCAAGATCGCTACAGAGCCGAAAGCCAGGCGCGCCGCCACCTCCAGGAAATAATTTCATCGGTCCTTAATTTACGCTGGGTCCAGGTAAACATTAGCTGATTTTATATGTAATTGCTTTTGTAGATGTTTGCTGTACTTCATACTATTACCCACTATTTTCAATACTGTACTATCCACTTTTACTTCCAATTTTTTTCTTGTTTCTCGATGTAACCTCATATTAAATTAAAATTTCTAACTATAATATCTGACAATACTGACAAATACTGACACTAAAATAGCATCTGTCATTGTGACAGCAACATGCCATGAATGGGACGTACTCTGCGTTCCGTTCTAAAGTATAACTTTTAAACTTTATTAGAAAATATTATCTTGTACTATTTATCATAAAAAACTTTATTTTTTGTCTCTCTCTCTCTCTCTCTCTCTCTCTTATTTTAATAAATCAGCAGGTATGATCTGAATATCTGGACCCATAGACTTTCAGTTATAATTATTTAATTGTTAAAAGTTGATGCTCTTTGTAAAAACCGGCGGATGGATGTAAAAGCGTTTAGTTTTTGCACATTTTTAAGATATTCTCACTGTTATTTATATATTATTCATTTATTTATATATTAATTTATTATTTTTAATATATATTATTATTGATATATTAATTTAATATTTACAATAGTATATTTATATTTTATAGTATCTATATTGATTATACTCTAGCTTCAAACAGTTTAGTTTATTACTATAACAGGTAATAAGTATTTAATATCTTAAGGCATACTATCGGAGTGGTATTTGCTGGATCTGTAAATGTCGTTTTCGGACTACAGCGGTACTGCTAGTGATAGTGACGAATATTTCTCTGCTGATAGCAATGGTAGTTACAAGGGGGAGCCTCCACTTGCCGAGTTACTCTCATCTCAATTCAAAGATGTTCCCAATAACTTCAATGTTGTACATATTAATGCACAAAGTATTCCGGCTCATTTCCCCGATATGCTGGCAAGCTTTGACTGTGCGCACATACATGCTATTCTTGTTTCGGAATCATGGCTAAAGCCATGTTTACCCACTCCACTATATACTCTACCTGGATTCAATCTTGTAAGAAACGATCGTGTGGAGCGTCGGGCGGGTGGCGTTGCAATTTACTTACGCACGCAAATCCAATATACTATTCTGAGCATGTCACCACAACCTCCGCAGGCTGGCGAACATATCTTTTTAGAAGTTGAACTCCTGCACTCCAAACTACTACTTGGCGTCTTTTACAGTCCTTCTTCTAACATAAACTACTTTTCTTCATTCGAACTACTCTTAGATACCTTTGTGCCTGCGTACAGTCAAACTATAGTCATGGGTGATTTTAATACCTGCCAAATTAAAAATGACTCTCGTTCCTCTACACTTCAGTCTATTGTTCAATCCTGCAATCTGTCTATTCTTCCTTCCGGAACAACACATCATGCTCCTCACCATGCTCCTTCTCTTCTTGATCTGATCATAGTTTCCTCTCTTAATCATGTAGCTAGGCATGGTAAGTATACTGCTGATCAGTTTTCCTACCATGACTTGCTATTCCTATCCTACCAACTCCGTCCACCTAAACTCAAACCTAAAATTCTACTGCAACGCAATTTTGGAGGTATAGACCTTGACAATCTGCGCAGGGATGCCGATGGTATCGATTGGGGTCCACTTTACAATTCCGGATGTATTGATGAAAAAGTACGGCTGTTTACGTCCAATCTGATACAGTTATTTGATAAACATGCTCCAGCTCGTAGGATAAGGGTGAAACACCTCCCGTCACCTTGGCTAACAACTGAAATTAAATCCCTCATTTCAAAAAAAGCGACAGCCAAGTCGAAATATAAGAGGTGTCCGACGAATATAAATCGGGATAGATATACAGCCATTAGAAATCACTGCAATAGGGTGTGTAGGAATGCTCAACGCCGATATATCCATAACTCTGTGGAAAACGGAGATCCAGCAAAAGTCTGGAAATTTTTAAGGACATTGGGAATTGGCAAATCACGTGAAGACTCGGTCCCTAATAAAGTAAATTTAGATTCAATTAATCAATACTTCTCATCTTCGTCAAAATTTGATAGAATAACAAAACAAAATACATTAAAGCATCTTTCATCTGTCTCAACTCCCAACTGCTCACCATTCTTCTTTAGTCAATTCTCGGCTTGTGATGTCAAGAGGAGCATAATGTCAATTGCGTCTAATGCGGTGGGAAGCGACTGTGTCAGCCGTAATATGATCCACCCTGTTATCGACGAAATTCTTCCTGTCATCTGCCATATCATGAATTTCTCTGTGACCAGTAGCGTATTTCCCATGGCTTGGAAGGATGCTCAAATAATCCCTATTCCTAAAAAAAAAATCCTTCCTCTTTCTCAGAGTATCGACCTATTTCTATCTTGCCTTTCCTCTCTAAGGTACTCGAACGACTTGTTCACACCCAACTTACTGTTTTCCTATCTAAAAACTCATTAATGAATCCTCTGCAGTCTGGATTTCGTTCTGGTCACAGTACTACTACTACATTAGTTCATATTACGGAAGACATTAGATCGGGTATGGAGGAAGGCGAGCTAACAGTGCTAACGCTGTTGGACTTTAGTAATGCCTTTAATACCGTTGATTTCGACGTTCTGCTTGGCATATTGGGCTCCCTTAACATATCTCCAACTGTAGTTGACTGGTTTCGTAGTTACCTGTTTGGTCGCCGACAGCGTGTTTGTATCAAGGATACAACTTCCTCCTGGTGTACAACGACTGCTGGTGTACCACAGGGCGGCGTTCTTTCTCCCTTACTCTTCTCAGTTTTTATAAACTCAATCACCAACGATCTATCTTCTTCCTACCACCTCTATGCGGATGATCTACAGATATATTGTCGGGCTAAAGCGGATAAATTGAAGGAAGCTGTCAACACTATGAACACTGACCTTGCATCAATATGTAACTGGAGTACTTCGTACGGACTAGAGGTTAATCCCTGCAAGACACAGGTCATCGTTGTCGGTAGCTCTAGGTTGATGGCGAAAGTAGATTGGTCACTCCTTCCACACGTGACTTGTAATGGAGTAAATGTTCCATACAGTGATCAGGTTAAAAACCTAGGGATACTTATGGACAATCACTTATCGTGGGGTCCACAGGTCCAGGAATTGAGGCGCAAAATTTTTGCCGCGGCGGGGTCCCTGCGTAGACTCCAAAATTTCTTGCCCACTGCCACTAAGACTGCGCTTGCACAAACTCTTCTTTTCCCTATCCTTGACTATGCAGATGCCAGCTATCTCGATCTCACTGAAGACCAACTTAACAAGCTTGAGAGACTCCAAAATCTTTGTATAAGATTCATATTTGGTCTACGCAAATATGATCATGTTTCTCAATTTCGTAAAAAACTCAAGTGGTTGCCTATACGCCTTCGCCGGAATGTTCATATTCTTTCCTTGTTGTACAATATTTTATTTAATCCCTTAACTCCCTCGTACCTGAAACAACGTTTTGAGTTCCTGCACGACACACACTCGAGGGTTTTGAGATCATCGGAGAATCTGAGATTGAAAATGCCGAATCATTCCACCAACTACGCCGACAAATCCTTTTCGGTTCAAGCGGCTCGGTTATGGAATGCTCTGCCTGTGACTATTAGGCGTGCTCAGTCCTTGCCTATATTCAAAAGACGAGTCAAAGAATACTACCTAGCCATTATCTCTGACTGAAGTAGATTAATTGATAATTGAATTTCTTTGGCTATATTATGGTAAAATGTTAGTATTTTTATTTCTTATGTATGTAGTATGTATGTTTTATTTAATTATGTAGTATGTATGTTGATTTATTTATGTATACCTATACTTAGGTAGCTATGTATCTAATTTTGATATCTTTTGGTTATATATATATATATATATATATATGTATATATATATATATATATATATATATATATATATATATATATATATATGTATAATATATTGATGTACACCAAACTGCCCTGAAATTGCTGTCCACTATTTTTTTTTTTTTTCTCCATCCTATGGTTGCCTGGAAGAGATTGCCGCAGAGCGATAAGGCCGCCAATTGTACATACCTACCAATTTGTTTTATTTTGTAAAATTGTTATGCTTGGTGGATAATAAAGACAATTATTATTATTATTATTATTATTAAAACATAGTACTAATATAAATACTCTAAGAAGACCATTTACGTCATCTCAATTGATGTTGTTCGTACTTTGGTATCATACAATTATGAATTCATAAAAAGGCTTGATATTACGAATAAGCACCAACAAAATTCTTATGGGTAGCCTCAAATTAAATCCTAGTACAATACTTTCTTCAGCTAAGTTTCCAATACAAGTTAATGAAAATTAAAGTAATTTATTATACAATATTAAAAGTTAAAATCAGTAGATTTCTATAGATCGATCCAGATGATTACGGCAGTATACACCCAAAATCCAACATTATTTATGATTTTTCTTGCACTGGTAAATTCACGGATTCATTAAAATTATTATTATAACTTTTCATTCATCATTTCTAAGAATTTCAGCAGAAGCTCGAGGATTCATAATCTTGCTAATTATTTTCAGAATCAAAAGCTTTTCAAACTTTCCCAATTTGGATTTTGTTAAGGTTAAGATAATTTTAAAGCTGAAGTTTGATTTATGCGATCACACGACACGGAAGAATAATCCTGCCAATAAATGGAGAGTATAAAACAATCGAGAGCTGTATGGAATGCTTGCTATTTATAGGCTATGGACTGAAACATTCATTATGTAGTCTGTGCTATACTCAAATAATATTTTATCTACTTCGGTTTCGTTATATTCAGATTTTCAACTTGACAGCGGTTTGAATATAGTATGCATATTGCTATCCTGTTTCAATATAAATCCTTACTGCAATACTGTATCAATATGAATTCATATTGAAACAAAGTTGCAATATACGAATCGTCATAAATCCTAAAATAATATGAGCAAAGACATTTTCACATATAGTGTGTCAAGAAAGTCATGAAAATAGAGGGTGGCGCTGCTGCGATTAACCTGGTATCCCTGTCATAATACGATTGAATAGTCTTGATCTTTTGTTTTTTATGGTATTAAGAGGTATAATTTCATTATAGTAATAAATAAATGAAGGAGAAGAATGTATGACGACAGTTTTCTTTTCACGTTTATTTATTATTAACATATGGAACCGACAATAATGTTAACGAAAATTAACACGATCATGGTATAGGTTATCATACATACTGTAGAATTGCCTGAAGATTCGACCAGATTAACCAGCCAGGGATAAGACAAGTCAAATTCAATAAAAAATTAAAAAATGAAACGCAATAGCATTCGATTATTTTGATCTGCTGTTTCTGCTTGAATACTTTGCGATATAAAGACAATGTTAAGATTTTGTCAGTGCTTGGCAGTGCGTGACGCGAAAATTTTGTTTTTTTTATTTGCTCGAAATATCCTCTTATTCAGAAAGTGAAAGCCGACCCTTTAATTTTTATCTCTTTTAAGCTTGTCCACAATATACCTAATCATTATCAACTTGACAGTTATCCGAGTTGTATCCGAGGCTGAAACCTTGACAGTTCGAAAATGATCAAATTTTTCTGCTTCATTACGCCCGGTTTTCAGCAACCCTCGTAATTGGTCCATAGACACCCATGTCATCTTTTCTGGCCTGGTCTATCCCCCCCTATCTAACTCATCGACAGAAGCTTGACCAGTCTTGACGATAATATAAAGACGCATAAAGCAAATAGCATCCTTCTCCATTCTATAACAACCTCTTATACTTGATAACAAAATGTTGTCCGAAATTCACTAATTCTAAAGCTTCTTCACAATATTTTCATTGTTCAAGTTGCTGCAATAATAATTGCTAGCTGTTGCACCGCGGGCGTATTTTTGAATAGGGGCTTCCATTCAACGGTTTCCTTGACTTATAAAACAAAAGGTAAAACGCTGAGAAGCGTAGTATTTTTGTTTGTTTTTATTCTCAATTAGGGCTTTAGAAAAAGTTTTCAATAGCCAATTAAATGATGTTTAATTGTGATTTGAAAGTAATTTTGAAGATAGGAGTAAACATAGTAAATTTGCTCCAAATAATAAAAACAATAAATGACATATAATAGGCTTAGAGCTGGCTATTATTAGTTGTGCTGGGTGTAATAGAACTTTCGAAACGAGCATGACGTCACACCGTGTACCGTAATTTCATATACCTACCTAACCAAATTGATCATTTACTTGACTGATAATTTTAGTAGTAATGCAAATTTAGAACACGCGCTGTGATTTATTCAGAATATTCTCGAATAGTAGCTCCGCTTGAAATAGAAATAGGGTTCACACCCACATCGAACGACTGAATAGCTTGTGCATTTTCAGTATAATTAGCCACAATTTCGCTCCTGTACCGGTATCACAGCTATCCCACGCTATCAATTACGCTCTAGTCATGGAGACCGCATGAATATGGAAACGCTACTCAGTGAATTCGGTCATTAGTCTGCAGCAACAGCGCTCTTGTAAATGTCAATGAATTGGATGCTTTATAGTTCTGTCATTCAAATAAAACTCTTCATGTTCTTAGCATTGTTCTTGGTGGATATGAAGCTTTCACTATTTCATAATGATCTTCTTTTTGGTTTAGAAATAACAGCCATATAACTTCCCCAAAGACGAGAACGAAGTTCAGGCAAAAGTCGTAGTAGAGTGGTATAACTTTAACTAAACGTAAAAATATTTAAGATCAACTGATATCTTCAATATATCATCATTCAAAATTAAAAAATCTGTGAAAATAGAAAACAAATACCACCCTGCATCTACCATGTATGTTATATAAAACAAATAAGGACCTTGTTGATGCTAAGAAAATTCAAGTTATTACTCCACGCAAAAATTGTGATCTTTTACTTGTTCATATAAAATGGTTGTTTCAATAAATCAAGAATTACACAACATACAATGATTATTATTTCTACGTATTCAAAATATTTTTAAATCAAGGTATATCAGTTTATGTGTAACGCGAATATTTCTAAAGTGCTTTGCTTACGGGACGTTTCGTAAAAGTATATTTACACTTTTTTCGCGAAACCCTCAGGTAATTGCTCTAAAATGACCAAAACAGAAGAGAACTTTTATTCAGAGTAAGTATAGTACCATTTTTAGGGTTGGATGATGCACAATAAAATCGTTCTATCGCTTGTATTGAACTTGGAAAGTTTATTTTTTAGTTTGTGGAGTAAAATCTCGTAAGCTGGATAGAACTACTTAGATCTTAACTTACGGAGTTGAATTTTTGTAGATTGGTTCAGTTTCGGTGACAATGCATTCATTTCAGCAGGGTAACCAAAGCTCAATGGAGAGCTTTTATGCTGTTAGTGGAAAAATTAAAGGTTTGTTCTGCTTTGCCTACTATCCTGACGGCACAGAAAAGAAGACAGCGCGAGTGTGACTCTCCTGGTATTGGATACGTCCATTGGCCACGGTAAGCAATTTCCATCAAGTGGGCCATGTGCTTGTATGCTACCTAAGTGGTACAAAAAATAGGAACTTAGAGAGACACTGGTCAAAAACGCAAACATGAAATTGTGTGTACGCGTTTTTTAATTTGTTTTTTTTTTGTTGTTTAAACTTTATTTATTAATTTGTCATTGTGAAAAGGTTGTCCATTAACTTTTAAATACTATACTATGACGTATGTTTCTTGTGATTGATTGATTGATTGATTAATTGATTGATTGATTGATTGGTGCATGTTTCTGGACTATTATCATACATATTCATTTGCTACAATCCTGGCAGAGACCTTTCACTTTTTCTTTTATAGTTGTTTTATAACAAGCTTTTATTAAAAATACGCTTGGCGCCAATACGCTGACCCCTATCACTTAAGACTGACAATCATAGTTGATTAAATGTGGGTATTACTGTATATCTCTGCTAATTCGGTTGCCGCTACCTTTGACCTGCTTTTTGAAGTGCAAAGAATATCAAACTGTATAACCGTAACTCGAGTTCAGGAAATCTGTGTTAATTAGTGACAAAATCAGTCCATCTGTTGCATCTATAATTGGCTGCAGTTGACTTAATACACACACAAGTATTATGGTTTCTTCATTCACTAAATTGAGTTATTAATTTGAAGTACCTTTAACTGGTAAATATAATGGTTTTCACCATTAGGAAATTAGAAGATGCTAAATATCGTGGCATGTGGAACCATGTGGTGTCTGTCTACCCCACAGGGAAAGAATCGTTATTGTACTTACTGAAGTTTCTGACGAAGACATCTGTAAATCCATTTTATTTTGGGTTTTGGATTTAATTAGGTATCTTACAAACGATATGACTTCAAATACTATAAACATTTATGTTATTGATTGTACATGCATTTAATCATGCATAAGTGGTTTTCGCAACAAGTCCATTTAACTCGGTTTCGAGGAGCTTTTAGAAGAGATTTCGAAATAAGTTAAAACGGCGTACCTGACAGTTTCTCATAAGACGTCATTAGACGGTGCGAGTTTTTCTCACGTTTGGCGTTCGATAATCGTACGCAACTATCCCTAGCAATAAACGCCATACGATTATCTTATCAGAATGTCAGACAAACACTAAATTTTCGTAAACAATTATATCATACGAGATTCACAAGTGACATCATCACCATATTTATTCCTAATATCATTGTTTTCCGAGGATTGCCAGCCCGAAAGGGATGGCCCTGAGTCAGCCGTGGTGCGAGGGATATGTCGCATGACAACCTAACCTTCGGCCTAGCACTACGACCCAGAGACGGCGTGCGGTTTAGTCGGTTCGAGCCCGACATATCCTCCCCCTCCGGCTGCGGAGGGGGAGGTATCCGTGGCGATTTCCCGCACGTAAAAAAAGATATCATTGCTTTAAAATTCTGTTTAGATGGACACTAATAATATTCAATTACGAGGCAATTCTCGCCTGGCGAGCGAGCGAGTGGCAATTGTTTCTGCGAACGTTTAGACAAAGCTATTTTTTTCTGTCCTTTCGAGAATCGTATCTTCGAGGCGAAAAACTCGCCCCGTCTAAATGATACTTAATGCTTTTGAAGTTATGTGAAATCTGCCAACTCGTTCAAAGCCAGCGACATAGATTGTGGCCTAATCCCTTTCATACTGAGAGAACGTTCGCGTCTAGCATTGGGACAGTTTATATACAGGTATGCTGTCAACTTTTAAAGCTTAACGTTATGCAACAGCAATAATTTTTACAGAAAATAATCTTTGAATTATTATTAAAGTTTTCGGGATATTTACCATGTAATGATTTGTTGAGTTTCCGATATTTCGGCACTGTTGCAAGCGCCATGATCACGGAAGAATCTTTGAATTAACTGATATTTATACCAGTTTGCCTTTTTTATACGGAAATCCCCTCATCAGAGCTATCGATATGTCAGACTCGCCGTAAAATCTAAAAATAAAAAATAAAATGATGTAAAAAATCTGTTGGATCAATTATAGGTATAAATGTAATGGCTAAAAGTCTAATAGGAAATAGGCCGTTTTTATTATTGTACGTATTTACAGACAGAACAGTGAATCCTTTGTATTTTGGATGTATTTTGGAACAAGCTCATGTATAAAAAATAAAACAGGCCTATCCACTAGTATATTTTTGTTTCAGTCGACCTTTCATGATCAAATTCCTCTGCACTTTGTACACGTTATTGAATTCCTTCTTCCATATTTTTTTAATACCTACGCAAACTAAACTGAGCTCTACGGATGTTAAATTTAAGCTCCATTCAGCTCGTTATGATGTCGAGTCTGTTAAAAGTTTTCCATTCTAAACTCAGCTTACAGAGGTGTTCCCTTTGATACTGTTAGCAAATTTCAATTTGAATTCATTAGTAAAATATATTTTGATTGAGTTTATTGTGCTCTTCAGCTCTGCGTTAATTATAAACAGAGTTTAAATATCTTTGGTGGGTGTAAACAATTTGATAAAGCGAGAAAAGCTGTTAATGCTGAATGTTAATATAAATGGAATTTGAATCGTGAAAATTAAACTTTTGTTAGGTTTACGTTAAAACATCAAGATGTTAATCATTGATTGAAGGGCCTATAGAAATGTGTCCAAAATTTGAAAGCACTATTAAGTCTACTGGAGCTTTATGTAAAACTGCTGGTGTTATATATATAGTGACCACAATTTTGGTATTCAGAATGACAAAATTATAGTATCCAGAGTGACGACATTGGAACGAGCTCAGACATTGGTGAAGTTAAAAAGAATGGTCAAGGAGCTCTACTTGTCCAGTATATCACGTGTAACGTAGTGTATCGTCATATCTATTTAAATATGTATATATTATGTTCTTGTATATATTTTAAGTAAGTGTAAGTATTTTTCAGTATGGATAATTAGGTATGTATTTCAATGTTTCAGGTTAAGTTCATATAGAAAAAAAATTTGAATGGGCTTGGCGGGGTCCGAACCCGCAATCATTGCCTGACAGGGGCAATGCTTCGACCACTAAGCTACCAGGCTTATCCAAATTTCTCTTTTATATTCATATTAAAAGATTAGATTATTTAGCATTCAACATGCTTTAGAATTTCATTCATAATGTATTCATATAATTGTGTATTATAAAGATGTTTCACAAATCGCCAACAATTACCAAATACTCTAACCAACATACATTTCCATCCAAAGGGTACCGGGCAGAAATTGAGTAAAGCGATAAGGCCGCTCTTCGTACTGCTCATATGTTATTCATTTCTATTATTATGAAAGTCAATAAATCATTACATCGCACCTTCTTCGGTGCAACAAAGTCGTTACAGCTCATTTTGTGATTTTACAGGAAAGCACTATTAAGTTTTTTTTCGGGCTTGTCGTCTTATTACTGAATTACTATCTACAGTAGGTTATATATTTTAATAAAATTATATTGTTTGTTTCTTTCGATAATCAGTCTTATATAAAGTCTTATAAATTTTAAATTTATAAACTTTCAAAGTTACATAACCTGTAAAAATAAAAGAACTTCTCACTATTACGTCTTACAAAATCAACTTAAGTATTGTTATTTTTAAATACTGAGTATTATTTTAATGAAATTTTACGGCTGTCTTTATTTTCCCAAACGAAGGCATTATTTTTAAACGATCTGGCGTACTTAATCCGATGTTGCACCGAAGGTGCGACATGGTAAATATTCTGAGAACTTTCATAATAGTATAAACAACCATGATAGTTTAAATACCGATTAATTTCTATATCATGAATATTGTTATTGGCGTACAATAAAGTATATATTAATAAATATATAATCTGTAAAGGCTTATATATTTATTAATATATACTTTATTGTACGCCAATAACATTGATAATATTGATGAATATGTACGTAATAGTATAATAGTATAATATGTAATAGTATGACTACAATAAAGATCGATAGTCCATGAGAGACCGGCTATTACCTCGTCGAGCCGTCCATTCATGGATCTATTAATTGCACTTACTTCGAACTCAAATTACGGTACTTACGGTAACTAGCACTTAATGTAGGTTCAATTTGCTGTAATGCATGTAATGTCGTCGATACCAGCTTCTTGCTGTAGTGTATGAGTGAATTCTCTGTCCTAAAAGCACGAAGTCTCTATCTGTTATTAAGGCCGATCGCTGACTCGTGCCTGTGTATGCATAGGAGTAGTTGTTTTGCGCTTAATTTATAAGGTCTTAAACAATAGTTTTTACTAATCGATGGTCTTGAAGATAAACATTTTCGGCTTTATTACAAAAAACAGAATTAAGTCTGGTTTAATCCCGAACTATAAAGTCTAGGCTTAATCTCTAGACCATGGTTTAAACTTCTTCTTATTACAAAAAACTGAATAAACCGTAGACTACTTAGTACCATGGTTTAAACCTTGGCTTCAATAAAAACCACAGATTACTACAAATATTGATCGTTCATTATGACACCATTCGATCGCAACGTTCCGTATCCTCCGAAAGCAGAATTTTTCTGAAGTCATTGATAAAATAATATTTACTAAAATTGGTGAAAAATATATTTAAAACATATATTTTCATTAAATGCAACTTCATGGATAATAGTTATTCTTTATTAAGTAATAAAATATCACTATCATGCCTTTATTTAGCAATCATTGTTATAAAATATTGGAAGATGTATGCATTGAAACGGAACGAAGTTTTGCACGATGTTCGAAACGAATTACGAAACTTTATACTGTAAAGTGTAAGTTGTATGTTGTATGTAAAGTTAATTGTGATGGAACAACAAAATAAAAGAAGAGCAGAAAATTGGAGTTCTGAAGAAAAAGTAAGTTAAAATATGACATAGCCTCAGAATAATCACTAATTAAATCAACAAATCATATATAATAAAACGTTTTGAAAATTTCTGTTACGTAAGCGTGGTATGTCCAGTAACTTCACGATAATAATATCTTCGATATCCATTTCATCAACTGCATTAATATTACGAGCAAAAATATGTACGAATAATCACAAGCTAAATAATGAAAAGCTAAAAAACGACAACTCTGACGTATGCGATTATTGTGATTACACTTTAAACCATCGCTAAACTAGGGGTCACGCAGGTTTATCTTTAGACCAAAGATGATCTATGGTTTACTACTAAAACGCCTTTTGTAATATGATTTTATTTAGACCATGGTCTAAAGACGATTTAAACCTGGTTTTACAGTTAGTCCGTGTTTTGTAATAAGACCGACTGAGTGCAAAATTTTGCACATTTTATAATGAAAATTATAATTATAGTATATTTGTCTTCTTTACTAAAGTAAGTCTATACTATAGTATATAAGATAAATATGCTTATATAGCAACATATAGCTCGTAGCTTATTTTGAATATTGGCAGCTGCGAATCGGGAACACTGAAGAAGTAATTTCCTTAATCCGATAATGTAGGTAAGGAGTTCCTACACATTCTTCTTGAGCATATTGTGTTTATGAATAATAAAGTACCTGCTGTACCGTTTCTTGTACTGTTAATATTTCCGCAAGGAAATTGAAAACATGTTGGGCTTCGTCTTTAGAAAATGATCTGTTTATTAACCTACACATGCACCTGGTGAGCGTGTATAAAAACAAATCGTCGATGGTAGCTTAGTGGTTAGTAATTCAACCTTACTATCGCGGGATTCCGGGATTGAATCCGACGTTAACATAAGTCATTAAGCTTACTGAGGTTGCCATTCGTAAGCTCTTGGTTTGAACTTGTTAACATATTATTGTATTGTACATATTATTGTATGTATTGTAGTGAGTCGTGATCGAGTTTGCAGTTCTAGTGAAACCAGTGGTAGTGGTACTGACAATGTAACGCGTCACAAAAGAGTGCGTAAGAGGGTAGACCGATATGTCTGCGCTTAAAACTTTTCTCCATCAACCGCCAGTACTTCAGTTCTTCCGTGATCATGGCGCTTGCAACAGTGCCGAAATATCGGAAACTCGATAAATAATTACATGGTAAATATCCCGAAAACTTAATTAATAATATTATTGTGTTGTTATCAATCAATTAACTGACAGGCTGCCCCTGGACATGGGCCTGTCTCAATGTGGGGAGGCTTTGGCCTGTTTCCAAGCTGGCTAGATAAGTTGGTACAGAGTTTTAATTCGAGTTTTCCGTCTCTCGCAGTGATATCCTCTGTGTATTTTGCCGTTAGTCGCCTCTTACGACACCCTTCGGATTTGATGAGGTGGTGTTACTGTATTTTTTTTCCGTCACTACACTAATATCGTAATACTACTTCATACAAAAAATCCTTTTTCTAACTACCCTAGTTTCTTGCTATTCCAACAAGTCATGACAAATTTTATTTTACGTGGTCCTAGCATTATAAGATAAGAATATCATAGTCACAGCTACCGCAATAAATTTTTCGGAAGAGGAAAACGATAAGTTTTATCTTATTCTAACAGATGACAAGAAAAATAATTGAATTCTGCCGTCTTATTAAATAATAGATAAAATTATTGGCGTGTCTATTTGCGATATTAAGCGACTTGAAAA
Source organism: Eilema caniola (assembly GCA_949126895.1). Classification (NCBI taxonomy): domain Eukaryota; kingdom Metazoa; phylum Arthropoda; class Insecta; order Lepidoptera; family Erebidae; genus Eilema; species Eilema caniola. The sequence goes on along the minus strand of OX421460.1, from coordinate 5,856,198 downwards.
GCTATTGGCTTTGTTAAAACTTTAATAAATTGTCATTGGATCTAAATGGCCAGAAGAACATCTTGATCAATGAAACTTGATTTTAAATCCTTTCTTTTCAATACGTTTGGAATTAGAATTAAAAGTTCGAAGTGAACGGGTATCATTGTACGGACTAAATGCAATGTAAGAGAGTAATGTATCTCAAACGAGTTTAATGGATGAATTTCAAAGGTGAAGCAGAGATAGGTCCGATAGAAAAATGAATGGAAAAGAACAAATGAGGAAATAACATCTGGCAAGACAGTATGAAACATTATGTATTATAACACACTAGCTGTTGCCCCCAGTTCCGCCTGCTTGGATGTCGGTTATCGCGAACAAACCTATCTTATATCTTTTGTTAAGGAATCTGATCTATCTCTGCAAAAATAACATCATTATACTTAGTTTTGTAGTGAATGTGTGAATAGAGTATAACAGACAGAGTTACTGACGCATTTATGGTATTAGTATGGATACAGGCAATTATAGCGTTGCAGATGAAAGTCAAATTAATTATTCGTTTGGAGCTCCTAATGATGAGAAACCGGTATTTTTTTTCTTAGTACTGCAATAAAAACAATAGGAGTTCTTTCACGGCATACATTTTGTTTTACCTTCTTAAATATCGCCACAATAAACTACAGCAAATTTTATCAAAACTCTATTTGATAAAAGAACGTTTTATTAAAGAAACAGAATACATAACAAAATTAAGAAATATTCATTCATCTAGGTTATAAAGTAACATTAACAAAAGTTAAAAAGGACAAAGAATTTATGTGAAAATGTTTTTGAACAACTGTAAGTATTAAATATTCTTTAAGTTGTGGAAGTATATCGTAAAAACCTTTTCAAAAAATATTATTCACAGACATTTTTTGTAGTTTTTCTACTCGACTGTAAAAAAGAGTTATGTTTTTCGCGCGTATCTTGTATGTACGTTTGTAAGATCCCTTATTGCCTCATATCTTGTGAACCAACGCACGGATTTTAATGATTCATATCTCAAATGGAAGGTATTTATTGCCCAAGTGTCCTTAGGTACATAAAATATGAACAAAAGCTCTATGTTGGTTTTTAGGCACCAAAAATTTTTTTTTTTTCACACTATTTTATCATGTGGGGTATCAAAGTGAAAGAAATTTGAAGACGCTTACAAATATATTAATATTATTATTTTAAAAAATATATAAAAAGCAAAGAGCTTTATTGCAGGCGGTACCCATTTGCAAATCTCAAACGAGATGCAAAATTAATGGATACCGCCTGCTATAAAGCTTGTTTCGATCTTTTCAGAATCAGTTAGGATTTTTAATTTGTAATAATTATTTTTTTCTCTATGAGGGTCATAGCATCGAGGCTTAGGAACGAGTACCTGAGGTAATCCTGAGGTAACCTCACAGAATAGTGAAATAGGCAGAATATATAACATACCTTACCGATAGCATGACAAAACGGTTCGTGTGTGTAGATGACAAATGTAGATTCCGAGACAACTGTGCAAACATAATAAAATAAATTAAAAAAATCTGATAATCCCACTAATATTATGAGCGCGAAAGTTTGTAAGTATGAATGTGAGCTTGTTACTCTTTCACGTAAAAACTACTTAATGGATTTCAATGAAACTTTACAACAATATAACTTATACATAAGAATAACAAATAGGCTACAATTTATAACGATAACCGATATTATAGCGATAACGGACATCCCCGCAGGCGGAGCCACGGGCAAAAGCTAGTTTATAATAAAACAAGTAGTCTAATCCCATAAAGTTAACCCAGCATTACAGGTCTTAAACGTTAGTAACGTCCACTAACGGTTCCGAAAGGAAAACAAATGCTATATTTTGTTGCAAGTTATCTGTTTACAGACAATCTCGACTCGAGTAAGATTGATGATTTTAGGCTACGTAGATTGATTTGTCTACGTCGTAGTAGGCGTAGCTAACTAGCTACGCAGCTCTTGAATTCGATATGTTTCACTGAATAAAGTTTTTAACATGGATTATGTATATAATCGGTTTGATTTTATAGAAAGTTCAAATAAGTGCACCAAAAAAGATTAAATAATTTAGAAAACGGGAATTAACGCGATAATGGTATAGGTACTTACATACCTTTGATTGCCTGACGTTTCGACCAGGTTACACCGGCCGTGGTCACAGATTACTTAAAACTCAAAGTCGAAAGTATTTTTATCTGTATGACTGCGGTAATAAACTCAGTAGGCTAGTTTTGTTCTCTTTTCAAAAAGACCTAAACAATACTGCAGTTAGATTACATACAACGTTTTGTTTGAATAGCATTTTAGAGTAAAAGCAGTATGAACAAAATGTTTGTGACTTTAAATGCAGTTTTCATGCATCAGCTATTACGTATGAATGGATTAACTTACATTTTGTATTCTGTTAGTGGACTCATTATAATTAATTACTAGACCAGCAAATTTCGTTTACAGATTCTCAAAGCTGCTTAATTTTAAACGTGTGTTAAATTAATTATTGTAATATGATTTCTGATGTAGTTATGAGGGCTGAATAATAAATATATCATGATATTACTAAGGATAAGTCTTTATAACTAACCAATATGAGTCATTGATACTCGAATGAATGATTTTTGAAGTGAAAACTTCTTTAGCGGCGTTGGATGGGTTTAAAATGTTAAACGCGCGTCAGGATTAGTTGACCTTTGAACCGTAACCGACGACTGACGTCATACAACATTACAACAGCTACAGATTGTTCATTTTGTTAGGTGCGTCAAGAAGCTTCTCGGCTGAGCGGTTAGCGCTTCGACTGTAAGTCCATATGGTTTCAGATAGTACCGGGTTCGGAACTAGGCTTCTGAGATTTTTTGTTATTATTTTTTTCTTTTTGTAATTTATTACGTTTTGTTTTGTTTTTGTAATTTATTACTTTTTGTGGTTACTTTTTCTTTTTGCAATTTATTGCTTTTTGTGATTATTTTTTCTTTTTGCAATTCATTAATTTCTTCTGACAGAAAATTAGTGATAGGTTCTATGATTGGCGCTTTATTATAGGTATGGTATGGCATGGTGTGTTCTTTTTAACTTTTTCTTTGTATATAACGAAGAAAGAAAGGAAGAAAAAGTTTTCACTTCTGCAGGGACTCCCGGAGTGCAACCCGTCTTTTTTTTTAAAGGCTTTTGGTCAGAAAATTATAACACTGGATAATTTCTACAATTTCTAGTTAGAGACTAAATAAATACTACAACAAAAATGTCGTCATAAGAATGATAATCATAGTTAAGGTAATAATCCAAGGTCCATTCTCTGAAATTTACTCTTTCAATTCACACGATTTTGGGCATCCATGGCTGTGAGACCATTTAATTTCACACACGTACCCAAGTAACCTGGCGGTTACCGCAGAACCTGGTCGCGCCATTTCAGCGACTTTCATTCATATTAGGTCTTTACATATGAAATTGGCGTTATATCGAACTGGCCATTTTGATCTCAAAATTCAGCGTTTGGTTAAGAATTCCAAATTCAAATTCATTTGAATTTCAAGCTTGTCTATTTGTGTTTCAAGTACGAAAATACATTTGTTTTTGCGGTATTTAATTTTGCTTTGACATCGTTCTGTGCACAATATGGAAAAATTAAAATGTCGCATTATTTGTGTCATCACTCCACCAGCACTGCAGAAACAGTTCAAAGGATTAATGATGTGTACGGAGAAGCCACTGTTAAAGAAAACACATTACGTTTATGGTTTCGTTTTGGAAATTTTGACCTCCAGAATAAACCTCGTGGGCGGCCAGTGACCCTTTTTGTGAATGAGGATTTGAAAGTGATCGTGGAAGTGGATCCATCTCATACCACGTCAGAGTTAGGCTTCGTTGTGAGCTATAAAACCATTTTGAATAATTTGAAATAAACTTGTAACGTGATATTTTTCACTTTTGCTTATTGTTTTCTAATATAGATTTCTTTGTTCCAGAGCCACCTAGAGTGTCTCACGGGAACTAGGCATAATTGTTTGGCAGTGAAACTTCTAATCTTCGATTAGGTGTGTTCTAGTTCTCACACTCGACCGGTGGATGGCGCTGGTGTCCTACAGCATATATCCAATTTTTTTTATAGCTCTCATTTATCATTTTATTTACAATTTAACAATAATAAATAAATGATACTTACTTTCTCAGAATTTGTGACATATTCGTGAACAAGTCATAATTATAATAAATATTTGTCGTACCGGGTCTGTTATAGCCTATGGTCCCCGTCAGCTGACGTGAGCTTGTCTATGACCGGACTAATGAGCTTTTTGCATGATTAGCAGAATTCTAGGGATTGTTCACGAATATTCGATGGATTCGGGTATAAATAGGCCTGCGCCGATCCTCAAAAGAACTTCTATATCAATCTTCGTAGCTGTCTCTGAGTAAATCAATTCTGTGTCTATATCTTGTAATAAAATTGTTTGGTGAAAACTTCGTTCCCAGATATTCTGGTAAGTCGTATTCCTCTATTTATTGGGGCACATTACGGGCCTGTATGTATATTCACGGCTTAAGAGTGGTCTGTTTTATACAGGGTCGCTGGTCTGAGCTCGTGTGCCCTCTGAATACGCTCTTCTCTGACATTTATCTACGGCGTGCTTCGTGGTACAACGGCTGCTGTGAGCCGTATACATCGGCGAACGGTCTACTCTGAACATCCTAGAGGCCATCCCGCAATCACCCAAGGCCAGTACACTGTCGCCGTGTACCTGTTAATGTGTAGCTGTAGTGCCAACCAGAAGTAAACGTAGTACGCTTAGTAGCCTGTACTAGAATTCACGTACCTTAAATGTGTAGCTAGTGCTATAATTCATGTGCATATTGTGTGTTCATCTGCTTATTATCTGTGCCTGCTGTGTGTGTTCTTTCTGTCTCACACTTCTGTATTCTGTACCTGTCTGTCTACCTACTTATCACTACACATCTTCTGTATTCTGTGCCTGTCTGTCTACCTACTTGTCTGTACATATTCTTCTGTCACCTGTATCTACCTACTTCACTACTATATATTTCTCTGTGTGTAACTCTGTGTTCTATCCTATCAAATATATGTGTGTACACCTAAACTACCAGCTGTTTTCATTGGAGCCCTAGCTTCCCTGTGCACGCACCTCTCTAGCTCTGTGGAGAAGGCGCCCTGGGTAAGAGTTCTGCATCAGCCCCTGAGCGAGCCGGTGAGTACCCACCTGACTAGTTCAGTGGTTACAAATATGGCTCCCAACGCAGTGGCAAGACTCTCGTACTACTCTGCGGTAGTCTCAGTCTAGAGCGTGTGCATAGGTGGTTACCTCTGATGAAAACAACCTGGGAATCCGTCTGAGACTTCCCAAGACGTTAATTGGTTGTGTTAGCAGCTGAACACGTAATTAATCTTCTTGTCTTTTTCCAGCTACCTACACCTGGGGTGGGAAAAGACACCCAAAATTCCAAATTTCAAAATTAAAAAACAGCTGTGATTTTGGTAAGATTTTCTGATTTTATTCGGCATACCCACTTTTTTTTTCTTTTTTGTTTTTTTTCTTTTTTCTTTTTTCTCCTCTTTTCTAGCCTGTTTCTAGTCTTTCTTGCAGATGTGCACATATATATTTGGACTGTAATATAATTTTTTTCTGTGTAACAAAACCTAATAAGATTTTCTGGGTAACTACAAACTTTATAGAAAGTGTGTAGGTACCTTGCATTTTGAAAATTAACTTGAACTTTGTCCTCATAAATGATAGAAACTTTTAATTCTATTAGACAGCCTCTATTTGTATTAAATTATAGCAATCAATTTAAAACTTTAGTTAAATATCAAGCACCTTGTTGATATCTACTTATGAACCTCTGTTTTACATCTTGTATTTGAACCTTGTCTGTTTGACCTACATTGCCAGTTGTGTAACTGACTTTGCATTTGAGTCTAAACTTTAACGTTAGTGTATTAATAATAGACACCTGTAACTCTATTATAAATATAAATCATATAATTTAATTTGAAGCCATTGTCAGATATCATACACTTTGGTGGAACTTACTTGTTATTTCTGTTTAATACTTTGTGATTGAACCCTGTCTGTGTCATCTACATTGTTACTTATTTAATTGTCGTAATTAAACTTTTACATCATGGCACAGATGCAAAAATATATAAACTATCTGAGAAAAGATGAACTCTCTAACGAGCTGGTTCACATAGGCATTTCAGTGGCACCTGATGCGACGGTGGCTGGCCTTCGGAGTGAGCTGAGGACGGCACACCGACTTGTCCGTCGGGGTAGCATCAAGCTGAAGGCGGTGGTCCCCACTGATGCAGCGGCGGAGCTTTCCATCTGTACGCCTAAGGTCTCGGAACTAAGTGAGGCCCTCCAGTCAGGTGACTTTGTTTCTGATAAAAATTGTCGCACAAGAGTAGCCTTCAGGGCGAACTATCTGCTAACTAGGCTGGCTCGTTGTGGTCTAGATTGTCCTGAACTGGCCGAACTTCGTGATAGGCTTGTGAAGATCGTCGCTGTGGCTGAACCCAGCACTGATTCTGAATCTGACGGGTCAGATGAAGGTGATGATGATTCGGGTCGTGACCGGGTAGAGTACACTTCACCTGCAGTGAGAGAGGACCGCTCGGTACGAGCTAGTTCTGGTAAATCTTGTTCCACGTCTGACAACATAGTGTATAGGGAACGTCCTGTTAACCTATGTTCTTTTAACTTAAAATATGATGGTTCCTCTTGTGTGCGCGTGTTTTTAGAGAGATTAGAGGAGCTTAGATGTGCACGGGAGGTCTCTAAGTCTAAACTCCTTCTGGCTTTCTCTGACCTGTTGGACGGACCAGCTTTGTCTTGGTTCCGTACAAATAGAACTAATTTCATCTCATATGAGGACCTTATTGGTGAGCTTAGAGATACATTCGATATTCCTGACTATGATTATCGTCTCAGAAATGAGATTAGACAGCGTAGCCAATCCCGCTCTGAGTCCTTGGTTAGCTACTTATGTACAATGCAGGCTATGTTCTCAAGGTTGTCGTGTAAAATGCCCAGTGGGGAACAGCTGGACATTCTCATGCACAATATTAGACCAGACTACATGAAGGAATTGGCCTTGCATGATGTCAACTCTATTGATGATCTGAGACGTCTAGGTAAACGTCTGGAGCTTGCGCGTACAAGGGCGGACGCTTTCCGTGAGCCTATTTTGGACAAATTTGAGATTTCGTCTGATTTACACCAGCACAAGACCAAAGGCGTGCAAAGGCCCCCTAAGCAGGTGTCTGCAGTCGAGACGCCATCTACCTCCAACGAACGCAAATGCTTCCGGTGTGGCGAAAGCGGGCACGCTGCATACAACTGCACCCAGTCGAGAGAGTTGGTGTGCTTCCGGTGCGGTCTCAAAGGAGTCAAGACACCAGACTGCTCAAAATGTACTGGTAAGCCAAAAAACGCGTAAGCCAGGGCCTTATTGTGAACTCTATACATCACTCTGTATCTGAGTCTATTTCTGATAGGGTCCTATTTACTAAACGGGATAACGATGTTAGACCGTATCTAGTTGTTAAAGTATTAAATTTAAATGTCTTAGGCCTTCTGGATTCCGGTGCCTCTTGCTCTATACTAGGAAAGGGAGCGCACCGTATCTTCTTGGAACTGGGTTTTGATCTTGAACGTATCAACCCTTCCTTTCGCATTACAACTGCCGACAGCTCATATGTGCAATGTCTGGGTTGTATTTCTCTACCTATTGAGTATAATTCGGTTATCCGAGTTATCAAATTCTATGTTGTTCCGGGAATCACCACCTCCATGATATTTGGAGTGGATTTTTGGCAGCAATTTAAGTTAGGTGATAAACTAATTTCACAAAATATTAGTCTTGATGGTTTTAGTGACAATAATCCTATCGAGTCTGTGTCTCTTAACAGTGGCCTCGAGGATTACAGCAACCTGACTACTAAACAAAGGGGTGTAATCAACGAGATCATTGAAAAGTTTGACTCTTTGAACACGGATAAGGTGGGTTTAGGTCGGACTACACTTGAGCATCATGTCATTGACACGGGTGACAGTAAGCCGATCAAACAGCGTTACTACCCGCTCTCTCCTCTCAAACAGAAAGCCCTGGAAGCCGAGTTGGACCGAATGCTAGAGATGGGAGTAGTGTCCCCGTCTCAGTCCGCATGGAATTCTCCAGTGGTCATGGTGGAGAAGGCGAACGGCGAACTCAGGTTGTGCTTGGACTCTCGCAAGCTCAACTCTGTGTCAAAAAGTGACGCCTATCCCTTACCGTACATTAATCAAATCTTGGACCATCTGAATAATGCTAAATATTTATCCTCTGTAGATCTGAGTGCGGCCTACTGGCAGATTCCGTTCGACTCTCTGCAGTCCGCCGAGAAGACTGCCTTTACAGTTCCCCGTAGGGGGCTGTTTCATTACAATACCATGTGTTTTGGACTCGTTGGAGCTGCCGCCACGATGCAGCGCCTAATGGACCGTCTGTTTGGTCCTGAGTTCGACAATAGGGTATTTGCGTTTCAGGACGACATAGTCTGTGTGTCCAGTACCTTTGAGGAGCATGTAGAGCTCTTACATAGAGTCTATCAGCGACTTAAGGATGCTGGCCTAACTATTAACATGAAAAAGTCTCACTTTTGTCGGAGTGAACTCAAATACCTGGGGTATTATGTGGACAAACACGGCCTTCGGACTGACCCTGGTAAAGTTGAGGTTATTCTCAACTATCCTACACCTACTAACCCAAAGGAGGTTAAGAGGTTTCTGGGAATGGCCGGCTGGTATCGTCGTTTTGTCAATAATTTCTCTAAGATTAGTAAACCTCTGTGTAAACTAACGTCTAAGAATGTTAAGTTCGAATGGACACCCGAAGCGGAACAGTCCTTCAATCTTCTCAAGTCAGCTTTGGTCTCTGCCCCTATATTGAAGATGCCTAACTTTGAGTTGCCTTTCCGTATTCTCAGTGATGCGTCCGCATTTTCAGTTGCTGCTGTGCTGACACAAACTCACGATGGAGTTGAACACCCTATCGCCTACTGCAGCCGTTCTCTCAACAAGAACGAGGTGAACTACAGCACAACTGAACGGGAACTTCTGGCCGTGATTTTCGCCTTAGAACAATTCAGACAGTACGTCGAGGGCCAGAAGTGTACAGTCGTCACGGATCACTCCTCTTTACTGTGGTTCCATAAGCTGAAAAACCCTACGGGTCGTTTAGCGCGTTGGAGCATGAGGCTAAGTCAATTCGATTTTGACATTGAACATCGGAAGGGTAAAGATCACGTTGTACCTGATGCTCTGTCTCGTATAACGATTGATTCGCTAGATGCTGCCTCCTCTAAAGACCCTTGGTATATCCACACCATGAACAGTGTGCGGAAGAACCCTAGGAAGTTGCCGAATTTTGACATTCGTGACAACCTTTTATATAGATTTTCTAAGAATAAATACTCTCTGACTTCAGATTTCGACTGGAAGTTGGTGGTACCCCAGGAGGATCGCCTGTCCCTGCTCTCTAAGTACCATGATGACACACTTAGCGCTCATGGTGGTGTTTGGAAGACACACAAAAGGTTAGCCCTAAATTATTATTGGCCCAAAATGTACGAGGACGTCAAACAATATGTCGGGAAGTGTGAAGTCTGTAAGCAGTACAAACCCGTAAACACGTCTCGTCCTGGCCTCATGGGTAGCCCGAAGCGGGTGTCGAAGCCTTTCGAAGCTATCTCTGTCGATCTACTTGGTCCCTTTCCTACTTCAAGTAATAGAAACGTGCACCTGATCGTGGTCTCCGACTATTTTAGTAAATACGTCATGTTGTGCCCTATTCGGGTTGCCACAGGCGCTGTGGTCGCGAGATTCATAGAGAAAAGTGTATTTCTTGTTCATGGAGTATGTAAAACTATTTACATGGATAATGGTCCTCAGTTCGTAAGTAAGCCTTTTAAGGATCTACTAACTAAATATAATGTACCCAATATATACTATAACCCTAGGTATCATGCCCAGACTAATCAGGCGGAAAGAGCTATTCGCAATGTTGTCCAAGCGATCTCGTGCTATGTGAAGTCACAACACAAAGCATGGGACTCGTTCTTGGTTGAAGTACAGTGCGCTCTGAACACTGCGGTTAGCGAAGCAACTCGCTTCACCCCATACTTTCTGGTGCATGGTAGGGAGTTCATTGGAGATGGAGTTCTATACAGGCAGTCAGACATTGCGTGCCACCCGGCTTCTGTCGCTGTGGACGATCCATCAGCCTTTGGTGTCAAACTGAGAGAAATACAACGCATCTACGACCAGGTGAGGAAACATTTGAACGTTGCCCACCAGCGTAATGAAAAGTATTACAACCTCAGAAAAAGGCATGTGGAGCTGAAAGTAGGACAAATCGTGTACAAACGCACGTTCTACCTGTCAAACAAAGCAAAGAACTTCACTTCCAAGTTAGCCCCTAAGTTCCTTAAATGTGTGGTAACCGCCAAGCAATCCCCTCTGGTATATAGGCTGTCAGATTTAGACGGTAAGGATCTTGGTGAGTACCATATCAAAGACATCCTGAAGTATAAGGAGGAGCCGTCTCCAGTACCTAATGTCAGCGATGTTGCCACTACATAGCACTGTTTATCTAGTCTATAAAACCAGCGCTATGTTATGCTTAATCTGTATAATATCTGTTTTCTCTCTGAGTATCTACGTGACTATAATTTGTCACATTGTAGGTTCCACCATACACCGTACCGAGTGTTTCTCTCTCATTTCGCCTCTCAATTCTCCACAGCTCCTTGTAGTTGTTGGTAGTGTTGGTGTATCTGCAGCGAATAAAGGGAACATTCATTTTCTTTGTAGGACATTTGACTCTAGCTATGTAACCTAACCATTGCGCAAGTCAGTGTATAATTAGGTGTGTGCGAGGAATGTTCCTTAGTTTTGTAATTATAGTCGTCAGTTTGTGTTTGAAATACCCAGCTGTTTATCTATATCTATTGTAAGCATTTTCTGTTTTCTTTGTTGTGTATTTCCAGCGTATTGTGTCCGCAGGAAATACTATTAATGGGGGGGGGTGGTGTAACGTGATATTTTTCACTTTTGCTTATTGTTTTCTAATATAGATTTCTTTGTTCCAGAGCCACCTAGAGTGTCTCACGGGAACTAGGCATAATTGTTTGGCAGTGAAACTTCTAATCTTCGATTAGGTGTGTTCTAGTTCTCACACTCGACCGGTGGATGGCGCTGGTGTCCTACAGCATATATCCAATTTTTTTTATAGCTCTCATTTATCATTTTATTTACAATTTAACAATAATAAATAAATGATACTTACTTTCTCAGAATTTGTGACATATTCGTGAACAAGTCATAATTATAATAAATATTTGTCGTACCGGGTCTGTTATAGCCTATGGTCCCCGTCAGCTGACGTGAGCTTGTCTATGACCGGACTAATGAGCTTTTTGCATGATTAGCAGAATTCTAGGGATTGTTCACGAATATTCGATGGATTCGGGTATAAATAGGCCTGCGCCGATCCTCAAAAGAACTTCTATATCAATCTTCGTAGCTGTCTCTGAGTAAATCAATTCTGTGTCTATATCTTGTAATAAAATTGTTTGGTGAAAACTTCGTTCCCAGATATTCTGGTAAGTCGTATTCCTCTATTTATTGGGGCACATTACGGGCCTGTATGTATATTCACGGCTTAAGAGTGGTCTGTTTTATACAGGGTCGCTGGTCTGAGCTCGTGTGCCCTCTGAATACGCTCTTCTCTGACATTTATCTACAGCGTGCTTCGTGGTACAACGGCTGCTGTGAGCCGTATACATCGGCGAACGGTCTACTCTGAACATCCTAGAGGCCATCCCGCAATCACCCAAGGCCAGTACACTGTCGCCGTGTACCTGTTAATGTGTAGCTGTAGTGCCAACCAGAAGTAAACGTAGTACGCTTAGTAGCCTGTACTAGAATTCACGTACCTTAAATGTGTAGCTAGTGCTATAATTCATGTGCATATTGTGTGTTCATCTGCTTATTATCTGTGCCTGCTGTGTGTGTTCTTTCTGTCTCACACTTCTGTATTCTGTACCTGTCTGTCTACCTACTTATCACTACACATCTTCTGTATTCTGTGCCTGTCTGTCTACCTACTTGTCTGTACATATTCTTCTGTCACCTGTATCTACCTACTTCACTACTATATATTTCTCTGTGTGTAACTCTGTGTTCTATCCTATCAAATATATGTGTGTACACCTAAACTACCAGCTGTTTTCATTGGAGCCCTAGCTTCCCTGTGCACGCACCTCTCTAGCTCTGTGGAGAAGGCGCCCTGGGTAAGAGTTCTGCATCAGCCCCTGAGCGAGCCGGTGAGTATCCACCTGACTAGGTCAGTGGTTACAAACTGGAAAAGTGAAAAAGTTTGATAAAAAGGTTTATTATTTTTTGCTTTTCAGGTTTTTCAGCGTATTAACAAAACATTAAACCGCCGAAAAAGCTGAAAAGGAAAAAGTAATAAAACTTTTTTATTTAACCTTAATAACTAACCTCTAGTAAAGAAACTATATCTAATATATAAAATTCTCGTGTCACAGTTTTCGTTGCCAAACTCCTCCGAAACGGCTCGATCGATTCTCATGAAATTTTCTGGGCATATCGGGTAGGTCTGAGAATCGGCCAACATCTATTTTTCATACCCCGATTCGCGATAACCGACATCCACGCGGGCGGAGCCGCGGGCGACAGCTAGTCTAATATATAAAATTCTCGTGTCACAGTTTTCGTTCCCAAACTCCTCCGAAACGGCTCGACCGATTCTCATGAAATTTTGTGGGCATATCGGGTAGGTCTGAGAATCGGCCAACATCTATTTTTCATACCCCGATTCGCGATAACCGACATCCACGCGGGCGGAGGCGCGGGCGACAGCTAGTCTAAGTATATATTTTTGTAAAAAGTTAAGTTTTTAATTAAACTTAATAACTAAGTTCTTAAACTAATGTAATGTACAGCTAATTACCACATGCTTGATTTTTGATTAATTTTAAAGTATCTGCCTACCTTACTTAAGCAATTAATTTTCACATAATATTTCTTTAACTATTATTTGTTTCACATATAATATAAATACTTAAAATAAAAAGATATGCGTGGTCATACTTTGCAATCAGGGAGTGAACAATCAATCATCCCCTGTTTTCCTATCTTGGATTTTTATTTTCATATGGGACCAACTTTGGAATATACTCTATCCAATAAAAAAAGAAAGATCAAAATCGGACTACTCTGTATAAAAATATGCGTGTTCGAATATTAAAAAAAATACGCGTCGACTTGAGAACCTCCTCCGTTTTTTCGTCAGTTCAAAAATCATTACCGCATGAAAAAAGTGTCAAGCAAACCAACAAACACGCGTTCACTGCTGCGTCACGTTACTCGACCGTCACAATAGCGAGAAGATTTTAAATCGTACCATTACTTTTGATGAAAAATGGATCATATACGATAATCGGTAACGCAAATTACAGTGGTTAAACCCTGGAGAACCGGCCAAATGCTGCCCCAAGTGACAGTTGACGTTAAAAAAGGTACTGGTAAGTGTCTGGTGAAGTAGCGTTGCAGTCCTTCACTATACCTTCCTAAGATCTGGTCAGACGATTACGGCAGATCTGTATTGTTAACCATGATGGAAAAGCTAGCTGTTAAACAGCCGAGATTGGTCAAGTGCTCTAGCCCACTGCTGCTTTAGGACAACTCTAGACTACACACTGCATAACAGACAGTGGCAGAACTAGAGGAGCTAAGTTTGGGCTGTCTATGTCACCCAACATACTCCTCGGAAATTGCTCCAACCGATTACCACTTTTTCGAAATTTGGATAAATTCTTAATTGAAAAAAAAAAACCAATTAAGATTAGGCAGTCCAAAACGCTATCAAATATTTTGTTAAACTCAGCAAAGGAATCAATGAAATGCCTATAAAATCTCAAAAGTGCATAGATAACAACTGTACATACACAGTGATTGATTAAACAAAAGAACTGTAAAAAAGAATATTAAGTATTTCTTTTTTTATATAAAACTAAGGACCTAATATTATTTAGTCCACACATTTCAAAATAATTAAGAAGTTTTTCTATCTTTTATATTACTTGCGTTTAAAACTCATTGTTAAGTCTAATACTGGACCATTAAAGTCATTTTTTCATCCAAGTGCCAATCCCAATTGCCTGCGCAGTTTAGACTTCGGAGATCGAGATGTGATCTCCTATTCCTTCTTTCTTCTTCTCATTCGGATTGGTTTCCTTTATGACTGTAGAAGGAAAGCCTGTGCTTGAGCCTTTTTTTTTAAATTCAGACAAGTACACGGCACACCTGATGGAAAGTGGTTACCTTGGCCTATAAATGTGTGCAACACCAAGGGAGTTACACTCGTACTGCCTACCCTGTTACTACAGAGAATTTCTGTGCCGTCAGTGTAGAAGATAAAGCAGGACAAGCCTTTGGTCTTCCCACTGACAGCACAAAAACTTTTCAATGAGCTCTGGCTACCCTACTCACCGCCGGGAACACAACAAGAGGTTATTATAACTGCAGTATTCTGTAGGGTGGAGGTACTTCTCCAGTCGGACTGCTCAACGGACTTCTCCTACAGAAGCCTTGTCCGTCAACCAACAGCTGTGTTGTATCCGCCAGCAGGTGAATTTTGGTTTGGGTCACGAAGAATTGGGTGGGGATACAGAAGGTCTCGCCACTCACGAATTATAAATAAAATGCCTACGCAAGCCAATAAAAAGACCGGTATTATAAACTGGCTTCGTGATCGTGACCACCACTTAGATGAGTCTATGTTGAAATGTGAGTTGGTCCGTATATTAAAAGAAAATCGTAAACCACTAACATAATGTTGTGAACGAACTAGTAGCAGAACATGGACACACAGTACTAAGACTACCGCTAGCCGCGTATAGAAGGTCTCTGTAGTGTCCCAGGGGTCTTTGTGCAGTCTCATATACTCCCATACACCGCCAGTGCGAATGTGACGTCGCTGCTGTTGCACATTACCATAGGCCACGCTTACCACTTTACATTAAGTGGGCCGTATGTTTGTCTACCACATGAATGTCACCAAAACTACTATTACTATAAATATACTAGCTGTACTATAAATATGCTAGTGTTCCCAAGCTCTAATTCACCTCTGTACCAAATTTCATCGCTTGACCGCCAACGTGGCTTAGCAACAGAAATAACTACATTGTCACTTCTCTGTATATGCCGGCCGGATTTGACGACATTAATGATCACTGCTCTGCTTCCTTAAGTAGTAACGCGATGATATTAACTTAGTGTTATTATGATGTATAAACGATATTATTGCAACGTTTCATTAAAATCCATCAGTAGCTTTCATGTGAAAGAGTAACAAACATCCATCGATCCGTCCATACTCACAATCTTTCGCGTTTATAATATTAGTAGGCTACATTAGTAGGATTAAATGCAAATCTAAAAGAAAAAATGTAAAGAATGGGAGCTTAAAATTACATGCTAAGTTTTAAATTTTAAATGTAACTTGTTACAACCTTGTTGAGGCTTTCATCACACAAAGATTTCAACTTAAACAATTTCACAGAATTTAAAACGTAATTTTACAGTCTTTGTTCATACGTTACAATAGATCTAAAGTAGAATTTCTGTGGAAACTGCTTTACTGGCTTAAAAACGTGTTATCATTATATTCTTTAACTATTTTATGAAACCTATATTTACTGGTAAAGTATTAAATTTTATATCCTATTTTTCTTTTCAAGAAATGAATACGTGTACCTACTCTTTATTCATGATCAAAAACAATAAAGTCATTTCATGTATAGGTACGCTAGTACTATTATCCATTCTGTGGTATAGGGCATCCGCTGCATTGACTGGGACGCACCGTGGGCACTCGGCGTTCGAAATAGGTTTCCGATGTATTGTGAGGAATCGTGAGGAGGTATTTTTGCTAGTTTTTTACAATTTTATTATTTACTAGTGATCCGCCCCGGCTTCGTACGGGTGGTAAAAACTTTCCCGTGGAAATCCAATATAGCCTATGTTACTCAGGGTGAATGTAGCTTTCCAATGGTGAAAGAATATTAGAAATCGGCACAGCAGTTTTTGAGTAAATTCATTACAAACATACAAATATTTCCTATTTACAATAATAGTGTAGATTACCCACGTTATCGTGCAACAGATTTTTAAGCATGCTTTTTTCATTCAATCAATTCATTCATCATTGTCATCGATCCATGATTCATTGTTTAATTACTTCAATTTCGTCGTCCGTGGTGGTAACTAGCTTAATCAGTCGTACAAATAACTGCCTAGGCGGTTAACTAACCGGCGCCATTCAGTGAACGGCCTAATTGATATTCAGCCGTAACGTTTATTACGACATTTTATAACCTGGCTGGCTAATGCTTATTTAGGCCATTCATAAGATGGGGCACCACCCTGAAATAAGATAGAAAATTACATATTCACACCTGTAAATCCCCGAGGTGGTAGGCAGAGATGTATTCACAGGAAATTTGTGACAAGTTCATTGAAAAGGTTAAGCAATCCGACTTGTGTAGGTTAGATTAAAAGATCTTAAGCGCGCGCTTTAGCCTTAGTGTTTTTATTTTTTTATAACCCTGCATAAATAAGTCTTTTTTATAGCTGGCAATCTGTAAACTATTTGCCTAGCCGTTTGATAAAATGACTGAACATCATTCAGGCAGGAATAAAATGGCTGAATACCATTCAAGCCGCTAATTTAACGGCGCCGGTCAGTAAAGACCCTAGGCGGTTAATTGATTAAGCTAGTTGGCAGTGACATATATACGTATTCTAGAACGCATAACATAAGCTAATAAAGTCTTGAAATAAGCAAAGTATTTTAGTCCAGATAACGTTGTGTAAAATGTCCTATTAGCTTATTTTACAAAATTATGATACAAGAATTTATTAGTTTATGTACGTATTCATTTCAGAACACTCAATTTAAAACAATTATTTAAAATAAACTTTTCTCAAACATGCTTGGAAATTTGAACATTATTTTGACAACCTTCTTTGAGATAATTCGAAATTGCTGTACGTGCGAGCAGCGGCCGGCAAAAGTTTTATGAAAATGCATATCTGTCGTGTTTTAGCGGCCAAATGAATTACTATGTAAACTCAAATCTGTCGTGTAATTTAAAAATGGAACAATCTTTTACTCCAAACCATGACAACCAAGGAGGTAACTTATCCAAGGCATTATTTAAATACAGAAATGGCTGGCAAATTGAAAGCTGTTTATTAAGAAAAATAAAACACATATGAATATTTTGCCGCGTGAAAAATTACTGTTGTTCGTAGTTTGTCATTGAGTTTGAAAAATAGGTAACTAAAAAGTTCTGCCTAGATACTACTTACTTTTAATTTCCGCGAATTGTTTGAGAAAAGCAGAATAAGCCTTGGCCACAACTGAGCGTTGCCGGACTCCGTAAAGCGTGCCTCGGCTGCGCCTTGGCCCGCATACTTCACGATCGTCCGGCAACACTACACTTGGCGGCCGCGGCAGTAATGTACTTTTGCTGTTACCTTCCTGGCCACGGCGGGCTTTATATCCAAGGTCTGATTCACAGAATATCACTTTCAATATCTACATATCATATATTACATCTTTTTTAGAAGTTATTAATAGTAAACTAAAACGTTAGGCTCTAGGGCTTTTGCTGATAGCAGCAAAAGCCCTAGAGCCTAACGAGTAGTATTTATATTTCGTGGGCACATTGACAAAGATAATATAAACTAATAATAAAATTATTGAAATAATATAAATCTTATACCTTAATATTAGGGTTAAAGTATGAAATTGCCGATTTGTACTGACAAATTGAAATGCGTTTTTTTTTTAATTTAACGTATTTATTTAATCAAAATAATTACCATTATTATCTATACATTGCTGCCCTCTAGTAGGAAGGTCATTTATGCCTTTGCGATATAACTCTGGTGATCTAGATTCGACAAACTGTATGAAAGCATTTTGTACTGCCTCCTGAGAAGAAAACTTTTTATCACATAGAAAATTGTCCAAATCACGAAAAAATGGTAGTCTGTTGGAGCAAGGTTTGGTGAATATGGAGGGTGACGGATAGTTTCTAATTGCAGTTCCTGTAGAGTTAAAACGGTTTCTCGTGCTGTATGAGGTCTCGCGTTATCATGGAGCAATAATGGTGAAGATCGATTCATGAGTCGGGGCTGTTTCACTGCTAGTTTTGCTATCATTGTTTGGAGTTCGGCACAGTAGACATCTGCCGTTATTGCTTGACCAGATCGTAGAAAGCTATAGTAAATAACACCATGCTGAGACCACCAAACAGTTACCATTACCTTTTTATTGGTAAGCTTTGCTTTAGGACAATGTTGTGGCGTTTCACCTGGGGTCAGCCATTGCATTTTTCGCTTACGGTTATCGTAAAGAATCCACTTTTCATCACATGTCACAATTCGATCCAATATTCCTTCATTTCTGTATCGATTCAACAAGGCAACACAAGTTTCAACACGCATTTCTTTCTGCAGATCAGTCAAATCATGAGGTACCCATTTTTCACATTTTTTTATTTTATTGATTTGACGCAAATGAGTCAATATTGTTGGTAAGGTAACGTTAAACCATGCAGCTAATTCCTGGGTAGTTTGGCTCGGATCGGCTTCCACCATGCCTTTCAATTCATTGTTATTCACCTGTGTGGACGGCCTTCCTCGTGGTTCGTTCTTCAAATCAAAGTTTCCATCACGAAAGCGTTTAAACCAAAATCGCACGGTGCGTTCATTAGCAGTCCCCTCTCCAAACGCAACATTGATATTGCGAGCTGTTTCTGCCGCGTTAGTTCCGCGTCGGAACTCGTATTCAAAAATCACTCGAATTTTCGAAGTATCCATCTTTCTTGTCTAAGCTGAATAAAAAAACAACTGAAAGTCGATAATCGAATGTTGCACATTTTTAAATGAAGAACTACATAGGTACCATGTGGAAAAAGTTTCACTCAAAAATCTCAAACCATGAAGGTACTATGTCAATTCGAAGTACCTATTACAATGAAACGGCAATTTCATACTTTAACCCCTATTATATGGAAACTCTGTTTCTTTACTTTCTACGTTCATTTTGTCAAATGCTTTATTACTGTCTTTCTTACTAATATTATAAATGCGAAAGTTTGGATGAATATTTAGCCTAGCCTAGCAATTAGTCTCAAATAGCACACAAATGTAACACACAAACATTTTTTATAGCAATTGATGACATGACTACCTAAAAGATAACTATAATTTACTGAAATCATGAACCTCGAATTTCATGCACATTGCTGAAATCAATGGAATGAGATCGTAGCATTAAAAGATATTAATTACGATAAAAACGTAACACCTCATTCATTCCCTTATCATCAATCAGCAGTCGGCCAGTCGACTGCAGAAAATCAATTTGCCGACATTACTCTCCTAAGTAACTAGAACGGTGGTGTTATATTTATAAAGAAAATGTTGTTTGATAGTACAGGTTGCAAATTAAATTCTGCCTGTGTAACAGTTATCGATTTCAGTTTTAAGTAAAGAGAATGGTGTGTTATGTGACTCTGCCAAGATCTTTGGTATCTAAGCCACTTTAAAGTTCATCAGATGAGGTTCTGGCGTAGATTTTGCTCTCAAGGTTAGGGGTCAAGATAAGTCCAATGAACAGAAAGATTAGAACAGTGGACCCTGATGACAGTGAGTTGTAAACAGTAAAGAAAAAAGCATGCTAAAAAAGCGATATTGAAAATATGAGGTCTGACTTTCCTCTGTGGAATTGAGGTCTGAGGCATTTGTTGCCTTGAAACTAAGGTAAATCAAATTAAGAAACGGACGTGCAGGAGAGCGAGCCCCAGGTTCAAATATGCCAGCTTAGTATGCAACTGCGATTGCCGCTCGGATGATGGTAAAAAAGCAAAAAATAATAAAAATGAACTCAACCTTTCGTGTATACAGAGTATAGATAGAGCGCTGAAAAGTTACAAACATTCATAGAGCAACATGAAATGTTCCCACATTTCCAGTTATGCAGTCGACGACAAATAGAAAGCGTATGAAATATTTCATGTAATATAAAGTTTGACATGATTTGATGAACCCCCGACGCAAATAGACGGGATTTTTTTACGTGCAGGATTCCTCATGGTTACCCCCCACTCCCTCTTCCCCTTCGGACAACCCCGACGCAAAAAGTGTGTGTGGCATCATAGCTCCCGAACGGATGACTAAATGATGAGGTGGCTTATGTACGACTTCTTAAACATGTTAAATGATAATCGGTTGGCCGTTTAAAAGTTGTGGGGGTGAAAGTGGGGAAAAAAAAAATCGGTTGAATATCTGCTAATATATTCGAATGGGATCTCAAATGAAATCACATCACGTGCTCATCACAAAACTAACAGTATATGTTAAATAAGTGACTACTAGTTCAATTTAAAAAGAGTAAAATGACGGCGCTTTTTAAATGTTTGAATATGTCGAATATTTCGATATCAAGTAATTAAGTATTCTGTAATGAAATATAAATTTTCAGAATTAAATAAAACACGTATTCTATCAAGTGTTGAGAATTGCTATATAGTAATAACGGATATTTAATTAAAATTTGTAATTTATGTGTATTTGTATTCCTCGTTTAAATTTTAAATAGTTTTCGTGATTCTATTATTTTGCAGGTATTAACATATTCACATATAACTACGCCTAGGTATTACATATTATTAATACTGGACTCCGAAATTTTGCTGGAATTGCCGCATTGGTAAAGAAACTATGTAAAAAAGTGCTATCTTGGTTTCATATCGTTGAAAGTTCAACCTGCAACGTCGTGAAAAGCGTTCGGGAATTTTCTATTTCAACAGAAGTAGTAAAATAATACATTCTTTCTGTGCAATAAAATCTATTGAAAGGAACCATGATGGATTTTTGTGCACTTTCATGTATTCTTAATTGCCCGTTAAACAGTTTTATTTACGAGAAATTGGTATTTTAGGAAATTGACTCTCGAAAATATTCATCAAACTTTTTTTAGTAGTTGGTATAAATTTTAGTTGACGGTATTGAAATTCCTTTTTTAATAATATCATGAATGTCGTATATTTAAGAATTATGAATCAAATGTATGCAGAGGTTTTATCCTTCAATTGAAGGGTATACTTATTATACCTATTTGATTTGTTTTATATAATTTTAGTTGATTACATGCTACTTGGGTGTTCCCCACACCGGGTGCGAGTCGAGAGGGATGGCTCTGGTTCAGCCGGGGTGCGACATAACCTCCCCCTCCGGCTCCGGAGAGGGGGTTTTTTTAACGTGCGGGATATCCCCACGGATATCCCCCCTTCGGAGCCGAAGGGGGAGGTTATGTCGGACTCGAACCGACTAAACCGCACGCCGTCTGTGGGTAGATGTGCTAGGCCGAAGGTGAGGTTGTCTCGTGACATATCCCTCGCACCTCGGCTGACCCAGGGCCATTCCTCTCGGACTGGCCCTCCTCGGGAGGGGGGACCACGTGGTCCCCGACTCGCCCCTGGTATGGGGGGGAGCCGGAGAGGGAGGTATGCGTGAGGATTTCCCGCTCGTTAAAAATAAGCTACATGGGTGTATCTACTATTGGGAAAGAGGTGTGACTGTATGTATGTGTGCATGTATCGTCAATATCTACACAGTACATGCCAACTTGCGTGCGGATAGACCTGCTGTTGGATGGAAGTGACTTGGCGCAACAGTTCTGAGGTAGTTTCGGATTGGGAATTAGACAGCAGTCACTTCTGTAAAAGTGTTAACAAACCAATTCCTTTTAGGCATGATGAGGGTCTAATGTGTGAATGGTCTATGTATTCATTGAAATACATATATCAATCTCTAGAATAATATCACCTGCATTACACCAGGTATGTATTCAACGTGTGTATATAAATAAAACAGACTCACAGTCCTTTTGATGAGATTCTATTATAATATCTATGCAAGTTGTTACCTGCGTGAGGTACAAAATGTAATTTTGCAATTTAAGGAGTTTCGAAATAATTGAAAATAATTCAAAGTATCTAATGCCCTTTAATTCGCATAATGTTTTAAAATAGAACCGATCTATCTGTATTAGTTATCGATCGTTCAAAAAGCGCATCTACGAGGCCGTAGCCTCATGAAAATCTAATCGTTGTGTGATCACGGATCTTCTATGGTATTGCCAGGGCTGGCACTAATTCTATAAACATTCTAAAATTACACTCCATTTAACGCTCCTGAAATTATTCTACGAACGTAACAAGTACATACGCATATTATATATATATGCATTAATAATGTATACTAATATCGTCGACACTCAGGAGGGATCATGACAGTATACCGAGCAAGCTTTAGGTTGGAACGCATAAGGACAGAATAAACGCGGCATGGATAAGACTATCATTGCAGAAGTGGAGGTCCTAGCAATGGCCTTTATTGAAATGAAATGCCATACGCAAAACCGATAGGGATGATAGTGCACTGTTGACTCCTTTTGTCTTATTTAGGGATCTTAGAACAACTTAGTCAAATCCTATCGGTTTCATAATATTATCTACAGTCAGGAACGTATAAAACAACACCGGAACCGCTCTGATTATCGTGCACAAATAATTAATGGTCTTCGAATATTTTAGTGTGGTGCCATACACCTACTTATATGAATAGCTTCTGCCATATACGAGTACTCATGAAATTGGCGTCAAAGTTGTTGACTACAAAGTTTTCACCTAATTGTAATATACAAGAAAAAAAACTGTCAAACAAAAAGTTCTCGTCATAGGAATGTTTTTAACGAAACTATGTACATAGTTAGATGACGACAAAGTTCCTAATGGATGAAGTTGTAGTTCTTAGTTAGTAAAATATGTATAAATTCAATATTAAATCGAGGGTGGTAGAGTACTGCGAGCTCTCGGCTTAACCTTAGAACAGCTCAAACTTGTCGCATTAAATAACACCGTGTTGTATACTTTGATAAGTATAGTCTTTAGGGTTTCATAAGGAGGCACTGTATTATCTGGTGATGTGTACTTTTTTAATTATATTTGGGGGACCAAGATCCTTCTTCTCTGAAGTACACCTTAACCTCAAAATATTTGCATGCCTGCAACCTACCAACAGGGTTTGTTTTTTATTAGGCACATCAATGTGAAGAAGCTGTAGAAAAACTTTAAAAATGTAGGTTTTTTATACCAAAATTTGTATGCATGAATATGTACATTCATTGATTTAAATATTTTTTAAGCGTAAATAATGTTTATACGATTGAATCAAACTGTTAATCACCCAGTTAATGTTATTTAACGTAGTCCAACTGCTTTAGACATGTACAAATTGTTTAATCCAAACTTTTAAACATAAAGAACAGTTCTAAACAAACCCAAGCCTCAGAACATGGAGTAAGATCCCAAACTTAGAAACGTAAGGATCAATCAAATCAATTAGCCCACTGCAGTCCACTGCTGTACATAAGCCTCTCCCAATGTGCGCCATTTCGTACGATCCTCCGCCTTCCGCATCCAGTCCAGCCACCTTATTCAAGTCATCGGTCCATCTGGCTCCTTCGTTTGCCTTCTCACGGTCTCCGCTTTAGGACTCGTCTGCTCCAACGGCCATCGGTCCTTCGACAGACATGGCCAGCCCATTACCACTTCAGCTTGCTTATTCTGCGAGCTATGTCGGTAACTTTCTTTGTCGGATGACCTCATTTCGAATTCTATCCTTCAGAGAAACTACAAGCAGAGTTCGCTTCATAGCCCGCTGCGCGATTTTTAGAAACTTAACGAAAGCAGTTTAAAATGTAAGATTCTCCATCTAATTCCGTTCGCCAGCCCTGTATCAGCTCGCAATATTCACTGACATGCATTATTCAGTTTCATTACTCCCCAGCTACTGCGGACAATAAATCGAAGGATAGCATTTATTCATTCGGGCTTTTTTATTCACGGGTAAAGTACTTTAGTGAGGGACCGGTTTTGATATGCTTATGATAGGTTAGAGGTTTTGTTGTTAGTGTATTTTCATGTTGAGAACGTAAAATAGGCATAATGCTGAAAATCTGTTAATCTACTCTGATACTATAATACAAAGATTATAAAATTGAAATCAAAACTCTTATGACAAACATTACGCACGGGCCAGAAAAAAAGTTTTATTACGATACAGGTCTTGTATGGACACCTATATCATTAAATAACTTTTTAATCATAACGATACACCTATAAAACCTCCATCTGGACCAAGAAGGTTGAACCTCTACTTAAAAAAAGAATCCACCAATTCGGAAGAAAAAAAAAAGAAACACGCATGCGCAATCGATGTTTGCGCCTTGGCGCAACATTTTACATTGAAATCAAACAAAGTTTGGTTTTGTTTGTAGAATAAATTAGTTTATGTATTATAGTATGAGAGTAGATAAAGTAGTGTATGACACTGTACATAACTTGGTCTTATAACACTGGTGTGATATTTTTTAAAAACTCGCCTACGGCTCGTTTTTTTTAAACACACTCGTGTTATAAGAACCCTTATTATGCAACAGTATCATAAACTACTATTACATTGCACTGTTATCTTGTGGGCTGCCACGTTGATTGCGTTGATGCGCTCATGAGCGTCTCCGGTGTACATGTCTGTAGGAAAAAGAAACAGATTCTTAAGTTAGTAGTTGGGATTGAGGTTTATTCGGCGGCCTAACACTCACATCGATGTAATGTGGTGACTCTATGTGTATAGGAGACCTATCAATAGATATCCTATACACATAGGGGATTGATATATATGATATATATGAAAAAATTGAGTTTCAATAATTCTGAGTATGGATATAACCCCTAAAATTTATTGTTATTTTTAAAAATTTTGTCTGAAAACTTACTGCAGTTCACAGGTCCATCCATAAGGGTTCCGTTTTTTGCCATTTGGCTACGGAACCCTAAACTCTTACTGACCACTACCATTGATATACACTTACGAATAAAAATAAAATCATTAAAATTGGTCCATAGGTGATGAAGATAATTAAAGTTGAAAAAATTAAGGGAATCACAATATTTTGTATACCTACTTCAAAGATCATAACAATACAATTACATAACAATTACAATTATAATAATAATGTGCCTTATAAAATCATATATGTAGTTCCGGAAACAATACGAAGAAGCACCGGAAATTTTCCACGTATATTGGGAATTCTCAGTACTGTTGCTATCGCAACCATAATTCCCGAGGGCATGCCCTAATTCGTACCTAATATAGTTTTACGGCATAATGTCAGCAAATATGATCTTCGTTTTCGAACGCCAATCGAAAATATGAAGCTGATAACTCAATAACAGTGTCATCTACCGTATCTAATTATTAATTTCAACGTACGTTCCATGCATCTTTGGCGTAGCGGTAGTAAACGCGGCCGCTGTGGGTTCGATCCCCACTCAGTGCATATATTTGTATGTATGAATGTGTATATTTGCATTGGTCTGGGTGTTTCTATCTATAATGTGTATGTATTTACAAAAAATAAGTATCTAAGTATGTTTATCCGCATTTTGGATTTCACAACACAAGCTAGTTAAGCTATGCTTACTATGAGTCTAGGTAGCGTTGTGTGAAATATTGTACAATATTATTATAATCCTCATTATTGACATTTAAAATCTTATAAATTATATTTTAAAACACATATATAAATATTAAAACGTGTTTAAAAATAGAATCCCACCGACGCGACGTCGGGTACAGGGACCAAGCTACCGGTGGCTAGGTCTCCATAGAGAGAATCTCCTCACAATACGTGCCGTGTCGAGGAGTACCTACCGCCTTCTGCATCGGGCACTTGGTATCCAGTTTAAGGTCAAAACATAAAGATGAAATGAATAAAATATCTTCGACAAAATTAAAAAATTTGCAAGTTAAAACTGATTTATCTTCTTCTTCCTAGCGTTAATCCCAGTCACACAAGTTTTAACTTGGAGTCTGGAGTCCACTTTTACCAGTCTAACTACGAATTTGGCTGAACTTCGACATTTTCCGTGAAGCGACTGCCACTGACCTCCACAACCCAAAGGCGATATGGAAACATTGCAGCTCCAACTTCCCGTTATCACTGCCATAGATGTTCGTATGGCAACCGGGACCGTTGGCTTAACGTGCTTTCCGAGGCACGACCAGACCAATGCAAATAACCATTTTCATGATGAAATGATGGTGATAGACGAAACTAGAAATGTATGTAAGGACAGGAGTAGATGGCAGGCTGATGTCATTGCCTACGCCGGAGGTCCGGATGGCTCGAAGAATGTCGTCAGTATAATGAATACGTACTTTGTTTAAAGCTGGGTGACTAAAACTGAAATATGCAATTATTTTAATTTCCTTTGAAAACTTCTGCTTTATAATTATAAGTGATCAAAATTTCTGACTACGAGTAGTTTCAAAGGCATTTATGGAATGGGATAAGTATTCTAATTTATTAGCTGTTCCAAATTCCTACCCATGTAGAATTATGATCCCGTTTGTGGGACTTATAGCAACGTATTCCGGGATGAGTAGTAACCAATGTGCAATTTCTGGCTACAACCTATCTTTATGTTAAATTTAAATCGGCTATTTTTGGGTGAACAAGCGACAAAAATGTGTATGTCCGTCCTCGATTTTTCACATTCTTAGTTACCAGGAAATTTTTGAGTGCGATTTAATATAATACTATTTGCACTCATTGCTTGTCAATGCAATCAATTAATATCTTGAAACCCTATGCTAAATTATCAGGATTATAATTTTGAAAATATCACATTTTGAAGATTATTGTACTAGCATTTTGGATAAAAAAACCAAAAAAAAACATTTTTCAACAGTCACAGTCAGTAAAACGAAATAAAGGTAAAATAAGAATCAAAATTACCAGACAAAAGATTACACTCATCTTTTTAAATAGGACCGTAAAGAGAAAAGGGATGCACCGTTATTAATGAAGGTAGAAAAGGCAGAAAGGATTAAAAATTTAACGGTGCTTAATCAGGAGAATTACAGCAACGTCCCTACAATCTGCTACGTAAGCGTGTTGATTAGGGCATGTTTTCCCAAAATGGTTTCTTGTAGCAATATTTCATGGAGTCTCGTAGCAATTTGCGACGATGTAATTATTTTTATATTGGTACTGGCAACCTTTCATATAAACTCATCTGTTTCGACAATATTCTTTTTTCAATTTTTAAGTGTACAATATGATCTGTGAGAATAACGCTCATTTGCCTGATTAAACATGTTTAATGAAGTAGTTACGCATGACTGTTAAATAATGAAAAGAAATCCTGCTTCAATGTTAAAAGGTCAAACAATTATATGTTATCATTACCTAATTGTTATTTAATCAACAAAACTGTTAGCTAAACATATGACCCCACAGCAAACATAGCTCCTAATTGATTCTGTATCCCAATAAAAACTAAACGGCAAGAAGAAGCCCTGATACCCTTAATGTTGGCACGAGAAAGGCCGATTTGTTTCACCATTCAATAGAAAGAACCTGTGAGAAGCTATTAAGTTAATCCGCTTATCCTTTTACCTAAAAACTTAATACATAGCAAGCAGTAAAAGTTAGCACACATCCATTGACCGTTACTCTTGAGAGCAATTTTAAGCATTGGTTTTTATAGAGCAATGTAATCGTATAAAGTGTTATTCTCAACATTTTTCTAGTAATTAAAAGATATGGAAGGATGTCTAGAGGAGTGGGAAGCAGAGGCACGCAACGTAATCAGTGCTAAGTCATTTCATTGCCCGATAAAGAGGCTACTTTGTAGGATGAATTAATATTATTCGAGATTGAAAGGGCCTCGTCGAGATAACGCTTGCCTTCGTATATCTGGCAGTTTTATTAGATTCCTTTTTCGGTGTATTTTATTTGTTGAGGGTGTTAGTTACTCGTTTGGATGTGTTAGCGATGCTATGTAAACTTGTCTTCCTTGCCTTTTCCTTATTATTTGAGTGCCCTTTTATTGATATGAGAATATTTGTGCTGCTATTCGATCATGATAAAAGTTATGTGTATGTGACATGGAGCTTCAATCATTTATAGATTTGGTACGTGTATAGTTCAAACTAAAATATATGTACAAAACATCAAGCCGGTAGTTATATGGGCTGCCTCTGATCTTTCTCTTTTTGTTGATTTGACTTTGACGCATTTTATGGTAGCAACTACCGTTTGAACCTTGAGATAAAGCCTGCGCCAGGATCTCGACAGTTACTAGCAGGATTCTGGCTGAACAGGTGTGGTTAACATAGCCTCAAAGAACTCAGTGGGTCCTCATACACCTTATGTCTAACGTTTTGTCAAATCACTTAACCACTTACCTAAAATCTAAAAAAATCAAATAAGATAATACTCTCATATTGCCTCGGACAGCTTCATACTTATCTTTGATTTCTGAAATGCAAAGATTTCTTGTTAGATATGGCTCCTCCGCCGACGCGCGACGTACAGTAATAATCTCTGCATTGTCCACCAAGGAAGCTATAAAATATGTAATTACAAAATTCAACCGTCTATGGAATTGGCGAGGTTATCAAATTGTGGTAAGCCCATTTAGGTACGATAGAAAAATTAGATATAATGAAAATATATATAAATTAAATAAGTATATTTGTTACTTGTTGTGACTTCCAATTTAACCGCATGGTCTTAGAGTAGCGCCTTATTATTTTTGTGTATCGAAATCTTAATCCTAACTGAATTATAGTCAGAATTCAGACGAAATCGACCCAGCCATTTTGATGATTACGTATCTAAAAAAACAGACTAAAGGACAGACAGAAGATTTTTGTGTTTTTGATTTAATTTATAACTGAATAACAGTTTTAAATCTAAACTAAAATTATCATTTTAGCTCATTTGAAAATCTCTTATCCCATATTAAATTAGTTTTGATGCTGTGGAAACTAGCAAAGCATTCTTGACTGCAGTCGAAAGTTGTTTCAACAGTGCAAGAACATGATCTCGAAATTAGAGTGCTCTTCAACGTTGCGAGCTAAAATTTAATGTGATTAAATAAGCTAATGGACCGATGACCTGAAAAAGGTGGCTGGGATGGACTTAATGCGGTAGGCGGAGGATCGAACGAAATGGCGCACATTGGGAGAGGCCTATGTCCAGCAGTGGGCTGCAGTGGGCTAATTGATTGATTGAAATAAAGCTAACGCGCAACTATAGATTCCAGACTATAAAAAGAGAGGTAGGCTCCATTTTTCATGAAATAAATTACTGTATCCACTATACAGTAATTTATTTCATGAAAAATGTTGGAAAGTTTTTGCGTAAGTAAATGATATTATAAAAAAGTTCAGGCCATTTAGACCCATATGAATAAAACATTTTTTTTAAATAGGAAACATGTTTGGGTCATTACAGCACTAGCTAGTTCAATCTTAAAATGAATGCCCATACTTAAGAATTGAGATATCTCTGAACCTCGGATAGCACTTCAAGCCGACAGTCCTGTTGGAGCCCTAAAAAGTGTGACAAATTGTCTAAGGCTTAGTCGACTTGTCACACTTTTCAGGGCTCCCGAACGGCTCGGGTCTCCGATTCGCTTAGACTGCCTAAGCGAATCGGAGACCCGAGCCGTTCGCCGCATGTGGCGCTGTTTCATATACTAGCAAAGCGGCGCCCAGTATCCAAGTGGAAAGCTTTGGATGCGACTGGGATTGACGCTAGTATGAAGAAGATATGCGGCCGGGGGCCCTCTGGCTAGCCGTAAGCAAGTGCAGATTAGTTCTAACGTTGACTAGTGCTCAAAAGTTCCTGTCGTATCTATTGTATTACCGACTATTATTTTCGACCATAAGTAACTTTACATAGTTGACTAATTTAGGATTTATCTCTAGAATACTATTTATATTTTGAGGGAAACTACTAACCACTTTCCATCAGACGGGCCGTGTGCTTTTCTGCCACCTAAATGGTATAAAAAACGTGCCTCTGAACCCAAAGAAAGACACTGACAGGTTTACTACCTACATAAATTATTTAGTTTCAATTACAACCTCCATGGAGCTCTAAAAGAAAATAAAAACAAAAATAGTAAGGTAATTACACAAAGACGGGTAAATTTCACTATATTAACCTGGGAATATCTGAGAGTTCGACTACTAGAGATACTAGTTAAAATTGAAAACTTGCGTCTGCGTCCAGCAGTTTGGGGAAAACTGTAAATATAAATAGCTCGCAACCTAATGTATTAATTTACTAAACTTCCAAGGCTTCAAAAGCTTCAAGTCAAATATGAACCGACTGGTTCATATTTGACTTGAAGCTTCATACGAATCACTGCCAATAACGCTACAAATTATTTAAATGCCATATATTTTGTATTAAACAGACTTCACTTTTAAAAAGTATTTTATTTTTGAACTTGACTGATTTCACCTTACGGGACTTTCAGAGGTAGGTAGGTGCTAGAAACGTAGTAATTGAAAAGATCTTGTCTCTGCCTTCCCCTATGAGAAAGAGACGAAACTATTTGTATGTGTCGCGAAACGGAGAAGGCGATGGTCTATGGAGTTTCATATCGCGAAACGAAGGAGGTTCAGTAGGGGTTCAGTATCTTGAATGCAGGGCATGTCTATGATTGCTGATTACTTATGATTCTGTCACCTGTCTTACCGTGGATTTTGCTCGCCTCCTGTAGACAACAAAGGATATCTGTTACTCTTAATAAGAGAGTAAGCTGGCATTTATTTTACCTGACATGAACGCATATTGCTGCATACAGTTCCATACTCACAGTCCATCTTCAACAGATGACGTGACTTCGCTGAGCCCTCCCGGTTGGGTAACAACGGAACCAAGCGTAGTATATGGCACACTGCGAATCGGAATCTGATCTGATGGGCCGTTGATATTGGCCTTCTAGATGACACTGAGAGCATTCACCACCCATTCTGAGCCAGGATGAAAACACCAGGTGGGCGGTGAATCACACATCACCTGCTAGAACTCTGTCGTGGTATACTAGAAGGATACGCCTTAGAACGAATAGGTAAAATCAATACCAGCCTTTTAAGTCCTCGTACCGTCGCATCCGTCGCCTTTGAAATTCTCTTTGACATACGTATTTATACTTGACAGTAAAGAAAGTAACGTTAGCCAGTGAAGCCAATCAAAGAGTACGAATCTTAAAGAGGGTGTTATACGTGAAGGAACTTCGAGACAGTATGTTTCTTTCGCCCAAGACGGGACTTGATGCTATGACCACTCCCTTACAAAGGTAATGCTCTGGTAAACTGAGCTAGATACATAGACACATCTTAGACATTTAAAATTATCCTATAGATAAATTAACCTAACATTACATGCTGTGTTCGAATCTTACACAATATAGAGACTCACGCTTATTTGTAATGTACAGTGTGTAATATTACTGGTTGTGTAGAGTTTCGTGAACGAAATAATAAAAAAATAGGGACTATGACTGAACTTTGTGCACACACATTATTTACATTTGCTAACTTTCGTATTCATCCTTTGTTTGGTGTGCACTCTATTGTTTTCGTCCATTGCTGTTCATCTGTTTAAATCCTTTTGTATGTTATCTGTCGTTATCCGGATTTATGGCTTAAAATTTTCAACATCATCCATGCCAACCTTTATAAGTTTGTAATGAACATAATCAAAAAACAAAGGGCGCCACTCTGGCGCACTCTTTCCTCACAGGGTAGGAAGATCAGATGGCCGTAAGGCAGGCAGGAAGTATAAGCGAAACCTGGACTTCAAAGCTGTTAACTTTGTACGCAACTGGGAAATATTTATGATGATGATGATAACCCATATTTATCATTAGAAGGCGTGTAGCTGTAGTCCAATTGAGTGATACTGCTATGAATTACAATAATATACATAAAAATACGCAGTTGAAAGGATTCAAAAATACAACCTCTGTGGCCTGGCGGTAGTGAACGCGGCAGCTACGCCGGTTCGATTCCCGCTTAATGTATGAATAATATGAGTTTTTGCATTGGTTTGATCGTGCCTCGGAGAGTACGTTAAGTTGTACGTCTCGGTTACCATACGAATATATATAGGCTGTCGTTACTGGTACTTGGAGGCCTCAAAAGTCTGACTTAACTTCGATATCGCCAATTGGTTTTAGTCGTCAGATGTCAGTCGCTTCACGGAAAATATTGAAGTTCAGTCGCATCTTAGACTAAAAAGCCGACCTCAACTGACATTGGAAAAGAGCTCAGAGAATGATTATGATAAAAACATAAAAAACGCAATTAAAATTAAAAAAAATGTAAATCTTCTTACGCCATGCTGGCAGATATGAATCATTGCTAAGGCCTTTAGAAGTTTATGCTTAGCCGAGCCTGCTCACTCCACTTAAGTTACGATCCTGGCCTCGCGAATCCAAGTTTGCAATATAAAAAATATTTCACTCTGTTACTGTAAATAATGATAATTCATTTGGAACCGAAATTAGCTTTGAAATATATTAGTTATGTTTGTTTTCATTGGGTGGAAGGCGGTACTGGAATAAAACTTAGCACAGTTTTGGAATTGTTCTTTACTTTACTTTATTTTATAAGTTATATTTTCTTACACCATAATGGTAAAAGTATACATTTTTAGGGTTCCGTAGCCAAATGGCAAAAAATGGAACCCTTATGGATTCGTCATGTCTGTCTGTCCGTCCGTACGTCACAGCCACTTTTTTTCCGAAATTGTAAGAACTATGCTGTTGAAACTTGGTAAGATGTATTCGGTGAACCGCATTAAGATTTTCACATAAAAATAGCAAAATACAAAAAATATTGGGGGTTCATATCATACCTATCTAAGGATAGGTGTTCAAAAATTATATTGAGGTTTCTAATATCATTTTTTAATAATAGTTAATCTGAATAGTTTACGTATATAACACTAAAAAAATATATGATGTACATAACCATGTAAACTTCCACAGAGAATTAGTTTGAATGAAATCTAGTGACTAGCTTTTTTTTTAATACGTCATTAATCCTTAACCGTACACTATAATTTAAACATCGATCAAAGTAACAACGAACTACAGAAACCTTTGCTATTATTGAACTGCTGCTATTGAACCCTGTATGGGTGAGTCCGACTCGGACTTGGCCGCTTTTTTCTTTTGTACGCATTGAAGTCACCTTTTATTTGCCTGTAAGGCCTACATAAATTATGTCAAATTTTACACTTGAGTCAAGTAATCATTTATATTTTTATTTGTTTTCAAACCAGATTGTTATTTATATAATAAGTCTCGTTACATATAAAATTACCGTTTTATTGAAGAAATTGAAGGAAACCCAATTAGCAGTACTAATTTTTTTTTATAGGAATGACGATTCCAAATTTTATGTTTTTTTTGTGTATGAATGAGACAACATTAGTCTAACAGCAACTGTTATTACATTTTTCAAAAGTGACAGGTGTAAAGAAGTAATACGAAATTTATCATCAAAATGGATAGCATTTAGGTAGTGCTGTTTTTGTAGATCGAATTTAGTTAATCAAGCGGTCAATAAAAACAAAATTTAAAACAGACTTGTAAAATCTGGAAATCAACTTTCAAACAAAGTATAAAATAAATAATGGTAATAGCTATTAAATTATAGGAATAACGAACTCATGAATCTTTAAGAAAATTTCGGCAATTTCATATGTAACGACCTATTATAAACGCCCAACAGCGATGTTATCTGTAAGGTCAACCTGTGTAATATTTTTTATTTTTTTTTGTATTTTTTTAAAAGGCATTTCTTTTTTGGGTCGTATAGACTGATTTTGGGGATATATCTGAATTTTTTTTTTAAATTCTCAGAAGTATCTCAAAGTAGCTGACGGTAAGTTGTTCGCCCTCTATAAAACACAGGTGATGGAATATGATTGCAATACACTTCTTTATTTCCTGAGTGGTTATTTATAAATGTTGCCGCCAACTAGCTTAATCAGGTGTCCAATTAACTGCCTAGGCAGTTAACTAAACAAAACCATTCCATGAACGGCCTGAATGATATTCAGCCGTCTCGTTTATTACATCATTTAACAATTTGGATGGCTAATGCTTAGGCCAATAGTAAGATGGGGCACTACCTCAAAATAAGAGAGAAAATTACAAACATACATACATATACTTACACCTGTAAATCTCCGAGGGGGTAGACAGAGGTACAGAAAGTTAGTGATAGGTTTATTGTGATAGCTGCGCAATCCGACTTGGTTAGGTTAGGTTAGAAGGTTAATGCGGAAGCCGAGCATTTGTGATTTTGAAAATAAATAACCACTTAGGAAATAAAGAGGTGTATTATATATAATATTAGTGAATATTTCAAAATTAGTCAACTAAAAGTTCGACCGTCAGCACTTTATACGTGCAAGTTATTTCTCAAAGGATTTTTACTAGAATTTATTTAGGTAGTATTTACGCCTCAGTACCCACTCCTCTGTCGCATCCATTCCTTCAGGTCATCGAACCATTAAGCCAGGGGATGTCCTACATTATACTTACCGGATCGTTGCATTCACTTAAGGGCTTAGTTGCTTCAATAGGTAACAGCAAGTGCTACTCACATTATTAAAATGAACTTTAGCATTCTATTACTCATATCGCAGTTAGGGTTAGTAGGAAAAAATTTCATATACCTACTGAGATTTGATTCTTCTGTACAGAAAGTAGTGGAGACCGCACAAGTCCTCGGCGAAGGGAACCAGTATCAACCATCCGTTTCAGCCTGAGGAAACTTAATTCGGTTGAAACGATAAAATAAAAAAATACGAATTAAAATTAAACGAGTTGAATCCAAATTATTTATCAGCATTTCAAATTTTACTTCCTGTCAAATGCTGTCATTGTGTTCAGGAGAATTGACAGCAAGATGGTAAATGTATGCACAAATTATACATACCTTTGAAATGCCTGTCGCTTCAACCAGTGTTCCATAACATAATTGTGTTAATAACCGTGAACATAACGAATTGTACACAACATGATTGTAGCTTGGCTTGAATTTACATTTATTTG
This sequence comes from Eilema caniola, assembly GCA_949126895.1. Lineage (NCBI taxonomy): Eukaryota > Metazoa > Arthropoda > Insecta > Lepidoptera > Erebidae > Eilema > Eilema caniola. Next base: position 5,820,998 of record OX421460.1, on the reverse strand, counting down.
CACACAGACTTTACAGAAATAGTGTATTTATTTATATACTATCGGGAAATTGTTTCTGTGGGGAATTATGTAGTGCCTTTGTTATTTATGACATGCCGTAGGTATATACGGTTTGAGTGAGAGATTACTTTCCTTTTCCTTTCCTTTCACGCGGGTACCTCCTTGGGCTTCAACACACTGAAATGAATGAATGAATGCGGTAGGTATGTCGGAGTCGAACAAACTTGAACTGCATCGTGTTTTCTCACATCTGCCGTTGTAATCGTAGAACCAGAAAAATTATCCCAGGAACCCTGACTGGCCTTAGCCGTCAATATTGATGATATCAACGTTTTGTTGGGGATAAAACTACCATCGCCTCTTTGGAGACACTTGCGGAAACTTGTTGCGGCGCCGTCTTGGGCGTGCTTATGCTAAACTTGATTGCTAACTTAGTATTGTTAAATAAATTAAAAAAAAAAGACGTGTGGCACTCGGGGACTGCCGCGGTAAAGCTATTGCATAGCATTTTGTATCAACTTATGCAATTATGATAATATGCCCTTTGACGTGCATTAGTTTTTTTTATTTTTAGCTCTTTACGCTTTTCTTCTCTATAAAACGAAAATAATATCTAATATCTAGGTATAAATAATAGGTATAAATAATTAGGTATAAATAGTGTAATGACAACCCAAAAAAAAATTATTCATTTAAAAAAAAATAACGATATTAAGAAGTGATTATCGACAAATTTTACAAGTACAGCTATTCACTGTTGTACATAAATACCTATACGCCTATATACTTTCTCATAAACAGCTGCTTATGTATTCGTCCGATTTCGGAGCAGCTCGTCTCGATTCATGCGAGCTTCGTAGAGTCGTACAATACGGCTAGTTGCACGCACACGAACACCGTGTCGAAGACTGCCGAAAAGAAACGAGCGTGAGGTTTTTTCGTTACGGAATTTCTGGATTCGGTCCCCGCACTCAAGGCCCTCGATAGAAGCTATGCAATAGCTTAAAAATGTCTTTTTAGTTAGTTATTACTATGAAAAACTTACACCAAGAACAGGATTTTGAACTATCTATAAATAAAACACCATTAGATACTCTAAACATTTATTCCACAATTTAATGACTATTTTAACAACAGACATTACACACTGACGAACTCAGGTTACAATAGTTTGACAACAATTTCGTTCGCAAGTTGGGAGATAGTTGCAGGACTAGAACTCCTATCAAAATTAATTTGGCAGTTACTCTTAATTAGTTGCGACATATTTTGGTAACTACGGGTTCCGCGTTATGAAACTTTAGAGCTACGTCATAATCAAGAGCAAGAAAACCCATCACTCATCTCCCGGTTGTCAACAATAGTAACTAAGGATGGGACAAGTAAATTATGGCACCAATAAACAATATTAAGTTCTTGCTAACTAAGCTGTTCGACACGGCTGGCGGATATCTCGGTTTATGACCAAACTTTTTCACTTTTTGATGCAATTTTCGAATGAAAATTGGTATACAGGTTAAAGAGATTCGTCTCTTTAACCTGTATTATTGGTATCATTACATAAATAGAGTTAATTTGTAATAGAATGTAGTAAGATTACTGAAATATTTTGTACGCCACTGATAAAATAAATCTAGTATTTTATTAAAATTATTATACCTAATTATCATACAGGTGGAAGGAGACCACTATTGCAAGTAATCATGAATATGATTATCTTTATCTCTGGCCTCGAACCGCTTCCGACCTTGACCTCAATATACCCTTATTATGATCATGACCTTTGGCCAGGACTTGATGTATTGCCCGAATATTTCATATTTATCAAACTACTGGAGTGTCACCAAAATATATCGCTTTATTTATACCTACATAGTTTTGACTCAAATGGTAACTTATATCTACATTAAAACATCAGTCTTTTAATAAATACACATTGAGATGAAATTACACATAAAGTATCGAATTTCTTCGTGGAAAGAATTTCTAATATAAAACAAAATTTGACTTTTAATTAGGTAACGTATGGTGAACTTCACTGGGCTTCAAATTTAAAGTAGAATAAAAACTTTTTGATATTCATTTGCATTTTAAACTACAATAATGGTCTTTTTAAGAACAGGATGTCTGATATAAATGTTGAACAAATTATTTAGCTGAAGTGGTCACGATCACTTCAAACTGTGATATTATATGTGCAGGTAATGTTGACTCAGGATTTGCGACGTCTACATACTCATATGATAGAACAGGATCAATGACTTCTAACTGTTAATAGTTTATAAGTTATATACCTCCACAAATGACTGATGTTTTTTGGAGAATTATGAGGCCCCAATGAAAACAGCAATGAATTTAGTAAGCGCTTGTAATAGTTGAAAATAGAACCAAAAGCTTCGAGAAACATTCATTGAATGGCACCGTTTAGTTAATAGCCTAGGCAGTTATTTGGACGGCTGATTAAGCTAGTTGGCGGCGAGATATATATTGCGATCAAGTGAAAGTGATAAAATTAGAAAGTGGACTCGGGCCCTGAAGTACAACACATTAATGACGATCTACTTGAACTGGACACGAATATAAACTTCTTTAAACAGCTATAGCTTAATGAACAGTTAAAATGCTATGTAGCTAAAGTCGATATAATCATTATTTTATAATTTTCTTTAATACGGATACATTTTATTGATATGCTTAACATTATAAACTAAAATCATAAAACTTACTAATTATGTGATAAACATACATTATTTTTTAATATGAATATTTACATTGTTACCGGTGATGCGGAGTTCGACAGTGACCTGAAAAAAAAAAGAGAATACATTGACCAACTTCTTAAACAAATTTATGTAGTTTCAGATGCCAGCCAAAACTGGGTAACAATGACTGCTACCTCACTTGCTCTGTTCAGTACCTGTAGACAAGTGGCAATATCTTTGTAGAATAAAATATATTGATCAATGTATGGAATTGACATACGTTGATGACGGCCGTAAACGTCCAAATTCGTGTCAATTACATCCATTCATCATTCTATTCTACAATATGTCCTCCAAAAATTGTCACATGTCTAACGGGCAGATCTCCAACTGCTAGGGCGAGCAGCGGGCATGACACTACTGGCATATACGCTCTACCCCAATACCTCAAGGTGCATTGATTGTACCTCACACTTCAGTCATAAACTTGCATCTTGAGTCTCTATGACAAATGGAATGAATCACTTAAGTTACAGCTTAACAGATTGTTCTGTTGTTTCAGTAGTCGAAGTGGCTCGAGAGACACAAGTCATCCCCGTCATGCTGAGTCTGCAGAACCCTACTTTTTAATTGATGAATGAAACTTGTTCATTTAATGTGGACATACGTACATATTCTGTTCGTGTTTAATATAGAAGACCGACCAAGCGAGTCCAATAATAAAGCATAAACATGGATAATCGGTATGATATTTAAACCAATAATTCACTTTGCGATTAATTGTACACGTTACCAACTGCAGGATAATTGGTTAAATTAACAACGCTGAATTCATATTAGAGTCGTAATAACACATAATTCAATACGTTGCGTATCATAAAGCCATTGCCTACAACCTAATGAGATTATTCGCTAATTACTTGGTGTACTGTACGCAACAAACACATATGAACTTCTCTTTTTTCATTTGAACATAGTCTCGGTTGTATTCAAACTTTTAACTTTATAATCCAAGGTTAGCTTTTCTACTTCTCTTTTCAATTATTTGGCTTGGGTGCCTTTCGACCCTTCGTCCTTGACGATAAAGCCTACTTACTTCAAAGCCTCTTCTTTAAATCAGCAGGTGTGTACTCCTAGGTTCGGACCACGAAGTTTTTGATAGGCTCTGTATAATATGAACTTAAATATTAGAAGATATATTTTTTTAACTGTTCTTTCAATTTATTTTGTGAGAGATGATATATAGTTTGCAACAGCCAATGTCACGGGGAGATGTAAAGTTTAATAAAATTCCCTTTCATACAGGCTTTTTAAGGCGACATGAAAGTCAGCTGCATGCAGTCGAGATGCTTATGTATCAGAGGAAATTTGAAAGTAGCGCACGCCAATCACACAGAAGTTACGAGAAAATGTTTATCCGATTAGAGCCTTTTCACATTATCCGAGCCGACATCGGTATCGGACGCCGATTAGACACGTGAATAATTATATATCGTTCTGTTTTTGACAGTATCTGGCACGATATCGGATTTCGACACCGATATCGGATCGGATAATGAGAAAACGCTCTTAGGATAGTGATGTGAGTGTAATCTGAGGATTTGTTTGTTTTAAAAGGATATTCGAAACTCCTTCAGCTAATCAAAATTACTCGTGTCGTGAGTGGGTTTATTCGAATCAAGTATTTCTCGATTGTAAGGCTGTCGAGCATTTGAATATTGCAAGGACTACAAATACAGTCAGCTTCAGACCGATATGGACTAGCAAAACACTCAAAAATATATAACATCATGGTATTACGATCAAATTGATCTTGGCTAGCAAACTATTCAAAAAGATCTTAAAGCCATGGTATGGCATGGCATGGTGATCTTTTTGAGTACTTTGTTAGTCATGATCGTTCTGAGATGCTGACTGTACACAGACAGAGATAATGATGATAATAAGGCAGGAAGATGACATATGACTAGCACTATAATACCTGAGAGATTTTATCCTGTTCGAAGGTTTTCTTTGCTTTTCAGTGTTATATTTACGACTCAAACACACGCATGAAGTTTGATCAGAATCGGTACACCGGTTAGGTGGAATTGTGTGATTTACATATCTGATGATTTTTAAATACGAAGATACATACTGAAATTTTACACCACTGTTATGGTAGAATTATATACGGTTTATGAACTGCATATTATGTCAATAATGGGTAGTTTAAGATGTCAACGCGGATATCCAGTATATTACCATCAAAGGAATGGATTTACATATCCGTGACCCATGCATGAAAGTTTAAATAAAATTGAGTATATTATGTAAAATATGGGCATATTAAATCATTACAATTGAGCATTTTAAGAACCCCATCATAACACATTCACAAATACATACACACACCTTCATGCACACACAAAATATTACAAATAACGATCTTCAAATATCAACTTAACTTCTCAACAACTTTGCCTTTATACTTAAGTACATTAGAACAACAAAATTGTTTGAGCTTGTTCTCTCAGTTAATTGAAAAGTAAAAAGCTAAGATTATTATTAATTATAAATAAAACGGAGCGATGTTAACGCAACTGATTACAAATTGAAGATTTTGATTGAATTACACTCAAAGAAAATGAGATTATCTTTGCCTTCGTGGTATGTTAATATTTGGAAAAATAATAAGCAATTACTTTCCCAAATTATCAATGTTTTATTAATCATTATAACAATTATCTTCTAGGATATAATTCTGCATGCATATTCTTTAAAACACCATCTAGATCCAAACTAAATATAGTTGATTCGAAGGGTCCTAGAATGGCGATCAAAATACTTGAACATATTTTTTAAATAATTTAAAACAACCAGACCAACGGAATTAGAATGTGTTTTTATTTACGTAGTTATAAAGACAAAGTTTGTATTATAAATTATGATTGAAGTAGTCTCGTTGGTTGTGAGTTTAAGTTCCCTAGATGATGACTTTTCCAATTTAAATTGATATCAAAAGTTATTATACCATTTACTTCAAAATGTCGTTATAAATTCTACTAACTAATGTTATAAAGCTAAAAAGTTTGTTTGTTTGGTTGTACGCGCTTTTAATGGAGCAAATTCTTTTTTTTTGTGTAGAATAGCCTGTTTATCGAGGAAGCTTACAGGCTATATATCAACTCGCTGCTGCTCAAGAGGTCGGAGCAGTAGTTATAAATGTCTACCAATCTGGCAGATTCTCATACACTATTTTAAAATTGATAAAATACGGCCATATGTGGCTTATGATACGGGGATTCGAAGTATGCCACAGGTGAAGCTGGGGCGGGTCGTCTAGTTGAAGTTATATCTGTAATTAATTACGGTAATATTTATAATCTACGATATTTTTTGTTCTCCCGACATTTTGGTCGGATTACATATTTGAGTCCAGCCACGAGCACGTCCGTACACTATTAATCATCTTCTTTCTCTCTCACGTCATATCATTTCGGGCTTGCGAAATATAAATGTTCCTTTTTTGTTCATTTCTATTGATATCGTATGTTCTATGTAACTTCAGTATGAATTCTCAATTTAGGCAATTTTCTAACGAATTATTTCTTGTTGTTACTAAAATTTAACAGTAGAAGCCTTTGAACCACTATTATGGTGCCCGTATAAAATAACTGAGGAAATAGGGTCCTTACCTCAGTCATTTTATACTATTACGGTACTAAATAAGTGGTTACCGTTACCTAGGGAGATACCCTTGAAGCATTAGATAATATATTATTCACGAATTTAAAAAAAGAATAAAAAATAAAAATTAGCCTTAAACACACTCACCAACCGTACGAAATGCAGTAATACCATTACAAAGTCGTTGTTAAGCGAGAGGGAGGTACTTTTCCGATTGGGGCGAGTGATTTACACGGAAAAAGGCATAGCTCTGTCTTTTTTCCTCAACCACTTTATAACAATGATCGGTTACATCTATACCGTCATTTTAGTTCATCGCAGACAGTTCATTGCTGTCTTTAGATATAATATAAGTAGATGAATAGCAAGCGATAGATATTCGAAGTTTGTAGAACAAATAGAACTTTGTATTATCTTGCACGAACGGGCCGGTTATATAGTACAACTTAGCCCTTTTGAGTGTAGTGGGCTTATATTCATTCCTCAGAATAAAATAATAACATAGATGAAACGTATAGAACTTTTTTTTATACATCTAACGAAAAGAGTAGTTACGAAAATAAAATTCTCGAACGGTCATATTATATAATGTGGAACATTGGCTTCCTGTACTAATGTAATTAAACATTGCATCACAGCGTTTGGAGATACAGTTAAAATCACAAATTGCATGATTAAAACATTTGCATAAATTAGGTACCAATCATTTCATACTATAATAAATCGAACACTTGAGTAAAAATAATTCAAAATAATGTCTTAAACGTTTTTGTATTTATTATTTTAGGTTTTTAATGCCTTAATATAATAAAGGGGGTAAGTAATTGAGTTCAGAATGCGTAAAAGATAAATAAGTGTGTGAGTGATGAGTGAGTGCGTGGTGCTGAGTGAGTGCGTGTTTGTGAGTGAGGGCGTGTTGTTGGATGAGTGCGTGTGTTACGGTGATAGATACGGTCATTTCTACGCTTTTCAATGGGTACATATGATATTAATGCCTGCCTGCGCATAGTGGTTTGGAACATAAAAAGCTGTCTGACAGTCATCGCAGAGCATTCTTTGTATAGTTGCGTTGTGGGATACCTTCGTGGCTTGCCTGTTAGTACTTTCAAAACAGCTCTCTGTGCTCTTTCTAACCTAAGCATATTGGTAGGGCCAACTCCACCCCACACCGCAATGCAGTAAGCCAATTTAGATTGACATGATGTGTATCAATTTAAGGATGCTTCCATCAGCAGAAGATTTCAGTTTTTTTTACTACATATATGAGTTTTCTGACGCGTGAGGTCATGGTCTCTATCTGTTTATTCCAACGAAGGTTTGCATCTATATGTACACCCAGATATTTTGCCTAGGGCAGCTGATTTAGGGAGGGACAACCGCAATCTCCCCTAACTGGATCACAGATGTGGGCTTTAAGAGAAAACGCCTCCTAGGGCAGGCCTTCTGTGGTGGCAGTCAAGTACACGACCCACCAGATTTAAAATGGTTTTGGACGTGTGCAACATCAGGGTAGTCACACTTGTGCTACCAACCACGTAAATACATAGAGTTTACGTCTCCTTTGGTCTTTTGGTCTTCCCATTGACAGCACAAAAGTGAGCCCTGGCTACCCTACTTGCCCTGGCGTGAAGTAATATTGTGGTAATGCCACTCATGCATGCATACAAAGAGTACGCGAGATATGCGAATGCCATGCTTTCCGTCTGTGTTATTCCTTTTGTCTAAAATCCATTCATATACATTTTTTATGTTATACATATATTATACATTATATATAATGTAAGTCGACGGAGTCTGATTAATCCATTTACCTACTACTATAAGTGTCAAAAGTACCGGACAGGTTTTATACAGGTTAAAGTTATATAACTACTAGTGGTGGTAGAAATTAATGATGAAGAAGCCGAATACCTCCATAGTAATCCAATCTCTATTGGATTGCGTTCAGGGGTCAGCAAATGCATAGCCGGGTAGGGGGCATTGTGGTCGCAGCACGAGTGGGACCGGTGGGTGTCACGCGGTGCTGCGACGACAAGCTGACGACAGCTGATTGCCACCATTGTTAACATGGTACGTATACGTAATGGTGACCCTCTTGCCTGAGACTTTGCCTTCAGCTTACCATCAGGCGAGGTAAAGTCAAATTGACGTGTACTATATATAAAAAAAATCTTTTTTTAAAGTACTTACGCCTCGGCATAGCAGTGATTGTTGCTTTTGAAGTGCTGTCACTATCATCTGACTCCGAACGTGTTTGGAAACTCGTCTCTGTGAACAAATTAAAAAAATTACTATGCCTAATGACAATAACATTGATACGGATTTAATTTCCAAAGATGTTTTTATAATGCCCTGTCCAAATCATTGTCTAACCTTTGTGCCCGGTTGCATTCAAGTCTTTCGCTTCGGCGACAAGTATCTCTTTGTCTCCTTCTTTTGAATTAGAGTATACGGTTTTTAAGGATGCGACTGCCACCTGACCTCCCAAACTTGAAATAAAAACCGGTGCCAGATTCTCATCTGTCAATCAATACCAGTTTGCAGGCAAATTTTTGTACAGGTGCAGGTAACTCTTGTATTTATATGGGAAAACAAACTACTGCTTGCATATTATTTTGGAAATAACCTAGTTACAGATTGTGTGTTGTTGTTCCATTAGAATTTCTATGCACGTCCTAACTTTAAGGTTCCTAAATTTCCTCGTAAGTTCTCACTTGGTCCATAAAATACTAAGCAGAATTAGCATACCTTCAAAATTAAATCAAGCTATTTTGGTTCTTCAATGCCCAGATAAACATAGAACATTTAGGACAAAGGAATCTAAACCGCCTTTCAAATTCTTTTATTATTTTATTCTATTATAGAACTTACTCTAACTGTTTTATGTTCGATTTTAATTATTGGATATTCGTGAGTTGTATCTTAGCGTTAGTAGTTACTAAAATAACTGTTTTTTTTCGACAATTATGAGAACAACTGATATTCGATTCGGTCTAATCCGATTTTGAAAATAGTTTCCTGCTGATTGATGAACAGTTCTATTCTTAAGTAATCATATTGAGAGGCTCGTTTTTAAGGCGTCGAGACTCTCAATACTTCAGAGAGTACATTAAGCCCCTAGTTACGGTTGTTTCTCTTTTATCTTTAGTTTGCGATAGCCAGACTATTATTCTTATGGTTCACACTCCGTTAAGGATATAACTCTGAATCCAATTTACTTTCGATAAACTTTTGAAACTTCAGATAGAGTAAGTTTCCTGGTTCGGTAACCCATTCGGCATGTTTGAAGCTTTGTCAAAGAAGTGCAAGGGTCAATGGAATGACTCCGATTCAAAGCGAACTTCTGTCGTCTTCTTAGAAAATAGTTTGTGTTTTGCACTGTCTGATAGTATTTTCAGACCAACTGTTTTCGTTTCATAAATAATAGAATATTTTAGGTTAATTTTGTTGTTAACTGTATTAAAAATAATTGTTTACCGGTATTGACTTCCAAGCAATAAGCACGATGGGCAATCTCAAAAAGCATCGCAAAGCTAAAATAATTGTTCAAGTTGAAACGATTTTCCTTGTCCGAAGTCAAAGTTTCCCACGGAACATTATCCGATGATAAATTGATGATGGTCCTACTAAAAACATTTTTAAAAAGATAACTTTATTTATTTTCTCCTCTTGGGCCCATAGCTAGGCCATTACATTGTCAAATAAGTACCGATTTTAGCACCCAAAACTTGTCCAAAGATCCAATAAACGCAAATTTAAACAATCACAAAATGAGATAAAGGCGCTATTTTCGGAACATTTACAACTCCGGGACAGATCAATTAAATAGCTAGAAGGTACTGTAGCCTGTCGATGAAACTAAAAGGAAAGAAAGGAGTCATCAATTTTATTAAATTAGATCAAGATTAATGGTGACACGAAGTCTGTTCGGGTCAGGCAATGAACGAATGACGCCGAAAAAGGAAATTCTGTTAGCTCGTATCGTTTTCAATTTGATATCGATTTATTTGGCTGTGTTATACGGGACTATTAAGGCTTAAAGCTGGATCAATGTTGAAAAGATAATATGACTTAGAAGGGGTTGGTAATTGCAAATATATGATATACAAAGATCTTCACAGCATTATACTAATCTGACCTGCAAATTAATGCAAGCCTGGAGCGGTGCTCACTTAAAAAGAAGTAAATAAATCCAATAACGTACATATAAACTCCTTTTTTTCGCTAAACATTTAATAAAAATGGTGTCGGCTTCACAGTTTTGTAATGAGACAGCATCTAACAAAACTGAAATTGCTCTGAAAAGGTTTATATCCAGTGTACAAAGATTGTTCCAGAAGGAATGTTCAGTGCTAGCCGCTCAAACTGCTCTAATTTTGTATATTACGCTACTCAAAATACACTAGGGAAATGCTGGTTTAATACAAGCAACTGATATGATCTCAACCAATCTACTGCTTTCGTTTTATTACTTCACTGTATCTACAGTATAATTTTATAAATATTTGTAAGAGAATCATTTTGTTTTAAATAATGTTAGTAAGGGTTCTTTTTTGGAGAACTCCATTTCCTAAGTTTACGGCTTTCATTCATCTGTTTGTTTTAGTTCAATACCTTTTTTAATTATTAGTCCTTTTGGAATATACGTGTATTGCTGGACAGCCTATGTCCAACGATGGATAGCTCAGCACTCAATATTCGTGTTGTAATCGAGACTCCACGCGAGTGGAATTCTCATCACATTCCCACGGCTTATGGGAACCTGTTCTAGGGATGAAAATGAGTAGCATGTTGGTTATCATCCATGCAGACTATAATCCAAATTTCAGCGAGATCCGTTCAGCCTTTTGAGCGTTATTGAGTTATCAGAATTTGACACATTGACACAATTCACGTTTTAAATTGATAGAGCATTAAAATAATTCTCAAATATGTTTTATACTTAATTAAATTGATTACCAGTATTAGTTGCTGTAGTCATTCTATTTTAAGAACACGTTATCTTAAAAAGTTTATGAACATCAAATTGAATTTCACAAAAGAATTTCTAATAGAACGGAACTTCTTTATCTCGTCACGTTTCTGAGGCGTACGAACACGCTTTAAGTAATCTAGGCTTTGTACAAAATGTTGCGGAAATAAACAGATTTCGTAACAACACTATCTTAAGAATATGTTGTGTATGTGAGTTGCTTGAAGAAAATCAATACGTATGTCTTTTCGCAATGTTTTGTTCATTTTGTTAAACATTTTTAAGTTCTGGTAATAAATAGCGCAGCAAAATAATTTATTGGAAAGTCAAAGACGACCAACAAATAATAGAATAATTGCTTGTTACCTTTATAAATATATAATAAGCGCCATTTTGATGCGCTTCTGTATATAATAATTCTTTAACTATTTTCATTTAAGAAAATGTGCAATCAATGTATTATTGTATCAATTTACGAAATTAACCACCGATACACAAGTAGTTAATAAGTAAACATATTCATTGCCAAATTAGAAAATAATCGACCACTTCTGAAACGCTTGGCTTGCTGGGTCGAAAACGTTACACTATGAATTATATATTACTAGCTGACCCGGCGAACTTCGTACCGCCAATATTTTTCCGCCCGCGTTGCTTCAGATCCCGTTCCCGCTGCACCCTCTACTATATTAAACATGTATTATACATATAAACCTTCCTCTTGAACCACTCTATCTATTAAAAAAACCGCATCAAAATCCGTTGCGGAGTTTTAAAGATTTAAGCATACAAAGGGATATAGGGACAGAGAAAGCGACTTTGTTTTATACTATGTAGTGATATATATATTTCTTTATATCTCATTCCTAACTAGAGGTATGATATAACATAAACTCACGCCTTTATCCCCGAAGGGGTAGGCAGAGGTGCTAACACCCACATTTCGCCGGTTTATGTTTAGCTCCCAATGTAATAGGTGGCGAGCCTATTGCCATTAACTGGGCTCTTATAAACTCGAGAAAAATATATTCCGGCTGATCTAGCTTCTACCGAAAGATCCACAATAATTAAAAAAAAAAGACGGGTTGTACTCTGGGAGTGCCGGCAGAAGTGAAAACTTTTCTTAAAGAACATACCATACTATACCTATAATAAAGCGCTAATTATAGAACCTATCACTAATTTTCTGCTAATTTTGTGTCAGAAGAAATTAATAATTTACAAAAAGAAAAAATAATCACAAAAATTAATAAATTACCAACAGAAAAATAATCACAAGAAGTGTCCGAAGGCCAGGTTTTAACCCGGTACTATCTGAAACCATAAAGACTTACAGTCGAAGCGTTTACCGATAAGCTACGGAGCTATTTATCGTGTCTTGCAAAATAGACAGTCTGTAGCTAATATTGTATGACGTCAGTCGTCGGTTACGGTTCAAAGGTCAAGCGATCCTGACGCGAGTTTAACACTTTTTACCCATCCAACGCCGCTAAAGAAGTTTTCACTTCAAAAAACTTTAAAAATGGATGGTGGAGAAAATAGTACAATAATACTGTTTATTTCTTCGAGCCATTTCTGCCAGAAGACCAGCAAGAAGATATCTCGAAGAGCAAAAAAAGGATCATAAATGTGTGTATGATAGCGAGAGAGAATAACTAACACACATAAATATAAATTTACAAAAGAAAAAGATTGTTCCTTAACAGTTTCGACTTTTTCTTGTTTGGAGGATACCTAATTCGTTACACACCGAGTATTTAAAAAGAAGACAATACTTGACGAACTTTGATTAATAATTTTAGAAAGCAATCTAACTTTGTTCACTGCTGTAATTAAAAAGATTCAACGAACTTAAATAATGGAGCTCGATTAACATAAAAGGCAAAAACTGGTTTAATCATAGGTTTTAAAAAGTATAGTTTTTTAAAGTAGCATATGAAAGGGGGGTCATAATGATATTCTGCGCATACAGTGCACTAGCATTATCACAGTGTATCTAACAAACACTTTAACGCATAATATTAGAAAAATAGCTAGGCTATGAAGAATAATAGGTACCTCACTTGTTCATCATTTTATTTATGACCAAGTGTTGCCTGGGTAACATCGCTCGTAACACGACTTTGTAGATATTTGATTTAAGACTTTAATCGCCACAGTACAGTTTAATGGATATCGGAAAGCAATCCATCCAGTTTAAAAAAATATCATATTACTTTTCATCAGTATGTAGGATACAATTTGTATTACTAGCCTATAATCTTTGAAATATTACATACTCCAAGAACAATAAATTTGATATATTATGTCAAGAGTAAAGTCACTTTTTATGTCAGTAGTGCCATTATTACGCAGCACGCACCCTGAAGGTATTAGGGGAGTTTACTTTGAGTATCTATATTATCGGTATATGCAAATTCAAGACGATAATTAAATCCCCAATATAAACAGACACAAAACCTTCAATCGTGTAACTAAATAATTTATAGGGCTTTTGCGAGGAATTCAATTAATAGCAATAACCTCTAGAATTCGGTTAGTCTCCGTTCATTTGAGCTGTCAGTCCGAAATATATGAGTCTGAGACTGTCTCATAATTCAGAGGAAATGTGGTAACTAGACCCACTGTAGGTATATGTATAGTAAAAGATGCACACTAAGGCATTCTAATAATTTTAATGCCATATTTTTTGGCTGATCCTTTCTACCTTATAAGAACCACAGTGATGCTTAATTTATATTACGCAAGATCTATTTGCGCAACGGTCAAGCGTTGCAATATCAGACGTCGGTTATACAGATTTCACGGATTGCAAAAAAATGTTTGAGTCTGTTTGTTTTGATCTAGTATTGTAAAGGAGCGACTGTCAGCAGTCCACGGCGATTAGGTGATTGTGACAGCATTTTAGTTTTTTTACATACATACATACATAAACTCACGCCTTTATCCCCGAAGGGGTAGGCAGAGGTGCTAACACACACATTTCGCCGGTTTATGTTTAGGTCCCAATGTAATAGGTGGCGAGCCTATTGCCATTAACTGGGCACTTATAAACCTGCGATAAATACACACATAACTTCGAAAAGCATCGATATGGAAATTCTTCCAATGTACATAATTTTTAGTTAATATTATAATAATAGCCCTAGTATTCTTTAAAAAATATATATTTACCCAAATATATATTATCACAAGAGATCTCAAGAGAAAAGTTTGCATCATTATTTCGTCCCTTAATCAGTATGAGTTGGTGGGCAAGTCGGCTCGTGGAGTAGGCTTGGCCTTAGCTCACTTTTTTCTAAAAGTCATATGGTAAACTGTACTTAATTTCGTTATTACTATTATAACGAAATTAAATACACTTATTTAATTTTAAAATATATTTCAAAGGTATATAAATACCTACTTCAAGAATATAATTGTGGTTTTACTGTTTAACGAACTGAAGTAGTATAATAATATCTATTACCCACCGTTACGTACATACCTCCCTCGGCGCTCTTCACGAACGTTAAGTAAATCCTCCCATACTGCTAATACTACTTTGCATTTTTATTTCACTTCATTTATATTTCAGCCCAATAGTATACCAATCAAATTGAAAGAGAATCTCGTTAAAGTTACGTAATCTATTCATGGGTGGGATCAATCTATTCGTTGGCAGTTTAAGGCTTCATTTCATTCAGGTTTATGTAACGAGCCAGCGAATGAAATTACTGGGGACTGGATGGATTAGGATCTAAGAATTTATTTACGACCTGGGTTAATCAGCATCACCCGCATAGCTGTAGTGCAAACTTCGGACGCAAATGGGAAATATTGAATGCAAAGTTTGCATTAGCCTGCGCTCGCTTGTTGTTCTTAATGTGTATGTTGGCCTTTGTGGGAGCAATCGGGCATTGGTTATTAGACCGATGATGACTGTGAATTCTTGTCAATTTCTGGTAGTCAATTCAGCATCAGATTAGAAACTTGTTTGTTTTGATGATGCAAAGGCATTGTGGATAAGATGTTATTACCATGGTACCATGTACGCAACTACGCATCAATATCCACAAAGCTTTTGCATAATCAAAACAAACAAGTTTTTAGCTTATCAGTAATTCATATATGTGCATAATTAGGGCTTTGAAATAATATGGGTTTCGCGTGGAAGCGAAATAGGTTCTAATCTAAAATTTCAGCTGCCTGTCGGCAAACTAGATATTCCATTTGATTGTTTTAAGCCCAAAGCTTTTGCTCTTTGTGTCGAAATCGATTATCAAATGAGTAGAACAATTTAAATATTTGGACCACAGTTTTGTGTCAATGTTATAAAATACGCGACTCTGCTCGAGTGATCATTTATCATTTTTGGTAATTATTCTGGTTATATTCAACAACAACAACATACGGCAAATTTACAGGTTCCCTTACTTTTTCGTCTCCTTTAAAATTGGCTTATACGACTTGTATAGGAGCGATTATCCTTTTTCTTATAAACCATTAGAGCAAAGCCTATACCAGAGACTCGAGAGAGAAAATATAGTTTTATCAGTATTGACTTCAACCAATCAACCATTGCTCCAGTGTTAAATTGACTTACCTATATCAAATCTCGGCCTACTTGGTAGTCGACTGGGTAGGTCTTGGTTCTCCGGGTGGTCGAATGTTCTGAAGCCGAGCGCAAACTCCGCGTATGGACTAATCTCGAACATTTCTATGAAAATAAAAAGCTTCTTTGTGTATTGATTCTTACCTAAGATACCAAAACACAATAACTGCGTAAATACGTCTTCTTGTAAATGTATTCTTTTTTAAATCAACATCTAAAGGCAAATCTCTTCTATGGGGATAAATCTACAAAATCGCAAGAGAGACGCAAGAGTCATTTATCTAATTAAAAACATGAACCTAATTTGAATTATGCTACGATTATAATTTCTACTTTTTAAATTATATAGATTATTATTACTACCAAAGGCTTTATTATTACGTATGTACTGTAAAAGTACATATTATATAAGAATAAATCGCTCACCATTTTTGCTGTTCTTCCTGTTGTGGACCGGAGACGTGTAGATCCTGGGCATATGCGCGTATCTCTCTTTCTGATCAGATTGGGAGGCTACACTTTCGTTACGTGACTTTACTTCTTCAGCAATAGAATGACGGTATTGAGATGAATAGGTTTGCCTGTACAAATAGAAAAAATCGGTACATATAAATAAAATTGGAGTGTCTGCTTGTAATATTGAAATAACCGTTTTTTCTACATGCATATGAATATAATATAGTACATACACCAAAAATAACATATTTTTCAATTTTTGTCTGTCTGTTTATTCCGGCTAACCTCTGAAAAGGCTGAACCGATTTTGATGGGACTTTTATTGGCAGACAGCTGATGTAATAGAGAGAACTTAGATTACTTTTATTTTAGAAGAATGTAATACTCAATAGCGTTGACTCAACACTGTCACTAAGTGATAACCGACATCCACGCGGGCGGAGCCGCGGGCAACAGCTAGTTATAAATATTTTAAAAGGTGTATGTACAGTCAGCATCCGGTCGATCTTGACGAACAGAGTACTTAAAATGGTTCTCCCCCCCTCCCCTACCTGTTGAGTTCTGATATTTCGTACACACTTTAGTTCGGACAATAATACAATTTTATCTACTCTGATACAATAATACAAAGATTATAAAATTGAAATCAAAACTCTTATGACAAACATTACGCACATTCCAAAAAAAAGTTTTATTACGATACAGGTCTTGTATGGACACCTATATCATTAAATAACTTTTTAATCATAACGATACACCTATACAACCTCCATCTGGACTGAACCTCTACTTTAAAAAAAGAATCCGTCGATTCGGAAGAAAAAAAAGAAAGTTAGTTTATGTATTATAGTATAAGAGTATATAAAGTAGTGTATGACACTACATAACTTGGTCTTATAACACTCGTGTGATACTATAAAAAAACTCGCCTACGGCTCGTTTTTTTAAAACACACTCTTGTTATAAGAACCCTACGAATAATGTATCCTATAGAAGTGTAACTCCCATAGAGTTACCGCTGAAATATTGGAGTAACTTACGCATACTAAAAAAACAGTAATAAAACAAAACACTCACACATCCATTTTTGAACACTTGCACACGATTGGTCGCGCCAATGTCATACTGTCTCGGCGCCCCAAACGTCATAGTGGCAAAGCGACGAACGTGATGAGCGTGGATGGTGTTATACAATAATACGACAGCTTGTTTGTGTTTATTTTTTATTAAATAAGTTCCATCAAAGTTCAATCAATAAAAAAAGTCGGGTTGCACTCCGGGAGTGCCGGCAGAAGTGAAAACTTGTTCTCTCTTTCTTTCTTCGTTATATACAGAGAAAAAGATAAAAAGAATATACCATACCATACAATACCTATGATATAGCGCCAATCATAGAACCTATCACTAATTTTCTGTCAGAACAAATTAATAAATTACAAAAAGAAAAATAATCACAAAAAGTAATAAATTACAAAAAGAAAAAATAATCACAAAAATGTCAGATGCCGAGGTTCGAACCCGGTACTATCTGAAACCATAAGGACTTACAGTCGAAGCGCTTACCGCTAAGCTACGAAGCTTCTTGGCGTACCTAACAAAATAAACAATTTTTAGCTAATGTTGTATGACGTCAGTCGTCGGTTACGGTTCAAAGGTCAAGTAATCCTGACGCGAGTTTAACACTTTTTACCCATCCAACGCCGCTAAAGAAGTTTTCACTTCAAAAAATAATAACTGGATTGTTATTATTTTTCTATTGATTGAACTACACACGCATACAAATTAAAATATGTTGTTATTTTTCACAATTATGTACCTCTGAAAATAATTAGTTTATTTAATTTATGGCGGTTGGAATTTAGTAAAGACTCGTTTTTAACAATACAATGCAAACCAATTATAAGAAACTGTTCGATTATAGCTTTTAACAACATAACGTCGTGATTGCTTTCTATAGGATGGTTTTCTTTAAGGGGTGATACACTTATTTACCATTATTTTAAAATTATTAATTTTAATTGTCAACCAGATGATTCTACATTAATTTTAATGTAATGGACTAACCATCTGAAAAATAGTAAAATACTTTTTATAAATAAATAATTTAAGTAATGAACTAAATAAGAACAGTTTAACTTTTTCATTAAATTTAGAAATTGCAAATAGGTATATAAAATATCTCACAGTAAGTAAGTAAGTAAGTAAGTAAATCATTTATTGCTCGAAACATGGTATTTTACAGTGGTGTTACATAATCAAATAATGTCGGACATGTTTCGCAGATTCTCTGCATGCAAAGTTACATTAATTTATTTATTAGAATTCTAAATTTCATGTATTTAATAATTAATAATTGTAATAAGATTAAAATAATAAGAATGCCAATAAATGTCCATTATAAAAATTAAAAAAAATGTCAAAATTTTGTCAAGAATGCATTTAAGAATAAATTTGTAATGTCAGAATACCCAGTACTATCAATTATCAATAATTATACAAGCAATAATCTCATATTAACAATCTATCACACACTTAACTTGATTTACACTTCGATGTCATTAATACCCAAACCATCACCATTTATCCTCAAGAAACTCCCTGGCACTATAATAAGACTTCTCCATCAGCCAGGTAGTTAGTGTTTTCTTAAATTTATTGAAGGTTAACTCTCTAATGGGTCTGGGTATGTGATTATAAATTTTGGCTGTCATAAAATGTGAATTATTTTGATGCAGAGAAGTTTTACAGCTAGGCAGCAAAAGTTTTGTACTATCTCTAGACATGTACAGCTTATCTTCACTGGCCTTTTTGAACAACTCTGGATTTTTTTTACAAATATGCCAATTTCTAAGGCTGATCTACACGAGTCTAGTGGTCCAATGTTCGCCATAGCCCGAATACATTTATTCTGACATACGAAGACTTTTGAGATGTGATTTGATTTTACCCCATAATAGTAAACCATACCGTAAAATTGATTGTACATAGCCGTGGTAAGCAGTCATTGCAGTTTTTAAATTCACTGTTTTGCGTAATCGTCTTAAAGCGAAAACGAAGCGATTTATTTTGGCACACAAGCCATTTATATGTAAGTGCCAATTACAATGTTTATCTAATGTAATACCTAAGAATTTAGTATCGACAGATGTTCCTATATCTGTACCCTGTTATGTAATTTTTACTGGTTTGTTATTTGATTTATAGTTCTCAAATTGTACAATTTTTGTTTTGGCTATGTTTGCGGTCAGATTGTTCTTACCTAACCAATTCATTACGCCACTTATTGTAGTATTTACATTAGTAATGTGCTGTGGTTCACCCCTTTCATCGGCCACTATGACTGATATATCGTCTGCAAATAAAGTACAATGATTTTTTGTAACTTTAGGTATATCGTTAATATAGAGTAGAAAGAGTAGGGGGCCCAGAACACTTCCTTGAGGTACGCCCGATGTATTTAGTGCAAAATGCGATCTGAAAGATTTTAAACATCGTTCATTGTCAACCCGGTCTATCTCTACACATTGTGTACGATTTTGGAGGTAGCTACTTATCCATTCGAGAGCTTTGCCCCGGAACAGTTTTTCTTAATCGCTTAACCTTTCGAAAGTGTATGCTGCATATTTTACTGTACTGACTAGGCATCCAATCACGTTCATTTCTTTCCAAACGAACCGCACTCACCCATTTTCATGCTGGACTTCATTTGTTGGGAATCTGTGACATTCAAATTATAATTTAATTTTTATGCATGATATCATCCTACTACTATAATATCATAGTAACAATATTTTTATTACCTTAGCGCTTAACATACTATGAACTATGAACACTGCATAAAAAAATAATTTTATTTAGGAATTGCGTTCATGTTGCATACCACTTTTCAACTTCGCCAAGTACGTGTTTTTAAAATGAATATTTACTCACCCATGGACGGTAATTCCAGCGTTTTTCATATTAGTATGGTTTCTGCACCACTTCACAACACACGAAGTCATATTTGAAATGTAATTAACGCAAAAACACACAAAAAACAAACACAATTAAAATCACTGACAGATTGATTCCAGTGACAACTGTACGATACCTACGCGTGACAGCGCGGACTGACAGCGCCGCGCGGTACACTTTTTAAACCCCGCCTTCCGCGGTCCTCATTATGTGGTGCCATTTTTTGAGCTGAGTTACACTTCTATAGGATACATTATTCGTAGTAAGAACCCTTATTATGCAACAGTATCATAAACTACTATAAATCAATTAAACAGTTTCATTTGCTCTTAATACCGTGGTATTGTCATCATTTGGAGGCTTTGCAGTCAAGATCGTTCTGACGCTGACTGTACTCGCACTCATTTAATACCAAACGTCAAAACTACCATGGGTGTTAATTCACCTCTGCCTAACCCTACGGGGATAAAGGCGTGCTTATATGTATGTATAGAAGTAAGTTACAGTGTAATTTTTGAATTTGAGTTTCCCGTTCCAAATTCAGTGGGATAGTCACTTTGGATGTATAGCATATAAGGTACATGACGTATTTTAAAAATAGCATTATAAAAGTATGTCAAATTAGCGGAAATACTATTGCTCACGTTACACAATAAATACTATTTTTCTTCCCTTTCTGTCACCCTAGCGTCTCCCTCTACTAAATATTTATTTTCTTTATCTGTTCTACCACTTCCTCTCTCTTGTTTTTCTAACAGATATCCACAGCATTAAGATGTAAGACTTACCTATGTCTTCGCAACAGTATACAGAAGAACGCCAATATGCACATCACTAGGAGAACAGAACTGCATATGATTACCATCATATTTAAGTCGAAAAATTCAGATGGTGGACCGATCTCATCTACAAGAAATAAAAAAAAAACAAAACTCAAAACATGAGACATGAAAATATACTATATAATATATACTCTATACCCAACTTTCAACAATAATTTGGTTTTATAGTCGATTCGGATAAAAAGATTTTAAACACATTTTCGATAGCAAAATCGCCTGGAATTATTCATCTTGCACAAATATATAATAAATGCACAAAGGTGGACTTAATGCCGTGGGCATTTTCTACCAGTCAACCTTAGGGTGATGCAGGGATTTGTGGAGGCAGGTGCTCGAAGTATCAATCTTTTGAGGTAGTAATAAGTAGTAAATATATAAACAGTAAATATGAATAGATTAATAATAATATTAATAATAATAATTTAGATATAATTAATTGAAAATACAAATAATCTTTACATGCCTACACCAATATTTACGTACACATATAAACCTATATATGTATTGCACATATCTAAACAATATTTCAATATACTGTATATACTGTAGGACACGACGGTATTTCCGTCCAATTGAGCAGTCCGGCTGGGCAAGTACCTCCGCCCAACAGAATACCGCGGCCATAGTAGCCTTGTGTTGTGTTCCCGGCGGTGAGTAGGGTACCCAGAGCTCACTGGAGAGTTTTTGTGCTGTGAGTGGGAAAACCAAAGGCTTGTCATGCTTTATCTTCTACACTGATGGCATAGAAACTCTCTGTTCTAACAGGGTCGGTAGCGCGAGTGTGACGCCCCTGGTGTTGCACACGTCCATAAGCCACGGTAACCACTTTCCATCAGGTGGGCTGTGTGCTTGTCTGCCACGTAAATAGTATAAAAAAATACAATACATATGGAAAATTTATTTTTTAATATCCTATGAGAATAACCTACTGGTGAAATAAATAATGTATGGGGCTGTAATTTTTTTTCGCCAAATATGTACTTGCAGGCGATTTTCCTTACGCAACTGTGTCCAAAATCTATTTGTCCGAAAAGACTATAAAATCACAAATATTATTATGCCAGGTGATTTTTAATTTTTTATTATTATCAGGTTTTTTAAATCTATAAATATATATTTTAAACTTAGATACACACTATATTACAAAAATCTAAAAAGATTTTCCAGAAAGTAAAGTTATGAAGGAAAATATTTTATGAAGTCTCACAGTTGGAATGATAACAATAAGTAGGAGGTATAATACCTACATATTATGAAAACGGTCTAAAATACTAAAGCAGCTTACAAAATCACGCATAAGGAAAACAATGAAACCAACACAAAAAAAAAGAATAAACAACAAAAATTCTGGCAAACATTCAAATAACATTGACGTCGATCTTAAAGTGAGGGAAATGTAATCAGCTTTACACCAGAATTTTGACGGTATAATTTATGTTTGTCGCGTCAAAACATTCTAAGTAACTTCGTGAACTCAACGACACAATTTCCTAAAGGTTCAACTCCAATGATTTCCGAAACTGTCATTACGTCAGTTGAAATTTCTCAACTTGTGGCAAGTTGCTATCAAAATTTCTAAATCGTAGTTCCTCTATGAATGGGAGGGCTAGTGTATTAATATAATAATCATATGTCAGATGGGAATCTTCCAATATATAAATTTATTTGTACGTATTTATAGTTTTCTTGATTAATATTTCGCTATAATATGATAAAGCATATGGTCCGGTCCAATTATACGAAAAGATAAGGGTGTAGTTTCATAAATTTTCACCAAGCTGAAAATTTGTGAAATCGTTCAATTCGAACAAGAAATTTGAAAGATTCCCCATCCTTCTGCAGTATGATGATGAGATAAAAATTATGGATCATAAAATTATCTATAAAAAATAAAATACTACGAGCCATTGTTTCTTAGATATAACGATTCAAAAATTTGTTAAAGTTGTATATGTTTAAATTTTTTCTATCAATCATTATAGCTTACACTTAAAATATAAAATATACATAAGTTATACTAATATTATAAATGCGAAAGTAACTCTGTCTGTCTGTCTGTATAATACGCTTTCACGCCTAAGCCACTGAACCGATTTTAATGAAATTTCGTATAGGGGTAGTTTAGACCTTGATAGGCTAGATTTGGTCGAGATAACCGACATCCACGCGGGTGGAGCCGCGGGCAAAGGCTAGTAAGTTATATCTATACGAATATTGTTAATTATAATATTTATTATTAATATTGCCTTAATAATATTTTATATCAAACAGTTATTAAATCATCTACTCACATCATTACTCATCAAACAAAATGGAATAAAATTAAGATTATTACAATTAATTAATAAAAAAAATAGGTAAAAATACTAATAATAATAATAATATCCAAAATTAAATATTAGAAGCGAAACTGTTTACAACAGAATATCCCCTCTCTCCAAACATTGTGCTGTGCCCGACAGAGTCCATAATTGTAACTTATTAATATTGACATCGCACGCAATATTATAACGTAATAGATGTATCGAGTATTGACTATCAGGTCCCTTAAGTTATACGCCTTAAGAGAATTATGACCTTAAGAGAACATCTGTCTCCTGTTCAACTGTGTGCGTGGCTAGGTCTTATACCTGCTATAACAAATGAAATATTGTTAGTTTTGATGGCTACTCTATAGTGAAAACACGTGTTTATCCTAACATATATCGTACTGTTTTCAGAATACTGGGGAAACCACGTTAAAAACAAACGCGCCTGTACATCGCCAGGTAGCGCGGAACCGTATGCAAATTATAACGATTACAACTTTTACAAATTTTTAAATCGTTATGTCTCAGACACGGTGACTGGCAGGAAAAAAGTATTCATACATTTTCTATAGATAATTTTGTGACTAAGAATTTTTTGTTTGAGGTATTTTTTTGATAAAACTAACCGATTTACTGAAAATCTCATTTTTTACCTTTGACCTTGAATACAAAAAATTCCACACAGTGGAAAGATGGGGAACTTTCAAATTTCATTTTATCCCTAAATAAAATATTTTGAAAGATCTTTTGGAAATACCACGAAGAGCCTAGTAAAGGAAAAGGCCCAGTATCATAAATCATACATATGTATCGAAAAAAATAGATGTAACGTACGCCTACGCTGATGAGAGCACTGGATTTGTTAAGAGAAGTGGCTGTTATTTTATGGATATGCCAGCCGGTTTTAATGTAAAAATTATAAATAAAATGGTGATAGATTTTGTAGCAATTTCGGGTAACCTATACAACAACAAAGAACCAATATCAGCCAACTAATCAATGTCTCCTTTCTAGCCAACCGTATGCAAATTATAACGATTACAACTTTTACAAATTTTTAAATCGTTATGTCTCAGACACGGTGACTGGCAGGAAAAAAGTATTCATACATTTTCTATAGATAATTTTGTGACTAAGAATTTTTTGTTTGAGGTATTTTTTTGATAAAACTAACCGATTTACTGAAAATCTCATTTTTTACCTTTGACCTTGAATACAAAAAATTCCACACAGTGGAAAGATGGGGAACTTTCAAATTTCATTTTATCCCTAAATAAAATATTTTGAAAGATCTTTTGGAAATACCACGAAGAGCCTAGTAAAGGAAAAGGCCCAGTATCATAAATCATACATATGTATCGAAAAAAATAGATGTAACGTACGCCTACGCTGATGAGAGCACTGGATTTGTTAAGAGAAGTGGCTGTTATTTTATGGATATGCCAGCCGGTTTTAATGTAAAAATTATAAATAAAATGGTGATAGATTTTGTAGCAATTTCGGGTAACCTATACAACAACAAAGAACCAATATCAGCCAACTAATCAATGTCTCCTTTCTAGCCAACTTCTCATAAATAATGGATTCTGCAACCGTTCTCCGACAGTCTCCTTTGGACTGTTCAGCGACAGGACGTTTCGTAATGGTATTTAATGATATTTTTAATCCACTATTGACTGTGTAATCTTTCATTTATGCGAATTCAAACGTTCGGAGACTGTTGTTTGAATTAGATAATTTTAGCTCCAGGCCTACGATACTTGATATTCAAACTTTGATCTAACGGAGTTTCTATCAAACTTAGCTCATTTGTTAATAGTTATGTCTGCAAAACTGTCAAACTGTGTTCAGAACAGGCTGAATAAGATGAGAAACTGGTTGTATAGATAATTAAGTATTGCGCTTTTTCGTTTTCAATTGAAATATTATTCATGATGAATTATTCCAATGAAAATAACTTTTTTTATTCTTTGGTCAGACCTTTCTTATTTTACTATACCCACTATTTATTTAGTTCTTTAATATACACGCTAAGGCCCGGACAATCTACACACCCGAGGTTATCATAATTCGCACCCAGCTGAAAATTAGTAGGTTTGTTCAGAATGCTATCATAAATAAATTATAAAAAGTCCTCATTGATCTGCTACCTGGATTTATTTATCCAGGATCAAAAGTTATAAAAGCGGGATTTTCGATATTTTCAACAAAACGGTAAGTTTTATGTGTGTGCAGCAATATTTTTGTGCAAAATACACATTTTTTATCCATTGACCACAAAAAAAATCCAGGTATCGGTTCAATGAGGACTTTTTATATTTCATTTATGATAGTGTTTTGAATGACCCTACCAAATTTCAGCTGGGTGCGAATTATTGTAGCTTCACTTCTATAATTAAGTTTAAATTGACTGGGCTAGTATTCCGAATCGAAATTCATTACTGCGGACGGATTGTCATTTATAATCATTGTCAAATCTGTCAATGAAAATCAAGATTTTGAACACGGTATCTTTCTGCAATACGGGCCTAAGGTTGCGTTTATTTATTGATCTTCTTAAACATAAAAGTAAGAAAAACTTGATCCCAGACAAGACAGCAACAATTAATTACTATCCCAATTTATTACAGACTTATGGGCCCGTAGTGAGTAATAAATTATTCTGCTACTGAATTCTTTTCCCACTAATATCCATTAATCGTAGCACACACGTAGCAAAATAATATAAGGTAGCTATGAAATGAATTATCAATTCGTCGACGTTATCACGTATACTGATACAATATTGGTAGGAAACCAAAAATACATGAAAAAATTGAAATATATAAAACGAAAATAAAAATAAACCATTCAAGTGCAAATCAGATTCGTTTACAAAATTTTTCGTAGTCATAAAAGATGAAATTGATCATTGAACTGAGGGCGATACATTTTTTCAATAATTTAATTAACGATAAAATTTGCTACACATTCGTAAAATGATGTATTCACCTCGGGTTGATTTAAATTTCCAGTTTCACCAATATTTTCAACTGTCAGTAAATAAGAAAGTAATAGACTTGAAATTATCCAAAAAATAACATTTACACCTGTAATGAGTTCGCAAGTAAGTCTAATCTCGACAATGTGCAGTGGTGACTTTTAGATGGCGCTCAGACAAACAATTCATGTCTTACCTCCATCCAGAGTCTTTGTTGCGTAGGTATAAATAGTAGAAGCAGATCCAGCATCATTTATCGCAGTCACCCTAAGCTGATACCAATTGGCAGGCGCAAGAGATCCGACCGCATACGATGTAGGTATGGAGCGTAATGGTGGTGCTTGATAATGGCCTTCGATGTAACTCCAACCATTATTCAGATCCATAGGCTAGAAGAAGAACAGAAAAGTTAAAAAAAAAACCTCGCGGTACAGAATTCTCTTAATACTTTAAGGTGGATATTATCGCCTTTAATTTGCAGTATACTCAATGCAATTCTGAAAGTTCATAAGAAATCTAAAAGAAATATATTTCTTTCTTACAATTTTTTAATCTATCCCCACCTTTTTGATCCTTACCTTATGACGGAGGTAGCTAGTAAATGCGAATACATATTAACGTGTCGTGGCGTGTCGTGACGCGCCAGAAGCATATCGGTTTCATACATTTAAAATGGTTAGGGACATATTTGCATGTCGTGTCGTGTCGCCACGCGTTCCGTCGTGGCTCCGACTGCTCGCCACCTATTGCGCCAGAGCGGTGGTGGGGGTTATGACGAGACACGCAACAACAGGTAAATGTGTTTCTATCTATATAGGCGCGTGGGTCGTGGCGCGAACATCTAGCAGATACTTTTTAATTTATTATATTTGCAGCACAATGACTGACGATCTTATTGAACTTGTACATCAATAAAAAGTTATATATGACTCAAAGTGTAAAGGTTCTTTTGATCAGAAATGTTGCTTGGGAAGAAAGGCTGCAAAGGTTCTCTACGTACTATTCAGAAATAACGCCAGAGCACGACACGACACGTTAGTGTGCACACTCACCGTCACGACTCTAAGCATCACGACACGCCACGATACGTAAATATGTGTCCGCTTTAAGTTACACCAATTACCTTACCTCTTTATTTTCCGCTCTTTGCCACAAATTTGAACCTAGCTGTCTATAGTCCACATCCCACCTTGTGACGTCACAACCGTTGTCATCCCAGCCACTGAGTTGGATGTAAATGTGGGTTGCGTTACTCCAAAGCCAATCCGTTGATGGGGGTGACACGGGTGCTGCATATACGAACGTCATATATGTCTATATTATTGCAATGAAATTATGTCAGGTTCTAAAAAGATCATCACAAATTCCTGTTTTTTATAACCGCTGAAACCATTGGTTTCAATAATAAAACAAGGCAAATAGACAGTACTCTGAAAATTGGGCTTACTTTGGTACTTCCTTGAACAGCCTTAGTGATAGGAAATGAAGTTCAACAACAATTCAACAGGTATCTAATTTCTGAGATAAAATCAAATTAGCAGATTCTCTTTTTGAAAGAGATAAGCTGTAAAGTGGATTCGGTGCGCTAAAGTAGTGACTTTACGCACAACTGAGATCTAAAGATGATAATTATCTACTCTTTACCGTACTCTCATTAATAAATAATTTGAAGTACTTATTTTCGACTGACAATTATAGGGAAGTAAACAAACCGCAATCATGGTAAAGAAGTCATGATGTCGTAAACTTAGATGATGCCGTGAGGTGAAACTGGTTCAGGTTTCAGGTTAAAAATAAAAATAAACTATGGAAAAGTGCAAGTGATATTGTTATTCAATATGTGTAGTAGATTCCATCAAGTGCCATCAATCGTCAGTATAAACAGTCGCAAACTACCATACTTAGGAGTAATTTCGAATTAAAATAAGTTTTAATAGGATACAAATCAATCGGATTAATACTCATGCATGTTATTCCATATACCTTTACTCAATAATCTAAATTAGAATTCATATTTATGGTCATGAAAAGTGAACTCTAGCATTAAATATGACTTATTTTCGTACGTGCTTATCGGCCGGACAGAGAAATTAGGCCACATACTTTATATATTATTCTACATCAATATTATAATAGTGAATGGATCGGTGAGTCAGTATTTTGATGAAACTGTAAAATATATCACTTAAGACACTGTGAAAATGACATCTTTAAGTAAATTATTCAGAATACTTAGTTGTATTAATTGGAGTTTTTTTTAATCGCCAGTTATTTATTTCAGACTACCCTGTTTGAGAAATTTTACCTAAAATTATACGTGGTTCAAATCGATGGTAGGCAAGTAAAGTGATTTAAACATGTACATAATTTGAGAGTTACGTGAAACATAAAATTTTCACATAAATATTGTACAAAATAGGCGTAATTTCTAGTTCTATGCAATATAAAACCAGTCGTTCGAATAGTTGCCGAATATTATTAAGTAAATAAGTAGATACTTCGTTCTTATTAAACTTACGTCCACCCATCGTAGTAACATCAGCATGAGCAGGTGCCGATGTTCCAACACTGTCAGTAGCTGTTACTTTGATAGAGTACTTAGTGCCACACTTTAAGCCAGACAGCGTATGTTGTTGAATTCCTGATAGACGATTCTCTCGAGCAACTGGCCAAGCCTCTTGCCAGAGGCCATCATTTTCCCGCCAAGTGAGATTATAACCTATAGTGCACAGAAAACTAGATTAACTACGATAAAAGTAGTTTTTAGATTAAAATTTTTATTTAAATTAAGCTTGTTGAAAGTTACATATCAAAAACTACAATAAAGTTTTTCTCATTTCAATGTTCCATGCTTCTGCATCAGATTGTAGAACTTTTATATTACACTTTTAGTTTGTACAATTTTATACACCGACAGCTATGGACTTTTGAAAGTCCTTTTACGTAGAAAATATCTCTTCTGTTTTTTTTTTGCTTTTCTGCTTATTTAGTCATAACATTTTAATGAAACATTGTGTCAATGTACAATGTACTTAACATGTGTAGGTAATATGCTTACTGATTCCAAGTCCCATCGAGTCGTTTCCGTATGACCTGATCTCGTCCCACTCAACCACGATATAATCTTTGTATGGGATAGTTCTCAGGGCAGGTGAATCAGGTAATGGCAAAACTTTCACAGAGTAGATTACTGAATCTGATCCGTATAGATTTTTAGCTAGGCAAGTATAATTCCCACTTAGAGACTGGTCTATACCTAGAAAAGCAATAAGTGTATGGCTGTAGAGAACATTCAAATATTTCAGGTCGAAAATTAACAGTAAGTTCATGAATTTTGTCCTCAGAATGTTAAAGTTCATAAAAAGTACTTACTTTTAATCAGCAAGCTATCATCACTATTCCTAGTGAATCTAGGATGATGTGTGATTATGTTCTGATTGTGATACCATACAGTCCTTGGTGGTGGTATACCCACACTTCGACATTCCAGTAGCAGAGACTTTCGAACAGCTACTGTGATTTCTCCTCCCAGGGAAGCAACTCCTGCTACCACTAGAGGAGAAACATATCGGGTGAAGTTATTGGTATTTAAAATTATTATAATTTAGCAAATCAACTAAATATTTATTCAAATCAGTTAATACTCTTTGACCAGCTATGTACAAAAACGGACATAGACACTGGTTATTTTGTTAGCCCACATAATAAGACTCTCAAGTGGTATTCATATGCAAATATTTATGTGAACTCACTAATCATCAACAATTCATTCTAGGTTTATATATGATCTTCTATATACTATTGCATTTTAAAGACCAATTTTAGAATTTTAGGATAAAATTTTAGTCCTACCTCTTGGTGAATTGGTATTTGTAACTCGCCTACTCTCAGGCCCTTCACCGACAGCCGTACTTGCAGTCACCCACACATCGTACTGCTGACCTTCATTGAGGCCTTTTAGATCCAATATTTGGGATCTTCCATAAGATTCAGCTGTGCCTTGGACATTCACCCTTACAGCTTGAGGACCGTCGTTACTGTGAATATTTTTACATTTGTAGTACTTTTTAATTTATCTGCTACTACATAGTTGAACATTTACTATTGTCAATTCAGTATGTAAGCGTAATGACTATCGCCAATATTTTGATCAGTCTTAATTCGATAGTAAATACAATGTTAGAATAAGTTTGTGTATTCAAGCTTAATTTTAAATAACAAAAACCTTTTTTAAAAGAACTTGTAACAAGTAGTTTTTAAAGAATGGGGCCCCCAAATGTTGGAGGAGTGAATACGAAACGTTATGAAACTTATTTTACTTCATAATACTTCTTATCTGTTCTGTGCTTCTTATATTGTGATTTTAACAGTTGAAACCTGGTAATTTATTTTGAATCCAGTTTAAAATTAAAATTAGTTTTTTTTATCTCTAGTTTATAATCATCAATTTTTTTAATAATAATATTAATGTAGAACAAACCTGGCTGAAGGTCTATAGTAGACGGTGTAATGCAGCAATTTCCCATTTGGCTGTTGCGGTCTTTTCCAACTTACGAGCAACGTGGTTGAAGATTGCGACAGGAGTTTTATTTCTGCCGGAGCTTCGGGTACTAGAGAATTACACATTATCTATACTATACGAGTAATGGAAGTTAATGAAATATTTCAGTACGTACATATTAGGGATATAGCTTTGCAGTGAATACTAGTTGCAAAGATATAAAGTTTATATCAATTGCTAGTATGACTAGTAGCGATAGTGCAAGGTTACTATGGCATATTCTCTATTTTTTTGGTAACACATGAGTTACACCTTTGGCATTTCAAGTACTGAGTGTGATTCACCTTAGCAGTACCCACAAACCTTTTCTCATGTCTAAAATAAAAGTATTCTAATAAGTCTGTTGTCCTTCAGATTAAAAGTCTGTGCCAAATTTTTATAAAACTAATTAAACCATTTAAGCTTGCAACGTTTGTACGGTACATTAGGACTGTCATCTAGAATACAATCTGTCCTCCGATCTCGTTACAAATCGAGATCCAGTACTGAGTGCCGTTCTGTAATATAGACCACAGAGTAAGTTTCGATTTTAGAATAACAGTGGATGCAACCTAGTCACATAATTGTCGTGTAAAATAACAAAGGTAAAGTAAAAATAATATTTAGTCTCGAGAATGTTACTATCTAAAGAACTAGTATTATTATGGGATATTCAACATTTATGACCTTTATACCTCCAATACATTTAGATTCATTGCGGGACGTAATATAATTTACTGCCAACATTTTAACAATTGTTTGTAACAATAGAATACTAATAATATTACATTTTATATTGCAACGTTACCATCCACGTTTAATAACGTTACTGAGCAATATTTCAACATCATCATCATCATGTTCAGCCGCACATAGTTCACTGTTGAATATAGGCCTCTCCTATGGACTTCCAGAACGAACGATCAAAAGCAGCCCGCATCCAGCGCTTCCCGGCGACCTTGATGAGGTCGTCCTTCCACCTGGCCGTTGGCGGGACACATAGCGCGCAGAACAGATGGCCGATGAAGCAAAAAGTTCTGGAATGGCGACCGCGTACGGGCAAACGTGCTGAAGGACGCCCAACGGCCAGGTGGAGCAATATATATTTGTAAAGAATTTTCTTCTATCCCAACTTATTCTTATACCATCTAAGCTATTGCTGCGATCCAATAGAACTAATTTCTTAATAAAAAGCTAATACAAGGTTTTCAGGATTGGCACCAAGTTCAATTAACAATCTACCAGAAATTTGCCACCCGTTCCCTCTCTTCTTCTTTGATCTGACTAGGAATTGATATCGAAAATGAAAGTGACCTGTATAATTAATCGCCAAACTACGGAATACAATTCAATATACTGGTAACTATAGGATAATCACAATAATAATAACAGTGGAAATAGAAACATGTACTCAATTAAGCGCGAAGAAGTATGTCACGTAGTTTAGTAAATATTATAAACAAAATATGTCGTTATAATTTTGCTTAAAAGCAAAATATTAATAAATTTATTGAACGCATAAAGCAATAATGATAATAACGTTTGACGGCGGCAGCGGTACATAGATATGCCATTAAATTTTTACGGCGGTCAAATGTCATAAAATGTTTATTTTTATACGAGTATCATCGTTAACAGCAGCTCATAAACTCGAACACTTATTGGCAATGGCTTCTGTTATAATAGCACTTTTAATACAACTCTAAATAGGCAAGTGCAAACTCACTCAAGTTGATTGTTACATGATGGCAGTTGAGGATCATAATGTATAATAGGGTCGACATAATAATGTTAGGCCATAGCATAATAAGCGAAGGAAAACTGTGGATGGAAATGCCCACTTCCTTTTTGACACGATGAAACCCTATTTAGGACCATTGCACAGGGACTAATGGTGAAATTCTAAATGAACAGACTAAAATCTAATGGTTATTCAGTCACGAGAGCTCAGGAGTAGAAGACTCTGGTGTAAAGTAAGTCCTCAGAAACCTCGGCAGATGTGTGTTGCTTTTTATTCAGTTGGAGTTTGGTAACACTAGAACCTAGAGAGAGGCTATTCATTTCATAAGAATAATAATAATTGAAGACGCAGATAAGGTTTAATATAATACAACACTTACCATCTTGCAGCGTAGAGCAGACAATAGGAAATGAGAAAGGTCCGAATCCATAGTTAGAGAAGCCAGCAACTTTGACAGTGTAGTTAGCAAATTTGTGGAGTCCCTGAAGTCGCAACTCTGTCACAAGTGATGTAGCATTCAACCAATGGCGACCTGCAGAATTTGAATAATGATAGAGACGCAGGAGGTAAGGACCAAGTTTGTTTGGCAATATGACCGTCCGAATTGAAATAATGCTAATTTAAAGTTCTTGTTTTCCAGTTTGAGATGAGAAATCGTAAATAGGGATGTTAAATTAAGTTGTAATATTGTTTGTAACTGTATTAAGGATAACGAAATCATATTGAAGTTGGAAACGTTGCTTGCTACTGCCTTTTACATAAAACAGTAAACCATGAAGGCTTTCTTGTAATGAACTTTCTTTATTGTGTAGTTGTATTTATTTGTTATGTTTTTTTAGTTTATTTGTTACCCATGTAGTTTTATGTGAATTAATTAAATTACTGGATGTTTGTGATACCGTAGATGAGCGTGATATGACTTTTCTTTTTAAAAGCTGTAAAAGATCTGTATGATCAATACGGATTGTGATGCCAAATGAAATTAGATATTCGAAAACTATGTTATTTTTTCTTTATGGTAGATATGAAACTTCGGATATGAAAGAATTCACTCTGAGCATATAAACTTTTCTATGTCTAAACTATTTGATTCAAAGAATCAAACAATCAATGTTGTTTATTCAGTTTAGCCACATAAAGAGCACATATGAACGTCAAAATTTTGTTAAATAATGTCAAGAAATAGTTAAAATAATATTAAATAAAGTAAATAAATCATTTGAAAATATTAAATTTCGCTGATTCGGTAAGTTGGTTCTACTGAGAAGATACCACCAAGAAACTCGTTTCTTTTTTTAAACAATGTGGTTTTATTTAAAACAAATTTATATCGTGCGAGCAAGCAAAAAGATTAGGTTGACCATGCATTATTATCATTGAGGTATTTGTATACCTTATAAAATCCTTATTACAAAAAAAAAAAACACTTTTTTACTTCTATTTTAAACTTATTTAGTGGCATCTCAACCAGAAACCTTAGAAAACATTTTTATACTGTTGCCTACAAACGAATTAGTGTACCTAAGTCAGAGGTTTTTTTGAAGAGATCTAGGTTTTTGGATACATATAAGACATTTTTGTAAATGTATTGGCAAGCAACTGTTAAGATATTGATTTCTTTAAATATTTCTCTCAGCGAGTCACGCAATCGTATAGTTCGTTTCTGTAATATGAAAATAGTCTCAATATCGGCAGCTGAGTCCCAGACCATACGACCATCAGACCATACGACCTAACGCTATGAAAGTAGCTAAAATAAACTTATCGTGCCGTTTCATCATCAGTCAGTGACCTTATTTTCTAACCGTTCTTTCAGCTGACCTAAGTCTTTCTGCCAAGGTTGCAAAAATATGAGAGAGGCTGAGATACTTGGTAAATACTTCTGCCCACTCTCAAACACCAGACAACTCTGAAATCTCAAAATTATATGCAGTGTGTGCACGTTCTTCGTTCTTCAAACCTCATGCATTTTTAATGTTCCTTTATTTTGCCAGGAGTGAGCTCCATTGCTGCGGATGAATTTCCGCCCAATTCCCTCAGAAAAAAGACATTTCCAAACAAAAAAGTTAAATTAACAAATCTTCCATATTCAAAATTATTATTGATTAAAAAGTATCTAACACTTATCTTAACAAACTCGTTTAAATGAAGGCGGTTCAGATAATTGCAATTTTTTAAAATGATGGCCGTGTAAATCTGTCTACATCTTTGGTTGAACTCTTTTCGTTTTGTTTTCGTTAATTTAGTTTATACCTGTAGCCCATTATAAATCATGAACTTTCATCAATTAACTGCAGCACACACTCAAAAGACAGCATATACACACCCATTTAATACATAAATAGTAACGTATGACAAGCAATTATTTGCTCGAGTTTTTACAAAAATATGATGACTGACCTTGAGCTGCGTAAAGTACTGTATACCCGATGAGAGCACCAGCTTGTTTATGCGGTGGTATCGGCTGCCAACTTACGCGTAGAGCCGTCGATGACACACCTCCGCATTCCACCGATGATGGTCCTTCTTCAGGAGCTATGAGAGAAAAGTAAAGCGTATATAATTGCAGTACGGTTAGAAATATATCGTAAGAGGGAAATGGGATTAGATTTGCTCTTGGTAAGTAGTAAAACTAATCTTTTCAGTCTAAGTTAGGCGCACAATCTACGTCGCACAGCAATATCAAACAGCTGCTAGAGTAACAAGCAGAATGTCGTGATCTTATGACAAATTTCAGTACTGGCATGAAGAAATGCATTATAATGAGAGTTAAATTAATTATTGTTATAGTGATTGTATTTCATGGGTAACCAAGTTGTCACCCAATCATCTGAACCTCTAAACCATCTTTCCAAAGCCAGTCAGGTGCCAGGTCACTTGACTGTCTCTCAAAAGAAAACAGTCATGACAAAGACGTAATACATGTTAATAAACATTCATTATGTGAAAGGCTAATAAAAACAACAATTAGATCATTGCTATTTGTGTGTGAAGCATGTAACATCAGATTTTAACAAAAATAATAAGGAATTACAGAAAATATAAAGCAAACATTTTATTTAAATTCGTTGGTTACTCATATATGTATGCAGGACAGTAAAGTTGGGAGTGCTTAAAATAACAGAGCAATGATAATTAGTTTAAACTTCGGGTATAAGACAAACTTTCAAGAGCAACATCTTGAAATTTATGGCTTTCGCTCATAATAATGTAGGGTTACTAAATCAAGTTGTGAATAAATTTGAATTTAAAATTTCAAAAAGTCAACATTTACAACACAATGTCTTGAACATAGAGTACCCGTAGAACAGAATGTTACCTGGTTATAAAATAGTGAAACATGGACAATATAATTACTTGTTTAGCATTTAAGATGTTAGTAAAGGTATCTATATTAATCATAGAAGTATAACAACAGTGCTTATATCTTAAAGAAATTTCTTTCAGCAAATTAGCAAGAAGAGGAAAAAAAACTTTAATCGTGTATAATCATAGTGATAGAACATTATATTTATCCATACCACAGATTACCTAATAGTTGGAACCCATACGTATATGATCATGATTACAAAACGATATAAATACACAAACATCCTAACATAATCTATTAATAAATAAATTCGCCAATGCCTGTGTAAGACATTTTTGAACAGTTTATTAACTTATTCTGTTCAATTAGTACAACATAATGCATAAAGTGAAACTGAAAGTAGGTAAATATTTTAGAGTGGCAAAATTACGCACTCCTAAGGCTGGTAACATCTTTATAAGAGAGAAAACTAACCAGCCTAAATAATGGAAGACCTCGCTAGCAAATTGACCAAAATTTAACGAGAAACAAAGCAAAAGACTTAAGGCGGCAAAATGACGGGCGTAGGTTAAACATTTTCAAACTTTTCTCCTTAACAAAGTAGGATGAACGAACGAGATGAAATTCCGGCAAAAAATCTCAAGTCATAAAGGAAACTGCCAAGTAGCTGTGGACATAATGACCTATTTATTGTCTTCTAATAATAATGAATGATGAATAAGAGATTGAACATTTTCTGCTTAAACTTTTAAATGTCTGGTACTTGATATAAATTCATATTTGTTTGTATTAAACGTTTCATGGTCATTCATCATCATGATTGGACCCGCCTCTATAGTAATCCAATCTTAGTTGGATTGCGTTCAAGGGTCAGCAAGAGAATAGCCGGGCAGGGGTGATTGTGGTGGCGGCACTAATGGGACCGGTGGGTGTCACACGGTGCTGCGACGACAATCCTCTTTTGATGAGGCCGTCAAGCTGAGTGCCACCATTTATAACACGGTACGTGTAGGTAATGGTAACCCTCAATCCTGAGACCTTGCCTTCGGCTTATCATCAGGCGAAGTGAAGTCAAATAGACTTGTCCTATAAATAAAAAAATAAAACCCGCTTGTGCCAGAGCCTCATCCGTTAATCATCAGGCTATTTGAGAGGTTGGCTTGATTCCGTATAGGTCTCGGTGTCTCCAATCAATACTCACTGCTAGTAACCAAAATAGATACAACAAATAAGTAATTCGCTAAGTAAGAGCGTTTTCACACTCATCCGATATCCGATATCGGAGGAAGTATGAGATATGTATCTCTCTTTCACATTGTCCGGCCCGATATCGATTATCGGAGCCAACACCACTGTTTTGGCCCGATATCGGAACACAAAGAAACTAAAACAGCGACAAGCCATTATCGAACTTAATGACATTTTCTGAATTACATGTCTTTTCGCTTTAATTGATGACGCTGATCACGAATACAAGAAAAAAACTCGATACCATGTCATGTCAATAAGGTCGAAAATTGCTTTCTTTTTTTCACTCCTAGCCTCCCTTACTAGTCTGTGCTATCGAGCAAATGGCCGTATCGGGCCGTAATTATCGGATAAATGTGAAAACAGCACAAGGTGTTGGCTATCGGATGTCGGCTATCGGCGTCCGACACCGATATCGGATATCGGATGAGTGTGAAAACGCTCTAATGGTGAATGAATTCTCTAGTTCCACTAGTTTACTCCTCACTCCAATATTTATAAATGCGTTATAATCTTGCGCCCGATTTGAATCATGGTCATATCACACATTACATTTATACCGGTCTATGAATTATTGAGCTTAAATGAATAATGCCGAAACGTATTAACTTGATGAGTTATTTACATATATATTAATTAATAATTACTCTAGTTTTGCATTGTAATTGTGAATTGGAAATGCTTGATTTGGTGATAATTTTCAGCAGATAAATGACCATCAAGAATCCATACTAATATTATAAATGCGAAAGTAACTCTGTCTGTCTGTCTGTATGTTACGCTTTCACGCCTAAACCACTGAACCGATCTTGATGAAATTTGGTACAGAGGTATATTAGAGCTTGAGAACGGACATAGGCTACCTTTTATCACGAGAAAGGGGGTTTAAGGGGGGGAAATAGGGGATGAAAGTTTTTATGAAAGTTTGTCATTTCTGAAGATATCTTAATGAAATTTGGTACAGAGGTAGATTAGAGCTTGGGAACGGCCATAGGCTACCTTTTATCGTGAAAAGGGGGGTAGAAGGGGGAGGGGGGAAGGAGAATAGGGCTATGGGATTAAAGTTTCTCATCTTACAATGGCAATAAATACTAAGAATTTCTTTTAAGATGCCCTTATGAAATTTGGTACAAAGGTGAATTAGAGCTTCGGAACGGACAAAGTCGAGTATCGAACCAAATACAGAAGCGAGTGGAGAGGCGAGTACAGATTGTGATTGGGACGAGTAAATAGGCGTGTGAAGGTCGAAAGTCGAGTAGAGTCGACTACAGGGGCGAGTAGTTATGCAACTAGAGAGCCAGTGGAGAGGCGAGTATAGAAATAAAATAGAATGCAGTAAAGGGTTGAGTAGAGAGGCGAGTGGAAAGACGAATGTAGTGGCGAGTAGATATCGAATAGAGAGTTGAGGAGAGGTGCAATAGATAGGCGAGTGGGAAGAGTTAAGTAGAGAGGCAAAAAGAGAATCGAATGGATGGGCAAGTAGAGAGGAAAGGCGAGTATAGAGAAGAGTACAAAGTCGAGTAGAGAGGGGAACAGAGAAGTCAGTAGAGAGTCGAGTATAAATTCAAGTATAGCGGCGAGTAGAAAGTCGAGTAGAGAGTCGAATATAGAGGCGAGTAGAAAGTCGAGAACAGAGGTGAGTACATAGTCGAGGACAAAGTTGAGTAGAGAGGCGAATTTAATGCTCAACAGCGTCGGATCAACGCTAAGCGATAACCGACATTCACGCGGGCGGAGCCGCGGGCAACAGCTAGTTTATAGATAAATGGTAGTTTTAGAGTGATCAATCAATTGAATTTGACCTTTCCAAATAGTCTAGTAACAAAATTTTCGTGTTTCGTACAGTATATCATGGACCTATAAAATCAATTAAACAAAAATCACATGTCATCTATAAAAATCTTTTTGATGAATAAACATTTATTCTCTGCAAAGTATGCTAGCCTATAATGAATTTTATTTATGGTTACTGGGCCTTTTAGCGTTCCTAAACTTCGAGTTAGAATATTCTATCCTACAGTGGAAGAAAAAAATGTATGTATGGCTTCAGTATTCTAATAAACTGTGCTGCAACTTACTTAGAACCGATATCTAGTGAAGACCCACCATCTCTAACTTCATTACTTTTGCCTAGGATAATGTACACAAGAATAAAAAAGGTTTCCTTCCTGTTAATGTTGTTGACATTTAACAACCTTTTCAACAGAGCTAAACAAAGGGTCAAGTGACTAAAATTATGCGGCAGTC
The DNA here is from genome assembly GCA_949126895.1 of Eilema caniola. Classification (NCBI taxonomy): domain Eukaryota; kingdom Metazoa; phylum Arthropoda; class Insecta; order Lepidoptera; family Erebidae; genus Eilema; species Eilema caniola. Next base: position 5,781,434 of record OX421460.1, on the reverse strand, counting down.
AGAAATTTTAGTACTTTAGAATTTTTAATGGGCAACACAAAATTATTGAAGTGCTTTCGCGTATTTAGGTAGCATATTGTGACTAAAACAAGATACTCAATATTTCTATAATTATTATTTACTTTTTTTTAACTTTACCGTACATAGTAACGTCAAACTCGTAAAGAAATATTCTAGCTTATATACTTTTCTATCATTGAATCGGCTATTCGGCGCTATTATGTAAAATGACGTATGGTTTAGGTAATTTAGGGCCCAGTTATGCACTAATACTAGGAGAAATTGTAAATTTTAATGTCCAATCATACATCAATTATTGTCATAATATAAACATGCAATAATTATGTAAAATGGAGTTGATGCAGTCAGTGTTCTCTAAACGTCTAACATATTTCGAAAGCCGCAATGTAAAGTTGTAAACCAATGTACCATGAAAAATATGCTTAAATAAATTCAGTCAGAATACTTTTTCTTTAATAAAGGTTCTCAAAAGATGTAGAGGCTAAGAGTAATTATAATAACAACATAAAAGTTTCGAATGCTAATGTACGCGATAAAGCTTTACGAGAATAAGTTTGTTCTGGCAAAGTTTTCACAATTTACATAGTTTATGTAAGATAAAATTCTGCAGAACCTGCTATGAACGGCGTGATAATGTTCGCGAAGGGCATTAGCTTATCAGCGTTGGCTAATTGGAGATTTAGATTGTGGAGTTTATACAAAGAAGTAACTACAATCAAAGAGTGATTAATAGCTAAGAAAATATACTACATCAATTTTTTATGATTTGTATTGCAGAATTGCAGAAATGATTTTAACACAAGTAGTTGATTTTGTTACGAACAATGGGTTCACTGTTATGAATAAATAAAGGAAATCCAGTAAACTTAGTATAAGGAAACAAAAAAATTAAAGAACATTTAAATAATATAATTTTGTGCTCACCTCCTTCTCTTGTATCTTGAAACAAGGGAACTGAATATGGTCCTGAACCAGCACTATTAAATGCTGCTACCGACACAGCATACCTAGGTAACATCAGTGTATCATTAGCTGTGTCTACCAGAACTAATTTTAAAAGCTAGTAGCAGTTTGGCATGAACTTTAAACACATTCTTTACTATTATAGAATTTACCGGAAGATTTTCATTTCTTTTTCATCTTCATCATTCGCTCCTTCAATCATAACGAAACATTCAATCATTCATTAAAAAAAATACTTTGGACAAATATTTGATCATATAGTGCCGACTTTTTTATAGATTAGGTATTGATACAATTTATTTTAATGTTATTTGCCTACGAAATTCCCGCGAATTTAATGATAGAACCTTATTTATTCTGTCAAGATAAGCAATGTTAAATAAGATAGGTACATATTATATCTGGCATTTTATTTAAGTACAATGACTTCGCTAGCTTGTTAACTATTTCGCAAGCAGTATGCAATATTACTTCAAGCTACTTATTTTTTAAGTTAATTTGCCCTTGATATTGTAGGTAGTAAAAAATAATATTAATTTACCAACCTGACTCCTTTAAGTAGCCCAGTAATGATGGTTTCTTGTTTGGCGTAAAGAGATGTAGTTTTTATTGTCTTATCAGCCGTTTCATCTGTTTCTACAATAGTAAAATAAAATTATTCAATTATTGTAACTAATATAATGGTAATACATTATGATTTATGAATATAAATATCAATAACTGTTATTTGAGTCTGTTTTCTCAGGTTGAGGTTTTTTTGCTAAACTAGTCTGGATTTTTTTTAACTTGACGTTTTGTATTTGCTGTCTTAATGGTCTATGCAGAATAAATGATTTTTGACTTTGACTTTAAGTCAATGTAGGAAGAGATTGACCAATATCATTGAGTTCTTTAAAATAAAATCAATAAATAAACAAGAACATGTAGCAATTAGTATGCTAACTTTTTCTATAAATTTGACTTCCCGAATTGAACCCATGACCTTGTAAGAATATTATAACCAACTGAGCTATCTGAACACGTTCTGGATATCTGAGATCAAATTTATCAAACATAACATTTTCTTCAATCTGAAGATTTTATTGTTAACTTTGATCTTAACTTAAGAGATAATATAGCTATAAACATAGTAAATAATAAACAGGGTGGAAGATTTTGACCTTACTTGCAGGAGGAGTACTCTAAATACTGGAGATAGCGAATTTCACTCGAAGGAAACATTCCTTAATTTGAAAAAATAAATAAAACGATTCAAAAGTTTGCCAGGTAAGCTTAAAATCTTCCACCCTGTATATTAAAGCTATAATAATAATGAGTTTAGGCTTACATGTTTTTGTTTACCTTTTACTCCTGTCATCTGCGGGATGGCTTTCACTCGGTAGCCCAATATAAGCCCATTGTGACTATCAGAGAGTGGTGGCAACCATCGCACTTTGAGCTCTCCTGGTGACTCTGTTTGTTCTAGTTGGATTCCAAGCGGTGGAGATGAAGGTGCTAGTGAAAAATATTGACAAAATACAAAGGAGATTTGGAATAAACAAAATAATTACGTTAATAAAAATATTGTTGTTGTCTCAAATGAAGGGTGACTACAAGCAAGCTCTACAAGAACTGACGCTTATGACGCTTAACATTTGGTAAAAATTTGTGTGTAAATGTTAAAAATAAATTACTCAATTACAATATTTAAGCCTGTCTCTTAAACTAGGGTATCATAAGAGACAGTGTACGCTTCAAAAATAAAAAATAAATAATTAATGTGCCGTATGTTCTTACATATTTTCAAGAACTCACTTGCAGCATAATAAAAAATAGATTTTTTTTTTCACTGAGCTTGGTATCCTCTCTATTTATACCAATGGAATATATATCATCGTCTAAATATAATAATTGGTATAGTAAAACATTTAGTTACAAAATCGCCTGGTAAATATTAAACAGAACATTATTCATGAAATACAACTATAATATAGTCAAATGTAACATGAAACATAGCAATCATTAAACATAATCACTGACGATATTGCCAACTGTACCCATCTATAACGCTAATAACGATTATGCGGTCAATAATTTGGCTGCCAACTTTGGCAATTATGTCGATATTCGTCGTGTATTATTCGCTACAGCAGTTTATGAAACCCTTGTTAAATGCGGGCCAGTACCCACATAGGTACTAATATGTATTTAGGACGAGACATCGAGTATTTAAGAGAAGTTTTTTTTCTAACCACATTTTGCCTCTTTTTATATTACTTGTTAGTTGTATTTACTGATAGGGATTTATTAGATATTGAATTAACTTAGGATAGTTCACAAAAGAATACATCAAGACATAGATTGATAGCATTTGTCTCCTTACCTTCTTCAGTAGTAGTGAATCTGACTGGAGATGAGTAATGGCTCAGATCAGCTTGGTTACCGGCGGCTACTCTTGCAGTGTAACTGGTTGCCGGCAATAACTCTTCTACTTCCAGGGTATGACGTATTTCATCTAACCTGTACGGTAATGTTAAAACTTTACAGAATCCTATTAATGTTATAATCTTGCTGTGAGTATTGATGGATTTGTGCTTGTGGGTGTGTGTAGACACATGGGAGTGGTCTCACATACACTGTCAACGTAGATAGCGACATAAAATGGAAATACAGTATTTATTGAAATTGCGATGTTTATCGTGTTACTTATGACGTTAATATTTTACACACGATTTGATTGCTTTATTGTTTTATCTATTGGTATAACTAACTACGGGCTTCTGCGGTGCCAGGTTTTACTGACGGACGCGTATATATATCACACGATGCGCAGTCCGTGAGAACTCCTTACGTAATCATTGATTTAATGTTGCGTAATTTACAATGAAAGAAAACTTTAAAGTTTGGTTTGTTGTTTTAGGCAAGAATGTTCGTCAAATTATCTTTACGCCGAAATTATTATCAGAGAAATATAATATTTCCCACTGCTAGAAGAATGTTGAGTGAAAATGAACATAAGTAAGGAAGAAAACAATTACTTTCATGAAATACTTTGCATAAAAACTTATTATAAGAACAACAAAATTACACTTGAAACTAAAGCTGCCGTGATTATTTTGCTACTGTTCATGATTTGCATACTCATGCAAATATAATGGGTAGGTAAGCAAGTTTTGAATGATAAAGAGATTAGAGACTGTGGAAGTAACTTAAAAATACGTTTATATAGAATAACTAATAGTAATGCCATCCCCTTCTTTGTGTCAATGAGTCACTGTTTGTCAGTGACTTTATTTAAATCATCTTTAGTATAGCTAGGAAATAACGATCACGAAACCAAGTGCGACATAATATACCCAATTTACCCAAAAAAGTAATTGTGATATCACACAGATTTTCAATTTAAGATTATTTAGACATTATTTATGAGAATATAAGATATAAAATAAAAGAATCTACACGGACGTTTACAAAAACTAGGACAACTAATTGTGTGCCACCAACTCTAGTATATTATACTACTGCACTTGAATAGAGAACAAAAACGACCTGTGTATTTACACTGTACTAAAGGTTTATTTATTATTTTTTGTATAAAGGAGGTGTCCGTTGGGGTTGCCGTAGTCTAGCAAATACTTCTTATTTTTAAAATTGTACTATTACTAACACAAGACAGTAAGCATGCCTGAAGTATTTCCTCAAATTCAAAATCTGCAACAAACTTAGTGTTTTTTTTAAAATCAAACAATTAAACTAACAACAATTTACCTGGTAATGTTGATAACTCTGGCACTGTTCCAAGATAATCTCTGACTATTGGTGATTTGCAGACTGTAGTACTGAGCAAGAGTCCTGGTCGTATCCCTCCAAGATAACTTCACTGACCTGCTCCTTATTGAGTCTACTGATAAATCAGTTGGTGGCATGGGCGGTTCTGAAAGATAAAGTGTACTAGAATATCTACTTCATATTTCATGAATTTCTAGTAAATATCTTAAAATTAACGGTTAAAGCACAACTGTATGAAAATCAAGGGCAATATTAGATACGACATAAATTATACTGTGTGGTATTGCGTATAAAACATTAGATTCATTTTTGTATTTTTGCTCCACTTACTTACCTAATATTTTAACAGTAGGTAAGTATTTATATATATATATATAATATAGTTGACATTATTAAACTAAGGCAGATCTTCGGGTAGCTCATATCTAGCTTAGTAGTGTCATTTTTATTTTATTTATACATCCACGTAATATCTGAAGTGCTCAGATACTGAAGTGGCTTGAAAAATAATTACTTATTGAAAGTAATAATTTTTGAATAAAATAAAAGTAATAATTTAGGTGTAAATATTTGAAATTTATTCTGCAGATAAGGAACAGATCATATATTACATTGAACGCTATTTATAATTCGATTGTACGTAGGTACTCAAGATCTACGAGTATGCATAATATAGTCATAAAATAAATTTCTCAGCAATTGCCGTTACCGAATGTATTTCTAAGACGATATCAGCACACTCTATGATGTGTAATTACCAAATTTAGTAAGAGGACGGATCCGAATGTCGCAGTAACTTAACCTTTACCAGTTACTGCATAAATATTATGATGCTGATACATTTGTTTGTAGCTTTCTGTTGTAAATTTGATTATATGACAAATATACGCACTAAAGCATATTGAGCCGCAATTAAGATTATGCTAAGTCACGATACTATACCAATAATTAAAATTTCTATGCGGTGCGAAACAAATTATAGTAGCGTTTTCACACTGTCCGATATCTGATATCCGACATCCGATATCGTAGGAAGTCAAATATCTGACATATTATGTATCTGGCGTGGTTTACTATTGTTTGACAAAAAACGTATGACATTTCGCAAACATTTTACTTTAAAAAATTGTTTGATAAATAAAGGTTTTGCATGTATCACATAGAAAATATTTCAATTGTTAAAATTTTATTTTAAAAATGTTCATTTGACCAAATACAGTCAGTTAACAAACCAAACAAGCATAAACCACGCTTGTACACAGTAGGCAAGCAGCATGTAGCAAACATCGTTTCTGTCACAGCTCCGGCGCTGCGGGGCTCACGAGCTTGTCGTCGCAGATGGTTGTAATGCCCACCAGCGGGCTTTATAACCACCTGCTCCTCAGCTTGTGGGCCGCCTCACCCCTCCGCACCTGCGCGGGCTCAAATAACACTCTAGGGGTAGGCCAAACAAGACCACGTGAAGTCGGATTTGCAGAGATTCATTTCTGTCAATAACTTTTGACTATTCAAGCCAACAATTGAAAGGTAAAACTTGCTCTGCCAACTAACATGTTTAAAAAATAATCAATTTGTAAAATGATGTTAAGGCATAATGAAAATTTTCCAAATAAATATTTTGTCTAATGAGTAGTTTATAAAACAATGTTTGTAAAATGATAAGTTTATCAACTATTATTTTGTCAAACGTTGTTTGTCAAATGAAGATTTGTCTTTCGTTTTTTGTCAAATGATTGGATACCCTCTTTCACATTGTCCGCCCGATATCGGGTATCGGAGCCAACACCACTGTTTTGGCTCGATATCGTATCACAAAGAGACTAAAACAGCGACTGCAAGCAATTTTCGACCTTAATGACATTTTCTTAGTTACATGTTATGTGAAAACAGCACAAGGTGTCGGCTATTGGATGTCAGCTATCGGCGTCCGACACTGATATCGGATATCGGATGAATGTGAAAAAGCTCCAACACTCACCGGGATATTTACCATGTTGTTTATTTGTACAGAGTAACCGATATTTCGGCGCTGTTTTAAGTGCTATGGTCACGGTGTCCGTTACTCAATACAAATAAACAACATGGTAAATATCCTGGTGAGCATCACACTACTAATGCGAATGACCACATATTTTCCTATTTTACAAATATTTGAAATGTATTTTAAATACTATTTCTATCATCATCATTATCATCATCATGCCCCTGCCCTTATCCTAAGTCATTTGTTCATCTCTAGATGCAGCCATCTCGATATTCACTCCCTTCTTAACCATTTATCATCTTTATTGTCACAAATACTATTACAATAATGACTTTAATTACTTCACACACATTAATTACTTCGTGGACAATAGTGTGGGTTGTGCGTTTTTATTTTAATAACCTAGTTTTTAAGAATTTTTTGTAACGCATAACTGTTTTTTGTCCCTAATAAATAAAATAAAAAATAAAAATAAAATTAGTTAGGATATTAATTATTGGACTTATAATTTCAAAATTTTCATTTGGAATAGAAAAGACCCGTAACGATTATTATTATATTAATGAAAACCAGTAATATTAAATAATATAAGAGAAAGTATAGATATATTCTCATCGTTTATTGTCAATCTGTACTTCTATGCTATTATTATGTTGGGTGAGTTTGAGACGTTGTAATGGGTAATCTCTGAATCTACTAAGCCGATTATGAAAATTATTTTTATAATCAATAACGATGATGCCAAAACTACTGGATGGTATTTGATGTGGTTTAATTTTTGTGCAAGGGCTTGGTCAGACTTAAAATCTTACGTTTGTTTGATTGAAATCGGTTGAGTAGAACCGGAGATAAGAGATTGAAGCGGGCGGAACCGTAGGAGGAAGGTTGAATACCGCAGTGTCCATTCAGAGAAATATCCTTATTAATATAAAATATTTAACATTGGGAGAGGCCTAATTACATCATTGGACGGTGTATGTAAAAAATTATATGAACGTTTTTTTGTGACGTCGTAGTATGTAATAGTCACATCATTTACTATTTTAGGTTGGGTAGATGATTAAGTTAAATGAAACCGCTATATTAAGCAAAAGTTATCACTCTTTAAGTATTCTTAATTTTATAACTTCAGCTAAATATTTTTTTAACAACAGGGAAATACTCAATTTTACTTACCCAATATAGTTAGATGTACACTAAATACGTCAGCTCCAAACGGGTTGCCAGCTCTGCACTGATACAAAGCACCATCACTTGTCTCAGTTTGCATTAATTCTAATAAGCTTGTCATTCCATCATCAGTTTTAGCTTCAGATATTTTAACTCTAGGAGAAAGAGTGACTTTGTTAAAAACAACAGTGTAAATATTATTAAAAGTTTTCATTAATTCAGGTTTACAAGTAGTAAACGCGAAAATCTATTCGTCGTATTTCTATAACTTTACACGCACAATGTTCAATAGTATCAAACATAAGTTCAAGAAATATTATTATTTACAGAGTTTAATAGTTATACTTTTTTTTTTTTTTTTTTTTACGTGCGGGATATCCCCACGGATACCCACTCCTCCGGAGCCGGAGGGGTAGGTTATGTCGGACTCGAACCGACTAAACCGCACGCCGTCTGTGGGTCGTAGTGCTAGGCCGAAGGTGAGGTTGTCTTGCGACATATCCCTCGCACCCCGGCTGACCCAGGGCCATCCCTTTCGGTCTGGCCCTCCTCGGGAGGTGGGGACCACGCCGTCCCCGACTCAACCCCGGTGTGGGGAGGCGCGCAACGTCCTACGATGCGCGCCGCCGCCGTGGCCTGCTTCGGCTAGGGTGACGGGCGGCTCCACCCGTCACCCTCAGGCCCGCGCTCATGGGGGGCGGAGGTCGGTTAGCGCCCTCCGACGCCCAAGCTGCCTTCGGGCGCGTGCAGCGATGTCCGCGAGTCTTTCTCGCTCATCGCGCCGCGCCCGTCCCGCTGTCTCCTTCGCGAGCATGACCTGCTCGCAGAAAGAGGCGCTGGCCGCCCACGCATCCGCGCAGCGGACCATCGCCGCGAGCAGGGTGGAGAGCATGAGCACTCTCACCCCCAGGGCCTGCACAAGCTCCCGCCTCGGCGCCTCAAACGCCGGGCACTCGGTGAGCGTGTGCAGCCCCGAAATAGTTATACTGTACATTTTACAATATTCTTTATTTAAAGGTAAGCAGTGGAGCTTGTAACACATTCATTAACACCGTTAATGTAATAAAATAAATAAATATTCCTCAACATTTCACACAACACTATCTAGACCCATGGTAAGCATAGTTTAACTAGCTTGTGTTTTGGAATCTAGAATGCGGATAAACATACTTACAGTCCGTCAAATCTAAGAAGTACCGTTTGACAGTTCTGACAATTGAATTATAGGGATGGGATGAAAAAATCGATTACTATAATATCCGAACTTTAAGAGATCGATTACTATAATATCCGAATTTTAAGAAATCAATTGTTATAATTAAATAAAAGAAATGTTTAGGATATTTTTTTATTCACTACTAGTACTAGTATCGTCGTCTTCGTCATCATCGTCATTTAAATTAATGACCAGTTGATTGTCCATTACATTATCAAAGTGTACGTCTCTTTCGAAGTCGTCCATTATTATTTTCTTTGTTTTTTGTACTACTTTACTCCAATCTTCCTGTGTAACTTGGGCACATGCTTCCTTTAATAAACCTTCCATTTTCTTGACACTGAAGGGTGGTTTTGTGTTGTGTCTTGCTGCATAACCTGTAAAACAATAATGTAACTATTTGATAGCAGACGAAAACCATTGTTTAAATTATAAATGTTAGAAGTACTCGTGTTATTATTATAATATTATAAAATATTACCTTTAACTTGGGCCCAAATCAGTTCAATGGCATTATATTGGCAATGGTACGGAGGAAGTCGTATGACTTTGTGCCCGTGCTCTTCGGCCAATTGGTCAATTACATATGTCGGTTTTGGTGGTTTATGCAATTTCACTAACTGTAATAATTCAGCTTTTAATAGTGACATGTCGGCATCCACTCCTTTTCTTTGCAGCCATGCCACCAAATCTGCTTTCTTATTGGCTGACGTAGGTGCTTTATCAATTTGCACAGAGTGGTATGGGGCATTATCCATTATAATTGTGCTGTTAGGAGGGATATTCTGTAATAAATTTAAGAACCACTCTCGGAACCTTACTGCGTCCATTTCTTCATGATACTCTTTAGTGCTTTTGGATTGGAAAGCTAATAAAGAGTTTTCCACGAAGCCTGTAGACGCTGACCCAGCATGGCATATTATGAGGCGTCCACCTTTTCCTATCGGCACCTTCGAGCACGAAGCTTCAGAATCATCAGTCCATGTTTTCGGCACAGAATGGTTGGAATTTAGCCAAGTTTCGTCCAAAAATATTACATTATCCCAGTTTATAATTTGTTTAACTTCGCGCAGGAATGTTAGTCGCTGCATAATTATGTCATGTCGCTCCATAACAATTTTTCGTTTGTCAACTTTTTTGTATCTGAAGCCAATTCCTGTTATTACCGTTCTCAACGACTCTATGCTTCCCTTATACAGCCCGGCATCTTTTAAAGTTGCACATAACTTTGCCAATGTTGGAAATTCGCCTCTTGTAAAATACCCGTATATATGGTTTCTAATAGCATGACTATCGAATTCATCGATGCCTGTCACAGGTTTATTTCTTTTTCGTTTTTTCGGTGTGTGAAGTACGTTACTGTCACTCCCCGAAGGCCCATATTTTTCACTTAATATTTTGCCAACGGTGCGGCTACCAATACCGAGAGCTTCACCGACGCGATCCCGAACTTGTGAAACTGGCAGTAGAAGTCCACCATTTTGAGATTCACGCTCAAAATACTCGTGTAATTTCACCACCAATTCACGAGCCTGGCTGTTCAAAGTACGTCCTCTTTTCGACATTATTAATAAACACTTGCTTAGTTCGGAGTCCAGTATAAATATTGCCAAGGTAAACGGATAAAGAATGATCAGTCCAGAAAAGTAATAGCCAAGTCCCAAATTGTAAAACACAAACGAGAAAGCAAGTACGCGCACAGTCAGCTTCCAAGATGGCGAGAGACTGCTGACGCCGAACCGACCGAGCGGACCGCGTGCGCTTGTAGTTGGCAGTGTTGCCAGAAAAAAAAAATTGTAGAGACTTGGACACCTGCGATTTTGCCTATTGACCTAAAAATAATTAAATTAATTTATTTTAGGGTATCTGTGTATTCAGTGCATTATGCGGTCGCGCAGTAACGTCGTTAATTTATAACATCAGGCAACAACATTTTTATGAATGGGTTCTACATACCTTATTTTTATTAGTTTTAGACGTAGAAATAAGACTTAGAAGAAAAAATTGTAATTGTAAAATCAATGGATGTGCTTGTTAAAAATTTGTTTATTTCTCTGTAATATGCAAACCCATACTATCATACACAAAAATAAATGTAAAAAACACTATCCCTGACTCCATTTACTATTTCGACAGCGTTAGTGCGAGAAACCCCGACTTATTTGGGCGCGAAAATCAAAAATCGACAAATCGCTTTCGACATCTTTTTAAAGAAGCAAATATATTTGATTTATAAATACGTATTTTTGATGAATGGGTTTTATCTCATATTTTACGATTACATAACTATTTAGTTATGTAATCGTAATATGTGAGATAAATCCCATTCACATGAAAAAATATTTGTTTGGTTGTCAAGTGTAATTTGTAAATAATACATTCGATTTTTCGTATATGTAAACGATTTTTTTGCATACAAGTGTATCCGAAGAGTCGCAACACTACGTGCAGTGACCTAACTACGTAACTTTGTAATGCGGTCAAGAATATAACTATTAGAAATTATTTACTGTGTAAATATGTGTTATTTTGCTTTGTTTGAAAGTTTTCAATTACATTTAGATATTAAGAATTGTACATTTTTAGATACAATAATGAAATCTTTCTAAATTCATGGTTTTATGAAAAAGGTTATCGAAACTGAATAATGTACGTATGAACAAAGTTGTTTCGGTTTGAAAAATATGAAACGTCAAACGGTACCTCTTAGATTTGATGGACTGTAGATACTTCTTTTTTTGTAAATACATATATATTTTACATAGAAACACCCAGACCAATGCAAATATACATATTCATGCATAAAAATATTTGCACTGAGCGGTGATCGAAACCGCGCCTCCTGCGTAGCGGCCGCGTTCACTACCGCCACGCCACGGAGGCTGTACATCTACTAAATGATGTACATCTATTAAAGTAATATGCTGAATAAATTCTCTTTTACTATTTACCTTACCTTTGTGTTAGCGGATTAATAGGTTTTCCGTTCCTTGTCCACATTATCCTAATTGGATCATCACCTTTAGCTTGACATTCAATGGTAACATGCTGACCAAGTTTTGCAGTCATATTCTTTGTCATGATGACAAATGATACAGGTTCTAGAAAAGATTTTTCAAATTACACTTTAATGTCTTAAAGGTGGCTAAGACATACTGAATGCGTAAGGCGACGGATCAGATAAAATGGCGCACATTCATGGGTGATGCCGATATCCAGCAGTGGGCTGCGCTGCGCTAAATGGTTTCATTGATTGTATTAAAACTCCCTTAGAGAGTGATTTTTTACAGCTACAAACATTAAAGTCATACCTCTTTCCCTTTGGGATTGCCCGAGACTTACCAATAACTTACCATTAACTTACCAATAGGCGAGGTAACAGTAACGTTGACGTGACTATCTAAATATATATAACTCAAAGGTGACTGACTGACTGACATAGTGATCTATCAACGCACAGCCCAAACCTCTTGACGAATCGGGCTGAAATTTGGCATACAGGTAGATGTTATGACGTAGGCATCCGCTATGGAAGGATACCTTGGGGGTAGAAAATAGGGGATGAAAGTCTGATGAAACTTTGTCAATTTTAAACAGATCGGGCTGAGACTTTGCATGCATAAAGCACTATGTTGACTCAGCACTAAGCGATTATCGACATCAACGTGGACGGAGCCGCGGGCAACAGCTAGTTATAAAAATAAAACAAAGATAGATTGTGCTAGCAAGTCACGAGTATCCACAACCACAACCTTTTACAAGAATGTTCTCAATGGAAACCTACAGAAAATTTGATCCACGACAAAAATAAATTAGAAATTATTTTATAAATATTGAAATGTTCGCATAATAAATCTAAAGTTTCTCAAGAAAATACACTGTTTATTTGTTTAAACTGAGGCACTTAACTAAACGTTTACCTAATTATGTATGCTTTGATATCTTCAATTTGCATACTTGAAAGGCGTAATGGAAGAAAAAGAAAGTTATAAAAGATATGCATCGTTCCAGTCAGTAGAATCTATTGAGTAAAGGTATGAGACCTACGATTGGACTTTGAACTTTTGGTACCTCGTTGATATTCACCTTATACTAAAATTTTATTTAAAAATGATTAATTTTCAGTAACTGTTCCAATGGTTATCTCATTATTGTAATGACCTAAGACCTTATTTCGGCTTGTCTAGACATTAAAGCTGATTCTGCCATTTTACTCTTTTGGGATCCTGCCTTTTGGCAAAATATGTTTCGTCAAATTTCACTTCGCAAAAAACTTACCGCATAGTTTCATTTCCCAAAAGAATCGTTAGCAAATTTATATTTCACATTTTAATCACTTGGACAAATATTCATTTGGCAACTTTTTACTTGCTCAATTTTTATTAAGTCAAATATACATTAAGAATGCTTTATTTTGTAAAAAATATTATATTTCAAAGATAAGTTCTTTTAAATTATAATTTTAAAATGATTAAAAAATTAGAGGTTAGGGTAGGTTAGAAAGAGGTAGGTTAAGTTAGGTTAGAACTGTGACCCCAACAGAGCGCGAGCCAATCGAGTATGCCGCGGCAGCGGCTCGCCAAGCGCCGGCGAATTTCATATAGGTTACGTAGGCTAGATCAGAACTTCTAGAAAAGTGGGTTAGGTTAGGTTAAAACTGTGACCCCAACAGAGTTCGAGCCGAGCGAGCGAAGCAAGCGTGAGGCGGCAGCGGCCGGCGAAGCGCCGGAATTGATTTGCATAATAATAATAACTCTTATGTAAATCATATGATATACAATATTAAGAGCGTGTTATGCCAAACCATATTTGACTACCTAATAATTGGTGAAATGGAACCATGCCATGTAATTATTTGTTAATGCCAAAAATAGTATTGCTAACTCTATAATTCCAAAAAGTTGTTTTGCCCAATGAAAATTTGGGAAACATACTTTGGCATGTGACACTTTGGGGAACGATTTTTGCCAAACATTAGTAAACCGATTATTTCGACCCTTTACTGCTTTTGTAGGGTTATTTACCTGTAAACATTTCAAACAATATAACATTACATTTTATACAGTTGTGTTATTATTGTAATTAGTAATTGTATAATTAAACTTAAAATCATTCATGATTGTAATACCTATACACAATACTAATAATTAATATTTGATTGAGATTGAAGGTATTTAATAACATATTGGTAGAGAGTTCTTATCAAGATCATGAGACCTATTAGTCCCAATTACTCGAAGTCAATTAACTGTACGTCTGTTTCCTTATTTTTGGTTATTATATTTGTAGGCGTAATTAATTGCTTTCTTATTGATTCGGTCTTTGTTTTTAAAGTCTAATGTCAAAGTTACAGTTCAAATTTTGCCGCAGAAGCCAGAAAGAAGTAAATTTTCATCGTTGATTCTCAAATTTCTAACCCTTGCTTTTTGATAGCTGTTTGCTTGGGTAAACTAGAATCGGAACGTATGTAACTCATTTATTCAGTATTAACTTTAAGTCAGAATATACAATACATTCTGCATTCTGTGCAATTTGAGAGGTATCGAAAACCCTCGCATCGTTTCTTTTCGCTTTTATTCTCTCCTCAACCATAGGTAAAAAAGTGGGATCATTTTCATCCGCTGGTATAGAAATTAAAGTGAAGTGAAGTACGTTGTTTGCTTTTTGCTTCCTACTTAGAACCAAATAATCACTGCGAGCGACAAAAGTAACTATTTATGGCCAAAAAGACAAAAGAAGGAAAATTTTGAAATCTCTGTATTTAGACTAGACTTAATTTGACCGTAGACAGTACCTAGGACGTTTCCTTTTGATTAAGATACGACATTTTAAGTAATTATATTAATGTACCCAGAAACTGTAATATATTCATTGACATTCAAAGATCATTATTTATGTACGTTAACTTTACGGCATGGCGACGATTACATTCTGGAGTCTCAAGATTTATGACAAAAGGAAATTATGTTAGTGGATATTATTTGACATCTAAGCTAAATTACTATGTCTTTAAGAGATATAAGACTTGATATTGAAGTAACTTTGTAGATAGTTAATACTTCAATACTAAACTACTCTTCATAAGTTTTCTAAGGCAGATATCTAAAATAGCCCTAGGCGTTGACTAAAATGACAACGGGAAGACAAAAAATCATTGGACAGAAATGATCTTTGACTAGCGAACACCATGCAAATTATATAAATTGAGTTACTTACAATAATGGCAAAACTCCCAAAAAGTCTGACAAATTATTGAAGACTGTGAGGAGCATATAATTTATCAAGTATTTTTCAACCACCGTCATATCTTACTTACAATACTTTACATAAATCCTATTTAAGTTCCTCTCTCTCTCTTTTATTCGCATCCCCACTGTTTTTGAGGTGTTTCCGTTTACTATCGTTCAACTAAATTTTACTGCAGTAACTTATTTATCATTAATCTCTCAATGGTTTCACACACCAAATACTTTAGTGAATAATCCAAAATTAAATATTTATTAATTGTTTTCATTACGATGGTTATACACCCATTGTAGATAAAACATTTTTAGAATAGAACAAGGGAAGAACATGACAGCACTTACTATTGACAGAGATCCACACAGTTTTACTGAGTGCTTCTCCAACTCCATTCTCGACATGGCAAGTGTAAGTTCCGGCATCAGATAGTGCTACGGAATCAAATATCAAAGATCCATTGGAAAGACTAAGAACTCCACCGCCACCGACTTCAAGTACTGGCCTCCATGTTTCTGATACAACTGAAAAGTTAAATTTCTCTAAATATCTTTTTTTTTAAATAGGACACGTCAATTTGTCGCCTGACACTTGATCGTGATAATTTTACAGTGTAACTGTACTCTTAAAATATATTTAGAGGCGAATTACTTTTTGGGCATAATAGATAAACTACATAGTAGATAAACATTTAATAATTTGTGTGTGTAACACCAAATTCATATAACATAGGTGACATTTGCCTTCCTTTTTTATAATGGATTGTGGAAATTAAATCATATATTATAAGTATTTCTAAAGATAGGATGATTTATTTAGTGCACTTTAAAAATGTTATATCATTTGTTGCATTCATGTTATGCAACATGTCTGCGGTTGGTATATCGAAAATGCCTTCACCTCTATAAGGTTAAATAAATTCATATCATAATAAAGCTTGCTTAAAACTTTTATAATTTGTAAGCAATAAAGATTTATTATAATGACATCTCTTCTGACAGTCATGATGATAAGAATAACAAAATAGTACTTAAACTCTGTTGAAAATCGTTGATTGAAAACGACAACGCCCAGATTAAGTCATAAACTTTTAAACTCAATATTAAGAACCCTACTTGCTTCACTAGAAAGTAATTCATTATTAGTCGTCTGAGAAGGAAAGCTTGAGGACTTTACAAATATCCGGACCTCAGCACGGATATTTATAATTTCCAGATTACTTTGGTTTATTGGTTTTCGAATAGCCTAATCACTTAAATTTCTTTTACACTTACTATCTTTCTTCAGCCAGTGCGTTTGAGGTTGTGGGTATCCGCTGGCACTGCACGATAAGTGTCCACCTCGGCCAAGAAGCAATGATGAATTTTGAGGTTCTTCACTCCATTTAGGAGCCACTGTGTATTTAAATACTGTACTAAGTACTCAAATAGAACATGGAATTATTTCATAATAAAATGTCTTTCGTAAACTTAGGTCGAGTCCGGACTCCTACCGACTAAAAACCCACACGTACCGCCTAATAGCCTGCGGTTGGTAGCCCCGGGTAAGCCCTCGGAAAGATGTCCCAGGACTACCAACAGACCTGCGGCTGCGGCCTCGCCTAAGGGGTGGTTCGGGTGTTATCCCGCGTCTATGGGGGTGGGGGTCGGGTGTCATCCCGCTTCTTAGGGGGGCGTGCGTGAATCTCTCACGTCACGCTGCTGTCATGGGCCTGTTTCTGTAAGGATGGTGAGCAGCCCACTCACAGTCCTCAGGACCCCGGTCATGGAGGCCGATGGTCTTCGGCGAAGACACGTCGACGGCGCCCAAGCCGCCGATTGCGGAACTCGGGTGGGAGAGTTCACTCCCGCTCCCGCCCCGCCGCCTCTTTCACGAACATGACTTGCTTGCAGAAAGAGACGGCGCAGTCCCACTTACTCCCGCTGGAGACCATGGCTCGCACCGTGGTCTCGAGCGAAAGAGTTCCCAAGTCCAGACCCACCAAGAGGACCTGGCGCTGTTCCACTCACGCCGTGCACTCCACCAGCGTGTGGAGCGCTGTGTCGTCACTCCGTTCCTCGCAGTGCTGACACTCGGCCGTGGTTTCCCGGTGTCTTCACCACATATGCTTACCGAAGCTACCGTGCCCGGTAAGTATCTGTGACAACCGGTAGCAGAGAGCACCATGTCTCCTCTCCAGCCACTCGTCCATGACCGGTCTGACGGCCGCGATTGTGGCGAATCCCTCCTTTGGTTGCTCAAGTCGCACCTTCCATGTCTCCACGGTTTCCTGGTAGAGCTGGGACCGCTGGGCCTCGATTTCTCGAGACGCAGGCCTTTGGTTCCGCTCCAGCGCCTCTTTGCGCCATTTAAATAGAGACGCAAGGGCTCTCGCAACAATAGTTTCACAATGTGAGTTTTTGAAATTCGTAGCTAACCCAAATTCTCCAACCGCGCCTTAAAGATAAACCTTTTTGATGCAACTATTTATGGTAAAAAATATTACTCTTGAATTTCTGATCTCATAAAAATCTAACCCGGATATTATAAAACATTATTGTTTATTTACCTTGTACGCTAGAATCTTGTTACGCTAGAAAATTTAGAGTAAGTATACAATACACTAGAATATAATAAACTTGTTACAAGAAAATAAATACCTACTTATTTCTTATATTCTTTCTTGCGTTCAAAACGATATCCGGTGTAAAAATTAAACATCACGTTTGTTATTAAAGGCAGCAGATTTTAATTTGCTTCACAAAATAATGAAATTCAGTAGATATCAGAAGGTAAAGCAAATTTAAATACGGGTTTCGTTAAAAAATTAATTTTAAGCGGCTTTGCAGATCCATTGTTATAATGATTTTTGCATATTTCATTTCCACTACAGCAATTGCCTAGTACTCATAAATATTACTCACGTTATTCTCCTTTGGGAAAACGCTTTGGAGTATTTTTGAATATCTCTATTATACATAATATGTCGTAGCCTTGGAAATATTTTCCAAAATCATTGCAAAAAATCTTATTCCTTTGAAGACTTTAAGATTATATTTAGATTCATGATAAAATGTGACGTATAATTTACTTTGAAGAGTCATTATCTAGTAAATTATTATTCATCACATTTACATTATATTCCATCAGAAGATTTATAATGCCGAAATATTTTCTATGAAGTATGACTTGACGAAGTATATACACTTAGAACGTGTTTTTTATGTAATAGCTTTTTGAATATATTAATATTATAGTCTAAGCTTTAAACTAATTCATTAATTTAGATAGTTGTAAAAAAATAGATGATATAAAATAGAACTGTAGAGCATAAACAAAGGAGATCAGAAATAATAAGTAATGGATGCTTCAATGGGTTCCCTTTTTTAAATGAGACTATGCTTTAAAATATTCTAATACATAGAAATTGCTATTTCAATATATTTGGAAATTTGAAATTCGCATACTAACCGAATTTAAATTAAAGCTGCAATTAGATCTCATGTTTGAATGTTACACAAAAAATTGTCTGTTATGAGGTGATAAAGTTGGTGAGTCCATAAAATTTATTAATAAAGACCATAAGTTACCAAAAAACTCATTTCGTAATTCTTCTTTATATTACTATAGTTTTCAAGTTTGATCAATGAATATGATGTGATTAATTAGGAAGAAATTCACAAACACAAATGTTACCTTTTATGTACAGATTCACCGTTCGGTTCACTTTGGCCACATGGTTTGCCGCCACACAGGTATAAGTGCCACAATGGTCTAAAGATACGTTCTTTATTATAAGCACACTGAAGACCTCTAAACTCTTCTCGATAATCTGGAAATTATTGTCAATCTGAGGTTTTGACAAACTTCAATATAAATAAAATAAAGTTTAAAAAATGAATCTTAAAATAATTGTCTAATTTTGCTTAATATAATATTGCACCTGCCAAACAAATATAATTTCGTCAGTAGAAGTAAGGCCTACCTTCAAATGTGCTGCGATCTTTTTTCCATCTTTTAGCCAAGAATAATACACAGGTGAATCACCACTCTTCAAGATACAATGTATTTGGACAATTTGGCCTTCTTGTAAATCCGGTGGTAGAAGAATTTCTTCCAATTGAGGTGCTTGTACTACGTGTAATTCGAATGACCTTTTAGCCATTTCTCCTGACGGACTTTTTACTACACAAGAGTAAGAAGCCCCGTTATCACTTTTAGAGACTTTAGGTATACTCAAAAGACCATCACTGGAGGCTGTTGGTAAGTCTCTTTTGGATCGTAACTTTGGTTTTCGTCCAAATTTTGCCATACTTGCAGAGTTATCCCCAAATCGCTTGTACCGATTACTTTGTGTTGTTATATCTGAATTTATTTCTTTCCCTTTGTATTCCCACGTTATATCCCTGTGAAAAGAAGATATTCAGAACAGCTGCTTCGAAAAGGGAACATTTAAAAACAATATCGATTTTAGTTTTATGGCAACTAGGTCCGACGGCTCAACAAGCTCTCCGAGGCACGACCAGAACACAAACATACAAATATTTGCACTGAGCGGGGATCGATCCAGCGCCTGCTGCGTAGCGGCCGCGTTCACTACCACTACGCTACGGAGGCTACGCGAAGACAGATTACTAGTATCCTACATAAGATCTTAAGATAAGTAGGTACTAACATTATTAAGATTTCATAAAGTTTCATAACAAACAAAACATCTTTGTTCTAAAAAAATTACAGGAAATTGTACACATCTGATCTTTATTTGCTATAAAATATTTTGATGGAGTCTCCGAAGAGATCATAAAAGTGACGTCGAAAGATAAAAGTATATCTGCGTAAATATACTTGGGTCCCCAGTACTAGAGGTG
This sequence comes from Eilema caniola, assembly GCA_949126895.1. NCBI lineage: Eukaryota > Metazoa > Arthropoda > Insecta > Lepidoptera > Erebidae > Eilema > Eilema caniola. The sequence continues at coordinate 5,761,225 of OX421460.1, read as the reverse complement.
CCTAATCTTTAATAGAGACAAAAATACTTTGACAGGCGCTTTCATTTAATTAATGACTTTTAGCAGGTAATGCAGCATTGAAAGATACCCTTATACTGTCTCGTTACCCGTAAAGGATGTAAGCAGGAAAATATTATAATAATACTGCAACGCACACTAATACATCATATTACCTATGTATCCAGTATGTTATTTAATCAATTATTTTAGATAATAATAAATATTAAACGGAAACTATTCAAAGGCAAATTGATTATCCAATTCCATTGATTACTATGTATTAATAATAAACAATCCAATCCTTAAAATATATTATTACTTCAACCACTGTTCCCCTCCCTATCTCATATTTTATGATACGACCTAATTAGTGATTACCTATTAATTCGATTTTCCATTACGAAATCAACAATGTGGAGCTTGTTCAACATATTCAGTATATAAAATTAAAAGCATTACCTTACAGGATATCCGTAGTATGGGCACTTCAGCGTAATACTTTGTCCGCTCTGCACTTTAAACGGTGGCAGCGTCCGGATGTACGGCGGTCCTGTAGTAATAAATACATTTTATATAACAGTTTTATGCGCTAAGAAAATTGGTTTTAGTTTTATTGAAGTAGAGAAAGATGTAACAATGTTTTAGGATTAGAGCATGAAACTTTAAAGAAAATGTCTTCAATCTATACTCTTTTAAAAGATAATTCTATTACTGGCTTACATATGTTATAAAGCAGTATTTCCACATAATATATAAAAGATGGACCAAACTAAAAATTTAATCCATGTTACCGAGAAAATATAGCTGCAGAGATTCTTGCAGAATTTCTATTCAATATGGGATTATATATATATGTTCATGGTAGAAGCATAGAAATAAACCTGCTGATTTTGGACTAACGAAAGGAAAGGAGTCCAATTTATTGAAAAGTTTACACAAATACTGCAGTGGCCTTTAACTTATCACTAAATAGTAACAGAACGATCAATAAATACATATTCTAAAGGTAAAAGCACATCAACGGTGTGATTAAACAAGAAAATTACGGCATTTACTATATGTTAAGCTATGCTTCATTGCAAGAAATTAATCAATATCTATGATTGGACACGACGGTATTTCCGTCCAATTGAGCAGTCCGACTGGGGAAGTACCTCCGCCCTGCAGAATAACGCGGCCATAACAACCTCGTGTTTTGTTCCCGGCGGTGTGAGGGGTAGCCAGAGCTCACTGGAGAGTTTTTGTGCTGTCAGTGGGAAGACCAAAGGCTATTCCTGCTTTGTCTTCTACACTAACATCACAGAAACACTCTGTATTTAGTGGGTCGGCGGCACGAGTGTGACTCCCCTGATGTTGCACACGTCCTTAGGAAAAGCACACGGCCCACCTGATGGTAAGTGGTCATCGTGGCCTATGGTCATGTAGGAGAACACCAAGGGAGTCACACTCGTGCTGCCGACCCAGTTAACGTAGAGAGTTTCTGTGCCGTCAGTGTAGAATACACTATTATTTGTTATTTATTTAATTAGGCCGCGTGGTTCCCGGCAGAGTAGAATTTGGGCCACCCCTTCTCTTCCCATGTGGTGTCGTACAAGGCGACTAAGGGATATCTAGGGCTGATTAACTTTAATATCAGACAGATATGTACAGACCAGACTCAGCCTCAGATGCATGGCTCGAGTCAACAACAGTGCCCGGAATACGGCAATAGGCTCACCCCCTATTACGTGGGACCGAATACAGATTGGTGAAATGTGGGTGTTAATTCACCTCTGCCTAACCCTCGGGGGATAAAGGCGTGATTATATGTGTGTATGTATGTTATTTAATCATATTCTGAGAATTTATTTAAGTATATTTAATAGTAAGCAATAATGGTCACGGGAATTATCGCAATCAAGGAATAGGATTCATATCTTTCTCGTAAATTCTCTTGACATTATTGTATATCATGGAAGGCGATGGTTAAAAAGTTATTTTAACAGTTATTTCATCAACATTTCCTTGTGATACTAAATATAAAATAGCTTCAGTAAAAGCTCATCTTGAAATATAACTGAGAAAATTCATTTCAAAAATAAATTCATTCCCCTAGAAGTAACACAAAACACAGATTTCGTGTAACTGTTCATTTGGTACGGATTTCTCGCCAATTAGCCAAGAGTCGTTAGACCCAACATCATAGTAATGAGACTTGAAACCCTTACATTTTGCGAGGGAAATAAAACCATGATATTTTTTAAATTCTTTTATACAGTATTTGTATTTTAAAAATGGAAATTATTAAATATATTAAATATTTTTAATTTTTAACTATAAAAATGAGGATATCATTTTTATGGTTATAATTTCAGAGGTTTTGATAGCGAAAGGTATATAATGTTGTTATTGTATTCATTGTTGTTTAATAATATAAATTAATTCACCTTCTTCTGTCGAGTCGACAGCATATCGTGTAATATTTTATATACCATGTGTGCAGCCACCCCGATAGCATTCTCAGAGGCACTCATGAGTTCCTCCGGGGTACACGGGTGTGGATAAGTAGCACATATTAGTCGGTGGGTGTCTGCGGCGTAGCTCCACATTCACACCGTCTCAACCGAGAAATCCCTTTGTTACTTCGGTCACTTCGGTCCATCTGAATTCGAAGTCTATTTAAGGACTTCCAACTGGTCCATTCAAGGTTTCCAGAGATCAACACTAGCTGAAGAGGGTTCGCAATCAGTTGAAACAACACACAGGTTCTTGCGGCTTTTTAGGATGTCAGGGAGGCAGGACTTACATTGGATTGCCATCATCGTGCTGTAATTGGTTACACGGTGGTTCCGCTACTCATGAAGAGTATCCGATAAAGTCATCACAATAATTTATAATTGTTTTTTTATACTTTTTAAAGTTCAAATATTTATTTAAAAAAAATTACAAAATGTCAATCAGCCAGCCATATTTGTTGTTTGCATTGTCATATTGTTTGTATTGTCATGTAAATAACCCCCCTCGGGTCGTGTCTGGCGCAAAGGAGCCCAGAACACTGGCCACATTTCCGCGCTGGATTGCAATGGCCTGTATGGCCTGACCCGTACCTGGTGCAAAGGCTAGCCATTGCATCCGGAGCGAGAGTCACCAGATTTTTCACTTAGTCGTCGACCTATGTCGGCCACCAGTTTCTTTGCCTCCATGCCCCAACGGCCCATGGTCTCGACCGCAACCGGCACTACGATATATTGCGGCTCGAAAGCTGCGTACTTCACGCGTTTTTTACTGGCCGTATCTTCGGCCGCGGCCGCAGGGGAAAATATATTGATAATTATGTTTTTACAAAATTAAAAACTATTTTACTGTAATAAACGCAAACGTGTAGAAGAAATATAGTACATGTAAACACATGTAATATTTTATTCAACGTAATATATTTAGATTCTACTCTTGCTAATTTATTCCAAGTTCAAATGTCTAAAATTTTTACGTAAGATGGGCAGGTAGGTCCTTATATAAAATTTTATGAAACCAATTTAACTTTTGAACTTTGGAGAACGTTATCACAAAATTTCTCACTTACCGTAAACATTCAGCCTATCGTGATGTGCCACAACGTTATCTCCATGATGAGTAACACAAGAAAATAATCCTCCATCATCAACTCTCACATGTGATATATTCAGCTGTGTTATCACCCCGCCATCTGGAGTCATGGACTGTCCTATAATGTATCTGGAAGATTATATTATATTAAAGTAATCGGAAATTTTACGTCAAATGTCATTACTACATTGTTTTAGTCCCTTGTTGAACAATCTACTATTTAAACCATTTCGTATAATCAATGTATTTTACAAAATAGGGTATTTCTCTACTAACGGCATGAACAAAATATGAAGTCAAAGTTCACCATTTTTTACTCTACCTTTCTAAAGTGCGACTGGTCAACAAGTGTGAAATCACAAAATGAAAATTCGGGGCACGATTTACGTCTTAAATATCTCCGTTGGCATTGGACATGTTGTACATTTCGGCGGTGAGACGGAACGTGGCCACTATGTTGTACTTAGGGCTAGCATGTAGGTGAACTATTTTGTGGTATATCTATTGAAATTGTGATACTTAATAAAACAAAATACATGCAAGTATTATTTTGTCGCATTACTCTCAATGAAAAAATAAAGTAAGTGGATGCTCTCCACAATAAAGAGCTTGTCAATCCGTGTAAATTGTTCACGTTAGAAATGCTTTCTATTAGTTTTAAAGATAAAACAATAGCTGTTGCTACATAAAATGCAACTAAACGGAACAATTCATAATACCTCACCTGGAATCCGTATTAGACGATATAACAATGCCGTCCCTTTCCCAAACAAATCTGCCTGGATGTGGTCCATTTAAGGTACATTGTAAACTCACCTGCAAATAAAAAGCAACTTTGAAAACTGACGAATACAGTCTAACTTTGTATCTTAAAATGAATAGTATAAAATTGAAATCGGGACACAAAGTCTCTGAATATAATACAATGTTGAATTTAAAATACCACTTGAAATTGAACATTTTTTGCTTTAGTTTGTATTTCACTTTATATTCAAGGTTTGTCTTTACTAAATGTTCTGTATTGTCTGCTTATGTCATCTTACCATTATGGTATTGGATAAACCGAACTATCCATTACAAAAGAGATTGAACTCGCCCCGTCCCCCTCTGATGGCGTCATTTTACTTCTACTTGAAAACTATTAAGCTGTGAGATAAGATTTCAGAGAACCTGGGTTATATTTGCAAAGCGTATTTAGCTTCTCACAAATCACGCCTTGAGTTTTATTATACCTTGGAATAATAAAACTTCACAAGTTGTGACTCTCTTTTGAAATTCTAATATACCTTGTTAATTTAATAGTATGACAAGTTAAGGGCGGGGATTTTCAGGTTAAAAAAATAACATGTCCCTGAATTCTGAAATGTATACTCGTTTTCTAATATTTACGGTTATTGGATACATGATGACATTTACTTGCCTCGATAGAATTTGTTCTCAAAGATAAGTTTAACCGAAATCGTTCTACAGTTTTATTTGAGTTGTGTTTGAGTTACATTAGAAGAGAACGCAGTTATTAAAATTCCCATAAATTTAAACGATGTAATAAAAAATCAAAATAGTGCTGTCTTCGTCCGATGTAAAGCGTTTAGAGAGTCAGTCAGTCCCTGCGGACCGTGCTCGAGGCAGGACGTTTGTCGTTTCTTGGCATGATGACAGTCGAGCTATAGCAAAAATGTCACGGCGCAGAAATAATATCAGTAGTTATACATATGCTTAAAGTGTATATTTATATATGTGTATATATTAAGCGTTTGCGCATGTATATTCATGTTTGTATATTCATATATCATTTTTGTCATTAACAATCACACCAACTACCACCTGTTCTTATACTTAACTCAAGTCCATCCAAAGGTTGCCTGGAAGATATTGCCTATTATGGCGATAAGGCTGCTCTTTGTACAACAAGTGTAGATGATAAATTATATTTAATTCTAAAATGTTATTATTTCATTGTCATTTCCAAATCATCTTTTATTTGGGAAAAAATAGTATGTTCTCAACAGTGATAACTGTACTTCCGATTGAAGACCCGACATGACGTGCGGTTTTCTGACATTCGGAATCTGACATAGCCGCCAGATTTCCGCACAAAAAAGATAGGTAGGTTTGCAAAATTTCATACATACGAGTATTTATCGAATTGAGAATCTACCTACTACTTTTACTCAGTGTATTAATTTTACTTTTACTTTTTTAAGTAAATTATTACTCAGTGGTACATAAGATAATAGAACTACTAGTATCTGGTATGCTGTTCAATACATTATATTTTCAAAATAGTAATGAATACACGCAACTATTTAAGCGTAGACGAATATCAAAATAATAAAAGTCAATATTGAAAGATAAAACACTTTTTGTCTTAATAATGGTTGTTTAATTATTTTAATTGATACCACATTAACATGAAATAGTTCTCGCGCAAGAAATTAGTCGCAGTCGGTCAGCGCATCGGTGCGGTGTAAAGTGGCAACTTTGCTATGCCTAAAATACCTAAACTCTTCGAAGACTCCAGCCTTAATGAATCTCTAATCATATACGGTTATTTCAGTTTTTAGTAGCGCTTCAATTTCATTTACTAGAATAAATTTAAAGCAAACTAAACGCAATGTAGATAATCGTTGTAAAACAAATTAGAAAATAAAATGTTAAACACGTCTACTTACATCAACGCCGGGCATGACTGTAGTTTCAGCAAAATGCTGTGATATGATCATTTGTAAGCTTCTTTTGTTGCGAAACTGGATGGTATAAGAATCTAAAAGAACACACGAAAATCAGATATCTTTTAAAAATTGGATTAAATCACTGATATTATCTGAAAGTTTATATAACGTCGCAATTTTACACAGATGTATGGATATTGATTATTTCGTTATGTAATTAGATAATAGATATATTATTATTATTTTACACAAATTGCAAAATAATAATGCCTATGAACATTATAAATATCAGAATCTACCAAAATTTTATATCATATTCATGATTATCCATCAGAACTTAATAATTTTTACCATTCTTAATTTTTTATTGCACACGTACAAGAATACAGTACAGAGATAACACACATTTTTTTTCAAAAGGCATGAACAAAAGATACCTAAACTCAATGTGAATTCTCACCCAGGAAAAATTTGCAACTATTTTTTTACCAGGAAGTAAACAAAAATACGCATGAAATACACACATCAAAAAAGTCTAAGCAACATGCATGATATTACAACCATTTATATTAATTAATTTCTAAGTATTTACTCACTCAAAGTGCGTAGGTAAGTAAACTTTTTTGTTATAGACGACATACTGGCTGGTTGTAAAAAAAAAAATTAGATTATGTTTTGTATTTCATAAAATTCAAATGACTGCGAATTTGTTTGAATTTAAGTGCGTTTTAATTGCTACGTTTAGTCTTGATTTTATAATTTTACCAACCGTTAAAATAAAGTCAGTGACAAACCAGTCATGGAGCGACGTCATTTGACGGCAGATGAAATGCAAAGAGCTGTAGGGATGTTGCAAGCGGGAAGTAATCAATCTCTCGACATTTTGGCATTCATATAAGTGTTATTTGTTGTCTTTGGCAACGCTAGAGTAATACAGGGGAACCCGCTGAACAGCTTCCAGGCCGTAAAAGGAGTTCAGCCACTCGGCAAGACCGGTACATACAACTGACTGCAAGACACCAGCCAATGTTAACCGCTCGAGAGATAAATTTGCAAGGCCCCAAACTGTGTGAAATCGACTGCATGAGTACGGCCTACGAGCTCGACGCCCAATCAGGTGCCTACCGATACGTCACGGGATTCGCGCTCGTCGAATTGAATGGTGTAAAGAACGCATAACATGGACCCAGGAACAATGGGATAAAATTATGTTTTCTGATGAGTCGCGATCCGGGTTTAGGCCTGATACAAGAAGGGTGCGAGTGTACCGTTGGCCCGGAAATACTGAAAGGCTCAGGTGCGTTCAGAAAGTTCATCCATACAACAGCTCAACAGTTATGGAATGGGCGGGTATTATGAAGAACTTTTTGTAGTTTGTAGAAGAGTTTTTGTAAATGGAAACATGAACGCTGATAATTACGTTGAGGATATTCTCAGACCTTATGTCCATCCCTTTGCATAAACCTTTGGCTTCGATTTTACATTAATGCACGACAATGCGCGTTAACATACAGCTCGGCGAACCAGTGAAATACTTGGCAACGGAGAACATCCGGGTATTGCCCGTGCCTGCACAATCGCCAGACCTCAACCCCATCGAGCACGCATGGGACATGCTCCAGAGACGTGTTTTGAAGGACTTGGACAACAACCCAACAGCTGAAGGATTTGCTACAATTCCATTGGGAGCGAATACCGCAAGATGACATAAACAGTCTCATTAATTCAATGAATAATCGTTGCCGACAAGTTCTGAATAGCAGAGGAGGCCATACTTTGTAGTAAATTGTCTTATTCTTTCACAATAAATTAATTTTCTTTAGAAATTTCATTTTGTAATAATTTTAAAAATAAAATACAACGTTATAATGTGAAGAACCATCCTCTAATTTTAATTAGTACATGTTGCTTAGATTTTTGATGTGTGTAGTTTCGAGATAAATATCTGGCAGATATCTCAGTCCTTATCTCTGTCAAAGTTTTTGCTTTCAATGCACTTTATGCTAGCCTGGGTTAGTTTAACTTCAACATATGAGGTTAAACTAACTGCGGAATACTGAGTCTCATGAATTTGTTTCCATTCCTATCAATTCTTTATGTATTACATCTTTATATTATCAAGATTTCATGTAATTGCTTGTCCTCACCGATTCAAATCATCGACGTTACAAACTTGATATTAGGTTCAAAAACTATTGTCAGTGTTTTACATTTTAAATTATAGCTTTTATAGCAAAAAAATATTGTAGAAAGTGTTATTGAAAATAGGTTGAAAGTAAAATTGTAGGTTTTAGGGATCCTTCATTAAATAACATGTCCAGCAGTGGACTGTAGTGGGCTAATTGATTGATTGATTTGATTGATTTTTTAATAAAATACAACCTCTTACAAAAGTTGGGGTATCTTAAATATGTTTTATCCAACAGCTCTGAAAAGGCATATTAAGAAACAACAGGAAAATATAATTGATTGTATCCTTATAACTCACCTTCGTACACGTTATTCAGCAGATCTTCTTGCCTTGCTCCAAATACATTCTCCTCGTAGTTGGAACCCGATCTGTAAAAAATAAACAACGCGTCAGCATTTCCATCCAATTATTTTTAATGATTTGTAACTTAAAATTTCAGCTTTAATGAACCAGAATTTGAGTTACAATGTTTATTATTTCTTTAGCCTTTGTTGGTTTAGTTTAGTTCATTTTAACCGACTTTACTGACGTTCTGAGTTCTTTGTTCATTTTATCGAAGAAATGAATGATTGATGTATTGCTTTCGTCAGTTATTAGGCAAAACTGAGGCTTACTGAAATATTCATTCAGATGGAAACCACTCACTATGTTTTATTTTTGGAAGATCATCAATATTTTAGATTTAGCATGATTTAGCATTTTAATTGAATTTGATTTCGTTTTCATTATCACTCTTATACCTACCTATATGATCAAGGTCCACGTCCATCAAGAGTGATATAGTCTATCTGACAGTCAACCTTTGTTTTGTAATTAATCAGCCCATCACGGTCCACTGTTTGCCATAGAACCTAATTTATTTATCTACGATGCCCGGTCTGTTCCCTATACTGTTTTCTTTTGTTTCAGTTTTTCAGTGATTAAATATTACCCCTTCTAAGTAACGACCTGCTATTTCTACAAGTTTCCATTAGATGTAAAATCTAGACTTATTTATATCCAGTAGAGTCTGTTACATTTAGCTATAATATGTGCAATCTGTGTGCATACGATACAATGCAATTTCAGATCCATTCTTCTATCAGATAGATCAATGGGTCTGAGTAGTTTATCGTACCTATTTTAATGGCATAATTTAGGTAAAATGCATACCACAGGTTATACCACAGGTATAAATACTTGTAAGAGGAAAATGTCTGGTTCGAGCATGGTGCAGGCTATAATTACTGCATGGTATTGTGTTAGGTATGTGACTTCTTTTTTACCAACTTGCAAAAAAAGGAGAAATTTCTAAATTCAATTGGTATTTTTTTAATGTATGTACACCGATTACTCTGATGCCCGTTTGCACTGAACTTAAGAGTATCTTAAACCTGATGCCTAAGGTATATAAGACACTCTTAACAAGAAAATGCATTGCACCAACCCTAAGATACTCCTAAACACGCTAAGTCAATCTTAATTCTTATGACACCGAATAAGTAAGTCATAACGTTTTAAGAATCTCCTAACCCTATTTTTTTGACAGTTGTCAATCAATGCCCGGTATTTATATGTACTGTTTGGCACATGATATTAAACTAAATAAATAATCTAAATTTAAATAAATTTGAATACAACGTGACTTACGCGACTTGACTGACGAGACGAGATTGTTTTTTTATTATTATTTATTGGGGCTTGGCACAAAGCCTAAACCTAAACCTTAACCTTGCCTAAACCTTAAATATCTTCAATACAATATTTTTTCATGACGATGACGATGAGTGATGATTTCTGCTTCAGTAAAGTTGTGGGGACTTTACTGAAGGTTCCCCAGGAGATTTGGAACGAACACGAAATGTTACAATTCACTGTAATATCCCACTTTCCTACACTTGTGTGAATTGTCCAAGACGTTATGTCTAATAATCCACCATTTTTACACATAAAAACTCGAATTCACACCAATTTCGAAAAATAAAATAATACTGCGATGTGTGCTTTCCCGCGTTCGCGCCAAAACTCCGACGAGATCGATAAAAAAATCATAGACAATCGCTCAATTATCATAGAAAATTGGCTAATTCATTCGTTCATTTACACCTTCATTCGCTTTACTAGGCTTATCTTAAGTTAGGAATGCCCTTTCGTAAATATGTTGGTGCAATTGAAAATAAAGTTAAGATTATCTTAGACTTAGGAGTCACTTTACAAGGATTAACCAAAGTAGAGTTTAGTGCAAACGGGCATGAGACTTCTAACAGATAAGATAGAAATAGAGAGATATTAAATCAGTAAATTCAGTTATTCTTTTTATGAAATTTTTATACTTTTCAGTTTTTGAAGCTGGGTTTTTCTAACGGATTTTCCAAAAACGCAAATAACATGTCGTTCTACATCCATACTAATATTATAAATGTAAAAGTGTGTGTTTGTCTATCTATTTGTAATCTTTCACGGCTAAACCACTGGACCGATTTTGATGAAAATTGGTATAGGAGTCGATTAGACCTTGAGAAAGGACATAGGCTATGTTTGGTAACGATAACTGACATCCATGCGGGCGGGGCCGCGGACAAAAGCTAGTTGAATATAAATCTTTGACTTTACGTATTTTTATCGAAATCAATCGTGGTTGATGATAAAAATCTGACTCGCGGTATAAAATAATTAGAATTCTGTTACATATTGTTACTACCAACATTGATGTCTATAGTTATATCCACGGTTTGTTTACACAAAGACAGTGCTATGCTATTGCTATATTAAACAGTCTAATCTAAATCCGAAATTTCAACTGTAATAACAAACCTATCAGATCCTCGAGGCTTCCAAACTATAGAATTACAATCTAAGAAATTCAAATCTATAGATATTGATAACATAGCTTCGAGAATGAACAAATAACTGGTTGGAAACTCACTGAGTCGAAAAGCTTGATTACTGAGCACTGAATATTGTTTTACAAGTGGGAAGCTTTACTAAATTAATTAAAGAGGATAGTAGGCAATAAGACAAGTATCCTAATGAAAGACTGATGTCACGTCTAAATAATAACAATAAAAATATATGGCAAAATGTAATGACTTATAGTGAAGTAAAGCAAAATTATGATTATTAATACAGTAAACTAAAAGATAAAGAAATAGCGTAAGGAACATAGCTTTAAAAGGTATCGTAACATTGTCAAATGAAACCATTGTTGTCAATATAAGTTCGCTCTTAATTTTTCTCTACTATTTCCTTCTGTTATTTAATTCACCCATGAAAGCGATAGGTTCAATTCGATCAAACACAACGGCGATGAGTAAACATAGGGTATCATGCCTTACAAATATTGAACTACACAATAAAATGCAAAAAAGGCAACGGTACAAAAATACACACTGTTCACTATTTTGTATAGTGTGTCAAAGCCTTAGTTGTTTGTATTTTTTTTAAACCACTACATATGTAACAGTTAAACGAAAACATTAGCTATAAATTGTCGAATCTGATCATGTACCTACTTGGATTTATTTTAAATACTATTAGGTAGTCAAACTGACTGCACCCCTGTTGTTGTACAGTAATACTTTTTTTGTATTGGTAGAATCAAATGGAACACAAGTGTTATCATTTTACAATTGATTATAGGCGTCATATTTTTTAATTCTATTGTACACTTCAATTGAAAAACGTACAGCTGAGTGTAATCCCCCAATATGGAAACTGCCTTGACCTTACAAAAGATTTTAGAATGAGCTGAGCAAAGGAGGTAGGTATGTACGTCGGTATTTCTGTCCAATTGAGCAATCCGACTGGAGAAGTATCTCCGCCCTACAGAACAATATAAAAGCCAGAGTTTACTGGAGAGTTTTTGTGTTGTCAGAGGGAAGACCAAAGGCTATTCCTGCTTTGTCTTCTACGCTGGCAGCACGGAAGCTCTCTGTGTTTACCGGGTCAGCAGCACGAGTGTGACTTCCCTGGTGTTACACACATTCATAGGCCACGGTAACCATTTTTTATCAGGTGGGCCGTGGGCCGTGTGCTTGTCTGCCATCTCAGTGGTATAAAAAAAGCTTTGATCGTATCTTGAAGTGAGTTTAAATTTTGATTTACTACATCCTAATCTTTTCTTTATCACTTTGTTTCTTAACTGGTCCAATAACCTCATTATCATCATCATCGTCACTCCGGCTATAAATACTTCCCAGAGTCAGGAATCAGTTTGCTTTCATACTTCTAACTCATGCTACATTTTTTACGCTTTCATTCATACTTCCTACTAGTATTATAAATGTGAAAGTTTATGAGAATGATGTTTGGATGTTTTTTATTCAATCACGCTCTAACGGTTGAACGGATCAAGAAATTTGGTACGCGGATAGATCATAATTTGGAACAACACTTAAATTTTATCCCAGTCATACAAAAATTAAGGAATGAGTGAAAGCAACTCCTTAAATTATTACATACATACATACATAAAATCGACATTTCCCACGATCCTGACATACTACTCTCGCTTCATTCACCTTAAATTATTATTCCGCATTATTCCATTCCTTGAAGATCTGTTGCTATATTATTGAAAGATAGCATAAGTACGGTACCGGTCACTTAATTGGCTTCAGAAATCCTTACCATATCCTACGGTTATTTAATTTCGTTCAGATTGTAAATATCTGCCAAAATGTTAATATTGAATTACAATTAAAGAAATTTGATGAATGTTACTTAATATAGGCAATTTTTCATAGGTTTCGTATAATGATTCTAAAGTTCATACTAAACACTGTGTTTATTTCAAATAAAAATTGTGTGGGATCGGTTGTTATGAAAATAAAAGTATTTCTTATGGAAATCCTTAAAGAGACACGCTTTATTACTAGAATTCTCAAGCATTCTGTTCAGGTACTATTATAAAACGCATTTCGACTCTAACCGTCCACATTCTAGGGTAGCAACAATGACACTACATCTGTTTTACTTTGTAAAGTGTATTAAGAGTGCTAAAGTTTTATCTGTATGTAAACAGAATAGCGCGATTGTACCCACGTCACCTTCTTTTATAGTTGTTTTTAAAACTTTGCCAGTTTCTTTCAACCTCTGATACAGGATTGTGGTGTATATGTATTTAAGTATTGCTTTTCATATTCTGAATGTATATTCTTTTTAAAAATTTTCGACTACCGGGTAATAGAAACAGACACTAGCTTTTTTAGTAATTGCTAAAGCAGAGTGATAGCTCAGTTTACGATAATATAATAGAAGATTACACCACCACCAATAAGCACCATTATTATTAGTTAATATTACCTTTTCGGTCTCTTAGGTCCTGTTCCTGTTAGGTCCAGTTTAATTTTAAGTCTATTTATTCGAACGTCTATTCCCTGAACGTCTATTTCTTCGAACGTCTATATCTTCGAACGTCTATTCCGTGAATGTCAGTTCTTTCGCTAAGGGTTTTTTATTAAAATTACTACACGATGCCCGCAGCTTCACCCGTGAAAATGTCAGAATGCCAATATCTATAAATTATAGACTGTGTGTAATACGTGGTTGTTATTTTCACTTCAACAAAGCTTTTTGGCGTAATGCTAAAAAACTAGGAGCCAATAAAACAAAAGAGTGTAGAAGGATCATTTGGGATGACGCTCCAATATAAGTTGAAATTTGGGACAGGGGTAAACTTGGGAAAGGACGTAGGCTATGTTTTGTCACGATAACCGACATCTACGCGGGCGGAGCCGCAGGCAAAAGCTCATTATATATTTACTAAACGGATATGAAAGGAAAAAAACCCCTTCGTTCTCTTAGGTCCAGTTCCTTACGTCCATATTCAAAGAAATGAACACTTACAGAACTGGACATTCAAAGAAATAGACGCTCACAGATCTGGACATTCAAAGAAATAGAAGCTCACAGAACTGGACTTTCAAAGAAATGGACGTAATAGGAATGTCAAAATACACTGGACGTAACAGGAACTGGACCGAAGAGACCGAATATTACCTCTCGGAAGTGAGGTCAGACGATAAACATTTCCATGAAATAATACGATGATGACGTACATAATTTTCACCGTATTTATTCTTTCTACAATAACAATAACATTTTCTTAATTGGATTGTATAAGTTTCATATCTCATGTGTTTTCCGCTATCTTGTTTTGATTTTCTTATTAAGATGATACAGATAGCAAATAAAAGTTTTTTTTTGTCTAATACTAGTACTAATATTATCAAAATTCTAATCATCAGTGTTGTATCCTCAGTATTATGGCTATAACTATATCAATAACCCTTCTTGGTAGTAGGATAAAAATTAAATTAATAAATCCAAAGAAACTTCATAGTTTCTTTAGATTTCCTTATTCTGTGTTCAGTGAATACTTTACGAAATTGTGCAATAGGTACCTACTAGAGCACAGTATGTTTACTAGGTCAATCCCCACTGAAAAAGAAACGGCCGGCAGGGGCTTTTTGTGTATACATATTTAATTACAACCCATTTTGAATCTTATATACGAGAGAAAAAGAACATAGTCTCTGGCAGGTAAAGGAGTCACCACGTCGCTGCATGAACGTTCTCACAATTATTTCTAGTAACAAATTTTAACTATTGTTGGTCGCAGCTCTTTCAGTGAGAATTAACCCTTGAGCGGATGGAGAACTGCCCTATCCCATAATTGCTTTGTAGAACACCCTACGTTAATCGGTCTTTATCGGGCACAATGACCCTATTCAGGAACATAAAACTGTGCAATAAATAGGTAATTTCATCCCATCGTTAATTTATACTGAGTGTATAAATTAACGATTGTATAAGTAATTGTATAAGTAAATAGGAATAGTGGCAGACCTGTCTGGAGTAGTGATTGTAAGGTTCACCGTACGCATAATATATTAGAACGATGACATGAACTATGTATGTTCGATTTACATAATTAGTGCAATAAACGCATTTATACCGCGCGGTCGCTGTACATTATTTACACCGTCTCCGTGCTAATTATCATCCTTATATAATATAATAAAATATATATATATATAATATAATATAATAAAAAAAAAATATTATATCATCTTATCACAAATAAGTGTAGCCACGCCCGTCGTAACATTTATTGGTCCTTCGAGCCGAATATGAACCAGCGACCTATGAAGTACAGCTGCTATATTCAAGGGTAATGTTAGCGCCATCTCATGGTACTTTTATTGTTAAGATGACTCATCTAGTATAAGTACATCCATGTAGTACCATCTATGACTCATCTAGTATCAGTTCATCTGTGTAACATATCTTTGTTTTTAGCGTTGGTTGCCATGGTATTGTTTACTGTCATTCAAAAAATATATTTTAAAAAACGAATGTTTAGCAAACTATTTTTTAATTTATTTAATATGGTAGTAGAGTGTTAAATGTATAGCGGTTATTCTTAAAATGACTGCTAATAATGTTAAACTCGACATTAAATCGTTCGACGGAAGTAACTGAGAAGCCTAGAAATTTCAAATGTTGATGCTGCTGAGAACTCACAATGGAACTTTGGACGCGGTACAAGGAACCCTCAAAAAGCCAACACAATCAGGTACCAGTGCAACACCAGACGCAATAAAGCGGTACAAATACGAATATGACGCTTATCTACTACTCACCACCAACATGACCGAGAAGATGCTTACTAAAGTGATGCGTTTTGCAACAGCAAAAGAAGCTTAGGATGAAATGAACCGGCTTTATGAAAAAGTGTCTCAGGATCGTTTCTACGACGTGTGCATGCAATTCTTCAGATACAAGTACAATTCCACTTATGATATGGGTATTCATTTGTGTTCAATAAAGAACCTATGGCATCAAATGAATCAAGTAATGTTGAAACAAGAAAAAACTGAATTACCAGAAATGTTATTGGTTACTAAAGTCATGGACACACTTCCTGACGAATATTTCAGTTTCAAATCAAGTTGGGCATTAATGTCAATAGAAACCTAAAGCTAAATATCCTGAAGAGCTGGTTAGTACAGATATATGCGATCCATTTCCTTATTCGATTTCGAAGTATAGATACTACGTTTTATTTAAAGACAGTTACTCAAAACATCGATGGATTTACTTTCTGAGACAAAAGTCTGAAGTTCACGCACGGTTGAAGGAATTTCTAGCTGAAGTGAAAACTTTTGGACATGTCATACAGCAATTGCTAAGCGGTAATGGTGGAGAGTTCGATAATGAACAAGTACGAAATACTCTGAGACAGTTTGGCATAAAACAATGATTAACTATGCCATACACTCTTGAACAAAACGGTTCTGTTGAAAGAGAAAACCGTACAATTGTTGAGATGACGAGAGCACTCATGCACGCTCATGATGAGATACCAAAAGGTTTATGGGGTGAGATATCAAAAGCATCAGTTTACATACTGAACAGAATGGGACCTATTACAATAGAGGTAAGTCACCGCATGAGCTATGGTAAAACAGATAACCTAAAATAAATCATCTGAAAATCATTGGCAGCATCTGCTATGTGCATGCCCCTAAACAAATGAGATCTGGAAAGTTAAACAAAAGGGCTAAAACTGGAATACTTATCGGATATGACGGTGATGAAGGATATTGTGTATTTGATGTAAAATACCTTAAATTGATAAGATCACGAGATGTTATTTTTGAAGAGGTCCCTTTACTTGAAAAACGCAACACAGATAAACCTGCAGAAAGAACAAAAGTTGAACCTGAAATAAGTAAAACCTTTGAGCTACCTGTACCTTCCGAAAAATCTCATATTGTTGAAAATTAAGTTCAATTGCACCCATATTCCGAATCAAATGAAAGTGATGAAGATTTTGCGTCGATTGAGGAGGAAACAGATGAAAACGACATTGATACAACTCGACAAGACGAATAAAGTCCACTGATAGAAAACAGACGACAACTTCGTGATAGAAGCCAAATTAAACCTCCAGAAAGATTTAATTTTGAGCAGTTCATCAATGAGGCCATATCTATTCCTGAACCAACTTCATATCGAGAAGTCTTACGATCTCCAGAAAAAGATAAATGGATCGAAGCAATGAATAATGAAATGAATTCATGAAAAGAAAACCAGACTTGGGAGCTGTCAAACTTACCTAGAAATAAAAAAGCATTAAGATGCAAATGGGTATATAGAATAAAAAGAAATCCCAATGGTACTATGGATAAGTACAAAGCACGATTAGTTGTTATTGGTTATTCACAAAGGAAAGAGATAGATATGATAAAACATTTAGTCCTGTTGCGAAAATGAGCACGATTAGAGTTTTGCGAAGTATTGTTGCAAATGAAGGGTTAGCGCTTAGACAGTTTGACGTCTCTACAGCGTTTTTGTACGGAACTGTGAAGGAAGAACTTTTCATGCGCCAACCAGAAGGATACGATGACGGAACTGGTCGTGTGTGTAAGCTCAAACGAAGCTTGTATGGACTAAAACAGGCACCAAAATGTTGGAATGAGTGTATCGTCAATGTTCTAATGGAATCAGGGTTCATTCAGAGCGAAGCAGATCCTTGTCTTTATATTAGAGAGCGTGGAACAAAGAAGTTATTGCTTGCACTTTATGTAGATGACGGATTATTGGCTGCGTCAGATGAGAAAGATGCAGACAAATTTATTAAAGATGAACTAAGTAGAAGTTCCAAAATTACTACAAAGCCACCTTCTTATTTCCTTGGCTTACAGATAGAACGACACAATGATGGCACTATAAAAGTTCATCACGCTGCCTATATTAGAAAGCTATTAGAAAAATTTGGGATCAGTGAATGCAAAGTTGTTAGAACGCCTATAATCAAAGATTCTGAAAATTATAAGGAGGAAAATAATCATACTAGCTTTTCTTATAGAGAAGCTGTTGGTTCTTTGGCTTATATAGTGGTCGGTACTAGGCCAGACATTGCGTATGCAGTCGGAATTGTATCAAGAACTTTAGATAAACCTGCTCAAAAGAATATCCAACAAGTAAAACGAATTTTCAGATATTTGAAGGGAACAGCTGATGTTGGACTAGAATATAAGAGAAGCGTAAAGCATCTTGTATTTTATAGTGACGGTGATCACGGCGGTGAGGATACGAGCGGATGCTCTACAAGCGGGATGTTGTGCCTGTACGCTGGTTCGGCAATATCCTGGCAAAGTGTGAAGCAAGTCACGGTTGCACTTTCGTCCACTGAAGCAGAGATAGTAGCTGCCAGTGAGGCGTGCCGTGAAATAATTTGGCTTAAAAGGTTATTTGAAAGTTTAAGAATAAATCTTGAAACTCCAATCTTACGCATCGACAACGAATCTGCAATAAAGCTTGCACGTAACCCTTCTTACGAACAACACCGAAAAACCAAACATGTAAAATTGAAACATTTTTTTGTAAGACAGTGTGTGTCTGAAAAAGTAAGAGTCATAGAGAATAATGTCAACTGAAGATCAGCTTGCCGACATTTTCACGAAGCCTGTTTATAAACCGAGACTGATAAAAAATTGTAAAACGTTTGGCTTAAAAAAGGAGTGAATGTTAAGATGACTCATCTAGTATTAGTACATCCATGTAGTACTATCTATGACTCATCACGTCGGTAGTTTAGTGGTTAGGAGTCGGCCTTACGATCGAGAGGTCCCGGGTTCGAATCCTGGCCATTACACTACCGAGGTGAACCCACTCCTAGCACAAGCAATTTCACAGCTTAGTTGGAGGGTTAGAGGGAATATTAGTAATTTCGATAATTTCGGTTGCTAATATTCCATATAAAACAAAAAAAAAATGTATTATTATTATAATTATATTACATTCCTCATTCCCCGTCCCTAACGCCTAATGGTGTATAGTGTGTTCTCGCTCGCACTTACGCGAGATCTGTTGTGAATTGGTTATAAGCCATTAAGTGAGTTAGGTCCAGTAACCAAGCCGAACGGACGTCCGCACGCCACCTTTTATTTTTATACCACTGAGGTGGCAGATAAGCACACAGTCCACCTGATGTAAAGTTGTTACCGGGGCCTATCGACGTGTGCAACACCAGAGAAGTCACACCCGTGCTGCCGACCCTGTAAACACCACAGAGTTTCTGTGCCGTCAGTGTAGAAGACAAATCAAGAATAGCCTTTGGTCTTCCCACTGACAGCATAAAACTCTACAGTGAGCTCTGGCTACCCCACTAACCGCCGGAACAACAACACGAGGTTATTATTGCCGCGGTATTCTGTAGTGCGAAGGTACTTCCCCAGTCGAACTGCTCAATTTAACGGAAATACCGTCGTCTCCTACCTCCTACCACCTGCCGCCGATACCTACTAAGTTAGATAGCTCAAGTGAACGTACCGTACAGACGCGCGCGCCACCTGCCGTCGATACGAACTAAGTGATAAGTGCCGAAAAATCTTGAACAAAGCCATCAGCATGAGCGTGCCATCCTTTAATGTTCCACACATTTATTATCATATACCTGTACAGTCCACTTAAATTAAAATTAAACAAAGGCAACACATATTTTGGTCCATATTTGGTTCATACGAGCCGGATTACATGCCAGGTCGATTTTCACTCAGTCTCATCGTTTGCATAATGAGTTTTATGGTTATATTTCATTAAAGCTGGGTGTTTCAGAATAGCAGTACATAACGCATAACAGCATACTTTTTCTGTAAAGCAATTTTCAGTAGGTAAGTAGTAATCTGCTCTCTGTTTACCCTCTTTTAGAGTCATAAATTCCATAAGCATCACCTCACTAATTTTTTAGCGATGAACGCAGGCAAAACCACGGGGCGCGGTTAGTTCACGTAAACAAAGAAAAGATGAAATATTTTCCTTTATGGGTGAAAAATCTTTTTACTTCGCTTTATATTTACTAAAGAAAAATAACGTAAATAACGCAACTCGACCCAAAGTATTTAAAAGCTCTTAGTAGGGGCGACTCTCGGCGTGATTTTTAGAGTGCTTTCACTTTCACCATCACTTGCAGTAAATGCGTCCTGTGCCGTTTTATATAGGAGTTCACTTTATTACCACTATGAATTGACTTTAAGGGCGATTTTATTTACAATTTATTTCTTTAATATTCCTTTGAGGTTATTTCTTGAATAACTAGAACTTCATAGTCTCGTAGAACTCTACATTTTTTAGAGTCTTATGATCTTGGTAGTTTTTCAAACACTGCTAATACGAATCTTATTATCACTGTGATAAAAATCAAACTTTCACCACTAATGCATCAGAACAACCAAACAGTTAAAACCTCAGTGGTTTATTGATGCTACTAATACTGTCATTATGTCCTATTATGTAATTTGTTAAAATCAAAAAAAAATATTAAAATATTAAGTTAAGTATGAAATGGATTTTGTTAATAAATAATAAGTTAAAACTAACTTTTCTGGCACAGGAATTTTCAATATTGAAGTTTATAAAATATTTATGGAGTAACATGGATAATTCATTAAATTCTTTATCAGTCAAATATTTCAGCTTTAGATGAAGTTATTGTCTTTATTTATTCGATTTCAATGTCCAAATTCAAACAAGTAAAGAGGAAGACCTCCAACCATATTAGCCGCTTAAGACAACTATAAGCGGTTAAGCCCATTCGGTAATCTATTAGAACTTGAAATTTGTCATCTGCCGTCAGTATTGTTTTATGAAAATGTACAGTCATTAAAATGTCGCTAACAAAAATACTCAAAATAATTCAAAAACCAAAATCCCAATTTTATATTGGTTATTAGAGTACTCAAATAGTTGTAAGTATCCAGAGTGGTCCAACTATCTTAAAAATCGGTGGATTAATTTGAGTACTTTTGTTAGCGACATTTTAATGATGCTGACTGTACCTATGTAATAAAACATTGGCTAATTTATCTCTGAGAGCGTGTCCGTGTTAGTAGCCACTCATGCCTCACGGTTTCCTACGCAAATAATTTTCAGAGTGTGTTCTTTTACATTTTCCATTTGGTTAGTGAATTACATCAAAGACGTGTGTTCATCAGTAATCCTTTCAGCTCCAAAATGCTGTCGTAAATATGTATTACCATGTTAATATACCAACAGGATGTTTAACATTTTTGGTGCCAACGTGTTTCAAAATCACTAGTAGAAATCACTTACTCACTAGCAAATACTCCTCTTACGTATCCAAACAATCATCTAAAGGGTACCTTTTTGAGGTATTGTTTGTGCTATTTTTATAGGCACTAAAATACTGTTAGTTGGATTTATAGGAATCAAAAGTGTGTCGAATAAATGCGTCAGTCAGTATTAAGACGTCTAAGAACATAGTGGTTTAGTGTTGTTTTTATTACTATGGTTACGTTTTAGCTTTAGCAGTCAATTGCTATTGCAATAAACCTCTGGGACAAACTTCCTACATTTTTAATGTAGAAACAACATCAAAATGTTGCGTTCTGTCCTTGTCCTTTCAAAAACCTACAAAAAAGGTACAAATTTATTGCGATACATGAATGTAATGTGCCGGTTCCCATAAATACATCTAAAAATATGAACGTACGTTTTAATATTTCAAGTACATTATGAATGCATGGGACAGGTCCATTGCTATGTGTTAACTTTTCCCTGGAGCAGTGTTTAAGGGGACAGGTGACCACAATGTTTAATTTGTTAGTGCCGGTACCCACAAAAATAAAAGTATTCATCACAATAAAACATCGGGTGGCAACCCGATGTTTTATTATGATAAATACTTTTATTTTTTATAAATTACTGCGAATTACCCATATAATAATACCCGCTTCAAAGTAAATCTCCATTTAAGCACCAAGCGGTTCTGTGGCTTTTTCTTTGCCTCACCATGGGATTTCTTCCTAAAGTCCCGGTTCCCCGGGTCCTTTAAGCGGGGTGTCAAAAAGTATCTGGTGAGGTCGTCAAACTGAGGGCCCCCACTAAAGGCTATATTATTATACTCTCACTAAAATTAAAAGGTTATACAATAGGTACTTAAGCTCAATCAATCTAGTTTAAAGTTCTGTTGAATTCATATAAACTCCTAAATTTCAAACCAATTAAATTACAGGTGAATTCAAACCTTATATAAACCTTAGCATTCAATCACAACAGTCAATATGTGACCTAAAATCGTTACTTACCTTTGATAAGATTGCTTGTCTGGAGGAAATCGAGCACCGTACGATGCTCGAAACATAACTGAAACAAGGAAATTACAAAATTAGAGTGATTCCTGTTACGTAAAGGATTTTGGATGGGATGCGTTGAAATATAGTTTCTGCATCGTTGAATACGGCGGGTCGTAAGTAAATATTAATTAACATAATATTTTTTATTAGTAGTTGAAGCGATGTTGAATTAGATCCTCAGGTACGATTGGGCGCATATTTCGGTCATATTTTGATGAAAACGATAATCCCAATAGTGATGAAGCTATTACACTCCTTCCTACAAATATCTTACTTTATTATCCATTAAAATTTATCGCTATCATTTATTACTATTATTCCATATTGTAAGTTTACACTGTATGAAGACAATTATACTAACATTACTTCATTCAACAAGACTCAAATATTGCAAACTACCTGTAAAGTCGTACAACTTGGACGATTACGCCTGAAGTAGCAATGACATCTGTTCATCCTCCTTAGAACTCCTTTAAGTTCCCACTTGTTTTAGCAAGTTGTATTTAATCTAAACCCAGCTACGTAGCAGTTTTGGGTTTATCATGGTCAGCAAGTTTAATTTCGCTAAGTAGATTAAAGTGAGCTTTTGGCCTTGATTATTGTAGAAACGTAGTGTCAGAAAATATAATCTAACATCAATGTGTATCGTTTTTTTAAAAAATGACGCACTCTGGGAAATAGAAGTGCAAAATCGCTCCACAAAAACCGTCTCAAAGTGCCCAAAAAAGATTTTAATAAAAAGAGATGTTACTGCATTGTCACAAATTGTGCAATAGTTGGTACTTACGGGCCGTATAGAATTAAAAAACTAACGTAAATGTAAGTTATGAATCATTTATGGATTGGGTATTTTTTGTGTATTTTCCTGCAATTAAAATAAAATATTTAACTAAGCTTATTAAATTAAGAATAGTAAAAGAGCGGTATAAGGTGCATTGATTTTAATTTAGCGTTTTTAATCATCCACCCAACCTATAATAAATGATTTGACTATTAAATATAATGACGTAACTATAAATTATTTCATACAAGTTTCCATATACGACGCTTAGTAAGAAGTAACTAATTTGACTAGTCAGTCAAATACCCAATTATGTCAAAGCTGGCGTCAGAATGGGGTACGCCTGGCCGCTATTCTGCAGATTACTTAGATAGTCTGCAGATTACCTAGTTAATGTAAGAACTCAAACAATTTTCGCACTTTAGCTGACGCAACCAGGTAATCTGCTGATTACCTAGTTAATTTGCAGTCTAACAAATTTTCGCACATTAACGGCAACATTACACCCATATTGTTCCCATTATGAATTTCGATCCCACGCAATAGGCGGCGTGCCTATTGGCGTCTAGCGGGCACTTTGTCAAGGTCTGTAGGCTTTCCATCGGATAGAGAACGGCTCTATCCCTTAGTCGCCTTTTGTGAGACCTACAGGAAGAGATCGAGTGATCCTACTCCAGCAGGAATTAATACAACATTACGTAACAAAATTTAAACAACTTTTTATAGCTGGAAAAGGTTCCTATGGTTTACAACCACGGAATCAGCTACTAAATGAATAAAATTTACTGTGCACGAATGGATGAAAGAACACGATGCAGGGAACACGATTTACATATTGTTTGCTATAAAAACTAAGTGCCAATAGCATAAGATTTATTCGATTGTGTGGTAGCGGGAGCGAAGCGTATTCGAAAAACTACAGACATGAACCCACAAACTGCAGGATTTCTCGACTTTTGTTTTTTCTATTTGTAGGGATGAATAAGGATAGTAAAAATCTCCGTCAGTTCATGTGAGTTCAGTCATGAGAGAATTTGTGAAGATGTTTGAATATTTGATACTCAACGGATGAATGGAGCTGGCTCAAATTTAGGTGTAGAGATATTGTATTAGGTCGTTACATATGAAATTGCCGAAATTTTCTTAGAGGTTCATTAGTTCGTTATTCCTGTAATTTAATAGCTTTTTCCATTATTTATACTTTGTTTCAAAGTTGATTTCAAGATTTTACAACTCTGTATTAAATATTGTTTTTATTGGCCGCTTGATAAATTAAATTCAATTTTCAAACACAGTACTTCACACATTTTGATGATAAATTTCGTATTACTTTTTTGAAGCAGTCACATTTCAAAAATGTTATAAAAGTTGCTGTTGGCTTAATATTGTCTCATTCATACATTAAAAAAAAACTAAAATTTGGATTTGTCATTCTTAAAAAAAAATGCAAAAATGTTAGTACTGCAAATTGGGTTTCCTCCAATTTATTTAATAAAAAAATATTATAGGTTGGAATAACACATATGCTACTTTTATTCCTGGAATGGATTCACATGGGTTGCAAAACTGGATTAGAGCTATGGTTCACTTACAACTTGTTCTGTCTTTTCATTTGCCTTAGATATCATCATCATCATCATATCAGCTATACACAGTCCACTTCTGAACATAGGTCTCTCCTATAGACTTCCAGCAGGACCGATCTAAAGCACCCCGCATCCAGCGCTTCACAGCAACCTTGATGAGGTCGTCCTTCCACCTGGCTGTTGGGCGTCCTACACTACATTTACCCGTACGCGGTCTGCGTGTTATGTGTCCCGCCCACTGCCATTTCAACGAGCTAATCCGCTGGGCTACGTCGGTTACTTTTGTTCTCCTACGGATATCAACATTTCTGACGCGATCACGTAAGGAAATATCGAGCATAGCCCTCTCTATAGCTCGTTGAGCGACTTTAAGCTTATGCTTCCATATTCATCGCCTCTTTTCTTTACCGTGCCATATAGACTTAGAATTCTTTACTAGCACACATATTGCCTTCTTTCTAGAGCCCTGGGTGCTGGCTTGTTGTAATAACGCATCTAACGAGGCAGTCACACCAAGGGCTAACTATATAATATTGCTTTTGTCTGTAATGTTGACCCTCTTTCCTGAGAGCTTTCTATCAGGGAGGTAAAGCTTTAATGAGGTGTTCTATAAAAAACACTATAATTAATTCCCTTGTATAACTGAGTATAATAATTACATGACTAACAATTGAATTACACAACCTTCTCAATTGCCTTATGTTGTTCTCGAGATTAAAACTTTGTAAACACAAAACAGTCTGTAAAATAAACTTTAGCAGTAATGTCTCATCCCGAGTTACCGGGCGGTGGTTGCCAGTGGGAGTGTTACCAACTCTTTGGAGTCCCTGGAACTTTATGACAATTGTCGAAGTTTTAATGACTCATATCACGACGTCATATTCAGACTGTATTTGTAACGTCACGGTTTGTGTTATAAACTTTATCTTGCAGCCGATGTACGCTTTTTTTTTTTTTTTTTTTTTTTTTTTTTAACGTGAGGGAAAATCCTTCATGGATGCTATGCCGGACTCCTACCGACTAAAAACCCTCACGTACCGCCTTATGGCCTGCTGTTGGTAGCCCCGGGTAAGCCCTCGGAAGGATGTCCCAGGACTACCAACAGACCTAAGGCTGCGGCCTCACCTGGGTGGTTCGGGTGTTATCCCGCGTCTATGGGGGGGGGGGGATCGGGTGTAACCCCGTTTCTGGGGGGGGGGGGGGGGGGGCGTGCGTGATCTCTCACGTCACGCTGCCGTCATGGGCCTGCTTCTGTAAGGACGGTGAGCAGCCCACTCACCGTCCTCAGGACCCCGGTCATGGAGGCCGATGGTCTTCGGCGAAGACACGTCGGCGGCGCCAGCGCCGCCGACTGCGGAATTCGGGTGGGAGAGTTCTCTCCCGCTCCCGCCCCGCCGCCTCTTTCGCGAGCATGACCTGTTCGCAGAAAGAGACGGCGCAGTCCCACTTACTCCCGCTGGAGACCATGGCTCGCACCATGGTCTCGAGCGAGAGAGTGTCCACGTCCAGACCCACCACGAGGACCTGGCGCTGTTCCGCCCACGCTGTGCACTCCACCAGCGTGTGGAGCGATGTGTCGTCGCTGCGGTCCTCGCAGTGCTGACACTCGGCCGTGGTTTCCCGGTGTCTTCGCCACAGATATCTACCGAAGCTACCATGCCCGGTAAGTATCTGTGACAACCGGTAGGAAAGAGCACCATGTCTCCTCTCCAGCCACTCGTCCATGACCGGTCTGACGGCCGCGATTGTGGCGAATCCCCCCTTTGGTTGCTCAAGTCGCACCTTCCATGTCTCCACGGTTTCCTGGTGAAGCTGGGACCGCTGGGCCTCGATTTCTCGAGACGCAGGCCTTTGGCCCCTCTCCAGCGCCTCCTTGCGCCATTTAAATAGAGACGCAAGGGCTCTCGCTTCCAGGTCCCATGGAGGGGTCCCGGCTAGGAGACATGCCGCTTCACCTGAGATCGTGCGGTATCCCCTTATCACCCTGACGGCCATCGCCCTCTGCGGGCTCAGCAATCTAGCCAGATTGGTGGCCGTCAGGGTTTCCGCCCATACGGGGGCCCCGTATAGGGCCATACTTCGCACGATCCCCAGGTACAGTCTCCTGTAGGGAGCGTTGGGTCCCTTGATGTTGGGCATCAGTCGCGCGAGTGCGGCTGATGCTCCCCTCAGTTTTGGGACCAAACTTCGGAAGTGATGTCCGAAGTTCCACCGGCCATCGAGTACGAGTCCCAGATACTTCATCGAGGGCTCGATGCCGATGCTGACGCCCCCTACCTCTAGCCTGGATCCCGCAGGTGGCCCCATCCGAGGTCCGTGGAAGCACAGAGCCTCGGATTTGTGAAGGGCGACCTCGAGACCCAGCCGCCGTATCCGACCCACGACTTGAGCAGCCCCTGCCGTGGCCTTTAGTGCTGCGTCTCGGTGCGTTGCTCCCCGCGCCGTAACGAGGGTGTCGTCGGCGTAGCACGTTACGCGGACCCCTCTGAGCAACGGAGCGCGCAGCACCCAATCGTAACCGATGTTCCACAGGAGCGGTCCTAATACCGATCCCTGTGGAACACCGCACGACACATCTCGCCGACCTGGCCCTAGCCAGCTCGGGTAAGTAATGGCCCTCTCGGAGAGATAGGCCCCGACAATTCGACGGAGGTAGGGAGGCACTCCATGGTAGATAAGCGCCTCCCTAACGCAGCTCCAGGGCAAGGTGTTGAAGGCGTTAGCGATGTCAAGAGACACCGCCACCACCACCTCACCCTGTGAGATTGCTTCCTCCGTCAGGTCTCTAATACGCATGATCGCGTCCACGGTGGAGCGCCCTTGCCGGAAGCCAAACTGGCTATCCGCCAGATCAGGCCCCACGCGTGTGAGGTGCTTGCCGAAGCGTTGTGCAATAATACGCTCGAAGAGCTTGCACACCTCGTCAAGCAACACGATCGGCCGGTATCCTGATGGAGAATTTGCCGGCCGCCCCGCCTTTCGGATCAAGACCAGTTTCCCTGTCTTCCAGACCTTGGGAAACTGGCCTTTTTCGAGGCATGCGCTAAAGAGCCCTGTAAGTCGAGGTCCAAGCTCCTCGAGAGCCAGGACCCACGCTCGGCCTGGAATGCCGTCGGGTCCAGGGGCGGTGTTTCTGCGGGATTTAAGCCGCAGTACAGCCGCCCCTAACTCACCCTCCGTGACTACGGGCACGTCGTTCTCGCTGCCTTCCGCGTTGGGCACCTGAGACGGAGCCATGCGCGGCGGAATGTGTTCCTCCGCTCGTGATGGGAACAAGGAGTCCAGGACCCCCTCCAGCCGCTCCGGCTGGAGGCTCTGGGTCAGTGGGGGCGCCTTAGGGCGTAATTTACCACGTACCATAAGGTACGGGCGCCCCCACGGGTTCCGCTCCAGGGCCTCCATCAGCTCCTCGCGGCCTAGCTTTTTGGACCACTTGATGGCCGCCTGAAGGGCCCTCTTGGCCTCTCTGTACCCATCATAGAGCTCCGTCTCTCGGGCTGCCGCATCGTCTGGGCGGCGACGCCTCCGGCGGAACCTGGTGTACCGACGGCGCGCGGTAACGCACTCCACGCGCAACTGCGCGATTTCCGGCGTCCACCAGTACACCTGTCTCCTCGCCGGTCTGGGCCTAGCCCTGGGCATCGCCGCATCGCAGATATGCGACATGGCCCTCCCGAACCACTCCACCTCGGCATCAACATCGGCAGGTCTGTCCGCTATCGGGATCCAGGCCTGCACAATGGCCGCCTCTAAGAGAGCCTCCGGATCCAGGCGATGGAGTGCCCAACGCGGTTCCGGGGGATTCGCGATAGCTGGCGGCAGATTAGGTGGAGGGGAAACGTCGAACCGAATATATCGGTGATCTGACGACGTCTCCTCCTCCTCCACAACACGCCATCCCTGGACTCGGCGGGCGAGCTCAGGGGTCGCAAACGAGACGTCTATGACCGAGCTGAGCCCCCGCCGCGTCCAGGTTGCGACATTCCCCCGGTTCAGGATGACTAGGCCACGTGTAGTGACCCAGTGCTGAAGTATCCTCCCCCTGTCTCTGGTCTCCCGTGAGCCCCAAGCCTGTGACCAGGCATTGAAGTCTCCCAGGACCAGGACGGGGCGAGGCCGGCATGCAGCGAGAACGACGTCCAGCTCAGGGAGCCATAGCTCAAACTGATGCTGGTCGAGGCTCGGCGAGACGTAAACGGCCACGACAGCCACACCGTCATATTCCGCCGCGACGCAACCCGGGCCCCTAGCAATAAGCGCTAGGCGCGAGTCGTCCGCGCCGGTCCCCCCAAAGACAGTCGCCAGGCCGTCCAGATCCACCGGGCTTCCCGGGTGAACCCAGTACGGCTCGGCGACAACCACCACGTTGATGGACCACTGCCTGATGCTCTGGTACAGAAGGTCCTGAGCACCAGCGCAGTGGTTCAGGTTCACCTGCAGGATGCGGATATGGGTGTCCATTAATGGACGTCCATTTCCGCACCCTGCCGCGAACGTGCACCCTCACCCTCACCCCCCCGTGTGGACGGACGGGGCTTTGGCCTTGAGGCAGCGCAGGCCTTACTGCCCGCCCGGTGGTTGGCCTCCTTGCCCTCCGCCACGCATTTAAAACAGCGTGGCGGAGCGTCACAGGCAAAGGCCATGTGACCGGGTTGACTACAGCGGAAGCACCGGTCTCCCACGGTGACTTCCGCTGTACACTGCACTCCTACATGGCCCACGACCAGGCACCTAAAGCACCTGGCTTCGCGGGGCTGCAGGAGATGCGCCTGCGCCCTCAGGAAGCCCCCGACAAGGAAGCTCCGTCCATCCGCCACTTTTTGGGCCGCTGCGACGGGGCAGCTCACGACTGCCGACCCGTGACCGGCGGGGCCAAAGCGAATTTCACTTGACCTCACCTGATCACGAGGGCAGCCGCTCGCCTCCACGACGGCGGAGATTATCTCCTCCGTCGTGGCCGCGTCATCCAAACCCGAAATGCGCAGACCCGCGCATTTGTTGGGTCTGGTGACGCGGACGTCACCAGTGTCCAGCGACCCCCGCAGCTTTGCCGCTAGAGCATCTGCTTTGGGGCCGCTGGTGGCGCCAGAGACCTCGAGGAGGCGTGCTCCGGTGCGCGTCACCTTGTACCGGAGACCTCCCTCTATTTCGAGGGCCTTAAGGTCCACTGAGGCTTTCGCCTGCCTCAGGACCTCGGCGTACCCCACGCCCCTCGCCTTGCCCTCTGTCGTCACCGTGATGACGACGGCAGTGGAACGGGGAGCGCGGAGCCTCTTTGGCGCCTTCGCCGCGGAAGCCTTTGCCGCTTTTGCGGCTGCTTTTGCCGCCTTCTTGGCGGCCTTCACCTCCTTTTTGGCGGCCTTCTTCGCCTTCTTTTTTGCTCCCACCACCTCCCAGACCCCCTCTCTGGGGGGATTGTGGGATGCAGCGGGAGCATAAGTTGTGCTTGGGGAGGCGGATTTGCCACTTCCCCCACGTGCCGTCTTCTTGGGGGCGGAGGCCCTCGGCTTGGGACCAGTAGCCCCACTGGTTGCAGCCGTCGCCGTGCATGGCGCGACGACGGGTGCCGCCAGCGGCGGGCGGTATGCCCGGTCCTCGAGGACGCCGAGGCGTCGCTCGATGGCCTCCAGCAGCTGGACCATTGTGGGTGTCACCTGAGGTGGTGCACGGGGAGCAGGGGTTTTCACACCCCGAGCCTCTCCGGCCCCCTGGACCAGCTGCGTCAACTTGCCGATCTCCTCCCGCATCAGCTGTTGCTGCTTGCGGGAGTCGGCAAGCTCCGTCTCCAGGCTCGCAACCCGAGCCCGGAGTTTCCCCTCCTCGCTGGAGAC
The DNA here is from genome assembly GCA_949126895.1 of Eilema caniola. Taxonomy (NCBI): domain Eukaryota; kingdom Metazoa; phylum Arthropoda; class Insecta; order Lepidoptera; family Erebidae; genus Eilema; species Eilema caniola. The sequence goes on along the minus strand of OX421460.1, from coordinate 5,730,435 downwards.
GCACCTTTCCAGGAGCTCCTCCAGCGCTTTGGCGGCGCCTGTGACCGCGTCCGCCACGACCTTCTTCTTCCCCGCAATATTTTTTTGGCCTTTTACAGCGCCAGAGATGCGGGAAAGTGCCGCCAGGATATTTTGCGCCGCCGGCACCTCCGTGGCCTTCCCGCTTGGCAGCAGGGGCACAATCGCCGGTGGCTCTGCTACCTTCCTTTTCGCTCTGTAGAGGTCGGCTTTCCGACCTCTGCCCGCGGGGGTAGCCACTACCTTTCTAGGAGGGCCTTTGCCTGGTCCGCTCGACCTAGGTCTCTTTTTACCTAGTTCGGCAATGACACCGAGACCGAGGGCATCCTCGGTCTCGCTGCCTATGTCGTCGTCAGCCGACTCCATCTCCGAGCCAGCGTGAGTCGACACGTCTTCCGCGTCGCTTTTTTGGGTGGTTTTGAGGCACACCCTTGGGCCTGTGGGACTGTGGTGACCCCTCCCATATACCACCCGGGATGAACCCGGGAGGGGGTCCCCATGGCTGGTCGCCGAATGGGTGTCCATTCGACCACCAGTCACGGCAAGGGATTCCCCGGACGGAGTCCGGGTACCCTCATGGGTAGATTTATCCGATGTTGTTTCCATAGTCATTTTTATTTTGTGCGGTTAGTGTCCGCCGACGTTGGGGTGGAAGTAGGGAGGTTGGGAGTGGATGTGAGGATGAGGAGGGTGGGAGTGAGGGAGTGGAAGTGACGCCCTAGGCACTGAGTTCCCCCCAGCGATGCATCCCATTGCCGGGCGTCAGAGCGTGGGGTTTGGGGTGATTTTTTATAGAGGTTTTCTTCCTCGGAGCTCCGAAGAGCTACCGTGCCCGTCTGTTGCCAGACGGGGTAACGGCTCGGCCGATCGATGGTCCCTATGGGACCGTGTACTTCGCCACTGGTCGCTCAGTGGCAAAGTACTCGTCGCCCTGAGAGTTCTCCGCTAAGTACGCTCTGCTTAGCAGAGCGCATGCGGAGAACTCGCAACCGGCCATAAAGGCCCCCCCTCCTTGGTGGACTATTAGCCATGGGCGACGACGTGCACCTCGGGCGAAGCCCACGTCGTCGTCCACGTTACCAGGGTGCACCACGCGGAGGTTGTCCTACCTAACACCCCAGCCGATGTACGCTGTCGGAAGATTTTATGAAAAAAATAAAAACCTTGCGGGATATAGTGTCGTGTTCCTGTATATTTTGTAATTGGCCCTTTTTTCTTAATCATTTAAAGTACATTTTAAGATGCACTGGCATTTGGGATATGGATTAAGCTACTAGTGCTGAGGGTTCCAGAGAGTGGAATCTCTTCACAATACCAGTTGAGTACTGTCCAATCCAATCAATCAAGCCCTTGACCCCATTGCTTAACGTGCGCCTTTTAAGATGTTGGTTGAGGCGCTTGAGAATCAGTCCGTGAACTTATAGTACTAATACGCCTGTTGAAACAATAATCGTGGAACCCATACTCCTCCATATGAAATCAGCTCAACCTCGTAATATCACCGAACAAACACAATGTCTACCTATATAAATTCAAACACCTATGTACTTGGCATTTACAATAACCAAACTTGTTCAATATTCACAATGAAGAATGTTACTAGGTGTGCAAAATCACTTGAAAGGTTATACCAGTAAGGCTTTACTAATATTAAATAAATAAACTTGTTTTTATTTGATTAGAAATAACAAGTTTAAAGTGCGTCAAGAATGTCATGACAATTGAGTAAGTAAGTAAATCATTTATTGCTCGAAACACGGTATAATAGTAGGGTAGGGTGTGGTAGGATTTAGTAGGGTGGCGTTGCTATAATTACCCTGATATGTGTACCCTGTCGTACTACAACTGAACAGTCTTGATCTTTTGCTTTTTATAGTATAACGCACTATAATTTCATTATGATAATAAATAAATAAAAGTGAAAGATTTATCACAGCAGCAATTTTTTTCACTTTTAATTATTATTATGAAACCGAAAATAATGTTAGCGGAAATGAATTCGATCTTGGTATGGGTATAAACGTTGAATAGAAACTGCCTGGATCAGTGGTGCACGCTCGCCATCATGTCGTCGAATCCGTACGGTATGCTTCTTCAGTCAACTTGACAACATCTTGTCCACCGACATTTTTGTGGGCAATGCGTGTCTCCAACATTACCCAAACCAACTCGATATGGTTCATGGTAATCTGTACGGCGGAGGTACTTCCCCAGTCAGACTGCTCAATTAGACGGAAATACCTTGTGTTCTACCAAATAATATTTCTTAGTATATGTTTTTAAAAATATGAAACAATTATAATCATACTGGATAAATACAGTTGTATTATATCCTGGGTAATTTTTTATAAGTCCTGATGGCCACCACTAAGTTCAATACAAAAAAATTAAAATGTTCATTTTTAAATTCTAGTTTGTCACTTACTAGATGAAAAGATACTCAATGTACGCAAAATATTTAATTTACGAACACACCAATTTACATACACAACGATGCAAGAAATTGTCATGTAACTCAGTTTGGCAGTTTGTGAGTGTTGCAAATACGAGGAAAACTATTAGTTTCTCCAACATTCATTTCATGACTTTTTTGACGGACTATAGTTATGATATTAACTAATTTACTAACTTGTAAACTAATTGATATACCGAAATAATTCCTTCTCATATATTTTTATTATTTTCAACATTCAAATTTAGAGAACGTTCCCCATAACAGCTGATTCTAGCAATGTCCTGCACTTCCTGCATACATTGCATATTAAAACTTTGCAGACTATTCAGCCTGTATAATGTATGCCTGGAAACGGAATTTATGATATTACGTTTGAATACTGTAATTAATTTCACATACTGTATGGATACTTTTTCTAGTTATGATTAAAATAATTTATATACCATGAAATAGTTAAATAAATAATGGAAAATTAAGTAATGGTAGGCTTGTGTACGCTTCTTTGACATCCAGTGTGGTGTAACGGTAGTGAATGCGGCCGCTACGCAGGAGGTCGGGCTCAATTCACGCTCAGTGCAAATACTTGTATGCTAAATATGGGTATTTGCATTGGTCTGTTCGTGCCTCGAAGAGCACGTTAAGCCACCGGTCCCGGTTATCGTACAAACATCTATGGCAGTCGATACGGGTAGTAGGAGCCCTAACAAAATCCAAAACCAGTCTAATAGCAGTCAAGTAGTGAGGTCAAATAGCAGTCACCTCACTTAAAATATGGAAGTTGAAACAAATCCGCAGTTAGACTGGTACAAGGAAAGTTTATGTAAGCTACGCCTCATAATTATGAGCGTTTCAGAGAGAATACCTCAGATTCCAAAGTGGTGCTCGGATGAAAAAGCATTCAAATTCGTAACTTAAACGTATCGAAAGAACGAAGCATTGCGATTGGTTCACAGTAGGCAGGCGGCCAATCGGTTATCAGATTTTGTAGGGCTTCAACTACCTTCACTTTGTTACCGATATCGACGGCTTAACGTGCTTCACCGAGGCACATAGGGGCCTCAATACCTTAAGAATGGTCACCAATCGTAAGACTGTCTTGGCTACGAGCCCATTCGTGCTCGGATAGTGATGAAGTATCCATACTTCATACTTAATATTATAAATGAGAAAGTAACTCGGTCTGTCCGTCTGTCTGTCTGTCTGTATGTTACGCTCTCACGCCTCAACCACCGAACTGAACTTGATGTAATTTGCTATGCTACCTTTTTATCGCGAAAAATTTGGTAGGAGGGGGAGTATAGAGGACAGGCGAGTATAGATTCTAGTATAGAGGCGCATAGAGAGGCGAGTAGAAAGTCGTGTAGAGAATCGAATATGGCCGCGAGTAGAAAGTTGAGAACAGAGGGGAGTAAATAATCGATGACAAAGTTGAGTAGAGAGGCGAGTTTAATGCTCAACAGCGGTGGCTCAACTAAATGTCAAACTAAATGTTATCCATCATCATGATTGTGTACATGGGAGCTTTATGCACCAAACCATGTAGATAGCACATAGGTACATCAGTAGGAAACACTCTCTTTGTACCGAAAACTGACGACGCCCCACTATACGTCTCAAAGGGCTTTCTGAATGCCGTTATCTAGGTTACATCTCCCTGCGCCTCATTGAAACGTGCTCTTAGGCACCTTAAAAGCCTCCACCGTTTGAAGCCAAATAAAAGTTCTTGAGAGAGAGAAAAATGGGATTATTTTCTAACCTATAATCCTACGATGAAATTACTATCAACATTAGCTATGTTGTAAAAATCGTATTAATTATTTTGCCTCTAGTGTCCAAAAAACTAACATTCAATTTTTAATGAAATATTCACTCAATCAATTAATTAGCTTATCGCAGTCCACTGCTGAACATAGGTCTCACGTCATTTCGTCCGATCTTGTGCGCCATTTTATCTGATTCGCCGCCTTCCGCATCCAATCCGTCCCAGCCAAATTTTTCAAAAATCATGATTTCTTTCTTTTCTCTTCTTTCATTTGTGTCTACTAAAATATTGGAGTCAGCCTTAAGGATTCGCTGGAGTAGGACTTTGTTTGCGTCTGCAATGCCTATTATGTCTGCAATAACTACTACGACTCTTTCGTGTGTTTTTCGATATATCCTTTCAAATAAACTTTTATACGCCAATCCTTTTATCAAAAAGATTACAATAGCATTACGCAAATACTTTTATTCATAAAATCTTTAAATCCAACCAAGATTTTACGGCTCCACAGACGTTTAGCCGATGTTTAGCTGAATCGACCCCGAGGGGCTATGAATATCATTTGCAGAACTCACAATAGCCAGAGAGAATTGCGTTCACAATAACCATAAATGTTTATAGTTTTTTTGCACGTTTTTGATAGGCTCAAATAAGTTTTCTTCTCTTGTTTCTTTTTTGGTAAACGGCTTTCGAATGTTTTCAAATGGTTTCGTAAAATAATAGTGAGAAAATGTGTTGTTGAACTTTGTTGTTCGGGAAATGAGTTTTGTTTTTATATTATCTCGTATGATTTCTTTTAAAAAGACACCAAATTTGTGCTTTTAAGAAGCGTTACGTATTTGTTCGTCGTTAAGAATGGTTCACTACTAAATATTATCATTATTTAGAACTCAAACAGGTACAACATCACTGCATCAGTTGCATTGGCCAGTGGTTTTATAATTGGTAGGTAGATATAGAAGAATGATAAAGATAAAGTGATTATAGCACCTACCCACCTAAAGATTTCCTGGAACATAGAGATAGAAAAACTTTGTTTTCTTGTCACCAGTTTGCCGTTCCTGTGGCCTATAACGAAGTATTACTTAGACCACTAAATTTATAAATTAGAATACTGGCTACAAAGAGGAAAGGAAAAGGGAAAGATGAGAACGGAAGAGAGTAAAGGACGCAAAGCCTTCGGCAGTTTGCAAACTATGCGATGATAACGTTCTGATTTATGTTAACACGTCAGTTTTTGTTATTTATTTTAACAATAATCTCTTTATTGTTTTGTCCTTTGCAACACCAAGAGTAAAAAAAAATTTGAAGTTTGGTACAGATTATTTAGAGAATTTTTTTATTCCTGTTAAGAATCCAGGATTCGCTCACTTTTTACTTTAACTCTGTTAAATATTAGACACTGGCGGTTGCCCGCATGGAATTGTGATCCCGTCTCATGGGAAACTTTTCCCGAGATGAAAAATAAGCCTGTGTGTTAATTCAGACTATAATCTGTACTTGTACCGAATTTCAGCCTTATCCGTGATATTAATAAACCAATTATTCTATTATTAGTAACAATAAGATAACTGGCGATAAAAACAATGAAAAGTGTGATTGTTAGCACTTATTCCATTACTCCTAAAATAACAGTATTCGATTTGACTCAAATATAAGCTGTGTGAAAATATGACTCAGATATCGAGACCCAAGCAAACCGTACCTGCAAACTGGTACACCTTGTAGGCTCTGGTGTGAGCATACTTTTTAGAATTGGAAGATACAACGGCAGTTGCTTCCGGAAAAACCGACATATGAATGAAAACAATAAGCGGACCCGTGACCTCGGGCTTCGAAATGAAATTTGGGACGGGACTGGAAAATCGTTCTGAGGATGATGATGGTAAGGTGTATTAGAACATAGCAGGTGCTTGTTGCTAATATGTAGAGGTCCGTGGAAAACATTTTAATAATAATAATGTAACTTCATTATTATGCTAACATAAAATTACGTATATATAAAATAAGTACGCGGATGTTAAAATTTATCATCATCAAACAAATAAATAAAATTGGAGTATCTATTTACCTCATTAAAATAATTAATGCATATAAAATAAATATAAATAAAAAAAAAATTAAGTCAGATGTTTAATGCACATTTTCTGATTGTAAACATCGAAAAGTAATTAGAAAGTACACAATTAATATATAAACTTTGCTTTTGTACCTTATTTAATGAAAACGAAATAATATTTATGGAATTTTTGCAAATTTTTTGTAGTGTCGAATTTGAATTTTGATTGCTATAATACCTCCACTACATTTGAAATGAGGTCTCATGAAGTATATTGTAAAGGCTCTACCTCAAGATTCAGAGGCCTTTCAATATTTAAAATCGTTTTCCCGAAACTGTTCCATAAAATTTGAAAAATTAAATTCATATTTTCGTCGGTTCACAAATAAAGAAAATAATGACGAGTTAGAAATTTATCCAGCTCCAAAGTGCCTATGAAATCCAACCTATACGCTAGCTTTATAATGAATACTGTAGGCGGACCTTACAGTAGTCATCCATAGCTTCCTTAGAAATAAAAACGGTGAGGATTACAAAGAACTTATTTTATCTTCAAAGTTATGAGTTGCAGAACAAAATTCAAAAAGAACTTGGGCGAATATTCTGCAGAGTAAGGGGAACGTATTCACTAAAATATAAATAAATATATAGATACTCTATAACATTCTGCAAAACGCTTTCTTGACCCATGGTAAGCATAGCGTAACTAGCTTATCTTCAATGAAAACACTTGTACTATTCCACATTATTTATTAAATTCCTGACCGGTTGCGCCTTACGGAATTAGGTTAATACATGTTTTTTGGGTATCAGATGTCAATTAGAGTAATTACTTGTGACATGACAATTTAATGAGAACATGATGGGTACATTTGGGGGTATATCCGAAAAAAAAACAACTTTGACAAATAAATATAAAATAATAATTAACAGCTTTTTTGTATTTCTGTGTTTATTTATGTCGTCTTTTATATTTAAATTAAAAATAAAAACATGTAATTCACCATTTGGGCTCCTTTTAAAATAGTTGAAATTGAAAAAAATAGAGCTTTTCCACAAAATTTGAATTATATTCTGTTACTTACAGAAGCAAACTATATCAGATTAATTTTTTTTCTCTCTCTTTAATTAGGCATAAGTAATCAAAATCAGATGTACAGAACTCAGGCACAAAAATCTTGTAAACCTGTGTTATGCATAAAATAAACTTACAAATAATAATAATTATACTCACCAATAAAAATAAATAAAAACGTTCGCCAGGTGAACAGATCCATTTTCAAAATTCACTAAATGAGTCCAAACAAAACATCACAAAGAAATCCACTTTTAAAAAAGGAGTCATTTTAAAACAGTTCCATTCGAAATTTGAAGTCGCGTGGATAAGTTCGCGGGCTTTCGTAGTATTTGTGGCGCACGTCTGACTCGGATCGTGTTTAGTAGGAAACTGAGGGCGGGCGGGAAACTACTGAGGGTGTACGATGTGGTATGGAAAATTCTGCCTAATGAAGTGATAGTGCTCGAGTGTTTAATGTAGGGAGAGAATAGAATGATAAAGGAAATATGCTGGATACTGATAGGGGTGATATTCCAATAGCATTTTTTATACGAAATGCACTTTTCAAACACAGCAACCTCAATTTCAGTGTAAGAAAATTGAAAAATAGGAAAGTATACGCCAGTTTTATAATTTTAACGTTATTTTCGGTTGCATTAGAGGTTTCTACATCAGAGTCCAGGGTTTGCTTACTCTTGCCCCTCTTTTCGAATTACTTAGCTTATCTTGGTACTTGCAATTGCCGTCTAACCTTGCAACGTCACGAGGAAATCCATGATCTAATTTGCTAATTGCGTCAAATGATTTATTTTTCTATTTTGACAACTGACGTTACTGACGAGTAGCCATTTTATATAATTAAAATTCTAGTAATGAACGTATTTTTATAGTCCATTGGGAAACTTTTACTCCGCTGGATGAATTCCAAAAGGCTGTCATTCCAAATGCTATCTCGCTTCAAAACGGTAAGCTGTCTAGATTTATTATTTTTAAATTGCAAAGATTAAATTTTTAATAACCAAAGTGTAAGGACTATCGAATACCTCGATATGTTTCGCGTGAAAGTAAATAACTTAATGGAAGTTATGCCGTATGATTTTTTGAACAGAATGTGTAACAATGAAACTGGATCATATTAAGCTAATATGTTATTTATAGAATTTCATATATTTGTTTTACGGAATATACATTTTATAACCTTATAAAATTAAAAAGTACAAGCACGCTTTGCTATGTCACACTTACTTCTAACGTGATGTTTAAAGTTACAAGTGTTACAACCATTTTGATCGAGACATACAATTTTCATAAAAGCCATCTTAATTAAAAAAATTATAAGACCGACAAACTGAGCACTTTGCTGAAAATAATTATAAAATCAATAATGGATAACGTTGCGTCGGCTCTTCTTTCATTGCTTTTATTTATTTTTGATCATCCATCCAACGTATAATAACAAAAAAATATTACATCGTAATTTGTTTATTTCATACAAGGTTCGTTATACTTTATACTTACCGTTTGGACGTGTAATGAAAAGTAACTCATTTCACTAGACAGTTAGATATCAACATATCAACAAGATGGTGTCCATTGATATGTCGCAGTCAACTAACTTAATGAGCCGTTCAATTAACCGCCTAGGATGGTGTCGAGCCATTTCATCAAACGGCTAGGCACTCTAGTCGCTGACGTTTAACTACTTGCCTAGCCATTTAATCAAACAATTAAAAAAATACTCATTTCAGCATGGCTATAAAAAAGCGAATGTCGCAGCTTTATCAATAATCCTATTACTAATTTTCTATAGGTACACCTCTGCATATTCCCTTGGGGATTTACAGACGTGAGTTTAATTATGTATCTATTTAATTTTCTGTCTTATTTCGGGGTCGTACCTGAGCATACGCCAGCCAGTTTCTTAAATGTTAAAGTTATAACTGAAAATCATTCAGGCCAATTGAATGGCGCCGTTTATTTTAGAGCCTGGTCAGTTAATTGAACGGTTTATTAAGCTAATTGGCTGCGACAGCTTTTCATCATCTAACCGCATACTCCATTCAAAAAAATTCGCCAAAAGTTAATTTTTGACACAATATATCAATTTCATTTGTTATTGCTATAACAATGGTAGCCATTGTGAATAACACACCGTATGTGATATTTCATTTACAGATAAAATATACACATTTTTTTCAATGGCCGTATCAAATACATTCCTTGATAGCACCCCTTTTCGGTAGGTATCTACTCATATTTTCTTTTCATGTGATTAACTTCCGTTTGGTTACACGAGAAGAATATTATTTTATTCATTTCGAAAGGTAACATTGTCGGTTCGATACTGTTATGATTTTCGTTTAAGCGATTAGAACAAAGAGGTTGCATTATAGGTTGGCCCTTGTACCCAATTGTTGTTGGCAAGTATACCAACAACAATTGGATATAGGTAAGGGCCAACTCTCGTAGTCGTATCGTCTCTAGTAAAAGTCCTAAATTTCAGTCTCGATCTAATGTTTATCGACGGAGTCGCGGACATGTCTCGTACTTATATTGATCACGGCTCAACTTTGAATCCTGGCCATCACACTTTTTTTCTACCGCTGACGTGGCAGACTAGCCCACGGCCCACCTGATGGACAGTTGTTACTGCGGCCTATGGACGTGTGCAACACCAGGGGAGTGACACTCGTGCTGCCGACCCTGTAAACACGGAGAGTTTCTGTGCCGTCAGCGTAGAAGACAAAGCCGGAATAGCCTTTGATCTTCCCACTGACAGCACAAAAACTCTCCAGTGAGCTCTGGCTACCCTACTCACCGCCGGGAACACAACACGAGGTTTTTATGGCCACAGTATTCTGTAGGGCGGAGATACTTCCCCAGTTGGACTGCTCAATTGGATGAAAATACCGTGTCCCACCTCCTACTACCGCTCTGGCTCCATTCCTAACACAAGCAATTTAGGTTAACCTGAGGGCACAGGGAGAAATAATTAATTTCGGATACAAATATTATAATATACAAACAAAATTCAAGTCCTGGCAGAATCTGTCCATACAAAAGCGGGTAAATAAGATTTTAGAAGAAATCTCTTTTGAGTTCTTCCATGCAGGTAATTGGCTAAAATACGTCTATACGACGCGACTTAATGCCTTGTACGTAATCTCTCGCTAGGAAATGACAGACGCAGGTGGCTCCGTCGCCAACTGCTAATAGCTTTTAGACAGCAAGCCTCATGTAGGGATGGGAACAGTCGATAGAGTGCAGCATGCGAAAATTTTATATTTGAACCGTGAATAGCGAATTTACATAATACATCTATTGCGCTTGGCTATTTCACCCACATATTTATAATCCCGTGGGAATATCGAGATCAAATGTAGCCTGTTGAAAGATAATTTAACATTCTAATAGTGAAAGAATTTTTGAAATAGGTTCAGTAGTTTCTGAGTTTATTCAAAACAATCAAATACATCTTTTCCTTTATATTATTACATTAGTGTAGATTGTAGACACAAAAGAATTGGTAATGATATGGCCACTATAAGGTGATCTCGTAGTAGTAAAAATCTTTAATGTTTTAAATAAATATATTGACTTGGCGATTCCTTCAATTTATTCGGGCCTTTAAGTAGGGACTGAATACTCTAATATCCGACTTGGTATTACATAGATCTCACAAATGTTAAGGTAGAATAGCGAGACTTGGTTTTTTGACAAGTATTGCTTTTTTATGGAATCTCATTTCTTTTTGTACATAAGCTTACTTTTTCCTTGCCGCTACCTTCTACTTCTTGTATATAAGTAAGTATGCAATTTTGGGCAATTTTCTCTACATAATACTCCCATTCTTGCTTTCTTATTCCATTGACCATTTTACAAGTTTCCTCCTTTATATTATACATTTATACATATACACTGATTAATTAGCTGCAAATGTAACTTTGTAATTCTGTATGTTTATAAGGGATTAAAAAGTTATATATGCAGTTAATTTAGGAAAACTGGACGGAAATGGATTATTATTTTGAACAATTCTGAATTTGAAGCTTCTATCTCTGCTAGAAGTGTCTTAGAATTTTGATGACCGGTTGGTCAGTTAGTGACAATTTAAAAAGCTTTGAATCGTTATAATTCTTAAACGACTAGTTGAAATGAATGATATTTGAAAACTAGCGCATTTTGGGAGATACCTATGTATAGCAGTGGATTACAATAAGCTACTTGGTAATGATTAAAAAAATTAAAAGATCAATCTAACTAAAAATATTTATTAAGATAATAGTTAATATACATGAATGACTTATTTAAGGATACAGGGAATAAAAGCTGGGCTTCTCGACAATAGATATTTTTAATGTTCAGCAGTAAACAGTCTATTTTACAATTACAGCTTTCTTTTACACTTGCTAGCCGGTCCCAATGTCAAATCGCGCGGGCGTCCGCCATGTCTGTCTTTTGGTGTCAATATCCAAACTGTTGTTTTACTCAATGCATTTGACCGGCTAGTAAGTTTATAAATAGATTCATATTTATTACTAAAATCTAGATTTATTTCAACTATTATTTGTGATATTTTGAGAATCGCATTTAATCAACAAAATAAATGGTTTAGTCTAGTCAGTTTAGCTACTTTTAGTTTTCAAATATAGAATATATATTTTAATAAAAGCTAACAATCGGCCTTTCCTGATGGTTTCACGTCTCGTGAAAATCAAGCATTACTTTTCATAAAAATTAAATTGTTATTAATACCAATAACATCGAGAAAACAATAGAGAGAAAAAAAAAAAAGAACAAAAGCAGCTTATGCGATAGTAACAATAGGTACATAGGTCGAAAATTGTTAAGTCGACAATTAAATAATTAAATTCCATAATCATCATTTAGGTGTCACCCTACTTTTGATGACATTTCACTAAATATAATGATCATTGTGGCCTCCGACATATCCACAGCTGATCTTACAATACTGTATCGAGATAGTTCCAACATACCACTTTGCCATTGTGACCTCCGACATATTCACAGCTGACACAGCATGTTGGCCTCTCAATACACTAAACTGATAAACCATTGTGGCCTCCGGCATATCCACAGCTGGTGTAGTTCACTAAGGTGACACCAACATGTCTTTTATTTGGGGTCATTGTGGCCTCCGACATATCCACAGCTGACTGAACATGTTGGGTACCCTTTAATTAAAGTATCAAATAATTCTAAATTCACTGGAACCATTGTAGCCTCATACTTATCTACAGCTGGTTTAACTATAATATATTGTTATAAAACAACTATATCTGTAAGTAGGTATAGCAAAATAATGTCAATGTATGCTATACTTACAAATGTAATTGTACTTGCAAATGAGAATCCAAAATAAAAAACAAACGTACTTGCAAATGTATGTCACGTAAACTGAAAACGTTTCTAAAGAAGTACATTTACATTACATTATAAATATTACTCTTATGTGATCCAAGCAATCAAACAGATTCGCATTCTTCCTCAGTACTAGACTCCTCCCTATCTCTATTAAATACTAACCATGGATGAATTTTATCCACTGAAAAGATTCCCGAAAAGTTCCTATTACCCTTCTTAGATAATGGAGTATCTTCTATTTTATACCTATCATTGTCTAACACTTCAACGATGCGATATGGGCCACGTATTTTAGATACCAACTTTCTGCTTTTACCTGTAGAAGGTACTTCCCGTTCTACGCGAACTAAGTCTCCTTTCTTATACTCTACCTTTTTCCTAGTTTTGTCATATCTTTCTTTTTGTTGTGATTGTTTTTGTGCAATATATTTACTCATTTCGTCCCTAATACTATCTATATTTTTATCTGTAATCTCTCTATCCTCTCCTCCTGCCTCTAGGTTTAAGTTAAGAAGAGAGTTTGCTGTACCTACCGGTGCAATACCAAAAAGAGCCTGCGCAGGTGTTTTACCCGTTCCTTTATTCAGAGTATTATTGAGTGCCCATTGAATCTCTGATACACATTCGTCCCACGCATTTTCAGATTTCCCATGATTCGTAGCTGATAGTGCTGCTAAAACCGTACGGTTATAACGCTCTACTTGGCCATTGGCCCGAGGTGTTGCAACTGCATTCATAATATGTTTAACTCCTAGTGATAGTAAATAATCTTGGAAAGTCTTGGAAGTAAAAGATGTACCTCTATCTGATATGACACGCGATGGGACGCCAAAGGTATGGAAATAGTTCTGCATTGCCTTCTTTGAGTGACTGGATTTTGTACTTTTAACGGGGACAAGGATAATAAACTTTGTAAAAGCATCAATTATTAGTAAAAGGTAGCAATTCCTTTTCTTGCTTCTAACAAATGGACCCAGGTGGTCGATGTGGAGGGTGTGAAAGGGTCGGTCAATTTTCGGAATTGGGTGAAGTTCTCCTGCTTTCTTTCCCGATGGTACTTTCGTGCGTGCACATTCCAAACACGATTCTACATACTTCTTAATGAACCTCCTCATCTTTGCAAACCAAAATTGTGATTTTATTTTATCATAAGTCTTGTCAAATCCGAAGTGACCCAATTCGTCATGATGAGATTTTAAAATTTGCCACCTAACACCCTTTGGTACGACCCAACGATCACCATCGTCAGTTCTCCTGTACAACAATCCCCTTTTAAGGATAAAACTGTTCTTAATATCTACAATATTACTACTATTGACATCACTTAAGATATTAACAATTCGCTGAAGTTCTGGATCATTTTGTTGTACTGTAGATACCCAGTTGGTATCCACTGTCCTAATCTCTAATAAATGCGACTCATCAGTAGGGGGATTACGGCTTAGGGCATCAACGTGGGACATAGAAGTGCCCGGCTTATATTGAATAGTAAAGTCATACTCTTGCATGACGTTCCACCACCGAGCAACCCTAGGTAAGATATCCCGCTTTTCAAACGTAGCCCTCAGAGAGTTACAATCTGTAACAATAGTGAAAGGCACACCTATGAGGTAAACCCTAAACCTCTGAAGGGAGCAAACGACAGCTAATGTTTCTAGATCATAAGAAGTAAACTTAGCTTCTTCAGGGGAAGTCTGTCTGCTATAGTAGGCTACAGCACTGTAAAGGGAATTTTTATTAGGTCTCTGTAGGAGGATTCCCGCAATTCCTACTTTAGATGCGTCAGTATGCAACTGTGTTTCATACATCGCATTATAGAAGGCAAGGATAGGACGTTTCGTTAACTCCTGTTTCAAAGTTAGAAAGGCTTGTTCTTGTGCTTCACTCCACTTCCATAAAACATCCTTTTTCAGAAGGTGAGTAAGGGGACTAGCAATGACTGAAAATCCACGTATGAACCGCCTAAAAAAGCTAGCGAGACCTACAAACTGCCTTACACTATGTTGATCAGTGGGCCTCGGAAAGGCCTCAACAGCAATGATTTTAGACCGACCTGGTCTTATGCCAGCTTCGCTTACTTCAAATCCTAAGTAGTCAATGGACTGCATTAGGAAATTGCATTTAGGTAATTTCAGCGTCAACCCTGAAGATCGAAACAAAGCTAGGACATCCCTGAGTTTCTTAAGTCCATCTTCTATTGTTGTGGATGGTATGATGACGTCATCCATGTACGCAAAGGCATCCTTAAACCTAGCATTTCCTAATATACTATTAATTGCCTTTTGGAACGTAGAAGGCGCATTAACCAAACCAAATGGCATACGGTTGAACTCGTATTGCCCATCTGGGGTTATAAACGCAGTCAAGTGCTTGGAAGATTCAGACATAGGCAACTGGTAGTACCCAGATGCCAGGTCTAAGGAGGTGTAGTATTTATAGCCGGACAAGTTATCTAACTGGTCGTCAATTCTAGGGAGTGGGTAATGTTCTTTGATAGTTTTCTTGTTTAAAGCTCTGAAATCTATGCATAAACGGTAATCACCCGTTTTTTTTTCGTACTAAAATAATGGGAGATGCGTATGCAGAAGAAGACTGCCTAACAATGCCAGAATCTTCTAATTCCTGAACCATGTCTCTAACGAGTTGACGTTCCTTTTGTGGCATTCTATAGGGTCTATAAACAATAGGGGTGTTGTCACTCAATTTTATTTCCATTTCAATCCCAGATATACAACCTAATTCCTTAACAGTAAAGGCAAAGCAATCACGGTGTTCATTTAACAACTTCACAAGCTCATTAGAATAATAATCAGAAATACTAACATTAATATTCACCATAGCCCTCTCAATAGTGGTAACTTTAGAGTTAGTAACAGATTCAGCAACGTTATTAATGTTAAATGATTGAACTTCAACGAGAGGTATGGCTCGAGTAATCAATATATCTTTATCAATTTTACATTTTAAATGAGTAGATGTTTTTAGCAATAGTTTCCCTTTACCATTAGTTAGTGTAGTCACAACGGGTATTAGTTCATACTCCCTATCACGTCGCTGGCAAATACTAGAATCTATAAATACATCTCCATCATAAGTGGGACTGGAGTAAATGTTAATTTCAGAATAACCATTAATTTCTACCGACCTGTCAGAAAATAGAGATACATTGTTTGTCTTAGTTAAGTTTTGATTAATAACAAGCTTATCAACAGTTTTGTAAACAATTATGTGTTCTAACTCGGTAAAAGTTTGTCCTATCATTAACGGAACTTGTAAATATTGGTCAGGGACTATAAAAACATCTACATATGCGCTAGCTGAATCCACATGAAGCTTCACATTACATTTTCCTATACAAGTCACAACAGAATTGCCGAAACCTCTTAACACGGGTAAGTGATCATATGAAAGCTTTAAACCTAATCTTTTGGCTACAGATTCTCGCAGCATTGTGCATTGACTGCCAAAATCTATATAAGACTCAATATTGGACCCATTAACTTGAACATTTTTAAAGAATTTCAAATCCTTGTCTGCTTTGTCTAGAGAAATTTGTAAAACCTTATCAGTCGCGGTTGATTCTGTTTTATTATTGCAGTTACTACTTAAATGACCTATTCTGCGGCAGAGATCACACCGTTTGATTGCTTGTTTACATTTAGGATATGGGTGTCCTTCTTCACCACAATTATAACATCTCATTTTATGTCTAGGTTCAGAACGGTTGTCTTTAACAGACTTTGCGCGTTTGCTGTCGGAAATGATCGCCTGCGAAGGCCCGTTGAATCGTTCAGTTCGCTTGGTAATCTTAACATTTTTAAGATACACTAGTAGTTTGTCTATATCAGTGAACTGAGCTGCTTCTGCGCTTGTTCGTACTGACCTATCTTCAATCCCGAGTAAAATACAGTCTATAGCATTTTTACCACTAATTTTACAACGATTTAATAGTACCATCTTTTCATAGTAATATTCTTCTAAGGAATCACCAAATCGAGCCTTGCAAGCCAGCATCTCAATCAACAAAGTGCCATAATTTTCATCACTTGGAAATGCTAAACGCAACTTATCCTGCCATTGACTCCATGTGAAAAGTAAACTTGGTAAGCCCTGGTACCATTTCTGGGCCAATCCAACTAATTTAGGAAGAGAATAATGTATTATCTGTTTTTCAGACCAATTATAAATATGAGCACACTCGTTAACTTTTGAAATCCAAATCTCTATCGTTTGATTACGTTTACTAGGGTCAAATTCAGGTATTACATTCATGACAGGATATCGTTCAACACCTCCATCGTTACGAAGGGATTTTACTAAGTCACGAAATAATCCTATGAAATCACTAGAATCAGTACATGCAGCTGCGGAAGGCCCCGGTGCGTTCAACTCAGGGTTCCCAATATTAGTAACGCCTGGTTGAAGATCTGTATCTCTCGGTCTAAGTATCGGATGGCCATCGCTCATTGTGGTAATATTTGCAGGGCATTGAGGTTCAGGATCAATTCTAGTACTAACAGGCGTACGATACCTCGACCGCTTCTCGCGATGATGCCGCCGCGGCTGGCGTGAATGCTTCGAACCTTTTCGCGACCTATGCGATCTCCTGTTGGACGTCTCAGGTGATACAGACTCGCTGCTGGTATGCCTGGACTCCCTTCTCCGTCTACGTGACCTTCTTTCAGTCTCCATTGAGTTGTGAAAATGAGAGTACTGAAAATGAAAAAAAAGAAACACCAGTACCTGTCTTATTTTATTCTTACATGTAGTTTTACAGCAGATATCACAGCGATTAACACAATAACTGACAAAACAATACTAATAATCCCGAACACCAGTAAGTAAATTGTGAATATTCCCTAAATCTTGCAAAGTAAATGTAAGTATTCCTCCAATAAAAATATATATCATAGTTATAATCACAAGTTTATTTGCAAATATAGGTACAAAGGTTTACAGATTTGAAAGTATGTGATTATTCCATATTCCACCCAATGGGCAAGCTTATTTCCAATTAATTTTGAATTAACATACAATAAGAGTAAATTAAGCAGCTCAAAATGGTCAGTAATATCAGGAATAAATTAAATTAGTTATGCCAGAATTATAGATTACAAATAATAATAATATTGTAATAATATTTACATGCCATGACTGGTGATAATACAATGTACCGGTTATGTTTTTATGACCATCTGATTCTCACATGTATTATGCAAATAAATAATTTGAATTTGAATTTGAATAGAAATAATGTCAAAATATTGTTCATCGATTTTTTTTAAGTCAATAAATATAAGGAAACTTACTATACATTTTTTTAATACTTTTTATAGACATTAAGATATACATCTTGGCAATCTATTATAAAAACAAAGAGCCATATAGAAAACACTCTTATTGTATAGCACTTTTCTATGTTGAGGAATACATATTTATCCATACATATTTAACACCGATTTCATTAGTTAATAGAAATAAGAACGTGCCCTGTTTATATTACGAATGAGAGCAGAAAATAAAAACAGGAGAAAAAAAAATCGTTTTCAAAATGTTTTTGTTATTATAACAAATATTCATTATGAATTTAAATAAATTATTGAAAAATATCAATTACCTTTTCTTGTGGGCAGGTGAGTATTACACCAAGGTGGAAATTCCTCGGTGGTATCCCACTTCTGATCTTTAAGGATACAGGGAATAAAAGCTGGGCTTCTCGACAATAGATATTTTTAATGTTCAGCAGTAAACAGTCTATTTTACAATTACAGCTTTCTTTTACACTTGCTAGCCGGTCCCAATGTCAAATCGCGCGGGCGTCCGCCATGTCTGTCTTTTGGTGTCAATATCTAAACTGTTGTTTTACTCAATGCATTTGACCGGCTAGTAAGTTTATAAATAGATTCATATTTATTACTAAAATCTAGATTTATTTCAACTATTATTTGTGATATTTTGAGAATCGCATTTAATCAACAAAATAAATGGTTTAGTCTAGTCAGTTTAGCTACTTTTAGTTTTCAAATATAGAATATATATTTTAATAAAAGCTAACACTTAGCAGTTTATTTACAAAAACAAACCTATTATATATAAATTAAATTAAATTAATTAAGTTACTATATATACACAATACTAAATAAAAAAACTAAAACTAAAAGTTAAAATGCGTCGTGGAATTCATCCGCATCGCATGCCTCTTGTGGTAGCGTTCCCAGAAGACTGGCAGTATTGCCACGTTTTATGGCAATGCTTAATCTCTGACCTAAAAAGAGGCCAGCCTTCTGGTCACGAGAAGCGTCGACCATACGCTTCGCAATCTCCCTGAAGAGATTGCGGGCGCTCGGACCCCAAGGCCCAAACGTTTCGACTCCAAACGGCACAAATTCATAATCTCCAATGAGATTGGAGTATTTGCGCCGCTTAAGAGCCTCTGCAGAAGCTGCAGCAGCACCGGCACACCCAGCCGTGCCAGGTATATGGGTAGGGGCAATGGTGTCGATGCGTGTTGCGTCCCACACCAGAGTCCTACCCATTTTCCAAGGCATTAATGACATACCATCCGGTCTCTTGCCATCGTCGCGCGCCAAACCGTTTGGTTCAAGCACAGCTGGCACACCAGCCGTGACAAGAGCACGGCGGATTATGTCGTTGAGGCTGGCGTGCCGTGGAATTCGCCCAGCGCTCCTGCAGCATGACAGGCCATGGTGTCCAAGTCGGTCAACTGCTTCTCCACAACGGCATTGATGCGGAGAGACACACGGCGCACCTAAGCGGAGGCCCGTCGCGATGCGGAAAGTAATGTCATCTAACATCGGGTCTTTGGTTACAAGCTCTTCCGTCATCTAACGTAGGGAACGTTAGATGACGGAAGAGCTTGTAACCAAAGACCCGATTCCCACACTCCAACTGCCAGTAAACGGGCACGCTCAGCAGCATTAGTGTAAGTATTTAATAAATTTTGTCTTACAAGTCGCAGAGCGGCCCGTCCCACTGACGCTGTGAGAAAAGGTTCCTTGGGAGAACAGTGTTTGGACAAGCAATTTTCCAAGCGTTCACTGCTTCAGTCTTACACAATACTTCAGAATTAACTAGTGTAGGTGCAAGGATTTTCCTAGTTAATTCTTCTGTACTGTGGACCGAAGACAGAAACGCTGGTAAAAATTAAATTTAAATAAAATAAAGTTGCAGGCCAAACTAAAGAGTAATAATCTTTACTTAGTTTAGATTAAAATCACCACTGAGTACCCTACGGTTAACTGCATGAGACAGTACCTATCCAAATCTATGTTTCATTATGGTAGCTTCATCCACTAAAATAGCCTTGTGTACATGTGGCAGGTATCGCCAATCGCCACAGATCAAGTGATAGAATTAATCGACAGTTGACGTTACCTTTTATGATGAAAACATTCACATACTAAATATACCTTATTCAAAATAATATTTAGTTATTTTTTTGTTTGTTTATGTTTAATGTAAATGTTTAAAAATGATTGAAAGAACATTCATTAGTTCAGATAGTTGATAAGAATATCGGTGACACTCCCCATATCATAGAAGGAGAAATTTTGAATTGGTTAGGGCGAGTTCTGGTAGCTTTGTGCGTTGCCCCTTTTAGGCAAAGATCGCGAGCTCAAACCCTGCCTATACCGATTTTCTTTTTCTATTTACATTGATTATATTTAGTATTAGATGAAATTAAAGTGTCTCCAAACGGAAAAAATAGCTTAATTTCTGTTGTAATTCTGTCGAGAAAAATAATTCAAGGTTTCCCCTCTCTACACTTACCGAGATGACATACAGTAATGGCCACCGTACCATCTGCTACCAGCACACGAGTAATACGCGGTTGTCTTTATAATAGAATCGGTACATATGCTACATGATATCTTAATTAGACCGCGCGATTATGAACCCTATTATTTAGGATATAAGAAAATGTTGGCAAGCAAGTAAAGCAGCTAAGTGCTGAACTTAAGTGGTGCAGGTGTACTGGAAGTTTTTACTGGTTACTGTTGCGTTTACGTCCATTAGCAGGTAGTACGTTAGTAGCAAGTACAACACTACCTTTGTCGCTGGTACTTTGTTTTAATAGTCTATAGATTAAAGTTTGTAAACGTTTCTGTTACGTACATTTTCTTGAACGAGTTAGTGCTAAACCCAACCTTCGATAAATTGTATAGATAAAGACAAAACACAAAATAAACAGTTTTATTCGCAAACATTTAAAGAATACTAAGTAACTATAATTAGTATTCTGAAATGTTAAACTATTAACTAATAAGCCAGAAATAGAACATCGTTGTATTTCTGGCCTAAAATATGTGAAATTTTAGAAGTCTTTCGTTTTCTAAATTAAGACAATTGTCACTTTTGACTGTCGGATTGTGGGATTTACGATTGTCGTAGTCGTCTGCTGCTATACGCAAGATGGGGCAGCAGGATTTTATATTGAAGTCTTATAAAAAAGGCAGCTATACCATTCTTGAATCTAAGGTACGACTAAAAGCAATCTGAAATTAAATAACATCGAAGTTAAGAAATCCTCATTTTAAGTATGAGGTGGATGTTAAGTCGCTCTATGACTCAAGTTAACCCAACCAGTTGGCTGGTGCACTTGCACTGACGCTCCCAATGATCCCATTGACTAAATTATTTGGCATATTCGATTTTAAAACATACGGATCCTACACTGGAAGTCTTGAATGCGACCTACTGAGGATAAACGACTTTTTATAAATTGTACACCAGCATTCGTTTTAAACAAATAATAGCACAGGTCCCAATAATTTAAGTTAATTATGCAATGTGATGTGATCTATAAGAACCTGTTCCAAAATGACACTCAGTCTTGCATCTCGATTTTTCGGAGGACAGATTGACAGATTTGAACTCAATCTATACAATCTCTCTTTAGATATTTTTTTAATAATAATTAATATTTTTTTTTTATTTTTTTATAAATCGACATACAGAACTGAGTGCCATGCTATAATACGGGTCCAAATATTTCTAGTACTACTAATACCGACAGCTACGAAGACAGTGCTGCGATTATTAACATGATGACATAGATAAGTGCAGTATATACTTAGTCTTACCATAAATATTGTGACGAAGAAAAAAAAAATTGCAAATCATATTTATTACTTTTACAGTGCGTTAGTTTAATACATAAATATAAAAAAAGACGGGTTGCACTCTGGGAGTGCTGGGCAGAAGTGAAAACATTTTCTTCTTTTTTTCTTCGTTATATACATAGAAAAAGATAAAAAAGAACATACCATACCATACCTATAATATAGCGCTAATCATAGAACCTATCACTTATTTTCTGCTAATTTTCTGTCGGAAGAAATTAATAAATTATGAAAAGAAAAAATTATCACAAAAAATAATAAATTACAGAAAGAAAAAATAATCATAAAAAGTAATAAATTACAAAAAGAAAAATTAATCACGAAAAGTAATAAATTATAATAAGAAAAAACAATCACACAAAATCCCTGAAGGCCAGGTGGTTTGAATCCGATACTATCTGAAACTATAAGTACTTACAGTCGAAGTGCTTACCGTTTAAGCTAGGACGCTATCTATCGTAACTTGCAAAATAGATAATAAATAATAATAATAAATATCCCACAACATTTCACACAACGATAAATAGACCCATGGTAAGCATAGCTTAACTAGCTTGTGTTATGGAATCTAGAATGCGGATAAACATACTTAGATACGCTTTTTTTTTGTAAATTCATACATATTATACATAGAAACACCCAGACCAATGCAAATATACATATTCATGCATACAAATATTTGCACTGAGCGGGGATCGAACCCGCGCCTCCTGCGTAGCGGCCGCGTTCACTACCGCCACGCCACGGAGGCTGTCTGTCTGTACCTAACCTTGTATGACGTCAGTCGTCGGTTACGGTTCAAAGGTCAACTAATCCTGACGCTTCCTTAACATTTTACACCCATCCAACGCCGCTAAAGAAGTTTTCACTTCAAAAAAATTGGTTGCCTGTAAAGTCGGTATACGGGCGAAAGTTTTACGTGACAACGACTTTGAGTGGTAAAATAATTTTAATGTGAATATTCATTCACTTTTTATGTCTGTCTCTCTCGCTCTTAGGCGGGCTAACCATGCCCGAGTGGAAGGGACGCGTGCCTCTCACTCGCTCTCATTGTGAGCGCATAACGTGAGCGGAGCGTAACGCAGTTTCTTGAAGTGTCACCCGGCAAACCAATTTATAAGACGTTGTCACGTCAAAACTAAAATATAAAAACTTATTCGAAGTAGTCTACATTGACTGCAATACAGTCCTTTAAACGTTGAGGCCAGTGGGGTGAGCACGAATAATAATAATTTTCTTTACGCTCGTATTTATTTGCTTTCAACATCCCAGTCTTCTCCATCCTAGCGTTAATTCCAGTCGCACCCGAAGCTTTCAACTTGGGAGTCCGCTTTACCAGTCTCATTGCGGATTTGTCTGAACTTCGATATTTTCCGTGAAACGACTGACACATACACAAGGCGATATCGAAGCATTGCTTTCAACAATACAGTATCACTGTATATTTCAATTATTTATTCATTTTTTCATAAACAAACTTATTATAAGCACAATGTTCTTATTTACTAACTTAATACATAAATACATAAATACATTGAACATGGTGTCATTAAGGGTCTTAACTACCTTCACAAAAATGGGATCTTGATACACTTGTGCCGATGTTATGATACCTTTTTCACAAAATCAAATTTTTCTTCGCCTCCCTTTGCGTACCGCTTCAGTAATTGTTTCGATTTCACCACCCTATTCTTTTTAAATTATCACTTTAAAAATGACCAGTGCGTCTCTTATAGGCTGCAAGACCTAAGTCATCTTTTAAAATACGCGACATGGTTCTGGTACAGGATTTCTTCGAATTCTGTCCCTTACTTCTTTGACCACCTTTTTCGTACGAACTCTACGTGGACGGCCAGAACTTTTTCTGTCACAACCAGAGGAGGTGTCATTGTACCTATTAATAGCCCGGTACACAAATCTTGTGGGCGGCCAGCGCCTCCTTCTGCAAGCAGGTCATGCTCGTGAAGGAGACAGCAGAGCGGGCGTGGCACGATGAGCGCGAGAGACTCGCTGACATCGCTGTACGCGTTCGTAGGCGGCTCGGGCGTCGGAGGGCGCAGACCGACCTCCGCGCCCCCCATGAGCGCAGGCCTGAGGATGACGGGTGGAGCCGCCCATGCGCGCCACCCCACACTGGGGACGAGTCGGGGACCGCGTGGTCCCCTCCCGAGGAGGGCCAGACCGAGAGGGATGGCCCTGGGTCAGCCGGGGTGCGAGGGATATGTCGCATGACAACCTCACCTTCGGCCTAGCACTGCGACCCAGAGACGGCGTGCGGTTTAGTCGGTTCAAGTCCGACATAACCTTCCCCTCCAGCTCCAGATGGGTGGGGCATGCGTGGGGATATCCCGCACGTAAAAAAAAAAGGTAAACAAACCTTTGACTAATACCAAGCGTAAGAGAGTTTTAAAAATTGTATTTGACTCCATACCAACTTTGTGTAATGCAATCACAGCGATTAGGTTCTCTTCATTACCTCACTCCATTTTAATATCGCAAAATATTGTATAATGTATAGTGTGTGTAGTATAGTGTGTGTTGTGTATAATGTAATGTATAAAACAATCGTATAAAAATGACAGATTTCAAATTCAAATGTTATATCTTTCTTATTTTTAATCATAACAGTATTTATGACCAGACTGCGTATTTTCAAAGTATCAGTCAATACAACCACCATGATTCTCCAGCGCCGTCGTAAGTTATTTGAGGTCGGGCCAATTTGTTTACTGTGGCCATTCATCCCAATTAGCCGCCATCTCAATTTTCATTATAATTTTGGCCGCTTCACGAGAATAATTATTTTATATTGTGTAAAAGATTACATCCAATCTTTCACAGTGTTTAATTTGAGCTATGGTATAGAAATCGAGACATCAAAAAAACAATAGGTTATAATCAAGTCGGTATACATTCTGGGTCCGCCGGGGTGCCAGGGATATGCCAGTGGCTATACCACCTCCGGTAACAAATGACCTGAAAAGGCGTGCAGTTTTAGTCAGTTCAAGTCCCGACATAACCACATGTTGTCAGGGGGTTGTGTTTTCAAATTATAATACACAAAAGCCGCCTCCATTTTGATTTAAGTTTGCAGATCCTAAAATTGCCAGAGGGTAGTAACCATAGTAACATATTCTTAGAAGAAGGCTTTTCACATTAATTTTCCAAAGAAAGTTTAAAAGAAACATTAATAATTTGATCATGTTAACAAGAGTTGAGAATATATCTAGCTCATGGCAGACTGTTTTAAGCAGATAGGCATGTATGGTGCAAGATAAAAGCCTGAGAGGAATGATTATACCAATATTTCAATACGACGTACTTTTCTTGTAACTAGTGCAGTTAGAGCCCAGCACCTGCATGGAAAGCACTAAGCCTAGGCCATGAAGGGCACTAGTGTAGATAATATTATAATAGATAAAGTTTCAAAGATACTTGTTTGTTTGGCAATGATAATAGATGATGAAAAAATGCGTATGCCGTAAATTATTTATTCATTTTCCGTCTGATTTCTATTCTTCATAATGTGATACATTCATGAAGGATTAAAATTAATAGTAGTTTATGATACTGTTGCATAATAAGGATTCTTATAATACGAGTGTGTTTTAAATCGGATCGGGTTCCGAATCGGCGGATTCTTTTTTTAAAGCAGAGGGTCAGTCCAGATGGAGGATGTATAGATGTATCGTTATGATTAAAAAATTATTTAATGATATAGGTGTCCATACAAGACCTGTATCGTAATAAAACTTTTTTTTTGGCCTGTGCGTAATGTTTGTCATAAGAGTTTTGATTTAAATTTTATTATCTTTGTATTATAGTATCAGAGTAGATAAATATATTTATGACTTGTTTCATTTTTCTAGCCAAAATATAGTAATAAATCATTCACACAACTGTTAGGTTCGTTCTTGTACTACTTATTCAAAATCTCAAAGAGATCGATCAGAGTTCAAATTTTGACATCGCTTCAAAGAAAGTTTCTCCTTATTGCATCAATAGATGGGCCATTAATACAAAATTTATAAAAGTTCTTTTCGATTGCAACTTGGAGATTGTTTCTAGACCTGTGCCTAACCTCAATTTTTAAAAAGCACCCTACGTCCTTTCCGAATTAACTGTACCTTACCGTTTTTATATCATTTATCGCGATATCGGAAACGCTGTGGCTTAAAATTTGAACCATAAATCAAAGAATTGCGGGATTCTGATGTAGTTAAACTTTTGATTATTCAATTATTCTATAATTAACATTCACAACGGGGGCCGATTAAAAAGATATGAATTAATTGTTTCTGGATTATTATTTAATTTTATTAGGCAACCCTTGTTATTTCAGTTAGCAGTAATATAATTACGGCATTTAACGTCGCAGCAAGGTGCCTGCTATTATACAAGCTCGACTCTATCTTTATTTATTTAGGTCACAGTAACGCTTATGAACACATCTTACACTAGCCGTTGCTCGTAGCTGTTCTAGTTTCTATTTGCTTTAATTTTTATCTAATGTTCAGTTCTATGACACTATGAAGTCCAGTAGCATGTATGGGACTTACCTTTTCTTGTAGTATAAATACACGATAATCAACACGTATCCCTTTAAACAAGTATAAACTTGAATCCTATTTATGCTTCACTTCTAAAAGAACTTACAAAATATTTCTCAACACACTCCATACAAGAGCAAAGAGAAAACATTTATTTCATTCCCTAATTTAAAACTTTACGTCTTCCAAGTATGTTCAGAAATTTCCGACTACGAGCGCAAAGTTATTACTATAATCTCAAGTTTTGAGTTTGAGTCGAGAGAGACTTCGAGAGCATCATAAGCGAATGGGTGGAAGTTTGAAGCGGTTGAAAATTTCAATATCTTTAAAAGGATTTTGCGATTCGGCTGTTTTTGAATAACACTTAATATTTTGAGTGAAATCGACGGTCTTGGTTAGACTGCTAGATTAGAAATGGATTTTTTCTAGGCCGTGCAATTTGGCGAAATTGGGGTTTAGCCGAATTCAGTTTCATATAATACTTTTATTGTAGCGAAGGGCTCTGAGTTTATCATTTCTTGCAGTAGAAAAAAATGTGAGAATCACAAATTAGCAATAATCTCTCTGTAACATTGAAAATATACCAGTTTATCATTTCCCGATGATTTTTGTGTTCAATTTTCTTATAAACAAATCATGTAACTAAACTAGGTACTTATGAAGCCCGGGGTTTATCCCGGTTATATCTATAGTTTACACTTTGTCCACCTGGGTTTCGCTCTCCGTTCAGCCCCTCTAGACAAATGGCAATTCGTTGGCCGGTGTTTGATGGAATAGAATGACGAATGTATTAGGATTTGACGTTTATGACATGCGTTAACGACTGTCATATACTGGAGGGGCTTTTGTGTTTACAACAGTCCAATGGTTATAGATTACTTGCAATAGAGAAGTGACCAATAAGAAAATATTCGTAATAGTATTGATAGTTTTAGGATGCACCTGGAACAAAATTCACATATAACCAATAGTTTCTTCTATATAATCAAACATTTTACACCCGCTGTTTAGAGTGCTTATGACCTTTTTTTTCAAAACTTTTTAACAATGTTCTGCAAGATAACTTTATAATAATACTCCAACATACTGTTTACGTTTTGGGTCAATATGCCCGATATCATACTCGTACTCTATATTGTGAAATGTAATACAGCAAAGGCTTTTAACGCTTACACAGAAAAATTAATCCACTAATGTAAAAAACTGCCATATAAAATAAAAGGTGGCAACATAAAAGTTTCGACAACGCCGTGCTTGTTCAGCATCGTTGTTAAAAATTCTTTTTTTCATAATAAAATACTCATTTCATTTTTGCAGATATGGTGGTTTTGCTTTAAGCAGAATTTCAATCTAG
The DNA here is from genome assembly GCA_949126895.1 of Eilema caniola. Classification (NCBI taxonomy): domain Eukaryota; kingdom Metazoa; phylum Arthropoda; class Insecta; order Lepidoptera; family Erebidae; genus Eilema; species Eilema caniola. The sequence continues at coordinate 5,702,652 of OX421460.1, read as the reverse complement.
TTTATTGCTCAGCTTGCGGCCAGGTCAGCGTATGTTAAAAATATTATTTACTTACTCTTTCATTCGATAAAAGGAAAATGTCGTTACCATTCTCCGAGTCCTTTTTCCTAAATCAGTTGGGGTCGGCTTTCAATGAAACTACGAAACAGCCTGCTGCATCCTGCCGGGGTCTGCTTGCTTCTATTCTTTATGATTTGACTTGTACGTCTTTTATGAATGCGACTGCCATCTGATCTTCCAAACCCGAGAGGAAATACCGCACCAGAGCGTCGTACGACTATCATAAGATGTACTGAGTTGCAGGTGAAATTAGCACGACCCTGAAAGTTTTAGCATAGCCCCGTCTACGTCTACGCTAACTAATCTTAAATCCCCAATCTTATATTCCCAAAGAATCGCAAAGATTTTTTTTTCATAATATCTAAATGCCGATGCATAATATCTTTGTCATCTAAAACTTATCCATAAAATACAGAAATGATGATACGCTGCAACGTTTTACACAAAAACAATCAATTTACAACAATATCGAGTTCCACACCGCAAGTGGTCGCCGTCTCAAGTCGCCTCTTACTCTCATCTTTTATTCATCCCTAACTTTTCCCTAGTGCGTTAAGTTGCCATAATCCGTGGAAAATTTTGTATGGTTGCTTGGTTGTAAAAATTCCCTTACAAGCATTTCTTGGAAAATATTAGAATGAGGCAGAGATCATCGATTTAAGGTTGCAGGAAGCCAGAGTACACATTTCAACGTTCATATTAGATTTAAATTCTATAAAAGATTTGATGAAGGAGCAAATTCGGCATTGGTGCTTAAAAACGGACACAACACACGCATCCATTTGTATATGAAGTGAGAGATAAAATTTCATCTATCACTTGAATATAATAAGTGCAGTTTTACTCATTGTTTTAAATTTGCTTGCTTCCAGATAAAAGCAGTTAAAGTTTTAAATTAATTTCTCTGTGAAACTTTCTCGACAACATTCTCCCTTACAGGAAAGATAACTTTTTAGAAACTTCACCTGATATTAAACTACAACGTGCAAAAATGAAAAGTGTGTTAACAGTGGGAAATAGTACCGTATCATGTAAGTTTTTTATTTTTGTTATGAAACATTAATGTTTTCATTTACACTAGTTATGCCGAAACAATCAAGCTAAAATTTTACATAAATAGTTTTGTAATGGTAACACAAAAATATAGTAGATTGTATTGATTCGAAGAAGCGAATACTGTCTGACTCCTAGGGACTTTAAATAAATAGATTTTATTTTAAATACCACTTAGGTGGCAGACAAGCACACGGCCCACCGGCAACACCAGGGGCGTCACATTCGCGCTGCCGTCCCTGTTAGAACAGAGAGTTTCTGTGCCATCAGTGTAGAAGATAAAGCAGTACAAGTCTTTGGTCTTCCTACTAAAATGTGAAAGGGAAAACAAAGGAGGTCGTTCTTGTAGATAAAGCAGTAGAAAGGGATATGTTGATGTTCAAGGCCGGACGGGCTCTGGGATATATATACCTTCTAGATCACACTAGGATTTCCAACTAAACAGGCTGATAGAAGTACCGTACGATTCTATTCGGTTTTAACCATCTGCCATCTCACACACAAACAGGGTAAACTGTCAGTAAAAAGCTGCATTTAACTTATTTCAAGAAATAAATGTTCAAATTGACAGCTTATTTTTCGAAGGAGATTCTGTGCATTACCACAGAATAGTTAATAGTACTAGCGTAGCATTACGCAAGCACCAATTTCAACGCTCTAGTTGAAATCGTGCAATATTTTTACATTTGTGGTATCACAGTACGAATGAATTTTCGGCGTTCCAATAAATTTGAAATAAAATACAACTCGGTGTTTACCTTGTTTCCTTTTATTTTCCACTTTTTGTTTTCACTTTTGCTCCAGGCGCACTCCTGATAATGTCAATACATTCACCATTGTTTCAATGTTTTCTGTTGAACCTATCTTTACGGGCTATTGACTTTCTAGTTCAATGATTTGAGAGTAACAAAATGTGCAAAACTCTGTGAATCATATAACTTTCATGATGTTGAAGACTGATAATTATGATTACACAACTCTGACATCATCATTACCATTTCAGCGTTATGTCGGAATGTGGGGTCCACTTTCATGTTACGAGATAGAAAACTATAAGTGATCTTATAATTATTAAATATCGCAGTGAATTGCATACAATTAAAAGACCTGTTTCACGTGTGTCCGCCCAACTCAGAAATGACGAAAAACCTAAAACTTGCATTTCCACGCCATATTTGTAATATAAATGCCGAGATAAAGGAAAACTAGTATTCATGTACACTGAAAACTTGGTTTCGTACGTGGCCGAAGGGAATGTGAAGATATGATTTTATAATACCTCGTTTGCTCATCAGTGGATGAAGTTAGTTGATGTGTCAGTTCTATGCGTACATAGTGCGACAAAAGCTTTGGGCCCATAGAACTGACTCATCTGTTTGCAAACTAGAACCAAATTCCAGACAGGAAGTGCAGATGAGATAATATCACGGAAAACGATTTAACTCACGACTAAAAGCAGTGCAAAAATACTTCCTCTACCTAGTTCTATTAAAATCTAGAAAACGACGTCGTTGAATTGCAGTTTTTCATGCAATTGGCACGAATCCAAAGTGATTACTGTGAATATGACTCCAGGTAAAATATGTATGAGGAATGAGAAGAATAAAATCGTGGCTTGGATTGTTTTCGTTGATTGGGACCTTTGATTTTATACGATATTCTGTAAGGATCAGACTTAACGATGTTTCTGATGTATATTTTTGTATTGCTGAGCCTTTGGAATTTGTGATGAACTAACGTAATCTTGTTTATATATGACTCGAATGTTTTGCTGTAAAATATAGATATTTCTGTGAGATTTTAGGGACTTGAGGGTCAATTCTCGTAATAAAACTTTATCAAAATTCAGACTCGTTCTAATCTCAATCTCACAAACCAGTGCAATTATAATTATAACAATTATTCAAAAAAAAGGTTTTCATCCCACCATCTTGGAAATAGTATTTTTGCTCTTTGATATCTGAGTGGAAATGTCATTTTTATCGTCTAGAGAATAAAAGTAAATTGAATTTAAGACATTGTGTGCACTGAGTTTTTGTATTTAAAACATCATCAAAACCATTCTACCACCATGGTGCCGAATTTATCATACATTTGTTTTATCTGTTAAACTCGGTGTACTTTTTTATTTTGCTTCACGCGTACCTTTTTATGTTACTCATTTTCTAGCTGAGGTGGTATGAAAAGTTATGTGTTGTAATCGAGTGTAAAGATTTTTCAACTTGTGCTTGTTTGATTCCCTCGCTAACGCTCAGGATTCTAATTTTTCTTAATTTTAATCTTAGAATCCTTCGCTTGCTTTGTCATTGACAAAATTGGGCACGTGGTTAAAAACTAATTTCGCACTCTCGTATAACAAATAACTTTTTCACTTCTCATGCTCTTAAAATGTTACTTTAGTCTCTGCATATCGGGACTAAAGTTCCTTATTAATTAGGGGTCGCATTACCGAATCATTTAAGCAAAACCGGTATTTTCGGTATTGGCTCCAGACCAATACCGATAATCCGGTATTTTCGATATTTCCGGCATTAAGCTAAAGTTAGCAAATTTAGTATAATAAAGTTAGTTTACGGAGGAATAGTAAGTAGGTACCTAACCTAAATGAATTTATCTTCTAAATAAAACAATTTTTTTATTGATACAAGGTTTAATATTTGATATGTTGGTAATCTAAATGGTAATCACAACAGTCTGAACATAAACAAAACGAACCAAAAAAATACACTTCTAACTTGATCTGCCAATTCTGCCATCGCTTTCGATTTATAACAATCTGTAAAGAAAATATCAAATTGCACTTACAAGAAATAAATCACTGAACTTGAACCCTGCATAAAACATATTGATTCAAAACATAAAAATAACATGAAATAAATCCATACTCTTAATATTATAATGCAAAGTACAAACGTAACTCTGTCTGTCTGTTACGCTTTCACGGAAAGGACACAGTCTACTTTTTATTCCAATATAAGATACACTTTATGGAGATGTGAGATACTTTTTATCTTCGATAGGTACTTTTCTTTCGATAAGTATATCTTTAATCCACGCGGACAACGTCGCGGACACAGCTAGTTTGAAAGTTCATTTATATTATACGATGACTGTTTACAAAACTAAATATTATGGTCAATCAAAGGCCAATGCTATAAAATGAAAGTTGAAAACAATTGCGGTAGAAACCATTAATTAAACGTTCATTTATATCGTAATTTCTATCTTAGCTATTTGCAGTACAATACATACAATACAAATGTAGAAAAACATTTACACTTCTTTCTGTCTCCAAAAACAGCTCTTTTCAAAAATAATTAAAAACCCCATATACTTTTACGACATGCAATATGATAATTTAAAATCATTTACTTACCAATTTGTCTATTTTCTTTCTAAATTCCGAATGTGGATAACAAAAACAAACCACAACACCAACAAAACGATGCAATGACGAATGACGATGACGAAATGTAAACAATTGAATGAAATAGAACATTTGACAGTTGTCGGTCGCAAACTCGCAACTACCTACAACAAACTCACTTTTGCACCGTTCGCCGCGCCACACCATTGGCTCATTCGCTAATCCTTGCGCGGGACAGAGAGCGTAAGTTGAACGAACTCGCGCGCGCGTAATTTGAATTAAATGACGCGTAACTTTTTCTATCTGTATTTGTTTTTTATTTAATTTACTAAAACCGAAAATACCGAATATCCCGGATTTTGTGAAATGAATACCGGTATTAATTAGACCTAAATTTGGCCCAATTTTCCGGTATTTTCGAAATTCGGTATCCCGGTTTGCGACCCCTATTATTAATCTCTAGGGACTAAAGTTTTTTTTTTATTTTCCTTTGAAAACTCCTAAACAACTAATCACGGTGTTTGTGAATGGGTGGATTATCACCTTTTTAGTGATTGTGTATAGAAATAACCTCAAAATGACATTTTAAAAAATCTAAAAACCCATTTAATTTCGTGAAACACGATTAATGATATTAATTAAATTAATTATTATGTAAGTATTAAGAATTAATTCATTTCATTATGCATTTTCAATTAGTTTTAAATTATTTTTCAAGTTTGAATCTGTTGGCTAAATAATCATGCAAGCATTTGAAGCGTACGTCACTTAACAAAAAAAACCGCAGGACAAATTTATTTGCAATTTGAATTTTGAATAGAACTTTTCTTAGGTTAGATTAACGATAAACTTTGTTTTTATAAATATTATAACTTTGTATAGAACGTCGTTATTTTTCCTCGCATTCGAAGTGAAAAGTAGAGTGTTTAACGTGGGACTAAACAACCATAATGACACTCGTACTATTAGCCAAGGCTAAAACATCTCATTTCGTTATGGCTTGTTTTAGTCCCTTGTTAAATACAAACCTTGTCTTGACAATAAAGAACAAATCAACAAAAAAGCATCATCTGGGTATTCCTAATAAAAAGTCGTTTAAATTATTTGTGATCAGCCAACATAATCGTTATTTAAGTTATGAACATTTCGACAGTATTTACAGCTTTTAATATAATATTTTCAGTGAAAATACCTAAATAATGCTTTTTATTTACTCGTATCCTATACCACTGTGTAAAATATCTCGTGGGCCCACCCGAGTGGAGCGTAGCGCTGGACTACGGGTAAAAGGGTTATTTTATTAGTACCTCGGTGGTATCGTTCATTCAATTTCGATAAAACTTTGTAAACTTATAGCTTGCACGTGCGTGGTCGTGGGTATAGTTTGGATCCGATTAGGGTTGCAATCAGGCTACAGGACGTACACTTGCGAGGCTAAGATGGGTCAACTAGTCCTATAAATTATTGCGGAGTTTATTTCGTAAAGTATGTTTTTTAAAAGAGTTTACAAGATTCACGCTAAATTAAAAATCTTTGATCGTGGTTTCAATAAACTTTCTGATATTTTATTACCCGATTCATACAAAGTTACGAATATCGATTTATCTGAGGAAAGAATGTATAGACAGTCTGTTGAATCTGTCAATCTGTCCTCAGATAAATCGAGATTCAGGACTGAGTGACTTTTTAGAATACAGGCCACACTGAACGCCAAAAGTGTATTTGATCGATTCAAACCGCGTTATGGATGAAAGTATGAAACTAAGCTTAGTAAATAAAGTATGTTATGTAAGGAATTATGTGGACTAATAATCTTTAGGGTCTTATTCTGTTGTGTAATATTTTACTCACCATTTCGGCTAAGTCAATATTGTACATAACATCTCTATACTGATATAATCTCACTACAAAGGCCCTAAATTTATTGTTCCTGTAACTCTATTGTTTTGTCCCTTCTCGTGCGTTTACAAAGCTTAATTGCTGGGCCCAACCCTTTCCACTGCCTCTAGTGCTGGGGTATGAATTACACATGCCACTGTTTACTCTTATACTGTACTAGTGTTGAACAGCTTTTGTCTTTTGGTTCGTTGAGTGGATAGCTTAGTCTGACGAGCGTGTGATGTGTCTGTTACTATGTATTATATTATTACCTATGTGATAAGGTGCAACCAGATTTCCTTTGTGTGTTGTTTGTTAAGTGGCTGTGTTTGTCAATTTCTTTATCATTAATGTAATACATTACACTCAAGCGGCACATATGCATCTCATTCTAGAAGGAGATTACACTATTATAATCTATGATGATGTCATGGGAGTCTGAAGTGAATTATTGTACAGTGCTTTAACTGCGATCCGGCAATTCCGTGTCACGACGGTAATCCATGTTTGTACCAATCCGCGACGCACTGAAATTCATTTGCGGCAGATAGCGTCCACTCACCCTTAGAGCGTTTTCACATTGTCCGATATCCGATATCCGATATCCGATATCCGATATCCGATATCCGACATCCGATGTCGGAGGAAGTCAAATTTATGACATCTCTCTTTCACATTGTCTGGCCCGATATCGGTTATCGGAGCCAAAACTACTGTTTTGGCCCAGAATCGGATCACCAAGAGACTAAAACAGCGACTGCAAGCAATTTTCGACCTTAATGGCATTTTCTTAGTTACGTGTCTTTTCGCGTTCATTGATGACACTGATCACGAATAAAAGGAAAAACTCGATACCATGTCTTGTCAATACGGTCAAAAATTGCTTGCACTTTTTTCTTTTTCTTTTCATCCCTAGCATCCCTAACTAATCAGTGCTTTCGAGCAAATGGCTGTATCTAGCCGATTTCATCGGATAAATGTGAAAACAATACAAGGTGTTGGCTATCGGATGTTGGCTATCGGTGTCTTACATCGATATCGGATGAGTGTGAAAACGCTCTTACGGAGAATGCTCGCCGCACTGTATAGGGCCAAAGTTGTATAGTAATCAGATGAATGTTATTACGGTACATAAAATACAAACGGACAAACAAACATTGATTGTAATTAAATTAGATTCTAGGAATACCAGCTGCAACTAAGGATTAATTCCTATAAACAGTTAAGGAATAAAATCAACACTGCTTCGTAAAGTCAATAGGTACTCAGTTCACAGTTATCAACCTCGGAGTCACGGTTCTACTTATAGAGAACTTCGCTGGCGTATTTTAGTTGTTGATTTTGGTGGTTTGACTTTGGTGTTACATACTTTATATACTGAGGGGCTCATCGTATCGTCGATAAGTGGTAATCGAGTAGGTTAACACATTGCAAAGTTATGCGAAGCTGGTCAGTATTAGGATAAGTGACCATTTTTAACACAGTGCCATCGCTCGGTGCCCTCGAGAGCACGTTAAACCGTCGGGCTCGGTTTCTATTATGAACATCTACGAGTATCGATTTAAATAGAGGAAAATTAATCGGTCTAGGCGGGGTTTAAACCCGCGATCTTTGCCTTACAGGGCAATACTTTGATCACTAAACTACCAGATCTCGCCCCCAACCAATTAAAAATTATCCTTTTATGTCTGTCTTTGAGGCGACTTTTAATTCACATAACATAACATAACCTCACGCCTTTATCCCCGAAGGGGTAGGCAGAGGTGCTAGCACCCACATTTCACCGGTTTATGTTTAGGTCCCAATGTAATAGGTGGCGAGCCTATTGCCATTAACTGGGCACTTATAACCCTGCGATAAATACACACATAACTTCGAAAAACATCGAAAAGTCATTGGTGTGTGCCATGGAAAACCTGGGATCGAACCCGAGACCTCGTCTCAGCAGTCCATTACCCATACCACTAGGCTACCGCGGTTATTTCAAATTCAAATCTACGATTATTATCAAATTTTATAATGGTTTTACTTTTTATTATGTCTCTGTTTGTTTGATTTTTAAGATTTTCAAACTTTTATTTATTTTGTTCGATTTTTTTAATTAGTTTTACATTTAAAATGTTCAGACATAAATTACTGGCCACAATTTGGCTTTTTAAAACACTTTTACAAAAACTAGGCATACGGACGGTATATCAGTCAGGAGGGTAAAGCCAATCGAGCCTTTCAAAAAATTTTCATTTACAAAAGAGAAAAAATTACTCACTGCAATATTGAGATACCAGACAGCAATCACTATGCTGAGCTGTTCAATACACTTAAGAGAACTCAGCAAGATGACATAAACACTTTGTTCGCTGAAGTTAACATAATATCCAGCAGATGTGTCATGATAGGTAAAAGCCTACAGACTTTATTCTATGGAAAACAGCAGCGTCGATTTTCGATAACTATCAACACCTACTTTCTCCCCCACCTTCCCCCGTTTTTAATCTAAGATAAAGGGTACATTGAGTGCTTAACCATCGTGTCTGAATTCTACAAATTTTTTGCCACAATCTTCATCTACCTTATTACAAGGTAGTAGCACCTATTTTGTTTCATCAAGGTGTGTTAGTCGTAGTTGTATCATGGTACTTATCTACAATGATTTCTGTCTGGTTAAGAAAGTCTTATTTGTAGGCACATAAGATCGGTTTTGTAGAAGTGAGGGTGTGATGCTATGCTGGCTTTTTACGTATCTGTAGATAGTAGACTTGACAATAGGGCCTCTTGTTTCACCGGTCGCTGAACGTGGAAGAAGGTTGCAACATTTACGAGTGATAGCGATTTACCTGAAGTAGAAACAACTAAATCTAAGGAAATAATTAACTAGGTACTTCGGAACTATACGTCAAATAGCAGACCTGTCACAGATAGCCCCGCGGAAAATCAGTTTTGTGCAAATGCGGGAAGCAATGAACAGGTTTGGCGGCGATGTAGTATGCAAAACACTAGGTAGTCTTTAACGAAGTGGACGGCCTAGCTATTACCGTCGCTACACCTGCTCATCAGGATAATGACCTCTGACCCGCTCTTCTGCCTCTACTAAGTCCACACCCGATTCATCTCCCCGTCTACCCTCTTCATTGACAATAGATTATCTACAAGCTGGACACTTTATTATACTGTATTTTATTCACCAACTAGAAAACGCCTGTATTTTAAAGGACATTCTGTAAAATGATAGGAGAACAAAAGATTTAGAAGTACCTGGTAAGTACTTAATAATCAGGATAAGTAGAAATATGTCTTTGCAGAGTTATCGGAATAAAAAACGGTACAATTCCAAACTGAAGTGGTCAATTATCGATTTAGATTGGAATAAGTGAATACTTAGGTAGAACTTAAACCCGCGAACAGTCCAGTCCAGGCCAATGGTCAGATCACTATCAGTATACGCAAAAGTTACACATTTTGAGAGAGTGTTTCACATTTAAGTGTATTACATTTCCTGTGATATGTACACTTACAATCTTAATAGAAAATGTATACAAATACTGTGAAAGAAAATTGTATACATTTAATGTTCCAAAGAAATGTAACCATATTAAAAAGGATGTACGAATTTCGAAGTGCTACCAAAAACAAAAAAGGTTCCTCTCTGAAACTTCCATTTAAAAATAAATTCATTACAAACACATTTATAGAGTTTGACTTATCTTAAATCCTATCGAAAACCTATGGAGATTGATGGTACAGAATTGGGATTCGATAGATATAAGGAATGTACAAAATTTAAAAGAACATGTGTACCTATGGGACATGAGTCGCGGATGCAATTTTTGTAAAAAATGCGTTCAGTCTATGCGTAACCGGCTAGAATCCGTTATACAAGCTGAAGGTGGTTATACTAAATTTTAAATTGACCTTAAAACGAGTATAATTATAAGTTTCAACGTTTATTCAAAGGGATATACCTATTTGTTGTTTTTTGTCATCTTACGTGTAAGTTATTTACTAATAAAAATAAATGATAACAGCCTTTTTTCTTTTATCTGTCATCCAATACACGTGTTATGAATAATATTTTGCCATCGGTTTCATTCGGAAAAGTTCGTATTTACTGTAGGACCATCGCGATGCGTCAAATCCAAAATCTGTCTTCCGTGGCACAGAATATATAATAGTACTAGCGTACTATCCGTGGTCAAATCTTTTGTTTTGCAATTATGTCAATAATAGGAACATTATATTTTCTTTGACAGTATTTGGATAGATTTTTAATTAAGATTGTAAGTGTACATATCACAGGAAATGTAGTGGGATACATAATTATTGCGCTTTACGCGCATACATTTTACTGTCAAGTTCGGTGGATATTATGTTTGTCACAATCTTTGGTTAGTTCATAGTGACACTCGCAGGGGTACATCATTATGTAAGATTAAATTGGATACATATCTTTGTAGTTGACTGTACTTACAATGAACAAACTTGGAACTCGATTTTAGCGAGATAAGTTTGGATCATCATCATAATATTAGTCGCACATTTTTGAAGTGAAAACTTCTTTAGCGGCGTTGGATGGGTGTAAAATGTTAAGGAAGCGTCAGGATTAGTTGACCTTTGAACCGTAACCGACGACTGACGTCATACAAGATTGGTACAGACAATCTATTTTGCAATTTACAATAGATAGCGTCGTAGCTTAAACGGTAAGCACTTCGACTGTAAGTCCTTATAGTTTCAGATAGTATCGGGTTCAAACCACCTAGCCTTCAGGGATTTTTTGTGATTGTTTTTTCTTATTATAATTTATTACTTTTGGTGATTATTTTTTCTTTTTGTAATTTATTTCTTTTTATGATTATTTTTTCTTTCTGTAATTTATTATTTTTTGTGATTATTTTTTCTTTTCATAATTTATTAATTTCTTCTGACAGAAAATTAGCAGAAAATAAGTGATAGGTTCTATGATTAGCGCTATATTATAGGTATAGTATGGTATGTTCTTTTTTATCTTTTTCTATGTATATAACGAAGAAAGAAAAAAAGAAAATGTTTTCACTTCTGCCGGCACTCCCAGAGTGCAACCCGTCTTTTTTTTTATACCACTAAGGTAGCAAGCAAGCACACGGCCCACCTGATGATAAAGGGTTACTGTGGCCTATGGACGTGTGCAACACCAAGGGAGTCACATAGCTAGTAGAGCGACTTTGAGCTTTTTATGAGATCTACGAGGTGAGATACACTGATTAAGGACCTTCGTCTTCAGGCACTGAGGTATGTCGAACGAGAAGACATCTTGTAGCTTCCCGAATGCTGCCCAGCCGATATGAATTTGTCGGTTGACCTTGCCTTCGAAACTGGAATTGCTTACTTGGATTAGTTGACCCAAGTAGATGTACTCGTTTACAGCGTCTAAGACTGAATCCCCAACAAGAAGTAGAGAGCACAATATGGACATTTGACATAACTTTTTGCTTGTCCATATTAAAAATATGGTGTTTTTAGACACATTTGTCATCTATTACAAATTTTATACACATATTTTTGGCGTAGTTAAATTATAATCTACCTAACAATTTACTAATTGGGTGTACAGGGCCAACTACATCTTGGGGCTGTCAACACAACAGATGAGGCTCTGGTGCAAGCTTTTCTTCCGGCATGGAGAAATCGGCATACAGATCAAAAACAATACACGAACTCTGGGCTACAAAGCTCCAACTTTGGACGAAACCGTGAAATCTCTGTGAGGCTCATGAATATACCATCAGACTTTCGTCAAACGCTCATTTAATGGCCCCACACAAATATGTATCCGGAAATTCAGCAAATTAAATATCATCGCAGTCTTTGTAAGAAAATGAAAAGTTAATGAATGCTGATACAATGACATCATGCATAATACCATGTACACCGACGCGGTATCTTTTACACAGATTTGTTTTATAAGTGGCTTTCTTCTGAATTGTCGCTTGAACATTATTTTTCCTAATATTTTATTTTGCAGTGAAGTATTTCATATTATAATCATGTGTTTTGTTTCAGGGAATAGGCTACTTGACTCATTTTTTTTTCTGTCCTAAACGATTAATTATTATTCCATTATACAAAAAAAAATTTATGAGATTTTATTTTTAAGTCTGAAAACTAAATATTGAAAACTTTATTTAAAAGATATGATTTTCAAAAACCGGGGAAAACTCTGTACGCCATGTTGTTCGATAAATCATCTGTGCTGTGACGTCAGAAATACATGTAAACAACAATATGGCACCGGGGTGCGAGGGATATATTATGTCGCATGACAACCTCACCTTCGGCCTAGCACTACGACCCAGAGACGGCGTGCGGTTTAGTCGGTTCGAGTCCGACATAACCTACCCCTCCGGCTCCGGAGGGGTGGGTATCGGTGGGGCACGTAAAAAAAAAAAAAAAGGCAGCTCAGTCCACTAGTACTGACACCGTGTATTGTTTTGCGTGCACTTTATGTTCAGGACATATTTTACATTTTCTTGTGTAGTTTGTTCCCCCCCGTTTAAGTTGCACGTACCCTATAGCATCATCGCCGTATGATTCTCTTGCAGATCTGAAAAAGTATAATGAGAAATATGTAAGTAGTTATAACTAATTTGAAGGTTATGTTATCATGATATGAGCCTTTACTTCAGTATTACTTATTAATTGAAAAATTAATTAGGGAACTTTTGTTTTATTTCCATGAGTATATTAATAAAATGCAATGTATTTACAAGGCAGTCTTGACGTTTCTTGGCTGGGTTGAGCAGAAATCAGGATTCGTGGCAAAAAAATTATCAATCATAACCGAGTTAATTCTCGGCAAATTTGTGCTTTCTGCTTTTACAAATCCGATGTCCATCATTGTTTTCTTCAGTAACTCGAAAAAACAATCACCTTTTTTCACTTACGGAAGATGTTTTCACAAAATCACAATCCGTTTTACTCGTACAAATGATCACACATTTCCGTGATAATTATGACAATTGACGTTTCGTTGTTTTCGTATACTATAGACGTCATAACATGGACGACAGTGTTCTCAACCGTTGAATAAAAAATAAAAAATGTGTTTTTCAAATTAATTTTATTTATTGATCATGTACTTTTATTTCACGATATCGCTTTTTTACGTTTTCCTAAGTCAAGTACTAAAGGAAAAACTCTCGATGTATGAAATTAAGTATGAGTCAAGTAGCCTATTCTGAGGTGAATTAGTTGGGTTTTTAAATAGTTATTTACACCGCATTTACCCTGGCCAGACTGGGGTCCACTCTTTTGATTCCCCTTATTTTCTAGGTTTTTTATTTATATTTTGGAAGGACAACCTCGGAAGCGCTGGTCGCCGGGAAGCGCTGGATGCGGGCTGATTTAGATCCGTCGTTCTGGAAGTCTACAGGATAGGCCTGTGTTCAGCAGTGGATTATGTGTGGCGGATTTGATGACGATGATGATGTGTTTACTTTTATGGGAGCAACTGCCACCTGACCTCCCAACCTCGCAGAGGGAAGCCTGCACCAGAGCTTCATCTAACGAATTATTTTCGATTCCCCCTTTACCGATTCACTTGGTAGATGTACCAGCTAATCGCATTGTATTTGCAGCTTAAAACATAAACGTTTCTTGATTTATACCTATATGAAAATTTGCCGACATCGGCGCATGTAGACAACGATGGCATGGCTGTCTAATAAATACCTTTTTATTCGCACTTACTAACGTATACCAGAGTACATTGCGGGACAATTTTTTTCATTACCTAGTTTTTAACACCATCCTTCTTAAGTAAACCGCCCAATTCGGTACTAAAAACTGTCTTGGAATTGGTCTCTTTTCGAGTGAAGATTAAAAAGTTTGTATTCAATTTCTATCTTTCACTTAACTCGTGCCTCGAAGATCGTGTTAATTTCTAGTCCCGTTTGTATTCTATACAATTTAAAAATACTTTTTAATCATTTAACAATTCTGTTGTAAAATATTTATGTCTCAAGACTATAGCGTACATTTCAAAACAAATATCCCCATTTGTATAGAGGGTGTACGTTAACTCGGAATGCAGTGCACGTTCGTACAATAGATGTCACGACCAGATTCAACACCGCTGGAAAACATTTTTGTTTTCTTTTTATTACCCTCCGATCGTTATTTATTAAAGCTCTTGCATTTTAAAAGAATGTTTTATTTACTTTATTATTATCTACTCACTTTTATTTTTTTTAAGGATTCAGCGGCTTATCAACACTCGCTCGGTCGGTCTTAGGATGAGTTACCCCTCCGTGCCTCGGTAATAGTTATGGGTAGTTAAAGCCTTAAAAAAGTCCGATAACTGTTCCAACTACAGTAATTCGTTATCGTCCATGGTTAGTGGGGGTCGCTTGCAGTCGTTTCATGGTAAATAACAAAGTTCAGCCGCTTTGCAGTTGACTAGAAAACTCTGGACTCTAGATGCAACCGGAACTAATGCTGGGATTATAAGTAATATTATATTTTATTGATTCATCTAAAAAATAACTTCAATGATTTCTCATACATTTTCCAGCATCAACAAATATAATGGCATGCACGCCGGTACACCTCCTGATGGATAGTCAACGTTCTGATGCAGTTTTTCTCTTAGGGCTGGGGGCAAGACCGAATTCAATCCTGCAAAAGCCAAGATAACCTAAAACAAAAGAAAACACAACCGGAACTACCGCTGTGATGATGATATAAAATTGGTATTCAAACACTGAAATTACCGTGCAATAAAAACATAATTTAAAAGCTTCCTTTTTTAAATTAGTTTAAAAGAAAAGAAGCATCATTATAAAATGTAGTTGTGTTCAAAAGTAAGTGGTACTTCTGCGGCCGTGTTCTGTACATATAACTCAAAGCCCAGTGAAGTTAGAATGGCCACTTGTACGAACATAAGTAGAGCCTAGAGCCTACTTTTGAAGTTCAATTACTTGTGACCCTTGTCGTACCTACTATTTTACAACGTAACTTGCAATAAATATGTAGTACATATGTACTACAAGTATCCTACTAATATTATAAATGCGAAAGTTTGTGAGAATGGATGGATGTTTTTTTTTACGTGCGGGAAATTCCCACGGATATCCCCCCCTTCGGAGCGGAAGGGGGAGGTTATATCGGACTCGAACCGACTAAACCGCATGCCGTCTGTGGGTCGATGTGCTAAGCCGAAGGTGAGGTTGTCTCGTGACATATCCCTCGCACCCCGGCAGACCTAGGGCCATTCCTCTCGGTCTGGCCCTCCTCGGGAGAGGGACCACGCGGTCCCCGACTCGCCCCCGGTATGGGTGGGGCGCGCATTGTCCTACGATGCCCGCCGCCGCCGTGGCCTGCTTCTGCTAGGGTGACGAGCGCCTCCACCCGTCACCGTCAGGCCCGCGCTCATGGGGGGCGGAGGTCGGTTTGCGCCCTCCGAAGCCCGAGCCGCCTTCGACCGCGGTCAACGATGTCCGCGAGTCTTTCTCGCCGCGCTGCGCCGCGCCCGCTCTGCTGTCTCCTCCACGAGCATGACCTCGAGGGTGGAGAGCGTGAGCACTCTGATCCCCAGGGCCGTCACAAGCTCCCACCTCAGCGTTTCGAACGCCGGGCACTCGGTGAGCGTGTGCAGCCCCGAGTCCACGCTCGCGTCGCAGTGATGGCACTCGGGCGTTGGCTCTATGCCCATCAGATGCAGGTACCGCCCGAAGTTACCATGTCCGGTAATAACCTGCGTCTGACGGTACGAGAGGCCACCGTGTGGCCTCTCTGGCCACTCCCCCATGATGGGTCTTACCGCCGCAATCACGGCGTGCCCTGCGCGTGGTTGCTCAAGTCGTAGCTCCTTGCTTGCAGGATCCACGGTGGCGATCCGGCCAGGAGACTCGCCGCTTCAAAGGATATCGTGCGGTACCCCCTGATGGTCCTGGAGGCCATCGTCCTCTGCGCCGCGTGGAGCAGAGGCAGAAACTGGCCCCCAGCGTGTCCGCCCATACGGGGCACCCGTATAGGGCCATGGACCGCACGACACCCGCGTAGTGTTTCCCGCAGGAGTCCTCTGGGCCCCTCAAGTTGGGCAACAGCCGGCCCAAGGCATTCGCCGTTGTCACCAACTTGGGGCGCAGACTTCGGAGATGGTCTTCGAAGTCCCATCGACCGTCAAGCACTAGCCCCAGGTATTTCAACCGGGGCTTGATGTCGATGGGAGTGCCTACCACTGTAAGGCTGGCTCCCGGGTCTGGCCTGCGCCGTGGGCCATGAAAGAACATGGCCTCGGACTTGTGCAGAGCCGCCTCGAGACCCAGCCGCTGGATCCGTTCGACGACTTGAGCAAAGTATGGATGGATGTATGTATGGGTGGATGGGTGTTTGTTACTCTTTCACGTAAAAACTACTGAATGGATTTTAATGAAACTTTACAATAATATAGCATATATATCAGAATAACACATAGGCTATATCATCATGCTACTACTCAAGGGAGCGGAGCAGTGATCATTAATGTGAACAAATTTGGCAAGCGCGCGGACTTAGCTGTCGCCTGTCGCGTGGATGTCGCTTATCGTGTAGTGTTCCCAAGCTCTAATTCACCTTTGCACCAAATTTCATCAGGATATCTTCAAAAGATACAAATCAAAAAATCCATACAGTAGTTTTTTACGTGAAAGAGTGACAAACATCCATTCATCCATCCGTCCATACTCACAAACTTTCGCTTTTAAAATATTAGTAGGATTAATAGGTCAGTGAGCAACAGACAACAAAATAAAATTCACTCCTAATTGTTAAAACTCTTAAAGTATAAAATATGTACAAATGGTTCCGGTGGACGAATGATGTTTACTTTTAAACCAATTTCCATATCGAGGTCCACGAAGAAATCACTTGATCCTCCAATAGCTATCTGCATCAATATATTCATAGCGTTTTCGAACAGTGCTGTGTAACAATATTTCCTGCTATTTCTCTTCGAAGAGAATTCTGTTGGAGTTTTCTTTTTCAATTTCAAACTGTCTCTAGTCTGGGGCCACGCGAAACAAGTGCGGAAGTGGAAGTTGCAATGAGGTGAATATGGATAAGCCTTCGTTTATGCACAAAGATTTATGAACATAATATAACATAGATACATCAAAATATTATGTAAAAATGTTAAGTCATCATTCATGATAACATCATGAAAATCTTTCAAAAATGTTATAAATGTTGTTTTATTAAATATAATTTGATATGTAAATAGTTCAGTTAGATATAAATGTTTATATTGGATTTTTTTCATCCAAATTTCTTCACGCAGTTATAGAAGTTTCTTCATATAAAACAGGTAACATTTAAGGATCTAGTATATTATTTTGTAATCATTTTAAATACCTGAATTGATTTCTATGGGCATCAGCATTATTGCGTTATTTTTGGTGGCATCCGAGGCTTTCTTTTCAGTGTCTGGTGTTCATTTGCCGGGTTTCACTTCTCCGTTTCTCACGGTCTTGGCCATCTTTTATTTTTATAGGCATATCCATACATATCTCGCGTATATCAAAGCGATGCGATGTCTAAAATTCGCTGTTGTAGGAGGAAAGAGAGCGTCTTCTAAAAGAGAAAACCAGACACTGTCTTATAGACTTTAAATTGTACCTTCCCTTAGTTTGGTAAATTTGTGTTGTAAAGATTTTAGTAAAAACAACATTGGGTTCAAATCAAAAAACAAACTATTTTCTATTTAAGTAGGTATAGCATAAGAAGTTATTCATGAGCTGATACAAAGGGCGAATTAAAATAAATATTTTATCATGACCAAAATGTGTGTTTGTTTGTTTACCCTTCTAATTTTGTGACAGATTTTAAACCGTTGCCTTAATTCAGCTAAACTAAGTGAATAAATTAGACGAACAAGTCATCGATATTGTCTGACATTTGGTACCCTCATAGCCGTGGCTATAACTGTAAACCCATTGTGACAACGCCACAGTTGCCTTCAATTCCGTATCCTCATGAAGCTGTAGTGCATCGGGCATGTTTGCCGAGGCGCGGGTGCCCGATTTCGCTGTCATTCGGGCACGAATAGCATCCTTCTGGGCAAGACTGCGTTGCTCTGGTAACACTATACTGCAAGCCATATGTGACGACTATACGTGTCCAATGGTTGACAGTGCACCGGAATGCGAATCGTAAATGAATGTGGGTTGGTACCAAATTTCCTTGTTAGTGTACATTTTTATATTAATTTATTGGTATTTTTAATGTAGCCTGTGCCTGAATAAAGAAATTTAATTATTATTTCTCAATATTTATATTTAAAATGTTATATTTTTAAATAAGTATATAAATACAAAAACATATATTTACAAATAAAAAAATTGAATCTCACTGACATTTGGGTAAAGGGAACAAGCTACCAGTGGCTATGGCTCCAGAGAGAGAGGAATTTCCTTACAATACTTGCTGTGTCGAGGAGTACCGCCTTCTGCATCAAGCCTTTCACCCAGCTGCCTAACGAGAACCTCTTAAGGTGTTGGTCGAGGGTCTTAGCAATCAGCCCATGGGCTGATATGACTATTGGGACACTGGTTGTCAAATCAACGTTGCATATGTCAACAACCTCATGAGCCAAATCCAAATATTTTAGTTTATTGTCTTTTTCGGCTTTCATGAGATTTTTGTCATGAGCAATGGTGATTTTAACAAAAATTGCAAAGCACTCTAATCGATCTATTATCACTGTGTCTGGCTTATTGATGATAATAGTCCTAATGTAATGTGGCACAACCATTTTCGAGAACTGGGTCGGGCACATATCTGTAATATGGCACTTCAAGATTGTATGTAGTTCAATTCAGTTTGAGTCTACTTGGGTATGCTAAAGGAGTACATTAGAAGCGGCATGACCCAGCCATTGTACGCGCGCACCTTGTTGCCGCCTGATAAAAGACTCTTCAATACCTTTTTCAGGCGACCAAATAAACGATCCCGCAATGGCTGTTTCTGGCAGCCTCATTGATGCCCAACGCCTGCGACATACCCAAGTACTTATAGGTGTAACGAGGAGGGAGGATTTCAGATGAATGGAATTAGAGAGTTAAACACCTGTTATTATTAATGCAATACTGAAGGCAACCTGCTATATTTTGCTTCAATTGATCCTTACGCGTGACTCTATGACACACCTGCCACAATATAAATTCATCTTCGTGTCATCCCTGCTCAAGTCTCGCAACAGCCACGATTTGCAATCTTGTAATCTATGTATAGACTTTAGACTTATATAGGCATGGTATGTTGTAACATGGTATTTTTCATCCGTAGTAGTGTATACAATTCTTTGTTTCAGTGCCATCTACAAATTCTAATAGGAACTATGTATAATTGTGTAACAATGTAGGTCTCAATCTTCACCCGTTTTATGTTTTAGTTCTCACCCTCGACCGTTGGATGGCGCTGAGTGTCCCACAGTATATTTATCAAATCTGTAGTCGTGTTTATTAATTATTTCATTTACAATTTAAAAAATAGTAAAATAAATGGAATTTATTTCCTCAATTGTGATATATCGGTAAGCATGTCATAATTATTTTATTACTGGTCACAACCCGTCTAGCGATTGTCTACGGGATGAGCAGATAATGAGTTGTTTATGCTACTAATTAACCTCACTATGAATTAGCATAATTTTGAAGATGGTTCGCGAATGTTCGATCTATCGGCTATAAATAGACCTGCGCCGATTCTCCCAGAACTTCTATTTTCGATTCTCGAACCAGATGGAACCTTCGCTATAAGTGTATTAAGCCATCTCTGCTTAAGTAAAAGTCTCTGTGTCAATTTCTGAAGTCATTATTGTTTGGTGAAAATCTTGCTCCCAGATACTCTGGGTCCTATGGTTGGAGCTTGTGAGCCACCAAAGATCACAACACTCCTTCAGTGTACCTGCGGCACACTTCGAGGTGCATAGGCTGCCGAGAGCTACTTCACGGAGAGGTCTACTGTGAGCAGCGTCCCTGCGACCTCACAGTAATTCCAGAGGCCAGTACACTGTCCCTGTGGACCAGCAAATTATTTATATACCACCTATAAAATCTAATTAGCTTGTACCGTACTTCGTGTGCCTACTGTGTATGTTCATCTGCCTGTATCTGTGCCTACTGTGTGTGTTCTCTCTGCCTAATACTTCTGTCTATCTATACATCATATACTTCTGTCTCCTGTCTCTGCCTGTCTTCATTCTTATGTGTATGTTTTAGCTCTGTGTATCTGTCTGTATATCTATTTTCCTATTTGTGTATCTCAGCTCTGTATTCCATTACTACGAAATATATGTGTGTACAACCTGATGACCAGTTGTTTTTATTGGAGCCCTAGCTTCCCTGTGCACACACTCATATAGCTCTGTAAAAAAGGCGCCCTGGGAAAGAGTTCTCTGCATCAGCCCCTGAGCGAGCCGGTGAGTACCCACCTGAGCAAATCAGAGGTTACAAATTGGCTCCCAACGTAGTGGCAAGACTCTGGTACTACTCTGCGGTAGTCTCAGTCTAGTGTGTGTGCATAGGTGGCTACCTCTAATGAAAGCAACCTGGGAATCCGTCTGAGACTTCCCAAGACGTTAATTGGTTGTGTTAGCAGCTGAACACGTAATTAATCCTTTTGTCTTTTTCCAGCTACCTACACCTGGGGTGGGAAAAGACGCCCAAAATTCTAAATTTCCAAATTAAAAAACAGCTGTGATTTTGGTAAGATTTTTGATTTTTTTTTCGGCATACCCACTTTTTTTTTCTTTTTTGTTTTTTTTTCTTTTTTTCTTTTTTCTGCTCTTCTTCTAGCTCATTTTTGTGTTTCTTGCGGATGTGCACACATACATTTACTTAATCTATAATTTATCATAACTTTGTAAGATTTTCTAAGGACTTACAAACACCCTAGATAGTTTGTGGGTACCTTGAATTTTGTACTTTAATTTGAACTAAACTTTAATCCACTCTGTTAAACAATAG
This sequence comes from Eilema caniola, assembly GCA_949126895.1. NCBI lineage: Eukaryota > Metazoa > Arthropoda > Insecta > Lepidoptera > Erebidae > Eilema > Eilema caniola. The sequence continues at coordinate 5,681,316 of OX421460.1, read as the reverse complement.
AAACCTTTATTTCTATTGTTAATATAAATCTCTGTTAAATATTGTTAAATATCCCACACTTTGGTGGAACTTATACCTGTAATTTCTACAAAAAAAAAAAAACCTTGGGATTGATCCCTAGTCTGTGTCATATACCCTATTATTTGTTTTAACTGTAATCAACTTGTAACTTGTACATTATGGCACAGTTACAAAAATACATCAACTATCTAAGGAAAGATGAACTCTCTAACGAGCTGTCTCACATAGGCATTTCAGTAGCACCAGATGCGACAGTGGCTGGCCTTCGGAGTGAGCTGAGGACGGCACACCGACTTGTCCGGCGGGGTAGCATCAAGGTGAAGGCGGTAGTCTCCACTGATGTAGCGGCGGAGCTTTCCATCTGTGCGCCTAAGGTCTCGGAGCTAAGTGAGGCCCTCCAGTCAGGTGACTTTGCTTCCGATAAAAATTGTCGCATAAGAGTAGCCTTCAGGGCGAACTATCTGCTAACTAGGCTGGCTCGTTGTGGTCTAGATTGCCCTGAACTGGCCGAAATTCGCGATAGGCTTGTGAAGATCGTCGCTGTGGCTGAACCCAGCACTGATTCTGAATCTGACGGGTCAGATGAAGGTGATGATGATTCGGGTCGTGACCGGGTAGAGTACACTTCACCTGCAGTGAGAGAGGACCGCTCGGTACGAGCTAGTTCTAGTAAATTTTGTTCCACGTCTGACAATATAGTGTATAGGGAACGTCCCGTTAACTTATGCTCTTTTAACTTAAAATATGATGGTTCCTCTTGTGTGCGCGTGTTTTTAGAGAGATTAGAAGAACTTAGATGTGCACGGGAGGTCTCTAAGTCTAAACTCCTTCTGGCTTTCTCTGACCTGTTGGACGGACCAGCTTTGTCTTGGTTCCTTACCAATAGATCTAACTTCATCTCATATGAGGATCTTATTAGTAAGCTCAGAGATACATTCGATATTCCTGACTATGATTACCGTCTCAGAAATGAGATTAGACAGCGTAGCCAATCCCGCTCTGAGTCCTTGGTTAGCTACATATGTACAATGCAGGCTATGTTCTCAAGGTTGTCTTGTAAAATGCCCAGTGAAGAACAGCTGGACATTCTCATGCACAACATTAGACCAGACTACATGAAGGAATTGGCCTTGCATGATGTCAACTCTATTGATGATCTGAGACGTCTAGGTAAGCGTCTGGAGCTTGCGCGTACAAGGGCGGAAGCTTTCCGTGAGCCTGTTCTTGATAAATTTGAGATTTCGTCTGATTTACACCAGCACAAGACCAAAGGCGTGCAAAAGCCCACTAAGCAGGTGTCTGCAGTCGAGACGCCATTTGCATCCAACGAACGCAAATGCTTTCGGTGTGGCGAGAGCGGGCACGCGGCATACAACTGCACCTAGTCAAGAGAGTTGGTGTGTTTCCGGTGCGGTCTCAAAGGAGTCAAGACACCAGACTGCTCAAAATGTACTGGTAAGCCAAAAAACGCGTAGGCCAGGGCCTTATTGTGAACTCTATACATCACTCTGTATCTGAGTCTATTTCTGATAGGGTCCTGTTTACTAAACGGGATAACGATGTTAGACCGTATCTAGTTGTTTAAATTTAAATGTCTTAGGCCTTCTGGATTCCGGTGCCTCCTGCTCTATACTAGGAAAGGGAGCGCACCGTATCTTCTTGGAACTGGGTTTTGATCTTGAAAGTATCAACCCTACCTTTCGTATTACAACTGCCGACAGCTCTTATTTGCAATGTCTGGGTTGTATTTCTTTACCTATTGAGTACAATTCGGTTATCCGAGTTATCAAATTCTATGTTGTTCCGGGAATCACCACCTCTATGATATTTGGTGTAGATTTTTGGCAGCAATTTAAGTTAGGTGATAAACTAATTTCACAAAATATTAGTCTTGATGGCTTTAGTGACAATAATCCTATCGAGTCTGTGTCCCTTAATGGTGGCCTCGAGGATTACAGCAACTTGACTACTAAACAAAGGGGTGTAATCAACGAGATCATTGAAAAGTTTGACTCTTTGAACACGGATAAGGTGGGTTTAGGTCGGACTACACTCGAACATCATGTCATTGACACTGGTGACAGTAAGCCGATCAAACAGCGTTACTACCCGCTCTCTCCTCTCAAACAGAAAGCCCTGGAAGCCGAGTTGGACCGAATGCTAGAGATGGGAGTAGTGTCCCCGTCTCAGTCCGCATGGAATTCACCAGTGGTCATGGTGGAGAAGGCGAACGGCGAACTCAGGTTGTGCTTGGACTCTCGCAAGCTCAACTCTGTGTCGAAAAGTGACGCATATCCCTTACCGTACATTAATCAAATCTTGGACCATCTGAATAATGCTAAATATTTATCCTCTGTAGATCTGAGTGCGGCCTACTGGCAGATTCCGTTCGACTCTCTGCAGTCCGCCGAGAAGACTGCCTTTACAGTTCCCCGTAGGGGGCTGTTTCATTACAATACCATGTGTTTTGGACTCGTTGGAGCTGCCGCCACGATGCAGCGCCTAATGGACCGTCTGTTTGGTCCTGAGTTCGACAATAGGGTATTTGCGTTTCAGGACGACATAGTCTGTGTGTCCAGTACCTTTGAGGAGCATGTAGAGCTCTTACATAGAGTCTATCAGCGACTCAAGGATGCTGGCCTAACCATTAATATGAAAAAATCTCATTTTTGTCGGAGTGAACTCAAATACCTGGGGTATTATGTGGACAAACACGGCCTTCGGACTGACCCGGGTAAAGTTGAGGTTATTCTCAACTATCCCACCCCTACTAACCCAAAGGAGGTTAAGAGGTTTCTGGGAATGGCTGGCTGGTATCGTCGTTTCGTCAATAATTTCTCTAAGATTAGTAAACCTCTGTGTAAACTAACGTCTAAGAATGTTAAGTTCGAATGGACTCCTGAAGCTGAACAGTCCTTCAATCTTCTCAAGTCAGCTTTGGTCTCTGCCCCTATATTGAAGATGCCTAATTTTGAGTTGCCGTTCCGTATTCTCAGTGATGCATCCGCATTTTCAGTTGCTGCTGTGCTGACACAAACTCACGATGGAGTTGAACACCCTATCGCCTACTGCAGCCGTTCTCTCAACAAGAACGAGGTGAACTACAGCACAACTGAGCGGGAACTTCTGGCCGTGATTTTCGCCTTGGAACAATTCAGACAGTACGTCGAAGGCCAGAAGTGTACAGTCGTCACGGATCACTCCTCCTTACTGTGGTTCCATAAGCTAAAAAACCCTACGGGCCGTTTAGCGCGTTGGAGCATGAGGCTAAGTCAATTCGATTTTGACATAGAACATCGGAAGGGTAAAGATCATGTTGTACCTGATGCTCTGTCTCGCATAACGATTGATTCTCTCGATGCTGCCTCCTCTAAAGACCCATGGTATATCCACACCATGAACAGTGTGCGGAAGAGCCCTAGGAAGTTGCCGAATTTTGACATTCGTGACAACCTTTTATATAGATTTTCTAAGAATAAGTATTCTCTGACTTCAGATTTTGACTGGAAGTTGGTGGTACCCCAGGAGGATCGCCTGTCCCTGCTCTCTAAGTACCATGATGACACACTTAGTGCCCATGGTGGTGTTTGGAAGACACATAAAAGGTTAGCCCTAAATTATTATTGGCCCAAAATGTTCGAGGACGTCAAACAATATGTCGGGAAGTGTGAAATCTGTAAGCAGTACAAACCCGTAAATACGTCTCGTCCTGGCCTCATGGGTAGCCCGAAGCGGGTGTCGAAGCCTTTCGAAGCTATCTCTGTCGATCTTCTTGGTCCCTTTCCTACTTCAAGTAATAGAAACGTGCACCTGATCGTGGTCTCCGACTATTTTAGTAAATACGTCATGTTGTGCCCTATTCGGGTTGCCACAGGCGCTGTGGTCGCGAGATTCATAGAGAAGAGTGTATTTCTTGTTCATGGAGTATGTAAAACTATTTACATGGATAATGGTCCTCAGTTCGTAAGTAAGCCTTTTAAGGATCTATTAACTAAATATAATGTACCCAATATATACTATAACCCTAGGTATCATGCCCAGACTAATCAGGCGGAAAGAGCTATTCGCAATGTTGTCCAAGCGATCTCGTGCTATGTGAAGTCACAACACAAAGCATGGGACTCGTTCTTGGTTGAAGTACAGTGCGCTCTGAACACCGCGGTTAGCGAAGCAACTCGCTTCACCCCATACTTTCTGGTGCATGGTAGGGAGTTCATTGGAGATGGAGTTCTATACAGGCAGTCAGACATTGCGTGCCACCCGGCTTCTGTTGCTGTGGACGATCCATCAGCCTTTGGTGTCAAACTGAGAGAAATACAACGCATCTACGACCAGGTGAGGAAACACTTGAACGTTGCCCACCAGCGTAATGAAAAGTATTACAACCTCAGAAAAAGGCATGTGGAGCTGAAAGTAGGACAAATCGTGTACAAACGCACGTTCTACCTGTCAAACAAAGCAAAGAACTTCACCTCCAAGTTAGCCCCTAAGTTCCTTAAATGTGTGGTGACCGCCAAGCAATCCCCTCTGGTATATAGGCTGTCAGATTTAGACGGTAAGGATCTTGGTGAGTACCACATCAAAGACATCCTGAAGTATAAGGAGGAGCCGTCTCCAGTACCTAATGTCAGCGATGTTGCCACTACATAGCACTGTTGGTCTAGTCTATAAAACCAGTGCTATGTTATGCTTAATCTGTATATAAAACTGTTTTCTCTCTGAGTGTGTACGTGACTATAATTTGTCACATTGTAGGTTCCACCATACACCGTACCGAGTGTTTCTCTCTCATTTCGCACCTCAATACTCCACAACTCCTTGTAGGTGTTGGTAGTGTTGGTGTATCTGTAGTGGGTAAAGGGAACGTTCATTTTCTTAGTAGGGCATTTGACTCTAGCTATGTAACCTAACCATTGCGCGAGTCAGTGTATAATTAGGTGTGTGGGAGGAATGTTCTTTAGTTTTGTGATTATAGCTGTCAGTTTGGGTTTGAAATACCCAGCTGTTTGTCTATATCTATTAGTAAGCATTCTCTGTTTTCTTTGTTGTGTATTTCCAGCGTATCGTGTCCGCAGGAAATATTATTAAGGGGGGGATGGTGTAACATGGTATTTTTCATCCGTAGTAGTGTATACAATTCTTTGTTTCAGTGCCATCTACAAATTCTAATAGGAACTATGTATAATTGTGTAACAATGTAGGTCTCAATCTTCGACCGATTTTTGTTCTAGTTCTCACCCTCGACCGTTGGATGGCGCTGAGTGTCCCACAGTATATTTATCAAATCTGTAGTCGTGTTTATTAATTATTTCATTTACAATTTAAAAAATAGTAAAATAAATGGAATTTATTTCCTCAATTGTGATATATCGGTAAGCATGTCATAATTATTTTATTACTGGTCACAACCCGTCTAGCGATTGTCTACGGGATGAGCAGATAATGAGTTGTTTATGCTACTAATTAACCTCACTATGAATTAGCATAATTTTGAAGATGGTTCGCGAATGTTCGATCTATCGGCTATAAATAGACCTGCGCCGATTCTCCCAGAACTTCTATTTTCGATTCTCGAACCAGATGGAACCTTCGCTATAAGTGTATTAAGCCATCTCTGCTTAAGTAAAAGTCTCTGTGTCAATTTCTGAAGTCATTATTGTTTGGTGAAAATCTTGCTCCCAGATACTCTGGGTCCTATGGTTGGAGCTTGTGAGCCACCAAAGATCACAACACTCCTTCAGTGTACCTGCGGCACACTTCGAGGTGCATAGGCTGCCGAGAGCTACTTCACGGAGAGGTCTACTGTGAGCAGCGTCCCTGCGACCTCACAGTAATTCCAGAGGCCAGTACACTATCCCTGTGGACCAGCAAATTATTTATATACCACCTATAAAATCTAATTAGCTTGTACCGTACTTCGTGTGCCTACTGTGTATGTTCATCTGCCTGTATCTGTGCCTACTGTGTGTGTTCTCTCTGCCTAATACTTCTGTCTATCTATACATCATATACTTCTGTCTCCTGTCTCTGCCTGTCTTCATTCTTATGTGTATGTTTTAGCTCTGTGTATCTGTCTGTATATCTATTTTCCTATTTGTGTATCTCAGCTCTGTATTCCATTACTACGAAATATATGTGTGTACAACCTGATGACCAGTTGTTTTTATTGGAGCCCTAGCTTCCCTGTGCACACACTCATATAGCTCTGTAAAAAAGGCGCCCTGGGAAAGAGTTCTCTGCATCAGCCCCTGAGCGAGCCGGTGAGTACCCACCTGAGCAAATCAGAGGTTACAATGTTATAACAATAACTGAATGTAACTCAGTATAAAAGTAGCTTATCTTTCTTTCAATAAAAAGAAAATATCACGCAAAACTTAATTATCCTCAAATATATTTCTAATGGCGATGGCTGTTGCAAAATATGCCAGCGGTATTTGGAAACCGAAAATACAAAACAAATAGCATCGAGTTTGTCGACTTGTTTTCGAGAACTCCCGAGCTGTTTGATATTAAAATTACGTCAAAATGTTACTTATAGATGTTTAAAACATAAAAGAAAAATATCGAAATGAAACTTACATTTATCAAAACAAATTTAATTTATGTACACTTTGCGTAAATCACGAAATAATAATAACGCAGTAAGTGAAAGTGGCCAAAAAAGCCTCCAAAGACTTTGTTGGGGCCCCTGATATACATTATGCAATATTATGATCGACATTTTAGCATTGATCACTATTGGCATCTTATCAAATAATCTAATCTTTAGGTGCAATCTATGGAAAGGCCGATTACCGTTGGAGCAAACGAGTTTTAGCGTTGAAACTGCAAGTCGGTAAACGGAATTTGGGATGTATGCCAGATGACCTGAAAAAGTAGCTGGGATAGACTGGATATAGAATGTGAAAATAGAAGTGCTATGGTACAGATTAGAAGAGGTTTCGGTCCAGCAATGAAATGCAACAAGATTATATAATAGGCGTAGTAAAGTCATACAAAATATAACAACCCCCACCCCATCTCTACCTGTTGGTGTCTTAAAGGCGACTAAAGGAGAGGGCTGTTGTTTATCCGGCAGTAAACATACAGCCCATGACTATGGTTTATTACGTGGGGTTCGTCCATTTTCGTAACAAATTTTTCATAACCAGCTACGAACGTGGAATTTTTTCCCACTTTCATAACCAGTTACGAAAGAGAAATTAAATATTATGTTATTTTAATAAAATAAAATGAAGTCATAACTACACTCGAGAGCAATGAATCCGGGTCACTCAAAGAATCCAAAAAATCTCGGAAAGTAAGAATGCTAGGTTAATTCAATAAATTGTATTTAATAGACAATTTAATACTCCTTAAATGAAAGTTAAAAAAATATGAGTCACCATACATTTTATTTACACAAAATTACATAAAGAAAAAAACTGCTGATCTCTCCTTAAAACAAAAATAGGAAACATGAAATTTTTGAACTTTATGACGATTTTCTTGAATTTCAATACTTCGTATTACCTCCTCGTGCTTCCATTACTGCGTTTACGCGGTTTGGCATGCTGTACACCAAGTTCCTTATACGATTTTGGGGAATATTCTCCCATTCCTCTGTGAGAGCAATTTTGAGCTCAGGAAGCGTGATTGGGGGAGGGTTTCGTTGTTTTACGCATCTCCCTAGCTCGTCCCAAGCATGCTCGATCGGGTTGATATCCGGGCTGCGCGCTGGCCACTCCATACAAGTAATGTTCATCTCTTGAAGGTAGTCATTCACAATCCTACCTGTATGAGGTCGGGCATTGTCATGCATAAATATAGCATCCTCACCCAAATTGACCATAAATGGACCAACGTGTTCGTTGAGGATTTCTTCCACATATCTTACGCTAGTTAAAGAGCCGTTTTCTATGATCACCAGCTCTGTGCGACTTTCAGAGGAAATTCCGGCCCACACAAGTACAGACCCACCACCGTAGGCTACTTTTTCTTCGATGCATGCTTGCTTGAATCTTTCCCCTGGTCTTCTATACACTCTGTGTCTTCCATCGTGCTTGTAGAGCATAAATTTTGATTCGTCGGAGAACATAACTTTCGACCAATCTTCAATACTCCAATTTACGTGGTTCTGGGCATATCTTAGTCTTGAAATACGATGGCCACGCTCCAGTTTAGGGCCGTTTGCAGGTCTAAGGGGTTTTAAGTTAGATTCAGCAAGCCGACGTCTTACTGTCCATGCACTTGGGTTACTTCCTCCGAGGCGTCGAAACTGATTTGTGAGTTCAGTTCCTGTGAGAAAGCGATTTCGAAGCATGGTGTTCACCAAGTATCGGTCTTCTCGTGCTGTGGTACACCTAGTTCTGCCCGTTCCTGGTCTGCGTAGGTTAGAACCAGTTTCTTCGTAACGTCGGAGAACTCTTTGTACTGTTGACAGCGACACACCGACAGTCCTGGCTGTATCGCGCTGACTCCGGCCGGTTTCCACCAATGTAAGTATTCTGGTGCATTCTTCAAGTGTAAGCGACATGATTTCAGCTTGAATAATGAATATTGAGCACTATCAACCTGGTTTATGTACCAACATAAATGACAGATTACAAACAAAAGCAAAAACAAATCCTGTAATTTCGTAGTTCCATCTTCGACAGTGTTCCCTTTTCAAATTTGATTTTTTTATGATATAACTTTACAATAACTAAGAAGTTTTAATACTTTCATTTAAGGAGTATTAAATTGTCTATTAAATACAATTTATTGCATTAACCTAGCATTCTTACTTTCCGAGATTTTTTGGATTCTTTGAGTGACCCGGATTCATTGCTCTCGAGTGTATTTCCAAAAGAAGTTTTTTTTCTATTTTTGTAACCGAAAGTCATATTTGGTGAAATGTGGGTGTTAATAAACCTCTGCCTACCCCTTCGCGGATTTACAGGTGTGAGTTTAATATTTATGTATATATCTATATGTCTGAATGACATAAATACCACCCGCAATATTCATTCAACACTATTTTTCTTCAATTTCCAAGCAGACACCAAATTAAAAAGGTTAAACTCAATTGATTAATAGCACTGGTGCTAGAAAAAGCAGTAAATGTTCAACGTTGCACTTGAAGTAGATCAAAAGAAAATGTTGATTTTACCAGCTTTTAATACCAAGACGAATGGTTAAAAACCCGCATGAATATAAACCCGCATACGTTTGCTATGGTAATATTGTGGTACCTAAATCTAATATTAGTTATTTTAATATACATCGGTGTTTTGCCCGTCAAGATATTTAGGGTGCAAGCTAAGTTCACCTCGCCTCGAATGCAACTGGCAACTTTCCTGGTGAATAGTAAGTGATAATAATGAGTAATTTTAGTTCACGTAACTAGAGAGTAGAGTAGCTCTGTTGGTTATCCCGGAGTGCTACTGCTTTTTTTCCCAAATCGGGTTTAGATGTAGGGTGGCAGCACCAGTTCTCATCCCCGCCTTGTTTGTGCCGTAGGTAATAAATTTTCAAGGCGCGTCAGTTTATTAAATTATACACGAGACATAGCTGAGACGTAAAAAAGCTAAAATGAGAATTGGCCAAATTATTATTTATTGTGTGCCATATTTTAATGATATCTTTCTATATCGCTATATTTTTTTTTCAATAAGTGGTCTTACAAAACAGTGAAGAAATATTATGATTTTGATTTTAGCGAATCATCATCTCCCTGCCCTTGTCTCAATTATTTAGAGTCCTAACAAAATGTCATTCTCTTCCATACTATCCCATCAGCTGACATCTCCTCACATTGCCTTTTTTCTACGTCCTTTTTCACATTTTCTTTCATACGGGCTCAAAAATTACGATTACCTATAAAGCACTCTAAAACCCAGGCCTCAATCACCTCTTGACTTATTTTAGTTATGGATATTCCATTTCAATCAAGGAATCCAATCTAGGTAATCTTCATCAGTCAAATCCTATAGAAAGCCAAGGTCAGCAAATAAAACGGGTAAATACGGGGTCGAAGATAATGCCAGGGTTTAACCTCGATATGAAACGAGATAGCCACATAACGAGATTACAACGTAACTTTTAGTAGGAAATAATGTAGAGTAAATAAGGTGTTTTATAGATAAACTAGCTGACTATTCGGAATGTCAATTTGAGTTTGACAGATTATTGACGTTTGTGCGACACGCAGAGAATCGGGATCACTATCGCTGTAGTATCGCTGTGAACCTCGACCAAGCACTACGTGTTTAGCAGAAGGCTCCTAGTTCGTTTCAATATACTTGGTTATAGATGGCGAGTGTGTCTGTAAAATATGTAGTCAGTGATTGATGTAATGGATATATGGTGATTCGTGTATTAGGTTGTCCAATCTCCTCGCCCGTATATCCCCGCGGCTTGTAAGTGCAAGCTTACAATGGGCTACTAAGAGGCCCCAGACCCGAAGTAAAGAGGAAATTTTATATATATGCAGGCATATACATAAAATTTCCTCTTGAATCACTCTATCTATTAAAAACTCCTTCACGAGCATGACCTGCTCGCAGAAGGAGGCGCTGGCCGCCCACGCATCCGAGCCGCGGACCATCACCGCAAGCAGGGTGGAGAGCGTAGGTCGCCAATTGTATGTATAGTATACTGCGAAACTATACGTACCATATTTTGTAATATGTTTTTTATTTGTGTATCATACAATAAAGAGATATTTGATTTGATTTGAAAACCCTCAGCCCTTCATAAAACTGTTTTACACACGGGAACGGTGGACCTTAAAGTTATATTATGATACAGTTGCCCAGAGAAGACCTGTACTCCAATGTAATTAGGATATTCTGTGCTTAAAGACTGTCATTGAAGTTTTTTTTCATGTCAACAACATTTCAGTATGAGAGGAAATAAACTACTTTTATATCATCTAACTTAAGAAATCGTCAATCGTTATCATCCCGTCTAACTTAAAACTTAGGTACAGTTTTTGGAGTGTTGTTGTGATTTCATCTTCTATTAACTAGTGTATTAACTAAAGGTCAGCGTAAAAATGATCAAAATTGATAAAGTTAAACCTATGATATGACTTTTAAATTAAAAAATCCTATTTGTTATGATTGTATTGCAAAATGGTCATGATAATATTTTTTGTCCCCTTGAGAAGAGATATCGAACGGCGTATGACACATCTTATTAAGATGGGGTCTAAATCACTAGTTTGCCCGTGAAACGGTACAAATGTTCAAGCACTGTTCAAAACCTTAGCTATTAAAACCGCCCAGGCTTCTAACACGCTTAAAACACGCAGTTTCGAAGTTAACTAAGTGTTCTGCTTTTGTATTGTGTGTAAGCAGGACATCGCTATATCGCCACCTTTTTCATTCAACAAAGACTGATTTGTAGTTTCAGCACTATTGAGCACTTGAGGACGAAACCGCCAATGTGTTGAACACAATGAGAGTTTGAGTTCACTCAACAAAACAGTTGGAACCCATTGAAATGTATTTAATACCCGTTTCAAAAATCGATACTCATTGAAGAGTACTTTACGGTGAAATGGTAATCATTGAGGACTGCGCAGACGTGAGATTTGTTGGACCTGGTTCGTCCTTCAAGGATTTCGATCTAGAATTCTAGACCAATTTGAACGACCAATAAAAACGATTCAGTGAGAATTTCTTTACATCGTAGACAATGCAGAGTTGACCATGAATTATTATTTATACTGTTGTACCTACCTACTACAGATATTTAAAATGTATGTATAATATCTCACGAACTGCTTTGAAATATTTATTTAACTCCTGAATAAATCAGAATTTAGTAAAGCGCTTTACTAAATTCCAAACTACAGATGATTGCACGCCATGTATGATGAGTTCAGCAGGCTGCACACCAAAGTAACAATCTTAAGCAAACGCCGTTACGCGTGGGTATTTGGCAAATTTTGGAAACCTATCTTATAAGATGTAGAATTTTATTTTATAACCTTTTTGCGAATAACTTTATAAATATATATTTTTTTAATTGCAAAATTATATTCTAGCTATCGTTTAAGTTACCTATTAAGTTTTGCATTCAGACCCTCGGCAGAGCACAAGTTAATGGGAAACTTTAGCTATCATTAATGCACCTACATTTAGATAGGGTTGCACTGTCGGTTTCTATAATATCCTTGCTAAATTTTGTCCACTTTTCACCATAGGAATATAAATTACTATTATTTAGTAGTATTAACAAAAGCAAGTAAATTATAAACACTCGTCCCATCGAAACGGGACCATATTTTGCTTTACCATGTGAATTGTCAATTGATTCGCCCACGTTTTGCTTCATGTAAAATACAGATTCAGAAATTGCAATTGTATTTTGTAAATATAAATTATTTACAATTCATATTTGTGTAAAATAAATTTGTATAATTATTATTTATATAAGCTGTCATCCAATACATTACATATTTTATTGTAATTGTGGTCAAATACCCAATTGAAAAGTATATGAACATTAATTGCTTCCATAAACATTTGCTTTAAGCTTGCTTGCTGCTCGGTGTGCGGCCATAATGCCAAGTTCTCGGCGGACATTGTATCAAGATTCAGAGATTTTGGGTTCTGCGGATAAAAGTCGCTCGTCTGTACAGTCCATTACGAATGGATTGTAAACGCTTTGTACATTTGTAATAGCACACGAGTTGGAGGAGCTTTATGGCTTTACTTATCGCTTGTAGCACTGAAGTGATATAATCGCTTATCACTTCAGTATAATCGTTTATCACTTCAGTATAAGTGAATATTTATTCCTATTTAACCTTATGGTAAATTGGAAAAATCAATCAATCAAATTGGAGAAATCCAAGTGAATTGGAATGTTTCTTACTCAATCATGATCAAACGACTGACGGAGAGTGGTTATATCTTGGTACGGCGATAGATTATCGTCTGAAATAACGCACAGGCTACTTTTTATCCCCCGAATAGGCTGCCATGGCTTACAGGAATGGTATCTAAATAGCACACGCATAGTATTGTAGGCATAACATTTAGCTAGTTGTGACTTACAGATACGTACTTATCTTACATCTATGTTAAATGCTTGAGTGGTACGTACAATTTCAGAGCGTATAGGGTTTATTCACTCTATGATGATAATTAGCAACTCACCCTGTACGCTTTCAACGTAGAAATTTCTCCGAAATTTTAATTTATTCATCGTCACATTTTCAAATTGATGACACTAGCTACTTATATAAGAGAGTATGACCAACGGCTAGAAAGCTTATGTAAGACGGACATTAACGACTTGGCCTTAATCACGATATCAAAGTTTGTTCAGCAAGACTATTAAACAAGATCCCCACAATATCCGAGGGGCTTCAGTTTACAAGATCGCTCAAGTTTGTTGTACTTTATATAATAGCAGAAACATAACTTATTGTTGCAATATTTATGAAATATTTCAATAAATCGATTGTATATTAAAATTTAACACCCAATTGTCACAGTGTTTGAAACCAAAACACAAGTAATTGATTAAGAAAAAATACTATTGTCGGTATTGATAGGTCTGAGAATAATGTGTAAACTATATTTTATTGCCATGGGTGATAAGGGTGGACACCCCTACCTAGAGATAATTTATACTGCATAACCAAAATTAACGAATTGATTTGGTCATCCATACTCTGGAAGATAATATCTTAAATTCAAATTGTGTATTAGATTGAAAACAGCTTTGTCCTTTTGTGTTTATCGCACTGTATAACTAACAGTGATATGCAGCATTATTGCAATGATTCGGCGCCACCCACGAGTGCAAGAACTCATGAGTTTTTTGGATCTCAACCAAAACCTTCTATCACGACCTGCGTCCACTTCTAAGGATAATTTATACTGGCGTCAGAGCAATGAAAACCCAACCCACCAATCACCGATCCATCTACCAGTCACTTGAAAGCGGGCGTATTTTTATGTCATAAAATATAATGAACATTACTTTATTGAGATTAGCGTGAATTTTCTACTGTATCAATGGGTTCGACTCTGCGCTAGTCATCATCTACGTCATCTACTTTTAGACGTTATCCTGATTGCATCGCAGGCCAAGATGCCATCAGAGCTCAGGGCCGGCCTTCCGGCTCTTCCTCCTCCACTTCGCACGATCTTGGGTGTTTATGATAATGAGACCATTTGCACGCATGTCACCCTCCACGACGTCAAGCCAGGACTTGTTGGGCCTCCCCCTTCTACCGGGCTCCGGCGGGAGCGCCATTGCTAGACATTTGTTACCCACATAGCCTTGAAATTACATTATTCTATTTACAGGTGATTTATGTCCAAGAAATGAGTACTGTTTTAATATATTAAATTATTGGTCACAACAAAATGTAATAATCTAACAACACTATAAACGAAATGTATATATATAACACACGCCCAGGGGACACCACACAAAGTTTAGTGTCGGTAAAAATGAATACAAACACTAATAACAATAAATTTTCTTCGGACACCCCGGGGATCACGTTGAAACGTAACGTACTTATTCCGAGGTGGATGCAGGTCAGACATTACAGTTTAGATACTTTTTATGAACAGTTTGGGTACCTGATCCTGATATTATTGATTTTTTTGATACTTTAAGAAATTTGTGTGTTAAAAAATTGTTTGTACCGTATATGGTGTCATCCACAAAGGTAACCGTCTCTTAGCAAGCAGTTAGGTACATCCCCGTTCTATTTCTTTGTCACGCGAGGTCGTTAAGGTAAGGTCCACCATTTTATGTTCAACAGCATCCGGTCTAGTCTGTAAAGTTTAAATATGCAAATAACAACTATTTTTCATGTTACCTTGATTTAATCTTCATTGTAACTGTAGTGTAATAGCCGGAATTGCCAACTGAGACCGCTCGATCGTAAGGCCAACTCCTTAAAAATAAAACCTTTTATACTTATTCTCCAGCAACTTCGTAACCGTATCGTGCTAAACTCACGTCTGTAATACACAGTGGAGACGTAAACGTACAAACACGATGTAAACGGGTAGTTCAACAGGGGGCACGTAAAGGGACGGCCTGATTTGTTCCACGCGATTATAACCTCTTATTGTCTTGTACGTGATTTTCGAGAGGCTGTTAAAGTCACGAGGTTTGAATTAAAGGGGTTTATACCGAAACTGGCTTTGGGTTATGCTCTATTACACAATAGCTGTGGATTTCAATTTCAAAGATAATGACGTATATGGACTCTATTTATAATCTTTATAAAAAATAGGGTTATTAGATCTGTTACAGCACACGCGTTTCCTCATTCCAGGATTTCGGGTTAATATATGAATTGATGGTCAATCTGAATATCGCCATGACAAACTAATACTACAGTTGGCATCTATCGTGATGGTCTACATTTTTGACACTACACTATTACCCTCGTAAAAGTCGAGGAAAAAGTGTGCTTCAGTTTACAGGATTAGTTGAACAAGGGTCTTCAAAATATATTGGCAATAGCAACGAAGCTAAATCTTAAGACAACCGTTTTTTAACTGGATTTAGCTGTTCTTTTGTTTTTTTTTTGTTTCAAGGCGCTGGCGGTCCTGTCTTATCCCCTTAATTTATAAGGATAACAATATTTCATCGTTAGACTGACGGTTGTGCTTCTCAAGTTACGGAGGAGAGTTGTACAATACGGTAACTTTTGATAGCTTGAAATGTTAGTTAATGATGCTCCCATATTTCTGGACATAATGTTTTGATGTCAGAAATATATTAATTGATAGGAATAACATATTATAGTCTATATTTTGGTTTGTAAATTTATTTGGTACTTCCAATAAAGCTGGTGGTTTATCTCCTAAAGTAAAATCAAATAAATCTAACAATGGTCAACTTCAATCTACCATAAAGATAACTGCTTATAATGCTAACATCAATTATTTTTTCCATCCAGTCACAGTAATCGCCATGATTTAAGGAATTGGAACAGAATCGAACGATCCCAACGATATTGCCATCTATGCTGTTTATTCGAATCCAATTTCCTTTACTGCTACTCTATTTTTTTAGATAACTGGATATATTTTTTGGACAACAGGGCTGATGGTTAAAATACAAATTTACTCTGAGTTGTGAGTTAAATTATTACTAGCTTTTCCAGTGAATGTCTATTATAATAGGGGTTAAAGTATGAAATTGCCGTTTCATTGTAATAGGTACTTCGAATTGACATAGAACCTTCATGGTTTCAGATTTTTGAGTGAAACTTTTTCCACATGGTACCTATGTAGTTCTTCATTTAAAAATGTGCAACATTCGATTATCGACTTTCAGTTGTTTTTTTTATTCAGCTTAGACAAGAAAGATGGATACTTCGAAAATTCGAGTGATTTTTGAATACGAGTTCCGACGCGGAACTAACGCGGCAGAAACAGCTCGCAATATCAATGTTGCGTTTGGAGAGGGGCCTGCTAATGAACGCACCGCGCGATTTTGGTTTAAACGCTTTCGTGATGGAAACTTTGATTTGAAGAACGAACCACGAGGAAGGCCGTCCACACAGGTGAATAACAATGAATTGAAAGACATGGTGGAAGCCGATCCGAGCCAAACTACCCAGGAATTAGCTGCATGGTTTAACGTTACCTTACCAGTAATATTGACTCATTTGCGTCAAATCAATAAAATAAAAAA
The DNA here is from genome assembly GCA_949126895.1 of Eilema caniola. Classification (NCBI taxonomy): domain Eukaryota; kingdom Metazoa; phylum Arthropoda; class Insecta; order Lepidoptera; family Erebidae; genus Eilema; species Eilema caniola. The sequence goes on along the minus strand of OX421460.1, from coordinate 5,664,645 downwards.
ATGTGAAAAATGGGTACCTCATGATTTGACTGATCTGCAGAAAGAAATGCGTGTTGAAACTTGTGTTGCCTTGTTGAATCGATACAGAAATGAAGGAATATTGGATCGAATTGTGACATGTGATGAAAAGTGGATTCTTTACGATAACCGTAAGCGAAAAATGCAATGGCTGACCCCAGGTGAAACGCCACAACAGTGTCCTAAAGCAAAGCTTACCAATAAAAAGGTAATGGTAACTGTTTGGTGGTCTCAGCATGGTGTTATTCACTATAGCTTTCTACGATCTGGTCAAGCAATAACGGCAGATGTCTACTGTGCCGAATTCCGAACAATGATAGCAAAACTAGCAGTGAAACAGCCCCGACTCATGAATCGATCTTCACCATTATTGCTCCATGATAACGCGAGACCTCATACAGCACGAGAAACCGTTTTAACTCTACAGGAACTGCAATTAGAAACTATCCGTCACCCTCCGTATTCGCCAGACCTTGCTCCAACAGACTACCATTTTTTTCGTGATTTGGACAATTTTCTATGTGATAAAAAGTTTTCTTCTCAGGAGGCAGTACAAAATGCTTTCACACAGTTTGTCGAATCTAGATCACCAGAGTTCTATCGCAAAGGCATAAATGACCTTCCTACTAGATGGCAGCAATGTATAGATAATAATGGTAATTATTTTGATTAAATAAATACGTTAAATTAAAAAAAAACGAATTTCAATTTGTCAGTACAAATCGGCAATTTCATTCTTTAACCCCTAATATTATGGCACTAGCTGCTGCCCGCGACTTCGTCTGCATTGTTGTTTATTCAGTTATATTATGTTAATTCATCATGATATTTTCAATTATTTCTTATGAAGAAAGTCTTGTTCGAGTGACTGATGCTACAGTTCTGAAAACTTTACACTAAATGAGAAAGGCTTCTTCTATGAGATAGGCAAACACTGCAAAACGGTTTTAAAAAATTAAATTTTTTTTGAACAATACATAATCATTTTTCCACATTTAGAAATGTTCATTAGTTAAAATATTCTTTAAATATCCTTCCTTCCTCCATACTCCTTCGAACACACTGCAACCACTTACGAACTGAACAAATAAAACTACATTGAGAGTGCCATGAAAATATGTATGTTGCCTTATACATAGGTAGAGGGGCACAGTGGTCAAGAGAGCAAATGCGGCATTGACTGGGTTGGGGCTCAACAGTCGCAGGGTATTTGCTACTGGTCAATTTAGCCCCATTTTCCCATATTTTCCTTGCAGTGGCCCACTAAAAATTAGACACTTCCCAATTGACCACTGGAGTTAATGTCCACGCGGCAGATTTATTTAGGTCTTCTGTAACCTACCGGAACTGGATGTTTTTCTCCTTACTTTTGTTTTTTTTTTGTAATAGGATTAGCAGTATCTTTTGTAAAATACATAGGTTGGCTCCTCGTGGCACACTGTTCTCATCCCTGGGATGGCTCTGCGCAGTACTTATTAATAGTCCTCTACCTGTATTATTTTAGTAATTCCATTGCACTATAGTGAGTGAAAGAGCTCATCAGGACTATTTCAACTAATCTGTTCTTCTTCTTACACGGCCAGACCAACATGCGCTTGACTGTGGTGTCACTCACTTACGGGAGAAACAATATCGCCTCGAACCAAGCGGCACGGTAAACAACTTTATTGCTCTACCCACACACGTGTTTTCTTCTGCTTTCGCTCCCGGGTTCTTTCACACCAGGTTTAGGTATGAAAAAGCTAAGCCGTTAAAGTATCGACAGCATCTAGAATAGTGTCCTTACGGTTCGGTCATGATGCGCCGATTCGATTTGTGTGGTATTAATGAAGGTAAAAGAGGCGCCAGAAAGGGTATGACAGAGGACCACTGCTCTCCCATCCCCCAGAATACAGAAGGGTCGTGAGAGACCGTGCAATAATCTCCTTCCTTGCGTGAATTTGATGGCGATGGAATGACCTACTCATCACTCTAGCTAAATTAGGCCTCTATGTAATTTTAATTGGTTCGATTCCGACGTTACCACTGCTGCGCTACCTGTTTTACCTTACCCGTGAAGGATACTGGACATAAACGAATTGAATAATTATATATAAAAAGATATGATATTTCGATCAAGATTAGTACAAAATTGAATGAAAAGCTAATCTACACTACTATTATAAAGAGGAAAGATTTGTATATTTGTAATGAATAAACTCAAAAACTACAGTACCGATTTAAAGAATTCTTTCACCATTGGAAAGCTATATTCACCCTGAGTAACATAGGCTATATTGGATTTCCACGGGAACGTTTTTACCACCTGTGCGAAGCCGGAGCGGACCGCTAGTTTCATATAAAGGCAAACCCTAAAAATAGAAGATGAACTTCTGAAACGTTGACAACCGGTCAATTGTGACCACGTGGTGCAGACTGGGCAATGGAAACATCGTTGCTACTTTTCCATTCACGTATAGATAATGAGGATAAAATTAATATTTAATTTAAAACAAAAGTGGGTGAACCGGACAAGACTGCTCACTGTGTCACAGTTGGAGACAGGAACATGGCTGCAGGCACTGCCATCGCATCACCTGGGCACTTTTTTGAACGTTGACTCTTTTGGCGGTGGCCCTTTCGCTTGGGCTGCAGGGTGTGCCTGTGGTTTCATGGTGGAGGCTGATGGGCATCAGCCTGTCTCTGATTTCGGCGGGTGTACCTTGCGCTCTCGAGCTGTCAGGCTGGTCCAGATCGGGTGGCAATAGATAGGATGGTTTAACTCTCGTGCCTTGGATAAAGGGTAGGTGTTAAGTATGGGATGCGATATGTGTCATAACTATAGCTGCAAGTCACCTGGGCCATGGCCGAAGACGCGACCAATAAAGAACTCGTGAAGTACGCAGCCTTCGAGCCGCAATATATCGTGGTGCTGATCGCGGTCGAGGCCATGGGCAGTTGGGACATAGAAGCAAAGAAACTGGTGGCGGCGGATATAAATCGATGAATAAGAGAAAAAAACTGGTGACTGTCGCTCCGGATAGTGCCTGGTGCAAAGGCTAGTGTTCTGGGCTCTTTTGCACCAGACACAACCCGAGGCGGGTTATTTACATGACAAAAGCTTGGCTGGTTATTTGACATTTATGTTACAAGTGAATCTTAATTAACTCTTACATAATTTGTGATGTTTTAAACAAAACTAATACATAATAATAGTAAAAATAAATAAAAGACCATATTATATTTCAGCCAGGTTTGAATATGGATCAGCAAGATTAGAAGTCCACCGCAGACTTACTAAGCCACAATCACTATAGAATTTAAGCGTGAAATAGACGTTTTTTTATATATTAAATAAAGTTTTCAATAAAATAAATTCTGCCTCAATCCTTATTATAATAGCGTGAAGATATTAATTATGAAAATTTGCAAGTCTTTATAAAGCCGGCTGTTCCCTGTTTCGTCGGATTAGAGAAAACATCGTTCGGGAAGGACGGGAATGCTGTCGAGAATCTTGCTGAGCCGAAGATTCTAGAGTACGTAACCTGGCCTGACTTTTATGAGATACAGGAACTCTTGCCTCTCTTGAAGTTCTTCAGATTCCTATGATCGAAATAATTTATTTACACACACGAACAAATATAGAGATACATAGTTGGAAATAATAGTACAGAGGCTCTGCTTATTTCTAATAGAAATCTCTTCCAGCAGACCTGCGAGAGGAGAGTGTGAGAAGTAGAGAACTTAGTGAAAAGTGTGTAGGGAAGACGACAGACAGATATATAAAAACATAAAGATATATATGTATATATATATATATATATATATATATATATATATATATATATATATATATATATATATATATATATATATATATATATATATATATATATATATGTAAAGAAAACTATAATTTTCTTAATTTTAAATATTCCCGCGTATCAAATGTCATCGCGACAGAACGCGACTTACACACCATATCTTATTTTTTTCATAACCTATATGCTGGGCTGTCAATGTCGTAGATGAGAAAGCTATTTATTGAAGATTAATATTTATTGATAGAATAATAAGCTTATTGTGATTTAGGAATCGGCATTGTGATTAAGAACATTAAATGTCGTTTCTTTTCTTACAGGTAAAGTTTGTTGTTGTTACTACTTAATGCATCTTGTTTGATTCGAATCATACATGTAAAATAATAGAATAAACCTTTTCTTACAGAGAAACTCAGTTGTGTTTTGATTAACTGTGTCGTCTAAATCACTGCGCGTAGAAAACCATCTTATAAAACGACATTTATTGTCACAAAATGGAAAAGTTGAAATTTACGTTTCAAGTCAAATCGGCACCAGACGGAAAGTCAAACTATATTGCTATAACCTCACTTGCCACACAAGATGACAAGGTTTTCCTAATTCCGGAGGAATATCAAGCAGTATCACAGTATCACAAACATGTCTTCAGCTCTAAGGCTTTCGGTACAGTGAAAAATACATTGAAGAAAAGACATCAAAGCAGAAGCGTGTGGATAACAATTACCGATGCTCTTTTAGAAACATACTGTGATGAGGATGGTAACATGATTTTCCTAGATCAATTCCTTGAGGAAATTACCCGAGAACAGTCAGCTATTGTTAGTAAAGAGAGTTTAGAAGAACCTTTAATTAAAATTTTGGAAAAATTAATTGAAAGTCAACAAAATAAAGAAAAACAAAGTATAAAAAAGTTAGCAGAAAGATTTGTGATTGAAAAATTTGATGGAAAAAATATAAGTGCATATAATTGGATGGGAACATTTGTAAAAGAGTGTGCAAGGTTTGATGTAGTAAAAGATGAAGAAAAAATTAAAATAGTTAGATTGTTTCTTGAAAAATCCTGTGCTTATTGGTACTCTTCCATGATGATCAAACATAGTTTACAATCGGAGTGGTCAGAGTGGAAATCACATTTTTTACAAACCTATGCTAATAAAGGTTGGACTACAAGCAAATATGCTTTATTCTTCAAGTATCAAACAGGATCTTTATTAGAGTATGCTATTAAGAAAGAAAAACTTCTATTGGAAGTGAGAAAAACCATCGATCAAGGCACCTTAATTGATATAATTGCTGCCGGCTTACCAGATTTTATAACGGATAGAATCAACAAAGAGGAAATTATACAAACAAAAGACTTATTTAACGCACTCGGCAAGTTAGAACATTTGGTTTTAAAGAAGAAATTTATAAAAAAGAAAGAAGATACTAAGCAAATAAAAGAGAAATGTGGTATTTGTGAAAGTCTGCAAAAAGGTGTGCGCTATCACCCAGAAGATTCCTGTTGGTTCAAGACAAAAATAAATAGTGGAAAAGAAAGAAATAATAAACAAATAAAGCACATTAACAATTCGGAACTGGAATGTCAACTACAGTGTGAAGACCCAAAAAACTAATAGTGCCGCCATTAATTAAAGTGAAATTAATATTGAATAAGAATGTTCAAGTGTTTGGAATCTATGACTCTGGTTCCAATGTGTCATTGATAAATTCAAAATTACTGAAGATAGACAACAAAGAATCAAATTACTCTAGCAACACCAATTTAAAAACAATTAATGGCGTTAAAAAGGCAAATGGCATAATAACTATCGATATAACCATATTCGATGTGGAGAAAAAAATGAATGTTTTTGTAATTGACAAAGAAAATTTCGATTATGATTTTTTGATCGGATTGGATTGTATAAAAGAGTTTTTCTTAGTTCAAGATGAAAACTTACAAATCTCTCAGAAAGTTCCTATACAAAGAAGTGAGATAGTTTCTAAGGAAACAAATAAGTCAGACATTGACATTTCTAAGGAAATACAATATGATAACTTAATAAACTTCAATGAGAACTTCAGCGAAGAAAACTTCAAAATGTCGATAAATCATCTAGACTATCAGCAACAGGCAGTGATTGATGATTTAATATTGAACAATAAATCTGTATTTGCAAAGGACAAATATGACATAGGAAGGGTAACGGATTATGAAGCACACATTGACCTTTCAGTAGAGAAATATTGCAGTAAAAGGCCATATCGTTGCACAATTGAAGACAAAAAGAAATTGAATTGCAAATTGGAAAACTATTGGAAAAAAAGATTATAGAAGAATCATATAGTCCGTTTGCAGCACCAGTTACCTTGGCATATAAAAGAGATGAGAATAAAAAGTCAAGATTGTGCATTGATTTTCGAGACCTAAATAAAATTGTTGTGCCTCAATCACAACCATTCCCACTTATTGAGGACCTAATAGTGAAAACAAGAGATTGCAAGTTTTTCTCGACACTGGACCTGAACTCTGCATTTTGGTCAATACCTCTGCGGGTCAGAGACAGACACAAGACTGCATTCGTCACGCAAGAGGGCCATTTCCAATGGACTTCATTGCCATTCGGATTAAAGACCTCCCCGGCCATATTTCAGAGAATCATGTGTAATATAATACGGAAACACAAGCTTGGAGATTTCACAGTATGTTACATGGATGACATCTTGTTATTTTCAAAATCTTTCTCGGAACATGTCAGACATCTGGGACAGCTATTTCAAGCAATTAAAACTGAAGGTTTAAGACTCAAATTCTCTAAATGTAGGTTTGCAGCCGACTCAGTTAAGTACTTGGGTCACATTATACAGAATAATTCAGTGAGACATCTGAAAGACAACTTAATATCAATAAAAAACTTCCCAATTCCAAAAACGAGGAAAAATGTGAGACAATTTTTGGGAAAAATAAATTTTTATCATAAATATGTGCCTAAAATAGCAATAAAATTGGAACCATTACATAATCTTCTAAGAAAAGCACAAACCTTTAACTGGTCTAAAGCATGCCAAGAGTCATTTGATGAAATGAAACAAATATTATGTTCTCATCCAATATTGACAATTTTTGATCCGAACTTGCCTATCCACATATACACAGATGCCAGTATTCTAGGAGTAGGAGCAGTTCTAAAACAGCCACAAGAAAACAATGAAGAGAAACCAGTGGCATACTTCTCAAAAAAATTAAATGAAGTTCAAAAAAGGAAGAAAGCTGTATATTTAGAATGCCTTGCAATTAAAGAATGTGTGAAGTATTGGCAGTACCTGTTGATAGGTAGGAAATTTACTGTCTTTTCAGATCACAAGCCCTTGGGGAATATGAATATAAAGTCAAGAACGGATGAAGAACTGGGAGATCTAACGTACTACCTATCACAGTATGATTTCCAAATTAAATATTCGCCAGGAAAATACAACATCGAAGCGGATTGCCTGAGCAGGAACCCAGTCCTGGAAGCAAATGAAAACCTGGATGAACAACTAAAAATAGTCAATATAATAACACTAGAAGATATCTTAGAAGATCAAGTTAGAAATGAAAAGATACAAAGTAAAAAAGACAAGCTAATAACAAAAAACAACATTTATTACAAGAAAGTTAAGGAAAAAGAAAAAATAATACTATCAGAGCAATTCAGTATACAATTCATCAAAAATGTACATGCAGACCTAGGTCACATAGGAATAAAACAAATGCAAAGAATGATCAGTTCATGGTACACAGCAGAAAACATGACAAAGAACATAAAAAGAACCTGTGAAAGTTGTGTAGTGTGTATAAATAACAAATCTAGAGGACAGAATAAATATGGATGGATGTCCCACTTGGGTCCGGCCACAAAACCTTTTGAGATATGTTCCATTGATACAATTGGGGGATTTGGGGGTTCGAGTTCAACGAAGAGATACTTACACCTGCTATCCGATCACTTCACAAGGTATGCATACATTTTGACGTCAAGTACACAAAATGCAAGTGATTTCATTAAACTAGTCAAAAACTGTGCAGAAACTAATGACATTGGCATGATACTCTCAGACCAATAACCCGGTATCAATTCTAGAGACTTTAAAAAATTTTTGGATGAAAAGAATATTCCAATCATCTTTACTGCTGTGGACTCGCCCTTCTCAAATGGACTAAATGAGAGGCTAAATCAAACATTAGTCAACAAAATCAGATGCAAGATAAACGAAAATGAAACTAAACTAGCCTGGACAACAATAGCACAAAACTGCGTAAAAAACTATAATGAGACGGAGCACACTGTCACTGGATATGCTCCAAAGTATCTTCTTAACGGCACAGATGTTACCATTTTGCCAAATGAGCTGAAACTTAAGAAGACCGAGTATGATTTGATCCAAGACAGGAAAATAGCCTTGGAAAATACAATCAAATCACATAATTACAACAAGACAATTTATGATAAAAACCGGACACACATAGACTTCAAAGTTGGTGATACCGTCTTTGTGGATAATGGAAACAAAATGAATAGGAAAAAGCTCGACGAATTGAGGATCGGACCTTATAAAATCATTGAGAAAATATCAAATACAATTTATAAGATAAACACCAACCATAGAAAATCAGAGTCTAATTTTTTCCACATCTCGAAGCTTACTCCAGCTCCTGCGCTTGAAGACTACGAGGACGAAGAGTGAATGGATATTGTTATATCTTCTCTGGGAGGGGGAGATGTAAAGAAAACTATAATTTTCTTAATTTTAAATATTCCCGCGTATCAAATGTCATCGCGACAGAACGCGACTTACACACCATATCTTATTTTTTTCATAACCTATATGCTGGGCTGTCAATGTCGTAGATGAGAAAGCAATTTATTGAAGATTAATATTTGTTGATAGAATAATAAGCTTATTGTGATTTAGGAATCGGCATTGTGATTAAGAACATTAAATGTCGTTTCTTTTCTTACAGGTAAAGTTTGTTGTTGTTACTACTTAATGCATCTTGTTTGATTCGAATCATACATGTAAAATAATAGAATAAACCTTTTCTTACAGAGAAACTCAGTTGTGTTTTGATTAACTGTGTCGTCTAAATCACTGCGCGTAGAAAACCATCTTATATATATATATATATATATATATATATCGACTGCCTCCGTGGCGTAGCGGTAGTGAACGCGGCCGCTACGCAGGAGGCGCGGGTTCGATTCCCGCTCAGTGCAAATATTTGTATGCATGAATATGTATATTTGCATTGCTCTGGGTGTTTCTATGTATAATATGTATATATTTACAAAAAAAAAGAACGTATCTAAGTATGTTTATCCGCATTCTAGATTCCATAACACAAGCTAGTTAGCTATGCTTACCATGGATCTAGATAGCGTTGTGTGAAATGTTGTGGAATATTTATTATTATTATTATATATACATAAAGATACATAATATATATAAATATATGGATACATAAAAGCAATATAAGTATACATTGTTACATAAGATATGCAAGAGTATATACGGATTAGGGGAATGAGTTAGTCATAGGTGGAGGATAGATAGTGCTGACGAAGTTTATATTTGAAACTATTAACTGTGTTGCAGTCTCTGATATCAGCAGGAAGCGAGTTCTACAGCCTCACAGCGTGAACGGAAATGGAAAAAGAGTAAGAGTCGGATTTATGAGAAGGAAATTTGAGCATGGTACGTAGATGGGATCTACAGGGTACTGCGGGAGAACGAGCAAAGGAAAATCGTTCGCGCAGGTAGGAGGGAGCTGAGGGATTGTGGAGAATATTGAAAATCAATAGTAACTTTGAGGAGTGCTGTTGTAGTACTGTGGCCCGGGCGAAAACCTGATTGGTAGGAACTTAGAAGATTGTTGGTGAGTAAGTAATAGGATGGCTGTCGGTGAACAATATGCTCAAGAACCTTTGAGAGAAAGGGCAAGATGGATATAGGACGGTAATGAGATGCTATTGTGGGATTCAGCGTTTTAGGAAGAGGAATTATATGGGCTAGCTTCCAAGTGTTCGGAAATATACAAGAATACAGCGAGTAATTAAAAATGTGTGTGAGTACAGGAAGTACAATGGGTAGAATAGGCGTAATCATCCTTGAGCAGATATTGTCGTTGCCAACAGCAGAAGAGGAAATAGAGAGAAGGGACTTTTGCACGTCAGCTTCTGTGACAGGGTCCAAGTCGAATGCAGGTATCTGTGGGATTGGTAGAGCCAAAAGAGACTGCAGTGTGGCATTTTTAATTTTTGGATTTAAAGTGATAGGTGGATGTGAGAAATGTCTATTTAATTCACCCAGATCAATTTTTGGCACTGCCGGGTCAGGGACCTTACCAATTCCTACAGATTTTAAAAATCTCCAGATATTGGTAGAGTTACGGTTATCTAGATGTTTGTGGAAATGGCATCTTTTGGCATCTCTACACATCTTCCTGCAGCGGTTTCGAAGTGTCTTGTAGCGGTTCAGGTTGTGATCGGACGGATTGCGCCTGCATCTGGCTTTGGCCTTATCCCTGCAAGCCATTAAGTTTTTAATGGCGGGTGTGAGCCATGGTGCAGGGTTATGTTTTAATTTAACCTTATGGATGGGGGCATGGCGGTCGTATAGGTCGGTCAGCCTAGTGCCAAAGACGTTTACCATGGCATTCAAGTCGGTGGACTCATAAATCGGGGACCAGTCTAAGCATGTTGCGTCATACCGCAGAGATTCTAAGTCGATGGCCTTGTAATTCCGCAGTAAGCGAAATTGTATCTTACGCTTAGGGGGGGGGGGGGGCGGATACGATAGGAGAGATAAAGTAGATCGTGATGGGAAAAGGGAGCATCACGTTGGCCGTGAGTGCTAACATAATCAGTAGAAATCCCCGACTTCATTCCAGTCCCTGCTCTTCGCATTGGATAATTACCTCAAATCATTCGAAATACTTCAGTATTTTTCCTCTCAACCTTTACATTCTTTTAATTCTTTACCGTAAACTTCTCTATAAGAGGTTAAGTTTACTCTTAATCGGGGGGCTGTTTCGGATCCCAAATGTTGGCGAAAGAGCCTAGTCAGCCCGAACCTTCCCATACTGCATGCAGACTGTGCACAGTCAGCATTTTGTGCACTAGTCAATCGACCTGCCTTTTAGCGGCAGTCTGGTCCCAACTCTCGTCGCGAAAGTACTATTTTCCGATATTTACCAGTTCTCATTTTCTAGTTCCATTGTCAATTAAATAAAGTTAAATTAAAACTATTTTAATAAATTATGCGCGTATATCTCAGTATAGTTTTTTTTTAAAAGGGAGTCTTGGCGACTCCCGTAACATTATAATAATATAATCTCTTCTTTTAAGCATTTTTGCTACTTTTATTGATTTAATCTATTCACACATTACAGTATGTTAGGCCTGATTTAGTTTTTTGACATAACTTTTTTATTTATGAACCAATTTCAATAAATTAACACAATGTTAAGTGAATTCTAGCACAATCAATTAGTGAAAACCGCAACCAAGTCGGTTCAGCCGATTTTGTAGCGTGCACAAACGCACAGACAAACAGATAAACAAATAAACAGAGAAACAGACAAAAATGCCAATAAACGTTGTTTTGGCTTCTATTCCGTTTATAAAGTCTGGTGGGTGGGGTCAGGTGTTTTTTGCAAATTTGGATGTAGTCTTTAGACTGATAATGAATATTTTCGCGATAACAAAGATATCTTATAAATCACTTTTGTATATTCTCAATACGTTTAATATATTTTTTATAGTATGGGTTCCATATTTGAGACAAATTCTCTAGGTGACTCCGAACAAAAAATGTACAATAGAGAATTTTGAGAGTTTTAATCTCCTTAAAGGTTGTGCCTATTCTCATAATGAAGCCGAGAGATTTTGAAGCTTTTTTCACAATAGCGTCTATATGGTCATCAAAAAGCAGCTTGCTGTCTTAATTTATACCCAGGTCACGGATGGTATCAAGTCTAGGTAAAGTGATACCCTGTAATATTACTATATTATCTAAGTAGGTTTATTTTAGTTCATAGTATTGTCAACCTCTTTTCTCTATACGCATTTATACTTTTAATTCAAATTTGTACTGACAGCTGCGGTGTTCCTAACAAGCTTTGGAAAATTCAGGACGCCGACATTCGAGCCCCGGTTTGGATCGTGAAGATATCTCTTAAATCTTATTACTGAAGTTCATCTTAATCTTTCAGAAGCCACTGCCTTTTAAATGAATATTCAATCATAAGGATTGACCAAGTCTCGTGCCTCTGGTGGAGGCCACACTGAAAATCTTCTGTTCCATCAAGCTTTTGATGGAACGCAGCTGCGCATCGTAGTCTCGCCGTGGACTTATCTTCTCAGGGTAATGTAATATTACTATATTATCTAAGTAGGTTTATTTTAGTTCATAGTATTGTCAACCTCTTTTCTTTATACGCATTTATACTTTTAAATTTAAATTTGTACTGACAGCGCTGTGGGTTCCTAACAAGCGTGGGAAAATTCAGGAGGCGGCATTCGAGCTCCGGTTTGGATCGTGAAGATATCTCTTAAATCTTATTACTGAAGTTCATCTTAATCTTTCAGAAGCCACTGCCTTTTAAATGAATATTCAATCATAAGGATTGACCAAGTCTCGTGCCTCTGGTGGAGGCCACTCTGAAAATCTTCTGTTCCATCAAGCTTTTGATGGAACGCAGCTGCGCATCGTAGTCTCGCCGTGGACTTATCTTCTCATTGAGTGCCTATGCAAGCCTGGCCCATAACAGCACTGAATCTTATATGAAAAGTTGAAGAGAAGACTCGAAGAGTAGTGTGGTTTTAATGACTCTTTAAGTGTTTTTCTTATGAACTGTGTATCTTATTCTTGTGAACAATACAAAGTGCCATATCCCTGTTCACGTCTTATTATTCCCTTCTTCCTTTAACAATCTGACGTACACTAGCCCTCCTCGAGGACCAGCTGTAACGTTACAACCCCTAGGTGATAGGACGTATTTATTGAATTTTGCTTCTTCCTCGTGTAAGTAAGTACGGAGCACTTGGCGGGATTGAGATCAAGCTTATTTCGTTGGCAGTAGTCTTGCAGCCTATTTAAATCATATTGGAGATCTATCGTGTCTCGAACAGAAGATATCGCTTTGAAAATTTTCATATCTTCTGCAAAGCATAATAACGTGGAATTCTGCAGACACTGATCAATGTCGTTCACATAAGCTACAAATAGAAGTGGACCAAGCGGGACGCCACTAGGTACTAAGCGGTTTTTTTCCGTGGTCCGGTTCGGTGGTCCGGTTGACCGGACCACGGGTAATCAATTTTTTCCGTAGTACGGTCGACCGGACCAGAGGAGATTACTTATTTTCCGTAGTCCGACCAGCCGGCCTATGGAGGATGGGTTAAATTTAGATTTATTGCTGTTGCTAATAACTTATTACTAGTATAATCTCGAGCATCAGGTTAGTGTTTCAGGAAGTTTGTATTAGATTTTGCTAGCTCAATATCTCGTATTAATGGTATTACATTAGTTCTTTCTCGTATTATTCTTATATTGAAACTCTTTTGCTCCTACGAAAGCAGAGTTTTAATTCGTGGGATAAAAGAGATATTTTTTGATGCAACTTATCAAAGTTGCCCGAAACCATTTTACCAATTATTATCTGTGCATGGAGAAATCGATAGTTCAATTGAAAGAACTAATGTAATACCATTATTATTTGTTCTTATGAACAACAAGACCCAAGCTAGTTACGAAATAGTGTTTAATTACTCCAAAAAAACTTGTCATGGAATCCTTTGATTGTACACTGTGACTACGAAAGAGCAGCTATTAATGCTACTACCAAAATATTTCCTGGGGTGACACTAATCGGATGTTATTACCACTGGTCACGGTGCGTGTGGCGTAAAGCCAATAGTCTTGGTTATAGAAAAACAGCAGTGGACAGACGTATTATAGCCTTATGTTCCAGATTACCACTTCTGCCCGATGAAAGTATAATCGAGGGTTGGAATTACATTAAATCGGAAGCAACAACTGAGATGAATGACTTTTTCACTTATTTTGAGAAAAACTGGATAAATAGTGCATTGCGGCAATATATTAGTGTGTACGGTCATCGACATCAAACAAATAATTCAGTTGAAAGTTGGAATTCTAAAATAAACCGTGCAATAAACAAAAGCACGGTAAACATATTGCGTCTCCTAAATTATTTGGAAAAATTAGACACAGAAACACATATAAAAACCAAAAATAACGACAATAAAAAACGTAAACGGGAAGACGTAGATAAAGATAACGCAATACTCAACATACAATCACAGCTCATCAATGAAGACATTGTGTTGGGTCATGCATTAGAAAAACTTGCCAACATTATATAAGTAAAAAATAATAATTAATTCAAACAAAAATGAATATAAAGAGAGTGCAAAACGGCTTGTCGATGCATCTTGGTATCAGAGTGCTGCTTTTTTTTCGCCCAAAAGATAAGTATTGCCATTCAACGTGGCATTGCTGCCAGCCTTCTCGGGACATTACCGCATGATGACTGCGATGTGGAGGATTATCGCGACGCATGCTAAATTATTGTATTTCCAATGTTCATTTGTTTTTGTCAATGCTCACTTGTTTTTAATGATGTTCATTTGTTTTTGTTACGTTAAGTCCGGTCGGACTACGGAAAATAAGTAATCTCCCCTGGTCCGGTCGACCGTACTACGGAAAAAATTCATTACCCGTGGTCCGGTCAACCGGACCACCGAACCGGACCACGGAAAAAAACAGGTACTAAGATCCAGTTAGATTATATGTATAGATATAAATATCTCTCAGACGAATAAACTGAATTTTTGTGCAGCAATAGACAGTGTAGACTGGGAAGAAACAATGACTCGGAATACATCTCCCGAGGCGTTGCCGATGTCAGTCATACAAATATTGATGAATAAAATTGACATTTATTTTCTAGAAAGGATAACATACAGTAGTTATAGAAATGACTCGTCATGAGTGACGTCGGACGTTAAAGATTATTAACTGTTGCTATTTGACTTAATTGACATCAATAATAGGATTTCAGACAAATATAACTTAAATTTAATTATTGCTAACATGAATCAATATTATGACATTCTTCTAGTTAATAAAAAAGCTGAACACTATGCCAAATTTATTAATGGGTCACAAAATACCTCCAGACCTATATGGGCAATAGTAAATAAAGTAAGAGGTAAGAACAATTCCCCGCGGCTTGAATTCACTGAAATCATAAAACCTAACTGCGGTCCTGAATTCAGCTTAGCTATTGCACCAAAACCATCTAAAAACATATACGGTATCTCGATGGAAATCCTGAAGGTGGCAGCGGTTCCCCTTCTCCCTGTACTGTCAGGTCTATTTAACATGTGTCTAAAAACAGGCATATACCCCACTCATATGAAACTCACAAAGGTCTCTCCTCTGCATAAGGGCAAGGGGAGCCGAGAATGCATGGATACAGACCAGTATCCATCATCCCTGCCATATCGAAGGTACTGGAGAATGGATTGTGTGCGAGAATAACTGCATTCCTGACGGCTTCAAATACAATGTCGGATCGACAGTATGCATATCGCGAGGGTCGATTGACCACATCTTTGACGCGTGAACTTATTCACAGAATTATGACAGCTCGCGAAACCAAATAACAAGTGACACTAATATACTGTGACCTCTCGAAGGCATTCGATTCGATGTTGCTGACCGTACTGTGCTGTCGGTCAAGCTGAGACACTACGGAGCCAGTAATACGGCCCACGCTCATCGCACTGACCTTATATCGTGGAGGTCGCAGGTCGTGGTGGGGTGCGGAGGCGCGGTGAAGTCGGATCCAGTGATGTCTGAGATAGGGGTGGCTCAGGGTTCATCAGTGTCTAACATTTTGTTCTCTCTTGTTGATTGATCTACAGGAACGGCCTTGTACTTAACCTGACAAAAACCCATGTGATACACTTCGATTTGGCGGATCGACCTGTACAGCCACTTACAGCATCAGTGGATGGGCTGATCATTAAGCAAGTCGAGGTAATAACGTTTCTGGGGTCGAAATAGACAGAGGTTTAAAATGGGAAAACCACATTGACAAAGTGTGAAGCAAGGTGGGTGGTGCATGCTTTGCCTTCAGCCGAATAGCTCGGATAGTACCAGGTAGGGAAGTAAGAGTCTGCTACTTCGCAACCGGACACTCCCTACTCCAATACGGTGCAGAACTGTGGGGACGCGCGGCCGACTGGGAGCGCCCATTCTGAATGCAGAAGCGTGCCATACGAGCTATGATAGGAATACCGCAGGACTCTTCAGCAAAACCTTACTTCACCCAATTAGGAATCCTCACCGTACCTTCAAAATAATATATCAGGTCGCGATGCACATAAGGGTAAACATAGAGAGGTTTGCAAAGCGAGGTGATGCGCACACGTATTGCTCACGGGGTCGTGAATTGCTGAGAACAATGTGTAGGTCATAAGCGAAATCCGATAAGAGGACTGACATCTAGCGTGACTTACGCTCCAAGAAATGGGTCCTTCAGAGCTCCATTAAAGCAATGTTTTGTTAAGCAGGCTTTCTACTCATTTGACGAACTTGTGTCAATGAAATAGTTATGAATAAGTTGTTGACATTATAAATTGGTGGACTCGAAACCTAACATTTTAAATTAAGAATGATAAATTTAGGACATCAATTAATTTATTATTGTAATTTGTTGACATTGTAATTAGTATTAGTTATTTGTTTTGTTTTTTTTTTTAAACAAAACGAACTGACTTTTATTATTTATTTTTTATTGTGACATACGCTATATAAATACGTATAACACATTGTTGATATTGTAAATTATTTGACTCGAAACCTGACATTTTAAATTGTGACTGATACGTGCAGAACCCTAATTAATTATTGATTATAATTTGCTGACATCGTTATTTTATTACTCGAAACCTGACATTTCTTTTTGTGTAATTGTGACTGATGCGTCCTACCAAATAATGTAATTAATTAATTGTATGGAAATATGACATTATATCTGACTCACAACGACAGCATTATAAATGAATTACCTGATATTGTGATGTATGTTGAAAATTTATAATTATTCTTAATCGACAAATGTGCTGAAATGTATATATGTGCCGTGTAATAATCTTCTGATAAGAATAATAATAAATAATTTTAATTAATTTTAATTAATTATTAAAAGAAACAATTATTGACGTTTATATTACTATTATATGTTATAAAGCACATAGCCCAAAATATCAAACACGACGTGCCGTAGAAGCTGTTTCGTACCTACTAAATTTTCTCATGCCGTGAAATAATTTTAAAATTATTTTTAATTATTATAATATAATATTAAAATTAAGCTTCAGAATGCATCAGAAAGCTTGATTTAGGGTTTTAGGGGTTCTCTATTTTTAACCGACTTCCAAAAGGGAGGAGGTTCTCAATTCGATCGGTATTTTTTTATGTTTGTACACCGATTACTCTGAAATTAATAAAATTTTAATAACAAACACTGAAAAGTAAAAAAAAAAACGTTTAAACTGACTACAAAAACTGAAAAGTATAAAATAACTTAGAGTACTATGCTGGAATCACCATACCATTTCTCGGCAATCAACACTGTTATAACACACTGGTGTTATAACAGTGTTGGTTGCCGAGAAATGGTGTTCTGCTTCAAGTAAATAAAATGAAATGAAATTCTTTTGCAAATGAATGCTTATTTGCTCGTTAGCAGCAATAAATTTCTAATTACTTACCTGATATAAAATCAACTAAACGATGTTTTATTTTATACAGTAGAGGGAAAACGAATTTATATTAGTAAGTAAAACGAAATGCAATTAGCTTCATTATTTTTAAGAAACATTAAAGCAGTAAGTTCTTTACAAGGTTCTTTCAAATTAAATAATTTATTTGCTAGAAGATGGTGCAAGAGATTTTACAAAATGCTTTGTTTCCTCACATTGCCACATACAGCGTGCAATTTTTTTCAGGTCATACCTATTAATACTTATATGCTAAAATGAATTACATTATAAGGTATTGTTAAATGTTATTGTATCGTCCAGGAAATCATTAATATTGTAATACATTTTGTTTAATAACATGTCAAATAATTGTTTCTTAAATAATGTCATACGTAGATTAGTCAAACTTCATGGAAGGTTTTAAATATTCTGATACACATGCAGTAAACATTCTTTCTAAATAGTTCTTTATTAATTAGAGGTAAATGTAACCTGTTTTATGTCTCGTCCTGCCATCGCATAGTCACCAAGTTTGTCGAATAGATTTGCTTGTCGAGTTTGTCGATAGATTTTATTTTTTGACAAAGATACATATATCGAAAATATAAAGGCATGGTAAATAATGGCTTACAGCTGTCTAAAAAAGATACCGCTTTAATGATTTTTTTGGGGTTTTATAGGCCTGTGGGTCTAACACCTAGGGCATGGAGCGGGAGTGCGGTGATACTGTTCTTCAAAAAATGTCCTTACAAATCGCCTTGCAGGTAAACTCGACGAGTTCCAGCCACCGGAGCAAGCCGGGTTTCGAAAAGGCTATAGCACCGTGGACCACATCCATACTGTTCGGCAGATTGTAGAAAAAAGTCAAGAATACAATCGGCCGCTGTGTATGGCGTTTGTGGATTACGAAAAAGCCTTCGACTCCATCGAAACCTGGGCAGTTCTGGATGCCGTGTAGCGGTATCGTGTTGATTGGCGATACATTGAGGTGCTGAGGTGCTTATATGACACTACCACAATGTCCGTCCAGCTCCAAGACCAGAAGACGAAACCAATTAGCCTCCGGCGTGGAGTCAGGCAAGGTATATCCCCCAAACTATTTACCAATGCATTGGAGGACGTCTTCAAGACTCTGGATTGGACTGGGCGGGGTATCAACATTAACGGTAAGTACATCTCACACCTTCGGTTCGCCGATGACATCGTCGTGGTTGCGGAGTCGCTGGAACAACTGAGCCAGATGCTGCACAGCCTAGATAGAGCTTCTCGACGTGTCGGCCTCGGTGTAAACTTGGATAAAACCAAGATCATGTTCAACTAACATGTTGCACCGAGACCGATTGCCATCGAAGGGGCGACACTCGAAGTTGTCCAAAAATATGTATACCTGGGCCAGGTTATCCAGCTCGGTAAAAACAACTTCGTGAAAAAACTAGCAAGAAGGATTCAGCTGGGCTGGGCGGCATTTCGCAAACTACGTCGCGTCTTCTCTTCTCCCCTGCCGCAAATGCCTGAAACCAACCGTCTTTGACCAGTGCGTCCTACCTGTTATGACTTACGGTGCCGAAACGTGGACACTGACGGTAGGGCTAGTCCATAAACTAAAAGTCGCGCAGCGGGCTATGGAGCGAGCTATGCTTGGAGTTTCTCTGAAGGATAGAATTCGAAACGAGGTGATCCGACAAAGAACCAAAGTTACCGACATAACTCGCAGAATAAGCAAGCTGAAGTGGTAATGGGCTGGCCACGTCTGTCGAAGGATCGATGGCCGTTACAGCAGTCCAGTTCTAGAGTGGAGACCGCGAGAAGGCAAACGAAGGGTAGGGCGCCCCCTAGCCAGATGGAACGATGACCTGAAAAGGTGGCTGGGACGGACTGGATGCGGAAGGCGGAGGATCATACGAAATGGCGCACATTGAGAGAGGCCTATGTCCAGCAGTGGACTACAGTGGGCTAATTGATTGATTGATTGATTGAAAGGCCCTGTATATTTCTGTTGAATTATCCCATATGATGATGCCGTACCTGAACACTGATGATACATAAGCATGATATGATACCATTGCAGTGTCTAGATTAGTAGTGTCTCTAAGTCGCTTAAATGCATACACAAAACGATCCAGTTTAGTTCTATTTTTTTCTATGTGTGCTTTCCAATTGCATTGTTTATCTATGGTTATATCTAGGAATACATATATTCGTTGACAGTACGGAGTACGCAATTCTTGTAATGGATGTCAAGATAGTTTGCATGTGTGTTGAATGCCTGTAATTGTATGATGTTTGTTTTTGTCATGTTTATTTTTAGGTTGTTTTGTTGTAACCAGTCAATGGCGTTGTCCAACGCGTTAGTGATATCTCGTCCTAATGTTGCCTAATCTTTACTTATAATTAATAATGTTGTATCGTCCGCGAAAAGATACAGTTATTTTTAATTGCATCAGGGAGATTGTTAATGTAGATGAGGGAGAGAAAAGGGGCCAATATACTTCCTTGTGGAGTACCAGTATTACTGGTTTTGAAACTGGATCTTTAGGATATTTGCTCAGTTTGGCAGGTTCGTAAAATTTCAACGCACTGTTGTCTATCTTCTAGGTAGCTCTTGATCCAATCATTGGCTTTTTCACGTATTTCGTAGGAGGAGAGCTTAGATAGAAGTGTTTTATGGCAAACAAAGTCGAATACTTTCTTCATGTCTTTGAATACAAAGCCCCATATGAGACCTGGAGTTCAGAGTTTCGGTTATTAGTTTTGACTAATGAAAAGCATGCTAAACTAGTGGAGCTATTTTTCGTAAAACCGAATTGCTCTTCTCGAAGAATATCGCATGATGGCAAAAACCTTTCTATTTTGGAGTGCATAACTTTCTCAAATACCTTGGATTGTATTGGTATGAGTGTGATCGGGCAAAAATTGTTCATATCCGTTTTGAACCCCTTTTTACATATGGGCTTTACTATCTGTCGTGTCTATGATAGTTTTAGTTTTTCATTCGGGTCTTGTCAGTGTCACTGTTGTTAAAAATATGGAGATTTTCTTATGTGCAATAAACGAATTATGCTTATGAATTCATTTAATTAATATATACAATAATGGCGACGAGGGACGAAGAACTGACGCGTCTTACGCGCTTACGCGCATCTATACGCGGACAACTAACAAAACTACAGCAACAACTTACGCAGTTGCAATCGCCCACTGAATATGAAGTTAGTCAACGGCTAACAAGCCTGGAAAATTACGATAGAAAATTCGATGCCGTTCAAAGCGATATAGAATCACATTCGACAGATATCGAAGCGGAAATTGAACAACGACATATTACCGAGGAAAACATTCTACAGTTAAAACTGAAGTTACACGGCTTACGCCCGATACCACCGGAAGCTCCCTCGACTTACGTCACGGCCCGGAGCTATGAAGGTACACCTGAAAGTACTCCCGTGGCTATCCACATACCTAAAATAAATTTTCAACCACTACAGGACAGGGAAAGCTTTAACAACTTTGTTAAAAGATTAGAAACATACATGAAGCTAAGTAACTGTCGCGATCCACGCACCCAAACTCTACTGCTGCTTAGCTCTCTACCTCCTGAGATACATCAAAAAGCTTATGATTTGTGCTCGCCGAACGATCCGTGTGAGAAAGATTTCGATAATCTAGTACGAACATTGAAAAATTACATTGATCCAAAACCGAGCATTTGGGCTAGCCAACACAAATTTATCACGCGGATTCAAGGAGCAGACGAAACAATTATGACGTATACGTCTGAACTGAAGCGTTTAGCTCAAGATTGCGGTTTTATGTGTAATAACTGTAAGACGTCAATATCCGACAACTTCCTCACATTACAGTTTATTAGAGGGCTACATGACAATGATATTCGTACGAAAATACTGCAAGATACAAAAATGACAGAATTAGCGGAATTGCTTAGCACCGCGACTGCAATCGAAGTAGCAAAATCTGACAGTAACTACATGTCACCAGCACACTGTTCCGTACAACCGCAGGTGAAAACTATTCAAGTGGATCGCAAACACAACAAATATAGAGCAGAGGGCCGATCATTAACTATTCAAGATTTAAAAGGAAAATGCTTTCGTTGTGGAAGCCAGGAACATCAAGCAAATGCATGTAGAAGCATCAAGGACATCTGTAACAAATGCAAAAGAGTAGGCCATCTAGCAAGGGTGTGTCTACGACCGCCCCACCACCAGGGCGTCCATCAAGTAGACCCAGAGAACGTGGAGGAGCACTATGAAGCCAACTTGGCAGATGTTGTCAAGGACAGCACCCCGTGGAACATGAACCTGATACAATCAAATAACACTGATAAATTTATGATAAATGTTCACATCAACGACAGCAAAATTCAGATGGAAGTAGATACAGGGGCTGCTCTATCATCCATTTCACACAAACATTTTAGGAAACTCAATATAGGATGTAATATTTATAAAACGAACGTCACTATGAGAACGTATACTGGAGAAATTTTTGCACCCCTCGGAGTGGTGTATGTCATATGTAAATACAAAGGTCAACAGTTTCGAGGAAAGTTGTTCATCATCAAACAAGATGTGGATGCCATCTTTGGTAGAGAGTGGATTCGATCAATTAACTTGGATTTGGCTAACATCAATCTACTTAGTACAAAGGTACATACAGGTCTCGACAACCTTTTTTCTGAGTTCTCTCATGTCTTTGACGGTTCCCTTGGATGCATACCTAACTACAAAGGCCACTTTACGCTGTATGATGATGCGATGCCGATTTTTATGAAGCCAAGACGCATTCCGTATGCACTTAAGGAAAAGGTAGATGAAGAAATTGAACGATTATGTAAAGCAGGAGTGATTACAAAGGTTGATAACTCGGAGTGGGGTACACCCGTTGTTCCGGTTGTCAAACCCAACGGCAGCATACGCTTATGCGCAGACTACAAAGTCACTCTTAATAAAGCTATCAGGGATGAGCAGTACCCAATACCTATCATAGAAGATATCTTGGTAGAGATGAATGGCGGCAAACTGTTTTGTACATTAGATATCAGCCAAGCATATTTACACATGTTAATGGACGATGAAAGCGCTATGATGCAGACACTTAGTACACACAAAGGAACATTCAAAGTGAACAGACTAATGTTCGGTGTTAAGGTTGCTCCAAATTTATGGCAGAAGTTCATGGATCGTTTACTTCAAGGAATCGATGGAGTTAAATGTTTCTTTGATGATATAATAATCCAAGGATCCTCAGAAGATCAGCTGATGGCCAGATTACGTCTTGTTTTGCAAAAACTACAAGAAAACAATCTGAAATTAAATAAAGAAAAGTGTCATTTTATGCAAAAGAGTATCGAGTATTTGGGCCATGTTATTGACAAAAATGGATTACATAAGAACGGAAACAAGGTTAAGGCTATTGTAGATACAAGATGCCCAGAAAATGTCAATGAACTGCGTACATTTCTAGGAATGGCAAACTACTATAACAAATTCATACCTAATTTAGCTTCAATTTCCTATCCGTTGAATAATTTACTCAAAAAAGGCAATCAATTCATCTGGAATCAAAATTGCAATGAAAGTTTCAATAAAATCAAAGAAGAGATTCTGAGCGACAGAGTTTTGATACATTTCGACCCTGCTAAACCTTTGGTCCTAGCGACAGACGCTTCACCGACTGGCCTGGGAGCCGTCCTCAGCCACCGATTACCAGACGGTTCAGATAGGCCTATAGCATTTGCGTCACGATCATTGACGAGTAGTGAAAAAAAATATAGCCAAATAGATAAGGAGGCTACATCTTTATTCTGGGGCCTTAAAAAGTTTTTCCAATATTGTTATGGCAGGAAATTCATACTTATTACGGATCACAAACCACTTACAACTATTTTTCACCCGCAGAAAACGTTGCCAGCTATGAGCACGATGCGACTGTTCCACTACGCGCATTTCCTTTCCGGCTTTAACTACACCATCGAATACAGAACATCGATGGCGAACAGTAATGCGGATTATTTATCGAGATTTCCGGTAGATAAAATAGCAACAAACATAATTCTATTAATATAATAATATATATTCTAATAACCGATGCAGGCGAGATCTGTAAACGTCACCTAGATCAAATGTTACGTACCACAATTGCGGGGGAGGAGCAATAAGTGGCTGATGAAGAAGCCATTTCGTGTAAAATTGCGGCGGAGGTGTCGTGTCTATGATAGTTTTAGTTTTTCATTCGGGTCTTGTCAGTGTCACTGTTGTTAAAAATATGGAGATTTTCTTATGTGCAATAAACGAATTATGCTTATGAATTCATTTAATTAATATATACAATACTATCGACTTTTTAATCGCTCTGGGAAAGAACCCTCAGTTAAAGATAGATTTACTATATGGGTCAGGGGCAATGCTAAGCTAGCTGCACATTTTTTAATAACTTTAGTACTTAAGTCGTCGTAACCTGTAGAATTTGTATTGTTTATCGATTTTATTACCTTATATAATATGTCCACATTATCTACCGGATCCAAGAATATAGTTTTGGGATTTTGAGGGATATTAATTGGTTTAGCAAGTTACTATTATTTTGTGTCTTGTTATTGGTTAGATTTATACAGTAGTCATTAAATAGTTCACATATTTTGGCAGGGTTGTCATATAACTTATCTTTAATTTCTATTGATTCTATTTCAGAGTGTAATGCTTTTTGTCCTACTTTTAACGCAACATCGCTTAATACTTTTGGTTAAGTATCTATTCTTTTTTATGAAAATAAACCGACTTACACGGCAATTGATTTTCATTCTAACCTTTTTCTTTTATAACTGGTTACGAAATAAAATTAACATTCTTATGGCTTTTTATGTTTATAACATGGTTATGCTATGAAGGTTGTTAAAGATGCAGTCTTTAATAAAGCGGCACTGCACGATTAAAGTACTGTTTTTATACTGTGTTTCTGCTTCTGAACGTTAAATACATGTGTCTGAGTCTCCTTATATGACATCCTTATGTGCCTCTAAGAGCTCGTTAAGCAGTCAATCACATTATAAAAACATATATGGCATTTCTTACAAGTAGTTGATCGTCTCAAAAGTCTGGCAATTGGGACTAACTACTGAATATCGATATCACGATATCAATTGGCAAAAAGGTAAGTCTTCGTCTCTTCGTACTTCTAACGTGCCTTTCGAAGCACAGAAGCTACCCTAGGTTTTTATTCGAATCTCTTACTTATGGCACTTAGGTATTCAAATCTTTATGTACGCAATAATATCAGCTGAATTTAGATTGAAAAGATTTGGGCCCAGAATTAGGTCCTTGAGGCACACCCCATTCCAAGTAAGCGATAGACCTTGACCGATTCTAACTTTTAAAATTATTAGTGAGATAACTAAATTCTCAATAAAACTGATTCACAGCTTCCCTTCTCGAACAGTTCCTAGGATTATCACTTAGTACAAGACTTTGAAGTTCAAGAAGCCATAGTGAAGGGTCGTTACTAATTATAGCCAAAAAGTGGTCTTCATCACAAAACTTAGGCAATTTTAGAGACAGTTAAGTTACGCCAGGCCGATTTTATGCACCTTTTAACATAATTACATTGTCAGCACACTCTTATGCTAGGGCCACACTGTCTTACCGTCTACTGGGTTGTAACCGCAATAATTATGGCGTTGTCAAAAATTGGATGGCATTGTAAAATTATGACCACAAAACTGTGAGGCGTTGTAGAAGTTATGTCAATATTTTTCGCATATCACGGTACTGTGGCCCAACCATAATGATTGAACCACACTATGTGTTCTTTGTGATTCGCCTTATTCGCCTTCATACGCACTCATAACGCGTAATCAAGTCAATTTAACAACACAAAGAGGTGGTGGCGCTTTTCTTCAATTCACAGATCTGTTGGCATGACTTATCTATGTTGTTCCCTCACTTAATAAAATATTTGGACGAGTACGGTCTGTCACATAACAAATGAAACATAATGAATTGTGGTTGGTTCTGCCTTTAGAAAAGGTCAATGTATGACTTAAATATACATTTTAATAAAATCATTTAATTTTGTTTGATTTCTTGAATTTATAGTTTTTCAATATCAACGAGATGAGTTGCCGTAGTTAAACTTTAGCTTGAACATGTTATCATAAAAATGTATCATGAATATTTTTCCGTCTCGAAATTTTTTTCTACACAAAAGTGTCATTATTCTTTTCCTTTCTGCTACAAAAACAGAACTACTATATAAATCTGGTTTATCTCTTCACGTTTCTGAGACGTACGACCACACTTTAAGTAATGCCTGGCTTTGTACGAAATATTATTGCTGCGAAGGTAGACGGATTTTGTAACAACTATCGTGAGAAATGCGATATATTCGTGTAGTGGTTGGAGATGATGTCGATATTTGTGTTATTTATAGTTTAAATTATCTTATTATTAGGTATTTAAAATGTGAAAGTTTTAATGGTTTTTTTTTTAATTTCTGAACGGATCCTCAGCATCCCATTAGCCCCAGACGTATACGATGCTTTATATTAGGGATAAACAAATACCTGATCTACTGGTACTGGTTTTCTGGTGTCCTAAGTCATTCGAAAATATAAACTACTTAAATGCTAAAGTTTAAAAATTTATATATGCTAGCTGACCCGGCGAACTTCGTACCGCCAATTATTTTTCGCCTGCGTCATGTCCCGTTCCCGCTGCACCCTCTTCTATATTTTGCATGTATTATGTTTTTTATTTATTCCATTTAGAAACGGACCGTCCTCATTTTACCATTATTGATAATATTGTTGATCTCCATTTCCTACGATATATTACAGCTCCTCAAAGAAACTGAACCTAACCTTACTACTATATTCGTAGGTAGAGATCTGCATAAACTACCGCCAATCAGTTTTGATCATGTTGATGCAACGAGTCTATTAAGAAACATACTTTCATTGCAAAAACAGAGATTAAACACATAAAACTACACCACAAAACAAATAAATAGTTTAAACACACAGATTGCCATTCTAAGTCGAGAGTCATTAGTGAAACACAGTAATGCAGGCACACAAAGCACACAGGAAATATTGTGGAACTTAACTAAATGATAATGTACAGACAGATTGTGGTCAAAAAACCAAATCCACAACTTCCTATTAAGCTGTACAAAGCGATTACATAAGACTTTCGGAAAGGAATATTATCAACATACTTCGCATCTGATAACTATTTTCAATACACGAACAAACCCCACGGGTGATGATACTGGTTTCACCCGAATGTCAAGTGATCTGAAAATTTTAGGCCTGAACACAGAAAGATATTATTTTAAAGCCAAAGTAAGAGTTTTTGAAATATATTTGCGTTTATCTCATATCAAAAACTGAAATTGTACAAAAACGGTCAGCTGCAGAGACACGTAAATTAAAATAAAAAATCCTATTCCGAGTGATCTGTCAAAATAAACCCTACATTGTCGTACCAAAAAATCTGTGAACAAGGGACCTTCATTGTCGCTTCCATACTGCTAAATGCAACAAAACAGTAGGTGTGCATTTCACAATGACAACCGCAGTTTCGATTTTAACCGATTCCTATTTAGGGGAAAAATAATTACAATTCCAAACATATTTATTATTTTTAAAGAATAAATTATTTTTTGAATTTGAATTTGAACCAATAATTTTACAGATACGTTGGTTCATTTATATGTGGTTATTCAGATATATTAGTACCTTGCCGTGACATTATTGAACCTTTGGAGTACTACTGTCACCTTTTTGCCAGGGCACCGGATTACCAGCTTGAGCCCTTCGACTCGGTGCAAAGGTGTACGCTAAGGATCGTCGACAATCCCTTACTCAAAGGTGGTGTGAAACCGCACAGATTTAGGTGTGTGTTTTCAGATGAATTTTTCGACTTGATGCCCACGGCAACATTCTATCATCGCACCTCTCGCCATAGACAAGGAATTCATTCCCACACGTTGCGACTTGGTAAGAACTTGATCCCCCGCACACTCAACCTGTGAATTAAACTCTTTGTTGGTGTTTTCCCAGACGACTACAATATGGGGTTTTTCAAGAAGGGCTTTAGAAGGTTTCTTCGCGAGTGTGATGCCCGTGGTGTTGCACACGTCCATAGGTCACGGTAATCACTTTCATCAGCTTGCAAGTGCTTGACTTCCACCTAAGTGGTAAACTAAAAACTTTTCAAATCACTCATAGTTGCATGTTCAATTGTTAACTTTAAAATCTAACATTTTTACAATGTAATTCTAGCGAACTGCGCCCTGGCCTTGGTTAGAATTTTTCATGAACATAATAGTATACTGGATAACTCCTTTTGTGAGCGAGTTGAGATAACATAGGTATGATATATTTGCTTATTCAATTCGAGCACATAGAGTACACGATTACTACGAATACGTACTAAATTTGCTTGTATTCAGGAGATAACAAAACACTCGGCTGAGAGCCTTGTGTAGCCACAAGATTCAGATCCACAATATCAAAGATATTGAATAGGGGCTGAATTATGTTCTCGTATTACTCCAAATACACTGCGGAAATTGTGCTTTAGGATTATGAGAACCAAAGGAAACAGTAATAAAACAAAATATTAGATAGAATCTATACTAATATTATAAAGCTTAAGAGTTTGTTTGTTTGTTTGGTTGAATGTGCGTCAGGTAGCATATAGGTGTGTAGGAGTAACTAAATCTAAATAATCAACTGTCTGAAGGTGACTTGATGCCAAGGGATTACGGTCCAATCAAACTGATTTAATTTGTATTATTGTCCGAACTAAAGGTATGTACCAAATAATAATAATATAATATAACTCTTTATTGTTCACCAAAATACATAATTTACAAATCAGAGGTACAATTCACGTGGTACACAATTGGCGGCCTTATCGCACTGACAATCTCTTACAGGCAACCATAGGATGGAGAAAGAAATAGGCGTAGAGATTTGGGGCAGTTTGGTGTACTTTTATTAAAATAATGAGTGTAAGTGATTATATATAAATATTGAAGGTACGCAGATAAATCGGAACAATCATTCAATAGGAAGGGGGGAAAAGCAATTAAGATCATTTTGAGTACTCTGTTCATCAAGATCGATTTGATACTGACTGTACATAATCGTTGAATTGTTTTACTGACACTGCTTGCCAAATTTACATATAACATAGCTAACTCTGTTATAAAAATAAACCAAAAAAGAACTTTCGCCTGCATACTATGGCATTTACTTAGAAACATACCTTAACTTGCATTTAAATTCGGGTTTTCCACTTCGATCAACTAAAGCGATCAACTGAAACGAATCAACAATTTTTGTTCCCAACGAATCAACTTTTTAGTTGATCCATTAGGAACATTTATTATTCTTCTAGTTTGTTCCTATCTACACAACTCAATACAGTGATATAAAACCTTTTCTGAGTATTATTCTTGAGAACTGTCCACTTGTAAATTATACATATTTCCTAATGTTACTTCTGTGGTTCATGATTTGAATGTTTGTTCTTATGTGAAAGACAAAATCAGACGCATACTTTAAGAAAGTATCGTATTAAAAAAGAGTCTCACTAGCAATCTTTAAGACTCTTGCCGGTGTCTTTTTTTTATATTTGTGATGAAATCCATCTCACCTGCTAACCGCTTCACGTGCTAAGCAAAAGACGAGGTTAGGGCGTGGACTTTCATCTAGGGGCTGGTAGATAACTTGATAAGTAAGTCTAACTAAACTGCATATAACAAATCAGCTTGGTTAGAGAAATAAATACTCAATACGAGCCTTCTTGATTCACTATTGTATTATACCGTTAGAATACTCTGTGTTGTCACTTGGGCGCACGTTGCTGGTTGGTGAAATTCCGTCTACATACCTTTTAACAAGAATTTATAGGATCATTTCTGAGCATAGGTTTACGTGGACTGCTCCACTACAACGAATTATGAATACAGGACCGGACTTAGAGGTGTGTTATTGTTTAAAGTGTCAAGACATATCCACAGTGTTGACTTTTAGTTTAAATTTGAAAATAGAATAATTCTACAAGAAGCATGGGTAGGTAAATTATACATGTGCCGTCAGGTTCGTAAGTCCATCCCTAACATAAGATTTATAATCATTTGACAACCTAAGTCCAATTTATTTATTTATATTATCACTTCATACAATTTTAATTTTAAACTTTGCAGGCACGTTTGGCGCCCACCGTACGTACTAAATTAATTTGAAATGTGAGCTGGTAATTACTTAAGAAGTGTCAAAAGTGCTGCACAAAATTGTCAATATACCTTCAGAGAATTGTTTACTATAAAGCAAATACCCCATGCTCCCAAGACCCCAACTAATTAACATAACAAGGAAATGCCTTGCGAGTCTTGCAAGTCCACCACAGTACAATATAAAGTTATTGGAGCACCAAAACTTGCGTTATTATGTCTCCGTGTCACCATAAATAATTTTGCAGTTATGTTGTTTCATCCTGTTGGCCTGTTCGGGGCCATCTTGAAATTTCTGAGTTTGTTATTTAGTTTCTAAGGATGGCATTTATTTAAATGTAAATCAGGTTTTAATTATTATTAATTCCTAGCCTGCACTCGCCTCAACAACACGATCTGAGAAATAGCTCCTTTTCCTTAATAATGCCACTAATTTAGCAGTTGTTTTTATAAAGCGATGAATCATATACCAAAGAGTTCCATACAAACGTGTCTTAGATATAAATGCAGAATGTCTGACTTCTAAATATATTGACGTAGAATTCATGTGTGTTTCCATCTGCCTACAATCTCGGATCCTCTAAGCGGGATGGGAAAAAGCATGAAGCGAGGTCGTCAAATTGAAGGCCACACTTGTGGCAGTTATTGATGTCTATGACGGTAGGACTTATGCTTGAGACTGTCCTTTCAACTTAATACGAGGCGAGGTTAAATACATTAATGTGCCTTAGGTAAAAACATGGAATGCCTAAATTATATATTCATTGTGCTGATAGAACATCTCGGCCCCCAATGTCAACTAAGGAGTAATAAAAATAAAAGATGATCCTTACGCTGCTGAAAATTTAATCTAGCCTTATTAAAGCTCCCGTAGATAATTTTAATAATTGTTTGGGACAAAAATATTATCGTAAATTGCTTCTTCGAGGACGACAATTTGTTTAATGAATTGGTGAAATAAGTCTTCCGGCGGGACTTTGAATATTTTGAGTTAAATTTGAAGGGCCGAGGAAAACTTGGAAACTGTTGGATACCCGATATCGACTGAAACATTAATTCATAAAGCGTGGTGAGGAAAACGTGTCCTGTCAAAAATAATATAATATTTTTTAATGAAATATTTGTAACAGCTTTACTTTTTAGAAAAAAAAAAGTGTTAGTAACCATCATTTTCAATAAGTTTTTTCACTAACCTCTCTAATTAGGCTAAAAAGCTAGTTTTAGGAGTGGATTGATACCGGTATTACAATGACCTGAATTTTAAACCGTGACTTTTCGACAATGTGGTCGCATTATTTATAACTTGTGTTGTGTTCGACCAAACTTACCCTATGTCCTTTATCAACGTCTAATGTATCTCACATATCAAATTTCATCAAGATCGGTTCAGTGGCTTAGACGTGGAAGCATAGTAGACTGACAGACAGAATTACTATCGCATTCATAATATTCATATGGCTTAGCAGATCTTTAGAATGATGATTGACAAGTTAGGTTACGAAAAGTTAAATTTTATTAAATTCATTCCAAATCTAACCCATTTCTAATCTAACGTAACCTAACCAAATACGATATTTCCTAGCCAACCCTATTGCCAGTTAAGTTTCATAATGACAATTTATGAAAACTGACGCAAAATCTCCCATCTCTTTAGTGGATTAGATTTCAAAAACTACATGAGTACATACTGCTTCAAAAAGTTTTAAAACACCGTCGAGTGGAATATGCACTAAAATATTTCAGTCGGATAGACATTTTGTAGTAAGATTTTTTTTTGTACACTCAGCACTTTTCGCCGCGTCGCAACGCTTAAAATCTGTGCTTTAAAACGTTATACGAACTTAAGGGGAAGTCTAAAATGCTTAGCGTATTTTCACGTAGTTTAGTTTAACGAAAAATTGTTTGAGAAACAATTTTTGCACGGGTTTCTCAGAATTTTTGTGTAGGTAGCTCTTTAAGTGTTGAAATACGAGACAAGAGATAAATTTTCAAAAGAGAATGTTATATGAAGTGATTAGAATCTAGTCAAAAAATTTCTTGGTACGAACGAGCGTGGTCCTTTGTAAAGTTAAACTTATCATGTTCCATGATAAAAATACTTTTTCATAAAAGTACATTGTAAAAGTGATTTTAAAGGGTTCTGATGTGATTTCTTTTGAGTTGGTTACGTACCTCAAAAGGAAAATAAAGGAATCCCAATAGAATGACTTCCTCGTCCATCTGTTTGTGTGCCAATATTATTTACACAGCAAAGAATGGAATTTGGTATTTTTATCTATTTGTTTGCGACTGACGCAAAAACTATTGAACGGCTTTTGATGAAGATTTTATTATTAGAAAGTTTTTGAACACACTTAAAATCTTGCGTAATTTTGGCTGTGTCAATCCCACACATTGAATAGTTTATTCTAGTGTCAGTTGTCTAGGAGGGGAGGTGAATGCAATCGAGATCAATGCTAAGAATAATGATGATGTTGATGATACAATCAGCTTAAAGTCAAAACCTGTCCAACTCCATGTTTTAAGATTGATAGTTTAAATGAACAAGGAAAATTGTTAAAAACTTCCTCTTAATACTGAGGACGAAAACCGTGCATAATTAATATCTTTGAGCGGACACACATTGCATATTCATGAAGCCGACGCTCAGCATAAAACTAGATTATTAGACTGGTTTCTATCATTCTTAGAAGAGATAAAAAGAGAATGTGAGTATTGTGCTATTATTATTATTATTATATTATGATAATGTTATCCTCTACTAGGTTAAGTAAACATTCTGATAATGCATACATACATATTATTCTCACGCCTATTTCCATCCGAAGTGGGCAGAGACAACCGCCCTACATTTGACTCAATCCTTACATACATTTATTTTCTACTATCATGTAAGCCTGCATGTTTTTGTTTCAAAATTGTATTAATTTCAGTGTGTGTACTGTGGAGTCGGGGGCTTAATCTCCACAGTTTCACTTTATCACTTTGAGTGAAACAACTTTTTTGCTGTAATATTGATATTTATTGGGAAAAAATACGAGTTTTTTAAAAGGGGATTTTATGTGATTTTTTTTTAATTTTATACAATACTCGTTTCAGAGGACCGTGGAAGCTAGAACACTTCTCTTCAAATCTTGAGCTTCCGGAGCCTTGCTGGCTTCTTCCGAAGACCTCTCGACAACTGTCAGGAACTGTCCCACACGTTCAGTTTTTTTCCTAACTTCCAAATTCATTTGTTTTTTCATTTTTATGATTTATTTTTAGATCATTGACACATGCTGTCCAGGTAACTACTAGTAATATCTGCCACGGAGGGCGGATATCACAGTACCGCAAAGTCGAATAAATCAACTTAAACATTATTTACCCTACCTACCGCGGTAGCCTAGTGGTATGGGTAATGGACTGCTGAGACGAGGTCTCGGGCTCGATCCCAGGTTTACCATGGCACACATCAATGACTTTTCGATGCTTTTCGAAGTTATCTGTGTATTTATCGCAGGTTTACAAGTGCCCGGTTAATGGCAATAGGCTCGCCACCTATTATATTGGGACCTAAACATAAACTGGCGAAATGTGGGTGCTAGCACCTCTGCCTACCCCTTCGGGTTTAAAGGCGTGAGTTTATGTTATGTATGTTTTTTTTTTATAAAAATAAATTACATGTATAGCTTAACTCTATAATTAAACGGTAAGAAAGCAAAGACGCAGTTAGAATGAAAAAATAAAGCTTCAGATGCGATCGGGAATAACGCCAGGATGAATAAGTAACCAAAATTATTAGTATTGTCGCTATCCCCTTAAGCTAAGCTTAAGCGCTTTTCTGAGTATTGGGTTCACGTTCATATGGGGCCCCAACAATATCTCTAGGGCCCTACGTGCAAGCCGGTAGGCACCTTTTTATAACAGGCGAGGACCTGGCACAGGTGTTCCTTCTAATCAAAATTAAGATGAAAGAAAAAGCGTATGATAGTGGCCACCCAGCTCCGAAGTGCAAGTCTCGGTACCAACCACGAGCTATCCCGGGACTAACTACTGAAATGATGATGAGTTCTATTATTAGAACATTCCATCAGGACTAATATCACAGTTGTGATGTTGGTCGTAATAGAGCAAGGCTTTTACACGCAAGCGCTAATTTACACACAACAAGATTTGATTATTCAGCTCAAGTTATGAAACTGAAACAAGTTTATGTTGGAATATATTTTTGTACTTTTTACCTTTTGTATTAACATTCCAGTAAAAGCTAGGATAATTGCTTGCTATAACTTTGCATGTCCATTATTTTTCTGTTATTACAAAATATAATTTAAATAAGTAACACGTAAAATAAATACGTTCTGTAGGGCCTCCTGCTAAGTCAAATTGACGTGTCCTATTTATATAAAAAAAAAAGTGGCATAAAAATTTAGGTATATATTTTGTCTAAGTACTTCCCGTATTCGTTGCTCATTTCATAATATGTAGTTTTTCTTTCTAATATAAAAGTTAAAATAATAGGTCGTTACATATGAAATTACTGTCTTATTGAAGAAATTGGAGGGAACCCAATTTGCAGTACTGACATTATTGCACTTTTTTAGGAATGACAAATCCTAATTTTATGGTATTTTTGTGCATGAATGAGACAACATTAAGCTTACAGCAACTTTTATTACATTTTTTAAAAGTGACAGCTGTAAAAAATTAATACGAAATTTATCATCAAATTGGATAGTATTTAGGAAGTACTGGTTCTGAAGATCGAATTTAATTTATTATGCAGCCAATAAGAACAAAATTTAATACAGAGTTGTAAAATCTTGAAATCAACTTTCAAACAAAGTACAAATAATGAAAATAGGTATTAAATTACAGGAATAACGAACTCATGAATATGTAAGAAAATTTCGGCAATTTCATATGTAACGACCTAATATTAGGTCAACACTCCGTGCCTGCAAGACCGATCATTAAATATAAGTCGTACGTCTTGTAGTAGTTTTACTAATGCTACTACAATTGATATATAATTTGTTGGTACATATATAAAAATATACATAACATAGATGGGTTAGTTTATTTTTCTAAACTGATCTAGAGCTGAACAGAATAAGTGAATAAAAAAATCAAAGACTAAAAGTTAAGTTCGACATATTGAAACACTTCCTCCTTGTTAAACCCAGTAGTAAAATAGCTACTGTCCAAGGTTCCACCCGCAGAAAATACCTACTGTTGCCATTTCTGCAACCCACAGGAACGTAAATATATTCCGGGAATAAAAAGCCTTATGGTGTTCTAGAATAGACTATCCTGCTGTGGTTTACCCAAGCGACTACAATATGTATTCTCTAGGGTAGGCAACGTGAATGTAACGCCACTGGTGTTGCATACGTCCACAGACTACGATAACCACTTTACATCAGGTGGGCCATGTGCTAATCTGCCACCTAAGTGATATTAAAAAAGACTATAATTATACATCTGTACATTCATCTAGATCCGTTCGGTTGTTCTGGCTTATTTTAGTAACAACTATCCAT
The DNA here is from genome assembly GCA_949126895.1 of Eilema caniola. Lineage (NCBI taxonomy): Eukaryota > Metazoa > Arthropoda > Insecta > Lepidoptera > Erebidae > Eilema > Eilema caniola. The sequence goes on along the minus strand of OX421460.1, from coordinate 5,629,218 downwards.
ACAAATTTTAAATTATTAGTACGATTCTTGTGCATGAAACTAAGAGCAAAGCTTGATATAGATTAGCTAGCTCTGTACGACCGGTTCTATCTAACCGTGGACTTATCAGATTACGTAGACGCCTCTGCACAATGAGGAAATACGTTTTTAAAATGAATTTTATGGAAAGATAAAATATTTGACATGAAAAGGTAGACGTTGTTTATTTATGACTGGTAGTATCATTAATAGAAATTGTAGAGAAATATATTAAGTAGATAACATCTACATAATATAAACAAATTGCAATTGCAAATACAGAATCATAAATTAATGATTCGGTATAGAGTGTGGACAAATTCAATTATACAATATGTATGACTTAAATTATTGCAATGTGAATTATACATCATTAATGATATTTTAATAAATAGTATTATCAATTAATATATAATATAAGTATAGTAGCCGCGTGGTTCCCGGCAGGGTAGAATTTGGGGCAACCCATTTCTATGTGATATGTACAGCCCAGGCTCAGCCTCAAATTCATGGCTCAAGTCAACAATAGTGCCCGAAATACGGCAATAGGCTCACGTGGGACCGAATACAATGATTAGTGAAATGTAGGTGTTAATTCACCCCTGTCTAACCCTCCGGGGATAAAGGCGTGATTGTATGTATGTATGTATATAATATAATCGTGGTTGTCCTAATAATTGAATTACTTTTATGTATGTATTTATTTACGATAACCCTTTGAGAACATTTTTATAAATAAAATAAAAATATCTACCCCTTTTCTGCGTCGTAGGTAAAACTTGTCGTAAAACCGCTCAATAAACGTCTCAGTCACCGCATCGTCTTGCCGTAATAGATGACCTGTCGATGCCAAACGACGGGTTAATCTACTGGCTGGCTTCCACTGTCTACCGTCAAAGTATTATTTTTGTCACGCCTGTTTAGGAAGGTGAAATTATCACATCAACGAACCGAGTTACAGTTCAATATTTGTAAATCCATCCCTATTCAATTGTATACGCGTGTGTAACAAAAGCCAAATTATTAATTCTCTCTGAAAGAACATGTCAGCAATGGCCAGAAGCGACCGATTTTTTTACTATATGAGAATCAGATGTTCGATTTTTTTACTATATGAGAGAGTCAGATTGTTATCTAGAAAGGCAAAACTATAATTGAATGTTCCATAGCTGAATGTAATATTTCTTCTTTAGAATGAACAGCAGATTATGAAGTATTTAACTGGATATGGATCAGTTTCATAATTTCCAAAATTTCCGCATAAAGTTTCACATGAATTAACATTTTGAAGTTCACGGGTGATTAGGTTTATTGGGAACTATAACATTATTTTTTGGAATAAGACCAACGACAAAATTGTGTACGGTTCAATGACTTTCCTATGGGTTAATTGCCATGGGTATACTACGAACCCTTTATTAGTTGAGTGGACATTACAAGATTCATCTATTGTAACTGTGAAGGTCTCATTAACATTGAGTTAAATTTTTACATATCGTTATCTACGTGTCTTTATAATATTAAGTGCTTCACACGGATTACTGTAAGTTCTAAAAATTGTTTAAGTATTATTTTTTGAGCTTGGAAACTATATTAGTGTCACTAAAACATATTTTTTCTGCTACAAGTATGTGAACGCAGGCGTACGGCGCTGAAGTGGACACTTAACACATTCCATAATATGAAAGAAAGTAGAATCTTTTGAGCTGTGGGTACACAGAAAAATGTTTGAAATATCTTGGAGATATAAAATAAGTGGTGCTAGAAAGGATACATAATTAAGTAAAGATATTACTAGATAGTGAAATTAAAAAGTTTGTAAGTATAGATAGATGGATGAATGGATGGATGTTTGTTACTCTTTCACGTAAAAACTAACGAATGGATTTTAATGAAACTTTACAATAATATAGCTTATACATCAGAATAACACATAGGCACGCTGCTACTCAAGGGAGTGGAGCAGTGATCATTATTGTCAACAAATCCGGTCGGCATATATCCCTAAATTATTTGAATACAAAAAATTAACGCGCTCAAAGGACTGATATAGAGATGGATTAAAGGTTAGGAACGGAGATATGTAAGGCCCCTTTTATCGCGAAAGAAAGGGGGGGGGGGGGGGGGAATAGGGAATGATAGTTTGTGATTTTCGAAGATATCCTGATGAAATTTGGTACAGAAGTGAATTAGAGCTTGGAAACGGACATTGGCTACCTTATATCACTAAAAAGGGGGTTTTAGGGAGGGAAATAGGAGATAAAAATTTTCTCAAAAAATTAACCCCATATTAGTCGCTTGGGAAAAATCAGTTAGGGTTGGCTTTCAAGTTTAACTGAGAGGCCTTTTCTGCCATAACCTTCACATCCACCACATTCTTAGTGGTGTATCATGCCGGAAATTGAGCCCGCGCCCCCTGCGTAGAAATCCTTTCTCTACCGCCACGCCACACGCCAAAGGAGGTTTTGGAAATCATCTGTGGTTACAATTTTTTATAATTTTAGTAATGGCTATCTCCTGTACATCAACGAAATAGTTTGCATAAATTTCCACTTTTCATCAGCTACTGTTTCGATCCCAAACTTTACTTTTATCCTAAGGCAAGTATTTATAATGATAAATATGTAATATTAAAAAACGCAAGAGGCGTAGGTTCAATCCCCGCTCTGTGTAAATATTTTTATGCAGGAATAAGGCACGACCCGAGGACCAGAGGCCCGGAGAGCACGTTAAGCCGTCAGTTCTCGTTGCCAAACAGCAAAATTTGCAATTAGACTGATAAAAGTAATTCCCAGACTCCAAATTGAAAGCTTAGGTTGCAACTGGGATTAACACCAGGATGAAGAAGAATAATATTAAAAAAAAGACGGGTTGCACTCTGGGAGTGCCAGCAGAAGTGAAAACATTTTCTTTTGTTCTTTCTTCGTTATATACATAGAAAAAGATAAAAAAGAACATACCATACCAAACATATAATATAGTGCTAATCATAGAACCTATCACTTATTTTCTGCTAATTTTCTGTCAGAAGAAATTAATAAATTATGAAAAGAAAAAATAATCACATAAAATAATAAATTACAGAAAGAAAAAATAATCATAAATAGTAATAAATTACAAAAAGAAAAAATAATCAGCAAAAGTAATAAATATACACCAAAAGTAATATATAAGAAAAAACAATCAAAAAATCCCTGAAAGCCAGGTGATTTGAACCCGATACTATCTGAAACTATAAGGACTTCCAGTCGAAGTGCTTACCGTTTAAGCTACGACGCTATCTATTGTAATTTGCAAAATACATAGTCTGTACCTAATCTTGTATGACGTCAGTCGTCGGTTACGGTTCAAAGGTCAACTAATCCTGACGCTTCCTTAACATTTTACACACATCCAACGCCGCTAAAGAAGTTTTCACTTCAAAAAAAGACGGTTTGCACTCCGGGAGTGCCGGCAGAAGTGAAAACTTTTTCTTTCTTTCTTTTTTCGTTATATACAGAGAAAAAAATAAAATGAATACACCATACCATACCTACAATATAGCGCCAATCATAGAACCTATCACTAATTTTCTGTCGGAAGAAATTAATGAATATTGAAGAAAAAAGAATCACAAAAAGTAATAGATTACAAAAAATAAAAAAAATCACACAATGTAAAAATTACAAAAAGACAAAATAATCACAAAAAGTGTCAGATGCTCAGGTTCGAACCCGAAAGTATCTGAATCCATAAGGACTTACAGTCGAAGCGTTTAACGCGAAGCTACGAAAGCTTCTTAAGGCATCTAACAAAATAAACGATCTGTAGCTGTTGTAATGTTGTATGACGTCAGTCGTCGGTTACGTTCAAAGGTCAAGTAATCCTGACGCGAGTTTAACATTTTTTACCCATCCAACGCCGCTAAAGAAGTATTCACTTCAAAAACAGGCGTCTAGTGGAAACGTACTCAATTTTGATGATCGTATCTTCAAGAAGGGGTTAACGATAGCATCTTTTTGCACTCCAGTCTGAATTTGTGAATATATTTTTATATTTTGTAAGTATTGAATTTCATGAATGGGTGAAAGATTGATGAAATAGATTTATGGAGCGAGAGTGAATAGTGATCTGGCAAAGGTCAACCTAGGCAATCAGGTAGAGAAAATTAAAAAAAAATGCCAGGTTAAGAGAACTCGTCGGTTGCGAGGTTGCCAAAAAGCCAAAAATGATGATAGTTATTAGAGGTGTCAGAATTGTAGCAAGTGAAAACTAAAGCATCTATTCGTAGGTAGTTTCTAAATTAAGAAATTGAAGGTTTAAATAAATAAATAAATATTATGGTACATTCTTAACAGTGCTATATATAACAGACTCAAAGCAACCATGTGTTGTGGGTTCTAGAATGCAAATAAAGAGAGTTACATACATTTTTTTTTCTAAATACATACGGATCATTTTTTTATTGGCCTGGGTGTATATAAACACTATAAACACCCAGACCAAAACAAAAATGCTATGTATGTATTTATGTAATAAATATTGTGGTACATTATAAACAGAGCGCAATCTAGACTCAAAGCAAATATAGTTTAACTACCATGTGTTATGAGTTCTAGAAGGCGGATAAACATTGTTACATACATTGTTATCTAAATCCATACATACCATTTTGGTAATGGTATGGGTGATATACACCCAGACCAATTCAAAAAATTCAAAATATGCAAATATTCATGCACATAATTATCTACACTGAGCCGGAATCGAACCCGTGCCCATTCATAGCAGACGAACGTTATACCGCTACACCACACCTTAGTTGTATAAAATTCTTAATGATTAATTCCGTTTAAATGTTGACAACAACAGCTATGTGTACTGAGCTATATGATGTCACCCCATCATTATTTACCTCACGTTCAAAACTGGTAAGCTAGTTAACAATAATTGGACTCGTTTGGATACATAGGATGTATAGGAAGACCAAAAAACTACTGGGAGCATTTGGGGAAATTTTAGTCATTACTTTTAGTCATTATTCATAATGTTTTAATGAAATTTTTAAGTTTTCAATTTCCTTAAAACTGAAACAATCGGACCTGAACTGAACTCCCACTGTTTCCACTTCCCAATGTACCAAATCTAAAACTGGTTGTTGAATTTAAGAATTCACTATACTTCCTTAATCATAAAACCCATTACGATGAAACAATACAGAACATAATAAGTGATGAAACATGAAATTAAATTCAACAAATAAAAAATTTAGAACTAAAAGCTATATTATTTGTATCACAGGGAATATCACTTAAATTACCTATAGCTGTATTTTTGATAGAATGTAAACAAGGACAGCGCAAACTTGTAATACCAGTTGTGCTTGTACTTCGTATACACCAACCAGTAGATATTATATTTTATTGTTGAGTGAATAACGTTGAAACTTATTGCGGTTTTGTTATCCGAGGTGCCATCACAACATGGCGTCCACTTTAGTTTGACATTGCAGTGTAAAGACATATTTTAGGTTACTATTTAGTATTTCAATCTGTGATATTAGTAAAGAATATGAGTAATACAATTATACTGTTTGTAAATTCAGTTCTTTTCTATATTGTATATGGACGTAAGTATTTGAACAATCTATTATGAGTATAGTACCTACAGACGTTTTGTACATTGTATCAACATTATTTTACTTGTTTTTGTCAACACAGTGTATATGAAAAGAAGAGTACGTTTGGTACGATAATTATAATTTGTTAAGAATTGTAAACTATGATATTGATTAAAAACAAAAGTTTTCATTAATTCATTTGAAGTTTAGAAGTGCTATTTGTACAAGGAAAACCTGTTTGACATTTGATTATGATAAAGAAGTTGCTAAAGTGAGCGAGAGAATTAAATATGAATATTCATCATAAAGATTTGAGTTTAATGTCTTATAGAAAAAGGACCTTGTGAAATAGCAATAGTCGATGGTATCGGTGGCTACGGACAATGTAAGTCGATCTTCAACTGCCAACCGTTGCTGGCATTAGCCAATAAAGCCAGCAAGACAATAGAAGACTATATTATTCTACAGAAATCACATTGCGGTATTGATAACTATGCACCTGCGGTGAGTATTTGTACATTTTATGGCCGATGCTACAAGAAACATTTATGCGAAAGGGAATCAGATAAAACATAAATATTAATACACGTATATATATATATATATATATATATATATATATATATATATATATATATATATACAAGCTAAAACCAAGATATGATATAATTCGGCCCTCGCATAGGTGGTAGGATTTCTTAGTCTTAGGATAAATATGTGTATTTTCATCATTTGCATCAAAAGCAGGTATGCTACAAGGTACTAAATTGTTCCATTGATTATCTATAACCTATAAATGTTTTATTGATATAACAGTTGTTTTGATTTGTGGAAGAAATCAAGACCTTAGTAAATTTGAAGAATGCTCATAAAAGAAGACTCCATTGTTACAGGACTCTTGCGATTTCTTACTTTACTTTACTTTATCCTATCTTGCGATTTTTTTAAAACTCTCTTGAAGACCGATGCCAATATTAGAATTATTTTTATAAATTGAATTTGAATTCACCTCGCCTGATGGTAAGCTGAAGGAAAAGTCTCAGGCAACCGTTACATACACGTACCAAGTTAACAATACAATGAAACTAATTTCAATATAATAAAATTTAGCAAGATTGTGTAGTCGCTCAATAGTGAATATACAAAAAGTTGTAGTTTCCAAAAATTAAAAAAGCTTCTAATATAGCCCCTTAGAAAACAAAACAGACCTGAATTAGTTAATATCACTATCGTTAGCCACCTATTAACAAATGAAAATAACAAATGGTTTTAAAAAAAGAAACTATAATATTGTTCACTGAGTTTCTTGCTGGTCTCTTCTCAGTAGAACCAACTTACCGAACCAGCGAAAGAATAATTTTCAAATGATTTATTTACTTTATTTAATATTATATTGGTAATTTCTTGACATAACTGTAAAAAATTTGACGTTTAAATGTGCTCTTTATGTGCCTAAACTGAATAAACGAAATTGATTCTTTGATTCTTTAATTCTTTGATTCTTCTTGATTCTTGATTCTTTGATTCTTTGATTCACCTTATATAAAATACATTTTTTATTGTGTTCCAGGTGTGCTGTCCCAGACAAAATGAGGCACTACCATGCTATACTCCAAATGGTGAGCCAGGACAATGTATCAGCGTGTATTCTTGTCCAGAGATGCTAAAACTGCTTACGCCAAGACCACCTTCGCCAGAGGTATTGAAATTTGTGCAAGATTCAAGGTATTTTAGTCTATTTTAAAGTTATTATGCTTTTTATAAATTATACATTCAAATTATGTAAGAAAATCCATTGAAGTTTTAAAATTTCGTATTAATTCAGATGCAGTGCAAACCAATATAGCGTGTGCTGCGGACCTATTCCTAATTTTAGCAGCAAAAGAACAGGAAACTGTGATCTTACTTCTGTTCCACCGGAACCTACGAGTGGGTGCTGCGGGGTCGATGGCTCTTTCTGGCTTAAAATTTATGGTTGGTAAAACAACAAAAGCCTTTTTGCAATATATTGTTCAAAATAAGTTTATATAAGTTGATTTTAAAAATAGTGATACCGAGATAGAAATATATAGATATGATATAGAGATAATGAATAGAGAAGAGTGGTATAAAGAAAGTAAAAAGAAAAGAATGAAGAAGAATTTACAACTCATACGGATTGGCTTCACACGATCTACCTGAAGGAAATTGGTTACTGTGGCTTATGGACGTGTGCAACACTAGGGGCACACTCGTGCTGCAGAACCTGTAGGAACCTTCGAAGGCCTTTCTTGAAGAATCTCACATTGAAGTCGCTTGGATCAACCACAGCAGAAAGTTTATTCCACAATTTTAATGTGCCCGGGCGGGGTGAATTCTCTTTCATACCTGACTGTGCGTACCGTTTCCGGTCGCAATGTGTGACGATAAATTCCCTGCCTGTGGCGAACGATGCGATGACAGAATGTAGCCGTGGGCATCATGAATGTACACCATTGTACAAGCGGTAAAATACGCACAGCGAGGCAATCTCTCCTGAGGCTGAGCGGTTCCACCCCACCAGTGCCACTTATAAATAATTATCGAATAGTGGATTTATAGTTGAATAAAATGCGGATTATCTAGTCAAGTATTATTTAGCATTAAACACAAAATAACGGATCCTTAATTTTCAGGTAGTAGCTATATATCAATAGACCATTTCCCGTGGTTGGCGATGATAGAATATGACAAAAATGGTACAATGACATTGATAGGTAATGGAGCCCTTATCAGTGGAAGATATGTTCTGACTAGTGCAGTATCAGTTGACGTAAGATTAGTTGGCAATCCGTGAGTATATTTTAAGTTATTTTTTCAATACTAGTTAATTTTTTTCCTTTTACACACATATAATAGCTTTCTAATTTGCCAAGCAGTACAAAATACAAAAGATTAGGAAAATGCTATATAAGATATAGGTAATCGACGAGGCGAACGAGTTGGTTATCTTGGGAGTGTTTTATTGTTGTGGATTGTCGCATTCGGATCCAAGCTTAGGGAGACACTGAATGTTTCGGCTATACTAATCAACAATGAGCGAGAGAAGTACAATGAGAAATGGGCAGAAACATTACATCGACCGTCCATAAAAGAACTCGCAACAATTCACCCCCGGTGGTCGGCGGCTCATTTAATTCATATTAAATATTTAGAAATTTTACATGAATATTGCTTTATTTTCGTCTGCAGTGTAAACATTCGTCTTGGAGAATTCGACACCAGTAACGAGGGTCCTGACTGTGTGTCAGGCGAAGGTGGTGGTGAGGAATGTACAGCTGGTGCTATCAGGATACCGATTGAGAGTATAATAACACACCCGATGTACAATTCATTTGATAGGCTTAACGACATAGCGTTGGTTAGAATGAGCAGAACCGCACCTTATACAGGTTTGTTTGAAACTTGTTGTCTTTTTTTGTTAAAAGGATATTAGCGACCGAACTACTAATATTCCCACCAACCCCTTCATCGAAGCTAAATCCCTTGTGCTTTCTTTATATAAGGGTTTTGTAATAATAGTGATATTTGAAACATTTTGTTGATTTTAATTTACATTATTTTCATTTAATTTTAAATTACGGAATACGTACAGCTAGATGCTTAATATTTCCGATCATTCTCTTATTTAGCTGTAAACATTAATAATATAAAATAAAACAGGTGTGCCATAGTTCTTTTTTAAGAGAACATCTGTATAGAAGAATGGTCAACAATGATTCAGAGAAGTATACTTAACTATAACACTAGCGGGACGTGTTCCGGTTTCGCCCACGAATATGTTCTTATAAAATAATATAACCCGATTGCCGCGAAAAAAGTTAACAACCGCCTCTGACCCGGGTTGTAGGTAGGTATGTTGAGTTAACTTTTGAGCTCAATGGATGCAGAAGTTTGAAGCAAACACAAACCAACTTATCAACGTATAGATTTTGAAAATAAAAGTACTTTCATTTCCAGACTTTATCCGACCAATCTGCCTGCCGACTGTAGATGTAACGCGACAGGCTGGTCCTCTTCATTTCTTCGCTGCCGGTTGGGGTGCCAAGGAAACAAGTCGGCGCAATAATGTAAAGATGCAAGTGAGACTTCCTTACGTTAGTTTGAGTGTAAGTAATATTTATTTGAAAGATTTTAGAGAGGACCTACAAACGAGATTGCATGTATTCCTGATAACCCCTTAATCCGTAAACTTGCCTCATATAACTAATTAATATGTAGGTAATAAAAATATCTATTTTTTAATCTGTTATTGTAAAAATATTTATATTGGTAAAAGGCAACATCAAGGATGAGAATTCATTCCTGTATTGGATATTGTTGATGTAAAACAGTATTCAATCGCTTCAAAAGTTAAAGTTGAGTAGTGTATTAATGGCAACTTTTATTTACAGCAATGTCAAACGCAGTATCGTAACCCAAGGCGGAATTTTACACTTGGTGCCGCCCATCTTTGCGCCGGAGGGGAGAAAGGCATTGATTCTTGCCAAGGCGATGGCCCCCTTATGTATAAAAACGTTCAAGGATACGAGTATGTTGGTATTTTTAGCTTTGGCGCTGTACCATGCGGACTATCAAACGTACCTTCCGTTTACACTAACGTATATGCGTATATTACTTGGATTAGGGATACAATCATTCCTTAATTTTCTTAGTTTTATACGAATTCTATTATCATTATTGTAAAATTTTGAAAAAAGGAACGATTTTAATGTATAATGTTCGTTTTTCTTTATTATTATGAGTTATTTACTATAATCGCAAAGCGAATGGCCGATATTTCGCGTGACTACATGGCTGGCCTTCTTACGTAAAGAATTGACATTGCTATGCAACGGGGCACTACATTTTTCACAGTTTTTTATTTCTTCATCATTAATATGGATTTTACTATCGTCTGAGCCCTCTACTTCTTGCGCCTGAGCCTTAATTTCTCAATCAGCAGATGTACCGGCTTAAAGATCTTAGTGGAATCCCATAATTCCAATTGTAAAAACATACATAAAAGGGTGTAAATTATAATCGAGTGTACTGAATGTACGTTGTTGCGAAATTTTAGCATTGCGACGTTCTTTGGTGCGAAAGTTCTTTACTGTAATGTACATGAGGTAGTACGATAGTTTAACGTTGCGATGTGTGCTGTGAACAATTATGTTCACACGATGGTTACAGTGTCGATGATACGCTATTGCGATGTACGTTATATAGGGTTGCTAATACTGGTGATTCTAATATTTTCATATGAAATAAATCATGATTAAATTTTTTTACCAAAATTAGATATAATTTGGCCAAAAGATAATATAAAAACTGCCTAAATGTTCAAAAAAAAGATCTTCTAGGTATTCATGTCGTTCTTTTATCATTAGTGGCTTTTTAGTGTATTTAAATACTTTATCGTGCTGAGTTTTTGCCCTTTCATTTCAGTTCTAACACTTTCAGCCCCATAATCTGTGTTGTTTTATTCTTTGACGACTTCTTCTAACGTTTTAAGTATCGTAGATAAGTTTTTATTTTTCAATTCTGATGATTGTTTTATTGGTTATGCCAACTGCTCTAAGCTACGCTAAGTTGAACTAAAACAAACTAAGAACTAATTCATATTAGTAACCTATATTAAAATAAGTAAAAGGCATAAGTACTGCTATAAACATTCATGAATTAATTGCGCCTGACACTAAAATAAGTACAATATTTTGCATTCATGTAATTGATATTAATGATTATTTTAATGCAAATCATAATTTTTAATATCAATTCACTGAAAATACATGATTATCATACTATCGAAATAGTATTACCGAAATTATAATCATCACAGTAAAAAGCTTTTGTGATAATGTACATCGCAATGGTACCCACATATTCGCAACAACCTACATCGCAGTATGAACTCTCACAGCAATGAACGTCATGATAGAACATTTTCGCAATAACGTAAATCGCGGACATGAACTTTGCTATTATAATAATTTACACCCGGCGAGGCCACTAATAGTTATCCAACCAGTAAATTGTGTGCTACTTAATACGTGAATGAGTAGATTCCCTAATTACAAAGATTCTTATTCTAACAGAATGGGATTTATAAACAACAGACTGATTACTGTTTTAAGATTTTTTTGTACTTATATGGATGGTTTGGAAACACAATTGATACCAAGGGTTGCTGCTATTATTATGTGTTCTGATTTCCGGACAGCAAGATGTCTTTCAGGTCTCCTGTTCATAAATTACATTCTGTTAGAATAATCTCGGTAATTGGATTCCCTACCGATTCACGCATTAAGTTAATTGATTAGACCACTCAGAATGCTTACAACAATTTTTTTGATATTCAGATCATTTTAAATACTTTTGTGCTCAATATTTTTCTGATACTGACTGTACATAACATAACAAACGTTTGCTTAATAACGTTAACATCACAGAACGGCTGTTATAACATTAAAAGAACAAAATTAAATTCTGAAGCCATATCCGACGTATAATTTTACACAATTGCATTACCAATCACGTTTCGAATTATTTCGAAAAGCTTACACCGGAGAATAATTTTGTTCGTGTATAAAATGTGCTGTGGGATACTGTGGATATATTATATTTCACCAAATGTTCATTAAGAGTTTATTTTTAATGAATAGCGCTTTAATTAATAACCATAATATAATCGTTCGTACGTCTGTTATCCATAGCATAGTTACTTAAAAATATTTCTGTTATTTTTACAATTTGTGTTTAAACTTATTTTGGATTTCACCCAAGTCATACTCTTTGAAAAGATATAAAAATGTACATAGGACCGAAAGGCTACTGAAAGATGGACACAAATAACACTAACTGCTAAACAGACAGCTTCAGCAAAAAAGCAACAAAACTCTTCAGCTCCAAAGTACATCAGGTGTTAAGACGAAACAAGAACAAACAGAGACACTCACTCTATCACCGGTACTCGTAGTGACCACTTGTGTCTATCAAATATCTACCCTCTATCATCACATATTATATTACCATGGTTCTAAAAAAGTGTACAAAGTGCAGTAGCAACATCACCAAGAAATGTCCGGGACTAGAATGCAGCAGGTGCGAAAAGGTCGTTCATGCTACAGTTGAATGCGCCAAACTATCGTCGAAACAGCTGACGGCTCTTCGAGCATCTGAGGAACTGGAATGGTGTTGTAATGACTGTCTGAAAAGCACGAGCCGACGTACCTCGTTCTTCATCCCAGAAGAAGAAGCTGATGAATCAACTGGTCTAGCTCCAAGAGATGTAAGCAAGCTCATGAAGAATCTAGCTGACGAAATAAAGAAGATGATTAGAGACGAACTTGAAGGCTTTCAACAATCCCTAGAATTTATCGGCGACCAGGTAACAAATATGGAAGAGATGCTGAGAAACCAAAACAACAAAATAAAACAACTTGAGAATAAAAACACTGAACTTACGAACGCCAAAAAGAATCTTGAACTACGCCTATCAGCAATGGAACAGCGAATAGAAGAAGCTGAACAGAAAAACCTATCTTCCTACGTTGAAATTGCAGGTCTGCCGCCTGTCCCGAACTCTGAAGTCCTAAATACAACGAAAAAAATAGCAGCTAAACTGGAGGTTAGTAGTGATACCATACACGATGCGCGCCAAGTCACAGGACGAACGGAGAGATCCGGATACCTCGTAGTTGAGCTCAATACGAAAGTCGCTCGCGAAAAATGGCTGACCGCCGCAAAGTCAAAAGATCTCACGGTAGGTGATGTGTCACCCTCAGTGCCCATAGAAAAAGCAGCTGAAAAAATTTTTGTAAGAGAATCCTTGACCAGATATATGAAAACTTTGCTGTACCAAGCCAAACAACGTCTCAAGTCACCAACCGGCCCCTTCAAGTACGTATGGTGTAAAGCGGGTAAAGTGTATGCAAAAAAATCTGACGATAGCAAAAATGTTGAAATAGTCCGGTCTACCCACGACATAGATAAACTTCTAAACTCTCGCAACTCAAACATTTAACAAAATTATAATAAATGCCTACCTGTGTCCAAATTTTGCTTATAAAATTCAATAAACTAGATATCGAGTTACCTATTACCCAGGAATTGTTCAGTTGTGTTAATATAAACTCATTTTTCAATTGTATACCTACGAAAAACATCCACTTGGCATGCCTTCACGTGAATATAAGATCGATGCTCAAAAACTTTCCAAAATTATTGCAAATAATCGATTACAGTACTCAGCCTATTGATTGCATTGTGTTAACTGAGGTGGGAATCTCTGATGAAATTTCACAATTGTTCACTATCCCCGATTATCGAATGTATTCACAGCTCCGCACTCATAAAAAAGGAGGAGGTATAATAATTTTTATTAAAAAGAATTTAAAATTTACACTGAAAATACAAAGAACTCATAGTTTCGAATTCCTTGGTGGGATATTAAAGACGTCTCACAATGACACCATAGCTATATGCGCTGTATATAGACCTCCCTCCGCAAACAAACAATTATTTATAAAAGAATTATACAACACACTGGGTGCATTCCCTATGAGCACAAACGCGGTGGTCATAGGCGACATGAACATCGATCTTAAATTGCACACATCCGCCAAAACATCATATATGGACATGCTATCCGGGTGCGGTCTAGCGTGTGGTATTTCTGATTACACTCGAATAGAAAAAAGAAATGATAAAATAACCAAATCATGTATTGACCACATATTCTCACGAGTACACACGTTAATACCGTACACGGCGGCAATCGACACAGTTCTGGCTGACCACCGCACTACTTGTATTTGTCTCACTAGCAGTGGCAGGCCGAGTGACCGTCGGCATATGGTACAGGATGCGCCTATTTCAAAATCTATTATTGACAAAAAAAAATTGTATAGCGAGTTAAATAGTTTTCATTGGGATGAAACGTCTAGTTATACTACTGTGGAATCCATCCTTCAATTCATTATCAATGCCTTTACTCATTCCCTAGAAATATCAAAACGTAATATTAATATAAAATACAAAAACAGAAGACAACTACCTTGGATGAATAAAAACTTAATTAAACTGTGCGAAACGAGAGATGAATGCTACAGGAATTGGAGAAAAGATCCGCGTAATAATGTCCTCCACTTAGAATACAACAGACTAAGAAATAAAACACACAAAACATTGGAGTGGTATAGGAATAAACATTATAAAGATCAAATTATAGCAAATTACCATAACCCAAAAAAGCTGTGGAATATTGTTAACTCAATGTGTGGCAGAGTACAGCAATCTATTGATAAATTAATCCTGGATGCATTCAGTTCTCAGAATCTAACACCACTACAAATATCAAATAAATTTGCTAATAGTTTCGACAGCGCCGTAAAATCTATCATACCAAATTGCAAGTCACTCCTCCTTACTAATTTTCCTAGAACGTATTCCAACCTCAGTATTCGACTCCATAAGGCAACACCCGAAAATATCCAAAAACTTATCAAGTCATTAAACAGCAGAAAAGCCACTGGTCTAGATAAAATAAGAGTACAAGATATCCAAAAAATAAGTAATAAAATAGCTTCCACCATTGCTAATTTAATAAATGTTAGTATCAATACAGGCCAGTATCCAAACGACCTAAAAATGGGGTGTGTAAGACCGTTGTACAAAAGGGGGGAACGACACAATGAAAACAATTATCGACCTATAACACTTCTATCCTCAATTGACAAGATTGTTGAAAAATTTATATGCAGTCAGATTCACGACTTTTATAAAAGACACTCAATCATAAATGAGTCACAGTACGGGTTTCAACCTAACAAAAGCACTACCTCACTTTTGGCTAACTTCACAGACCATGTCAACTCGGCTCTCAATAACCAGAATCACGTGCTCGCCTTATTTGTTGATTTTTCCCGTGCTTTCGATACGCTGGATCATAAAAAACTATTAGCGAAACTAGAAGAGTCTGGCCTAAGAGGGCCCCTATACAACTGGTGTGCTAGCTACCTAAGGGACAGAACATACCGTGTCCAAATCGCAGATGAACTCAGTGACCTGCACTGTGTGAACCATGGAACAGCTCAAGGTTCTGTCTGTGGTCCCCTGCACTTCTTAGCTTACGTCAATGACATGAACTCAGTATTTGAACACTGCAAGTCCTACCAATTTGCTGATGACACTTGCCTTCTTATTGCAGGCAAAAACCTGGGAAAAATCATGTCATTCATGCAGCACGACTTTGATAGGCTCAATATGTGGTGTCACGATGTGGGACTAGTGCTTAATGCCCAAAAAACAAAGTTAATGCATATAAAATCACCTCACCTGAAATGTCAGCACTGCGAATACCAACTAGTAGCTCATGCCCACATTTGTCTGCACAAGTACGCTAATAATCACCCATTAATCTGTGAAACCACGTCATGCTCAAATATTGAACAGGTCAACACACATACCTATCTGGGTCTGATAATCGATAGTAAATTTAACTGGGGGCCTCATGTCAGTCGGGTCTGTGACAAACTGCGCACGATGCTGGCTAAAATGTATACTATAAGAAATCGTACGCCCTTCAAAACCCGACTTTTGCTATACAATGCATTTGTTGACGCGATCATTAGCTATGGCCTATCTAGTTATGGTAGATCCTACAAAACTTACCTCGACTCGATCTATAACCTACAGCTCAGAATATTAAAATTAATCGTACCACCTAAGGTTAGACACCAATGCACTGAGGAGTTGCAACTATTTAAATATTGTAAAACCCTTCCAATACACGATAAAGTAAAATTAAATATATTAAAAGAACAATACTTTAATGAAAAAATCCAAAACAGAATAGAGCATCCTGTATATACACGACGAGTCGCACAAAAAAAACTGGCTATTGTGAGGGCGAGGAATTGCTACGGTGAGCGGACGAGTACGTTCCTTGTACCGCGCCTCATCAATTCTTTACCTACCTCCATACGAGATAAAATAAATGTGAGAAACATTAAATATAAGCTCAAGTCCTATTTTTTGACAGAATTGTAGGGACACCTACAGTCCTGTTAGAAAGTACGACTCCGATTGCAGTAGATTGTATGGATGTCTTGTTTACGATTGTTGACGATTTGTTGTACTTATTTTGTGTTTTTTGTTGTTTTCTTTTTCTCTTTTCCATGCCAAGTTAAAATGTGCAATATCTATGAGCCTACCGGAATATGGAATCATATATATCGCACACAAGCTCCAGTAGCTTTAGCGATACATTAAGTAAGATTGATTTGATTGTATGTATTCTGATAATTAAATAAAAAAAAAAAAAGATCAATAACTCTGAGACAGTCTGCAAGTTTCTTCAAAGCAGAAATATTCGCTACCAGGGAACATGCGGAAATATCATTCCACCTGGCTAACAAAGAGAATCTGTAACAACATTCAGCCGCGCTGAAGGCACATAACAAAGTAAAGACAACGTCAGCAGTTAAAAAGTCGTGCTCTGAGATCCAAAGCATTTTCTGAAGTTTACACGATTGTCACTTAATGAAATAATACCACTTTTAAAGGAACTCTATCGCGATTTATTTTTAATTCTTTACTTTTAGCTCCATTTCTCGGCTACTTTTCAGTAATCATAGTCGCGGCGTGACTCCTTGGCTGCTGAAAAGTAGCCGAAAAATTGGGCTAATAATAAATAACAAATAAATCAAAATAGAATCTATTAAAAAGTGTTTTTATTCCAAAGCATAATGTTTCTCTCTCTCTATCTGTCTATTTCGTGGCTATAATTTCCACATTTTTCTTCCGCTTCGCTCTATCACTGACATTGTTCTTGAACTCTTGACACACCCTCATGACCCTCATGCAGTATGAACCATAGTATAATAAAGTAGTATAACACATATATATGTAACACATATATCATTTATGATTTTACAAGTAATATACGTATTTAAAAAAGACGGGTTGCACTCCGGGAGTGCCGGCAGAAGTGAAAACTTTTTCTTTCTTTCTTTCTTTCTTCGTTATAAACATACCATACCATACCCTACCCATAATATAGCGCCAATCATAGAACCTATTACTAATTTTCTGTTACAAAAAGAAAAAATAATCACAAAAAGTGTCAGAAGCCTAGGTTCGAACCCGGTACTATCTGATACCATAAGGACTTACAGTTACAGCGCTTACCGCTAAGCTACGAAGCTTCTTAGCGTACCTGGCAAAATAAACACTCTGTAACTAGGAATGTTGTATGACGTCATGTCGCCCTACAAAGTCGTCGGCTGACGTGAGTTTAACACATGATCCTGACGCGAGTTTAACACTTTTAACCCATCCAACGCCGCTAAAGCAGTTTTCACTTCAAGAAATCTAAATAATAAGCAAACAATTCATAGATGTAACATAACAAGCCAGTAACGCTCACAAATATATAAATAACAATCGTAATAAAACACAAACAAACTCGCGGAAAGGCCCTAGTGTGACTAATTCGCAGAAATTGCTGTCGGAACGACCGCGAACATAGACATAACTAGATTACAAGTTATGAGGCAGGGCACAATTTGCTTAATTATAGCACCATCAAGGGATTAATGTTCGTTTTTCTCTTATTAGTAAATTGTGTGTATCGTTTTTTCTTGTGAATTACGACGATTTTCGATTCTCTACTGCATTTGGTATGAAGATTTTTTTAACTTGATTTGAAGCCTTAGGTATGTTCATTTCGAAAGATACAATTCCAATGAGCTTGTAGTTAAGTTTTTATCGTACTTTCTGTATCATTTGCTGGGTTCGGCTGTCCAGCCTAACTTGTACAGTCAGCATCATTAAGATGTTGATAACAAAAGTACTCAAAATAATCCAAATACAAAAATATCAATTTTATATTGGTTATTAGAGTATTCAAATAGTTTTAAGTATGCAGAGTGGTCCAACTATCTAAACAATCGGTCCTCCAAAATTATGTAAGTTAGTGGACTATTCATATTCATGTACACAATTATGCCGTTCGACGGTATCCAGTCGAGTATAATTTCAAAAAATCTAGACATTGTCATTTAAATGCATTTTCTATTCCTTTCTGTTTGTCCGCTGTTGCAGTCGCGTTCGCTAACGCCACGCCACAAAATACTTATATAAGAAAATGTTGTACAATAGGTAGGTGCTTAGTTTTTGAACCATAAATAGTAAAAAAATTGCTATACCTCTAGTTGCACCTAACTACAGTTAGAAGTATATTTATTTTATTATTTGCTCAAATTATCCAAATAACATTATACTTAATGTTACCCTCCCATCAATTTATTAAATCGTATTATTTATGTTAGAGTGCCTATCACAGTAGGTTTTCGTCTCGGTGACTGAGTACAGGAAGCTTCGATAGAACATCAATTACTCTGTGACATACTAGCTGAGCCCCTACTGCGCATACACGAATATTTCTGACATTTCTAACGACTCTATTGCCCGTTTGCACTAAACTTAAGAGCATCTTGACCTAACCTAAGTACCTAATTTGTTTTATAGAAATTATCGTCAATGTCCCACCTACTGACAGCGTGAATTTAAATAAATTTAAATACAACGTGACTTTACGCGACTTGACTGACGAGACGAGATCGTTAAAAAAATTATAGACAATTGCTCAGTTATCATAGACAATTGGCTAATTCATTCGTTCATTTACACCTTCATTCGCTTTACTAGGCTTATCTCAAGTTTGGAATGCCCTTGGTGCAATTGAAAATAAAGTTAAGATTATCTTAGACTTAGGAGTCACTTTACAACAAGTTTAGTGCAAACGGGCATATGTTCTTCTTCTACGGGTACAGTCGGGACTGCCAAAAAGGATTATGTTTTTCGCGCGTATCTTGTATGTATGTTTATAATATTATTTATTACCTCATATCTTCTGAACCACTTTACGGATTTCAATGACTTATATCTCAAATTATGTGTATTCAGCGCCCAAGTGCTGAACACTTATCGAGTAGGGTATCAAGAAGAAGGAAATTGAAAAGTGGTTGTCATTTCATATTTTTGAGAGATACTCTCTTTGTAGGAACCGAAATTATAAGCAAAGTGACACTCGTATGAGGTTCAACAATGCTACTTTTTACTATGTAGGAAAGTGAGTAGGTAGTGAATTATTACATTTAAGTCATTTGCACTTTATTAGTGTGACATAACTAAAATACTAGTAGTTCTGTGAACAACGGACTTCACACAATAGACAGAATTCACACAAATCTGGTATTCTTAAAAAAATAATGATACGTATCTCCTCATTTTAAACGACCCTGGACGACGACCCAAAATTATGACGATCCGATCTTGAAAAAGTAAGAACGTTACACCATACGCTTTTTTATAACAAAGTTCATATTTTTGAGGCATGACTTTTTCACAACAACCTATGAGGAATCATATCCATATTGATCTGCTTGGGAGCCATGATGAAAGCCACACAAATACCAAAATATGCAAACATACAGAATGCGTCGGGGGTTTTGGAAGAACATTAACACCAACGTGATATAAAAATGAGTTGAACTAATGGTAGTGGTGGCGCTGTCACGGCAAAGTTTTTATATCTCAGCTTCAAGCGACCCGGATTCCAAGAATTTAATCTCGAAATTGCTTGCTAAGCAGATTTCGCGAAGATATAAAACAAAGCATTATTGTACTGATCCATTTATTCGTTCATTTATTTATCGTGCTTGTTATTCCGGTAAATAAAAGTAATGACCTATGCCGATTGGCGGTAGAGCGTCCGACTGAAACGTCAGGGGTCGAGGATCTAAGTAATGGAATTAAGTACATGTATTGTTTTTGGATTCGTAAGTAAATTTAGTAAATCGAAGAATTTTTATCCATATTTTACTAACACAATCGTAGTTCATACAAGCTGCGTTTAGTTCAAGAAAGTTCTGTATAAATCTATCTATATACTATTATATAATTGTAAAGTAGTCGTGTCTGTACATTGGAGATATTTAAAAAAAAATACTTGGAGTATGTTATATTAACGATACTGAACACGAAAATATTTTTTTTTGAAATCTTGTCTGTTTGTCTGTTTGTCTGTTTGTTCGCGATGGACGCAAAAACTACTGAACGGATTTCGATGCGGTTTTTTTTGTTAGAAAGGGCTTGCTCCAACTTAAAATCTTACGTTTGTTTGATCACAATCGGTTGAGTAGAACCAGAGATGTGAGCAATAATGTTTTTTACGTGAGATTATTTTTGTGGTATATTTTTTATAGCTTATCATATATAAGCAACTATGTAAATAAATAGACTTTATTTTTACATACACAATTGTGTATACAGATTCGTATTTAATCAATAAATTAAAATTTGAGATTTTATTATTTAGTTACAAAAATACAACTAGATGGCGATCACGCATTTTTAAACAAGGTATGGTTTCGTTCACAACAGAGGTATATAAGAAAATACATTTTTTAATTCTATAATTTAGTTACATCAATTACATCAATACAACTAGATGGCGATCACGCAGTTTTGAACAAGATATAGTTTCGTGCACAATAGAATATATAAGAGCTATCATTTCGATTCCTAAAAAATGTTTCTAATTTTCACAATTTCATTTAATATCCTGAGTCTTCTTCTTCATCCTAGCAAGCATTAATCGCAGTCGCATCCGAAGCTTTTTACCTTCAAGGCGAGGATCCGCTTTTACCAGTCTAACTGCGAATTTGGCTGAACCTTTGAAATTTCCCGTGAGTCGACTACCATCTGACCTCCACAACCCACACAGGCGATATCGAAGCATTGCATCTGGACCAGTTGTTGGACTTTTGAGGGCTTCAACTACCCGTAACGACTGCCATACAAATAGCTGTTCGTATGGCAACTGAGACCGACGGCTTAACGTGATTTCCGAGGCACGACCAGACCAATGCAAATATCCATATTCATGCATACAAATATTTGCACTGAGCGGGAATCGAACACGCACATCCTGCGTAGCAGCCGCGTTCAGTACCGCTAAGCCACAGAGGCGGTCGACCCTTAACATCCTGCGTAATTCATACTAATATCATAACATAGCGAGTCTGAAACTCTGTATGAAAGTTGTTAGACTGTGCTAACATTATAAATGTAAAAGGAACCCTGTCTATCTGTCCGTTGCCTTTCACGCTTTAAACGCTGAACTGAACCGATGTTGATGAAATTTGATTAGAGTTTAAGAAAGGACATGGGCTAACCTTTATAGCCAATAAATAAAATGTTAACGAGTTAAACCGATTAAGGACTAAGAGAACAAAGAAGAGGCACTGAACAAAAGTAACTGGTATTACAGCTGTTCTGGTAGAAGTCGGTGCATAGCCCGAGAAACCATATATAAATTAATTACATCATAGTACTTCAGGCACATTAAACAATGTTGGCACCGACTTCTCACAGTGTTTCTTGAAGTCGGTTTAACTTTATTATTATAATTTTATTTATTTTACCTTTATAGTGTGTAAGTATCTAACCGATTCATCGTTCATCATTTACTTAGTTTGTTATTTGTTTTTACTATCAGTTTAACATCATGATTTTAGAGGCAAATAATCAAATTATGTAAAAGCAATAGAAACAGCATCTTTGCCTACATTTTGAGGATTTCCCTAGATTTCTAGATTCTTACTCTCTGAATCCCGCCATCAGATTCTGACTCCCTTTGCCAGGCACCGCCCTTTCCTTTCTAACCAAAAAAAAAATAAAAAAAATCCGTTTCGCAAATAATGGCCTTAACATATAACGGTTCTTCGCCTATTTAGTTCCCATAGTAGTAGAATTCTGAGGAATCCTGATACATGAATTCATATTTTGTGGTAGTGGCGATGGGTCCCTATAACTCAATTCCTACCGGCTTCCCTTTGCATAGATGGTAGAGACGTATTAATTCGATAAACTACATCGAGGTAAGAACATTCTTCCACCGACTTCCATTTAGAAAATTTTCACCCTTTGCCAATCTTCTTCATCCTAGCGTCAATCCCAGTCGCATCCGAAGCTTTACAATTGGAGTCTAGGGTCAGCTTTTTACCAGTCTAACTGCGGATTTGGCAAAACTACGATATTTTCTGTGAAGCGACTACCACCTGACCTCCACAACCCAAAGGTGATATAGAAGCATTGCAGCTAGACCAGTTGTTGGATTTTTGAGGGCCTCAACTACCCGTAACGACTGCCATAGATGTCTGTATGACAACCGGGACCGACGACGTCTTAACGTGCTCTCCGAGGCATGATCAGACCAATGCAAATACCCATATTCATGCATACAAATATTTGCACTGAGCGGGGATTGAACCCGCGCCTCCTGCGTAGCAACCGCGTTCACACACTTTGCCACTGTAATGGTTTTACTGGGGAACATTCTCCCTACCAGAGCCACTGAGAAAACGTACTTAAGGCTGATAAATGTAATTGCACTAATTTACTCAATGTAAATTGATTAATATGCACGCGCTGTAAAGTGTTATTATTAAGTTGTATTTTATCAATTGTTACAAAACTGTAATTTTAATAGAAAGCGCCTAGACATTCATTTTTTGAAAACGAAACAACATGATTGCTACCACAAACAAAGTAGGCGCTTTTTCCTGTAATTTTGAAGTTTTCTCTCAGGTTATTTCATTTATTCATTAATTATTAGTACGTTACATTTTAGGCATACAAATACTATAAGTTACATAAATATTTTGTCACAGTTATACCAAAGACATAGAATATGTCCGCATCTGGATTATTTTTCAAAAAGGCATTCAGGTATTGCACAGCTCTGTAAGTAGGGCTACTCTATACCAAAAAACGCCAAGCTGGTGGACAAGTCCAGAGCTAATGCTGTCGCCGTCCAGCGCCACGCGTGTACCTGTCCGACACATAGAAGTGGATACATTCACGACCCGAAGGGTTGTCCACTTTAAAATTTAAATGTTATTATATGCTATTATTTATAGTACATGACGTGCGCTAACTCCAGCCTAAGTCGTAATGTATCAAGACCGACCATCCCTGATACGAAGATGGACGGGTAAATAAATGGATATGATCTCGGCATCAGATACCGGACTTCTTCGATATGGGATCCTTCTGAAAGTATACGCTATCCAACACCCTTAATAATTACAAAATTCCGTTTATCATTCAACGAATTGCGAACTTCCTTTTGAGTGAAAATTCATCAATGAATAAATACTGATGAAATAGATAGACCCATAAGAGCTTGGCAAAAGGAATAGTGGAGTAGAAAAGAGAGACAACTGGGAAGAAACAAGGTTAGGGGCAGAGATGGGAGCAGAGAGTAGAATAGAAATGCAAGTTAGAAAGTCGAGTAGAGTGGCGAGTGGATAGGCAAGTTTTTTAAATGTTTTCTTAATGTTCTTGATGCTAGACAAAATAAACGTGTACATTCGTTCATATTTAGTCTTAAGCAATCAATCTTCGTATTTTGACATTTCAAAATGCTGCAATGGAGTTTGTTGCTCCACTAGCGCCTAAGAAGCGGTGGTAAATTTAGTTTTAAGCGGAATTTGACGGCAAAAGATGTAATCACGTTGCACAATTTTGCGAAATAAAGAATTTGAATTTGTAGTAGGGAGTCGAGTAGAAAGGCTACTAGAGAAGTGAATGGGAGGCAGGTGGAGAGGCGAGTAGAGAATCCAGTACAGAGTTGAGTAGAGACGAGTAGAGAGTGAAACAGGGATGATTATAGAGGCAAGTAGAAAGTCGAGTAAAGAGTCAAATAGAGAGGCGAGAAGAGTATCTATTAAGCTCTCAATGCTCGACTCTGCGCTAAAATTTACGACACTACGCGATAAGCGACATCCACGCGGGCGAAGCCGCGGGCAACAGCTAGTATCTAATATTATTATAAGAGTTTTTAAGTTTGAGGGTCTGAAAATCATATTTGGCGAAATCTGAGTGTTGCCTACTCTTCAAGGGACTTACAGGCGTGGTAATATAACGTATGTTCACTATACAACTATGTATATTAACTGTTAAAATACGAATCTAAATACTACTAGAGTCATCTTTCGGTGTAAAGCGTGACTATATTTCACATATCCGAGGTCGGTTGTTGGAGATAACAGCCCTCTGCTACTCCAAACTGGCTGCAAGTAACGCAGCGCCTTTCTTATGGCTAAACCTAATAGGAACATGCAATGTTCACTTACCCATTGTGATGTCACCAGCACCTGCAGAACCCTCAAAGGCGTGTCTGTATTGTGAGGTGTGTACGTGTTTGTGTGATGCGTCTGTTTGTGTTACTTGCCCTCAGATGGTTGACTGGTCCTGCACAGTCGACCACGATGCTAATCTGCTCCAAGCATGCCAGCAATCTCTCCAGTAGGTACACCACACACGTGTTAACGAATTACCGTCTCCGGACGTTATTCCACCAGAACCAATTCGGTATACACTCCGCGATCCCGGATATGTATATATTTCACAGTTTTAGTATACCAATTCCCGAAATATTAGTCCCACAAAAATATAATAGTATCCTGCTCCCAGCAGACCATTACTTCTTCTTTCTTTTTCAAAATGGCCTCTTCAGCAAATCGCCGCAACTCCGCCAATATCAAGTTATCAATCGATTATCACGTAAATGTATTATACAGTTATTAATGGCGAGACGCCAATGTCAAGTTTACCAGAGCCACGTTAGCCACGCCAGTAAATTTGTTTCCGTGTGTCCGCCCCCCACGAGATTCAGGTGGAAGATCAGGACGTGTGGTTGGATTTTAGGAGGCCAGCAGACCATTCAACTTCAACTTTTGGTTTATGGCGAGCAGACCATTAAACCCAGTTTTACATAAAGTGACAACTGTCATTCAACTGTCATCGAAACTTATGACTACTTGTTTGGCCTCTAGCCCTTTTAGCTCAAACATCGGTTACAGTTTTTTAAACGTTGTAATCTTGCTTAGTATCAGTAGGGTTTAGCTATCATTCATTGTCATCAAAGAACAACCGTAAAACTGCTATAAAATACAAACAACTATTTTATGTGAGGCCTTTATTTTTTGTCACCAATTCCATTTCTAATGTTGTTGTAAGGTATTTATAAAAATGTTACATGATCATTAATAACTTTTGCTTTAATGTTTTAATTTATATGTAATTTAATGTATAGGTAATATCGGTGTAGTCCACTTAGAGCACCCAGCCGAATAGCACCTGAGCGAATAGCACCTAGCCATGTCCATGAACAGCACCTATCAAAATTTTTGGCACGTGCTATTAGTGGATATTAATTGATGAAACTTGTCATAATTTCAAAACTCAAATAGCTTGAAGTGGAGTTGATCATGTTGAGTTTTGATAAAGGGTATAAGAATCCCTAACTAGCAGATATATATTTTGAACTGTTAAAATAATAGAAGAACGCATCTCAACCAATAAAAATAGTAATAACAATCAAAAAACCACAGTTTGATAATAGGTATCATTATATCTAATTTATGAAACTTGTCATGATTTCAAAAGTCAAATCGCTTGGATTGAAGTTGATCTCGAAGCAAATACATTGATCAGATTGGTGGTGTTTTGATAAAGGGTATAAGGATCCCAAACTAGCAAATATATATTTTGAGCGGTTAAAATATTTCTTTTTTTGAGAAAGTTGTAAGTTGTAAAGACAACGGATAATAGCGAGTTGTTTTATTTTAATATCAGAGATGGAGCTACAATGGTAAGTGAGGAAGCTTGAAAGTGTATTAGTAGATTATAGTACAAGTGTGTAAAGTTGGTGATTACCGCTGAGGCGATATTGAGACTCGGATCTCAACAACAATAATCATCAGATGGGGGGCTAAAGAGAACCGAAGACGGTAATCAATAATACCCACGTGTATCATACGACGTTTTTATTTAACTTGTGAATAATATAGTACTAAAATAGATATTTACCCTTGCAGTTTTCAAATAGTAAACATTCCATAACGTTATGAACTTCACATCAATTACATCATATACCTATAGGATATTGTACAGTATATGTGTATATATCGGGCTGTATACTGGGTACATACATAGTTTTCTTCATAACTAGTACTTGTAGACCTTTTAATTAATAAATAAGTATAATTTCACCAGTAAAAACGAATTGCGAAACATTTTTGTACTGGCGGACTGGCGGGAATAAAAAAAAATACAATGGCCACAGACTAAAATAATGAGGATTTTCTTTTTGTTTGTCACGTGTAAAAAAAAACTTAAAGTTTTAAACAGAGAGAAAACAAAAGTTAAATTTGAGTAACAGTTTTGTTTATACTTATATATATATGTGTGTGTGTATAACGTACAAGATATATCTATTTAAATACGAAGTTGCATGAAATGAACAAGCAGCCGGCAGGTATATTAATTCATTTGTTCTATTGAACACGATCTTTGTATATCCATTATTTTTAATGCAGCTCATCCTATATAATTTGAAAAAAAAAAAACTTAATCCCACTCGTGATTTAATAACAATCAAAGAACCACATTTCGGTGAGATTATTATCCACGTTATGAGCAAGTGAAATGAAAAGTATTTTATTAGTGAGGCAATTTACAAGCCCTATTTAAATTATTAATAGCTATATAAATTCTAGCACCGAGTTGCAACTGTTGCTTTCAACTTTTTGTCAGGCGCAAGTCCATTTAGTTTTTACCAAAGTCCCGTAAGATCGCCCTAACGGTATAAACCAATAAAGTTAGGACTTCGAGTATTTTAATGTTTATTAGGTCTACCATGCAGTCAAGGGATATAGGTAATTCTTTTAAAAAGTTCTGACTGGATTTTAATGAAACTAAGTAAAAATATTATATAAATTGGCCTATAGGTAGTTATCACATAGGCCAATTTATATAATATTTTTCAAATTTTACAGCCTATATGAACTACATTACTGTGAAGCATCATTTAACTTCGTTCAGTAGTTTTTGTGTAAAAGAGTAACTAACATCTTTACATCCACACATTCAAACTTTCGCGTTTATAAGATTACTGTAATTAGTAAGATCCTCCTAGATAAGTGGCATTTAGTTGGCCGGCGTTATGTGGCGAATATAAGGGATTTGATGTATGTGACAGTCGTTAACGCATGTCAGAAACGTCAAATCCCATACATTCGTCATTCTATTATACCAAACAATGGCCAACGAAATGCCACTTGTTTAGAGGGGTAAAGCAGACTTAATAAAAAAGTAAACCAAATGGATTATTGAAACTAACTTTTCCAGCGAAGACAGCACTCAGACCGGCGCGGCGGCGGGTTGCCATGACACTTTAAACGAAGGGGAAAGGTAAAAGTTCGTGAAGTGTATAGAGACAGAAGTAGATGGTGAACTGTTGTCTTTGTTTACCCCAAAAGGAAAGACGAGAATAAATGTGTATATGTATAGTTCAAGAAAACATCAGTAAAATGCTCATTCCACTCAACAAAAGCGTGCAACAATTTTTTCTAGTACCATAAAAAATTGTCGAAAAGTTTAACAGGTAGAATATAACATTATGGGTGGTAGAAATTTGATGGCACAAATTTGTCACAAATTTCGACCGGGTTAGTACCACCGTGCACTTTTGCGAAAAATCCTCCATAGTAATCCAATCTCGGTTGGATTGCGTTCAGGGGTCAGCAAGTGCATAGCCGGGCAGGGGGGATTGAGGTCGCAGCACGAGTGGGACCGGTGGGTCTTGGCGTAGTCTAGTGGGGGGTGGCGCGGGGCGACGCGCCGAACAGGGAGACCTGTAGAAACGGTGGTGCCGCTGGCCGCCCGCGGCATAGTACAGGGGCCCAACCGGGACTAACCACCCTGGGAGGCTGCCCCACCAGGTCGCGCATAATCCCGATATGGCTCGTCGTGCCGGTTGGTGACCGGACGAGGGAGCCCGGCGACCATACTCGGGGGGGTACGGGGGCCCTTCCGTTCGGCGCGTCGGCTCTCGCCATACCTCACATTCATAGATAAAACCAATATCCCACGCTTTGTCACGCTGTGCTGCGACAACAATCGCCTCTTTTTCACGCCTTCCCTCCTCTTCATCCTCATGGCAGCGCATAATAACAGTAGATTGGTCTACACAGCGGCAAGAAACTCTCCCTCGAGCTCGCTATTTGAGGTGGAGTCCACGAACATCTGTGGGCTCCATACAAACCTCAACGCCGTCCACCAACACCTGGAGACGGCGAAACCAGCAATGCTGTTTCTTACGGAGACACAAATACGCCGCCCTGAGTAAGTAGGTCTACTTACTCTACCCCGGCTATGTCCTTGAGGAGAATTTCCGCGCAAAAGCCGGGGTGTGCGTGTTTGTTAGGGCGGATGTTTGTTGTCGCCGTTTGCGCTGCCTAGAGGACCCATCCTTTTCCACCCTTTGGGTACACATAGACCATGGCTCTACGAGTCAGATCTATGTGTGCCTCTACCGCTCCCATACAGGAGATGCCGAGACAACTCGACTCTTTGAATACCTTAGTCAGGCGGCAGATGATGCGCAGGAGCGGTTTCCGAACGCTGAACTGGTGTTTTTCGGGGATTTTAACGCCCACCACGAGATCTGGTTGGGCTCCGCCAAAACAACCCACGCGGGAAGAGCCGCCCATGCATTTGCTCTGGCGCATGGCCTGACCCAATTGGTACACGAGGTCACTAGGATACCAAAAAGGTCGGACCATGAGCCCTCTTTGCTAGACCTTCTGCTGACGAGTCGCCCGGACCAGTACAGTGTTTCGGTGAGCGCCGCTTTAGGTGAATCCGACCATTGTCTGGTCCGTTCCGAGGTGCCCATTTTAGCGCCCCCACGTCCAGTGCAGGGGAAGCGGCGTCTCTGGCACTACTCGTCAGCGGACTGGGATGGACTGCGTGATTATTTTGCGTCCATCCCGTGGGTTGAACGCTGCTTTGGAGGTAAGAACCCATCTGAGGCCGCAACTGCTGTCGCCGGTGAGATCAGTCTGGGCATGGAATATTATATCCCCTACACTGATGTCGCCGGTGTCCGCAGGGCACGCCCCTGGTTCGGGCGCGAGTGCGCGGAGGCTGTTAATCATAAACAGTCTGCGTACCGCGCTTGGATCAGGGCGCGCGCTACGTGCGATCCCAACGTGGGCCACTTCAAGGCGGCGTACAACAGAGCCACAAAGGCCTGCAAGAGGGCTTATGTCAGAGCGGATGCCCAGCGCATAGCGCGGCTTGGTCAGGAGCTAGTAGAGCATCCCACGGGCAGCCGTGGCTACTGGCGACTGGCCAAAGCCGTGCAAGCCAACTTCTGCCAGCCTTCGCTGCCCCCGCTGCGCAATCCCGATGGATCCCTGGCCCATGAGCCGCAAGAGAAAGCAAATTTGCTGGTTAATCTCTTTGCGGCCAACTCCCGAGTCGATGATTGTGGTATGGAGCCGCCGACACTGCCCGTCAGTGACCATGCAATGCCTGATATTCGTATCAGGCAACGCGATATCCGAGCGGTGTTGCAGTCACTCGATGTCCGGAAAGCCAGTGGTCCGGACGGTATTCCAGCGGTGGTTCTGCAAAAATGTGCAGCGGAGTTGTCTCCAATGCTTGCGCGGCTGTACCGGCTGTCCTACAGCTCTGGTACAGTGCCTTCGGCTTGGAAAGAGGCGAATGTACAGCCGATCCCCAAGAAGGGGGATCGCTCAGACCCAAACAACTATCGACCCATAGCCGTCACCTCAGTGCTGTGCAAGGTGTTCGAGCACATTATCAACAAACAGCTCATGCGTCACCTTGAAGATCACTCCCTAATTAATGACCGGCAATATGGCTTCAGGCCGAAACGGTCAGCGGGTGATCTTCTGGCGTATGTTAACCATATTTGGGGTGAGGCTATGGACAAGCACGGCGAGTCATTGGCAATTAGCCTTGACATCGCCAAAGCTTTCGATAGAGTTTGGCACAAGTCGCTTCTTTCCAAGTTACCAGCCTTTGGTCTGCCTCCTAGACTGTGCGACTGGGTTGCCGGCTTCTTGCAGGAGCGCCGTATTCGCGTCCTTTGTGATGGACGAGCCTCGGAGTTCTTGCAGGTAAATGCCGGCGTACCGCAGGGATCTGTCCTATCGCCAACTCTCTTTCTTCTGCATATCAATGACATGCTGTCGACCGGCAGCATTCATTGCTATGCGGATGATAGCACCCTACACGAGAGTTATCATGGACGTCCTGCGGATAAGCAGACGCATATCGCGAAAAAAAGGCAGCTTCTTGTCACTGAGCTTGACCGGATCCTGAATCACATTTCCCAATGGGGCTCTGAGAACTTGGTCGAGTTCAATGCCAAGAAGACGCAGGCATGTGCGTTTACAGCAAAGGCATCTTCTTTCCTTCCCCTTCCCACTCTTCAGAGCACGCCACTGCCACTGCAGGACAACCTCAATATCCTAGGTATGGATGTTCGCTGCAAACTGAACAACAAAAACTACATCGAGAGTATCATCAAAGCAGCCTCGCGTAAACTCGGAGTCCTGAACAGAGTGAGACGGTTTTTCACGCCGGAGCAACGGTGTCTTCTTTACAAGACACAAATTCGTTCCTGCGTGGAGTACTGCTCGCATCTCTGGGATGGATCCGCAAAGTACTTATTAGATGTTCTCGACAGGTTGCAGCGACGTGCGATCCGCATTATCGGAAATCCTGAGGTCACGAGTACCCTCGAGTCTCTGCAGATGCGTAGAGATGTTGCTTCTTTGGCAGTTTTTTACCGTCTCTACCATGGTGAATGTTCTGAAGAGCTATTCCAATTAGTCCCACCCTCCCCCTTCCTATACAGGACGACACGTGCAGGACTTAGATGTCACCCCTATACGGTGCAGAACATTCCTTCAAGAACCAAGCGGTTCGGTGACTCTTTCCTTTGTCGCACCATTAAGACCTGGAATTCCTTGCCAGCTCACGTGTTTCCCTCTTCCTACAGTCCCGGGTCCTTTAAGCGGGGCGTGAAAAAGCATCTGATGAGGCCGTCAAGCTGAGTGCCACCATTGTTAACATGGCACGTGTACATAATGGTGACCCTCTTTCTTGAGACTTTACCTTCAGCTTACCATCAGGCGAGGTAAAGTCAAATTGACGTGTCCTATTTATAAAAAAAAATAACAAGTTTGGAACTTCAATGAACTAATGGAAAACAGAATCTACTATGAAAAGTGCTATGAAAAGTTAAAAACTTTGGAGTGGTCCACACAACCGGGTTTTGTGATTAAATATTTCTTGTGCACGGTGCAGAGTATAACGCACTGTGCTATTTCGTAGTTACCAGATAGAACCAGATAATGTCCAACCATTCTGTAGCTGGAGATGCCGTTTGAAACAGTATTCTCTAGATAGGAAAAGAGACCTTCCTCTCAGGATTAGGAGGTCACCCGACGGTCCCTCCTGCAACAGCCAAGCTAAGTTAAATCAAGAGGAGTAAAAGAACAGAGCCATTGCTTCAAGCTATAACGATAATGATGACATGAATATTGAAAACATCCTACCTATTGAATCTTTAGAAATACTATTAAGGGTAGTTCATAACATTATTCCATAAAAACCCATATAAACACCCAGTGTCTACATAGAATGCTGGATTTTATAATAAAAACCGGGCCAAGTTGAGAGTAAGCAGACAGTGATAGTTAAGTGCTTAATGTATCCGTAGAGAGGCAGTCGCGTAGCTTGGAAATTGAAATTGCTTAAGGTACGGTCCTGTTAAGAGACATTTTTTATTGATGAAAAAAAAATGTGTACTCATTAGACTAATTAGTAAAAATTAAGACGTGCAATATGTGTGGTATAGAAGGAGCTTTTAAAATGTTCATCAAATGGATTAAACATTGTTCTGCGTTATTTAAAATAGATTGTTTTAATTGTTTTGAAATAAATCTATTTAACGGCTTCTATCCTGATCTGTTTACTATTATTTTATATTATTTACTATTATTTCATTATTTTACTACCATATAGATATACTAAACCCAATACGATTGTTTTTCAGCAGCCATTATTAACCACAGATACTCGCTAAAGAAAAATTGCTATGCGGGATGTTCCGAGAGATCCTGGTTGATGAAATAGAAAAGAAAAACATACTTATTTTACATTTTTGCACCACCAGCTTAAGTTCCAGTCATTATTGAACCTAAGAAATAGAAAAATACAACAAGATCTGATGTAAAGGTGTGTAAAGGTATAAAAACACAAACTTACGATTCCAGTATCACTACATAGTATAAAACAAAGTCGCTTTCTCTGTCCCTATATCCCTTTGTATGCTTAAATATTTAAAACTACGCAACGGATTTCGATGCGGTTTTTTGTAATAGATAGAGTGATTCAAGAGGAAGGTTTATATGTATAATATATGTTTAATATAGTAGAGGGTGCAGCGGGAACGGGATCTGACGTCACGCGGGCGGAAAAATAGTGGCGGTACGAAGTTTGCCGGGTCAGCTAGTAATTGATAAAAATCAATATATTAGCTGAAAATTTTTCATTTATATTTATACAATATACTTTTACAAGGCAGAGATGTTTCTGACCTAAGTAAATATATGGGCAAGCGATGACAAAATGTGCAAAACTCCATACTGGCGTAATAAACTTAATTATTTCCAATCGCTAAACCGCCGTAGCAGAACCCTCCACTAAACAAAGTCTGCTTTATGAGAGTTATTCAGTTTTAATATTTTACCAGCGAAATAAGCTCTAATGGCGAACGGTTATGATAAAAACCTTTCATTAGAATGTTTAAACGTTTCTCTGTTATTATTTGACTCTTTTCATATACTCTGTTGGAGGAGACGGAAAAAAAGATAAAAATATAAGTAATCAGTTCGTTGGACGAGGATAAAAACCGATCACAATAGCTAAATAATGATTTTCCGCAAAGACGTAATAATTTTGATATAATATCTATCATTTGTGCTAAAAGAACCCGTGAAACCAATTCAGTCCGAAATCTTTAGAAACCTAGCACCATCTAACTATGCATGAAGATCGTGTTACTAGTAGTCCTGAGATTAACACCTTAGAACCTCTACAGTTGCGTAAAATTGTTACCCCTCTAGCTGTACTTTACCGCATCTAAAGCTACAACTATACGGGAGAGCTCTTTCAACTAATCCCAGCATCTCACTTCTCATCCAGAACCAAACGTAGGTATTGGTCGGTGGTGTCACCTACATACGAAAGAAATAAAACCGTCCCGAATCAAGATTCAGCGTTTCCTTTCTGTCAGTCACACGAGAATGTGTTATTTTTCTACAATTCTAAGAGCGGGGCGGGAAAACGCCTCTGTTGAGGCCGTCAAGAACCAACAGTTTAAGATCATCTGCATCTGGAATGGAGGCCCGTATCTTCTGGACTAGACCCTAGCTTCTTTTTATCCAGCAGCACGCAGTTAATTGACGGATTGAATGTAAAAATAACCTGTACTGGGCTCAGCATATTACGACGGATATCCACGGTGCGAGGTTTCACGGATGTGGATGCAGACACGGACGTATTTACTACACTACAAACGTGTCTGCAGTATCACGGACAAGCCTCTTTCCACGGTGCGTAGTCCGTGAAATTGCGCACGCCTCTGTAAAGTCGCGAATCGTGGAAAGCGGCTCTTGCAGGATCATTTTTCAAAGTGTCTATATAACCTTATAGAGCAAGTAATGTATATTGCGAAAATTGTAATAAATATGTAAACAGAATGGAAGCGAAAGTCTATTAAGTAGGTATTGAAGGAATCCTCAATACTGAAGTAAATTGCTTACCTTACAAATTGCTTCAGAATTCCCTTGTAGGTGTACATAGCGGTGTCGTGTTTTTTTTTAATACTACATTTCATTGATCATCAATAATATTATGCAGTATTTATACTATTATAAAATAGTAAATAAGTTGGGTCCGTACGTTTCGGATGTTAAAATAAACTTGGGTAATGTTTAATGAAATTAAAAAGCAATTGAAGTATGCTAATTGGGTATTTGCCTGTAGTTTAAATAAATTACTTATCTGCACGTAATTAATTAAGAATAGTAAAATAGTGAAAACAGTCGCGTCGGCTCTTATTTTATCGGTCATATTTAGTTCTAGTCATTCCCCCATTGCAGCCTTTAATAGTAAATGATTCGACCATTGAATATGACGTCACAAATATGT
Source organism: Eilema caniola (assembly GCA_949126895.1). Classification (NCBI taxonomy): domain Eukaryota; kingdom Metazoa; phylum Arthropoda; class Insecta; order Lepidoptera; family Erebidae; genus Eilema; species Eilema caniola. The sequence goes on along the minus strand of OX421460.1, from coordinate 5,594,432 downwards.
TTTTTGATACAATTTTCCTAATATCTGACCGTTTTGACGTTTAGTAAAAGTAATCTTTTTTTATACCACTTAGGTGGCAGACAAGCACACGGCCCACCTGATGGAAAGGGGCGAGACAACACCAGGGGCATCACACTGGTGCTGCCGGCCCCGTTAGAACAGATAAATAAATAAATAAATAAATATTCCACAACATTTCACACAACGCTATCTAGACCCATGGTAGAAAATAGGACTGTCAGTTTAGATGATAAAGCAAGACAAACCTTAGATTTTTCCACTGACAGTACAAAACCTCTCCACTGAGCTTTGGCTACCCTACTTACTGCCGGGTACACAACACAGGGTTATTATTACCGTGGTTTTCTGTAAGGCGGAAGTACTTCCCGGACTTCTCAATTGAACGGGAAACTGACTGACTAATTTAACTAGTCAGTCAAATACCCAATTACTCCTATCGATAGGTCGTAAGAATATCGGTAGACGTCTCCACCGCCGCCCCGAAATGTTTGTATCATAGTATTTCGAATATCTAAGACGTGTCCATAATATTGCTCAATAAGAAGAAATTACCCGAAAAGTGCGTATAGGAAAATATCAAATATAAAGGAGTTGTCCAGGTATTTCTTCCTCCTTGAATTATATTCCCGGGGGTGGATACGGTAGCCAGAGCTCACTGGAGGGTTTTTGTGGTGGGAATGAGTCAGTGGGAAACCTATCAGTGGGAAGACCTAGTTCCTGCTTTGTCTTTTATGCTGACGGTGTTTTGGTACAGGGTGTGACTCCCCTCCTGGTGTTGCACAGTTTATAGGCCAAAGTAACCACTTTCCATCAGGTGGGCCATGTGCTTGCCTGCCACCTCAGTTGTATACAAAAAATAGCTCAAATGATCAGATTATTCCACCTGAAAGTAACTGGTCATTGGTATAATTATTAAGCAATTTTTAAAACTTTGTGTTGCATTTCAGTCTTTTGATAGTTGGTTGTGACATTAAAATAGTAGTACAGATTTGAAAGAAAAATGAGGTATCAACATAGCATATCTAGATCCTATAATAACACAAAGAAAGCTATCAGATAACACATATCAGTTTCGTTGCAAATTAAAAAGGTAACCAGTTCAATTTGTTGACAAACATAACCGTAATAGATAAATGACTTACCTTATATTATATCATTCAGGAAGTCTATACTTATGAATATCATAAAGTGAAAAGGTATGTTTGTTTGTAATCGATCCACTAAAAACTACTGGACTATTCAAACGAATGCGTAATATAGAAAATTGAAGATATACATACGTCGATGAAACTGCAATACTTACCAATATTAGAAATGAAAAAAAAAGATGGGTTGCACTCTGGGAGTGCCGGCAGAAGTGAAAACTTTTTCTTTCTCTCTTTCTTCGTTATATACATAGCAAAAGATAAAAAGAACATACCATACCATTCCATACCATACTATACCTATAATATAGCGCCAATCATAGAACCTATCACTAATTTTCTGCTAATTTTCTGTCAGAAGAAATTAATAAATTACAAAAAGAAAAAATAATCACAAAAAGTTATAAATTACAAAAAGAAAAAATAATCACAAGAAGTTAAAAATTACAAATAGAAAAAATAATCACAAAAGTGTCAGAAGGCCAGTTTGAACCCGGTACTATCTGAAACCATAAGGACTTACAGTCCAAGCGCTACGAAGCTATTTATCGTATTTTTCAAAATAGATAATCTGTAGCTAATATTGTATGACGTCAGTCGTCGGTTACGGTCCAAAGGTCAAGCGATCCTGACGTGAGCTTAACACTTTTTACCCATCCAACGCCGCTAAAGAAGTTTTCACTTCAAAAAAATCTCTGCTTGCCTGTCTGTTATGCTTTCATGGTCAAAATACTGAAGAAATTTTATATTTATCTACATATAGTAGAGTTTGGGAAGGAACATAGGATACGTTAGCCGCGATACTCGCGATATACATCCGTGCAGGTCGCAGTGTAGATAGAAAGTACATTACTCATTTAATAAATACACATAGGTGTAAAATATGTAGTAAGCAAATATAAGTATAAACAATTGTGCAATCACACCTCTATACTTGTCGCACAATACCAAAATACTATATGAATGACTGATAAGCTAAATCAGAATAAACTAACACTAATTGAACTCAAAACCCGCATTTTTAATGTTATGAACATAAAAGAAAATAAATCGGTCACCAGATAAAAAAATCATTTATTAACCACCTTCTAAAGCAAAATGTTAAAGTTAGAACGACGGTAGTTAAGAAACCAGTCGCCCCTGACCAAAGCGAAATATCTAATTCACATACTACATATATTATTGGTATTCGCCAAACTGTTGATAAGACCATAGTGATCCCAGGTAAGTACACTATGAACATTATTGCACACAGTCATCATAATAACAATAGCGGTTTAAAAAGGTCCATTTTTTATTTTTTTGTTGAATTTTCTGGAAATGACTGTCGTCTGATCGTCCAGTCTGATAGAAAGCCTACTCCAGAACCTAAGCCACCAATCACGAAGTATGTCGGCTTACAGGTAACATTGATCTGGGCATAAGAAGCTCTTGATAGGGCCCTCTTATAGGGCTCTCTTTTAGAGACACTACAAAGAAAGTAAACAAACATACTATAAGTGAAAAAATATACATTAGCATATTTGGTCTTCTTTACCACCAATGTATGGCACATTTTTTTTAATACAACTGAGGTGGCAGACAAACATACGGCCCACCTGATGGTAAGTGTTTACCGTGACCTATGGAAGTGTGCAACACCAGGGGAGTCACACTCGTGCTGCCGACGCTATAAACACAGAGAGTTTGTGTGCCGACAGTGTAGAAGATAAAATAGGAATAGCCCATGGTCTTCCCACTGACAGCACAAAACCACTCCAGTGAGCTCCGCTACCCAACTCACCCCCAGGAACACAACATGAGGTTATTATGGCCGTGGTATTCTGCAGGGCGAAGGTACTTTCCCAGTCGGACTGCTCAATTGGACGGGAATATCGTAGTAGTATCGTAGTTGAGTGCCTCCCTCCTACATAGAACGCATAAACGAAATTAAATGCATTTTTTCATTTTCTATGTTAATTATCTAGATTTAGACCATTGATATACGATTTATATTTTGGTATTTCTCAATCTAAACAATACAGTGTTTTTCAGGATTTTCTATCTTTGTAGACTTTCGGACTGAATTTTTACCAAAACAATGTTAGTCCTCACAACCTGTATTCTGCTCGTCGTTTCGTTGAACGTGGTACCCAATGAAGTCAAAGCTCATATCGTGAACGGAGAACAGCTTTATCCTACGAATGAGCTTAATTGTAAGTAGTTAAAAGTCAAGGTTTCACATTTACATCAAATTGTGCCTCTTTTCCATTAGGGTAGACGCAGACATCTTTCCATTGATTGCGATCTTGGCATATATCCGATGCTTCTAGCACTTTATTATATTCTAATTAACGACTTAAATTGCTTACTTGTAGAGTTTAATCGCCGCAGTTTAACTAAGAAGTCAGAGGTAACACATTAATCTCGGTTGCATTCAAAAGCTTGCGATTTGGAGCCCAGAGTGCGTTCTGCCGCTTACCCTATCCATATGGATAGGTTTATATAGTCTTTAAAGGGAGTCTGAAACAGCACTCCAAAGCGTCCGTCCATCAGCATGTGTACAGGCTTGCAGATGAAATAGGCTTAGACTGCGATGTTTACCCAAACTAGCTTACAAGCTACACAGTGCACACATGACCATAACTGATTTATTTTTAAAATTACACAGGGTTCATAACTAGGGAAATGTGGCAGGCGCAAAAATACAATGGTACAAAGATAGAAGATGAATACCTTCCTTCGAAGATTGTTATTATTGCTCATACAGTCAGACCAAAATGCTACTCGCTTAAACAATGTTCTGCTCAAATGAGAAGTATACAATCAGAGTATGGTTTTCCGTAAGTGTTGTGACTACTGTTTTAGTGTTATGATAATAAATATTATTTTCATATTTATCATCTTAGTCTTGCGTTTCGATTGCATCCGAGACCGAATTCTTCATCTCCGAGCAGGGGTTCATTTTCCTGCTTTTCTTTCTCCACATCACATGATCTTGGGCATCCATTGTAGTGAGATCAATAATCCCTTACGACGTCTAACTAATACTTTTTGGGTTACCCTGAAGTGGCATGGCCAGACATTCTAGCCAGCTTGCCCAGAGGTTATCCTAAGATCAATGAATTAGCATATTATAACAGTCCACTACTGGACATAGACCTCTCCCAATGTTCACCATGTCATATCCTCTGCCATCCAGCTATACATCTTAACCAAACCAAATAACGTGAAAGCTTATTAGGATGGACGGATGTATGTTTGTGAGTGTGAATGTGTGTAACCCTTTCACGCAACAGCTGGTAGTCTGACTGACTGACAAAAGGGACTTTATAGGTAATATGTAGAGAGAAAAAATGGATAAATAATAATGTTTTCTTTTTAATATTAGATACAACTTTGTAATCGGTAACGACGGTAGGGTATACGAGGGCCGTGGTTGGAATACAGTTGGCGCACATTCACTTGGTTATAACTTCTGTTCAATAGGCTTGGCATTTACTGGTAAGTCTAGTACTTCAAATGTATATTTTTAAAGAATATTAGCAACCGAAATTATCGAAAATTACTAACATTCCCTCTAGCCCCTCTAACTAAGCTTTGCTTTGCTAGGAGTGGGTTCACGTCGGTAGTGTAATGGTCAGGATTCGAACCTGGGATCTCTCGATCGTAGGACCGACTCCTTAACCACTAAGCTACCGACTCTTATTTTTTATGATCTTTATTGTACACCAGTAATTTACAGTACCTACAATTCTACATGTTTGAAAAATGTTTTGAAATATGTAAAAATGACGGCCTTATCGCTGCATGCGATCTCTTCCAGGCAACCTGATAAGATACGATCTGCTATGATGAACTTTTAGCAACAAACTTGGACACATTATAGACTATTATAAAATTGCAAATTAGTTGTGTCTATAGGTTCCCGTTACTACGTTTCCAACTCATTTAGCTAAAACGGCTTTCCCGATACGAGGGCGACTACCGCTTGACCTCGCACCCCTAAGAAAATAAGTCTACACCAGAGCCTCATAGAATGTCCAACCTGATGCTTATAACCAGGGAGTCTTCAAGACCAGAGTGAATAGTTGACCTCTAGGTGTGTGCCTCCGCAAACATGTCTGAAGCGCTACAGAAGCGGGGCAGCCCCAACACTGCTCTGAATGCGTTGTTATATAGTATTTGAAGAGCGCTGTAGCTAGCTCGCGAATACCTCGCCCAAAGGCTGGACGTGTACAATACTGTACATAATACACATAACAGTACTTTAAATTTTTTGCTACAGGTGATTATAGGACAGATAAAGTGACAGCACTCCAACAATTGAGAGCTCAACTGCTATTTGCACAAGAAGTTAAGCTTGGTTACCTTCACACCGGCTACCACGTGGTCGGACATAGTGACTTACGACCAACTGAAAGCCCAGGTACCAATCTTTATGATGTCATACGCAAGTGGCCCAGGTACGATCGTGAAAACAGGTACAAGGATCGCACCTGCAGCCAGATTCACGGACTATCCTAGAAGTGAATGATGGAATGGTTGAAACACATTGTAATAAATTATAAGTTTTGATTAATTAAATAATTATAAGTTATATTTTAAACATTTTTAAGGCAAAGACATTGTGATTTTTATTATTATAATTATATTAGGGTATTGTACAAACAAATAAATATACAATATTTTATATTAATATCTAGTTTTTATTTTGATTATCTGGCTTACCTATACTTATCGACGATAAACTGCGGTTAGAGAATACCCTTGTTTTATTCCTATATTCACTTACTTCTGTATTATTGAATTATTTTTAGATCACGTTGTACCAATCTATATTATTAAACAGAATAGAATAAGAAGATTTAGAATATGATATATGAGAGATAACAAACAGGTCACTTTAGCAAACCCAGCCAACATTCTTGTGCCCCTAGCCAACATTATCTACAATACTTTATTGGAATAAGTATGCCTAAAACTGGTATACTGTCTCGACCAAAGTAAATTACCCGTGAAAACACTTACACTTAAAGCGTCACTAAAATTACAGACGCCTGGCCCCTTAATGTGAGTACCAAACAGTTTCCTAACTGCGCGTTGGTAATACCCGACACTTTTAAGTTGGTCTAGTTTTCTTTCAGTTATATCTTTTATACTAACCAATTGACATCTACCGTCTTCTCACGTTACGAGGACGTTTGGAGCCCAATGGCATTCAGAATAACGTCCCTGCAAAATTTCAACAAACGGTGCGTGAAATTTATGCTAAGCTAACTGATTATATACGTAATTGTTTATTACTGACTATATACTATTTACGTATTACTTTTTAACAGTATAGACGTAATGGTTCGAAATGCTAAAACAACGTGGCACATAAATATACTGCTTAGCAGATATATTGTGGTAAATATTACCTATATACAATATTCAGCGAGGAAGATTTTGACCTTTCCTGGAGGAGAAGTACTCTAAATATTGGAGATAGCGAATGTCTTTGAAAGAAAACATTCCTTTATTTTTATAAAGAAACAAAACTGCATTCCAAGATTTTTGATAACTTGCTTGCTACACCCGGTAATCGAACCGAATAAAATCCGAAAAAGTAACATCCTGTATTGTTATGGTATCAATCGATAGTGTCAATCATAAGAAACAAATCTCTCTAACAAACATGGTGAATTAAATGAAAGAAAGTCCATAACATCTTAACTTATAAATTAAACACCAGCAGATGCAGCATTTTTACTCATTATTACAGTACTAAACTAAAGCCAAATATTTACTTAAATGAGTACTAAATGACTGAACTTTGTTTGCGGTTTAGAATGTAACTTTATTGGGTAACTGCATGAGATATATAGGTAGGGTAGGCAGTAATTTAGGGTGCTATCTCCAGTATTTAGTGTAGTTCCCTTCCAGGTCAGGTCAAAATCTTCCAACCTTCATATATGTAAAAGATTCTTGCAGGGTCGGCAGCACGAGTATGAACACCCTGGTATTGCTCAATCACGTTCATCGCATCGTAACCGCTTCCTATCTGGGGGGCCATGTGCTTGTCTATCACCTAAGTGATATAAAAGCTGGGTAGTTATATAACAATAATTAATGTCTTAAGACTTTATTGACCGTGATCTTTAATTTTCAAGCATATTATCACACAATAACATATTATTGTTGTAAGATATAGGCACGACCCATGATAAACTTTTTGATAGTGATGACTTGAATGTAACTTTATCGGGTAACTGCATGAGATATATAGGTAGGGTAGGCAGTAATTTAGGGTAGTTCCCTTCCAGGTCAGGTCAAAATCTTCCACCCTTCATATATGTAAACGATTCTTGCAGGGTCGGCAGCACGAGTATGAACACCCTGGTGTTGCACAATCATGTTCATCGCACCGTAACCGCTTCCCATTTGGGGGGCCATGTGCTTGTCTACTACCTAAGTGATATAAAAGCTGGGTAGTTATATAACAGTAATGTCTTAAGATTATATTGACCGTGATCTTTAATTTTCAAGCATATTATCACACAATAACATATTATTGTTGTAAGATATAGGCACGACCCGTGATAAACTTTTTGATAGTGATGACTTGAAGTTAAACAATATAATACAAAAATAATCCATAGAACACACATTATGTAGTTAGCCGTGCGGTAGAGACGAGGCCAGTCATCAACAAGAATTTTCACATCGAATCGAAAAAAATATCGGGCGTTTTCTTTTTGTTTTTGAAGTACTCCTAGGTGAACTTTTGTGAGATGATGTGTTGTTTTATTTTCTCTAGTTTTAAAGGAAATATTAGGAACAGTACGAAAGTGGCATTTGTAATAAAGATCTGCAACTTGTTCATGATATGCATGATTGTAGTACAAGCATGGTGAACAAGCGTTTGATGACGATGGCTGTATGATTTATGTGCACCCAAAAAGTGCGTGAACTGCTACAACTTGCTTTTCGTTTGAAAAAGAATGACAGAATCTTGTTAAATTATTAAATGAGGTAACCCAAGAATAGGCGTGTATATTGTCCAAAATGTAAATTTTCGCTTTCCGTCCGCCCGGCTCCGTCTAACTAAAAGGAAACCATATTAAAATCCATTCAGTAGTTTTACAATTATATAATAGAACAGAATCTATATTTAAAAACTACATCATATACATATACCTCTCTAGATACATCTATATATCTATACAATAGATATTAGATACATAGATGGTGATACAATAGAATCTGTCGTCTATTGTTTGACAGACAAGATTTCGAGACATATTTAATTTATGTTTATCCTAATCTGTTTTATGTTTATTTATTTCAGATTAACCATTATAACCTCGATATTGGATATATAGTTCCGCTAAGATGTCGGTCATCACGATATTTCTAATGCTCCTCGTTTTTTCGACCAACTTACTGAAAAAAGTGGAAGCAGATATCACTGATGCAACGCAGTCTGACATAACGACTGAGGAAGATGATTGTGAGTATATAATTATAATTTAAACTATACTGTCTCAATTATCTGATTTTCTCGGGATCTTTTGCAAATTACACATCTGGTGCAAGATTTACTTTCGGGATTGGGAGATCAGATAATATCACATGTTAGACTGTTTAAAGTTTTACAATATCTTTAAAATCACGAAATAATTGACTGGGCACACTTTACGATTTCAACATTGTGTGCAAATAAGCCAGTAAAAAAAAAACCTTTTATTTCTCAAATATTAATTCTAAAGCTATTACTCATCCCAGTAACCGAAGTATAGGCTAGCGGCATTCAATGGAATACATAAAATAATCGCATAACGATAGACACAATGATTTTATTACGTTAATGACAACCTCATTTTTCTTATTCGAAATTAAAATAATTATTTCTTGTACACAGGGTATGTTACCAGGGAAACCTGGCAGGCGAGAAAATATAATCATACAGAGAAAATGGATGCCTACACACCCTTACGTCTCGTAATCATTCACGATACGTCAACTACTTATTGTAATAGGATTCATACTTGTGCCGCTGAACTTAGAGCATTACAGTCCTATTTCATTAGCATGTTTGATTATGACATTCGGTAAGTGCTCGATATCTTAACTATTATGTAGGTACTCTGTTACATTAATATAGTCTGTTATAAGTTTCCTAACGATAAACATAGATTTTGTAATTTGGCTTTTTTATAACAAAGTAGTTCCCATGAGGTACCCAAGGAGGTCATAAGAATGGGAATAGAAGTTGCCGAGAACGGAAACTGATTCGTCAGAAGAATGTATTTTCACTATTAAATAAGATATATTCGAAAAACCTTTTTAAAAACAATCTTTTTTTTTTTTTTTTCTTGCATTGTCATCCGAACTGAACGTGCATACCAAATTTCAGCTCAATCGGTTGAGGGCAAGTGCCTTAAAATTGAGTTGTAAGATTCCACCCGAACAAACATACATTGCAAGTTAAATAAAAGCTTGTAAAAAGGATGTAATGTATTTCAGATTTAACTTTCTCATTGGTAACGATGGAAGAGTATACGAAGGTCGTGGATGGAATGTAGCTGGATCACATACACCTGGATATAATGGCTGTTCCTTAGGAATAGCATTTATGGGCAAGTAGTAAAATTTCAACTATGTACTACTCTGCCAGAAGGCAAACGAAAGGTAGGACGTCCCTAGTCAAATGGACTCTGATCTAGGAAGAGGCCTATGTCCAGCTGTGCACTGCAATAGGCTTATTGATTATTACTTACCTGTATTAGAATTTTGACTTTTGAACTACCATTTTCTCAATATACATCATTAATTTGATCAGTGTATGTCCTGCGAGGTCGACCCCCTCTGCCTACCCACTGACATGTGACTTGCATGCTTGATATGTCATTCGCTCTTATACTTATTCATTTGTATAAACCACATTACAATATTTTATTTCAGTATTAAGTATAAAATAATTAGTGGGTTTCTATTGTCGTATGTGTAGTGCAAGTATATAATATGTTATGGTGGCACTTCACACGGCTGTTTATGTTTTCTTATTTGTCACTTTTTGTATGGCAATATATTTGACAATCAAAACCAATCTAATTATATCTGTATATTTATTGGTGTACATTTATTGGTGTACAATAAAGAAATATCAATCTATCTATCTAATTTATTAATGTATTACTTGTGAGATATATATCGTTTTCATGCGATTTCCGCTTCAATATATTTATTTAAAAACGTAAAAAAAAATTCATATTGATATAGTCACTATAAAATGTTGTTCGGTTCGATAATTACGTTACAACTTAAGACAGAAGGTCCCTTAAGTAGGGACTGAATTAATTAATAACCGACTTGGTATTACATGGACCTCACAACTTTTTAAGGTAGAACAACTGAGGTAAGACTTTTTTTTTTAACAAGTAGTATAGTTTTTTGGGATAAAATTCACTTAACAAAAACTGTTCACTTTAAAGAGGTGTCACATGTGAATTGACAAATTTTGTCTGCTGTTAAAAGGTACTACTGGCCAATACCAACTTACGTAATTGGTATTGGCCATATTTGTCAAATAGGCAATGAGGCCAATGCTTTACCAAATACACTGTCCACACGTGGTAATTGAATGCCAAACAAGTATGTCAAATACGCAAATATAAATAGCTATTTGAAATGCCACCATAATACTATTCTGCTGTGGATGGCAAGGATAAAGGGACTTCCCCCATGGAATACCATCGCACGCTACACCATACCTACAAAAGTTATCAATCAAGTGTATGAAATATATTATTACTTTATTGAAGTTTTAAAGCAAGTATGCCAACTTTTAAAGTAAATATATTATTATTAATGTTATATTACTACATTACTACTACTTAAGATGCAACTAATGCACCATACATTACGTGCATCTTACTCGTTGAAACATTTAAAAAAAAGAACCAATTCCAATTAGAAAAGAATAGCTACGGATTTTTATTTTCAGGTAGAAATCTAGTAAAGCCGGTAAGAAATTCTTACCGGCTTTACCTGTTGCCTTGTCAACCTGTTGCCTGGTTGTATAAATATAGAAGCAGTATAGTATAATCAACAAATCCGTGAACTGAAGAAGGCTGCCACATTTCCTTCAATAATGTCAAATCGTGCTAAATTGTCTTTGATTTGCAAAGCATTCTGATAGAGATAAACATAGTTCTTACTTTCGTCATTTCACAGATTTTCAATGATTTTTTTTCAATGTAGAAGTATCTTCATGTGCTCATTTACATACATACATACAGTCATGCCTTTTTCCCAGTAGGGTAGATTGATAGGCAGTTTAGTTGGTAGGTTGGTAGGTTGGTGGCTTTTTTTAAACTTTGATCTTAATTTATAGTTTAAGATTGTATAATTTGATTTATTTTTTACTTCAGGTGAATACAGACTTTTTGCAGGGAGTAACTCCCACGCACAAGTAACGGAACTGCAGCGACAGAGAGTTCGTAAGCTTTTTGAAGTAGGTGTCAAACTGGGATACCTCCATACCAATTTCCACGTGCTTGGGGCGAGGGATCTACACGACAGCAATTCTCCAGGTGCTGATCTTCACACAGAAATCCGAAAGTGGTCCAATTATGATCTTGAAAATCATTATAGGAATCGGACCTGCGACCAGATACAGGAGCTATTCAAGGAATAAACTTCCATCTTGATACGCCTCCCCATAACGCCAAAGGGTAAATATAGCCCTATTGCTGTAACTCCACTGTCCGTCTGTCTGTCTGTCACCAAGTTGTATCTCATGAACCGTGATAGCTAGACAGTTGAAATTGTGACAGATTTTGTATTACTGCTACCTTTACAAAAACTAATACTAAAAATAGACTAGAATAAATAGTTAAGGGGGCTAAAGTTATAAAGTTGTATTTTTGTAATTTGAAAGAAATATAAATAGAAATAAATGTTGAAATAAATAAAACAATAGAGTTATATTAATTTGGTGTTTTTAGTTACTTTAGTCCTGACGTTTCGATTACTTTTGAGAAAACCTCAATGGTGATCATCTTAATGTCTTGAAGTATACTGTTAAGTGTCTCAAAGTATCACAACATGAATATGTGTTCGTTCATGCATTAAAAATTATACAAATAGCCAATATTTTTATCTGCATAACATTTTATTATCTATCCTCTTTTTTCCTATAGGGTACCGGAGTTAGGTTGGCGCTATATGGTGCCTTTGGCAGGTACCCTATTGGACAATTTGCATTGACATCTCTCGCCCTCGCTTCTCGCTACGAATGTAGCAGAAACATTTTGTTACTATCCCCGATAATATATCACTAATGAAAATAATGTGCACATACATGTACATAACATTAACGAAACGTGCTAACCCGAAAGCAATTGTCATTATTATAATCGAAAATACATGTATTATTTGCATTATTACTGAAACAGCTTTTTTCACAATAATATTTACACAATAATAAAGTATTATCACCGGACATACAGCCCCGATAAACTTAATAAAAATGTTAAATAACTGTAACATTTAAAAATAAGTCGTATGTCTAACTAATAGAATTTAATATAACTAACCTTCTCATGGATGAGTAACAGAGGATACAAAAGGCTTATTACCGCCGTCATATGTAAAACTTGGAAGTGTCGAGTCGGACTGCCGACAGTGAAGCCAGTCGCCCACTGACCACTCTCTGACCATAAAATGAACGCTAAACAGACTAAGTACCTAGTGTTTAGAGTGCACTCATAAAATTTACAGTTTCTTGACAAAATCGAAAATATACAAGGTGAGAAATCTATATTATTCTTTTTATGTATATATTTATTAGTATTGCTTTTTATTATATATTACGTTATAATTATTGAAATTAAAATGTCACTATGAATAATTAGTGTAATCACTTTGGTTAAATTTTAATTTGTTAAATTTGGTAAAATTACTGTCGTGCCTATTTAATTTAATTAAAATATATACAAAATTAATTCGTTAAAAAAATATTTATTTAAAAATTAAACTAAAAAATAAAATCTTTATTATAAACAAAAGTAATATAAATCGTAGACAAAATTGGTTCGATGATGACGCCACTAGGTGGATTGTTCCAAGTTAAAATAATCAATAAGTAATAATAAAATTCAATAATAAAATCCTGAAATAAAATAAAATAATAAAATTCGAGTGCATGCAATTGATTGCGGGTGTATGTGTATGAATATTGACTGTGTATGTGTGTATCTGGTAGTGTGTCATACATTTTATTAGTCACAATAATAATAATGTTTGTTAATTCATCCTTAATTTGGAAGTGGATAAATTACGCTGATTTTAATTATTTAATGATTTAGTCATCTTCATACGAGCGATTATCCCGGTTACATACAAAGCTTGCATTTTAGAACCCGGGAAAACTATTTGTTGATGATTGGAATTAGACGACGAGAGGAAAAGCAACACCACATAACCTGACAATCAATAGGTGTATATGATCACAGGCGTAGCTTAATAAATATAATTGGCGTCACTAATTTTACCGCATTCTACATTCAATTTCACATTATTATATAGATCTTAGATTCATCCTGTTTCGTGAAACTCCACCGCAATTTCGCCAAAGTCAGCCAGGGATAACTCAGTGATGAGGTCCTAGATCCTGTGGAGCTTCTGGTAATAACCGAGTAAGTTAGTTAGCACATTGCAAATTTAAACAATACTAACCAGGTCAATCTTAAGATGGGTGACTATTCTTGAGATCTATCCGTGCCCCGGAGAATACGTTAAGCATTCGGTATCAGTTACTATACGAACATCTGTAGCATTCATTAGTGTAGCTGGAACCCTTCCAAATGCGATAACGTGGTCATACTACAGAACGGCGATATCACCTGTGAGTCTTGTGGATATGAAAATATTAGGCATTTGTTCATTGAGCTTCTTGCTGGTCTCTTTTCAGTAGAACCAACTTACCGAACCAGCGAAAGAATCATTTTCAAATGATTTATTTACTTAATTTAATATTATATTAGTAATTTCTTTACATGACTGTAAAATTTTGACGTTCATAATGTGGTCTTTATGTGCCTAAACTGAATAAACGAAATTGATTCTTTGATTGATTCTTTGATTTCGGCCGTTTCGTAGACTAAAAGTCGACTAAGTTGTGAAAAGACTCGAAGGAGGAGGACTTAGTGGCAGGAATTAGGGAAAAGTTATTGATAAACAGCAATAAGTTTACTACCTATTACCACAGTCTTATTATTTCTCACAGTCGGTCGGGTCGACTCGGTGCTTGCGCGAATGTACTATGAGGTGCGCCAACTAGATGACCATAGGCATTCCAAAATTAAAGTGCCTTTTGTTTTGACAACCATGACCTTTGATTGATTTTTTTGTGCATTAAGAAGTCGAACTACTGGTAGGCTTATAGATAGTAATACTGTGCTATTACGTAAGATCAACTACTTCGGGTCAGAATGGGAGAAAATAAAAGAGATTAGAGCTATAATGTTGCCGCCAAATAGCTTGATCAGCCTTTTCATTAACTACCTAGGATGTTTACTGAACGGTGCCGTTCAATTAACGGCCTGAATGGTGTTCAGCCTTTTAATTAAACGGCTAGGCAAATAGCTTGGATCGAAGACGTTTAACGACTTGCCTAGCCATTTAATTAAACAGTTAGAAGAATGACTTATTTTTTCATGGTTAAAAAAAATTACCACGAAGGCACAGTAACCTGCTATCACAACACACCTATTACTAATTTTCTGTGAATATACCTCTGTCTTCCCCCTTTGGGGATTTACAGGTGTAAGTATATGTATGTATGTATGTAATTTTCTATCTTATTTCGAGGTCGTGCCCCATCTTACGATTGGCCTAAGCATTAACCAGCCAGGTTATTAAATGATGTAATAAACGAGACGGCTGAATATCATTCAGGCCGGTAATAGAATATCGCCGTTTAGTTAACTGCCTAGGCAGTTATTTGGACGGCTGATTAAGCTAATTGGCGGCGACATTTATATCCTTTTTCTCTCCTTGGACACAAACTTTTAATACGTTATGGTAGGTCCACATATACAGTTGAAAAGTAAGTTGCGTTTATTAACCTCTGCCTAACGTTTTTGGAATAACAGGCGTGACTATAATATATGTAATTATCAATTATATCTAAAAATGTTATCTTAAATTGCTATTACGCTAAAATAATTTAAATATAACTGAAAACGGAATGCCAGATTTACTTACGTAATAACTTTCACAATTGGTTCTATAAACATTCGTGCCGGTTGCAGTTTTGGTTTTTTATTCTTGATGCTGTTAGTGCTGGGACCTTTATCTATATAAACCGACTTGAATAAAAGAATATTATCTAATCCACACATATGTATGGAGTTACTTTACATTATTGTAATAAACACTTCCAAGCCAAGAAAAATTAAGTGTATTTGATAACGCATTTTTTCTCTAAAGCATTATTTGAATTTTGACCGTAACTTCCTCTTCTTCTTCATCCTGGCGTTTATCCCAGTCGCATCCGAAGCTATCAACTTGGAGTTTGGGGTCCGCTTTTACCAGTCCAACTGCGGATTTGGCTAAACTTCGACATTTTCTGCGAAGCGACTGCCATCTGACCTCCACACCCAAAGGCGATATCGAAGCATTGCAGCTAGACTAGTTGTTGAATTTTTGGGGGCTCCAACTAACCGTAACGACTGCCATAGATGTTTGTATGTCAACCGGGACCGACGGCTCAACTTGCTCTCCGAGGCACTACCAGACCAATGCAAAAACCCATATTAATGCATACAAATATTTGTACTGAGCGGGGATCGAACCCGCGCCTCCTGCACAACGGCCGCGGCTACGCTACGGAGGCTGTACCGACTTTTTTTGACCGTAACTTATATAGTAGCATTTTTCAGTTTAGCTTAAGAAATAATGTGAGTTTCATGAAGGTAACCCCGGACTCTAAAACGTTAGCTCCAAGGAAAACCTAGGTGAATGACGCTGATATGAGGATGCAGAGATTTTCGACCTGCAATCGTCCTTTAGTTTAGTTGGAGATTCTATTAACAATATCTCTTTTTCAGACTTACCATTATACTGCCGTACAAGGATACTTTGAACCGATACGATGTCGGTTCAAACGATATTACTTTTGTTTATTACTTGCTTCAATAAGATGCCTAGAAGCATGGCATCTGATGATTGTAAGTACTGTAACATAACACAATAACTTTAGCAATAGTTACCCGTAATTACCATACTGATAGCTACTGCTAACTAGGCTGGGTTGAGTGGAATGCCGCCACCTTTGTAAGATAGTAATGCTCGCTAATGAAACGATGGAAAATGACAGGACAGATCAAGCATTCTCCCTAAATCTTACATGTTATTGATAAATACTATTTAATACCTAGCATAGACTTTGTGTTTTGTGGAAGTCGGTAAAATACGCGAAAACTCAAGTTTCGGTTTTTCCACCGCGTAATCTCTACAAGTCTTAAAGACTTCTAAAGAAAACCGCATCAAAATTCGTTCAGTATTTCCAAAACAATTAAATTTAATTTCCAATAATAATAATTTAATGAAGCAAAGTAGAGGTAATCAAGTCAATTTATATAGAAAAATATGTAATGTTTATTCACAGGGTTTACAACAAGACAGATGTGGCAGGCAAGAAACCTCACAGACAGGACTGATGCTTATAAGCCTTTGCGTCTCGTCATAGTGACTCATACCGCGACCCCAGACTGCACGGTCACAACTTGCGCCTCTGAAATGAGATCAATGCAGTCACATTATATTGACTCCTATAATTATGATATCCCGTAAGTATTTTCAGTACTAACTTTTAATTCCATGATATACAATAACGTTAACGCGAATGTACGCCATCGTGACATAGGTAGGGCCACCTACTGTGACTACGGCCGGTGCAACTTTGTCAAAATGTCAGGTAATTTATAAGTATGTATGTACCTATACCATGGCCGCATTAATTCCCGTTAACATTATTGAACATTTCAGTAATTGAATTATTCTTACAATGTACTAGCTGCGCGCCCGCAACCGAAGTATTTTATTTCTCATGTGAACCTTCTCTTAATATTAAATAATTTTAAGTCTTAATTATAAATTCAGCGATTTATTTTTTATGTCATGTTTGTTTTGGTTGTTTATCTAGCTGCGCGGCTTGGCTTCGCCCAGTGTATTTATAGTTTTCTTGCATACAAACATTGTCTTGAATCACAAAAATAAAACAAATAAACATACAGACTAAAGATCTGGTAATTTTACCAAATCCTAACTAAATTAAGTATAGCGCCTCCTAGTAGAGGGTTTGAGAACTACAGTGGTAACAGTAACGGGAACAGGAACAGTGTCGCGAGGTCAACGGTTTTCCCAATTTTAGAAAATGCCCAACTTCTTTAGAGATATTTTGGCATTTCAAGTTTCGCGCATACCTACATACATTTTGCCGCATAGCCTGACCAAATTACGTCGGGATCTCCACTGTAGAGGAATAGGAAAAGATGTTCCTTCAACATAAATGGATGGTCCACTTACCAGATAAGGTGATCGCACTTCTCTGCTTCGATTTAGGATCTAAAGTTCTGTAGTAATTCAGCACAAGAATGCGTTGGCTAATCACTACATTTCACTACATTATGATCACACCTTAATGGCTCTATGGGGCCCTATTAACATTCCGAGCCCCAGATAACCTCATCTTATTACAGCTGGTGAACTTATGGTAAGTCATGCGATAGTAGTTTCTGGAAAGGCCGGTCTGGGGTATTGCTCCAAAGTGCAAACATTAGATGCAACAGGACTGGACATTTATATAATTATAATAATTACATACAGTGAGACTAAAATACGGTTAGGTTATAAGAAATAGTGACTGGCCGTAGTTTCTGTAATAATATATTATATTCATTATAATAAATTAGTTTTATAACAGCAAGCCGATAAACCACTGTTTTGTGGTATTATTGTTATTTTACCATTATTTTTCCTACTACCGACTTGTTGAATCACTTAACATGTATTATGACGTCACTACTTGTTCCTAATTGCAACAATAGAATTAACAAAGCATACATCATGGATGTAGAAAATATACGGCTAGACGTCGGAACGTCGACTCAAGCGCAAATATGTCGGCAATGGGGATGCCGACGCAAAACTAATTGTAGATGGCAGAAGCATATGACCAAACAACAATAGCAAACTCAAAGCTGTCAGATTTGAAGAGACAAACTATACTCTTTGAGACAAACAATGAAATCCATGTAGATGACAGCTAACATTGGCCATTACGAGGCGCCCTCTGTAGGGATAAAAGCGCAGTCGGCATTCCCATTGAGCTTGTAGTAGTGAATTGCTATATTGTCATTTACGGAATATTTCATTTTAATTTTATCTTATTCTTTAAGTAAATAGAACTCTAATATTGAGATGATACTGGCAGAATTTGAAGCGAATTTCTCTCGTGTGGTATAACTATGTGACAAATACTGTCTTCAGGCATCCTGTGACCATGGCTGCTGAAAAGTAGTCGAAACGTCGGGGGCTGAATTTAATTGGTGCCAAATAAATTGCAAAATGAAAAAATGCTTTTACTTCAATAACATTGAGATTTATAATTCGTTCATATTTATTTGACGAACGTTCTTACAGGTTTTTATATAATATAGTCCGTTTCGACAAGGTGGCCGATTTTGCTTTTGTTCGTAAGTCGGTATATCAGTTCCGGTATAGATCACCGGTTCTTAAGCGATTTTCATCAAAGTTGGCATACATTTTATTTGATTTAAGAAACAACTTTTGTCGATAATATTTTCAGACAGGAGGGTAAAAGGGGGAGAAAAGAGGAGTAGTTTGATGATCTTGACAATTTTTGGCTGAAACATCAAGGACATGATTCTTCACAGGTTGTTGTGCAAAGATAAAATCATGCCTTGTAAAGGTGAACTTCGTTATGAAAATAAAACAGATGAGAAAAGAGGGGGAAGATTTCTATCTTTTTTAAGAATACCCACATTATTTTTGATAATGCAGCCAGGGCTGTTTAAAATAAGTAGATACGTATCGTGTAAATTTTTTATATAATTATATATTCATTTGATATTCTTTGAAATTTTGCATATTTTGGTCAAATACGTTAAGGTAACTATAGTGTACCGTATTTCGTGCGAATAAAATTATCATTCATTTGAAAGGGTGCTCGCGAGGGTTATTGTTCACAAATCTACTTGTTTATATTTAGTTGTTCATAATAGCATTTTCTATGGTGTAAGTAATAATGTTTGTGTGTTCGTGTAGAATGAGACGCCACTGACCATAATTTTTTTCTACGTCCGTGGCATTCAGTTAAAACTTATACATATAAATTTATTTAAAAGTGAATTCATTTACTAATCCTAGCGTATAACAGGCAATTCTTTAGCGACTACTTACTTGCCGTTTGATTTAATAATGTTAAATAGTAATAACTAGTTATAGGGATTTGAATATGATTATAACAGTATTAATATTGGTTTTATTTTCTTTGAACCTCAGGTATAACTTTGTTATCGGTAACGACGGAAGGGTGTACGAAGGCCGCGGATGGAATATAGTTGGAGCGCACACTCACAGCTACAATCCCTGTTCTTTAGGCTTGGCATTCATCGGTAAGCATTCAAGTATCACCTTTGATGACAAAATTTTGATCAGCAGTGCACATTACCTATAACATTAGGGCACGCCGTCATTGCAGCGGTAAGGCCCATCATGGGGGAGTGGCTAGAGAGGCCACACGGGAGCCTCTCGTACCGTCAGACGCAGATGATAACCGGGCACGGTTACTTCGGGCGGTATCTGCATCTGATGGGTATTGAGCCAACGCCCGAGTGCCATCACTGCGACGCGAGCGTGGACTCGGGGCTGCACACGCTCACCGAGTGTCCGGCGTTTGAGACGCCGAGGCGGGAGCTTGTGCAGGCCCTGGGGGTGAGAGTGCTCACGCTCTCCACCCTGCTCGCGGCGATGGTCCGCTGCGCGGATGCGTGGGCGGCCAGCGCCTCTTTCTGCGAGCAGGTCATGCTCGCGAAGGAGACAGCAGAGCGGGCGCGGCGCGGTGAGCGAGAAAGACTCGCTGACATCGCTGCTCGCGCCCGAAGGCGGCTCGGGCGTCGGAGGGCGCTTACAGACCTCCGCCCCCCATGAGCGCGGGCCTGAGGGTGACGGGTGGAGCCACCCGTCACCCTAGCAGAAGCAGGCCACGGCGGCGGCGCGCATCGTAGGACGATGCGCGCCTCCCCACACCGGGGTTGAGTCGGGGACGGCGTGGTCCCCACCTCCCGAGGAGGGCCAGATCGAAAGGGATGGCCCTGGGTCAGCCGGGGTGCGAGGGATATGCCGCAAGGCAACCTCACCTTCGGCCTAGCACCACGACCCACAGACGGCGTGTGGTTTAGTCGGTTCGAGTCCGACATAACCTTCCCCTCCGGCTCCGGAGGGGCGGGTATAGGTGGGGATTTCCCGCACGTAAAAAAAAAAAAAAAAACCTATAACATTAAGACTTGATACATTAACAATTTTAACTCTTAAATTAATCGATGTATAATGGTTTCTAAAGTCGTAACAATTGTAACTGTGATTCATTTGATGGATACTCATGAATATAATGTACAACTTAATATATTGTATGTTACTGAAATACATACAATATATTATCATGTAGGTATGTGCTGACTAATGAAATTATATAATATGAGTCACTTTTAAACATCACAACTGGGGAAAACACCGCATTATTAATATGCTGCAGTTCTTTTGTATAAAACATATTACAATCGACGTTAGTAATAGTCCCTCCAACCCCTCCAGGTAAGCTAAATTGATTGTGGTGGGTTCATGTCGGTAGATAAATGACCAGGATTCGAACCTGGGGCTTTTCATTCGCAAGGCCAACTCCTTAACCATTCGACGCTTTAACTTTCACACAAACACATTATAAAGTAATTACACATAGTTAAAGCAGTACGAGGTTAAACAACACTAGCCAAATCTGTCTTTTTTTTTAACGTGTGGAAACCCCCACGAGCTTCACCCCATAGGTGCCGACGATGGGGTGGGCGTGTCGGAATCGAACCGACTAAAACCACACGGTGTCCTTCCTAAGTATCCATTGCCGGGCACCCCGGGTAAGCCCTCGAAAGGATAACCCCAGGGTTGCCGGCGGACATTGGCCGCCACCGCAGCCTAGCCAAATCTGTCTTAGTGTAAAAAGCGTCTCGTAGGAGCACGTTAAGTCGCCGGTTTCGGTTGCTACACGAACATCTATCAAACTCGTAACGTATAGTTGAAGCCCTAAAAAGTCAAATAAAAATGGAAGTAATACCACAAAAAAAAAAATCTAATTACAGGTGATTACAGAGAAGGAAAATCTACTTACTCAAAAGTAACGGCACTGCAAGAGAGTAGAGCACACATGCTACTACACGAAGGGGTCAAAATGGGTTATCTTCACCCCTACTTCCAGATCGTGGCAGCAAGTGACATTCGACCTACGTTAAGCCCTGGTGAAAACCTGTACAAAGCTATACAGAAGTGGCCTAGATATGACCACAAGAACCGGTACAAGAACCTCACCTGCGAGCAGATAAAGGAACTTAGTTTCATTGCACCTATTGGAGGTGCATCATTACAAATAGCCACTCCACCGTTATTAGCCTTGTGTATAATTTCTATCCTTAACTTTTCGTAGTTTCAAGTTAAAAGAATATTAAAGATTGATAGCAATGACTTTCTATGTATGTTACTAGACTAGCTGTTACGAATAAGTTCCGAGGGTGAAGTGGAAATGGTAGGGAGTTACGGAACAATGCAACTGAATAATTTGACCGTATTTAAGCAAAATCGAACCACACAATATAGATAATGGAATAGTGCGGTTCCATTCTGCCAGTTATGAATTTTGATTCCGATATGTACAGAGCTTTGAACAACTGGCCACACGAGATACGACAGTAAACTACATACTTTTGTATAATATATATATATATATATGTGTATCACTCGTTAACACGGGGCCACACACATACACACAGTATTATTGGTAGATAGAAATGGTAGGTAGTGTATTGTATTGTATTGATGATATTATTGTATGTGTGTGGTGTTCCCCTAGCCTGTTTGTTTGTATGATCATCGTGTGACGGTCACAAAAAGTTATTGTGTTGATGGTCTATTGATGGTCGTTGTTATACCAAATTTTTCGTCCATATAGTCAGTCTAGTATCATAAATAGAAGTCATTGAATTATGCAATATAGCTAGATAACCGATTCTTATTATACCAAAGTTATAAATAGGTATCATAATTTATTAAAATTAGTCACTGTAGATTTTATCGTATGACGTCATATTTATGCTTAATTTTCACAACGCTATGTTTCGCACGATTCTTTTTTTTTTGTTTCTTACACTCTCTTCAAACACTTTATCCCGTCTTATTACATAAATATGTCGTAACGTCCTACTCACTTATAACTTGGTTACAACACAACCAGCCCCTCTACACAAGTGGCAATTCTTTTGTAGAATAGAATAAAGTAGATTGATAGTATGGGATTGATAGTATGGAATTTTGTCGGTTATGAAACTCTTCAACATATGTATGTTGACGACTGTCATAAACGACAGAATACGTGTCAATACGATACAATAATAATTCTATTCTATAATACGCCGGCTTACGAATTGTCACTTGTATATGGGCGCTGAACGGTCTAATACTGTCGTAACGTACGTCGTACCGTGAGACGCGACATGACAGCATTTCGTGTCGTGACGTGACACGCCGAAATGCAAGGTTCGGCGCCATTGCCGATGTCAGTTCACGGTTTTTAAACGGAGGATGGCAGCGACCTCACTAAATTTATCACTGTTTGTTAAATGTATTAATAGAAGCAATGTTATTTAATTAAGCATACATTTAATTAAGTTTCAATCGTCGACATTAGACTTGTGTTGTGTGTGAAGAAATGGCCAGCTGAGCTACCTGTATCTGTCGAATAGCTCAGTTGATCACAGAATTTCTCTAGAAGGGGGCTGGTGGTACAAGTCCCACCCAGGATGATGACATTTTCTGATTTAAATTAATAAGTTATATAGCTGTATTTTTTAATTTTTATTAAATAAAAAAACAAAAAATAATCAGTATGAAAACAGCAATGAAATCAGAAAGTATCATAACAACCTCATATATGTATAAGGAGGTAAGTTATATTAACTGGCGTTAGGTAAACCAATGATCTTATATTTCATAAAGGCAGATACGATACTGTATCATGACGTGAAAAATGTCGAATTCAGCGCTTGCAACAACAGGCACATGCTGTAAGAACGTTTCGAACAATCGAACGGACTTGACAGCTGAATTCACAGTAAGATTTCCAATGTGTATGCGCTATTTGCTGACGTCACATCTGAACATGCGCAATTGAAATCTCACCGCGAATTCATCTGTTAAGTTCGTTCGATCGTTCGTAACCTCCTTACAACATGTTCCTGCTGAATCTCGTGCAAGTTCGTAAAAGCCTACATTTCATGTCAGGTGTGACAATATGCATTTCTATGTGATACGTGTAACTATGGCGAAATTGCGGTAACTCTCGCAGAAGCCATAAACCAAAAGTTGAAGTTGATACGTGTAACTATTATCTACTCAGTGGTTCCAGTCCTATCATAACGTAATATCTATCGTAAGTATATGTAATTACAATAACCTTATTTGTGGTATAACGTAATATTTCTAAAATATAAATAAATAACAATACTATATTAATTACGATAACGCAATTAAAGATGAGTGAAAAGGTAAATGCGAATAGGAACTGAGCACACTTCCATCATTGAGTTAATTGCAGACGCGAATTTATAAGGTTTGTGTCATTGAATTATACTTAATGTATTCAATTAAACTTTGTATGTATCAGTGTAGTGTAATCGTACAATTATGAGGCACATTTTTTGACTTTTAGTAATTTGCAATTTTAACTTATAGGACGAATATTATGACCGAGTAAATGAAGGCGTATTCAGAGGACAATTATTGAACGAAGGAAAAGAAGCAAAGATTTATTGGCAGCCCAACGACAGGACCAGACGTTGTTTAAAAAAGCCTGCAGTTTCAGTTATTGAGGTAATAATTTTTTTAATCATTGATGTAGAATATTAAATAAGGTTATTTGATAAGTTTTGTAACTCGTGAAAGTTAAGCGTCTTACTTTATTATACTTAAGTAAAAAATAAACCGTCTACCTGCTAATAATTGGCTATACCATAACCCACAGACGATTGTAACATCAACGTTAAAATATATGGCACATTATGTGCTTTTATTATACTCAGGTACAAATCAATCAATCAATTATCTGACTGCAGTGTACTGCTTGATATAGGCCTCTCCCAATGTGCGCCATTTCGTACGATCCTCCGTCTTTCGCATCCAGCCCATCGCGTCCCAGCCCACCTTTTTAAGGTACAAATAATAGGTATTAATAGAGAAAAGTTCAACCATAAACTAATATTTGTTTCAGGAACCATAGCACCGTTTTAATCAACGTCTCTCCAAACCGTTTGTGTACAATATACAATACGTCTAGAAAACCGGTAGTTATGAAAAAGGAATACAGGAATTTGTCTCAAAAACAAAAAGCTCATAAAGCAACTGGCTTTTGAGCCGTTTGCGCCCCGCTTTTATTACGGTACGACCTTACTATAAGGTTTACAAAATTATTTTAGAACTAAAAAAACAGTAATAAAAAATTCAAATGCTCATTTTATTTTAGACCTAAGATCCATGTAAATGTTTACGTATAAGTTTCATGTATATGGCGCGTCTGCAAGGAACGTATTAATCATTGATATGAAATAGGTATTAAGCAAATCTGTGCATTGCATAAACGTCACTAGTCTACACCTGCTTAATGCTTTGTTATCTCATTTCCACTTCATGTGGATTTATGTGTGTAAGAATTCATATTGTTATGCTTGTGTGCGTGATGTGATGATACTAATTTTGACACTGTGATAGTATTGAGATGTTACCTCATACTTCGATAGTATTGAGTTGTTACCTCATACTTCGATAGTATTCAGATGTTACCTCATGCCTCGATAGTATTGAGGTATCACCTCATGCCTCGTTTGCATTAAGATGTTATCTCATACATCAATTAAATATAATATCATTGGTTTTGATATTAAATGTTACTCCGGATTATATTGATCGATATAATCAACGTGAAGACATTATCTACTATCGCCAAAATAAAATAAAAACTACTACGATAAAATAAAAAAACTTGCATGCCAATTTATAATACAAATTGGTATAATACTGGTACATTTTAGGTACTAGTAGGCCTACTAAGAAACATACATCTGAAATTGCAAATCGGTACCACGAGAGTCATTTACTCCGCAATGGGTACCTTAAACGGTAAATTTCGTTTGACCTGAACCACATAGCAAAACATAGGGAGGCGGAGGTCTCAGTAATGTGTACCTACTATGATTTGGCATTCGTCCTGTTCCCAGCTCCGGTAATTCCTAGTATCTTTTTAGTATTATTATTGCACTAGATGGTGATATTTTGGGTTTTAATAGTTTAGTGACAACTATTGTCAATAGTTATACTATAAAGTAACAGCGATATCGAATGGAGTAAGTAGTTTTGGTGCTGTTATATGAAAGCAAAAAAAGGGCGTACACGTAACTCCAGTAAAGTGTCGCGCATTATTTCATCCGAAATTAATTACAACACCTAGGTGTTACTAGGTAGGTTTTGGTACTAGGTATCTACTAGGTCTTTTGTTTGTATTCGTTCAGGTCCGAAGTTTCGTATGTATATTTCATGCCTATTTCGACCTTGAGATCTCAAAAATATGTTTCCGTTTTATTTATGAGTTAAATAAAACATAAGTTGATAATTAGTAATTAGTATGTAGCTCCTGATTTATATTCATATCTTATTTCAAATCAAACGGAATAGTTCCGTTGTTGGTAATATTATTGTAAAGGTACACAGTCACATTCAGAAGTCGCTGAACACTGACACATCTCCAAACGATCAACTATCTTACACTACTATTATAAAGAGGAAAGATTTGTACTCGTATGTTTGTAATGAATAAACTCAAAAACTACTGTGCTGATTTCAAAAGTTCATTCACCGTTGGAAAGCTACAATCACCCTGAGTAACATAGGCTATATTGGATTACCACGGGAACGTTTTTAGCACACGTGCGATACCGGGGCGGATCGCTAGTTATTAATGTATGTATGTAGTATTAATATTTTGGTAGGCTTCAGAGGCACAAGTTTAATATACATATTTCATATAAGCATTAAAGCTAAGTTGATCGCCCACTCAAATATGTCATTGTAAATATTCATTTGATCGGGTTAAAGACTTCCTTGTTATATTGTAACGGAGAGTTATCGCAAAAAGATCGAGAATGGCAAGAAATTTGATCGGAGGTGTGGGCGGAAATTTAAAATTATGTTTTTTGACGAACTATTCAGTTCTGAAGGGGACTTTACTATCTAATAAGTTCGGAATATGTTAAGGTATTTTACTTCAAACAAAAATACGTAAGTAATCTCAACAATATATTTTAAATTATCTATAAGTATTTTATACTAGTAATATCAATAGAGAGAGAAAGAAAGAGTTTATGCTTTACTACGTATTATCTTTTAAGAATAGCCTGATGATCTTTAGTTTTAATGTTGACTATGTGATTGCAATACACCTAACATAGCGTAGTGATAGCAAAGCTTATGACAAGACTTTTGAACATTGTTCATAAGTAAATTCAGCTGAAAATGTTCAGCAGTCTTTCAGTGCTGGTATTCATAATAACCAAAGTGACGAAAATGCAAAAATAGATATTTTTCGAGAAATAAATAAAAATAGTAGTCAATATTCACCACTTAAGTACTCAAAAATATCGTAATACCATGGTGTTAAGATCTTTTTGAGCATTCTGCCAGATGAGATCGATCTGATGCTGACTGTACATTTTCTTCTCGTTACGATTTTATTATAATGTATAAAGGCGTGGGTAATAGTGTTATTGATCTTACTGTTTTATAATATTTATTTTAATTAGGTTATGCACAAATAAACATGCTTAGTCGTAATTATGGTTTCTTTTATTTTATTCCTAACACATCAAATAAGTAGTCAAGAGGACGGTAAAATTAATATAGATATTTTAAATACAGATATTAATTATTATTGACATGTTATTGTAAGTAACTATTTTCTCATTAATACAAGTGGGTATGATAGACAGTATAGATACATTACTATTATAATATTACTATAGTAACAAATTAAATAGAACTAATAGAACTATTATTGCTAAAAATAACAATTAAAATGCCTCATAGAATTCCTCCACATCGCAT
Source organism: Eilema caniola (assembly GCA_949126895.1). NCBI lineage: Eukaryota > Metazoa > Arthropoda > Insecta > Lepidoptera > Erebidae > Eilema > Eilema caniola. The sequence continues at coordinate 5,566,800 of OX421460.1, read as the reverse complement.
GCCTCTTGTGGTAGCGTTCCCAGAAGACTGGCAGCATTGCCACGTTGTATGGCAATGCTGATTCTCTGGCCTAAAAAGAGGCCAGCTTTCTAGTCACGAGAAGCGTCGATTACACGCTTAGCAATCTTCCTGAATAAATTGCGGGAGCTCAGGCCCCATGACCCTAACGTTTCGACTCCAAACGCAACAAATTCATATTATCCGATGAGAATGGAGTATTTGCGCCCCTTGAGAGCTTTTGCAGAAACTGCAGCAGCACCAGCATTTTCAACCGAGCCAGGTATATGGGAAGGAGCAATGGTATCGACGCATGTTGCGTCCCACACCAAAGTCTTAACCATTTTCCATGGTATTAATGACATGCCGTCCGGTTTCTTGCCACAGTTGCGAGCCAGACCGTTTGGTTCAAGCAAATTTGGCACACCAGCGGTGACAAGAGCACGGCGGATTATGTCGTTGAGGCTGAAGTGTCGTGAAATTCGTCCAGCGCTCCGGCAGCACGACAGGCCATGGTGTCCGAGTCTGTCAACGGCTTCTCTACAACGAAATCGATACGGAGAGCGGAGAGGAGTTTCCCACGTACCAACTGCCAGTAAACGGACACGCTCAGCAGCATTAGAGCATGTGCTATGTGGTTTCCGGCATAGAATAGGACCACTCCATCTCTTCTCATGGATGTCGTAAGAGGCGACTAAGGGAACACCAAAGGATGGGCAGCGGCGTCCTTTGTGATACATTCTTATTTTACTGAGCTCGCTAACCCAGTTGCAAAGCGTGGCGAGTATGGAAAAACCTTCATATGGAAAGTCAAAATTCCCCGGCAGCCCCGCTATCCCTGGCTCCGGTAGCGGTCATGGTAATGGCGGGGCAGGGGGTGCGAAGAATCCCCGGCAGAGATCTGGCTACCACCCCAAACGGAAACTGGCCCTCTTAACGCACAACGTTAGCATGATGAGTACTGACGAGAAGCTGCTCGAAGTGGAAGAGGAAATGAGTAGGTGACACTGGGACATTGTTGGGTTGTTCGAAGTGCTAAGAGCTGGGGAAGGTCTGAAGTCCGAGCACCTACTCTATCACCGGGAGGGTGACAGAAAGTCACTGCATGGTGTCGAGTTCCTCGTCCAGAGGTCCCTTATTAACAACGTCATATACATCGAGAGTTCCTCGAGTCGGGTGGCATACCTGATACTCAGAGTATCCAAAAGAAGGTCATTCAGGTACACATACCCACCAAGTCATACTCCGATGAAGAGGTTTAGGAAGTGTATGAGGACATAAGCAGGGCCATACATGCTTCCAAAACCTATTTCACTGTTGTTATGGGGGACTTCAACTTGAGACTGGATGAACGAAGCGATGGGGAGTTTAAAGTTGGGCCTTTTGGATATGGGCAGCGGAATGACAGGGGCCACAATGCTGGCGGACTTTAAGGAGAAAGAAGGTCTCTTTGCAATGAACTCTTACTTCAAAAAACCACCCCAGAGAAAGTGGATCTGGTGTAGCCCCGCTCAGATGGCGTATGAGATTGACTACATCTTGACGACAAAAAGGCAAATATTCAATGATGCCTCTGTGATCAGCCGTGTCAAAACCGGTAGCGATCACATTGAATATCAGCCCTAGACTAGAAAGACTGATATTGATTATGAAGAGGTGATCCGAAATTTCACAAAAATTTTGAACTTTTCTTCTAATCAAAGATGTGTTAGGCTTCTTTTAAGATTGGATACCCGAGGATGCGTAGTGAATTTTTTTTTATAATTCTGTCGGATGTTGGGAGCTAATGAATTGAATTTAGAGATAGTAGAAATTTTGTGCGAAACGTTATTTCAAAAAATCTCACATTTGTTGTCATTTAACTCTAAACCAAACAATCCTAATTCCTTTTAATTAAAGACCAAATCTTGTAAAACTGTCTCCACATCTCCTCCTAGAGTTCCGTCGTCTAGGTACCATTTATATTGAATTTAGAATTTGACTGCCTAATAATTGGTTTTTAATTATGTGTCTGAAGCCTCATCAACTCCAAGAGCTTCGGTGTCAGATATCAGATTATTGTTTAGTATTTTTTTCTTAATAGCTATTAAATTGCATGCCTATTATGGTGGAATATGGCGAAACTATATACCTAGTGAATGTAACATCTAATGTGACCCATATTTGCAACGAATAAATGAATTTGAATTTGAATCTATTCTCGGGATAAATAATCTATTTATGTGTTATTCTAAATTAAAATCTATCCCTGGATCAAGTTTTCAACCAGGTCCTTCAACAGTTAGAGTCAAAAATCATTTATTCTGTATATACCATTAAAACGGAACAAACAAAACGTCCACTGGACCACTGGTTCGAAACGCGGCCTCGTCCTTAGAAGACTCCGGCAAGAAACACAGCGGGCATTTGTTTTTTGGTCTATTCAAAACCCCTTAGTTCGTTTTTTTTTGTCTAAAAATAGTTCGCTTGAGTGGCATAGTTGAGCAAACAGTTTATTTATAAGCTTATCATCTAAACATTTTTGGATCATGGCCTTTTGAATTTCTAATTTTATGGAGTCTACAATCACAAGAAGCAAGGTTGTTTTTATGTCTGGTATTTATATTATGCCTGCCATGAAAATTTTGAAAATAAATTAGGTTCTCGAAAATGTATTGTGACACTACGCTTAGAATGTCTATTCCTTCAAACTTTTCTCGGAGGGAGACACATGGGCCCAAATTACAAATATTTCACAAAACTCGCTTTTCAACTGACGAAAAAACGTAGCAGGTTCTCAAGTCCACGCGTATATTTTTTATGTATAACCATGCATAACTTTTTACTGAGGAGTCAGATATTGATAATTGTTGTAAGATAAATATTATGTTTAAATGCGTGGAATTACCCCAAAGGAGAATTCTGTAGCACAAAATACTATGAAAATAACTGGAATATACTATTCTAGCCGTATGCACGTTTCTTGAAGGCCTAATCTTTTTTTAACACACTTGCTCATAAACTGGCTCTAATTTCACCGCAATTAGGCACATAATGACACCTATAATCAAACTGTGGCTTTTTGATTGTTATAATTCACAAGTGAGCACTAGATTTTACTGGTGCAGTTGCCTTTTCTTTAAAAGTAAGTTTCGATACAATACAGGTCGTGTTCAATAGTACAAATAAATTAATATACTATTCAAGCCGTATGCACGTTTCTTAAAGGACAATTTTTTTTTAACACAGTGGCTCATAAACGCGCTCTAATTTCACCGCAATTAGGCACATAATGACTCCTATAATCAAACTGTGGCTTTTTGATTGTTATATGTTATAATTCACAAGTGAGCACTAGTTTTTATTGGTTCAGTTGCCTTTTCTTTAAAAGAAGGTTTCGAAGCCAAACCAATGGATCACTTTGGTGATTGCACCCATTCACTTCGTTACAATTATTTTGTTGCCTTTAATTTCTCTCTCTTTTAAGTATGATTGAGTAACAGTAACACTAATTAATACGAGCGCTTTGCATATCAAGCAAATTTATACCTGCACGTACCATACGGTCAAAATAACTAGATTGTCACACAGACAGACCTATGTATTTCGAGCAATACAAACACGGGTCTGTGCCCTAGTTGCCGCTTCGCATATGTCACTGTTTGTGGAGCGACAAAAACCGATGCTTTGTACCCTACTTCAACTATTATTTCTACTACTTTCGAGTAAAAGCGATGGTTATGACGAAAATAAGGGAACATTTCGAAAAATGAATTTCTTGTATCATAACAATAAGAAATTTAAGAATTTCATACAATATCAGACTAGTATACCTGCTGATTAATGACGGAGGCTCTCGCGTGGGCTTTTGTTTAGGGTTAGGTGGCTTTAAGGTAGTCACCCTCGTAATACCCAATATGCAAACAAAAAAATTAGAAAAATACTAAATGCTAAGATGAAAGATATTATGATTAAGAAATATACCTTCAATTACGCAATACATGAAGCTGATAGTGAAAAGTGAAACAATGTAACTATGTAAATCATGCATTTTTTTTACCACTGAGGTGGCAAACTAGCACACGGCTCACCTGATGGAAAGTGGTTACCGTGGCCTATAGACGTGTGCAACACCAGGGGAGTCACACTCGTGCTGCCGACCCTGTGTACGAAGAGTTTCTGTGCCGTCAGTATAGAAGACAAAGCAGGAATAGCCCTTGGTCTTCCCACTGACAGCACAAAAGCTCTCTAGTGAGCTCTGGCTACCCTACTCACCGCCGGGAACACAACACGAGGTTATTATGGCCGCGATATTCTGTAGGGCGGAGGTACTTCCCCAGTCGGACTGCTCAATTGGACGGATATACCGTCGTGTCCTACCCGCAATATGGGCCTAAGTCCTACCATGACACAGACTTAGGCCCATATTCTTGAATGCCACTCCGCTGAATCTCGATGTAGCTGGAAAAGATTGTTTCAGCTGAGTGACATTCTAGAAAATGGGCCTAGAGTTCTATATAGATCATCATCAATTTCTGAGTTGGGGTCGACTTTCCAGCCGAACTTCGATATTTTCCGTGAAGCAACTGCCATCTGACCTCTACAACAAATTGCCGAGGTCGAAGTTCTATAGTTAGACTAGTCGGACCTTAGTCAGCTCCAAATATCAGACAAATGCAAATAGCCATATTCAAGCACACAAATATCTGCACTGAGCGGTAATACATGAAATCTAGCAGCAATACCGACAGTAAAGTTCAAACTTTAATCAATTCGAAACCATAAAAGAAGTAGGCTATCATTACGACAAAGTGTTAGTGGATCAATACCGGTGGTGCTATGTAACCTAAATCCATGCATTTTGGGAAATGGACCCCAGCCGGACGTGTAACATGCTTCAATCACAGAGCACACTCCGGAGAGCTGTATTTACTCTGTATATAAAATAGTACGGTCCCATTGTCTGGCACCGAATGACGTCATTGACATTTTCTTTTGAAGCCAATACTATTTGAATGTTGCAGTATTCTCAGTTTGGCGGACGTTGACAAAATCGAGATATCGTTTTGACCAATGAAATTGCTGAAAAAGCGTGCACAAAATCAAGACATTTTGTGCACGTTTTTTCAGCGGTTTTTAGATTTATGAAGCAAAGACATATGTCTATGCCGCAATGCTAAGGCTACCATAACCAGTAATAAATTATAAAACAATTCCTATGATGTTCTTTTGCATTGTAATTCTAGAGAGTATAATCTTTTGACTTTTGACTTTTGAGTACTATACTAAGTACTATACTATTACTTAGTACTATACTATCTTAGTACTATCCTTAGTTGATAAAAAAAATATAGCTTTTGAAGAAATTCAATGGATGTGTTGGATCACTTGAGGCTCTTTGAAGCCCATCCCAACCTAACCTGCTAGCCGCCACACATACACCGAACGTGATAATGAATGATTTACATGTCTACCACAAAATCGATATTAAAAAATAAATGAAAAAGTGACAAATCACGAGAATCACATTGTATAATCAAAACCATTGCCGTACGACAATGAAAACAAACCACTTCCCGTGCAGCGTCGAGTCAACATAATGGATGAGCATTGCATTTGGCGAACGCCCAAATTTACTGCTAGATACTGTATGTTCTCCTAGTATATTATATACCTGTCTAATGTTCCGTATTGCTTATTTCGATGCCGACTGTGTATATAGTATTCAGCCTATATTTGTCATGTTCGAACAGATTGCTTTTGTGCATCTAAAGCATCGGCATCAAAAGTGTGAAAGTACTTAGGTAAGTGTGCTCCTGGTCTTGCACACGTCCTTAGGCCACAGTAACCACTTCCCCTTAGGAGCATCGTGTGCTTATCCGCCACCAGTGATATTAAAAACACTTTTTTTCCTATAAATAATTTCCTGTAGTGTGTCCAGGTACGGTCACTGTTAAGTAAACCATCAGTGGGTAATAGCTACTTAGGTACAGTTGGTGACAATTGTTGACCTCTTAGTGATAATTCATCGGAGAGCTTTCGTGCGTTGAAGGGCACTATAAAAATCGGCACACCCCTGTTAATGTCGTTAGGTTAAGAAGGAGGCCTATCTGGGCGAACCGCACAACAAAGAAAAAAAAGCGGCATCGTATTTAGGAGGACCCTGGACACTAAGGCATCGGATGCAACTGAGACTAACGCAAGGATAGTAATAATGAATGTTTCTATAGAAATGGTATCACTTTTACAAAAGGGCAGAGCTATGAGAAACAGCTAGTGGAATCAGAATTTATGCAAAACTATAGAACAGATTACAAACGAATCGCCGTAGGTTGGACATAATTTAACGTTGATAAACAGTCACGGATATGCGAAACTGATAATACCATTCAAAGCATTTAATTATAGCTTCCATTACCAAAAGCTGTACAAATGATTCGTTATGTTTTGAGTGTTGTGATTTATGTAAGAGAACATTTGGTACATATACATTCTTCTCATACACATTTTTTCTCTTTATTCTATGGTTGTCTGTAAGAAATTGCCGCAGCCCGATAAGGCCGCCGACTGTCCATAGCACATTTTAATACATTTTTATATCTGTCATGTTGTATTGTTATACGGGGTGTAATCGTTAAGTGTGTCCAGGCGATTATTCCGTAACTATTACAGATATCAAAAAACTTTAAACTGATATCGAAAGTACGTTACCTAACTAGTAAAATGACATCAATAACTTTAAAAAAATCTAACGAGAGGTATCTAACATTTTGACATTAAACACTCCCATACATTTAGTACGAGATTAGTAGAAAGGTTTTAGTTTCCTTATTTTAAGTGATCTAGTACCCATTTTACCTCAATCTTATTAGATGATTTTCAAGTAGAAACACGTGTAAATTAATTAACTTACCACTTCAAATTAGTAATAAACCGTGTTTCAATATCGCATTAAGTAATTTCAGCTAACTGAAAAGCAACACACAACAAAAAAAAAGATACTATTTGGTGTTCTTTCGTTCTTTTTTTAATTTGCGTTAATAATCGTGATTGTTTCATTCATTGATTGCAAAATGGCATATTCCAAAAGAGAAAAGAGAGATATGCTAATAATTTACTACAAATATGATTGTAACAAAAGAGCGGCCATTATCGCCTACAGAAGAGAGTACCCAGATAGAGAAGTCCCTTCTGGTGTACGTGCCTAAAACCTTTCTACTAATCTCATACTAAATGTATGGAAGTGTTTAATGTCAAAATGTTAGATACCCCTCGTTTGATTTAAAAAAAGTTATTGATGTCATTTTACTAATTAGGTAACGTACTTTCGATATCAGTTTAAAGTTTTTTGATATCTGTAATAGTTACGGAATAATCGCCTTGACACACTTAACGATTACACCCTGTATAATTGGTGTACAATAAAGACGTTTATTATTAGGTAGGGCACAGTCAGGTATGAAAGTGACTTCGTCCGTGCACGCTCAAGCTGTGGAATGATCTCTCTGTCGTGGTTTTTCCAAGCGGCTATGGTACGGAATTCTTCAAGGAGGGCATTAGAGGGCCCCTAAAGGGGCGACAGCACAATCGGGACACCCTTGGTGTTATCAAAATACGAGTAATATTATACACTTACATACATTTTTGTATTCCGAGCGTATGTTATGTTATTTTTTTTTTTTACTGCACTGTTGGTTTCTGGTGGAGTAGACTAGGGTCATTCTATGTCTTCCCGTAGATTTCGTAGAAGGCGACTGATGGATAAAGCTGCCTCTCTAGACAAGTGGCAATTCGTTGGCCGGCGTTTGATGGAATAGGATGACGAATGTATGGGATTTGATGTATCTGACAGTCGTTAACGAATGTCATAAACGTCAAATCACATGCATTCGTCATTCTATTTCATCAAATGCTGGCTAACGAATTGCCACTTGTCTAGAGGAGCTGTTCTTCATCCGACAATAAATATGAAGCTTGTGATAAAGTGCCCACTTGGCAGCAAATAGCTCGCTCCCCATTACTTCGGACCGAAAATCATAGTTGGTGAAATAATACACCTCTGCTTACTCCTTCGGGGATTTACAGGCGTGAACATATGTATGTAAATTTCATTATGCATACGCACATTTCGGCGGTAAGTCACCGCGGTACAGAAGTGAGTCCCCGTTATCAGGAGACGGCATTGACTAATGACCTCGGTCTTCATTATGTATACTATATACTGTTATCTCAACGTTTGTTTTGTAACAGGAAAGATTTTATAGGTACAACACAGTGACTGATTGCGAATATATTATGTTAAGTTCCTTCACAAAATATTTAGGAATGAGAGACAGTAAATGCAGTAATGCTACAATGGCGGCCCTTCATTTCACTGCCTCATCAGATGCTTGCTCACGGCCCGCTTAAAGAACAGGTTTGAATGAAGAAGAAAAGATGTTTGCTGGTAGAGAAATTAGAGTATTGCGGGCTAGATAGAGAGATACCACAATTGGATTCACTTGTTTATTGATTCATTTATTATTGTTAATTCTACAGCTTATGTACTAATTTTTACAAGTAATTAAAGAGTGGGGAATCGTCAGTCTTTGGTTTATTGCTGACTGATGATTCTGTTGTTATGGCATGGACGTGCTTCTTATTTATTTAATTATTATTTATACAATTATATTTCCTGATAGAAATCACGTCCCGTGTGTACGTGCCATATAGAGTAATTTGTAACCAATCTCCCAACCACTTGAGGCTCGTTTGTCAATCAGCAGTACTAACAGCTTGCGTGTGAGGTTAGCTTTGACCAAGGATTTCATCCTCACGGCATTTTTATACACAGTTAATAAGACAATCGCATTTCACTGCTGGATTTTGACCTCTCTCAATGTTGGGAAGCTTTGGCGTATTGTTGCCACGCAGGCCACATAGGTTGGTACAGGGTTTTATTTCGAATTTCCCTTCTCTCGCAGTGATATCGTCTGCATATTTTTCCATTAGTTGTATCTTTCGACACCCTTCAGGTGATATGGGGAGTGGATACTATTTTTATCGTGCGCAAAATCTCCATAGATAGCCGGAGCCAGTGGAAGAGGTTATGTCGGATTCGAACCGACTAAAACGCACGCCATCTGTGGGTCGTTGATTGCCGGTGTGTGAGATTGTTTTAGACATCTCTTCTGATGTGGCCCTCTTTGGGTGTGGGGACCAAGGAGCGCGATGGTAGTATTCTTTCTCCGTCAATACACGGATATTTTACACTAAATTCACTTAAAAGAACCGCCGAATTCAAATTTAAACGAAACGCCTTCTAAACCACTCTTAACACAGGAAATGTAGTTACGCGTTAAATATAATATATTTTTATTCAAGAAGGAAAACAAATAGGTACGGATAACAAAATCATATAATGACAAAGGAAAAGGAAAGTGATGCATTAGAGGCATATTTGTATCAGGGCAAATCACATTACGGCATTACTGAGAAATATTTTTAGGGGGTTCCGTTATAAAGACGGAATCCTTGTATGTATAGTTCTGGTATGTAGCTACATAGTTATACATATAAAATGTAAACTATTGGAATATAACGATGAAAGGTGGACCGTTAAGTAAACTTAACAAGTAACTATAGTTGCTCCACTGCCGGAGAAGATTGACTCTTTACTTCAAATCGCGTTAAAAGTCTTTCCTGGCTGTCAGAGATCGTTAGTTAAAAAAACCTGAGCTTAAAACAAAGCCATATCATATTTAAAAGGATCCCGAACTTCGAGGTGAACCCTATAAACCCCAGATTAGGGATTGTGCTTAAAAATACTTCCTCAAATGCTATAACAACTGTCATCTAATGATATCATAAATGTTTACTATCCTGCTTCGTCAACGTTTTATCTTGACGAGAAGTGAATCATAAGTAAAATTAATTCCCTTTTCTTAGTGCCCAGGGAAATCACCTCGATACAGATACCTAGTATAAATGGTTCATCCGAAGTGTTATGAGATACATTCTAAAGTGTTTCTTGTGAGAAGATCAACCAACACTCTCTGGGTAAGAAGATATTTTCCATATTCCTACTTTATTTGAAAAACAAGTTTTACATAATATTGGCTGATAATTATTTGACATTGACAACGTTATAAAATTAATTATTTACTCCTTGATTAATATTATTATTAAGTCCTTGATTTATATGGAAGCATAAATTAAATTAAACTAGCACGCATTCCCAATTTTTTCGGGAACCTCAAAAAAGGAAACTTAAAAAAGGAATAATAATCTAATCTTAATGATTATAATAATTAATTTAAATAATCTTGTATGATTCAACAAAAAATAATGACGATCGGTTCTTAAAAACAACGCTACAGTAAACTCCCCCATCTTTACCTCGTCAGTTTTTTTTATAACGAAGTTACCCTTTTTGATGCACGAGTTTGTTTTTACAACAAGCTGTGCGGAATCATGTCTTTCATGTTTCAGTTAAAAATCATCAAGACCCGTTCAAAAATAACGCGATAACAAACTATCCCCCTTTTCTCCCTCCCTCATTTTCCCTCTTATCAAAAAAAGTAGAGTTTTAAATCAAAGAACATGTGTGCCAAGTTTGGTGAAAATTGGTTAAGAAATGTGCGCTCTAGACCGCACCGTAACAAACGGACAAAAGCAAATTCTGCCAGCTTGTTAAAACGGAGACTTTCGTTCACTTCGCTCACTCGGTCAAAAATCAAGAAGTCTTTATACGTTTATTGCATTGTTCTAAATATAATATATATATAATATATCCGAGTCCGATATCAACTACCCCGCGGGGTATAAGGGATTTCCGTACGAAAAAAAGTTCCATACTTTCGAGATGGAAGACTATTTTATTGAGAACGATTACTTTTAACCCGATATTCTACGGGATCAAGAGGTATGCGGTTGAAACCGCGGGTATTTGTTATGTATTTATCTTTTATTATCAACAAAAATATTAATACAGTCTTTGATTTACAGTTCAACATGCAGTTCATCACAATAATCTTGGCTGCTGTAATAGCATGCGCATACGCTCAAGTATCAATACCGCCAGGCTATCAAGAAAGGTAAATATTGAAAACATCATGACTCTAAATATTGAAAACATCATGACTCTAAATATTGAAAACATCACGACTCTAAATATTGAAAACATCATGACTCTAACTTTCAAAATTTTGTTACGGCTACAATTTTTAAAGCACGTTTATATTTTATAACTAAATTTTAATGTAAAAATATTTGTAATTTCAAGTAGTAGTAGGTAAGTAGTAAGGTTTGTTTTTAAGATAAGATAAGTTAAGATAAATCTTTATTGTACACCAATAAATTATAGTACATGTACGGACAACATTATGAAAAATGTACAAATGGCGGCCTTATCGTTACAAGCGATCTCTTCCAGGCAACCTTTGGATGGACATGTTTTAATTATCTTAACAAAAATAACTTATGGGCAGTTATTAATGTAGTCACAAACTTAAATATATATATATATATATATAATCCAGTATATAAGACCACTGGATGTGTATTAGTAAGATATGGACCTTTCCAGGCGAGATAGATATTACTGGCTAGATCTGTTAAAATCTAAAAGATATTTTTTGTCTCTGCTAGTGTTAATCAATAATATAATTTTTAATAATTTTACTGTACACTAACTCATGCACGCGGCTTCGCCCGTATGGATGTCGGACTGTCGGTTATCGCTTTAATATCAGTTATCGTCATAAATTGTAGCCTATGTGTTATTCTGATGTATAAGCTATATTATTGTAAAGTTTAGTTAAACCCATTCAGTAGTTTTTACGTGACAGAGTAACAAATATCCATATATTTATCCATACTTACAAACTTTGGCATTTATAATATTAGTAGGATCCTCAAAACTGGTCTCATTTATAATCAAAATATTACAGGTATCCTCAGTATAGCAAATTTTCGAAAATCGCTCGTCACCCAAGAGACCTTACGTGGGAGAGAAACGCTTTCGGAGGAAAGGTCTTCGGAACTCTTGGAGGCACTGATGACTCATTATATGTAAGATATTTGTTTTATGTTGTAAAGAACTCATGTTGGAATTTGATAATAGAAAGAAAGAACGAAAAATGAAAAAAAAAAGCACCGTAAAAAAGTAACTTATCAACTCATCTAGCAGCTAGAGTGGCTGCAATTTTCTATATTACGACAGTCCTTCCCCAAGATACAAGCACATTACTTTAAATGTTAATAAGGAATTCTATAATAATAGAAATTCATTAAACCTCATATATACCACAGACGACAGAATATAAGAAAAAACATCTGAACTCCATTCAAAATATGAGTATTACTTATATTTATATGTTTTTATTTATCACTTCAATCACGGCTTCACCCGCGTGGAATTCTTATCTCGTTCTTTAAACTTATGGGAATCTCAATTAACTCACATTTATAATATTAGTAGGAAAGTATACTAGGATAATACTAAATAATAAAAAATATACCCCTTCTTTCCACAGGGCAGAGGTGGCTACAAAAAAGACATTTTTAATGATCACCGAGGCCACTTGCAAGGCCAAGCTTATGGCTCTAGAGTCCTTAGCCCGTATGGTGATAGTACTTCGATGGGTGGCAAACTGGACTGGTCTAATAACAATGCAAGATTAGGTGCTGATCTTAACCGAGAGATCGGAGGACGCAGTGGAGTGAGTAATATAAATACTTTTGTTAATTTCTAACTATCTTTCAGGCGTAGATCATGCAGAAAAGACCAGAGGTAACCGCTTTCATCAGGTGGACCGTGTGCGTGTTTGCCACCTCAATGGTATAAAAAAGATTTTAGGCGCATAATGAAAGCAAATTCGTATGTATAAACGATTTTGTTCTACAATACGTACGCTATTGCTTTGAATATGCCTTTCGCTTTATGCCTCTTGACTTATCTGCATAACTTCCCTTTTTATACCAATCGGGCGGCAGAGAAGCACACGACCCACCTGATAGCAAGTGGTTACAGTAGCCTGATACTTCTTAAATTGTGATATAATTTATTTACAAAAGACTTTTCTATTTTAACTTTGCTCGGAATGTTAAGAAAATTGAAACTTGCGTACATATCCTTTATACTAAAGTTTCTCTATTTGATTACCAGTTACTAATCTTTACAATTTAACCATCCTTCAGCTGACTGTCACCGGTGAAGGCAAGTGGAACCCGGGCAAGAATACGAGGATTATGGCTGGAGGCCACGTGCAGAAGACCTTCGGGCATGAGCGGCCCGATGTAGCACTGGAGGCTAGGATAGAACATGACTTTTAAGCAAGAGATTAATTTTCGATAGACCTTCATTCTTCTTCTTTCGATAGATCATTAATGATATGAATAACAATGTAAAATAATGTAAGCAATTTTAAATCTGTAAGGCTATTATAAAAAATGTACATCATATGAATCGATGCGATTTCTTTTATTTCCTCGAACGTCGTATTAAAATCTCGACTTGAGACACATTCACAACCACGCACAAACTGAATGAAACTGAAAAAAAGCTGTTATTATTACCAAAATAGATAAAAATTCGGTAATCAGGTTACGTGATAGTAGATTCAATCGGATTAAAACACGATTACCCAATTGTGATGATTAGCTATTATTCTACATCGAAAATAATCACCAGATATGTTTTTGATAAACTCAAAAACTGGGTCACTTATTTGCAAAACTGTAAAAAAGTACGTTGAACTCTATATTAATCGAGCCAATGATAGGCCGTCTAGTTAATAATCAAATACATAGCTAAAAGTCGGTCAGCAGATTGTCAAAGGTATATTAATAATTGTGGTTACGAGAAAAGGCTCGATACGTCCTTACTTTCCACGAGTGAAGGACGAAGAAGTAATCAATTAATAAAAAAAAGTGTATATCGGTCACACTACAAAATAGTCGTTTCGTATACAAAATAGTAACATGGGACCAACACACTCTGATTCAGAGCAGATGGGGCGATCAAGTGGCAACAGTGAAGAATCACCGCGGTCAAGTTGCGGTTCTGAAGTCATCATGATAAGTAATCGGGCATCGCAGCCAGTGACTCGTTTAGAGCATATTCAAGGAAACGTCAACATGACAAAATGCTCCAAGGTACACATCGGTCCAGAATCTGTCAATGTCACGCAAAATTTAGAAAATGCGAAGGAGGGCAGAGACTTACCGTTCCATCGCTTTATTTGGGATGTTGCAAAAAACACAACGAAATTGGAGAGATTATCTTGCGTTGCTGCAACGTTAATTCTCATTACCTGCATTGTACTCATAGTTTATTACACTGCAATAGATAGGAATGAGGAAAAAGAAAAAGATGAAGACGAAACCCCTGACTGGTACATAGATAGAAGAAAATGGGGTGCAATAGAGTACAATAAAACAACAAGTACTAAAGATAATTTGAGACTAGTTATCATAGCTCACACGGTTACCAGTTTCTGTACCACCTACATTGATTGTTCAGCAATTGTGAAAAAAATGCAATCCGATTTTCTTAAGGAACATAAGTATGATATTCCTTACAATTTTCTAATCGGTGGTGATGGAATGGTATACGAAGGACGTGGATGGAATATCGTTGGAGCACATACACGCGGATACAACAGTTGTTCAGTAGGAATAGGATTTATAGGAGATTATGGATATTCAAATGTTACAGATTTGCAACAAAAGAGAGCCCGCATATTGTTTGAAGAGGGGATCAAAAACGGCAACCTTCGCCCCAGTTTTCACGTGCTCGGACATCTAGATCTCACTGCAACATTAAGTCCGGGCGAATATCTTTACAAGGTGATAAAGACGTGGCCTAATTATGACCACGAAAATTTATACAAGTCCCTTAGTTGTCAGCAAATTGATGACTTATAGTAGGAGGAATTAACGCTACGATACTAATTCCAGAAATACTGTGATGAAAAAATACTGGCATTCTAAGCCGATAATATTGAAAACAGTCTGTATAAAATATAATTATTACTATCTACTATATTAAATAAGTTGGGTTTTCCTTCCTGACGCTATAACTCCAGAACGCACGAACCGATTTCCACGGTTTTGCATTCGTTGGAAAGGTCTCGGGCTCCATGAGGTTTATAGCAAAGAAAATTCAGGAAATAATTCAACAGAAAAGCGGGAAAGCGATAATCGACATCCACGCGGGCGGAGCCGCGGGCAACCGCTAGTTGTCACAAAAAACTGCACATGTAGTGTCATTATTTGTCAAATAAGTACTACTGGCCGTATAGTATTTTAAAAAAAGAACTACTTAAAATCGGATAAAACGTAAAAATAAATCTTTCAAATGTTATTATTATTTTTATTACCCACAACTCTTGGACGGCGCAAACGGGCCACCGACTACAACCACCGGCATTGGTGCCGGTCGCACTATCGCTACATCTATATTGTTTTGTAACAGTGTTAGAAGTGTCATCACGGATTGAGTTGTCCTCGTGCCGCAGGTAGGTTCCCTCGTCACTATGAACTCAAAGAGCCTGTCCCTGATTTCGCTGGATGTACCTAGCTCTCGAGCCATCAGGCCTGTCTGGATCGGGTGGCAAGAGATCGGATGGGTTAACTCTCGTGCCTTGGATAAGAGGTAGGTGTTTAGTGTGCGATGCGACCTGTGTCATAACTGTAGCTTCGAGTCACCTGGGCCGCACGGCTCTTTTTCCTGCGGCCGTGGCCAAAGATGCGGCCAATAAAGAACTCGCGAAGTATGCAGCCTTCGAGGCGCAATATATCGTGGTGCCGGTCGCGGTCGAAGCCATGGGCAGTTGGGACATAGAAATTCGATGATTAAGAGATAAAACTGGTGACTCTCCGGTGTCGCTCCGGATAGTACCTGGTGCAAAGGCTAGTGTTCTGGGCTCCTTTGCACCAGACACGACCCGAGGCGGGTTATTTACATGGCAAAAGCTTGGCTGGCTATTTGACATTTATGTAACAGAACTCGGTACTATCTGAAACCATAAGGACTTACAGTCGAAGCGCTTACCGTTAGGCTACGAAGCTTCTTAACGCACCTAACAAAATAAACAATCTGTAGCTGTTGTAATGTTGTATGACGTCAGTCGTCGGTTACGGTTCAAAGGTCAAGTAATCCTGACGCGAGTTTAACATTTTTTACCCATCCAACGCCGCTAAAGAAGTTTTCACTTCAAAATAAATAAAAATACTGTAAAAAACCAATTTATATTTCGCCGGGTTTGAACATGAACATACGACCATAAATGATTTTTGACTACCTGGACCTGGCGTGGCGCCATTGTCAGGTATTTGTTACCCACATAGCCTGGCTGTTGCCGCAAGACGTAACCACACTAGCGAAGGCGACTCTCTTGCATTTCATCTGCGATTGGACTCTCAGGCCTTTTTATTGTCACTGATAAGTGTGATCTACGATACTGTAACTCTCTCAAAATCCGGCTAACTCCGGTGGCTGAAACTCGTCAAGCTTGCTTGCGAGACAATTTATGATGACTCGCAAGAACAACTTGTAAACATTACTTAGGAGTAATGGGTCTAAAATTATTCAGCAAGGCGCAATAGCCTTTTTTGAAGAACAGTACCACTGCTGTCTTGCTCCATGTCCTATGTGTTAAGCTTTGCTGGATGACGGAATTAAAGAGATGAGCTAGCTTTTTTAGAACTGCGATGCCAACTGCTTTTAAGAGCTCGGTCTACCAGCTTGGTATCAGCCACATGGCATAGCTATAAAGATTGCAGCTATAAGCTGAGGTTGTATAAATTAAAATGAGATATGACAAAAATGATTATAAATAAATAACATATAATTTGTAGTATTTTAGTATTTCATAACTATCAAAAAATAACAGTCAGAAATTTCAAATTATTTCAATCTATCTACACATCTACAATCATGAGCATATGAACCCTGCTGGAAGTGAGTATAACAGATGGATACATAATGACTATATTTACCATATTAATGAAAGTCTGCAGTTTCATCGATTATTGTAAGTAATTATTGCTATTCTTGCTGTTTAACGATTCCTTTTTAAGAACCGTAGTCGTTTAAAACAATGTAGGTTCCTCGTGATTTGTCATCTCAATCTTCTGATTGTACTGTGCTTGTATTATTGCGTCCAAAGCTAGTAATCATTGCGATCCGTTCACTTTTCACTTTACATTCACATCCACGCCTCTTTGTAGTCCTCGTCAAGAAAAGAATGAAGGTTTTTATTGTAGTACGCGTTCGCGTATTTTCACATACCTTAATGTTTGAGAGCCAAATACGCCTGGTGATGTGTCAGAAACTGCAAGTTGGTGTCGTCTAAAGGTGCCAGCGTATTAGGGGTAGCTAAAGCAGTAAATGATCCATGAAATTATTGTATGTTCCTACTTTTCCAATACTACCACTCGGGGTCCGTGGAACTTATTGAGGACTGAAGATTTCATCGAAGCGATTCCGTTTTATAAAACTTCCTTTTATTCTTAATTAATTAACACAGGTGAAAACACAGTAGGTATATTACTCTAAATTCATTACAAATCATTGTAAATCATACAAAATTATACCTGACAGATATCGATATATCATCATCATCATCATCATCAGGCTATATTAGTCCACTGCTGGACATAGCCCTCGATATATATGTACAGTCAGCATCATTAAAATGTTGCTAACACTCTTGTTGTGGCAAATTGGAATTTTGATATTTGGATTATTTTTGACTACTCTTAGTCAAAATAATCCAAATATCAAAATTCCAATTTTATATTGGTTATTAGAGTACTCAAATAGTTGTAAGTGTCCAGAGTGGTCCAACTATCTTATCAATCGGTCTTCCAGAATTATGTAAGTTGGTAGAGTATTCATATTCATATACACAATCACGCCGGTCGATGGTATCCAGACAAGTATAATTTCAAAAAATCTAGACATTCATACTTTTCTCACTAACGCAAGTTGATAGTTCATGGCTTATTCAAATGTCAACTTAAAAAAATATAAAAGACATTCCCAATTGACACATTTTGTATCTTTTTCTTACTCATATACCTATCCCTTATCATCCCGCCATTGTGTGAAAGGGATGGCTTTTCAATTAAGAAAAGGATAAAAAATGCGATTAAATGACAATGTCTAGATTTTTTGAAATTATACTTGATTGGATACCATCGACCGGCGTGATTGTGTATATGAATAAGAATACTCTACTAACTGACATAATTCTGGAAGACCGATTGTTAAGATAGTTGGACCACTCTGGACACTTACAACTATTTGAGTACTCATATACCCAATATAAAATTGGAATTTTGGTATTTGGATTATTTTGAGTACTTTTGTTAGCAACATTTTAATGATGCTGACTGTACTAGAATTTATATCAATGCTGACAGAGAATGACAATGAATATTATCATTTGACAGCTCAAAAGCTCAACAAAAGTGTCTTCTCTCCCGTTGTCAAATTAGCGCCCAAATAAATCGTATTTTCATTAATATTACATTATTACGTAAATTTACTACATTTTATTTGTGATGAAAAATGTAAATGTAAATTCAAAAAATCAAAGATCCTGAATTTCAATTCAGTCGTTCTAGAGTTATAAGCAAAATACGTTTTTGCCTTTTTTAGGCCTTAAGGGTTTGTATTTCAAAAAATCCTTTCTTAGTACATCTCCACGCACCGAAACAAACATTCTCTACAAATTTGAAGTCTCTAGGACCAGTGGTTTAGGCTGTACGTTGTCCCTAAGTCAGTCTGTCGCGAAGTTCCTTCACAAAATACAAAATTTTAGGATTCGTTCTCTTTGGTTGGTTTCACTGGCAGCTCAATCTTCTTCAGGGAGATTGCGAAGCGTATGGTCGACGCTTCTCGTGACCAGAAGGCTGGCCTCTTTTTAAGTCAGAGATTAAGCATTGCCATACAACGTGGCAATGCTGCCTGCCAGTCTTCTGGGAACACTGCCACCCCGAGGAGGGCCAGACCGAGAGGGATGGCCCTGGGTCAGCCGGGGTGCGAGGGATATGTCGCATGACAACCTCACCTTCGGCCTAGCACTACGACCCAGAGACGGCGTGCGGTTTAGTCGGTTCGAGTCCGACATAACCTCCCCCTCCGGCTCCGGAGGGGTGGGTATCCGAGGGGATTTCCCGCACGTAAAAAAAAAAAAAAAAAAAGGGAACACTGCCACAATTATTATTAATTCTTCGTACAGACGCGCTATCGCCTTGGCTTGGCTGGTACCTTTTTTGCATATTAATTTTGCTCCACAGCATTTTGTGAATTATCAAGCAGTCCTGTACTAGATATGCGATTCACCGCTCGCCTGCTGTCCTCATGCTGGCTCAGGATGGGTGTTGAATGCTTTGTTCGCCCAGCAGCGCCTGACGACCGACATCCAAGATTCATAAGGTTTGGATCCGACCCGCGGTGAGGTATTGTACTAACCAAGATCCATTGTTGTTTTACGGAAGACTCGATGTAGTCGTGTCACACCTTTAAAGTGTGGCGCGAATGGTGGACTTAGAGTTCTGCACATTTGTGCTTTCCGATATGTTAAAAGGATACCAACTTACTCTCTAATTTGAGAGTAACAGATATTTTCATTGTCTACAGGAGGCGATCTATGGTGGGAGATGACAGAATCACTGGTCATCAGCAATCATGGACATGCCTTGCATTCAAGCTACTGAACCCTGAAAGAACCCCGCTTCCTTTCGCGACAAGGTGATTACGAACCTTTTCTTTTCGCGAATCAAAATCAAACAGTCAGACAGTCAGGACAAAAAGTTTTATATAAGAGAAGATTATATTATATTAAGTTTGCAACAAAATAGATTGTGCCTCATTCCTTATTATAATAACGTGAAGATATTAATTATGAAAGATTTGGGATTCTTTATCAAGCTGGCTGTTCACTATTCCGTCGGGTTAGAGAAAGCATCGTTCGGGAACGATGCAAATGCAGTTAAGAATCTTGCTGAGCCGAAGATTCTGGAATACGTAACCTGGCCTGACTTTGCTACGATGCAGTAATTCTTGCCTCGTAAAGTTCTAAAGATTCCTATGATCGAAATAATTTCTTCTAGCATTTTCGCTACTTTTATTGGTTCAATCTATTCACACATCACAGTTGTTAGGTCTGATTTAGTATTATTGACATAACTTTTTTATTTATAAACCGATTTCAATAAAATAAACACTAAATGTTAAGTGAAGTCCCGCACAATCAATCAGTAAAAACAGCAACCAAGTCGGTTCAGCCGATTTTGAGATTGGCGTGCACAAACGCACAGACAAACAGATAAACAGAGAAACAGACAAAAATTCAAATAAACGTTGTTTTGGCTTCTATCACGTTTATAAAGTCCCCCAGTAAAAGTGTTTTTCTCGTTTTCTTTCCATGTACAGACATCGATCAGTTATAATTTTATTTTAAGTATAGATATCTATACTTAAAATAAAGATATAGATTTATTTCATTCCTTGTTTGTGCTGTATAGTTATTGCTTTTCATGCTATTATTATGTATTCTTATGAAAGTTAGATGAATGCGATAATGACAAGTAATAAGATAGGTAGGTATATACTCGGTATATATGTCGCAGCCGCTTCGGCCGCGTACGATACAGCCAACTAGTTCAATCAACCGTTCAATTAAAGGCCTGAACGTAACGGTAATTAAAACATTAATAAACTAGTTGGCTTATGCTTAGGATATTCGTAAGATAGGGCACCATCTCGAAATGTACTCGCGCCTGTAAATCCCCGAGGGAGTAGGCAGAAGTATATTCACAGATAATTAGTGATAGGTTAATGAGAAGTACAATCCGACTTGTATAGGTTAGTATCTTGGTTATGACGTTTTGAAGTGAAAAATTCTTTAGCGGCGTTGGATGGGTAAAAAGTGTTAAACTCGCGTCAGGATCTGACGCGAGTTTATCACCGTTACCGACGACTTGACCTTTAAACCGTTACCGACGACTGACGTCATACAACATAAGCTATAGATTGTTTATTTTGTTATATACGCTAAGAAGCTTCGTAGCTTAGCGGTAAGCGCTTCGACTGTAAGTCCTTATAGTTTCAGATAGTACCGGGTTCGAAACTGGACTTCTGACACTTTTTGTGATTATTTTTTCTTTTTGTAATTTATTACTTTTTGTGATTATTTTTTCTTTTTGTAATTTATTACTTTTTGTGATTATTTTTTCTTTTTGTAATTCATTAATTTCTTCTGACAGAAAATTAGTGATAGGTTCTATGATTGGCGCTATATAATAGGTATGGTATGGTATGGTATGTTCTTTTTATCTTTTTCTCTGTATATAACGAATAAAGAAAGAAAGAAGAAGTTTTCACTTCTGCCGGCCCTCCCGGAGTGCAACCCGTCTTTTTTTTAACAACCATGGTGAAGTAAATTCTTAGCTGTTTGAATAAATGGCTAGGCAAGTAATTAAACGTCATCGACCTAACCCTTTTGCCTAGCCATTTAATCTAATGGTTGAAAATCATTCAGGTCGCTAATTGAACAGCACCGTTTAGTAAAGAGCCTAGGCGTTTAATTGAACGGCTTTTTAGGCTAGTTGGCTGCGACATTTACATCAACAAGAAGATTGTAGCAGAAAGAGGTCTTTAGTTCAAATAACCGTGAGTCACGAGTAAAATGAATTCCCTTTTCTCAACGCCCGGGAATTCACCTCGATGCAAATAGTTAGTATAAATGGCTCATGTGATATGTAAGAAGGCATAATCTCAACAGTTCCTTGAGAAAGAGCATCCAACACTTCTAAGGTGAGAAAAAATATTTGACTAACTAAAAATAGGTATTCGATTTTCAATGTACTTTTTTAAATAATTAACACAAAAGTTTCTATAAGTAGATTTAATTATTTCTGATTCATACGATTTATGATTATTTCTTAATTTTTTATTTCAATTAATCAATTAGCCTATTGCTGTCTACTGCTGAACATCGCTTGATTGATCGAATCGATTCTTCGCCTTCCGAAATTGTTGCTTTAATATTGTTAATTTTTTAAATTTGCTTAGATGATCAATAATTTGATTTCAGATCAATATGCAGTTAGTAACGTTCATTTTCGCCATAATTTTGGCGTGTGCCTACGCACAAGTCTACAGGCTACCATCACAAACAGATAGGTACAATATTGTCTTTGTCTTGACCCTTTATTAAACTCCTTTTTTATTGTGTACAAAATCCCAACGCAAACCCGTATCAGTGTGATCACCTGCGTAAGCCGGTACAAGAGATCGCCCTGTGGCCTCTCTAGCCAGTCATCAACGTTTATTGAACTTATGATATAAGTTTTATTGAATCAATTATAAAGATCACGTGTAAGAATTTATTTAATAGAATTTATGTAACTCCCCAAGCCAGTTAAATTATAAAATGTCTAGTTTTTTACTAAAGATAACCAGGTCACAACGCACAAATCATACCGTGATGATGAAGTGGTCGATGGAATAAAATGACCACTGATTCACCTAGTGGATCGAATACTAACTAGTATTCGATCCACTAGGTGTTCCCATAATATTATAAAACAAAAGCATCAATGTCTTTGTCCTAACAAGTCAAATATCGCAGGTATCCCGATAACTTCAAGTACAGCTGGCACACTAACGCAGGCCCAGGGAAGGTGTTTGGTACTCTTGGAAGCACAGATGGCTCACTATTTGTAAGTACAACCAAACTTCATATATTTTTGCCACTCGCGGCATTGCAGTCTGTTGTCAATTGACTCTCTCACCTCGTGCAAATCTTTGTATGCATTATATTTTTGCATTGGCCTAGGTGTTTCTGTGCCTCCGCCAGTATGTCTGCCTCCATCGGCTTATGCTGGACTGGAACCGACTAAGACCGCAAGTCATCTTGGGTCTTAGACCATAAGGCATTTCCCTTGTATAGGTATATGTAGGTCTACATTAAAGAACTCCAGTAAACTCAATGACAATTTTAGTGACAGTGATAGAAAGCAATTAGTTGCTAATGAGACCGTATCAATCCGTATCTCAACAGGGTAGAGGTGGCTACAAGCAAGACATCTTCAATGATCACCGTGGCCACTTGCAAGGCTCGGCCTACGGTTCCAGAGTGCTCGGCCCTAACGGAGACAGCAGCTCGCTGGGGGCCAAGCTAGGCTGGTCTAATGATAACGCAAAGCTGAGTGCCGACGTGAATAGAGAGATCGGTGGACGTACTGGAGTGAGTAGATTAGATTAGATTTGTTATTTAGTTGTTATGGGTTTCAGAAGTGATGTTGACTACACTTGCATTATCAGATCTGTTGTAAATTGTACCATTGTTCACTGCCCACGATGCAGAGATTGTTACTACGTAGTAGATACAGTGTGACTATGTGCTGTCTGTGTGATCAGTTACATACTGATGGCTAGTAAGCTGTACAAATGAGGTCGAACGCAAAATGACGTTCGATTTGGGGGTCAAATAGGCAGTATAGTGTAGGTAATATAAAAGTTCAAGCGACCTAACAAGGAGGTCGAAAAATAGATATTTTTATAGATGGGGTCCAAAAGTGGAGAGAGTGGTAATCTAGAAATGTTATTCGTCATTAATAATAATAATAATATTTATTTCACAGTTGACAGTAACCGGTGAAGGCAAGTGGAAACTAGACAAAAACACGAGGCTTGAGGCTGGAGGCAATTTGCAGAAGACATTCGGTCATAGCCGACCTGATGTCGGGGTGGAAGCTAGCATCGTGCACGACTTTTAACCCCAGTCAATGACCCCAGTTATTTTAAAGTGAATTTTTAGGTAGGTATTGTAAATAAATATCACATTAAAAAATTAAACACATTTTATTTTTTATCGCCATAAATCCACATTAAAGCTAGACTTTGGGGACTGCCAGTAGTAGTGAAAAGTAATAAAAAATAGGTATTTCACAAAAAAGTTCTCCAGGCGCCTACCTTTAACGAAGGGTCAATATCAATTGTCACTATCGGTGAATTCTGGCCTACTGGCCTGGCCGTGTAGAATTCAAAAACTATATCGTTATTTCGTCCCATTCTGACGTCAGCGTGACGGTGATAATGCTGCAAGGACGCGAGTTCCATGAGTTTTGCTCAACCAATGTAGGTAATTTTGTAGTCTGACTGAAAAGTGTCTTCAACTGTGTTGGGAAAATGCTTGTCGTAGGACTAATAACACTTTTCCAGATCCTGAGGCAATCTTCAGCTACACAATAATATTATCTACAAAAAAAAAGCATTAAGTATATAAATTGGATAGTTCTTCTAGTTAATACAACAGTAATAGCCTCTCTAAAATACTGTATCTGCCACAATAATGTATTTACATTATCCATCTTCATTGTAAAGTTATTTAATCATACTGCTCTGGATGCCTCAGTAAATACAAACTTTGATAATTACACGCATTCCTTGTACACAAATTGTTTGACGATGGCCGTTGTGTCTGGCTTTATGAACAGTTATGTGCAATTATTCAAGAAGTTTTGTGTAAGAGAGGATTAAGTAGTCAGCATCAGATCGACCTTGATGAAAAAAATGCTCATAAAGTACGAATTTATTGCTGGAATACTACTCGAATAATGTGAACCATCACTGGAATGTGCCCATTGATTGATTGCAATCTAGGGTATTGTCCAAGCGCGTTTGAAACACTGGATTAATGTGAACACTACAATTTAGTCCACAGGACTGCATTATTTCGCTGGATTACTGAACTGGAATAATATATGAACGGGGCTTTAGTTCAGACAATACCTAATATAATTTAAATCAATAAAACAGTTTGATTTACTATTATTACATACATTATATTATATTATCTGTGTTACTTACATATCTTATTTTGAAAATCATTTTGCGACAGTAGAAAAATATAGAATGAGTGATGATTAAAATGTAAATGAATGTATTAAAAGATGATCACTGAGCATATCGTCACATCAATGGTAAATTCGCGAATCTGTGTTTTTACAATTTTACAGGAGTGCAGGAAAACTCTTTAATTCCGTACCTTAAGGGTAAAAACTAAACCCTATTACTGAGAATCCGCTGTTCGTCTGTCCGTCTGTCTATCTTTCTATCTTTCTGTCACCAGACTGAATCTCGCTTCATAAATTCGTTATTTTTTCATATTGCCTGTTTCTATATCGTCAATATGTAAATATCGATTAAATAAAACGAGCCATTATAAAAGTAACAAAAATCTATCTTTCCATCCTGTAGAATTGTAAAAACACAGATTCGCTACTTTGCCATTGAGGTGACAATATATACTGTGGTATAGTATAATAAATGCTAGACTGCAAAAAGGAAGAGACTAGGTATCTAAGTTTTTTTATATAAGTGGGTGGGAGAATATTAGGTTTGTGGTTGACAAAAATCTTTTTTGCTTCTAGGTGATACAATTGCTTTGAATCATGCCATCTATCAGTAATGATAAAAACTATCACAATGAGATAGTATGATAGTATGCAAAAGTTTCACTAATTGTTCGTCGAGAATTGTTAAAAAATTAGGGTTTTGAAAGCATCAATTGTACATAATTATCATTCAATCAATCAATCCAAATCAATTCGACCAAAGAGGCATATAAATTAAATTATTCAAAAATAATTGAAACCTGTATAATCCTAATTTTAGCGCCATCTATGCAACTATTGTGTAACTGTTTGCTCCACCAGCAATGAAGGTATAAAACGTAGTGCATGTATCACAAAGTCTTTGTTAGGTGGCGGTTTACTCAGTAATAATTGAATTTATTTTCATTTCGAATTTATCACATTATTATTTTATTCATTTGTACACGAACATCAAAATTCACACGCACTGAATTTTTTTTTTTTTAATAATACATGTTTATTACTTGGCCGCCTTTAAATGATGCAATTCACTGACGTCTGTTTAGTCCCCCTTCCCGAGGAGGGCCAGACCAAGAGGGATGGCTCTGGGTCAGCCGAGGTGCGAGGGATATGTCGCATGACAACCTCACCTTCGGCCTAGCACTACGACATTGGTCGCTAGTGCCTTAATGTTTTTTTTTTGTCGCTAGTGCCTTAATGTTTTTTTTTATATAGGACACGTCAATTTAACTTAGCCTTGCCTGATGGTAAGCTAAAGTCTAAATCTTAAAAAGTGAATTACCATTACAGACAAGTATCATGTTATAATCTTGTATCGTGTGTTTCCTTAGCAATGCTTTTTCAAGTCCCGCAAAACTCGATATTGCAAAAAAAGTAACCATGTGCGCAGGTAAAGCGTTTCAGTTCTTTATCGTGAGACAAAGAAATACAGCAGTTGAAATGGGATGTAGATGGCGTACAGCATACAGCTCTTGTGACTGGACGACCTTGCTAGTTGAGCTCTTACAACTCTCGTCTAAATTGTTATAAACGTAACACAGAATTGGTGCCTAATGTTTAATTTTACAGCTAAATGTACTACAGGTCACCAACAGGCTGTGCCTAGAAATGAAGTTACCTGATTTGGCAAACAGCCACATTTGTTATCCATATCCACACTAATATTACAAATGCGAAAGTAACTTTGTCTGTCTGCCTGTCTCTCTGTCTGTCTATCTGTATGTATGTTATGTTTTCATGCCTAAACCAATGAGCCGATTTTGATGAAATTTGGTGTAGGGGTAGATTAGACCTTGAGAAAGAACATGGGCTATGTATGGTTGCGTTAGATGACATCCACGTAGGCGAAACCGCGGGCAAAAGACAGGGGTACAGTAAAATTTCGGACTTCAAGAACAGAAAAGTATAGGTAGTATAACTGAGAAAAAAATAATCATAAATTAAAAATTAAAAATCACGGAAACGGCTCCAACAATTTTCATGAAATTTAGTATACAGGAGGTTTCGGGGGCGATAAGTCGATCCAGCTAGGATTAATTTTTAGATGCCAATGCCAATTATTATATAATTTAGAATGAAATTGGCTACATTTTGGTTATCATAATTTAATAATAACGACCCTAGAAAATTCTTTTGATGAATTTAAAAAGAGAAATTATGTTCCAAACAACTTGGTGATTTTAAATTAAAGGGGGGAGACGATATTCTTAGCAACCCATGGATTCTCCGTGCGGGTGCCGGGTCCATCGCGTTGCTGAGTTGGGAACTCGGGACAGTGCCTGGGACTTGCGACCCAAGTGTAGGTTTAGAAGGGGCCCCTACTAGTGCCGCTTTAGACATTCGTCCTAATAATGAGCTTATTGTAGCTCTCGATAGGCCTAAATCTTTAAGTAGGTTATAGAGAGATTTTGCTGTTATACCTCTCGCTCCCACTTCTACTGCATACAAATTAACCACGTAACCGTTTTTGATTAATTCGTTTGTGAGATCATAGTATTTAATTTTCTTAAGTGTGTGGTCCTTCGGTATATTTGTTTCCCACGGTACAGTAAGTTGTTCCACAAGGACTACATATTTAGTCGTTTTTGAGTAGAGAAATATGTCCGGTCTAGATGACGAAACCCCAAGTATAAAATTACTTATCCAGTAAAATTAAATTCATCCTTAAATTCAAGACGGTGGAGAACGCAATAGGTAGGTACCCGAGATTCAGTGAGCTACCATACTTTATCTATCAGCCTAACCTATTTACCTCCTGTCTCCTAATACCCTACACTCTTCCATTTCTGTGTAGTTTCTGCATACCTCTGTAACTTATGCTAATATGTTTATACTAGCCTTAATTGTACTGTATATCTGTACCTTTGCGTGTACCTAATGTTTGTAAGGTGAGCGTCCTCTCCCTGGCCGGTCGTGGGATGCGCGCCTCTGCCCTGTGACCCTCCAAGGTTACGTAAAGCTAAGTTTAGGATGACAGTGACCTCATCAGACCTCGACAATTCCCGAAAGAAAATTAAAATACTAGGATTTTTTTCTTAGTATGTGAAAGTCTATCTTTCCTTGGTACTTGTAGTAGGTACCTGTAGGTATTGACGCACACGACAAGCATTACATTTTGCTACTCATTACTCATCAATTCTTCATGATAAATGTTGAGAAAAAAAGAAGCCAACAGCAATTATTTGATTTGCTGAAGACACACCAAATTAGCATTTGCTGCACACGCAGCAAATTGCCATGAAAAATACGGCTTTGCTGCGTCAATATAATAAGCAGTAATTTGTTATGTGCATACTAAATGCCGCTTTGATGTGTGGTTCGCATTAGCTTGCTGCTTTAATGGACGGCCTGTTTTATACAGCTAGGCCTTACAGAGCTATATGCTTAGTTGTATGTAAGATCTAAGATCAGATAGCTGTGAAAGTGTTCTAAGCTTCTCTCAACCTACTTTACATGAAATGTTTCTGGTGGGATCTATTTTACACATAATGTTTTAGAAAGTGAATGTTTGAGCAACGAAAGCGGGGCCTATCGGACCACTGACGACCACTATGACCAGTGTTCTTTTTATTACTATTCAAAGATGTTATGTGGCTGGTGTTGACTATCGACTATCAATTTGCGCGTATGAACCATGGCAACCTTAACTTATAAATAACTGATGCTGTATACATATTTCATCAACAGTTATGAACTCTGCTGCAGGCTTTACTTTCGAGCTTGGCAGGCTTTGGGCAATAAGCTACAGTTGAATCTATAAAAGCTGTACTAAGCCAGAAATATTGGAAAACGGAAAACGCTTCTGTATCATCAGTGGACAGTTAAAGTCCAACGACGGTAGTCGATACATTGGAAATATCGAAGTTTAGCTTACTTGCAGTTAGACTGAAAACTGAACCCAATTGAATTGGGAAGAGGATATTATGTAAATTGAAGTAATATATTCTGTTGTAGTTATGTATTATATACTAACACGCTCTAATTAATAAACATTATTCTCTTTCGGCAATCGAATGAAAACGTATGTTTCATGTTACATTCGCGGAAGTGTGTGTTGGTTGTTCAGAATAGAAAAGTAGTGGGTGGTTAACCTTTCGGGTATTTAGGGCACTTACACGTCCTTAAACGGTAAAACCTGCAAGCCGGTTCACCAGCTGATTGATGTATGAGGCTTTGGTGCAAGTTTTCCACTCGGAGATGGGTCTCCAGGTGGCAGTCACAGTCACAGATATGAAAGCTTTGAAACCTACTAGGCATAGATAGATAATTCTTTCTTGCAAACCAATATTATTACAGATAATTGTACATGAACATTCCTTCAAGAACCAAGCGGTTCGGTGACTCTTTCCTTTGTCGCACAATTAAGACCTGGAATTCCTTGCCAGCTCACGTGTTTCCCTCTTCCTACAGTCCCGGGTCCTTTAAGCGGGGCGTGAAAAAGCATCTGATGAGGCCGTCAAGCTGAGTGCCACCATTGTTAACATGGCACGTGTGTATAATGGTGGCCCTCTCTCCTAAGACTTTGCCTTCAGCTTACCATCAGGCAAGGTAAAGTCAAATTGACGTGTCCTATATAAAAAAAAAACAAAACATAGTAACAGTTACAGTTAAGACTGCATAAATAATAGTATGACTATGTGTACACCGACTTTTGACAGTAAAACACCCATTAAAGAGATGAATGGTCCGGTCGTCATTTTATATCTCACTCATTTAACTAAGAAATTGTACAAGGGTACCACAATTCCGAATCCAGATCGAGAGAGACAGCAGAAGGATATGCTCTATAGCTACCCCTTGGTCTTGGCCTTGCACGGCGTGCGGTTTATACGGTTCGAGTCCGACAGAACGTCCTCCGGCCCGGCGGGACAGGTATTCGTGGGGATTTCCCGCACGATAAAAAAAAGGTACCAACATTCTTCGCAGGTGATGTTACATATTGGATGATCAATTTTTACCGGGCCGGCGAACTCAGTCGCACCATTGAAAACTAATGTTAATCTGTCGTTAACTAATGACGCTGTTCGAGGACAATCTTTGTTATTACAGCTAGCCTGCACTGTGTTAATCATCGGTCTGCCTTATACAGCGTAGTAGTCGTTTATTATGATTGCATGGTTACATAGTGGTAACTGATTACTTCCTTCCTATTATTAATGGTATGAGTTTTCTTACGCCAGACTTTTATATGTGAATGTGTGTGTGTGTGTGTGAGTGGTAATCTTCTATTAAATAACAACTATTGTGTGGCATAGAAAAAGAATTAACTAAGGCATTTAATACGGTAATTGGCTGTCAGTTCAAATTAGTGCTTTTTAACATCAAAACAAGTAGCGATTTAACAGGATTAATGTTATGGTGTTTTTATGATGTTTTATTGTTTGAAACTTTACTTATAGCTTAACAAGAGTCATATTGAAGTGATCATTATAAAAAATATGACGTCATAGGTTTTTTTATATGTAGGACACGTCAATCTGACTTCACCTCGCTAATAGTAATGATAAAAAAAAAATATTAATTTTATCTACTCTCATTCCGAAATGTCAACATTAAAAAATTTAAAACAAAACTTTAATGACGGTTCTTACACACAGAATATCATAATCAATTTACATTAAAGTACAGGACTTCTATGACAACTGTATTACAATATGACTTTTTCGATTACTTTTCAGCTTCAGCTGGACACAAGGAGGTTTCAATGCATATTTTTCTACATAATCTGTGGACGCGGCGCAACACGTATACACGGATCAGCGAATGAATATGGCGCTCACTTTCCATTCAATTTAATCTAAATATATTAATTATTTCATGAGATTACAGAAACTGGTGTATGAAATTGTACATAACTTGGTCGTAAAACACTCGTGATAATAAAAAAAAATCCCCTTCGGCTCATTTTTTTTAACTCACACTCGTATTTTAAGCATAATAAATATGCAGCAGTTCCATAAAGTACTATTATTAGCGATAAAAGTATTTTTTACTAAAACGAGCTCAGTTGAATAATTTATGTTAGATATAGGAAACGACCCTATAACATTGTGATACTGGTTGGAGCTTACTGTGCATTGCATAATACTCAAATTTAAAAAAAAAATAGTTCCATAATCTTGACAATATGTAATATTCGCGAAAACTTCCGTCAACACTAGAATTATAGATATTTTGTAACAAATCTTATTCAAATCTATTACCCTATTACGTTTACTTTTTGCTGTACATTTAATTTAAATTCTGCATTGAAAATAAATTGGAAAAGGCTCGTATACACCATCTACAATAAGTTACGTAAACTAATGTATGGCCTGCTAGTGAACGGTTGATCGCACCATGTATATTGGAATCTGCAGTTAAATAATAGTTTTAGAGCCGAAATTGCAAGTTTTCCTTCTTTCTTGTATAGTGCTGTTACTAGCTAGAGTCATCTTAGTGTGTTACTTGACAGAACGAAAAAAATCTTCAAAATGAAGAACTTTTACTTGTTATTTTTTTAATAACTGGGGGTGAGCACAGTCGTAGATATTTATAATGTAAAACATTACGTAGCGGAAAAAATATTCATTGAAATACATATAAACAGAAAGGCACAATCTGTTCATCTTGATTTTTTTCAACTTCCTTATGTAATTTCTTTGCTGCATTTTTTTGGTATACTTTACTTAAGTACCTACTTAACTTTCGCTTAATACGTTTTAACTGTGTACCAAACAAAATAGATAAATTTAATCATCATGCTCGAACTGACACTAATCCTTATAGATTGAAAATATAGAAATATCACTAATTTGCACACACCTACAAACCACCATGACTTATAAGTCGTAATAATTTGCCAATTATATTTTTACTAAATACCGTATTTTATCAAAATGTGTTTTTATACCACTCTGGCCCACCTGATGGAAAGTGGTTACCGTAACCTATAGATGTGTGCAACAGGGAGTCACGCGCCTGCCGCTGAGCCTGCAAGAATGTTTCTGTGCTGTAGAGAGTTTCTGTGCTGTCATTCCAGAAGACAAAACTGGGCAAGTCTTTGGTCTTCCCACTGTCAGTACAAGAACTCTCCAGTGAGCTCTGGTTACCCTACTTACCACCGTTATTACCGGGAACACAGCACGAGGTTAATATGGCCGCATTATTCTGTAAGAAGCAGATACCAGTTGCACTGTTCAATGTCTCGAGAAACCGTCGTGTCCTGCCTCCGTCCGTTGGGGCTCCATCATGGCCTTTGGCACAAGAAAATCAAGTGCACCTGCTGATTAACATTTTCCTTCGCTTACTTTCGAGATTGAGAGATCACCGTATAAGTCAAACTTAGAGCAAGAGAAGGAAATAGACAGATTCCAAGTGTTGAAGTGAAAGTTTTTTATGCACCAAGAACAAAGCCAAGACGATGAAGACTGTATTTTATTAATTAAATGACTGATCTAGAGTCCAAGTTTTGCACATATCTGCAGATATCAGTATTTCTAAATACATATACACGACAAACAACACTTATAAACAGAATAAAAGCAAAAAGAAATAGTATACCAAATCTATAACTATAGTTTAACCCGGTGCAATCAACTCAGTTATTGCAGTGGCAAGCACAAATAAAAACAATCTAATGACACACTCCACCTGTGCCTTTCATTGGACACGTCGAGGTAAAAGGTACTCACAATATCACTTACACAAATTTCAATTAGATAATCTAGTGGTGATTGCTCCAAAATTACCTGATTGAATCAAAGTGACAGGTTATTTGGTTCTTAATGAATTTATCTGCGGTGCCGCGGTGGAGCGGTCGAATTAAGTTTAAATGTACTATCTCAGTAAGAGTGTAACTAAATCTTTCGATTTGTTCTTAGTCATTTTTAGATTTCATAATTAAAGAAACCTTTGTGGAATTGAATTATATTTACTCTGATAACGAAAGATTACACGATTCGCTCATTGCTACTATACTAAATGCAACTGCTATTACATTTTCCAGCGTCCAGTATCTCAAAGAGAAAATGTTGAATCTTTTAGACAAAAACTAAGAAAAGGGAGTCTCCCTTCATTGTTCTGTCAGTCTGTCTTGGTCTGAGCAAACTCAAGATCTTCTTGCAGAAACGCTTTATTGTTGAATTTGAAGTCTTTAATTTTCATTGATCATTAAATATCTAAGTCAACCCAATACATAGATACAGCTGTTTGTGTTGCAGACAGACAATCGCAAGGGCACTCTCCCATGAGCTAGAATCTTGAAATTTGACGCTGGCTTCACTCACGGGGCTGGGAGCTGAGACGGCAATTATCCCCATAAAAGTGAAGATACATATTATGCGAAATTGAAAGAACGAGTTTGAGAACAAATCCTTTTCTAGCTTAGGAAGTAACCGGAACTAACGCTGTGATCATGGTGATGGAGTTAAAAACCATACACATACACAATACCATACCCACGAAATAATAAAGAAAGAGGAATTTTTCGAGATTCGAATGGGGACGAAGTGACTGAAGGATAGGGCTGTTCACCATCAGACCGTATTTATACAACCCGCTACAAAGGAGCAGAAGTATGTTCAAGATGAATGTGTTAGACGTGTTGTGCCGACGCTAAATAATTAAGACAAGAGCACTTACTCTTGTGATGATGATGAAAATGTCAAAACAGTAACCGATGTATGGAGTCGACAGTTACCGATGTTTTCACTCGGTTTATTAGCCAATACCACAGCCTTGTTATTACTTACAGTCGGTCGACTCGGTACTTGCGCGGATGTACTATGAGGGATATAGAGGAAGCGAGCAGCAAGGATGGTGAGCGCTAGCTCAATTAGTTTACGCTCTCTAATCTGAAAACCCTTTTAGATTAGAGAGCGCAAACTAACTGAGTTACATTGCAAACAAAATCCTTTATACGGGACTTTAAAAAGGAGGAAGTTTCTTAATTCATTGGATTTTTTAAAAGCCTTTTATCATCTTGCAACTTGTATTTCATGTATGTATCTAACTATGTTTATTTGAAGCAGATATCGTCAACCGATTTTGCAAACGCCTTCCATTTGGATGGCAATGCATTAATATGGTACCATGGAGCTATTCTGACGATGGAGCAGATAGGTACTACAAAATTAAAGTACCTTTTGTTGTGACAACCATGACCCTTGACTGAGTTTTCTGTGCGTAAAGAAGTCGAACTACTGGTAGGCTTATAGATGATAATACTGTGCCAATACTGACCAAATAAGAACCGAATCTGTTATTTCCTTTTATGTATGAATCTCAAATTGTCTCGTTCGACCACTACTGGCATAGACGTCATGCATCACCTCTCCTCAAATGATGGTCAATAGTTAAATAATTAAGAAAACAGTAATTTGTTTTTTTTTTTTCAAGTGACTACAATATAGGAGTCCATTGGCCGCGCTAACCTCTTTGCATCTGGTGAGCCAAGTGCTTGTCTCCCATCTAAGTGATTTAAAAAAACCTCAATTTGAACCTTGATAACTTAGTTTGAAACTTAATAAAGATGACAATAAGTTAATTTTACAAAAATACGAACGCCTCTGATAGCCATCTTGCTCCGCAGCGTTATCGAACACAAACAGGAAGAAAAAAACTCTAATAATTTATTAATTATTTATAAACAAGAGCAACATGTGCCTCAAAATTGTTCAATCTCTTAAACAATAAAATTTTCGTACATAATATATTCATTATGCTCCGTGAAATATATTGAGACACGTTTTTATACTTTCACATGCTGTGAACCAACTTTTTTTTAGGAGAACTAAAATACAATTTTATTCAGCGTATAATGAACTCGAGTCTACTTTTGCCTAGTATTAACACAAAAACATTCAGTACCATTACTGACCTACAAAATGTTCGAATCTAACAAAGAGACGTTACTTTCTTGTAAGAACTGAACTCTTGTTTCTTTTCTTTTTCGTTATAGTTTGATAGTTTTTGTTCCTGCTAAGGTAGAAATCTTTTAATTTTGAATCAGTCACACTAATATTAGCAGTGTTACTCGCTGTGATAAAAAATAATTACATCAAGAAGACAGACTTTTTCTCCACAACGAACATAAAACCTTTTTTTACAGTCCGTGGGTAAAGTTTGAGAAATTCTTCTTAAAGTGTTGAGTATAACCGTACAATTATTACAAAGTAATTATAACTAATTTCTAACTTTATTAACTTTATAAATTTCTAAGTATTTACCGCAAAGACCACAATGCGTAGTAGAGCCTGACAGAAAACGATGTTTACAAAATAATTACGTCAAATTCTTGATTAGTATAATTTGAGATTTGTCGAAATTTAATTTGGTTAGTTTACTTAGGAAAATAGGCTATAAACTGAATTAATGATTGATGTGACTACTTGTTGGGATTCATTTATATTGGAAAAGTTAACACTCGCAAAATAAAGTGAGTATTGTTCGTTTTAAGAGCTGAAACGTATCATGTACATATGAATGTTATACTCCTGCCTTTCTCGCTATGTGGGGTGTTCGGGTATGCAGAGAAAACAGTTCACCTTTTGCTTTATCTCATTGTCAATTGCATACTGAGCGAACTACTTTGTGATTATAAATGTCGTATTGAGATTATGGTCCATCTCGTATTCTATCCTCCGTGATATTGACAGTCAGAAACAATGGTTTCAGCAAAGTTAAATAGCAGTAAAGGAATTTTTTAAATAATTATTTTAGAGGAGACAAAATGGTCAATGTAGAACAATAATAAGAAAAACCATCATCATTCATAACAGTGACCTATTCATTCACAAATTGACGACGCATTAGGATACACACAAAAAGTGAGAGTAAAAACGACTTGTTTTATTTCTTAATTCACGAATGCGCAAAAACATCGTATGTACATAACAAACTTAAAAATAAGAGTTAATAAGTTTCTAGTCTATTTAAAATGGAAACCTCCTCTTCTTTATTTCACTTCTAGTTTGGAACCCGAGGTAAGGATTCGATTTATCTTTTAAAGGAAATACAACCTCTCAACTCATTCATCAATAAGCAGATGTACGGGTTAGCATGTGAGGTTTGGTCGGGCCCTCAGGATTTTGTGGAGATGCCCAAGCGAGCACCTCCAATGAAGTTGGAAAGAAATCACTTTATTCTGTTAACCCCAACGAGGACAACGGCTAAGGATAAGCTCTCACTAACTATAATACAAAGGAGCGACCAAAGTTAAGAGTTCACTAACTACCAGCGAGAGACCCTATTATTTGTCTTTACCACTTTTCTGCACCAAAAGCCAACATATTTTTTACCAATACACGTATATTCACCTTCTCATCTCAGGTCATGCAGTAGATAATCTTTCATCTAGACATTGACAAACATTGTAGAATTGTTGGCATCTATAACGGAAACTTACTAACCTGAGACATCAGCTTATCATCAAACGAAATGAAGTGAAACTGTGCAAAAAAACCTTTCAATGACCACAAGTAAATCTTAGTCCAATTTCCTAGTACAGTAGACGCACCTTACTCATTAGGAGACCGAAATTCGAACATTCCAAAGTATCTAAGTAGTTGTACTGAGTATGGACAGTTGAATGCTTTTGCGGATGTAACAGTGCACGCTTATGTAACTTTTGAACAGATGACTCAGACTTGTGGTTAGTGGCTTTGCTGCCATTATAACTGGCGCCAAATTATCAATTTAGGAATAACTAGTCCAACAATCAAATAATTTGTGCCAATTTATGTCAATTTCAATATTTTTGTCTTGTTTGTGGATTAATGTTAGAGCTTAACCATCACTATCTCGCAGTTCTTTTTGACTCTTAATAACAGGTCTCCAATTACTGATCTAGTTATACTAGAAATCTGTGACATCGTTACAACTTGTTTGAAACCTGATCATTCAATAACAATTATACACATGTTACTAATTTACTGCCTACGATTTTACGACCAATTATTATATTGGTAAATTAGTTATGCGATAGTTAATACTTGGTACCGCAAAAAATATAATAAACGGATCAATTACACGTCAAATTGAAATACAATATCTGCAGAATTATTATAACGCTTTAAGTCAGGATCAAGTCATGTTTTAAGGGAATTAAATGTCTGGAAAAAATTAAATTTAACCCGTTGTATTGTACGTATTG
This sequence comes from Eilema caniola, assembly GCA_949126895.1. Classification (NCBI taxonomy): domain Eukaryota; kingdom Metazoa; phylum Arthropoda; class Insecta; order Lepidoptera; family Erebidae; genus Eilema; species Eilema caniola. The sequence continues at coordinate 5,529,794 of OX421460.1, read as the reverse complement.
TTTGAAGTCTTTTATCTCTTTCATCATCATCTCAGTGTTGAGTCGCAGTCGCCTCTAAGGTTTTTCTTAGCTATCATATTTAATTTGTCTCCCTTTAGTCTATAAGCTGTGTAATCGTTTCTAGTATGATGTTTATTATCAAAGGAAACACTACAGAGTAATGACATCAATAGGTTATCTACGAAACTTTCATGCTCACATCGTTTTGCCATTGCGTTAATGACATAACGGAGGTTGGCTTATCGTCTCATGAAGCATACATAAGTCCACTCCATTGACTTAATTTATCTAAACACCCTCATTAGACAACTGAAGCGTGATCTTTCTTTAAAGGCCTCTTCACATTGAACGTAGCTTTTAAACCTGTTATTTTTATATTTCTCAAAATTCAAAGTTACCAGTAGTGAAACTCGCGTCATCTGCACCACTCGTTTTCTGCATTACGACGATAAAACGATATAGTTTTAAATTATACACGGCCAATAGTAACTATTTTGACAAATATTAACAATTCACATGTGACACCTCTTTGAAGTGAATTTTTATGGGCTTACGAGAGATAATAGTATGAATTACAGTGATGATGTACGATAGCTTTTAATAGTAAAACTAACGATTCGGCGAATGACGAAAATGGGAACTACAATTATTGTCATTGTCAAATGCATACTGTTTTATTAAAAAATAACTTTTGCCCGCGACTCCGCCCGCGTGGGTGTCGGTTATCGCAACCAAACATAGCCTATGTCCTTTCTCGAGGTCTAATCTACCCCTATACAAAATTTCGTCAAAATCGGTTAAGTACTATATGCGAGAAAGACGGACAAACAGGCACACGTACACTATTCCATTTATAATATTAGTATGGCTTAAAGGCAATTAAGTAGACTTTGAAATTAATGAAGGGCAAATAGCTTCCTTCAGCTCACGAAATTGCTTGTTCTATAAGGTACTGCTTTGATATGTAACGTTCAGTATGCAGGTGCCTTAACTGTATGTCGGAGCGAAAATTACGAAAAGATTGTATAAGACTATGTATTTGTTTCCTTTTTTTTTTCAATAGTGCGTTATAAATGAGCAGCATCTAAACTATACAATGAAAGAGATTACTTTTTTATGCAATTAATAACAGAATTAGAAGAATAAAACGTTTCTAATGGCATATCTGTGGTTTTAAATGAATGTATGATGTAATTACATAAGTGAATTATAATCTTTGTGTGCTGGGACGTTAGGGTTATGGGGTCCGATTGTTTGTAATCTTTTAGGCAGTTTATAGAATAAATATTTGAGAGGGCTGATTTTTTATTGCTCACAGATCCGCTCGCGTTAGATTCTTTTCCGCTGTTTACGGGATCCTAAATGAAAGAAGTATTCAAAGTGATGTTCTAAATTATAATCCAGCTATGTAACAAATTTTCAGCTAGAACCATTCAGCCGTTGGACCGTGATCAAATAAACATCGAAATATATTCAGATACTTTTGCTTTTATAATATTAGTGGGATATTCAGTGGAATTATTTGATTATATTGCTATCATAAGCTCAATCGCTAAAACTCTTAAGATTGTAAACTGCTGATAAAATTACACAAAAGCTAAAAGAGCATTCGTTAGATTAACACCGTCATTAGGGGCTGATGTGCAGAGAGCAGGGATTATTATTAACGGGGTTGCGAGACGAGGGTATTCGAAGATTTTCACATGAAATGTGTGCCACTGGAATGCGGGGCAAAATTTGAGGAAGGAGCCTCTAAGATTTAAATCAGTTCGTTGATCTTGAACATGTATCCCGGTAATTCTTATCCATCGAATTGCAGATACTTCTACAAAATCACTATCAGGTATACAAGATAACCTTCCAATATAAAATTCCAAGATTCCTTCTATGACTATCTTGCACTTTTCTCTTTATTATTTAGAGAATAATGATTCTTATACATTGAAATTAAAATCGTTATTAAGTATGTGTGATACTCGTATTAGCGACAAAAATAATCGTTTCAATAAGTGCCACCTTTCCTAAATTATACCTTTCTTGATTTCTTTATTTTTATTAATCATAAATGTGTGAACCCATTCAGCTAATTTGCTTGCATTGGAGGGTTTATAAATAAATAAATAAATATAAATATTCCACAACGATAATGTTTGCCAGGTTAAAAATTTTTAGCGTTAGGTTCTTCACGTTTATTTAGTTAAGTATATTCATAGTTGGTTTATTCTTTGTAGATACATTTTTGACTGCTTACCGAAACTTAAAGAGTTCCTCTTTGGGTATAGAACAATAAAAAAAAACAAATCAACCATCTGCTACTTACTACAAAATCTTAATATTTGAAAATGATAGTATTGTATGTATACAAAGAAGTCTATCAATTGAGTTTCGAGAAAGTATTAGATATACTTTTTGGGACGGCACGAAAGCGGAGATTTTTAAAAAGTGTATCTTTGAGGAAAGTGTATCTATGTAACAACCTAGTAATAGACTGTATAGATTACTGTAAGTAGTAGACTAGAACTATATGAAAGTGAAGTAACTATTACAGTCTAACTAGTGATGTCTAACAATAGGCATTCTTACGAAGTCACTAAAATTAATAACATAACATAATTATGATGGTAACTGCATAGCTTTTTACATCTTATGATAGAAATAGGAATTATTCTTGGAGGTATATTCGGGATACACTAAAGTTGCTGATGCAGAACTTAGCTCCATGCAATTAAAAGAAAAATTTGATGGGGTTTGGAATTCTAATTTATGGTATAATAAATCAGATATGGTTTAAGAAGGTTTTCTTAAACCATATCTGATTTATTATACCATAAATTAGAATGAAAAGCATCCATGCAAAATTGATTTTTTTTTAAGAATTTAACAATCCTTCTATGAAACCTTATTCAGCTTGAGAGCATTTAATATTTTTTTAATCATAACGGCTCATTTTTATGGTCAGCTCATACAAGGTCAAATATTCGTTTTTTCGTTAGCATGGTTTTTCTAGTACTGATCTAATGATAAACAATACACACAACTATTAAAAATCGCAACAGCAAAAGTCACTAGCGCAAAAGAGAGAGGCCTAAGTCCAGCAGTGGACTGCAATAAATTAATTTTATGATTAGCAAAAGTTAGCTGGTGCCATGACGCATATTGTGAAAAGCCTATGTCCAGTACTGGATAAATTCATTGATTTGCAAAAACTTAAAACTTCGCAAGTACAGTCGTCAAAGGAAATATGGTTGCACCTTTAAATACAATTTTATATGAAAAAGTGTAACCGTATCTCTTTTGTCGACTGTACAATATGACTAATATCGGATTGGTTGGATTTCGTAGAGCGTTCTCTGTGTTGTATTTCGGACTGGCAGTTTGCCTTCAGTTTAATACCTTTATATCAAACTTTCAGTGTGATGTGCGAGAGAGAGAAAGCTCTATAAAATCGAAGCAAGCCGATCTTAGTAGAACTTTCACTCTTCTTCCCACATGTCTAGATAAAAACCAGGGATCATATAATGTATGGAAGATTATGCTATACATATTGTGAAATTTGGTCCACCCCTTTTCTTCCTATGTGGTGTCGTACAAGGCGACTAAGGTATAGGGCTGATTAACTTTAACATAAGACAGATATGTACAGCACAGACTCAGCCTCAGATGCATGACTCGAGTCAACAATAGTGCCTGGAATACGGCAATAGGCTCACCCCCTATTACGTGGGACCGAATACACATTGGTGAAATGTGGGTGTTAATTCACCTCTACATAACCCTCCGGGGATAAAGGCGTGATTATATGTACCTATATATATGTATGTATATTAAGACCAAATATCGCGATACAGTGTCATCAGTCAATATTAGAAATATCATCAATATAAATAGCAGGATTGCCAAAATAATAATTATTGAGTGTGTCTTCATACCTTATGAATTAATAGTAAAACTGTGAAGGTTGCAGTTGTAAATCTTATGAAAATTTCCCCCCTTTCATATAATATATGTTCATGGTTGTTAATCTTCGAAGGGATAGACAGAGGTGTGTTAACTCCCAAATTTCGCCAAATTAGATTTTTGGTTCACGTAATAGGAGCGAACATATTGCCATAAAGCAGACACTTTGTCACGGACTCTATATGTAATCGAATGTCGGATGGGGAACAGCCCTATGATGTCACCCATGGGAGAAGATGTGGTGGCCCATTCTTCTCCACCGAGAATCAACACGGCATCGAAGCCGTCAAGGTAGGGACTATCATACCAGGGACAGCAGTAGAAATGGCATCCATTATTCTTTAGGTCGCACCCTAACTTACCATCAGATGGGGTGCAGTCAACCTGACAATCTAAATATAAAAAATGAGTAATGTATTTATTTCTATCTATTAGTCTTTGAACATTGTATAACAGATTTAGTAAAAGTAGTATCGATAACAAGACTCTGAAGTTAGATTTGTCGATAATTAATAAATAGTTTCAAAGAAATGTTGCGAATAGAATACTCTTATTCTAAACAAGTTATTAAGAACTAGTTCCTGAACGATAGCCGGTACATAGTAAATAGTGCTCAGTCAAAAAACGAAAAAGAAAAAATGGTAATTGGTACCAAAGAAGGTACGGGTCGAGATAGTTCTAGAGTTGCTAATACCACTTCAAAAGTTGGTAATACATTTTTGTTCAAAATGGATGTTTAGTATCAGTAACTTGCGGCTGCACCCACGTGGGTCACTGATTTCCATTTCCGCAAACCATGAGAACATAATTTAAGGATAAAATAGCCATTTTATTACACTAGACTATAGTCTACCCCTGTACTAAATTTTAGCCAGATAAGTCCAGTCGTTTAAGTCCAACTTTTATTTTCTAAAGTTTACGCAAATATCACTCAAATTGACATTGAAATAAGACCACTTTTTAACAGATTCTATAGCGTCCAACTACTCCTCACCTGATAGTTAGTTGAAGACAAAGTCTAAGAACAGAACGTCACCATCAGAAATATCAACTGTGTTACAATGGTAGCCCTCACCTTGATGGCTTTATAAGAGGTCTTTTTCATACCCTGCTTAAAGATATTGTTACTCACGCATACACCATCATTGCTATAATGTTAAAAATACTATGATACTGGAGTGTTTGAAGCAATAATGAAGCGAAAATTCCACTAACCCAATAATTTGGCAAGGGACAAGGAACGCAACTTTGAATTTATTCAAATGATCCAAATTGTAAATTCACTTGACCGGGTGAAATTATCAAGGCCTTCTGTGTTTGACCATCTTATTTATATTCATTAGTTTATTCAGATAATGTAACTTTGATTACGAGGGGGCTTTGAATGTTTTGGTTTGTGTATTTCTAGATAGCATAATTATTCAATTTCAAGTTTATATTTTCTGTGAAATGCTTTCAGCCAAATGGAATATTTTGTAATCTCTAGCGTCAATTTGGTGACTCATGTTTCATTATTATTTATGGTTCAAAGTTAATTTTTAAATTGAATACTTTTTTTTGAGTAATCATAAATTTATCTAAATATTCGTTATGAAACTGGTTAATTCAAAAGTATCCGACAGGGTCCAAAACAATGTTTACATTTAATACACATATTTTAAAAACAATGTATATCGGAACATGTCAGGAATTTTATAAAACACTAAAACTGGCCTCATGATGCATGTAAAACGAATGATCATTTATACAATAGATATTTTGAGTGAAATAGCTTTAACTGGTTACAAGTTTTTTTATCATTTTACTCCCTACAACGTTATTAAATAACTCCAGCTAGGGGATTGTGGTAATTTGCGCACGCAAAAAAAGATATCAGGTAAGTATTATTTGTGTAATATCTATATTGGTAGTAAATAAATTATGTTTCGGTTCGTCAATGACATCGTCGTTGTTGTGGAGTCGCTGGAGCAACTGGGCGAAATGCTGCACAGCTAGATGGAAACACTTGGATAAAATCAAGATCTTGTTTAACGAACATGTTGCACTGAGGCCGATTGCCATCGAAGGGGCGATGCCCGAAGTTATCGCTGTGAAAAATATGTATACCTGGGCCAGGTTATCCAGCTCGGTAAAAACAACTTCGAGAAAGAACTATCCAGAAGGATTCAACTGGGCTGGGCAGCAGTTAGCAAACTACGTCGAGTCTTCTCGTCTCCTCTACCGCAATGCTTGAAAACAAAGGTCTTTGGCAAGTGCGCCCTATTTGTTATGACTTATGATGCCGAAAAATGGACACTGGTGGTAGGGCTAGTCCATAAACTAAAAGTCGCGTAGCGTGCTATGGAGCAAGCTATGCTTGGAGTTTCTCTGATAGATAGAATTCGAAACGAGGTCATCCGACAGAGAACGAAATTTACCGACATAGCTCGCAGAATAAGCAAGCTGAAGTGGCAATGGGCTGGCCACGTCTGTCGAAGGACCGCTGGACAATGGAGCAGACGAGTCCTAGAGTGGAAACCGCGAGAAGGCAAACGAAGGGTAGGACGCCCCCTAGCCTGATGGACCGATGACCTGAAAAAGGTGGCTGGGACGGACTGAATGCGGAAGGCGAAGGATCGTACGAAATGGCACACATTGGGAGAGGGCTATGTCCAGCAGTGGACTGCAGTGAGCTAATTGATTAATCCATATTCAATTCATACAATGTCTTCCGATTTAAAAGCTTTTATTTATTTACAACATTTAATCAAAGTTCATAAAAGTCTAAGCATTTTCTAACGTCACTGTTATGACGCACTGGCATGACAAAATTTAATCAATCCAACCGATAATATTCTATTTAGATAATATACGATTACAAAAAGAACGCAACTATCAAATTACACATTATTCTTGAAAATAATTAAAAATCTAAAAATGGTTACAACAGCTCTCGTCGCTCCACTATACCTTTCTACCTCGCTCCTCTCTGAGCCAGTCTCTTCCGGTTACTATAAAAATGTTTGTGCATTTGTTGAAAACTATCATTGCAACCCAGGACGGCAGATACGCCATACTAAGCAATAGCAGCATGAAGACTTTTGTAAGTGCAACCGATTATTATTTAATAAGTGATAGTGTGTGATGTGTGATAAGAAATGGCTTCAGTGTACTTATCGTACGGATTCGATATTTAAATACTAATATCATTTTTACAGTCATATTTTACTTTTTTTTCTAGCTTGCTAAACGACAGGGTACTCTAAGGGTTTACTCTAAAGGTGGCAAACAAAGATAAGATCCAAAAAGATCCAAATAATGATAAAAGGTTTCAACACATAAAGACTAACACCACCGGTGCCAAATAACTTGCACATTGCCAACTCTATCTGCTTCTAGAAGGAGTGCTGGTGATCTTGCACTATAGGAAATAGTATTCAGAGTTCAGACGAACATTTTATATCAGAGCTTTTTCTTTGAAAAAGTTTCATTCATTATGTATTTAACATAAGCAGCTGCGCGCTCAAAAATTCTAAAATGTTCAAAAAAAATAAATCTTTCACACAGCCTTGCCTTGACAACGTGTATATATAAATTACGGCCATTCAAATGAATTATAAATAACAAAAAAGTTGATGGCTAAAAAATGCTACAAAAACGCGGCTTACTTAAACTGAAGTGTATCTTATCTTAAAAAATGTAACATTACATCTTCTAAATATACCCTTTTTACTACAGGGACAATTTCGCTATTTATTCATGCATTGTGTAGCGAACTTTAAAACCTTATAATCATATTAATTTCGTCGTGGTTTTCATATACAACAATTTAGTAACGTTTATCTAATAATAGACATTATCTAAAGTGCCAAACATTAAAACTTTAGTTTTACGAAAATTAAAGGCTCGCGACAAAAACCACTGTATCCATTAGACATAACACGGTTAACCCACCGCATTAATTCAGTTCCTTTATCTAACGAAACACTTATAAACATTACAATAGATAGTTACAATAGGAGATAATAATAACATTTTTTGTTGCAAATTTATTGTATTAAATGTGGTAAAGTGCATTGGATACAAAGATAAAAAATAAAACAAGTAATATTCCAAACTGTTTTAGGTATAATTTTTATATTGAATGAAATTGTATTGCGAACAGAACTTGATATTTGGTGTACACCTTTAGTTAGATCAGTCAGTGAAAGATTAAAGTTTCATTTGCTGAATTGAAATTTGACCCAACATGGAGGCAAAACTAAATAAAATCGTATATTTATATGATGTTGAATAAGCTTCAATTTTTTTATTTCAACTTTCAAGTTAGAATAATTTGATTCCTATTTCTTTTCCTTCTGTATGTCAATGATATACTATCAATTCATTGTCATGCGGGTGGCAGGGTCCAAGAGTCTTATTACACGGGACTAAAAAGAATCCTCGGTTAACAGTGGAAGAAAGTTTCTATTAATACTTGAATCGGAAATCGAATCTACTTTTTCAGAAGCGTCTAACTTAGATAGATTTAGTCCAGAATAATCCCATTGAGATCCAAGTCTGAAAGTTCTTATCCATACAATTTCTTTTTTTGTTTTCTATGCCCATAATTGAACCATTTCTAGAAAAAATCGGTATAGTAAGTGCTCAAATCTCTAGTGACGTCTGGTACCGTGTTTAAAAATTTCAATATGAATAGAGCAAAGTCAAGTTTTTTACAAGGTCAATCAAGCGTGTGTGTTGCGTGCTACCTTCGTAGTATTAAATAAAAGTTCAAGAAATCATTCAATTAGGCTATTGCAGTCCACTGCTGGACATAGACCTCTGCCAATATGACAAAGAAATGTATTAAATAAAAGTTACATCGTGATATTATCATTAGACCCGTGCTTTGGTTTTAATCTTGTTTTTCTTATTTGTTTTATAATGTAAAAAGAAATATTTTACATTATAAACGGACATTTACTTTGATTGCTATCATAAAAATCATATTTTTGTAGCGATTGTAGTCTTGGAGATAATAAGATCTTGTTACGTATTGTTATCACAGAACAGAAAAAACTGTGGATTGTCACGACACAATCACGTGATCTAAGTATGTCAAATAAATGTGAAGATCTAGTCAATTGTAGTCTAATAAATTATTGTTTGGATTTCTCAAAGATACACCAAGGTTCAAAGACGCAATGTATCAATAATAATAGTCTTATCACGTGTATCCCAGATTTATTTAGTGATTTTACGGAACATTTAGCCTAAAACATAAATGATGTATTTTATGAGAACAAAGAAGTGATAGGTACAAAGCATTAATCCGCCACCGTCAGAATTGTAAATGAATAATGGTTCTAGAATTTAGTTTGGAGCTAGATTTAATTAACAATGTTATATCATCATTTCATTTCAAAGACAACCTAGACAAGTTCCAATGACTAACTGTCGATAGGTAGGACGAGGTACTTTATACGATTCATAGTTTCCGTTAAGATATTATTATGTTTAGCCTCGCCTTATTGCTTTGACGATAGGGTTTAAATTTGACTTATGTCTAGTTCATTTGTCTACTGTCATTTTAAATTAGCTACACGTTCTATGTAATTATTGATATGTTTTATTACATTATACTTTATCGTTTTTGGTTTCAAGTCAAGTCAAGTCATAATCGAGAATCTTTGTAAGACAAAAGTTTGCCATCCCATCAAAATGAAGCTGCTCATGATAATTTAGTTGAATAGTAATCACTTACTAAAAAACTTTGCCTTGGACTATTGCCGTAACTAATCTAATCGTAAGGATATTTTTTTGCAACAACACACAGCAGCTAAATGTTCGTCTTTCCAAAGCTATTTCAAACCGGTTCAAGTAAAAGGGATAACACCTTCACTTACGGCGACTAGTTATGTGACATAAACCACCTTTCACTTTATAGAATGGGTTCTATTTCTGCTATTTTCCTTAAAAAAGTACACAGTATAACATTTTTATAAGGGATCTTTCGGTATCTAAATTGTTCCTTATTAAAATTATACAATGAGAAACAAGTCAAATGACTAAAATCTGCACCATTATTTAACAATTTGTAATAAGAAGTAGATAAGTTCTCGTATAGGAAAGTGCTAAAATGAAAAATGTTTACCTCATCACACTTTGGTCTTGGCTCGCATTTGGTAGTATAAAAAATACTCCTAGTTTATCGTACTCCCAGTTTTTACAATCAACCTCATAAACTTTCATTCCATTTGGTGTGGGTCCAGAAAAGTAAATTTAAATATTAATTTGCCATTACTTCCTCAGAGATTGCATCTCTTGGCAATCTATTGAACCCGTTAGTGCTATTATTAAAAGTTACTGGTTCTAGATGAGGTTTATTTTATAAAACCAGTATATTTCGGAGAATTTTAATACTCTTTGTCATACAATTTTTTTATTTAATATATAATTATATATTTTATAAAAATTAAATCACCGCATCCAATCTAAAACACATAATTCCGGATAAATTCCTTATTTCAAATATATTACTGTGGGCAAATGCACGGCTAAATAATATTCCTCAAGAAATCAAATGCCTAAGAAGCCGATACTGAACCATTATTTTGTTTAATGAAGCAATTATTGATAAGTGTTCGCGAGTAGCGTGAATTCTCCATTCCGTATCCTGAGGACAATACTAAACGTCTCATTGAAAAAGATATGCGATCTTTCACCAGATTTATAACTGCCGCGGAATTAAAACGATAAACTCCGTATTTTATAGGCAGCTCTAGAGCTAAGTGATTGAGAAATTCCATCCAGTACCAAAACCTATGTTTTAGAATTCTTTTTCGTTTAAATTACAAAACTGATGCTGTCACAATTTTATTCAACTTAATACATTGCTGATTACGTTCTCTTATATAAATGTGACATTGTGTTTAGACGGAAAGTTCAATGGCATGAACACGTAATCGCTGAAATACAAATGCACGTTTTGTTGTGAGTCATTTTTGTTTTAAACGGTTGACTTCTTTATTTTTATTGCGAAAATTGCTATAGAGCCGTCAATCTATTGTGGTTTTTACGAATAAATTACTTTGTGTCTTTTTTTTTGTTAACTTGGATAAAATTTCCCCCTTATTTCTCGATATACAAAAATTTGTTTGTTACCTGAATAATTAAATACGATGATGAATTATTATTTAATAAAATAAGTACTTCAGTATGTTAAAGGGTTCAAAGTGAAGTTAATAAAATAATTGAACGATGAATATAATGGATTTGAGTTTATTAAAACTATTCATAAACAAAATATTACCAATTTTTTTCTTCTGTTAATATAAGAGGTCATTTAATATTTATTCCTGAAATACATTTTTGCTTTCATAATCATGTAACGGTTAATGTAAAAGAATTGCACGGCTGGCCTGACTTAAATTTATTGAATAAGCCCATAAAATGTGTAGACAAAGAAATATATTTATGTACCATACGTAAAATATTTAGTGAATGCAGAATAATTTCCATTTATTTTATGTAACATGATGTAAATACTCATTACAAGAAGTAATAGTCAATTCTGTTGTAATAATTTTGTTTTATTAGTTCATGCACTGCTGAACATGATTATTATGATGTAAGAAGGATCAGTACACACTCTTCTTTTTATTGATATGATTATGTCAAGTTGCTAGCGTAAAATCTCTTACTATGAATTTAATTATGTCTTTGCATAACAATGGATGTTTTAGTTCATATGGCAAGCATGTCGACCATCGACCAACTGTGACTGAGAGAGTCAAAAGGTTAATGAACTTAATCTATTTGCCATTCATTTTTAGTTGTTTTATTTTTAGTTGTTTTAGGGCTTCGGCGATCGTTTTCCTTATATCACACAGGTGTTTTTAACGCATCTATAGCGAAAAGATATGCGTTGCGAATTAATGAAAGTAGCCTATTTTCAACAAATTTATCTCGTTTAACTTTTATTTTAAACCAATTTAAATTTGGTTTGTAGAGTATTTTAATAAAATCATTAAATTTCGTGTTCACTTTACGAACTACGCTTGCATCAATTACATTTTACATTGTAAAGAGTCTTTTTTTCTATCAGAATAAAGTTCACAGTTAGAAAGACAGGCGAAGAGGTGAGTGTATAGTGAAAGGTGTCGAGCAATAATGTTTTCCTCTTCATTTTATATCGGCATGACTATGTGATGTTTAGAAATAAATTAATCTCCTTGAGTGAATAACTATTTCTTTACCTAAAGCTTGTAAATGTAATTATGATTGGTAGTCATAGACTTAACGAATCCGAATGTAGACATGAAGTTAAATGTATTCAACAATTTGGGGAGTGTATGTCGAGGTGACACATTTTCTGAAAAATTATAATTTGAAATTCCTATTCACTATTGGGATTGCTGTATTAGGCACAAGAAATAAGTATGCGGCAGTGCAGTGGTAGCAAGTCTGACTGATGTGCCAAAATTCAATTTTTGAGTCGGTTGAAACGTCTTAAGATTTTTTTAAAGAATTCGTATTCTACTTATAATTACCACTAGGTACTTCTTAGGCAAATATTGGCATAGACATTCTAAATAAATACAAAAATTATCAACAGAATTCATTTTATATTCTCCAGTATTGATAAAAGAATTTTATATGATTGCATTTTGAAGTCCTATCACGAATTTAAGCCTGAAAAAGGTTTCGACAGTAATTGTGAAAGTTGTTGACAGTATTTTTATGACCATTCTGCCATTTTATAATTAAAGCGGTCGCTCGCTGCAAATTGGCTATTAAACAGCTTTAAGTTGATTGATTTCTTTTCTGCTGACAAAATTTGATCTATTTAAAAAAATATATAAAATTCTTTTAAGGTTTTCAAAATTAAATTCAAAATGTCTGAATTTAAGCAACAATGAGTTGCTGATATAAATTTGTATTCTAAATAATACGTCGTAATCATTATTATTTTAAGAACATCATAATATAATATATTTCAAACAATATGAATAAATTTGAAATACTGTGTAATATTCTCAATTTAAAATCATAAAATACTTTTCTACTAAATATGAAAATAAGTTCAGAATGTTATTATTATTGTCAATTGATACATTTTTATTTGTAATCTTTCCAGGTGTACTTGTTACTGGCAGTTGCCTCTTGCAAGGCCGGGTTTGAAGAAAGCTATTCAAACGAAATAACCGGAGATGCAGGGCTTGAAGGTGGAGACGGTGGACATGGAGTTGGAAACGCAGGATATGATTATAACGCTCAACTAAATGGAGGAGGACACTTTCATGGCGGCCAGGGTCACGAACTAGCTGGTCTTGGTGGACATAATCTTGGTAATAGCGGTGGTCATGACTTTTCTGGTGGCCAAAATCACGGCAATAGTGGTAATGACTTCTCAGGTGGACACAATCTTGGCAATGGTGGCCATGACTTTTCTGGTGGGCAACAACACACTTTGGCACTACTCCAAGGGTCACAACAACAACAACATGGAGGCCATGATTTTGGGGGTCAAGGACTAGGAGGCCATAACTTTGGAGGTCAAGGTGGTCACGATTTTTCTGGAGGAAATGGTCAATTTGAAGGACATGGTGGACAAGGTGGCCATGATTTCAATGGAGATTCTTATTTGCAAGCCGCTCAAGAATTTGGTCATCAAGGTCACGATGAATCTGGTGGTCACGGCGATGGTGGTCACGGATTTGGTGCTCAAGCCTTCACTCTCGAAGACGGTGGTCAAGAGTACGGTCACGGAGGCGGTGGTTTCCATGCTGAAGCAATTCCTGTTGGTGAACACGTAGATGAAGAGCACCCAGTTGAAGTACCCCTGTACAAACATGTAACTTACCCAGTCCCTAAAACTCTTCACATAAACGTACCTAAACCTATTCTTGTAGGTGTACCCCAACCATATCCTGTCAAGGTTCCTGTCCATAAGCCAGTAGCTGTACCAGTGGAAACTGAAATCTCTATCCCAATTGAAAAGGTAGTACCCTACCCGGTCGTCAAGCATGTACCCTACCCCGTTGAGAAGCACGTGCCCATTAAAGTTGAAAAGACTGTCACAGTGCACGTGCCCCAGCCTTATCCTGTTAAAATTCCAATCTACAAAACCATCCATCATCATAAACATCATTAAGACCTTCCTGCTAAGTACCTTGTAAATATTTGTAACGTAATCTTAAGTCATTTTCAACTGAATTCATGTTGTAGTTGATTTATTTATTGTATGTTGTTGTTGTGTTTTTATAATTGTTGTTATTGTTGTTGACGTTAATTATACAAAAGTGATTGTTATTCATGTGATTTTCTTACTAATTCTTATGAGAACCTTATAAAGCATCTTGATAGAAGTCCTATAACCTAATCAATACCTTTACTCCATTTCATAGCTTGGGTCTTGGTATGGCATAATGGCTAAAGTACGCAACATAAACGACGCTGTGAGTTTGCAAGCAATTTGGGTAAGATTTAAAATAATATTAGAAATATTTGGATTACGTCACTATAGTTCATAAGGCAAAAATTGATTATTTTAACATGTTAGATATCTCAAGAGTTTACACAATAATATAATTTGAGATTGATAATTGATTTCAAACGTCACTATGTCATTCTATACATTATTACAATGGCCTCGAAAGAAAACATACAACAATTGAACCATATACTAACTTCATTTCTGTTCGAAAAACATTATCTAGATCATAAAACAACGACAACTCTTCCGAGTACTTTTACTTTCACCTTTCAACCATATCTCTTCTATTTACTCCTCTGAACATAAAAGGTCGTAACGGTTGAACAGCTCGTAACACAAACATAAACATTGAAAGCTATATTTTCATTCAATTCGGCATCTGCAAAACATTTTTACACTCATTTTATAGCAATTACCTTCATCTCTGACTTTATGGTTCGTTCATACAATGTAAAAACCATCGAAACGTATATTTTTTGCGACTAACGTATTTATATAGCAATAACCTGATACGACACATTTAATTTTGGAAATATTTCACGGAACTCTGTATGACAACAAACAGCCGTACTTTGTTCGACAAAAAATTAAAAAGTAAGTTCTGTTCAACAAGAAGTAAGCAATAATTAAGCTGGGCTGTTTAGTGGAAGTAATTCTTCCGGTCCAAGGTCAAACGGAAAATCTCATTGTGCCTAACGTCTAACATACATAATTCGGGTGTGATTGTCTCTAATATACTTACTATAGCAAGAAATTACTGTACTAGTATAACTATTATACATGTACAGTATTTTCTTGCTTAACCTTTAGCTAGTGACATGGTTTACTTGTTACGTAATCACTGACGTGAGGGCCGGAGACGCCCGCAGGTTAAAGTGTATCTCTTTCTGAATGCAAAGGGTTAACTGACATAAATATTAATAACCATATTAAACATACAATAATTAATAAAATAAACAGTTTTTACACGTTTTTACACATAGTTATCTTTTTTTGGCAGAAATAACTGGAAATCATGAGCCACCAATTTTTACAAAATAAACAATTTGCGCTACTATTAAAACTTCAATATTTACTCTGACAAACTGTATAATAATCAACCACAGGGAGAATAAAAAACTGCAAGGCATCACCATTCTCAAAATTTACGCATAATCTGGGCAAACTTCCTTAGCGCATTGAAGACAAATAATACCATATGTTTTCCATTAATATGTATGTGTAAATTTCTTCTAAAGCTTTAGTAAACATGTGTGAACATCTGCTGCTTTGTTAACTTCTGGACAGTTAGGCATATTAAATCCCAGTTCTCGAGTAAATTTCACGTGGCTGTATTTTTTTCATACACTTTCATTTAAATGTGGCCTATCATTGGTATCGGTGGACCGTTTCTGTCCAAATTAAGTTCCATTACTAGCTGTATCTCCTCTTGCTGATGAGAAAAAGACTAAATATGACAAAAGTCGATTTAAAAACAGTTACGTATTTGCTGATGTGGGGCCTCAGAGCACAACAAACAATTTTGAAACGAATTTACTCACCAATAATGCATGTGCTCACACATTATGCACCAACTTCATCGGTCTTAAGGGGACTAAACTTAAAGCTTTTAGAAACAGCGGATACGGCCCCCAAGTCACCAGTTAAAGGTCAAGGAGTTGTAATATTAATAATTTTGTTTTCTTTCTGTCACCAATAATGCATATACTCACACATTATGCACCAACTTTATCAGTCTTAAGGAGACTAAACTTAAAGCTTTTAGAAGCAGCGGATACGGCCCCCACGTCACCGGTTAAAGGATATGGAGCTTTAAAAAATAATAATTTGGTTTTCTCTCTCTCTCTTTGCAGTACTATTTTACCATTTCGTATGGTAGCTCGTTTTGCCATAGTAATATTAGATTTGACATATTTGTCAATATTTCGGTAGCTGACTTTTTTATTTGTAAAGTAATAACGGTATATGAATTGGTTTGATTTTAAGGATTTTTAAGTTATTCTATGTAAGTTTGTCACAACTACGTATTCCTGCTACCACTGTACTATTATTTACTTGACTTCGACACGCAGCTTTACTGCGGCATACGAATTGGTTCCATTTCTAAGGCGTGCCAATGAATGTTTCATATTTCAAGTTTACTGTAAGTAAGTTACTACTATTCCTGTTACTATTATTTAGTATGCCTAGACACGCAGCTATTGGTGCGTCATAAATTAGGTAGGTATATTACCTACCACTATTTCCCTATTTTACTATCACTACAAGTAGTTAAAAAATTCTTATGCTCAAAATTTTAAGAATGATATTAATCTATTATTCTAATTGGCTGGAGAAATTTACTCCACGCCCTGAAAGCTTTGTAATTGTATTGTATCACGGTTTATATTTTTTCACCACTCTTGCTCATCGAATGGCTATAATATCACCGCAATTAGCCAAATAAACCACTTTAATCAAATTGTGACATTTCATCTTACTATAATTCACAAATGAGATAAAGTTTTTTTAAATTTTTATTAGTTGAGATGTTTTTTTTTCTTGAAAAGTTTCGAAAGAAATGTCGTTTTCAATAGTACAAATTAATTCATATACCTACTTATTACTTGCTTATTTCATGCAACTTCGTTTTTAAATAGATCATTTCAATTTGTACGTGTTTAATAAACAAAACTTTCACTCAATAACTTAATAATTTTTGTTTTCGCTGTAAAATATTAAAACCCCCATTTAGTCTGCGACAAATAAAAAGAAACTAACATCTTTTAGTCTATGGCTATATAAGTGCTATAATAGTTATGACGAAATTGATTTATGTTGCCCTTAACGTAATGGAATGATTACTATATGAAAACTGCAACGGTAAATATGTATTTTAAAATTATTTTATTCACAAGAATGATGAAAAACATCGTATGATACACGTGTGTATTTATGATTACCGATCTCGGCTCTCTTATGACTCTTACCTCGGGTCTGAATAGCGCCTCAGCGGCAATCACAAACTTTGCACATTTGTACAATAATGTACTATTAATAAATATTGTTAATCTTGTTAATTCTTTTATTCTCAGTTCTCCCCTTTAGCCGAGGCAGGCAATTATTAACTTTGAATATTTAATATAACTTAACTTAAATTCACTTAGTCAAGTTTAGTAAAACCCAAGTTATTTTTTTTCATCGTGTCAATGGCAATCATCCTGTTCCAGTCGAGAAACTGGTTTCGTGTAAACAAGCCTTCAAGATCTATTTGTGTTTACTCTCTCATCGTCGAATGAGCAAACACGTTTTCAGGATAAAAAAATTTATTGCATCAGATCAAGGTTTAATGTCATATTATTGTTTTAGGAGAAAATTCCATTTAAGTAAAAACATAAATGACGGGTGGGTAGGAATGTTAAGATAAAATAAAATTTAAAAATTGCTTACACACATGGTGACCAAAATATGATACATAATACAACGTGGATTTTTTAGGTCAGCTGCAATTGTTTTGATTCTTAAAATAAGTGGTTTTTAGTTCTTACCTATTTATCACCCTTGTTTTTATAGATTTTTTTGTCTTCATTCGTGTACAAATTCTATTGTTGTTTGTAACTTTTATCTGAACAGTCTACTCAGAGGGAAAAGCTTCTGCAAGAGGCTACCTAAATACCTTGAAGATATTGATGTCGCTCTATATACCAAATTCGGCAACAGTTTCTGCGCAAACTATAACTATATACCCAAACTTCAAGCAGCTAGCCCTTTCAAACAAGCTTGATTGTAACAATTAATGCTATCTAAACTACGTTGAATACGTTCATAATATTGTGTTTCCCGTGAAGCTAATTACAAGTAAGAGCAGAGGCGGTTACACCACAAATGAATGCACAACAGTCAGAGGGAATTAATTTCCTCGACGTAGAGCAGTGAGCATTTTATTATTACATCTCTGAAGACAGAAAACAGAAGGTTAGAGAGTGGAAGTGGCCAGTAGAAACTTTTTTTTTTTAATTCCCTCCGTTAAGTTCAGAACATAGGGACACCATTCCAGATCATGACAGACAGATGATTTTATGCCCCATTTGAAGAATCCGAGACTAAAAAAATGATAAAATACATGCTCATGCTTGTTGATCCCAGAAGGGATAGGCAGAGGTGTATAAGCACCCATATTTCGCTGACTATGATGTTTTTTTGTAGAGGCACGTCAATTTGACTTCACGTCGCCTGATGGTAAGCAGTAGGCAAAGTCTCAGGAAAGAAGGTTACTATTACATACACGTATCATGTTTATCATGGTGTACCATTAGCTTGACGGTCATCAGATGCTTTTTCACGACCCGCTTAAAAGACCCGGGACTGTATGAAGAAGGAAACACGAAAGCTGGCAAGGAGGTCCAGGTCTTAATGGGGGAACAAAGAAAAGCGTCACCGAACCGATTGGTTTTTGAAGGTATATTCTGCACTGTATACAGATGACATCTGCTTGTAGGGAAGGAGAGGGTGGGACTAATTGGAAGAGCTCATTAGAACATTCACAAGGGGTAGAGATGGTAAAATACTGCCAAGGAAGCAATATCTCTACGCATCTGCAGAGGCTCGAGGGTGCTCGTGATCTCGGGATTCCCAATAATGTGGACCGCATATCGCTGCAATCTATCGAGAGCATACTTTGCGGAGCCATCCCAGAGATGCGAGCAGTATTCCACGCAGGAATTTGTGTCTTGTAGAGAAGACACTACTGCTCCGGCGGGAAATGTCGTCTCACTCTGTTCAGGACTCCAACTGATGTTTTTTTTTATACCACTTAGGTGGCAGACAAGCACACGGCCCACCTGATGGAAAGTGATTACCGTGGTCTATGGACGTGTGCAACACCAGGGGCGTCACACTTGCGGTGCCGACCCTGTTAGAACAGAGAGTTTATGTGCCGTTAGTGTAGAAGATAAAGCGAGACAAGCCTTAGGTCTTCCCACTGATAGCACAAAAACTCTCCTGTGAGCTCTGGCTACCCTACTCACCACCGGGAACAGAACACGAGGTTGTTATGACCGCGGTATTCTGTAAGGTGGAGATACGTCCCCTGTCGGACTGCTTAATTGGACGGAAAACCGTCATGTCCTGCATCCTACATACGCTCCATGTAGTTTTTTGTTATTCAGTTTGTAGCAAACATCCATACCAAGGACATTGAGGTTGTCCTGCAGGGGTGTGGCGTGCTCTAAAGAGTGTGAATGGGAAGGAAAGAAGATGCCTTTGCTGTAAACGCACATGCCTGCGTCTTCTTGGCATTGAACTCGACCAGGTTCTCAGATTGGGAAATGTTGTTCAGGATCCGGTCGAGCTCAGTGACAAGAAGCTGCATTTTTCCCGCGATATCCTACTGCTTATCCGCAGGACATCCATGATAACTCCCGTGCAAGGTGCTATCGTCTGCATAGTAATGAATGCTGCCGGTAGCCAACATGCCATTGATATGCAGAAGAAAGAGAATGGGTGACAGGGCGGACCCCTTCGGCACGCAAGCAATTACCTGCAAGAACTCTGAGGCTCGTCCATCACAAAGGACGTGAATGCGACGATCCTGCAAGAAACTTGCAACCCAGTTGCACAGTCTAGGGGGCAGGCCGAAGCTGGTAGCTTGGAAAGAAGCGATTTGTGCCAAACTCTATCGAAAGCTTTGGCGAAGTCAACATTAATTGACAGTGACACGCCGTGCTGGTCCATACCCTCACCCCAAAGATGGGTAACATACACCAGAAGATCACCCGTAGATCGGCTGTACATTTGCCTCCTTCCAAGCGGAAGGTTGATAAAGGTGACTTTCAGTCCCACGTCCTGGATTAATCTATCAGCCCAGCTATCAAGCAGGCACTTAGTTATGGGCTGTAGCTATATTTACTGTTGGATAGAGAAAATTACTACTAAGGGATACCTTAGTTGCCTTCTCCTCTCCCAATGTGCGCCGCTTTCCGCATTCAGTCGTCTGTCCAAGCTACTTTTTTCAGGTCGTCAGTCCATCTGGCTGGTATTCTACTTTCCTGGGACTCTAGGACTCGTTCCTTCCAGCAGCCATCGCTCCTTCGACAGACGTGGCCAGCCCATTGCCACTTCACCTTGCTTATTCTATGAAAATGTCGGCATCTTTAGATCTTTGTCGGATGACCTCGTTTTGAATTCTATCCTTCAGAGAAACTTCTAGCACAGCTCGCTCGATAACCCGCTGCACGACTTTTAGTTTATGATTCCAGAATCTTATCTATCTCTATTCCAAAGTGAACGTATAAAATTGTTCTCATTAGGAGGTAAGTGTTTTGTCAGTTCTATTTGTCTTGCATCTTTGTTCTCATTCGTAAACACGTGTCATTGTAGGAAATGCTCATACCAATGTTTCATGAAAGACCGCTATTAGCTCTGTCGCATTTGTCTTAAGGATACTACGTACACCCTGTGCATTAAATTATTGTATTTTAGACTGATTGAAATAGTGACTGCAAAAAAAAAATAACAAAAACAAATCAATAAAAAACCAATCGAGTCGATTCCCCGCTCCGACCGTGCCTATAAATACGCCCGTGATTCAAGACTTCGCATCAGTCGCAACTCAGGCGCCGGCGAAGTAAGGTCTCCGAAGTCGTCGTCGTCCGGCCCCGGACCACTGAAGATGTCGACCGCAGTGATCGACGAAACGTCTGGAATGCAAATTTCACATAGACCACGGCCAAACAGCCCGGAAGCAGTATATTCTACATGCAACGCCGGCCGTGAAAGCCTGAAGACTTATAATAAAAAATCGTTCATCGATAAATGAAAATGCAGGTATCATTATTTTATGTGGAATCATTACTATACATAATAATGATTCAGTAGCTATTTCATTTCTGTATTCATTTCATAAATTTATTTCAACACGATTGTGGGTACACACGCTAATTTCCGAAACAAATATTGACATTTATCATTGTTTTTTTTTTTATGTAAAAGACAACAACGCGCCTTCGATAAATCCTTTCATAGTGCCCGCGTGACAAATTATCAGTCATAAATCACTTAAATTTTAATAAAAAAATAATATTAAACTGACTTCTAGAGCAAAAATGCACTGTATGAAATGTGTGTCTGTTCTTGTGTAAAACTGCGCGTCAACACAATCCCACCAAAAACATTTTCATGTCACAATGTTGCCAAAAAGAGTTTACGTAGTTATCAGGTCTCGTATAAAGCCGAGCTCTAAAGACTGCACGCTCTACACTACACCTTAGGTTTAGAGCGTGCAGTCGTTAGAACTTGGCTTTATACGAGATCTGATAACTTTTTCACAGGGTAAGCTACGTAAACTCGTTTTGGCAACATTTTGACATGAAAATGTTTTTGGTGGGGTTTCATTTATTTTTGTAAGTTGGTTAAAAAAATATGAAGTACATATTTTTTTTTGTTATAAGAAATATTTTAATTAATTTTGACTTATGTAGCACAAACTGTAGTGCAAGTCTCATATACAAACTTTCACCGTAGTAGGAATTCTGTGCTTCCATCTCCTATTCCCAGGGAATAGGTTAGGTTAGGTTTTTTTGTAGTCTTTGTATTAATATTAGCTTACATTCCAAATTTTAGCTTTCTAGGACTTCAGGAAGTACCCTAACAATTTTGATGATCAGTGAGTGATGAGTCAGTGACGAAATTATAGGGTTTGAGACATTAATAAAATCTAAAGTATAATAGCTACGACATTCAAACTTTGTATGTTTGATGAATGTACCGATGGCATTCTATCTTCAAAATTTTAACTATTTGGCATCATCAAAAGCAAAGTTATGAGAGTTCAAAAAAAGCGACGAAGCGTTTCGAGAAAAGGTAGGTAGAGTGCCTTTGCGCTTCGCTTGGCTCGTCTTGGCGGGGGCACTACTGTGCCCCTAGATATAAATTGGCAAGCAGGACTGACGTCTTAGTCGAAATTTTACCTGTTAGGCTTGGTACCGATTTCAATAATTTTTTTTTACTTTTCGGGATATTTTAATCCAGAAGTTGGTCTAATATTTTGTTAAAATTAACCTATTTTCCTTTTTTAAGGAGCTCAACACTGACTTGTTGAGAGCGCTTTCGGGTGAGCCCATCCGTATTAACCACGCTACTCATATAAGATAGTATTAAATCCATACATGTTAAATGAGATGAAACATTGATCTGAAAGTAGGAAGTATGCATTGAAAGTTATTTTGAAAGTAAACAACTTAAATGCAAGCTAGAAAACTCGGGTGTGCTAGTTTTCACTAGAATATGTTCACAGATCATTGAAATTGTTGCATGCGGATTGTACCTATCTTTAATAAACTACCTGTAGAATCAACGATATTCCTACCATAATCCATTATCTGCCTATTTAGTCAAAATCTAGAGCGTTCCAGCATTCCTAGGTAGTTAGGTACGTCTGCCTTACAAGATCGACAGAATACCCTCTAAAACTTAAACGAAAGATTCATGCTGTGCATCGCTAAAAAGTTCTATTGTCTTCGTACTCCAAGTCTAAATAATTCCAGCATGTCGTTGACCACAGTAAAGTCCTACGGTGTCAAAGGACGGTCATAAATCTAACGAAACCGATACCTATGCTATGATTAACATCCGAATTGAGAACCTCTTCTTTGTTCAGTAGTCGGTTGAAAACCACCAGTAAGGTAATTTTTATTTTATGGTCTGTAGTCGATTTCGAGTGTGTCATTTTAAAATTTTGTAAAACAGTCGATCGCCTAACTCCATTCCTAAAATTGCTTTCTAGCTGACATGACGTTGTCAATGACCAATGACGTATCGGCGGCGTCTAAAGTTCGGCCGTTCAGAGAATGCGTTCCTGACACCTATTAGTTAATTTTTGTTCGAAGTTTTAGGCACTGACGCTAGAACAAAGTTATATCATATTTAATTAGTGTCAAAAAATAAGTGTTCATTCGGCTATTACTATACTTCGTTTTTGCCTATTCGTCCCTAAATTTAATCATGCACTTCGTTCAACCCAGTTTTGGCAATATTTGACACTTTTGGCAAAAATTGACAACATTCTGCAAAACACTCTCAGCACAATTTTAAATGTGGCCTTGAATGACCGAGTCTGGCTCCAAGCGTCCTTACCAGTTCGCCTGGGCGGTCTTGGCGTTCGCAAAATTTCAGACGTGAGCCTTCCAGCATTCTTGTCATCGTTCCACGGCACTGAGGAGTTAACCAGGAAAATTCTCATGAACACACAGGTTAAATCTGAGGCGTCGTGCAAGTCCAATGCCATTATTGCTTGGAAGGTTGCTTGTCCTAACACTGAGTTACCTGGTAACCTTTTCTACCAGAGACAATGGGATGCGCCGCTCTGCAAGTTGGTGAGAGATAATTTAATGCAAACATCTCCAAATGTTTCAGAGCGTACGCGACTGCTGGCTGTGGGGGAATGGGAATCAAGCCTCTGGATTCAGGCACTTCCATCGCCCAACATAGGTACTATGTTGGATGACACTACATTCCGCTTTGCCACTTGCCTTCGTTTAAGAGCTCCGTGTGTTTCTCCCTACCGTTGCCACTGCGGTGAAGCAGTTGACAGCCTTGGGCACCATGGCCTTTCATGCAGCAGAAGCGCTGGGCGTATTTCGCGACACGCCATTAGCCAACGACATTATCCGCCATGCTCTTGCCACCTGGCGTGCCAGCCGTTCGTGAACCTAATGGGCTAGTGCGTGACGATGGCAAAAGACCGGATGGTATGTCGTTGCTACCTTGGAAGATGGGCAGGCCTTTGGTGTTGGACGCAACGTGTGTCGACACCGTTGCGCCTTCACATCTTTCAAGCACAGCAGGCTGTGCTGGCGCTGCTGCTGCATCTGCGGAAAACCTTAAACGGCGCAAATACTGTAATTTAACTAGTGATTATGTTTTTGAGTCGTTTGGGGTTGAAATGTTGGGGACATGGGGTCCAAGTGTCCGTTTTCTTTATAAAGAATTGGCAAAGCGGCTGATCGACGCCACGCGTGACCAGAAGGCTGGTTATTAGCTTGCACAAAGGATAAGCATTGCCATCCAACGTGGCAATGCTGCCAGCCTTCTGGGAACGTTACCGGTCGTTGATGACGCGGAGGAATTTCACGACGAATTATTTATGTAAATATTTATTTATTATAGATTATTTTAATAATAACTTCTAGTTTCAATATTTTATTAGTGTCATCATCATAATTACATTTCTTACATTCAGAAGTAACATTTCGGAGACTCTAGTGGGTCTAGTTTTTTCTGAAGAATATCAGTTACTATTTTTGTAACTAAAATTACTAATATTCCTTCTAACGGTATAACTAACGCCACCATCTAAGCTAAAATGCTCGGGTTAGGAATGAGTTGACCTCGGTAGTGTAATGGCCGGGATTCGATAGAAAAACGTAATGAGAACTTGCAGTATAACCCACCGCTCCATTTTGAAAGAGATAATATGACTGATCTCTCAACCTATTATTATGGCAGTCATTGATTTTGACGATGCATAACGGTTTTTTTTACAATTTACAAAAAAACTACACTTCCCACCAATGATCACGAATGATAAGTTCTAACAACGGTTATTTGATCACGAACTTAAAAAACGCAAAAACTTCTGAATACAGATAATTATATCTATAGTTAGAAGTTTTTGCGTCTGTTGACTGTAATATTGTAAAGTACATTTTTTGATAATAATAACTTTTTTTAGAAATTACAGTCTAGTTGCGATACAATTTCAATTTCACGCATTGTTATTATCAATATCGATAGTAACACCATGATATAATATATCTAAATTGTAATGTGCAGTTTTCTTGTCTCGTATCATTTTTGAGTTATACTACTACCATTTGTCACAAGGATACATCAGTCAACAGAATACCAAAAAGCGGTATTACATTTTAAGACTGGTAATAAATTCTTTATGAGAAAACGAGTGAAAATATATAAAAAATTAAATATACTTTGATTGATTTCATTTGCTAATTTAAAAATTAATTCCTTTAAGTTTTATATAAAATATTATTATTTATTTTACAAATATAATATAAAATATACAATACAAAATACAATTTAGTCAATAAATTCAATTATCAAATAACCGCCTCTGACCGTTCCCGGCGCAAAAGTACCCATCACACTCGCCGCGTTGCCACGCTGGATTGCGATGGCTAGCCTTTGCATCAGGAACGCTCCGGAGCGGGAGTCACCAGTTGTCTCTATGAGCCTCTTTCCTACTTCTTTTATGAAGTTTTCTGAAGAGGAAACTTTCTCAGGAATATTCGACATTTTTAAGACTCGCATCAATTAGAAGGTGAACTTTACCTGTTAGTCGGTGCACCTGCTAAATAAGAAAAGAATTTGACACAGGCTTTCGGCGTTGAGTTGGAAGGCTGAGAGAAGTTACTCTAGTACTACTCTAGTATAAGTCTACAAACCCGTCAAAAACAATAAACGGATTATTATATTGGAATTTTTAAATAAACCAGAAACTTTTATTATGTACTAAAATAAACTAATTTATTAGAATAGTTTTTATATGATTATATCTAAAAATATTCCATCATCATAAAGGTTCCAAGTAAAACATCTGTTATTGATCCACATCACATATCAGATCTATTCTGAGGTCGTACACCTGAAGTATAATAACCCCTGTCTGAGCTTTATAAAACCCAATTATAGCGCATTTGGTAACTACTACGAGTTTTACAGTATCTATTATAGTTAAAGCTATCTGTATCTATATGAACTTAGTAAACTACACTCGAGAGCAATGAATCCGGGTCACTCAAAGAATCCAAAAAATCTCGGAAAGTAAGAATGCTAGGTTAATTCAATAAATTGTATTTAATAGACAATTTAATACTCCTTAAATGAAAGTTAAAAAAATATGAGTCACCATACATTTTATTTACACAAAATTACATAAAGAAAAAAAACTGCTGATCTCTCCTTAAAACAAAAATAGGAAACATGAAATTTTTGAACTTTATGACGATTTTCTTGAATTTCAATACTTCGTATTACCTCCTCGTGCTTCCATTACTGCGTTTACGCGGTTTGGCATGCTGTACACCAAGTTCCTTATACGATTTTGGGGAATATTCTCCCATTCCTCTGTGAGAGCAATTTTGAGCTCAGGAAGCGTGATTGGGGGAGGGTTTCGTTGTTTTACGCATCTCCCTAGCTCGTCCCAAGCATGCTCGATCGGGTTGATATCCGGGCTGCGCGCTGGCCACTCCATACAAGTAATGTTCATCTCTTGAAGGTAGTCATTCACAATCCTACCTGTATGAGGTCGGGCATTGTCATGCATAAATATAGCATCCTCACCCAAATTGACCATAAATGGACCAACGTGTTCGTTGAGGATTTCTTCCACATATCTTACGCTAGTTAAAGAGCCGTTTTCTATGATCACCAGCTCTGTGCAACTTTCAGAGGAAATTCCGGCCCACACAAGTACAGACCCACCACCGTAGGCTACTTTTTCTTCGATGCATGCTTGCTTGAATCTTTCCCCTGGTCTTCTATACACTCTGTGTCTTCCATCGTGCTTGTAGAGCATAAATTTTGATTCGTCGGAGAACATAACTTTCGACCAATCTTCAATACTCCAATTTACGTGGTTCTGGGCATATCTTAGTCTTGAAATACGATGGCCACGCTCCAGTTTAGGGCCGTTTGCAGGTCTAAGGGGTTTTAAGTTAGATTCAGCAAGCCGACGTCTTACTGTCCATGCACTTGGGTTACTTCCTCCGAGGCGTCGAAACTGATTTGTGAGTTCAGTTCCTGTGAGAAAGCGATTTCGAAGCATGGTGTTCACCAAGTATCGGTCTTCTCGTGCTGTGGTACACCTAGTTCTGCCCGTTCCTGGTCTGCGTAGGTTAGAACCAGTTTCTTCGTAACGTCGGAGAACTCTTTGTACTGTTGACAGCGACACACCGACAGTCCTGGCTGTATCGCGCTGACTCCGGCCGGTTTCCACCAATGTAAGTATTCTGGTGCATTCTTCAAGTGTAAGCGACATGATTTCAGCTTGAATAATGAATATTGAGCACTATCAACCTGGTTTATGTACCAACATAAATGACAGATTACAAACAAAAGCATCTTCGACAGTGTTCCCTTTTCAAATTTGATTTTTTTATGATATAAGTTTACAATAACTAAGAAGTTTTAATACTTTCATTTAAGGAGTATTAAATTGTCTATTAAATACAATTTATTGCATTAACCTAGCATTCTTACTTTCCGAGATTTTTTGGATTCTTTGAGTGACCCGGATTCATTGCTCTCGAGTGTATAACGTTGCTGGACACGAGCCGTCTTAGTCTGATTACTGGTCCAGGTTCAACTGATTATACTATGAAAACAAGGTGATCCGATCAAAAAAAAAAATACCGCAACGCATTCAAAAAGATTCCAATCTTTTCTAGACATAAAAAGTAGTCTATGTGTTAATCCAGACTAAAATCTTCAGTCAGATCCGTTCAACTCATTTATTCTGTCTTCCGTGGCTTAGCTGGTTGCGCGTAATTGGGTAATAATGTTTTGAACATCATTGCAAGCTTTCACATGCTTTATACTATTAATAGAAAGTAGTATAGGATATGATAGGATATTAGCTATAGATCTTACGGTGTGACGTTTATAGTAGAGGGGAAAGAAATCAGTCACAGACGTGAGCTAAACTTTAATATTTTAGTGCTTGTGTACATATATGTGAAAATTGCGATAAGTTGCGTGTTTTTGACGTAAATATTAAATTAGATATCAAAAAATACTGCGTACACAATGTAATTTTTAGGACTATCTGTGTAAAATTATTATATCTCTTTTTTATAAAAAATAAATTGCAATTCTGTAGTCTCCCCAAAACTCGAGAAAGGTTGAACTGATTTGGCTAATTTTAGTCTTGAAATATTTCTGGATGTCCAGGGAAGGTTTAAACGGTGAGAAAATATGGGAAACGGCAACTTTTTTTTATTGATTCTGAGGCAGTACGAAGTTTGCCGGGTCAGCTATTATTAAATAATAATTATTACTATTACAAAATAATTGTTTTCGTATGAATTTGATTTCATCGTCATATTTGATTGTTTACACCACGTAAAGAAGATATGATTTCGATCAAAGGAATCTGAATAACTTCGAGAGGCAATAGTAACAGTATCTCAGCAAAGTCAGACCTGGTTCCCTACTCCAGAATCTACGGCTCAGTAAGAGTCTCGAACTCTCGAACGTTGTTCTCTCTAATCCATTGAAAAGTAGTATCCATTGTAAAGCAAGGTCACGTGATCGATCCTTCGAGTTAGAAATAGATGATGGACACATCAGTGCTGACGCTGACGTGGCCAATGCGTTTGAATCTTTTTTTACAAATGCTCCAATTACCATAACTAGTAAATTAAACTCTTCAAAAAACGTAGCTGCTTCTCTTCTTGAATCTTGTGTTGATAAATGTAGAGTAAACTTTGATTTTCAGTATATTGACCCCGAAACCGTAATAAAAACTTTTAAGCAACTAAATATAAAAAAGACTGAGGATCTGTGGGGCATTTCAACCAATATAATAAAATCAGTAATGCCCACTATTGCCCCTTATCTCGCATTTATATTTAATCAATGTATCGATGATAAACAGTTTCCCACACTCATGAAGTTTAGTAAAATCATTCCATTATTCAAAGCAGGGGACAAAAGTGATCCATCTAATTTTCGGCCCATCTCCATACTCCCAGCACTCAGCAAAATTTTTGAAAAAATTATATTTAGTCAACTGCTTTCACATTTCGCTTCTAATAAATTACTTCATGAGAAACAGTTCGGTTTCACTAAAGGCAGAAACACGACGGATGCAGGAGTTGAACTCGTTAAACATATATTTGATGCATGGGACAAGAAGCAGGATGCCATCGGTATATTTTGTGATCTATCAAAAGCTTTTGATTGTGTTGATCATGAGACTTTGTTACTAAAATTAGGTTATTACGGTGTTTCTAACAGCTCACTTAGCTTACTTAAATCTTACCTCACTGGCAGAGTACAAAAAGTCAATATTAATGGCACTAACTCATCTGGCGCCCCATTAGTCATGGGAGTTCCCCAGGGCTCGATATTAGGACCCCTTTTATTCTTGATATATATAAATGATCTTCCTCACTTCTCTAAAAATCTTTGTGAAATAGTATTATTTGCTGATGACACATCATTAATTTTTAAAACTGATAGACATAAAGAATTACCTGACGATGTGAATATCAACCTTTCAAAAATATTGCATTGGTTCACAAGTAACAACTTGCAGCTCAATGCGAAGAAAACAAAATGTGTAAAGTTTACTATGCCTAATGTAAGACAGATAGATACACATATTACAATGAACGATGAGTCTGTTCAAATAGTTGATACCACAGTTTTTCTTGGTATGACTCTAGATAGTAAACTGCAATGGGGTTCTCATATCGCAGCCTTGGCAGGAAGACTTAGCTCAGCTGCCTATGCGGTTAGAAAAATAAGGTCACTTACTGATGAGGAAACGGCACGATTAGTTTATTTTGGCTACTTTCACAGCCTTATGTCGTATGGTCTGATGCTGTGGGGCTCAGCTGCTGATATTGAGACTATTTTCATATTACAGAAACGAGCGATACGAGCAATCTATAGCCTCAGACCCCGTGACTCGCTGAGAGAACTATTTAAAGAAATTAATATTTTAACAGTTGCTTGCCAATACATTTACGATAATGTTTTATATGTACGCAAGAACCTAGATCTTTTTAAAAAAAACTCTGACGTACACAATTATAATACGAGGAATAAAAGTAAACTTGTAGTGCCAAAACTCAGACTTCAAAAGGTTGGTAATTCATTTGTAGGTAACAATATTAAAATGTTCAATAAAATTCCTCAAGAGTTGGTTGACATGCCACTAAATAAGTTTAAAATCGAAGTAAAAAAGACTTTAATGAAAAAAGGATATTACAAAGTAAACGAATACCTTAATGATAAAAATGCATGGTCATCCTAATCTCTTTGCTTGCTCGCACAATATAAACCTATGAAAAAAAAAATAAAACAAATTGTTTAAAAAAAAAGAAACTATAATATTGTTCACTGAGTTTCTTGCTGGTCTCTTCTCAGTAGAACCAACTTACCGAACCAGCGAAAGAATCATTTTCAAATGATTTATTTACTTAATTTAATATTATATTAGTAATTTCTTGACATTATTGTAAAATTTTGACGTTCATATGTGCTCTTTATGTGCCTAAACTGAATAAACGAAATTGATTCTTTGATTGATTCTTTGATTCTTTGAGTACCCGAAGCTTCAGTAAAATAACATAATATCGTTCTTTAGATTTCACGAAAAGCTACATGCTGTATGCCAGGATGAAGATAATTAAAATGTCTAATTTTTGTGTAAACTCTTCACAACATCTTGAACAGTAACATTTTTGGATTAAATAATCAGAATCAGTAGGTATGTATCCTAACTGAAAAAACAGTATTTTTAACCTATTACTTTATGTTAGTAGGTACATGAACTAACTATTGCATTTCAATAGCTCAAACATGTTTTACTTGTAAAAACAGTGAGGTTACCATCAGGCGAGGTGCGGTTAAAAAAAAGTTCATAAAATGAAAAGTACTGGAACTAACTGTGTATAAAAAATTTATGGGACCTAAAAATCAAGTAAATCTGATAATAAACCTCAGAATAATCGGTGTACATACGTCAAACAAAATACCGATCGAATTGAGGACCTCCTTGGAAGTCGATTAAAAACTTGTTTCTACTGTAAATCAAATCGTGTACAATAAAGTGTTATTTATCTATCTATCTATCTATCTAAAAAATCCTGCACCAACTCGTCAGGCCAGCGTGTAAACAGTGTGCAAAAGCCTCCCAACATTGGGAGAGGCCTATGTCCAGCAGTGGACTGCGATAGGCCTCTCCCAATTTTGGGATACCACTCTACAATTGAGAAACAGGCTTTATCGCAATTATCTGTATTGTTTTACATGACAAGTCTAAATTATTTTTCTTTTACAAGGAAAACCTCCGATTTCCTTACAGTATTTTCCTTTGTGTTATTTTCCTAAATTAACTTGTTTTTTTAGCAGAACCGTGGCACCACGAAAGCTATTAATTATGGATAAAATTCTTTGTACGAAACTTTGCGAAATATGGACCGATTGACAAGGAAGATGTGCTTCGTAATTTCTGAAAGGAAAACATTAAATCGTTCAGTCAATGGAATAATGACGTTGTTGGAAAAGGTTGAATTTGTTGAAATTTACTCATAAATATAACTAGTTACAAAAAATTATTATTCAGAAAATCCGCTAGTTCTTTGAATGTTCAAGTTACGGTAAACAGAACTTACACATTCAGGAAGCTAAAATTCTCAACATCAATGAAATTGACTATGTGACAACACGAAAACGTTTCATGCTTCCTAGAATAAAAATAATTTTTCATTTCAATTCAATTCAATTTATTCAATATAAACAATGATTCAATAATTTCTCCCTTGCTTATTCCTCTCATGATAGTCAAATTAGTCAGGCAGTGCACTGTTATTTTGTATGGCAAAAGTTACCACATTACTTTTTGTTCGCGAAATGTGAATTCACCAACATTTCTTAATAAGTTGCGTCTTACATAAAGACCTTTTTATTTTGCTTTGGTGTAGTAAAATACCTTGAGTAGTGAACTTAAGGCAAATCAGCTTCTAGTGCTCCTGTAATATGGTGTTTACTGTCCCAATTCATTACTTCCGGTTGATATAGCTGCGTCCAAGTCATTACTGCCTATCATTCAGGATACGAGCTTTCTGGCTCTCCGCTTACCGTTATGGGACTAAGATTAGTAATATTACATTTTCACTCGATACATACTTTGCAAAACTTGCTGTATAGGGTTTCTTGATTGCTAATTATCATTATCATCATCCTACCAGCGACAATCTTGTTTGTAGCTCAGGGTCCGATCTCTTACTTCTTCATTATTGGTTTATTCCATCCTTCTAACTTCCATCTAATAGATGAAAGTCAGAAGTACCAGTTTGCTGGTGAAGTTGGGATGGATTTGACCCCGAAGATCTCGGTAGGGCATCATGCACTTAATACTAATTAATTGCTAACAGACTGATGTAATGGAATTTTAGGTAAATATACTATAAACAAATAAGAATATCCTGGTCTCTGGTCATATTGCACCGCAACAAAACATTTTCGGTTTAAATCAGTTCGATTCTGCGAACCGAAAAGTTACTTCATATATCCGTAATTTCCCGGAAAAACCCTTTTGTGGCCTCATCACTATTAGTTACAAGCGAGAATTGAGTTACCAACAACCAAGGGACCCAGTACCCGACGTTCGGATCTTTAAACATATGTTTTTGAAGTTTTCGTATTAAATGTGGTCATCGGTTTTATCATAAAAATAACATAAGTACTCTTATATTAAATTCCAGATGAGTGTCAATTTGATTTTGATTGGAATCGTGTCGGTCAAAGTCATACCTGGAAATCTAATAACGAATTCGTTTCATAGTTCTCATTCATTCGAAACATAGATTTATTTGAATATGGAGTGTCTTGTGTTATATATTGGTGCTTAAAAGCATTGATATATAGCTATACTAGCTGTCGCCCACGGCTCCGCCCGCGTGGATGTCGGTTATCGCGAATCGGGGTATGAAAAATAGATGTTGGCCGATTCTCAGACCTACCCGATATGCCCACAAAATTTCATGAGGATCGGTCGAGCCGTTTCGGAGGAGTATGGCAACGAAAACTGTGACACGAGAATTTTATATATTAGATGTGCAACAAGTGAGCAAAATTGTTTTTTGCTGCGAGTGCTGATTTTGAGGCCCGAGCAAGCGAGTGACTAGAATCCTGAGCATGGTGTGAGATTCAAATGCACGAGATGCAAATAATTTAGCTCTCGTCTGGCACACATTACTTGTCCCTTTAGCAGCGAGAACACATAATAAGACTTAGAATATTACACAAAAAACAGGAATTTACGAAAAAAAAAACTATCTATGTTTATTTCATATAATTCATACAATTCATATAATTCATGCAATTCATACAATTTACACAAAATCGTTGTCCCACATTCCCGTCGTTTTTGAACCGATTTCAAACATTATTTTTGCATTGGGTTTAGTATAACTCGCAGATGGTCCCATATCAATTTCATGGATACTGGACCTTGGACTCCGGAGACACACCAAAGAACTCCTCAAAATCAAACAGGAAATGGGAAATAATTGCTTTCAAGCTTGTTTTAAGACGCTCCTGTGACAATGTAAGATATATTACGATGATCAAGGACGTGCTGGAAATGAAATGAAATTGAAATAATTTATTCACATATAAAGTACAAATCAATGAGACATAAAATAATACATTATGAATTGTAGGCGTAATTATGTTGTACAGAGGCATAAAACAATTCGGTGGAATTTTCCTCATGAGACCAACCGCGACCAGGCCGATACGGGCAGGACTGCCTCGCTTTTCGCAACTGAGTTCATTGCGTAGAGAAGAGTATGACAATCCAGCCCAGGGCGACCCAAGCGCGGCGCCCCTCTGGGAAACTCGCTGTTACTGACACACCAACCCCAAACTGAATGACCAATTTATGAAACAAAATTTTAAAAAAAATGATGCCTTCCTTATACAAACATGTCCTACCGACTTAAAAATAAAGCAAAAGGTGACAAAAAATGTTACTTATATAATTAACTAGCTGTTGCCCGCGGCTCCGCCCGCGTGTATGTCGGTTATGGCTTAGTGTTGATCCGACACTATTGGGCATTAAATTCGGCTCTCTACTCAACTTTGTCCTCGACTATGTACTCATCTCTGTTCTCGACTTTCTTTCCAATGGCCTCTCTACTTCCCCATCCATTCGATTCTCTTTTCGTCGCTCTACTTGACTTTTCCCACTCGCCTATCTACTCGCACCTCTACTCAACTCTCTATTCGATCTCTACTCGCCACTACATTCAACTTTCAACTCGCCTCCCTATTCGCCTCTCTACTCAACCCTTTACTGCAGTCTATTTGATTCTATACTCGCCTCTCCACTGGCCTTCTAGTCGCATATCTACTCGCCCCTTTATTCGACTCTACTCGACTTTTGATCTCTACACGCCTTTCCACTCGTCCCTATAACAATCTCTACTCGCCTCTCCACTCACTTCTATATTTGGTTCGCTATTCGACTTTGTCCGTTCCGAAGCTCTAATTCACCTCCCGGCGGACGAGCCGTCCGGGTACCGGCCCATAGTGCTGCTCGACGAGGTGGGCAAACTCTTTGAAAGAGTAATTGCCAAGCGCCTCGTCGAGCATCTCTCTAGAGTGGGGCCGGACCTGGCGAATACCCAGTTTGGGTTCCGCCGGTGGCGTTCCACTGTGGATGCCATCATGCGTGTGAGGACTCTGGCGGAGGATGCGGTCGCCCGGGGCGAGGTGATGTTGGCGGTGTCCTTGGACATCTCCAACGCCTTCAACACCTTGCCCTGGAGTTGCATCAGGGAGGCACTCGTGTACCACGGTGTGCCTCTCTACCTCCGCCGCATAGTCGGGGCTTACCTAACGGAGAGAGCCGTCGTCTACCCGAGTTCGACCGGAGTCGGTAGGCGTGAGATGTCGTGCGGTGTCCCACAGGGATCGGTCCTGGGGCCGTTACTGTGGAACATCGGTTACGACTGGGTGCTTCGCGGTGACTTCGCGTACGGTGCCACCGTCACGTGTTATGCGGACGACACGCTGGTGACGGTGAGCGGGGCTACGCACCGCGAGGCGACCCTGAGGGCCACGACCGCGGTTGGTCAAGTCGTCGAACGGATCCGGCGGCTGGGTCTCGAGGTGGCTCTGCACAAGTCCGAGGCCATGTTCTTTCATGGTCCTCGGCGCAGGCCAGGCCCGGGAGCCAGCCTTACAGTGGGAGGCACTCCCATCGACATCAAGCCCCAGCTGAAATACCTGGGGCTCGTGCTTGACGGTCGGTGGGACTTCGGACAACATCTCCGAAGCCTGCGCCCCAAGTTGGTCACCACGGCGAATGCCCTGAGTCGGCTGCTGCCCAACTTGAAGGGCCCAGGGGCCTCCTGCAGGAGACTCTACGCGGGTGTCGTGCGGTCCATGGCCCTATATGGGTGCCCCGTGTGGGCGGACACCCTGGGGGCCAGATTCCTGCCTCTGCTCCGTACGGCGCAGAGGACGATGGCCTCCAGGGCCATCAGGGGATACCGCACGATATCCTTCGAAGCGGCGAGTCTCCTGGCCGGATCGCCACCGTGGATCCTGGAAGCGAGGGCCCTTTCGGCACTATACCAGTTCCGAAAGGAGGCGCGGGAGCGAGGATTCGATCCCGAGCCCGAGGACATTCGGGCCGAGAAATCCCGGCTCCACCAGGTCATGGTGGCCGAGTGGGAGCGACGACTTGGGCAACCACGCGCAGGGCACGCCGTCATTGCGGCGGTAAGGCCCATCATGGGGGAGTGGCTAGAGAGGCCACACGGGAGCCTCTCGTACCGTCAGACGCAGATGATAACCGGGCACGGTTACTTCGGGCGGTATCTGCATCTGATGGGTATTGAGCCAACGCCCGAGTGCCATCACTGCGACGCGAGCGTGGACTCGGGGCTGCACACGCTCACCGAGTGTCCGGCGTTTGAGACGCCGAGGCGGGAGCTTGTGCAGGCCCTGGGGGTGAGAGTGCTCACGCTCTCCACCCTGCTCGCGGCGATGGTCCGCTGCGCGGATGCGTGGGCGGCCAGCGCCTCTTTCTGCGAGCAGGTCATGCTCGCGAAGGAGACAGCAGAGCGGGCGCGGCGCGGTGAGCGAGAAAGACTCGCTGACATCGCTGCTCGCGCCCGAAGGCGGCTCGGGCGTCGGAGGGCGCTTACAGACCTCCGCCCCCCATGAGCGCGGGCCTGAGGGTGACGGGTGGAGCCACCCGTCACCCTAGCAGAAGCAGGCCACGGCGGCGGCGCGCATCGTAGGACGATGCGCGCCTCCCCACACCGGGGTTGAGTCGGGGACGGCGTGGTCCCCACCTCCCGAGGAGGGCCAGACCGAAAGGGATGGCCCTGGGTCAGCCGGGGTGCGAGGGATATGCCGCAAGGCAACCTCACCTCCGGCCTAGCACCACGACCCACAGACGGCGTGCGGTTTAGTCGGTTCGAGTCCGACATAACCCACCCCTCCGGCTCCGGAGGGGCGGGTATCCGTGGGGATTTCCCGCACGTAAAAAAAAAAAAAAAAAAAAAGCTCTAATTCACCTTTGTA
This sequence comes from Eilema caniola, assembly GCA_949126895.1. Lineage (NCBI taxonomy): Eukaryota > Metazoa > Arthropoda > Insecta > Lepidoptera > Erebidae > Eilema > Eilema caniola. The sequence goes on along the minus strand of OX421460.1, from coordinate 5,493,049 downwards.
CCAAATTTCATGAGGACATCTTATAAGAATTATGTTTAGATACGAAAAATTCATCCCCTTTTTTGTGCCATTGAAATATGAGAAACTGTAATCCCATAGCCCTATTCCACTTCCCCTCCCCTTATCTAGTCCTTATCCCCCTCCTTTTACCACATTATTCGCGATAAAAGGTAGCATATGTCCGTTACCAAGCTCTAATTAATCCCTGTACCAAATTTCATCAGGATATCTTCAAAACTGTCAAACTTTCATCCCTTATTACCCCCCTCCTATACCTCCATTTTCGTGTCAATAGGTAGCCTATGTTCGTTCCAAAGCTTTAATCCATCTCTGTACCAAATATATCATCAGGATGTCTTCAAAACTGGCAAACTTTCATTCCCTAATCCCCCCCCCCCCCTTTAACCTCGTCTTCATCAGGAAATCTTCAAAATCATCAGGAAATCTTCAAAAATAACAAACTTTCATCCCAAGGCCCTAGTCCCCCCCTTCTACCCGTCATCGAAATCATCGAAATCATCTGAAAGATCCATTCCCAAGCTCTAATCTACCTCTGTACCAAATTTCATTAAGATATCTTCAGAAATGACAAACTTTCATAAAAACTTTCATCCCCTATTTCCCCCCCTTAAACCCCCTTTCTCGTGATAAAAGGTAGCCTATGTCCGTTCTCAAGCTCTAATATACCCCTATACCAAATTTCATCAAGATCGGTTCAGTGGTTTAGGCGTGAAAGCGTAACATACAGACAGACAGACCGACAGCCAGACAGACAGAGTTACTTTCTTATTAATAATATTAGTATGAATTTTCTATAAGTAACATTTTTTGTCACCTTTTGTAACTATTTATATGTAGATATATATTATTTCATTAAACAAAAAATGAATAAAATGACAGAAAAATGCGTGAAACATAATCTGATGAGATGTTAGGTTTTCAGAATTGCACATAAACACAAACGCAAACGTGTCGGCCCTTTTCATAATTATAGTAATAGATTCCCATATGTACTAAGATATGCTTAGTCTGGATGATTTGTGTTTATTATGTAGGTATGTATCATGTATCTTTGTCTGCATTCCAAAGCGCATTACCTATTTTTGATTCAAATAACATTGTGTAGAATATCCCAGAATATTTCCATTTATTTTGTTATGTTAGGTACTGAAAACTAGACTACCTAACTAACTTTTTTAGTTAGTAGGTAGGTTAACCTACTAACTAAAAAAGATGTGACACTGATTCTCAAAGGCGATTACGAATAAACTAAATACTAAATCGTATTTACCTTTATCAAGTTCTTTTAAGATATAAAGGGAATAGCCTAGCATGGATAAGTAAGCGCTGTATTTGCTCTATGTAAGGCCACTTCGAGTCACTCGCAGAACGATAAAGATATAATTAATAGTGATAAATTAATCAATTTTCGTTCATTTTCCTTTTGGAGGATTGAGATTAACTCATACTGGGTAGGATTATTTTTTCTATATGTGTTTAACTCAACTTGTAGGTAGTTTTTGATCTCATAACCACGTACATTCATATAGCCGAGACTCTACAGATAGGGTTTAGTCTATGTTGTGAAGATAATGGAGTCGGTAATGGGAGTATAACACCCCTGCGGTTGTATCCACTTTCCATTAGGTGGGTCATGTGCTTGTTTGTCACCTGGAGGCATTAAAGAAACAGAGACTGCTTACTCCTCTTCTTGCTTTTGATTCAGCTTATTCAGCATTAGGAGCACCTCTGACCTAGTAAACCAAAGTACCCATATTATACTAGACCGATTTCCCTGTATTAGATACAATATTAAAGGCAGACAAATTCTTGTTTTCGCCGTCTACTTTCGTATACAATTATCTGCTTAATAATAACCGCAGAGCCAGAATTATAAGAGACATAAAATTCATGACATCATTTCATAAGTAACTTTGATTTTATAATTTCAAAGTACGCAAAGTAATGCTTCACAAAATAATTGGTGGTGTCTTTGTGAAGGAGAGAACATTTTTTATAATTATGGTAATTAAATGTGGATAAGTTGACAAATTTATGTTCATATAGCTATTTACTATTGAAATAAGTTTTTGGCTAAGCTTATGGTATTTTTTTTTTAGTTTACATATTTCTGGTAGATTGTGCAAAGTATTAAAAGCTGAATGGTTTACTGAAGAAAGTATTTACAACACATCTAATTTTTTTAAGTCGCTAATGATAATAATTTAGTCACTCACTTCAAACGTCCTTTTTTTACGTGCGGGATATCCCCACGGATACACCCCTCTCCGGAGCCGGAGGGGGAGGTTATGTCGGACTCGAACCGAATCAACCGCACGCCGTCTGTGGGTCGATGTGCTAAGCCGAAGGTGAGGTTGCCTCGCGACATATCCCCCGCACATGCACTGGTTGGTATTGTTTTTAGTGGGAATGTTTTAAAAGCCATATTATGAATGAATACTCATGGACTTAAAAGATAACAGGAAGCCAGAACAAAAAAAAGGCATATTATAGTGATACACAGTTTATTCAACTTCTAATATAATTAAAATGTCGTCATAAGAATGGTGCAGGTAGAACAATATCTTGGTACCTAGCGACTAGATCAACTAGATAGACTTACGATGATTTACCGATTTACCCAAAGATAAATGGAACTTATTTATCTTTGGGTAAATAATATCATACGATAACAGGCATTATCAATCAATCAATTAGCTCAGTGCAGTCCACTGCTGGACATAGGCCTGTCCCAATGTGCGCCATTTCGTACGATCCTCCGCCTTCCGCATAAGAGGCCTAAAGAGATTCTTAACGTATGATTCAATTCTCACACCGAAAAAAAATGCGCATAGATAAGTCCTTCACAAAGAATTCGCCTTTTCTTTTTAACAGATATTTCAATAAGCCAGCGACAGGACCAAAATCACAGTCTGTCCTTAATTTGACAAAGTACGCTCAGACATTTACATATGGAAATGAATTAAAAGGCAGAGACGCGGACAATTTGAATAGAAGAATGAATTCTGGAGGTATTTGAATTGTTCAATCGGATGGGCGTCCATCGGGAAGTGATGAAATTTCAAAGTGAAAATATAGAATTTACGTATCTATAGTATACGAATACATTGAATCAAATTATGTACCATGCCCTATAGAAAATTATGCTGGAAAAGTTTTAGGAGGAAAATAATAATTGAAATGTCACTTTGATACGTTCATTTAATACTATCTAAATATTGCTCGTTCGATTTATTTCGTATACATATACACATATATATATATATATACACATTACAATTATCCCATCGTTTCAGCTACTTTTCACCTCACAATGACTGCTAATAAATAGCAGAAACGTCTGGCTAAATGCAAATAATACCAAATAAATTGCGATAGAATCAATTAAAACGTGATTATATTTAATTGTCTATCTATACATTATGATAAAAATGTAACCCGATGTGTCTATATATATGCATGTTATAGTGGGAATTTATAAACGTAATAGATGCCAAAACAACGATTTTAGAATTTTTATCCATTTTTCTGTTCATCTGTTCATTTGTTTATCTGTTTATCTATTACTAAGAGAACGGAAATTAACGCGATCATGGTATAGGTACTTACATACCTTTGATTACCTGACGTTACGACGAGGTTACACTTGCCGTGGTCACAGGCTGACTGGCTCAGCGGTGCAGGCCCGTGGTCTTCGAATCCGTGAGGGTGGAGAGGAAGATCCGGGAGGTTCTTCATCTACCAGCACATTTTCAATTTTTTCTTTTCGCCATATACCGTCACATACCACACTGACAGTGTCCCTATTCTGTAAGCAAACTGTCCGGTGTCTATCCGAATGCGCAGAAAAGCTAGGTTGCATGTTTTTTTATCTTTTATCTTCCCGACTGAAATTTTTATGTTTCTTGATTTCAATCACTTCACGTACAGCTCTTGAGTAAAAGTGACGTTCCTTGGAGAGGACTTGCGTGTGGTGGAATTCAATCGAGTGATTAGTGCCTGCTTCTAGCAGACGTTCTGCAATTTCCGTTCTCTTAATGATACATCATGGAACAAAATCTACGACAATTTACACAGGTTACCTAGAAAAAGCAAAACCAAAGTTAACACAACTCAACTAGCTTGCACTTATTATATATCCAAAATAGAACCCAATATGTGCAAATAGGATCCTATTTTAGCTCTGAGATGCCTCAGGGCAGTATCCTCGGCCCGAGTCTATTCTTGATATACATAAATGACATGTGCAACCTTAACCTTGTGAAGGGGAAAATTTTCTCATATGCTGATGACGCGGCTCTTGTGTTCGCTTCGAATACCTGGGACGATGTATTCCGTCTCGCTCAGGAGGGCTTTAATATAGTTGGGAAATGGCTAAATGATAACTTGCTCACGCTTAATAACAATAAAACCAAGTATCTTACGTTTGGTATTAGAAGTTCTTCCCTTGTTATGAGTGACATGCTACAAATAAAAGCGCAACCTCTTTGCGATAACAACCTCCTAGGCACTGGCAATCCAATACTTATAGAGAAAGTTGCCTCTATAAAATAACTTGGCGTCATAATTGATGACAAATTATCGTTCGAAGAACATATTATTCATCTCTCCCATAGGGTCCGCAAACTCACCCACATATTTAAATTACGGCGGCACTCAGCGGATTCAGATGTCATGAAAATGGTATACCTTGTACTGTGTCAGTCCATTCTGAATTACTGTATAACATCTTGGGGAGGCGCTGGTAGAACACGTATGATGATGGTTGAACGAGCACAAAGGTTAATCCTCAAAGATTGCTGTTTCAAACCTCGCCTTTTTCCCACCACTCAGCTCTACGAACATTGTCAGGTACTGTCAGTCAGACAGCTGTTCGTTCTGGCTACTGTTCTTAAGCAACACACCATAACACACTTCGATAGGGCATCGCAAAGACGCAATCGTCTTGTGGCCTCATCTACGCAGATAAGGACCTCGTTCATTCGTAGATTTTTTGTATTCCTTGGGCCCTACCTGTATAATAAATTTCAACAGGAATTGGATCTCCATACCCTAAATATGTACAACTGCAAATCAAATCTCCAAAACTGGTTGCTTAAACAGTCATATGACTCAAGTAGAGGGCCTAATACTGGTACCCTCATAAAACTTAAGTTAGTGAAGATCACGGCATCTACAGTGACCTTCGAACCCAAGACCTCGTCACAGGGCTAACGCTATAATCGTCATGGAAACACAAACACATACATCCCACAAACACACGCACTCGCAATACACACTCACAGATGCACACAAACACTCATACTTCATATACACATGCAATATACATCTCATACTCTTACATACAAGAACACTTTTACATAAAACTCACACTAAATTATCTATTTCTCAAGTTTACCTCGCCGGCTAGTTTCTTAACATGCTAATATTCTGATACTGAAGTAGTAAGTCATCTGTACAGTGTGAACCTGGTGACCTGTAATACAGGTCTTTGTTACCTACCACAGGCACCAGCGAGCCACAGACAGAATTTTTATTGTATAAAGTAACAATTACTAATCGAACAATGTATCAGTATTCTATTCTGCTTGTGGTGAGGAAATAAACGAATTTTTATTTTTGTTTATTTATTTATTACAAAATGGTTTATTAATTTGGTCAAAATAAATTTTAGGTATTTTACGGTTCATTAATTTTAACGTAATCAGATATAACTCTGTGATAATTTTACAAGGAACTTATAATTTAAAGATACATACGTACATATAATCACGCTTTTGTCCCCGGAGGGTTAGGCAGAGGTGAATTAACACCCACATTTCACCAATCTGTATTCGGTCCCACGTAATAGGGGGTGAGCCTATTGTCGTATTCCGGGCACTATTGTTAACTCGAGCCATGCACATATCTGTACATATCTATCTGATGTTAAAATTTATCAGCCCTACCCCTTAGTCGCCTTGTACGACACCACATGGAAAGAGAAGGAGTGGCCCAAATTCTACTCTGCCGGTAACCACGCGGCTTCAACATAATTAAAAGATACCAGCTATGATGACGCGAGGCGACCCTGAGGGCCACGACCGCGGTTGCTCAAGTCGTGGAACGGATCCGGCGGCTGGGTCTCGAGGTGGCTCTGCACAAGTCCGAGGCCATGTTCTTTCATGGCCCTCGGCGCAGGCCAGACCCGGGAGCCAGCCTTACAGTGGGAGGCACTCCCATCGACATCAAGCCCCGGTTGAAATACCTGGGGCTGGTGCTTGACGGTCGATGGGACTTCGGAGAACATTTCCGAAGTCTGCGCCCCAAGTTGGTGGCAACGGCGAATGCCTTGGGCAGGCTGTTGCCCAACTTGAGGGGCCCAGAGGACTCCTGCAGGAGACTCTACGCGGGTGTCGTGTGGTCCATGGCCCTATATGGGTGCCCCGTATGGGCGGACACCCTGGGGGCCAGATTCCTGCCTCTGCTCCACGCGGCGCAGAGGACGACGGCCTCCAGGACCATCAGAGGGTACCGCACGATATCCTTTGAAGCGGCGAGTCTCCTGGCCGGATCGCCACCGTGGATCCTGGAAGCGAGGACCCTTTCGGCACTCTATCGGTTCCGAAAGGAGGCGCGGGAGCGGGGACTCGATCCCGAGCCCGAAGAAATTCGGGCCGAGAGGTCCCGGCTCCACAGGGCCATGGTGACCGAGTGGGAGCTACGACTTGAGCAACCACGCGCAGGGCACGCCGTGATTGCGGCGGTAAGACCCATCATGGGGGAGTGGCTAGAGAGGCCACACGGTGGCCTCTCGTACCGTCAGACGCAGATCATTACCGGACACGGTAACTTCGGGCGGTACCTGCATCTGATGGGCATAGAGCCAACGCCCGAGTGCCATCACTGCGACGCGAGCGTGGACTCGGGGCCGCACACGCTCACCGAGTGTCCGGCGTTTGAAGCGCCGAGGCGGGAGCTTGTGACGGCCCTGGGGGTGAGAGTGCTCACGCTCTCCACCCTGCTCGCGGCGATGGTCCGCTGCGCGGATGCGTGGGCGGCCAGCGCCTCCTTCTGCGAGCAGGTCATGCTCGTGAAGGAGACAGCAGAGCGGGCGCGGCGCAGCGAGCGAGAAAGACTCGCGGACATCGCTCGCCGCGTTCGAAGGCGGCTCGGGCGTCGGAGGGCTCAAACCGACCTCCGCCCCCCATGAGCGCGGGCCTGAGGGTGACGAGTGGAGCCGCTCGTCACCCTAGCAGAAGCAGGCCACGGCGGCGGCGCGCATCGTAGGACGATGCGCGCCCCCCCCCATACCGGGGGCGAGTCGGGGACCGCGTGGTCCCCCCTCCCGAGGAGGGCCAGACCGAGAGGAATGGCCCTGGGTCAGCCGGGGTGCGAGGGATATGTCAAAAGACAACCTCACCTCCGGCCTAGCACATCGACCCACAGACGGCGTGCGGTTTAGTCGGTTCGAGTCCGACATAACCTACCCCTCCGGCTCCGGAGGGGTGGGTATCCGTGGGGATTTCCCGCACGTAAAAAAAAAAAAAAAAAAAAAAAAAAAAACCAGCTATGATGACAGTAACATAGCAAGTGGATTATTCAATCCAATTTAATTTTATCAAGACTGTTCGCTTTAAATCCACAAACTCTCCAATTCGTCCACTTCGCAATAATTCAATTTATTATAGACGTTGTTAGGTGTGTCGTCTCCATCAACCGTTTACTCTGTTTACATTCTATGCTTTCACTGTTTAGTTAAGCGTCCATTTTCATATCATTTCTCCTCAACTTTGGCATACATCGCAGTTAGTAATAACGTCACTGTGGTAATGGTAATAATGGTAATTTGTCATATATTACGTCACTGTGGTTAAGATCACTCATCGGGTCTACACCGCCTCAGCAGGATGTATATACCCACTTGGTCTATACTATCGTATAATATTTTTAAAATTAAATTAATAGATCGTCCCAATTAATTTATAATGGCATAATATAAAATCATCCATTGTAATCACCAATTTTATATCTGATAACTTTTCATTAAATTAATGAACTTATAAAGTTAAAATTTCGTTAGTAAGTGATAAAAGTTTAGTTAATTAATGTTTTTCAACTATTCTGAACTAATTTACATATTACAATATGTTTTTGGAAGTTTTACAGCCACATTAAAATATAAAGTTCAAGAATTTTTTAATTCATCTAAGCAAAAAGATGAGTTTATACACACAAGGGATCGATCTAGTACTATTGGTGTAATGAGGTTACTGAACAGTAAATTAAATTGGAGATTGGGTATCTGTCGATTTGCATTTTGGAACCTGGACGTTTTTTGTACTAGTTTGTTTATTTTTACAAGAGCGTTTGGTCTCCCAACCCTGAGAAATCCTGCCTGATAGCCTCATCTGTTGTTAAGCAGGTGAACTGACTTGAAGGTGAAATTAGCGTGGGTCTCGAAGATGTTAGTAGTACCTTGTATGCTGTATACCCCTGGTCCAATAGTAAGATGTATTTCTATCGAAATGGAACTCTGACATCACTACAGTCACCACATGTGGCTCAAACGGAATGTTTCCCTGAATATTTGATTCTTATTATGGTGTGGAATTTCATGTGTTTTATACGACATTGCATGTTTTGGTATTGGATTTGATTTATTTTTGACTAGTTTTTTAATGTTTTACCCATGCTTCACGATCAATATAGTTTTATGTTTTCATTGTCTACTCTTTATTGCATGAAGATCCATCAAGATCTTCTAGATCTTTTTTTATTCAGGTAGGAAAAATATGGGGCACTACTTTTAAACAATCTGCCTCAGAAAAAATAGGCTCTCCTTGATGGATTACCCAGCACCAGTGCAAAGCCCGCCAAGGTGGCCAGCACTTGAGTGCTACGTCACTTTTGCTTCCGTCAAAGTAAAATCAAACCAAATTATGGAAAGAACAGCGTTCCCTAGTCTCTTAAATGCAACAAAAGAAATATACACTCAATTAAAAGTTTGTAATCCCATTTTAAAGCCCATTACAAAATGAAACTATGGCAATTACATGTTATTTAATCCATGGCAACCGTGTGTAATTATGCTCAGATTTAATAGCTATTGTTGGATTAGTTAAATAAACTAGAGTAAAACAGTAAAAGTGTCATTAACATGAATTATTCTCAGTGTTTATCTTGCAATAATTTCATTGCAGAAAATGCAATGATAAGTTCGTGTTTTTTCTACGCTTTTAAGTTAGTTTATGTTAGACTCAAAAGGTTTTACATCTATTGAGCTCGAATTTCGATATGTTAATAGAATCTACTGCAAACAAGGTTACTATGAACCCTTTATTTTCACTTTTTTAGATGGCACTGCTTAACCCAACTGATTAAGTATAGGCTTTTTTACTAATATTTGCCGGGCAAAACTGACGCCAGGGCTGCTGATCGCCTATAGGCACAGGCAGCGTCATACCGATCTTGACTGCTAAGTCTTAAAACGATCTCAACTGCATTTTAGCCGATTTTGAGCCTGGGAGAAATAACTGACAAATATTTTTTTTACAACTTTAGGTCACTAGATGACGCATTTTCCACCGTAGTATAGATAGCTGATAAATTTTTCCTTCAAGACATTGGATTAACTATAATGTAGTCACTTATCAGCCGGGAGGAAATGACTGATTTAAAAAAAAAATTACATGTTTGGGCGGTCACCGCTGGTTAACCTACAACTAAATCGCAGCTGACAAACACGAAAATTCATAATTCAACTTCCTTAACCATTGTACGAAGTATGTATAAGCCGGGAGGAAGTCATTGACCGAATTTAAACTTGGCTCCAGGACTACTGACTATACTCTCTGTTTATTACAATATCCAATGAATATTTTTTCTTCATCCATACCTTCTGTTTATAACTCATTAAAAATATTTCTGCTACAACTAGCTACTTTAAAACATCATTCTACTCTTGATGTTTGGTGATAAATAGAAGTTTTCCCTTCAAATTTGTTTACATGAATATTTACAACCGAAGCAGCGTACACCAATAGCCTGCTGTTGTTAGCATGTAATATATTCTTCTAACACATAATTCATTATACTTAGTTCTATATGTATCTATACATCTTTTTGGTTGTTCAACATGATAAATGCCGTCACTTATCGCCGTGTTCAGGGCATTACACACATTTATTAGCAACGGTGGGGTTTTGTTTCCTTTCTGGTAATTTTTCTTGTTAATCTTCACACTGTTACGAGTATAGAGAAACAAAGGTTTAGCTGTAATTATTTCTTTAATCCTACCAATATTACACAGGTGCAAATGTTTGTATGTTTTTATTCAATCTCGCTCAAACGAATGATCGATTCTGGCTGAAATTTAATTGAGGGAAACATCGAGATTTGAAATGACACATAGACGGTTTTTTCCTGGAATAGGGCTATTTTCATCGTATGACAAGGGAAAAGGAATTAGATTTTTGAAATAAAAACTTCTTTAGCGGCGTTGGATGGGTAAAAAGTGTTAAACTCGCGTCAAGATTACTTGACCTTTGAACCGTAGCCGACGACTGACGTCTAGACGTTTATTTTGTTAGATGCGTTAAGAAGCTTCGTAGCGTAGCGGTAAGCGCTTCGACTGAAAGTCCTTATGGTTTCAGATAGTACCGGGTTCGAACCTGGGCTTCTGACACTTTTTGTGATTATTTTTTCTTTTTGTAATTTATTACTTTTTGTGATTATTTTATCTTTTTGCAATTCGTTAATTTCTTCTGACAGAAAATTAGTGATAGGTTCTATGATTGGCGCTATATTATAGGTTTGATATGGTATGGTATGGTATGGCGTTTTCTTTTCATCTTTTTCTCTGTATATAACGAAGGAAGAAAAATTCACTTCTGCCGGCACTCCCGGAGTGCAACCCGTCTTTTTTTATATATTTGTAGGGCGGTGTAGGATCGATAGAAATCAAGCCTATTTCCCTCTAGGGTAGGCAGAGAAAATATCCTTACATACTTTACAGTAGGTATATCTCTTATTGAAACTATATATCAACTCTACTCTTTTATGACCGTAAAATAGTGTGCATGTTTTCATAATATAGCATTGTACTAGCAGATTCTCAAAATGATAGGCATATGTATTGTATCAAGTATGAAGAAGCATCAATACTCGCAGTCTAGCCCATTTCGTTGAAGGAGACAAGGGTAAGCCGCTCAAATAGTTTCAATCAGATAACTTGCCATTTAGCTTCTGAAAGGTTTCCGGGCCACCTAAACAAGCAAGATGTAACTTTCATACAATATTATCCTTTAATTTCATCCCCAAATAATCGGGAACACATTAGAATCACAGCGCCATGTATGTAAATATAATTTGCTTTCATATCAGATAACCACCCCAACATACCCTTTGAGTTAGGATAAATCTTTGCAGACGATTTATTGTGACTTTTGTTGTGTTTGTTGCGGTTCAATAGACCATGGTTGATTTGCGATATTGAATTGTTTTGACTTCTAGAAGGTAATAATAATTTTTTGCATGCACAGTATAAGGATATTGAATCATTACCGTATATTCGTAATTTTATCATTTTCGTACCATTCAACAAATATATATGTACACAAAATTTGTAAATTGTTAATTAACTCGACAGATACTTTGTAATTAATAGTTTAAAAAGAGGCCTGTGATCTGTTCTCGTGATGAATTTCTAACCTAAGCAGTGCAAGACCCAGCTAAGTATAAACAAATTCAAAGTAAAAACTCATTTATTCTGTATAGAGCATTAAAATGGCACATACAAAACGTCGAAAATCTAGTGGATCACCGTTTCGATTCAATTGTAAAACCATACGAACTATTTCAAATCTTGGCATGACTGTTTGAATTGAATAAAATAGGTATCTATATAAGTTTGCCCTTCTTCAGTGCCCTAACCTGTTGTGAAGGCTTGGATTATCTAAAAGTAATATGATGTAAACTTATCAAACTCTTTACCTAAAACCTTTATTATAAATTATTTCAAATAAAATCTTCTCTAGAAGAAGTTAAAACACGGCATTTCACGAAGCTCCCAACAACTACATTAAGCCTGATTCAAGATATAATTTTGATGCGGTTTCCGCATAAATTTTAGCTTTTCAAATAAAGTTTTTAGTCGTGGTTACACTTCAAGACGTTAAAATAAGTCCTTACAAAACTTGAGTAATAAATTGTAGGCTAGATTAAACAATAGTATAAGTCGGGCATAATTTTAAAGTGTCCCACGTTAATGGCATAGCATTTATGGTAGCACATATTGGGGATTGACTGTAAAATTTAGAGTTTACGACGACCTACCCGGGGAAATTTTGACCAGATTGGACAGATTCAAACTCACGTCAGGTTCATACAATATAGTAAGTATAGACTTTATAGCGTACACGTTTAACGACCCCATGCTATTATTATTCAGTATCACGAAACAGGGTCGCGATGTAGCGTGTAAGACACGTTCGGTGCGTGTTACCGCCTGTGTATTGAGTTATGCCAGTCTGCTTCTTCCCACAAAGTGGCACGTATCTGTTGTGGGTTAACTTAATGAAGATAAAACGTATATGAATTTTCTCAAGATGAAATTTTAAATTAAAGCACTGGATTTGAGGATCTGGTTAACAAAAACGGCTTAGTCCACGTAAATAAATTTTACACAATGGCTAAAAAACTAATTTCAATATATGGTGATGAATAGCATAACATTGCATAATTATATTTATTTACTCTGATGCTATAATACAAAGATTATAAAATTGAAATTAGAACTCTTATGACAAACATTACGCACAGGCCAAAAAAAAAGTTTTATTACGATACAGGTCTTGTATGGACACCTATATCATAAAATAACTTTTTAATCATAACGATACACCTATACAACCTCCATCTCGACTGAACCTCTACTTTAAAAAAAGAATCCGCCATTTCGGAAGAAAAAAAAAAGAAACACGCATGCGCAATCGAAGTTTGTGCCTTGGCGCGAATATTTTTTATTTGTTCTATACATTTAAATTAAACAAAGTTTGGTTTGGTTTGTAAAATAAATTAGTTTATGTATTATAGTATGAGAGTAGATAAAGTAGTGTATGACACTGTACATAACTTGGTCTTATAACACTCGTGTGATTATATAAAAAAACTCGCCTACGGCTCGTTTTTTTAAAACACACTCGTGTTATAAGAACCCTTATTATGCAACAGTATCATAAACTACTATTATGTAGGTGTATAAGATCGATTGTTGCATGAGTAACAATTATTTTTTTACCTTTAAAATCCTAGAAGTTATTCAAGAAATAAAAATGGACTAAACCGGTTTTGTTTGAAAAAGGTGCACTTATCCGGTTTTGATTGAAAACGTGAACGTTTGATTATTCGTTATGTGGTTGAGTTTGTGGTTGACTTGTTCGCATTCTTTTGATAGGGTAAGGTGCAATTACTACCCACTATTATAAGATGACTTTTTTTTTTAAGTGAAAATTTCTTTTGCGGCGTTGGATAGGTAATAAATAAGCGTTAAACTCGCGTCAGAATCACTTGACCTTTGAACCGTAACCGACGACTGACGTCATACAACATTAGCTACAGATTGATTATTTTGTTAGGTACGCTAAAAAGCTTCGTAGCTTAGGGGTAAACGCTTCGACTGTAAGTCCTTATGGTTTCAGATAGTACCGGGTTCGAACCAGGGCTTCTGACACTTTTTGTGATTATTTTTTCTTTTTGTAATTTATTACTTTTTGTGATTATTTTTTCTTTTTGTAATTCATTAATTTCTGCTGACAGAAAATTAGTGATAGGTTCTATGTTTGGCGCTATATTATAGGTATGGTTTGGTATGGTATGTTCTTTTTATCTTTTTCTCTGTATATAACGAAGAAAGGAAGAAAGAAAAAGTTTTCACTTCTGCCGGCACTACCGGAGTGCAACCCGTCTTTTTTAAATCATATTTAATTGCCAGAGTAGGAGGTAGGACACAACGGTATTTCCGTCCAATTGAGCAGTCCAACTGGGGAAGTACCTCCGCCATACAGAATACCGCGGCCATAGTAAACTCGTGTTATGTTCCCGTCAGTGAGTAAGGTAGCCAGAGCTCACTGGAGAGTTTTTGTGCTGTCAGTGGGAAGACCAAGGCTATTCCTGCTTTGTCTTTTGTGCTGACGGCACAGAAACTCTCTGTGTTTACAGAGTCGGCAGGTACCACTTTCCATCTGGTGGGCCGTGTGATTGACTGCCACCTCATCATTGGTATAAAAAAATGCCAGAGTTCAAATGCAAAAAATACAAATATTTTCTACTACGTGTTTAATTTTTGCAGTTTTGAATAAAAATATGTTCAAGAAATGATAACTTTTAAGGACGACTTCGACTTCGCTTCAGGATGAATATATTATAATAATATATGTATATGAATTTTTAAAATCTTTATTTTAAATATCGGAATGATCCGGTTTTGTTCGAAAATGCACTTTCAAAGCCGGTTTTATTGGAAAATATTAACAGAGATCGACGAAACTAGGTCAAAACATTACGATTTGGAAAAAAAGTATTTTGAATTTTAATGGATTTGTCCGGTTTTGTTTACCAGCTCCTTATTAAATAATTCGCGTTTGTAGAAAGAAATGAAACTTTAGTATAATTATTAAAACATTAGAGTGCCTGATGTTTTCATTAGAGCTAAGCTTTTGTTTATATTCTTGCTGCGCGTAATTTTAAAGTATGATTATTTTCCTTTAACTACTCATGTAGGGAGGGTTAGCTGAACAGAAGCTGCACAGTGAACATAATCAGAATTTCACGTGGGCGGAGCCGCGAGGACAGGAGGAACAGCCAGTAAAATATTATTTTGTGCCCTCTACCTGCATTTGCAACATAAATATGCAGACTTAGGTAAGTTAAACGTTAAACTGAACGCTGAATATTTCTTTTACTATTTTAGCACCAGTTTATATTATGGAGACTCAATCTTGTTTTATTTCAGTTCCATTAAGTGCAAGCAATGGACGACTGGAAGCTGTCAGCCGAACGCAATTCATTTAGCACCCAGTACAGCCTCTAAGTTGTTTTCTCAGTACTTACAAATAGATTCTTTGTTAACGGTAATAGGCTTGTCCCACATTATGCGAGACTTCGATGGCTTCAAAATTTAGGTGTTAATAGATCTCCATTTAGATTTGGGTATTATGTAGGTCCAAGTAACTCAATAGTTGTACATTAATATACCGAGGTTGGCTTGGCCCTTTAGATATTGATTGACTACATCCTATACTCATGATTTGCTGCCTTTGTACCAAAAAATGAGGAAATCATGAAGCTTGATATAATGTTTTGTTGCATTTTTCTTTAATATTTACGTGTAGGATCATTAAAACTATTACTTCATAAATGCTAACTCTTGAGGTCACTTTACCGTATTTAGGTCTGCTGTTCAATTAAGGCGATATCACACTATATTACATTTTAAACAACAATCGGATACCACCTTTGGTATAACGACACTCATCAGATATCTCTTTGATCATCACTATTAATACACATAGTGCTACTGCTTGAATGTATAATATTTAAGGAGAATTATTTCTTCAACTATAGGTACTATAGCTACCGCCGCACATCTTTACCCTAGTCACTGCATAGAATGTACTCTACATACGCTATGCGCGTTTTTTGGGTGTCTTTTCAGGATAGCTCGGGGTGCTAATTCAGCGGAGGAGCCCAAATCTACCCATTATAGATTATTTCAAACCAATGCGTGTGCCTGGGCCCTTTTTCTCTCGCTATGTGGAGTCAAGATATATGCCGGAAACTATACCCTATATACCAGTCGAGGCGTCAGCGAACTTTGTAAATAGCTTTTCGCATTATCTAGCAAAAATTGAATTCTTCTATATTCTATTAATGCACAATGGTAATTTTTCTTTTAAGTATTGTTTGACAATTTACTTTCCTACAAAATTTCGACCATTGTACGATTTTTGAAAAGCTTGCACGTCTTTACTCACATATTGAATAATAATACAATTCGAGAGCTGAATGAGCTGTTCGGCTACTTTAAAACAACGTAACTGCAAGATTCTTAAAGAAGAAAGTGCAATTGCCATTTTATTCCGTCTGTGTAGTCGGTGACAAAATCAATACAATCAAAAAAGTATTCCGAATTTTACCGAAAGTATCTTAGAGGGGAAGTCCCACTAGTTCCATCATTACATTTGTATAACAATACTAGCTAAGTCACAACGGCTCCACCTTTGTGCAATTCTGAGCCAGTTCTTGCAACCCCTGGGAATTATTCCAGGGACAAAATGTGTTACTTCAGACTATAAATTTAGCTCTGTACCCAATTTCAGCCAGAGCCGTTCATTCGTTTAAACGTGTTTGGGGTATAAATATCCAAACATATTCACAAACTCACACATTTTTGATATAATAAGAATTTTATTTTCACAATTATCAAAGAAAAACAATTTCACTTGAATCGATTGACATAGGAAAAAGTGAATCGCTCAGGCGGGAAGCGAACCCGTGATCTTTCCCTTACAGGGGGAATTCACTTTTTCCTATCTTAATCGATTCAAGTGAAATTGTTTTTCTTTGATAATTGTGAAAATTAAATTCTTGATTTTTTCATATCTCTTTTTGAATAGCTTCAGGCGTAGCTCTGTGGCTCAGTGGTCAGAGCATTCCCCCTGTAAGGGAAAGATTGCGGGTTCGAGTCCCGCCTGAGTGATTCACTTTTTTCTATCTTAATCGATTTGAAAGTTAGCATAGTTTAATGCTTGAAAATTTCATTCAATTTCACTTGAAATTCAGAATATAAGATAACTTAAATCAGTGTAAGTTCGCAATTTTGCTCCTCCAGTCGATTGATAAGAATTCAAAATGCATGGGCACGACCGAAATGTGCTTCGAGACGTAACTTTTGCGAGTCGAATTATTGATTAGTTTGAAAAAAAATATGCTACACGAATTTATATTAACCGTGTAAGACGTGATGAGATTTATTAACTGATTCTTTAGCTGTCGTGGTTGATCCCTAAATGGGTGCTTTTATTTTATAAAATAGAGATCAATTTTTTTTTTGTAACAGTTAGCGTAAGTAATAAATAGTAGCAGTTGTATGCTACTATTTATTACTTACGAATAATGACATATTAAAATGTCTACAATTCAACGTAAAAAATATTCAAAAAATATTTTAAATTTCAAAATACGCAGGACTGAGGCGGCTATGAAAGTCGCTGTATTTTGGGATGGGCTCATTTATTACAGATGGAAAATGTCATTGATTTGAAGAAGTAGAAGTGATACCTGTGGTAAACGTCGTGGATGACACAATTTTATTATTACAGCTCTCATAACTCAACTAAGTTGAGTAAAGACTTAAAAAAAAGAAGACATTAGATGCGCGCCATTTTAATAAAAAGGAAATCTTTTGATCTCCTCATTGGACATCCACTTACTGTATAATCATTTCGCAATTGTCCTTGACAGAAAGGTTTTTTCTTAAGGACAGTACTTTCACCTAAATCCTCTTTTCATACAGCCATCACATTTCAAAGAATCACTCGAAATATCAGTATCAAGTTAAGCGATAAACAAACATTTTTATCCTCATTTTCCGCACTGCGGCCAAGAGTATAAATCACGAGTCTCGCACAAAAATATTTGACATTCGAAATCGAGTTTAGTTTTAATCTTATAAGGTTGAATTCCTTTTGACAATATACTTTAAAGTTTGTGAAATTCATACAGTTTATTCTTAAAGGATTTGAGTTGATATATATAGGAAAGTAATTCAATTGATAACGTTTATTTATTGAGATGAACTGGGAAAATATACCTACAGGAAACTTCAATGAAAGGAAATTCTTGAAAACTTGGTCGATCCGATAGTATAGGCACTTTGCAACTTACGGGAGTCAATAGAAGATAACACAAGTCAGAAAGGCACAGGCGGGCAGCAAGCAGCAGGTGGAACCGCTTGATATGGTTATCCATAAAAACTTAATCTGACTCAATTCGAAATGGCTTTTTTTAATTAAAATAAATATGACATATATTTAATTTAAGCTGAAAGGCTCTGGCTCCACCCATATACTACAGCAAAATATAATACTTTATTTAAAACACTATCTGTTGTCCGCGACTTCGTCCTCGTTAAGTTCGGAATAGTTCGAACCCATGTAGTAAGTTAATTAAAGTTTTGTTTGAGTGACTGATTAATAAATACAGGGCTAAACTACCGAAAACTACGAAAGTAGACAGGCTTCTTCAATTTGCTAGGCAAACTTTGTGAAAGGGTTTTGATTATTAAGCACTGTTTATCAGTTATCATGATGTAAATATCCTTCCTTCCTCCCAACTGCTTAGAACACATTATTAACACTTACGAACTGAACAAAGAAAACTACATCGAGAGCGTAAGGCACATAGCTTCACGAGAAGCCGCAGCCCTGCATAAAGCCGTTTTTTTCACGACGGAGCGGTGGACCGATTCTTTATCTATCTAGTCAATAGCTGATTGTTCCGGTTTTCTGTTAAATTTAATCAATTACAGCCACATCGTTGATCGTTGTCTTACAAACAGTTAGAGAGCACAGTGGGCAAGAGAGCGAATGCGGTACGGTATAATGAGGGCACTTGCGACTGGTCAATATAGCCTCATTTTGCTTTATGTTACCAATTGTCTTCGCGGGTAATTTGGATCCTTCCAAGTTGACCACTGGAGTTGTTGTCCACGCGGCAGATTTCTTTTGGTGATATGAAATCTACCAGAACTGGGTCTGCCCACAATTACTATATGTAATAGAAGCAGCGATATTTTTTGTATAAAACACAGGTTGGCTTCTTGTGGCATACTTTTCTTGTGTCTGGGATAGCTATACGCACTTACCATTAGATACTTATGAGAGTCACAATTGATAAGATTGCAGCGGCGTGCGTTGGTAGTCCTCAGGTTAATATAATTTTATAATCTCTGCAGTCGCATAGAGAAGTTGTCTCTCTTGCTGTATTTTAACCTTTTCACCGCACCACGGAGAGTGAAGGAGATTATTAAGACTCTTTCAAATAATCCTTTCTTCTTCCTTCATATCCAAAACAACACATGCTGAACTGCGGTGTCATTCACATACGGGAGATATAATACCGCCTTGAACCAAATGGTTCCGAACTTCATTTCTTTATCGCATGGTAAAAAACTGTATTGCTATACCCACACACCTGTTTCCATCTTTTTATGACCCCGGGTTCTTTCCTAACATGCTTTGTTGTGGAAAAGGCAAGGCCGTCAAAGTTGGTATAACTATTTCAGGATCGACAATATAATTATTGAATGGTGGCCTTATGGTAAGGTACATGGTGCACCACTTCGATTTGTGAAGTGGGAATGTAAGCAAAAGCGGCACTGGAAAAGCTACGGGAACGAACCACTACTCTCCGATCTCCCAGAAAAAGCTATGGGTTCTTCCTCCATGAGCGTGAATTTGATGGTGATGGGTGAGCTGGACTACCTGTCACCGTATTCGGGCCGCAGACGGTGGTTCGACGTGTCGCGCATGCAAGGCTCCTTGCTCTCCATATTGAGGCTGCCTATTTATGCTAGGCAGCCAGTGCCTGGTGAGTTTACTGGGGTAACTCACCCCAGAATACCCAACAGTGCCCCACCTCCTTTGTTTATTTTTTTTTACATAAAAGAAACATAGTATGTTACCCTAACAACCTAAACTTAAAACTAAAATACCTTAAAACAGAGTTTGTGAGAGAGTTGTTATAAAACGGGACATGGATGGCACTCGGTGGCATAAGAATTCCGGGCATGTCAATTTCACTTGTACTTTTCGGCAGTTTATCTTTATTTTGTGAAAGTGCAGTAACTCTTGCCTCTTGAAGTTCTTCAGATTCCTATTACCGAAATAACCTTTTCTTTTTAGCATTTTTACTGTTTTTATTGGTTCGATCTATTCACACATCACAATTGATTGACGTGATTTACTATTACTGACATAACTTTTTTATTTATGAACCAATTAAAACAAAGACTAAATTTCATTTAAAGCCGTAATCTATTAATAAACACTGCAACTAAATCGGATAAGCCAATTTTGAGATTGGCGTGCACAAACGCACAGACAGACAGATAAAAAAATGAACAGACAAATAGATAAAAATTTCAACAATCCTTGTTTTGGCTTCTATTACGTTTATAAAGTCCCCTTATAACATTTTTTCTTGTGTCCTCTCCATGTACAGACAAAGCGGGTTACAATATATATATTGACTAGCTGTTGCCCGCGGCTTCGCCCGCGTAGACGTTGCTTATCGCGTAGTGTCGTAAATTTTAGCGCAGGGTCAAGCATTCAGAGCTTAATAGATACTCTTCACACCTCTCTATTTGACTCTTTACTCGACTTTCTACTTGCCTCTCTACTCGATCCTCTGATCATCCCTGTTTCACTCTGCTCGCCTCTCCACCTGCCTGCCATTCACTTCTCTAATAGCCTCTCTACTCTACTCCCTACTTCAAATTCAAATTCTTTATTTCACAAAATAGGGTATTTTCCGTTTTTTTAAAAACTGCTTCATTTTAAAGACCGAGAAGAAATATTCAACAGAAAAATAAAATTTCTCTAATTAACGTCCATTTTCCGCGTTAAAAGTGAAAAAAATCTAATTTATTTTTAAAGGTTTTGAATTTACCGCCAAAACGCGCCGTGCGCTGACGTTTACCGTATGACGTCATCTTTGAGTAAACAAAGAATTGTGACGTGAGTGATCTGTGGACTGTGATATCGGTGTATTTGGGGATTTACAACTTGTTTACACAAAGATGACGTCACACGTTAAACGTCAGCGCACGGCGCGTTTTGGCGGTAAATTCAAAACCATTAAAAATAAATTAGATTTTTTTTACTTTTAACGCGGAAAATGGACATTAATCACAGAAATTTTATTTTTCTGTTAAATATTCCTTCACAGTCTTCAAAATAAAATAGTTTTAAAAAAAGTGGAAAATACCCTATTGTGCAACGTGATTACATCTTTTGCCGTCAAATTCCGCTTAAAACTAAGTTTACCACGTAGTAGTGCAGCAACAAACACAATAGCAGCATTATGAAATGTCTATATACAAAAAATGATTTCTTAAGACTAAATATGAATGAATTTAGTCTAGTATCAAGATTATCAAAAGAATATTTAAAAAAAATCCCTATCTACTCGACTTTCTAACTTGCATCTCTATTCGACTCTCTGCTTCCATCTCTGCCCCTTAAGTTGTTCCTTCCCAGTTGTCTCTCTTTTCTACTCCACTAAGTCTTTCCCCAAGCTCTAATCGGTCTATCTATTTCATCAGGATTTATTCTTTGCTGAATTTTAATTCTGAAAGTTCACAATTCGTTCGGTATGCTTTTTGTTAGTTTATCGCGGTATCAAAAACAGAACGAACGGCAATGATGAAAGGAATTTTATAATTCTTATGGTGTTGGATAGGGTAAACAGAAGGATCCCATATCGAAGAAGTCCGCATCTGATGCCGCGATCCTATCCATTACTTTACCCGTCCATCTTCATATCAGATCATCCTTGATCAGTCTTGATATATTACGACGTAGGCGAGAGTTAGCGCACGTCATGCATTATTATTTACTTTTAAATTTTAAATTGGACAACCTTTCGGTTCGTGAATGTATCCACTTCTATGTGGTACACGTACACGCGTGGCGCTGGACGGCGACAGCGTCAGCTCTTGACTTGTCCACCAGCTTGACGTTTATTGGCATGGAGTAGCCCTACTTACAGAGCTGTTCAATACCTGAATGACTTTTTGAAATGGATCCAGTTGTGGACATATTCTATGATAAACCAGGTGTCTTTGCTACAACTGTGACAAAGTATTTGTTTAACTTATAGTATTTTTATGCCTAAAATGTAACGTATTTCATCGTATTTTTAATAATTTTAGGATTTCAAGAAATTTATCATATAAATAATTAATTTAATGTAATGTATATTTATGTAACTGACTGCAAAAAAGCGCTTTGGTGCAAACTGCAAGCTTATATTGCTAATAATGAATGAATAAATGAATAAAATTGTGAGAAGACTTCAAAATAACAGGAAAAAACGCCTATTTTGTTTGCGGTAGCAATCATGTCGTTTCGTTTTCAAAAAATGAATGCTTAGGCGCTTTCTATTGTAATTACTGTATCGTCAAAATTGATTAAATACAACTTTATAATGACACTCTACAGCACGTACATATTAATCAATAAACTACAAATACAATACATACATAAATGCAGTGATTTTTATCAGCCTTAAGTACGTTTTCTCAGTGGCTCTGGTAGGGAGAATGTTCCCCAGTAAAGCCATAACAGTGGCAAAGAGCGAAAATTTTCAAAATGGATGTCGGTGGAAGATGATTCTTACCTCGATGTAGTTTACCGAATTTAAACATCTCTACCATCTATGCAAAGGGAAGCTGGCAGGTATTGAGTTATATGGACCCCTCGCCACTACCACAAAATATGTATGCGTGTATCAGGGTTTCTCAGAATTTCACTACTATGGGAGCTAAATAGGTGACGAACCGTTATATGTTAAGGCCATAATTTGCGAAGCGGATTTTTATGATCTTCTTTTTTGTTGGAAAGAGAAGGGTGGTAGCTGGTCAAGGGAGTCAGAGAGTAAGAATCTAGGCATCTATGGAAATCCTCGAAATGTAGGCAAAGATGCTGTATCTGTTGATTTTACATAATTTGAGTATTTGCCTCTGAAATCATGATGTTAAACTGATGATAAAAACAAATAACAAACTAAGCAAAGATCAACGATGGATCCGTAAGATAACTTACTTACAACTCACTATAAACCGACTTCAAGAAACACTCTTAGAAGGCGGTGCCAAGTGCCAACTTTGTTGAATGTGCCTGAAGTACTATGATGTAATCAATTTATATATGGTTTATGCACCGTCTTCTAACAGAACAGCTGTAATATCAGTAACTTTGTTTTCAGTGTCTCTTTTTGTTCCCTTAGTCCTTAATCTGTTTAACTCGTTAACATTTTATTTATTGGCTATAAAGGTTAGTCCATGTCCGTTATTGAACTCTATTCCAATTCTGCATCAAATTTCATCAAGATTGGTTCAGTTCAGCGTTTAAGGCGTGAAAGGCAACAGACAGATAGACAGGGTTCCTTTCACATTTTATAATGTTAGCACAGTCTAACGAACTTTCATACAGAGTTACAGACTCGTTATGTTATGATATTAGTATGAATTACCCAGGATGTTAAGGATCTGTGGCGTAGCGGTACTGAACGCGGCTGTTACGCAGGAGGCGCGTATTCGATTCCCGCTCAGTGCAAATATTTGTAGGCATGAATATGGGTATTTACATTGTTTTGGTCGTGCCTCGGAATGCACGTTAAGCCGTCGGTCTCAGTTACCATACGAACAGCTAAGGCAGTCGTTACGGGTAGTTGAAGCCCTCAAAAGTCCAACAACTGGTCTAGTTGCAATGCTTCGATATTGCCTTTAGGTTGTGGAGATTCAGCCAAATCCGCAGTTGGACTGGTAAAAGCGTACCTGGTTCCTGGTAATAGGGAGTGAGCCTACTGTCGTATTCCGGGCACTATTGTTGACTCGATCCATGAATTTGAGGCTGAATCTAGGCTGTACATATCTGTCTGATGTGAATCAGCCCTATATCCCTTAGTCGGCTTGTATGTACGCCACCGCGTGGGAAGAGATGGGGTGGCCCAAATTCTACTCTGCCAGGGACCACGCGGCTGAAGAAGACCCAGGATATTAAATTTAAATCAATTAGAAATAAATAACAGGAGATGTAGTAATAAGAAAATGTAGTAATCGAAATGACAGTTCTTATATATTCTGTTGTGAACGAAACAATATCTTGTTTAAAACTGCGTGATCGCCATCTAGTTGTATTTTTGTAACTAAATTATAAAATTACAAAATTTAAGTATATATAGATTCGTATTTATATAATATAATATATATAATATACAAAGTCTATTTATTCACATAGTTGCTTAGATATGATAAGCTATAAAAAATCTACCACAAAAATAATCTCAAGTAAAAAAGCGACATTATTGCTCACATCTCTGGTTCTACTCAACCGATTGCGATCAAACAAACGTAAGATTTTAAGTCTGAGCAAGCCCTTTCTAACAAAAAAAAACCGCATCGAAATCCGTTCAGTAGGTTTTGCGTCCATCGCGAACAAATAGACAAAGAGACAAGAATTCCAATAAATATATTTTCGTGTTCAATATCGTTAATATAACATACTCCAAGTTTTTTTTAAATATCTCCAATGTACAGACACGACTACTTTACAATTATACAATAGTATAGATAGATATAGATAGTGGTGTTAAAGTTCGAAACACAAATTAAAGTAACGAGAAATTCCAGTTATTCGAATATGAATCGTTATTGCGATATTCCGATATCTCGTGATTAAATAATTGGAATGAGTTCACGGGATTACACTGGATGTTCTTTTTAACTTTTTGAATGCTATGTTTATTGCCAATTTTTGTGACAATCTGCAGTAGCAATACGTGTGGTGACGGAGATAGAATACAAGTATAACCATCACATCTTATGCAAAGGGTGTCGTAAGAGGTGACTAACGGAAAATATGCAAACGGTAATCACTCCGAGAGAAGGAAAGCTCGATATAAAATTCTGTACTAACCCGTCTGACTAGCGCGGAAATGATAGGCCAAAGCCTCACAACATCGGGCGAGGTATATGTCCAGCAGTGGACTGTGATAGGCTAATTGATTGATGATTGACAAAAACTCATCACATTAGGAGATGTCGCGACAATGTTACTATCGACACTAAGCAGTACGACACATAGAACCAACTATCTATGAATAGGTCAATTTCAACTTCTTCAAAATGGCCTCTGCAGCTGCTGGCCTCTGACATTGGCGAGTTGTGGCGCAACTCGACAGCCTCCGTGGCGTGGCGGTAGTGAACGCGGCCGCTACGCAGGAGGCGCGGGTTCGATCCCCGCTCAGTGCAAATATTTGTATGCATGAATATCAATATTTGTATTGGTCTGGGTGTTTCTATGTATAATATGTATGCATTTACAAAAAAAAAAAGTATTTAAGTATGTTTATCCGCATTCTAGATTCCATAACACAAGCTAGTTAAGCTATGCTTACCATGGGTCTAGATAGCGTTGTGTGAAATGTTGAGGAATATTTATTTATTTATTTATTTATCAAGTAAAATGAAATATAAAATTATTTATGGCGACATGCCAATGTCAAGTGTACCAGAGCCACGTTAGCCACGCCAGTAAATTTGTTTCCGTGCGTCCACCCCCCACGAGATTCAGGTGGACGATCAGGACGTGTGGTTGGATTTTAGGGGGCATTCTGAATACTTCCTAACAGCGCTGTCATAACTGTCATTGAGTACTTTGAACTACGAGATATAACCATACAACTATGACCTGCAGCTACAGTTTCAGAGCAATATCGATAAACTGCTGATAGTTAAAATCATTCTATCTTAATTTTATGTTTTTATGAGAAATAAACTTCTTTATGAAAGCTACAACTTCATCAAATGTCACTATTAACTTTGAGATATTTTTCAACTCAGCGAAACATCATTGAGTGCTATTGAACGAGACAATTCTCCAAAATAGCGTATTAAATTCAATGTTTCAAGATAACCAGTCACAAACTTCACTCAACCTTCCAAGTGATTATTATCAAATTTAAACTTAAGAAATCGGGCATTTCACCTCAAATGGGATAAGTTTGGCTAACTGGCCCCGCAAAGGTGTTTGTTGGTCCAATTTGCAATAAAAATGCAGGGCCGCTTCGAAAGTTTTCTGAAATTAGATTTTTAGCTTTATTCACTTTTATTAAGTCGCCATCAACTGATATAGAAAGCTGTTTATACTTTTTCAAAAGAAAAGCCGATTTCGCATCCTTTGCTGTTTAGGAGATACCATAAGAACTGTCCATTAATGATTTCTTGTTATTTTGGGATTGTTTGTCTCACGAAAACAAACTATAGATTGGCATCTACGACTCATACTAATCTATAGTGTTGTGGTTGACTACTTAAAAAGTACATGCTACGTTTTTGTAGTAGTATTATTTTTTTTATCATAACTATTTAAGTAAGATGTTTATGATGATAAGCTGCTAGGAAAGAAATATTACCAACTACGGGAATTCCGGGATTTTACCTGTGTACATGTACAATCCTGAAGTCGTCCCCGCAACATGGATTGCAGGTACATATTCTAAGGATAAGAAGTCTAAAAGTTACTATTCTCACCATAATTCAGCCAGATCGAATCAGCAGTTTGAGCGTAATTGAGTAATACATAAAAAAAATCTAAACCTTTTATCACAACATGAATAGGATAGGTATAAAAAAATATGTTTTTTTGTCAACTTAACAATGTTCAAATGCTTTGTGCAGTTGAACACTGAATGGAAATTTTATTTCATTTAGACATTCCACAGTTCTAGTGAATATCAAGTATATCAAATGCAGTGAATAAAACTAGACCAAACTAGACCGTAGTACAAATACTAATTAGTGCTACGTATGAGTTACAGGATATTGGATTATCGGATTGAAATGACGATATTCATTGTTCTCGCGCTGCCATTGTCTGTTATCGAGAAAGGAAGTGAAGGTTCCAGTGCAGCGTACCTATAAATAACAAGCATCTGGAAATAAAAGGTAAATAGAAATGAGAGCTTTATTAGTTATCATTTTATTTTGTTTATGAGTGTTATTTTCTTGTTTGTAACTTGTTTTTAATATTGGATGTATAATTTGCATTGGTAGTTACTTTTGTCTTTTGGTTTACTTGATATTAGTTACATACATGATTGATTTGCAGGTAAGGTTGACGACTAATTATTGACTCTATTTTTGAAGTGAAAACTTTTTTAGCGGCGTTGGATGGGTGAAAAGTGTTAAGCTCGCATCAGGATCGCTTGACCTTTGGACCGTACCGACGACTGACGTCATACAACATAAGCTAAAGGCTGTCTATTTTGTAAGATACGATAAATAGCATCGTCGTCAACTTTAAGTCCTTATGGTTTCAGATAGTACGGGGTTCAAATCTGGCCTACTGACACTTTTTGTGATTATTTTTTCTTTTTGTAATTTATTACTTTTTGTGATTATTTTTTCTTTTTGTAATTTATTACTTTTCGTGATTATGTGTTCTTTTTGTAATTTATTACTTTTTGTGATTATCTTTTCTTTTTGTAATTTATTAATTTCTTCTGACAGAAAATTAGCAGAAACTTAGTGATAGGTTCTATGATTGTCGCTATATTATAGGTATGGTATGTTCTTTTTATCTTTTTCTATGTATATAACGAAGAAAGAAAGAAAGAAAATGTTTTCACTTCTGCCGGCACTCCCAGAGTGCAACCCGTCTTTTTTTTTAACAGTATCTTATGAGTTGAATTTAATTTTTAAGCATTTTTCATGCTTCAGAAGAGGTCTGGCTTAGTGGTCAAAGCACTGCCCCTGTTTTTTTTTTTTTACGTGCGGGAAATCCCCACGGATACCCACCCCTCCGGAGCCGGAGGGGTAGGTTTAAAGCGCACGCCGTCTCTGGGTCGTAGTGCTAGGCCGGAGGTGAGGTTATAGAGGTATCCCTCGCACCCCGGCTGACCCAGGGCCATCCCTCTCGGTCTGGCCTTCCTCGGGAGGTGGGGACCACGCGGTCCCCGACTCAACCCCGGTGTGGGGGGACGCGCATCGTCCTACGATGCGCGCCGCCGCCGTGGCCTGCTTCTGCTAGGGTGACGGGCGGCTCCACCCGTCACCCTCAGGCCCGCGCTCCGACGCCCGAACCGCCTTCGGGCGCGTGCAGCGATGTCAGCGAGCCTTTCTCGCTCATCGCGCCGCGCCCGCTCTGCTGTCTCCTTCGCGAGCATGACCTGCTCGCAGAAGGAGGCGCTGGCCGCCCACGCATCCGCGCAGCGGACCAGCATTGCCCCTGTAAGGCAAAGAACGCGGCTTCGATCCCCGACTAGACCGGTTCAATTTTTTCAATTTAAATCGATTTGAATAAATATATAGCATGGAAAATGCTTAAAAAATGAATTCAAATAGTATGTGCGGAGACGTTAATAATCAATGTTTAAGAATGATTGCAAAATCATTCATTGATTCCGATAGTTCGTAAGAATATTAGAAGACAAACTCCACTGTCGCCTCAAAGACAGGTATAGAAGGAGAAATTTGAATTGGTTAGGGCGAGGTCTGGTAGCTTAGTGGTCAAAGCATTGCCTTTGTAAGGCAAAGATCGCGGGTTCTATCCCCGCCTAGTCCGATTCAATTTAAATCAATTTGAATATTTAGCATGAAAAATGCTTAAAAATTTAATTCAAATTGTATGGGCAGAGTTGTAAAAAATCAATGTTTAAATGTTATTGAAAAATCATTCATTGGTTCCGATAGTTCGTAACACGGAGGGCAGAATATGATTAAGTAGCGGAAATGCTATAGTCAAATTTATTTTAAGAAAAACGCCTGGCCAAATGCGGATTGAAAGGGAGACACGAGGGGCATGTCGTCATACCTCGTCCCCCGTCAGCATCTAGTGCGTCATAGCGAAACCAAACGGAAACAGAGCTTGTAATTTTTGTTATAGTTTGACTACTCGCCACTAAGCGCTCCATTGAATTCTAGAATAACCTATAAATAGGCAAATATTTTTTTTTAAAAAGGCCGTCTTTCGGATTATTTTTCAAATTGCTAATGAACTCAGGCGAGATTATCGTGATGAAATTTTCATAAAATGGATTGAGTTATTATACAACTATAATATATGTAAGACAAGCTTAATTATTTCGTCTCTACGCTAGATGGTACTGCAAAGACATTATTTTTCAAAAAAATTAAAATATAAATATAGTGGACTTCCTGATGAAATGTTATACCCTTAAAATGCTTAAATTGTTTATCTGTACACTTTGTATATCCTTGTACTGCACACTTCATTCTTAAACCATGTTAAAGCTATTTTTATTGTTGAACTTTCGACCAAAAATGACAACCGAACGCAGGGACGTTTACGTAAGGCCAAGACCGCGGCTCAGAATCAAAAAAAAATAGTTGCAATTGGGATTTTTTTTTACCGTTTAAACCTTCCCTAGACCTCCACGAGCATTTCAAGACCATTTAAGACAAATCCGTTCCGCCGTTCTCGAGTTTTAGCGAGACTATTGATTTTTAAATATATATGGATTAAAGATTACATTATTGTATACATGTACACATCTTCAAACGATACAGTTTCACAATATAACGAGATACAAATTACAAGACTGTAAACTGCCAAGATGAACGTATTCGGTTTGTAACCATCGTCTGTGATCCCAAAGGCACAAAATTACGTGTATCGATACCACAATGGATGGGGTTACCAAGACTCTTTGGCAATTTAATGGAATATTTTTATGATATTTTCTCTTATAACACGAGAGGTAAAATAGTTAAATATAATATAATACTATTTGTTGTGCACCGTTGGAACAATCTATTTAGGAAGTCAACCTTGGACTACCAACGACAATCTACTTGTGTCCTTGATCAATTTAATGTACCTCAGTCTTATGGTTTCTACTCCACTCGCTTATCCGTCACGAATCCACGCAACCTTGTAATTTTTCAAAATCACATTAGAATATAATCATAACAATAGATTTCCTAAACAATTTGACAATATCTAAGAAATTTCATCACTGGCTATTCTAGAAGTAGTAAAGATAAATAAAATCGCACACTAAGTGATAGCATTTCATACAAGTCATGAATGTGGTAATAACACGCACAATTCAGTAAATAACGACATTTTCAACCAAGTAATCAAGTGCAATTGACCTCGTATTGTTCTTGAACAAACATTTAACATTCATCACACGTAGACTTATATTGGAACACTGCTACTAGCGACACATTATCTTCTTTCGTTTTGCACCACTGCAACATCTATAATGCACCATGCGCGTCTAGTTCAATATCTGTTTGCCGTACGTGGCGCACATAATCTTCAGCTAGATTAGTAGCAAACTCAGCATACACCCCAAAGCGCTAAGATGGGTACATACCAAATCAGCAAATTTACCTACATTTGCGCAGCAAATGCTTTTTGACATCTGTGTTAAGAAGGGTTTTTCTTGGCAATTTGCTGTGCAAGCAACAAATAACGCTGCTTTAGTTACGTACCCCACAGGTACGTAACCCAACTTCCATCACAAGAAATAAAATTGGGATAGTCTCGTAGTCTTGTAGTACAGTTGATCATGGTAACCCTAACAACCTAGATAGGCTATGTATGGATCCATAGGGAACTGGAAGCACGTTTGTGGCTTCTACTAATGGTGTCCGGACAGAAGTGTATCGTACATGCTCGTTTCTGTATGACATTCAATTTATGAGCGTTCTCCTACAATTGGTTACAACATTAGAATCTTTTTAAACAAGTAAATTCTTTACTGAACTAGCTAAATGATTTCTAAGTTAAGGTTGATGAGTCTCAAGTAATTTTAGTTAATAAATCATCTATTAACCCTTTTTCAGTTATTATACTATTATAAGTACACCGTAGCCATTATGAACGAATGATAATTTATTTGTATGAAATACAGCACAATATAAAGCAGTTAAGCGTATTTCACCAAAGTTAGTATGCAATTTGAAGCTATTCATACTAAATACGTAGGCCAGAAAGATTTTCATTTTGATATTAAAAATTAAATGTACGTATTTCTCGGTAACATTTAATAAACCACCTAAAAATAGAGAAAGCTACACCAGAGTAAATCAGAAATTTCCACTCTTTCTTCAAAAGATAAAAACTCCTATAGTGTGTAGAGTATTTTTCTTGCAACCACGCTTTGAACTTGGACCTAAAAGTTCTAATAGTAAGTTCTCGTTACACTTGAAACTTTTTAATTGTAGACTTGCGTTCTCAAAATTTGATTTTTTTTATGTGGTGAAGTGCAGTTCGACCATAGATATAGTATTATTTCTTTTCTATATCTATGAGTTCGTCACTTATACGTCACAAGTTAATTACACATCAACCAACGATTCTCTGAAATGGTCAAAATAGCAACTACGGTTGTCACGGTCAAATGCACACTGTTTTATTCCAAATCAAAGACGATTCAGCACGATTTGACGTTCTTGAAAGGAAAGTGACGGCCTCCTTCAGTTCACGGGAATGTTGGTTTTACTATAATATGGACTTCTATCACCAATCTCTCAAAGATGTCCGGTTGCTTCCTAAAGAGTCCAGTTTCAATTTAGTGCAGTCGTTTGTAAATTATGCATGTAAATATTACGTTTCAACTATTCCTTTTAACCTAATAACTATATAGTCGATTCCATTGAATATAATAGAAATACGGGAATAAAAGTATTCTAACCAGCTCGCCATCGAATAGAGAATTATCAACTGCCAAGTGCCGCACCGGCCGTTCACAGATAACCCCGAAACGTCGAAAATGTAAATGTGCGACAGCTGCGTCTATGCAAATGCACTGGGCAATTTAAATTTGGAACCAGCTTCCTGAAATATATTTTAATATTCAAATGTATAAACTGCAGATTAGTTAGGTACTATACTTTTTGAATTTATTCAATTAAAACTAATCAAATTGATCGAATAATTCGTCAAAGTAAAGTCTACGCCCTTAATGCCTTAAAGCTTGCAAGCATGTCTCAAGGAAGGAGTTTTGAAAATTTCATCCTAATAATGTAAATTAAGGGAAGTTCGAAATTTTCAAAGTACCTATAATAATACTACTAATATAATACCTATTTAAACATAAAACAAAATTTTCTCAACAGTTTTTAAACATTTCTTAAGTGGTTTATATTGTAATATCTATTGTATTTACATACATACATAAGATCACGCTTTTATCCCCAGAGGGCAGAGGTGAATTAACACCCACATTTCACCAATCTGTATTCGGTCCCACGTAATGGGTGGTGAGCCTATTGCCGTATTCGGGGCACTATTGTTGACTCGAGCCATGCATCTGAGGCTGAGTCTGGGCTGTACATTTCTCGCCTAGTACGACACCACATGCGAAGAGAAGGGGTGGCCCAAATTCTGCTCTGCCGGGAACTATGCGGCGGAAATACTGTATTTAATGTTGTGATATTCAAAAACTTAAATAAATAAATCGATCATTCAAAATGGCATTTTTGAAATTAACGAGAATTGAGTACTTATTTAAGAGTGCTTTCTCCAGGTATTGCGGCGAAAGTTGTAGATTTCGTGTTAGATTACAGATTAATCTTGTCGAAATTAAATATAATAGCGATACCTGCAGTGGAATGCAGGTTAGAGTCACTGTGGAGGTGAAGATTGAAAATGCAAAAGAGACGAGTTTTAGTCATAAATGGATGGCACGGTCATCTTAATATGACTAAAACTCGTCTCTTTTTCGATTACATACAAGCAGTGTTAAAAATCTGAATAAAATTATTTAAATGGAACCCATAGAGCTCATTTGGTTAAATATAATTAAAAAACAGTCCACTGAGCTCACATTTTCTCACAAATTTACCTAATAAAAATGGATTTTGCCAAGCACTTGAGAACAATTCGTTCAAATCAACTATTTATTTCCCATGTACCAAAGGACAAAAAGTGTTACTGAAAGTTATAAAAAGTCAGAATATAAAAAATATAGATAAATTTAAAAACAGAACAGACACAATAAGGCTTCAGTTTTACGCAAGCTCACGCGGCTATGAGTTTACCGGAACAATCAGATGAATTGTGCAATGCTAGCTTTTTTTAACGAATGCGCGTTTTTTTTGAATATCGAAATAGTTTGATTTGTGTAAAAATACAAAAGAGTAACGTGAAAATGTATTTTTATGTATTGCTGTGTCAACTCTTTCGATGTATTTTTATGTATTGCTGTGTCAAATCTACCAAAATTTTCGGTGACTGCATTACCCGATGAAACTTTGGCGCGCCTGCTTTCTCTAGAGTTTGGGAGGCCAGCGGCAGTCGCTCTCAGAACAGCTTATTAAAGTCAAATTGTGTAAAACCTCCTTATCTCGAGGAAATCATATATTAGAGCATCATCCATCGAACAACAGTCGTACCAACGTACGGGTGAGATTGACTTCAGCCCTGAGGAGGTGGAGGAGGATTTATGCCTAGATCTGAGGACAAATTTTATTGTACCTATTCTAGATGACAGTTCTTATTCCATTATTAGAGTCGATTCACAACCAAGCGTTGCTCTGGAATGCGCGCCTTCGGCACCTAAAATCTTGGTGTGGCCTCAAAAATACCCGTCCTGTCCCTTTATTTTATACTACATAAAAGTAACAATCTGAAACATTTTTACTGTAGTCCCAAAAACACGAGTAAAAAATAAAATATTAACACAGTATCGCGTCGGTCCCGGGGCGCGGAACTTGCCAAATGGTTTACCGAGTTCGTCTCGAGTTGCGGATCTCCGGTAACTTTGTTACTTAATACACAGATTGTTTGCGGTCCAGCGCTGTAATACACGCGGTGCGCCGAAGATATGTTTCGTGGATGTGCTTGTATTTTACATATTTGTAAAAATAATAATAAAAAGCGTCTGCTGTCTGACTTCCAATACCAATTGTCAATATCGAAGTTCTGTTGTTGGACTACTCGACTTTTTGAGAGCTCAACAACCCATAACGACTACCATAGATGATAAAGGAAACCACATATACTCTCACATTCTCTCTCTCTCTCACACACACACACACACACACACACACACACACACACACACACACACACACACACACACACACACACACACACACACACACACACACACACACACACACACACACACACACACACACACACACACACACACACACACACACACACACACGCACGCACACACACACACACAAATGTATAGTATTGTAAGAGCATGGTCACCTGACATAAACAGGTTTATTGAACAATAAATTATTATATAAAGATCTGAAGTAATCATAGCTTGTTTATTTGATAAAGCCATGTTTTGCTAAGAAGACTAGCGAGTCTAAAAAGTAGCTACTTTTTGACCATAAGTGAAAAGGTACCGCCGGTAGGTAGCAGTACAAAAACGCAAAGTATTACGCCTCCAATTTTTCTGACATTCATGCTTTGCGCGTGCCTACACGAAACTCTCAGTTACAAGATTAAGACACAAGTTACTTTTCAAGTGAATTATGTTAACAAGGTCATTGCTTGCGCCTCTTTTTAAAGTTTACGCCACGGGGGTGGGAATTGGGGCTGATTGATGAAAAAATTATAATCGGTGTGGGTCCTGACAAAATGTGGTATATTTTAGGTTATTCAATTGATGGTTCAGGAACGTATAAGATCTGTATTAAAAGATATACCCATAAAAGAAACAAAATACTATGAGACTTATTACAAAGTGCTATATTTACACACAAAATGCACCATAGCTTGTAATACGGAGAAAAAATTTAATTTAACTTTATAAGTTTTATGTCTGTCAATGTCATGCTAATGCCTCAAAACTAAAACAAATTTGGTAGGTGGAAATCATTTGCAATACAAAGAGCGAAAGAATATTATCATCGATGTAATCTAGCAGTACGCGTGCCAAAAACCAAGACGTTCAACTTAATCAAAGTTCATCGATGTGGAGTAAGTTAAACACAAGCATGCATCGCTAATTACTATTTCGCGATAAAGCACGCGCACGGCGCATCGCACCTAACTCCGTCTTCAGAATGCATATATTTATATCTACATACTTTGTAAGGGCTGGGTACTGTGAGAGAGAAACAGCCCTTTTGAACTAGTAATTCTTATTAATCTATAAGACTTGTGGTGACACTGGCACCTGGAATTTAATGATTTCCTGCTAAAGCTGCATTAAATAATATTCTTTACCACAAACTCTAGCGAATATTCTCTAGTCCCCTACCACAATGCCTGCCTGAAAACAAAGGTCTTTGATCAGTGCGTCCTACCTGTTATGACTTACGGTGCCGAAACGTGGACAATGACGATAGGACTAGTCCATAAACTAAAAGTCGAGCGAGCTATGCTTGGAGTTTCTCCGAAAGAAAAAATTCGAAACGAGGTCATCCAACATAGATCTAAAGTTACTGACATAGCTCGCAGAATAAATAAGCTGAAGTGGCAATGGGCTGGCCATGTCTGTCAAAGGACTGATAGCCGTTGGAGCAGACGATTCCTACAGCGGAGAACGCGAGAAGGCAAACGGAAGGTTGGACAATTTCTAGATAGATGTACTAATCACCTGAAAAAGGTGGCTGGGACAAACTGGATGCGGAAGGTGGAGGATCGGAGCAAATGTTGAACATTGGGAGAGGCCTATGTAAAGGCTAATTGATTGATAAATATGGAATTTATAATATAAACCTTAGTAATTCCAAATCATTGAAATCTACTAAATAATAATAATTATCAAGTTTATAATCTAGTAGGTATAAAGTAAACTTATTTTAAGAATCTAAAATGAATATTAATTGACTAGCTTTGGGATAACAAATGTATACTGACCTTCACTATGATTGATATTATATTCAAATAAGGCAGTCATGTTAGGTGGTTTGGGCACGTATTGAGCGAATGAAACATCGAGTATGTAAAACACATATAAGTGGGTAGGCAAGCCGGTGTCAACCTGACAGAACAAGCGGTAGCTAAGAGGTTAAGGGGTCGGCCTTTCGATCAAGAGGTCCCGGGTTCTAATCCTGGCCATTACACTACTCACATGAACCCACTCCTAGCACAAGCGATTAAGCTTAGTTGGAGGGGTTAGAGGACATATTAATAATTTTAATAATTTGGGTTGCTAATATTCTTTATTGAATAAAAATTTATGGATGTGTAAAACACAGGTAAACGGCGCGCGTGCAAAAGAGGTTTAATAACATAGTATCTACTTTTTGTAGTGTCTCGTAACGAAACTTTGGGTATCGAAAAATAACGTCACGCTTACTGTAAATATATAAAACAACACTGAATAAATCACGACAGAATCCTTTCACAATATTAATTTCAAAAACAAATGTACCTATCAAAGAATGATCAAAAAAATGCTTAGTACGATGCTTGGTAACAATACCCTGGGTGAGTAAATTTGTCCTGAAATCTTGAGAAAAAATTGCCTGTCATGCAATATAATGGTTTGATGCAATCCATCAACTCAGTGTACAATTTGTCGTCCTTAAGTAAAATTAGGTTGAGCTTTGAAAGTAAGGGATAAAATTAGAAAATAATTTTGGGTTTTGGGGCGCATTCAAACTACCAAGCCTTTCACCACAGCATTTCACCTGCGCAAGTCCAGATCCCGTAGCCCATATTTACAATAAAGCTTTCTATAATGAGAGAATTTTACGGTCGGTCCAATATTATTTGAGATTTTCAAACAAATAAACACAGAAAAGAAACTTCTCCTGATGTTCGTTATTTAATAATAATATTTGTATTGCTATTTGATATATTCAAGTAAAGTAATAAAGATGTTTACTATAATAACCACCAATAAAAATGGTTCCCGAATAATGCATAACACCATCCCAGCATTGGCGAAGATAACAGCGTGCTTTGGAATTAATTAGCCAACTAAAAACTTAACTCGTTACAACTGGAGACAGTCCAAGACTCGGTGGAGGAACAAACATAATTAAAATAAGGAACACGTTGGAGAAAAACCAACCTTATTTAGAACGGTTTGGATCTTTTTAGATGTTATGAGAAGCCCATTTTTTGCGTGCAGAAACCCTTCGCTTCGGTGGGGCGACGCTAACAAGAGATCTGGGTATGTTGTACC
This sequence comes from Eilema caniola, assembly GCA_949126895.1. Lineage (NCBI taxonomy): Eukaryota > Metazoa > Arthropoda > Insecta > Lepidoptera > Erebidae > Eilema > Eilema caniola. The sequence continues at coordinate 5,456,122 of OX421460.1, read as the reverse complement.
TACTTGAAATGACGAAAACCGCACGATGTTTCACCATGTCAACTAGAATGTCTAAGGAACTAGCTGTATAATGGAAAAGATATCTGTTTGTCTCCAACCGGCCTTGGTCATTAAAATTGCGATGCCGACGTGTTATTCGGGAAACAATTTCCCTTTCTTATAGGTATAAAAAGGTGTGGGCGGGTAACTCGACTCGCCGCCACCCCGTACTTGCTTCTGCTTGGGAGATGGCTAGCCAAACAGTCACCCCCAGGCCCGTGCTTATTGAGATGTTAAGAGTGGACTAGAATCTGCTAGCCGTTCGTATACAAGCTGGTGCATTGCAGTAGAACATTTAACTGGTTTAACTCTGCTGATCGATAGTGGATGTGAAAATCCTGGTTTATGCAGTTTCAGTGCTGAAGAACGTTTAACTTTACTGTTCAATATTCGATATAAACGACGAATGAAACGATTGTTTTTATGATGAGTATTATCACGGAATTGCTCGTTTCACATCAGCTTTGGTTGAGATAACTGACACGCTTATATTTCATGCTATTTAATGCAGCTACGGATCTATAGTATAAGATATGGGTACGAGATCATTGCGTTCTTCTTCAATAAAAATACAGTTTTAATAAACCTAGAAGATTGAAAAACGGGTGAATTTAGACGAAAATATAATATCACGATCGCATAAATATATATTAATGACCCGTTGTTCCCGTAACATATATGAACTTATTCCTGTATGTTCCACACTGTAATAATCTATCCCTATACTAAATTTCAGGAAGATCCGTTCTGCTGTTAGAGTGGCATTTATGAACAAGCATCTAAATATTTTCACAAAACTTCATAGTATATGTAATTAAGGTAGAATATAAAATTGTCAATCGATTAGACTTTTGCAGCCCACTGCTCGACTTAGGCCTTTCTAAATGTTGGGTGGTATTCTCCCAATAAAATTAGTTTTTCCTTCTAAATATTATGAACTAATTATCTTATACCCATTTTAAATTTACCCTAACCGTGGTATACTCAGTAGACTTATAATAAAAATGAATTCTAACATTAACTATTATGGCGTGGATGGCAATTTATTTTCTTAATAAACTTATAACGTCTTCTAACTAGTCTGCTTGCTAATGCAGTTTAGTATAAACATCTAAGCTGAATAATATTAAAGTATAATATGTAGTTGAGAGATTTTAAGCTCAGATGCCAGCTTAAAGCCAACAATTTTCTTAGCAAATATTACCGAAAAGCATGTGGTCATTTCAAAGGGTAGAAAATAGCAATAAAAAGCTTGTGTTTCATATCATTTAAAATTTTCAATAAAATAGAGTGTAATCTGTTCATAAAAATATTAACAGTGTTACAGTGGTAGAACCAAGCTGGACGGCCTCATCAGATGATTTTTCACGCCCCGTTTCAGTCAGGGAGTCGAGCCACAAATACATTTCTCAGCGAGGCAAGTGGCAACTGCCATTAAAACATGAGCAGAGGCAAGTCTCCCGGGCATGACGGACTAAGAGTCGAGCATTTTAAATACGCAGGTGTTCACATGGGTCCTGGCATTGTTCTATACGATGTGGATGAGGCACGCATACTTACTGCCAGAACTGATGAAAACCCGGGTTGTGTTGTGCTATGGTGAAACCATGATACATCCGTTGAAATCCTCAGACTACTAAGATATTGTGTTAAATGGTCTAATAAGCTCTCGGAAATGTATAGACTGACCTTGAAGACAATTTAGATATAGAAAGGGAGCGCAGGGCGCTAGCGGTCCGGGGTAACATGCTGGTCCGTAGATTCTATCACTGTAGTAAAAAAGTAAAAATAACACTATTTAAAGCATATTGCCAGGGCTTTTACACAGAGGGTCTATGGATCAGCCACACAGAAAGGTCGCTGGACGAGCTGTGCTGTACAACAATGTCTTTAGAGTGATATTGGGAGTACCACGTTTCTGTAGCGGGTCGGAGATATTTGCACAGAATAGGACTGACGGTTTCCACGCCGCCATTCGCAAAAAAACTGCATCGCTCCGACGCAGAATACGGGATTGTAATAACAGCATTCTAAAAGCAGTGGTTCTTTTGAGAAGGGTGGTCAATTAGGATTACAGCTCTGCCTGAGGTCCATCTCGCAGGAAAATGTTTCACTAAGAACATTATTAATTGAAAATAGATATAAGTAATTAATATATTAGAAAAAATAATGTGCATACTAACTCTAATCTAAGCTTTTACTAACATAATGGATTCATGGAATCAGAAAATTAAATGATTTGAATTTAAAGGACCCAGGACTATAGAAAGAAGGGAAAAAGTGTGTTAATAGAGAGTTCCAAGATTTAATGATGCGACAAATAATAATAGATTTGCTGAACCGCTTGGTTCTTCATGAAACATTCTGCACCGTATGCGGGTGACATTTCTTTGTCGGTACGGACATAATATATTTGGGTTTTAGGTATTGTGAAGGAAACCTTAATATATATGAGTCACTGCGGAGCTATCTCCCATGGCATGCGCCGCCGGTGATTCAAAAATTATAATGTAGTGTACTTTTTTTTTTTTTTTTACGTGCGGGAAATCCCCTAGGATACCCGCCCCTCCGGAGCCGGAGGAGTAGGTTATGTCGGACTCGAACCGACTAAACCGCACGCCGAACATAGTTTTTAAGTCTTACTAACATTTTGAGTCAATGGTCACTTGAATAAAAACAATTTATTACTATTATTGTTATTATTAATATACATTTTCTAAAATATTTAATATTAACAAGCATAAACAGCTAGCGAAAGATTTCAATACTTGTTATAAATTCGGCAAAATGTTATTCCAGTTGATTATAAAATATTTATTTTTACTATTTGAGGCACCGAAATGGACAAAACTAGCTCTAGTATCAGTAGGATCATGGCTGTCAACGAAGCTCAATTTCTACTAGAACTATTATGATATAAACTTAGTTATTGAAGCAAATCGTTGATTGTACAGTCAGCATCATTAAAATGTTGCTAACAAAAGTACTCAAAATAATCCAAATACCAAAATTCCAATTTTATATTGGTTAGAAGAGTACTCAAATAGTTGTAAGTGTCCAGAGTGGTCCACCTATCTTAACAATCGGTCTTCCAGAATTATGTCAGTTAGTAGAGTATTCTTATTCGTATACACAATCACGCCGGTCGATGGTATCCAGTCAAGTATAATTTCAAAAAATCTAGACATTATCATTTAATCGCATTTTGTATCCTTTTCTTACTTGTAAAGCCATCCCTTTCACACAATGGCGGGATGATAAGGGATGGGTATATGAGTAAGAAAAAGATACAAAATTTTTCAATTGACAATGTCTATTGTATTTTTCTTAAGTTGACAGTTGAATAAGCCATGAACTATCAACTTGCATTATTGAGACAAGTATGAAGGTCTAGATTTTTTGAAATTATACTTGTCTGGATACCATCGACCGGCGTGATTGTGTATATGAATATGAATACTCTACTAACTTACATAATTCTGGAAGAGCGATTGATAAGATAGTTGGACCACTCAGGACACTTACAACTATTTGAGTACTCTTCTAACCAATATAAAATTGGAATTTTGGTATTTGGATTATTTTGAGTACTTTTGTTAGCAACATTTTAATGATGCTGACTGTACAATCAACGATTTGCTTCAATAACTAAGTTTATATCATAATAGTTCTAGTAGAAATTGAGCTTCGTTGACAGCCATGATCCTACTGATACTAGAGCTAGTTTTGTCCATTTCGGTGCCTCAAATAGTAAAAATAAATATTTTATAATCAACTGGAATAACATTTTGCCGAATTTATAACAAGTATTGAAATCTTTCGCTAGCTGTTTATGCTTGTTAATATTAAATATTTTAGAAAATGTATATTAATAATAATAATAATAGTAATAAATTGTTTTTATTCAAGTGACGTAAGATAGTTGGACCACTCAGGACACTTACAACTATTTGAGTACTCTAAAAACCAATATAAATTTGGAATTTTGGTATTTGGATTATTTTTACTACTTTTGTTAGCAACATTTTAAAGATGCTGACTGTTCGAGCAATCAAAGGTCAGAGCAGGTCAGACCAAGTATTAGTTATAAGTAAAGTGGATGAACTGTTAGATTAATCAAAAGTTAGTGAAAACGCTGTATTTCTGAACACATGTGACTTAACTTTGTGTCATTGACTTTGTCTGTTTCTCGAAATTGGTTAGGGAATTTATAAAATTGTAATCTTTGCTTATTGAGTGGAGGAAACTCCTGAGTTTCATTATGCCTCAAAGCACATGTTGGACATATTACGCCATGTTGTTCAAGAGAGTAAAAATAGATATAGGATGTAGGAAGAGAACTGACTTGTAAGTTCATCATCCATTTCTAATGTTTAAAGGTTTGTATATAATAGTGAATCTTTTAAAATTATAATTAACGAAACGGGAATTAACGCGATCATGGTATAGGTACTTACATACCTTTGATTGCCTGACGTTTCGACCAGGTTACACCGGCCGTGGTCACAGGCTGACTGGCTCAGCAGTGGACGCCCGCCGTCTTCGAATCCGTGAGGTAGTAGGTTCTTCATCTACCCGCACATTTTCAATATTTTCTTGTCGCCATGTACCGTCACATACCACACTCACAGTGTCCCTATTACGTAAGCAAACTGTCCGGTGTCTATCCGACTGCGTAGAAAAGCGAGGTTGCATGTTTTTCATCACTGGATTCCATGTTGCAGATAATTTAAAACCATCTTCCCGATTGAAATTTTTATGTTTTTTGATTTCAATCGCTTCACGTACAGCTCTTGAGTAAAAGTGACGTTCCTTGGAGAGGACTTGCGTATGGTGAAATTCAATCCAGTGATTGGTGCCTGCTTCTAGCAAGTGCTCTGCAATCGCCGATTTGCTCGTCTGGCGATTCTTTACAGCTGCGATGTGTTCTTTGACCCGTTCAGCAATAGTCCGCTTCGTTTGGCCTATATAGGAACTACCACAGCTGCAATCTATCTTATAGACACCTGGACACTGTAACGGTAAGACATCCTTCGGTGTGCCCACGATGTTGTTTACCCTTATGCCTGGGGTGTAAACTGTCGGGATGGAGTATGTTTTTAACACTGAGCCGACTTTGCCGACCATGATCGCGTTAATTCCCGTTTCGTTAATTATATATCATGGAACGCGAGAGTTTAAAAGTTACTTTTAAAATTAGTTTCCCTTTTCGCGATAAAAGGTAGCCTATATCCGTTTCCAAGCTCTAAACTATCTCTGTACCAAATTTCATCAAGAAATCTTCAAAAATGACAAACTTTCATACCAAGGCCCTAGTCCGCCCCCCTTCTACCCCCCTTTTCGCGATAAAAGGTAGCCTATATCCGTTTCCAAGCTCTAAACTATCTCTGTACCAAATTTCATCAAGAAATCTTCAAAAATGACAAACTTTCATCCCAAGGCCCTAGGCACCCCCTTCTACCCCCCTTTTCGCGATAAAAAGTAGATTATGTCCGTTCCCAAGCTCTGAACTATCTCTGTACCAAATTTCATCAGGAAATCTTCAAAAATGACAAACTTTCATCCCAAGGTCCTAGTCCCCCCCCTTCTTACCCCATTTTCGCGATAAAAGGTAGCCTATGTCCGTTCGCAAGCTCTAAACTATCTCTGTACCAAATTTCATCAGGAAATCTTCTAAAACGATAAACTTTTATCGCATGGCCCTGGTCCCCCCCCCCTTCTTCCCCCCTTTCGCGATAAAAGCTAGCTTATGTCCGTTCCCAAGCTCTAAACTATCTCTGTACCAAATTTCATCAAGAAATCTTCAAAAATTACAAACTTTCATACCAAGGCCCTAGGCCGCCCCCTTCTACCCCCCTTTTCGCGATAAAAGGTAGCCTATATCCGTTTCCAAGCTCTAAACTATCTCTCTACCAAATTTCATCAAGAAATCTTCAAAAATGACAAACTTTCATACCAAGGCCCTAGTCCGTCCCCGTTCTACCCCCCTTTTCGCGATAAAAGGTAGCCTATATCCGTTTCCAAGCTCTAAACTATCTCTGTACCAAATTTCATCAAGAAATCTTCAAAAATGACAAACTTTCATCCCAAGGCCCTAGGCACCCCCTTCTACCCCCCTTTTCGCGATAAAAAGTAGCCTATGTCCATTCCCAAGCTCTAATCTACCTCTGTACCAAATTTCATTTAAGATATAAACTTTCATAAAAACTATCATCCCCTATTTCCCCCCCTTAAACCCACTTTCCCGTGATAAAAGGTAGCCTATGTCCGTTCTCAAGCTCTAATATACCTCTGTACCAAATTTCATCAAGATCGGTTCAGTGGTTTAGGCGTGAAAGCGTAACATACAGACAGACAGACAGACAGACAGACAGACAGACAGACAGAGTTACTTTCGCATTTATAATATTAGTATGGATTACGTGAAAAAAAAAACAAAAGTCAGTGGCTGTGTTATATTCTTTTTCTGGCATCCAAAACAAACCATAGATAATAGATGTAATAGGTAATATCAAAGAGTATTTGTATGTTCAACAAATGCGTAGAGTTGATGCTTCTAATAAATTATAAACGTAAAATTTGTAAGCATGGATGGTTGTTTGTAACTCTTTCACGTAAAAATTACTGAACGAATTTTAATAAAACTTTACAATAATATAGTTTATACATCCAAATAACACATAGACTACAATTTATAACGATAACTGATATTATCGAGATAACGGACATCCACGCTAAAGCTAGTATTACATATAGGTATATGGAGGCTAACCTACTCGATATAAAGATAAAAATACAAATAAAGAATCTGAATATTCTATTGACTATAGCCTAGTTAAAAAGGTGTGACCCGATTCGCACAAAAAGTGCATGATACTATCACAAACTTTTTACAATATTATCAGGCAAATGATTTAGTATACCAAAATCTATCATTTTATTGGTAAGCCCACAAATATCCGCTGCCAATTTAAAAATTCGACGATATTGGAACGTGGATTTACTAACTTATATCTCCAAGAGGCACTTACTAGCAGAGCGAATTCGAGTGACGGAGTTCAATAAGTGGGATGAAATTTATTTCACGATAGAGTTTCATCCACCGAACACTAATATTGCGATTTCAAAGTTTACTTTTGACTAAGAGGACTGGGTTTTAGTTAAACTGTTTAAACAGTGACATTCGAGATCTTTTGAAAATTTATTGAAAGTAAGTAATGGGCACAAGAAATCGTGGCATACGTTTTGTAGGTAACGATTAAACTGCATCGATAAATAAATGTGCCTTGATTTTTTTTTAAAGATGTACGGTTCTTGTCGCCTATAATGCTGCCCATTACACGTTACTAGTTTAATTATAACTGAATTCAAAATTTCTCGGGACGTCTATTCCAACAAAAATAATATTTACATAATAATATTAAAATAAAGGGTGTCGCATGACAACAAAGAATAAAAAACATTGTGTTTACAACGTCTGGTTCAATCAGAGTAAACAAGAAGAGTTAAAAGGTTGAAATTTATTCATAGAGAACAATTCCATTTAATCCAACTAGGCGCTTAATTAAATTGTTCTTGAAGAATAATCTCATTCCTCATACGAGGATACTACACCATCCACTAGATATTTTACTTAACTGGTTGGTAGAGAGTTATTTTTTTGAAGTGAAAACTTCTTTAGCGGCGTTGGATGGGTGTAAAATGTTAAGGAAGCGTCAGGATTAGTTGACCTTTGAACCGTAACCGACGACTGACGTCATACAAGATTAGGTTAATACTATATATTTTGCAATTTACCACAGATAGCGTCGTGGCTGAAACGGTAAGCACTTCGACTGTAAGTCCTTATAGTTTCAAATAGTATCAGGTTCAAACCACCTGGCCTTCTGAAACTTTCTGTGATTATTTTTTCTTTTTGTAATTTATTACTTTTTATGAATATTTTTTCTTCCTGTAATTTATTACTTTTTGTGTTTATTTTTTCTTTTCATAATTTATTAATTTCTACTGACAGAAAATTAGCAGAAAATAAGTGATAGGTTCTATGATTAGCGCTACATTATAGGTATGGTATGGTATGTTCTTTTTTATCTTTTTCTATGTATATAACGAAGAAAGAAAAAAAGAAAATGTTTTCACTTCTGCCGGCACTCCCAGAGTGCAACCCGTCTTTTTTTTTTTAAATCATTAGGTGCGTTGGACATTTTACTAGCGTAGAACATTTTAAAGATGGGAAAAGCCACGACACCTTTACCTTAACGTCTAGTGCTAATTCACATGGTGACACCTCCTATCATCAAAATCTTCGGGGTCCAAGTTCAGCTTGGTTTTGGGCCGTCACACATGCTGATTGGTAGGCGAATTTCTGGCTCAGATTACCTCTCGGGGTAGAATCACAGATGGCAGTGGCTTGGTTAAAAGCTAAGACTTTAGTTGACTAGATAAGCCAGGCATAGTTTAATCGTATTGAGAGGTTGTATTTCCAATATTTATAATTCCATTGTTTTCTTTCAAAGAACTTTGTTTGTACACAATACACTGTTATTTTACGCTACAGTTCAGTTAAATTCAACCCTCATACAATACCGACAAGCCTTTCAATGATTTATGATCTGTTTGAAACGCTCCTACGTACCTGTCGGAAATCAGCTGGCATTATTTTTAACACATTTATGTTGGTATATTTTTCCGCCATCCGTTATCTTTCATGTAAACCAATTGAAATTCATTTACATTACGATTGGCGTTAAAATTGATACTCACGTAAAATAATATGCCTGATGATTCGTTTTAAGCAAATTAATTACAAGGATATTTATGTAGCTTTAGGATGATAATAAGTTGAAATGTTCAACTTTCTTTTTCACAATAACACGCATATAAATTCAGAGATAGAAATTGCCTATGTATAAAATAAATAAAATAAATAGACCCTGTTTTGTATCCTGACTCAGTTATCTGACCTTATGACGTGGCATTTATTTTATTATGATTAGACCTTAATATATTTGTCATCAGAATGGTTACAGGGACAGGCTCACATGGAGCTTACTCCTGTTATACCATTTCACAAAGACTCAACTTGTTAGGACATAAAGGAAAAGGTATTGAAAACAATGTAATCTTGATAAAAAAAAGTTTAGAACTTTTAGATCGAGCACATTTTACTAGCTATTTATAAATCTATTTAATTGAGGTACTATTACTCCAATTGGTCTTTATATAGCTGGTAGCAATATTCAAACTAAGATAGTTACTATTCGGATAAAAATGATGCTGAAACTTTTGTTTATATCACTTAAGTGGAAGAGAATCAAACTGCCCACTTGATAAAAGGTTATTACCGTGGCCTATGGACGTGTGCATCACCATGCGAGTTACACTCGTGCTGCCAACCCTGGTAAGAACAAAGAGTTTCTGTACCTTCAGTGCAGAAGACAAAGCAGGAAAAGCCTTGTCCACAATACAATCTGGCTTGTTTAATATCCTATAATATCTCATTTCTAACCAAATAATTGTAAATTAATAGAGCTATACTTAAAAAGTTCATTAATTTTTAAAAGGTCTGTTTCCAACAATTCCTCTTTTAAATTTCATAAACGAGAGCAAATATATTTCAATTTGAACCCGAAATAATAAATAATATCTGTCATCCGAATTTTATTAGACCTCGTATTGGTAATTTTCACAGGAATAGCCGAAAAAACGCTGTTAAATCGTATTTTTGGCTGTAAATCATCTTCGCACCACGTTCTAGGGTGAAAGTGGCACATATATTTTGTAGAGCCATTATTTTGAACTAAGTGTGCTGAACTGTTAAAAAGAAGAAATAAATGATTTGAAAATAAGGCGACAGGTTGAAGAGACAGTTCGTGTTGGGACAAGAATAAATGTCACGAAAATATTAAACGAGAAATACTTCTTACTTCCTTACTGCATAGTTGTACAATAAGCATACACTTAATATATGTACATATACTATGACAATAAATTAGAAAACAAAATGGAGGACCTTTTAATTTTCAGTGTGACCTATACAAATCTGTATCGGTCACTTTGAAAATTAAATGTCATTACGGTGATTTAAATTATTACTATTTATTTGTCAAATACGGATTTAATAATGTCAATAATGGATAAAAATGAAATGATTATGTAATATCAATTAATACTTAGAATTACAAAATACTTACCCCGAAAGTTAAAAGGTGTTTAACTCTATTTGGTATGCAATCGATATGAAATGAGCTCTTTTTATTCCTTGACGTGTTTTTTGATAAGGATGGGGAAGTAATGTGCCCCTTTCAGCTTATTTTGAATATGTCGTATGAAAGGCCTATTCGAAATGTATCAAGTGCCATCGTTACTTTGATTTCATTCAAAATGTCGATCAGCCGCTTTTTTCATGTGCCCTTCATATGACAAACAAATCGTGTTCGAGATGGGTAGCAAATTGACCGAGCCTGAAGGTCTCCTATCACACACTAGGCTTAGTTAGCGAAAACTACTAACGAAGTGCAAACTAGAACAATAAAAACAGCAATATCTATTTTATTTTTAACAATCAATTTGAGCTCATCATGCTTTATAAAACTTGGGGTAGTTTTTTCTCCTCACGCATTACAATACAGGAGATATTACACTGTAACCACTGAACTTGTCAGGTGGATACTCACCGGCTTACTCAGAGGAGCTGATAGAGAACTCTTTCCCAGGACGCCTTCCTACAGAGCTAGATGGGTGTGTGCACGGGTAAGTTAGGGCTCTAATGAAAACAACGGGTATGGTGTACACACATATATTTAGAAAGATAGAATACAGAGCACAGAGATAGATGATGAAGCTATATAAAGGTAGAAAGCATAGGTAGATGGAAGTCTGGAGTAGTTTCCAGTGCATAGACACACAAGTAAGAACATAGGTAGACAGACAGAAATACAGATTATGAAGTGACAAGAAGTAGAAATATAGGCAGAAGGACACATACAGTAGGCACGCGAATTACGGTACTAAGCTACTTAAACGTAGGCACGGCACAATTGCGGCTACACAACGAGTAGGTATTGAGTAGGTGGTGTACTAGCCTTGGGATTGCATTGGGAAGTGAAGGGGACGGTCGTGGGAGACGCTCTACCCTGCTTCAGCCAGCGGCGGATCTCTCGCTCCGTGTTCCCAGCTCGTGGTTGCTCCATACTTGCGTGTGAGCCGCAGATTTATTAATAAAATCGTGGCGACTTCTGTGGGCTCTCAAGCGCCAACTTAGAACCCTGTTGTGAAATAGTACCACAAATAAGTTGCGGACAACACTACAGGCTCGGATTGAATTCTATTAACCAGAGAACTAAGAACTTACCAGTTTATCTGGGAGCAGGTTATCTTGAAATCACAAGGTGACACGAAGGTGACAACTTTTGAGATTCCAATACTTGATTAGCGTTTATTTCAATTTGTGTCTATGGTCCATGAGCCTCTTCTTTCCCTGTGCTCTTCATTTTTTAAGTCAACCCTATTTTTAACCGACTTCAAAAAAGGGGAGGATCTCATTTCAAACAGTATTTTTTATGTAATAAAATTTCATCTCAGTGGCTGCTGAACTATAACTTCGTATATGCAAATCAGATTCCAACTAACTCTTGCAACTCATATTTACATAATCACCAGATGAAATGTAAATATTCGGTCGCCGCTGTCCGCTTTCATTATTTTTTAAGGAATGTCTTTGATTCGGAATTATAGTGAATCTATATTACCTTTCTTTGTATAACTATCTAAACTAGCTGACCCAACATACATTCATGATCATCACAACGTTAGTTCCTGTTCAAAGATTATAATTAAGAGTCCGGGATTCCTCTTGATATAGCTTACCTTTCCTAATCCTAAGGGCATACACCAGAACCTCGTCTAATAGGCGAGTTTACCTTGTACCCTGATAAATTTGGTATGCCCCATATACTTAATAGAAAATTCTACTATCTACCATCTACATTGTCATATCCAATTTTAATCAATTATTTAGAAATCCTATAACCATATTTCTCTTTTAAAGATACATACTTAATGCATAAAACTGTTCAGTTACTTTTCTTAATTATTTTTTTTGGGTATCTTATTTACTGATTTTTTGTGTCAAAACAAACCACCAAGATTTGTAAGGACACGGGAATAGACGTACAAACTGTAGAATTGGATTAAAGTTCTTAAAACGTCTTATAAACACATTTCTATTTAAATGTCACTCCTTTAAACACATAGACTCTAGTGATGCTACAATAAAATGGCCACTAACGTTTCGGCCCGACCGCAATTGTTCGCGTAACGATCGTACACGACGTCAAGTGAGCCGGAAAGCGATAACAGGACAATTTATATCATCGCCACTACATTTTGTGGGTTCAGAACCGATAGACAGGCCAAGTTTTGGGCTAACAGGCTCACTAATATGGAATGCTACTGATAGCCAATTACATGATAGATAATGTCTAAGTTGTTTGAGATTTATGTCACAAGTCAATGCTTATACGATAGACCCTTCTATGTCACTGCGTTGTTACGCAATTATGTATAACATCGGTGATAGCTGTAGTACAGAGAGTATACAGATTTATTTTATGGTAGTGTATTTTTATAATAAGCTAGTAGTTCCACTGGTGAAATGAATTCTTTGATCCGATTCCAAGGAAAGCCAACCTTTGTGTAAATGCAATTAATTAGTCGACAAAGACTGGTTCAGCAGTGCATACAAAACGAACAATGAAACATTGATTCGTAGCGATAGAAATAATTATAGTTCAGGGAATAAAAACAACAACAGTTAATCTAGAAAAATATAGAGGAAACTTAGGTCTTGCTTGAACTTGACCATATCCCGAATGTCCCCGTGCATTCATGCACCAGCCGTTGATTTTTTTTAGTGATCGGCACTTGATAACAGTTTACTGTGCTAATCCATAAAATCATACTCGGAGATCACGGGCTCAAAGTTCGCATGTCATTGTTTCATAAGTAATTCTTTTATTGTTTCTTTTTTTCGGATCGATCGCAAAATTTGCAAACAAAAAATATTTTAGACAATATGTAAGTATTTTATTTATAACTATTTCTTGTGATTCTTTGAAGGATACAATGCGAAGTTAGGCATCTATATATTTGAAGGACGTCAGTTTAGGACATTGATTTTTCACAGTTTTTGCAGATTTTAGTGGTGAATACAAATTTCAAGCTGCTAATGAAAAATCATCTGTGATATACTACAGATGAACTTAAGTTGTAATCAATTGTTAACCTCACTTGGTTTAAACGTAAGAAAACAAAAACTTCAGCAACTGTCAGTTAAGTACCAATCAACTCATGACTCTCATTTAAACAATTCAAATATTATACAGTAAATACTGAATCCAACAAAACATTTACTCAAACTAAACAATGATTAAAATATGGTTTTCATTTGAAAGTAATTTAGTATTTAACTTAACTTCAAAGAAACAGCTTCGCAGAATGTTATGTGTAAAATAAGATCCTGATATGCACCTCTTTGAAACTTTATCGTTCTAAACTTTAAGAAGCTGAGTGGATTCAGAGGGTGTAGAAAGGTTTACGAACTTTATAGTTGTGGAGACAGGATGAACGAGATATGGATGATTTGTGGGAAAGTTACTTTAAGGTTATAGAATATAGGATGAGGATGATTCTAGTTTGTATTGAATCGACTGTGGTAGAACTAAAAAGCTGGGTAATGTGCTTTAAACCGCTGTAAAGTATAAGTTTGAGCTGTTTACTTATGTATTTGTATATTTATGTATCTATCTGTAGCTCCTAAATGGATGGATTGCAATGAATTTTTGCAAGCTCTCAAGCTAGCCTGGAAAATTACTGATTGACATATCCTATATTTTTTATTGAGACAATCGGAAATATGTTTGCAAGTTCTGACCCTTTCCTTACTCTGCATATGCCAATATAATGCGTATTTAGCTACATCTAATTGATGAATGACACCAACAATTTATGTGCTTCGTAGCCAAATTTATATTCACACCGTTGAAGAGTTTTCAACGTGTTCGGTTTTATGGTATAGCACTATGTCGTGATCGGGAAATCGTATCATAAATGTGTGTTACAGGAAATAGTGCTTTATTTGTAGTTCGAAAACAGAATGAGAGATGAGTGTTTACTACTTTTTCCTGAAAAGTTTCTTAACTAAAGATTAACAAAATATATTTATTAAATAAGGTTGAATAGGCAACTCGGTAATGAACTACCTAGATATTAATCGCTAATAAATATGTTAATCAAATCGAGGACCTTCTACAAGAAAGGCTATGTCAAGAGTATCTGCAACCGGCAAGCATGTAAGAAATACTATTATGAACAACCAAAATCATCTGAACGTGGCAAGTTAAAACATATAGATCTCTCCCTACTCTATTTGTACAGTTACAATTGTTAGGAGTGCTATGACCCAATTCGACCAGGATCATACATTTTCACCTTCTCTCTAACGACTGTCACTTATGTTCCACTGCACGTATCGCGATGAAACATTCGTTTGACAAATGTGCATTGTAATACGAAAATTGTGATACGTGAAGGGATCAACTATAAATATGCACGACATACTCCATATTAATATTATTTATATGCTTCACCGACGTAGAATTTTGAACCAGTTGCTGCCACTTATAGCAACATATTCCCGGTATAAAAGCACTTCAGACTATGAATGTACCCGTCTACAAAATTAAATTTCGATTCTAAACAGTCCTACACTCTGAGGTTAAGGCTTCGGCTGCAATTGGGACTAACGATGGTCTTGATCCAAAATCATCCCAAGTAGGGAACAGCCGAGAAGCGGACACCTGGATACAAGACAGCCCTGGTTGTGACTGGGTCTAACGTAAAAACATATCGCGTAGAACGTCAAGGCTCTTTACCATCTTTGACAAAGTGAGAAACTTTGGGTCTCCATTATTCATCTATGTTTACTTTAAACCCCTTAATAATAAATTGGGCTTAAAACCAACCAATTATCTTTACGCTAAGCATCATGAACGCTAAAATACAATTTGTACGTTGCAGGTGTAGTGTGCAAAATGGGTCAAAATAGTTAAGTACAGAATGTCCTTCATTCGTGCTGAAAATTAGACCGTGTGTGGCTGAAACCACAGAACAAATTACAAACGTACGCTGTTGTATTATGTGGAGAGTGTTTGCCGAGAGTGTCCTTTAATTCCTTTTGCCCGACTGTATCACAGCCAATATGAAGGGGTTATTTAAGCGATTGGCCTGTTTGTATGTTTGACAGTCTCTATTATTAAATTTGTACTAACTTTTGGTATGTTCATATATTAATATTAAAATAAAACTTTATATCACTATATACCAGTGTTCCCCAACACCCTCTCGATAGCTTCTGTGGCGTAACGGTAGCGAACGCGGCCGCTACGAAGGAGGCGCAGGTTCAATCCTCACTCAATGCAAATATTTGTACCTACGTTAAGCTACGTTCCAGTTGCTGTACGAACATCTATGGCAATCGCTAAGGGTAGTAAGACTGCAATAACTCCATATCGCCTTTGGGTTGTGGATGTCAGATGGACTAACATCACAGAAAATTTAGAAGTTCAACCAAATCCGCAGTTAGACTGGTAATAACTGTAGGTAACTGGGATTAACGGTTGGGTGTAGTCAGCTTTAGATTGATCTTGACGAACAAATTACTAAGAATGATCTTAATGCCTTGGTTTCCCCCCTTTCTGGTGACTGATTGTTTTGATATTTGGTACACATCTTTAGTTCGGACAATATTATAATTAAAATCAATAATAGAGTGTGATTTGCTCTTAATATCTACATTTTTTTTCTTATACTTTCAAAAGTGAAAACGTGTTGTGAATTTTTTTCGCAATAGTGCAAAATAAAGTTTTTCCGATCGATCGGCCATAGACTAAACTGACTAAATGGGGAACTTAAAGTTATTACAGAGGAAACAAAAGTTATTATTAGTTAATTGAGTGAAAGTTTTGTTTATTAAACACACACAAGTTGAAATTATCTATTTAAATACGAAGTTGCATGAAATAAGCAAGTAATAAGTTTTTTTTTATTTTAATTTTATCTTAAATCGAAGTACTAAGTATATTAAATTATTTGTCCTATTGAACATTTTATTTGTATTTTTTGTATCGCAACTTCCGCAACTTCTCTTTAATAAGAAAAACAGTTAACAGTTAGTAAAATTTTAATATTTCAGTTTTATTTTAAAATTTTAACAATCAAAAAGCCACCGTTTGATTTTAGGTTTCATTATGTGACTAATTGCGGTGAAATTAGAGCTAGTTTATCAGTAAGTGTGTTGAAAAAAATACTTTGTAATCAAGACCGTTCTGACGCTGACTGTACAAATAAAATATAATGGAGGGCTACAAACTTTTTATCTAACACAGGCCTAATCAAATATTTAAAAATAACTATGAATGACACACGCCTCACCAAACTCAAAAGATTACAGGCCGTTAGTAATATATTTACTTGTTTAATGTTTACTATATAGCCTTGCAACGGCGGCTCCCCGCGTGGATCTAGGTTTTAAACTGCATCCATGGAGAACAAACAGAATTTTTGTTCTCCATGGATGCAAAAAACTAAAAAAAAATTTTCTTGTTCAGTAGATATCGTTAATATACTCGTAGTAGTTTTTTTTAAATGTGTATCTGTAATGTACAGACATGACCGCTTTACATTTATGTATTAGGCAGTATCTTAGACTATATAGGTAGTATATAGATTTCGAATTAATATTATTCGAATTCGAATTTCATTAAATTAAATAATAATAATAATTCATTTCATTTCATAGTTCTTGAACATCTTCACATTGTTCATGACAAACTTTGAAGACATTTAATTGAATCAACTACAAAGAATCAAATCACGACCAAATCAAGACCAAGGTCATTTGATTTGCGAGTACCTACTTTGTGTTGGACATTATACAATTGACACTACAATCTCTTCATTTGTGAATTTCCACTTCAAGCTCCTCTGACCGATGAGCATTTACAAGCGCACCAAATAGATGTGATATTTTAATTCTCTAATATAATACGTAGAAGATTGACTGGCGCATGGACGTAGTTTATTCATCTTGGATTCCATTAAAGTGGATTATTGTACAAAGCTCGTGTACGGACGGTACAAGTTTCTAATTAGATGTAATTAGTGAAGTATTTCGGGAATAACATTGCGTTGTAGCTAATAGTGTCTTGACTAGAATATAATATGTCAGAATTAGAGTAGGTTGGTATATGGTTGCTTCTGAAGTCGATATTACTTTTTTAATCTGCGAATGTATCGAATTATTTGTATTCTATCATAAAATGCTGGTGGAAACCATCTACATCCATAAATATTAATATTAGACCATTTTTTTAAACTTCCTGTGATGTACTATATTTAAGATTTCTTGAAAAATAAAAATAAAAATTGCCCCGGGTGAGGATCGAACTCACGACCTTAAGATTATGAGACTTACGCGCTGCCAACTGCGCCACCGAGGCAGGTGAGAAGGAACGAAATTAAGATGTCCTATTTGTATCCTACTTGCTGACAGTGATAGTATACAATGTTATGGCTTGTTTTCTTTGACGTTTCAAGGTCAAGGAATATAAAATTAATACTTTGTTTGGTTTTGTGATGTGAATGATATCATGTTCTGAATATTTAGGTGTTACATTCTGAATAACTATAGCTATCTATGTTTGATTGCTTTGCTTCACACTGGCTTGATTCAATTAAAAAGTCATTTAAAAGAAGAAGAATGTTTACTGGTACAATATAAGGTAGAAATCATAGGACCTATGAATATATAGGAATGATTAACCCATTTTCCTTGTAATAAAATGGGTTTTATTCTCTGACTACCCCGAAGGGAAAAAGGCGTGAGTATATTACGAATGTATATTTTTTGGCTATGGTTAAACCATTTTATATTTATATGAGAACATAAGGACAAACATTCGTTCATACACGTACAGGTAACGCATACACATATTTGGACAAATACGAAGAACATAACTGCCTAGTGACAGAATACGACGTATTTCGTGTCCAGGAAAAATTACCCTGAAAAGTTTGTAATTAGGGATGCAAAAGATGTGTGTTAATATTTGGTACAAAGTAATTTCTTACACTGTTTGCTTATAAAATCCGAGATTGAATTCACTTCAATGATTTTGAAGTGAAAACGGAAATATTCCAGAGACCAAAGGGTGTCTAATTACTTCCAAACTTTTAAACCGACTGAACAAGTTTGGGAAACAAAAATTAAGCCAAAATATTCGCCAAGCAACCAAAATGTTAGAAATATTTTATGCTAATAAACAAAGTTTGAAGAAATAATGTTAATGAATTAAATACTTGGACTTATTGGTGTGTTAGGTATTCAACTTAGGAAATTGAAAGTCTGAATAATGAAGATTTTATTACTTTTAGATAAGGAAACCTCGTAATAAAATTCAACCCCCTTTTTTTTACGTGCGGGAAATTCCCACGGATACCCACCCCTCCGGAGCCGGAGGGGGAGGTTATGTCGGACTCGAACCGACTAAACCGCACGCCGTCTCTGGGTCGTAGTGCTAGGCCAAAGGTGAAGTTGTCATGCGACATATCCCTCGCACCCGGCTGAACCAGGGCCATGCCTCTCGGTCTGGCCCTCCTCGGGAAACTACGCCCCAACCCGTCTGGCCAGCGGCATGGAAACAGTAGACCAGCGTTACAATATTGTAAAAGGCCTATATACAGCAGTGGACCGCGAAAGGCTAATTGGTTAATTGATATTACGTTTTAAATGCGAGCACGCCATTTTTATTCCGAACTTTACATTCAAAGCGGGTATCAACAAGTATCGGTTGCATTCGATTCATTCACTCTATAACCCGGGGCACAATTTCTTATTTTTCAGTCTGGTCTTTGATATGTGATTCCATTTTAAATATAAATTTATTAATTTACTTCTGAAATGTATATTTCCTCGCTTTTGTTTTGGTTTAAATTACTTTTTCTCAAACATGCAATGAAATATTGACATTACGTTCCTCTTAATAGGCTGCGAAGTATGATGTTTCAGGCGCGGCTAGGACCAGAGGCCGGTAATGGAATTTCATACAAACCTTGCAAGGCCTATGCCGGAAAAGTCCTCTTTTTTAATTTCGATTCCACATAAATTTGTGGTAAAGGCATCGACACTCTCCCACTATGCGTATCTATTAAAAAAATAAACAATAAACGACTTGGTATGTACATAAAAAATCCACATTAACATAACTAAAAACACATTATTATCAATTGTTTTCTTAACTATACATATATAAATTGAAATATTAATATTTACCTAATTTAGTTGCAACAAATTGACATTTATAACAATGATAAGTGTCACTGTTCGTTCAGAAACGTGCCTTTATACTTTTTTTAAGCAACATGATAATGAACATAAATGTAAATGTTTTCTGTTAAAATCAAGCTAAAATAGACGAAATAGTGTACACGTGAGTTTTAGTTTTTATCTTGTTTACTTTTAATTTCTTTAAATATAAATCTTTAATTTTTTTGTTGTTTATTTCATTGCCTGTTTGAGAAAAGCACTATACATACCTCGTCTATATGTCTTCGGCCGGCAACCCATTTCTTCCCGGCCTCTGTAGTAATGTACTATTATGGATGAGACTACCAATCCAACCATGAAAGAGAGCCTGCTCCAGAGCATCTTGTGTAAATTCGCAAGTATACCAGCTTGCCCATGAGGTTGACTTGGCTTCAAATGTATTGGTGGGGCTCCAAACATTCACTACACCAGACACTCTCACAACTTGTTCTTCTTCACATCCTATTATTAAACGTTGGTGTAATAAATAATTCAATTTGCAAATTCCACACCATTAGAATAAAAGTAATGCGGCTGGCTGAATAAAATTTCCAATAATTTTGACAGAATCCTATATGATTAAAATGTTTATTCAAATAGAAATTTGTGATGATTTACAATAGGTATATTACCCCTAACATTGTTCTTGAACTGGGGGTCGATTCCACTAATGAAATAGTGTTTGAATGGTGTATCGTCGTAATAATTTTGCCCTTTTCGTATTCTGCTAAAATTTAAGAGCGATGGCTTCTCAGTTGCCACCGTGAGCGTAGCGTCCTTGTGGTCTTGTGATACAAAATGGAGTCATGTCTGCTATATAAATAGTCTTTCGATGGTGTATCGTCGGAATAATTTTGCACTTTTCGTAGTCTTCTACACGTAATAGTAGAGACATTGTGGTCAATTTTACAAATTTGTAGTCTGCAAACAAATAGCGCCTCAATATCTTCGTAATAATTTAAAAAGTGGTATTCTACTAATTATTTGACAGCTGTCAGAATGAATATTTCACCGTTCTGAAGAAATAGAGCGTCCACTATGCAGACGCACCTTTTTCGTGTAATTTGAACTAATTTGCCGTTGTGTTTAGGTCTAGGTAAACGATGTTTCCCTTCAAAACTCCGTACTAGAAGCTGCTCACGACGGAGATCGTCACCACGACGCTCTCAGAAATAGCTGCCAAGCTTCTGAGGCATAGCAGCGCAATTTATTAAGACGTTTAAGCTCACAAAAAGCCTAGTGAGAGAAATTGCCAAGGATACCTATCTCTGTGCGGCAAGAAAGGAATGACAAAGTGAGTTGATTATTTACAGACATTCTATATTTGCATTCTATAGAATGCGTCGATAGCTTAGTGGTTAAGGAGCCGGCTTTACGATCGAGAGTTCCCGTGTTCGATTCCTAGCCATTACACTACCGACGTGAACCCACTTCTAGCACTAGCAATACAGCTTAGTTGGAGGGGTTAGAGGGAATATTAGTAATTTTGGTTGCTAATTCACTATTACATAATATATGATGGTAGTATCTCCATGATGATGACTGATTACCTAAGTAGGTACTGACCCATTATCACTAAGTAGGTTATATAATAAATACACTAACATAATACACACTAATATAATAAATATTTAGCTTATCAATTAGGTACCTACATATTTAATTTACAAATAATAACAAATGAATATTCTATGCCATTGTATTCTAGCGCTATCACAGCACAATTCTTTTACTATAGTACTATCTAGACCCATAATAAGCATAGCTTACTAGCTTGTGTTATGGGACCTAGAAGAATGCGGATAAACATACTACATCAGAAATTGTATAATAATTTAATGTTATCTAACCAATTACAGGTACGTGAAACAGTACTGAACATTATGTGTTGATGCCAGTATTCCTGGTACGGCCGATGATCATTATGCCGAGCAGCCAACTCAATCAAAGAATCCAGAGAAAGAAGCCAAATGATCATAAAAAACTATGCAAGACAAATTTAAAGCTCAAGTTATGGTACAAATGTATGGTGCAGACACAATGCCTCTTTTGTACAGCTGACCCTACTTATGAGCAGTTAAAGGTATTACATACATACTGGGTACAATATGATGAAAACTATGTTAAGAACATATTAATTTCTGCTGAAGATTTTTAGGAAAATTATATACCTATTTGAAACAAATTTGGAAAGTGCGAAATAAAAATACATGTTTAATTTTATTCAGTTTTTTATTCATTACTTATAATTCAATTTGTATTTGTAAGTACTTCCTTGTTTTGGAGAAAGCGCTTGCGCAGTTATACTTTCTTTTATAAATGCATCTTCCACGTTGAGCCTATTCTTTTCTTAAGAAATAATAGAAAAATATGTAGTTCTCGGTCTGCTATCTTGGGCTTCATTCGCACGGCTTTAGTACCATGGTCTGTCACCTTATCCCTTTTTACAGGAAAAGATGAAGGAAATATGTACTAGATTCAGGTTCACATTCACTAGTTTGTTGTACTAAACTTACCAGTCACTTAGGTTATATAAACCTTGGTTCAGGCCTAGCTTTCATGGTGGTCCAATAATAGTAACTTTCTTTCTACTGAAACAAATGACACTTTAAATTATTATTATAATCATTAAAAAGGGTTAGGGTAGTCCTGCAATGGATATAATACATCTGAAATACACATAAAAATCATGTTGTCTATATTTTGTGTGTATTTTAAAACTAAGCTACAAAACATGATTACGTTAATGCTATCAACTTAAAGTAATACAGGTTAGGAATACTCACATTAAGATGTGCTTTACATATAATAGGGCCCATTTCAACGTCGTGTTTTATGCGTGTTTTTATTTTGTAGTGATTTGACTCCACTTTCCTTTTATAGCAAAATTTCATTCCTACAATGGTACGTACTTTTGCCTGGAATTCATTATATATTGTGAGGACATTCTACTACAAATTATTCAAACTAAATGAAGGGCTATAGCTAAATAAGAGACAGACTTATTGTTTTCGAAAGATGTTTCGAAAAGTCAACGAAAACGGAGGTGACAAATTGACAACAATGACAGCTGACAACTTGTCATTTGGAATAGGCTAAGGTAATATGACTATTCTGTCTTGTCATCAGTTTATAAATTAGAACTAAAGTCGGAAAAACCCACATTTGAAGTTGCATCGAAATTCGACAACGTAAGCTTGTAACAGGGGATAAAAATATTTCAAAGTTAGAACTGCACTTTTCCTTAACTATATTCGTATAAAAACTATCGTGAGACATTTTTCAATTATATTTTATTACGGCTACACTCACGTGAATCGTCTGGATGCGCCCGACTAGTTTCTTTTCATAGTTCAAAATGCATATGATAATTCTTGCTCTAGTAACTGAAGGTCATTACTAGGTTCCGTCAGTGCTTAGAAAAAATACAGTCGTCAGTGCATCTATTTTCTTTATAAAAACTAGGGATGTTACCCAGTACCTTATATATAAAAACTAAGTACCTATTTGTAAAACTTGCTACTTTTTACTCATATGCCAAGACATTAGAATTTGTATTAAATGCAAAGATACCTACTTGCGAAGGAATGTTAAACCATAAAATTATAACTGCATTTTGTGATTATATTATAACGTCTCGTTACAAGATCACTTTGTTGAATTTTGATGAAACTTCAAAAATGGATTTTAAGAATGATCCGACTATGTGTATTTATTAGAACGGTCTCTAACAGTATAACAAGTGTTAGACTGTGGTTCTATAACGGGTGTTAGGGGAAAGCTCCTGTAGCCGAAAGCCCGTAGTAGTATTCCGGGTATACTACATACCTATTGGCATAATTATATTTTCAATTTGGAGAAAAAAAAAACTCAGTTTTTTAGCATCATTTATTCTCCATCGTATTAGGAAAGCTTAATGAAACGACAACTTCATAAAAAAATCATAACTACAGAAAAAAACAAATAGCGCCGAGCGCTTGCTTTTCTGTAGCGATGTTTTCTTATGAAATTGTCCCTTCATTGAGGTTTCCTAATATGATGGAGAATAAATAAAGCTAAAAAAATTAATAAAAATTGTAAAAAAGAATTAATTTTTTTCTCTAAATCGAAAAAAAAATGCTAATATGTAGTATACCCGGAGTACAACCACTGGCTTTCGGCTTCGGGAGCGTTCCCCTAACACCCGGTATACTGTGTACTTACATATATATCGACAAAACGGAGTTGATACTATTTTTTTTATTAGATCTGTCTATATATTATGTTAACTTAGTGTATTTTGGTATAAATCCCTTAAAATGAAGAAAAATTCATGTGCGTTTATGCAGCAAAAACAACCAAAAAAATTTAAATGTCTGTACTCTACATTACAAAAAAAAATATTTTTTAACTATTCTTTTTACATAAATTATACATATAATTGCGTCTTTTTTCACGGAGAGTTAGGTGCATTAATACTCGCATTTCATCAATTTGTATTCGGTTCCACGTAATAAGGGGTTAACCTATTGCCATATTTTGGGAACTATTGTTAAATCGAGCCATGCATCTGAGGCTGAGTCGGGGCTGTGAATAACTGTCTGATGTTAAAGTTAACCAGCCCTATCCCTTAGTCGCCTTGTACGACACTACATGGGAAGAGATCGAGTGGCCTAAATTCTACTCTGCCGGGAACCCCGCGGCGGGGGTGCTCATTATTATCGACCTTTAGATTTTATCCTGATTGCATCCGAGGCTGAGATGCCCTCGGAGCTCAGTATTTCTTACCCACGTAGCCTGGTTGTTGCCGCAAGACGTGGCCATACCAGCGAAGGCGACTCTCTTGCATTTTATCTGCGATGTCATGGACATGAAAGCTGCCGCGAATACAAGAGTTCCTCACGCGATTCTTACGCAGCTCCTGCTGGTGTCGCTCTAACAGCGGTCGCACTTCACAGCCGTGTAAAAGGACAGACCTAATGATCTTCTTATAGACCCGCCCTTCAACCTTACTGGCATTTGAGGATAGCATGTGACGCCAGCCTTTTCCCGCCACTTATCCCACGCGACATCAATAAGTGCCTTGATGCAATTATAGTGGATGTATCCAGTCACGTGAAGTACAGATCCCATGTACTTAACCTGGTCCGCGCGCTCGACTAAGTCATCGCCTATGCGAGGTACGGTTGTGGGATCTGTTGAGTTTAACGCCAAGAATTCTGTTTTCGGCACATATAGCTATAGACCGCTGTTCTCAAGTGCTTTCTTCCACACTTTCACACGACGCACCAATCGGCTCCGTGCGCGTCCATCAACGCAATGTCATCAGTATACATGAGCAACCATGGAGGCTGCTCATGTGAGTTTCTGATGCTGTCCGACAAAACCTCCAATTCCAAACGGAACAAGTAAGGACTAAGTATGGATCCTTGGTGTACCCCGACGGTGATGAGGAAGATTTTTATGTCGTCAACAGCGGACCGAACTACGAAACCGAAATCGTGGTACATGGCACGGACGGTGTCAATGTAAGCCTCTAGGATTCCCTAGTTTCACAGTGCCCACCAGATCACCGTACAAGAAACACAGTCGAAAGCCTTCTGCATGTCTAGGAATAGGCAGTGTAGGGGCAGATCCTTTGACCATTTTTCCCCGCGAAAATTTCTTAGGACACACACCGAGTGATTATCGTTATACCACGGTAACTGCCAAACTACTGCACCAATGCCTTGTTATTGAAGACTGGCGTAATGATTCTCAGTCTCCACTGGTTCGGGACCTTACCGGTGAGAAGTACGCAGTTATAAAGATTTGTCAGGATGCCCACATCACGAGCACCCATTGCCTTCTATCGTCGGATCCGACAGCTCTTTTGTTATATCGGACACGTCAATTTGACTTCACCTCGCTAGAAGGTAAACTGAAGGTAAAGTCTCAGGAAAAAGGGTCAACATTACAAACGCGTACTATGTTAACAATGGTGGCACTTAGCTTGACGGCCTCATCAAATGTTTGTTCACGCTCCGTTTAAAAGACCCGGGACTATAGGAAGAAGAAAACACGTGAGCTGGTAAGGTTTCAACGATGCGTGGTTATGTCGGACTTGAACCTACTAAAAGCGCACTCCATCTTGGGTCATCAACTCCAGAATGTAAGCTCTGGCACCCTGGTTTACCAGTTTCCCTGTCTTCCACAGCTTAGGAAACTGGCATCACTGAGAAACCCTCTCATTTGAGCTCGAAAGCGTATTCCCCTAGAGCTAGAATCCAGCGTCCTTCAGGGGTTCTTGGCCTAGAGCCTTCGCACCGACAGCTGTAATTCTACCGAAGTGACTTAGGGAAGGTCGTTGAGATCACCGCTGTATGCATCCGAGGCTGAGTCATCTGTGGTGCTACATATTCTCCGAGCTGTGCACAACAACAGTGGGTCTCGAGGGCGCAGCTTGCTTCTTACCATAAAGTAAACCCGTCCCCATGGGTTCCGCTCTAGCGTCAGGTTCGTTGCGGGCTTCATCGATCGGTCTCGGTGTGATATTTTAGTTCATTGAACTTATCCTTGGTTTCATTCCAGTTTACACCAAGATCGACGCATCTAGAGGCTCATGCGTTAGGTACCCAAATCAGTATTTAATTTTGGCATAGCATTAATTTAATTTTCCTAAAATTTCTTAACTTCGGGACAAAGAGCAGGTAGGCAGGGCCCCACTTGACCTACCTTTGGTACGCCCATACTCAAAAACCTCTTTTGGGAATTTTTGACATGATTGATTGTATATTTTACAAAACCCTCCAGGCAGAACTTTATATTCTATCTGTGTTTAGATTTACGGGACAGGCATCTGACAAATTTACTAAACTAAAGCCCTACCAAAAACTCCCTACTAAAATACCGACCCAAAAATTTGCGTAATTTCTTGGACTAACTTATACCTACGAAAGTAATATTAAATACTAGATGTTGCCCGCGGCTCCGCCCGCTTGGATGTCGGCGGACTGTATGGCTTAGTGTTGAGCCGAGGCTATTGAGTATTAAATTCGACTTCCTAGTCGAGTTTCTACTCGCCACTATACTTGAATCTATGCTCGACTCTTTACTGGCATCTCTAGTCCCCTCTTTGCTCGACTCCGTACTCTTCTCTATTGGTGTTTCTCTCTCTACTCGCCCATCCTCGATCCTCTTTTCGCTTCTCTACTTGACTCTCCACTCGCTTCTTTACTCGCCTCTCTACTCGAATCTCTACTCAACTCTCTATTCGATCGCTACTCGTCTATCCACTGGCTTCATAATCTGGCTTTTATCCATCTCTTAAAATTAAAATTAGCATACTTAAATTCCCTAGCTCTAGCCCTATAAAGCCCCCCCCCCTCTTAATCCCCTTCTATCTCTTCATCATTAATCTATCTCTGCTACAAATTTGGACACCTTGTCTTTAAAAAGACAAACTTTCATATACAGGGTGTATTTTTGAAACGGGGCAGTAAGGGCAAGTACCTTAACCGTTGCAGTTACAGCAAAACGTTCTTAAAAGACCTTCCCTAACTTTTTGGGACATTTTGAACTGCATTCACAGATTTTGTAAAAATCTGTGAATGCATACAGTTAGTAAAAAAAATTCAAAAATTTTTTTTTATGCTACTCGATTCTATTTCATGTGGGGATCAAAAAACTCTATGGGACCATTTTAGCTTTCAGTACTAGAAAAGACAGAAATCGCCAAAGACCTTTCCCATACATTTCGTACGGAAATATGATAAATCAAGTTCAAAATTTTACCTGACCTATGAGTTTCGAGTTGATTTATCATATTTCCGTACGAAATGTATGGGAAACGTTTTTGGCGATTTCTGTCTTTCCTAGTACTGAAAGCTAAAATGGTCTCATAGAGTTTTTTGATCCCCACATGAACTAGAATCGATTGGCATAAAAAAAAATTTTTTGGACTTTTTGCATTTTTTTTTTGCCAACTGTAAGTTTTTTACAAAATCTGTGAATGCAGTTCAAAATATGTCAAAAAGTTAGGGAAGGTCTTCTAAGAACGTTTTGCTGTAACTGCAACGGTTAAGGTAATTGCCCTTACTGCCCCGTTTCAAAAATACACCCTGTATACTTTTGTCCCATAGCTTTATTCTCCACCTTCTACCCCCTGTTTAGCAATAAAAGGGAGCCTATGTCCGTTCTCAAGCTCTTATTCACCTCTGTATAAAATTTTATCAAGATCGGTTCAGTGGTTTAGGCGTGAAAGTGTAACATACAGACAAACAGACAGACAGACAGAGTTACTTTCGCATTTATAATATTAGTATGATTGGATATTCAATACGTTAGTGCCAAGCACATACAACCAATTAGTTTCAACTTTGCAATGTTAGGTAGGTATAGGTGAATTAAGCAGTTATGGCCACGTTTGTACATTTGTATCAATAAATACGTTTATAATGAGCTACTTTGAGAGAGAAAATGAAAAAACGAGTGCGTTTTGAATTTACCTATTTCAAGTTGGCATCTTTAATTTTATTGATATGGCAATTTTGGCAGTATACTGTACACGGACCACTTCGAAACAGCGGTGAAGTGGCTTTATTAATGTCTACTATACCGTTGCAATAACATTACCCCAGTGATTTTAAGTTAGCAGACTACCGTTTTTTTATCTACGATTATAGATTATCAATAGAGTCGCTTCGAATGAACGCTAGGTATGCCTCGAGTCACACATCTTGGACCTTATTTGCGAGACAAACGAGGTCAAAAGTTGAGCCTATAGAGTACATTTTAGGTCTGAGATATATGTCCCGGGGTATAGCAGACTGCAGTCTGCCATTGTTACTTTACGACGTACGTTGAAGTTGCAGTCGGCCATGTTTGTTTCTGTTTGGTGGAGTTAAGTTTGCGTCGCATAAATAAATTCCGTCTCTTCTCTCAGTCTCAAGCTATATCAGTACTTACAGATTGCAATTCAATTCAAAACATTTAAGCTCCCAAAACGCCTTGTGTGAAAAATTACAGAGGATACATATCAGTAACATTATTTCATTAGAGCATAAAAGTGAGGGAAATTCTATGATGATGAAGATATGGATATGACTCAACGGCAAAAAAGGAATGCATAAAGACAGTGAGTGGATTATTTACACATTTATTCTATTCTATAATATATTGTAGACATATATATTTTCGTTATCGACTTATTTAGTTACTTAGTTTATTGGAAGAAAACTCAACTTTGAGATAAACTTTCCCTTGAACCTACATTATTATACCACATGATGTTTTTTAATAATGTGATTCACATCACTCATCACTAAACTCTATAAATGTCAAAATAATTCTTTAGACCTCGTACTAATATTATAAATGTGGAAGTTTGTAAAATTGTTTGGATGATTGTTATTCAGTTACACCTAAAAACCTTTGTGGTATAACACAAATGCGCTTTTATACTTATACATTGTAAATACTTTGTTTTAGGTGTCAATGGATACCCCTTGCGCAGGTGAATGATGATCACTTTAATCCTAAACATCATAGAGGGACACACATATGGCACACCAAATGAATCTAGAAGTAATAGATGAATCTAGTAAAGAATACCACTTACGCACTAGGAAGTCCCTTTTTAGTTCTAGTTCACATTCAGAGGCTTCTGTGACACTTCGTCAAGTATTGAGCAAGAAAATCTTATATGTGAGAGTACCTAATGTGAAAGAAGACGGACAAGTGATATGTATAAAAAATATGAAGAAAATCTTACTTATGATGCTAGGAAGAAGGCTATGGAAGAAGAGTAAAAATCATTTCAAGAAAATAGTGCATGGGTCTTAGTGAACAAACCTATATAGTGATGGCTATGTAGTGCAGTGTAAATGTATCTAAAACAAAAAGTTAAATAGTGATAATTCAGTGATATATAGAGCAAGACTTGTGGTTATTGGTTTCCCCTTGTTCGGTGGACACTATGTCCTGTTCTAAGTATTCTTCAATTAATTGTTGTTTGCTATTAGCGTTAACTTAGACTTAAATATAACTCACTTGGATGTGACTATTACATTCCTCAACAGCCATCTCGATGAATGTGTTTTGTATGTAAAAATCTCAGCATTTTAAATTTAATGATAAAACTTAAGTTTTAAAGTTAAATAAAGCTATTTATAATCTTAAGCAGTCTGCTAGATCATAGAGGTAGCTGAATCATAAAGGTAGATGATTGTTGGAAAAAGAAAGGTTATATAAAATCTGTTTAGGAACCATGTTTATTGTAAAATCATCTGGCAATTTTGAAACTCTAACTGTTATAATGAAGTATATCACCTTCAAGAGAAATAGTTACTAAATTTTCATATGGTGTACTATGTGTATAAAGTTAAATTAATGAATAAATAAAATAAAAATGTTCTAAAGATTTAGCAACTCCTATGGAAGTTAATTTAAAACTTAGTAAAGACAATAATAATTGGTATTGTAAGTTTACACATCAACAATTAATAGACGGCTTAATGTATTGTATTTTATAATGACACTCATTGTAAACATGCAAAAAGAGTTTTAAAGCTGTTCAAAATCTTATGGTTTTATGTTTGTTAATAGTTATATATATAATAGCTCTGATATTGTTGGTTTTGTTGATGCTGATTGGACATCTGATGTTGTATTCTGGATGTGTAATATCTCATGAAAGTAAAAAACAGACAGTACAGACGGTAGCCTTGTCAAGCACAGGGCCAAATACATGGCTATGTGTAAAGTGTTTGAGGTTGAAGACAACAAGGTGCCAATTACATTATTTAATGATAACCAAAGTGCACAGAAACCTTCAGAAAATTGTATGTCCCACTGTACTGTACCGATGTAAGGCTTCATTTTTTTGAGAAGCAGTTGCTAAGAATTTAATTAAAATTGTTTATTTAAGAATATCTCAAATGCTTGCTGATGTGTTCACTAAAAGTCTTTGTAAAGTACCTAAGGTAAAAGCACCAATGATAGACACTGACCCAATAGTGGACACTTTCGAAAAAATACCTTTATTGTAAAAAAGTAACTATTTTGTTTACATGACTGTTTAACTAAAATACATCTAATGGCATAAATAACACATGTTCAAAAATTTGCACAACTATTGTAAGTAAATATTAAATTGGCGCCAGTTGTTTCTTAAGAAATTTGTTCAGAGGGGTAATTTTATTTGTGTTTGCGACCATGTATATAATAATTGTATTTAAATAAAAATATACTGCTTGTAATTTTATACTTTACTATACTTTAAGGACAAATCAAACTTCACTGATTTGTCCTTAAAGTTTCTACCATTGGTGCTTTTACCTAAAAGCATTTCAGTTTTATGCAGGAATTAGGCATAGCACCTAAAGTTAAAGTAGGTATTATCAATTTATCATAGGCATATATACCTACTACATAGGTACCTACTTAGTGTTCATTTAGTGCAATTCTTTTCTGATTCTCTTATTAGATTATTTTGCTAAGTGGTGAAGTAGAAATATAAAAAAAAATACTAATAAGTATATTGAAATAATGTTAAAAAATGAACAATTTAAATAAATGGCTGTTTTGTTTAACTCACTTTGTGTTTTAATAGGTCAAATGTAAAGGTTTGTGAGCTAAAGTATAAACTTTGTTACATTTGACGTCTTCATTCCCAACAAAATCAACTTAGCTTGGTTACAGAGAGACCGACGTTTGTTTCATTATTTTTTTAAGAAAAGATGATTCTGCAAGAATACCCCCAGCACCCAGTATAATGAGAGAACTGTTAGACATTTCTAGGTAGATGTTTGAGGCCTATTCGTCGCCTATCATACATTCCCCGTGCGTAATCTTGAAAAACGCTGAAACATACCTATTCATTTATTTCCAACTAGACGTAAGTAAGTATGCGATACTTTAAATTTTACGGATTTTCATACAAACTTTTATCACAGTATAAACGAGTAGACCAGTAGGTACCAGTACGTCGTCGCCTTTGATGTTTGCGGAAATGTCGTCTTTCGCAGTTTTGTCAGGGTTGTCACTAGTTTTTTTTTTATCTGTAATATTTATTAAACCCCTATTTAGTCTCTTTGTTGTCTCAAGGCACATCAACTCTCGATAATATAAATAATTAGCTGACGCCCGCGGCTCCGCTCGTGTGGATGTCGGCAATTGCGACCTTTGGTCATATCTCCAGTTCTACTCAAACAATCAAAGAATCAATTTTGTTTTTAAGTTTAGGCATAAAGAAGCACATACGAACGTTAAAATTTTACAGTTAAAAATAAATATTTAAATTAATGTAGGTATATAATAAATAGAGTAAATACATATTTTGAAAACGATTCTTTCGCTGGTTTTGTAAGTTGGTTCTACTCAACCAATTATGATCAAACCAACGTAATACTTTAAGTCTTGAATTTGAATCTGAACCTGAATCTGCATTTGAACATTGATTTTGTTGAAAATTTTGATGCTGCCATCTTGCATCGCTAAATCGATGATATATTCGTAATCGGCAACCCCAAAAACCCTGTAACCGATCCCATATTGATTTTATTGAAAATTTCAAAACCACCATCTTTTATCGCTAAATGGATCTTATATTCGATATTCGTAATCAGCAATCCCAAAAGCCCTTAAAACGATACCCATATCGATTTTAGTGAAAATTTCATCCATTTAGATATCCAAGACGATGCGATATCTAAATGGATGAAATATTCGTGATAAAGGACCCCAAAAATTCTGAAATCGATATTCATATCGATTTTAGCGAAAATTTCGAGTCCACCATCTTTGATCGCCTAATTAAATTATTTTCGTAATCGAAATTACGAAAACTTTTAACTAATAAAACGAATCAATAAAATATATAATAAAATAAAAAACGTGATAACAAATGGGAACAGCCCTGGCTACTTGGAACAGTACTCCTTCTCCCGCCATTTCGCTCACCTCGCACGATTGCTCTGTCTAGACGGCTTCGTCGACAGGCTGTGCTTTTATCTCCTATTTTAACCCATTAGTAGTGAAATTTTCAAAAATTATTTATAGGTTTCCAAATAGTAGTATTTATTGTAGTAGTATTTGGGTAACTACATTTTCCTTTGGAACCATCTGCAGAAAGTAGATCTTTGCAACGGAGTAGGAGGATCTAAAGTCGTAATGTATTGATATTTTTATGAGGTAGGTACTTTAAGGAAGAAAATAGAAAGCCAAGCGCATTTTAAATTTATTTCAAATTGTCATGTTTACTTTCGCTGATATGGCAATTTTGGCTGTAAAGTTAACACCACTTTGAAT
Source organism: Eilema caniola (assembly GCA_949126895.1). Taxonomy (NCBI): domain Eukaryota; kingdom Metazoa; phylum Arthropoda; class Insecta; order Lepidoptera; family Erebidae; genus Eilema; species Eilema caniola. The sequence continues at coordinate 5,423,394 of OX421460.1, read as the reverse complement.
CAATGCAACGATGCGCCCACTGTGCTGCCACTACGACATGTCTCATATAATATTATCCCACTTAACCGATCACCGCGCTTATGTCTATGACAGTGCTATCGCTATGGACTCGTTACCGTCATCGTCTTTAACATAACTTAGCAGAATCGGGGGCCTGGTTACTCTTCTCACTTCATTTCTCACTCATTTAGTACCAACCTAAACTTGAATAAATTATTATTATTAAAAAACCCAACAGAAACTGAAAAGATCGAAACAAGCAATTTATTTTATGCTTTTTTTATTTTTCAATTTATATAATCAATTTGAAAAAATAATGTTAACGAATGAAATACTTGAAAGTAATATAAATTACTAATTATTTATATTAATTATTTATTACTTATAACCTAATATAAAAAGGTTGATCGCGGAAATTGGCCGCCGTATCCACGACCAAGGCGGTGACTCCCGCTCTGGCTCGTTTCTGGGGCAAAGGATAGCCATTGCGATTCAACGAGGCAACGCGGCCAGCATCGTGGGCACCTTTGCGCCGGGAACGACACGGGGTGGGTTATTTGACTCGACATGAGTTTTGTGTCTATATGAATTATATTAGCCGCGCGGTAGCCTACTGGTATGGGTAATGGACTGCTGAGACGAGGTCTCGGGTTCGATCCCAGGTTTTCCATGACACACACCAATAACTTTTCGATGCCTTTCGAAGTTATGTGTGTATTTATCGCAGGTTTATAAGTGCCCAGTTAATGGCAATAGGCTCGCCACCTATTACATTGGGACCTAAACATAAACCGGCGAATTGTGGGTGCTAGCACCTCTGCCTACCCCTTCGGGGATAAAAGGCGTGAGTTTATGTTATGTTATGTTATTATTGTAAAGAATTTTGTAAAATCGTTTAATAAATGATTTGTTTATTTTTTTATATAAAAACTATAAAATATATGTAGGTATGTATGTGGTAAAAAAATACTCAAATATATCAATTGGGGTATCAAAATGAAGGAAATTGTAATATATATATTCTAATTTCCTTCATTTTGACACGGTATCAAAATGAAGAAAATTAGAACACGATTGCAAATGAAAAAAAGTATAAATAAATACACTTTTTTCATTTTGAAACCCTACTTGATATACTTGAGTATTTTTTTACCACATACATTTTGGCGCCAAAAACTAACAACTCTTGATCATATTTTATATACCCAAGAACACTTGGGCAATAAATACCTTCCATTCGAGATACGAATAATTGAAATCGGTTAGGTGGTTCAGAAGATTTGTGGTAATATAAAAATATAACATACATACACAGTCAGTCGGGTAAAAACTAATTATTATTTTTTCTGTAATAACATCGTATCGCTATGGGTAGTTTCTTTTCAAACACAAAGGTTATGTTAATGAATACCTGTTGTACCAAAACTACAATTATAGTTCACTAGAGACGCGAGTCTTGCTCTAACAAAGTACAAACAAAATGAACCGAATTATTACTTCGGGCAAGAATTCCTAATGCGTTGTAGTCCAGTTGATTGTTGCCTTCATAACCGTGGGTTTGTAAATAGGGGTGGTCTCAAAAGGTATTGAGCCATTACCAACGAGCCGCTTATTTCAGAATTATCGGGAATGAAATTTAGTGTACCATGAGGTCTACCTCCAATGAAATTTAGTGTACCACGAGGTTTACCTTTCAAAGCGATACTTAGACAAAGGTTCTGGCTTGCGGAAAGCCCGTTTAATGATTAGCAGTTTATGTCCACAAGCAACATTAAAGGACTTATTTTCTACCCGTAGAACTTCCCAGTTTCATCGCGTATTTATCTACTTTTCTGTATTTTTTGCCAACTTTTCAAATCTTCGTATGATAGGGATTAGACTTTTCCAATTTAAAACTACAAGAAAAAGCAGGCGTACTTTATACGTTAAACTTTGTGTAATTTTGTACACCATTAAGCGCCTTAACGATGTACCTGTAAAAAAGCTATTAAACTTCAAAACCCTCATGAAGGGTGACGTTAAATTTTAAACAATCTCATAAAATATATATCTTATGCGTTTCAACTAAGTAGGATATTATCACGCTGGCTAAAGAAGCCATGAAGCATGACAATTTTGGACCATAAGTAGCGAAATCTGAGTTAGAAAAATAAAAATCAATTCAGTAGGTCACTGACTAAAGCGATTAGGTTTCAAAATCATTTCCTTTGGACTAAAATCCTGTTTTGCTGGTAACTTCCAAGATTCTGTAGATTCTATATGAATTAACTACGTTAGAATTTATTCATTGCCGCGTTAATAAATTTGCATAACTTCTTAAGCTATTTTCGAATACACAATGTGGGAATCCCGAAATTATCGCCAAACGCCTCAAGATGAATACTCGTCCATCATCCCAGAATCAGCACATATAAATTACCAATAGTCAAATATGAGGAAAAGAATTTTTCATAAGAATCATTCAAATCACATACGCATCTTATAATAAGACCATTTGTGGGACCTATCGAGACTTCAGCAAGTATATTTTTAGCAGTTTTTTTTCAATATTTTGCTTGAAAGACCATGAAAGATAGAATCAAAATGATATACGGCCTCTTTAACATGTTAGAGCTATTCTTAGTAGAAAACCAATAGTATAGCTCGATATGGAAATCCAGCTGATATAAAATTTAAGCGACAGGTTGCAACACGGTTTGCAAGAATCCCAGTTCTGGAGTAAAATAATGAGATAGCTAGCGAACGAAACCATCTAACTGATATATGCTACTAATGTATTATCTCTTAACTAAACAATATAAGACAACCTTATACATTCCGCCAGTAAAACGTAAATAAAATAAGAACCTTCAAGAATTTTATGAGCCGTCTCATCATCGTAAATACAGATGGTTGAACTACAATGGCTACTATGGGTAGTAGCAGATACATGTATGTATATTACCTAGAGTCGTATTTTCTGATGATTTATAACGATTATGTCAAGTCCCAGCTATTTATGGAGGTCAGTATTTTTGTAGAAACGAGAGATTATTCAAATAGTAACTACTGGGAAGTTTAAAATGATCGGTGACTCTTTCCTTTGTCGCACAACTAAGACTTAGAATTCTTTGCCAGCTCACGTATTTCTCGCTTCCTACATTCCCGGGTCATTTAAGCGGGGCATGAAAAAGCATCTGATGAGGCCGTCAAGCTGAGTGCCACCATTGTTAACATGGCACATGCATATAATGGTGGCCCTCTTTCCTGAGACTTTGCCTTCAGCTTACCATCAGGCGAAGTAAAGTCAAATTGACGTGTACTATATATATATAAAATATTTTCAGCTACTTTACAGCAGGCATGTAGTTATCACATAGTTTGAAGGATAAGTTTTTTGTAGAATACACGTTTTTGACTACTCCGAAAGGTACTTAGCTAATGCTTACTGTGGATCTACCTCATTAGTGTTGTAAAACTTAATGATATTGTAAAAATAAACAATAATTAACTGTTTTCTAGTTTTCTTTAGACCAATGTTTACTGGCTAAGTTTTTAATGTATGAAGTATGGTTGAAAAGTTGATGTCACCCGAGTAAACAATGTTACGTTACGTTAAGTTTGAAACGTACCTGGAACACACTGGAAAGGCTTGTCGAGATTTGGGCAAACTACCCAAATCACAAATTCAAACACAGTATGAAGTGCAAAATTGTTATGTATTATTTTACAATAATGGATTATTATTTTATTTCGAATAAGGCGTTACCCGTAAAAGTTATAGCGTTGAAAAATGTAGGTCACTTGGATGTTTACTTATTAATTGAAACAGATTAAATGAATGCGTACGAAATAAAAACATTTGAAAACATAATTTATGAATTTTCAGTTAAATATCTCAAAAATACCATATAGTGATACGTAGAGAAGCACCAGCCGCCCTTGGGTGGGGTTTCCGAATTTGCTTTGTAAAAGTTTGTGCTTATGAAAAGAAAATGAAAAATGCAAGCTCGTTAATATGAAGCGGCTGTATGGATCCAAGAAAGCCATAGACATTTTTTATGGCACTATAATAGTAAGTACCAAAGTTCACGTTCTGGACAGACCAATAGATACGGTCGCCATTGATCAATTTAAACCCTACATCAATCGAAGAAGCGATCTGTCAACATTTTCTATAGCCGCTCGATTTTACCAAAATACAAGCTAGTTATACTATGCTTACTTTGGGTCTAGTAAGCGTTGTGTAGAATAGATTGTAATACTGTGGTAGAATGTCGTAGATTTCGTTCAAGGAGGTTTAAAGATACCTGAGTCAATTAAAATCAAGCAGCAGTTTTATATGTTAGGTAATTAAATATCAACCTTTTAACATTTAGAGAAATGCGAACGATCTAGCTGAAGAACCTTCGCACGTGATCAAATCAACTCATTTAATTGATCTAAGATACTTTAGAGATACGATTTCACAGAAAGAACATTACTACACACATACTTGAACAATCCTTTGATAAATCACCAGGATCAAAACGTAGCAACAATACAAACTATTCTGTTTAGAAGTGATTTTGTATTTTAGGTCACAGAAGTGACCAAGCATATTACAATTAGTATGGAAATATGCAAATAGACCAGCGTAGGAACGTTGGGTTTAATATGTTTGCCAGAAATGTATTTATAGTGCAAGCTCTGTTTACCTTAGAACTAACAAGATGAAACTTCCATTCAATATTGTAGGACAAAATTTTCTCGCTCTCTGGAATTTACTGTCAATCCTTTTTGTTCTATGATTTTGACTATATTAATATGTTACGGGCTACCGCGTACGGGCAAACGTAGTGTAGGACGCCCAACGGCCAGGTGGAAGGACGACCTCATCAAGGTCGCCGGGAAGCGATGGATGCGGGCTGCTTTGGATCGGTCGTTCTGGAAGACCATAGCAGATGCCTATGTTCAGCAGTGGACTGTGTGAGGCTAATATGATGATGATGATAATAAAGTAATAGAACACAGTACTCATCATATCTAGATAGCATAACAACTTTAAATTTCGGTGACTCATAGTTGGGGTGCTGTGTCCGGTACCTCCAAGCGGTGCACCTTAGGCAACGGAGATGGCAGCGTCTCTTTTTTGCAGGGGAAACGCTGCAGCTTACATCCGATTACATTGTAGGTGAGAGAAATTCCTTATTTGGTATATAATAATAAGAAAAATATATAAATCGATATTTAATTCATTATGGCATTAAATATTTATTAACATTGTTATTCTTCATCCTAGCGTTAATCCCAGTCGCATCCGAAACATTTTTTTAAAACTTTGATTCTGGGGTCCCCTTTTACCAGTCTAACTGGGAATTTGGCTGAACTTCGATATTTTACGTGAAGTGACTGAGCCATCTGACCTCCATACCCAAAAGACGATATCGAAGCATTGCAGCTAGACCAGTTGTTGAATTTTTGAGGGCTCCAACTACCCGTAACGATTGTCAGAGATGTTTGTATGATAACCGGGACCGACGGCTTAACGTGCTCTCCGAGGCACGACCAGACCAATGTAAATACCCATATTCATGCATACAAATATTTGCACTGAGCGGGGATCGACCCCGCGCCTCCTACGTAGCGGCCACGTTCACTACCGCTATGCCACGGAGGCTGTCATTGTTAGCATTGTTATTAATTTTATGAAAATTGTAATTATTGTGTATGTATTTTTTTCCATTTAGTATAACTCAATTTAATGGTGTTTCTATCTTATTCATTGTAACAGTGAGTATAAGTTGTTTTAATTATTATAAATATGTAATAAGTTATGATATTACATATTTATTGACATAATTATGAATTATTAATTATGAAAATTGGAATGATTGTGTATCTATGTATTTCATTGAATTATTGACATTAATAAGTACCTATATTTGCAAGGCTCGAGGCGGAAATTGCCTGTTCAAAAAAAAATTTTAAACACCTTATGTATCTCTTGTTTTACTATGGATTAATTGAAAATGAATAATAATTTCACACGACGCTATCTAGATCTATGGTAAACATAGCTTAACTAGCTTGTGTTATGGTATCTAGAATATCCCTCCCCCCTCCCTTATAGCGTATAAACATTTTTTGTAAATATATATTATACATATATCCATGGTATCACCACTACATTCCACTGGTGGGCCCATAGGGTTCCAAGTTCCAAGCTACGTAAATTGTTACGATTGCACTGTATCGATAACTATACCGATAAATCCTCGCGTGGTGTATTAATTCGCGTAGTGTATTCCATTTAAGATCTGACCTAGCTCTGGTGTCGAGTAATGTGGGTTTCCCATGGCTCACAAGCCGCGAACATATTGTAAACCAAAAATACACACTATTATTTCTACTCACGGCATCATTAGTTGCGCAAAGAAGGAATGAAGAAGTAGATTGGTATACCTATTGATGAGTATGTCGAAATGAATCCACGTAGTTTTATGAGTAGAAGCTGTACTTCCCTTGAGAGAAATTTGCATTGTTCACGTCTATCGGGGTTTGAGAGGTTTTTAGCAGATACTTTTTTTATTTATAATGTCCCATGTCTCATTTGATAACCACGAACTGCGAGGTACGTTTGCAGTTTGGCTTTCTTCGTGAGCCGCAAGCAGCATTTCTTTGAGCTTCCTCCAGCCGTGCTATTCCGAACAGTCATTTAACAAACTCGATTATGAATCCGCGGTGAGATTCAAGTTTCGTATTCCAAACACGTCGGTTAATGAGTGAGTTCGATACTAGCGCCACCGAGTGATGACTGAAGTGAGAAGAATTACTCCAAGTGAATATTTTGACGTTTTTCACTATTTGGTATTCCGAAATAAAATTAACGCGCCACTTCGAAAGTCATCTCGAACTCACACACGAATTTATCTGTCAAATCAAAAGTTACAAATCCGCGAGTGAACTCTACAGAAGACATCGTTGAAAACTGATTTTCCTGGAAAAATAAGTATTAGTACCTGTCCTCTTTAAACTATAGGAAATTATTAAAGTACCTACCGTTTTCACTCTAGGTGGGTATTCATCCAAGAATTGTTTATTTGGATACAACATTTTCTTGTTATAACAGATGTCTCGTTCTTTTTTGTTGTTGAGCTTGTTAAAAGAAGCTATCTACGTAAATATCTAATAATCTCTAAATAAAAGAAATTTAAATAAAAAATACAATGTTAAAGTAAGTAAGTAAGTATTGGAGATGCATGCATAGCAAATCGTGAGATCGTAATTATCAAATAAATTAATAGGTACTCACTTCATCCTTTCAAAGTTTCAACGAAATTATGGAAAATTAACACACGGTTAAGTACCTACAGCAAAGCATACACACAACTTTACAAAAACCGCGCCTTGCGACGACCATAGACACAGTTAGGTTTTTTTTTTTGAGCGACCGACCGTCTCCATAGACAAAAGCCACAGCTTTTCATTCAGCCAAATATTTTCATTCGACATTTCTGTCTAAAATTAAATATTTATGTAATAAAATGTATTCAACAATGCTTATACGGCTAAAATTAAATGAAATTTATTATTTTAAACGCCTAATTCAGCCAAAATAAGCGAGTCGATATAAATTGTACAATATCGATATTCAGGTGCAATTCCTAGTACCATAGAGCAATATCACGCGTATTCTCGATAGTCACTTCACTTCACTTGGCCTTGGTTTTATCTTGAGAATACCAAAATAATCACAAGCGAGGTGAGTATCGAAGTGAGAGTGACTTGCGAGATGAGTTGCGAGATGACTTTCGAAGTGAGTTTACGTTTTTCGGAATAGCATGGCAGTTCTCATTCACATCAGAGCTGACAGACATCTGTACTCCCATTTTCAGTTTCTATTGGAATCTAGCTTTGAAGTTCACTTGTTCTTCTGGTGTAAGCCTGCGATTCTGCTTATCAACAAGCCGGTAGCACCTCTTAAGCTTCATTGCTATTTTTACTACCAGCAACGAATGATCGCTGTTACAGTCAACACTTGGGTAGGTCTTAGTATTTGTTACGCTTGACTTGCATCTTTTCGGAACTACACTGTAGTCAATTTGGTGTCTGGTGTGATCTCCTGGTGATATCCATGTATCACGTCTTCGAGAATGGTGTTGGAACCAGGTATTCATTATGGACAGTGAGTTCGCAGTACACAACTGCAGCCATCGATCTCCTCTGTCATTTCGATTGTCTAGGCAAAAACGTCCAACCACACCTCTCAGGTCGTCATCGCACTCCGTGTTTCCAACTTTAGCATTGAATTTCTGCTTCACTAGATCTGCTCGTAGGCGCGTACACCTGAACAATGTTCATACAACATGGCTTAGTGTTGAGCTTCAGAGTGATTATACAGTTGCTAATAGGATTATACCCTAGAACATTTATCGATCTCGGGCATTACAGATATCGCTACGCCCCGCCCTCGCTACTCTACATTTACATATTTACACAAATTGGAATTGACATTCCAATTTTTTCATATTTAGTAATTCATACTGTCAATATTCTATGTCGATATTTGATTGTCAACAACTTCTACGCACTAGTTTTACCAGCCTAGCGTAGCACCCGCACACGCTCTTGACTCTCTACTCGCCTGTCTATTGGACTCTCTACCGATATATGTCCTATGTCCGTTCCCAAGCTCTCATCTATCTCTGTACCAAATTTATCGAGATATCTTCAAAATTAACTAATTTTCATACATACATTTATACCCTAAGCCCCACACCCCGTCCCTTAAACCTTTTTTCGAGATAAAAGCTAGCCTAAGTCCGTTACTAAGCTTTAATCCATCCCTGTACCAAGTATCTGCCCTTTGAGCGCATAATTTTTTGGCCATCAAATAATGAATGGAAATCAACTGGAATTATAGTCATTAATGATCACTGCTCTGCTCCATTGAGTATTAGCGTGATGATATATAGCCTATAACCTTCGTTGATAAACGGACTATTCAACACAGATAGAATTTTTCAAATCGAACCAGTACTTCCTGAGATAAGCGCGTTCAAACAAACAAACATCCTCTTCAGCTTGATAATATTATATTTAGTTTTGGATATGATCAGAGACGTTGTTATGTTTGAATTTACTGTAAATATCTTTTTAATATTGCGATGGAATAGTTTCGTCTTAAATGTCGTTACGTTCTCTTTGTTATCATTTTCTACGGTGTGCGCTGCATAAACTTTCTTTGTGCCTTCTTATATTTGTGTGTGTAGGGATTGGAAAATATACCAACTGAACTGTGAGAGTTAAATCTTTATTTCCACCACCTTCTACCGCCATATTACGTTAAATACTTGATTTTGAAGTAAAAGAGTGCAGAAATTATGATCAAGATAAAGTTTATGGAATAAGGCACTAAAATTCTAATCTCAAATCAAACCAAACCTACAACATGCGTATGATTTATCACTAAACATTGTTAATTAAATAGAGTAAAGTACATTTTATTAATTTAATACAATACATAAGAATTACAATGGATACCAAGTATCTATTAATGGTACTTTTGAATGCAAATCACCATAAATCAATTGCCCGACCTCGGACTACTCTCAATACCATCACCCAATCCATAACCGAATCTGTCATTTCAGACTGCTGGCTTGATATCATAAGCCCAACCATTTTTCTCCTACTAATTGATTAAAAACGCTGAACTGTTGAAATAGTCACAAAACTCTGCCGCTTTATAATCGAAAGGGAACACGTGATGATAGTTATTCCAACCCTCCTCGAAAGCAACAGCGGTTACGTACTTGTTTTGTCTGTGCAAAATTTTCCTGAAAATGATTGTAACAGTTTAAATTCATCAATTGATGACATTATTTAACTAATGAATAATATCAAACAAATAATACTAACATTACCTATATCCAGTGGGTTGTGTACAGAGGGCAAAGTAGATAAGACAAGTATACACTATTACTTACAAATTTATATGAAAGGTAGATACGTATCTCTTTTTTTCAACGTGGCTATTATTTCTCTCTGTATTTATCATTGTAAGTATACCTCTGCAATATTATCTTAACATAAACTACTCTTATACTTCTTATACTTACTTGTTATATGATGTGGGGCCATAAATGTGAGCGAAACTGTTCACCGAATGCTCAGCATGGAACACATACAGGAATCGTAGGAAGCATTGCCAGGCGACAGAGTATTTCCAATCCTCTCTCTATAGGAGTACATTAATCAGTGTTGCTAATACGAAGCAAAATAATCCATTAAATAGCAATGAATGCATAGCATGAAAAAAAAACACAGAAATGTTAAGCGCTGTATAAAAATTATGGTACCCGATTGAGTAGAAAATGGCAAGTTCATCTCTGCCTGTAGGTACTGTAGAAGGCGACTAACGGAAATGGTTGATAGGAACATACTGCTCGTGGAAAAACGGCCCGTGCGATAATAGGCTCGTCCCCTATTACGTGGTACCGAAAACTATTTTACTATGGAGGTCTGCCCGATTGAGTAGTCCGACTGGGGAAGTACCTACGTCCAACAGAATACCGAGGCCATAAAAATCTCGTGTTATGTTCCCGGCGGTAAGTAGGGTAGCCAGAGCTCACTGAAGAGTTTTTTATACTGTCAGTAGTAAGACTAAAGGCTGGACCTGCTTTGTTTTCTACACTAACGGCACAGAAACTCTGTGCTAACAGGTTCGGCAGCACGAGCGTGGCTCCTCTGGTGTTGCACACGTCTATAGGTCACGATAAACACTTTTCACCAAAAGGACCGCTTGCTTGTCTGCCAACATAGTCGTAAAAAAATATGAGTGAAGTGTTTAAAGGAAAATAAACGACATGGATTAAGCAGTACGCGAGCAGCACGCAGGCAGCAAGTGCATTGCATTGGAAGCACAAGCGCGGCTCATGTCGAAATGTATACACATAGCTCACGAGCCTTTCGCAAACAAGTATATTTGTGGCAGAGACCAACACACCCTTATAATGATTAAAATATTCACCCCAATGCAGAACATATAGGCTCTCAAGATAACATAGGCAATAATATCTCATAAGAAAAAAAATCCTAAAACACTTACTTAGCAAAAAACATAATATGCTTATCTCTCTCAATATCGCTCATATCAATCTTCTTCCCATGTTTTATCACCTCGTCATTCTTCGACGTCATGAGCCAGCCGATATGTGAGAAAAATAGTACACGATTTGCATTATGTGGGTCCGCTTCTGTGTCGCTGAATTTATGGTGAAGGCGATGATCACGAATCCATTAATAAACTGAATTCTGGAAATAAAATGAATTTATCATGACAACTAACTGATGCCCGCGGCTGCGCCCGTGTTCAATTATGTTACTGTTTCCGTTCTTTTTTAAATATTTTTTGTTAGTAACCTACCGTGGAACTTTTGGAACATACGTAAAAAAATTAAGAATTGGTCGAGCCGTTCTTTTTATTATGTACGATACGTCAATTTGACTTCACCTCGCCTGATGGTAAGCTGAAGGCAAAGTCTCAGGAAAGAGGGTCACCATTACCTACAGGTAACATGTTAACAATGGTGACACTCAACTTGACGGCCTCATCATTTGCTTACCGAATGATGAAAATTATTTTTATAGACGATACCCATTTAGTTTTATTTTTAAATTCCAAAATCGTCTCGAATTCGCGCAATCCGATCTTCGCGCTCTTCATTTTCTCGCCGGGAATGTGTACGAGTTAAGAAATATGACTGCCGGATTATAATGTAAAAATATGATTATACCAGTGAAGGAAAAAAATTGTTTAGGTAAAAAATGCATACAGCACAATAGAAGCTAGCACAATACTAGCATTTTAGTAAGCGTTTGTTTTTCGAAATACTTATATTATTAACCGACCTCCAAAAAGGAGGAGGTTCTCAATTCGATCGAAAATTTTGTATGTATGTAAACCGATTACTCTGAGATTTATAATCCGACATACGTGTTTTTTTTTTGTTCGATGCAGAATTGTTGCCACTTGATACCAAATTTTTTTTTTGTTATTTCTACTAGTTTTCATTTTATGAAAAAAATTGTTCTATTTTAATTAAAAAAAAAAACATTTAACCACCATATTATTTATGATGTCCCATATTGCCATTGTTTATAGATAGATAGATAATTATTTATTGTACACCAATAAATTTACATTAGGACAAGTAAGTAGCATGTAAACAGTTTAATGTACAATGGGCGGCCTTATCGCTGGAAGCGATTTCTTCTAGGCAACATAGGGATGGACAGTAATGTGACAGAATAGTAGATATGGTGTAGTTATCACATAAACTAAACTAAAACAAAAAAAGACGGGTTGCACTGTGGGAGTGCCGGCAGAAGTGAAAACATTTTCTTTAATTCTTTCTTCGTTATATACATAGAAAAAGATAAAAAAGAACATACCATACCATACCTATAATATAGCGCTAATCATAGAACCTATCACTTATTTTCTGCTAATTTTCTGTCAGAAGAAATTAATAAATTATGAAAAGAAAAAATAAACACAAAAAGTAATAAATTACAGAAAGAAAAAATAATCATAAAAAGTAATAAATTACAAAAAGAAAAAATAATCACAAAAAGTTTCAGATGGCCAGGTGGTTTGAACCCGATACTATCTGAAACTATAAGGACTTACAGTCGAAGTGCTTACCGTTTAAGCTACGACGCTGTCTATGGTAAATTGCAAAATAGATAGTGTTTACCTAATCTTGTATGACGTCAGTCGTCGGTTACGGTTCAAAGGTCAACTAATCCTGACGCTTCCTTAACATTTTACACCCATCCAACGCCGCTAAAGAAGTTTTCACTTCAAAAATTCCGAGAGAGAAGTACAAATAAAATGAAATAATAAATATACGGCTTTACGTAGAGTATAATAAACGAATAAACAGATATACACACAATTTCAACACATAAATGTAATATATTTAAAGTAAATAGTACATAATAATATGAAAGGATATTCATTTGAAAAAAAAAAAACGATTTCTATTTTTGCATTGGGTTAAGTATGACTCACAGGTCGTCCCATATCAATTTTATGGGTACTGGACCTTGGACACACCAGAGAACTTCTCAAAATCAAATAGGAAATGCGAAATGATTGCTTTTAGCTTGTTTCAGGACGATCCTGTGACAAGCTAAGCTACATTCATAATGACTCAAGGACGTGCTGGAATTAACAAGTTTTGAACTAACTAGGTAGGCAACAGAACTCCTTAATTATTGTATATAGCATGAATTTCTCGTTTATGTTATTGAGAGCATTATGTCAATCTTATGAAACAAATCTCAATCAAATGCTGGACTAGATTAAATCACTAATTGGGGGAAAAAATTAATACAATTTTAAGAGATACCTACCAAATTTTCTCAAAATCGGTTTAGACACACATACTTTCATTTTTATAATATTAGTATGGATATTCATATGATGTCAGATTACATCATCTGTTATTACAACTTCTTTTAATGCGTATGCGGACATTTCATTAAAACTTTTAACAGATTTTAGTTAATCTTTCTGTATTCAAATGTCATCTTCACTTAAGTACCGGTTATGACGACTTAAGGACATACGTCGGTACTTCGTCTTACTACGGTTACGTAATCAATGAATCAATTAGTCCACTACTGAACATAGGCCTCTCCCAAGGTTACGTTAACCATAAGGTAATAAGTGCCTCCTACTAACTACCACTACTAACTGTTATATCAGTTTGTTTATTCAAACTTCAACCGCTTTCAACCGGTGATTTTTCTACCGATGAATATTTTATCCGCTTTCGACCGGTTTTTATTATTTATTTTACCGGCAAGGTAATTATTAAACAATATTGAATTATATTTTAAGATGCTTGAAAATCAGTATTAAAATAGAGTAATAAAATTAATTAAGCTGAGTGCCGCCATTGATCACATGGCACGTGTATTTAATGATGGCCCTCTTTAGTGAGACTTTGCCTTCGACTTACCATCAGACGAGGTGAAGCCACATTGTTGACGTGTCCTATAAAAAAACACTCACAGGCGAATATGAAAAAGCTAATGATTTGTAGCTCATTAAGGTTGATAGAAATCACGGGAGTTCTTTTTTAACCGACTTCCAAAAAGGAGGAGGTTCTCAATTCGATTTCAATTTTTTTTTGTTTTTCTTTAATTCATTTTTTATGTGTGTACACCGATTACTTTAGGATTTATTATCTGATTTACGTGATTTCATTTCAGTTCTCATAAAATTTTTATATAATTTGTTTCAGTAGTTTTAACTTCATGAACATTTTTGTGTTTATTTTAATTGAAACTTTTAACCGATGAATTATTTTATTAACTTTTATGAACTGATTTCAATAAATTTTTGCATTGGGTTAAGTGTAACATACAAGTGGTCCTATGTTAATTCCATGGGTAGTGGGCCTTGGAATCCGGAGATACACCAGAGAACTCCTCAAAATCAAAAAGGAAATGGGAAATGATTGCATCTTAGCTAGATTTAATACAATCCTGTGACAAGGTAAGCTACAATTATTATGAAGGTCAAGGACTTGCTGAAATTTACCCAGTCTAAAGCTATGGAGGTACAGAACAGAACTCCTTGATTATATATAGCACGAATGTCTCGTTTATGTTATTGAGGGCATTGTGTCAATCTTATGAAACAAAACTCAAAATTGCCCCCTCCCCCAATTAAATAATTTTAAGGAATTAATATAATTTTAGGAACAACCTATTACAAATACTGAAATGTTAAAAAAAAAACTACGTTTAAAAAACTGACTTTAGAAACTCTAAACTATAAAATAACTTAGAGAAAAATAACAGAATTTACCGATTCACTGTTCTGTTAGAAGCTATATAAAAGAAGTTGGAATAATATTTACAAAAACAAAATCAATATGTATATTCTACAAAGTAATACAAAAAGTTGGTACGTACCTATGTATTTTTTGTATGTCTGTCAGTGGATCTAGGAACTGGTGATAAAAATCTTCGTGTGTATGACGCACTTCTTGCGCGTATTATTTCTTTTTTTTTTGCAATGCATCTCATGAGTTTGTAAAAAAAATATATTATTCACGCTAATCTAGTAGAACACAGTTCTTATTCGTACATTTTATTTTGAAACCGATTTATGTGTGTGCACTGGCGCGATACATTATTGTAATCGGTCAATCGTCAGTACGATTGAACGAACTTGATTGAAGAACAAACTAAGTGTTGCTTTTGGGCAACTAGAGTTACTCAGTTCGCGATCAGATACGTATAAAGTGTAATTATAAAATGCCACAATGGGCTAGTTGGGTGCAGAATCAAGTCTGTACCCTTAATAAGTAAGACAAATTCTATTATTTGCCTGAAAAAACGAGTTAAGGTGTCTTTTTTTTTAAGCCCCCACGGATACCCACCTCTCCGGAGCTGGAGGCGGAGGTTATGTCGGACTAGAACCGACTAAACCGCATGCCGTCTCTGGGTCGTAGAGCTAGGCTGAAGGTGAGGTTGTCATGCGACATATCCCTCGCACCCCGGCTGACCCAGGGCCATCCCTCTCGGTCTTGCCCTCCTCGGGAGGGGGGACCACGCGGTCCCGGACTCAACCTGGTGCGGGGAGCCACCGCCACCGCCGTGGCCTGCTTCTACTAGGGTGACGGGTGGCTCCACCCGTCACCCTCAGGCCCGCGCTCATGGGGGGTGGAGGTCGGTGTGCGCCCTCCGACAGTCAGTCAGACAGACAGACAGACAGTCTCAGTTGCAGAAGTTTATAAATTCCACAAGTACGTAAACCTTAGTAAAATATAGTAAATCATAAGATATTACACTATCAAACTGAGTCTAGTTCACTCAAGTACCCTCTATTATCTAGTAAGTTAGTAAGAACTTAAGAAAGTTTAAACTTCTGAACGGGGTGACATGTCAATATTACAAATTTAAATCCGCAGTTTCTTAACCAATAATTAGGGAAAATTCAGCTTTATGATGAAAGCAAAAGAGGTAGTTATTGTTGAGAAAGTATTACAATTAATTTTGGAATCTATAATACCTATCCAGAACGCTTCACAGTACTGACATTGTTCTTGAAGGATGATGTACAGCTGTTAAGTACATAAAATTCTTTGGTGGTGAACCATTTGTATTCAAAAGTATAAATTTTGGCAAATATGTAAGTATAGATTTAAGTATAAATGCTTCTTCTTCTTCTTCTGAGGAAGAAGTATATATGCATCCGTCTGCAGTATTCGTATGCGGTCACCTGCGGGATTTTTCATAACCTGTCAGATTGCGATACAAGTTTTGAGCGTAAAATAAACAGTATAAAACTACTTTTGGACGCTTCCCAACCGCGGAAAATGTATTTTAGTAACAGGGTTTCGTATTTGAACGCAGTGTTCAAGAAACAAAATCTGGTCAAGATTTCAGGATTTAGATATTGATTTTAAGAGATGTTTGATCTCTAAAATTTTTGTCCTATGAATGATACAAAACTGTGTAATAGATACATTATTACATAAATACTTTATGTCAGATCGTTCCCCAGAGCGACATATTGGTCATTAGTATAAACATACATACAGTCACGACTCTTCTCCAATGGGATAGGTAGAGACTCATGTTTCCATCCTTTCATAAACATAAACATTTCGTTTTTTAATTCCATTAATTGTTTTCATACTGGCGTCTTTTTCGTAATGTTACGTATAGATTTTTGTTCAAGAATTCTTACATAATAAGAATCTTAGGAAAAATAGAATTCTTATATAACTCACATAAGATGAAAAAATATAAAGTAAACCATTATTCCATCCGTTTTCCTACAATGTTTAGTATATTCAGATGTAACTCTCGATTTGAAACATTTAATATGTCGCAAATCAAATCATGCTTAACTTCCTCTTCATAATGTATTAGACGAAGAGATCTTGAAAGCTTCCAAATAAAAGATGATGTTTTTATATACCCTACAGTATGAATCCTGGGGTCTACTACCATTTTCAGCAATATTATTTCAATCTTACTTTGTGATTTTCATAGCGTTAGCTCGACCGTTAGTCCTCGGCCTCCGGCTATGAACTAGTGTTAGGTGGTCAAACAGTGTCTCTTATTACATAATTCGCATTTCATATATTTAAATTGTAAGATTTACAAGACAGAAAATACTAAAATAGTGCCGCCGACAACAGCGATGGACAGTCCGTGTCTGATTAACATTATGAAAGTTAAAGTAAGAATAACTTACTCTTCAAGTAATATACTTGAAGAGATGTTAGTAGGTCCCCTCTTAAAGCTTGTCGGCCTCTTGGTTCCGGCTGCCACGAGCAGCTAACAGCCAATACGGGACACACATGTCAACTGCTATTCATGTTCCATGTCACAATGACAGCCTGACGGAAGTATCGCTTGCCGTGAAATTTGATATTCAGCTGAAATGATAAACCCAAAATACATTTAGACCAACCGCTTCGAACAACAGCACTGACTTTTTTTATTTTGTAGTATGGAGTAAACAATCTTTATTATTATCCCCTTCTGCTACAGTGATACCTAATGTGGTGGCGAAGTGAAAAAGGTCGACACTACTTCTGTATCCCATGAAATCAGAGCTGGAGTTCCCCAGGGGTCGCTGCTGGGTCCTGTTCTATATACTCTGCATACGTCTGGCTGGCTACAGAAGTGAAGAATTGAAGCTAGTGAGGCAAAGTCAACCCACATCACGTTCACACTTTGGAAGGGGAACTGTCCCCCTGTACGGCTGGGTGAAACTATACAAATCACCAAGACACTGTGCGATACCTGGGCCTGCAACTCGACCGTCGATTAACATGGGCACAACACATAAAAATAAAGCGAGAAGAGCTCAAGATGCACTATACCAACTTACTAAAGCTTCTTGGTATAGAATAGTAAACTATCTCTCAACAAAAAGCTCTTCATTTATAAGTCAGTTCTAAAACCTGTCTGACTATATGATATACAGCTATGGGGTAGTGCATGTAACTCAAATATAGCAAAACTGCAACGCATGCAAAATATTATACATAGCTCGATTTTCAATGTTGCTTGGTTCATCACAAACAAGGAAACTCACGAGCAACTCGAGATGACGAGTATAAAGGAGGAAATCTCAAAGAAAAGAGAACGATATGAGCAGACTCAAAAGCCATCCTTAAGAGAAAAAAATTGTCTCGTGGTCCAAATAGGGAGATGATGTTCTCGCTGGAGGACACGCTCTGAAAAGTGAAATATTTTACCACATCCGCTAAAAGCCAAAAACTGATCGCAGATTTAAATTAAAACACAAAAAATCTAGGTTTAGGTACAGTAGCAGTACAGTAGAAAAAAATCCTCTTCTATTTAAAGTGATTTACTTGGGTCCAGTACCCAGAGATTCTTGTAGAATTTATTCAATCTAATTTAAACTCAATCCAATTCACATCTGCACTGTATAGGGGCACTGTAATGGACTGCCTGCATGTTGTCGTATTGTCGTATGTGGTAATTTTGTTTCTATTCCGTACGTCTTTATACCAGATAATTTAGGTAATCCTAATACTTATAAAATCTGAAAATTTTCGAAGCTGAAAGTACAGTATGTTTTTAGAATATAATATATATGTTACCCTAACTTGGCAAAACAGCTGAACTGAATTAGAGTAAGTCTGATACAGAAGTAGATTATAGTCTCAAATACCTAACACAGCTAGTTTTCATTCCGTAAATAGATTCTTGAGGGTCGTGGGAACGTAGTCAATATTTCATAGCAACAGGCAACATCTAGACATAAATCACAGTTCGCTCGATGGCGATCGAATATATCATAATTCGCAACATATACTGTGTTAAAACACATGCGAATGCATACGGTGATTACCATGTTCTCTATTTATTTCGCCAAATTAATATTGCCAGACGATTTTGCTATCGAATCTGTCCAAAATCTTTTTACCCGGAACGACTATAAAATCATCCGGTAAACACCAAATTATCAACACAGATATCAACTATTGTGTAGTAACACTTACTTATTAATGATAAAGAATAGGATGTAAGAATATGAGGGTATTTCAAGAATTTAATTTTATTATCCAATACTCTTCGTGGCACAAAGTACACGAACTTTATGGTACAAAATCATAAAAGATTTCCACAATGTTTTAGAATTAATCAAAACTTTAAAAATAATAAATCGCTTTCACGAATCATCTTAGGAATGCTCTTGTTCTAGCTCTAGCTCTATGTTCGTTTGGTCTAAATCCACCTTTTAAATGAAGCCAATCTAACTGTCATCTTAAATCTAGATCATTAGTCATCTGTCACTGTCAAGGTAATAATTTGAGTAAACATTACCCGGCATTCCAATGAATGCAAAGTTGAGATAATTTGTTCTCTGCAAAGTAGGTTGTTAGCAAATATTTGTATAATGTATAAATTAAATAAATAAATAAATTATTTAACCCTTCTCATGACTCAACGCTGAGCAAATGAACCGTTTTCGGGTAAATTAATTAACGACTTTGTGACGTAATTTGTGTAACTTCATTGTCTTGAGAGATTCTGAAATGAACAGCTGTCGACCTTTATCAGATTTATTATTTAAATATTTTTGGAATACATGGAAAAGAACTTGGTAAAATGACCTGATTTGTTCAGTATAGTACTTTAAACGAGTTACTGGCAAGTAAGGTTTTCAGATACCATAAAAGTGGGTCCGAATCATATTGACTGGTACAAAATGATCAAGAAAGGAGACTAATACACAAGTGAACACGCTAATACACAAATGAACACGTCAGGCTATATTTCCTATCTTTGAAAAAATCAAATACACACACACAGAGCCTTATCCAACGTAGTTAAGATTGGCTTTACTGTCTAACTGCTAATTCAAAATTTTCCATGAAGCCACTATACCATCTGATCTATACAGCCTATTAGTAATAACGAAGTTCTGAAGAATTGTTGGACTTAATAGGGTTCCAACTACCTGTAACGACTGCCATAGATATTCGTATGGTAACTGGGTTCTGAAGCACGAAGGGGTCTCATTGGCTTAATTCAATCCAATTGCAACGCCATTGCCACCGACTGAGTAAATAAAGTTGTGCTCTGATATTTTAAATTCATGTTGACAAATTGAATTTTTTACGTGGATACTGCCAACAAGATAAAAATAACCTCTTCCCATGCAAAGTAACAATTCTGTAAATGTGCATACATTTTTTCTTGGTCCATACAATTTCTGAAAACTAAAGAGTATCAAGGAAGTGATATCTTATACAAGCTACCCATGTGTGTGTATGCTACTAAAATCTGCAATTATAAAATTTAATCATAGTTTTTTAACTGAATATATAACAACTTAAATTATCAATTAAAATGTTTATGAAATGTTCCTTTCCAATTTTGAATACATCAAATTCCGTATACAGACGTTATACGAAAATGAAAAAAAAATATGATGATTTTCCACATGGACAGAAATCTGTGAGTCGTTATCTACTGGGCGGGAGTGCGATCTGTGTGACAAATTACCCCTCCTTGACGCGCTGAGCCGTTTATGTATGTGAAGGAAACCATTACGATAGAGCGTAGAAGACGATTTAAGACACTTCTAAAAAGGGTCAAACATTCGCAGGCGAGTTAAATCACACTTCACCCCTTAAAAGGCGTGGCTATTATCTGACTCTTAAGAGCTGGGAGATGCAATTAGCATATTTTTATGAATTCCTAATTATGGGCTCACTATTAAATTACTGCGCCAAAACCACTTAAAATGAATTTAGTGAACTCATAATTACAGCAAAGACATCAAAGCCAAAGCAGATTTTATTTCAGATCCTCCCTGCGTCAGTCACACAAGGAGGTGCTGAAGTGAGATCTGAGGTCTGCTTCACGTGGAATCGAGGGGCAATGCCAATTAGATTAAGGCACGTATTCTAGACTGGCACTCAGTCCTAAATGTCGATTTATCTGAAGACAAATTTGACACGTTGTCTACACAATCTATCCTTAGATACATCGACATTCAGAATTAAGTACCATTCTCAATTAAGGGCTTGAGAATATAATTGACTTTGCATCTAATTAATGTAAGGTTTGGAGGCAACATAGATTATTATTTTATTGACCGATTGATGGTGTTTCTTATATCACATATCACAAACACTCGGTTCACCTAATGGGAAGTGGCCTATGTACGTGAGCAACACGGGGGAGTCACGGTCGTCTTGCCGACTCACCTCCCGTTAGTGCAGTAAAAAAAACCAGTACAAGGACTTCGCACTAACAATTGCAGCACAAAACTCTCCAAAGAGCTCTGGCTCACTACCGCCACACCTCGGAAGCTCTCGGAAAAATGTATGAAACAATCGCGTTGTAATTACTACAAACATAGCTCGTGTACATGCACGGTAGTGTTGATGTGTGAGAAAATTAGAACTGTCATGGATGGCACTATTTGAAATTTAAGCTAATTTTCGAGTGAGATAGCGTGATTTTTCTCACTCTATCCGTTGGTGTCATGATTTACGTCACATCCGACGGAGGCGACAATCCTGTTGTTACAAAAATTCATATTAATGATTTTTACATTAAAACGTATTTCTATCTTTTTCTTCGCTTCGGAAGAAAAGAATATGGCGATACATTTTGGTCCTGTCAATCAACAGAATTGGCACAAATAACAAAACAATACTTACAACACGACTTTTATATGTTTATAGAGTAATTAAAACCGATTGTGTTTATAAAAACTAGCTGTTGTTCACGGTTTCGCCCGCGTGAAATTTTTCATTAATTATAAATAGTCTCCGTTCCGTTCGGTCTATAGGGCACATTTCTTAACCGATTGTCACCAAACTTGGCATACATGTTCTTTGATTTAAAACATAATTTTTGCCTAGAGCTTTTTTAATCGGATGAGAAAAGTGGTGCCTTTTCTGTCGCGTTATTTATGAACGGATATTGATGATTTTTGGCTGCAATATCCGAACATGATTCCTTACAGGTAGTTGTGGAAAAAAAACATGAGAAAAGGGAGAGACGTTTGTTGTGGCTTTTTTAAGAACGGGTTGTCAATATTTATTGGTGAAATATCGAGAGAGCTATAAAATAAAGATACGTATCGTATACAAGAAATATAAGTGAGGATACCAGATTTGATCTCCAGATGCCAAAAAATTAATTATCTGGAACTCTTTACAGAACTACTAGTATTTATCCCTTAGTAATTAATGCTCCATTGCCAAGGGTGAGGTAAAACATTTCTTTATAAATGGTGTTTTTATTACTTACCAAGGTTTCTGAACCTCAACTGAATGACACGGATTTTATGCCCGGTTTTTGTAATAACTATCCTAATACTTATTTAGAATTGTCAACGGCGAGTAGGAAATTAGAAAAATGTCAGTTGAGCATACTTTAATTTAATAGTGTTAATTTATTTAAGTATCAATTATAATTTATACTAAACGGAAGTTCACGGAAAGATATCTATTTATATTTTTTAGAAACAAATGGTTTTAACCGCTCTATACTTTATTAAATTTAAGAATCATAATTTTGACAGCTCAAACCTATGAAGTGTGGCTTTTTTTCGATTTGAATGTATCACAATTAATGTCGTCCATCATGGATTCCGTCATTGCCAGGTACCGCCCATTTTTTAACCCTAGAATGTATACTAATCTAAATCATGCTTAAATGCTGCTTTATACGTTAAAAAAATAATAACTAACAACTGGGTATTCTATCCTTTATTTTATAGGCCGTGTTAATTTTCAATGTTGGCGCAGCTTCTGGGCAAAACTTACAACTATCCAATGTAAGTAAATACTCACTTAAATACATAAATAAAATCATATTTTTCGAATAAAGTAATAAGAAAAAATCATGTTAATATTTTAATATTTACTTATTAAATGACACTAAATTGCAGTTCCTAAATAATTAACCTATAATCGATATCGGTGCACCATAATGTCACTTAACACGCTTGTTCTAAAGTTATTTTCTAAAGAACCCGGACTATATGAAAATTATTATAATTTATAAGAATTTTCACCTATTTATTCCTGGGCGAACCTGGCATCCAGTTCATTCGTATTTTTTTATACTGTTGTAATGTTTATATTGATGACCCTTGGTGGAACTTGTTGTTACACATATTGAGAACACTTCATTAGTTATTTATACAAAAAGGCAAGATGCATTTGAGGGTTAAATTTCACTATAGTCATGTGTGAAAGAGCGGACGCCTTAAAAACCGAAGCTAGCCGAACTTTTCACTCTTTTTCCCGAAGTGCCGTTCTTACACCTTTTACCGGTGACAACCTTTGTTTTAGGCGCCCATGAAAGCGCCCATGATTTTGACGTGCGGGGAGAGGAAATGAAATCGATGGGAGGGGGTGAGCTTCCATTCTGTACGCTAGTACTATTATCTATTCTGTGCTACCGCGGTTTTCTGTAGGGCGGAGGTACTTTCCCAGTCGGACTGCTCAATTGTACCGTTAACGTGCCTATTTTTTTAATATTTTTAAATCGGTTTAAAAACTAAACACAAAATATGTTTGATTAAATTTATGTTCATTGAGAAAGTTTAGCAAAATGATTTGAAAATAGAATAAAATGTATTAAAATATTAGGGGTTGAAGTATGCAATTGCCGATTTGTACTGACAAATTGAAATTCGTTTTTTTTTTAATTTAACGTATTTATTTAATCAAAATAATTACCATTATTATCTATACATTGCTGCCATCTAGTAGGAAGGTCATTTATGCCTTTGCGATAGAACTCTGGTGATCTAGATTCGACAAACTGTGTGAAAGCATTTTGTACTGCCTCCTGAGAAGAAAACTTTTTATCACATAGAAAATTGTCCAAATCACGAATAAAATGGTAGTCTGTTGGAGCAAGGTCTGGCGAATACGGAGGGTGACGGATAGTTTCTAATTGCAGTTCCTGTAAAGTTAAAACGGTTTCTCGTGCTATATGAGGTCTCGCGTTATCATGGAGCAATAATGGTGAAGATCGATTCATGAGTCGGGGCTGTTTCACTGCTAGTTTTGCTATCATTGTTCGGAGTTCGGCACAGTAGACATCTGCCGTTATTGCTTGACCAGATCGTAGAAAGCTATAGTGAATAACACCATGCTGAGACCACCAAACAGTTACCATTACCTTTTTATTGGTAAGCTTTGCTTTAGGACACTGTTGTGGCGTTTCACCCGGGGTTCAGCCATTGCATTTTTCGCTTACGGTTATCGTAAAGAATCCACTTTTCATCACATGTCACAATTCGATCCAATATTCCTTCATTTCTGTATCGATTCAACAAGGCAACACAAGTTTCAACACGCATTTCTTTCTGCAGATCGGTCAAATCATGAGGTACCCATTTTTCACATTTTTTTATTTTATTGATTTGACGCAAATGAGTCAATATTGTTGGTAAGGTAACGTTAAACCATGCAGCTAATTCCTGGGTAGTTTGGCTCGGATCGGCTTCCACCATGTCTTTCAATTCATTGTTATTCACCTGTGTGGACGGCCTTCCTCGTGGTTCGTTCTTCAAATCAAAGTTTCCATCACGAAAGCGTTTAAACCAAAATCGCACGGTGCGTTCATTAGCAGTCCCCTCTCCAAACGCAACATTGATATTGCGAGCTGTTTCTGCCGCGTTAGTTCCGCGTCGGAACTCGTATTCAAAAATCACTCGAATTTTCGAAGTATCCATCTTTCTTGTCTAAGCTGAATAAAAAAAACAACTGAAAGTCGATAATCGAATGTTGCACATTTTTAAATGAAGAACTACATAGGTACCATGTGGAAAAAGTTTCACTCAAAAATCTCAAACCTATTACAATGAAACGGCAATTTCATACTTTAACCCCTATTATTAGTTCAACATTTTCAAAGCGCTTAAACTCATGAAATTTAGGTTCAATATGTACACAAATTTAAAACTTATTTAATTTAAAATTGGACAGAGATTGATCACAACTTCTACCAGCTATGATGGCCTAAAAAATTCTGCCTACAAAGCTGTATATTTTGATTTCTAAACCATTGACATGAAAAAGAAATGCAATGTATATTTACATTAGTCTGAATGTTTATAAGGGTTATTCCGTCTACATACCACAAAAATTCATACCATTTGAAAAAATTAGTACACATACTGATTTATATTTATTTTTATTCTTAATGCATACCACTGCCTTAATGCATACCGTACCCTATTTTTCTTATAAAACACGTTTTACAACTAAAGTACATCTTACAAATAAAGTAATTTTAATAACTGAGAAGCTCACAAGTTTAAATGAAGAAATATGTATTTACAAAAAACGCATCTAAGTATTCATCACTACCTCATAGTTAACCGTTACCATATTACAAGCTATGATTGGTTTGAGTATTGAAAGCGTGATGTAGGGGGTGTGGCATCATAATGTAGTCAAGACTTAATAACATTCTCTAGAGTTTTTTACCGTTTTGTCATAACAATTGTTAGGTTTTGTCATAAGTTGAGATGACAGTGCAAATTTCACGAGAAAATTCTCATATTTCAGCATGCTTATTGCTAATGCTATTTTAATGGATGATAATGATGAATGATTGTAAATAATATCATTTTCAAAAGTTGGTACAAAATAATTCTAAGATATTTTAGCCTACGGTACAGTCAATTTTAACATTAACACACATTCGTCTGATATTTTAGAAACACTTTAAATCTTATTCATCCTAGCGTTAATCCCAGTCGCATCCAAAGCTTTTCAACTTAGGAGTCTGGGGTCCGCTTTTTACCAGTATAACTACGGATTTGGCTAAACTTCGATATTTTCCGTGAAGCGACTGCCACTGACCTCCACAACCCAAAATCAATATCGAAGCATTGCAGCTAGACCAGTTGTTGGATTTTTGGGGGTGTAGCAGTTGGCTCCACTCGCTTCAAAACTGTAAAACTGTCTACCTCACGGACTTGATAACAAAGTGCGTTCATCACTGAGTGTGTGACCACGGCACGTGTAATCTAAACCTAAAATCTATCTTTGTGCCAAATTTCTACCAGATCCATACAGCTGTTCTGCCGTAATTGAGTAACAAACATATATCGATCCATTCATCCAAACCGTACAAATTTTAGTAAGATTATGCAGTTAAATATTAAACAGACCAGCATTTGGTTTTAGTGAAGATAAAATAATAAAGTTAAGTTTAGTTCTATGGTTGATTGGATTTATATGCTGAACAGCTTTCAAACAACGTCAGATAGTTTGACCTGAGTGAACTGAATAAGCTAAAATGTCCCGGATATAAAATCAATAGAAATGTCACGATGTTTTGGCGGTAATGTAGTTGATAATTTAATTTTATATCCATTTTCACTCAAATCAGTCCTCTTATTACTGCTCAGTAAAGATTTTTTGATCAAGCTAACTTTGCTGGTTTCGGTATAGTGTCTTCCCTTTTGGAATCTAGTGTCTGTATTGGTCACTATGCATCCAATCCCAATTCTCGACACAGGTACCTAAAGGTGAACAAAAATTGTATCTCAATCTCATTATTATATACAACTTAGTTTATTTATCTTTTTACGTGGAATAGCATTAGAAATTACTTCTTGCATTATCAGTCTATTAGTTCAATTGTAGCCGCCTGTCAGATTTCCTCAAACTATAATAATTTTGAAACCACCTACGGTGTTTGTTGTAGCAAACAGTTAGTTGGCTACTTTAGCAACAAGTTTTATTAGGTTTCTTTCGTTTCTGTACAATAACGAAGGTTGGATCATCACAGGCTCTTACTCTATAACATGTGAACGATACGTATACACGAG
Source organism: Eilema caniola (assembly GCA_949126895.1). Taxonomy (NCBI): domain Eukaryota; kingdom Metazoa; phylum Arthropoda; class Insecta; order Lepidoptera; family Erebidae; genus Eilema; species Eilema caniola. The sequence continues at coordinate 5,396,537 of OX421460.1, read as the reverse complement.
AATGGAGAGGAATGAATGTATTTAACCTCAACGTTTACGCTCTATTAACGTTTAATTAGGTCTTTACTCACGACCACGACTCAATTAATCTAAGTAACTAACCATGAAGTGAATTAACTAGAAATTAAATTTAAAAAGTAAATATCTACTATATCTTCGTTCAAAAGTCGCGGAATAGGAAGACTAGTACAAATATTTGCAATCGATCTCCTCCTTTGTGGTAGTTCCAATATTGCTTCGATTAGTCTCATCTTGTGCTCGAACTTGTAGTTTAGTTGGAATAAGTTTGAATGTAGGAACACTATTTGTAGACTTGTCATGTGGTTGGAGTGGAGAATGGAATTGATAGTGTTACTATCTAGATGTGCAGTCATGTTGTGATATTAATGGTACATACAATCAATATTATTTCATTGTGTTTAATGATTAATGTGTGTAGGTGAATGTGGGAGTGTGTGAGAGCATGTGAGCGTATGTGAATGTGTGTCAATTTGTAATGCAACAAATAAGTAGTACATAATACGTAGCAAGTACTCGCCCTCATAGCTTACTTTTAATAACTTTTCCGTCTGATATTTTAGAAACACTATAAATCTTCTTCAACCTAGTGTTAATTCCAGCCTCATCCGAAGCTTTTCAACTTGGAGTCTGGGGTCCGCTATTTACCAGTCTAACTGCAGATTTGGCTAAACTTCGATATTTTGCGTGAAGCGACTGCCACCTGACCTCCAAAACACAGGCGATATCGAAGCATTGCAGCTAGACCAGTTGTTGGATTTTTGAGGGCTTCAACTACCCGTAACGACTGCCATATATGTTTGTATGACAACCGCGACGGCTTAACGTGCTCTCCGAGGCACGACCAGACCAATGTAAATACCCATATTCATGCATATTCATGCATACAAATATTTGCTCTGAGCGGGGATCGAACCCGCGCCTCCTGCGTAGCGGCCGCGTTTACTACCGCTATGCCACGGATGCTGTAGAAACATTATAAATATCACATAGCAATGTTATTCATTGCACTATCCATCTAATAAAGTAATACGCAAAATCACTACAACATTCAATGCAGCGTGGTAGTAAGGTAATCACTTCATTTATAAAGATGTTTTCGTTTAAATATGCAAAGAATTAAAGACTGGCCGCACCTATCATACATCAGAAAACTAGTTTAGACACAAGGTTTGTGACACAAGGCCTACAAGATATGACTGTTCATTATAGTAACCTGTATGTTCCAGTTCACTTATAATGACATGTCAACAACGAAAATAGTGGAGTTTATAATCTTTAGCATATCATTCTGCAAATTCCTCGAGCGGATTGAAATAGTCGATTCAAACAAATGTGTATCACACGTCAATATTCTAGGTATTGGTAATCAAACTGGAATGGTTCCAGGTGAAATTGTTATGGGCTTATAATTAATATTCCTAAATAATGTCGGCGAATAAAATATTCACTGTCAATTTTTCAGAGGAATTTTAGAACCCAATACACAGATTTTACTATTTCATTTTTTTATTATTTAGTTGATCTGTATTCTATTCAATATAGTTTTACACTGCTCCATTCATCCATTCCCATAAAAAAACGACAAACCTAATGAAGCTTAACCCTTGAAATAATGTCTCCATTTCTTTCCGTTTCATGTGAAACAATAAAACCGTGTATACATTCGAAGATAAATTTCAATATATTGGTCATATGTTTCACTCGTACGCCATTTTCGTAGACATTGCAATCCTATAATAAAATTGTTGATGGTCTTTCAATTTTGGTTTGAACTTTTGTTTACTTTGACGTAGGTACAGCTTAAAATATCGTGTTGCAGATGTAATGTGATATGCAGCAGTGCGTTGTCCAAGCAGAAGAAGGTTCAAGAAGCTTTGTGTATTCATTAGGGTTTGTGGTGTAATTTTATTATAACTTTTTTACTGTAAACTAGTGAAATCGACCGTAAAAAGTAATATAAAAGAATAAAAAATGTTACTGTTAGTACATTAAAAGAAAAACAAAAGAGCTATGAAAGTAATTGCATAATAAAATTAAAATTAAGAAAATAACTCTTTGACTATAATGTTTTATGTCTACACGTAGAAGAAATAAATTTGAAACTTTGATTTGTTTTCTAAATTATTATGGTTTAAGTGAAAGTCTAGAATACTAAGAAAGTAAAACTCTTTACATTATCAATAATGATTTTTCTTTAGATAAAAGCTTAACAAAACAAAAACAAGCTATAGACTTATTTATGGACCGAATTATGTGTCACAGGTTTTCAAAAAATTGCACATCAACAAAGAATAAATAAATAAATATATAAGTGGCTCTCCTTCCACATTAATCTATTTATTTATAATTTTAACATTTTTTCTTTTTGTTTTAACCGACTTCAAAAAAGGAGTAGGTTCTCAATTCGTCGGAATATATTTTTTTTATATATGTTCACTGATTACTTAAAGACGCCTGGACCGATTTGCAATATTTTTTTTTTGATTGATAGTTTACACCTTCCAGGTGGTCCCATAGTCATCAGCTAAGGATCTGATGATGGTACCCTTGAGTAATTGGTGAAATTCTTAAAATTTTATAGGTAATTTTTAGCTACATAGTTCTAGCACGATCCTGTGACAAGGTAAGACACATTATGATGGTCAAGGACGTGCTGGAATTACCAAGTTTTGAACTATGGAGCATAAATGTCTCGTTTATGTTATTAAAAACATTATGTCAATCTTATGAAATAAAACACAAAAAGTATGGTCGAAGGCATGCTGGACTAGATTAAATAACTAATTGGGGGAAACACTGAAAGTAAACCATAAAAAAGCTACGCTTAATAAAAGCGACTTCAAAAACTCAAAAGTATAAAATAACTTAGAGAAAAATAACTGAATTTACAGATTGTAAATTCTGTTTGTTAGAAGTCGATGCCAGCTTTGTTTGTGGTACCTAAACTACTATGCTGGAATTAATTTAAATATGACCTTTTGGCCTAGGCACCGACTTCTAACAGAACAGTAAATCTGTAAATTCAGTTATTTTTCTCTAATTTATTTTATACTTTTGAGTTTTTGAAGTCGGTTTTTTAAACGTGTTTTTTTTTTAAATAGTAATTCCCGATAGGAACGCCAACGGAACAGTTGAGTCCGTTAAATGATTTGGCACTCTCGATAGTGGCAGGTTCTTCACTTCCTTCTAGCGTTTCCTACTGCAACTGTTTTGAAAGAAAATCGTTAGTTTACAACCTTCCTTTTTTTAATGTAGAATATGTTTTACAAGTTAGTTGAAGGTTTACGTTATGTACATTTGTGTTCTTTAAATACTAATAGAAGCAACTACCCGAAACACTGCCAATGTTCGTGAAGCAATCGGAATCGATAGATATTTCTCCATCGCCTGATGGTAAGCTGAAGACAAAGTCTCAGGATGAGGGTCACCATAACATACACGTAACATGTTAACAATGGTGGCACTCAACTTGACGGCCTCTTCAGATGCTTTTTTCGCCCCGTTTAAAGGACTCGGTACTGTAGGAAGAAGGTAACACATGAGCTGGAAAGAAGTTCCAGGTCTGAATGGTGCGACAAAAAATGACTCACCGAACCTCTTGGTTCTTGAAGTAACATAGCTTGTAGTTTCATAGCTTAGCTCTTACATCCTCGTAGCATAGCGGCATGGCACATCTCTGGTAGAAAGGCAGCCTTAGGCTTATTCAATCAATCATTCAGCCCACCGCATACTCCTATGAACTTCCAGAACGAGCAATCTAAAGCAGCCTCATCGTATATAATAGTTAGCATGTTAAATGCTTTAAAATTTCATTCAATTCACACAATTCATACAAATCTTTTAAATGCAAAAGTAACTCTGTCTGTCTGTCCTTACGCTTTCAACTGACCCAAACCATTGGACCGATCTGAATGAAATTTGGAATTCAGATGAAACGGAGCTTGAGAAATGACAAAGCGATAGAGTTTGGCATAAGTCGCTTCTTTCCAAGCTACCAGCCTTTGGTCTGCCTCCTAGACTGTTCGACTGGGTTGCCGGCTTCTTGCAGGAGCACCGTATTCTCGTCCTTTGTGATGGACGAGCCTCGGAGTTCTTGCAGGTAAATGCCGGCGTACGGGAGGGAACTGTCCTATCGCCAAATCTCTTTCTTCTGTATATCAATAACATGCTGTCGACCGGCAGCATTCATTGCTATGCGGATGATAGCACCTTGCACGGGAGTTATCATGGACGTCCTGCGGATAAGCAGACGCATATCGCGGAAAAATGGCAGCTTCTTGTCACCGAGCTTGACCGGATCCTGAACCACATTTCCCAATGAGGCTCTGAGAACTTGGTCGAGTTCAATGCCAAGAAGACGCAGGCATGTGCGTTTACAGCATAGGTATCTTCTTTCCTTCCCCTTCCCACTCTTCAGAGCACGCCACTGCAGGACAACCTCAATATCCTCGGTATGGATGTTCGCTGCAAACTGAATAATAAAAACTACATCGAGAGTATCATCAAAGCAGCCTCGCGTAAACTCGGAGTCCTGAACACAGTGAGACGGTTTTTCGCGCCGGAGCAACGGTGTCTTCTATACAAGACACAAATTCGTTCCTGCGTGGAATACTGCTCGCATCTCTGGGATGGATCCGCAAAGTACATATTAGATGCTCTCGACAGGTTGCAGCGACGTGCGGTCCGCATTATCGGAATTCCTGAGGTCACGAGTACCCTCGAGCCTCTGCAGATGCATAGAGATGTTGCTTCCTCGGCAGTATTTTACCGTCTCTACCATGGTGAATGTTCTGAAGAGCTATTACAATTAGTCCCACCTTCTCCCTTCCTATACAGGACGACACGTGCAAGACTTAGATGTCACCCCTATACGGTGCAGAACATTCCTTCAAGAACCAAGCGGTTCGGTGACTCTTTCCTTTGTCGCACCATTAAGACCTGGAATTCCTTGCCAGCTCACGTATTTCCCTCTTCCTACAGTCCCGGGTCCTTTAAGCGTAGCGTGAAAAAGCATCTGATGAGGCCGTCAAGCTGAGTGCCACCATTGTTAACATGGCACGTGTATATAATGGTGGCCCTCTTTCCTGAGACTTTGCCTTCAGCTTACCATCAGGCGAGGTAAAGTCAAATTGACGTGTCCTATATAAAAAAACATAGGCTACCTTATATCTTCAAGTTCAAATAAGTGGTGTAAGTTCATAATTTTTCAATAAACCAGGTATTTTTTTTATAATTACCATTAATACAAAACAATACAAGATCAATATTAACAGCACAAAAAAAACACTAAGGTTTAAATAGGTTCATTAAACATACATACATATAAATAATAAAATTGGAGTGTCTGTTGGTAATATTGAAATGACCGCTTTTTACTACATGCAAATGAATATAGTACGGTCAATACACCAAAATAACATGCTTTACAATTTTTGTTTGTCTGACTGTTTATTCCGGCTAATCTCTGAAATGGCTTACCGATTTTGACGGGACTTTTATTGGCAGGTGGCTGATGTAATAGGGAGTAACTTAGGCTACTTTTATTTTAGAAATATTTAAGCTCAATAGCGTTGACTCAACACTAAGCGATAACCGACATCCACGCCGGTGAAGCCGCGGGCAACAGCTAATACATACATAAGATCGTAAAACCTATTCAACATTCGCCAATTGTGACAAATATAATTTTTGTGTTAAGTACATAATATCCAAAACAATATATAATAGCCATATAGCTAGTAAAGGTTCTCGAATGGCGACCGCGAACTGGAAAACGAAGTGTAGGACGCCCCCCCCCCCCACTCGATGGACCGATGACATAAAAGCGGTCGCAGGAAGTCGGTGGATGGTGAAAGCTCAAGATCGGTCGTCATGGCACTCTTTGGGGGAGGCCTATGTCCAGCAGTGGACGTCTATTGGCTGATAGATAGATCCAAAACAAACAAGAAACATGAATATAAATCTTCTACCTACAATGAGCTTAAAAATAAACCTCTTGAATTTAGATTTTACACCTGACACAGTGTTACATTTTTATATATTAGGCGGTAGATTGTTGATTTAGTTGATTATGTACACAGCTAGATTTAGACTTTAGAAAGGACATAGGCTATGTTTGGTCGTGATAACCAACATCCACGCGACCGGAGTCGCGAGCAACAACTTGTATACTATATTATACATGGCATAACATGCACACTTTGACATTAGCTTACTCACACATAACGCGTGTTTCACGCCGCGGCGCCGTCTCTTGCGATGCATTTTGTTAGCAAATACTGTTTGGTTATTTTTAGGTCCTTCCTTTGTCGCACCATTTAGACCTGGAACTCCTTGCCAGCTCATGTGATTCCTTCTTCCTACAGACCCGGGTCCTTTAAGTGGGGCTCGAAAAAGCATCTGATGAGGCCGTCAAGCTGAGTGCCAAAAATTCTTAACATGGTACCTAAGTATATGTATTGGTGACCCTCTTTCCTGAGACTTTGCCTTCAGCTTACCATCAGGCGAGGTGAAGACAGATTGGCGTGTCCTTATTTAAAAAATAATTACAATATGGTTTATTTGGGTAAACAAAAAGCATTAAGGGAGTGTGTGGTGATGAGGGCTGAGAGGGGGTAAACCCCAAGTAATAAGAGTATCCAAATAATCCATACTAATATTAAAAAAGCGAAAGTAACTCTGTCTGTATGTTACGCTTTCACACCTAAACTACCGAACCGATTTTGATCAAATTTGGTATAGGGGTAGATTAGACCTTGAGAAAGGACATAGGCTATGTATGGTCGCCATAATCGATATCGAAATACTAGTAATATCTATTTAAAGCCCCCCAAACTTGTATGTTCGTATTAAATCATTATCTAACGGCTGTACAAATCCGGCTGAAATTTGGTACAGTGATAGAATATAATTAAAAAGCCTACAATAAAATATTAAAATAATATATAGGGAATAGGATATATCACAGATAGTGGGAATGGGATTTCCCGTGAAGTCGTGGGCATCTGACAATGCTATACATACAATTCTATAATGCTATAGTATAAAAGCAAGCTGAAGGTGAATTGGGTATTTGACTGACTAGTTAAATTGGTTACTTTTTACTAATCGTCAAAACGGTAAGCTACAAGGAAAATTGTAGGAAAAATTTATTTGTGACGTCATAATATTTCATAGTCAAATCATTTACTATAGGTTGGGTGGGTGATCAAAAATAAATAAATACGATAGAATAATAACCGATGCAACTTTTATCGCTTCCATTATTAATTTAATAAGTTCAGCTAAATATATTTTTTTACAACAGGAAGATACCCAATTCTGTTGGTTGAAAAAGGTCGGCAGCACGAGTGTAATGCCTCTGGTGTTGCATACCTGTCCAGACGCCACGGTAACCACTGTCCATCAGGAGGGCCGTGAGCTTGTCTGCCACCTAAGTGTAATAAAAAAGGTCAAATTTCAGTTCGATATAATTCAATCTCGATCTAATTTCAATCTCCCAAATGTCAAAACGATGAATCCTGTTTCGAGAACTACGCTATATCTATCTAAAAAAATGAGTTATTGTTTTAATTAACTAAATGTTAATAAAACCATCAACATCGTTCATCACAGCTGATTCACCAATTCGGAAACGTTAATAAACAAAAAAAGAACATATAAGGAAATACGAAAATCATAAATAAAATCCTATTATTAAATAATACAAAGGTCATAACAATACACAAAGTAATATAATATGTACAAACTACCGCATTTTTAACATTATACTCTTCAATTGTTTGGTGGAAAGTGGTTACCGTGACCTATGGACGTGTGCAACAACAGGGGAGTCACACTCGCGCTGCCGGGCCTGTAAACACAGAGAGTTTCTGTGCCGTCAGTGTAGAAGACAAAGCAGGATTAGCCTTTGGTCTTCCCACTGACAGCATAAAACTCTCCAGTGAGCTCTGACTACCCTACGCACCGCTGTGAACACAACACGGGGTTATTATGGCTGCGGTATTCTATAGGGCGGAGGTACAGTCGACAAAATCCATAGTATCCCACCTTTACATACAACCTTATATGTAAAGGTGGGATATTATCGATTTTGTCGACTTTACATCCCTAGGCGAACTTCTCAATTGGACGAAAACCTCCTTGAAAGACTATCATTAAACAACACTGTACATTTATCATTCAATTATAATATATTATTATTCTTTTTATTCTCTCTCATTAATTATTATTAAGTTAAGGTTAAGTTTCTATTCAAACCTGTAGTTCCTGATCTATAAGATAGGAAAAAGTGAAACGACTCAGGCAAGACCTGAACCAGTGACCAGTTCCCTACAGCGGAATGCTCTGAGCACTGAGCTACCAAGTCACGGCTTAAGTGCTCCGAATTCTCCTATATAACCATCATGGGGCGATTCCCCCTGTAAATACCAGTCGCGGGTCCTGCTAAGTCGTTTCACTTTTTCCTATACATAGCCTATGATCTTTCTCAAGGTCTAATTTTCCCTATACGATTTTTTTTCTAATAATGCTTTTTCATTTTACTAAGTTACAGTTAAAACGACGTAATGAAAACATAATGGTCGTACTCTAAAATGGACATCGTATTGTGTGTGATCCTTTAAACAACGTGACATAGGTTCTATTCTGGTTCACAATACGATGAATCAAGCTTTGCTTTACGTACCGTGGTTCCAGCTCCACTTCCATAGGTGTCGATGAAGATTTATTGTCATGGCGTAAACCTATAGCAGTATATAATGTATAGTGAAGCTATAGTAAAATCTGATATAATGTAGATTAGTCGACGGTTGAGAAATAGATAGAAAGACTGTAACATGAATTCAGATTTATAAAACTAGTATGTCTAAACAAAAATTCAGAATCAAAATAAACAATTGCAGTCTGACTGAAGTGGCTGCGTGGAGGTCTTCCGTTTCTTACCCACGAAACTGTACCCACAAGCTAAAAGAATACATAATAAAACGTTCATTCCGAATTTTACCCTGACGTATTGTAGCTATGCATTTGTTTATTATGTATTTCAAGTGTTCATCAGTTCGCATCGTCAGCAAACAAAGTAATACTTTGATACTTGTTAAAAACATTTATTTTCATACGATAATGGATATGTATGTTATATCATGCACATATTCTTGAGAAATTACTTTCCAAATATGAATATTAGCGTGGTACATTTTTAGTATCTGAATGTCATTGTACATAATTATACTTGCTTAATTAAGTTCAGTTATTCATAATTACATAACATATCCGCAAGCAAGTAACGGGGTTTAAATGGCTAGATGAAAAAAGATGATACTTTAAATTCAACTTCTTTCAACCGGGTTATAATAATCAAAAGCGTAAGTTCGGTTGAATAAACTTTAATTTACTATGGAGAACTATCTGAACCAATTTAGAGGCAAATATTCTAATAATGATCAAAAGTGAATTAAATAAAAGCACTCACTTTACGTCTGATATATTCTGATACAACTATAGTAATGACTTATGCTCCGGATGAGTCTTATCGCAGTTTGCTTTAATTATAGCTCCACCAACTGTATAAATAAAAGAGATATCATCTGCTTCACAGCGTCCTGTAATCAAATAAATGCACAAGAGAAAACAGAAGACAATAGAATTATAACAAGAATATCCAAATCTAAGAACGAAATTGGTGAAATATCTTTGGAGCTGACATTGAAATATTACTTATTGAGGTGTGTATTAATTTATAAGAGACTAGCGGCAAATACAGGCTATTACTTCGCAAATTAAGAATTATTCATAATACAACCGTTCCTTGCCTATTTTAACCCGTTAGTTTTGAATTTATTCAAAACTTTGATACACGTATTATTATTTTTAACTTCCACTGATTCGAGCATACATGAACATTTATGACTTAAAGACAGTACCAACACCTACCAGGTATAGCCTAGCAGTTATGCCATAGAAACAATAGATACAAACAAATAAATATAAATGAAATATAGAAAGAGTAAAAGCAATTATTTGGCAAGATTGAATTCATCACCATTATGTTCCTAACATGGAGGAAATCTCGAGTCGGGTTATCACAGGAAACTCGGTTAATATAGCCAATAAAATCCCGAATGATAAGACACGACTATCGTTGTGTTTGCAAACATGAAAGCCTCTTACCAGGGAATACAGTAATTAACATGTTTATCGCACTTGCTATTATGCTACCGTTACAACGTGTGCTCTCATTTGTAGTCACAGCATAACAGTATCATACTAATCTTGATAATTAATTTAAACTTTCAATTTCTACTTTAAGGTTGAAATAAAAAATTCTAAAGGCGCGTTGGGCAATTTTCATACGTTTTTTTTAACTGAAATCATGGAACTCACTTCAGCGTCCCACTACGCCTATTCTGACATCAGCATTTATACAATTCACCAGTAACCTTTTTTTAAATTCTATATCGTCAATTTTACGCATTTTAGATTCACATGAACCACCTCTTTCAAGTGGAATAACACTTTTAGGCACGTTGAGCACTTTTTTGGGCTTATTTATACAGATTGTTTTCACTTCTGCCGGCATTCCAGGGATGCTACAAATTTAAAAAAAAAAGGTTATGACTAAAATCGTAATGTATTATAGTGTATATGTATAACCATGTTTTTATACTACCTTAAATTGACGATGTCATTAACGTAAAGTTTCTGGAAAAGTTTTTGAGTCTATATTAAAGAATTTCTTTAGAATATAAGTACACTTTCCGGGAGCAGTGAGACAATAGGTTCTCCGCCCACCACTTATAAGTCATTCCCCAACTCAAAGGCGTGGCATCTTTAATGGGCGTCTGTTTAGCTGCACTGTTCGCTCCAAGATTCCCTTTATTCAAAAGTTACGATTATTTGTAATTTCCTCTTTGATTTTGTACAGTTTCGTTTCAGGTTAACTTACTTGTTTACTAAAGCCCTTCATGTCTTTTGCAGCAGACGTACAACAGGAAAGGTTATTATACTTTTATTTTTAAGGCAGAAAATAAGAAAAAAAGTAGTGAAATTATCAAGTAACTTATTGCTTGTGAGTATAGGTGCATCGTCAAATATCCAGACTTTCAGATCTGAGGTAACGTTCAAACAATATACATATTTTTGCCATTTGTAAAATGATGGAAGAGTCGAGCCAGTAACTATGACAAAAATAGTAGATATTTTTGCAAGTTGTCTTCTATTTCAGCAAAATTTTAAACCCTTAAAATGTGTAAGTTTGTAAGGATGAATGTAGGGCACGCCGTGATTGCGGCGGTAAGATCCATCATGGGAGAGTAAGAGTGGCTAGAGAGGCCACACGGTAGCCTCTCGTACCGTCAGACGCAGATCATTACCGGACACGGTAGCATCGGGCGGTATCTGCATCTGATGGGCATAGAGCCAACGCCCGAGTGCCATCACTGCGACGCGAGCGTGGACTCGGGGCTGCACACGCTCTCGCCGACGCCGAGGCGGGAGCTTGTGGCGGCCTTGGGGGTGAGAGTGCTCACGCTCTCCACCCGTCGCACTCAGGTCCGCTCATGGTCGGTCTGCGCCCTCCGACGCCCGAGCCGCCTGCGAACACGGGCAAAAAAAAGGATGAATATTGAAATATGACTCGGAGAGTTTCCAAAAAAAAGCATAGGATATATATGGGAATATGAATGACACCCTCCGTGGCGTAGCGGTAGTGAACGCGGCCGCTACGCAAGAGGCGCGGGTTCGATCCCCGCTCAATGCGCAATATTCATAGGTCCCGGTTGCTGCACGAATATCTATAGCAGTCGTTACGAGTAGTTGCAGTGCTCAAAAATCTAACAACTGGCCTAACTGTAATGCATCTCTCTCGCCTTTGGGTTATGGGGGTCAGATGGCAGTTGCTTAACGTAAAATATAGGCTGGTAAAGTGGATTAGAGACTCCTAGTAGAAAAAGCTTCATATGCGAAAGGGACCAACGCTAGGATGAAGAAGAAGAAGAAGAGGCCATTAGATTTTTTATGTAATTTCTTTCAACTAACGCCATCGATCTTTTCTGCTGCTAGTTATGGTTGGACCAAGTGGAGGTTAGTACTGACAACACCCCTTTTCACTGAAACTTCTTCCCCATTTCACTGTTTCTTCACTTTTACATGACGAAGAATGCCAGCAGGAAGCATCAGCAACGCCCCAAAGAAAAGAAGGCATATTAATTTTTCATCGTTTACACAATATTTTACCTTGTAGCGCATCGCTTAAACTTTCGTGCATATTTTTAAATCTCGCAATCAAAGTTTGCATGTGGTAAATCAAAAGTTAGATTCATTAAACGGCACAGATGACGCGCCTGCGGGAACTTATCAAATAAGGGGGAGAGAAAACATGTCCGTGGTAAAACATTGATATTGTAGTATATTGGAAGACGTTAATAATGATTTTAAATGTCATGCTAAGTTTTCATCGTAAAAATAACATAAATTCTTGGTAATATGTTTTGTAGAGGCTCGGGTAACACATTAATATTTATATAGGAAAATTTTGGGCAGTTGGATAAAGGATCATGTACGTAAGGTAGTTCTCTAATCCTTTTCACTAGGGCACATTTTGTTTGATTTAAATTCTTAGTCCTCAGGTGTTACTTTTTGCAGATTCTTGTAACTAGCAGTTTTCGATTCATAAAAAATGTTTTAGCCATTAAAATGTTTATCTTATTCACTTACATATTATACGATTTTAAGAATGCAGAATGTCTGATACATGATCAAAAATCTTAAGTTTTTCTATTATTAACATTAGTTCCTGCATACCCCAGAAGAAAATAGACGTAAAATTATTACTTCTACATTGACTTCTACAAGGCCATGATGCGTTTGATACAACACACACTTGTTAACTAATAACTAATAAAACATGTCAAGCATTCCTTTCCAAGCTTAATTTGATTCCAACTATTTATGGATTCCTCAGAATTTAACGACTATCTTCAAGGGTCTACCGAATAATTTACATTACATATTTATGCGTAATATGGTCAAAATACCGTCCTTCAAATTGTGAATTCCGACAGGTCTCAGGGTAAAGCCCTGAGCTTATGGGTATTTAATTGTAGCTAACCTATTAATTATGTCATGAATTCTGGTCAGAACCGAACTTCAAAATTCACGGCAATTTTAAGAACTGTTATTGACAATCTAAATATTTAATATAAAATCCTCCTACACGCTCATGGCTCCTCAGAATGTTTCCACTGCTCCAACTCATATAGTTTCACAGTTTCATAGGATACGGAAAGATATCCCCTTACTTATCTCGATGTAAATATCACAATTCAGAGCATTTTTTTTAGAGTTCATATAACAAGGTCTGAATCTCATTAGCGGCTGACCTGAATCGACACGGACAGGGATGCTCGACGTGTAATTAGAATAGTAGGGTGAGAAACGTGGTTGACGTCCTCATCCATTGGTAAATAATATGGATAATTAATTCATTTGGATTTTAATTCCATGTAAATATCTGAAAATACTAAATCACTAGTACATTTTGTTAGGATACACAAGCGACCCAGCGTTGCGTAGGAATGTTTAAAAAAAAATCCTATAGCCCAATTTCAGTTTGTGTGTCATTTAGAAGACTAGGTCAAGCTGGCATCAATGAAACTTGGAGTGTTTTACAGGGCGAATCAGTACTTCACTGCGGGGCTTTATTAGGCACAGGTTCTGCACCACATGGAGTAATGTTGTCACCTTTTTGCCGGAGCGACTGTATGCCAGTTTGACCCCTTCGACTCAGTGCAAAGACGTGCGTTGAGGCTCGTCGACAATCCCATACTCACAGACATGGAACATAGGATGTGGAACCTCACAGCCTCAAGACGGACTTTGTCTCGCTGAATGAGTTTTACCGCTGTATGTGCGCACCGTGCGGTATAAAAGAAACTTAATTTCTACGCGCGCTTAAGCTGTGGAATGAACTACCTGCTGTGGTTTTCCTAAGCGACTACAATATGGGGTTCTTCAAGAAGGGCATTAGAAGGTTTCTTAAGGGTTGGCAGCACATGTGTAATGCCCCTGTTGTTGCATACGTCCATAGGCCACGGTAACCACTTTCCATCAGGTAGGCCGTGTTCTTGTCTGCCACCTAAATGTTATAAAAATGCAATCCTATACGGATCTCACATTACGAAAATTATGTCCAAAAAAATGATAAAACTACTCTATTCAAAATCTTCTAAGAAATATCTTCTTATCATTCCTTTGTTACCAATTTTAATAATCAATATTGAAATTGTTTCCAATCAGCCGACAATTGGCGCTGCCTCCCTCGTTCTTTTATCTACGAACAATAATCTCACGCGTGGTGGGATTGCATGACGCTTTGGTATGCTACGGAATAACTTCTGCAGTAGTTTAACTTTGTGCAATACAATACTTTACTGTGACTTTTTCTTACTATTGTGTACCTATATAAGATTGCCGGGTGAAATCGATGTGGAGGAATTCTTTAACGCCTGAAACAGAACGGCCGGTTTATATTTATATTGTGTATTGTTAATTTATTATTTTTATTGCGATGAATTATTCAGTCATTTACTAATTATATGTATTTTATAATATATATAATATAAACTAAAACCAACGTCAATTAAAATATTTACAAGAATATAAAAGAGCGGGTAAAAATACACACGTCGAAAAATTTCTCCTCTTTGATGTCGACTGGTAATATGCGTTAATTAGATAATATTTTGCACATTATGTTAATGAATAGTAGTTTATGATACTGTTGCATAATAAGGGTTCTTATAACACGAGTGTGTTTTAAAAAAACGAGCCGTAGGCGAGTTTTTTTATATTATCACACGAGTGTTATAAGACCAAGTTATGTACAGTGTCATACACTACTTTATCTACTCTCATACTATAATACATAAACTAATTTATTTTATAAACAAAACCAAACTTTGTTTAATATAAATGTAAAAAAAAAGTTGACGCCAAGCCAAGGCAAACATCGATTGCGCATGCAAGTTTCTTTTTTTTTCTTCCGAATTGGCCTTTTTTTTTTTAAAGTAGAGGTTCAGTCCAGATGGAGATTGTATAGGTGTATCGTTATGATTAAAAAGTTATATTATGATATAGGTGTCCATACAAGACCTGTATCGTAATAAAACTTTTTTTTTGGCCTGTGCGTAATGTTTGTCATAAGAGTTCTGATTTCAATTTTATAATCTTTGTATTATAGTATCAGAGTAGATAAATAAATTTATTTAGATAAAAGTTGTGACGAAGCCACGTCATACAAACCTACCTTTACTTACATATCTAAGTATAAATTACAACAATTATAAATTACAATTATCTAAGTACAAATTCTATATTTTATGAGGTAAATTATTACAACTTACCTCATAAAATATAGAAAACACTATAAAATAATACATTACATAAATATAATATACATACATATACAATTACAGAATATATTAGAAACACAAATACTTATAAAACTTACCAGTCCTCCGATCTGCATCTGATGTCGTCCTACTTCAATCACCTACAACTAAACCGACAAAGTCTTCAAAATATACTCTCAAAGTAAAACTATCAGTAACGGGATATTTATTACTTGTATTCTTATTGCTTACGCTTGTTGATGGTATATTGGTTGCATATCAAACCTGCAATACCTCAATAACAACTTAGCTTCTTGAGCTTTGTAGGTCATACAATAGCGGCTCCCAAAAAATCCAAGATAAGCCAAATCAAGAGAAAAAGTACAAAAGCTTGGGATGTAACTGGGGCTAACATTGTAGTGATGATAGCGGTCGACAGACAAGAAAACATGATCAATTAAAAATCAATATTTTATCAACATTTCATTTTGGATATGAGTCTTAAAATAAAAATCATTTATTTCAGGCCATTTAGACCCATATTCAACATACAAATACTAAACATAACTAAACTTACGTAATATTAAAGTTTAGTTAAAATTCTGATACATCAATACAATAAAATACAATAATAGTTTTACATCAATACAATAATGATTTTGTTTATTTGGCATTGCACCCCAAAAAGACTGTGATTAATCTTCTGATTATTCTGCCGCGTGATTCCGTTGAAATGTTCAGCCTGTATTAAATTCCTCAGTCGTACATACTTGTACGGATTTGTCAGTATATATCAGAGTAATGGGATTTTTTTATTGACGTCATTGATGTGGATACAGATTGCGAGACGTTTCAGATACGTTTTAACTGATACGATAGTGGTTTCGATTTTTGAGTATGCCTGTTGTTTGTTACAGTCTTTGCGATTTTTTTATCTTTAGGTACAGAAGTCTCAATTTTGTATACGATTGCGTTGAAAATGAAAATAGTTTATATTGTGTACACATTTATTAAGAGCCTGGTTCGTTTTCATACAAGTACTACTACTCGTACTGTGGAATAGACAAGTAGTGTTTTATTCAATATGAAAATAGTTCAACTGAATATTTTTATCCTATCCTATTATTATAATATTTCTAGGCTATCAACAACGTAATGTAAACCTTTGACGCAGCAGCTTTGAAGAGAGAACGAGTGTTCATTCTGTACACTCTGGCGTAAGTTCTTGAACCATATCGTGGCTTCTCCTCTCTTCAATAGTGCTTCTTTTTTTATTTATTTATTACACAAAACAATTATTTATTACACACATTAGGATATGGTCCTGCAAAACTGTTTACACAGTTTGACTGCCGGACCAAGTGAGTCTCAAGTTACATTACGTATTTAATTTAGTAGTCCTACTTTACAAATGTTGAAAGTAAGTATTTTCTAATTTTCCTTTTAAATCTATTTTTGTCTGGTTCCCGTGTTATGTCTTCGGGAAAACTGTTTAGTAAGTACGGTATAGGTTTTTTTAATGTTCTGTCTCTAAAATAGTTATTTACTCTTGGTACTTCAAATTTACCTGAAGGCATAGAACGAGTGCCAATATTATGACTGACTAGACTATTTTTCTGGTTGTTTACATTATTTATACCTAACAAATATTTATGTTTCACACTTATTGGAAGTATTTTACAAATGCTAAACAATTTAGTGTAGTCACCTTTACACTTATCTTTAGTTTTATAGGTCACTAACAGTTCTGGGTCAGCCGGGGTGCGAGGGATATGTCGCATGACAACCTCACCTTCGGCCCAGCACTACGACCCAGAGACGGTGTGCGGATTAGTCGGTTCGAGTCCGACATAACCTACCCCTCCGGCTCCGGAGGGGCGGGGGTATCCGTGAAGATTACCCGCAAATATGAAAAAAGTCACTAACGAAACGTTTCAAATTTGTACTAATTTGTGTTTTTAGTACGTTTTTAATAAGTAATACTCGTAGATACTAAGGACTTGGAATGAAATAAGCTGAACAGGCTAACATCTGAATATCTATGTTCATGTACGTTTGCCATATACCTCTGATAGTAAATATAAAGTTTATGACTAAGTACCTGCTTGCCGGCAATGGTCTCGCTCCCGTGAGACCGGAAATCATAGTTGGCAAAACTAGTTCATAATGACATGTGACCATAAAAGGTAAGTATAATATAATTGGCGGTGTGTCAGGCAGGAAAAAAAAGACGGGTTGCACTCTGGGAGTGCCGGCAGAAGTGAAAACTTTTTCTTTCTTTCTTTTTTCGTTATATACATAGAAAAAGATAAAAAGAACATACCATACCATACCATACCTATAGTATAGCGCTAATCATAGAACCTATCACTAATTTTCTGCGAATTTTTTGTCAGAAGAAATTAATAAATTACAAAAAGAAAAAATAATCACCAAAAGTAATAAATTATAATAAGGAAAAACAATCACAAAAATCCCTGAAGGCCAGGTGGTTTGAACCCGATACTATCACAAACTATAAGGACTTACAGTCGAAGTGCTTACCGTTTAAACTACGACGCTATGTATCGTAACTTGCAAAATAGATAGTCTGTACCTAATCTTATATGACGTCAGTCGTCGGTTACGGTTCAAAGGTCAACTAATCCTGACGCTTCCATAACATTTTACACCCATCCAACGCCGCTAAAGAAGTTTTCACTTCAAAAATCCTGATTGTCACACTGGTGTGACAACTTGGTGTGACCACGAGTCCAGCACCGTTTCGTCATCAATCATAGTAGCAAAATTTAATCTTAATACCTACATATTATGTTCTCCTTTCTAGACCCCGAGCATTTTCAGTCTATGTTTTTAAAGCATATCAAATGAATTTCATCCTTTCCAAGTCATTTCCAATTCCTGTGAAACTGAGTGGTTTGTACTGAGTAGAAGTTTTGTAATAGAATTACAAGTGGCTTTCGTACAATCCTTTTAGTATTGGTTCTTCGGAGATTTCCACGATTGAGTTTTTGCCTTTGAAATACTTACACATAATATATTAAACTTAACAAAAAACAAATACATCTATACTATTATATAATTGTAAAGTAGTCGTGTCTGTACATTGGAGATATTTAAAAAAAAATACTTGGAGTATGTTATATTAACGATACTGAACACGAAAATATTTTTTTTGGAAATCTTGTCTGTTTGTCTGTTTGTCTGTTTGTTCGCGATGGACGCAGAAACTACTGAACGGATTTCGATGCGGTTTTTTTTGTTAGAAAGGGCTTGCTCCAACTTAAAATCTTACGTTTGTTTGATCACAATCGGTTGAGTAGAACCAGAGATGTGAGCAATAATGTTGCTTTTTTACGTGAGATTATTTTTGTGGTATATTTTTTATAGCTTATCATATATAAGCAACTATGTAAATAAATAGACTTTATTTTTACATACACAATTGTGTATACAGATTCGTATTTAATAAATAAATTAAAATTTGAGATTTTATTATTTAGTTACAAAAATACAACTAGATGGCGATCACGCATTTTTAAACAAGGTATGGTTTCGTTCACAACAGAGGTATATAAGAAAATATATTTTTTCATCCTATAATTTAGTTACATGAATACAACTAGATGGCGATCACGCAGTTTTGAACAAGATATAGTTTCGTGCACAATAGAACATATAAGAGCTATCATTTCGATTCCTAAAAAATGTTTCGAATTTTCACAATTTCATTTAATATCCTGAGTCTTCTTCTTCATCCTAGCAAGCATTAATCGCAGTCGCATCCGAAGGCTTTTTACCTTCAAGGCGAGGATCCGCTTTTACCAGTCTAACTGCGAATTTGGCTGAACCTTTGAAATTTCCCGTGAATCGACTACCATCTGACCTCCACAACCCACAGGCGATATCGAAGCATTGCATCTGGACCAGTTGTTGGACTTTTGAGGGCTTCAACTACCCGTAACGACTGCCATACAATAGCTGTTCGTATGGCAACTGAGACCGACGGCTTAACGTGATTTCCGAGGCACGACCAGACCAATGCAAATATCCATATTCATGCATACAAATATTTGCACTGAGCGAGAATCGAACATGCACCTCCTGCGGAGCAGCCGCGTTCAGTACCGCTTAGCCATAGAGGCGGTCGACCCTTAACATCCTGCGTAATTCATACTAATATCATAACATAGCGAGACTGAAACTCTGTATGAAAGTTGTTAGACTGTGCTAACATTATAAATGTAAAAGGAACCCTGTCTATCTGCCCGTTGCCTTTCACGCTTTAAACGCTGAACTGAACCGATGTTGATGAAATTTGATGCAGAATTGGATTAGAGTTTAAGAAAGGACATGGGCTAACCTTTATAGCCAATAAATAAAATGTTAACGAGTTAAACCGATTAAGGACTAAGGGAACAAAGAAGAGGCACTGAACAAAAGTAACTGGTAATACAGCTGTTCTGGTAGAAGTCGGTGCATAGCCCGAGAAACCATATAAAAATTAATTACATCATAGTACTTCAGGCACATTAAACAATGTTGGCACCGACTTCTAACAGTGTTTCTAGAAGTCGCTTTAACTTTATTATTATAATTTTATTTATTTTCCCTTTATAGTGTGTAAGTGTCTAACCGATTCATCGTTGATCATTTGCTTAGTTTGTTATTTGTCTTTATTATCAGTTTAACATCATGATTTTAGAGGCAAAATCTTATGTAAAAGCAATAGAAACAGCATCTTTGCCTACATTTTAAGGATTTCCCTAGATTTCTAGATTCTTACTCTCTGGATCCCGCCTTCTGATTCTGACTCCCTTGGCCAGGCACCGCCCTTCCCTTTCCAACAAAAAAAAATATAAAAATCCGTTTTGCAAATTATGGCCTTAACATATAACGGTTCTTCGCCTATTTAGTTCCCATAGTAGTAGAATTCTGAGAAATTCTGATACATGAATTCATATTTTGAGGTATTGGCGATGGGTCCCTATAACTCAATTCCTGCCGGCTTCCCTTTGCATAGATGGTAGAGACGTTTAAATTCGATAAACTACATCGAGGTAAAAACTATCTTCCACCGACTTCCATTTAGAAAATTTTCACCCTTTGCCACTCTTCTTCATCCTAGCGTCAATCCCAGTCGCATCCGAAGCTTTACAATTGGAGTCTAGGGTCAGTTTTTTACCAGTCTAACTGCGGATTTGGCAAAACTGCGATATTTTCTGTGAAGCGACTACCATCTGACCTCCACAACCCAAAGGTGATATAGAAGCATTACAGCTAGACCAGTTGTTGGATTTTTGAGGGCCTCAACTACCCGTAACGACTGCCATAGATGTCTGTATGACAACCGGGACCGACGACGGCTTAACGTGCTCTCCGAGGCATGATCAGACCAATGCAAATACCCATATTCATGCATACAAATATTTGCACTGAGCGGGGATCGAACCCACGCCTCCTGCGTAGCGGCCGCGTTCACACGTTTTGCCACTGTTATGGCTTTACTGGGGAATATTCTCCCTACCAGAGCCACTGAGAAAACGTACTTAAGGCTGATAAATGTCACTGCACTAATTTACACAATGTATATTGATTAATATGCACGTGCTGTAAAGTGTTATTATTAAGTTGTATTTTATCTTTGTTGTTCGTATTTATTTAGTTGTTAGTTGTTGTTTTAGTTGTTATTATTTAATAGAAAGCGCCTAGACATTCATTTTTTGAAAACGAAACAACATGATTGCTACCACAAACAAAGTAGGCGCTTTTTCCTGTAATTTTGAAGTTTTCTCTTAGGTTATTTCATTTATTTATTAATTATTAGTACGTTACATTTTAGGCATACAAATACTATACGTTACATAAATATTTTGTCACAGTTATACCAAAGACAGAATATGTCCGCATCTGGATTATTTTTCAAAAAGGCATTCAGGTATTGCACAGCTCTGTAAGTAGGGCTACTCTATACCAAAAAACGCCAAGCTGGTGGACAAGTCCAGAGCTAATGCTGTCGCCGTCCAGCGCCACGCGTGTACCTGTCCGGCACATAGAAGTGGATACATTCACGACCCGAAGGGTTGTCCACTTTAAAATTTAAATGCAAATAATAGTACATGACGTGCGCTAACTCCAGCCTAAGTCGTAATGTATCAAGACCGACCATCCCTGATACGAAGATGGACGGGTAAATAAATGGATAGGATCTCGGCATCAGATACCGGACTTCTTCGATATGGGATCCTTCTGAAAGTATACGCTATCCAACACCATAAGAATTACAAAATTCCGTTTATCATTCAACGAATTGCGAACTTCCTTTTGAGTGAAAATTCATCAATGAATAAATCCTGATGAAATAGATAGACCCATAAGAGCTTGGCAAAAGGTATAGTGGAGTAGAAAAGAGAGACAACTGGGAAGAAACAAGGTTAGGGGCAGAGATGGGAGCAGAGAGTAGAATAGAAATGCAAGGTAGAAAGTCGAATAAGTGGTGAGTGGATAGGCAAGTTTTTTAAATGTTTTTTTTTAATGTTCTTGATGCTAGACAAATGTGTACATTCGTTTATATTTAGTCTTAAGCAATCAATCTTCATATTTTGACATTTCAAAATGCTGCAATGGAGTTTGTTGCTCCACTAGCGCCTAAGAAGCGGTGGTAAATTTAGTTTTAAGCGGAATTTGACGGCAAAAGATGTAATCACGTTGCACAATTTTGCGAAATAAAGAATTTGAATTTGTAGTAGGGAGTCGAGTAGAAAGGCTATTAGAGAAGTGAATTGGAGGCAGGTGTAGAGGCGAGTAGAGAGTCCAGTACAGAGTTGAGTAGAGACGAGTAGAGAGTGAAACAGGGATGATTGGAGAGGCAAGTAGAAAGTCGAGTAAAGAGTCAAATAGAGAGGCGAGAAGAGTATCTATTAAGCTCTCAATGCTCGACTCTGCGCTAAACTTTACGACACTACGCGATAAGCGACATCCACGCGGGCGAAGCCGCGGGCAACAGCTAGTTTTAAAATATAAATAAAACTAAAACCCGGCTACTGAAAAATTACGCTCCAAAAAGTATGAAACAAGAAAATGCCTAGAATGTATTGTTTTGTTAGAGTAAGTGGCATGCGACTAAGGCTATTGCCGTGTCGTGTCGCGTAGAGGGGTACTGCCTGCTGCATCAGGCCGTATACAAATTTTAAACGGCCGTGTTTCGGTGTTTCACTGTCAAATGCCTATGCGCGCATGTATCGTGGCGTCGGTCATCCAGATAAAACAAATTTGATCGTTTTTAAAATTTTCAATATTTATTACGTATTTGTCTTTTGCTTTCATTGCGTTTACCCGACCGCATCAGAAAAAGTTATTCGAGAGTGTGTATTAGTGATGGATCAACTCGGAAAAATACGACTCGAGTTAACTGCCTTTGAAATTCCGGTAACTCGAATTGAATTCGAGTTACAAAACTCGAGTTAGCAGGAAGAAACTGAGTGTATCATTTGTTACAAATTATGCGTATGTATGTATGCATGAATGTATGCAAGTATGTAGTTTTCTTTGTTCCCCCGGTTGAATGATAATTTTGATGAACAAGATTTCATTCGAAAATGAAAGGTATACATTTCCCCGAGTGTCATAGGGTTTAACAATTTGACAGGTCGACAATTATCATTACTAAACTTCATAGGTAGGATTGAAATAAATATAATATAATTTACAGCTTTCTTATTAGTTAAGTAACAAATCTGTAATATTGTGCCATTGGTGGACGACTGTTGTTATTATGATCGGGAAACTTCATGTTGTCGGTGTCATTCGTCCACGAAATAGCAGAAATATTAAATTAAACCAGGTACTTAAAAACGAACCGCACTACCATTCTTTCGCTTGATCTGTTACATCATGTGCCTACAACCCAACTTGAGTTAAGAAGAATCCAAATCGAGTTAAGTAAACTCGAGTTAACACGAAAATAAACAAAATACATTCATACACACTGTGCATGAACGTATTTTGTAAGTATGTATAATTGATTGACTCATTAGAGAGTGATATAGGCTAGTTTTGTCTCTTTTTACCCCTTACTTCCCTAAATAGGGGAATGGAAGTTTATATGGAGTATTCCGTAATTTTCAAAGGAAGAAAGCTAAAAATAGGTATGCGGACCATTTTCGACTAACAAAAAAATCAGGCATTATTTTTTTTGGAAATCTGCCATAAACCCCGTAAAAGAGGGGGTGAAATTTGAATTATTTTTTTTTGTCTGGTCGCGATAACCGACATCCCTACGAGCGGAGCGTGCAAAAGCTAGTTGACTAAAATGATCTTTCATATTTATCCATCAAAATTCGTTATATATAATATATAAAATATAGTTTTAACTATGAGATCACATATGTCGGCGAAAACGTCAAAATGTCGTAAACGGCCTCTTAAATTAAATTACTACCATAACAACTAACAGGATATTTACACTACTTATTATCCTTTGAGTCACGAAACATCCAAACCAAACAAAAAATTCAGCAGTTTCGTTTAAATTCAAGATCATGGTGCTATTCAAAAAACAAAATAAACATGACAAGTATCCATTTCACATGATAAAGTAGAAATTAAAATCCATTCTAATATTAAGTTTATGTGGTAAAGTGTGTGTGTCTGTTTGTTTGTCCGTCTTTCACGCCTAAACCACTGAACTGATTTTATGAAATTTTGTATAGAGATAGATTAGACCTTGAGAAAGGACATAGGCTATGTTTGGTCGTGATAACCGACATCCAAGCGGGCGGGTTCAGGGGCAAAACCTAGTTTTTAATCAGATTCTTCGCGTAATTTATGAACGCGTAATTATTTATGGAATAGACATCGATGTTGGGGGCAAATTTACATCAATATTTTCCAAACATTTCGTAATCTGATTACCTATAATTTAAATTATTAATTTATTTTATATGGAAATTCGATATCAACTATTTCTGAATATAACTTCATTATTACGAGGCAGATTTTGCAATTAAAATTATGAGAATAATATTAGATAAGAGAAGATAAATAATATTTATTGCACATCAAACATAGGATAAATATAGAGGATAGGTACAAGATATAAAGAACATTGTCCACTTTTCACCAATTTATGTATTTAATCAAAATAAGTAATTTGCTAATGTTGCCTCGTTAATTTGCTCATAAAATAGCATATTTTTTTCTATATCTTAACAAACTTAGAAAGAAAGTCGCTCCAAAAAAAAAAAAAATTGGTCTGCCTACGTTAGACGAAATTTACGATTTATTAACTATTAACCATCGAGGTAACATATTATTGTATATTCTCTGTTACGTCAGGCTTCCGTCAATCGCCCATGACAGCGGAGATATGTATAGTAAAACCAACATTCCCGTGAACTGAAGGAGGCCGCCACTTTCCTTTCAATAACGTCAAATCGTGCTGAATCGTCTTTGATTTGGAATAAAACAGTATGCATTTGACAGTGACAACCGTAGTTCCTATTTTGACCATTTCACAGAATCGTTGGTTGAAGTAACGACCTACGACGCGCAACAACTCGCAGGTGTTAGAACAGTCGGGGCTGGCGCGTGACGGTGAGCAAACGCGTGAAGTAACTTACGCAAACATGTAATTATTGTGTGAGATAGGTAGTAGGTAGTTTAATTCGTGTGTTACGTGATTTGTTACAATGAATCGTAAAACGAATAAGTGTTGCGTGGACGGATGTCCAAATTTACAAAAGAAAACATAAATTTTATTTCATTAAGTTTGTTCAGTAAGTACAATATACTTTCCAGCAGAACATTTATTAAAAGTATTTGTACGATTTTGAATTACTGGAAGACTAATAAATAAAAAGTACCTAGGTACTATATATAAATTTAACAAATCATCATACACCTCATAAAAGTCAATCAACTATAAACACATAAGTAGCAGTAGTGGTGGTAGAAGGGTCCATATTGGCTCACATAAAAATTTTAATCCTATTCTTTTTCTTACTACCGATTTGTGTTCATAATCATCACTCTTCATAATTTTATTTTTCATACTTTTTTATTCATACATTTTTATTACTATCATCGGAACTCATAACACTTTGTGATTATATTTTTTTTATTAAAACTGTTACTACCAAGAACCAGTTTAAATCCATAATTTTTTTCCAGATCTTTTTTCTTCATAATATTCTATTATCATATTGCTTTAATTAATAGTGTTGTTACTACGAACATACTTCAACTCATAACGTTGTTGTTCAGAATAGCTTACTTTATATCAGATAATTATCATTTTGCATTCTATCAATTCCTTGTATCCGTCTGTTACACTCTCAATAACGGCTGGACCGATTTAAAAAAACTTTATGCATAAATTCTATCTACTTTTCTAACAAAAATTACCTAATAACCTAACCTAACCTACTTATCTGATAGTATCTCGTTTCTGGTAGCAATTAAGAATAATAAATTTATAAAAACAAATAGAATAAAACACATTTATGAATATCATAGTTATTTATTCGAAGGATTATGAGTTTCGATCATTACTATAAACAAATATATTGAAAAAAATAATAGGGGTTAAAGTATGAAATTGCCGTTTCATTGTAATAGGTATTTCGAATTGACATAGAACCTTCATGCTTTGAGATTTTTGAGTGAAACTTTTTCCACATGGTACCTATGTAGTTCTTCATTTAAAAATGTGCAACATTCGATTATCGACTTTCAGTTGTTTTTTTTTATTCAGCTTAGACAAGAAAGATGGATACTTCGAAAATTCGAGTGATTTTTGAATACGAGTTCCGACGCGGAACTAACGCGGCAGAAACAGCTCGCAATATCAATGTTGCGTTTGGAGAGGGGACTGCTAATGAACGCACCGTGCGATTTTGGTTTAAAAGCTTTCGTGATGGAAACTTTGATTTGAAGAACGAACCACGAGGAAGGCCTTCCACACAGGTTAATAACAATGAATTGAAAGACATGGTGGAAGCCGATCCGAGCCAAACTACCTAGGAATTAGCTGCATGGTTTAACGTTACCTTACCAACACTATTGACTCATTTGCGTCAAATCAATAAAATAAAAAAATGTGAATAATGGGTACCTCATGATTTGACTGATCTGCAGAAAGAAATGCGTGTTGAAACTTGTGTTGCCTTGTTGAATCGATACAGAAATGAAGGAATATTGGATCGAATTGTGACATGTGATGAAAAGTGGATTCTTTACGATAACCGTAAGCGAAAAATGCAATAGCTGACCACAGGTGAAACGCCACAACAGTGTCCTAAAGCAAAGCTTACCAATAAAAAGGTAATGGTAACTGTTTGGTGGTCTCAGCATGGTGTTATTCACTATACCTTTCTACGATCTGGTCAAGCAATAACGGCAGATGTCTACTGTGCCGAACTCCGAACAATGATAGCAAAACTAGCAGTGAAACAGCCCCGACTCATGAATCGATCTTCACCATTATTGCTCCATGATAACGCGGGACTTCATACAGCACGAGAAACCGTTTTAACTCTACAGGAACTGCAATTAGAAACTATCCGTCACCCTCCGTATTCGCCAGACCTTGCTCCAACAGACTACCATTTTTTTCGTGATTTGGACAATTTTCTATGCGATAAAAAGTTTTCTTCTCAGGAGGCAGTACAAAATGCTTTCACACAGTTTGTCGAATCCAGATCACCAGAGTTCTATCGCAAAGGCATAAATGACCTTCCTACTAGATGGCAGCAATGTATAGATAATAATGGTAATTATTTTGATTAAATAAATACGTTAAATTAAAAAAAAAAACGAATTTCAATTTGTCAGTACAAATCGGCAATTTCATACTAATATTAATAAAAACTAAGTGTATGATTTGTGATATTATGAATTTAAATGATTATGTTTTTTAACGTTTAGTTCAAAATTATTTTATGAATAACGATCCTTATAATTTTAAATGGTATGAGAAACATTTTCGTACCTCAGATGATAGGAGTTGAAAAGTTATGTAAGACAATGCGCACCCGTCGTAGAAACTATATTTCTGTACCAATATTATAAACGTGCGGTCCATGGCCCTATACGGGTGCCCCGTATGGGCGGACACCCTGGAGGCCAGATTCCTGCCTCCACGCGGCGCAGAGGACGATGGCCTCCGGGACCATCAGGGGGTACCGCACGATATCCTTTGAAGCGGCGAGTCTCCTAGCCGGATCGCCACCGTGGATCCTGGAAGCGAGGCCCCTTTAGACACTCTATCAGTTCCGAAAGGAGGCACGGGGGCGGGGATTCGATCCCGAGCCCAAAGTAATTCGGGCCGAGAAATCCCGGCTCCACAGGGCCATGGTGACCGAGTGGGAGCTACGACTTGAGCAACCACGCGCAGGGCACGCCGTGATTGCGGCGGTAAGACCCATCATGGGACGGCACCTCGTACCGTTTATCATATTTACTAATCTAATAATAATAATTAAAAATTAAAATAACTAATATTAAATAATCTAATCATATTTACGCAAGCCAAAAATTAATAGTATACAGAAGTTTTGAAGTCGCTCAAGTTTATTAAGTTGGTCCTATTTAAGATCGAGATAGCTGTCATCGGCATAGTCCACAATAAGGCGGAGTATGGTTTGCCCTAGCGCAATCTTGGTTGCGGTTGGAAGGATATTACGCAATCTCCTCAAATAACCACCAGTGGCAAATATTTTGCGGCTGATGTTTTGCACCTGAGCTGACCACGACATGGTCTTGTCTAGGTAAATATTAAAGTTCTTGACTGTATCGCTTGTGAGGATGGTAGTACCATCAAACTGAATACTCTTGGCAAAAGTCTTGAACTGCCAATTACTGTGACCTGAGTCTTACAACCAGTTCAAGCACTAACATAGGCAAGATCGGCATGGCGTATAGTGACAGTACCCTGCGACAGTCCATCCACATCTGTCCGGCAGTAGATCTGTAAAATCATTTGCATAAAGGTGGCAGGAAGACAGAAGTTGACTTGAGATGTAGTCGACTAAATACATGGTTGATTATTTTACTAATTGAAATATAGTAAGTGTTCTTTATTTTATACCAGCAATACATAATATAACCATAGGTAAAAAAACGATCCTATTTCGAGAAAAACTCTTCTTCTTTTTTGATGCCGATTAAAATAACTCATTTACATTTTAAAAACTCACCCTGAAATTCATAACTTAGGTGATGTAAAGGAATGCAAAGATAGTTAATAAAAAACTTTAGCCAGACAAAGGAGACTAGTTTCAAAAAACTTTAGATAAATTCTATTTTAAACTTACTGGTGAACTTCAAATATAAAAACTTATGGCTATTTAAAAACTATCAAAATTCCGTAATTCGTTTTGGTAGCCCTTAATACTTTTAGAGCTATCGGGATATTTACCATGATAGTTTAATCCTTTTTAGAGCTATCGGGATATTTACCAGGATAGTTAATCCTAAGTCTAAGTCCTCTATTCCCACTAGTTCAGTTGTCTAGTTCAGCTGACTGGCCTTTATTGACAGCTCATAGTTAAGACATCTATAGCTAAATAAAAAGCGGCCAAGTGCGAGTCGAACTCGCCCATGAAGGATGCAGTAGCAGCAAGTAACTGAATATAAAAGTTCTTGTAGTTCGTTGTAACTTTAATCCATGTTGATTAAATACAAGGCAGATTGCGGTTAAAAAAAATCGTACCAGATCTCGTTCAAATCAATATTCGGTGGAAGTTTATAACATGTATTTTTTTTTTAGTTTTGTCACTGTCTTATTTTAGAAGATACAGGGGGGAAGACACAGAGAGACACAAATTATGCCACTTTGGAAGTGAATCTCGCGCAAAATATTCAGTTTAGAAAAAATATGGTAATAGAAACCCGAATATCATTTGTAAAGACCTATCCATAGAAACTACACGCATGGGTTTGATGAAATAGATATTTTGAGTTTCAGTTCTAAGGGGCCATTAATCACGTGATCTTTTCGATAACTAAAAAGTAAATACACGTGATACCTTACAAACCTGCCCCTTGTGATATTTCGTGATTATTGTCTAACCCCTCCCCCCCTTTCAAGCCTCACGTGATTAATGGATGGCCCCTAAGTATGGGAAACTCCCAAAATTTATTGTTTTTCGTCTATTTTTGAGTGAAAATCTTAACACGGTTAACACAATACACCTACTTACCAAGTCACAACATCATAGTTCTAATAGTTTCGGGAAAAACTGGCTGTGACATACGGACCGACAGAGACAGATAGACATGAAGAATCCATAAGGGGCCCGTATTTTGCCATTTGGCTACAGAACCCTAAGAAGCTACTTGTAAAAGACTGCCACCATTCAAAAAAAAGACGGGTTGCACTCTGGGAGTGCCGGCAGAAGTGAAAACATTTTCTTTTTTCTTTCTTCGTTATATACATAGAAAAAGATAAAAAAGAACATACCATACCATACCTATAATATAGCGCTAATCATAGAACCTATCACTTATTTTCTGCTAATTTTCTGTCAGAAGAAATTAATAAATTATAAAAAGAAAAAATAATCACAAAAAAATAAATTACAAAAAGAAAAAATAATCATAAAAAGTAATAAATTATAATAAGAAAAAACAATCACACAAAATCCCTGAAGGCCAGGTGGTTTGAACCCGATACTATCTCAAACTATAAGGACTTACAGTCGACGTGCTTACCGTTTAAGCTACGACGATATCTATTGTAACTTGCAAAATACATAGTCTGTACCTAATCTTGTATGACGTCAGTCGTCGGTTACGGTTCAAAGGTCAACTAATCCTGACGCTTCCTTAACATTTTGCACCCATCCAACGCCGCTAAAGAAGTTTTCACTTCAAAAATAAAAGGTAATAAATTCTAGAAAAATACCGACTGTACTGCCATTTGTCTAAAATATTGAAACTTTAACTCTTAATTGAAAATTGTATTATGATATAATGACAAGACAAGCTCAGTTCACGAAGAACTAAAAACAAAACCAACAATATTAAATGCCCCTGAAGCTTTTTTTAACATCCTGCTTATTACGTAATACTGTTGTTGTGCTCAGCTGCCGTGGTACCAGTCGCGGTTGTTCATTAATCGCTACAGCTTTTAACACGTAAAGGGATTCTCAGATAATTGGGTTATTTTGAAAACAAATATTAGGGTATGTGGAGCAACCTAGATATTTGGCAATTCAAGTATTTCTGTCAAAGTATAAGAAGTCACAGAGCAGTAGCCCCCGTAAAACTGCGGCAAACGCAGAGAACAGTGTAAGTAATAAAATAACATAATGAAAATTACCCCCTAAAAATATATTTATGACCGATTATACTGTAGTTTTTAGGGCCTTGTCCCACCACTGAGGCGGTTAAGTTGGGTAAAGTGGAATAATACAAAGCAAATCGCAAAAGTACATTTAAAATAAGTTTATTTTAATATATAACATTCGCGTAAACTTCCAAATATATCTGTCGAAAATTCAGAGTTTGCATCTCATTAACGTACATCAAATTTATCATCGACATTATTCTATCCGCTTACTTTAAGACCTTACCGTATCCCCTCATGAGCGAAGTTTCCGCTGGCCATTATTAAGATAAGCGAACAAAATTGGAGGCATTTACTTGATAACGCGAAAATTAAACGAAGCTTGTTCCTTGATGCTTGCCTGTTATTGTAGTCGCAGATGCTTCTGCTGGTGATTACTCTTGATTTAAAACTTTTGTTGCCAATTAGCGGCAAAATACGTGTGTGTTCGGTAGAATGTTTTTCAACCAGTGATTTTATTAGAAAGAAAGAAATAATTTGTTTTAAAAAATAACACAAGAGTAACTTATAAACTCGTCTTATATCTTAATTTAAACATATGTTTATTGTACGAAGATCAATAAAGTCACTATCGCAGCATATTATATAACGATGGCATTAAGAACTTCAAGCACGTACAACCTTGAATAGTTAAAAGTAAAAGATGTAATAGAAAAGAAATTGCGTCGCGAGAAGATGACTTGAATGCCAATAGACTCATTACCACGAATATCTAAGACCGCGCATAGTGGAGAAGCAAAAGTTGGAAAGTGGACACCGGTCTCTGAGGTGAGCGTCTCACGCACCGCGACTTAACGAAATAATAATAGTATAAATAGACATCACTATATTTGCAAATATCAAATAATTAAAATACTTCACGTTATATTTAAATATGAACCAGTTTCGTGCCTCCTTAATTCCGACGTAGGCGGACACAACAGCTCGCCATTTACTTCTGTCCTAACACTTCCTGTACTGTTATTTAGTTCCGTTGCCTATTGGGAGGGGACCCCGGGTGTAATCTAAGAAAGGACGATAGAAATACCCTAAATTACTAAAATAAAATCATGATCCACAATTTATTGTCGTTTTACCTTTACATCACCCGAACTACTCAAAACATATTTATAAATTAACAATAATCCTGCAATAACGATAGTTAGTAAAAATGATAAAGCTATAACTACAGTAAAAACCAGTTCTAATTCGAGATACTCAGACCAGGAGATATTGGCAGTAGGTGCCCGTAAATGCCTTGCACCGCCATTACGTAACACATGTTCTATCCACCACATGGCTTTTTCCAATGGTTTCATTGGCTCGTCCAGCATAAGATTTCGAAGTCGAATTATATTTCGGCGGTAACTGGAAAAGAAAACAAGAGTTGCATGATGTGTAAAATATGTGCATATCATGCCTCTTCTCCATAGAGGTATGTAATGCCTTGTCCTGACATATCTTTGCTTTCATCTACCTTCTTTCATAATTGTTTTAATACATGAACGCCGGTCCAGGTACTTATGACATAGTCGTTGACCAAAGTCATTTTTGTTTAATTGAATCATAAGTAAAAATCATCACGTACGTAACGTGTTGAATTTATCTCATGATTTCATTAAAATCATGAAAATAATACCTACTTGGTAACTTTATTTAAGTTTAAAGCTTAATCCATAATGTATATAAAAATTACCAAACACGCTATTAACTAACTGTTTACAGTACCCAACCAAAGAATTACCTGAGCAGGACATGGTTTTTTATACATAGGACACATCAATTTGACTTCACCTCGTCTGATGGTAAGCTGAAGGCAAAGTCTCAGGAAAGAAGGTCACCATTACATACACGTACCATGTTAACAATGGTGGCACTCAGCTTGACGGCCTCATCAGATGCTTTTCCACACCCCGCTTAAAGGACCCGGGACTGTAGGAAGAAGGAAACACGTGAGCTGGCAAGGAGTTTCAGGTCTTAATGGTGCGACAAAGAAAGGAGTCACCAAACCGCTTGGTTATTGAAGGAATACTGTACCGCATACAGGTGACATCTAAGCCCTGCTCTTGTTGTCCTGTGTAGGAAAGGAGAGGGCGGGACCAATTGGAAGAGCATCAGAACATTCACCATGGTAGAAACAATAAAATACTGCCCAGGAAGCAACATCTCTTTACACCTGCAAAGGCTCAAGGGTGCTTGTGACCTCGGGATTCCCAATAATGCGGACCGCACGTCGCTGCAACCTGTCGAGAGCATCTAATAAGTACTTTGCAGAGCCATCCCAGAGCTGCGAGCAGTATTCCACGCAGAAACAAATTTGTGTCTTGTATAGAAAGCACCGCTGCTCCGGCGTGAAAAATCGTCTCACTCTGTTCAAGACTCCGAGTTTACGCGAGGCTGTTTTGATGATACTCTTAATGTATTTGTTATTCAGTTTGCAGCGAACATCCATACCGAGGATAGTGAGGTTTAATGAAATTTTGAAGCATTAACTATGCTAACTTTTCAAATCGATTAAGACCCACCGTCACCCTAAGACGGTAGTATAGGAGAATTTGGATATCTTCAGGTGTGGCTCGGTGGCTCAGTGGTCAGAGCATTCCCCTTGTAAGGGAAAGATCGTGGGTTCGAGTCCCACCAGAGCGATTCACTTTTTCCTATCTTAATCGATAGTGAGGTTGTCCTGCAGTGTCAGTGGCGTGCTCTGAACAGTTGGAAGGGGAAGGAAAGAAGATACCTATGCTGTGAACACACATGCCTGTGTCTTCTTGGCACTGAACTCGACCAGGTTTTCAGAGCCCCATTGGGAAATGTTCTTCAGGATCCGGTCAAGCTCAGTTACAAGAAGTTACCTTTTACACGCGATATCAGAATGCTTATCCGCAGGTCGTCCTTGATAACTCCCGTGCAAGGTGCTATCGTCTGCATAGCCATGAATGCTGCCGGTAGATAGCATGTCATTGATATGCAGAAAAAAGAGAGTAGGGGACAGGACGGACCCCTGCGGCACGCCAGCATTTACCTTTAAGAACTCCGAGGCTCTTCCATCACAAAGGATGCGAATACGGCGTTCCTGCAAGAAGCTAACAACCCAGTTGCACAGTCTAGGGGGCAGACCGAATACTGGTAGCTTGGAAAGAAGCGATTTGTGCCAAACTCTATCGAAAGCTTTAGCGATGTC
Organism: Eilema caniola; assembly: GCA_949126895.1. Lineage (NCBI taxonomy): Eukaryota > Metazoa > Arthropoda > Insecta > Lepidoptera > Erebidae > Eilema > Eilema caniola. Next base: position 5,362,618 of record OX421460.1, on the reverse strand, counting down.
AAGACCGATTGCCAGTGACTCGCCGTGCTTGTCCATAGCCTCATCTCAAAGACGGGTAACATACGCCAGAAGATCACCCGTTGACCGTTTTGGCCTGAAGCCATATTGCCGGTCATTAATAAGGGAGTGATCCTCAAGGTGTTGCATGAGCTGTTTGTTAATTATGTGCTCAAACACCTTGCACAGCACTGAGGTGACGGCTATGGGTCGATAGTTAGTTGAGTCTGAGCGAGCCCCTTTCTTGGGGATCGGCTATACATTCGCCTCCTTCCAAGCCGAAGGCACTATACCCAAGCTGTAGGACAGCTGGTACAGCCGCGCAAGCATTGGAGACAATTCCGCTGCACATTTTTGCAGAACAACTGCCGGAATACCGTTCGGACCACTGGCTTTCCGGACATCGAGTGACTGCAGCACTGCACGAACATCGCGTTGCCTGATACGAATATCAGGCATTGCATGGTCACTGATCGGCAGTGTCGGTGGCTGCATGCCACAATCATTGATTCAGGAGTTGGTCACAAAGAGATTAACTAGCAAATTTGCTTTCTCTTGCGGCTCATGGGCTAGGGATCCATCGGGGTTGCGCAGCGGTGGCAGCGAAGGCTGGCAGAAGTTGGCTTGCACGGCTTTGGCCAGTCGGCAGTAGCCACATTTGCCCGTGGGATGCGCTACTATCTCTTGACCAAGCCGCGCTAAGCGCTGGGCATCCGCTCTGACATAATCCCTCTTGAAGACCTTTGTGTCTCTGTTGTACGCCGCCTTGAAGTGGCCCACGCTGGGATCACACGTAGTGCGCGCCCTCACCCAAGCACGGTACGCAGACTGTTTATGATTAACAGCCTCCGTGCACTCGCGCCCGAACCAGGGGCGCGCTCTGTGGCCACCATCGACATCAGTGTAGGGAATATAATATTCCATACCCAGACTGATCTCACCAGCGACAGCAGTTGCGCCCTCAGATGGGTTCTTATCTTCAAAGCAGCGTTCAATCCACGAGATGGATGCCAAATAGACTATGATCGGATTCGCCTAACGCGGCACTCGCCGAAACACTGTACCGGTCCGGGCGACTCGTCAGCAGAAGGTCTAGCAGAGAGGGCTCATGGTCCGACCTTTTTGGTATTCTAGTAAAATTGTGTACCAGTTGGGTCAGGCCATGCGCCAGAGCAAATGCATGGGCGGCTCTTCCCACATGGATTGTTTTAGCGGAGGCGGCCGTTAAAATCCCCCAAAACCACCAGTTCAGCGTTCGGAAACTACTCCTGCGCATTATCTGCCGCTTGCCTCAGGTATTCGAAGAGTCGAGTTGTCTTGGCATCTCATGTATGGGAGTGGTAGAGGCACACATTGATCTGACTCGTAGAACCATGGTCTATGTGTACCCAAAGAGTGGAGAAGGATGGATCCTCTAGGCAGCACAAACGGTGAAACACGCATACCCCGGCTTTTGCGCGGAAATTCTCCTCAATGACATAGCCGGGGCAGAGCAAGTAGGTCGTGTCGTGAGAACCTACTTTACTGCTATTTTTTTGACAGTATATTCTAGCATATTCATACTAACCTCGCCTCATTGATAACAGTGTTTATCGAGTTTGTTAATTGTTCTTCAGTAAGTGTTTCTAAATCAAGTTCTATGCCGATACCATGATGGACGTATTTTTGGGCATTGTACCATTGATCAGCTAACATTGGCAGAGCCAATAATGGTACACCTGCAGTGATAGCCTCGTCTGTTGATTGCAAGCCTCCTTGTGTGATAAACAGTTTTATCTTTGGATGTCCTGAAACATTATTTATTTTCATTATTGAATTATTCTATATAACATTTTTCACTAGCGTTAGTCCAAAGGGTGTCTAAAATTTGAGTCTGGGCCCACTTCTCCTTCAAACTTATTAATTTGACTTGTAAAGTCAGTGTCTGAACAATCTTGAATACAAAGTGATCTTAGTACCAAGGTATTAAGAGCAAATCAAACTGTTTTATTATTGACCGAACTAAAGTGTACCAAATGTCAAAACAATCCGTCAACAGGCAGGAGGAATACCAAGGAATTAAGATCTTTTTGATTAGATACTTTGTTCGTGAAGATCAATCTGATGCTGACTGTCCTATTTTTATGTAATTGAGAAAATTTGCCGGAGCTTTGTTCGTTGAACAAAAGGGAGGTTGGCGTAAGGCACGGTTTATACATAAGTGACGTTGCGGGGACGTATGACGTGGCGGGCAATTTAAGAAACACAAACTATAAAAAAACCAAACCTTATGTAGTGTGCAATAACGTTAGTTTTGTCTTAGAAGAGAATTGCGTCCCGCCAGAAAAGTGATGCGCCATCGCATCGAGTGACACGGGTCACGTCATTGACGTTATTGTACACTACATAAGGTTTATATTGTGCTACTTATATTGTCCGCTACCGCCAAATGTCAAATGTCATGGTGGAACAGCATATACCCCCAGGTGATCAGATGACAATCATTTTCGTAAAGAATGTGTGAATGAAATAAATCATAACCAAGAGGAAGCTTTAGATGCAACTGGGAATAACGCTACCGAGTTAATAAATTAAGTTAGTAAATTAAACCTACTTAGCAAATCTGACTGTGGCAGCCACTTCATAATCTTGATATTGTCAGTACGGTCCGGCAGTTCTTCATTGTCCCATTTAAATAAAACATCGTATGGCAGTTTCGAGAATACCTTTACTAAAATTTGAACTCTCTCCGCGGGCAGTAAAGTTGAATCTACATTTGTACCAAAACTAACATAAATCACACCGTTTTTGGAAGAATCCAAATATTTCTTGAGGTCCTGGAAAATAGAAATTATTTTATCAAAAACTAGATCTAGAAATTCTGGCGTTTATTCCTTATTACATATTTGATATTCTAAAAGTAAAACGCTAATGGAAATACGTAGACACATAGAGTGATTAGAGACATTCTCTGAAACTAGACACTACAACCTTACGCAGTATCAACCTCAATTCGAATGTGTTATAAATATTTTTTCAACACAATTGCTCATAAAGTGGATATAATCACTGCAATTAGCCACATTATGACAACTATAATCAAATTCTGACTTTTGCATTGATTGAGACGTTTTATTTTTAATTTTATTGATTGAGTAGCTTTTTCAGAAAAGTTTCAATAAGAAAGGTCGTGTTCAATAGTACAAATAAATTAATATACATATTACTTGCTCATTTTATGCATATTTAGATAATTTCAACTTGTACGTGTTTAATAAACAAAACTTCTACACAATTAACTAATAACTTTTGTTTTATTAGTAAACATTTTAAATTTTCCATTTAGTCCGCGACAGATAAAAAAGTAACCTCTTTTAATCTATGGCCCATCAATATGCGCGCGCATATTACGAAAACAAAATTCACTAATCGATTTTTCTTTTGAAATTATTGTTATTCGTTAATTGAAATGTCTAAGACCCATATTCTAGAATGTCACTCGGCTGCAATCTGCCAGACGACTTGTTCAATTTGTCAATATGTATACAAGCTTTTCCCGCGTAAATCGAGGTTCAGCTGAGTGGCATTCTAGAATACTGGCCTAAAAGTACTAGTTGTGGAAGAAAATTATATATGTTATATAAGAGCCGATATATTATTAGGTTGATGTGAAGCCCTCAACGTTATAAAAAGTTTACTATCTGAAAACTGCAAAGGTAAATTTCTATTTTAGTATTATTTTATTCACAAGGGTGTTGAAAAACATCGCATGGTACACGTGTGTATTGATGATTACCGTCCTCCGCTCTCCTAAGACTCAATGATACCTCAGCGGTAATCACCAACTTTACACACCTGCACCAAAATTTACTATTATGTTTATATTAGGTTTTGTCCGCGACTTCGTCCGCGCTAAGTTTGGAATTGATTATGTTCACTATGTTCCCTTTTTGTACCTCGAACCTCTGCATTAACTTAATTCCTTGTTATACCTATCTACCCAACTGCCAAGAAGGGTTATGCTTCTCGCGTATCGCGAATGTATGTTTGTAATATAATTTATTACCTCATGTCCTCTGAATCACTTTATAGATTTCAATGATTGATGTCTCAAATAAAAGTTATTAATCGTTCAAGTGTTCACCACCATGCGCCAAAATGTATGTTGATAAAAAATATTTTCACTCAAGCTTACAGGGTAGGGTACCAAAATAAAAGAAAATAACAACAATAGAAATCATATGTCATAACACTCATAACTAAAAAGTATAAAATAAAATAATTTATTATGAAAATAAAACCCGACTGATACTGAAAAGGTCTGAATAAGTTTGATAGCAGGTGGTACTCATTTGCAAATTATAAAACGAATGAAAATTGAAGAATACCGCTTGCTACCAAGGAATCACATTCTCCTATACTTATAAACTTCGCCCCCATTTTCACACCTGGGGCGGAGTTGTGGAAAATCCTTTCTTATCGAATGCCTACGTCATATAAAAATCCCCCCCATGTTTTAGGTGTCAACGATCAGCGGTTTAGGCTGTGCGTTAATACCTCAGTTTTACAGGACAAAGGATTTCATATAATTACGAGCTCCAACTAATACATATTCTAATTTAAATACAAGTGAATTGTGAATACCAACTATAACAAAAAGCAAACATAAAAATATTGTTATTCTTTCTGCCCTTCTGTCTGCTTGTTCGTGGTAATTTTCGAAAACATAAATAAAGCAAGAGATATTTATAGTAAGTACGGAGATATATAGTACATGCATTGAGAGCTCACACACGTAAAATACTTCCTATAGTGATAATAATAACTACTAATAAATTAATACTTTACATTATACGGTAGTAATGATAAATAAAGTATCTAAGAAGTGATTAGATCATTATCTTTTTATTTTTAGACGATAAATAGAAACGTAACAATTACTGTAAAAACGATTAAGTGTTAGTTTGATATATTGACCAGGATATGGTTAGAAATAGTTACAGAATACTTTTCAGAAAAAAAAATGTTACAAGGTAGTTACCTTGTAACATTTTTTTCTGGATTTTTTTCAGTAGGCAGTTAACGCGAATATTCCACATCCAATTACTTTAACTGTTTTATTGTGGATTACTTTGTATAATTTTATTTGTTTTATTAACAGGGGAAATTATGAAAACGGTAACATGAGACGCAAAAGATGATGAAAAGTAAGAAGAATTCTCGTAGCTTTCAGAATTTTTTACTTGATCACTAAAACTTCTTATTGCAAAATATAACTCTGATTGATTACTTACTTCTGGCAACGGCTTCTCAGGTTTCTGATGCAAGCCCCCCATGTATATTACATTTGGAGGCACTGGATGACTCCCATCAAATACTGTATTAATATTAATTAGCAACAAATCGACATTATTTCCCAACTCTTCAACTGTTGGCACATTAGGTCCAAAATGTTTTCTAACAACCTCGTTGTCGATTATTGCATTGCTTTCATAAACTTTCATAATTTGATAATGGCCGTAGAGTTTAACAATCTTTTCCCACATAGTAAGATTGTATAGCTTTTGATGAAATATATTAGGATAAAATATAGGATGCTCTGATGCACCCATAAGTTCAAAGTTCCCGGGAGTTGCTCCTAATGAACTAATTAGGACAACAGGAGCTTTAAAAACATGGGAAAACCCAAGCGCGGGCCTCACACAAGCCTCTAACAGCAACATATCAATTTTCTTGTTTTTATCGTTCAATATTTTTTGTACTTCTTCAGTTTGTAAAACAGCATCAACTACAAGGGCAAATGCTTCTAGTAATATCTTGGCCTGTGTGAATACGTCATCTTTGTTACCTTTTGATGTAGTCATGAACTTTTCAATAAATATCTTGTAGGATATATCGTGAACGTCGACTTCTGTCAATCTCGGTGGTGTTTGTCCGTTTGGAAAGGCTGGGTTTGGAGTGATAACCACAACATCATGGCCTCTTTTGGCTAGTTCCTGCGTTATTGGCCGAAACACTACTTGATGACTAATTGACGGAACTGGAAACACTGCCAATATATTTTTCGTATCAACCGAAGTAGTAAAATAAGTAATCAAAGTTAAAATCAAGGATATCAACATGTTGAACCGAGCACCGATATATATTGACTGTTGCAAAATTTGTTGTGCTTGAATATTTATAAATGTGATACAACTTGTCAGTGAGGTACACTTACGCGAATTTTATAACAGTGAACATTGATTTTACAAATTCCACAAGATTTTTTGTGTGCAGTCATTAATCATTTAGTGTTTTATATAGTCAAAGACAAAAAATAATACCTACGAGGAGATACGTTTTAATAGTATGTTAGAAAAACCTAAAAATGTCGTTTAAATAAGCAAATCATGCCGTGAGGTGGTAAGTTAGATTTATAAAATAATTATATCCTGCACTAAAACCTGTGTACATCAAAAAATACAAGTTAGTAGGTATATAACTACAAACAATTATGGTCATTCAATCTTTTTCCAATATTTTGTAGTACGCATACAATTTTTCAATCTATTAAGGTTCAGTTAAAATGACCATATTAATATTTTTTATAAGTAAGTTTTAGAGCCACACTTTTAAACTTGGCTCTTAACTAGCTCGTATGTCTAAATTATCAAAGAAAATAACAATAAAAATAAATTTGGAGTCACTAAGTTCTATAAGGTCTAATCCGACCTTACCTGGCGAGTGCGAGGGACCGCCTAGCTAAATTGCAAGAGCATTTAGTATCATCGACCGTATTGACACATTATTAAATGCAGGCGTGCCTATATTATAATATCTTAAAATTTATTACATGTCTTATAAATTATATTATTATTATCATATTATTTTTACTTTTATACTTTTTAGACGCTATTTTAATTATGTAATGCATAATTATTCATATATACTTAAAATAAGATATATTAATCTCATGAAATGCCCACCACAAATACCGTATTACTACACACTTACTCATCCTTTATTTTAATACCATAAATGCACTGTCGCTCCAGAAGGTTGTGAAGAACTCGGGCCAGTGTTAATATCAGAGTTTGCGGGGTCATCCTTCAAAGCAGATATGGTCTAGTCCAAATTCTTGCTGGGGTTACCGTGAGAAGAAGCAGCGGCGTCGTCAGAGTAAGATGTCTGTGTCATCGTGGTTCATTTATAATGCTTATTTGTTACTAAAAGATTAAAAAATTGGTAGTTTGAAAATCTTCGGACAGTTTGTTTTCTTATTACTTTTTACATGACGGTGTAGCAACTTACAAAATAAAATATTTGCAAACGGATATCATACACACTTCTCCATTAATCGAATCATTAGAAATTCTTGAAAGTAGACTTTTATATAGCTGTAAAAAACATTTAGTTTTATTTTTTATATTATTTATTGGTTTCTCAATCGATACTGCAAGTTCGAAATTATTATGTAAATATAATCGATATTTTATACCTGATGTTTTTTTTTTCAATAGTTTCCACCGTTTGGGATATTGCATCTTACAAAATAAAATAGTCATTATCATGCACCTATGATTAGAAAAGATACTTTCTAAATACACTGATTCGATTTTTAGTTAATAATGCAAAATCCAAATATGTTATTAAAATAATAATCGTAATATGTTGCCGATTTTAGAATCGGGTAACATTATGCTCGCCATTACGCAGTATGCAAAAATATGTGAAATGGTGGCGGTACTTTAATTAATAGAACATTTCTCTTGAGTTACGCTGGTCTACGAATAACTTGATTTGTAATTAAAAATAACGCCGATTTTTTTGCATTTTTGCATTTCATCAGTGACTGGTATTTAGTTTTTGAATATTATATTACCACGTTAAAAAAATATTTACAGAAAATTTAATTAACACAAACTTAAAAAAAAAATACAAAACAATACAGAAAATCTAATGCAAGGTATTAAGCTCGTTTGATTTTGGCACTAAGATAATTTTCTAAATACAAAATTGTAAATCGATCTTAACACTATAGGAACTAATACAATAACTGCAATAAGCACTGCCAATAAGATTGAAGGTAGTTCAAATTCCAATTTCTCTGCGCAGGAAATGTTAGCTGCAGGTGAACGCAAATACTTAGCTCTACCGTGTCTGATGAGGTACTCTGTCCACCACACAGCGCGGTCAAGCGGTCGCATAGGCTTATCGAACACGTATATAATTTCGTAGTTGAATAATGTTGTGTTGGTAACTGAAAAACACATTTTCAACACATTTCCTTTAATTAAATAAATCAAAAATAGAGCAGCTAACAGGTACTATGTAAAAGGTAGGTACGTATTTGTTCTTCCGTTCAAGTCTATCCTGAGAGATTCGATTTCGAATGAGTTACTTGCTTTTGAAAATAAATTGTATAAAACTATAGTTAATGTTAATATAACAGTTGTAATTATGTAGCCTGTTATCTTTAATAACTATCAAGTACCACAGTAGTGCCCCTGCCAAGTAGAGCAAAAAGAGAAACGGCACGGCCGTAACATTCTTTTCCCGAAGCAATTCTGGCCCTTTTGCGACCTCCTTTAACTTCGTTGTGAATAAAACTGTAAGCCTGAATTTTCAGTAACCAAGTAGGCATTATATACATACGGTATATTTCAAATTTCATTCAATTTAAACCAGTAGTTTCAGAATTATAACGAGTCAAAGTTCCTTAATTTTGTCACTCACTGACTTACCGATTATCAAAATTCTAAGGCCCTTCTAGCAGACATAGAGGGTTCAAATTTAGAATATAATTAGTGTTTTGTGTATGACGTAAGAAAAAGCTATAACATTTTTAAATTTCGGTCCAGTTTTTTAGATACATTATCTGCATGAAAAACGTTGTAATCCCATATAAATATATAGGATTACAAAGTTACATTTGCAGTTAATTAATCAGTGTACTTGGGAATTATTAAGTGGAGTAAATTGCCCGAAATGGCGTAATTTATTACTTATCCAAGAAGTTGTTTTTACATAAGAAGTAAAATGTACCAAAAAATGGACTATCTACAAAAGAAATGGAATCCCATAAAAATAACAATATTTGTAAAATATACCAAACTAGCTGTTGCCCGCGGCTTCGCCCGCGTGGATGTCGCTTATCGCGTAGTGTCGTAAATTTTAGCGCAGAGTCGAGCATTGAGAGCTTAATAGATACTCTTCTCGCCTCTCTATTTGACTCTTTACTCGACTTTCTACTTGCCTCTATAATCATCCCTGTTTCACTCTCTACTCGTCTCTACTCAACTCTGTACTGGACTCTCTACTCGCCTCTCCACCTGCCTCCCATTCACTTCTCTAGTAGCCTTTCTACTCGACTCCCTACTACAAATTCAAATTCTTTATTTCGCAAAATTGTGCAACGTGATTACATCTTTTGCCGTCAAATTCCGCTTAAAACTAAATTTACCACCGCTTCTTAGGCGCTAGTGGAGCAACAAACTCCATTGCAGCATTTTGAAATGTCAAAATACGAAGATTGATTGCATAAGACTAAATATGAACGAATGTACACGTTTATTTTGTCTAGCATCAAGAACATTAAGAAAACATTTAAAAAACTTGCCTATCCACTCGCCACTCTACTTGACTTTCTAACTTGCATTTCTATTCTACTCTCTGCTCCCATCTCTGCCCCTAACCTTGTTTCTTCCCAGTTGTCTCTCTTTTCTACTCCACTATACCTTTTGCCAAGCTCTTATGGGTTTATCTATTTCAGGATTTATTCATTGATGAATTTTCACTCAAAAGGAAGTTCGCAATTCGTTGAATGATAAACGGAATTTTGTAATTATTAAGGGTGTTGGATAGCGTATACTTTCAGAAGGATCCCATATCGAAGAAGTCCGGTATCTGATGCCGAGATCATATCCATTTATTTACCCGTCCATCTTCGTATCAGGGATGGTCGGTCTTGATACATTACGACTTAGGCTGGAGTTAGCGCATTTATTTATTTAATTTTAATTTTTTTTTGTTGCATTTAAATTTTAAAGTGGACTAGGATACATTCACGACCCGAAGGGATCCACTTCTATGTGCCGGACAGGTACACGCGTGGCGCTGGACGGCGACAGCATTAGCTCTGGACTTGTCCACCAGCTTGGCGTTTTTTGGTATAGAGTAGCCCTACTTACAGAGCTGTGCAATACCTGAATGCCTTTTTGAAAAATAATCCAGATGCGGACATATTCTATGTCTTTGGTATAACTGTGACAAAATATTTATGTAACTTATAGTATTTGTATGCCTAAAATGTAACGTACTAATAATTAATGAATAAATGAAATAACCTGAGAGAAAACTTCAAAATTACAGGAAAAAGCGCCTACTTTGTTTGTGGTAGCAATCATGTTGTTTCGTTTTCAAAAAATGAATGTCTAGGCGCTTTCTATTAAAATTACAGTTTTGTAACAATTGATAAAATACAACTTAATAATAACACTTTACAGCACATGCATATTAATCAATTTACATTGAGTAAATTAGTGCAATTACATTTATCAGCCTTAAGTACGTTTTCTCAGTGGCTCTGGTAGGGAGAATGTTCCCCAGTAAAGCCATTACAGTGGCAAAGTGTGTGAACGCGGTTGCTACGCAGGAGGCGCGGGTTCAATCCCCGCTCAGTGCAAATATTTGTATGCATGAATATGGGTATTTGCATTGGTCTGATCATGCCTCGGAGAGCACGTTAAGACGTCGTCGGTCCCGGTTGTCATACAGACATCTATGGCAGTCGTTACGGGTAGTTGAGGCCCTCAAAAATCCAACAACTGGTCTAGCTGCAATGCTTCTATATCACCTTTGGGTTGTGGAGGTCAGATGGTAGTCGCTTCACAGAAAATATCGTAGTTTTGCCAAATCCGCAGTTAGACTGGTAAAAAGCTGACCCTAGACTCCAATTGTAAAGCTTCGGATGCGACTGGGATTGACGCTAGGATGAAGAAGATTGGCAAAGGGCGAAAATTTTCTAAATGGAAGTCGGTGGAAGAATGTTCTTACCTCGATGTAGTTTATCGAATTAAAACGTCTCTACCATCTATGCAAAGGGAAGCCGGTAGGAATTGAGTTATAGGGACCCATCGCCACTACCACAAAATATGAATTCATGTATCAGGATTTCTCAGAATTCTACTACTATGGGAACTAAATAGGCGAAGAACCGTTATATGTTAAGGCCATAATTTGCGAAACGGATTTTTATTTTTTTTTTTTGGTTGGAAAGGAAAGGGCGGTGCCTGGCAAAGGGAGTCAGAATCAGATGGCGGGATTCAGAGAGTAAGAATCTAGAAATCTAGGGAAATCCTCAAAATGTAGGCAAAGATGCTGTTTCTATTGCTTTTAAATAATTTGAGTATTTGCCTCTAAAATCATGATGTTAAACTGATAGTAAAAACAAATAACAAACTAAGCAAATGATGAACGATGAATCGGTTAGATACTTACACACTATAAAGGTAAAATAAATAAAATTATAATAATAAAGTTAAACCGACTTCAAGAAACACTGTGAGAAGTCGGTGCCAACATTGTTTAATGTGCCTGAAGTACTATGATGTAATTAATTTATATATGGTTTCTCGGGCTATGCACCGACTTCTACCAGAACAGCTGTAATACCAGTTACTTTTGTTCAGTGCCTCTTCTTTGTTCTCTTAGTCCTTAATCGGTTTAACTCGTTAACATTTTATTTATTGGCTATAAAGGTTAGCCCATGTCCTTTCTTAAACTCTAATCAAATTTCATCAACATCGGTTCAGTTCAGCGTTTAAAGCGTGAAAGGCAACGGACAGATAGACAGGGTTCCTTTTACATTTATAATGTTAGCACAGTCTAACAACTTTCATACAGAGTTTCAGACTCGCTATGTTATGATATTAGTATGAATTACGCAGGATGTTAAGGGTCGACCGCCTCAGTGGATTAGCGGTACTGAACGCGGCTGCTACGCAGGATGTGCGTGTTCGATTCCCGCTCAGTGCAAATATTTGTATGCATGAATATGGATATTTATTTGCATTGGTCTGGTCGTGCCTCGGAAATCACGTTAAGCCGTCGGTCTCAGTTGCCATACGAACAGCTATTGTATGGCAGTTGTTACGGGTAGTTGAAGCCCTCAAAAGTCCAACAACTGGTCCAGATGCAATGCTTCGATATCGCCTGTGTGGGTTGTGGAGGTCAGATGGTAGTCGACTCACGGGAAATTTCAAAGGTTCAGCCAAATTCGCAGTTAGACTGGTAAAAGCGGATCCTCGCCTTGAAGGTAAAAAGCTTCGGATGCGACTGCGATTAATGCTTGCTAGGATGAAGAAGAAGACTCAGGATATTAAATGAAGTTGTGACAATCCGTAACATATTTTAGGAATCGAAATGACAGCTCTTACATATTCTGTTGTGCACGAAACTATATCTTGTTCAAAACTGCGTGATCGCCATCTAGTTGTCTTGAAGTAACTAAGATATAGAATTAAAAAATAAATTTTCTTATATACCTCTGTTGTGAACGATACCATACCTTGTTTAAAAATGCGTGATCGCCATCTAGTTGTATTTTTGTAACTAAATAATAAAATCTCAAATTTTAATTTATTGATTAAATACGAATACGTATACACAATTGTGTATGTAAAAATAAAGTCTATTAATTTACATAGTTGCTTATATATGATAAGCTATAAAAAATATACCACAAAAATAATCTCACGTAAAAAAGCAACATTATTGCTCACATCTCTGGTTCTACTCAACCGATTGTGATCAAACAAACGTAAGATTTTAAGTTGGAGCAAGCCCTTTCTAACAAAAAAAACCGCATCGAAATCCGTTCAGTAGTTTCTGCATCCATCGCGAACAAACAGACAAACAGACAAGATTTCCAAAAAAAATATTTTCGTGTTCAGTATCGTTAATATAACATACTCCAAGTATTTTTTTTTAAATATCTCCAATGTACAGACACGACTACTTTACAATTATATAATAGTATAGATATCGCCTCTGTTGTTATACCGTAAAAAGTTGTCAGATATATGTAATACCAAGTCGGTTATTAATTCATTCAGTCCCTACATAAGAGACCTTCTGTCTTAAGTTGTTACGTAATTATTTAACCTAATATCTTACACACACACACACACACACACACACACACACAGACAGACAGATTCACAACAGGCATGCCAACAATATAATATATCTACTTTGTCATTTAATTCAGACTATTCCCAAAATGTTTTGTGAGCATCTTGTGTTCTAGCGCTTTATTATTTTCATATAATTTATTCAACTTATAGTTATTATATAACTCGGTGACTTTCTCCAAGATGGTTAAATTGTCAAGCCCTTGACGAGTCACAGCTGGATATAGTACTTGATGCTCCAAAGGAGGTTGCCTGAATCACTGTTGCTTAAAGATATAAGAAAATACAAGAGCAGGTCTTAAGGTGATTTTCCACCAGAGGGGCGAGAGTGTTGGCTTGCCGGTGAGTGTTGGTGGCATGACTGATTCAAAAAATATCGCAGAAATGTTTAAAAGCCATTTCACGGTAAATTCACCTTTGGGGCCATCACGGTCGGGACCTGTGGGTGTTACTCGCGGGCAGGAGCTTAGGGTGAGGTTTATGGCCAAAGATGTTGAAAAGGTTATCTCTGGCATGATGCGAGGCAAGTCTCCTGGCCACGATGACTTGAGTATCGAGCATCTTAAATATGCTGGCGTCCATCTTCCAAGGGTTCTGGCTATGTTTTATTCCCTATGTCTAGGACATTCATATCTACCTCCAGCTATGATGCGGACCGTGGTTGTACCGATCGTGAAAAATAAAACTGGTGATATAAGCGACACCAACAACTATAGACCCATCTCTCTGGCTACAATTGTGTCTAAGGTTCTTGACAGTCTGCTTAACACGCTATTGAATGGTTGTCTCGAGATACATGACAATCAATTCGGTTTCAAATCGGGGCTCTCTACTGAGACAGCCATCCTGTGTTTGAAGCAGACTGTCAAGTACTATACTGATCGTAAAACACCAGTCTATGCCTGCTTCTTCGATCTTTCGAGGGCGTTTGACCTGGTTTCCTATGATATCCTCTGGAATAAACTTAGCGACACATCCCTGCCAAGCGAATGTATTCGTATTCTCCAATATTGGTACGGGAACCAGATCAACGTAGTTCGGTGGTCGGGGACGCTGTCTGAACCATACACGTTGGAGTGCGGGGTGAGGCAAGGGGGGCTGACCTCGCCAACGCTCTTCAACCTTTATGTAAACGCACTCATTGAGAGGCTGAGCAGCACCCATGTCGGATGTCACGTTGGTGGAGTTTGTGTGAACAACATTAGCTATGCGGACGACATGGTGCTGCTGAGCGCCTCGGTCTGTGGTCTGACTAAGCTGCTCGGTATTTGTGAAGATTATGCTAACTATACTCAAAGGCAGTACAGCGCCCTACGAATTCAATACAACAATGCCTACAGGGTGCAGTTGGGGCTGCCGCGGTACTGCAGTGCGTCGGGGATGTTTGCCGAATCACGCATTGATTGCTTCTATGCGACAATGCGGAAACGGTGCACATCCTTGGTGCGCAGGGTCCGCGCCAGCTCCAACACCATCCTGAGGATGATGGCTGAGAGGTTCGACTGTCATTACATTAACCATTGCTGTATGATTAATGTAGTGACTATAAAATAAACAGTCACTACACAATCAACATATTATATTATTTTAATCTTATTTGAATATTATCATTATTAATTTTTTTTTAACTATGTTGACATTGATGACTGTTTATCATTTAAGTATTTTTTATTTTCTGACATATGTAATATGTATTTATATAATGATACCTACTGTATGATCTAAATGTTGATCGAAATAAATTGACTGAATTGAATTGAATTAGAACCAAATCAAACTTAAAATGGATCCTGAATTAGTTTTTTTACTTGCTTGTCTTTAAGCTAAGCATCAAGTATTAGAGTAAGAATATTCGTGATTGCTGCCATTTGCCCTTTCAGATCATCTTTGTTTTCTTTGAATGTTATATGAATGTTGTTCTCCATATCTTATATGACAAATCATGAGCATCAATCTCTGTTAAATTTGAATGTGCTTCTTTTTTCTGGAAAGCTGGGTCTGGGGTAATGAGGACAAAGTCGTGTCCTCTCTAAGCTAACGCTTGAGTTAATGGGCGGAACACGACTTGGTGGCTTATATATGGGACTGGAAACACAGCTAGAATTTGTGCAGCTTCAGTAGAACTTAAAAACAAAATATACCACAAAACTGTATATAGTAAAACTTTCATTCTGTTCTTGATCTATCTTCAATGTTAAATGAATCCAACAAGTAGTTGTTTTAGCATTTATATGCGATATTTTTATGTATAATATGACACTGTAGGGTCCCGACATCTCAAAAGCACAGGTCCAGTTTATCATTACGAATTATCATGATAGATAAATAAAACAAAGGGAGCAATTCAAAGTATCTAATTAATTAATACTAGTTGTTACTCTTAGTTCCATTCGCGTTGCATCCTAATCCGGTATATAAAGCTTGTTCAAAAAATAATAAACGTAAAAGAGATAAAGTAAGTACCTCAGACACAATATTTGTTAAGGTTGTGAAATAATTCTGGAGTAAAAGAGGGTCAGGTGGCAGTTACTATTACAATGCATTTTCATTGAATAAATTTAAGGACTGCAAGACGTGAGTATCGCTAAAATGATAGCGATATTTATAACGGCTTATATCCTTAGTGTATTTAAAGAAATGTAAAGGTATTCATGTTACTGTATTCAATTATGATGGGACCCTTTATGATGATGAGTATGCAGTTTTTCTGTTTAAAACATATAATATAGAATAGGAAACTAAAACTTTCCGCGAAAATGAAAACAAATAAAATACTTGTTACAAAGTAAAATATGTGCCAAAACTTCATTTATTCTTCAATTTACTTCATTTGAACAAACTGCATCTATATTAACAGTTTTTAATGTAGTTTTAAATATTCCGTTACATTGGGGTAAACGTATTCTTGAGTGGAGACCGCGACTCGGCAAGCGTAGTGTAGGACGCCCTCCCACCAGGTGAGATGACGATCTAAGAAAGACTGCAGGCAGATGCTGGATTCGGCAAGCTGAAGACAGGGCGCTATGGCGCTCATTAGGGGAGGGCTATGTCCAGCAGTGGACTAATATGGCCTGATGATGATGATGACTGTATTCACTATCTTCATGCATTTTTAAAAGAAGGTGAACATGTTATACATCTTCCTTTCATAAAATACAGTGTGCATAAAGCTATCCATACAATCTTTATATATGTCGCCGCCAACTAGCTTAATCAGCCGTTAAATTAACTGCCTAGGCAGTTAACTAAACGGCGCCATTCAATTAACGGCCTGAATGTTGTTCAGTAATTTAATTTAACGGCTAGGCAAATAGCTTGGATCTATACCAGTTAATTAAATAGTAGAAAAATTACTTATTTCTGCATGGTTATAAAAATAATAATCACGAAGGCTTAATGCTGGAGCTACGCTTCGCTCCGCTCTCGCATTAGCCATCTAACCTAACCTAACCAAGTCGGATTGCGCAGCTATCACAATAAACTTATCACTAATTTTCTATGAATACACCTCTGTCTACCCCCTCGGGAATTTACAGGTGTAAGTATATGTACGTATGTGTGTAATTTTCTATCTTATTTCGAGGTAGTGCCCCATCTTACGATTTGCCTAAGCATTAGCCAGACAGGTTATTAAATGATGTAATTAACGCGATGGCTGAATATCTTTCAGGCCGTTAATTGAATGGCGCCATTCAGTTAACTGCCTAGGCAGTTAATTGGACGGCTGATAAAGCTAGTTGGCTGTAACATAATATACATAATTTTATCAAACTTCAAAGCAATTTGCTTATCACCTTTCGACTTGTTGTTTACATATTCTACATTACCAATGAACGTTTATTTGATCTGACAATATTCAAATATACTATTATAATAGGTACTGATAAGTTAACAATGTTAGTTTCTTTGTTGGTTTTAAAATTGTTTACTAGTAGCTGATGCTCGACACTCTAGCGCGGTTATATCTTCTATTCCATTCAACGAATCGCAGTCAGATAAGTGTTTATCAGACTGATCAAAATCTTGCATTGCAATGAAATCCGTTCCGTAGTTCTTGCGTTTTGCGAACAAACAGACAGTTAATATAGCATATTCGCACGAAAACATAGCTGTTTTAAGTGTTTCTATTGAATCTTCTTCCTCCCAGTCGCATTTGAAGCTTTCTACGGTCCTCTTTAAGGCGATATATCGAAGCATTGCACATGACCAATTGTTGGATGTTTGAGGGATCTAATTACCCGTAACGACTGCCATAGATGTTCGTATGGCAACCGGGACCGACGGCTTAACGTGCTCCCCGAGGCACGACCAGACCAATGCAGAAACATACGATAAATATTTATGCATACAAATTTTTGTATTGAGCGGGGATCGAATCCGTATCGCCTCCTGCGTAGCGGACGGTTCACTAACGCTATGCCACAGAGGCTGTCATTCTATCATTTCTATTGAATATAACATAATTATTTTAGTGACCCGTGCATTTTATTATACTCAACCTTTGAAACCTTAAATGAAACCAAAAAATAAAAGTTCGGGTACTTGGTGACCTTTATATATAATTTGAGCTAGAGTGAAGAGATATGGGAGTACCCACTTAAACGCGACGCCACTATTTCGGCTTTGGTTATATAAAGAACACCAGAAATATATCTTTAAACTTTATCATATTAATAGTGAAAGTTTATTTCAACACGATTCTGTAAATGTACCTTATAAACATAATACACACAGAACAGAAAAATATAAGACATGATACGATCACCGCAAAATATACCATTAATAATTCCAAAAATAGTATTAAACCCCTGTTTTCGTAATTATGTCACTTGCCAAGCTCTTATTCATGTATCTTACAAAATTTAATTACTAGGTTAGATAAATATTTACAGCAAAATTTATAATACAGAAGAAAATAATTTTGAGCACATATTTTATTGATATCTATAAATTTAATTACATTTATTTCAGTCAGGAGTTAGGCTAGCCCATGAGCGGAGTTTGGGATGTGCAACTAGGCGGTTCCCCCATCACCATGCCCTTAATAACCTGCTGCGAAGGGCCCTGGTTTCGGCTGATGTACCGTGCTGCCAGGCCTGTCCAGATCAGATGGTAAGAGACCGGATAGGTTAACTGCCTTGGAAGAGGGGTAGGTGCTTGGTGTGGGACGCGACCTGTGTCAGCACCGTGGCTGTGAGTTACCTGGGCCACACGGCTCTTTCCCCTGAAGAAACTGGTGGCCGATATATGTAGGTCGACGACTAACCGAAAAATCTGGTGACTCTCGCTCCGGATCGTACCTGGTGCAAAGGCTGGCTATTGCAATCAAGCGCGGAAGTGCGCCCAGTGTTTGGGGCTCCTTTGCACTAGACACGACCCGAGGCGGGTTATTTACATGACAAAAGCTTGGCTGGCTAATAGAAATTTTTATATCAATTTTATAAAATATATGTTTTTTTTTTAAATTATTATATTTAAATTTAGTTTAAAGTGCCCATCACGCTAGCTGCGTTGCCTCTTTGAATGGCGATACGGCCAAAGTGGCTGGGAGCGACAGTGCTGACGCACGTGGCGTCCCATAACAGGCACTTACCATTCCTCCAAGGCACCAACGTCAACCCATCGGGTCTCTTGCCATCGGATCTGCTAAGACCGGGCGGCTCAAGCACGCAAGGAACGTCCGCGGATGGGCACTTTCGCACCGGGTACAGGTCTGGGCGCACCTTTATTTTAAGGACGAGCACGGAGACGTGTAATCTTTGACTTTTTTTATATTGTGACATTTTACTGTATAATTTTGATGAATTAAATTGAAATATATTTAAATTTAGTTTTATTATAAATAACTGACACAACTGTCTTTTTTATACAAACAACTTTAAGTTATTTTCAAATCAATACAGGAAATCTAATGAAAGGTATTATTAAGCACGTTTGAATTTGGTAATAAGATAATTTCTGAACACAAAATTGTAAATCGATCTTAAAACTATAGTAACTAATACAATCACTGCAAGAAGCACTGTCAATAATATTGAAAGTAGTTTAAATTCCAAGTACTCTGCCCAGGAAATGTTAGCTGCCGGTGAACGCAAATGCTTAGCTCCACCGTGTCTGATGAGGTACTCTGTCCACCACACAGCGCGGTCAAGCGGACGCATAGGCTCATCACGTATATAATTTCGTAGTTGAATAATGTTGTGTCGGTAACTGAAAAATATAAAATTTATTTGAATAGAATATTATTTTCAAGTTACCGAGATTGATATGGTTCGCGGACTAGAGTCTCTCATCTGTGCAGGCAGTCCATAAGAGAAACCATTTGTACGCACCTGTTATTTTCTATGATGATACTAATTGCTTGTATTAACCTCTCCGCACTGAGTGTTTCTATATCAAGTCTAATTCCGATCTTGTGATATACATACTTTTCTACATTTGCCCATTGGTCTCCTAACATAGGTATTCCAATTAGAGGTACACCTGCTGTGATAGCTTCGTCTGTCGATTGGAGACCTCCTTGTGTTATAAATAACTTAATTTTCGGATGTTCTGCAAACGAAGAAATTAAATAACAATTTACTGTATTAGTATGACCGTGACTGCTGTGCTACACTCTAGGAAAGCGTGGCATGGCAGGCGACGAGGCAAAGAAAGAGAAAGCAATATTCATGAGTCGCGTACAAACGAGATACTGCCATGAGCGTTGGTAGCGCACAGACCAAATCTGAGGGTCGATTGGTCGATACTCCTATCTCCCATACATACCCAAAGCGCGGTACAGCAGTTACGGTCGGTCTATATCTGTTATTTTATTGTAGAAATTAGTAGTGAAAAAGTTTACTCAATAAATCAGACTGCGGCCACCATTTTGATATCCGAATATTGCTGGTGCGTCCAGGTAACTCATTGTCATTCCATTTCCACAGTACATCGTAAGGTAGTTTTGAGAAGGCATTAATGAAAGCTTGTACTATTTCAGACGGTAACATAGATGTGTCTACATTTGTGCCAAAGCTTATGTAAATAACACCATTTTTGGATGAATCTAGATATGACTTAAGATCCTGAAAGTAGATAAATATGAATTTATATTATATTATAGTAAAAAAGGTCTTTATGTTAAGTTTATATATCTACTAGCTGTTGCCCGCGGCTTCGCCCGCGTAGAAGTCGCTTATCGCGTAGTGTCGTATATTTTAGCGCAGAGTCAAGCATTCAGAGCTTAATAGATACTTTTCGCAACTCTCTATTTGACTCTTTACTCTGCTCGCCTCTCCACCTGCCTCCTATTCACTTCTCTAATAGCCTCTCTACTCGACTCCCTACTTCAAATTCAAATTCCTTATTTCACAAAATTTTGCAACGTGCTTACATCTTTTGCTATCAAAATCCGCTTAAAACTAAGTTAACCACGTAGTAGTGCAGCAACAAACTCAATTGCAGCATTTTGAAATGTCAATATACAAAAAGTGATTTCTTATGACTAAATATGAATGAATTTACATTTGTCTAGTATCAAGATCATAAAAAGAAAATTTAAAAAGAATTGCCTATCTGCTCGCCACTCTACTTGACTTTCTAACTTGCACCTCTATTCGACACTCTGCTCCCATCTCTGCCCCTTAAGTTCTTCCTTCCCAGTTGTCTCTCTTTTCTACTCCACTATGTCTTTCCCCAAGCTCTAATCGGTCTATCTATTTCATCAGGATTTATTCTTTGATGAATTTTAATTCAAAAAAATATTCACAATTCGTTCAGTATGCTTTTTGTTAGTTTATGGCGGTATCAAAATCAGAACAAACGGAAATGATGAAAGGAATTTTATAAATTTTATGGTGTTGGATAGGGTGCACAGAAGGATCCCACATCGAAGAAGTCCGCATCTGATGCCGAAATGCTATCCATTTCTTTACCCATCCTTCTTTATATCAGATCATCCTTGATCGGTCTTGATATATTACGACTTAGGCGGGAGTTAGCGCACGTCATGCATTATTATTTACTTTTCAATTTTAAAGTGGACAACCTTTCGGTTCGTGAATGTATCCACTTCTATGTGGTACACGTACACGCGTGGCTCTGGACGGCGACAGCATCAGCTCTTGACTTGTCCACCAGTTTCTACTTACAGAGCTGTTCAATACCTGAATGACTTTTTGAAATGGGATCCAGTTGCGGACATATTCTATGATAAACTACAACTGTGACAAAGTCTTTGTGTAACTTATAGTATTTGTATGCCTAAAATGTAACACATTTCATCGTATTTTTAATAATTTTATTATTTCAAGAAATTTATTTATGTATATTAATGTTACTGACTGCAAATAAGCGCTTTGGTGCAAACTGTAGGCTAATATTGCTAATAATGAATGAATCCATACTAATATTATAAATGCGAAAGTAACTCTGTCTGTCTGTCTGTCTGTCTGTCTGTCTGTCTGTCTGTATGTTACGCTTTCACGCCTAAACCACTGAACCGATCTTGATGAAATTTGGTACAGAGGTATATTAGAGCTTGAGAACGGACATAGGCTACCTTTTATCACGGGAAGGGGGGTTTAAGGGGGGGAAATAGGGGATGAAAGTTTTTATGAAAGTTTGTCATTTCTGAAGATATCTTAATGAAATTTGGTACAGAGGTAGATTAGAGCTTGGGAATGGACATAGGCTACTTTTTATCGCGAAAAGGGGGGTAGAAGGGGGGGCCTAGGGCCTTGGGATGAAAGTTTGTCATTTTTGAAGATTTCTTGATGAAATTTGGTACAGAGATAGTTTAGAGCTTGGAAACGGATATAGGCTACCTTTTATCGCGAAAAGGGGGGTAGAAGGGGGGCGGACTAGGGCCTTGGTATGAAAGTTTGTCATTTTTGACGATTTCTTGATGAAATTTGGTACAGAGATAGTTTAGAGCTTGGAAACAGATATAGGCTACCTATTATCGCGAAAAGGGGGGTAGAAGGGGGGACAAGGGCCTTGGTATGAAAGTTTGTCATTTTTGAAGATTTCTTGATGAAATTTGGTACAGAGATAGTTTAGAGCTTGGGAACGGACATAAGCTACCTTTTATCGCGAAAAGGGGGGAAGAAGGGGGGGGGACTAGGGCCTTGGTTTGAAAGTTTGTCATTTTTGAAGATTTCCTGATGAAATTTGGTACAGAGATAGTTTAGAGCTTGGGAACAGACATAAGCTACCTTTTATCGCGAAAAGGGGGGAAGAAGGGGGGGGACCAAGGCCATGGGATAAAAGTTTATCGTTTTGGAAGATTTCCTGATGAAATTTGGTACAGAGATAGTTTAAAGCTTGGAAACGGACATAGGCTTCCTTTTATCGCGAAAAGGGGGAAGAAGGGGGGGGGGGACCAGGGCCATGGGATAAAAGTTTATCGTTTTAGAAGATTTCCTGATGAAATTTGGTACAGAGATAGTATAGAGCTTGGGAACGGACATAGGCTACCTTTTATCGCGAAAAGGGGGTTAGAAGGGGGGGGACTAGGACCTTGGGTTGAAAGTTTGTCAGTTTTGAAGATTTCCTGATGAAATTTGGTACAGAGATAGTTCAGAGCTTGGGAACGGACATAGGCTACTTTTTATCGCGAAAAGGGGGGTAGAAGGGGGGACTAGGGCCTTGGGATGAAAGTTTGTCATTTTTGAAGATTTCCTGATGAAATTTGGTACAGAGATAGTTTATAGCTTGGAAACGGACATACGCTACCTTTTATCGCAAAAAGGGGTAGAAGGGGGGGGACCAAGGCCATGGGATAAAAGTTTATCGTTTTGGAAGATTTCCTGATGAAATTTGGTACAGAGATAGTTTAAAGCTTGGGAACGGACATAGGCTTCCTTTTATCGCGAAAAGGGGGAAGAAGGGGGGGGGGGACCAGGGCCATGGGATAAAAATTTATCGTTTTAGAAGATTTCCTGATGAAATTTGGTACAGAGATAGTATAGAGCTTGGGAACGGACATAGGCTACCTTTTATCGCGAAAAGGGGGTTAGAAGGGGGGGGACTAGGGCCTTGGGTTGAAAGTTTGTCAGTTTTGAAGATTTCCTGATGAAATTTGGTACAGAGATAGTTCAGAGCTTGGGAACGGACACAGGCTACTTTTTATCGCGAAAAGGGGGTAGAAGGGGGGACTAGGGCCTTGGGATGAAAGTTTGTCATTTTTGAAGATTTCCTGATGAAATTTGGTACAGAGATAGTTTAGAGCTTGGAAACGGACATACGCTACCTTTTATCGCAAAAAGGGGTAGAAGGGGGGGGGGGTGGCATATGGCTATGGGATGAAAGTTTGTCTTTTTTGAAGATATCCTGATGAATTAAAGCTTGGCAACGAACATAGGCTACCTTTTGTCGCGAAATGATGAGGATAAAGGGGTGGAGGTATAGTGGTTGAAAGTTTGCCAGTTTTGAAGACAGCCTGATGATATATTTGGTACAAAGATGGATTGAAGCTTGGAAACGAACATAGGCTATCTATTGACGCGAAAATGGAGGCATGGGGGAGGTAATAAGGTTTGAAATTTTGACAGTTTTGAAGATATCCTATTGAAATTTGGTACAGGAATTTATTAGAGCTTGGTAACGGACATATGCTACCTTTTATCGCGAATAATGTGGTAAAAGGGTGGGGGAGGGATAAGGACTGGATAGTTAGTATCAAAAGGTGAAATTTGGTACTGAGATGGATTAGAGCTCGAAAATGGACATAGGTTACCTTTTATTGCGAAAAAAGGAGTTGAAGGGGTGGAATAGGGCAAGGGTATGTAAGTTTGACAATTTTGAAGATATCTTGATGAAATTGGTATAGAGATGGATTAGAGGTTGGAAATGGACATAGGCTAGAGAAGGGGAATAGGGCTATGGGATTAAAGTTTCTAATTTTTCATTGGCACAAAAAAGGGGATGAATATGGCATAAATAGTGAGAATTTCTTTTAAGATATCCTCATGAAATTTGGTACAAAGGTGAATAAAAGCTTCGGAACGGACATAGTCGAGTAACGAACCAAATATAGAAGCGAGTGGAGAGGCGAGTAGAGATTGTTATAGGGACGAGTGGATAGGCGTGTAAAGATCGAAATTCGAGTAGAGTCGACTACAGGGGCGAGTAGATATTGCGACTAGAGAGCCAAATAGAATGCAGTAAAGGGTTGAGTAGAGAGGCGAATAGGGAGGCGAGTGGAAAGATGAATATAGTGGCGAGTAGAGATCGAATATAGAATTGAGTAGAGGTGCGAGTAGATAGGCGAGTGGGGAGAGTCAAGTAGAGAGGCGAAAAGAGAATCGGATGGATGGGCAAGTAGAGAGGCCAATGAAAAGTGAGAAAAAAGAGTTTAGAGAAGAGTACAAAGTCGAGTAGAGAGGGGAACAGAAGTCAATAGAGAGTCGAGTATAAATTCAAGTATAGAGGCGAGTTGAAAGTCGAGTAGAGTCGAATATAGAGGCGAGTAGAAAGTCGAGAACAGAGGTGAGTACATAGTCGAGGACAAAGTTGAGTAGAGAGGCGAATTTAATGCTCAATAGCGTCGGATCAACACTAAGCGATAACCGACATCCACGCGGGCGGAGCCGCGGGCAACAGCTAGTAAATGAATAAAATTGAGAGAAGACTTCAAAATAACAGGAAAAAGCGCCTATTTTGTTTGTGGTAGCAATCATGTCGTTTTGTTTTCAAAAAATGAATGTCTAGGCGCTTTCTATTAAAATCACTGTATAGTCAAAATTGATAAAATACAACTTAATAATAACATTCTACAGCACGTACATATTAATCAATATATTTTGTGTCCATAAACGCAGTGATTTTTATCAGCCTTAAGTAAGTTTTCTCAGTGGCTCTGGTAGGGAGAATGTTCCCCAGTAAAGCCACAACAGTGGCAAAGAGCGAAAATTTTCAAAATGGATGTCGGTGGAAGATAATTCTTACCTCGATGTAGTTTATCGAATTTAAACATCTCTACCATCTATGCAAAGGGAAGCTGGCATGTATTGAGTTATAAGGACCCCTCGCCACTACCACAAAATATAAATTCGTGTATCAGGATTTCCCAGAATTTCACTACTGTGGGAGCTAAATAGGTGATGAACCGCTATATGTTAAGGCCATAATTTGCGAATTGCATTTTTATGATCTTTTTTTTGTTGGAAAGAGAAGGGTGGTACCTGGTCAAGGGAGTCAGAATCAGATGACGGGATCCAGAGAGTAAGAATGCTGTATCTGTTGCTTTTACATAATTTGAGTATTTGCCTCTAAAATCATGATGTTAAATTGATGATAAAAACTAATAATAAACTAAACAAATGATCAACGATGGATCCGTTAGATACATACTTACAACTCACTATAAACCGACTTCAAGAAACACTCTTAGAACTCGGTGCCAACTTTGTTGAACGTGCCTGAAGTACTATGATGTAATCAATTTATATATGGTTTATCGGGCTATGCACCGACTTCTGTCAGAACAGTTGTAATATCAGTAACTTTTTTTTCAGTGCCTCTTTCTTGTTCCCTTTGTCGGTTTAACTCGTTAAAAATTTATTTATTGGCGATAAAGGTTAGTCCATGTCCGTTCTTAAACTCTAATCCAATTCTGCATAAAATTCCATCAAGACCGGTTCAGTTCAGCGTTTTAGGCGTGAAAGGCAACAGACAAACAGGGTTCCTTACACATTTATAATGTTAGCACAGTCTAACGAACTTTCATACAGAGTTACAGACTCGTTATGCTATGTTATGATATTAGTATGAATTACCCAGGATGTTAAGGATCTGTGGCGTAGCGGTACTGAACGCGGCTGTTACGCAGGAGGCGCGTGTTCGATTCCCGCTCTGTGCAAATATATGTATGCATGGATATGGGTATTTGCATTGGTCTGATCGTGCCTCGGAATGCACGTTAAGCCGTCGGTCTCAGTTACTATACGAACAGCTATGGCATTCGGTGCGGGTAGTTGAAGCCCTCAAAAGTCCAACAACTGGTCTAGTTGCAATGCTTCGATATCGCCTTTGGGTTGTGGAGATTCAGCCAAATCCGCAGTTAGACTGGTAAAAGCGGACCTGGTTCCTGATAATAGGGAGTGAGCCTATTGTCGTATTCCAGGCACTATTGTTGACTTGAGTCATGAATTTGAGGCTGAATCTGGGCTGTATATATCTGTCTAATGTGAATCAGCCCTATATCCCTTAGTCGCCTTGTACGACTCCGCGTGGAAAGAGATGAGGTGGCCCAAATTCTACTACCCCGCGACTGAAGAAGAAGACCCAGGATATCAAAATTTAACGCAATTATAAATAAATAACAGGAAATATAATAATAAGAAAATGTAATAATCGAAATGACAGTTCTTATATATTCTGATGTGAACGAAACATTATCTTGTTTAAAACTGCGTGATCGCCATCTAGTTGTATTTTTGTAACTAAATTGTAGAATTACAAATTTTAATTTATTGATTAAATACGAATTCATACATACAATTGTGTATGTAAAAATAAAGTCTATTTATTCACATAGTTGCTTAGATATGATTAGCTATAAAAAATCTACCATAAAAATAATCTCAAGCAAAAAAGTGACATTATTGCTCACATCTTTGGTTCTACTCAACCGATTGCGATCAAACAAACGTAAGATTTTAAGTCTGAGCAAGCCCTTTCTAATAAAAAAACCGCATCGAAATCCGTTCAGTAGTTTCTGCGTCCATCGCGAACAAACAGACAAACAGACAAACAGACAAGAATTCCAAAAAATACATTTTCGTGTTCAGTATCGTTAATATAACATACTCCAAGTATTTTTTTTTAAATATCTCCAATGTACAGACACGACTACTTTACAATTATATAATAGTATAGATAGATACAGCACTTTCTGATGAATTATTATAATGTGAAGGTCGTCTCAACTCATCTAGAGCGCTGATGGGTCCTCGATTTAAGTATGTTTAGAAAATTAACGGTAAACCAATATGGGTGAGTGTCTTAGAACGCGGCTAAGGGTGGGTCTCCATCTGACAGTAAACATACAGCTCATCGTAAAGTTCCCCCTTGACGGTAATAGGCTCAGAAAAGATTGGTACCCAGCACTGAGAGCCACAGTGCAAACGACCAATCAGGATCGAGTACGTCGGTGCCACAGCGCTCGACCAATCGGAATCGAATGAGTCGATTCCCCGCTCCGACCGTGCCTATAAATACGGCAGTGATTCAAGACTTCGCATCAGTCGCAACTCAGCCGCCGACGAGGCAAGGTCTCCGAAGTCGTCGTCGCCCGGCCCTGCGCCACTGAAGATGTCGACCGCAGTGATCGACGAAACGTCTGGAACGCAAGTTTCACATAGACCACGGCCAAACAGCCCGGAAGCAGTATATTCTACATGCAACGCCGGCCGTGAAAGCCTGAAGACTTATATAGGCTCACCTTTTACTTACGTGGGACTGAAAAAAGCCGCGTGGTTCCCGGCAGAGTAGAATTTGGGCCACCCTTTCTCTTCCCATTTGGTGTCGTACAAGGCGACTAAGGGATACTTCTACATCAGACAGATATGTACAGCCCAGACTCAGCCTCAGATGCATGGCTCGAGTCAACAATAATGCCCGGAATACGGCAATAGGGTCACCCCCTATTACGTGGGACCGAATACAGATTGGTGAAATGTGGGTGTTAATTCACCTCTGCCTAACCATCCGGGGATAAAAACGTGATTATATGTTGAAAGGCTTACTGGGAAATATGTGGGTGTTGATCCTATAACATTATAATTGAAATTGGTACTTACTAATGGCAGTTCCTGCTCAGGTTTTTGATGTAAGCCACCCATGTATATGACTGTTGGTGGCACAGGCCGAATGCCATCAAAAATGGGGTTTACATTCAGAAACAACATATTCACATTATTACTTAGTTCATCTATAGATGGAACATCATTTCCAAAATGTGTCACGAGCATCTTGTGCTCTAATATTTTGTTCCTTTCAAACATTTTATTATATTTGTAGTTATTATATAACTCAGTAAGTTTTTCCCAGGTACTTAAATTGTGAAGTCTTTGTCGTGTCTCAGTTGGGTATAGTAATGGATGGATAGGAGCACCGATGATTGCATAGTTATCAAATGTTGCACCGAAAGAGCTAACCTGAATTACAGGTGCTTTAAAGATATAGGAAAATACAAGAGCGGGTCTCATACACGCTTCTGCAAGAATCAAGTCGAATTTTTGACCTTTGTCTTCTATAATATTTTTTACTTGATTATCTTTGAGCTGGACATCAAGTAATACAATAAGAAATTCCAAAATCATTTTCATTTGCGCTTCTAGATCATCTTTCTTTCCTCTAGATGTGGTCATGGATATTTCTTGCCATAATTTATATGACACATCGTGAACGTCAATTTCTGTCAAATTTGAAGGAGCTTTTTGTTTTTGAAAAACTGGATCTGGTGTAATGACGACAACCTCGTGTCCCCTCCTAGCTAACTCTTGAGTAAACGGTCGAAATACTATTTGATGGCTTATAGATGGAACTGGAAATACAGCTAGAATTCGTGCAGCCTCACTAAAACTTGTCACCAAAAGAAACCACAAAACTGTACAGACTAATAGTGTCATTTTACTACGTTGAATATGAAATGACTAGAACACAATTAGTCGATTGCCTTTTATAAGAGCTAAGATGATATGATATGCGTCATTAAATAGGTCACCAAACATCTTAAATGGATATGTATAATTATAAATATAACTAAAGATAAATATAACAATTGCAGCGGTTCAATGTCCTCAGGTAATTTATCTGGAGCGATAGTGTTATCAGGAAGGAAACGCATATAGATAAACTAAGAAAACAAATTAAATTCTATCTTATAAAATATATATTCTTTGTGTGTTTGTAGGTTTTGAGGCAAAGTAAATATCACATAGTTGGCGAACAAAGCTGGGGTCCAAGTTGAAAGCTTCAGATGCGACTGGGATTAACGCTAGGATGAAGAAAGGAAGCGAAGAAGAGAGATCATTTCTCATATCCTATTTTATTTTGAGTAGTTCTCTGGTGTGTCTCCGGAGTCCAAGGTCCAGTACAATTGATATGGGATCACCTATGAGTTATAAGTATAACCGATTTCAAAAATTATTTTTGCTTTTGGTAAAGTAACCAAATGCAAATAGATTTTTTGAAATCGGTTAACAAACGATCGCAATATGGGACATCAAATGAAAACTATATAAAACATGGAACCAAATAGCACCAATTCCGGATCGAACTAAAAAAAACACGTAATTTGGATAATAAATCTCAAAGTAATCGGTGTACAAGCATACAAACATAGAAAAGATAATTATATATAATTTTTTGGAAGTCAGTTAAAAAAATATAGATCTGCAGTGGAAATATCTAGTGCTATAATACTATAGTGTACTAGCTGTTGCCCGCGGCTTCGCCCGCGTGGATGTCGCTTATCGCGTAGTGTCGTAAATTTTAGCGCAGAGTCGAGCATTGAGAGCTTAATAGATACTCTTCTCGCCTCTCTATTTGACTCTTTACTCGACTTTCTACTTGCCTCTATAATCATCCCTGTTTCACTCTCTACTCGTCTCTACTCAACTCTGTACTGGACTCTCTACTCGCCTCTCCACCTGCCTCCCATTCACTTCTCTAGTAGCCTTTCTACTCGACTCCCTACTACAAATTCAAATTATTTATTTCGCAAAATTGTGCAACGTGATTACATCTTTTGCCGTCAAATTCCGCTTAAAACTAAATTTACCACCGCTTCTTAGGCGCCAGTGGAGCAACAAACTCCATTGCAGCATTTTGAAATGTCAAAATACGAAGATTGATTGCTTAAGACTAAATATGAACGAATGTACACGTTTATTTTGTCTAGCATCAAGAACATTAAAAAACATTTAAAAAACTTGCCTATCCACTCGCCACTCTACTCGACTTTCTAACTTGCATTTCTATTCTACTCTCTGCTCCCATCTCTGCCCCTAACCTTGTTTCTTCCCAGTTGTCTCTCTTTTCTACTCCACTATACCTTTTGCCAAGCTCTTATGGGTCTATCTATTTCATCAGGATTTATTCATTGATGAATTTTCACTCAAAAGGAAGTTCGCAATTCGTTGAATGATAAACGGAATTTTGTAATTCTTATGGTGTTGGATAGCGTATACTTTCAGAAGGATCCCATATCGAAGAAGTCCGGTATCTGATGCCGAGATCCTATCCATTTATTTACCCGTCCATCTTCGTATCAGGGATGGTCGGTCTTGATACATTACGACTTAGGCTGGAGTTAGCGCACGTCATGTACTATTATTTGCATTTAAATTTTAAAATGGATAACCCTTCGGGTCGTGAATGTATCCACTTCTATGTGCCGGAAAAGTACACGCGTGGCGCTGGACGGCGACAGCATTAGCTCTGGACTTGTCCACCAGCTTGGCGTTTTTTGGTATAGAGTAGCCCTACTTACAGCTGTGCGATACCTGAATGCCTTTTTGAAAAATAATCCAGATGCGGACATATTCTATGTCTTTGGTATAACTGTGACAAAATATTTATGTAACTTATAGTATTTGTATGCCTAAAATGTAACGTACTAATAATTAATGAATAAATGAAATAACCTGAGAGAAAACTTCAAAATTACAGGACAAAGCGCCTACTTTGTTTGTGGTAGCAATCATGTTGTTTCGTTTTCAAAAAATGAATGTCTAGGCGCTTTCTATTAAAAGTACAGTTTTGTAACAATTGATAAAATACAACTTAATAATAACACTTTACAGCACGTGCATATTAATCAATTTACATTGAGTAAATTAGTGCAATTACATTTATCAGCCTTAAGTACGTTTTCTCAGTGGCTCTGGTAGGGAGAATGTTCCCCAGTAAAGCCGTTACAGTGGCAAAGTGTGTGAACGCGGTTGCTACGCAGGAGGCGCGGGTTCAATCCCCGCTCAGTGCAAATATTTGTATGCATGAATATGGGTATTTGTATTGGTCTGATCATGCCTCGGAGAGCATGTTAAGACGTCGTCGGTCCCGGTTGTCATACAGACATCTATGGCAGTCGTTACGGGTAGTTGAGGCCCTCAAAAATCCAACAACTGGTCTAGCTGCAATGCTTCTATATCACCTTTGGGTTGTGGAGGTCAGATGGTAGTCGCTTCACAGAAAATATCGTAGTTTTGCCAAATCCGCAGTTAGACTGGTAAAAAGCTGACCCTAAAGCTTCGGATGCGACTGGGATTGACGCTAGGATGAAGAAGATTGGCAAAGGGTGAAAATTTTCTAAATGGAAGTCGGTGGAAGATAGTTCTTACCTCGATGTAGTTTATCGAATTTAAACGTCTCTACCATCTATGCAAAGGGAAGCCGGTAGGAATTGAGTTATAGGGACCCATCGCCACTACCACAAAATATGAATTCATGTATCAGGATTTCTCAGAATTCTATTACTATGGGAATGATGTAATTAATTTATATATGGTTTCTCGGGCTATGCACCGACTTCTACCAGAACAGCTGTAATACCAGTTACTTTTGTTCAGTGCCTCTTCTTTGTTCCCTTAGTCCTTAATCGGTTTAACTCGTTAACATTTTATTTATTGGCTATAAAGGTTAGCCCATGTCCTTTCTTAAACTCTAATCAAATTTCATCAACATCGGTTCAGTTCAGCGTTTAAAGCGTGAAAGGCAACGGACAGATAGACAGGGTTCCTTTTACATTTATAATGTTAGCACAGTCTAACAACTTTCATACAGAGTTTCAGACGCTTAGCGGTACTGAACGCGGCTGCTACGCAGGATGTGCGTGTTCGATTCCCGCTCAGTGCAAATATTTGTATGCATGAATATGGATATTTGCAT
The DNA here is from genome assembly GCA_949126895.1 of Eilema caniola. Lineage (NCBI taxonomy): Eukaryota > Metazoa > Arthropoda > Insecta > Lepidoptera > Erebidae > Eilema > Eilema caniola. The sequence goes on along the minus strand of OX421460.1, from coordinate 5,330,591 downwards.
TGGTCTGGTCGTGCCTCGGAAATCACGTTAAGCCGTCGGTCTCAGTTGCCATACGAACAGCTATTGTATGGCAGTCGTTACGGGTAGTTGAAGCCCTCAAAAGTCCAACAACTGGTCCAGATGCAATTCTTCGATATCGCCTGTGTGGGTTGTGGAGGTCAGATGGTAGTCGACTCACGGGAAATTTCAAAGGTTCAGCCAAATTCGCAGTTAGACTGGTAAAAGCGGATCCTTGCCTTGAAGGTAAAAAGCTTCGGATGCGACTGCGATTAATGCTTGCTAGGATGAAGAAGAAGACTCAGGATATTAAATGAAATTGTGAAAATTCGAAACATTTTTTAGGAATCGAAATGATAGCTCTTATATATTCTATTGTGCACGAAACTATACCTTGTTTAAAAATGCGTGATCGCCATCTAGTTGTATTTTTGTAACTAAATAATAAAATCTCAAATTTTAATTAATTGATTAAATACGAATCTGTATGCACAATTGTGTATGTAAAAATAAAGTCTATTTATTTACATAGTTGCTTAGATATAATAAGCTATAAAAAATATACCATAAAAATAATCTCAAGTAAAAAAGCGACATTATTGCTCACATCTCTGGTTCTACTCAACCGATTGTGATCAAACAAACGTAAGATTTTAAGTTGGAGCAAGCCCTTTCTAACAAAAAAAACCGCATCGTAATCCGTTCAGTAGTTTTTGCGTCCATCGCGAACAAACAGACAAACAGACAAACAGACAGGATTTCCAAAAAATATATTTTCGTGTTCAGTATCGTTAATATAACATAACCCAAGTATTTTTTTATAAATATCTTCAATGTACAGACACGACCACTTTACAATTATATAATAGTATAGATAGATAGATAGATACGAATGTAGACAATTATGAGATAGGTCTATGTCCAGTAGCAGACTGCTTTGACACGTAATACAGAAAAATTTAAATGTATTTGTATATAACATGAACGCAATAAAATTACAATTACAATAATAATATAACAATATTCAGATATTGATACAAGTTATCCCTTAAAATTATATTGTTAAATCAATGTGCGAAGTACGTTTCATTGCAATTAAAAAATATATGCAAACAACATTTTTTATACTATAATATTCAGCTCAAACATAAATATGCAATTATAAGACTACTATTTTGTTAAGCTATAATATTATTTAGTAAACAGTGTGTCGACTGGTAGAAGGCGTTTAGTGTTAAACTTATGGTTAAAATGCGCAGCTACATGCAGCTACATAGTCCCGACTTAGCACCCTGTGATTTCTGTATTTTCTCCAAAATCAAAGATTTGATGAGAGGTTTCACTTTCATCAACTCCGAAGAGGCAGTGATAGCGTTCCATCAGCACTTAGAAATCATGGCTTCAGATCTGTGTTTAAAAAAAAGGTTCGCTCACATGAAAAAAAGTTTAAAATGTAAAGGAGAGTATTTTGAAAAGCAGTAGTGTATTCCTTGTGTAATCGACTCTGTATTTGTGAACTCTGGTGTAATTTCCGACATATCTAACATATATATTCAATGAAATGCGTAAACAATAAAATTTGACAATTTTTTATTAGGTAACTTCTCAAGCTCGTTTAGTTTTGGTTTAAATTAGATATCTTTTTAAAACCTATTTACATATCAACCCAACAGATATTGACAATGCAGATATGACTGGCAAAGTCATTGCTAATAACGTTAAAACTAGTTCTAGCTCGAGGTATTGACTCTAGGTAATATTGGCTCCAGGTGCTCGGAGAAGTTTCGTTCCTCCGTGCCGCAATAAGTAGTCTACCCACCATATGGCACGCCCCATTGACTTCATCGGCTCGTTGCGCATCAGCTCACGGATTCGCACTACATTTTTTTGATAGCTGAAATCAAATTATCTAAATTTACTTCCTAGAATAGAATAAAACAATATAATTATGACTGTATGGGATTGTAAAATATTAATATGTTTCCGGCTGTTATAAACGAAATAATAATACGTCAATCCCACACATTGATGATTCTACTGCTAGAAACTAATTATCACTGGTAACTTTTAAACTCTCGTGTTTCATGATACACAATGATCAAACAGTCATTTTAAATTGGAGACGTTTTGCTCTCAGAGCGTTGTATACTGCAGTCGATAGGCATCCAAGTCCATTTTGCTTTCTAAGCCTCATGATCCATAATGAAATGATCATAACATGATCACATTAATTTCCGTTAAAATTATTAAATTGCAACTGGTCTAGGAGAGCTGTTGCTGCGAGAGGTTCTTAATTTAAATTTTGGCCATTACTCTACTAGCCTATTCCTTAATCAATCAATTTAAGTTGGGGGAGTAAACAGGCATACCTGTGATTTCGGCAATTTTTTTTTATTAAAAATCATCTTTTTATCTTCCTACCCTCATCAAATGGTTAGTCAGTCTCACCTGCTATCCTTAATGACAGTGTCTATTGCATTCTTCTATTCTTCTTCAGTAAGCGTCCCCAAATTCAGCCCAACTCCAATGTTGTGATAAACATTTTTTCAACATTAAACCACTGGTCACCAAACATTGGTATACCAACCAGTGGTACTCCAGCTGCAATAGCCTCATCTGTTGATTGCAGGCCGCCTTGTGTTATAAAAAGCTTGACGTTTGGATGTTCTGAAATAATATAAACAATAAAAACTCCCTAGGTAACTATAAACATTGGTGATCATTTTTTAAATTGTATTTGAATATCAGCGTGAAATATGTGTTATGTCTAAGTAAGCTAATGCAATATTGTTTTTTTTAAACTACCAATGTGTGCATGTTATGTATTGTATGTATAATATATGTCAACTTATACAAAAGTGATAGCTTTTTTACGCCGCATTAGCGAGTGACAAAATTGCATCTATAGTTTGTATACAGGGTGTATTTTTGAAACGGGGCAGTAAGGGCAAGTACCTTAACCGTTGCAGTTACAGCAAAACGTTCTTAGAAGACCTTCCCTAACTTTTTTACATATTTTGAACTGCATTCACAGATTTTGTAAAAAACTTACAGTTGGCAAAAAAAAATGCAAAAAGTCCAAAAATTTTTTTTTATGCCAATCGATTCTATTTCATGTGGGGATCAAAAAACTCTATGAGACCATTTTAGCTTTCAGTCTAGGAAAGACAGAAATCGCCAAAAACGTTTCCCATACATTTCGGCAACAGAAACAAATTTCTACGATGGTCTAACTTTTTGTTATGGCCAGGAAGTGGGTAGAATTGACTGTAAAGTAAATAAAAAGAATTTTTACCCTCAAATTTCGAATTTGATTCGAAAATCTGTGTGTTATTCTTAGTTTCAGCTGAGAAACTTCGTATGAGTTATTAATTAAGGATTTTCGCCAAAATGTCTTCTAATCGTGAAAAAATTGACTTATTAGAAGCGTATTTTGTCAATAATCGAAATGCGGGAGCTGCATTAGTGTGGTACCGCAATAAGTATCCGTTGCGGCATGTGCCAACAAGAAAGGTTATTACAAATCTTTTGAAAAACCTGGAATTGCAGGGTTCTTTCAAAAGAAAGCGGCAGCCTCGTGTGGACATGGACACGGAGATTGCGGTTCTAACTTATGTAGAAGCATATCCAGAGGTATCGTCCAGGCAAGTCGCCCTTGAAGTAGGTGTATCCCACTCCCTTGTGATAAAGATATGGAAGAAATACGGCTACAAGTGCTATCGATATGGGCGCATAGTTCAAGTGTTACATCCGGGTGATGATGTTCGAAGGCTTACTTTTTGCAGATGGCTAAGAGGAAAAATAAGCAGAGATCATGAATTTTTAAATTACATACTGTGGTCAGACGAAACGAATTTTTCCAATAACGGTATGTACAACAGAAAAAATCACCACTATTGGTCCAAAGAAAATCCACTAAGAGTTACGGCAAGTCATAATCAGGTTCGCTTCTCATTCAACTGTTGGTGTGGTATAATGTCCAATCGAGTCATAATGGTGGAATTTTATGAAGGGAAACTGAATTCTGCCATGTATAATGAAGTCATTTGAAAACGAGATGGACGAATGGCCCCTGTCGAAATTGCGAAAAGTTCATTTTCAACAAGATGGTGCTCCGCCACATAACAGTCACCTTTCACGTTCCAATTTGAGCCGCCTATTCGGTACACAGTGGATAGGTACACATGGTCCAACACAGTGGCCACCTCGTAGCCCCGATCTAACACCACTTGATTTTTTTTTATGGGGCTTCGTGAAAAACGAGGTGTATAAGACGACGTACGCCAGTGTTCAAGAGCTCAAGGATGCATTAATGACCATTTTACGTAATATTCATCCCAGAACATTATTAGCCGCCATTCGTTCAGTGCAAAAAAGGATAGACTTATGTATTCGTGAAAATGGAAATCATTTTGAGCAATTTATTTCATAAACCAATTTCTTAAATGTTTAAATGATTTTTTTTATTTAAAAAAGTTCAAAAGTTTACCTGACCTATGAGTTTCGAGTTGATTTATCATATTTCCGTACGAAATGTATGGGAAAGGTCTTTGGCGATTTCTGTCTTTTCTAGTACTGAAAGCTAAAATGGTCCCATAGAGTTTTTTGATCCCCACATGAAATAGAATCGATTGGCATAAAAAAAAAAAAATTGAACTTTTTGCATTTTTTTTGCTAATTGTAAGTTTTTTACAAAATCTGTGAATGCAGTTCAAAATGTCCCAAAAAGTTAAGGAAGGTCTTTTAAGAACGTTTTGCTGTAACTGCAACGGTTAAGGTACTTGCCCTTACTGCCCCGTTTCAAAAATACACCCTGTATAGTCTTAGCTTATATTATTTCAGAATCTTACGTGTTTTTAGTAATGTATACTGCAAGGCCTGCATGCTTCTAGTTAAATACCTATATTCTATGCTCTATAACATTGTTTGCGAGATAGTAACATTGTAATTAAAAATAACAAGTTTCTGTCTTCCTGCAATCCCAGTACTTTAAGTGACGCGTGAAAAAACATCTATTAAAGCCATTTAACTTATGAACACCATTTTACTATTCTTCATGCATACAAAAAAGTAGCCTTCATTCTTCATTATGTGTTTCATTTACTTTCTTTTTACGATTTGGCGGGGTGATCTCATATTGACATTTAAAACAATTAACAAAATTTCTTCGCGTTTTTTTTATAAAGTCGTAAGAACTTAAGCGCAATACACATTGAGCCCGCCGGGCCGCCGACATATGTCGGCAACTTTTTGTCGGCGGTCTAGTTGGCGGCTTCACTTGTTACAAGTCGGAAAATTTTGTCGGCGGCTTAAGATGAGAAATTTATTTGGCAGTCAGTGATTGCTGCGTGTCGAAAAAGGTTGTGTGGTTGTGTCATATAATTTTGGTGGTGTATCTTCGGTAATTCAGTAAATAGAAATAATCTTAAAAATGGACGATCTGTTGATAGCAGCTTGTGGAATGCTTATTGCTGGATCGCTTCAAAGAGAACGAAGCTGTTGGGTTAGACCTAGTTTACTGAGTCGCAATTGTTATAGCAATCATGATAGATTAAGAGATTTGAAAGCAGATGACTTGATTGTAAAAAATCCTATACATTTTAAAACATTCATGAAATTAACCAATACCGACTTTGAATATTTATTGAATATTGTTGGGCCGAGAATAGTTAAAAAAGATACAAATTGCAGAATTGCAATTTCGCCACAAGACAGATTAGCAATAACATTAAAATACCTGAGTACGGGCGAATCATTCATTAGTCTTTGTGACGTGTTCAAAGTATCTCCTCAAATTATTTCATACATTATCCCAGAAGTATGCCAAGCTATAATCGATGGCCTTTCGGAGTACGTAAAGGTAAAATTAAATGTTTATCTTTTTTAAATATATGTAAATGTTCATAACTATAAATTTTAAATACATATTTATTTTTTGTGCTGTTTGATTTATTTCGAAGTGTAATTTAGTTAATATTTTTATTTTAGATTCCGAGAACTTCAAACGAATGGAAAAAAGTTGCAGATAGATATCTGGATAGATGGAATGTTCCTAATTGCCTTGGATCAATGGACGGAAAACACGTAAAAATTCAATGTCCACCAAGAAGTGGAAGTGAATATTTTAATTATAAAACTAATTTCAGTATTGTACTATTTGCATTAGTGGATGCAGATTACAAGTTTTTATACACTAATGTGGGATGTCAGGGTCGCATTTCAGACGGCGGTGTTTTTAATAACTCTGCGTTATGCAGAATGTTAAATAACAATTCTTGAAATTTGCCGGACAACCAACCTCTACCTAGAAATGTACCAGTGCCATATTTTTTTTTGAGTGATGATGCTTTTGCACAAACCCACATTATAAAACCTTACGATGGTAATCACACAAAAAGATCTCCAAAAAGAGTTTTCAATTATCGTATATGTCGAGGACGAAGAGTAGTTTAAAATGTGTTTGGGCAGTTAACCAGCAAATTTCAAATATTCAAGAGACCTATCCAGCTATGTCCACAAAAAACTGCTATTGTGACATTGGCCTGTGTATATTTGTTCAATTATATAAAAAAAAATATACAGCGAAATGAATATGATTCTGAAAATGATAACGGAGAAATCATACCAGGTGAATGGCGCACAGTAACTCCTGAAAATAATTGTTTTGTTGCCTTGCCAAGAGATGTCAATACAAATCTGTGTCCTGAAGATACAAGGAACGAGTTGATGGAATATTTTCTCTCCGATGTCGGAAGCTTAGAATGGCAGTATGATCAATGATCAATTTAATCAAAATCTAAATTTAAAGATTTAATAAAAAACATAATAATTATAGTTAAATTTTAATTTGTGTTTACAATTAGTGACTCTTACTTAATCATAACATTTCAAAAGACAGATTTATTTCTTGACTACTTTTCTCATGCTAAGCTTTATTTATTTCAAATTATAACAGTATAATAAAGATCAAGAAAGAAAATTATTTTTCATTTAGGGATTTAAAAACGTTCTCTATATCTTGGCTGCTTATACGTTCACTATTAGAACTTTCATCAAGCTCTACTGGTACCGAAGATTCAAGTTCAGGAAGTTGCGGATGAGGGCTTATGTTGATGGGATATAGAGATGAAGGGTTTGTATTTGGCTGATTATCAGAATTTGTGGTGGTAGAATGCTGATGATCCGGGCTCGTTATAGTAGAATATACAGATGGTGAGCGGTTAGAAGGATATGCATTTGGCTGATCATTTGGAGAACCTGTATAGTACCCTGGATGACTACGGGAGCTAGAGGGTCTTCCGTAATCTGCATACATATCTGTCTGATATCCAATTTCGGTTTAAAAATAATGTTATTAATTCGATGTTTGACTATTGCATTTGTTGATTTACCCATTTTTCTGTTTTGCTGCAATATATTCTCCAAAAAGAGTGTCTTCATCTTTTTCTTGTATTTGATTTTGTCGATCTGAGACGGATTTCATAATATTCAGAGCTTGTGAAATCATTTCATTGTTTAGATTTTTTCTGGGACGTTTAATTGTGTCATCGGCAAATGAATGAGATGAATCATTTTGCTGGGGTTGTACAACACTGCTCTCGTTTGATGTCTCCTGAAATTAAAATATTTTTAATCTGTTATATTGTGTTACAATAGAAAGTAAAGATAAATAATTCAGTCAAGATTTAAATCGGATGTATACAGGGTTATTTTATGAACAGTGAGCATACGTAAAATATTGTATCAGTGTCGATAATGATATTTTTATTTCATTCCCTTTAAAATATCATAAAGCACAGTGACCTTGTGGAAGTAACAAACAAGGACATTTGTTTTTTTGTTGTCACAAAATGGCGTCATTAGTGTCATTTCGTTATAACCAAAAAAAGGCCAGTGTTGTATGAAAATATGAAATTTTGAAAATTTATTATAGAAAATTTACGAATCTCCGCAGGTTGAAACTTTGTGAAATCGTTTAATTACTAGACATCTCTCCCCCAAAAAATCACCGACTCCCAGCTCGACGGTCCATAAAGTACAGTTTAGCCGTAAAAACCCTAATAAAAAAGGAGGCGGAGCTTAGCCAGGGGCGGGGGAGAACTAAAAAAACACGTTTTGTCTTAAATTCGATAAACAATATGTACATTTAAATAACCCTGTATATGTATATTATTTACATTTAACACTATGGTGGGTCAGTAACTTTTGAACTTGTTCTGTTCTGTACCAAAAAAAAATGATAAAAATAATAAATGCATTTATACTTACAGAATCGATCGTGCCAGTAGGAGTATTCTTGTTTTGCAAAAAACTAAATGATTTATATGCAAACCACTTGCTTTGATAAACACAATCTGTACCGATACCCGACTTTTTTGAGTCAGTCACTTTTTTCTCTCTCTCTGTAATACTGACTTGTCAAGTTTTTAATTTTTCGTTCTATTTCTGATACATTTGTATTAAAATGGTTTGCTATTTCATTCAATGAGTCGAAACGCTTTGGTCGACTTTTATGATATGGGTGTTTTGGATTCCACAATTCCTCCTTCTCATGATAAAGATTAATTAACGTAAGACATTTTTCGTCGTCCCACTCCATGTCGGGAAAAAAATACAATCACGTTACTACAGGTCAAGCGCTGGGCAACTGAGCGCAGGTGTACCCAAGCCGCCAACATGTCGGCGGGTAACACGCGCAGGCGCATGTTGCCGACATGATTCTTTTCATACAGGCCGCCGGGTTGTGTCGCCGGGCTTTGTCGGCGGCCCGGCGGGCTCAATGTGTATTGCGCTTTAAAGTCAGACTGCGGTAACCACTTTAATGTTTTAATATTGCAGTGCGTCCCGGTAATTCGTGTGTGGTCCACTTGTACAGAACATCGTATGGTACTTGAGATAATACTTTCACAAGGGTTTGAATTTTTTCCACTGGCAATAGAGAAGGGTCCAAAACTTACGTATATAACACCTTTTTTGCAGGAATCTAAATAAGTTTTTAAATCCTGAAACAGATAAGAATGCATTTAAATTTTCAAATGAGTGTGAATCCTACAGACCTCTTTATTAAATATATATTATTAGTTGAAGTATATATTAATAGCTAAAGTTATATATTAACTCATACAGAAGTTGACATTTCTTGTAAATGTAGAATTTTGGGGTTTCAAAATTTTGCTAGGAAGTTATTTTGACAATATAATTACGAATATACTTAGTTGTGTTTTTGTTGGTTGTAAAAAAAGTCACTGGCAGTACCTGTACGGCAACTAAATTATGTTTTTTGCCACTAATTGGCAAAAAATAATAAGCACTCATGTACAGACCTCCACCATGCTCTTCGTTTTCATTGTGTTAGTTGGTCCATATTATCTGGACTACTCCCTTTTTCTTACCATCCAGCAGGATGTAGTCAGTTGTGCTACTGCACAGTAGGATTCCATTGATACTGAGGAAAAAAACACTATGAGATAAATTTATCCTGAATTGCTGATCATCATTGTTATGTGATTCCACAAAGATTAGCTTAATGCATTTCGTTTGTTGTTAAAATACATTTAAGCGCTGCCCACAACCTATTCAATTAGCTGAGCGTAAAGATTTATGTCATTTAATTTTAACTAAGAACTTTTTAAAGAATTACTATAGTTTAGGATTAAAAATAGTTTTAAATATTCTCAACTTTCAAAATTAACTTAATTATAACTTTCATAAATTAATATGTTATTGTTGTGTATGTTAATATGTTCACTTCACAGTTATTGAACCTCTACATCTTCTAATTGTGCATTGAATATTCGAGTCAGTGCTTGTACCATTGCTTCCACTTGTGATTTAAAATCACACGTCACACACATCATGAACATCAATTTCGGTTAGGTTAGGTTATTATAACCACAGCTTCGTGGCCACGTTTTACAAGTTCAAGAACTAAAGAACGGAACACTACTTGATGACTAATAGAAGGCATAGGGAACACTGCGAGAATTCGCGCTGCTTTTTTTTGACTTACTAATAAATACACCAGTATAAAATAAACGTTCATTGTAGTGTAAGAACTATTGCAACTAAATTATCGCACTTGTTAATATGACTGGTTAGTTCAGTACTATCATCTTTGTCGTTGCCAACAATAAACAAGAGTAGGTACAAAACATGGTTTAGAATCTTCATAGGATCAGCTTTGTATCTTACCTAAGTATCTACACCAGTCACGCTCTTTCTCTTTTTTTTTTTCATTATATATTAAAATGTTTAAGTGTAAAGTAGAATCATTTTAAAAGGTACGGTAGAAGAAAAAATGTATTTGAAGTAATACGTAATAACTTGCGTTTGGATGTAAAAGACTAGGTATATTTCTAAGAGAACACAGTCAACTCGTTTTGTTCAAAACTATGGAAACCTTCCCATCGACAGAACTATCATATATTAGCATTAAGTGTTCTTTATATTCTAATCGCATTAATTATCATCGTTAACGATTATAAAACCCATATGATGGTCAGATTTCCAGGAACTTTGAATCCACTCATAAAAATAATAGTAGTTTATGATACTGTTGCATAATAAGGGTTCTTATAACACGAGTGTGTTTTAAAAAAACGAGCCGTAGGCGAGTTTTTTTATATTATCACACGAGTGTTATAAGACCAAGTTATGTACAGTGTCATACACTACTTTATCTACTCTCATACTATAATACATAAACTAATTTATTTTATAAACAAAACCAAACTTTGTTTAATATAAATGTAAAATAAAAAAGTTGACGCTAAGCCAAGGCCGCAAACATCGATTGCGCATGCGCGTTACTTTTTTTTTTCTTCCGAATTGGCCGTTTTTTTTAAAGTAGAGGTTCAGTCCAGATGGAGATTGTATAGGTGTATCAAAATCAAAAAATCAAAATCAAAAAATCATTTATTCCATAAAAATATTAAATTTGTTTGGAATCGTCATTATTTTTTTCCCCTACCGTGCAGTGCGTGACATGGCAACTACTGAGAAACACTGCCAAAAAACTCAGTAGGAATCCTTTTTTAAAAAAACGTCGTCATGTATGTACAATCATTTTCTTGTGTTGACTTAGAGCTACTTAATCCCAAGCATTTTTATCATTCAAATAGTCTGAAATATTATAATATGCTCTGCTACACAATTTGGCCTTAATTGTTGTTTTAAATTTATTTATGGACAATGTTCTAATTTCATTGGGAAGTTTATTGTAGAATCTAATACATTGCCCCATAAAAGAGTTGCTTATTTTTTGGAGACGAGTAGTATGTAACACAAGATTACCTTTATGTCTAGTATTTATACCATGTATATCACTCTTTTTAGTAAAGGAGTCTATATTTTTATGCACATAAAGTAAATTTTCATAAATAAATTGCGAAATAACCGTAAGAATGTTTATTTCTTTGAACTTTTCTCTTAGAGACATTCTAGGACCAAGTTGGTATATTGCTCTTACAGCTCTCTTTTGCAATACAAAGATGGTATTAATGTCCGCAGAATTACCCCAGAGAAGAATTCCATATGACATAACACTATGGAAATAACTAAAATAAACTATTCTAGCTGTCTCAATATCAGTAAGCCGTCTAATTGTTTTTACTGCATATGCTGCAGAACTTAATTTGCCTGATAATTTTTCAATCTGCGGTCCCCACTGCAGTTTTGAGTCAATAGTGATTCCCAAAAATACAGCAGTCCCCACAGGGTCCAACCCAGATCCATTAAGTTGTACATTGGTAGCTACCTGCCTTACATTAGGTGTCGAGAATTTGATTACTTTAGTTTTTTTATCATTCAAAAGAAGATTATTAACATTAAACCAATGAACAACCTTTGAGAGTGCACTGTTAACTTTGTCATAATTGTGTAATTGTCTATTAATTTTAAACGTCAAGGAAGTATCATCTGCGAACAATACAATCTCATGCTTATCCCCTACATAGTAAGGTAAGTCATTTATGTATATTAAAAACAGAAATGGACCAAGGATTGACCCCTGCGGAACGCCCATTACAACTGGGCTTCCTGCAGATCGTTTACCTTTTACTTCGACCCTCTGAACCCTATTACACAAGTAAGAAGTCAGAAGATCGAGAGCCCTGTTTCTGATACCATAGTGGTGTAGTTTTCTGACAAGAGTCTCATGGTGAACACAATCGAATGCCTTAGATAAGTCGCAGAAAACACCCAAAGCATCCTGCGAATCCTCCCAAGCCTCAAAAATACTTTTTAGTAAATTAACCCCTGCATCTATGGTTGAACAACCCCTCGTGAATCCAAACTGTTTCCTGTGAAGTAAATTATGTACATTAAAGTGACTAAGCAACTGGCCAAGCATAAGCTTTTCAAAGATCTTACTTAGAGTAGGTAGAACGGAAACAGGCCGAAAGTTAGAGGGGTCTCCAGTATCACCAGTTTTAAATAATGGAATTATCTTACTATGTTTCATCAAGTCAGGAAACACACCAGATGCGACACAGCAATTGAATACAGCTGCCAGGTATGGAGCTATTACAGTAATAATATGTGAAATAGTTTTAACAGATAAACCCCATAAATCTTTTGTGTTCTTCATATTAATTGATTTAAAGGCATTTGAAACATCTCTAGGGCTAACAGCTGAAAATTCAAACTCTGTGCCGCACTCATTCACGCCGTGCTTAAGAAGCTGCTCGGCAGTTTTAGAACAAGACGAAAGGTTTCTTGTAACGACAATTGGAATGTTGGAAAAAAAATTTTCAAATTCAGTTGCAACCTCAAAGTCTTCTTTAATATCAATATTATTTATTTTTAGGTGAAAATCCTGACTACGTACTTTCGTTCTACCGGTCTCACTATTTATGACATTCCAAGTTGTCTTAATAACATTATTTGAACATTTTATTTTATTTTTTAAATACATTGATTTTGCTCCGAGACAGGCTTGTCTAAATTCATTTAATTTAACTACTTTACTAACATAATTGTTAGTGTCTATAAAATGGAATTTCTCCTTGTTATTGATACATAATGTATGCAATGTCATATTCAGCTTATATCTAAGAATATTTTCTTCCTGTGACAAACCATCGCTATAAGGGAATGTGAACATTACAATATTTTCTATGTTTAATGTATTTAAACTATTTAGATACTTAATAAGAGAAGATTTGTTCAAATTACCCCTATTTCCTATAAATATGATTAATGTTTTATTATTAGACGTATATTCATGCTCAATAGCACTTTTTACAATATGGTGGTGAGAGGCACCGGGCATACAATAGTTGATTGTTGAATGTCCCATTTCAGATAGTAAACACCCTAAATTTTTGCCAATTTCATCACTAAATATTATTATCTCCTGCTTAAAATCTAATTTTACATTTTTTGTTTTATTTATCAATAAATCAGGAGAATCACTTTCCAAACATGAACTCTCAATTGACCGTTCTTCGCTCAAAAGCTTACACTGAGAAATATTGCATGAATTATACTGTTCATTATTATAAATACTTAAGTCAATTACTTTATTCATAGCCAGAATGTGCTCCTGCAGTTGTTTTTCTGAAAGCTCATACTTTTTAGTTATTGAACGGAGAGTGTCTTCAAGCTCAATGATTGTAGATTGCTGAGTTTGCATATCAGAGGTATGTTTTAATGTTATGTTATGTACCCTCATTGAATATGCTTGTAGTTTCTGTCTTAATTGCAATCTCTCCCTATTATGCCTTTCATACTTAAAGGAAAATTTATGTTTTTTAATTAATTTTTGAGATTTTCTAATAAATTTGTTAATTTTAATATACGTTTTTAATTTATTGACAGTTGGCATATATCTTGTAACAGAAACCATAGAAGTGTCTCTGTCTATCAATTCATCATAAAGGGTCTGATTTGCAGTAGCAATAAACTGATGTTCTGATGTTTCTAGCTGTGATTTTAACAATGATATTTCATTATTTGCCTCATGTAGTTCTTGTTCTAACCTATGAAACTTTTGCAAACCAAAGTCATACTCTATGCTACATTGATCAAACCCATCTATGACAAACTGCAGCCTATTCTGAGCATCAATGGCATCTCTATATTGAATATGTAAGTGTGCCAATTCGTTTTTTAAGGATTTGATTTGCTCTGATGCTTCTAACAAAACCCTTTCGCTGTCCTCTAGCTCACTACTGTACTGGCTACACAACTGCTTTGAGGCCTGGAGTTCTTTAAGGACCTTTTGGAATTTTTCCTTTGCCTGGCGCGCCAAGGTCCCACGAGTAGTAATGCCAGCCATTGTTAAATGATATTAATATAATAACAAGCCAGAGAAATCGCGTAACCAGTCAACTTAGGTCTGAGGTTAGCCGGGTATATTTACGTATTAACCAGTGTTATACTATTTTTAGAGATTATAAAATCAAAATACCATATATTACTTTAGATACTATGAAGAAAAAAAGCAAGTTTAACGTGAAATTGTGAATAATTACAGATATTTTTACCTTACAAAAAGAAGTCAAAGTACCGGCAACTGTCATAAATATTATACTGTACTTACGGCAATTTCACCTCACAAAACACAAAATTAATACGCAAACTACCTAATTACACTTTTATTTGATGATTAATTGGCAATTGGGCTTAGATTAATTGGTTAAATTAATTAAAAATCAAATTAAATTTGGGACGATTCAAAATCAGCTGTTAGCGATAGTGTTGCCACACGAAAAATTATATCGTTATGATTAAAAGTTATTTAATGATATAGGTGTCCATACAAGACCTGTATCGTAATAAAACTGTTTTTTGGCCTGTGCGTAATGTTTGTCATAAGAGTTCTGATTTCAATTTTATAATCTTTGTATTATAGTATCAGAGTAGATAAATATACTATATTATTATTTGAATATGCTATAATGACTGCAAACAAGTAGGACTGGTTTTTTTACTGGGTAATTAGGTACTTCACCAGACAGACAGCTCAAAATCATACCTTTTTTTTAATATAGCAAGGTTTTTTACAAAAATATCGCACGAGAGTCGTAGAAATTTTCTGGCGTCTTTTCACAAATTTCGACCGGGTGAGTACCACCGTGCACTATTGCGAAAAACCCTCCAGAGTAATCTAATCTCGGTTGCATTGCGTTCAGGGGTCAGCAAGTACATAGCCGGGCAGGGGTCGCAGCACAAGTGGGACCGGTGGGTCTTAGCGTGGTCTAGTGGGGGGTGGCGCGGGGCGACGCGCTGCACAGGGAGATCTGTAGAAACGGTGGTGCCGCTGGCCACCCACGGCACGGTACTATACAGGGGCCCAACCAGGACTAACCACCTTGGGAGGCTCTCCACCAGGTCGCGCATAATCCCGATATGGCTCGTCGTGCTGGTTGGTGACCGGACGAGGGAGTCCGCGACCATACTCGGGGGGTACGGGGCCCTTCGGTTCGGTGCGTCGGCTATCGCCATACAAATGGACAAAACCAATATCCCACACTTTGTCAGGCGGTGCTGCGACAACAATCGCCTCTTTTTTCACGCCTTCCCTCCCTTCGTCCTTATGGCAGCGAACAACAACAGTAGATTGGTCTACACATCGGCAAGAAACTCTCCCTAGGGCTCGGTATTTGAGGTGGAGTCCAAGAACATCTGTAGGCTCCATTCAAACCTCAACGCCGTCCAACACCTGGAGACGGCGAAACCAGCAATGCTGTTTCTTACGGAGACACAAATACGCCACCCTGTTGACACAACCTACTTGCTCTACCCCGGCTATGTCATATAGGAGAATTTCCGCGTAAAGGCCGGGGTGTGCGAGTTTGTTAGGGCGGATGTTTGTTGTCGCCGTTTGCGCTGCCTAGAGGACCCATCCTTCTCAACCCTTTGAGTACACATAGACCATGGTTCTACGAGTCAGATCTATGTGTGCCTCTACCGCTCCGATACAGGAGATGCCGAACTAGTGTTTTTTGGGGGATTTTAGCGCCCCCCATGACATCTGGCTGGTCTCCGCCAAAACAACCCATGCGGGTAATGCTTGCGCGGCTGTACCGGCTGTCCTACAGCTCTGGTACAGTGTCTTCGGCTTGGAAACCTTCGGTCTGCCTCCAAGACTGTGCAACTGGGTTGCCGGCTTCTAGCAGGAGCACCGTATTCGCGTCCTTTCTGATGGACGAGCCTCGGAAGTTCTAGCAGGTAAATGCCGGCGTACCGCAGGGGTCCGTCCTATTGCCAACTCTCTTTCTTCTGCATATAAATGACATGCTGTCTACCGGCAGCATTCATTGCTATGCGGACGATAACACCTTGCAAATTAATTATCATGGACGTCCTGCGGATAAGCAGACGGATATCGCGAAAAAAGGCAGCTTCTTGTCACTGAGCTTGACCGGATCCTAAACCACCAAGTCCCCAGTTTCCCAAGTCCTCTATACAAAACACAAATTCGTTCCTGCGTGGAATACTGCTCGCATCTCTGGGATAAATCTGCAAAGTCGCCATTTTCGCCTACCCGCGTTTAAAAAGTGCACTTGTGTTTTTGCAGCTTCTTATCAATAATTGTTATTTGAATTGGTTTACCTAGTTGTTTTGCATAAAATTCATTGTTACTGCATATATCTTGGGTCAAAACAATAGTGAAAGTGTCATCTTACAATAACTCTCGCGATAGCAGCATCTCATAATCTGAATATAAACTTGTTCAAATTTCCTAACGAAAATGGCCGTGTATTTGAAATGTGAAAAAAAATTACCTACTGTGGATGATAAGAATTCTAAAATCAAATGTTATGGTTTATGTAAGGCAAATATGTGTAAAGTGTAGTAAGTTGCTGGCAACAGAGTTAAGAGTGGTAATGTTGCAATCTCCTACTTTAAAGTATTTGTGTCCTGATTGTGAGTTAGGAGTACGTCAATTACCGGCGTTGAGAAATATGGTTACCCAACTGATAGCTGAGGTCGATGATCTGAAGTCAAAGTAAAACCGAGGTGGTGATATGGAAACCATTCTCTCGGAACTAGCAGAGAGGAAGAAACGAAGTGCTAATGTCTTCCTGTTTGGTGTGGGTGAGTGCCAGCTTAAGACTGGAGATTATCCACGGGATAAAGAGGTATGTATCAATCATACCCAAGACACAAGTGCAGCGAGCACTCTCTAACATTACAGAATCTGAATCTCCCATTGCAGTCATCCGTCTGGGTAGGCACCAACAGGGCACTTCACCACGGCCACTTAACGTAGGCTTCTTCAATAAGAAATCGGCAATAAATGTCTTGAAAAATAATAAAAAGCTGCCCTCAACCACAATTGTGGTAAAAAATAATTTGACACCCTAACAACGCGACTATTTCAAACATCTGCGTGAGGAACTGAACCGTCGAACTGAGGCTGGTGAAACAAACTTGACAATCAAGTATCAAAGTGGTACTCCAACCATTGTGGTTTCAAAAACCACTAGCACTCGACAATCCCATCGTAGAGTTTACGTTTTTTTTACTTCAACCTGGCATCATTAATGGCTAAAAGAGATTTACTTATCGCTGAGGTAAATAAATTAAAACCAACATGTATAATTATAACGGAAACGCATCTAAAACCAACTATTGCAGACAACTTAGTGGATATCACCGGTTATAGGATTTTTAGACATGATAGATTAAAGGGAACGGAATGGGGAGGAGTGGCTATCTATGTGTCATATAAGCTATGTGACTTACCTATACAGTTGAGACTCCATCCAACATAATATATTGGTTATATTATAACCGCTATGCAGTGGTTGAGGCCCTTTGGTTGAACTTGAAATATGGGCATTTTGAAATTGTTTTGACAGGTATATATAGACCAACACATTACACGTTTGAGGAAGCTGATCGGTTATTGTTTTATACTATTAAGGAAGCATCTGGAGTAAAAACTCCCGTGATTGTAATGGGGGATTTCAACCTACCTGATTTA
Source organism: Eilema caniola (assembly GCA_949126895.1). NCBI lineage: Eukaryota > Metazoa > Arthropoda > Insecta > Lepidoptera > Erebidae > Eilema > Eilema caniola. The sequence goes on along the minus strand of OX421460.1, from coordinate 5,312,659 downwards.
GATTGGCCATTGTGCGATGTTCATATTAACCATAACAATAAACTGCATGGTGAATTTATAGATATGTATACAGATAACAACTTGAACCAATTGGTGTCAAATACTACAAGGAAGCGGAATAATGAGGAATCCTTATTGGACTTAATCCTTTGTAATGAGGAATATCTGTGTACTAAACTGGAATACCACCCTAACATAGGAAAGAGTGATCACCTCGTCCTCTTAGCCACAATGAAAATATAAAATCAACGGCCAACACAACACCTCAAACGCTCGCAAAGGCGCAATTTCTTCAAGACCAATTATAAGCAAATGAGTGAGACACTAATACAAAACAATATCATTGATTTAAGTTGCCCTAATGTTGACCTTGCTTGGAATAATTTCACTAAGATTACCCATGATGTAATTAATGTCCATGTACCTGTCCTTGTTACAGGTTGAATCGAAACATAAATAAACCATGGATGAATCCCATGTCTTAGATATGATAGATAGGAAAAAACGATTGTGGAGAATATACTCACTAATCGGTACTGATGAGTCGTACAAAGATTACCGTAGATTAAATAATAAAATTGTGTCCTTGGTTAAGAAGTTAAGAATGGAATTTGAAAGAGAAGTTGTGAATAACGGACCTAAATCCTTTTATTTCTACATACGCCGACAGCTTTCTTCAACGGTAGCATTATAGTAGCGTTATATTTTTACTATCATGGTACGATAGTAAAAATATAACTAATGACCATAACACAGTGGCCAATCTGTTCGCCAAGCAATTTGAAAAGGCGTACACTATAGAACCACCGCATATACCAATTCCACCTATAAACATGCCCCGCATTGCTGACTCTATTGAGACAATCACAAATACACCAGATATTGTATTCAAAACCCTTTAAACATTTAGTGATACTACATCAATGGGTCCTGATTCCTTGCCTTCTATAGTTTTGAAGCGATGTGGCATGGTACTCTGCCATCAATTGTCATATATAATGAATTTATCACTCAATACCGGAAATCTGCCTCAGGAGTGGAAAGAGGTGTGCCTCTCCACTCCTGAGGCACAAGTGTCTAGCAGGCAACTACCGTCCCATCAGCCTGACAAGTATAGCGTGTACACCCATGGAAAAAATATTAGCGGCCGAAATATGGCAATTCATCAGTAAGGAGAACATTATCATAGATGAACAGCATGGGTTTGTACCTAAACGGTCCACTGTCACAAATCTACTTACTTGCCTTGACAAATGGACGTACAATTGGAATAATAACCAACCGACTGACACTATTTACTTGGACTATGAGAAAGCATTCGATCGAGTGCCTATCAGAAGGTTAATAACAAAACTTGAGCATTTTGGAATCCGTGGACAGCTCTTGCAGTGGATATCTGACTTCTTAAGAAATAGAAAATTCAAGGTTAGAGTGGCGGACCTATGGCGGAAGCGCACAGTGTACACAGCGTCGTTCCTCAAGGATCTGTGATTGGACCTATCCTGTTTGGTATATTTACTACTGATCTCAGAAGCGTCATCACATCGGACTTGTCTTTATTTGCCGATGATAAAATACAAATGGGGAATCCTCTTATCAGCCGCAATATATATACGACAGACTTAGATCGCGTAGTGCAATGGACACAGGACTGGCTTATAACACTAAACGCAGCAACGTGCACAGTCCTACACATTGGCAATAACAACCCAAAATTGCAATACAGTATAGACGCAGTGGTAATGCTACCCGTAAGCTCCCAGAAGGATCTAGGGGTAACCATCACACATAACCTCAAGTGGGAGGAGCACATCATGAACATAACCAAAAAGGCAAATTCCATGATGTATATGATCAGTAAAGCGTTCTATGGTATCATCAAGGAATTGTTTCTTAACATCTATAAAACATACATACGATCTCTGCTAGAATACGCCTTCCAAATTTGGAGACCATACTTTAAAAAAGACATCTTATTATTAGAAAGGGTGCAAAGGAGAGCCACTAAAATGATCACTGGTTTGAGAGAGATGTCGTACGAATAACGTCTTCTGGAACTAAACCTAACCACACTGGAAGAGAGAACGAAGAGAGGAGACTTCATAGAAACATATGTTTGTTTAATACATTACAATGTATTAAACATAGAAAACATCTACACCATGAACTCCAACAGAGATCTAAGAGGCCACTCAATGAAACTATGCAAGTCTCGGTGTGTCAGCCTAGGGTTGCTGACACACCGAGGCTTGCATATATGTACCATTTCCTGCCAAACCGCGTGGTGCCGATGTGGAACTCTCTACCGGAAAGTGTGATAAGTGCTCCTAACACGAACATTTTTAAACATAGACTGGACATACACTGTTTAAACTTAAAAACAACACAAGTGCAGTGATATACACGCATCAGGTTAGGCTGCTAGTGTATTTGTTAAAATAATAATAAATAATAAAGTACTTATTAGATGCTCTCGACAGGTTGCAGCGACGTGTGGTCCGCATTATTGGAAATCATGAGGTCACGAGTACCCTCGAGCCTCTGCAGATGCGTAGAGATGGTGCTTTCTTGGCGGCAGTATTTTACCGTCTCTACCATGGTGTATGTTCTGATGAGCTATTCCAATTAGTCCCACCCTCTCCTTTCCTATACAGGACGACACGTGCAGGGCTTTGTTGTTAAGTCTTTATCTTTTACACACGAACCATATACGGTTTTATTACACAAGGAACAGTAATCTTATCGCCTCTATGTTATTTACGCATTCGATATGATCATTGAACCTTGACGATGATTAAGTAGATATAAATTAACTAGCTATCTTTCTCGGTTTGATTTGATTTATGATGCTACGTCATAGTAATGGTTATGTTAAACACTCTGTGCTTCTTGTTTGTGTTTTATGAAAACTTACTTGTGGTTTTTGCAACCCATTTAAACCTATTCCATTACTGAATTATGTTAAATGTTGTGTTATTCCAGACTATCCACGTACCACATTTCAATCAAATCCGTTCAGGCCGTTTTAGTGTGGTTATGTTCCAGAATCAAAACTTCCCACAACAAAAACACAAAGATCTCACCTAAATTCACTGTTTTTAAATACTTTAGTTGTTAACTTAACACTGTTTTTAAAAGATAAACCACTTACATATAGGTAAAAGGTATTCAAAGTCAGAAACATTTACCCAGAAACTCTTGTTGTGGCACTTGCCACGCATCGCAAAATATCTCACAAGAACTGGGCCTCGATTCTACTAAAGTAAGACCATTGTCATACTACAGACACTGCAAAAATTACCCATTTAATTATAAACTTTAAAGTCATGGTTTTAAAGTCTAATATTAAACGGCTTTTTGTAGAGTGAATGAAAAAGTCAAATGTGACACTCTTCATTTAATTTTGGACTTTAAGATTATAGTCTTAAAGTCTAAAATCCAATGTCATTTATTGCAGTGTCTGTGGTATGACAATTGATTTGGCTTTAGCAGAATCGAGGGCCTGGTAGTTCGATACTAACAGTTGGATTCTAAAGTATTTTGTTTGTAATTTGTGATATGTTACCCTGTTTTCTTCCTCTGTAAAGGTTTATTTTATAACTAAGTTGGTCTAGTTTCCCATCCATCCCATACCAAATGAAACGCGACTCAGTGTTCTCGTTTAATTATTTATACAAGTTTTATTACAAAATCATTGGCGACATATAAACTGAATAAATTAATAATTGATTTTGACAAACACAAACTTATAAATGAAACGTAAAATTGTGACAAATAATACAAGAGTCATAAGTAGTAAATAGTCAGTATTACCAAGACTAGTTCAAGTTCTAAGTAAAAATGTTAGCTGCCAGTGACCGTAGGTATTTGAACCTGTGGTATCACCCCCTAGGTACATGTCGTATGTTCTACTCTGCTTACCACAAGGGTTACTTAGGGTAGATTAGACCTTGATTATGAACAGAGGCTATATTTGGTCGCAATAACTGACATCCACGCGAGTGGAGCCGTGGTTAAAAGCTAGTTGGTGAATAAAGTAATGTTTGATAGATGTAAAACTGACAGTGATATCAGATATTGCGTTATACGGCCATGTCATGAGATAGAATGACTATTAATACAAACCAATAGCAATTTTCTAGTTGCATCCAAACCTTACGATTTGGAGCTCAGAAACCGCTCATTTTTACCGACGTCAAAAAGGAAGAAGTTCTCAATTCCATTGGCATTTTGCTAAAGATTTTTTGAATTGTTTAGATATTGGCAACTGACGTCACTTTCAAGCCAATAATCCTATTGATTCACAGATATAATTCTGGCACCGGCTCCTTTCGGAGTATAAGAGCGCAGTCGCTCCTATGAAAGACGCGTAAACCAAACCAAAATGAGAATACAGAGTAGGTACCCTAGACTCTAAAATGAATACACTGGATGTAATCGGGTTCAACAAGCTAAGATGATGATGATTGACTTTTTTGGTGGTGACTACGAGTATTGCCTCGGTTCGTAAGCCCGTAATGGGCACCTGTGGCAGCACCTCATCTGTCATTTAGCAGATACACTGACTCATAGGTGTCGTTAGCTTGGGCCTCAAAGATGTTTACCATTCAGAAAAATGGAATTGGAATAACAGTATAGGGTAAATACTGATGATGATGCTTTCCAAGCCGATTTCACTTGGTGAGCTGATTACGGTTACTCTGTTGCATCAGCAGAGTAACCGTAGTCGTCACATGGCTCATATACCCAATTTTAGCTGTAAACGTACGTGAACCGTTGCCACATCTGAGAAGTTAACAAAGTTGTAGTGAATATTTGAAGGTGCATCTGTAATTCAAAACCGTATTTATCTCTATGAGGATTAAAATTAACCCGTATTTCGTGCATATCAAAGGGAAAGTTTATTTAAACATTAAATACGCTCATTGGAAATTTAATGAGTTTTTTGTTTATTCCATATAATACTAGTATAACTATATAAACAGACACAGGTCATAAGCAAAATGTTCAGAGTGGTAAATTATTTTTGTTTAGTTTTCACAAGATTCGACGTGACTCTAACTGTCTAAGCACACAAAACTGAAAAAAAACTGTTCTATACACAATATTCCGATAATGTGATGGTGCGGTCAAAGTAAACCATATTATATTAGTGAAACCGCGAGGAGGGCCATACCGAGAGGAATGGCCCTGGGTCAGCCGGGGTGCGAGGGATATGTCACGAGACAACCTCACCTTCGGCCTAGCACATCGACCCACAGACGGCGTGCAGTTTAATCGGTTCGAGTCCGACATAACCTCCCCCTTAGGCTCCGAAGGGGGAGCGGGTATCGGCGGGAATTTCCCTGCACGTAAAAAAAAGGCTACCATAATTCGCACTCGGTCGAAAATTGGTAGGATGGTTCAAACACCATCATAAACGAACTTTAAAATCCTCCTCATAATGTATAATACGTGATGCGACGTTTTCTGTAGCTAATTAACCTTTGATTTGGCAGGAAAAAATGTACCTCATCACGATGACACGGTGAAACCGCTCAGGTGTGTGGGGCCCTTTTTTTATCGTGCTGGACTCGAACCGACTAGACCGCACGCTGTCTGTGGTTCGCAGTGCAAGGCCGAAAGTGAGGTAGCCATATAGCCATAAAGCATTTCCCTCATACGACTAGAGCATATCTTATGTTCTTGAGTAACCAACTGAGCGCATCAGTTACGGGCTCCATCTGGTAACGGGGTAATGTCCCAACAAAGTGTTACCTATTTCATTCACACGCAGCCATTGCCAATCAAGGGCATTTAATGCAAAGATTCACATACATACCTACTGTTAGGATAAATGTACCTAACACTTTTATGTTAGGCCCTGTCCATAGTACCCCTTAGTGAGTAACTTTTAAGATGTAAGATCAATATTATCTGAACTGACCAATGCAAGTCATTGGGTTTTACTTTGGGGGAAAAGAGTTAGTTTCTCAATGTATTGTAAAATATAGAAAAGATGATTTTTTATTACTAACTGTAACTTGCCAATCTGAACGTAAACGTTTTTTCAGTATTTTTCCCAATATAATTATTTTACTGATCCGCGTTTGAGTCCAACCGTGTTGAACATAACTTTCTATAATTTATTAAAATATTTTTAATGCGCGCGTTTTTCTATACAGTCAGTTGTGAACATAAAATTACACAAAGGAGGAACCCGGTTTTGGGCCTGTCCATCGAGACTTAATCTACGAAATCTTTATGTGTATTACTTTACAATTACGAAATTACCTTTAAAACTACTGGTGGTTTCATAGCCAATAATTTATACACTACCGGTAGTGACAAAGGGCAAGTAAATTACATTTTAATCTACCAGTAGTGTCCTTGTGTAGTGCCACGGGGTAGTTACATTTATATTTTTCCTATGACTTTGGCAGTATTAATAGTGACAATATTAATTTCATATTTAGTTTCTTTATGTGAACTTTAACTGTGTCAAATTTCATTCGGTTCCTTTCTTTTTATGCTTGCCCTTGCAAACTTGTGTACCAAAATTTTCATATCAAATCATTTATTCGCTTGAATACGGTATGTATAATGCTTTTTTTTCCTTATTTTCTGCAATATACGGCGTGCATTTTTTTCTTTTCATAATATTATGTTAAGATTTGTATATGTGACAAAGTTCCGAACTTGTTGTAACAGTTTCTTCTAGCTTATTTTTTTCACTAACTCAATTTAAAAACCTAACTTTTAACTTAAAAATAACTAACTTTTCCAAGTTCTATTGGCTATTATTGTATTAAATAGGTATTATACAGAACTTGGAAAAGTTAGGTATTATACTTACCTTTTTAATACAATAGTAGCCAATATAACTTGGAAAAGTTTAAAAACTTGAATGAGAGTGCACATTGACTTATATCCCTGAATACGTTTTTACGCCTTAAATGTTTATAAAGATATATTTTTCTTATTATTTCATTAAATTCTTCGTTTAAAGTCTAAAGACCTTGATACTAAGATCGCGTAGCTCTTAACTGACTTGACAACAACTGATCAAGAAACCGATTATATCAACTACAAAATCTATTAATTAAAATCAGATATTTGCAAACACACCAACTTTATTGATTGATAAGAAAAAATAGCACTACCGTACTTCGCGAGGGATAGAAATCAAAACAGATAATATTTACGCTCAGCGCCTGCAGCAAAACTACGGCAACCATTGGAAAGCACACAGCAAAAAAAATTCAAACCACAGGAAACAATTTCCACACGAATTTCCACTGTTGAACAAACATCAAAACAGATGCTACTGTACCCCTCAAACACTGAACTAGAAATAAATAAAACGCCAAAATCAACACTTAATACAATACAGTCTCTTTAAATGTAATATTTAAGAAGTTATAATAAGTCAAAAATGCTAAAAAAATCTAATAAAAATAAAACGTTTTTAGTTTAATATTTATTAAGTAATAAGAATTCTCATCAGAAAATTCAAATAACGGATGACTGTTATATTCTTACACTAAATTCCGTAGAACTGGAACCAGCTTTATGTACTATTTTAAGAACTTTGAAATGGCTTCTAATAACATTTTAAGCACTTAATTGACACAGAGTGCTCAGTCACACACGGACTTCAATAATATTTTCTGAATGTTTTAAAGTATTTTCCCGTTTGTATTGGGCACACTGCCAGTTATATTTGTAGTGCTTTATTTTTACCTCTAATTAGCAGGAATTTACTTTAAATTCAATTTATTTTGACTGTAAGGAGAATTTGGCGCAGAATTTGTGTCTTAGACTACTTATCCTACTGGTAATTAAAATAAATTATGTAGTTATATCACAATCATTTCGAAAATGACCATATTAAATCAATGGCGGCTAGTGGTTTTAATTAACAGAGAAAGCCAATTCTAAAATATACAATGTAAACAAATATTTACAAACATACTTAGTAAGGTAATATTAATATAAATCATTCATACATTATAATGTACACATGTCAAAAACCTGCCTACTAATGTTTATTAACGTAGCAGAAGATTACCTAAGGGAAAACGACTATGAACTTGTCAAGCACGTTTAATTTTAACTGTAACGTAATTTTTTATAGCGAATTTGTAAACATTATACAGAGCTACGATCACTAAAGCGGCTGCTAGAAAAACTATTGTTAATACCAATAATAGAAGGTCAAGTTCTAAATAGTCTGCCCAGGAAATGTTGGCTGCCGGTGACCGAAGATGTTTGGCTCCGCCATGTCGGAGCACGTACTCTGTCCACCATACTGCGCGATCAAGCGGACGCATGGGCTCATCTCGCATGTATTTACGTAGTTGTACTATGTTGTGTCGATAACTGAAAGAGGTATACAACCAATTTTAAATTAAATTTAACCAAAATTGGAGAAGATTGATAATGGAAATGAATAAATCTCGCTCTTTATTTTACACACATATAGTTGAAATAAAAGTAAGTATATTTATGTATTAATATCATGACTTTTATACAATTTTATAATTTGCACAGTTCCAGATGATTTAAAATATTAAAATTCGTTAAAACAGTTTTAATTCCATGAGTTATATTTATAAACTCTTTTGACAAATCGTCAAATTAAGTTCTTGAAGTTGTAAATAATGCTGTAATTGGTGATCTTACACAAAATATTATTTATATAAATACCAACCTTTCATCTGATATTACAGTGTTAATTGTTTTCACCAACTTATCCTGAGTAAGCGTTTCCATATCGAGTCTAATCCCAATCTTATGATATTCATATCTTTCTACATTAAACCATTGATCTCCTAACATGGGAATTCCAATTAGTGGCACACCCGCTGTGATAGCTTCGTCTGTCGATTGAAGACCTCCTTGTGTTATAAATAACTTTATTTTTGGATGTCCTGAAATCACAAAAGTAAATTAATAATGTGATTTGTATTTCATTGCGAATTACGTACATTAAATTGATAATAATTCACGGTCGAAGTAAAAAACGAATTACCGACTTTTTGTAGCCTGAGCTTTGGCACTGCAATTTAATTTTATTTCTCGGGTTTATATTATGTTCGTCGGAATTGTTTTCGAAGAGATTTAGCTTCTTCCGTACATTTATTGAGAATTAACTGTTGCAATATTAATTCCATTTAACAATACAGGTAAAAATATTAAGGTTTCATCTTTACCACTAGCTCGCTTATGAGTTTGCTTTTGATCCTGAATTTAATATTCTGAGAAGATAAACTTACTGAGTAAATCAGACTGTGGTAACCACTTAGATATTCTTATATTGCTGGTGCGTCCAGGCAGTTCGTCCTTGTTCCATTTCCACAAAACATCATAAGGTAATGTTGAGAATGCATTTACAAAGCTTTGTATTTTTTCAGGAGGTAATAGAGATGGATCGACGTTTGTGCCAAAGCTAATGTAGATAACTCCATTTTCGGAAGAATCTAGATATGATTTGAGGTCCTGTAAGCAAAAAAAGGTTTAATTAGTTTACACGAAGGAAATAATACAATACGATATATGTGTGGATTCTAAGCATCAATATATTACACTGAAGTAATATTTTAATTTTTTACGTAATTAAAATTATCATCATCATTAATGCATCAATGCTAGCATATTTAGATATCAGAAATGTATTCGCCTGTAACCAAATTGTAATAATTATTAAATTAAAATACTATATTGTATATTACTTTTCTCGTTACAGTAAAATAAATCTGCAGTGTATTGTTTAATTGTTTAATATTTACATAGAGTAATTGCAATTCTTAAGGTGATTTTCCACCAGAGGGGCGAGACGAGACGATGCGAGGAGAGAATTGAAATTTGTATGGCAAATTTTCAATTCTCTCCCAGCCTATCTTTGGTGGAAACAGTGTGGATTGACGAGAATATGCGAGGCGTGAATTGAAATATTTGTTTGTGCAAAAATGAACCGTATTGGTTCCCATATAGAGTATAAATCACCTTCAACGTGATTTTCCAACAGAGTGGCTAGGCGAGGCGAGGCGAGGAGTGAATTGAAATTTGTATAACAAATTTTCAATCCTCTCCCGGTGCATCTTTCGTGGAAACAGTGTCGATTGACGAGAATATTGACGCCTAATTATTGTTCGGAGTTTTCGGCATTGACGCTAGAACAAAGTTATATCGAGCATTGTGTGTGAGCTGTCTAAAATACATTTATATATGAAGCATACGGGCGACGGGGCGCGGCGGTCACGCGCGAGCTCGCGATGGCAATTTTTAGTGGAAAAGGGTCAGTGCGATTTCAATTCTCTTCTCGCCTCGTCTCGTCTCGCCCCTCTGGTGGAAAAGCACCTTTAGACATGTCAGTATTATATGTTATAGGGGGTTGTACTTACTGATGGTAGTTCCTTGATAGGTTTTTGATGTAATCCACCCATATATACCAAAGTTGGAGGTACGGGCCGAATGCCTTCAAATATCGGGTTAATATTTAAAAATAACATTTGTATTTCGTCATTTAATTCGTTGATCAATGGAGCATTATTTCCAAAATGATTTCTCAACAGGTTGTTTTCTAAAAGTTTCATATTTTCAAAAACTGTTTCTAATTGATATTCTTTATATAACTCACTAATTTTCTCCCAGAGGGTTAAATTATTAAGTCTTTGGCGAGTTATTGCAGGATATAGAAATGGGTGCATAGGCGCACCAACGGTTTGGTAATTATCGAATACACCACTCAAAGAACTAACTTGAATCACTGGTGCTTTGTAAATATGAGAATACACAAGTGCCAGTTTAACACACGCTTCTGCAAGAATCAAGTCAAATTTTTGATTTTTATCCGCTAACAATTGCTTCACCTTTGCGTCCTTCAGCTGGGCATCGAATGCCGAAATAATAGCTCGTAGCATTACTTCCATACTGGCTGTAAAACTATCTTTATCTCCTTTTGACCTCGCCAGAAGCGTTTCACTCCATATTTTGTATGATATATCATGAACATCAATCTCCGTTAAGTTTGCAGGTGCTTTGTCCGGCTCGAATGCTGGGTCTGTCGTAATGATGACAACCTCATGTCCTCGTTTGGCCAATTCCTGAGTAAGTGGTCGAAATACTACTTGGTGGCTTATAGATGGCACCGGGAACACGGCTAAGATTCGTGCAGCTTCACTTACACTAAAAGTCAAAAGACAAGTCACAATTGTATAATTTAATACTGTCATGTTGTTTTGATCGCTCTTGAATATAAAGTGAGTATATGAATTTTATTGTCCAGGCTTATATAACCTTGACCAGTGTAGTTTTAATACCGTGCGATGACGGTCACTTTTGTAAGCATCTTACAAAGGTTTTGTTGTTATACATAAAACAAATAAAGATACTGGTCAACTATGAATAAATATTGTCCTACTAATACTATAAGCGCTAAAGTTTTTTAATATGGATGGATGAATAGATGTTTATTACTCTTTCACGTAAAACTAATGAATAGATTTTAATGAAACTTTACAATAATATAGCTACACACACATCTACATCAGAATAACACATAGGCTATAATTTATAACGATAATGGGCCTTGGGCAAAAGCTAGTAAGTAATAAATAATATCATTAAAAAAATTGTGCAGCCTCTGTGGCATGGCGATAAAACGCTACTGGCACGCTGAAGACGCCCCCAGCGTGGCAGTTGCGTTTAATTCCGGGTTCGATTCCGGCTTAGTACAAATATTCGTATGCATGAATATGTCTATTTGCATTGCATATTTATTATTTGGTTTGTGAACGGAGAATATTTTTTTGTTTTATACTTTTAGTGTGTGATTTTTCAGTAGTTAGGTCTTAAGTTTTATTCACAGTGTGTTGTCCTTGTTGAGTCTATAGATTTCTTAGTAGTGCGGACGGTGCTGTGTGTGCAAAGATTGATGGGCAACCACGCACGGTCGAAGAATCCTATATTTATTTAGTTTATATGAACGTCTGGGGTATCGGTAGTGCATTCATCGCAGTCGTTACGAGTAGTTGGATTCCTATAAACTCAAAAAACTGGTCTAACTGCTATATTTTGATACCACCAATAGGTTACGGAGGTCAAATGGCAGTCGTTCTATGAAAACTTATTTAAGTTTAGCCACGACGTACCTAGTTCCTAGTTAGACTGGCAAAGGTGGACTCCGGATTTCGAGATGAAAGCTTTGGGATGCATCCGTGATTAACGCAATGATGAATGTGAATATTGCAATTGTTACTACTTTTTACTCCACACTCAGAAAAGAATAAAATTAGTAGTCAAGTATTGCTCAGTCTTTGTCTAAGTCTGAATTTTTGATTTTTGGTTTCGTTCGTAAATATTCTGTTACGTAAGGGGGCCCTTTTTCGATTCCCGTTTTATATTAATCGGGAAAATTTGTATTAGTCCTGGTAGCTCCGTTCGGTTCATATTTGTATTTAAACTTGAAGTTTGACTCTAAATATAAAACAAATATTCGATTACGTGCATTATTTCATTCATCTATCACGTGCCATATGTACATATTTAATTTGAATTGATAGTGGTTATGAATAAGCATAATTTTATCTAAAATGCTTAATTAGAGTTCAAAAGTCATTTATTAATCAGAACTCATCATGACGATGTAATTTAAAATGATCATTGGTAATACATTATTACTATAGAGGAACTATTTTTATCTAAAAAATATAATATTATCCACACGGCGCCTCCTTAACTTCGTTGAACGTATTCTAGAGAGGATAAATTTTAGCGATAACATTGGATATCATTCTATCTTCTTCTTCATCCAAGCATTAATCCCAGTCGCATCTGAAGCTTTCAACTTGGAGTCTGGGGTCCGCTTTAGGTACCAGTCCAACTGCGGATTTGGCTGAACCTTCGTTCCCGTGAATCGACTGCCATCTGAACTCCACAACCCAAGGGCGATATCGAAGCATTGCAACTAGACCAGTTGTTGAACTTTTGAGGGCTTCAGCCGCGTTCACTACCGCTACACCACGGTGGCTGTAGATATCACTCGAACTTCTTGACTTCCTGGTTTTATTTTCATAATTATCTATTATTACTGTAGTAGTTATTATTACATAAAAATTAATCTTGTTAGTAGCAAGTTCACGATTAATAGTAGGTATGTTGTGTCTCTAACGTATGTGTGATAATTATTTATGTGAAAATTAAATTACTTTTGTAATATCAATGTAAGATTTACTAAAAGATTTTAAGATAGGAGATATATTTTAGGTAGTTACTATCTATAGTGGTGGAAACGAATATGTAAGGTTTGCGATAGTGGTTATGGGTTTTAACCCTGCCCTACTGCACTACTGACATGAACTTAATACAAACTATTAACCTCTAAGGCATACTAAGGTATGGTACTTTTTTATTTATATTTAGGAAACGTCAATTTGAATTCACTTCGCCTGATGGTAAGCTGAAAGCAAATTCTCAGGATAGAAGTTCATCATTACAAACACGTACTGTGATAACAATGGGAACAATCAGCTTGATGGCCCCATCAGATGCTTTTTCACGCGCCGCTTAAAGGACCCAGGACTGTAGGAAGAATTACACTCGAGAGGTGGCAAGGAATACCTACGGTTGAATACGGTTGAATAGACTTTCAAATAACTCCAATTACATACAAGCGCCAATATACTTTGGGCTCCCAGATTCACTCTCCTACTGCTCCCATTGTGCACATAGGCTGCAGGTAGGAAAACCAGGTGTTTAAGAAAGTGAATAATACCATCTGATCTCATAATCCCCAGAAAATAAACTGCGCCAACAAATATTAGTCGGCAGGCTTGCAGGTGAGGTTGGTCTTTAAAATCTTGACAATATAAGATAAACTACAAGTGATTAAAAAAGTAGCAGTTAGATTAAATTCTACAGCGACAGCTATATGGTATATCAGCTGTTGCTGTATAATTTTCTCTGTAATGTCATTTTTACAATACAGCGATCATGTGTTACTTCCTGTCATTAACTAAAACCACAGTATTACTACCAGTAGTTCGACTCCACTACGTTCATGAAACTCAGTCAAGGGTCATGGTTGTCACAACTAAAGGTGGATACTTTAATTTCGAAGTACCTATTGTCAACTTCCTACTTTATCGACAGAACAGCTCAATAGAAAGTGTTGACAGAATTTCATGAAAATCGGTTAACGATATCTGTTCTAAATCAAGTCGCAAGATTTGACCCGAACAAATATACTTAGAAAGAAAGAAAGAGTCACATACATACATACATTAAATACATTGGAAGTTAATATAATGCTTGTAAAAAAAGTTTCTGACCAATTAGGAACTTTCCTCCTTTTCGAAATCGGTTGAAAAGGTTTTTATCGGCAATACACCCTGACAGATTAGAGAGCACAAACTAACCAAGTTCACACGGACCCTGCCATTCGCTTTGTCTGTACCCCGCAGTAAACCCGCGCAAGCACCGAGTCGACCTACTGTAATTAATAATAAGACTGTGTTAAAACTATGTTACTATTTCTTAGCGATTTAATGCATAATCATCATCATTACCATCGTTCACGATGATGCCATTGGTTTACATACCATTCTTACCGATATCAAGTTGTGATATTATCCGTCTCCTGCTTGTGTTCCTAATTTCGTGTAAAAGGACAAGTATAATTTATCGTTTTATAGATTTGTTTCTTCAATCTAACTGACATTTAGTTCACGAACAACACCAGTTGATATTGGTCTTTTTGTACATGTATTGTGAGAATGCACACAGTTATTATAATTGCTGTGTTTTGGTTATTACAAGCCCGCCGAGCCATGTGGCTTATGTGGCGGCAATGTGTCTTGACCTTGCGATGAGTGAAGAACATGACTTAGGTATACCTCGGGACACATATCGTGAGCCTAATTCGCAACGCGAGCGTGGACTCGGGGCTGCACACGCTCACCGAGTGTCCGGCGTTTGAAACGCCGAGGCGGGAGCTTGTGACAGCCCTGGGGGTGAGAGTGCTCACGCTCTCCACCCTGCTCGCGGCGATGGTCCGCTGCGCGGATGCGTGGGCGGCCCTGCGCCTCCTTCTGCGAGCAGGTCATGCTCGTGAAGGAGACAGCAGAACGGGCGCGGCGCAGCGAGCGAGAAAGACTCGCGGACATCGCTAGCCGCGTTCGAAGGCGGCTCGGGCGTCGGAGGGCGCAAACTGACCTCCGCCCCCCATGAGCGCGGGCCTAGGTGGAGCCGCTCGTCACCCTAGCAGAAGCAGGCCACGGCGGCGGCGCGCATCGTAGGACGGTGCGCGCCCCCCCCCATACCGGGGGCGAGTCGGGGACCGCGTGGTTCCTCCCTCCCGAGGAGGGCCAGACCGAGAGGAATGGCCCTGGGTCAGCCCTAAGGGATATGTCAGAAGACAACCTCACCTCACGGCGTGCGGTTTAGTCGGTTCGAGTCCGACATAACCTCCCCCCTCGGCTCCGAAGGGGGAGTACCCGTGGGGATTTCCCGCACGTAAAAAAAAATTGGTGAACTGTGTACTGCGCCTATTTTGAGCACATTTTAGGTTCAAGCCATATGTTTCGTAGTATACTCAGGTAATCAGATATGTACAATGTACATACGCTCGATCAAATAATCACTGACATCAGCATCTGCACCGACGGATGTGATTTGCTTGAAGGTCAAACAAAAGATTAGCTTGTCTTAACGACCTAATGCATTATCTTTGAAAGAGGTAATTGGCACTGGAGTTTAAAAATAGTTGAAGCGGAATTCACCACATTTCCAACAAGCACGAATGCAACAGGACATGCACTAATCAGTGAGCGCGAGAGAGAACAAAGTATGACTTTATTCTGAGCTTCTTTCAAATAATTCCCTCAAGAACCAAGCGGTTTGATGACTCTCTTCTTTGCTGTCCTTAAGTTCTTGCAATTCTTTACCAGCACATATGTTTCTTTTTACCACAGTTCCGGGGCCCAGCGGCGTCAAGCTGGACGTGAAAAAACATCTGTCGAGGTCACTAAGGTTGGAGCCGCCATTTTAAGAACGACATATTTAATGGCGGCCACTATTGCCAAATGTCGATGATGACTATTCTTTGGACAGCACCTTAGCTTATCATCTAAGATATGACAATTAGTATATAAAAACTTTTATGATATCGTGATTTCATTGCTATAACATATTATAATTTATAAATTCAAATCAATAAAGCATCATTGATTACACAGTACCAATAAATTATTTGTATTGTCGGATCTATGGAATGGGTAAATATTATATAGGTAATAAAGTCAGTTCATCGTATTATTATAAATGAAAATGTTTACATCACGTGTTATTGTAGTAATAAATCATCTGATTGATTTAAACGGTGTATCATACAATTCTTATGTAGGTACGAAACTTAAGTATTAATAAATAATGTTTATATTATGCAAATGCATCTACTTTGTCGACTGTACAAGACTGTACACAAAGTTACGTAAGATTAAACGACTAATAACTTTCAAGCACGTTTAATTTTAATTGTAACATAATTTTTTATAGCGAAATTGTATCCATTATACAGAGCTATTATCGCTAAAGTGACTGCTAGAAGAAGTAGTGCTTATACCGACAACACAAGGTCAAGTTCTAAATAGTCTGCCCAGGAAATGTTGGCTGCTGGTGACCGAAGATGTTTGGCTCCGCCATGTCGGAGCACGTACTCTGTCCACCATATTGCGCGATCAAGCGGACGCATGGGCTCGTCTCTCATATATTCAATTTGTGGTACGTTTCTTCCTCATTATATTAGCATGTCAATATGTAATGCAACTATAAAGTATAGTAGCTAATTCAAATCGTTTTCCAGATCGAAGATGACAGTGTTGTATGTAACTCCTACCTGTTGAACTTTGGCGTTATATGATTCAAATACTCAAGTGAATGTAGGAGCCTCTACCAGTGATGGGTATCGTCAGCAAGTGTGTGCCAACTTTGGAAGTTCCATTTTGCAAACGAAATCGCATTCATTCCAATCTGGCACTGAACGAGAAGCACACATTTTAAATGTTATAGTAGTATGGATTGAGCCTCGACAAGTAAGTTTGTTTTATAGATTGTAATTGTATAGTAATACATAGTTGTCCTGCAGGTGTCAAGACTGTTCGGTGTCACTATATAACTTAGGGTTAACATACTATTTCTTATTTATGTCATTAAATGTGTGGTTGGTGGTAAAAATAAAATTAAGGCGATATGAATATAAACTTATCTTCTTCATCCTAGCGTTAATCCCAGTTGCAGCTATTATTGATGAATATAAATAAACTAATATTGAATATTAATGAGAAATGTTTTTACTTGCAGTTATACGGAGCACACCAAATATGTTATCAATACTGGCAAAGATTTGATCAAGCAACATCCCATCCATCACCACGTCAAAATAATGTGCTATCTATATATCTGCCTGAAGATTTTTTTACTTTTACTTACCTAAAGATAGCCAGCAGGGTACCTAGATATCCTTGAGCCGACTTACAGTTACTATGATAGCTAAAATTGATAGTAGACATCTAAATAAAAGAACCTACCATAATAGCCATGGCAGAGAAGCTATATTTTGTTGTAGGCAAAAGGACGGAGGGTTGCTGTGCTCATGTAATGAAAATTATTTGGTTCATGACCTGGACAAGATATAAAGTCAATATTAGTCCATCAGCACAGTTTTAGACTACATTCTGTTAACATATGACTCAGATTTACAAAAAATAATAATTAAAATGGATGTTTTATTAACATGAACCCGCTAAATGTACTTGTCAATAAAAGGTGATGTGTGAACCTGGATACTACTTTATTAGTAAAATCTGTTAGTTATTAGTGTGAGGTACAAGTTCCATATCAGATTTGGTTGAAAAGTAGTTGTTCATGCTTAGCCAAAATCTCTAACAAAATGAAAAATGTCCTTTATAAATATGGTATATCCAGTGATCACATCCGATTGGCCACCATTCATAGAAACTGACTAACCGATGGCATAACTTTTGCGTATAAGGTTTTACTAGGTAGTCAATCGCTTAGAAATAAGAACCAAACCCGGCCTACCATCAGGAAAATATAGGTAAGTACATATGCAGGGTCCGTAAGTTACTTCGATAATAAGCAATGGTAAGCTTCTGTGTAAATCTGTATTAAAAAATACGTATTATCACGTTAAGTATCTTGCGCTTTTATGTCTAATGAACATCAAAAACTACCTGTCTATAGACCTTACAAACTGTATTGTCGAAATAGGAATTATGAATGTTATTTCTTTTTTTGATTTTTCTGGATTACAGTGCTTTAAAAAGATAACAAATGGCAACAGTTTCAATGAGAGCCAAATTAAAAAAATTGAAATTATTAGTTCAATATTTTTTACAATATTTACAAAATTTGCATCATATTTTGTTCGATGAAAATATTAACAATAGTTCAACATTTTTACAAAATTTACAAAGAAATTTGCAAAATATTTTGTTCGATGAAAATATTATTTGGGCATCGCTTATCGATTCTGTTCAGTGATCAGACTGTGGTAACCATCGTACGGTAGTTTTGAGAATGAACTTATCAAGGTTTGTATAATTTCAGACGGTAAGAGAGAAGGATCTACATTAGTACCAAAACTAATGTAAATTACGCCATGTTTGGAAGAATCCAAATATGACTTAAGATCCTGAAAACAAAAGAAAATACAATCAATGTAGTATCAAACAAAAAACGTAACAATGCTTTTACGTATACGTTGAAATTCTACAGAACATATGTCAAGTTTTGAATAGTTAAGGTATGTTTTACTGTACTGTATATACAACATAGCGATACTTTTTATGTGTTGTAGTTGTTTTATGTGTTGTACGAGGAGAAATGATAAAAGTGCATAAAATTAATCTAAAGCGCAAGAAAGAATACCTTGATCGATAAGGTACTTAAAAATTATCTTATCACAAACATGCTTGGAAAATTGAACATTATTTTGACAACCTTCTTCGAGATAAATCGAAATTCGAAATTGTAAAGTTGTATGAAAATCTATATTATCTGTCGTCACTGTCGTGTTTTAGCGGTCAAATAAATTACTATGTAAACTCGTATCTGTCGTGTAATTTAAAAATGGAACCATCTTTTACTCCGAACCATGGCAACCAAAGAGGTAACAGCCAAGGCATTATTTAAATACAAAACTGGCTTGCAAATAGAAAGCTATTTGTTAAGAAAAATAAAAAAAAAACAAATGAACATTTTGCCGCGTGAAAAAATATCTGTTGTTCGTTGTTCCTCATTGATTTTGAAAAGTAGGTAGGTAACTAAAAAGTTCTGCCTGGATACTACTTCGTTTTAATTTCCGCGTATTGTTTGAGAAAAGCACTATACAAGCCTTGGCCACAACTGAGCGTTGCTGGACTCCGTAAAGAGGTATTATCTTCATAAATCTTTTGATTTACGTAATCCGTATATAACTCGGTGATCTTTTCCCAGATAGTTAAATTATTAAGTCTTCGGCGAGCTGCAGATGGATACAGAAATGGATACATGGGTGCACCTAAGACTGTGTAGTTATCAAATGCTGCACCTAAAGAACTAACTTGGATCACTGGTGCCTTAAATATATGTGAGTAAATAAGTGCAACTTTCACACACGCTTCTAATAGGATCAAATCAAACTTTTGGTTATTATCAGAAATTATTTTGTTCACGTATTCATTTTGTAGTTGGACATCAACTACTGATACTATAGCCCTTAACAAAACCTTAAATTGCGTTTGCATATCATCTTTTTTTCCTTTTGATATTGACATAAATTCGGCTATATATCTTATAAAATATGTCATGAACGTCAATCTCCGTCAAATTTTTAGGAGCTTCTTGAGACGTGAAAACAGGATCTGGTGTAATGACAATAACTTCATGTCCTCGTTTAGCTAACTCCTGAGTCAGTGGTCGAAACACTATTTGATGGCTTATAGACGGAATTGAAAATACAGCCAAAATTCTTGCAGCTTCACAAGAAGTTATTATTAAAAAACACAACACAATTGTATATGATATGTATATGACTGACATGTTTAGTTGATTTCACATAAGTACTAAGTGATTAGAACATGTAGAGGTTTCCATTTATATAACCTTGGAAAACATGCATCTAAAAACCCGAATTACGCACTCGAAGCCTCTGATGAAGCAATAGGTGACGGCACAGAATCGATAAGCGATGCTCAAATAATATTTTCATCGAACAAAATATTTTGCAAATTTCTTTGTAAATTTTGTAAAAATGTTGCAAAAATTTGTAAAAAATATTGAACTAATAATTACAATTTTTGAAGTGAAATCTTCTTTAGCGGCGTTGGATGGGTGTAAAATATTAAGGAAGCGTCAGGATTAGTTGACCTTTGAACCGTAACCGACGACTGACGTCATACAAGATTGGTACAGACTATCTATTTTGCAATTTACAATAGATGCTTTGTAGCTTAAACGGTAAGCACTTCGACTGTAAGTCCTTATAGTTTCAGATAGTATCGGGTTCAAACCACCTGGCCTTTGGGGATTTTTTGTGATTGTTTTTTCTTATTATAATTTATTACTTTTGGTGATTATTTTTTCTTTTTGTAATTTATTACTTGTTATGATTATTTTTTCTTTCTGTAATTTATTATTTTTTGTGATTATTTTTTCTTTTCATAATTTATCAATTTCTTCTGACAGAAAATTAGCAGAAAATAAGTGATAGGTTCTATGATTAGCGCTATATTATAGGTATGGTTTGGTATGTTCTTTTTTACCTTTTCCTATGTATATAACGAATAAAGAAAAAAAGAAAATGTTTTCACTTCTGCCGGCACTCCCAGAGTGCAACCCGTCTTTTTTTTAATTGGGCTCTCATTGAAACTGTTGCCATTTGTTATCTTTTTAAAGCACTGTAATCCAGAAAAATCAAAAAAAGAAATAACATTCATAATTCCTATTTCGACAATACAGTTTGTAAGGTCTATAGACAGGTAGTTTTTGATGTTCATTAGACATAAAAGCGCAAGATACTTAACGTGATAATACGTATTTTTTAATACAGATTTACACAGAAGCTTACCATTGCTTATTATCGAAGTAACTTACGGACCCTGCATATGTACCTATATTTTCTTGCTGGTAGGCCGGGTTTGGTTCTTATTTCTAAGCGATTGACTACCTAGTAAAACCTTATACGCAAAAGTTATGCCATAGCTTAGATAGTTTCTATGAATGGTGGCCAATCGGATGTGATCACTGGATATAGCATATTTATGAATTTTGTAAATAGTTCCATATAAACTAGGCACCATATTTTTCTTAACTGTCAAAAAAATACTAGGCTCAAACTTGAGTCTCACTATGTTCAGAATGTTATAGAAAGCTAAATACTAGGAAATACTTTTGTCAACTGTGTATGTACCTGTAACAATAAAACTAAGATATTTCGACGAGATTTGATTTTTGAGATTCAGATATTTCGGTACTGTTTACATGCGCCATAAATCGTTTGTCAACTATACTGCCGTACGAATCGCGGAAGCATTGAGTGAGTTTTGAGATAATAGAAGTTTTGTGAAAATAAGTTTGCCTTTACTCTTACAATATTTATTTATATTATTTATATTTATATTGAATTTTTTAATTATTAAAGATGATTTATACATTATGTTTCATCATTTTTATCACAATAGTTAAAGTATCTGGAATGAATGTGAATAAGCCTTATTCGTGAGATACAGCAGTATCTCACGAATAAGGCTTATACAATAGAGCATTGCTTAGTTATAATAGAATCCCTAAAAGTATGTGTGTAATAATAAAATATATATTATTCGAAAGAACAAACGAATTCTATGAAATTATCTAGTCTATAGTAGACTGTCTATTTTGTGGTATAATATGTACACCACTGAATAATTGAATTCACAGGATTTTACTTATTTACAACGCCAATTACAAAATTATTAGGTAACTCTTCGCAACGAAAACCAATAAATTGTGAGGTGAACATTGTCAATAAATCACAGAAAAAGTATTAATTTACCAAAACGACTTTAGCGTTGCAACCGTATCCCAATAATCAAAATGATTTGTGGAACAAGTAACCAATAAAATACTATTACTAGTATTAAGGAGACCATACACGCTAGGTTTTGCATGATGGTTTAGCCGTGCATGTATAACCGAGTTTCATATTACACATATACACGTTAGGGTATGCATGCACAGTTTTGCCATTAAATCTCAAGTGAGCTACGTAACGCCGTGTGTAGGATGCCTACCTCTTAGTTGAGCTACGTAGTACGTGACGGTGTGTGTAGGACTCCAATACCACTACAATGGATGACGACGATGTGATAGCTGTACTGGGCTTAACACTTTTACTGCAGAACAGAAAAACAAAAGTATATCGCACTGAGTTGTCTAAACGCTGGTTATTGAGAAGAAAGCAATTCTACCACGTAGATTTGATAAATTAATTGAGATTTACACCAACAGATTACAAGAATTATTTACGAATGGATGAAAAAAGATTATTTGAAACTACTATTATTGATAAAAAACTTAGAACTGTGGCAGGCAAGCTCGCCGGTCTCCACACACTCCGTTATGCTCGCGCGCAAACATGTTGCATGTACAATCAACAAAGGAGATACGGCTGCACCTTTCAATCAATCAATCAATCGATTTTATTTCGTTTAACATAGGTGGTACAGTTGTGTTACATTAAATAATATGGTCTTCCATGTTGCGCCTAACGGCATACGAAAATAATTATTCATTTTTACATAGTCAATATACCATTAACATTTTTATTTTATCGAACAAAATTGGAATATAATTACGAAATGAATAAAAGTAAAATGAAATTATGTATGTCAGTGGATGATAAGTGTTTAAATGTCAAATATACAAAATAATATTGAATTGAAATTTAAATGTCAAACATACAGTTACATACAACTTTATATGATAAAGTGCGACCGTATCTCCTTTGTCGACTGTACATGCACCGATAACTGTACAGTTTAATCACATACACGCTAGACCATGCCTGTCCGTTATGCATGCACCGCTAAAACCATCATGCAGAACCTGGCGTGTATTTCCTCCATTATTTTTTTTTACCACTTATTGGCATAGAAAAATTGCTGCTCTTTTTGAAAGGATTTGGCGGTATTACAATATCGCCGGTTGTTTACGTAATATTGATATATCTCTAATACCCTCAGAGATTGGAGCTAAAACTGAGATAAGGTAATCTTTCTTAAGGGTTTTTTTATGTTCTGAACAAAACCTAAGAATAGCTCAAAAATAGTTTATTTCATTTTTTCGAGATAACTCTTTTGCCTACATGACATAAATATTTTCATTTTCATAGTATTTCCAATTTTTTGTTGAAATTACTTTCTATTTGTATGTGTTATGAACCAAGTGATAATTTGGGTGTTATGTATAATGCCCAGGCATTACGCTAAATATGAAAGCTTAAACAATCAGACTTAGTTCATGACGACTCAACCACGGTTAATGTGTGGTTGGTTGGTAAAAAAAATAAAGGCGAAGGCTAATGCGGAATGCTCCGCTCCGCTCCCGCTTTAGCCTTCTAACCTATATCTATCCGTGTTGAGACGCGCAGTCTACCTCTCAAATTTATCATAATGCCCAATTTATCACGTTGCCCATAACATAAACAATAAGTTCATAAATTAAGATTATTTTTGTGTATTTCCAGTTTATAAGTATATTATTATAAAAAAGAAGTTATCTAAATGTGAAAATACGTGCAACACTTAAAATAACGGAATCTGAAAATGTAAACTGTAAAATAAAATATTAAGCACGTTTACTTTTTGCTGTTAAGTAGTTGTTTACAACGAAAATATAAACAAAGCGAAGTGCAATTACTAATATTGTGATCACTAGAAAAAGTATTAATAATACTGTCGTAATGAGTTTTAGCTCCAAATATTCTGCCCATGAAATGTTTGCTGCCGGTGATCGTAGATGTTTTGCTCCTCCATGTCGAATTACGTACTCTGTCCACCACACGGCGCGGTCAAGCGGACGCATGGGCTCGTCTTGCATATATTTATGTAGTCGAACAACATTTTGACGGTAGCTGCAAAATGAATTACAATTAAAATAGGTATAACTGAAATAGGAGTGAAATACAAAATAAGCCAGAGTAGGCAGTGACAACGGTCCACTATCTACTTCTTTCGCATAAGCCGTTATTCCGTGCTTCACGCGAAAAATGTTTTCAACACAACATCTATTTGATTAGTGTGTAACATACACTGTATATAATTCAGGACACTGGTATCATTTGTTCTAGATACCATGAAAATATTCAAAAGATAAGCTCAATAGACATCACTTCCAGATACATTTTGTTTCTACTTCTAAATATTCTATGTGGTACTTTTTAGTTCTCATTTTTCTTTTCTTTTCAGTATACTTATAGACTTAATTTATGGTGAAAAAAAAAAATGTGGATTTGTGATACCAACCTATCGTCTAAAATTAGAGTATTGATTGTATTTATCAATTTTTCCTGAGTAATTGTTTCCATATCTAGTCTGATCCCAATTTTATGATATTCATATTTTTCTACATTGAACCATTGATCTCCTAACATAGGTATTCCAAGTAAGGGCACACCCGCTGTGATAGCTTCGTCTGTTGATTGTAGACCTCCTTGTGTAACGAATAACTTAATTTTCGGATGTCCTGTAACACGAAACAATTTACAATTTCAAAATTCAATATCTGGAATACTTGCTAAATAACGACCCATAAATATTTTAAAGGAGGGAGGGGTTTCATATGACCATGCAATAATAATAAAACCATACCTATTTAATAAACCTAAATTAATCTCACAACCAGAAAGCAGCTACTTAATAATTGAGGCTAAAAGAATGCGGAATTTTAACTAAGCATATATATATAAACTACCTACTAAGTACCGTGTTATACAATAATACTATGCAGAATACTTTCTTAAAAGAAAAACTTACTGAGTAAATCAGACTGTGGTAACCACTTAGATATTCTAATGTTGCTGGTGCGTCCAGGCAGTTCATCTTCATTCCACTTCCACAACACATCGTAAGGTAATTTTGAAAATGCTTGCACTAGGGTTTGTATTAATTCAGCTGGTAACAAAGAAGGATCCACGTTTGTGCCAAAACTAATGTAAATTACTCCATTTTTAGATGAATCTAAATATGACTTGAGATTCTGAAAGCATAAAAACATACGACTGTAGGAAACTGTTGAAAAGTGAGAATTATTAGAAATTAGTTAATTTTCAAAGCTCATTCATTTTTAAGCCATTATATTACACTAGCTTTTGCCCGCGGCTCTGCCCGCGTGGATGTCGATGATCGCAACCAAACAAAGCCTATGTCCTTTCTCGAGGTCTAATCTACCCCTATGCCAAATTTCATCAAAATCGGTTCAATGGTTTAGGTTTGAAAGCGTAACATACAGACAGACAGACAGAGCTACTTTCGCATTTATAATATTAGTATGGATTAAGCACTAGTTTTATTTCATTCGTCTATTTATGGACTATCACGTAAATACGAATAAAATGAAACTTTGCTAAGTATAGTAGCTATCTAAAATTAATGCAAACGTTTATATTACTTTATGAATGTAACTTGATTTTCTTCAATTGGATACATAGAAAACAATCAAGAGACATACATTAGAAATAATGATTTAACAGTATTTCAAAATTGTAATGGCATCATTGTTTTGATCACGTACTTTAATGTTTAACTTAATGTTTAACTTTATTTTAAAAATAAATAGTTAAATTATATATATTACCAATGGCAGTTCCTTGTTGGGTTTTTGGTGTAATCCACCCATATATATGACAGTTGGTGGTACGGGTCGAATGCCTTCAAATATTGGATGTATATTTAAAAACAACATATCTACGTTGTTATTTAACTCATTTATGGTCGGAACATTATTTCCGAAATGTTTTCTGAGTATATCGTGTTCTAATTGTTTGTTGCTTTCATAAAGTTTTTCATTCAAGTAATCATTATATAATTCGTTGATTTTCTCCCACATGGTAAGGTTATTAAGCCTTTGGTGAGTTATAGCTGGATACAGAAGTGGGTGTACAGGCGCTCCAATAGTTGGATAGTTATCAGACGTTGCACCAAAAGAACTAACTTGAATCACTGGCGCTTTATAAATATGTGAAAATACAAGTGTGAGGCTTACACATGCTTCTGCTAGTACCAAGTCAAACTTTTGATTTTTATCTAATAACAGGTTTTTCACTTGTTCCGTTTTTAGCAGTGCATCAAATAACACTCTTATAGCGCTATATATGTCCTCTAGTTGCGTTCTTAAATCTTCTTTATTTCCTCTTGATGTGCTCATTACTGTTTCTTGCCAGATCTTGTAAGATATATCATGAACGTCAATCTCTGTCAAATTTGAAGGGGATTCTTGGGACTTGAAAGCAGGATCTGGTGTAATGACGACAACCTCATGTCCTCGTTTAGCTAACTCCTGAGTAAGTGGTCGAAACACTACTTGGTGACTTATTGATGGAGCTGGAAACACAGCTAAAATTCTTGCAGCATAACTTGAATTAAAAAAATAGAACGCAATTATATAGTGTAGCACAAGCATATTGAAGCCGATCTTAGTTAACATTGAACTGATAGTAGCAAGCAGTAGTACCCGGTTATATAATGATTGACAAACATTATTTGATAAAATTTACTATGTTACGCATTGATCTACAATAGCAAAATGACGATGGTATGGGTCACTATATTATTGTGGCCTTACAATGTAAATCAAGTGTCGTATTACAAAATATGAATTGTCAGTTAACAAATCTTAACTTTTATTTTGAAAATTCATTTATCAATCATAATGTTCTTATAATAGTATAGTATTAATTTATTCATGCTCATTTTACAATGTTTAGAAAATATTTACAAGCGCTGTATGTTATGCATCGTATTTACATAAATTTAAGAACATTAAAAACAATAACCGCATTTTTTGCCAACCATTATAATTACATAATGTTTCTACGTTATTAAGTATTGTCTGTCAAAAGTTGCGAACTCATCCATCAACATAGCAATTTATTATTTTTATAGGTACTTATATTTCCTGTGTATATATCACGTGTAGTTGATTATGTACAGCATCTACATAATTAACTACACGTGATATATCTTCCACATTTGCCCCTACGTAATGATATCATGTCATTTTTATATAAAATAACATATTAACTTTATTTAAAGTAGAACAAAAAGTCAGGGGTGCTGGGTAAGACAACCTCCACGTGGTGCACCCTGGTAACGTGGACGACGACGTGGGCTTCGCGCAAGGCGCACGTCGTCGCCCATGGCCAATAGTCCACCAAGGAGGGGGTCCCTTTAGGGCCGGTTCCGAGTTCTCCGCATGAACTCTGCTAAGCAGAACGTACTTAGCGGGGAACTCTCAGGGCGATTTCACGGTCCCATAGGGACCATCTATCGGCCGAGCCAGAACCCCGTCTAGCAACAGACGAGCACGGTGGCTCTTCGGAGTCGCGAGGAAGAAACCCTCTATAAAAATCACCATGAACCCCACGCTCTGACACCCAGAAATGGGATGCATTCCTGGGGAGAACTCAGTGCCTAGGGTGTCACTCCCACCTTCCCACCATGACTATGAACTAACGTAGATAAATCTACCCATGGGGGTACCCGGGCTCCATCCGGGGTATCCCTTGCTGTGACTGGTGGTCGAATGAACACCCATTCGGCCACCAGCCATGGCGACCCCCGCCCGCTGTCAACTCGTGCTGACACGAAGATGGGGTCGGCTGTCAGCGTGGGTAGCGGGACTGAGGGTACTCTAGGTCTCGGTATCCATGCCGACGTAGGTAGGAAAAGACCCAGGTCGAGCGGACCAGGCAACGGCCAGTTCCGTCGGCCTGGGTCCAAATCATCGACAAGTGAGGAGGACCTTAAGAGAAAGATAGTGACTACCACTGCGGGTAGAGGAAGGCTGGCAGAGCCACCGGTGATTGTGTCCCCGCTACCAAGCGGAGGATGCGATGATCACGGAGGTGTCTGCAGCGTAGACCATCTTGGCGGCTCTTTCCCGCATTTGCGGCTAGAGAGGCTTGGGGTGTAAAACCCCCGCTTCCTGTGCACCACCGAAGGCGACACCAACAATGGTCTGCTACTGGAGGCCATCGAGCGACGCCTCGGCGTGCTTGAGGACTGGGCATAACGCCGTCGTCGCGCCATACGCGGCGACGGCTGCATCCAGTGGGGCTACTGGTCCCAAGCCGAGGGCCTCCGAATCCAAAAAGACGGCACCTGGGGGAAGTGGCAACCCGCCTCCCCAAGCACAGCCAATGCTCTCGTAGCATCCCACTATCCCTCCAGAGAGGGGGTCTGGGAGGTAGTGGGAGCGAAGAAGAAGGCGGATAAGGCCGCCAAAAAGGCGGCGAAGGCCGCCAAAAAGGCGGCAAAGGCCGCCGCGAAGAAAGGGGCCATAGAGTCGCCGCGCTCGCCGTTCCACTGCCGTCGTCTTTACGGTGACGACAGAGGGCAAGGCGATGGCCGTGGGGTACACCGTGGTCCTGAGGCAGACGAAAGCCTCTGTGGATCTTCAGGCCCTCGAAATAGAGGGAGGTACGCGCAGAGGTCTCCGGTGGGCGTCACCTTGCACCGGAGACCTCTGCGCGTCATTACTGATAAACTCAGAGAGTAACTCATGTACATTAAGTATATACTTATCAGTTAGTGTCTATTATATTATGGTATCTATCATAAGTATCTCCTTATGTTAGTCTGAAAAGTACTTGTCATTTCTTCAACTTGCCTTTAGGTATCTACTTATAGGCAAGTGGAAGGAATGACAAGTACTTTATTTTGCTTAACTTTACATTACATATTCTTTATATCTATAAAGAATAATGTAATTTAGAGGAAAGCAAAATATCGTAAAAAACTAATGCACAATATATTATGAAGCTTTTA
This sequence comes from Eilema caniola, assembly GCA_949126895.1. Classification (NCBI taxonomy): domain Eukaryota; kingdom Metazoa; phylum Arthropoda; class Insecta; order Lepidoptera; family Erebidae; genus Eilema; species Eilema caniola. The sequence continues at coordinate 5,283,593 of OX421460.1, read as the reverse complement.
ATGGCATTTTATTGACATTATATTATTGTGCAAAATCTAATTTGATGAAAACATTTCTTACTTAAGTTATCGCAAAGAAAACAATTCAAGAGTAAGTAACACCATGACAGTCAGCCCTATCATAAATGATTCAAGTACTGCCGTTAAGGAGTCTATCAACTTAGAAAAATGAACAAAAAGAATTAAATAATTTAATGAATTCAAGAGCTTCATTTCAACGCAATTGAAATAAGACAAATGGATATATTCAAAATTCACTTATTTTGGGGAACAACAGTCAAATAACAGATTTATCCTTAAAATAAACACAAAGCATTAAATACAACGGACCACTCTCACAATTCATGATCATCAAGAATCTATTAAAAGGCTATCAAGCGTTTTCAATAGATCGTTTTCAATGGGCAAGTAACCGAGAGCCATTGTGGGCTGTGTTTGCCGAATGCAATAATAGGCGGCCATAGACGGCTAAGCCCCACAAGGCTTCTTAGCCCACATAATATCTGTCTTTAAATTCCAGGCAAAGGCAACAAAGATGTAACATTATTAAGGTAATATAAAGACTAGCTTTGGTCCGTGGCTCCGCCCGCGTATATGTCGGTAATCGCTACAATATCGGTTATCGTTATAAATTGTAGCCCACGTATTATTCTTATGCATAAGCTATATTATTGTAAAGTTTAATTAAAATGTATTCAGTAGTTTTTACGTGACAGCGTAACAAACATGCATCCATCAATCCATACGTACAACCTTTCTCGTATAGAATATTAATAGGATTTATTGGCCTAAAGGCGTGCTGTGAAAAGCACGTTAAACCATATGGTATTCAGTTGCCATACAAATATTTGGCATTCGTTTCAGGTAGTTGGAGCCGTAAAGTTTGACAATGATGATGATGAAGAGATCAGATAGTAGGTAGTTGCTTCATGGAAAATATCGAAGTTCTGTCTTTTCATTGTTATATTAATACTGACTGGAGAAAAAGGTTCGAAGTATGAATGATTTGCCTGTAGGAGCGGACATGATAAGGTATATAATTTTATATACTCTGATTCTATAATACAAAGATTATAACAATGAAATCAAAACTCTTATGACAAACATAACGCACAGGCAAAAAAAAATAATTTATTACGATACAGGTCTTGTATGGACCTATATCATTAAATAACTTTTTAATCATAACGATACACCTATACAACCACCATCTGGACCAAGATGGTTGAAAAGAAACACGCATGCGCAATCGATGTTTGCGCCTTGGCACCAACATCTTACATTGAAATTAAACGAAGTTTGGTTTTGTTTGTAAACTAAATTAGTTTATGTATAATAATATGAGAGTAGATAAAGTAGTGTATGACACTGTACATAACTTGGTCTTATAACACTCGTGTTATAAGAACCGTTATTATGCAAAAGTCTCATAATAGTAGTTTATGATACTGTTACATAATAAGGGTTCTTTTCAATAAATTATAGTATCAGAGTAGATAAACTACTATTAACATGTTCAATGCCGATATACGTGCTATGTCATACGCTGGGCTGGACGGTACCGGTTTCAATGAATAAAGTGTAATCATATGATTTCGGAAGGTCAAAACATACAATTTGATTTTATATGTAGTTATGTCAAAGCAATGTTTATAAATATGCAGTACTGAAAAATATTCTAATAGTAGAATGTTTTCATTCCCAGTGGTCTAACCAGCTATCATGTAACTCGTCATCATTATCCGATACTCTAATTGTATCAAAAGCTTGTAAGTACTATGGAGCCCAACTCACTTTGAAATTGCAATGCATTTCAAATGTTTGATAGTAGGAGTACAAAACCTTTACTTTTAAATTTTTACCCGTTAAGCAACAGGCCATCTGACCTCCAAAATCCAGTGGTGATATTGGAATTTGGTAGTCAGACCAGATTGTCGAACTTTTAAGGACTCTCGTCTACCTGTAAAGGATTGCCAAACCCAGATCTTCATATTAAAATTTAAATAATATTTATTTCGGACTACAAGATCCATAGATTTGTTAGTAACAATATGTCTTCGTCATCATAGTCATAACATAAAAATCAAAACAAGTAAAACCAACAATTTCAACAAATAAATAAATAAAATCAGTCTCGAATCAAAAATCTATCAAATTAAAATCAATAGAATAAGATTTAAGTATAGTGTGTAAATTAAAATGGTCATTAAAACTGAAATAAAATATTTAATAATCAAGATTCAATTAAAAGTTAAAATAATAGTAGGATATACTAAAATAAACAATTGGCATTCAGCCTAAGAGCTTTTGATACAATTAAAGCATCGGATGATAATGTGTGATGTTTAATGCTTTGAATACCAGTAACGAATGCTACAGAACAGATGTCAATATCGACGTATGGCAACCGGAATCGATGGCCGAGGCACGGAGGAGCCTCTATGTGTTTACAATGGTATGCCCTTTGCGTAAACTTAGTCCACGGGTTGAACGTGTAAAATGACTGACAGTAAGTTTTAAACAGCGTGATTTTCACGGAGTCAGTACATCGTGCAAATTTGCAAGACAGCATATTGCAGCGGACAGCTAACGACCTACGTTCCCTGTCAATATCCACACTGTCAATTAGGTCATCAGTGACCCAGTGGCCCAAGTACTTAAACCTCTGAACCGCATTCTGAAAGCAACTGAGAGCATTGACGGCATAACATGTTCTTCCGAGACATGGGTTAGATTTGTATATGACTGCTTTGTTGAAGTTGAAGTGCAAATACGTAAGTACAAATTGTCCTATTTCTATTGTGCAAGTGCGACTGTCGTGTATGAGGTCGAGCAAACTTTATTGGGTTTCCTGTTAGGAATTTCTCTGCTGCAACATGGTGGCTGGAAAACATCGTGGATGAATTGAAAACAGTGCCATATGCCTGAAATAATATGCTGAAATGGATAGCGCAAAATGTTTGTAAAGTTGTGCAGTGTCTTGTGTTATGCAACATATTATGTATACATGTGTATGTAACTATCGATATAAGTATAGAATTTAACGGAAATGTTCTCCAGTTGAAAATACATTTATGTAGAACAATGTGAAATCCACAACCCGCAATGGAATTTGTTACAACCCTCATATTTTACGCATAACGGGACACAGTTCAGCTTATCGCTAGCTCTCCCGACCTTTTATAAGTTATATGAAGAAGAAATCTGTTTTAAATGGCCGCCTTTTTTCTTCACTGTACTGTGGGCAATCGTTTAGCGGAGTCCTTATTCATTGCTTAGAAATTATATCAGCTTAGTTTGAAAAGAAAATTCATTGAAATTTTTACATTGATATAAAAAATAAATTGTGGTTTAGGATTTTATGATCGTTGGGGTTTGGATTCGATCAAAATTTATATCAACACTAGCTGTTGCCCGCGGCTTCGCCGGCGTAGAAGTCGCTTATCGCGTAGTGTCGTAAATTTTAGCGCAGAGTCAAGCATTCAGAGCTTAATAGATACTCTTCACACCTCTCTATTTGACTCTTTACTTGCCTCTCCACCTGCCTCCCATTCACTTCTCTGATAGCCTCTCTACTCGACTCCCTACTTCAAATTCTTTATTTCACAAAATTGTGCAACGTGATTACATTTTTTGCTGTCAAATTCCGCTTAAAACTAAGTTTATCACGTAGTAGTGCAGCAACAAACTCAATTGCAGCATTTTGAAATGTCAATATACAAAAAGTGATTTCTTAAGACTGAAAATGAATGAATTTATATTTGTCTAGTATCAAGATCATCAAAAGAATATTTGAAAAAAAATTGCCTATCTACTCGCTACTCTACTCGATTTTCTAACTTGCATCTCTATTCGACTCTCTGCTCCCATCTCTGCCCCTTAAGTTGTTCCTTCCCAGTTGTCTCTCTTTTCTACTCCACTATGTCTTTCCCCAAGCTCTAATCGGTCTATCTATTTGATCAGGATTTATTCTTTGATGAATTTTAATTCAAAAGAAAGTTCACAATTCGTTCGGTATGATTTTTGTTAGTTTATAGCGGTATCAAAATCAGAACGAACGAAAATGATGAAAGGAGTTTTATAATTCTTATGGTGTTGGACATAGAAGGATCCCATATCCCTATCCATTTCTTTACCCATCTATCTTCATATCAGATCATCCTTGATCGGTCTTGATATATTACGACTCAGGCGGGAGTTAGCGCACGTCATGCATTATTATTTACTTTTAAATTTTAAAGTGGACAATCTTTCGGTTCGTGAATGTATCCACTTCAATGTGCTATATATACACGCGTGGCGCTGGGCGGCGACAGCATTAGCTCTTAACTTGTCCACCAGCTTGGCGTTTTTTGGCATGGAGTAGCCCCTACTTACAGAGCTGTTCAATACCTGAATGACTTTTTGAAAAAGGATCCAGTTGCGGACATATTCTATGATAAGCTATGTGTCTTTGCTACATCTGTGACAAAGTATTTGTGTAACTTATAGTATTTGTATGCCTAAAATTTAACGTATTTCATCGTATTTTTAATAGTTTTATGATTTCAAGAAATTTATCATAGAAATAATTAATTTAATGTAATGTATATTTATGTATCTGCCTGCAAATAAGCGCTGTGGTGTAAACTGTAAGCTTATATTGCTAATAATGAATTGAGAGAAGACTTCAAAATAATAGGAAAAAGCGCCTATTTTATTTGTGGTAGCAATCATGTCATTTCGTTTTCAAAAATAAACGTCTAGGCGCTTTCTATTAAAATTACAGTAGTCAACATACAACTTAATAATAACACTCAACAGCACGTACATGTTAATCAATATATGTTGTGTACATAAGTGCAGTGATTTTTATCAACCTTAAGTACGTTTTCTCAGTGGCTCTGGTAGGGAGAATGTTCCCCAGTGAAGCCACAACAGGGGCAAAACACGAATATTTTCAAAATGGATGTCGGTGGAAGATAATTCTTACCTCGATGTAGTTTATCGAATTTAAACATCTCTACCATCTATGCAAAGGGAAGCTGGCAGGTATTGAGTTACATGGACCCCTCGCCACTACCACAAAATAAGAATTCCAGTATCAGGATTTCACAGAATTTCACTACTATGGGAGTTAAATAGATGATGAACCGTTATATGTTAAGGCCAAAATTTGCGAAACGGATTTTTATGTTTTTTTTTTGTTGGAACGAGAGGGATGGAACCTGGTCAAGGGAGTCAGAATCAGATGGCGGGATCCAGAGAGTAAGAATCTAGGAATCTATGGAGATCCTCGAAATGTAGGCAAAGATGCTGTATCTGTTGCTTTTACATAATTCGAGTATTTGCCTCTAAAATCATGATGTTAAACTGATGATAAAAACAAATAACAAACCAAGCAAAGGATCAACGATGGATCCGTTAGATACATACTTACAACTCACTATAAACCGACTTCAAGAAACACTCTTAGAAGTCGGTGCCAACTTTGTTGAATGTGCCTGAAGTACTATGGTTTATCGGGCTATGCACCGACTTCTAACAGTACAGCTGTAATATCAGTAACCTTTTTTCAGTGCCGCTTTTTTGTTCCCTTTGTCGGTTTTATTTGTTAAAAATTTATTTATTGGCTATAAACGTTAGTCCATGTCCGTTCTTCAACTCTAATCCAATTCTGCATCAAATTTCATCAAGATCGGTTCAGTTCAGCGTTTTAGGCGTGAAAGGCAAGACAGATAGACAGGGTTCCTTTCACATTTTATAATGTTAGCACAGCCTAACGAACTTTTATACAGAGTTACAAACTCGTTATCTATACTATTATATAATTGTAAAGTAGTCGTGTCTGTACATTGGAGATATTTAAAAAAAAAAACTTGGAGTATGTTATATTAACGATACTGAACACGAAAATATTTTTTTTGGAAATCTTGTCTGTTTGTCTGTTTGTCTGTTTGTCTGTTTGTTCGCGATGGACGCAAAAACTACTGAACGGATTTCGATGCGGTTTTTTTTGTTAGAAAGGGCTTGCTCCAACTTAAAATCTTACGTTTGTTTGATCACAATCGGTTTAGTAGAACCAGAGATGTGAGCAATAATGTTGCTTTTTTACGTGAGATTATTTTTGTGGTATATTTTTTATAGCTTATCATATATTAGCAACTATGTAAATAAATAGACTTTATTTTTACATACACAATTGTGTATACAGATTCGTATTTAATCATTAAATTAAAATTTGAGATTTTATTATTTAGTTACAAAAATACAACTAGATGGCGATCACGCATTTTTAAACAAGGTATGGTTTCGTTCACAACAGAGGTATATAAGAAAATACATTTTTTAATTCTATAATTAAGTTACATCAATACAACTAGATGGCAATCACGCAGTTTTGAACAAGATATAGTTTCGTGCACAACAGAATACATAAGAACTGTCATTTCGATTCCTAAAATATGTTTCGGATTTTCACAATTTCATTAAACATCCTGAATCTTCCTCTTCATCCTAGCATTTATCACAGTCACATCCGAAGCTTTTTACCATCGAGGCGAGGATCCGCTTTTACCAGTCTAACTGCGAATTTGGCTGAACCTTCGAAATTTCCCGTGAATCGACTGCCACTGACCTCCACAACCCAAAGGCGATATCGAAGCATTGCATCTGGACCAGTTGTTGGACTTTTGAGTGCTTCAACTACCCGTAACGACTGCCATAGCTATTCGTATGGCAACTGAGACCGACGGCTTAACGTGATTTCCGAGGCACGACCAGACCAATGCAAATACCCATATTCATGCATACAAATATTTGCACTGAGCGGGAATCGAACACGCACCTCCTGCGTAGCAGCCGCGTTCAGTACCGCTACGCCACATAGGCGGTTGACCCTTAACATCCTGCGTAATTCATACTAATATCATAACATAACGAGTCTGAAACTCTGTATGAAAGTTGTTAGACTGTGCTAACATTATAAATGTAAAAGGAACCCTGTCTATCTGTCTGTTGCATTTCACGCTTTAAACGCTGAACTGAACCGATGTTGATGAAATTTGATGCAGAATTGGATTAGAGTTTAAGAAAGGAAATGGGCTAACCTTTATAGCCAATAAATAAAATGTTAACGAGTTAAACCGATTAAGGACTAAGGGAACAAAAAAGAGGCATTGAACAAAAGTAACTGGTATTACAGCTGTTCTGGTAGAATTCGGTGCATAGCCCGAGAAACCATATAAAAATTAATTACATCATAGTACTTCAGGCTTGAAGTCGGTTTAACTTTATTATTATAATTTTATTTATTTTACCTTTATAGTGTCTAAGTATCTAGCCGATTCATCGTTGATCATTTGCTTAGTTTGTTATTTGTTTTTATTATCAGTTTAACATCATGATTTTAGAGGCAAATACTCAAATTATGTAAAAGCAATAGGAACAGCATCTTTGCCTACATTTTGAGGATTTCCATAGATTCCAAGATTCTTACTCTCTGGATCCCGCCATCTGATTTTGACTCCCTTGACCAGGTGCCACCCCTCTTTTTCCAACAAAAAAAAAAAATCCGTTTCGCAAATTATGGCCTTAATATATAACGGTTCTTCGCCTATTTAGTTCCCATAGTAGTAGAATTCTGAGAAATCCTGATACATGAATTCATATTTTGTGGTAGTAGCAATGGGTCCCTATAACTCAATTCCTTCTGGCTTCCCTTTGCATAGATGGTAGAGACGTTTAAATTCGATAAACTACATCGAGGTAAGAACTATGTTCCACCGACTTCCATTTAGAAAATTTTCACCCTTTGCCACTCTTCTTCATCCTAGCTTCAATCCCAGTCGCATCCGAAGCTTTAGAATTGGAGTCTAGGGTCAGCTTTTTACCAGTCTAACTACGGATTTGGCAAAACTGCGATATTTTCTGTGAAGCGACTGCCATCTGACCTCCACAACCCAAAGGTGATATAGAAGCATTGCAGCTAGACCAGTTGTTGGATTTTTGAGGGCCTCAACTACCCGTAACGACTGCCATAGATGTTTGTATGACAACCGGGACCGACGACGGGTTAACGTGCTCTCCGAGGCATGACCAGACCAATGCAAATACCCATATTTATTCATACAAATATTACCCGCGCCTCCTGCGTAGCCGCCGCGTTCACACACTTTGCCACGGTTATGGCTTTACTGGGGAACATTCTCCCTACCAGAGCCACTGAGAAAACGTACTTAAGGCTGATAAATTTTACTGCACTAATTTACACAATGTATATTGATTAATATGCACGTGCTGTAAAGTGTTATTATTTAGTTTTATTTTATCAATTGTTACAATACTGAAATTTTAATAGAAAGCGCCTAGACATTCATTTTTTGAAAACGAAACAACATGATTGCTACCACAAACAAAGTAGGCGCTTTTTCCTGTAATTTTGAAGTTTTATCTCAGGATATTTCATTTATTCATTCATTATTAGTACCATAGATATAGTATTAGTACGTTACATTTTAGGCATACAAATACTATAAGCTATATAAATATTTTGTCACAGTTATACCAAAGACATAGAATATGTCCGCATCTGGATTATTTTTCAAAAAGGCATTCAGGTATTGCACAGCTCTGTAAGTAGGGCTACTCTATACCAAAAAACGCCAAGCTGGTGGGCAAGTCCAGAGCTAATGCTGTCGCCGTCCAGCGCCACGCGTGTACCTGTCCGGCACATAGAAGTGGATACATTCACGACCCGAAGGGTTATCCACTTTAAAATTTAAATGCAAATAATACAGCATATGACGTGCGCTAACTCCCGCCTAAGTCGTAATGTATCAAGACCAACCACCCCTGATACGAAGATGGACGTGTAAATAAATGGATAGGATCTCGGCATCGTTTACCAGACTTCTTCGATATGGGATCCTTCTGAAAGTATACGCTATCCAACACCATAAAAATTACCAAATTCCGTTTATCATTCAACGAATTGCGAACTTCCTTTTGAGTGAAAATTCATCAATGAATAAATCCTGATGAAATAGATAGACCCATAAGAGCTTGGGGAAAGGTATAATGGAGCAGAAAAGAGAGACAACTGTATCTTTGTATTTTGACATTTCAAAATGCTGCAATGGAGTTTGTTGCTCCACTAGCGCCTAAGAAGCGGTGGTAAATTTAGTTTTAAGCGGAATTTGACGGCAAAAGATGTAATCACGTTGCACAATTTTGCGAAATAAAGAATTTGAATTTAAAGTAGGGAGTCGAGTAGAGAGGCTATTTGAGAAGTGAATGGGAAGTAGGTGGAGAGGCGAGTAGAGAGTCCAGTACAGAGTTAAGTAGAGTCAGGTAGAGAGTGAAACAGGGATGATTAGAGAGGCAAGTAGAAAGTCGAGTTAAGAGTCAAATAGAGAGGCGAGAAGAGTATCTATTAAGCTCTCAATGCTAGACTCTGCGCTAAAATTTACAACACTACGCGATAAGCAACATCCACGCGGGCGAAGCCGCGGGCAACAGCTAGTGTTATGATATTAGTATGAATCACCCAGGATGTTAAGGATCTGTGGCGTAGCGGTACTGAACGCGGCTGTTACGCAGGAGGCGCGTGTTCGATTCCCGCCCAGTGCAAATATTTGTATGCATGAATTTAGGTATCTGCATTGGTCTGGTCGTGCCTCGGAATGCACGTTAAGCCGTCGGTGTCAGTTGCCATACGAACAGCTACGGCAGTCGTTACGGGTAGTTGAAGCCCTCAAAAGTCCAACTGGTCTAGTTGCAATGTTTCGATATCGCCTTTGGGTTGTGGAGATTCAGCCAAATCCGCAGTTAGACTGGTAAAAGCGGACCTGGTTCCAGGTAATAGGGAGTGAGCCTATTGTCGTATTCCGGGCACTATTGTTGACTCGAGCCATGAATTTGAGACTGAAACTGGGCTGTACATATCTGCCTGCTGTGAATCTGCCCTATATCCCTTAGTCGCCCTGTACGACACCGCGTGGGAAGAGATAGGGTGGCCCAAATTCTACTCTGCCGGGGACCACGCGGCTGAAGAAGAAGCCAGGATATTAAATTTAATGCAATTATAAATAAATAACAGGAGATAAAATAATAAGAAAATGTATCAATGGAAATGACAGTTCTTAATATTCTGTTGTGAACGAAACAATATCTTATTTAAAACTGCGTGATCGCCATCTAGTTGTATTTTTGTAACTAAATTATAGAATTACAAATTTTAATTTATTGATTAAATACGAATTTATATACATAATTGTTTATGTAAAAATAAAGTCTATTTATTCACATAGTTGCTTAGATATGATAAGCTATAAAAAATTTACCTTAAAAATAATCTCAAGCAAAAGAGCGACATTATTGCTCACAGCTCTGGTTCTACTCAACCGATTGCGATCAAACAAACGTAAGATTTTAAGTCTGAGCAAGCCCTTTCTAACAAAAAAACCGCATCGAAATCCGTTCAGTAGTTTTTGCGTCCATCGCGAACAAACAGACAAACAGACAAACAGACAAGAATTCCAAAAAAAATATTTTCGTGTTCAGTATCGTTAATATAACATACTCCAAGTATTTTTTCTTAAATATCTGCAATGTACAGACATGACTACTTTACAATTATAAAATAGTATAGATAGATAGTCTACATATTTAACTATTTATTATCCTGATGCAACAACATCATCATCATCAACATTAAACTACGGGTGTTTAAAATATGTACGTCACATCAGCCTTGAAAATGTAGATTATTTAATAACTATTACGAATATATATTTTTATTTTTTATTTAATAACTGTAATAGTTATTAAATAAAAGTCCATTCGACAATAATAAGAACTAACGTTAAAAAATATTCCAAGAAGAATATATTTGAACTTTTATTCGATTTAACAAAACTTTCTCAATTATACTTTACAGCCAAACCATCTTTCCGATTTATTAATTGAAGTTTAGATGGAAACTCTCTTCAATTCAGCCTCTTGCAATATATTTGCAAACACATTCATTTTGGTGAAAGTAACAAAGTTAAAGAATTTTTTAAATTCTCTGTGTCAAAACTCAATCATCAACAAGAACGCTGCTGCAACAGAGGAAGTGTGTGTCACTCATATGTTATCACACACAAGTAGAAGTACCATACGACTTGACTTTATACTATAAGTAGAAACACACGCTCAAGGTGATACGTATACACCTTTATGTAAAAGTACAAACTTTATTTTATTATTGTACATCTTTAGTGAATCAACATCGACGTCGTGAAATTAAAGACGACTGTCGTAGCAATGTTGATCTCAAACCAAATATATTTCCCATGTACAGCCATTTCCCAAAGCAGGGTTCAATTCACTCTTCAATTTGACCTACGCAACCCACTGGCGAAATTCTCTATCTGTGGTTAGACCAGATTGTTGGATTGTTAGTGCTTCAACTTCAACTGCTACAAAATGGTCTCTGTAGCAAATCGCCACAATTTTACCAATGTCAAGTAAAATGTATTATTAAATTATTAATGACGAAACGCCAATGTCAAGTGTACCAGAACCACGTTAGCCACACCAGTAAATTTGGTTCCGTGTGACCCCACGAGATTCAGGTGGAAGATCTGGACGTGTGATTGGGTTTTAGGGGGCTGTAAGTGCTTCAAATACCGTAACGAATGCTACAGAACAGATGGCAATATCGACGTCTGTCAACCGGAATCGATGACTTAGCGTGCTCAACGAAGCACGGAGAAGCCTCTATGTGTTCACAATGGTCACTCATTCCAAGACCAATCTGACTAGTATTGTCTAGACTCAATATTTTATTGTCAAACTAAATAAATTAAAAATAAATGAAAGAGGTCAGGTCAGAATCATTACAAACAGGTGGGCTCGCATGGAAGGTTTAATGATAAGAGAAGATGCTCGTAAAGTGTATAAGGATAGAGGCAAATAGCGACTGGTTGTGTCTGTCTACCATGAAGGGGGACGTAGCTTAAAGTGTAACATATGAACATTCAAATTTACCCAAATTATTTTTTGAATATCATTATTATTTCAATCGATTTAGATAGGAAAAATATTGAAGCGGGCTAGGCGGGACTCAAACCCGCGATCTTGCCCTTACAGGAGAAATGCTCTGACTGCTGAGCCATTGAACCCCGCCTGAACTAAGCCAAACTCCACCTTATATTCTTCTTCTTCCCTTATCTTCTCTCTCCTTATCGTCTTCTTCCTTCGTGGTCTTTGAGGCGAAGGTCAGGGCAGGTAAGCAGACAGGTGGGCTTGCATTGAAGAAGCTCATAAAATGTGTAAGCATAATGGCAATGGCGAGTAACTGTGTCTGTCTACCATGAAGGGAGACGTAGCCTAAGGAGTAACAAATGAACAACAATATTTTTGCACTATCTTTTTATAAATACTACAATTACATGCGCATTTTAAGGTGCTACGTGAATGATGAATGTAATTAATAAGAGTATCATAATCAATCACAGCTGGACATACATCTCTCACAAAGTGCATCCTTCACCCTCTGCATCCAAATTAAACGACTTTTATTCATAGGTAGGTACTTAGGAATATTTACTGTTGTACTATTAATTAAGTTTTCGGGATATTTACTGTTGTAGTTTCAAAATATATTTCATTTTGAATCATTTTTCATTTACCAGCATCACCTTTGATAATGCCAAATCTAGGGAACAGGAACTTTAGCAAAACCTGTTAATTGAATAGGAAATATTTACTTCTTCGCAAGTATAAATGTCCATAATACATTGACAGAGAATTTATGAGAAGATATAAAGGTGTCTGAGCGAAATCAGTTTGCAGTTAGGATGAGTCAGACCTTTTCTGTGAGCAATTAACCCAACACAGTTTTAACGGTATAAATAAATTGGTTTGGGTTTAAGGAACTAATTCTCAAAAAAGCATCCAAAGATATTTTCATGAGAAAATACATAATATAAAATTTGGAACATGTTGTGATGGTCTCGGAAAATTATCCATCTTCAATAGTATTCAAAAACATCGTGTGATAGTTGAAATTTGAAAGCACCTGCTGAACCCTACACACGCACAAACAAGCATCAACTCAAATAAATTTTGCTTCTATTATAATCCCCGGAGAGAAATAGGTGTGAGCATATGAATGCGCGTATGTAAAATACGGAAAACATAGTGTTCAAAACTGCGTTCAAACACTACGCGGCAAACTATCGAACATTGACTCGGGCAGCAAATAGAGCGCATCTTTAGATTCTGGCTCGCGAGTCCAATAAACGCCGAACATAGAGGTTATATGCAGCGATGAAGAGTACTATATTTTTTCAAGTATTTTGAAAAGAATTTAATCTGCATGATAAATTAATGTTACTTTACCAATCCCTAGATATTTTTAGGCTCTATTTATTAATATAAATTTTGATATTAATTGGTACTGGCGTCTTAGTTTAAAACGTGTTTGAAATAGCGATTTGGAGCATTTTAGAGCCATGTTTGACGCTAATTTCTATCGGGTCGGATATTATAAATCGTGTTTCTCCTTCTATTCGTCCCTAGATGATGTAGCCTACTATACGAATATGATTTTTATCAGCCGCAATTTACTGTTGAACTTGATGATAAATGTGTTTAAAAATAGAAAACAAAAATAACCCGTTAAGGTGCTTTAGACATAACTTCCCGGTTCATGGTTCATACTCAAGACAACAAGCTCACGACACGTAACAGTTACGTATTTAAAATAAAGAATAATTATGATTAACAAGTCGAAACATTCGATAAACGTATCCTCAGTTAATAAACTGAATAAAATAAAAAACAGTGACAAATTCTAACTAGCTACTCATAACTGAGGGCAATTAACAAATATCTATTTATTCTCTTCTGTCAATAACAGGTGCTTCCTGATTCGGTCAGTTTTCTTTGACAAGGGTTGACATTAATACAATAGATGGATTAATTTACTTGCTTCTTGTGCAAGCAGCTTATAAGAGAGGCTATAACTGAGATTTGTGAACAGACACCTCTGTATGCGAATGGTATAGAGAAGTTCTTGTTCAATTGAGATGCTAATTAATTTAGTTATCTTAGAATTGAACAGTGACTACAGTCAACTTATCTTGATCAAACATCAGTACGTCACTTAGGTATCAAAGACATCAAAGTGAATTTCGGGTTCATCTAACATTGTATGCTCAAAATTATGTAAGTCCCGTCGTAGTATATGAATTATTGAAATAAATAAATATTCCACAACATTTCACACAACGCTATTTAGATCCATGGTAAGCATAGCTTGAACCTAGAATGCGGATAAATATACTTAGATACTTTTTTTGTATGTACATTCATATTATACATAAAAATACCAAAACTATTGCAAATGTACATATTCATGCATACAACTAATTACACTGAGCGGGTATCGTACCCGCCCCTCCTGCGTAGTGGCCGCGTTCTCTACCGCCACGCCTCAGAGGCTGTCAATTCAAAGGGGAAATCCTACAAAAATGCTCGCTATAAAGGTCGCAAATCAATACTTGTTCAAAACTAGTAATTTTATTTTACTACAAATTTTCATGTTTAGTAAGTAGTTAAATGGTCTTACCTACAAATACACTCCTTGAAGATAATATATGTCATTGAAGATAATGACACTGCAATAAGACCCACTTATCAGAAGTACTTATAAGATAGGTTGTAAGATAAATTATTGTTGGTAACTACATAATTGACTAATAACTTCCTACATTGTTGTTATACTTGTATATCAATGAGTTTCTATACGAGCAATCTATACTATTCTAAAGCTAAAGAGTATGTCTGTTTGTTTGGTTGAACGCGCTAATGTCGTGAACTACTGGTAAGTGTTTGTTAGAGGTTATTTAGCATCACACTACTTGTTCGCGATGAACAAAAGAAAGAACTTTTGGTGGAACAAACTTATTTATTCCGAAAAATAGATGGTCGGTACAATTTATTTGTGTGCAGTCTGTAGGTCGAATGTGTGAATATCGTTGCAATAGTGTTGTGTTGGGTAGGTGTGTATGACGAGTAAGTGACGTATGTGTGTAAGGTGCAATATGATTGGTGGGTGGAGTATGGCTCGATATAATAAAATATCATGTGGTATCTTGTCGACCTTAGGGAACATCGGCTTCGACATCCTCCCGGCCGTTGAAAGAAGCTGAAGCTTTCAACTTGACTCCTCTGGATCCGCTGCAGGCAGGGGGCATAGGCGATTGAGGGCTCTCCTTACCGTCCCTTGGGATGTACATATATCCGCAACTCGGGGGATACCGTCAGAGCCCGGAAATAACTTTGTTATGCGGCCTAACCGCCAGTGTAGTGGCGGCAAGTTGTCCTCATTGATCAGTACAAGGTCATTGAGCTTCAATTCCTTCTTCTTAGTGCGCCACTTAGAGCGCTGCTGCAATTCCGTGACATATTCTTTGACCCAGCGCTGCCAGAAATGTTGCTTGACTTGCTCCAGGCGCTGAAATCGGTCGAGATGATTGGTATTACTGTCCACGACGTTAGGCGATGGTAGCGATGTCAATGGCCTGCCAATCAAGAAGTGAGCCGGGGTGAGGGGTTGAAGGTCATTTGGTGAGGGACTGAGAGGACAAAGGGGTCGGCTATTGAGGATAGCTTCGACTTGTGCAAACAATGACGACAACTCCTCAAAAGTCAGATGTGCATTTCCTAAAATGCGTTTTATATGGAATTTAGCCGATTTAATTCCAGCCTCAGCCAGTCCATTGAAGTGAGGAGCGTACGCGGGTGAAAATTTAAATTCTATGCCGCGACGAGCTGCATAATCACAAATGGAGTCGCGTTGTGACTGTAGGAAGGTTGTTATTTCTTTAGCAGAGGCAACAAAGTTACGTCCGTTATCACAATAGATAAGTTTAGGCATACCTCGTCTAGAAATAAACCTTTTTAATGTTAGTATAAAGGCATCCTTGGATAGTTCGCTAACCGCCTCAAGGTGGATACACTTATACCGAAAACAAATAAAAATACACAAGTAACATTTAGTTATTTTACAACCCCTACCTTTACGATCTGTGATTAAGAATGGCCCGGCAAAGTCAGTAGCAACAGTAGCAAAAGGAAAGCCAATTTCCACGCGATCATTAGGTAGGTTACCCATTATATTAGATAACGTCTGACCCCCAAATCTGCGACATGTGAAGCAATTGCGGACGATGTTCCTAGCCAATTGACGGCCACCGATTGGCCAGTAGCGATCCCTAAGGCAAGCAAGTAACTGCTGGGGTCCAGCATGTAGAAGATGCTCATGTTCAGTCTGAAATATCATTTTAGTTAATGGGTGTTCTGACTTTAATAAAATAGGGTGTTTTTTATCATAAGGGTAGCTCGAATCAGGATTGCGACCTCCAACGCGCAGTAGTCCTTCTGAGTCAATAAAGGGGTTTAGAGACGTCAGAGCTGACTTCACCGGTAGAGTCTTTTTATTTTGAAGTCGGCTAAGCTCATCAGAAAAACATTCACTTTGAGCAATTCTAGCAAGAACTCTAAGTGATTTAGAAAGTTCTTCGGCTTGTAGAGGACCTGTAACTTTATTAGTGTTACGAGAATTATGTATGAACCTATACACGTGAGCGTAAATTCTTTGGTAGGCGTTTAATTTAGAAAATTTGGTAAAGTTGATTAGCGGTGCTGACGGCACAACCTCCGCCGCCAAAACGGAGGCCGTTTTTAGTTCAGGTAACTCAGAAGAATTGGATACGATTCTCGAAGGCCATGAAAATTCTGACTCTAAAAGAAATTGAGGTCCATGCCACCATAGGGTTGGTTGCATAGAGGACATGTCCTGCAAATCTATACCTCGTGAAGCGAGGTCTGCGGGATTTAGGGCTGTGGGTACATGACGCCAAGATGTCGAGTCTGAAAGTTCATTGATAGCTGCAATGCGATTGGCTACAAACGTTTTTGTTTTATTTGGCGTAGAAATCCAACCTAAAACTACGCGCGAATCCGTCCAATAAATGTGACGATTAATAGGGTGGCGTAAAGCTTTTGTTACAGCTGAGCTTAATTGTGCACCTAGAACGGCGGCGCATAACTCCAGACGTGGAATTGTAATAGCTTTGAGAGGGGCTACGCGTGCTTTAGCACATAAAAGATGGACTTCAATGGCCCCCCTTGCATCAATAGACCTTAGATAGATACAAGTCCCATAAGCCAGCTGAGAAGCATCACAAAAACAATGCATTTCAATAAATACATGGTTATCAATTAAACTTAGTCTAGGTATTTTAAGTTCAGAAAATTTTATCATGTTCTTAGAAAATGATTCCCATAATTTAGAAATGTTACTAGGTACTGGTTCGTCCCAGCCTAGTTTGAGAACCCATAGCTGCTGTAGAGTAATTTTTTGTTTAATTGTGTATAGTGATAGTAGGCCTAGTGGGTCAAAGATTTTACTGATAGAGGACAGAACAGACCTTTTGGTAATAATTGTAGGTATAGGTAATTGAAATGGGAAATGTAGCTCGTCCGAAGTGGGACACCAACCAATACCCAAAGTACTAGAGGCATTGCTGATGATTAAATTACTTTCATCGGAGTTACTAGTGTCTAAAAAAAGGTCAGGCAAATTAGATCTATATTTTCGTAGATGAAAACAGCCTTCAGCTAACTTATGAGACACTGAACGTTGAATATATTTTAATTCTTGTGGGGAATCACTTCCTGTCAAAATGTCATCACAATATGTATCACTTTGAATTATGGTTTTAATTTTAGGGTCTATGCATTCCTCACCTAGCTGCCAAATGCACCTGGTGGTAAGAAAACTTGCAGAAGAAAACCCATAGGTTACAGTATTGAGACGCAGAGTGCGTAGAGGCTCATTTTCATTGTCGCGCCACAATATTAATTGTAGATCGCGATCTGTCTCTCTCATGGACACTTGGCGGAACATTTTCTCTACGTCCCCGGTTACTATATATTTGTGAAGTCTGAATCTTAAAAGAATATTGAATAAAAAATCTTGTATAGTAGGGCCAACCATTTGCAGATCATTAATTGATATACCAGAGGTAGTGCGAGCCGACGCGTCAAAAACAACGCGCAGCTTAGTAGACTCGCTCTTTTCTTTGATAACAGGATGATGAGGTAAGAAGTAGGAACATATAGGGTTTTGCAGAGGTGCTTCAGACAAATGCCCGAGAGCGGCATATTCGTGAATGAATTCGGTATAGGCTGCCTTTAGATCGGGTTGTCTTTTGAAGCGGGACTCTAAGTTCAAAAATCTCTTCTTAGCTGACTGATATGAGTCACCTAAGCACTCTCTATCGTCACGAAGAGGTAGACCCACACAAAAGCGACCATTATCTGATCGTGTAGTAGTGGTAAGAAAATGTCTTTCACAGAGCCTTTCTTCTCTTGTGAGGGGTGTTGCTTGGGGGAAGCTTTCCAGTTGCCAAAATTGGGCTACCTGACGCTCGAGGGTTGGAAAATCATGATCTTCCTGTAGGTGAGCATGACAGGAGCGTATGGCCTTTTTAGGTAATTTAGGGTGTGATTGCATTAGAACAGATCCTCCAACAAGCCATCCAAGTTTAGAGCTGCGTAGAATTGGCCCCTTATTACTCAGGGAATGCTGTTGGGAACCAATGAGGTCCCAAAATAGATCAGCACCAATCAGCATGTCGATAGGGGATGACTCATAGAAGCGAGGATCTGCTAGAGTGAAATTAGTTAAATCTAGGCTAGCAACATCAAATGATAACGTAGGTATATTTTCTGAAATTTTAGGTAATATTAAGCAAAACATTGTAACATTAAATAGATTGTCACTAGACTGTAAACGTACAGTACACCGCTTTGTGTTTAATTTAAGTTGATTATTGCCGATTGTAAATATGTCGACATTGGATGGTTCTATCGGTAGATTGAGTTGTTGCTGTAGTGACTCTGTAATAAAGGAACACTGGCTTCCACTATCAAGTAGAGCGCGAACTTTAGCGGTTACATTGGTACTAGGGTTGGTCACTAGAACACTGGCTGTACACAACAGGACCTGAGACGATTGAGAAAGAGCGGACATAACAATGGGAGACTGATTTGTTTCAAGTTGATGGGTAGCATGCAATAAGCTATTGTGACGAGCCTTACAAGAACGGCAGCGCCCTGGCAGAGTACATTTGTCAGCTTCGTGACCAGGCCTCAAGCAGTTGACACATAAACGTAACGACGTCACTGTTACCTTCCTGTCCTCAGGAGATTTAGCCTTGAAAATAGGACATTCAAATAGGCGGTGGTTTTCCTTACAAACAAGGCATTCAAACTTACGTTCAGAGTTGCTATTAGACGTAGACATGAAAGTCTTATTATGCGTTTTGTTTGAACTACTACTACTAGGGACAACATGCTTGCTATTATTATTTGGCCTTTCTTGTTTACTACGGCTCACGGTCTCTAAAACATCCGCACGATTTTTCAAAAACATAAAAAATTCATCAAGTGTGGGTATCTCAGACAGAAGGTTCTTCCGCTCTTCCCATTTAAATAGAGTACTGTTGTCTAACTTTGCTGTGACCATGTAGATTATTAGAACATCCCACTTATCAGTTGGCAAACCCAGTGTGCCGAGAGCCCGTAAGTTTTTAGTAACGTGATCTATAATAAAACGGAGTGACTTATCGGTCTCTCGTACACTTTCAAATGTAAATAAAGATTTCAAATGGTTATTAATTAGTTGACGATTATTGTCATAACGTTCGCATAACAGCTTCCAGGCTTCCATATAGTTTTTATCGGTTACTTCCAGATTACTAATAACGCGGGAAGCTTCACCTTCTAAATATGAAATCAGATAATGGAACTTGTAAATATTTTTTATTTTATTGTTACTGTGAATTAAAGAATTAAAAGTTTCCTTAAACTCAAGCCATTTATAGTATGTACCATTAAAATTATAAATTTTAATAACGGGTAATTTAAATCCCATAAAGCCCTGACCATCACCACAACAAGAAACATGTTCAGTTGCATTTGAATAACTAGACTCGTTATGACTGGATGAAGAATTTTTCGCTAATATGGTTCTGGCAAGGGAAATATAGTGATCAAAATCCGATTCCATAATTTCGCATAGTGCTAACTCGTTCCCCGCAGAGGGTACCGACTCCAATTGTGCCTGCAACTCGTCGAATTGCTTATATAAACACTCAGTCCTAGACAATTTCATCTCAGTCTTCTGTACATCTAAGTCAGACAGACTATCTTGGCCTTGAATTTGGTCCATGTAGTTTTTAAAAGTTGATAAACGACGTTTTATGTTGCTACGACTGGTGCTAAGATCCTTGAGAATGGGATCCTTTAAAGACACACTACTAGCGGCCCTTACTTCTTCTTTATCAGACGCCATTTTATGAAATTATCTAGTCTATAAGTTTAAAGTTAGTTAATTAAATCGATTGCAAGTGAAATAAAAATAACAATACGGTACGCTCCTCGCTCGCAATGTTGTTATCGTTCGATGAACCGGTTTCAACCAGCTGATCGGGCGTACGGCTGCCGGCCGCAAGGGTCTCAGGTAGTCGCGTAGACAAAGGATGACGTCACGCGATGGCACCTCGGACTGCACCGTTGCACTAGAAATGAGTTATAACCGTAGCTCAATATTTGATGTAAACAACAGTTATTAGTGAGCAGAAGAGGGCTTTTACCGATTAAGATAAATTCAAATGTGTTTTAACTATAAGGGACAGGCAGAAGTGATGATTAAGAATTAATTAAGTGTTTTATAAGTTATTAAGTGTTTTTAGAGGAATCAGACAGTATAAAGATAGCTTACAGCGAAGTTAAGTTGTGATTCTGATATATAGTGATAGCTGTATAACTTTATGTAAGTAGGTAGGTAGTGCGAAGATGATTTGCAAAAAGGGATGAAGCTTGCTAAAAGCTCTAATGGCAATTAAACTGTAAGTAAAATGTAACCTTTTAACTGCTACTTATTTAATCAAGCTAAAATAAGCTGTTTTAGGCACTTGAGATATATAATTAGGGTACGATAGTTTGCACAGACTTCAACACTAGTGGACGTGATCGTCACTATTTGCACAAATCGAAGAGAATTGAGAAGGAAATAATAGGAACGAGCTCACAGTTAGACAGACAGGCAGGCGTTGATGAGACGGAGAAGTCTTGTAGTTCCGGCTGCTAGGTGCTGCCAGCTGTAGTAGGCGTAAAGCTCGTAGATATGTAGTTTGGCCGTCGTAGCGGATTACTGACGGATGATCTTGATGCACATTGAGCAGTGTAGACTTCAGGTTTGCTGCTGGTAGTAGCCCAGGCAATCCAGGCGCTGCGTAGGCGTGGCTTTGATCGTTCGTGTCTTCCTCCGCTGACTAGGACTTAGAACCCGATTGATATACAGGTCCTGTCACGGTCGCCACTTTTTGTTCGCGATGAACAAAAGAAAGAACTTTTGGTGGAACAAACTTATTTATTCCGAAAAATAGATGGTCGGTACAATTTATTTGTGTGCAGTCTGTAGGTCGAATGTGTGAATATCGTTGCAATAGTGTTGTGTTGGGTAGGTGTGTATGACGAGTAAGTGACGTATGTGTGTAAGGTGCAATATGATTGGTGTGTGGAGTATGGCTCGATATAATAAAATATCATGTGGTATCTTGTCGACCTTAGGGAACATCGGCTTCGACACTACTACTCAAGGGAGTAGGGCAGTAATCGTAATCAACAAATCCGTCAGATTTGAACCATACGTTATTACAAAATTAATACATTGCAAGCAAATATAGGTTAAATAGTTGATACGTGGTTTCTATGCCACAGACAAAGCCGGGGCGGGTCGGCTAATCTATGAATATGAGGGATTCTACTTATAATATTTAATCTTTATTTTGAATCCTGATAATAAGTAATCATTTTAATTACATATATTGTTGTTGTCTTTAAATTCAAAATATGTGGAAAAATGTTATACATATTCTAAATTATTCCGGCCGATAATAATTTAAATTTAAATTTTCCATCAACCACTAAGAGTTTGATCCATAGTTTTAAATAAATTATGCTTAAAGACAACTTGAAGGCATAAAGGACAAATATAAGTATTATATTCCCTGAGACGGAAGCCTTTCCGTGCTCCTTGCACATCTCTCGTTTCGAACTAGAACTAGTCTCAACTATACAAACGAAGTTACACGCTGCTAATATTAAGTACAAGAACGTAGAAAAAGCTACATTCTATCATCGCACCGCTCGCCATAGGCAGGAAAGTCATCCTCACATCGTGCGGTTTGGAAGTTATGTAACACCGGACCGAAATTAAAAAACATTTTAGGTTTTCCGTGATTTACACACTAAACACTGATTAAATTCTAAATTTTAAGCTTCCATGTCTGCTAGAAATGCCTTAGAATTTTGATGATCGCTCGACTGACCGATGACCACTGACTAGTGAGTGAAAAGATTAAGAAACTTTGACTCGTTATAATTCCTAAACAACTGGTACAAATTGAATGAAGTTTGAAATATACCGTGTTTATACAATTCCTGCTTAGTTACTGAAAAGTTGATGGCTAAAAGATTCTAACTCTATCCACAACGAAGTTATAAGAATTGCTTCGAGAATACAATAATACGGCCGTGCCGCTTTTTTTTGTTCGACTTGGCGGGGGCACTGTCGTACCCCCAGAAATCTCTTCTCTCCGCTACGACTGTCATGGCAGTCATACTACATAACCATACGCATTTGAACATATTCTAGATATCTACTTAAATCGTCCAGTATTATTCAGTATACACGAAAATACATATACAAGGACCAAATAGGTACAAATTTGGTATTTATGTATTTGCACTTACTTATTTTATACACTGCATAATATTAGATCCATACGTATGAAATTAGCGTTTTGTCGTACTGATCAATTTGAGCTGACATAACTCCTCTTTGGTTAAGAATTCCAAATTCAAATTAATAAATTCATTTAGCTGTTTTTTTTTTCTTTGGAATACAGTCATTCATTTGTTATTTTCCTCATTATTTTTTCTTTGGCGTCGCTTATTACCGCGCAATGGAAAACATGAAATATCGGTATATTTACGAGTACGAGTTCTACCGTGGCACCAGTGCTGCAGAAACAGCTCGAAGAATTAATGATGTGTACGGCGCTGGTGTCGCTAAAGACAGCACGGTACGTTTTTGGTTTCAACGTTTTCGTTCTGGAAATTTCGACCTTAAGAACCAACCCCGTGGACGGCCGGAGATCAAAGTGAAAAACGAAGAATTAAAGGCTATTGTGGAAGCGGATCCATCACAAAGCACTTCAGAGATAGCAGCAGGCTTCGGGGTAAGTGACAAAACTGTATTAATCCACTTGAAGCAAATCGGGAAGTAAAAAAACTCGAACGATGGGTACCTCATGAATTGAGTGAATCGAACTTGCAAACACGGGTCTACACGGAGCTACAATTGGAATGTCTGCGACATACACCGTACTCCCCGGACCTTACTCCAACAGATTACCATTTCTTCCGGAATTTGAACAACTTCTTACAAGGAAAAAAATTCCACTCCGATGCAGCAGTCCAAACCGCCTTCAAAGAGTTTATTGATTCTTGCCCCCATGGTTTTTATAGTAAAGGGATTAATGAACTACCCATAAGATGGCAAAAGTGCATAGAAACAACGGTGCATACTTTGATTAATTAAATATATTTTACAAAAAAAAAAACGACTTTTTATTCCTCCCGTACAAAACGCCAATTTCATACGTAAGGACCTAATATTATATTTAAATTCAATAAGTTTTTTTTTTAAACTTTTTAGGATTCAGTATACGCTCATTCTGTATAAGTTAGTCAAACTAAATTATGAAAGGAAATGTATGAAAATGGATATTGACACAAACAATTTTTTTTTTTAAAAGACCTCAGTAAAGGTTCACCTCACTTGCTGGTAGGCTGAAGGTAAAGTTTCAGGAAAGATGATCACCTGGTGGTCGAGTTAATACTTTGTTTACGTTTGTTTAAGTTCATAGTTGGTTTTTAACCACGTGTGATTTTTTTATTAAAGATTTTGAAATTAAAATTTTGTATATTTTTAAATCAAAAACAAAAATGTTTAACCACTTATCTCAAGCCAATTAATGGAACACACCCCAAACCTGAGCTCGCATAAACTAAATTAATGATAAACAGCAAATTCCTAATTTAACGCAAACATGTTGTTTACCAATAAACAAAAGTTAATTCATTATCGCTAGCATAAAGTGCACCAGATGGTAAGGTAGTTTACCAATACCAAACTTTACAGATTCCGAGAGGAGATACTAGGGAAAAAGCAGTAAGTTAGAAAGAGACAGTACAGAAAATCTAACGACGTGTAAAGTTAAAAAAATTTAGGTAAATATCATCACACTATAATTGTTTTTATGCGAAGGTGGTATTCGAGGTTATGCCAACCTCACCTACAAGTCGGATCACATATGATGATAGACGAGGTTCTGGCGCAGGTTACTTCTCAGGGTTGGAAGGTCTGCCTCCAGTCGCTCCCGGAAAAGCCAAGATACCAATCAAAGCTCCAAAGAACAAATTAAATGTCAAAATATTTTAATATTTACACCATTTACCTGCCTATGTATATTATTATTTCTATATCTACAGAGGCGCATACAACTTATGCATCTAGACTTTATCTATAATTTAGTTAACGCAGAGACCGCCATCCCATCATATTATTTATATTCTGTTCGCCAGTGTACTATCACTGCCATCAGGCTGACAGTTCATGTTTAACTGTCTACCCTCTTATTTTACATAGTGATGATACGACTGAGATGACTACTGTACTATGAGTTGGTACAGTCGAATTCATAGTGTACTCCCTAATTTTAAGTTTATAATTAATTGTTTTAAAACGTTAGTCTAATCTATTTACTATTATTAACTTACTACGTTAATAATAGTAAATAAATAAATTAACTTATTATTATTGTCCAGGCACTTCTGGAGTCCACAGTACATGGACTACACTATTAAAAATACTGAGAAACATAAACTTTAATTATATTTATTTGTATTTATATAAACTAAACACAACTCTAATTTCACACCCTAGACGGAATAACCCAATTTCACATCGGCCAAACAATACAATTGAATTACTTTTATCGCGTGTCACATTGAAACATTTTTTAATGGATTAGTTAATTAAAACTTCTACTTTTTGAAGCCAATATTCCCTAGAGAAATGTCGAACATTTCTAATTAACTGGAGATACTAAATTTCAGAATAATGTCATTAATAACCAAAATGTTCGTTACTTGCCAGATGGGTAGAGCTTACTGTATTCCGTCACAATTACCAAAGCAATTTCAGTTGGAAATTTTTAACGCTCTACTGATTAATACTGTTAAATATGGCCGACTTGTTGTTTGGCCATATTTGGTACGAACTAGATTTATTGATAAATCTGATAATGCCATTTGGATCAGCCTTTGTTCCTTAGTTTGGTACTGTCTTTGATCACTGAATCGGAAAAATTACAACGTAAACAGAAGAGTGTATGAAATTGGGTTCCCTTTGGACCGTGGCTATTGGTCAAAACTGTCATTACGAATTTGGCATAAATTTGAAAGGCATAACAATACTTTAGAGTAATGATATTGTTACAAACTATTTCTTCAGGATAACTATCAATCAGACTAATGTGTGTTGGTCTAATACTGCTTGGCTTTATGTAAAACGTGGAAGCCATTATCAAACTTTCTTTCACAGCAAATGAGTATTTTTCTTTTAAATTGCTGTATGGTTTATCTTCCCGTGGAACCTAGTAGACTTCTTTCTAGTTAATTATAACTGTGGGCACAAATTCACCGCCACCGCCTAAGTTTTATAACTGAACCGGTGATGTTACTTTTGCATAAACTTTTGCAACTCGTGTAAAATTATTCTTTTGATCCTCTTTGATTTAGTAAGTTCGATATTCTGCCACAGTGAACGAAATAGCAGTAACTCAAAAGAGAACACGTTACGAGTCCTGTGCCTTTATCCATACAAATATTATAAATGCGAAAGTTACTCTGGCTGTATGTCTGTTTGTAACGCTTTCAGGCCTAAACCACTGAAACGATCTTAATAAAATTTGGTACAGAGGTGGATTAGAGCTTATGAACGGACATAGGCTACCTTTTAACGGGCAAAAGCAGGCTTAAAGAGGGGAAATAAGAAATGAAAGTTTGTATGAAAGTTTAGTAAAAATTTTGTATAGAGATAGTTAGAGCTTGGGAATGGATATAGGCTACATTTTATCGTGACTAGGGGTGTAGAAGGGGGTGGGGGTGAGAGGGGTGGGAGAATAGGGCGATGGGATGTAATGCAAATGCGAGTTTGTCGTTTTTCAATCGAGCAAAAAATCTTAAAAACGGGGTAAATAGGGAATGAAAGTATGATTTTTATGAAACTATCCTCAACCACTTGTACATTCCTTGTGTCCTTGTCCAGTCGTCCTTGGGGACGAACATAGTCGAGTACCGAGCCGAAGATAGTGGCGAGTGAAGAGGCGAGATGTGATCGTTATAGGGGCGAGTGGATAGGCGCGTAGAGGTCAAATATAGAGTCGAGTGCCGCGGCGAGTAGATGTGCAACTAGAGAGGCCAGTGGAGAGGCAAGTAGATAATGAAATAGAGTCCAGTAGAGAGGCGAATAGAGATCGAATAGAGAGTTGAGTAGAGATTCAAGTATAAAGGCGACAGGAGACGAGTGGACAGTCAAATATAGAGGCAAGTAAATAGTCGAGGATACAGTTGAGTAGAGGCGAGTTTAATGCTCGATAGCGTAGGCTCAACACTAAGCAACAACCAACATCCACACGGGCGGAACCACGGACAACATCTTTTTTTTTTTACGTGCGGGAAATCCCCACGGATACCCACCCCTCCGGAGCCGGAGGGGGAGGTTATGTCGGACTCGAACCGACTAAACCGCACGCCGTCTCTGGGTCGTAGTGCTAGGCCGAAGGTGAGGTTGTCATGCGACATATCCCTCGCACCCCGGCTGACCCAGGGCCATCCTTCTCGGTCTGGCCCTCCTCGGGAGGGGGGCGGACAACATCTAGTATTTAAATATAATACCAATGTATAGAGTTTGACGTTTGCTTCCAAGCAACCTTGAAAGTGACTTATAAGTGGCTCTATAAGTTTAAAAAATATTAATACCTTATAATATAAATCGAACAAATAATGAACACTGCAGAATACTGTTCCTCATTTGACTGCAAAAGATAAGTTTCTACCTCACCAAGTCGATATATTGTATAACAGAAACTATTTACCCTTTTACTATGAACTGTATAGACACGGTAGTACGGCTAACAAAATTTACCGCAAAAGACGGTTAATACGCGCTATAAATAGGCAATATTTGATTTTAATTGGTGAATGTATACATGTTATGAGATGTACCTATCCACACAAATATTATAAAAGCGAAAGTAACTCTGTCTGTCTGTCTGTCTGTATATTACGCTTTCACGCCTAAACCACTTAACCGATTTTGATGAAGTAGGTATAGACCTTCAGAAAGGACATAGGCTATGTTAGGTCGCGATAACTGACATACACGCGGGCGGAGCCGCGTACCATAGGTAGTAGTACTTATATGTCATATTTGTTTCAAAGAAGTATACTTATTTTCACGCCTCGTTGTAGCAGACATAACTTTGCCTAAAGGGTTTGTATTTAAGTATTAACCGATGGAGAAGAAAATGATTCTGTCCTTCTTGTATTTACCATGCTTACATCCTAAGGAAGGCAGTATTCACAATATAGATTTATAGATTCGGACAAATGAAAGCTACGCCAAAATCTCTCTATGCTATTCTCAAGAACGTAAGTATGAAAAATAAATTATGCCAATCAAAATTCTGGTCACGTTTGTGGAGAATGTCAACCGGAGCGGTTGACGTGGGAATTTCATTTATACCCACCGTCGAGCATCTGCGACTCGATGAAACAAATGTATGCTACATTATTTCGATACAATCGCAGTGTTAAATATTAAGCTTTCTATGCATTTTTAATATCAGTTTGCAGAGTAAACTTCATAATACATTTTATCTGAAAACTGTACAGTCACTCACCTTCAGAGTGACAGCCTCTGTGGCATGGCGGTAGTGATGGCTGCCGCTACGCAGGAGGCGTGGGCTCAATCTCGTCTCAGTACAAATAATAGGTCGTTACATAAAAAACTTGGCGTTTTACTGAAGCAATTGGAGGAAACCCAATTTGCAGTACTAACATTTTCTCATGTTTTAGTAATAACAAATCCTCCAATCCAATTTTGTTTTATAAAATTTTTATAAAAAAAATTGAGTATGAATGAGACAACGTTAGGCTAACAGCAACTTTAATTACATTTTTGAAAAGTGACATCTGTAATAAAGTTATACGAAATTTATCATCAAAATGGATAACATTTAAGATCGATTTTTTTTTTTTTTGAGATCATTTTGAGTACTTGCTTATGACTATATGTGCAATGTGGAAATATTTACACTATTTAATTCAGCTTTTATCTTAAAAATACAATAATTTTATAAAGGGTTAACATTGTAATATTATTTCTGTTAATGACATAAAAAGCAATAGTAAAACCCGCCCTGCAATAAATTGAAGCGAGTGCGAGTGTCGTTTTTAATCATTTTTCCAATAAGCTGCAATTCTTGCTTATATTGCAATTGATTTGAGTAACTACGATTAACTGCTATCCAGTCCTTATTAATACTGGACTAATATTTTCAATTTTATGAAAAAAGAGAATTGAAAAAGAAAAAGTGAAAAAGAAGTGTATTGAGTTTATTTAATCAACCATACTAATGAGAAGTTTTAGTTAATTTTCAGCAATAAGATGAAAGACATACCGTTGTAATTTATATAACACAACAAATAAATTTAGGCCGTTAATTGAATGGCGCCATTCAGTTAACTGCCTAGGCAGTTAATTGACCGGCTGATTAAGGTAGTTGGCGGCAACATGTATACAAAAAACGGATGCAGAAAGTATAGTTAGGTACAGTTCTGTGGCATAACAAGTGGCGGCCTTATTGCTCAACTGTACTACTATACCTACCTATGTATGTAAAAATAATATTCAGAGAGCTATTAATATGAAAAACACACTGAAAATCAAGATCATAAATGTAGAACAGATCGTTAGAACTAATCACATTTTCTTTACTGAGTTTCACAGACAATTAAAATGAAGAGTTATGTTAACTTTTTCCCTTGTTTCTTAAGGAGACATTTCTTTTGTATTGTCTCGTTGAAACTCTGATAAAGACTGAAGTTTTAAAGGAAAGGCTTATAAAGTTTAACAGGCGGAAGGGAGTTTGGGAACACGATGGTTTGTATATGTAGGCTGTAGATATTTCTTGATCACGGTTGGAACACAATTTTAAGTATCTCAAATTGATCGTTGTTAAATTTTATTCTCTTATCAAGGGCCGGCGACAATACAAGATTTTTTTAATTTTTTTTTTACTAACACGCTATTATCACTTTATTAGTGTATCGTAATAATAATCGAGAATAAATAGAAGTTCAGTACCAGAAGTATCTACTAGCTTGCTGGTGAGTTTCCTTTGTGCCCTGCAAACTTCATTGGGGCGGCATACAATTTAATACGTACCACTTCGTGCCGGTAGCGGTGGAGACTCTGGGGAGCTGGGGCAGAGAGGCCAAAAGCCTTGTGAGGGCGATTGGACAGAGGCTCATGGAGGCCACTGGTGACTCCCGCTCCGGGTCGTTCCTGGTGCAGAGACTTGCCATCCCAATCCAGCGTGGAAACGCGGCAAGTGTGATGTTTTTAATTTTCAATTAGGGTGACATAAAATGTGTTTATTATTGCATTGTATTTTGACTAAGAAATTATTATTTGTTTAATAAATTTATTGTATTTAATGCAATTATTTATATATTTTATTATTGATTTAAAATATTTCAGGCACACTCAAGCCCATATAAAGTGTTTTTGTCAACAGTAACTATACTCTTTTCCTAAAGATAATATTCCTTAGTAGCGGAGATATTAAAAATCATGATACAAGTTGATAAATATCGTATATATTTATGACGTTAACTATTATTACTACCAACTAAGTACTAAATGGTGAAAAAATGGTCCACTTGGCATTTATCATAAATATTACAATTTGATTACTGAGCAACTCTAATGAATTTTTTAGAGTAGATTATGACAATTCATCGTGCGTAAACAGATCTAAAATTTTATATTTTTAAAACGAATGATAAACGTGTCAATATAGTTATTTTTTATTAGTATTTTTTTAAATATATTTATCGCTTACCTACACATAATTTTTGTATATTTTTCTTCTTGTTGAGATTAAGCTGTGCAGATATGTAGTACATTGTTATATAAAAAAGAGGAAAAGTGAAAATATAGAAGAAACATTTTTGTTGACGATAAAATTCAAAAGGTTCCGGATGTCATTTTCGGGGTAACAGGATATGTCAGCTCCTTGTCATGAAATAGAATCGGGGCATTCGTAGACTGTTAGTTTATTTTTACTGAGTATCTGTGAGATCCCAAGAAAATACAAGTAATATTAAAACCTCAAGAGTTTGACTGGTCTTTACTCCACCTTGTCAGAACCCTCTATTAGCAGTAGTTCAGTTGGTAGCCTAGTTAGCAAAATGTAAAATACCATCAAACTAGTCCTTCGTAACAAGCACTGAGGAAAGACGATGAAAATATCTTTCGACACTTGCGATTATGCGACATGGAGAAAGCGATTGTATAAAATACCCCAGTTATTTTATCGCATGTAATTGGAATCCGTACGTGTTAATAACGAGTTTCTGTTGTCGCTTCAGAATTGTCTTCCAACCATATAAATCTGCTGTTATACGTGCCTCAGTCTAGAAGTGTCCTTTGAAGTTCGTCCTCAGATCCTAACTCTTGTATTGATAGATCACATATTCTGAGATTCCCACATCAGGTTAACGACCCAGTGAGCTCTTTCTGCGTAAATAGTAACACCAACAATTCATCATGATTCGGGTACTTTGAGATAACTTACCCTTCAAATTATGTGGCAATTACCATCAATAGTCAAACCGCGAACATCGCTACTAAAAAGTAGCCCATCCGTAAGTTAGTAAAAGTTGTTTTATTGCAATGAGTGATATTAGCGTAAACGTTAGAAAATATTTTTATTACTAATTTAATGTTTCAGATAATAAAACAACCAACAACGTATTTTACACAAAATGATGAACTCGTCCGTTTAAAATTCATCGAAATGAAAACTTTCAAAAATTTCCATCGAAATACAAAATACTTCTGGAATGAGGACCCTGTATCTTATGTACTTTACCCTAGCTTTTGGGATCAGCCGGAGTGTTGTCGATTACCAGACCGAATTTATTGAAATAAAACCACTTTTAAACGGATTCTGCCGTAGTAGGTATACTTGGTATATTAGACCGATTATAATTAAAAAATAATTTAATTTCAAAAGATCTTTATGACAATGAAAAATTTAAGTGTACAACATGTAAATATTTATTGTGTTTAGTAAATTGATATGGACTAGTAAAGTACCGTCTTTTCTATAAATTATAATTCGATGTTATTACGTACTAAATTCAATGTAACCCAAGTAAGGCAAGCGATTCTTATTTCTTTTGTAACGTCAGTCAGTGTGTACTCTAATAAGCGAGAGAGTAATATTGGTGTCAGACAATAAACGAAATACAAAGTTAGGGAGGAAGTAACAGCTAAATATATGTCAAGATTCTATCTATTTATAAAACTATGTAACATATGTGCTTATTCTGTCTGTTTCATCTATCAACCATAATCATTATGTGCAATATCCGTCAATAATAAAAATGTTCAGTTATTTAATGA
Organism: Eilema caniola; assembly: GCA_949126895.1. Lineage (NCBI taxonomy): Eukaryota > Metazoa > Arthropoda > Insecta > Lepidoptera > Erebidae > Eilema > Eilema caniola. Next base: position 5,251,660 of record OX421460.1, on the reverse strand, counting down.
AAATGAATTCTATTAGTTTTATTATTACAAAAGTTCTAGTAGGTAGGTACATGAAGAAAACGAGCTAACAACCTTCCTGATCTTAACAGAAGACTAGTGAACAGGTTTGTTCTAAGGAAGTGTTTCATTGTAAACTAAGTAATCACTTCCTACCAGTTGATATAAAGGTAAAACATGAGTCGATCAATGACAAAAAAAACAATTATAATAATACTAAATAATGACAACCAAATAGTAATATTTTAAAAACCTTAACTAAATATTACCACATCATGCTGTATAACACCAGTGGTTCCAGTGAACGAAGTCAACTCGCTGAAAAGACAGAACGTACAATCCATAAATCAAGAGTATCAAAGTACCGTTTACTCAGCTCTAGTACCCTCTTAGGTATTTATTTCACGTCTTCTTTTAACAACTCACGCCTTTGTGCAGTCACGGTAATGCACTTCCCATGTCTCGTACTGAGCTGAAGTTATTTTACTTTTTATAACCACGAGTTTAAACATGGACCATCATTCTTATCAACACGAATCAGTATTTACAAAAGAATGTGTATTTACGGACGGATGGATATTTACAATCTAAAACCAATATTAAAAGAACTGTGGCTCAAGATACTGCTGTGTACTACTTACGTGTTGTGTTGTTCGTGGAATATAATTTTAATACCTCTTTATTCTCTTTAAGTGTTCATTCTTATAATGATGAATATACAAACCGGATAAAATAGTAATAGTTTGAATTGGTCTAGGCGGGGTTTGAACCCGCGATCTTTGCCTTTCAGAGGCAATGCTTTGACTAATAAGCTACCAGCGGGCCTAGCATGAGCGCGGGACAAATATCTCTCTCCACCGCTTATGTCAAATAGACAGGGGAAAGGTGTTTCTCCCCAGTAGCTAGCATGGCGTCAAAGAAAGTAGCTTATGTTCCTCGCTGTGACGTAGACAAGAGACTATTGCTCCACTTGCTTAGCACGGCGGCCGTAAAGTGGAGTTAATTTGTCTCTTTTTGACAGATGATAGAGAGATATTAGTCTCCGAACTATTGAGGTGGGGAGAAGATTGCTTAATACACAATTAAAATTGTCTTACGGTTTTTCGTTCTAAGTGAACTACAAATACAATAAACGCAACAACGAAAAATGCAGCGGCGTATGCTGCGGGATCAAATAAACGTGTTCGAATTACCAGAGAATGAATTCATATGAATTTATAGAATTTCTAAAGATATGACCCTATATGTATGCAATGCATTGAACAACGCATTTTTTTAATAATATTATCAACCGAAATTAACGAAATTACTAATATTCCCTCTAACCCATCTAACTAAGCTTGTGCTAGGAGTGGGTTCACGTCGGTAGTGTAATGGCCAAGATTCGAACCCGGGACCTCTCGATCGTAAGGCAGACTCCTTAACCACTAAGCTACCGACGCGCCGCTTAAATGAATCAGATGGCTTGCCAGTACATTATAAGGTAAATAATGTTGCATTTCATAATCGACTAAAACTCTTATTTGAGCTGCTGTGCTCCTAATCCTAAAAAAATATATTCTTTGTAACAAATTGTTTAGAGCGAATTCACAGTATTCACACATTCATTCACAATAACATACCTACTTACAACATTTTTTAACTCATTTTATTAATATTACAATAAATACTACAATAAAGATAATATTAATAAATAAAATACGATTGAGTTATGTACGGGGTAAATGGGGTAAATAAATAAACAGAAAATAAACATGTAAAAAAAACGTTACATGACAGATTGTCTTTTTTTTTCTTCAATATGGCGCACTCTTAAGAGTGCATGAAAGTTTAATGACGGCAAAAGAAGCAATAATATGTAGCAGCAGGCAGGTTATCTCTGCCTGTCGGGTTTCCCACTGGTGACCGAAATTAATTTGATCATTTGAGGAGGAAAAAACGAGATTATATAATAAATATGTATATGTGAAATTAAAATGTCAAGGAAATATAATGTACATATTTACTCCACTACCTCAAATATAAACATCAATTCCAAGATAACTATAATGTAACAGTAATCAAATAAATCTCTTATTTATTCTACAAACAAGGAAAAAATTCAAATCTGTTACATGTTATTCCTAGCCAAGCATAAAACTAAGGGCACCAACAGTATTACAGCTATTCTTCTATTTTATGAGTGCTATAAATTTACTTTAAAGATGTTTACTATTGTGGTGTTATCTGGTAAAAATAAGTGCGAGCGATTGAGGGTAAGCGGCGGTTTGCACCTAAAGAGTTCCTACTTTACGAGATCGTTTCAGTTGGTTCTTTATTTAAATAGTAACTAAAGTTGAGTACTACTATATTTATTGTAACTAGGTACAGAATACGAATACTGATATATTTTGGATGATATACTGACAAATACTGAATGATCTTGACTACAAATGCTCAAAATGATCTTTATTTCAAGGTGTTAAGAGTAAATCAAACTGTTTTATTGATTTAAATTGTACTATTAACCAAACTAAAGGTGTGTACCAAATATCTGAACAAAAAGTTAACAGGAAGATGGAAAATTAAGATATGAGATCATTTAGAGTACTTTGTTCGTCAAGATCTATCTGATGCTGACTGTACCTTGAACTGGAGGTGTAATTACATACATACATACATATATATAATCACACCTTTATCCCCGGAGGGTTGGGCAGAGGTGTAATTAAAACTAACTTAATCAGGAAAAACATCATGAAAATGTAAGAAGGACAGAAATAATTACAGGACAATTGGCAGCTAGTTCTGAGCTTAAAACCCTACATCTGAAATATGTTGTGTTGGCCGTGGCCGGTAATAGTGTGGAAATCCATACTAATATTATAAATGGGAAAGTGTGTGTGTGTGTGTGTCTGTTTGTACGTCTTTCACGCCTAAACCACTGAACCGATTTTGATAAAATTTGGTATAGGGGTAGATTAGACCTTGAGAAAGGACATAGGCTATTTTTGGTCGCGATAACCGACGCGGGCAAAAACTACTAAAATGAAAGTAAATTTACTCACCATAAAATAAAAAAGTGTTTTACTTTTTAACACTATTTCATATTTTAACAACTGCACACCATGGGAGAAAAAGTAGTCTGGCCCGGAAAACCTCCCTTTGTTTCCAAAATTTCTGGGTGCAAAGGTTAATCTCAAAGGCAATGGGGTTTGGAAGCTTAAGAGAAAGATAATGTCAAAGTACCTACATTACGCAACATATAAATTCAATGGGATTTGCGTTTGTTTTCAACACGAACAATAGCCATGACTTACTACGGAAAAATTAAGATAAGGTGGGAGAAGGTAAGGTAAGCATAGAAAACGCCATCAAAAAGATGTGATATTTTCAATTTATATTTTACTAGCGGTTGCCTGTCGCTTTAAATTTTTGGCGCTCTGATTCTGTTACCACATGGGAACATATATTATTCCAGAGATACAAATATTCAAATATCCAACGTTCATATTTACCTTTTCATATCATGTAGGTTTTAGATATATTAGTAGATAGTCAATATCAATATTGGCATAGATAATAATATACCGACTTTATTCCTCTTGAGTTTACTTCTTCATACCGTATGTCGTACCGACAATGTACTTTGTCGCGTAAAGATTAATATAATTGTTTTTTTTTTCTTAACGAACAGTGCATGTCCGTCACGGTCACCGGGTACTTCATCAGAGTATTAAAAGAATCTCTCTATACTGGGACTACAATAAATTGTTTATTGACTATACTGCTTATCAATTGAATTTTCAATAAGTAATGTACATATTTGTTTTTTGTTACAACTGCACTATATAATTAACAGAGTAAATGACTGAATGAATTTATTATTTGTAGCGGATGATCATAAATCTAACAATACCTCGATCATTTTAAATTTTCTATTTGATTCCGTGGAGTTGCTTTGTGAAAATTCCGTACCCAAGGTCCAATATGAATGAAATTAATACAGGTCTGCTTCAAAGCGAAACCAAAACGAATATACTAGTAGTTATGTGAACAGTAGACCTCGCGAGCACCCGTTGTCATATTTTTTTGGTAACGTTTATTAAAATATCGGGTTTCCTTTAAAAAAAAACGAAACGCATCTTTTATTTTGTACAGCTCTGGATGTTTTAATAAAAATACTGCCAATTCGTTTTTAAAAAATGCTAAAGTAAAGTTTTCCGCTTATTTCTCATCTATTTTTATAACGATGTTCACCTGTTTACGAAGCTAGTTTTCTAGGGAGATAGATTATAGATTCATCATGTCTATCTATCTGTCCGTCCGTATGTCACAGCCACTTTTTTCCGAAACTATAAGAACTATACTGTTGAAACTTGGTAAGTAGATATATTCTGTGAACCGCATTAAGATTTTTACACAAAAATAGAAAAAAAATAATTTTGGGTTGTTCCCCATAGGTACTTAGAACTGAAACTAAATTTGTTAATCAAACCCATACGTGTGGAGTATCTATTGGATAGATCTTCAAAAATGATATTGAGGTTTCTAATCACTTTTCCTAAACTGAATAGTTTGCGCGAGAGACACTTCCAAAGTGGTAAAATGTGTGTCCCCGGGGGGGCCCTGTAACTTCTAAAATAAGAGAATGATAAAACTAAAAAAAAATATATGATGCGTACATTACCATCCAAACTTCCAACGAAAATTGGTTTGATAGCGATCTAGTAAGTAGTTTTTTCTTAATACGTCATAAATCATAAACTGTACACTATTATCAAAACATCAATCAAAGTAAAAACGAACTACAAGAACTTTCATATTATGTTACTTGCTGCTCCGACTCGCACTTGGCCGCTTTTTATTTATACACACCTGTGTCGAATCATGTCCTTGATTTTTTAGTCAGAAATCATCAGATCCTTTCATAAATAACGTGTCAGTAAACTTCCCCCTTTTCGCCGTCATTTGGCCTTCGATCAAAGTAAGTTCTTGACAAAAGTTGTGTTTCAAATTTAAAAAAACATGTGTGCCCAGTTTGGTGAAAATCGGTTAAGAAATGCGCCCTCTAATTCTGGAACTGACAAACAGACATACAGACAACAGCAAAATTGGCCACGTTGTCGAAACGGACACACTCATTTTTAAAATCGATCCAAATTGCAGAATATTCTAAACATTTCTGCGTACGCCTTCAAAGGATTCAGAAGTGCTAATTATGTTGTGTTTTGGCACGGACATTGTAATAATATACGATTGCAGCAACAGCTCGTTTCCTAGTATGTATTGAACAGTTCCGTGATCTGTCTCTGAAAGCCTTTATAAAATCTTCACGAAATTTAGGCCCATATTCTTTTTTTTTTTGTTTATTGTAGGAAGAGGGTTTTATCATGATGATAATGTCACCCTCATGGGTAGTACACAGAAAACTTATCATCTATTTCTAACTACTGCCATGAACATATTAAATTAACACTAAGTACACAAACACAACACATCATGATGTCTTCGCCCTTAAGGACGCAGGAGGTTAAACATAATCATAATGTGAATTTACCGGAATTAGAATTCCCCTCGTCTTCACCAAAACCAAATAGCGAGATATATTAGCAGCGGCCCCAAAAGACCTTACATTTTGATGAACTATTTAGCAGGCTTAGAAAAGTCATATTGCTGAGAGGTGTATAAGCGAAAATGAATGGAGTGATTAAGTGTTGTTGGAGAGGTTAATTTTAGTTGTAGTAGATTATGTTTCGCACTGGCCCTTACTGTAGATCATTGTTGATTATTTCTGTTCTAATGGCTAACAATAATATTGATATAAAGTTAAATTCACTCCAATGGAATGCCCAAAGTATATTAGGCCCAAAAAACTGTTATTCGAGCAAATGTTGTTACAGGAGAAGGTCCACATAGCCGCCCTCAGTGAGACGTGGTTAAACCCCAATAGCTTATTTACGATAAACAACTATTGTTTCTATCGCCGCGATAGAAGTGGTTCACACGGAGGCTTGGCCATAGTCACACATAACTCACTACAAACTCAGATTGCGTCGTTACAACTTCGTAACACAGGTATTCAGACAGTGGGTGTCCGAGTGTTAGACTGCCCGCAAATTAAATATATCGTGTCTATTTACTGTCCGTCGACGGTTCACACCGTACAAAGCGACTGGGACGAACTACTATCTATGTTTACTGATAAGACTATTTTTAATGCACACCATTCGTCGTGGTCTTATAAGACAAAGCAAATAATATAATAATATAATAATAATAAACACGCAGATTGGTATTCAAATGGAACAAGTTTGAGCCTATTATTTGATCACTATCGATTATCGGAGAATACGCAAAGAGATTATAACATTTTTACTGATTATATAAATATTGCAGCTCATTTAAGTATTCCATTAATAAAAATTAACAAGAACCCTGCATCAATTTTTTTTCCTAAGCCTTAGTGGAACACGAACCTGCCTAAGTTGGTCGCAGAACGAAGACTAGCATTGTCAAAGTTTAGAGGCAACCCCACTCCTCAAAATTATACATGAGGCGTGAGATACGCCGCGCGGGGAACACTGAATGGCATACTTTTTGTTCTTCTTGCAGAAAATGAGATGGATAAAGGGACGTAGAAGCGAAAGACAAGTTATTGATACCGAAATGGCTGATAAGCTTCTCCACTCACTATATCACCAGACTATACCGTACCAGCTCAACCATATTTCTTTTATAAATATAATATTTCTTAAATAGATGTATTAAGCACAAGGATACATCTCCTGGATGCGATGACATAACATACAAAATGATTATGTATCTCCCCGAGAATGGCAAACGACTGCTACTATCTCTGTATAACCGGTTTCTCTCAACAGGTTTTGTCCCAGAACAAAGGCGAGAAATTTTAATGGTACCTATACTAAAAACCTAGACGCGATCAGTCACGGTTATCATCTTATATGATGTCCTGTCTTTGTAAGGTATTTCATTCCATAATAAACATGAGATTAGAATGGTATTTAGAAAAGAAAAATAAATTCTCACAGAATGTCATAGGGTTTCGAAAGGATAGATCTTATCTAGATAGTTTGGTTCAATTAGTCACGCGAATTCAGATCGGTTTTACGGAAGGGCTATCAACAATAGGGTGCTTTTTGGATATTGATAGCGCTTAAAACACTGTGGATATCCTATGCTTATTATCAATATTAGATAAATTGAACGTTGGATCAAAAATTTGCACGTACCTCTGGAATTTTCTTAAAGAGGCCCATAGTGTAGAATTTCACTTAGCTGAATCGTGATTTATCTGAGGAAAAAATGTATAGACAATCTGCCAGAAAACCTGTCAAATTTGTCAATATGTGTATACAATCTTTCCCTGGATAAATTGAGGATTCAGCTGAGTGGCATTCTAGTATGCGGGCCTGATACAATTTCCGAATAACTTTATCAAACAAAAAAGGATTGAAGGCGTACAGCCATTAAAAAGAAACCTCGTCTTTGTTTAAAAGTCAGCTAAAAACAATGCAAATCTTTTTACGCTATGAACCAGTCGTAGACGTATTATATATATTGGGGGGTAGGTAATGTGATGCAGGATTGAGTATTTGGTATGAACTTCAATTTGATGCCTCCACGTATGCCTGAGAAAAAGGTCTTTACTACTTTTAAAACCCTTTTTTGCTATGAAGGTACGGAACTCTAAAAACTAATAATTATCTGTAAAGAAAAGTTGCGTTACAAATAGCACAGTCTTTTTTACGACGATGCCCATGCCTGTATTAATGCAGGTGCCAAACAATTTGAAGGTATACTAAATTATTTAATTAATTTACTTAAAAAAATCAAAGTCATTTTACACAAATTAACTAAAACAAAATCTTATTTCGGTATTTTTTAATGGAAAGTTCATTTATACATTATTAAAAAATATATTTTCATTCATTTAAATTATAAGAAGCGACTTGAACTACCGCCATAGTATTTATAACACAGAACGAGGAAAAAGTTACGAGAACTTTATAATTAAAAGGCAACAGGTGCCATAAGTTGAATTGCAGAGGACGATGGTTCATCACATCTAGGAACAGCTGCAACTCATATCGCACGAGTTCATCTGCACAAAAGTAAAATGGTTATTATATAACGAGGTATATTACTGATAACCCAGACGCTATCAAGACTACCGGGTTAACCCAGCCTTTGGAGCCTGAATGCCTTTCAAGCTTTGAGATAACGCCAAGGGAGGTGAAGGAAGCAACCGGGAGGATTTTAGTGAAAGGAGAAAAACAGTAAGGTTTTGACGTATAGCGTAGAATTTGTAATTTATAATTCAAAAGCTTTTATTCACTTTTACTTACTACGTTGTCGTCTAAAGGTAAGCTAATCTGTTGCTGTTTTACCGAATGCAAGAATCACTCCTTTGACTTCAAGCACATCACAAAACAGGCAGAACAAAATAAAATCTAGAACAGTCGCTTAGTTTTTACCTGATCAACGGACAAATATCTAGTTTAAAGGTCTATCCACACGCATCAGGGCCGTGCCCGTGACATAACCCGGCCGTGCCGTGTTTTGACCAAGGCACTGAAACTCCGTCACCGGTCTGAGCACGGACGTGTTTGAACGCGTTCATATAAAATATACACACTGATATATTTTTTGAGGACGTGACGTGGCTCAGTCCCATGCACGGCCCTGATGTGTGTGAATATACCTTTAGAATGTTGAAGTAAAATATACTTACTCATACAATAAATCATTTTTTCATTAATTAAAGCTTTAATTGCAATCAACTCATCATTAATTAGGTCCCAAATGATCATGCCACCTACCAAACTTGCAAAACTTAGAAACAGAGAGAAGGTTAATGTTAATACTAAATCTAACTTTAGGCCCTGAAAATAAAGTTGTTATAGAAATACATGTTAAATAAGTATCTTTTATTTGCAACACATCCATACATTAAAACTAGGCAGTGCCTCAGTCATTGATTATAATATAGATGCAACAACATGAAGTAAAACTTACATAAGTCTTGAAAACGGAAACTGCAACAAAATACTCAAATATCGCTCTTGGTACTGATATTATCATAGAGGTCAAAATCTGCAAGCATAAATTATGTCTCACTCAATTTACATATAAATTGATAAAGTATGCATTGACAATATAAAAATAACTAAATACCATGAACTTCAATGGTAAGCCCACATCGGTTACCGCATCAACTAAAACCTCATACATTTCAATGTATTGTCTTGCTGAACATTTTTGGAACTGAATGTTGTATACTCCTTTCATTTCTATTGTCCTCCGTATAGCGATCAATCGTAGATATATTACGGCAAAAATCATCACTATACTAAATAGTCCAACATCTCTTATTAAACATGAAGTGTTAAAAAAATAAACATCTACGTATTGTGTGGACATATGATCTTCATCTAAAGACAATACGCCGTAATTAACTAATCTAAGGCTAATAGTCATAAAGAAAATACTATGAATAAGCTTTAGGAACTTCTTATATATTTCTGTTGCGCAGTGTAAAGTATCTATAATTGGTATAGGTTGGTAAAATCGTAGAATATACTCATCTTTTGTGTACCAGGATATTAAGAAATATATCCAATATTCTGTAATATAACTGAAATGAAAATATATTCGACTCATTTCAAGTGTTGCACCTAAATATATTATAAGTGCTACTAGCCATAGTCTATAAATTTTAGATAGAAATCGAAACTTTGATGAAGTTATACTGATGTGGTAACCACAAATAAAACGTATGAATAGGATTAACTTCAAATCAAACACTTGCACCATTTTTAAACGTTTGGTATTGAAGCTTTAGGCATCATGGGAGTTACTAAAGAAGTTGGAGATATTATAATTTTTTTATTAGGTATATTTTTTTCTAAAGTTACCTTGAGAATCCAGTTTGTGACAATATTAATTATTGACTAGTTAAGCTTTGCTTACTTTGAGTCTAAAAGCGCTGTGTGAACTCAGTTCTTATTTTATGTATAGTTTTATTAGTTGAAACGACCAATGATCGAATTGGATATAATCGAATGGAGGTCCATTGCAAAAAGAACAGTGGCATTTCCAAAGTGCTGACAGAAGTGAAAACTTATCGTAAAGTCAATAATTGTTTGAACTGAAGGAGACCGCCACGGTTTTGTCAAATCATCCTAATTTATATAATAATAGATAATATCTTCAGAAATTATGACAGGCATCAGGTGCTGGTGGATATCCGTGGTTCGGGTTAAGACTTCCCCGAGATTTGATATCAAAATATTTTTGTGGTGTTTTTCGTTTCGTTCTACCACAGCGTTATGGCATCGGTTGGTTGATATCTTAAAATATAATAAACCATAAATTTTTTTTTATTTTTTCACTTCACACACAAAGGAAGATATTATTTATTATTATACTTTCGGATTCGAGTATTTGAAATCTTAAAATCGGGACTTTGAACTGTATCCACTTGTCAGTAATTACCTTTATTATTTATTCTATCATCCATTAAATTTAATATCGTTTAAGTAATTGGATTAATCAATATAAGAATGTTAAATATTTATTGATGAAGGGTATGTTAGGTTATTGGTTATTTTAGAAAAATAATTATTATTCCTTGACCTAGAAATAATTCCATGCGGATGACGTCTCGGATTTAGTGTTAGTTTACAAATCTTGATGTATGAAAATTAATAGCCTAAACGTAATACCGCGGCAATAACAACCTCGAGTTTTATTCCCGGCGGTGAGTAGAGTAGCTAGAGCTAACTGGAGAATTTAGTGCTGTCAATTGGAAGACCAAATGTTTGTTCTGGACTGACGGCACAGAAACTCTCTGATCTTACAGGGTCGTAAGCACGAGAAGACTCCCCTGGAGTTGGACACGTCTATAGGCCACGGTAAAAAAATTCTATAAGGTAGGTCGTGTACTTGTCTGCCTAAGTGACAAAAAAATCTTCCGATTCTTCTTTCCGATACAGTAGGTTTTTATTTGAACTTGTTGGTGGCATCCGATCTCCCTCATCATGACCTCCCTTATTGCTAGTGAGTGATTGAACTAATTACATTCAAAATAAAGGTTAGAAAGATAGTAAAATTATCATTGTAATCAATCAACTGTAGCTTCAAGCTCAAAGCTGACACGCTAAGTATTATTTTATCAGTATTTTGTCACGCAAAGTCAGACTACATTTTAATACTATGATCGTAATTTTATTAATAAGACAGGGCTGTCTTAGTTATTATTTGTAGGTAAGTATAAGCGCACAGTCGGTTGAATCAGTATTTGCGCGGGCCTTCTATGAGGGTTACAGGTGAAGCGAGCGGCAGTGTCAGCGAGCGCCAACTCACGTAATTTGCGCTCACTAATGTGAATGAGTGTGTTGCCGATAAAAACCTTACCAACCTCAAAGAGGAGAAATATTCTAAATTCATCGGGATCTTTTTTAAAAAAGCTTTTTATTAACTTGCCATGTATTTCATGTATGGATGTATGTAACTACTAGCTTCTGCTTGCGGTTCCACAACCAAACATAGGCTACGCCCTTTCTCAAGGTCTAATCCACCCCTATACTAAATTTCATCACATCATCGGTTCAGTGGTTTAGGCGTGAAAGACGGACAAACAGACATACGCATACACTTTCTTTCTTAGCTGTTCGCTCAACTATGCTACTCAAGCAAACTATTGTATTTAGACTAAGTAGACTAAGCAAATATTTCTAAATAGACTAAAAAAAAATGCCCGCTGAGTTTCTTGCCGGAGACTTCTCAGGTCGGGGCCGCGTTTCGAACCGGTGGTCCATTTACTAAACTAGTCTAGTTTTTTTTTTAAACTTGACGTTTTGTAAGTACCGTTTTAATGGTCTATGCAGAATAAATGATTTTTGACTTTGACTTTCCTATTTATAATATTAGTATGGATGTTTGTTCAGATCGAATTTTGCTTCTTGATTTTGAAGCAGATATCGTCAACCGATTCTCATGATATTTTGCAAATACTTTCCAATTAGATGGCAATGCATTAATATGGTGGCATGGAGCTATTCTGATGATGGAGTAGGATAATTAAAGTACCTTTTATTGTCACAATAAAAGGTACATTTGACCTAACCATGACCCTTGACTGAGTTTGTGTGCGTAAAGAAGTTGAACTACCGGTGGGCTTATAGATATCTAGTAGCTCGGCGGGCGTCCACTGCTGAGCCAGTCAGCCTGTGACCACGGCCGGTGAAACCTGGTCGAAACGTCAGGCAATCAAAGGTATGTAAGTACCTATACCATGGTCGCGTTAATTCCCGTTTCGTAAATTATATATCTAGTAGCTCTGTCGTATTAGTTCATTTATATCTGTTAAAGCACCTACGAAATCGAGATACACCAACGTAGATAATGGGATTTTTTCCGGTGTGATTATTTATCCAAAATCTTCTTAAATTATGCCAGTAATTTAGAAAATGAATATAGATACTTGTAGATCAATGCGAAACAGTTGAATATTATATTATACTAAGGAGAGTATCACTTGATAACGGGAATAAAGTACACTACACCACTTTATATCATTGAGGAACACACACTTATCAGATAATACATGTAACCGCAAACGCCCTTGACCGCTAGCGAGTAAAGAAGACCACCGGCTGTGTGATAAAAAAACAATAAACAAAAACAATAAAGTTATCTTAACTACAATTATTCATGTATGATTAGGTTAATTGAGTTGAATAAATACTATGCACCCTTAATCATTGGGATTGTGGCTCCTACACATAATTACATTCAACTATAAGCATAATCAAGATTAAGCTACCGATGTAATTTTATTGTAGCGGTCTTCCAGACCCACTCTCGGTACTTATACCGAGAGGGGGTCTGGAAGACCGTTAAAATTACATTCGACTATAAGCATAATCAAGATTAAGTTACCGATGTAATTTTATTGTAGCGGTCTTCCAGACCCATTTTCGGTACTTATACCGAGAGGGGGTCTGGAAGACCGATGTTGAATTCTTGAATGCAAACACACATTACAGCGACCATACATAAAACATTTCAAGGAACATGTACAAAGATGAATTTAACTCGAAATGAAAAAAGTGGGATGTGAAGTGTACATAATGAACAGATAATAAATACGACCTATATGTATAATATGTATATATTTATTACGAATATTACCTAGATAGCATACATATATTATATTCATACATACATACACCTTGATGTTGCCACCCCATCATCCGAGGGTGTCGTAAGAGGCGACAAATCGGAAGAATACACAGACGAGATCGCTGTGAGAGAAGGAAAACTTGAAATAAAACCCTTTGCCAACCCGTCTGGCCAACGTGGCAAGAGTAGGCTAAAACCCCTCAAATGGAAAGACGCCACAACAAAAGGCCCCCAGTTCCCGGTGGTCCCGCTATTCCCAGTCATGGTAGCGGTTCGGGTAACGGCGGGGCGGGGGGTGCTAAGAATCTCCGGGCTACGGGAGGCTACCGTAAAAAACTACTACTGGCAGCTTATAACTGTAGTACACTAAGGCTGGACCATCACCTCGCAGAACTCGAGGTAGAACTAGGTCGCATAAACTGGCACATATTGGGGTTGTCCGAGATCCGAAGACAGGGGGAGGACACGATAACCCTTGAGTCAGGCGACCTGTTCTACTTCAGAGAAGGTGATCTGCTCTCCCAGGGAGGTGTCGGTTTTCTGGTAAAAAAGGACCTCATTGGCAGCGTTGTTGAAGTCGGCAGTGTATCGAACCGGGTAGCGTACCTGATCCTAAAAATCACGAACAGTCGTTCGCTGAAGGTGATACAGGTATATGCGCCCACCTCGCGCTACGCCGACGACACCGCCGAGGCTGTTTATGAAGATATTGCCAAGGCAATAAATCACACCGCCAATGCCACTTACAACGTTGTTATGGGGGACTTCAATGCCAAAGTGGGAGTACAGGAACGTGGCGAAACGAGAATCGGACCTTATGGGGTGGGGCGCAGAAATCACAGAGGGCAAATGCTAGTCAACTTCCTCGAATCACAGGGGCTCTTCTTAATGAATAGCTTCTTTAAGAAGAAACCCCAGAGGAAGTGGACTTGGCAACGCCGGGACTCTGTGATAAGGAACGAGATAGACTTTTTCATAACGGACAGTAGGCACATATTTAGAGACGTCTCTGTGATCAACAGGTTTAATACCGGAAGCGATCACAGACTTATCCGAGGCTCTCTAAATATCAACATTAGAGCTGAAAGACTCCGAATGATACGGTCTACTCTCCGACCTACGCCGCTCCAAGTAGCTCTAGGGTCCGAAAAGTTCCACCTGGAACTTCAAAATCGCTTCGCAAGTCTGGAAACCACCAGCGGCATTGACGAGAGAACCGACACAGTGGTCAAAACATTACAAGAGGTGTCTCGAAAGTTGTTTCCCGGAAAACGCAAACAGCAAGAGTCCAAAATCTCTCCTGAGACTCTTGAACTAATGAGAAAGAGGAGTGAACAACCATCCACACAGTCGTCTTCGTCAGATGAAAGGGCCTTAAACAAACGAATTAAAAAGCTGATACGACGCGACCTCCGACGCTTTAACACTCGCACCGTCCAGGAGGCGATTGAGCAAAATAGGGGGTCGAAAGTGTTCGCTCAGCAGTTTGGGAGGCCCCATCTGACGAAACTTAAAACTGTGGATGGCAAAATTATTGCCTCAAAGTTCGGGATGCTTGAAGAGATCGAGAAATACTATGGACAGCTGTATGCATCACGGATGAGTAAACCGACGGGACACAGTGATGAAGAAGACCACAGAGCCCCACTCACGCGCCATTACACCGAGGAGATACCCGATGTCGAGCAGTGCGAGATAGAGACGGCTTTCAGGCAACTGAAGAACAACAGGTGTCCTGGTGTTGACGGAATTACTACTGAGCTCCTGAAAGCAGGCGGGATTCCAATCCTCAAAGAGCTAGCAAGTCTTTTTAATTCCGTCATCCAACAGGGTCTAACACCTAGGGCGTGGAGCGAGAGTGCGGTAATACTGTTCTTCAAAAAAGGCGACAAGACCTTGCTGAAGAACTACAGGCCCATCTCGCTCCTGAGCCACGTCTACAAGTTGTTCTCGAGAGTCGTTACAAACCGCCTCGCGGGTAAACTTGACGAGTTCCAGCCACCGGAGCAAGCCGGGTTTCGAAAAGGCTATAGCACCGTGGACCACATCCATACTGTTCGGCAGATTGTAGAAAAAAGTCAAGAATACAATCAGCCGCTGTGTATGGCGTTTGTGGACTACGAAAAAGCCTTCGACTCCATCGAAACCTGGGCAGTTCTGGATGCCCTGCAGCGGTGTCGTGTTGATTGGCGATACATTGAGGTGCTGAGATGCCTATATGATACTGCCACAATGTCCGTCCAGCTCCAAGACCAGAAGACGAAACCGATAAGCCTCCAGCGTGGAGTTAGGCAGGGGGATGTTATATCCCCCAAACTATTCACCAATGCATTGGAGGACGTTTTCAAGACTGGATTGGACTGGGCGGGGTATCAACATTAACGGAGAGTACATCTCACACCTTCGGTTCGCCGATGACATCGTCGTTATTGCGGAGTCGCTGGAAAAACTGGGCGAGATGCTGCACAGCCTAGATAGAGCTTCTCGACGCGTCGGCCTCGGTGTAAACTTGGATAAAACCAAGATCATGTTCAACGAACATGTTGCACCGAGACCGATTGCCATCGAAGGGGCGACGCTCGAAGTTGTCCAAAAATATGTATACCTGGGCCAGGTTATCCAGCTCGGTAAAAACAACTTCGAGAAAGAACTAGCCAGACGGATTCAACTGGGTTGGACAGCATTTCGCAAACTACGTCGAGTCTTCTCTTCCCCCCTACCGCAATGCCTGAAAACAAAGGTCTTTGACCAGTGCGTCCTACCTGTTATGACTTACGGTGCCGAAACGTGGACACTAACGGTAGGGCTAGTCCATAAACTAAAAGTCGCGCAGCGGGCTATGGAGCGAGATATGCTTGGAGTTTCTCTGAAGAATAGAATTCGAAACGAGGTGATCCGACAAAGAACCAAAGTTACCGACATAGCTCGCAGAATAAGCAAGCTGAAGTGGCAATGGGCTGGCCACGTCTGTCGAAGGACCGATGGCCGTTGGAGCAGACGAGTCCTAGAGTGGAGACCGCGAGAAGGCAAACGAAGGGTAGGACGCCCCCTAGCCAGATGGACCGATGACCTGAAAAAGGTGGCTGGGACGGACTGGATGCGGAAGGCGGAGGATCGTACGAAATGGCGCACATTGGGGGAGGCCTATGTCCAGCAGTGGACTGCAGTGGGCTCATTGATTGATTGATACCCACAATACATTCATACAAATTATACACATATATAGACATTCACGCATATATAGATACATAAATAATATAGATATATACATACTACAACATTCTCTAGATCTTCTCCTGAAGATGTCCAGCGGATTAATACTACGAATGGAGTGAGGTAGTGTGTTCCAAAGCCGTACAGCCTGTACCGTGATGGATCCATCATAGCAGCTAGCAATATCTGTAGGTATGCGAAGCAGAAGAGAGGAAGAAAGGCGACAGAGTTTTCCCCTGGGTACAATACTATATATAAAATCGATTAAAATATATAAAATATATATATATAAAATTGATTTAAAAAGAAAAAAATAAATCGGTTAAGGCGAGGCTCGAACCTGTGGTCTTTGCCTTACAGAGCTGATGCTTTGAACACTAAACTACCCGACCTCACCCTAAACAATTCAAATTTCTCCTTCTATCTGTCTTTGAGGAGATTCAAAGTCAGAGTCAAAGATCGCGGGTTGACGACCGAGCGAGTGATATACCATTCATATCGAAGGGCCGGACTAAATACTTTCGCGAGCCGGAGCTAACCCGCGGTTCGTATCAATGCAGCAATGGTCTAGATGGCACTATGAAATATTATGTCTTACTATGTTTTTTCATTTCTATTTTTATTAATACAAACGGTTTTAACTACTCTACACCTTGCAAATTTTAGGATGATAATTTTGACAGCTAACTATGAAGTTTCGTATTTAATTCGGTAAGTATGTATTAAAGTTAAGATCACACAGTGTGGGTAGTCACGCAATACACACACTAAAAATTAACTGCTGCTATATATTTTAATTTAAAATTATATATTCCACTATATTTATGTATATCCATATTAACTTTACTTAAAACCAACCTGCACTCGCTGTCTAGTGTTATATACAACTTCCTGTTCGATTTCGGCCTGTGCTCACTTCACTATGGATCTGAAACTCACTAGTGGACTGGAAGATCTGGCGAAGTTATTCAGCTCCCGGATGAAGGAGTATGATGAGAAGCTGCAAAAGATCTCGCCCAAAGCAGCACCCACACCGCCTGACCTCGCATCACTATCACGTGAGTACACGGAGTTTAAGCATTTTGTTTGGCAAGCCCTGACTAAGTTGAAAGCACAAATTGAACTTCTCACGCTTGGGTTAGACAGGCATGAAACTGCTACGAGGAGGAAGGTGTTGCTCTTCCACGGTATTCTTGAGAAGCCAAATGAGCTCCTGCATGAGTCTATTCATAAAATTATGACCACAGAAATGAAGCTCTCTGAAGTGGGTTTACAGCATTTAGCTGTGTGCCATAGGCTGGGCGGTGCGCGTGGGAAGCCACGTCCGGTCCTTGTGAGGTTTCGAGGCATGGAACAACGTAACACTATCTGGGATAATAAAACGTCCCTTAAAGGAACAGCCATCACGGTATCCGAGTTCCTGACTAAAACGCGGCATCGCATATTTACTTCAGCCAGGCAACACTTCGGTATCAAGAATTGTTGGTCAGTGGAAGGCAAAATTGTTATCATAACTCCTGATAAGATCCGACATAAAATCGAGTGTAAATCTGAGCTCGATGCCCTCATTGTGCAATTTCCTCGAGCCGCCGCCGTGACCGACAAGTCTCCGATGCCAGATGCCGCCTCAACATCGAGGAGTACAGCTGCGAAAAACACTACAAAAGTAGCCAAGCCTTCCCGTCGTCGTGAATAGGTACTCGTTCCGGTTCGTGTCGTGCAATCGTCAATAGTCGATCTTCCCTGAGCTAAATGAGTCACTACTTATCACAAAATGTCTGAGTACCTGCTTCACATCGCACATTTATAAAAATTCACTTTTTTTTTTATACCTGCTATGTTATAAAACTTCACTTTCATTGGAATTTGAAAAAATATTCACCTGTTGTCACTTGACAGCATAACAGCTATGTTTGAAGGCTGCGTTTCGTTACTCCTACTTAATAGCACTTGACAGCATAACAGCTATGTTTGAAGGCTGCGTTTCGTTACTCCTACTTAATACAATATGTTCATGAAGAATGCTATGACCTCAGCATAGGTAGGTTCTCATTATTTGTAACCATTTAGTTTTTTGCATTGAGTATGACAATATTATAGATATTTGTTAGTTTTTTTTTTTTTTTGCTCATTTTGTTTTGTAATCATAGTATTTTGCAGCAGCACTCGTAAATGAATGTATAATGTTTTATATTAGTGTAAATTAGTGACGTCATTCGTTGTTTTCACTAAATGCTGTTTTTTTTTTTTTTTTCTACCCTTTTCTTTTATTTAAGCTACTTTTGCCTTGAGTTTGTTTTTTTTTTTTCTACCGTCTCAGCTTAGGAGATATTTTTTTTTTTCCACTACACTAGCGAGTTGGTGGTATCGCAGAGTATATTTGTATATTATTTTTATTTTATTTTTTGTATTCATATAATTATTTTATTTTATATTTTTACGTATTTTAATATTATATAGTATAATGCATAACTTGAATGACTTCGATAACATAGATAGTAGTTTTTTTTCTTGCTCCTCTGACTCAGACAGTTTTGTTAGTGCAGATGAGGATTCCCCAGCCCTAACTCTGCACGATCAAATTTCTTCCACTTTTTCTTACTATCCTAAGAACTTTAACCTAGTTCACATTAATGCTCAGAGTGTTCCTGGTCACCATCCTGACCTTCTGGCGTCTTTTAGCAACTCCTCTCTTGATGCTATTCTTATCTCAGAAACCTTTCTGAAACCCTCTTTACCTTCTACTCACGTTGCGCTCCCCGGCTACGTTTTGATACGTAATGATAGAACAGGAAAGGGATGCGGCGGTGTAGGCATATATCTGCGAGCCAACATTTCCTACAAAATTGTTAATACATCGCCCTCTACCTACAGTGAGTCTGCCGAACACCTGTTCTTAGAAATTCGGCTACTTCATACTACTGTTCTACTCGGAGTCTTTTATAGTCCTCATCTTAGCATCGACTACTTCGACAATTTCGATAATCTTCTTCATAATCTAACTCCTTCCTATAATCACGTAGTCATAATGGGTGACTTTAATACCTGTTTATTAAAAGACGATTGTAGGTCTCGCAAACTATTGAGACTTCTATCTTCCTATAACCTTCAAGCCTTACCTCTTTCAGCCACTCACCATATCCCTAATCGTACTCCATCATTGCTTGATCTCGTTATAGTTTCTTGCTCCGACGACGTAAGTACACATGGCCAATTATCTGCTCCTTTCTCCCATCACGATCTATTATACCTGTCCTATCGTATTCGACCTCCTAAACGTAAGGCACAGTACCGTTGCCGTCGCAGTTTTGGAGGTATTAACCTGGAGGCATTGCATAGTGACATCAGTAGCACTGACTGGTCGTTTATCTTAGATTCTGCTGATGTTGATGAAATGGTTAATATTTTTAGTTCGAGGATTATCCAGTTATATGACCAACACGCCCCTTTGAGACGTGTCAAGATTAGGCACAACCCGGCGCCGTGGCTAAATGCTACTATCAAAAACCTCATGGGTCGTAGGGACAAAGCTAAAAGGCGCTACAGGGGCAGTCCATCGGAGCACGACCTGTTCTTATTCAAGACACTGCGCAATCGCTGCAGTCGTATGTGTAGAGATGCAAAAAGACGCCATTTCTATAACTCTCTCAATAGTCGAAACACTTCGGACACTTGGAGATTTCTCAAGTCTGTTGGTATAGGGAAGTCGCCTGATTCTGACGTCGGGGATATAGACGTGTGTGATTTAAATAATCACTTCTCGTTGCCGCCGACATCCTTGGACGCAGTTATCAAGCAGAGTACTCTGCATGCTCTTTCGGGTGTGCCTAAACCGCATACTTCGCCTTTTAACTTTAACCCAGTATCCGAAATGGAAGTTCATAAAGCTCTCCTGTCTATTTCTTCTTCTGCTGCTGGATCTGACCATATTTGCTCAAGAATGATTATTCCAATTCTTCCTAGTATACTCCCCGTTATAACTCACATATTCAACTACTCTCTATACTCTGGTACCTTTCCTGACTCCTGGAAACCAGCATATATCATTCCATTGCCCAAATCCTCCAATCCTTCCACAGTGTCCGATTTTCGGCCAATTTCCATTCTTCCGTTTCTATCAAAAGTTCTTGAGCATATTGTTCATCGACAGTTGACCTTCTTTCTGTCTTCCTCTAACCTGCTCAGCTCTTTCCAATCTGGATTTCGCGCTGGACATAGCACAGTTACGGCTCTCATTAAAGTAACTGATGATATTCGCTGGGCTATGGAAAGTAAAGAGCTAACTATATTGATATTGTTAGATTTTAGCAGCGCTTTTAACTCTGTCGATTTTGACGTACTACTTGGTATATTGAAATCTAACAATGTTTCATCAAATGCTATCTCTTGGTTTGATTCCTATCTTCGGGGGCGCTCACAGCGTGTTCATCTAGACCAGGCGTCCTCTGACTGGTGTGGGCTTGTTGCGGGCGTACCTCAGGGTGGCGTTCTTTCCCCTCTCTTATTTTCCATCTTCATCAACTCAGTTACGACCCTTATATCCTGCAAATTCCATCTCTATGCCGATGACCTGCAGCTGTACCATCATTTCGCTGTAGCTGATGCCTCATCCGCAATATCTGCCATAAATTGCGACCTGGATAGGATAAGTCTCTGGGCCAAATCATTTGGATTAAGCATCAACCCAGCCAAGTCACAGGCAATGATCATTGGCAGCAAGTACATGCGCAGTAAACTTGATCTGAATACGCTGTCCCCAGTTCTTCTGAATGGTACTCCAATACCCTACTCGGATACCGCCAAGAATTTGGGGGTACTCATTGATGCCAACCTGTCCTGGAGCGCCCACATTAACGAAGTCAGCAGAAAGGTTCACTATACCTTTCACTCCCTGAAATGCCTCCAGACCTTTTTACCCTTAAAAACCAAAATTAGCCTTGCTCAAACCCTTATCCAACCCATTATTGACTACGCTGACGCCTGCTATTTAGATGCCACTGAGGAGCTCCTAAATAAACTTGAGAGGTTGCAAAACTTGTGCATTCGCTTCATCTTTAATCTCAGAAAGTACGATCACGTTTCAGATTTTCGCAATGAACTCAAGTGGCTCCCAATCCGCCTTCGCAGGAACACTCGAATACTCTGTCTTCTCTTTAATATTCTGTATAATCCTTCAGCGCCGTCTTACCTGAGGGAGCGATTCTCATTTGTTCGCACTCCTGGTGCTCCGTGCAGGTTAGGCCTTCGCTATGTGCTTAAATTTCCTTCACACAAAACTAATTTCTACTCTTACTCCTTCTCTGTGCAAGCGGTTAGACTGTGGAACTCCCTTCCATCTGACATCAGAGCCAGCAATACGTTATCTGCCTTCAAAAGTAAAGTCTATAAACACTACCTTTCTTCTATATGATACCAAAACTACTTTGCCTGTATGCATATTTGCTTATTTATTGTGTATTTATGTACTTATAATATTTTTATGTACCTATCTATTTATCTTGAATATTATACTGAAATATATATTTGTGTATTTATATGTATATTTTCTGTAATTCTATGTATGTGTGTGTAAACTCTATTCTTTCTCTTTTTCATACACACTTCAGTGTACCTTTTCTTATTCTTCACGATCTCCTCTCGCCGGTCTGCTGGAAGAAATTTCTTAAAGAAATAAGCAGTGCCATTGTACTATACTTTCCATATACCTATTGTAATAATTTTATTGTGTGTGCATAAATTTTTAAATAAATAAAAAAATAAATAGGTCAGTCAGTCGTACTTTTCTGACAGGTGCCACCATTTTTCAAAATTATAATTTAAGTTATACTGTAGGTTGCGCGATAGAGAGGATGTTTCAATCTTTTCTCATTCCTCTCCCCGACGTACCGTTCTGTACACCTTTAAACTATCCTTCATTTTAGATGCCCATGAAAGGGTCCATCTGGGGTCCGCTTTAGACTGGTAAACCCAGACTCCACGTTGAAAGCTTCGGATGCGACTGTGATTAAACTTAGGAAAAAGAAAGTGCCCATCAGTTTGATGTGTGGGGTTGACGTATTGAAATCGGCTGCGAGCTTCCGTTCTTTACGCTAGTACTCTTATGTATTCTGTACTTTAGGTATTTTAGGCATTACATAGTTGCCACTTCATGCCGCAGCGATGTGCTGACCGTCTGACACGCCACAGTACAGTGATGATTAAGATGATCTATTTATTTTGTAATTATTTTATGTTAGTTTGGTATCAATAAAAATAAATTAAACAACTATAATTTACATAGAATTTTCGTCTTACACTTTAAATTACCTACCACTTTTTCTTATTTTTATATACGTATACCCTTAATAATCACGTGCATTCATTATTATTTTAAATAAGATATATTCGAAAAACCTTTTTAAAAACAATCTTTTTCTTTTTTTCTTTCTTGCATTGTCATCCGAACTGAACGTGCATACCAAATTTCAGCTCAATCGGTTGAGGGCAAGTGCCTTAAAATTGAGTTGTAAGATTCCACCCGAACAAACATACATTGCAAGTTAAATAAAAGCTTGTAAAATAGAATGTATTGAACTGCATATAAGAGCTTATTATATAAGTATTCTATATTAATACATAAATTTTATTTTATTAGTCGACTTCCGAACAGTAGTAGATTTTCAATTCGATACGTATGAATGCAATTTTGCAAAGTAGAACATACCTTTCATTACTTCAGATCCGCATATCAAAATGTAAGACTGTCTAAGACACATCTCCCATACCACGGTGTCCCCAACCGTTTACAGTAATTTTTGCTACCCATTTCGTGAAGAGTGAACTTTGAAGTTCGCATCCTTGAAACTAGCAAGCGTCCCTCGTCAAACACGATATAGATGGAAAACGATTTCGTAAAATGGTAAAATTCTCTATCTATCTTTACTGTAACTCAAATGGTGTACAATAAAGTATTATCTATCTATCTATCTATCTAAAATTGGAACTATAGCACTGTCAAGTGCATACTGTTTTATTGTAAATCAAAAACAATTTAGCATTATTTGACAATATTGAAGGGACAGTGTTCACCTTCTTCAGTTCACGATATTGTTGGTTGTACCATATGCTTGCCAATGAATTGACTAAAACTATAGTGACTGTTGAGTCACCCTTAGCTACGTGACCAATCGACCAATCATAGATTAAATTACACATCATGGGCGCACTGGCTCGCGTCATTGGTTGATCAGTAATTTTATTGATGTTTTGGTTGGTTCGTATCTATAGTGCACATGTGCGGTCTTTCTGATGTTCGTTCAAGAAGTTTGACAGTATTTATGTTGGTGTAGGTTGTGTAGGTGTAACTATGTGCACCAAAGTGACTCAATATATTGCAATTTTTTTTTTCCTTCAATAATAATTATATTAGTACTGTGATATCCACAGTACCTACGTCATGACTTGCCAACGTTTTATTGCAATAGAATGAATGACAGAAATACAAAAAAAGATCAATATAATTATATTCAGGTACTACCTGATTATATAATTATAATGCTGATGCTCGCAACTTTGCACACGTGGATGTCGCTTGTGAAAGTGTATCGGCATATTTATATAAGAGGCAGTATGACGGCCTCTTAATAGTAGATTAGTTGCCAAGGGCTGTAAGGCATCAATTGCAGCCCGAGATATTTTGCGCCTATAGTTCGAGGGTGCAATTGATGCTTACACCTGAGCTGACTACTCTGCTTTACATCTCGATTGTGAGATAAGTAGAAAAAACCGGCATTACAAGAATAAAACTTTATATTAGCTAAAATTTATAGTGAAATGAGACCAATTTTCATATTTTAGGGTAAGGTGTTTTTTGGGTATGCTAATAGTAAAAGTTTTCTATTTCTGCCTTTTTTCGTCTCTTTTTTTTCAAGAGCGAAATTGAGCTTCACCGTTCGATATTTAAAATTGGTGCCTATTATACTATACGAAGACTGAATAGCGAAGCGACCTCTTTTGTCATTGGGCTGAATGCATGATGTCTATTGCCAGTATGATGGTTAGATGTACGCGAACTTTATGAAAGAGTGAAGTGTTCTTTTTTTAAATTACTTAACGCCCTAAGGCTTTTATAGCTACATTATTACCCTAGAGCGCTAATTGGTCACCTACAAGCCCCATTTGGGGGTAATAAGGACCCACTTACTGAATATGAGAGATGTAAAGTAATATTAATATACTAAGATAAGAAGACACTAAGACTAATATTAATATTATAACTAACAACCATCTTCGCTGTATACAGAATAGATTAAATTAGCAGTCCGTACCAGTCGGATGGCCTCACAGGTCACATGTTTATGTTTTACGGTTAATAAGTGGCTGATTAGATGACTATAGAGATCTTTTTGATACGTCATGTTTTACGGTTTAGATATAATTTTGCCAATCACTATAAATAAGGAAACAACTGCTTTTAATATTCATTTCAAACTTTACTTAGATCGGTAATAAAATGACAATACTGTTCCATATAGTTTTCTGGTATCATTCGATCGTGAGTGTTAGTGAAGCTGCACGAATTCTTGCTGTGTTTCCAGTTCCGTCCATAAGCCATCAAGTAGTGTTCCGACCATTGACTCAAGAGTTAGCTAAGAGAGGACATGAAGTTGTCATTATGACAACAGATCCGGTCTTTCAGAAACAAAAAGTGCCTTCAAATTTGACTGAGATAGACCTTCACGATATATCATACAAGATATGGAGAGAAACATTCATGAGAACGTCCAAAGGAAACAAAGAAGATCTAGGAGTGCAAGTACAAGTAATATTAGATTGTTTTCTTAAGGTATTAGATGCGCAGCTAAATGATAAACAAGTAAGAAAACTACTGCAAGACAAAAGTCAAAACTTTGACCTAATTCTAACAGAAGCATGTATAAGACCTGCTACAGTATTTTCCTATATCTATAAAGTGCCAGTAATTCAGGTAAGCTCCTTTGGTGCGGCATTCGATAATTACGCAAACATCGGTGCTCCAGTGCATCCACTACTGTATCCAACCGTGACTCACCAAAAAATTTACAACTTAACCATTTGGGAGAAAATTACCGAGTTATATAATCACTACAAGTTAGAAAATATTTACGAAAATAATAAAGTATTAGAACACAAGATGCTGAAAAAGAATTTTGGTAATGATGTTCCAACAATAGACGAATTAAACAAGAATGTAAATATGCTGTTTCTGAATGTACATCCTATATTTGATGGCAATCGGCCCGTTCCGCCCAACGTCATATTTATGGGTGGACTACATAAAAAGCCTGAACAAGAGCTGCCATTGGTAAGTACTTCTTTAAATTTCATAAGTCTCACTAATCACAATGAATCTATACCTAAAATGGTACTGATAGTCCGCTTCAATTGAATGTCAGTAACTCGAAAATTTTCACACGCGATATATGCCACAGGGGTGATTTAGTAGGGACATTAATGATTACTCTTTCGGAACATTAATTCTTCGATACCTGGCCTCAACAGTCTATAAGATGAACTTGAACCTTAGTAGTCTCGATAGTATGTTTAGTTAACAAAGTTGTTAGTTACTTCATTTCATTATATTTTGTATTTTCTGCTTCCAGGATCTTAAGTCGTACTTAGATTCTTCGAAAAACGGTGTTATTTACTTAAGTTTCGGTACAAATGTAGACCCTTCTCAATTACCACCAGACATCATAGAAATTTTAGTTCAAACATTTTCTAAATTACCTTACGATGTATTGTGGAAATGGAATGAAGATGAGCTGCCTGGACGGACTAGCAATATTAAGATATCTAAATGGTTACCACAGTCTGATTTACTGAGTAAAGTTGTTTATAGTGTATTTATTTCTTTAACACGCCTAACCATGTAAATATGTTTATTTATAAATTTTATTTCACAGGACATCCAAACATTAAATTATTCATAACACAAGGAGGACTTCAATCCACAGACGAAGCTATCACAGCGGGTGTGCCACTAATTGGAATACCTATGTTAGGAGATCAATGGTATAACGTAGAAAAGTATGTATATTACAAAATTGGGATTAGACTTGATATGGAAATGCTTACTGTGGAGAAGTTGACAAAAGCTATAAATGCTATCATAGGAGATGACAGGTTGGTAAAATTTAAGCCTTCTAAGAAGTAAATGATAGACACTTTCAAACAAGAAAGCTAACCCCAACTGAGTTGGGAAAAGCCTTAGAGAATGAATCAAAGATTGAGTCTAACGTAGAACATATTCTCATTAGAATGTAATTTCATTTTATATGTTTATTAATTTATCTAGTTTATTTGAATAAAATTTCATAAAGCATTTAATATTAGTAATTTCGATCACTTCGGTTGCCAATATTCTTTAAAAAAAAAAATATGCTAAAACTATTCGATAAAGATAGGAAAAAGCGAACCACTAAAGGCGGGGCTCGAAAATTAAAATTTCATTCAATTGTTAGGGCGAAATAATCAAAAATCAATTTTTAAAAGAATTTAACATCAGTCATTAGTTTCGATAGTTCATGCAAGTATCGGTAGATGTTGGCTCCAAGAAGGATGTTAAGGAAAAATTTGGACAGCCTCAGGTCAGGCTTGGTGGCTGAGGGATCGAAGCATTTTCCCCGTATGAGAAAGATCGCGTGTTCGAGCCCCCGTCTGAGCTGATTTGCTTTTTCCTGTCTTAATCGATCTATCTGTTCATCTTAAAAGTTTTATCTGATTTGTAGTTACAGGCGTAACGTTATCCAACTACGAAAATATATGAACGATGAGCCTATGCGTCCCCTTGACCGCGCTGTGTGGTGGATAGAGTACGTCATCAGACACGGTGGAACTGCACATTTACGAGCACCTGCAGCTTTCAGCCTATCTTGGACAGAGTACTTAGAATTGGAACTGGTTTTTACACTATTAACAATACTTTTTGCAGTTTTAATACTATTTATCTTAGTTCTTGGATTCATTTATAAAATTTTCTTAAGAAATTATAATTGTGTGAAAATAAAAAGTGCTTAGTACCTTTTTGAAGTTTTATTTAACTATGAGACTGATGCAGTTATACCGCTGGCACTACAGTTCGTCATTTATATTTATAAGTTTTTGCCAAGGTATGACTTTTAGGCTGCATAAAAGCCTGCTGTTTTCAAAATGAGCAGAACGAAAATTTGTTTACCTACTTGTGATAATATACATCATGTACAGCTACATCTTGAATTTTCAACTGCATAGTTACCTAATGAAATCAGCTGTGCTTACTTGAGTACGGTCTTGGACAGTTAAAAATAAAAATTGGACTAATTATTATCCAAGCTTCCTACTTCGAGGTCCGCTTAATCAAAGATTGAACTAATCATCACTTTGTATCCGACTTTTTCTCGTTTCAAACCGGGGCGGGGCCGTTCGCTAACAAGGAAATAATCCTTGATATATGTATATCTGTTTTTGTTTCTACGCCACACCTGCGTTGTAATCTTGTTTTTCATTCCGTTAGGAAATCGATGCTTCCTTTCTGTTTGCTGTCAAACAGGATGACGTGTACGGAACTCATGAAGACACGTTTCCTCGATTAATGCGGAAATTAAAAAAGAAATATTGAATCTTAATGCCGTTTAGATTTTTTTATGATAATATAGCCTATTAATATGACTGCACGCTAACAGATAAAAGAAATGCAATAATGTAAAAAAACTAAGGCCTAGATGGTGAATAAAATGATGGTAAGATGGAGACCAAATCCCAGACTCCGAGGTGATAGCCTCAAATGCAACTACGTATATTGCTCAATCAAAAATCTCGTACATTTCATAGAGTTTAGTTAGTAAACAATCGCAATTTATCTTAGTATTCAAGGCAATAGATATGTTAGTACTTCAAACATCATCTAATGGACTACCTATAAGTATATATTTTTACTTAATAAAAGAAAGAATTCTAGAAGTAGGCGAACATGGAATTTTTTTAAGCAAAATAAGAAACACCCAAAATTTTTAAGTTTTTTCTGGTAAAGGTACCTCTCTAAATTATTATACAAAGACAACCTTTTAGAATCAGCTGTTGGTTGTAAACAAGGACACCCTCTTGGTCCAGTAATTTTCAGTTTAGCTATCCAACCTATTATTCGGCTGTTAAATTCAAAATTTAATGTATGGTCTAGACGACGGGACTCTAGGGGGAGATGTGGAGACAGTTTTACAAGATTTGGCTTTTATCAAAAATGAATTTAAATTAATTGGTTTAGATCTAAATGATAGCAAATGCGAGAGTCTCTACGTCTATTCGGGTCCCCAATCTTAGAAGAAGCCTACACCTCACTTACAAAACTTCAAAATTTTAATGACATTTCGGACCGCCTACTCAAAATTAATATCCACTCGGCTTTCACTACTCTCCGGTACTGTCTTTTCGCTACGTTCCGTAGAGATGTACTCAAAAATTCACCTATGCTCTCAGGTCTACACCACTTTGGAAACATTAAACAATTTTGGAAAAAATTGACAATATTATAGAAATTTCATTCACTTAAATTTTAAATATGGCCTGGAATGATCGCGCATCAGTACAAGCGTCTCTACCAATTCGTTTGGGTGGGCTCGGTATTCGCAAAATTTCAGATGTCAGCTTACCAGACTTCCTGTCTTCAGTCCACAGTACGGAATAATTAACTAGGACAAAATTGATTAAATACTTGCTCTAATGCTGCAGAGCGTGCCCGTTTACTGGCAGTTGGAGTGTGGGAATCAGTCCTTGGTTACAAGCTCTTCCCTCATCTAACGTAGGAACTATATTAGATGGCACTACCTTCCGCATCGCGACATGCCTCCGCTTAGGTGCGCCGTGTGTTTCTCCGCATCGATGCCGTTGTGGAGAAGCAGTTGATCGACTTGGACACCATGGCCTGTCGTGCTGCAGGAGCGCTGGGCGAATTCCACGGCACGCCAGCCTCAACGACATCATCCGCTGTGCACTTGATGGCAAGAGACCGGATGGTATGTCATTAATGCCTAGGAAAATGGGTAGGACTCTGGTGTGAGACGCAACTTGCGTCGACACCATTGCCCCTACCCATTTACCTGGCACGGCTGGCTGTGCTGGTACTGCTGCAGCTTCTGCAGAGGCTCTTAAGCGGCGCAAATACTAAAATCTCATTGGAAATTATGAATTTGTGCCGTTCGAGTCGAAACGTTTGGGCCATGGGGTCCGAGCGCCCGCAATCTCTTCAGGGAGATTGCGAAGCGTATGTGTTGGGGAAGACGGTTCGTACAGTGCAAATAAGAACACGAAAGCGGTGTAAGAATCATAAAATAAAATATATAATAAACATATAAAGATACAGCAGGCACAACTATTGGTAAAACATGACATTGTACAAGTAACCAAGGAAACTTGGATAAGACAGATATTCAAATATAAAATATTTATCACCAGCATACATATATTGAGACCATGAAGGTGATACTGCAACACACCCCCTTCAACTCTTGGGCTCAATACCTTGAAAATATATTTACAAACGCACACACAAACCTAACTCGCTAGTTAAAGATTCGTGCCTTACGCGGGACAAAGGCTTGGTGAGGATATCTGCCAACATCCTGTCAGTTGCCAAATGTTCCAAAGTTATGGATTCATTTTGACGTAGCACATCTCTAATAAAAAAATACCGAATATCTATGTGCTTACTCTACTAATTCATACTTCGAGTGAACAATAGTGCCTGGAATATGACAATAGGCTCACTCCCTATTACCTGGAACCAGGTCCGCTTTTACCAGTCTAACTGCGGATTTGGCTGAAACTCCACAACCCAAAGGCGATATCGAAGCATTGCAATTAGACCAGTTGTTGGACTTTTGAGGGCTTCAACTACCCGTAACGACTGCCGTAGCTGTGCGGATGGCAACTGAGACCGACGGCTTAACGTGCATTCCGAGGCACGACCAGACCAATGCAAATACCCATATTCATGCATACAAATGTTTGCACTGAGCGGGAATCGAACACACGCCTCGTGCGTAACAGCCGTGTTCAGTACCGCTACGCCACAGATCCTAAACATCCTGGGTAATTCATACTAATATCATAACATAACGAGTCTGTAACTCTGTATAAAAGTTCGTTAGACTGTGCTAACACTATAAAATGTGAAAGGAACCCTGTCTATCTGTCTGTTGCCTTTCACGCCTAAAACGCTGAACTGAACCGATCTAGATGAAATTTGATGCAGAATTGGATTAGAGTTTAAGAACCGACATGGACTAACCTTTATAGCCAATGAATAATTTTTTAACGAGTTAAGCCGACAAAGGGAACAAAAAAGAGGCACTGAAAAAAAAGTTACTGATATAACAGCTGTTCTGTTAGAAGTCGGTGCATAGCCCGATAAACCATGTATAAATTGACTCCATCATAGTACTTCTGGCACATTCAACAAAGTTGGCACCGACTTCTAAGAGTGTTTCTTGAAGTCGGTTTATAGTGAGTTGTAAGTATGTATCTAACGGATCCATCGTTGATCATTTGCTTAGTTTGATATTTGTTTTTATCATCAGTTTAACATCATGATTTTAGAGGCAAATACTCAAATTATGTAAAAGCAACAGATACAGCATCTTTGCCTACATTTCGAGGATTTCCATAGATTCCTAGATTCTTACTCTTCGGATCCCGCCATCTGATTCTGACTCCCTTGACCAGGTACCACCCTTCTCTTTCCAACAAAAAAAAAGATCAAAAGAATCCGTTTCGCAAATTATGGCCTTAACATATAACGGTTCATCATCTATTTAGCTCCCATAGTAGTGAAATTCAGAGAACTCCTGATACACGAATACATTTTTGTGGTAGTGGCGAGGGGTCCATATAATTCAAAACCTGCCAGCTTCCCTTTGCATAGATGGTAGAGATTTTTAAATTCGATAAACTACACCGAGGTAAGAATTATCTTCCACCGACATCCATTTTGAAAATTTTCGCTTTTTGCCACTGTTGTGGCTTTACTGGGGAACATTCTCCCTACCAGAGCCACTGAGAAAACGTACTTAAGGCTGATAAAAATGCGCGCTTATATACACAACATATATTGATCAACATGTACATGCTGTAGAGTGAATTAAGTTGTATTTTATCAATTTTGACTATACTGTAATTTTAATAGAAAGCGCCTAGACATTCATTTTTTGAAAACGAAACGACATGATTGCTACCACAAACAAAACAGGCGCTATTTCCTATTATTTTGAAGTCTTCTCTCAATTCATTATTAGCAATATAAGCTTACAGTTTGCACCAAAGTGCTTATTTGCAGTCAGTTACATAAATATACATTACATTAAATTCATTATTTATATGATAAATTTCTTGAAATCATAAAATTATTAAAAATACGATGAAATACGTTACATTTTAGGCATAAAAATACTATAAGTTACACAAATACTTTGTGACAGTTGTAGCAAAGACACCTGGCTTATCATAGAAAATGTCCGCAACTGGCTCCTTTTTCAAAAAGTCATTCAAGTATTGAACAGCTCTGTAAGTAGGGCTACTCCATGCCAAAAAACGCCAAGCTGGTGGACAAGTTAAGAGCTGATGCTGTCGCCGTCCAGCGCCACGCATGTACCTGTCCGGCACATAGAAGTGGATACATTCACGACCCGAAGGGTTATCCACTTTAAAATTTAAATGCAAATAATAGTACATGACGTGCGTTAACTCCCGCCTAAGTCGTAATCGAACTTCCTTTTGAGTGAAAATTCATCAATGAATAAATCCTGATGAAATAGATAGCATAAGAGCTTGGGAAAAGGTATAATGGAGTAGAAAAGAGAGACAACTGGGAAGAAACAAGGTTAGGGGCAGAGATGGGAGCAGAGAGTAGAATAGAGATGCAAGTTAGAAAGTCGAGTGGATAGGCAAGTTTTTAAATGTTTTTTGATGTTCTTGATGCTAGACAAATGTGTACATTCGTTCATATTTAGTCTTAAGCAATCAATCTTTGTATTTTGACATTTCAAAATGCTGCAATGGAGTTTGTTGCTCCACTAGCGCCTAAGAAGCGGTGCTAAATTTAGTTTTAAGCGGAATTTAACGGCAAAAGATGTAATCACGTTGCACAATTTTGCGAAATAAAGAATTCGAATTTGAAGTAGGGAGTCGAGTAGAGACGCTATTAGAGAAGTGAATGGGAGGCAGGTGGAGAGGCGAGTAGAGAGTCCAGTACAGAGTTAAGTAGAGTCGAGTAGAGAGTGAAACAGGGATGATTAGAGAGGCAAGTAGAAAGTCGAGTAAAGAGTCAAATAGAGAGGCGAGAAGAGTATCTATTAAGCTCTCAATGCTCGACTCTGCGCTAAAATTTACGACACTACGCGATAAGCGACATGCACGCGGGCGAAGCCGCGGGCAACAGCTAGTAAACATATAAAGATACAGCAGGCACAACTATTGGTAAAACATGACATTGTACAAGTAACCAAGGAAACTTGTATAAGACAGATATTATATATTGAGACCATGAAGGTGATACTTCAACTGTATGGTTGACGCTTCTCGTGACCAGAAGGCTGGCCTCTTTTTAACTTGGCAATTTTTTAACTTTTAACGTAGTAATGCTGCTAGTCTTCTGGGAACATTTCCACAAGAGATGCGATGCGGATGAATTCCACGACGCATTTTAACTTTGGGTTGTCTTTTTAAGTATTGCGTAATTATTTAGAAATGTACTTTCAATTTCAAAACCATTGTTATGTAAATATTTGTTAGTAAGTATGTATAGAATATGTTATCTATATTCATTATGTTTAACATATTGTTCTTATTAATAAAACACAATATAAATCAGCAATTTCAGGCGTACACAAAATTCAAACTTGAATATACTAGTAATAGATAGATAAGAAATTTTAAAGTTGAGTCTACTGGGTTACGTAACAATTTTTGAACTGTAAAGATAAAGACAATAACCGTTTGCCATGTTGGGACTGACTGACTTATTTTATGGATGATGCAAACAGGAAGTGTGGCCTTGGCAAGGTGAAGATAGATGATAATTAAAAAGGATGAGGAGGAGACTGCAGCCCTGGGGTTCTCCCGGTTCAACGATATGCACGCCGCGTGACAAAAGTGTCTTCCATGCCGTAGGTCGCTGAACAATCTCCGTTCTCCATGAGCACCGTCGCCGGAGATACCGTGGTCTCCAGACCCAAGGAGGCCATCTAAGATTTATTTATCGTAAATTAGTATTAGGCTTTTGCTTGTCGCTATACACAGGCCCATTCT
Source organism: Eilema caniola (assembly GCA_949126895.1). Classification (NCBI taxonomy): domain Eukaryota; kingdom Metazoa; phylum Arthropoda; class Insecta; order Lepidoptera; family Erebidae; genus Eilema; species Eilema caniola. Next base: position 5,217,964 of record OX421460.1, on the reverse strand, counting down.
TAATAATAATATGCCACGTTCTGATATTTTTAAGGTGTGATAAACTATCATTAATAAATAAAAAGACAAATATATTCTCACAGTTTAGACTCAACAAAATCAAATCATGATATTTTATTAAGAGCAGGCGATAGAGTGTGCTCATGACAACTTCTAAAGGGCACAAAGAAGATCTAATAACTCAAGTAGAGATATACTCAAAAATCCTTATTTTCATATTGGATGCTCAACTAAAAGATAAACAAGTTAGGAAAATACTTGAAGTCTAAAGTCAAAAATTTGATTTGATTCTGACAGAGGCGTGTGCAAGACCTGCCCTTGTATTTTCTCATCTTTAAAAAGCACCTGTGATTCAGATTAGCTCTCTTGACGCAGCATTTGATAATTATGTAGTCATTGGAGCCCCTGTACATCCAATACTTTATCCAGCTATGACTCGCCAAAGACTTAACAATTTAACTCTCTTGGAGAAAATTACTGAAATATATAATAACTATAAGTATGAGAAAATTTACGAAAGAAATAAAGAACTAGAACACAAAATGCTCACAAAACATTTCGGAAATAATGTTCCATCAATAGATGAATTGAATAATAATGTAAAATTGTTGTTTCTGAATGTACATCCCATATATGATGGCATTCGACCAGTGCCTCCAACTGTTATATACATGGGGGGTTTACATCAGAAACCTGAGAAAGAATTTCCCTCGGTACGTACCGTACTAACTTAATGTGTGAATTTCATAAATATGTTAATGTTTAGCCTTACGCCTAATTAGCAAAAAGTATTAACTATCTGAAATAAGTACATTCGAACACTGTGTTCCCATTAAAAATGATTTACCATTTAATTTTCCTTGTTAATTTTTTATTGGTAAAAACGATTACATTAATCTTTAATATTAAAATTGGCATTTTTTTTTTCATTTGAAATTAAGTAAATATATGACAGGCTTATAATTGTACATTTACAGACAGTAATTTTACATTAATTTTACATTATTGCTGCAGGTTTAAGCGTAATAATGAACTCATTTTAGCTACAAATTTGAAAGTGGCGATAAATTCGGCATTTATGTTTCTAAAATAATTTTGTAAATATTTTTGCTTCAGGACCTCAAGACATATTTGGATTCCTCTAAAAATGGTGTCATTTACATAAGTTTTGGTACTAACGTGGATCCATCTCTGTTACCACCTGTAAAAATACAAATATTTGTACAAGCATTTTCGAAACTATCTTACGATGTTCTGTGGAAATGGAATGAAGATGAACTACCTGGACGAACCAGCAACATTAGAATATCTAAATGGGTACCTCAATCGGATTTACTGAGTATTTGTTTCTGTATTATCTTTAAAATCCAATTTGATTATACTTTATAAACCCTTATTTTAACTGTTTTAATTGTTTTGCAGAGCATAAAAACATTGAGTTATTTATAACACAAGGAGGTCTTCAATCAACAGATGAAGCTATTACAGCGGGTGTGCCACTGATAGGAATACCCATGTTAGGAGATCAATGGTTCAATGTAGAAAAGTATGAATATCACAATATTGGCCAGAATAAATGATTAATAGCAACTGGTAGACGTATTCTGCGTTCTGTGCATAGTTATGAAATAATAAATGGCGTATTTTTATTTTGAATGTTTGCTTCCAATATAAGAACATTGCAAGCAAGAGCTGGTGACACATATTTGTTTAAGCGAAAATATATTTCGAGCAATTATCTGATATTACCAGCCCGCGGACTGTGCCAGGAACCTGTGTGGAGATTTTGCACACTTATTCAAATCATAGGTGGTACGGTCATAATGATCGTACCTTCTATTCGTCATAATGCATCAGGATTTGTAATGCATCGTCAGCGACGAACACCGTGTGAATGTGCCCTTGTAATCTATTCACATTCGTTTCCGTATGCAATGTGGAGTTCCATCCAGCGCGATGTATCGTGTTTAATGATTAATTGGCAATACCAATACCCCTGTGAAAAAATCCTTACTGTTTATCTTTGATAATACTCACAAACGCATGTATTCACTAACGATAGATAAGATAACACGAAACTCATATATACGGAAGTAATTACTTATTATATCTATTGTGTATCAGTATAAGTCAAGTGACACGAAGTTAGTATATTTCTATATAGCTTTGTGGTATTTTTCGGTTATAACTTCTAGTGAAGCTGCACGAATTCTAGCCGTGTTTTCAAACCCATTTATAAGCCACCAGAATGCCAGTATTATTTAATGTAGTTTTGTGGTATCTTCTAGTTATAAGTTCTTGTGAAGCTGCTCGAATTTTGGCTGTGTTTCCAGTTCCTTCTATAAGCCATCAAGTAGTGTTTCGACCTTTAACGCAAGAATTAGCTAAGAGAGGACATGAAGTTGTCATTATAACACCAGATCCAGTTTTTCAGGAACCGAATACACCTAATTTGACCGAGATTGACGTACATGATATATCGTATAACTTAGTGAAGGAATGGATTCTGTCAATATCCAAAGGAAACAAAGAAGATCTAGTAGTTCAAATGCAAAACAGTTTTAAATTATTCGTTAAAATAGTTGATGTTCAGCTTGAAGATATAAAAGTAAGAAAAATAATTCACGACAAAGATCAAAAATTTGACTTGATTTTTACAGAAGCATGTGTGAGAGCTGCTTTAGGATTTTCTTATATCTTTAAAGCACCTGTTATTCAAGTCAGTTCCTTAGGTGGAATTTTTGATAACTACGCAACCATTGGTGCTCCTGTGCATCCACTACTATATCCAGCACCGACTCGTCAAAGACTTAACAACTTAACGTTATGGGAGAAAATCACGGAGTTATACAATACTTATAAATTGGAGAAGATAGCAGAAGATAACAAAGCATTAGAACGCGAAATGCTAAAACGGCATTTTGGGAACAACGTGCCACCTATAGATGAATTAAATAACAATGTGGATATGTTGTTTTTAAATGTACACCCGATATTTGAAGGTATTCGACCAGTACCACCATCTGTCGTATTCATGGGTGGCTTACATCAAAAACCGCAAAAGGATCTGCCATTGGTAAGTGTCTATTTACATTATATTGCAGTTTACAACTTTTCACTAATGCCCACCAGCTAATACTAATTTTTATAGTTAAACCCTAAGAAAACCTGGTAAACAGACAAAGTATCTTTCTTCATCGCCCTTTCGTACTACCATGTTTGAAATTTTTTCACTGCAAACTAAATAATAATCGGTACATCACGATGTCATTATAACCTTTTTGCAAGTTCTGAACATCTAGAGACGAGCTTTCGAAAATTGTTAAGCTAGCCGGTTGAGATGCTTTTTGTTTACCGTATTTTGGTTTCCATTCTAGGAATGGCTTGTGGCCATTAATAATAGGGGTTAAAGTATGAAATTGCCGTTTCATTGTAATAGGTACTTCGAATTGATATAGAACCTTCATGGTTTGAGATTTTTGAGTGAAACTTTTTCCACATGGTACCTATGTAGTTCTTCATTTAAAAATATGCAACATTCGATTATCGACTTTCAGTTGTTTTTTTTATTCAGCTTAGACAAGAAAGATGGATACTTCGAAAATTCGAGTGATTTTTGAATACGAGTTCCGACGCGGAACTAACGCGGCAGAAACAGCTCGCAATATCAATGTTGCGTTTGGAGAGGGGACTGCTAATGAACGCACCGTGCGATTTTGGTTTAAACGCTTTCGTGATGGAAACTTTGATTTGAAGAACGAACCACGAGGAAGGCCGTCCACACAGGTGAATAACAATGAATTGAAAGACATGGTGGAAGCCGATCCGAGCCAAACTACCCAGGAATTAGCTGCATGGTTTAACGTTACCTTACCAACAATATTGACTCATTTGCGTCAAATCAATAAAATAAAAAAATGTGAAAAATGGGTACCTCATGATTTGACTGATCTGCAGAAAGAAATGCGTGTTGAAACTTGTGTTGCCTTGTTGAATCTATACAGAAATGAAGGAATATTGGATCGAATTGTGACATGTGATGAAAAGTGGATTCTTTACGATAACCGTAGGCGAAAAATGCAATGGCTGACCCCAGGTGAAACGCCACAACAGTGTCCTAAAGCAAAGCTTACCAATAAAATGGTAATGGTAACTGTTTGGTGGTCTCAGCATGGTGTTATTCACTATAGCTTTCTACGATCTGGTCAAGCAATAACGGCAGATGTCTACTGTGCCGAACTCCGAACAATGATAGTAAAACTAGCAGTGAAACAGCCCCGACTCATGAATCGATCTTCACCATTATGGTGGTAGAAGGTGGTGAAAAGAAGTTACAACTCACACAGTTCAGTGGTATATTTTCCAATCCCTACCACACAATAGTCAGAAGGCGCAACGAAAGTCTACAGAGTGTACACAGTAAAAAATAGCAACAAAGGCGGAACTATTCTAACATTAAAATATTAAAAATTAATTAATTTGAACAGAACAACGTCTCTCTGATCACTCAAAATCTTGACAGCGTCCTGCACACCTGTACGCATGCGCGACTGCGCGCGCCGGACTATACCTGCGCGGTTGCGCGCGCCGTCCACTATACCGGCAAAACCAGTGCGTGGAAGCTGTCGACAATCGAATATCGACAGTCTGACATTATCGATAGTATACGTAGAAAAGTAGCCTACACCACCCCCCTCCAGAGACCGTCAAGGGCGATAAAAGTCTGTAACTTTAACCTTGCGCCCAGAACGGGTAGAATACTCCTTATGAACCTCCGGTAACGGCTCTTCGGGACGTTCAGTAAGAATGAAAGCCGGTTTGACGCGATCAATGGAGACTGTCATATCTTTTCCTTTAAAAAGAATTTTAAACGTTTTATCGCCCCTTGCTAGCACTCTGTGGGGGCCTGAATAAGCAGGTTGGAGTGAACCATGTGATGCGTCTTCACGAAGGAACACGTGATCACTGGTTGCTAATTCTTTATAAATGAACACCTTCTCCTTATTGTGGCGTGAAGCCGGTGTAGGGCGAAGCCTCTCAGTAATGGCTTTCAAACGAGTTGAAAATTCTACTGGGTCAGTAGTACCACCAGTACTTGGCTCAAAAAAATCACCGGGTAATCTGAGAGGTTCTCCGTACACTAACTCCGCCGAAGAAGAAAAAAGGTCTTCTTTGTAGGCTGTTCTAATGCCCAACAAGACCCAGGGCAAAGATTCAGTCCATCGGTCGTTGCTATGGCAGACAATTGCGGCTTTAAGCTGCCTGTGGAATCTTTCCACTAAGCCATTACAGGCAGGATGGTACGCCGTGGTCCGCTTATGCTCGGAACCGATGAGCTGGGACAAGCATTCAAAGAGGGCAGATTCAAATTGCCGTCCCCTGTCAGTTGTTATGATTGTAGGACAACCAAAACGGGCGATCCAAACAGAGATCAAGGCTTTAGCAACTGTTTCAGCCGTGATATCTTCTATCGGTGCTACTTCCGGCCACCGGGTAAATCGGTCAACCACCGTGAGGCAGTACCGATAACCTTGAGAAACTGGCAACGGACCGATAAGGTCGATGTGTATCTGTTTAAATCGCACGCGGGGAAGCTTGAATGTGCCGAGAGGTGCCGTCACATGACGAGTGACTTTAGCTCTCTGACACGATAAACAAGAGCGTGCCCACTCCCTACAATCCTTACGCATCCCAGGCCACACAAAACGTTCTGCCACTAGTTTAGCAGAAGCAGTGGCCCCTGGGTGACTTAGAGAGTGCAGACTATCAAAGACCTTCTTCCGGTAAAATTTAGGAACGTAAGGCCTGGTTGTCGGTGTGCTGACGTCGCAGTACAAGGGTGTACGACTTCCAGGTACAATCATTTTTTCTAGTCGGAGAGATGAACCCTCTGAAAGCAGTAATTGAAGCTCCGCGTCTGAAGTTTGACTTTGGGCAATATGCTCGAGGTCTACCGGGGTTTGCAATTCCTCAATCCTTGACAAAGTATCGGCAACGACATTGTCCTTGCCGGATATATGCCTGATATCGGTCGTGAATTGAGAAATAAAATCCAAGTGCCTAAATTGCCGAGGCGAACAGTTCTTTTTCCTTTCGTGGAATGCGAAACTGATCGGCTTATGGTCGGTGTAAATAATAAAATGGCGGGCCTCAAGCATATGCCTGAAATACTTCACGCCTTCATAAATCGCGAGCAATTTTTTTTTTTTTTTTTTTTTTTTTTTTTTTTTTTTTTTATAAAGAATATTAGCAACCCAAATTATCGAAATTACTAATATTCCCCCTAACCCCTCCAACTAAGCTAAATTGCTTGTGCTAGAAGTGGGTTCACGTCGGTAGTGTAATGGCCAGGATTCGAACCCGTGACCTCTCGATCGTAAGGCCGACTCCTTAACCACTAAGCTACCGACGCTCATATGGCGAATACTTCACCTGCGAAGGGCTCAACTTCCGCGAAAAGAAGGCTAAAGGCTGCCATGCTCCATCCTTGTACTGTTGCAGGACTGCGCCAAGCGCCTTGTCAGAAGCGTCTGATACCAAGGCTAATTTGGCGGAGCAGTCGGGATGAGCTAAAAGCGCAGCGTTGGCAAGGCTGTCCTTACACGCCTTAAAGGCAGTCAAGGTATCGCCTGTCAAAGTGATTGGCTGTGACCCTTTGACTGTGCCCTTCAACATAGCATGTAAGGAAGCCTGGATTTCGGCAGCTCTTGGCAGGAACCTCCTGTAAAAATTAAGCATGCCGAGAAAGGCCTTCAGCTGACGTACCGTTTCAGGAACTGGAAAGTCTTTAATAGCCTGAACTTTCGAGTCTAAAGGCTTGGACCCGCTTTCAGAAATGGAGTATCCCAGAAAAGTTATTTCATTGACACCCAATAGACACTTGGCTGGGTTCACGAGCAGACCGTACTCCTTCAGCTTTGAAAAAATTTGGCGAAGGTGTGCCTCATGCTCAAGTTCATTTTTCGAGAATACCAGGATATCGTCAAGATAACAATAGACGAAGTCGAGTCCTCTGGTAACCTCGTCCATGAACCTTTGAAACGTCTGGCCCGCATTCCGAAGGCCGAAGGTCATAAATGGGAAATCGTATAACCCAAATGGTGTTGTGATCGCGGTCTTCGGAATGTCTTCTGAACTGACAGGTATCTGATTATATGCTTTGAGCAAATCCAGCGTGCTGAAAACTTTGCAACCGACAAGATTGTGCGCAAAATCCTGAATGTGCTTAATCGGATACCTGTCAGGCACAGTCCGAGCATTGAGCATGCGGTAATCACCACAGGGGCGCCAGCCATTATTTTTCTTTGGTGCCAAATGCAAGGGTGAAGCCCAAGGACTCTGAGATGGTCTACAAGTCCCGTTAGCGAGCATTTCCTGGAACTCCTGTTGGGCGATCTTGAGTTTATCTGGAGCTAGACGGCGTGGACTGCATGATACCGGGGGGCCTGGGGTCGTGCGAATATGATGTACTGTATTGTGTGGGATGTTGCGTTGTATGCCAGACGGTCGAGTGATCTCGGGAAATTCTTCAAGAACTTTGTGATACCGAGACTCACCAGTCAATATCTTTACAGATGCTATGTTACTACAACTTACAGCTTTAGCTTCCGCAGATAAAGAAGTAGTACTATCTAGTAAACGTTTGTTCCTACAGTCTACCACAAGGCAATAGTGATTCAAAAAATCTACTCCTATAATTGGCTTGGTAACATCTGCCACAACAAAACGCCAGCTAAAATTTCGACGTAACCCAAAATTTAGAAGCAAATGCAAATAACCATAAGTAGAAATGTTGGAACCATTGGCAGCACACAATTTATAATCCGTAGGTGCACGACGATCATGAAGAAGGGACCGGGGGAAAACGCAGATGTCACTTCCTGTGTCGACTAAAAACTGCATCTTCGTAGCGCGGTCCGTCACGAACAGGCGACCAGTGGTGGTAGCTAACGGGCAGTCTTCAGTCGCCATTATTGACCGCCCCTGGCGTTTCCCGGCTTGTAGTCACAAGGACGGACACATCTGGTGGCTTTCTCTCCAAATTTGTGGTGATACCAGCATTGCGGGAACTTCCTATAGTTCGATTGTGACCGGGTGGTCCTGGATGTAGATCTATCGCGACGAGACGACTTTGATGCTCTTGAATATCTTGCCTGGGATCTGCTGTTCCTTTCTGTCCGAAGATTTTGCATTTCTCTCCGGAGTTCAGCAACTTCTCTAGCCAGGGCATCCAACGAGGAACCTGGGCTGGCTTGACTCGTAGAAGCTACAATTGGAGTCTGTATAGCTAGCTCATGAATGCGATCAGCCAAATCTGCTAAGTACTCCAGAGATGACGATGATGGCTGCCCTGCCAAAACGGTTTGAATGCCATGAGAGAGTCGGCTGACCCAGATAGTGCGTAGAAAATCATCAGGAATGTTGACGCCAGCTAGGCTCTTCAGGTGCCGCAGAAACTGTGAGGGCTTGCGATCTCCAAGCTCCTCATGCATCAGGAGCTGCTTGATTTTTCTTTCTCTAGAAACTGTTAGGCGCTTAATCAGCTCTGATTTCAATGTCTGATACCTATTGGCAGTCGGTGGATTGATGATGAGATCTTTCACCTCTCTAGAATATTGATTCTCCAGTTGGCTGATGACGTAGTTAAATTTGGTGACATCACTAGAAATGCCAGATATGGCGAATTGACCTTCTACCTGGGCAAACCAAATTTCGGGCTCTTCAGGCCAAAAGGGTGGTATCCTAGTACCGACTTTGCATATATCGATATTTTTTATCGACTCGTTCCCCTCACTATCATTTTTACGATTATCGTCTGCAGCGTCTTCAAATTGATCGTTGTTCATGGTTTCTTACGTATTTCTTCCAGCGGCTCGATCGGGGTCACCAGTATGGTGGTAGAAGGTGGTGAAAAGAAGTTACAACTCACACAGTTCAGTGGTATATTTTCCAATCCCTACCACACAATAGTCAGAAGGCGCAACGAAAGTCTACAGAGTGTACACAGTAAAAAATAGCAACAAAGGCGGAACTATTCTAACATTAAAATATTAAAAATTAATTAATTTGAACAGAACAACGTCTCTCTGATCACTCAAAATCTTGACAGCGTCCTGCACACCTGTACGCATGCGCGACTGCGCGCGCCGGACTATACCTGCGCGGTTGCGCGCGCCGTCCACTATACCGGCAAAACCAGTGCGTGGAAGCTGTCGACAATCGAATATCGACAGTCTGACATTATCGATAGTATACGTAGAAAAGTAGCCTACACCATTATTGCTCCATGATAACGCGAGACCTCATACAGCACGAGAAACCGTTTTAACTCTACAGGAACTGCAATTAGAAACTATCCGTCACCCTCCGTATTCGCCAGACCTTGCTCCAACAGACTACCATTTTTTTCGTGATTTGGACAATTTTCTATGTGATAAAAAGTTTTCTTCTCAGGAGGCAGTACAAAATGCTTTCACACAGTTTGTCGAATGTAGATCACCAGAGTTCTATCGCAAAGGCATAAATGACCTTCCTACTAGATGGCAGCAATGTATAGATAATAATGGTAATTATTTAGATTAAATAAATGCGTTAAATTAAAAAAAAAAACAATTTCAATTTGTCAGTACAAATCGGCAATTTCATACTTTAACCCCTAATAATTTGGCAAATGTGACCCACATTTCGAACAAAAGAAAAGCGGCAATGCCGTACCATACTTTTCTCGAAACAATTCAGGACATTTCCGATTCCCTATAACTTCGTTGTAGATAAAACTAGAAGCCTGTAGTTTCAGGAACCAAGCTAGTATTGTATAAGTACGGTATATTTCAAATTTCATTCAATTTTAACAAGTAGCTTAGGAATTATAACAAGTCAAAAGGACATTTTCCATTTTGTTAGAGATTTTGGCTAAGCATGAACAACTACTTTTTAACCAAATCTGATATGGAACTTGTACTTCACACTAACAACTAACAGATTTTACTAATAAAGTTGTATCTAGGTTCACACATCACCTTTTATTGACAAGTACATTTAGCGGGTTCATGTAAATAAAACATCCACTTTAATTATATTTTTTTTGTAAATCTGAGTCATATGTTAACAGAATGTAGTATAAAAACTGTGCTGATGGACTAATATTGGCTTTATATCTTGTCCAGGTCATAAACCAAATAATTGTCATAACATGAGCACAGCAACCCTCCGTCCTTTTGCCTACAATAAAAATATAGCTTCTTTGCCACGGTTATTATAGTAGATTCTTCTACTATCAATTTTAGCTTATAGCAACTGTAAGTCAGCTCAAGGATATCTAGGTACCCTGCTGGCTAACTTTAGGCAAGTGAAAGTAAAAAAATCTTCAGGCTGATATATAGATAGCACATTATTTTGATGTGGTGATGGATGGGATGTTGCTTAATCAAATCTTTGCCAGTATTGATAACATATTTGGTGTGCTCCGTATAACTGCAAGTAAACACATTCCTCGTTAATATTCAATATTAGTTTATATTTACTAGCTGCGACTGGGATTAACGCTAGGATGTAGAAAATAAGTTTATATTCATATCGCCTTAATTATTATTACCACCAACCACACATTTAATGACAAAAATAAGAAATAGTATGTTAAACCTAGGTTATAAAATGACACCGAACAGTCTTGACACCGGCAGGACAACTATGTATTACTAAACAATTACAATCTATAAAACAAACTTACTTATCGAGGCTAAATCCATACTACTATAACATTTAAAATGTGTGCTTCTCATTCAGTGCATGATTGGAATGAATGCGATTTTTGCTCGTTGCTTAGACTTTTTGGATGAGTGTATAATCAGGTGCATCAAAGATAACTTGTAAAATGGCCAACGGAATAAAAAAGCAAGAAAGAGAGAGTAAATTACCCGAAATTGCATAATTTCTTAATTATACATGAAGTAATATTTACAAGAAGTAGAAGGTGCCTGAAAGGAATTGATTAATGAAAAGAGTTAATTAATCAGTGTACCTGGAAATAATAGGTGTATCAAACGTAACTTATAAAATGATCAATGGAATAAAAAAACAAGAATGGGATTATTAGGTGGAGCAAATTACCCGAAATTGCATAGTTACTTACTTATACAAGAAATAGAAGGTACCGCAAAAGGAAAAAAACTAAGACTAACTAAAAAAGTAATGAGATCCCATAAAACCAACAATACTTGTCCAATGTGTCCTTTTTAAATTTTATCTTTAAGTCAACATCAAATACTCGCTCGAAATCTATAGTATATGAACTAGACCTACCCATCGGTGCTCACGTTTTGGCACTATAATTAATCATTGTTAGGACACACTGACCGTGTCTTATCACATTTATTTGCAATAGCAACACAAATTGTATCCCTTAATCCAGTTGTGCAAAGAATCCGCAGTACGTGAGGTGAGCCTACTTAACAGGTATTTATGTAGATAAAATGAATTGTATGTTTCTGATTTCAGGATCTCAAGTCATATTTAGATTCCTCTAAAAATGGTGTTATTTATATAAGTTTCGGTACAAACGTGGAACCTTCGCTGTTACCACCTGAAAAAATACAAACATTAATACAAGCTTTTTCAATACTTCCTTATGATGTGTTGTGGAAATGGAATAATGATGAGCTACCTGGACGCACCAGCAACATTAGAATATCTAAGTGGCTGCCTCAATCGGATTTACTGAGTATTTCTGTATTACGTTAACTTTATTAACATTTAACTTATAAAATAATTAATTGTTTATTTTTCCTTTCAGGACATGAAAATATAAAGTTATTTATAACACAAGGAGGTTTGCAATCCACAGACGAAGCTATTACAGCGGGTGTTCCACTGATTGGAATGCCCATGTTAGGAGATCAATGGTTCAATGTAGAAAGATATGAATTTCATAAGATAGGGATCAGAATTGACATGGAAGCACTTACTGTAGAGAGGTTGATAAAAGCAATTAACGCTATCATAGAAGATGACAGGTTGGTATTTTTACATTGTTTCTTGCCAAGATATAATAAAATCTAATAATGACTTGGTTGGCTTGACTGAGTTTAACACTGACGTGACTGAGTTTTTTAATTATGACCAAATTGGATTATTCCACTTTGTTCACCTGGGTGGATAATTCATATACCATAATTTTGTCTCACGAAAGTGATCACTGTTGACTGTATTTTCAACCGACGAAAAAACGGAGGAGGTTCTCAAGTCGAGGCGTATATTTTTTTTATGTATGAGCAAGCATAACTTCTTACAGGGTAGTCCGATTTTGATATTTTTTTAATTATTGGAATGAGTATACCCCGAAGTTGGTCCCATATTTTTTTATTTATAGTACACGTCAATTTGACTTCACCTCGCTGGATGGTAAGCTGAATTCAAAGTCTCAGGAAAGAGGGTCACCATTACATACACGTACATGTTAACAATGGTGGCACTCAGCTTGACGGTCTCATCAAAAGAGGATTGTCGTCGCAGCATCGCGTGACCCCCACCGGTCCCACTAGTGCTGCGACGTATAATACTCGTATATAAATTTAAAAATAAAAATCTAACCCTAATGATAGGAAAATAGGGGTGATTACTCTCTGATTTTAGTGCTGAGTTGAGTAGTACAACTTTTTTAAGCATGTATTAATAAGAGGATTATAGCCATAAAAAATATGAAATAAAAACTTTTTAACTAAAAATTAAACCGCCGAAAAGACTGATACGCAAAAAATAATAAACCTTTTTTATTTAACCTTAACAACCAAGTTCTTAAAGTAATGAAACGATAGTGTATATAATTTTTGTAAATAGTTGAGTTTTTAATTAACCTTAATAACTAAGTTCGTAAACTATTGTAAGTATAGCTAAGTAATTTTGAGTTGGCGCCAAACAAGCAATGGACAAAGACTACAAAATTCTTTAAATTTAACAAAAAATTGAATCTAATTAACAGTATACCATGAAATCTCCAGTGATAAACATTAACATTCCAAAAAAATACGCTCTCAGCGCGACCACTCGCGATGACATACGTCACGTGTGTGCCCATTCGGGTTGTTGTCTCGCTCACATTAACTTCGTGACAGCTCGCCATTTTCCGACGAATAGGCGTGTCGCGCAGCGGTGCCGCCGCTCATTACGATACGCATTAGCTATACCTGCATTAGTTTAAAAACTTAGTTACTAAGGTTAATTAAAAACTCAACTTTTTACAAAACTATTCACTTAGATATAGTTTCATTACTTTAAGAAGTTGGTTAATAAGGGTAAATAAAAAAGGTTTATGTATTTTTTTGCTTTTCAGTTTTTTCGGCAATTTTTATTTTTGTTAAAAAGTTTTTTATATTAAATCAGTCCCCGCCTCCCCGCCTCCTGTAATAAAATAATATCATGCGAATATAAAAAAAAACAAATAATTTTTTTGAAGTCTTTTCTTTTCATTTGTCTTGTTTTGTTTCATTTATAAGTACTTTTTGCGTTTGCAGTTACCGTCGTAACGTTGTTCAACTACGAGAATATATGCGTGATGAGCCCATGCGCCCGCTGGATCGTGCCATGTGGTGGACAGAGTACGTGATTAGACACAGAGGAGCTAAACATCTACGTTCACCTGCAGCTAACATTTCCTGGGCAGACTACTTAGAACTTGAATTAGTTATCATAGTATTAATAGCACATTTTGCAATTACTGCTTTAATTATCATGACCTTGCGTTTAACATATAAGTATGTGTCGAGAAATTGCATTAATAAGAAAATTAAAAATGCCTGAAAAATTTTGTAGTGTTTCGTTTTCCATCACTTATGAAACTACATGAAATCAAAAATCCATAAAGTCGTGCTAGTCGTTTCTGATGCCCATGAGCTATAAGATGAGCTGTAAGATTGACAAGTACTGTGATCGAAACAAGCTTCAAGTAAATGTGTCCAAACGCTTTAAAGCAACATTTTGACGTTACCGGTAAAATCGGAAAAGATCCTGTACTGTTGTTTCTTGCGCAGTCATTTAAAATTGAGGCCAGATATTGGTGACATATGCTTCCTATGCTATTGCCAACAGCAGGATTGACTATCCGCAGCTCTTTATAATATAAAAACTTACCGTCGCTTTAATATAAAAACTTACCGTCTCCCTGCGAACCAATGCGCTGGTGCTTCAGCGGCGTCCGATTTTAGACGGTCCTATGGTTACTACCAATTATAGGTTGAATGCCTTCTCAATCAGAAGCGCGTCAAAATTTCATAAAATTTCGCAGCATCTTGAAATAAATGTATTCAGCACAAGTGTGGCGACAATCAGACAGCTGACAAACTCTTACTCCGACGGGGGGGAAGTCGAATTCACTTTAAAGTAACATTCCTTGCGCACTGTTTTTTTTTTTGTGTCATTCTTGTTTTATAACTGTATATTGTGTTTTTTTTGTTTTTTTTTTATTACCTGAACGTGGAGGCTTGTAATTAGCAATTTAATAATATTAATGGTGGTACTCAATGTCCTTATTCGTCTGTTAGCCTTCTTTAAAAATATAAATAAATAAAGTAACATAACATTTTTTTTCATGTTTTTTGGTAAGTTAGCTGTAAAGTTACTAAAATACTTGAAAAAAAACTTATGCAATGTTCTATTAATTCCGTATGCACATCTCTGTACCAACGGTGTATTTACTCCAATATGTGTGTCATATATTATTGTACTACCACTTCTTTCTGTTCAATTAAAATAATGATAAAGACAGCTGAGATAGCTCTTATTATCTTATTATGTAGTGATGTTTGCAGTATGTAGTAATAAGGGTCAGTACAGTTTTTTTAAAGGAGTTGTTTCAAAATGTATGGAGCCCCGGCCTGGTCATTGTAAAGTATATGTAATACAGGGACGTATTAATAAGAACCGTTTAAAACTATTTATTTAGCATAAAAAGCTTGTATTTCGATGTACAAAGCGAGAATTTCCATAATGAATTGCAACACACCAAAAAACTGTCATGGCGCTTGATCTCCTCTGTTCCTTCATTTTACTTTGAGAATTGTCAAATGTCAATGTCAAAATGTCAATGAATGACATTACGACTTATTTGTTATGATATTTACGACTTATTTGTTATGATATTTCATGATATAATACACTATTTTTGTTTTTATGCTTAGACTGCTTAGAGAGACCCGCGGTAGCCTAATGGTATGGGTAATGGACTGCTGAAACGAGGTCTCTGGTTCGATCCTAGGTTTTACCATGGCACACACCAATGACTTTTCGATGCTTTTCGAAGTTATGTGTGTAATTAATGGTTAATGGCAATAGGCTCGCCACCTATTATATTGGGACCTCGATGTCCTAAGTAGCCAACCGTCTGACCAGCACACTACTGTTTATTATTACCACCAATAGTATAATGACAGGATTGCAATAATCTTTAATAGATTTAGGCTCAAATATCTTATTATTTCATACAATTACCATGTCATGTTAAACATATCTTGACCTTTCTTTAAAAGATCTACCTGATCTAGTCAGAAAAAATAAAAGGCATATAGCTTATTTAGAATACTATGTGAACCTCTAATACAGTAGGGTGTATAATAGTAAATAAAACAGTGTTTGACTATATAATTTTTATTCATTTTCTACATCATCCCTTACAATTAAAATGTCATCCAAAAATGAAGCCGGTGCAGCAATAGTATCTTGATGCCGAGCCCAACCCAAATACCAAACAATCGTCATTATATGTGCACAACCACCTACTGTTCGTTGTCCAGCAATACAGTTACAATAATAACCTTTTATTCTGTCATCCCAACTTGTTCTTTGACTCGCCACCAGTATATATGTATAATATGTTCTTCCTGATTGATGGCGAGATTTTATACGACCCCTTATTAATAAGGGGTTTTGTAGGGATGTGGTTGTTGTGGACACTGCTTCCAAATGCTCAGATATTTCCAACTGAAATGAACCACGTTGCCTTACATGTTCACCATAATAGCTTTTGGCTTGTTTAATTTGATAAATACCCAATGCAAATATAATTAATTCAGACATAGTCATTTCAGGAAAAATATCTAGCTCTGGAAGCGGAGCATTAATATTGGTAAATTGGGCTCGGAATCTATTTATTCGATTTCTCTTCTTGATAATGCACGATTTAATATTATTTCTGCATCTGGCCTATTTTCAATTGTCGGATGAAAAGCATTTATTATGCTTGCACAAATCCTAAAGTCATCCATAAGGTGAGTGGCAGCCAGATTAAAATATTCTTGCCGAAATAATTTAAAGTCTCTTTTGAAGCGCCCATTAACTTCTTCTACCACCCACCGACACAATGTAACACACCTGGACTTATTGGCCTTTATAGTAGGCAACTGAATCTCTCCAGCTTCTAAAGATTCGGGTTTATATACTTTGTATCCCAAAGACTGTAATTATGGGATTACATCACGAAAGCCTCTGTCCAAAATAAATACATCATTTTCACAAAAGAATGTTCTCATGTCCCCGTTTTCATTTTGGAACAAGGCTTTCATGATGTCTGAATCAGACTCAGTTGCCGGGTAAGGTCCAAAGACATCAATTATATATCCATCAGTGGCTACAAGCATAAATGGTTTTACTAAATTACGGTATTTGTGCAAGCTGTAGGTCTTTTTTTGAAATAGGTAATTGGAAGACTTTTGTAAATACACATATGTACCATCACAGATTATAATCGGTACTCTTTCCTATCTGTTACCAAATAAACCTTCTGGTATTATAAGGTTTCTGTCTGTAATATTATTCCTCGTAATGTGGCTTATGCCCAAGTGTAGAGGCACAAATAAAGTTAACAGTGCCTCTCTAGCTACATTGAGTAGGCGTGTTATCGAGGATTTGCTAAGACATAACAAAGAGGAGATTCTTTCATGGGAGTCCCCAGTTCTAGCTTTTACCAAGTAAACACCTAATGCCGTGTAAGGTGTTTTGCATGATAGAGCTGGACTTATTGTATTGAAAATATCAAAATATTATTCTTTATTTAAGCCAGTCCAGAACTGAAATATATTATCATCAATCCCATTAATATTTTCAAAATCGAAATACTGATTTATTTCTTGTGTGCTGAGATTGAGCATAGCTTGCATTTCACTTTTCGTGAACGTATTTGAAAACTCATACTGGTCCAGGAATTCCCAGTTATATAATGACTTATGTTCACTGCACACTCTTATTTTTTATTTATTTAATTCTTTATTGTACACACATTATACAGAGATCATTTATAAAAAAAAAAGCATTAATGGAACATGTACAAAGGCGAGCTTAACTCATAATGAGTTTTCTCCCAGCAAACCTTTGAGGTGCAGAGAAGAATATGGTAATGAAGGGGGATGTGAAGTGTACAAAAAAAAAAAGAAAAAGAAATCAGATAGAAACAAAAAGGCGTACCTAACCAGGTACATTATACCCATATACATACATACATAGCATACATATTATATTCATACATACACATACATATACACACATACATATACAATATAAATACATAAATATATAGATGTATACAGACTACATTATTGTGACAGGAAATGTTCCCTAGTTCTTCTCCTGAAGATGTCAAGAGTATTACTACCGCGAATGGAGTGAGGTAGTGAGTTCCAAAGCCGTACAGCTTGTACCGTAAAGGATCGATCATAGCAGCTAGATGTGTGTGCAGGTGTGCGAAGCAGAAGAGAGGAAGAAAGACGACAGGATTTACCCCTGGGTACAAGATAATCAAAGCGTTCCCGCAAATAAGTTGGAGCATTAGGATTGTGAAGAACAGAGTAGAGAAGAGTTAGAATGTGAAGGTTACGGCGCTGCCGAATAGGGAGCCAGTTCAGTGCTTTGCGATATTCCGTGACATGGTCGTATTTTCGAAGGCCAAACACAAAACGGATGCCCAAATTAAACTCTTGCACTGCTCGTTATAAAAACTTTTTGTGAAACAAGGATTCTTTTTCTTAGGTAGTCTGGTACACACAATCTTTCAGTATGTGTACATAATGGCACAAAACAATTATTGCTTGGGCTAGTTGTGTGGGTATATGCATCAAGTTCCATTGTTGGTTCCCTTGGTTCCTGTTCATGTATATGCACATCTTGAACTTGCACAATCTGCGTCCAGCAAGTAACTAAAAATGGAAAAAAGAAATGTAAATGATGGATATTATTATAGTGTTGAAGAATATGTGATATATATTCATTCATAATAAAATAAATTAAAAGAGTTTGCTAGAAGCATTACCTCACGGGGATGAATTCTAGCAGCAACTTCAAGTCTTACAGCGGCAGTAGTTAAAGCATGTGTGTGCCTTCGGAACAATGATGTGCTACACAATGCACAAATATCATTAATATGACGACGTGAGGGTGAAGCAACTAGATCACGTCCTTCATCAATATTGGCAGCTCTTTGCACATGTCTTCTTGCAGAGACCCAGCAAGCATTACAAACATGACCATGTGATGGAATCTAGGAATGTGATGGAACTGTTAATTGGATGTGGATAGGATAGGAGGTGTATTGGTCTATCCAATACACCTCCTATCCTATCCATAATAGAAAACAATAGAAATATAAAATGAAATAGTACCACTCTGGGATAAATCCTTCTGATGATTTCATTTCTCTCTGCTCCATCAGATAAAATGTGTCTTCTTCCTCTCTGACTAAGGCTGCAGAGGCACCATAAACATATATTCGAATAATCCACACCCTCAATTTCTTGTCGTTGAACAAAATGTCTATCAAAATTCTCTAAAGGAGGCACTTCCGGTTGTTCCTGCAGCATGCGTCTGGCTCGAACCCAACATGCATAACAGACTATGCCGCCTTCTGGTATCTGTAAGTGATATAATGATTACTCAATGCAAATAACAAATATGTGCACCATGCTACTTCAATGGCTACAATACTGCCTAAGGTACAAATACATTGCAACTTACTGCTCGTGGATAAATTCTCTGAGAAATAAGACGTCTTTCTTGTCCCTCAGGAAGGGAGTGAGTTCGCCTCATATACAGAGATGTTTGACACCATGCGCATACATTTAGGTCTTGTGCATGCTGAAGCTCATTCTCTTCATTACCAAGTGTAATCGCCCTTTGAACTGTTTCAGTTGGAGTAATTGTAGACATATCTTGCATAACATTTGCAAAACAATGTTCACACATGGTCCCATTTTCAGCTACCTAGGTAGGAAGTAAGCCATTAGTCATTCATTATAATAATAGGTCCATGTATGAAACTACTAGCTTTTACTGGCCGAAAAGGGTTTTTGTGTAATGTACTAATATGGGATAGGGTACATAATTCTCAAAATCATACCTCATGGCCAAGTCTGTGTTCAACTGTTGAAATTATATCAGTCCCCATATTACCAAAAAGATAATATTGCTCATCTGAACTTAGTTCGCAAGAACATAAGACACAATGCATTTTGTGTTGGTATAACCTAAAACAAATAAATAGTTATGTTTTGAAATGTACAATTTTTACTTTACAATGAAACTTGTATTACCAAGCAATTGAAATTATTTTTTTAACTGCTAATGAGTCAGTATGAAGTTGATTACTTACAACAGAATCCTATTCGAATCAGAAAATCAGAGTCCTTAAAAACAAGCCGAGTCAACAGGTAAGCAGAGCAACAGTCCAAAAACGAAAGCCGGGTAAACACAGAATCACACAGTACAAAATCCGAAGTATACAAGCCAAGTTGTATCAAAGATTTTCGAAATTCATATAATATGCACAGCGAACTAAATCTCAAGGTACGATGACCATTGACCAAAGAAAGACACAACACACGGCCGGCAACCATGACAGTTGACAGTGACAGGTGATAGCTGACACATGTAGATCGTTTCATTGTGAAAGATTTGGATTTCATAGAGACTGCCATATTGAAAATAATTAACAATTATCATTTATGTACACCGCCAAGAAACATTGAAACAAGATATGTACATTTTTGCCAAATTCTAGGTAATTTTCTCGATTTATTGATATACGAAACTCCGACCAGGCCCGAAATGAAACATCTCCTTTGCACTTGATCCGTAGTTTCTAAGTAGTTCAATATGCTGTTCCTAGGTGGCTCTACATGGTATCGCCAGTATCATCACACATAATGAAGAAACGTAATTCATTTACTCCCCGGTTGACTCTTGTCAATATAGTCATACTAGCTGTTGCCCGCGGCTCCGCCCGCGTGGATGTCGGTTATCGCTTAGTGTTGATCCGACGCTATGCAGCATTAAATTCGCCTCTCTACTCAATTTTGTCCTCGACTATGTAATCACCTCTGTTCTCGACTTTCTACTCGCCTCTATATTCGACTCTCTACTCGACTTTCTACTCGCCTCTATATTCGACTCTCTACTCGACTTTCTACTCGCCTCTATACTTGAATTTATACTCAACTCTCTATTGACTTCTCTACTCAACTTTGTACTCTTCTCTAAACTCGCCTTTCCATTGGCCTCTCTACTTGCCCATCCATTCGATTCTCTTTTCGCCTCTCTACTTGACTCTCCCCACTCGCCTATCTACTCGCACCTCTACTCAACTCTCTATTCGATCTCTACTCGCCACTACATTCATCTTGCCACTCGCCTCCCTATTCGCCTCTCTACTCAACCCTTTACTGCATTATTTTTGGCTCTCTAGTCGCATATCTACTCGCCCCTGTAGTCGACTCTACTCGACTTTCGATCTTTACACGCCTGTCCACTCGTCCCTATAACAATCTCTACTCGCCTCTCCACTCGCTTCTATATTTGGTTCGTTACTCGACTATGTCCGTTCCGAAGCTCTAATTCACCTTTGTACCAAATTTCATGAGGACATCTTAAAAGAAATTGTGACTATTTATGCCATATTCACCCCCTTTTTTGTGCCAATGAAAAATTAGAAACTTTAATCCCATAGCCCTATTCCCCTTCTCCCCTCCCCCTTCTATCCCTTTTTCGCGATAAGGGGTAGCCTATGTCCATTTCCAACCTCTAATCCATCTCTATACCAATTTCATCAAGATATCTTCAAAATTGTCAAACTTACATACCCTTGCCCTATTCCACCCTTTCAACTCTCTTTTTCGCAATAAAAGGTAACCTATGTCCATTTTCGAGCTCTAATCCATCTCAGTACCAAATTTCACCATTTCATACTAACTATCCAGTCCTTATCCCTCCCCCACCCTTTTACCACATTATTCGCGATAAAAAGGTATGCATATATTATGTCCGTTACCAAGCTCTAATTAATCCCTGTTCCAAATTTCATCAGGATATCTTCAAAACTGTCAAACTTTCAAACCTTATTACCCCCCTCCCCATGCCTCCATTTTCGCGTCAATAGATAGTCTATGTTCGTTTCCAAGCTTCAATCCATCTCTGTACCAAATATATCATCAGGATGTCTTCAAAACTGGCAAACTTTCAACCCCTATAACTCCCCCCCCTTTATCCTCGTCTTTCGCGATAATAGGTAGCCTATGTTCGTTCCCAAGCTTTAATCTATATGTGTACCAAATTTCATCAGGATATCTTCAAAAAAGACAAACTTTCATCCCATAGCCATATGCCCTCCCCCTTCTACCCCTTTTTGCGATAAAAGGTAGCCTATGTCCGTTTCCAAGCTCTAAACTATCTCTGTACCAAATTTCATCAGGAAATCTTCAAAAATGACAAACTTTCATCCCAAGGCCCTAGTCCCCCCTTCTAACCCCCTTTTCGCGATAAAAGGTAGCCTATGTCCGTTCCCAAGCTCTGAACTATCTCTGTATCAAATTTCATCGGGAAATCTTCAAAAATTACAAACTTTCATACCAAGGCCCTAGTCCGCCCCCCTTCTACCCCCCTTTTCGCGATAAAAGGTAGCCTATATTCGTTTCCAAGCTCTAAACTATCTCTGTACCAAATTTCATCAAGAAATCTTCAAAAATGACAAACTTTCTTTCCAAGGCCCTAGTCCCCCCCTCTAATACCCCCCTTTTCGCGATAAAAGGTAGCTTATGTCCGTTCCCAACCTCTAATCTACCTCTGTACCAAATTTCATTAAGCTATCTTCAGAAATGACAAACTTTCATAAAAACTTTCATCCCCTATTTCCCCCCCTTAAACCCCCTTTCTCGTCATAAAAGGTAGCCTATGTCCGTTCTCAAGCTCTAATATACCTCTGTACCTAATTTCATCAAGATCGGTTCAGTGGTTTAGGCGTGAAAGCGTAACATACAGACAGACAGACAGACAGACAGACAGACAGACAGACAGACAGACAGAGTTACTTTCGCATTTATAATATTAGTATGGATTTGTTGACAGGCTCCCTTTAAAAACCAAAGCTTAGAAATAGATTAAACATAAGTATTTTCATTTACTGTATTACCAAACCAACACACTCCATTCAACAGTTTAGCAGTTTTACTAGGAAGTTTATTTAATGTTCAAGGAAATGAAACTCCGTTATCAGAAAGTCTCGAGGTCCTTACCTTCATCATGCATAAATAACGCTAAGTGAGTTTATCTTCAACCTAATATTTGCGGTACCATTTTCAAAGTTACTTCAGGTGCCGCTACACTGTTACAGGAAACCATATTAAATTACATTTGTGCTCACAAAACAAGCGTTCCTTCAATTAACATCATTGTGATGTTCTATTTATGGGATTACAATGCTTATAGTCATTTAAGCTCTTGTAGGATACTTTGTAAAATACGTAAGTATGTCAAGATCTGCTTTAATATCATACTTCACTACAAGAAAGTTAGTATTCTTCATTCGAGCATTAATCCCGCTTGCATTCGAGCCTTTTACCTCGGAGCCTTTACTCTACATTATCCTAATATTCGTTTTAGTTTGGGGATTATAGACAAACACTGCCATCTCGCCTGCATAACCTTAGAGGAAAGCTTGCACCAGGGCCGCGTTCTCAATCAGCAAGAGTGTGTGTTAACTGCACTGCCTAATTATCATGGAAATGTTCTACATCCACTCTTTTCCTGTTTGAGAACGCTGAATAGCATTCTAAAAGCAAAATACACTATGTACGAAAATGGACTTGTTTTAAAGAGAATACAATTCCGACGTGTTAATAAGACTTGTAATCAGTGCAAAAGCTCAAAAGTCATTGAACATTTTTGAAACTTACACTATAATTAATTAAAACTACCTAGACGACGCAGTGCCAGATATGATGCAGACATAGCGGTTCCTCCCGTTGCGGGTGTAGATGTTTCAGGCGCTTTAACGATTTAACATGCCGCGGGCGTTGAAACAAGTAACAACGGTTTCAACCAGACTCCAACGATACAGGCAATGGACGGATTTTGTTGAATGCTCGCCGAATGATTCCAGAAAATGTCCTTATATCAGCAACACGAGCGATACCATCTGTTCCAGGGTAAACAGCCACAATTCGTCCCATCTTCCAATTTAGAGGAGGAAGATTACCCTCCTTAATCACTACTACGGAGTTAAGCTTCAGAGCATCCCCTTCTGAACGCCATTTGGTCCGCACCTGTAATTCTGCGACGTATTCCTTGCTCCATCTTTTCCAAAAGTGTTGCCGGAGTTGTTCGATCCGTTGGAAATGAGATAGATGGTGGGTAGAAGTATCTCGATAATCAGATTGCGATAAGGAAGTAACCGGGCGTCGGTGTAGTCTGCTGGATCCGAAGATAACGGTGTTAGTGGTCGAGAGTTTGATATGACTGCAATTTTAGTTGCGTGGTGTAAAGCTCTTCAAATGTCATGTGACAATTTCCGCACAATCTTTGAAGGTGATTTATGTTGACTTTACACCGGCTTCCCACAGACCACCAAAATGCGGAGTGTACACGGGTATAAAATGAAATCGAATGCCATCGTTCGCTGTACTTTCATCCAAGGACAAGCTATTCGATTTTAAAAACTTCGTTCGTTCGATCGTTACACGCACCGACGTATGAGGTACCGTTAGCCGAAAAAATCTCAACGGGCTTGCCTCTTCGGGATATAAATCGATACAAAGCTAGTACATAATTATTGTTTGTTACGTCACCAAAAAGCTCTAAATGTATAGCCTTGGTTGTAAAACAAATGAAAATTGCGACATACACTTTTACTAGCCTGCATCCACGACCCTGACGGCTGACACTCATAATAGGGCCGGCGTAATCAACGCCCGTGATCTCAAAGGGATAACCAGGACAAAGACGCTCACGAAGTATGTTGCCCATCATAAGGGCTACCACCTTAGCTTTCATACGATGGCATCTAACACATTTATGAAAGCAAGCCTTTACCGAATTGCGACCTCCTATTGGCCAGTATGTTTCCCTAATGCAAGCTTATAGGGACTGTGGGCCAGCGTGCATTAACTTTATGTGTTCAAAATTAAACAGTAGTTTTGTGAAGTGATGTGTGGACTTTAATACAATAGGATGCTTTTTACTATATACAAAACACGAATTATCGAGAAGTCCTCCCACTCTCATTAATTTCCTTTGATCTAAATATTTATTTAACTTGAGAAGGGCACTGCTTATTGTTAAACTGCAATTATTTAAAAGTAAATTATATTCAGGAAAGGATTCTGATTGACTTTCAATAATGACAACATCTAGTGCATTTTGTAAATCATCCTGAGACGGTCGGGTCCGAAACTAGTCGGGCGCATCCTGACGATTGACGTGAGTACAGCCGTAATGAAGTTATCGAAATAATGAGTTGTAGGATAGTTTTTCCTACTTGAATTGATAAATCTTAAAACATAAGTTACACAACGTATAAGCCGTGAGTAATTTGAAAAACGAGTAAAGTCTATCAATGTCCCGCCTCTGGAGTCATTAACGACACCACTTTAAACTAATTTGGGTCGAATCTCTGGTAGCTTTTCCAGGCCTGAACACTGAACTTGAGAAGGCCACTGAGACGGGTGGAGTCTTAAAAATTCTGGTCCACGCCTCGGGATATTAGGTCTGCTGGGTTTTTATCCAGGTGCAGTTCCCGGCCATATCCAAAACTTCAGCAACACGGTTGCGTACGAAAGGTTGAAGTTTGGTAGGCACCATCTGTAACCAACCCAGCTCAATGGGTGAATTAGTCCAACAATAGACTCGACTAACCTTCAATCGCAGTGAGCTAATCACCTTACCATGATGTGCATTGCAAAGTACAACTCGCGGTATACGAAGAGAATTCAAAAGAGGCAGAGATTTAAAAATAATATCCCATTGTTTACTTATCTCATCGGGGAGTGGCTGATCCCATGACAACTTATCTAACCACATTTTATATGCATAGTAAACCTAAGGGATCCAAAATACGCGCAATTACCGATGGTAAATCACGATTTGTGGTCACACAAAGCGTGATTTACAGTTGAAGATTTTGTAAAATTTAATGGAAATCCCAACTCATCAGAACTGACATGCCAACGGAGACCAAACAGCTTATCAATTGAGGCAGTCAAGTTGTCTCAGGTAGGAACATCCGCCACCAATTGAGGGTAGTTAGACTTCCATTTTCTTAATGGCATACATGCTGACGCAAGTGCTTTCGTAACCTCAACTCGAAGAACTTAGGGGTTTCAAAATCGCTATCGCCTGTGAGCAAATCGTCTACGTAAAAATCATGAATGATAATATCAGCGATTTTAGGGTGCCCTCAATCGAGTCCTACTTGCTTGAGACATCGCGTCGCAAGGAACGGATCACTGGCGGTACCGTACGTAACGGTGTTTAATTCGTAAACATTGATAGATTCGTTAATAATATCGCGCCACACGATCCTTTGTAGATACCGATCCGACGGGTGGACTACTATCTGTCTGTACATTTTCTCCGCATCAACGGACAGAACATACTTATGGAATCTGAACCGTATGATTATGGACAAAATATAGTCCTGCACCGTTGGTCCTACCATCTGTAGGTCATTGGAAGACACTCCCGTCGACGTAGGGCTGCTCTCGCGTTAAAAACAACGCGCAGTTTAGTCGTGCTACTTGACTTTCGCAATATGCCGTGATGCGGGACAAAATAACCGGGTCTGAATTCTAAATAAAATTCTAAAAAAATTAAAAATTAAAAAAATTCTAAATAACTGACGTCCACTCACTTTATTTATGTGACTAAGCGACTCGTATTCCAACATAAAATCATAATAGATTTCCCCGGATTCATTCTCAAATTTCAATTTACATTTTACATAATGGAAACAATGTGTAGCCTTATTGTATGATTCCCCTAAAACCAAATGATTTTTGAAAGGGTTACGTAGCCAAATAGTAAAATACGGAACCCTTATAGATTCGTCATGTCTGTCTGTCTGTCCGTCCGTATCTCACAGCCACTTTTTTCGGAAACTACAAAAACTATACTGTTGAAACTTGGTAAGTAGATGTATTCTATGAACTGCATTAAGATTTTTACACAAAAATAGAAAAAAAAAACAATTAATTTTGGGTGTTCCCCATACTTAGAACTGAAAACAAAAATTTATTTTTCATCAATAGGTCTTGAATAGGTCTTCAAAAATGATATTGAGGTTTCTAATATCATTTTTTTCTAAACTGAATTGTTTGCGCGAGAGACACTTCCAAAGTGGTAAAATGTGTGTCCCCGCCCCTCCCCCCATGTAATTACTTCTAAAATAAGAGAATGATAAAACTAAAAAAAAACATGATTAACATTACCATGCAAACTTCCACCGAAAATTGATTTGAACGTGATCTAGTAAGTAGTCTTTTTTAATACGTCATAAATTGTAAACCGTACTTTACTACTTGCTGCTACGGAACCCTTCATGGGCGAGTCCGACTCGCACTTGGCCGCTTTTTAGTAGGTAATCTGTGCTTCCACCTTCCATTCTCAGGGGATAGGTTAGGTTAGGATTTTTAATTTTTTTGTTGTCTTTGTAGTAATATTAGCTTACATACCAAATTTCAGCTTTCTAGGACTTCAGGAAGTACCCTAACAATTTTGATGATCAGTGAGTGATGAGTCAGTGACGAAAATAAAGGTTTTGAGACATTAATAAAATTTAAAGTATAATAGTTACGACATTCAAACTTTGCATGTTTAATGACTGTACCGATGGCATTCTATCTTGAAAATTTTAACTATTTAGCATATTCCAAAGCAAAGTTATGAGAGTTCAAAAAACGACGAAGCGTATTGCGCTTCGCTTGGTTCGTCTTGGCGGGGGCACCTCTGTGCCCCCAGATGAGGTGCTACCGCTTTGGGATATTAGAACTGCTAGAAGGCTGCGTAGCCACCATAGACTTTAACTTAGGGCCTGATTTACTTATAGTATGTGGATAATTATGACGTGATGACTCTAAGATTTCGATAAGGTCAGCTCGACCACGTAGAAATTGTAGGAATATATCAAACGGAATCGGACTGTCCTTGTCTAACCTGCCTTTGCATTCCTCCCACTCACGAAAGGTTTTTGGTCAAGCTTGGGAGTCATAATACAAATCAAAAGTGTAGGTTCCCCTAATGATGCTAATCGCAAGTCTTTATTTAATTTGTCAATTAAATTTTTTTATGCAACAGACGACTCCTTCAGAATAGGCTCAATGTTTAGTAATGCATTTACGTGATTCGTTACTAATAGCCTTTTGTTGTCGAAATGGTCACATAATAAACTCCATGCCACGGCGTATTTACTCGAAGAAAACTCAATACCCTTGATTACAATGGCAGAAGTTCCCTCAAGAGATGCTCTCAAGTCACACACTAATTTATTAATAACGTCAATTTCATCATTCGAATGAATAAGGCGTGTAAAGGTGTCACGAAATTCTAACCAATTATTTTATGATCCGCTTTACTTTGGTAACTGAATGGTAAGTAACTTAACCGGTCTGTACATACTAGTACGAGTGCTTTTACAACTCTGCATCGATTTATTATCAATATCAACATTATTAGAAATGCTTTGCGCTCTGGGCAAGGATTTGTAATAAATAGACTCGAAATCAGAATATTCAGAGTATTGTAAGTATATTTTCTTTACAATACATTCTAGGTGCAACTGTACCTCATCGTATCGCTTGTACACCGACTCAAGTTTTTGCATACGCAACTGCAATTCCGAAATATTGTAACGGGACTTAGGGCCTACGGCCCCACGCTACATATAGCTGTGATCGTCTAAATTGCTATCGTCGAAATCTATTACACTAACCTATGTACATTCAATATTGACTCCTGACCGTATGTATATGTTCGTATAACAAATGCTAAGAACGTCTATTTAAATCGATAGTTTCATCGATATGTGCTTATGTGCTTATCTGCCACCTTAGTGGTATATCAAGTGTGATGCTCTATCCCAACTTTTAACTTTAAATGTATGTATGCAAATATATTATGATGACAAGACTGTGGATTTATTTGGAATCAAATGAATTAATATTTAATTCAAAATATAGGTCTGTGATAGTTTGATTTGTAGTTGGCCTCTTTGGGCGTCTTTTTCAGCTGTATTTATATTTTTATAGGCCTTTAATTGTCGTAGATATCATATATGATTTTAATATGTGATCCGGATCAATTATATATTTTTTTGTTGTGTATTGCAATACAAAATTATCTCAAGCTCCGAAGAGCAAGATTTAGATAAATTCCGAAGAATCGATAGCTCTGATCAACAGATCGAGCTCACCTTCAACTCGTCACAATGAATTTAATTTAGTTTGTAACACCTCCGCTGAACGTCATTTTATACCGTAGGTTTCAGTTTTAACGTTCAGCTCCAGTACAAAATGACGGACCCTTCGACCTCATGACCTTATTGATTCCACTGAGCCAATATGAACATAAAATGATAATAATTATGAGTCTTATTATTCCAACAACAGTATAGTATACTTTCACAGCAACGATTGGCTGTCAGTTATTAATTGGATATTTAATTTCTCAGATAGGCTTCAGCAGAAAAACCAATGTCACTACACATAACTAACTCGAGCTCAAAATACTGAGTCCAAAATGACTCAGGAGCTAGGTGAATTTACCTACAGATGTATCAATGAGTACAGCTTTGGCTATGATATGATGTAATGAATGAGATCTAGTATATGTCGGAAATGTCAATTAGTCTCTCATTAGCAACTGTGTGCTGAATTTAATGATCTCAATAAATAACGCACTTTTGTTTAATCAATGTACTGACTTTGTAAAAGTAAAGTAAAGTTAATCAATGTATATGATTTAGGTATATAGTTAATATACTAATTTCAATCATAATATAATTATAGTTTACACTTGTCACTATTATTTTGAATAAACCGACTGTAACCGCACAATAATCTGCTTATTAGTTTATACCAAAATACAATACGTTAATATAACGTATAATTACCCCAATTTCAATTATTATATTAACACAAAATAAACGCACAAATGAAATTTTCACCAAACGTAATCTATAAATTACCACTATAATTCTCGTAAGAATTCCTAGATTCTATCGCAATAGAACGTCTATACCTGCATTCTAGCTAGACACCTAGTGTGAACCCTCGACCATAAATCCCGTACCAAGGCGATTATGGATGTATAAGATTTTAAATGTGTGTGTATTGCGAATTGTTTAAAGGAAAACAAACTTGAAACTAGTTACGTGGAATAGGGAGTGATCTAGTTTTTAGACTTTCCTACAACTAGATCACGGAGTCCTAGGTGATTGGGATAAAGGTATTCGAATCGCATCCAGAAGCCAGTCTCACTTACAGTCAATAATCTACCTATAAGAACTTGCCAACGACAGCGATTCTAAAGGGTATATAGGTGTTGATAGGAAGGTATGATAAAGTAATTAGGAACTTCTAAATATCAATTCAGAAGCGCGTTGTTTTCAAAACACGACTCAAGACACTGTCTTAACACGTCCACACTATTTGCACTTGCTTAAAACGGCAGCGTCCAAAACGTGTGAATGCCAGCAGCCAGCGTATCGAAGCGATGTCAGAACCCAACTGTCCCACAAAACGTTAGGAATCACTTTTTATCGAGACGCAGGGTCTGCCGCCCCTCGCCGCGCCCGCTTTCAGGTAAGCGTCTGCGCCGGGAGCTCGCTAAATCCTTTGTGTGCAATGTAATGGACAATGTCTTTGTTATCTTGCAAGCTTATAATTATATTCAAATGATAACATGCCTTCGTGCAATGTAATTAATTCCATTCAAACCATGCAAATTGATACCGTATAATAATATAAATAATATACCAACAGTATATACTATGCGCTTATCTCGGCGGAGCTCTGATTTTTTTTTTGATATAATTCTATTTTATGTATTTTTTAATTGCATTTTTGGCCATTTTTATCCATGGATCAAACTCGCATAAATCTACAATTATATGGTGCTTCATTATAGCACTGACATCAATTACACCACTTAGTCATCTTAATAATATATTCCAACAGTATGAATATCATCGTTTCATATTTGCATTCGTTCAAGCAAAATAATTTTAGAAATATTATAACATCTGAATATTTTAAATACCATGTGCTTAAAAATAAAATATCGTGTTCCCAAAACGCTTTAACCAATTGAATATCGCTTTGTTCTAAAGAACCTTTTTTTTCATTTCTTTGAATAGTTTTAAAGTCAATAGCTATTTTTTTCCATTATGAACCATGAACAAAATATTACGTCAGACTGGCCGCCAGATGTTTACAAAGCATTCCCAGCTTGTCGTGTCTTTGTGCTCCTAAATGTGAGCTTTTAAACTTATCTGTTAATTACATTGTATATGAAAGAAAAAGTAATATTAATAGACATATTCTAAATACTTAGGGCAGGCGTATATTCCAATATAGACTGTCCCGTCTCAATATCACAACTTGATAAGTGTCTTTGTTCTCAAGTGAGTCCAGGTAGTAAACGAAGGCAGTCAAACAATCCTTGTAGCTACCTCGCTTTTTAACTAGATCTATTTCCTCGGCCATACTGGGAAACGGGTTTCGTCAACCTAGAACTGATACAATAACAATCATCAACCAATGCGTATATG
The DNA here is from genome assembly GCA_949126895.1 of Eilema caniola. Lineage (NCBI taxonomy): Eukaryota > Metazoa > Arthropoda > Insecta > Lepidoptera > Erebidae > Eilema > Eilema caniola. The sequence goes on along the minus strand of OX421460.1, from coordinate 5,186,901 downwards.
CTACGAGTACGTATAACAGAATAATATAGTTTTGAACTATCTACTTGACCAAGACTTACTGAATGTTACTGCTTCAAATCGATTAAGATAGGAAAAAGTGAATCGCTCAGGCGGGTCTCGAAACCGCGATCTTTCCCTTACAGGGCTAAAGCTCTGACTACTGAGCCACCGAGCCACACCTGAAGCTATCCAATTTCTTTAAATTTGAAAAGTTAGCATAGTAAATGCTTTAAAATTTCATTCAATGAATGTTACTGCGTTAACAATATTAATCTGTTTACCCAATTATATATAAAAGCTTTAAGGTATAAGCGAACTTGGGTATAAGCCTTAAATAAGGTACGTCGTAGGACTCACACTGTACCTATGCTACTACTAATTTACTAAATAATTCACACAATGTTATAAAAAGAATTAAGTACATATACCATTAAATACAAGTAAATACCTATATATTATCTTGATGAATGTACTATTTTGATTAATCCTAAACTAATAACTGTATTGCTTTTAACAATGACTTGCAATATGTAGCATATATAAAGAAAAATTAAAAAAGTAGTGTTTGTTGAGGTCGGCAGAGGTCGGAAGGAGCCCCGCCCAACAAACAGGTAGGTATAGGTTGATAGGTTAATTGCACAAAATACTTACAATCAAAAGAAATAGGCCAGATAGAAACTCTGGCAGTCTGCAACAGAACCTTTAAGTCAAAGCCCTCTTGAAGAATAGCCCATGGCGTGGCTACAAGGGTTGAGTGAAATTAAAGATATCAAATTAGGACAACATGCTTATATTGTTTCAACAAATTACAGGATGCGAGGACGCACACTAAAACACACGCGATTATTATACGCAATGGTCCAAACGCGACGCTGGTTGACTAGTGGCTCTAAGCGAAGCCATTTCGACACTCACGCACTTTTAATGTGGTCACACGTAAAACACTATTGGGTCCAATATCAATAAAAGAAAACTTACGGGGTCTCACCGCAAAAAGAAGTAGGCGAGTCGTTATATGGAGCGCTCAGGCGCCCCGCCTGAAGCACTCGGCATCGCACGGACTCCAATAGGGGGCCCGTGCATGGTCGCCGCGTCCGCAAGTATCCTGCGAGCCTGAGCCGGGAACGAGCAGATCCAGCCGCACGTGGCGGGCCAAATGTTGCCGCAGTTAGTTCATCGCTGCCGTCGACTTGCCGATGGTGGTTGGCGATTCCCATGGCGTCTCACACGCGCCACGATGCAAGCGGATTTTTTTTGTTGGATAATCCGGCTAATCCACCATGCACGAAAAAAACTCCTTCAGCCACACATTCCGCTGGCGCGCTCCTCCAATGCAGTGTCATTTATTTGTCGTCGGTCGTTCAGAAACCTTATCTTTTTCTTTTTGAAGACATAGATACCAGTCTTTTCGCTGACTGGATTCTGAAATCACACCTTAGACTTATAGCTAATATAATATGAGACGATATTCTTAGCAATCCATGGATTCTCCGTGCGGATGCCGGGTCCATCGCGTTGCTGAGTTGGGAACTCGGGACAGTGCCTGGGACTTGCGACCCAAGTGTAGGTTTAGAAGGGGCCCCTTTTGTTGATGTACATCAACACTCACCTTCACTACCCAAGTTCCCCTCCCTGCCTAACCAAATTTGATACGAACCTACTAGTGCCGCTTTAGACATTCGTCCTAGTAATGAGCTTATTGTAGCTCTCGATAGGCCTAGATCTTTAAGTAGGTTATAGAGAGATTTAGCTGGTATACCTCTCGCTCCCACTTCTACTGCATACAAATTAACCACGTAACCGTTTTTGATTAATTCGTTTGTGAGATCGTAGTATTTATTTTTCTTTAGTGTGTGGTCCTTCGGTATATTTGTTTCCCACGGTACAGTAAGTTCCACAAGGACCACATATTTAGTCTTTTTCGAGTATAGAAATATGTCCGGTCTAGATGACGAAACCCCAACATCCTCCGGAATTTTATAGTGCTTTTCATACGTGTCGATTAGGAGAGTCCAATCTGGGGCAGTATCTAAGATTGAATAAGGTTTGTTCCTGGATTTTATGGATGAACCTTCAGACACAAAGTTGATATGACGTCTGTTAGTAGTCAATCCTTTTTGGGCTCTAGCTACTGCCAGACTCATTGCTTCGCGTATGATGAAAAGCACCTTGTCGTGGCGGCGTGAGTATTGGCCTCTATCAAGAAGCACCCTACATCCTACTAATATGTGCCTAGCCGTCCCTATTGCCTCACCACACGTATAACATTGTTTTTCTGTGGCTTTCCCCCACCTTACCAGATTACTCTGGTCTGGAAGGGTCATCTGAAAGGCGTTAAGGTAGAATTTTAACAGGGCCGGCGACCACTCATATATCAAGGTGCGCCACTTTAAAGCCATCGGTATGCAGAACTCTCCCATTGTCAACCATTCGTTTTGGATTTCCAAATTCATCGCGTGCACTCGATATTTATCATTTTCGTCTTGCTTCAGAAAGGACCTAAGTATATCCTGGTCCCTTTTTGGCTCTCGTACTCCCAACCCCACTTTGTTCGACTGGGCTCCTATCATAAATCGTTTATGGAATATAAGTCTAGATTCAAGCTCGGACGCGTTATTATCTTTCGGGAGTGCCCTGACTGTGTCATCTTGGGATTTACCTAAGATGTGGGCTTTGGTAACTCTAAGGTGTTTATAGAGCTCCGATGGTTTCTTTAATTTCATCCCAAAATTATTCTGATCCCTAAATAAAGCAGAGGGATCAGCAGAGTGCGCTAGTCCAAGCCACGATTTTAGTGATTTTATGACAGTTGCATCTATTTTCGCGAGTAAGGTTTTGCCGAAATCGTATACCAGAAAAGGCCAAGTCAGACGTGATGTTAGGTAGTTGTCATATATCCAAGCTTTTTTGATATTATTCAGTTGTAGCTGATCTATCTTATTTAGGTCGTATATAAACATATTGACAACTTCATCTAAGGATGGTGTGCGTCCTTGATGGTCTATCTTTCTCCCAAGAAATTTAAATGGGACCGATTCAGCGACTATGGAAACTGGTTTACCCCCTATGAAGAGTCCCGGGTCGTAGGAGGTAAATTTGGTGTCCCGTCTACCCAGACACAGACAGTGACACTTACTGGGCTTCGTTCTCAGTCCATTTGTCCACGAACAGAACTCATCGATTTCCTTTAATAGTTCCTGACATTGATTTGGATTACGCGTCAGTATTGCGAGGTCGTCAGCAAAAGCTAAGATGGACTCAGTGTATTTGTTATTTACTTTAAACCGATAACCCCATTTCTTTTCGTGACGTATTAATTTGGTGATTAAGATATTAATTACTATATTAAATGCTATTGGTGACAGGCAGCATCCCTGAAACAGCCCAACATTATACCGTAGTGGTTCTGTGTGGTCTTTTTGGAAGCTTATAGCAAATTTTAGTTGTGAGTAATACGACGCGATTATCTCTATTACCACGGGTGGAAAGTTATACCATTGCAACGCGTATATCATAAGGTTATGTGGAATTGAGCCAAATGCGTTTTCTAGGTCTATCCAACATACCGTTATCTGTCTTTCGTATTTTCTGGCATCTTTTAAGCTTTCCGCTAACAGACTATTGTGTTCCAGACATCCAGAAATTCCGGGTAAAAATCCTTTCTGGTGGTTAGGTCCGAAATACCTATTGTTAATCATAAAATTACACATTTTTGTTTGTAGAATTGAGAAAAATATTTTTGAAATTGTGTTAGTTAGTGCTATCGGTCTAGTATCTTTAGGATGAGTCACTTCGTGTTTTTTTGGGATGAGAACAAAAACTGCTTCGCCAAATGCGACTGGTATATTCTTTTCTGACCAGATTTTACTGAATATATTTGTGAGATGTTTGCGAACTATTGGACATTTTTTATACACTATATATGGAACACCATCAGGGCCCGGAGCCGATTTAGATGATTTCTTTTTTATTTGTATCTCTAATTCCTCTATGGTAGGTGCATTCCCTTGGAATTGTACTAGAGGGTCATGGGGTCTTTGGGTTTCCGGTTGCTTGTATGGTGTTCTACATTGAGATATTTCGTAGGTATTTTTGTAATGTTCGTAAGTTTGTTCCTTGGTCAATAGAAGTTTACCATTTTGGCTTTTGAAGATGTTTTTTGAATACTGAAAAGGGTTTTTATCAAAATCTACTTCATGCCTTGCCCTATCGTAGCTATCGCGATTGTTTGCTATTTGTTGCGATATACCTTGAATTAGTTTCAGAATTGATCTTAATGCCCTAGACAGTTGATGACTAAGATAATAATCGCCTAAGGCTTTGGCGTCTCGAAGTTTTTTCTTTAGTTCCCTTTTCTTTCTCCGCAGTTTAGTTTTAAAAGAATTTTCCTTAGTTTTAGGAGCATGGTAATTTGACGGTGGATAATGCTCACTAAAATACGTGTATATTGTATCTTGGAAAGTGTTTACTTGGCTATTTAGATCTTGTTTCTTGCCTGGATGTTCTAGCAGAATTGCCAAGTTTTCGTCATGCACTTTCCAGGTTGAGTTTTGAAGACTCGGAATGCTAAGACGTGTCCGGATGTTTATGGACTCCTGGTTTCTTTGACACGATGGTTCACCATGGGATGTATGAGGGTCTACTCTATCCGTAGTGACTGTTGAAGGTCTTACCGACGGCTGTCGTGCTTCAACACCATGTGTATTCAAATGTTTGATGAACCAGGCTCGTCTCTTGTATTGTTTCCCGCACGTGGGGCATTTCAAATCCGTATTATCGCCAAAGTCATCGTTTTTTCCTTTCGGTGGACAGATCTTTCGCCCCCCCTCTCGGACTGTCCTGGGGGTATTTTTCTTATTAGGACTTTTAGCGCGATTTTATTCTAGGGTTTGGCTTGCTAGGCCATGGCCCTCGGCTGTCTTTCCAGCAGTCAGACGTCTTTCCGCCTGTCAGCTGTCTTTCCAGCAGTCATCTGTCTTTCCAGCGTCGGCCCGTCTCTCCGGGCTGTCATTTGAAAATGAGACGATATTCTTAGCAATCCATGGATTCTCCGTGCGGGTGCCGGGTCCATCGCGTTGCTGAGTTGGGAACTCGGGACAGTGCCTGGGACTTGCGACCCAAGTGTAGGTTTAGAAGGGGCCCCTTTTGTTGATGTACATCAACACTCACCTTCACTACCCAAGTTCCCCTCCCTGCCTAACCAAATTTGATACGAACCTACTAGTGCCGCTTTAGACATTCGTCCTAGTAATGAGCTTATTGTAGCTCTCGATAGGCCTAGATCTTTAAGTAGGTTATAGAGAGATTTAGCTGGTATACCTCTCGCTCCCACTTCTACTGCATACAAATTAACCACGTAACCGTTTTTGATTAATTCGTTTGTGAGATCGTAGTATTTATTTTTCTTTAGTGTGTGGTCCTTCGGTATATTTGTTTCCCACGGTACAGTAAGTTCCACAAGGACCACATATTTAGTCTTTTTCGAGTATAGAAATATGTCCGGTCTAGATGACGAAACCCCAACATCCTCCGGAATTTTATAGTGCTTTTCATACGTGTCGATTAGGAGAGTCCAATCTGGGGCAGTATCTAAGATTGAATAAGGTTTGTTCCTGGATTTTATGGATGAACCTTCAGACACAAAGTTGATATGACGTCTGTTAGTAGTCAATCCTTTTTGGGCTCTAGCTACTGCCAGACTCATTGCTTCGCGTATGATGAAAAGCACCTTGTCGTGGCGGCGTGAGTATTGGCCTCTATCAAGAAGCACCCTACATCCTACTAATATGTGCCTAGCCGTCCCTATTGCCTCACCACACGTATAACATTGTTTTTCTGTGGCTTTCCCCCACCTTACCAGATTACTCTGGTCTGGAAGGGTCATCTGAAAGGCGACATTAGGTTCAATAATCCGTAATAGTATGAAACCGCATCAGAACACGACCATAACCACGAATGACCGCTTTTTTAATTACACAAATAGGCGGTTTTATACGGGCTGTCAAATGTTCGGCATACGTACTCGTAGCGATTTCTATACTAACTAAAAATTAGTAGCGGTACGCTACAAATATTAAAAATAATAATATCGAACACTCCATTGTACCTACTGTGTCAAGATGCCTAACTATTAACAATCACGGTTAATTATGTAAATTAGTTACAGCGTCATACAAACTTAGTTAAATAATGTAAATACTAATCACAATGTAAGGAGGTACCTAATGATTTTACTCTAAGCAATAAAACATACTGACCTTTTATTATAAATCTACTTTTATTTTGTTGCCTGAGTGCTGGGTGAAGATATTAAATAATTTTAAATACGAAATTGCTTGAACATAATCCTCGAAGTCACTTTCTGCAAATCCTTAATTCCTTATATATCTTAATCCTTTTCCTTGTTTATTTTCGCTAATCTTGTATCTATCCGATTCATTAGGACCATTTACGAAAATGGACTTGTATTAAGGAGAATAAAATTCCGAGGTGTTAATAAGACTTGTAATCAGTGCAAAAGCTCAAAAGTCATTGAACATTTTCGAAACTTACACTATAATTAATAAAAACTACCTACTCGAAGTAGCGCCAGATATAATGCATACATAGCGGTTCGTTGCGGGTGTAGCTGTTGTAACGGAACTTAGGGCCTACGGCCTTACGCTACATGTGGCTGTGATCGTCTAGATTGCTATCGTCGAAACCTACTACACTAATCTATTTACATTCAATATTGACTCCTGACCGTATGTATATATTCGTATAACCAATGCTAAGAGCGTCTATTTAAATCGATAGTTCGCCACCTTAGTGGTATATAAAGTGTGACGCTCTATCCCAACTTTTAACTTTAAATGTATGTATGGAATATATTATATAGTTTCACAGATCAGTTGAGCTGTGTGCTTGTTTGCCACCTCAGTGGTATATTTAACTTTACTGTATGTACGGAATATATATTATGATGACAAGACTGTGGATTTATTTGGAATCAATAGTTTGATTTGTGTTTGGCCTCTTGGGCATCTTTTTCAGCTGTATTTATAATTTTATAGGCCTTTAATTGTCGTAGATATCATATATGATTTATAATATGTGATCCGGATCAATTATATATTTTTTTGTTGTGTATTGCAATGCAATATTATCTCAAGCTCCGAAAAGCTAGATTTAGATCAATTCCGAAGAATCGATAGCTCTGATCAACAGATCAAGCTCTCCTTCAACTCGTCACAATGAATTTAATTTAGTTTGTAATACCTCCGCTAACTTCATTGTGTACTGTAGGTTTCAGTGTTAGCGTTCAGCTCCAGTACAAAATGATAGACCCTTAGACCTCGTGACAGTACTGATTCAGCTGAAGCAATTATGAAGGTAGAATGATAATGATTATGAGTCTTATTATTCCAACAACAGTATCGTATACTTTCACAGCAATGGTTGGCTGTCAGTTATTAATGTGATATTTAATTTTTCAGATAGGCTTCAGCAGAACAACTAGTGTCACTACACATTACAAACTTGGGCTCAAATACTGGTCCAAATGACCCAGGAGCTAAGTGAATTTACCTACAGATGTTTCAATGAGTATAGCTTTGGCTGATATGATGTAATGAGTGAGATCTTGTATATGTCGGAGATGTCAATTAGTCTCTCATTAGCAACTGTGTGCTGAATTTAATGATCTCAATAAATAAAGCCTTTTGTTTATTCAATGTACTGACTTTGTGAAGTAAAGTAGAGTTAATCAATGTATATGATTTAGGTATATAGTTAATATACTAACTTCACTCAAATTATAATTATAGTTACACTTGTCACTATTATTTTGAATAAATCCCGGCTGTAAAAGCACAATAATCTGCTTATTTATTTATAACAAAATATAATACGTTATTATAACGTATAATTACCCCAATTTCAATTATTATATTAACACAAAATAAACGCACAAATTAACTTTTCACCAAACGTAATCTATAAATTACCACTATAATTCTCGTAAGAATTCCTAGGTTCTATCGCAATAGAACGTCTATACCTGCATTCTAGCTAGAAACCTAGTGTAACCTGTAGACCATGAGCTCGTACCAAGATGAACATGGATGTGTATGATTTTAAATGTGTGTGTATTGCGAATTGTGTAAAGGAAAACAAACTTGAACTAGCTACGTGGAATAGGGAGTGCTCTAGTTTTTAGACTTTCCTACAACTAGATCACGGAATCCTAGATGATCGGGATAAAGGTATTCGATTCGCCTCCAGAAGCCAGTCTCAACTTCCAGATTTAAACAATAATTGACCTACCAGTACTTCCAAAAGTAGCGAATCTTAGGAATTTTGGTATAGATAGAAAAGGTATGATAAAGTAATTAGGAACTTCTAAATATCAATTCAGAAGCGCGTTGTTTTCAAAACACGACTCAAGACACTGTCTTATCACATCCACAATATTTGCACTTGCTTAAAACGGCAGCGTCCAAAACGTGTGAATGTTAGTAACCAGCGTATCGCAGCGATGTCAGAACCCAACTGACCCCCGGAACGTTAGAAATCACTTTTTATTGAGACGCAGGATCTGAGCGTCCCTCGTCGCGTGCCCTTTTCAGGTAAGCGTCTGCGCCGGGAGCTCGCCAAATCCTTTGTGTGCAATTCAATGGACAATGCATTTGTTATCGTGCAGCTTATAATTATATTTAAATGATAACATGCCTTCGTTCAATTTAATTAATTTCCTTCTACAGAATATCAAACCATGCAAATTGATACCATTTAATAATATAAATAATATACCAACAGTATATACTCAATTTAACCAATTTAACCAGCTGGTCATGCATTTTAATGATATAATTACATAAGTATTATAGTACTATGCGCTTATCTCGGCGGAGCTCTGATTATTATTATTTTTTTGATAGAATTCTATTTTATGTATTTTTTTTAATTGCATTTTGGCCATTTATATCCATGGATCAAACTCGCATAAATCTACAATTATATGGCGCCTTAATTATGGCATTTACATGAAGTCCACCTAATTAGTCATCATAAATAATATATTCCAACAATATGAATATCATCGTTTCATATTTGCATTCGTTCAAGCAAGATAATGTTAAAATTATTATAACATCTGAATATTTAAAAAATACCATGTGCATAAGATCATAGTATCCTGTTTGTACCCAAAACGCTTAAACCAATTGAATATCGCTTTGTTCTAAAGATCCCTTTTTTTTTCCTTGAATTCCTTTATTTCTTTGAATAGTTTTTAAAGTCAATAGCTACCTTTTTTTTTTCATTATGACCCATAAACAAAAGCTTGTCGTGTCGTTGCGCTCCTAAATGTGTGAATTTAAACTTATCTGGTTATTACATTGTACATGAATGAAATAGTAATATTAATAGACATATTCTAAATACTTAGGACAGGCGTATATCCCAATGTAGACTGTCCCGTCTCACTGTTTCAGGTGCTTTAACTATTTAACACACTATTATACTCTATCGTTATTTAACTTTACTCCATTACGATTCAACTATAGCTGGACCAAGGATGCATGCGTTCAATGCAGTTTTTCTATTCAATCTGTGGACGCGAAACAACACGCATGCGCGATCAAACAATTTTGGCGATAAATGTAAATGTTGTAATTTTACGCAAATTATATTAACTATTTCATGTCTAATGTATGAAGCTGTACATAATTTAGTCTTAATCCATACTAATATTATAAATGCGAAAGTAACTCTGTCTGTCTGTCTGTATGTTACGTTTTCACGCCTAAACCACTGAACCGATTTTGATGACCTTGAGAAAGGACTTAGGCTATGTTTGGTCGCGATAACCGACATCCACGCGGGCGGAGCCGCGGGCAACAGCTAGTACTATATAAAACTTTTATCTACTCTCATACTGTCATCGTAACATTAAAAAAAATATGCACAGAATACCAAAATAAATTTAAAAAATTACATCAAGAAAGAAAGAAAGAAGAAGAAAGAAAGAAAACTACTACTACTGCTCTTCTATGGCAAATGTATTATTAGAATTTAATTCTATTATGATATAGCTGGACACAAGGTGTCAATGCATTTGTGGTGTCATGCAACTTTTCTGTCGTTTTAAACAAATTATATTAATTATTTCACGAGATTAGATACAGTAGTGAATGGAACTGCCAAGAATTTGGTCCTAAAATAATATTAATGACTATTTTAAAAACTCTGATAATGCAACATTTTCATCTACTACTATTATAATACACTGTACTCTACACATTTACTGCGGTAATATTATCGTGTTGTATCCGTCGTCTCCAACAAGACTTGCATTTGTAACTTAAACAGTTTATGTGAGGTGCTCACACAAGTGTAGTGACACACTTGTGAAGTACGTGATGACATTATAGATGTTACTATACGACTGAACATTATATTGGAGTATATCTAATAATAAGCTTACCGGTTATGGAATCAGCCTTACGATTGAGAGATTCCGGGTTTGAATTCTGGATATTACACATTGTGAATATTTACGAGAGTAGGATTATGGATGAATGGATGAAAGTTTGTTACTCTCTTATGCTAATTCCTCGAAACAGATATGAATAGTATTTATATACTATTGTAATATAGACTGGAAAAGCCCTCAGGTTATTTTTTATTCTAGAACTATGTTCTTATAGTTCGCAGGACAAAGATCGGTATTCTACGTATGTGGAATCACGGGATATACTTAATCCTATAAGTTTTGTAAATGTGAGTTGAATATTTTGGGGTGAGTCACACAAATAACTTAGGCTTAAAATATCGCTATAATAACGATCAATTCTCGGACGTATCAAATATGCACAAAAATCATAAAACTCGGTCAAACCGTTTTGAAGGAGGAGGAGGGGGGTCCCCATTGAAGTAAAATAGGACCACCCTATCTCTTCCAGCAGGTGTTGTAGAAGGCGTTAGTGGTTAAGGAGTCGACCTTACGATCGATAGGTCTCGGGTTCGAATCCTGGCCATTACACTAACGACGTGAACCCACTCCTAGTACAGGCAATTTAGCTTAGTTGGAGGGGTTAGAGGAATATTAGTAAATTCGATAATTTCGGTTGCTAGTAATATTTAAAAAAGAAACAGCAATAGGCTCGAACTCTATTACGTGGGACCGAAATTATAGTCGGCGGAATTAACATACACCTCTGCTTACCCCTTCGGGCATTTACACACGTGAGTTTATATATATGTATACACAAATCTTAGTTTTATTCATTACAATCAGTTAATATATTGGTTGATATTTAGTTTCATTGAGTAGCAGATGTGGGATGGTGAGAAGCAATGAAAATTCTGTTGCCTATTCCGCTTGACATTCTCCACAAACGTGATTACAATTCTGATAAAGTAAACAACTATACACAACTTAACACGTTAAGTGTGAAAACTTGGTAAATTTTTAAATCCCTGCCTAACAACATAATTTTAAAGAACGATGACCACCTTCCATACATCCATTGACCTGTCATTTATCTTTTTATTATTCTATCGTATAACAGAACTGATATTATTGTGGAATAGATACTACATCTTTAAAACTAAAAAATCAGTGGTTTAAATCGATATTCAAATGTATTTGCAGTTCAGTAAGAAAATGAGTAGTATAATATTTTATCTGTGCTTTTACTAAAGGTGTGATTCCGAAGCCGACCGATATACAAGGTGGAAGATTTTAACCTCACCTGGAGGAGAAGTACTCTAAATATTGTAGAAATCGAATTTCATTTAAAGGAAGCGTTTCCTAATTTAAAAAAAAAACTGCATTCAACGATTTTTGAAAACTCGCTTGCATCGAACCGACTTAAATCCGAAAAAGTAACATCCTGTATTTTTTTTAGCATCAATCGATAGTGTCTATCATAAGGATCAAATATATCTAAGAAACATAGTAAATTAAAAGAAAGGAAATCTTTCCAATCTAAACTTATAAATCAAAGTTGACAAAATAAAACAATCAAATTCAATATTTGAATAAAATTACTTTTTTTCGTGCGGATACCATTCAACTAAACGACTTCTGGTCGATTTGGGAGCATTATAAAAGAAAACGGATAGTTGCCTTTAATTCTAAACTTCACAATATTAATACATATAAGAAAATACCAGCCTAATCCCAAGCAGTAAGTAATATTTGACTATTACTGTGTAACAGGTAGGCCAACCTAATCTGGTAAGTAATTTATTCATCATGGGATTATTCTTAACATCTCTAAAGAGAATATAATCTCTACGTGACAGAGAATGTACGATATTCTCCGTCTATGGTTTCTGATTAAAAATCGTGAATTTCGTCTAACGCAGGCTAATCATTATGATCATCATTAAAATATCTTGTTGAAGTGAAAACTTCTTTAGCGGCGTTGGATGGGTAAAAAGTGTAAAAATCGCGTCAGGATCATTTGATCTTGGAACTGTAACCGACGACTGACGTCATACAACATTAGCTACTGATTGTTTATTTTGTTAGGTATGCTAAGAAGCTTCGTAGCTTAGCGGTAAGCGCTGCTTTTGTGATTATTTTTTCATTTTGTGATTTATTACTTTTTGTGATTATTTTTTCTTATTGTAATTCATTAATTTATTCTGACAGAAAATTAGTGATAGGTTCTATGATTGGCGCTATAGTATAGGTATAGTATGGTATGGTATGGTCTTTTTATCTTTTTCTCTGTATATAACGAAGAAAGAAAGACATAAAAAGTTTTCACTTATGCTAGCACTCCCGGAGTGCAACCCGTCCGTTTGTTTCCTACAGCGACTTTCTTTCTAAGTTTGGTGGAAAGATATAGAAATAAATATGCTATTTTATGAGCTAATTCACGAGGAATTACGGGCAAATTGCATATTTTGATTGGTCAGGAAAAAAAACTTCGTTTAAAAAACCGACTACAAAAACTCAAAAGTATAAAATAAGTTAGCAAAGAATAACTGAATTTACAGATTTACTGATCTGTTAGAAGATTCCAGCATAGTAGTTCAGGCACCACAAACAAAGATGGCAGCGACTACTAACAGAACAGTAAATCTGTAAATTCAGTAATTTTTCTCTAAGTTAATTTATACTTTTGAGTTTTTGAAGTCTGTTTTTTATAAATATTTTTATACTTTTCAGTGTTTGTAATAGGTTGCTCTTAAAGTTGTACTAATTTTTTCATTTTGTGTTTCATAAGATTAATATAAATGCTCTCTATAACATTAACAAGACATTCATGCTATGTATAATTAAGGATTTCTGTGGTGTACGTCCATAGTTCAACACTTGGTAATTCCAGCATATCCTTGACCTTCATAATGTAGCTTACCTAGTCACAGGGCTAAAAAGCAACCATTTCCTATTTGGTTTTGAAGAGTTCTCTGGTGTGTCTCCGGCGTCCAAGGTCCAGTACCCATGGAATGGTTATGGGACCACCTGAGAGTTATACTTAACCGAATGCAAATATTCATAAATGACGGAAATATGGGAATGAAAACTACTAGAACAAACCATATAAAAATGTTATGGCACCAAATCGCAACAATTCCGCATCGTACTAAAAAAAAGTCACGTTAATCAGATAATAAATGGCAGAGTAATTGGTACATATATAAAAAAGATACCAAAGACATCCAATCTCCTTTTCGAAAGTCGGTTAAAAAGTGGCCATCGTTCTTTGTATTTCTTGTATCTGAGAAGTGAATTATTGTTTCTGTATTGTTATGTACTTGATTTGTATTATGTTATTAATATTCATACTTTCTTTGTGCATAATATTCAAATATTATACGTACAGTGTATCATTTATTGTAGGACTATGGAGTACCACCACTTATTCACCAGGAAGTAACAGTACACCAGCAGCTGAGGTTCTAAGGTAGACTTTTTCATTGGGTTGGAGGTAAGAACGACCATCTACCGTAAAAACCTTATATCCCAAACCAAGACGACTATAACATAAAACAGTCTACGGACTCAACAGTATGAGCCGTGGATACAATTGGGATGAATGTTAAGACGATGATGATCATGAATCTGCTGATGCTGATGGCATTGTTTCCTCCGTCCAAGTGAGCTACGGTTCCCATCAACCAAAGCTACGGAGCCACCGGGGTAGACATAGCCCCGTCACCTATTAAACTGTAAAAAGATAGACTTTTTGAACATACCACTCTGCCAGATTGATGATGAAGATATAAATAACATCAGCAGTAAATTACTATCAGCTTTCATACAATTGATACAAATTTTTATTCACAGTTTCAGAAAGAAACAAAGAACCACGTAATTACAGATAGAATAATGTGAATTGTGGTTATAACGCTTGTGACTGACACAAGAATCCCATTTACATAAGCAGAAAATCCTCTTTTACGACCAACATAGTTCGTACCACAATGTGATCTATATGTATATTGTATTTTATGTGTCTACATAACCACTAGACGAACAAATGTATTTACATGAGATGTTTGATTACATTTTGAAGGAATTTCAAGAACTAGTTGTGAATGTATACATTTTATACTAGTAGTTCTGTGAATAGTAAACCTCGCGAGCATCAATTTGCCACATTTTTCTAGCACCTACCGTAATCTAGTATCCTTAAGTAAACAATACGTATCTTCTTATTTTAAACAGCTCATTTTTTAACGAAGTTAGCCATGTATGTTTTTTCTTTTTTCACAAGAGCCTGTGAGAAATTATACCCTCGATTGAAACTACTTGATTGAAACTACTTTTAAACTATCGAGATTTATTTGTTATTATTTACTTTTAGACTGACGTTCCGGCTACCTTTCAGCAGCCATGTTCGTGATTTTTTAGATAGATTCCGCTAAAAAGTGGTTTTATTTCAATGAGTGATATTCGCGTAAACTTTAGAAAATATTATATTTCCTTGATGTTTTAGCCGATAACCATCAAAATCCGTTCAAAATAACGCAACAGAAAACTTCGCCCTTGTGTCACCTTTTTTCCCTTCTATCAAAGAAAAGCTCTCGACAAAAGCTGAGTTTCAAATCAAAGAATATACCAACATAGAAACGGACGAAGATAAAATTAACCAACCTTGTCAAAACGGCGACTTCGCTCGCTCGGTCAATAACGTAGAGATCTAAATATAAGATTGTTTTTTATTTATACTATAGAACCACTAATGTGTATGGGTCCATAAACATCTTCAGAGTACAACCAAGTCTTACTTGGTAGTCGATATACTTGCTGATGAACTGACGTGGGTCTGGCGCATGTTGCTGTCGCTCCAGTACTATCCAAAAGCTTAGACTTAAGACCTCAATTTTATAATGTATATTTTAGGTCTCTATTCGAACCGTTCATAAAAGTTCTTAATCGTGTGGGTCACATTATAACACATTTAACAGTTGGGAGTTTACGTTATCATTTCCATGAGAAGAGATCTTAGTGACACTGCCGCGCAATGCTAAAAACGAGTTACTTCATTAAATGTGTACCCAATAATGAAGACGAGAACAAAAATATTGTCCGAGATATTGCTTTTTAAATAACCTTAAACCTCCGGTGGTTATTATTCAAGTTGATAATACGATATTTATCCTCTGAGACAGCGTTTCACTGTTTAACTGTTGGCTTAACAATATTCAGATGGCAATTTAGTTAAATATTAGTTTGTGAAGGAACCTTACATTAAATTTCAAATATTTACAGACCTATTTTCATAAGCATAATAATTGGCACATGATAATCATGTGTTCAGCAGTGGACTATGCCGATACTGATATGATGATGAAGTAATCATGTAACTCATCAATGAAATTCATGATTACGTTATGGACATTACCGGGGTGAAATATCTACCACACTTAATATTTCGTATGGTCTGGTTTTAAATAACCAAGCTCAAAAGAATCCATACTAATTTATAAATGGGAAATTGTATGTGTGTGTGTCTGTTTGTTTGTCCGACTATCACGCCTAAACCACTGAACCGACTGCGATGAAATTTAGTATAGGGGTAAATTAGACCTTGAGAAAGGACATAGGTTATAATTGGTCGCGAGGACCGACATCCACGCGGACGCAAAGCTAGCTATATAAATTGAAAGATGTATTAAAATAAAATTAAAACCTTCTTAGCAATATCATTGGATAGTTTGTATGAGTTTATTGAACGACTACAGCAAGTACGTTTAAGATCAATCAATTAGCTTTTCGCAGTCTACTGCTGGACATAAGCTTGGCAGGCTTCGGCTTACTATTTCGAAGCTGGCCAGACGTATTGGTACCTATTGCACAACGCCTCGGCAAGCACCTCACACGCGTGGGGCCTGATCTGGCGGATAGCCAGTTTGGCTTCCGGCAAGGGCGCTCCACCGTGGACGCGATCATGCGCATTAGAGACCTGACGGATGAAGCAATCTCACAGGGTGAGGTGGTGGTGGCGGTGTCTCTTGACATCGCCAACTCCTTCAACACCTTGCCCTGGAGCTGCGTTAGGGAGGCGCTTATCTACCATGGAATGCCTCCCTACCTCCGTCGAATTGTCGGGGCCTATCTCTCCGAGCTGGCTAGGGCCGGGTCGGCGAGATGTGTCGTGCGGTGTTCCACAGGGATCGGTATTAGGACCGCTCCTATGGAACATCGGTTACGATTGGGTGCTGCGCGCTCCGCTGCTCAGAGGGGTCGGCGTAACGTGTTACGCCGACGACACCCTCGTTATGGCACGGGGAGCAACGCACCGAGACGCAGCACTAAAGGCCACGGCAGGGGCTGCTCAAGTCGTGGGTCGGATACGGCGGCTGGGTCTCGAGGTCGCCCTTCACAAATCCGTGGCTCTGTGCTTCCACGGACCTCGGATGGGGCCACCTGCGGGATCCAGGCTACAGGTAGGGGGCGTCAGCATCGGCATCGAGCCCTCGATGAAGTTTCTGGGACTCGTACTCGATGGCCGGTGGAACTTCGGACATCACTTCCGAAGTTTGGTCCCAAAACTCAGGGGAGCATCAGCCGCACTCGCGCGGCTGATGCCCAACATCAGGGGACCTAACGCTCCCTACAGGAGACTGTACCTGGGGATCGTGCGAAGTATGGCCCTATACGGAGCCCCCGTATGGGTGGAAACCCTGACGGCCACCCATGTGGCTAGATTGCTGAGCCCGCAGAGGGTGATGGCCATCAGGGTGATAAGGGGATATCGCACGATCTCAGGTGAAGCGGCATGTCTCCTAGCCGGGACCCCTCCATGGGACCTGGAAGCGAGAGCCCTTGCGTCGCTATTTAAATGGCGCAAGGAGGCGCTGGAGAGGGCCAAAGGCCTGCGTCTCGAGAAATCGAGGCCCAGCGGTTCCAGCTTCACCAGGAAACCGTGGAGACATGGAAGGTGCGACTTGAGCAACCAAAGGGGGGATTCGCCACAATTGCGGCCGTCAGACCGGTCATGGACGAGTGGCTGGAGAGGAGACATGGTGCTCTCTCCTACCGGTTGTCACAGATACTTACCGGGCATGGCAGCTTCGGTAGATATCTGTGGCGAAGACACCGGGAAACCACGGCCGAGTGTCAGCACTGCGAGGACCGCAGCGACGACACATCGCTTGAAGCATTTTCCGTCACGTTAAAAAAAAAAAAAGACGTATTGGTACCGGGTTTTATTTTGTGTTTCCTTTCTCATCTTTGTCCTGTACACAAATTATATCACTTATTGTCTACGTTTTGACTCTTACGACACCCTTCGGATGAGATGGGGTGGTGATACTTGTATTTTTTCTCCGTTACCATACGGTTGACGGAATTGTGTAGGTATAAGAATACAGGTAAAAAGGATTGATTCTAACAGATTTTGAGTGAAATTGTGGGGCCACAGAGTGTACACAAACACTCTAGGTTTCCTTTGGTCAAAACGGTGACATGTATAAAATGTCACATTTGATAGAATATTTACACAAACAGTAATTTATTTTCATTTTATTTTTACTATAAAGATATAATGTACAGTAATGTATAAAAGAAATGAATGCTTTCTACGCTATAATAATCCTATATCAGTGTATACAATTTGTTCGTAAGTATTTTGCCCTTTGACAAAGTTTGTCCTTTTATGAAATTTAAACTTGTATGGTCCTAGATCTTGTACAATAACATTTCATAAAGTAAGACTAGAAACAGTAGGTACCCACAGAAATTTAATAAATGCGGCAAATTTCATATTAAAATAATGAAAACCAGATAATAATCATAACATAAATTACACGGTTATTCATGGTCAATGGTAACTAAAAGAAGAAACCGAAGAACTTAGTCATACTGTTCTCTAATGTATTCTCAGCTCATCACAGATACTGTACAGTACGCTACTAGCTAATCAGATATATTAAACTAGCCAAAAGCAAAGCTTCTCATAATATTTCATTCACCTGCAAGAGTATCAAACAGATATCTACATCTTCGAGAACCTGATGTATGTAAGGAAAAATATCTCTAAATTTTCAAGAGTTTGTAACAGGCATAATATAAACACAAGACATAAAAGCAATCTTGTAGCTTGTGATAGTAGACTCCATAAAATTAGTAATTCTTTCCGGGGCAACTGTATACGCTTTTTCAACAAGCTCCCTAATGAAATTAGAGATTTACCTGTAAATAAATTTAAAAATGTAATTAAGACTAAACTGTGCCAAAAAGGCTATTATAAAATCCAAGAATATTTAGATGATAAACAAGCTTGGAAATGAGCTGTTCGCTCAACTATGCTACTCAAGCAAACTATTGTATTTAAACTGTAGTAGACTAAGCAAATGTTTGTAAATAGACCAAAAAAAAATGCCCGCTGAGTTTCTTACCGGAGTCTTCTCAGGTCGGGGCCGCGTTTCGAACCGGTGGTCCATTTGCTAAACTAGTCTAGATTTTTTTTTTAAACTTGACGTTTTGTAAGTACCGTTTTAATGGTCTATACAGAATAAATGATTTTGACTTTGACTTTGACTTTAATCAGTAGCAGTTGGGCGCCTTGTGAAGTAGTGGCGTTTTGTGCCTTAGCTGCCGTGTCCTTCCGTGTCGACATTCACTCGAACCAGAAAGTAATGTTACATAGCTTGATATATTCAAAATAATTCAACATATCTTCATCACAGTATTAGTTCCGATTGTATGCTAAGCTTGCACATGTTAGCCTGGCTTTCGCGCTCTTTATGTTGATTTGGCTTGTCTTGACTGTTACGGGAAAGAATGCAGTCTGATGTTTGAAGAAAAAACCAGCGCCAAAGCTTCTTATCGCTCGGGACATATATGTTAAACCTAAAATGTGCTCTTATTACAAAAAAGTCCTTGATTTAGGTCCATGATGTGTGCCCCGTAAAGATGTACCGGCTTACTGCTGATATTGGTCTAACCTTTGTATTTCTTCATATGATAGATATGTCAATAAACCTACTCTCTACTCATAATTATCATTTATTTAAAATAATATTATTTACAGACTTACACGATTATGAAGACCACAAAATTAAAACTTCACAATCGCCAGAAGACCTTGAATTTGAACCGATAGTACCAATGAATAAAAATAAAGAGAAACAAACTGTTTTGAAGAATATCAACTGCGAAGATTTCTCTAAATATGCACTGAACTGTACAGTTGAAGCTGCGTTGATGTATAATTCTAGCAGAAAAGCTCCCCCAATGCCGTCAAAAGTTTTTGATTGGTGCAGGTAAACTACATTGAATATTCACTAGCTACATCGGTAGCTAAAATTCTTATCTACGTAGGTCATAAGTAAACGTGTTCTTGAGTGGAGACCGCGACTCGGCAAGCGTAGTGTAGGACGCCCTCCGACCAGGTGGGATGACGATTTAAGAAAGACTGCAGGCAGATGCTGGATGCGGCAAGCTGAAGACAGGGCGCTATGGCGCTCATTGGGGGAGGGCTATGTCCAGCAGTGGACTAATATAGCCTGATGATGATGATGATGATGATGATAGGTCATATGGCCCTGTAGCAGCCAACTACCCAAAATTTATACAAAATAATTGATTACGCTGTAAGAATTTAGATTTCTGAACAATGAAATTGTGCTACAAACTACAGATTTTTTTAGTTTCTTGATTATGGCATTACCTGCGTCAATAATCCAAATAGAGAAACATTTCACAAGTAAATACTAATAGTTCAAATTCAGTACTTTCATAGTGTTTATTTTCGTAGAATATATACACAAAATGGTTCTGTATTAGGTTCAATATAATGCAGCAAGTTCTCTATTTTTGAAATATACTAAATATTAAAGAATATTAGATTACAAAAGTTTTATACAGCATGACAGCCTCTGTGGCATAGCTGTAGGAAACACGGCTGCTAAGTATGTGGCGCGGGTTTAATCCTTGCTCAATATAAATATTTGTATGCATGAATATGGGTATTTGCATTGGGTTACTCGTGCCTTGGAGAGCACGTTAAGCCATCGGTACTGGTTGCCATATGAACATTTAGGGCAGTCATTACAGGTAGTTGGAGCCCTAAAAAGTCCAACAACTAGTCCACTTGAAATATTCAGATATCCACAATGGATTGTCCTCCACAACCCAGATGGCAGTCGCTGCACGGAAATTATCAAATATCTGCCAAACCTGGAGTTAGACTAGAAAAGTGGACCCCAGGCTCCGAGTGAAGGCTTCAGGATGCAACTGAGATTAGCTGCGATCGGAACGAAGGATTTACCACGCGCCATGCGCCAGTCCATACCCGTCAATTTCGGAATGAACGTGTAAATGTCAGTGATGCGGGGGGAACGACAGTTCGAATATGTTAAAAAAAAATGCAACTTCAACTTCTTCAAAATGGCATTAATAATGCAAGAATTGTAAAAAATAGCATTATGTTTGTTTACAATATTAATTTATAATTTTTCTCAAACCGCCATAAGCAGGCCAACCCTCTGATGCCCGCTTATCCTATCCTTGGGACCCCTGTATATAAATAGTTGGCTTATATACAACAATTTATCAATGAAGTATCATTTTTAAAGCATCAAATTTAAGAAGGGAGGACGAGAATGCCACGGATTACACGTTATTTAAGAATACAATACCTATAAATTTTTATGAAAAGAAAATCATAAAATTAATTATTTCTAATCAATTATACAATATTACTCGAATTCACAAAGGAAGATTAGCTATAACTAATTTATTCGTAGAAAAATGCAAAAAATAATTATTATGTAAGATATATCTTTTACATTTTGACTTCACCTAATAATGTATGAATTTATGATAATCATGATCACAATTTATTGCCATATTCAACGTGAAAGAAATAGAAATATTTTCCAAAGCAAAAATTCATGTATATAAATTCTCTATTGAAATAAACCTTCTGGAGGTCGAAAGTTTATTTTCGAAATGTATTGTGCTGAAAGCTTGATAAATTCAATACTGTTGGCCTGATTGTGGCAAAATGTAAAATATTATATTGTGAAGTAAAGTAGTAAATCTAGAGAAAAAGCACAACACATGCTTAATATGACATTCTCTCTACTAAGGCAAGTATTTTAGAATGTCACTCAGCTGTATCTCGATTTATCTAAGGAAAAATTGTATCGATAATCTGCCAGACAACCTGTCAAATTTGTCAAAGTGTGTATAGAGTACGTGCGCCGAAATAAGTCCCTTGACCGCGGCGTTAATATCGCAACATGTAATATAGCTAGTATCTTACCAGGTTCCAGACGTTTCGTCGATCACTGCGGTCGACATCTTCAGTGGTGCAGGTCCGGGCGACGACGAGGCAAGGTCTCCGAACTCGTCGTCGCCCGGACCTGCGCCACTGAAGATGTTGACCGCAGTGATCGACGAAACGTCTGGAACGCAAGTTTCACATGGACCACGGCCAAACAGCCCGGAAGCAGTATATTCTACAAAAATCGTTTATGTTTTAACAGAGCTATCAGACACCTCACAAATTGCGCAATCGACTGGAACTCAGACTGCAAGGATGTCACGGACAGTCACTTTAACGAAGAAAGCATCCGTGGTCACATGCACGTCGTCTCGAACGTATGCGATGACGAATGGTTTTTGTCTAGTAAGTTCTAAAACATTTTGTGCGTAGTCACGAACAAACTGACAACAAATCTGAAACTATTTTTTCTTAATAATATTTTTTAAAGGAATGAACGGGGTTAGAAGTATGCCGTGTACAAAGCCAGGGCGGATCAGCTTCTATAATATAAATATTTTTAAACTGTTCCAGAATACGATATGTTACCTACTTGTATAGATGGTGCAAAGGATATTTGGGAAAACTGCTATTCAATTTTTAAGACTTTAGTAGATGAACAGAAAAATACGACGCATGAGTGGACACACTTTGACACCCATTTCCATATGTGTTGGTAAGTCATATTTGTTTTTATCCTAGGTTTACATCGAACTCCGGACTCCGCGTTCTGGATTTTTTCTCCATTATGCACGATATACAGCATAGTGTGACTAGTGGCTGGCAAAATTAAATTCAACATTATAATACTGCATACTAGCTGACCCGGCGAACTTCCTACCGCCAATATTTTTCCGCCCGCGTGGCGTCAGATCCCGTTCCCGCTGCACTGTTCCGTTCCCTCTACTATATTAAACATATATTATGAATATAAACCTTTCCTTGAATCACTCTATCTATTTAAAAATCGCATTAAGCTCCGTTGCGTAGTTTGAAAGATTTAAGCATACAAAGGGTTATATGGGACAAAGAAAGCGACTTTGTTTTATACTATGTAGTGAAGTTATAAATTAGCATGCAAAAGGTTTAAAAAATTTCATACAATTGTTTGGGCGGAGTAGTCAAAAATCAATGTTTAAAAACGCTTGAAAAATTATTCTTTGGTTGTGATAGTTCGTAAGAATATCGGCAAATGCCACCGTCACCTCAAAGTCAGATATAAGGAGAAATTTGGATTAGTTCGGGCGTGGTCTGGTAGCTCAATGGTAAGAGCAGTGCAGTTCCCCGGCAAGGGAAAGGTCGCGGGTCCCACCTGGACCGAATGAAAAAAATTTGCCGTCGAAGAATTCCTCTCCATCGATGTCGATTAAGCACGTGCCCAAAAGGCTGGCAGAATTGCCACGTTGGATGACCGATGATAATGTAAATGCTTTGTGCTAAAAAGCCGCTAGCCCTTTGGTCACATGAAACGTCTAGCAGTCGCTTTACAATTTCTATGAAAGGCGACAGCGCACTCTGACCCAACGAACCTAGCGTTAAACTATGACAAAGTTACTCTCAACCCAGTTCTATGGACAAAATGTAATAGAAATACATAAAAGAATGCAAATGTAGGCATAGTGCTGGGACTTTTCGAACAAAAATATACCACCACTCGCTTTTTTTTGCAGCGCACGAGCTCAATTTAGGCGGTGTACGTTGGATGCGCTTTTTGACATGCCGACAATCTGCCCATACGAGCAAGCAGTCACGTTGCAAAAATTTTCAGTTATTGTCTCTGAAGGTGACGTTTTTCAGGTGAATTTTGCCACTTTTGCGGGCTCCATTTTAAATATACGATTTCAAACTGGCTTCGGTCGTATGCAGAATTTTTGAAATATTTTAGATAAAATCTTTTAAAAAATGTAGATTCACAGAAGTTAGTGGCTGATATAATAAAAAAGCATAGTAGGTAGTTTAAAGGTATGTATGTGAATGATGATACCAAATTTCTTAAATTTACTAAACACCAAAGGTTTGGGTCTGATGATAGAGTATTTATTAATAATATATTTAATGAGTTACAAGTTTTTGACCAACGATGTGCATACTAAAAAAAGATTTCTCCTACAGTAGGCCGAACAGTCATAAGTTAATTTTTAATCGTAGCAACCGAACAAGTTCCCTTTAAACTAGCTTTAAACCTTTAAAAAATATACCCATTTTTCACCGTTTAAGTGGCCTCGCCGAGTGCACACACAATTTCATTTGTTTTGCAGCCGTCCGTCCATCCAGAAGCTTGTCTGTATTCCACAACAATTCCTCGCAAATTTCACAGACCGTACAATTTTGCTTTAAAAGAGGCTAACAGTACGTTGGAAGCGTAGTTAAAACAATTTCTGGCACTCTTGATATTTTACACGCGGTTTGTTTTTTAAAAGCGTTACCTGCCATTTTTTCATACATATTTTATTATTGATTGAATTTATCAATTAAGTGTTCTAAGCATTTCATGGGTTTAGTTTATTTTGTTATTTGATTGAAACCTGTAACGGGCCCTCACCCTAACTAAATTCGTATATAGTTTTAAAAAATATAATTCACCAACCTATCGTCATAACAACAAAGTCGAGAAATATTTTGCACATTTACATTATAATTTCTAGTATTGCCTCGTAATCATGTTTATTCATATTTTTCGCAGGATTGCGAGCATAACATGATGTACTCTAACTGCCCGGGTGGTGACCCGCGTCCTACAAGCCACTCATTGCCCAAATACATGAGCATAGATGGATTGAATGCGGACAGCGGCACCAACAATCTTAACGCTCACATAGATATCTCTCTCTTATTATCATGTGCTGGATACTTTGCTATTTTTTACATTATTGTAAAATAAAATATTTTCTTGAAGATCTGGGTTTTGTTTGTGAATATCTAAATATCTAATCTAACAATATGTATATTATTTTTGAAGGAGGTAGGACACGACGGTGTTTCCGTCCAATTGAGCAGTCCGACTGGGGACCTCCGCCTACAGAACACCATGACCGTAATAACCTCGTGTTGTGTTCCCGGTGGTGAGTAGGGTAGCCAGAGCTCATTGGAGAGTTTTTGTGCTGTCAGTGGGAAGACCAAAGGCCTTTTCTGCTTCTACACTGACGGCACAGAAACTCTGTGTTTACAGGGTTGACAGCACGAGTGTGACTCCCCTGGTGTTACACACGTCCATAGTCCACGGTAACCACTTTCCATCAGGTGGAACGTGTGACTGTCTGCCTCATCAGAGGTATAAAAAAATTAAAGACGTATAGTTTTGAGTTCGGGACATTACAGAAGTAATCTCTGAATATACTGAACTGATTTTGAAAATTCTTTTGCCGATAGAAAGCCACTTTATTCGTGAGTATTATAGATTAAATATCATCACGCTATCGGGGAAAGTCAGCAGCGGGAACTAGATCAGTGATCCACGCGGGTGGCTGCACAGGCAACGACTAGTATTTAATATATTAAACACGTTCGTTTTTAGTTAAAGTCACCAAAATCATTATTTCGTTTGAGGTTTTGATGCTCCACATACCACATAAGGCAAACCTAAACAAACAACATAAACCAAAAAGACAACACCATAAAATAAGATAGTGTAACAAAATTACAATTCACAGCAATTGCTCGTTACCGGCTTAAATGGCGATCCAAGCTGTTTAGTCTAATGTGAACAAACTAGCGTCTCGCATTCTCCTGTCTTATTCACCTCTATGTAATCCCACTTTAGGTAAAATATATATAACGATTATGTTAAGTAGGCCAGAGCATAAACTTAATACATACTAGTGTAAAAGCCAGAGTAACAGTGTCACCTAAGTGGTCTGGTTGAAAGGTCTCCTGAGTCTCCGATCGCGTTTATTCCCGTCAACGAGTATTCTTCAGACAAATGCCTCATTATGCTAGGCGTATATATTCGACCGATGTATATAATATTGATTGACGTGAAAAACCATCAGTATAATCTTAATCTTTATCAGAAATTGGGTCAAAGATATTTAGGTTCGTCAATTTGACTACATCGAACCAAAGTTTTGCCGTTGCGAGAGTGGAATGCAAAGCAGTTTTTTAAATCCACCCAAAGAGCCCTTAATAAGTAAGTAGGTACGTGAGAATTGCCGAAACGATGGTCCATAGACAAATAAGGGACAGTAAGGGACAAGAACAGCTGTTTTCGTAGGTCGTTATTTTGCTTGCTTTTTGGGTATCAATGAGTGTTTGGGTTACTTTCAAATGTCTATTTTATGATGTCCCAGATGTGTTATATGTGTAAGGATTATGTTATAAACTATTTATGAATCTAAACAGATGATTTAGTTCATGTATAATAGCCAAAAATATCAATATTATATTTCTTCTTAATATTACAAGTTTATTAGTGCCATACATACCTACGCTGCTTTATGCGAAAACGGAGGACCTGACATTGAACCCTGCAGAATCCTTAGTAGTAGAAAGTAAAGTCCTTGAAAGTAACTGTCTGTCTCTCTGTCTGTCTGTCTATATTTTACGCTTTCACGCCTAAAACACTGAATCAATTTTGTTGAAATTTAGTATAAGGGTAGACTACGACCTTGAGAAGAGAAATATGCTATGTTTGGCTGCGATCACCGAAATTCACGCGGGCCGTTGGGCAAAATGCAATACAATACCTTCTACAATCTCGAAGAAGCCATACTAGGCAGGGGTTTCACCGCTAAGGACGCTGTGAAAGAAGAGGGCCAACCGGGTTCAGCACTGAGAATATGACGATGAACTTCGCTGCAAATTATTCTTAAAAAGCTTTCTAGTGCACTGAATTAAACGCATATACACCAGCATATAATAGGACTTATAAGGATTAGTTTGATAAATATATTTCCAAGGAATCTTCATTTATATCTACCCAGTGCTAATACAGCATGCAACCTGGTTGGATTAGGTTGGCCTGCAGTTGAAAACCATCGCTGCAGATTGTACCAATCTGTAGCATTAGCTGAACAGCGGCCTTTTAAACGCACACTTCAATTCTAAAACAGTAATTTACTTTACTTGTAGTTGGTAACTGTTTGCGTTGTTATTCTTTTATAAGTGTGTGTTGAACGAATTTTCTTTCTTCTTTCTTTCTATTTATTTAGAAATGTAAAAACATATAACTATAACAGTAATAAAATTTTGAGTAGTTCTAGCCATAAGAAGTCCGATAAACGGTCTGACTACAAGTTGTGGAGGTCAGATGGCAGTCGCTTTAAGGAAATATATAAAGTTCAGCCCTGTCCAGTTAAACTGGAAGAAGCGAATCCTGGACTCCGAGGTGAAGGATCCGCCTCAGATGCGTCCGGGATTAACTCAAGGAGGATGACGAGTGCCTAACATTTCGTAAGTTGTAATGTGGCTTTTGGGACTTTAGTTAGTTTTAGTAAACTTTTATCATCTAAAACAACAGGCAGTTGGCTAAAGTACTGATAACTCCCGCGTTAAGTAAGGTTAATGAATTACAGACATTATATCATCTGGCCTAATCCTTTAGTAAGTTACGGAAGGAATGTACCTACATTTAATGTACACACGACCAAGGAAATGAGTATACACTTTTACATGCAACTTCAATAGTAAAACTTCAATGAATCAAGAATCAAAGAATCAATTTCGTTTATTCAGTTTTAGGCACATAAAGAGCACATATGAACGTCAAAATTTTACAGTCATGTCAAAAAAATATTAATATAATAGTAAATAAAGTAAATAAATTATTTGAAAATGATTCTTTCGCTCGTTCGGTAAGTTGGTTCTACTGAGAAGATACCAGCAAGAAACTCAGTGAATAATATTATCGCTTCTTTTTAAAACAATGTGGCCTTTTTTAAACAGATTTATATTGTGCGAGCAAGCAAAAATATTAGGATGACCATGCATTTTTACCATTGAGGTATTCGTCTACTTTATAATGTACCTTTTTTCATTAAAATTTTTTTTACTTCTGTTTCAAACTTATTTAGTGGCATGTCAACCAGATCCTGAGGAATTTTATTAATCATTTTATACTGTTACCTACAAACGAATTACCAACCTCATGAAGTCTAAGTTTTGGCACGACAAGTATATTTTTATGTCTCGTATTATAATTGTGTACGTCAAAGTTTTTTTTTAAGAGATTCTTGCGTACATATAAGACTTGTTCTCTCAGCGAGTCACGGGGTCTGAGGCTATAGATTGCTCGTATCGCTCGTTTCTGTAGTATGAAAATAGTCTCAATATCGGCAGCTAAGCCCCACAGCGTTAGATCATACGACATAACGCTATGAAAGTAGCTAAAATAAACTAATCGTGCCGTTTCCTCATCAGTTCCTTATTTTTTAACCGCATAGGCAGCGTCGATAGTTTTACAGTTAAGGAGCCAGACTTACGATCGGCAGATCCCTGGTTGAAATCACAAGCAATTCAGCTTAACTAGAGAGGTCAACATGAATAATAGTAATTTCAACGACGTGTACCTAAATGGAAGGTCGTGTACAGAAAGAAAGCTGGTAGCCAGCACCGATTTACCAGTGCTTATCAGCGCTGGTCCATCCTGGTAAAAGTTACCGAAAGCTAGCAGATTGAAATGAAATTAATTGATTCGATCTGCTTGCTCTACATAACTTTCACGAGAATGGACCAGCGTCGACAAGCGCTGGAAGATCAGTACAGATAGTATACGGTACGCAATATGTTTACCTGTCACCATTTTATTTGATTATGTGATACGTCCTCATTGTCCAGATTCTTGGCCAATATTTTAATGCCTCGCGCTATTTCTGAGTATTTTGTTTTTCATTTATTTTAGCAGGAAATTTAGTACGTATGCCAAGTGCAAACCATTGTTCAAAGTAATGTACCTCTGAGACAATACGTTTTTGTCCATTGGGATTTCACCACACATAATTCTCCCGGGAGTAATTTGTACCAGCATCCAATCTAGCTTACGGCAGTTTGCAATTTGCTGCCCCATAATTAGAAATTTATTGGACCTTATACTATATAAACACATTATTGCTAATAAAATGCATCACAAAAAATGGGTTGAACTACGCGTTATGTGTAGTGCCAATATTATTTCTTAAACTGTCAATGTGTGTATGTTACAGGATGTGTGTACGGCAACTTGTAGTAGTAGATCTTTTTTACGAAGGCCTCGGAGGAGCTATATGGACCAAAATAAAGGAGAAGGTTAACGACATGTCGTATCAGGAAGTCAAGAATAGGGCGATGGATAGGAATAAATGGAAGTTACTCCACAGACAAGAGCGAGGCTCTTAAATTTAAATGAATTCTAGTGCCACTAACTGAGTCTATAGAGTTTGTATATGTATAGAATGGATTAAGAGAAATTGATTGGTGTACTCGTCATTCACAGCTAATGTACAAATATTTTCTCGTAGTAGTCTTTGGCATGGGAATGCTGTAGCTTAGTGGTTAAAGATTAGCTTACGACCGAGAGGTCCCGTGTTCGAATTCTGGACATAACTAACTACTTATAGAATAAGTTCTGGAGGTCAGATGGTAGAAACCTCACGAAAAATATCAAAGTTAGACGGGAAAGCTTTAGGAAAAAGGCTCAGAGAACTATTAGTACTTCCTCCTAATTGAACTGCCTTGTAATATAGGAATTTCCTACGTCTCTGTTCTTGATCTTATTACACTCATTCTCTTTAAAACAACGTCGAAGTACGTAACAAATTAAGTGAAACGTCTCAGTTTTCACAAGTTTGTTTGTTGAACATCAGACAGTGGTTAATTAGCCATTGTATTACACCAAACGATTCTGTAAAACAGCTTGTTATACTTGTGAATTTATGAGAATCATTACAGTTTTTCATGGGGTAAAAATGTTTGACTAAGAAATTTTGATGATTGACGCGTATAAGTTGTGGGATGATGAGTCACCCCATTGTAGAAGAGAACATATTCTGTCCTCCGTGGTCACCCCCCTAGGTAACAAAAGCCTATCTTGCCAAAAGTTAATAACATAGTAAGCTTATATACCTATAAAGCTGGCTTTATGGTGTTTCAAATTTTTTTTAGTAAATATTTTTTTTTTAGCCATTAGCTGCCTTGCTTGCTTGCTTGAAACTGCCTCGTAAAGCCTTTCAATCTAAAAAATATAAAGCAAAATCAATATTTAATCTAAACATACTAAAACTTTTACAAATAACTAATAAAAATAAATTTCAAAATTGCATCTTCATTCCAATATAAATAACCAGGTCGTCTCTTTCAAACATGTTTAAAAGTCATTCCTCAGAAAAGGACGGCAGTAGCAATGTAACTTCTAATAAATCTCGCTCAAGTAAGAGACCACTGGAAAATAACGAGTCGGTAACTTCACAACGAGATGGGTTAAGGCCGAGGATACACACAGTTAACATGTTCATCAGACTATTAAATTTGGAATTTGATGAAAAAAATAGAGTTCACTTCTGTGAAAAGTAGAACTTCGCTAGCAACTTTTATTTTCTACAACCTGTGAGGAATCATGCCCATGTTGTTTCAAAATCGTTAAGATACGCTCATAAATAACGCAACCTCCTTTTCCTCCCTGTCAAAAAAAGTTCAAGTTCGGTGAAAAATGAATAATAAACGGTAAAAAATAAATAATGAAAATAGGAAACACGACGAAAACTATAACTATTGTAGTTCAATAGAGTACTTTATAAGGCAATTCCGTAACAACTTATTAGAAGTAACTCCGTGAGTCCCATGCCTTTTTCAAAACGAGCTTTGTGGTATTCACTGATAGTGGGATCAACGAGAAAAGTATCTTGATGTAATGCAGTGTTATGTATGTAACAGAAAAGTATCTCTTGATGACATTGCTGCACTTACAGGTAATCTTGATATCTTCTGTCTCCCCTCCCCACCTCTCTCTTTTATCTCAACTCACTCTCTTTTCTCTTCAGCTCATTATCTCTGGTCTCTATCGCAACTTACGCAACACTTCATATTATTATCTTTAACAATCGCGCTCTTCCTAACAAAGTATTATCGTCACGTTTGGCATCAACTCTTCTTAAACACATTCCTTAAGCAGGATGTATAATTTGCACTTAACTCTTCAATGAAGGCGCTACTTACAAGATATTAATAGAACTATATAAATTGTATGAACCAAACATACTGTCCATATTTCACAATAGTAACTCATTCAATTTTTGGGCTCGCACCTGTTACCCAGGCGCCCCTGCTACTGTAGATTTTTTTCACGCGGACATTTTCATACGGAACAGCTGACCTTATTTGAAAGATAAACTAAGAATTAACTGGACGGCTTAGTTTGTTTCATGAAAACAAAAAGATTTGAAATTTTAAATGACAAGTAAAAAAGATACAGTTAGCGGCAACAGTAAACACTTTAAGCGATTTTTAGGTTGAAATATATTAGTTCCAAGTAAACCATTTCTATTAGTTGCGGTTAGCTGATACATCTGCTGATAGACAAACGAGGTTCTAACACAAGTGCGCGACGAGTCACTCCTGTAGATATTTCCCACATTGAATTTTCATTGCTCTATTTTTATAAGTTGAAATGAATAAATAAATCATTAAATCTAGATAGAATATATTATTGAGTCTATTATATTTAGTACATAAATATACGTATAAATTATGTACTTATAATTTATTCTCTGAAAACCTTTCTTCAACACTAATAGGTATATATACCTGCCGACACGGCTTTATTATTAACAATTGCATTTAATTTTATCCATTTCGAAAATAGAAATATCTTCGGTAATCCCATACTTGAAATTGCAGTGAGCCATACAAAATATTAATTATCCTCCAATATCCAAATAAGATCTAACAAGGCAATATCATTCGTCTCAACTCGAATATTATTTTTTGCCTTATAACAAAGAAGTAATTTAAGGTGACAGAAATAAGAAGCCTCTAAGGAAAATTGTCTTTTATATTTTATACAAGAAAATTAGTCGAGAGCTTTGTGCGAAGTGAAGACAAGGTAACAATACAAGTCAAGTCAGAAATTAATAAAAATGCCAAAATGGTGGAATATAAGTTAGAGACGAATAAAAAGAATTAAGAAAAACGTTTTTACACTAGATCCGTTAAGTACAACCATAGTATAAAAATATATCATGTTGACATAAATATGAAGCAAA
Organism: Eilema caniola; assembly: GCA_949126895.1. Classification (NCBI taxonomy): domain Eukaryota; kingdom Metazoa; phylum Arthropoda; class Insecta; order Lepidoptera; family Erebidae; genus Eilema; species Eilema caniola. The sequence goes on along the minus strand of OX421460.1, from coordinate 5,155,010 downwards.
CGTTTTTATTATGATGAATTAGAGAGAGATGTTGTAGCACATAAGACTGTCACTGATGATTTGGCCATCAGTAACCCTGCTATGAAATGTATACCCAAGTTAGCCGACTCAAGGTTGAAGTAATCGGTTGAATTTTAGGCATTTATTCAACTATTGGGTTAAAAGGTAACGTGACAAGTTGCAGACTTAAGGGCGAAGGGCAACCGTACCCTTCGTCCTCAAGCCTGCGTACATGGAAGCTGGTGATCAATCATTTATCAATGTAGAATATACTGCTTCCGGGCTGTTAGGCCGTGGTCTATGTGAAACTTGCGTTCCAGACGTTTCGTCGATCACTGCGGTCGACATCTTCAGTGGCGCAGGTCCGGTCAACGACGAGTTCGGAGACCTTGCCTAGTCGGCGGCTGAGTTGCGACTGATGCCAAGTCTTGAATCGCTGGCGTATTTATAGGCGCGGTCGGAGGGGGGAATCGACTCACTCGATTCTGATTGGTCAAGAGCTGTGGCACCGACGTACTCGATCCTGATTAGTCGTTTGCACTGTGATACCGAGTGGCGTTGGGTACCAATTTTTTTGGAGCTGAAATCCCTCATTTTTTCGGTTTAAGTTGTTGGGATGCTTGAATATTTCGATGGCTTCTCGAAGTATACGTGGGAAAAAATGTGTAGTGGTAGCTAGAACTTTTGTGTTCTGAAATTCAATGGTATGGTTCCCATCCTCTTGGGTGTGTTCTGCAACCGCTGACTTGTCGAAGTGGCAGAGGCGGCAATTACGTTCATGTTCCGACAGGCGGGTCTTGATGCTTCTTTGACTGGTGCCCACGTATACCGAGCCACATGAGCAGGGGATTCTATAAACTCCAGCTGACGATAGTGGATCACGAGGGTCCTTGACCGAACGGTGAAAATTCCGTAGCTGCGTCGTGGGCTTGAAGATCGGCTTGATGTTATGAGCTTCTAGCAGTCTTCCGATACGATCCGTAATGCCACGAACGTATGGCAAGAAAGCCTTCCCTATCGGAGCAGGTTTTTTCTCATCCTGGTTCGTTTGCGAAGCTTTCTTTGGGTGAAGAGCTCTCCGTATTTCATGTGCAGAGAATCCATTAGCTTGGAAGGCCGAGTCCAAGTGGCGTAACTCGTTTTGTAGGTGTTGAGGTTCACAGATGGTCTTAGCTCGATGGACCAGTGTCTTGATAACTGACATTTTTGTCTGGGATGGTGGTTTTTTTTTATTTCTACAGCAACACAACGCTATCTAGACCCATGGTAAGCATAGCTTAACTAGCTTGTGTTATGGAATCTAGAATGCGGATAAACATACTTAGATACGTTTTTTTTTTGTAAATACTATTATATATAGTATTATATAATATTATACATAGAAACACCCAGACCAATGCAAATATACATATTCATGCATACAAATATTTACACTGAGCGGGGATCGAACCCGCGCCTCCTGCGTAGCGGCCGCGTTCACTACCGCCACGCCACGGAGGCTGTCATGGTTGGAGTTGGACTCCTTGGTTGGAGTCCTTGTGTAAGTAACGGTCTGTGTGTGTCGGCTTTCGATAGACTCGGTGACCAAGACTGCCATCTTCTTTTTTGGATACTAGGACATCAATGTTTGACGCTCAGAATGGGTGAGTTTCTTATGCATGTATCACTTCCTCGCAAAACATGCGTTTTCGTTGCAAACCATAGTGGAAACCATAAATTAAGGCGACACGCACCTATAACTGTCTCGGGGTTGGGACTGTCTGCTGTTTCCACGCAGGGCACTTGAATGGCGCGTGGCGCGTGGAGCGCAGTGACTCCTCTCGATAGCTTTTACAGTGCTGGCATGAGGGCGTCGATGCCATGCCTATACGACACAGATACTTTCCGAAGCTACAGTTTCCAGTAAGTACTAGTGTCAGCCGGTGGGAGACACCGTCATGTCCCCGATACAATCCTCTATTTTGGGTCTTAGTGTCACAATTGTGGCATATTCTGACATCATAATACCTTAACACCACATCTTATATCCGGATCTCATCTACGCCCGAAGCCTTTAACGTACATTTCTCAGTAGGCGCTTATAAATACTTACATTAAAAGCGTCGCAATAGAAGTTCAGAAATTCACAAAGACATAGATTACTTCGGGCCACGTTAGTTTAGTTTAAAAATATCTTTATTATTTCATAACACTTACAAATTATGTACAGTGCCAGTGTATCAAGTCCTAGTAGCACAACTTCGAACAACAGTATACACTCAGCGAGCATTGTAGCCCATATAGAACTTATGGCATGACAATTAATTACTTTAATTAAATGCAACACTAAGAAGCACTAAAAGACACCATGATTTAAAAAGAAATTACATATGTCTTAGTAAAAACAGTACGTTTTTAATTTAACTCCTTTCGGGCCACGTCAACCAATTCGAGGAAGATTAAGTTTCTATTTGCTTTTATAATTTTCATAGGATGGTTGTATTCATAAACATAATATTCACGATGTACTTGTCTATTCATGAAAACCCTATGAATGGAGTTTTAAAAAGTTTAAAAAAAGTTTTATTTCTCAGTATGTGGTTATACATTAGTCTTTATCATATTCATTATTCATCATTTATTCCTTTTCAGAAAACACATCATTTGTATGTCCGTTATATTTTCTATAACATTAATTATCTGATTTATCAGGGATTGTTACGACAGTTGGGACTAATTCACTGCTACCCCAGAAGGTTTCAGGTTCTTTGTTCGTCAATCGATTTTATCACGACAAGCTGATAGCATGGCCACAAGTAAGTAAATATAATAGTACCTAGCTAAAAATAAAATTGATCTCGTCTCGGGGTAAGTAAATATAATAGTACCTAGCTAAAAATAAAATTGATCCTCATATAACGCAAGTGGCCTGAATAGCCCGCTAGATCAACATTACCGTCGAGCATCCCTAATGGAACCTTCACTACTACATCATATTATATTTTTATGAGGAATAACGATTTGAAAAGGTTTATATTACACTATCTAGAGCCCACAGTTCTATCTGCGTGAAATATTTCCCACGTTCTAAAGGAATCAATTCTCGGAATGAAAAGCAACTTTTAACTATGCCTTTGTCAATTTTTTTCCCGCTCCCTTTTTGCCTAACAAATATACAATGAAACTTTCTCGTTTTTAAATTCTTTATAACCGAATCTATTACAGCCTAGTCAACTCGCGTCAGTTCTTTTAAGATATGTACTATATTTTTTTGAGGACTAAAACGATTTAACTAGGATTTTTTTTTGTGGCAAATCTTCGTTGAGTCGAGTACTAGACACACACATTAAAGTAAGACTAGCTTCAAATGAATTGTACCACCAAACAAAACCCAGGTCCTTTAAGCGGTGCGTGAAAAAAAAATTGATGAGGTCTCAATTCCACCATTGTTGACATGGTACGTGTTTGTAATGGTGACCCTCTTTCCTTGAGCTTACCATCAGGCTAACTGAAGTCTAATTGACGTATTATATATATATATATATATATATATATATATATATATATATATATATATATATATATATATATAAATATATAAATATATAAACACAATATATAAAAATGCTTCTTGCAGGTTTCAAATATATTTTTAAAATTGGACAAATAATAATGACTGATATATACTAGATAATACTTCGCCCGTGTGGAATTTTCCCATTTCTGTTCCTGTCACCTTACTTATTTCTTCCTTTTTTTTGGCTTAAGCTTAGCAGAAATTTTGGAACAAAGAAAAATGAAATTAGCGAATCGTCCTCGGGTAGTGTGCTTATTAACATAGATTTTTATTAAGTAGATCTCTGACAAATTTCCGTTTGGCATAAACCCAGATACTATAATTAACGGGAGTTCTGGGCGCCAAAAGTGCTTAAATTTATCATCTGTAAGTGTGTATATTCTTGTAATGCTAGAACAATCTTGATTTATGAGCGGATATCTGGATCGCTACCAGAATCGAACTGATTTAGATCTAATATAATTTCCATGCACAGGTTTGCTCTTAAACGATTGTAACCTTTTACGGTAGAAGGGCATAAGTTTCCTACAGAGTCGGAAGCACGAGTGTATGCATAGGCCACGGTAGCCCCTTTCCATCAGGCGGGTCGTGTGCTTGTCTGCCACTTGAATGGTGTAAAAAAATCAGTCAATGGGATTTACTGCCCACTAAGAAAGGAATGCGGCAAGCTGAAGACAGGGCGCTATGGCACTCATTAGGAGAGGGCTATGTAGTATGCAGTGGACTAATATAGCCTGATGATGATGATGAAGAAAGGGAATTGCGAACGTGGAACGACTTTCTATTAGGCATGCAAAAGAACAAATATTGTTATTTTTAAAACTCATTTGACCACTGTCTTACTATTGTTAAGTAATGCTATTGTTTCTTTTTTTAACTTAAAATAAAAAAAATATTAGCAACCGAAATGATCGCAATTACTAATATTCACTCTAACCCCTCTATCTAATCTAAATTGCTTGTGCTAGGAGGGCGTTCACGTCGGTAGTGTAATGGCCAGGATTCGAATCCGGGACCTCTCGATTGTAAGGCCGACCCCTTCACCATTAAGCTACCGACCCTTCCTTCCTTCTTTCCGCTTTGTTTCTTGATGTGCAAGATGATTAAACATACACGATAATGTACACCAGGCCCAGGGCTCTAATTCTAAGTGAAACACCATTTCATTTAGATATGCGCGTTCGTGAAAGCCGTTTTACGAACCGTTTCGTGAAAGCATTCAAGTTGCTCTAGTTTTACTCCAGCTCTCTCTTCTGTGTTAGCCAATTGTAATGGACCGTCTTTTTACCTGACTGCTGAGAAGGGTTATGTTTTTCGCGCGTATCTTGTATGTATGTTTGTAATATTCTTTATTACCCCATATCTTTCAAACCACCGTACGAAATTCAATTATTCGTGTCTCAAATGGAAAGTATTTATTGCCCAAGTGTTTTTGGGTATATCCAAAATATAAAATTCTCGTGTTACAGTTTTCGTTGCCATACTCCTCCGAAACGGCTTGACCGATTTTGATGAAATTTTGTGGGCATATCGGGTAGGTCTGAGAATCGGCCAACATCTATTTTTTATACCCCGATTCGCGATAACCGACATCCACGCGGGCGGAGCCGCGGGCGACAGCTAGTAAAATATAAACAAAAGCCATATGTTAGTTTTTTTGGCGCCAAAATATATGGGGAAAAAAGTTCGATAATCGATATCGATAATTTTAAGTGGGGTATCAAAATGAAGAAATATAGAAGACGATAACAAAAAAATAAATATGTTATAGCTAAAAAGCATAAGATGAAATATATTATTAAAAATAAAAAATAAAACTGATGCTGAAAAGATCGAAATAAGCTTTATAGCAGGCGGTACCTACTCATTTGCAAATCTCAAACCAGATGAAAATTAATGGGTACCGCCTGCTATAAAGCTTGTTTTGATCTCTTCAGCATCGGTCGGGATTTTCATTTTTAATCAATTATTCTATCACATTACAACTGCGTTTGAAACTCGATGCCACTCAGATTTTCGCCTCAGAGTTGTTAAAAAGATATACCATCTGCAAGTGACTTATTTCATTTGATTAGGTTATTGCATTGAGCACCGAAAAGATGTGCTCAATAAAGAGCATCACTATATAAGAGTTTCATGCATACACCGAAAAATATTTTCACTTATTACAAGAGACGTGAGTAGACGATCACGCTCCGCAACGTGATTTGAATGAACTCATATTGTGCACGCCAAAAAATCTGTGGGTTGTGTATACGCGCTAGAGGTAAAAATGGAAACCATGAGACATATAACTATATAATTCTAATAGCTTGTAGTTTTCATAAATTTTGGTGTAATTACTAGCTTTTGCCTGTGGATCCCCCCGCGTGGATGTCAATTTTCACGACCAAATATAGCCTATGTCCTTTTTCAAGGTCTAATTTACCCCAATACTATATTTCATCAAAATTGGATTAGTGGTTTAGGCGTGAAAGACGGAAAAACAAATAGACACACACTCACTTTCCCATTTATAATATTTTTCATTTTACTTGCTCATAATGTGGCTCTAATCTCACCGAAATTAGGCCCTTAATAATACCTATTATCAAACTGTGGGTTTTGATTGCTTATTAATCACGAGTGGGATAATGTGTTATTTTTAATTTTATTAGTTGAGCTGCATTATTCTTAAAAAAATAGATGCAAAAAGATCCTATTCAATAGAACAAATAAATTAATATACCTACCTATTGCTTGTCCATTTCATGCAAATTTGTATTTAAATAGAAAATTTCATCTTATGCCTGCATAAGATGAAATTTTCTGATTTTTTTTGAGTAAAAGTTTTGGTGTTTATACACGTATAAACACCAAAACTTTTACTCAAATATAACTTTTGTTTCCGCTCTGTTTAAAATTTGAAGTAAATTTACCATCTTTTACACAGAAAAAAAAAAAACTTCATTCTGTTTAGTTTGTGGCCAGTGTTTTTTTATTATTATTGCCGCCAGTCCACCAATATCAAATAGTTTCGCAATTCGTTTTTACAGGTGAAATTACAGATTTTTAGTAATTAAAATGTCTTAAAGTATGTACTGGTTATGAAGAAAACGATTTATGTACCTAGTACACCGCCCGATGTATACACATACAGTACCAGGTCCGATTTATGATGTGATTGATGTGAAGTCCTTAACGCTATGGAATGTTTACTATCTGAAAACTGAAAGGGTAAATATCTATTTTAGTATTATATTCTTCACAAGTAAAATGAAAAACGTCGTATGATACACGTGTGTATTGTTGATTACCGTCTTAGGCTATTTTTAGACCTCAATATCGCCTCAGCGGTATACACCAACTTAACTCACTTGTACCATAACCTACTATAGTATGGATTAACAATCACAGGTTTGGTTATCTCACTTTTTATTTATTCCATTCCAGAACGATATTCAGTCCTGAATGTCGATTTATAACTAGAACTCAGGATTATAGATGGCAGTTCTAATGTCATTGTGAAAATAAATTCATAACTGACCATTGTTCTGGAATACGGGCATAAGTGATGACGTTGTCAATGCAGGAATAGATTTGCTTAGTGGCAAGCTATTTACAGTTGTATAAAACATGTTATAACTTACAAATATACACTCAAGGAGGTAGGACACGACAGTATTTCCTTACAATTGAGCAATCCGACTGGGGAAGTACCTCCGCCCTACAGAATACCGCGGCTATAATAATCTCGTGTTACGTTTTCGGCGGTATATAGGGTAGCCAGGGCTCACTGGGGATGTTTGTGCTGTCAGTAGGAAAACCAAAGGCTATTCCTGCTTTGTCTTCTACACTGACGGCATAGGAACTCTCTGTTTTTACAGAGTCGGCAGCATGACTGTGGCCCCCCTGGTGCTGCACACGTCCATAGGCCACGGTAACCACTTTCCATTAGGTGGGCTGTGTGCTTGTCTGCCTCTCAGTTGAAAAAAGATGGGTTGCACTCCGGGAGTGCCAGCTGAAGTGAAAAATTTTCTTTTTCTTCGTTATGTACATAGAAAAAGATAAAAAGAACATAGTTTACCATACCATACCATACCTATAATATAGCGCCAGTCATAGAACCTATCACTAATTTTCTGCTAATTTTCCGTCAGAAGAAATTAATAAATTGCAAAGAGAAGATAAGGACTTACAGTCGAAGCGCTTATCGCTAAGCTCGTAGCTTCTTAGCGTACCTAGCAAAATAAACACTCTGTAGCTAGGAATGTCGTATGACGTCATGTCGTCCTACAAAATCGCTGGTTACGGGTCAAAGGTCACGTGATCCTGACGCGAGTTTAACACGTGATCCTGACGCGAGCAGGTCCCGTGATCCTGACGCGAGTTGAATACGTGATCCTGACGCGAGTTTAACACTTTTTACCCATCCATCGCAGCTAAAGAAGTTTAAACTTCAAAAACTCAGGTAAGGACATCTTAGCAGTACGTACAATGAAGTAAAGCCAAGATCAATAAAGTCAGAAATACGCCTATACAGATTTCGTATTTAAATTAAAAAAAATGGTTTGGTTGTGGATATTTAAATAACAAAACCTCGCCTGCTAGTTAATGCACCTGCTAATGAATGACGTGAAGCCCTAACGCAGGTTTTTCCCTCAGGGTTGCAAAATTAGATAGTAGCAGTCACACCGTACTTAAAACCAACATCCAAATTAAAAACAGTATGTGGACTTCGGCTTCAAAGTATTGAATTTGGGGGTAACTGGAAAAATGAAATGAGAATGATCATGAATTAAGTAGAAAAAATATTTACCCATTTAATTGTACACTTATTATATTGAAAAGATCAAAATATTTAAGCAAAACACCAGTGAACACGAACTTCTTATAAATAAACCTACAAAGGAAATTATGTAGACGTACGCCCAGTTAATAAACCCCAGACGTGCTTGTTCAGCACCCTAAGGATAGCTGTCGCGTTATGCATAAACAACAAAAGTCGCGATATACTAGCAAGGCCAGATGTGGCTTGTGTTAGGAGACTTTCCAACTATCGGAAGCCACGTTTGACAATACGATTAACATTATTTTATCAAAATGACTTTTCTGGGAGAGATCGCTGACCACTAGCGGAATAAATAAACTAGCTGCTGCCCGCGGCTCCACCTGGGTGGATGTTCGGTTTTCTATACAATTTCTTTAACAGCATTACACGAGCCTGCTATTCACCATTATTTTACGATCTCTACTTACGTTGCAAGGGATATAAAAATACGAAACACGTGAGCAAGGATACGAATTACAGTTTTTTTATGAGAATAAGTAATAAAATATTGTAAATAATAAAAAATGCTTCGATCATAATAATTGCTACAATTTGACGTAACCGAAAAAAGTTTTGTTATTTTATGATAAGCTAATTTCTTTTTCTCATTATATTTTTAGAGGAGGCAGCCAGTATACCTGTTGATCAAAGAACAAGGCTTTGGTGCTTCTTTCGGGGATGTCAGATAGCCATTGCTCCCAGATAAGCCGTGTAACCCAAACCAAAAGGAGGAGACAGTAAGCAGACACCAGGCTCCGAGTTAAAAACTCGAATGCAACCGGGAACCTGGAAATAATGCTGAGCAGATGATGATCAAAATTTTAAAAGTGAAGGACAGCATATTGAAGTATATTTAATAGTAGGAGTAACGTTCTGTTATCGTAATAAAATCGTTCATTTACATCACAACGGCCAAAAAGCAAATTAATTTCATGAGTCAGACGGCTGAATAAAAGTAGATTATTATGCTCTGAGCTGACATTAAAATCACAGCGTCAAAAATCAAAGCATTACGAGAATCCTTACTAAATTTAACTCGATTATAAAAACACAGCTCAAATTCATCAAAATTACTCACAATAAACAAACAACAGTTTTGTAATTCGAGTTTTGAACGATACACGTCACAAAACACATTAGGGTCACGTAACAAAAGGAAAACAAGATCTCACCAGCGATAACGGGTTGGTGTTGCGTTCGCTATTTCGTCAAGGAAATTGCGAAAAAACATCTTAATAACATTTCTTCACTAAAAATTATAAACGCATCAGGGCCTTATTAAGCTTGACCAACCGTTCGTATTATGGTGCATTTAGACCAAACGAACAAAGAGCTAGAGCTACAACAATGGCATTCTTAATATTTAAAACCTTGTTTTCAAAGAAAGAACAACAAACGAATGTTCTGTCACTATCTATACTATTATATAATTGTAAAGTAGTCGTGTCTGTACATTGGAGATATTTAAAAAAAAATACTTGGAGTATGTTATATTAACGATACTGAACACGAAAATATATTTTTTGGAAATCCTGTCTGTTTGTCTGTTTGTCTGTTTGTCTGTTTGTTCGCGATGGACGCAAAAACTACTGAACGGATGTCGATGCGGTTTTTTTTTGTTAGAAAGGGCTTGCTCCAACTTAAAATCTTACGTTTGTTTGATCACAATCGGTTAAGTAGAACCAGAGATGTGAGCAATAATGCCGCTTTTTTACTTGAGATTATTTTTATGGTATATTTTTTATAGCTTATCATATCTAAGCAACTATGTAAATAAATAGACTTTATTTTTAGATACACAATTGTGTATACAGATTCGTATTTAATCAATAAATTAAAATTTGAGATTTTATTATTTAGTTACAAAAATACAACTAGATGGCGATCACGCATTTTTAAACAAGGTATGGTTTCGTTCACAACAGAGGTCTTTAAGAAAATATATTTTTTCATTCTATAATTTAGTTACATCAATACAACTAGATGGCGATCACGCAGTTTTGAACAAGATATAGTTTCGTGCACAACAGAATATATAAGAGCTGTCATTTCGATTCCTAAAAAATGTTTCGAATTTTCACAATTTCATTAAACATCCTGAGTCTTCTTCTTCATCCTAGCAAGCATTAATCCCAGTCGCATCCGAAGCTTTTTACCTTCGAGGCGAGGATCCGCTTTTACCAGTCTAATTGCGAGTTTAGCTGAACCTCCGAAATTTCCCGTGAATCAACTGCCACTGACCTCCACAACCCCAAGGCGACATCGAAGCATTGCATCTGGACCAATTGTTGGACTTTTGAGGCTGCCATAGCTGTTCGTATGGCAACTGAGACCGACGGCTAAACGTAATTTCCGAGGCATGACCAGACCAATGCAAATACCTATATTCATGCATACAAATATTTGCACTGAGCGGGAATCGAACACGCACCTCCTGCGTAGCAGCCGCGTTCAGTACCGCTACGCCACAGAGGCGGTCGACCCTTAACATCCTGCGTAATTCATACTAATATCATAACATAACGAGTCTGAAACTCTGTATGAAAGTTGTTAGACTGTGCTAACATTAACAGGAACCCTGTCTATCTGTCTGTTGCCTTTCACGCTTTAAACGCTGAACTGAACCGATGTTGATGAAATTTGATGCAGAATTGGATTAGAGTTTAAGAAAGGACATGGGCTAACCTTTATAGCCAATAAATAAATGTTAACGAGTTAAACCGATTAAGGACTAAGGGAACAAAAAAGAGGCACTGAAAAAAAGTAACTGATATTACAGCTGTTCTGGTAGAAGTCGGTGCATAGCCCGAGAAACCATATATAAATTAATTACATCATAGTACTTCAGGCACATTAAACAATGTTGGCACCGACTTCTAACAGTGTTTCTTGAAGTCGGTTTAACTTTATTATTATAATTTTATTTATTTTACCTTTATAGTGTCTAAGTATCTAACCGATTCATCGTTGATCATTTGCTTGGTTTGTTATTTGTTTTTATTATCAGTTTACTCAAATTATGTAAAAGCAATAGAAACAGCATCTTTGCTTACATTTTGAGGATTTCCCTAGATTTCTAGATTCTTACTCTACTCTCTTGGCCAGGTACTTCCCTTTTCAACCAAAAATAAAAATAAAATAATAAAAATCCGTTTCGCAAATTATGGCCATAACATATAACGGTTCTTCGCCTATTTAGTTCCCATAGTAGTAGAATTCTGAGAAATCCTGATACATGAATTCATATTTTGTGGTAGTGGCGATGGGTCCCTATAACTCAATTCCTGCCGGCTTTCCTTTGCATAGATGGTAGAGACGTTTAAATTTGATAAACTACATCGAGGTAAGAACTTTCTTCCACCGTCTTCCATTTAGAAAATTTTCACCCTTTGCCACTCTTCTTTATCCTAGCGTCAATCCCAGTCGCATCCGAAGCTTTACAATTGTAAAAAAAAAGAGGTCAGCTTTTTACCAGTCTAACTGCGGATTTGGCAAAACTGCGATATTTTCTGTGAAGCGACTGCCATCTGACCTCCACAACCCAAAGGTGATATAGAAGCATTGCAGCTAGACCAGTTGTTGGATTTTTGAGGACCTCAAGTACCCGTAACGACTGCCATAGATGTTTGTATGACAACCGGGATCGAGGACGGCTTAACGTGCTCTCCGAAGCATGACCAGACCAATGCAAATACCCATATTCATGCATACAAATATTTGCACTGAGCGGGGATCGAACACGCACCTCCTGCGTAGCGGCCGCGTTCACACACTTTGCCACTGTTATGGCTTTACTGGGGAACATTCTCCCTACCAGAGCCACTGAGAAAACGTACTTAAGGCTGATAAATGTCACTGCACTAATTTACACAATGTATATTGATTAATATGCACGTGCTGTAAAGTGTTATTATTAAGTTGTATTTTATCAATTGTTACAATACTGTAATTTTAATAGAGAGCGCCTAGACATTCATTTTTTGAAAACGAAACAACATGATTGCTACCACAAACAAAGTAGGCGGGTTATTTCATTTATTCATTCATTATTAGTACGTTACATTTTAGGCATACAAATACTATAAGTTACATAAATATTTTGCCACAGTTATACCAAAGACATAGAATATGTCCGCATCTGGATTATTTTTCAAAAAGGCATTCAGATATTGCACAGCTCTGTAAGTAGGGTTACTCTATACCAAAAAACGCCAAGCTGGTGGGCAAGTCCAGAGCTAATGCTGTCGCCGTCCAGCGCCACCCGTGTACCTGTCCGGCACATAGAAGTGGATACATTCACGACTCGAAGGGTTGGCCACTTTAAAATTTAAATGCAAATAATAGTACATGACGTGCGCTAACTCCCGCCTAAGTCGTAATGTATCAAGACCGGGTAAATAAATGGATGGACGGACGGGTAAATAAATGGATAGGATCTCGGCATCAAATACCGGACTTCTTCGATATGGGATCCTTCTAAAAGTATACGCTATTTAACACCATAAGAATTACAAAATTCCGTTTATCATTCAACGAATTGCGAACTTCCTTTTGAGTGAAAATTCATCAATGAACAAATCCTGATGAAATAGATAGACCCATAAGAGCTTGGGGAAAGGTATAGTGGAGTAGAAAAGAGAGACAACTGGGAAGAAACAAGGTTAGGGGCAGAGATGGGAGCAGAGAGTAGAATAAAGATGCAAGTTAGAAAGTAAAGTAAAGTGGCGAGTGTATAGGCAAGTTTTTTAAATGATTTTTGATGTTCTTGATGCTAGACAAATGTGTACATTCGTTCATATTTAGTCTTAAGCAATCAATCTTTGTATTTTGACATTTCAAAATGCTGCAATGGGGTTTGTTGCTCCACTAGCGCCTAAGAAGCGGTGGTAAATTTAGTTTTAAGCGGAATTTCACGGCAAAAGATGTAATCACGTTGCACAATTTTGCGAAATAAAGAATTTGAATTTGAAGTAGGGAGTCGAGTAGAGAGGCATTAGAGAAGTGAATGGTAGGCAGGTGGAGAGGCGAGTAGAGAGTTCAGTACAGAGTTGAGTAGAGTCGAGTAGAGTCGAGTAGAGACAGGGATGATTAGAGAGGCAAGTAGAAAGTCAAGTAAAGAGTCAAATAGAGAGGCGAGAAGAGTATCTATTAAGCTCTCAATGCTCGACTCTGCGCTAAAATTTACGATACTACGCGATAAGCGACATCCACGCGGGCGAAGCCGCGGGCAACAGCTAGTCTATAATATAAAAATGAATCGCAAAATGTGTTGGTAAGCGCATAACTCAACAACGCCTGGACCGATTTCGCTAATTCTTTCTTTAGAATATTCCTTGCAGTACGAGGATGGTTCTTACGCAGAGAAAAAATAAAAAAGTGTTAAGCCGTCACGGGAACGGGAACAGAATTCCACGCGGGCGAAGTCGCGGGCATCAGCTAGTTTATAATAAAAGAACTTGACGGAGAGCAAATAGAATGAGCACTCGCTAGTTTGGTCTAAACGCACCTTTAGCTTAAGCATTGAAGTTCAGTTAACCAATAGAAATCACGTTACGACTGTTTTTGAAATTCATTGTCAAGTAGAATAATGCGCCAGTACTTATAGTTTTTCTTTTGAGTCGTATGAAGCTATATGGCTCATCTGTTTAAATCGTATCTGGGATGTAATCATTGGGACATAGGAGCTTCTTAAATTCACACAGATCGATCAGTTGAAGCATTATGTATAAGAACCTACGGGATATTTACCATGTCCACTTGTTTCTGCGGGAATTCAAACTTTAAATATGCTAAATATCCGGTATATTCTTATAATAGTTATGAATGACCATAAATCTACTAATATAATCTACTAAAATCATAAATGATTGGAAATGAGCACATAGTTCATTAATATCGACATCCTCCGGGTGTGCCGACAGAAATTGAAAACTTATCAATATTAAACCGTCACAATCAGTCGCAAGAGATTGATGGGTCCTATGTAGGTATATGGGCCAAACTAACAAATTGGCCGTTTAGACTTTTTTATGGCAACCGCAACTTATCGATGTAATTTATAATGTGAGCTATTAGATAGAAGTATACCGACGTATGTGACGTGAGTTTAAACATACAAGGTCCAAAGAGTAGTTTGAAACTTATACGCGAAGAGGTCCCACGAGTTCTTTTTAACTTTTGGACCAATCTGCCAGTTTGCCTACGAAGTAAGTTGTCAGTTAGATAATTTGAATAATAGAGCAATCACACCGTAGTTTTATTCATTCATTGAGTAAACATAACACACTTTTATTTATTCATTGAAATAAAAATTAAATTAGCCTTAAATCTACAATTACGCACACGTATTCCATGCTTTAGGTATTTTCGTGCGAAAAAAGGAAACTGTAGCATAATACACGTATAAGGGCCAAATTTACACATTTGCCATTTTAGGGTGTTTTGAAGAAAAGTAATTTAAAAACATAGACAGCCTCCGTGGCGTGGCGGTAGTGAACGCGGCCGCTACGCAGGAGGCGCGGGTTCGATCCCCGCTCAGTGCAAATATTTGTACGCATGACTATGGGTATTTGCATTGGTCTGGGTGTTTCTATGTATAATATGTATGCATTTACAAAAAAAAAATGTATCTAAGTATGTTTATCCGCATTCTAGATTTCATAACACAAGCTAGTTAAGCTATGCTTACCATGGATCTAGATAGCGTTGTGTAAAATGTTGTGGAATATTTATTATATTATTTATTTATATATCTTAAAAGGGCCAATGTGCAATAAAAAGACCCTAATACTTGTATATATAAAGAGAATAGTCAACTTAGCAAACAAGCAAAATTTCGTAAACTTTGGTTTTATCAATAAAAAATTATAGCTAACTGAAACTTTGGAAAGTATCTCCTGTTGTCATTTTGCAATTTGGCCTCTATACATAGGACCTATCGAGGTGTTGATAACGGCAACATGAGTTTAATGGTTTTTCCCATCTTGAAAATGTTCTACTAAATATGCCAAATGCGTCTCAAGAACATTTCACTTCAAAAAGTTAACAAGTGAGCAGAGACATATCTGCAGGTGTAAAAAGGCCACATTACATGTTGATGTGCATTTGTAGAAGGGTAGAAGACATATTAAGACCATAAAATGGTGACATTTTTAATATTTAATTCATATTTCATCTGTATCATGTTCATGTTGATGATAGCGAAGTGCCGAATCGTACTTGTGCGGTATTGACTAAAATAAGATTTTGCCATTAACTCAGCGTTAATCGGAAGTTAGTATGTTTTATATACCGTTAGTTCATGAATTTAAAGCAAAATAAAGCAAAAACTACAAATTATGTTATTTATTTTTTATTTTATTCCTGTGTGGCAATTTGAGCAAAATACTGAATTGTCAAGTTTGTTTGACTGTTTCTGTAGGCTCAAATACGAAGACTTAATTATACAACAATGACAATGAAAACACCAAAATGAACGCAAAATGTGAGTCCCTACTAACATCTAATACGTCTTAGAAGTTACAGGGGGGGGGGGGGGACACATTTTACCACTTTGGAAGTGTCTCTTGCGCAAACTATTCAGTTTAGAAAAAAATGATATTAGAAACCTGAAAATCATTTTTGAAGACCTATCCATAAATACACCACACGTATGGGTTCATGAAATAAAAAAAGCGTCGGTAGCTTAGTGGTTAAGGGGTCGGCTTTGCGATCGAGAGGTCCCGGGTTCGAATCCTGGCCATAACACTACCAACGTGAACCCACTCCTAGCACAAGCAATTTAGCTTATTTGGAGGGGTTAAAGGGAATATTAGTAATTTCGATAATTTCGGCTGCTTATATTCTTTATAAAAAAAAGTCTATTGTCTTTTTTCTTTTTTGTGTGAAAATCTTAATGCGGGTCACATAATACATCTACTTACCAAGTTTCAACGGTATACTTCTTATAGTTTCGGAAAAAAGTGGCTGTGACATACGGACGGACAGACAGACAGACATGACGAATCTATAAGGGTTCCGTTTTTTTGCCATTTGGCTACGGAACCCTAAAAAGTGGCCATTTGCAATTATTAGTGAAATACCACACATGATGATCTGTAAATGAACATATATGGCCTTTTTAGACCTGCTGATCTATCTGTCATCGCCATCATATCTGTATTATGATGTCAAGCAAAAAATAATTGAGAGCCTTGACAACAAATAGATCTATAGAACATGGCTAGGAATTGGGTACTGATTTATGGTAGACAAGCGTGACGGCGTATGTAATGGCTTCCGTACTGGTACTGTGATTAATGATAGAGGGTCCCTGAGGAGTTTACTCGGAGAGCCAACAATTGTAAATAAATACAATGAAGTATGCACAAGGTTTAATTAAAGGTGGTAATTCCATAAACGGTAATTCCATTTAAAATGTTGCAAGTACAAACGCCTGTCAGGTTAACGGCCCAGTTCAGAAAAAATATGTTTCTAAAATGTATGCGATATTCGAAAACTAAAAAGTAATAATTTAAAACGAATCAAACTTAACGCATAATGCATACAAATACTACATCTACATACATTTTGGTTTGACAGAATGTACGGTATATCATTGTGTTTTAACATTTTGTTTTGATTGAATTGAAATCACGGATTTCGAAAAGGTTGTAGTACTGAATCGGGCCCCATTTTAGAAAAACGTCTGTCAGCTTATCCCTGAATGATTTCCTTCCTTATAGTTCAGAAGTTTTTCACTAACTAACTGAATTTTAATCTGGTCCTGATAAAAAATCGTGTTAAACCCAACCGGTCCTATATAAATACAAATAAGCATTAGTGGAGTATTATAAACTGCTAAACCTACGCTTCACGGTTTATTTTGCCGGCAACAGAGGTACACAAAAACAACCTTCAAGAAAAAAAAGGTTCAGATGTTTCTTATCTTCTACGTGATCGGTCAAATGGTGTTAAAGTTAAGTCTGTAGTAAGCAGATATTACCCGAAAATTGCGAAAGTAATTGGTTCACGAAATCCGCTGGGACATACTCGAAAATTTGTATCTGTTGTTATTGAACATTTTTATACAATTGTCCAAAAAAGATTTAATGTATTCAGGGTTAATATAATGTATAGCGCGATTAGATAGTCGGTAAATATTGCGATTCAATATCGTGATCGGGTTTCAATATAGGAAAGCATAACATTTGCACGTCAATCTGCAGTTGCTGGTAGATTGACAAATTAATAAATCATAAAAGATGTTAAACATATTTCGTTCATTTTCTAGACGTATTTCTTATTACTTTAGGGAATCAGACCTCTGATTTTGCATGGTCTGATTTGCGTTAGTTTAGCACCTACAACTCTGTCCTACTCCCTTACCATAAGTAAGGTTTTTGAATAAGGTATGATGAAGCTAACTAGTCTTCACCCTATAGTGTATTCTCAATTACGTCCAAAGTTCCCGCACATAAAAAAAACTATGTAATGTATAGCAACAATAGTGACGTCATTATTGCATAAGTTGCTGTTGTAGTCTAATTGATACCAAGTTTATTGCTCCATACCACTAGTCTAATATATAGTACACAAGTTATTATCATAACTGAAATTCATAGCCTTGCCTATAATATGGAAAAGAAACACAAATCAAATACAAACTATTTTCACTAAAGAATTTTTTCACTTATAGGATGGGAAACCCTGAATATATTTTTATCACGATGATAAACATAAAAATTGATGGGTCGCAACAGAATGGCCACTTGAACGTATCGTAGAAGCGACTAGCGGGGGCTAAATTGCCCCCGACCGATGGAAACTTAGCTCTTAATCTCCTTTATTTTAGAATCATGAAAATTTACCATGATCTGCGTATAAAAATACGGACGGAAGTGCTTTGTTTTGCTATGAAATTCAATAAGGCTTCGGTAATGTTTGAGAAAACTTTTTAGACGCGTTGGCCTTTTTCGTATGGCATTTTAGCATGGGAAAAACCCTTTCAATTCGCGGCTTTGTTGCCGACACCTCTTTTGACAAACTCTGACAATTGACACGTGATATGTCTATATATCTCTGCGTTCTCGGAGTGGCACTGCGTTTATAATAACTTTTATTTCATACTATCATGATACCTTTCATGCGAGCTCACCGATTTCGAGCCCTTGTCTTTAATACGTTTCATTCATTTGATTAGACGAGTGAATGCAGTTAAGATGTGGTTACTGCACAGTATGTGTTGAGTGCAGTGGTTGATTGAAAGAGAAATACCGAAATTCGAGAATGATGTAGTCTGAATAAGAATTGAAAAGGCATGGTGAGGTGATTTGAGCCCGTACAACGAATGAGAACCTGCTGCGTGAATGACTATTTGCATTTCCGAAAGATAATGTCTGAATTCTTAATTACCCACAGTGACTGCATTATTCTTATAAAAGCTACATGATGAAATATAATATACATATATTTATTTATTATTCATAAGATTTGTTTAAAAAGTAACATTACGTAATTGTACACACGTCCTCGTAAAATCAAATGAAGCTAGTTTATGCTGTTCAATGTTTTTGTATCGTGCCTAATAGCTATTTTATTCTTCTCCAATTAGGAGAATCACACTTTTGTCTACATAAAAAACATTGGTAGAGTTCATTCGTGGGCCCCATTGTATCATCATATATACATCATGCTGAGTAAACACGTCTCCTAACGATTATCATTATTAAATTGAGTGAAATACGATAAAAATATAGAATTTCATTGCTAGGCCAAGGGCATAGTTGCAGAACATAAGCTATAAACAGTGCTTAAAGAAAATAGTAACAATACCAGGACTGTACCGTTATCGTTCATTAATTCACGAAAAACAATTACTGGATTTAAATTCACTCACACATTGACAGCCTTGTGTTTGTCAGCTGATTTAATAAATACATAATTTGAATTTTAACGAGAAATTATTAAGATCCTGGACCCAACAGCGAAGACGAACGAAGACCCATTTCATATTCATGTATGATTATGGTGAAGAAATTCATTTCAACATTCTGTCATTATTTCGATCACTTTCATCTTCAAAAATTCATGCTATGTTGCCCAGTTAGATACTACTAAGCTATAGTGCTTTAGTAACCCAAACAAAACCATTGTTTACGTTCAAATTATTACGTATAATTATTTTAATTTACCATACACGGATAACCCTTAAAGTACATTAAAACACCTTTCGGTTCCTTAACGCCTTAAAAAGAATCAAACTCCGACAACTGATTACCACAACAATGTGTGGGCGTCAACACCCTCAGTCTGAGCCCAGCAAATAACAATCGTGAGCACATAATGTTGTGAGAACAACGCTGCAAAGTTATTTAGTTAAAATCTAAACCCCTTTACACAGGGAAGAATTATGGGATGTAAGTTTGTTTAACTTTTGTTGGTTAAGCTTTGTGAGGTACGAAAATATCTACCATAGAATGGACAATATAGTTCCTCTAGACAAGTGGTCATTCGTTAGTCGCCGTATCGTAGAATAAAATGCTGAATGTGTGGAATTGACATGTGTATTAACGGTTATGACAGTGGTCAACGTATGCCAATCCAATATTCTATTATATTTTACAAACGTATTTCAACCAGTCTAAAAGGGGCAGGACCACAACACAGAATAATAACACAAAGGTGAATAAGGTGGAATAATTTCTCCCTATCCGCTGTGTCTATTTTTTAAGTTGTATCAAACATTATGTACTAGATATCATCATACTTTAATAAATGAAAATACTGTACAGCAAATGAATAATATAATCCATACTAATATTATAAATGCGAAAGTAACTCTGTCTGTCTGTCTGTCTGTCTGTCTGTCTGTCTGTCTGTCTGTCTGTCTGTCTGTCTGTCTGTCTGTCTGTCTGTCTGTATGTTACGCTTTCACGCCTAAACCGCTGAACCGATCTTGATGAAATTTGGTACAGTGGTATATTAGAGCTTGAGAACGGACATAGGCTACCTTTTATCACGAGAAAGTGGGTTTAAGGGGGGGAAATAGGGGATGAAAGTTTTTATGAAAGTTTTTCATTTTTGAAGATTTCTTAATGAAATTTGGTACAGAGATAGTTTAGAGCTTGGGAACGGACATAGGCTACCTTTTATCGCGAAAAGGGGGGAAGAAGGGGGGGGACCAGGGCCTTGGGATAAAAGTTTATCGTTTTAGAAGATTTCCTGATGAAATTTGGTACAGAGATAGTTTAGAGCTTGCTAGGGCTATGGGATTAAAATTTCTCATTTTCAATGGCACAAAAAAGGCGGTGAATATGGCATAAATAGTAAGAATTTCTTTTAAGATGTCCTCATGAAATTTGGTACAAAGGTAAATTAGAGCTTCGGAACGGACATAGTCGAGTAGCGAACCAAATATAAAAGCGAGTGGAGAGGCGAGTAGAGATTGTTATAGGGACGAGTGGATAGGCGTGTAAAGATCGAAAGTCGTATAGAGTCGACTACAGGGGCGAGTAGATATGCGACTAAAGAGCCAGTGGAGAGGCGAGTATAGAATCAAATAGAATGCAGTAAAGGATTGAGTAGAGAGGCGAATTTAATGCTCAATAGCGCCGGATCAACACTAAGCGATAACCGACATCCACGCGGGCGGAGCCGCGGGCAACAGCTAGTTATAAATAAACGTATCCGGTTCCTGAAACAAAATCAACTTCTGTCTAAATCCCAATACGGCTTCCGTTCCGATCTCTCTACTAACAAAGCCGTTCTAGACTTGAAAAACCACGTTGTCGAATAAATCGATAATGGCCAGAAGGTTATAGATATATTTTTGGACCTAGCAAAAGCATTCGATACTAAATCTGTTTCTAGGCTAATTGAAAAGCTTGAACGGATTGGTATCAGAGGTCTTCAGCAGTCCCCGTTTAGAAGTTACCTTTCTAGCAGACGACAGTGTGTTAGGATTGGTGGGTGGATCAGTGACGAGCTTCGTATCTCGTACGGCTTCACCTTACAAAGGGAACTACGTTCACGTACGCCGATGATACTGCCCTAATATTGCAGGGCTCCACGTGGGGATCGGCATATGGGTGTGCGCAGGAGGGGCTTAACTTGGTCAAGGACTGGCTCACCAATCTTCTTACTTTAAACGTGGAGAAAACGTCGTATCTCAACTTTTCTCTATGCAGTCATAGTAAGCCCCGTTCTGGCAACTGTCTGATCGCTTATGGTGGTGGGTTGCCGAGGGCACTACATGTAGTTGCGTCCAGCTTAAAAGCGCCAGCTGTAATAAATATCTGGGTGTCGAGATCGACGATATCCTTTCCTTCCAACCGCATATTGACACACTTACCACCAGGTGAAGCAAGTTAATCTTCGTGTTTAGAAACCTTCGTCAAGTTGCCGATACAACAGTTCTTAGAATCGTTTTTCTAGCTCTTGGCCAGTCTCTAGTCCAGTACTGTATAGTGTCCTGGGATGGTGCTATGAAAACCCTTATGATGAGATTTGAAAAATCTCAGAGAGCTCTCTTGAAGGTTGGATGGGGGCTGCCCTGGCTTTATCCTATCAGCAACTTATATATAACCTGTAACGTCCTTTCAGTACGAAAGTTGTTCATTTTGAGCCTTATCTTGAATACCCATGCCCAGGTCCCTTACAACCCGGTTAAATTTGGCTCAGTTCGTCGTAAGCATTCGGTGTGTGAATCGACCGCTGTTAAATCCAGCTCTGCACAGCGGTGTTTTTACTTCCTGAGTGGATATGTCTACAATAAGGTTAATAAATCTCTAAATATATAATCGATTTGTAAATCAGAATGTAAAGAACAATAACCCTCTGGCTATCCAAATTAAACTATGAAGAAACTGAATCAACTATAATTTTATGGCTGACACACACACATACTCACATATAAACACTAACACACGCATACACACAAAATTTATTTATATCTTATTACTTTTCGATACCTTTACATAACCGTATTTTAATAAAACATATTTGTTGTAATTCTTACACTGCTTGATGTAATGCCCTGAGTCGGCTGTTGCCCAACTTGAAGGGCCCAGGGGCCTCCTGCAGGAGACTCTACGCGGGTGTCGTGCGGTCCATGGCCCTATATGGGTGCCCCGTGTGGGCGGACACCCTGGGGGCCAGATTCCTGCCTCTGCTCCGTACGGCGCAGAGGACGATGGCCTCCAGGGCCATCAGGGGATACCGCACGATATCCTTCGAAGCGGCGAGTCTCCTGGCCGGATCGCCACCGTGGATCCTGGAAGCGAGGGCCCTTTCGGCACTATACCAGTTCCGAAAGGAGGCGCGGGAGCGGGGATTCGATCCCGAGCCCGAGGACATTCGGGCCGAGAAATCCCGGCTCCACCAGGTCATGGTGGCCGAGTGGTAGCGACGACTTGGGCAACCACGCGCAGGGCACGCCGTGATTGCGGCGGTAAGGCCCATCATGGGGGAGTGGCTAGAGAGGCCACACGGGAGCCTCTCGTACCGTCAGACGCAGATGATAACCGGGCACGGTTACTTCGGGCGGTATCTGCATCTGATGGGTATTGAGCCAACGCCCGAGTGCCATCACTGCGACGCGAGCGTGGACTCGGGGCTGCACACGCTCACCGAGTGTCCGGCGTTTGAGACGCCGAGGCGGGAGCTTGTGCAGGCCCTGGGGGTGAGAGTGCTCACGCTCTCCACCCTGCTCGCGGCGATGGTCCGCTGCGCGGATGCGTGGGCGGCCAGCGCCTCTTTCTGCGAGCAGGTCATGCTCGCGAAGGAGACAGCAGAGCGGGCGCGGCGCGGTGAGCGAGAAAGACTCGCTGACATCGCTGCTCGCGCCCGAAGGCGGCTCGGGCGTCGGAGGGCGCTTACAGACCTCCGCCCCCCATGAGTGCGGGCCTGAGGGTGACGGGTGGAGCCACCCGTCACCCTAGCAGAAGCAGGCCACGGCGGCGGCGCGCATCGTAGGACGATGCGCGCCTCCCCACACCGGGGTTGAGTCGGGGACGGCGGGGTCCCCACCTCCCGAGGAGGGCCAGACCGAAAGGGATGGCCCTGGGTCAGCCGGGGTGCGAGGGATATGTCGCAAGACAACCTCACCTTCGGCCTAGCACCACGACCCACAGACGGCGTGCGGTTTAGTCGGTTCGAGTCCGACATAACCCACCCCTCCGGCTCCGGAGGGGCGGGTATCCGTGGGGATTTCCCGCACGTAAAAAAAAAAAAAAAAAAAACACTGCTTGATGTACTAGAATATAGTGACATAGTATCAGAGGGTTCTGGAGATCTGTCATACAGGTGTCACACCTACTACGGATTCCAGCTCTCTCAAGGTAAAATAACGTTGTATAAATTCTGTGAACTGTAATGAAAATGAGACAAAAATAAATAAATAAATTAGATTTTTGACATATATATATATATATATATATATATATATATATATATATATATATATATATATATATATATATATATAATTAATTTTACTTCCTATCTACGCCAATTTTGCCATTTTTATTACCATAATCAGACCAATAAAAGTTAAAATTATACACTTAGCTGCCACCTATATAAATTCGTTTTTTATTACTTTATTCGTCCCTTTAACATTACCGTTAACATTATTATAATTAGAGAGGTCGGGTGGATCATAAAGATTAAGTACTTTATAATTCCCTTACATTAATTTTTTAGCAACTACGATAATTTAGAAGGAACGGAGGAAAAGCGCTCTGTTTTACGACATACAATAAAATTGACATTTATTTTATGGGAAAAAAATTCAAAGAACAAGCATTCAGAAAGAAGACAAATAACTTACTAAATACAATATTCGAAAGAAACATATTGTAGAATATATTTATCACAAAATATTGTTCAAAGCTTTTAGCGAAATTATACAGGCGATAGAATAATTTAAGTAAAAAAAAAAATCTGAAAGTATTTGCTATGGTTTGATTTTTTTTACGAACGAGTCCTATTATTTGTCTGTGACGAAGGTACTCTTTTACTGGTGTTTTAATTTAAATTTCAAAGTTGGAAATGTCTAATTTAAACGCGCTTCATGCATCTTTAAGTCAGTGAATCAGTTTAAAAAATTAGTGATCGTTTAATAAAAAAATAAAGTTAAATTTTTAAACAAAGCTTGTAAGAGTAACGAGTAATCACATAAAAGAAAACTGATCCACAAAAATGTACGGCGGTTTTTATTTAACACAGAAATAATAACCTTTTTTGTTTCATTCGTGTGACACAGATTGGAAACAATTTTACTAAAATTGGACCTGGTACCTAATTCCTTAAACTAGATTTCATAAATTAACAAATATATCCATAAAATCAAAAAAAGCATTCGGTTATCACGATTATTTAACGAAAAAATCGTTGCGATTATTATTTCAATGTTCCACCTTAATCGAATATTGGGAATAAGTAGCCATAAAACTTTATTGTCTGGCTCTTTTTAAGCACACCTGTTGCAGTTCAAACCAAACATTCAACGTAATTGTTAATTCTCATCCCAATAAGTACCAAATTGTAACCAACATGAATAAGTAATACCATTTCTGCTAGAATTTTAGACATGGTTTTGTCGATAATGTCGTACCCGCCTTTTGTGTGTCGAAACACCTGTGTTAATGTATTCATTATAATTGTCATTCCCATTTCGCGTGATTGATTGTACTGTCGTGAACCGGGATTCTGAGTGACGTTGACTGTCGTTTACTGAGACCCTGTATTCGTTTGCGACGGTCGCATTTACGAGGGATGACTGTGATCGATAGGCGATTGATTAAGACACATTAGTATGCATGTTTAGGCGTTTTATGCTTAAATCACAAATGAATTGTGAGACAAGAGTATTCTTGATGTACTTTCCTAATAAGTTAAACTTTTCAGAAGAGGAGACACCTGTAACACTTGCACTTTAAAGCCAGTTTCACTCACTTGTTCTTTGGCTTTTGTTTGGTTTTCACGGAACTGACAGATATGAAACCCTAAAAGTCTAGAAGAGAGTTCCTTTTTTAATACAGGGCATAAACATTTTGACAAAAAATATGCGGTTTAACTGGAATTAATTCTTCAGTTACTTAATCTCAATTGCTTTTGTTTCGAGTAGGTTCAAGTGGATCGTTTAATGCCATGATTCGAATCCAAGACCTCTCCATCGAAAGGCCGATTACTTAACCACTAAGCTACCGACGCCTAAGGTTGGGTCGTAGTGCCTCGTCCGTATTCTTCGCACTGTTAATATAAGACCTGTGAAGAGAGAGAGAGAGAGAGAGAGAGAGAGAGAGAGAGAGAGAGAGAGAGAGAGAGAGAGAGCGTGAGAGCAAGAGTACATCGAATTAGATGATTTGTATGCTTTTTCAAGTGTTTAGAAAAAAAAATCTGCTTGGTAAAATGTAACTTCATTATTTTATTCTTTTGACATTTTTAACACTATTTTTTTAGATATTTTTTTTACTAGTCCCTAGAACATATTATGCTCTTTTTTTAATAAAAATTTCGACATTATTTGATGATTGTGTCTTAGTGTAAATATCATGAATCGCGTTTTTACACCCAGACGGTTTAGTCTACTTTATATATATTATTCTTATTTGGTGCAATTTGGTATATAGCTTAATGATAAATGTGTTCAAAAATGTTAATAACCACTGCTATCGGGCCTTAATATTTAACACAAATTCTTCACAATTTCCAGCATCAATTTGCTGTGCTACATAATTACTCTTACTTGTATTCGGGCCACTTCTGGTTCTGCAGACACAAGTCCATTACCGTATTTTAAGGTTCCGTAAAATGTTAACGGTAAAAACAATATAAAGGGTCTTTTTATATTCGGTAGCTATTGCTAGCAATCTAAGGACAGCGCCATTATGTAATTTATCTATCTATACAATTATATAATTGTAAAGTAGTCGTATCTGTACATTGGAGATATTTAAAAAAAAAATACTTGGAGTATGTTATATTAACGATACTGAACACGAAAAATTATTTTTTGGAATTCTTGTCTGTTTGTCTAATGGATTTCGATGCGTTTTTTTTTTGTTAGAAAGGGCTTGCTCAGACTTCAAATTTTACGTTGGTTTGATCGCAATCGGTTGAGTAGAACCAGAGATGTGAGCAATAATGTCACTTTTTTGCTTGAGATTATTTTTATGGTAATTTTTTTATAGCTTATCATATCTAAACAAATATGCGAATAAATAGACTTTATTTTTTCATACACAATTGTGTATATGGATTCGTATATCTTCTATTATTATTATTATTATTGTATTTTTGTTTGTATAGAACATCTCCCTTATTGTTAATAGGGGTATAGTAACAGACACACGGGTCTTAACCAAGTGTGTCAGTTAGGAAAAGAAAACAAAAGAAAATTAACATGATGTGGGTGAAGCAAGAAATTTACGAGTCAGACGGCATGTGTTGAGTAGAACGGCTTTCTGTATAAGAGTAAGGGTGAATTTAGGCATTTGTAGTGTGTTGAGGTTTGTTTGGAGGGTCTTAGGGACTACCCCAGTAGTAGATATGATGATGGGCACAATTTTGACTATTTCCACCTGCCATTGTCTTCTGATCTCAGTAGCTAAATCTATGTATTTAGCCATTTTTTCTGAGTGTGTAGTGTTAAGGTTGTGTGTGTTGCAAACTGCTATGTCGATGATGAATACGGATTTATTAATTTTATCTAGTACTGTTATGTCTGGTCTATTGTAGTGTATGGTTTTGTCTGTAATGATAGTTCGATCCCAGTATATTTTATGCGATGAGTTCTCTAAAACAGTGCTGGGTTTATATTTGTAATAAGCTGTTTTTTGTGGAATGAATGAATGTCTATATGCTAAGTTTTGGTGAATTATTGCCGCAATTTGGTCGTGCCTATGTTTGCAATCGGTTTGGACTATTGATTTACACGCACCGGTAATGTGTTGGATCGTTTCTGTATTACTTTGACATCTTCTACATAGATCAGTGGGTAAGTTTGGAATCCGGATGATGTGTTTTTGGTAGTTGCGGGTATCTATGACTTGATCCTGAATAGCAATCACAAAAGCCTCCGTTTCAGGAAACAGCTCACCTCGTCGCAGCCACTCGTTCGATGCTTCTTTGTCGACGTGTGATTGACTGAGGTCGGCGAGGTGCCTCCCATGCAGAGACTTTTGTGACCATGCATCTATTTTTTGTAGTTTGCTTAGGATTTTTGGTTCAATATTTTTGTTATCTAGGTTAAGGGGGGTTAGTTTTTTTATCAATATCTGTAACAAATTTATGGAGTTGCGATTGTTCGGCTTTAGTATGGAAATATTTGCGTAATTTGTCTACGAGGCTGTTGTGTAAGTTTTGTATATCAATAAGTCCTCTTCCTCCATTTTGGCGTAATAGCGTGAGGCGTTGAGTGCATGATCTAGGATGGTGTTTTCTGTTAGCTGTCATATGTGTGTTAATTGTGCGTTGTAGTCGGATTAAATCACTTTGGGACCAGTTTATAATCCCAAAGGAATAAGTAAGGACTGGTATTGCAAATGTGTTTATGGCTTTAATACTATTGCGTGCATTCAGTTGACTTCTTAGAATTTGATTTATTCTAACTTTGAATTTTTTGGTTAGTTCTAATTTTGCTTGCTTTTGGTGGATCTGTTTAGATTGATGGAACCCTAAGTATTTGTATGTACTGTATTCATCCATCGGTTCTATGTGTTCACCTGTGTCAAGAGTATAAGTGTTGTTTTGTGTCTTACCGCGAATAATAGAGTGAATTTTGCATTTATCTACTCCAAATTGCATTTTTATGTCTGTTGAGAATGATTGCGTTATGTCTGCTAGTTTTGTCAGTTCTGTGTTGTTAGTTGTATATACTTTAATATCGTCCATGTATAGTAAATGTGAGATAATATACTGTGAGTTATTATACTTGAGTTTAAATCCTACATTAGTGCTATTAAGAAGTTCAGATAACGGGTTAAGAGCTAAACAGAACCAGAGTGGACTGAGAGCATATCCTTGAAATATTCCTCTTTGAATTTTAATCGGTTCAGTAGTAATGGAATTGTTATTAATCAATTTCAGTTTAGTTTTCCATTCAAGCATGGTTGCACTTAAAAACGAGATCAGACTGTGATGGATTTTATAGTGTTCTAAAATGTAAATTAACCAACTATGAGGGACGGAGTCAAAGGCCTTTTTATAATCAATGTACATTGTGTGGATATTTCTATTTTTGATGAGAGCTTGTTTCATAACTATTGCATCTATTGTTAGTTGTTCTTTACATCCCTGGCTATTCTTCTTACACCCTTTTTGTTGTTCTGCAAGAATATTATGTTGTTCAAGGTGTTCGTAAATTAATTCACTAATACATCCTGTGATTATCTTATATATAGTTTGTAAGCATGTGATCGGTCTGTAATTTGCCGGCTCTTTTGGATCGGAACCTTTTGGCAGCATATAAGTGATACCTTGTGTTATGAAATTCGGCAATGTATGTGGTGACTGTATGAAACGACAAATGTGATTGTGAATGAATGGGTGTGTGCAAGAGAATTTTTTGTACCAGTAATTATGAATATTATCGGTGCCTTCCAGTTGTGTGTGCGTTTGATAACTTGTATGAATATGTCGACTGGGATGTTTTCAAACTCCATTTGGTTAATGTGTAGTGTGTTTTTTATCTCTCGTAACCATTCTGCATTAGCATTATGGTAAACAGGGTTTTCCCAGATGCCAGCCCAGAACTGATGCAAGGTTTCCGGTGATGGTGTGTGACTGACTTGAGTAGTATGAGTTTGTTGACTATGGCCTAGGGTTCTATAAAACTGTTTTTCATTGTTTATAAATGTTGCATTTTGCTACTTTCGCTTTGTGCAGTTTAAATATCTTTTGAGTCTATTGGAAGTAGCGTTTAATTTTTGTTTCAGTGTGTCTAAAAAATGTTCGGGTTCTGTGTTAGGTTCCTCATGTCGAGAGTGGGTTTTATAGCTGGTTTTAATTTTTTCTACGGTATCAAGAATTTTGCGACTTCTATTTCCTAATAAATACTGCGTTAATCTACCTATTTCTGCTCTATACTTTGATATTCTACTTTCAATTCTTTTTTTGCCAGTTCGGTTTTCTGTCTTTTTTACTCACAATTCTACTTTGATCTGTTTTAAACTTGGTACCATTACACGATGCAGCTGTAAATGCTGCAGAATATATTAAAGCGTGTAGTGAAGTAAAGTCAAGGTTTTGGTTTAGATATTTAGGGAGAATTTCACTATTCAAATATTGCACAATTTGCGCAAATCTTCGTGAAGACTTTTGCTTTGGGATGTATGGTCGTGCTTCAGGATCGGTAGTGTTAAATCGTGCAATGGGATTGTTGAATTCGGATTCTATTGCATTTGTTTCTATGTGACTTTGAATTTGGACTTGGTTATTGGAGCTACTAAGATTAGTTTGAGTGAAATTTTCTGTGAGTGTGCTGTCTATAATATCTTCGTGTGAGGAGTGATGTGTAGGCGTGATTGTGATGTTTGCTGTAAGTTCCTGCTGGTTGAGTGAATACTCTATATCATCCTGGCTTATGTTTGTATCGAGAAGACGTTGGTTATTAATATCTATTAGTTTAAGTTCTACTTCTTTTTTCAATGTATTGATTTTGCCAGTGTATGTTTTATTATTGAATATTAATCTTCTTTGGTCTGCAATCCTTTGTTCAGTGAGATGAGATAAGTTTGGGTGTCTTTCTATAAATAGTTTATGAAGCTTTTGTCGGTAGGCTGTCTTATTTGTCTCTAATTCGGTAATTTCAAGATAGCATCTAATAATATCGTCATTAATTTCCTCCGACCATCTCATTCTGCTGTTGGTAGTGGTATTTGTTTGTGTGTGTTCTAGTGGTGTATGGTTAATTATGAGTGAATTGTTAATATTTTCAAGTTGTGTGAATTTCATAACTTCTGCACTTATTTCGTGTAGTATTTGGTCAGAAAGTAATTTTGTTCTTAATATGGCTCTTCTTTGGTCTCCTAATCGTTGTCTAGTGGCTTGCATTTCTGGATATTTATTGTCAAATTCTTGGTGTAGAGATTCTAGGTAATTATTCATATTGGTTGTTTCACATTTAGTTATTATTAGGTATGTGCGCCAGATAAAGCGATTCATATCTTCAGTCCATTTCTTTCGCGCACGGATAGGGCCTACAGTGGGTGCAGGCTTATTGGCTAATGCCTCCTGCACAACAGTTGAAGACCTTGTTGTATAAGATGAATATGTGGATGATGGTGATGAAGTAAGTGAGCGTAAATAGCTATGGGTCGATGATGGTGAAGGCATATTAGAGAAAGGTGATCGATCTGATGATGAAATTGATGACGGTGATGTTGGTGTTTCGGCTGTAGCATTTTGTTCGAGAGGAACCCGCCTGCTCAGTCCCCCAGGTCCGGCTGTAGCATTTTGTTCGAGGGGAACCCGCCTGTTCAGTCCCCCGTCGCCAACGGTTCGCATACTGTAGCATCCAACGTCGGCTCCAGATGCGCCCCGGCGGCCCCCGGGTAGCGGCCGTAGATTATATCTCTTTGACTTACCTTCCATATTTTTTAAATCTCCATTAAATGGGTTTTGGGATCGTTAGTTTGGGTAGGTTATTTTATATTGGTGAGTTGTTAATACCATTAATCCAGTGCCTAGTACCCGAAGTGGGTAGGTTGTTTTATAGTGGTGAGCTGATAATACCAGTAATCCAGTGCCTAATACCCATAAGCCCCCCCACCACGTCAAGGTGATCCCCCGGGGGGGTTATTATTATTATTATTATACTATTATATAATTGTAAAGTGGTCGTGTCTGTACATTGGAGATATTTGAAAAAAGATAGTTGGAGTATGTTATATTAACGAAACTGATCACGAAAATATTTTTTTTTTTAATCTTGTCAGTTTGTCTGTTTGTCTGTTTGTTCGCGATGGACGCAAAAACTACTGAACGGATTTCGATGCGGTTTTTTTTGTTAGAAAGGGCTTGCTCAGACTTAAAATCTTACGTTTGTTTCATCTCAATCGGTGGAGTAGAACCGGAGATGTGAATAAGAATATGAGAATCTACCTCGGACTGAGGTTAACCTCAGTCCGAGGTAGATTCTCATATTTTATGAGGCAGTATAAAAATTATCTATAAGAATAATCTCAAGCAAAAAAATGTCATCTTTAAAGATAACATTTTTTTGCTTGAGATTATTCTTATAGATAATTTTTTATGCCTTATTACATCCGGGCAACTATGTAAATAAATATATTTTATCTTTATACGTAAATTATAATGAAATGATAGTTACAGGTATACAACTAGATGGCGTTAACGCGTTTATAGTAGTAGATGTATGGATGTCGTTGGACAGCTTACTTTGCCTATTTTGTTTACATTTTTTTTACCTCTGTGTATCCTCAGTAAATGTGTGATTACAAGTTCGTCCACTATATTATTGTATTTTTGGCAACTCACATACAGTGCTCGATATAACTTTGTTCTAGCGTTAACGTAGGCGCCAAAACGTCATATGTCATTGACAACGTCACGTCAGCCAGAACGCAATTTTAGGGATGAGTCAGTCGATCGACTGTGTTTTATATAACTTGAAAATGTCTCAATCAAATTACATTACTGGCGGTTTTAATCGACTTCTGAACAAGGAAGAGATTCTCAATTCGGATGCTTATATTTTTTATGTTTGTATGTTTGTATGCTCATAGCTCCAACATCTGTAGACGGATTTACAAAATTATTTTTTTGTTCAAAAGAGGATTATTCTGAAATGGTCACATTTAAATTTTGTAAAGATTTGATGATGGGTTTCAGTGATAGACTTCGCAACTCTTCAATAAATACCAGGAAATGCATACTTTCTACTTTGAGATAAATGTCTCATTTTATTTAACATGTATTGATTTAATACTATCTCATATGAGTAGCGTGGTTCATGGGCTCATCCGAAAGCGCTTTCAACAAGTCAGTTTTAAGCTAACTAATAGACTTTTATTAGAGTCAGTGCCAAGCCAAATAGGTAGAATTTCGGCGGTGCGTTAAAATCGAAAAAAAAAACCAAAGATAAATTCCACAATGTCAATATTTTGTCAAGATAAGCGTGTGCGATATGGCTCACAATCGTTTTATAATAATTTTATGAAATAAAGTACAGAAATATCTACTACTTCATTATTATGTATAGATAGATAATAAATAATAACTCCACTTAAAATCATGCTACCTACATTTTCATTTATCGATTAATGATTTATTTAATCGATCGATTTTATTAATTTAAACTTTTATGCAATCACTACTTGCATCTGTCTAAAATACAATAACATAATGGTGGTTATAATTTCTTTAGTATCTTCATTGTTGCCACTGTTTCTTTTTTTCTAATTTATAAATTCTATTGATCTCTCTTGAACTGCTCAAAAATTTAAAACATAAACAATGGCACCTAAAAAGCATTCTTTAGGTATATCTTCGCGTGACGCCAAAAGAATGCGTTTGCAAAGAGAAACGGAGAGTCAATCCCAAAATGAAGAGCGCTTGAGTTCTCAAAGGCAACGCCAGGCAATTGGCAGATCTTTAGAGACACAGGAAGAATTTGCTGCACGCTTGAGTAGGGATCGTATATATCATGCGCTGTCGAGAGATTCAGAGCCTTCTACATCGAGGGTGACTCGGCTGACTGCTCAACAAGATCGCCAACGTCGCCTTGTGGATACTGAGAGTTGCACACAACGCACAGCACGTTTGGCGAGTGATCGTGAGAGACATGCTGTACTAAGAGTGGAGGAAACTCTATTTGAGCGTGAATTACGACTCAGCTCTCAGCGTACTAGACAACAAATGCTTAGATCTTTGGAAACTAACACACAACGCGCTGCACGTTTGACGAGTGATCGTGAGAGACACGCGGAATCTCGATCGGCAGAAAATAACCAACAACACGAGGCTCGCCTTCACTCTCAACGAGTGAATCAAACTGTAGCCAGAGCCTCTGAATCTTATGATACGCAACAAATGCGTCACCAACTTGACAGAGAACGCCATGCATTTCAACGTTCTTCAGAATGTCACGATCAGCACGAACTGCGGCTAGAAATTGCTAGAAACTTCTATGCTGAATCACGCTTCCTGTCGCAGACTAGCGCCCTTGCTGATCGTCATAAGATAGAAGAAGTGCGGCGCGCGCAATCTCCTGACTCTCGGGCTGAGCGGCTGACGCAATATCAGTTGAGACATTCAGTATCACGGATATTGACGCAGGCCGTCGAGTTTTCTCCGGCGTACGATGATATATACCAAATACCTCGGCCGTGGAATGATCAGTACCTGAGCGCCTTCTAATTTGAATTATGTAGACTATGCTCAAATTGGACGCATGAGCGATGTGTGCGATTATTGTAGAGCACTTAAGTGGAGGGGGGAGCCAAAAGGTTTATGCTGCTCAGCAGGAAAAGTTAGGTTGGAGGTACTTGAAGACCCAGGTGAGCCTCTAAAATCCCTGTTAACGGGAGGACATCCCCAATCCAGGTTATTTTTGTCTGCCGTGCGATGGTATAACGGGGCATTCCAAATGACGTCATTTGGCGGTAAAGAGATCAGGGAGGGCCATTTCATGCCCTGTTTTAAAGTCCAAGGGCAGGTATACCATCGCGTAGGGTCCCTACTTCCTATGGAAGAACAATCAGCTAAATTTCTGCAGATTTATTTCATCACAGATTACCAGGCACAGGTAGATGCACGAATGGCTAATACCACCTTAGATCGAACTGTAGTAATAGAGCTGCAAACCTTATTGCATCGTAACAATCGTTATGTTTGCGATTTTAAGGCCGCTTTAGAATCGATTCCCGTTGACAGCAGCAAAACTATAAAGTAGTGATAAACGCAGATCGTAGGCCTGCTAATGAACACAGACGTCGCTACAACGAACCTATGGCAAACAAAGTTGCCGTTGTTATGGTAGACGAGGAGTGCGGCTCGCGCGACATTGTGTTACGGACGCGCAGTGATCAGTTGCAGTGCATCCGGGAAACAAATCGCGCCTACGATGCTTTACAGTACCCCTTAATGTTTTCTCACGGTAAAGATGGCTATCATTTTGAACTGCGTAACATCAATACATCAACGGGTCAGCCAACTGCTAAAAAAACTTCTGCGCTGCAATTTTATGCATATCGTCTTATGGTTCGAGATAGTACACAAAATTATTTGCTCTTCTTTAGGCAACTTTTGAACCAATATATTGTGGACATGTATGCCAAAATTGAAGCTGAGCGTCTACTGTATATCAGAACCAACCAAATTCGACTCCGGTCTGAGAGTTACATTCACCTACAAGACGCTCTAGGACAAGACGAAGGACTCGAAAATCTTGGTCGACTGGTAATTTTACCATCTTCTTTTACGGGTAGTCCACGGTATCTGCATCAACGTACCCAAGATGCTTTCGTATATGTGCGAAAATACGGACGTCCTGACTTATTTATAACGGTCACTACAAATCCGAAGTGGAAAGAAATTACTGACGAGATTTTTCCAGGGCAAGTATCTCATGATAGACACAATATTGTTTCATCTGAAATTGAAAAAGCTCATTGACCTTCTCATCAAAGACAAGGCATTCGGTCCAGTGCAATGCCATATGTATACAGTCGAATGGCAGAAACGGGGCTTACCTCACGCTCATATTTTGTTGTGGTTGGTAAATAAGATTAGACCAAATCAGATGGACCATGTGATTTGCGCCGAGTTTCCCAATGTAGATAACGATTATGCACTCTATGAAATTGTCAAGAGCCATATGGTTCATGGCCCATGCGGAGAGCTAAACCGTCAATCACCGTGCATGAGAGATGGAAAATGTACAAAGAGGTTCCCCAAGCGACTGACAGCGGAGACTATCACTGGAGATGACGGCTATCCTATGTACCGGCGCAGAAGCGTGGCTGACGGTGGACATACTGCAACGTTAGGATTTCGTGGACAAACCATCACTGTGGACAATAGGTGGGTAGTCCCATATTCTCCTGTCCTTTCGCGTGCTTTAAAAACGCATATTAATGTTGAATATTGTGGGAGCATAGAATCAATTAAATACCTATGCAAATATGTGAACAAGGGCAGTGACCAAGCTACGTTTGCCGTGCATAACGAAAGAGACGAGGTGATGCGGTACCAGTCTGGGAGATATGTTAGTACTTCTGAAGCAGTGTGGCGTATACAGGGCTATTCCATACACGAACGATTCCCCCCCGTTTTACATTTGTTCACCTTGAAAATGGACAGCGTATATACTTTGATATTTCAAATGTTCATGAGCGCGTGGATAATCATAGAAACACGACCCTTACAGCGTTCTTGCAGCTGTGCGGACAAGATCCGTTTGCAAAAACATTACTGTATGAGGAGGTCCCTGCCTACTATACGTTTGACAAGCAAAGGGGAGTTTTTAATCGAAGACGACGAGGCTCTCCAGTGCCTGATCATCCTGGTATCTTCAAAGAAAACTCCCTGGGCCGTGTATTTACCGTACACCCAAACAATAGTGAGTGTTTTTATCTCCGCCTACTGTTACACACAGTGCGTGGACCTACTTCTTTTGCCAATTTGAGGTGATTTGAAGGTATTGAGCACCCTACGTTTCAAGCAGCATGCGCATCTCGCAATTTATTGGAGAATGACCAGCATTGGGAGCAAACTTTGGAAGAAGCGTGTGTCAACCAAAGTGCTCCAATGTTGCGTCAATTATTCGCTGTGTTATTGGTATTTTGCAATATAACCAATGCTAACCATTTATGGGAAAAGTACCGTGTTTCTCTAGCAGACGATTTATTATACGCCTTGAGGGAAAGAGTGCAAGCAGCAGATGTTAATGGCTATCGACCAGAAATTGAGAACAGCTGTCTGCTGATGATTCAGGACATTGTGTATTCCAATCGAGGACATCCCTCGCTCATTATGGTTTGCCGTTTCCGCGTACACCCGCCAACACCATAACGAACCGTGAATATGCCATGGAAACGAGCTACGATGCCAGCAGCCTCGCATATCTTGCAGAACAAGATGAGCACAAACTAACACCGCAACAACGCCAGATTTATAAGGAAATTTTAGCAAGTATTTCCTCCAACGAAGGCAAAATATTTTTTTTGGATGCACCGGGTGGAACTGGTAAGTCATTTCTCATAAATCTGGTGCTTAACAAAGTACGCAGCGAAGGTGCGATTGCCTTGGCGGTTGCGTCATCTGGCATTGCAGCAACGTTACTGCCTGGGGGGAAAACGGCACATTCGTGTTTTAAAATTCCCATTAATTTGGAAAATACAGAAAACCCAGTCTGCGACATATCACGAGGAAGCAATAAGGCATCTGTTATTGGAGATTGCGTGTTGATTGTATGGGACGAGTGCACGATGGCTCATAAAAAATCAGTTGAGGCTGTCGATCAGACGCTGCGTGGTGAAAGAATAATGGGTGGTGTCACACTCTTTTTTTTTCCGGGGATTATCGCCAGACCCTCCCCGTTGTCCCTAGAGGGACTCGTGCAGACGAATTTAACGCGTGCCTTAAGCGATCTCTATTATGGTCCACGGTACATCGCTATTCGTTGAGGCAAAACATGCGTGCTATTCTAGGAGGTGATTCGCAAGCCCAAGAGTTTTCCGACACTCTACTGTTGGTCGGCGAGGGTACCATTGCGGAAATAGATGGGAATATATTACTACGGTCCTCATTATGCATTACATTACCATCAATAGAGTCCCTCATTGCTAATATATACCCGGACGTCATAAATATAAATAGTAGGGAAAACTCCTGGTTTCACGAGAGAGCCATCCTCGCCCCTCGAAACGACTCAGTACTTCCCATCAATAATAAGGTTCTTGAATTGTTTGAAGCACCCTCAATGTGCTACTTAGCCATCAACTCCGTAATGGACCACGATGACGCCACCCAATATCCTACAACGCGTCTGGGCTCCCTGCGCACGAGATTAAATTAAAGGTTGGGGCCCCAATTATGCTCATGCGGAACATGAGCCCTCCCAAGTTGTGCAACGGCACCCGACTGCGCGTTACACACCTGCAGCCAAGTGTCATTGAGGCCACTATTTTAACTGGTTGTGGCCGAGGGGAAGAGGTATTTATTCCTCGAATACCCATTATTCCATCGCACTTCCCCTTCAGTTTTAAACGCCTGCAGTTTCCCGTGTCGGTTTGTTTTGCAATGACCATAAATAAGGCGCAAGGCCAGACACTGGGTACTGTGGGTGTCGATTTAAGTACGCCGTGCTTCTCACACGGCCAGCTATACGTAGCGTGCTCTAGAGTGAGCGGTTGTTCTCGCCTCTATATCTGTGCCCCCGACAACAGAACTGCCAACGTTGTTTACAGGGAAGCACTCACGTAGGCAACTTGCACCCTTCTAATGTCGAGTCGACGGTAACCAGCGCACTTGGGAAACACAGACGTAACTCAATCATAGCAACACAACAGAGTGATATAAATAGGGTTGTACAATGGAGCCATGACAACGAGCTCTTTTTAAATGCAGCGAAGTGCTCCATTCTCACATTCACTCCGCCTCAAAACCAGTACCACATGGAGGTAAAAGATCTGGGCTTTCACTTTGCGGCTGATCTCAACCTAGAAATGTGTTGCGACAGGCTAATCTGTTTACAAACATTGGTGCATTGAAAGCTCTGTTTGAGGTTCGCGCTAGGAGCCATCTGCAGGGTAACTCTGCTATCTGATCCCCACATGAGGATAGGTATAACGTAATGCTGGAACGTATCCAGAACAAATTTGTTCGGTTCCTATACCTAAAGATATATGGGGTATACCCAGGATATCCGTTATTGTATCCTACTTTGTTTGTTCTGGGTATGGTGGGTTATTATAGACTTGAGGTGAGACGAGAAGTGACGCTAGCCATATATGTATTGAAAGTCTTGAGGGGGCTAATAGATAATCATGCAATACTGCAGACGACCTCTCTATGTGTCCCTGACGAGTACATAGGACGTTGGAGGAAACCGCCACTATTCTCGGTGCCGTGAGCACGTACCAACCTCCTACAGCTAGCGCCGCTGACGCGAGCGTTGCGTGTGCTCAAAGCGGTAGACTTATTTTTATATCTTAAAGGGTAGATTTGTTTTCTTGTGCGCGTAGTGAATTCACGGAGGCCATGTTTACTCAGTAGTGTGTTTCTAATTAGTTAAGTTTTATTGTTATTGTAAGCTATTATTT
Organism: Eilema caniola; assembly: GCA_949126895.1. NCBI lineage: Eukaryota > Metazoa > Arthropoda > Insecta > Lepidoptera > Erebidae > Eilema > Eilema caniola. The sequence continues at coordinate 5,116,375 of OX421460.1, read as the reverse complement.
ATTATTTTGTTTCTTTCTGCCATTTTGTTAAGAAATTCTGTAATTATGGTTGTAAGTATGTGAATAAATAAATAAATAAATGATTGATTTTAGTAGCTGTAACCGACATTTACGCGGGCGAAGCCGCGGGCAAAAGCTAGTAATCAATAAATTAAAGATTGTAATTTTTTAATTTAGTTACAAAAATACAACTAGATGGCGATCACGCAATTACAACAGAGCATATAAGAACTGTCATTTTCTTATTATTATTATGTCTCACGTTACGTTATTTATTTAAAATTGCCTTAAATTTAATATCATGGGTCTTCTTCAGCCGCGTGGTCCCCGGCAGAGTAGAATTTGGGCAACCCCATCTCTTCCCACGCGGTGTCGTACAAGGCGACTAAGGGATATAGGACTAATTCATTAGACCGCAAATTCATGGCTCGAGTCAACAATAGTGCCCGAAATACGACAGTAGGCTCACTCCCTATAACCAGGAACCAGGTCCGCTTTTTCCAGTCTAACAGCGGATTTGGGTGAATCTCCACAACTCAAAGGCGATATCGAAGCATTGCAACTAGACCAGTTGCTGGAATTTTGAGGGCTTCAACTACCCGTAACGACTGCCGTAGCTGTTCGTATGGCAACTGAGACCGATGGCTTAACGTGCATTTCGCGGCACGACCAGACTAATTTAAATACCCATATTCATGCATACAAAGATTTGCACTGAGCGGGAATCGAACACGCGCCTCTTGCGTTACAGCCGCGTTCAGTACCGATACGCCACAGATCCTTAACGTCCTGGGTAATTCATACTAATATCATAACATAACGAGTCTGTAACTCTGTATGAAAGCTCGTTAGACTGTGCTAACATTATAAATGTGAAAGGAACCCTGTCTATCTGTCTGTTGCCTTTCACGCCTAAAACGTTGAACTGAACCAATCTTGATGAAATTTGATGCAGAATTGGAATAGAGTTTAAGAACGGACATGGACTAACCTTTATAGCCAATAAATAAATGTTTAACGAGTCAAGCCGACAAAGAGAACAAAAAAGAGGCACTGAAAAAAAAGTTACTGATATTACAGCTATTCTGTTAGAAGACGGTACATAGCCCGATAAAGCATATTTAAATTGATTACATTATAGTACTTCAGGCACATTCAACAAAGTTGGCACTGACTTCTAAGAGTGTCTCTTGAAGTCGGTTTATAGTGAGTTGTAAGTATGTATCTAACGGATCCATCGTTGATCATTAGCTTAGTTTTTATTTATTATTACTATTACTCACGTGTAAATTAATATTTATTACTATTACTCACGTGCCTCGACGGTCGATACACCTTACACTTATGCGCTCCTGGTAGCCACACTGATTTATTATTATATTAATTTGAATAAATTTAAATTTAAAAATTAAAATTAGGTCTCCTTGAAGCACGTCTGCACTATACAGAGGTCCGGGGGGAAGGTCATACAGAGGTCCGGGGGGAAGGTCCAAGGTATGCTAAAAAGCTTCGTAGCTTAGCGGTAAGCGCTTCGACTGTAAGTCCTTATAGTTTCAGATAGTACCGTGTTCGAACCTGAGCTTCTGACAGTTTTTGTGATTATTTTTTTTCTTTTTGTAATTTATTACTTTTTGTGATTTTTTTTTTGTGATTCATTAATTTTTTCTGTCAGAAAAATAGTGATAGGTTCTATGATTGGCACTATAATATAGGTATGGTACAGTATGGTATGGTATGTTATTTTATCTTTTTCTCTGTATATAGATAGCGAAGAATAAAAGAAAGAAAAAGTTTTCACTTCAGCCGGCACTACCGGAGTGCAACCCGTCTTTTATTTAATATTCTTTTGATGATCTTGATACTAGACAAATGTACATTCACTCTTTGTATATTGACATTTCAAAATACTGCAATGGAGTTTGTTGCTGCAGTAGCACCTAGGAAGCCGTGGTATACTTAGTATTAAGCAATATTTGACGGCTAAAGATGTAATCACGTTGCAAAATTTTGAAAAATAAAGAATTTGATAATGATGTAGGGAGTCGAGTAGAGACGCTATTAGAGAAGTGGAGGCAGTGAAGAGAGGCAGGTGGAGAGGCAAGTAAAGAGTTCAGTAGAGTCGAGTAGAGAGTAAAACAGGGATGATTAGAGGATCGAGTAGACAGGCAAGTAGAAAGTCGAGTGAAGAGTCAAATAGAGAGGCGAGAAGAGTAAGTATGTATTAAGCTCTCAATGCTCGACTCTGTGCTAAAATTTACGACACTATGCGATAAGCGACATCCACGCGGGCGGAGCTGCGGGCAAAAGCTAGTTAAGAATATTATTGGCCATTTATCAACATATGAAATGCATATAATACACAGAATAGTAGAATAAATGAAATAAACTATAATTTCTAAATTGAGAACGCGTCTTGATCGGCCATAGACTAAAAGTGGTTAATTTTTTATTTGTCGCGGACTAAATGGGGAATTTCATGTTTTTACAGAGGAAACAAAATCTATTAGTTAATTGAGTAAAAGGTTATTGATAGTTATTAATCACGTACAAGATTATCCATTTAACTATGTGGTTGCATGAAATGAGCAAGTAATAGGTAGGTATATCGACACGACCTTCTTGGTATCGAAACTTTTTTTAAACAAAGCAATTTATCCTATAAAATTAAAAAATCTATAACTCACTTGAATTTTATAGACTTGAAAAAGACAGTTTTAAACACGGGTCATTATGTGCCTAATTTCTATGAAATGAGAGCTCCTTTATGAGTAAGATGGTTGAAAAGCTTTTAACTGAACCGGTGTAAATGGTCAAACCACAGAACCAATGTTTGAATTGCGTGTATGGAAGGTATCAATGTTTATGCGATTGACTTAGTATTCAGACATTTAGATTTTAGCCAAACATGCTAGTAATTTTATTTTGCATCGGCAACGCAATAAATACACACCTTTAATATCTTTTCCATTTATTGTTATTTCATTAAAAAAATATGTACAATTATTTTTGTGATTCTTTTTTTCTAATCTTATTCAACACGACATGACCTTATTGTTGTTTGTTTTTGACAGTCTTTTTTTCTCCCGAATGGTGTAGTCCACTTAAAGCACCTAAGCAAATAGCACCTGAACAAATAACACGACCCTACCCTTGTTCACGAACAGCACCTATCAAATTTTAGGCAAATGCTTTTCATGGATACAAAAAAAGAATAGTAAAACCAATGATTCCGTGAAATAATAAAAACAGAAAATGCGATTGTCACTGTTAAATGTATAATGCAACAACGATTTGACATTATTGAAGGGAATGTGGCGGCTTCCTTCAGTTCACAGAATTTTAATATCCTTATTTTGAAATGTAATCTGCGTATACTGCTGACAATTCACTATGTCTCTTTAAATTGTACATGCTTACGTGGACAGGCTGTACTTAATATGGAATTATGTCTCTCTATCGAAAATTTTGACGAATTGCGTAGGTATTGAATATTTTATTGGAGTAGAAGCCTAGTTTTTTAATAATACTTTACGTTCTCAATCATTAACATATAGACACGCTCAGGTTGTGGAATGAACTTCCTGCTGTGGTTTTCTCAAGCGACTACAATATGGGGTTCTTCAAGAAGGGCACTAGAAGGTTTCTTGTGGTGTTGTATACGTCCATAGGCCACGGTAACCACTTTCCACAGGTGGGAGGTGTGCTTGTCTACCATCTAATTGGTACAAAAAAGACATACCTATCAGTAGTTATAGCGTTATATCAACGCATAACACGATCATCATATAATTTATCATTAACCGTGAATATGTATATCAACCAAAACTTATTTGTATGTTATTTGTATAAATTTGGATTAAAAAGATATATTTCGCCGTAAGCATTAGCACTCCAATACACTTAACGGACCTCACTGTATAAAATCTCACTCATAATAAAAATAAACGAAATGACATCATTAGATCACAAAAATATGGCGGAAAAAGACCAACATTGGCGAACATCACAAACAGTGTAAATAGCATCGTTAACTGAGAAATATGAAGTTATGTTGTTATACAGTTTGAAAAAACACATGTAGGTATGTTAGATCACAAAAGTATTCGCTGAGTTTGTTTCCAGCGTTATGTTAGTAAGCGACTGCGTTGTGTACCAGTGTTGAACATAGTCCAGTTGCTATCTTTTTTTATGCATTTTATAAGTACCATTTTAGTTTGTACAAAATATATTAATTACAAGTCGATTTGAACGGTCACCGTAGCTTCCGGCCCGACTCATATAAAATATTGATCTCGTTTAACCGGCGATTAGTCGCGATTGGTCGAAAAGACCCAGAACTCCAGTTTTTGGGCCATAACTGCTTTATTATTGGTTCAATCGTGTTATCGCGCTAAGTAACTTATATACATACCGCCTCAGCCAGTTCCCGTGAGATATTTGGACAGTAAGGGCATTTAAAGTGTGTATAGGTCATGTCGTTACTTGACGTGACAGGATGTCGACGTTAATTTGAAGTGATTTTGTAAATTCTACATGGTAGGAATCAGTAGTGATCTCTAGAATTCTGCGATTTATTTTACTTTTTTCTCCATTTCGTCTTCTTTCTATTTCATTTATAAATAATCCCTAATTTTCATTCAGTTATTTAAAATTATACATTTAAAATCTGGATCTGGGTCTTAAAAAGAGGCGCGACTACTGGCGGGTTAACATTCCAAGAATTTTTAGAAGCATTTTTTAATGTACGGTCTATTCTCGGGGTATAAATTGTTTTGTTCCTTACAAGCAGTCTAGTAGCTGTCTGCTGTAGTATACTGTCTGTCTACGCCACAGTTATTAACATGCTGCGAGCTTATTTTAATGAGGTTGCATGAGAAAATACGTAGCAAGTACATTCGTAGCAGAGTTGTACAACTCACGTAGCTCTCTTGTAGCGTAAAGCCCTTACGTGCAACATGGAATTTCAACATCAGACGTGTCTTATAACTAACAAGGCATAATGGAATTACAGACGCAAGGAAGCGCAAACTGTTGTTTATAATAAATACGGTGTGTGCATGTATTGTGTGTACGTAATTGTTTTCTGCCTAAGCGGCTTTAACAATTTTCTCACATTTTTGTTGGTACCTTTGGATAAAAGTACTTTAATTTTAGCTTAACTCATCTATCTCTTACAATAATACGTTAGCGTAACGCTCATAACTCAAAAACTACCCAACCAATTTTCATCGGGTCTTTTTTAAACGAAAGCTTAGGGTCCCAAGGGGTACAGAAAAATAGGACATCAAAAACAAACGGCGGAGCCGCGGAAAAAAGCTAGTAGATGTCATAAAAGTACAGAATGTGAAACAGAATGTGAAAATGTCCACGAATAAAGATATTATTTCATAGAAAAAATAGTTACCACCATTATTTTCAGCACTTCCCTCCGTATATGATTTATGATTCCACTCTGCATTTAAATGCTGATGAACCTTCATAACACATTTTGCTAATTTCAGTCATCTAAAAATATCCAACGTTAGTACTTTTGATGATTCTTTATTCTGCTCACTATTATCACTAGTTATTGAATTTCCTGATAAACACTACTTAAAATAATAGGTGAATCTGAGACTTTTTAGTTTCATCACATTTTGGACAGTTTTATGCAATTTCCCACATTACGAATCTCACTTTCTTTGTCATTTCCACCCTATTTCTCTTAAAATCCTTGAAAATTTTAATAATGCAATACAAGCTCCATAACGTACTTATACTTTATAACAAGGATTAAAATAGCATGTATTTAACTTACATATGATGTTATGAAAGTGTCGTTAAATTAACTTGCCGCGCAAGCGAAAATAAGCTTTAGAGTATCTGATTTAAGAATTCCTCGACTGTTCTACTGTTCGCATAAATTTTCGCGAGTCTCAGAGTGAAATAATCGCATTCCTGCTTCATTTGCTGTCTTCCGTCTCGTAATTTGCTATCTCCGTGAAATCACTCTTTGATTTGATTCAAGTAGGATTTTAAGGATAACCGCACACACTTGATAATACTGCTACTAACAAAACATTACATCGATAATGTTGTATTGTATATCAATCAATAAGTAATAGGGGACTCCACGCACACGAGAATATTGAGAATATGAATTTCACCATCAATTTTATTGAATACTAGCTGACTAGCCTCGGCTTCGCACGTGGCATACTTAGTTCAAATAAACTCATGACGTTGTATATTTATGACCTTATGGCCAATTAAAGCTAATTTTAGGAATTTGTTGTACATTAGATGTAATAAGAGAATTTGATCTTACAGTTTAATTATTTAAGGGTAATTGAAACGTTATTTGTGTTAGGAAATAATAATTTAATTTGTGAGATTACATTACAAACTGAAGGGTTCTGTACCTTTGAAATTAAATATATCTCTAGGTTGCCTGTAACAGATCGCCGCAGAGCTATAAGGCCGCCATATGTACATACCACATTGTATCTCATTAATTGTTGTTTTATATACTTGGTGTATAATAAAGACGTACTTATTGCTATATTATTCTCCTAATTCATTTTAAAAACCTAATAAATTTTATTTTTAAATACATTTAAAAAACACCCATTTGAAACTATAATAAAATAGTGCTCCACTGGTATCGGATACAGGGAGCAAGCGACCGGTGGGTAGGGCTCCAGAGAAAGGAACTTCCTCATAATGCGCGCCGTGTCAAGGAGCACTGGCTTGTGCATCTGGCCCTTGACCCAACCATCTAACCTGAGCCTCTTCAGGTATTGGTCGAGGCTCTTTGCTATTAGTCCGTGGACTGACACGACTATCGGTACAATGATTGCTGAGTCAACATTCTACATGTCTACAACCTCTTGAGCCTTCCAATTAGACTACGATGGACCGTACAATCTACATCAGTGGCATCTGTATAAATATCTTATTAATATTCCCTCTTTATTCCTTTTACATATGAATTATTTTTAAGAAATATTGCTTCACGGAGGTAAGTCACGATGGTATTTCCGTCCGTCTGGGGTAGTACCTCAGCCCTACAGAATACCGCGGCCTTAATAACCTAGTGTTGTGTTCCCGGCGGTTAGTAGGGTAGCCAGAACTCACTGGAGAGTTTTTATGCTGTCAGTGGGAAGACCAAAGTCTAATCCTGCTTTATCTTCTACGCTGACGGCACAAAAAACTCTGTGATTACAGGGTCGGTAGCACAAGTGTGACTCCTGGTGTTGCACACGTCTATAGGCCACGGGAACCACTTTCCATCATCATGTATGTCTTGTCTGCCATTTCGGTGGTATAAAAAAAAGAAAAAACCAAGCTACCGGTGGCTAGGGCTTCAGGAAGAGGAACTTCCTCACAATGCGTTCCGTGTCGAGGAGTATCTACCACCTACCGAACTGTCTAACGCGAGCCTCTTGAGATGTTGGTCCAGGTTCTTAGGAATCAGTCTGTAAACCGACACTACTATCAGAACAGTTATATTTGGCAAGAGCGAGCGGCGTAAGTCTGTGGTCAACTGCCACTACAGCTCAATTCACATCCACATTCACCTTGAGAAAATGTTCTCTAAGGTTGCATATCTCGCCGTTGTGTAGTCTAACGTTTAAAAAACCACAACCTCCAAAGTGCCGCGGGATATACAACCTCATTACAGAGGAACGTGCATGATGCAGTTTGAGCCGAAAAAGCGAGATAATGTTACTTTTCTAAATTAGACTGTAGTTATTACAGTAATATTTTTCACAAAACTTTATTCTCTTATCTCGAGAATAGGTTAGGTTGCAAGAATGGGACCAAATTGCACTTCAACTATATTTTTAGCCGCATATCTGCCTACATATATCTTGAACCCAATATGTGCTCTATATGTGCAGTATGCAGTGTCTTATAAAGGTGGATAGCATGTGATGCTACGACCGGTGGAAGTCCACCGCCGGTAGTCAATTCACCAATTATAGATTATATCTAAAAATTCCACGCGCGCCAGGCCCCTCATTTCTCTCGCCGTTTATGTTCAAGATAATTGGCAGGAACTATACCTGTAAAATTGTATGTAATACATTACATACAATTTCACTATCGCTAACACCGTTTTCTGGAACTTTTCACCAAGTTTCACAATTGCTAGACTCACCCAAACACAAACTTTGGCACCATATGGAGATAAATACATTTTTTCACGTTCTTCACAAAGTTTTTTCACTATGAAGGCTATGAAAAGTTTCACGATATATCTTCGGTTTTTATTTTCTGTTTCTTATTATAAAAGAATGTATTTGTTAGCAGAACCTTGATTTGTGTTTTTGTTTATTATTGTTAGTTTTGTTTTTAAGTGTTTTCACACACCTCGCCAACAATAATAGGTTGGGATCGCCAACGTTAATAGCCAAGGCTGATTGGAAGCTCAAGTTGGAATATACTTTCTGAGAGATACCTGCTCCTCTAGATTAGTGGTAATTAGTTAGTGGAATAGAACTAGAGTAATTAATGTACGGGATATACATATGTTTAGGACTGTCATAAAAGTCAAAATATATGTCCGTCCCATACCTACATTGACTATTCCATTGTATTCCTTGATTGTACCATCCATTTAGAGGGGCAGGTTCCCCGGCAACACAGATAAATGTGACAAAACATCATAGTATGGTCGGTTAGCTGCTTTCTTTTTCTATTTTTGGCCAAGAGCGTATGGTTTTTTGGTCGATTCGTGTCTGACATCCTCAATGCATTGTTTTTCACTGGTGCAATGACAATAATGCTTGATACTACAGTGAGATGCAAAAAAGATTCTGTGTTTCGCCAGCAAATAGTGTTATAGCTATTTAAATTGCAGAAGAGTGACATCTTATCCTGAATTTATTTACTGTAAATACTCAAAGGGGTTGGCAGAGGTGTATTAACACTAACGTTTCGTCAACTTTGATTTTCCGTCCCACGTAATAGGGGGCAAGCCTATTGTCGTCTAACTGGCACTTTATCTTGGGATGTATGTTTACTGTCGGATGTTTACGATACCCACAGGAAGAGCTGGAGTGGCCATATTCTTGTCCACTGGGAACAAACACGGGATCTAATGAATTCTAACAATTGTTTCCATTCATTAATATTGACTGCTTTATTTCAATAAGAAACTCTTTATGAAAGAGGGATCTTCTCACAATTAACGTTAAAAAATATCAAAGAACGAGCAGTGTCTATGAGAAAATAAACACCATGTTTTTATTTTATTTTCTTATGAAAATACAAATGACATTTCGGCCCTTTGTATTGGCCGTTCCAGAGAAAATTATATGGGTACCTTCGCATTCCAATGAGGAAAATGGAACAAAAGTTTAATTTACAAAATTTGTTCTCATCGAGAAAGACCTTGTTAAGAATGCTCTTTTAAAATTAATTTTAGACTTTGTGAGTAAATTTTTATTCATTTTTAGGGTTCCGTAGCCAAATGGCATAAAACCAACCCTTAGGGATTCATCATGTCTGTCAGTGTGTCTGTCCGCCCGCTCTTTTTCCGAAACTATAAGAACTATGCAGTTGAAACTTGGTAAGTAGATGTATTCTGTGAACGGCATTAGGATTTTGATTAAGAGTGCGAGTCTTACTCGCCCATGAAGAGTTCCATAGCAGCAAGTAACATAATACAAAAGTTCTTGTCGTCCGTTGTAACTTTGATCGATGTTGATTGAATGAAAGGTAAATTTCGGTTTACGCTTTATGACGTATTAAAAAAAGCTACTTAGAACTAATTTTCAATTTCCGGCGAATGTATACATTTTTTTTTGTTTTATCATTCTCTTATCTTAGAAGTTTCAGAGGGGGGAACCCACATTGTACCACTTTGGAAGTGTCTATACACGACACGCATGGGTTTGAAGAAAAAAAAATGAGTTTCAAAGTATGGGGAACCCTCAAAATTTATTGTTTTTTTTTTTCTATATTATGTGAAAATCTTAATTCGGTTCATAGAGTACACCTATTTACCAAGATTCAACAGCATAATTGTTTTAGTTTTGGAAAAAAGTGGCTGTGATATACGGACGGACAGACAGCCAGACATGACGAATCCCTAAGGGTTTACTTTTTTGCCATTTGGCCACGGAACCCTAAAATCAATAAATTTTGGGGATTCTTCATTCTTAGAACTGAAACTTACAATTATTTTTCATCAAACCCATAAGATCTTCAAAAATTACATTTAAGTATCTAATATCACTTTTTCTTATCTTGTTTTTCCTACCGACATTTCCATAGTGGTAAAATGTGTCCGCTCCCCTCTCCCCTTGTAACTTCTAAAATAAAATAATGATAAAACTAAAAAAATATATGATGTACATTACCATGTTAACTTCCACCCAAAATCGATTTGAACGAGACCTAGTAAGTAGTTTTTTTAATACGTCATAACGAACTACACTACGTCGACGTTACAACGAACTACAAGAACTTTTATAAAACGTTACTAGCTGCTACGGAACCCTTCATGGGCGAGTCTGGCACGCACTTGGCCGCTATTTCAATTTACACATCCAAGTATACTTTATATTATATAACTTAAGAAGTTCTTTGACTGAACGCGATAATTTTAGAAACTACTGGTTCGTATTGCTAATTTTTTTTTTGTGTGTGTTATATCGAGGAAGGTTACTTACCTATCAATGCGCTACTTTTCAAGAGAGTGGAGCAATAATCATAAAATTTGAAAATAAATAAATTGTGGGTATTTATGGCTTGAAAAGGGTTACAGGCGGTTTCGAAGTATCGGGGCGGGTCGGTTAGTGAGTATTTAGGAATATTTGTGAGTCAACTACTTCAGAACTTAACATAGTCTGGAATAGTGTACATATTATAAATAAATAAATAAATAAATATACAGTATACTTTTCAACCCGATAGTGGTGTCACTACATCATGCGGGACCAACCACTGGCTGTAATTACTGTCTTAGAAAAATAATTTTATGTATATCACTAATTTATTCTCACAATTTAAATCCCATTCCGATAATTATTTGCATTACCGAAAGATTGAAGACCAATCTGAACACTTGAATTAAGCATAGAAGTTTCAGTTGCTTTTTTATTGATTACGCTAATACAATTACAAAAAAAGCCACCAATAATGCAGCTCATAAAATGTCTCTGAATTTTCTTTTCCTTTGTGTATTTTATTTCATCATATTTTCCCGTAGAAGTTTCACGGGAGTAAACACCGTAGCCGCCCCCAATATTTGCGTGAATGCAATCAATGAATAGCAAATCATACGACAACTCTTTCTTTGAGAGCGAAGGGAAGCTAACTTTGTTGAGTTTTGTGTTGTATTATTATGCAGGTATTGTACCGAGGATATTATGTGTGAAATGGGAATAGACAATGCAAAAGTTTACAAGCCAGTTTTAAAACATAATAAAGTAAATTGATTGTTAAAGAAGACAACAGCGTTAGAAAAATATTTATTTCTAATGAAGTGTATATTGCAAATTCTGGTGATTAGGGACTTCACAAATATTCAATGATTATCTTGTTAATTTTTTATTATGATAACGATAATTAGAATGTTTGATTCGTGGTTTTATTTCTTAAGTATTTTTTTTGTGTTTGGTAATGTCTTATTTATTAGTTGATTATGTTGGATTTTGTAAATCCAATATGGTTTTGGGGCTGTCTCTTTGAAAGTGGTGAATTTTATATAGAATTTTTTGACATGTCTATACATAAAACCATGATGACCTGAGACCACTTTGTAATCGACTTCCAAAAAGGGGAGCGACAATTGGTCACAAATAAGAAATATTAGATTTAAATTTATATTTGTTACAAAAGCAATTGATTATATCAAAGATATTGAATTCCCTGCCAGCTCACATGTTTCCTTCTTCCTGCAGTCCCGGTTCAAAAGCATCTGATGAGGCCGTCAACCTGAGTGCCACCATTGTTTAGATGGTACGTGTTTGTAATGGTGACCATCTTTCCTGAGACTTTGCCCTCAGCTTACCACCAAGCGCAGTGAAGTCAAATTGACGTGTCCTAAGTTTACTCAATCCTCTCTATACAAATTTTGCTAAACCTAAACATTGCAATTGTCTTCAAGAAACCACATACCCATCATCAAGAATGTAAAATTACACGTCCTAAATGACGGTTGTAAAATACCGTGGCAGCTTCAGCCGGCTCTGCAATCAGACGCAGATGTACGAAACGTCCTCGTGTCGTGAGCGTTATAATTTGGATATAACGGTCATTCGACCTACAACATTATGTGGGTGGCTATTTTCTGGCCAATGCTTAAGGCGGATATGGGTCAGTGTTAGGTCCAAGTCATAAGAAAAGGTGTTAATGATTGATGCAGCTCATTGATCGATTAGGCAGATGTCAATCTGCGTTTTAGCGAACGATCTTCCAGTACCCACGTCCAGTATGTCTATGAATGTGGTAAGACTCTACAATACACTTGCATGATTACTTATATATTGGGTACTTTTAACACGTAGCATTTTTTTGATATCTCATCAAAACACTTTTCCTTGCAGCAGCCATCACCCTCATGTGCCGAAGTGTAGACTTTGGGACCTGGAAGTCACTTATTGTTTGTGTGACTTTTATCTGATCTTCCAAGCTCGAGGATAAATCAGGCTTTATATATATATTATATAACACTGTGCACCTTGCTATACTGCATAGTATAGCAGAGACACAGACTAGTAGGTAAAATTGGCTTAAGCCACAATGGAATGGGAATACTGAACATACAGCGCTTTTCATTTGCAAAAAAGAAAGAAAGAGAAGAAGTCAAGAGTGAGCGAGATAACACCGCGAGCAATGACGATGGACTGACCAAACCTGACGTTCGATTGGTCGATGCTTTCCCTACCTACCTATGACATAACCGCGGTCCAGTGGTTATGGTTGATCTTTAATAAGTGAGCTATGACACGACAAACAAGATTTGACCTAATCTATGTATACCACAGTCTCATTATTTCTTACAGTCGGTCGACTCGGTAATTGCGAAGGGCAAATATGAAGGTATAAAGAGGCAGCGAGCGGCAGGGTTGGCAAGCGCTAACTTACGTAGTACACACTCTTTAATCTAAAGGGGTGTGTTGCTGACCAAAACCTTTTTAACCGACTTCAAATAGGAGTAAGTTTTTCAATTTATCGGTTTTTTTTTTTTCCTTTTTATTAACTAGCAATGTATTTAATGTAAGTATACAGGTATGTTTGTTCTGTTCAAATCTTGCAACTCGATTTTAAAGCAGATACCGTCAACCGATTTTGATAAAATTTTGCAAATACTTTTCATCTGGATGGCAATGTATTAATATGATGCCATGCAGCTGTGGATTAGGACGATGACCATAGGCACACCAAAGTTAAATTAGGTACCTTCAGTTGTGACAAGCATGATCCTTGACTGCGTTTCTGTGCGTAAAGAAGTCGAACTACTGGTAGGCTTACAGATAGTAATACTCTGTCTATACTATAAACTCGCTATAGCTTATCACATCGACCATTACCATACAACAGCGGTGTCAACCGACGGGGTCGCTACAGTCTTAAAATGAATGAACTCGATCGGTTCGATTTATTTTACATCCACCGTGAACGCTCCCCGACAATCATCCCCCATATTTTATTAGTGTTATGGTGCCAGCCGGTATGTGAGGTTGACAAACAGAAAGGTGTGGCTGGCATTCGGTTTGTTGTGATATTCATACACTCACGCCTGTTTTCCTTTGGGGTAGGCATCATGTATTTCTACTTGTTACGATCCTGGTACAAGGCTCTAGCTTCTACTTCCATAAAATTGTTTTGATGGATATAAATTACTAAGTATAGGTTGTAATTTTGATTTTAGGATACTGATGAACATATCTACTTTTTATACAAAGAGACATCCATAGCAACGAATACTTGCCAAAACTTTGATAGGTGCTGTTCATGGACAAGGCTAGGTGCTATTCAGGTGGGTGCTCTAAGTGGACTACACCAATTTGCACAGTGTACAAATGTTTACTCTAAGAACGTGTGGGGGGTACCGTTAAGTTATTCAGGGCAGAAACCAATCTCAACTGCTAGCCGGTGCACCTGCCGATTGATGGACGACACTGGTGCAGGCTTTGTTTTTTTCGGACTGGTATAAACGGCAGTAGCTACTTATATTGAAAGTGACATTATGTTGTATCAATGGTGGCAAAGCCTAAGTAAGCGCTAAGAAGTAGTGGAAGCACAAAGCTATAAGATGCAAAATTTAGATACCATTCAGATTGGTACCGTTCCCGCCGTCAGGCGAGGTGAAGTCAAATTGAATTGTCTTATATATAAAACAAAGATATATTATTTCATATTTACAATGATACGAGAATTTGCACTGAGCGGGAATTGAGCCCGTAAACTCTGATGTAACAATGGGACGTTCTACCGTCACGCCACGCTACGCAGGTTTTACAATACTTGTTCGATATATTTTTGTCAAGGCCCTGTTTTCAGGGATTTCTTTTTTCTTGTCATCAAACATTATTACATGGCTGATGTGAGAATGAGTAGGGTATCAGAATTTTCTTGAAAAAGCTACTACATTATTAACCAGAAAATCTACTTTTTTCTCACGTTGTTTATGAAACTGATTCAATATTAAGTTTTTAATAGAAACTAGCTTTTGTCCGTGGCTCCACCCGCGTGGACATAAGATCCCGCTCCCACTGCTGACCCTCCTCAATAGCGTGAGGATATATATATAAAACAAAAATAATGTGGCTTACTATTGATAAAAGAATTTTTAGAATTAGTTAATAGATCCAGAGATCACCAGATCACGACCTCTCAAATTTTACCTCTTTATTATAACAGTATAGATTGGAAATAAACTCGTTTTGGTAACCCCAAGTGCGACCATCCCAATTACTTTAACAGTTTGGAAATTTTTGGCTGAACAGTTCGTTCATAGAACTAATATATGTAGTCAAGGACAGGATGAAATAAGATTCTTCTTAATCAGAGCGCCAATTGCTAAGCAATCAAGGCCTGCTCTGTGGAGGCCGTGGTCCACTCTCTAACTCCTCTGCCACGAGTAACTGAATCGCAATATGCTAATAAAATTAAAATATTAATGAAAATAATGACCTAAATATTATTATATTTCTTCGCTCCACCTTGGATGAAGTTTTCGAAATCTAAGAGCAACTCTATGTTCGATAAACGATGATTGGGTTAAGTTTTTTAGGCGAATGTTACCATTGAGATGGGTGACCGCTTAGTGGTGTTACATCTGAGCGCTTCCGTGCTTCGGAGGGCACGTTAAAAGTCGCTCCTGGCTGTCAATAGTCGTTAGGTAAAGATGGAGGCCTATATGGGCGACCTAAACAAATCTGTCAAAGATTGGCTACTAACCACACAAAAAAACATTAAACACCAACTAATAGATGTTCACATTTTGTTTCAAAATCAAGTATCAATAGTTAATAAAAAAACTTACTGCGATAGAAAGATCGAGAGTGGTTTTCTAACTGCGCTGTGTTAAAATACCGTGTACACATTGCACGCATTTGGCGA
Organism: Eilema caniola; assembly: GCA_949126895.1. Taxonomy (NCBI): domain Eukaryota; kingdom Metazoa; phylum Arthropoda; class Insecta; order Lepidoptera; family Erebidae; genus Eilema; species Eilema caniola. Next base: position 5,100,814 of record OX421460.1, on the reverse strand, counting down.
AATGCCAACAAGACTTCATGCATTTGCAAACACCGACGTATCTTGTGTTCACTCGGCCCTATTGCACCTTTATGCGCGAGTGAACCATCAATTATTTAGAATGCAACATACGAAATTATTTACTATTACAGTAAGCGGGTTGTTTTTCTCTGTATTGTGTTGAGTACCTGATAATTTGCTAGTGTTGCAAGCGTTAGTGTATGTAATGCATAATATATATCGAATTTGACCTTAACCATAAGAACCAAAATATAATTCAATTTTATACTATGCGGTCACAAGGTAATATTTGCCTAATACAATATTAATTACATTCTAAAACAACTTAACACTAAGATAATATTCTTAGTCTTAAATAATGTGTACCAAGTTTGCACCATTATCGCTAAATAAATTAACTGTAAGCTCACATCAGTAGTCCGTCAGCTTAATATGTATAAGGCCCCAATAATCTAAAGCCACTCATTATTAGGTTCCGTTCTACGTATTAAATCCCTGTTTTTTGTGTAAGGAACTCCGCCAAATAAGTAATGAGAATCAATTCCTTTGAGCTCTTCGGCTGAGGTTAGGTCGTGTCAAGGGTTTTATGTGTCTTGGGTTTGCAAGCTAGTTTGTCGTCAATGTTATATACCACTAACTGATGCCCACGGCTAACTTTTCATTATCATTACTTAATAATAATAGTGATATTTATAATTATATGTTATCGTATTTTCTTTTTTATTTATTTATTATATTTATATCAAATTCGATAATTAGTGGATTTGCTTATGTTTGCATTTAGGGGTTAAGAGATACGAATTTTACAAGATGGCACTAAAGTATAACTTTTCACCGATTTTAACAGTTTGATGACGTTGTATACAACTATTATACTATTTAAACTACTCGTAAAAGCCTATAGTTTAAATAGTAGTCAAAACTAAATTAATGTCTTTTATTAATAACTGAAGTTTAAAATTAATAATGATAAGATGGTGAGCGCCACGCGGTATGTAACGAATTTCATCCCACGCACGCTGTTAAGCTATGTAATGACATCCCTGCTGTAGTTTTCCCAAGTGACCACGTTGTAGGGTTTTCTTTAGGATCGGCAGCACGAGTGTAACGCTATAATTCCATTATTGTTCGTGATTGAAGGTACCAGATAATCTTCTTCAGAAGCATATTTTATCGCAGATTATATCACTTTTTAACCTTTAAGGTTAAAAAGTGATATAATCTTCATTTTTCAAAATAGAATTTTGAAAAATATTTTTTTTAAAACTACCGAACCGAACCACTCTACTAATGTAACATCAAATTAATCTTTCGCCTTTAACTTTGGCTGTTAAATTATTTTAGAGGTCCATAATACCGCTTAAGTCACCATCAAAATGGTGTAAACGTTAATCTCGCCATGTATTGTTGCTGTGGTTCTTTAAACTGTATTAAAACGCGTTTATAGGATCCGTTAAAGTTTGGTGGATGTCCTTTACACAATATTTTGGTGGCATGTTGTGGATTACCTACTCCGATATCTTAACTTTTTTCTTTTTATCCATCTTAGGTGGCAGACAAGCACACGACCCACCCGATGAAGGGGAATTCTTGAAGAACCTCATATTGTAGTCGCTTGGGAAAACCACAGCAGGTACTTCGTTCCACAGCTTGAGCGTGCGTGGGATGAAGTTCTTTTTTATACTACACGGTGCGCAATGTTTCACTATTATTTAGATTTAAGATTAAAACTGATGGCCTCCAGAATCTTATAAGAAAATCTTGTCATAGAAAGATGGACCTTTTCTGTTTGTGGTTTTGTAAATGATATCGGCCGACATATCTTCAACTGAAGATATGTTAGCGCTTCAAGATGATTTGAACCTGCTTCAGGAGTACTGTCGCCTGAATAAACTTTGTAAAGCATTACTATTTACGTATTTCGATCGTATGCGGTGATAAATAACACCTTCTGTGAGGAAGACTCCGGGCGTACTGGCATTGGTCCGCCGGCCGGTCGAATTTATACGCATAGATCGTTACATGCATCATTGCGATAAAAAAAGAAAAGGCAAAGATGGTGTATTCGGATGATACTTCTTGAACTTGAATTGATTTAATTAGTTTGTTTGAAAGTTTGAATTTTTTATGACTTACTTAAAATCTAACACAATTATTTACAACAAACATTCAAGAGGTTAGCCTAATGTTTAACAATATTTACAAGCTTACTTATGGCTAAGTTTTTACAAGTGTTCTGTCGCGAACAAACTTGATCTTAACCCTGCTAAATGCTCGGTTATAACTTATACTAGGAAGCTCAACGTTCTGCACACCTCTTATACTTACACTTTGGGGAACCATATTCTTCAGAGCAACACTAGCATCCGTGATTTAGGAATACACCATGATTCCAAGTTACTTTTTGATTTACACGTTGACACTACAGTGAAAAGGGCATCAAAATCACTTAGTTTCATAATGCGTATAGGCAAAACCTTTTCAGAAGCCAAAACCCTCATACGCTTACCGAGTGTCCGGCGTTTGAGACGCCGATGCGGGAGCTTGTGTTGTCTCTCTCACGCTCTCCACCCTGCTCGCGGCGATGGTCCGCTGCGCGGATGCGTGGGCAGCCAGCGCCTTCTTCTGCGAGCAGGTCATGCTCTTGAAGGAGGCAGCAAAGCGGGCGCGCCGCGATGAGCGAGTCAGACTCGGGCGTCGGAGGGCGCAGACCGATCTCCGCCCCCCATGAGCGCCCCTGAGGGCGACGGGTGGAGCCGCCCATCACCGCAGGCCACGGCAGCGGCGCGCATCGCAAGGCGATGCACGACCCCCATACAGGGGGCGAGTCGGCGAGTTCCCCCTCCCGAGGAGGGCCAGACCGAGAGGGATGGCCCTGGGTCAGCCGGAGTTCTTCGGCCTAGCACTACGATCCACAGACGGCGTGCAGTTTAGTCGGTTCGAGTCCGACATAACTTCCCCCTCCGGCTCCTTTAACCTGCCTTTTATTTTATTGTGTAAGCTGTAAGTTTTCCTTGTACAAATTAATAAATAAAAAAATAAACAAATTACCTGCCACTGTCAAATATTTTATTGGCTCTCTATGGCATAAAATTAGTCTCGAAATGGAAGGAAAAACAATAGCAAGCTAGCTGTAGCGCGGACAATTGGGCGTGCTCCGGATGAAGATGACCTCAATTGCAATATGTACTGTCCATTGTCATTGCTATTAAGATTGATGAAAGTACTGCACATAGTTTACTTACTGATTAACTTGATCGAATCTGTATTATGGGACTGTAGCAATGTTTTATAATCAGTTATCTAAGAACATATAGTCGTCTTGTCTCGTAATTAAGTTTTTATAGGCATATTTTCGTAACTTAAGGTATTTCCCTTTCGGGCAATTCAAATTTCAGTGTACGCTCTCAGCACAGTAGTGCTGCATAGCACTACTGATCCTCATATAATCTCTCTGGGGTTGTGTTGCGCAGCACTGCTGGACACAAGTGAATGCATAAACTACAGCACATCACCACGAATAGCGCAACAGCGTCACAAAACAGTGCACAGGCGTGCAGCACTGCAATGGTACGCACTGCTGTGTACTTGCGTAGCACTGCTGCCGCTGCGTGCTGCAGAGTTCGTAATTACCTTACATGTTGATTGTACAACAAAATCGTTCTGGACCTAGCAAGTTACAGAATTAATTTATTTCATGTCAATCATTCATTCATTTTATGAACTGCCTGTTTAATTTGTTAATTATTTGAATATTTATTTCAAGTTAATTTATATTGTGAAGATTTTAAAAATAAAATAAAGCATGTCGTTAATTTTCTAAGTGTTTTATAATGACATTATTAAAGATGACTCTATGACTTAATTATTGGAATTTATGAAATAACGTCTGAAATCGATCGTTGTGGGTGACCATAAACTTGACCCATGCTTATCACTATGGATCTATGGTTGACTTATTAATAATGGTAATGATATGAAAGTATTTAATTTCATTACAAATTTCCAATAAATGTTGACTGGTGTGATGATAGATCGAACAACATTCCATGTGGGCGAACGAGAACGTATATAATACTATCACTAACACAAACGTTAAAAATATGAATTTTATTGAACACTCATTGGAATTTTACCCTACCCTACTAAGATACTAAATTAAAAATGCCTATTCAGGTAGCCATTTTAATTTAGCAGCATAAACAAGAAGTGAGAGGGCTCAGAGAAGCTTATTTAATGTAAAATGCCTTAGGGGTATACCTGACAAATAAATAGGCGGATTCCAACTTAAAATTGCGTTTTAGGGAAAAATAACAGTAGATTTGCTGATACTTGGCCGAAGTAGTTACTATCTCATTGTGTTATGTTGGTTTTGGTGAATGGTGAATCTTTTTAAATAGGATTTAAGTAACTTAAGCCGGGAACGTCAGAAACAAAAGTATTATAAGTGTAAAAATAAATAAAATCTGCTAAAACGTTTACCAATTCTGTTGGCTGTAATCAATATACATATACATGTCGCCGCCAACTACTTTAATCAGCCGTTCAATTAACTGCCTAGGATGTTAACTAAACGGCGCCATTCAATGAATGGCCGGAATAATATTCAGCCGTAATGTTTATTACAACAGTTAATAACCTTACTGGCTAATGTTTTGGCCATTTATAAGATGGGGCACCACCCCGAATTAAGACAAAAAAATACATAGAATTACATATACTCACGCCTATAAATCCCCGATGGGGTAGGCAGAGGTGTATTTACAGAACATTAGTGATGGGTTTATTGAGAAAGTTGTACAATCCGACTTGGATAGGTTAGATTATTTTAAGTTAATGGCTTTTTTCTGCATGGTTATAAAATAAATAACCATTACACCCACTATTTAATTATATGGCTAGGTAAGTAATTAAAGTTATCTAACCAAGCTACTTGCCTGGACGTTTAATCAAATGGCTGAACACCATTCAGGCCGCTTATTGAATGGTGCGGTTTAGTAAAGAGCCTAGGCAGTTAAATGATCCATCTATGAACGTTCAAGCTTCTCTAACTTGTTCTGAAATTTTAATCTCAATCTTCTTTGACACATGATCCGGCAGAACGCCGTGGAAGCAGGTATATGTGCACGCTGGACCCCGAGGATCCTCAGGTATGACCGGGACTAAAACGAACAAGATGATATAATATCATTTTTCTAAATATAAAAACAGACATTTATATGTACATTTCCGTCCACCTAAGCAGTCCGAGGAATTAATCCGTCGGTTATTAACCTAAGAAGTACCTTCGCCCTACAGAAAACCGCGGCCATAATAACCTTGTGTTGTGTTCGCGGCGGTGAGTAGGGTAGTCAGAGATCAATGGAGAGTTTTTGTGCTGTCAGTGGGAAGACCAAAGGTTATTACCGCTTTGTTTTCTATAGTGAAGGCACAGAAACTTTCTGTATTTACAGGGTCGGCAGCACGATTGTGACTGCTCTGGTATTGCACACGTCCATAGGCCACGGTAACTACTTTCCATCAGGTTTGCCGTGTAATTGCTTGCCACCTAAGTAGAACAAAAAAGTTACCTGTATAAAGTTATGTGAATATCAACAATCAAGAATACGTGAGCAAAAAAGAAGGAAAATCCTTCAAGATTCCAAACCGTTTCTATTTGCTTAAAATGAGCCATAAGTTTTTATTTTTACATAAATGAACATTAACACCTTTTGAATAACGTTTTATTTACTTTGTATCTGGTAAATGTAATTATTATTTAACTGATTTCATATGTCATATCTTTAGTATGTGGCCAGTCATGGCCATAGTTGCAATGAAAATATTTACATTTGTGCTTGTGTTCGCTAGTGTTTGTTATGGCAAATTAAAACGGAATGAGTTCAGTACTGAAATTTTATATTACACGCAGTTGGAAGTCGACGGACACGTCGTATTAACACCGTTTGAAATATTTACACTCTTCTGGCTGGAATTAACACTGGAACTGCTGGAGATACCAACAAACTTTTACCAGAATATAACAAATTGAATCGCACTCGTAATAGAAACTACTTATTTCTACACAATAATTGTACTATCTTTCCTGCATTCACGAAAAAATTACTAGACAATTATAGGTTTGCAATAAAAGTTTCAGATTTTGGAGACCCAAATACTGTAAGAATAACAAATAATTACATAGAAAGTTCACGCAGCCCTAATTCTAATGTGTTTAAACAAATTAATTTTGAAATACCAACTCTTATATTAGCAAACGTCGTGTATTTTCAAGGATTACTGTTTGATACAGTGAAGTTGATGGAAGAACCATTCTACAACGAAGAAAACGAAGTAATTGGTATGGTAAACATGATGTACACAAAAGGACAGTTTGCATACTCAAATATGAAATTTATGAAGTTATTCGCTGTAGAGTTACCTTACCATACCCTTTCGTGAAAATCAGCTATCGTACCAGAATTTGTCTAATGTGAGTTTACAAGACATTACCAAACAAATCGTTGGTCCCTATTAAAATCGTCGGAACTACAAAAATGCAATTTTTATTTTATGCCATAAAACGTGTCTATATACCTAGGTCTATCACTACCTACGATCTTAGCGGGGCGCGGGGTTAGGTGATCGCGCGTGTGATCGCCCAGTTCCGGCCATGTTAGTGGGATGAGCAATAAGATTTTCATATTATTTTCTAAATTGAATTTTTGGATTGGAAGATGTGCATAGGAAACTACCCTAGTTTCATTAAAAAAAAAAAAACAATTTTTAAATAAACCTTTGTATAGTATGGGTGTTTATGATATTTTTCATAAAGATTTAATCAGCTTCGGACGAGCTACTAAAGACCACGACATAATTCGTGTCAGTGGTTGTTCATATAGTGTCTGCAAGAGGTAATGCTTCAATGGAAACTTTTGCTAAAGAAATACCAACACCTTATTTTAACATGGACAGACCATTTTATTACTTTGTTATGGAAAAAACGACAAGTACTGTTATTTTCAATGGCATTTACTCTCAACGTGTTTAAAAGTGTTTACTGAAACCTAATTCTATTAAAATAAAAACTGTAGAAACTTTTTTTCACAGTACAAGTTCATTGAGGGATATATGAGAACCCAGTTAATTTGAATAGATATTCGCTGACTAAATCCATTCTAATTAAAAAAAATTGAGGCAATCCACACCAGAACATATTTCTGAAATAAATAAAGAATTATATTGGTGATAAAGAAACCTGTAATTTTTTTATCGTGATCTCAGTAACATTATCTGTCTCATAGTCAATTGAAAATTTATTTTTAGAATCGCAAAAGCACATCTTCATCTCAATTACATTACATTGAGTTGTTGAGTTTATTGGGTAATGATTGCAACTGCTGACGTATATATTTTAGAAAATACTAGCTATTGCCCGCAGCTCCGCCCGCGTGGATGTCGGTTATCGCGAATCGGGGTATGAAAAATAGATGTTGGCCGATTCTCAGACCTACCCGATATGCCCACAAAATTTCATGAGAATCGGTCGAGCCGTTTCGCAGGAGTTTGGCAACGAAAACTGTGACACGAGAATTGTATATATTTGATGTCTCTACTTCAACTTTAACAATTTAAACGTATCATTATTGACAGATTGCAACAAAGAGCTATAAATAAAGCAGAAAATGTCTACGTTTTAAAATCCGTGGGAACTTATATGGATGTTTGCATTCACGCAGCTGTTTATAGCATCGAGAAAGAAATGAATAATGGTTTTAATGTACATGTGTCAGAATGAGACAAATATAATATCTTTATGTTATCGTGATCATTTTATTTATTGGTACAGACAAAACGAGCCAATCAATTATAAAGCTAGTCATCGATCATGATATGAGCGACACAGCGGCGGAAGAAGCCTCGTTTTGGTTGTAGAACAGTACAAAATAAACGTTCTAGTTACTGCAAGTTGTTGTTTTAATGTTAAAATTGTACCTCACAGGAATATCATTAAGTAATTCAGATCAGATTTACAGGGTGTTATTTTCAAAATTTAAAGAAACGTCTTTTTGTTTGTTATTTAAATATTCTCTGAGAGCCAGTTGAAAATCGCTGCCAGTTACTCGCGAACCACTTTAAATACTTAAAATAAGATATCTACACTATTACATTGGATAATCCATGTAACTATATAGTTGTGAGAAATAAACAAATAATCTGTGGCCACTATTTAACCCCTTACTTAACCTAAAATTAAAGTGACTATGTCAGAATTGAACTGACAAAAGCGGTGATCCATCAAGGGAGTATATCTTTTCCTAACTCATACCGGGTTCGGTTATGAGTTGAGGAAATGATATTAATCGAATTTACTTTAATTGTTAGTTAGCTTTTGAAGTACAAGGAGACATTTTGATGCCACAACGTATTTGCGAAGCAGAAGACGGAGCAAGTAAGAGATATAAACACCTAGAAAGGCTTTGTGTTCAAAAATTTCATCATGATCCTCATAGCGGTTTACCAGTTCTGTCCAAAGAGTATGCCTTGAAGTATATTATATCATTTTTTCGAAAGGAAATTCTCAATACGAAAGAAGTTGAAAGGTCATCATGGTTTAAGTTTGTTTATTACTTCTACATATATGTCGCAGTCAACTAGCTTAATCAGCCATTTAATTAATTGCCTAGGCTCTTTACTGAACGGGGCCGTTCAATTATCGGCCTGAATGGTATTCAACCATTTAATTAAACGGCTAGGCAAGTAGCTTTGCTTTTATTACTTGCCTAGCCATTTAATTAAATAGCTATTAAAATGGCTTTTTTTCTGCATGGTTATAAAAAAATAACCACGAAGGCGCATTAGCCTTTTAACTTTATCTATTAGGTTGGATTGTACAACTTTCTCAATAAACCTATCATTAATTTTCTGTGAATACACCTCAGCCTTCTTCCTAGGGGATTTCTAGGCGTGAGTGTATGTATGTATGTAATTTGCTGTCTTAATTAGAGGTGATGGCCCATCTTACAAATGGCCTAAGAATTGGTCAGCCAGGTTTATAAATGTTGTAAGTAAAATTACGGCTGAATATCATTCCGGCCGTTCATTGAATGCCGCCGTTTAGTCAACAGCCTAGGCAGTTAAATTAACGGCTGATGAAGCTAGTTGGCGGCGACATATTGTTGCTCGCAGCTCCATCGACATGAATTGGAACCCATTCCGGTAATACATATAACATTATTGAATGATTTTTTAAGCATTTTACATGCTAAATTACAAATCGATTTAGATAGAAAAACTGATTAATCAGTGGTCAGAGCAGTCCACCCTGTAAGGGAAAGGTCACGGGATCGTGTCCCCACCTGAACCAATAAAAAAACCGTGGTAATATATATAATCTACAAGAACCATTGAAATATCTTCATAAATTTTCACTTTCCAAATATTTTCAATTTGATTTGTTTTGAGCTCGAGACTTTGAACATTATAAAGTATAGTTAGAAGAATACATAATGCAATTGCTTAACTTGAACCGAATTCAATTTGTTCCAAAGCCGCAGCGAGTTCATTTGCTAACCGAAAATGAAGATGGAGAGAAATGTGCGGTCATTAGCATGTACACGAACGGTCCATGCCATTGTTTCTTTCTGAACAAAGAAATACTTTTAAATCTATTACTCACAGACGGTTGAATAATCATACCAATCAGGTTACGTATCGAAATGATAAAGGAAATCCTCAACTTACGTTTCCTGCTTATTTGCTTTATGTCTAAGAATTGCAAAGTAGAGTTTTGTTTGAATATTGAAAATATTTAAATAAAAAATAAGGTAAATTTGTATTGTATAAATATATAAAAAATAAGATAACTATACTTTTTACGGGTACAGGATGAGAATTCAATGCATGTGAAGCAGTGACTGTGGGAGCAGTTAGCAGTTGGGAAACTGCATTTAATTAAAATTTATTGAACGTGGTAAATACTAATTCGAGATATAAAGCGATAGCTCAGAAGGGTCAAATCGACGTCACATAAGGTTCTATTACGACTAAATCAGGATGGTTATCTGAGTGAAGTTATTTCGAAAATCAATGCGGGTTATAGTCCAGTACACTATACTTCGTTATAACACTAACTTTGCTACACGAAATCACAAAGGATGCTTACAATATTTTAGGATTCAAACTAGACTTAGAATAAATCACAAACTAATAGAATGCAGTTGTCTTGACCTGACCACTTCGCAACGCGTCTCGTGTAGTAAAAGTGAGCTGCTCTCCACTCGGATTACCAACGAAGTCATTTACATCAAATGTCATTGTCAACTGACAACTAAACACACTCAAGTAATAACCAATGTTGCCACATACAAAATCACTAAATTCAAACAATTATTACTTGGCATTCATAACACTCAGATGCTACGCATTCCGACAAATAGATAAAGGTCCTAAATATACAATAAACAGACCTTAAAATAATATTTATTTTTAAACTTTTAGGAACTAAAAAATCCCTGTTTGATTTTCATTTATTACATCATCTGGCTAGGAAACAAAATCGTTAATTATGCTAATTTGAATTTGAAAGTTGAAGTTTGACTGAATTATAAATATGAAAAATAATACTTGAAACATGTGTGGCACGTGTTTCTAAACTACTAACTAAAGAATTTTCTATGACATTATGTGACTGTTTGCGTATTCTGGTGTTTTTGGAAACATGAGTGTTAAAGAATAATGTTGACAAAAAGGCTTCAAAATCTAAGTACTGCATGAAACTAAAGAAAAATCTTTATATGAATAATGAAATATGAGAGTCCTAATAAAAGAACGGTAGACATGTACATCATACTTAGCGCCACATAGCAAATTTAATATGAATTTATAATATAATGTTGTAACAGCGATAAGTATTGAAATTGAAACTTATATGCTTGAGTATAACATACCGAAATTAAACCTACTTGAACGGATTCTATCGCGAATAATTTGGTTATATTTACTAAGTTTTCTATAAGTATTAACAGTATAATATCTGTAGGCGAGTAGCCGATTTGATGTAAACGCGCTAAATAGATTGTACAAACGCTTTTAAAGAAAAATTTCTTTAATGGTGCGGAATATCCACAGCTAAGATTGATAGCACACTCGGTAACACAGGCATTGCATTAACCCAGATATTACTGAAACTATTTTTTGTTTGCGATTGCAATGATTTTTGACTATGTTTTATTTAACTAATATAGTGTTATTGGAAAAATATTTAAAAAAAAATATTTGGTCTGGAAAAGCCGGAAAACAGGTGGCGTTATAACGCCCGGTAGTAAAATCGGCTACCAAAACCAAAGTCTGAATCGCAGACATTTGTCGAATGAAACGAAACACCGAATGCTCGTTGAATGTATTATGTAACGCTTACAATAGTTTATTTATCCAAAAACTGAACATAGATATGATAGGAAACAAAACATATTTTTGGGTGTAAAGTAAATGTACTGACATTTACGATACATGAATTTGGTTCTTTTTTTACAAGTAGTTCACAGACAAAGGTAAATCACTTCCGGATTCCTAACTTTTTGAAAATGTACCTTCATAATACAACCTCTGCTGGAGCTCTTAGTTGGGAACCTGAAAAGGAGTACCTAAAGTCATTGCAATACATTGTAGTTATTACAGTGATTGTAATGAAATACGTAATATGCTCAAAAGCAATATCAAACCTGGAAGATTACGTTTGTAATGTTACAAATTCTTCATCGCCGGAATCCTAGTCTGTTATTTCCGTATTAGGATTTTCTGGTGGAAAAATGGTAATCCCACTGGGCAGGTCGTCATCAGAATCTAAATGTAATGGATGTAGGAAACGATGGTATTTCCATCCACTTGAGCAGTATGACTGAGGAAGTGCCTCCGCTCCGTATTGTGTTCCCGGCGGTGAGTGGGGTAGCCAGAGCTCACTGGAGGGTTATGTGCTGTCAGTGGGATAACCAAAAGCTTGTTCTGCTATGTCTTCTACACTGACAGCACAGAAACACTCTACGTGTACCAGGGTCGGCAGCACGAGTGTGACTCCCCTGGTGTTAAACACGTCCATAGGCCACGGTAAACACTTTCCATCAGGTGGGTCGTGTGCTTGTCTGCCACCTAAGTGGTATAATAAAACTTCTTCAACTATTTCGTTGAGATTCAAAGGTTTTTTCATCAGTGATCTAAAATTTTATAGTAAAAGTAAATAGACGTAAATTTTACTACCGGGTGTTTTAACGCCATCAGATTTTACAAACGAAAAATTTAATGAAAACCTGTGAAATCTGAACTTATTTTATCTCTAATTTATATTACAACAACAACACTTTACGATATTCTACGTTATAGTATTTATTACATAATTCATGTACTTTAAAACATAGTTATTTGAAGCCATGACGCAAAGCAAATTCACTGTTCTTTTAAAACACGTCAGACTTTCTAAATAATGCACGCACTGTAACATATAGTACTACCACACTATAGAAGGACTACTTCTGATTACGGTAATGTAAGATGATCTTTGGTAGTACAAAAATAAACAAATAAATTTGGCGGGTAGATCTAACACTTGATAAGTGGCGTTATAAAGGACGGTAGTAACAAGTGGGTTAACATTTTTCTACTTAGAACTTATAATTTTCAGAGCTTTTGGAGTGACAATAATAAAAGTTTGATATGACTTGCAAGATTTGCAACTGTAAAAGTGTCAAATTTGAGAGCAGGTATTGACATTAAGTTTTCTTATGAGATAATGAGATTGAATTGATGAATTTAGAATTGAAATTGTTGATTTATAAATTATCATAAATCAGCCTACCAGCTTAGTCCACCTACTTATTTAAGAAAGAAAGAAAGAAACGGAGCTCTGGCACATTTTTTCTTCAAGAATTGTAAAGGTCAGCGACAGTCGTTTTACCGTAAAAGTTAAGTCAAATTTAGAGAATTAATTTGATACCCGGCCACGAGCTGGGAGCCTAAGAATGTTAACTTCATATTGTATTCTTTGTGAACCTTCATATCATAAACTGTCTGCCTTTTAATGTGCATTGAAGTGATCAAATAAAGTGTAGGTTCTTTGTAATGTTAAAGAAAATTAAGAATTAAACTTTTTTCTTTATTTCGCATAACAAGCCCGTAGAAAATAAATTAGTTTAGTTGTTAAATATTGTTGGTTCAATATCTGCTTCTTTTTTTATTCATATTTTACATTGCGTCTGTATTGTGTATTAGTATTTGGGTGCATTATTTATTTTATTAATAATTGGTGTATTAGTAATTGGGTATTAGTATGTTTTTTATAGTGGTATAAAAACATACTAATACCCAATTAGTATGTTTTTTATACCACATAGATCTTAGACAAGTACACGGATGCAATGAAGGAAGATGGTTACCGTGGCCTATGGAAATATGCAACACCAGGGGCGTGACGCTCGTGCTGCCGACCCTGAAGAAAACTTCTAATATCCTTATTGTAGAACCTCATACTGTAGTGGCTTGGAAAAGCCACAGCAGGGACTTCTTTCCACAGCGTCAGCGTGCGTGGGATGAAGTCCTTTTCGTACCGCACAGTGGGCACCGTTTCCGGTCGTATTGTGTGAGGATGAATTCCCTGCCAATGGCGAGTGGTCGGCACGAGGAGGGCCAGACCAAGCGGGATGGCCCTTGGTAAGCCGGGGTGCGAGATATATGTCGCATGACAACCTCACCTTCGGCCTAGCACTACGACCCAGAGACGGCGTGCGGTTTAGTCGGTACGAGTCCGACATAACCTCCCCCTCCGACTCTGGAGGGGTGGGAGTATCCGTGGGGATTTCCCGCACGTAAAAAAAAGTATACTATGCTTATGCTATGGTAACCCCTTACTATTAGTTTACTCTATAATATCGTTGAACTGATAGTAAAATGAAATTATGAAGCAACTTTTATACCAAAACATACGAATTTCCCATATTTCTTACCTCTTTCGGGTTCGAAATATTCCCCACACCTATAAAACACTCTAATAAAGAAAGTATGTATTCAATATCAGAACACTTTGTGTGGGAAAATGGATCATAAATAAAAACATACCCTGTACAGATATAAAAATATAGTAACGATATAAATATCAACATGTTTTACCCCAAAATACTAGATCTTTCCGAGTTCTTTGAGTTAGAAGACAGTATGTTGAGAAATATATTTTTGCAAGGCAATTTCGTTATCCCAAAAAGATAAGCAGACGAAATACCTTTTTGATATAGTCAGTTAATTTTAGTACCTGAGTTCATACACAACAAACTTTGTTGTATAATAGAATGTTGTCCATTCGTGAATGTTGTAACTGGGTATTTGACGTGTGCGTTCGCGCAGCGGAATGTTGTTGAATTTAAAGATTTTAATTATGCAGATATTTAGTGTATGACGTCGTGTAATTGTGTATGGTAAAAAAAAAATTGTGCATGCAGCCATTGTGGAGAAATTCGCTAAAAACTGATTTCGCTGGGCGAACGTTGTCCTGGCGGAACGTTTTTCTAATCCATGGACTTAGAAGAAAAGAAATGTGTCCAAAAATTAGTGTGTATTTGTGTGTAATTGTGTATGTATGAATAAAATTAGTGCATGCATAAACTTGGGAGAAATTCAAGTTTCCGCTACGCGAACGTTTGGCCATTAGCCAGTTTTCATATAAAGCTCTTATATAGAGAGCTGTAGATTTTTACATAGGTTGTTTTGAATTTGTTTAAATTTGTTTAAAAAACAGATTTAGAAGAAATCGTAGGGTTTAAAAGATAAAAATATAAACGTGAAATACGCTCATTAGGTCTTAGTTCGTGAAGTAGCCACTTTGGGGTCTAGATTTTCACGTTTATACAAACCTTGTAAGTGTCTGCAACATGTTGCCAAGTATCAATGATGGTTCGTTAGTAATTAATGAGTTATAGGACAATTTACCATGAGTAGACCACTGTTTGCAAAGCAGTCAAATATCAAGACGTTGTAAAGTAATTGCATAGTAAAATGTGTTCCAATAATTAGTGTATTAATTCAACTACTTGCATGCAAAATTTCATCTCATTAAATTCATTAATTAAAGAGGAACAATTAAAATACTTACAAAGCATCGAAAACTTACATAACCCGACCAAATTCGGATAGATATAAAAAAGCGGCCGTTCAATATATCTAGGTAACATTCTAAAATTTACATTATAATACCGGTATTTAATTGGTACAGGTGATATCACAATTGTTTTGATATAATTTATAGGTCATTTATTTTTCTACACATGATTTTTTGTTTTGAAATGTATTTGACTATGACAGTAAGTACTATTTACGTAGCTACTTTATAGCTTTTTTTATATGATATTACCGTTGTACTGGACTTATGTATGTGGGCGTGTTCCCGCGCACCCCACCAAAATATTCAGAATTATTTTGTTCGAAGCGGTACACTTAAGGTTAGTCCTTTGATTAAACAGTCTAAGTATTGTAGTTAGGAATTGATCAAAAATATTATGCTAGTGTGAAAAAACAGACAACGCGCTGCGCGCAACGAGCGATAGAGGCGGCTTCCCTCTTGAAACGGTACTTCCATCCTTGAAGAAAAGAGAGCGCAATATGTTTTCATAACTCACATAAGCCACGGCCCGCGTATTCGTTTGCTGTTGAACTTGAACCTGGTTTTGTTTTATCCCCATTCACAAATTTGCACTCAAGGACAATGTGCGTATGCGCAGTTGTTTTGCTATGTATCGCCAATTCTCCGTAATAATAATACTGACAGTGTGTTATTAATGTTATAGTGTAACAGTGAAGCTTAAAATAATTAAGTGGTAGGTATATTGAGTGAGTGATAGTGAGAAGCTGATGTTTAATTAGAACTTGTTAATTGAAGATTTATTCTTATCGCAGATATTACGGTATTATTAAAATAATATTTTTCATTCTAGAAATGCAATTGTTTTATTTTTTCCTAACGCTTGTGTACGCAACTGTACTATATTAATAAATACTATACTGGAAGGTTAAGAACGTTACTTAGAAATATGGCACGGTCGCTTTTTTGTAGCCATCCGAACTTGGTCGGGCTATGTAGGTTTTCGATGCTTTGTCAGTATTTTAATTGTTTCTCTTTAATTACTGAATTTAATGAGATGAAATTTTGCATGTGAGTAGTTGAATTAATACACTAATTATTGGAATACATTTTACTATGCAATTACTTTAGAACGTCTTGATATTTGACTGCTTTGCAAACAGTGGTCTACTCATGGTAATTTGTCCTATAACTCATTAATTACTAACGAACCATCATTGATACTTGGCAACATGTTGCAGACACTTACAAGGTTTGTATAAACGTGAAAATCTAGACCCCAAAGTGGCTACTTCACGAACTAAGACCTAATGAGCGTATTTCACGTTTATATTTTTATCTTTTAAACCCTACGATTTCTTCTAAATCTGTTTTTTAAACAAATTTAAACAAATTCAAAACAACCTATGTAAAAATCTACAGCTCTCTATATAAGAGCTTTATATGAAAACTAGCTAATGGCCAAACGTTCGCGTAGCGGAAACTTGAATTTCTCTGAAGTTTATGCATGCACTAATTTTATTCATACATACACAATTACACACAAATACACACTAATTTTTGGACACATTTCTTTTCTTCTAAGTCCATGGATTAGAAAAAAGTTCCGCCAGGACAACGTTCGCCCAGCGGAATCAATTTTTAGCGAATTTCTCCACAATGGCTGCATGCACAAATTTTTTTTTACCATACACAATTACACGACGTCATACACTAAATATCTGCATAATTAAAATCTTTAAATTCAACAACATTTTTTTTTGCAAAAGGTGATTGCAGTTACAAAAAAGTACATAATTTACAGTAGGCCTTATAACTATTTACTGTCACAATCTTGTGGATGAAGTTCTGTTTTCCTTGATAGGTTAGTTTTAACCTGTAGTAAGGAGCAACAGTCCCCCTCCCTATGGTTTGCTGCACAATATCCTAACAAATAATTGTACTAATCAAGCATTTAAAGGTTTGGAACTAAGTACAATATAACTACAAGCAATAATATATGTTTAAGTTCTTTCAATGATTAATCGTGCGGTGTACCTGTGTATATTTGTGTGTGTGTGTGTGAGTGTGTTTGTGTGTGTGTTTGTGTGTGTGTGTGTATGTTCAAGATTTTAGATTATATCGTGTGTAAATAATGTATAGCAAAGACACATAATATTGTTTAAAAATAAAATTATAATATAATATGATGACATATGTGGGTAGACGTAAGTACTTTTATAATGATATAAGCCTATTTTATAAATTAATTTACCTGTTATATAATTTGCTCCAAGTAATCTTCTGTTTCAGCATAGGATTTTTGCCGTAAAAAGGATCTTACTATATTTTTACAAGCAAATTGTGTCGTGCCATGTATTGGACATGTTGAATTAATTTTATTATAAAGGTATGGGCCCAAGTAATAGGCGAAACGCTTTGTAAAAGATTTCCGTGGTTTTGGAACAACGCAAATTCTGTCTTTTCGACGTTTTGTTATAGTTTTGTATGGTGTGTATCTGTGTTGAAGTAGGATTGTATGGTATATAAATAATTGTCGGACATTTAATGCATCATAAATATCGTAAAGTAGGTCGGTCGGGAACATAATGGGCTTAAACGCTGATATTTTCAAAATGGCCCTGTGTGCCACTTCAAGTGGCATGAGTATGGTTTTTAGTGCACCACCCCAGCAAGAAATGCAGTATGTAACAATAGATAGGCATAAGGCGTGATAGACGTTACGTACAATGGTCTTGTTTGCAATATGGCGTAGGGTTTTAAAAACGTACATTAATTTACGCACTCTAACTACGAGAGCGTTTATATGCAGTTTAAAGTTTAAGTTCTTATCTAAGACCACACCTAGGTATTTAATATTCTCAGCGGAAGATAAAGTTGCGCAGGCACATGGGTATTCCGTCGAAAACACATTTCACACAACATTCCGCTGCGCGAACGCACACGTATTTGACTGGCTAGTCAAATTAGTTACTTTTACTCAACGTCAAAACGGTATGTTATAAGGAAACTTGTATGAAATAAATTATTATGACGTCATTATATTTACTAGTCAAATCATTCACTATTATAGATTAGGTGGATGGTTAACCCAGTTGTTACTGATACTATTTTTTGTCTCATTTCATCCTAATTTTTTAATATCGTTACATTGGCACATATAAAAACATAGAAAATAGCAATCTGGCTTTTCTGGTAATCTCGGCAAATAAAAATCGTTTTAACGATCAGTAGTAATAGGCGGGTAGCCTTAAAGATAATACAAGCACCGGGACCCTGAACCCCGAAAAATCGAGACCCAGAAGTCTCAGTTTCACCATACTAACATGGTGGAGTGGAAGGAACAACCTGGGCAACCGGGACCAGGCCACGTCCTAGTAGCGGCGGTAAGATCCAGCATAGGACTGGCTAAAGAGGCGAGATGGGAGTCTCCGGCTGACACGAATGATCTCCAGGAAGTGTTGTTTTGGGGTGCACCTCTTTCGGACCAGAAAAGAGAAAACGTCTGGGTGCCATCATGTAAGCGAGGAGTACGTGGGCTGCCGCTCCCTCCTTCTTCAACCAAGCAATGTTTGATAGCACGGTAGAGCGGACTCGGGAGAGACTTAGGTTAAGACTCTCCTGGTCTACCACGCGGATTATACCAATTTCTCCAAGGGTATTTCAGATTTTATAGTCAAGATGAATCTACCAAATGAACGGATATTATGCTACTGGTAACTGGACGTGAACTATAGGTGGATGAGACACAAGTTGATAAATCAATAAGGGAAGGGTTCCTCAATAAGGAAAGATTTCACATTTGTCCGAGTTAAGTTGTAAGCCGATGGATTGAAATATATTTTTAATGAGTTTCAAATCTTGTAGAACTGTTTGTACATCACCCCTAGAGTCCCGTCGTCTAGATACCAGATGTTGAATTTTGAATTTATCTGTTGTATGATTGGATGTATTGCTAGGCTAAAGATAACGGGTCCCAAAGGGTCACCCTGCTGACAACCAACTGCTGATTGTAAAAGGTGATTCTTGTAAACTAATTTTGTCGGGTGTCTATAACATTGCTAAAGGAATTTATAAATAATATAAAGGGATTCTAATTTTGCTTGGGTCAGCAAGGTATCCCCTATTCACTGAATTGAAGGCATTCCTCAGGTCAACCTTCAAAATGACCTCACTTTCACCGCTGCCAAGGTACGTCGAAAGTGCGTGTATGGCAGCCTCACAGACCTCTTTCAAACCAGAACCGAGTTGTAGGGGCTGAAATTTTGCTGCAAGCTCTGAACTATAATACTTGCAGCAAATTTTGGCTGCCAAACGCCGTAAGGTGCTTCCTACAGCAATGGGACGAATGCCACCATCCCTTTTGCACAGAGCACACATCTGCTTCATCAGCTTCATTTTGTTTAGAAATAATGAATAAAAAGTCATAATTTACTTCATGGTTTTGGTAGACTGGTTATAAACTTATTAAAAATAACATAAAATGAATTTTAATCCAAGGAAACTTTAGGAAATCTTAATTCCATTCATACAAATTAAAATAGTAGTAAAATGCAAAATTACTCTCATAATATATGCATTAAGGGCGTGTCGAAATATTGTCAGATGATCACTACGAAGATTGATAGACAATAAGTAAAGATATTCCGGTCTTAACTTTCATTAAGGATATCATTATCATTGAGGATACTTTATCCACATATTTTGTATCGTTATAACGATCGGTCGCTGTAAATGTGTTTAAATAAACTGATAAAATAACAACTGATTACCGCTCTTTTACCATTCTTAATTTAATAATCTCAGTTAAATCATTTATTTTTCAACACACTTGCACATTAAGTGTTTTTAATTTCAACATGTAGGTACGTGTTTAATAAACGAACTATGCCATCAAAAACAGTTAAGTATAATTTTTTCTAATTATTTCTCTAAATAATTTACGAAAATGATTCTTTAAATATGAACATGACTTAAAAAAAACACTTGTATTTTAAGACCAAATTAGAAAAAATGTATCTAATCTCATGAAATAATTGATATAATTTTCGTAAAATGACACATACAGAGCTTGTCTGCCACCTAAGCAGTATTAAAAAAAAAGATGATGATGGTTTACAACTTACTGTAATCGTGGGGATCGGTTTAAATAGAAAATGCGAGGACAACCGTTGAAGACAGACTTTATTCAGCTACACTTCAATTACAGCAAAGCGCGTAGAAATTCAAAAACTCTTCCTTACACAATACACAGTCACTTTTATAATCGCACTGTATAGCTTCGCACACTTTATCGCTTTGATCGCTTCGAATACTAGTCGTAGAGTAACTAACTTCAGCGGAGGCTGTTAGCTCGCCTTATATATCGGGCGCGGCCGAGCAGCGAAAGATCGAGAAAAGACAGGTACGTTCTGAAAACGACAGGAACTTTCTGGAAGGCTCTATTGGGTCTTGTGTCTCTTTCTAGCCTGACGTCTCGTTCTATTCATTCGATTCCTTCTATAACAGTGACGTCAAGGCATGCTGTCTCTTTCTATAGTGCCGTCTCGCTCACTCCTATGGAAATTTGGCCATATATTGAAGTGGCCAAGCGCCGGGCGTAGCAATAGCTTCACGGAAAATAAATTCTAATTTAAGAGCGATGAAAGTCTAGCTACTTGTCCTCCTAGTTAGGACTTGCGAAGTACATATCTTATTGCTGGCACCGACCACATGGAACACAGGAAGCTATCTCGAATACTTATTTTATTCTTTTTTATGCTCGAGAAGCTTCTCTCGATATTTATAAAACTATATTTGACTGAACCCGTATGGGTGCACACTTCAATAACTTGATATTTATAGGTGCCGCTTGGTCGTTTTGATGCGTAAAATGAAATTCACATTCTGTATTTGAATAGAGAGGGATTATTATACACATGAAATGATATCGTGTTGTAATATAATGAAATAACTTAAATCTTCTGCCTAAGTAATTTCCTCTTATTCGTTTAGTGAATACAATAATGGTGTAATACCTTTATATTAGAAGCAAATGCAAAAAATCTTATATCTTTTAAGGACTTATAATGACTGACATATTTTATTTCAGAGTCATTAATGTTGTTTTGGATTCTTAGCTTCTAATTTTGGTTTCTTTTAAATTTTGTTCAAGGTTAGTTTTAGTAACGTGCGAAGGCGACTCTCCTCTGTGAGCCTGGGCCTAGGGGAGACAAGTAGGGCCACCTGTCTCCCTAGCAGACGCAGGCCAAGACAGCAGCATGATACGTGCTCTTTTTTTTGAAAAGATGGGTACACTATTTTCCCACACCCGAGAGGTCCTGGATCAGCCGGGCAACGAGGTGACCGTGTTATTTTGGTTCTGGTTTCAAGTCGGACATGATATCCACCCCCACTGACTCCGATGGAGGGGGTTTTCCCTGGGAATTTTCACACTGAAAAAGGTTAATAGTAGTAGTCTCAGGGCATTCTTCCTACATACTTTCTAGGTTACTTACAATAGATTACTTATAATACGACAGATATGTAAGACACCCGTTTTTTAGTTAGTGCAAGTCCAAAATAGCAACTTCACTGTTAGTTCCGGTGAGGTAACGTCCCAGGTAATTTCCACACGTAAAAAGTTATTTCATTATATTACATTTATCATGATTTTTGAAGCGAGGGTGAATGGACGCCCTATACATACGTATGTTAATCAGATCGATGGCATTTTAAAGAAAGAACATGTCAAGAGTAACCGAAACTAGCGAGCATGTTTGAAAAAAAATTGGGAAAGTAGAAGAAGTGATAAATGTATGCCAGGATCGTAGCAGGTGGAAAACTGTAGTCTCCGCCTACCCCACTGGGAAAGAGGCGTGACTATATGTATCTATTTTTGTATATTTATCGAAATCTTACCTGAAATTTTGCTGAAAATCAAAATCTCAACCGTAGTAATTCTATAGCCATTTTTACTTTGGCATTAAGTAAAGGAATTCATTAACAGGCGAACTTTTGTTCATTCCCGTTCGGAAGCCTTCTAGATTTAATAAACTTAAATCTCAAGTCAATGTCAAGACAACATCGATTTAAGCGCAAACTGATCTGGTATTAAGATCACTATCCTGGTCGTAACAACTTTAAGAGCTCAATGTCTTATCTCCTTTAAACTTTTATTAACTTTTCCAAGAGTAATTAGGAACTAGAATGCTTTCGACAGTCGGTTTGAGGAGTTCCTTCCAGATCTGGGTGCGATTAACCTAAATTTTGTTATTTTTACATTACTACATAACATTAGTCGTGAATATTTATTTCAACAAAATTACTACTAGTAACATACACTACAACTAAACATAATATATAATTTAATAACGAACATACACTAAAACAAAAAATTAAATTTAATTAAATAACTAAGATACACTACAACTAAAAATTAAATATAATAAAATTAACATGATTCAAACAACCCGCCCAGCATCGTTCCCGTTGCAAAGGTTGCCCATGTTGCTGGCAGCGTTACGTCGCTGAATTGCAATAGCCAATCTTTGCCTCAGGAACGAGCCGGACGGGGAGTCACCGCCTTGTTCTTTACTTTAATACGGCGACCAAGTTCCGCGATTAGGCGTTTCGCCTCCGATCCCTAACTGCCCACAGTCTCAACCGCAATGGGCACAAAATAATATGGTGGCTCCATTGCGGCGTATTTTAAATTTTTTACTCAGGTGCGACAGTGCTGACGCATGTGGCAACCCACACTAGGCACTAGCCATTTTTCGACGGCACCAGGGTCAAATCGTCCAGAAGCTTCCCATCTGATCTGCTGAGGCCTGGGGGCTCCAGCATGCAAGGTACATTCTCCGATATAAGAGCCCTACGAACTAAATCATTGAGGGCATGGTGGCGCGGAAACCTACCTGTGCAGCGACGACAACTTAGTGTGTTATGGCCGTCTTCCTCTACCATGGAGCCACAGATGCATCTATGTGATTCACAGACCTTGCAGCCCAAGTGAAGCGCCACTACCACCCGCAAAGAGTTATCGTCTAATAAGGTGCCCAGGTGCGGCGACGGAAGTGCGTGTAACCAAGCCCCCGATTCAGATTGCGATACAGCCCTAAGCCTAGCCAGATCCACGCCCGTCACACTGATCAGCATCTCCCCCATCGCCTTTTAGGAACCTATACTATCCCATGCCCGTTGTACGTGTGGGGTTGCCGGATGCGGTTCATTCGGGTTGAGTATTGACCATGCTGCCAGTGCCTCACACACATAGGGTATACCGACTTGATCGCCATTTGAGAGTGTATAAGCGACAAGGTCCGCCACCTAATGTGCCGATGCAATAAAGGCCGGCAAGCCAACATCCGTCATGCGCCGCAGTCCGAGACCACCACATCTTATTGGCAGGGATGCTTGAAGCCAATGCCGCTCATCAAGTGTGACATTGAGTATTGACTCTGCGGTATCTTTTAGAGTGTTGTCAAACGAGCAGACTGCCTCCGGGCAGAGCCAGGTTGGTATACATCTATCTATCTATACTATTATATAATTGTAAAGTAGTCGTGTCTGTACATTGGAGAAAGTTAAAAAAAAATACTTGGAGTATGTTATATTAACGATACTGAACACGAAAATATTTTTTTTTGAATTCTTGTCTGTTTGTCTGTTTGTCTGTTTGTTCGCAATGGACGCAGAAACTACTGAACGGATTTCGATGCGGTTTTTTTTGTTAGAAAGGGCTTGCTCAGACTTAAAATCTTACGTTGGTTTGATCGCAATCGGTTGAGTAGAACCAGAGATGTGAGCAATACTGTCGCTTTTTTGCTTGAGATTATTTCTATGGTAGATTTTTTATAGCTTATCATATCTAAGCAACTATGTGAATAAATAGACTTTATTTTTACAAACACAATTGTGTATACAGATTCGTATTTAATCAATAAATTAAAATTTGAGATTTTATTATTTAGTTACAAAAATACAACTAGATGGCGATCACGCATTTTTGAACAAGGTATGGTTTCGTTCACAACTGAGGTATATAAGAAAATATATTTTTTCATTCTATAATTTAGTTACATCAATACAACTAGATGGCGATCATGCAGTTTTGAACAAGATATAGTTTCGTGCACAACAGAATATATAAGAGCTGTCATTTCGATTCCTAAAATATGTTTCGGATTTTCACAATTTCATTTAACATCCTGAATCTTCCTCTTCATCCTAGCATTTATCTCAGTCAGTCACATCCGAAGCTTTTTATCATCGAGGCGAGGATCCGCTTTTACCAGTCTAACTGCGAATTTGACTGAACCTTCGAAATTTCCCGTGAATCGACTGCCATCTGATCTCCACAACCCAAAGGCGATATCGAAGCATTGCATCTGGACCAGTTGTTGGACTTTTGAGTGCTTCAACTACCCGTAACGACTGCCATAGCTATTCGTGTGGCAACTGAGACCGACGGCTTAACGTCATTTCCGAGGCACGACCAGACCAATGCAAATACCCATATTCATGCATACAAATGTTTGCACTGAGCGGGAATCGAACACGCGCCTCCTGCGTAACAGCCGTGTTCAGTACCGCTACGCCACAGATCCTTAACATCCTGGGTAATTCATACTAATATCATAACAAAACGAGTCTGTAACATTGTATAAAAGTTCGTTAGACTGTGCTAACATTATAAAATGTGAAAGGAACCCTGTCTATCTGTCTGTTGCCTTTCACGCCTAAAACGCTGAACTGAACAGATCTTGATGAAATTTGATGCAGAATTGGATTAGAGTTTAAGAAAGGAAATGGGCTAACCTTTATAGCCAATAAATAAAATGTTAACGAGTTAAACCGATTAAGGACTAAGGGAACAAAAAAGAGGCACTGAACAAAAGTAACTGGTATTACAGCTGTTCTGGTAGAATTCGGTGCATAGCCCGAGAAACCATATAAAAATTAATTACATCATAGTTTCTTGAAGTCGGTTTAACTTTATTATTATAATTTTATTTATTTTACCTTTATAGTGTCTAAGTATCTAGCCGATTCATCGTTGATCATTTGCTTAGTTTGTTATTTGTTTTTATTATCAGTTTAACATCATGATTTTAGAGGCAAATACTCAAATTATGTAAAAGCAATAGGAACAGCATCTTTGCCTACATTTTGAGGATTTCCATAGATTCCTAGATTCTTACTCTCTGGATCCCGCCTTCTGACTCGCTTGACCAGGTGCCACCCCTCTTTTTCCAACAAAAAAAAATATTCGTTTCGCAAATTATGGCCTTAATAATATAACGGTTCTTCGCCTATTTAGTTCCCATAGTAGTAGAATTCTGAGAAATCCTGATACATGAATTCATATTTTGTGGTAGTAGCAATGGGTCCCTATAACTCAATTCCTTCTGGCTTCCCTTTGCATAGATGGTAGAGACGTTTAAATTCGATAAACTACATCGAGGTAAGAACTATGTTCCACCGACTTCCATTTAGAAAATTTTCACCCTTTGCCACTCTTCTTCATCCTAGCTTCAATCACAGTCGCATCCGAAGCTTTAGAATTGGAGTCTAGGGTCAGCTTTTTACCAGTCTAACTAGGGATTTGGCAAAACTGCGATATTTTCTGTGAAGCGACTGCCATCTGACCTCCACAACCCAAAGGTGATATAGAAGCATTGCAGCTAGACCAGTTGTTGGATTTTTGAGGGCCTCAACTACCCGTAACGACTGCCACAGATGTTTGTATGACAACCGGGACCGACGACGGTTTAACGTGCTCTCCGAGGCATGACCAGACCAATGCAAATACCCATATTTATTCATACAAATATTTGCGTTGAGCGGGGATCGAACCCGCGCCTCCTGCGTAGCGGCCGCGTTCACACACTTTGCCACGGTTATGGCTTTACTGGGGAACATTCTCCCTACCAGAGCCACTGAGAAAACGTACTTAAGGCTGATAAATTTCACTGCACTAATTTACACAATGTATATTGATTAATATGCTGTAAAGTGTTATTATTTAGTTTTATTTTATCAATTGTTACAATACTGAAATTTTAATAGAAAGCGCCTAGACATTCATTTTTTGAAAACGAAACAACATGATTGCTACCACAAACAAAGTAGGCGCTTTTTCCTGTAATTTTGAAGTTTTATCTCAGGATATTTCATTTATTCATTCATTATTAGTACCATAGATATAGTATTAGTACGTTACATTTTAGGCATACAAATACTATAAGTTACATAAATATTTTGTCACAGTTATACCAAAGACATAGAATATGTCCGCATCTGGCTTATTTTTCAAAAAGGCATTCAGGTATTGCACAGCTCTGTAAGTAGGGCTACTCTATACCAAAAAACGCCAAGCTGGTGGGTAGTCCAGAGCTAATGCTGTCGCCGTCCAGCGCCACGCGTGTACCTGTCCGGCACATAGAAGTGGATACATTCACGACCCGAAGGGTTATCCACTTTAAAATTTAAATGCAAATAATACAGCACATGACGTGCGCTAACTCCCGCCTAAGTCGTAATGTATCAAGACCAACCACCCCTGATACGAAGATGGACTGGTAAATAAATGGATAGGATCTCGGCATCATTTACCGGACTTCTTCGATATGGGATCCTTCTGAAAGTATACGCTATCCAACACCATAAAAATTACCAAATTCCGTTTATCATTCAACGAATTGCGAACTTCCTTTTGAGTGAAAATTCATCAATGAATAAATCCTGATGAAATAGATAGACCCATAAGAGCTTGGGGAAAGGTATAATGGAGTAGAAAAGAGAGACAACTGTATCTTTGTATTTTGACATTTCAAAATGCTGCAATGGAGTTTGTTGCTCCACTAGCGCCTAAGAAGCGGTGGTAAATTTAGTTTTAAGCGGAATTTGACGGCAAAAGATGTAATCACGTTGCACAATTTTGCGAAATAAAGAATTTGAATTTAAAGTAGGGATTCGAGTAGAGAGGCTATTAGAGAAGTGAATGGGAAGTAGGTGGAGAGGCGAGTAGAGAGTCCAGTACAGAGTTAAGTAGAGTCAGGTAGAGAGTGAAACAGGGATGATTAGAGAGGCAAGTAGAAAGTCGAGTTAAGAGTCAAATAGAGAGGCGAGAAGAGTATCTATTAAGCTCTCAATGCTAGACTCTGCGCTAAAATTTACGACACTACGCGATAAGCAACATCCACGCGGGCGAAGCCGCGGGCAACAGCTAGTTATGTATAAATACATTATACTTATACTTTTTCTTTCCGGGATTTGCAGAGATAATAGCCGGCTTATGTCCTTACACATATAATTTCCTCTACTGTTCCGAATTCTTTTACTTCCCTCTTTTGTTTTTAGGATTGTCTTTCCATCTTATGGAAAATAAATAGCATCTATTGCAGAGGTCAATACATACTTTCTTTTTTGTAA
Source organism: Eilema caniola (assembly GCA_949126895.1). Taxonomy (NCBI): domain Eukaryota; kingdom Metazoa; phylum Arthropoda; class Insecta; order Lepidoptera; family Erebidae; genus Eilema; species Eilema caniola. The sequence continues at coordinate 5,073,300 of OX421460.1, read as the reverse complement.
AAATGAGTATACAATGTCCTGCCCCTCTAGACAAGAGGCATTTAGTTGTCCGGCGTTTGATAGAATAAAATGACGAATATAGTAAAACCAACATTCCCGTGAACTGAAGGAGGCCGCCACTTTCCTTTCAAAAACGTCAAATCGTGCTGAATCGTCTTTGTTTTGGAATAAAACAGTATGCATTTGACAGTGACAAGACAACCGTAGTTCCTATTTTGACCATTTCACAGAATCGTTGGTTGAAGTGTAAATGGGATTTGACGTATGTGACAGTCGTTAACGCATGTCATTAACGTCAAATTCCATACATAAGTCACATTAATGTCACTTGTCTAGAGGGGCTGCTACACTTACGCTGTCTATAGAAACTTAGGTATCATTTGAAATTGACATGGTCATTCACATTATTAGTGTAACACTCACAGGGATATTTACATATAAGTATAGCGCAGTAACTACACAAATAATCACACACAGTGGTCACAACTCAAACGTCAACACAACTTCATCCATAAATGTCAATTAGATTGCAGATATTTTGAAGACAAGAATAAACTTGTATGAAAATATTTATGAAAGTAAAAGAATAGAAAAGTGAATGGCCAGGATCGTAGCAAGTGCATAGATTTGGACTCTCTTTGCCTCATTGGGAAAGAGCTTTACATGAATATATACGTGTCCACATTCACATATTGTATCAGAACTACGCAGTCCGCATATATTTTTAAACAAAGTGTACCGCACAATAAATTTCAAATAGTTGCATTATACTAGATAGAAAATTCATCCATAAATGACGAAAGGAAATGGGATGAATCGACATTACATAACTATAAGACATTCGTACTGTACGTAGCAATCAATTCCTAAAACGCTCATCACAGAATTGAAAACGCTCCCAAGAATTTGAATATTGGCCTCAAATTCACTTATTTTTTTCATTTATTAAATTATTATTTTTTTGCTTTCACGTAAAACGGTGGTATAAGTGAGAAAAAGAAATTTATAATATATTGTGATTTCGAGCTGCCACGTTATTTGAACATTACTTTAATTTTACCTGACTGCGGTTAATTTATTAAATGTCGTATTAAACGTTACGGCTGAACGTTATTTTAGGCCGTTCATTGAGGAGCACCGTTCAGTTACCAGCCTTGGCAGTTAATTGAACAGCTGATTAAGCTAGTTGGCGGTGACATATATGTATTTTGATAGAAGGATGAAAATCCTAACTACTAAACGACTCAACCAATTTTCTCTCAAGTACCTGATCAGATCAGATGACTCTCACTAAAACTTCAAAGACAAAATATATATTTCTTTTACTTTGTAAAAGTATCGGTATGGGTATGAAACAAAAGGTAATATCAACAATAAACGTATATCAACAAAATTGAAAAAATTGGAAATAAAAAATCGGGAAAAAGGCAAATAATTATTTATTTTCTAACTACTTGTTGTATACGAAGATCTAAAATATCGCTGAACCTATGCCACCTAGAGACTCTGATTCAAGGCAATAATAACAGAAAACTAAACTTTTACTTCGTTGCATTTTTTTGCACTTGATTATTGCGTTACTCTCACTAGTTTTTTTTATTGAAAAGTGACAATAATTTTATTGAAAATGGTTTGTTAAACACTAACATTCTTGTCACATACAATATGGTCAATATACATTCAAATATTATACGAATATTAGATGATCAAACCAAAGATAATTAACTACATTTTCAGTTGGATTATAACAGAATATTTAGTCTTTAGTGTTTGTTGTTTTAACGTAGCCTCGTGTAACCAAATAACATATTTAGCAGTGCAAATATTGTGTCTTGGTTCACTGAATTGTTTGTTTAAATATCGAAGGGAAGTTTGTTTACACAGCCTCCAAGGATTTCTGTAATCTGTATTGATTAGAGACCAGGTGGATATTAATCAAGTTTGATTCGGAGCTACCTGGCTACACAAATATGTTCACCATACACAAATTCGTAGTAAACATCACTAGCTTACTTAGCAATGAATTTCTGCTAGTCAGTTGTTACGACGTTAGAAGGATAGGGTCAACACTGTCTATCCGCTTGTGTACTGTAAATATCATCAATCCTGGTCGCATTCAACGTTCGCACTAAAGTGCAAGTTGACCCTTCCATTACTTCGTTTAACTTGACTTTTACGGGAACAACAGTCTTTGGAACTCTCCAAATTTGTGAGAAAAGTCTGCGTAAGGGCTTTGCTTGTTATTCAGAAGTGTGTGGGGTCACAAAAAGCTTGGTTAGGACTCTACGGACCTTTTTGATATTCACTACCATTAAAGTTTGAAGTACAACGAACTCGCATATCCTGTATAAAATTAATATACCGGTATCTATAAACACACGAGCTACCCTTCCTAAAAAATCCCTGCTGACCCAGCACACCAGCAGGAAAGCCTGAATTTCGCTCATTTAGCAGAAAAGCTACCAAAAATACAGAAAAACAATGGCTGAAAATTGTTTCCTCATTATCCGGACGGTTCGCGTCCTGAATTTATTATTTCAGTAGTAAATTGTCCATCTGGCCGCAATTTTGCGGTTTCTCCCTTTTACACTGGGCGCCTATTTTGTTCAGCCCTTACTTTAGGGGCGTGCGACCAAAAGCTGTCAACGTACACCTAATGATATGATTTGGCTCGCCGCACGTCACACCGTCATTATTCCATATATGTACATCTTTGAAATGGATTTGGTTGTTTTGGATCGTAATGGACGTGACGGCCATATTTATTCAAAATATATATTTCTTCTTTAATTAGAACTGAAATAAATAACTTTTTTATTTTAATTTAACCTACTAAAGTATTATGTGATTCAATTAAGAATAGGATTTCAATAGCATGTCAATTTAAAGATCGTTGTGGTGGGTAAACAAAGGAAAAATACCTCCATTTACTTATTACTAGTACACGTAATTCAATGTTAAAATAAGTATAATTTACATTTCAATGTTACACATACACGATGTATGGCAATCAATGAGCATAAAGTTTATTGTTTGATTGACTCTCTGAAAAACATAGGATACTGTAGATGGTCACCAAACGAGTAGAAATGCCTCTAAACCTATTTATATGACGTATCCTAAATGAAAAAACAAGATTAAGCACAGATCTTTATTTGGTTAATTCCCTGACATATAACTGACATTGAGCATTTCTAACTATTTAATTAAATGGCCAGGCAAGTAGTCAAACGTCATCGATCCAAGCTATTTGCCTAGCCGTTTAATTAAATGGCTGAATACAATTCAGGCCGTTAGTTGAATGGCGCCGCTTAGTTAAATGCCTAGGCAGTTAATTAGACGGCTGATTAAGCTAGTTGGCGGCGATATGTAAATTATGTCAAATTACACCGAAGTAGTACATATTTTTATGTCTATTTGACAATTATTGTTCTGGCCTCTAATCGCACCAAACATTACCCTCATAATAGATCTAATTTAAAAGTGATATCAATATTTCTTCTGATGGTATGTTTAATTAGAAATCGTTTGCTGTCAAACGTAGTTCGCAAGGAAATAGCAAAGAATTTATAACATAAAGACAGTTCGTAAGTTAAAACAATATTGAAATTACAGAAAAGCTTCTAAGTGACTATTGTCTACTTTTACTGTATCAACTTCAGATACATTTGGCTTTTGTTTCAGCACGTAATTGACTAACTTATATTTTCCAATTTGTATATTCTGTTACATTGTTTAAACATTGTTAATGCAAACATACTTGATGTGACAAACTTCTGGAAAAGTCTATGTATTATTTCATCATCATCATTTTCAGCCAATTAGAATCCATTTCTGGACATAGGCCTCTTCCATTTCCAACCACTTTTGACGATCTTGTGCCCTCAGCATCCAGTCGTGACCTGCATGCCTTCGGATGTCATCTACCTATCTCATTAGAGGTCTTCCTCTCGGTCTGTTGTTTGCACGAGGTCTCCACTCCAATAGTCTCTTGGTCCACTGACTAAGTTCCATTCTTGCAATGTGTCCCGCCCATCTCCACTTCTTTTTTGCAACGGCAGTCATCACGTCCCTCAATTTCGTTTTACTTCTGATCCACTCGTATATTTTATGGTGGCGCAAGGTGATTCCGAGCATTACCCTCTCCATTGCTCTTTGCGCGACTCTGAATTCTTCAGAAGACTTTTTTGTGAAAGTCATCGTTTCGACTCCATATGTGAAGACGGGCAGTGTACTGCTCGAACATTTTAGCCTTAAGCGTGATTGACAGCTTTCCACGCATTATTTGGATGTTCGCACCAAAAGCTGCCCAGGCTTGGGTTATGCGACGGTCTACTTCTGCAGTCTGATTTTGGAGACCCAACGTAATAAAATGCCTCAAATATACATACTGGTCCACCACTTGGACTGGGAAATGGTAATCTTCGGCATTTTGGATGTTTGTCATGATTTTCGTCTTTGAGATATTCATCTTCAGTCCGACTTTTAGTGACTCTGCCTTTATTTCGTCCAGCATGACTAGCATCTCATCGATATCGTCCGAGAACAACACCAGGTCATGCGCGAATCTTAGGTTCGTAAGGCGTTCTCCATCGATGGTTATACCCTTGTTTTCCTAGTTCAGATTTTTGAAGACGCCTTCTAGGGATTCGGTGAAAAGTTTTGGAGAGACGGTATCTCCTTGACGTACGCCTCTGGCCAGGTGAAAGTTTTTGGTCTTCTTATGGAGTTTCACGCAGGTAGTAGCATGAGATTTGAAGTCATTGAGTCTACACTGAACCAAGGCATCTTCGAACGCCCATGCCTCAATCGAGTCGAAAGCATTTTCATAATCAATAAAGCTCAATACTATGGTTTTATTGTATTCCTGGAATTTTACTATTAATGCTTTAATAGACTGTAGATGATCACAGGTGCTGTATCCTGACCGAAAGCCAGCCTGTTCTCTTGGTTGATAGGCGTCTAGTTTCATTTGGAGCCGATTTACGATTACTCGTGTGTCCAACTATAGTTGTCCAACTTCCGGATATCACCCTTTTTAAACAGCAATGTGATGACGGCGTTGTTCCATTTTGCCAGGGTCTGGTTTTCTAGTAAGCATTTAGTGATTTAGTGAGTAAGGTGGCTAGCGCTTTCTTTAAGTTGTTATCTACGTACTTCAGCATTTCAGGTAGAACGATATCCTCTCCCGGAGCTCCTCGGTTTTTTAATTGCCGCAATGCAAGGTCAATTTTATCCAGGCAGGCATTTCTTCGGAGCTAACATTGGAAATCAGTGGACGTTTATTGAGATCATTTCCACCTTGTTGTAGTTGTGGGCTACTGATACCACTTCTGTATAACCACTCAAAGAACTCACGTGTCACAGTTAGAAGTTCCTCACGATTCGTTATTACCTTGCCTTCTTTGTTTATCAGTTTAAATATGTGCTTATGTCCTTTACATAGTTGCAGATTTAGATTTTTTCGACTGCTGTTCGTCTCAATGGCCTGTGAGATAAGGTTTTCGTCGTGTTTTCGGAGGTTCTTGCGAATACTAACTCTTAAGGGTGCTAAGTATAATTTGGTGCAGTTTGTCAACTCCCAGGGATTACTTGTCGCACCCCTGCCCCGAGTCTCCCGGCCACCGCTGGAACCGGGGAGTGACGAAGCGCTGGGAACTTGGGGTCGATGTTGGTTTCTCCTTATCATGTTTGGATTTGGAAGGGTTTGTAGCCATAATCACCGCACCAGCAACGACGTGTTGGTGATCGCAGTGTTATGTCCGGTATTTACGGTTTCCGTAGCCGCATATAATTCTTCTTCTCTTAGCCGTACTCGTCGTATTCAAGGTCCGCCTACGAGAATACTGACAGGATGCTGCCCACTACCAGGGCAGGGCGTTTATTTAATGCCAATGCCAACTCGCCATGTCATGGGGACTTCATCGGATCTTGCAATTTTCCTTGGGACTGCCTGTGCCACTAAACACTGCACCGCATCCTCCGACCCCACTGCCTCGGCCCGGGACTGCTTATTCGGGTTTCCTCTTATTCGCAGCTGTCCTACATACTATAGGAATTTCACTATCCGCCACCTGTGACCCGGTAGGTAGCTGAGACTCGCCCCTATGTATTATTTAGATGCTAAAAATGATGAGATTATTTGGACTCGGAGGCTACCAGAATCAACTAAATATGGTAATGAGACTGCAAGGTGATAATTCCCACAAAAATAGTAATACTAGTTACTTTAGTGAAATAACCAAAACATTTTTTTTACTATGGCGATCCCAACGATTCCGCCAGCAACTCAGTTTTTACACCGATCGAAATAACCTGTGAAAGTACAAGTGTATAATTCTGCCATATAAACACAGATAATATTAAAGCAAACACAGAGGTATATGGTAGAGCAAACGAGTACAGTTTTACTGGTTAATATAACCAAAACATATTGAGTGAAAATATGGCAGCACACACGACAAAGCATGTGCGACGTTAACTGATTGACAGGTTTGTGAATAGGATGAACTGTAATTCGATTTTGTAAACCTGGCACAAACAGATTCTGTTGACATTTTGATGACATCACATCACTCAGCATACGTTATTTTTCTTACTATTTTCCAGGGAACCATTTTTTAAGGGAACGTAAAAAGTTTTCGGGAAAAAGGTTCGATAGGAGTTATAACCACTAGTTAGTCATCCATATTATCTAACGTAGGTACTCCATATTGTAAATGTATAATCGTATATTATTTTATCTTTTAGACATGATGTTTAGGCAATATTTTTTTCAGCCAGTAACGAATGCCTAAGCTACTTACTTATTGAGCTGATGTAAGGTAGTTTTTAAATAAGTATATTATTTTTCTGTAAGTTTCCATATAAAAAAGATAAGTTAAGGCGATTTATGAAGTAGGCTAATATAAGGAATTTTATTAGAAAGTGTTATACCTAACGCCACGCACATACACAAGATATTTTAAAAACATCAAATTTATTCATAGAAAATTATATTGAGATTCCTACTTCTAGTCTTTCCTTGGATAAATGAAACCAACCTAAAGCACAAAAGCAGTTATTTTTAGTTGAAAATGGCAAATAAAATAGCTGTGAGACCGTAAAAATAATTAAAGTGGTTACCTGGTAGAAATTGCCTTGCGCAAAAGGCCGCCACTTGTTATGCCACAAAACTGTACCTGACTAAATCTTTCAGTATCGGTTCCTTGTGTACATACAATAAAGAGTTATTTTATTATTATTTCTCTTTACTTACATTTGAAATCTTATAAATTATATTTTTAAATACGCTTACAAATATAAAAAGATATATTTAAAAATGCAAAAAAAATATTATTACTATTATTAAGTGAAAAAAATCTGCCGAAAATACATAAAATACCTTGCTCTGCCTGTGAAAATCTCCTAACTTCTCCCTGTCTTTGATTACGTGGTGTAAAAGTAGTCGACACCTCTCCAACTTAAAATTTTTTCTTTCATTGAAAGGCTCTTAGTTTTGAGGGATATTGAAGAGTGTCTGTTAAAGTAATGACCTTTTAGACGTGTAAACAGAGATTTTTTGAGAAATGAACTTGTACAAGTCGGTGATGAATTCGTTAGGTTCACTTTGTGAAAGTAAAATACTTCTTTACGGCCAGTCTTTCAAGATTATGGTATCCATTTATTTGTTCGCTTTATGGACATCGTCGATACACTTGTATACAAAAATAAATTGAGTTAAATATAATATGTAGGTATGTGTAATGCTTATTCAATATATGAGACATAATGACTTGCTGCATGATAAAATTAAATATGTTTTCTTGGTGTCTTTAAACAATGCGCCAATCTTGGTAGCTATCAAACAGATCTCAAAAAAAAAAAAACGCTACGCGTAAACAATACCTAGGTTAATTCTAGGTTCTACGTCTCGTTTCACATTCGAAATTCAAAATAAATGCACTGCTTACCCAGGAACTGTGTTACATCTTTGTTCTCATCAGCTTGTCTATAATAATATGAATAGAAGTCATTGAGGATACGATGCAAATCGTTTTATAAATAAAAATGGAAGTTGGCAAGCGCAAAACTCGAGAACGGCTCAACCGATTCGATTTTTTTAAGTTCCAAAAGTTCCACGAAAAGTTCAGGGGAACGGGTACAGAATTCTATACGGGCAATGCCGCAGTCATCAGCTTGTAAGAAAATAATGCTCAAAGTTATATTATCATTTGATAAGAAACTACTACGGATGAAACAAATACCACACAAGAAACATAAATTTATATTTATTACATATTAAAAATTGGAGAACTGTATTGAGCGTCCGTGGGTGAGTATAACACTAAGTTAATAATAACTACCCTCACATAAAAGTGTTATAAACAAATGAACGTGACGTGATATCTACCTAGATATTAATAAATTCATTTTACTGCTTTACGACTCATAGCAACTACCCTATAAAAGTTCATATGTACAGGAACATGTATTACGTACCTAGTTTTGTATACTAGGTATCTGGGGGGACGGCAGTGCCCCCGCCAAGCGAGCCAAGCGAAGCGCAAGGGCACTACCTTCCTTTTCTCGAAACGCTTCGTCAGGCCTACATTCACAAATTCTACATTTTAGTCAAAATGCGTGGCTAGGCCGTTTTGTTTCACACTACACACTACTAATTTGTTTTGCCATTTACAAAATAAGGAGGATAAAGGAACAATCGACCCCAGAACCTCTTAACCAGTAAAGTTAACTCCTGAACCTACCGCTTCCAATAAATAAAAATACGTGGTGAAAAAGTGATTCTTTTTCACCACTCAGGAGGTATTTTTTTAATAAATGAAATATTACGAATTATTCATACCACTGTCACACCAGTTATCAATATATTTAAAATGTGATAATGTAAAATGATTAAAATAAATAAATAAATACATATCACACAACGCTATCTAGATCCATAGCTTAACTAGCTTGTGTTATAAAATCTAGAATGCGGATAAACATACTTAGATTTTTTTTTGTAAATGCGTACATATTGTACATAGGTTTCTAACCCAGACCAATGCAAATACCTGGATTCATGCATACAAATATTTGCACTGAGCGGGGATCAAACCCGCCCCTCCTCCCGAACCACGCCACGGAGGCTGTCTGTCGAAAATTATTCCTTACTTTGATAAAAGCCGTAAATGTATAATGTTTATATTTAAATGTAGGTACTATGTCTAAAGCTTAAAGAATCAGAAATATATCTAGAGTTATGTAAATAAAGTTGGGGTTTCTGTATCACAAATGACTGGGTAGACTCAATCCTTAATCTACTTAACGTTTACACAAAACGAACCTGTATTTACATGACATGAGGTTCTATGTACAAGGTAAAGAAGGATAACATCTGTAATCTTATTTCAGTCAAGTTTATGGTGGTCATATATTTTGCAGTTAAGTTCGAGAATAAAATATACAAACGTTTTTTGTATTTTTTTGTAAAGGAAGCTCTTGAAGCAGAAACTATAGAAGCAGATTGCGGGCTGTTGTACCTGGCTACCCCAGAAGGAAAATGATATGACATATTCATCATCACAACGTTAGACCTGGTTGCATTAAAATATAGTAATTTGTCTCCTTTTCTCACTCTTGACTTAACTCGACTTTTTCAGAAGCGATTGCCGTCTGAAATGCCGAGCCAAAGAGGCAATCCGGCGCCGGAGCCTCGTTCATTCATCGACCGGAATACCAGCAAGCAGGTGAAGTTGGTTCAAATACCACCAGTGTGGTATTCATAGTCATGTACATGTCTATCCACCGTAATAAATACCAAACAAATTGTACATATATTGTAAGGATGTTCATGACATGTTCATATGATATATGTCTACTGCAGAGCATGCTGCGCAAAATGCAAATAATAATTAACATTTTACATCTTACAATCTGTTAAAAACCAATAGTGAACTAGCATAATAAATTATATGTGAATATTCATGGAAGCAGTAACACCTAATTTCGTTTGCAAATAACCAACGTGCTATTTAAAACACTGAATTATTCAAAATGTTTGTAGCGGTATTTCAGAACGTTTAATTATGTTTAGCATTTGTTATTTATGACTGTGTACACCTTGTGTACACTGAGATCATTTTATCTAGTGAAGCTTGTTGTTCTGAGATCTATTATTTTAGCAAAGCAAATAGGGATCGTGGCAAGACACTTGGTGGTGTAAAAAAGTGTGTGTATTTTTTAGTCTTTCGTTATAAGATCGATGTTTACTTAAAAGGCAAATTTACTGAAATGTCTTGATAGCAGTAATTTTACCATGGATTTTGAAATTTGGGAAATTCCTCCTTCCTATTAGAGTAGGCATAGCTGGGTATATTCAATAAATGTTTTCAGACATTGGTGCTGGAGGAAAAAAATTACTGAATGTAGTATTTATACTAAACATTAGCTTGAGTGTATCTTTTCAAGCAAGGTTCGATTGATAGAACTCAAAAAACACGGGGCAGGAAATTATTTATGTAAATCATTTCAATCCAATGTATTTACACTAAGTGCACCTTGAGTCAGTGCAAACATTTTCGTGTGAATTGCCTCTGAGATCATAATATTACAAAAAAAAACTTTATGATGGCGCTAATATCAGAACTATCAACCAATATTATTCGTCGAATAGTTAAGCAAATTTGATGTTCTTATAATTAATATTACCGAGTACGTGCTCCAATAACTTTGCTATACGCTTCCGGAGCAAGTGAACCCAAAGTTGATAGATGCAACTTGGTCTCCAAAAGTTAGTCGTCGTAAGAGTGTTTTCACATTGTCCAATATCCGATATCTGACATCCGATGTCGGAGGAAGTTATGTAATGTATGACATATCTCTCTTTCACTTTGTCTGGCCCGAGATCGGATATCGGAGCCAACACCACCATGTTGGCCCGATATCGTATTTGAGACTAAAAAATAATTGATGACGCTGATCACGAATATAACAAAAAAATAAATACCATTTCAAGTCAATAAGATCAAAAATTTCTTGCATTTTTTTTCTTTTTTTTTCATCGCTAGCATCCATAACTAGTCAGTGCTTTCCAGCAAATAGCAAAATCGGGCCGATTTTATCGGATATATGTCGGCGTCCAACACTGATATCGGATATCGGATGAATGTGAAAACGCTCTTACTTCATCATCATAACAAATAGATGATATACTAGATGACTTACTGTTTTCAGAGTACCTATGACACTACTAGACTCCTCATTCCTCTTTAAGTTACTTACGTGAGTTTATCATATTATTTATAAGTTCCTGGATTCACCTGAATGTAAGAAGTAACAACTTTTATCTTTTTAAACCTAGTTTGGGTATTATGCAATATTTTTGAGTGCCATGTTGCACAGCATTGCACAAAACGCGGAACAATGTTGTCAATCATCGAATAAACAACAAATCACGAACCAGGCTGCTTTAAGCTAAGCGTCCACCTACCGGCACCGCATTCAATCGTAGTATTCTTTGAATAGAAAGTCAAACAAGTACGTCCACCATACATGCCGTCGCAGTTGTTTCAAGGCTCCTTTTGCGATGCGTGTCGGTGACGTCATACGGTACGCCGGTCAGGTGGACGCACGCTACGTGGATTCCGCCATTTGCATTTTGACGACCGTCCTGTCGACTCGCGATGTCTATGCGCGTATTTTGACACACGTCCACTCATTACGAAAATCCAAATGAAATGGCGTCGTCAGTCAGGTTGCTGGTAATAGCGGCAGCGAAATGCGATCACTGTCATTAAAAATTAATCCGTTTGATGCGTTGCGTGTGCCTTTTCAGTTGGTAACATGGTTACTGAACTTGTTACGCGTCAATTGTTACCTACTGGACACGGAGCTTTGTCATCCCGGGTTCTTTAAAGAGCGTGTGAAAATGTGTTTGTCGAAGTTGTCATGGTAGGATCTACCATTTTGGAATCGCCATTATTTGAAATAGAGACTCGTATCTTCTTTACCTCTCACTAGCTTCTTATCATCCAGCGGGTTGCAGTCAATTGACGGGCTGAATATTGTAACGTTGCGTTTCTGAATCTCGTTCGTTGTTTTTACTCGTTTTAAGACGAAGTTTCATTTTAAGTTTCTGAACATGAATGTCATTTTGACGTTTAGGAGATCTGTCACCTTTTTTTCATTACGATCGAGCGAAATGGTCAATATTTTGCATAAGTAATCTTATTTTTCAATATTTTAAAAAAATGAGCGAATTTTCCCTCGTGGGGCAATTGACTGCGCCTCCATTATGTTCGTCATCATCACGTTCATCATATCAGCCACTCATAGTCTACTGCTGAACATAGGCCTCTCTTATAGACTTCCAGCACGACCAATCTAAAGCAGCCCGCATCCAGCGCTTCTCGGCGACCTTAATGAGGTCGTGCTTTGTCGTTGGAATAAAAAATATCTCCAAGGCTCCCGAATTCCCGAAAAGTAGGTAACACAAAAACAACCAAACATATTATTTTTATTTTTTTATTATTACAATAATATATATAAAAAGTGAAACCAGTCTCTCATAAAAATCACTCGTAAAACTAATAAACTAAAAAAAAAGCACAGAAAACTTTCACCGTTTCTTGTATCAAAATTGTTCGGTAAAACTGAAATTCAACTTCCCGTCCGTGATTGGGCTGCGAATTGCACGCCAAACTACTTTTTGTAGCAAATTTGGTTGAAAGTAGATATTTGTTGGACTCGTTACGTTGGAGCTAAACAACTTGGTATTTTTTTTATACCACTTATTTGGCAGACAAGCACACGGCCCACCAGATGGAAAGTAGTGACCGTGGCCTATGGACGTGTGCAACACCAGGGGCGCTACACTCGCGCTAAGAAAGTAAGTACTTGTAATTATCAGATCGTTATTAAAGTACCGTGTAACATTTATATACTGTACTTTTGAGCTATATTTTTGGTAACTTTAGTGATTTTTTTTAGTTTCGTTCAGTTTTCAGTGGAAAACTTTGGAAATATCTGTATTTGGAGCTACCAAGATCTTAAGGCTCTGATTTGATACACTGCCAATTGATGGATGAGGCTCTGCCGCAGGTTTTCGTCTCGGGTTTAGGAGGCCAAGCGATAGTAGCTCACAAAGTCAGTACGAGAAAAAGAGCAGACCGGCCTCAATGTGCAAGATGCAACTGAAATTGACCCGCGGGTGATTTTTTTAACCACTTATTTGACAGAAAGGCATGCGCTCCCTTAAGGAAAATGGCTACCGTAGTATATGCCAGCCTTAACTAGCCACGGCGTGGGCGTATAAAATACCAATATATCAGGAGCGTAACTTTCGTGCTGTTGGCTCCTTTTTAAATTTGGGCCATCAATTGCTAGCTGATAAAAGCTACGGTGCAGTTCAGAAGATTTTGAAGTTTAAGGATATTTTAATTGACGAACTCCATAATGCAATCGCTTGAAAAACACAGCAGGGATATTATTCCACCCGGAATGAAGTTCCTTATCGACAGTTATGATGACGACTCATTGATTTTATAAAGTTAGTGGTTTCAGTTCGACATAGCACCTCGCTAAATATTCGAAATAAAAACTAACAAGCAATACACTCAACATAACTCACTTTGCAGCCTGGCAATTTTAAATCCATCAATTGGCTATATACAAATTAAAAGAGAATTCATTTTGACAGTTTCACTTTGAGCATTTTATTGCTCAACATGATTCCAAAAACCGTTGCAAATTACTAGTAACTTTATGGAGTGCAATTAATAAAAACTCAAACATAAAAATGTTTTGCCGTTTTTTGTTTGAAAACCCGTTCCTGCGACTCGCAATAACATTTCTTTTTATTAAAACTTTACGTATGTCTTTAGTAATAGCAATCAGCCAAATTGATCAAGCCGTTCTTGAAATTTGCGCTGTACAACATTCATTTTTATTAATGTCGATTTATTTGTATCACGTAGTTTATATAAAAAGCTATTCGTTGATACAGACAATAATATAAAATAATAAATAATACACCCCATAATAATAATAATAATTAATATAATAATAATTAATATACCCCATAGTGATAAAATACCCCATAGTGGCTATGGAGACTGTTATTTTAAATCAATTTAAATTTAAAATATGATAACTGATTCCATAATCACTTATTGGATGGATCAGTATATTGCAGTTTTATATAATGGCAATAGGTATTTATATATATTGGTATCGGGTAATTTCATCCAGGATTCTTGCGTCACCTCAATGGCAAAGTTGTGAATCTGTGTTTTTAATTTTATAGAAGTGGCTCTCTTGTTTATATGATATTTTTTGAAGTGAAAACTTCTTTAGCGGCGTTGGATGGGTGTAAAATATTAAGGAAGCGTCAGGATTAGTTGACCTTTGAACCGTAACCGACGACTGACGTCATACAAGATTAGGTACAGACTATGTATTTTGCAATTTACAATAGATGTCGTCGTAGCTTAAACGGTAAGCACGTCGACTGTAAGTCCTTATAGTTTCAGATAGTATCGGGTTCAAACCACCTGGCCCTCAGGGATTTTTTGTGATTGTTTTTTCTTATTTATAATTTATTACTTTTGGTGATTATTTTTTCTTTTTGTAATTTATTACTTTTTATGATAATTTTTTCTTTCTGTAATTTATTATTTTTTGTGATTATTTTTTCTCTTTATATATTATTAATTTCTTCTGACAGAAAATTAGCAGAAAATAAGTGATAGGTTCTATGATTAGCGCTATATTATAGGCATGGTATGGTATGTTCTTTTTTATCTTTTTCTATGTATAACTATAACGAAGAAAGAAAAAAAGAAAATGTTTTCACTTCTGCCGGCACTCCCAGAGTGCAACCCGTCTTTTTTTACTGTTAGTATAGAAATTGGCAATGGAAAAAATATCAAATTAATAACGCTCCCATTTTAAAAATAACAAAATATAGATTTCTACTCTCTTGTGAAATTGTAAAAACACAGATTTGTAACTATGCAATGGAGGTGACAATTGCACCAGTTTTCAACAACTGCCGATTATTCCCTATCAGTTAAACACTTATTATTAAACTGTTATTACTGTCATCATTCGATCGTTATATGAATTTTTGTTACTGTGCTCGGAATTATTAATTTTATTCGTATAAAATGATTATCTATAGAACAGTTTGTAATAATCTATACGTATTAATAAGATTCAATCATTGTCCGGATAGTCATATCAGCCCGTGGGCTGATTGCTAAGAGCCTCGACCAACATCTTAAGAGGCTCTCGTAAGGCAGCTGGGTCAAGGGCCCGATGCAGAAGAAGATCGAATGTTTTGTTACTGTGCTTGGAATTATTAATTCTATTCGTATAAAATGATTATCTATAGAACGGTTTGTAATAATCTATACGTATTAATAAAATTCAATCATTGTCCGGATAGTCATATCAGCCCATGGGCTGATTGCTAAGAGCCTCCACCAACACCTTAAGAGGCTCTTGTAAGGCAGCTGGGTCAAGGGCCCGATGCAGAAGGCGTCACTCCTCGACACAGCACGTGTTGTGAGGAGAATCTCTCTCTGGAGCCTTAAGCCAGCTTTTTATACTTATATTTGTATTTAAAAATAAAATTTATAAGATGTTAAATGTAAATAAGGAGGAATAATAATCAATACTATAGAACATTTTCTCAAGACGTTTCTTTTATGCCTCTTTGATTTTTCAAACTCTCACAAATTTAATTACCTCCAAATCGTAATAAGGCATAATTAAGTAAGTTCTTGAAACTGGCGGGTTTGCATGAAAGGCTTAATGACAGTGAAGGACGCTCGTGAAGTATATAAGGATATAATCAAATGGCAGGCTGTTGTCGCTGCCTACCTCGGAGGAAAATAGACGCGAGCATTTTGTATGTATGTATGATAGCAAGAATAAAAGGGTAGCTAGTGTTCACTGGAGAGTTTTTGTGCTGTCAGCGGGAACACTATAGGCTATTCCTGATTTGCCTTCTACGCTGACTGCACAGTAACTCTCTGTGTTAACAGGGTCGGCGGCACGAGTGTGACTCACCTGATGTTGCACACGTCTTTAGGTCACGGTAACCACTTTTCATCAGGTAGGCCGTATGCTTCTCTGCTACCTTAGTGGTATAAAAAAACCTCCAAATTATTTGCAGTAATAATGTCTACAACGCAAAAGGCGGTTTGAAATACTATCTAATATATAAAATTCTCGTGTCACAGTTTTCGTTGCCAAACTCCTCCGAAACGGCTCGACCGATTCTCATGAAATTTTGTGGGCATATCGGGTAGGTCTGAGAATCGGCCAACATCTTTTTTTCATACCCCGATTCGCGATAACCGACATCCACGCGGGCGGAGCCGCGGGCGACAGCTAGTTTATAAGTATAAATAAAAAAAGGTCATTACTGTTCTTCAATCTGTCAACGTGTGCATGTTATGGTATGTATGCTGGCAACTTGCACCAAGGTAGTAGATCTATTTCGCGCCGCTTTCAATAAGTGGCAACTGTGTCTATAGAGTTTGTATATAATCTGAGAAAAGGTCACAAATTACTTGCAATAATAATGTCTGAAAGTAAATTCTTAATATCAGCCAAATATAAATTGACGTTGAGGTGTAATATATCAAAACGAAACAAAAAGAATGTGCCAGCTGGTTGCCCAAGTTCCTCCCTGCAAACTTTAGCTATAACATTGAGAATAACTTTTGAACGCGAGTGCACTCCGGTCATTAGGCTCCGAATCCACTAATGAGGTACATTGTTCTGAAAATTAAGGAATTAAATGAATATTATACAGCTGAAGGGTTTGTTTGTTTTGAATGGTTGAAAGTGATAACTACTGGATCGTATTTTATACAAAAAAATGTGTTAAAAGGTTGTAGGCTAAATAACATCATGCTTCTACACAAAGGAGCCGTTCAATAATTTTCCAGTTTCAGTAATCCAGAACTTATATATTAGTTCCGATGGCAGTCACTTCGCGTAAAATAAAGTTTAGCCCTTTCGGAGTTAGTCTAATAACCGACGCTAATTGAATTGGGAAAAAGTCTTACAGGAGGTAACAGGGAGGTATATAAGTGAGGAATAACATTAAAAATGGCACCAGCAGAGACACGGTTACGATTACAGCGCCAATTTGAAAATTTCGTGCTAACAACTTAGCTCAAATGAAGCATAGCTTGTTATATAAGTTCAAGGATGATTCTTATTAAGTATAGGCATATACGTAATGTTAATTTTTTTTCAAACTTGGATTTAGTTATATGATATGATACTGAAAGCAAACATTTTTCTTATTTTGGATTTTTTGTCTATCTACTTTAACCCGCGATAGACGTAAAAACTACAGAACAAATTTTGATGTATTGTACAAAATAAGTATCAAAATGTGTCAACATATGTGACAACACACATCCATCAAAACCGTGTAAGCTTTTAAGTCTAACCTAGATCATTCTAAGAAAAAAAATATCAAAACCTGTTCCGTAGTTTTTACGTCCAACGCTGATAAATAGACAGACAAGACCCGAACACGAAGAATGGTAGAAAAAGCGAAAACCAACATCCACACGGGCAGAACTGCGGGCAAAGGCTAGTACAGACATCGCCAATTTCATGAATATTCCACCGCATTAAGCTACAAGAGCTGTGTTTTATGCATAAGCGCTTGCTTATCGACGAAACTTCCAAAATTAATATTAGTTCTAAATATTTATCGAAGACAAAATCGGCTTATCAAAATAGATAGAACATAAGTTGTTATTTGTGATTTCCCACGGAGATTTAAGTTGTTATTATTGGTTTTTCCTTAACTTAATATTATTATTATTGGTAAGTAAACTTTTACTTACCCGGGGATAGTCTTGAATCAGTCGGGGTGTGAGAGAATTGCGTCACGGGACGTCTTCCACCTTCCACCGATGAAAGTCTGTCTGAAGTGTCACACTGAAAATTTAACGGAGTAGTACTTACTATTCATAAAATAAGGATTTACGTGGGAATAGAACTAAAACTAGTTTTTCATTCATACATATACATAATCTATTGATTGACTAAGAATTGATTACGTAAATTTGTAAAATTTTCTATGTCCTATAACTGGCACAAACTACTCAAAGACCGATTGAGATTGATTGCTTAATTCACCACGACAAAAACACAACATATTGAGTAATCAAACATGCAGATGCGAAAAATCCTCAAATTTACTGTCAAAGCGGTACGCCACCGTACAAATGCGATCAGGATTTTAGCTGTTTTGGGATTCCGTATTAAAATAAAAGGATTTTTTAATCTACTTTCAAAGAAGGTTGTCAAGAATTTTACCTCGGTGCCATGGTCACTTTATGCATACCACATACCTGTGTGTCGTATCGTTTCTGCATATTTCACGCCTCCTATATCTTAATAATTCACATATAGGTATAGATATAATAATAACAAAGAAACAGTGTTATAGAAACCGTTACGCTTAGTTACATTTCAAAGAGGTTTTTAGTAATCTACACTACTAATATAAAGAGAAAGATTTGTATATTTGTGTGTTTATGATGAAAAAACTTAAAAACTACTAAGCCGATTTCAAAAATTCTTTCACCATTGGAAAGTTACTTTCACCCTGACTAACATCTATACTATACTAAAGAGAAAAGATTTGTATTTTTGTCTGTTTGTAATGAATAAACTCAAAAAATACTGAGCCGATTTAAAAAATTCTTTCACCATTGGAGATATATTACATTCACCTTGAGTAACTTAGGCTATATTTGATTTCTATGGGACCGTTTTTACCACCCGTGCGAAGCCGGGGCGGATCGCTAGTATAAAATAAATTGGCCGGAGTATTTCGATATCTATATTACTTATTATTACGAAGTGAAACTCGAAGTCAATCTGTTTCTGGCAATTACGTGGCACTATCGAAGTGGATATCATAATTCTCAGAGAGGAGGTACGCGTTTGACGTCACATGCTTCATTTCGAATCCTTTTCAAAGGGTCAAATCAATATAGCCCCCACTTAATCTCGGTGCCCCAAATTACACGTAATTCGAGTTTAACGGTTCCATCTATTTCTGAACGAAAACGTTTGGCAGTTTTATTTAACAGTTCATGTTACTAACTCCTTGAAACAAAACTTGTATTTACTAATTTCTATACCTGTCAGTCAGCTTAGTGGTTAAGGAGTAGGCCGAGAATCTTGGAATTCTGCGTCACCAGGTTTGAATCCTGGCCCCAAAATTATCAACGTGAACCCGTTATAAATAAGCAATGATGCTAAAGTTGGAGGAGCAGTTAGAGGGAATATTAATTTTGGCCACCAATGGATGGATAAATATTGATTCATTCTAGCTGGTAGCCAGCATTTTAAAGGATTTTTTTAATTTTTTTACACGAGTATCACTCTGTATCAATGAAACCATTTTAACGGATTCTATCGCATATATAAATTTATTAAATTAAAATAGTTTTTACTCGTGTTTATAATATTTACCTTCATATTCCGATCATTAAAATTCGTCGACATACGAATTTATATAACAAGTCAAAACTTTTCAATCTAAACACGCCAGCTAACAAAACTAACACTGAACACGGCCGAAACAGGAAAACTATTAGCAAAAACGATTAGGTTCAATGAAAATCCGTCCACAAATGGGTAAAAGAAATTTGTACACGAAATTGGCTATTATCGATTTGTAAATTAATAATGCAGGCTTACCGAATTTCGAACGTTGATTTTGTC
Source organism: Eilema caniola (assembly GCA_949126895.1). Classification (NCBI taxonomy): domain Eukaryota; kingdom Metazoa; phylum Arthropoda; class Insecta; order Lepidoptera; family Erebidae; genus Eilema; species Eilema caniola. The sequence goes on along the minus strand of OX421460.1, from coordinate 5,053,545 downwards.
AACTGTAAGTGAATGATTTAACGTTTTAGTCACACCAAAAATGCAACACTATTACGGTATATTAACGACTGGTTTTTCCTAGAAAGAGTAGGCACAGGTAGGTTAACATTTCAACAGTAAATGGAGTCTATTGCCACCAAATAGGTATTTACAGAAAACCTCATAAAGCTTTGCTTGACAAGTACCTGCACCGATGACTTGTGTTGGTGTATATAAAATAGAATTTATTTAAATTGATGATTCTAATTTTAACAGGGAACTATCGACCTCTCAGAATATGTTCTGACCAAATTGATGATGTTTTGAAATGTTATCTCAAAATTACTTAAATCCTATTGAAGCTTGCATTGAAGGAAAGCTCGTGCTGTGTGAATTGACAGAAAGAATCAGATAGCAGACTGTTTCTATGCCTACTCTTAGAGCGTTTTCACACTCATCCGATATCCGACATCCGATACATATCTCATACATTTGACTTCCTCCGATATCGGATGTCGGATATCGGATATCGGATGTCGGATACTGGATGTCGGATATCGGATGTCGGATCTCGGATATCGTATGAGTGTGAAAACGCTCTTAAGGTAGACAGACGTAAGTATATATTGTATTGTTTATGTTTAGTTTCTTGTAACGAAGAAGATCTTCCTCTTTTAGACTGTAATACAGACACGGAGACGGAATATTCAGACCTAAAACATAGTTTTGTGTCTAATTTAATGTCACTATTTTTATAGTGATTTTTTCGGTTATGTCAAAAATTTACACTTTTGGAGCCAGGGGCTCTATTTAGGGTTTCGTGCCCAAAGGGTAAAAACGGGACCCTACAACTAACACTTCGCTGTCCGTCCGTCCGTCTGTCACCAGGCTGTATCTCAAGAACCGTAATAGCTAGACAGTTGACATTTTCACAGATTGTGTATTTCTGTTGCCAAAACAAAATAATAATAATAATTACGGGGGTGCCACAAAATATGAAAAAACGTGATATTTTAGAACTTTTTCATCGCTTTTAGCATTTTAGACTTTTTTAAGGTACGGAACCCTTCATTCGCACATCTGACTCGCACTTGGCCGGTTTTTTTAATATTAATATTTGATTGTTCTGTGTTTAACAAAATTTAAGTTATGCAGTTTAAACTCAGTGATTTGTGAGTTTGAATTCAAGTACCTACCAACGCGCCTTTCTTTCGTTCCAGACCGTTTTGAGGAATGAGCAAAATATGTTAATTCTCACCAAACAAAGAACTGGATGCTTTTTTGTAAAAAAAAAACATACTAATTTATGCTGTTTGCGTGTAGATGGATAAAAAGTTTGTTTTTTTATTATGCTTTATTACGTCATGCATGTGTAAAGAGATTTTTAACTCACTTCAACGTTGCATAGTTTCATTTTTTATATACCACTGAGGTGGCAAACATGCACACGGGCCACCTGATGTAAAGTGTTGACCGTGGCCTATGGACGTGTGTAACAACAGGAGTCACACTCGTGCTGTAAACACAATGTTCCTGTGCCGTCAGCGTCAAAGACAAAGCAGGAATAGGCTTTGGTCTTCCCACAGACAGCACAGAAACTCTCCAGTGAGTTCTGGCTACCCTACTCACCGCCGGGAACACAACACGTGGTTATTACTTATTATTAGGGCAGAGGTACTTTTCCAGTCGGACTGCTCAATCGGACGGAAATCGTGTCGTATCTCCTGCAAAATACTTATACTTTTATTTATTTATATAATATTTATCTTATCTACTTTTTTACGGGTTACCCCAACACAGTTGTATCTCAATTACAACCTTAAACTTATTTGTAACATCACTACATAGTATAAAACAAAGTCGCTTTCACTGTCCCTATATCCCTTTGTATGCTTAAATCTTTAAAAATACGCAACGGATTTTGATGCGGTTATTTTTTAATAGATAGAGTGATTGAAGAGGACGGTTTATATGTATAATAACATCCATTGCACCCGTGCGAAGCCGTGGCGGGTCGCTAGTATAATATATAATGTGGTATCCATACAAATACAAATGCTTATAACCTTTCTAACAGCTTTACTCTCGCCTCTCTGTCCTCATACCGTCTACCTACACCTCATAACCGTTAAATCATATTTCGAGGGTAATACAAATCTCACATAAGGATAAATTTGAAATGTAATTAACTATACAGTTCGACTCACAATGGACTCCACATCGGCACAAATATGGTAATGTGACATTGTCCAATTAGTCACAACACTTGCCAAATTAACAAGAGATCTAGCATATCCAATTTCTTAGAACATAAATGTTGATTAAATAAACCAGCTAATACAATATGATCCCTCCTGAACAACTCGAATTAACCCAACCAATATTTAATTGTGCCAACAGCCAATAAATCAGACCCACCCTAGTGAGTAGGCGTTGAAATTTGATATATTAGATTCCACAATATGTAATATTATCAAAAATATTTTCATGTGGGGAAGTTTTAGAAGTTAGGTCTTCGGGTTTCTTAATTATTGTTACTCATTTTAGATGTTTCATTTAATTAAAATTTATACACACTTAGATCACTATCACGGTACTGCTTATTTCTGAATAGAGCGGGCAAGAAAGCGCGAATCGCGATGGAATCTGTTTAAAGGTGGTTTTATTTCAATGATTGACAGTCGCGTAAACTTCAGAAAGTTTCAAAGTAGAGACTTTAAAGTTCGATACTATCAAAACTAGCATCACTAATCTCTCACTTATTTATGTGAGTTTACGACCACTGTATCGTAACAAGACAGTCGCTCTCAGACTGAACTTGCCAAGCACTTACAAAGCGATGTTTACATTAAAACATTGAAACTAATCAACAAAACTAAACAACAAGAGGTATTTATTGTTTTTGCGTTTTTTTTGTACCGATTTTTTCTACCTATGACGATTTCTCCTGACTACCTACCATTGCAATCATTTCGACATCCGAAAGGCAACAAGTAAAGTATACTGAAGTATTTCGATAAGCACTATCTTACTAATGGGCACAGTACAAACAAGTCACGGTAATAAAGCATCTAGATTATTCTAGAAACTCAGCGTTCGCTTGACTTATGTACTGAAATTAATACTGAGGTGACTAATGAATGTCGTGGCGCCAAATCATATACCGTAATTTAACGAAAGTGGATGATTTATTCCAAACACGTTCGTTGGGAGCATCGCATCTACTGCTTGCCTCTCTTGAATTTGTGAAATGGCTAACTTTTGATTTATGATCAGACTGAAAATACTATGAGGTTTACCATAGTAAATTACGCATAGTATACAATAAGTTTAGAAGGGTGAAGTAGGTAAGTAATCTCCAGGCTCACTTGGTGACCTTTTGTTCCAACAGGACTAACGCTGTATCAATAATTATAACCTTAATCATTGTTCTGCCTCCCTGGACAAGTGACAATGGCCGGAAAACAAAAAGAAATTGAGAAATAAGGATCTCATACTAATATACTTAAGTAGCCCAAAAAAAAAACACTTAAGAAAACCCTGTTGATAATCTCATCGTATGAGTTGAGATTCACATAGACATTTATATCATTTATATTAATAGCAAAACACTCACCGAAAATTAATCATGATTTTTAGTTCTAGCTGTTTACCAGCCATGTTAAATATTCCGGTGAGTGTTTTTTTTACTATTAATGTAATTGAATCTCAAACCAAACGATGAGATTGTGTACAGGGTTTTTTGTGTGTGTGGTTTTTTTCTATTTAACTGTCATCTGACCCTCTAAACCAAAGAAGAAAGCCTGCGTCATACAATTAGAATGTTGGTGTTAACATATTAGGTTTTATTTTAGCAATAAATCGTTTAGCCTTTTGCAGTCCAGTGCTGGGCATAGCCTTCTCCCAATGTGGAGAGGCTTTAGCTTACTGTTTCCACACTGACCAGACCTTCTCTCGCAGTAATATCGCATTTTCCGTTACTCATCTCCTTTACCCTTCGGAAGAGATGGGTTGGTGATAATTACATTCTTTCTCCGTCACCACACGGCCTAAAAAAATCCTAATTAACCCAGCTTTTTCTTTCTTCTTTATACGTATCAGTGACTTAGGTATCCTTTCTAAAATTCCTAGAACGCAGACACGGCCAAGTCAATTTACTGTTAAGTGAATTTATTGTACTTCTTACCCTTCTAAATAACTTCCACTGAATTAATTGTGGATTCCAAAACGCAGCTCAACGTGCTTTATTCTTAAATTTGTTGTAGCGTTTTAATAAAAATAGGGTATAGGGTAGGAGCCAGAGCTCACTGGAGAGTTTTTGTGCTGTCAATGGGAAGACCAAAGGCTATTCCTACTTCATTTTCTACGCTGACGGCACAGAAACTCTCTGTGTTTACAGTTACGGCAGCACGAGTGTGACTCCCCTGGTGCACACGTCCATAGGCCACGGTAACCACTTTCCATCAGGTGGACCATGGGTTTGCCACCTCAGTGGTATTAAAGAAACGGTGTAGCAGATAAATATAAAAATTATAGGCATTAACTTAATGCCAATCGTTTTCTTTTGCCAGTCTACCACAGAAATAGCTATGTAGGTTTAGATGTTTATTTTTAAAGTGGCACTGCCCAGATCACGACGATTAGTAAGTAGACTTCGAGCTACAAAATAAAAACTTACCTTACAACTGAGAAACCATTATAAATATAACGATGACAAACAACCGGTGTAACTGCAATACTTCAATACCACCGATGGCTTGGGGAGTGACCTGCACAACATGGCGGTCACTTTATGAAAAATATCGAAACTCAGCCAAACCCGCAACTGAAACAAAACTGATAAAAGTGGGTCCCAGACTCCGAAGTGAAAGCTTCAAATGCGACCGGGATTTACACTACGATGACCACGGCGATAACAAATAAGAATTTTAAAGAATCCCATATAGTGCCCGACCGTTGTCGGGTCACCTCAATTGAAATTTTCACTTTCCACCTCCCCATATGATTAAAAGTATTTGAAATACCCTGGTATAAAGCTGGCCTTCTCTTCAAGCCTTTTCCAGTTCAGTGTTAATTCAAAAGAACGGTCGATGGAGCGTTTGACAAGGGACCTTGACCGGCTGTAAAGAATTTGCATACCCCAGTTCGACGACTATATAATATATTTGCATGTTTGTTGATAGTGGGCAGTTTTGAAATAAGCACTCAGGAATTCGTATACTTCAGCGTATGCATTATTATCGAAGTTGATATTCTTGGATCGCGAATATCGTCGTGATTCGACGTATCGAGTAAACAAACAAAATATAAATAAAGATAAATTTAACATAGAAAAGTTGTGACCAAGGAAGTGAGCGTTTCGGAGTCTAAAATTATAGCAAGAAAATATTTGACTCTGTTATCAATCTCTATTTTAAATTATTGATCGAAGAATCAACAACACATCCACACTAATATTATAAATGCGAAAGTAACTCTGTCTGCCTGTCTGTCTGTCTGTATGTTACGCTTTCACGCCTAAACCGTTGAGCCGATTTTGATGAAATTTGGCATAGGGGTAGATTAGACCTCGAGAAAGGACACAGGCTTTGTTTGGTCGCGATAACCGGCATCCACGCGGGCGGAACCGCGGGCAAAAGCTAGTATTGAATAAAACCTTGTATCTTTCCACACATAGTATAAAAGAGTAGAGAATTTATTTCGGCTGAAGCTGAATTTCCTTGAAATAAGTACCTATTGAATGTTTCAATACAACTGGTATTGTTGGAATCAGAGTTATATTTTTCCCTTAATAGTGCGATATTGCAATTGAGGTAATTTGTTCGAATATATTTGTAGATAAGTTCTTTTATGCCCTAAAAGAAAAGAAAAGAAAAAAAACTTGTATAGAAGGCAGAACAAAGATATGACTTGTTTGTAGAATTTGCATAGTAATTTATCGTTTTAAAAGTTTAATCACTAAAGGAAACAAATAACATTGCGAGGCCTAGTTTAGTTAAGCAAAGACATTCCTAGCGACCTTACGCGGACATGCTGCCTAGTGCCTGGGAGATTTTATCAATTATTATCAACAATGGGTTAAATTTATAATCATTAATGTTTTTATCTTCACAAAATTCCTTTTACCATCTTGGCATGAATCATCTTGATACCCGTATTTGCTTTTTTGTAATTTAGGGTACAATGATTTTGAATACTAAACGTTAATTGTTTTTACTATATTGTACCTATAATATTTATACAGATATTATGTACAGTTCCATTCCAAATTTATTTCTATTAGAATAAATTATTTATAAGGGGCAGTTTTCTTACTTTATTAGTCACTATAAACTATGATAAGAAAAAAATATCCAAAGAATCTAGCAAAACGAATGTCCTACTAAAAGAAGTTACTGGCAATATATTCTTCGAACTTTCAAAGCTCTCAGACCCTTTGTGACAGTTGTGACTTATAACTGACTAGCGTCGACCGTGACCTTCACTGGACAAGATATTTCTGACTTTAGAAAAAAGGGCGAAGATAAGTGGAAGAAAATCCCAAATAATGGTTTATGAACACTTGTGGAACTATTTAATTCACCGAATTTTTTGTCTCCAATCGCTAGTGTTATTAGACAATTTGATGGTTAATATGCGATCCGAATAAACCCATACCAAAAATAAATCAGACCATTCACACCAATCCAACCGCGCGGCCCAAAATGATGCATTAAAAAATCCTCTAGGGCAATTTATACCGCTTGCGGTATGAATCGACCCACGCCATTTTTAAACTTTACTTCTTTAGTAAAGTACTTTGTACCCTATGACTGAAATGAAACGATTTTTACGAACTGTATGGGGTTTTTTTTGTGTTAAATTATTATTTACACTAATTCCGACCGATTTGGTTGCTTTTCAGCTTTCACATTTTTTGATATAAAAGTGATGCATAATTAATTAGGTATAAGAAATTTGACGTAGGCAAAGTTTAAACAATATTAAATCTAAATTGAGTCAATTTATGTAGAAATTTTTTTAAATTAAGAATCGTTCTCGGTACAATTCAAGTCCAATTTTATTTAGAAAAATTATCATACGGATTTCTACTACATAACCTCTACCGTAAATGTCTAGTTTTCAGTAAAATTGGAATAGATTTTTGACTAAATTAAATAAAAGCATCTGATGTTAAGTATTTTTTTCGTAACAACATTCAGTGGTACATTGCTCCAACTATCTCCACCAACTGATAAGGACTGTCGTTATAACAGAAATTATTAACAGCAATCCAGTCTTGTGAAATGTGCCTGATAAATGTTTCAAAGAGGGATTACGTTGAAAACACAGCCCAAAAACTTAGATGCCCTTGTTTATGTTTAGACTATACTCATTTACACCAAAGCTAATTTAGTAAATGTGGACCGGGATTCCGAAATATTAAATCTGCTCCGTTGTCACTCAAGTCACGGTCCCGTGGAATTATCACTCTCATTTTGTAGAGACCAATTTCTGTCAACGCTACTAGGGAATGTTAAACACTTTGTGGAGCATTCAAAACAGCGAATTTTAGACATTTAGCTGAATAATTTATTTTTATAATCAATACAAAATCACAGTCCCTATTACATCAAAACCTTGTACTTTGGAACCTAGGGTCCTTTCTCCTACAGTTTCTCTTGGTTTAACCTATATTACTTTCTGAGAGAGCAGCTACCATTAAACCCCTAATTACAAGAGGAAAATCTGCGCCGGAACCTCGTCCATTAGTCAGCAAGTGTTGGCTGGCAGATAAGGTTAGCTTGGACCCCGAAGATCTTGATGAGGTGTAGACCATAATAATAGTATGGACTCCGCCATCATTGTACCGATAGTTGTTACCGTTTACGGTCTTTTAGGCAAGAGCCTCGCCCTACACCTAAAGACACCTTTGGGTAGCTGGATTAAGGGCCTCAAACAGAAGCCAAATTTAAAAAAAAAAAAAAAATTAAATAGGTATTATTTGTATTTTTCATGATATATTTATAAATGTAATTAATATGCTTTTTAAATGTTTATTCATTTAAAAAGCATAATAAGGGAATAATGATAATAATAGCATGGCCTGATATACAGGTTTAGCATTGCACAGGTAAGGTAGTGTAACTAAATACTTATAATGGTCCTCATAGTGATTTCCCAGTTGCTTTCAAAGATTGCACTTTTAGCCTGAGGTCCGCTTAGTGTTTTTATTAACATATAGATAATAGTTCTATGTTTTCTAATAATAAAGATTGTATTATTTAGCGCTTATCCAAAGCCGCTGATTTCAAAGCCGCATATCAAACGTAAATTGTAAATCTGCCTCATTTTACTTAGCAGGAAGGCTGGAGGTTGAACCGAAATTGTTTTGCAAATTGCTCACATTGGGGACGAGTCGAGCACCCAGTTTTATTATTATCTGAAATTGCCTACAAATAAGTATTCATTGGTGCAGTGGCAAGTATTAAGGCGCCCACTCACTAACAGTTTACCGGACGATATAAATCTGTCAGAATCGCAATAACCCACACACTAACAGTTTCGTTAACGATTTTGGACTGACGACTAATACGATCCGATAGTGTGTGGCCGCCGAACGATTCCGGACAGTTCTAAACCGGACAGTCCTAGGCCGTCAGGGCGAACGAGCACAACGGGCCTGTCGATCGACGTTTCTTGTCAGTTTTTACTAAGATTTTATTCATTTTTTGTACATACTCGTCTATATTTCTTATGCACATAGTCCATAAGGTTCAAAATAGCTAACACCTATTTCCCACAATGATTAGCATGTACTTATATAAGAATAACGTAGTGCAAGCTATTTTCAACCTTATTGACATCTTAACAAATCTAGATTTTTTCTTATATTCGTGATCAGCAGCATTTATTTATGCGAAAAAACATGTAATTAAGAAAATGTCAATAAGGTCGAAAATCGCTTGCACTGTTTCGTACTCTCTATGTAACTGATATTAGACCATTACCGGCAGGCGCTCGTACGACCTAAAACTGACGACTCACAACTGCTAGTGTGTGGTCGCAAAACTGACAACAGGGAATTGCCGGCGGGCCAAAATCGCTTTAGTGTGTGGGCGCTATCGGCTAAGGACTGCAGGCCGCCGGACAGATCAGGAACTGCAGGCGGACTGCAGGCGGACTGTTAGTGAGTGGGCGCCTTTAAGTTACAACTAAAATGTAGTGATAATTTATGATAAACAAAGTTATATTTTGATATATTAGCTGTCGTAGATACGCATCTGCTTACGGTGTGAACTATTCAAGACGCATAAGACGTGGTACGAATGTGGACGCCTGACATTTTCATAAAAAAATATATACGAAAGCGATTTTATTTATTTAAAGGCGAGCTCGTAGTGCGTTGGATATGAACAAGAATAGACATGCCATCACAGCTATGATACCGTTTCCTTACCTTACTCCTTAAAATAGCTTCTCACTCGTCTTTAACTCGTATTAATCTCGCTTTTTCTGTAGAATATTATATATATAGCTATTATTTAATATACTTAATCTTCATTCATTGGTAATAGCCTAATCAAACTCTTTCCGGAACCACGATTACCTTTCAAAATTACATACCAAACTACCATTACGAACACAAATAGCAGCATTTATCATCAGCTTATGCGATCCTGAATCTTAGAGCGAACGGTAAATTGTGTGTTTTGTCTGATAATCCAAATCTCTTCGTTATTTATTCCCTGTATTGTAGCTCCAGCAGAGCGGATTTTTTCAGCTTTGAATGATGTACCCTAATCAAAGTTCTTTGAGGTTGTGTGCGAACGCCGCAAAAGAAAGTACCTAATACATATATTTAGTGCGTCAGAATTGTTTTATTTATTTAGATGTTTTTTTCTGTAGTTATTAGTACCTCATTTTTGTGTATATTCATTTGAACTAGCAGTTTCCCACTATTTCTCTCGTCGTAATGTAAGGGGTGTGAGGCGGCCGCACCTGTAACACCCACGCCTACGCTTGGTGAACTGCCCGCTCCTTGCCAGCTCTCCACTGGCCCGGTGGTCAGTCTTCTAGCCAGAGGAACACGTGGAAAGATTTCGAGCAGCCCCCTACAGCCTACAGGGCTTCTAGCACCGCGGCCAGAATTTACCTTAGGCGGGGAATTTTGCCCAGGACGCACCACGTAGAGGTTCGGGACCGTGCACCTAAACTTGGCCTCTGAAGTTCTTGCTGAATGATTTTAGTATTACGTTTGGTAAGGATATTATATAGACTGATTTACGAAACTGGAGCAATATGTACTAGTTAAGTTTCAATCAAAACATTTCATATTGTAATCTGATGCGATAGTGCTAAAAACCTATGTTAATTAAGCAATGTTCAAGTATGTAATTACGGTCTAGGAAGAGGAGTGATATCATGAAGCGAGGTCCCGTTATTTTCTATACAGCGACAACCATATACCTATTACTTCTAGCGATAGAGAGGTCATAAATTCAAATTCTGACCATTTCACCGCCAACGTCAACCCAGTCATATTGGTTGCATCCACAACTTGAATTTTGTAGTGCAGAGTCCGGTATCCTGTTCCACTTTTTCGTAGTTTATCTAGGCAAGCGCCATTCCCGTTTGAATGTCAACCCTGAAAGGAGCCTCGTCTATCTGCTGATTTACAGCAGATGTAATTGCTTACAAGTGGGGTTGGCTTCTGCCCTGAAGACAAGTAAGATACTGCAACTAAATGCTATTAGCAGTAGTATTGTTCAGTACCATTGTAGTGTAATATAACAAAGTAGGTCGCTATTACGCTCGGTGTATATGCTGCGTAATTTGTAAGTCGTTTCTGAAGGTTTTCCTTAACCACCCCAGCGTTTTTGTTGTAGGGAGCGGCTATAGCCCTTTTAGTTCACTCCTCGATTGCAAAGTGTTGTAATATTATATTTCAGTATAGTTTCGTGTTGCTTTTGTGAAAGTTAGGATATAACTTGTGAAATACTTTGTTGTTATGCAGACATATTTTGCGTTGATGAATATAGCTCTGATTAGGTGCAGCCCGAGGGAGTTTCTGCAAATAAATAAACATAATAATATAAAACTATTCAATATGATGTTATGGTGCCAGATTACGGATTAACATGTTTAAATACTTTTTTTTTGTTAATACATACATATCATACATTAAAAAACTCAGATCAATACAAAGAAACATATTCGTTTATACAAATTTTGCACTGAGTGGGAATCCAAACCCGCGCCTCCTAACGTACTTTACGAATTGCTTTTCATAATTTATTTCACTCAGGTAATATTGCATTGCATAATTTACATATTTTATAATAACATCAGGCTTGAGACCTTGCTAAGTAGAAGTACTTGAGGCGCAAGTTACTATGCAGTATGCGGTATTTACTGCACACTATTCATATAGCGAATCAGTATGAAAGGTCTTTTGATTTTGCAGTCTGTATTATTCGGGTGAGTATGTTTTATTTGCTTGCGTGCTTTTGAATGTATCTGCTACATATATTTAACTACAATATTCACAGACTGTTAAAATTTAATAGCATTATTCTTGCAGACAGTGTAGCTACAATTAGGTATATTTACAACTATGTACCTATTTTATGCCAAAATTTCTTTACTCCCGTGCCCCCGCCAAGTCGAGCTCGAAATTGCGGCACGCCCGTACCATCCTTTTTTCAAAGCAGTTCAGGCCATTTTCGACCCCGTCGTTCGTTGTGGAGAAAACTAGAAGCCTAAATTTTTTGGAACCAAGTAGGTGCTGTATGAACACGATATTTTTCAAGTTTCATTTAATTTGAACCAGTAGTTTAAGAATTATAACGAGTCAAAGTTTCTTAATTTTGTTACTTACTGACTGACCGATTTATCAAAATTCTAAGCATTTTTAGCAGACTTTCAAATTTAGAATATAATTAACGTTTAAAATTGACTCAACAGCAGATATTGGTGCTTTATGGAAGCTACTGCATTCTAATCTTAGAAGATCAAGAGGGAAGCCTGCGCCAGAGCATCATCCGTCAGTCACCAGGTTGCAGTAGGGGTAACATTAATTCTGACGGTCTTGTTGCACCCTCATACACCTATAGTGAGGCTACATAATTATAATTAAATTACATATATCCACGCCTATAAATCTCCGAAGGGGTAGGCAGAGATATGTAAATATTCTCATTTCGCCAACTATGATTTTCGATCCCACGTAATAGAGCCGACCCTATAGCTGTCAAGTGGGCACTGTGAAATGAGCTGACGGATGCAAAACAGCTCTATCACTTAGTCACCTACCACGGCACCGAGGGAAAGACATGGGGTCGTCCTATTCCACTGCATCGGGAGCCAACACAGCAGTGTATAATTATATTAGTTGTGCAGACTTAGTCAGTGTATATTTTCAATCAGTTGCCTTCAATTTGGCCTAATGTAGTCCACTGTTAGACACGTTTGCTCCCGATTATCCGCCTTCCGCTTCCAGTCTACCCCAGTCAGCTTTTTCAGGTCGTCAGTCCATCTAGTTAAGGGGCGGCCCACCTTCGGTTTAACTTACATTAGCCTGTGGCACACTTATTGCATGCCCGTAATAAATTAATTTACAAATAAATTTTCTCTGCTCCTTCGATATTTAAACTATAACCTTCCCTGATAAACGGGCTTTTCAACACAAAAATATTTTTCAATTCTAACCCGTAGTTCCTGAGTATCAAGATGTTGATGGAGGCCTTAAAACTTTAACACGTCACAATACTTAAAGATCTTAGTCTTAGAACCGTAATAAACAAACATCTCAAGGCACCCTAATAACCATTAACATGACTGCTATGGTACGAATCGAGCAATGCACCAAATTGGTAGAGTACGGAACGACAAAGCTAAACAAAGCAAATTTGGGCGCAAAACAATAAATTAAGATTACTGTGGCGTGTTGCCACTGAAATGACCGTAAACGTGGGGCCATGAAATACGCGATCTAATTAAGGAACATTTTGAAGAATAAATAGTACATCCGCCAAAGTAAAGTGAAGTCTAACTACCCTAACTAGAGAACTTCGGTATAGCCAATTGGTAGTGAAGGTCAAATGGCAGAACTCAATGGCCTCACGGAAAATATCGAGTTCAGCCGGTTTCCAATTACACTGGAAAGCTGCCCCAACTGAGTTAGGAAAAAAGCTCAGAGAAATGATGAATAATTGTGAACTGGCAGTTTGTGCCATTGTCCCTAGTGTCGACTAGCCAACATTGCAACTAATCATGGATTCCAAAATGTGATTGAAGGTACTTTGATACTTTTGGAGGTAAATACGTTCATACTACTTCTAATTTTATTATTTACTAGCTGTTGCCCGCGGCTTCGCCCGCGTGGATGTCGCTTACCGCGTAGTATCGTAAATTTTAGCGCAGAGTCGAGCATTGAGAGCTTAATAGATACTCTTCTCGCCTCTCTATTTGACTCTTTACTCGACTTTCTACTTGCCTCTATAATCATCCCTGTTTCACTCTCTACTCGTCTCTACTCAACTCTGTACTGGACTCTCTACTCGCCTCTCCACCTGCCTCCCATTCACTTCTCTAGTAGCCTTTCTACTCGACTCCCTACTACAAATTCAAATTCTTTATTTCGCAAAATTGTGCAACGTGATTACATCTTTTGCCGTCAAATTCCGCTTAAAACTAAATTTACCACCGCTTCTTAGGCGCTAGTGGAGCAACAAACTCCATTGCAGCATTTTGAAATGTCAAAATACGAAGATTGATTGCTTAAGACTAAATATGAACGAATGTACACGTTTATTTTGTCTAGCATCAAGAACATTAAGAAAACATTTAAAAAACTTGCCTATCCACTCGCCACTCTACTCGACTTTCTAACTTGCATTTCTATTCTACTCTCTGCTCCCATCTCTGCCCCTAACCTTGTTTCTTCCCAGTTGTCTCTCTTTTCTACTCCACTATACCTTTTGCCAAGCTCTTATAGGTTTATCTATTTCAGGATTTATTCATTGATGAATTTTCACTCAAAAGGAAGTTCGCAATTCGTTGAATGATAAACGGAATTTTGTAATTATTAAGGGTGTTGGATAGCGTATACTTTCAGAAGGATCCCATATCGAAGAAGTCCGGTATCTGATGCCGAGATCATATCCATTTATTTACCCGTCCAGCTTCGTATCAGGGATGGTCGGTCTTGATACATTACGACTTAGGCTGGAGTTAGCGCACGTCATGTACTATTATTTGCATTTAAATTTTAAAGTGGACAACCCTTCGGGTCGTGAATGTATCCACTTCTATGTGCCGGACAGGTACACGCGTGGCGCTGGACGGCGACAGCATTAGCTCTGGACTTGTCCACCAGCTTGGCGTTTTTTGGTATAGAGTAGCCCTACTTACAGAGCTGTGCAATACCTGAATGCCTTTTTGAAAAATAATCCAGATGCGGACATATTCTATGTCTTTGGTATAACTGTGACAAAATATTCATGTAACTTATAGTATTTGTATGCCTAAAATGTAACGTACTAATAATTAATGAATAAATGAAATAACCTGAGAGAAAACTTCAAAATTACAGGAAAAAGCGCCTACTTTGTTTGTGGTAGCAATCATGTTGTTTCGTTTTCAAAAAATGAATGTCTAGGCGCTTTCTATTAAAATTACAGTTTTGTAACAATTGATAAAATACAACTTAATAATAACACTTTACAGCACGTGCATATTAATCAATTTACATTGAGTAAATTAGTGCAATTACATTTATCAGCCTTAAGTACGTTTTCTCAGTGGCTCTGGTAGGGAGAATGTTCCCCAGTAAAGCCATTACAGTGGCAAAGTGTGTGAACGCGGTTGCTACGCAGGAGGCGCGGGTTCAATCCCCGCTCAGTGCAAATATTTGTATGCATGAATATGGGTATTTGCATTGGTCTGATCATGCCTCGGAGAGCACGTTAAGACGTCGTCGGTCCCGGTTGTCATACAGACATCTATGGCAGTCGTTACGGGTAGTTGAGGCCCTCAAAAATCCAACAACTGGTCTAGCTGCAATGCTTCTATATCACCTTTGGGTTGTGGAGGTCAGATGGTAGTCGCTTCACAGAAAATATCGTAGTTTTGCCAAATCCGCAGTTAGACTGGTAAAAAGCTGACCCTAGACTCCAATTGTAAAGCTTCGGATGCGACTGGGATTGACGCTAGGATGAAGAAGAGTGGCAAAGGGTGAAAATTTTCTAAATGGAAGTCGGTGGAAGAATGTTCTTACCTCGATGTAGTTTATCGAATTAAAACGTCTCTACCATCTATGCAAAGGGAAGCCGGTAGGAATTGAGTTATAGGGACCCATCGCCACTACCACAAAATATGAATTCATGTATCAGGATTTCTCAGAATTCTACTACTATGGGAACTAAATAGGCGAAGAACCGTTATATGTTAAGGCCATAATTTGCGAAACGGATTTTTATATTTTTTTTGGTTGGAAAGGAAAGGGCGGTGCCTGGCAAAGGGAGTCAGAATCAGATGGCGGGATTCAGAGAGTAAGAATCTAGAAATCTAGGGAAATCCTCAAAATGTAGGCAAAGATGCTGTTTCTATTGCTTTTACATAATTTGAGTATTTGCCTCTAAAATCATGATGTTAAACTGATAGTAAAAACAAATAACAAACTAAGCAAATGATGAACGATGAATCGGTTAGATACTTACACACTATAAAGGTAAAATAAATAAAATTATAATAATAAAGTTAAACCGACTTCAAGAAACACTGTGAGAAGTCGGTGCCAACATTGTTTAATGTGCCTGAAGTACTATGATGTAATTAATTTATATATGGTTTCTCGGGCTATGCACCGACTTCTACCAGAACAGCTGTAATACCAGTTACTTTTGTTCAGTGCCTCTTCTTTGTTCTCTTAGTCCTTAATCGGTTTAACTCGTTAACATTTTATTTATTGGCTATAAAGGTTAGCCCATGTCCTTTCTTAAACTCTAATCAAATTTCATCAACATCGTTTCAGTTCAGCGTTTAAAGCGTGAAAGGCAACGGACAGATAGACAGGGTTCCTTTTACATTTATAATGTTAGCACAGTCTAACAACTTTCATACAGAGTTTCAGACTCGCTATGTTATGATATTAGTATGAATTACGCAGGATGTTAAGGGTCGACCGCCTCTGTGGCTTAGCGGTACTGAACGCGGCTGCTACGCAGGATGTGCGTGTTCGATTCCCGCTCAGTGCAAATATTTGTATGCATGAATATGGATATTTGCATTGGTCTGGTCATGCCTCGGAAATCACGTTAAGCCGTCGGTCTCAGTTGCCATACGAACAGCTATTGTATGGCAGTCGTTACGGGTAGTTGAAGCCCTCAAAAGTCCAACAACTGGTCCAGATGCAATGCTTCGATATCGCCTGTGTGGGTTGTGGAGGTCAGATGGTAGTCGACTCACGGGAAATTTCAAAGTTTCAGCCAAATTCGCAGTTAGACTGGTAAAAGCGGATCCTCGCCTTGAAGGTAAAAAGCTTCGGATGCGACTGCGATTAATGCTTGCTAGGATGAAGAAGAAGACTCAGGATATTAAATGAAATTGTGAAAATTCGAAACATTTTTTAAGAATCGAAATGATAGCTCTTATATATTCTATTGTGCACGAAACTATATCTTGTTCAAAACTGCGTGATCGCCATCTAGTTGTATTGATGTAATTGATGTAATTGATGTAACTAAATTATAGAATTAAAAAATGTATTTTCTTATATACCTCTGTTGTGAACGAAACCATACCTTGTTTAAAAATGCGTAATCGCCATCTAGTTGTATTTTTGTAACTAAATAATAAAATCTCAAATTTTAATTTATTGATTAAATACGAATCTGTATACACAATTGTGTATGTAAAAATAAAGTCTATTTATTTACATAGTTGCTTATATATGATAAGCTATAAAAAATATACCACAAAAATAATCTCACGTAAAAAAGCAACATTATTGCTCACATCTCTGGTTCTACTCAACCGATTGTGATCAAACAAACGTAAGATTTTAAGTTGGAGCAAGCCCTTTCTAACAAAAAAAACCGCATCGAAATCCGTTCAGTAGTTTCTGCGTCCATCGCGAACAAACAGACAAACAGACAAACAGACAAACAGACAAGATTTCCAAAAAAAATATTTTCGTGTTCAGTATCGTTAATATAACATACTCCAAGTATTTTTTTTTAAATATCTCCAATGTACAGACACGACTACTTTACAATTATATAATAGTATAGATATTCGCAACGGAAACTAAATACTGACCGCTCCACCTACTTTGTAAACATTTTGTTTAATGTTTGGTATAGACAATGTGTGCTTTGAGAAGTTTACTTGTTTTCTATAATATGAAAATATTTAGTAAATGTTTGTTTTGTTCGAAACTAGTAAAGTAAACCAGTTACCCGATGCTTACATAATTTGGTGGAATATTAAAAGGAACAAAATAAATAAAATAATGAGTAAAAACAACTTTTGTACTGTTTTTTCTGCTTTCACAATAAGCTTTTAAAATCAGCAGATCCCCTGCAGAAAGTTGTTTACAGATATTTTTACAGAAAAGCTTGTATTTGAAAGTTTTTTTTTACTAATTATCCTATTTTACACTTTTAAGTTACAATATGTATCAGCATCACAATTATTGAAATAAAAATACAAAAATTATTAAAAATAAAAAACCCGACTGATGCTTTATTTTATGCTTTTTAATTGTGAAATACTAGTACCCAAAAACACTTGGGTAATAAATATCTTATCTAAATCATTGAAATCCGTACGGTGGTTCAGAAGGTATGAGGTAATAAAGAATATTACAAACATACAAGGTACGCATGAAAAACATAACCTTTCTTGGCAGTCGGGTAAAAACAATACATATTATATACAAACCTGCAGGAAGCCCATCGACTTCAACTGGGAGGGTGGCCTAAAGGCTGGTGGCATTGCCACGTTGAATGAAAATACCGATCCTTTGAGCAAGATATAAGCCGGCCCTCTGGTAACAGGGAGCGTCTATTAAGCGTTTGGAAATATCTTTAAATAATAGACGGGCACTTGGACCCCATGATCCCAGCGTCTCGACCCCAAACGGCTCAAATATGTAATTTTCACTTGAACTACTATGTTTGCGCCGTTTGAGGGTCTCTGTCGAAGCAGCAGCAGTGCAGAGGCACAGTCTTTAGTGCCTAGAAGATGTGAAGGCGCAAGGGTGTTAGCACATGTTGCATCTCACACCAAATGCCTACCCATCATCCTAGGCACCAACAACATGCCATTTGGCCTCTTGCCATCGTCGCGCACAAGACCAGTAGGTTCTAAAACGGCTGGAACGCCGGCGGTGACAAGAGCCCGACGTCATTGATGTATGGGTACCGTAAATGCCGTCCCGCGCTCCTACTGCATGAGCAACCATGGTGTCCAAGGCTACCAACTTCTTCTCCACAACAACATCGATGCGGAGAAACGCAAAGAGCACCTAAACGAAGGCAAGCAGCGATACGGAAGATATTATTGTCCAACATGGTACCAATGTTGGGCGATGGTAGGGCCTGAAGCCAAACACCGGATTCCCAATCCCCCACAGTCAAAAGGTGAGCACGCTCCATGACATTGGCAAACGTAGAAAAGAGTTGTTTTATTACCATGTTGCAGAGCGGCACGTCTTATTGTCTTTGAGAAGATGGATTGGCTGTCAAATAAGCGTTTAGGCAAAAACATTCCAAGCTTCGGCCTTTTCTGGCACTTCTGAATTAGTTAGGCTAGGGGTTAGGATTTTCCTAGAAGATAATAAAAAAACTGGTAGACGCCTATACGAACAGGCTTGGATGCCTGAAGCCAAACTCGGTCGTTCGTATCCACATTTAAAATTTTGCAAAGTATGTTTTAAAACATACTATCCATTTTACCTAAAAGAGTCAAATAATTAAATAGTTGAGTTGGACGGAGAACATGTGTAAATTTAGGAACAAAAACATAATACCGGATTACAGTGAAAGCAAAAAGGATGTTTATTTGTCGCAACCGGTCCGAAAGTTAAAAGAATTTTTGAATTTTTTCTTCTACGAAAGAGTTATATGCTTCCTCTAAGATTGGGGACATAAGAAAAGCTTTTTAGTTATATTAGCATCATGAACACGAACCCAAACACTTCTAACTAGTCTATCTTGTTTTGATCATCTACCGTCTCCGAAAACTTCACGCAGTTGTGTGATTCTATGGCCACCTTTCAGCTCCTTCATCAGATCAGACCCTTGTAACCATCTAAAAAGAAAGTACTCGCCAAGACAAAGCAAAACCAGGTGAAACTCGATGGGGTTGAGTCCTTACATTACAGAGTTCCTATTACCATATTCCAGCTCCACCATGAGACCCTGATTACCATTGAAAGACGAAGTACTCATCAAGACCAATCAAACGAGCCCAAACCCGATGGGGTTGCATCTTTTAATAACGGAGTTCCTATGACCAGCTTTCAGGGCCATCATCAGACCCTGGTTACCATATAGTATCAAAGTACTTGTCAAAACGAATCAAATGAGCCTAAACTCGATGGGGTTGCGTCGTTTAATTACGGAGTTCCTATGGCCAGCTTCCAAGTTCATCATTAGATCAGCTTTATGTTACAAAACTATTGCATTGTCATCAGATTTATACATGCATGCCAAATTTCAGCCCAATCGGAAACCGAGAAGTGAATCGAATTTAATTTGCAAGATTTGATTACAGACAATGGGACAGGTGAAACTAAATAAAAGCTTGTAAAATCAAGTACTTTTGGTTACCAGGTCTCAATAAAAACAGATCTAAAATGTTATTTTAGGAATTAACACCAATAAATCGACGTCATACCGGTTCGATATATAAATCGCAGAAGCAAAACATGGAAAAAGCGTAGAATGTAATCAAAAACCACGGTATAGGGAATCGAAACCACGGTAAAAGGTGATTTTGATGACTTATGCAAAGGCATACACACACAGGATAACTTGGTCCCTCCTACCTTATCTAAACTATCATAGATACCTATCTAATTCTTACATTCCACTAGCACATCCTAACAGTTAACATTTGAACTTCATCCCAAACTTCTCTTCCGTATCTTCGAACTAAAGGGGGATGCCAGATTTTGTATGGACTACGTCCCCACCCTCCAACAGACATGCAATGCATGTCAAGTTGTTCGCTCCCACTCAAAAAATGGAAAATGTATGGGGTTTATTTGAAAAAGATTTTCAAAAAACTTTTTATTTTCATACAAAAGTATGTTTTTCTTTAACAAAGTTTATATTTTATGTAAAAAATTAAAAATTGTACTAAAAATAAACTAGAAAAGGTGAATTAGATCGGTCGTCATCATCAGTCATCAAGTATTTTTTTATATAATAAACAATTTAAATAGACGACCGGACATCGCTCTTGACGGTCCGATTCCACAGACTACATAAGGATGCTTCCAGTCGTTTTCGAGCGTTAGTAAGCTTATCTCTGTGGTTAGTATATTACTTACTGCGTGGTGAAATGGTAAGTATTTTATTATCTTTAGAAGAATAGTAATCGGCATATATCTTGACCCTTGTGATTTCACAAAACGTATGGAGCGCAGTTGAGTGTCTTTTGAGGATAGTGCCCAGTTATGCACTCATTAAGTATATGAAACTAATATGCACGCGCCTGTGGCTCGTTTCTCTCGGGATTTGAGGTCAATATATGCTAGAAACTATACCGAACCATCAAAACAGATCGGCGGTCACCCACACGTTCGTACTGTTCGAAGTAGACTATAGCAGACCAACTGCGTTTAGTGCATTTTGTGAAACCTGTGGAGTCAAGATAAACCGGTAACTATACTTTCATAGACAATTCAATTCAAAAATTCCAAAGGTAACGCTCAAAAACAACTGGAAGTGTACTGAGGTAGTATGCGGAACCGAGGCATCTCGCCCAATCTTATGTTGCGCACATTACGGTGGGTACACGGTTCGGTATTTCGGGCAGTAACAACAAATCCGGTGGTCTATAAGGACTATAATCATTATGTTCGGTGGATTGCTCTCCAGATGATCGTATTTGGTTCGGAGCATAGCAAGTTCGGTGGTTCGCGCTGCACCATTTGGTCAATCATTAGGGGTTTTTAGGGGTTTTGTAAGAATGCTCGATCTTACAGAACATATGCAAAGTTGGTAAACAACGAACGAGTGGCGACTGCTTGGCGCGAACTGCGCCAACTGGCTCTACGCACACCGCACGTGTTTTTTGCAGCTTCGTATGCATCGCTTTAATCATATTTGTTAACTATAAAAAAAAAATATTTTATACAACTTTATGTATATGTCCATAGTAAAAAACATCTATCCTTCTAGACGCTGTAAAATCTAAACCCCATACATTTCAAGTATATCGCTACAGTAAAAAATTATCCATCCTACTGGACGCTTCGAATTACATATGTTTCAAATCTGTTGGTGGGTGGGGACGTTTTCATGCAATGTCTTTTACTATGCTACCGCTGCTTTTCTAGCCCCAACCGCATTCAAACAGCCCCTTTCTATTGTTATCATTACACTAGTAAGTTTAGGGGTCGTTTAGGCGTTTACGCTAAATAAGGAACAATAAATATGCCAAAAAAATTGTAATAAGTCTGTTTATTTGAGAGCCATGTTGTCCAAAATGTAGGATAAATAGGATAGCACACTTAAGCTTTGTACACATTAGCTGAGCGAATACGGCAAACGGGGACGGAATAAAATGCTGTACAACATAACATGTTTGGTTTGATTGAACTAGCTAAGTATTGTATTATTTTTACCGTGTGATTAATTGTTTTAGTATTAAATAAATATTTAATTTCCAGATAGTACAAAGCTGTTAGTGAAGAATGAAGTCTCTTTTATCGTGTAATCTGATGTTGGTGAACAATAAATAGTTTTATATCTATTTATAATTTTATGATGAATTGTATAATTTATTATTCTTCTAAAACCATAAAATGTGAAATATTGTGCAGATTTTTGCTTGACTGTTTCTTAATCTCAATGGCTTTGTCAAAAACTGAGCGTGCGCCAAATCCGAAGGCTTTGGCAAAATCACTTAAAGTTGGGCTTATGTTCATTTGCTACCTTTGTTGTTTAGAAAAAAAAACCGGTTTTCTGGAGAGATGATACTCCTAGTTACTTCTATTTCGTTCCTAACTGTAAACATAAATCCTTCATAGCTATGGTTTACTTCCAAATATATACCAGCTGATGATACGTCTACAGTAATAATAAAGTGAGGTGTTCGCAGACTACCGAAGTATCACATCGATTGTAACGACAAGATACCGATATCGCTATTGATTACAGTATCAACTCTGATAGTGACAAGAATATTGAAGATGACACTTATATTGAAGCAGATAAGTACGATTTTGATATCAATAATCATCACCGATGGCGGTAACTATATTGCTACTGTTGATGACACTTGGGCGATATCGAGGGTGACAATATGTTGGTGGTGATATGTGAGTTGTTATTGGATTTAAGTCCTAATTTCGGAACCGTTGTCTCCTGTTTGGTACAGTAGAAATACTAGTAATGGCATTTTGTTTTCTATTTTTGTACTTATGCTATACATGCATAAACATACTCACGCCTGTAAACACAGGCTAGCTTAAATAGTTTTATTACACCTATGCCTATGTGGGTGTCCACATTTCACCAACATTAATCATTATGCTATAGTACGATCTATCCTGGAATTTCTAGATGATAAATGTAATTATTAAGTAAAAAATGTTATTATATTTCATTGATGCCTAATTTTGTAAGAAATTTTATTTATAATTGACTTCACGTCAGGATCACTTGACCTTTGAACCGTAACCGACGTCTGGCGTCATACAGCATTAGCTGTAGACTGTGTATTTTGCAAGATACGATATGAAGCTTCTTAGCTTAACGGTGAGCACTTCGACTGAAATTACTTATGGTTTCAGATAGTACCAGGTTCGAGCCTGGGCTTCTAGCACTTTTTGTGATTATTGTTCTTTTTGTAATTATTACTTTTTGTGATTATTTTTTCTGTTTGTAATTTATTAATTTCTTCTGACAGAAAATTAGCAGACAATTAGTGTTAGGTTCTATAATTGGCGCTATATTATAGATATGTATATTTTATGATATGGTATGTTCTTTTTATCTTTTTCTCTGTATAAAACGAAGAAATAAAAAAAATGTTTTACTTCTGCCGGCACTCCCGGAGTGCAACCCGTCTTTTTTTATTGAGATTCTTAGGTTAAATATAAGATACTTTTTGAATTGAAATTTATAGCTTATAACATTATATTGATATTACAATTACGTAAAGTCTAAGAGCGTTTTCACAATTTGTACGCCACAAATGGCAGAATATGCTGAGCCATCACATGTATTATCATGTTATATAATAACACTGTAAAAAAAACCATATTCACAAATAAAAATATTATTATTATTATTATTATTACAGTGTCCGATATCCGATTACCGATATCCGACATCCGATATCGGAGAAAGTCAAATGTGTGATATATGTATACATATATCTTTCACATTGTCCGGCCTGGTTTTAGCCCGTTATCGGATCACAAAGAGACTAAAACTTTTTTAGTAACGTGTCTTTTCAACAATTATGCTGACGCTGATCACGAATATAAGAAAATAAACTTGATACAATGTCATGTCAATAAGGTCGAAAATTGCTTGCACTTGTGTATTTTTTATTCATCGTTAGCATCCCTAACTAGTCTGTGCTATCGAGCATATGGCCTTATTGGGTCGATTTTATCAGATAAATGAGAAAACAGCACAATGAGTTGGCTATCGGATGTCGGATGAAAGTGAAAACGCTCTAATTAATTATGTATAATTTTGTAACTGTATTATTTAAAAATTGTAATTAATTTTGTAATGCTGTAATATGACATTTGTATATTTTCATGCTGATAGATTAGCGAGACACAACGCCCTTTTAAAAACCAATATTATGTAAAATCGTTCACACTGTATTTCATGCAAATAAAGATATATATTTTATAAGACTAAATAAAATGCCTAAGTTGAAATATGTGATTTAAGAAGTAATTAAAATTGTTTTATATCTGCTGAAACGTTTATTTTTATAAAATATAAAAAATATCTGGTTGTTTTCTAGGAAGTGCGTGAAAAAAAAAAACTAGAGATGGCCGAAGGTGAGGTTGTCAGGCGACATATCCCTCGAACCTCGGCGACAAACTCGAAATATCATCTATTATGATATAACAATTAAGACACTACGTTCATCACCTGGAATTAGTAACAAACTATTAATATAGACAAAAGGAAAACTACATGACCCACATTCAAAGAATGAAGCTTTGAAAAGGGTAACCGCTCTGTTTGTTGTATGGGCTTAATTGCAAATAGATTACTCCACCGCTCCCTTGAGTATTGTAAAAGGCGAATGAAGAAATTAATTAGGGATGGGAATAGATCATTTTACTACCTTATTCTACAAATAGTTATTTTTGGAATATGATTTAGATTCTCCTTGTGTATTTTTTAACTTCGACGAAACGGAGACGGTCCATGCGTTTAAGGCGAGAGGATGTTTGTGCAAATACACATTGTCACTTTTCTCCAATAGTATTATAGTATAGTATTAGAATCAAAATGTTACTAGTTACTTATATTAAGGTTAAAGACATCACAGTTTATTATTTTATATGATTTCCCCCGTCGTAGGTTTTTTCAAAACTTTTGATTTTGCTTTTTATTTAAAGGACATTGGTATAGGTAACTTGCTAGTATATTCTCTAACTCTTCCAGGATAACAAGTATAGTATTAATTTATTTTCCTATCGGTTCGCAGATTCATAGGAACTTCTTGAGAAGAATAAAAAACAATGCGCAGTTATCACTTATAATGTTATGAGTCTAAAAAGACATATATATTTTTACTTATATGGCATATTAAGTCCACAGAGAGAACAGACTGCTATTACTTATATAATAGACAGGTACGACCGAATTCGAGTTAGAGCCTTTTAGCTTAGTACAAAGACGGGCCTTGAGGATCACTGACAATCCTAAACTCACAAGTCACATAAATCTGCCCTGAGGCTAGAAGTATCAATACAATTTTAGCCTCGAAAGAGATTTTAATTTCCTATACGGTCTCTACCTATTTCTTTTATTGTTGAGAATTATTTTGAATGATACTCAATACAATAATAATAATCTCAAGGTTTGCCACAAGTAGCAGATGCAATCTACACGATTTGATAAGAATTTTCTTCCATGGACACTTGCCATGGCATGCGAGACATTTCAGGGAATATCTCACTGGCGATGGACCTTACTTCAGGGCTCCACGACTCGTTAATATTATCACACAAACCGCCTTCGAACATAATCGTCACAGTATTGCTCCCAGTTCATATCTAAAGCTTGTGCGGTAGAGACTATCAGCTCTCCTACTTGCTCCCTTGATTTACTTTATGTAAATTTATAGGATTGACTGTCATCTTACAAATCTTATAGAGCGTGGTCTGCACTAGAGCATCATCAGTCAATCAGCAGATGCACCACCTTGCAAATGAGTATGGCTAGGACCATGAAGAACTGAGTGGGGGCATCCACAAGCTATATTGGTATAAAACAATAAGTAAACCAATATTTCATCTAATAAAAAAAAACACCTAAGAAAAATTAAACTACTCATAACTACTTCATTTTAATTAACCATAAGCACTTGTCTGTATTGCGGTGGGCCATAAGTTTGTTCTGTATAAAAATATAATCATGGCAATAAAGTCTATTTTTGAAACCGACAGCCGACTAGTGGCAGACTGTCGGAAACAATAGGGCGGCGAAGAGGCCCTCGTACTATGTCCACGAACATACAGAATTTACTGGAAGAGATAGAATTTAAAGGGTCCGTGGTAAAGCTGAGCAAAGCTAATTAGGTCAGTCTTTGGATGATTAACCATTCTTATCTTATTGACACCTTTCAGTATGTCGTAAAGTATTGCAAACAAGTCATAATGATTAGATGTGGTTAATTCCCAAAAAAAAAAATAGGGCAAGTGATCTAACTAAGGAACTTATATATGTGTGAATATGTAGGTCAGATGTCAGTCAGGCGATGAAGTGTGGTCGCTTCGTAAGCAACTGAGCTGGTGGCTCGGTGGATGACGAGGTAGGTTTCCCTCCAATTTTATTCATCATTACAAGTAATTTGATACTCCCACTACAACAGGCCAGAGTCCGCTTACTCCTTTTCTCTTTTTGGGTTTGGCTAAGGAGAGTGACTGCCGCCTGAATTCTGATCGCTGAGTGAAAAGCGTGCATCATGAATTAGCAGGTTTACCGATTTGCAGGTGAGTTCGGCTCAACCCTGCAGGTTATGGTTCCCTATTATACTCCGTAATCAATAAATCAATTAGCTTATCATACTGCTTATTATACTGCTGGACATAGGCCTCTCCCAATGTTGAGAGGCTTTGGCCTACCGCGCTAGGCCTAGGCGGGTTGGACCAGGGCTTTATTTCGAGTTTTCCTTCTCTCGCACTGATATCATCTGCGTATATTTCCCGTTTGTCACTTCTTACGACATCCTTCGGATAAGATGGGGTGGTGATACTTGTATTCTATTTTCGTCACCACACGGACCTTTTTCTGTAAAACTCTCTGTTTATTAAATGAGAAATCTGAATGAAGACTTTTAAATAAAATATTCAGCCAATTCCAGTTATGTAATAATATCTTTGTCTCTGGAGAGGGCCACTAAGTGAAGTCCAAGCAGTGCTTGAGTACTCTGTTTTATATTTTGAATTCATTGGAACATATTTTGTTGCAAATCCCATGAACACAGCGTAAGTGGCGCTGTGTTCATGGGATAGTAGCGTACTTTTAAATAGGGAATTGGTAGTGATATATATTTTGTTCCGTTGTAACTACTAACGATTACATTATTAGGTTCAATTAATGATTTTTGTAAATTATAAGTACCATCCTTCGAAATTATCCTTGGAGGATCTGTGAAAACTGTCAGGTATGATAAAAATACTGAAGATATTGTACTGGCGTCACTAACGTGGCGCTGATAGCATTTCCTGGAAAATTTCACGTTGACATCATGTAACAATTTCTCTATAGCTGAACACAAAAAAAGGAAAGTATAAAATAGTTAGCTTTATTTTTAAGCAAATAATAAATAAACGTGAAACAACAGTTAAATTAATTTGTTTTGACATGCCTTAGGTATGCCTGTACTAAGCGAGCACTGTAAACCCGAGCATTATCCTGCATTAATATGAAGTCGTTACCCATAAATGGGGCAAATGGCACAACATGATCTTCTAAAATCTGCCTGATATACCGATTAGCAGTCAGATTTCCACCGTCGACTACCACTAACTCCGTGCGAGCTGCTAAACATATCCTTCCCCAGACCATAATTGAATCGCCGCCGCCATATGCCACTGTATTTTCAAAATTAGACTGTAAATAACACGCTCGTTTGCGTCTCCATATTCGCTGCCTTTCATCAATCTGATTTAATAGAATTCTGCATTCATCAGTAAAGAGAACCTATCCCCACTCGTCAAAGTCCCAATGATGATGTTCACGAGCAAAGCATTGTCGGTTTGTACGGTGGTGTCTCTCAAGTTTTGGTGCTTTGGCAGGTATAAATGAGCCTATACCAACTTCCTCGAATCTTCTGCGAACTGTCCGCTCACTCACTCTTACTCCTCGAACCTCCTCTAATGCATTTCGGGCCTGCACCGCCGTAAGTCTCGTGTTCCGACAAACTTGAAGTTGTAGAAATTTAATTTAATAACGCGTGTTGCCTCCATGGGCATCTAGCACGCATAGAGTTTATCAACCGTTCTAGGAAATTTTGAAGGATCATCTCCCATTCCTCTTCTATGGCAGTTTTCAACTCCAGCATCGTCTGGGCAACTGGCTGACGAGCCCGAACACGTCTTTTTAGCTCGTCCCACATGTGCTCAATCGGGTTCATGTCTGGGCTTCTGGCTGGCCAGTCCATAACTGTGATGTTCCTATCCCGAAGATATTCCCTGACGATGCCGGCCGTATGGGCTCTTGCATTATCTATACTATTATATAATTGTAAAGTAGTCGTGTCTGTACATTGGAGATATTTAAAAAAAAATACTTGGAGTATGTTATATTAACGATACTGAACACGAAAATATTTTTTTTGGAAATCTTGTCTGTTTGTCTGTTTGTCTGTTTGTCTGTTTGTTCGCGATGGACGCAGAAACTACTGAACGGATTTCGATGCGGTTTTTTTTGTTAGAAAGGGCTTGCTCCAACTTAAAATCTTACGTTTGTTTGATCACAATCGGTTGAGTAGAACCAGAGATGTGAGCAATAATGTTGCTTTTTTACGTGAGATTATTTTTGTGGTATATTTTTTATAGCTTATCATATATAAGCAACTATGTAAATAAATAGACTTTATTTTTACATACACAATTGTGTATACAGATTCGTATTTAATCAATAAATTAAAATTTGAGATTTTATTATTTAGTTACAAAAATACAACTAGATGGCGATTACGCATTTTTAAACAAGGTATGGTTTCGTTCACAACAGAGGTATATAAGAAAATACATTTTTTAATTCTATAATTTAGTTACATCAATTACATCAATTACATCAATACAACTAGATGGCGATCACGCAGTTTTGAACAAGATATAGTTTCGTGCACAATAGAATATATAAGAGCTATCATTTCGATTCTTAAAAAATGTTTCGAATTTTCACAATTTCATTTAATATCCTGAGTCTTCTTCTTCATCCTAGCAAGCATTAATCGCAGTCGCATCCGAAGCTTTTTACCTTCAAGGCGAGGATCCGCTTTTACCAGTCTAACTGCGAATTTGGCTGAAACTTTGAAATTTCCCGTGAGTCGACTACCATCTGACCTCCACAACCCACACAGGCGATATCGAAGCATTGCATCTGGACCAGTTGTTGGACTTTTGAGGGCTTCAACTACCCGTAACGACTGCCATACAATAGCTGTTCGTATGGCAACTGAGACCGACGGCTTAACGTGATTTCCGAGGCATGACCAGACCAATGCAAATATCCATATTCATGCATACAAATATTTGCACTGAGCGGGAATCGAACACGCACATCCTGCGTAGCAGCCGCGTTCAGTACCGCTAAGCCACAGAGGCGGTCGACCCTTAACATCCTGCGTAATTCATACTAATATCATAACATAGCGAGTCTGAAACTCTGTATGAAAGTTGTTAGACTGTGCTAACATTATAAATGTAAAAGGAACCCTGTCTATCTGTCCGTTGCCTTTCACGCTTTAAACGCTGAACTGAAACGATGTTGATGAAATTTGATTAGAGTTTAAGAAAGGACATGGGCTAACCTTTATAGCCAATAAATAAAATGTTAACGAGTTAAACCGATTAAGGACTAAGAGAACAAAGAAGAGGCACTGAACAAAAGTAACTGGTATTACAGCTGTTCTGGTAGAAGTCGGTGCATAGCCCGAGAAACCATATATAAATTAATTACATCATAGTACTTCAGGCACATTAAACAATGTTGGCACCGACTTCTCACAGTGTTTCTTGAAGTCGGTTTAAC
This sequence comes from Eilema caniola, assembly GCA_949126895.1. Taxonomy (NCBI): domain Eukaryota; kingdom Metazoa; phylum Arthropoda; class Insecta; order Lepidoptera; family Erebidae; genus Eilema; species Eilema caniola. The sequence goes on along the minus strand of OX421460.1, from coordinate 5,023,882 downwards.
TTTATTATTATAATTTTATTTATTTTACCTTTATAGTGTGTAAGTATCTAACCGATTCATCGTTCATCATTTGCTTAGTTTGTTATTTGTTTTTACTATCAGTTTAACATCATGATTTTAGAGGCAAATACTCAAATTATGTAAAAGCAATAGAAACAGCATCTTTGCCTACATTTTGAGGATTTCCCTAGATTTCTAGATTCTTACTCTCTGAATCCCGCCATCTGATTCTGACTCCCTTTGCCAGGCACCGCCCTTTCCTTTCCAACCAAAAAAAATATAAAAATCCGTTTCGCAAATTATGGCCTTAACATATAACGGTTCTTCGCCTATTTAGTTCCCATAGTAGTAGAATTCTGAGAAATCCTGATACATGAATTCATATTTTGTGGTAGTGGCGATGGGTCCCTATAACTCAATTCCTACCGGCTTCCCTTTGCATAGATGGTAGAGACGTTTTAATTCGATAAACTACATCGAGGTAAGAACATTCTTCCACCGACTTCCATTTAGAAAATTTTCACCCTTTGCCACTCTTCTTCATCCTAGCGTCAATCCCAGTCGCATCCGAAGCTTTACAATTGGAGTCTAGGGTCAGCTTTTTACCAGTCTAACTGCGGATTTGGCAAAACTACGATATTTTCTGTGAAGCGACTACCATCTGACCTCCACAACCCAAAGGTGATATAGAAGCATTGCAGCTAGACCAGTTGTTGGATTTTTGAGGGCCTCAACTACCCGTAACGACTGCCATAGATGTCTGTATGACAACCGGGACCGACGACGTCTTAACGTGCTCTCCGAGGCATGATCAGACCAATGCAAATACCCATATTCATGCATACAAATATTTGCACTGAGCGGGGATTGAACCCGCGCCTCCTGCGTAGCAACCGCGTTCACACACTTTGCCACTGTAATGGCTTTACTGGGGAACATTCTCCCTACCAGAGCCACTGAGAAAACGTACTTAAGGCTGATAAATGTAATTGCACTAATTTACTCAATGTAAATTGATTAATATGCACGTGCTGTAAAGTGTTATTATTAAGTTGTATTTTATCAATTGTTACAAAACTGTAATTTTAATAGAAAGCGCCTAGACATTCATTTTTTGAAAACGAAACAACATGATTGCTACCACAAACAAAGTAGGCGCTTTTTCCTGTAATTTTGAAGTTTTCTCTCAGGTTATTTCATTTATTCATTAATTATTAGTACGTTACATTTTAGGCATACAAATACTATAAGTTACATGAATATTTTGTCACAGTTATACCAAAGACATAGAATATGTCCGCATCTGGATTATTTTTCAAAAAGGCATTCAGGTATTGCACAGCTCTGTAAGTAGGGCTACTCTATACCAAAAAACGCCAAGCTGGTGGACAAGTCCAGAGCTAATGCTGTCGCCGTCCAGCGCCACGCGTGTACCTGTCCGGCACATAGAAGTGGATACATTCACGACCCGAAGGGTTGTCCACTTTAAAATTTAAATGCAAATAATAGTACATGACGTGCGCTAACTCCAGCCTAAGTCGTAATGTATCAAGACCGACCATCCCTGATACGAAGCTGGACGGGTAAATAAATGGATATGATCTCGGCATCAGATACCGGACTTCTTCGATATGGGATCCTTCTGAAAGTATACGCTATCCAACACCCTTAATAATTACAAAATTCCGTTTATCATTCAACGAATTGCGAACTTCCTTTTGAGTGAAAATTCATCAATGAATAAATCCTGAAATAGATAAACCTATAAGAGCTTGGCAAAAGGTATAGTGGAGTAGAAAAGAGAGACAACTGGGAAGAAACAAGGTTAGGGGCAGAGATGGGAGCAGAGAGTAGAATAGAAATGCAAGTTAGAAAGTCGAGTAGAGTGGCGAGTGGATAGGCAAGTTTTTTAAATGTTTTCTTAATGTTCTTGATGCTAGACAAAATAAACGTGTACATTCGTTCATATTTAGTCTTAAGCAATCAATCTTCGTATTTTGACATTTCAAAATGCTGCAATGGAGTTTGTTGCTCCACTAGCGCCTAAGAAGCGGTGGTAAATTTAGTTTTAAGCGGAATTTGACGGCAAAAGATGTAATCACGTTGCACAATTTTGCGAAATAAAGAATTTGAATTTGTAGTAGGGAGTCGAGTAGAAAGGCTACTAGAGAAGTGAATGGGAGGCAGGTGGAGAGGCGAGTAGAGAGTCCAGTACAGAGTTGAGTAGAGACGAGTAGAGAGTGAAACAGGGATGATTATAGAGGCAAGTAGAAAGTCGAGTAAAGAGTCAAATAGAGAGGCGAGAAGAGTATCTATTAAGCTCTCAATGCTCGACTCTGCGCTAAAATTTACGATACTACGCGGTAAGCGACATCCACGCGGGCGAAGCCGCGGGCAACAGCTAGTCATGCATAAAAAGGAAATTTGGGCCCACATAGTCCACGTATGGCATCACGTGAGGTTCTAAGCACTCACGAATGTACCTTTCAGTATTTAATGTTGGCAACCGTGGTCCCGTAACAACCTCAAGTTGAGTTTTGCCGCTCGCGGATATTCCGCTCCAGATAGTCCATGAGCCACCGCCATAAGCAACCCTCTCCCGAAAGCAGACGCGCTGTTCGGTGGGTTCGTGTTAGTTTGGGGCCATTAGCTGGTTTTTGTGGTACCATATCGCGTTCTTTTAACCTTCTCCGAACAGTTCAAGCGCTCACAGATACTCCGTGGAAGTCGCGAAGTTGGTTTTGTATCTCAATGGAGGAAAGGTGACGATTTCTCAAGCAGGTCGTCACGATGAATCGATCCTGCCTTTCTGTTGTGACCCGAGATCGTGGCCTTCCTTGGCGACAAACAAAGTCGGCAGTCTCTAGGTACCTCCGATAAACAACCGCAGATCGACTTAAATTAAGTTGAGCACTCACATTTCTTTGGCTGTATCCGGCTGCTGCTGGATAAGTGCCTCAGCTTGGGCGGCGACTTCAGGCGAAGTATCCATAGATTATTGATAGAACCTCACCTTAATGCTAAGAATTAGTAATGTTTGTTGCAAAACCAAAGAGAAAAATCTTTCGAGAATTAAATCCAAGTACACCAATAAATTCAAGTTTTTTTAGTATTCGATTGTTAAATATAAACGAAAAGGCTCCAAATTGTTTTTTGTTTCTTTAAATTCTGTGTTCGAAATTTAAAATAAAACTATTGAATAAAATTATGAATGTGCCTGGTTCAAAACTGCATAAAAACTTTTTGCTCGACCTAATATAAATTTTCAGCTAGGACTAAACGAAACTTAAAATGCAAGGTGGCCAATAGATGTGTCCACAAGTGTATATTCAATCCTTAACCTATGCTTAAATATTACACTGTACTTTAATAGACACTCATGAAAATACGTCAGTATCAGATCTTCCTTTTATTGGTACTGAGTAATAAGCAATATTATTAATACCGCACAAATCTTCTTCTAACGAAAAGAAAACATGCTTGTTAGACACCAAGTTATAAAGGGACGTCTATACCAAGATTAACAAGTGATTTCGCTTGAAAATCACACCGTAATTACAGCTCAAGCAGTACAAAGGAGAGGTATGATAATATGTGTGCGTCATCTACAAAGTAATTTCTGGCGTTTTAATATACTTTATATGTTTTCACTTGAGTTAAAAGACCTCCACTCTTATTATTTGAATTTAAAAATACAAAAGTTAAATTGCATTACTACTTAAATACAAACTTACAGATAATTTCAAATTATTTAAAACATTACGGCATAACTCTATCTTCCCAAACTGAGGAGAGCCTGTCAATGGGTTCTAGAATGTAGGTCAATATACTAGATTTTTTTTTTCAAATGATTACATAATAATACTGATGCCCGCTGCTCCGCCCATGCAGATGTCATGTATCTCCGGTTCTACTCAGCCAATTGTGATCAAACAAAGGTCTTGATCAGCTTAAATCTGACAGCAAATAACAAACGAAAAATATTTATATTATATTAAAAAATGAAAACGCATTAAAATCTGTCCAGTAGGTTTGCGTCTATCGCGAACAATCAAACGAAACATTCTTTTATTTTCATTAAAAAATAGGTCAGAATCGTTAATGTGACATAATTTTAGTTTCTTTTTCAAATATCTCCAATACGAACAAGACCGTTTTACAATTACAAAATAGTAAGTAGGTATATAGATAATAGTGTAGATAATATTTGCCAACCTTGATTTTATAAAACATTTTGAGCCATCAAAGTTCTGAGCACATTATAATGAAAATCGATCAGTATCTACGACACTAATACTTAAGAGACAGGGTTGTACTCAATCAAGTCCCCAAGGACAATGACAATGAAAGTTTATCCCGGATCCGTCACGGAAAACAAAACAGTTTAGCCCTTTTATCCCGCAGGTAGCTCCCTAAGGCATACTACGGGAGACGAGTACATTACAAGTCTCACAAAGTTAAAATTGAATTCCAAGTTTAGCTGCCTGAAATCCATGAATGTGAATGGAAGTAGGCTCTAGAGCTTCATTTCAGAAGTAGGTATGCATTAAGGATACTGTGTTGACAAAGTGGAACAGTAATTACTCGGAATAATATTCAGTAGGTACTTTCATTTTCAGATATTTGATTCCTATGTATACTATGAAAGTTGTGGAATGAACTCCCTGCTGTGACGTTCCCAAGAGACTACAGTATGGAGTTCTTCAAGAAGAGCATTAGAAGGTTTCTATTTGACATTGCATTCGAAGGCGACTATTCATAAGTACCTACAGCTACATGCAATACATAAGTCATAGATCTTGAAAAATATCTCAATAGGTATTTCGAGAAACAAAAGGTCGTTGCCGCGGGCTACTATATGTTTACACTAGCTGTTGCTGTTGGCTTCGCCCGTGTGGAATACTGATCCCGTTCCCGCTACCCACGAACCATTTTTCGGGATAAAAAGTATTCTATACTTACTACGTTTTCAGGTCATTTTGTTATACTAATCTAGGCTAGGGTAGGTGCGCCAAATTGCATCCAAATCCACGCAGTATTTCGTGATTGAGTCACAAACTATTGCATTTATAATATTAATCGGATTAATATTAATAATGATACATTGAAGAAATTCCTGTCGGCATATCTTTCATTCGCTATTAAATTAAAATAAACCAAACAATGACACATAATTATTATCGATGCTAAGTCTAAAAAAATAAAGCTCATAGTTGAAGCTGATCATAATTTTTTTTTCGATTTATGTGCTCAGTCGCTCCTCATCCTCATTTTCTCATCCTTCATAGATAATAATATATACTCGTGAATAGCTGCAAGCTAGCGCGCGCATTGCGGTACGATTGTGAGAATGAGGAATGAACGATGAGTGAAGAGGTTCATTGCGAACATTTGAGGAACTCATTCAATTTGACGTCACGAGGGTCTCAAGGGAGGGACGCACCACTAGTTGATTTAATTGAGAAACTAGTAACTAAATACGTTTATTAAGAAAATAGCTACGTATAGTCATGGGGTAACGATACTAAGAAAATATCTTTAGTAATATTCAAAAATGAATAGATGGCCATAGTTAACTTAGAGGCTAAGAAGTGTCCGGCAATCTCGGCGTTCCGTTGAACCTACCTGTCTCTTTACAGAATCTTACGATCTGTTCCACCTTCAGATCCTCGAGGTCTTGTTCTTCTAGGGTGTCCGTCCCCATGTTTTCCCATCGTATCATTGAGTACATGGGGCATTTGGCCAACAGGTGGAGACTGGTTTCCTCACTCGTTTATCACTTTTACGACCAGCCTCATGTTTCCTCGGGATAATTTTAACAGTCGGCTTGTTTTCTTTTTGTCTATGCTTTTAATGAAGATCTTCGACTATCTCATGACTGGCGAGGACTTCCATCTCCGATTGGCTTCCGCCACTATACTTCGGCTGATGACTCCTTTTGTTATTTTGTGGGCAATAGGTAGTCTGGGCTCAGGGTCCACCTGATCTTCATCAGCTTCCTTTCTTGCCGGTTCGTCTGCCGTCTCATTGCCCATGTTGCTTTCATGTCCGGGCACCTAGGCAAGTGTTACGTCGGGTTTCCTGGACAGTCTTTCCATGGTTTTTTTGCATTCCTTGACGAGCGCAGATGTCGTCTCTGTTTTTCCTAGTGCACTTAGTGCCGCCTGGCTGTCGCTATAAATGGTTACCTTGCCTGTGTCTTTCAGGCAGTCCACCATTTCCGCGCGCATATTTATAGCATAAACTTTGCTTTATATGTTGTTCTTTAAGTGATATTGTTATACCAATAATTTTCAACTTAATAGTGGGTAGTAAGTAATAAACGTCGATTACTTAAAATCTATACTACCCTCATTTCGACACAAGTATGGCTGTCGTTCCTAATATTTTTATGTTCATTCAATAACTAATGGAACTACTTTTTGTATAGTAATATTATAAGAATTATATTATATTATCTGTGGTAATATAATACAGAATTGATCATCTTACAGCTTTGAGAGCGTAAATAAATTGTATATTCATTATTTCAATATAATAAACATTTCGATTTGTGCAATAGTTAGCAGAAATATTTTGTAAGCAGTAGTTATACTATATTGACTGTTTGTTATGATAATTATTATGTGGTGGTTAGAATATCTTGTTCAATTATATTGTGTTTGTTTGTAGAGGACAACCGTATAGCTGTTCGTCAACCGTTTTGCAGAATCAGGACCTTTCTTGGTTACTGGTCGGTTTCCAACGCAATAAAGAAAAGTAACATTTAATTGCATCACAAAAAAGAATACACAACACAAATGAATATTCACAAGCACCTGGATAGATAATCTTTTTGTAGACCTGCGAAGAAAAATATGGTATCTGTTCTATATAGATCACGTTTTGCAAACGAATATTTGGACTTTAACTGGTGAAATAGGCCTTAGTGTCGGAATGTCTTTGCATCAAATAAATATGAACTTTAGCTATAGTGATGCTTAACTGTGATTCTACGAGGGTAATATATCAAGAATCTACTTAAAAATTATAATTGTATAACCTGTGCCAATTTTCTTATCAGTTTAGAGATCCTACTGGTGAAATAGTGTAGTAATATTAGACTGGATTAACAGATAGATATTGACTTAAAAATGATAATTTCATTGAAAAGATCAGGCTTTAGTGATAGAATGTGTTTTAAATCAGATAAGGATTGACAATATATATATATATATATATATTTATCCCGCAAACAATTGGCCGTCCACTGAAGGCGAAAGTGCATTTAAACTGGCGTCCACCTGCTTTTGGCGTCCATGTACCGGACGCCACTTTGTTATCCGGTGGCACTTAAGTCCTATTGATCCTAGCTAGCCGTAGTACAAAAATCGACGGAAGCCAAAATTCGCTTTAAATGGTTGCAATAAAATATTGAAAACTTCCCGAAGAAATCACCGCGCAGGTGAGGCGCTGCTGCAGTGCGTATATCCACACTGTATATCTAGAGGAATTCCTGACTACGGATTCGCGTATTTGGCGTCCACAATTGCGACGTTGCCAACTCGCACCTACCGCAATCAAAACAATATAATCAACATCCAATTATTTTTGTATAACAGTCGCGCAAATGTTAGAACATTTTATTCATGATTAATTACCTGAGACGGTGTTGGGTCATAAATTCATACTCATACTCATTTATGTATAATATAGAATATTACATGTCAGTATAATAATAATGGGACTTTATGCATTTATAGGAGAAGGAAGAAGAAGTGATATTAGATTCATGTATACGGACGTATGCGTCAAACCGGCATCCATATATATGTCTCGTAGCTTTAAGGCTATATACGGACGTCCGTTGACGGTATATACCTACTATTCATGCCTCCCTATATTCGACGTCCGATTAATTTACTAAAGTAGTGCCATAGATTCATGTACACGGACGTCAAATATCGTACAGTATGAAAAGTAAACGTCAAACCGACATCCGTACATGTAACGCGTAGCCCTGAAGCTATATGCGGACGCCAGTTGACGGTATATACTTACTATTCATGGCACCCCATATTCGATGTCCGATTAATTTTCTAAAATAGTGCTATAAATTCATGTATACGGGCATCAAATATCAAACAGTATGAAAATCGTAATCGTAATCGTACAGCGTCAAACAGACCTAGCCCGTCTCGAGGCCTTTTCAAGTCCCATGGTCACGGGTAAGACTCAACCCGTGACCATGGGACTTGAAAAGGCCTCGAGACGTCGGGTTAAAGTTTGAAATAATACACGCGATTAAATCGGTTAAAATAGTTTTATTTCAAATCATAAATAATTTTATTTGCTACCAAGTACTTAAGCCTAAGAGGAGAACAAACGGACAAACCGCGGACGGCCGCGGGTCAGCCGGACATATGAAAGCATTTTCGTCCAAGTCCAATCTTAATACACAGACCTTCGTTAGCGCTCGGTAGATGGTCATGGGCAAAAGTTGCTGTTTCTAATATAGCGAAAGGAGAGTGAAAAGTTTCGGGTTCTTAAAATATTAAGAAATATGTGGATTATTCCATTTTTTTGGTATAAGTACCATTTAAATAGCGTTTTTTAGTAAGGCAAACACAGCTTGCTCGGGTCACTCCTGCGGGGCTGGTTGATACTAAGTAGTTAGTGGCGTACCTTAGATACGTAGTCAAAGATATGCTCAGCAGTGGGCGATTACAGGCTGAGAATAATCTTTCAGAAATATCTAGTCAATAATACTCTTTGAATCTAATCAATTTAAGCTTAGAAATACCCGTATGTAACACTAAAAGACAACCCACTACATCCTCAGCAACATGCGTACAGGAAAGGTAGATCAAAAGAGTCCGCACTGCACATGGTAGTGCATAAGATAGAATCGGCTATCACAAATAAAGCCTCAACACTAGTTACTTTCATAGACATAGAAGAGGCTTGCGACAAAACGGTACACAGCAGCATTAACGAAGCCTTGCGAAGGCGTAGGGTAGAACCAACCATAAGGGACTGGATCACTCATTAATAAGCAAAAGAGCGGTCCAGATAGTGAGCACTACCACAAGAGCAAAGGTAGTCAAAGGATGCCCACAAGGAGGCGTCCTATCGCCACTTTTATGGAATATAGTAGTAGACAGCCTCCTAAAGAGACTAAATGAGAGAGGATGCACCATCATCGGGTACGCGAATGATCTTGCAATACTGATAAGCGGAACGGCTGAGGACGTGCTATGCAAAATCATGCGCTCAGCCCTTCAGATTGTGGAAGAATGGTGCGAAGAACACCGAATATCAGTAAACCCGAAAAAAACAGAACTTATCCTTTTCACCAACAAAAGAAAGTTACCAGAACTACAACTACCAAAACTATTTAACACCAAACTAGCTCTAACAACTCAAGTTAAATATCTGGGCATCATACTTGACAATAAGTTGAATTGGGCTAGCCACATAAATGCTAAGATGAAAAAGGCCTGTATAACTTTCTGGCAATGCAGAAGACTCGTTGGTAAGAACTGGGGTCTTAATACAAAGATAACACTTTGGCTGTATACGGCAATTATCAGACCTTCCCTAACCTATGGATCAGTTGTATGGTGGCCCAGAACAGAACTGATCACTGTGAAAGAAAAGCTCCAGAGTTTACAACGCCTAGCGAGTACAGCAGCCACTGGATGCATGAGAACCACCCCATCAGCCGCACTAGAGCACCTCCTAAACCTGAGACCGCTGCATCTAATCATACAGGAGGAAGCCAAGGCAGGCAGCCTTAAGACTGAAAAATAATGGGCTTTGGAAAGAGAATACTGGAACAAAGCATTCAAAGATTCTACAGGGAATCCTAAAGAAGATACCACTTCTCGAGGCTCCCATAGACAGAATACCATGTCACCACGTCTTCGAAAGGAAGTATCATATCCAACTTTCTGAAGAAAAAAGAGATAACTCTGGCGTCAAAGAAGTTAGGATATACACAGACGGCTCCAAAACCACACATGGTGCCGGAGCAGGCGTCTTCTCGAATGACTAAATATCAAAATAACAACCACCTTGGACAAGCTAAGCATAATATTTCAAACCGAATGTATTGGCATAACGAGAGCGGCGGAGACGATTGCCGCCAGAGATGTCAGAGATCTAGATGTAAAGATCATCTCAGACAGTGCATCCGTACTCCAAGCTCTCCAAAGTAACACCATAACCTCTGTCCTCATATTGGAATGTCATAACACACTCCAATCCATTGTTAACACAAACAGGGTCACGCAGCACGCTGCAATGGATCAAGGGACACAGCAACTCCCTTGGCAACGACGCAGCCGATGAATTGGCCAAGAGAGGATCAGGGTCGACAGTATATGGACCGGAACCAATACTACCCATACCTCAAGCACAGGTCAAAACTTGGCTACGAAAAAGTACAGAAGAAACCCATCTGACAGAATGGACAAACACTGAAGGATGCAGACAAACAAAAAATGCAGTTCCAGTAGCATCAAAAACGTTTAGCCGAAACCTCATTAGGCTAAAAATGGACCAAATCCGCAAGGTCACCGGCCTCTTGACCGGTCACTGACCCTAAACAAGCATCTGTTTACAATAGGTGTGACGGACAGCCCCCTATGCAGAAGCTGCATGGGGGCAGAAGAAATGCCACGGCATGTGCTTACAGAGTGCACGAGCGTGGCAGCACAACGGGCGAAATTCCTCCAGTCACCAGCGTCACTATGGGAAGCATGTGGAAACCTGAAAAGGCTGCTGGCTTTTTGGGAGGATCTGGGTTGGTTGGAATGAGAGGTAAGATGGTACGCACAATGGCCCAATCAAGAGGCTAAGTGCGGAACATCCCAGGTAAACTAACTAACTAACCCGTATGTAAACTCATGCTAATATTAAAGTTTCTTCGTACGATGAGAAAGAACGACTGATTCCACAACAGTAGTAAGATGTTAGGTACTACTGCTGTGGAATCAGTCGTTCTTTCTATAAATACAAAAATGAGAATAGCCCAAATAAGACAGCGGTCAACCAAGAAATCATAAAAAAATTATTATTCAAAATAGACAATTCATTTTGCATGACTCCGTGAAAGAAAGAGATAAGTATGAATAAACGATTCACAAGCTGGCAACGTCGCACTTTTAAATCCCAACCGTCTGATTTGGACGTGAAAATATCCGCGCAATATATAAATAATATTGATATACGTAGGAGGTCACTAAAGCTTCACTATTGTATGGGGTCCAAAAATGTTTGGGCCTAACTGCAAAAAGAATATTGCCGCAAGTAAAAAAGCAAGAAAATTAAGTATCTTATGGAGTAGGAAATCAAAAAACTAAGCAATATTCGTCGACAGATGATGAAAAATGTAAGCAGAACTGGTGGACGTCCTAATGATGCACCACATACCTGACGCCAAATGAGTTTTTTTACAATTAAATACATTATACAGTTTAAACTAATTTATTCTGTTGAAAATATATATAATAATTTGAAAGTTATACAACTAGACACAAAACATATTCATGTGTCAAATAACCCCCCTCATATCGTCCCGGCGCAAAAGTGCCCACGATGCTGGCCGTGAATCGCAATGGCCATCCTTTGCCCCAGAAACGATCCAGAGCGGGAGTCACCGCCTTGGTCGTGGATGCGAATTTAAATAAATAAATAATGTAGGTGTATATAATACAAACCTATGTAATACTTAATAATATTACATTGGTTACATAATAGTATATATTAGTTATTGTATATTATTTATCTAATCCTATGCATAATATGAAAGAAAATATAAAATAAATTTAAGTTGATAGGCAAACCATAAGTGCGTGAAGTTATTGTTAGCAAAATAAGAAATTATTATATTTACATGCATAATTTCTACAAGCTAACATGTTGATTCATTGCACTTATAATAAATTTACCTAATGGAAGCAAAGGGAATATTTAAAGTATCTATGCTTATCTGGTTAAAACGTGGGGAAGGATCATTACCTATTTTATATTGTCTAAAGATTATCTTATGTAATAAATGTATTCCTACCTATACATTTATAACATAATTTTGCTTTTTATTACATTAATTGTAAAAAGATGTTGTTTTATTTTCCATAGTTATCATTTTTGAGACTAGGTAATATTTAAGCTATAAAAGTCGATTACAAGGTTCTTCTATACAACAAATAAAATAAATAACAAAAACAAAACAAATAAAGTAACTAAAGTAAGTGGGATATAGCCAAGATTAGATTTCACTACCTACGAGTTGCCATAACGTTTTGCATAACACACAACCACGGTAGTCCATATTGTTAAAGTAAAATTTAGCAGTAGGCAAATCACTCACGTATTCAATGGTTTTCAAATATACAATGTGTGAGTGTAGAATAATGCACACATAAACGTTAAACACTGATACGCCTGCACTTAGCCTGTAGCAATGACACACATATGCTCACTTTTTACTAGTGCAGCCTTATAGCCGAAAACACACGGTTACATCTTATTACGCAGATATTTAATCGCGAATTTTATATTAGCAGTGCACTGCAACCTGGCGTTAAGTAGTTGGTATTGCAATGGAAAGTAGTGCCTACATCAAAACAATGCTTATTAAATCTTACTACACGTCCCTGTACTATTCTGGATACACACGTATCGCTTCATGAATGTTTGTAGGTATATTGAATATAATATCACTTCCAAGGTATTGTTCCATGGAGAAGGAAATGATAGCGGAGATGTTGCAAGGCAATCGAGTCGCGAGCCTTTCATACGTCAAAACGACTCAATTGGTCTGTGACGTCACCATCTTGTTCTAGTGAAACGTCCTTGCGTTCGGTTGTCATTTTTGTCAAAAGTTCAACGATAAAATTAGCTTTAGCCTGGTTTAAGAATGAAGTGTGCAGTACAAGGATGTACAAAGTGTACAGATAAACCATTTAAACATTTTAAGGGTATAACATTTTATGAGTAATATAGTTGTAATAATATTTCAATCCATTTTATGAAAATTTCATGACGATATTCTCGCCCGAGTTCATTAGCAATTTTAAAAATGTTATGTTATTTATTAAATGGTATATTTAGATGAAATTGAAAATTATAATTAAAAATTATTGTGCCATCTGTCGGTATACGGCCAAATCATTTAGGGGGCCCAAATGATTTTGCTATAATCCGAAAGATGGCCTTATTTAAAAAAAAACTGTGTAGCGCTTAGTGGCGAGTAGTCAAACTATAACAAAAATTACAAGCTCTGTTTCTGTTCGGTTTCGCTATGACGTACTATATGGAGAAGGGGGGCGAGGTAAAACGTCATGCCCCCGCGTCTCCCTTCCCACCCGCGTTTGGCCACGCGTTTTTGTTAAGAGAAATTTGACTGTGGCATCTCCGTTACTAAATCATATTCTGTTTTCCGTGTATTGTTCCAATTGCACTGCTTCTGTATGCAAGCTCGAACGTATTGTAGCACTGAAATGAGACACTAAGTGAGGTACTGGAGTGTGTTATTTGGGCTTACACAAGCTTTATCTCATTTGTGCGGTGCATGCATATGGCGTCAATGCTTTGTTGATTGCTCAAAAGCGGGAATAGTGTCCTTATTAATAGAAACAATGCATTCCGTATTGCGAGAGACGTTAAAGTTTACTATGTAACTTTTAAAGTCGGTTAAATTACCAATAAATCTATTAAAATCTACTATTAAATCTAGCATTTGTTAAATAATTGATTAATTTGACTATAACCTCACAGATATAATTATTCGGAGATCCTCATTGCATTGGCATTGATTGGATCAAATTATATTGTGTTCCATATTGGTTTACACGCCATAAGTAATGTATTGTGTGGGTTAGAAACGTTGTTAGCCAAAATTCGCTTAGATTATATTCGCTAAAACATCGAAGGTCGGTAATAGTACCTTGACCATTGCAGATAAGTATAACTTGGAACTTATGCTTTTATTTAATCGTGTTATGATGTTATTGAACGGTGGCTGGGCGGATAGCAGAGGATCGGAAGAAGATCGGGCACATTGGGAGAGGCCTATACCCAGCAGTGAACTGCAGTGAGCTAATTGATTGATTGTTTGATAATGTTGTTGTTTGTATGAATACCTGTACCTTTTTATATTCAGTCTATCGATTGTCTGCCCCTTAGATGGTTAAATGATAGTCTAGAAGATACGGGCCGCCATTACAGATTTTGTTGGACTGGGCTGTTGACCATCCGACAGTAAACTATAATAAATACAGCCCATGACTTATGACCCATGCTTACTTAATGGCATTAGGCTCACCCCCTAATATATAGGGAGGAAAGAATTATAAATTATTTTTGATAAACTGTGGATACTAATATATCTTAACCTTTCGGGGATATTTATAAGTGATATATGTATGTAAGTTTGTGAGGGGATCACCGACAGCATAATAGCAAAGAACAAACAATTAACTTCAATATTGACGAAAAACTTTAAAAAAACTTGAACAAAAAGGCATTGGCGATTGCCAACCAAACTTCGGACAAAATGTCAAGTATTTTCGCCAGGCAAACAAACTGAAGCCGGATGCAAAATCTGATCGTTTTATTTCGGTTCAGCCTATTGAATGTTAAATCTTTTATATAATTTTCTTTCAAATATAGATAGCAAATTAAATTGTAGAATAGGAAATGAAATATTTTTGTAATTAATTATTGAACTCAATGGAGAACAGTGTGGTAAGGAAACTTTGTGGTATGGTTAAAAGTGTAATAGCTCAAAAGAAAAAGAATACGTACATAACAGATTATGAACCAAATTTTTAAGAACTAGATATATAACATCATCATTTAAACAGAAGCAATCAACTAATATATCATTAAACCCTTAGCAGTTCACTGCTGGACATAGGCCTCTCCTAATGTGCGCCATTTCGTACGATCCTCTTTCACTCTAGGACTCGTCTGCTCCAACGGCCATCGGTCCTTCGACAGACGTGGCCAGCCCATTACCACTTCAGCTTGCTTATTCTGCGAACTATGTAGGTAACTTTGGTTCTTTGTCAGATGACCTCGTTTCGAATTCTATTCTTCAGAGATAATCTATCCTCCAAGCATAGCTCGCTCCATAACCCGCTGCGCGACTTTTAGTTTATGGACTATCCCTACCGTCAGTCCACGTTTCGGCACAGTAAGTCATAACAGGTAGGGCTCTTTTAGAGTATATGTATTCACGAGCTTCCGCTACTGCAATGTGGCTTCAGGCCGAAAAGGTCAACGGGTAATCTTCTGGCGTATGGTACCCATCTTTGGGGTGAGGCAATGAACAAGCACGCCGAGTCACTGGCAATTGGTCTTAACATCGCCAAAGCTTTCGATAGAGTTTGGCACAAATCGCTTCTTTCCAGGCTACCAGCCTTTGGTTTCCCCCTAGACTGCAACGGGGTTGCTAGCTTCTTGAAGGATCACCGTATTCGCGTCCCTCATGATGGACGAGCCTCGGAGATATTGCAGGTAAATGCTGGCGTGCCGCAGGGGTCCGTCCTGTCCCCTACTCTCTTTCTGCTGCATATCAATGACATGCTGTCTACCGGCAGCATTCATTACTATGCGGAAGATTTCACCTTACATGGGAGTTATCATGGACGTCCTGCGGATAAGCAGTCTGATATCGTGGATAAAAGGCAGCTTCTTGTCACTGAGCTTGACCGGATCCTGAACAACATTTCCCAATGGGGCTCTGAGAACCTGGTTGAGTTCAATGACAAGAAGACACAGGCATGTGCTTTCACAACAAAGGTATCTTCTTTCCTTCCCACTCTTCTGAGCACGCCACTGCCACTGCAGGACGACCTCAATATCCTCGGTATGGATGTTCGGTGCAAACGGAATAACAAAAACTACATCGAGAGTATCATCAAAACAGCTTCGCGTAAACTCGGAGTCTTAAACAGAGTGAGACGATTTTTCATGCCGGAGCAGCGGTGTCTTCTATACAAGACACAAATACAGTCCTGCGTGGAATACTGCTCGCATCTCTGGGATGGCTCCGCAAAGTACTAATTAGATGCTCTCGACAGATTGCAGCTACGTGCGTTCCGGATTATTGAGAATCCTGAGGTCACAAGCACCCTTGAGCCTTCGCGAATGCGTAAAGATGTTGCTTCCTTGGCAGTATTTTATCGTCTCTGCCTTGGTGAATGTTCTGATGAGCTCTTCTAATTGGTCCCGCCCTCTCCTTTTCTACACAGGACAACACGAGCAGAGCTTAGATGTCACCCGTTCCTTCAAGAACCAATGGTTTTGGTAACTCCTTATTTTTTCGCACCATTAAGACCTGGAACTCCTTGCCTTCAGCTTACCATCAGGCGAGGTGAGGTAAAATATACGTGTCCTACATAGAAAACTGCTATCAGAACATACAAGCAAGTCTGTGTATTTTAGCAGCTTTTTTACCCCACTGCCAAGAAGGCCTATGTAACTCGCACGTATCTTCTATGTATGTTGTAATCTTGTAATATTCTTTATTACCTAATTTTTTCTAAACCACTATAGGAATTCCAATAACTGATATCTCAAATTAATGGTATTCTTCTCCCAAGTACATTATAAAATGTAGATAAAAGCTACATGGTGGATTTTTTGTACCTAAACGTATGTTTCAAAAAAATATTTTCACTCAAACGTAGCGAAGTCGAAAATAATAAACCCTACGGATGATGAATACTTAGATCGAAACAAGTTTGATAGCAGGCAGTACCCATTTACAAATCATAAATCGGAAGAAAATTAATGAGCAAACTTGTTTCAATCTTTTTAGCATAGTCGGGTTTTTCAGTAGATACCAATATCATTAACTTGGTAAAAAAATTGCCCTGCGATCTTCCTCAACTAATGAAACTATAAATGAATATTGAATTCTAAGGTATATCGGTATATCCAATAACATAGGAACTTATGCAATACTGAGGTAAAGTGTTCGAAACCTGAAACAAATCGGAAAATGAAAACTGTTCGCTGGCGAATATTGCAATGCACCAGTTCATGGAAATTCTATATAGCAAGATAAAACACTAAATGATCAAGAAATAAAATCAATTCTAGATATTCATGCACCAGAAATCAAAGGAAAATGTTGACATAAATCAATCCATTAAAATTATGTATATTTCAACAAAATTATTATATTTAAATTTTGTAACGTTCTCATAATTAGATACCCATGACCCTTATCAAAGTTGATGTAATATGGCCCGGCATTAAATTGATGGCGTGTGGTGTTCAACGAATTTATATGTTGAGATACTATCCTTGTCCGCAAAGCTACGGACGGTTCGGATTAATCTAACGTAATGGTATTTTATTATAATCAGTACATTAAAGGAATTATTTTTGGAAGGATCAAACCTATCTAAATAAACGTGATGACATATTTTTTATATTACTAAGGTATTAAGTACACTGAATAGTTGATGATAAATGACCATTGTAACCTAAGGATGCTTAAACTACCTACAGAGATGAAAGGAAGGGATGATAAATGGGAATAAGGAACGGAAGAGATAGACGGTTTCCAGCATTCTTATAAATCTCAAATTGAGGCGTATCAATAACCGGGTTAGATTGGCTTAGGCCTTGGAAATTTTAATGAGGCCTCATACATTTAGTTATTAATCATTAATCATTACTTATTGTACTTTAGTTATTGTTAAAATATAAGCATTACTTTTTTTTATCATATTCTAAAATTCCTAATGTTTATTTTTTACAAATATTTGTCCAATTTTGTAAATTACGTGTTTTTTCATTTTCAGAACTAACTTGAAATATGATGAAAGAATTTCCTCGAATGTCTATCAAGAAAACTTACTATTCCATGAACAGAAGGATGCTCCCACCGTCACCGTGTCAAATCATGCTTAAGTAATTGTTTTTGTATGCATTTGACAGTAACAACCGTAGTTCCGATTTTAACCAAAACATGGAATCATTGATTCCTCTATAGATACCAAGTACCCGTTCAAATATTTTATTCATTCGTTCTGTCATTCCGTGCAGTTTGCTTTGGCCATGTAAAACCTAATTTATTGTAAACCCTAAAATATTCCTAGATGATCCTAACAAAAAGCAAATGAACTGAAAAGAAACGCTTAACTCGAGGAATTTAACGAGATGGCACGTACTTACCTACATTATATAGCTATGTAGACATGTGAGCCGAGGCTGTGACGAATTTAATGTGGCCCAACTTTTAATGAAAACGGCTCTGACAAAAATCTCTGGCGAGAGGCATTTTAATTACATTTGCGCTTTCTGTTGTCCATTAAGGGTATTTTTGGATCTGACAGATTTACAAAAGGCATTTATATGGACGTTGACAATGTTATAATATGTTTTTATATAATTTTTGGGTTAATTTTTTCAGGTTAACTTTTTGAAAAGAGAAATTGTGTGTCATATAGATTGGGGTGATAGGGTCCTGATCAACAGCTTAAGAGACAAATTCAATCTCACCTGATGGGCAAAGCAACCGCAAGCAACTGTAAGCAACGAAGCCATGGTCCTTTGGTTATAGCCAGTAATCAAAAAGTGTGTAAGGATAGAATTTGTCTCTTTATATTCCACATGGAAAAAGGCGTAAGCTTATGTAAAAAAAAAGGGAAATATTACCATTGATACAAAACAATACAAGATCAATAGTAATAGCACAAAAAGCACTAAGCCTGTACTATTAGCAGTTATCATTATTCAACATAGGTTCATAGGTTCAAATGCAACTCTCACGATCAAGGTCATAGAATGAAATAAAATATTTAAATACCATATTAAATTTAAAAGCTATATTAATTACGATGATTCTTCAAAGAGAGGCTCGACTTGTACAGTCGTCAAAATCTCTGAAGCCCCATCAATCATAGCATTTGATTATGCTTGATGGATCGTTTCAAAAAGGGGATTCAAATTTTTTATTCAAAGTTCGAGTCTTTTTAAAAGAACCTTTAAGATTTAAACCATGCTCGTTGTTGGGGTAATTTACGGGACAGTTTAAAACTTTCCAAGGTATTCTTGATCACTTTTATCTACCTACTGCGTTCATGTTTTCAAATATCATGCTTTTTTTTACGGTTTTTTTCACTCTGGTGGCAGACAAGCAACCGGACCACCTGATGGAAAGTGCATCGAAAGCACTTTTTAAAAAGGTTGTTGTAAGGTTGCTTAAGATTAGTAGCAGAAATTAAATTAATTTGGCTCATAAACAACATATTTTACCAACTTTTTTTTTCTTAATTGTATTTCCTTCTTCCTACAGTACCAGGTCTTTTCCTTTAATATGGTGTAATATTGGTGACCCTTTTTCCTGAGACTACCTTCAGCTTATCATCAGGCGGGGTAAAGTAAAATTGACGTGCCCTATATAAAAAAAGCACTTAGTTTTGTTTATATTTTGCCATAGGTACCGATGATGATAAGTACACTGCGATGCATGCAGTGTCCCAGTCCCAGTGACCTAAAAATATTGTAAAATATTATGGTTACATGATTTACATGTAAGTGATAATGTAACAACTACTGGTGGTCGTCCAAATAAATAAATTAAAAAAAAAGAGGTAACCTTGGTTCAGTTACTGTAGATACTGTAAAATAGCCTGTGAAATATTTATAAACGGAAACAGGTGGCAATTGTCTGTGCCTACCCCAGAGGTAGCTAGCCGTGAGTACATTATGTAGGTATGAGCTATTGAAATTGTGACTACAAAATGTTTTCAACAAACCAATCTATCCACTTGGCATTGAAATTGCCAAACTTTGTACGCTAACAAAACATTTTATATAATAAAGAAATTCAGTGTTAGTATGTTTTCAAGAAATAAAAGTATTCTTGAAGCATTTGAAAATTTACTGTAGATGTTTGTCACCTGAAGTACAAAACTATTTCCTCAGGTTTACATGCGACCTATAGGCTGCAGCATTCTGCCGGTTATTGTTTTAAACAAGATGGTATTTCAATAGAAATATCTTCTTCCTTTTAAACTACCGAAGCAGTGAAATAAATGCGCAGTGCACCTGAAGTTAAAAGGTAATATGGTTCTTCAAGAAGGACATCAAATGGTTTTTACTGGGTCGGCAGCAAGAGTGGGACAACCTTGGTGCACATAGGTCACGGCAACCACTTTCCATCTGGTGGGCTTAGGTAGTGGAATAAAAAAAGACGGGTTGCACTCTGGGAGTGCCGGCAGAAGTGAAAACATTTTCTTTTTTTCTTTCTTCGTTATATACATAGAAAAAGATAAAAAAGAACATACCATACCATACCTATAATATAGCGCTATTCATAGAACCTATCACTTATTTTCTGCTAATTTTCTGTCAGAAGAAATTAATAAATTATAAAAAGAAAAAATAATCACAAAAAATAATAAATTACAAAAAGAAAAAAATATCATAAAAGTAATAAATTACAAAAAGAAAAAGTAATCACCAAATGTAAAAAATTATAATAAGAAAAAACAATCACAAAAAATCCCTGAAGGCTAGGTGGTTTGAACCCGATACTATCTGAAACTATAAGGACTTACAGTCGACGTGCTTACCGTTTAAGCTACGACGATATCTATTGTAAGTTGCAAAATACATAGTCTTTACCTAATCTTGTATGACGTCAGTCGTCGGTTACGGTTCAAAGGTCAACTAATCCTGACGCTTCCTTAACATTTTACACCCACCCAACGCCGCTAAAGAAGTTTTCACTTCAAAAATCACTAAAGGGGTTAATCTCGATTTTTGTAAAATGTAGGCAGGCGATGCTCAAGCGAGAGTTTCTTAGTATTTGTTTCACCTTGGAACAAATTAGACATACAAACAATTAGTTTTAACCTTGGAACCAATGAGATCAAATCAATGCTTGGAACAATCCTACTTATTATGTAAACGGTGACATCTGGCGTGCACTATTGTTACATAATGCCATAATAATGTCAATAAAAAGTTACATGATATACTTGCAATTTTTTTTGGCCGAATGAGCGAAGCGAACGATTGTCTTAGTTTCGACAAGCTTTGCCAGTTCTGGTCTAGAGGGTTCATTTTTTAACCTAGCTTTTCATAAAACTTGGCACTAATGTTCTTTGATTTGAAATTCAACTTTTGTCGAAAGATTTTTTGGATAGAAAGGAAAATGAGGAAGAAAAAGGTGATACTTTGCTGTCGCGTTATTTATGAACGAATCTTGATGATTTTTGGCTAAAACATGAAGGACATGATTCCGCATAGGTTGTTCTGAAAAACTCATCCATCAGTAAGGGTAACTTCGTTATATAATAGTATGTTTTTAGGAACCAATTGTCGTTATTTTTATTGAAACATTCTGGATTGTTTAAAGTAAGAAGGTACGTATCGTTCATTTTCCAACTTTCTTTTTTTGAGATTACCTAAAATATGGTAAAGGTTACTCGCGAGGTCTACTGTTCACAGAACTACTTGTCTATTTGCGATAAACGTCGTTAAACGAAAAATTAATAACTTATGTGTAAACTTAAATTACTTTAAAAAATGTACCTAAAGTGGGTAAATCGTAAATTTCACATTTCCTCGCCTCTAAGAACGATTCAGGTTCGCCTACGCTAAATTTCCTCCGTTATGACATTCAAAATGAATTTGCATATGAATTACTGGAAGCAATGTTGTGTATTGTTAAGTGGCTGCTCGAGTAGTAGGACGGATTTGCACAGATTATAGTCACTCGCTCTAGGATGCCTCAATTTCGAATGATGTACGTGCCAACGCTTCCTATTCTCAGATCCTCTTTAGATCAGGTTTATTATTCACAGGTAATTGGTCAGATTGACTGCAATATTCTTGCTTGCTACAAGTAATCATTATCTGTCAATAAATATTGATGCATTAACATTTTTGGAGAAGAAAGTAAACCCTCTTCTGGCACATTGTTTTACTTTCGAAGGATAAATATAGTATAGAACTTTTCATAAAACTTGGCACTAATGTTCTTTGATTTGAAATTCAACTTTTGTCGAAAGATTTTTTGGATAGAAAGGAAAATGAGGAAGAAAAAGGTGATACTTTGCTGTCGCGTTATTTATGAACGAATCTTGATGATTTTTGGCTAAAACATGAAGGACATGATTCCGCATAGGTTGTTCTGAAAAACTCATCCATCAGTAAGGGTAACTTCGTTATATAATAGTATGTTTTTAGGAACCAATTGTCGTTATTTTTATTGAAACATTCTGGATTGTTTAAAGTAAGAAGGTACGTATCGTTCATTTTCCAACTTTCTTTTTTTGAGATTACCTAAAATATGGTAAAGGGTACTCGCGAGGTCTACTGTTCACAGAACTATTTGTCTATTTGCGATAAACGTCGTTAAACGAAAAATTAATAACTGATGTGTAAACTTAAATTACTTTAAAAAATGTACCTAAAGTGGGTAAATCGAAAATTTTACATTTCCTCGCCTCTAAGAACGATTCAGGTTCGCCTACGCTAAATTTCCTCCGTTATGATATTCAAAATGAATTTGCATATGAATTACTGGAAGCAATGTTGTGTATTGTTAACTGGCTGCTCGAGTAGTACGACGGATTTGCACAGATTATAGTCACTCGCTCTAGGATGCCTCAATTTCGAATGATGTACGTGCCAACGCTTCCTATTCTCAGATCCTCTTTAGATCAGGTTTATTATTCACAGGTAATTGGTCAGATTGACTGCAATATTCTTGCTTGCTACACGTAATCATTATCTGTCAATAAATATTGATGCATTAACATTTTTGGAGAAGAAAGTAAACCCTCTTCTGGCACATTGTTTTACTTTCGAAGGATAAATATAGTATAGAACTTTTCATAAAACTTGGCACTAATGTTCTTTGATTTGAAATTCAACTTTTGTCGAAAGATTTTTTGGATAGAAAGGAAAATGAGGAAGAATAAGGTGATACTTTGCTGTCGCGTTATTTATGAACGAATCTTGATGATTTTTTGGCTAAAACATGAAGGACATGATTCCGCATAGGTTGTTCTGAAAAACTCATCCATCAGTAAGGGTAACTTCGTTATATAATAGTATGTTTTTAGGAACCAATTGTCGTTATTTTTATTGAAACATTCTGGATTGTTTAAAGTAAGAAGGTACGTATCGTTCATTTTCCAACTTTCTTTTTTTGAGATTACCTAAAATATGGTAAAGGTTACTCGCGAGGTCTACTGTTCACAGAACTACTTGTCTATTTGCGATAAACGTCGTTAAACGAAAAATTAATAACTGATGTGTAAACTTAAATTACTTTAAAAAATGTACCTAAAGTGGGTAAATCGAAAATTTTACATTTCCTCGCCTCTAAGAACGATTCAGGTTCGCCTACGCTAAATTTCCTCCGTTATGACATTCAAAATGAATTTGCATATGAATTACTGGAAGCAATGTTGTGTATTGTTAAGTGGCTGCTCGAGTAGTAGGACGGATTTGCACAGATTATAGTCACTCGCTCTAGGATGCCTCAATTTCGAATGATGTACGTGCCAACGCTTCCTATTCTCAGATCCTCTTTAGATCAGGTTTATTATTCACAGGTAATTGGTCAGATTGACTGCAATATTCTTGCTTGCTACAAGTAATCATTATCTGTCAATAAATATTGATGCATTAACATTTTTGGAGAAGAAAGTAAACCCTCTTCTGGCACATTGTTTTACTTTCGAAGGATAAATATAGTATAGAACTTTTCATAAAACTTGGCACTAATGTTCTTTGATTTGAAATTCAACTTTTGTCGAAAGATTTTTTTAATAGAAAGGAAAATGAGGAAGAAAAAGGTGATACTTTGCTGTCGCGTTATTTATGAACGAATCTTGATGATTTTTGGCTAAAACATGAAGGACATGATTCCGCATAGGTTGTTCTGAAAAACTCATCCATCAGTAAGGGTAACTTCGTTATATAATAGTATGTTTTTAGGAACCAATTGTCGTTATTTTTATTGAAACATTCTGGATTGTTTAAAGTAAGAAGGTACGTATCGTTCATTTTCCAACTTTCTTTTTTTGAGATTACCTAAAATATGGTAAAGGTTACTCGCGAGGTCTACTGTTCACAGAACTATTTGTCTATTTGCGATAAACGTCGTTAAACGAAAAATTAATAACTGATGTGTAAACTTAAATTACTTTAAAAAATGTACCTAAAGTGGGTAAATCGAAAATTTTACATTTCCTCGCCTCTAAGAACGATTCAGGTTCGCCTACGCTAAATTTCCTCCGTTATGACATTCAAAATGAATTTGCATATGAATTACTGGAAGCAATGTTGTGTATTGTTAAGTGGCTGCTCGAGTAGTAGGACGGATTTGCACAGATTATAGTCACTCGCTCTAGGATGCCTCAATTTCGAATGATGTACGTGCCAACGCTTCCTATTCTCAGATCCTCTTTAGATCAGGTTTATTATTCACAGGTAATTGGTCAGATTGACTGCAATATTCTTGCTTGCTACAAGTAATCATTATCTGTCAATAAATATTGATGCATTAACATTTTTGGAGAAGAAAGTAAACCCTCTTCTGGCACATTGTTTTACTTTCGAAGGATAAATATAGCAAAGGAAATGAATAAAGTGTCAAATGAAAAGAGTACAAAGGAAGAAAAATTGTTTGTCAAAGCAGACATTGGATAATTTTTTTACGAACTAAATGAAAAAAATATACCAAACATTAAAAAAGAAAGGTAGTACTGTATAAAACCAAATGCTTTAGCCTTTTGAAAAAAGAATTTTTCTTTTTATTTATAATTTCTGAAAGCATAAATTCATAACAAAAAAATCTCACACCTCGAATTTAGCATTCAAGTCTCGAAACTTACTGCGTACATCTGGACAGACTATAAAAACTTTGCGGCTGCAGCAGAAACTCGCTGCATAAATCATGACGACACGTAGAGTGGACAAATTCCTTCCTTTTAGCGAGTCGGGACATATAAAGCGCTGTCTGCTTTAAAGTAATATGAATATCTTGAGAATTCCACTTCGAGGTGGCTACGTGGGGATTCTGTTTACGATGTTTTGTTGGTAGCACTTTAATTTGTTGACAGTTTAAGTTAAGAACACAAAGTAGCTATTTTTCTTACAAAATAATATTATGTAAGAAAAATATATTATGTTTGCTTTTAAGTTTTTAAGTTACTTACCTGTTTCAGGAAAGCTTAATAAATCAATTTCAGGTAACATAACATGACCCAGAGATATATATACAGGAATGATGAAATTGAACAAACAAAATGAAAAAGAATTCAAACAATACTTGTCCTACACGTAGGATATATTATGGATATGACGTATTGAGTTGAAATAAATATCAAATATCAAGTACCGCCCGCTTGGATGTCGGGTATCGCGACCAAACGTAGCCTATGTCCTTTCTCAAGGTCTAGTCTACCCCTATACGAAATTTCTTCAAAATCTGTACAGTGGTTTAGGCGTGATGATGCGATCAAGGGAAATAGGGATTCATTTTTAACCGACTTCAAAAAACGAGCAGGTTCTCAATTTGATGGCTATGACCCTTTTTTACAAGCTTTTATTTAACTTGCAATGTATGTTTGTTCGGGTGGAATCTTACAACTCAATTTTAAGGCACTTGCCCTCAACCGATTGAGCTGAAATTTGGTATGCACGCTCAGTTCGGATGACAATGCAAGAAAAAAAAAAAAGATTGTTTTTAAAAAGGTTTTTCGAATATATCTTTTATTATGTATGTTTGTTACGCGATATAAAAGCCAGTTATGAAAGAAATTTCATTATTCTTGTGGCGTTGGATAGGATTTACTGTCAGAGTGGTCCCATATCCTAGAAGTCTGGATCTGATGCTGAGATCCTGGAGAAATTGAGGGAAATCCTCAAAATTAGTGGGAAACGCGCCTAACTTAGTTGTGTTAGCAATCATTTGTATAATTTCGTCTATTAAAAAACAAATTCCCAGACGCCTTCTATTAGTATTTCAGTATAGTGAAAATTTATAAAATACAACCTAGTAATGATATTTTAGTCTAATTTGTAATGCAATGTTCTCAATGCCGCCTCGAGGTCCTGTAAAAAGCAACGGCCTGGGCTAAGTTCGAGTTCATCGGTAGAATTGGCGAGCGGCTTGCACGGTACCCATCTGGCAGCCGTGCATTTTTGTCGCTCTCCATAGCTGCCTGGAAATAGGAAAACTACTGCCAGTCTTGCTTCCCGTCGCTGCAAAAATCCAACGGTAGTCTGGCCCATGGCGCTAAGGAAAAAGCCGATATCTTGGTTGCGTCAAACTCGGCTATGAACGATGGTAATACCGAGCCACCTATTCTCCCCAGCTGTCGTGCTTCTATGCCTGAAGTAAAAATGGCGCATCGGGTGGTCTAGTAGGAACTTAAATCCCTAGATGTTCGGCAATCGAGCGGACGGGACGGTATACCCGCGATGGTGCTGAGGCACTGTACCCCCAAGTTGTGCCCAGTACTTACACGCCTTTTCGTGCTTTCTTATTCCACGACAGGACAGATCCGAGTCCATTGCTGTAACCTCCCTTCTCTCGAAGGTGATGGAACGCCTTATTAATACGTAGCTCTTGAGATGCCTTGAGGGAGCGATCTACTGAGCGACCAACAGTACGGCTTTTGCCACAATTGCTTAACCGGTGACCGGGATTATTCGTTTGGGGTCGACTAAACTTAGTCCAAACCAACCCCACTAAGGCACAAGTATGTGTATTCACCGCCAAGAAAACCCCATTTATTGTAGCACCGCAGTTCCTCGGTACACCGCTCACCATATCCTCGAGTATCGGGATCCTAGGCGCTGACATCTCAAGTGACGTCCAGAACCGCAGCCATTTGGAGAAGAACTGGATGAGGGATATCTAGGATGTTGAACTAAAAGAACTTGCAATAGTATGGGTCCCATAGGTTGCGAGAACAAGTGTACGTTTCATCAACAAGAAAAGAGTCGACAGCTATTGGTCATTTTCTCACCACCGCCCATGGAACAAGTGGCTTACCGATCAAAATTCTTTTGATATCAACATATTTTATCACAGACGCGTTTTTTATTACAAACTAGCTGTTGCCCGCGGCTTCGCCCGCGTGGATGTCTGTTATCGCTTAGTGTTGATTCAACGGTATTTTTCTAAAATAAAAGCAGCCTAAGTTACTCCTTATTACATCAGCTAATTGCCAATAGAAGTCCCGTCAAAGTCGGTCCAGCCATTTCAGAGATTAGCCGGAACAAACAGACAGACAGACGGACAAAAATTGTAATAAATGTTATTTTGGTGTATGTACCATATTATATTCATATGCATGTAGTAATAAACGGTTATTTCAATATTACAAACAGACACTCCAATTTTATTTAAGTCATGTACCTACTGTAGATCGCTAACTTCAAGTGATTTTAAGTTTTCGATCTCGATATCTTTATTTAAATATTAAAATTGAAATCAAATCTGCAAAAGTTTGCAGTTATAAAGCTACGATATGAAAATCCAAATCACGAATTTGAATTCAAGAAATACTGGGATCTTGAAATATGCTGACATGATAGCACAATGAATATTTAACATGCATTTATATTGTGAAATTAACAAAGTAAAACAAAGAAAGATATTATGGCGATTTTTTTTTCTTTTTCTTGAAAAAAAGGCTCGCGTGTGATCAGAAACTCACCTGTGGGTACCTAAGTGATGTTGATAGAGCACCCTTGCCTAGAAGCAGCCTGTTCTCTCCAGGCTGGAAAGACTCCTAAATTATAGCTTTCGGGAAACCTAGATTCAGACTTACTTTATCTTGAGACTCATTCAAACAAGAATTTCAGCTTGACTCCCGTTTAGACTCTTGTCTGAGAACATGCTTTCCGTCGCTATTCAGCGGGACAATTCAGAAATTGTGGCCGCGGTTTCACCCGTCTATCATTTACACCGAATTTTGATAAATTTTCCAGTTCTACTCAACTAAATAAACATGTTTAGCCTGACTTACTAACTAAAAAAAAACTTCATCTAAATCCGTTCAGTAGTTCAGTGGTTCAATAATCCATACCAATATTATTAATGCGAAAGTAACTCTGTCTGTCTGTCTGTATGTTACGCTTTCACGCCTAAACCATTGAACCGATTTTGATGAAATTTGGCATAGGGGTAGATTAGACCTCGAGAAAGGACATAGGCTTTGTTTGGTCGCGATAACCGTCATCCACGCGGGCGCAGCCGCGGGCAAAAGCTAGTATAACATAAACCAAGATTTTTCAAATATCGCCTATGTGCAGTCGATAAATGACACACGAATGCACTTTTTCATAGTAAAGTTTTATGTAAAGATGCAAACGTATCTCCTTTGTCGACTGTACAAACACAGCTACGAGTACTTTACAAATTATCCATACTAATATTATAAATGCGAAACTAACTCTGTCTGTCTGTATGTTACGCTATCACGCCCAAACCACTGAACCGATTGTGATGAAATTTGGTATAGGTGTAGATTACACCTTGAGAAAGGACATAGGCTATATTTGGTCGCGATAACCGACCGGAGTCGCGGGTAAAATCTAGTAATATATAAGAGCAGGTGTAGACTTTTAACTTTAAATAACTTAGATGGAAATAAATCAAACATGAAAAATTGGCAATTTATCAATAGTAACATTATAAGTATAGCATATTTGCTGCAGCACATTTACTAACTGCGTAGTATAAACTCAAAATCAAGTACCTGATAACAATTACAACGCACAATCGCTATCAGCCACTTAAAACTGAAATAAATTATTATCTTATTACGATTGTGTAAACTTTAAATTTTAAGTAATCACTCTTACATGCTGATGCAGTATTATTTTACATTCAAGCATTCATTATTACGATAATAAATCAGTTAAGTTACTATGCATAACACAAAATACAATTTAGTCAAAATGTTGTTTTTTGACTAAATTGTATTTTGTATTAAGTTGCAACCGAAGTGCCGGACGAAGACCCCGGCACCATGCTATAAACGAGATCATAAGAGGAGCACTGGTTTTCGCGGGCATACCCTGCGTTTTGGAGCCCCCTGGCCTTTCGCGCACCGACGGGAAGCGGCCGGACGGACTGACCCTGGTCCCGTGGAAGAGAGGTCGCTGCCTGGTTTGGAACGCCACGTGTGTCTGCACCTTCGCGTCGTGCCACCTCGCGGCTACCCAGAGGGCGGCTGGTGCGGGGGCCGAGTCGGCAGCGTTGGTCAAACACAATAAGTACGCCACCTTGGAGTCCGCAGGGTACGATTTCGTGCCGTTCGCGGTGGAGACGGCGGGTCCATGGGGCCTCGAAGCCAAGAGATTCTTGCCCGATTTGGGGTGCCGTCTGCGGAGGGAGGGTGGAGATTCACGGTCGGGCCAATATTTAGTACAGAATATTTCCCTGGCCATACAAAGAGGAAACGCTGCAAGCCTTTGGGCGAGGGGTGGGAGACATGACTTGATCCTCCGGATCAAATATTAACATTTGTATGAATTTAACATAAGAGGATTAAGTAAACAAATGTATTGGCTATAATAGCTTGTATGTAATGAATAAATATTATAAATTTAGTCAATAAATTAATAATTAATCAAATAACCTAACCCTGACCGGTCCCGGCGCAAAACTACCCATCACACTCACCGCGTTTCCACGCTGGATTGCGATGGCTAGCCTTTGCACCAGGAACGCTCCAGAGCGGAAGTCACCAGTTGTCTCTATGAGCCGATTGCCTTTATAAAGATTTTGGCCTCCCTGCTCCAGCACCCCAAGGTCTCCACCGCTATCGGCACAAAGTGGTACAATGGCTTCAACTCGGCATATTTGATGGTCTTTTTATAGCTGGCTTCTTCCGCTGCGGCAGACAGAGAGTGAACGGTGTGACTGAGGTGGCTGGCAGCTACTGTGTTGAGTGAACGGTGCGACTGAGGTCGCAGGTGGCTACTGTGTTGAATGAACGGTGCGACTGCGGTGGCTGGCGGCTACTGTGAAAAATAAAGTTGATTTTCAAACACTTTTTTTTTCACACTCCCACCATACTCTTTATCACAGCGTTAGTCCAGGTTGCATCCGAAGCCTGTCATAGTCATATAGCTTAACTAGGGGGAAATAACCTACGTAATAGTAATGCAAATTAAGGCAAGCCGGGGTTAACCTGGTAGAAAAATAATAAAGAAATCTTATGAAATGTTATTATCATTATCATCATCTTCTTTAAAACCTATTATCCTGATTTCATCAGAGGCCAAGGTACCCTTGGAGGTCAGGATCCGCGCTCCAGTTCTTCCTTCTCCATTTCGTACGCTCTTAGGCGTTCATGGTATCACTAAGTCCATTTTGCTTCCTAAACCTTATGATCCATAATGCCCCTTTGCACCCCTTTACCTAGACCCGGTAGGAGCACCATTGCTCGACATTTGCTACTCACTTAACTGGCGGTTACCGTTTAAGGACAGAATAAAAACGCGATTTGCCTACCTAGACAAATGGCATTTCGTTGGCCGCCGTATTGTAGGATACAATGACGAAATATTGGATTTGACAGGCATTAACGACTGTCATATACGTCGAATCCCATGACGAATCATTCTATTCAATTCTGATTGTCTAAAGGGCTGTCATCTGTGCCCACTAAAGACAAAACAGCGTCAGCACACTCGTATATACATGTGTATGTTTGTTATGATTGCGTAAACGTTAAATGTTGTCCCAGTGACCTTAACATAAAATTATATCTCGTTAGAAGCACGTTTAATGAGGACCACGTCGCGTGATTAGATTATTATCATTAGAAGTGTAATACTTATATGCAAAACTCGGTCAAGTCCAAGATTTGAATTTAGAGATCCCTGAAAATGTTGCTTGAACTTACTTTAAAAAAAAAACCGACTTAGTATTTTTGACAAAATTTATAAAGATTATATTTTGTGCTCGTTTTTAAAAGAAAGGTGCGCCCAGGCCTGTACCAGCTGCGAAAGTCTCCATCAAGCTAGCTACGTTACCGCTTTGAATGGCGATGACCAGCCTCTGTATCAGTACGAAAACATTCACAAATATAACATTTTGTTTAGCTATTTGATGTACAAATATTACATAATGAAGATTTTTAATATGTTTGGCTAAAACAGCTGCAGTAGCGGCTTTAACTAAAATTTGGTAAAGGGAACATATCCGAGGCTGGCGTGAATATGTTGACATGTCATCATGTTCTTTTATTAGTTTATATGCATAAATATTATTTAAGACAAAAAATTACAGCTGCAGTTGTATTATAATCTTGAAGTAATTGACTCTATTGAGATGTCAAGTTATAACCAAACACACAAAACTTCTATTTAATTGCGATTCATTATGGTGAATAAGTTTATAACTGCAACGCGGTGAATAAGTTGACCACTCGTTGGTGAACGATTTGACAAGTCTATTATTATGCAAACTAAGAAGCATTCCGTTTATTTGTTATTGTCATTTAAACTATGGTATAAAATTACATATAATACAACTAAAACATAAACACTAAACTCATTTACCGATTTCCCAGACTAGTTCAAACCTTTAATACGGCTGCCCGGACGAATTCCATTTTTCGACATGTCAACGTATTCACGCCAGCCACAGATATTAGCTAGGTAAAACAGGATCAAAATTACAATGCGGCCAAGTAGTTGACAACAGCTTGTAATTAATAATAAGAATTAATTAATCACACAACAATTAATTGATGTTTGGTAGCAACCGTCAGGTGTCGTGGATTACAATTCCTGGATAATGGCATCTCCGCTGGGTGACTATTTGAATTTCTAGGTTTTAATTACCAGCTTGTAAGATGAACATAATAGACAGCAAAAATTAAATAGTAGGAGAACCAACGATGCTAAATTGGGATTTACTCCAGCGTCCGTAAATAATTGTCAAACATTATAGAACCGATTTTCAAACTATTAAAAAATAAATATTAAGGTTTTTTTTAAAAAAATACAACAATATTTCAGCTTTATAATATTAATACAGAAATATTTTGCCTGCTGAACCCAAATAATATCACTCAATAAATTATGAATCTCACCAAATATTTGCCAATGAAGTACATTCCCTAAACACAAGATTAAATAAACAGAGGTTCAGTTATCAGTCGAGAGCGGCTGAAGGTCTTCTTATCAGTTAAATTATATTGACCCTAATAATCTTTTGTAATTTTACAGGTATAAATGTTCAATTTCTAAGAGTGGCCGTTAATTGTAAAACTTCATCATGCTGTCCTGGGTTTTCTACTTTGCCTTCATCGGTTTTGTGGGTAAGACGCAATTATTTGTAACAATCACAGCGATTAATTTAAGTAGTATAATAATGTTTTTTATCCAAAGGCGAAAAGATATTTTCTGTTAATAGGTTTATATGTATGTATTTTGGCTATATCAACTGAAAATATTTATTTACTTACAGACATTTTGAACGTAATTTTTTAAGAGTGCATGAGTGAAGTGGTGTAATTATATATATTTTTTAATTCAATTTATATGATTCTTATACAAATTATGGCTATAATTGTTAGTGAAATAATCAGTCAAACTGCAATTATCAGTATCTGAACCTTTTCCCATTTCAGTTGGGGTCCATTGTCCAGTCCAACTGTTATGGGGCTGAACTTTAATATTTTCTGTCAAATGACTACTATCTGTTCAATCATCCATCAGTCAAACTATAATATCACTCATTTATTATATTTAGTTAAATGCTGAATAATTTTTGACTAATACTTTATAAATGATTGAAATTACGCTGTCACTTGACTAATCTAATATTTTTATATTTTTCATTTGAAATAATTATTCTGACATTGTTTATGCTATTGCGATTAACCTAATCCAGCATGTATTGCCTTTTTCATAAATTGTGATTAGAATTTATTATTTGATCTATCGATCTTGTCTTTATTATCTATATTTCCTGAAGTAAATAAATATACAAATATGAAGTACAGAAAAAAATCCTTCAATGAGACTATTTTTCATAACAAAGTTCTTAAATGTAATGTAATTGAATCTACAACTATATGTATTGTTACAGTAACATCACCAACCATAAAATCTGTAGATGAAATAAGAATAGTTGGAGGAGAGGATGTTGAAATCACAGATGCTCCATACCAAGTTTCACTGGTCAACAGAGGTAGACATTCATGTGGTGGGGCCATTATCGCGCATGATATTATCGTAACAGCTGCTCATTGTGTTAGTGGGTGAGTATACCGTGTTTCAATATATACATTTCAACCACTTCTATTATCTGGGGGTAATCGCATTAAACAATCGAATTAATATACGTATTACTTTGTGAGATGTATTGTGTTTTCATGCGATGGCCGAGTCAATATATTTATTTAAAACTTTAAAGATTTTTAATGTTGATATGGTCACTATAAGACGGTGTTAGGTTAGATAATTATGTAGTAACTTAAGATAGAAGGTCCCTTAAATTAGGGACTGAATAAATTAATAGCCAATTTGGTATTACATGGACCTCACAACTTTTTACTATAGAACAACGAGACTTGTTTTTTTTTTAAAGTACCATTTGTTGTTTTTAATGATAATGCTTCTACGTATCTTTGCAAGTTCCGTTAGTAGGGCGACATTGGATTTCCAGCTTTGACGTGTAGCGACCATTATTTTGGAAATAATAGCTTCTGAAATGTTAAGCTTTAGTTACTTTATGGATTATAACTTAGGTCCCCTTGAGGCGTATTGAAGTCAAATTCATTATATATGAAGGAAAACCTTATTATTTTGAAGTCTAAGACGCTTTCAGTAGTATGTCCATGGTACCAGTACCACTTAACGATTGCCACTGGTTTTAGTAATTTAAGAACTGAATTCTGAGATATACTCATTTCAAAATGTTTTCCCCACAGTACAAAACCAAGCGAGTATCAAGTCCGTGTTGGCTCATCTTATAGTGGAAAAGGTGGTGAACTGTATCCTGTAGGAGGCCTTCTTTGGCATCCTAGATTTGACTATTATGAGATGGACTCTGATATAGCCGTACTGTGGTTATCAAAACCACTGGAGTTCAGTGATAGCGTAACTTCTATAGAACTGGCAGAAGAAGGTGAAGAAATTGAAGATGGCGATATTACGATTGTAACTGGTTGGGGAAATATTTTCGTAAGTCGTGTCTGTATAAGTAAAATTGATTTCTGCACTTTACTATTGAATACTAAACTAATCAACCACAATTTTATATTATACATAGCTACAATATAGTGCTTATAACTATCATTTATAATAACTCTAAAGAGGATTTTGCTATTTAATGATGATGAAATCTTGATAAATTAAACTTCCAATATAGTTACTTAACAAGATTACTATATTTGAAGTCAAAGTTATCAATAACATGCGGACGAAAGCTCAAAAGTGTACATGATTGTTGTTCATAACATTGATATTGACAAAAATAAACTGAACGATAACTAATGTTTTCTTCTAGGAGAGCGGTGGTCTTCCTTCAATGCTTCAAATGGTTGCAGTGCCGAAAGTGAACGAAGATGTTTGTAATGATGCATATTCACCAGCCTACAAGATCACATCGACAATGCTTTGCGCTGGTGCCCCTGAGGGCGGCAAGGATGCTTGTCAGGTAAATATTTTTTATTTTTTGTGAACTGGATTACATTCATGATATAGCTGATATGATACCTATAAAAGTTGTAAAGTGCACAATACAAACTGAAGTGATTTGATCTTTAAGCTCTTTTATATATAGGTAAAGGCCATGAAGAGATCTATACGAGAATATCATATTTTGGCTTTGGTAGGCAAATATTTATTGTCTTATATTATTATTATTTATCTCTCTAGGTTTATTTATTAATATGTAAAATAACAATACTTGTTTTATTTTAGGGTGATAGCGGTGGACCTTTAGTTCATAACAACAAGCTGGCTGGAGTCGTATCTTGGGGATTGGGCTGCGCAAGACCTGACTATCCTGGTGTTTATGCTAAAGTGTCTGCTCTGAGATCATGGCTTGATGACAGCATTTCAGTGTTAAGAAAGAATAACGTCTTGAGAAACCCATTTAAAAATTAGCGTCTGAGATTAATTATAATTACGATTAATATAATATATTTAAGTTATAATGATTACTAAATGTTTTTTTTTAATATTTGTGTCTAGTTCCTTAGTCTAACATTTCATACTTCATTAATATAAATAAATTGTAACTAAAGTGCTTACTTTAACACAATAGAAATAACTTGAAGCTGCAAGCTGAATTTTATTGTACCCTCCTGCCAATTGAGTTTAATTTTTATGTCTGAACATAACTTTCATGATGAACTGATATTGCAGTTCATCAATATAAGTAGTATACCTAATACTTACAGGGATATTTACCTATAGTTATTTGTACTTTTCAAGTATTCAATATTTCTGCAGTATGTAAAATGCAAAAATGCGGTAATCGTAAATATCCTGGTGAGTGTTATACTAGGTATTAATGCAAATGACCATGTTATTCACAAATCATACATGATTGAAATAACATTACTTATGTTTTTTTAAAGAATTTTACATATTAGTACCCTTCAAGCTAAGTTGCTTCTGATAGAACTGGGCCTATGTTTATAATAAAATGTCCCAAATTCAAAATCGCCACCAGTCTAAGTATTCTGGTGAGGGGAGGTGGTAAATGGTAAGAGGTAGGACACAACGGTATTTCCGTCCAATTGAGCAGTCCGACTGGGTACCGCCACCCTACAGAATACCGCAGCCGTAAAAACCTCGTGGCGGTGAGTAGCGTAGCCAGAGCTCACTGAAGAGTTTTTGTGCTGTCAGTGGGAAGACTAAAGACTATTTCTGCTTTGTATTCTACGCTGACGGCACAGAAACTATCTGTGTTTACAGGGTCGGCAGCACGAGTCTGACTCCCATGTGTTGCATACGTCCATAGGCCACGGTAATCACTTACCATCAGGTGAGCGGTGTGCTTGTCTGCCACTTATGTGTCAGACAAGAACACCGCTCACTAATGTGGTATAAAAAAATGAAATATAATCAATAGGGTTTTTAATTGTCCCCTAAGTCACAGAACATATAATAGTGAATAAAAGACATAAAATGAATTAATAAGTATTTCTCTCTTCTTTAGAAATGTGAGTTTAATTAAAACCTATTATATTTAATATTTTATGAAAAGAAGTTAAGCGATCCTTCCAAAAAAAGGTCACATAAAAGCATGAGCATACTGATTAGAATAATAATGCGGGCATATTTATCATATTTTTGCTGTTGACACTTCTATTAGAGGAACCAAATAAACTCTTTCATGAGAGTTTACACAACATTACAGGTTTCATGGTCTCATTGTTTATTACATGCATTCTAATGAAAAATGTTGTTGATTTACAATTTTCATATTATAAAGCTCATACTGACAGCCTCCGTGGCGTAGCGACAGCCTCCGTGGCGTTGCAGTAGTGAACGCGGCCGCTGCGCAGAAGGCGCATGTTCGATCCCCGCTCAGTGCAAATATTTGTAGAGAGCACGTTAAGCGTTAAGCCGTCGGTCCCGGTTGTCATACAAACATCTATAGCAGTCGTTACGGGTAGTTGGAGCCCTCAAATCCAACAACGGGTCTAGCTGCAATGCTTCGATATCGCCATTGGGTTGTGGAAGTCAGATTGGCAGTCGCTTCACGGAAAATACCGAAGTTTAGCCAAATCCGCACTTAGACTGGTGAAAAGCGGACCCCAGACTCCAAGTTGAAAAGCTTTGCATTAACGCTAGGATGAATAAGAAGAAAGTCCATACTTTATGATTTTGGCTTTATTTTTGAAGACAGGGCGCTATGGCGCTCATTGGGGGAGTGCTATGTCCAGCAGTGGACTAATATAGCCTGATGATGATGATGATGATGAAATCAAATAAGTTACTTAATTATTTCATCCTCAATCGAATTCTTTCAGCAGGTTTTAATTCAATCAATCAAATTATGTATTGCGAAACCATAAATATAATAATAATTTTAATAGAGCCCTCTCCCTTCTGTACTATAACACAATAAACAAAATATTAGTAAGCGTATATTATGACAAACGATGCAAACCCTTCCCTAAATCCGTGACGCAGCATTAATAGACAGAAATCGATTAAGTATGTTTTCCTAAATCGCGATGATAAGAATCTGTTTATTATTTGTAGGTACTGTATAATTCTTAGCAAAGTAAATCCAACCTTAAGCGTGTCCCCTCACGCTCCTACGTGGGATGTCGTCAATCAAATGCCGTGTATTTGTATGTGAATGGACATATCAACCTCAAATGATACAAAAAAAATATTGTACGTTACACCCTATATTCCCTGTTTAAGTTATCAATGCTTTCAATCGTGTTCAATACAGCTAAAAGCTAGTTTATAACAAATCTCGGAACATTTTACTCAAAACATGCTTCACAGTTTGCACACAGTACAAAGTACTGTATACACCGCACACCTACGGTTATTAATAAATTCTATGTTCCTCCCTATCACGGAAGGAACAATAATTCAAAAATTGTTCTGTTATGAGATATACTTATTACTAAAATTGTTACAATATACTGAAAGTTGGGAACTGGGCTGGAAGTCAATCAGTCTACGCGAACAACGATAGCTTGAATATAAATCGAACAAGGACATCTATCGTCATAAAAACAGTCAAAAAGGTTCATAAAGTTACAGGACAGATGGCGCTATTTAGCTATTTTGCAAAGCGTGTCGTTATAAGAACAGGATGTGTAGCGTATAAATGAGTATAATGGTACATTACGTAGCTTAAAGCTGAATAAATGCTTGAATCAGGCTCTTGGTAGTCTGCAAAGTAACTATTAGATCAAGGACCTCTTGTTTACAGCCCTACCTCAAACTCCATGGTAGTTCTCAGGGAAGTAGAAAGAAATAAACAGCATCCTTTTAACATGAATGCATTCTATACTGGAATAAGATACCCTAATTGTTACGTAGTCGCCATACGGCGTAGGTGTCTCATAACGTGAACACGGAAAACATCGCTGACTATAGCTTACAGTTTATAAAGAAAATTAAGACATGTTTCCTTTAGTTCTTTTCGACACCTGTACTCATAAATTGGTGTTTATCACATGGCCTTTACACTCATAAACTATGGTATTAAACACTTGTGCTTTTTTTTTCTTGATCGCACTTGTGTTTTATTTTATATTTCATCAAATTAAGTTGGTACCTCGCTGAAATATATTATATATGCATTCTATTTGCTCTTAACTTACCAGAGTGATTGTTTTATTTTTAAATCTCAAAAAACGTTTTGACTTGGATACGTTTCGTTTCAACATAAGACTAAAAATAACACTATTTTTGTAAAAAAAAAGTAGTGTACCTCCTTGAATATGATAAATTTTCAACAACTTATTTACTTTTAATAATTCAAAGTGAAACAAACTTATAAATACATAAAAAATGGATTTCTTACATTTTGCATTTTGGTTGTTTAGCGTAATTGTTCGTGCCTACGCTCCAATCTGCGCGCGCATAGATAACAGGCCGCGCACAGAAAACAAAATATCAGCGCGGAGTTTTTAACAAGCTTTCCATCTGTGCTGTGAGCATTATTTATTTAAGTACGAATAATTGATCAACAAGTTTAGAATGTCAATCTCTAGTATAGAAGAAGACGCCGAGAAGATTTGGGGCCGCCGGAAATATTATGTGTGGCACGAAATGTCAGTGATAGCCTTTTGCCTCCTAAATAAAGGGATAAGTACATGGCAGTTTATGAGACCTTCATTAACTATAAAATTTGTTTTTTTTTACTCGTAAGTGGGTCGAAAAACTTCGTATGACACACCTGAGGTTTGTTCATTACTCAGTTTCCTTCTGCTCGGCTTCGGCCATCGGCCCAGCCTTCGGCTCGGGCTGTGCAATATCAGCTCGAGTGTAATGACCAACATACCACACTTGTATCATAAATAACTATTAACACACACATATTCTCAATTAGCACAGAATAAAATATACTATTTTCAACAATGGTATATCTTTAATTCTTTGCTTCTGTCGGGCATTTTAAACTTCTTTTTAATTTTAGCATCAATCTATATCTCAATTGGATTATTAATAATATTTTTATTTATTAATATAATTTGCTTACAGTTACAGCGTTATGCTTGCATTTATTTGTAAACATTTAGTACATGTTTACTGTACTCTGTGTTCAGTATCAAAATCCACTGGCTGACCGCGCATGCGTATTGCGTCGCGTCCACAGATTATTATAGAAAAACTTTATTGAAACCTCCTTGTTCCAGCTGAAGTAGAATCGTTATGGAAAAAATATAATTAGTAATTATTTGTAATAATTTAATAGATCAAATTTATTTTGGACTAGCTGACCCGGCGAACTTCGTACCGCTAATATTTTTCCGCCCGCGTGGCGTCAGATCCCGTTTCCGCTTCACCCTCTACTATATTAAACATGTATTATACATATAAACCTTCCTCTTGAATCACTCTATCTATTAAAAAAAACCGCATCAAAATTCGTTGTGTAGTTTTAAGGATTTTAGCATATAAAGGGATATAGGGACAGAGAAAGCGACTTTGTTTTATACTATACAGGGTGTATTTTTGAAACGGGGCAGTAAGGGCAAGTACCTTAACCGTTGCAGTTACAGCAAAACGTTCTTAAAAGACCTTCCCTAACTTTTTGGGACATTTTGAACTGCATACACAGATTTTGTAAAAAACTTACAGTTAGCAAAAAAAATGCAAAAAGTTCACAATTTTTTTTTTATGCCAATCGATTCTATTTCATGTGGGGATCAAAAAACTCTATGGGACCATTTTAGCTTTCAGTACTAGAAAAGACAGAAATCGCCAAAGACCTTTCCCATACATTTCGTACGGAAATATGATAAATCAACTCGAAACTCATAGGTCAGGTAAAATTTTGAACTTTTTTAAATAAAAAAAATCATTTAAACATTTAAGAAATTGGTTTATGAAATAAATTGCTCAAAATGATTTCCATTTTCACGAATACATAAGTCTATCCTTTTTTGCACTGAACGAATGGCGGCTAATAATGTTCTGGGATGAATATTACGTAAAATGGTCATTAATGCATCCTTGAGCTCTTGAACACTGGCGTACGTCGTCTTATACACCTCGTTTTTCACGAAGCCCCATAAAAAAAAATCAAGTGGTGTTAGATCGGGGCTACGAGGTGGCCACTGTGTTGGACCATGTGTACCTATCCACTGTGTACCGAATAGGCGGCTCAAATTGGAACGTGAAAGGTGACTGTTATGTGGCGGAGCACCATCTTGTTGAAAATGAACTTTTCGCAATTCCGACAGGGGCCATTCGTCCATCTCGTTTTCAAGATGGTGTAAAATGACTTCATTATACATGGCAGAATTCAGTTTCCCTTCATAAAATTCCACCATTATGACTCGATTGGACATTATACCACACCAACAGTTGAATGAGAAGCGAACCTGATTATGACTTGCCGTAACTCTTAGTGGATTTTCTTTGGACCAATAGTGGTGATTTTTTCTGTTGTACATACCGTTATTGGAAAAATTCGTTTCGTCTGACCACAGTATGTAATTTAAAAATTCATGATCTCTGCTTATTTTTCCTCTTAGCCATCTGCAAAAAGTAAGCCTTCGAACATCATCACCCGGATGTAACACTTGAACTATGCGCCCATATCGATAGCACTTGTAGCCGTATTTCTTCCATATCTTTATCACAAGGGAGTGGGATACACCTACTTCAAGGGCGACTTGCCTGGACGATACCTCTGGATATGCTTCGACATAAGTTAGAACCGCAATCTCCGTGTCCATGTCCACACGAGGCTGCCGCTTTCTTTTGAAAGAACCCTGCAATTCCAGGTTTTTCAAAAGATTTGTAATAACCTTTCTTGTTGGCATATGCCGCAACGGATACTTATTGCGGTACCACACTAATGCAGCTCCCGCATTTCGATTATTGACAAAATACGCTTCTAATAAGTCAATTTTTTCACGATTAGAAGACATTTTAGCGAAAATCCTTAATTAATAACTCATACGAAGTTTCTCAGCTGAAACTAAGAATAACACACAGATTTTCGAATCAAATTCGAAATTTGAGGGTAAAAATTCTTTTTATTTACTTTACAGTCAATTCTACCCACTTCCTGGCCATAACAAAAAGTTAGACCATCGTAGAAATTTGTTTCTGTTGCCGAAATGTATGGGAAACGTTTTTGGCGATTTCTGTCTTTCCTAGTACTGAAAGCTAAAATGGTCTCATAGAGTTTTTTGATCCCCACATGAAATAGAATCGATTGGCACAAAAAAAAATTTTGGACTTTTTGCATTTTTTTTTGCCAACTGTAAGTTTTTTACAAAATCTGTGAATGCAATTCAAAATATGTCAAAAAGTTAGGGAAGGTCTTCTAAGAACGTTTTGCTGTAACTGCAACGGTTAAGGTACTTGCCCTTACTGCCCCGTTTCAAAAATACACCCTGTATAGTGAAGTTTGTGCGTAAAGTAATCAAGTTTTATTTTATCTTTTTAGATTTAAATTATGAATAGTATCAGATTCTTCGTCAATAATGCTAGTGAGTATATCTAATTAGGCGTACTTAAGACTTACTAAAAGAGTATACTACAGTATACTGCGCCGTGATTACTAAAGCTACATTATATTTTGGCAGATTACCTATTTCCTATGCATGGTAAATGTCGTGAATACTTCCGATTTAAAACTTGTAAGACAATATATATCACGCTAAAACTGTGCTTAACTTTCGACAATAATCATAAAGAGAAAGATATTCACTATTCTAAACAACAGTAACATCGACGCAGGGAGACGGTAATGAG
This sequence comes from Eilema caniola, assembly GCA_949126895.1. Lineage (NCBI taxonomy): Eukaryota > Metazoa > Arthropoda > Insecta > Lepidoptera > Erebidae > Eilema > Eilema caniola. The sequence continues at coordinate 4,981,951 of OX421460.1, read as the reverse complement.
GTCGTCGACCTAAAGACAGAAGTCTCTACCTAAGTAGTCTAATATCTCAAAGACAAGAGAGGCATACTTAAAGGTTCATCGACCCTTTTATTGACACAGACACTACAGAGTAGATGTTTATTATTCAATCTGAATTCAATATTAACAGTGTAGAGTATCACAATGATGGATACAACAGACCTATATTTATTATTTCTCTCCGCCTAACGATTTAATAGGTATCTGACCTACTCCAGAGGTCGGAGATGGTCCTGAGTCAACTGGGGTGCGAAGAAAATGCCTTATGCCTCACCTTACACCTGGGAACCTTCTGAGAACCGTGATTGTGTGCGTGAGGTTTTAGTCGGTTCGAGTCCGTCATAACGGCCCAGCCGGCTACGGGGGTTTTCGTGGGGCTTTTAGCACAAAAAAGAAATAATAAATATCTTGCTTATTGCTATATTATACATATATAGGTGATCAATGAGAATCGTGTTAAATGTGTACTTCACCTTTAATAGCAATAGAAAACAATATATAATAATAATGCCGCGGAACACCATTAATTTATGCGCAACTGCCAAGCACAAATTTTGGTCAGCCACAGCTATTATGCCTATTTTGCAGTGGATGTTTAACTATAATCGTTTTTAAATTACCTGCAATTCAACAGGTTGTATAGTGACGTTTCTATGGCTTAAAATTTTGGCAACAAAACGTATTTGTGCTTTTTGCGCAATGTAGATTGTAGTCTTTTTGTAGCATTGTTACTCGTACTATCCGTCATGGAATATTATTTTGATATGTTTGGTATGGTGAGATTAGTAAGAAATAGGATAGGGTAGGATTAGAACTTAGAAATTTTATTAGTCAGTCGAATTGAGAAGTATGTTTTCAAAGTTGATGTAATCCGCATTGAAAGGCAATTATTTAACACAGTTATGACTATGTATGAAAGATTTTGCTTCGGTAATATTTGATACGGCAACATATTTGTTGAGGGTAAATTCAACACTCAATACTAGAATTTAACTCGAGCTGCATAGTTAAATGAAGCTCATACTCTACTGAATTTTTTTTACCATTTCGATGATGAGCCATCAAAAATGTAAGCCCCGTTTCTGGTGGTCTAATTGACTTGTAAAGTGTATTTTTTAAAGAAATAAAACTCATTGCTAGTCTACAGGTGTTGCACTACCTTCACCCTTCCTAAAATAGCAACTATCAGATACAAGCAAACTAACTTTCATCCCACTCACTAACATTAAGAATTCTGCGCATAAAGATTCAAATAAAAAAGAACACGAATTTACACCAAGTCGTATTTCCAGCCTAAGAAAAATAATTTTCGATAATATTTTAGATGTGGTGTAATTTTGTGAAAGTTAGTTCTTTACGTGCAGAGGGCTGAGCGGATCTGGCTGGGGATAAATTATTGTCTGAGATAACAAATATTATTTTCGTTCCTGGAATATGTTCCTATACATGACGGGAATGAGATTAATATTACATACGGCTGGAGTCTTGGGCAATATCTAGAAGTTTAACCTATCAATCATATCTGTTTAAGTTCCCTCAAAGTTGTCTATATAAACTTTATCAGAAATTCAGGCCGAAATTTAAATTATAGTTAAAGCTTTAATAATATAATTATCTTTCATCTTCTCTCGCGTAACGGAAATTAACAACGTTCTTCAATAATTTGGTTCAAGGTAAAGTGATCCTTGCAAAATTATCTTGGAATTTTGTTTAGTAGGAAAACAATCTAACAGTCGACTTTACTCGTTTTTACGTTGGATGGTGGTACAATGGATGTAGTAAAGCTACAAGTTATAAATTAGGATACAAATAAAAACACAAACTGTAGGTATACAGGGCCCTACAAATATCCTTGAAGGATGATGATGGTACAGAAACTATTGGTAAAAAATGAAACCAAACTTTTGAAAAATATTTAAAGAACAAGACACACATAAATCTAATATATAAAATTCTCGTGTCACAGTTTTCGTTGCCATACTCCTATGAAACGGCTTGACCGATTATCATGAAATTTTGTGGGCATATCGGGTAGGTCTGAGAATCGGCCAACATCTATTTTTCATACCCCGATTCGCGATAACCGACATCCACGCGGGCGGAGCCGCGGGCGACAGCTAGTAACCTATAATGTTCATTAATAACAAAACATAAGAATGAATGATAGGACACGAACCAAAGGCAAAACAATGATTCTACAATTTCTTATCTGTATATAACCAGAAACACATTTGGTAGTGATATAAAGATTGCCACTCAAGAATTTTCTTATCTTACACCATATTTCATATGAAAATTGGAAACACCTACATTGCACGATATCAAGAACAGCTAAAACTTCCCAAAATATTGATGATTTATTGTGTTTATCAAAATAATATTTTTATTGTAATATTTGGTGTTCTTGCTTTGCCGTCTTTATCAGTATAAAGGAATTTAATTGCGTCAAAGTAAGGATGATATTAAATTTGGTTTTATGTCTTATAAAAGTCAGTTGCTAAAATATATTCGCTGAGTGTCATAAAATTGTTTATGTCTTAAGTTTTCCATTACGAACTTTATGGTATTCATTTACAAAGATATGGCATTGCTCTTTGTGCACATTGATAAAACAGGCGAACTGTATCATATCACTTCTTTTTTTTTTTAATTCTTATGTCCAAATGTCCAAGGAAAAAGAACTTTTGGCCTTTTTCCTTGGACTTCATTTCATCAAAGGTAACAATGATATGGGTAAGTCGGACACGAACTGAATAAACCGCATGATGGTTCATTGCATAGGCCTGTGTGGGCGAGGAACCTGTTGTACCATAGAAAGGACATATCCTAGAGACCCAGACCGGATTTGGCCACAAAAATGGATGTTCCCATTGTATTTTTGGGGATCAACATATACCCCTCCCTCGTGGAAATACGATGTGCCCCCATCCTGAGCCCGCCTTTTAGTTATATGCCTGGAAGTGATTGACAAGTTGACAATATATTCTTAAATTTATATTATGTAAAAAGTGTACCTTTTTTGTTAGCACTGCGTAGCCTGGCACGAATGGTTGGTTCTGAACTAAACTAGTATTAGTATAAGCAACGATAGATCAAACACATTAGGTAATAAGTAGTACCTACTTGCGCAGAAAAGTACAAAATTTAGGTGGAGTAGCTAAATAAATCAAACGAATTTTAGCGTTATATGGGGACTATTCTGTCTGTGCAATGAGTAATAATTATTATTATAAAAAAAATATATAATAATGATAGTTAACTCAAAATAGAAACTAAAAGAATAGAAAACGAAAAAGCCACTAAAATTATCGTCATCGGATATTAAGTGTAAAATATGGTAGTTTCTGGTGATTTGCACTTGTTAGAGAGAAAAATCTGCAATGAAGCCTTGGACTTGAAGGTTGAACTTGGCCCACTATAGTAAAAAGCTACTCAATTAAATTCTAGGCAAATTTATCGATATACTAAGATTGATACAAAAATGCACCTAACTGCATTTAGACTTCCAACTTGCCAACTAAAAAAAATTAAACACCACCGCCCATAACGTATCACTTTTCTTCCTACATTACCATACGGTTTGTTTCGCTCTAGGCTGATAAATAATATATTTTGCAATTCGTTAGTAAAACATCGGCACACAGTATAGTTCATTAATATAAGTCACAGTGATTCAGTAGAGCTAAACAACAAAATAGACCACCCGTAATTTTACGATGAAAAAGTTATCCATGGAAAAGTTCCATACAAACCACAAACAAAGCCGCAGCGTAAATCTAGCGTGGAATAAAAGTTCTTTCACTAACGCTGTAAATATCTCTGCACTATAAAATGTCGCTTCTAGCATTATACCCAGTGAAAAATATTATGGAGCATTACAGCAAGTGCAACGGCGGTGTGAAATCTTTGTTATAACGTTTTATATTGCTATGTCACAATATCGCAGGATTATCGTGCTTCTTGTAATTTTACGAGACTAGGTATATTACAATTTACACATACTTAAAAGTACTTATATTAAGTGGGCTCGTGATGGTTATATGATGCTAATTTTATTTGCTATATCGAATTAGAATAAAAATGGGGTTGACATGGTTAACATCCGCCTTCAAAGGTAAGATTTAGTTTTTTAAACAACTCATTTATTTGCAATTTTGCACGAAAATGTAGTCAATAAATTAATCAAATAGAAGTGTTAGTATCTAAGTTGTTTGGATTTTTATGAATTTATTTTTGTCTACCGAATTAAAATGTCAAATCCAAATTCGAGTGGAATATCTCGATAGGCACGATCTCCTGCCTCTATGAGTGCAGACCTGGGCGCAATGATTCGAGAGAACCGTGATGGGATCAGAGTGGTATTTTAGCTCTTAATATTTAATGTATTTAATGTGCATCATACCAGAAATTTGAATAATTAACGGTTTTCTTGACTTCAATTTCAAAACTTCGTCAATATTGCCCAACGGATATTCTCTCACATTATTTAAAACAAAAAAGAATTATTATTCTTCGCCTTTACTACATTTGTTACTTGATCAAAATCCAATCGTGTTCACAACTTCATAATTAAGTTCAAAAAACAAGGCTGTAAGAGGATTTTGTGCTTCTCATGTTTTTGTAAAGGGACTTCGATTTAAGTTCTCTAAATATTCTGTAAAAGTTCTTAAATTAACTTCGAAGACAATAGTAGTTTTTATGTCTGGTTATAATTCCTGGTATGGTTTATGTGTTTTGAGACAGGCAACAGAAATTTATGCAGGTGGAACCGCGAGAAACAACTAGTAAAGAATAAGGTTGTGTATTAGTTACATCCAACTTCAGTTCTACTGATAGGAATCGTAATTGTAGCAATTAGAACGTTGTGTTCCAACAAGTTAATGTTTATTTGATCTGTTTTTAGTAATCAAAATAACGGGTTTATCCTTCCAAATAATAGTCGAAGTCGCCAGATAATGGCAGCTAATGTCTATCGGGAGTGAACCTATTCTGCAAATGACGTCCATACTGCTGACCTCAGCGCCGGAATCCAAAATAATTACTAAATACAATCTATCCTTACTTAAAAATTAAGTGCTTTTTCAGTTGAAAGATATGTTATTTCGGTTTTATTTCCGTTTATAGTTTTAGAGATCGATATGGTTTTGTTTTAACATACTTTAAAAAGAAGGTCCTCAATTCGATTAGTATTTTTAGGTATACCAAAGAAAATTAAATACTTCTTACGTTTATACTACTCTGGCATTCTCATCGACCAATAAATAAGTGTCTGTAATGGTGGCACTTCACATAACTATTTGTGTTTGTCATTGGCCGTACATTGTATTTGGTATTACCAATTTGTCTGTATTTGCATGTGTGCATATTTTTCGTAAATGCACACATGCAAATACAGACAAATACAATTAATTTACATTACAAAAAAGTATTTACTTCAAAGAGTTGTCATATGTGAATTGTCACATTTTGTCTACTGTTAAAGGATACTACTGGCCATACAAAATTAAAAAAAGAAGCGGTAAGTAGCTTGTTAATTGTGCATATTTCATATTGCAAGGATATTGGCCATTTCTGTTAAATAGGAAATAAGGCCATTCGACAAATATAGCTAATGCTTTGTCAAATGCACTGTCCACGCATGGTAATTATTTGTCAAATACGTCAAATACGCAAAAACAAAGAGGCATGTGAAGTGCAACCATAATACCTATGTGAAAGTTCCATCATTAAACCAGCTTAATCCTATGAAGAATATATCTAATGTTAATTACTGTTTGGATGGCTACCATCATCGTCATAGCAAATTCTCTTACCTTTTTAAACTTACTGGGTTAATAGTACAATAGTGCCTGATCTGATGTGGCAAGTGTTATAAGTTATAGCTAACCGCTTATCCCTCCGACGTCTCTTATGAGCACACGCTTAAAGGAACGTGTCAAAAAATGAACTAAAATATACTCTAATTGCTTTAAAATAAGACTGAAATCGTACTTGAGCAGAAAGCCAGTAGTAATTCACAGAACTCATTAGTATAACTTTGTTGCATTAGGTTGTAGTGAAATGTGAATGGGTGAAGTTAGTAAGAATGCTTGGATTAGTCGGTAAGTTCCGAAAGTTTGTGTGAATGGGCCCCAGGGAGAGTTACAAGACTTCTCTTCGCTGAGGGTGCGAAACAAGTTGTGAGAAACTGACGCACCTCCGTTGATTCAAAGTTGAGCGGAGTTTGTTTGTCGGAGTGAAGGTAGAAGCGTTCTTGTAAACGGTTTTGATTTTGTGATTAGATTATTATGTTTGTGTTCGATGTAACCTTATTGATTGAAATAGTAAAATATTGTGTAACACAAGCATTATCCGCCTCCGAACCTTTTTCCAACTCAGGTGTAGTCGGTTAGCTTAATTACGAAACAATCGAACTTTGAATCCGACTTTCAAAATCCACCAGCAGTATTGCTCACCGAGGATTACAAAAGAAATATATGTCAATATTGATTAATTTCAATGTAAAGATGGTTTGTAATTTTTTGTGTTACGTAACTTCGGAGGTCTTCTGTACCTGAGGGTAGGAACTACAAGGGCTGTGACAATGGTCACAGCTTACAAAAATAAAAATACAGAATACCAAGTGAAAAGATATTTTTAAATACTTCATTAAGGTTTTCATTCTTACGTTTCATTCAAAACAAAACGTCTTTACATGTTGCCGTACTGCAGTAAACAGGATCACAGAATTTTGTACGGTGTAAAATTTTGCCACATTTGTCGAAAACATCAGAAACCCTTTACTATTACGAGGCTTAACCTGAAAATTCTAGGCTTTTACGCTTCCAAATGAATGCTCCAAACGGCTCAAAACACTCGCCTCTTTAATATCTTAATTACTGTAAAATGTACTCTCTTTTACTTTGCGGGCATGGGATAAGTGACAGGGAATGAGCGTTGAGCGAAATTCATTTAGCGCCTGACATTTAAAAAGTATTGCAGCAATCTCATCGTCGCTGAATCTCAACAACCAGAACAAGATAATTCTTCATCCTAGCGTTAATCCCAGTCGTATCCGAAGGTATCAACTTGAAGTCTGGGGTCCGCTTTTTACCAGTCCAACCGCGGATTTGGCTAAACTTCGACATTTTTCGTGAAGCGACTGCCATCTGACCTCCACAACACATAGGCGATATCGAAGCATTGCAGTTAGACCAGTTAATGGACTTTTGAGGGCTTCAAGTACGCGTAACAACTGCCATAAACGTTCGTATGGCAACCGGGACCGACGGCTTAACGTGCTCTCCGAGGCACGACCAGACCAATGCAAATACTGATATTTATGCATACAAATATTTGCACTGAACGGGGAACGAACCCGCGCCACCTGTGCAGCGGCCGCGTTCACTACCGATACGCCACGGAGGCTGTCAAGAACGAGACAGTTCGCAATAATAAACTATGCATTAGGTATATAGTAGGTGTTAATGAGACTCAATTTCAATTATTCTTTTCAGAAACGTATCGATATCTCGTTTTCTTCTGCCAATTGAAGTCTGTCCTTGAGTGCCATTATTAACTAGAACACCTGTTCTACGAAACTAACAGTATTTAGAACCGAGGACAACTTAGAGGGGTAGCGTTGAACAATAATTCGCTTACCTGAAACCTTGGCAGCCGCTCGCGTCTACACGACACATTTTCACGCGATTTTTCATCTTAGACCACCGCTATAAAGGCTACGTGTATAAATTGTTCACTTTAGTACCTTTTAAAAATTCTATATATAAGCCACACATAGTTTCACGGTCGGATTACCCGCGATTCATTCAATTTTACCGTTCAGATTAACTACCCTTTCAGAATAGCTCATCGCTATGGAGGCTGTATGTGACATTTCCTTCAATAATTTTGTCAATAAATATTATATCATACAAATTAAAAATTAAGTTGTAATAAAGGCTTACCCGCCCATCGCTTATTACTTATTCAATATAATTTTTGATGTGTATTTATAATTTTTAAGCCAGCTTTGCACTTTCTAACGACTCGTGTGCCACATATTTTCCCGTTAATGCCGTGCATGCTTAATCAAATCATTAATAGCATCTAGCACAAAATAGCTGAAAGAACTGCTTAATTTCAGTGGACAAATATAAATTAATATTTGGTTGGCATAATTTGTTTTAATTCATGAGTAGCTATTCCCGCAAATTCTTTCATATACCTAGATATCTATCTGAGTTTTAGGTTTTTTGCGCGGCTATTTAATAATTTTTCTAAAATGAATGAAGCGTAAGATACACCTTATAACGTCAGCTATCTACAAACAGTGACGTAATAGTAGTTTATAAACTCTCATACTGAAATTTCAACATTAAAAAAATAAAAAACCATACTTTAAGACAGTCTTACTTCCACGAGTGTCAACCCTTATTATGCACCAGTTTTATAAATTACTTTTTTAAAATTTATTTTGATACCCCGTGCGTATCAAAACATATTTAAAAAAAGTAAAAACTGTACCTAATTAAAGTTTTGTGTTTTACTATTTTTGATCATATTTCAGTGTGAGAGTATATAAATATTATTAAAATATAAGACAAGTGGTACTAAGTAATAAAACAAAACAGATAGGTAATATTGGTGTTCTCTATTATTAAATTTATTAGTAGAACTTTTTCAATAACATACATAATACTGTTCCAAATCCCTAGGGACAAAGAAATTGCGTATAGATTGGATGGATCCTTTTTTGTCGAAACTTCGGAAGATAAACTAAGAAGCCAACAGGGTTCTTTACGTCATATCAAGTTACTTTGAAGAATGGGACCTTGTTTACCACAGAAATCATATACCAGTAAAAAAAAAAGATTTTAGTCATTATTTAGGTGATAAGGTGTTTTATCGCCAATACAATGGTTTGTGCAGTGGAGTTTTTTGCGCCATTTCTTCTCCACCAGCGCCTTGGAAGCGGTGGTAAACTTAAGTAGAATTATTATATTGGCGTCAATAAGAAACAATCAAGTTATTCAAGATTGAATAAAAATGTATAATATAATAGTAATAATAATAGGACTAGACGGGCTTATCCTTAGAAATATACTATCATAAGCGATTACGATTTAGGTGAAATATTTGGCAAATAGTACGATTAAACATGTAGGCAATAATCCATCACTTATTGCGACTGATATAGACGTGATTGACAACAATTTGTTATTAAATAGAACAAACCATAGACCTTGCAATCGCTTTACATCACATTCACTTAAAAAGCTGTTACAGTGTCGCAACTTCTGTTTTTTTAAATGGTCGCACCTGGTGATTTTCTTGACGGGTCCACAGATTAACATTCCCCATTCAGCTATCAGGCCATCGACTTGCCATCAAATTCTCTGTACGCTTGTCTGCTACTGAAGTGGTATATAAAAACATGAATCTGTAGTGTTTTATGCTACTGCAGTTAACCACCTCGAATTCAATAATCTTATCAATCAATCAATCAATTAACCCACTGCAGTCCACCGTCTATCAATGTGTGCCATTTTGTACGATCCTCCGCCTTCCGCATCCAGTCCGTCCCGGCCACTTTTTTCAGGTCATCTGACTAGGGACGTCCTACCCTTCGTTTGCCTTCTCGCGGTCTCCACTCTAGGAATCATCTGCTCTAACGGCCATCGGTCCTTGGACAGACGTGGCCAGACCATTGCCGCTTCAACTTGCCAATTCTGCGAGCAGTGTCGGTAACTTTTCGTAATAATCTTATGAGTCACTATTAATAAAACTTTAACTAAAATAACCTATAAATATTGTAACACATTGAACAATTTATACTTCACAAGTATATTCTAAGACGTGTATCATATATATAGTGGTAGAAAACTTCATATTTGGCTGAGAGTCTCACATGGCAAGCTTATATAACCCTGGAGCGCTGAGTTGTTGCAATCCCCCAGGATTCCCAATTAAGGCCCAAATTATGTTGTGCCGCTGACAACGCCAAGGGAACTGGGAAATTATACATTTTATATTTTGCTTCGGACTTTTCTACACGTAACAAATACAGGTGGTAACTCATCGAGTTTGTTGAACATGCCCGACAGGATAATCAATTTTAATATTTCAATTAAGTACCGTTACAGACTGCTCGTGTTTGTTGAGGCCCACGCTAACCTGCCTGCTAGTGCTAGCTGGTAGTACACCTGCTGATTAACGTACGAGCCATAGGTACAGACTTTCTAAGTAACGCACAAGCCACTGGTGCAGGCTTGCGAAGTAATGTACAAGTCACTGGTACAGGCTTCCGAAGAAACGTACGAGCCACTGGTACAGGCTTTCGAAGTTATCTCCGAGCCACTGGTACATGCTTTCGAAGTTACTTCTGAGCCGCTGGTACAGGGGGGTTAGGAGGTCAGACGACACTCTCTCAGTCTATCTATCAATCTATCAATTAGCCCACTGCAGTCCACTGCTGAACATAGACCTCTCCCAATGTGCGCTATTTCGTACGATCCTCCGCCTTCCGCATCCAGTTCGTCCCAGCCACATTTTTCAGGTTATCGGTCTATCTGGCTAGGGGCGCCCTGCCCTTCGTTTGCCTTCTCGCGGTCTCCACTCTAGGACTCGTCTGCTCCAACGGCCATCGGTCCTTCGACAGACATGGCCAGCCCATTGCCACTTCATCTTGCTTATTCTGCGAGCTATGTCGGTAACTTTGGTTCTTTGTCGGATCACCTCGTTTCGAATTCTATCCATCAGAAAAACTTCAAGCATAGCTCGCTCCATAGCCCACTGCGCGACTTTTAGTTTTTGGACTAGCCCTACCATCAGTGTCCACGTTTCGACTCCGTAAGTCATAACAGGTAGGACGCACTGGTCAAAGACCTTTGTTTTCAGGCATCGCGGTAGGGGAGAAGAGAAGACTCGACGTAATTTGCGAAATGCTGCCCAGCCCAGCCGAATCCTTCTGGCTAGTTCTTTCTCGAAGTTGTTTTTACCGAGCTGGATAACCTGGCCCAGGTATACATATTTTTGGACAACTTCGAGCGTCGCCCCTTCGATGGCAATCGGTCTCGGTGCAACATGTTCGTTGAACATGACCTTGGTTTTATACAAGTTTACACCGAGGCCAACGCATTTAGAAGCTCTATCTAGGCTGTGCAGCATCTCGCTCAGTTGTTCCAGCGACTCCGCAATCACGACGATGTCATCGGCGAACCGAAGGTGTGAGATGTACTCACCGTTAATGTTGATACCCCGCCCAGTAAAATCCAGAATCTTGAAGACGTCCTCCAATGCATTGGTGAATAGTTTGGGGGATATAACATCCCCCTGCATGACTCCTTGCTGGAGGCTAATTGGTTTCGTCTTCTGGTCCTAGAGCTGGACATTGTGGCAGTGTCATTTAAGCATATCAGCACCTCGATGTATCCAATCAACACGACACCGCTGCAGGGCATCCAGAACTGCCCAGGTTTCGATGCAGTCGAAGGCTTTTTCGTAGTCCACAAACGCCATACACAGCGGCTGCTTGTATGCTTGACTTTTTTCTACAATCTGCTGAACAGTATGGATGTGGTCCACGGTGCTATAGCCTTTTCGAAACCCGGCTTGCTCCAGTGGCTGTAACTCGTCGAGTTTACCCGCGAGGCGATTTGTGACGACTCTCGAGAACAACTTGTAGACGTGGCTCAGGAGCGAGATGGGTCTGTAGTTCTTCAGCAAGGTCTTGTCGCCTTTTTTGAAGAACAGTATCACGGCACTCCCACACCACGCCCTAGGTGTTAGACCCTGTTGGATGACGGAATTAAAAAGACTTGCTAGCTCTTTCAGGATTGGAATCCCGCCTGCTTTCAGGAGCTCAGTAGTAATTCCGTCATCACCAGGACACCTGTTGTTCTTCAGTTGCCTGAGAACCGCCTCTATTTCGCACTGCTCGACATCGGATATCTCCTCGGTGTAATGGCGCGTGAGCGGGGCTATGTGGTCTTAATCACTCATTCGTGATGTATTTCTCGATCTCTTCAAGCATCCCGAACTTTGAGGCAATCATTTTGCCACCCACAGTTTTAAGTTTCGTCAGATGGGGCCTCCCAAACTGCTGAGAGAACACTTTCGACCCCCTATTTTGCTCAATCGCCTCCTGGACGGTGCGAGTGTTGAAGCGACGGAGGTCGCGTCGTATCAGCTTTTTATTTTTTTTGTTTAAGGCCCTCTCATCTGACGAAGACGACTATGTGGATGGCTGTTCACGCATAATAGAAAGAGTATTCCATGAGGACCGATTCCGTGATCTCAGCGTAACGTCCCGTAATCGGGATATAATATAGATTGTTCAATAAATTAAACTATCTAATACAAAATTTATTCCATTGATTCAAACAAATCACATAGTTTGCACAATTATTTCGAATAAACCTTCAATAAATTCAATATTTTACTAAACATACTTCAATCATTGCCGATTGTTTGTCTAGTGAAGACACGTCCTAATTTTGTGAAGTAACCGTTCCAATTCGTAATTTAAGCGATGAATAAATAAAATGATAATCTGAATCCTCTTTGTGCAGAAATAAATAATCAGCGTGAGTGGGATTTCATTAGTATATCAATATTGGTGGGATATTGACAATAGGATAGAGTTGTACTAAGGGATTAGAAACGTTTTTTGCTGTGTCGAGTAGAATTTAATTTTTTATAGTGCATTTTACTGCTACCGATTAGCTTCGTCCAAAGAAAATAAGGTAGATTTTTAAATACCATCTAAATACTGCTCTAGCATTTTCATCAGTGAATTGCTTGACAATAATGAAGTATCACATTATACTTTAAACAAAATGAAATCAAGGCATTTTACAAAATATTTGCAAGTAATTTCCCGAATGTATAATAAAATGCCTATAAGATTTTCGCTTTTGAATTTTGAGCATTAAATTACCCGACTGGTGTAGTTCTGCAAACCGCGGTGAAACATCTCTGTTTCTATAAGTGAGAAGGGTCTCCAGAGCTCTTTGAGAAGGGTACTGTCGGTAACACCTGAGTGACCACCGGTGTTACAAGCGTTTATAGTAGGTAACCGCTTAACGTCAGACGATCTGTGTATTTGTTACCAACTGAGTAGAATGAAAAAGATAAAGTTATTCTAGAAGTGAAGATATTACTTAGTGGGAGCATCTATACTTCTATTATATATTGAAAATATATATAAAAATACTTGGGTTTTATTAAACTATCGATTCTGAAACCAATAAATTTTTTTTTTGAAGTTCTTGAGTGTTTGTTTGTTTTGTATACTGTATATCGGAACGGATTTTGATTTTTCTTAGAAAGCTCTTATGTCGGGCTTAAAATCTGTCATTTATTGCATTAGTTTTCAGTAGGAAATTAGCAAAAAAAGGTGTTCTTGTATATAAATGCATACAGTCACTGGCTGAGGTTATTTAATAGCATGGTTAGATAAACGTGTTCCTAAGAGCAATTCTCAGATAATGTTCACAGTCAAGAAGTTAGGGTTAAGACATGTGAATTGGTATCGTCCTAATTTTCAATAGAACGTGGTCACGACTTGACTGATAAGTCATGATCGTGACCATGGGTGCAGCAACGCACCCGGAACGTCGGCAAAAGTAGGTTCTATAATTTAATCGAAGTAAGTGCTGAATCGTTATAAAATTATGAGTTTACACCGCGGTTGTTTAAAAATAATCGATAATATGCCTCAGTTATACCTTTTCAGTCTCTATCGACCTATTTTGTCTACTTTTGTTCCTAATAAACATTTTAATATTTTAAGACACAAACATCATGATTATCCACTAATATGATTTCTTAGATTGAATTATGGAAGGAGCACACGTGCGGTGCTTGGCGCGGTATAGGCAAGTTTATGCGAAAAATACGTGCAGCGAAAGGAGCATGCCAACAACTAGCTACCTACCATATTTAGTTAGATTACCAACGTTGCGAGATATAGCAGAATCTCACAAATTGTAATATTTTATACGAAACTAAACAATACCTTTTGTAGTTATGACAAATAAGTTCTGTGAACAAAAAACCTTTTTAAAAACAAACTTTTTTTTTTTTCTTGCATTGTCATCCGAACTGAACGTGCATACCAAATTCCAGCTCAATCGGTTGAAGGCAAGTGCCTTAAAATTGAGTTGTAAGATTCCACCCGAACAAACATACATTGCAAGTTAAATAAAAGCTTGTAAAATAGAAAAAGATAGGTCCGTGTGATTTTAGTTTGCATTACGTTAGATAAATTTACTTTCTGTGGTACCATCTCGTTTATTTCGTTTTAAATAAAATTAGGCTACGACTTGCAACTTGTTACTATGGGAAATGGGCAACAAGTATTCGTGTATGTATGCAAGTGTGTATGGATATACGTATGTACACATCATAAACTTTCTCAACAGAAATGAAAATGACGTAAATGATATATGAAACAGAAGTACAACATAGTACAAAATAAAAGTACTTTTTGTTTTGTACCTATGTTGTATTTGTTTGTACAAATGATATAATTTTTCAAACCGATATCGGTCTTTGTGTATGTGAAGAGCAAGAAATCTCAGATAAAGATAAAGGGCTACTCGACCGATAAGCTGATCAATGAAGGCTACTAATAATACTTCGTCGATAACAGACGATGAGTGGGATATCTGAGAATTTCCAAATTACGTTGGGATATTGTTTTAGTAGATCTAAGCAACTCTGTGAAACAAAATACTTCAAAAACAAAAATTTAAGATAATTTTACCTGTTAGATACAATCCAAAGTGCTTTAACTTGTATAAATTTGTTCTTCGTATTTTTAGAAAAGCAATTTGTTGGCTTTATCTGTATACTAGCTGATGTCCGCGGGTCCGCCCGTGTGAAATTCTGACCCCGCTTGTACAACCCATAGAAACCAAACCTATCCTGGACATAACGAGTAGCTTATGGCCTAATCGACACCACAATATATATCATCCATATTCGTTTAGCTGTTTTTGCATGAAATAATAACAAACACTCCTACACTGAACAGGTTTAGTTTAGGCTACAGGCAATCTATATTTCATCATAAAGAGGAAAGAGCCTTTCACCGTTAGAAAGCTATTTTATTCAGATGTAACTTAGTCCATATTCTTGCCGATGTCCTGAGATATCTAGACTTCAGATATAACAAAACCTGCTTTTATTACTGACTAGTGATCCGCCCCGGCTTCGCAAGGGTGGTAAAAATGTTCCCGTGGAAATCCAATATATCCTATGTTACTCAGGGTAAATGCTTTCCAATGGTGAAATAATTATATTTTTTAGTTTTTGAGTTTATTCATTACAAACATACTAATCTTTCCTCTTTATATGTAAGTCGTGAAAACAATAAAGTTTCCAAATACCGTGACGTGTTAATCCGAGACCCGGATGTACTGCGAGGGTGTTCGTGAACATGTAGACACAAGGTCAAGTCTCATCATCATTTATCTTGCCCCATGGCTCGATAACTACACGCCATCAATCTTGGACGTGACACCAAGGATACGTTGGGTTTCCAGAGAATTATAAAAAATACGGCAACTTTTATGTCGCCAATGTGATAAGTCTTAAGTAACCATTAAGGTTTAATTTCGACAGTATTTCATTGTTACCTGATTAAATGATAATAATATGGGAGCATTCATTGATGCATATTGTTACTAAAGTAGGAGCGTTGGTTTATACCATTCGATTGATAAATACAATAATAAGGTTTATTTTTCACAACCAATATCTTGTGTTAAATAGCGTAGGCACTCCTCATCACAACATTAGTGCCGGTAGCTTGCAAAACTAGTAACCGGAGGCAGGAGCATATATATACCACGGGGTACATAATTATCTTGGGTCCAATACATGCTCCAAATGCGCAGTACGTGTTTTTGGGTATCTTTTAATAATAGCACGGGGTGCTTATGCAGTTGACGTTCTCAAATTCACCAATCATAACAATCCCAGGCACTCGTTCCAAGATATGTGCCCCAAGGTACATTTATCCTTTAAATAGGAAATAAATCGTTTAAGTCCTACTTAGCTATTTGTAGACCAATATTGACTAGTAGTCAATATTGGTCTACAAATAGTTTAGTAGGCCTTTGTGGATCTTAGATTCGATATCGATTTAGATTTCACGTGATAGCTTAGCGGCAATTGACATCCCACCAAAAACATTTTCATGTAAAAATGTTGCCAAGACGAGTCTACGTAGCTTACCCTGTGAAAAAGTTATCAGATCTCGTCTAAAGCCAAGCTCTAAAGCACTGCACGCTCTAAACCTAAAGTGTAGTGTAGAGCTTGTGGGTTTAGAGCGTTTTTTGGTGGGATTACATTTATTTTTGTAAGTTAGTTAAAAATTATGACGTGCGTATTTTTTATATGTAACTAGCTGTTGCCCGCGGCTTCGCCCGCGTGGATGTCGCTTATCGCGTAGTGTCGTAAATTTTAGCGCAGAGTCGAGCATTGAGAGCTTAATAGATACTCTTCTCGCCTCTCTATTTGACTCTTTACTCGACTTTCTACTTGCCTCTATAATCATCCCTGTTTCACTCTCTACTCGTCTCTACTCAACTCTGTACTGGATTCTATACTCGCCTCTCCACCTGCCCTCCATTCACTTCTCTAGTAGCCTTTCTACTCGACTCCCTACTACAAATTCAAATTCTTTATTTCGCAAAATTGTGCAACGTGATTACATCTTTTGCCGTCAAATTCCGCTTAAAACTAAATTTACCACCGCTTCTTAGGCGCTAGTGGAGCAACAAACTCCATTGCAGCATTTTGAAATGTCAAAATATGAAGATTGATTGCTTAAGACTAAATATAAACGAATGTACACATTTGTCTAGCATCAAGAACATTAAAAAAAACATTTAAAAAACTTGCCTATCCACTCGCCACTCTACTCGACTTTCTAACTTGCATTTCTATTCTACTCTCTGCTCCCATCTCTGCCCCTAACCTTGTTTCTTCCCAGTTGTCTCTCTTTTCTACTCCACTATACCTTTTGCCAAGCTCTTATGGGTCTATCTATTTCATCAGGATTTATTCATTGATGAATTTTCACTCAAAAGGAAGTTCGCAATTCGTTGAATGATAAACGGAATTTTGTAATTATTAAGGGTGTTGGATAGCGTATACTTTCAGAAGGATCCCATTTCGAAGAAGTCCGGTATCTGATGCCGAGATCCTATCCATTTATTTATCCGTCCATCTTCGTATCAGGGATGGTCGGTCTTGATACATTACGACTTAGGCTGGAGTTAGCGCACGTCATGTACTATTATTTGCATTTAAATTTTAAAGTGGACAACCCTTCGGGTCGTGAATGTATCCACTTCTATGTGCCGGACAGGTACACGCGTGGCGCTGGACGGCGACAGCATTAGCTCTGGACTTGTCCACCAGCTTGGCGTTTTTTGGTATAGAGTAGCCCTACTTACAGAGCTGTGCAATACCTGAATGCCTTTTTGAAAAATAATCCAGATGCGGACATATTCTGTCTTTGGTATAACTGTGACAAAATATTTATGTAACGTATAGTATTCGTATGCCTAAAATGTAACGTACTAATAATTAATGAATAAATGAAATAACCTAAGAGAAAACTTCAAAATTACAGGAAAAAGCGCCTACTTTGTTTGTGGTAGCAATCATGTTGTTTCGTTTTCAAAAAATGAATGTCTAGGCGCTTTCTATTAAATAATAACAACTAAAACAACAACTAACAACTAAATAAATACGAACAACAAAGATAAAATACAACTTAATAATAACACTTTACAGCACGTGCATATTAATCAATATACATTGTGTAAATTAGTGCAGTGACATTTATCAGCCTTAAGTACGTTTTCTCAGTGGCTCTGGTAGGGAGAATATTCCCCAGTAAAGCCATAACAGTGGCAAAATGTGTGAACGCGGCCGCTACGCAGGAGGCGTGGGTTCCATCCCCGCTCAGTGCAAATATTTGTATGCATGAATATGGGTATTTGCATTGGTCTGATCATGCCTCGGAGAGCACGTTAAGCCGTCGTCGGTCCCGGTTGTCATACAGACATCTATGGCAGTCGTTACGGGTAGTTGAGGCCCTCAAAAATCCAACAACTGGTCTAGCTGTAATGCTTCTATATCACCTTTGGGTTGTGGAGGTCAGATGGTAGTCGCTTCACAGAAAATATCGCAGTTTTGCCAAATCCGCAGTTAGACTGGTAAAAAACTGACCCTAGACTCCAATTGTAAAGCTTCGGATGCGACTGGGATTGACGCTAGGATGAAGAAGAGTGGCAAAGGGTGAAAATTTTCTAAATGGAAGTCGGTGGAAGATAGTTTTTACCTCGATGTAGTTTATCGAATTTAAGCGTCTCTACCATCTATGCAAAGGGAAGCCGGCAGGAATTGAGTTATACCCATCGCCACTACCTCAAAATATGAATTCATGTATCAGAATTTCTCAGAATTCTACTACTATGGGAACTAAATAGGTGAAGAACCGTTATATGTTAAGGCCATAATCTGCGAAACGGATTTTTATATTTTTTTTGTTGGAAAGGGAAGGGCGGTGCCTGGCCAAGGGAGTCAGAATCAGATGGCGGGATCCAGAGAGTAAGAATCTAGAAATCTAGGGAAATCCTTAAAATGTAGTCAAAGATGCTGTTTCTATTGCTTTTACATAAGTTTTTGCCTCTAAAATCATGATGTTAAACTGATAATAAAGACAAATAACAAACTAAGCAAATGATCAACGATGAATCGGTTAGACACTTACACACTATAAAGGTAAAATAAATAAAATTATAATAATAAAGTTAAAGCGACTTCTAGAAACACTGTTAGAAGTCGGTGCCAACATTGTTTAATGTGTCTGAAGTACTATGATGTAATTAATTTTTATATGGTTTCTCGGGCTATGCGCCGACTTCTACCAGAACAGCTGTAATACCAGTTACTTTTGTTCAGTGCCTGTTCTTTGTTCCCTTAGTCCTTAATCGGTTTAACTCGTTAACATTTTATTTATTGGCTATAAAGGTTAGCCCATGTCCTTTCTTAAACTCTAATCCAATTCTGCATCAAATTTCATCAACATCGGTTCAGTTCAGCGTTTAAAGCGTGAAAGGCAACGGGCAGATAGACAGGGTTCCTTTTACATTTATAATGTTAGCACAGTCTAACAACTTTCATACAGAGTTTCAGTCTCGCTATGTTATGATATTAGTATGAATTACGCAGGATGTTAAGGGTCGACCGCTTCTATGGCTAAGCGGTACTGAACGCGGCTGCTCCGCAGGAGGTGCATGTTCGATTCTCGCTCAGTGCAAATATTTGTATGCATGAATATGGATATTTGCATTGGTCTGGTCGTGCCTCGGAAATCACGTTAAGCCGTCGGTCTCAGTTGCCATACGAACAGCTATTGTATGGCAGTCGTTACGGGTAGTTGAAGCCCTCAAAAGTCCAACAACTGGTCCAGATGCAATGCTTCGATATCGCCTGTGGGTTGTGGAGGTCAGATGGTAGTCGATTCACGGGAAATTTCAAAGGTCTGGTAAAAGCGGATCCTCGCCTTGAAGGTAAAAAGCCTTCGGATGCGACTGCGATTAATGCTTGCTAGGATGAAGAAGAAGACTCAGGATATTAAATGAAATTGTGAAAATTCGAAACATTTTTTAGGAATCGAAATGATAGCTCTTATATGTTCTATTGTGCACGAAACTATATCTTGTTCAAAACTGCGTGATCGCCATCTAGTTGTATTGATGTAACTAAATTATAGGATGAAAAAATATATTTTCTTATATACCTCTGTTGTGAACGAAACCATACCTTGTTTAAAAATGCGTGATCGCCATCTAGTTGTATTTTTGTAACTAAATAATAAAATCTCAAATTTTAATTTATTGATTAAATACGAATCTGTATACACAATTGTGTATGTAAAAATAAAGTCTATTTATTTACATAGTTGCTTATATATGGTAAGCTATAAAAAATATACCACAAAAATAATCTCACGTAAAAAAGCAACATTATTGCTCACATCTCTGGTTCTACTCAACCGATTGTGATCAAACAAACATAAGATTTTAAGTTGGAGCAAGCCCTTTCTAACAAAAAAAACCGCATCGAAATCCGTTCAGTAGTTTTTGCGTCCATCGCGAACAAACAGACAAACAGACAAACAGACAAACAGACAAGATTTCCAAAAAAAATATTTTCGTGTTCAGTATCGTTAATATAACATACTCCAAGTATTTTTTTTAAATATCTCCAATGTACAGACACGACTACTTTACAATTATATAATAGTATAGATAAGAAATATTTTAATTAATTTTGAATTATGTAGCACAAACTGTAGTGCGAGTTTCATATACAAATTTCCACCGTAGTAGTTAATCTGTGCTTCCACCTCCTATTCCGAGGGGATAGGTTGTCAGGGTTTTTAATTTTTTTGTTGTTTTTGTGGTAATATTAGTACACTAGCTGTTGCCCGCGGCTTCGCCCGCGTGGATGTCGCTTATCGCGTAGTGTCGTAAATTTTAGCGCAGAGTCGAGCATTGAGAGCTTAATAGATACTCTTCTCGCCTCTCTATTTGACTCTTTACTCGACTTTCTACTTGCCTCTATAATCATCCCTGTTTCACTCTCTACTCGTCTCTACTCAACTCTGTACTGGATTCTATACTCGCCTCTCCACCTGCCCTCCATTCACTTCTCTAGTAGCCTTTCTACTCGACTCCCTACTACAAATTCAAATTCTTTATTTCGCAAAATTGTGCAACGTGATTACATCTTTTGCCGTCAAATTCCGCTTAAAACTAAATTTACCACCGCTTCTTAGGCGCTAGTGGAGCAACAAACTCCATTGCAGCATTTTGAAATGTCAAAATATGAAGATTGATTGCTTAAGACTAAATATAAACGAATGTACACATTTGTCTAGCATCAAGAACATTAAAAAAAACATTTAAAAAACTTGCCTATCCACTCGCCACTCTACTCGACTTTCTAACTTGCATTTCTATTCTACTCTCTGCTCCCATCTCTGCCCCTAACCTTGTTTCTTCCCAGTTGTCTCTCTTTTCTACTCCACTATACCTTTTGCCAAGCTCTTATGGGTCTATCTATTTCATCAGGATTTATTCATTGATGAATTTTCACTCAAAAGGAAGTTCGCAATTCGTTGAATGATAAACGGAATTTTGTAATTATTAAGGGTGTTGGATAGCGTATACTTTCAGAAGGATCCCATTTCGAAGAAGTCCGGTATCTGATGCCGAGATCCTATCCATTTATTTATCCGTCCATCTTCGTATCAGGGATGGTCGGTCTTGATACATTACGACTTAGGCTGGAGTTAGCGCACGTCATGTACTATTATTTGCATTTAAATTTTAAAGTGGACAACCCTTCGGGTCGTGAATGTATCCACTTCTATGTGCCGGACAGGTACACGCGTGGCGCTGGACGGCGACAGCATTAGCTCTGGACTTGTCCACCAGCTTGGCGTTTTTTGGTATAGAGTAGCCCTACTTACAGAGCTGTGCAATACCTGAATGCCTTTTTGAAAAATAATCCAGATGCGGACATATTCTGTCTTTGGTATAACTGTGACAAAATATTTATGTAACGTATAGTATTCGTATGCCTAAAATGTAACGTACTAATAATTAATGAATAAATGAAATAACCTAAGAGAAAACTTCAAAATTACAGGAAAAAGCGCCTACTTTGTTTGTGGTAGCAATCATGTTGTTTCGTTTTCAAAAAATGAATGTCTAGGCGCTTTCTATTAAATAATAACAACTAAAACAACAACTAACAACTAAATAAATACGAACAACAAAGATAAAATACAACTTAATAATAACACTTTACAGCACGTGCATATTAATCAATATACATTGTGTAAATTAGTGCAGTGACATTTATCAGCCTTAAGTACGTTTTCTCAGTGGCTCTGGTAGGGAGAATATTCCCCAGTAAAGCCATAACAGTGGCAAAATGTGTGAACGCGGCCGCTACGCAGGAGGCGTGGGTTCCATCCCCGCTCAGTGCAAATATTTGTATGCATGAATATGGGTATTTGCATTGGTCTGATCATGCCTCGGAGAGCACGTTAAGCCGTCGTCGGTCCCGGTTGTCATACAGACATCTATGGCAGTCGTTACGGGTAGTTGAGGCCCTCAAAAATCCAACAACTGGTCTAGCTGTAATGCTTCTATATCACCTTTGGGTTGTGGAGGTCAGATGGTAGTCGCTTCACAGAAAATATCGCAGTTTTGCCAAATCCGCAGTTAGACTGGTAAAAAACTGACCCTAGACTCCAATTGTAAAGCTTCGGATGCGACTGGGATTGACGCTAGGATGAAGAAGAGTGGCAAAGGGTGAAAATTTTCTAAATGGAAGTCGGTGGAAGATAGTTTTTACCTCGATGTAGTTTATCGAATTTAAGCGTCTCTACCATCTATGCAAAGGGAAGCCGGCAGGAATTGAGTTATACCCATCGCCACTACCTCAAAATATGAATTCATGTATCAGAATTTCTCAGAATTCTACTACTATGGGAACTAAATAGGTGAAGAACCGTTATATGTTAAGGCCATAATCTGCGAAACGGATTTTTATATTTTTTTTGTTGGAAAGGGAAGGGCGGTGCCTGGCCAAGGGAGTCAGAATCAGATGGCGGGATCCAGAGAGTAAGAATCTAGAAATCTAGGGAAATCCTTAAAATGTAGTCAAAGATGCTGTTTCTATTGCTTTTACATAAGTTTTTGCCTCTAAAATCATGATGTTAAACTGATAATAAAGACAAATAACAAACTAAGCAAATGATCAACGATGAATCGGTTAGACACTTACACACTATAAAGGTAAAATAAATAAAATTATAATAATAAAGTTAAAGCGACTTCTAGAAACACTGTTAGAAGTCGGTGCCAACATTGTTTAATGTGTCTGAAGTACTATGATGTAATTAATTTTTATATGGTTTCTCGGGCTATGCGCCGACTTCTACCAGAACAGCTGTAATACCAGTTACTTTTGTTCAGTGCCTGTTCTTTGTTCCCTTAGTCCTTAATCGGTTTAACTCGTTAACATTTTATTTATTGGCTATAAAGGTTAGCCCATGTCCTTTCTTAAACTCTAATCCAATTCTGCATCAAATTTCATCAACATCGGTTCAGTTCAGCGTTTAAAGCGTGAAAGGCAACGGGCAGATAGACAGGGTTCCTTTTACATTTATAATGTTAGCACAGTCTAACAACTTTCATACAGAGTTTCAGTCTCGCTATGTTATGATATTAGTATGAATTACGCAGGATGTTAAGGGTCGACCGCTTCTATGGCTAAGCGGTACTGAACGCGGCTGCTCCGCAGGAGGTGCATGTTCGATTCTCGCTCAGTGCAAATATTTGTATGCATGAATATGGATATTTGCATTGGTCTGGTCGTGCCTCGGAAATCACGTTAAGCCGTCGGTCTCAGTTGCCATACGAACAGCTATTGTATGGCAGTCGTTACGGGTAGTTGAAGCCCTCAAAAGTCCAACAACTGGTCCAGATGCAATGCTTCGATATCGCCTGTGGGTTGTGGAGGTCAGATGGTAGTCGATTCACGGGAAATTTCAAAGGTCTGGTAAAAGCGGATCCTCGCCTTGAAGGTAAAAAGCCTTCGGATGCGACTGCGATTAATGCTTGCTAGGATGAAGAAGAAGACTCAGGATATTAAATGAAATTGTGAAAATTCGAAACATTTTTTAGGAATCGAAATGATAGCTCTTATATGTTCTATTGTGCACGAAACTATATCTTGTTCAAAACTGCGTGATCGCCATCTAGTTGTATTGATGTAACTAAATTATAGGATGAAAAAATATATTTTCTTATATACCTCTGTTGTGAACGAAACCATACCTTGTTTAAAAATGCGTGATCGCCATCTAGTTGTATTTTTGTAACTAAATAATAAAATCTCAAATTTTAATTTATTGATTAAATACGAATCTGTATACACAATTGTGTATGTAAAAATAAAGTCTATTTATTTACATAGTTGCTTATATATGGTAAGCTATAAAAAATATACCACAAAAATAATCTCACGTAAAAAAGCAACATTATTGCTCACATCTCTGGTTCTACTCAACCGATTGTGATCAAACAAACATAAGATTTTAAGTTGGAGCAAGCCCTTTCTAACAAAAAAAACCGCATCGAAATCCGTTCAGTAGTTTTTGCGTCCATCGCGAACAAACAGACAAACAGACAAACAGACAAACAGACAAGATTTCCAAAAAAAATATTTTCGTGTTCAGTATCGTTAATATAACATACTCCAAGTATTTTTTTTAAATATCTCCAATGTACAGACACGACTACTTTACAATTATATAATAGTATAGATACCAAATTTCAGCTTTCTAGGACTTCAGGAAGTACTCTAACAATTTTGATGATCAGTGAGTGATGAGTCAGTGACAAAATAAAGGGACTCGAGACATTAATAAAATCTAAAGTATAATAGCTACGACATTCAAACTTTGTATGTTTAATGATTGTACCGATGGCATTCTATTTTGAAAATTTTAACTATTTAGCATCATCCAAAGCAAAGTTATGAGAGTTCAAAAAAACGACGAAGCGTTTCGAGAAAAGGTAGGTAGTGCCCTTGCGCTTCGCTTGGCTCGGCTTGGCGGGGGCACAACCGTGCCCCCAGATACATAGGTTATAAACGGACGACGAACAAAGTTCTTGTGCAAGCTTTTCTCTCGGGGTTAGGGAATCTGAGAGGTGACAGTAGAGGTTTTAGACATGATGCCACATGAGGAACATATTCTTCATATATTTGCGCCTATCCCGAAGGGGTTGGCAGAGGTGCTTCAACATTCACGTTTCGCCTACTATGATTTTCGGTCCCACGTAATTGGGAGCGAGCCTATTGACGTCAAACAAATACTTCTTATAGGCTGTACGTTTACTGTCGGATAGAGAATAGTCCTATCCATTAGTGGTTTTCAGCGACACACATGGGAAGAGTTGAAGTGGCAAGTGGCCCAATCGAATAAATTTTGTGTGATGTGACATGTACAGACATCAACATGGTCTAGGAATATTTTAATTCTTCTTCTAAGTTTTTTTTTAAATTTTACTTTATCTAAAAGTTTATTATCAGATTAAATAGGCTATTAAACAAGGTTTATTTTAATGTGTAGGTGTCTTAACAAAAAGTTAATAGAATTTTAGTTATTTAGGTTTAATTGAAATGTCCCTAGACCATGTTGATGTGTGTACTTGACGGTAAATAGTTGGCAAGGCACAATATTATTAAATGTAACCAGTTGACCCCACCTCGGCTTCGCCCGTGGTATACTTCAACCGTAGCACCCCTAAGAAGTTATGTGTCACTCAATTGTTTTGCCTGCCGGAACCTCTCCACTAACACCTGAACTTTATGATTTTTGATTTAAGGTTCAAATTGACTTTTAAGTATTATTACGAATCGTTTGTATGGGAGTATAGAGGGAGTATAGAAAAGTTTCGGCATTTTTTTTTTAATTTTCTCAACTTCACAACTTATCCACGTACTGCAAGGAACATTCTAAAAAAAGCACTTGTGAAATCGGTTTAGCTGTTCTCGAGATTTGCGCTTAGCAACACATTCATCGATTCATTGTCACAGTATAGATAAGACTGTGCTTAAGGTATGATTCCGAAGCTGACCGCATACGATTACTGCAGACGCATGCAGTACTGCCCAGGCACGCACGTATTACATGTTAAACTTCGATACGGATAAAGGGGACCATCGAAATGCAGCAATTAATAACGCATATTTGCTGCGTGCGTCTGCAGTTGTTGTATGATCACCTTCGGAATAAAACCTTTATACGTATCTCGTTTTGCTTACTTTGGTGCTACAGAGTGTATGATTTGCTACCGTTCCGTTGCCAGCCCAAGCTTAAAAGAGACAGTTTTGCTGCATTGCCAGTATGTAGAAAAATGGATAATTTTTCGTTTACAGTACAGTGCTTCTTTGGTGAGGTAAACAACACGAGCACAAAGACCTGACACCCTCAAAGAGATTTACAGGCCGTTGAATATCAAGAAATTTTCAAAATATTCTTTACTAAGATCTTTTGAAAAAAATACAAAGTTTTATATTGCAAGTTAAAGCAATTTAGATTCTACTTCAACGTAATATAAATTTGGGAATTTACTTAAAAATTACTTGCTATGATGAAATTGAACCAATTTGCTAAAACAATTTATACTGAAATAAACTGGAATATAACACGGCTATTTTCTTACGGGATAGGCAGTAATTACAGCCCGCAACTGCTTCTGAACTTACACACATTACGAGGATCCTCTACTGTTTGCCCATTTCAAATGCTTTTGACTTGTACTGCATGTTGAATTAAATAAAAAGTAATACTTTAGGTTATTCCAGCCATTCCAGCCTATAATCTATATATCCCTGTACCAAGGATAACTATGAAATCACTCAAGAGGGAATTTCATCTTTAATTTTAATATTATGTTCTATCTCAACTTCACACAAAGTTCTTTAAAGTTTTAATAATTTCGTTCAAAGAGATTATTTACTTGTAAGATTTTAATTAAATAAATTCACAAGAATTAATTTTCTAAATTCAATGCTTGTTGTAACTTACGGCTGAACTTGTATGGGTAGTTTGAACTCAACTTGAAGTACATATGACAAAAGTTATGATGTAATTATGTGGGACTAACACGGAAATGTGGGTTTAACTGTCTGTACCTTCACCTTATAGAGTGTAAACAGACGTGAGTATGAGTACTTATGTTGCAGTTAAACACTGAATAGGTCAAAAGTCTCTTTGACTGCAGAAAACAGGTAAAATTTGTATTCGCTGATTGGTTGAAAAATAGCTTTGTCTGAAAGTTTGTGGTTATAACACCTCGTATTCACTAGGCCATACCGGGGGCGAGTCGGGGACCGCGTGGCCCCCCCTCCCGAGGAGGGCCAGACCGAGAGGAATGGCCCTGGGTCAGCCGAGGTGCGAGGGATATGTCAAGAGACCACCTCAACTAAGGCCTTACATATCCCGCACGTTTAAAAAAAAATGGCAAGATTTGATACTAGTATAATACAGACCTTTAATCTCTTCCTGAATTACATTCCAGCCAGTACAATTCAGCCGTTGTTCAGCGTGATTGAGTTACAAACATCCGAAAATCTTCAGAAACGTTCACTTCTATAATATTAGTAGGATATGCTATCTACTTACATACTTAGGTATTTTTTCAAACTCGGGATCGAGCAAGTCGATTCCCCCCTCCGACCGCTCCTATAAATACGCCAGCGACTCAAGATCCTACATTAGTCGCAGCGAAGCCGCCAACGAGGCAAGGTCTCCGAACTCGTCGTCGCCCGGACCTGCGCCACTGAAGATGTCGACCGCAGTGATCGACGAAACGTCTAGAACGCAAGTTTCACATGGACCACGGCCAAACAGCCCGGAAGCAGTATATTCTACATAAAAACAAACCGTTTTAACCCTAATCCGCTCATTGCGTCTTTAAGCTACATTTTTATATCCTTACCATAACAGCTTCATAGATGATCGTTTTAAATTGATCCTTAAACGCAACAAAACCTTACGGTTCTATTTGTATAAATATATAACGAAGGTATGAAGGTAAACGGGAATTGGTTTATAAGTAGGTAGTAGTTTGGGAGTTTACGGACATTTTCAAGGTCCAGGGACTCGAAACAGCTAACGATTAATGTCCCGTGACTTCCCAGGATTTAATATATAAATGATGTCCACATGTTTGATTTGGAATTGTTTTTTAGATTTTACGACTGTCTAGTGGATAGAATATTGCTGAAGTTATGAATCGCTGGGATTGTGGGATAGTATGCTATAGCACTGATACTATCCCACAATCCCAATCGCATATTAAGTTTCGTCGGTCGGAACTTACGTTCCAGACGTTTCGTCAACCGCAGTGATCAACGAAACGTCTGGAACGCAAGTTTCACATGGACCATGACCAAACAGCCTGGAAGCAGTATATTCTACATGCAACGCCGGCCGTGAAAGCCTGAAGACTTATAACATATTATAGTTCAAATAGGTTACTACTAGTAAACTGTTATCCGCGCGTAGTAAGATACATTTTAATAACCCTCTCAAGTTTTATCTCATTCTAAAATATTTCGGTGTGACAATATTCAAAAACATACACACAGCCTCTGTGGTAGTGAACGCGACCACTACGCAGGAGGTGCAGTTTCGATAACTGCTCAATGCAAATATTTTTAAGCATGAATATGGTTATTTGCATTTGTCTGGTCGTGCTTGGGAGGGCACGCTAAGCTGTCGGCCTCGGTTGTTATACGAATCTCTACGGCAGTCGTGACGGGTGGTTGCAGCCCTAAAAAGTTCAAAAGCTGGTCTAATTGCAATACTTCGACATCGCCTTTGGCTTGTGGAGGTCATATGTCAGTCGCTTCACAGAAAAATATCGAAGTTCAGCCATATAGGTAGTTATTGGTTGAACTGGATGACGCCACTGGTAACTGACCAATGAAAATAGAGCTGATAGGAGCATCCTCTCTTTTCACATTTCATCACTGTCCACCACAATGCTAAAAATAACTATCACTGTACATCTTTTCTAAGTTGAAAAAATCTTACGAAGTATAAAAAGGTAACCCTTTTTGAAAAATTACTATATTAAGTACATATCCCAAAGTGGATATAACTCAAGTTACATCAGCAGACATTGATACTGGTAACATGCTCTATGGAGCCGTGGTAATACGCGATCCCTAAAGTTGGGGTCTCAGTTACAACGGGTGTCAAATCCACGACATTTGATATCTATTAATCAATCTTTTAAAGATTGAAGAGTGTAAAATTATTCTTTGTAATATCATTCCATACAGAAGTTGCTAGTATTATAAACGGATTTGATTTTTATAGTAGTTTAAAAAAAATGGGCACCGTTTAGCGAAAAATAATGTTTTGAATAATGTATGGGGGTTGTAAATTTTTTTTTTCCGCTAAAAAAATACTTCCAGACTAGATCAGAAACTATGTCCACTTTCTTTTTTTCTTTTTTCTGTTTTTGTAGGTTGCTACATATTACGTAAAGTATCAGGTCACTATGAGAGGTATCGGGATATTTACAATGTATTGTTTGGATTTGTCGGTATTTTGGCGCTGTTTCAAGCACCAATCATGGCGGAACTCAAACGAGCTATTTTTGCGTGATTCAATAAATTTTAAGATCACGGTAGATTGAATGCAGCCTGCATTATGCAGCTATTAACATCCAGTTGAGCAGTCGGACTGGGAAAGTACCTCCACCCTACAGAATACCTCGGCCATAGTAACCTCGTGTTGTTCCCGGCGGTGAGTAGGGTAGCCAAAGTTAACAGGAGAATTTTTGCGCTGTCAGTAGGAAGACCAGAAGCTTGTCCCGCTTTGTCTTCTACACTGACGGCACCGAATCTCCCAGTGCTTACAGGGTTGGCAGCAAGAGTGTGACTCCTCTGGTGTTGCAGA
The DNA here is from genome assembly GCA_949126895.1 of Eilema caniola. Lineage (NCBI taxonomy): Eukaryota > Metazoa > Arthropoda > Insecta > Lepidoptera > Erebidae > Eilema > Eilema caniola. Next base: position 4,952,364 of record OX421460.1, on the reverse strand, counting down.
AGCCCACAGGCCACGTCAATCATTTTCCATCAGGTGACAGCCTCTGTCCCCGCTCAATGCAAATAGTTGTTTGCATTGGTCTGGTTGTGCCTCGCAGAGTACAAAAAAATAGATAGCTCCCACGTAACCTGCGACAACATTATTAGTATTTAAACGAGAATCAAAATTATTTATTTTTATGTTTGGTTTTCATACTATCAATAATTTATATCTATTTAACTCTTTGAAAATTATTATTATCCAGATCACGCATTAAAATAACTGTTGCAAATATTTATTTAAACAATTAATGAACTCCGCTGTAACTGACACTCCCGTTTGAGGCGTCCACACGGATATTCACCAGTCCCCTTTTATCAAATAGTCCGACATCAATATTTATTTCAATTTATCTAAAAACGGCGCATTTAGATAGCATGATTTTCACTTATAACATTCTTGATGTACAATCTATGACGCAGAAATAAATTGACTTCTAAGGTCTCGTTTATAGACACGCAACGTTTTACGTGTCACGTACCGTGACGTCTCACGGCACGTTGGATTTTTCTGTTTACAGATCAGCGGTGGATGCAGCAACCTCCGTCATCGTACGTGAAAACGACTACATAATGTTTCGATCAGTGATATGGAACATTTTATACAAATAGACTGGGTATTCATTCGACGAGACGTGCTTCCACACCGAGCTCCGTAAAGCGTGCCAGTCACTGTCTTATAAAGTTTGCTCGCAGTGTTATAATATTGTTCTACCCGCACAAACACGAAAAGCATAACGTGTCATGTTTTTACCCGCCTGCCAAGAAGGGTTATGATTTTTGCGCGTATCTTGTGTGTTTGTATGTATGTATGTAATATCCTTAATTACCTCATATTTTCTGATCCACCGTAAGGATTTCAATGATTCGTGTCTCAAATGAAAGGTATTTATCCCACCAAAAACATTTTCATTTAAAAATGTTGCCAAGACGAGTTTGCGTAGCTTACCCTGTGAAAAAGTTATCAGATCACGTATAAAGCTAGGCTTACGGTAATACTATCTACTAGTATTACATTCATCTATTAGTATTACCGTGGTACAGTGGTAACGGTCAAACTATAGTAGTTAATCGTTGGAAAAATTAATAAAAAAAAATAAAACTGGGTGCCCACGGTCCTATCTTAGAGACAACCACTACTTTCATGTTTAAAGAGTTCATGTGTTAGGTAATTCTCGAACAGAAAACTTGTGGTTTAGTTGAATGTATCAGTGTTATGTATTTTGCCTTGTACAGTCAGCATCATTAAAATGTTGCTAACAAAAGTACTCAAAATAATCCAATTACCAAAATTGCAATTTTAAATTGCTTATTAGAGTACTCAAATAGTTGTAAGTGTCCAGAGTGGTTCAACTATCTTAACAATCGTTCTTCCAGAATTATGTCAGTTAGTAGAGTATTCATATTCATATACACAATCACGCCGGTCGATGGTATCCAGACATTCATACTTTTCTCACTAATGCAAGTTGACAGTTCATGCTTTATTCAACTGTCAACTTAAAAAAAATACAAAAGACATTGTCAATTGACACATTTTGTATCTTTTTCTTACTCATATACCCATCCCTTATCATCCCGCCATTGTGTGAATGTCTAGATTTTTTCAAATTATGCTTGACTGGATACCATCGACCGGCGTGATTGTGTATATGAATATAAATACTCTACTAACTGACATAATTCTGGAAGACCGATTGTTAAGATAGTTGGACCACTCTGGACACTTACAACTATTTGAGTACTCTAATAAGCAATATAAAATTGGAATTTTGGTAATTGGATTATTTTGACTACTTTTGTTAGCAACATTTTAATGATGCTGACTGTACCTATATACGATACAACTGCCCGCGTGGTTGTCGGCTATTGCTTAGTGTTGAGCCGACGGTATTGAGCATTAAATTTCTCAACACAACTAATAAAATAAAATTCTCTATTAAAATTTGTCTTCGACTATTTACTCGTTTGTTCTACTCGCCTCTATACTTGAATCTATACTTGAATCTCTACTTGACTATCTACTTGACTCTGTACTCTCTCTATACTCGCCTCTCCATTGGCCTCTCTACTGGCATCTTTCCTCACCCATCCACTCGATTCTTTTTTCGCCTCTCTATTTAACTCTCTCCACTCACCTACACACTCGCCTATCTACTCGCCTCTCCACTCGAATCTCTATTCGATCTCTACTCGCCTTTATATTCATCTCTCTACTCCCCTCTCTACTCGACTCTCTACTGGTCTCTATTTGATTCTATACTCGCCTCTACACGCCTATCCACTTGCCCCTATAAGGATCTCTACTCGCCTCTCCACTCCCTCTATATTTGCTCGTTACTCGACTATATCCGTTCTCAAGTTCCAATTTCTGCAGGATATCTTTAAAATTACAAACTAACTTTTATCATCTAGTCCTATTAGACCCGTGAAAGCGTAACATACAGACGGACAGAGTTGCTCACGCATTTATATTATTAGTATAGAATCTCTGTTGAACATACAAGGCTTATAAAACTTAACTTCAATAAGTTAGGTAATTCCAGTTTAGCTCTACCTTTGGTAGTAGATTCTTGTATACAATTTTTTTCTTCAAATTATGTTCCCAAAAATTCAATTAATTTCCGCTTGTTAATTAAACGTCGTGTACACAACAAATTTTAAGATAGTACAATTTACGACATAAACAATTATGTAACTTATTTCATCGCTTTTAAACATCCATAATTTACCCATACGAATTATCTTAATTGAATAATTCCTACTAGTAAATAGGTACACTAATAAGGGTAGTTATAAATGGATGAATATATGTATTATTGTTACTCGATCATGCCAAAATAGCTGAACGAATCTGGATGAAACAAATATAACTTGTAGTTTAAAGAAGTGCTTACACTACTTGAATTTCGGGCTCCTGATTTTTTAATGTAAATTTATCGGTAAAAACGTTTTTACCCTTTAGTAAAATAGTAAAATTTTAATAAATTTATTTTAATGACTATAGTCATAATTTTTATTACTAGAAATCATATAATTTTAGCTGAGCAATTGAAAATATTTTTCTATTACTTGAAGTATATTATGTTGTTTATCCACCGTTTATCCACCGCACTTGACCTAGTATCCAAAAATAATGTTGGATACAGGGTCAAGTGCGGTGGATATCCATAATAATATTATAGGTATCCAATGAACTACACGTTTCGAGCCAGCTAACGGCACTAACGGTGACAAGGGATGACACGTGCCAAAAGTTACTATGCTTATTTCAAGTAGGGTTTAAGTCCCGGGGCGTATCGTGGCCACGAATCCCGGGACTTTCGGGTCGAGACTCGAGACGAGACAGCATTGTCAAAATTATATAGCTTTTTCTTACAAAAATTGATAAATGAAATGTAATGAGATTTAGTTTCTGAGAGAAGAGGATCTAGGATAATGTATCACGCAATTATTAGGATAATCAAATGTGGTTGTTAAACTAAATATTATAACAACTAGCTGTCGATGTCGATTTTCACGACTTTTAATCATATCTTCGGTTCTGCTCGATCAATTGGTAAATTAAATCTGTCCACTTGACAATTTTACAGTAGTATGGACGAAATCACAAAATCAGGTATTTAGTAATCATTTTTAATGAACTAGTTATCGATACCATATTATAAGGTTGTTAATTACTAGGTATCTCAAAAAACAATTACAAATAAATTTTTGAAAATAGTGAATGTCACTATGAGTGCAAAATTAGCTGAAAGTTTATAACAGTACAGCTTTTGTAAATATACAACACACTTGTTTTTATTTTATTCAAAAATACAGTGGTTATGATGAAATGTTAGGTAGCACCAGCTAATGCTGTCTGGGCTGAATAATGGGACGTCGCACCTAGTGCCAGATAGTTGCTGCGCGACCACTTTGATCACACCCTGGACTTTAATCGTTAGCTATCTCAAGTCCCGGGACCCTGAATATATCGGGCATTCCCAATCCCTAGTTTTAAGTAGCTTACGGGACCTAGAAGTTACATAAATCATTATATCATTCACTGTTTAGGGACTGAATTATCAGTGCCTTAAATGCAAATATATAACTTTGTAATGTCACACAAGTATTTTCGTCCTCGTATTTTAAGAACCCTTATTATGTACCTATCAGTTTCATACACTACTATATTCTTATGGGGTTATTACATTACTTCCAAAGATCCTAATGTTTTGGTCACTTTTCAGCAGCCATGTGCAGAGGAAGACTAGATGGTTGCCTCATAGTTCCGAGTTATATCTTTTTCATATTTTGACAAAATCAGTTCAGTGATATAGAAAAGCAACCAGATAGAGACTATTTACGTAATATTTGTAGCGCATCGATTGGCTTTTTAAATAATAATCCTACATCACACAGAAAAGGCAAGTAATCCTCTAAGATTCCGACCGGCCTTCTCCATATTTATGAAGTTTTTGGAACAAAACATTAATAATTTTACGAGTAATAAAGTGAATCCATTAAAGTAGGAGAGATTTTATTGTTATATCGATTTTATGACCGGTTGTCAGTGTTAATAAATTGTATAACAATGACATAATGATAATGACGAGTTTTACGATAATTTTCGAAGATTACATTTTAATTAAAAGGCAATTTCAGAAGTATCCGTCTATACTACAATACTAAAAACTATTTTTGCAAAAAATAGCCTTCACATATTTCACTTATTCATTAAATGGAATTGAGGAATATTCTTGCATTTCATAACAATAACGCGATCATGGTAAAAGAAATTATTAAAAATATCGAAAATATGCGGGTAGATGAAGAACCTACGTCACGGAATAGATGACGGCGGGCGAGCAGTGTGCACCACAGCCAGTCAGCCCTCGATCACGGGCAGTGTAACCAAGTCAAATGCCAGGCAGATTAAAGGTATGCATGTAGCTATACCATGATCGTGTTAATTTTCGTTAATATCTTTGGAATTTAGAAAACGGAAAGTTAAAACACACAATCAAACATTATTAAATATACATACATACGCTCACGCCTATTTCCCTCCGGGATAGGCAGATACAACAGCCCGCCATTTGAATCTATCTTTACATACTTCACAAGCTTCCTCTAGTGTCATTAATCCTTTCATGCAGGCCCGCTTCAAGTACTTCTGTCCTTCTTTTAAATTTTATTAATTTGGTCAATGTCTGCACTGCGAGGTCAACCCCGGCTGGTCTGCCCTTACATATAAGGCACAGGTGATATTTTTAAATTGGGATACCATTATAAAAAATATCACCCAAAATATTATATCAATCACATCAATGTGCCTTTCGTACTCAAGAGGTCGAACGACGCGTATAACCTCTACATCTCATTATTTCAATGACCATTTAAATAACGTCTGTTGTAGACATTGTCAAGTATCACACTTTCATATATTTATTACACTTTCTAAATGGGATAATTTAGGATTGTGAGTGAAACTTTTATAGCATTGTGGCGAGTAATATCGTCACCGTTTACTATCCCCTGTCAAAAGCACACGTTAATTAAACCAGCAGGGTATTATTATCCTGAGGAAATGCTTGCACAGTCAAAGGTCATCAATTAAATAATTTAGCCAACCATGGTCTGCTAGAGACTGACCGCAATCGCTATATCGCGCCTTGGGTATGGGCGCCGTAAGACAGGGGAGTATCGGCCAATCGGCCGTCTGATTTGATTACTCCGCCGCCAATGCCCTCAGCGCTATTGCCAGCTCTCTGGACTCATGCTATTTCTTTCGGTTTCTTTTTCTTGTCCGCCACCACGCCGTACTTGCGGTACAATGGCTGTGGCCATACTATATCAGGGATGTAAGTACTACCTACTCTCTAGTAGGTAAGACTCACCTAATAAGTAAGATAATGGTTAGTTCACTGACTTCATCAGAAAACTTCATCGTACATGTAGTTAATATTTTTAATTGTGTCCAACTGCCTACTACTAAAGGGAGAGGAATAAAAATGAAACATTTTATTTCACCTATACTTGTAACCAGGATACCTTGCGGTAGTGTCATAGACTGAGGGACTATGACACGGGAGACCTTTAAATAAAGGTCTAAAGGTCTGACCTTTGTTGAGGGTCACTGTATTTGGGGGTTAATTTCAAATATTTGCTTTCTCAAAAAAACCTCTCAATTTACTTTGACTTCGGGCAGTCAATATATAAAATTAAGGTTATTTATCAAGTAGAATATTTTACGGGATGGAATAACATACTGAAATATGTATTAAAACTAACGCGTGCAGTTTGTAATATGAGCTAATATGTTATGGAAGTGATTTAGGACGCTTTTAACAGCAGTCAATATATCATAGTTCAGGCGTGTGCTGCTAAGGAAACACACAGTTTTGTAATAAACTTTTCTGTTTTATAATAGATAGATGGATAGATAGATAACTCTTTATTGTACACCAACATATATATGGAACTATGAACATGGGCCGTGTTTATAACATCTGGCACTGGCCAGAATATTTACCCACAAATAGGTTTTGTAGAAAATTTAAATTATGGCTCTTAGGAAAATCATTTTATTCTTTAGACGAATACTTTAAAAATCAATTTTATTTATTGACATTCTAATTTGTAATAATTATTGTGGCCATTGTGAATTACCTTGGACATCATAACTATATTATTATTATTGCTATGTTGACATCCTATCATGACTTTCATTCTATGACTTTTTGTATTGTAATTTAATTCTTATAATAATTGTATTTCAATTTTGTTTTGAATCGAAGAATTTAAATAGAGCTTAGGCTAATATTTGCATGCCACTGCATTATCTTTATGCACTGCACTGTATTATCTTTATGTATCATCATGTATGACCACATTTTTGCAACTCAATGAATTTAAATTTGAAAAATTCGGGTAGGTACTCGAAACACAGTGCAAATGTTTTTGTTGTTATCATGTAGATGGCCTTACAAAACGCTATGCTTTTACATATAGATGTAAAAAATCCCTATCTAATTTAAATAGTTTCCTATGTCCCCTTAAGCACTGAGGACAAAATGCACGGCACGGCAATAATTTCCTCTCCTCTTTACAAAATGGTAGCGAAGCTTCGGTTCGCATTTTCGGATGCACGTTTTTATGGTAGGCTAATTTATAAATTTTATTTTATTCCGTTACGATGACAAAAACCGGTGATAAAACAAATTCATTTCTAGGCCAAATTAGATAGAACCTTATCGCAATAACTGTTATCAGGACAGTACTGAGGTACGGTGAACCATAAACTTTCTGATCACAACATAAAATTAATCATCTCAAAGACATCTAACCGTTGTAATTCACTAACTTTTATCTATGGCTGTGCTCGCTTTCGACAATAACGGTCAACCAATTTCATGCCTTTCACTAACCCTTTTTACAATAAATCTGTGTTATTGAAGCATGGCGTGAATTACTACTTCGAACTAAAAGTCACCTAACTAATTATAAATGTTGTAGTAAAAGTAAGTCTATTATTAATGGATCCCATGATGAAATATCCACGCCGAGATTCTTAATCGCGCTTAAACATTCCGTCGTTGTGTCATGGAGTTTTTTGACGGAGGCTGCGGATAAATGTATAGTGTTGGGTACACTAAGCAAAGGCTTGATATGTGATGAGAAGATCAACTTTTTGTTGTTATATCTATGGTTGAGGATCTCCCAAGCTGTCTCATAGTTTTCCGAGTTTTCCGGCTTCACCTTTTATTTTACTTTTAAGGAACTGCATGGGCTGAGCTTCTGATAGTGATGGGTTGGAGTGAATGGTCTCAACAAATAAATCCTTGAATGCGGTCCAGTTTTGATAACTCCCACTAAAGGCTGGAGTTTCGATCTTCGGAGTTGATTTTTCTCAGTGAGAAACTGACCACATTTTGGCATTGATTTTTGTTTTCATCTCGTTGTAAACGAGTTCACACGTGCTGTAAGACATCTCATATTGCACGTCGGCTTTGTTCGGCAAGCTGTCAAGGTCCCAATAAAGCGAATCAACTGCATTCCATCTTGATTCTAATTTCCTTTAATGCGTCTTCAAGCTGCCATTTATCTTTCAGAAGATCCACGTTGATGTTCGATGCTGTTCTTTGGAACGCCTTGAAGTTGCTTCTCTGTTTACATAACATCTCGTCTATTTTGCTACTAGTGTCAGACTTCACTATCTCAGGGACCGTTGTAGAAAGGGGCGACTGAACTCCACGTTCAGCTTCACCTGTACCTTTAGTTTGATAATTTGGCTCTAATGATTTCAAAGTCGATGGAGCTGGACGGAATGTAAAGCTTGGTGACTTCACTACGGAAGAAGTGGGGTTTTGCCCTTTTTTTAAATACCCGGTTAGGAAGTCCTTGGTGCTTTCGTAAAATTTTCGTGTCTGCTGGTAATTATCTTGCACGAAGTATGAATGTCCAAAACCTTCGCCGTCGCGAATTTTCTCATGGTTAGTCTGAAACTCAGCCCAATACTTATCCAGAAGATCTATTCTCTTCTGCACGTACTCGGACGTCTTGCGATCCGGACCATCCTTTTAAAAGTTAATCAAGATACTGCTCATTGCCTGCATGATTTGATATTGAGTTTCAATAATGTCCTCCATGATAGAAAATTAAATAATAACTACCTTAATTCACCAAATTTGCTTCTGTGTTACTTGTTTGTTGCTGGTCAATGTTTGGTCTAAGCCTTCCGTATCCTATGTACGGCTAATGCGCTTTCTCAATTGAACTGGTGAAACCCGCTTCTGGGTAGCCAGCCCAACCGATTCGCCACCACACAATGAAACGTTAGAACACTCAATCTCCACTCTCGAAGGACCAAAAATATGTATGCGCCGTTGAGTTGGGCACACACACACTTCAATATTTGAATTGTTTGAAATGATACCTCACTGATAGATAAAATGAGATGCGTTTATTGATCACTTAAATGTCGCGTAACTAATGCTAAAATAGATTGATGAGTATTATGAGGTGCGAATGCGTACTGTCGCGAAAATGTACAACATGTGTGAGGCGACAGAAAAGCGCTGATGTGAATGATGTGTGCGTGCCATGTACGATATATGACTCGTACAGTAATATTGAAAGAAACTCTCCAGCTCAGCTAAATTGCTTGTGTTAGACACCTCGATTTTAGTTAATTTTAGATTCGAACACGGGACCTCAAAGGTTGACCTGCTAAATGAAACGAGGCTGCATCATCCAATCGCCCTCAGTTAGTCCAGCGGTTGAATCCAAAGCTAGTACTTGCGAGTCCAGGGTTCGCTCTTCTTGGTATTGAAGAAAGCGACTGTTAGGGTGCTTACATAGAGAATCGGTTTGATCGTTTCGACAAGCCGATCGGCTCTGGTTTAAAATTAGTAGAGTATGTCCAACCTGCTTCTCCATGTTAGCACCCTCTGGCGTGTTTCAAACTCGAGAGGGAAGTCTAATCCGTTAATCGGCATGTGTATTGGCTGACAGGTGAGGTGGAATGAATGTAGAACATTTTTACCTACTTTTAATAATGAGGAGGAATTCTCAATTAAGATTTTTATAGGTATTTTTCATCTTCAATTTGGAAGTCGATTTTCTATCTTCCTACATTTCGTTTAGGCTGGATGTCACCAGTCACAATGTTTTGAACTTAACTGAGCTTTCATTCAAACTTTTCCTCTGCAGATTACAAAAATACTTTTAAATCTATTTTAATAGGTATTATAAAGCTAAAGAGTTTGTTTGTTTATTTGGATGAACCAGTTAATCTCAGGTACTACAAGTTCAAATTCAGAAAATATTTTTGAGTTATATATTCCTTTTATCTGATAAGGTTATAGGCTATATATCATCACGCTACAAAACAAGGGAGTGGAGCAGTGGTCATAAATGTCAACAAAATCGCAGATTATCATTCGTTACTTAAAAATTAATAAATCGCGGGCCTATATATGGTTTTAAGGGGTGAAAAGTGGTTCCGAAATATGCCACGGGCTAAGCCAGAGCAGGTTGGCTGGTCAATTATTTTACTATTCAATTTCTGTGAGCGGTGAATTTTTCAAACACAACTTTTTTTAAATAATCATATAATAATCATTGAATTAAATGTCTGGCAGCTATGATTAAGCGAATTGAGTCCCGATTGCCCAGTCATGAAACATAATTATACAAATTATCTCCTTTAAGTGCTAAATTGTACAATTCAATTAGGATAATTGCACTTCATTAGTCGGTAAAAAGCCAGTCAGCCTCAACAAGTAGCACCCTTGACGAGTATGATGTATGAATAGACGTTGAATTTAAGTCAAACGGTTTTTGAATAGCTGATAATTCATTCAATTTAGAAAATTAAATGCTCATTTTAGTGAAGCTGTGAAGCTCTGTTTAACATTTTAATCCAAGCTCTGTTTAGTTAATAGTGTAACACTCTCCAGGATATTTACAAAGACAATACGATAAATACGAATGTAAGTTAAAATAAAATAGCCGTGGGCGAATTTTTTATACCTACTGTATCTCACGAATTTCTTTTCGAGTTACTGATCTGCGCAGTAACAAATAGTTTGTCGTCAGTTATATTGGCCTGGCGCTTGTTAGAGCGGTTGCCATTATCCGATCCGATATCCGTATCGGACGCCGATCTGATATCAGTATCGGACACCGATCTGATATCAGAGGTAGTAAAATGAATGGAAAATGTGCCTCTTTCACATTGTCCAGCCCGATATCGGATAGTGGAGAACGATATCGCTGTGTAGGCCCGATTACGGACTATTAAATGTGATATATACCCTTCCCTTTCTTTCTGGCTTCTTTAATTATTCGTTTGGCTCAGTCACGGACTATCACAGACAAGTTGTAGTCGGTTTGAGTCCCACACTCAAACCGACCACAACTTTAATACAGAGACTTAAACATCACCTCTGACTCAGTAGTCAAACGCTCTTCCGCTACCCGCAGAGGTTGCCATCCTAGATTCTACCTTTCTCTATTATTATAAATCTTAATATTCAAATTTCAATGCTTTAATGTAAAAAATATTCACATAAATCCATATTAATATTATAAATGAGAAAGTGTATGTTTGTCCGTCTTTCACTCCTGAGTCACTGAACCGAATTTGATGAAATTTGGTATAGGGGTAGATTAGGGGAACACCCAAAAATTCCGAATTTCAATATACAGATTTTCGAAATTCCGAATATTTATAATTCCTAAGAAACAAAAATCCGAATCCAAATATACAGATTAACAATCCGTAGTGTTATTAGCCCGAAGAACATCATTCCTAATTTCAAATTTACGAAAACTCATTGCTCAATTTGAAAATTAGTGTCAAAAATAGATAAAAGTTTAAATTCATTTGCATTCTTTAAAATAAGTACTCTCCGATTACCTCATGTAAAAATTCTTAAGAAAACGCAACTTGCAGTGTTGCTACAGCCGTGGTACTTGTTTACTCAACACTAGAGCGTTATTTTAAAACCGGAACCGGCAGTGGAAGCGAGTATGGGTGCTCGAACTTCGTTACGCAAGAGCGGAAGGACTGCACTTAGCTACGCGCCGAAGAAGAGCAAAATTAATGCATGCCTGCATGCATGCTTGTCTGCATGCATGCTTGTCTGCATGCATGCTTGTCTGCATGTTTGTCTGCATGCTTGCTTGCGTGCTTGCTTGCATTCTTGCCTGCATGCTTGCTTGCATGTTTGCCTGCATGCTTGCCTGCATGCTTGCCTGTATGCTAGCCTGCATTCTTGTCTGCATGCTTGCATGCATGTATTTATTGTAAGTTGTATAGCAAAGTGTATTTTGCAATCAGTAAGATAATTTAGACGAAAACAATAGTTCCATCATTTTATTTTCATGTTTTTTTCGCGTGTACCTCGAGAATAGCAACAATCATTTTTCAAAACAACTGACAAGTTTACACGGCGTTTTTATCGGGTTTGTGTTCTTTCTGAATTTTGATAATCGGAATTCGTGTTTATGATATTGCGGTTTATTATTTATTCGTAATTGTAATGTTACAGTATCTTGAAATTCGAAATTCTGACATTTGTAGTTTTGAACATTAGGGATTTTGAAATTCGGGTCTTCAATAAGTAGGCTTTATGATACATCGGATTTCTGACTTTCGGAATTCGAATCATTCGGAATTTTTAAATGCGTGATTGTGACTTTCGGAACAATGTTTTTTGAAAGGACATAGGGTATGTTTGGTCGCGATAACCAACATCCATGCGAGCGGAGCCGCGGGCAAAAGCTATTGGTATATAACACAAAGCACTTGATGAGTCATTGTTATTGGTTTACCAAATACATATTAATTTAAATAGTCATTACAAGATATTCATTACGAGGGACACGACACTAGACGTCTGATAACTAGGCAATATTTCAATCAATTTGGAAGTGCTCACTGAAACATCATTGTTACCCTATTTAGTTTCTAAGCTTTCATTATCCAAAAATACATTATTTTAGGATCGAAAAATGGAAAAATAATCTTCAAAGTAAAAGATAATATCATTATTCATTACCAAAAACCTGTTGTAAGAAAATTTTCGCTATCTATAATCTACTTACCTTAACTTCACGGGGTAATCTATACTTTCGAGATCGTACCAAACTGCTTGATAAGTTTTTCTTTCAATATTTTCGAAGCATATTTTGTATCTGAAACGAGGATAAAAAGGGTTTGCTAACGTGGTTTGGGCACGTAGAATGAATGGGTACTGAGCGGACACACTAAAAAAGGTAGGTAGGTCAGAATTATTTGAAACCAGTGGGCTTGGTTGAAGTTGAAGTTAAAAGAGTGGTAGACACACGTACCTTTTTTTTTTAACTTGAGGGAAAATCCTTCATGTCGTAATCCGAGGTTAAAGCACGACTAAATTTTGAATGGATTTTTGTCTGACAAGCAGAGATGATGTTGATTAATTTATTCTTATAAATGTTCTACTACCATATTCTGGCATTATATTATAGGTTTATTATACCAGTAGTTTTTATTTAAGTAACTACATTTGAGCAAATTTACAAGCATTAATATTATTCTTCATTTAATTAGTTAAACGTTTCTCAGTGGAAGATTACCGCTAACTAAGGTGTCTATAAAGCGTGAACTTAAGTAAATATGAGTTGGCATGAATAATTTATAAGATTCATTAATTTAAGTGCTTTGAGTTAATAACTGTAACGTGAAATATGTTTATTAGTTTAGGGATAGTAATCCCTAAAGTTTGAGATAGTGGGATACTAACAAAATAAGTACACAAACGTAAAGGTGTTTAATGAAAATTTGAAGCCATAAAATGTCATCATCAATCAATGAATAGTCACGAAAGGGCAAGACCCTTACAGGGGAAATGCTTTGGCATACATTTTTCCAGTCTAGATTAAAAATTAAGGTGAATTATTTTAACCGACATGTCGTCATATTTATCTCGTTATAGTTGTATTTCCGTGGTAATGGCCATGGATTCAAGAAATGTTTGGCGATGAAGAAGGTTTACAGTGAAGATGATACGGTGAAGTTCAAAGGTACGTACGCAAAAAAATGGTTTAATTTGTAGTAGCAGTCCAACAGCCACTCAGCAGGACTCAGCACAATCCATGTCCCATGTTATGTGTTGAGTGTGATTCAGACACGTAACTGTTAGATCGTAAATGCGATTACAGTCTAACCGCTTGATTACTTACATCCTTTTTAATTACAATCTCTAACACAGCTCTTTGATTCTGTTCTTAAATGAAGACTTAAGGCAGGGTGGAAAAATCTTTAACTTAGAGGTCGTATTTATATAGCATCCTACCAACATCTTAAGTCGAGCACCCAACATGGTTGACCGACGAGGCTACACCGATAGCATAGTTGCTACCACAAAAACCAAAACAAATCAATAAAAGGGCTCCAAAGCACACCTTTTATGCAACTAGAATTGGCGTACGGATGCAGAAGTTGCTGCAGAGGTCATGAGGCCCTCAAAGCCAACATTTGTATGAACTAACTTCGTTACATCACTTTGTAACATTTCTGTGCAAAAAAATAATACAAGAGTTATATTTTATGTGGCCAGTTAATAACTAGTTGGCACTATAATTTCCTAGGATATTCTCTCAACATCAAGTATTTTAATTCTCATGAGAAAAAGAAATGTCATTCCATAACAAAAACTTACTAAAGGGATTGTATGCAAAGCGACCCTTTACCGAGACTGTCGCCTTGGCTTCGTTAAAAAACTCATATCTTAGGCTCAAGCTTAAGCTGAAGCATACTTAGGATACGCCAGCACGTACGTGTTTTATGAAGCAGGTGTATTTTAAAGAGAAAGTTGTCAGTATTAAAAAAGTTGAAAGACTTTTCCAGTTTCCACTTAGAAATGCTATTTTTGGGTTAGAAATTCACATATTCACCTGATAACTATAATATATAGTAGTCCTTTAAAATTCTTTCAAAGAATTAGTACCTATTTAGGTATTCACTCCATCATTGACGGTAGAATTCAAGAAGAGGAGATAGGAATACAGTGTGTACTATGGTTACTTCAGAAAATTATAATCTCTGTTTTTATTTTCTCGTATTATTTTGATGTTGAACACGTGAGGTGATCCCGGGCGCTTGTCAAGACACTTCATTAAGAAGTTAATAATTAGAAATAGTTAGTGTTCCAACAGGGGTCATCGCGATCACTATAGCATCGTAGTCGATTCCGTCGCAACCGGGTGCACTCGAACATGCATCAAACATAAACATTAATTTTAACATTTCATAAACAATAATTAGCACCAAAAGCAACAACTTTTACTCACGAATTTCCGAACCCAACGCGCTAGAGTTCGCGTTCCCCGAACACTATCAAAACAACCTTTTAGATGGTAGAGCAAAACCTATTAGAAGTAATAAAATCAAACATGTTTTATTTGTAATGACCTGGTATAAAACTAGCTAATTTAATTTAAATAAAACACATAAGTGCAATAATAGTAGTTTATGATACTATTGCATAATAAGGGTTCTTATAACACGAGTGTGTTTTAAAAAAACGAGCCAGAGGCGAGTTTTTTTATAGTATCACACGAGTGTTATAAGACCAAGTTATGTACAGTGTCATACACTACTTAATCTACTCTCATAAAACATAAACTAATTTATTCTACAAACAAAACCAAACTTTGTTTAATTTAAATGTAAAATGTTGGCACCAAGGCGCAAACATCGATTGCGCATGCGTGTTTCTTATTTTTTTCTTCCGATTCGGCGGCCGGCGCCTGCTGCGGAGGCACCACCTTTTCTTAAAGTAGAGGTTCAACCTTCTTGGTCCAGCTGGAGGTTGTATAGGTATATCGTTATGATTAAAAAGTTATTTAATGATATAGATGTGTATACAAGACCTGTATCGTAATAAAACTTTTTTTTTGGCCTGTGCGTAATGTTTGTCATAAGAGTAGATAAAGTAACATTTACACACGATTCAAAACCACTTTTAATTTATTTGAAAGCAGCCTAGTACAAAGGTACAGAGGTTTTTTTTTTATCAAATAACCATTCATCACACGTGTTTTATTTATTATTAATTGGAATTTGTGTTATTTAAAAATAACTTGTTTTTATAAGTTGAAAATTGTGTGTAATTCACAATTATGCAATTACACTAGTACTAGTAGCAATGTTTTAATATATTACGTTATGCGCTGATAAAAACTTCCAATGGTTCAAAAGGCAAAGTTTAGGAAAGAGAGCCATATTACATATAGCCCATATTACATACACGTACCATGTTTACAATGGTGGCACTCAGCTTGACGGCCTCATCAGATGCTTGTTCACGCTCCGCTTAAAGGAATCGGGACTGTAGGAAGAAGGAAAGAGGTGCGCTGGCAAGGAGTTCCAGGTCTTAATGGTGCGGCAAAGAAAGGAGTCAGCAAACTGTTTTTTTTCTTGAAGGAATATTCCTGTGTAGGAAAGGAGAGGGTGGGACCAATTGGAAGAACTCATCAGAACATTCACCATGGTAGAGACGGTAAAATACTGCCAAGGAAGCAACATCTACGCATCTGCAGAGGCTCGAGGGTGCTTGTGACCTCGGGATTCCCAATAATGTAGCCTGCAAGTCGCAGCAACCTGTCGAGAGCATCGAATAAGTACTCCTAGAGCCATTCTAGAGATGCGAGAAATATTCCACGCAGGACCAAATTTGTGTCTAGTATAAAAGACACCGCTGCTCCAGCGTGAAAAATCGTTTCATTTTGTTCAGGACTCTCCGTTTACGCGAGGCTGTTTTGTTGATACTCTCGATGTAGTTTTTGTTACTCAGTTTGTAGTGAACATCCATACTGAGGATATTGAGGTTGTCCTACAGTGGCAGTAGCGTGCTCCGAAGAGTGAGGAGGGGAAAGAAAGAAGATACCTTTGCTGTGAACGCACATGCCTGCGTGTTCTTGGCATGAACTCGACCAGGTTTTCAGAGCCCCATTGCGAAATATTGTTCAGGATCCGGTCAAGCTCAGTTTTATCCGCGATATCCGATTGCTTATCCGCAGGACGTCCATGATAACTTCTATGCAAGGTGCTATCGTATACATAGCAATGAATACTACGGGTAGAGAGCATGTCATTGATTTGCAGAAGAAAGAGAGTGGGTGACAGGGCAGACCCTGCGGCACGCCAGCATTTACCTGCAAGAACTCCGAAGCTCGTTCATCACAAGGGACGCGAATTCGGCGTTCCTTCAAGAAGCTAGCAACCCAGTTGCACAGTCTAGGGGGCAGACCGAAGCCTGGTAGTTTGGAAAGAAGTGATTTGTGCCAAACTCTATCGAAGGCCTTGGCGATGTCAAGGCCTGATTCCCATTGATGGGTAACATACGCCAGAAGATCACCCGTTGACTGTTTCAGCTTGAAACTATACTGCTGGTTATTGATTAGGGAGTGATCTTCAAGATGACGCATGAGCTGTATGTTAATTATGTGCTCGAATACCTTGCACAGCACTGAGGTGACGGCTATGGGTCGATAGTTGGCTGGGTCTGAGTGATCCCCTTACTTGGGGATCGGCTGTACATTCGCCTCTTTCCAAGCCGAAGGCATTGTACCCATGCTGTAGGACAGCCGACAAAGCCGCGCTATCATGGGCGACAACTCCGCTGCACATTTATGCAGAATCACCGCCGGAATACCGTCCGGACCACTGGCTTTCCGGACATCGAGTGACTGCAGTACTACACGGACATCGCGTTACCTGATACGAACATCAGGCATTGCGTGGTCGCTGATGGGCAGTGTCGGTAGCTGCATACAACAATCATCGATTCGAGAGTTGGCCGCAAAGAGATTAACCACCAAATTTGTTTTCTCTTGCGACTCATGGACCAGGGATCCATCCCAAGGGCCAGCGAAGGCTGGCATAAGTTGGCTTGCACGGCTTTGGCCAGTAGCCAGTAGGCACGGCTGCTTGTGGAATGCGCCACCAGTTTCTGACCAAACCGCGCTATGCGCTGGGCATCCGCTCTGACATAAGCCCTCTTGCAGAACTTGCAGAACCTCACCCAAGCGCGGTACGCAAACTGTTTATGATTAACAGCGTCCGCGCACACGCGCCCGAACCGAGGGCACGCTCCACGGGCACCGGCGAAATCAGTGTAGGTGATATAATACAGCAGTTGCGGTTTCAGATGGGATTCTTACCTTCAAAGCAGCGTTCAACCCACGCAGTCCAAAATAGTCACGCAGTCCACCCTAGTCCGCTGACGAGTAGTGCCAGAGACGACGCTTTTCCTGCACAGGTCGTGGTGGCGCTATAATGGGCACCTTGGAACGGACCAGACTATGATCGGATTCGCCTAAAGCGTCACTCACCGAAACACTACTGGTTTGGGCGACTCGTCAGCAGGTCTAGTAGAGAGGGCTCATGGTCCGACCTTTTTGGTATTCCTGTAACCTCGTGTACCAGTTGGGTCAGGCCATGCGCCAGAGCAAAGGCATGGGCAGCTCTTCCCGCATAGGTTGTTTTGGCGAAGCCAAGTCCACTAGGCACAACAAACATCCGCCCTAACTAACGCACACCCCGGTTTTTGCGCGAAATTCTCCTCAATGACATAGCATAGACATAGGGGTAGAGCAGGTAGCTCGTGTCGTCAGGGCGGCGTATTTGTGTCTCCGGTAACAAATAGCAGAGCTAGTTTTCCCGTTTCCAGGTGTTGGTGGATGGCGTTGAGGTTTGTATGGAGTCGTGGAGTCTACTTCAAATAGCAAGCCCGTGGGAGAGTGTTTTGCCACTGTTTAGCTCAGAATTCTATCTTCGCTGCCATAAGGAGCAGGTAAGGGAAGACGTGAAAAAGAAGCAATTTCGTTGCAGCACCGCGTGACAAAGCGCGGCTGATTGGTTTTGTCTATGAGTGTGAGGTATGGCGAGAGACCAACGTGCCGAACGGAAGGGCCCCCGAGCCATATCAGGATAGAATTTGAATTTATTTATTTCATTATTTCATTATTCATTGTACAATAATAATATCTACACAGTTTCTTAGTCTATGGTGCGTAATAATATGTAGTAAGTGCATAAGAATCTTAGGTATGTATACTGGTTATACACTTGTTTACATTATTATGTGTCTCTAGGTCTTATAAATAAGTATTTAAGTATATTACATAGTATGCGCCTGAACTAGGTAATCCTGTGTTTCAGGCGTCCAAGGCAATTTATTAATAATTCTATAATGCTCAACATGATATTACTGTAAAATACAACAAACAATACTATGCCAAATTGGGTCACTACTGCTAACTAAAATCTATACTATTATATAATTGTAAAGTAGTCGTGTCTGTACATTGGAGATATTTAAAAAAAAATACTTGGAGTATGTTATATTAACGATACTGAACACGAAAATATTTTTTTTGGAAATCTTGTCTGTTTGTCTGTTTGTCTGTTTGTTCGCGATGGACGCAAAAACTACTGAACGGATTTCGATGCGGTTTTTTTTGTTAGAAAGGGCTTGCTCCAACTTAAAATCTTACGTTTGTTTGATCACAATCAGTTGAGTAGAACCAGAGATGTGAGCAATAATGTTGCTTTTTACGTGAGATTATTTTTGTGGTATATTTTTTATAGCTTATCATATATAAGCAACTATGTAAATAAATAGACTTTATTTTTACATACACAATTGTGTATACAGATTCGTTTTTAATCAATAAATTAAAATTTGAGATTTTATTATTTAGTTACAAAAATACAACTAGATGGCGATCACGCATTTTTAAACAAGGTATGGTTTCGTTCACAACAGAGGTATATAAGAAAATTTATTTTTTAATTCTATATCTTAGTTACTTCAAGACAACTAGATGGCGATCACGCAGTTTTGAACAAGATATAGTTTCGTGCACAACAGAATATGTAAGAGCTGTCATTTCGATTCCTAAAATATGTTACGGATTGTCACAACTTCATTTAATATCCTGAGTCTTCTTCTTCATCCTAGCAAGCATTAATCGCAGTCGCATCGGAAGCTTTTTACCTTCAAGGCGAGGATCCGCTTTTACCAGTCTAACTGCGAATTTGGCTGAACCTTTGAAATTTCCCGTGAGTCGACTACCATCTGACCTCCACAACCCACACAGGCGATATTGAAGCATTGCATCTGGACCAGTTGTTGGACTTTTGAGGGCTTCAACTACCCGTAACGACTGCCATACAATAGCTGTTCGTATGGCAACTGAGACCGACGGCTTAACGTGATTTCCGAGGCACGACCAGACCAATGCAAATATCCATATTCATGCATACAAATATTTGCACTGAGCGGGAATCGAACACGCACATCCTGCGTAGCAGCCGCGTTCAGTACCGCTAAGCCACAGAGGCGGTCGACCCTTAACATCCTGCGTAATTCATACTAATATCATAACATAGCGAGTCTGAAACTCTGTATGAAAGTTGTTAGACTGTGCTAACATTATAAATGTAAAAGGAACCCTGTCTATTTGTCCGTTGCCTTTCACGCTTTAAACGCTGAACTGAACCGATGTTGATGAAATTTTATTAGAGTTTAAGAAAGGACATGGGCTAACCTTTATAGCCAATAAATAAAATGTTAACGAGTTAAACCGATTAAGAACTAAGAGAACAAAGAAGAGGCACTGAACAAAAGTAACTGGTATTACAGCTGTTCTGGTAGAAGTCGGTGCATAGCCCGAGAAACCATATATAAATTAATTACATCATAGTACTTCAGGCACATTAAACAATGTTGGCACCGACTTCTCACAGTGTTTCTTGAAGTCGGTTTAACTTTATTATTATAATTTTATTTATTTTACCTTTATAGTGTGTAAGTATCTAACCGATTCATCGTTCATCATTTGCTTAGTTTGTTATTTGTTTTTACTATCAGTTTAACATCATGATTTTAGAGGCAAATACTCAAATTATGTAAAAGCAATAGAAACAGCATCTTTGCCCACATTTTGAGGATTTCCCTAGATTTCTAGATTCTTACTCTCTGAATCCCGCCATCTGATTCTGACTCCCTTTGCCAGGCACCGCCCTTTCCTTTCCAACCAAAAAAATAAAATAAAAATCCGTTTCGCAAATTATGGCCTTAACATATAACGGTTCTTCGCCTATTTAGTTCCCATAGTAGTAGAATTCTGAGAAATCCTGATACATGAATTCATATTTTGTGGTAGTGGCGATGGGTCCCTATAACTCAATTCCTACCGGCTTCCCTTTGCATAGATGGTAGAGACGTTTTAATTCGATAAACTACATCGAGGTAAGAACATTCTTCCACCGACTTCCATTTAGAAAATTTTCACCCTTTGCCAATCTTCTTCATCCTAGCGTCAATCCCAGTCGCATCCGAAGCTTTACAATTGGAGTCTAGGGTCAGCTTTTTACCAGTCTAACTGCGGATTTGGCAAAACTATGATATTTTCTGTGAAGCGACTACCATCTGACCTCCACAACCCAAAGGTGATATAGAAGCATTGCAGCTAGACCAGTTGTTGGATTTTTGAGGGCCTCAACTACCCGTAACGACTGCCATAGATGTCTGTATGACAACCGGGACCGACGACGTCTTAACGTGCTCTCCGAGGCATGATCAGACCAATGCAAATACCCATATTCATGCATACAAATATTTGCACTGAGCGGGGATTGAACCCGCGCCTCCTGCGTAGCAACCGCGTTCACACACTTTGCCACTGTAATGGCTTTACTGGGGAACATTCTCCCTACCAGAGCCACTGAGAAAACGTACTTAAGGCTGATAAATGTAATTGCACTAATTTACTCAATGTAAATTGATTAATACGCACGTGCTGTAAAGTGTTATTATTAAGTTGTATTTTATCAATTGTTACAAAACTGTAATTTTAATAGAAAGCGCCTAGACATTCATTTTTTGAAAACGAAACAACATGATTGCTACCACAAACAAAGTAGGCGCTTTTTCCTGTAATTTTGAAGTTTTCTCTCAGGTTATTTCATTTATTCATTAATTATTAGTACGTTACATTTTAGGCATACAAATACTATAAGTTACATAAATATTTTGTCACAGTTATACCAAAGACATAGAATATGTCCGCATCTGGATTATTTTTCAAAAAGGCATTCAGGTATTGCACAGCTCTGTAAGTAGGGCTACTCTATACCAAAAAACGCCAAGCTGGTGGACAAGTCCAGAGCTAATGCTGTCGCCGTCCAGCGCCACGCGTGTACCTGTCCGGCACATAGAAGTGGATACATTCACGACCCGAAGGGTTGTCCACTTTAAAATTTAAATGTTATTATATGCTATTATTTATAGTACATGACGTGCGCTAACTCCAGCCTAAGTCGTAATGTATCAAGACCGACCATCCCTGATACGAAGATGGACGGGTAAATAAATGGATATGATCTCGGCATCAGATACCGGACTTCTTCGATATGGGATCCTTCTGAAAGTATACCCTATCCAACACCCTTAATAATTACAAAATTCCGTTTATCATTCAATGAATTGCGAACTTCCTTTTGAGTGAAAATTCATCAATGAATAAATCCTGAAATAGATAAACCCATAAGAGCTTGGCAAAAGGTATAGTGGAGTAGAAAAGAGAGACAACTGGGAAGAAACAAGGTTAGGGGCAGAGATGGGAGCAGAGAGTAGAATAGAAATGCAAGTTAGAAAGTCAAGTAGAGTGGCGAGTGGATAGGCAAGTTTTTTAAATGTTTTCTTAATGTTCTTGATGCTAGACAAAATAAACGTGTACATTCGTTCATATTTAGTCTTAAGCAATCAATCTTCGTATTTTGACATTTCAAAATGCTGCAATGGAGTTTGTTGCTCCACTAGCGCCTAAGAAGCGGTGGTAAATTTAGTTTTAAGCGGAATTTGACGGCAAAAGATGTAATCACGTTGCACAATTTTGAGAAATAAAGAATTTGAATTTGTAGTAGGGAGTCGAGTAGAAAGGCTACTAGAGAAGTGAATGGGAGGCAGGTGGAGAGGCGAGTAGAGAGTCCAGTACAGAGTTGAGTAGAGACGAGTAGAGAGTGAAACAGGGATGATTATAGAGGCAAGTAGAAAGTCGAGTAAAGAGTCAAATAGAGAGGCGAGAAGAGTATCTATTAAGCTCTCAATGCTCGACTCTGCGCTAAAATTTACGACACTACGCGATAAGCGACATCCACGCGGGCGAAGCCGCGGGCAACAGCTAGTAACTAATATAATAATAATATATATTATCTTATATCTAGCACTATTCACTTTAGAACAGACATTAAGTCCTCTGTATCATGGTAGGACATGCTTTGGAGGGTATTCTTTACGAATCGCTTACAACGAGCACTACTCAGATTATGCACGACCTGGTGGGGAGCCTCCCAGGGTGGTTAGTCCGGGTTAGGCCCCTGTACTATGCCGCGGGCGGCCAGCGGCACCACCGTTTTTACAGGTCGCCCTGTTCGGCGCGTCGCCCCATGCCGCCATAACTAGACTACGCCAAAACCCACCGATCCCATTAGTGCTGCGACCACTATCCCCCTGCCCGGCTTTGCACTCGCTGACCCCTGAACGTAATCCAACCGACATTGGATTACTATGGAGGGTTTCACAATAGTGCACGGTGGTACCCACCCGGTCGTAATTTGTGCCATCAAATTTCTACCACCCCAACTAGTCTAACACCGATATCGGATTGGAAATTGTGAAAATGTTCTATTGCTTGCGACCAAAAAGTGACCACACGTATTTTGCTCAGCCCGCGCAGTAATAAACTGTTTATTTAACCATTGACCACGAGTTATAATCTGATCCTGTTATAGTGGGCACCATGCCAATATTAGGAGAGCTGCAAAAGAATCGAAGTTGAACAGTGGAATTTTCCACCCAGTTTGTTCTGAAGAGTTTTTGATGAGAAAAATATGCCTGAATAGTGTTTTAAAGAGTTATAATAATCTGCCCTAGAAACTACTACAAGAATTTATGGTCAGCCTGTTCCCAAGCGTAAGAAAATACCAGATGACTGGCAATCCAGGAAACATTTATTATTTTATGTCCTTTAAAAATAAACTGTTGTATCATATTATAATTAGGACTTCAATATGCCTCGTCTTTTGTTCGTGGTTAACGCGGACCCGATGTTTCGGATGTACCATGGTAGCCCCCCTAGTTTATAAGGGGCTTACCGCCTACAATGCTGAAGCAACATCTGGCCCCGCACAGTACGGTTTCTTTCTTTGTTTCTCTTTTATCAGTAAATATTTAAATATCTACAGATGTTATCTCAAACCAAACATGTAACCTCTTCAAGGATAAAATAGATAAAAATATTCTGGTAAAGGCGCAAAAGGCTAATGTAATCGAGATTGAATACACAAACAAACATAGGGGAAGTAGGGTGGTTATGTTTTGATAAAAAGTGGGTAATTTTCTTTTTTATCCTAAATTAATTTTTACTAGATACTAATGAAATGTATACGTAGGCTACTCTTTGAAATCAGAAATCGGTATTATAATTTTACACGTAGGTAGCTACAGGTAACAGCTAGTTATGAATGAATAGAAGACCAAATTATTGTGTTATCAATCAATTAGTCTATTGTAGTCCACTTCTGGACACAGGCCTCTCCAAATGTACATCATGCTCATGAACGGGTGTAAGTCACATCCGCTCATGAGCATGGTACACGCACCAGCAACAACTAAACCACTATTTAAATGTTCTACAATTGCCAATACCGTGGTCACCCTAACCGAATACGAGCTATAAGTAAATATTACATTCCTTTTATGGTTTCCATAAAATTCCATATTTTATTAGCATTATTCACATTTCGTAAAATGAGTAATATATAGCATGTTAGACTTTGCAGCGTTAAAAGCCCGTGTACTGAAAGCTTAGGTAGGCGGCTAAGAATACTACATTATTTAGCCTCGCACCTCGAATTTTTTTATTACTGAATGGCCGCACGTTATCCTTGTAATGATCTTAAATATGTTTGTACATGCATGCTAAATCATTAAAATGTATATAATACCCGGTTCACATTAATCCAGTCCAGTAATCCAACGAATTAATCCAATCCGGTACTGCGCGGGATTGTAGTTTTCACATTATACCAGTGTTTTAAATGCGCTTGAACAAATCACTGGACTGCAATGGGCACATTGCAGTGATGGTTCACATTATTCCAGTAGCATTCCAGCACTGGATTCGCTCACTGGACTGGTTTCGCTTGCTCTTTTTTTCCACTTCATTAGCATTATTTATTCTCCATCATATTAGTAACGCTCAATGAAACGGCAATTTCATAAAAAAACATAACTATGAAAAAGCACATATTTTTTATTTATCTGTAGTGATGTTTTTTTTATGAAATTGTATTAGCTTTACTAATACGATAGAGAAAAAAAAAACAGTAATCAAAATAAAGGAAGTATTTTAAATATACCAATATGTAGTGTACCCAGCGTACTACCAGGGATCTTCGGCTTCAGGAGCGTTCCCCTTACACCCGATATAACCCTGATGATTCAAGAAACAGTATTTTGCAGTGGCGTCGGGTGAAAATTGTGACTCATTAGGAAGGTAACAGGAATCCGGTCGCAGGAAATTCTCGCCACTGGTATCTAGGGTTGACCGGCAATCTGTCTTATTCAGAGACGCTTAAATAGGAGAGGTATTACATAATTATTATGAGGTATTAATAATAAGTTTTATTTAAGTGACAATAAAAATCAAAGGTCCATAGAAAACTAGTAACTAAAACCACCTTATCCAATTGCTAAGAAATGTTAGTAAATTATGTTGAAATTAATTTCGACTAATCAAGGCCGCCTGTGTTACAGCTTAAAGCTAAAAAAAAGAAAGCATCTGATGAGGCCGTCAAGCTAAGTGCCACCATTGTTAACACGGCACGTGTTTATAATGGTGGCCCTCTTTCCTGAGACTTTGCCTTCAGCTCACCATCAGGCGAGGTAAAGTCAAGTAGACGTGTCCTATACAAAACAAAAAAAAACGAAATTCGTTCGAATTGACAGACCCGAAGTATTTATTTAATAAAGCAATTTAGCTCATGTAAAGGGTAAAGTCCAAATAACGTAAATATGTAACTCCCTACGACATATTTCACGGCATTAATGCAAATATTTGTTAAGCTTGTCCAAAAATGTAAAATAACAGATAGGTAAATGTTGTTATTATAACAATACCATACTACAACAGACTATACAAAGTTATGAACAACCAAAGTAAGCGTAGTTATTCAACTACGATTAGTTGTATGTACGTTTGTTTTGTAAAACACGGTAGTTACTATGTTCGACAGAATCCAAAATAATCCCGGCACGCCGCGAGAAAGACTCGCGGGCATTGCCCGCGTTCGAAGGCGGCTCGGGCCTCGGAGGGCGCAGACCGACCTCCGCCCCCCATGAGCGCGGGCCTGAGGGTGACAGATGAAGCCGCTCGTCATCCTAGCAGAAGCAGACCACGGCGGCGGCGCGCATCGTAGGACAATGCCCCCCCCCCCCATACCGGGGACGAGTCGGGGACCACGTGGTCCCCCCTCCCGAGGAGGGCCAGACCGAGAGGAATGGCCCTGGGTCAGCCGGGGTGCGAGGGATATGTCTCGAGACAACCTCACCTTCGGCCTAGCACATCGACCCACAGACGGCGTGCGGTTTAGTCGGTTCGAGTCCGACAGACCCTCCCACTCCGGCCCTGTAGTGCGGGGATTTCCCGCACGTAAAAAAAAAATCCAAAATAATTAACTGCCCGCATTGACCCTAGTTCTCAAATAATGTCACAAATTGAGTCAATCTTGTTTTCCTATTTAGTGATATACTAACTTCAATTGAAGTTACATTCTCAAATTAACACCCTAAAGCTACGTTAAACGTTACGCGCCCCTCAATGTAAACATGATTTATAGTGCGTCCATATTTGGTAGGTTACTGGAGTCCCCATGGAAATTAAAGAATTTTTGCTTAGGAACGGGTAGCTTTACCTCATAATATGCTGTTCGCATATATATAGGGTTGCCGCATCCTATTCATAGAGGTACAAATAATATATATCTGTCTGCTGAATACATTTAGTTTGAAGATTATATTCTATCTCCTTGTAACCGTCACTGAAATTTCATCGACTTTAGTTCGGTAATAGTTACAATAAAGAGCTATTGGCTAGATGGCAAGGTTGTAAGGTTAAACAATACTAACCACTAGCCTGGTAAGTTTATGTGGATGGGTGGCTGAGCCTTCTTAGCACATTAAGACACCTATGTGCCTCGAAGAGCACGTTAAGTAATAATGTGTTTTAATGTTCGGGATCTTTCGTATTGCCGTTTGTTTTTTTGCGAAATAATTTCCCTTCCCAGTTTCCTTTTTATAGGAGAATGCTCAAGACGTGGCCCATGTTGGTCAAAGTATTCCCATGTGACCGACTGGTCGCTAGTTCAAGCATTTATTTTTTAATTGCATGAGAATACAGACAAGGTCATCCCGCCAACGCTCTACTTTCTGTTCCACTCCTTGTTCATATTAAATCAATTCATTATAATTAAAAAACTAGTTCAAACTTTATCCGAGTGTTCATGGCTGGATTAAGTTTAAACCCGTCTTCTATTTAGTGCAGCAAGGAATAAACCTACAGTTCTTGTTCACAGTATTTTTAATAACTGACTTAATCACGATAATGGTGAAGTATTTTATTAGAAACTAGAGTTATAACAGCCAACTGCTGACGGACTGACAGCGTCACGACTGAACCTTGATATTTAACGTGAAAAGCATCGCGTTCTCAGTGCCAACAGAGATCACAAACTTAAGAATAGTCAACTATCTAAGACTGACCGGGTACCACTTCTTAGGCACACGTTTCTTCAATAATTGCTAGTGCAATGACTGTTACATATCATAATAGTTATAAAAATCAAATTGAATAAGAAACCCAGTGATGGTACTTTATAAAAGGCTAATATAGTATTTAACGAGTAAATTGATATATTCAATTCAAGAAAAGTACCTCGTACGATTTACTTTCCCTTTCAAGATTTTAATATCTCACCGCTTTTCCTTATCGTCTTGTCGTTTCCACTTTCATATAAACATTTCTACATTCCCCTTTATGAACTCAATCCTTGATAAAAAGCCATCAAAATTTACCTTTCATGCCAAAGCATTTTGACAGCCCTCAAAGTGAAATCATCAATTGAAAGAAGGCCGTCGCCAACTCTATTGAATGTAAATCCAATTTCAAGTCGAGCTACTTACAGATGCATCTTTTGAAGTGTAGCACCTCATTTTTTACGGTGACGGGAGTGGTAAAATTTACCTAAGATGAGTCTTAATTCCGTAATGAGGCCTACATTTTGTTGTATAATGTGACGATTTAAAGTAGTAACATTACTTGTAAACGAGAGTTGGATACACAACATTATACAATTATAATAAATTCAAGAGAGATTATATTTTACACATATAGAGAAGGCAATTGTACTTCTTCCACAGTATTTATTAAGCCGGGGTCCCACGCCCTGTGATTGGTTCCCAAGCCGACGTGAGAACTAATCACAGGCCGCGAATGGAATCACAGGCCTTGTGCTTGGTTTACCATTGTTTGACAAACGTTTGAAAAACTAATCATTTGACAAAGTTTCATTTTGCAAACATATTACTTCAAAAACAATCATTTGATAAATTGATTGACTATGATTGTTTTATGTGACATTGTGGCTAAGTAGCTTTTAATTCAATTTGTATTCCCAAGTGGCAAAACATAATGAACCTATTATTTATAATATATAAGATCTTTGTATACCTATGTTTCACAAATAAAACATTTGATTTGATTTGATTTAAATAAAGGCTTTCCAAATGTATCACTTAGAAAATATTTCAATTGTCAAAATTTTAATTTAAAAATGTTCATTTAACAAAAAACATCAGTTAACAAACAGTTAAACAAGCCAGCATAAACCACGCGTGTAGCATACAGTAGGCGAGTAGCAAACATGGTTTCTGTCACAGCTCCGGCGCTGCGGAGCCTCAGCTCGTGGGCCGCCTTACCCCTCCGCACCTGCGCGGGCTTAAATAACACTCTAAAGGTGGGCAAACAAGACCACGTGAAGTCAGTTTGTGCAGAGATTTATTTCTGTCACTAACTTTTGACTATTCAAGACAATAATTGAAGAGGAAATCTTGTTCTGCTAACTGACATGTTTAAAAAATAATCAATTTGTGAAATGATGTAAAGGCATAATGAAATTTTTCCAAATAAATATTTTTTTCTAATGAGTAGTTTGTTATACAATAGTTTGTAAAATGATAAGTTTAGCAACCAAAATTTTGTGAAACGTTGTTTGTCAAATGAAGATTTTTTATTCGTTTTTTTTTTCAAAGGATTGGATACCCTCGTGCTTACATTTGCACCTCGTCGCGCCGCGCCTTTGAAGTTACCGACTCGCGATGGATCGGTGCCACGCCTGCGCCAGACCGCGACAGGCGCGCCGGTTCCTACGGCGCGTTGGCCTGTCCTGACGCAGCGCGGCCTGTCATTAAAAAGGGCCGTGGGACCGAAGCTTTACTGAACCTACTGGTTTCGGAATCTTTTTGAACCTTTTATAAATTTGGGATTGGAGAAGAATGCTTATAAATTTAAGCAAGCCTGGATAGCAAATAGTTTTTATTTTCGATAGAACGCGGACGATTTCCCTAGTATTTACAATATAGTTATATGAAATTCCTAGCAATAAAGGGTAAATGTAACAAGCTTCCTACCGGCTTCTTTTCCTTGATTTATTAATCAATTGTTTTTCAAGTTAGTGCAAAACGTAAGGCCTAGATCAAAAATTTGGTTGATTTGGTCGGTTTGGAAAATATTTACCTATAGTACTATAATATAATTAACTCTTATAAACACCTTATACAGCAAGTTTATAGAATTTGTCTGAAGATTTATTAAAATTCTAACATTTATCCGAATAGCTAAGTATTTGTTTAATACTTCTCCAGGTGGACTAGGAGAATATAGGTTATAGAAACATTGTGAAGACAGCCTCCGTTGCGTAGGAGGCGCGAGTTCGATCCCCGCTCAATGTCAATATTTGTATGCATGAATATGGGTATTTGCTCAAACAAAATGGCCCGAAAAAAAGAGTCCCTTATCCTATAGGTATTTGCATTGGTCTGGTCGTGCCTTGGGCAGCACGTTAAGCCGTCGGTCTCGATTACCATACGAACACGGCACATACCATACGGCAGTCTTACTCCAATGCTGCGATACCGCCTTTGGGATGTGGAGGTCATATAGCAGTCGCTTCACGAAAAATATCGAAGTTCAGCTAAATGCGCAATTAGACTGGTAAAACGGACCCCAGACTCCAAGTTGAAAGCTTCAGATGCAACCAGAATTGATGGCAAAGAAGAGAAGCATTTCTGTTCTCAATACAAATAACTTAAGTCACAAAAAAACAACAAACTGAAAAGACAAACCACTTAACCAACCATAAAAGAAAAAAATCCATTAAGTGCAACCGTTTTTCATGAAGCGTATCTTTGTTACGTCACAGCATACAAGTCAGTGTTTAAATCGTAATCGCTTCAAAGCTGGCTCCGTTCGAATAAAGTTTACAAATAGCGAGCACTTTCTGTGTTGGTCGTTTTAATTGGTCCGATTTGGTTCGTAATTGGAATGCCACCTAGATAGTACCCTGACGTAAAATCGAACGTCTGATTGCAGACTGTAAGTTTACATTGGGCATTCAAAGAACATCGGCGGCATATTATAATGTAACTTAGAAGCAAGCGTTTTAAAAACTTGTATTTGGTAATATTCATAAAATGATCTTTTAGAATTTTCCAGCACATTTACCGTTTTCATATAAGACTGAATAAATAAAAGAATTAGGAAAAAGTCAATTGACTTGAGTATATTTTCAGTGATACCGTTCAATGGTATAAACATGTTCAAAATAAAGGTTTTGAAAAGCTCTTTGACAAATTGAGAGTACAAATGGAAATGTTTATGAATTACATATCACAAAATAAAGTAAAAGTCAACAGAGACTCAAAAGTTTTTCATAATAATGATATCTATATAAAGCTACGCTTCAAGTTAAGCAACATGATATTTTCTAAAGTTTACGGGAATATCACTTGGCTTCGACTTCTTCGATTCGATTATATTATTATATATTTATTAACGTATTGACATGTAAGATCAGTTTACGTTCATTCATAGAACTATTTAGAAGCTGAACAACTGGGGATTGACAGACGTGGTTATAGTGAAAGCAGTCCTCTTGGGGTTGAGTCCGATTGAGCTAAACCAAAAGGCGGAGGACTGAGTGAACCCTAGGTTAAAGAAACAGAGCTAAAATGATGTTTTTTTTCGGATGGCTTAACAAAAACAAAGGGATGATATAAAAGAAATTGAATGTTTCGAAATTGCGTCATTGTTCCATCGAATGGTAAACGACATATTTGCTAAACGACACACATTTTAGAGGCTATTTGCGAAACATCCGCTCCAAATCCAACAAATGCACATCAACAGAGCTCTGAAAATCAATTGTAACCAAATAAAATTTTACGACACCCCATCACCCTACAGTGACGTCACAAATGATGTATTCACTCAGCAGTTTTATTGGCGCGCAAGATATGAACACCCAGCAATACATTCACTTATCACAGGGGTAAGATATTGTTACGTAAGACTTTTACGGCGTTTTTACGTTCTACGTAATAGGAGCAGTGATTTTGTTTTGGGTAAGTTATATGATCTTAAAATGAGAAAATAATGTAAGATAAATACGTTTTTGTTAGCTTTAAAAGGTAATACCTATATATGCCTCTTAAAAGATATAATGGTTTCCTTTGTTTATTTATGACACGTCTATATAACTTTACTTCCAAGTTATGAGTGGATAAGACCAACATTACATATACTAATAGAAATAAGACCAACATCACATATCAACAGTAAAATACTAAAACATAATAAAACATAAGGCAGTAGCATTGTGTTTAATTATGAGCAGCAATTTATTATAATATCAGCGACTAAATTTAAAAAAGAACACAACACGATCTCCTACTGAATAAATCGTTAACATTATTTAAATATACAGTTTAAACATACGTAGCGTGTAAACATAAAGAATTACCGAACCAGCGAAAGAATCGGTATCCATTCATTCGACAAAAAACGAAAGACAAATCTTCATTTGACAAACAACGTTTGTCAAAATTATAGTTGATATACTTATCATTTTACAAACTATTGTTTAATAAACTACTCATTAGACAAAATACTTATTTTGAAAAAAATCGTTATGCCATAATATGATTTTACAAATTGATTATTTTTTAAACATGTTAGTTGGCAAAACAAGTTTTACCCTTCAATTATTGTTTTGAATACTTAAAAGTTAGTGACAGAAATGAATCTATGCAAATCCGACTTCACGTGGTCCTGTGTTATTTAAGCCTGCGCAGGCGCGGAGGGGTGAGAGGTTTTATTGAAGAAATTGGAGGAAACCCAATTTGCAGTACTAACATTTTTGCATTTTTTGGGAATGACATATCCAAATTTAATGTTTTTTTTTGTGTATGAATGAGACAACATTTAGCCAACAGCAACTTTTATTACATTTTTGAAAAGTAATACGAATTTTATCATCAAAATGGATAGTGTTTATGAAGCACTGTTTTTGAACATCGAATTTAATTTATCAAGCGGCCAATAAAAACAATACTTGATACAAAGTTGTAAATTACAGGAATAACAAACTCATGAATCTGTAAGAAAATTTCGGCTATTTCATATGTAACGACCTAATATATATATATATATATATATACTAGCTGTTGCCACCGGCTCCGCCCGCGTGGATGTCGGCTATCGCTTAGTTTTGATCCGACGCTATTGAGCTTTAAATTCGCCTCTCTACTCAACTTTGTCCCCGACTATGTACTCACCTCTGTTCTCGACTTTCTACTCGCCTCTATATTCGACTCTCTACTCTACTTTCTACTCGCCTCTATACTTGAATTTATACTTAGCTCTCTACTGACTCTCTTTTCCCCTCTCTACTCGACTTTGTACTCTTCTCAATACTCGCCTTTCCATTGGCCTCTCTACTTGCCCATCCATTCGATTCTCTTTTTGCCTCTCTACTTGACTCTCCCCACTCGCCTATCTACTCGCACTTCTACTCAAATCTCTATTCGATCTCTACTCGCCACTACATTTATCTTTCCACTCGCCTCCCTATTCGCCTCTCTACTCAACCCTTTACTGCATTCTATTTGATGCTCGCCTCTTCACTGGCTCTCTAGTCACATATCTACTCGCCCCTGTAGTCGACTCTACTCGACTTTCGATCTTTACACGTCTATCCACTCGTCCCTATAACAATCTCTACTCGCTTCTCCACTCGCTTCTATATTTGGTTCGCTACTCGACCATGTCCGTTCCCAAGCTCTAATCCACCTCTGTACCAAATTTTATTAAGATATCTTCAACAAAGACAATTTTTCATCGAATAGCCATACCCCCCCACCTCCTCCTACCCCTTTTTGCGATAAATGGTAGCCTATGTCCGTTCCCAAGCTCTAAACTATCTCTGTACCAAATTTAATTAGGAAATCTTCAAAAATGATAAACTTTCGTACCAAGGCCCCAGTCCACCCCCCCTTCTACCCCCCTCTTCGCGATAAAAGGTAGCTTATATCCGTTCCCAAGCTTTAAACCATCTCCGTAACAAATTTCATCAGGAAATCTTCAAAAATGACAAACTTTCATCCCAAGTCCCTAGTCCTCCCCCTCTTCTACCCCCCTTTTCGCGATAAGAGGTAGCCTATGTCCGTTCCCAAGCTCTAATCTACATCTGTACCAAATTTCATTAAGATATCTTCAGAAATGACAAACTTTCATAAAAACTTTCATCCCTTATTCGCCCCCCCCCCCCCCTAAGACCCCCTTCTTCGTGATAAAAGGTAGCCTATGTCCGTTCTCAAGCTTCAATATACATCTGTACCAAATTACATCAAGATCGGTTCAGTGATTTAGGCGTGAAAGCGTAACATACAGACAGACAGACAGACAGACAGAGTTACTTTCGCATTTATAATATTAGTATGGATTACAGTTAAATTTCGCCGCACAGTTCCTGTTAATATAAGTCGCGACGGCGGGATTCGAGCTATCACACGAAATAAAACTATGGCAAAGATTTATTATTTGAATCACTTACGTGAAAATTGGTTTGTAGGATCAGGCGCGCCAGATGCGCGCACGCAGCCACCGGATGCATGGACCCTCATGCCCACGCCACCATGAGGTATGATGGGAAAAATATCGCCGCCATCCACAAACGCAGCGCCTCCGGTCTCAAATCGTGACAGCCTTATAGGACACCGTAGGTACATACGGCAAGCTGCTACCAGCAGATGCCTAGTCAGGCACCCTCGCCATCCAAGATGTCTCCGGTCTTCGACAAAATTCCAAGTCCATATTTTTGTAACCACTCCCTTGTCTGGTCCAAAGAGTAACAGTAATTCTATACACAGATTGAAATGTACAATAGCAAAGATTCTATAGAACGAATCTGTCACCCCCGATGACATTTCACGTACGTTCAAAAGCTGTGCGTTGCGTACTGGTCTTTTTGCATCAAACCTAATTATATCATTTTATTAAGCACCTACAATAAGAAAATGTTCAAACATTAATGATAAATGGAACAGTACTAGGATAAATACAGTGCAGTACATATGTCCGGACAAATTATAAATATTCTGCTTGCGACAAATGACTATGAAACCCGTATAAACCCCCATAATGAAACCCGCGAATAAAAATAGCTGCTTTTATAATTAACGTCACGCGAAAATATTATTTAATTTTTTTATTTTTAAAATATTAAATGGTAGTAATAGTGTACTACACATTTTACTTTTTTTTTAAACTAGGCAACTATACCCAAAACATATTCATGTCGTGTCAAATAACCAACCCCGTATCGTTCCCGGAGCAAAGGTGTCCACGATGCTGGCCGCGTTGCCTCGTTGAATCGCAATGGCCATCCTTTGCCCCAGGAACGAGCCAGAGCGGGAGTCACCGCCTTGGTCGTGGATGCGGCGGCCAATTTCCGCTATCTACCTCTTTGCCTCCGACCCCCAACTGCCCATTGTACATAGGCACAAAATAATATTGTGACTCCATTGCGTTGTATTTCGCCCTTTTCTTACTTACCGCGTCCTCAGCCGCCGCTGCCGGTCGGTACCAATCTTACTTAATTATAAACAAACAAATAATATCCAATGCTAATACCATTTTAACAATAATCACTGCAATTTTATTCCGTTAGGTACCGCGAATTGCTACAGTCAACTTATTATGGTTACGGTATTTGGAGACTTTGTGATAAAGCTGATTGTGGTGTATGTATGTGGTCTGACTGTATCTATTAACTGATCATGTGATCAATTCGCGGAAACCTAATTTGATATAAGTTGTATTACGTACTATACGGGCATTTTCGAGCTAGACATTTTCTGCATCTTGGCCGCAACTGAATGCCTACTAATCCTGAGTCTCTCAACGTGAACTGAGAGAATCATTTTGACTATTGGTTGTTATCGAAAAAGGAACTTTTGATGTGGACCCTAGACTCCAACATATTCGAAGCTTAGTGTGCTAGGTCCGGATAATTTAAACGATTTTTTTTTTCATTTTATACATAAATGACATTTATACACTACTATTTTACAAGTATTGTTATTTTTATGGGATTATTATTATATTAGTACAATTGTCAATGAACATTTGTCATATCACCCATTTTCACAATAGATTAATATGAATGTAGTTTTCAGTTATGCCATTAATTTCTTTGGCTCAATTCAACACCACTTGCCAAAGCGGTATAAATTCTAAACATTGGTTGAGGTTCTGTTTGTTTTTTCTCCTTTTTTTTTCTCTGCTTGAGTTCCTCTCACGGTGGTACCCACCCGGCCGAAATTTGTGGCAAAGTTGTGCCATCAAGTGTCTACCACCATGAGGATAATAATGCCTAATATTCCATTCCTAAAATAATTATCTTCTGCTTTCCCCTTTAGAAATACACAGGCGCGATGTTAGTAATATTAATATAGACATTATTTTAGAATTCGTTAATAGGATATACAATGCTGTGCATACAACATAACATAATCCAATACTGTATTTATAAGCGTTAAAATATTCCCATCTCAGAATTTTCTTTCGAAACATGATTAGATTATGGTAGACAGATATAAATCTTCACTCGGCGCCGGCATGCCTACATCTGTAACGAACGTTGGTTACTTATTTATCTGTACCATATTCCTTATGCGACAGATTTGTACCATCACAAGTTATATTAAGCTATATATCGGCAGTTACAAGTAACAGCGATAGTTGAATGCAAAATTATTATGTTATGATATTTTGTATGCTTCTTTTAATGTCATTTTTCTCTGAAAAATGATGTCGTTTGTGGCATTTTGGCAATTAATTATATATTTATATAATAATAAGAATACGAGATTATAAAGCAATTGCTTAATATATAAATATGGTACTATTCGATAACTTTACTACGGCTATACTCACGTCACTTACGACGGAGTCCTTATTCATGAGCAGAGTATCCAGGCACGTCGATGTATGTAAGTGTAAGTAAAGTTATCGAATTGAAAAATGACTCACGATAGTTTCTATACAAAAATATGGTACTATGTATAGTTTATTTGCTTCATTCATCTCAGGATTAGCTTTTCTTTATTGCTGATGAAGAATAGGGCCAACCCAACTCTTCCTGTGGGTGTCGTGGAAGTTGATTAAGGGATAGGGCAGTTCACCATACGACAGTAATCATATAGCCCATGGCAAAGTGCCCGCTTGACGGTAAAAGGCTCGACCCCTATTACGTGAGGCTCGCCCCCTATTACGTGAGGCTCGCCCCCTATTAAGTGAGGCTCGCCCCCTATTACGTGGGTCCAAAAATCACAGTTGTCGATATGTGGGTGTTGATACACCTCTGCCTACTCTTTCAGGAATATAAAGACGTTACTACGAGTATATGTGAAGTTAATCACAGAATTTACTTCACAAAGTGTTGACTACATACCGACTATTTTTAGCCATACAATACACTAGGGGTTGGGTATATGGGGCACATCCCTCGCCCTTCTCCCCCCTCCCAGGATACATTGAGGCAGGTACGACCCCATCGCCAAATTTCAGCGCCCAATCCTACCTCACCTGCAAGCCATGCCTGTTAATTAAAGAACAAGACTCTAGCGAAGCTGGTAGACGCAGGCTCCAAAAAGAACAGCCAGGATGAAAATGACATTGCTAGGTACGCGACCCTGATTTAATTCTTTCACAGTTAGTACAGAAAGAAATAAATATAATATAAATCTATTCAAAAAAATTATAGCTTTTGTGTGCAGTGAAATGCTTAAAAATATATCAAAAGGTTGATTCTTCAGAAGTATCCAAGTTACGTCTAAGTATAATAAATCGCCAAGATATAATAATATCTTGGCGATTTATACGGCATTCAAACGGAACCGTTTAATTTCTAACTTCTGACAAAGCTCGCTTTCGCGTATAATTTTTATTACACGGTTCGTTCTTCCTGCTGCGCTATAATTTTATTATATTACATAACTACTTACCAGTTCAACGGTCCTTTGAAAACTATTGTCGGCATTGAAGTAGTAGGTATAAAAAGTCGCATCTGAAGTTGACAGCATTGCAGTTAGATAAGTTGTTTGATTTTTTTTGGGCTCCAGCCACCCATAACGACTGCCATGGATGTTCGTATGGCACCGAGGCACGACCAGACCAATGCTTATGCCCACATTCATGCATATAAATATTATTTGCGCTGAGCAGGGATCGAACCCGCCTCCTACGTAGTGGCTGCCAACTCATCATCTTTACACTACCTACCTACTTTATAAATAGGATTAAATGTTCAAGATTTTATCTCCATTTACGTTTCGAGTGACTTATGATCCATCTATCGAAAATTCTAGATCATTTTGTTTTAAATAATAAAAATTACGCAGCAGAGCAAGAATGTGATTAGATTGTGTGTTTTTTTTTTTTATGTGCGGGAAATCCCCACGGATACCCCCCCCGTCGGAGCCGAAGGGGGAGGTTATGTCGGACTCGAACCGACTAAACCGCACGCCGTCTGTGGGTCGATGTGCTAGGCCGGAGGTGAGGTTGTCTTTTGACATATCCCTCGCACCCCGGCTGACCCAGGGCCATTCCTCTTGGTCTGGGCCTCCTCGGGAGGGGGGACCACACGGTCCTCGACTCGCCCCCGGTATGGGGGGGGCGCGCACCGTCCTACGATGCGCGCCGCCGCCGTGGCCTGCTTCTGCTAGGGTGACGAGCGGCTCCACCCGTCACCCTCAGGCCCGCGCTCATGGGGGGCGGAGGTCGGTTTGCGCCCTCCGACGCCCGAGCCGCCTTCGAACGCGGCCAGCGATGTCCGCGAGTCTTTCTCGCTCGCTGCGCCGCGCCCGCTCTGCTGTCTCCTTCACGAGCATGACCTGCTCGCAGAAGGAGGCGCTGGCCGCCCACGCATCCGCGCAGCGGACCATCGCCGCGAGCAGGGTGGAGAGCGTGAGCACTCTCACCCCCAGGGCCGTCACAAGCTCTCGCCTCGGCGCTTCAAACGCCGGACACTCGGTGAGCGTGTGCAGCCCCGAGTCCACGCTCGCGTCGCAGTGATGGCACTCGGGCGTTGGCTCTATGCCCATCAGATGCAGGTACCGCCCGAAGTTACCGTGTCCGGTAATGACCTGCGTCTGACGGTATGAGAGGCCACCGTGTGGCCTCTCTAGCCACTCCCCCATGATGGGTCTTACCGCCGCAATCACAGCGTGCCCTGCGCGTGGTTGCTCAAGTCGTAGCTCCCACTCGGTCACCATGGCCCTGTGGAGCCGGGACTTCTCGGCCCGAATTTCTTCGGGCTCGGGATCGTGTCCCCGCCCCCGCGCCTCCTTTCGGAACTGATAGAGTGCCGAAAGGGTTCTCGCTTCCAGGATCCACGGTGGCGATCCGGCCAGGAGACTCGCCGCTTCAAAGGATATCGTGCGGTACCCCCTGATGGTCCTGGAGGCCGTCGTCCTCTGCGCCGCGTGGAGCAGAGGCAGGAATCTGGCCCCCAGGGTGTCCGCCCATACGGGGCACCCGTATAGGGCCATGGACCGCACGACACCCGCGTAGAGTCTCCTGCAGGAGTCCTCTGGGCCCCTCAAGTTGGGCAACAGCCTGCCCAAGGCATTCGCCGTTGCCACCAACTTGGGGCGCAGACTTCGGAAATGTTCTCCGAAGTCCCATCGACCGTCAAGCACCAGCCCCAGGTATTTCAACCGGGGCTTGATGTCGATGGGAGTGCCTCCCACTGTAAGGCTGGCTCCCGGGTCTGGCCTGCGCCGAGGGCCATGAAAGAACATGGCCTCGGACTTGTGCAGAGCCACCTCGAGACCCAGCCGCCGGATCCGTTCCACGACTTGAGCAACCGCGGTCGTGGCCCTCAGGGTCGCTTCGCGGTGGCACCGTACGCGAAGTCACCGCGAAGCACCCAGTCGTAACCGATGTTCCACAGAAGCGGCCCCAGGACCGATCCCTGTGGAACACCGCACGACATCTCGCGCCTACCGACTCCGGTCGAACTCGGGTAGACGACGGCTCTCCCCGTCAGGTATGCCCCGACCATGCGGCGGAGGTAGAGAGGCACATCGTGATACACGAGCGCCTCTCTGATGCAACTCCAGGGCAAGGTGTTAAACGCGTTGGAGATGTCCAAGGACACCACCAACATCACCTCGCCCCGAGCGACCGCATCCTCCGCCAGAGTCCTCACACGCATGATGACATCCACAGTGGAACGCCACCGGCGGAACCCGAACTGAGTATTCGCCAGGTCCGGCCCCACTCTAGAGAGATGCTCGACGAGGCGCCTGGCAATGACTCTTTCAAAGAGCTTGCCCACCTCGTCGAGCAGCACTATGGGCCGGTACCCGGACGGCTCGTCCGCCGGGCGCCCCATCTTGCGGATGAGGACCAGTTTCCCCGTCTTCCACGTCTTCGGAAACTGGCCCCGCTCCAAACATGCGCTGAGGAACCCTCTCAGTCGGGGTTCGAGACCGTCTTCCCCTAGAGCTAGGACCCACGCGCGGCCTGGAATGCCGTCGGGTCCCGGGGCGGTGTTCTTTTTGGCTCCAAGCCTTCGCACCGCCAGCTCTAGTTCTACCCGAGTGACCTCGGGCACATCGTCGTCAATCACCGCACCGGGCGCCATAGGCGACCGAGGCGGCGGAGCCATCTGCGGCGGAACATGTTCCGCTCGCGCCGGGAACAGGGATTCGACCACTCCCCCGAGCAGAGCCGGCTCGAGCACCTGGGTCAGCGGAGGGGCCCGGGGGCGCAGCTTTTGTCTTACCATAAGGTAAGGCCGCCCCCATGGGTCCCGCTCCAGCGTCTCCAGGAGCTCCCGGTAACAAGCGGCCTTGGACCGCTTGATCTCCGCTCGGAGGGCATTCCTGGCCTCCCTGTATCCCTCGTGAAGCTCCGCCAGTCGGGGCTCCGAGTCTGCGGGACGGCTACGCCTCCTACGGAATCGAGCCCACCGGCGGTGCGTGATCATGCAGGCTTGACGCAGCCTCGCGATCTCCGCATTCCACCAGTAGACCCGACGCCTCGGATTATAGGCTGGAGCCCTAGGCATACCCGCATCGCAGACACGTGTCATGGCCTCCCGGAACCACGCCGCTTCATCGTCGACATCGACAGGCCTGTCCGGCGCAATGGCCCAGGCCTGTACGATGGCGGCCTCCAGGAGGTCTTCCCGATTCAGTCGCCCCAGCACCCAGCGCGGCTCGCGTTGGGCCGTTGCGACCGGCGCATCCCCCGCGGGAGGGGAGACATCCAACCGAACATATCGGTGGTCCGACAAAGTCTCCACCTCCGCGACGACACGCCAGTCCCGCACGCGAAGTGACAGGAAAGCGCTCGCGAACGAAAGGTCTAGGATCGACCTGCGCTCCCCCGACACAAACGTGGCTTCGGCCCCGCGATTCTGGAGAACTAGACCGAGGGTATCGGCCCAGCTCTCCAGAGCCCTGCCTCGCGCGTCCGTGCGCCGGGAACCCCAGGCCACAGACCAGGCGTTGAAATCCCCGAGCACGAGAACCGGGCGAGGTGTGCAGGCGTTGACGACGTCGGTCAGCCGCTCCAGCGACCGCCGATAATGCCCGATTAGTCGGTGTAATCTCGGCGCGAAATAAACGGCCAGGACCGCAATCTCCCCCACACGCGCCGCTACGATGCCATGCTCCCTTGCGATTACTACAAGGGGAGGGGCACCCGCAGCGGCGTTATGCACCAGTGCCGCCAAGCCATCCAGGTCGACCACCCAAGCGGGCCCGAGCGGTCGGTGAGTGTATGGCTCGGCGACAGCGGCGACGTGTATGGACCACTGTGCCATGCTCTGGAGCAGAAGTGCCTGAGCATCGACACCGTGGCCCAAGTTCGCCTGCAGGATGCGGAGCTGGGGATTCATTATGGAACCATCTCCGCATCCCGCCCCGAACTATTGGCGGAACGCCCGCCTCGCGGCTTCGGCTCCCCGCGGGTGCAGGCCTTGCTGCCAACCCTGTGGTCGGCCGGCTTGCCCTCCGCCGCACACCTAAAACAGTGCGGCGGAGCTTCGCAACCACCGGCCCTATGACCGGGTTGGCCACAGCGGAAGCAACGGTCGCCGACCGTCACCTCCGCCGTGCACTGCACTCCCACGTGGCCGACCGACAGGCACCGAAAGCACCTTGCCGGTCGGTCCTGTAGGAGGCGTACCCGCACCCCTACAACTCCGCCCACCGCGAGGGTCCGCATGTCAGCAGCCTTTTGGGCTGCTGCGATGGGGCATTCCCTCCATCCTCCCATGGTCATTCCTGCCTCACGGCGTACTGACCGAATCACGGGAGAGTGCCCTGCGGTTTGCTATGAAGCTTCTCCGTGGGCACAGTTCTTGACTCCCTACAAATTCTTGATCCGTCCCCAGCCGTATTCTCCCCCTTCGGGGCTGGCTTTCTACGTTAGCGAAACCCCCCTTATGGGGTTGACATGCACAGTAACGGTACTGCGCGTCCCGCTGTCCAATGGATTCTGACTACCGCTTATTCAAATGCGCGCCTAATAGAGTGCCAAGCGTGCGCAAACGTCCTAAATGCCACAAAGGCATCCCTACTGCTAACGAGTTCGTGGTGCCATAGCGGCCCCTCTACAGAACGATCGATTGCGTGTATTGCGTCCAGCATAACTTCCCTTTTTGCGGCGTACAGCTTACATACCCAGAGTGCGTGGTCACGGCTTTCCTGGTCGTGCTCTTCACATGGGCACGCTGCAGTTTCGCATAAGCTTAGCTGGTGTAAGCGTTGCCTAAAGCAGCCATGTCCAGTCATCATCTGAGAGACGACATAGTCCGGTTCGATCCACCTGTACTTGAGCCTCACGACAACATCTGGAAAGAAGCTGTGTAGATCGCGCCCGTCGGTACTTGTTTCCCACCGTTGTTGCCAAAGGGAGACAACTTCGCGCCCCACTAAAGCCTTGAGCTGCCTACGTTCCCTGGGGGCCAGCTGGAGTCCCTCCTCCGCAATTCGCCCCGCACGAAAAACCTCCAAATCGGCAGGTAGAACCCCCGCGAGCACTGGGAGTGCCGCGGAGCTACACGATCTGTAGGCCTTCGTGAGAAGAATTAAGGCTGGCCGCTGAGTCTTCAGCAAGTTCCTCCTGACCACGAAGTTGGACGAGCGTCGGTACCATACGGCCGCAGCATAGGTGACTGTAGCAACATAGGTCCCTGCATACAGGACCCGTAGTGCCGGGAATCTCACTCCCCACCTAGATGCGGACACCCGGGAAACTTTCCCGAAACAATTAGCCGCTTTCTCTCCAATAAAAACTGCATGCGGTCCGTAGGACCTAGCCCCGTCCAGAGTAACACCGAGCACCTTCGCCTGTGAAACGTGCGTAATAGAGGCGCCGCCCATCCGAATGGTTGGCGGTCTCTTAAAGTTACCTTTATACGTCATCGCTAAGGACTTACCGGGCGAGAAACCCAGTCGATTTCGGGCGCCCCAGCCGGATATTGCCCTTAGCGTGATATCCGCGTGCCGCTCAATCTCAGCGCGGGACGTCGCCTCTATCACGACAGTCACATCATCGGCATATGCAATCAAATGCACTCCTTCGGGCTTAGGTAGCAAGAGGAGGTCATTGAGGAGGAGGTTCCAAAGTGTCGGGCCGAGAACCGATCCCTGTGGACATCCCATGGTGTTTGATTTCCATGAAGACACGGTGCCTGCAATGAAGCCAACTCGGCGGTTATTAAAATAACTGGTAATGATCCTATACAGGTTCGGTGGTGATCCACCCTGTTTGAGCTTAAGTAGAATCATGGGCCACCACGCATTATCAAACGCACCAGATATGTCCAGAAAGATCAGCTGCACGTAAGGAGCCACTGAGTTTTCGACTATCGAGTTCAACTGGCTTAACGCCGTAACCGTAGAACGTCCGCGAGTAAATCCGTGCTGGGACTCCGATATATTTTTGTGCAGGCAGGGAGCACAGGCAACTATCACGCGCTCGAGAATCTTACCCAAGATGGGTAGGAGAGTAATAGGCCGATACGCCTTAGGGTCACTAAGGGGCTTGTCATTTCCCTTTGGCAGAACGATGAGTCGTCCTACCTTCCAATCGTCGGGGAAGACTAAAACAAGGTAACTAAAATAATGTCTAGTTGCTGGGTGCAGCAACTAAACGCAACTAAACTAATAAATTAAAAGGAAACACTTAAATATTTACAAATTGCTATAAGCAACAACAAAACGCAAGTGGCCGTCAAACGTCACTTGAAGCCGACAGCTGTCAGCTATCAAATAAACGTCACGTACCAACTTGACGTGTGTGCCAATGTCAATGTCAACCTGACAGCTGCCACCTGCCAAAGTCAGGCAGTCGACAGCTGTCAAACTCACACACACGGGCCGAACACACGCAGTATATAATGTTACAAACACAATAATTAAAGAATAAAACTAAAATATATTTAAAACTATTAGGAGCTAGGTGTCCTCTCAAACGCCCTAGCTCCAAACACAGTAGTGAGCTGTCGTTTGACAGCTGTCTGTTCCACTGACGTAAACGTCAGATGGAAAAAATGTGGCCGCGTGCTAACCTCAAAGTGAGGTTAACCGCATGCACACAACAGGCTGAATTTCACGACAATCACGGATTAAAATCCTGAATCCTTATTCAAAAATCCTTACTGCGCTATATTTAGCCCTTTTCTGGG
Source organism: Eilema caniola (assembly GCA_949126895.1). NCBI lineage: Eukaryota > Metazoa > Arthropoda > Insecta > Lepidoptera > Erebidae > Eilema > Eilema caniola. The sequence continues at coordinate 4,908,399 of OX421460.1, read as the reverse complement.
GTGCTCAGTCCCAGATGAGCGCAGAAACACACAAATTAACAATGATTACACTACACGTGTCCGCTATCACACCACACTTTTAAAAACACTGAAATACGGGAGAATCACAGGGATTTTCAGGAGACAACTAGTTTCCTAGATACCCCGTGACCTCACCGTTCCGTTCGTGAAATAAAATTCCAGGAAAACGTAGGAAAACCCACTGATTGGAATTTTTTCCACGGAGCGCACACAAACACATCCGGCCGCTAGGCAGTCGAACGCGCAGTGCTGCTATGGGGCAGCCGACAACTACCGCCCCCTGTCCGCGACGGCCGTAGCGGATTGCTCCGACCTTGACCGCTTCAGGGGGGCAGCCCCCGGCCTCCGCCACGGTGACCCGGATTTCGTCGACCGTGATGGAGTCGTCCAGGTCCGAAATGCGCAGCTCTGCGCACTTGATGGGCCTGGACACCTGGACGTCGGCTGCGTCGAGCGTCTCCCTCAGCCTAGCCGCTATGGCATCAGCCTTGGGACCGCTCGAAGCGCCAGGGACGTGGATGAGCCGGGCACCCGTCCGAGCGTGTGTCACTCGGAGGGTCCCCGCCACGTCGAGGGCCCTCATATCGATGAGGCCCCTCGCCTGCTTCACCACAGCAGTGTACTGCACGCCCCTCTCCGCAGCCTCCGGTGTCATCGTTAAGACGACAGCGGTGGTGCGGGGGACGCGCAGCGCTCCTGGCGCTCCCTTCGCAGCAGCCTGGGCCTTCCTGGCCCTTTTGGCTGCCTTCTTCTTGGCGTTCCGCCTTTTCTTGGCCTCGCCGGCCACCTCCCAGCCCCCTGCCGGTGCGGAGCTGGTGGAGGCAGCCGGGGCCGGAATTGGAGTCGGTGCCGGGGCTGGGGCTGGGGCCGAGGACGTTTTCCCCCTGCCCTTCCCCTTTCCCTTGCCCTTGGCACCCCCAGCTGGCGCGGCGATAGCAGCCGGAGCAGGAGCAGCCACAACAGGCGCAGTGGGAGCACTGCGCGTGGGGCCCCTTTTTACAGCTCCGGCGTACCCCCCGGTCGACGACGCTAGGGGCGGACGGTGGATGGAGGCCATGATGGCCTCCAGACAACACCGCGTCCGCTCCTCATGCGCCGCCTGCCGCGCCTCCTGTGCCGCCTGAGCCGCCTCTATCCGCTTTTCCATGGCGGCTAACGCCGCCATGCAGGCCTCCAGCGGAGTTGACGGCTCTGCGGGCTGGGTCGGCACCCGCCCTTGACAGCACAGCGGCGGGATGTCCCGTGACTCCGGCCGCTCATTCGCTTCGTTCCGCAACGGCGACCTAGATCGCGCCGGCGACGTCTGCCCTCCGCGTACCGGCTGCGCCGCCGGCCTGCGTGACGCCGACCGCGTGACGCGCCCCTCCGGCAGCCTGATGAGCTCGACCCGGCGTTCAGCCAGCTGGGGCCGCTCCTCGCGGGCCTCAGCCAGTTCCGCCCTTAAAAGGTCGAACTCATCGACAAGGCGCATCACCGCCTGACACAAGCGGTCCTCCTCCATCCCCAGAAGCTCTGCGCGGGCCACAATTAACCCCTGCAGAGCCTCCCTTGCCTCCCGGGACGTTCTATCACCGGGCAAGGGCGCCGCCGATTAGATTGTGTGTCACAAACAAGAAGGCATAGGCTCAGTGTTTCACGCGTACATACTCGTAACCTGATATTTAACCCAACAATCAATGCTACAATACAGTGAATGGGTGGATCTGACGGATTAAGATAAATCAAACTATTGTAAGTTCTAATAGCACTTGATGATGGCAAAAACGGACTAAGATGACTCACTTATCTTGTAATTAGCATTAGACTATCATGGGTTCTAGTTTCATCCTCGATGTTGTCTTTTCCGTTACCATCTTCATCATTACCCTAGCGTACTGTCTTAGCTGCATCCAAAGCATCCACATTACAACCCAGGTTATACTTTTTTTTTTCAATATGCCTCAAAATATTATCGTTACCAGTTTATAATTTCTTGGGAATATCAGTGGCCGTAAGGAACACCATTGCCAAAGAATATTGTCACCCTGCAATGTAAACGGTTACTTCATAACTTATCTTTGTCGTTTTCTTTTTTGTAGTTTAATTTTAGACTGAATTCCAAAACGAAGCTATAAAAAAGAAAACGGCGATCTTCAATCAGCCGTGACGCCGTGTACCAGTAAGCTACTGCCACTCCTTCCTCACCTCCTGTGTCCTTTTGTGGCCCGTAGTGTCAACAACATCGATGAATATTGAAGTAAAATGTTAACAGAACAAAAATAAATAATACTAAACTTAGTCTTCTGATAATGAACCAGGGGAATTGAAGTGTACTTACACAAAATTTTCTTTACTCAATAAATGGATTTTCTGACAATTCTCTTGTTACACAAAACAAGAAACAAACCCTATTTCAGATTAAACAGATAACTTATTTATTCGATAATCAACAACGAATGTAAATAAAATACAGCTTCAATCATTTTTGCTCAGGAAATTACCAATTCAAATTGTTTAGTTCAACAGGTCTTATCAATTTCCCGGCCCCAGGAGTGATGCCAAACATATTAATAAAGGATTAAATTCTTTTGCGAGAGCATTACAGGAGTATTTTGATGAAAAACGAGTCTATTACCTTCTTTTTTATTATCCAACAGCGATTATTGGAAACGTGGCTGGAATTAATATCTGTGCTAAAAGAGCATATTTTCACCTTACGGTGTTCAAAATTGATGCTTAAATTAATTTTAATCACTGCTTTATTTCAGAGAACCAGAATAACTTCAAAAAGAACAAAATATACGGGCATGGAGGAGGCTCTTGACTATCTTGAGTAAACAGACCAAGTTGCAGATTTAAATGTTAGTTAGAAACTAAACGTAAACTTAAGAGTTTTAATAAAAAGGCATATTAATATCAGGAATCAATTTGTCACCGTCACAGTATGGTACCTAGTAATAAATGGCTGAATTTTTACCTAACATTAAAATATTTCAAATCAATAATACATTGCAACGAACTGTGGGACAGATCTGAGGAGATGTTGTGCACTTGAAATCTCGGAAGTAAGCGTGTGCTTGAACACGCGTAGTCTCAACTCGTTTGGCCGTCATACCGCACACAATTGACTTTACACTACTTGACGTCCCTTCCTAATTTGTTCCAATGGCGATATGACCCTCAGCTTACACCTAACTAGATGATACATACAACTAGCAAATGCACAACACGTTAACTTGTATTTAAGCAAGCATTTGGAGCCTTTTTTAGTAGCAATACATGAGAGGCTCGTATAATAAGAGTATTGTATGCACCTGCTGTGCACATACATATATGCGCGCGAGCCTTCTTGAAAACAAGGCCTCTTGTAAATAGGTGCCTTTGAAAATGTTTATGAACAGATATAATAATGCATAGGGACATTTTTTAATCTATAAGTCTTCAGGCTTTCACGGCCGGGGTTGCATGTAGAATATACTGCTTCGAGGCTGTTTGGTCGTGGTCGATGTGAAACTTGCGTTCCAGACGTTTCGTCGATCACTGCGGTCGACATCTTTAGTGGCGCAGGGCCGAGCGACGACGACTTCGGAGACCTTGCCTCGCCGGCGGCTGAGTTGCGACTGATGCGAATTCTTGAATCTTTGCCTTTTTGAATTCGAATCTTTTAATCCAACCTATAACTGACCTATAATTGATTATTTGACAAATTTTATATAAATGTATTGGATATATGACAGCTTATATGTTATAACTTTACAAATTTATTTCACTCAAATATGAATTTTAAGAAAAATTACATGAAGCAAAACGCTCGCAAATCAATTGACAGTTCATGTGACGTCACGAATCATTTCACGTCTTTTGATTGGGTAAAGCAAGTGGTCCAGTTTCGACTGTCTGTGTTTATAATTTACTTGCTTACGTTTTTACTAATAAATAATATTAAATTATATTCCTATTGTGAAAAGTGGGTAAAATTTAGTAAGGCTGTTATAGAAACCGATAGCGCAAACCTATCTACATGTACAAATTTAGGGAAAAAGAGCAAAAAAAATACGTTAAAAAATATAACATCTTTCAAATATTGTTTATAAGGTCCTCTTTAAATTAGGAAGTCTTAGGGCGTGAAATAAAACAAATATCAATCCAGTTAAACGTTTATTTTTTTCCATATAATAAACAACACCATTGTCTTATCTTATAATTTATGATAATTAGCATTAAAAACATTTAAGTGTAAATAAAGTGATGCGTTTTAGTTGAAAATAAACATAATTATGAAGGCGCCGACAGATGTTCAACTGTAAATATCATTAATATTTTATCAGCACACAATAATATCGTCAATGATGTTTGAAAACTATATTATTAATGGAATATTACCCGGTATTTTGACAACGTTATTACAAACATGTTATCCAACAAACAGTTAAGGTTTACAAAACATGGCATTATCAAAATATTGCTTACTGTTCCACATACGCTGACTAAACTGTGAAATCAATTATGTACAGTCAACATTCTCCATTTTCTGAAGATATGGTATATAAAAATAAAATAGAAAATACTTGTCAGTGGAAGATTATATATTTGGAGTTAGGTAAAGGTGGCTGAGTCAGACTGAATGCAGCAGGCGAAAAATCGAACGAAATGGCGCACATTGGGTGAGGCCTATGTCCAGCGGTGGACCGCGGTAGGCTAATTATTTGATTGAACCTTTTCGCTATTTGAAATTTCAAATAAATATATATCATAATCATCATCAATTAGCCCACTGCAGTCCACTGCTGGACATAGGCCTCTCCCAATGTGCGCCATTTCGTACGATCCTCCGCCTTATATATATCTAAAATATTTATATTCGCTTATCAACGGAAAAAAAACGTTGAGTTGAAAAGGGTGCACAGATCGCTCTCGTGTTGCTGACACCAAAAAAGAAAATATTTCCAGTTTGACAAAAGTTCAAAACCGTACACAATGAAAAAAATACCCTACAGAATGATTTTTACATTAAAAATTTTGCACTACGAATTAGGATATAAAAATAGAGAAAGAGAAATGTAAATGATTCGGATACGTAGAGAGTATTGATGAACAGATTTGTGAAGCGAGCCTGAATGACCAGTCAGTCTCAAGATCCAAGATGTTTCACGGAAAGAACATAGTCAAGTATGTAGGAAACCGACTAGTACGTTAAGTGAAATAGAAGAAAAGAAAAGTATATAATAGGATTTAAAAAAAAAACCGCTGTGCTTATTACCAGAGTTAAATTTTGTCAGGATGGAGCCGCATTTCGTACAAGTGGTTAAAAATTTATTCCAGTTTTTATTTTACATTTTGTAAGTGGCATTTTAATAGTCGGCACAGATTAAATTATTTTTAATTTCAACTTTATCTACCTCACCCAATAGGAAAACGGTGCCACTGTATGACTCTTGAAATATTTATCAATTGTGAAAAAAAAACAGTATACACAATGACTCATCAGTAAGCTATCGATTGAATTGTAATACATTTCATTGCACAATATCTCGGTTAAATATTGTAATTCATTCCGATATTGTACGTGTAGTTCCACTCATATTAATATTCGTAAATGGCCACAAAATGTTACACTCAATCAGAGGCAACAATAACGTTACAATACAAATATCACTTGACAAATAACAATAGTTAACACGATAGCCTTTTATTACTGAAATTGTTCAAAAGCAATTTATTCGCTTCTATTGTGTTATACAATTGCTTTAAAATATTACAAACAAAAGATCTGTACTTTGTGTTTATTAAAGAGATTTATGATAGAAAGAGTTTTATTATTATTTCATCGGACTCGTAAACTAATAAAATAAAAAGCTTTGAACTATTTAAGGGAATTACCCAGTGATTACAATGAAGACATTTCAAAAATGCGGGCTATTAATATACAAATAGATATCATATTAACTTATCAGCAGACTAAGCTTCATTGCCTAATTTACAATGAGCTTAATAATAATAAAGTTGTAAAAAGTCGTTTACCCTGACTACTTTGACACAATAATAGTGAAACGCGGTAAAACCTAAGCTGAATAGATTTCACGGTAAAGTCTTTGTAAAGAAGTAAGTAACAACAGTTTGTAAAAACTAGTAGCCAAGATAACATAAATTTCTTTGCGGGGAGTAGTGTAGGGCCTTCTGAGATAAATAGGTAAGAAATTCTGTATCAACCTGTTATTTCTTAAATTGTATTCAAAATTATGGTTACATTTTAAAATAAAAATATTCTCCCTCCAGCTAAGCTAAATATTGGTTAATGTAAATGTAAATGTAAATAAACACTGGTAGTGTAATGGCTAGGATTCATAATCATTATCATTTATTGGCAAAAACATGTTTTACATAATTCTGCTTAAAATATAACACCGGGACCTTCCCCTTCGTAATGCCGACTCATTACCCAAATGTGTTGACCGTGTTTTAATTCTGAATAACAACGCATTTATTTTGTGCTGAAAAAAAAATATAAATGTTCAGTTGCTTTTCCATTTAAGTGAAATAAAAATTAAAAACTGCCAACTAACGCATCACTTCACGATATAATATGTGCTTAATATAAATTACTCATCTATGCATCTCAAATTAAATACAAACAAAAAGATACACATATTTTAAATAGTCGTGATTTTAACTAAGTACTGTTTAACTAACATCCACAAATATTTGTCCATAGAATATCTATTATTACAACGATAAGTTTACACGAATGACGGTAGTTTAATATTCTGATAATAATGGATTAAGTTTACTGCGATGCACTTTGGCTTACATTGACCGAACATGTATGTGTATAGCTGGTATTACAATAAGCCGATTTGAGTGGGTGCCGCTCACATCAAGCTTTGAATTCTTTGTAAATAAACCAATTTTGTATGCATATACAAAATCTGTTAACCATCTGACTTTCAACGTACTTTTGGACTCACCGTAGCGTTTTCCTACGAACTATGTAGCCTCGTAGCCAAACGCTACGAATTGGTTACAGTACTCGCAACTCATTAAAACTAAAACTTTATCAGATTTTCACTAAAACTATAATAATAGTTTGGAAGGATGCGTCCATTGACACTACGCTAAATAATGTATCACATCAAGTTGTCCATTGTGTTACCATTCATAACAGCTTTTTGACGTTGATACGATTTGTGTTTTTGTACTCATATGATGAAACAATCTGTATAATTATGTTGAGTATTAATTTCGGTAACGCAGTAACCGAACCGAGTTAATTCGTGACCAATTACTGCGTTACCGGTCAGTTGGTTGAAATTGACCGAAACATCGGTGGTACAATAGGCACCGTCCCTTTGGCGTACCCTGAATTAATACGATGACGTCTCAATTTATTTTGATTATACCATTATTCTGCCATGAATGAAAATAAGTTTAAATGTACACATGCACCGACGTAAAAAAATTTTTCAGGCCGTGTTTCATTATTTTTTTCGGAAGTTATGTACGAACACATTTCAGAGTATCATTTTTATATACATAAGATAAATATTATTTGTGGTACGTATAACATAGAGGAGAAAAAAAAACTCGAATATTAAGCGGCAGCCATCACAACCAGTAAATATTACAAGGAATCAGTAATAAAACTAATAACACAATATATTATATTTAGTACATTGATGATAATATTACAATATAGTCTAGGAGATAGCGGCATTTTAAAACAACTATACTTAAATAATAAACCCTGAATAAAAATTAGTTACTGAAACGAAATTAGGTTAACTCATTCATAAAAATATGTAAGTGTAACATATTTTTGATGACTTTGAAATTTTCCTAAACGTAGTAATATGTTATAGATAAGCTTATTGTACTAAACAGTTATGATTTACAAAGCTGCTTTGATTACTGCTATAGGTACATATAATACTATGTGTTTCATAAAACAGGAATGCAGCATGCCACCTTAATTACCGCCCTTGAGCAATACCTAGCCACTTACTTAACTATGATAGAATATTATACAGTATCAAATGAAAATGAAAAGATTTTTTCTTTTTATTAGAACAGACACTTTGAGCTTAACTAACGGCAAAATAATAATTAAGTAAAAAACGAGTTCGCTCTCTGCTTATATCAAAAAATACACAATTAAAATTGATTCCAGGAATACTCTATAACAATCTATAGACTTTTTCAATAATCTTTTAGTTGGTATCGGAACAAAAACATTTCGACATCGCTATCTCCCAGAAGTTTCAATAACTACCTACAATTCGTTTATCTATTTACAGTGTAAATAATCCTTATTAACCTTTTAATGTTGAAGTTACATATAGAGCCCTAAAACTGTAAGTAATAAAAACTTTTATGTAGTAAAACTTTGTGATAAGCATTATGAATTAGGGTACGGTACCCTGGTAATTTAAGTGTAAAGGTGGAGCTATACTATGAGTTTTAATTACACGGACATTTTACATTAACTCATTTCATTAAATGATATCTCAAAATTGACGTGTTTCAGCAGTTGATTAAAAATTATATGTTATACGTTTTCATATTTAATGATATTGTGCTCTAGATGAGATGTTGAAGCGTATCGTTAATGATTCATTTAACATATAATTCTGAAGAGCAAATTCTGTCAATATTAAAAATATTTGAGCAGAAAAATGATCAAATCACAGATCTTCACAAACTGTTAGCTGTTGGTAGCGCTTAACTTGGTAAAAAAGTGTGTTGACACACCACTAAAAAAATCTTGGTGACCATTGTGTGGATGTTGTAATAGGAAAGGTGTCATTTGTCAAACTCCCATAGACCCTATCTAACTTGCTAACATAATATGAGATAGTGGTCAAGCGTTGATTTATAATAAAAAATAACTCGGAAAACTATATGTAGCATTAATAAAAAAAATTAATAAATTAAAAAAATCCTGTAAGCTAAATTATCAAATATATGTCTAAAACTAAAGTAGGTATTGCACCAATTTTTCTATTTGCCTCTATGCTTAGTCACCGAGCCACGTTTAAATTTGGTCAATGACTTCCTCTCGGGTGATACCTCGTACAATGGTTAAGGAAGTTGAATTATGAATTTTCGTGTTTGTAAGCTGAGCCGGGAGAAAATGACAGATTTTTCTCATTTTTTTACATGTTTGAGCGGTCACCGAGCTTAACCTACCAACAAAACGGGAATTAACGTGATCATGGTATAGGTATTCTCGTTTCCCTAATTATATATCATGGGACGCGAGAGTTTAAAAGTTAGTTCCTTAAATATTGTACGAAGTATCGCCCGGGAGGCGATTGGTCATGTGAACCTGTTGCTGGCTTGCGGACCATAACTCACTTTGAAGTTCGGACATTCCTTCAAGAATAACCACGAAATAATTTAAAAATAGAATTGTATGCCAAGGAATGCTTGACAATTTATTTGTTAAGTTACCAGTTCCATGTACCAAATTCTCGGAAGATTTCTTACTTGTCCGTGACAAGTAAGAAATCTTCCGAGAATTTGTATTTTAATAAATACAAAATGACTCCACGATTTCAAATGAAGTTGTTTATGTAAACGGCTTAAATTTAATAAAAAAATATTACATGAACTTTAAAATTAAACAAACAGTAATAAATATCGATTTTATGTTTTTACGTACTCTAGAATGCATACAGATTAATAAATAATTGTACATAATTATTTGTTAGTGCTTCACGTGTTAATGATATGAATTGGTAAAAGTAAATTCTTAAACCAAATGTGCTGTTAATTTATAACACCTCGTTTTAAAATTACATCTTGATACATCATTTTTAGGTTAAATCAAAGCAGCATAGTGTATCCCCACCTTTATTTCTAGTTGGCCTGCGACCGATGTCTCGATAATTCACGGAATGACGTAATAATCGTAAAATTGCAAAATTTATCAGAACCGAACTCGATTAAAATTGTATTCAATTCTGGGATGCTATTATCGATGGTACATAAATTTTACCTGAAGCAAGTATATTACGTGAAATATTAAGTGATGGTTCAGTGTTATCTTTGCTTTGATTTTGTCCTTGTTGAATGTATAATAAGACTAGCCTACTGCCTTAGTATTGGGAACGATTGTTATTTCAAACATTTAAAATCTGATCCGAGAATCCCTATCTGTTGAATAAATATTAAAATTCATTTTCAGTTAAAGTATGACTTGTGTGATTTATCATGACCTCTGAACGTGAGTGAAGTGACAATATTTGTGGTCGGCGTAACTTTTCATTCTCTTCCTGTCCACACCAGACAGACTTCGTCTCCTCAGTCACTAGTCTTGTATTGTACCAAAACTTCCGAACGCGAAATTGAAATCAAAGAATTCACAATTACACGCAAACACATATCGCCCTAACATATAAATTCCTTTACACGATAAAGGAGAGTAATATGATGTGTAACTATTAATATATATTGTGCAATTTCGGGACGAAGCGTCTTCACAATAAGACCACTAACTACAATTGAGAGCGATACCCAAATATCAAAACGTTTTTCCGGGTACAATATTATTTCGGGACATGAAACTAGCGACTTTTAAGCGCCCGGGGCCTTTCATTATATTATCCTCGTATAATAAATTCTGTACCCGTTCCTATTTGGCAAACACTGTATTGTTAGATTATTACATTACTTTGAACAGCTCTCATTAAACGCTTTATCACTTTTTATACAAATTGGAGACATGTCTTTGAATAAATTGATTGTGTAATGAGTAGTAGAATCTAATTATTGTAGTATCTCACCCATCTAGCAATAGCTAAAATAGACACCGTTTGGACTATGAGCTCTTGACCTATTTTTTTTTTAATAATACTTACATTATAAATATAGAAACAATATAAGCTTTGTGCATACATAAATCAAAACAATGATATCGGAATAAACAGAAATAGTTGCTTCGTATAATTGATGTATTGTTGTTGTAAGTTACGTATTTTATATATTAATTCAGATGGTTTAGCTGAAATAAGTTTGGGTGAATCTTCAAGTGTATTCATAAAAATAAAAGTCTAGATCGTTTATAGTCATTATTGCCTATTTTTTTTTTAAATTAAAACCATACACAGACAGTTTAAGAGTTAAGTTTCATTTCTATTCAATGCTGGCTTGTCGTGAAAAATACATCCAAGGAACATTCCTAAATGTTTAATATAACCTTACGCTAGCATAACTTCAGAATATAACTCTTTCCAGGATCTCTTGTGAAACTAATCCCAAAACTATTTTCAATTACAAAATTCGTTAAAGACTGAGGCATCGGCAGCGGCAGCTTTAATTATGATAGTTATATAAATATACGTAAAATTATTTGTTTTGTTTTGAACCCTCTATTCTCTAAGAAAAAATATTTTTCACATAACAGTAAAATGAAACCTTCATTCATTTTGTAAATAGCAAATACATAAACAAAATAATACCGAAAACACAATTTGCTTACGTCATCGTGGGAATTGATGTTATGATAAAATGAACAACGTTTTATTTAACAAAATGTAATTAAAAACAAAGCCATTGTAAAGTGTCCACATGGACACTTGGAGAAATTTGTTTCGCAACGTCTGCAATGTAAGATACCTGCACACCATTTATCTCCAATGGCAATGAATTAATATTCTATCGCTATAACCGTTTTTACCCTATGGAATCAATGCCTTAAAAGATGCTGATTTAAAAGATATTTTTGATTTAGCCAGAATAAATCTATATATTATGTATGATTTCTCTTGAACTATCAAGAAGAAAAATATATAAATCTTTACGACAGTTCCAATGATCAAAAACTATTCAAGTAGTGTAGTTTTGTAATGGATTTATTCAAAATATATCATTAATAACTCTGCAAATACTTTATTTTGCTCATCCATGCTCCGTTACTATGAATGAAAGTAGGTACTTCAATGAAAATAGTCTTGTCAGTCCTATTACAATCTTCTTGACATTTAAAATGCATATCTAAATACTGAGCTTATGCGTCTTCATACATAAACTTACACATGTAATTTAAAAAAATATGACTGTAGAAAATGTAATAAAAAGTACGTACCTTGACGAAAAATAATATCTTTTAAATATCAGCCTATTGTCTGATGTATTATGCTATCAAGCAACGGAACATGTAAGTAATCTAACTTATTGACCGTTATAACATTTTCTGAAGCTAGAATAAATGAGGGTATACGATAGGGAATCGATCAAACTCATCTTATCTTGATTTATCATCTCTTAATACTCCGATTGATGTGCATGTACCGAATAAAATCGTCTTGAAATGGACTTTCAACTAGGATGAATACATTGTACAGTTAGTGTTTTTAAAACTTTGAACGAATTAAAAATCTTTTTAACAAAGGTACGTACCTAGTAGCTGGAAACGCCTTTCGCATCTCTACCAGATAACTTTTGATGAGTAGATATCAAATTAACCTACATACATTCTGAAGGTCATATATGTATAATGCGAATTACTCTTGTAGGAAATTGCAGTAATATTACTACAATATTAATCGAAAATGTGTGTTAAAATATCTCAACAGGTTTCTATTACTATCAATTCAAAGCGTTATACATACAAAGCGAGAACGTTGTGGTTTGGGGTATTGAACGCTTAGCATTCAGACTGCAATAACATAACAATATTGGTGACCGAAGGCCACCACTGCATTGAGGGGTTAAAGTCCTTGTGTGACATTGGCCATTATACCGAATACAGAACTAGGTTACAGCACTGTTCTAACAACAACAGGAATCTCTGTTAATGCATAGATAAATCTTATAAATTCATTTATGATAGCAATACATGGAGTATTATATTAACCTAACCTAACCTAAACCAATAACTAATGTCAATTATGTGAAGAAACAGTCAAAGTTAAAATAAATTAATAAGGAAAAGAAGCAAATCTCACCGAGTTCGGTGCTCTAGAATTACTTGAATTAGAGACGGAACAAAGACTTAGTCTGAAAACAACACGTACGGGTAATTCTGAATTTATCTCTTAGAACAAATACAGTAAGACTGCAAGGCGCTTTGAACTAAGTCCGTGTAATCAGTACCACCAATAATTAAACTTAGTTCGAGTGCTTTGAAATAATTAAATACTTCCAGATCACTAACATCTTGGTCTCTCAGTGACTACAGTTACTGAAAAACTGAAACATGATAGTGTAAATATAATTACGTTCAAACATTACATTACAGACATATATTAAAAAAACGTGTAAGGTTAACACACAATAATGCGCGAATTAATGCAATTGGTGTTATTTCAAAGTATGATATTCGCGTAAACAGTCAACACGATCAAATTGATATAACATACATTTTAAACTATTATATTGTAATTAACTCAATCTTAACAGTAGTCATTTCCAATTTATGAAGATCAACATGAAACTTGTCCTTCACACTTGTCTGATCAAAAATTATGATCTTCGGAATATTTGAAATATGTTTTCTAGCAACTACAGTGTTAAAACAATATCACGTTGCATTACCCTATTCTCCAATTTGGTAGTCGTACGAAAAGGAAAACAAAGCAAATCTCACCTACCTACCACGTCTGGTGCTCTAGAAATTAGTCGGATTACACCCGGAACAAAGACATCATTTGAAACACAATACATGCAGGTGGTAATTTTGAATTTCTCTCTCAACCAACCTTAACCTGTCATATGTCAGATTTTAGCCTCGCATGATAGATGTTACTTCGTTGGACAATTTGTACAGCTTATTATACTGAGGCTAGATGCAACCTGTTTGTGCAAGATTTGCGCTTGTTAGTACACGAGCCAAACGGAATTTCGATGTGATATGGTACATAGGGGGCATATATAAAGTAGGATAGTTGTGGTCGGCGTGCCCTAGCAAGACAAAATTACATTTTGGATAACAATTTTATTGTTGGACAAAATTAAATTGAAAATTGTCTTCTTGTTTGGCATAAGAACCAAATTAATACTGAAGATAATCTGACACAGATAAATATAACAGACAAAACATTTGCTCTGGTTTAATGTATCCACTATAATTAACCAATTTAACGCCTATTTTCTGGCCTCGCTAACGGTAAGGTGAATAGAGGTAGGTGAACGGTGGAATATTAAGGAACGCGTTGCAGCTTTAATGTGCCTCAGTCAAAATGTTCTATATTATTTTGCACCGAGAACACTTCGTAATATCTCTCAGCTGTAGCAAGTTATTAATCATACTGCTGGTGACGTACGCTAGATGTGTTTTCGCCTTTCGTCTTTCCACACAACAAGGTATTAAATATTAACGTGTCAAAGGGACAGTCGTTGGCAAAAGTTGTTTATCTTGTGCATCTTTCACCAAAAACAAATTGTTCTTCTGATAAGATTCTTAATGTCTTAAAATGTAATACTGATAGTATTTGCTATTTACAAACGAAAAACTAACGACTTTGAAATAAAAACTAGAAAGAAAGATTTAACGAAAGAACTTACACCAGAAAATAGTTTAAACCAAAATTAAATAGTAAACCTTCTATTTTCAATTTTCTTAGAAAACTTGGAGTGTTAGCTGAAAGTGAATGATCTTATAGATGTCAATTAACTTCACGCACTAAGAAATAGAGTTTTAAAATACATTCTTAACATTTAAGATTTTATAATACTGTAATAGATCGCACAGTCAGAATTGCCTTCAGATGTACTTTTAATGACTTGCTCGAATATTTTTATTCTTGTACGAAAAAAGTTTTTCGGACTTTAGATAAAATGAAAATTAATGGCTTCTAATCCGAGAAGTTTTGCTTTTATATGCATATATTTTCGCTGATGCTGAATTTTGCGTACTTATAGTAATCGCATAAAATTTATATTTATTAGGTCACAATATGCAATCAAAGGTTTTAATATTTCCAACAAATCGGAGATATTCTCGTGAAGACCTAAAGGATCAAAGGATTTTTATTCATTTCAAACATATTGTTTTGTTTTTTTTTAGTTAACAGTTAATAACTGGTTGGTTTGGAACGCTCTTAGGTCAAGAAAATACACAGACACAGACGGAATTTAGCTGAATTACAAAAGGTGCCAACTCAGTTTAATTACATGACTCTATCGTTAAATTTAACTGATTTGTCACCTTTTCCACAATGAAATTCATTGATTAAATATAAAACACGGTATGGTTGGAGTTATCCAGTCTTAGGTAGGCATTCATGGGCAACGTATGATGGTATTAAAGAAATTGCAAAAACGTTATTAAAAATCGCTCGAACAGACAAACAAGATTAGAAATATAATAAATATGGTTGTAACTAAGCTGATGTAAAGATGTAAGATGAATTTAAAAGCATACCAACGATCTCAAGCTTATGAGCAATATCGAACCTATAAATCGGAGAAGATATTTATCTCCTATTATTCGTATCTAAATGTTAGGTTCTGAATCGTTTAAGATAACTTATTGCTTATGCCTGTTATATAAGAATAACCAAAAGTAACCTTTTAAGATTTCATACTTTCTCGAATATAATAATAGCAAAAGCGATGAAACAAACGAACATCTATGGCATGACAAAACCTGTTTAAAACATTAAAAGAAGTTGATATTAAATTATATTTTTTTGCTTCACAACGATCTAAGAGAAGGATTTTACTCCACGCCGAAACCTTGATAACATTTTGGACAATATCTAAAACCAATCTCAAAAGCTAACGGTCATGGAAGGGGCATAAATAAACAGGCCGATTTAGAGAGTCTTAGCGCTGACAGGGGTAGCAAAGCACAAGATCAAGATAAAAAGTGATAACCACATTTCTCCAAATGCAAAACAGATCTTGGAAGTGATCCAACCAAAAAACGCAGCCGTAAATTCCCACTTAGATGACATTTTTTTAAATAGGTATAATCCAGCAAATCATCTGATATGGTCATTTATGGGCGGACAGAAATAAAATTTGACAATACATTATTTACTTGAAAATTTAGTATAAAGCGTTTCGAATCACTGTGAAATGTAGGTTGTGCAATATTTTTGTAACTAAAGAACATTGATGTGATAGAATTAGTTTTTTTTTTAAAGATACAATATTCTCATGAAAATTATGTTGTCGTACAAGATGTTCATCACTAGACAAGCAGTCTTGTTGACTTATACTTTTGGTTCTTTAACTTTGCTGAGTAGTTCAATTTTTATCATATCATAGAATATTTACCAGAAACAGCCACAGTAACTAACAAAATAAAATTACTCGACCTTACCTAATGTTTCGCTACAAATATTGCCTAAAGGATACAAATCTTTTATGTACGATACACGGGCGCGTGTGAGATATAGGCCATTAAAACGTCGTAAAGATCCCACCGAAACCGGTTCCGGTCATAAACTGTGTATGAATCTTGAACTCGACGACAACTCACTGTGAATACTTCTTCTATATATGGCTCTTCAAAGGTCAGGGTTATACTGTTGTTTCAGTTTGGTCAAGATTTTCTGAGGGTTTAAAGAAGACTGTACATTTAGTCTGTTTAAATCTGGAGATTCGGATAACGCTTCAACTTCGCTTGAAGTTAATAAATATACCGAAATTGGTAAGGAAATCGTACAATCTTGTTCTGTTTGTGTTATTGAACTGTGGGAATTTATTAACTAGATGAATAGACGAAGCATCAATATTGGCTATAATAACCGTAGCGTGGAGATGGCATTAGAATGCTAGAATTTTTAACATTAGAATTTCTGAATACTGTCAAAACTCAATGACTGTAGCTGTTATCCAAATTAGCACTTTACAAGAGTAAAACAAATTAGTACTTTACAGTCACAACGAGACACTGACCGGGTTTCCTCATAAATCGGACTAAAACGGAATCCAAATATTGTGGATTCTTTTAGAAGTAAATACAAAGTTATAACAAAACTACAAGAGCAAGAGCCATAACAATATTCCCATTACATTTTTTCTCAGAAAGCGGAAAACAGGGTTTCAGTGGGAGTAGAAAATTAATGAGCCGTGAAATTATCTGAAGACAAGTTTCGTATTAAAGGCCATATACATACTTATATTTTAAGTATACATAGGACATCAGAATAAATTTTAAAATTGGGAGTTAATATGTTTAGTTTTAGGCATTCATCTTATTGCCAACCATAAGAATTAATAAAATGGTACTTATGAATTACAAATAGTAAGTTGTTTCAAAATATGTGAAGCTTATTGTTACCTCTTTTTATTAAGAAAATACCGACTTAATGAAAGGACTTCAACTTTACGTGACCAGACGAGGCCGTACTAAGTATCAACGAGCTTTTAAACAATATGCCCATAGAACAATAGAAGTAATAACCAATAGGGTTGGAGTAACAACTTATTTAAGAAATTTTATGAAATTTTGGTATGCCTTTAAACATTCCTAACTTTGGAAATGTAAAATTCTTCTAAGTACGGCACGCAACGACTTAAATGAATAAGTGTGATAGCGAAATATTGTTTTATATATAAGGCAAAAAGTTATTTGATGATGGTCTGAAAATAAAAAAGTGGTCTAAAAAAATGAATCACGATTTATCTGAGGACCGAATGTATAGACAATCTGTCAAATATATCAATCTGTCCTCAGATAAATCAAAATTCAGGACTGAGTGACTTTCTAAAATACAGGCCTTAAACTTACAAACGTTTACATACAATTTCCGGGTTTTTTTTTTAATATGTGATAATATATTGCTTTATAATGTATATTATATCTCACAACATATAACTCACATACAAATCAAATTTTATTTAAAATCTTCAGTTTCATGAGTATATTGATCATTGGACCTTTGCCAAAGATAGAATTGTTCATCAGAATCAGTTAATTTTCTATTACAATTTCTACGCAAATGTCATTGTACATCCGTATGGAAATTCTGACTATCAGAAAAATTATTCTAGCGTGTATCAACATAGTAATTGTGACTAATAGTAAGTAGTTCAATGCGTCCAATACGCGCTGGCTATTTGTCAGCTGATAGTCACGGCTAGCATAAGCAGAAATGAAATTGAGCTCTCTGCAGCACCGCCACGTTGCATTGCAAGCGGGTTTTCTCCTGTGAACAAACAAAATTTATTATTATATTTACTGTCTCGGCTTTCATACAAGGCAGTACATGTTTACCTTTTAGTAATATGTGGACCTGTGATTTTAAAAACTAGTTCAGAATTCAATGTTAGCTTTTAGGTTATAAGAGAGACAAGGACGAGCTAAAATTAGATCAATAACAATACAATATCAATACAATAAATAATAAAATCGAGTCGAGATTAAATTGATATTGGATCTGAAAGTGATACCAAATATAATTTTATACTAAAGGCTGTGATAATTGCTTTTCAAAACTAGTTACCCATTAGATTTTTATCATTATTCTTGATATAAAACTGTGTGTGAACACATTGTGTTATAAGAACGTTTCTATATAAAACACAAAAACTAAAATGTATCATCACTCCAGAATAGTATTATCCAGTTTGCTTCTAAAAATATTACCTTCAACAATAAGTCTCATGATAATGGTTAATTAACACCACCTTAAATTAGACGTATTAGAAAGTTATGAAGCTCACTCAACAACGAAATCGCATTGAAGTCTAATTCAACTTGTTATATGTCAGGAGAAATAAGAAGATTAGAGGGTTAAACGTCAAAAACAAGTAAATTAAATGATAACAGAGAAGTAAAAAAGTGAAATCCGAAGTTTAAAGTATAAAGCAACCAGAATTGGTGCCTAATAATGCTGAAAACATACTAAGCAAGTATTATAAACACAAACGGGGGTAACGTAGTCGACGTAAGAGTTCAAAATACTATGAAAATTAAATAATGAACTAGAGAAAGCAGTTAAAATTATTTGTAAAAACCTAAATCTCAAACATTTTAACGTTTACTCTAGTTTTATCCCGTAAATCATTCGAAAGGTATAAAGGAATGAACATCAATCCATCTTTTAGAGATTCTTTTTTATGCGTATTCCACTAAGATTGATTCGAAATCTCATGAGATTAAATTGTAATACTTTTTATGAGATCTGGTTTGAATAAATTTACAAAGTATTTCCATTTTTTACTGCAAGTATTATAAAATTCATTTCATAGGAAAACCATCAGATGAAGAATAAATGTAAAAAGAAGAAGAAAAAAAAAAGCGAGTATGTTCGGGAAGAACATAATATATTTTAATTTGTCTTTAAGGAATTTGTCTGTTAATTTTGTCAACTAAATTGACTGAATCGGGCCCCTGGAAGATGAAAAGGTGACAGACTAAGTCCTGGACATGACTTGGCCACTAAAATATTAATTAATCAGTATGAAAGGTAAAGTTGATGCTCTTTAAAAATTGTTTGATAACAAACGATGTAAATGGTTTCGTTACTCATAATATTTATCTGTCCAGTAGACAGTAATATGGGCAATTGCAATATCCTACTATCTTAATAGTGGTAATCATCCTCATAATCTTGAACAGTTCTATAGAAACTTCCATTACTTCAAACTACACCTCAGCTTATAGTTTAAGTCGCATTTACATTTTAATCTTCTCATCTTGTCCCTCCACTAAGATACTTAGAATGAATTTAAAAACTAAAACGTTACTATGTTAGCATAGTAGATTTCATTTTCTACAAAAAAAGAATGCCTGTTTTGTATGATAAACGGTTTTTTACTTCACATAACGTGGATAATATCTTTTTTTTATTATGTGGTTATTGCTTCAAACACCTTTTTTTCGAAGAAAAATATATTTATTTACTTGAAGTATATCCTTATTATCTGAGAGTTTTTCGATCTTGAGGGTAGATTAGGACTGGTGATATCTGACTACAGTTACATGGATTTTGCCAAGCTTACAAAATATTGTGCCTTTTTCTGGGATTTTTGGTGTTTTTTTTTGTGAAAGGCACTATATTATTATGGCTTTCGCCGCTGGGCTGATGGTAAACTATCAGTTCCAGGAATGAGAGTCGCCATTGAAATAGTTTCCATACAAATAAATAATAGTAAATGATATAATAATTATGTTTATAAATAAATAACTACACGCTTTGATATCATAATGGCCATATGACACTGATATACTTCACCAACAGAATTATATTTGCTTCGTGATTTGCTTTTGTATTACCTTCAACATTGTGTAGGGAGCTAAAATACAAATCACTTTAGCGATAAATCTACCTATTGTAATATTATAGGTGTTAGTTTCTTGCAGTAAAATATTATATTGTCAATAAAGTTTATCTATACTATTATATAATTGTAAAGTAGTCGTGTCTGTACATTGGAGATATTTAAAAAAAAATACTTGGAGTATGTTATATTAACGATACTAAACACGAAAATATTTTTTTTTGAAATCTTGTCTGTTTGTCTGTTTGTCTGTTTGTCTGTTTGTTCGCGATGGACGCAAAAACTACTGAACGGATTTCGATGCGGTTTTTTTTGTTAGAAAGGGCTTGCTCCAACTTAAAATCTTACGTTTGTTTGATCACAATCGGTTGAGTAGAACCAGAGATGTGAGCAATAATGTTGCTTTTTTACGTGAGATTATTTTTGTGGTATATTTTTTATAGCTTATCATATATAAGCAACTATGTAAATAAATAGACTTTATTTTTACATACACAATTGTGTATACAGATTCGTATTTAATCAATAAATTAAAATTTGAGATTTTATTATTTAGTTACAAAAATACAACTAGATGGCGATCACGCATTTTTAAACAAGGTATGGTTTCGTTCACAACAGAGGTATATAAGAAAATACATTTTTTAATTCTATAATTTAGTTACATCAATTACATCAATACAACTAGATGGCGATCACGCAGTTTTGAACAAGATATAGTTTCGTGCACAATAGAATATATAAGAGCTATCATTTCGATTCCTAAAAAATGTTTCTAATTTTCACAATTTCATTTAATATCCTGAGTCTTCTTCTTCATCCTAGCAAGCATTAATCGCAGTCGCATCCGAAGCTTTTTACCTTCAAGGCGAGGATCCGCTTTTACCAGTCTAACTGCGAATTTGGCTGAACCTTTGAAATTTCCCGTGAGTCGACTACCATCTGACCTCCACAACCCGCACAGGCGATATCGAAGCATTGCATCTGGACCAGTTGTTGGACTTTTGAGGGCTTCAACTACCCGTAACGACTGCCATACAAATAGCTGTTCGTATGGCAACTGAGACCGACGGCTTAACGTGATTTCCGAGGCACGACCAGACCAATGCAAATATCCATATTCATGCATACAAATATTTGCACTGAGCGGGAATCGAACACGCACATCCTGCGTAGCAGCCGCGTTCAGTACCGCTAAGCCACAGAGACGGTCGACCCTTAACATCCTGCGTAATTCATACTAATATCATAACATAGCGAGTCTGAAACTCTGTATGAAAGTTGTTAGACTGTGCTAACATTATAAATGTAAAAGGAACCCTGTCTATCTGTCCGTTGCCTTTCACGCTTTAAACGCTGAACTGAACCGATGTTGATGAAATTTGATTAGAGTTTAAGAAAGGACATGGGCTAACCTTTATAGCCAATAAATAAAATGTTAACGAGTTAAACCGATTAAGGACTAAGAGAACAAAGAAGAGGCACTGAACAAAAGTAACTGGTATTACAGCTGTTCTGGTAGAAGTCGGTGCATAGCCCGAGAAACCATATATAAATTAATTACATCATAGTACTTCAGGCACATTAAACAATGTTGGCACCGACTTCTCACAGTGTTTCTTGAAGTCGGTTTAACTTTATTATTATAATTTTATTTATTTTACCTTTATAGTGTGTAAGTATCTAACCGATTCATCGTTCATCATTTGCTTAGTTTGTTATTTGTTTTTACTATCAGTTTAACATCATGATTTTAGAGGCAAATAATCAAATTATGTAAAAGCAATAGAAACAGCATCTTTGCCTACATTTTGAGGATTTCCCTAGATTTCTAGATTCTTACTCTCTGAATCCCGCCATCAGATTCTGACTCCCTTTGCCAGGCACCGCCCTTTCCTTTCCAACCAAAAAAAAATATAAAAATCCGTTTCGCAAATTATGGCCTTAACATATAACGGTTCTTCGCCTATTTAGTTCCCATAGTAGTAGAATTCTGAGAAATCCTGATACATGAATTCATATTTTGTGGTAGTGGCGATGGGTCCCTATAACTCAATTCCTACCGGCTTCCCTTTGCATAGATGGTAGAGACGTAGTTTGTAGATGTAGTTTATCGAATTAATAATTCGATAAACTACATCGAGGTAAGAACATTCTTCCACCGACTTCCATTTAGAAAATTTTCACCCTTTGCCAATCTTCTTCATCCTAGCGTCAATCCCAGTCGCATCCGAAGCTTTACAATTGGAGTCTAGGGTCAGCTTTTTACCAGTCTAACTGCGGATTTGGCAAAACTACGATATTTTCTGTGAAGCGACTACCACCTGACCTCCACAACCCAAAGGTGATATAGAAGCATTGCAGCTAGACCAGTTGTTGGATTTTTGAGGGCCTCAACTACCCGTAACGACTGCCATAGATGTCTGTATGACAACCGGGACCGACGACGTCTTAACGTGCTCTCCGAGGCATGATCAGACCAATGCAAATACCCATATTCATGCATACAAATATTTGCACTGAGCGGGGATTGAACCCGCGCCTCCTGCGTAGCAACCGCGTTCACACACTTTGCCACTGTAATGGTTTTACTGGGGAACATTCTCCCTACCAGAGCCACTGAGAAAACGTACTTAAGGCTGATAAATGTAATTGCACTAATTTACTCAATGTAAATTGATTAATATGCACGCGCTGTAAAGTGTTATTATTAAGTTGTATTTTATCAATTGTTACAAAACTGTAATTTTAATAGAAAGCGCCTAGACATTCATTTTTTGAAAACGAAACAACATGATTGATACCACAAACAAAGTAGGCGCTTTTACCTGTAATTTTGAAGTTTTCTCTCAGGTTATTTCATTTATTCATTAATTATTAGTACGTTACATTTTAGGCATACAAATACTATAAGTTACATAAATATTTTGTCACAGTTATACCAAAGACATAGAATATGTCCGCATCTGGATTATTTTTCAAAAAGGCATTCAGGTATTGCACAGCTCTGTAAGTAGGGCTACTCTATACCAAAAAACGCCAAGCTGGTGGACAAGTCCAGAGCTAATGCTGTCGCCGTCCAGCGCCACGCGTGTACCTGTCCGGCACATAGAAGTGGATACATTCACGACCCGAAGGGTTGTCCACTTTAAAATTTAAATGTTATTATTTATAGTACATGACGTGCGCTAACTCCAGCCTAAGTCGTAATGTATCAAGACCGACCATCCCTGATACGAAGATGGACGGGTAAATAAATGGATATGATCTCGGCATCAGATACCGGACTTCTTCGATATGGGATCCTTCTGAAAGTATACGCTATCCAACACCCTTAATAATTACAAAATTCCGTTTATCATTCAACGAATTGCGAACTTCCTTTTGAGTGAATATTCATCAATGAATAAATCCTGATGAAATAGATAGACCCATAAGAGCTTGGCAAAAGGAATAGTGGAGTAGAAAAGAGAGACAACTGGGAAGAAACAAGGTTAGGGGCAGAGATGGGAGCAGAGAGTAGAATAGAAATGCAAGTTAGAAAGTCGAGTAGAGTGGCGAGTGGATAGGCAAGTTTTTTAAATGTTTTCTTAATGTTCTTGATGCTAGACAAAATAAACGTGTACATTCGTTCATATTTAGTCTTAAGCAATCAATCTTCGTATTTTGACATTTCAAAATGCTGCAATGGAGTTTGTTGCTCCACTAGCGCCTAAGAAGCGGTGGTAAATTTAGTTTTAAGCGGAATTTGACGGCAAAAGATGTAATCACGTTGCACAATTTTGCGAAATAAAGAATTTGAATTTGTAGTAGGGAGTCGAGTAGAAAGGCTACTAGAGAAGTGAATGGGAGGCAGGTGGAGAGGCGAGTAGAGAATCCAGTACAGAGTTGAGTAGAGACGAGTAGAGAGTGAAACAGGGATGATTATAGAGGCAAGTAGAAATTCGAGTAAAGAGTCAAATAGAGAGGCGAGAAGAGTATCTATTAAGCTCTCAATGCTCGACTCTGCGCTAAAATTTACGACACTACGCGATAAGCGACATCCACGCGGGCGAAGCCGCGGGCAACAGCTAGTTATAAATACAAGTACAAGAATAAACACTGTTATATATTTTCTGCCCCTAAAAATATTTTAACCTTGTACTTGAAACCTATCTTGGACTAAAATAAGTGAAATTCTACCTTAATATGGGACAGCCAAGAAATGAATTATCTTAGCGGAGCCTGACTTCTTTTACCTACATAAGAAGGGTGTGCTCAAGGTACGGTTGAATAGGTATCCCTGTCATTGCTCTTCACGTAAGCCTCTTGAACATCAGTTTTTTATCGTCCTATTTGAATCCTAAGTTAGTGGTGATTTCTCTGAATTTTTTACTCTTATGAATTTCTTTTGCTGTAAAGGGAAATTAAGAAAGTATGGCTGATAAAGTCGCATCTCCAGATTTTATATCCACACATTGCTACCTATACAGAAATAAATGAGGAAGACGAGAAGAAACAGGCCATGATTATCTAAACGCCACAAAAGCTTGCAGTTTGGAGCCCGGGATCCAATCGCCTACTCCTCTATATCTTATGAATTGATGTATAAATTAAAAAATTCTAGCACCACAGTGTAACACCGAAGCAAAGAAATAGATGTAAGGTAAGGAATGTAATCAATAGAATAATTCTTAAAGCAAGGATTAAGGAAAAGGGTGATATTGCGCTGGCTGGTCCCAACGATCCATTTTTGCATATGTCTGTCAAGTTAGATTGGAGCGTGTTGTGAAAAGCATCTATCGAGACAGTCAGTGCACGGCCCAATGGTTTAAGATCAACAGCATCTGGAATTTTGGCCCGTATGTTCTAGACTTCACCTAAGTTTCTTATCATCCAGAGAGGTGCAGTCTGTTGATGAACTTCATATAAAAACTCCTTACCTCTCAGCACATGGACAGATACCGCAGAAGTTGCGACATCTGCGAGAGAGCACGTGTAATTGCCAGAATCTTTTCGGTTTGCGTTCGCTATGTAGAGCCGTGATAGAGCGCCGTTTGATGTTGCTTCTGTCTTGACGCTGATGACAAAAAGAATATTTAGAATACATCGAGATTGAAAACCTTGATAGAGCGGCATGTAGTGGTGGCACATGTGACTGCTCTCCATGAGACTTCAAAAAATACTTTACCTGAAATCTTTATTACAATTTTTTTATTGGAGATGTTAAAAAATATTCAGAAGTTTGATCTCAATCATACGCATCATCTAGATATAGGTCTAAATGATGCATATAATTGAGGTAACTCATGCTAAATATATATTATGTCTTGTAGTCATTATTCTCGTCCTCATAACGTTTTGCCAGTTGCATTCAAGGTTTGCACTTTTGAGCATGGAGTTATCTAATTATTTTAGATTGGTATATTAGCTTTTCCGGCAGCGACTGCACGAAATCGTTTCGATGCCTTATCTGTTATTTAATAGATGCAATCACTAGTAGGTAAAGTTGGCCTCAAGTTGATTTACACATTTTTTATTGCCGTTTTGATCAAAATATAAAAAAAGATTTGTAAAATTCATTTATTTATATTTATAAACATGCCAGAGATATCTTCAGTGTTACAATTGTGAGTTAAAAGAAACATTCGAATAGAAAGTACTGGTTTATAAGCATGAATGATCGTATTTAGAAGAGCATAGATATCTATCTAATATTATAAATGGGAAAGTGTAGGTGTGTGTCTGTTTGTCCGTCTTTCACGCAAAAACCACTAAAACGCTTTTGATGAAACTTGGTATAGGGGTAGATTAGACCTTGAGAAAGTACATAAGGGATGTTCGGTGGCGATAACCGACATTCCCGCGGGTAGAGCCGCGGGCAAAAGCTACTTAGTTATAGATTTAAAACTCAACTTGCAAACGGGTTCATGTGGAATGTTGATGATCCTATGAAATAACGGTTTCTCTTGCAGAAAAGCCTTCACTCGTATTATTTCAAAATTTTTTTTAAATTGTACATAATATAACTGTATTTACATGCTTCTACATTTTTCACCAAACTTTTAAATCAGTGCGCTGGAATTTGACCCTTGAAATTGAAATAATAGAGTATATGTAACGTCTTTTCAAAAATTATGGTATAGGTACAAGTATTTCTAATATTATCAACGTAAAACATTGTTAAGATGTTTGTTATTCAATGACTTTCTACCCTAATCTGTCTGATTTCAAACAGAGATAGATTACTTCTCATTGATATACCTTAATGCCACACTGCTTTCCTTTATCTGTTTTTTCCCCCTGTTAAGCTCTTCTCTCCTGCATATTGTTAAACATTATATACAAACTTCCTTGAAAGAAATTTGATTCTTAATATTCACGAATCTCACCGAGTAAAGAAAGTTACACATTTTACCTATTAATTCAATAAGTTATAGAAAACCTTCAATGTTATTAACCCAGTTACTTATATTTTAACACTAGCTGTTGCCCGCGGCTTCGCCCGCGTGGATGTCGCTTATCGCGTAGTGTCGTAAATTTTAGCGCAGAGTCGAGCATTGAGAGCTTAATAGATACTCTTCTCGCCTCTCTATTTGACTCTTTACTCGACTTTCTACTTGCCTCTATAATCATCCCTGTTTCACTCTCTACTCGTCTCTACTCAACTCTGTACTGGATTCTCTACTCGCCTCTCCACCTGCCTCCCATTCACTTCTCTAGTAGCCTTTCTACTCGACTCCCTACTACAAATTCAAATTCTTTATTTCGCAAAATTGTGCAACGTGATTACATCTTTTGCCGTCAAATTCCGCTTAAAACTAAATTTACCACCGCTTCTTAGGCGCTAGTGGAGCAACAAACTCCATTGCAGCATTTTGAAATGTCAAAATATGAAGATTGATTGCTTAAGACTAAATATAAACGAATGTACACATTTGTCTAGCATCAAGAACATTAAAAAAAACATTTAAAAAACTTGCCTATCCACTCGCCACTCTACTCGACTTTCTAACTTGCATTTCTATTCTACTCTCTGCTCCCATCTCTGCCCCTAACCTTGTTTCTTCCCAGTTGTCTCTCTATTCTACTCCACTATTCCTTTTGCCAAGCTCTTATGGGTCTATCTATTTCATCAGGATTTATTCATTGATGAATTTTCACTCAAAAGGAAGTTCGCAATTCGTTGAATGATAAACGGAATTTTGTAATTATTAAGGGTGTTGGATAGCGTATACTTTCAGAAGGATCCCATATCGAAGAAGTCCGGTATCTGATGCCGAGATCATATCCATTTATTTACCCGTCCATCTTCGTATCAGGGATGGTCGGTCTTGATACATTACGACTTAGGCTGGAGTTAGCGCACGTCATGTACTATAAATAATAGCATATAATAACATTTAAATTTTAAAGTGGACAACCCTTCGGGTCGTGAATGTATCCACTTCTATGTGCCGGACAGGTACACGCGTGGCGCTGGACGGCGACAGCATTAGCTCTGGACTTGTCCACCAGCTTGGCGTTTTTTGGTATAGAGTAGCCCTACTTACAGAGCTGTGCAATACCTGAATGCCTTTTTGAAAAATAATCCAGATGCGGACATATTCTATGTCTTTGGTATAACTGTGACAAAATATTTATGTAACTTATAGTATTTGTATGCCTAAAATGTAACGTACTAATAATTAATGAATAAATGAAATAACCTGAGAGAAAACTTCAAAATTACAGGAAAAAGCGCCTACTTTGTTTGTGGTAGCAATCATGTTGTTTCGTTTTCAAAAAATGAATGTCTAGGCGCTTTCTATTAAAATTACAGTTTTGTAACAATTGATAAAATACAACTTAATAATAACACTTTACAGCGCGTGCATATTAATCAATTTACATTGAGTAAATTAGTGCAATTACATTTATCAGCCTTAAGTACGTTTTCTCAGTGGCTCTGGTAGGGAGAATGTTCCCCAGTAAAACCATTACAGTGGCAAAGTGTGTGAACGCGGTTGCTACGCAGGAGGCGCGGGTTCAATCCCCGCTCAGTGCAAATATTTGTATGCATGAATATGGGTATTTGCATTGGTCTGATCATGCCTCGGAGAGCACGTTAAGACGTCGTCGGTCCCGGTTGTCATACAGACATCTATGGCAGTCGTTACGGGTAGTTGAGGCCCTCAAAAATCCAACAACTGGTCTAGCTGCAATGCTTCTATATCACCTTTGGGTTGTGGAGGTCAGGTGGTAGTCGCTTCACAGAAAATATCGTAGTTTTGCCAAATCCGCAGTTAGACTGGTAAAAAGCTGACCCTAGACTCCAATTGTAAAGCTTCGGATGCGACTGGGATTGACGCTAGGATGAAGAAGATTGGCAAAGGGTGAAAATTTTCTAAATGGAAGTCGGTGGAAGAATGTTCTTACCTCGATGTAGTTTATCGAATTAATACGTCTCTACCATCTATGCAAAGGGAAGCCGGTAGGAATTGAGTTATAGGGACCCATCGCCACTACCACAAAATATGAATTCATGTATCAGGATTTCTCAGAATTCTACTACTATGGGAACTAAATAGGCGAAGAACCGTTATATGTTAAGGCCATAATTTGCGAAACGGATTTTTATTTATTTTTTTGGTTGGAAAGGAAAGGGCGGTGCCTGGCAAAGGGAGTCAGAATCTGATGGCGGGATTCAGAGAGTAAGAATCTAGAAATCTAGGGAAATCCTCAAAATGTAGGCAAAGATGCTGTTTCTATTGCTTTTACATAATTTGATTATTTGCCTCTAAAATCATGATGTTAAACTGATAGTAAAAACAAATAACAAACTAAGCAAATGATGAACGATGAATCGGTTAGATACTTACACACTATAAAGGTAAAATAAATAAAATTATAATAATAAAGTTAAACCGACTTCAAGAAACACTGTGAGAAGTCGGTGCCAACATTGTTTAATGTGCCTGAAGTACTATGATGTAATTAATTTATATATGGTTTCTCGGGCTATGCACCGACTTCTACCAGAACAGCTGTAATACCAGTTACTTTTGTTCAGTGCCTCTTCTTTGTTCTCTTAGTCCTTAATCGGTTTAACTCGTTAACATTTTATTTATTGGCTATAAAGGTTAGCCCATGTCCTTTCTTAAACTCTAATCAAATTTCATCAACATCGGTTCAGTTCAGCGTTTAAAGCGTGAAAGGCAACGGACAGATAGACAGGGTTCCTTTTACATTTATAATGTTAGCACAGTCTAACAACTTTCATACAGAGTTTCAGACTCGCTATGTTATGATATTAGTATGAATTACGCAGGATGTTAAGGGTCGACCGCCTCTGTGGCTTAGCGGTACTGAACGCGGCTGCTACGCAGGATGTGCGTGTTCGATTCCCGCTCAGTGCAAATATTTGTATGCATGAATATGGATATTTGCATTGGTCTGGTCGTGCCTCGGAAATCACGTTAAGCCGTCGGTCTCAGTTGCCATACGAACAGCTATTTGTATGGCAGTCGTTACGGGTAGTTGAAGCCCTCAAAAGTCCAACAACTGGTCCAGATGCAATGCTTCGATATCGCCTGTGTGGGTTGTGGAGGTCAGATGGTAGTCGACTCACGGGAAATTTCAAAGGTTCAGCCAAATTCGCAGTTAGACTGGTAAAAGCGGATCCTCGCCTTGAAGGTAAAAAGCTACGGATGCGACTGCGATTAATGCTTGCTAGGATGAAGAAGAAGACTCAGGATATTAAATGAAATTGTGAAAATTAGAAACATTTTTTAGAAATCGAAATGATAGCTCTTATATATTCTATTGTGCACGAAACTATATCTTGTTCAAAACTGCGTGATCGCCATCTAGTTGTATTGATGTAATTGATGTAACTAAATTATAGAATTAAAAAATGTATTTTCTTATATACCTCTGTTGTGAACGAAACCATACCTTGTTTAAAAATGCGTGATCGCCATCTAGTTGTATTTTTGTAACTAAATAATAAAATCTCAAATTTTAATTTATTGATTAAATACGAATCTGTATACACAATTGTGTATGTAAAAATAAAGTCTATTTATTTACATAGTTGCTTATATATGATAAGCTATAAAAAATATACCACAAAAATAATCTCACGTAAAAAAGCAACATTATTGCTCACATCTCTGGTTCTACTCAACCGATTGTGATCAAACAAACGTAAGATTTTAAGTTGGAGCAAGCCCTTTCTAACAAAAAAAACCGCATCGAAATCCGTTCAGTAGTTTTTGCGTCCATCGCGAACAAACAGACAAACAGACAAACAGACAAACAGACAAGATTAAAAAAAAATATATTTTCGTGTTCAGTATCGTTAATATAACATACTCCAAGTATTTTTTTTTAAATATCTCCAATGTACAGACACGACTACTTTACAATTATATAATAGTATAGATTGGCAGACAGCAGACAGGCTGATAAAATATTCTGCTGTTCCTGGCACACAGTATTTCAATATTCAAAAAATGGCAATCAATCTAAAGAGAAACAAATAAAACATCTTAGACATTATTCTCATCTTACATTATTTTTTCTTGGAATATCTGAGCCATTAGCAAATTAAATTTTCATTAAATGATATATTTGTTCCAAAAACTGAAGACCAACAAAATACAAACAAATATAAATTTAAGAGGCTGCTAAAGGATTTTTTGCTAGAGAATGTGGGAGTAAATAAAATATAATTAAATATCCCTCCCGCTCTGGCTCGTTCTTGGGGCAAAGGATGGCCATTGCGATTCAACGAGGTAACGCGGCCAGCATCGTGGGCACCTTTGCGCCGGGAACGACACGGGGTGAGTTTGTTTGTGTAGTTGTATCATATTTAATATTTTCATCAACAACTGAACTAATACATACTAATAATAAATCATATACTAAGGCCCGTTTTCCAGATCAACATTAAGTTTTTAATCGACTCTCACAATGACATTAGAACTGTCATCTAGAATACAATCTGTCGTCAGATCCATACTAATATTATAAGTGGGTATATGGGTGTGTGTGTATCTGTTTGTCCGTCTTTCACGCCTAAACCACTGAACCGATTTTGATGAAATTTGGTATAGGGGTGGATTAGACTTTAAGAAAGGACAGGCTATGTTTGGTCGCGATAACCGACATCCACGCGGGCGGACCCGCGTGTAAAAGTATCACGTACGTATTGCACGAAAACAAATTTGACGCCGCTGTGACATAAGTAAGCATGACGCTTCTAGTGACGTTTTTATTTTTAAGTTATGATAAATAATTAGGTATTACGCGACATGAATATGTTTTGTGCCTAGTCGTATAACTTTAAAAAGAAAATAGGTATAGTCATTTGTATCACTCCCTTTTACCCACCACTACGTTGAACAGCTTATGGGGCTAACTCTCCAATCCCAAGGTTTTCTAGGTAAGTAAATGAAAGTAGTGATATTGTAGTTATTCATGCAGACTTGCTATTCAAGTTTCGATCCACATTATTAGAATAATAAAGATTGTTAAATTGTTTCATTTCCGTGACGATCCATTTTATTTTAATAAAAAATCTCATGTGTAGTCTACATACTTTTGTGACAAAAATGTAAAAGAAAAAAAAATCAGTACCTAGTTAAATTTAGCATGCAGTTTTTACTTATAATTATTTTTCATACTCGATTTTATATTCAACTTAATGTATTTTCTGTAGCTTGTAACTGTGTGAATAAATGTTAGTAAATCTTAATAAATAAGTTCACAAACTATCTGAGACAACTCTGTTATCATACTTCTTAAATACCGATACGTGCCGTGATTACACTTCATAAGAGCCATAAACGTTGTCTACAAGATAATTACATCAACCACACAGTACTCAAGACTCGCATTACATCACAGATTTGAAGCTTAATATGTTCTCCAAATCCCTGTGAGTATTTAGGCGCAGAGTAGCGGAGTATGTCAACGTGAAATAGCAAACCTAATTATTGGGAATTGGTTTAGGCGCAGCGGAGCGGTGTAAAAATCTTTTATGGCACACTTTGTACATTTTCTTTCGTGTCTTATATTTTCATTCAGACTTTTTAACTATTATTAAATGTTAAAGTTAGTTTAGTGCGCTTTTAAGTTTCAACTACTCTTACCGATGATAAGACACAGGTAAAAAAAAACATTACGGCAATACGGACACTCATATAAGTACTTGTGCTAATTATATAAGTTGTTTACAACAAAACAGTTCCCAGGTGAGGCGAGAATGAAATTATGAATTTCGAATTTGGAGCAGTACGCAGAAAATAGAATGAATAACTTAATGTATTTTGCTATCTATATAAACCTAGCATTCCTTTTTTAATGTCGTCAGTATGACAGCAACAAAAAGTTAACCGTCGGGTTATTTTCATTCGCAACACCAAATTTTTATTACCCACAATCATTGCAGTAACATAAATATAGAAATCATTGCTTACATCGCATATTAACTTTGATCAACTCGGCTTCGTTCATCTACAATGACAGCCTTGCGTCATAATGAATATTGTCTTGCCACTTACATCTGTCAATCTGTGTACCCTGTCAATTAGAAGAGTTATTCAGTAATTGATTAAATTTCTGTGTTTGATATGTGTCTGAATATTGAAGTAGATAGTTTCATTATTAACGGAAAAATATATATTAATTTATATCTAATAAAATGTCAAATTTTTATTTTACAATACTAGATACTAGCGGCCCGGGTCCCGACTTTGTCAGATAATAAATTCGTAGAAAGTCCTACTATCGTGTTGTAAGGACACCTCTAACCTGGGTTTGTATATCGTGTCAATTTCGTTTGTATACCGTTTAACTTCAATCTATGCAGAATTCTTTGATTCTTAATAACTTTTATATATAAGTAGATATTATTTGTACCTTTATAAACTTCACTATTTTACATTGTTTACCAATAGAAAATGATTGTTAGAAATTATTTGATATGTTTAGTAATACAAGTTATACATAAATACTCAATTCTGTAAGGGCAGAGTATAAAAATATGTAGCAGAAAAATATAACGTAAATATTTAATAATTAATTTACTACCACGCCATAAACAGGAACAGATTTGGCGCAAAACCACTAAAGGGTTGCAAGAGTAAAATACGTTTAGAAAGGGTCGACGGGAAATTTAACCCAAACAATAGTTTTCTAAGTATTTTCATTGTCTTAAATGCTGAGTGTTATTTCATAGAATTATGTTGTGTTTTGTGTTGTTTCAGGGAGGGATAAGTACCTTTTGATTTGTATTATAATTAACCCAGGAGCCTGTAGAGGGCTTGTTCCCTTTAGAACTGATAAATGTTCGCGACCGAGCTATGGTTAAAGTTACTTATAAGTGTAATTGACTGCCTGTCTTCGTGGTGGAATAGTAATGAGTGTCAAAAGCCTGTGGTATCGGGGATAGAAAAGTGGTATCAGGCAGAATGGATGTCAGAAACAGAATAACAGGGGACGTGTTTGTTAGATGGTAATTTGGAACAGGCTCGTTTCCTATAATATAGCAACAGAAATATGCGCATATACCACCTAATACTATTTGAGCGGTAATAGCTATATCTCATGAAAATACACCGCTAAAAAGCCTATAACACTATGCCAGGACCGCTTACCAATATTGTTACAGCTTTGTTGAGTATGCTTCGCGTAAGTGCATAAGTTGACGAAGTCCCATAAAATACGATCAAAATGGTCATTGAGTTTTATTTTTCGATTAGAATTTTAAGACATATCCAAGACGACCAGAAATATAGTCCGATGAGCATTAACAAAATGCTAAGTTCAAGTCAAACTAAAACAATGAAACGCTGTGGTAAATCTGTGGGTAAATTCTAGTGCAGTTCTCAGTTCATTTGTTTCTAATCATTCGGTTAAAGATTAAGAAACCATCTTTTGTGAAATGCGTTATCTTTTTGAAGTCAAAACTTCTTTAGCGGCGTTGGATGGGTAAAAAGTATTAAACTCGCGTCAGGATCGCTTGACCTTTGAACCGTAACGTCATACAACATTAGCAAAAGATTGTTTATTTTGTCAGGTACATTATGAAGCTTCGTAGCTGAGCCGTAAGCGCTTCGACTGTAAGTCCTTATGGTTTCAGATAGTACCGGGTTCGACCCTGGGCTTCTGACACATTTTGTGATTATTTTTTCCTTTTTGTAATTTATTACTTTTTGTGATTATTTTTTCTTTTTGTAATCCATTAATTTCTTCTGTCAGAAAATTTGTGATAGGTTCTATGATTGGCGCTATATTATAGGTATAGTATGGTATGGTATGTTCTTTTTATCTTTTTCTCTGTATATAACGAAGAAAGAAAGAAAGAATAAGTTTTCACTTCTGCCGGCACTCCCGAAGTGCAACCCGTCTTTTTTTTTCCTTCCCATTTCTTACATAATGTAAACAAGATTTTCTAATAAATGCTATTATCCTGATTAAGGTGCACTTTTTATCGTACATTTCGTTACGGTACGGTACAGTTAGTGTTACGAGCCAAAAATACTAATTTGAATTTGTAACGAATAGGTACAGGCTGCTATCTGCTATTCGAAATTACTTTCTAAATTCTGGAATAAGATAGCGTCAGTTTATTCACGATCCAGTTAATAATAGAAACACTTTCAAAGGGAAGTTCCCCGCCGAGTTTAATTAAAATGTTTAGTCAAGCGAGTTGCTGAATCCATAGCGCGAACCCATAACAATAGCCAACTTGCAACTATGTTGTAGGGTCCCTTTGGAAACAAGTGGATACTTTAATAGTATTATAGCATTCATATGCATACATATGCTTGCATCTATTTGTGTAGCCCCGGAGCAATACGAATTGTAATGAGACAAAAGAAGTAAAAATAAGAAGGATGTATTTTAAAAAAATCGAGTTGCGAGATTTGACCCGAACAATTGAGATTTGAGCCGTGAAAGCCTGAAGACTTATAAACCGAACAAATTATATAGATACACTAGCTGAGCCCACCCGACTTTGCTCGTGTCACATTTTAAAAACCCGTATCACCGCTTATAACTACATATGTGCCCGCAATCTATTCATTTTTCGAATAATGTATGGGAATTTGACAGATTTGTTAATATTTATGGTTACTGCTCCACTTCCTTAAGTAGTAGCTTGATGATATTCATTTTATAACCTTTCTCGATAAATTAGCTATTCAACACAAATTCAATTCCAACCAGTAGTTCCTGACATTTGCGCCATCAACCAACCAAACAAACTCTTCAGAAGTATAGATTGCAAGTTAAATAAAAGCTTTTAAAAGAAAACATAACAAGAGTTTGTCTACAAGAATGCAAGCCTGCATTTCTATAACTCAGATTCGTTGCTGGCATGTTCGACTTTGGGTAGGTATGTATAGCAAAGTGCTTTTCAAATAGAATGGAATATAGGCACTTCATGAATAAATAAAAATAATTTTTAATTGCACAAAACACAGAAAATAGAACAATTATTCAGTAAAAACAATAAGAGAGTTGCTGAACAAAGGTGAGCTAATACTATTGGTTTTCATAGTTAAACTAGTTGTATTCAACGTTGGAAAAAAAAAGAAAACTCTGTTCCCTCAACTAGGTAAACATGTACTATAAGGAAAAGAAGAATGAAACTTTGGCATTATACAGACTACAGATTACACTTAACACTTTACACCAAGGCCCACAAAATAAAGTAGGGTAGTAGTTTTATCTCTGACTATCCTTCTGAGAATATCCAAGCGCAAGTATAATAAAAAAAAATACAACGACGTAGTCTCTGTAAGAATCGGAATAAAGTGTGTACACTTCATTTCACACGGAATAAAAGCAAAAGGAAAAGCTGTGGCGGCAGCTGGACATAATGACGTCGCCAGTCGTAAACGTCTGAAGGAAATTACTGGAGTGCTAGCAGATGGACGGAGGACTGACAATCTGACGCAGTGCTATGGGACGCATTCTATGTACACTCAATTGCAAAAGTATCTTTACAAATTCAATTTATCTCTTACAACTTTCATAATATGAAAAACATAAGCTCATAATTATGTATTGAGTTGGTGATCACGGGATAAAAAAAAAATTACAAAAAATATTGGTACATAAATTACAATGTAAAAGAGGTTTTGTAAATATTTTATTGATAATCAACTTTTGTCGTGGACTGTACGTAATTATTTCTGCTATGTACTAACATTTTTTGCACAGTAATTATCATCTGATTTTCTCATTAATAGTATTTTGTGGGACTGTGTCTAATAGAATTCGGGTAATACTTTCTGAAATTTGCTTAAATGTGAATTTATATTTTTTATTTATTTGTTGGTTTCTGTTAAGCGTGCAAAAAGTATCTTCATTTGTGAGCAGTGACAATCTGACACAGTGCTTTGGAATGCATTCCATTTACTCACTAACTACTATTACTCCTATTTTTATTATAAACTATTCATGAGATGACTGACCGTACTAAATGTATACACAATTGCCGAAATTCATTCACTTTTCATTTATACGGGAGTCTACATCTGCTTTATACAAGTACATATTATGTATCGTATAGTTGAATTTTATATTTGTTGAGTTGTTCGCTATCCATTCATAAAGAACTTTTGGTATATCTTTCTTTGAGAAGGTCTTGCGTTTTCTCGCCAGATTCCGTTGACGAGTGAATATGATCATAAACTACTAGTACGGGATAATATATAAAATCCATACTAATATTATAAATGCGAAAGTAACTCTGTCTGTCTGTCTGTCTGTCTGTCTGTCTGTCTGTCTGTCTGTCTGTATGTTACGCTTTCACGCCTAAACCACTGAACCGATCTTGATGAAATTTGGTACAGAGGTATATTAGAGCTTGAGAACGGACATAGGCTACCTTTTATCACGCGAAAGGGGGTTTAAGGGGGGGAAATAGGGGATGAAAGTTTTTATGAAAGTTTGTAATTTCTGAAGATATTTTAATGAAATTTGGTACAGAGGTAGATTAGAGCTTGGGAACGGACATAGGCTACCTTTTATCGCGAAAAGGGGGGTAGAAGGGGGGGGGGGACTAGGGCCTTGGGATGAAAGTTTGTCATTTTTGTAGATTTCTTGATGAAATTTGGTACAGAGATAGTTTAGATCTTGGAAACGGATATAGGCTACCATTTATCGCGAAAAGGGGCGTAGAAGGGGGCGGATTAGGGCCTTCGTATGAAAGTTTGTCATTTTTGAAGATTTCCTGATGAAATTTGGTACAGAGATAGTTCAGAGCTTAGGAACGGACATAGGCTACCTCTTATCGCGATAAGGGGGGTAGAAGGGGGGACTAGGGCCTTGGGACGAAAGATTGTCATTTTTTAAGATTTCCTAATGAAATTTGGTATAGAGATAGTTCAGAGCTTAGGAACGGACATAGACTACCTTTTATCGCGAAAAGGGGGGGTAGAAGGGGGTACTAGGGCCTTGGGATGAAAGTTTGTCATTTATGAAGATTTCCTGATGAAATTTGGTACAGTGATAGTTCAGAGCTTAGGAACGGACATAGGCTACCTTTTATCGCGAAAAGGGGGGTAGAAGGGGGGGACTAGGGCCTTGGGATGAAAGTTTGTCATCTTTGAAGATTTCGTGATGAAATTTGGTACGGAGATAGTTTAGACCTTGGGAACGGACATAGACTACATTTTATCGCAAAAAGGGGGGTAGAATGGGGGGCCTTGGGATGAAAGTTTGTCATTTTTGAAGATTTCCTGATGTAATTTGGTACAGAGATAATTCAGAGCTTAGGAACGTACATAGGCTACCTTTTATCGCAAAAAGGGGTAGAAGGGGGGGGGGAATATTGCTATGGGATGAAAGTTTGTCTTTTTTGAAGATATCCTGATGAAATTTGGTACAGATATAGATTAAAGCTTGGGAACGAACATAGGCTACCTTTTTGTCGCGAAAAACGAGGATAAGGGGGTTATAGGGGATGAAAGTTTGCCAGTTTTGAAGATATCTTGATGAAATTTGTATAGAGATGGATTAGAGGTTGGAAATGGACATAGGCTACCCCTTATCGTGAAAAAAGGGAAGTAAGGGAAAGGGAAATAGGGCTATGGGATTAAAGTTTCTAATTTTTCATTGGCACAGAAAAGGGGGTGAATATGGCATAAATAGTAAGAATTTCTTTTAAGATGTCCTCATCAAATTTGGTACAAAGGTGAATTAGAGCTTCGGAACGGACATAGTCGAGTAGCGAACCAAATATAGAAGCGAGTGGAGAGGCGAGTAGAGATTGTTATAGGGACGAGTGGATAGGCGTGTAAAGATCGAAAGTCGAGTAGAGTAGATATGCGACTAGAGAGCCAAATAGAATGCAGTAAAGGGTTGAGTAGAGAGGCGAATAGGGAAGCGAGTGGAAAGATTAATGTAGTGGCGGGTAGAGATCGAATAGAGAGTTGAGTAGAGGTGCGAGTAGATAGGCGAGTGGGGAGAGTCAAGTAGAGAGGCTAAAAGAGAATCGAATGGATGGAGTCGAGGACAAAGTTGAGTAGAGAGGCGAATTTAATGCTCAATAGCGTCGGATCAACACTAAGCGATAACCGACATCCACGCGGGCGGAGCCGCGGGCAACAGCTAGTAATTTTATAATACGTCAATAGGGTATTGAATTATTCAAAAAATAAAGGTACGTTGAAAAATTCCAGACACTCGATATTTTTTCGGACATATGCCAAGCCTATCTTTATTGATGTAATTTGGCAAAGGAACTTATTTTCCCAAGCTTTCATTATTGTCCAAGACTCATAATATAGCGTGATAGCAATCTTGTAATCAGAGATGTGAGGAAAGTGGAAAAATTTCCCCGTAGAAAATATTTGACTTCAGCGGACAGCATAACAATTTAAATTTGGTTCTTAACCCTGATTTGCTCATTTTTTTATATATAAATAATAAAACGTGCATATTTATACAAACTCTAATATAACTTGCCATTTTTACAAGCTTTTATTTAACTTGCAATGTATGTTTGTTCGGGTGGAATCTTACAACTCAATTTTAAGGCACTTGCTCTCAACCGATTGAGCTGAAATTTGGTATGCACGTTTAGTTCGGATGACAATGCAAAAAAAAAAGATTGTTTTTAAAAAGGTTTTTCGAATATATCTTATTGTATGTTAATTTGTAAGGTTTAACCTTGTAAGATTATCTTCACCATCGGCAGCCTCCATGGCGTAGCACTACTGAACGCGGCAATTATGCAGAACCCTGGGCTTCGATCCTCGCTCAGTGCAAATATTTGTATGCATGAATATGGGTATTTGCATTGGTCTGGTCGTGCCTCGGAGAGCACGTTAAGGCGACGGTCCCAGTTGTCATATAAACATCTATAGCAGTCGTAACGGGTAGTTGGAGGTAAGTTGCCAAAGTTGACGCTTCCAAACTTGAGGTTATTTGCGCTTTCACCATCTACTGTTAGATGGTATTAGTTCTGTTTTACTCTTTTTCTTTGTATTTGTAAATACCACAGTTAAATTCTAATGTGAATAAATTAAAATTCAAGCAATCTTGCGTTGTATATGTATAAGTGACTATTAGAATTTGAAGAGATGTATCTCTCAGAAATCTTTGAAGGCTCTATTCCATCAAGAATATAATTATTCAAGAAAAATTATCCAGTAAAAAGGCAACGAGAGTCCATGGAGTGTCACCTCTCTTGTCTCTCTAGAAAGATAAAATGCCAAAATGTAAACATAATATGCTTCTGAGTCACAAAAATCAAACTACAATAATATCTAATTCAAATAAACGCCAACATCTTTATTCTCTTACTCATCAACCTGTCCCTTTAATTACAAATACCCAAAGAGACATCCAGCCATCACCAATTTAAATGACACCAACGTTTGCAATTTTACCCAAATTTTCCTAATCAGACGGATTAAAAGGGAAATCGACCCTTTCTTGAACAATCAAAATTCCTTGTTAATTCATCTGCCTACGAAATTTATTGGTGCTATTGGACCAATTAATAAGAAACATCCCAGGCCGTTAAGTCAAAGTAAATCAATCTACATAATTTGAAACTCAACGTTTGTTGCTGCTCTTTGGTT
Organism: Eilema caniola; assembly: GCA_949126895.1. Taxonomy (NCBI): domain Eukaryota; kingdom Metazoa; phylum Arthropoda; class Insecta; order Lepidoptera; family Erebidae; genus Eilema; species Eilema caniola. The sequence goes on along the minus strand of OX421460.1, from coordinate 4,868,155 downwards.
TACTTTATGAAATATAAATGTTTATTTTAAGACAAAGAGAATCATAAATGGCTAAAACAAACTAGGTAACTTAGCTTGCATGAAGAAGTGGGGTGTCAACACAATTCATACTTGTTGCATTTTGAAAAGTGTCTAGTTAAAGGTGGGAAGCCAAGGTTAACTTGATCTCGAGGGATTTAAGTGATGAAGTAGTTTTGGTGCAGAAAAGAGAATACAAGATTTTAGTGAGTTTTTTTTTGTCAAGTCAAGTTTGAATTTGTCAGCATACATTTAACACTCAATTTTGACCCATTCTTTCTTTTTTATTACTGGTAGGTTCATGTATAACCAATACCCCACCAGTTAGTTAGCAACGCAGACACAGAGAACAAATATAAGGGGTTTGCTCGAATAGTAAACTGTTTTACGTATGAACGAAATATCCACTGCTTGGGCCTGTTAACCCGTCGAGCTTTATTAATAGATTCATGAACATCTCTCTTAAATTTTCTCGTATTAAATATTTTACCAGTAGAAAAGGCAGAGTTCGTTAAATCAAATCGACATTCGTTTCAATGTAAAGTATATCTGAAACCTCAAACAAAATATATTCAATAAGTATCACTTAGATCTAGAGCTCCTATTGTCCAGAAAATACTTATAAATAAAATTTAAATGTTTAGAACTTCTAGGAATACTCTAATTTTTATAATTGGTCGTGACTAAGTAAACAAAAAAGGGAACCCACGAAACCTTCAAAACAACATCTACCTCAACTACAAGCTGGTACTATCTATACTGGAGATTGATGGCACTTGGTGGAATCGGCTACACATATTGAAAATAAATGCACTTGTACATCTTCACAGTTTATTTTTATTTTTAAACTGACCGGTTTCACCTCACGGCCTTATCAAAGCTTATAACTATTAATACTCTATTTTATTTCTAAATAGTACATTTTTTATATGTGGATGGTCTTAAGGATGTGTATACCAGGTTCAAATTGTTTCCTAACATTTGGGGAAAATAATATTTAAATTTCTTTAAAAGTTATTATGTTTAACAATTAATTAATACATTATACAAGTAGTTAGTAGCACTAGTTGTATTAGAGTGAAATCTCAGATTACAATATATCTATGTATATAAAATGTCATTCACAATATTAAATGATTATTTTTATTCAACTTTGAATTGCATTTAATTTTAATTTAATTATAAAGTTAAACTAAAACGTATAAACTAAATATTTACAAGAATTAACAAAATAGAGGATATAAAAGAGGCCAATATTAAATTAATTAATAATTAATAAGATATGTAGATGTCTTCATTAATTGTAACAGAGGTGAGCGGCTCAAATCCAACTGTAGATTTATTATGTGGTTTCTGTCAGTATTTAATAATCTATTAATTTTAAAAGCTTCCATGGCGTTAATTTTTCTGCCTTTGTCGCACAGTCGCAGACCTTTAAAGTTGGCTTTTGGGTCAAATGTGTGGTTTCCTAGAAGCAGGTGTTCTGCAAAGTTGGACTCTGTTTTTTAAGTCTCCAGCCTCTGATATGTTCAGGAATTCTAATTCCGAAACCGCGTCCAGATGGCCAACATACTTTCTGTCGCAGGTAGAACATGTCAGCTCACATAACCACTTTTCTGCTCAATTGGGGTTGGAGCTCTATTATTGCAGACCAAGTGTTGTAAATTTTGAGTGCCGTACGGTGAAACTGGTCAGGTAAAAAATAAAAATAAGCTGTGGAGAAGTACAAGTGCAATTGATATTCAATATGCAAGCTGGTACACCTACTAATGAAGCTCTGACCTGGTCTGACCTCCCCTCATGGTTGGCAGTTCAGGAGGCTAGAAATCCTATAAAAGCGGTATAGACCTAAGTAAAAGAAAGAAAACAAGTAAACAAACCCCCGGAGTAAAAGCCTTGAATAAGCGAGGACACTAGGACTAAGATGATGATTGTAAATGTCGATTAACTACATGTGATTTTGAGATATCGGCTTTTAATTTTTTCACAAACCACAATCAACTGTCTTATAAGACTTCGTAATTACGAAGCAATGCTTTGACGAGCTATCTGCCTTTCAGAGCATTGCACGCCTTATTTGCATTGCCTTACTTTTACTCAGACATGCCGAGGTTATTTTAATTGCTTCAAAGAAATTCTGGAATTTATATACCTGCTAAGTATGTTCAGAAGCCATGGAAGCTCCCAAACAATTATTTTCATTTATTATTTCTAGTTAAGTATGACAAATGGTTTCAATAATTACAGCTTTGAAATCGTATTCATAATTATTTGACAGAGGCTGTTGACAATCTAGCTTGGACAGTTAAATATGGCTGCAATAAATCATGCTAGTTAATAGCTCTAAAACAATTATCTAATTTATAGTCGTAGGCCGGTCACAATCGATGACAGAGTGACAAAAATGAACGTTGTAATACATTTTGAATATATTGAATATATAATAATACTAACTAAATAGTGATCGAAGGCACTAAAACTACTATACTATCATTAAAATGCCTGATAGTAGTGGTAGAAGAATAGTTTTTATTGAAAGCGAAGAGTAAAGCCGCTGTTCAGACTTGGAATTTTTCCCAAAACACACGAGTCTGCTTCTTCCCACAATCCCGCATCCTTTAAACGAGGCATAATAAGGTATATGATGAGGCCGTCAGGCTGACGGTTACCATCATAGCATTATTTGTGTTTATAATGGTGACCCTCATTCTCGAGACTTCCCCTGTAGACTACAGGGGAAGTCTCGAGAATGAGGCGAGGGAAGGCATATTGACGTACCTTAACCTTACATAATAAGGGGCAATCTTACTTCCGTCCAGCGGGTGCTTTTCCGGAATCAAAAAACCCAATTATCCCTGGATTATTACAGTGCAAGCAATGTCGTGCCTGACTGACTTTTAACGAATTGCGATTCTCAACTATTATTTTAGTTGGTTTAAATGTTCTGCACAAAATTGAACTGAAATACTTGAGCCTTTTTTATCTTACCACATTAAATTTAACTACAAGGTGTCCAGTAATTTTGTTATAATGTTCAAATTTCTTTTAAATATTTGATTTCTATGTATTCCTTCCTATACCTGGCCCTCTGCGTATGATAGAATAGAATGATAAATGCATGGAATTTGACATATGTGACAGTTGTTATGGCATGTCATAAACGTCAAATCCTATACATTCGTCATTCTATTCTACCAAACGTCGGTCAACGAAATGGTACTTGTCTAGAGGGGCAGGCGCCTAGTCAAGTGGAAATTCGTTGGCCGGCTTATTGACTAATTAATGTATGAGATGGGCATGTATTCGTGAAAGTATGTCAATCATTGATCAATTAATTCTATTCTATTCTGCAAACGTATTGTTACTCTAGAGAGGCTGCTTTTCCAATTCATGATACAAGCTTTGGTGTGTACGTATTACTATGTCGATAACTATCCTATGGATATTTATAAATGAACACAAAAACTTCACTTATCCAGTAAAACAATACAAGTTTTTCCAATCATACAGAATAACTGGAACGCAAGAGACAATATTATTTTCGTTCATTCAAATTTTGGATTCTCTGATTTCCTTTCAGAGAAAACATGGATTCGTTACAGTTTATTATGAAGTTATGAAAACAAAAGTAATTTGCTCCTGTGGTTGGAAATAGTAGCCTATAACAACTTTAAAAAAAATTCTACTAGAATTAATAATTTTGTTTACTACTCGTAAAAAGCAGTTTTAAAAAATAACTTGGGTGACCGAGGTTCGTGCAAGCTTTTTTTAATCGACTTTTAAACAAGGAGGAGGTTCTCAATTCGGATGTTTATAGATTTTTTATGTTAGTACGCACCTAGCTCCGTCATATGTAGACGGGTTTTGTTCGAAAGTAGATTATTCAGAAATAGTCCCATTTGATTTTAGTAAAGATTTGATTAAGGGTTTCAGAGAGAACACAACGGAACTCTTCAAAAAAACATCTTCATAACCTTTTTTACATTTGTAATATCAGTAATATTTAACGATCGTTTATAAATGTATTAGTGTTCAGTTTCTAATGCCAGGTCTGTATACTAAACACGAAAAAAACTATGAGTTTGTTTAGACAGGAATATTTATGGGAGCTATTCAAATATAAGCAAATGCAAATTGTGCTGGCAAGGATACTTCATTTATATTCCCTGGTAATACAGCCCTGTTTTGTTCCAGTTTGCTTGACCTTAAACACTCTAGCCTGCAGACAATGTCTATCTCGTTTAGAATTAAGACAAAAACGCCAAAGAATGTCTGAAACTTGTCTGTAGTTAATTTACCCTAATCTTGATTATAATCTTTCATTTTATAAAAACCAAGGCTTTATAGGCCATACAAAATTATATTTTTTAAAGAAAATGTTCCTAGTTAATGATAACTGCGGGCGTAATTTTCATCTCAGATCTATTCTAATATACCGATCTAAAATACCGTTATCTATTTTAATATACCACCAGAGTACCTACGTAACAAATGTCTGACAAGTCACCCCTGTCATATACCGGTATCAAGAAGTGCTGGCTTGACATCGTATTAGGTGACATACGTGCCAATAGTCTCACATCTGCGGGTCGGCAAGACCGTACAAGTGGATGACGAAAATCTAGAAGCCCGTGCTCCGTCTTGAAGGCCTCGAATGCAACCTGGACACATCGCTATCAGGATAATGATTGATGGTAATATAAATATTAATAAAATTACAATGCCACAAAAAACCCTAACTAATCGCCTTTATTTCAAAATAACTCTAGGTTATAACATATTTTATTAAAAAATTGAAGGATAGTGAAATTCCGTTTAAACATGTTCCACACATTATGTCAGAGCTGTCTAATATTATGCGCGCATTTTCTTTGAAGGACAACATTCGCATTCGCACTACTATTCGCATTTGCATTCACATGCACGAATATTAGTGATAAATATTCGCATTCGCAAATCCAACATTCGTTACATCGCGTTTACACATACGTACCTTTCAATTACCTGACATTTCAACCAGGTTTTGCTGGTTTTCTTTTGAACTAAAGTGACCTAGAAGGCACTAACCTCACTCCGCCCCGTTTAGTATCGTAGTTGAGCAATCTCGAGCCATGCTTCCAGTTGACCTGCCTCGTCGGCTGCGGCACCTCACTCACGACGCACCTCAGCTCTATGATGGAGCCTTCCTTGTAGAACTTGTCATGAAGAGGCCGGCCGCGTTCATCCACAATCTCCACCTTTGGCACTGTGAGAGAAAATTCTTAAGTTAGTGTTTATGGAAGGTTTCAATGAAAATTTATTGGCGAAAGGGAGTAACGTAATGGATTTTAGTTGCATGGTTTCTATAGTATATTTTTTGGGTTAAATTACGTGGTGCAGTTAAAATATGGATAAATTAACTATTGCGGCTTTATCCTCGTAAAATTCTTATACCGTTTCCGCAACCCATGAGGATTCTAGATTTCTTATTAAAATGCATAAAAATCATCATTCTTATAATGGTACCTATATTTTAGTAGGTACAGAAATAAATTTAATTATAAAGTTCAAGAAAGTTGTTTGTGATCTCATCAAATTCCAATATCATGCTTTCACGCTTCATATCTTATGGAGACATACTCGAACTAATTATCCGCACATATTTTGCAAATTAAACTTTCTAATCTGAAGTTTCTTGCAGCATTTGGAGACGATATAATAAATAGGTATAAACAAATTATATTTGCATAGCAACATTAGTTTCCATGGGAATATAATTTAAGATTGTTAGTTTGTGTTTTATTTATCATAACAATAGTGTACACATATCACGATACTCAAAACAAACATACTAGTATATATACCTAAGCATTCATTAAAGTATAAAAAAATCATCATCTCTTTAAGATTCAATATCTGTTTTACCACGCAGAAAACAACGGCGAAATTTTTATGTGTCTACCAGAAAAAAAGCAAATCCGAATATTTTATTCACATACATACAGTTTCATTTACCACACATCAGTATTCCACTAGTGGGATGACACAAATAAATAACACATACTCCCTTTAAATGTATCAAAACTGTCGAAAGCTCACTCAGAAGTATACTATTATACAAACAGATACGGGAGTGCTTTTGTGAATCAACAAATAGTCTGTTGAACGTGTTTGTTATTTAGTTGCTTCAAGCACGTTACAGAACAGAATACTACTAGAAGAGGCTTAGCGGGAAATTAGAGACGCCGGAGTACATGCCTCTATCTGACAGAAAACGCGTTGATAATTAGAGTCGCTTAGGGAGCTGATATGGTCGGACACGTGAGTCCGCATATGTTCACGCCGTTTATAGGCGTTGTTAAGCACTTAATACCTGGCGAGCCGTGTGCTTTTTGTCGATTTGGTTGTATAAAATAATAGGTAGTAAAACATTTTTTTAAACAAACTTTTGTGTTTTATACTATTGAAGAGTTCCCTTAGCCAGAGTTAATCCTGAATATTAATTATACTGAATGATAATATATGATGATAATGATAATGACCTTTCAGTTAGTAAACGAGTAATAGACATAGGAGTTCCTTTACTAAGTATTGTATTTTGTAGTAACCAAAATTCAAAAGGCCATGCTAACGTGAATTGAAAATGGAAGGAAAATTGCCTTGGTTTCTCCTTTTATGTTGAGTGATTGTTCTGATATTCGGTAACACCTTCAGTTCGGACAGTAATATAATCAATAAACAGTTTGATTTGCTCTTGATCGCTTGGTACGCAATAGTATTATTTTAAGACTTCGTAGTCTAGATCATTCTGACGTTGACTGAACCTCAAGAATACGAGTTGCATGCAACTCGTATTCTGTTCTCAAGATAATCTATTTGCCGAGCAGTTTATTTGCAATGAAAATCGCAATTCTGGTATTGATAATAAGTTCATTATCAATACCACACCGCATAGTTTTCATAGTTTTCATTAAAAAACGAACTATTTCATCTCTATCAATAGATATTGGAACTAGAAAATTTTAATTGTTTTATCGACCACAACAATGCACAATAGAATTAAACATTTTTAAGACATAAATATCACGTCCGTAATTAATGAAACAGTGCATTTTGTATTATCCCCATTTTATTCAAAAGGTGTCATAAGAGGTGACTAATGGAGAAATACGCAGGTGACATCAATGCCAGAAAAAAAAAGACGGGTTGCACTCTGGGAGTGCCGGCAGAAGTGAAAACATTTTCTTTTTTCTTTCTTCGTTATGTACATAGAAAAAGATAAAAAAGAACATACCATACCATACCTATAATGTAGCGCTAATCATAGAACCTATCAATTATTTTCTGCAAATTTTCTGTCAGAAGAAATTAATAAATTATGAAAAGAAAAAATAATTACAAAAAATAATAAATTACAGAAAGAAAAAATAATCATAAAAAGTAATAAATTACAAAAAGAAAAAATAATCACCAAAAGTAATAAATTATAATAAGAAAAAACAATCACAAAAAATCCCTGAAGGCCAGGTGGTTTGAACCCGATACTATCTGAAACTATAAAGACTTACAGTCGAAGTGCTTACCGTTTAAGCTACGACGCTATCTGTTGTAAATTGCAAAATAGATAGTCTGTACCAATCTTGTATGACGTCAGTCGTCGGTTATGGTTCAAAGGTCAACTAATCCTGACGCTTCCTTAACATTTTACACCCATCCAACGCCGCTAAAGAAGTTTTCACTTCAAAAATCTTGAAATTAAAACCTGTACCAATCCATCTGGCCAGCGTGGAAACAGTAAGATAAAGCCTGTAAACATTGGGAGAGGGCCTATATTCAGCAGTGGACTGTGATAGGTTAATTAATTGGTTCCCGGCAGAGTAGAATTTGGGCCACCCCTTCTCTTCCCATGGTGTCGTACAAGGCGACTAAGGGATAGGGCTGATTAACTTCAATATCAGTCAGATATGTACAGCCCAGACTCAGCTTCAGATACATGGCTTGAGTCAACAATAGTTCCCGGAATACGGCAATAGGCTCACCCCCTTTTACGTGGGACCGAATACAGATTGGTGAAATGTGGGTGTTAATTCACCTCTGCCTAACCCTCCGGGGATAAAGGCGTGATTATATGCATGTATATATGATTGAATTGATTGTATCGGGCGCTATTTAATAATCCAATCAAACCCCACCAGCAAGCTAGTGCATCTGTTGATCAAAGTCGGTTAGGAAATCAGGCGACCGCCCTTAACGGTCCAAATAACCGATAGAACCTCCTCCGTTAAATAATCAAAAGGTATGCTTACAGATTTAGTGACTCGGTGATGCCAACGTGATTATAACAGTCATAATATTCTTTAAATAGTTGAATTTAATAGTTAAACTTATTTGTAAGTGAAATGAATAAGTTTTTAAACATAGCTGTAAGATATAAAATTTAAGTTGTATCATTGTTAATATAAGTAATAAGTATAATAAATCTTATCATCATCAATAAAAAAAAAAAAAAACAATAGTTGATTATTCAAAACAAAATAGCACAATATTTCCTAGGGGTCGGTAGCATAGTGGTTAAGGAGTCGGCCTTACGATCGAGATGTCCCGGGTTCGAATCCTGGCCGTTACACTACCGACGTGAACCCACTTCTAGCACAAGCAATTTAGCTTAGTTGGAGTGGTTAGAGGGAATATTAGTAATTTCGCTGATTTCGGTTGCTAATATTTTTTCTTTAAAAGAATCAAACTTTTTCTTTCACTCATATATTGTAGCTCATATAGGACAGCCTCCATGGAGTAGCGGATCCGCACTCTTTGCCAATATTTGTATGCGTGAATATGGGTATTTGCATTGGTCTGGTCGTACCTCGAAGAGCACGTTAAGCCGTCGGTCCCGGTTGCCATACAAACATCTATGGCAGTCGTTACGGGTAGTTGGAGCCCTTAAAAATCCAACAACTGGTCTAGCTGCAATGCTTCGATATCGCCTTAGGGTTGTGGAGGTCACCTGGCAGTCGCTTCACGGAAAATATCAAAGTTTAGCCAAATCCGCAGTTAGATTGGTAAAAAGCGGACCCCAGACTCCAAGTCGAAAAGCTTCGGATGCGACTGGGATTAACGCTAGGATGAAGAAGGTTGTAGCCCATTATTGTTCAAAATGCACTGTCAGCAACTTATTTTAAAAAAAGTGTGGAGTGCCGGAAAAAAGCATTTTCAACGTTCTCATTATAAATGTGTTTCACGATATTGACTTACATGAGGGGCACATGAATGGTAATCAGCACACACCACGCTGGAATATTAAGTAACTGTATTTTATTGACTTTTTTTAACACATGAATATATTCGCAGCTGTGGACATGCTGTATCTGTTATGTAACGTTACAATTGATTGAGTTTCTCTCTTTACAAGCTTTTTGTTATGTAACGTTTATAAACAAATTTGTTCTGGTCAAATCTTGCAACTCGATTTTGAAGCAGAATTAGAATAGCGATCCGCCCCGGCTTTGCACGGGTTGTAAAAACGTTCCCGTGGAAATCCAATATAGTGTATGTTATAATTATATAACTGTTCGGGAAATTATGGATGATATCTTTGATGATATCGTTTCGGATGCGTTGCAGCGACCGTGGTCAGTCTAGCCGTGATCACGGGCGCTGCAACGCTTCCGAAACGTCGGCAAAAATAGTAAGTTCATTAATTTATCGCCAAAAGTGCCGAACAGTTATATAATTATGAGTTCACACCGCGATAGTTTAAAATAACATTAGTCCATGTTACTCAGCGTGAATGTAACTTTCCAATGGTGAAAGAATTTTTGAAATCGGCACAGTAGTTTTTGAGTTTATTCATTACAAACATACAAATCTTTCCTCTTTATTACACGACTGCCCAAAAAAGGAGTGTATTGTGTTTAGGGTTCACGTATGTTTGTATGTGACTTTCTTTGTGCCACCATATCTCCTAAATACCTGTACCGATTTACAGGTGTGGGGTATCATTAGAATCCTTGCGTTAACCCGAGTGACACTGGCTATATAAAAATATGAAAAACAAAAAAAAATTGAATTAAGGAGCCAAAACAGATGTTGATTAATAAAAAATTTCCTAAACCTATCGAGTGGAGTATCAAAATGAAGGATTTTAAAAGACAATTTCAAATATATATACAACTTATGTGTTTCTTTGTATTTCGAAAAGAGAAATGATATTTAAAAAAATAAGTTGAAAATTGTATTAATAACAACTACCTACACTATATTAGCTGACACTAGAACGCTGAACCTATTATTCTTAATCTAGTGTATATGGCAAAACATTATTTAAACACAGAGAGCAAGAGAAATTGTACGCAACAACATTTATATCATACTAGCTGTTGCCCGCGGCTCCACCCACGTGGATGTCGGTTATCACGACCAAACATAGCCTATGTCCATTCTCAAGGTCTAATCTACCACTATACCAAATTTCATCAAAATCGGTTCAGTGGTTTAGGCATGAAAACGTAACATACAGAAAGACAGACAGACAGAGTTACTTTCGCATTTATAATATTGGTATGGAAGCTGGGAGTACTTCCAAGCGGTGAAGGTGGTAACAGCTTAGCTAGCTAAAACTCCCATTAAACAATATATCTATGCCTTCGAGCTTATGTTATTGTTGTTGTATATTTTTGCAGACACCTATTTGGCACGGTAGCCTACCCGGTTGCACACACCTATTTGGCACGGTAGCCTGTCCGGTAACGCAGGGGAGCAGCCATCTAGCGTCCGTTTGTTATAATAAATATTACATAATTAGTATAATATGGAGTAATGGAGTGCTATATTCCCAACCACTGGATCGCAACAGGAGCGAGCAAACGCCCGTGGTTTCATAGGCCGTGCAGAGAAGCTAGAGACCGCAAGAAATCTGCGTATAAGGCTTGGACCACGGCAGTTGCCAATCAGGATCCGAACAACGCTGAAGTGAAGCGGAAATTGAATGCCGCCTCGAGGTCTTGTAAAAAGGCAACGGCCAGGGCTAAGTTCGAGTTCATCGGTAGAATTGGTGAGCGGCTTGCAAGGTACCCATTTGGCAGCCGTGCATTTTGGTCGCTCGCCAAAGCTGCCGAGGGAAATTTCTGTCAGTCTTTCCTCCTGCCGCTGCAAAAACCCGACGGTAGTCTGGCCCATGGTGCTAAGGAAAAAGCCGAACTCTTGGGTAATCTCTTTGCGTCAAACTCGACTATGAACGATGGGAATGCCGAGCCATCTATTCTCTCCAGCTGTGATGCTTCTATGCCGGAAGTAAAAATCACCAACCGGTGGTCCGTCGAGAACTTAAATCCTTAGATGTTCGGAAGTCGAGTGGGCCGGACGGTATACCGGCGATGGTGTTCAGGCACTGTGCGCCCGAGTTGTGCCCAGTACTTTCACACCTTTTCGCGCTCTCTTATTCCGCGAGACAAGTTCGGGCTCTTGGGAGATTGCGTTCGTACATCCTGTGCCTAAGAAAGGTGACAGGACCGACCCGTCCAATTACAGGCCTATTGCTATAACCTCCCTACTTTCAAAGGTTATGGAGCGCATTATTAATACGCAGCTCTTGAGATACCTGTAGGGAAACGATCTACTGAGCGACCGACAGTACGGCTGTCGCCACCTTCGCTCTGCCTTCTTGTGTATCTCACAAACCGATGGGCGCAAGCCGTCGAGAGTCGGGGGGAGGCACTAGCGGTCAGCCTCGATATAGCGAAGGCCTTTGATCGGGTCTGGCACAGAGTTCTTCTTACGAAGTTGCCATACTATGGACTCCCTGAGGGACTATGCGAACCCCTTCCCACGGTAACCACTTCCCATCAGGTGTGCCGTGTGCTTGTCTGCCACCTAAGTGACATAAAAAAAAGACGGGTTGCACTCTGGGAGTGCCGACAGAAGTGAAAACTATTTCTTTCTTTCTTTCTTCGTTATATACATAGAAAAAGATAAAAAGAACATACCATACCATACCATACCTATAGTATAGCGCCAATCATAGAACCTATCACTAATTTTCTGCGAATTTTTTGTCAGAAGAAATTAATAAATTACAAAAGGAAAAAATAATCGCCAAAAGTAATAAATTAAAATATGAAAAAACAATCACAAAAAATCCCTGAGGGCCAGGTGGTTTGAACCTGATACTATCAGAAACTATAAGGACTTACAGTCGAAGTGCTTACCGTTTAAGCTACGACGCTATCTATCGCAACTTGCAAAATAGATAGTCTGTACCTAATCTTGTATGTCGTCGTCGGTTACGGTTCAAAGGTCAACTAATCCTGACGCTTCCTTAACATTTTACACCCATCCAACGCCGCTAAAGAAGTTTTCTCTTCAAAAATCGTCGTCGATGGCAGTTGCTCGGACCACATGGACATAAACGCTGGTGTCCCACAAGGCTCTGTGCTGTCACCGACCCTGTTTCTGCTGCATATCAATGATATGCTATCTGATGACTCCATCCATTGTTATGCGGACGACAGTACCGGGGACACGTGTTACACGGGCCGTGCAAATGTCTCTCAGTCCAAGGTGAAGGAGAATCGCGAAGAACTTGTGTCCGAAATCGAGACTACTCTCTTAGGAGTATCCGATTGGGGTCGACTAAACCTAGTCCAATTCAACCCCACTAAGACACAAGTATGTGTATTCACCGCTAAGAAAACCCCATTTATTGTAGCGCCGCAATTGCTGGGTACATCGCTTACCATTTCCTCGAGTATCGGGATCCTAGGCGTCGACATCTCAAGCGATGTCCAGTACCGCAGTCATTTGGAGGACAAGGTCAGGCTGGCATCTAAGAAACTTGGAATGCTTAACAAAGCGAAGCAGTACTTCACAGCGGGGCAACGACTCCTTCTTTATAAGGCACAAGTTCGGCCCCATATGGAATACTGCTGTCACCTTTTTGCCGGAGCACCTGCATACCAGCTTGACCCCTTCGAATCAATACAAAGACAGGTAGAGGCTCTTCGACAATTCCATACTCGCAGTCGCTGTGGAACCTCTCAGCCTCAGGAGGGACTTTGCCTCACTGTGTGTGTTCTACCGCCTATACAATGGTTTGTGCTCAGATGAATTGTTTGACATGATGCCGACAGCTACTTTCTATCACCGCACCGCTCGCCATAGACAGGGAGTTCATCCTCACACATTGCGACCAGAAATGGTGCGATCCGTGCGGTACAAAAGAAACTTCATCCCACGCACGCTCAAGCTGTGGAACAACTCCCTGCTGTGGTTTTCCCAAGCGGCTAAAATATGGGGTTCTTCAAGAAGGGCATTAGGTTTCTTCAGGGTTGGCAGCGCGAGTGCGTCGTCCCTGGTGTTGCACACGTCCATAGGCCACGGTAACCACTTTCCATCAGGTGGGCCGTGTGCTTGTCTGCCTAGCTGCTGAGTGGTATAAAATATACATATATTAAAAATTACTAAAATGGCTCTTTCGAGGAAGCTCGTCAGACGGCGAATAAGCGGAAGCAAGAATCTCCACATATTCGTAACATATGCTTAAAACATGAGAGAGATAATGAGAAATCATTGCTCTCAGCTCTCTGCAGACGAGAAACGGAGACTTTCACAGCAAGCTTCTCAGAGTAAATCCTTGAAAATACAGCGCAGTAGTTTGGGACAAAAGAAAACAATGCGTACTAGGCATCGTTTGCTAGTTGCTAGATCCCGAAATGAAGAATCTTTGACTAGCCACGTGATGAGAGATTGAAGATGCGAGAGTACGCATCCTCAATGCGCGCACGTGAATCACCATCTACGCGTGACAAAAGATTGATTCAGATAAGAGATCACGCATCAAGTATGCGTGACCTCGAATTACCTTCTGCGCGGGAGAAAGGGTTGACTCAAATGCGAAAATACTCTGCACTATCACGTCAAAATGAGACTCCTTCTTCAAGAAAAGAAAGGCTTGAAGCATCGGAACGAGATTATCGTTGCCGAAGGCAGCTTATTTTTGACGACACAAATTTTGAAAACCTTATACATCAGGTCCCCGATTGTATTTGCTACTCTTGCGAAAAAAAGTCGCGTAAGACAGTTAGATGGCTTGGCAATCAGCGTTTTAGATCCTCGAAAACCTATTCAGGAGCCGCACGATAAGAACTCCATAGAAGAGTTAAATCGCCTCAGAAATCTACCAAATATTCATTTGAGAGCAAGAGCATGCCAGTGCTACCCAGCGCTAGTTACCGTAAGCGTGAATGAACTCACAGACAAGCAGCGAGCGAGGGCATTCTTGCAAACCTGTGGAGCATAGGTTCGCAAGAGTCAATGACGTCATCGTCTTTATCTACTCCACCCACACATCTCTTACAGAGTCACTAAAATGTAGAAAATAAAAATAAATAATTTAAAAAATTAAAAAACACGACTGCCCAATTTACAAAGAACTAAAAAGTAAAAAACAAGAACGAAACAGATAAATTAAAATTTCATTGCAGTCGGGGGACAGTTCTCTGGAATTTTGTTAATCTCTGTTTGTCCCCCGACTGCAATGAAATTTTAATTTATCTGTTTCGTTCTTGTTTTTTACTTTTTAGTTCTTTGTAAATTGGGCAGTCGTGTTTTTTAATTTTTTAAATTATTTATAATAGTAAGGTAATTGTACCAGTTCTTGATATTGTCCTAGAAGTTGACAAATTTTAGATTAACTCATTATAATAAGAATACCTCCACAGGTATCAATAAAACATTTATCAATTATACTAGCAGAGACATCTCTTAATCTCATTTGAAATTACTTTCTATGTAATTAGCTGACAAACACCGACATTTTTATTTTGTTTACAATAGTGTCATCACGTGTTTGCCGTTCAATGTTTATGTTAACATTTGTTAAGGACCTTACTTGTTTCGGACTGTGTTATTCGAAATTGAAGCTCATAAAGTGGTAAGTATATACATTATTCTATTTGGGATAGTATAGATTATGTAAATGTATGGTTTTCTAATATTTTTTTAAATAGTTTAACGAAATACAGGGGTATCAAATACTAGGACAAAAAACCTTTGATTTCCAGTACTTGATACAACTATCATCTACTAGGTATATTCTCATCTGCTCGATTCGATCGATTTTTAATAGTATTACAATAAGCATAAGGTTGAACTATCTTAATTTCGAATATAACTTTTATATGTGACTTCTACCTAGTGGTTGATAAGGGGTATCAATTATTGGAACATAAAATATCAAATACTGGTACAAAATTAAACTTGGCTTTCTTTTTTGCAGGTACTTCTTAAATTACTAAAATACATTAATCATGCCTCCAATAAAGGGTAAAATGTTTAATTATTCCGAAGATGATATGATGAAAGCATACAATGAAGTAAAATCCGGGACTTCAATATCCGCTGCGTCTAAAAAATATAAAATTCCCTATAGCACACTATCATAAAAAGTGCATGGCAAAACACCTTTTGAGCGTCGTATGGGTCCAGTCTCATATTTATCTACAGAGCAAGAAGAAGTCATTGTTTTATGGATTTTAGAGATGGCTAAAGCTGGATTTCCCGTAACTGTGCAGCAGTTACAAGATAGTGTATGCAAGCTAGTGACTGAATTAAAGATTGAAACTCCTTTTAAAAATAACAGACCTGGGAGATACTGGTATGAATCATTTCAAAAAAGACATCCACAGATTAGCCTAAGAACATCCCAAAATTTAACAGAACCTAGAGCAGCTGTTACAAATGAGGCATTAAGCAAATGGTCTGCGGAAATTTCCGAGTTCTTTGCAGAAAAAAATTTAGACGCTTTCATCCGTGACCCAAAGCGGGTGTTTAATTGTGATGAAACCGCTTTTTTTCTTAACCCTAAGGGCAATAAAGTCTTAGCAGCAAAAGGCAATAAAACAGTCTATCAGAAAGTAAATGCTGATGAAAAGGAATGTCTTACAGTTCTTCTGTCAGGAAATGCAGCGGGTGACCTACCACCTCCTATGATTATATATCAGTAACGCGAGAATTCCTAGAGATTTAGCTATTAGTGTACCAAAAAATTGGGGTATTGGACGTTCAGAAAATGGCTGGATGACGGGCGAAACGTTTTTTGAGTTTATAGCAAACATTTTCAATCCATGGCTTAACGAGAACAATATCGAAAAACCGGCGGTATTATTCATCGATGGACACACTTCACATTTGACGCTTCAAACCAGCAAGTTTTGCTCTGAAAATGGTATTGTTCTTGTGACATTGTACCCAAATGCCACGCATTTAATACAACCTATGGATGTTTCGGTATTTCGAGCCTTAAAATCAGCCTGGAAAACTGGTGTCCAAAATTGGCGCTTACAAAACATGGACAATCCTAGACTCAGAAAAGTCCACTTTGCCCCACTCTTAGACCAAGTCCTAAAGACGACTTTAAAAAAATCTCTCTTCGAAAATGGTTTCCGAAAATGTGGACTATGTCCATGGAATTTAGATGCAGTACTTCAGCCATCGTCAAGAACTAATACTTTGATAGAAGATCAAACCAAATCTCTAACAGAATTGAGAGAGGGGTTGTCTTTTGTTGAAAAAAATATTGGAGAGGCTAAACTGAAAGTTTTTCAAAATACCAAAGAGTGGACAGCAGATGTAAAAGATCAATCACTTTATGAATTTTGGAAGAATATCAAGAATAAGCATGACGTTCTTTTACAATCTGTTAATCAATCTTTTACGCCTGATGACCAAGAGGATTAAATTTGTGTCAATAATAAAAATGATTACAGTATTGCAGAGTTAAATTTAGAAAGTTTAAGGGCTTCAGAAGGTTTATTGACACCTTCGCTTGAAACTCACAACTTCTTGAACGCATCCGAAGTAACAGAGGTTTTGAATAATTTGAATGTAAGGGAAAAAGACAAAACCACACCAACAAAATCTATTGGTGACACAGAAAAAGAACAAACAACTGAAGTGGTTGTTAATCCACAGCCATTTGCCCTTACGTCTACTGTCGTCCAGTCGTCTCTTCCGTTACGCCCTATACAGCCAATAGCGTCAACTAGCACAGTAAAACCTATTATTCCTACACCATTTAAAAATACGCTATTTTGGCCGAAAGAAAAGGAAATCAATAAAAAGAAGAGGAAAACTGAGAAAGTACCAGCTGTAATTACATCAGAAAAGTGGCAAGAGTACCATGAAAGGAAAGAAAGAAAAAAGCTCGAACAACTTGAACAGAAACAAAAAAGGGCTGAAGAAAGAAAAAGGAAAAAGCAAGAAAAAGAAGAAGCTAACAAAAACAAAAAAGCTCAAAGTCATGCAAAGGAGAATAAAAGAAAAAAAGAATCAACTCCTTTCAAAAAAGTCACAAAGACATTGTTTGTTTCCAGTAGCGAATCAGAATGTGAAACATGGAAGCCTTCTGGTGGTAGTACAGATGATCTCAATAGCGATGATGATGATACTGATGATTTAAATATATTTTTTTGATCATTTAGACATTTAACAATGTTTGTTTAATAAGTTTAAAAATATAAAACCTGACTGATGCTGAAAAGATCGAAACAAGCTTTATAGCAAGCGGTACCCAACCATTTTCATCTGGTTTGAGATTTGCAAATGGGTGCCGCCTGCTATAAAGCTTGTTTCGATCTTTTCGGCATCAGATGGGTTTTTATTTTATTTTGATATACCCGGTGTCACTCTCACAGTAAATACAAATCTAACGACACCTCTCAAGCTAAAATCCATCGAGCCGTTCAGGCTGCAGAGCGTGCCAAACAATTATACATACATACATATATACTCTCGAAAAACATAACCCTCCTTCTGGCGTAGTCGAATAAAAAATAATAGTAGTTAGAATTAGTTGTACTTTTTTTAAAGAAAAGTTTTGATTTAATGTGATTTTAAGAAAATTTGTGAAATTTTTTTCTACAATTACTTACTTACTGTGATTTTTTTAGTTTCTCGTACGTTTTAATAAGAAAACTACTTAACAAGTACTGGGCCACTAGGTTAAAAAAGTCATAGTCAATTAGTGGGACAATTAAAAAATTTTCCATCAATTACTAGTACATTTTTAATCCTCTCGAAAAAATTCTACATTAAAATAAATAACACTTATATTCTTTACTTAAGTTCAATATAAGATAAATGAAAGACTGATTAATTTTTGTAACTTACTTTGAAAATTCCTACTGAATTAAATAGATTGTTATTAAAGAAAATGTGTTTTTTTCTCACTCTAGTATCAACTACTGGTACATTTACCTTAGTGTAGATAAATTGAAAATATAGTTATTAAAATATCTACATCCGAGAACGAATTCCAGTTGCAATGTAAACTTCCATTTTAAAGCCCACAATCACTAGTTGTACCCTGTAGATGCAGATTCCAAGATGCAGGTGCAGCTGGGTATATTATTAAGGGTCGATTGGTACGCCAACCTGGTACAGGTGTGGTGGTTCTCATCCTTTATAATAATCAACTTTATAATAATCCACTTTATAATAATATCTTGGACCGCATTAGACCAACCAATGGATGCATTAATTTCATTAACTAGCACAAGCCTGTCTAACTCAAATGCATATTTCACACTCGCTTATCATTGAACAGGCTAGATGATGATTGATGTATTGACTCCTTTACGTGTGTAAAAGAGTTAATACATCTTCTTCGCATGAGCTTCACGATATTGACTTACACTTTGTATAGTAACTGGTTTACTTGATATTCTATTATTTTTTTAAGTCAATCTGCAAGTCGGTAAATCTGCCTAATGACAGCAAGGAGGTACTAGAAGGAGGTAAGACACCATGGAATTCCTGTCCCAATTGAGCAGTCCGACTGGGGAAGTACCTCTGCCCTCTAGAATACCGCGGCCATAATAACCTCGTGTTGTGTTCGCGGCGGTGAGCAGGGTAGCCTTGTCCCGCTTTGTCTTTAGTATTGATGGCACAGAAACTCTCTGTTCTAACTGAGTCCGCAGCACTAATGGGACTCCCTTGATGTTGCACACGTCCATAGGCTACGGTAACCACTTTCAGGTGGGCCGTGTGCTTGTCTGCCACGTAAGTGCTCTAAAAAAGCATGATATCGAAATCCATGTAAATACACAACTATCTATTTCTTCATAAAATGTGAACGGTAATCGAACTACCGATGTCACGTAGCTCTACCGCCATGCCACGTAGGGCGTCTGTGTAACATTATAATTATAATCTGACTACAAAAAGTTTCTACATCCCCCCAAACCTATTACATCTATGTTCGTATCTCCCTCTATCGATCCATTCTTTTGTACTGACGCAGGCCAAGCTTCGTTGAGCACATTTTGATCGAGTGAACGCACACCTCGCCTCTCCTCGTTAGAACTCCAATTGTCATTGGCAGTTAAAAGAAAAGGTACATTTACAGTTTCCACCATTTTAGAAATTGATATGAACTTAAAATGTATGAAAATGGAAGGACTTGAACACGTGACCAGTCTATTTTAGGGGAAACGTTTTAACTAACCAACTGTACTGTATTTGTCATACGTCTTAGGGTAACGTGGAAAACATGCACTGAACATTCTTACGAACCAACGGAGTATAGCAATGGTTTAGGGTTCAATTTCCGTCCTATATGTTTACTTTGCCTATTTTATGTACGAAAAGATGATTTCTTTAATCATAAGAATTAATTCATAAAAAAAGAACACCCTTTGTCAAAATTCAAGTTACATGGAATATCAGCTATGATTAAACGAAGGACTCAAAAAGTTTGTATATTTTTCAATGTTCTACCTGATATCAAAACAACATTTATGGCACGTGCTTGGAGCCCTAAAAATTTCGATTAGTCTAACATATAGAAGTTATTATTATTTGTGGAGATAGCAGTCGCTTCACTTCAGTTGAATCATAGTTGGACTGTAAAACCTGCCTCGAATAAGTTGGGAAATAGGTCAGAGAGAATGATGATCAAATCAAGCATTTCGAAATTTTACAGAAAATAATTTCAACAAAATTACTGACCTCTCCTTTGTGGCGTATTTCGACTTGAGTTATTATTCTATGTTAACTTTTATTAATTTATGCATACTATAAGAATCAGATCTATAGTTCGTCCAATATATTATTGTATTTTAGACAGCTCACACATAGTTATAACATAGCTAGAATAAAGTTATATCGACATAACTTTGTTCTAGCGTCGATGCCTAAAACTCCGAACAAAACTTAGGCGCCAATACGTCATTATGTCATTGACAACGTCACGTCAGATCAGAACACAATTTTAGGGATTGATTTAGTTGATCGACTGTAGTTTACACAACGTGTAAATGTCACAATCGGAATCTACTACAGAATATTAAAATGACAAAAAAAATACCTTACTGGTGGTTTCAACCGACTTCTGCACAAGGAAGAGGTTCTCAATTCAGATGTTTATATTTTTTATGTGCACATGCGCATAGCTCCGTCATCTGTAGACGGATTAAAGAAATGGCCCCATTTTAAATTTCGTAAACCAGCAAATCAGTCCCGATTGCGGCAATCGCATATTTGTTAGGAATAACGCATATCGGTTTTGTTAGATTTATGGCCAGCCTGTGACACGGTAGGTACATTACTATGGTTTATGACATGCTGGAGTTGGTTAGTCTTAGAGAACAAAGACAGACAACAGAACTCTTTAGCGATGACATCACGAATGTTATTCTGTCAATCTTGTAAGGTGATGTACCTAACTACAGCTGCAGGAATGCTGGAAGCCTTTAGATTTTGACTAAATAGGCAGATAATGAAATTCCTTAACGACGCACGTTATGATTGTCTCATTTGGGTTATGGGATGAATATTATTGATTCTACAGGTAGTTTACTAAAGATAAGTACAATCAGCATGCAACAATTTCAATGATCTGTCATCAAATTCTATTTTCTGCTATAACGAGATTTTTTAGCTTGCATTTAAGTTGTTTACTTTCAAAATAACCTTCGATGGATACTTCTTACTTTGAGATAAATGTTTCATCTCAATTACAATGTATTGATTCTTGCCTGCCAATTTACATCTTGTTGACGCGCAGTTTTAAGAACTACACACACATTACATGCAGTGCATTTTTGCTCTAGATATCAATTTAATATTTTTATTAAAAATAACTTGTTAATTAATATTCAAGTGATTTAAAACTAAAAATTAGTCACGCGGACACTATGAAAGGACTTATCGAAGGCACATCGTTGTCTTTTAAATCGAAAAATAACAAAAAAATAAAGATTACTTACGGCGAAAATCTTAGGGGCTTACAATGACAATATTTGTTTTGAAGATTAGCGTGTGCGTTATAGCCCACAATCGTGTTATAATAAATTGATGAAATGGGTACAGACACGAAACATCTACTGCTCCATTATTAATAAATAATAATTCCACATAAAATAATGATGCCTACATTTTCATTTATCGACTAATGTAGTGTTTAATCGATCGATTACAACAATTTCAGTTTTTACAGAATCACTCGTTCAATCTGTCTAAAATACAATAAGATAATGGACAGGGTATAGACAATGATACTCCCTGTAACTGCTCCAACACATTTGTAAAACTTATAATTATAATAATTAATTATTCGATCTGAAAGTAATTCTTAAAATAAAAGTATTTATCAAAGTTTCAGTGCTGTCTGTACTGCGAATGCTTTTGAATGAACAATAGAGATTTTACAAGTAAAAAAAATCAACATGATAAAGAGCCAACCTGGATGACAAAGATTTGTAGAACGAAAATTCTTTTACACTTTAACGTAATATTCGCTTTGAAACTCAAATTCATTATAATTCACGTTGATTTAGGTCTTACCTTTAATTTTTCATCCATATCAGTACAACGCAGGGAAATTCCTGCGTACTTTAGGTCGAAATCCTCGAAATCACTGCCCGAAGTGCCTCTTGGCAAACAATACTGAGTCTTGGTGACAGAGAAACGTGTAATAGAACGCAAAGGAGGGATTATCTTGAACGTTCCCGTATCAATTCCGGTGTACTTTGTGAGATTGCATGACGCTGTGTTTAAGTTTTATTTAAGATTTTGCAAACGTACAGAAGGGTTTTAATGCTTCTATTGTAACAATCCTGCTTTGAATGAGTTTAACCTTTCTTAACTGGATTTTGGAATTCAAGTAATATCTTTTGGAAATGGTCCGAATATTTTTTAAGCGGCAGGTCCAGGCATAGCCACAATTTTAATATGCTTAATGATGAAAATTGTTCCAATGTTTGTTACTCAAATATATTCCCTTTAAAGCGACTTTTTTTTTGTAGAAATTGTATGAACGAAGACACCAGTTCCATGAATTCCTAACCAGTCGTTAAATCAAGTGCGGATGCAAAGAGCCCGCACATAAAGTGAAGCGCATAAATTGTTATATGATTACTTAGATTTTACATATCAGATCATTATGACAATGTAGGTATACTGACTGCGTGTCACAAGGAAAAAATAAACTGACGAGGACCAGGACAATGTCTGATTCAATAACTGCAGGATTTTACAAATTTTATGAATACAGTAGTTATTTATGCTGAAATTTTAATAATAAATTTATATGACATTCTAAAATGAAAGTAAAATATAATTTTGACTTTCTTATTGCAGCAATACAATGCGAAAATGTTTATTAATGAAACGTTTGTGCTAAAATAGATTTTGAGTTGTTAAGATTTTTGTTAAGATGTTCGACATGTTACCACGTACCTAGATTTCTCTCGATCACAAGTTCAACACTTTATTTAGCCATTACATCACCGTATAAAACTTGTGTGTAAAAGTCAGTGTCAGATCTTTCATACATCATCCCGACTTCAAGTACGGAAGTTCTGATTGTGAAGAACACCTGGATTTATGTGGTGCCGCCACAGTCATATATAAATCACTGACTGTTCACGGTGGTTCCTGCTTACACGCTCAAATCTATTCAAGCAGCTGCATCTAGTCCACCTGCGTCTAGTTGTCTGTTTTATTGTTATTTTTAATTCTTAGACTTTTAAGGATTACGATGTTGAATAGCCTATCTGGCCTTGTCTAGCTCTATCTATGTTAAATGGCTTTCCCCAAGAACTGGGTTTTCAAATATATATTAACATAGCACAGGTAGTTCCACAGATAGAAAATAAAGTTCCAGATATAGTCGCATAAACAAAGAAAAAAACAATTTTTTTGCTCGTTCGTTTGGAACGAACCAAAAACAAACAAACAAAATTAGTAAACAATTCAACATGATAATTATCGGAAGTATAAGTTCACGAATAAAAATGAAAGCAACCGAAATCAGTGTAAATATTAAAATGACACGAAGTAAATAGTGATAGAATTCGTTCAATATTTAATTCAAACTTGTCCACTACCTATTGAATGTTAGCTGATTGTTTTTTACCTTAACTTAACTTACCAGGAAACATTTCATAAAACTCCCTCAAAAGCCATCTTATCAATATTGCACGGGCCACGTTACTGCTGCATATATTAAATATTCATTGTTTATCAAATTTTCTATGCATGAGAACGTATCGTGTATATAACGTCGATGTATTTACCAACCACCGTTGAACATTCTTGTACGAAATTTATATATGATCTTTTTACAATTTCTATTACATATTTTCGCATCGAACTCTACGGGGTTTATTTAAAAATATGTTTGTTGAAGCATTCTTCAACAAACATATTTTTAAATAAACCCCGTTGTCTATTGTCGATTTTTTAGTTTAATACTTTACATCACAGGAAGCTGGTGAGATACGTTAGACAGAAATAAATAATGACAGGCCTATCTCGGAGAAAGAGGTGTTCTTTTGATAAATATCACTGATAAAATTACTACTCATTAACCCTTCCAGTAGTATTAGATGAGATTACGATGATGCCACCGAGTTTCTAATAGGACACTAGTGCCCTAAATATCTTTACATGTATGTATGTACACGTTACGCACAATGAAGCTATAATAGTTTAGAATAGGCTAAACTTGAATCATTTTAACTAAACCCTTGGTTCAATTTTATTAATTTCAATGGTATACATCCAAAACCAAGATTAGAGTGTCTCTCATGGTAACAATTAAGGAATACAATGGGCGATAATCCTTATTTCATTAGATGATCCATTCACAGCGATGCGATGATACGGCCCTACAAATTACCAATTTGCAACTATTTAAGCGTAACCTCCTCAAGCAGCTCTCAGTTTCAATAAGGATTTATCGGAATATCAATCTCATTACAATAACCCTTGTAAAATGAATATTATCACCAATTTGGGATTTAGATGAATAGGCTTAGTTGGGACAAGTTTCGTCTATGTTCGATCGAGATATAGATCTGTTCTTAAATTTTATGAATGATTCAGATCAAAGTTCTTATCTAAGACAAATCTTGTTTGCCTCTTACTAAAATTGAACATTATTTTGAATCATTTGCTTAGGTAGTTTTCATTTACTGGACTATACCTATTACTATTTGGAGCTTATTAAGAATATTTTGGGAGCATTGTTCATTTTACCAGTAATTTAAATGTATGAAATTGTATTGGTTACAGTGAACTAGGTGATCATAAGTTCAAGTATCTTCAGCTTCAAGAATACACTGCTTCTTCGAAATGATCCAAGTTTTTATTACTTGTTTTTTTTTAGACACTGTTGCCATCCCTGAAAAATTAACAAAACTATATAAACAGAATTCAATCGACTCGTATAAAATCTGATAAAAACACTAATTTTTCGATTTATGATCACTGAAATTTTATGATTACTGAAATATTTTACGAGTAATCATGTTCGTTCGGAACTTCCTTGACTGCTTTAATAAAAAAATTCAATACTATTTTTCTTGTTTCATCTCACAATGTGTAACATTTTGTTGTTCTTGTTTATATAGATAGAACGTTGGCGTGCATTTTAATGGAATTTGATCTTTCAGAGTAACTAAACAACTTTGTAGAAATTCAGTACAGTTCTAGTACTTGTATATTAATTCTCATAATATGGCAAATATACATATAAAGGCAAGCACTGTTCAGGGCCCAAGTCAACCTTACCTCTTAGTTACTTGCTAAAAAACGGACGAGGTTTTCCCATAGGCTTTCCTCTCACTGAAGAAAACAGAATTTCAAAGTAGGAGTGTTATGACAGAAGAAGAAGAAGGGTTCGGTGAATAGCCATAAACGGTGATCGACCAACTGTAAACACACTTTTCAAGAAATATGATGCAAAAGGCACAATGACACAGGCAACTCGAGCGTCGGAGGTCGATGAATCACCTCCGTCCTCCATGAGCGCGGGACTGGGGGTGACAAGGTCAGTCACCCGAGAGTCACCCACGTTGGTCCCCCAAACCGGGAACGAGTTGGGATCCCCCTGGTCCCTTCACCCGAAGAGGAGCAGATCAAGAGAGATGGCCCTGGGTGATACGGGGCGCGAGGGATATGCTCTATAGCTACCTCACCTTCGGCCTTGCACTGCGACGCACAGACGGCATGCGATTTAGCCGGTTCGAGTCCGACATAACCTGCCCCTCCAGCTCCGGCGGGGATGGGATCCGTGGTGATTTCCCGCACGTTAAAAAAAACCACACTGGGATTCCTCAGCATCATCCATCCAGCACCAGATTCACTTTTCAATTTATACTTAGGCTGGAGTGACTAACGTCTAATCTCCCAACTCCGAGTGGAAAGTTTTTTTTTATACAGCTGTGGTGGCAGACGAGCACGCGGCCCACCTGATTGAAAGTGGTTACCGTACGTAGCCTATGGACCCGTGGTGTCACCCTCGTGCTGTCGACCCGGTAAACACAAAAAGTTTCTTTGCCATCAGTGTAGAAGACAAAGCAGGAATAGCCTTTTGTCTTTCCACTGACAGAACAAAAACTCTTTAGGGTGCTCTGGAATAAGAAAGTATTGGCAGTAAACAGCAGTTCAAATAAGCTCCAATGTGTAAATAGGACCATATAAACTCTAATAGAGTACCGAAATTATCATAAAGAATACAAAGCTACCGAGAATCCCATCTATATTTAATCACGCTGCACCTATCACGTGGATATCAGAACTCTGAACGAAGATGCTGTTACAGTTTGCATATAAACTAGTACCCGATATTATTATCCCTTTCTTTGCTCGGATATTTTTCTTGTAGTTTTCGTGATGTTTTTCGAGATGCATTAAAATAATATTGCTTTGCTTAGCTGATGTTTACAGCTATGCCCACGTGGAATTTGTATCACATTCACGGCACTCATGGTAAGGTAACCTATGATGTATTATTCCAGACTGTTGTCTATCCCCGGACCAAATCATAGCCTGATCCCATCTGAGCATGACGGACTAGGTACCGATATGTTCGTTAGTGCATCATGCTTGTCTGAACATGATGTACACAAACATCCACATTTATAATAATACTCGTAGCAGCAGTATTCAGAGCTAGACAAAAACATTTGGCCGTTTCCAAATCAACAGTAACGCTTCATTTTCTGTATATTTTGACGGAATATCAGTATCAAAGTTTCAAAAATCGAGTTAGTATCAATGCCATGTGATATTCTACGAAAGTAACATTCGTGGAAACGTGAATTTTCTGACGGCTATGATTTGTTTTGTTGATGTACATTCACAGTTTTTCTTATTCATTCAATATAAAAATTATTTGTAAGTTGAGTCTTGTTCATTCGAAGTGCCATTTTGTATTGTTTTATTTTATAGAACCAGGTGTCAGTATAATATAAATATTACCGAATGAACAGAGTCCACCGGGTAATATTTGTGCTGTCTAATTAAAGCTTAATACAACTTTCAGTTACCCGAGACTAAAAAAGTTGAAAATTTTCTAACTTTCTCCTGAGAGCCCAAAGTATGAAATGACTTTTCTGTTTTTACGAGTACCTATAGTATGGTTCTTTTAAAAAGCTATTAAAAGGATTCTACAGAATTGAAAATATCTGAATAATCATTATAGATTTTCCAAACGAACTGTAGATGTACACCTATAGGTATACATAGCACACCTATGGTGACCGCGTCTGTGGGGATTGATATGCCGAGTATTAAAAAATATATGAGCATTTAGAAACCGGTTAAAATAATAAGTTGACCTAACCTAACCTAAGTAGACCCAATAACTCAATCCCGCATATGGTTACGTTATTGGTTCAGGTTTGCAAGCTCAATTCGTCAATCCTATCGTATTGGAATATGTAAATAAATAAAATGTGTAAATATTTTTTTTAACAGCAGAGTAAAAGAGAATAAAGAAATAGTTGATACACGGATCCAAAGTTAAACATTATCGTTTAGTGAAGTTAATTCCAGAACAACTTATTACAGTGTAATTGCTGCTTTCTGCTGTTTCAACCAGCTATTAAATTGTCATTACGAGACCATTACGACAGTTTAACTCGGTTGTAACATTAGACGCTGGGTCGTATTTTTTTCTTATTATATTTACGCATGTAAGTTAAGCTAAGGAAATAAATGTAGCACCCGCTTGATTATTATTGGTGACAATTAATTAAAAGAGCCTTGAAGTTTTCTTTTTCGAAGAGAATATTCGTAACTGAAATTATTCTTCTATGTCTATTATTTAAAAAAATATTATACTACCCTTTAACCCCCCACCTGTTTAGCTAAATTGCTTGTGTTGAGTGTGGGTTAACATTAAAAATATTATAGCCAGGATTCAAATCCGAAAACTTCCTTCCTTTATTTGCTTTTCTCCACCCAATACTCGGGAGGGAGAATATTAAGTTTCAAATTAAACCAAATTTTTACCATCACATAGATAGATTACAGTCTAGTACAGTCTAGGCGCGGGCAGGGTCGCAGGCATCAGCTAGTATATCATTACGTTCTTGCATGTTTCTCAAACAATAATATTTCACGTCTCTCTTGTAATATCTCTGATCTAGGATAATGTTCATAAAATGTTGTTCATAAAATGTTGTATCCATCACGATCTTAATGCAGTTACTGAACTGTACCAACTTTAGCTTTCACCTTCCTTAACAACATTAACTTGTTTAGAAGTCGTTCTTGTAATTAAAGGTTGTTTAAAAATGTTTCATCCTTAACTCGGCTACTAAAATAAACATAATAATATAAGCATGCACCGATTCCTGGAAGCATCGAGAATCTTCTCTTATATTAGGCATAGTGATTGCCATACTACTTACTTTTTCTAAAACCACATTTGGAGTAGACTGGCCTGCGAGATAGCAGGCCTGCCCCTCTATACAAGTGGCAATTCGCTAGCAAGCGTTTGATGGAATAGAATGACGAATGTATAGGATTTGATGCGTTAACGACTGTCATTTACGTCACATCCCATACATTCGTCATTCTATTTCACCAAACGCCGGCTAGCGAATTGCCACTTGTCTAGAGGGGCTGTTCTCTCTCATCTGTTTGTATTCTTAATAACGTACACCCACCGGTTCGAGTGCTTTTGAGCTGTCCTATTTTTAACACACCATGAGGTCGACCCCAGCCTTCCTGCCCACTAGCACACGTACCTAGTAGTTTGTAATACATCCCTATTATTGGACTCTTACTTACTTCATTGATTGAAACAGTTTTGAAGCTTACTAAATTTCATTATAAGGTATAAAATATAACTTTGTAGATTTACTTAAAATGTTAAATGTCCTTACGACATTTTTCTTTGTTATAATGCGATGACTTAAACTTTGCCGAATCATCAGTCTTCATTAGATTCCTAAAGTTTGTTAAGTAAGACGGACTTAATTGTATGATAAACACAGCACTTTGGACTTTACAAGTTTGTTAATCGTAAGAGCGTTTTCACATTGTCCGATATCCGACATCGGATATTGGAGGAACTCAAATGGATGATATATGTACCGATGTATCGGTTATCGGAGCGAACACCAATATTTTTTTCCGATTTCTGATCACAAGGAGACTAAAACAGCGACTGCAAGCAATTTTGGACCCAGATGTCATTTTCTTCGTCTTTTCGCGTTAACTGATGACGCAGATCACGAATATAAGAAAAAAAACTCGATACCATGACATGTCAATAAGGTGGAAAGTGGCTTGTACTTTTTTTTCATTCCTAGCATCCCTAACTAGTCTGTGCTTTCGAGCAAATGGTCGTATCGGGCCGATTTTATTGCTAAATGTTAGTTATAAGAGATTAAATATCCTTCCTTCCTCCCTACTCCTTAGAACAGACTGCTACCACTTACGGACTGAACAATTAATACTGCATCAAGAGCGTCGTGAAAATAGCTTTAGGTATGTTAAATTTTCACATATTCAATGATGTCTCCGTGATCAATTCAGTAAAAACAGGAAGCGATCACCGGATGGTAAGAGGCACATTGAATCTTAGAACAAAGCTCGAAAGATGTCGACTGATGAAGTCTACGCTCCGACCAGCACCTATCCAGTTCCAGAACCCTGAGCACTTTCAGCTCGAGTTGTAGAATCGCTTCGAATGCCTGGGAGATTGCGAAAATGTGGATGATTACAATGACAGATTTGTGGAAATAGTCCAAACGACTGGGTCTAAGATCTTCAAAGCCCGTCGTTCAAAAGGAACCAAAAAGATTTCGGACCTCACCAAAAAACTCATGGAACAAAGACAAAATTTGGTTCTGCAGTCCTCTGAAGATGCTACTCAGTATCGGCGTTTAAACAGACAGATCTCCAAGTCCTTGACTCGCGACCTACGCCAATTTAATACGACTCGTATTAAGGAGGCGATTGAGAGCAACAAAGGCTCAAAGGTTTTCGCAAGGGATCTGTCTGTTGGTCAAAGCCAACTGAATAAGCTGAAGGCGGAGGATGGCAGAATTATTTCGTCGAAGCCGGAGCTGTTGGAAGAGGTCGAGAAGTTCTACGGACAATTATACACGAGTGTACGGCAATCTGTTAATAATCTGGCCAAAGACCCAAGAGCCAGATTGACCCGACACTATACCGAGGATATCCCGGACGTCAGCCTGTACGAGATTAGAATGGCTCTCAAACAGCTAAAGAACAATAAGGCACCGGTTGATGATGGGATCACGGCTGAGCCTCTAAAAGCTGGTGGAACACCGATACTTAAAGCTCTTCAGTAGCTATTTGATTCCGTCATACTCGAGGGACGAACGCCTAAGGCATGGCACAGAAGTGTGGTGGTACTCTTCTTCAAAAAAGGTGATAAAACCTTGTTGAAGAATTATAGACCCATCTCGCTTCTGAGCCATGTCTACAAGTTGTTTTCGAGAGTCATTACGAATCGTCTCGCTCGCAGGTTCGACGACTTCCAGCCTCCCGAACAAGCCGGTTTCCGAAAAGGCTTTAGCACCATAGACCACATACATACGCTGCGACAGATTATACAGAAGACTGAGGAGTATAATCAGCCACTCTGCTTGGCGTTTGTGGACTATGAGAAAGCCTTCGATTCGATCGAGACCTGGGCTGTGCTACAGTCTCTCCAACGGTGCCAAATTGACTATCGATATATCGAAGCGCTGAAGTGTTTGTACGAAAACGCCACCATGTCAGTCCGCCTCCAGGATCAAAGCTCAAAACCTATCCAGTTGCAGCGAGGGGTGAGACAGGGAGACGTTATATCTCCGAAACTGTTCACCGCCGGCCTGGAAGATGTTTTCAAGCTCCTGGACTGGAGAAGACTCGGCATCAATATCAACGGCGAGTACATCACTCACCTTCGATTCGCTGACGATATCGTAGTCATGGCTGAGACCTTGGAAGACCTAGGCACAATGCTCGAAGACCTCAGTAGAGCCTCCCAACAAGTGGGCCTCAAAATGAACATGGACAAGACGAAAATTATGTCAAATGTCCATGTCGCACCCACTTCTTCTTTAAAGGTTGGAGACTCTACACTCGAAGTTGTCGACGAATATGTTTACCTGGGACAGACAGTCCAGTTAGGCAGGTCCAACTTTGAGAAAGAGGTCAATCGTCGAATCCAACTCGGCTGGGCAGCGTTCGGGAAGCTTCGTAATATCTTCTCGTCCAAAATACCGCAGTGTCTCAAGACTAAAGTCTACGATCAGTGTGTGTTGCCAGCGATGACCTACGGAACTGAGACTTGGTCCCTTACTATGGGCCTCATAAGAAGGCTCAAGGTCACCCAAAGGGCGATGGAGCGTGCTATGCTCGGAGTTTCCCTGCGTGATCGAATCAGAAATGAGGAGATCCGCAGGAGAACTAAAGTAACCGACATAGCACACAGAATCGCCAAACTTAAGTGGCAGTGGGCGGGGCACATAGCTCGTAGAACAGATGGCCGTTGGGGCAAGAGAGTTCTCGAGTGGCGACCACGCGCCGGAAGACGCAGTGTAGGCAGGCCTCCCACACGGTGGACCGACGACCTGGTGAAGGTCGCGGGAAGGGCATGGATGCGGAAGGCGCAGGACCGGTCACTGTGGAAATCCTTGGGGGAGGCCTTTGTCCAGCAGTGGACGTCTTTCGGCTGAAATGATGATGATGATGTTAAATTTTACCGACCACAGCCACATCAGTGAACGTTGCCTTCCTTACACACAGGTGGCGGTAGGATACAGTGGGAAAGAGAGTAAATTTGGCATTGACCGGGATGGGCCCCAGCAGTAGCATGGTAAGTACTTGCGACTGATCAATAAAGCCCATTATGCTAATAGCAGTTGCAGCGGCCAACTTGTGTCTGGTTCCAACTTGGCCACTAGAGTTGATTTCCACGCGATACATTTTTTTTGGTATGATGAAATATACCGGAACTGGCCACATTCACTCTCTTTGCAGTATCTTATGCATAATACACAGGTTGGTTCCTCGTGGCATACTGTTCTCATCTCTGGGATGGCTCTAAGCAGCTTTTATTAGAGGCAATAGATAAGATTATAGCGGCATGTCTTGGTTATCTTCAAGTTACTAACATTTTAGAATCAATGTATTTTACCATTACCACTGCACCACGGCGAGTGAAAGAGTGAGAGGACTCTTTCAACTTATCCTTCTTTTTTAGTTCATATCCAGATTACATGCTGGACTGTGGTATCACTCAAATACAGGAGAAATAATACGGCCTTGAACTAAGCGGTTTTCTTTATCGCACGGCAAGCAATTTTATAGCTCTAAACACACACGCGTTTCCTCCTTCCCCCGCTTGTGTATGAAAAGCAAAACCGTCAAAGTTGGGACAGCTATTTCAGAATTGACAGCATCTGTAATGGTGGCTTTATTATTTATGTTGGATACGAACTTTGTCAGTACTGTGAATGTGTAGTAGCCAGACTACTTGATATTTATGTAAAAAAAATATTATTGGTTAACTTTTGTATAATTTTTGTTATTTTAAACAAAACTACTATATTATCATGAAAATTAATAATTTGACCAAAAATAAATACAAATCTGAGAAAAATTATTTACATTTTTGGTTGGATTAGAACATGGATCAGCAAAACTGGGAGTCCACCGCAGACCTACTAAGCCACAATAACTATGGAGTTATTGCGCGAAATAGACGTTTATATAATTATATATTTAACAAGAGACATCCTGCCTCATTATTTATTATAATAGCGTGATGATATTAATTATGAAGGATTTGGGAGTTGTCATCACCAAACCAGCTGTTCACTATTCTGTCGGATTAGAGAGAACATCGTTCGAGAACGATGAGTACTCAGCCGAGACCACGGAAGACAGAATATGATTAAGTAGCGAAGATGCCATAGTCAAATGCTCTTAAGAAAAATGCGTGGCTAAATGCGGGTGGGAACCTGGCCTGACTTTGCTGAGATGCTGTAACTCTTGCCTCTCGAAGTTCTTCAGATTCCTATGATCGAAATCATATCTTCTTTTAATTATTTTTGCTGCTTTTATTGGTGAGATCTATTCACACATCACAATTGTTAGGCATGATTAACTATTACTGACATAACTTTTTTATTTAATATCAATTTCCAAAAAAATTACACAAAATGTTAACTGAAGCCTATAATATGATCCAGGTACTTATTACAATCAATTAGTGAAAACCGCAACCAAATCCATACAGCCGATTCTGGGATTAACGTCCACAAACGCAAAGACAAACAGACAAAAATTGCAAAAAACGTTGTTATTACAAACATTTATAAAGTACCCCCTCCCCCACAACAGTTTTTCTCGTATTCTTTACACGTACAGGCATCGATCGGTTACAATTTAATTATATGTATAGAAGATAGAAGAAGATAGACAGATAAATTTAATTCTTGATAACATTTTTTAGCGATAGGGAGAATTCGACCGATCAAAACCACTCAAATTTATGTGTTGAAGTAGTGGGGCTGATAATAACAAATTTCTTTGATAACATATATATTTTTGTCCATATATTTGTAATAAGTATTGATGGCAATTTATTATCACTAAATATGATAATGAGTTGTATTCGCGTTCCATATAGTCCAAAGTTTGTTACAAGGCTATTCGCCTACCCATTCGCACTTTTACGGTTGAGTACACCCGCCTGAGGCTGTTCCAGTTGACTTCGTCCGCCTAATCATACTGTCATGGTTTACATCTACTGTGCTTCCTGAAGGACATACGGGGAAATAAGGTGAACTATAACATGATCGTATTAACTTAGAATTAATATATTGAACGAGTTTTCTTATTCGAACTTTCCTAACTTTGCACTATCTTTACCTTGACCACACACCATAACCACACTGAAACAAAACTTCATTGTGAAATGTGATCCTTTTCGTTATAAAATATAAAGAAATGTACTGCTATCAAAGGATTCAAACTCTTAGGTCCCAAGACACAAATATATAACATTCAAGTTCACGATTACTAAGTTTCGAAGAAAAACCTTCCTCAAGAGTTAAACTCAACTGTACAAATTGCAAATGTGAATTCGCTGAAGGTCAACTTATTATAAATACGTTTGTACCATATTCATGTACTTGCGCCACTGGGCTGGCTTTTCATCAGTTAAGATCAGCTTGCTACGGAATTGTAGTCATATTCTCTATTGCACAAAATATCTATGTAGTTTGATATATTTATAGAGAAGTTAAAATCGAAGTTTCAGTGCTAATATTGCATAAACGAAAGCAGTTTTTGCCACTTTATATTATTTTTATTACATTAGGTACGTGGGCGCACGGTCGCTTGATAAAAAAATAGCAAAGCGACTGGTCGACGCTTCGTGTGACCACAGGGTTGGCTTCATTTTGCACGAAGAATTGGCATTTCCAGCCACTGCAGCAATTCTGTGAGCCTTTTGGCAGCAGCTTTTGTAAGCATTCTTCGATACCTAGACTTTTTACTTTGGTTTTTACTGTGAAAATTCCCTCCATTTGCTGCTCGTAAATATATTAGTTCATAATGATGTTTTTAATTAATTAATGTAATATTACCCATCCCTTATAAGAAATTTGCACGAAATAAAGATATATCTTATTCCCTGAAAAGGTATGAAATTGTTTGGAAATTTCGTAGGCTTTTTATTAAAGTCTGGAATGACACAGAGGCTTTTATTTTAAAAATAGATAGTGAAATCAGTATTTCACCGGAATGTGGAACCATGGAAAATTTCTACACTAAATTATTCATAAATTTTTCTTATTGTCGGTGCTCTGTAGCTGTCATTTAATGTTGCTGTAATTTATGTGATGATGTG
Source organism: Eilema caniola (assembly GCA_949126895.1). Taxonomy (NCBI): domain Eukaryota; kingdom Metazoa; phylum Arthropoda; class Insecta; order Lepidoptera; family Erebidae; genus Eilema; species Eilema caniola. The sequence goes on along the minus strand of OX421460.1, from coordinate 4,833,492 downwards.
TGCTAAGATCGATTAAATAAAAAACTGTATGTAGGTTGCCATAAATATCTAATTTCGTTCTTACTCGTGTAATATAATATTTAATGAGGGTGCAGCCGTTGGTAAGGCTTGTAGTTAAGCACAATAGTATATAAATGAAGTGCTATGGAAGGTGGCTAAATTAACAGAATTTGAAACTGCTTAATCTAACGCCATAAGATACGAGAACGGCACTCTCACAAGTATTTGTTATGTAATAAAATATAACAATACAATACAAAGTATAACACTATCTCTACTGGTAGTATAAATAAGTGTAAATTTACACCTCTGCAAGTTTAAACGAAATCGAAAGGCAGTCAGTTTCAATGCCACCCAGTTGACCTAACTTTTCGAAGTGGATGAGTTTGGAGAATATCATACTTCACAATAGTCATAGACCTCATACAATACATCTTTCCGTCTGAAGTGAGCACGCTACATTTTTGTCTTGCTTTGATGCTGGAACATCTTTCATTTTATATTTTTAGGGTAGATTATAATTTGACCTCTGTGGCGTCACGGCGGTGAACGCAAATGCTACGCAGGGGCACGGGTTCGATTCCTGCTCAGTGCAAATATTTGTATGACTGAATATGTCTATTTGCATGCACGGAAAATACCTATGGAATTTTACCCGCTTAAACGAAATCGAAAGGCAGTCAGTTTCAATGCCACCCAGTTGACCTAACTTTTCGAAGTGGATGAGTTTGGAGAATATCATACTTCACAATAGTCATAGACCTCATACAATACATCTTTCCGTCTGAAGTGAGCACGCTACATTTTTGTCTTGCTTTGATGCTGGAACATCTTTCATTTTATATTTTTAGGGTAGATTATAATTTGACCTCTGTGGCGTCACGGCGGTGAACGCAAATGCTACGCAGGGGCACGGGTTCGATTCCTGCTCAGTGCAAATATTTGTATGACTGAATATGTCTATTTGCATGCACGGAAAATACCTATGGAATTTTACCCGCATCACTTGAAAGTTGTGCCCCAACTGAGTACAGAAACATAGGCCTCTTCTATGGACTTCCAGAACGACCGAACTAAAGCAGCCCGCATTCAATACTTTCCGGTATCCTTGATAAGGCCGTCCTGCCACCATAGGAGAGGCCTATGTTCAAAAGTGGACTCTGTGCGGCTGATATGATGATGATGATAATGAGTAGAGAAAAGGCTCAGATAATGATGATTGAAATTTGACCGCAATATCTTTACACGAGTGTTTTTATTTGTTACCTGCGTTTTATCGTACGTATTACTACGAAACATACATCTTAATTTGTGTAGCATTGCAATACGTGGAAGAATCATTCTAAAATACATACGATAACTGGGACTCTTGACTTAAAATTTTTTGAGAATCTCCACGACGTGATCAACATTCATACTCTTAGGTCGACCCTCCATAAACATATATCACTTCTAATATCTATCATAGTGCATTAAAGCCATAATTAAAGTAACAACGTAGCAAGCATTTATCTTAATTAAAGAGGTGAAAAAAGTATTTCTAAGGAATGACCAAAAGCTAATTATTTTAATGAGCCACCCATTATAATACTAGCGATCGCACAAGTTTGAAGAGATAGGCAGAGTATATGTCTCACGGCACGCCTTTTTCCTCAAAAATACATTGAGGTCACCGGTATTGATAACCAAGGCTGGTTGAGATCTCAGTGATGTCCTTTCTAGGGTACTGATTCCCAGGTCTGACAAAAAAATAGCAACGTTCATGTCCAACGCTTCCAAACGTGAAGAAAAATAGGGTAGTACAGCCGGTATTAGACATATACCATGATTGCGTTAATACCCGTTCTCCTAATTATATAGATTAGCAAGTGCTCAAAATTATCTTAATATCAAGGTATTGTGATCATTTTGAGTACTTTGCTAGTCAAGATTGATCTGATGCTGACTGTACCAGGTAATTATAATTTTAATATTAATTTTGTACGTACCAACAACAGCTAAATGGACTCTTCGAACTAAAGGAGGATGAGTAGAGATCTGGCACTCGTAGAACCCTTCATCTCTTTCACTGACGTACTGGATAAGGAGTCGCCAGTTATTGGGGTGCTCGAAGGCTAAGGAGTAGCGGGAGTCTGCTGAGTAGGTATGGCGGCCGAAGGAGAGTAGATGGAGCTCTTCGCCGCGGCGGCGCACCCACGATATCTGCAAGAATGTAAAACTATATGAAAACAATCACCTCTTATACTAAAAACAAGGCTTTAATTTAATGTAGCAAAACGACTTTTGCCAATTGGTAGCAATGTGAACCTATATCAACGAAAAACATTATAATGAATCTTAGACATTTATTGAGTATGTACGAGTAACTGTGTACATTTGAGAAGATAGTCGCATGGAAAAAGTAAAAAAAGACATAGAGCTGATTACAAAGCGTATAAGGTAGTTTAGTCAAGAAATTAAGTAACTTTTTGTAGGGCAAATTAATTTGGGAATTTATTATTGCTTGAAACCTAAAATTAGTCTGATATATCGCATGATACTGAACACGATAAAGTATTTTGTATTCATTATCTAATTTGTTGCCTTGATTACTATTGATAACCCTTGTTAAGTCTTCTAGGAAGGCGAGTGTTTTAATATTTCGTTAAACTATTTGTTATTTTTTAAATCTATTGTACTATCATCGATCCTTGATATTTATGCACAATTCTTAAATTAATTTGGCGTTCAGATGTGATGGTTCTGTTACCCTTAAAATACAAACTTACAAACATAACCAATTACATGTTAAAAGTGTAACGCAAACTAAAATACAGGAATAAACTACATTTTTCATACTAATAAAATTTGGTTTGGTTTTATAATTATTATTAAAATTCAGATATTAAAGTATTCGAATCCAAAATATTTTAATTACAGACATGAATAAAATAAATAGCCAAGTCAATCTAAACTTTTAATCCCTATTTATAAAATTGGTAAACATTCCACATTTACATTGTGTAAATATGGTAATCAGCTACGACACGATGCTCTTTGACTTTGATAGTGGTAATTAAATTTCTATTCATAGCAATAGTAGTAAACAACGAAATTGCTTTTGGGACAGTTACTAAAAGTTTGGATTATAACAATAATAAAATTATAGTGCGAGTTAAAATAGCAAGCGGACTTGATTGGATGCATTGGCGGCCTAACCATATGGGTGTTCGAAATCGACGGCTATCACTTATGAGTTGCTTGAGATGATACGAAAAGATACTTAAAATTACAAAGTGTCCTTAGGAAATTCTGGAGCTTTAAACCTATTTTTGAGAGTTGAGAAACACATGCTACTTCTAACTGATCAAATATGAGGAATATGTGCATGAATGAGTTTTGGGGAAAATGGAATCATTTTTTATTTATGTCTTTACTACTCGTGTGCAAGAAACAACAATTTGAATTACGGAATGAAAATCAAGAAAAAATATTTTATGAGCGAGTCATAAATTTTTATCACTGTTAAAATCTATACATATACCTACATTTACATATAAAATAAAATCGGAGTATCTGTTTGGAGTGTTTTACTACATACTACATACAGTTTTTGTCTGTCTGTCTGTTTGTTCCGGGTAATCTCTGAAATGGCTGGACCAATTTTGACTGGACTTGTATTGGCAGGTAGCTGATGTAACAAGGAGTAACTTAGGCTACTTATATTTTAGAAAAAATTAATGCTCAAATGACTCAACACTAAGCGACAGCCAACATCCACGCGGGCGGAGCCGCGAGCAACAAATCTAGTTATGAACAATAACAGATGTAAATAGATAAGCAGGATATAAATGGATTGATGGGTGACTGATTTAGAGATGGGATATCTCTTAGAACTCTTGTTTGAATGAGAGTAGAGAAGTTTCACTTCTATGATTCTAATTCTAATTGAGGACAAAAACAACATCAATAATAATGTATCAGTCAATATATTAAAGGGCACAAAATAGATTGCTTTTATAAAAATTAATATGTATTCTTTTAATTATTTTTTTAAGGATTTTTCATGCTAAATATTTAAATCGAATAAAAGAAAAAAAATTGAATCGGTCTAGGCGGTAAAATGTGTAGGAAAGCTCGGTTGAGAACGGAGACCCAACAAAAATTTGAAAATTCCCTAGAACACTGGGAGTTGAAAAGTCACGACAAGATATGATTCCTAATAAAATTGATATCAACATGCTAAATGAACACTTCTTAGCCTCGTCTAAATGTATTCAGACTAACAAAAATAATACCCTGCAATATCTTTCATCGCTTCTAACACCTTATTTCTCCCCGTTCGTTTTTGATCAAGTATCTGTTCGTGGTGTTAAAAAGTGTATAATGTAGATAAACTCCAGTGCTGTTGAAAATGACTGCATAAGTCGAAACATGGTCCTTCCCATCCTTGATCAAATTCTTCCCATAATTTGTCATGTTTTAAATGAGTCACTCAATAAGCATAGCATATTTCCTGACGCTTGGAAGCAGGCACAAATTATCCCATTGCCTAAAAAATCCAATCCCTCATCCCCCTCCGAATTTCGCCCTATTTCCATATTACCTTTTTTCTCAAAGATCCTAGAAAGGAACTCGTACATACTCAGCTTAGCAAATACTTCACACAAAACAGCCTTCTAAATCCTCTCCAATCAGGTTTTCGACCCGGGCACAGGCACAGTTAGCGCACTGATTAAAGTCACCGATGACATAAGGTTTGGTATGGAGAACGGAAATCTCACAGTACTCTCCCTTCTTGATTTCAGTAACGCGTTCAATACTGTGGATTTCCATATCCTGCTCGGCATTCTGCGTTCTATTAACATATCGTTACGTTAGTTACGTTAGTAGTTCAAACCCCGCCTAGACCGATTAAATTTTTTCTAATTCATTCGAATTAATTTGTAATACAAATTCAAAATCCTTCAGCTTATCTAGTTCATATCAAATTATACTATTATACTATATTTACATATTTTGTTATATAGTTATAACAACAAATATGTAAAGACATCCTGTGTCAATGTTTGCACTCCTTTTTAGAGAATCATAATGCAGACCGCGAACCAATTGCGAACATATTGAAGAACTTTATTACGAACAAACAGGCATCCAAATTTATAAAAGACTTTTTCTGCAACGTCAAACGAAAGGAATATAATTAAATACCGATGTACCGATTCTGAAATACTTCTATGCAATATGCATAGAATTATTACAGAATCGCCATATTCAAGTTATCTTTAGCTTACGCAGCTGATAATATGATCAAAATTAAGTTAGCTAGGCTATCATCTGTGATCGCAGGATTTGTATCTATTACAAATTCTTTTATTTTATCCTAAAACTATCACTCACAGTCTTTTCTCCTAGATCGTGAACTCTGCAGTGTAGATGGACGCGACTACCCAACTGGGCAGTCACATTATTGGTAGAAGCGTCGTCTTCGAAGAAGGGTAACGGCTCAGAAGTAGTAGTCGAGATGTCTTCTTCGTGATCTTCATACGTCTCTGTGAAGACTTCGGACCAAAAAGGGCCGGTGATTATCTTTCTTTCGCCAGTTTTGAAATCTGTTAAACAAAAAATATGTCATTAGTCATTTGAAATGAGAAATTAGAAACTAACTTCTAACATCATCGGATTAGGTCAACTGGAAGAATAATTAAGATAAAGTTATCTAGCTTTATAGCCTAAGTGTAGAAATGAGGTAAAAATAATCTTTCTCATCTCCGAGTGCCAATCCCAGTCTCATCCAAAACTTGCGCTTTGGAGCCGATGGGAGCCTGGGAGGTCATAAAAAACTATGGGCTCCTGAACTTAATTTTTTTGCCTTTCAAATTTCTCACACTTTAACCTTCTCAAGGCCATCCGTCAGGGCCTCGTTACTCGGCAAGAATCAGAAGAGAGTAGCTAAGGTTTCCCTGGGTACTAAAGATTTTGGTCAGACTCAAAACAGCCGTACGCCCTTTACTATTATGGCTTATGTATTCATTATAAGCACTACTTAAACTGAGGAGTGACCACGTACCGTATATTTTAAGTACAAGTATCTTCTTCTCTAATACATATTAGAGAAGAACTTTGCGCACGATAGGCAAAGAGAGATATTTCTCATTAAATTGTTCGTTTTAATAAATTCTTCTTTTGACACTATAAGCAAGCACATAGCAGTCCGTTATATGCTTTTATCCTCTTTATACATGTCACGTCCTACTGTACTGTCATTAAATCTTTTGTACAAATACTGTTGCGTGCAAAAACTTTTGTCTATTTTTTTTTTTCAAATATAGCAAGCAATCTGACCAGATTATGTGCGTAATCTTCTTAAAAAGGGACGCAACGTTCTCGCATTTTGGATCAATTATATACAAATTATTATCCACACTTCAGGGATAGGGTTTAATAGATCAAATTAATGCTTTTATTCCTTTCCTTTTTCTAGTCCATCTAGTACCTACATATTACGAATGACCATCGAAACTTACATGCTTATGACAATGAATTATTATATATTATTATACTCAATCCTATTATATTTAAGCCTCTTTTATGTATTGCTAGCTTTTGCCCGCGGTTCCGCCCGTTTTGTGCAATCTTCACAGAAACCATCTACTAAATAGTCCGAACAAGGCTTAAACATTTGGTTTGGATGGGTGAGCCAGTTCTTGAGTTATATATAGATATTCGATTATTTAATATTCATAAAATTATATTTACTCAACCTAAAAAAAGCCCTTGTCTGTGTGTATTATTTTTCTGGCGGCAAAAAATAAACCATAGATGCAATAGGTAAAATAAAAGAGTATTTATGTTGAACGTATGCCTGGAGTAGATATTACATATAGGGATATTGAGGCTTACTCGATACTAGCTAAAATAATATAAGATAACAAAATTAAGTGAACTTTTTCCCACAAAAAAGGTTAGAAATTAAAGGGAAAATGTTTGAAATGAATCTTTAAAAGAAATCCAGCTAATTAGTAATTAGGGTGACTTTTTCCACAATGCCAGACTGAAACACATTGAAGAAGATTAGGAGGAACCATAATATCATTTGGCAAGTAAAAAGACCCTTAGTAATGTGCTTCAGCTTTAGAAAATTCCACAAAAATATGTTTGAACCAAATTTTTATTTCCCATCTTAATAAATAAATGAATAATTTTAGAATTTGTAAATATTTTTGATATTCAGTTTTGCAAATATTAACATTTAAATAAATATATAAAACTGCAAGTAGCATATAATGAAACTGTAAACTCACAACCAATTTAAAGGAGTTAGTGCAGGAACAGAACTTGAATCCTTTTAATACATTCCAACCACGATGTTGAGCAGGAAACATACTACGTTGAGGATTAGTTATTCACGGAGTATTTGCTAACGAAAGCATACAACTTCGCCTACGGCAACACGCTAATAACCGCAATGCACTTTACTTGACTAAAACTAGCTTCTATTAATTTTGTTTTAAAAAAGTCAAAAATAAAACGAGTAGACGACATATGTAAGAGAATTCCATAATGATCCCAAACTTAAACAAATCCTAAAAACTTGAAATAAAAATAGCTACTGTAGAATGAGAGAGTTTAGTCATATAAACCGCATTGTTGCGGATATACTTAGAACAGGGGAATCCATTCAATAGGTCCACATATGATGGGACCGCAGGACCAAAAGGAAAATTTTGCTGTTATTTTTGGTGAAATTAGTCATTGAACCACTAGTCTAACGGTAGTAATACCATGGGTCTGGTAGGGTAAAATTAGTAAGATTCCGAGTGATAGAATATTTCTATGTGAAATAATATAAATATATATGATTTTGATGTCATGAAAATATGAGCTTGCCGACATAATAACTAGTACAGAGTACATCGATATCGACGTTTCAGGACGAAGTATTTTATTTATTGCATGCTTTTAACAATTACGTCAAGAAAACGATTCCATTCAGTGGACAAATAGAGAAAGAAATAAACTTTACACAATATAAAAGATAAAATCTCAGCTACATCGCGAAATTTACAGTCTAGAAAATAAAGCCTGTAAATGATTGAATACTATTCTAGTTACTGGGAAGTAAAGAATCCAACATAGAAAGAGTACTATAAATCAGAACAGCGACTAGCTATAGAATACAGATCTTTGTGGTACAGTTACTGATAATATTATTTTAGAACGTAAAAATGTTTATCCAACTCAAAGAGTAAAAAAGGATGAGACCTACGTGCTTGTGAACGATGACTATAGTGATGAATGAAGATGTTATTGTATATAGACAAATCGCGAAATATGTTGGTTAGTCACTTGGAAAGATATTGCTCCAACTCAAATGATAATGCCAATGAGAGACAGGAGCGCCCTACGATATTGCCGAAATTCGCAGTGTGTAATAAATACCTTTAAACCCAGGAACCACAATAATATGCACATGGAAATACCTATTTACTTTAGTCGAATAAAATGTGCCAGTTTTTGTCGGAACCCAGTTGTCCCGCTAAGAGCGTTTTCCCATTCATCCGAAATCCGATATCGGTGTCGGACGACGATAGCCGACATCCGATACCGATATACGACACCTTGTACTGTTTTCAAATTTATCCGATAAAATCGTCCCGATACGGCCATTTGCTCGAAAGCTATTTTCAGCCTTATTGACATTACATAGTGTCGAGTTTTTAGCGTCATCTATTAACGCGAAAATACACGTAACTAAGAAATTATCATTAAGGTCAAAAATTGCTTGCGTTGCTGTTTTAGTCTCTTTGTGTTCCGATATCGGACTTAAACAGTGGTGTTGGCTTTTATTACCGATATCGGGCCGGACGATGTGAAAGAGAGATACATCTATACTACTTCGTATTATATAATTGTGAAGTAGCAGTGTCTGTACATTGGAGATATTAAACAAAAATACTTGGAGTATGTTATATTAACGATACTGAACACGAAAATATATTTTTTGGAATTCTTGTTTGTTTGTCTGTTTGTTCGCGATGGACGCAAAAACTACTGAACGGATTTCGATGCGGTTTTTTTTGTTAGAAAGGGCTTGCTCAGACTTAAAATCTTACGTTTGTTTGATCGCAATCGGTTGAGTAGAACCAAAGATGTGATCAATAATGTCGCTTTTTTGCTTGAGATTATTTTTATGGTAGATTTTTTATAGCTTATCATATCTAAGCAACTTTGTGAATAAATAGACTTTATTTTTACATACGCAGTTTTACACAAGATATTGTTTCGATCACAACAGAATATATAAGAACTGTCATTTCGATTAGTACATTTTCTTTTATTATATCATTTTCTAAATTTGCCGCGTGGTCCCCGGCAGAGTAGAATTTGGGCCACCGCATCTCTTGCCACGCGGTGTCGTACAAGGCGACTAAGGGAAATAGGGCTACTTACGTACAGGCCAGAAGCAGCCTCAAATTCATGGCTCGAGTCAACAATAGTGCCCGGAATACGACAATAGGCTCACTCCCTATAACCAGGAACCAGGTCCGCTTTTACCAGTCTAACTGCGGATTTGGCTGAATCTCCACAACCCAAACGCGATATCGAAGCATTGCAACTAGACCCGTTGTTGGACCTTTGAGGGCTTCAACTACCCGTAACGACTGCCGTAACTGTTCGTATGGCAACTGAGACCGACGGCTTAACGTGCATTCCGAGGCACGACCAGACCAATGCAAATACCCATATTCATGCATACAAACATTTGCACTGAGCGGGAATCGAACAAGCGCCTCCTGCGTAACAGCTGCGTTCAGTACCGCTAAGCCATAAATCCTTAACATCCTGGGTAATTCATACTAAAGCAAAAGATGTAATCACATTGCACAATTTTGTGAAATAAACAATTTGAATTTGAAGTAGGGAGTCGAGTAAAGAGGCTATTAGAGGTGGAGAGGCGAGCAGAGTGAAACAGGGATGATCAGAGGATCGAGTAGAGAGGTAAGTAGAAAGTCGAGTAAAGAGTCAAATAGAGAGGTTTGAATACTATCTATTAAGCTCTGATTGCCTTTTTGTTACCTGCGGGAAATCCCCATGGATACCCACCCGCTAAACCGCGGACTAAACCGCACGCCGTCTCTGGGTCATAGTGCTAGGCCGAAGGTGAGGTTGTCATGCGACATATCCCTCGCACCCTGGCTGACCCAGGGCCATCCCTCTCGGTCTGGCCCTCCTCGGGAGGGGTGACCACGCGGTCCCCGACTCAACGGCACAGTGTATGGCAAGTCTCGAAGCTATAGTTTAGTCTAAATATGATAATAACAAATCAATTGCATAGCTTTTTTTTAATAAAACCCGAATATATATAAGTATTTCGATGCATTGTGAAGCTTCAAAAATAAAAAAAAACTAATTGTGATATTATTTTCAATTAGCGGCCTGACATAATTTAGTATGACCTATGGGCCAGATCCTTTCAATTAAGTACTGTTTTAAGCTAACGCTTATCCTCGTACGCATAAAATACTTATCTTTGACTAAATAACCCAGAGATATTCAATTTGAACACCGCTTCATTAAAATTTTCTTCGAACTAAGAATTACTTAACTTTAACTGGTATGTACGGTTAAGTAATAACTATTCACAACTTCCAACGAAGTCTGACCTTTCTTTGGTCTTATTTTCACTGATTTATCGTAAAGATTGCTATGTTTGTAATGTTTCCCAGACCGTAAACGGTTATGTAAGCAATGAGAAATAATAAAATAGGAATCATTTTAAAAAACAGAGACAGACGTAATTTAATCTTCATTTAAATGAAGAACTATGTAAGCGGCGTTGAACTAGCAAAGGCCAACGATGTCGCTGAGACTTTTAATAGAGGTAATTTCAACTTCTTTAAATCTATTCAAAATGTAAATTCTTAAAGAATTAAAACACAAAGGCCCATAATGCAGATGATATAATAAATCAAGAAAATGACAATGACACACCATATTTAATAATTACCTGGCCAAGAACTATGAAATAAAAGCTTGGAAAATTGCTGACGAGTTATAGTGATTGCCGACCTAGGCCTGCAAGGTTTGTATGAATTTTCATTAACGACCTCTGGTCCTAGCCGCGCCTAAAACGTCAAACTTCGCAGCCTATTATGAGGAACATAACATCAATATTTCATTACATATTAAAGAAAAAAAAAATTAAGTATCTGAAGTATAATCTCACCTATAGTGTAGTGTTTACTTCCAAAAAAGCTTTAAAGTGAATTTAACTGTGAACTGTGTGTGTGTGTGTGTGTGTGTGTGTGTGTGTGTGTGTGTGTGTGGGTGTGGGTGTGGGTGTGTGTGTGGGTGTGTGTGTGTGTGTATGTGTGTGGGTGGGTGTGTGTGTGTGAGTGTGTCTCTGATAGACTGATATGATAGAGAAAAAAATAGTAAGCTGAGCCAAGTGTACAAAAAAGCTGCTTATAACAGACGAAGAGAAAGAAAGTGTACTGGAATGATTGTCCTAAATGTTGAAAAACAGAAAGTTTTACAAAATTTGTCAGACTCTTTCATCTTCTTATAATATAATTTGGTTGGTGTACGGGCGAAAACTTTAGCACAGAGTTTATATTTGGCCACCGAGACCCTTTTCCACCCTCTAAGTATTAACTACGGAACCGTGTACTCTGAGGACGATGCGCTGATTTCCCCAATGTGGTATATTACTGAAGTTATATTGTCCTTGTTTTTATAGTTTTCCTTCTAATTTTTCTGTATATGCTGGTATTACATTTTTGTTTACTAAGCTACTCGTGCAGAGGTTGTATGTTTTAAAAATCTTCATCTTATAGCTTTCTATTTCTATTCAGAGTATTCTGGTAAACAGACAGAGATTGCCATCATTAGGTCACTTCAGGCTGACATTATAATGTTACTGAGAATTTCAGAACAAATAAAAGTTGCCCGACAAGGAGCTTGAATCCTGTAAATACCTCGTGCAGCCGTTACCCGTATTGGAGTAGACTGATTATGATGGTTCTGTGCGTTCTCGTTTCGCGATTTATGTCTGATGCCTGGTTTACATTATTCAAATCTAGTTATCCAGTGAATCACAGTCCAGTGCTAGACTGACTGTAGTGTTCACTTTTTGAAGTATTTTAAACGTTCTTCAACAATCCACTGGACTCGAATCATTCACTGGAATGGAAACATTCCAGTGATGGTTCACATTATATCAGTAGCATTCCCGCACGGGATTTGCTCACTGGACTGTAATGCTTCTAGGTCTGAATTAGACACTTAGTAAGGCAGCCCTGTCCCTGTTACGACACCCATAGGCAGAGCTGGGGTAGTCCTATTCTACTCCACCTAGTATCACAACAATAAATCAAATTATAACAACTCGAGTTTTAACCTAGGGACCCTAAAAATTATAAAATGTCATGTCTTGTGGAACTTTGTATTAACATCCAATTAGCTTCAAACTTGCTAAGCTCATGACAAAATATGTTACCAATAAATATGTCCACCGCAACCAATCTCCATTTGAATGGAATCAAAAACAGAATATCGTGACAAGTAGGAGTAAATTTTTTTCAGTGACATTCACTTTAACATATTATATTACTTGAATATTTGAACACGAGGATAATTCCGGGCATTTTATTCCTTTGTTATCACACGAGACGACACGACTTCGATACGAACTTTCATGAAAGTCTGACTTCTGACTAAGTTATGTTTCATAAAATTATAATACATATTAACTTTCGTAAATTGATCTGGAATTTATTCTGGCGACTGGATCCTTAAACAAATGTCGATTTTGATCAAAATTCTTTGTCTGAGTATTTTAACGGACATGATCATATATCCAATCTAGAGTTTTCTCTTATTTCGTTTTTGTTTGTTACAAAATTTTATCTTAAAAATGGCTCGAAGTTATAAAAGATTTTATGATATTTTCACAATTCTATAATACCTTAGAATTTAGCGTTGATATAAAATTAGGTACCTACTCTATTAATATAACTACTGATTAGGACTAGTAGTTGTGTGAACAATAGACCTCGCGAGCACTTGTTGCCACATTTTGCTTGTGCCCATAGTGAAATATGGTATCCTCGCATCATTTTAAACAGTCCTGGAAGTTTCACCAAAAAGATGACGATTCGCATAATTTTAAACAGTCCTGGATGTTTCACCAAAAAATAATGATGAAACTTCCACCTTTTTTCTCATCTGTTTCTTTTATAAAGAAGTTCATCTTAACGACGCATGTTTTTTTTTCACATCAATCTATGGGGAATCATATCCTTGATGTTTTAGCCGAAACACATCAAGATCATTTCATAAATAATGCGAAAACAACTGTAGTTGCGTGTATTATACTACTTCTACTAAAACTCCAAATCAATGACTTCAAGTTAATGTAAAAATATTATATTTACATAATTGCAAACAACATTAATTAAACCAAAAAGACAATAATAAAATTTCACAAGAGAACTGACAGAAATATTATTTTCCTTTTTTTATTTAAGGCAAAGTCGCAGGAAAGAGGGCCTCCATTATATACACGTGCCATGTTAACAATGGTGGCACTCAGCTTGACGGCCTCATCACATGCTTTTTCACGCCCCGCTTAAAGGACCCGGGACTGTAGGAAGAGGGAAACACGTGAGCTGCAAGGAATTCCAGGTCTTAATTTTGCGACAAAGGAGAAACTCACCGAACCGCTTGGTTCTTGAAGCAATGTTCTGCACCGTATGCGGGTGACATCTAAGTCCTGCACGTGTTGTCCTGTATAGGAAAGGAGAGGGTGGGACTAATTGAAATAACTCATCAGAACATTCACCATGGTAGAGACGGTAAAATACTGCCAAGGAAGCAACATCTTTACGCATCTGCAGAGGCTCGAGGGTACTCGTGACCTTAGGATTTCCGATAATGTGGACCGCACATCGCAGCAACCTGTCGAGAGCATCTAATAAGTACTTTGCGGATCTATCCCAGAGATGCGAGCAGTATTCCACGCAGGAATTCCTTATCCTAGGTAAAAGGTTACGGCCCTATTTCTATCTACCAGGTATAATGTAAACCTATTTATGTGCTTATTTGACTCGTTATCTATATATACAAATTACATTTTAAAGTGCAGTGAGTAATTATTAAGGATACAACCGTGATACTGATATTTACTTTTGAGGTGAAACTCTGTTATCAAAAATTAGTTTAGAAATAACAACCAGTGCAAGTTAATAAAAATCTTTTAAAAAGTACTAGGTACCTATTCTATAAATATAACTACTCATTAGAACTAGTAGTTCTGTGAACAATACACCTCGCGAGCACTCGTTGCTACATTGTGCTTGTACCCTTAGTGATATATGGAACTCTTCGTACACAGGGTCGGCAGCACGAGGGTGACTCCCCTGGTGTTGCACACGTCCATAGGCCACGGTAACCACTTTCCATCAGGTGGGCCGTGTGCTTGTTTGCCACCTCAGTGGTATAAAAAAAAGGTATTTGCATTTGTATCCATATTGTTATACTTCGTTTTGTTATAAAAACAACTCAATAAAATTTATACTGATAGAAGTCTTTTCACGTTGTGGAAAAGTTTACTGAGAGCAAACATTTAACAATTCGATTATAGCTTTCAACTAATCCTTTGGTATTGGTTTCCATTCAATCGTAGTGTGCCTTGTTCTTTTTTTTCACTGTACATACACACATTTACATATGAAATTGGCGTTTTATCGAACTGGCCATTTTGATCTCAAAAATCCAGCGTTTGGTTAGGAATTAGGACAACCTCAGTGGCGTGGCTGTAGTGAACGCGTTCGCTTCGCAGGAGGCACGGTTCGATGACCGCTCCGTGCAAATATTTGTATGCATGAATATGTATATGTCTAGAAAGCGTTGCGTGAAATGTTGTGGCATATTTATTATTATTATTCACTTTATTCCTTTGTAAAACTTACAAATTATATTTTTAAATACATTGAGAAAAAAAAAGCAAACATCTATTTAAAAATATAAAAAGTGGTACCCCACCTGTATCGGATAAAAGGACCAAGCAACCGGTGATTAGGCCCCCACTTTCTCACGATGCGCGCCGTATTATTATTTATTAATTCCAAATCCAATTCATTTCTATTTTAAGCTTGTCTGTTTGTGTTTCGAATGCAATAATTCTTTGTTTTCGCACTATTTAATTTTGCTTTGACATCTTTAAAGTGAATACGTGTTTCATCGCGGCACCAGCGCTGCAGAAACAGCTGCAGTAAAAATAAACCTCGTGGACGACCAGAGACCCTAGTTGTCAATGAGGATTTGAAAGTGATAGTGATAGCCGATCCATCTTAAACCACGTCAGAGTTAGCTTCGGTTAGGGTTCGGTGTGAGTGACAACCATTTTGAATCATTCGAAACGCATTGAAAAAATGAAAAAGCTTGAAAAAGTACCGCATGACCTAAGTCGAGCAAACCAACAAACACGCATCGACTGCTGCGTCATGGTACTCGACCGTCACAATAACGAGAGGATTTTGAATCGTATTATTACTTGTGACGAAAAATGGATGCTATGCGATTCAAAACGCCAATTTCATATGTAAGGACCTAATACTTATAAAAGGACATTTACCTTAGTCTCTATTCTGGTACAGATCAAATTTTACCTAAATCTAGTCAATATAATTATTAATATCAAACTAATTTTCACAGTATTAGGTGCTATTGTAATACTCGTAAGAGGATAATTAGAAAGATAGTCAGATTATTAGGCAGTAAAATTAATAGAAAATAGCATCAGTAGGTATTATAATATTATGATTTGTAGCATACAATATGATCTCCGATAAATCGGTCTCGCATCGTCAATGCCAGAAGTCTCATTCTTCACGTTATTATGTGAACGTGGTTAGGTGGAACCGCTTGCCTTATTTGTGTTATTTTAGATTTTGTTTGCGTTTAGCATCAATGTTTGGATTTTCATGCGACGATGTTAGGCAGACGAGAAAATTGGAATTGAATGTAAGTTAGCAATAGCGCCTTACTGAGCTTGAGCCGTATCGATTTTTTCTAATTTTGTTGTTGGTTCTCTATCCTGATAACGCTTGTTGGAGTCATGCATAGTCAGTGACAAAAGTGACTTGACATATTTCTATTTGCAACCTATCATAAAATAATAACCAAGACTTATAATTTTAAAGACCATTTCCTTTCCATTGATGATTAAAAATCATCGTTAATGATGAGCATACATCATCAGGTGAGATTTGTTATGTAATATATTAATTGAGCATTACCTATGTAAATAATCATAACCAGTGTTAAACAGTAATTTTTGGGTTCCGTTATTTGGCAAGACTTTTACCGTCAACCTCGCTCTCTGGGATTAAGCGATTGGAAAATTGAGAGAATATTGAAAGTTACGGGAAAGAAGAGCACTTCGCGTTTACGGAATGATTTACGAGTGTAACAAAGTCGGGTAAGTTGGTATTAAGTATACATAACTGCAAACTAGCTTTGCGAAGAATTTAGAATTCTCTTACTCAGTAATTCAGTACCTAAAATAATAAATATTTAGAATATAATAATATATGAATACATTATAATACGAAAATCTATCCGAAATCCAACGCTATATCAATCGTAATGGGGGTGACTCCACAATTTAATAAAGATTGCAATATATTCTGCGTACTTAGGAGAGATTTTCGGGGCTAAGCAGAACCAAAGAGGACTCAGACTGTACCCTTGAAAAATACTCCGCTCTATTGTTATCGGCTCGCCACTACCTAAAGCCTGACGAGACCCTGGATAGAAAAGAACCGTCCTCCATTGCCTCATGCACGACTTTAAGAAGGTACATAGAGTTGCTTTCACTTTATACAACTCCAGCACCCTCAAAAGCCATGTATGTGGCACGGAATCAAACGCTTTCTTATAATCTATCCAACATGCCATCAGGTTCTTACGGTTACGGCGAGCTTGCTGGCTAATAGCCATATCAATGAGGAGGAGCTCCTTAGTACCCCGAGCCTCATTCCTACATCCATTCTGAGAGGCACACATTATAGAATTATTATTAATATGATTGTTAATTTTGACTCTCAGAATGAATGTAAGAAGTTTATAGATCGTTGGCAGACATGTTATCGGTCTAAAATTATTGGACTCCAGAGTACTACCAGTTTTATGGAGCAGATGGACAACTCCTGTCGTCATAAAAGCTGGTAGCGTCCCAATTGTGCAGTCAATACAAAATGCGAGCTCCGTAGCCACTTGAGCCAGAAATTGTGCAGTCCATCCGGTCCCGGAGACTTCCAATTAGACAGCGAATGGACCGCACAATCTATATCAGTGGCATCTATGTATATATATATATCATTCATTTCCGGAATGGTATCGCATGCTCTTTCAACCTCAGGCATCCAATCGCCTTCAGCGTGGCTAACGGGCACTGACCAGATACTGCGCCAAAACGCATTTGTGACCTCTGTGCCCCGAGCACAAATTATATTCGAATTCCTAACGTAAACGTATCCAGTGAACAGAGCATTGCGATTGGCCGCTTGCCTACTGTGAACCAATCACAATGCTCCGTTCTTTCCATACGTTTACGTTACGAATTCGAATGTTTTTCATATTCGGAGCTCTGGTCTCTTTGGAACATGCGATTAACGGTAAATCGATCGTCACGTTTCTTGTATCTGCGAATACGGTTTGCCCATGCACAGACTTTCTGCTTCAGGAAGTCTCTGCTAAGCTCTGTGACCCGAGACGTATATTCTTGGCAATATACTTGGGGTTACCAGGGAGGTTTTTAGAATTAGGAAAACAGACGTACGATTGTAAGAGGCACGACTTCATGCCGCCTGGGTCTATTTCTCACCTGCATTTGGCAACGCGTTTTCACTAAAGTGTACTCGCTCAACTGCGAGTGAATAGCCTGTGATAAATTGCAGTTCGTACGATACCTTTGTAACTAACTACAATCACACCATAAATTCTAGTGTTATATATCTGCCACTACAGGAAACCATCTACGTTCGCACCTTAATATTTTCCTTGCGATATTATTTCATCGCCCCACATCACATGTCCGAACCAGGACATAAACCACAAATAAACTCTATATTAAAACAAGAAAATAGACAAATAACATAGAACGCTAGTAATTATCCAGCGTAAGTAAAAATCATCCTCCATTTTTCATATCTGTTTCTTCTTATAAGCTCATTACTGTGTATATCGGATTATTTTCTAATTACTTTTTGTTTTTAGTAAGTACGTTTGAATTTCTACAGTAATTTTCATCGTCATTATCAGTGCTTCTTGTTGAAGCAAAATTGTAATGGGAAACGTTCGGAAGTAGGTGAAAATTTATGTCTCTCTTCTCTATTTTGATTAAGGCCCTTCGCAGTGTCAATCTAGGTTTTAGGCGTTTGTTTAGAGGCAAAAAACTTTTTTTATTTGTGAACGTATTTAAAACTGTTAATACTGGGTTATTGGTTGGTTTCTTGGCTACAGTTTGAATATTTATTGTTATTGTCACTTTAAAATTAGTATATGAAAATCGTTGCCAAATCTGTAACATCACTCACAAAAAATTTAGAAACACTTCTAAATAAATACATTTTACGTGGTTTTATAACTCAAGAATGATAAAGTTTTAAAGTATAAGTTGTACATTTATCTGTTATATTAGTTTCTCGAGAGTTTGTCTTAACGGGTGCCTATGCGAAGGTCGGGCGGCAGTGCCGTAAGGGCTGTTGAACAGGGAGTTTGTGCTATGTTTTCGCAGCATTGATAGCTTAGATTTTAAAAACTCCGCGACGGATTTTAAAGCGGTTTTCTTTGATAGACAGAGTGATTCAATGCATAATAAAGTAGAGAAACACTGAACATTTTAGAGTTTTCTATTGTTTTGTCGAAAATAAACACATTTCAAAATAGCTTTCCAGCTATCATTAAGAAATAAGCAATGTAGGTAGGTATACCACCGTGGACTTTTATTAGACCTATAAATGAGGAAATATTCCACCATTAAATTACTTTGTTATGTCGCTGGAGCTCCCAAGCCGCAGAAGGACGCTTGGGCGTCATAGACGTATCTACCACGCCCTCCTAATTCCTCCATGATAGGGGGCCTGGGGCGGTAGATGCAAGGGCGTCTGCCTACCGAACAGCTGTGGCCTCGAGGTGGCGCGCGCGGTGTTTCCGCGCGCCCCTCAGGAAGACGGGGTTGAGGATACTCTCCCCTCACCCCACCGGGATGGAGTCCTCTGTTGGAGGACCAGCGCCGCCGGGGCCGCAGAAGAGTGCGAGATGAAGGCATCCGGAAGGAACACCGCGGGTTTTTAGTGGGTATACTACAGTGCAGGAGTCCCACACTATTGACGGGCCTCCCCCGGGGCTCGTCGGTGTGCGCAAAGCATTTTCCCGCGAGAAAAAAAGGGGGGGACTGTGGTTCAGCTCTAGTAGGATCGCGTGGGTATCACATGGTACGTGTTTGTTATGGTGACCCTCTTTCCTGGGACTTTGCCTTCCGCACACCATCACGTGTCCTTAATAAATTAAAAAATAAATTATTTCGTCAACCGGAACAATTTGTCATAAATCAACAAATTAACAGAAAACAGTTACAAAGATATTGAAATCAATCCATATAAATGAAAGTTGCGGGTGCGACTGGCACTAACGCTAAGATGATGAATAACAAGGTAACTTGAAAAGTGGTTGTGTTTTACACTGGATAAATTAAATTTAATAAAATAGGCGCGCACCTCAGTTATATTAGGTAAGTAATCGATTTTAAACACAAAGAAATCGAAAGGTTTTAAGAAAGCGTCATGTTTGTTAACGATTGACACAAAAACTATAAAATGGATTTTGATGTAGTTTTTTTTGTTTGAAAGGACTTGGTAGAGGAGACCAGAGTCGCAATTACCGACATCCACGCAAGCGGAGCCGCCAGCATAGGTCAAAAAATTACCAAGTCAGTTACGTGAAGTTAGACATAATATGATGTACTCATCGATGTGTTCACTCTTTACCCATTTTACCTAAACAATTTCCCATTATTTTATTTTATAATCACTTTAGTGACGTGTGTGCGGGGTGGTGCGGGGCTACGTTTATTACCCGGGGCTTTCTTTGGATACTTTCTGGTATTTCTCGAGGGTCACTATTATAATGATGGAGCTCAAGTACAAGGTTTGAATTTAACCCTATAAGTGAATAAAGATGAATAGAATTTTTTATATCATACCTATTATTATCTAGATAAAGGTGAAGCTCATACAAGCATGTCAGTAGAAAAATGATTTTACTCAAAGGCACATCTACGTCAACGTGATCGTATTATTAGTATGGTGCTTCAAATGAGATTGAATTCGAAACCATGGGAGGCTGGTAACATTAGACTCAAGGACTTTGTAGGCGCCATTGTATTTAGTGACGTTCAATTATGGAGATAGACTGGCTATAATTATATTGTATTAACTTTTGTTATCATAAAAATGTTCATGCGATCCTCGCCTTTGGGCATACATAAGTATTTGAAATACCTAACAGTTTCTATCCATGGCATAGGTTCCTATGGGTTGCTGAAACAGAATTATAATTCTAAGTAGATGAAGTCACATGTTACAAAAGTGTCGGCCTAACAGTGTTATCTAAACCAGTCGAGCTGGATATTTAATCAGAACCTTTCCTATTTTTAGTGTTTTCTGAATCATGAAAGAAGATGGTGTTTCACGCTTCTGGGAAGCGTTACTAACCTCATCTTCGCACCATTATAGATTGATTTCTTCTGCTTAACCAAGCATAACAGGGGTAATATTATTCAGGTTTTATAAAAGAGTTTATTGAAGGTTTACTAAAAGTACGAGACATTATACTAATCCACAGTTTATCGGATTTTTTTAAGTTGTAAAGTAGTCTTCTCTACAATTACCTTAACCTTGACTGGATTTCAACAGTCAAAATCTGTTTAACTGAGTTTTTTCTTTTTAGTTCACGAAAGTCATATTATAATAAAACATGCTAATATTAACATCGATTTTATGATTTTAACGCATCTAAATGCAACAGTGAAATTCAGGCTAAGTCTTGAAAAAGGTGGATTGTCTTTTAAAGAAAAACTATTATTGAAAGCTATTGTACCAGGTATTTGCGGAGCAATAACGCATAGCGTCCTTGTGAGCACGGAGCAGAAGACCAATAGACCAGCGGACGTCATCTTGTCAACCCCAGGAGTTCGGAGCCATAGAGTTCATCTAGCCAGTCTTCTCGGCATCTGTGAACAAGAATATTAAAATTTAGGATGGCAAAGTATTAAAAAATCTGAGGTATTTTGATAAAATTATAAGACGCATATTTCAAAGTACCTAATAAATCCTATGGCATTACTGACATTATCATTTTATATTATTTCGTACCTATTGACTCCAAAAAAAGTCAAACAGTATTTTATTGTCTGTGATCAAAGTAAATTCCAAATCAGAAACAATATTCTTGTTGTAATCATTGTTCCATATAAAAAAAAGATGTGAAGTAAATATAATATAACAATAATCCAACGCAATCAGCCAAAAATTCAGAATACCTAATCTTTTGATACGCACAAAGAAGATTGAGGAAGCTTATTAGTGAGAAATCCAGGATGAGAAATGATGTAATTTTTGTATTAGGTATATAAATATTCTTTGTACTTTTTGCCTTAAGATAAAGGACTTTGTGAAACTTTTACTTCGTTAGTATAATATTTCCTTAGCTGTTTTATTTCTATGATATCTATCAATACCACATACAGAAACAGAGTATAGTATAACCAACGATTCTGTGAAGCGACTAATATCGAAATTACCGTTGTCTTGCCTTTAAATCATTTGCACGATTCGTCATCACTGAAGGGATGATGGCGGCCTCCTTCAGTACATTGAATTGTAGGTTTTACTATTAGTGAAAAGGCAAGACAAATTAAAAATAAAAATAAAGGAATATAAATATTATATTTGATATTTTCCGTATTACCAAGTTATAGTTGTAACAAATTGTTTAAAAGACTAAACATGATCCTTTGATGCTCCTAATGTAAGTCAATAATATATTTTACCCACCTGAAACAACCAACTAATGCAACTAGAGAGGTTTCGGTACTTAAAGTTTTGTTTTAAACTTGCATAAATAACTTAAAGAATTTGAACTTCATAGAACCACCAAACGTAATGCCTGCTTTTTATATATTTTCTTATTCAAATAATGCATTTATATACTTATATAAGTTCTTTCAAAGAAAACGGTATTATCATCACACGAGTATTGTCCCTTTTTGAATGTAATATCAACAGTTATATTACTTGGAACAATGAAGTAATAATACACAGAGCCAACTTCCCAGAATTCAACTAAAACTTTCCTTCTGACTTAACAAGATAAGGAGCTTCGTTAACGAAAAACTTTCTAATTACGTTTATTCCTAATCTATGACATGTAATCGAATGATCATTAATGTTATTTAATAAAATGTTACTCTATTCGATTCGTTTAAGTTTCATCGTACCTCTTCTGTAGCAAAAATGTAAATTAATTGAGAAATTTTAAAAATTAAATTACTTTTATCGGAATTTTTGTCGTTTTGGTCATTTGATTTTTATAACAATTGTAGCATTTTTGTGTTTTCCAAGCAGAAATGTTTTTTTTTTTTGGAAACAAACAGTCACTATTAACAGAATTGAAAAAGTTTCATAAACAATAATGGTATCCGCCCCTAAATGGAGTATTTACTAAAAAGGGATCGCGGGGTTAATTCGCTTAGGTAAATATAAGCGATAAAATATATGACATTTAAATAGGTTAATTGTATCTCAAATAATGGGAAGCGCTGGATGAGGGCTGCTTTAGATCGGCCGTTCTAGAAGTCCATAGGAGAGGCCTATGTTCAACAGTGGACTATGTGCGGCTGATATGGTGATGATAACAAATAATAATCAGTATAGATTTGGATATAGCATTAATTTCCCTCAAGGATGTGCCTTGGGACCCTAGCTTGTTAGCGTATATCTCCATAAGAAATATATCTGTAACTCCCTCTTCATGAAAGATTATTAAAATTAATTCGTGAGTAAAATAATGTATGTGTAACTTTAATAGCATGGGCACTATGGGCAGCTTAGGATTTTGTTTAGGAATATAGATATGAAATAAATGAAATAATATACAACACTTTTAGGCATCTAGCCAAAAACGCCTGACCATAAGAAGGCAGGTCTTTTTTCTTATTGAGTTTAGGATTTTATTAAATGAACAATTATATCAAAAAATGTATATCTGGGAGGGCGAAGCCCATGTCGTACACATTCTTCAGCATTTAAATAAAATCTTAAACTGTTCATATTTTGAATCATTGACCAAATTGGAAAGAAAACAACGCAAGAACAAGAACTCATATTATGAATTCAAATGAACAGCGTCAAAGATATATGACAACAACTTTTTGGTGCCTAAGTATCCTGATGCGGTACTTGGCAACTGTCCAATCGAAATATGAGTTTGTTAGATAGGAATTTCATGTGGAACAAGACTGTCATTAGTTATGTTTAAGACTTTTGCCAAATACGTTTATTGTAGTGGACTGGTGAGAAACACAAAAAGAAAAGTTATTTAGAACCCTAACTACATGAGATAGCGCTGGACTTTTACTGACTAAATTATTTTATAACATTTAGATAGCAGACAAGCACACGGCCCACCTGATGTTAAGTGGTTACTGTGGCCTATAGACGTGTGCAACACCAGGGAAGTCACACTCGTGCTGCCGACTCAGTTAGCACAGAGAGTTTCTAATTTTATAAATGTCACGGGAAAAGTGAGTTTCTACCGCCATCGATTGGGTTGCTTGACCTTAATAATATATAATTGAGTACAAATTAAGACATTCACAATTTAAATAATTACAGTAAAAATAATATATATGACGAGGTAGTTGAGATACGTAGGTACCTAAATAAGTGAATACTATTAAGTACTAATTGGTTTGTTACCACTGGATGCCGGACGTGGACTATGCAGAAATATCAGTAACTGGAACCATTGTTTAATTTACAATTTACTTCCTACCTCTCTGCGCCCGATGTGAGGCCACAGTGCCTGGTTATTATAAATGTTAGTTAGGTTTACTATGCCAGAACGGCTGAATGAAATTTGCACATAGATATGAAATAAAGTCAAGATTAGTGCACATAGAATCTTTTAGTACTATCTTTATAATTTTATTTCAGGAATTGGTCCCCGTGGATCACGGTACTTTTACCGTGATCCACAGGGACCAATTCCTGTGCATTCACGCAAGTAAAACATAGAGCATCAGCTAGTTTATTTCAAAACACCTTTAATGTATGTATTTTATAATTTATTTTAGTGTTTACCCTTACATTACTTTGATAAATTGTAAAGAAATTGATATGACGTTGATCGACGCTAAGGGAGGATTCCCGACTATATGAGGCGAACGCGCCTGGAATCCCGCGACCCAACAATTTATAGAGTGTTATAAAATTGATAGTCAGTGAGAAAACTTCAAAGTACTTGATTTATTTTTGGAAGACGATGACTTGGGGATCCTATTGATATCGTCCATAGTGCCTGATCATTATAAATGGTGGTTGGGTTCACTATGCCAAAACGGCTTAGTGAAATTTTCACATAGATTGAAGTCAAGAATAGTGTACCTAGAATCTTTTAGTACTATCTTTATAATTTTATTTCTGGAATTGGTCCCTGTGGGTCACGGTAACAGGCATTCACGCAAGTAAAACAGGGGGCATAATCTCGTTTATTTCAAAACACCTTTAATGTATGTATTTCATAATTTATTTTAGTGTTTACCCTTACATTACTTTGATAAATTTTATAGAAATTGATATGACGTGTGCAACACCAGGGAAGTCACACTCGTGCTGCCGACTCAGTTAGCACAGAGAGTTTCTAATTTTATAAATGTCACGGGAAAAGTGAGTTTCTACCGCCATCGATTGGGTTGCTTGACCTTAATAATATATAATTGAGTACAAATTAAGACATTCACAATTTAAATAATTACAGTAAAAATAATATATATGACGAAGTAGTTGAGATACGTAGGTACCTAAATAAGTGAATACTATTAAGTACTAATTGGTTTGTTACCTCTGGATGCCGGACGTGGACTATGCAGAAATATCAGTCACTGGAACCATTGTTTAATTTACAATTTACTTCCTACCTCTCTGCGCCCGATGTGAGGTCACAGTGCCTGGTTATTATAAATGTTAGTTAGGTTTACTATGCCAGAACGGCTGAATGAAATTTGCACATAGATATGAAATAAAGTCAAGATTAGTGCACATAGAATCTTTTAGTACTATCTTTATAATTTTATTTCAGGAATTGGTCCCCGTGGATCACGGTACTTTTACCGTGATCCACAGGGACCAATTCCTGTGCATTCACGCAAGTAAAACATAGAGCATCAGCTAGTTTATTTCAAAACACCTTTAATGTATGTATTTTATAATTTATTTTAGTGTTTACCCTTACATTACTTTGATAAATTGTAAAGAAATTGATATGACGTTGATCGACGCTAAGGGAGGATTCCCGACTATATTAGGCGAACGCGCCTGGAATCCCGCGACCCAACAATTTATAGAGTGTTATAAAATTGATAGTCAGTGAGAAAACTTCAAAGTACTTGATTTATTTTTGGAAGACGATGACTTGGGGATCCTATTGATATCGTCCATAGTGCCTGATCATTATAAATGGTGGTTGGGTTCACTATGCCAAAACGGCTTAGTGAAATTTTCACATAGATTGAAGTCAAGAATAGTGTACCTAGAATCTTTTAGTACTATCTTTATAATTTTATTTCTGGAATTGGTCCCTGTGGGTCACGGTAACAGGCATTCACGCAAGTAAAACAGGGGGCATAATCTCGTTTATTTCAAAACACCTTTAATGTATGTATTTCATAATTTATTTTAGTGTTTACCCTTACATTACTTTGATAAATTTTATAGAAATTGATATGACGTTGATCGACGCTAAGGAAGGATTCCCGACTATATTAGGCGGACGCGCCTGGAATCCCGCGACCCATCAATTTATAGAGTGTTATAAAATTGATTATCAGTGAGAAAACTTCTAAGTACTTGATTTATTTTTGGAAGACGATGACTCGGGGATCGTATTGATATCGTCCAAAGCATTTAATACTAAAAACTATTAACCTACTCACCTCTCTCCAATCTCTGGCACTAAATAAACTAATTTATTTTAAGTAGTTTTCCCGCAGCTCTGCCCGCGTGAATGTCGGGTATCGCGACCAAACGTAGCCTAAGTCATTTCTCAAGGTCTAATCTGCCCCTATACCAAATTTTATCAAAATCAGTTCAGTGGTTTAGGCGTGATGTCGTGACCAAGGAAATAGGGATTCATTTTTATATATATTTATAGATAACTTGTGAGATATTTATTAATTTTATTTTATTTGGAAAACAAACAGTATCTTACAGCTAAATAGACAACAGATTGGGTAACTTAAAACCATTTAGAAGTTTTCGCATATGCATATATTTTGTGCATGCCTGTATTGTGTACTAGCTGCTGTTGCCCGCAGCTAAGCCCGCGTGGATGTCGGAATTGTTGATATTAATGATCACTGCTCCGCTCGCTTGAGTAGTAGCGTGATGATATATAGCCTATGTGTTATTCTGATGTATAAGCTATATTATTGTAAAGTTTCATTAAAATCCATTCAGTAGTTTTTACATGAAAGACTCACAAACTTTCGCATTTATAACATTGGTAGGATTCATGCGATGGCCGAGTCAATATATTTATTTAAAACGATAAAGATAGTCACTATAACATGTGAGGTTAGATAATTACGTAATGACTTAAGACAGAAGGTCCCCTAAGTAGGGACTGAATAAATTAATAACTGACATGTATCTCACAACTTTTTACGGTAGAACAACTGAGGCGAGACTTGGCATTTTAGACAAGTATTGTTATTTTTATGAGACACTAGCTGTCGCCCGCGGCTCCGCCCGCGTGGATGTCGGTTATCGCGAATCGGGGTATGAAAAATAGATGTTGGCCGATTCTCAGACCTACCCGATATGCCCACAAAATTTCATGAGAATCGGTCGAGCCGTTTCGGAGGAGTTTGGGAACGAAAACTGTGACACGAGAATTTTATATATTAGACTAGCTGTCGCCCGCGGCTCCGCCCGCGTGGATGTCGGTTATTGCGAATCGGGGTATGAAAAATAGATATTGGCCGATTCTCAGACCTACCCGATATGCCCACAAAATTTCATCAAAATCGGTCAAGCCGTTTCGGAGGAGTATGGCAACGAAAACTGTGACACGAGAATTTTATATATTAGATATTGTTTAGCAATAGATGACAGGTGTTAAAAATTGAAAACATCCAAACCTTTTTTTTCGCATACCACAAGGTACTGAAATGTGAATAATCATGATTTTATGTCTTATAGATATGTTGCAAATTAATTTAGTTACAGACTTAATCACAAATTATGTTTGATTTTCAATAAAACTAACGTCAAATATACTACGTGAAATATTCTGGTCAGAGTGGACAAATAGTGTTGCAATATAAAATACACTCAATGTGAACATTATTATTAGAGATTTATATTATAGATAGATCTTTATTTAGTAGATTAACATCTAGTTTATAATGGTAAAAAATTGCAAGTAAAGTGATTTATCACAATAGCCAGAAAGTGGAAAATCGATACGGAAAAAACGTTCAGAGAAATCAGGCTAGTATTAGAATAACAAATACCCACGAGGTTCGGAATCTTTATGCATCCAGTCTGTCAAAAAACTAATATTGAATAAATTCTTGTCGGACATAAAGTCAGCTCGGGCAAATATTTAAATCTGTCTAAACGGTAAACGGCGACAGTTGTAATTTTAAACTAACTTGTTACGGCCAGAGACTGGCATCTTAAATTCCAATAAACTGACAGCCTATCAGCATCTAGAGTAGTTACATACCGCTATAAGTAACTGTGTTCTGGCATCACACTGTTCTACAGTATCCGGCTGTGATCCAGTTATTGACTTACTTCGGATTTGTGGAGCACTCTCTCTATCGTATCGGACTTATTGTTTGATACTTTTATAGAGTTGTTAAAACCATAATATGTCTGTATAAAATATTATCAGTTTAACTACTTTTAAAAAGATATCAAAGCTGTAGATCGGTATGTTATATGGGGTTTACACGGGTTGAATTTCGCTATGCGGCTCATTTAAAGCCGCCTTGCCAAATTATAGCAGAATTGTCATTTGAACGGTCGACTTTCATTGCGCGGCTAAGATCATCCGGCATTAGTCACCCTTGTAGGAAAACGCGTTGCCGAAAAAAGTAGAACTTGGGTCGATGTGCCTAATCACAAACCGGGTATGTAATTAATTTCTTCAGAGATTTCATATTAAACGTCACGGGGCTTTCACGTGTGACTTCCCCCCACACACAAGCTTGCCTAAGGGCTTATGGTGACAACGTCAGTGGACGGATTTCTTCTTACAAATGAGTACCCTCGGGAGCTCAGTGTCACAATGTGCGCGCTAGTAATTGGTTGTGTCACAAGTGAACGTTGTTTTGATGCAAAACGAGCCAAATAGTTCAGATTTCTTATTTTTGGAAATAATTTTAGACTATTTGTTTTAACTCAATTAAGAGTAATTTTACTATTCTAAAATGATATAATACTTTTCTAGTTGAACGGTTTCATTCTATATTCTACTGGTAACCAAAATGCAAATTTGCGAGATGATCCGTAAAGCAATAAAAGAATGAAACGTTAAAAAATAAACAATCGCAATTTAAATAGAACTGAAATAAACTGGCATGCCTTCGTCTCGAAAGGTCTCGTAAAATTTTACAATAAAATATTCACAATCTTTTATCAGTTTGTTTGCAACAAACAAATTCGGTAAGAGGTTACCCTCTTATCGCTGGGCTTACACAGACCCATAATATACATAGAGTTCCTAATAAACAGAATATTAACCCAGTTTAACTTTTGCTGGATATGAGTCTCCTCCTATGTGTGCCAGAAGTCACATGATGTTATAATTGTCTACCTAACTGGCCTATTGCAGATTTGATTTGGCAAATCTTTATCCATCTGTTTACATAATATATATTTCGCAAAGTTGTCAAATGGTGTCAAACATGGCCTTATTAATGTAGTTAATAAAAAAGCAATTTATTTAAAACGGATCCACCCACAAATATTTACGAAAACGGCAGACCTAATAAGAGTACATACTATTAATTAACATTAACACCAAACCCATGGTAGCTGTACAACACGGTAGAAAATACACCCGGGAGAAACCCTTCTTCACTGAACCGAAAAGGGCTGTTAATGTGTTAAAATTGGCAAAATTCGTCACCTTACCGATATTTCTGCCCATTTAACCCAAAAATACCGTCAGCAAAATGGTGTCAGTAAAGCTGTGTCAGCAGAAAATATCCCTTAGTAACTACAGACTACGGAGTAGCATTGTATTAGATTTATTGCTCCCCTTTTGACAAACTCAGCATAACTAAATAGCGATGTTGCTGAAAAAATGTGAGTTATAATAAAATACCATGTTGTGTAATCTATAGGTACAAATTACATACCACGTGAAATGGACAGATGAATAATATCTTATTCTCTTTCATTCGCACTTGTAGTAATATTGTCTTACGGTTGTTGAAAAAGGGATGACAATACAATTTGCTTTCGTTGAAATTGGTGAAGATTGAAGAATTGATAAGGTTCGTCAAACGAAAAACTAAATGTAACAAGTGTCGATATGTAGCGCTCTGATAAAATCAACAAAAAATATTTAATTTAAACATAAAAAACGGATGAATACTCAATAAACAGTGTATCACAAACTATTGTATAATTGAAACCAATTTTCCTTACAAACTAAAATATATTTGAATACCATTAATTATAAGGTAATTTCAGACCAAGTAATGTCATTTTTAAATACATATCACCAATATTTTATATTATTACCTACTTTCGTTTCACTAACTGCAAGTCTAAAAAGGCCATAATGTATGTCTTATTTTCTCATTAAATTGTGAAATCAGAAAACGAGTATGAAACATATAATGTGGTCTTTTGAGACCTGCTGCTGACTGTTTAAAAAAAATAAACCTGAGCATGTTACTAATAGTCTCTAGCAGAAGTTACTTATTTATCGCTTTATGCTTTCAGTTAATATATGATAACAAACTTAAATAAGTATTTAATTCTCAATTAAGTACCTACTATATCCTATTTATGTTTTACGACGTCGAGAAAGCCCTGTTTTGGTTCGGTTAGGGCTGGTATTTCTTTATGCATTGTCACAAGGAAAAGTACATTTGAACAGACCGAAACAACACTTTTTCTATCGTGAGAGTTTCTTGTTCCCGGGGGTGTATATTAATTCATTATCTTATTCACAAACTATGCCGTCGAGAAATTTTTGAATAGACCATCCACAAAGGAACAAAACAGAACCAAAAAGAAATATTTGGACTTCTGCGAAACTATGGTATTGTTCCCTTAAATGAGCGACTTGTTTTGAAGAAAAGAGAATGAAGTTTCTTATAACACAAATACTTACAGTTAGGGTGTGTTTCCAGTTCCCACTTTATCACGACTTCAGAAAGTCGTGCAACTTAAATATCATCGCTTGCAAATTTAATGGTGTCCACACATGAGACAACATGATTAAGGAGTTTATTTTTAATGTCACGACAATATGTCAAGAGGATGAGATAACGAGATTTCGGCGAATTTCAAAGGCCCGGTACTCCATACTCGCCAGAGTTAAGGAACCATCACGGCGTGCGACGATCCGTACGAATATTATAAACTAGCTGTTGCCCCGCGGCTACGTCCATGTAGATGTCGCTTATTGCGTACTGTTTCTAAGCTCTAATTCACCTCTGTACCAAATTTCATTAAGATATCTTCTATAATTACAAACTTTCATCCTCTATTCGCCCCCCCCCCCCCTTTAACCCCTTTTATCAAGATAAAAGGGAGCCTTTGTCTGTTCCTAAGCTTTATCCATCCCTGTACCAAGTATCAGCCCTTTGATCACATAATTTTTTTATATTCAAATAATTTGTGGCGGCCTGCTTGACCGCCAACCGCTAAGTCCGAACCGAAATAACTACACTATCACTTTTCTGTATGTGCTGGCCAGATTTAAAGAGGCCGACATAAAGTGTATGTGTGTGTCTGTTAGTTAAATCACTGAACCGATTTTTATGAAATTTGGTATAGAGGTAGATTAGACCTTGAAAAAGGACATAGGCTCGGTTTAGTTGCAATAACCGACATTCATGCGGGTGGAGCTGCGGGTAAAAGCTAGTATAAATATATTATCAGTACATCGTCTCAAGGCGTTGCCGTCGTTACTATTCAATGGTATACAATAACTGTATAACGTTTAAAATCGACGCAACGACTCCAAAGTCGCCGAACAGTCGTTCCAATGGAAACAGAGACGAGTGCCGTCCAACGATAAATTTACCGTTCAAGGCATAGTAGAAACGCGTCCTTAATGTGTGGTTATTTCTCTCTGTAATAAAAGTAACCAATGTTACTAATGCCCCTAAGCTGTTAGTTATTTACGTTATATAAGGAAAATCGTGTCCAATCCATCAAAGGCGAATTCTGTATTTAATGGATTAGTGGAATTATTTAATTTTACCTTACAAGGATAAAGATATTTTGCGCTAAAGGGAAAACTTCAGTTTTTTATTATATTATTTATTTAGCAGTGTAGGTACAATCACCCTCAGAAATGGTTGAACTGTAACAATTTATGAACGATCTTTACATTTAAATAAATCAATAAATATAATTGCCGTGTACTTATTTTTAAATCTTTAGTGGATAAAATATATCACTGTTTAATTTATGTTTTTAATTTTATGTAAAAAGATTAACAGTCTTATTCATAAAAAGTTATGAGAGGTTTATAAGACTGCTATAAGGTGATCGTCGAAAATTTGTATTCATAACAGCATTTTAGCACTAATACGCTCTATAAACCTTCTATAAACTTCATATAAGTTATGGAAGGCAGGAACCCACTATAGCCGTGCTATAAAGCAATATTAAGAGAAAAGATGGCCGACCTGCGCAACAGCTGATTTTACTTTGACAGCTGTTCTCAAAATATTGATGAAAGCTTTGATGTTTAATACTTATAGCATGACTATGTAGCATTGTTGCTTTGTTCGCATTACTTTGGTGAATTATTGAATATAAATCGAATATCTCTGATTTGTTTCCAGACAAGCCTTTATTATTATTATTACTAATCTAGGTGAGTTACTTTTTGGAGTTTGTGGTAAAATTGTTGCGGCAGAGTGTTTCTCAGTGTCTTCCACAAGCAAACCTTTACAAAGCCTAGATGTACTTGAAGCTATTGAAAATATTGGGAGTCTGCGATATTGGGAAGTTTTAATACCAATAATATTGTGTAAACTAGCCCACGCGCCGCCACCTTCGCGTTAGTGTTCGTGTCGGTGTTTTTATTTTACAGCACACCGACCCGCTCTTTCACCAGTTCTTGTAATATGATCTTATGAAGCAAATATTATTATAATATGCGTTAGTAATGCATAATAAACAGGCACATCAAATAACATGGCAGAAAGGATTTAATAATTTCAATGATATCTGAAATTTTTAACCAAGTTGCAACATTTTCATTTATTAATCTCTTATAGCGACACTATAGTTATCGAAGGTTTATAGAGCAGTTATGAATACAATATTTTAAAATACGTATGATAGCGTTATGAGACGTTTTAACTAATGTACGCTATAAACCTTCCATAAGCATTTTTTATGAATAA
Source organism: Eilema caniola (assembly GCA_949126895.1). Taxonomy (NCBI): domain Eukaryota; kingdom Metazoa; phylum Arthropoda; class Insecta; order Lepidoptera; family Erebidae; genus Eilema; species Eilema caniola. The sequence goes on along the minus strand of OX421460.1, from coordinate 4,800,554 downwards.
GACTGTAAGTATTTAATATTGGTAACTGATGAAGGCGAGACAGATGTCGGTTATCACATAATTTCTCCATCCTATATGATCACGGGCCTGAGCACAGGTAGTGCCGCCTGTTACCCTAGCTGAAGTATACGGACCATACCACAGTGGTCTGTCTCTCGGTTTCCAAACATCTTAATACAGTTCCGTAATACACGTTAAAAGTTAGTAGAGTATCCTCTTAATATGAAATTCAGAAACACCTACCCAGCAGTTGCATTCTCACTGAGCCAGACTTATAATTTCAACAGTTTAGCAACAGTTCAGAGATACAAAGACTGTATTTTATAGTTGCAAAGACCATGTACGCGACAGGAAAACGTATTTTGTATTTTCTGCACACGTTCCCAAAACTTTTGCAATTTCACGTTTTACTCTGCGCATACTAAAACTTTTAGCTTCATCTAAAAAGTGATAGTTTCACGACATCTATACGGACAAAAGAACATGAGTTAGGTCTCGTCCACAGTGATGCTATACCGGTGAGGCGTGGCGTGAGTTGGACAAAATTTCATTCTACGTCAATACCGTCTTTGGTGTAGAAGCTCTAGATAAGCATGGTGGTGCGAGGCGAATATTTCAATATTTGTGAGTACAATATTAAACTTAATTTCTTTAGGCACAAACTATTTACTACATTTGTAAAGCATATAAGCAAATCTTGCACTGGTCTCCATCAAGTGTCGTCAAAGATGACAGCAAAGAGTATACCTAAGAGAATATCTACTGTGATGTACAGTCGACCAAAGAGACACGGTTACACCTTTACATACAATTTTATATGAAATTGTGTATACTTATTAATTACAGGTACACTTTGTACTCATTTCTCACTATACACATACTTATTATGTGTAGTTTTTCATATACTTATGTAAAGGTGCAGCCGTACCTCCTGATATCACTATCTCCATATAACGTAGGGACCACGCAAGAGTCGGTTGGCCGGCGAGTGCCAGTGCGAGACAGTGGTTGCCGTAATGTACATCTTTTGGTGTGAATAGGTCAGCGTGATTTGAATTCACACCAATCCATTCCAAGCCGCGCCTCGCCGGTGTAAACTAACCTTTAAAAGCAGAGTCAAGAAGTGGAATTAAATTTCTAATGTAAAGTGGTAGGTAACAAAATACTGTAAAAATGCAACTTCATAACTAAATATATTTGTTAATCTGTAATACTAAAACGACTGAATTACCATGGAAAATGGCAAACATCAGATATTTTTTATCACGATAATTCCATTTTTCATTTTTCACTGCACCAAATTCTTAAGTCCATACAGACGAAGCTACGAAGCAAAAGTGGAATATATAAAATGTAATTTAAACTCTTTTTTGTGTGAACATGTTATTAAGTTTATATAGTAAAGCCTCCAACTTTCAAACTTCAATTTATTAAAATGTACCTAATTGTTTTAGGTTTCGTAACATATACATTAGAAAAGTTTTAAATAAATTTGCTGGTATAATTATTTTACAGTACTTTTAAACTTAACTTCGTGAACAAAATCAACTTTCTTTCTTTTTTCTAAACTGCTAGAAGTATGCTCTCAGCTACGTGTACCTATGTGATCTTTAACAGAAATTATGTAATTAGTATCGTAAAAGAACAACAGAAATATTTATCCCATAAAAGTAACAATACTTGTCATGTCAAAAACTACCAAGTCTCAGCCTCAGTTGTTCTACCGTGAAAAGTTGTGAGGTCCATGTAATACCAAGTCGGTTATCAATTCATTCAGTCTCATTAAGGGACCTTCTGTCTTAAGTTGTTACGTTATTAACTAACCTAAGAAGTCTTATAGTGACCTTATCAATATTAAAAATATTTAACGTTTCAAATAAATATATTGACTCGGTTTTTTAGTGCCATTGCCAAGTCAATAATGTATTTAAAATGTTAAAGATTTATCTCAATTCTGATTGCAAAGTTGATGAGATGCATAAGTTGTTAAATATCGTCTCATGCACTTTGCTAAAGCTGTGTGTGCTAAAGCTTTCGTGGAATCTGGTATTTATCATTATTATTTTTCCAACTCAGTTGTTCGCCCACGGTTTTATTTTTCTTTTTGTGTTATTTTTTCTAAAATCCCATCTCAGCAGAATCTGCTGTTTTTTTAATAACATTTATAAGGAAATGCACTTATGGTACTACATGTGTCGTAACCACATGTAATGGCATGGTGGGTGATTTTTCTTCATAAATAAAGCTATATTATTATCATGTAATAGTAGCAATATAAAAAAATAATCTAAGCGAGGCTAAAAAAACTTCTCATTTTGCCCAAATAAAAAACCAAAATCATAGCATTTGACCTTTTCACACAGTCGTGAAAACATAACTAACTCAAAGATTGTAATGAGAACAGAAAAAAGGGCTCAAATTCTGTAAATAAGCCTTTTAAAATTCAAAAAAGGAGCATTCACACAGTGCTTTCGTAATACCGCATTGCGTATGAAGCTACCGTTTGCTTGGAAAACCCGCCAAAATATATTATTCGTTATCTGTCCCTAGGGCGCGGTCCATTTATGCTTTTGAACACGAAACACTATTGGTCCTCATATTATTATATTTAACAATTGGACCGTGCTTTTCATATTTATTTATTTACAGCAATGGACTGAGATTCAAGATGCGCGTTTCTTTTGAGATACAGAATACATTCAGGGTCATTCATTTGTGTGTGAAGGAGTTTTGTCATCTTACTTTTTATTATTTTATAATATTTTGAATACTTTTTTTTTAATTATTAACCATGCGGTCAAATGCGTATCAAGTTACGCGCAAGGTACGGTTACGTAAAGTTACGTATAGCGGACCGACGAACGTATATGTCGAATCTATAAGGAACCCTAATGCTAGGTTCCGACTTCGTGTTTAGTTTATTTTTAAGAATGAAATGCATGATTTATAGCAGTTACAGCGTGAAAAATATAACAAACCTTATTCGTAAACTTTCGTGTGTCACACTTGCACTTGGGTATAATTGTATACTTTATCCTTGTTTTATCAAACAGCATAAAATACATTTTTCAAACTTTAGGTTCCTTATTAAATAAAGATTTCATTCATGTAAAGTTAAAGTTAGTTCAACAAAATTTTGCCGCTCATTCTCTCTTATCGATGTTTTTCACGAAATTTACTCGTAATTTGAACAAAGCGAGTGATAAAAGTGTTTTATTCCGTTTGATAAATTTATTACACTCATAGGAAATTTATTGCTCTGTCACTACCCTTCTCCACTTTCGAACTGTGACAAGATTTTCGTTCACCAAAATTTAGCATCTAGCTGTATACATAGTAATATTCGGATGTCAATGAATTCATTCCGCTTACTTGTATTATACGTATTTACTTAAATTGCTCACAATGCTTTTTTATTTAAATGTAGTGAAATTTTTAAAGTACGGTTGGTACGGGGGACACAAGTTGGTTTAAAAAGCGATAACAACTTCAACACAGAAAACATTCATTGTAATAATGTTAAATTACTTCAAGGGCATTCATTATTCTTTTTTTTCTCTCGAAGTTTAAATTTAGAGTACAAAAGAGAAATGTGCCAGTAGCAAATTGACGTTTACAGCTTTTTTATATGGCCATAACTTTTAAAGCTTTTGTAATAATATTGAAATGTTACCAGGCAGTGTTAATGTACAATTTGGCTTGAGCTAACCATACACTAGTCGATACCACAGTTTTTCTTGGAATAACTCTAGATAGCAAACTGCAATGGGGTTCTCATATCGCCGCCTTGGCAGGAAGACTTAGCTCAACTGCCTATGCGGTGAGAAAAATAAGGTCACTGACTGATGAGGAAACGGCACGATTAGTTAATTTTAGCTACTTTCATAGCCTTATGTCTGATGCTGGGGGCTCAGCTGTCCATATTGAGACTATTTTCATATTACAGAAACTCGCGATACGCGCAATCTATAGCCTTAGACCCCGTGACTCGCTGAGAGAACTATTTAAAGAAATTAATATTTTAACAGTTCCTTGCCAATACATTTATGATAATGTCTTATATGTACGCAAGAACCTATATCTGTTCAAAAAAAACTCTGGCGTACACAATACGAGAAATAAAAATAAACTTGTAGTGCCAAAACTCAGACTTCATAAGGTTGGTAATTCGTTTGTGGGTAACAGTATTAAAATGTTTAATAAAATTCCTCAAGATCTAGTTGACCACTAAATAAGTTTAAAATAGAAGTAAAATAGTGTTTACTGAAAAAATGATATAACAAAGTAAACGAATACCTTAATGATAAAAATGCATGGTCATCCAAATCTTTTTGCTTGCTCGCACAATATTAAAAAAAGAAACCAAACTGTTTTAAAAAAGAAACGATAATATTGTTCGCTGAGTTTCTTGCTGGTATCTCTTCGATCTTCTCAGAAGAAACAACTTACCGAACCAGCGAAAGAATCATTTTCAAATGATTTATTCACTTTATTTAATATTCATAATATTAATAATTTAATGACATGACTGTAAAATTTTGACGTTCATATGTGCTCTTTATGTGCCTAAACTGAATAAACGAAACTGATTCTTTGATTCTGACTGTGTGTGTGTGTGGTTAGCACAGACCATAAAATGCATACTACCATGTGTGTGTGCCCGGCATTAGTCATTGACGGTAAGTATCTTACTGTCAGTATTGATCAGCATTAACGAGGTTAGCATTGTAACTAAGATAAGTACATTATTATTATGTTATTCGTTTGAAATAATGTGTAGTCTTTTTATATCACTTATAAAAAGAATAGGATAATTGTGAGCTTGGAAAATCAAATTATCATCAAAATTCCCGTTTCTCATGTCGCGTGTGCTTATATATATAGATAATGACTGTGGAGTGATAATGACAGGCAAAGTAATAATAATAAACATAAGTCACTTAATCTTTTATCAATTATTCTAGATTGTGATTAAATATTTTGACAGTGTTATGTATTGTTTTACCAAGATCTTTAGAGCCCAAGCAAATCTCACCTGCAACTTGGTACACCTGCTAATTCACGGACGATAATCTGGTGCAATTTTTCTTCAAAGTAAGAGCAAGACAGTGAATCTCAGGCTCTAAAGTGCAAACTTAGGACGCGATTGGGATTGTTGTTCGGGTGAAGAGAAGTACTAATAGTAACGTGGGCTAATTAGAAGAGGAACAATAGTAATGTGGACTAAACTGAAGAGGAAGACTGGTAACGTGAACTAAACTGACTAGAATTTGAATGCGATTATCGCCTAAGATAATAGCAAACGACTTCTCGTCCTACAATGTACGAGAAACTTCCTCTATATAAATAGCGCTTCAAAATGACAAACATCACTATACGAGAAGATCCTTCCTATCGACCTCAACCAGTTAATCCCTCCCGATTAACACGAGGAAAGGTTCTTCAAAGGAAGCTCTTTAATAGAATGAATATTTATTTCTTCGTAAAGAGATCAAGATGTCCCCAGACAGTTTTACCGCAATCGTAAAGATAGCTTAACGATGTAGAGCACTTTTATTTAAATGCTACACTATTATGCTGTAAGTGGAAAATAAATAGTTATCACTTAAGTCTTCCTTAGAGTTTTGAGATGCTGTGCAACCTTAAATAAAAATATCTAATTCTCGCGGGTATATATGCTAAAGTGATTTGGGCACGTAGAACCAATGAGGACTGACATATATATGTAATAAGTAGTATTTGTGAACATACTCCGATAGAAACGAAAACAGTAACTCCTAAACAGTGTTCAGTACAAAATACCTCTTGAACAATTTTCGATCTGTATGAATAGCTGTAACAGTATGTAATATTGTGACTAATTATGATTTATAACTCTCGATGCTAGATATAAGAGGCTATGTAAACCCTTTTAATAAATAAATGTTTAATTATTTTTTAATAAATATTTTTTATATAACTGAGGTGGCAGACAAGCACACGGCTCACCTGATGGTAAGCGATTACCGTGGCCTATGGACGTGTGCAACACCAGGGGAGTCACCCTCGTACCACCGACCTTGTAAACTCAGAGAGTTTCTGTGCCGTCAGTGTAGAAGACACGGACTGCTCAGTGCTCAATTGGACGGGAATATCTTCGTGTCCTACCTCCTCATATTTAATTAGTGTTTATACATTATGGCACTGAGCAGGTAGGCCGGAGTTGACCTCGCAAAATATGCATTGACTACGTTGATGTTTCATTGTGAAATGGCAGATCAAGAGCACTCGAAACCAGTGGGCTTTCATGACAAGTTTAATGACAATAGAGGAATCTTGTGAAGTGTTTTACAGAAGCTGACGCTGACGCTGAGATGACGGACAATAGTCTCTGCCTACTCCAAAAGAAGTGTATACATGTATCTAAATTAATATTACCAGCAGCCATCTTTGAGAATACATGCATGCATAATTATAATTTGAGCTCGACAGCAACTAACAGAATTTGAATCAGTTTCATCTCTCTATACTTTCGCTACATAACATTTAAAGTAGCGAGGTATAATCGATACGAACTACCTATATTTGAGAAATCTTAAATAGAGCCATATTATCATGCATTTTCCATCACGAATAAAACCTTTAAAAAAAAGTAGCGTAACTAAATCTTACGCCCCAACTACGTATAAATCTTACGAACATGTACATTCATTAAGTCACAGACATACACCTGCGAAACATTGTGTCATTTTATAACCAAAACTCACTTTATTACATCAAGATAGGGCACGAAACATCTCATGCGAGTAATAAAGAAGCTGCAAGCTACCAAAATATTCCCTTCAACTTCACGAGCGACAACGGCTCGGCCTCTAAAAATCTCTACAATGGTATCCCTTTTAGTAATTACGTACATTTGTCAGTGAATTGTTCTAATAACTTGTCCTAAGCTAACAAACAGGGTACAGCTCTCCCGTAAATTTCAGCACAATTAACTCGGGCCGCATTGTTTTTGATTAAGTATCTGCTGTGAATGGTGTACGGCCGTAGGGTTCGGGTTTATCAGATTAAACCTGTGCGTTGACAGACATGATTGCACGAAGGTAAGAGTTTTAGTTTTGTGTGCCCACTTTATTTCAAGTTATGTTGACAGATGTGCTATTCGTCCTGTCGTTTAGAATACAATCATTAAACGTTTTACTTGTACTCACACCTGTATATTACTCGAAAGGCAGACATTAGTGACACAATTACCATTTTTGGAATGAAATAAATGAGTAATAGTACATTACTACAGAGCCCGGGCAGAAAGGGGTTGCCGGCCGAAGACATATAGACGGACGGACGGACGGATAGGTCTGAGGCAGACAACCCCATATTTCCCGCCGAGGTATGTTTAGTGCTTTTCTCAAACAGGCAATGAAATAAACAACAAAAAAATTAAAGATTTATTTTTAAAGAAATTAAAAGTAAACAAGATAAAAACTAAAACTCACGTGTATATTACTATTTCGTCTATTTTAGCTTGATTTTAACAGAAAACATTTACATTTATGTTCATTATCATGTTACTTAAAAAAGTATAAAGGCACGTTTCTGAACGAACAGTGACACTTATCATTGTTATAAATGTCAATTTGTTGCAACTAAATTAGGTAAATATTAATATTTCAATGTTTATATGTATAGTTAAGAAAACAAAAAAGTAATGTCAATATTTTATTGCATGTTTGAGAAAAAGAATTTAACACCTATTTTTATAGGGAAAACGCACTTTTCAGTAATGTCACCTGTACGACAGCTTCAGAAAGATTGTTGTGGTCTTTCGTGATACAACTTTTTTTATTCCGTACAGCCTCTATTGGAATATTAGCAGTCCCTGAAAGTTTCTAAATAGTACGCATGTTGAATTATGTGTGACAACCCTAGGATTTCCATCTGAATTGGAATTGGTCACAATAAACGCTTAATCCAATTGAATCGTATACTAATATTTACTCTGTGGCTTTTCGGTATGAAGCAGATCACCATCAAGTGAAATTATAGTATTCTGGCTTTAGCATTATCGCTATAATATCGGTTATCGTTATAAGTTGTAGCTTATGTCTTATTGTGATGTATAAGCTATATTATTTTAAAGTTTCATGAAAATCCATTCAGTAGGTTTTACGTGAAAGAGCAACAAACATCCATCCATTAATCCTTACAAAATTTCGCGTATATAATATTAGTAGGAATTCACGTTTCTAAAGCTAAATAAAACTTCGGTTCAGTCCTGTAAGTCAATATCTGTTTGACATACAACATCCCCAGAGGGAGGTGTCCGATTTTATTTGTTCGTTTTTGTTTAACTGGACGCGTGGTATTGGAGCAGTCCCTTCAGGGATATTGTGACATCACATGGTAGTTACTTTTACAAGTGTTGCCAATCGACAGGTTGTGTTTTACTTTTTATTTTGTTTATCTATGTGGTGCGGTGGTAGGACGTCGTATAACGTTACGCAGCATTTTTATATCAGCCTTAAAAGTTCTTCGATATTTACGCTCACTGTTACAATGCTGCAAGCTCTCTCACGATACGATAATCGCATACCATCAGTACCGTACTTATCTCCCCTCAATAATACAAATAAAAGACATATAAACGCTCAGTCAACACTAGCAGCACACATATTTCCCCCATTTTAAGAAAAAATAATGAGAGACCATAACAACTCGCTACTGGTCAGATTTCTCCCCAGAGATGTTAAGTTGGGAAAGTATACATCGGACAATGTTGCCCATACCCTGATATTTCTCAAGGGCTTTGTGCAGTATCAAGTCATTTTTGTTATCATGTTTTTCTATTTGAATAGTGAAGGTAAACTTTAGGAGAAAGAGATTTTCTGTTGGAATTTAAAGTCCAAATACACGGAAAATTTACACAGTATGGGGCAATATTGTCTTGTTAAACTATGGAAAATATATATTTATTTATATTTCTAAAACTTACATTCGTTGGCTTTCATCTTGCCAAAGATAATAATCACGAGAGGATATTGAGACTCAAACTGATTAAAACCGCACAATGTTCGCCTCCTGTATTGCCCAGGACGCAAGATTTGCCCTAGAAAGGATAATATTTCAGTGACCTCGACCGACCTTGACCGCTAACGTAAGATGACCCTTATATTATACTTTGCCGAGAATATCAAATATTCTTACAGGCTAGCCAAAATCTTTTAATATTATTACAAATAGAGACAAATAACATTAATATTCTGTAGCCGTCAGCTGTCTATCAAGCGAATTTATAACAGTACAAAGAGAAGGTTATACAGAGTTAGTACGAGCCAACTGAGTCCAATCAATTGTTTTGAACAACAGACATTAATAATGTGGCAAAATTGGACACGAAGTTCTGCTTGCTCATTGATTAAAGCAAGCTTCTTATTCACAGTGCTATTTGTTCATTGATTAAAGCAACTTAATTGAACTAAAACACCAATTTTTTAACGTAAATCATCATACCTACAAATTTCATTCCTTACTGAGTGGTAGGAGCGCATATGGGACGCCCCTAAAATGTTTAAGGTCAAATCGAAGTGGTCAAATAATCGCAACTGTTCACTAGATGGCAATTGTTTTAGGGTAATGAGGTCCCACCAAGATTTTCGTGCAGTCTTTGTCGGTCTTCTTCATCCTAGCGTTAATCCCAGTCGCATCATGTTATAAGTGTTAAATTGAAATACTCAGGTTACAAAAAAGATATTCATTTACTATGTACCTACCAAAGTTTTTCGAATACTAGTAACAACTTGTTTTGTTTGTTGGTGGTTCAGATCAACAATTGAAGAATAAAATAATGTTAAAATTTCGTTAATAATTAAGTAGATAGGTAGGTACTTTGCAATGAATACTATAGTTGAAATAATTTAGTAGATGCATTATGACAGTTGTAGTTCTCACAACCGATTTAAGACACTCCTACCCTAGGTAGGAGTGTCTTAAATCGGTTGTGAGAATAATTATTTAAGTTACAAAGGAGTAATCGCCATCATTGCCAGAATGTTACTTTTGTTACATTTTACGCTACTGTCGACCCGTATCGCATTTGGTCATTATTATCCAATTCACCAGCTGTATCAACGTTAATAACAACTATATAGTATGAGAAATCGTTTGAATGGTGGAGATATTGCCGAGAACGTGTCGTATCGTCGTGTACCAGCAACCACGGCTTTTCCTTTTTATTACAACAATGAAGTTTACTTTTGTTTGAACAAGTATCAATCGAAGCTCAATATTATAAAATTTTCCGTTTAGTAGTGTGTTAATACTGTTTTATTGTCTTTGTTACTTAAATATTTTAATAAAATTTAGCGAAACGTAACGGGTATAGATAAACTTCTTACGATTAAAATGTAACAACCTAAGATAATATTGCCACAACACTAAAATTAAAAAACAAAAACCATAAAACATAGTTGTCTTAGGCCGGGGTCCCACGGCCTGATGAAAGCACAGGCCGCACTAGGCTGCGCCAGACAGCGCTGCGCCACGCCGTGGACACCGATCAGCGCGTGGCGCGAAGGGAAGGCCTCGTGCTTACATTTCCACCTCGACGCGCCGCGCCTTTGAAGTTACTGACTCGCCATGGATCGGACGCGCCGCGCCAGGTCGCAACAGGCCGCGACAGGCGCGCTGGTTCCCACAACGCGTTGGCCTGTCCTGGCGCTGCGCGGCCTGTCTTTAAAACGGGCCGTGAGACCCAAGCTTTACGAGGCGTCGCAGAAATAAAGAATCACGCCATAGTTTAAATGATTTTACTATAAATTTAAATTTAAACTGAAATTATGTTTCAGTTTAAATTTAAACTGATATATCGCAAAAAAACGCAAATAAGTTAGTACGTATTTACAAATTATTAAACTTAAATTATAATACCTTTATGTTTCGTTCCAATCGTGTCAAATTGTCTTCTATGACTTCGGGCATCTGTCATAAAGCACCTATTAAAGTATTTTAACTGTATATTCTAAAGCTAAAGAGTTTGTTATATGATACTAGCTGTCGCCCGCGGCTCCGCCCGCGTGGATGTCGGTTATCGCGAATCAGGGTATGAAAAATAGATGTTGGCCGATTCTCAGACCTACCCGATATGCCCACAAAATTTCATGAGAATCGGTCAAGCCGTTTCGGAGGAGTATGGCAACGAAAACTGTGACACGAGAATTTTATATAGGATATTAGATTTCCTAAAGTTTGCGCGAAAATTATACTTTCAGATTGGCGTAAAAAAAAAAAAAGTCGCGTTAGAATCCGTTAAAAAGTTTTTAATTCAGTTTGTTTATATGCTAGAACGCGCTAATCTCAGGAAGTACTCTGTAATTGAAAAAATATTTTTGTGTTCAATAGTCCATTTAACGAGGGAGTTATAGGCTATTTATAAAATTGCGTTACTATTTAAGGGAGTGGAGCAGCAATCATAAATGTCAACAACTCCGGCACATTCCCATACATTAAGTATTTGAACTATGGGTCTCTTAAACAAGCTCAAAGTCGCTCAACGAGCTATGGAAAGGGCTATGCTCGGTAGTTCCCTACGTGATCGCGTCAGAAATGATGATATCCGTAGGAGAACAAAAGTAACCGACGTAGCCCAGCGGATTAGCTCGTTGAAGTGGCAGTGGGCGGGACACATAGCGCGCAGAACAGATGGCCGATGGAGCAAAAGAGTTCTGGAATGGCGACCGCGTACGGGCAAACGCAGTGTAAGACGCCCAACGGCTAGGTGGAAGGACGACCTCATCAAGGTTGCCGGGAAGCGCTGGAATCGGGCTGCTTTGGATCGGTCATTCTGGAAGTCTATGGGAGAGGCCTATGTTCAGCAGTGGACTGTGTGTGGCTGATATGATGATGATGATGATGAAGTATTTGAAAATTAATCTTCTTCTTCATTCTAGCGTTAATCCCAGTCGCATCCGAAGCTTTCAACTTGAAGACTTTTACCAGTCTAAGTGTGGATTTGACTGAACTTTGTCATTTTTCGTGAAGCGACTGCCGCCTGACCTCCACAACCCAAAGGCGATATTGAAGTATCGCAACTAAACTAGTTGTTGGATTTTTAAGGGGTTCCAACTACCCATAATCGTATGGCAACCGGGACTTAACGTACTCTCCAAAGCACGTCCAGACCAATGCAAATACCCATATTCATGCATACAAATATTTTTACTGAGCGGGGATCGAACCCGCGCCTCCTGCGTAGCGGCCGCGATCACTACCACTACGCAACGGAGGCAGTTAAATATGACAATTAATAAAATACGGGTATACCTTAATGGCTTGAAGTGGTGATACGAGGTTTAAGTGTGCCACGGGTGATGATGTGCGGGTTGAATAAAATCACGGGCAAAAGTTGAACGGTCGTCAATCAGTGTATACGTGACTATTTTAATAAAATATCAGTATTTCAATTACATTGCTGGGTTCTTGTTACGATTATATTAATACTTGTCACCTCTCATTCCAAGTAATAAATAATTAACGCTGAGCCGTCAAAATATTTAAGTGATAAATTATATCTTTTTCAATACACTTGCTCATAAAATGGCTCTAATTTCACCGCAATTAGGCACATAATGATACTTGTAATCAATCTGTGGTTTATTAATTGTTATTATATCACAAGTGGGATATAGATATATATTTTTTTAAATTTTGTTGGTGAGTTGCTTTATATATTCTTTAAAAAATCGATACAAAAAGATTGTGTTTAAAAAAACGAATAAATTAAAATACCTGCCTATTGCTTGTTCATTTCATGCAACTTCTTCATCTTGTACGTCTATATTTAAACGAAACGTTTACTCAAATATAACTTTAGTTAAAATTATAACCGGGATATTTACCATGTTTATTATCTTTTTGGAGAATCCGATATTTCCTATATGTTATTTATCCCGGTTATAATTTTAATTTTAATGTAAATGACCATGTCAATCTAAAATCATATATATAACTTTAGTTTTCTCCCTGTTAAAACTTTAAATTTGTACACGTGATAAAGAAAAAAAAGAAAGCTCATTCTTTTAGTCTATGGCCAAGACGCCAATAGAAAAACTAATTAATTGTTCCCGCCAGTGCGCCAATACCAAAAAGTTTTGCAATTCGTTTTTACAGGTGAAATTATAGATTTTATTAATTAAAATGTCTAAAAGTATGTACCGGTTATGAAGAAAACGACTTATGTACCTAGTACACCGCCCGATGTATACACGTATACTGTGCAGCTTCCGATATATGATGTGATTGATGTGAAGCCCTTTACGTTATGGAATGTTTACTACCTGAAAATTACAAGGGTAAATATCTATTTTAGTTTTATTTAATTCACAAGTGTATTGAAAAACATCGTATGATATACGTGTGTATTGTTGATTACCATCTTCGGCTCTCTTAAGACCCACGCCGCGCTGGTCTTAATGGCCCCTCAGAGGTAATCAAGAACTATACTTCCACTTGTACCATAATGTACTATTGTTGAATTTGGTTTCTTATTGCTGCAGATAAGGTTATTTACTGATCACAACATCTTCTACGGAGAAGGAGACACTCTAAGGACTAAGGAGCTGCTATATATACGTGCTATACATACGATATATAAAACCATATACAACTGTAATTGAAAATTATCTTTTCGCTGGTTACCAATAAAATCTTTGCGGGCTTATGAGGCAGTGACATTCACTCACATTCGTCAGCTTTGTTAAAAAAAATTGTATAATTTTCATTGATCTTAGAGATTCAAGAGGCATGAAGCATTATATAACACCCTGAAAATCTGAAGAGACCCTCAAAAGAAGGATGAGAGAGAGAGAAAGAGAAAGAAAGAGAGAGATAGAGAGGTATTACATTTTTTATTCATTTATTATGATGTAAACAGATCCAAAATTAAATCAAATTAGAAGACCTTTGATAAGCAAATTGCTACCTTTGTCCAATCAAATACCTTTCAATTATTTGTGAGCCATTATAGAAAGAAAAGCCTCCAGGCATAAATAATAAAAACGTACACTCGTTCTAATATAAGACAGTATAAATATTTCGATGGTGTATTTCCGTTCAAGTGTCCAGTGATAGAACGAATTTGTTACAACTTCATCCTGAAATATATTATTTTAATTGTTCAGTGAGTTATATCAAATGAAAATAAGACAAGTGTGATGTCCACAATAGATTCTATTTATAAAAAGTAAATAGTCTAGACGAGCTTAACTTTTGTCTCTTACATTAAAATAAAATTATAATCAATTGAATTTCAGCTCAGTCGTCTTCTCTTAGACTCGAAAATTGGCCTTAAAAATTGCAAAGCAAGTGATAAAAGGGTGTTTGTAACGTGATAATACTTATTGGAATGATGACTCATAGTAATCATTATTCATTTATATTAAGTATATTTTATTGAACGTATTACATTTTCCAGTTTATGAAACTGTTTTATGATACTTGAGTTTTGTAACCACCCTGAAAGGATCGAACGTATAGAGTGAAACAATTCGAAGAGCTTCCTGTCAGATTCGGGTGTGTTGCCATTCCGTCAATATTTATTTCATGTTCGTGTTTATAATTTGCCAGATAGAAATAGCGATTATTGTTATTATTGAAGTGAAAACTTCTTTAGCGGCGTTGGATGGGTGTAAAATGTTAAGGAAGCGTCAGGATTAGTTGACCTTTGAACCGTAACCGATGACTGACGTCATACAAGATTAGGTACAGACTATCTATTTTGCAAGTTGTTATAGATAACGTCGTAGCTAAAACGGTAAGCACTTCGACTGTAAGTCCTCATAGTTTCAGATAGTATCGGGTTCAAACCACCTGGCCTTCTGAAACTTTTTGTGATTATTTTTTCTTTTTATAATTTATTATTTTTTATGATTATTTTTTCTTTCTGTAATTTATTACTTTTTGTGATTATTTTTTCTTTTCATAATTTATTAATTTCTTCTGACAGAAAATTTGCAGAAAATAAGTGATAGGTTCTATGATTAGCGCTATATTATAGGTATGGTATGGTATGTTCTTTTTTATCTTTTTCTATGTATATAACGAAGAAAGAAAAAAAAAAAAGGTTTTCACTTCTGCCGGCACTCCCAGAGTGCAACCCGTCTTTTTTTTATTACCTACCCATCATCCAAGTGATAACAGATCCGAGACGGTGAAGCGCTTTGACCCCACTAGTCTTTTCAACGGACGGAAACAAGATTATTTATTAGGCAACCGATGCCCGGTGTGGAATCTGAGTAATTCCTTTCTTGGGATATAGGGTGCCCGTTTTGGTAAAAAGCTAGGTAAAAGGATAATAAGCCAGGTAAAGGGAATTATTTCCTTGCAAAGTAAGTAAAATAGGACTGGGACTGAACTTCAAGATTATAGATTCAAATATTGCTACAATGATGGCCTCCAGCTTGATGAGCTCGAAAGATAGCTATTGAATGACCCTGGGAGTAAGAACACAGCCTGTCCCTAACCTCTGTGTTGAATTAGGTAACCTTGTAATGTGAGTGATGTTGAGAAACAAATATTTTTTTCTTTCTTTCTACTCGCTTTCACTTAGATAATGTATACACCTTAATCAATACTCAATGGTAACTTAGTTGATCAGTGCACTCCCTAAAAAGGAACGAGTACAGTACCTTTCTGAATGTTCATATTTTCTGTTTAAAATGAATCCGCTAGTGATTTATTCGTACAAAGCTGAAATGGCAATTCTTTTTTCTTTCAAATTTTCTGTCTACAATTTAACAAAAGAATAGATTTCATTCGGCCAACATTTCCTTTTAGCGATTGCGTCCACGAGTTTTAACATTGATTTAAAAATATTGGTGACCCGTGCTAGTAAATGAAATTATCAAGTAGACTGAGTTTTTATCTGCATTTAGAAGGGCAGAATACTGATTTGCGGGCTCGATACTTACTTTTTCAATGAATTTCTTCCTGTGATTTTCATTTACATTGAATTTGAAAGAACGTGAACCGAAAAGAACATCTAAATAGATTAGGGTTTTGATAAAAGTATTTTATTAAACGACTAGCTGACGCGGCGAACTTCGTACCGCCAATATTATTCCGCCCGCGTGGCGTCAGATCCCGTTCCCGCTGCACCCTCTACTATATTAAACATGTATTATACATATAAATCTTCCTCTTGAATCACTCTATCTATTCAAAAAAACGCATCCAAATCTATTACGTAGTTTTAAAGATTTAAGCATACAAAGGGATATAGGGACAGAGAAAGCGACTTTGTTTTATACAATGTAGCGATTATGGTTTCCTAATACAAAATTATCACTAAGAAATATGTACTTGCATTTCAATTTATCTTTTTAATTGCATTGGTAACCTGAGGTTTCACCATAACCACCCAGACTTTTTGCAAATTGTAGTTAATTCTTCCTACCAGTCAGTTCTTCTCTAGGCTCTGCAATGATTGCATCTCAATCATTATAATAATATAATTTACATGCATCGTATATCTCTGACCTATGTGATCAATGTAGTATTCACTTAGCATCTGATTAGTCTGATGCTACGAAGGACATCGAATTCTAAAGGTATGTTATTTGCACCAACACATTGAACTCACAGTATTGCACTCACCAGTCACCACCATATATGTCCATAACCGTGTAACGTGGATGCTTGCTGTAAAAACGATATTCGAGTTTCTGTGTTACACAGTTGATTTTCAAATGCGTAATTTTACGTACGTTTCGCTGTTTGCTTGATCTTATAAAACTTTTGAATCAATCGATAAATTAGTCAATTACAGGCCACTGCTGGACATAACCCTCACCATATGTGCGTTGCTATCCATTCTTTATCTTCCATATCCTGTCTGTCCATATTATAAAACTTTTGAATAGTTTATGATTTTTGTCGACACGCAATAAAAAGATAGCTGTTCCTTAATTTAGTAAAAAATAATGGATGAGCTTTTTGGATTTATCATAGAATAAAAAGTTTTATTACCTGATATACTAATCAAAAGCTGTAAGCGGACCTCAGGCTACAAAATGTGACGCAACTAGGCAATTAATGCCATTATGTGTCTTATGACACATAATATATTAATAAAGTGAGGTTTAATCAACTACTTTCACATTTCACGTATAATAAGTTACTTACTCAGCCGTGTGGTTCCCGGCAGAGTAAAATTGGGCCACCCCATCTCTTCCCTTGCGGTGTCGTACAAGGCGACTAAGGATAGGGCTGTTTAACATCCGATCACATATATACAGCCCTAGGCTGGGAGGTCAGACGGCCGTTTCCAAGCATAGCCGAAAAAACCAGCCAAATCAAGCGTACCCTCGGCTCCAAAGTGAAAATTTTCGATGCAACGGGGATTAACGCTCGGATAACGATAATGAAGTTACTTTATGATAATCACTTACTAAAGGCAGAAACACGACGGATGCAGGAGTTGAACTCGTTAAACATATATTTGATGTATGGGACAAGAAGCAGGATGCCATCGGTATCTTCTGTGATCTATCAAACCTTTTGGTCATGAGACTTTGTTATTAAAATTAGGTTACTATGGTGTTTTGAACAGCTCATTTAGCTTGCTTAAATCTTAAGAGTATAAAGTTCTACGTCTAGGTCATACGTCTAAACCATTTGGAAAATACTTCTGCCATCTTTTTTCAAGAACCTCTGAAATCTCGAAATTATACGCAGCGAGTGCATGTTCTTTGCTTTCAAACCTCATGCCTTTTAATTTTTCTTTTATTTTTAAGAGCAGGTAAAAATCACAGCGCCAAGGGAAAATGGCGGGTGAGTTATATAGCCATGTTTCATCACCAGTCATTATATCACAAAGTTAGTTTTTTTTCTCGCTGCCGTTGAATTTATCTATCATACATTTACACCAATCCACGCGTTATCCTTTCTGCTTATCGGTGAGTTTATGAGGCAACCATCTTGAACAACACTTACGCAGAGAGTGCACGTACGTACATATGTTATTCGCTGATTTACAAGAACAAGCTTTTCGAATGCTCCAACATTTTCTCGAGTGACCGTTGTTGGCGGCGGACCAATCTTTAACTCATCTTCAAACTCGTCTAAATTCAGCAAACCAATTGTAAACTGTTGCGCATGAACAAGCCGATTCACCAAAAGTAGTAACTAAAACTTCAAAACAGTCTTGAGGCCTATAACCTTTTTTATAGTCATAATCTGGGGGCATTGCAGTGCCAAGTCAAGCAAAAGAAAAGCAGCACGTTCGTACTAATCTTTTCTGGACTTCGTTGTAGATAAAACTAAAAGCCTGAATTTTCAGTAACCAAGCAGGCATTGTATAAACACGCTATATTTCAAATTTAATTCAATTCTAAACAGTAGTTTAAGAATTATAACGAGACAAAGTTCCTTAATTTTGTCTCTCGCTGAAGCCTCTATGACAGTTAGAAGCAAAGCGAAGCAAGTTTAGAATATAATTAGTGTTTAGTGTATGAATCAAGGATAAATAAAATATTTTTCAATTTCAGTCCAGTTTTCTAGATACATTAACTATATAGATACACAGCATTACAAAGTTACATTTGCAGTGTACCTGAGAATAATATGTGTATCAAAGCTAACTTGTAAAATGGTCAACGGAATAAAAAAGGAGTATTGAGTGGAGTAAATTGCTTACTAATTTATTCATGTCCTACTTAAGGGACATTTTGTCTTAAGTTGTTACGTAATTATCTAACCTATCAACGTCTTATAATGACCATATCAATACGAAAAATCTTTAACATTACAAATAAATTTTGGCAATCCTATTCAACAATCTAAGTTAAATGTATTTACTTGTGAGATATATTGTAAGACAGAAGGATTTCAAACAGAAAAAGTACTTAGAACTAAAACTGAAAGATGATATTGAGGTTTCTAATATCATTTTTTTCTAAACTGAATAATTTGCGCGAGAGATACTTCCGAAGTGGTAAAATGTGACCCCGTCTCTCCCCCTGTAACTTCTAAAATAAGAGAATGATAAAACTAAAAAAATAATATAATGTACATTACCATGTAAACTTAAACCGAAAATTGATTTGAACGAAATCTGGTAGGTACATAGTTTACGTTTTACACGTGACGTGTTACATTACGTCATAAAGCGTAAAACGCAATTTACCTTTCATTAAAGTTACAACGAACTACAAGAACTTTTAAATTATGTTAATTGCTGCTACGGAACCCTTCATGGGCGAGTCCGACTCGCACTTGGCCGCTTTTAATATTTATGGAGAAATCAGTATGTTTACTATGTTTATATTATCGCAATAAAGACCTTTTTTGTGAAAGTTCAACCAAACCTGAGACACACATTTCAGCTTCGCTACTCAGTGGAGTAAACAAACTTCATCTGAAGTTAGCACACGACCTTACTTTAAAATCCACTCGGGACCGCGATCTATCGTAAAATTGAAGAAATGTCGCTAGAAAACAGTTTTGAAGACTATATAAATTATATATTTGACGATACAACTTATCAATTACCCATCAAGGAAGTATTTAAGGTATGTGGACATTACTTTAGAAGTGTATGACTTGAAATTCCAGAAACGACAAACACACAGTAGTTTATAGCCTCCGTGGCGTGGCGGTAGTGAACGCGGCCGCTACGCAGGAGGCGCGGGTTCGATCCCCGCTCAGTGCAAATATTTGTATGCATGAATATGGGTATTTGCATTGGTCTGGCTGTTTCTATGTATAATATGTATGTATTTACAAAAAGAAAAAAAAGTATCTAAGTATGTTTATCCGCATTCTAGATTCCATAACACAAGCTAGTCAGGCTATGCTTACCGTGGATCTAGATAGCGTTGTGTGAAATAAAAAAAATAAAAAAATAAAAAAAAATATTCCTAGGCTCAAATGCAATCTTCTTGATTGTGAGATTGTGTTTACATAATGTGTATATTACTATTAATATTTGCTTAGAAGTCATAGTAGCTAAACGTAGACTGTACCAGTATGCATTATAGAATTTGAACTTTAGAAGACATCCTCAAGTTAGTACAAAACAGGTTTGCCAGATGTTTCAGCTTTCTCTAGTTACACTTTTACCACCCTTTACCCTCAAAAAATATATTCGCCCATCATAAAAATGTATTCGCCCCTCATTAAAACACAATCGGCGACTTAACTGTTGTTAAAATGTCACTGTAATTGTTGTTATTCAATGAAAATAAAAATACTTTTGTTTACTTGTTAATGTGAGATGTTGTCAATCGTCTTTGACAATAACCATAGATTAAAAAGAAACAGATTTTGACACTAACTGATGACGTATGATGACGTAATTACTACAGTCTAACTGGAGTTCACTCACGTGGAGTTGAGTCGAGTGAAAAATAAAAAATAAAGTATTCAAGTTAAAAAAACTCAGAAGTTCAGTTTTTTTATCTTGAATACATTAAGTGGCTTAGAATACCGCAATTGCTTCCGAAAATTCATTACAACCGAAATAAAAATACTTGAGAAGTTTTTGGAATATTCCCGTTTAGACGACCTACGTTTTCGTTAAAAGCATATTTTACTTCAGAGATTCCTGCAAGTACAAATGAATTCTCACAGGAATTAATTATCTTTCAGCACATTGGGATGCCGAAAAAAGAATTCACTTATCACAAAGTAAAACGTACCTTGAACACAAGGAGTGAAGAAGAAATTAATTTAAACAATAGAATTTAGAATTACTTCAATTACAGACAATTTAGAAGTCTGAAATTTTATTCTGAACACTTTTTGAATAACTTCGAAAGCATTTGACGGTTAATTCGCTGAAACATTTTTACCTCTTACTTTTGTTTTATTTTATTTTTATCTTCTGGAACAAGATATTAACGGAAGATAACACGTATACCTATAAAACACTGAAATAGAAGTATCTTTAACAGACCCTATTGCCCCGTTTAGATTTTAATAAATTAAAGCCATAAAATAATCCATTAAATTCACAAAATGCTTTTCAGCATTATTTTTTTCTTTGACAATAACATTACTATAGTATTCATAATAAAGAATTTAATGACAGCCACTTGATATATTAATGTGCACTTTCATTTAATTCTTGTCTTTGTTGACATTTTTGTCTTAACGTTCTCAGGAATTTCAGTCTAGAACCACGGTGACGCTGTCTCACTAACAGGTCGTTTAGGAACTAACAAAACTTACTAAATGTGTTTCCGATTGTCCCTGTCAAAGTATGAAGATATAATAAAGCCTAAAATAAGACTTAAGGAATCTAACATGACGATTTAAAGGCACTTATCCACAGCTCCGTTGGGACGGAGACGGGCTGGCGCCGGTCACGGTGTCGCGGTAGTGTCGCGACATGATGCATGATCGAAATGTCGATTTGATGCCGCGCACACAAGATAGCTCAAGCTGTGGAATGATCTGCCTATTGTAGCTTTCTAAGCGACTAGAGTATGAGTTTCTTCAAGAAGGGGCTTGAGGGGATTCTTGCAGGGTCGAAAACAGATCAGCCCTTGGTACTGTACACGTCCATAGACCACAGTAAATACTTACCTGCCACCAAATTGCTAATTAACTAGCAAGCTTCCTTAGCTCACTCCGGGATTAAAAAGTGCAAACTTCGGATACCACTGGGACTCACACGTGATGACGATAACTGGAACAAAAGTTATCAAAAAGTAACCAAAAGTCCAAAAATATTTCACAATAATTGTATGTGGCTATTAAATTATTGGCATTCTTATCGTACACCATGAATATCCATTCGGTTATTCATTCCTGTCATCCACTTCCACACTACATTAAATTTTCCTTTGGGTACTGTAGAGTTGGCGTCATTTAGTGCATATGCAGCATCATAATTATATTATTAGGTCGAGTCGAGATGCAAGCGGCCTTGCCCTCTTTGCTAATTGTAATTTGTTCAACATGTCGTTGTCTGAGTATGAAGACATAATTGCACTTTTCAAAGTAGGTTATTTGTAAAATAGCTCAAATGAACCAAAATAATTATGCTTAAGGAACATTATAGCACCAGGCGTATATATTTCGGGTGTTTTGCCCCTACAATTTAGTAGATACATTTAGATCTATCTGGTTAGAAATATTTAGACATAGAAATATATTAATTACTGGCTCCATTAATCTAGAACCCATCGCCAAGGTTACCTTCCTGTGGAAATGCCTTACAAAAAGTTTTGTGTTGCCTGATGTAAATTATCACTGTTCGACAAAATTTTGTAACAAAAAAAGGGCTTGTCAATTTTAAATTACCTACCTACCCTCATTTTATTAGCATATTTATTTTGTTTCCATCAGGTCTAGTTTTTGTGCTACAGCTAATACCCACAAAATTAAAAATTAACCGTTTTTGTTTTACTTTCGCGTTAAAAAAAATTGTTTATTTGAAGAGCATAGTGTTTTGTTCAGTTTTTGCACTTAAGTGATTCTAAAATAAAACAGGAAAGAAAGTGTAAAATGATCCTGAATTTTTTTGTTACACAACTCAACAAAGGGATTTGACACCATTAGAACCTAAGTTTCATGAAGAGTATTTTGACATTGCCATCGTCTTTTGAAATTCCTATGATTTGGATGGAACCAACGAACCACTCATCTGATGGTTATTTTTGTCTTACTGATACAAAAGGTCGGACATACCTCATCGGACATACTTCTCGTCCGACATACTTCAGTGCCTGAAGACGAAAGTCTTTAACCAATGTGTGTTACCAATGATGACTTACGGATCTGAAACGTGGTCCCTCACTATGGGTCTCCTAAAAAAGCTCAAAGTCACTCAACGAGCTATGGAGAGGGCTATGCTCGGGATTTCCCTACGTGATCGCGTCAAAAATGATGATATCCGTAGAACAAGTGTAACCGACATAGGCCAGCGGATAAGCTCTTTAAAGTGGCAGTGGGCAGGACACAGCGCGCAGAACAGATGGCCGATGGAGCAAAAATGTTCTGGAGTGGCAACCGCGTACGGGCAAGCGTAGTGTAGGACGCCCAACGGCCAGGCGAAAGGACGACTCCATCAAGGTCGCCGGGAAGCGCTGGATGCGGGCTGCTTTAGATCGGTCGTTCTGGAAGTCTATGGGAGAGGCCTATGTTCAGCAGTGGACTGTGTGTGGCTGATATGATGATACAAAAGGTATTAAAATACCAACAAAAAGTAAAATTGAGTATCTTGACCTGCCTCCAGCTAAAAGACCGATCCCTCATAGTGATGATCTACCGGTACTAGAACCACCTCAAACTTGCGATCAGGCTGTTACGCCAGAATCCAAAAAGAGACATTGGACTTTCAAGAAGCTTCCTTATCGTCATATAATGAGCCACATCTTCTATCACAAGGAGATCTCAATGATTTGGTACGTGACTTAAATTTGTCCAAACAACAGGCAGAACTTTTGGGCTCTCAATGAAAGGGATGGCATTTATTACAACCTAAAAGAAAAGAATGTTACTTTCGCAATCGAGATGAAGATCTAAAAGGTTTTTTTTCGTAAGATGATCAGCTTGTATTTCTTATTAATGTCTATGGCGTTATGGCTGTCTTGGTGTAATGGGTATGAACATTAAGCAGAAGAGTGGCGTTCATTTAATGATGGCTCAAAAGTCAGTTTATAGGTGAAAGATTTCATCAAGACATTTCTACCATAGAAACCGATATCAGGTAAAGTGTAGCCCACGTATGTTAGTGGATTACTGTTGAACATTAAAAAGAGACGTTTCTAAAGCTAAATACAGACGAAAATCATAAAAGTAAATTCATAATAAATCGAAATAATTTCTGTTTGCTAATAAAAATTCAAAATATTTTTATTTTTATAAAATGGTATTTAAAAAAAAAGTATTCGTGTTTAAAGCATTTTAATTTTATTTCTAATATCCTTATCCTAAACATAACTAGACAAAAAATTTCATGTTACATACATACCTAAGTTGCTTTTTCCTTGCATACTACGACAGTGGAAGACTTTATAAAGATCGATTCCCAGTTACCATAACGTAGGGACTATGGGAACTTTTATCTGAATGGATTCCCTGTAACAAAGTTGGTGGGAGATAGTGGGAATAACTCGATTTTGTTACCATCAGTTGTACCAAATCACACGCCAAAAAATAAATTAATTGAACCCAATTCAGTGTAAACTCTAAGTAGCTAGAAGCCAAACTGGGCAAAAAAACACTTTTGTCACACTGCTGTAGCACAATTGAATATTCATACATTTTAAAATAGCAAGCTGAAATTGCTGTAATGTAAATGTTCCGTTTGCGGTAACGCCACGGACATTTTATACGCGTATTAAGCGCTGTTTAGACCTTTACACCGCTGTTAATGCGACTGTTGCCTATTTAATAATTGGAAAATAGTGGTCAAAAGCTTTAGTATTGTGAACAAGGCGGTAAAAGTACCTTAGTGTCCTTATACAGGGTGTGCTCAGAATCCAGGGTGCAGGGCGTGTTTGTGTCACTTCTGCTAGCTATGTATATTACTAAACTTATTTGATTTTTTACCCAAATTGTTCGGCACTTAGATGTGCAACAGAATTTTTTAAGTCATTTCCGAAATCAGAATTATCATCCGATGTACTATCTAACAAATTTAATAGAATGCCCGTATTATTCAAATTAGATCACCATGTATACAGATGTAGTGATAAAATGTGCGTGTGGACTCCTCGCCTAGTCAAGAGAGAATGATTCGAGCAGATATATAGTATCTTAACCGTGTGTGATACCTTAAGATTCACAAGTAATACGAGAGCTCCCTCCTAGTGCTTTTGGGTCGAAGCTCAAGGCATGGTTGCAGGATAGGTGCTTCTACACTTCGGCTCCGAAGGGGGGTACCCGTGGGGACTTCCCGCACGTTAAAAAAAAAACTTTGCAAGAATACTTATCCTACAAAAAGAATGGAAATTTGTAATTATTCTGCTATTATTTTGTTATTTCTATTTATTGATTATGACCATGCAATAATATGTACACTTGACATTCCCTTTTATTTATAATTGCAATATATTCTTTTCTTATTTTCATCAATTCAATGTTTTATATAATAAAATATAATGAAATAAAAAATCATAGTTTTATATAAATTTGAAATTAATTGATATCCTATTATAATAACCGAATACCATTGTAACATTGTAACTATAATATACATTCATTCTGTCAAGATACTATAATATTTTATATTCAGGTATCTTAAGATAAAATATTATAGTATCTTCGCCTTGTGTGACGCCTTTTATACTACTACAGTTATTCTACGCAAACATTGATTCAGTATTAATTGTCCCCGTTCTTGTAACTCCGTAGAATCCGAATAGCCTATGTCTGTTTCTATGTGCCTATATGTTATTCCAAGCCATGGTAAACCTATGTGTCATATTTTGATTGAGTTACAAACTTCCTCAAACTTGCTTCTACACCCAAATAACAAATCTGTGTAAGATAAAAAAGAAATACTTGTATCTTTTTAACACATTTCGAGTCCTTTTAGACAGTACAGAATTTAACAGAAACCACAAAGGCAGGCAGGGCGTAAAATATTTAATGCATTCGTAATTGGCACTGAGCTCCACAATTCCCTGGCCATTGGAAAAGAATCTAAATTCAACGCGTTCTTTTGAATATAAAATGACACGACGGAATATTATAATGTCAATGATGGTAAACCTTTTTCCTTATTTATGCTGTATGACTTTAAGTGAGCGTAACAGAAGTTTCACAGAATTCACACACTAGTGATTTCTAATTGGTCGACAGTTTTGATCGAGTTGCGATCGTCGAACACGATCGATGATCTCAAATTGATCATGGAGGTGGAGGCGGATGAGGATCGTGACCTCCTACAAACAGACATAGACGCTGTTAGTCAATGGAGTATTAACAATAAATTATTTTTTAACACCAGTAAATGTTTTGTAATGACCTTTAGCCGCCGTTTGCGACTAATAGATCATAAGTACAAACTTTACGATGACGAAATCACTAGGGTTGTTAGCGTGAGGGATCTCGGAGTAATCTTCGATCGCGGCCTAACATTTAGTGATCATATATCCACCCTGGCTAGAGAGTCCTATAGACGCTTGGGATTCGTGTTGCGAAATGTTCACGACTTCCGGACCCCCCATGTTATAGTGCTTCTGTATACCTCTTTGGTTAGGTGTAAGCTGGAGGCCAGTTCTTGTATCTGGTGTCCCTATGTGGCTGGTCAGATACTGATGCTTGAAAAAGTGCAGAAGACATTTCTTCGATTTCTATTTAAAAAACTGTACCAAGTATACCCATTCATGTACCCCACAAACTACCTGTTAGGTACATTAGGCTTTAACTCACTGGAGGTAAGAAGGGGCCTTGATCAGCTCATCGTTGCCTGTAAGACCCTTCGTGGACGCATTAATTATCCGGACTTGCACAACCTATTCTGCCGTTTATATGTTCCTAACAAATACACAGCACACCGCGAAAGCCGACGCCACTGCCTGTTTGCTGGGCCCCCTTGCCGAACAGTCGCAAGAATGGAGTCCCCAGTGTGCCGAACGCTGGGGGTACTTAATGACCTCCTGTTAGCGTACCCTGACTGTGACGTGTTTGCAGATGAATGGAAGGAAGTTACGCGTGTATGTCTGAAGTTCTGCGAGAGTAAGTATGCTAGGATGTCTTCCATACAAATTAAGTCATTTAAGATACCTATTTTATGTAATTTAGCTTAAGTTAATTATTGTAATTGGTCATGTACCGTTTTAATTAACTATAAATAAATAAATAAATAGATGAGTATATGAGGCCCTATCACGTTCATTCAGTTCAGTTCAGTCAGCCGATATACTTGTTGATTGATGGACAAGGTTCTGATGCATGGTTTTGTTGTGGAAATGAGCGCGTCTGGCGTAAGCCGCATTGTTAAAAGTCGATTATAAAGCAAACTTTTAAAAAAAATTGACCATAATCATATATTTTTCTCCCTATAGAGTCCATTCTTTCCTAGCTCCTTCAACTATCATCATTATAAATCATAATTCATTTTGAATGAAATATGATTTATAATATTATGATGATAGTTCCTGTAAGCATTTTGGTATTGCATTCCATATTTGCCACTTACGTCCCGAAAAAGGGTGTAGTTATTCACTGTAGAATGAAGTGTAAGTTTATTGAGAAGTCAAATGGTGCAAACTTTTCACTTAATTTTATCGAGCTGTTGTGAAGATACTGTCTCGTTTCACAATATCCTTTAATCAGTCTTTTAAAGTAATTAAAAGCTCTCTTAAGTTCTCTAACAGGTATAACTTTTAGAAAGTTGTTGGCTAAAGTACTCTATCTACCTTAACAATTAAACAAGTTTGTGTATGATGGCTAAACAGTTTACCTAATTATATAGATGTTTTTGGAGAACTTTTGGCGAAGAATTTCAGGCTAGCTTCGAGCTTCTTTAAATTTGCAGATCAGTCATTTTCGTTCTAAAATCATGAATTTTGCTAACAACTCGGTACACTCTTTGGATGGGGAGCCCCTTATTTCGTAGAAAGTAATTTCATAGAATTTTGTTTCACAGAAAATGTTTCATATAATATTTGGTTCTTATATTTTTATTTCGAATATTATTGTTTCAAAAACAATTTACTACAATGAAACATATTTCACAGAAACACAATTCAACGAATTTTTAATCACATTTTTTTGTTTAACAAACTTATCAAACTGTAGAATTATTTTTATAGAATATTAAACCACCTTTATAATGTTCCAAATCACATTTATTTTTAACTGTAACATTTACAATATAGTTAACATCCCGACTCAGATTACCCCGACTCGATTTTTTTATAAAAATATTGTCCCATTTAAATGAGGGTACTGTAACTGTCACTTTGATAATATGTTATTCTTTGTAATAAGTTTTCTATTAAATAAACAATATAATGATTAAGAATATTTGATTTGATATTCTATGAAATGATTATTCTAATGTTTAACTTTATATGAAACAAAATTCAATGATTTAAAATTCTTTAAAGTAAGTATTCTGTATATTGATTATTCTATGAAACGAAATTATGCAAAACGTTTTCTGTAATACGAAATTATATTAAACAATTGTCTATAAAACAACGCACACCCCTTTGGATGGTTGATTGATGCATCAAGGCTATTAACAGTTATCTCAGCAAAATTATTACTTCACACAATTACGTCTGCGGCAGTTAAGAGGGGCATGGCATAGGCACGTAGTATTTATGTTTGTTTTCAGTAAGATATGTAAACTGGCTGCGATTGTTGAAACATCCTGGCGTTTGAGGGTAATGATTATGTTAACGCGAAAGATTGGGTTCGACCGTTATTATCCCATTCCAATACGTCCGATAGAAACTATGTATTTCTAGGATGAAAAGTAGCGTATTTGTTATTCCAGACTGAATCTATCCCTATGAATATCAGCCATATTCTTTCAGGCATTAGAGCGTGATTGAATAACATATATCCAAACATATTCGTAAACTTTCACATATTAATATTAGTCGGATACTTCAGCTACAAACATAATATTATGCCTATTGTAAATCCTCTATCAGTATTTTATATCTAGAATGACCTATACCATATTATAAATATTAATCCTCCACTAAATACACTTTGGTAAAACAAAAACAAATTACCAACCTATTTTCATGACGTTTTCAGTTTATAAATCAACATAGAAATTATTTTATATGGCTCCCAGTGTAATAAGGAACACCAACAAATAACTGATTAATGTCTGAGATATTTCTATACAATCTGACCCAATAATCGGGCATTTCAATAAGCCCAGTGTTTGAGTTATAGCACGCTCGGCCACTAGTGACGAGCGTTCGCGCGGCCAATCGTTATCGCCATCGGTGGAGTCAGAACTTAAGGGCAAGTGTACCTAGCGTGAAGAATCCATTTTTCTAATCTTTTATTGAAAACGTTTTCGAAGTAAAACAATTATTAGTTATATTATCGGATTCTATTGCGTTTGATTTGGTCTTGTTTGATTATTTACACACACGCGGTGAGAAACCTGGACTTCGAAGTGAGGGCCTCGGATGCCTCCAGGACTAATACAATGATAATGAAGATTTTATTACTAACCTAACCTAATATGTGATTACCGACATTGAAGACGTGGAATTTACTACTACTACTAAATAAAAATATCTGAACAACTTTCCAGATCTCAATCAGTAGTACCTATGTTCTATTATTTATTCTGTAGTTCAATGTAATATGTTTGTAGCAGCCCTTACATAAAATATTATAAAAACCAGCAATTATTTCAAACTAATATATTGTCTAGGCATTCCAAAAACTCGCAACGTGAATTCTAATGTTATATACGCACAGTTAGTACTTATTACTTATCATAAAATCAGAACAAATTGAAATGACATAATGAGGTCACTGTTTAGTGACTAGTTTAAGATTTAAATTCGTGAATGAATTAGACATAATGACCGGTTACAAAATGACCTACATCCTTCATAAGCGCTACCCTGAGGGTGATAGGTAGGGCCGTCTGTTACCCTAGCAGCAGGGCTAGCATAGCATGAAGACAAAAAGTCCCCGGGGAGTGGAGAAAAATTTGTCTTTCCCTCCGTTTTTGTCCCTTTAGCTAGCACGGCATCGAGGAAAGACTAGTTTCTCACCGTGGACAACGTTTCTCCACTCAATGCTACCAATATACGAAAAAATATTCGACTCGTAATATTCGACAAAATTAACAAAACCTAGCAACGTGCATATTTTATAAGAGTAATAGTGACTTTTAAAATTATCAGTATTATGCTGCAGAATATTATTATTGACTAAAGAGTGCGCCATATTGAAGAAAAAGAAAGACAATCTGTCATGTAATGCTTTTTTACATGTTTATTTTCTGTTTATTAAAATTTATTTACCCCATTTACCCGATACATAACTCAATCGTATATTCTTTATTAATATTATCTTTATTGTAGTATTTATTGTAATATTAATAAAATGAGTGAAAAAATATTGTAAGTATGTTATTGTGAATGAATGTGTGAATACTGTGAATTCGCTCTAAACAATTTGTTACAAAGAATATATTTTTTAGGATTAGGAGCACAGCAGCTCAAATAAGAGTTTTAGTCGATTATGAAATGCAACATTATTTACCTTATAATGTACTGGCAAGCCATCTGATTCATTTAAGCGTCGCGTCGGTAGCTTAGTGGTTAAGGAGTCTGCCTTACCATCGAGAGGTCCCGGGTTCGAATCCTGGCCATTACACTAACGGCGTGAACCCACTCCTAGCACAAGCATTGCATACATATAGGGCCATATCTTTAGAAATCCTATAAATTCATATGAATTCACTCTCTGGTAATTCGAACACGTTTATTTGATCCCGCAGCATACGCCGCTACATTTTTCGTTGTTGCGTTTTTTGTATTTGTAGTTCACTTAGAACGAAAAAGCCGCGAGACATTTTTAATTGTGTATTAAGCAATCTTGTCCCCACCTCAATAGTTCGGAGACTAATATCTCTATATCATCTGTCAAAAAGAGACAAATTATCTCCACTTTACGGCCGCCGTGATAAGCAAGTGGAGAAATAGTCTCTTGTCTACGTCACACAGCGAGGGACATAAGCTATCTCCTTTGACGCCATGCTAGCTACCGGGGAGAAACACCTTTGTCCCCTGTCTATTTGACATAAGCGGTGGAGAGAGATATTTGTCCCGCGCCCATGCTAGGCCCGCAGAAACGCAAAGCACGCCTCTCCATATATCGTGGTTTCCTTAACCGAAGGAACACAACTCTTTCGAGATGGCCCTGAGAATACCATTTTTGGTTAGCAAAGTTTCTATTCAGACATTAAATATAATTATAGTCGATTTGCTTGCAGACATTTATCGATTATAAAAGCGATGGGCTGTGC
Source organism: Eilema caniola (assembly GCA_949126895.1). Taxonomy (NCBI): domain Eukaryota; kingdom Metazoa; phylum Arthropoda; class Insecta; order Lepidoptera; family Erebidae; genus Eilema; species Eilema caniola. The sequence goes on along the minus strand of OX421460.1, from coordinate 4,769,605 downwards.
TAGACGTCTGTCCGAGTGTGAAACTGCCTTTATACCACCCACAACCTATAAAATGTAATACAATAAAGATGTAACTCCAATAGAACAAAAGAGTGGTACATATGAACTAACATGTTTCACCTGCAGTAAAAAATACATTAGTCAAACCGGATGATCTTTTGCAACTAGGGAAGCGGAACATGTTAGAGGCTGGAGACTCAAAAAAACCGACTCAAATTTTGCAGAACATCTTCTAAATGATAACCACTCCTTTGACTCAAAGGTCAAGTTTAAAACACTGGCGCAGTCTATGCGACAAAGGTAGAAAAATAAGTGCCCTGGAAACTCTAGTAATAAATAGAGTACTACAAACAGATCGAAACGGCACACTAACCCAGCAGTTGGATATAAGTCGTTTACCTCTCTTGCAATAGATTTCGTAATTTAGTTCTCTTCATTTAGTTTAGTACAACACGGATGTTATTCATTTGCATTTGACATTATTTTTATTCGACATAATTTTTTTCATATGACATTGTTAATTTGACATTTATAATTATTTCTTGACATTGTGATTCAAATTCAAATTCATATTCATAATAATCTGGCTACCGACCGTGATGAGTGGAGAAAAGCCACCTACGAGGACCCATGATACAGCCTGGTTTCAAATCCTGTCCCAAAAAAAACGACATGCCCGTGCAGAAGTTCCCGTCACAACGGACTCTCAGTTGCCGTAAGTGCGGACGAAAGTGTCGTTCGAGGATCGGTTTATTTAGCCACGAGCGACGATGCTCTTCTCGCGTAGGCGCTGTTTAAATCATCTGTCAAGATGAAAAGGCCTGATGATGATGATACATAATATGTGTATAAAAATTTAGACGGAACTTATAATTATTTCCTTACATTTTGGGGAAAAAGTTTTTAACTGGTAAACTAAATTTTAAAATTACCCCACAAGAAGAATGTTTAAAAACGTAGTGCTTAAGACTAGAAATGTACATAAACCTTTGAAGATGCCGTAAGGCGAAATCGGTTGGGTTCAATAATATGTGTAAGAATAAATGCCACCAAGTGCCATCAATCAACAGTATATAATAATATTATTGAATATGACTGAATAAAACTATAAATCTATATTAATTCTGCCAGATTCTGCAGTAATTGTAAAAGTTACAGAGTTAATGCACCACACCGCTAGATGGCGGCTTCCTAAAATAGCACTATTGTCACGAAATCTTTATTTATTACTTTACCAACGAGTTTTATATACTTACATGCTTACATCATGTGTTTAGCTTTTGAAATAATTTAAGTGGTAACCTATTGAAATATCGAATTTCTGTTACCCGAATCTTAAAACCCCGAAAACGGTTGGTAGAACTTTTAAAAGACAGATATAATGAATGACAACTTTCTATAATTCCGTTTTTCATTTCCCAGATGAATCAATTTCCAGGTGCACTAAAACCAAATTTTCAAATAGTATTTTTTTGTTTCCCATATTGTCATAATCCAAATATAGTTATACCAGATTCTCAGAATATTCTTTTTTGGTTCCCATCGTACCATTTTCCAAATAAACTATTACCAAATTTTCATAATCTTTTTATTTGGTTCCCATACAAATCATGTTCCAGCTAAACTTTATACAGGTATAGTAAAAATCTGTAAATTTATACGATTCATTTAGGGTGTGTAACGGTTGATATAATAATAAAAAATCTAACGTTCACTTAAGACATAAATAATTTCACTTAATATAATGAAAGCCTGAAGACTTATAATATAATTTTGTTTAAATTATTGTTTGCCATGTCATGCATGAACAGTTTTGTATGCAGGTATAATCAATGAATCAGGAAAGCGAGCTCGTGAACACTGCGTACCACACCTGACCCGACTCGCCGTGGTACTTGTCTGCCCTACACTAGAGTGTTATTTAAAAACCGGAGGCGCGGAGGGACGGGAGCCCCTTATTTCGTAGAAAGAAATTTCATAGAATTTCGTTTCACAGAAAATGCTTCAGATAATATTTGGTTCTTATATTTTTATTTCGAATATTATTGTTTCAAAAACAATTTCCTACAATGAAACATATTTCACAGAAACACAATTGAACGAATTTTTAATCACATTTTTTGAAGTGAAAACTTCTTTAGCGGCGTTGGATGCGTGTAAAATGTTAAGGAAGCGTCAGGATTAATTGACCTTTGAACCGTAACCGACGACTGACGTCATACAAGATCAGGTACAGACTATGTATTTTGCTAAGTCCAACAGACAGCATCCGTAGCTTAAACGGTAAGCACTTCGTCTGGAAGTCCTTAGCGTTTCAGATAGTATCGGGTTCAAATCATCTGGCTTTCAGGGGGTTTTTGTGATTGTTTTTTCTCATATATTACTTTTGGTGTATATTTATTACTTTTGGTGATTATTTTTTCTTTTTGTAATTTATTACTTTTTATGATTATTTTTTCTTTCTGTAATTTATTATTTTATGTGATTATTTTATCTTTTCATAATTTATTAATTTCTTCTGACAGAAAATTAGCAGAAAATAAGTGATAGGTTCTATAATCATATTCTGTCCTCCGTGGTTCTATCATTAGCGCTATATTATATGTATGGTATGGTATGTTCTTTTTTATCTTTTTCTATGTATATAACGAAGAAAGAACAAAAGAAAATGTTTTCACTTCTGCCGGCACGTGCAACCCGTCTTTTTTTTGTTTAACAAACTTATCAAACTGTAGAATTATTTTTTAAAGAATATTAAACCACCTTTATAATGTTCCAAATCACATTTATTTTTAACTGTTTTTAACAATTTTAACACCCCGACTCAGATTACCCCGACTCGGATAGGTTAGGTTAGAAGGCTAATGCGGGAGCGGAGCGTAGCGAAGCTCCCGCATTAGGCCTTCGTGGTTATTTTTTTATAAACCACCCAGAAGTAGGAGCCCCGCATAGCGGGTCTCCGTCGACCTCGTAGACGCAAGCTCGGGCGTCCGGGCGAGCTGGAACGGCTGAGGCTGGTCGCCAAAGCTGCGGAAGCGAGCGTTGCCTGCTTGCCTGCATGTTTTGATTGCCAGCTTGCCTGCATGCATGCTTGTTTGCTTACATGCATACATATATTTTTAAGGCAACGTGTGTTTTGTTCAGTAGGTCTCCAATTGTAGTTAGTAGACGCCAAATGAGGTTTAGTTTTAGGTTTATAAATCTGGATATTGTTTGTCTGGATATCAATTAACTGGATATCAATTAATTGCATTTCAAAAATTAGTGTTTTAAAAATTGGGCTTTCGTGCATATGGATTACGGTCATCTGGATTTTGTGCATTTAGATTTCGTGTGTCTGGAACTCGTTCGTCTGGATTATAAAACGTCTTACAAATGAATAAATCGGCAAATGAAATTCGGAGTTGCGATTATATGGCAAATAAAACTTCGGAATTTGAAAAACCGGGATTATGAAAAATTGGCCAAACGTTTTCTGGATTATGATATTCGGAATATTAAAATTCGGGATAAGGATAGGTAACCAATTTAAGTGATTGTAAATGGCTAAATAAGTGTTATAACTTTTTTATTTCTTTAAATGAGTCTACTAGTGCCATCTATTGTTTTTTGAGTATTTATAGTAATATTAACGATACGATATTAACTTAGTATCGGTGCCCCATAGTGAATGTAACAATCCTTCCTACGAATAGTTGGAAATTTGTAAATGTTTATAGATAAATTCTACGAAACAACATCGTTCATAGGTATTGAGCGAGAAATTTGAACAATCATTAGTTGGAAATTATTAAATGTTAGCAAGTAAAGCATTTCAATAACATTCTTAATAGAATAGCTGTGTAGGTACTCTTGTATTGCCAACATCTAAAAAAGACTGACGTAACTGATTTATGAGATGAGAGAAATAGACAACTCGGTAATGGCGAGCATGTATTTAGAATAGAATGATTTTATATTACGTTATGTGTGTAGCAAAAACACTATTATACTAACAAAATATTTTTTCAACCATTCCAAAACAATATTCTACTACCGTAGTATGCTTATAAGAAAAACAGAAATGCAAAAACATTCTTAAATAACTTAACCCAAAAGAATTTTCGCGAAGGCGCGGCATTCGCTCCACAAATGCCACAGGAGCTTCTGGAATACAAATTAGATTACCCTGCATATCCCCAGACTGAATGTGTAGTCGCGCCCAGAAAGTGCTGAACACTAGCAATTTACAAACGATGGGATAGTCACATTGAAATAAATGAATAAGTAGATGAATAATTATTTTTGTAATCTTATTTTATTTTATTTGAGGTTTCACCTTATCCTTAGGTACCTTGATATACATACAAACATACATAAATACTCATGCCAGTAAATCCTTGAAGAATTAGGCACTAAAACCCACATTTCGCCAACTATGAATACGGTAGCCAGAGCTCACTGGAGAGTTTTTGTGCTGTCAGTGGGAAGACCAAAGGCTATTCCTGCTTTATCTTCTCCACTGACGGCACAGAAACTCTTTGTGTCTACTGGGTCGGCAGCTCGATCGTGACTCCCCTGGTGTTGCACACGTCCATAGGCCACGGTAACCACTTTCCATCAGGTGGACTATGTACTTGTCTGCCAACTATATGGCATAAAAGAACTATGATTATCGGTTCCACGTTATTACATGCTACGTAATCCGGCTCGTTATGAAGCTCGAGTACCATGCGAGCCGAGCCAGCTCGTTAAAAATGCTCAACCTTATTTGCTCAAAGGAGAGTTAGATCAGGCTTTAGAAGTATGTATTAAGAAAACACACAAGGAAGCATTTCCAGTAGAGTATGGCCAACTCCAAGATAAGGGTGATCTTCAGTCAAAGACAAGCAAGCTGAAATCATTTTGCCCATATCTCGATGCAAACGGGCTAATGAGAGTTAGCGGCAGGCTTGAAAGGTCCCAGTTGGATGAACAAACTATACATTCTATAGTTCTTCCGAGTGCTGCGGCTTTGACTAAGCTGATTGTTGCTTACGCTCACAACAAAACCTTACATGGAGGCCCACAGCTAATGCTAAATTATTTACGCACAGCACTCCACAACTTGGTACCGAGCTCGTTATTACTGTTACGCTTCTTATTGGAAGCAAGCTTATTGCCGTCAAACGGGCATTTAATCATGGGCTTTATATTTACTGTCCGATGAAGACCAGCCCTTTCCTTAGTCACTATCTACGACAGCCACAGGAAAATCTTTTCTACTCCACCGGGTACCAACACCTCGATTGAAGCTAACATCGATGGCAACTATACTTGTTCAGTCAGCTCTGACAATGCAGTCTACTTCATTTTATTGTACTTGGACCTTTCTTGCGACTTCCTCAGTAAACCAATGCTAGTGGACGCAGCTGTTGGTATGAGGTCTCTGATTAAATAACGCCATGCCAAATTCGATTAGAAATAAAAAGTTAATAAAAACAATGAACGAACAAGAATAAAAAAATGAAAAATAACAATAACACTGGGGCGAAGCCAGGGCGCACAGCTGGTTTTAAATATTTTTTACTAGACAAAACAAAACAGACCTTATAATTCAGAACCTTATAATAACATAACATAACATTATAATAAAAATAAAAATTAAAAAAAAACAGACCTTTTTGCCTAGACTGTGTTGTGTTTACCTTTACTTAATTATTCTTTATGTAAGTGAAATATATACAAGAACCTACAAGCTAACTCATTTGGGAAAATGAGGAAAGTCCGGTGAAAATATAAGAAAATGTCGTGACCAGTACGCGGTCAATGAGTACTTCCACATTACGTCTTATAATTTAGGTGACAAGCCAGCGCAAAGCCCCGTGTGGTATTTTTTATTCTACGTAGCAAATAAACTCACGAATAGCTCTGACAACTCAACTTACTAGCAATAATCAAAACTGACTATGACAAACTGCCGTTTTCTATAGGAGGTACAAATTACCTGTAATCCCAACTATTTAGGTAATCTGCGTCTCCAATTTGAATAGGATATACCTTGTAGATTCATTACCCTTAGTCTAGAGACGGGTAGTCAATTAACATTGGTTAAAAATAATTGGTTTCAAAAACCAACTCATTTGTGGTGTCGATTATGTTTAGCGTGCTAAACGTCCTACATATTACACCGAATTTTTAGGTCATTCTATGTTCTCTAATGTTCCAAATCTTCTAACCTGCAATATAGTTTTAACTAGGTCCCTATAAAAAAACCGTTAACATTTTGAATTGATTGATGAATTGATGGCAGACAAGCATACGGACCACCTGACGGAAAGTGGTCACAGTGGATGTGTCCAACACCAGGGAAGGCACACTCGTGCTGCCGACCCTGTAAACACGGAGTTTCTGTGCCGTCAGCGTAGAAGACAAAGCAGGAATAGCCTTTGGTCTTCCCACTGACAGCACAAAAACTCTCGAGTGAGCTCTGGCCACCCTACGCACCGCTAGAAACACAACATGTAGTTAATATGGCCGCGATATTTTGTAGGACAGAGGTACGTGACCAGTCGGACTGCTGAATTGGACGGAAATATTATTATTATTATATAATTATATTGGACTCCAGATGAAATTTGGCTGAGAGATAGATTTATCCTGGAATTAGGTTATAATGCGGGCAAAGTCATAGATCACAAAATAATTAGGTAGTTATTTTATACTAATTTACAACTATTTGATATCTTTAACTAAGTTGTTATTATGTGCATAATATATTAACAACGACACACAATATGTAAATACATGCTCATAATGTGTGACTTTATAATGGAATCTTGAAATTCAATTTATTAAGTATTAAGACTCGATGACAATAGAAGTGAATTTAACGTAATGGGTATTAATATGTGTTTCGTCGAACCTAATGGTTAAAGTGTTGTAATTTGCCAACGACGTTAACCCAATTCCCACACAAATACTTGTGTCAGGTCAAATATTAAACATTTGTAGAACTTTCTCACTACCCTTTGCTGGTAGGTAATTTTTAAGAAGAAATTTAAAACCCCTCCGTGCCTTGGAGAGCACGTTAAGTAAGTCCACCCGGCTGCCATTCAAACGTCTATGGCAGTCGTTAAGGGTTATTCTACCGCCAAAAAATCCGACAACTGGTCTAAATACAGACCAGTTGCCAGAGAGAACTCGAAAATATCGAAGATCAGCCAAAACAAGCAGTTAGACTGAAAAATGTGGATCCTGGACTCCGAGGTGAAAGCCTCAGTTGCGACCGGGATTAACGCTAGGAGGATGAATGATGAATTATTGGCTAACTTTAGACCCATTTTCTAGAATGTCACTCAGCTGAATCGCAATTTATCTGAGGAAAAATTGTATAGACAATCTGCCAGACAACCTGTCCAATTTGTCAATATGTATACAATCTTTTTCCACGCAGCTTAGTTACATTCTAGAATAAGGGCCTTATTTCGTGTTGGTAGGTATTAAGAATTCGTTTTTAACATTATTAAAATATGATCACATAAAAAAATCGTAAAACATAGCATATTAAATTATGAGTGATTTATGAATTTTTAATAATTTGTGATTAAATGTGTGGCATTAGTTTAGAAGCAGACTATTCAATTCGCAAAACGTCTAGCGGTCGCAAAGCGTCCAGTTCGCAGAATGTCAGAATTGATTGTCTCTCGACTTCCAAATAGAACTAAAATACACCTTCAACTAAACAATTTACCAAAATTTTATGAAATTAGTTTCAAGTTCAATCTCAATTTCTTTGATTGCTTTTCTAAGTTTGGAATAGATTATTATTTTGATATTTGTTTAATTGAATTATTTTGATAGCCCGAGCTTCAAAGAGCTAGATAGAAATAATAGTGTACACACATAAACTCAGATACGTGCTATCTACCTAAAACAAATGTGAAAGTATCCATTCAAAGTTACAAACTTTAAGATGTAAAATTTGTAACTTTGAATGGAAACGCAAGTCTTACAAAATTGCCAAAAATGTTTTATCTTCAAATATTTCATTTCTATAGCCACACGAAAAACTTAGCACGATAAAATTAGGACGAGTTCTATTTCAATAAAAATGTTGCCATAAATAAAAAAAAAGAAATCGCGCTTTTGCGTGGAGTTTAACTGCTGTTATGTAACTGCGAAATTATTCATGGAAGGTGCCTGTTCTGTGATTTGTCGTTCGGGAAGCACAGGGGCGTAAGGACGTGACGCGATGGCGACGTCCGTGTTTTGTTTTACAATCACATACGTTTAGGATCGTCGCAGATTTGGCCGAAGATATGTGACACTATAAAAATAATACAAGACATGACCGATCGGATTCGAAGATCATCGTAACACAACCCAACCTCAACTGTAAGTCGATGCAACTTCTGATTAACTGACGAGGCTTTAATGCAAACTTTCTTCTCAGAGTTGGGAGGTCAAATGGCAGCCGCTCACATAAAACTATATATAAACAAAACGAAAAGAGAAGAAAGAGAACGCGAATTCCGAGCTCCTGGGTGAAAACCTCGGTGAAAACCATTGGGTGGTACGTATCATTGTCGGCCACCGGAGTGGCATAAATGAAATCAGGAAACCTGCTAAGATGATAATGATGGTTACTTCAACGTCCCAATGTACCACCCTGCTAGTGCTAGCGGCAATTATTTTTATAACTAGCGGTATTAAAGGCACATACAAACTGTGAGTTGATTTACATTCAGGTTTAAAAAATATCAATTAAAGTTAACAATGAGTATTACTAGATAGTTTCCTTCTGCACATATTTTCACCAGTCGCTTCAAAATGCGTATGAAATTCACGTAATTGTAATAGCCAGTCTTGATTCGATTATAATTCCATTATTTTTATTGTTCCGTCAGACGTGTGACGATCCTTAACCGTATATATATGTAAAACGCAAGGGAAGTTGTCTCCCAAGGAGGGCCAGACCGAGAGGGATGGACCTGGGTCTGCCGGGGTGCGAGGGATATGTCGCATGACAACCTAACCTTCGGCCTAGCACTCTCACCCACAGACGGCGTGCGGTTTAGTCGGTTCGAGTCCGACATAACCCTCCCCCTACGGCTCCGGAGGGGGGGGGGGTGTACGTGGGGATTGCCCGCTCGCAAAAAAAAAATGGAAGTTGTCTTGATAAATGCTCATCTTAGTTTTTCTTTGAATTAAAAGGTATACTCAAACTCATGGGAGCGTTATCCATGTTCCTTGTATTGTTTTTTGTGTTGTTCAAGACGTTTTCTGCTTTACTTTTTATATTTGTCTAATATTTATTCATGGGAATCTATACCCATTAAGTGGCATGCTCGAAAATGAATTTTTAGTTTAATCCTTTTAATGTAAAGTCAATAATGAATGGTTCTTCTGCCTAGTTACTCTAACCATAATACTACCATTTGCGAATAGTTTCACCACGTAACTATTGCCACCAGCTTGAGATCCAGTCACTCAACCAAACCCTAGTAAACGCAAAATATAACAAGACTTCACAACACTGTGGGCTTATTGTGTATAAATAATAACTGCAATAATTCAACATACATTGGGTAGGTACTTTGAGACTACTTCCACTTGAAATCATGAGACCACCGCCACCAATGATGATGGCGACAAAAAAAATGCGAGAAAAGTTTCGAAAGTCATCATTTTATGCACCAATCGGAGACGCGACAGTGCGATACGGAAAAATATACCACTTTAATAATAAATAAGTATGGTATGACATGGTACGGTATGGTAACACGGGCTGGTCTCTGCTACTCCACGACAAGGCGCGGTTTTTGCGTGATAATAATAATAATAAAAAATTATAATATTATTGTTATTGATATAAATAATAATATTATTCATAAAAATTAATAATATTTACTTTTTATTAGTAAGTAGCTATAATTTTAAGCTATTGCATAGCTTCTATCGAGGGCCTTGAGCGCGGGGACCGAATCCAGAAATTCCGTAACGAAAAAACCTCACGCTCGAGTCTTTTCGGCAGTCTTCGACACGGTGTTTGTGTGCGTGCAACTAGACGTATTGTACGACTCTACCAAGCTCGCACGAATCGAGACGAGCTGCTCCGAAATCGGACGAATACATAAGCAGCTGTTTATGAGAAAGTATATAGGTGTATAGGTATTTATATACAACAGTGAATAGCTGTACTTGTAAAATTTGTGTATAAAGTGTTTTGAATATGAATGAACAAAGTGCATTTATTATGAATGAAAAAGTCACAAAAAAATTATGAAAGAAAATGAGTGAGTACTCTATATACATACATTTTATTATTATCACAAATGCAGTAATAATTTTGAATTATAAAATAAATAAATAATTATAATTGCATAAGTTGATACAAAATGCTATGCAATAGCTTTACCACGGCAGTCCCCGAGTGCCACACGTCTTTTTTATTATATTAAGTGTTTGCGCCATGTTTCTGCATAACGTATCTGTGGATTATAATACATCATTAACCGCCTCCATTTTTACTCTCTCCGAGACCATGTCTGCTGAAAGGCAATCCAAACGTTAGGATCAGAATAATAAAGTAATACCAAATTTAATCATAATACAATCAATGTAATGGATATTGAATATACATTTGTATTTTCCACTTATTTTGATGGTTTACACAAACGCGTATGTGTGTTTCTGTGTGTATATACAAACAAGTTAAAAACAATTTATTAAAACTGCCACTGTAAATTAAATTGATGATTGTTGTGATGTTGTAAATAAAAACTCTTAAACATAAAATAGGTTTATTTGCCAGTAAATTTTAAGTCTCGCCCACGCGTCCCACTCATACGCCCCTCAAGTCCAACTCACACGCCCTATCGAGGTAGTAGGCTAGTCTCTAAAAATTATATACAGCTAACCCACATTCTGGCACTGAATTTAGTCTCGGCTTGAGGGGTCCGCCGTTCCCGTAAAAGCCAAAATGATTAAAATTATATATAAGGAAAGAATAAGTAACAAAGTGAAACACGAACTACAATTTAAGAACTTCATAAGCAAGTGGGAGATAGCGCGTGGATGATGATGATGACAGTAAATATTCTACACAAAGAGAAGTCGTCTTTGCGATAAAAAGTCCATTATCGACTTCATATTTAAGAAATCATAGAATACAATATTAAGAGTAGAATACAAGCTGCTAAAGTTACAGCTGAAGAATCGTTATTGCTCTCAAACATTAATTTAAAACTTTACCTCAATCATATTACGAGTACTCATCTCAAAATAAAGTCTCAAATTTTAGGCGACGCGTTATTACCACGATAAAGCACTAATATCATTTGAAAATATTATGCTTTAAGATTTATTGTGAGGCAATAAAGTTTATTGAAAATAAAACGTCCTAATACCCCAAAAGACCTTTGCCACAGTCTTTACTCTAAATATACGACTTGCTTCAGAAATTCTAAGTCCAACTTTGTAGAAAACTCTAGACTCCGCAGACTACTTGGCAGTAGGCTTATAATCACTAGATTTAACATTACTGTTAATTGGAGGATTAGCTAGCAAAAGTTAAATTGAAGTGGAGCTGCTAGATAATATTTTATAAAAGTCTATGTCTGCAATGTCATCTACGGACTATCATGTGGTATTTGAGATGCTGTTAAGAAGCTTGTACGCGGTCTAGGCGTAAAAAACTTAAGTACTCATTTATAATAATTATATACTAAGTATACTTATAGATAGAAGATTGAACTGTTTCTTTGATTCATTAATCCGAAACGATCTTAGATAATATTGTACTAAGTGCTTGCCCCATTCTGGAGAAATAGATTACTTAAATACATCCCGAGGGAATCGTAAAAACAATTAGGAGATAACATCGGTAAGCCGCTGTATCGGCCCACTTCACTGTGTTACACTAATCGATAACTTAATGAAAGCCATTTTATGTGTTAACTAGTATCCTGCCCGTGGCGTCGCCCGCGCGTAGATGGTTGATGCGACTTTTGCTAGATAGACTATAAAGGACGCACACCATACTTAGATGAAGTTGTCCATATGTTTATGAATGACCTAAAAATAATGGATCAGCCACCACTGAACAATATCGAAAAAGCTTGGATATATGATAACTACTTAACATCACGTCTGAGTTGGCTTTTATATAATTTCGGCAAAACCTTACTAGCGAAAATAGATGCATCTGATATAAAATCACTAAAATCGTGGACTAGAGCATTCTCTCTATTTAGTCTGCTCTATTTAGGGATCAAAATAATTCTATACTAATATTCCATAAACGAACAACACACACACGAACTTTATACACAAATATATAGGCGGACTTAATGTAATATTCGAACAGAGTGGTGATGGGTGAGTACCTACAAGAGCTAAAAAGGGACCAGGATATACTTAGGTCCTTTCTAAAACAAAAAATTATAAATATCGAGTGCACGCGATGAATTTGTAAATCCAAAATTAATGATTGACAATGGTGCATACCAATGGCTTTAAAGTAGCGCACCTTGATTTATGAGTGGTCGCCGGCCCTGTTAAAATTCTATCTTAACGCCTTCCAGGTGACCCTCCCACACCAGAATAACCTAGTACGGTTGGGGAAGGTCACAGAAAAACCTTGTTATATTTGTAGCGCAGCAGTTGGGATGGCTAGGCACATATTAGTAGGATATAGAGTGCGCCTCAGTAGAGGCCAATACTTACGCCGCCACGATAAGGTGCTTATCATCATACGTGAAGCAATGAGTCCGGCAGTAGCTAGAACCCAAAAAGGACGACCACTAACAGATGTCATATCAACTTTGTGTCTGAAGGTTCATCCGTTCAGTTGAAGTGGGAGCGAGAGGTTTACCAGCAAAATATCTCTTTATCCTACTTAAAGATCTAGGCCTAGCTACAATAAGCTCATTACTAAGACGAATGTCTAAAGCGGCACTAGTAGGTTCGCATCAAATTAGGTTAGGCAAGGAGGGGAACTTGTGTAGTGATGGTGAGTGTTGATGTTCATCAACAAAAGGGGCCCCTTCTAATCCTGCACCTGGGTCCCAAGTCCCAAGCACTGTCCCGAGTTCCCAACTCATCAACGCCCGTACTTAGAATCCATGGATTGCTAAGAATATCGGTCTCATAATCCATACAAATATTATAAAGAGATAACGTTTGTGTGTTTTTGACGTTGTAGGGGGTAATCTCTGGATCTACTGAACTGATTTTCAAAATTATTTCACCAATAGAAAGTTACGTTATTGTGGAGTGTCATAGGCTATAATAATTTCCAAAATAATTACGCATCATTACTCAAACTTGAGTGATGTAATCCAAGTTGAAAAAAAAATTGCTTTCATCGCGTGCGCTGCGAAAACTATTGAAGATAGAACAAAACAATGTACTACAATATTAAAGAACGTCAAAATCTGTAAGAAAGTCTGCGATAGCATATGCCTATCTCCTACAGATAACTTACAATAACTGCTTTTACTGTTAAAATTATGGATTAAAAATAATTAATTTTTGTAAAGCTTATTTAACCGAAATGGTATTAAGCTGTATCTTTATAAATATGTTTATTAGAACGAAAATTTATTGATAATATTTATGCCCTTTACTCTATACAATTGAAACAAACTGCTTATACTGTTGATTGATGGCACTCAAAAAAAATAAAATATTTATTAACCTTTGATAATGCCGTAAGGCGAAACCGGTTAGGAATTAAATAAATAATATGGAATAGTACAAGTGATTTCATTGAAGAGTTGAGACAAATATCTTCAAAGAAACGTGCAGTGCGCGCCGCCACGGCCGGCCGTTGCGTGGCAATATAGATAGTATCTATCCGACTGCCTCGCTTTCAGCGCTGTGGGGGAGCATCAAAATTTTTATTCATCGCGAACTTTTAACCTGAACGATTACGCGGAACAAACGGGCCGGGATAAAATATTAGTAACGCGGAACGGAGTACGCAGACACTGCTAGTTAAAAAATATTTTGCTTAAAATGACAAGAAAGATGTGCTCCATAATTCAATCACTGCTCCACGCATGCGCGTTTTGCCACGTCCTCAAATTATATAGAAAAAAAAACACTTTGATACCTCCTAGTATCCAACTGAAGATGTGTCGTTATGGAAAAAAAATTTATTACGATACAGTTGCCATACGAGTAGAAGACCTGTACAACAAATGTATATTTTTAAATTATTAGGTTATCTGTTATCAAAGGTTTGTTTTTAATTCTTCAATGTTTACATTTCAGTATAAAGAGTAGATAAATATATTTTTGTGTTCAGTATCTTTATTCTAAATATATTATAAACTAGCTGTTGCCCGCGGCTTCGCCCGCGTAGACGTCGCTTATCGCGTAGTGTCGTAAATTTTAGCGCAGAGTCAATCATTCAGAGATTCTCGGGCGTCGGACGGTGCAGACCGACCTCTGCCCCCCATGAGCGCGGGCCTGAGGGTGACGGGTGGAGCCGCTCGTCACCCTAGCAGAAGCAGGCCAAGGCGGCGGCGCGCATCGTAGGACGATGCGCGCCTCCCCATACTGGGGTTGAGTCGGGGACCGCGTGGTCACCCTTCCCGAGGAGGGCCAGACCGAGAGGGATGGACCTGGGTCAGCCGGGGTGCGAGGGATATGTCGCATGACAACCTCACCTTCGGCCTAGCACTATGACCCAGAGACGGCGTGCGGTTTAGTCGGTTCGAGTCCGACATAACCTCCGGCTCCAGAGGGGTGGGTATCCATGGGGATTTCCCGCAGGTAACAAAAAAGGCATTCAGAGCTTAATAGATACTCTTCACACCTCTCTATTTGACTCTTTACTCGACTTTCTACTTGCCTCTATACTCGATCCTCTGATCATCCCTGTTTCACTCTGCTCGCCTCTCCACCTGCCTCGCATTCACTTCTCTAATAGCCTCTCTACTCGACTCCCTACTTCAAATTCAAATTGTTTATTTCACAAAATTGTGCAATGTGATTACATAGTTTGCTGTCAAATTCAGCTTAAAACTAAGTTGAAGTACAAAAAGTGATTTCTTAAGGTTAAATATGAATGAATTTACATTTGTCTAGTATCAAGATCATCAAAAAATATTTTAAAAAAAATCCTATCTACTCGCTACTCTACTCGACTTACTAACTTGCATCTCGATTCGACTCTCTGCTCCCATCTGTGCCCCTTAATTTGTTCCTTATCAGTTTTCTCTCTTTTCTACTCTACTATGTCTTGCCCCAAGCTCTAATCGGTCTATATATTTCATCAGTATTTATTCTTTGATGAATTTTAATTCAAAAGAAAGTTCACAATCCGTTCGGTATGCTTTTTGTTAGTTTATCACGGTATCAAAATCAGAACGAACGGAAATGATGAAAGGAATTTTATAATTCTTATGGTGTTGGATAGGATACACTTTCAGAAGGATATCGAAGAAGTCCGCATCTGATGCCGAGATCCTATCCATTTCTTAACCGTTCCATCTTCATATCAGATCATCTTTCATAGGTCTTGATATATTACGACTAAGGCGGGAGTTAGCGCACGTCATGCATTATTATTTACTTTTAAATTTAAAAGTGGACAACCTTTCGGTTCGTGAATGTATCCACTTCTATGTGGTACACGTACACGCGTGGCGCTGGACGGCGACAGCATCAGCTCTTGACTTGTCTACCAGCTTGACGTTTTTTGGCATGGAGTAGCCCTACTTACATAGCTGTTCAATACCTGAAGGACTTTTGAAAAAGGACTACAACTGTGACAAAGTATTTGTGTATATTATAGTATTTGTATGCCTATAACGTATTTCATCGTATTTTTAATAATTTTATGATTTCAAGAAGTTTATCATATAAATAATTAATTTAATGTAACGTATAGGTATTTATGTAACTGACTGCAAATAAGCGCTTTGGTGCAAACTGCAAGCTTATATTGCTAATAATGAATGAATACATGAATAAAATTGAGATAAGACTTCAAAATAACAGGAAAAAAGCGCCTATTTTCTTTGCGGTAACAATCATGTCGTTTCGTTTTCAAAAAATGAATGTCTAGGCGCTTTCTATTATAATTACTGTATGGTCAAAATTGATAAAATACAACTTAATAATAACACTCTACAGCACGTACATATTAATCAATATATGTTGTGTACATAAATGCAGTGATTTTTATCAGCCTTAAGTACGTTTTCTCAGTGGTTCTGGTAGGGAGAATGTTCCCCAGTAAAGCCATAACAGTGGCAAAGAGTGAAAATTTTCAAAATGGATGTCGGTGGAAGATGATTCTTACCTCGATGTAGTTTATCGAATTTAAACATCTCTTCCATCTATGCAAAGGGAAGCTGGCAGGTATTGAGTTATATGGACCCCTCGCCACTACCACTAAATATTCGTGTATTAGGATTTCTCAGAATTTCACTACTATGGGAGCTAAATAGGAGAGTTATATGTTAAGGCCATAATTTGCGAAACGGATTTTTATGATATTTTTTTTGTTGGAAAAAGAAGGGTGGTACTGGTCAGGGGAGTCAGAATCAGATGGCGAGATCCAGATCCTCGAAATGTAGGCAAAGATGCTGTATCTGTCGCTTTTACATAATTTGGGTATTTGCCTCTAGAATCATAATGTTAAACTGATGATAAAAACAAATAACAAACTAAGCAAATGATCAACGATGGGTCCATTAGATACATACTTACAACTCACTATAAACCGACTTCAAGAAACACTCTCAGAAGTCGGTGCCAACTTTGTTGAATGTGCCTGAAGTACTATGATGTAATCAATTTATATATGGTTAATCGGGCTATGCACCGTTTTCTAACAGAACAGCTGTAATATCAGTACCTTTGTTTTCAGTACCCCTTTTTTTTGTTCCCTTTGTCGGTTTAACTCCTTAAACATTTATTTATTGGCTATAAAAGTTAGTCCATGACCGTTCTTAAACTCTATTCTAAATCTGCACCAAATTTCATCAAGATTGGTTCAGTTCAGCATTTAAGGCGTGAAAGGCAACAGACAGATAGACAGGGTTCCTTTCACATTTATAATGTTAGCACAGTCTAACGAACTTTCATACAGAGTGACAGACTCGTTATGTTATGATATTAGTATGAATTACGCAGGATGTTAAGGGTCAACCGCCTCTGTGGCGTAGCGGTACTGAACGCGGCTGCTACGCAGGAGGTGCGTGTTCGATTCCCGCTCAGTGCAAATATTTGTATGCATGAATGGGTATTTGCATTGGTCTGGTCGTGCCTCGGAAATCACGTTAAGCCGTCGGTCTCAGTTGCCATACGAACAGCTATGGCAGTCGTTACGGGTAGTTGAAGCACTCAAAAGTCCAACAACTGGTCCAGATGCAATGCTTCCATATCGCCTTTGGGTTGTGGAGGTCAGTGGCAGTCGATTCACGGGAAATTTCGAAGGTTCAGCCAAATTCGCAGTTAGACTGGTAAAAGCGGATCCTCGCCTCGAAGGTAAAAAGCTTCGGATGTGACTGAGATTAATGCTAGGATGAAGAAGAAGATTCAGGATATTAAATGAAGTTGTGACAATCCGTAACATATTTTAGGAATCGAAATGACAGCTCTTACATATTCTGTTGTGCACGAAACTATATCTTGTTCAAAACTGCGTGATCGCCATCTAGTTGTATTTTTGTTACTAAATTATAGTATTACACATTTTAATTTATTGATTAAATACGAATTTATATCCACAATAGTGTATGTAAAAATAAAGTCTATTTATTCACATAGTTGCTTAGATATGATAAGCTATAAAAAATCTACCATAAAAATAATCTCAAGCAAAAAAGCGACATTATTGCTCACATCTCTGGTTCTACTCAACCGATTGCGATCAAACAAACGTAAGATTTTAAGTCTGAGCAAGCCCTTTCTAACAAAAAAAGCCGCATCGAAATCCGTTCAGTAGTTTCTGCGTCCATCGCGAACAAACAGACAAACAGACAAACAGACAAGAATTCCAAAAAATATATTTTCGTGTTCAGTATCGTCAATATAACCTACTCCAAGTATTTTTTTTTAAATATGTCCAATGTACAGACACGGCTACTTTACAATTATACATATAATAGTATAGATTATACTTAACTAACATAGATAAAGTAAGAAGATATTGTGATTAAACCTAAGTATGAGCCTATGTTGCTTTTTAAATAAAGAATTTAATTTAATTAATTTAATTTGAGGGAAGAAGGAGCCCATGTATTTATTCCAGGCTATAAATCCAACCCTGTACCAACACACTCAGATATGTTTAATCATTCATCGTCATCTTTATCATATCAGCGACACATAGTTCACTGTTGAACATAGGCCTCTCCTATAGACTTCCAGAACGACCGGTCTATAGCATTTAGACAAAGCGTTTTTCCGTTTAGTCATTACAGCGGGTTAATTAATAAATATCTAAACATCTTCACAAACATTCACATTTTTAGGGTCCGTACCCAAAGTGTATAAACGGAACCCTATTACTAAGACTTCGCTGTCCGTTCGTCCGTCCGTCTCTCACCAGGCTCTATCTCAAGAACCGTAATAGCTAGACAGTTGAAATTTTCACAGATTCTGTTTTTCTGTTGCTGCTATAACAAAAAATACTAAAAACAAAATAAGGGGGGCTCCAATACAAAAAACATGATATTTTAACCCTTTTTCATGGCTTTTAGCCTTTTTTCTGGTACGGAACCCTTCGTGCGCGAGTCCGACTCGCACTTGGCCGGTTTTAATGTTGGTAAGAAGTAGGATTAGAACGATCCCCAGAACAAAGTTAATAAAGTACATAAAAGGTCATTCACCACGGTGTTTTATCAACTTGTGCGACATATGTACAAGGTTAATTTTTCCTGTTAGAACAAAATGAAGCAGGAGAAGCTTAACAATGGTGCTCGTCTGCCATTTGCGGTAGCGCGTAAATTTAAGTTGTATTACGCTGGTTTCATTCATTTGCCGAGCAGGATGTAATTAGACTTGTCTCATTCGCCACTGGTACTCTAATTAATTCAGTTTCATACACTCACTTTGTCTTATTTATAATACGAATAATATAATGCGGACCGCAGTTGGAGCCAAAAAGATTCCGCACTTAGCAATTCTAGTTTACATATTAGCACATAGGAAAAAAGTTTTTGGCATTTATTTTGTTGTTTTATTTATAAACGCCGACTGCTGGGGACATTCAGCATGTTGAGGTGAGTTTGTACTTTGCTGGGTTATTGTAAAACATGTGAAGTAAATTTACCGTGTCATGTTTATACTGCACTTAGAGTGGTTCTAAACTTTATGATTAAGTTCAATCCACAGACGTAGTGAGGTTTACTCATAGCAACTTTCACTTTACAAACTTTGCACCTTCGAGATTTCTTCAAGTCTTGTTAGGCCTAAAAACTTACACAATTAACTTTCCTTCGAAAGCGAAACCCTATTCGAACATCCTACTACGTGAGTGAACTTTGAAAATTCTATTTTACCCCTACTATTTTTTTATAACACTGAGGTGGCAAACAAGCACAAGATCCACCTGATGGAAAGTGGTTACGTGGCTTATGGACGTGTGCAACAACAGGGGAGTCACACTTGTGCTGCCGACCCTGTAAACACAGAGAATTTCTGTGCCGTCAGTGTAGAAGACAAAGCAGGAATAGCCTTCTGTCTTCCCACTGACAGCACAAAAACGATATTGAAGATTTGGTCTCGAATTTAATTTTCAATTTCGAATTTTCCTAAGTTATCGTCATCATCATCGGTGCACCAATCTATTTACATCCGACTAATCTCATTGATGTTCGTAAGTTTGTTACTCAATCACGATCAACGAGCAGAACCTATATGACTGAAATTTGGAACAAAGATTATAGTATGAAACATGGGCTTTACTAGCTTTTGCCCGTGGCTCTGCCTGCGTGGATGTCGGTTATCGCGACCAAACGTAGCCTATGTCCTTTCTAATAATATAATTTACCCCTATATCAAGTTTCATCAAAATCGGTTCAGTGGTTTAAGCGTGAAAGACGGACAAACAGACACACACACCTTCACATTTATAATAGTAGTATGGATATCCCTGGGATATGTTTCCAAAGGTTGCGGGAATGATTCCACAAAAGTTAATTGTTACTAGTTACCACAGTTTCCTCATTGTTCATGTTTTACAACATTGTCTTTACACAGCCTCTAAATATGGAAAACAGAAAGTAATTTCTGTGTACCGCAGTCTGTAGCACTGCGTCAATCCTCAGAAAGTGTTTGTTTAACAAATTTTATTGTTAGAGAAGTCATCTCCATCAAAGTTATTCTTGAAGATTACACAGGCCTGTGTTAATTTAAAGCTTGCTAAAGTGAGGTTTTAATTATAAACCTGCTTTATTCATATAGGCTGTCTTACGTAACGAGTTGTTTGCAAAGCTTAGCAAGGCAAGTGAGAAAGATGTTATATTACATGCGGGAAGTGAATTCTGAGTTTCAAAATTTAAGCTAATTAAAAAATCTTTAATAAAAAAAAAATACTTTGAGTTCACAAAGACCTACTTAACTCAATTTCCTGTTCTGCTAATATCATAATTGTGAACGTTTGAGAGGAGGGATATATATATGGTTTTGTTATTCCTCAAAATCATTGAACGAATCTAAATGAAATTATTGTTCACAGTGATAGATACTAGTCTGGAATAGTGCAAGGCTACTTTTTTCCCGGGAATAGGTCCTGCATATTCTCATTTTTAAACAGGTCTCTGTAAATATAAATAGTACAGTTTCATAATAGACAATACTTCAATCATAAGAATAAACTGCTTTATATCTTTGGCAGTAAATTAGTTATTAATATATGCTCGCCTCACACACATGGATCTCACAGACAATTATTTAAAAGTATTTGACTAAGCTGAAGCTCTCACCTCAAACACGTATCAAACATAAAACCAATTCATTTCGTAACTCATGCACAAGTATAAAGCAACCTCCGTAATTAGTGCTTGGCTAGACTCCAAATGTTAGTGATTCATTCAGTAGTAATCTTAATTGAGAAGAGTTATTCATCTAAGTTGAACAGCCTCTGTGCAGTAGCGGTAATTCACGCGACTGCTACGCAGACGGTGTGGGTTTGATTCCCGCTCAGTGTAATTACACTCGAGAGCAATGAATCCGGGTCACTCAAAGAATCCAAAAAATCTCGGAAAGTAAGAATGCTAGGTTAATGCAATAAATTGTATTTAATAGACAATTTAATACTCCTTAAATGAAAGTATTAAAACTTCTTAGTTATTGTAAAGTTATATCATAAAAAAATCAAATTTGAAAAGGGAACACTGTCGAAGATGGAACTACGAAATTACAGGATTTGTTTTTGCTTTTGTTTGTAATCTGTCATTTATGTTGGTACATAAACCAGGTTGATAGTGCTCAATATTCATTATTCAAGCTGAAATCATGTCGCTTACACTTGAAGAATGCACCAGAATACTTACATTGGTGGAAACCGGCCGGAGTCAGCGCGATACAGCCAGGACTGTCGGTGTGTCGCTGTCAACAGTACAAAGAGTTCTCCGACGTTACGAAGAAACTGGTTCTAACCTACGCAGACCAGGAACGGGCAGAACTAGGTGTACCACAGCACGAGAAGACCGATACTTGGTGAACACCATGCTTCGAAATCGCTTTCTCACAGGAACTGAACTCACAAATCAGTTTCGACGCCTCGGAGGAAGTAACCCAAGTGCATGGACAGTAAGACGTCGGCTTGCTGAATCTAACTTAAAACCCCTTAGACCTGCAAACGGCCCTAAACTGGAGCGTGGCCATCGTATTTCAAGACTAAGATATGCCCAGAACCACGTAAATTGGAGTATTGAAGATTGGTCGAAAGTTATGTTCTCCGACGAATCAAAATTTATGCTCTACAAGCACGATGGAAGACACAGAGTGTATAGAAGACCAGGGGAAAGATTCAAGCAAGCATGCATCGAAGAAAAAGTAGCCTACGGTGGTGGGTCTGTACTTGTGTGGGCCGGAATTTCCTCTGAAAGTCGCACAGAGCTGGTGATCATAGAAAACGGCTCTTTAACTAGCGTAAGATATGTGGAAGAAATCCTCAACGAACACGTTGGTCCATTTATGGTCAATTTGGGTGAGGATGCTATATTTATGCATGACAATGCCCGACCTCATACAGGTAGGATTGTGAATGACTACCTTCAAGAGATGAACATTACTTGTATGGAGTGGCCAGCGCGCAGCCCGGATATCAACCCGATCGAGCATGCTTGGGACGAGCTAGGGAGATGCGTAAAACAACGAAACCCTCCCCCAATCACGCTTCCTGAGCTCAAAATTGCTCTCACAGAGGAATGGGAGAATATTCCCCAAAATCGTATAAGGAACTTGGTGTACAGCATGCCAAACCGCGTAAACGCAGTAATGGAAGCACGAGGAGGTAATACGAAGTATTGAAATTCAAGAAAATCGTCATAAAGTTCAAAAATTTCATGTTTCCTATTTTTGTTTTAAGGAGAGATCAGCAGTTTTTTTTCTTTATGTAATTTTGTGTAAATAAAATGTATGGTGACTCATATTTTTTTAACTTTCATTTAAGGAGTATTAAATTGTCTATTAAATACAATTTATTGAATTAACCTAGCATTCTTACTTTCCGAGATTTTTTGGATTCTTTGAGTGACCCGGATTCATTGCTCTCGAGTGTATTTGTATGCATGTATATGTCTATTCATATAGATCTAAGTATTTGCGTGGCTCGGAAAGTACGGCGAGATAGAATACACATCTTTGTGTCACTTTAAAAAAAAACGTTAGCTCCTCTTTCGAGCCTGGAGACCGGTACCCTACTTTTTATCTTGATGGGAATGTATCTAACCTCCTAACTTCAAGAAATAGCTTAAACCAGTGCCCTGAACACGAATAATATTCGAATTCGTAACGTAAACGCCATGGAGAGGAGTCTGTCAGTCACAAAGAAACAAGACAGAGTGAGAAGTAGCTTAATAAGAGAAAAAACCAAAGTTGTCGATATAATAACTCGAATAGACCAACAAAAGTGGAGATGGACAGGTCACATGTTGCGCGATCCTCAGGAGAAATGGTGCAAAAGCGTTACCAACTGGTATCCCAGAAACGGTAGAAGAAGCAGAGGACGCCAACAAACCAGATGGGAAGACGACCTGAAACTCACGGTTGGACCTCACTGAAGAAGAGTTGCAAGTGGCAGGTCCCAATGGAAATGGTTAGAAGAGGCCTATGCCAAGAGGCAAACTGAACTTCGGGACATATTCTAACAAGTAACAAATTCAACTAAATATTGCAGCCATATTTGTACGAAGTCCAGAATAAAAAGGCTTATTATTATTATTATTATTATTTAACATAAACGCATCGAGATACAGAAGCACTGCGATTCGCCACCTGCCAACTATGAACCAATCGCAATGCTTCATTCTCTCGAAATTTTTACCTTACGAATTTGAATGTTATTTGTGCTCACGGCACTGAGCCTTTTCCATAAATCAGCAAGAATACCAGGTAGACGCTGTTGTCTTGGGCACCGGTAATCTTGGCAGGGCACTATACACCCTGTAGATCTGTTAGGCAGATTGAGCACAATCTTCAAAATATAAGTTTGTTGTTTAGGTTAGAATTAGAGTAGACAGAGAACATGGTCACTGATCGTGGGCAATTTCGAGCTGAATTTTTTTATAGCGCTTAAGTGGCAGATATATACACGGCCCACCTTGTTTACATGTGCAATACCAGGGTAGGTTACACTTGTGCTGCCGACGATAGATGTAAAAACATTCTAATGCCCTTCGTAAAGAACCCCATATTATAGTCGCTTAGTAAAACCATAATAGAGAGTTCGATACATAGTTTGAGCTTGCGTGGGATGAAGTTCCTTTTATCTTACTTTTAATAAACATTGCTACTAAATGCATAATTATAATACTGCATAGTTATATTACACTAACTGTAGCAGTACTCATTGACCCACAAATAGCACTAGCTACGTAATTAGAGATTGGCTACCCGCCAAATGTTACTAACTAATCTAGCATTAACGTTAATTGAAAAGGGTTATACATCTCATTAAAGGTTAAATTTGTTACTAATACGTGAAAATTATCCGTGCTTATTTTACTGAATTGTACTGATCGCCTACATACGAGTATTAAATTACCTATACAGTACCTCCTCGGAGTTTAAGTTGGTGCGTTGAAGTGAAGCTAGATAGGCAAAATTCGGTTTTGTAGAACGTTCTCTGTTTATTTTATTATTTAATAGTGTTAGGTGATCAATGATGATCGTTCTAGCTCAGGCTTTAATAAAGTATATTTTGTATAATGTATGGAGCCGACTGCACCAGGTTATAAGATTAATATTCAGTGAAAATATAAAATAATAGAAAAAAGCATTTTATTTAATGTTCAGATTATAGTCGAGATTCAACCTTACATTAAACTGAGTCTACATCGAAAAATAATAAATATTTTTATGCTACTCAGAATAAGATAAGCCACAAAAGTTCCTAAAATATTGCCTGTCAAATAAATTCTATGAAGAGCCAAAAATCCGCTGAAATTGAAACATCTTAAAATAATGTAGGTGTAGCTATCAATCACAGACTGAGATTACACGGCGCGTCCCGTAAAAGATATATTTGAGGTACTTACACACCAGAGGGCAATGTCTTATTGGGCCACCTTGCACATGTGAGATTCGAGACAGCGTGCGGTTTCAGTCGGTTGGAGTTCGACATAACCCCCACTGCTGGCCGGCGGGGTTTACCGGTCCACACGTAAATAAGATGACTCCATCTACCATGAAAATTTCAGAGCCATGGCGCTCATTATTTGATAAAAGATCAAGTGGGTTAAGCTATCTTACCATTTAGATGGTTGAATGTTAAGTGGTATTACATCTGAGTGCTTCTCCTCTTATATGGGCGCCACTGCTGTCTGACCTAGGGAGGTCGCTCCTGTTCAACTAGTAGTCTTTAATATTATAATATACGAGCATATAATACAAGATTATGGTTTGTACGTCGTCGATTAATGGACGTCTTATTTCTTAAACATTGGGCCGATAATAATTATATTCATTCAATATATTTGTCAGGTGGATTTGACATTTATGTAGCTATAGGTAATATGTATAATATTGTTGTACCTTTCCAAAACGTCACCCGAACCAAGCAGCTTATTATATAAATTCTACAACGCGCACAGATACAAAAACAGTACAAATAGATATTTGAGTAATAATCCGAGGCCTTTCGGTCTTACGAGCGAAACGTTCTGAGTTCAAATTCTGTGCCCTGTGCACGAATTACATTCGAATTGTAACGTTAACCATTCGATAGAATGGAGCATTGCTATTGGTTCACTGGAGGCAGGCGGCCAATCACAATACTTCGTTCTCTTGATACGTTTACGTTACGCATTCGAATGTCATTCGTGCTCATGGCACTGGCCACTGCACTGCCGACGTGAACTCACTCCTAACACATGTAGTTTAGCTTAGCTGTATGCCGTGAAGGAGATAGGATAGATAGTAGTTCACTCGGTCATCATCACCATCATTACCATCCCCCTTCCCTTAAAAACAACTCTGCAAAAACAACAAAAATAAATCCTTAATAAACTGAGTGAAATCGTGGAGTAAGTATAATGGCTGCATTTGCGGTCATATTTTATGACACCGTATATTCTAGTTAAATATTTTTTCAGTATTCTTCCATAAAAGCGTGCATTTGAAATGATGTTTGCATGTATATTCTACACGCCATTCCACTGCGGTTACGCGGTTGCAGTGAATGCTATGAAACAGAATACTCAGTTTATTTAGTCTTTGTTTCCCTGAAACAGGCATACAAAAATTACGACGGTGAGTCTTTGCTTAAAATATGCAAACAAAGTTCTAAATAGGCCTTTCACTTTGAATAAAAATGTTCCACAGAATAAAGGTCAGTTATTATCCGATTATACCTTCAAAAGAACCTATCAGGCGGGCTATTAATGTCGCCATGCACACACACTCTGACAGGGACACAACGATTAATGTCGGCGCTCACAAAAAACATTGACACGGACACAAATATATTTTAAACGTCGTTAGTCATTGTGCCAGCCAGCATAATACTTACGACTGCCACACAGTGTTCGGTACAAATACTACAAATTATTTTTTCATCTACCCTCAACACGCGACCATTGTTTTTTTGTACTGTAATGAATTTAATTATGATGTACTGCTGTTACCAACAAGGTCAAGGTATTTCTTTTCTGATGCAGGGGTATGTTTCCATACCATCACGTTTTCAAAACATATGATTTAAATTCGATTCGAAAAATAGATTATAAAGAAGAAGGAAATTCCATTATGTTCTGTTAAAATAATATCTATCTACGCTTTCATGACGTTATTAAACATCAGATCGATTCGTTTTAAAATATCTAAGTGTGAAAACGTGTTTTTGGCTTATGTGGCTGTTAAGAATACTATAGATTTTTTTTTTTTGAGAAAGCACTTGAGCTCTGTAAATAAATAAACGATAAATAACAAGGCAGGTGGCAGAACCTTACGTTTCCCAACACAAATAGGACCGGCGGAACTAAATTTTGCTTAATCGACCGCAAAAGTAGCAACCTCTCAATTTAAAATATGTTCATTTGGCTATGTGATTCATTTTGTTAGATTTGTGAAAGTGCCTTTTGCTGACCTCTGTTTGCTAGTGGACTGCCAGTTTGAAACAAAAACATTAATATCATTTAAGACCACAGCATGACCACTATTGTAGCTGACACACTGATTACAAAACAAAAAGACACTATCAAATTAGTAATTTTTAACGCCTATTTTGTTGCCAACATTGCACCACCGGCTAAAGAAAAAAAAGGAAAGGAAAGGAAATGAAACCTTACGCTAGCGTTAATGCCGCTAGCGTAAGGTTAATAGATTAATTTTGACAAAATATTTACATTTAGCTTTAAAGATGACATTTAATACATATGTAATTTGACTCTGTAATTTTGACTCTGTAATCTTTAATCATGAATAAAATTTAAATTTGTTACATATACCGTCTGATTGTAATATTGTAATAGTATTTTCATTCCATAAGCATTACTTCCCTAATAATTTTACCTTTCTGTAGTTAAGACTGCAGAAAGGTGTGCAAATAGATAAGGTACAAATTCATCGTCTCAAAGTCTGCTATACGGCTTTTTGAAGCTGTCATATCAACAAAAAGTTAGCAGACTTTGTTCACACCATTGGTCAAAAATATATTATCGATAGTTTTCACCAGGTCACTAAACATAGATCTTGAATAGCCTATTTTGTGTTAAAGCCCAAAGTTGGCACAAAAATAATGTTAAAACCTTTGAACCATTGGATTACGAAATGTTTATGTAAGACCTCGATGTGACTTCACCTTGCCTTATGGCAATCTAAAGGTAGTGTTTGAGAAGTAGATGCTACCATCAAATCTGTCATTTATATTAACAACCTCTTCAGCTATTTTTGTACCTCTCAAAAAGGACCTAAGATTATAAGATAAAAGAATTATGTTTGATGTGGTAAAGAATTCAACGTCTTTATGGTATAGCAAAAAACGACCCAAACGAAAACAAATAGACAATTCTGTCATGCAAATAAAGAATCTATCTTAAGAAGATAACCTTGAAGATAAACCCACTCAGTGTAAATATTTATGTACATAAATATTCACACTGAGTGGACTTCAAACCTGCGACCTTTGACACACACGCCAAAAAGGTTATCTTCTTAAGATAGATTCTTTATTTGCATGACATACAGTTCTTCATACATCGCCTTTACTCTGTGTGTGTGTATGTATGTATGAAAATAATCATCTATTTTTAAAATAGTACGCCAACGTCTTTCACTGTATGTAAGTAATATACTTTTTATTCATACTCCGTTTGTCTAAATATCAAATCACCAAAACACAAGCTTTGTACACAAATAAAAAAATGTTTCCCTCAATAATTATAAACACGAATTTTCACTGTCATGTAGCTGCAAATTTCCTTCGTATCTCGTCATCCCCGGGGTTAAGGGCAAATTTATTTGGACCGTCAAAGGACTCTGAAAATACGACGCAATATAAAAATAGAAGCGAAATAAAAAAGGCTCCTCATACTTTATTACGACGAACTGTCATTGAAAACTGCTTGTCTTGGAAAGAGATTATGATCATTGTCGCGTAATACTTTTGCGTGGCAAAAATTCCGAATTATGTGTATCGATGTGAAATACTTTCGCACTATAACGTGCTTTGCGGTGGTAAACATTTTTATACGATATAGCACTCTTTCACACTATCGTTAGTCACGTTTTGAGGTGTGAGGACAAATGGTAACAGTGTCGCGCATAATTATATTCCCCATCTCAAAATGAAATTGTTATATCAAAAATGTCCATAGTGCCTAATGTTTTCACTTTAGAAGTCTCTTCATCGCAGTCTGTTCAGTATTTCAGTAGTAAATAGTTTTCTGTTTGCAGTGCAATCTGGACAATGTCGCCTAATAAATCAACTTCTTCAAAGTCGCCGCAATTTTGCCAATGTTAAGTGCCTAATAAATCGCGAGACAATTAGAATTAATTTTATTATGTAAACATGTTATTCAATGAACTTCTTGAGTAGATACTTCAAAAATGAACGACCAGAAAATCTGATCGTAGGAAGCTAGAGCTAACTGTGGTTTTAGAGCGTTTTCACACTCATCCGATATCCGATATCCGACATCCGATATCCGATATCCGACATCCGATATTGGAGGAAGTCAAATGTATGAGATATGTATCTTTCTTTCACATTGTCCGGCCCGATATCGGTTTTAGGAGCCAACACTACTGTTTTGGCTCTGAGATCGGATATCGGATGTCGGTTATCGGATATCGGATATCGGATATCGGATATCGGATGAGTGTGAAAACGCTCTTAGTAGGTAAAATCCCATGCAGTTGTGTTATTCCAGATTCGAATGGGAAATCCAATTACGCAGCAAAATTGTAAATTGTTCATCACAGAATTTTTGATGAACTCATTTAAAATTCTATATACATTACAGAATTCTAATTTTATTCATACCCTGCATTATTCTACTTTAAGCTCAGCTTTACAGGCATGGTTTCATACTTATCACCGTTCCGTATTTCCTACAAAGCAAAACCAATTTGTTAAGAATTGTCATGCGTTTGATATGGATAACAAAACCTATTGCAATCTAATTTCGCATGACTTTTTTATATTTGGTCCGTCAATTGATTGCACCACGCTAGATGGTAAAATGCTGAGGTGCAATCTTGAAGACATGGACCACCATTTCTGATGCTTTTGAACTTAGGTTAGAGGTCTCTACCTTGGCAGCTTTAATAGGTGCTTTTTTACGAATAAATCCTTTAGAAGCAGGAAACACGCGGAAAGAGCATTCTAGTTCATTATCATGGAAGGAGGCTCAAACGGTATGGTGCGTGACGGTATGAATTCTACTGTATGCGGGTGCTACCGTAGGCTAGCACGAGTTGTTCTTGATAGAAAGGGAGAGGGTAGGATCAGTTGAGATAGCTTCTCAGAACACTCACCATGGTAGAGGCGGTAGAATATGGCCAAAGAGGCAACATCTCTACGTAACTCCAAGAGTTGGATCACATTTCCCCCACTTTCCCCTCCCCTCTTATCCCGCTATCAAAAATAGTTCTGAACTGAAAACAGATATAGGAACGAAAGCAAAATCGGCCACTTTATTGAAACGGAGACTTGGTCGCTCAGTCAATTAGAAGACCCGCTATTATTGTAAATGTTGCATCCCACGTGGCGTGGGTAAGCTCTGTTCAAAATACTTTTAGTATAAGTTATCACAAAACGAGACAATTCGGTACCATTACCATTTCTCATACGTACAAAGGGCTCTATTTTCATTCGTATTGTATTCATCTACCCGCTTTAATTGTGTGAAAATGATTAAAATTTTGAATGACCTAATTATAACTTTGCTACGTTCATATGATAATTTTACAAAGGGTGGCATAATGTTACTTGTTGGCAGTTGGCGTTAGAGATGTATTTGGGCAGCGTTATCAGATTTTAATGAGAAACGGAATTATTTATGACATTACATGCAATGAAATATTACTGCAGTCATCAGCAATTTAACGTTATTTAAAGTTACACTTGAGGCTTTCACTTCCGAATTCGGGGTCCGCTTACGTCTTTGCTGCCATTAGATTTAACTTATGCTACTTTTGTAAGAGCGTCTGCAGATGTCATATTGCGGGAAGAAACTTCAGTAGTGTGTTGACCAGGATTTGAACCCGGTAACTCTCGTTCGCAAGGCTTACTCCTTGACCAATAAGCTACTGTGTCTAAAATGAGACTTGTAGAGCCCTGATATTAGATATATATAGCCATATACTACATATACGTGATATCCCAGAAAATGTAACCGGCGCGTCCTCTTCATACCTACACGTATGAAAATTGCCAATATTTTAGAATGTTTATATTTCGAACCCGCATTTTTTTCCTAACACAAAACGTTATGTATCTTAAAAATTAGTTTTTTTTTACGTTTTTAGTTTCATCCGCTATTGAATTTTCCATTTTTCATATTTAGGTCTTATCACAATAATCACTTTTAACGGGTTCTATCGCGTTTGCTTTGTTTATATTTATCCAAATTTATTTATTAACATTCAGCCGAAACACCAGGTTAAACGTAAACAATACATAATTAATCGCAATAGAATCCGTTAAAAAAGACAAACCTATCTTTGGAGACCAAAATCACTTCACTACAACTTCACTTGACGAACGAAAATCGTTTGGCAACATACCCATAAAACGACCATACCCTGTCTCTCCTACAGTCCATCAAATCTAAGAGGTACCGTTTGACGTTTCATATTTTTCAAACCGAAACAACTTTGTTCATACGTACATTATTCAGTTTCGATAACCTTTTTCATAAAACCATGAATTTAGAAAGATTTCATTATTGTATCTAAAAATGTACAATTCTTAATATCTAAATGTAATTGAAAACTTTCAAACAAAGCAAAATAACACATATTTACACAGTAAATAATTTCTAATAGTTATATTCTTGACCGCATTACAAAGTTACGTAGTTAGGTCACTGCACGTAGTGTTGCGACTCTTCGGATACACTTGTATGCAAAAAAATCGTTTACATATACGAAAAATCGAATGTATTATTTACAAATTACACTTGACAACCAAACAAATATTTTTTCATGTGAATGGGATTTATCTCACATATTACGATTACATAACTAAATAGTTATGTAATCGTAAAATATGAGATAAAACCCATTCACCAAAAATACGTATTTATAAATCAAATATATTTGCTTCTTTAAAAAGTTGTCGAAAGCGATTTGTCGATTTTTGATTTTCGCGCCCAAATAAGTCGGGGTTTCTCGCGCTAACGCTGTCGAAATAGTAAATGGAGTCAGGGATAGTGTTTTTTACATTTATTTTTGTGTATGATAGTATGGGTTTGCATATTACAGAGAAATAAACAAATTTTTAACAAGCACATCCATTGATTTTACAATTACAATTTTTTCTTCTAAGTCTTATTTCTACGTCTAAAACTAATAAAAATAAGGTATGTAGAACCCATTCACAAAAATGTTGTTGCCTGATGTTATAAATTAACGACGTTACTGCGCGACCGCATAATGCACTGAATACACGAGTGGTGGTGAAATTACACGAGTATTTTGAGCGTGAATCTCAAAATGGTGGACTTCTACTGCCAGTTACACAAGTTCGGGATCGCGTCGGTGAAGCTCTCGGTATTGGTAGCCGCACCGTTGGCAAAATATTAAGTGAAAAATATAGGCCTTCGGGGAGTGACAGTAACGTACTTCACACACCGAAAAAACGAAAAAGAAATAAACCTGTGACAGGCATCGATGAATTCGATAGTCATGCTATTAGAAACCATATATACGGGTATTTTACAAGAGGCGAATTTCCAACATTGGCAAAGTTATGTGCAACTTTAAAAGATGCCGGGCTGTATAAGGGAAGCATAGAGTCGTTGAGAACGGTAATAACAGGAATTGGCTTCAGATACAAAAAAGTTGACAAACGAAAAATTGTTATGGAGCGACATGACATAATTATGCAGCGACTAACATTCCTGCGCGAAGTTAAACAAATTATAAACTGGGATAATGTAATATTTTTGAACGAAACTTGGCTAAATTCCAACCATTCTGTGCCGAAAACATGGACTGATGATTCTGAAGCTTCGTGCTCGAAGGTGCCGATAGGAAAAGGTGGACGCCTCATAATATGCCATGCTGGGTCAGCGTCTACAGGCTTCGTGGAAAACTCTTTATTAGCTTTCCAATCCAAAAGCACTAAAGAGTATCATGAAGAAATGGACGCAGTAAGGTTCCGAGAGTGGTTCTTAAATTTATTACAGAATATCCCTCCTAACAGCACAATTATAATGGATAATGCCCCATACCACTCAGTGCAAATTGATAAAGCACCTACGTCAGCCAATAAGAAAGCAGATTTGGTGGCATGGCTGCAAAGAAAAGGAGTGGATGCCGACATGTCACTATTAAAAGCTGAATTATTACAGTTAGTGAAATTGCATAAACCACCAAAACCGACATATGTAATTGACCAATTGGCCGAAGAGCACGGGCACAAAGTCATACGACTTCCTCCGTACCATTGCCAATATAATGCCATTGAACTGATTTGGGCCCAAGTTAAAGGTAATATTTTATAATATTATAATAATAACACGAGTACTTCTAACATTTATAATTTAAACAATGGTTTTCGTCTGCTATCAAATAGTTACATTATTGTTTTACAGGTTATGCAGCAAGACACAACACAAAACCACCCTTCAGTGTCAAGAAAATGGAAGGTTTATTAAAGGAAGCATGTGCCCAAGTTACACAGGTAGATTGGAGTAAAGTAGTACAAAAAACAAAGAAAATAATAATGGACGACTTCGAAAGAGACGTACACTTTGATAATGTAATGGACAATCAACTGGTCATTAATTTAAATGACGATGATGACGAAGACGACGATACTAGTACTAGTAGTGAATAAAAAAATATCCTAAACATTTCTTTTATTTAATTATAACAATTGATTTCTTAAAATTCGGATATTATAGTAATCGATCTCTTAAAGTTCGGATATTATAGTAATCGATTTTTTCATCCCATCCCTATAATTCAATTGTCAGAACTGTCAAACGGTACTTCTTAGATTTGACGGACTGTAACCATGAAACCATGTTGACACATAATGTGTCAAAGGTAGAGAAAATACCGCCCATAGTTATGAAACTGTGGGCGGATAATAGAAAGAAGTTCAAACAAAGTTACATCCGACCTAAGTCAACACCACCTAGAAAAGTGAGTGTTTACAGACAGCCTTGAAGGGATCTATATTCTACGTGCCAATCTCTACTAATAATAAAGCTGAACAGTTTGTTTGTTTGAACTTTTTTTTGACTTAACATCACCTGATGCAAGTTGAAGGCACAGTCTCAGGAAAGAGGGTCACCATTACATACAAGTACCATGTTAACAATGGTGGCACTCAGCTTGACGGCCTCATCAGATGCTTTTTAATGCCCCGCTTAAAGGACCCGGTACTGTAGGAAGAAGGGAACAAATGAGCTGGCAAGGAGTTCCAGGTCTTAATGGTGCCACAAAGAAAAGAGTCGCCGAACCGCTTGGTTCTTGAAGGAATATTCTGCACCGCATGCGGGTGACATCTAAGAGCGTTTTCACATTCGTCTGATATCCGCCATCCGATATCGGTGTCGGACACCGATAGCCGGCCCGAAATCGGCCCGATACGGCCATTCGCTCCAAAGCACAGACTATTTAGGGATGCTAGGGATGAAAAAAAAAACAAAAACACAATCATTGATTCGAACACTATCCAACAAATTTGCTTTCTCTTGCGGCTCACGGGCCAGGGAACCATCAGGGTTGTGCAGCGGGGGCAGTGAAGGCTGGCAGAAGTTGGCTTGCACGGCTTTGGCCTGTCACCAGTAGTCTGATTCAGAATACCTCAGATTTCAAAATAGGAAGAAGCCATGTCTATCATACACAAAACTACTGGTTCCCATCGAATGATTCATCAACGCAGAGCCTAAAACGCTGATTCTGTAAACTTGAATTTTTGAAAGTAGATGTTTTTCATGTTACTCACATCTACTGAGAAAGGATTTTCAAAAAAAAATGCAGAAGTCCAATCGATGAGGACTTTTAATGTTTCTTTCATTATGGTGTACTTAAGACCCCCACCAATTTCCAGCTCTATGCAAAAAATATATGCAAGGTTACTATTTTATTTCGTTTATTTTGACTGGATTAATAACAGTATCAGTGTGAAGATAATATCATTGTCTTTAAGCAAAACGTAGCTGGTGATAAATTTTAATTATTGATCTTCCGAGACCTAAAATTCTCAACCC
The DNA here is from genome assembly GCA_949126895.1 of Eilema caniola. Classification (NCBI taxonomy): domain Eukaryota; kingdom Metazoa; phylum Arthropoda; class Insecta; order Lepidoptera; family Erebidae; genus Eilema; species Eilema caniola. The sequence continues at coordinate 4,735,064 of OX421460.1, read as the reverse complement.
TCTCATGTACGAAGTCATAATAATCAACATTATAATTCAGTGAAACTTAATTAAAATCCTCATTTTAATTAACTGAATTACATTCACCTTACTCAAGAGAGAGTAATTATAATACAATGGTAATTACGTCAAGTAACTAATTTATATTTTAATATAGGGACTGCTTCGTTATTCGAGGATTTGCGTTTACGTTTGTAACATCCTGCATTATATTTACGTATACTCTTACTAGTATTATAGTTCACGGGCTATTTACCATATGTAAAGCGTCCGATATTTCGTCACAGTAGCCTCAGTTTTATGGGGATGCACGAGGAATAACCAGTTGCTGAGTTTGACTATTCGTAATAACCCATTCCTGGTAAATATAACTCTAACACTCATATCTAGTGATCCAGAAAAATGTGAAAATAACATTATCTCAGTTACCAGATGTAAAAGCTGCTTTAATGTCATTGACCAATATAACTAACTACATTTACTTTTTAGACTGAACCACAATACATGTAGCCGCACATATGTTTACAGATAAACTACAACCATAACATCAAATAATAGAGTGCAAAATAGATTTTACCTACAAAGTTTGTTCAAAAAACATTGAGCTATTTACAGTTTTTGTTTTAAACTAAATATTGTTAGCGATAAATTAATTACAGCGCCACCGGTCGGGTCAGAGTTAGCTGTTCGATTGACCAAGCGAACGATATGTCATCAAAAAAATTTGAACAACGAGAAAAAGAGAGAAAACACCGCTTTTTTACGGTTAATAAAATGTAACCGTAGGCATATGGAGTTTTGTTTCAGATATTTCATGGTTGATAGCCTCGTGTTTGACTACAATCTCACCTGTAGGTAAGTGACGATGTGGTCCACGGTAGAGCACGCTTTGCCTAGAAGTAAGCTATTCACTTTGTGAGTAACCTAGTCCAAGTAAGTTACAGCTATCTGGAAAAAGATTAGGGTTAGGCCTTCCATTCCTTGGCAGTACGCATGATGAGACAAGTGGCATTTCGGTATACATTCGTCATTCTGTTCTACCAAGCGCCAGCCAACGATTAGCCATGATTTTAAATCGATTAGAAATATTTAATTCAATTTAAATCTAACATAAAACAAAACTTAGTATTACGCATGATATGTCAAAACAACATCTGGCTACCGGTTTACCTGAAATTTAAGCGTGGTGCTTCCAAAGCTTGAAGTTGGTAGCCTAATAGACGCACCGCAGGCTCCCAAATGCAAGAGACTATCGGTTTTCATCGAAATGCTTTCATCTGGCTTAACCTTTTTTTTAACCCACTGATACCCCGGAGCCTGAAAGGGAGGTAGTGTCGGACTCGAATCTACTAAGCCGCACGCCGTCTGCTTGCGGTGCAAGAAAGAAGGTGAGGTAACTAGTGCATATCACTTGACTTTGACCGCTCAAGGAGAAAGCCTCCGCTAGAGCCTCATTCGTTAATCAGTAGGTGTACCAGCTTGTCAACTTGCTTGGGCCACTTACTCCCCATCGACTTGAACAATTCTTTATTTAGATTTAATTATTTTAATGCCGACTGTTATTAAACGGTTTCATTTAGTCTGGCCTACTTATTTGCTATAATCTAGCAGTTGAAGTACCTCCAGCCTGTTGACTGATTGATTTAATATTTGGTACCCATCCTTTGTTCGAATACGATTTCAATAAATAAAACTGTTTGTCTAGTTTACGTACTCTCTATCATTCAGCAGCGTTTCATACAAAAACAACGAACACACGTTGCTCAAAGCTGATTGGTACTTGGTAGAAATGACAAAGCAAAATTGTAATAAAAATTGGAACGTTGTGCCAGGAACACAGCAACAGTTTTTTTTATATATTTTTGAAACGCTTTTCGCGGTATTCCCTTGACATGGATTATTTTCTCGACTCGAAACAATGTTTATTCTGATTATTCAAGTTGCATCTAAGCTTACAATTAGAAGCGATACCGCTTTTTGCTCCTTTCAACTACCTCCCTTTAACTCTTTTCTCTAACTTCGAGAGGAGAGCCTGCGTTATCATGATCTGCGTTCATCACTAGGGTAGTACCTCGCCTGATAATAAGCAAAAGTCTTGCAATAAATGTCACCATTATTGACGTTAGTGATGCTTTTAACAGGCCTACTGTTTCACAGTCGGATGCTTTTTCGCGCCTGGGATTGTAAGAAAAAAAGGAAACAAGTTCACTAAACTAATTTCAAGTTTTATAGTGCGGCAAAGTAAAACGGTGTAAAATGTCCAGGTCAAATTCAAAAGCGTTTGATCCCAAATCGAATTGTATACGCATGACAAATCTATGTATTAAACTTTCTAAATGGATACTAAACTGAAGGCTAAGGTGGAGGATCCTCCCTTTGAATCGGAGGCACATCTCGCCGCATTCCGTCATGCCATAAAAACATTACGACGATAGTAAAGCAGCAATGTCAACGAAGCATTTAAAAGAAAGTACCCCTTGTACTCTTTTTATGTAAAATAGAAGAAAAATTTGTGCAGACTGTCTTATCTGAGTCAGTTCGAGAGAATTTTCGTAATTCCAAAGAGGTGCTGTGGAAATTACGCAACGAGGCATATTTTGAAGCCGAAGAACATTCTAAGAAATAAAATCTGTTGACAAGCGTCTTATTTTTCTTATCTAAGCAGAACAATAAAGAAATGTTTGATAAAAGAAACTAACGACTAACTTGTATGTATTTTAAGATATTCAGCGATTATGGCAAGTATCAGTATTAGTGGGGACGTATCTTTGAACTACTTGACGACTAGGTTGCATCATATGTTTTTACAAGTGCAAAAGAAAAGAAATTAATGGTCCCTTTAATCTCAAATATCCAAGGGCATTAGCGTTTGGTTAGGAAATACATATGATTCCGTTCCCGCTGCTGATGCTCCCCGACAGCATGACTCGTATAGCCTATGACACTCACAAATAATGCATCTGATGGGCATAGAGCCAACGCCCGAGTGCCATCATTGTGACGCGAGCGTGGACTCCGGGCTGCACACGCTCACCGAGGGCCCGGCGTTTGAGACACCGACGCGGGAGCTTGTGGCGGCCCAGGGGGTTAGAGTGCCCACGCTCTCCGCCCTGCTCGCGGCGATGGTCCGCTGCGCGGATGCGTGGGCGGCCAGCACCTCCTTCTGCGAGCAGGTCATGCTCGTGAAGGAGACAGCAGAACGGGCGCGGCGCGATGAGCGAGAGAGACTCGCTGACATCGCTGCTCGCGCTCGTAAGTCACGATGGCGGCGCGCATCGAGACTGCCTCCACATACCGGGGGCGAGTTGGGTACCGTGTAGCCCCCCTCTCGAGGAGGGCCAGACTGACAAGAGACAAGACAACCTCACCTATGGTCTAACACAACTACCCACAGACGGCGTGCGGTTTAGTTGGTTCGAGTCCGACATAACCTCCTCCTCTGGCTTTATATGTGGGGATTTCCCGTACGTAAAAAAATATAGGGTAAAGTTTCGTAGGATGGGAACGGAAATCGTCATATTTAGTGTTTGTATTGTGTTCACGCCATTTGTTTTATTTTTTCACAAAGCTTACAAATACGCGTTCAACCATGAAACCAGCGCTACCGAAAACGCTCAAAGGATTAGTGATGTATTTGGGGAAGCTACTGAAAAATAAAACATGAAAAGTTTCTGGCTTTTTTAAAATTAAACTTTAAAATGTTGTGTTTAAAGTTTTAATTTCTGTAACGAGTTAATTGAGTTATATTCGAAATATTACTACCTATTGCTCGCGGCTACACTCTCGTGGATATCGGTTATCGTGACCAAACATAGCCTATGTCCTTTCCCAAGGTCTAATCTACCGCTATACCAAATTTCATCAAATCGGTTCAGTGGTTTAGGCGTGAAAGACGGACAAACAAATAGACACACACATACACTTTACCATTTATAATATTAGTATGGATTATGATATTCAAGCTACACTTGTCAAGCTAGTATTTAATACAATCGATACATGTAGCACAGTACGCATGGTGAAATATAGTAATTAAATTATAAGGTACAACTAGTATTACAGCCCCGGCTAGTATTACCTAATTAATAACTACTTTACTTACCTACATAAATCGTTAGTTTCTCCTTAACAATATGATTATTAAATATCCATGAGAAACTTACCGGAGTATTATTAGAGTGCTTTGTTGCAGTATACGAGAAACATACCTGTAAAAAGAAAAGATTATTTATTCTCTAACATGTTCCTCATAATAGGCCGCGAAGTATGAAGTTTAAGGCGCGGCTAGGACCAGAGGTCGTTAATGGAATTTCATACAAACCTTGCAGGCCGATTCCACATAAATAAAATAAAAATATAATTTAATTTAGTTGCAACAAATTGACATTTATAATAATGACAAGTGTCACTGTCAATTATAAAGGTCCGTTCAGAAACGTGCCTTTATACTTTTTTGAAGTAACATGATAATAAACATAAATGTAAATCTTTTCTGTTAAAATCAAGCTAAAATAGACGAAATATACACGTAAGTTTTAGTTTTTATCTTGTTTACTTCTAATTTCTTTAAAAAAATAATTAAATATTGATTTAATTTTTTTGTTGCTTATTTCATTGCCTGTTTGAGAAAAGCATTATACATACCTCGGCGGGAAATATGGGGTTGCCTGCCTCAGACCTATCCGGCTTCGCTTCGCTCGGTCGTCTATATATCTTCAGCCGGCAACCTCTTTCTTCCCGGCCTCTGTAGTAATTTACTATTATTTCATCACAATTTTTTTTATGGAAATAAATATGATTTAGCTTCGAACATAATTATTCGATACATGAGCTTTTTGGACAACCCTAATGCTGTTCAATTTGCGGTAGTAGTAGCTGATATCTACGGTAAATCCAGTTGACCCAGCCACTTCAAACAAAGTTGACCAAGCCGATCCAAACGAATGTACAGAGCATGTATCTAAAAATTATACTAAAGTTATAAGTTTGTGTAAACGCTGATGTTATAATTTAACAAATAAACAGATCGTTGAGAGAAGTATAATACATGTAAAATGCCTAAAACATAAATTCACTCTTTTACAGGCCCTAAAACGAACATGAATATTGTATTGACTGGGTTCGCTATTGTATGAATTCAGTCAACACAATTGGATCTTGGTTTTATAGGTCCCAAATCGAACTTTACTACGTACTGTAACTATTTCAAGGTTATGCCTTTAGGGTTCTAACTGATATCAGCCCCTCTAGACAAGTGGCAATTCGTTGGCCGGCGTTTGGTGGAATAGAATGACGAATGTATGGGATTTGACGTTTATAGCAGTCGTTAAAGCATGTCAAATCCCATACATTCGTCATTCTATAACGAATTCTAATAACAAATTGCCACTTGTCTATAGGGGCAAATTCAGAAAATGTTTCGTATGTTTGGTGATCTGAAAATTTATGGATTAGCCTGGAATGATTAAAGATATCAGAGCAAATAATAAATACATTCGTCATTCTATAACGAATTCAAATAACAAATTGCCACTTGTATATAGGGGCAAATTAACAAAATGTTTCGTATGTTTGGTGATCTGAAAATTTATGGATTAGCCTGGAATGATTAAAGATATCAGAGCAAATAATTCGTATAGTTTTGAAAGTTGGTACAGTTATTCTCTAAGGTGCCCAGATGAACATACTAAGTTCCCGAGGGTGGGATTCGAGCCGGCGGCGGAGGAGAAGGTTCCTTTTTTTAGTCTTTTGCTTAAACATTGATAACTGTGTATTATAGCTTTCTTATAAATTATGTCTCCACATTATCACTGCAGGATTAATATTTTAATAAAAACGAGAGGTCTAATGTAAGACAGCTTATAATTCGTGACAAAATCAACTCAGCTTGGCTCCAGAGAGACAGGAGCTTATTCCATTATTATTTTTCTAGAAAAGATAATTCTTCAGGGATACCAAGCACCTGGTATAGTAAAAGAACTGGTAAATATATCTGGATAGGTGTTTGAGACCTATTCGTAGCTTTTAATTCGTTTGCTGTGCATCGCCTATTTTACCCCCTTAGTAGTGAAATCTTGAAAAACGCTAATATAGGTGTTCATTTATTTCTATTGAGATGTAGGTATATGAAATTTCGTGCTGCTTACTTTTAAAATCGTGGACATCCATACAAATTTTGTTCCCTTACTTCTGTTCTTGAGGGAATACTCTATAAGCGTGATATGTCGATGACTCTGTGGTAATAGGGACGAAGAAAGACCAGGTTTGAACTGAACTTGGTAAAGGTAAAGTTAGTGAATCGATATTTGTTAATCTCAGACTGAGTACAGGGGGCTAGGCTTACTTATAGAATCATCTTTTCTCTAAAAAAAAAGCAATGAAACAAGCACCGGTCTCTTTGTAGTCAAGCCGAGTTGATGTTATCGGAAATTAATAAGCTTTATTACATTTGACTTCATGTAATTATTAAAGTATCTATGTTTCAGTAGTAATGTCTATACGTAATTTATAGGAAATTTAATATAGAAAAATAATGCAGGAGTAACTAAAGAACTATTATTAATAGTTATCAATATACAAGTAAAAAATTTAAATAAGGGACCTTAACCACCGGCTGAGAGCCCAACTTCGGGGATTTATTAGTATGTTCATCTGAACACCTTAAAGACTAACTGTACCAACTTACAAAACTACACGAATTATTTGGTCTGTACATAAATTTTCATGTAATTTTAAACGGGGTCCTGTTTTGAAAATTACGTAACGAGAATTTCTTTTTAAATATTTATTAAAATTTTGACAAATTGAGACTGGACTTTGAGTATCTTTTTGTTACAACAACTTGACCTATGGGTCATAATCTACTGCCGAGAATGTGTAGACTACTGGGGAGAATATTGATCTAGATTAAATGTTAATATAACAACACTCAATACTGAGGTGCATCAACACTGGTACAGTCAAATCTGTTTAGTTTAGATATAAATTTTACTGGTTAAACAAGTGTGTGACAAGTGGGCAACTTAGGGACAGCATAAATATTTTTTCAAAAGCAGCAGGGAACCTTAAGGAGCACGTGACAATGACAGGAATAAGATTTCCATTTCTTAAAAAAGTGAAGATTTATAATACATTAATTGTTTATTACTAAAAAGTCGAACTTGAAATCGTCCCAAAGTTATTCAGTTGTAAAAAAATAACACCAGTTTACGCTAAGTGTAAAGTAAAAAAATGCTTCAATACTAGATATTATTATATTAAAATTTATAGAGGACACTATAAAAACTTATAATTCTTCGGAATAAATATATTTTCAACAAAGCTTTCTTTCAATTTCAAAACTTACAGCCGTCAGGCCCGAACTGACCTTTATATTCTTATGGGCATTGGGTTTCCTATAAATTTCAGCCTATATTGTATTGTTGGCCTCTAAGAATGTAAGCTTAAAAATATGGCACAACCTTTTCTACCTTTTTCAGAGTGTTATGGTCAATATATATATATCAGATTTGCGTATTTGGTGGCATATGTCACATACGTTCTTACTACAAAGAGGCCGCTGAAGCATAAAAACTGGCATTAAATTTTTAGGTAAAGAGTTTGACCATAGCAATTTTATGAACTCATATTATGTGATTTAACTGTAAAAATAAAAAGGATAACCCTGAAAATTTTGGCGAAAGAAGTAAAATTTATAAGTCAGCAAGAATTTAAATTTAGCTTGAACGATTTACCCAAAGTCATAATTTTTAGGGTTCAGTACCCAAAGGATAAAAACGGGCCCCTATTACTAAGACTTCGCTGTCATTCCGTCCGTCCGTCTGTCACCAGGCTGTATCTCAAGAACTGTAATAGCTAGATAATTGAAATTTTCACAGATTGTGTATTTCTGTTGCCGCTATTACAATAAATACCTAATAACAACAAAATAATAATAATGATTAAGGGGACTCCCATACAAAAAACGTGATATTTTAGTCCTGCTTCATGGCTTTTAGCCTTTTTCTATACAATACGGAACCCTTCGTGCACGAGTCCGACTCGCATTTGGCCGGTTTTTATTTTTAACGTATTTCTCTCTTTAAAGGCTTCAGGGTAATTATTTTGTGAAAACAGTTAAAATTCGCGTTCATAGAAGAAAGGACTGTATATTTGCTTTAATCTGCGTTATAGATACTTCTTAGATAGATTATAATTAGGGATACTACATAGGTGTTTTTATCCCATAAATAGATTCCTGCAATCACGGAAAAGATATCAGCACATTACGCAGGCGGACCCACGAGCAATAACTAGTAGTTCATGAATAAATTCTGAAGCAGAAAGTAACTGCCTCAATAAAAAAAAGACGGGTTGCACTCTGGGAGTGCCGGCAGAAGTGAAAGCATTTTCTTTTTTCTTTTTTTTTTATATACATAGAAAAAGATAAAAAAGAACATACCATACCATACCTATAATATAGCGCTAATCATAGAACCTATCACTTATTTTCTGCTAATTTTCTGTCAGAAGAAATTAATAAATTATGAAGAGAAAAAATAATGACAAAGAATTATAAATTACAAGAAGAAAAAAAATTATCATAAAAAGTGATAAATTACAAAAAGAAAAAATAATCAACAAACGTAATAAATTATAATAAGAAAAAACAATCACAAAAAATCCCTGAAGGCCAGGTGGTTTGAACCCGATACTATCTGAAACTATAAGGACTTACAGACAAAGTGCTTACCGTTTAAGCTACGACGCTATCTATCGTAACTTGCAAAATATATAATCTGTACCTAATCTTGTATGACGTCAGTCGTCGGTTACGGTTCAAAGGTCAACTAATCCTGACGCTTCCTTAACATTTTACACCCATCCAACGCCGCTAAAGAAGTTTTCACTTCAAAAAACTATCTCACACAGAATATATTGTGCATCCACATTTTATGTGCTGAATGGGGCTTTTCAGGTCACTTGAAGAGTTCTATAGTCTCACTAAAGTCCCCTACAATACAATACAGGTCAGATCAATTGTGCGCACACTGCGAACTTGTTCGACAGAACAGTGTCATCTAAGATTGAAACTTATGAAGTTCCTCTTGGATGCAGGAGTTGATGCTTGAAATATTTGTTTGGCACAATTTCGTGTCTGTCTCGTTAATAAGTTCGTCAGACTTGTAGTTAATATATTTATATTGTTGTTATTCTATACACATAGTAAGTGGCACTACAACGATTCACATATTAACCTCCTCTTTACCCAACGAGGAAGTTGCACAAGAGTCCGTTAATTAGCTGGGGTACCAACCGAATAAAAAAATAAAAAAGAGCGCACCAAAATCCAATGTGAAAGCTTCAGAATCAGAATGCTAACAATTTGCTGGTGACGATGATAATATTGAAAAAAACATATATTTTTGATTATTTGTGCGGAGTAGTGAAAAATCTATATTTAAACATGATTGAAAAATCATTCATTGGCTCCGATAGTTCGTAAGAATATAGGTACACACTCCACTCGCCTCCAAGACAGATATAGAAGGAGATCTTTGAATTGGTCCGGGCGAGATCTGGTAGCTCAGTGGTCAAAGCATTGCCCCTGTAAGGCAAAGATCGCCGAAAACTTTTCCTATTTTGCTTAAATATTTCATTTAAAAAAAGAACATTATATATACCTACTAAAATAAATCCTTTGAAGAAAGCTTCTGAAACCGACGTGCGTAACATTGTCTTAAATAAATAGGTATAATATTTAGGCTTTTTTTAACGAGAAGCGAAACTTCCTTGTTCAAAGAACTTGAGTGCTGTCATACTGAAACATGAATTTCTTAGTTAGTGGAGAGCGCCGACCTAGTTGTTTCAATATAAACCTTAAAATTTACGAGGGTCTTCCATGAAAAGTTTAAATACAAACATTTGCTGACAATACATAATATTTCGTCGATCCTCCGGTCCTCTACATCCAGTCTGTCCCAGCCACCGTTTTTAGGTCATCGGTCCATCTGGCTAGGGGGTTTCTTACCTACCGTTTGCCTTCTGGCAGTCCCCACTCTAGGACTCGTCTGCTCTAATAGCGCACATTGGGAGAGGCCTATGTCGAGCAGTGGACTGCAGTGGGCTAATTGATTGAGGGATTAATATAATTTTAGCTATCAAAAAATATATTAAAGGGACCTAATGTGTGTGAAAATATGTCTGGATGTTTATTACTCAATCAAGCTACAAGGATCTGCCCCTCTAGACAAGTGGCAATTCGCTAGCTGGCGTTTGGTGGAATAGAATGACAAACATATGGAATTTGACGTATATGACAGTCGTTAACGCATGTCAAATACGTCAAATCCCATACATTCGTCATTCTATTCCATCAAACGCCGGTTAGCGAATTGCCACTTGTCTAGAAGGGCTGGTTGAAAATTGGTTCCAAAATAGATTATAGTTAGAATAATAAATAGGCTACTTTTATTACTGAAGTTGGATACTATAGTGTTTGGGAATAAGATCAAATTTCACACGTGTGGAAATAATGCATACAACAAGTACGAAAGAAGAAACACAGACTCTATTCTCTATTGAATATAGCTCAGAACGAATTTATTATAGCCATTCGCTTTTAGGGAACTACAATAATTCTCCATCTTCATAACTTTGCTTTTAGAATTGGATCAAATATCTCGATATATGGAGATACTATCCGTATTGGTTTCGGGAAATTCGAGGTCACAGTTACAGAGCTCAGTTTCAATAATGTCAATTCTGAACACAGTGTGGTATTGTAATCCCAATTTCAATTTAGTATTTAGTACATTCACATGAATAAAAGCCTCATTAGCAAACAACTTGGTTTGTAATTAAATACGTAGATGAGAGTAGTAATGAACCAAATTAATCAATATAAAGGTACAGACAAAAGGATAAGAAAAATAAAGTACCTAATAATTACAAAGATATGTTTTTAGGACTTGCGTTAAGCCGTGTGCGCTTGCATGTACAGTAGCGGCACACGATCTAAATTTACTGTGGGCAAGATACATTTCACCAGGCCCGTTTTTTAACGTGCAAAATTCCCACGCAATATCTCCTAGCGCCACAAATGTGGGGGTGACTGGGGCAAGCAATACTAATTTTCTTCTATGCGTTCCGTCTATACTATCATTTAGTTTGTAAAAAATTAAAGTTCAGCCAAATCCGCAGTTAGACTGGCAATGCGGAACCCAGACTCCGAGGTAAAAGCTTCAGATACGACGGGATTAAAGATAAGATGAAGAAGAAGATAGCATCGATAGGGCTCTCGCCTCCAGGATCAACGGTAGCCATTGAGTTTTTATCGTAGTACTAGCAGTACCCGCGGACTCCGTTCCGCGCTAGAAATATTTTTGTCTCGGCTCGTTTGTTCCGCGCGATACTTCAGGTTAAAAGTTCGGGATAAATAAAAATTATTATGATGCTCCCCCACAGCGCTGGACGCGACGTAATTGGATAGCTACTGCCTTTATTATCGCCACGAAACGGCCGGTTTTTGCTAATATCTTTGAAGATATTTGTTTAAACTGTATAGAGTAAAGAGCACAAATATTTTGCAAGAAATTTCCGTTCAAACAAACATATTTATAAAGATACAGCGTAATACCATATGGGCTAAATAAGATTCACAAAAAGATAATTATTTTTAATCCACAATTATAACAGTAAAAGCAGTTAATGTGAGTTGTCCGTAGGAGATAGACATATACTATTGCAAACTTTCTTACAGATTTTGATACGTTCTTTAATATTGTAGTAAATTGTTTTGTTCTATCCTCAATAGTTTTCGCAGTGCACACGAAGAAAGCAATTTTATTTACAACTTGGATTACATTATTCAAGTTTTAGTTAAGATGCGTAATTAATTTTGGACAATTTTATAGCTCATGATGATCCTCAATTACGTAGCTTTCTATTGGTGAAATAATTTTCTATTTCTAATTTTCCAATTTCTTCTATTCTATTCGTAAAATCGGTTCAGTAGATCCAGAGATTACCCCTTACAACGTTACAAACTCACAAACGTTACCTCTTGATAAAATTATTAGTATTGGTATAGATATCGATCGCGATTTTGGCTATAATGCGAGGCTCCTAGCACTGCGAGGCCGTGGGCGGTCGCCCAGTCCGCCATATACTCTGCCACCTCTGCGCATGTACCTGTATTATTCAAATAAAACTTTGCTGATTTCATACCGATAATTTGACGCGACGCAGTGTCTGCGAAATGGGGGCTTGAGGCAGAGGAGGCGGTAAGTCAACGATAATTTAAGACTTAGGGGTACCTAATACGCGCTCTGTGGGTCGGCCAACCTCATATGCTAGCTGGTACACCATCCAATCAATTTACCTGGCTCTTGTGCAGGCGGTGCTGCGATGGTCAAAAAAATGCTTCAGTGAACCCCAGAGTCTGAGATGAAAGGCTACTATGCAACCGGTAAAATCACTCAGATTATGATAAGTGATTTAAAAAATCACAAAGGTTACATTTACACCCTTCGTCTTTTCTACAATCAATAATCGAAAGTCTGCAGAGTTTCTGAATTAAGATATTCATTCAAAATATCCATATACTCCTAAGTCTAAGTTCTCAGAGTGAAACCCTTTCATAACAATGATGTTCTATTAATATCCATTTGACCGAAATTCGCTTTTAATCCTTTTAATCCACAATCGGAATACGATTGAATCACATTTTTGTGGAGCTTTCAATGGCTTTTATCTTCGAATTGAACTTGAGGGAATTGAATGAAAATAACCTATTATGGCAACAACTTTATAGAAAGATCTATGACACAGAATAGATAATAGTACTAGCGTACAGAATGGAAGCTCACCCCCTCCCACCGATTTCATTTCCTCTCCCCGCACGTCAAAATCATGGGCGCTTTCATGGGCGCCTAAAACAAAGGTTGTCGCCAGTAAAATGTGTAGGAACGGCACTTCGGGAAGTAGAGTGAAAAGTTCGGCCATTTTCGGTTGTTAAGGTGTCCTCTCTTTCACACATGACTATAGTGAAATTTAACCCTCAAATGCATCTTGCCTTTTTGTATAAATAACTAATGAACTACACATAGTAAAAACATTTGTACTTTTTCCACGGTATTTATTATTGAACCTGACCGGTTTCGCCCTATGGTAACTTCAAAAGTTTACATTGATGTTTTTGGAATGTTTCTAATCTTAAACACTAGAGGTGTTTACGACTAGAAATGTTCATAAACATTGCGAAACTGGTCAGGTTCAATAATAAATACTGTAGAAAAAGTACAAGTGTTCTCAATATGTGTAACAACAAGTTCCACCAAGGGTCATCAATGAACAGTATAAAAAAAACCAATGAACTGGATGCCAGGTTCGCCCAGGAATGAATTCGTGAAAAATCGGGTTTTTTAGAAAATAACTATTGAACTAGCATGTTAAGTGACATTGTGGTGGACCGATATTGACTATAGGTGTATTATTTTTTTAACATTATAAAGATTATCAGTCTTATTCATAAAAAATGCTTATGGAAGGTTTATAGCGTACATTAGTTAAAACGTCTCATAACGCTATCATACGTATTTTAAAATATTGTATTCATAACTGCTCTATAAACCTTCGATAACTATAGTGTCGCTATAAGAGATTAATAGATGAAAATGTTGCCACTTGGTTAAAAATCTCAGGTCTCATCCTGCATACTGTGTGCATGCAGGGTAAAAATCATAGACAAATGTACTCAAATTGAGAAATTAATGTCATATGTCACTATATCGTTAACGTCACACCGATTCCCGCCTCCGGTTTATCAATTCAAAATTTTCTAAGCAAATATTAAATAAAAATGGAAACAAAGCAACATGCGACGAGTGCCAAAAAAAGGCAGAGAAGTGAAAATTGGTTAGACGAGGACAAGGTACGTTACTTTTCATAGTTACTAAAAGTTGTAGACTATCAAAATTTAACTGAAATTGAAATTATTAGTCCTTTCTGCCTTGTTATTTGATGTGTCTGTTTATTATGCATTACTAACGCTATGGTTATTTGCTTCATAAGATCATATTACAAGAACTGGTGAAAGAGCGGGTCGGTGTGCTGGAAAACAAAAACACCGACACGAACACTAACGCGAAGAAGGTGGCGGCGTGGGCTAGTTTACACAATAGGTATTAAACTTGTTGGTAAACCTATTAGTGATTCATGTAATTAAATACATATTTTTTTTATTTCAGTTTCAATTGTATGTGTGTTGGGGCCCCACGCACCCTTGCCCAATTAAAAGCCCAGTGGGGTATTATTAAAATGAACTCCAAAAAGAGAAAGGCTTATGAACGCAGGGAACTCATTAAAACGGGTGGTGGTCCACCACCCCCTACCAATAAAATAAATAGTGAAGACATAAGTTCATGGCTCCCTGATGAATTTATAGTCGACACAAATCCATTCGACTCTGATCAAGCAAATAAGGTAATTAATTATCTGCAATGTATCTGTCTCTGTATTAATTGCCTTTACTAACAGTATAGTGATAATTGATGATGACGCCGAATGATTTTTTATTTACTTACTGTAAGCATTGATTTCAGGCAAATGAACCTGTAATTCCTGATGACATTACACTCACTGATGTAGACCTAGATGCGTCATCAGACATATTAACTGTAAGTGCGTCATTTTTTAAGATCGAAGACCGTAAATAACATGTGAATTTTAGGTAATGGTTTTATCGCCGATTTGAGTTCAGTTTAAGCAGTACATATACTTATGTCTATAAATATTGAACCTGTTTAAAACCACAGCTTGTATATATTATTATAAGCTTATCATTTTCTTTATTACATTGTAGCTAACACAATTTTTTTTTAGGTAATTATTCAGGAGAATGGACGCCAAGACAAACAAGAGGTAATAAATTAATAATAAATCAATTTAAAATTAGTATAATATCTTTTTAATATATTTATCATTTTTTTACATCTTTTGAATATTTTTTTAAAATTTTTTTTTCGATATTTTCTTCTAAAAATTAAATTATAACATTCATTTTCCTCAGGTTATCGCAGGCCCAGAAAGTCCATCCCCACCTTCACCACCACCGCCACCTCCACCTCCCTCTAGTTCCAAACCTGGAAATAGAAAAAAAAAAGTAAGAATACCTAAATAATAACATGTAATTTTTACTAGCTGTGCCATGCTGTTTCAACTGCATCTTGATAAGGATGAATAAAATGAAGCAGGTTAAAAAGTATTGTAGGTTTATTATGTTAGGTACATATAAGCTGTTCATGTAAGTCTGCTTAGCTGTTGCAGTGTGAAGAGAGTACAAATACATATACAAACTTTCTGTTCTGATTCACGATATTAGTGTGATTATTAACCCCATCCAAAAAGAAGTGGTAAAGAGAAGCCTTGCCTATCAATAACATGTGCCATATTCATTCACTAAAAATATATAATATTCACTAAAAATAGGGTATTACACTGATTTTAGGTATTTTAAATTTAGTTCTATACTTATGATGTTTATATGTTTTATGTTTCAGATGCATTGTAAGAAGGGAAGTAGCACCAGTTCAGCTGCTGAAAAAATTGCAGAGACAGAAATAGCCTGCAGGAAGGAGCTTCATCAAGCGCAACTGAAAAATGAAGAAAAGAGGGCTATAATCCTGGACTTAAAAGAGATCTTATTAAAAAAGAAGATTGAATATTATACAAAAATTAATAATAATTTGTAAATAAAAATTTAAATGGGAATATAGTATATCTTTTACCTTATTCACTAAAATGTCTCCTTATAAATGCTTGCAAAATTGCATTGCTTCTTCCCGTTGCAGTTTCGTTTGTATTTACTCTAGCTTCTCTGTATTGCTCTCTTCTGAAGGAATACCTTCATTACGAAGAGCAATATTGTGCAGCACTGCCAGAGCCACAACAGTTGGTTTTACATTTTCTAACTTGACCGTCATGCCATGTAACAAGCACTGAAACCGTTGCTTCCAAACACCAAAGCAGCGTTCTACGGTGTTTCTTGTGGCAATGTGAGCCTCATTGTACCTTTCCTCACTTCTATTTTGAGGTCTTAATATAGGAGTGAAGAGGTATGGCTCTTACTTGTACCCTGAGTCACCTAACAGCCTCCCTCTGAATGCTCCTGCTTCAAAACGTTCTTTGAGTGAAGACTCGTTAAAAATTCTGGCATCATGGGTGCTTCCTCGCCATCTGGCAACTATATCCCTGATACGGAGATGTGCATCACAAACAACCTATAAATATAAATGTTTCATATTGATTGTATGTAAATAAATACGAGCAAGAGGTTTTACAGCAGGCTAGTAATAATATGTACTGACTTGGACATTCAAGGAATAAAATCCTTTTCTGTTTATATAATATTGTGCTGCATCACCTCCACATTTACGGATTTTGATATGTGTGCAGTCGATGCACCCTATAACGGATGGGAAATTCCTTATTTCAAGGAAATCCCTCATCAACTGCTGCTCTTCTGCAAAGGAGCTTGGCATTTTAATAAAAGATGCAGAATGCTGTGCCAGCGCACGTGCTACACGGGCGCAAATTCGACTTATCGTAGCTTGTGACAAGCCATGATGGTCTCCAGCATCTTCTTGAACCTAGAACATAACATTTGATTCATAACTGGTATAAGGGATGTAGGGGTCAACTTAGGCCGGCTTTGGAAAGCGAATTGGTGCGATAAAATATTAGTAGAATACATTTTTCACGAATGGTTGTGAACCCTGTTAGATAAGTTCTTTATATTTTACAAGCACAAGCAGACTAATGGCAAAGCTGACCTTTAAAATAGTCGCGATCATTATTAAAACTTACCTCTCGACGGCCCCAACATCTTATTGCTGTTAGCACTTGTAGTTCTGGCGAGGTACCGCATCCTCTTCGGTCCAATTCCAAATCCTGACGAACGAGTTCAATAATATCCTTTGCCGTAATCTTAGAAAAGCGATATCTTTTCCTGAACTCTTCGTCTTCTAATAAAAAAGGATCCATCCTATGACGATAAACTTTTGGTCGCGGATTCACAATATTATCAATAGCTTCAAGTACATCTAGGCTTTGTAAAGCTTGCATGGTGGAAGACACTGATAAACACTCTGCCGCAATAAATTTATCACAAACTCCACAAAGTAACTGACCTAGATTAGTAAAAATAATAAAGGCTTGTCTGGAAGCAAATCTGAGATATTCGAGATATATTTAATAATTCACTAAACTAATGCGAACAAAGCAACGAAGTCAAGCTAGTATTAAACATCAAAGCTTTCATCAATATTTTGAGAACAGCTGTCAAAGTAAAATCAGCTGTTGCGCAGGTCGGCCATCTTTTCTCTTAATATTGCTTTATAGCACGGCTATAGTGGGTTCCTGCCTTCCATAACTTATATGAAGTTTATAGAAGGTTTATAGAGCGTATTAGTGCTAAAATGCTGTTATGAATACAAATTTTCGACGATCACCTTATAGCAGTCTTATAAACCTCTCATAACTTTTTATGAATAAGACTGTATAACTCAAAAGCATATGATGCAGATTTAGATTAGTATACATTCTAGGGTTAAAAAATGGGCGGTACCTGGCAATACTGGAATCCATGTTGGACGACATTAATTGTGATACATTCAAATCGAAAAAAATGCCACACTTCATAGGCGTGAGCTGTCAAAATAATGATTCTAAAATTTTATAAAGTATAGAGCGGTTAAAACCATTTGTTTCTAAAAAATATAAATAGATAAAATAAGATAAGATAAATCTTTATTGTACCTACTCCAAAGAAACACAGTAAATGTACGGACAACATAAGAAAAATGTACAAATGGCGGCCTTATCGCTACAAGCGATCTCTTCCAGGCAACCTTTGGATTGACATATTTAATTAAACGATAATAACTTATGGGTAGTTATTACTGTAGTCATAAGCTTAAACTCTATATAAGTATATATACGTATATTCATATACATATTATATACTTTGTATTTTACATATACCTACTTAAGTACATATTGAAATTCAATATCCATAACATTTACATAAACATACATACATAATTATTAGATATACACATATACATATTTCATAAGTACAAGATATACCTACACACAGCGAGCCCATACCCATTCAAAGCCACATCACAAAGTAACTATCCAGAACGCAAATAGTGTTCTTTTATATTTTTTTTGAAAGTGGCCAGGGATTGTGCACGTCTGATGGATACAGGTAGAGCATTCCACAACCGTACAGACTGGACAGTGAAAGATTTGTCATAAAATGTTGTAGAATGAGAGGGCGTGGACAATTGCAATGTTACTGACAACCTCAAGGATCTTGAATGTGTGTCATTGAGGAACACAAAACGTTCTTTTAGGTAAGTAGGAGTACGGGGATTGAAGTACTGTAAAGCATGGAAAGCATGTGTCCGTGAACTTCAATTTAGTATAAATTATAATTGATACTTAAATAAATTAACACTATTAAATTAAAGTGTGCTCAACTGCCATTTTTCTAATTTCCTTCTCGCCGTTGACAATTCTAAATATGTATTAGGATAGTTATTACAAAAACCGGGCATAAAATCTGTGTCATTCAGTTGAGGTTCAGAAACCTTGGTACGTAATAAAGACACCATTTATAAAGAAATGTTCTGCCTCACCCTTGGCAATAGAGCATTAATTACTAAGGGATAAATACTAGTAGTTCTGTAAAGAGTTCCAGATAATTTTTTGGCATCTGGAGATCAAATCTGGTATCCTCACTTATATTTATTTTATACGATACTTATCTTTATTTTATAGCTCCCTGGATATGTCACTAATAAATATTGTAAATCCGTTCTTAAAAAAGCCACAACAAACGTCTCCGCCTTTTCTCATGTTTTTTTTTCCACAACTGCCTGTAAGGAATCATATTCGGATATTTCAGCCAAAAATCATCAATATCCGTTCATAAATAACGCGACAGAAAAGGCACCCCTTTTCTCCTCCGATTAAAAAAGCTCAAGGCAAAAATGATGTTTTAAATAAAAAAACATGTATGCCATGTTTGGTGACCTATAGACCAAACGGAACGGAGACTATTTATAATTAATAAAAAAATTGACGCGGGCGAAACCGTGAGCAACAGCTAGTTTTTATAAACACAATGGTTTTAATTACTCTATAAACATATCATAGTCGTGTTGTAATATTGTTTTGTTATTTGTGCCAATTCTGTTGATTGACAGGACCAAAATGTATCGCCATATTCTTTTCTTCCGAAGCGAAGAAAAAGATGGAAATACGTTTTAATGTAAAAATCATTAATATGACTTTTTGTATAACAACAGGATTGTCGCCTCCGTCGGATGTGACGTAAATCATGACACCAAGGGATAAAGTGAGAAAAATCACGCTATCTCACTCGAAAATTAGCTTAAATTTCAAATAGTGCCATCCATGACATTTCTAATTTTCTCACACATCAACACTACCGTGCATGTACACGAGCTATGTTTGTAGTAATTGCAACGCGATTGTTTCATACATTTTTCCGAGAGCTTCCGAGGTGTGTCTATGATTATTTAGGCATAATGTTGTTTGAGTTAATGTGGTGTATGGGACCTATCATGAAAATAGGTAAGTACTTTAGAATAAGTAAGACTTACAGGATGTAACTCGCAAAAATCTCTAAACACTCTTTTCTTCGTCATAACCTTGCAATCTCACTTAATGTTGAAAGTTTTAAAATATTTGGATGGTTGTTCAAATGGTTCAACGGATCTATTTTAGTTGAAATTTGGTACAGAGATGGGTTATACAAAACGCAGGAAAAGCCGCGGACTACAGCTAGTCGTAACTAGTATTTAGAGTAATCAAATGGTTATTTTCCATTCGTTAGTAAGCGCAAAGCCGGCCCGGTTACCATTCGAACATCTATGGCATTCATTGCGGGTAGTTCGAGCCCTAAATAATTTTTCGACTTAGTTTTAATACTACAGTACTTGATATCTATACATATAAATATAATTGGAGTGTCTGTTTGTAATATTCAAATAACCGGTTTTACTACTTGCACATGAATATAATACGGTACATACACCAAAGTAACGTTTTTTTACAATTTTTGTCTGTCTGTCTGTTTGTTTCGGCTGAAATCGCTGGACCGATTTTGAAGGGACTTTTATTGGCAGGTAGCGGATGTAATAAGGAGTAACTTAGGCTACTTTTATTTTAGTAAAATTTAATGCTCAATGGCGTTGACTCAACACTAAGCGATAACCGACATCCACGCGGGCGGAGCCGTGGGAAACAGCTGATAGCAGTCGCTTCACGGAAAATATCAAAGTTCAACCAATTCATTGTGAGTCTGAAAATCAACCAAAACTGAGTGGAGCAAAATATATAATAATGATTTCATTTATTTATACAACAAGCATAATTACTTGTGGGTATCCTATTAGACGCTGTGGGTTAACCCATAAAAATTAACGATAAAACGGAAAGTCAATAATTTTGTGTTCATAAAAACATAATTACCATACAATTAAAAGAAATTGGTACCTTAACAACATATTTGTTTACTTTATTATATAAAAAGGGCTTATAATTTTAGGGGTAAATTCGGCCTTATTTACTCCTAATCAAACATACAGGAAATTATTAAAGGACGGATTATGTGGCTTATTTACTTTTATATGATGTCTTCACATGGGTGTATGGGTGAGGTGTAATGTTCCTGATGATATATTAGTTAATAATAGTACTGCGTTGTATGTTACTAATGACAGTTTACTGCATATTTTATACATTTGGAAATACCTAAGGATATCCGAGTCGACAAGCGGGGAGGTTATACATATAAAAAAACGGGTTGCACTCCGGGAGTGCCGGCAGAAGTGAAAACCTTTTCTTTCTTTCTTTCTTCGTTATATACAGAGAAAAAGATAAAAAGAACATACCATACCATACCTATAATATAGCGCCAATCATAGAACCTATCACTAATTTTCTGCTAATTTTCTGTCAGAAGAAATTAATAAATTATAAACAGAAAAAATAATCACAAAAAGTAATAAATTACAAAAAGAAAAAATAATCACATAAAGTGTCAGAAGCCCAGGTTCGAACCCGGCACTATCTGAAACCATAAGGGCTTACAGTCGAAGCGCTTACCGCTACGAGCTACGAAGCTTCTTAGCGTACCTAGCAAAATAAACACTCTGTAGCTAGGAATGTTGTACGACGTCATGTCGTCCTACAAAGTCATCGGTTACGGGTCAAAGGTCAAGTGATCCTGACGCGCGAGTTTAACAATTTTTACCCATCCGACGCCGCAATAGAAAATTTCACTTCAAAAATTGTAACCGAACGATGTCTGTACATGGAATTTATACCAGAAAAACTTTGATTGAGGGACTTAATAAACGTAATAGAAGCCAAAACAACTTTTATTAGAATTTTTGTCTGTTTGTCTATACAAATAAACGTCTGTATCTTGAACCAAAAATGTGCTTTATAAGCGCAGTACATGTTTCTTGGATGTAATTTGAGCTACGGCTGTGGACGAGCTCAAATTCACAAAGCATAGATTTTTACAAAACAATCTTCATTCGCCAGATCCTTTTATATATCGCGCTTTAAGTCCAAGATACGTGATATGCCCAGATCCTTTTATCGATATTTTATTTTTCTCTGTTATCATTAATATACTCCCGTTTGACTTGTAGGTGATGATGTAGGCTACGATGAACCATGCTAGCCTCGAAAGTACCTATTCACTCGAGACTTAAAATCTCCCAGGTCATAGCTTTCTAGAAACATAGATTCAGACAAGGCTTTCTCCTTCTTAGCTGTAGCTACGCATAATGATGTGCCGAAAGGTCTCGTGCATGCAAGTGGAATATCTTCCATATTCTTGTCGTGCGGTGGTGGAGACGAGAGAGGTGTAAAACGTCCATGGTCGAGACCTGAAAGTAGAAGGTGCTTCATCCCTCTGCATATCCTTGATTTTTCATGTATATCGTTACGGTGTTCTCACTGTTCGTTAACGTCAGCTAATTCAAAATGAAATGAAATGAAATGAAATGAAATGAAATGAAATGAAATGAAATTATTTATTTGCCAGAATGCAGGTAAATAAAGGTATTATATTATATATATTACAATGGCCCATTTACATCCTACCACTATGGTGTGCAAATATTTACGTGATTTGAATATTGCTATAATCTACAGCATGTAGAAGGTAACCTATTACCTTTGCCAAGATTGTATTAACTCCCGTTAAGGTAAATTTCTTAACATTATTTATTTAATTACAAGGGATAAAGGAAGGAACAGACTGACTCGTATATACAGGTCAACACACATAACCCACCTTAATTGGCTTCATCATGGACAGGATAAAGAGTTAACAAGAATTATTACCATAAGGCTACATTTGAGAGAACAGTAATTTGTCTTTTACCTGCCTAAAACCCCTGCTAAATTGATATTTAGAACTTCAGTCTATACAGATTAGATAGGAATTAAAACCGCCAGATTTCAGGAAGAAGTATATATTTTTAATGACTCATTTTTATATTTGACTGATTATTATCTGTGAATCACGAAATAATTGCAGGAGACTAATCCCACACAAATCAACGTACTGACAATACCAACCTAAAAGTATAAAAGAATATTAAAGTCAAGATATCTACACAAAGTAATGCCAGCAGGCACCCATACAACCCCCAAAATGCTCTGACTGATTACTTTTGAAGTTATTAAAGAAAATTATTTTTTATTCTCTGACCCCAATCTAAGTAGAACTCCTATTAAAGCGACATAAAAGTCTGTGATGTACGCGATAAATTTGTTCTTTAAGGAGATGTTAGGCTTGAGCGTTCCCACCGGACAATCAATTCAAAAATAATGAGTTTCGGATTCGACTACTATTGTAATGTTGAGCAAAGGGGAAACGCTGTGACATAATTTCATTTTAAATGATTACGCGTAGACAGTCTTATTTACAATTGCAAATCAAACATTGTCGTTCGAAAAACGTAATGAGGCAAATTTTTGGCATGAAATTGTCGATTCCCCATTTGTGTGTTCTGACTGAAAATAATTTATGTAAGTTTATGCTTTACCGTACTTCGTTTTCATCTATCTATACTATTATATAATTGTAAAGTAGTCGTGTCTGTACATTGGAGATATTTAAAAAAAAATACTTGGAGTATGTTATATTAACGATACTGAACACGAAAATATTTTTTTTGGAAATCTTGTCTGTTTGTCTGTTTGTCTGTTTGTCTGTTTGTTCGCGATGGACGCAAAAACTACTGAACGGATTTCGATGCGGTTTTTTTTGTTAGAAAGGGCTTGCTCCAACTTAAAATCTTACGTTGGTTTGATCACAATCGGTTGAGTAGAACCAGAGATGTGAGCAATAATGTTGCTTTTTACGTGAGATTATTTTTGTGGTATATTTTTTATAGCTTATCATATATAAGCAACTATGTAAATAAATAGACTTTATTTTTACATACACAATTGTGTATACAGATTCGTTTTTAATCAATAAATTAAAATTTGAGATTTTATTATTTAGTTACAAAAATACAACTAGATGGCGATCACGCATTTTTAAACAAGGTATGGTTTCGTTCACAACAGAGGTATATAAGAAAATTTATTTTTTAATTCTATATCTTAGTTACATCAATTACATCAATACAACTAGATGGCGATCACGCAGTTTTGAACAAGATATAGTTTCGTGCACAACAGAATATGTAAGAGCTGTCATTTCGATTCCTAAAATATGTTACGGATTGTCACAACTTCATTTAATATCCTGAGTCTTCTTCTTCATCCTAGCAAGCATTAATCGCAGTCGCATCCGAAGCTTTTTACCTTCAAGGCGAGGATCCGCTTTTACCAGTCTAACTGCGAATTTGGCTGAACCTTTGAAATTTCCCGTGAGTCGACTACCATCTGACCTCCACAACCCACACAGGCGATATCGAAGCATTGCATCTGGACCAGTTGTTGGACTTTTGAGGGCTTCAACTACCCGTAACGACTGCCATACAATAGCTGTTCGTATGGCAACTGAGACCGACGGCTTAACGTGATTTCCGAGGCACCAGACCAATGCAAATATCCATATTCATGCATACAAATATTTGCACTGAGCGGGAATCGAACACGCACATCCTGCGTAGCAGCCGCGTTCAGTACCGCTAAGCCACAGAGGCGGTCGACCCTTAACATCCTGCGTAATTCATACTAATATCATAACATAGCGAGTCTGAAACTCTGTATGAAAGTTGTTAGACTGTGCTAACATTATAAATGTAAAAGGAACCCTGTCTATCTGTCCGTTGCCTTTCACGCTTTAAACGCTGAACTGAACCGATGTTGATGAAATTTGATTAGAGTTTAAGAAAGGACATGGGCTAACCTTTATAGCCAATAAATAAAATGTTAACGAGTTAAACCGATTAAGGACTAAGAGAACAAAGAAGAGGCACTGAACAAAAGTAACTGGTATTACAGCTGTTCTGGTAGAAGTCGGTGCATAGCCCGAGAAACCATATATAAATTAATTACATCATAGTACTTCAGGCACATTAAACAATGTTGGCACCGACTTCTCACAGTGTTTCTTGAAGTCGGTTTAACTTTATTATTATAATTTTATTTATTTTACCTTTATAGTGTGTAAGTATCTAACCGATTCATCGTTCATCATTTGCTTAGTTTGTTATTTGTTTTTACTATCAGTTTAACATCATGATTTTAGAGGCAAATACTCAAATTATGTAAAAGCAATAGAAACAGCATCTTTGCCTACATTTTGAGGATTTCCCTAGATTTCTAGATTCTTACTCTCTGAATCCCGCCATCTGATTCTGACTCCCTTTGCCAGGCACCGCCCTTTCCTTTCCAACCAAAAAAATATATAAAAATCCGTTTCGCAAATTATGGCCTTAACATATAACGGTTCTTCGCCTATTTAGTTCCCATAGTAGTAGAATTCTGAGAAATCCTGATACATGAATTCATATTTTGTGGTAGTGGCGATGGGTCCCTATAACTCAATTCCTACCGGCTTCCCTTTGCATAGATGGTAGAGACGTTTTAATTCGATAAACTACATCGAGGTAAGAACATTCTTCCACCGACTTCCATTTAGAAAATTTTCACCCTTTGCCAATCTTCTTCATCCTAGCGTCAATCCCAGTCGCATCCGAAGCTTTACAATTGGAGTCTAGGGTCAGCTTTTTACCAGTCTAACTGCGGATTTGGCAAAACTACGATATTTTCTGTGAAGCGACTACCATCTGACCTCCACAACCCAAAGGTGATATAGAAGCATTGCAGCTAGACCAGTTGTTGGATTTTTGAGGGCCTCAACTACCCGTAACGACTGCCATAGATGTCTGTATGACAACCGGGACCGACGACGTCTTAACGTGCTCTCCGAGGCATGATCAGACCAATGCAAATACCCATATTCATGCATACAAATATTTGCACTGAGCGGGGATTGAACCCGCGCCTCCTGCGTAGCAACCGCGTTCACACACTTTGCCACTGTAATGGCTTTACTGGGGAACATTCTCCCTACCAGAGCCACTGAGAAAACGTACTTAAGGCTGATAAATGTAATTGCACTAATTTACTCAATGTAAATTGATTAATATGCACGTGCTGTAAAGTGTTATTATTAAGTTGTATTTTATCAATTGTTACAAAACTGTAATTTTAATAGAAAGCGCCTAGACATTCATTTTTTGAAAACGAAACAACATGATTGCTACCACAAACAAATCCTGTAATTTTGAAGTTTTCTCTCAGGTTATTTCATTTATTCATTAATTATTAGTACGTTACATTTTAGGCATACAAATACTATAAGTTACATAAATATTTTGTCACAGTTATACCAAAGACATAGAATATGTCCGCATCTGGATTATTTTTCAAAAAGGCATTCAGGTATTGCACAGCTCTGTAAGTAGGGCTACTCTATACCAAAAAACGCCAAGCTGGTAGACAAGTCCAGAGCTAATGCTGTCGCCGTCCAGCGCCACGCGTGTACCTGTCCGGCACATAGAAGTGGATACATTCACGACCCGAAGGGTTGTCCACTTTAAAATTTAAATGCAACAAAAAAAAATTAAAATTAAATGACGTGCGCTAACTCCAGCCTAAGTCGTAATGTATCAAGACCGACCATCCAGGATACGAAGATGGACGGGTAAATAAATGGATATGATCTCGGCATCAGATACCGGACTTCTTCGATATGGGATCCTTCTGAAAGTATACGCTATCCAACACCCTTAATAATTACAAAATTCCGTTTATCATTCAACGAATTGCGAACTTCCTTTTGAGTGAAAATTCATCAATGAATAAATCCTGAAATAGATAAACCCATAAGAGCTTGGCAAAAGGTATAGTGGAGTAGAAAAGAGAGACAACTGGGAAGAAACAAGGTTAGGGGCAGAGATGGGAGCAGAGAGTAGAATAGAAATGCAAGTTAGAAAGTCAAGTAGAGTGGCGAGTGGATAGGCAAGTTTTTTAAATGTTTTCTTAATGTTCTAAATTCTTGATGCTAGACAAAATAAACGTGTACATTCGTTCATATTTAGTCTTATGCAATCAATCTTCGTATTTTGACATTTCAAAATGCTGCAATGGAGTTTGTTGCTCCACTAGCGCCTAAGAAGCGGTGGTAAATTTAGTTTTAAGCGGAATTTGACGGCAAAAGATGTAATCACGTTGCACAATTTTGCGAAATAAAGAATTTGAATTTGTAGTAGGGAGTCGAGTAGAAAGGCTACTAGAGAAGTGAATGGGAGGCAGGTGGAGAGGCGAGTAGAGAGTCCAGTACAGAGTTGAGTAGAGACGAGTAGAGAGTGAAACAGGGATGATTATAGAGGCAAGTAGAAAGTCGAGTAAAGAGTCAAATAGAGAGGCGAGAAGAGTATCTATTAAGCTCTCAATGCTCGACTCTGCGCTAAAATTTACGACACTACGCGATAAGCGACATCCACGCGGGCGAAGCCGCGGGCAACAGCTAGTTAATAATAGAGTAATCGGAATATTAACCATACTGTTGTTTTAATTGTTCGATATTTCAGCACGGCTACTACTAGGGTTTCATTTCATTTGATCACGCTCACGACAGACGACATCTTTGCACCCTGGCCAGACGCGTTGGTACAGGGTTTTATTTCGAGATTTTCTTCTGTCGCAGTGATGTCGTCTGTGTATTTTTCGGATGAGATGGGATTGTGACACGTGTATTCATTCTTCTTCAAATCTCCTTTATAAACGTCAAATGAAATTTCTAGACCGTTCGTTTCGAATAGAGAACAGCTTAGAATCGAATGAAAGATATCGATGCTCTCTTCAATGGAGCCTCATTGTGACAAAATGCATTTTTTCCCGTTCTCAACAAGAATTCAATGAGGTTGGTGAATGTGAGATGACTGCACTGAATTCACTCGGGCTCTTTGTGGAAAATGCATAAAATTTAATTTTATCGTCTTTGTTAGGCGATAGTAAGTAATATTACTTCTAAAAAGACTAAGTCAGGAAGGAACCAGTTAGAATATGTAATATGAAGAATAAAAATCAGGTTATCAATAATCAGTTAAATAAAGGGTGGTAGAAATTTGATGGCACAAATTTGTCACAAATTTCGACCGGGTTAGTACCACCGTGCACTTTTGCGAAAAATCCTCCATAGTAATCCAATCTCGGTTGGATTGCGTTCAGGGGTCAGCAAGTGCATAGCCGGGCAGGGGGGATTGAGGTCGCAGCACGAGTGGGACCGGTGGGTCTTGGCGTAGTCTAGTGGGGGGTGGCGCGGGGCGACGCGCCGAACAGGGAGACCTGTAGAAACGGTGGTGCCGCTGGCCGCCCGCGGCATAGTACAGGGGCCCAACCGGGACTAACCACCCTGGGAGGCTGCCCCACCAGGTCGCGCATAATCCCGATATGGCTCGTCGTGCCGGTTGGTGACCGGACGAGGGAGCCCGGCGACCATACTCGGGGGGGTACGGGGGCCCTTCCGTTCGGCGCGTCGGCTCTCGCCATACCTCACATTCATAGATAAAACCAATATCCCACGCTTTGTCACGCTGTGCTGCGACAACAATCGCCTCTTTTTCACGCCTTCCCTCCTCTTCATCCTCATGGCAGCGCATAATAACAGTAGATTGGTCTACACAGCGGCAAGAAACTCTCCCTCGAGCTCGCTATTTGAGGTGGAGTCCACGAACATCTGTGGGCTCCATACAAACCTCAACGCCGTCCACCAACACCTGGAGACGGCGAAACCAGCAATGCTGTTTCTTACGGAGACACAAATACGCCGCCCTGATGACACGACCTACTTACTCTACCCCGGCTATGTCCTTGAGGAGAATTTCCGCGCAAAAGCCGGGGTGTGCGTGTTTGTTAGGGCGGTTGTTTGTTGTCGCCGTTTGCGCTGCCTAGAGGACCCATCCTTTTCCACCCTTTGGGTACACATAGACCATGGCTCTACGAGTCAGATCTATGTGTGCCTCTACCGCTCCCATACAGGAGATGCCGAGACAACTCGACTCTTTGAATACCTTAGTCAGGCGGCAGATGATGCGCAGGAGCGGTTTCCGAACGCTGAACTGGTGTTTTTGGGGGATTTTAACGCCCACCACGAGATCTGGTTGGGCTCCGCCAAAACAACCCACGCGGGAAGAGCCGCCCATGCATTTGCTCTGGCGCATGGCCTGACCCAATTGGTACACGAGGTCACTAGGATACCAAAAAGGTCGGACCATGAGCCCTCTCTGCTAGACCTTCTGCTGACGAGTCGCCCGGACCAGTACAGTGTTTCGGTGAGCGCCGCTTTAGGTGAATCCGACCATTGTCTGGTCCGTTCCGAGGTGCCCATTTTAGCGCCCCCACGTCCCGTGCAGGGGAAGCGGCGTCTCTGGCACTACTCGTCAGCGGACTGGGATGGACTGCGTGATTATTTTGCGTCCATCCCGTGGGTTGAACGCTGCTTTGGAGGTAAGAACCCATCTGAGGCCGCAACTGCTGTCGCCGGTGAGATCAGTCTGGGCATGGAATATTATATCCCCTACACTGATGTCGCCGGTGTCCGCAGGGCGCGCCCCTGGTTCGGGCGCGAGTGCGCGGAGGCTGTTAATCATAAACAGTCTGCGTACCGCGCTTGGATCAGGGCGCGCGCTACGTGCGATCCCAACGTGGGCCACTTCAAGGCGGCGTACAACAGAGCCACAAAGGCCTGCAAGAGGGCTTATGTCAGAGCGGATGCCCAGCGCATAGCGCGGCTTGGTCAGGAGCTAGTAGAGCATCCCACGGGCAGCCGTGGCTACTGGCGACTGGCCAAAGCCGTGCAAGCCAACTTCTGCCAGCCTTCGCTGCCCCCGCTGCGCAATCCCGATGGATCCCTGGCCCATGAGCCGCAAGAGAAAGCAAATTTGCTGGTTAATCTCTTTGCGGCCAACTCCCGAGTCGATGATTGTGGTATGGAGCCGCCGACACTGCCCGTCAGTGACCATGCAATGCCTGATATTCGTATCAGGCAACGCGATATCCGAGCGGTGTTGCAGTCACTCGATGTCCGGAAAGCCAGTGGTCCGGACGGTATTCCAGCGGTGGTTCTGCAAAAATGTGCAGCGGAGTTGTCTCCAATGCTTGCGCGGCTGTACCGGCTGTCCTACAGCTCTGGTACAGTGCCTTCGGCTTGGAAAGAGGCGAATGTACAGCCGATCCCCAAGAAGGGGGATCGCTCAGACCCAAACAACTATCGACCCATAGCCGTCACCTCAGTGCTGTGCAAGGTGTTCGAGCACATTATCAACAAACAGCTCATGCGTCACCTTGAAGATCACTCCCTAATTAATGACCGGCAATATGGCTTCAGGCCGAAACGGTCAGCGGGTGATCTTCTGGCGTATGTTAACCATATTTGGGGTGAGGCTATGGACAAGCACGGCGAGTCATTGGCAATTAGCCTTGACATCGCCAAAGCTTTCGATAGAGTTTGGCACAAGTCGCTTCTTTCCAAGTTACCAGCCTTTGGTCTGCCTCCTAGACTGTGCGACTGGGTTGCCGGCTTCTTGCAGGAGCGCCGTATTCGCGTCCTTTGTGATGGACGAGCCTCGGAGTTCTTGCAGGTAAATGCCGGCGTACCGCAGGGATCTGTCCTATCGCCAACTCTCTTTCTTCTGCATATCAATGACATGCTGTCGACCGGCAGCATTCATTGCTATGCGGATGATAGCACCCTACACGAGAGTTATCATGGACGTCCTGCGGATAAGCAGACGCATATCGCGGAAAAAAGGCAGCTTCTTGTCACTGAGCTTGACCGGATCCTGAATCACATTTCCCAATGGGGCTCTGAGAACTTGGTCGAGTTCAATGCCAAGAAGACGCAGGCATGTGCGTTTACAGCAAAGGTATCTTCTTTCCTTCCCCTTCCCACTCTTCAGAGCACGCCACTGCCACTGCAGGACAACCTCAATATCCTAGGTATGGATGTTCGCTGCAAACTGAACAACAAAAACTACATCGAGAGTATCATCAAAGCAGCCTCGCGTAAACTCGGAGTCCTGAACAGAGTGAGACGGTTTTTCACGCCGGAGCAACGGTGTCTTCTTTACAAGACACAAATTCGTTCCTGCGTGGAGTACTGCTCACATCTCTGGGATGGATCCGCAAAGTACTTATTAGATGCTCTCGACAGGTTGCAGCGACGTGCGATCCGCATTATCGGAAATCCTGAGGTCACGAGTACCCTCGAGTCTCTGCAGATGCGTAGAGATGTTGCTTCTTTGGCAGTTTTTTACCGTCTCTACCATGGTGAATGTTCTGAAGAGCTATTCCAATTAGTCCCACCCTCCCCCTTCCTATACAGGACGACACGTGCAGGACTTAGATGTCACCCCTATGCGGTGCAGAACATTCCTTCAAGAACCAAGCGGTTCGGTGACTCTTTCCTTTGTCGCACCATTAAGACCTGGAATTCCTTGCCAGCTCACGTGTTTCCCTCTTCCTACAGTCCCGGGTCCTTTAAGCGGGGCGTGAAAAAGCATCTGATGAGGCCGTCAAGCTGAGTGCCACCATTGTTAACATGGCACGTGTACATAATGGTGACCCTCTTTCTTGAGACTTTACCTTCAGCTTACCATCAGGCGAGGTAAAGTCAAATTGACGTGTCCTATTTATAAAAAAAAAAAAAAAAAAAAAAAAAAAAAAAATATTCCAAAACATTTCACACAACGCTATCTAGATCCATGGTAAGCATAGCTTAACTAGCTTGTATTATGGAATCTAGAATGCCGATAAACATACTTAGACACATTTTTTTTTAAAGCATACATATTATACATAGATACACCCAGACCAATGCAAATACACATATTCATGCATACAAATATTTGCACTGAGCGGGGATCGAACCCGCGCCTCCTGCGTAGCGGCCGCGTTCACTACCGCCACGCCACGGAGGCTGTCACGGAGGCTGTAAGTATGGACGAAGCCAATTAAAGTAACTAACAGAATTATTGGTATACCCTTCGTACCTTACGATAAGCGTACTCCGGACTCCGACGTCAGAGCTAGAATACCGGGATTTGCGTGAAAATGATGATGTTGATGATTGTATTATACGGGGTGTTCCGGTTTATGTATAACTAACTATTTCCTACATGGAAATTGCTAGACCCGTTCCCACAACCCGCAGAAACCTATTTCTGGAAAAAAGTAGTATCCTGTGTGCTATATGTGTGTAAATTTCATTCAGATCCATTCAACTATTCTATCGTAACTGGGCGACAAAAATATCCATACGACTCTCCAAACTTTCGTATTTAGTCTAGAAGTAGGCAGAATATTATAATGGACAAAACTTACTACCACCGCAATCAATTCAGATAACCATATTCTAACAAATATTATCAAAAAGCTCTGTTACTGCGGTGATTCCAAAGTAAACAAACAAATAACTTTTACTTATAGACTGAGAGCCTGTGAACACCAGAACTTGGTCATTTTATAAAAGCTGAAAGTTTGTTCAGCCTATGCTTCCAATACAGGTAAGATCGATGGGCCATTATGAAGTTTGGGTTATAGTGGCTTTGGCAGGTAAACAGTACTAAAGTTTTGAGAAGAGAAAATCTAAGTGTAATCTTACCTTCACAGTATTATTAGAAATCGCGTCATACATATACAGACACTCTAATATGGTTGCAACCCCTTGTCAGATAACCTTAATGTTCATAAAAATATAAAACAAATTTACGTACAATATACCTACGCCAAAATTCATTCTCCAAAATTCTGGGGCTCACCCAGAAGGTTGGCCCGCTCATTACTCAAGAAAAAAGAAAAAAAAATTCTCTACTTGCTTTTATTTTTACTATTATATTTTAAACAGTACGAATAGCAGCCATTAAAAAATTCATCTCTTAGTAATCAATAGAGATATAGGATATGAATAATAACGATCAGGTAATTCGGCCTGTGTGGGTGAGGAATCTGATACACCCTAGAAAGGACATCCCAGAGACCTCGACGGACCTTGACCACTAACATTGGCCATCTAGACGTTTTCTTGGGAGTTAAAAATCCCACTCCCGTATATACTCGAAGGCGCGTGCGGACCATGACATGCCGCCAACATTGGACTACTTCTCCTTCATTATAGAAAATAACACGACGACGTAAAAAAATTGTAAAAATAACACAGACAATGCACCTTCTAACAGATTTGGCGATTTGCTGATGCCACGATGGTCGTGATTATTTATAAATCTTTCAAAATGCTTTTGTTATTTCCTAAATTACCTAAAATTGTCCTCAGTTTGTATAACAACAAAAATGACATGAAAATTGAAAAATGCCATGACAACAATCTACAAATAAGCGCCCAAATACATCGCATTTTCATTATATATTACGTGATTTACCACATTTAATTATGATAATAATTACTTTTCGGCAACGAAGACAAATTCAAAAAACCAAAGATCATCAAAATCTGTTCCGCCGTTCTTGAGGTATAAGAAAGTACGATTTTGCCTTTTTTTATGCCCTTAGGGTGAGAATTTCAAACGATCCTTGTCTCTAAGTCAATCAGTCAGGATAAAGAATTTTATATAAGAGATTAATTATTCATTTTTTACTTTCAGGGCGTTTTTGTTCTAGAAGTCGGTTCAACCTTTTTATCAAAAATAACTTATTTTTCCCTCTTATTATTTAATGTAACACTGATTAATATAAAGTGCTCATCAAAAACGTATGAGATGTCTATATATGATTAAGAAAATGTAACATTTGTCTCAAAGTAGGAAATACTGATTCGAAGGCTACTTTGAAAGTATACAACTTAAGCTTACAATAGATAAATTTTAAGCTCTGAAAACATAAATACCATGCGATGACAAATCGTTGAAATTGCTGAATAGGTATTATCTTCAATAAACTACCTGTAGAATCAATAATATTCCTACCATAACTCGAACGAGCTAATTGTGTTGTTAAGCAGTTCCACTAACTGCCTATTTAGTCAAAATCTAGAGCATTCCAGCATGTCTGCGCTTACAACTTACATCAAATATTCATACTGTATATCGCTAAGGAGTTCTGTTTTTATAGTTGTATACCAAGTCTAAACAATTCTAGCAGGGTCTTGACCACAGTAATGTAGCTACAGGATGTTCTTAAATCTAACAAGACCTCGATCTTTTCACATTTTCTATTTGATTTTATGGAGTTGCTTTATGAGTTTTCGGTACTCAAGGTCCAATACCAATCAAATTAATAAAGGAATACCTCAAAGCTCACCTCAAACGATTAATAAAATAATTTTAAAAAAGGTTCCATAAACACCGGTATTTTGGCTGAATATGATCTACGGCATCTGTGGCGTAGCGGTAGAACGTAGCCTCCTGCGTAGCAGTCGAGCTACGCAGAAGACGCGGGTTTGATTTCCGCTAAGTGCAAATATTTGTATGCGTGAATATGTTTATTTGCAATATTCTGGGTGTTTCCTATGTATAATATGTATGTATTTACAAAACAAAAGTATTTAAGTATGTTTATCCGCATTCTATTTTTTTTTAACACAAGCTAGTCAAGCTATGCTTACCATGGATCTAAATAGTGTTGTGTAAAATATTTATTTATTATTACTATTTTATTCTGAACACCACACTTCATACCCATATAAAAGATACAGGTGTGATGTTATGATATGTAATAGCATAGACATTGCAATATCGTTTGCAGCCATCGCGGCTGATTTCCTGGTATTTATGGAAGATTTCCATGGTTTATCTTTAAAACCCTTCAACTGATCTTTATGAAATTTAAAAGGGACTAGTCCGGGATACATTTTCTACACATGACGGAGCTATGGGCGTATACACATAAAAAAATTAAATCGCCCGAATTAAGAACTGCCTCGTTTTTAACTTCTATATATCCAAAGTCCAATACCATAGAAATTATTACAGGACTAGCTCAATGCTTACCTTAAACGAATGCAAAAATATTTTTTTAAATCGATGTACTGGTGTTTACTCCAGTTATATAGTTGACCGAGTAGTTGTTGCTGAAAACCTCTGCATACCCACTCAAAGGATACAGATGCGATGTTATGATGTGTACTGGCATAGACATTGCAATAATATGCGAGTGCAGCAATCGCGACTAATTTCCTGGTAGGTATTTATTGAAGAGTTTCGTGGTTTTCTCTCTGAAACCCTTCATCAGATTTTTAGGAAATTTAATGTGACCATTTCTGAATAATCTTCTATCTATCTATCTATCAGCCAATAGACGTCCACTGCTGGACATAGGCCTCCCCCAAAGTGTGCCATGCCGAACGATCTTGTGCCGTCACCATCCACCGACTTCCTGCGACCGCTTTAATGTCATCGGTCCATCGAGTGGGGGGCCGTCCTACACTTCGTTTTCCAGTTCGCGGTCGCCATTCGAGAACCTTTACTCCCCAGCGGTTATCGGTTCTGCGAGCTATATGGCCTGCCCATTGCCACTTCAACTTGCATATTCTAAGAGCTATGTCGATAACCTTGGTTCTTCTACGGATTTCCTCATTTCGGATTCTATCACGCAGTGAAACTCCTAACATAGCTCTTTCCATAGCTCGTTGCGCAACCTTGAGCTTATGCATGAGACCAATATTTAGCGACCACGTCTCGGTGCCATAAGTAATCACTGGCAACACGCACTGATTGTAGACCTTTGTCTTGAGGCTCTGTGGTATCGGTGACGAGAAGATATGCCGTAGCTTTCCGAACGCTGCCCATCCGAGTTGGATTCGTCGGCTGACCTCTTTATCAAAGTTGGACCTACCAAGTTGGATCACCTGACCTAAGTAGATATAGTGGTCAACAACTTTGATTATATCATTCCCAACATGTACTGGCATGGGTGTGACATGGGCATTTGACATAATATTTGTCTTGCCCATGTTCATTTGAAGACCCACCTGTTGAGAGACGGTATTGAGGTCTCTGAGCATAGTTCCAAGGTCTACCAACGACTCCGCCATGATGACTATATCATCGGCAAATCGAAGGTGAGTGATGTATTCGCCATTGATGTTGATGCCATACCCGTCCCATTTCAGAAGCTTGAAAACATCTTCCAATGCAGAGGTGAACAGTTTCGGAGAAATAACGTCTCCCTGTCTCACCCCTTTTTGCAAATGGATGGAGTTCGTGCTCTGATCCTGGAGACGGATAGACATGGTGGCCTTGCTATACAAACATTTCAACACCTCGATATACCTATAGTCAATTTGGCATCGCTGTAGAGACCGCAACACTGCCCAGGTTTCGACAGAATCAAAGGCTTTTTCGTAGTCCACATACGCTAGACATAGCGGCCGATTATATTCTTCGGTCTTCTGTATAATCTGTCGGAGCGTATGGATGTGGTCTACGGTGCTAAAGCCTTTTCGGAAACCGGCTTGTTCGGGGGGCTGGAATTCGTCGAACCTTCGAGCGAGACGATTTGTTACTACTCTAGAAAACAGCTTATAAACGTGGCTCAGAAGCGAAATGGGCCTATAATTCTTCAAGAGGGTGTTATCTCCTTTCTTAAAGAACAGTACCACTACGCTTCTGTTCCAGGCTTCTGGCGTTGTACCCTCAAGGATGACGGAATTAAAGAGCTTCTGAAGGACTTTAAGTACTGGTGTTCCACCCGCTTTCAGAAGCTCAGTGGTTATTCCGTCCTCACCTGGTGCCTTGTTGTTTTTGAGCTGTTTCAGTGCAGTCCGTATTTCGTACAGGCTGACGTCCGGGATATCTTCGGTGTAATGTCGAGTTAATCGGGCTCTGGCATCGCTAGTCGTGCTAGGGGCAGGACTTTGCGATGTGGTATATAATTTTCCGTAGAACTTCTCGAGTTCTCTCAAAATCTCTGCCCGTGACGAAACGATACTGCCACTGTCGGTCTTCAGTTTCGTCAACTGGCTCTGTCCAATAGTAAGATCTCTTGCGAATACTTTTGAGCCCTTATTACGCGCTATTGCGTTTTTAATGCAGTTAGTATTAAAAAGACGCAAATCGTATCGCATGGACTTGGAGATCTGTCTATTGAGCATGCCGTATTTTGACATATCAACTGAAGACTGCAATCTCATTTCACCACGCTCTGCCAAGAGTTTAAGAGTATGCTCAGAGAGTTTCTGAGCTCTACTTTTCGGTCGAGTCTTATAGAAATGGGGCCCGACCTCTTGGAAAATTTTTACCAGCCCGTTGTTTAACTCGTCCACTGATTCGCATTCGGCGAGACACTGGAAGCGATTTTGGAGTTCTAATTGAAAGCTCTCGGGGTTTTGAATTTGGGCAGGACTAGGGCGAAGAGTAGATTTCATCAGACGAAACCTTTCCAGCTGAATGTTAAGATTCAATGTGCCTCTGACCATACGGTGATCACTACCGGTTTTGACCCTGTTGATCACAGAGACATCATTGAATATTCGCTTCTTGGTCGTCAAGATGAAGTCGATCTCGCGTTTGTGACCGCCGGGGTGCAGCCACGTCCATTTCCTGGACGGTCGCTTCCTGAAAAAAGAGTTCATCGCGAAGAGTCCCTCCTTTTCCATGAAATCGACCAATCGCTGACCCCTTTGGTTACGCTGTCCAAATCCAAATGGCCCTACTCTCAGTTCATCGCCGTTCCGAATGCCCACCCGCGCATTGAAATCTCCCATCACAATCGTGAAGTGTGTTTTTGAGGCATCCATGGCTTTTGAAATATCGTCATACATAACCTCCACTTCATCATCTGGGCGCTTCGAGTGTGGGGCATACACCTGTATAACCTTCAGCGAATACCTTTTGGTTATTCTGAGTATAAGGTATACCACCCTGCTCGAAACACTTTCGATCTTCACTATGTTGTTGACGAGAGATTTGTGAACGAGAAACCCAACACCGTGTTGGGACAGCTGATCGCCCTCCCGGAAGTAGAGCAAGTTGCCGGACTTAAGGATTATCGTGTCCTCCCCCTCTCTTCGGACTTCTGATAATCCAATAATATCCCAGCGCAACTTGCTTACTACTTCTTCCAGCTCAGCTAGCTTCTCGTCAGTCCTCAGTGTGCGTGCGTTATAAGTTGCCAGGTCCAGAGATCGTTGGGTTCGGTAGCTGATCCTCTGCCGGCGATTCTTAGCACCCCCTGCTCCGCCGTTACCATGGCCGCTACCGATGCCAGGAATAGCGTCGCTGCCGTGACTGGGGGCCGTACTTTTTGATGTCCTTTTCATAATGGGGGGTGTTTGCCATAATCACCACGCTTGGCAGGCGGATTGGTGATCGCAGAATCGGTTATCGAATCTCAGGTGAATGCTGCTGCCCATTCCCTGGTGTAAGCCCTTAGTCGCCTTTTACGACATCCACGGGAGGAGATGGAGGGGTTCAATTCTAGAGAAAGAATTATAGAGAAAGAATTTTGCAAATCCGTCTACACGTGGTGGAACTATGCGCGTATAAACATAAAAAATATAGACATCCGAATTACGAATGCGATGCATATAACTATGTCTTATAGCATCCCACTAAACGCGCATCTATTCATAAAAATAGGTTTTCCCTACGAAAGAAAAACGCCAAGAGGTTCTCAATGCGGTTGAACGTTTTTTGTGTCATGTCACGCGATATTTTTACCGATTCTGAACCAATATTAATGATTATTTTTTATTGAATAGGCTGTGTGGGTGGTCAAATAGAAAGTAAAGTTATGTGATGACTTGGGCTTTAGACTTGCTACTAAGAAATTGAGGATATTATATTGAAATAGCCCACGCTTATACCATCGCCATTGGTGATACGGACTAGACTTTGACGTAGGCTTTCCTAACGAGGTAGGGCACTCAGTGCAAAGATGTGAATAAATCGAAGAAATAGACCTCGGCTTGCGAAGTACCTATAATCTTTGAATTGGGATATTGCTAAATGGATATCGAACTCATGAAAATGACAATTCCTGATGAATAGAGTCAGACAAAGTCAATACTAACATTTTTATTATACCAAATAACACGAATAAAAAACAAATATACAAATTTACAAAGAATTATATAAACGTATTTATTGGTTTTCACGTCACGACATCGTAAAATATTTTTTCACAGGAACAATAAATACAGTGTCAGCGTCCTTTTAATATAATTTATACACAGTATCAAATACGCCCTAAAAATTGTCCTCGATGAAGGAGATTTTATCTCACAAATAAACCGTGTTTACGTCGGCATCGTTCTTCAAGCAAGAGCGTATGATGGCTGTATTTTAGGACGAAACATGCATTTGTCACTGTCACCACGGCCCCCTAAATAATGAACTGGCAAGAAAGACAAGTGGCGACTATTAAAAAAGAAAAAAATTGCAATCGATTTAAGTGTTTCGTATCAATTTAGAAATTAAAAAGTTTTAAGAGTGCTTCTGTTTTATTTCTACGTAGCAAACTGAAGTAATATACACATTCACCGACGACCGAGTGCGTGCGTAGAAGGAATCACGGCGGTCTGAAGCTTAATGTGACGAAGATGGAGTATATGGCCTGCTGGTACCTCGGATCTGTGCTTGATGCGTCTGGAGACATCGATCGTGACATCAACGCCCGTATTTCAGCGGCTTGGGCGAAATGGCGTGAGGTAACGGGAGTCATTTGTGATCCTATAATGCCAGTCAAACTAAAAGGACAGGTATCTATACCCAAACTATAACTTGCATTTTCAATGAAGATGAATAGACTCGTCCGATATAGGCTGGACTACGCAGTAAGCAGAACTTTTCATAAGAGAGTGGGAAAATAAAATCGCGTTGCCGTCGCGTCTTCCGAACGGCTGGACAAAGCAGTCGGGTCAAGTTTACAAAGGTTGTTTACAAGAAATGTTTTTTTAAATTATAAAATAAATGTATATGCAAAGATAAATTTATTTTATAATTACAAAAAAAACATTTCTAAATGATAATACATGTAGGTATGTGACAAGTATTAATATAAATGGAAACTTTTAAGTGTACATATCACAGAACTAATAAAATCTTATATTAGTTCTGTGTTGTATACCCGTCACCAACGGTTTGCCGGAACACCTTATAAACAGGG
Source organism: Eilema caniola (assembly GCA_949126895.1). NCBI lineage: Eukaryota > Metazoa > Arthropoda > Insecta > Lepidoptera > Erebidae > Eilema > Eilema caniola. The sequence continues at coordinate 4,695,383 of OX421460.1, read as the reverse complement.
TTGATATATTATGATAGACATTCAAATAGAATTTAATTTGGCGAATGTGTAAGAGGGATAATTAAATTTGGTCGAATTCCGAGTTTACGAAACCATGTTAAACTCGCACCCACACAAATATTTGACATAGAGCATGCCAAGTTTCTCCAAAACCATTTGAGAATATTTGGCGGTAACATTCGTTATAGTGATATTCGTTTATTATAATCTTTGTTCTCATATAAAATTACTATATAAAATATCAGGTCATGTCACGTACACAAAAAAACGACAGACAGGTTTCATTAGATCAAAACAATAGAAAACCTGCTACATGTGGATTTCATCTCCAGAGGCCAACTAGTGCTTGGCCCGACCAAATGGAGGGCGCGGTAGCGGGTGCGACGGCGGGCGCGGGCGCGAAATCGGTTGTGTATCCATATCGACGCGCGACAAGCGACTAGCGGTTTAGCCTACATCAGGTGTTCTAAACTATGGGTGAGGTGTTCGATGGATGCTGACATAGAACACGTGACGTGATCCCGGATGCGATCCGCGATTCGAATTTTCTCTTCATCATGTGCACAATTTGATTCCATAGCGACGGCATGCACACAACATTCACATCAACATTAACTTTTTTAATTCAATATTTAACGTAAACACTTGCTAGCATACGTTCACTCATGAACTGCCGAACCGTAAACACTTTCGTTGTACCTCAAACATTAGGTATTGTGATATTTTTACTTGACAGTCCAATCCTGAGATGGGATGTGTTAAATATTAAAGATTGTATAGGCATACGAACTAAATAAAACAGTGAAATAAGTGCTAATATATCTAAATCATACGAAGAGTCGAGATCTTTTCTACAAAAATTTTTGCACTCAAATACAATCCACGATTGGTAATGCAAAAATTTTGTCATTTTACGACAAGAATTATGGTGACGCGTATACCAGGTCTTGATTATAATTAAAATGTAGCGTTTGTTTGATCGCCATCCGTTGAGTAAAACCGTAGACATGTTCAAAAGTCGTGACGGTGATCAGGAATATAAGAAAAGAAACTCGATAGCATGTCGTGTCAATAAGGGCGAATGCTTGCACTATATTTTCTTTTTTTTTTCATCCCTAGCATCCTAACTAGTGTATACTTTCGAGCAAATAGCCGTATCGTACCAATTTTATCGGATAAATATGAAAACATTATTCGAATGTCGGATGTCGGCTATCGGCGTGCGACACCGATATCGGAAATCGGATGAGTGTGAAAACGCTCTAAGTCACTTCGGTGTGGCCGTAACGAGCGTTTTCATACATTTGATATTTCCGCGCCCGCGCCCGCGTCCACGGTTTTAGTATGGCCGCGCACAGAAATCACCAAATCATCTGCCTGGCTAAGGGATCTTATTTACGATATTAAGAGATTATAAAAAGAGTAGGTTTGATAAAAATTAAAGATGAATATCAGAAAACACTCATTTAAACCAATAATTCAATTGATGTAAAATAAAATTAACATCAATATTCTTATAAAAGCTAATATAATAGTGTATTGACGTTAACTACTGAAAAGTAAATAAGAGAGCTTCACAATTATCCTAATTTTAGTCTGTAACATTTTTTGTCTTACACAAAAATCGCAATACTTTCCTTAACCATGGATGCCGACCCCGACATACCTTCGGCATACCATTTGAGAGCGAAAATATGAAACATTCCGAGACGTGGCCTTCTCACAAGGATTTCGAGCTGCCTTTAGTTGAGAAAATCAGTATCGCTGGTAGCTTTGTACGTCTCGGATTATTTTTATTGACAACTCGCTTTGCCCCGCGGTTTCAATTGTATCGTGTTTTTCAAAGTTCACGAAAAAGTCAATCAAGCCGCATAAAAAAGAGGGAAAGCAGGTATGCAATCCGGTAAATGCTAAGCATGGTGAAAGGTCTCAGTTCCGAAGAAGCTACTAGCCCACAGCGAATAACCTTGTGTCACATTGAGGAAACCCTGTCTTGCGAATTGCCTTGTCCATGGCTCCAGGTCGATATAGAATTTTTAAAAAACATAGTTCCACGTATGAAAGAAAAGTTTAAGGACAATGACTTGAAATTATATAAGCACCTTGGAGTACTGCCCGTCCAAACCAAAGTAAAATACCATTTCCTTAAAGAAAATTTCTTTGATAAAACCTTACGGACTGAAATATCACATAGAATATTAACATATCTAATTACCAAAGAAAGGCTGGAAACGATAAGAGCAATGAATAGGTACTACTACTACTAATACTACTAATACCTATGGCGAGAGAACCGTATATCTGGTACCTGTTGAACACTTTAGATCTATCCTTTATCAAAGCTATGTCAGAAATAAAAATAAAATACAAATTACGCTCGCACTTTTTAAACAACCTGTAGATGCACTGGCCCCGCCTCAAAACAAACCGGTTCCTAGTGTTCCGTGTGCTGCGCAGCAATCGCGCTGCCGCTTATCATATTTTATTACCTGCAAATGAGTGCCTTAATCTGTGGGTAGTTATAAATTATTCTTAATGGTTACATTCTAATATGTAGAAGTATCAGAATCGTTTATTTAACAACATCTATCTTTATTCATAATATCACAATAATTACTTGTTTATTTAATATTATTATCTTCTCTCTTTTATTTAATCCTCTTATGTTAAATTAATCTGTAAAATTAATCTGTGTAGTAGTATTGTATTATTTTATGTAAACTAAATGTTCGCTCTCTTTTTCTCTTGTGCTATACTATGAATACTCTTTTGTTGCACTAGAATACTTTTATTTTTATTACTGGTACAACAGTCCAGACAAGCTTAAGTGGTTTATGGTTTGCTTTCTATGTATTTAAATTATATTTTTGTAAATAAATAAATTAAAACTGGCCTAGAACTGGAATTTAAGCAATACCGACTGCTTAACATAGCGCACATGCCACGGTGTCTCTGGTGTATGAACTTATTTATAGCATTCATATGGTGGTCCAAAACGCGTATCTCTTGGTTAAAATGCCTACGCAAGTATGTTGACGTTGCTCGTTCTCTGGACGTCTCATGAACATGCTCGTACATGATGTGGAGGTTTCAATAAGAATAACGGTTTTCTGGTTATATCTAAAGTTTATTGAATGATTTTTCAATCATTTTTAAACATTGATTTTTGACTATTCCGCCCATACAATTTGAAATAAATTTTTAAGCATAAGCAATGCTTGAAAAATCATTCATGGATTCCGATAGTTCGTAAGAATATCGGTAGGTACTCCACTGTCGCCTCAAAGACAGATTTGAATTGGTTAGGGCGAGGTCTTAGTGGTCAAAGCATTGCCCCTGTAAGGCAAAGATCGCGGGTTCAAAACTCTGCCTAAACCGATTATTTTTTTCTATTTAAATCGATTTGAAAACCAATTAGATAATTATTATTTTGAGGATTTTGAGGTTTTGGATTTTTGAGGGCTCCAACTACCCGTAACGACTGTCATAGTTGTTTGCATGGCAACCGCGATCGACGGTCTAACGTGCTCTCCGAGGCACGAGCAGACCAATACCAATACCCATATTCATTCATACAAATATTTGCATTGAGCGGGGATCAAACCCACGCCCCCTGCGTAGAGGCCGCGTTCGCTCTGCTACGCCATGGAGACTGTGACTGTTCAGAATAGCTTAACTAGCTGATATTAAAGGTTCTAAAATGTAGAAGCGGCTATCATTAAGTACCTAGCTAATACACTCCCTTTTCTTTCATATCATTTAACTGAATAATCCATTCATCTTTTCATTAGTCATCCCTTTTTCCATCCACTAACATTCATAGACATCACTAATCAATTGGAAAAATTGATAAATGATTGATTGATGAGCGTTCAGCTATCGTCTCTTCCGTTTGATTGGTTCAAATAAAGTTTGACAGCAATAAATATAGAACTTAGTCAAAGAATATTATTTAATTGATCAATTTTGTGAATAAATACAGTGATTGACTTTTATAACGTTACCTAATTGATTGACAAATATCAGTCATTAAAGAAATGTACTGAAATTCGCTATTTTTACAAGTTTTTGAATAAATATACCTTGAGTATATGTAATATTATAATAACAGCTTCTTAGTAAATACATACACATAGATAGTTACTTATATGTATGTACTACAACATCTAATATTTTGGTGGAGGCCTATGCACCCTTGTGAAAACTTCAGTTTAATTGTCACATTGGCGTAACAAACTGAAGCAACAATCTTATGTACCACGTAATGAAGTTCCACAACTTTTAATGAGTATTCTTGCAAATGAAACCTGGATTTCCTTGCCAGCTCACGTGTTTCCCTCTTCCTACAGTCCCGGGTCCTTTAGCGTGAAAAAACATCTGATGAGGCCGTCAAGCTGAGTGCCACCATTGTTAACATGGCACGTGTATTTAATGGTGGCCCTCTTTCTTGAGACTTTACCTTCCGCTTACCATCAGGCGAGGTAAAGTCAAATTGACGTGTCCTATTTACAAAAAAAAAAAAATGTCGCTTAAGCGTTCTTGAAAATGAAAAATTTGCAAGAACGCTTAAGCGAGCATTCTATCAGTTCTGAGGAACATTCAAGCGAAAAGACGGTACATTTGCAGCGACTAGATAAGACCGCTCGCTAGAAAGATCATGAAAATGTTCGTGGCTATGTTTGGTCTACGCTTGGCTTTGTTCGTTTTTCAGTTCAACAAATTTATTAAGAGCTCGATTGTAAATGGAGACCTGCCTTGGTTAATTCGAGATATTAATCCCGTTGTCCCCGTGTTTTCGAAAAAAAGTAATTCAAATGTCACGAAAATCTTTTCGTTATCTCCATGTACGAAGAACACTTCTCTTTCTTTTTTCTTATTTCTATTTAAGTAAAACTTATAGGTACTCTACTAGTGGTATTTGCAGTCAATTTATTTCGTTTACCCTAAATTTAGACAAAATATAACAGATGAAATATTCATATTTCTTGTGATGCACTAAAAACTGTTTTAAAAGAAGCATAGCAAGTAGGTACAGTAACTAATTATCAAGAAATTTCATTTCATTCCTCATGGAAAAAGCAAACAAGACAATAATAATGAAATGGCTTCTAAAAGAGGTGACAACGCCATCCAAAACGTGGTGTTCACCCTACCTGGTACAACACCTGTTAGCAGCTAGATCGGCTATATTACTGTAGACTACGTTTTACGAACTACTTCCGATAACACTAATAAATAGCTTCAGAAAAAGTATAACATCTGATACATAATGCTGAGCAGTACTTCATAATTTCAAACCGTCTTTCAGCCATTAATAGACTGTAAACTATACAAAAAAATACCTTACGAATTTAAACATTCAGTCCTTTTTCACCACAAGCTTTATATTAAATAACAATTGCACTTGCACTTTTCCACAGTTTACCAAGCTTTATATGTTAGCTCTCAAATGGGGCACAAAAGTGGTAGGTAATTGTTAGGCACTCAACAACAAAAGTGCAACTAGTTCAAGGCCACGTAACCCCTCGAGCACCGAACGTACTGTTGCAGCAAAATCTACGAGTCGAAATCTATCATTTTTCTTTTATACTTGTTGAAGTATGAGTTGCGGTGGGATTAATATATGGGGTTTAATGTTGTGCAATATACTTATATATAAGATTTCAATCGTAGACTTTATATTTCAATAATGAAAAATTAACTTGAAAATATCTACTGAATCTACCGATCTAAATATCGACGTCTAAGAAGGAGGAGGTTGTGAATTCAGATGTTTATATTTTTAGTAAAGAAGCCTTCTTAGACGTGAAGGTAGAGAGTCCGACTACTACGACGTAGAGAGTCCTACTGCTACTGGTTCATTGCCTTCTCACTGCAAGATTTGTTTGCATTAATTCGTTAGCATTGCATTAATCTACGGACAGCTGATCTGACGATAGTTGTTATTGTACAATTCACTGAAATAAAATAACTAATGTTATTCACTCTGTAGATATGTAGATAATTCTCTTCAATGACTCATAGCTATAACATTATTAGAAGAAGAAATAGGAGTACTACAGTCATAAAGACCCAGAGCTTACTAGACAGTCAAATTTGTCAATCTTTACTTTTAATTGTTATTGAAGAAGTTGAAACTGCTGGTCTAATTCAAGAACATTTATTATACCTGGACTGAAACTTGGCACATTTAATCACAGGTAGACTCTCAACACAGGCCTGACAACCTCCAGTTTCTTATTAACAACTTTACAACACAAGTCGTCTAAAGTGGTACAAGTTAGTGTGCGTCGTCAATATTTTATGATCTAATTCGCCGCGGCAAAATTTTAGACATCTTCCACGACTTCTACAGTGAGATTTACTTGTAACATCCTTGTAGACTAAAGTAGTTCAAGAATATTATATTTCATTTATGTTCTTAGCATCACGCCTCTTGCGCGTTGAGGCAGATATAGACAATATTTTTTTGGTAAGTATTTAATACTTCGCCAACTACGGATCTGGTATCCTGCTCCTCTAGATAAGTGACAATACGTTTGTAGAATGGCCACTTGCAACATTTTTGCTTCTTCCACTTTTATAAATAAGATAAAAATGTTTTCATAATGATGTTGATAACGTGCTAGCCGGTAACCAGTACTTAGATCTTAACTTGGATTTTTTTAAACCCTCTTCTTCTTTTTCATCCTAGCGTTAATCCCAGTCGCATCCAAAGCTTTTCAACTTGGAGTTTGGAGTCCGCTTTTTATCAGTCTAACTACGGATTTGGCTAAACTTCGATATTTTCCGTGAAGCGACTGCCATCTGACCTCCACAACCCAAAGCATTGCAGCTAGACCAGTTGTTGGATTTTTGAAGGCTCCAACTACCCATAACGACTGCCATAGATGTTTTTATGGCAACCGGGACCGACGACGGCTTAACGTGCTCACCGACGCACGATCAGACCAATGCAAATACCCATGCATACAAATATTTGCACTGAGCGGGGATCGAACCAGCGCCTCCTGCGTAGCGGCCGCGTTCACTACCGCTACGCCACGGAGGCTGTCAAACCCTCTATCTTATTTATAAGGTTGATCTTTACCGGTTGCCCATAATCCAATATCGGTCTATGTTATCTCCGAACTCCGAGTACCATGTCCGAATCATCTAAACATCCCTGTCTCTATCTTGATCATCAGCTCTTCTGCCTTACCACGAAATCCCTTGAGCTCATCATCTCGACTTTATCTCAGCTATAAATCTTATGAAGCAAAATAATGCAGAAATACTTTTTAAAACTGCTAATGGCCCGTTCAATTTCAAGAATGGCTCGTATTTCAAGAGCGACGTCTCAACTCAATACGAAATTCTCATGAACTATCGTAAAGTTTTACTATCGCACGCGAGCTATTATTAAAAGGCTCTAAAAAGCACACAGCTCATCTGATGGTAAGGACACCATGCGTGTAGGTACACTTACAAATCCCAAATTTGACAAATTCAATGATTACAGCATACATTTATGTATATGCAACATGCATATGCTGTATAACGATCAAGCAAGCATACTAACTTGCTGGTCTTGTGGGCTTGCACGTAAAAGGTGTTGGCGAGGCACAATATACAAAAAACTTAGTATGTATGTGTTGTGTTGCCAGGATAAGATTTAATTCATGAGTTTCGAAATACATGAGACACCAGACAAAGTACTGAATATTTTCAGAAAAAAAAGCATTAGGTATTACTGAAGATTTATTTACCCCAGACTTATACACATTCTAAGACAAACCGTACATCGTTAGACAATTTTCTGCTGATGTAGGATACTTGAATTAGGCACAAGTTTTACTCTAGCCTATAAATGAAATGTTTTTATATAAGGTATTGTGCCGTCTCACAATACAAAACATTAGGTATACACAAACTATTTATAACTGGTCTGGAGATGGTGTCAGAAGATAGCCATAGGAACTCCTGAACAAGATAAACCTATAGAGTTTGGGTACATTCGTTTTGGCACAAACACTCAGGTATTAGATGATATTCAGAGTCTGAAGATGAGGTCGGAAAGAACAAGAGAATGGCAGTCGCTTCCATAATGAGGCTCCGGCTATCTTCATGGATTACCATGAGTGTTGGGAGCTCCGTGAATCCAAAAGATTTTACTTTAAATTTATTCATTTAATAAAAGATGTTAGAAAGAAAAGAAAGAAAGAAGAAAGAAATTTGTTTATTTAAATTTTAAAAATACAGCACGTTATTTTTGACATCTGTCAAACTGCACAGCAGTTTGTTGGCAGCTGCATATCCCGTTGTTCCATCAATTATCTAATTCATAATATATCTCATACCTACATACAATTTCAATCATCTAGCATATCCTTGGTACCTACCCACCTTATCTATTATGCGTAAGCATTCAATTCTCCTTACATACACTTGCATACCTACTCACACACTATAATAGATATAATCTTGATATGCGTATCATATCCATATATGCAAGAAATAGGGCACGTGACACATATACATACCCTATCTACCTATACTTGTTTATACAATCTAAAAGAAACTGTTTTGTTTTATTTTTAAATGATCTTTTTGTGACACTACTAGTCAGCAAAGTCGATGGCAAACTATTAAATATATGTGGAACCATGTAGCTTCTATTTCTTTCCCCAAAGTAGTTCTGACAACTGGGTTTTTCGAACACGTTGGTATTTGTTCGCCCCGGGCGTGTCTTGTATACCTTGAACTCGTCACTACAATATTGCTCCGTTGCTAAAAGCAGCTTTACGTACTCGTGTACTGGGAGCATTTTACATTCGACAAACAACTGTTCGTAATCAGTACTCTTGCAGCGACGCTTAGTATTATCATCTACCAATAGTTCACAGTTCAGCCGTCCGCTGACGCCGCCAATAAGGGTCCGCAGTGTTCTACCTTCGGGATACGCACTAAACCACCTATTTAGCGGCCCCGAGATTCCACATTCCTCCATAGCTTGAAGCAGCTGGTTGTGTTACAAAGTGTCAAAAGCTTTTCGGAAGTCTATGTGCACTACCACCACCTGCTTCCGCTGATCTAGACTCATACTGACGTTATCAGCGAATCGTCCCAAAACTGTTGTTGTACTATGATCTCGTCGGAAACTATGCTGAGCGTCTGTTATAATGTTATACTTTTCCAAGAGCCTACTTAACTGATTGACTATATATTTTTCTACAATTTTCTAATGACAGACAGAAATGCTATAGGCCTGTAGTTACAATAATCATAAAATGATCCCTGCTTGTATATAGTTCTTATTAAAGCAGATTTGAGATTATGTGGGACCCCCTGTACATAAATTAATAAAATTTGAAATTACTGTGCTAAAAGTATTTTTTATATATTTAATTTCTTTTATTCTAATTGCGTCTACACCTGGAGACTTTTCACAGCTGAGGGCACATATAATTTTTTTTATATCACTGGGTTGAGCCTTTTGGAATCTCAAGGATATTTCACTACGTTAAAGTTAAACGTTAGGTAAACCAAGTCCGATGGTTGACTCCGATGTTTGTGATTTTAGATAATTATTTTTCTTCTTTGTAAAACATTTAACAAAGACGCAAATAAAGCCTTGTACCAATTACATCAAATTAAAATGAAAGCTTGTATCCTCTGTTAAAAAAATGGATAAATTTATCTGACGTAGTAATATAATCAATTATAAATAATTACCTTTTATGTTATAGGAGTATAATTAATTACTTCTTTTTAATATTCTTTTTGGTATGTAATACAAAAATTATTATAATACATATTAGTACTCCTTGAGCCCTACGCTACGTGGGTCTCAATGGTATGGCCATGCAGCTAGCCTCCGAGTGTAGTTAAGGAGCAAAAGCAGGAGTGCGTACCCAAAACTTCGAAACGAGAGCCTCGGGTGTCATTGGAACTAACGCTGATGATGATGACTCACAGAGTGGTATACTCCATATTGGCGATTATTCAGTCTTCATGTTATAACATAGATAACACCTTGAATGATACATCGGCATCAGTCAGTGTCATAGATCTTGTACCGTACAAGAATCTTGGCACGTCTTACACAACTACTTTGATGAATATACTGGCTGATAAATTCTCGCAAGTCTCGAGTACATAAATTTCTCGGTTAGGTTGCCAAGTCTGGATGTGCCATTACTCAAGTTCCATACCCCTTATATGTTAACCTTCCGAACTTACCTGAAACACTTACATTAATTATGTATGTCATAAACTTGATGGGAAAAGTTATTTGCCAGCTGAGATTTGAACTCAGGACCGTATTACGTTAAGGTGTTTTCTAATTGAGGTACTTAGAAAGGCCAGGCTATTGTATAAACTTTTGTTAGCAATAAACAATATAGCTTACTGTATGGTATTAAGAAACAACCATAGATATTTTACAAATAAAACAAGCTAATTATTACTATGGACTTTCAGAATGACCGATCTAAAGCAGCCCGGCGACTTTGATGAGGTCGTCCTTCCAGCTGGCCGTTGGGCGTCCTACACCACGTTTACGCGTACGCGGTCGCCATTCCAATTTGTTCTATAGGAGAGACCTATGTTCAACAGTAGACTAGGTGTGGCTGATATGATGATGATAAACTGTTACTACCTAAAACTAAACGTTCATTCAAGTGCCAATCCCGATAGTATTCAAAGTTTGCACTTTGAAGCTCGAAGTGTACTCTCCTTCAATCCTTTATTTATGAATTGGTTTATCTTGGTGTTTATTGACGAAGTGAAACCTCAAACTTCAAAAGGAAAGACTGTGTCATTGCCTCGTCCGTCAATCAGCAGCAATAAAGGTGAAGTTGGTTTGAGCTCTGAAGTTCAACGTTGCTTTATGTATATTTTATAGTCAAACCTCGACGCCGGTGCACCTAGGTTTGACTAGTCAATCCTCAGATTCTCCTTGACTTTTAATCAAAGCCCAAATAAATGAAAAAGATGACTTATTTCTGTATGGTTCTAAAAAATAACCATTTTCAATCCGGCTACTTGTTGAACCGTCGCATTATAAAACAGCCCTGATTTCCGATTTCGGGGTTAGCCCGAAGGCTTTGGTCAAACGTAGGTATAAACCAGTCATTTCGCGAAGAGACTGCAGATCGACCTTTGACTATGACACAAATACCGATCTGAAACGTTACTTACTAAATATGTGAGTTCAACTGTCATTTTATACGCTACATTTCGACGTGATATTAACTCTGTAATCTTTGTCATTCAAAAGTTCACTTAATACAACTGTCTATTCTACAATTAATGCTCTGACTGTACCTAAATGTATTCAAGTTTGTTTTAGCACATTATAAGACTGTGGTTTTAGTAATAACACAAAATGCTACTTTTCTGATGTAGTTGTTTTGTGATGTAACAATACTTTAGCGTAAAGATCTTGCTTCTTGCCAAAATTTCTTGCCAAATTGCCAGGTCAACGGAAATTACCTAATCGGTTTTGATTTGATATAATTGGACGTATATTTTAATTGCGTTGACTTTTAAGACATAATATTTTCTTGGTTTCAAATGAGAAATTTTTGTATGTAACCTCTCGTAGGAGTAAAATTCCAAAAGTCCTTAAAGCTGTTAAAATGTCAAATTTGAATTTATTATATTCTTAAGGATTCTGTTTGAGTTTCATATAAGCTTTAAGTTAAGTTTTATTTTAACTAGTTGTAGTCAGCGGCGCCGCCCCCGTGCAATTCTGGTCCCGGCCCCGGTACCCATGGATAATTACTTATTCCAGAGAGAAAAAAGTAGTCTATGTCTTATTTCAGACTATAATCTCTATATCAATTACAGCCAGATTAAACATCTTCACGACATCCAAAAATCTTTATAAAATTTTACATTCATAAATAGTACTCATTTAATTTATACAATAAATATGTCTTCTTTAAATCTATAACGCTTACAAAATTATATCATTCTATGCGTGCAAATTTACTTCCAATAAATCCCGACCTTTATATAAATCCGAGCTCCAAATGTTGGCAATCCAAATTGAAACGTCAAATCGCCTAAATTAACGTTTCATATTGATGACGATGAACTGTCATCTGTTATATTCGATAAAAGTGTCAGGCAATCAAATAAATGTTCAGCTCAAAGGGTAGTTACCCTTAAATGACGACGGTGACAGTAAGCTGTCTACAGGCTGCCATACCCGATGAAGAGGTCAGGGTATCAAAGGTGTTTATTTGCCACAATTACTACTGCGTAAGTGAATTATACTGCAAAATCCTAAAAATTCAAGCTACTTTTTCACCGATGGTCAATAATAGAAAAAAATTATGATAATATATATTCTAATCTTGTTCCCAGAACCCATAGGAATCCACTCCAGTTATGAAATATAACCTATGTGTTATTCTCTGTTAATTAAACTACCCTTGTACCAAATTTCGGCACAATCAGTTCAGCCGTTTTTCCATAATTTAGTAAAAAACATTTTCACTTGTCCCATTAACAATATTAATATTTCAACAAGTATAAACTTCAGACACAACTTGTAACCGCTGTTATGAGGATGATGAGAAAATCTAATAACAGCTAATTTCGAAACCTCCCTAATATAGCAATTTATTACATAAGTCATTCACAAATCTCACAGAAGTTCTAAGAACAAGGCTCAATTCCAAAACGTTTTTGTCTCGACGAATCAAGATGTTATCGCGCTGACGAGAGTGCGGAACGGAAATGAATGGATCCGTCTTTACACAGAACTTTTCGGTTGAATCCTCGAGGATGTGACAGTCATATTAATGGCTATAATATCCACTTGATATTTGTCCTGTTGTGGGCTATAAAATGATTTTTTTTTTCTCGTGAAATTAACCGCAGAATAAGCGATGGTTATTGGCTTATAGAACCATTATTCTTTTTATGATAGTCTTTTATAGGATAAAACATCATTAATCTTTATAAAAGGTTTCACAAGTATTACCAGGATATCTTTCGTCCAGTTGTAATGTTCTGTTTTATTTTTATGCCGATATCAATTAGAATTAATAAGCGAAATTCTCTATCTATCCAATTCGGAAAGCGGCTACAGTATATCTTTAGAGAATGAACTTTCAGTTTGTATTCAATTATTTGAAAATTAACCATTGTCTTGCTAATCTCGGTTACATTCAAATCTTGCACTTGCCACTAACCTTGCATTTATGGGAGTAATCGCCGTCTGACCCCGAAAGAAATGCGTGCGCTAGAACCTTGTCCATTTATTAATACCGGCTTACAGATGAGGTTTTTATACACCCACCCAGACGTGGCCACCCCATTGCCACTTCACCTCGCTTATTCTGCGAGCTATGTCGGTTACTTTGGTTCTTTGCCGGATCACCTTGTTTCGAATTCGTTTATGGACTAGCCCTACCGTCAGTGGCCACGTTTCGCCACCGTAAGTCATAGCAGGTAGGACGCACTGGTCAAAGACCTTTATTTTCAGGCATTGCGATAGGGGAGAAGAGAAGACTCGACGTAGTTTGCGAAATGCTGCCCAGCTGAATCCTTCTGGCTAGTTCTTTCTGGAAGTTGTTTTTACCGAGCTGGATAACCTGGCCCAGGTATACATATTTTTGGACAACTTCGAGCGTCGCCCCTTCGATGGCAATCAGTCTCGGTGCGACACGTTCGTTGAACATGATCTTAGTTTTATACTTTAAGTTTACACCGAGGCCGATGCGTCGAGAAGCTCTATCTAGGCTGTACAGCATCTCGACCAGTTGTTCCAGCGACTCCGCAACCACGACGATGTCACCGGTGAACCGAAGGTGTGAGATATACTCACCGTTAATGTTGATACCCCGCCCAGTTGAATCCAGAATCTTGAAGACGTCCTCCAATGCATTGGTGAATAGTTTGGGGGATATAACATCCCCCTGCCTGACTCCACGCTGGAGGCTTATCGGTTTCATCTTCTGGTCTTGGAGCTGGACGGGCATTGTGGCAGTGTCAAATAGGCATCTCAGGACCTCGATGTATCGCCAATCAACACGACACCGCTGCAGGGCATCCAGAACTGCCCAGGTTTCGATGAAGTCGAAGGCTTTTTCGTAGTCCACAAACGCCATACACAGCGGCTGATTGTATTCTTGACTTTTTTCTACAATCTGCCGAACAGTATGGATGTGGTCCACGGTGCTATAGCCTTTTCGAAACCCGGCTTGCTCCGGTGGCTGAAACTCGTCGAGTTTACCCGCGAGGCGACTTGTGACGACTCTCGAGAACCACTTGTAGACGTGGCTCAGGAGTGAGATGGGCCTGTAGTTCTTATATATATATAGTAAATATTATGGTATATTATATTATATGGTACGTAAAAGCAGCCCCGCGTAGTTAGCTTAGCTTAAAGAGTACCTACAGCTAAGTTACATCTTGATTAAGTTCCAACTATGCAAAAGAAATATAAAGACCAATACAGTGCACTAGAAATTGATCAAGTTTTATATGTACGATTTGAACCTTGACCTGTAAAATTCGAACTAGATAGCCCGATGTGATATTACGTCCCAGAAATCATAATTACACAAAATCTTGGCCTACTTTATCCCTAACGTCTCCCTACCGTCACTCCTGCTTCCGTACATCACTTACTTATTTCCTGCTCACAACTTACGACATTACGGCCACACTTTATCTTAATGACCAAATCTGACAGCAAATATAAGTGGGTAGATCGATTTAAGATAATATCTGCTTAATGACTTTTGTTTCGGAAAGAAAAAATGTCACTGAATTCGGCTATTTGTTGGTTGATTCAATGATTGTAGCGAAGAAAATTTTAAGTTATATGCCGTCGAAAAGTTACGATAGCAGAATAGCTAAGGCATCGGCATCACTATTGTGAGCAGGTTACAACCACCCCGTGTTGACGAGAACATTATAGTCAAAGCAATTAAGCTAATTTCGATCTGATAGAGACCATAGTCCGGTCAATTACCAACTATGGCCAGCAATTGTCAGAAACAGTGATTGGACCTCTGTAAAACCTGTACGCTTTATAAAAATCATTTCAGGTGAGGATGATGATTTGGCCTGTTACAGATCACCTCAAGCAGGTTTTAGTTGATGTGCAACGGAAAAGGACGATGAATCTCAATTTGAAAATACCTTTTTTTTTAGGTTTATTACAGTCTGTTTTGGAGGTTTTATTTTATAAGAAAATTTAAACTCGACGAGTTCCAGCCACCAGAGCAAGCCGGGTTTCGAAAAGGGTATAGCAGCGTGGACCACATCCATACTGTTCGGCAGATTGTAGATAAAAGCTAAGAATACAATCAGCCGCTGTGTATGGCGTTTGTGGAAAATTTTAAATAACCATATTTGGTCGATGATGGCGGAGTGTGTAAATAATGCTGGTAGGTTTCGCTCTCTCCTCTCGAGAGGTTAGGTGGTCAGGCTCTCCACAAAAAAGTAAAGGTCGCCAGCAATAGTAGCTTAGTGAGCATTATGCTCCATGGGGAGACCACCTCTTCCAGTAATAGATTTGACATTGGAGACACCGTGTGGTTTTAAGTCAGTCCAACTTTAATTTCAACCGCGACCGTTTAAGATATCGGGAGACATACATTGGGTTTCCCTACTAAAAAAATTTATTAAGACACGTTTTTGATTCTAATATAGCTGAATATTTCTCGTGTCATATATTAGAAGGCTCATTAGCTGTAACCACTGCTACGTGAGGTCGTGGTTATTCG
This sequence comes from Eilema caniola, assembly GCA_949126895.1. Taxonomy (NCBI): domain Eukaryota; kingdom Metazoa; phylum Arthropoda; class Insecta; order Lepidoptera; family Erebidae; genus Eilema; species Eilema caniola. The sequence goes on along the minus strand of OX421460.1, from coordinate 4,679,652 downwards.
GGATGGAAAAGTTGACGGGCTTGCGGTGGCAGCTTGACGTGTACAAGCCGCCAAATGTCAGTAGGTTTGTATCTGATTAAAAGTACTTATTTTGTTAAAGCTATCTCAATTGACGCTACCAACCTCCCGTTAAGCCAGCAGTATTATTATTTCATTTCAAGAACTTTGACCTTTTTCGAGTATTTTTACAATATGTCGTAAGTTATTTAATTATGCTCATAATGTAGATATTAGAATTCATTCATTTTCAAGATACAATCTGTTCTCAAATAGGATCTTAAGTATCAGAGGCGTATTACCATAATCAGTATAGCCTCTAATAATGTACTTTTGTACATTCACTAAAAAAGCAACTAAAATATAAATAAATCTTTTAAAAGGAAAACAATTTTAATTGTTAGTCCTTTTTATAAATTACCTTTTCTGGTGGACCGCACAAAGTTTTACCATCTAATATTTTCATAATGGTTTGTTTACTTTGATAATAATTTCCGTCGACTTAATTTATAGGTATGTTTACAGAGTCAGTATTATGTTGTTAGCGTTTGAATTTATACGATTCCAACTTGACCAATTTACGACAGTTTAACTTAATCTGAGGCTCGCGGTGTTTGTTGTTGATGCTGGTGTACGGGAGATATAGGAGTGTGGCAATTAGCCCTTACTAGAAATAGTAGTTAAAAAAAATATCAACCTTAAATTAAAAGTTATAATTGGAAAAAAAACATAGATACATGACATGCCATAACGCAGGCCATGGATCATACAAAATATGTGTAATGTGAATGAACGCTGCACACCACCGGCGACATGCTGCAGAATGAAAGAAACTTTAATGTTCCATAGAAGGCGTACTAGAGTTTTATAATAGAAAGCACATAACACGATCACAAAGCCACACTACAGTAAATATAGTACCAGTCTTTTATCTTAACCGCTAAGATCCTATTCGAAATTGACAAGACAAAAAGCCTCAACCACGACATACTCCTGACTCATTCTTATATTATCTACGTAATAAATCGGATAGCTGGTACAATAACTAGCAAAGTTGGCCATCCGCCAAACCGGTACAGCAAGCCATTGCTCGCTCATTTTACTGCTTTGTAGCTCAATAACATTGGATTTAGGACCTACAGCTACATACCGATAGTTTGTTCTACTAATTTATTTGAAAGAGGTCTTTATCAGAATATCTAGAGAAGTACAGTCATCCAAAGAAGTTACTGAACACTAACTTTACAAACGATCTTTTGATTGAAATAAATTAATCATTCGATAGCTTAGTGGCAGAGGAATCTACCTACGCCTAGTACAAGTAATTTAACTTAATTGGAGAGGAGATGCTGTTAATTTGATAAGTTTTTTTACCGCTAAGATCCTCTAAGAGACGTAGGAGGCAAACGAGCAGACGGATCGCCTGATGGTATGCGATCACCGCCGCCCATGGACACCTGTGTTTCAGGTGTCCATGGGGTTGTGAGGGTTCTAGGTGCGTTGCCGGCATTTAAGGTGGGAGTACGCCCTCTTCTTGAAGGTTTGAAGGTCGTATCGGTCCGGAAACACCGCAGGCAACAGTTCATTCCACAGTTTAGCTGTGCGAGGCAGGAAGTTTCTGGAGAAAAGAACAGTTGAGGACTGCCAACCATCCAAGTGGTGAGGATGAAAATGTTGTCGTGTAGGGCGATGGCGGAAAGATGCGGCAGGGATTAATACAAACAATTCCTCAGAGCACTCCCCGTTGTACATGCAATAGAAAATGCAGAACGAAGCTACATCTCTACGCAGCGCCAAGGGGTCAAGTCGATCCGAAATACGGCAGTCGACAATTCGAGTCGCTCGTCGTTGGATACGGTTCAGAGGGGCAAACTGGTACTGAGGTGCCCCTGCCCATAGATGACAACAGTATTCCATGTGAGGGCGAACCTGTGCCTTATAGAGCTGAAGGCGGTGGGCCGGTGTGAAATACTGTCTCGATCTGTTGAGCACACCGAGCTTCTTTGAGGCTAATTTGGCCTTACCCTCTAAATAGCCGCGAAACTGGACTTCGCTCGAGATGTCGACGCCAAGTATTCCTAGACAAGCTGTGGCAGTCAGGGAAGTGCTAACAAAACGTGTTGACACGACAAAGTCTAGCTTTTTTGCCGTAAACGTGCAAACTTGTGTCTTGGTAGGGTTAAATCGGACTAGGTTCAGTCGACCCCATTCAGATACTTCTTTTAAGGAAGTCTTAATTTCGGACACAAGATTGTTTCGGCTCTCGATGACGTTTTCCCGAGAGATATTGGTGCAGCCGGAGTAACTAATACGCAATGATGGCGACTGTACACGAAATAGAAATTTGGCCCAAGTTCTATTTTAGCGAAGGTCGTCGTCCGCAATCCTTCGCTGATCAACGTCCTTATACGCATTGACCAAACGTAACATGGACGACCAATCACGCCCGTTCGTATGTACGTCACATTTAGGATGGTTTCTTTTGGCAAATGTGGCCTATAGTTGGAATGGTAATGTTTTTAAAGCTACGGGCTACGTGCATTTTACAGCCCGCTCCTGCACTCTTCCTCTTCAACTTCTTCCCCCCTTCTCCTGACCCCAACCACAAGAGGACCGAAACAAAGCCTGCCGAAGAGTCTCGTCCATTAATCAGCAGGTATTGTGCCTAGTAGATGAGGTGGACCATGGGCCCCGAAGATACTCATCCTGGTTTGATTCCATAAAATAAATCAAATTTCAACGATTCGTCTTGATAGTAATTACATTGGTGTTTAATATAATCAAGCAGATTACAAACTCGCTAACAAGAACAACCAGCTCCTAAACTATTGAAGGGAGCTCAATAAAGCTATTAACGATAATAACTTTGATCGGCGTTTACTTCACAACTAGTTTACGCCTCACTAAAAAGTATAATCGATATTGACGGAGGAACAGGGCGGAACATTGATACGGGATAATTACCAGCTGTCCTGTGCGGAAAGGTCCAGGTTATATTCTGGAACTCGCCTTGGAACCTAAGGTCTGCTCACTCCTCCCCGTTTGACTTTTAGTGGAGCTTGACACATATTTAGTTATTGTGGCACTACATTACCATCTCCCACTCACTAATATATAATTTTATTTATGGATTTGGTTATTCAGTTTAGTTTTTACGCGTTTCGCCCTTTAAATAAATGTCCTTATTCGCCCCAGATTTGATTAATTTGCCTCAGAAATAATTTCAAAGATTTCTTTACTATTTTATTCTTGTTTGTACTATTGACTGATTTATTTCAACATAAAATCGTCTGTAAACCTACTCCTGTAATAAATAATATTCAAACAACACATTAGGCGAACGTTTAGAAAAAGCCTGTCGCGTCGATCCTCGGGGACGGAGTAGGAAGTACAGTAAAGTGGTTTACGAACATACAGCTTGGCGGTAAACAGTTTAGTCTACATAATCTTACGACCCCAGAGACGTCTCTTGAGTATTACCGAGTATGCGAAAAGCATACAATTTGAATACACACACATTAGACATTTGAGCACCTCTATTGATTGAATATGTAAGTGAGATTTAGATTCAGTGTCTAAATCACTTACTTATCTGTTATCACTTGGGGTAAAAATTTGATAGCACAAATTTGTCACAAATTTCGGCCGGATGGATACCACCGTCTACGATTGCGAAAAACCGTCCATAGTAATCCAATCTCGGTTGGATTGCGTTCAGGGGTCAGCAAGTGCATAGCCGAGCAGAGGGGAGTGTAAGCGGGGCGTGAAACTGCATCTGATGGGGCCGTCAAGCTGAGTGCCATCATTGTTAACATGGTACGTGTATGTAATGGTGACCCTCTTTCTTGAGACTTTGCTTTCAGCTTACCATCAGGCGAGGTGAAGTTAAATTGACGTGTCCTATATATTTTTTTTTATCTTGGCAACCGTTACATCTTGGGCAGTCGAGGCTCTGGTGCAGATTTTCTCTCGGTGTTAGGTCAGATAGCAGTCGCTTTTATAAAGAGCAAAAGAAAGAAAAAGTTAGTGAGCGGACCTCAGCGGGAATATACCACGCGACATCTAACAGTAGTAGGTTTTCAGCTGCACCACAGAGACGGAAACATGTATATTGTGCTGGCAAAATTATGCGTTCGAATCTACTTAATTATGTCATAAAGCACCTCGATAGTATCGACATCGATGACTGCGATATGTACGAGGTTGTTATATCGCCCGTGAATGCATTAATGCTGCCATAGGCATCATTGGTATTAAAGCGAAGCAATATTATTTTGTGATGTCACATTAACAGCCCATAACAGTCAACTGTTGAATGTTAGTCTGTCTAAAGGAGGTCGTAACTTCTACCACCAACAGTTTATAGACCAATTGGGAGCTCCCTATAAGGTAGGGACAATATCGCTGAATGAATGTATCTTGAATAGTTTATGCTCAACGCTAGACCGTATTAAAATAGAATGACCACATATTACAAGTATTATAACAATTTATTGAAATAAAATTATTTTTACGGTAAAATACCGAAGTTCAAAATCCTGAAGTTTAAAATGTTATGAACATCGGTATCATAAAGTTTGGGATTTTATTAATTATTATTATTTTTAAAGAATAAAACTTTTTTAAAAGTCAGTTTAAATACTAAAATGACACGTAATATTTTTCGATGACCTGTGATGATTTTAAACACTCAAACAAATAAAACAAATATTATTTACATTAACAACTGCATTTCTATTGACTGTACTTGCCTGTAAAAAAGACTAAGGGGATCAGACCGGAATGACACAGTTTACGGTGGATCAATCGGGAATTAAAACATAATAACACTCGGCAGGGGATCCAACCGGAATAACAATAAATAAAATATTGTGGATGATGTCGAGAAACATTATGCACAAGATTTTGACCAATATTTACAATGTGACCGATGTACCGATTTTTTTATGTACTTCTTCTTCATCCTTGCATTAATCCCAGTCGCATCCTAAGTTATCAGCTTGGAGTCTGGGGTCCGCTTTTACCAGTCCAACTGCGGATTTGGCTGAACTTCGACATTTTCCGTGAAACGATTACCATCTGACCTCCACAACCCAACGGTGATATCGAAGCATTACAGTTAGACCAGTTGTTGGACTTTTTGAGGGTTTCAACTACCCGTAACGACTGCCATAGATGTTTGTATAGCAGCCGGGCTTAACGTGCTCTCCGAGGCACGACCAGAACAATGCAAATACCCATATTCATGCATACAAATATTTGTACTGAGTGGGGATCGAACCCGCGCCTCCTGCGCAGCGGCCGCATTCACTACCGCTACACCACGGAAGCTGTTAAATGTACTGGCGCTTCATAAACTATAAAAGTTTGGCATCGATTGAGTTCAAATTTTGACACAAGATATATCATGTCCAGATTTGCTTCATGGTTCAGAGATCTTTTTTGTATTGGTAGATAACGCCGCAATGGGGTTATAGGGATTTTTTTCGAATTAATTCCCGTAGCAAGCCGGAACTTGGGCTGCTAGTACGTTTATTTTTTTTTAATAATATATCGCTAGTAATTCACTAAATTTGCAACTCGTAACAAATCACATGTGCTTGTAATCAAGAACTAATATAGAATATACTGCTTCCGAGCTGTCTGGCCGTGGTCTATGTGAAACTTGCGTTCCAGACGTTTCGTCGATCACTGCGGTTGACATCTTCAGTGACGCAGGTCCGGGCGACGACGACTTCGGAGACCTTGCCTCTTCGGCGGCATCAGTCGCAACTCAGCCGCAGTATATTCTACATGCAACGCCGGCCGTGAAAGCCTGAAGAAGAACTAATATAGATCAATAACTCAGTCGATGTTTTTTGTACGCTGATTTTATTATGGTTATGGTATTTAAAAAAACTTCAAAATGTCACTGTTGTTGCTTTACTACCATAACATTAAAAATGCCATAGTTAATTATCACCATGTTTAAATAAAAATATCAAACCATTACCTGTCTCTTACCCTCCTATGGTAGAAGTGAGACGAGAATATTTAATTTTCGTAACAAATAGGTCAGCCGCGTAGGTTTAAGAGGTCCTTTGTTATATTGATTGATGAGGATGAATGCCAATTTGCATGGGTCAGTTATGTAAGCTACTTCAATTTGTAACAAAATCAATACTGTCATAGTTTAAAAAGTAGAACGAGCTTAGTACAGTAAAGTGTCGTATGTGGCGTTGTGTTAGAGCATTTCATTAGTAAATCAGGGGTCGTGGGCTCAATGCTAATATTTGACCTAAGACCTTGAGGGCTAAATCTTAGCTAGATAGACAACTCTTCTACTTTTAACGCTGGACCAGTTGTCACCATAACATTGCATTAACAAGCAGTGCCACATATACACACATAGCTAACAATTTTCTTATTATTATTTTATTCTTTGGTATTCAATAAAGAGATTTTTTATACCATTGAGGTGGCAGACAAGCATACGGCCCACCTGATGGAAAGTGGTTGCCGTGGCCTATGGACGTGTGCAACAGCTGCCGACCCTGTAAACACAGAGAGTTTCTGTGCCGTCAGCATAGAAGACAAAGCAGGAATAGCCGTTGGTCTTCCCGCTGACAACACGAAATTCTACAGTGAGCTCTGGCTACCCTACTCACCGCCGGAAACACAACACGAGGTTATTATGACCGCGGTATTCTGTAGGACGGAGGTACTTCCCCAGTCGGACTTCTCAATTGGACGGAAATACCGTCGTGTCCGACAGATACACTACCACTTCTACTGCTATACTTAATAACATCCATGGATAATATTTGAAAAAATAAAAAGAAACATAAAAAAAAAACAGGCGGCTTAAACTCTAAGATTATACTCCCGAACTACATGATTCTCTACGGAAGTACACTGGCAAGTAGGTCAAATTGGATTTTACTACCTACACCGGGACTGGCAAAGCTACATGAAACCTTGTAAATAAAAAGTAGAGATGAGAAAATTCTGTAGAAGATGTTTTCGTAGATGATGGGAAAGATTTAATTGATGAATAGAAATCGATCTAACTCAAGAGTTTTATGTCAATCAAATCAAGGACTTTTTAAAGAAAAGAGGGAATTCGACGTGGAAAACAATTGTGAAAGTAGAAGAAGCGTATTGTAAAGGTGTATTTAAAATCGTTGTAAATGAACAAATGCTACGTTTGCCTAGCCCAATGAGAAAGAAACATAACAACAATATGTACGTTTGATATTTTACGGACCCGGAAGAATAGCGTTTGTGGAAGCCCAAACTAGTGGCTTTAAAACAGTATACCATTCACCGCCAACAGTCGATACGTGGTAAAAAGTTTCTATACAATCTCACACCGCAGCAAGTGGCAACAAAGATCCACTGCTTTAGTACAAAAATAATATCATTGAAATCAAATAACGGGCAAAAGAAATATCACAAAATATACATATAAGGAGCGATATATACCGAAGAATCGAGAACGTTTTTCAAAGCCGCTCCCAAATTCTAATACCTTATACAGAAAAGCTAAAAACAAGTGAATGTGATAAGCGAGCAAGTGCCACATGGCTCCAACGCTAAAGCCAAATATAATAGCTTCAAAGTGAGCTAGCTATATGTGATTCTAATACACTGTAACTTCTAAACGTACGAAATCCCATCTTTCTCAACATATGGCAACCGGCTGTAGATTTTATTAATATTTTCCGAAGAGAACCTGTAGACCTACTATGGAACTTACGTTCGAAGTGACAGACCAAAGTTATAGGCAATAGGTACCGTGAAACGTATTTATCTCGCAATTGGGCCCGAAGACGCCACGTAAAATATAAATTCTATCGTCGTAAACTCTACTGAAAGAAATCCATAGTAACTTCTTGGTCTGGATTTTCGTATAACTTGATATTAAATATTTACCCGTAGTTTCAACCGCGTGAGACATTGATGACATGACGATAATAGCCTATGTGCTATTCCAGACTATAATCTATCTCTTTTTAAATTTTCGTCCAAATTGGTTTAGTAGTTTTTGCGTCAAAGAGTAAGAAATACTTATATTTATCCTTCCTCACAAACATTTATATTTATAAAACTAGCTGACCCGGTAAACGATGTTCTGCGGGCCCGAAGTTTTGGACATACATTTCATGGTAGACCCCATGATCCCGCGAGGCGTAAGCAGCTTAAGTTTAAGCCGGGGTTGCGTCACAAGTGAAGGGGCAAGTCAACATCTTATTTGTATTATTTACAAGCGAGGCCGGCCCAACACTTCTTGAGATTTAAATGAAAAACAAAATAAATACGTAAATTATTCATAGAATAATGTAAAGCCTACTATGGAACTTAGGATTAGATAGATAGGATCCTCTAAAAAAAGTAGTATGCCAAAATTATTCATGTAGAAAAGAGCACATGGTTCTTAAGACAGTTCGGACAGTATGGTTTCGGATTTCCACCATTATCATTCTGCTGTTCCGATTTGTTCTTTAATGCAACAAAATGATCATTAAAAAAAACTGAGTCGGTTTAGGTACATAAAAAATGTTTTAATGAATTATTTTTACAAAGCCAGTGCTTCTTCAGACATTTTCCTTGAAACTACTATGGTTTTGGAACTCCCCATATTGTCTCTACTCACAAAAACACTGTATTGTAGGTACTTTGCTCAGGTCGGGAGTCTCACACAATCACTGGTACACATAAGCACAAACTCATGCCAAGAAACCGAGGAGTCAATCAAATTTACGACGGTACTTCGTCGAGAGTCGAAAACCAATGCAAAGATAAAAATTCGCACAAGTCTCGTTTCCCTCGACAGATGTTCGGTGTTATTCCAACGTAACGATGTTTGCACACGTCGCAATACCCTCTTACCTCCGTGATACGTTTTGATATCTTACTATTAGCACAAACGGCTACATATTCAGAGACATTAAAAACACTTGGAAAGCGTTCTTATGGAACAGGGTTTCTCAAACTTAGCTCAACAACCCCTTTTACATTTTCAAGACCGCGAACCCGTCGCATCGAGTTTTTTTCTTTAAGGTTACGGAAATTCTTCAAAACAAAGAGTGTTGATAGTGCGTCCTGCCCCGTAATGCCTTACAATTTGAAAAGTAGACACTGTCGATGGGGCTAGTACACAAATTGAAAGTCGTTCAGCGGGCAATTGGGCATTGCTTGATTTTAATTTGTTAGAGTTTCTTCGAAGGATTTAGCAAGTAAGTTCGTAAAGGGAATTAATTAAGTAATACGAATCAGTAATGGGCTCATTCCCACGACCCCCTTTGCTCAACCAGATGGACTGACGATCTGAAAAAGTAACAGGGATCAAAGTGACTGGGTTCGGAACGGGATTGTGTATAATGACTTTAGTCGACCGAGGATGACACATATTAGAAGAAGCCTATGTGCAATAATGCCCTGCAATTTAATGTCCCTGATTTTATATTGCCATCAGAATATCCCAAACGGTATGCGCACCCCACTTTCAGACACTCTACTCTGGGAAATAAAGTACCAACAGACTCTAGACTATTGTCATTTAAAAGTAGAACGTTGAGCATTTACTGCAGGCATTCACAGTCCGTAATAAAGCCATTTTAGTTCAAATCACCTCTTTCAATTTTATATGAGACGCTTTGTGAAGATTCTGCTTCAAATAGTTAAACCTAAGAAAGGTTTGTTGCTCTCAATAGTGGTTGTGATTAAGACCGTAGACGCGTACGTGCTGTAAACACGTAACAGACAACAAGTACTTCAGTTTTAACTTTTAATTAGGCCATTTGATTTGAACGCTAACAAGATAAACTATTATTATGAACAAACTGTATCCGCATAATTGGAGCTTAATTGGGTAAGTTAACGAGGGTATGTCCTTAGGCCCTCCTAGTGGTTTATAGAGCTTTACTTTCGATGGGTAAAGAGGTTATATGGCTTATGTGACTGATCTATTTTTGGACCTGAGTCGAAATTGATTATTATTAGAATCCTAGTAATATTATTAATATGAAGTTTTGTAAACACATTTCTATATTTGAATGTTTGTAAACTACCCTTTAATGCGTGAACCGTTGGTCGTGAATGAATTAAAATTGGCAACGAGATAGACTATTTATTGAATTAGCAGTTTGGAAGTTGAAGAAGACTTTCCCTTAGCTCCGTTATCCTTCCTCTAGATTTGACTTCAAAGTGGCATGACCACGGACGTCTAGACGTACTTCCTTTATCTTCAGAGATACAATTAAGTCTTTTCTAGGGTATAAATTCTAATCCTAGTAGTATTATAAACGCAAAAGGATGTGAGCATGGATGGATGGACGAATGGATGTTTGTTACTCTTTCACGTAAAAACTAATGAATGGATTTCAATGAAATTTAACATTAATATAGCTTATACATCAGAATAATACATAGGCTACAATTTAAAACGATAACCGATATTAAAACGATAACCGATTTTCACGCGGGCGGAGCCGCGGGAAAGAACTCGTAGTACAAATACAAACACAGTAATGTGAAATACAAATACTTTCATATATTTTAGGACTTGATCCCGCCACCATGATGATGCACACGAAATTTAACAAGACGCAGATATATACTGGAGAGACACACTTACAGACCATTGCCACCAAATTGACGGTTCCAAGCTCGTTACCGTGTCCCTATTACACCCATTGTATCTTTTGGCAAATAATACTCGAACATCGACGTCTCGAAAAATAATTTTGGCAAAAGATTGTCCCACTAAAGCCACGAGATTATCTGTTCAGTGCCATAAAAGTGTTTTTAATTCTATTGTAGTTGACTATTGTGGTGGTTTTGATACTTGAAATATATTTTGTGTGACGAAATTTAATGTTTTCGTTTACGTAAACGCTGAAGAATTTAATATCTTCTTATAGTGATGAGTATGTCGAACTCTAACCGACGTAAATCGCACGGTATTTCATCAGGTCGGAATCTGATTTGTTCAAGAAAAGATACCCCAGCGACCCCGAATGGTCTTGGCCACCAATCCAACACAATGGGGATAAAAATTAAATGTCCAACCCCGATATGGGCCTAAGACCCATCAAACTATACAGTTAGATAAACTCTGTGTATTTTGGGTCTAGGTGACTCTGTGTAAAATTTCTACCGCTGTTAGTGTATAATTTTATAGAAACAACAAACTTTTTCTAAATATAGGTATCAGTTTTTTTAAACAATTTCAACAACAAGATAGTTCTGTTCAACAATGAAACAATATTTAAAAACTTTCAAAAACCCGTTTTCTTAAAGGAAAACAAAATAATAAAACAATTGTATAGGAGAATTTGGATTGCTTCAGGAGCAGCTCGGTGGCTTAGTGGTCAGAGCATTCCCCCTGTGAAGGAAAGATCGCGGGTTTAGTCCAGCCTGAGCGATACACTTTTTCCTATCTTAATCGATTTAAAAAGTTAGCATACTAATTGCTTCAAAATTTAATTCAATTGTTTGGGCGGAGTCATCTAAAAACATTGTTTCCGATAGTTCGTACAAAAAAACTAACATCTAACACATTATTATATTATAATAAAACGTCTAGTAGCTGTGATAGAGTTAAATAAAATTTGCGGCGAATAATACGATGCGGATTCCCGAACAAATATTTACATGATCCTTAGATGTTTGCACGAGAAGTTTTTTGTATCTATGAATATTTTATGTTTGGCGAGCACCCCAAGTACGGCAGAGCCAATAGTCCGATGTTACCTCTGAATCTATGCAAACCAATTTGCTATTGGTATGTCGAATATCCTTGACATTCATCTATGTGTGTGTGTTGGAAAGAAGGAAAAATCCCTATTGGAAGTGGTAACAAAATCATGTACAATGTACTTTTATAAATTGTGTTTGTTTACTAACAACAAATATTATTTTCTTTCTTTCTTTCTTTCTTTCTTTCTTTCTTTCTTTCTTTCTTTCTTTCTTTCTTTCTTTGTAAGCCTGCGTCGGATTAAGGATTCAATGATTAGAATAAGAAATAGTTACAATTTTATAACTTTTTTTACCTAACCTAAAATATAGGAATATGTAAGGTTAGGTAAAAAAGGTAACAAATGCATAGTTTTATGCCAGGAGGCATGAACCTATGCATTTGTTACTACCTACTTAACCGAATAGTAATACAAACGCGTTTCATTACGTACAATCTTGGGAAGAACAAAATATAGACCTAGGCATGTAGACAAGAAAAACAATCTTCTTGGTGTATGAAACAGTTACAATTTCATAACAGTTACACACAGTTACATGTAATGTACCGTATTTCGTGCGAATAAATTATCATTCATTCATTCATTCATTCATTCATTCATTCATTCAACTTTTTTTTACCTAACCTAACATATAGGAATATGTAAGGTTAGGTAAAAAAGGTAACAAATGCATAGTTTTATGCCAGGAGGCATGAACCTATGCATTTGTTACTACCTACTTAACCGAATAGTAATACAAACGCGTTTCATTACGTACAATCTAGGGAATAACAAAATATAGACCTAGGCATGTAGACAAGAAAAACAATCTTCTTGGTGTACTTTTTTAATTTGCTTTGCACACGCCCGTTTGTCATTTTCACGCTGAGGTGGGATGAGTAGTCACGTGTTGCACTCATGCAAAGATTATCAACGTGCTCGTTTGAATCCCTTGCTGCACTTGTGATTCTATTTTTGAACCCTTCGCTTGCGCGGTCTCTCTCTCAAGTGTGACCAGATTCGCATGATGATGAGCCTAGTTTATTCTGGTAATTTTGTTATATTAGATATCGTTTTTTTTTTTTCAAAATAGATTTTTCGTATCACCGCCAGGATACTTGTCCCTTCTCATACTTTTATTAGTAGGTATCAATCATTATTGGTTATTGCCGACGACAAGACAATCTTTACATTGGAAATTTAATTAATTGGTACGGTACAACGGCTTTGTAATACACGTTCAATTAATTAATTATTTGTAATAATATTATTGTTGATATTCTGTGTTCTGCGTACCTTACTGTGAAGCAAATAAAACTTGCGATGTCACGTTGTTCTGTCCACTACCCACAATTCAGTTCGATCTGAAAAGAAAAAACAATAGAATTAGGTATGCTTTTTACAAGCTGTTTATTCGTAATTTAATTCAGTCTGCATCAGCGCGAATGTCAATATTATGAATCATTTTTATTCAGTTGTATAATTTCATCATGGTTAAGATGGTGTAGATCTGATATCCTGTCTAAAAATTAAAATTGGGAATGTATAACATCAGATTTTAAATGTTAGCTGGTTTTGGCACCCAAGCACTCTAGTGCTACATGATATAACTAAAATTGAAAATAAAATATTTAAGACAAACCTGTTATAAACAAGTTTTTATTGAAAAATCTGTTGTGCTGGTTTTAAAATAACTATATATCTTTTGTATCGTATTTTTCTTTCACTTTTCTTTTATCAAGTATTTTGCATACATTACTCAAAACCAATAAAGTTTACGACAGTTGACAGATAAATTACTTACGACCTGATTTGTGAGTTTGCCATTATATATCAGATGATGGTGGTGCGTGTTTCAAGTCACGTGATATGCAGATTTATATTTAGGGTTCCCCACCCTGGGTAAAAACGAACAGAAACCTTATTATTAAGACTTCGCTGTCTATATTCAGTCTGTCTGTCAGCAGTACCAGGTATCTAATTGACCGTGTTAGCTAGGCTATTGAAATTTTCACAAATGATGTATATCTGTTGCCGCTAGAACAAAAAATACTACAAACAAAATGGTAACTAACCATTCGTGCGTGAGTCCGAAGGTCTACTTTACATATATTGAGAACACTTGTACTTTTTCCACAGTATTTATTATTGAACCTGACCGGTTCCGCCTTACGGTATTTTCAATGGTTTATAAAAAACATCAATGTAAACTTTTGAAAATGCCGTAAGGCGAAACCGGTCAGGTTCTTTAATAAATACTGTGGAAAAAGTACAAGTGTTCTCAAAATGTGTAACAACAAATTCTACCAAGTGCCATCACTCCACAGTATAAATAACCTACTCTTCATGCTATAGAAATGCCGTCGCGGATCCGTGCAGGCCGCCAATACAAGTTATTGAAATGAAACCGGTCAGGTAAAAATAAAAATAAACTTTGGAAAAGTACTAGTAAAGTTATTAGTCCAATGTGCAGGAGATTCCACCAAGTGCCATCAATCTCCAGTATAAACAATAAGTTATTGCACTTGACTACGGGTACACTGCGCCTATAATTGGTCGCTCCTTGCGTTGCGTTGTCATTTATGCAATATCATATAAAATATTCGAACCTCAGGTAATATTAGGCCTACATTGAACGACTACGTAATAGGAGTAGGTAACATTGTCTTGCAAGAAATGGATCTTTGTTCGCTGTGCAAATTTGTATTGGATAACGATGTGTGCGCGGTGAAGGTGTTTGAGTACCTAATGGAATTTATGACATTTTCGTGTTACACGAACTCCATAACGCGAAACATATGAAACGTTTTTATGTATTCACACCAGAATATACCTTCGTTTTCAGCCCCACGTAATAGGTGTGTTATTTATTTATGTGAGCAATATTTACAAACAGAATTCCTGATACTATTCCTATACCTACCCAAGACTTTTATATATATATTCTTGTTGTATGAAATCTAAAAAAATTGGTATCTCAAAATACGCTATTGATGAACCAATAGTTTCGTGAAACGTTTGAAATCGGAAATAAGGTTGTCACTGTCAAATACATACTGTTTAATTGCAAATTAAAGACAATTTAGTATTAACTTACAATACTGAAGGGATTGTGGGGGTATCTTTTCAGTTTACGAAATTGTTGGTTAACTATACTTGACCAGTAATGATGTGCAAAGATCCCGTATTCCCGCCTCAGCCCCAAGTCGCTACAAAATTTCATTCTAAACCGCCTGTCTAAAAGTAGTCTTCTCTTGCCGAACAACAGTAACCATTTTCAATAACTGATAAATCGTTCACTTACAATTTCAAAAACAGAACTCTGTATTTTATTTGTCCCAAACAATAACAATCGTACCAACACACTTTATCGAGGAAAATGAAAAATCTTTCAAACTATGTTGTTTGTTGAATTGAACGTAGATACGATATGCTGACAATATTTTTTTTCTATGCCACAGTGATATATAATGGAAGCATGTCATCCATCACGGTCGCAACAGACTGCGCTATGCAGACAGATTGACATAACCCTCTCAATCACTTGATTTATTCTCTGCGGCTGCTGCTCAATTTGACATGAACAAACCTTGCGGTTAATAGTGTTGGACGCAATTATACAACTTAACCTAATTTATGTTATATAATGCGATAGATGGCCTTCGATTGAGCAAATAGTTATGTAAATATATCTATACATCGTGATTTTCTTACGTCGTTTAAATAAAATATAAATCAATAGATAATTGATTCGGCCAATTAAAAAAGGATATCAAGTATTTTCACAGAATCAATATTGTGGTATGGTAGAAGATAGAAAAATGGATGCTTCTTTCTTTCCACGTCTTTATACCATATAAAGGAAAGAAAGAAGATAGATGAAACAGATTTGAATGGGTAACTCGATAACCTCGACCTTGACGTACGTCTGTTAATCAAATCGAAGATATTTTAAAGAATAACCTGTTCAAGAGTACCTGCAACCAGTATGAAAAGAATTTATTAACGTAAAATACACATGTCCATAGGCCACGGTACCCGAGGAGGGCCAGACCGAGAGGGATGGCCCTGGGCCAGCCGGGGTGCGAGAGATATGTCGCATGACAACCTCACCTTCGGCCTAGCACTACGACCCAGAGACGGCGTGCGGTTTAGTCGGTTCGAGTCCGACATAACCTCCCCTTCCGGCTCCGGAGGGGTGTGTATACGTGGGGATTTGCCGCACGTAAAACGAAAGGCCACGGTAACCACTTTTTATCAGGTGGCCGTGTGCTTGTCTGCAACCATAGCGGTATAAAAATGTAAGGCATATGGCATATTACACGGCCAGTTAAACAGTAAATATGACGTAATTGACACGCAAAAATTTATATTATACAGCATTTAGCACTTACTGTGGCATGCTGTGTCATAAAATATTAAGCTTAGAATATTTCACATCACAGCACATATCACCATAAAGGTAAGTACACAACTCAAATTCAAATTGACTTTACGACTTCACAAGCGGTAGTCCCTCAATAAACGAATACGTGTACGTACACAAGGCTTTATGTCTGTTACAAATACTAATCGGATCCACGTCAGATAAAGCTGGGGACAGGCAGGTGTAAACTCAAACAAGGCAGTTAACACATTGCCTTTATGGCTAATTTAACTAAAGGACCTTTTAGAAATTGATGTGTGTACGAATTAAACTTTTGGCGTTAGCATATATAATAATTTTGGCTATTTTCGAACTATGAATGCTGCATCGTTGAGTAACTGCGACTTGGGCTGTAACTCGCCTTTGTCAGATGAACATGACACGCATTTTCCTCACAAATAGTAGATTAAAAAAATCATTATGTCATCTGGATGATTAGCAATCTATGCATGTGTGTTCATATTCCTTCAGGTGGGCCGTGCGCTTGTCTTCCACCTAAGTGGTATAAAAAGAAACCTAAGCATAATTATGGTACTTGTTTGTGAATTACGAATTCTAACGCGAGGTATTGGGTGTTTTTATTATTGACACTGATACCGACGACGCTTGGATTGCTTTTCATCAGTAATGGTTACGGAGAGACTATCCATCTCCCAATGACCATTTACAAACATTTAAAAGCAATGCAACCTCAAAAAAAGCAAAATGACAATTATAACAAAAATACACAGTTTTACTAATAAAAGTGTGAAAAATAAATAAAATATCTGCACAAGAGCCACATTCTATAAACCGGTATAAGCCGTTTAGGCTCCAATATCCAAGCCGGCAAAGTAAACCAAACTACAATGGATCACACGTGGAAGAAAATATATTTACGTTAACTTTGTTTTAGGATAGGTTACAGTTTAAAGTGTTGCTCTTTTAATCTATATACAGGGTTAACACGACGTATACTTGTGTTCAATTTTGAATTTAGGTTAAATAATAAACGAATGACCTTGTGCCCGATGAGCCTTTTCGTTGTTTGGGATCGGCTTTATATTTTTATCTATTTTCGGCTTTTTCTCGGGAGTTTTAATAAGCACGGGTTTCTTCAACTCTCCTTTCTTCATAAAAACTATGTTATTCTATGTACGTTATTACCTTTTTGGAAAGGTGAATAAACGCAGAAGTTATTTCCGTAAATTGTACGCTCACTGCCATAGAATTTTTTGAGACAAATAACAATTTTTTTACTGGATGGTTAGGTGAAAATTAAAAATACATATATTTTTATAAATTCGTCGACAATATTTTCATTTAAGAAGTTTATCTTAGTGTTACTACGTACTAGTATTTACGTTATTAAAAGTATCACCTACAAAAATAAAGTAGAATAATTCCCAATTTACACTTGAAGGCTTAATTCGGGGTTAATACGGAAGAATCTCAAAAAGTCAACTATTTCGAAAACTATTGATTTTCGGCCATACATACGGTGGTCAAAATTGTAGTAATTTAAGTCTTCTTACACCCCTTTACAGGAATACATTCAAAAGAATATTGCTACTCGAAATTACTATTATTGCTCTTAACCTCTCCAGCTGCCCTAAATTGCTTGTGTTAGGAAAGGGTTCACGTTGGTAGTATAATGGCCAGGGTTCGATCTCGGACGTAGTAAATCGAGTTTTGATGGCCGTGATTATACGTTGTGCGGTAACGTCACCAATTTTGGACGTATATATATGTTGTTTACATGAACGTGTTCAGAAAGAAGATACTTATTAAGCCTAACATGTATGAAAAAACTAACATTTCACTTCTTTCATGCTACTTAAGATAAACGTCATAAATGTGTACAAATATTTCAAGCAACGTAAACTCAATAAGGCTTACGGCGTGCTAGGTACACGCAATAATCTTTATTGGATTCGAAGCGCTGTCATTTTCTCTTCTGTTTGTTTATAAAATAATATTGATGCTTAATGTAAATAACATTTATAAACACACTAATATATAAAACACACAGTTTTTTGGTGGATGATGATTTATGAAAAATTAGGATGTGAGTTCGATCCCATGGGGGGAACTTATCGAACTTATATTACAAATGAGTAAGTTTGTAAAAATGTTTGTATGTTATTACCTTAATCACATTCAATTAGTTGAACGGATTTGGTACAGGGAGATATTATTTCTGGAACAACACATAGGCTGTGGTTTGGTTTTAAGCCTAGAATAGGTTCCCATGGGTTGCAGGCAGGGTTGGGCTGTATTTCAATTACTTGTAATTAAAATACGTAATTGAAAATACAAATACATATTTGGTATTGTATTTCAATTACTATCTTACAATGTAATTTGTAATTCCTATTTCAAATACCTGACGCCGAGGTATTTTGTAATTAGTATTTCAAATACTTGAGGCTTCAAAATACATTTTAACATTTAAACTCTAGGGAGAGAGAATTATATTTGCCTAGGTACCTAAGATGTGCCAGCCACACAATAAGACATTTGGCCACTACAGATATGAATAATTTCATTAAAGCTTCTCGTGTTAGCAGGGTTCACAATTCAGCAATTGCTAAATGTACTTTGTTATGGAATATGTCCAGAAGACCCAAATTGAAGTCATAAAAGACTGTCTTGGAAATCAGTTAATATAGCCCTGCTCCACAAGATGGAACTCTCTTTATGATTCTGTAACGCAACTTATGAGAAACAAATCAAAAATAAATTACCTATTTGATAAGTTGGATATGAGTAACACTTTTTCTGCAATAGAGAATATTTTTAATTCATTAATGTATTTACCAATTGCTACAGCTCTAATTACATTCACGGCAACAATTGTTACTATGGCAAACTTGTGCCCACTCTAATGTTTTAGCCAGCTTTCTGCCCGCTTGGATCTTTTAGCTTCGGTTATACTCAACCGATTCTATTTTAATATATTTAATAATGCACTTCACTTGTACTTTTCCACAGTTTATTTTTATGTCGAACCTGACCGGTTTCATCTCTGTCGTGAGAAGTGAAACTGAAACATGAGGAGAAACCGGTCAGGTTCGAGATAAAAATTGACATCAGTTGATTCCACCAAGCACCATCAATCTCCATTATAAACAGTGTATTTTAATAAATCATAGTAAAACCATCCGGAACAAACTAAAAAATAAAATATAACAAAAGAAGTACTACCAAGGGGCAAAAGAAGTTATTGCCGGACCTTCTAACACGAGTGTCGTAAAACGTCTATGGGCCAATGTTGCCCTCGTAAAATTGACTGAAGCTGAATCACACCATAAACTATAAAACGTTAGTGATTTTATTTCCTTCCGTGTAGTACCATAGATATATTAATTTCTAGAATAGGAAACCCATAAAACACAAGTTAAATAAGCGTCATCGAAGAAGAGACATGATAGTGTCAAAAAATATTGACAGGCGTGATCAGAGAGAACCAATGAGAGATTTAAAGCTTTCAGATCATTACTTATTTTCTTGCGTAATTTAATTTAATGACTTGCAAAGCGTGGTGCAATGCAGAAAACTCAATGTGCTAAACGACTAACTGCAGAAGTGTTATGGCAATTAAACTTACAAACATATTTGTGCCCCACGCTCTACCTCAACATAGTCTTTGAAAACATTTCTGTAAATGTGAAGTGCTGTTAATTGTGACTTCTCTTGCGTGTAGTATAAATTTGAAGTTACTTATTTTTCTTGAGATTTATTCGAAGGAATCTTCGCTTCTTTCAAGAGTTATCCTCTTGGGAAAGAGGCTATTGGCTGCATTAAATGTTTTCGCATGACTTACACACAAAATCACAAACTATTAGAAAGAGAATATAGAATTGAGATGAAAGCCAGCAGTTTCATAAACATAGCTACGCTGGTTCTATTGAAGTACTTTCTTTGATTTGACCAGTCGTCTTTCTCATTTAAACATTTGTTATCTAAATGACATAATACTTTGGCACAAACTATTTTTATTGAATTCCTAAAATATTATTTTACATTCATTTCGATTCTTGAAGGTTCACTAGTAATTTATTGCTATTCATGATTATTGAACACTGAATATTATTTGATAACCGAAGTGAAAAAAAAAACAAAGAATACGGCAAGGTATGATACGGCAACGGTTAAACACGAAAGTTCTTGTTAACGAACTGTAATATCGATTCTGATACCAACTACTACATTTCCAAACCAGCATGACGTCAGCTTCACCATAAAACTTTCGTAATTGGCCAGTTTCCTACAAGTAGTTTAAAACAAATTGTTCAACTGAACTCAAGAATAATAAAGAACGGTAAAAATTACCTCTGTTATATCATTTTCATTCATTTTTTAATCATCCGCCTAGTAAATTTCTCGATAATAGTACAGTACTCCTTGACGCTTAATAAAATACTAATAATCTAAGAAAATACCCTAATTTGACTTGACTGGTGACTGCCAAGCAATGTGGGTAACAAATTTTTGACTATGCTACCCCGCCAGAAGCAGCAGTAAACGTATCATTCAACATCAACTTGTCCTCAACGACCGTGAGTCTGAAGGCAAACGGTAGGGCGCGACCCATCGAAATGCCACGCATGCCATTCCCAACGAAGGGCAATGCACGGTGAGGTAGGCCTGTTCATGATAGACAACCAATGCCTGGTATACTTTCCAAGGTATACCCGGGGTCCTTCTTAGGTACCGTAATGGAACACCATAAGGCTGTAGTCGGTTCAATTCCGACCTAGTCACATTATTGCTAGCCCCGGTGGGTTAGTAGGTACCCGTGGGGATTTCCAATTATGTAATCAAGCTATGTTCTTGTGGACTCGGATGCAGCCGGGCCTTACGGCGAGATGATGATGTTGAGCTAATAACCTTATTTGTCTACCACAAAGTTTTAACGTCCACTTAATATACAACGTCCCTGTGACACAACTCACTGCAGCGCAGTCGAACTTATTGCCATAACTGTATTTCGCAGAATGCCAAACTGTAGCTGGACGTTTAATCAGTTTATAAGTTCAAAATGAAGCTTGCCGGTCACATACAAAATATGAAATATTATATATACTGTTACGAGCGTGGGGATCGATTTAAATAGAAAATGCGAGGACAACCGTTGAAGACAGATTTTATTCAGCTACACTTCAATTACAGCAAAGCGCGTAGAAATTCGAAAACTCTCCCTTACACAATTCACAGTCATTGTATAATCGCACTGTATCGCTTCGCACACTTTATCGCTTTGATCGCTTCGGATACTAGTCGTAGACTAACTTGAGCGGAGGCTGTTAGCTCGCCTTTGATATCGGGCGCGGCCGAGTAGCGAAAGATCGAGAAAAGACAGGTACGTTCTGAAAGAGACAGGAACTTTCTGGAAGGTTCTTTTGGATCTTGTGTCTCTTTCTAGCCTGACGTCTCGTGCTATTCATTCGATTCCTTCTAGAACAGTGACGTCAAGGCATGCTGTCTCTTTCTATAGTGCCGTCTCGCTCACTCCTATGGAAATTTGGCCATATATTGAAGTGGCCAAGCGCCGGGCGTAGCAATACTATACTGATATAATATACACAAGATTATCCGTCAATCGATCGCCAGTGCATCCAAACCTGAAGTGCACTTTCCGACATACTCGTACACCTGCTTAATTTGGTTTATTTAGCCTTCTAAAACACGAGACACGTATGTGTTCTTTATCGTACCCTAAAGAAAAGAAGTACTGAATGAACCGTTTGATACGTGAAGGTATTGATTGTACCGTATTATACCACCTTACTTCAGCATGTTGTGGTTTTGAGAGAGAGGTTGAGTTTAAATAAAAGCACTCAGAGTCGAAAATCTCGCCATAGTGAAAGAAGGAAAGTAAGATTTATCATAAAATATCTTATCTACTTTAATGCATCCCGTTTAGTAAAACTGAAACTTCCAAACGAACTCAAAGTTAGTTAAGGCAACTTTAAACAGATCCGTACTATTCGCCAAATTGTATATGGCCACAACTTGGCCCCAATCCAATGAAGAACTCGACGACACCGGCTGAAGATACGGCACGTAAGTTTTGTAATCCGATCGTTTTAAACTTTCTTACTTTACCGTTAAAGCAGAGAAAACTTGTATCGCAACTATTTCTTTGTTGCTACATCTTCATTTCAAATACCGCAAAGCTGCTTCCACAACTTATGTAACGAGATGTTACAGTTGTGCTTTCCAGACATTGATCAGTGACTCCATCAAAATTAGGACGGTTGATTGTTTACTGTAATCTAAAACTAAGTGTAAGGTAGATGATGTAGTGACCAAGATAAAGAAACGGATGCTTAGACAGTTGAAATTCGAAAGAAGGTGGAAAGAACAAACTTATGAATAAAGGGTGAATGTGTAGCTTCGTAAAGGTCAATTTAGGCGCTGTTTGTTAAGACATTTTTAGGAAAGGTCATATCGAGAGTATCCCAATCGTTGACGATGTATGAGAAAAATTATGAAAGTCGAGGAAGGCTAAGGTATATGTCGGGTTCATAACAAGTTGAAACATGCTCTCTGTCAACCCCTAGAATCACTTCTGGATGCATAATTAGTGCGTAGATATACGTATGACGATGTCACAGCCATAGCAAATTACGACACGCAACTAATTTAAGCCCTGTCATCGGCTACAGAAATATTAATGGTTTCCAAATATTCTCGTTATTTCTCAACAGCTTATATATCTCGTTTTGACAACCAGACCGACAACCTAACACGTACTCCATCAGCACACAGATGGATTAATATGCTAACATCCATCACATAAAGTTTGACCTCAGCAATATGCTTGTCAAAACAATATAGATGACTTATGTTCGCTTAATAATATTTCTACACGACTTCGTCCGCTAATATAACCTCCTAGCAGCTTCACTTCACTTCGGTGAAACTTATTTTTGTATAAATGAAATAGATATTATTTATATAAAATTTACAGTTTTTTCTGAAATGAAAGTAGCTAAAGTTGATATTTATAATATCGACTGCCAGTAAAGTCTTCCACTTTGAAGATTAACCTGTACAAACAGAAAAATAGACAAAGGTTTAAGAAATTGTCTAGGTCGTGCATTAAACACATGTATGACTACGTCTGGCGGCATGCACGAAAGAAAAAAATCCGCTCTTGTATCAGGGGAACAGTTCACTCCATTCCACCACACTGGCTTTAAAAACACAGTGCTAAAATATTACGCTAGCCAAAGCATAAAGTAAGCTCTAGAATTATTATATCTGCAGCGCATTCAGAGCTATTAATATAAAGATAAGATACGATCCCTCGCAAAGGATGGGTATTATATAATTTCAAATAACTTTAATGGTTTACTACCATCGAATGTCATAACTTTGAGGCGAACGAAGGGTTCTCGACTCCGAGGATTCATGAAAATATCTTCACTTAAAATATCCCAGGTATTTTCACTACTTCCTCGAATATTATGGTTATATTCTCTGAGCATTTTTGAGCCTATCTTAAGAAATAAATTATTTATTTTATTTATACTTATAGTGCTGTTAATAAAATGTATATTTACTATTAAAATTGATAAAGATACCAACTACAATAGTAGAAGTTTGCAAATGTTTGGATGTTCGTTGGTTGTCGCGTGAAAGAGTAACAAACATCCTTCTATCCATTCTTACAAACTGCCACGTTTATATTGTCTTCAGGACTAATTAAGATCTAAAACCTCACCTTGTTGCGGACAACACAAATGCTAGTCTACAAACGAAATAACCCGAACACAAATGAACTGTGAAACTAGCGTAGTCAACTTTTTGCCAAGATAAGCAGTAATTGACGCTTAAATACTTATATGAACTTAAAAAGGTATTTTCAGTTACCACAGACAGTCACTTCAGAGTTCAGACGACATAATGCGATTATATTCACCACACAATCAAACTTTTCAATCGAGACCGTTGACGATTCAAAAGATGCATTGCTGAGTTCTCAGAAAGGTATGTCTCTGTGAACCAATCATGTAGAAAGGACGAATGAAAGGCGATTGGCTGAAAGGATTTAAAGTTCAACTGTCAATGGAGACGACTTAGGGCGAATCGAGAACGTAATTAATATTAATTCTTTTAGAATCGGATTGACTTTTCCGACCTTGTTTTGATGGTACTTTCTTTGACTTATACACACACCGGCAGAATTAGCGGAACACAAAAATATATTATAATCATATATTAAACTTTTTTGTGTTCCGCAAATTCTGCCGGTTTGTTTAGTTAATGTTATAAAGCGTAACTAAGCAATTTTTTAAAAGTAAAAACTTCTTTAGCGGCGTTGGATGGGTGTAAAATGTTAAGGAAGCGTCAGGATTAGTTGACCTTTGAACCGTAACCGACGACTGACGTCATACAAGATTAGGTACAGACTATCTATTTTGCAAGTTATGATAGATAGCGTCGTAGCTTAAACGGTAAGCACTCCGACTGTAAGTCCTTATAGTTTCATATAGTGTCGGGTTCAAACCACCTGGCCTTCAGGGATTTTTTGTGATTGATTTTTCTTATTATAATTTATTACTTTTGGTGATTATTTTTTCTTTTTGTAATTTATCACTTTTTATGATTATTTTTTCTTTCTGTAATTTATTACTTTTTGCGATTATTTTTTCTTTTCATAATTTATTAATTTCTTCTGACAGAAAATTAGCAGGAAATAAGTGATAGGTTCTATGATTAGCGCTATATTATAGGTGTGGTATGGCATGTACTTTTTTATTTTTTTCTATGTATATAACGAAGAAAGAAAAAAAGAAAATGTTTTCACTTCTGCCGGCACTCCCAGAGTGCAACCCGTCTTTTTTTTATAACAGTCACATATATCAACGCGGCAGGTGGTAAGCTAAAGGCTATCATGAATGAGGGGCTTGCCCATCCGCTATAAAAAACAATAGTGCTTAAATTGTTGCAATCAGTGTGATGGCGTTATTAATTGTTTTTACATCACACTTAAAAGACCTGGGACAGTAGAAAGATAATATACTAGTAAAGAATTCCAAGTGTTTATGGTGCAGCAAAGAAATGACAAGTAAAACCGCTTGGTTCTTGATGAAATTTTTTACTTCGTATGAGGGTGAGACCTCAGGGTGGGACTAATTGGAAGAGCACACCGGAACCTATGGATTAGGGTCAGTTGAATTAAAGGATTTTTTTGAGTATCTTCTGTTTGACTAGGATGTGCCGTTAGTTTTAGGTGTATATTATAGTTTTCATTCTCCTTTTTTTGCCCTTGTCTTATATAGATAGCTCTACGTTGTACACCAAAAATAAATACTTAAACTTTTAAAGCGATTTATATCAGGAACCTTAGAATCGGTTGCCTAAGGTATTACAAAAGATTAAGTTCGAAAAAATTCTTATCCATTTTGTTATTCATTTGATCTTAGCAATATAAAAACATAAGCACTTCTCCGCATTATTCATATGTATAGATACAAATGTATATTCAAAGGGCAATCACCACATCAAACGCTATACATGATCTAATTACGTCGACAGCATGTCGCTAACTAGTTAGTGACATAGTTAGCCGATCTTGTGTCCAATTATGTTGAGTGCAATGGTGCGTAATATAATAACTTTCTGAAGTTTGAAAGTTTTCGGGTATCACATATATTAGGGTTATTGGGGTTCTTGGCACATTGTGAAAACTAAAGACGGTGTTCCATGTGATTAATTCTGCAAACAAGCGTCCATCTGTTTGTCCGTAGCCCAAAAATTTATATTCTAATGTTAGTATTACAATAGTAAGTTTCCAAGAGCTAATTTTCGTTAGAGGTTAATATGCAAAATCTATTCTATTGTATAATTTTGCAAAGTAATCGTGTTTGTACATTAGAGATATCTAAAAAAACTAAGTTGTGTTAGTTAGGTTTTGATTTTTTGCAAAATTATTTTTTTACATTTTACCACCAAAGCTTTATTTAGAGCCAAATATTCAAACTATGGTTTATAAAATAATCCTAATTAATTTGAGGTAAAATGTTTATTGTTTAGAGCCCGCTTCAAGTTTGCTTTCCTGAAGTACTTGGTCCGGAACCTCCACTTGGTGCACCCTGGGCAACAAAATCGACAGAGCCTCTCTCCCGCAGAGCAGACGCTGCCGCCTATGGTTTATTCAGGCTGAGTTGGGAGCGGCCCTGTGGAGGGATGCTTAGAGGCCTTCCACGTGTTCCTCAGAGTAGCAAAGAGCACAATGGAGCGCAGGGAAGGAGTGGGCTAGTCTCCTTTGTGCGCGAGTTTGATGTTGACCTGTATCCTGACAGCAAGCTGGTTTGGCCACGGTAACTGGCATGGCATGGCAGTCTAGATATTTGAAATTCTGCTGTAGGTACATACGGTACGTACGTCTTACGACCATTTTAGTTCGTAAGACTATCGGTAGGCGGCTACACTCTCGCCCAACCCTTATGTATGAGAATTTATTATAACATGTTTTCCAACACTTAGACTTAAATCGTACAAAGAGTGATGTTATCGGAATACCAAACTTTTTCGACAGCGAAAAAAATTAAACAGATGCACGCAAGGTACGTTGTTAAGTGGTCACTAAACTGCCTCCAAAAACGTTAAATATTGTGTAATCGATGGCAGAACTCATTGCTACAGTAATGCAACTGCTGCTCTAATAAGTTAGTATGTTACAATATTTTAGGAGGCAAAAGGTTGCAAGTGACTACATCAGTTAATTTATTGAGCTGTAATATTAGATTAGTAGCCAAGGGCTGTAAGGCATCAATTGCAGCCCGGGATATTTCGGCGCTGCTTTACATCTCGATTGTGAACATTTTCTTAGTTAAAATTTATAGTGAAATTTGAACAATTTTCAAATTTTAGGGACAGGTGTTTTTTGGGTATGTTAATAGTAAAAGTTTTCTATGCCCGCTTTTCTTCATATCTTTTTCTAAATTTTTTTTTTTAAGACCGAAATTGAGCTTCGCCGTTCGATATTTAAAATTGATGACTATTATTACTCATACGAAGACAAGGCTGAATAGCGAAGCGACCTCTTTTGTCATCGGGTTGCATGCATGATGTCTATTGCCAGTATGATGGTTAGATGTACGCGAACTTTTTGAAAGAGTGAAGTGTTTTTTATAGCTACATTATTACCCTAGAGCGCTAATTGGTCACCTACAAGCCCCATTTGGGGGTAATAAGGACCTACTTACCGAATATGAGAGATGTTAAGTATTTGTAATGAATTTTAGAACCTTTTCTCTTTAAAGTTAACTTCATTTGTACCTTTTTGCCTTATCTAATAATCACCAAGCATCTAATAACTCACGTAATCCCTATATCACCCATGATTACGTGAGAGAGAAATCGTTCAATATTCATTCTGCTTACGAAAGCAGCTTATCATGTAAATTAATTGTGATTAATATTTACATACAGTTCAAAATAAACGAATTTTATCATACAGGTGGCACAAAACGCTAGGAGAAATCATTCCTACTTAGATAGCACCGATAAATAAAAGTGTGTGTGCACGAAAAAATCTAAAAACTGCACAGCTTTTTATCACTGATTTAGATATTAAAAAAAAAGACGTTCTTTTTGGGATATTCATATGAACTTCAGAATTAACTAATGTTGCACGATGGATTTGACATGATTTATGATCATGGAAAAGTAACAGGAAGAATTCATTCAAAGGCAGAATTTCCCGTATAAAATGCGATTAGGGGCGTTGAATAATGCAACCAATAAATGTTACCTTGTAAGTACACATTTCATGCACTTTCATAGCGTTCCTCCGATTGACCCAAGATTTTAAAAGAGTCAGAACTCTTTAGGTACCTCTGGTAAGTGTGGTTCTGTACCAAATAAATAAAAGAATGTTTAGTAGAAAACAAATTGGCGTCAACACACCAGAGTGCAATTATTGTGAAGAGCTACGTGACTGAATTACTTTTAAGCTTTATGGCTACTCGTAAAGCTCGGTATTGCTCAAGTAAACCCGTGGCGAAGACCACTCCGCCTCGAGTCATGTAAATAAATCACATTTCTTTAAGAACACCATTTTAATTTAAGTTACATTACTGTTTTATGGTAACTTTTGGTGCAATCTTTTGATTTATAAAAACAATGCTTGTTTGTTCGTATCATTCTGCGATTCTAGGTTGAGGTGGGGATATTTTTTTCTTCCGATTTGGAATTGTGACGTATGAACTAGATAAAATTAAATGAGTTAATTAACTTTTGACACTGACTGTACTCAAAATAGGTACACTGAATCAAGGTAATATTCTTAGAATTATATACCATTCATTTACTGTTATCTAGAATATTCTGTTCGTATAATTCAATCGTTCATAATTTGTAGAAACAAACTGTGGTTAAGCAATTTCCAATGAAACAATTTAAAATATGGAGAAATGGAGCGGTCGGATTTGTGGCTTTGGGCCGATTAAACGATTTTGCATTGGCACTACAGGATTTATCACTCGTAACTTTTAACTAGCTAATAGTGTTTTAAAAAGAAACTTAACAAAAATTGTATTTTAAATCAAAGAACA
Organism: Eilema caniola; assembly: GCA_949126895.1. Taxonomy (NCBI): domain Eukaryota; kingdom Metazoa; phylum Arthropoda; class Insecta; order Lepidoptera; family Erebidae; genus Eilema; species Eilema caniola. The sequence continues at coordinate 4,650,955 of OX421460.1, read as the reverse complement.
TGTAGAAAGTTTTGTGAAAATTGGATAAGAAATGCGCCCTCTAGATCGGAACTGAGGGGTGCTCGTTGGGTAACCTCCACGTCGGTCTCTCCGTTTCTTCCCCCTTTGGACCACGGTCCTGGGGAGCGGAAGCGGGGGGGCTGGTGCACCCTGGACAACGGCTAACAGACTCCTACCTTGGGAGTTCTGTTGGCCGTTGACAAATAACCCAACGGCTGACCTCACGAGGAGGTCGTGGGATGGCGGGCCTTCAAGGCCCGCAGGAAGGGGTCCGTAGGACACCCTTCCACTCCAACAGCCCTTTTAAGGGCTAGCTGACCCCATTGCACGAGGGGGTCGTGGTATGGCGGGCCTGCAAGGCCCGCGGGGAGGAATCCGTAGGGTTCCTCCCACCTCAACAGCCCTTTTCAGGGCTAGCCGTCGCTCCCAGTACCCCTCTGCTTTAGCAGAGGAGACATGGGAGAGGCGACGGGATCCGTAGGATCCGGGGACGGGTCGGCCCACTGCTCGCGCAGGGGCTGACGGGCATTCGTGCCTCCGTCGGCGTTGGGAGAGTTGGCTACTCCCCCGCATCGCGTAACCTCCGAGACATCGACAACGACCTGAGTGCTAGCGACACTCGGGAATGCCGATATCCCGGAGGCCGCGGGGCTTGCCTTAATTGGCCGGCCCACGACAAGGAAAAGTCTGAAAACCCGACAGCGAAGTCGCTTAAAACCTGTGGATACCGGGGGACCTCCACAGTATATACCCCGCTTCCTGGAATGGCCGTCACCCAGGAAGTGTAATCAGTACGGTTCTACTCGTGGGAACTTATGGAGTCTCTTTATCAAAACCAAAAACCAAAACCCATACCAAGTGAAACAGTCTGCGCGAAGGTCGCGCAGCATCATGACGCGGAGGTCGCGTCCCAAGCGGTGTCAGACCACCTCGACACCGCCGCCCAGAGCAGGGCTAGCAGTCCGGGCGTAACAACCCGGAGCTCGGCTGGGAAGAGGAACCTGGTTCCTTCCCCCCGGCCTTTTGAGCCGGACCCGGAGGTCAGCATGACCGACGGGTCCACGTCCAGCAGCGGCCAGGAGGGAGAGTATCTTTCTCCCCCGCCCAAGTTTGCGGCGCTCGGCCGCCGTAAGACGCGGGGTGGCAAAAGGGCTGCCCCGCAGAAGCGTGCCCCAGCCCCAGTCCCGAAGGGTGTCATGGCGCCGCCGAGTTCCTCCTCCTCGGCGGCGCCCCTGCCTTGTGCCGGCGACAGCACCTCCATCGAGGTGGTGGAGGCCCTTAAAGGCCTCGCTAAGGCCCAGACTGGGGCCATGAAGCCGGAGGAGGACCGGCTCATGCGGTCGACGCTTCGCCTTGTGGAGCAGTATAATCTGCTCAGGGCGGAGCTAAGCTGCGCGCAGCACGAGCGGGCTGAGCTCGGCAGGCGGCAGGAGGCACTGCTCCAAGAAACCGAGCGGCAGACGGCGGAATACCGCAAGGAGATGGCCAAGATGGCGGCTGAGTTGGCGGCGCTCCAAGACCGAATGTCCCGTACAGAGCGGCGGAGGGTCGGAGCGCAGCCGGAACCGTCGCCGTCTTCGGCGTCAACGTCTCCACCTGTGCGGTCGAGGTCGCCGGTGCGGCCGGAGACGCCACCTACGCCACCTCCGGCGCGGCCGGAGTCACCGGCGCCACCGCGTTTGCCGCCGCCGCCGCTCCCGCCACGTTTGCCGGTCCCGCCGCCGGTGCTTCCGAAGTTGCCGACGCCGCCGCGAGTACCGCCGCGTTCGTCGGCAAACTCCGTGGAGGCCTGCATGGCAGCGATGGTGGCACAGCAGGCGCGGCACGAGGAATGGACGCGGAGCTGTCTGGAGGCCATCATGGCCTCCATTCACCGTCCACCCTTGGCGCAGCCGTGTGGCGGATACGCCGCGGCGGTCAAACGGGGCCCCATCCGTACGATGGCGGCGGGGACCCCGCAGGAGTCGGCTCGCGGCGCGCCCACTGCGCCGGCTGCTCCGGCCACTATCGCTGCACCAGCCGGGGGTGCCCAAGCTAAGGGCAGGGGAAAGGGGGAGGGCAAGGGCAAGAAGTCCTCGGTCCCTGCCCCGGCCCTGGCACCGGTTTCGGCCCCGACTGCCTCCAGTAGCTCTGCACCGGCAGAGGGCTGGGAGGTGGTCGGTGAGGCCAAAAAAAGGCGGAATGCCCGCAAAAAGGCAGCCAAAAGGGCCAAGAAGGCCCAGGCTGCCGCGAAGGGAGCGCCGGGAAGGCTGCGCGTCCCCCGTACCACCGCTGTCGTCTTAACGATGACACCGGAGGCGACGGAGAGGGGCGTGCAGTACGTGGACCTGGTCAAACAGGCGAGGGGCCTCATAGATATGAGGGCCCTCGATGTGGCGGGGACCCTCCGAGTGACACACACTCGGACCGGTGCCCGCCTCATCCACGTCTCTGGCGCCTCCAGTGGTCCCAAAGCCGATGCCATCGCGGCTAGGCTGAGGGAGACGCTGGATGCGGCCGACGTCCGGGTGTCCAGGCCCACCAAGTGCGCAGAACTGCGCATTTCGGACCTGGACGACTCCATCACGGCCGAAGAAATTCGGGCCACCGTGGCGGAGGCCGGGGGTTGCCCCCTGGAGGCGGTTAAGGTCGGAGCGATTCGCTACGGCCGTCGCGGACAGGGGGCAACAGTTGTCGGCTGCCCCATCGCGGCAGCTCAAAAGGCTGCCGAACAGAAGGTCCTCGCGGTAGGCGGCGTTGTGGGAGTCCGGGTACGGCTCCTGCAGGCTCGGCCGGACAGGTGCTTCAGGTGCCTGTCGGCCGGCCACGTGGGTGTGCAGTGCAAGGCGGAGGTGACGGTCGGCGACCGTTGCTTCCGCTGCAGCCAACCCGGTCACAGAGCCGGTACTTGCGAAGCTCCGCCGCACTGTTTCAGGTGTGCGGCGGAGGGCAAGCCGGCCGACCATAGGGTTGGCAGCAAGGCCTGCACCCGCGGGGAGCCGCTGCCGCGAGGCGGGCGTTCCGCCAACGGTTCGGTGCGGGATGCGGAGAAGGTTCCATAATGGATCCCCAGCTCCGCATCCTGCAGGCGAACGTGGGCCACGGTGTCGATGCTCAGGCCCTTCTGCTCCAGAGCATGGCACAGTGGTCCATACACGTCGCCGCTGTCGCCGATCCATACACTCACCGGCCCCTCGGGCCCGCCTGGGTGGTCGACCTGGATGGATCGGCGGCACTGGTGCATAACGCCGCTGCGGGTGCCCCTCCCCTTGTAGTGATCGCAAGGGAGCATGGCATCGTAGCGGCGCGTGTAGGGAAGATTGCGGTCGTGGCCGTTTATCGCACGCCGGGGTCACACCGACTCATCGGGCAGTATCGGCGGTCGCTGGAGCGGCTGACCGACGTCGTCAATGCCTGTACGCCTCGTCCGGTTCTTGTGCTCGGGGACTTCAACGCCTGGTCTCAGGCTTGGGGTTCCCGGCGCACAAACGCGCGGGGCAGGGCTCTGGAGAGCTGGGCCGATTCTCTCGGCTTAGTTCTCCAGAATCGCGGGGCCGAAGCCACGTATATGGGCACCTTTGTGGCGGGGGAGCGCAGGTCGATCATAGACCTTTCGTTCGCGAGCGCTTCCCTGTCACTCCGCGTGCGGGACTGGCGTGTCGCCGTGGGGGTGGAGACACTATCGGATCACCGATACGTTCGGTTCGATGTCTCCCCTCCTCCGGGTGATGCGCCGGTCATATCGGCCCAACGCGAGCCGCGCTGGGTGTTGGGGCGACTGAATCGGGAGGACCTCCTGGAGGCCGCCATCGTACAGGCCTGGGCCATTGCGCCGGACAGGCCTGTCGACATAGACGATGAAGCGGCCTGGTTCCGGGAGGCCATGACACTGGTCTGCGATGCGGGTATGCCTAGGGCTCCAGCCTATAATCCGAGGCGTCGGGTCTACTGGTGGAATGCGGAGATCGCGAGGCTGCGTCAAGCCTGCGTGATCACGCACCGCCGGTGGGCTCGACTCCGTAGGAGGCGTAGCCGTCCCGCAGATTCGGAGCCCCGACTGGTCCGAGCGGAGATCAAGCGGTCTAAGGCCGCTTGTTACCGGGAGCTCCTGGAGACGCTGGAGCGGGACCCATGGGGGCGGCCTTACCTTATGGTAAGAGAAAAGCTGCGCCCCCGGGCCCCTCCGCTGACCCAGGTGCTCGAACCGGCTCTGCTCGGAGGAGTGGTGGAATCCCTGTTCCCGGCGCGAGCGGAACATGTTCCGCCGCAGATGGCTCCGCCGCCTCGGTCGCCTACGGCGCCCAGTGCGGTGATTGACGACGACGTGCCCGAGGTCACTTGGGTGGAACTAGAGCTGGCGGTGCGAAGGCTGAGAGCCAAGAAAAACACCGCCCCGGGACCCGACGGCATTCCAGGCCGCGCGTGGGTCCTAGCTCTAGGGGAAGACGGTCTCGAACCCCGACTGAGAGGGTTCCTCAGCGCATGTTTGGAGCGGGGCCAGTTTCCGAAAATGTGGAGGACGGGGAAACTGGTCCTCATCCGCAAGAAGGGACGCCCGGCGGACGAGCCGTCCGGGTACCGGCCCATAGTGCTGCTCGACGAGGTGGGCAAACTCTTCGAAAGAGTAATTGCCAAGCGCCTCGTCGAGCATCTCTCCAGAGTGGGGCCGGACCTGGCGAATACCCAGTTTGGGTTCCGCCGGTGGCGTTCCACTGTGGATGCCATCATGCGTGTGAGGACTCTGGCGGAGGATGCGGTTGCCCGGGGCGAGGTGATGTTGGCGGTGTCCTTGGACATCTCCAACGCCTTCAACACCTTGCCCTGGAGTTGCATCAGGGAGGCACTCGTGTACCACGGTGTGCCTCTCTACCTCCGCCGCATAGTCGGGGCTTACCTGACGGAGAGAGCCGTCGTCTACCCGAGTTCGACCGGAGTCGGTAGGCGTGAGATGTCGTGCGGTGTTCCACAGGGATCGGTCCTGGGGCCGTTACTGTGGAACATCGGTTACGACTGGGTGCTTCGCGGTGACTTCGCGTACGGTGCCACCGTCACGTGTTATGCGGACGACACGCTGGTGACGGTGAGCGGGGCTACGCACCGCGAGGCAACCCTGAGGGCCACGACCGCGGTTGGCCAAGTCGTCGAGCGGATCCGGCGGCTGGGTCTCGAGGTGGCTCTGCACAAGTCCGAGGCCATGTTCTTTCATGGTCCTCGGCGCAGGCCAGGCCCGGGAGCCAGCCTTACAGTGGGAGGCACTCCCGTCGACATCAAGCCCCAGCTGAAATACCTGGGGCTCGTGCTTGACGGTCGATGGGACTTCGGACAACATCTCCGAAGCCTGCGCCCCAAGTTGGTCACCACGGCGAATGCCCTGAGTCGGCTGTTGCCCAACTTGAAGGGCCCAGGGGCCTCCTGCAGGAGACTCTACGCGGGTGTCGTGCGGTCCATGGCCCTATATGGGTGCCCCGTGTGGGCGGACACCCTGAGGGCCAGATTCCTGCCTCTGCTCCGTACGGCGCAGAGGACGATGGCCTCCAGGGCCATCAGGGGATACCGCACGATATCCTTCGAAGCGGCGAGTCTCCTGGCCGGATCGCCACCGTGGATCCTGGAAGCGAGGGCCCTTTCGGCACTATACCAGTTCCGAAAGGAGGCGCGGGAGCGGGGATTCGATCCCGAGCCCGAGGACATTCGGGCCGAGAAATCCCGGCTCCACCAGGTCATGGTGGCCGAGTGGGAGCGACGACTTGGGCAACCACGCGCAGGGCACGCCGTGATTGCGGCGGTAAGGCCCATCATGGGGGAGTGGCTAGAGAGGCCACACGGGAGCCTCTCGTACCGTCAGACGCAGATGATAACCGGGCACGGTTACTTCGGGCGGTATCTGCATCTGATGGGTATTGAGCCAACGCCCGAGTGCCATCACTGCGACGCGAGCGTGGACTCGAGGCTGCACACGCTCACCGAGTGTCCGGCGTTTGAGGCGCCGAGGCGGGAGCTTGTGCAGGCCCTGGGGGTGAGAGTGCTCACGCTCTCCACCCTGCTCGCGGCGATGGTCCGCTGCGCGGATGCGTGGGCGGCCAGCGCCTCTTTCTGCGAGCAGGTCATGCTCGCGAAGGAGACAGCAGAGCGGGCGCGGCGCGGTGAGCGAGAAAGACTCGCTGACATCGCTGCTCGCGCCCGAAGGCGGCTCGGGCGTCGGAGGGCGCTTACAGACCTCCGCCCCCCATGAGCGCGGGCCTGAGGCCACGCCGTGGCCTGCTAGCAGAAGTAGGCCACGGCGGCGGCGCGCATCGTAGGGCGATGCGCGCCTCCCCACACCGGGGTTGAGTCGGGGACGGCGTGGTCCCCACCTCCCGAGGAGGGCCAGACCGAAAGGGATGGCCCTGGGTCAGCCGGGGTGCGAGGGATATGTCGCAAGACAACCTCACCTTCGGCCTAGCACCACGACCCACAGACGGCGTGCGGTTTAGGCGGTTCGAGTCCGACATAACCTACCCCTCCGGCTCCGCGGCGGGTATCCGTGGGGTATCGGAACTGACAAACAAACAGACAAACTGACAAAAGCAAAATCGAACATCATGTGGATGTGTATTGACATCCACATTTCGCCATCTATGATTTTCGATCCCACGTAAAAGGGGGCGAGGGCCTCAATTACATTAATATAATATTTTAATCATTATCTTTACTAACCAAATGGTAAACTTATTCCAATAGTTAAAATAAAAGAATGTATCTAACTTTTTTTTCCAAAAATGAGTTATTGTATATTGCCGGAATGAGGAAAACCGTTGCTGATATTTTTAGTTTTTCCATCTCATTTAGTTTCAGATTTAACACAGTGAAGAAGGTCTTGTCTTTATTATCGTTAATAATACTAACATGATAGAAAATATTTTAATAAAGGTAAAATCAATGAACGTTCGTGTTGCGAGCTTAGACTCATCTGCGTAAATATTTCTACCCCATTTTTTTACAAAATGAATTGACGTCAATACATGAAAGTGTAAGTACTTTACATTTGTTAGAGCTGCTTGACTGGATTACCTTTAAGCTTAATGCTTCTCCCATAAAGCCTCGTATTTCTAAAGTAAGTCTCGCGTCACAAGCAACTTCAACTAAGCTATGTAAATAAAAACACTTGCGTTTTGTGAGCCAGCCATTTTAAGGTACATAAATGAATGCTTTTAGTGCATTTTTACGAATATTACATTTGTAATAGTACCAATGTGTTAGTTTAATGTATTTAATATACTTATTGAGCAAACTCCAGAAAACTTTATTGCCTAGACATAATCTGAATGAATGAATGAATATCTTTTTATTGAATGGTACACAAAGAAAGAAAGAAGCAGTAAGTAAGAAAGAAGAAGTGTAGCATACAATTGGCGGCCTTATCGCGCTAGGCAATCTCTTCCAGGCAACCATTGCTATGTCAATTAGTCAAACAATCAGCCTTATTTAGCTTTACCACAGTCTCATAAAAAGGATCATCATCATCATCTCTCGTTAACGTTGTTCCTGGCGGTATTCATTTCGGAGCACGTCTTACTCCTAGTCCCTCCACCTTTTGAGTATTTTTTGTCCTTTTGCATATGCCCTAGGCCACTAAACCCAGCAACAATGACTCATCCCGCAATCAGTAAGCTTGTACAGAACTATAGGTAATGTTAACCTTAATGGTCTTACTAGGGGCCCTACACCTCTCTGGTAATATGAGATCACTGCTTAGAACATTAATTTTTCTATGGAACGCAACAGGAAACTCTTTAATAAATTCCATTTCACTGTCAACAAAATTTTGTAATTTTATTTTTAACATAGAAAAGTTTTTAATAACGCGAAAGTTATATCAGAGATCCTGTAACCGTCTTTCGAATCTTCCACTGTCGGATAAATATCTTGTTTCTAATGCTATATAATTACATTGCCGAGCGCGCGCTCTCTGACCGCCGACAGATGGGGGCGAGTCGGGGACCGTTTGGTCCCCCCTCCCGAGGAGGGCCAGACCGAGAGGAATGGCCCTGGTTCAGCCGGGGTGCGAGGGATATGTCACAAGACAACCTCACCTTCGGCCTAACATATCGACCCACAAACGGCGTACGGTTTAGTCGGTTCAAGTCTGATATAACCTCCACCTTCGGCTCCGACGGGGAGGGTATCCGTGGGGATTTCTGGCAGGTTCAAAAAAAGACCGCCGACAGATATTTTTGGTTGGCTAATTTATATTATTGACTTGGCAACATTATATACTATTTAATAGCTTTTTTAAACACACATAATACTCTACTGTAGAAATGAATCTCACGAATAATGAAACCATCTGCATCGTTTGTCATTGTGAAGTTGAATTAGCTTTGAAGGCCGTCAGTTTCACCCTTCATATAGATTAATTAATACTACCAGTAGCTGAGTCATGGTTAGGTCTTAACTCTGTCGCCTATGTTCTTCCAGATCAAACCAAGATAACAGCCTTTAAATTAATTGTCCTTAGATACTGTGATTCATTCTCCAAGCCTATTTCTTAACTTAGTTGGGCTCAGTCTAATGACGAAACGACCAGAGTTCGATATTTTCCATGAAGCCCTTGCGATTTGACCACCAGATCATGGCGATTTTGAAATTTTGTATTTAGATCAAGTTATCGGACTTATATGGCTCCAATTACCCTTAATGAATACCACGGATGTTTGTTTAACAGCCGGTACCTACGGGTAAACGTACTCTCTAAGGCACGAAATTATGTTCTAAAAGGAAACGATAAAATACCGAGATAAGACAAAACCGAATGATGGTGAAGGCTGAATGAATATTAATTTCACTGCTGAATAAAAGCCTTGCAGCTCCTCTAATGTCACCTTCTCTTAACTTGGACTCTACGTAGTGATAAATTGAATTTTTATGAAAAATGGTGAATTTTGGGTCAAAAGTATGAGACGAAGAGCAGTTTTCTTTTATTTGTGTTGTTAAAGTTTTTTTGGTCGCCTGATCTTTTGCAACATGTAGAATTCTGTAAGGGAAGGTGAGTAATTGTTCCCAAGCGTACTGAGAGTTCTCCCGGACTACCACGGCTATGCACCTGGTGAGATGCTGCGCTACTGATGGCCTAGCGCCTCGGGGAACTCTCTTGATTGAAAATTGGAACTGAGTTTGAAAATTTTGAAAATGTTTGCCAAAAAAATTGGTTGCCTGTAAAGTCGGTATACGGGCGAAAGTTTTACGTGACAACGACTTTGAGTGGTAAAATAATTTTAATGTGAATATTCATTCACTTTTTATGTCTGTCTCTCTCGCTCTTAGGCGGGCTAACCATGCCCGAGTGGAAGGGACGCGTGCCTCTCACTCGCTCTCATTGTGAGCGCATAACGTGAGCGGAGCGTAACGCAGTTTCTTGAAGTGTCACCCGGCAAACCAATTTATAAGACGTTGTCACGTCAAAAGGAATTTGGGTTGTAGAGGTAGGGGTTTGCGAATTTGTTTGGATCGAAAGAGCATTTTGGGACTTGTGTACTTTCCCAAAATGCACTTTCAACCTTTAAAACAACGCGCCTGGGAACAATCCGGGCACTGAACAAGTTGACTTGCACATGTATTTTCCACTTCGTGGTTACAGTCTCTTTGCATGGAACACACTTATATAACACTTAAAACTACTATTATAACATATATACAATAAAATTATCAAAACACGATTAAACGAAAAATAAACAAAATTGACAATCCTGGCGCCTGCGTCTTTGCATCCTAGCAACGCGAGGGACCGAAGCGACACCTTCACGTTGCACCGGTACCAGGATGGCTTCTCCTTTAGGCGTGTCTTCCTCAGGGTGTCATCCCAACCTCGAGAAGAAATTCTGCGCCAGATCCACGTCTGTTCAACTAATACCGTATTTATTGCGACTTTTATCTTTTGCAGGTTATGCGTATTAAATAAGGAATATGTTCCATCAAATTATTGGTATTGTAATGTAACAATCTTATTTATTATTTAATGTATTATTGTATAGGAAAAAATTTAATTGTTGCACAAATAATAATAAATATATTTAATATTGTATTAAGGAAAAACCGTTTTTGACATTAGTCCGGTTCGGTTCAGTTTTTACAAATTGAATTCTAAATGGAATAATGTTGATATTCAATTTCCACATAAAACTCAAGGAACTTATTCAAACAGCTGTCTATAATAACCAATCACAGAAGGAGAAGAAGAACCGACGGTATATATCGATATTTTTTTATTTTGAAACTTTATGCACAGTTAGTACAAAGGCGGACTTAATGCCAAAGGCATTACAGTCTTCCTTAGGGTGATGCAGAGATACATCACGCATATATCATTGGGTTTCACGGAAATCCACAGTTAGACTGATAAAAGTGGTGCCCCAGACTCCAAGTTAAAAGCTTCGGATGCGACTGAGTTTAACGCTAGAATGAAGAAGTAGAAAGAAGGATTTGATTGTTTGCATGCATCCATTCTAATATTGTAAATGAAAAAGTAACTCTGTCTGTCTGTATGTTACGCTTTCACGCCTTAACCATTGAACCGATTTTAATAAAATTTGGTGTAGGGTTAGATTAGACCTTGAGAAAGGACATACGCTATGTTTGGTGGTGATAACCGACATCCACGAAGACGTAGCCGCGGGCAAAAGCTAGTAAACTATAAATCTACTGGACCGATTTCAAAATTATTTTGGTACTAGCTGTTGCCCGCGGCTTCGCTCGCGTGGATGTCGCTTATCGCGTAGTATCGTAAATTTTAGCGCAGAGTCGAGCATTGAGATTTAATAGATAATCTTCTCGCCTCTCTATTTGACTCTTTACTTGACTTTCTACTTGCCTCTCTAATCATCCCTGTCTCTACTCGACTCTACTGGACTCTACTCAACTCTGTACTGAACTCTCTACTCGCCTCTCCACCTGCCTACCATTCACTTCTCTAATGCCTCTCTACTCGACTCCCTACTTCAAATTCAAATTCTTTATTTCGCAAAATTGTGCAACGTGATTACATCTTTTGCGCGTAAAATTCCGCTTAAAACTAAATTTACCACCGCTTCTTAGGCGCTAGTGGAGCAACAAACTCCGTTGCAGCATTTTGAAATGTCAAAATACAAAGATTGATTACTTAAGACTAAATATGAACGAATGTACACATTTGTCTAGCATCAAGAACATCAAAAACCATTTAAAAAACTTGCCTATACACTCGCCACTTTACTCGACTTTCTAACTTGCATCTTTATTCTACTCTCTGCTCCCATCTCTGCCCCTAACCTTGTTTCTTCCCAGTTGTCTCTCTTTTCTACTCCACTATACCTTTCCCCAAGCTCTTATGGGTCTATCTATTTCATCAGGATTTGTTCATTGATGAATTTTCACTCAAAAGGAAGTTCGCAATTCGTTGAATGATAAACGGAATTTTGTAATTCTTATGGTGTTAAATAGCGTATACTTTTAGAAGGATCCCATATCGAAGAAGTCCGGTATTTGATGCCGAGATCCTATCCATTTATTTACCCGTCCATTTTCGTATCAGGGATGGTCGGTCTTGATACATTACGACTTAGGCGGGAGTTAGCGCACGTCATGTACTATTATTTGCATTTAAATTTTAAAGTGGACAACCCTTCGAGTCGTGAATGTATCCACTTCTATGTGCCGGACAGGTACACGGGTGGCGCTGGACGGCGACAGCATTAGCTCTGGACTTGCCCACCAGCTTGGCGTTTTTTGGTATAGAGTAGCCCTACTTACAGAGCTGTGCAATACCTGAATGCCTTTTTGAAAAATAATCCAGATGCGGACATATTCTATGTCTTTGGTATAACTGTGGCAAAATATTTATGTAACTTATAGTATTTGTATGCCTAAAATGTAACGTACTAATAATGAATGAATAAATGAAATAACCTGAGAGAAAACTTCAAAATTACAGGAAAAAGCGCCTACTTTGTTTGTGGTAGCAATCATGTTGTTTCGTTTTCTAAAAATGAATGTCTAGGCGCTCTCTATTAAAATTACAGTATTGTAACAATTGATAAAATACAACTTAATAATAACACTTTACAGCACGTGCATATTAATCAATATACATTGTGTAAATTAGTGCAGTGACATTTATCAGCCTTAAGTACGTTTTCTCAGTGGCTCTGGTAGGGAGAATGTTCCCCAGTAAAGCCATAACAGTGGCAAAGTGTGTGAACGCAGTCGCTACGCAGGAGGCGCGTGTTCGATCCCCGCTCAGTGCAAATATTTGTATGCATGAATATGGGTATTTGCATTGGTCTGGTCATGCTTCGGAGAGCACGTTAAGCCGTCGTCGATCCCGGTTGTCATACAAACATCTATGGCAGTCGTTACGGGTACTTGAGGTCCTCAAAAATCCAACAACTGGTCTAGCTGCAATGCTTCTATATCACCTTTGGGTTGTGGAGGTCAGATGGCAGTCGCTTCACAGAAAATATCGCAGTTTTGCCAAATCCGCAGTTAGACTGGTAAAAAGCTGACCTCTTTTTTTTACAATTGTAAAGCTTCGGATGCGACTGGGATTGACGCTAGAATAAAGAAGAGTGGCAAAGGGTGAAAATTTTCTAAATGGAAGACGGTGGAAGAAAGTTCTTACCTCGATGTAGTTTATCAAATTTAAACGTCTCTACCATCTATGCAAAGGGAAGCCGGCAGGAATTGAGTTATAGGGACCCATCGCCACTACCACAATATATGAATTCATGTATCAGGATTTCTCAGAATTCTACTACTATGGGAACTAAATAGGCGAAGAACCGTTATATGTTATGGCCATAATTTGCGAAACGGATTTTTATTATTTTTTATTTTTTTTTGGTTGAAAAGGGAAGTATCTGGCCAAGGGAGTAGAGTAAGAATCTAGAAATCTAGGGAAATCCTCAAAATGTAAGCAAAGATGCTGTTTCTATTGCTTTTACATAATTTGAGTAAACTTGTAATAAAAACAAATAACAAACTAAGCAAATGATCAACGATGAATCGGTTAGATACTTAGACACTATAAAGGTAAAATAAATAAAATTATAATAATAAAGTTAAACCGACTTCAAGAAACACTGTTAGAAGTCGGTGCCAACATTGTTTAATGTGCCTGAAGTACAATGATGTAATTAATTTATATATGGTTTCTCGGGCTATGCACCGACTTCTACCAGAACAGCTGTAATATCAGTTACTTTTTTTCAGTGCCTCTTTTTTGTTCCCTTAGTCCTTAATCGGTTTAACTCGTTAACATTTATTTATTGGCTATAAAGGTTAGCCCATGCCCTTTCTTAAACTCTAATCCAATTCTGCATCAAATTTCATCAACATCGGTTCAGTTCAGCGTTTAAAGCGTGAAAGGCAACAGACAGATAGACAGGGTTCCTGTTAATGTTAGCACAGTCTAACAACTTTCATACAGAGTTTCAGACTCGTTATGTTATGATATTAGTATGAATTACGCAGGATGTTAAGGGTCGACCGTCTCTGTGGCGTAGCGGTACTGAACGCGGCTGCTACGCAGGAGGTGCGTGTTCGATTCCCGCTCAAAATATTTGTATGCATGAATATGGGTATTTGCATTGGTCTGGTCATGCCTCGGAAATTACGTTTAGCCGTCGGTCTCAGTTGCCATACGAACAGCTATGGCAGCCTCAAAAGTCCAACAATTGGTCCAGATGCAATGCTTCGATGTCGCCTTGGGGTTGTGGAGGTCAGATGGCAGTTGATTCACGGGAAATTTCGGAGGTTTAGCTAAACTCGCAATTAGACTGGTAAAAGCGGATCCTCACCTCGAAGGTAAAAAGCTTCGGATGCGACTGGGATTAATGCTTGCTAGGATGAAGAAGAAGACTCAGGATGTTTAATGAAATTGTGAAAATTCGAAACATTTTGTAGGAATCGAAATGACAGCTCTTATATATTCTGTTGTGCACGAAACTATATCTTGTTCAAAACTGCGTGATCGCCATCTAGTTGCATTGATGTAACTAAATTATAGAATGAAAAAATATATTTTCTTAAAGACCTCTGTTGTGAACGAAACCATACCTTGTTTAAAAATGCGTGATCGCCATCTAGTTGTATTTTTGTAACTAAATAATAAAATCTCAAATTTTAATTTATTGATTAAATACGAATCTGTATACACAATTGTGTATCTAAAAATAAAGTCTATTTATTTACATAGTTGCTTAGATATGATAAGCTATAAAAAATATACCATAAAAATAATCTCAAGTAAAAAAGCGACATTATTGCTCACATCTCTGGTTCTACTTAACCGATTGTGATCAAACAAACGTAAGATTTTAAGTTGGAGCAAGCCCTTTCTAACAAAAAAAACCGCATCGAAATCCGTTCAGTAGTTTTTGCGTCCATCGCGAACAAACAGACAAACAGACAAACAGACAGGATTTCCAAAAAATATATTTTCGTGTTCAGTATCGTTAATATAACATACTCCAAGTATTTTTTTTTTAATATCTCCAATGTACAGACACGACTACTTTACAATTATATAATAGTATAGAAGACGATTGCGAAATGCCAATTACAAAATTATACTATATATGTTTTATTCTGCGTCGCATACTCCTTTTTCCTCTTTACATCAAATATTTATACAACAATGCAACACAAAAAAAGACGGGTTGCACTCTGGAAGTGCCGGCAGAAGTGAATACTTTTCTTTTTTTCTTTCTTCGTTATATACATAGAAAAAGATAAAAAGAACATACCATACCATACCTATAATATAGCGCCAATCATAGAACCTTTCACTTATTTTCTGTTAATTTTCTGTCAGAAGACATAAATAAATTACAAAAAGAAAAAATAATCACAAAAAGTAATAAATCACAAAAAGAAAAAATAATCACAAAAATTAATAAGTTACAAAAAGAAAAAATCACAAAAAGTAATAAATCACAAAAAGAAAAAATAATCACATAAAGTGTCAGAAGGCCAGGTTTGAAGCCGGTAGATACTATCTGAAACCATAAGGACTTACAGTCGAAGCGGCTACCGCTAAGCTGCGAAGCTATTTATCTTATCTTGCAAAATAGACAGTCTGTAGATAATGTTGTATGACGTCAGTCATCGGTTACGGTTCAAAGGTCAAGCGATCCTGACGCGAGTTTAACACTTTTTACCCATCCAACGCCGCTAAAGAAGTTTTCACTTCAAAAACTACGACAAATATATAATTTGGTACAACCAATAAATAAACATTACTGAAATATTATATTTACATTGGCTTTAAATTATCATCGGTCGCCTTGACACCAGAGATTTATTTCTATGTCGTTCGCAAATTTATCACTTTCTATGCGATAATTTAATAATTTAGAAATTACTTCGGGTGTTTTCCCTTTGAAACTTCGGTGATTACATCTCTTGATTTTCCATACCCGACATAACTTTGAAAGATATAATATTTGACAACTATTCATTTGAAGATTGTGTACGTAATAGATTAATCGGTCACGCCCCATCATTGAGGCTAATACTACCGCCCTAGTAACGACATTTAGCGACTAGAACACAATGTTATTAAGGCAAAAAGTACTTCTTTAATAAGTTAGTACTTAGCGTGGGTTTCATTACGGCTTGTGTCTCCTTGAGCACATTGAGGTCTCGCACATCTGATTATAGTCATAAATATTTAGTATGAAAATAATAAGTGCAAGAATAGGCCCGTTGGTATGACAAAATGACCTCTTCAAAGGAATACTAGTTAGGAAATGAAAAAGTATGTATTTAGGACCAGGACAATAAAAGACTATATACAAACTCTATACCTAGACGGAATAAGTGTCATTTCATGTGGCATAAAAATGGCTAGTACTTCGGTATAGGTTGACATAATCCAATGTCGTACATACATTGACAGTTTTGAAGAACAAAATTGATATATCATATGATAAACTCGTTTCAAAATCTGTTTTCACGCCATTTTTTGCTATGCATTTTATTAACTGTGTCTAAAGACAAATTATAGTCTACAGGCAAACTTTTATCATTAGAGTAGGTTCACGGGCAATAGCTAGTAAAGATAAAGTGCAGGCAGTACCGCTATTTATACAATAAAAGCTTTCTCTCGTAAAACTCTTTCGCTGGGACACTCATGAGCTACGAGGAACGTTACATGCTTAATGGTACAAAAAACATCTGCCAACTTTGCCTAGACCAGTACTCCTCGCTACAACTCGGCTACATAAGTAAATAAATGCATTCCTCTAGTTTATTTTCATAACATTAATTTGAAATAAGGGTTTAACGTGCTACTACATACATAAAATAATAAGTTTATTTAAAAGCTTTTCTCTTGGAACGGTCAGCTAAAGCAAGTGGTAGCGCACAGTGCAATGTTGAGATTTCGGTATATTATTTGTTAAAAGGGATCAAATTCTATTTTTACAAAACTATCTAATGGGTGGCGCCCGAACTGGAGGAAAATACTCTTTTGTCGATAGGCCACACTGTACGACTACGAATAATAATCATTACGATCGTACCGTACAGTTAAAAGTGCACCAATAGCAAATGTGTGTACTTAAAAATAAAAAAAAAATGGCGCTTCTGGAAAACTTGACTGGTATAATTTAAATACTTATATAGAGTGGTCATAGGAGGAGTAACAATGTCGTGAATTCAATAATATTTACTATTTTAAAAAGTTCAATGAAAAATAGTACCTATTAGTATTATTAATTGAGATTGTACAACGCGCCAAAAGATTTCACTTTAAAAATTGCAAAACAAATTTTATCACACGCACATTGCACACACATTCATCGTTGCACTGATAAATCTATCTATATAATTTATTTATCATTGCAATTTGAGCGGGTTTCTCGAAGTGTGTCCACCTACAACTAATAAGCCTAATATCCATTTAAAGTCATTACCTATGGACATAATAATTACGTGATTTTACTGACTGACTGCACAACACGTGCTCTTGTCATTACCTCTTATTAAGCGAACACATAAATCTCTCATATTGCTCCGGATTCTGTAATTAGAACATGCTCTAAAATTGTCTATCAAATTTTGAATACTATAAACTGTATTAGTTGCATCATGTCTGATAAAACCTTCAGAATTTTTCATCCAGCTATCTATCTATGTATATAATTTTGTGGTGAAAAGTGGTCGTGTCTGTACATTGGAGATTAAAAAAAAATGGGTTATGCTATATTGGAACTCTTGTCTGTCCGTTCGTCCATTTGTCCGCTTGTTCGTATGTCCTTTTGTCCGTTTTACCGTTAGTCTGTTAGCCCGTTTGTCCATTTGTCCGTTTGTCCGTTTGTCCGTTTGTCCGTTTGTCATTTTGTTCGATTATCCGTTTGTTCGTTTGGCCGTTTGTCCTTTTGTTCGTTTGGCCGTTTCTCTGTGTTAACAATCGCGAATCAAGGGGATTTCCCCATTGATGTTAGATAGGGACTAAAATTATCTTTACCTGTGAAATTGCCGTTTTGTATGAAATTAATCAAAGTATTCTATTTCCAACTTTTTTACATATCTTATTCAAACATACAGTCGATGCATCTTTACAGTGGCATTTTATTGATGCCCTTCTTATAAAAATCAAGTTGGCCGGAGGCAACAAACTCTTCATAGGCTTATTGTACCGCCTTTCAGCAATGGAATGTTTGCCCGCTAAAACTTGTCCAAATTTTGTAAAAAGTAATAGTCTGTAGGTGCAAAGGTCTGGTGAGTGTGGCGGAGAGCTTTCGACCCCAACTCATGCAGCAGGATTCTGTCTGTTGTGCAAAATGAAGGAGCAAAGGGGACGAACGACTGACCAAAGCTGGTTGCAGATGCGTGAGTTCTCACTAATTGTCTTTCTTCACAGTAAGCACATGCAGTAATGCTCATGCCCTTTTATAAAAGTTGTGATGAATGATGTTGTTATAAAAAATTAAAACGTTATTCCGTACCTAATCATGACCTCCTTAAGAATATTTGTACCTCGTATATTACTCACAAATATTAGTCAGAATTCCCTGTTGAGCACAGCCCGACCTTCGTCGAATTTCATTACCAATTGGTATTGGTGCTAAGGTTAGGCCGTTTGTATTGAATTAGGGGCTACTAACATGTACAACGTACACATGATTTATAAATATTTGTAAACAGAAGTAATTACAAAAATATTGTTTATACAATCTATATCTATTCCTTGAAACCGATAGGCTGTAATAAAAGATTTATTTACAGTAGTGAAAGTTCATGAAGATTAGATGCAGATGGTGCACTTGTCCGGCCCCCACCCAACAGGAAAAAGGCGTTATTATAATTTTGTAGAAATGGGTACGTGAGTATAATTTCTTGTCTCTATCGTTCTTGTCTAATGACTGACTAATTCATCAACGCAAAACTTAATAGTTCTTAGTATATTGATTGTATCCATTTTTGGAATCTTACACATACCTTTGTTACGCCTGAGGCTTTTCACAAACTATTCAGGGAAACTGCAAGGGCTTTCCTGAATGGTTCGTGAAAACCAACTCATAATGGGTGGATAAACCCTTATTTCGTGCGGAAACAACAAACAGTCTGAAACCGTACGTCAAAGAGCGGACGTAAGCGAGACAGGTGTCTCGGATCGCCCGGGTTTTTGGTGGCCTAATTTCCTACGCACTCACTGCCTCAGGGTCTGATGTTCATAATTATTTTTTAAAACTTTACTGATTTACATTTAAAAATATTAGTTCCTCACATATAAAATCGTTGTTTTATGTGGAAAAGTAAAGCAATTTTTTTACAGTTTATTTATTTAATCAATCAAAGTATGCACTTATGCCATTTTATAGGCAGTGCATTGATTACTTTACTGAAAAAACTGCGGAAGCGAGAATCAACAAAAAATTTGAAGGCGTTTTGGATTATCCAAATTTCGAAAAAAGTGGTAATCGGTTGGAGCAAGGTCCGGGGAGTATGGTGGGTAACGGAGACATTCCAATCCATCTCCTCTAGTTTCGCCACCGCCAGATTTTCCATCATGGTTTCCAATTGTTGGCCAAACAGATCTGCCGTTATCGTCTGACCAAATCTTAGGAAGGTGTAGTGACTCCAACGCTGGTCCAACTAATCAGTTCTTTTTTTGAGTGAACTTACGCTTGGGGCAGAACTAGGCCGGTTCTCCAGGGTTTAACCACTGTGATTTGCGTTTCCGATTATCGTAGAGGATTCATTTTTCATCGCAAGTAATGATACGATTACGAAAATCCTCTCATAATTGTGACGGTCGAGTAACGTGACGTAGCAGTCAAGGCGTGTTTGTCGGTTTGCTTGGCTTAGTTCATGCGGTACTCATTTTACTACCTTTCTTAATTTTATAATTTCTTCCAAATGATTTAATTTCTTTAAAATGGTTTTATTACTCACACCAGAGCCTGCAGCTAACTCTGACGTGGTTTGAGATGGATCGGTTATCACGATTATTTTCAAATCCTCATTGACAACTCTCTGGCCGTCCACGAGGTTTATTCCGGAGGTCAAAAATTACAGAACGTAAGCGTTGGAACCAAAAACTTACTATGTTTTCTTTAACAGTCGCTTCTTCGTACATATCAATCATCGACCGAGCTATTTCTGTAGCGCTGATGCAGCGATGAAATTCGTATTCGAAAATAATGCGATATTTTAAGTTTTCCATATAGTGCACAGCCCCTCTAGACAAGTGGCAATTCATTGTTCGGCATTTGATGGAATAGAATGACGAATGTATAGGATATGACGTTAATAACATGCCTTAACGACTGTCAAATACGTCAAATCCCATACATTCGTCTTTCTATTCTATCATACGCCGACCAACGAATTGCCACTTGTCTAGAGGGCAGAACGATGTCAAAGCAAAATTAAATAACGCGAAAACAAATGAATGATTACATTCCAAGCACAAATAGACAAGCTTAAAATTGAAATGAATTTGAATTTAGAATTTCTAACCAAATATTGGAATATTGAGATCAAAATGGCCAGTTCGATAAAACGCCAATTTCATACTAATATGTAAATTTATTCGGCTTTAAAGTTTCTGTAAACTCCTAGCGTATTATAACTACTCAACTCCCACATTAATAAACTACATGTAAACTCAACTCCCATCTTACCTTTGGCATAAATAGCGATACATTTTTACTCCAGCCACACTAGATCCCGTTAAGTCTTTGCATGTAAGAACATGACACCATTGTCAGTACTTCATTGACTGTGCCTCGTTATTGAAACAATGGGGCCTTTTGTTTGGCAGTAGGCTACGGATTACACATTTCATAACTACTATCGCGTTTGTTCTCGTGACGTAGACGAGACGATGAAATAGTGTGCGTTATATGAGACAATACAGAGGACATTTTCTATCTGAACAAAGCTTAGCCTTGACAATCACACAAGTATACGTGAGAGTATTAGGAACCCATCATCTAAGGCCCCTTTTCTAGAACAACACTCAGTCCTGGATCTCGATTTGACTGAGGACAGACTATATAGACAGATTGACAGATTTGCCACAAGACAAAGGTTGAATTACATATTTTCTGTGAAGCGACTGCTCTGTAGTGTAGAATTGTTAGTTGATTTTAGTATAGAAGTTTTATGGCAATGGGCTTAGCTTACTAATAATAGCCAGAATTGTATTTTTTTTTCTGTGGCGTGGCGGTAGGGCTACGGAGGGGGCGCAGGTTTGATGCCCGCTCAGTGCAAATGTTTGAATGCATGAATTGGTCGGGGTGATTTCATGTTTATATTTACAAAAAAGCAACTGAGATGGATATCCGTATTGTAATAGGTCGTTAAATATGAAGTTATTTCTGTAATTTTATAGCTATTTCCATTATTTATACTTTGATTGAAAGTTAATTTCAAGATTTTACATGTTCGTTACATGGCCGCTGATATGAGCTTTATGATGAGCTTTATCCATTTTGATGATAAATTTCGTATTACTTTTTTACAGCTGCCACTTTTCAAAAATGTGATAAAAGTTACTGTTGGCTTAATGTTGTCTCATTCATATATAAAAAAATCATAAAATTTGGATTAGTCATTCCTAACAAAAAAAATAAAAATGTTAGTACCTACTGCAAATTGGGTTTCCTCCAATTTGTTCAAAACATTAATATATATATATATATAACCATCTAGCACATAACTAGTTCATGGTGTGCCTACTAACGGTATACGATATACTGATCTCATGTGTAACGTACACCGAATGACATGAATCCAATTCAAATTACTACGATACAAGGACCTTTCAATTTCCTTTGTGTTCGTATTTGCTCAGTGTATTAGTGTGACTCCTATTCTCACAATAATACATCTAAGTTGTATAACGCAGCCGAACTCTATTTATTCGAGGGTATAATGATATAACCCATTACTTAGATATACCCTTTAGACTCTGAATATACTCGTAGCGATTTATCACAGAACAAATAAATTTACTAAAAGGTCAAAAGTAGTTGCCTGCCAAAATTATTGTGAGCGATGTTCATATTAATTGAGAGTTGCGGTGGAGTGTTCGACCGCTAAGACAGAGTTCGTAAGTTCGATTCCCTCTTAGTGCAAATAGGTAATTGTATGCGGTATCCAATCATTTGACAAAAAACGACTAACAAATCTTCATTTGACTAAATAAGAGGTGATAAACTTATCATTTTACAAACTATTGTTTAATAAACTACTCATTAGACAAAATATTTATTTGGAAATCTTAACATCAATTCAAAAATTGATTACTTTTTAAACATGTAAGTTGGCAAAACAAGTTTTGCCCTTCAAATATTGTCTTGAATGGTCAAAGTTAGTGACAGAAATGAATCTCTGCAAATCCGACTTCACGTAGTCTTGTTGGCCCTACCCCTAGAGTGTTATTTAAGCCCGCGCAGGCACAGAGGGGTGAGGCGACCCACGAGCTGAGGAGCAGGTGGTTATAAAGCCCACCGCCATGACTTGGCCGCTACAGCCACTGAGGTGGTGGGCGTTAGAACCATCTGCGACGACAAGCTCGTGTGGGACCGCTTGAGCCCCGCACTACCACTGTATGCTACACACGTGGCTTATGTTTGCTTGTTTGACTGTTTGTTACCTGACTTTATTTTGTCAAATGAAAATTTTAACAATTGAAATATTTTCTAAGTGAGACATTTGCAAAATCTTAATTTAGTTAGTTATACGTTTTTTGTCAAACAATAGTCAACCAATTGTATGCATGAATGTAAGTATATCAGGTTTGATCTGTGTGTTCATATGTATAGAATATATTTAAAAAAAAAACGACTTCTACGTTCTAAAACCCAAAACTCAAGCTAATAAGGCCCTTGGCAGCGTCTATCTCGTTTTCAGGCGAATGTTTAGAGGAAAACTATATTTTTATTTGTAAACGCATTTAAAAACTGTTAAGACTGTGTTATTAGTTAGTTTCTTGGTTATACTTGAAACATTTGTTGTTACTCTTTAAAATTAGTATATGAAAATCGCTCCCAAAGCCACAAGGTCACTCAAAAGAAAGCTTAGAAGTTCTTCTAAAGGGAAACGTAAGACAAAAATTTGAAGTACCTATAAACTGTACATTTTTCTGTTTAATAGAATGATTTTTGATGCCATAAGCCACCATTTTATTAATTTCTTGAGAGCTTATATAATATATAGAGCTTATAGCATGTGCGTATGCGAGATTGGGCGGCAGTGCCGTGGTGGCTGTTGGTGGTGGTGGTGCTTCATGTTTTCGCGGAATTGACAGCTTCACGAATCGAGATTAATGAACAAGTGAACAGATTAGAAACAGCTTTGAGACGCTAAAATTAAATTAGGTAAAAAAAGTTTAAGCTTAAAACTATGAAGAAATACATAAAAATCAGTTGATAATTTATTTACCACACTTTATTTGTTACTAGCTGTAGCCCGTGGCTCCGCCCGCGTAGATTTCTGATCTTGTTCCCGCTGCTGATCCTTCCTGATAGTTTGATGACACAAATAACATGGGTTTCTAGTGATAAAATAATTTTTAGAATTGGTTTTGTAGATCCATAAACATAAAGCATACATACAGACATACATATGCCTATACCTGTAAATTTCCAAAGGGGTACGCAAGGATGGATTAACGCCCACATTTCGCCAGCTAAGATTTTCGGTCCCATGTTATGGGAAGCGAGCCTGTAGCGGTCACGAGGGCATTTAGTTATGGTCTGTATGTTTACTTTCGAATGGAGCCCTATACCTTAGTGGCCTTCTAAGACACCCCCAGGAAGAGAAGGGGTTTACCTATTTCACTCCACCGGTAACAAACACGGTAATTAATGGTATATTTTTGAAGTGAAAACTTCTTTAGCGGTGTTGGATGGGTAAAAAGTGTTAAACTCGCGTCAGGATCGCTTGACCTTTGAACCGTAACCAACGACTGACGTCATACAACATTAGCTACAGATTGTTTATTTTGTTATGTACACTAAGAAGCATTTTAGCTTAGCGGTAAGCGCTTCGACTGTAAGTCTTTATGGTTTCAGATAGTACCGGGTTCGAACCTGGCCTTTTCACACTTTTTGTGATTATTTTTTCTTTTGTAATTCATTAATTACTTCTGACAGAAAATTTGTGATAGGTTCTATGATTGGCGCCATATTATAGGTATGGTATAGTATGTTCTTTTTATCTTTTTCTCTGTATATAACGAAAGAAAGAAAGAAAATTTTTTCACTTCTGCCGGCACTCCCGGAGTTCAACCCGTCTTTTTTTATTATATTAATATTATTATGAAGAGGTATAATATTGTTACAATACTAATTACAAAGTACGTCATTACTACATGGTACACTATAAAGTCGCCTATCTATCTGTTTGTCACTATGTATGTTAAGATCTATAAAACTACATGACCGGTTTGGAAGTGGTTTTCCCTAATAGATAGAATGATTCAAAAGGTAGGTTTATATGTACAATACATGCATACACGGAAATATATATATACATGAATATTGTAATACAAATATTTGCACTACGCGGCTATTAAACAACCTTTGAATTAGCAGCAAACGCTCTCAGTAGCAAAGATCATACTATTGAAATTTAATCTTCCTCCTCAGTTTAAACGTTAATGTGTTCCATATTGTTATTTATACTATCAGATAATTTGTAAAGTCAGCCTCTGTAGCGTAGCGGTAGGGAAGGCGCGGGTTCGATCCCCGCAAGGTGCAATTTTTTTTATATTGTACACGTCAGTTTGACTTCACCTCGCCTGATGGTAAGCTAAAGTCAGTCTCAGGGAAAAGGGTCACCATTACAAACACGTATCATGTTAACAATGGTGGCTAACGCTACGACGATAAAAAAGAAGATAATTTATAAAGTGATTGTCTTTTACACTGATGATATTTAAAAAAAATAGGTCCCTACTTGATTTATCGATTCTGAACACAAAAACGAATCAAAATTTTTATCGTTTCGCAAGACATCAAACCTACAAAATGGATTTTGATGCGGTTTTATCGTAAGACTAAAGTCGAGACAACAGAAATCCACACGGGTGGAGGCGCCGGCATACGCTACTACATCAATGTCAAAAAATCACCAAGTGAAGTAAGGCGTAATATGATGAACTCATCGATGTGTCCACTCTGTACCTCTTTTACCTACATCATTTCCCATATTTTTATAATATTATAATCACTTTAGTTAAGTGGTGGTGTGGGGCTGCGAATATAACGTTCGTAGACTCCTCCACCCATTTGCTCTAAGGCGTTTTCGGTGTAAATAGCGCGATGTACGTATTTCATCATCAGTTACAATACAAGTCATAAACGAACCATCTTTCTTAAGAATATCTTCATTAAGATCCGTGTAAGTTCTTTTGGGACCGTCGCGTGATATCTCCCTACCCTTTTTAATAATATTTTGAACTTTTAATTTTCATAGCTCACCTCTCATTCAGTCTTCCTATATGTCCAAACCATCTGAGTATACCTTTATCAGCCCTCGTCAGTACATCACCTGTCACACCTTACAATTATTACAGAATGATCTTAATTACAAAGTCTCAAAATGATCTGAATACCAAATCAAACTTTTTTATTAATTTGAATTGGACAATTGGATTATTGCCCAAACTAAAGGTGTGTACAAAATATCAGAACAATTAGTGAACTGCCCCTCTAGACAAGTGGCAATTCTTTGACTGACGTTTTATGGAATAGAATGACAAATGTATGGGATTTAACGTTTATGACATACGTTAACAATTGTCAGATACGTCAAATCCCATACATTCGTCATTCTATTCCATTAAACGCCGGTCAAAGAGTTGACACTTGTCTAGAGGGGCAGGACGGGGGGAAACGAAGGCATTAAAATTATTTTGAGCACTTTGTAATCAATCGATCTGATGCTGACTGTACTTAAACCAAAGGAGTTGTGCCTTAAGATAGAAGACTTCAAATTCAAAAGCAATTTCAATTTCAAATGAGCTTATTCATTTAGGTGACAAAGAGGCTTAAGAACATGTAGATTATACGCTTCTAAATTTACATAATACAATAAAATTCACCAGAAATTGGTATTTTATATTAGACTAGTTGCAAGGATCCCGGCTACGCATGTGAATAAATTCGCAAAAAAGTGTTACTGTCGGGTCCAACTGTAAATGGACTTTATATAAAATTTTAATTAAAAAAAAATGTTTTAAATTTTGCCAGAATATAATGTTAAACACGTTCACAATGTTAATATTCCTCCTGATTAGATTAATTTAACTAAAAACTAAACTTTAAGTAATAAACTTAAAGATTTACAAGAATAAAAAAGCTTGGTCAAATAGATCAGGCATCGATACTTTCCTCCGGCGACGTGCCCAAAAGGCCGGTTGCACTGCCCCGTTGGATTGCAATGCCACTGTGCAAAAAGAGTAAAAGACTTCTTAAAGACTTCTTACATATAAAGTAAACAATTTTTTGCCCTTGATCCACGCCTTTTTTTTTAGCTGGAGGGGAGGTTATGTCAGACTCGAACCTACTAAGCCGCACGTCGTCTGTGGGTCACAGTGCAAGGCCGAAGGTGATTTAGCTATAGTGCTTATCCCTCGCACCTAGGCTGACCCATCTCTCTCAATTTGGCCCTCTTCGGGTGGTAGGACCACGGGGTCCCCAACTCGTCCCCGGTATTGGACGCCGTGGCCTGGTTTTGCTGGGGTGACAAGGGCTCCACCTGTCACTCCTAAGCCTGCGCTCATGGGGTACGGAGCTCATTCATCGCCTTGATCCACACACCCAGGGATTTTTTTTGGAAAAAATCAATACATGTACATATTTGAATCACAAAATTAATAATTAAGCAATGTAAATCGTATATGTTGTGCTGAAGAAGCATTTTCGAGGGCGACCTCCAATCTCCATTCTACAGTAAATATACAGCCTACGAAAATTGCTTTATGGTGAGCAATTGGCTCGTCTCCAATTACGTGGGGCCGAAGTGTAGTTTGCGAATATTCAGCCTACCTCTTTGGTGTTATCCACGCGTGACTATACGAATATAGTAGTAAATATCGTATGATGGAATTGCCTTCGCATCGGCAATCTAAAGGGAAAACAGGAAATAGTTATGGAGCAAACGTCGATCGCATTTCCCCCTAAGGCTACATACACATCTATCATCTGTATCCTCTCGTGAGTGAGCTGTCATCACGGTGGTTTCTCTTATCAGAGCTAGAACATCCGCTATGACACCTCAGCGTCTTATCTTTTTATAACTATTTTGTACTAAACAGTCTAATTGTTATATGTATTTTTTATTTTGTAAGCTGTTTTTTTAATCACAAATTGTGTTTTTTTTTTTCTAGTTAATTCTGTATCAGGTGACTTATTACTACTGAACCAAAAAGTAATACAGAGAGAGAATTCAGTTCAGTACACCAGACACACGAGACAAGATTCGTTCAATTCAAACTATAAAATTTGTAAATTTGATTAAAAACTAATTAAACTATGACTGAATCTGAAAATTTTTAAGCTTTTAAAAACGTAGATAGCTTTTGTTTTGCGTGATCCGACGTTTTTATCTCAAACCGTATTGATATCACGCGTTTTGAAAACGTGGCCTTGCTCATCGGGTCCATGTATCGATTCTGTATACGGCGAAGAAAGGAAATGAAAAAAATGACGTAATGTCAAAATATCGCCGCCTGTCGACCACTGGCTCGCGTTCCATGATTTATAGTTATTGCTTCCATGATCTCTGCTCCAATACAAACTTTTTCTTGACTATCTTCACATAGTAAGGTACTGTATAAAACAAAGTCACTTCTCGCTATATGTACGGTTAGATGTTCTTAACTACGCAACGATTGTTCTCTTTATCACCGCATCGACCCGAGAGAAACTCCAGTAAATGTATACAAATCAGTTTATATGATACATATGTACTCGAAATCTGGATTGCCGACTTGGAAGCCGACCGCAGACCGCAGCAGCAGACGCTTGCAGCAGATTTATCGTACCGTGAAATAGACTTGAATATGATAATATTGATATATGTACGCTGTATTCAATTGGCTATGAAATCGTACCTTAGTCTGCTGATTTATGCTTCAACAGACCAAATATCTTCTATCTAGGCTTCAACCGACCAAATATATTTACAAACTTTGCATTGGTCTGAATGTTTATATGTAGAATATGTAAAAAAAAGGATTTAAATATGTTTATCCGCATTCTAGATTCCCTAACACAAGCTAGTTAAACTATGTTTACCATGAGTCTAGACAGCGTTGTGTAATATATTGCACAATATTTATTATTTATTTATTTATATAATAACTTCACATACATAGTAGATGGTATTTTTTGCCAAGTCCTCACAATTACAGGGGAATATAAGCCATAGGACTGATGAAAGCAATAAATCCATCCAACAGGTTCATAAAATATAAAGCGTTATCAAAATGCGATAAATCAGATGTCTTCAGCCCCATATACCACCATATTGCCAAATATCCATCAAAGTAACGCTATAACGCCTATCTGATATTTTTTCGAAAATGATAATTTAAAAAAAAATAGATCTTAAGCACACATTGGGGAAGGCCTATGTCCCATAGTTGACTGTAATAGGCTTAATTGATTGATTGTTTTAAATAAAAATGATTTTCATTGTGAGGAGATTCAGTAGTTCCCCCTCCCACCAGAAGCTAATTTATTAATAAATATTTTAAAAAAATTGTCATTGATACATATTCACAATTGAAATAAAACTGTATTATCAGATTCTATCGTAATTAATTGAGTATTATTTTATTATTGAAACACGCTGAGAAGCACCCTTCAGCAGCGGTATTCGCGTGAAACGGTAAGGGTGGCTGCTATTTATTTGTTCCTTCCCATTAAGAAAGGAACAATCCAAAAATTCTATTAAATGTTAGATAATGCTTGTTGTTAAGTGACGTTGTGTTGTTACGGACGATGAATTCTACAGCTGGGCTGGTAGTGTAGCAAGTCTCGCGACAAACGATAGCTTGAATTTAAATGAAGCAGTGCCATCTATCGCCTGGCCGGGAACCAAATAGGTTAATATTGTTACAGATGGCGCATTTGTTTTACTAAACGTGTCGGGCGCGTTCGGGAACGGAATTCTGAATTTTTCGTGTAGTTTTTTGCTATGTCTACAGTGTTTTTTTTTTTGTTATTCGAGCAAGAGAGTTCATAGAAGCCTGTCTTAGACGTTCATAGAAGCTAAAAAACAGTTCGGCTTTGTTATATTATATTGGAATGGTTGCCAGTTATTAGATGGACAAAGATAAATACAACCTAACCAATGAAATTGCCATTCTTCAGTACTTACTGGCCATTTAAAACAAAAAGTATTTAGTTGGCTGTGAATTCCAAATTCTAATTGTTTTAAAAATATAACATTCTTTTTACAAAGTTAGCTTTGTATATTGACGTTGTATTTTCATTACATTTGAAAAAAAATCTTATTAATGGATACTTTAAAATATTATGCTATGCTGAAGTATATGGGCATACCATACTATGAAAAAAAAGAATATTGAGAAGCAGGCCAATTGCTCTAGGCGAAGTCAAGGTATTTGTCACTGTTTCAAATATTAACAGCTGATTACCGATACCCAAACTAGGTTGATACTTGTATTTATGGACACAAACCTTTTTCCTTTAACTATACAACGAGTACCACCATTTTATATCGTCTCCTTAATCCTTAAGAAAACAGACTCAATATCAAACGAAGGAAAGGTAGTACTTGCGAAAGTGCTTTGAACATAAATGAAGTCATAAAATAAACATTTAGCCTTCATTTAGTTATTACAAATGAAAGTCTTTACGACAGGGCAGCTTAAGGACCTACTCGTTATTATCATAGAATGTACTTTTGTAGGGATAAAACTATTGTTTATTAGGAGTATTTAGAATCTCGTTATCTCTACCAGACAGAGTTGGTCAAGTGAAGCATAAATCGTTTTTTTCTGTATACACTATTGCAATGGTACTTACAAAAGGTCAAAATTAAAAATAGCCTTTTATATTTTTTGTTAGTACCTAAATGGATCACCGTTATGAAAAAATATGGATGATAATAGTTTGTTAACAAAGGCTTTTATCATTACACAGGTCTACAACAAAAATGCTGCATGGATGATTTCAACTGATTCCTATGCATTTGGGTGTTCTGAGCACTAAAAATACTCTTAAAATTTCAAAACGCTAAATTTTATCAAAAACATTGTGTTTTTAGGTTATTTGAGGACATGAACTAATACGTAAGATTTATTTTTTATTACAGTTTTTAAATGTATGCAGACCAGAAATATCATAAGTTTTTAACTACATATTCCACGCCCTGTATGACCTACATTAATAAATAAAAAGATATGGTAACCTGAACGTGCGCGCTCCGATAGAGCAGTAAGTTGAAGGGAGATTTTTGGGTTAGACCAGATATCAGACACATTCACAGTTCATCACAACCATGACGGATCCTCATAAAGAAGAGTGGATCGAGGCTATATTTTTAGGCAATAAAAAAACCATAACGACTGCAAACAAACCGTTAAGATAATGTTTTAAACTCTTCAAACTTCAAGTTGCATATTGAGTTTAGTCATGAAAGAATGAGTCGTTCCTACCTTTCTGTTGATTTTAAGAGACGAGAGTGAAGAGCAATGGGAACGAATTCAAAAAGATATGAAGTAGATGTAAATGGTCACTGTGTAGATGAAGCGTTTCAATGATGGTAGACTACTGTTGGACGCTTCAGAGACGCTTTATACAAGCAAAATGAGTCTTCCTAGGAAAACATGTTTTTAATGCATTGTATATGTTATCTACATTTAATCTTTTTAGTCTTTTATATTTTATTTTAAGATGGTAGAAATGGTAAATTGTTTAAAATTTACAACTACTGACGTACATTGTCATAAAACGTGACGTGCTATGACAAAACGAAAATCATTTTCGAATTCAGCACACCCAAAAACATAAAAAATTAGGTACGCCACAAAACCAAAACAGCTCTCAATTATTATTTTTGCCGACCTGTATTATTATTATTTAACTAATAACATCACAATTACATAACTAACAAATAATATTAATAGATTAGTAAGGTATTATCGTTGATTTTTTCGTCACACATTTCATATTTTTACAATATATGTGCATATTAAACGATGTCCTAACCGGCCTCTCTTTTTAATTACGCGGTCAGTGCCTGCAATGTATGTGATAATTAACTGTATACAGGTTATTACTCGCCGACTATAACTAGGTCTTATCTATAGCCATTAAACAAAGCCATTGCCAGTAATATTTAGTTGATAAGAGAAATAAAATGAAAAATAATTTAATGAAATTTTTAAAAATGTAGATATATGTGGTGGTCATTAAAGGAAAAAGAAACGTAGCTTATTGATCAGGGAATTCGACCTTTAAGAGATTAGTCGCGATTTTAAATCCCGTCTTAAGCATTAAGTAGGACATTGTAGGAAATGTGTAGGACACAACGGTATTTTTGTCTAATTGAGCAGTCCCAATAACCTCGTGTTGTGTTCCCGACGGTGAGTAGAGTAGCCAGAGTTAACTGTAGAGTTTATATGTACTGTCAGTGAGAAAATCTAAGGCTTGTCCTGCTTTATCCTCTACACAGACGGCACAGAAACTCTCTTTTCTAACAGAGTCGGCAGCGCGAGTGTTACACCCACGGTGTTGCACGCGTCCATAGGCCACAGTAACCACTTTTCATCAGGTGGGCCGTGTGCTAGTCTGCCACCTAAGTGGTATAAAAAAATTACTTTTTTAATCTAAAATGAAAAAAAATCGTCCTCCTCTTGACGACCGGTGGCGTTCAAAGGTCCGCTTATTACTTTTAATCGGTTTGTTAACTTGTACGAAAGTGACTGTTGCCTGACCTCTAAACCCCGAGCTTACGCCGGCTATGGCTCCAGAACCTGCCGGTGAGGTTTACTTAGGCCCCAAAGGAGTTGGTAGTGCACAGAAAAGGTAAAAAATAACATTAATTTAACCAATTTCAAGAAGGATTATGGATTTATTCGCCATTTATTTTATGACTATCACAAGTCTTCTCACAGTAAAATTCTATCATCATCATCCTCTGAGTCTTCTTCCTAATCTAGTTGGTGTTAACTTTCCAGTCTAAGTGAAGCGACTGCCACCTGACATCCACAACCCATCTCTGGACATCGGAGTTCTGTTTTTAGAACACTAGTTGGACTTTTAAGGGCTCTAATTACCGGTAACTACTGCCATGGATTTTAGTATGGCAACTGTTACCGACGGTCTCAATGTCTTAAGAATAGTGTGACCCGAGGAGGGCCAGACCGAGAGGGATGGCCTTGGGTCAGCCGGAGTGCGAGGAATATGTCGCATGACAACCTCACTTTCGGCCTAGTACTACGACCCAGAGAATGCGTGCGATTTAGTCGGTTTGAGCCCGACATAACCTCCCCCTCCGGCTCCGGAGGGGTGGGTATACGTGGGGATTTCCCGCACGTAAAAAAAAAAAGACCGACAGTGTGAAGACTATCCAGTTGTGTTGCTTGACGTCACTCCACATTATAGTAAAATTGATTGTTTGCATTATTGAAGATATTTTAACCGTGGGGGCTCCTTTTATAACTTCAATTGAGTAATACGGATTAATACACGATGCTGGGCATGAGAAAGTCGCGAGCAGGGACATGTGTTGCTGGTTAGGAGTGCACCGTAGACCGTAGGAGGATATCATTAATTATCATATCATACATTCATGAATTATCCGTGGAACCAATGCTGGGCAATTCATTAACCTTAAACAATTGTATTATTACTGTATCTTTTCCAGTACTTAATAGCTAAAATGTGCGTATTTCAGCTATTATTTACTTTGAATTTAAATGTGAAAAAGTTTTTTATACCACTTAAGTAGCAGACAAGCACTGAGCCCACCTGATGGGTAGTGGCTACCGTGGCCAATACACGTGTATAACACCAGGCGTCACACTTGTGCTGCCGATCCTGTGAAAATCTTCTGATGCCTTTTTTGAAGAACCTCACTTGGAAAAGTCGTTTGGAAAAATTACAGCAGCGATATCATTCCACATCTTTTTTATATCAGACTGTGCATGCCGTTTCCGGCCACAACGTGTGAGGGTCAATTCTCTTTGTTTGTTGGCTTTTACAAAAGAGATTGTCGTTTGACCTCCCAACCTCGAGATGAACGGTTTTTTTAACGGGTTTTATCGCAATTTATTTGATGTTGTTTGTAGCCGAGCGCAGATAGTGGCAGCATTCGACGTGTCGCTGCTACACTACTGGTTTCTATGTATTTCTACGAAACACCCCCCTTATCCATATTGCCCAGAAATGAGTGTCGCAAGGACACGCTGCAGCAACACGTTGTCCGCAGGTGTTACGTAAGAACTCGTAACTTTATTTAAACCTTTATTTTAGTTAATAAACAGTTTATTTGAATATGTACCATTCGCGCAAACTTTCGACAATATCATGAATGAAATTTATTTTAATATACCTAAATAATAACACTACAAACCGCCTACATAAAATTTCATTGCCTATTTTGAGCCTCACGAATAGGAAAGTTTACATTTTACATTTAAATGGAACCTCCCACGAGATCTAGCATATTCAAATAAATGGTAATTAAAGCTTTTATTGTACTAAATGTTAATATAAACATGAATCGCTGAAATCTATGTAGAGAAAATTCAATGATATATTAAAAACTGTAGTTCCGTACTTTGAAATGGTGACAAAAAATGACGATTTTCATCATCATTTTATGCACCACAATTATAAATGCCAAAGTAGCTCTGTCTGTCTGTCAGTCTGTATGTTACGCTTTCACGCCTAAAACCACAGGACTGATTTTGATGAAATTTGGTAACGGGATAGATTAGACTTTGAAAAAATACACATGGGCAATATTTGGCCGCGATAATCGATATTCACGCGGGCGGAGCCTCGGGAAAAGCTAGTAATATATATATATATATATGAATTTAGTAATTAAATATTAATATTATTATTTATTATATTTAATTTAGTAAAGAATATATATTTTATATTAACGTATTATTAGTAGAGCTATATTTTTTTTAATATATAGTGCTTGAGCATTTTTTTAAATCCGCCATATTCCTGCATATCTATTAATAATACGTTATTGACAAAATTATGTTATATTGCAGTTCATACACATAAATATACATTCAAAAATTGATAAAAAATGAAGGAATTTATTTAAAAACTACTTTCACACAACTTCTAAACGACTGCACCTAAGCCAGAACGCACAGCTGTTTTTTATAAATTCCATCGCGAAATTTTTAGATTTTATTTCATAAGAACATCCCACCTAATTTCTATAACAAAAAAGGGAATGCAAAATTTTAAAATAATCGCTACAATTTTTTTTTTAAATCGGTTTTATTTTAAAAAATCCTGTCATACAGAAAACCTTGTTCATTATTAAATTGGTGAAAAAAAATAATTTAAAATCGGCGTAAAGAAATTACATATTGCTAGGCCATAATTTTTTATTCTTTGTTTAACGTACATAATTATCAGAACAAGGTTTGTTATGAAAGAATTTTTGGTAATTCCGGTGCTATAATTACACCGGGCAAAGCCAGGACGCACAGCTCTTAGATTCCGTCACCAGATATTGAAATATTTCCTGCCTTGTCTAAAAAATAAAATAAAAAGAAAAGGGAACGAAAGCATTCATAAAAAATATTAATCATAAATAATGCGTATTAGTTTCACATAAGTCTGAAAAAAATGAAAATAAAACCACACAAAAATCAAACTCACTCTTCTTAAAAACTTCAAACTCACATTCAAAATCCAAATCAAATATTCCAACTTACCAGTTCACTCCGACGGCAAAAAATTCAAAACTAACTTTTATTATCACAAAAATCACTGAAAAAAATTCATACAAGTTTGAGAAACTTCACTTCGAATTACCGTCACCTTTCACTGAAAAACAAACCACAAATCTCACCACAGTCCACTTCTCACGATAATATTTCAGATTCACTCCGAATATCCGACGTTCGTAGAAGTACTGTCGCGCGCTACGTCGATCGGCTACGAGAGCGTGCCTACGACTGTGCGTAGAGCCTACGATGCCCCCTATGGGTTATTTTCGGAACTTATCACGAGCGGTTGCTTTCGCAATTTATCGGATAAGTTTTTTTTTGGGTAGGGAAATCTTTTTTTTTAGTTTATTGATTCATTTACCCGCTGGGGTTCAAGGTAGGGTAGAATTGAGGGAAACAAAATAGTACTTTAGTTTCGGCCGGTTTGGGCATCTGGCGAATGAGGAAGGCGGGGTTTTTGCTTATAGCGTATGCCAAGTGAAACGCGAGGGTTTCATTTCTTAGATACTGCCTGGAAAAATGTGCTTTGTTTTTACAACCTTTTATTTAACTAGAAGATCTATGTAGCGTAGCGGTAGAAAGTCCGACTGCTAAGCTAATTCAAGTCATTCAGTCCGGTCGCTAATTCAAAGCTCACACAGTTCAAATATTTCGTAAGCACGATTTTTTTTTACGTATAAAATAAAATCGTCGCATTGTGAAATCATCGTTTTTACGTATAATATAGAACCGAGCTTTCGATCGTAATCGAAATGTAGATATAATACAACTCTGCCTACCCCCTGGGGGATATTGGAAATATAAAAGTACATCCTGTATATACAACCCTTCAACTCTCTGAATACAAATCCCAGGATCAACCAACGTGTCAAGATAGACCACTACATGAATTATTTATTTAGTGTCAGAAACCTCACACGCGTGTACAGACCTAAGCTAAGGCCAGCTGCAAACAGTTTAGCCTTTCTTTTTTGGTAATATTGGTAACCGAAATTACTATCCTAAGCCATCCAACTACGCAATTTTTTTTTATATACTTCTAAGGTGGCAAAAGAGTACACGGTCAACCTGATGGGAATTGATTAACGTGGCCTATGGAAGTGTGCAACACCAAATACGTCACACTGGTGGTAGTGTAGCAGCCAGTGTTCTACCCTGAAACCGAAAATTATATATAGTTTAAAGAAAATATTTATACTGTTTTTTTTTATTATATTTTTTTTTTCTAGCGCCTTCGACCCACATCGATGCCCTATTCTTTCACAAAATGATTGATGGCACCTGGTGGAATTTGTTGTTACACATATACAGAACACTGTGGAAATAGTACAAATGTTCTCAATAAATAAATTAATTAATAAATAAATATTCCACAACATTTCACACAACGCCATCTAGATCCACGGTAAGCATAGCTTAACTTGCTTGTGTTATGGAATCTAGAATGCGGATATACATACTTAGATACTTTTTGTTGTAAATACATACATATCAGGTTAACATTTTAATTATTGACTACTATGAAAGTACAATATGTATATATTTTTTTATGAATGGATTTCACGCAGTGAGTAATATTAATCATCCACATGGAGCTCAAAAGTTTAAGAATGAATAGAGTAATATTATTCTCACTCTTAACGTTCATTCTTCATTCTTCTTCATCCTAGCGCTAATCCCAGTCGCATCCGAAGCTTTTCAACTATGGAGTCTGGGGTCCGCTTTTTACCAGTCTAACTGCGGATTTGGCTAAACTTCGATATTTGCCGTGAAGCGACTGCCATCTGACCTCCACAACCCAAAGGCGATATCGAAGCATTGCAGCTAGACCAGTTGTTGAATTTTTGGGGGCTCCAGCTACCCGTAACGACTGCCATCGATATTTGTATGACAACCGGGACCGACGGCTTAACGTGCTCTTCGAGGCACGACCAGCAGGGCTAGCATAGCATGAAGACAAAAAGTCCCCGGGGAGTGGAGAAAAATTAGTCTTTTCCTCCGTTTTTGTCCCTTTAGCTAGCACGGCGGCGAGGAAAGACTAGTTTCTCACCGTGGACAACGTTTCTCCACTCAATGCTACCAACATACGAAAAAATATTCGACTCGTAATATTCGACAAAATTAACAAAACCTAGTAACGTGCATATTTTATAAGAGTAATAGTGACTTTTAAAATTATCAGTATTATGCTGCAGAATATTATTATTGACTAAAGAGTGCGCCATATTGAAGAAAAAGAAAAACAATCTGTCATGTAATCTTTTTTTACATGTTTATTTTCTGTTTATTTATTCACCCCATTTACCCGGTACATAACTCAATCGTATATTCTTTAATAATATTATCTTTATTGTAGTATTTATTGTAATATTAATAAAATGAGTGAAAAAATTGTTTTAAGTATGTTATTGCGAATGAATGTGTGAATACTGTGAATTCGCTCTAAACAATTTGTTACAAAGAATATATTTTTTAGGATTAGGAGCACAGCAGCTCAAATAAGAGTTTTAGTCGATTATGAAATGCAACATTTATGACCTTATAATGTACTGGCAAGCCTTACGATCGAGAGGTCCCGGGTCATCCTGGCCATTACACTACCGACGTGAACCCACTCCTAGCACAAGCGATTTAGCTTAGTTAGATGGGTTAGAGGGAATATTGTAAAAAAAAATGCGTTGTTCAATGCATTGCATACATATAGGGCCATATCTTTAGAAATCCTATAAATTCATATGAATTCACTCTCTGGTAATTCGAACACGTTTATTAGATCCCGCAGCATACGCCGCTGCATTTTTCATTGTTGCGTTTGTTGTATTTGTAGTTCACTTAGAATGAAAAAGCCGCGAGACATTTTTAATTGTGTATTAAGCAATCTTGTCCCCACCTCAATAGTTCGGAGACTAATATCTCTCTATCATCTGTCAAAAAGAGACAAATTATCTGCACTTTACGGCCGCCGTGCTAAGCAAGTGGAGAAATAGTCTCTTGTCTACGTCACAGCGAGGGACATAAGCTATCTCCTTTGACGCCATGCTAGCTACCGGGGAGAAACATCTTTGTCCCCTGTCTATTTGACATAAGCGGTGAAGAGAGATATTTGTCCCGCACCCATGCTAGGCCCGCAGGCCAATGCAAATACCCATATTCATGCATAAAAATATTTGCACTGAACGGGGATCGAACCCGCGCCTCCTGCGCAACGGCCGTTACGCCACGGAGGCTATCTATACATGTATATCTAATACAGTATATGTGTGTGTCTAATACAGTATATGTGTGTATGTTTATCGATGTTGATGATGTTTATCTACAATAGTAACTAATCGTCTGTGTAAATCTAATATGTGTAAGTAGGTACGTGTAACACCGCTTAACTAATTACTAAGCCATCAAGATCTTGCCATAGCGACCTCCAATTGCAGTGCAATCCTAGAAGCCAATAACTACCACTACTATACTATAATAACTATTGATCTGAACTAGGGGGATTGTTAAGACATATTAATAAAACAACCATTATGACTATATCGTTCTCTATTATTCCGTTATACTACGTTAGTGCCAAAGGCTATATAAAGACAGGAAAG
The DNA here is from genome assembly GCA_949126895.1 of Eilema caniola. Classification (NCBI taxonomy): domain Eukaryota; kingdom Metazoa; phylum Arthropoda; class Insecta; order Lepidoptera; family Erebidae; genus Eilema; species Eilema caniola. Next base: position 4,612,945 of record OX421460.1, on the reverse strand, counting down.
AACTAACAAGAAAACCTGTCTGCCTTCTAACCATGATACAAATTCATCATTTTTACAATCAAGACTCATATTCACACAATTACAATAATTAAACATTGAACAATTGCAACTCTTACGTCTTAACATCACACTGGTATCGAACCAGCTCGTACGATATACCATTATCTTCGAGGCTTGTAGCCAATACACAATAAATCACATCAAGTAATATCATACACAGACACTGTTGAATTACATCAATATCGTGATGTAGTAGTAAAAATACACAATAACACACTTTGCTTATCATACCCCAGAAGAGTATGAATGATCCAGTAATCAGACAATTATAAATCAAATACAGCTTACATATCCATAATTATTTACACGATACCTTAAGCTTCGACGTCTCGGGATCAACTGAGTCCCCATTCAATATCGTCTGCAAATTTTTTAGGACATGTTTTGACGCAATGCATCGAATGATTTTCACCTACCCACTTATAAAACTATTGTCCTAACTAGTGCCATAAAGGTGAACGCAGACTTGGCCGCACCGCACGCACCGCAGTACCCGCATTCGGAAGTTCTATGCAATCTCGCATACCTACCCTAACAAGATTATGATTTATCGTAATATAGATATATTACGATAAAGCATAATCTTGCATACTGCAATATATCATATATCTATATATCTATATATATATATATATATATATATATATATATATATATATATATATATATATATATATATATATATATATATATATATATATATATATTACGATATGTATTCCACAATACATCAATACATCTCACTTAGTTTATTACAATCGAACGATATCGTAGTACCGTCATTTCCTGAAAATATAGATGAGATGACAGTAAATATTAATTATATTGACAAATCAGTACAGTAATTTTTATTATATATAGATTTTAATTAATACATATCTAGTGCGTTCGTTGGTACTCGGCTTTTGTATATTATAATTATAAAGCATTTTTTGTTAGGTTTAAATAATTGTTAAGTGTGTATCAACACATTTATTTTTAATTTCATTCATTTATAATTTATTTAACCAATTAAAAAAAATATTTTCTTCCTTTCATTCTTTTTAATTCTCTTCTTTTAATCAGCCGTCCAATTGGACGGCTGATTAAGCTTCTATCTTAGCTAACTTCTATCTTATTTCGAGGTAGTGCCCTATCTTACGATTGGCCTAAGCATTAGCCAGCCAGGTTGTTGAATGATGTAATAAACGAGATGGCTGAATATCATTCAGGCCGTTAATTGTATGGCGCCGTTTAGTTAACTGCCTAGGCAGTTAATTGGACGGCTGATTAAGCTAGTTGGCGACGGCATATATACGGTCACTCTCTCCTTTTTATGTGTTACTTTCTTTATTTGATTTTCAATTATGTACTCTTATCAAATATTCTTATCGGAACATTACTTTTCAAGTTGCAATAAGCCAAAAGTTTTTAAACGACCATGTTCGACACCGGTATCTATGATATAGACATCTTTTACGTCATAAGTTCAAAGAAAAGATGCTTTTATGCGATTTGCTGCAGAGGCCATTTTGAAGAAGTTGAAGTTGCTTTTATGCGAATTCATTGTAACTTTACACCTTTCGTACTATAAGTTTACATTTCGGCCTTTCAAATGTGACCTCTGAACTTTCGAGGTAGCTCACAATTTGTTGGTTATAAAAAACTTCTACGATTAGTAGTACAAAATTAGTGGAAGCTGGGTATTTTTTATATTTCGGAGAGCAAAGGAGCACTTGCTCAGACTGGTAACTGAAATTGATATCCATAAAACAAGCTAAAAGAGAATAAAATACCGCGGCCATAATAACCTCATGTTGTGTTTCCGGCAGTGAGTAAGGTAGCCAGAGCACACTGTAGAGATTTTGTGCTGTCAGTGGGAAGACCAAAGGCCATTCCTGCTTTTTCTTCTACGCTGACTGCACAGAAACTCTCTGTTTACATAGTTGGCAGTAGTGTGAATCCCCTGGTGTTGCACACGTCCATAGGTCACTAAATAATCATGTAAACCAAACAGTTACTTCTTACAATACATTTTTTTTTTTCGAAAGTGTCCACTACATGATCAAAGTCCACCATTGGTGCTTTTACCTTAATATCCCTCAATTTGAAGGCCTCATCAGATGCAATAGATTTTTTTTAATTGTACAATCGTATAATTTTGGCCGGCTGAACGTCAGCTTTTAAACGTCAAAACAGTCATCGACTTTCACGAGAACCTCATACATATTAAAATTAACTCGGTAGGTAATTATTGACTTGCGAATTTGAGACTTTAAATTGTTTAGAGGTATAGGGCCGAGGTATATTGTCATACAAATATTAAAAATGGCAGTCGGAGGTCTTTATGACTCCTAGTCTAACTACAGAAAATTGGTAGTGGGTTGCATGTCAGTCGCTTCGTAGTCAGACGGGAAAACTGACCTAGACTGAGTACCTAGGGAAAAGGCTAGGAAAAGAGCGAATGTTGTATTAGACCTTACCAAGATCTTCGGGACAAACCAACCTCACCTATAAGCTGACATTCCTCTCAGTGTAGGGAGGTCAGACGACAGTCACTGCTGTAAAAGTCGTTCATACCAAAAGTGCTCGGATGCAACTAGGAACAACTTACATAATTTTGTCATATTTGAAAAACATCAGCTTGTTCCCATCCTTGCCTGCCTCTTGGTGTTATTATAATGTTGTTCTAAGTATATTTTTTTCTTTTTATGGGAAAAGCAATAACAATATATTATATTTTCAGGACATATTGCACAGAGCTTGACTGAAGCTTATCATATAGTTTCATAAGAGTACAGAAAATAGCGCCATCTATTGCGCGAATATTGTACTACAAAGTGAGCGCTGACGTAGAAAATTGCAAAGCACAAAAGACGAGAGAACACTTATTTATTTTTTCATATACTGTAACGTGTACTATAAGATTTAATATAGTCGTTTATTTATTGGTAGGAAAAGAGAGCAAGCTTACCCGCATTAAAAAGATATCATAAGTGAATATCATCTGATACTTACCTAAGTCCGGTTTTAGCACACACTTGGACATTGAAACCCATTTCGTTCTAATCCTTTCTATGATTTATTTGGCCATAAACATTATTTGCATCCATTAGTTTCTGCTCCATGTTTAGTGTGCAATAACTTAAAAACCAGCATTTCTGTGAAGAGATAAAAATCGTACAAGGCGCCTAAGGGATAGGGCTGATTAACTTTAACATCAGACAGATATGTACAGCCCAGACTCAGCCTCAGATGCATGCCTGGAATACGGCAATAGGCTCACCCCCTATTACGTAGGACCGAATACAGATTGGTGAAATGTGGGTGTTAATTCACCTCTGCCTAACCCTCCGGGGATAAAAGCGAGATTATATGTATGTATGTATGATAAAAATCTGTACTACGGTTGTCAGTGTTATATTTCAAAACAACTTAATTTACAATCTACCGGATTTATTGGTTACAGCTCTGCTCCTTTGGATAGTTGCGTGAAACATCACTAAACACAAATTATTTTAGTAACACAGGCTATTCACACACACAATTAATAATCCTTTTTTTTTCAATAAATAATCCGATCAATCTGCACATTCAAGATTACAATCTGTCAATCAGCCTGCATCTCAGACATTTTTGTAAAACTTATCGTTTTGTTGAAAATAACGAAGAAACCATTCTTTTGAATTAAAAGAAAACCAGGTGTCGGATCAATGAGAAGTTTTTGAATTCATTTCATGGCATGGTATTTTGCCGGAGGAGGGCCAGATCCCGAGGAAGACCAGACCCCGAGGAGGGCCAGACCGAGAGGGATGGCCCTGGGTCAGCCGGGGTGCGAGGGATATGTCGCATGACAACCTCACTTTCGGCCTAGCACTACGACCCAGAGACAGCGTGCGGTTTAGTCGGTTCGAGTCCGACATAACCTCCCCCTCCGGCTCCGGAGGGGTGGGTATCCGTGGGGATTTCCAGCATGTAAAAAAAAGGCATGGTATTTTGAACAATTCTATCATCATTCAGCTGGGTGTGAATTATTGTACCCTCACTCATATAATTTGATTACAATTTTTTTTTAAATCCGTCCCGTAGTTTCGAATCCTGTGCAATACAAACAAACAGTCATCTTTACTTCTAATAATACATATTAGTATAAATATCAAATCGAACCATTTATGTTTGTAAAGATCGACTCTTTAGATGTCTACCGCAGAAAGTAATGTATCTATTGTAGGTCGACTAATCCCTCGATTTGCGATATTATCGACACGTTTCGAATGTATTGTAATGTACAAACGAAACACAATAGGCATTCAACAAACACTATTTAAAGGAACAGGGAACATCATTTATTACCGGCTCTTTGAATGTAAACTCGAGAGCTGCTGATAATCGGTAGGCCTGGATGTACCACTGGGGATTGGACCATTGTGATGGTAAGAAGCTTCTATTGAGAAGTAGGCGGAGTATTTCAACTCAATTTACGATAATGTAAATAACAAAGTTATGCGAAGATTTACTCGTGTTTTGAAATGAACAAAAACTGGAATTCACAGATTTTGGTACTGATGTTTGTCAAATGAATAGAATAGAATTGAACTATCTTAGCCTATCACAGTGCACTGGTGGACATACCCCTCTCCAAGCCCATCCCAGTCACTTTTTTCAGATCATTCGTACATCTTACAGGAAAGCGTTCCGTAGCTAAATAAATCAATAAATAAATAAATATTCCACAACATTCCACACAACGCTATCTAGACCCATGGTAAGCATAGCTTAACTAGCTTGTGTTATGGAATCTAGAATCTAAATTCCATAAAAGCCAATCAATCAGAACCATGACCTTAGTAGACGGACACTATACTGCGATATGACGTCAGCATCATGACGCTCCATGGTGTAAGTTTCAGGGTAATAGATATTGAAGTAAGGATGTTAAAGAACTAAGTATTTAAAAAAACCGTGTATTAAGGCAGCATTTCCTTACGTGACAGTTTCTAATAATTTGAGAATGCGTTCTAGTCATATACCATCACGGAAATTCGGCTTTTAAAAATAGCGTTAACTCTACTTAAAACAGCTTAGCTTTTTACAAATAACACGTCAATATAATTTTCATCCCTTCTATTCGAAAAGTGTCACTTTGTTCCTGTATAAGTGGGAGCAAAGTAGCACTTTTCTCTTCAGCCCCTCTAGACAAGTGGCAATTCGCTAGAAGGCGTTTGATGGAATAGAATGACGAATGTATAGGATTTGACGTATTTGACATGCGTTAACGACTGTCATTTACGTCAAATCCCATACATTCGTCATTCTATTCCACTGAACGCCGGCTAGCGAATTGCCACTTGTCTAGAGGGTCAGAGCTTTTTAGCGGGCGGAAAAGTGATTTGAATTTGGAACGTATATCGTTCATAGAAATCGAACGCAAATTATATGAATTGCTGGCTGGTATGGCCAGCCAACGAGGCTGCGCGGTGCGCCACCCGTGCTAATAAAAAAAAAATTGTTGATTTGCTTATTTTGCAATAAAATATGAGTTCCACGTCAACTTATGACAGTGACAATGAGTTAACACCTGAAGCAATAACTTCAGAAGCAAACAACATTGTACAAAACCTATTACCTACGAAATCCCGGGCGAAATATTTAAGGGTCTTTGAAAATTTCATTATATGGAAAAATAAAAAAGGTGCGAAAACGTTTTCAGAAAATGTATTCTTGGCCTATTTTCAAGAATTGGCCAAAACTAAGCAACCTTCTACCCTATGGAGTATATACCTACTCAATGCTTAAGTCAACTGTAAATACCAACAAAAATATAAAAATTGATAATTACTCAAAGTTACTAACTTACTTGAAGAGATTATCCGAAGGACACAAACCAAAGAAATCAAAAGTATTTTCTCATCAAAACGTCGAGACCTTTTTAAATGATGCGCCTGATAAGGAATTTCTCGCAGCAAAAGTATGTATCATTTAGTTTTTTCATTGTAATCTATAAACAGAGTGTTTTAAAACGTGTACGTATTGTACCTACTTGTCTGATTTCCTTTCTGTTTTGTTACAAGTGGCTTTAATATTTGGCATACATGGAGCATGTCGTAGTAACGAACTTATAAAACTAAAACATTCAGATGAATTACTTTTAGTCAATTTAACTGATACTAAAACAAAAATTGATCGGTCATTCGTTATTCGTGGCCAGTATAAACGGATAGTTGAACAATTTCAGAGCCTACGACCTTCTCAAACAACATCAAATAGATTTTTTATTAGATATCAAAGTGGAAATTGTTTTAAACAAGTAATGGGAAAAAATAGAATGTCTTTAATGCCCTTAGAAATAGCTGCATACTTGAAGTTGCCCGATTGCAAGTCATACACTGGTCATTGTTTTCGCCGAACGTCTGCTACTCTTTTGGCAGATTCTGGAGCAGATCTCACTGTTTTAAAGCGGCATGGAGGATGGAAGTCCAGCTCTGTAGCTGAAGGTTACATAGAAGACTCAATTCAAAATAAAGAAAAAACTAGCACCCGCGTTGTAGAAAATATTAAATTAAGACCTAAAGATAATTCACCTATACCATTGTCGCCACGTCCTTCTACATCAAAGGATTCTGTACCTTTTCTTGAGCACCAGTCAGATACTAAGATAACAAATACTCAAAATGTAAATGAATCGACAACAATATCGATCCCAAATAAAACAGTGACAATAAATTTTCAAAATTGCGCTAGCGTATCAAATATAAACATAAATTTGTAATTGTTTTTATACGTATATTCACGTCTTTGTTTAATTAAATTTATTCATTATTCCATAACACAGTCTCTTATTTATTTTCTCATAGAAAGGGGATGAAAAGTAGAGTATATAACTCGAGGAGCAAATTATTTTTCCCTCGGGCGATATACTTTGAACCCCTCGCTGTGCTCAGGTTTCTACGTTAGAACCCCTTGCTAAAGCTCGGGGTTCTATTCTAGAAACCTTCGCTAGACTCGTGGTTCAAGGTGCGCCCTCGCCGTAAAAATACTATTTTGCTCCCTCCCTTGTTATACAATCTACTATTTCGACACCCTTACTCATAAATTGGTGTTTATCACATGGCTTTTACACTCATAAACTATGGTATTAAACACTTGTGCCTTTTTTTCTTGATCGCACTAGTGTTTTATTTTATATTCCATCAAATTAAGTTGGTACCTCGCTGAAAGATATTATAATATGCATTCTATTTGCTCTTAACTTAACTGGGTTATAGTTTTATTTTTAAATCTCGGAAAAAGTTTTGACTTAGATACGTTTCGTTTCAACCTAAGACTAAAAATAACACTATTTTTGTAAAAACAAAATAGTACCATCTTGAATATGACAAATTTTCAACAACTTATTTACTTTTATTAATAATTCAACGTGAAACAAATTTATAAAAACATAAAAATTAGATTTTTTGCATTTTAAGTTTTGGCTGTTTAGCGTAATTGTTCGTGCCTACACTCCAATACGCGCGCAACGCGCATAGATAACACGCCGCGCGCAGGAAAAAAAATATCAGCGCGGAGTTTTTAAAAACTTTCCGTCTGTGCTGTGAACATTGTTTATTTAAGTACGAATAAATTGATCAACAAGTTTAGAATGTCAATTTCTAGTATAGAAGAAGACAAATAGGTTGATTTGACCCCGCCGGAAATATTAAGTGTGGCAGGAAATGCCAGTGATAGCCTTTTTTTGCCTCTAAAATTCAGGGATAAGTACATGGCAGTTTATGAGACCTTCAATAAATATAAAATTTGTTTTTTTTTTACTCGTAAGTGGGTCGAAAAACTTCGAATGACACACGTGAGGTTTGGTCTTTACACTCTCGGTTTCCTTGCAATATCACCTCGAGTGTAGGTAATGAACTAATGACCAACTTACCACACTTGTATCATAAATAACTATAATTTAATTATGAATTGTATTATTCTTATTCTGAATTTATTTTTAAAGACTTTTTTCGTTACGCACTGTCGCGTCGCTGATTGGTGCATAAAATGATGACCGTACTTAGTCATCATTTTTTGTCGCCATTTTCGAGTCAGGACAATGCATCTACAGTTCATAAATACATCATTGGGCGTCAAAATTCATGAACTCAACTTGCCTAGTTTTGATACACCTCTGCGAATTACTGGAGATTTTTTGTGTTGTTAGTGAGAAGATCAAGGGCTTATCCTTTTGTGTCTTCTACACTGACGGCACTGAACCTCTCTGTGCGTACAGGGGGTCGGCAGCACGAGTGTGACTCCACTGTTGCTGCACAAATCCATAGGCCACGGTATCCACTTTCCATCAGGTGGTTTGTTTTCCACCTTAGTGGTATAAGAAAAGAATGTAACTGTAGTATTTGTACACAAAACTCACCCGCCTGCTTAATTCTACAACTTATTCATCCTAGCGTTAATCCCAGTCGCATCCGAAGCTTTTCAACATGTAGTTTAGGGTCCGCTTTTACCAGTCTATCTGCAGATTTGGATGATCTCCACAACCCAAAGGCGATATCGAAGCATTGCAGTTAGACCAGATATTGGATTTTTGACGGCTCCAATTACCCGTAAGGACTGCCATTGATGTTCCTATGGCAACCGGGACCGACGGCTTAGCGTGCTCGCCGAGACACGCCAGATACCTATATTTATGCATACAAATATTTGCACTGAGCGGGAATCGAACTCGCGCTTCTTGCGTAGCGGCCGCGTTCACTACCGCTACGCCACGGAGGCCTACTTCGTTCCTATCTCAATATTTCTAGTGGTACGATGATGACGTATGAGTTGCGGTGATGAATGGGCTCCGACAGCTTTGTGTGCTTATTAGCTAACACATTACTCGCAATAATTACATGATCATCGATCACAGGGAACAGAATATAATGGTCAGTAATTGGGTGGACGTACGTAGTCATTAGTCATTCTTAGTATACGACGAAGTATAAAAATCCCAAATGTGCATTTGGGATTTTTATAATTTCTATAATATTATGTGGGTGAATTTCCCAAACGGCTTTTTTTTTTGTCTTCGGTGAAATTAGTATTTAAAAAAAGGAATATTGTTCTGAATTATTTTTTTTAGTATTCTATAGGTAGTTATTGGGTTGTGGCAAAATATATTTTGGCTAGAACTTTATATAAAGGTAGAAATAAATACATAAACCTCTATTTTTTTCACATCGGTGCTGTCCCTCTACTTTTTTTACAAACAAAAAAGCTTATACTCTAATAAAAATAACTAAGTTAGGTATATAAATTATTATATTTCATAGAATATTAGTTTTCTTAGTAATATATGGCATATTTTATTACATAATTACCGATTATTATTACTGAGAGGCACAAACGTACTTGTCCTGCCAAATGTTCTCATATCGCTGGACAAAAGTAATTTACACCTAACTTTACATCGACGGGTCCGACAGTTTCCCCATCCCAATTTTATTTCTCTAGTTAGTGCGTGCTAGTGCGCAGTCAGGACGGATGGGTGTCAAATCGTTGCATATTCCAGCCAATAACGTATGTATGCCATTTAAGTTGCTCCCGGACAATTATTTTATACTATCGGTAGTTGCATTTTTCTAGTGTAACGAGCAGTTTTATTATTGTTATTTGGTTCTAATAGGGGTAGTAAGTGTATTAGCTTCATTGACTGTTATTGAATTTATCCTAGATATTATGCATTTTTTCTTATTTTCTAAAAAGTGTGTAATTTCTCACGTCGCTGTTCTCATATCGCTGTACCACGGATATGATAATTTACACCGAAAATGATAAGAAAAAATCAATCGGTGTCTTACATCTAATATCGGTGTTTTGATTCATGATCAATGCACAGTTTTATCACATCGGTGGATTGCTTTATCATATCGGTAGATCATTTTATCATCTCGGTGAGTCGTTTTATCATATCGGTAGATTCCGTGTGATTTCGTTAAGTATACAAAGAAAAAATAGAACATACAAGAACATACATATAAACACATACACAACACACTTTCATCCCTTATTCCCCCCTCCCAATCCTCTTTTTTGCGACAAAAGGTTATCTATATTAGTCCCCAAGCTTTAATCTATCTCTGTACCAAATTTCGTCTGGATATCGTCAAAAATGACAAATTTTCATCCCATTGCCATATTCCTCCCCTTCTACCCCCTTTATGCGATCATAGGTAGCCTATGTCCGTTCCCAAGCTTTAACCTATCTCTGTACCAAATTTCACAAATAATGACATTCATGGCCCCACTCCCCCCCTTCTACCACCCTTTTCGTGATAAAAGGTAGCATATATCCGGGTTCAAGGTCTAATTCATCCCTGTTCATCAGGATATCTTCAAAACCGACAAACCTTCACCCCTATCCCCCCCCTTAAACCCCCTTTTTCGCAACGAAAGGTAGCCTTTGTTCATTCCTAGGCTTGAAATTTTTCCTGTACCAAATTTCATTAGGATATCTTGAAAACTGACTAACTTTCATCTCCTATTCAACCCACCTTAAACCCCCTTTTTCGCGACAAAAGGTAGCCTATGTTCGTTTTTAAGCTTTAATCTATCTCTGTACCAAATTTCATCAGGATATCTTCAAAAATGTTATGTAATTTTATATAAAATACGATAATTTATATAATTTATATAGGTAATATAATAGGTAATTTATATAAAATGTCATCCCATGGCCCTTCTCCTCCCCTTCTACCCCCTTTTTTCGCGACAAAAGGTAGCCTATGTTCGATCCCAAGCTCTAATTCATACCTGTATCAAATTTCATCAGGATATATTTAAAACTGATAAACTTTCATCCCCTATTCAACCCCCCCCCCCCCCCCTCTTAAACCCTATTCCGCGACAAAGGGTAGCCTTTGTTCGTTTCCAAGCTTTAATCTATCTCTGTATCAAAAATCATCAGGACATCTTCAAAATTGACTAACTGTCATCCCATGGCCCTACTCCCCTTTCTACCCCTCTTTTCGCGATAAAGGTAGCCTATGTTCATTCCCAAGCTCTACTTCACCTCTGTACCAAATTTCATTAGGATATCTACAAAACTGACTAACTTTCATACAAACTTTCATCCCCTATTTCCCCCCTTAAACCCCCTTTCTTGCGATAAAAGGTAGCCTATGTCCTTTCCCAAGCTCTAATATACCTCAGTACCAAATTTTATCAAGATCGGTTCAGTGGTTTAGGCGTGAAAGCGTAACATACAGACAGACAGACAGAGTTACTTTCGCATTCATAATATTAGTATGGATTGGATTTCCAAGAACTCAGTTCTCGTTGGATATGATCTTCTTCAGATCAGGTCTTCAGTTTTAAGTCACCCTTGTAAAAATGAGGTACCTTCTTACTATTTCCTTTATGACGTTCAAAGGTGGATATATTATCATTTCGCTGGATATATTATCACATCGCTGAATATGCATATCATTTCGGTGGATAAACTTATAATATCGGTGTACCGATTAGGTGCCGGTTTATCATGTCGGTGGAAACCAAAATTCAAACTGAATTTTCTCCTTAATCTTAAATGATACGTTGATGATATTAAATTTGGGGATATATGATATCATAAAGATTACATAAAACCTGAAAAATATTCAAAAAGCATATAAATGAAAAAGTTCACCGATATGATAAAAAAAATGCCATTTGTTGAAATTCACCCATGTATTATGTCGGTATTGTGTAAATTTTGTATATTATTGTTTATTAAAATAGGTATTTAATTAGGATTAGGAGATACTAGGAAACGTTATATAAAATAATGAAAATTTGTATTTATTAGGCTCTACGATTTTTTATTCCGATACAATAAAAATATATATCCGTATTATATTATATTAGAGCAATAACTAAAGGGAGACTATCCGACAAATTTACACTAGGCAACAGACTATTTACTTCCAGTAGATCAATTTAATAGTCGATTTAAATATATAATAGTCGAATTCCGTTCTACAACACTACATTACAAACCATTGTGATTCAATAGTCAGAGCCACCACGCATTAGACACACAATGATGACGTGTGTGAATACGCATTTACACATGAAATGGGGTGCACAGGACCACTCCGTTATCCTTGAGATCTAACCTCATTTGCAAGTATATAAACCAGCTAAACAACTGACGAGGCTTTGAAGCAGGATTTTACCTCATGGTGTCAGCAGTTGTTTACGGAAGAACCAATAATCGGACTTCGAGCTCCAAAGCGCAAGCGGTCACACCGCAACTAGCAAACTGCTATGAAGTTGATAATTGGTATATGTTACATTACGTAAAAGTCCATCCCTGTACTTTACTGTTACAGATCGGGATATTAACCATGTATTGCTTGAAGTTGCCGATATCTCCCTACACGTCAAAAAGAAAGCCAATCTTAATTGCATATACACTCTTTTTCCCGACAATATCTAACCAAGTCACTAATCTATCCTTTTCTAACGCTGCCAGCCTGAATAATCGCTTACAAGTTAGTCGATTTTCCACCCTTAGTGTCGAGTCGATTCGAGTATTGCCAGTGTTCACATTCATCGCTGCGCGAGCAATTAAGCTGTGAAACTGTTGATCGTGGCAAACAATAAATTATTACAGATCATAAACTTCGCATGTGGCGGCACTTCATTCGATTAATGATGCGTTTTCAATTTCGTCGCCATTGTGCCCACATTTTTGTGGGTGTTTGATTTAATGAGCTCGTGTTTCAAAATGTTTTAACATAATGTTATTTTATGGTTGGATTTCCGACAACCGAATGGCCCAACAATTCCATCTCTTTCATTTATTATCTTTGCTAAAGATGTATTTCAATACCGGGTTCTTTAAACGGGTGAAAGTAAAAAATATTTACCTATCTAGTGTCCCGTCACAAAAATGTAACTATAAGAAGACAGAGAAAAAGATAATACAACATTTTAGATATTTAATAAAATTCTTTTTTGGCAGCACTGCCACTGGTTTTGCCGTGTTAACTAAACAAGAATAAGGGAAATGATGAAGCTACCGGGAGTTTGAATACCCCACGATCCTTGAGTAAAAAGATATTTCAATAATAAAAGTGAATGGTGTCTGTGAGACGGATACGTCACTACTTGAAAGACAAATAAAATTCTGCCGAAACTAGTGGTTTTAATACGTATTTTTTAACCTTACTTAACCGTCAGATGATGCATCAGGTAAATTAACGATTATTTTACCTATAACTCGTTAGGAAACCCGGAATTATAGGTGTTTCGCCCACCTATGTTTACGTCGCCGCCAACTTGCTTTATCAAGCGTTGAATTAACTACCTAGGCAGTTAACTAAACGGCGCCATTCAATTAGCGGCCTGAATAATATTCAGCCGTCTCGTTTATTACGTCATTTAATAACCTGGCTGGCTAATGCTTAGGCCAATCGTAAGATGGGGCACTACCTCGAAATAAGATAGAAAATTACATACATACATATACTTACACCTGTAAATCCCTGAGGGGGTAGACAGAGGTGTATTCACAGAAAATTAATGATAGGTTTCTTGTGATAGCTGCGCAATTCGTCTCGGTTAGGTTAGGTTAGAAGGCTTCGCTCCGCTCCCGCATTAAGCCTACGTAGGTAGGCAAGTAGTTAAACGTCATCGATCCAAGCTATTTGCCTAGCCATTTAATTAAATAGCTGAAAACCATTCAGGCCGTTAATAGAATGGCACCGTTTAGTTAACTGCCTAGGCAGTTAATTGAGCGGCTGATTAAGCTAGTTGGTAGCGACATAAATTCCAAAATAAAAAAATAAAAAATAGACGGCCAAAATTTGCCCCATATAGGACAGATTTTACACATAATATTTCTTCCCACAGATAATAAATCGGACTATCGATAAGACACTTCCTCAACTGTCTCGTTAAATTCAAAAACTCTTTTGATGTACGCATGGATGCTTACTTTAGCCCCTTAATACTTTATTTTTTTACCCCATATTGATATTTACGAGCAAAAAGCTTATGAACATACCGTGGTAACATGAAAGCCGATGTCAGAGAAAATTCTGTTATTGAATAGATATACTGAACGAAGAGCCCGTGAACGCCAAACCTTCGTCATTTTATAAAAGCTGAAAGTTTGCCAGCGCATCCTCCGAACTAGGGCTTCAAATACGAAATTACGCAATTACGTAAGTACGGACAGATTTAAGAGCTTTTATAAATACGTAATCTAAGATTTAAACTCCGTAACTATGTAATTAGTGATATAAATTATTTATATACGTATTTATTTAATTTACATGCAATACACATTGTTTAACATAATGGCAACGCCAAATCTATAGTATTGGATATTTCCCTAGATTTATTAGTACTTTTGTAAGAGTTAGGTCATTTGATTTTGAATCGTTACGCGAAAAGAACAGAAATCATTTATTATTGAACAATTGCGTGACTAGGGTATTTCCCCGACAGCACTGGTGGAGGTTGTGAAGTTTTATTTTTAGTCTAACAGCAGCTTACATTTATTAACTGTCAATAACGCCCACTAGTGTTGAAGCTGAATGAGCTTTTTCGTCTGCCGGCTATTATAACCGACTTCTAAAAAAGGAGGAGTTTCTCTATTCGGATCAATCAATCAATTAGCCTATTGCAGACCACTGCTGTATATAAAGCCACGTGGTTCCCGGCAGAGTAGAATATGGGCCACCCCTTCTCTTCCCATGTGGTGTCGTACAAGGCGACTAAGGGATAGGGCTGATTACCTTTAACATCAGGCAGATATGTACAGCCTAGACTCAGCCTCAGATGCATGGCTCGAGTCAACAATAGTACTCGGAATACGGCAATAGGCTCACCCCCTATTACGTGGGACCGAATACAGATTGGTGAAATGTGGGTGTTATGTTAATTCACCTGTGTCTAACCCTCCGGGGATAAAGGCGTGATTATATGTATGTATGCTGTATACATATAGGCCTCCCCCAATGTGCGCCATTTTGCAATTTCTTCGAGTCGTCAGTCCATTTGGCTCCTAAATTCTCCACTCAAGGTCTCGTTTGCTCCAACGGCCATCGGCCCTTCAACAGATGTGGCCAACCTACTGCCACTTCAGCTTGCTAATTCCGCGAGCTATGTCGGTAACTTTGGTTCTTTGTCGAATGATCTCGTTTCGAATTCTATCCTTCAGAGTAGCTCCAAGCATAGCTTGCTCTCAAGCGAGCCTGCTGCGTGACTTTTAGGTCATGGACTAGCCCTACCGGCAGTATTTACGTTTCGGCACCGTAAGTCATAACACATAGTCCGGTTTTTACGTTCAGGCCTATGAGCAGTCCGACTAGGGAAGTACCTCCGCCATACAGAATGCCGTGGTCATAATAATTATATCGTGTTGCGTTCCCGGTGGAGAGTAGGGAAACCAGAACTCACTGGAGAGTTCTTATGCTGTCAGTCGGAAGACTAAGGCTTGTCCTGCTTTATCTTCTACACTGACTGCACAGAAACTTTTTGTTCTAACAGGGTGGGCAGGATGAGTGTGACGCCCCTGGTGTTACACATGCCCATAGGCCACGGTAACCACTTTCGATCAAGTGGGCCGTGTGCTTGTCTGCCACCTAAGTGCTATAAAAAACTCCCCAGGTTTCGATAGTGTCGAAGATCGATTATTTGTACTCTTAGGTCTTTTCTACAATCTACCGAACAGTACGGATGTGCAGGGCCGGATCTACCATATGGCTTAATGGGCTTAAGCCCAGGGCCCCGTGGATTCAAGGGGCCCCCCAGCTACGCCAAGTCAAAGTTAAAAATAGACGATAATGCGAAAAATCCGTAATTAGCTCTCATCGACATTAAGCCTAAGAATCGAAAATCGATCGATCGATGGCCGGTGGGGCTTCGGGCAATATCTTTAAAGTCCGGCTCCCAAACTGAAGGGCCAGCTAACGATCTAGCGCGGCTGCTGCCCTACGACTTAGGCAAACACGCTCAGGGCACGCCGTAGAAGTGGCGGTCTTGCTCATGGCGATACTACGCCACGCGAGTGCATTGGCTGCCGCCGCCTCCTGCGAACATGTAATGCTCGAGAACGGAGGAAACCGTGGAAAATCGCAAACCGCACCACCATCGAGGTCGTAGAACGACCTCGATCCCCCATGAGCGCGGGCCGGGGCGTGACGGGTGGAGCCGCCTGTCTCTCTAAAAGATGCCTCCCCATACCTTCCTCACACCACAAGAGAGCCAACTCGAAAGAGATGGTCCTGGGTCGATTGGGGTGCGATAGATATGTCAATCTAACCTCCAACAAACTACGACCCACAGACGACACACGTCAAGACAACTACGACATCGAATCCGACATAACCACCCCCGCGCCCGCAAGGGATTAGGTGCTCTCATTAGGTGGGCCCCTAACTAGTATTAGCCCTGAGCCCCCTAAACTCACGGTCCGGCTCTGCGGATGTGGTCTACGGTGTAATGTGCCTTTTGGAAATCCAGCTTGCTCCGGTGGCTGGAACTCGTCGACCATACCCGCGAGGGGTTTGTAATGTCTCTCGAAGACAACTTGTATACATGGCTCAGGAGTGCGATGGGCCTGTAGCTCTTCAGCAAGATCTTGTCACCTTTTTTGAAGAGCAGTATCACCTTAATCTCGCTCCATGCCCTAAGCGTCAGACCCGTAATGAATTTCTTCACGCAAAATGGCCCAATAGAGAGGCTAGGTGTGGACAAAAGAGTCCCCATCCTATTCTACTGGATGACGGAATAAAAGAGACTCGATAGCTCTTCCAGAATTGGAACCCCGCCTGATATCAAAAGCTCAGTAGGAATTCCGTTATCACCAGGGCACCTGTTGTTCTTCTGTTGGATCTCAATTAGGATGTAAATTTTTCCTGAAAATAAATTGGTAGATTAGGTACCTAGTTCAAAAACTAAGAAAATACAGTTGTTATAAAAAGACAGCAGTTTCGTAATTTCGGGCGGGTGGGTACCACCGTGCACGATTGCAAAATACCCTCCATAGTAATCCAATCTCGGTTGGATTGCGTTCAGGGGTTCAGTGGGGGTTTAGGGTCGCACCACTAGTGGGACCGGTAAGTGTAACGCGGCGCTGCGACGATAATGCTGGCCGTCAAGCCGAGTGCCACCAAAGATCGCCCGTAATGAAATTTGGATCTTAGTGACTTTAAAAGATAAACGATACTAACGGTGTAAAAATAATAGTTATAATAGTACAGAAATTGTCTTTTTTTTTGTCTGTGGTACCGGGTCATCCTTGAATTTTGATACACGTTGTATGAAAATCAGCTTATACTATAACTTATATTATACTTTCATGAGCATTACGGGTGTCTGGCAAGGGGTTCCCATCATGTTAAAAAGTTTGTTTATGAATGACGCGATTTCTAACAATACCGTGAAGGTCTTATCTAAACATCACTCTTCATTGCTTGACGAAAAGACTTAGATATTCATTTTTTTAAACTTACCAAGGTACTAAACCTTTAGTTTACCTGCCAAAGCCACTATGGCTCATACTTAATAATAGCCCTCGTTCTTAACTGTATTGGGAGCATGCGCTGACGAACTTTCAGCCTTTTAATAAGTACAAAATCTTTTGTTCTCGGGCTCTCACTTTTTTACCTTCTAAAAATAGATAATTATCTTTATACGTCAGTACGTACCCAAGTAAAATGTATCTTCTTGAAGTGATAGTGGACACAAAACAGCTTTATCAGAACAAGACAGCTTGATATTGGATGATACAAATTGATTTGAGAACACAATACATTAAGTATTCATACATTTACTATCAGAATGATGAAAATTGATATTCAATGCACAAAACAACCGTAGGAAATAGCTTCGATTTGGAGAAGTTTGGTTACAAACACTGTGACACGAGTATATTTTATTCATATGTATTACCTACTGGCTGTTGGCCGCGGCTCCGCCCACGTGAATGTCAGTTATCGCGACCAATCATAACCTGTGTCCTATCTCGAGGTCTAATCCACCCCAATACTAAATGTCATCAAAATTGGATCAGTGGTTTAGCCGTGAAAGACAGACAAACAGACACACACACACACACACACACACACACACACACACACACACACACACACACACACACACACACACACACACACACACACACACACACACACACACACACACACACACACACACACACACACACACACACACACACACACACACAGAGAGAGACACACACACACTTTCCCATTTATATTATTAGTAAGTTTTGTCCTCGATGCTATCACATAAATTTTTAAGGTTTTTGTATTGCTTTGTTTCTTTGACTTTTTGCAAGTACTTACGTATGCTAACAAAAATACCAAGTAGGTACGTACACTTGGTATTTTTGTTAGCATACGAAGGTGGTGTGTTGTAAGGTTGGGATACTAGATCGAATGAAACGCTCTGACTGTTGAGTAATAACTGAATATTTATTGAATAATCATTAGTATATATCTAAAGTGTACAATGGATTATGCTGACATAGCTTATACACTACACCTTTCCCGAAAGGAAAAATAAAATAATTAATACAATATTATTTTATTATGATATTAACCATTTAAAATGACATTTGGTACATCTTTGTACCTAAATAGATGAACATTATAATGATAGTATAATATGGATACAATGTATCATTTAAAATAACACACAAAATATAAGTAAAACAAATGTAAATAGATTTCAAAATAACACCCAATTAAAAGTATAACACACAAAAGTAAACAAATGCGTCAAAAGACTTTAAAAGATATTACGCTGACAATATAGCAGCATACAATTTTAGTTAATACATCAATAATAATAAACATAGTTATGAGTTGTATAACTTAGTTCTATTCTTATGAACTAAATCAGTTTTACCATTATCTTTTAATATTTCAACATTTGGTGCAACATCTTTGATTACTAAATATGGCCCGTTATAGATATTCTGAAGTTTATTACCTGTTTCATTTTTCACTAAAATTAAGTCATTTTCTTTATACGTAATGGGATTGCAGTTAAGGTCATGTTTCTGTTTTCGCTGTAATTTGCTTTGTAACAGGTTTTCAAACGCTTCTTTTTGCGATGTTTGTAACCTAAACTTTAACTCAAGGGGGTAACTGTCATAGTTGTAAAGAGGATCTATTGTATTTTGAGTCAGATTGGAGGGAATGTTACATTTTTTTCCAAATAATAGTTCGAAAGGTGTAAATTTGGTAGAAGTATGAACTGACGTATTGTAAGCAAAACACCAAAATGGTAGCCATGAACTCCATGAATTTGAATGATTATTAGTTTGAATTCGTAAGAAATTACCTAAATTTTTATGGGTATTCTCCAAGGATCCTATTGTTTCATGATGATATGCGGTAGAGTTTAAAGTAGTTATATTCAGTAGTGTACAAGTATCTTTAAAAATTGATGATAAAAATTCTGTACCCCTATCAGTTGCAACCCTAGCTGGTATCCCAAATCTCAGTATAAAATTGTTAACAAAGTTCTTGGCAATCTCCTCAGAACTTTTAGTCATCATAGGATACGCTTCTACGTATTTGCTTAACTCGCATTGAATGCTTAAAATATAGGAGTTATTATAATTATCCTTATCCAAAGGACCTACTACGTCAAGAAAAATCTTTTCCATTGCCGAATTGGCACTGGTGGTGATAACCATAGGCTCTTGCACATAATGAGAACTATGCTTCTGCTTCTGGCAGTGTCCACATTTCTTAATAAATGCTGATACGTCATTTTCAAGACCTGGCCAAAAATAATATTTCTTGATATTATTATACATTCGTCTTATACCAGCGTGGCCACTAGTTGGTAGAAGATGAAAATCATTTAATATTACTTTTTGGTCTTCTTTATTTTGAATTATTTTCACGTTATTCAAAATACATAATCGTGGTCCGGACCAGTTATCATATGATTTTATTTCGTTAATCATTTTTTGTATAAAATCATCATACATCTTACATCGTATAAAAACTAACTCGTGCACATCTATTTTCTCACAGAAATTTCTCAGTTCCCTCACAAAAGCGGCTGGCGTCAGTTGCGATTGGGATACTGGATTCTTTATAAACAATGTCATTCTTGATGACGAATAACTAAACACATTATTTTCTAATTCGAATGCGTTAGCCCTACGTAGGTTATTTAGTTTAAAGTTGTCCAAAAATTTAAGTTCAACAGATTTCCTCGGTTTACTATGAATTTCTACAACTCTTGGTTGCGCAGGCCAATCGTTAGTAGGAATCATAGCACTCGGTGATATCTGATTATCACGCAATTCTTTACATTTAGACCTAGTCATTACAGTGATAATGCTTTCGTGCATTGTTTTTAAATCTGCTGATGTGACAGGCAATCGTGACATCGCATCAGCTGGAATATTTTCTGAACCTTTAAAGGTGCCCACTCACTAACAGTCCGCCTGCAGTCCGCCTGCAGTTCCTGATCTGTCCGGCGGCCTGCAGTCCTTAGCCGATAGCGCCCACACACTAAAGCGATTTTGGCCCGCCGGCAATTCCCTGTTGTCAGTTTTGCGACCACACACTAGCAGTTGTGAGTTGTCAGTTTTATGTCGTACGATCGCCTGCCGGTAATGGTCTAATATCAGTTACATAGAGAGTACGAAACAGTGCAAGCGATTTTCGACCTTATTGACATTTTCTTAATTACATGTTTTTTCGCATAAATAAATGCTGCTGATCACGAATATAAGAAAAAAAACTAGATTTGTTGTAATGTCAATAAGGTTGAAAATAGCTTGCACTACGTTATTCTTATATAAGTACGTGCGTCATTGTGGGAAATAGGTGTTAGCTATTTTGAACCTTATGGACTATGTGCATAAGAAATAAAGACGAGTATGTACAAAAAATGAATAAAATCTTAGTAAAAACTGACACGAAACGTCGATCGACAGGTCCGTTGTGGTCGTTCGCCCTGACGGCCTAGGACTGTCCGGCTTAGACCTGTCCGGAATCGTTCGGCGGCCACACACTATCGGATCGTATTAGTCGTCAGTCCAAAATCGTTAACGAAACTGTTAGTGTGTGGGTTATTGCGATTAACTGACAGATTTATATCGTCCGGCCGTCGTCCGGTAAACTGTTAGTGAGTGGGCGCCTTAACATATTCTACCGTAAAATCGTATTCTTCGAGTAAAAGTCTAAATTTCATGAGACGACTAGATGGATCTCGCATCCCAAATAAATATATCAGAGGTTTATGATCGGTTTGAATTATAAAAGTTCGACCATACAAATAAGGACGAAAATGTTTAACGGCCCACACTATCGCCAACAATTCCTTTTCCACAGTGGGATAGTTATGTTCCGCTTTATTTAGATTTCTACTTGCAAACGCTATTGGTTTTCTATTATAGTTATACAAAACAGCTCCTAATGAGTGTTTGGAGGCATCAGTTTGCAGTATAAACTTATTATTTATTGAAAAATCTGGATATTGATGTACTGGGGGAGAGGAAATAATAGTTTTTAACGTAGAAAATGCAATTTGACAATTATTGTCCCAAATAAACTGTTTATTTTTCTTTGTTAGCTGGGTTAAAGGATAGGCTATGTTCGCAAAATTTTTAATAAATTTTCTGTAGTAGTTTGCAAATGCTACGAATTTAATTAATTCTTCTACGTTTGTTGGTACAGGCCAGTTACTTAACGCCTGAATTTTTGCAGGGTCCGGAAGTACACCTTCACCTGAGATAATATGTCCTAAATATAAAATATCCTTTTTTAAGAAACTACATTTATATGGGTTTAGCTTCAAATTTATCTGACGTAATCTAGTAAAAACATCTAGAAGATTTTTATTATGGTTTATTAGCGAATTGCCGAAAACCACAAGGTCATCTAAATATACGAGGCATTTTTCATATGTTAAGCCTGACATTGCAACAGTCATCATTTTTGAAAAAGCATTTGGGCTAGTTTTCAGCCCCATTGGAAGTCTCGTCATTTGGTATTGACTCGAAACGGAAGCAATACTTTTTTCATTTACCTCATTATCTGGAATTTTAAATTGTCCTGAACAAAATGCAGTGTACTTGCGACTGTTAATGTCAAGGTTGCACTGATAATATCCACTAGAAAGGTCAAGAGTAGAAAAGTAAATAGAACCTGAAAGTGAGTCCAAAATTTCAGTAATGTTTGGGAGAGGAAATTTATCATCCTGTATACAATTGTTTAATTTTCTGTAATCGATCACTAACCTCCATTTTTTTTTACCTGAACTATCTAGTTTTTTCGGAACTAACAATAACGGGCTAGACCATTCGGATCGACATGGTTCAATTATGCCCTCTCGTAACATGTTACGAATCTGCTCGTTTACTTCGCGTTTTTGGGAGTACGGGATCCTATAAGGTTTACTAAAAACTGGCTGAGCATTCGGTTTTAAACTAATATTATGTTCAAAAATATTTGTCGTAGTCAGTTGATCTCCTGGCAATAAAAATATATCTGAAAATTTTGCACAAATATTTTCGATAGCGATTTGTTCCTCGTTGTTCAAATGACTCAAATTTAGTAGACCAAATAACCGTTTGACACGATTCGCACTTGCATTTTCACATTGCTCAAAAGTACACAAGTTATAATCGCTTATTTTTTGTATATTAGGTTGAATGTTATTAAGGCGAACTTCATTCTCACTGGTATTTAATATTAAAATAGGTATCACGCCATTTAAAGGTTTTACTAATACGCTAGCTAGAAATATTCCTTCATGTAATTCGGACGAACAAACAAGACATTCTTCTGTATAGTTAGTTTGTATATAATGAATTGATTCAGATCTAGGCGGTAATGTAAAACAATGAGAATTCGTTTCCTCTTCAAACTTAGATTTTAGAGGCAAAATAATATTAAAGTTATTTTTAGTAAGTCTTAAAGACAAAGAACTGAAATCCAATACAGCATTAAATTTGGTAAGAAAATTTTGTCCTATTATAGCATGCGCCTTACATGGTAAAGAATTAAAAACATAAAACTTCTGCTTAAATGACTGTCCTACTAAGTCCAAACAATCACTCAGCGTTAAATAAACATATCCGATTGCTTCTATTGCGCCGCCAATTCCGCTTATCGTAATGCTCTCTTTATGGATAGGAATGTTCAATTCAATAACATGTTTATATTTTATCGCACAAATGGAAGCGCCCGTGTCTATTAAAAATGTATAGTTATATTTTTCTATATATAAATCAATACAATAAGTACTGTTACTTGCACATATAAATCCTTTATTCACGAAAAAACTGAGATTGCTCTCTAGCTGCATTGGAATTAGTAGACTCATCATTTACAACATTAATGTTTGCATTTTGTCGCGACTTCTGGTGACCTCGACCGCGGTAGTTATTGTACCTATTATTAAAATTAGAAGACCTTCCTTGGTACTGTGTTGACTGTCCTCGGTTCTGGAAGGCACGACCACGGCCTCCTCGATAGAACGTAGTACCACGGTCACGGTGATAGTTTGACCTGCTGTAATTATTATAGGGAGATGCATCCTTAAATTGACGAGTGGGGGCACCCCTGTAATTATTATAATGACCTCGGTTTTGTGAACCTAGAAAGGGTTTATTTCCCCTTTTATGGAATGTCAAAACATTTCCTGATTGAGACGGCACGACCATCGTCTCTTCGTCTACTGCTGCCTGAACAGCGTCTTGAAGGCTATCAAATTTTTGAGCGGTATGGTACTAAGACGCCTATTGCGTAAACCGTCGGCAAAACGTTTTATTGCTTGTTTTTCATTTAATGGCTGTAAAATTGCCAAATTTTCCGTTTTTCCGTCAGCTTGCGCAACAGACAAGTTCATAAATATCTCAGTTAACTCCTTACCATAATCGTTAATTGACAGCTGATCCTGTCGCAGGGTCTGTAGTTTATTTTGTAAAGCGACAGAACTCTTTTTAGGCAATAGCATCATACGCATATCGTATATTAATGTATCTACGGATGTATAGTTAGATTTAAGTTTTAGCTTAGCAGTTTGAGATAGGCGACTCTTCAAAACAAAGTTAACTAGACTTGCTCTAGATTGTTCATCCTTCAAAGTAGAGCTATAGTAATCGATTCCATCAATCAATTGTCTGGTCATTGATTCCTCATTATTCATAACCGGTAATAAACTCAGGGCGGTTTTTAAGTTGAATTCCATTTTGGATTCAATTTTGTCATTCGATGTTGAACCAAATAACTCAATAGTACGCGTCTCAGACGTACGCACATGCACCTTATTACAAAATTCCTTAATCTCGGAATAAAGTTCCTTAATTTTGTCACTGGAAGATTGAATTAATAACAAAATTTCACCGCTAATTTCTTTCTCAAATATTTGTTTTGTAATATTAGGACTCAAGGCCGTATAACTGTTAAACACAATAGTAGCTTCCTCTAATTTTTCTTTTAAACGCTCTGGCGTTCTTCTCTCATAACTGAGTTTAACAAGATTTTCTTTTATAAATTTTAATGTCTCACATATACTCTGAAGTTCCTGGGCCATAATATTAAAACATTATTTAAAAAAAGTAATGCTGAATGCATAAATTTTACATAATAACTTAGTAACTATAAAATTACCTCCGTTTTACCTTGCGCGGCACTTTCACTTAATTTTGTTTTTTATTTAGACCCGAACACTGGTTTTGTTTAATGTTTGTCACACGACGCCGAAGTACTCTGCTGTCCAGCTTTGCACGTAGAATATCTCACATCATATAAAGCTGCGGTATCTCTGCGTCTAGAAAATGACCTCCGAAAATTTTCACGTATCATTTGGTCATTTATCCATCCGTGGTGACATCTTTTGTAACATCTCCACATGTAGTAAGCTCCGACCAATAGGCACAGCCCAAGAAGTATAACCATAACAGTGCTAATTGTAGACAAATGGAACTGCAGCTGCTCCGTGCTAGCTCCAATCGAAGAACCTATGTCATTTTGATTTATTACAACTTCTTCGGGTTTTGCAGAATTCGAGTTACACATTGCTATTTTGTCAAATGTTCTAGGGACACACGCTATGTATGTATTTGAGCTATTACGCCACTGACTGTAACCCGACGCCACACACCAAACTTGGCAGGGTCGCCATGTAAGGTTGGGATACTAGATCGAATGAAACGCTCTGACTGTTGAGTAATAACTGAATATTTATTGAATAATCATTAGTATATATCTAAAGTGTACAATGGATTATGCTGACATAGCTTATACACTACAGTGTCTTCGCTAAAGTTCCTCGAGAAATCTTGAAAAATAGTAAGTTCGTACGAACCTCGGTCGCCAGGTAACTACTGAATTTCTTTCAAGATTTTTTCTCACAAACCTACATTACCTTACAAATATGATTTTAAATCTAGAAGCTTTGAATCTCGACGGTCGTAAATATAACTTTATCTAAAGGGAGTTGCTGCCTAAAATTTTGTGACAAAACCTTTTTTAAGTGAATGTTGTACAAACATGGCCGTATAAAGGGTCGATTTTTACAAAAAAAGTTTTCAATTAATGCTCATAATATGTAAATCCTTTGTCGGACAACAAACATCGTGTTTATTTGAATGGATTTATAAAATCAGATTTTTAGATCAGACAAAGATCAAAATGGCGGGTAACGAATAATAACTACTGTTGTATCAAACTGACCTATGCTTGACCGTGCACACAAAGTGAATAAAGATACCCTTGAGCTTCATCTTACCGGAGCTAGCAAATGAGGTAGGTAACCGACCAAAACCGCACGATGTTCGGGCCAGGGAATTTGAAGTGTTCTAGAAAGGATATCCCAGGGACTGAGCACCTACCAGGACGCGCATGAGCGATCGTATTTTTGGGCTTACGATTCGGAGGGAGAGGAATTGAGCTATTTAGGTGTATAGCTACGTCACTCTCCCTCTGACACGTACCAAAGCGTGATCGCTAATGCCGGTCGTGGTAGATGACCCACTTGTTGTGGGCTGTTCGGGATCAGAATCCCCTGTAAAGAGGCTCACGTAGAAACACGACGCGGCTGGAGCTCCTAAGAATTGTAGCCTTCATTTTGCATTCTTGCTGTTATTTATGTTACATAAATCATTTTAAGCTTGTTTCCACAAAAGAACTTCACCAAGAACGTTTCTTAACCAGAGCGAAAACTAATAAATTATTCGCCAGGTAAATCCTTACGATATCCCTTAGCATTTCGAATTGCTTTATCCAACAAGATAAGTTGTGATATAGGGAAAATGGCTCACAGGTAACGATACTTACAAAATACAGTTGCCTTTAGATTTGTTCATCCGGAAAAAAAAACAGTTTCATATACTCCTTCCATGTTTTATCCCTGATAGAATTTTCATGGTGAATCTCAAAATTAAATCTTTATGATCCGGAGAGATCTACGTTTCCATTGCGGATTTTAACGTGAATAAGATAGGAAAGTTTGTGTGTAGTATTTCACTCATTGAGTTTTTTGAAGTGAAAACTTCTTTAGCGGTGTTGGATGGCTGTAAAATGTTAAGGAAGCGTCAGGATTAGTTGACCTTTGAACCGTAACCGACGACTGACGTCATACAAGATTAGGTCCAGACTATCTATTTTGCAAGTTACGACAGATAGCGTCGTAGCTTAAACGGTAAGCATTTCGACTATAAGTCCTTATAGTTTCAGATAGTATCGGGTTCAAACCACCTGGCCTTCAGGGAGTTTTTGTGATTGTTTTTTCTTATTATAATTTATTACTTTTGGTGATTATTTTTTCTTTTTGTAGTTTATTAATTTCTTCTGACAAAAAATTCGCAGAAATTTAGTGATAGGTTCTATGATTGGCGCTATACTATAGGTATGGTATGGTATGGTATGTTCTTTTTATCTTCTTCTATGTATATAACGAAGAAAGAAAGAAAGATAAAGTTTTCACTTCTGCCGGCACTCTCAGAGCGCAACCTGTCTTTTTTTAGTGTTAAGCTTTTTTAAATCAAGAGTACACCTTTCTCTCCGAAGTGGACAGAGACATCGTTTTCTTCTGTCTTTACACATCTTACGAGAAATGTCCACTTTGCAGTGGTTAGACGGGCTCGAATGCTTTAGGTCCCCTAATCGTCAAATTAGCGTTAGTCCCGGTTACCTCAGAGTCCTGGGTTCGCTTAATCCATACTAATATTGGATGGACCCGGCACCCGCACGGAGAACCCATGGATTGCTAAGAATATCGTCTCAATGAGAAAGTGTATGTGTGTGTCTGTTTGTTTGTCCGTCTTTCACGCGTAAACCACTGAACCGATTTTGATGAAATTTGGTATAGGAGTACCTAGATTAGACCTTGAGGAAGGACATAGGTAAGGTTTTGAGAACAGGAGTAAGCAATTGC
Source organism: Eilema caniola (assembly GCA_949126895.1). Taxonomy (NCBI): domain Eukaryota; kingdom Metazoa; phylum Arthropoda; class Insecta; order Lepidoptera; family Erebidae; genus Eilema; species Eilema caniola. Next base: position 4,585,501 of record OX421460.1, on the reverse strand, counting down.
ACCCTATAAACTGTACAGGGACCAGGCAGACGAATAAACTCTTGCTAATAGTCTATCCTTTTCTAACCCACTAGATCACTAGAGGATCACAGGTCGCCTCTTTGCTCAACTGTTTAGTTCTTGAGGGATCGAAGCACCCTCCATTAGGCTACGTACTCGTACGGCCTCAGACTTTAAACCTCGTTCATAATATAAACAGATCTTAAAATGAGGGTCATTAGTAATAGTATTTAAATTATAGGTCGCACGGGTTGCCCTCCAAGGCAGAGTCCGTAAACATATAACATAACATAAACTCACGCCTTTATCCCCGAAGGGGTAGGCAGAGGTGCTAGCACCCACATTTCGCCGGTTTATGTTTAGGTCTCAATGTAATAGGTGGCGAGCCTATTGCCATTAACTGGGCACTTATAAACCTGCGATAAATACACACATAACTTTGAAAGCATCGAAAAGTCTTTGGTGTGTGCCATGGAAAACCTGGAATCGAACCCGAGACCTTTCTCAGCAGTCCATTACCCATACCACTAGGCTACCGCGGTGTTTTCCGTAAACAATCAATAAATAATAATTTTGCCACATCAAGCCATGCCACATTAACAGTATTTTCTTTTTTGCTTCTCACGCAAGTTGAAGAGGTCTTTAACGTAAATAAATCAAGGCAAGACAATAGGTATAAATTCGCGACAGAGCACTTATCTCGCTGCAGTTAGAACAGTTGAAACACAAAGCAATTCAGTTGGAATCTATTTAAATATGAAAGCGATTTATTAATCGTAAGGAGAGTCCAGTTAATCTTAATGATTTCTAGCGAACCACTAGCTCTGATTACAGTCAGTCTTGCTGACTGTAATCTGAGCTTATTTGGACTTAACAGATTAAGTCCAAATAAATTACTTGGTATTCAGGCTTTTATTTATCTGACAATTGTTTCTTTCGGTACCTATGTAAATATATTAAACTTAAGACATAAGAGTATTTTCCCCTCTTTGTGAAAAAAAATTGTTTAAAACCAAATCCCGACCAAGAAAATACAAGGCATTGTATTAAGGATGCCATACCATTATTCTGTCCTCCGTGCCACTCTTCTTCATCCTAGCGTTAATCCCAGTGGCATCCGAAGCTTTTTCAACTTGGAGTCTGGTGTCCGCTTTTTACCAGTCTAACTGCGGATTTGGCTAAACTTCGATATTTTCCGTGAAGCGACTGCCATCTGACCTCCACAACCCAAAGGCGATATCGAAGCATTGCAGCTACACCAGTTGTTGGATTTTTGAGGGCTCCAACTGCCCGTAACGACTGCCATAGATGTTTGTATGACAACCGGGACCTACGGTTTAACGTGCTCTCTGAGGCACGACCAGACCAATGCAAATACCAATATTCATGCATACGGATATTTGCACTGAGCGGGGATCGAACCCGCGCCCACTGCGTAGCGGCCGCCTCCTCCGTGCCACTAACAAAACAAAGCAATACATAATATAGCAAGATTTTTATCCGAATAAGTAAGTAGGTACGGCAAAGCTAAAGTAAAGTGATGTTATGAATGACATAGCAAAATCACTACATATTATAAAACAAAGTCGCTTTCTCTGTCCCTATATCCCTTTGTATGCTTAAATCTTTAAAACTACGCAACGGATTTAGATGCGGTTTTTTTAAAAGATAGAGTGATTCAAGAGGAACGTTTATATGTATAATACATGTTTAATATAGTAGAGGGTACAGCGGGAACGGGATCTGCCGCCACGCAGGCGGAAAAATATTGGCGGTACGAAGTACGCCGGGTCAGCTAGTAAGCTATAATTTTGACAGGCTAAGCCATTTTCTTATACCACTAAGGTGGCAGACAAGCACACGGCCCAACTGATGGAAAGTAGTTACCGTAGCCTATGGACGTGTGAAAAACCAGAGGAGTCACACTCGTGCTGCCGACCCTGTAAAAACAGAGTTTCTGTGCGGTCAGTGCAGAACACAAAGTAAGACAAGCCATTGGTCTCCCCACTGACAGCACAAAAACTCTCCAGTGAGCTCTGGTTACCCTAATCCCCGCTGGGAATACAACACAAGGTTATTATGGCCGCGGTATTCTGTAGGGCGCAGGCACTTCCCAACTAACAAGCCAAGTTCAAGTAACAGAACTGGCGAGCAGCATGTAATATTACACAAACCATTTGGAGCCACTTTTGACCCCCTCATAACATAGCTCAAAAATTATTTCACATAACCGTGGCAATTTGGCTCATATATTGAGACTTGCGAAGTATTCTGTAGGGTGGAGAAAATATCGTCGTGGTCTACCTCTGTAAATTAATACGTAACGTACATACCTAATACATATATTACATAAGGTTTATGTTACAATATTACCTCTCAGAACTTTGGGGGGTTGATCAGTATAAGTAACTATGTACGAAAAAAAACGATATGTTAATTTTTCACTTATTATTAAATATTAAGCTCATGTTTGTATGCTAACACTACCACGGAGCCGTAACTCGGAATTCAGGGCCTTTCTAGTCATGATACGCTCGCATCGCTTCATGAAACTTACCAACGAAATCGATTTAAATAGTAGAAGTTTGAATCGGTCTGCGCGGGGTTTGAACCTGCGATCTATGCCTTACAGGGGCAATGCTTTGACCACTAAGCTACTGTTCTATGCCCGAACCATTCCAAATTTCTCCTTTATATCTGTCTTTGAGGCGACAGTGGAGCGTCTTCTGATATTCTTACGAACTATCGGAACCAATTTTTCAATCATTTTTAAAAATTGATTTATGACTACTTCGCCCAACAATTTGAATGAATTTAGGAAGAAAATACTATAAAAAAATCTTTTAAGTTGTCCAGAGTAGTTAGGAATCAATTATTAAAAGTGACTGAAAAATCATTCATTGGTTCCAATAGTTCGGGCGAGACTTGGTAACTTAGTGATCAAACCATTGACCCTGTAAGGTAAAAATCGCGGGTTCAAAACCCGCCCAGACCCATTTAACATTTGCATAATATTTATTAAAAATTTCATTCCAATTACCTATGAAATACCCACCGGTCATTGGCTTTCAAAAGTCAGCTGCTTACTGCAACCCGTATGCTGGACATATTGATGTGGAACGGTTAGCATAGGCTATGATGTCAGTTTATGAGAACTTTGAAACTGAATTTTAGTGAATTGGCTCACCCAATATCTTTGAATGTTTTTACCTACACATATTTTTCGATATGAGATATTCACACAGTTTCATAAGTTTCGAGAGTTCATATTGTTACACATTATCTTAATATATATAAATCTCGTGTCCCAATGTTTGTCCTCAATGGACTCCTAAACTACTTAACCGATTATAATAAAATTCGCACACCATGTGCAGTTCGATCCAACTTGAGAGATAGGATAGTTTAAATCTCAAATTATAGCCCGATTCGCGATAACCGACATCCACGCGGGCGGAGCCGCGGGCGACAGCTAGTACCTATATATAGCCTGTCCAAATCATAGCCATACTAAATCTATGAGTGATACGCTCTGAGTGCGTCATTTCCACAGATAACATAATAATCATGTCATTACTCAAATACTCAAAGGTTAACTTTATCTGTTGTCAAATGTCAATCATCGGTTTTGTTTATATTTACAGGCCCCAATGCGCATACCTACCGTTTACGTAGGTATCATAATGCTCGAGAAGGATGGAAGCGGTGGAGAAGACCCGGCCCACACAGTCAGCGACGATCGGAGGTGACTCGGGCGTCGGAGTTCGTAGAACGACCTCCGTCCTCCACGAGCGCAAGATGGGGACAGCGTGGTTCCAACCACGAGGAGCACATCTCGAAACGGCAGATGGCGCCAGGCCCAGGCCAGCCACGGCGCAAGGGATACGCTTTAGACAATCTTACACCCTGGCATAATGTAGACCCAAGACGACGTGCGGTTTTAGTCGATTCGAGTCTGAGTAGGTATCTGAGGGAATATCCGCGCGAAAGTTATTTGAAAATATCTATTAATTATTAAGAAATTCAAGAGCGGCAACTCAAAGAATTAAGTACATACAGTGTTATCCCTATTCGTCGCGTGAGTTATGAAACGTAAATGGGTTGTTCTACAAACTAAGGTCGAAAATTAGTCTGATTCCGCCCCGACATTTGTGTCATTATGGTTACAAAATACAATTTATTTTAAAGATCACTACATCTTTTAGCTTATATTAAGCGGAACGGTTAAAAAATATTAGAAATATTAAAATATTAGATTTAAGCGGCAGCGTCAAGTCAAGTTCTAGTAACAGAGCTGGCAAGCAGCACTGTGTGTAATGAGAACAGTTTGTTCTGTTCTGTGAATGAGAACGAAACATTTCGAGCCACTTTTGACTCCTCATAACTCAAAAACTATTTCACATAAACGTGTCAAATTTGGCTCATATATTGAGACTTGCGAGATACATTATGCTCCAAACAAAAACACGTCTCACACGGTTATTTATATATTACCGTCTCTAACTCTCTAACTCTTACCCAGTTCCGGATGACCTAGAAAGTTCAAATTTGGCATGCAGATAGGTAATTATGTGAATACAAAAGAATAAAACGGAAACTGGTTAATTTTTATCATTTTAAGTATTATAATTGTTCTCTTAATTGATTTTATTAGGAACACTTAACTTATACTTAGTGCCTGTAACTGTAAATAATGTAGGAATCAGCAATTAGCAATCAAAACTTATGACAGCCGGTCTATATGTGGATAAAAAACCGTTGCGTGGCCGTTTTAAAACATAAATGTGAAATGAGAGCCAAGTTCAATATTATAATAGGTATACCTTGGTTGTTGACTTCAAAGACAAAAGTAGTGAGATCTAAATGGGTGCCAAGTTCAATGGTCAGTCCTGAAATTTATTTATAACAACTTAAAACATAATTTCTTCTTATAACTTAGGTTTATATATTGTAGCCTAAGGTCTGACTTGCTAGTTTTCATATATTCTACCTTCAATACGAAACTCCTGGATTTTATCCAAATTTTATTAGTTATAGATAAATTGATTATTAGAACTAAATAAACGCTTAATTATTTTAACTTTATAGAGTATAGCAGAAAAAAGTAGCAAACTGTTCTATACAAAAATCATATTTCAATCTAATCACTTAGGATTCGGAACTTTTTCAACATCCTGAGTATTATGTTAGACAATGGAACAAGCTACCAGTAGAAATTATCTCAGCAACAAATGTCAACCAGTTCAAAAATAGACTAGACAAACCACAGAACAGAAAAAACTATTAGAAGTGTGATAGGACAGATTCAATAGCGGAACCAATGTCGCCAAACTCACACATACAACCATATAATAATACGTTGCACTACTAGTAAACAATTGTTTTGATTGGTCGTATATCTTTAACACCAAACTAGCCTAAAATATGCACACTGCAAAACGAAAACATACCTTATTCAATCGTTTTAGTGATTACTTTTATATAGATAAAAAAGGAATTTACGACGTTTTGTATCTGGATCAAACTTGCTTCTCACTCTAACTCTATTCCGAAAAAGTTCAACTACTCCCCAACAGATGTCCGTTTATTTCAAGAATGTTATTTAAAACCTTAAGCGTTAGGAATACGGTTGATATTACTTTGAAGTATTATCTCTCTCACTCTAACTCCTTAATATTAACGCTAGACCGGTGACATAAAATTTTGGCAATATCGATAGATTTGAAATTTGTTTTCGTAATGTCAAATGATTCCAAACGCTGTTAGTAATTATAATCTAAGAGTACTAAAAAAAGAGGGATTTATAGCTTGTTGAACTGTTTTTTATTAACGATTAAAAATGTATGAAGACGTCAAACTACGTATGTACCTATTTAATTGAAATAAAATAAATGTGTCTATTTATAGTAGATATTTTATGTAACTGTTGCAAAATAAAAACGTTTTCACACTATCCGGCGCATCCGATATCCGATATTAGTGTCGGCTCCGATATCGAAGGAAATAAAATAAAGTAGAAAAAGATGTTGAAAATAATTGCTAGGATATTTTTTCTTTTTTTCATCCAGTCTGTGCGATCGAGCAAATGGCCGAATCGGACCGATTTTATTGAATATATGTGGAAACAGCACATGGTGACGGCTATCGGCTTCAGACACCCAATATCAGAAAATGTGAAATCTTTATACTTAAAATACAAGTGCGAGTATTTTACAGTATCAGACGGGTGTTTTAAGACCATATTACGAGCAGTTTCATACACTACTTTGAAATAATTAATTTAATTTGCATAAAATGAGAAAACGTAGAGCACCAAAATCTATTTGCTGATCGCGTATGCATGTTGCGCCGCGTTCACAAACTAGAAAATATCCAGCTGGAGTTGTTCAATTCGGAAGTTTTTATTTTTGTATGTTTGTACGCGCATAGCTTCGTCATGTGTAGACAAATTTGCAAAATTCCTTCTTTGTTCGAAAGAAGACTATTCCGGAATGATACCATTTATTTTTTGTAAAGATCCGATAAAGGGTTTCAAAAAGAGAAAACGAAACACTTCAATATTAGATGCTCTCGACAGGTTGCAGCGACGTACGGTATACATAATAATATATGCATTATCTGAAATCCCGAGGTCACGAGTACCCTCGAGCCTTTGCAGCTGCGTAGAGATGTTGCTTCCTTGGCAGTATTTTACCGTCTCTACCATGGCGAATGTTCTGAAGAGCTATTACAATTAGTCCCACCCTCTCCTTTCTTATACAGGACGACATGTGCAGGACTTAGATGTCACCCGCATACGGTGCAGAACATTCCTTCAAGAACCAAGCGGTTCGGTGACTCTTTCCTTTGTCGCACAATTAAGACCTGGAATTCCTTGCCAGCTCACGTATTTCCCTCTTCCTACAGTCCCAGGTCCTGTAAGCGGGGCGTGAAAAATCATCTGATGAGGCCGTCAAGCTGAGTGCCACCATTGTTAACATGGCACGTGTGTATAATGGTGGCCCTCTCTCCTGAGACTTTGCCTTCAGCTTACCATCAGGCAAGGTAAAGTCAAATTGACGTGTCCTATATTAAAAAAAAACTAACTTTTAAACTCTCGCGTTCCATGATATATAATTTAGAAAACGGGAATTAACGCGATCATGGTATAGGTACTTACATACCTTTGATTGCCTAACGTTTCGACCAGGTTACACCGGCCGTGGTCACAGGCTGACTGAGGTATATAAGTACCTATACCATGATCGCGTTAATTCCCGTTTTCTAAATTATAAAAAAAAATAAACCAGGAAATCAGCAGTAATTGCTGCAAACGCATATTATTGCTATGTCTATGCCACTACACATCATAACATCACGCCCGTATCCTTTGAATGGGTATGCAGAAGTGTTCAGAATGTTCCGTGATATAAAAAAAACAATAAAACCATTTGACAAAAGTTTATAAATATTTCTAAAAAAAGTAGATATCGATAAAGTTTGACTACATCACTAAATGAATAGCGAAGAAAGTTCTAGAATAAATAAGAATGACATGGTCTATTGTGTGTAATCAAAAACAAGCTTTATTGATATGTGGTAAGGTTGATTTTTTATTTTATTTTATTTCTTTGCATTTCAATAAGATTAGTTATAAATTCTGCTATATCCTGACTTATCGATGGTATAAAACGCCTCCATTTCGAATATTTATGCTCCTACTATCATCGGTGCACTACAAAATGACCCAGTAAGGCATATTTCTATTAAATAGTATTAAATAACACACGGTCCAAAACTGTCAAATACACGTGATGACAGATACGACTGAAGGTTGAAATTGTAAGAGCTTGCAAATCTCCGCATATCAATGACACGCGTGCCACGCCTACTTCACACTTCCATCGTTTTTTCTGTTCCGTGAGACAAACATCTCCAAAACTGCAAAGAGTCCAAATAAGTGGTGCATAGTTGGATGCGGGCACTTACCAGTTGCTGCAACTGCCTGCCTGCCTACAAATAATAATAATAATAATAATGGCAGGGAGGTATGGCAGAGTAAGGAGCTACATGGCAGGTTCTATCGGGCCCTCCACAGGCCCGAAGTAGACCTATTAGCATCTGTATCCTGGCTACGTTTCGGTGACCTTTTTGGGGAAACCGAAGGTTTCGTCTGTGCAATTGCTGACGAAGTTATCAAGACGAATAACTACCGGAAGTATATCATGAGGGATGGCACAACTGACATCTGTCGAGCGTGTCACCAACCTGGTGAATCCCTCAGACATATTACTTCCGGTTGTTCTCGTCTTGCTAACGGCGAGTATTTGCACAGACATAATCAAGTAGCCAGGATAATCCATCAGCGACTTGCTCTGAAATACAACCTTGTAGATGTTGAGGTGCCTTACTATAGGTATGTTCCTGAGCCAGTTCTAGAAAATAGTCATATCACATTGTACTGGGATCGATCTATCATCACTGATAGGACTGTTGTAGCCAACAAGCCTGACATTGTGGTGATAGACCGATTCGAACGCCGAGCATTGATTGTCGATGTCACTATTCCTCATGACGAGAATCTCGTGAAAGCTGAGAAAGATAAACAGATCAAATACTTAGACTTGGCTCACGAGGTTGTCGACATGAGGAATGTTGACTCTGCAATCATTGTACCGATAGTCGTGTCAGTCAACGGACTGATAGCAAAGAGCCTCGACCAACACCTGAAGAGGCTCGGGTTAGACGGTTGGATCAAGGGCCAGATGCAGAAGGCAGTGCTCCTTGATACGGCGCGCATCGTGAGAAAGTTCCTCTCTCTGGAGCCCTAACCACCGGTAGCTTGGTCCTTGTATCCGATACCGGTGGGACACTACTTTTTATATTTTTAAATAGATGTTTGTTTTTTTTTATATTTATTTAAAAATATAATTTGTAAGTTTTTCAAAATGAATAAAGAGAATAATAATAATAAAGCTATTGTATTAAATGACCTTAACTTCACACCACTTAACTTATGTGATCCCGAATACTCACACTCACAAAACACTAACAATATTGACCCACAGAAGCAAAAAACAATAGACTGGAAATCGAAAGTACTTCACGGACGACACCCTCATGACTTAGAACAACCCCATGTTAACACACTAGCCTCTAACAAATGGCTTAAAGTAGGAAATTTCTTCCCGGAAACTGAAGGATTCATGATAGCCATACAAGATCAAATTATCAACACCAAAAACTATAGGAAATATATTATTAAAGAGCCAACTATGACAAACGACAAATGCCGCAGATGCCATACTCAGTCTGAGACCATACAACACATAACTGGAGCATGCACAACACTCACACAAACAGACTACACTCATAGACATAACCAAGTTGCAAACATCATTCACCAGAAACTGGCACTTAAACACTCACTCATACAGGACACCAAGACCCCTTACTATAAATATACACCACAAACAATACTAGAAAATAACACACACAAAATTTACTATGACCGAGCTATACTAACAGATAGGACTATCCACTATAATAGACCAGATGTAGTTCTTCAGGACAAGATTAGAAAAGTCACCTACTTAATAGATATTGCAGTCCCCAACACGCATAATTTACAAAAAACAATAAGTGAAAAAATAAGCAAGTATGCCGAATTAAAAGAAGAAGTTTTAAGAATCTGGCGACAAGAAAATGTGTATGTAGTCCCGATAGTTCTCTCGACAACCGATGTCATCCCGAACCATCTTCTCCACAGTTTAAAATTAATAGGCTTATCAGAATTTTTATACATCAATTTACAGAAAGCTGTCATACTAAATACATGTAGAATTGTGAGAAAGTTCATGCAATTAGATGAAGACACCACATAATACACACCACAATCTGCGTTTACTTGGTTTAGGCCCGTAAATGCAGTTAAAACCAGCCAAACAGCTGAGAAAAAAAAGATAAAAACAAAAATAATAATAATTAAATTAGACTGGATCCTGAGATCAGGTTCCTGAGAATATTCGAATAATATTTAAGAAGAACGTCAATTTATAACATTCAACCAAAATGAAGCAACATTAAGCCTTCGTATAAGCTGTATATGAACCAAAATGCTACAATTATAAACTAGAAAGTTTGTAAGTATGGATAAAACTTTAAACTTTCACGTAAAAACTACTGAATGGACTTTTTTTTTACTTATGTGTTATTCTGATGTATTAGCTATATAGCTTATACATCAGAATAACAGGCTACAATTTATAACGATAGCCGATATTATAGCGATAATCGTCATCCACACACAGGCGGAGCCGTGGGCAAAAGCTAGTTATTATATAACGGGAGGCTCAACAGTGGGTGGAGGGCTAAACCCGACCTATCCACCTGCGGCCACACTAGGGCGGTATGAGGCCTATTGTGGACGGTCAGGGCGTCCACACATAGCGCTTGCTATTGACCGGGCCACCCAGTGTATAGCCGTCGACAACCAACGCTAGGTCGACACAGATTTGGCAGAAGCCTTTCCAGAACGTTTACAGCATCAACGAGCGTCGAGGAGAGCATACGGAGGTGCTCGAGACGGGCGAGCTTATAATCGTAATAGGCCTACATACTTGATATGGGCCCCTAGCGGTACGAGGACCAAGCGTGGGGCGACGGGCGGCGACGAAATTCTTGAAAATATAAGGCCCCCGTCTTCTCCACCGCCAGCCGCCGGCGCAACGCCTACGTGCGAGCACCTAGGAGACACCCACGGAAGCGAGCTGCGGGGCCTAATCGAGATTTCCTCCCGGGGTCGTGACGAGGTCGTCATTTGAGGAAGGGAGTGGAGATTGCGTGGAGGACCCAATCATACCCGGTGTTCCATAGGAGCAGTCCGAGAACCGAACCCTGCGAGGAACACAATATGAGTCGCTGCAACACACTACCGTTGCAGTCCTGCGCCAACCCTGCATAAGCTTTGATCTTCTGGACGTGTTTCAATAATTTTATGAAGGGGAAAAGGGCGTTTTATAGGCATGATTATTTCGTAACTTTGACAATTGTACCCGTAGTTTTTATTTGTGGTAGGATTTTTGTGTTTGATTTTATGCATGTAATTGTGTTAATAATTTTATGTAAACCTTACTGACCGTTTTGTTTAGTACTACGCAAACCTTAGTCGTTTATAAGTGCTAATTTAAACTAAACTGTAAATCAATGTCTTAATGTGTTAATAAATAGAATAAAAAAAGTACATTTTTGCTTTATTATAACAGTATCGGATTTTGATGCGATTTTTTTGTTTTTTTTTTTTAATTGCAATTTGTTAAGTAGAACCGGAGATAAGACATAGGTACCTACACGCGGGCGGAGCCGCGTGCGGAACGCACCTTATCTGAAAAGTAGATCAATTCTCCCTAAATAAAATTTATACTTATTTACTTGCTTAGCTATATCTCTAATATTACATGAATGAGCGCAGTTTTTATCTCAACAACAGTCTTATCAACGAAATTGGCTTATTTAAACGTGTTTACTACATTTTACTAAGAATTATGAAATTACTTTGGCTCACTTTTGGAATCAGTTTAGCTTTCGGACTGTCTTTCTCTTATGATTTGTATCAAGGAGATAATTTTGGTGCTCGAATGTCCTACAGAGAAGTGAAAAAACATGGACTGCTGTTTTGGAAAAGAGCAGAGACAGTGGTTTTTGAATATCCTATCGGAACCAATATTACTGGTATTGCGTGTCTAGACCTTGATCCCGATAAAAGAGGAAGTGCTACGATTAAGGCTGGAGGTGTAAACTACAATTTTGTGCACATAAATTTGGAAAGTGAAAGAAGTGTTGGACTGCGATACATTATAGAAATATATTCACCTGCATATAGGGCGCATTTTTATACTAGTGATGAAAACTCCATCAAGGAATAAATAGATTATTTTTCTTTGTTCGTTATTTTATTTATTTAAAAAAATCCGTATTGGGTGAGCCCAAAATTTGATTCAGCATTATTTACGATTCTAAGTATTATATGAATTTTATTTTATTTTTTTAACTAAGGACGCCTTTATTTCTAAGCAAATTGGTTGGGTACTTGGGTACTGACAACATTGAATTTCAACCATTCACAGACTTCACAGAGAACCAACTCGGTGGCCATTTTTTATCATCTGTCAAAAATAAACGTCAAACAAACCTGAGACAGTCGGGGTTATTCAATTTATGATTTATCTTACAAGAAACGAAGAATACTAATCAAATTACTGTTTAAAATGTCGGAAAATGGGCACGATGCGTAAGAAAACTCAAGTATCGTTTGTTATTAGAGACGAGGAGGAGCGTAGACATAAAAATGGTGTTAGTTCGTTGCAATTGGATCCGATACAAGGGCGACTGTATTCGGCCGGTCGGGATGGGATCATACGCGTGTGGCACACAAGCAGTGCCTCTCAAGACCGGTACATCCAGAGTATGGAACATCACACCGACTGGGTGAACGACATCGTCTTATGTTGTGGCGGAAAGAACTTAATAAGCGCGTCTTCAGATACGACAGTCAAGGTATGGAATGCCCCAAAGGGATTTTGTATGTCTACTCTACGTACACACAAGGATTACGTACGCACTCTAGCGTACGCGAAAGACAAGGAACAAGTCGCCAGTGCAGGCTTAGACCGCGCTATTTTCCTATGGGATGTTAACACACTGACGGCTCTAACAGCTAGTAATAACACTGTAACAACATCTAGTCTTGTCGGTAACAAAGAATCAATATACAGTCTAGCAATGAACCCACCAGGAACTATCTTAGTCAGCGGTTCAACTGAGAAAGTACTCAGAGTTTGGGACCCAAGGAATTGTTCTCGGCTTATGAAATTGAAAGGACATGCGGATAATGTTAAAGCACTAGTGGTAAGTAGAGATGGCACACAGTGTGTCTCAGGCAGCTCCGATGGTACTATCAAACTATGGTCATTATCACAGCAGAGATGTGTGTCTACAATTAGAGTACATTCTGAAGCGGTATGGGCACTGTTAGCCACAGAAAACTTCAGTCACGTTATTTCAGGTGGAAGAGACAGACTAGTCATTATAACAGAATTGAGAAATCCAGAAAATTTCATGATAGTATGTGAAGAAACTGCTCCAATACTAAAACTGTGTTTCACCGCCGATCAGACAGGGGTTTGGGTGTCTACTTCAGAATCAGATATTCGTTGCTGGAAACTCCCTCCATTAAATTCTTTGGATGTGTATAATCAAAATAATTATAATACAAATAATGTATTCCAAACGCAACCTATGCATCACATTCCTGGTGGGCCTGCCATCAAACATTACACGGTCCTTAACGATAAGAGACATGTGGTGACAAAAGATACAGCAAATAATGTAGCCTTATATGATGTGTTAAAAGCTTCTAAAATTGAAGATTTGGGAGAGGTTGATTATGAAGAAGAGGTTAAGAAGAGATTCAAAATGGTGTATGTACCGAATTGGTTTAATGTAGATTTAAAAACGGGAATGTTGACAATACATTTGGGACAAGATGAGACAGATTGTTTAAGTGCATGGGTGAGTGCAAAAGAGGCAGGTTTGACAACAGAGAATGATCAAAAGGTTAACTTTGGTGCATTATTGTTGCAAGCTCTGTTGGATCATTGGAATCACCCAAACAGGGTGAACGAGACTGGAGTACGAGTAATTGGCAACAGTTACTTCAATGTGCCGCTCCATACTCCACTTATTTTCAGTGAAGTTGGTGGGAGAACACTTTACAGATTACAAGTAAGTATTAATTTGCTATCTAAATCTCATTTTAGATGTATTTTGTTATGGTAACACAGTAGTGTTTCCCTTGTTGTACGTAGAGCTGTAAGCACACCTAAATTGTACTTCTTGGCTACAAGGCATGAATTTTGAAAGTCGATAAGTCAACTTGCACGAAATTTTATGTTATGCTATAAGTGATAAATGGTCTCAATAACGATCAACTTAAAATAATGTAAAATGATTTCACTAATTTAAACTTACAAATGATTGTGTTTATAAATTGAAAAGTTTGTTTTTTGTTTTTGGACTTATCAATCTTTTCATGAAGTTTTTTAAATTAATTAGAATTAGTTAATCAAAGATATTTCAAAAGAGGAACACTGGTCCTGAAGGAATTAAATACTTAAGTTCCATGATATATAATTAAGAAAACGGGAATTAACGTTAGGCATTCAAAGGAGTGTAAGTACCTATACCATGATCGCGTTAAGTAAACTTGTTTTAATTGTGATTTTACCACAAAAGCCATATCTTGTTAATTTGTACAGTAGGCTCACACTTCATTCAGACTAATAAGAACCAACCTAATAAGAACTAACCTATACTTATGGGACTAGCGTGCAAATATTATCTACGCTCAGATAAAAACTGAAGTTGAATGTCTCAGAGAGATAACAGCAATATGATGTGAATAAAAGATAACAAATATTAAATCATGACAGTCTCTTTTTATGTTTACTTTCCCTTATTTTTTTTTAATATTAATCACGGCTCAGCTCAGTGATGGTCGGTTCTCACAACCAAACAGTCCATGTACTTTCCCAATTCTATCTTGGTATCAAATTGGTGTGTATCATACTTTATATACACCAATTTTTACACATTTTTAATGTGGATGGATTCATACTGTTATTATGTTAGGTTATTCTACTGTTAAATCTTAATCCCCCAAACTTCCAGGTTGGTGATGCTGGTGGGGAGACAGAAGGCAACCTTCTGGTGGAAACGGTGCCATCTTGGGTGGTAGACGTAGCCATAGAGATGGCGGCGCCTAAGCTGAACAAGCTGCCGTTTTATCTCTTGCCACACTCGAGCTGCCAAAGTAAACAGGATCGGCAGAAAAAGGTATATCAATATGACATCATGAATTAACATTTGCTCCCCCCTCCCCCCTCCCCCCCCCCCACAGTATTATATTATATTAAAATATAATACTATGATGTACTAACTGTCACTTTTTGCACAAGACTGACATTTCTTTGGTCCCGCTAAGGTCTTCAGGACCCAAGCTAATGCTAAATGTGCTAGCAAGTCAGTATGGACCTGAATGACAACCTTTTATGCAGGTTTTCGTCTCAATATTTATATTATTTAATGTAAACCAGGGGTCTGAAGAACAAACTTTCTATACATCCGGAATTGGTGTTGATATGGTTTAATCAGCGAAAAATTACCCTTCATTGTGATTCTCCAGGATCGTCTTGTGGCTAACGACTTTATCCAATGCCGTAAAGTGGCAGAACATGTAGTGGAAAAGATCGTTGGAGGTGGCGACGTGAACGGAACGAGTGCAGGGAGCGGCAGGGGCAGCGCTAACGAGGACAGCGGGAACGACGCGCCTGAGGAACGGGTGGAGTTGCTGTGTTGTGATCAGGTGAGGACATTTATTTAAATCCAAAAGATGGATTTCCTGGGGTAAGTGCAGAAGTTTTTCGTGGCTTCGTTTTTTTTTTCTGGTAGCGGGTCCAGAGGCAAATGGAGAGTAATATGATAAGTGAAAAATTCTGGTTCCAAAAATCAACACCATCAGCACTACCCTGAATTGAAATAGTACAGAAATGTTTAATTGCCTTTCCTTGATCATATTTGGCTGAGCGTTTCTTAGAGCAGTTGCTAATTTATAGATAAAGAAAAGGAATCTGCAGGTTGCCTAGCGACGTGCAAAAGCGATTCAATTTTTTGATTTGGCTCTCTAAACGAGTTGATTTGCGACTGATGTTAACTAAATTTAAACCCAACATTAACAAATTGTGAGAACTGCATCAGCCTTCTCATTGATGTTTAATTCTTTTTTGCCTCGCTGTGCGTGTTTTACCGCAAATACAATGGTTTGTGTTCAGAATAATCGTTCCACATGATGCCCACAACTACATTCTACCATCGCACCGCTCACACCATAGGCAGCGAATTCATCCTCACACATTACGATTGAAAACGCAACTTGCTGTGGATTTTCCAAGCGACTGCAATATGGGGTTCTTCAAGTTAGATAGTTACAGGGTCGGCAGCACGAGTGTGTCGCCCCTGGTGTAGCACACGTCCATAGGCCACGGTGACCACTTCCCATCAGGTGCGATGGAAGCTGGTCTGCCATATAAAATATATATTTCTTATTGAATTTGGTTTTTTTTATATCTTTTACAAATATTGATAAATTATATTGGCTTTGTGCAGTTCCCCAGTGCGAGTGCTCCAGCTTTGCGTATTTGTATGATACTGTCGGTAGTTTACGCGAATGTTACACATCGAAATCAAACTATTTTAAGAGATTCTATCGCGATTTATTTAGTGTTATATATTTCATTATTGACCTAATGTGCGAAGCGAACGAGAGCCTCCATTTTTAATCTGCGCTTCTCCAAGCTCGCCAATTTTGCTTCTTTCCGTATCTATGTCGGTTTTTCAGTTGCGGTCTAGAGGGCTCATTTCAAACTTGAAACACAAGTTCCTTGATTTGATACTTTTGTCGAGAGCGCTTTTTGATAGGACAAAGGGGGGAAGTTTACTGCAGCGTTTTTTTAAGAACAGATCATCATTATGTTTTGTTGAAACATCCAGCAGGGCTAACATGCGCGCGTCGTCAAATATCTCGAATCGAGATGAGATATCATCTCGAGTCTTCTCGAGCGAAGTAACGCCGACATATTTTGTCGCGTCAAAATTGTTGTCTATGGCATACACATTTTTTAAACATTTATCCGATAAAATCGGCCCGATACGGCCATTTGCTCGAAAGCACAGACTAGTTAGGGATGCTAGGTATGAAAAAGAGAAAAAATAGTGCAAACAATTTTCGACCTTATTGACATGACATGCTATCGATTTTTTTTTCTTATATTCGTGATCAGCGTCATCAATTAATGCGAAAAGACACGTAACAAAGGAAATGTCATTAAGGTCGAAAATGGCTTGCAGTCGATGTTTTAGTCCAAAATGAACCGAGCACAAAAATGTTTACACGAGATAACTTCTCGTCGACCAAATGAAAGACGGTAGACAAAACATTTTAATTTAAAAAAGATAAAAAATTGTGCAAACAATTTTCGACCTTATTGACATGACATGCTATCGAATTTTTTTTCTTATATTCGTGATCAGCGTCATCAATTAACGCGAAAAGACACGTAACAAAGGAAATGTCATTAAGGTCGAAAATTGCTTGCAGTCGCACAAAGGTACTAAATTTTGATTCAAAATGAACCGAGCACAAGAAAAGTTTACACGAGATAACTTCTCGTCGATCAAATGAAGGACGAGAGACAAAACATTTTAAATGTCAAAATTCGAGTAAATAAGGGCACGTATGTTACAATTTGCAGACACTAAGTAGAGATGATTTCTCGAAGTCGAGTTATGTCGACATCTGACAGATCGCCATGAAATTTGCCAAGTTACCAACAGTCGATATCGACATAAAACGGCAAAATGCCTCGAGATAGCTATCTCGTGGCGCGCATGTTAGCCCTTCATGCTACCAACAGTCGACATATCAACATAAAACGGCAAAATGCCTCGAGATAGCTATCTCGTGGCGCGCATGTTAGCCCTGCAGGACTGTTTAAAATAAGAAGATACGTATCTTTCTTTTTTTTTAGTTCTTTTTGAAGCTACCAAAAAATATGGTAAAAGGTGCTCGCGAAGTCTACTGTTCACAAGACTACTATAAAGTTTATATTGCCTCTGCATGACTATGGCGGCTGATTTGCTGGGCAATTTATTGGTTATGTTTTAATTCTGTTAAAAACACGATGGTATGGTCTTCGTTTGAATTAAATGTTTCTACTATTGTGTATTTTTAACATATTCTATCGTGATTTATATTATTTATGCTTTTTCAGACGTGTATTTCGAATAGTAAATTGGACCTTATTGAATGACAGGCAAATGAATCTAAATCATAGGGTGGTAAACTACATTTCTGGATGACTGTACAAGATTTATATCTTTTTCAAATTTCTCTTGCAGGTCTTGGACCCCAACATGGACTTGCGAACCGTCCGCCACTTCATCTGGAAGTCCAACGTGGAGTTCACACTACACTACCGAGTGCTAAAGCAATGAAACAAAACCACATTGTATAAGTTGAGAAAGCTCTGCTCCCTCTTCTCAAACTGTGAACGGACTATGTGTGGTGTGTACAACTCTTGTGGTGTCTGTTAATGTCTATTAGTAAGCTGACGACAATTCGAAATTGAACTAATTTTACTGATAGGTGTGAATTAGTTGATAAGTCGAAAAATCATACCTTCAGGGCAATCATTCTTAAGTTTGATTTTATTGGTCATCTCATTTCACATCTTTTTCTATCGTTTATTATTGATAAGAAGTTTAGTGTGAAAACAAACTACGCCTACAGACCTACACATTTATTCACCATATATAAATTAGGCGCACCGGGTGCATTTTTAGTCGGGTTTAAAATTTCGTGCAAGTTGATGCAACAATTCAAAATTCCGTGCAAGTTAAAAACTATTCAAATTTTCATGCGAGTCAATGAAACAATTCCAAACTTCGTGCAAGTTGATGAAATAATTCCAAACTTTGTGCAAGTTGATGAAACATTTCAAAATTTCATGCAATTCGATGAAACAATTAAAACTTCGTGCAAGTTGATGAAACAATTCCACACTTCGTGCAAGTTAATGAAACAATTCAAAATTTCGTGCAAGTTGACTAATCAACTTGTTCGCACCTTACACCAGTTGTGTGTAACTCGGTTTTATTCAGGCGGTCGTCTGCCCGCGTCCTTCCGATTTTTGCTTATGTCTAATAGTCTATTGCCTACATAAAAAACTGGGCTATTAAATGCAAAAAATGATTTTTTTTCTAATAGCATGTGTAGTTGGGCTTTATTATTAGTATAGAGATATGTATAAACTGACATAGTTGAACAATATTAACTATATGTAAAATTACACTGAAATATACCAAGGACAGCCTTTATTGTAAAGTCAAATTTAAAAATAAATTGTTAACTATTAAACTATAACGAGGTTACAAAAAACGAGACTTACTTTACTTTGCTTCACAACGAAAGTAATTCAAATATTGTCATTTTTCATACAGGGATATTACACATCTGCACTTTTTTTTGTTTACTTATAGTCACGCCTCTTTCCTATGGGGTAAACAGAGACCAAGATTTATGCGTGAACTAATTCTAAAAATTGTAATTTACCCATATTCAGCAAATATTTATATTTTAATACAATTGTTAGTGAAGTTGTATAAAAGCGTGAATATTACGTATGAGTTAAAACCAATGATAATATATTGAACGGAGGTAAATAAGTTACCTCAATATTATCAAGGTAACATAAGTGTACCACTTTGTATTACAGATGTCACTTGTATTCGTGTTCGTGTCATTACCTATAGTTAGTTTTTTTTATTCAGATAATAAATTGACAACTGCAAATGTCAAATTGTGAAATAATGATACCAGCTTTTAGTGCTTGGTGACGTGCTCGAAACTATCGACAATGCTGGTGGTTTAGATAGAAGTGATTTGGCTTTATTATATTTTAAGAAAATAGTTAAAATATTTTTTTTATTCTTGTATACTATCCATATTATAATCAAACTATAAAATAACCTACAAAAATGTGTACTATATTTAATTTATCGACAACTTTCGATACTGGTGGTACATGTCTATTTCATAATTGCTCTAAACCGGCTAACGGGTAATGTCATTTTACTATCTGAAATTAAAAAACAGACTGTAAAGACAAAACACTGTCTGATCCCATGGTATGCGCGGTAACGAAGAAAAAGCGAAACAAAGTGCATAAGCCGAGAGCGAGCGACATGCCGCCGTCAGCGCTCGTCCCCTGCCACGCCGCGCGTTCCATGGTAGCGGTAGGCGCGGTTTATACAAAAGAGACGTGACGAGGAAATTTGGCAGGAGCGGACAATTGAAGTAACAATAGTGTACAATAATATCAATGATGTGACGCGCGCCACTCGATGCGATGGCGCGTCACTTTAGTGGCGGGACGTTGCCGGTAGGCGCGGACGCAATTCACCTCTAAGACAAAAGCGACTTCATTGCACACCACATAAGGTTTATATTGTGTTATTTAAATTGTCCGCCACGTCATACGTCCCCACCACGTCTCTTCTGTATAAACCGCGCCGTACAGCGCTCGCGGTCAGTGTGTAGTGCATCTTCTGTATTTGTGTCAAGGGAAGATGAATTCACTCACCCTCAAGTGACTATTTTGAAGCGCCAGTCCCGTATCTCCCTCTTATTAATATAACTACAGTTGTAACGTTAAAGGGTTTAAGCGACTTTGACGGTTGACAAGAAAATCATTAAAACCTAGTGCTAATAATATCATTTGACGTCATTCTGTCTTTGAAAATTCGATACCGCTTACATCTTTTTGCATTTTGACCGTCCACGAGATCATTGGTTAGAACTTGCACACTTGTTTAAATGGCTATTGTTCCCCACTCTAAACTACAATATCTTGAAATCTGACACCAAGTTATTATTTCATTAGGAACATTAATATTGGTCTAATTGCAACACTTCGATATTGCCTGTGGATTGTGGAGGTCAGATGGCAGTCGCTTCACGGAAAATAACGAAGATCAGCCACATCCGCAGTGACTGCAAAAAGCGGACCCCAAACTCCGAGGTGAAAGCGATATAATGAAGATGAACGAAAATTAATACTTTGCTTTCACCATAAGGCAAAGCCAGTGAAACGGAACACCCAAGTGAAACATTAGAATTTACTTATTTCTACACCAATTAAGAAAAGGTGTCTGTGATTTCCAATTTTTTAGTTTGCCTATATTTTAGTATTAAGTTTGAAAATGCTGAACGCTATATGAAAAAAGGTTGCCTTATTTCTATTACAAGCACTTAGAGTTATTCAAAATGCGTTTACAATGGAGTTTTAGTAATCGGATAAACCGTACACAGCGTGAATAAGTTAATACGTCAAAAAACTCACTTACCAGGGAAAGAATTTTTCAGTTTCAATTTTATTAATGACATCAATTTTACATGTTTTTAATTTTTATATTATTGAAATATCAATTATTGTTCTTGTTACTATGCAAGTTTTACGTCACCCAAAATTTCGTGCAAGTTGACTTATCAACTTATTCACCCATTGTATCCACTTGAAGCATATAGCATGTAGTGGTAGTAGTACAGAACGTGATTTAATTGGTGAATTGAAGAAGCATACTTTCCAGGGCAGGTATCTTTTAAGTTTTAATTTTATTGGTTAATCTAATTTTACATTATTCATTTTGTTTATTATTGAATATAATTAATTTTGCGTGAACAATTGATGTATTCATTTATACGCCTTATAATAATAGGCACCCGCCAGTGCCATCTTTACGCAATTCAACATTTCGTGCAAATCGCCTTATCAATACCTCGTACCCATAACTAGTGATTGTAAGAACACGATTATGCTACCTATATGTAAGTTGAATTTTCCAGTCCCAGACATTGTAATTTTTAAGTAAACGCTTGACTGAATGCGATCCAACCAACGATCTTATATTACAATGCTGTATAGGTTATATCTATAATATTATTAACCAGGAAAGTTGCTTAGCACTAAAATATTTACATCATTTTTTTACATAGGAATATCCACGTATTGTATGATTCATACATCTTGGACCTGAATCGCGGATTGTTTTGTAAAATAGATTATTATTTTTCTTGGTAAATTTGAGCTCGTCCAAGGCCGTAGCACCCCGTGCTCTCCTCAATATACATCTAAGAAAAGTTTACTGCGCGTATAGAGCACATTTTACATCTAAGGTATATGGGACGAGCAATATCAATAACGGATGTATTAGTAGAGTGTTTGAAATTATCACATTTTCATTCTATTCATTAAACGATTTTTAATATAAGGTTGTTATAAAATATACTTTGTGACATACGCCAAAAAAAAACAATCTGCTGAAACGAGATAATTTAACCCTTGGCCTAATGTAAGCCTATTTCTGAGTGAGCTCCTTTTAAGTAGGAGTACCTCATTTTAATATAAGGTCGTCCGTTCGCAAATACATTTTGACTGCATACTGGCGCTTGTTTCGTGCAATTAATATGTAGCTTATTTCGTGGTAAGCTATATACGATTTGTACGAAACAGTACGCGCACAAGCGCGATCTTACAGCCTCCAATGGCTTATACAAATAAGCCATTGGAAGCTGTAAGATCGTTGGACTCAAGATGTATGCAAGTTCAATAAAAGTAATAATTAGAAACAATGTATCAATTACGTTAAAGGTGCTTAATACAGCTTGAAATTATATTGGAATTTCAATATACTAAAATAGAATAGAATTTATGTGGCTTTATCAAACCATTATTATTGAAATATACCTGTAAAATACACAAGTTTAGATAAATATACCAGAATATTATTTCGATAGAGTGTGTTCAAGCTACAACGTTCGGACACTATATAGGTGAACATTACATACAAAACCTGTATAAAATCAGTCTGAAAATGTCAGTAATATTAGGTATTTTGTTACGATAAAAAAATGTAAATGTACACTTAACTAGGAAAGCTAGCCAATGTAAAAACTGTAGATAAATAAATTTAGATTCGGATATTGGTAAAATAGTTCCAAAGCACAACAAATTCTCAAATAGGAC
The DNA here is from genome assembly GCA_949126895.1 of Eilema caniola. Classification (NCBI taxonomy): domain Eukaryota; kingdom Metazoa; phylum Arthropoda; class Insecta; order Lepidoptera; family Erebidae; genus Eilema; species Eilema caniola. The sequence goes on along the minus strand of OX421460.1, from coordinate 4,562,825 downwards.
TCCTGTTATGTAAACCAATGTTATCAGAATCAAAACCGCTCGAACTGCTACAGAAAGAACAGAAAGAACTTTGAACTTTGAAAAAAGGATTATAGGGTTAATCCCCACTGAAAGAGTAGCGGCACGCAGCGGCTTTTTGAGGCAAAATATTACAAACAATTTTTAATCTTATCTACGGAAGAAAAGGTTCAAATCATTTGAAGGTGCAGGAGGCATTACACGCGCGCCTTTTCGCAGTCATTTCAAGTACCAAAGTCGGGCCGCTGCCGGCCGCTGCTGTTACAGTGGGAATTGACCCTTAAACTGTGAAATCCACCTCGAATCCGTGACAGTGTACCTCCGCTCCGTAGCCGCTATCCACTCCATTTCTGGTTCAGGCTATAAGTAAATGTAATGTAAAATCGTCTTTAGTTCCAATAGAAGTTCTTAACTTACTGAAATGTATCAAATTGAGTAATTTCTGCGAAAGATTGTGTATAATTGCTAGGTGGTGTGAAGATGTCTACTTATCAATGTGGCATGCTTTTAATAAAACTTGAAGTAAAATGGTTTATTTAAGTTTGCTAGTTTTATTTTACCCTTTACTGTGTCTCAAAAGTTATTTTTCCATTCCCATTCTTCTAAGGATCTATTAACTGCTCTACCACCTGCAAGATTCAGTGACGACACGACCTTAAGGGTATTTACGGGTGGCCGCACTACAGGTTTACGCCAATAGGCATGTTATCGGCTATATATCTACTATATAAAAATAAGTAGAGTTTTCCTTCCTGACGCTATAACTCCAGAACGCACGAACCGATTTCCACGGTTTTGCATTCGTTGGAAAGGTCTTGGGCTCCGTGAGGTTTATAGCAAAGAACATTCAGGAAAACCGACATCCACGCGGGCGGAGCCGCGGGCAACAGCTAGTTATTGAATATATGTAGGTACACAACGCCCGGCAGCTTATTTACCTTTCCGTGTTTCAAGTATTAGGTAGGTACCTTGAAATCCGCATAGGTTTATAAAACGTTAGAACCGAAACAACGAATAAAATATAACCGTTTTTAGAATTATCCAAATAACAATATAAAAACAATTCATAACATAATATAGGTTCAGGCGTTAAAGAATTTCTCCTCATCGACAAAGATCTTCGACGTCAACCAACTGTGAGGGTGGCCAGAAGGCTGGCGGTATTGCCACATTGAATGGTAACAAAACAAAGAGTATAATGGTAATACCGATCCTTTGCACAAGGAATAAACCAGCCCTCTAGTCACAGGTAGCGTCTTTTAAAAAATATCTTTAAATAATAAACGTGCACTTGGAACCCATAATCCCAGCGTCTAGACCCCAAACGGCTCAAATATTTAATTACCACTTAAACTACTATATTTGCGCCGTTAAAACCCACTGCCCTGGCGATGCAGTGGCCATGGTAGCTTGGTCCGGGGATAGGGTGAAGGTAAACTTACGCACGTCACCACCTTGCACTTTGGCTCTCTTTGGGCTGGAATAGAAGAATCATTTAAATTTAATTTCAGGCAGGTTCGTAGTAGTTAAAATAAATCTCTTAAAATACCTATTCAGCTTTCGCAAAAAGTTCTTTCACGAGATAATAATTGGCACCTAGGGTAGGCTAGCGAATTTGAGTTCAGTCCAAATCGAAGTTCCTGAACAAAATAAGTTTGTAAGGCACGTCGCCGTTTCTACACGATTCAAACTGTGTGAATGCGATAGCCGTCAACAGTGTCAACTCTAACATAACCCTAAAATCAGATAAATTCAATGAAAAATTGAAAATAATTACACAAACATGAGCAGAAGACTCATATTACAGTCTTTAAGTTGTACATTCAGAACAAAAGTACCGTTGAAACGTAATTTTCTATTGAAAAACAGATTATGTGCAAACGTTTTTAGAATTTCCTGCAACAATTTTAGCACGAAAACAAACACTCAAATTGAAGAGAAAAAACACTGTAATATTGGAACTATAGGGCACGTAGACCACGGTAAGACTACGCTAACTGCGGCTATCACGAAAGTACTGTCTAACGATGGTTTGGCGAAGTATGTATCGTACGATGAGATAGACAGAGCTCCAGAAGAGAAGGCCAGAGGTAAATAATAACACAGCTCATTTTAGTAAGAAACACATACAAATAGATTGTGCACTAAATAAGGATGATATTACGTTAAGTATTTGGTATTGACATCCGATAATTAAGTACTTTTGTACCTGTAATTCACTTTACGTAAAATATCGAAGATCATCCAAATCCGCAGTTAGACTGGTAAAAGCGGACCCCAGACTCCAAGTTGATAGCTTCGGATGCAACTGGGATTATCACTAGGACGAAGAAGAATGCACGACAACCTCAATTGACTTGTGCATAAGCTCAGATGATGAAGGAACCTGCGGGATTTAGCCTGATCAAATTCAAAATTTTCCTATGTGACATTGTCTGTTAAGATAGGAAAATTTTGAATTCACTCAGACGAGGTTCCGTAGGTTCCTTCTCTTACAGGGAACAGGAACCAATTTAAAATTCTTCCTATCTTAATCGATTTGAATAGTTAGCATGCTTTAAAATTTCATGCAATGACATTGTCTTGTTTTCGTAGAGCAGTAATCTTCATTCATATGAAGTCCCCGTCACGAGAAGCTATAATTTGTGTAAATAAAAAAACTTCTACTATTTAATCTACACTATCATATGTATAATACAACAGTCATGCACATTTCCAGTCAGTTGGGTTATATTTTAGCGATACAAAACAGTACGGTAAACTCATAAAACGGCTGCAATTTCAAAGTTCACATTGACACGTTGTGAATGCTGACATTCGAGTTTGCATTCCCCTGAATACGTGTTTACAATATTTATAGCTACTTGTGATGGGGACTATAGATCACAATGTAAGACTTACGAACATTAATGCTTTGTAACATAGTATAATGATTCCCAAGGAAGAGTACTTTAATATTAATGTTATATTTAAAAAAAAATTACAGGAATAACTATAAATGCTGCCCACATCGGCTATAGCACCAAAGTCCGTCACTATGCCCACACAGACTGTCCTGGCCATGCTGACTACGTTAGGAACATGATATCTGGAGCGTCTCAAATGGATGCTGCAGTATTGGTAGTGGCTGCAAATGATGGTTCGATGCCACAAACCCGAGAACATCTTTTATTGGCAAAACAAGTTGGCATACGATATATACTGGTGTACATAAATAAGGCTGATTTAGTTGATAATGAGGTAAGTCTCACCGATATCTCTTATAGCTTATACCCAGAAGGTGATAATATCACTATCTTTAGAAGTAAAAGCTGGAAAATGGACATAGACTCCACTTTCCAGCTTTTATTAAGGTGAAGGCTTTAATGGGTGAAATGGCCCACACCAAAGGGCAGATCACCCATCTGGTCTCTGCATCATCTACTGGCAGTAAGTTAGTAAAGTAGGGTGAAGGCCTCAAATGCAACTATAGTCTGTTAAAATACAGCAGATAGTAAATTGACAACTGCAAATGTCCAATTGTGAAATAATGATACAAGCATTGAGTGCTTAGTCACGTGCCTGAAACAATCGACAATGTTTGTGGCCTTGATACAAGTGGTTTGGCGTCATTATATTTTAAGAAAAAGTTTAAATTAAAAAGTTTTATATAGATTTATACAGCCAAGACTGAGCCTCAGATGCATGCATGCAGAGGCAACACAGGGAATGTAATTTTACTATCTGAGATTAAAACAGACTAAAGTACGAGTACTTATGCTGAGTAGAAAAACTCCCTGCACTTTCAACTATTTCAGTTCCTCTCATACCTATAGTATGACATAATCAACAATATAGTATCAGCCCCCTTAATTGTTGTTGTACCATAAATTTGAATCTTTTTCTTGAAGAAGAATTTAAAGATGTAAAAATATTTCATTCCAGTTATTGGAACTCGTCGAGATAGAAATGAGAGAATTATTATCTGACTTTGGATATGATGGAAATACCGTGCCTATGATTTGTGGATCTGCACTGAAAGCACTGAATGGCGATGAATCAGAGTTTGGTGAGTAAACCATTACCTTAATACTGATGGCTCTGGTAGTCTGTGTTGAGGATCTATCCAATGGGACTTTAATCTATGATCTGCCCTTTTGCGGGGGCCATTTCATCCAATTCCCCTATTCCGCTCTTCTGAAGGCCAAGAGGCATCCGGTAATCACGGTGTTCCGTCGAACCTACCTGTTTCTTTGCAGAATCTTACGATCTGTCCCACCTTCAGATCCTCGAGCTCTTGTGCTTCTATGGTGTCGTCCCCATGTTTTCCCATCTTATTATTGAGTACAGGGGCAATTGGCCAGCAGGTGGAGGCTGGTCTCCTCTTCCTCCATGCACTCTGGGAATTTGGGGTCGGTTTCGACCCCTATAAGTGTCAGGTGCCTATTCATTCGGTAATGTCCCGTTATCACATCTACGACTAGCCTCATGTTTCCCCTGGAGAGTTTCAACAGTTGACTTGTTTTCTGTATATTCATACTTTTTATGAAGATCTTCGACTGTTTCATGACTGGCGAGGATTTCCATCTCCGATTGGTTTCCGCCACTAAGCTTCGGCTGATGACTCACTTTTTAATTTTGTGGGCAATGGGTAGTCCGGGCTCAGGGCCCACCTGATTTTCATCAGCTTCTGGACAGCTCGCCCGCCGTATCATAACCCGTATTGCATTCATTTCCCGGCACCTGTCGTGGAATCGCTCGGCAAGCACTACTCCCACCCCGCTTGCCCCACCAGAAGAGCCTGTGTAGATCAGCTTGTAGCCGTGCCCTATGTTCCGGCTCCTGTGGCCTTCCACCGTGTCTCCTGCAGGAACACCACGGCCACGCCACGCTGGCGAGTATGGCCGCAAGCTCTGCGGAGCGATCGGTCAGCGTGCCCACGTTCCAGGTTGCAAAGCGGATCTTGGTTGGGGATAGCTTCATTAGCCGGGCTCGCCCAGGGCCCGGTAGCCCTTGCCCACTTGTCACAGGGGTAGGGCGATCCCCCTGCGCGTCGTTTTGCGGCGACGCTCTAGCCCTTTGCCCCAATCTGTTGGTTGTGCTAATTTCGTCCCGTCACTGCGTGGCGTAGGGTGGGGGTGTATCGTGATAAACTGTTCCGGGCGTATCTGTCGGCGGTGTGTGAGGCTGTCGGTTAGGTCTCCCTTTGAGGTTTCCATAACGACACCCAGTTTCCCGCTTTCAGGATCGTGTTTTGCGCCTGTCGTGTAGTGCTTGAGTTCAGGCACTGTCGGTACGGTCTGCCGTTGTCCGTGGCCCCCCTCGGTGGAGCGAACGGCTGAATGTGGCTGCCGCTTACGACAGGCTCTTCCCCCGGTGTCGTCCTGTGTGTTGGTTGACCTAAGGGCTTTTCAAGAGCAAGATTTCTGGGTCCTTTACCCATTACCCGAACATATACCTGTATTGCTTGGTAGTTAAGTCACACGTTGTCTCTCGCGCTTTCTTCAGGAACTGCTACCACTACTTTGGGTTATATTTTGATTCTTCATCATCCTAGTATTCTTCTATTGTGTTAATGATGTTTCAACTCTCAAGTTGTGTTTTCCCGATGTTCTACTCATAATTCTAAATCAAAATAATAGCATTAAATTCATTAGAAGCATCCATTTAGGAGCATTACTTGCTCGCAGAAGGAGGCGCTGGCATCCGCGCAGCAGACCATCGCCGCGAGCAAGGTGAAGCTCGTGAGTACCTCCACCCCCAGGGCCTCGCCGCCTCGAAGGATATCATGCGGTACCCCCTGATGCCCCTGGCGGCCATTGTCCTCTGCGCCAAACGCGGCAGAGGCAAGAACCTGGCCTCCAGGGTGTCCACCCACACAGGGCCATGGACCGCACGACACCCGCGTGGAGTCTCCTGCAGGAGTACTCTGGATCCCTCAAGTTGGGCAACAGTCGACCCAAAGCGTTCGCTGTGACCACCAACTTGGGGCGCAGACTTCGGAAGTGCTCTCCGAAGTCCCATCGCTCTTACCTTCTCTTCTGAATGGGATCGATCTCACAGTGGCAGTAGTAGTAGTAAAGGTTGGGCTACGAGACCTTGATAAGGCCCCATACACTTAAATACACATTATTCACACCATTTTCTTTCTGCAGGAAGTCCATCAATACGAAAGCTGTTAGCAACAATGGATGAGTACATACCTCACATAGTCCGAGACCTTGAGTCACCATTCTTAATGCCTATCGACAATGCATTCACAGTGCCAGGCAGAGGCACTGTCGTCATTGGCACTATTAAACGAGGAGCTATGAAAAGGAATGATGAGGCGGAGCTACTGGGTTTTGGATTCAAGATTAAGACGACAATTTCTGATGTGCAGATATTTAGGAAGAGTGTTACTGAGGTAAGTGGATTTTTATATATTACCCAGTGAACTTCTTACTGCTATATTTCCTTTTTCCTTCCTCACGGTACCGCATGCGTGACTTTCAGATCCCCGATGATCTTTTTAAAATTTATTTTATACCTACATACTTTTTAGATAGATAACGAAACAAAAAAAGAAATTTTGAAAGGAAATTAATTTGATTCATGCATATTTAAATCGATTTAAATACAAAAAAATTAATCGGTCTAGGCGGGGTTTGAAATTTAATTTAAATTGTATGGGCGGAGTAGTCAAAAATCAATGTTTAAAAATGATTGAAAAATCATTCATTGATTCCGATAGCTCGAGAAGAATGTCGGTAGATGCTCCAACGTCGCCTCAAAGACGGATATAAAAGTAGAAATTTGGATTTGTTAGGGCGAGGTCTGGTAGCTTAGTGGTCAAAGCATTGGCCCTGTAAGGCAAAGATCGCAGGTTCAACCCCGCCTAGACCGATTCAATTTTTTCTAAATAAATCGATTCTCTCTAGTTTCTAACCTCAGGTTAAATTATAGTAATTGTAATTATGTAACCACTAGTTGTTGCCCGTGGTTCTGGGCTGTATGGAATTCTTATCTATGGAAACCTATATAATTTACTTGTTCTACGTATTAGTAAGATTGAATAAATAGGTACCCTTCCCATTCCAGGCATTAGCAGGTGACAACGTGGGTGTGTTACTCCGAGGCTTGAAGATGAAATCAGTAGAAACTGGCATGCTCCTTACGGCGGCCAAGTCTTGTGAAATGAGCAACCATTATAAGGCGAAGATATATTTCTTGACGAGGAGCGAGGGCGGCCGGAAGAAGCCGATATTCTCGAAGTACACACAGCAGATCTTTAGCGGGACCTGGAATATTGCTTGCAGAATTGATTTAGGTAAGAAGTGGTACCATCACCCCAGCAACACCAACTCAACGATCGTTAGTTTAGATCTGTTTTCTATTTGTTTAGATCGTTAGACCTCCGTCTTATATAAAGGACTGTTATTTTTGAACTGTCTGTTAATTTAAAGGACTGTTAGTTAGTTGAATTTACTAATACTAATATATGCTATAGAATTTTTGGCTGTATGGAGCCCCATCAAGTCAGCCTCATATGTATGCCGGAACATCTGATGAACCAGGCTCTAGTGACTACCTTTACTTGAAGACTTCTTCTTAGACTTCTTCTTCTATCCGAAGCTTTCAACTTGGAGGTTGGGGTTCGCTTTTACCAGTACAACTGGGGATTTGGCTGATCTTCCATATTTTCCGTGAAGCGACTGCCACCTGACCTCCGCAACCCAAAGGCGATATCGCAACATTGCAGTTAGAATTTTGAGGGCTCCGACTACCCGTATCAACTGCCATACATGTTCGTATGGCAACAGGGACCGTCGACTTAACGTGCTTTCCGAGCCACGCCCAGACATTGGTATTTGCATTGGCAAATACCCATATTCATGCTTACAAATATTTGCATTGGGCGGGTATCGAACCCGTGCCTCCTGCGTAATGGCCGCGTTCGCTACCGCTACGCCACGGAGGCTGTCGCCTTCTCGAGAGACTTTTCATGTGGAGGGCAAAATTTATCCCCGCCAACGCCTGGCCTGGCAATATTACTTACCAGCAAAATAGTCGCAGCTGACTATAACTCGGGCCTTATAATGTAGATATGACCGCCAAACTGCAGCGTGTTTAATAGATCTCTTTAGTGGTACGCGCGGAGTACACCAATTACGGATGCACGGGCTCACGTTATTGGTTGATTGTTTCTTCTATTGGTCCCTATGTTCAAGATGTTTGCCGGCACTTATACCTATATATAGATTCTCCTTTTCCTCGTTTACTAGTTACTAACATGACCGTATTTTTCTTTTAGATCCATCAGTAAATATGATGATGCCGGGAGACCACGGGGAGGTTTACCTGACTCTTCTTGAAGACATGGTAATGATGCAGGGCCAGCCGTTCACGATACGAGAGAACAACGTGACAGTCGGCACAGGCATTGTGACGGAGACATTGAAATCAATAGATGTGCCTAAAGGGAAGTTGGGCAAGGTTGTGCTCAAGTATGACGAGTAGGATTGTATCGTCTTTTGTAGTTTATTGCACTAGGTTTGAGATAAAAGGTACACAAATAATAAAAAAAGGTTTAGTGTGTTTTATTTGTTAACTTTGATTAGTGAAAGAATTTAAACGGGATGAATTCAAACTAAATGGTCATTAAGGGCTATGAACTAATATTTTTAATCGATTAAATCTTTAAAACTACGCATCAAAATCCGTTGCGTAGTTTTAAAGATTTAAGCATACATAGGGTATAGGGAGCGAGAAAGCGACTTTGTTTTTATACTATGTAGTGATTTCACAGGATCAAAATAAATTTTGGAATATTTTGTTTACAATTTGTCTCAAACCCAGTTCAAGATATTATGTATAGTTGTAGATATTGTTATTAAATTAATGTGTAAATCCAATGTTTCATTACTCATTATACCAACTTCAGCATAGTAAGTATGATTAGGTTTCGGAGCTGAATATGGATATTATTAAAGTGTAAGTATATGTACTCAATGAAATGTAGCCATTTCACAGAAAATAAGTATTCCCGTCAGTTTCCCTTCAATATTATCAAATGCTGCTAAATCGTTTTTCATTTGCCATAAAACAGTATGCATTCGACAGTGACAACCGTAGAAGCTAGCTCGTATTTTGTATGTATGTATGTAATATACTTTTCTCTAACATGCAATGCAATATTGACGTTATGTTCCTCATAATAGGCTGCGAAGTATGACGTTTCAGGTGCGGCTAGGACCAGAGGTCGTTAGGTAATGGAATTTCATACAAACCTTGCAGGCATAGGCCGGCAAAGTCCTCTTTTTAATTTATATTCGACATAAATTTGTGGCAAAGGCATCGACACTCTGCCACTATGCGTATTAAAAAAAAACAATAAACGACTTGGTATGTACTTAGAGCAGTTTTAATACATGAAAAATCCACATTAACATAACGAATAACACATTATTATCAATTTTTTCTTAACTGTACGTATAAACATTGAAATATTAAACTTCAACTGCTTCAAAATGGCTTCTGCAGCAAATCGCCACAAATTCGCCAATGTCAAGTAAAATTTAATATAAGATTAAATTCGAGTGTACCAGAGCCACGTTAGCCACGCCAGTAAATTTGTTTTTGAAATATATATTTTTTTGTTATGGCGATCCCAACGATTATATAATAAAATAAATAAATAATAATAATCTTTATTGGAACAGAAAAACAATACAGACAAATACAAATTGTGTCGATGATAGGTGCTAAAGTTTACACTGTGGTGCAACTATCAATGCCACTCCCCTGATAAGACGAAATCTATAATTATTGTTCCAGATTTATACAAAATCAAAGAAAATCATAATAACTCTAAAACCAATTTAATTCATTCATCATTTAAAATAAAATTAAAATAATATAAAATAAAATTCATGCAGGTGTGTGTGAGGGTGTGTGGATGTAAAGTGTGCACAGTGTGCATGTAAGTGTGTATGTATATTTGTGTGACATCCAGACGGCAGTCCACAGCTGTAACAACCGCAGCGAATGGAGAGCTCGCTGTTGTGGTCGCGATCCTCAGCATTGAGGGACCGAGGAAGAAGAATATTTGTGTGTTATGTTACTCGTATATGTTTATAATTATATTGTCTATTGAATGTGTTCTTGTAAACTCGTTTAGGTGATTTTTGTTAATATGTCAATTTTCCACAAGATCCTCTGTTGCTCCATAGGTGAGAGATCTCAACCACTTATCAAGTTGCATCTTTAGTTCGCCTCCTTTCATGGAATACGTGTTCAGGATTTTATTTATTTTATTATAAATTTTGGAGCTCAAATGGCTAAAGTGGCGGCTGGCTGTTACAGTTCTTCGGAATTTTATCTCGCATACTCTATCCGAGCGACGACGCTTGACGATATATATTTCTGGATTGTAGATCAGATGTGCGTGTCTGCGCCGGACCGCCCGCGAAATAAACAATTGTCTGACAGTCAGCACCTGACACATGGAGTAAAGGGAATCGGTTGGGTATGGTTTAGGTTTTTTTGCTAGTACCTTCAGGATAGCGCGTCGGCCACGTTCAATTCTGAGCATTAAGGGCCGAGTAGTAGGGACGAGTACAGTTTTACAGGTTCATATTGTTAAGATCTATAAAGTGGCATAGCATATAATATTAGTGAGGAATTGACATAAGTCAGGAGGGTGTTAAAGTTGGCAGGAAGAGGAATATCGTTTGAGGGTAGGAGATCATACAGGGAACCATTCAGTCTAGAACATGAGAAGAAAATGTGATCAGGAGTTCCTTCGTCCAAACTACATTCACACAAAGAACTATCCCTTATCCGTATCTTGGATAGAAAAACATTTGTACAGGCGTGGCCTAAACGGAGGCGGCAAACGACAGAGGTTGCTCGCTTGGAAGCTTTGCGGAATTTAAAGAACCACGGTTTACTAGGAATGCCATTCTGGATGGAAGCATAATGTCTTCCCTTAGTTGAGCTGGACTGAGACCAATGCACATTCCACTGAGATGTTAAGCATGTTTTAGCAAGAGCAAGTAAGTCCTGAGAGTAGGATCTGAATTGGTCGCGAGATCCACTAGTGGAAGCAGTCCTGGCTAGAGAGTCAACCACTGTGTTACCCAAGATTCCGCAGTGACCAGGTATCCAAACTAATGAGACCATAAGACCCTTATTGTAGCATTTAAAAAGTAAATGTTTAATTTGAAGCACTAAGGGAGATCTGATTTACTGGAGAATTGGTTAGCTATAACGGTTAATAAGCAACTCTTGGAATCTGTAAAAATAACTGATTTGTTGATACTGTGAGACTCTATGTTTAGCAATGCCTCCAGAATGGCAATAGCTTCTCCAGTAAAAATAGTATTTATATTGGGAGATTTAAAAGATAATATAATGCTTTAGTAAGGAATCCAAACAGCAGATCCAACACAGGTGCTATCTGACAACTTTGAGGAATCTGTGTATATGACTATAGAATCCCGCCATTTTCGGTTGATTAGGTGTTGTAGAATCCTTTTTTTAATATAATAATATAATAATATCATTTATTTTGTTCTCTCACATAAAATATTACAAGGTCGATACTTAAAATTAGGTACACTTCATTTCCAGCTTATCTATGTGAGAGACTGGTATCTGTACTAGGATTCCCTGTATGACAGATTACCAGCCTCTCCAGCCTCTGCACTAGTGGTAACTTGTAAGTACCATACGAAGCATGAAATAATGTATTTTATATAAATATCTACGATCTAAGCATGCTAATTATTGGGTTTTAATTGTATACACGAATGAGCGAGGGAGTGCATGTGTGTGTGTGTGTGTGTGTGTGTGTGTGTGGGTGTGGGTGTGTGTGTGTGTGTGTGTGTGTGTGTGTGTGTGCGTGTGTGCGTGCGTGCGTGTGTGTGTTTGTACAAGTGTAGGTGTGTGTGTATGTACTTGGATGGCTATATGACCATATCTAACAGATATTCTGTATCATCATAGCTCAGGGACTTTAGCCAATTCGACACAACCTCTCTACATTTATGTCTTGTAAAAGGCCAAATATTAAGCTCTTTATTAATTTTATTATATAGGTATACGCCTAGAAAGCCATAAAATTTGCCAGCGAAGCTCGTGTTCCACTGTTTCATAGGCAGGCAAACCCTATGTTTCAGCCGCTTGTTTTTATTACATTCAGGGTCATATTCAACTGAGGAGTGCTGTTTGAGGATTGTGCATAAGATAAATAGTTGTCGTACTGTCAAAACATCACATATTTTATATAATTCCTCTGTAGGGAATAGGAAGGGTAAGGACAAGCTAGTTTTTAAAACTGCTCTTTGGGATCTCTCTACATCCAGTAAGTCAGTTTTTACAGCGCCACCCCATACTGTGATACAGTAAGTTAAAATAGATTGACACAAGGCCATATAAACCTTTCTTATGACCGATTTGTTGCCAATATGTCGGAGGTTTTTAAAAATAAACATAAGTTTCCGAGTTCTCGAGGAAAGTAAATCAAGGTGAGCTTTGAAATTTAATGACATATCTATTATGACTCCAAGATATTTGATGCTTGAAGTTCTTTCCAAGAGAGCACAAGAACATGAATGATGAAGAAATGGACAAGTGTGGGCTGTGATTGAATAATTGTCATGTATCGCGAGGGAAGGACTTCTGATGGAGAAAGGTATGTATTTTGTTTTTTCAACGTTAAGTGTCAAACCATTGTTTATGAGCCAGGTGGACACCGCGTTGAACCCATCCTGAGCGATATCATAGACTGACTCCCAATCATCACCGTGAAAAATTAAAGCTGTATCATCAGCAAAAGTTACAATTTTTCCATTTTTTAGCTTTAGGTTACACAAATCATTTATGAACGCTAGGAAAAGCGTAGGACCAAGCACACTTCCTTGGGGCACACCGTAAGATATAGGCAGGTCATCACCAACAACATCTCCAACTCTTACTCTTTGTTTTCTATCAGATAAATAGCTTTTGAACAAATCAAGTTGAGTATTTCGAATCCCTAATTTTTCTAATTTATCTATTAGAAGTGGGACAGATATTGTGTCAAAAGCTTTCTTTATATCCAAGAATATGGCTACTACTTTCTTTCTAGAGTCTAGTTTGGAAACTATATGGTCCACCAGTTCATGTACTGCATTAGAAGTTGAAGAGGACTTTCTAAAGCCAAATTGGGAAGCAGAAAGAAGATTTTTGGATTCCAAATATATTATTAATCGCCTATTTAATAGCTTTTCTGCAATTTTGGTCAAAGTTGAAAGAATAGAAATCGGTCTATAATTGTTGACACAACCTCTGTCGCCACTTTTGTAAACAGGGACAACTTCAGCAAGTTTAAATTGGGTAGGGAAAACACCTGTGGTAAACATTAGGTTGAAAATATATGTTATAGGAGCAGTTAAACTACGGTGATAGCGTTTGAGGAAGGTTCCTGAGATGTTGTCACGTCCAAAGGTTTTATCTTTTTTTAAGTTCAAGATGATGCTCCGTACTTCGGTTTCATCGGTGGGAACCAAGCCAAAGGAGAATGTTGAGGACCCTATATGTGATGATTCTATAGAAGTAGGAGTATGAGTATTTAGTACATTCAGAGCTAGTTTTTGACCGATAGAGACAAAGAAATGATTGACACAATTAACAGATTTTTAGCATCCACTGAATGTTTACTAATGCCCGAGTATACAGTAATATCAGGTATTAGTATTTCAATTTGGGGACGCCGGACGACCGGACGGACGATCCACCCGCAGCTTCTGCGGGCCATTTCATCCATTTCCCCGACCCTCCTCTAAGGGAGAGTTTGGTTTTCCAACTCTTACGGCGCCCCTTCAAACCTCTTTGTTTCCTTGCAGAAGCTCGCGATCCGTTCCACCTTCAGACCTCGTAGCTCCTCTGTGTCCAGTGTGTCCGTTCCCAGGAGATTCCATCTGATCAGGGAGTACATGGGGCACTCTGCCAGTAGGTGGAGGCTGGTCTCCTCGCTCTCCATGCACTCCGGGCAGATGGGGTCGGTCTTCACGACTATAACTGTTAAGTGTCTATTTAGTCTGCTGTGTCCTGTTATTATCTCTATGACAAGCCTCATGTCTTTTGAAAGTTTGGTCAGTTGGCTTGTCTTTTTCTTGTCGATGCCTTTTATGAAGATCTTCGACTGTCTCATTCCGGTCTTGGATCTCCATCTTCTGTTGGTTTCGGCTGTGATGCTGCAGCTGACTAATCCCTTGGTGATCTTGTGCGATATTGGCAGCCCCGGTTCGGGCCCCACCAAGTTTTCTTCTGCTCCTTCTCTAGCTAGTCCGTCTGCCTTCTCATTGCCTGTGATTCCCATGTGTCCGGGAACCCACGCGATGGTCAGATCAGCTTTGTTAGCTCCTTGCATTCCTTCACGATTGCTGATGTTGTCTCTACTTTGCTTAGAGCCTTAAACGCCGCCTGGCTGTCGCTGTAGATTGTCACTCTTCCTGTGTTATTCAGGTGGTTGACCATCTCGGCGCATCTTTTAATGGCGTATACTTCCGTTTGGAAGACGCTGGCGAATTTTCCTAGAGTAATATCAGGTAAGAAAAATACTGATTCAAATGGAATTTCAAATAAGGGGTTAAATTTGGATTGGGAACAGGGAAAAGGGAGGCGAACATAATTAACAAATGAGTTGAATAGACGGGGATGATCTTTATGGGACCAATATCCACCAGATGAAATATATTCAGACAGGGAGTGTAGCTTGGGGACCAAAGGGTGGAAGGCAAGTTGGAAAGTCTTATACAAGTATCTATCAGAGAGGTATTGCCTCCTCAAGAACAAAGGGGGATCTACATACTCTAATTGTAGAGGACATCATGGCGCCCAGAATTATACGGAGGCATTTTGTCTGCATTCTGTCTAGTAATCTAAGGGATGCTTTATTACAGGGTTCAAGAAGAAATGATCCATAATCCAGATGACTGCGTATTAGAGCATTATACATCAGTTTCTGGCAATAGGGATGAGCACCCCACCAGACACCGCTCACAGACCGTATGATATTTAAAAAAAATTCACACTTCTCAATGGTGTAATTAATATGCTCTGTCCCTGATAACTCGGTGTCTAAAATCAAACCTAAAAATTTTAAATTGTCTTTAACAGGAAAGATTTGGTCTTCACAAGAGATCACACAATCGGGAATGGATCGGCGACGGCTGAAGACGACAACCGTGCTTTTCGAGATTGATAGAGATATTCCGTGATCTGCAAGCTAAATGTGAAGATAGTAAATTGCAGAATTTAGTTTTGTCACCGCATCCGACATTTGCTCCATGGAAACATACAAAGCTAGATCATCTGCATATTGCAGGATATTGCAGAAGGAAGTTACAGAAAGATCTAAGTCAGCTGTGTATATGCTGTAGAGAAGGGGGCTTAGGACAGAACCCTGAGGGAGACCTTTCCAAATGATTCTAGGGGGGAGGGTAGAATTTTGATACTTAATTAGAATTTTCCTCTCAGAGAGGAAATACGATATAAAGTTTACAATCTTCGAGTTCGGACTCGTGGTTACCCTGCTTTGTTACCCTAGGGTGACCACGAGTAATTTCAGTTACTCGTCGTTACCCTACTATGAAAAGGATCGTACTTGACTGAATCTAGATAATGTAGTACCCGTTAGATAAAGTATTCAATTGGTCAATATGTAGTACAATCTCAAATCTTCAAGTCAAAGCTTTATCGACGTATTGTAGGTTTTTGCACCGCTCTTCCATTATTGCCTGAGAGCCAAATAAAAGAGGGTTGGTATTATGTACAATTGCAAACTGCTAATATAAATAACAAGAAAATTAACGCTTTTATGGCGTACATGAACACCACATGGCTAAAAAGTGATGAATGCATAAGGGAGTGGTGTGTCAGCAACGAACGCCATCGCACTAACAACGTCGCAGAAAGTTATAATTCAGTAATAAATACAAAAATTAACAAGAACTATGTCACAATAAATAAATTACTTTTTGTTCTACTTGACGATATAACGGTAAATCTAACTAATAATAAAACAGCAAATTTCACCCTAAACGAACGAAAACAATCAGAAAAGGAAAAAGATGATATCATTTTGAATGCACAAATGCAGCTACTTCATAACCAAATAACTGTTGGCCATTTTTTAGAAATATTGCGTTAAATATAAAGCCATTTTAAATAAATAATATTTTTCTTGTTCAACATTATAATCATGATTTCCCAACACTAGCAGTGTGACCACGAGTCCTGTGTTTTTATAATGTACTGTTAGTCACCCCACGCAGGGTGACCACGAGTAACTGAAATTACTCGTGGTCACCCTAGGGTAACAAAGCAGGGTAACCACGAGTCCGAACACCAATCTTCTCTGGCACACTCAGCTTAAGCAACTTTTGCCTGAGCACAGGAAGAAGGACATTATCATATGCGGACGCTATGTCCAAAAACAAACCCACAAAGCCACAACGTTTCAGCTCACCCGAAGAAGCTGTTGACGCATACAAATCGGCCATTTAGACGTCCCCAATTCGGAAAGGAATAAATGTTTTAAAAACTGGTTTGAACACATGCAAAAGTGCATTAAATATCGCGAAGAGTTATTTGAAAAACAATAAATGGTAAAAATCTATTAAATTGTCTATACTTATTTCAAACGATACAACTTAAAAGGCAGCCCTCGTACTATAATATTTCTATATACCCATTTCACGTTATTGAGAAAGGCAATGATTTTAATGTGGTTAAAATAAAACTGCACAAAATATTTTATTCATTATATATTTTTTATCAGAAGGTAATTAATACAGTGCCAAAACAGTAACAAAACATTAGTAAGAAAAAATCAAGACTGCATCTAGCATCAACTACTCAAATATTCAGATAAACAATATTCTATACGGTTTATAGGGACAACATTTAACACTTATATTTTTCACAACATTTGAACATTAGTTGGCATTAAACTATGTTTTTAAATATATAAATTGTGAACTAGATTTTTAACACCAATACGCCTAATGGATATTTTTATCTTCTTCTACATTATTATTCGGAGGGTAGTTATGTGCAATTTAATAATATTTAAAACTAAATATTTCTGTAATTAAAATTAATGTCAATATGGAAGTATGTTGTATTAAATTAAATTCGATTAATCAATTCATAAGTGTAGTTCCTCTCATTGCCATACAATTGGGTATTTTCCTGTAGTTAAAATAAATTATTTAGTTGAACTTATTAAATTAAGGATATTAAAAGAGTGAAAACAGTTGCGTCGGTTCTTATTTTATCGTTCTTATTAATTTTTAATCGTCCACCCAACCTTTAATAGTAAATGATTCGACTTATAAACATTATGACGTCACAAATATTTTTTTCATACAATTTTCCTTATAACTTTCCCTTTTGACATTAAATAAAAAGGAAATAATTTGACTAGTCAGTCAAATATCCAATTGTGAAATGACAATATCAACTATTAGCGCCCGGCGCGGGCTTCATGTTTGTGCAGTTTCATTCGACGAATTTCTTAATTACTTTATCTTAACTTTAATCACACATTCATTCACTTGAACATTACAGATATGCTTTGGTTAACAGACACTTTCTACAATCGAGACTAAACACCGATTAGAGAACCAGCCCTATAACTACGTTCAATTCCTATTCACAGCTAAAGCGTTCGTTTATTTAACTCTAACGAGAATGCACATAACTACCCACTCTATAATACTGCGCGGGAGCAGATCCGGCGACAACCGCCGCTTCCGTTAAAACCTGCTCTAAAATCAGTCTGTCGCTTGTCACCATGCCGCGTAATTCTAACATTTAATCACAAAATTACTGTTACAAGGAACTAACATGAAGAAAGAGGACACCTTCAAAATATTATATAGTAAAATGCTATACCGTCAGCGTGATGTGAGCTACTTCTTATTATATCCTTGGTCCTTGCGAGCTAACTTGGCATCTTATGAAATACAATAGCTTCGTTACAAACTTTTTGAAAAATACATGATACGCTTTCGATAATGCGCGTCTCGACAGCACGAAAGCGGTCGTTTTATACAAAAATAAAATTATTTGCCAACATTTTTTATACAATTTGAAGCAAATTAGTACAAAACCAGACAATTCTATAATAGATTTATCGAATTTTTAGGACATTTTATAGTAATTAAGTTTTGGACAATACATTATACGCATTTACCTTTACATGGTAACATGACCTGAAGATACCATGGGAAGCACCTAAAAACCATATTTTTCACTCAACATGTATAACAAACCTTTCCACGCCAAAACCTTAAATATTCCCATGGCAAATTCTTACAAAACTTCATTGTTACACAGTGCATCTTGAAGATAAAGCTGACCATAGACAAACATATACAATCTGTTTAATCTTAAAGCTATTTAAGTTACATTGAAAATGAGCTTACAATTTTTTCTTACCAAGTTATCATGAGAACTTTTACAAGATTCATAAAATTACTCAATTTATACTGGACTGTGATGTTTTTGATATTGTTCCCTGTTCATGATTCAATGTACTCGTAAGCCATTTTTAAACGTCAACGCTTTTTGTTAAGGCAACAACACGTAATGAATGTCTAGTTCAAGAAATCAGCTAGCCAAGCAATGTATTATTTGCTGATAGAAGAAATCATTTGTTGAGCGACGAGTACAGTTGTCCAGATAACAATAAATGTTGAGCGTCCAAAAGTGACGTTGGGGTGACGAGGTCCTACAACAGAGACGTGCATTATCAAAGTATACATTAGTAGCGACCACTAAGACATTCGTCGCAAATACCGATAACCACGGAATTAAGTTTTAATAAGCTCGTAAAATTCGATATTCACCACAGACAGTATTATTTTGTATTCTTTATATATTTATATACTCATTAAGTATCTTAAAAACACCTATTATTTTTTATTACACGGACAGATCCAAAGTTATACATGAGATAAGGACTAGCGATCATCATCAATATATTAATATATTATAATAGTGTTCGCGCCTACAAAGCCTTGCTAAAAATAACAAAAATATAACAAGAAACAATCATAATAAAAACAGAATGCAGTTAAAATGGGCATTTTCAACAGTGGCAGTGCTTAAAGAAGAGCTAACTTATTATATATAGTTAATATTTCAAAGCTGTCTCTCGTATACTCCGTTACAACTTGAACATTGAGTACGAGATGTAGGTTCGCTAAAAGCTGAATCTTTTGGTATGTCTAATACATGTTGGTATGGCAAATTATTTGACAACTGTAACACATTGTTTCGGACTAAATGTAGTGAGATTTCAAACACCGAACAAATAAGGATCTAATACAAATATCCCATTACATTCGTTTTGTTGAACTGAATGAAACACTGTCACTTAAAACTTAAATTATAATAAAATATACTTAAAGGTGTCGACAAGTAGTGTTTAGCACCACATTATAAACTATAGTTACGTAAGCACTAACAAATCCGAGTGGCGCAATTCCTGAACAGAGAAAAAAGGATAGAGAAAAAATAAACAATTTTTTCCCGTGCTCAAAAATGTTTTAATACTTGTGTACGCACACCAGTTACCTAAAATATGTAAAAAATTAATTCACCAACACTTACCAACTAGAAAAATATTTTAGAAATTCTCACTTACATTTAAGAGGAACTGGCAAAATAAATCCTGTATTTCCCACGTTATATTTTTTTATTTATTTCTTTTTAGCATTTATTCAACTCACAATTGAATACAAAAAACCAGATTTGGTCCTCGCGTATAAAATTCATGATGCCATTCCTATAAATTGGACAGAACTATTTACGGTATTGACGAGTAGTAAAAATATTAGTAGACTATGCAACACTAAACAATGGCTCAAAATATCAAATCCACTAAATACCCAATAGAAAAAAAAAACAAACTGCCTACGTGTTACGGCAAAACCTCGTAGAAGCAATGTTAAACTTAAGAACCTAATAGAGTAAGATTAAAATGGTGGTTGACCGTGGCGCCCGGGGCGACTGGCTCGAACATATCACAATAGACTATCTAGTAGGACTAACCACCCTTATTGTCCACACTCATTCACCTATAAATACTATCTTTGCAACTAATATTTAAAATAAGAAACACCCATAGCTTCGCACCCCACGGAACTGCGAATCCACAGTATTAAGTGATTAAAATTCCATGGAATAAGATTAGAGTATTTGTGCACACGATGGGTATGAATGGGCGCTGGGCACGCGACCGGCTCATGGGGTGTTAGGCGCTACGGGTAGACAGTACGACATCCTAACCGTCACCTAAGAAAACTGACACATCGATTATTATGCTAAATAGTTACACTTTCTTCTACACGAGGATTCTTTATACGGTTATATTAAAACATGTAACTGTTAGATTCGTACTATAAGCTTTAGGACCATATTCACCTATAACTATCTTCACCTAGTGGCAAACGCTCATATATGTAGATATCGTTACTACACAACTAGCATCGTTTAAAATAGATAAAAAACCAACTACAATACACAATTTTGCAGGAATAACTATCTAAACAGTGAGTTTATGTATTTCTCTACTGACTTTTTTTTTTCTTGTTCAATTATTAGTTTTCTTTTTTTATAAATATTCATCCATAAATTATTATCAAATTCGATAAAGCTCTAAGATTGATCCACATTCACATAAAATTACTCGGCAATTCCGAGATACACTGAAGCATATTTGAACGCCCATTTAGACCTTTGAACACGGACACAATAAATAAATGACGAGACATGCCGTCTAGCACGACTTACGAGCCTCGTCGAACGTATATGCTGTAGTCACTGGCGTTCAAACGAGGAACATTATGTTAAAACTAAATACAAACATTAGGGAATTACTTTTAAGGTAACCGACAGAGGTCGAGACTCGCGAAAGCTAACGATTAAATAATAAGAGAACCATTATCCAGTCTTGCTAACGGTGTAATACACGACTACACATTCCTAACAAAATTAAAAATATCTAGCTGAATTCACTAGCGTGGTGCTTCACACACTTTTGTACCTTCAGGATTTTAGGAGCTAAATATCTGTACGGGGGAAATATTTCGAGTTACAGTAAACACATTAGCTTCGGTACGTTTGAGAATTTTAGTCATGTAATCTCATCAACAAATGAAATCCCAAAATGTCCTAATACTTCTTATAAAAATGCAAGGTAGAGACTTAGGCCATACGGTATGATATACTTAATTCATAAAATTTTGCGAGGGATTCCACTTTTTTTTTTCAAATAATTTGAGCAATTTTTAAAAAAATACCGAGCTTCTGTAAAAAGACTACTACGATACCTCTTACGTCCAAAATTGTATTTTGTATCCTCACTAACACTAATCAGATATAAAGGCTTCATACGAGGATATTTTGAGCACAAGGCATTCTAGGCATTCTCTTACACTTCATAAAATACAATTTCGTACGCATCGTATATGTCGGCTCCTCATTGTCTAACCAACATTAGCACGCAAACATTCTGCGAACGTGCCTAGCGATTAAAATCTCATTCATCTAAACATTGACTAACAATAAACTGAATAAAATATAACCGCTAATGTGATTATATTCATGCATTTTTATTACTTACAAAATTCTAGCGTTCGAAGTTCTCTTAGGTTTATATGATGCATTGGCTTCGAGCCGTGGACTGGCGAACATACGGAAATTGGCATCGACGTCAGTCTAAAATATTTGAGTAGTAAAACGTTGATAAAACAAGTTGCCAAATATCTACGCTCCATTCCAAACTAACTAACCTAAAGGTTGAGCATGGCCTTATATTTACTCAAGACAGAACTAGCTTAATAAGGTGAAATGAAGCTTATGAAATGTATTGTTTCACTTCATAAGAATACCGCGATAGTATGACAGTAGCCTAATAAGTCTCGACAAACTCATTTCCATGACCGTCCATAGCTACATAGTGCAACTGTTTAAAATTTTAGTCCAATAATGTACGCATTTTTGTGCAAATAGTATGTAATATTTTGCAAGAAATTTGCGTCATATTATTTTTCAAGGAGTAGGCCAAACGGCCTAAAACAAATTATTTACTTTTATTAAATGTACTTGTAAAATGTTAATAAATTATGTTAATTACGATTAAAAGCAATAACAAGAATGGTCGCAAGTTCTACAGCTCTTTTACTGTTATTAATTTAATAATCTCATTTTAAGTATAAGAAACTACGTAATTGTTCTCCAGGCCACGGCGTCTATACAATACTCAAACTCGTAATTACGTATAATTTAAAATATTCCAAGCGATAGTTTTGGTATACCACACTATGCTGCGACCCGCTATATATATTCAGTTCATAAAAATCCAGCGTTATAACACCTTGTATTTGAAAATAAACTAAGCGCCAGCATTGAGTCCAATAAACTTCTATCTTTTGGCCTTGGTTCTCTCACATTATGCAATGCTATCCAAATATAGCTAGCGGATCACAAACTTGAAGAGCTGGAAGGACGAATTACTGATAAAATTTAGGATTTATCATTCTTTAGAATCATTCTCACTTATCATACCTCCGTATAAGCGTTCATTATTGGCTTTAAATTAAGTACTGGATAGTTTTGGTATTATTTTTAGAAAATTTTCACGTATTTAAGGACTAAGTAAGGACATTATTTTTAATTTATAATTAGGTTATATCACACAGTATTCTTATAGATATGCTGTTATAAGCGTTGGTCATTGAAATTCAGAAATCATATATATTACTATATGTATTTTTTTAAAATAAATAGCGTACAACATTTACTCTTATAAGAGAACTAACTTATAGAAAAAAAAACGGGCAAGCGTTGTATGGAAACGAGTCGAAATGCAGAAGGTGAAGCTTATGCTATGAAAATTCGAATATTGTATGGACGGAAGGAAAATGTTATTGAGCTAAATCAAATGGCCTTCATTTGGCGTGTACCGTTTCGTTTGGGCATTGTTGTATACATTCACAGCCATAAGACATTAAAGCTGATATACGAATATAATTTTGTTTTTCACGACGCCTCTATAATACTAGATATAAAGATTTTTATGCAAAAAATTAACGTTGTCTAGAGTCATATCGAACAATTATCGCAGTATTGTTATGTGAGTAAACACATACGCGTTAAGATAGCTATTCACCCCTATCTCATTTCCCCATTTTACTGTAACTAAAAAAATTCCGAACAGGTAATATTAAAGTTATTTTATTTAACAAAAAGAACTTCAAATAGAAAAGGGTGACAAGAGATTATACCTATCAAAGGTTAAACTTGTACTGGAATACTACACACTTTAATGAAAAAATAAATTTTAGCCTGTAATAATATGATTCCACAATTACAGGTTCTGTTCGATATGTAGCGTGTTAAAAATTGGATAACCAAAAGACATCCAACCAGTAAAGAATGCTTTTCCAAGGGCATTAAAATTATTACAAAGGTCTCATTATGTGTGAGCCAATGTCATGTCTTCCTGCCCAAGCGAGGAGGTTAGATTATATCATTTTACACTACACATGATGGGTACAAAAAATACTTGAGTCGAGTGTTCGGTTTATGCTTGCAAAGCTCACAAGCGATGTATATAAAATATATTTGTTTAATTTAAGTATACAATGTCAATATCTAGTTGCAGTATTCAAACGAATCAGTACAATGCCCGAAACGAAACGTATTTTTTTAAAAGAAGCTAGTTGTGGCACTTTCATGGTTCCCATTCATAGATTTCTATTCTAGAAGAACTACATTCAAGCATTTCATAGCCGGTTTATTCAAATAATTATGATCATCTATGTAAATAACATGTAAATAAATTCTCTTGAGTAAAATATTAAATAGAATGTGTCGACTACAGTGAATATGCGTAACGATGCGATATGCAATGACTGGGCTTAGTTGTGACTTTCGTTTTTAAAACGAGTATTTTTCATATAATATAGATAATTTATATGATGACAAGTAATCAACTAAAGTGGTTTGCTCCTTAAGCTGCCTTGTGAATGCTAATGTCTCAAATATAGCATCGCATTTCAGTGTAGCCAAGACCTAAGAAATTCATTTTAATAAACAATGATTTTTTTTAAGTGCTCACTAATTTGCGCATAAAAGAAGAATAATAGAATTTTTCTACCTTGCAAGACAGTGGTTTGAGGTAAACAGTTACTATATGTATATGGCAACATCGGAAAACAGTGGATTTCTTTTCAGTAATATAAATATATAGTTAGCTTTCGATAGGACGAGAAATAATTAACTACCTACTAATTAGCTAAAAAAAAACTAAACTTTTTTTTATAATATTGTGCTACATATTTTTTCCTTTAAGAACAATAATATCTTTCGACTACATGCTATAATACGCTAATTGCGAATCGCTTGTACTAATATACGTTCAATATATCAAACATTGGAAGCATTTATGTATGGGGTTGGGGGACTATTATTACCGATAATTTTACTAACACCAATTCAATATATTTATTGTCCCTACAGAAGGACCTAATACCTATAGAAGCTTAGATGGCCGTTATGGTCCGACAGAATTAAAATTGTTTGCGAACTTCAGGATCTTATATTATAAGTATAGGATACACTATTTTATGGTGCCGATTCTGTTGCAAATATATTGTCACTATTTTTGACGTGACAACGTCTTATAAATTGGTTTGCCAGGTGACACTTCAAGAAATTGCGTTACGCTCAGGCGTTACGCTCCGCGTTATGCGCTTACAATGAGAGCGAGTGAGAGGCACGCGTCCCTTCCAGCCCGCCTAAGAGCGAGAGAGACAGACATAACATCCTTCTTCCTACTATACGAATGAATATTCACATTAAAATTATTTTACCACTCAAAGTCGTTGTCACGTAAAACTTTCGCCTGTATACCGACTTTACAGGCAACCAATTTTTTTAAATTTTAATTTGCACCTTCATTCTGTTTGGCATCTGACAATTTTTTTGACTTTTAGACCTGCAATACAATTGCAATTAATAGCTAGATCTGAGGCTAGATTGTATTCAAGATGACAGTTCTAATGTCATTGTGAGAGTCAGTATCCATTAAAATTTTAGCTAGCCCAGTTTTGTAACAGCAGAATCAGCACCATTGTCAGTCAAATTTAAAGTTGCTATAGACATTCAGAACACGGAAAGCTACGCAGCAGAGATCCACGGCTGCCTCGGTTATATACTGCAGTGATTTTAGCTACTGTAGTTTAGTAACTTAGCCTCAAAGAGCTCGTTTTTCATTAGTGAAGAAATATTACCTAAACGTCTGAAGATTATATTTTATACTTATATACGTTCGAATATTTTCTCCTGCCAACCCCATATAGTTACGACGGCACTAACAGTGCATGGATTATAAAAATAAATAAAGCTTATTGCACACGAAAATGCATCACGAGTAAGGTATAACTAACAAAAAAAACCTATGAAAAAATCAACCGCCATCAAACTATTTGCATGTTTGTACACAACATTAGGGCATTAAAATGCATGCATATCTTATAGAAAGGCACTAATACTAATAGAAAACTATAGCCTTTTATATTTGATTAAATATTAATAAGTATGTGTATCTACCGGCTTCTTGTGTTAAAATTCATTCATTGATTTATTTTATCATTGTAAAAGAATTTTCTTCACATAAACAATGGTTAAATAGTTATTTTTTTGCCCAGAAGCCGGCAATACAACAAATTAAACAAATAAAAATGAAAAAATAATTAAATAACTAATATTTGTTCTTACACACTAACGAACTAAAGATGGAAGATATCATTTAACCCTATAGTTTTGGTTATACTCTGCCAATGGCAGTTTGTGCTCTGTATGAGAAAAGTTAAAGCAACTCATGTTACTTCAACCTAATCACGGAAGTATTAGAGGTTACAATTCCTTGGCGATTCTCTGAGCGTTGATTCAAGTGACTAATGAAAATATAGAACTGACTATCTGAGTGTTCATTATTTTTTGGCCGTACATTTAGAACACAAGTGCATATATCTTTTTCTTATTTATCCCATGCACCGTAGCAGTGAGTGTATAGGGTAGAAACTAGCACAAATTATTTTTATAAAGAATTGACGAAAACTAGCCGACCCTTAAGCATTCAACCTCACTGGTAGGGCGAACGCACCAATTACTGGCAACAACATAAAAGATATACCCTTCACAATGTTAAGCAATTAATTATACCAAGCTGTGAAGGGCTATATTATCGTTCTCCTTATTTCATAATTGTTACCCCACCCCAATCACACCATAACATTAACATCGTCTAAACAAGCACTATTAACTATACAAATTCATTTGAATTTAAATTCATTGTTTTTTATATATTTTTTTCTCAATTAAATAAATAAAAAGTGGTACACTTATAACTAATAGTTCATAACTTCATTTCATATATTTTGTTTAGTTATCGCACGAAGCGTGAATATATTATAATAGTGTCAACTAGTTACAACGTAGAAACATCACATTTTGCAAGGGTTTCTTCGTGTCGGTGTGAGCGACAACATCCACTTTCAAACAATCATATAAATACTTTGTTAATTTGTGTGACTAGATATTGCTTTAAGTGTATCATTAAGGAGATTTGAACGTAACCTTTTTATTACGTGACTATATCCCATACTCCATTGAACATTCATGAGCCAGTTCTTTAATACACTTGGGTTACCAAACTAAAGATCAGTTTGTGTTGTCAGTTTTTAAATAAAACGAGTGATAAAATACAAATTCACGTTATCAAAAATAGATGAGAAAAGATTTTTGGTGTAAGTAATCTAGTTATCAATGTTTAGGAGCTGAAGCTGGCATCCAGATAAACGGTGCACTTCGAAATCTACAATAAGTTCAGAGTAAAAGTTTTAACTTTTAATAGGCAGGCAATTGGTTTTGTTACCCTATATGACTAGTAAACTAAGCATGACAAGAGCCTAGAAAAACTTACAAATTTATATAAGACTATTGAATTCACTGGTAAGTCTATGTATACATTTAAGATATTATTATTTTAAAGGAAGACCAGGGAAGACATTAATTTGTTGATTTAGATTGTTTACCCAAGCGTATTACCAGGAATGTTCACTTCAGTATCATTTACTTGTAACACATCGAATACTGTGAAACTCGTAATAAATTGGCGAACGTTAACACACGATCTACTGCTAAGACATTCAATTCAAATATAGAAATTGCACTTTTTAAATAACAATTTTTTTTTTAATTCACCCGTGTCGCTCACACCAGCGAATTTGGCAACGACAGCCACTAATACGTTCCCTTAATACTTTATTAAATATTAAAAACCAGCTAAGCACGAATCAATAAATAACGAAGAATCGATACTGGCTAACCTACACACAGATTAATAATTATGTATTATTATAATCATATTTATTAATTATACCGTGGTCTCTATTATACCTGTTTAGTCTTTGTAAGGAGGGCACTTTTCAAAACTGAGTATACTTGGTACGTTTTATTTATTGGTACATATAGAAGGTTTGTTTTTCATTATCATCAAATTTTGAAGGTTTGTAAGGTACATGTACCTTTTGTTATTTTGATAAAAGTGTATATAAATATATGTAAGCATATTTTATGTAAAAGCGATGGTTTAAAAAAAAGAATCAATTTTAAATTCTACAGAGCAAATCAGGTTAAAGTAGTTACCAGCACATAGGTACTACTCTAAAATAGTAATATTCGTATACACATGGGTAAGAAAAAAAATAGTACCACTCTAACTCCAATCTGACTAAGTTTTGAAAAGTTACAACGACCAGTAGCTTTTCTTTTGTTACTAAAGTCCTTAATACAGTTATCTGAATTTGAAATTCTGTCAACAAATATTAATCCTATAATATTTTTAACCCCATGGAAAATATTTGTCAAATCAAATAATTTTAGTTTTATTAACCGACTAAGAGAAAGCCTATATCTTTTCGTCAAAATTATACCGTTGAAATGTTTATATAATAACAAGGTATGACGTCATACACTTCATTAGTTAATCTATATCTAACTTGATGACTAAAAAGCGCTCTTTTAGTCTATATTTTATGACGTTATAACTGTACGACACTCATCATAAAAACAGTTATTCTTCTAAAAATGTACCCTAAAAATTACCAAGTACACATAAATGCATACATAATTATATCAGTCGTAAAAAGTGCGCCTCTACATATATTTTCCTACAATATTTTTTGTTTGTTGATATGATATCATTTGGATTGCAACGATCCCTTTGCATAACGATACGCCTTATGTACCAGTTTTAATGTAAGTATGAAATACGTTACTTACGAACTATTTTAGAATACTTTAAAAGGCTTTTTGGACTCAATAGGTCATCATTAGTAATAGAATATGAAATGTTTATAAGTGTTTCAATGTATAATATCTTTATCAGCATACTAGAAACCATATACAAGCTATGCTTCGTTAAGGTCTAGATAACGCTGTGAAGTTTGTTCCGAAATATTCATTTATTAATTACAGAGTAACCAAAACGCTTTTTGTAATGTAACAAGTATTTTATGAAATATTTAAGTTAAATGGAAATATTAATTTCGAAAAGGAATTATGATTATCTGATTATCCCAAAATTCTTGTTTCAAAATTCACTGTTAAGGTTCAAATATCGTTTTTATCTAATTTAATTACAATACCAAAACCTATTGTGTTTTTGGCACTAAGTAATCATTTTTATTATTAGAAACGACCTAGTTGATAATAATGGTATTTCTGATCTAACTTCATATTAGAGATGAAACGGATATCCGGCAACTATCCGGTGTCTGGCCAATTAAGTCTAAATTGACTATCTGGCCGGATATCGGATAGTACATAAGAATCCGGTTACGGAATAATAATAAAAAATGGTACATTATATCATACGTATATCCGGCAGCCGAATATCCGGATTGAAGGTTGGTTACTCTGTCTTTACGTATAAATCGCACCGCCATAGGCGTTTTTTAGTACATCCTTAGAAATTGTTTTTCAGTTTTGTGACAATCGCTCAGCAATATATTATTGACCTATTATTAAAAAATCAGCAAAATTCTTCGTTTTCGTATTTCATACTAATTAAAACAGGCGTATTTATATCTCATTTGTCATTATCAATATAACATACATTTCATAAACGCTTGCTAAAGCGAGTATTGGTTGTAGAGCATCGAGTTAAAATGGTGCGTTTTAAACCTTAATACAATCTGCATAGTTCACTGTTATCGGGCTCAAGTTGAACAAAACATGATTGAAAATTGTTCGTGGTATAAAAGTTAGTATTAAATGCGTACTATTCAGATCTAAATACAAAATATATAAGAAAATTCTGTGAAAATAGTATAATTTTTTACGTCAGTTGGCAAAATACAAAGAAATATTTTCAACATGCTTTGCTCAATACTTATAAGGTAGACAAATCTTGCTGAAAAAAACTCAGCTAATGTATTTGAACCTTAATTGTATTGAAAATTGGTTCCAATTTGAATCATCTCTGGATCATCACACTATATTGAAATATTCATAACTTACGACTTTAAAATAGGGCCTATTCATTATGAGAAAGAAAATATTCCAAATTGACAGTTCATATTAGCAACACCAGGTATATTTAAAAGCAACCCAGACTCTTTAAATCCTATTTTCAATCCATCAATACAAACTACAGTCTACGTTCTATCGGAGTGATTAAAATTTTTGAATGTAGGATATACAGCATATTAAAATCATGATTTCCAATACAAAAAAGGTTCAATAGGTAGAAAAACTAACTCTTAGTTGATGGGTGGTCCTGCAGCCAAATATTGGTAGGGGTGTCGGTTGGGCATGAATCGGTTGTCATACCTCTGATTTCTCTGGTAAAAGTCGTTACGTTGGACTTTCCTATAGTTCTGTGTGCGTCGCTGTGGGTTCTTGTCTTGGGGCTTGTCTGTTGATTTGTTTGAAGATTTTGTTGTTTCATTCTTCGTATCGGGCTTTGCAGCATCTGTTGGCTTTTCCTGTAACATCAATGAGGAATGTTTATTATTGTTTTTCACAACACAACCAGTGGTACAATTTAAAAAAAAAACATGATCGAAGATAAAAAGAAATGAGCAATGGCAGAAACAAATGAAGTACTTGCATATTTTTCATAATGACCATCATACAGAGAATACGTAAAACAAGTGTAAGCGATTTACAGCTGTAATGTAATCTGGCGCTGTACGAATAAAGTCAAAAATGGTTTATATTTATTCGTCATAATTCATAGGCGGTGATCATTATAAAAATGGGTGCGTTATAGATTACCCAAAAACTAATGTATGCTAGCTAGTCGGTGCAGAAGCAGTATTTTCGCCAATTGTTTCTAGACTACTCATGGCGATTAATATAACAGTTCTAAAGGATAAATAAAGGTGATCAGTTTAGATTTAACATTCCGTGAAACGCAGAGTACGGGAGACCGGGGATGGTTGACTATAGGGGCAGGTAGACTAAGCAGCAATACCTCGCCACCGTCACTTGTTTTTCATCAACAAATCACGAGCGACGATCCCTCCCCGCGACCCGCTGCAGTCGCGCGGCGTTCGTGAGTGGCATTACATGTTGTATTTTGGTCTCGGTAAGTAATTTTTTTCATTCATACTTTTTTGGTTATTGTGCCTATGGATCTGTTAGAAACAATGTTGTTGTTATACCAAATGAATGAATATGATGGTTTTATTCTATATTGCACAGTATTGCTTGTGCAAGAGTTTACATATGATACGCAGGTAAAAGTCAAAATGGCGTAAGGGATTTGTTGACACATTTTGTTCGGGGTAGGTAGACTAATTTTCATCATCAATGTTAAAACTATAATGGTCTTCTCTCACATACTAAATTATAGTTGTATTTTTACAGAAAATGAAGACGTACAGAAGAAAATCTGAAAGGGGTGATGTAACAAAAGATATTCTAGAAAGAGCTTGCCACGAAGTAATCTTCGATAAGCATAAACGCCACATCAAAGAAATACCAAATTCCATATAAAACGTTGCATCATTATATAACTAAACTTAAACAAAAGCTAGAAAGTAATCCGAACCTCAGGAGAGCTTATTTTAATAAATCTAATATGAGACTGATTGTTCTATTATTTTCATAAATAAGTAATTTTTTATAAAAGAAATTTTCTGTTTTAGTAGTTTAAAATATTAGATACTCACATGTAAATCAATATTTTCATAAAAGCAATGTGATCTTTGATTAGCAATTTATTAAAATAATTCAAGTTACAATTAAGGTTGAAACAGAAAGTACAAAAGTTAATCTTAGAACTATTTTTTTTAATAGTTTAAAAAGAGACTGTTACCTTCATTACAGTTCTTTGACCGAGAATAGGTCTCAAATTTCAGTGTGTTTATAATTAGATAAAAAGTTTCTATCATTGTGTAAATTTTCAAGTGTTATTTATACTATTCCTCTTTATTTACACTAATTACTGCCTAGGTCTACCTACCCAATGCTTATGGTCAACTTACCCCAGTTATGGGGTATGTTGACGAAGCGTCAGGGGTTTAGAAAATCAAACTAAATTAGTATTATAATAATCTATACTATTATATAATTGTAAAGTAGTCGTGTCTGTACATTGGAGATATTTAAAAAAAAATACTTGGAGTATGTTATATTAACGATACTGAACACGAAAATATTTTTTTTGGAAATCTTGTCTGTTTGTCTGTTTGTCTGTTTGTTCGCGATGGACGCAGAAACTACTGAACGGATTTCGATGCGGTTTTTTTTGTTAGAAAGGGCTTGCTCCAACTTAAAATCTTACGTTTGTTTGATCACAATCGGTTGAGTAGAACCAGAGATGTGAGCAATAATGTTGCTTTTTTACGTGAGATTATTTTTGTGGTATAATTTTTATAGCTTATCATATATAAGCAACTATGTAAATAAATAGACTTTATTTTTACATACACAATTGTGTATACAGATTCATATTTAATCAATAAATTAAAATTTGAGATTTTATTATTTAGTTACAAAAATACGACTAGATGGCGATCACGCATTTTTAAACAAGGTATGGTTTCGTTCACAACAGAGGTATATAAGAAAATACATTTTTTAATTCTATAATTTAGTTACATCAATACATCAATTACATCAATACAACTAGATGGCGATCACGCAGTTTTGAACAAGATATAGTTTCGTGCACAATAGAATATATAAGAGCTATCATTTCGATTCTTAAAAAATGTTTCGAATTTTCACAATTTCATTTAATATCCTGAGTCTTCTTCTTCATCCTAGCAAGCATTAATCGCAGTCGCATCCGAAGCTTTTTACCTTCAAGGCGAGGATCCGCTTTTACCAGTCTAACTGCGAATTTGGCTGAACCTTTGAAATTTCCCGTGAGTCGACTACCATCTGACCTCCACAACCCACACAGGCGATATCGAAGCATTGCATCTGGACCAGTTGTTGGACTTTTGAGGGCTTCAACTACCCGTAACGACTGCCATACAATAGCTGTTCGTATGGCAACTGAGACCGACGGCTTAACGTGATTTCCGAGGCACGACCAGACCAATGCAAATATCCATATTCATGCATACAAATATTTGCACTGAGCGGGAACACGCACATCCTGCGTAGCAGCCGCGTTCAGTACCGCTAAGCCACAGAGGCGGGGTCGACCCTTAACATCCTGCGTAATTCATACTAATATCATAACATAGCGAGTCTGAAACTCTGTATGAAAGTTGTTAGACTGTGCTAACATTATAAATGTAAAAGGAACCCTGTCTATCTGTCCGTTGCCTTTCACGCTTTAAACGCTGAACTGAACCGATGTTGATGAAATTTGATTAGAGTTTAAGAAAGGACATGGGCTAACCTTTATAGCCAATAAATAAAATGTTAACGAGTTAAACCGATTAAGGACTAAGAGAACAAAGAAGAGGCACTGAACAAAAGTAACTGGTATTACAGCTGTTCTGGTAGAAGTCGGTGCATAGCCCGAGAAACCATATATAAATTAATTACATCATAGTACTTCAGGCACATTAAACAATGTTGGCACCGACTTCTCACAGTGTTTCTTGAAGTCGGTTTAACTTTATTATTATAATTTTATTTATTTTACCGTTATAGTGTGTAAGTATCTAACCGATTCATCGTTCATCATTTGCTTAGTTTGTTATTTGTTTTTACTATCAGTTTAACATCATGATTTTAGAGGCAAATACTCAAATTATGTAAAAGCAATAGAAACAGCATCTTTGCCTACATTTTGAGGATTTCCCTAGATTTCTAGATTCTTACTCTCTGAATCCCGCCATCTGATTCTGACTCCCTTTGCCAGGCACCGCCCTTTCCTTTCCAACCAAAAAAAAATATAAAAATCCGTTTCCCAAATTATGGCCTTAACATATAACGGTTCTTCGCCTATTTAGTTCCCATAGTAGTAGAATTCTGAGAAATCCTGATACATGAGTTCATATTTTGTGGTAGTGGCGATGGGTCCCTATAACTCAATTCCTACCGGCTTCCCTTTGCATAGATGGTAGAGACGTTTTAATTCGATAAACTACATCGAGGTAAGAACATTCTTCCACCGACTTCCATTTAGAAAATTTTCACCCTTTGCCAATCTTCTTCATCCTAGCGTCAATCCCAGTCGCATCCGAAGCTTTACAATTGGAGTCTAGGGTCAGCTTTTTACCAGTCTAACTGCGGATTTGGCAAAACTACGATATTTTCTGTGAAGCGACTACCATCTGACCTCCACAACCCAAAGGTGATATAGAAGCATTGCAGCTAGACCAGTTGTTGGATTTTTGAGGGCCTCAACTACCCGTAACGACTGCCATAGATGTCTGTATGACAACCGGGACCGACGACGTCTTAACGTGCTCTCCGAGGCATGATCAGACCAATGCAAATACCCATATTCATGCATACAAATATTTGCACTGAGCGGGGATTGAACCCGCGCCTCCTGCGTAGCAACCGCGTTCACACACTTTGCCACTGTAATGGCTTTACTGGGGAACATTCTCCCTACCAGAGCCACTGAGAAAACGTACTTAAGGCTGATAAATGTAATTGCACTAATTTACTCAATGTAAATTGATTAATATGCACGTGCTGTAAAGTGTTATTATTAAGTTATATTTTATCAATTGTTACAAAACTGTAATTTTAATAGAAAGCGCCTAGACATTCATTTTTTGAAAACGAAACAACATGATTGCTACCACAAACAAAGTAGGCGCTTTTTCCTGTAATTTTGAAGTTTTCTCTCAGGTTATTTCATTTATTCATTAATTATTAGTACGTTACATTTTAGGCATACAAATACTATAAGTTACATAAATATTTTGTCACAGTTATACCAAAGACATAGAATATGTCCGCATCTGGATTATTTTTCAAAAAGGCATTCAGGTATTGCACAGCTCTGTAAGTAGGGCTACTCTATACCAAAAAACGCCAAGCTGGTGGACAAGTCCAGAGCTAATGCTGTCGCCGTCCAGCGCCACGCGTGTACCTGTCCGGCACATAGAAGTGGATACATTCACGACCCGAAGGGTTGTCCACTTTAAAATTTAAATGCAAATAATAGTACATGACGTGAGCTAACTCCAGCCTAAGTTTTAATGTATCAAGACCGACCATCCCTGATACGAAGCTGGACGGGTAAATAAATGGATATGATCTCGGCATCAGATACCGGACTTCTTCGATATGGGATCCTTCTGAAAGTATACGCTATCCAACACCCTTAATAATTACAAAATTCCGTTTATCATTCAACGAATTGCGAACTTCCTTTTGAGTGAAAATTCATCAATGAATAAATCCTGATGAAATAGATAGACCCATAAGAGCTTGGCAAAAGGTATAGTGGAGTAGAAAAGAGAGACAACTGGGAAGAAACAAGGTTAGGGGCAGAGATGGGAGCAGAGAGTAGAATAGAAATGCAAGTTAGAAAGTCGAGTAGAGTGGCGAGTGGATAGGCAAGTTTTTTAAATGTTTTTTTAATGTTCTTGATGCTGGACAAATGTGTACATTCGTTCATATTTAGTCTTAAGCAATCAATCTTCGTATTTTGACATTTCAAAATGCTGCAATGGAGTTTGTTGCTCCACTAGCGCCTAAGAAGCGGTGGTAAATTTAGTTTTAAGCGGAATTTGACGGCAAAAGATGTAATCACGTTGCACAATTTTGCGAAATAAAGAATTTGAATTTGTAGTAGGGAGTCGAGTAGAAAGGCTATTAGAGAAGTGAATGGGAGGCAGGTGGAGAGGCGAGTAGAGAGTCCAGTACAGAGTTGAGTAGAGACGAGTAGAGAGTGAAACAGGGATGATTATAGAGGCAAGTAGAAAGTCGAGTAAAGAGTCAAATAGAGAGGCGAGAAGAGTATCTATTAAGCTCTCAATGCTCGACTCTGCGCTAAAATTTACGACACTACGCGATAAGCGACATCCACGCGGGCGAAGCCGCGGGCAACAGCTAGTATGAAATATATAGGTTATAGATTAGTATTTTAAGTACTTGAGTAGTTCTTCTATCTGTATAAATTGTTGTTTTAGTTATATTAAGTTAAACATCAGAAATTACGAGTTTCAATCAAAAGTTAGTCAACCATCCCCGGTCTCCCCTAAGCTAATCAGTGTTCGAGTCCAGATCAAAAGTTAAACGCCAGCATGTAACAAATATAACAATTGGTTCTTACCTCTTTAGCATCGTTATTAGGCTTTGTCTTTGCATTAGACTGGTTTGTGCTGCTCGAGGCATTTTCTTGAGGAGTTTGTGTTTTTGGAGCCGTTGACGGCGGTGAGTTTGTTGAGGCAGAGTCGTTCTATAAATAAAATCATTATTTTATGGAATGTGTCTTTATCTAAATTGACAGGTCTTCTTCTTCTTCGGCTTGATCAGGTATATTTCTAGTTACATTTTTTCGACCCATAACTTGGCTACAGCAACAGTATTTTCTGATATTCTATACCACAGAACAGAAAAAACTATTAGAAGTGTGATAGGACAGATTCAATAGCGGAACCAATGTCGCCAAACTCACACATACAACCAGATAATAATACGTTGCACTACTAGTAAACAATTGTTTTGATTGGTCGTATATCTTTAACACCAAACTAGCCTAAAATATGCACACTGCAAAACGATAACATACCTTATAAATTCACTTTAGTGATTACTTTTATATAGATAAAAAAAGGAATTTACGACGTTTTGTATCTGAATCAAACTTGCTTCTCACTCTAACTCTATTCCGAAAAAGTTCAACTACTCCCCAACAGATGTCCGTTTATTTTAAGAATGTTATTTAAAACCTTAACCGTTAGGAATACGATTGATATTATTTTGAAGTATTATCTCTCTCACTCTAACTCTCTAACATTAACGCTAGAGCGGTGACCCAAAATTTTGGCAATATCGATAGATTTGAAATTTGTTTTCAAAATGTCAAAGGATTCCAAACTCTGTTAGTAATTATAATCTAAGAGTACTAAAAAAGAGGAATTTTATAGCTTGTTGAACTGTTTTTTTTAACGATTAAAAATGTATGAAGACGTCAAACTACGTATGTACCTATTTAATTGAAATAAAACAAGTGTTCATTTATAGTAGATATTTTATGTAACTGTTGCAAAATAAAAACGTTTTCACACTATCCGGCGCATCCGATATCCGATATTAGTGTCGGCTCCGATATCGAAGGAAATAAAATAAAGTAGAAAAAGAACTTGATACTATGTTAAAAATAATTGCTAGGATATTTTTTCTTTTTTTCATCCAGTCTGTGCGATCGAGCAAATGGCCGAATCGGACCGATTTTATTGAATATATGTGGAAACAGCACATGGTGACGGCTATCGGCGTCAGACACCCAATATCAGAAAATGTGTAATACTTAAAATACGAGTGCGAGTATTTTACACTATCAGACGGGTGTTTTAAGACCATAATACGAGCAGTTATTTACATTACTTTGAAATAATTTATTTAATTTGCATAAAATGAGAAAACGTAGAGCACCAAAATCTATTTGCTGATCGCGTATGCATGTTGCGCCGCGTTCACAAACTAGAAAATATCCAGCTGGAGTTGTTCAATTCGGAAGTTTATATTTTTGTATGTTTGTACGCGCATAGCTTCGTCATGTGTAGACGAATTTGCAAAATTTCTTTTTTGTTCGAAAGAAGACTATTCCGGAATGATACCATTTATTTTTTGTAAAGATTAGAGAGAGACCACGAAACTCTTCACTAAATACCTGGAAATCAGCAGTAATTGCTGCAAACGCATATTATTGCTATGTTTATGCCACTACACATCATAACATCACGCCCGTATCCTTTGAATGGGTATGCAGCAGTGCTCAGAATGTTCCGTGATATTAAAAAAAAAAACAATAAAACCATTTGACAAAAGTTTATAAATGTTTCTAAAAAAAGTAGATATCGATAAAGTTTGACAACATCACTAAATGAATAGCGAAGAAAGTTCTAGAATAAATAAGGATGACATGTCTATTGTGTGTAATCAAAAACAAGCTTTATTGATATGTGGTAAGGTTGATTTTTTATTTTATTTTATTTCTTTGCATTTTAATAAGATTAGTTATAAATTCTGCTATATCCTGACTTATCGATGGTATAAAACGCCTCCATGTCGAATATTTATGCTCCTACTATCATCGGTGCACTGCAAAATGGCCCAGTAAAGCATATTTCTATTAAATAGTATTAAATAACACACGGTCCAAAACTATCAAATACACATGATGACAGATACGACTGAAGGTTGAAATTGTAAGGTCTTGCAAATCTCCGCATAACAATGACACGCGTGTCACGCCTACTACACACTTCCATCGTTTTTTCTGTTCCGTGTTCTATACCATATTCTGGTAATGGTTATCTCCCAAGTATATAATGAAATACCACTTACTTATTAAATACAAAATCTCAGAAACTGTAATACCTACAAACGTACTCAATAATAAGATGGGAAAACATGGTGACGGACACCCTAGAAGCATAAGACCTCGAGGATCTGACGGTGGAACAGTTCGTAAGATTTTGCAAAGAAACAGGTAGGTTCGACGAAACGCCGTGATTGCATCCAAATGAGAGGAATAGGGAAATTGGGTGAAATGGCCCCTCAAAAGGGCAGATCACCCGTCCGGTCTACGGCGTCCCTCGCTGTAAGTAAGTAAGTAAGTATGTACGTATGTATGTAGGTGTGTGTACATACCGCCGTCGGCAAGGCGATGGTGGGTGTGGGGGCGGCGGTTGGCGGTGGGTCCCTGAGCGCGTGGTGCGGCGCCAGCGCCACGGTGAGCGTGAGGTCGCACCACATCGCGCACCGAGCGCGCCTCGCCCGCGCGCTTAGCTGCTTCACCGCCTCGCCCAGTTGCGGGACCGCTGCGCAAACAACAGTACTACATTATGGTACAAGCTTACACTTTATCACCGATGATATCATTCTTATACAGATGTACAATCAGGAACAAAAAATGGTTACACTTGTAACTTTTAAAAGCAGGCAGGCAGCCTTTTAGTTCAGGAGCTATAAATAGATGGCGATATTGTTTTTGCAAACTTTTCTAATTTTTAGTATTAAAATTAACCTATGAAAAAAAAACATACACTATTCATATTATTGAGTATGACTGAATAAAACTAGGATAAACATTCTAATCTATATTGATTCAGCCAGATTCAGCAGTAATTGTAAAAATTACAAACTTAATGCACCATGCCGCCAGATGGCACAACAATAAATAAATAGCACGATTGTCACGAAATTTTATTTTTTAGGTACATTACCAACGAGTTTTATATGCTTACATGCTTACATTATCATGTGTTTAAGTTCTGAAATAATTTACGTGATTCTAAGTCAACAAACAAGCGTTTTAACTTTGATATTTCTTTAAATGAGTCTACTAGTGCCTGCTATTAATTTTTGAGTATTACTAAAGATATTTTCGAAGTATCGGTACCTGGTAGCACCTCGAGTACTACCAGGGGCCTTCGGTTTTGGCAGCGTTTCCTTTACACTCGGTACGCGTATAGATCTCATGACGTGCACACATTGACAGTTTAAAGAGAGCTTTTATGGGCCATGCCAACTGTGCTTTTATTCTTACAGAGGGCGCATCGTCGTAATGGCCAATGTTAGCTGTCATCTACGTAGATTTCATGGTTTGTCTGACGATTTTTTATGAATATACTCTATCATGCCGCTTTGTTCAGTATCAGGATGTAATGTGGTGTGTATTTATTTCCTCAAAATACTAAGCTAAAAAAACACTGGCAGACTATAAAGCACTTCAAGAATAGCGATTATGTCGGAGAATCTGCCTACACCGGTGGTATTTACGAGTTATCTTATCCAATTCAATTGTTTTTTAATCACTAGGAGGTGTCACATACTTACAATGTAGCTTTTCTAAACCTAAAAAAGGAGCAATTCCAACTCTTAATAGTTGGGTAGATACAATGATTTAAGATAGATACAGTGTGTTTTGTTGCATTAACAGTAAAAAAAATTGAAAATACAGTAAAATTTAAAGATTATCTTTCGATGAGGTAAGCTTTTTTTTCCAGTTAAAGTTGCACCTCTTTTCCGCAATTCTGCTTTGAGCTGTTGCATATTCCAAGTTAAAAATTCATAGTAAAGCAAGTCCAAATCACAAAAAAAACCAAAAAAACACGATAGATAACGAAAAATACAAGTCTCTGCAAATCTGACAGCTATGAGTTTGTTATTGTTGTTTGGTGATTTCGCCCCTGCTGCCATCTACAATTAGTTTTGCGTCGGCATCCCCATTGACATTGCGAGAGTCGACTCACAACTGAGTGTTTTGGAATACGGATCGACGAATTCTGCCCAACATTCAACACCTGCACCGACTTGAGCAGGTATTGTATGCGTGTCTGACGGTGTAAATTTGGAGTGCATGTGCGTGCGATCGAACGTACGTACGTACATGAGCGCGTGCGTGCGTGTATGTGTGCGTATACGTACGGTCGGGGCGCGCCAGGCGATGCGGGTTGTGCGGCTGCAGCTCACGGCGGCGCGCGGCCTGCACCACGCCCACGGCGCTGCGCCACGCCAGCATCGCGCTCTCCACCTCGCTGTGCGGCGCGCTGCAACAACACACCTCATCATTATACATACATACATCATTATGCTAACGAGTACTCTCATTTTTCGGTATTGCCTTGATCACACGCACCTAGTGGAGTAGCGAGACAGTGCACTCGACACATGCTCGGTGCGTGTGAACATAGTACCGAGTATTTTGCACGTACATCGCACACGGCCGATAGCATTGTATCGCCACTTCACTCGGTGTGTATTATCAAGGCTTATACGATCAGTGATCGCGGCATTGCCGAGTCTTGACTGCCGAGATCCGAATGCTACCTTTAGTCGCGACTCGGCATCACTAATGTGCGTCGCTGCCTAAAGTTTTCAGATTGCTGCGACCCAAGCGGCAACTGCCAACCTACTGTACTAGAAATTCGTCATGTTCATCTGTAAATTTTGTCAAGTTGCCCGAGCGGGCACGTGCTGCTACAGCCGAGATCAGAATCGTATGCTTCGGATCGAATGCTTCGTTTAGTAATATTTTATCTAAATACTTCCGTGCTTCGGAGGGCACGTTAAAAGTCGTTCCCGGCTGTCAATACTCGTTAGGTCAAGAGTCAAGACAGAGGTCTGAATAACTCTATCAGTGGTTGGTCACTAACCAACAGTAGCTCCCAATATACACGAAAGAACCAAACCACATCTATTTAAGTGAGGCACCAGGGTATCGCCTATCTTTCAAAATTG
Organism: Eilema caniola; assembly: GCA_949126895.1. NCBI lineage: Eukaryota > Metazoa > Arthropoda > Insecta > Lepidoptera > Erebidae > Eilema > Eilema caniola. The sequence continues at coordinate 4,521,875 of OX421460.1, read as the reverse complement.
TATGAAAAGCTGTATACTTGTCGACTGTACATAGACAAAAAGTATTCAGAAAACTCACATCTCAGCCAAATTCTTAACATCATCTCGCCACGTGCTAGGGTCGAAGGTAGCAGGATCCACGCCCGTCTCTTGACATTTCTCCTTCTCAGCCACATCCTGACCCCGTTTCAGCACAGTGATCTTCGACTCCTCAGCCTTCATAGGTTTCTTGTTCTGCGCCACGCACACACTCGCCCGTAGTGTCTCCATCTTACCCATTAGGGTTAACACCTTTAAAAAATTATAATATTTAAGTTAAGGTACTACTTTCGAACAGAACTAGGGAAATTGTATTTTCAATCCAAACATTAGAACTTGAATGCGTGCATGATATACAGATGCTATTCTGGCAACCCATAGGAACGTATGTCCCATTCCAAACTACAATTCTTCTCTGAACGCAATAACGTTTTTAATTGGGTATTTCACCGACTAGTCAAATTAGTTACTTTTTATTGAACGAAAGTTGTTAGTATGAAAAATTATTTGTGACGTCATAATATATAATAATCAAATCATTTACTATTATAGGTTCGGTGGATGGTTAAAAATAAATAAGAACGATTAAATAAGAACCGACGCAACTGTTTTTACTCTTTTACTATTCTTAATTTAAAAAGTTCAGCAAAATAATTTATTTTAACTACAGGAAAATACCCAATTAGTGATAAGGTCTTTTCATGTTATCATGCGAAAGAGTAACAAACATCTATACATCCTCACCAAACTGATACATCCTAGCCCTCAACATTGTAAATGTGAATATTTAGATGTTTGTTTTTTAATAACCCTCTTTTTTTTACTTTTATCACTGGAATATCTGTTGATCTATCTATCTATCTGATGTTTCGAGAACGAGATCAGCAGGCACGCGTTGTAAGAACGTCTCGGACGATTGAACGGACTCGACAGCTGTTAATTTGGTGACGTCACGTTGCCGAGCACATAAACAAACATCACTGTCGACTTGTGGTACAAAAAATGACGTCACGAAATTTACAGAATGCAAAATTGAAATCTCACCGCGGCGACAGATGTCGAGTCCGTTCTAACGTTCGAAACGTTCTTACAGCATGTGCCTGCAGTATTTCTCGCGGGCCAAACTGCAGGTCAATTAGTTACCTTGGTATGTTCCCGGAGCATATCCACAGTGAGCCTATCCACCCTGCTCGGACAGGGTGGTAGCCGGGGCACAGGTATAGAGTTACTCGAGGACACAGCCCTTCCAGGATACGCGAGAGCCAACTTCGCCTCAGTCCGTTTCCGTTCGCGTTCCAACTGCCGCCATTGTTCGTAACAGGCGTCGAGATGAGCGTGGAGGACCGCCGACGCTGAAGATGGACTTCGACTGAAAAAAAAAAAGGAAAATGATAAAGTTTGCAAGGGATTTTGTCGGTTAAATCTAATAACAGGTGGCTGTGTCGTAACACGGAAGGAGTTTCAGGTGAACTTGAACGGGGTTTTAAATGAACAGGGATGGGATTTTACGCGAACACGGACAGGGTTTTAGGTGAACACGGACAAGGTTCTTCGTAAACAGGACTATGACACCGTGACAAAATCGTTTTCATGTAAAACACTGTTCGTATTCACCTAAACGTCCAAAACGGTACGGCCGCCGGGCCATAAGAGATGAAGTTACCCTTACCTGTCTTCTTTCCTCATCCTCATAGCGTAGTAGGGCGCAAGTAGAGGTAGATCTAACATCGGTGATGGCAACACAGGCGGTGGGACGGGCGGGCTTGGGCCTATTAATGCACAACCTAAACCTAGAAATAAAAAAAAAATTGTTCAATATTTCGAAATTGGAATTTATTCTAAAGTGGCTTAACTGGAGGAGAATCCTTCCAAATAATATCGACTAAGTTGAAGTATGGGGTTATTTTAGCTGTGATCCCATGTTGTCTCTGCCTACCCTGAAGAGAAAATGACGTAAACATATGTATGATCGCATTGCCAGTAAACAAAATAACTCATTGTCTATTTCATTGTTATGTATCATTGGTTTTATTTATTACAGGAACAATGTTTATCCAAGAACATTGAATACCGAATACATGAATAATTACCCTTGACACTGTATGACTCCAGTTTACTTATGTATTCAGAGTATTCACTTCGAGAGTGGTGACCGACCGAAGTTAGTAAACAATGATAAAAAATACATGATTCAAATACTATATGATGGATTGCAATCCTTAGATGTGATACCGACTAGTAAAATTATAGAAATCAAGAGTACCAACCCAAGTTATAATGATTATTTTCATGCAGAAACGACACGTCAACGTTGAGCTGATTAGGCGGTGGACGATTTCTTATTATTAAACCCATTTGCCGCGCCATTTCTGCCTGGTTTTGCCGCATCAACACCATCTGCTGGTTCTCGTAGGTTCTCTCATTAATACCATTCCCTTGAAAATTCTCCCGTAGCACCATTGGATTCACATCACGCCTCTGCATGAAATCATTTTGATTGTATCCATTGGGTTTAAAATTCATTGAAGCAGCAGCGGCAGCGGCGGAAGCGGCTGCTTGATTTGAAAAATCAAAATTTGGATTCATAGGACCCCTTTCGTTGACCTGTGCCATCATATCATAATAATTATTCTCTCCAAAGTTCTTATTCGGTGGCATTTGCTGGAAATTCCTATTATAATACATTTTATTCCTTTCCTCTTGCATTTTGTTAAAATCTTCATTCGAATAGTGGCCATTTAAATCCATTGGCATCTTATAATCTATATTGTTAACTGCATTCTCTTCTCTTTGTCTGTCGGCAGCTATACTTAATTGGTTCAGATATGCCAATGCTTCACTTTCCTGGTTATTATCTTTCATGTAACCTTCGAATTTATTAGGAAACCGCTGAGAATTATTGAAAGCTGCTTCGTAATTAGAGTTGTAGTTCATTTCTACGTTTAAGCTGTTTGGTCTGTTGTAGTTATTGACTGAGTACATATTGGGTTCTGGCAGTGAGTTTCTTTGGCTCGGTTCAAAGAAGTCGTAATACTTCTCATCGTATTTATTCGGCATTGTGAATTGTGCACCGCCTATTTCTTGTGCGGCGAGCCTTAGTAGATTGAGTTGTTCAGGAGTGGGTGGAACGTCGGTGGAGGTGTCTGGCACGGGATCTATCCCGAGTAAAGCATTGACATCGTTATCGGGATAATTGACGAAACCATTGGTGTTAGGATATCCGTTAGGCATGTTGAAGTTGTAGCCATTTTGGTCGTTTTGGTTAAAATTGTATATTGTGTTATTCTGGTAGTTATAAGGCGGTGGTATGAAGTTACCTCCAGCATCATTTTTTGGATACTGGTTCGTTATACTGTTTATCGTTTTTCCCGGTGGTTGTTGTATAGAGCTGGAAAGAAAGATAGTTTTAAATAAAACACTATGTCGTGCCATGAGGCAGACGAGGGCAAGCAGTTTGCCAGTACGAGCCCCGGCAAAATGCCGTCTCATGGAAACGCAGCTTTCGAATACCATTACATCTGCGAGTACTTGGAAGAAATATAGTAAAGCAAGTCAAATTAATATTGGTCGGAGTGCAATCGGACTGTTTGCATAGATGGCACAGTACAGTGAAATAGACATAATCGAAGCTATACATATATTTAATAGGGACCAAAAACACGTCAATTAGTACTTTAAGTATACCACGCCAATATAACTTCATCTTGCCTGACGGTAAGATAAGGGTGGAGTCTCAGGAATGAAAGTCACAATTAAAAATTCCAATAATGTTACAATGGCCTGAATTGAATTTTCGCAAAATCTCAAAACAAGAACTTTAATCTTCATGCTTAAACGAAGAGGGCTAAGGATTAGTTTGGTCGGTCGTTTTGTCGCGTCGATAGAGTTTGCGCAACGATTTGTCTCCAAGCCGGGTGACTAAAACTATCACTGTAGTGTAGCAATCGAGAAAAAGTTAAGAACTTAGTTTTACCCTGGAGCTTGAAATATTGTTTTACGGTCTTTGCTTGGGCTTAAGAGAGTTCGATTGCAATTAAACGAGCACGTTTCACGTCTCGTCGTTATATGACCACCGAAAATAATAACTAGAAAGGCACCGAGAGGGCGTGTGAAAGAGTAGAATGATCATGACACAAATGAGTAGACGTAAATGGTCCCGTGTTCTTTTTATTTAATTTTAAAGTTTATATTTAATTATTCAGTACACTAATAAAATGTTCATCCAAATATGAATATAAAATGAATTTTCGGCCGAATAAGCAGTTACGGTAAAAGAAAAAAAGCATCTTCCACCAGTTACTGAAAACACATTTTTTACGAGAGAGAAGACTCGAAACACATGCATTTTGATATTTTAGACCTTATGATATTTTTCTTCTAACGTAACTGGTTACGAACCTACAGTTTCGCGCGCAACCCTTTTATTGGGTTCCAGGATCACTTATTAAGGCTTTTAAAACTTTTTTAAGATACATACCTGCTCCCCTCTGCAGGTCCGGTCTCATCGAGTATTTTTGTGATGAGATCACGGACCATTGAGTTTTCTTCCATAATGCGTTCCGACTGCGAAAAAGGAAAATACAATTTTAGATGAGACCATAGTAAAGTCAATTATCATCCACATGATTTGGGATATGTACAAAAATGATATGTGACTTTTTTCTTTTTGTGTTCGGATATGATATGACATGCCCAAAACCACTATTCTATATTGTACAAAAGCCTTACCGGCGGCAAATTCATTGACTTATAAGAGAGAATAAGATCGTGAATCAGGATATCTCTGGTTCTTTATAACTACGACAGTGCCTACCTATTAGGTAAGAAAAAAGAAATAAAAAAAATAATGTACAGTGGATGCATAATCTTGGAGCACCGCCCTTATTGTAGAACACAAGTTTGGGCTGTTCCCACATTTGTTCGCAGTAGCCGGCCATACTTCATCAACAGTTCAAGAACGGCCACTGCACTCCGAGACCGGTGACAATACAATCGGTTAGCGGGAACCATGAAGTGGGTACAAGTTTATCAATTAAAACAACAAAGAAATTATTTAATTATAGACAATCCTACGAGATTGGCCTACGTAATAGGGCCCATATTTTTAGGGAGTTCAGAAACCGACAATCTACGACATAATATATTACCAAATAAATAAAACATTAATTTGTTTACATTAATACATCCAATGCCAAACACAATGACATATTTGTACAGTACACGCTCGCAGCTGATGACGTAATAGAAGCTACTAGAACTAAACAATTGCACAACATTGTCTTTTGCCTAATTCTATAAACAAACTAGCTGTCGCCCGCGGCTCCGCCCGCGTGGATGTCGGTTATCGCGAATCGGACTATAATTTGAGATTTAAACTATCCTATCTCTCAAGTTGGATCGAACTGCACATGGTGTGCGAATTTTATTATAATCGGTTAAGTAGTTTAGGAGTCCATTGAGGACAAACATTGTGGCACGAGATTTATATATATTAAGATTTCAATAGGGATTAGAAATGTCATTGCAAAAATTTTATAGTAAGTCTCCAATTTTTATTTCATTTCTTAATTTCGATCGAAATTAACAGCCGAATTAAGCTTTTGATATTTTTAGAATTCCATATATTGAAGGGTAAAATCAACAAAACCCAATTACTAAGAGAGTTTTTGTGCTGTCAGTGGGAAGACCAAAGGCTATTCCTGTTTTGTCTTCTACACTGATGGCACATACACTCTGTGTTTACAGGGTCGGCAGGACGAGTGTGACTCCCCTGGTGTTGCATACGTCCATAGGCCACGGTAACCACTTTCCATCATGTGGACCGCGGGCTAGTTTGCCACCTCAGTGGTATAAAAAACAAAACTTAGGTCCGTATTCTAGAATGCCACTCACCAGAACCTCAATTTACGTGGAAAAGATTGTAAACTCATTGAAAAATTTGACAGGTTGTCTACCTATACAATATTTTCTCAGATAAATCGCGATTCACCTGAGTCTCTCCTCCGTGTCGGTTAAGCAGACTGACATTTCGTACATTGCATAGCAGTGGGTGACTATTGCCTTTATAGCAACTAATGTTTGTCTCTCTTATTTATTTTCTAGAAACATTCAAAATAGTTCCGTGTACGAGATATTACAGAACCTTTTAAGTGCGAGTCCGACTTACACTCGATTTTAACGAATGCCGTTAACCAATACTAAGATTATTTTTAAACTATCGCGGTGTGAACTGATAATTATATAACTGTTCGGGACTTTTCGCTGCAGCGCCCGTGGTCAAGTCTAGTCGTGACCACGGGCGCTGCAACGCATCCGAAACGTCGGCAAAAATAGTAAGTTCCATGATTTATCGCGAAAAGTCCCGAACAGTTATATAATTATGAATACTAAGATTAGATTCCCATTGACAGTATACGGTCAACTAACCCGTAAACTATTACTATTGATAACAACTCGATACGGTAATTGGGTGACAAATTGATGTCCCGCCTTCAAGTGGAGTTCTTAGATTAAGAATTCTTGTGTCAGTTTCTACCGGTTTACGTTCAGGATTGTGAGTTAGCAAGACAGACTTATGATATTTATTTTTTGATTGCATAAGTTAAGGCGTGGTCCTGATTCAATAAAAAATCCATTACGTAGGGTTTAAAACTGCGTAACTAATTTACTCTAGATCAGATGAACGACCGTCTTTTTTTTGTTGGTTTATGTGATATACACAAGGTAAATTAGTTCAATCAATTAGCCCACTGCAGTCCACTGCTGGTCATAGGCCTCTCTCAATGGTTAATTAGTTATTTGGCTAAAATACGTTTTTAATCAATTAATGTGTACTGTATTGTACTGAACAATAATACATTAAAAAACAGTTCTTGTCACTGAAAATACATAGAACGCGGACGCCGTGATTAATTTTTGCAAAGCAGATACTACGTGAATTGCAGATTAAAACCGAATAACTGGGTTGATTTCTACTGCACTGATACTATTGTCGTTGGATGTATGCATATAATTGTGTCAGAATCGTGTGTGAAAAAATACTTTCATCCACATTCGTAACTGAACTTTCGTAACTTTACGAACATGGATTCTTTTTCTCATTTGAGAACTAGCTACAGAAAAAGAATTAAATTTCTATTTTTGGAAGAAATTATTTATTTCAATATCTGATTTATTATATTATTTATTTAAATATATGATTTATTATATTATATATTTTATTGTCTCTCTTCGTAATTGGTTGTTAAAAAGAATTGCGTCATTTTTCATAACTTCCTAAATGCAAAAACGTATGAAAGTTCAGTTACTAAAGTGGATAAAAGGGAAAACATTTGTTGATTTTAAGGTCAGCCGCGCCTTTAACTAATAAATCTGATGCTGTCTCAGAACGACCTCTAGCCGTCAACACTCCTTTATTGCTTGCACTCAGCGGATCAGATTAATCAGAGCTCGTTGCAGTATTGATAATAAACATTTTCAATTTAAAAATTGCTCACATCCGGTGAAAAAGTGGTTAACGAGACGCATATTAAATGCGGTGAAGCGTGTGAGACATTTTCGCACAACTCGTTAAAGAAAAATATATAATACTAAGTGATGCCCGCGACTACGACCGCGTTGTAGTCACTTCAGAGGGTATAATCTAGTTCTGTTTCAAATTTCATCAAAATCAGTTCAGTGGTTATTAGACGTGAAAGCCTAACAGACAGAAAGACAAACAGACAGAGTTACTTTCGCATTTGTAATATTAGTATAGATACAACTTTCGCATTGCGCTGAAGTTTTATTTCGACATAAGATTCTAATACATATCCTCAATAATTAGAACAGCAAAAAGAAACTAAATTACCGATCGACCTAGTAAATTTAACGAATTATTATCTGATCATAAAAGCTACTATTCACTTTAGATCACACATTATTACGGGCTAGAAGCGTCTGCACATATGACTGGGTTTGAACACTTTGAACCTGTAATTTCTATACTGCAAAGTACATCACATAGCTCTAGCCATTACGTTACCGCCATTTGAACTAACACGATATGTGTTTTATTTTGTTCCCTATCTTAAATTACTCAAACTGTTTATACCTACTGGAGGTTGATGGCGCTTGGTAGAATCTACTACATATATTGTATTGAATAATACCCTTCACTTGTGCTTTTCCAGTTTATTTTTTGCACCTCATCGATTTCACCCCACGGCATTCTCAAAGGTTTACATAAGTATGTTTTTAAACTATATTATATCTAAATACTACAATTGTTTATGTGGGTAGTTTTAAAAAATGTGTATACCATGTTCAACTTTCGCCGCACATTTGGGGACAATAATATTTAAATTTCTAGCTTTAAAGTTGACTTTTAGATCAAAGGAGTGGTTTTCCTGTAGAAGGTGTTCTGCAAAGTTGGACTATGTCTTTGAGTCTCGAGGCTCTGACACGTTCAGCAACTCTAATTTCAAAAGGTCGTCCAGTTTGGCCAACATACTTTATGTTGCACGTGGAACATGTCATTTCGTATATACCACTTTTCTGCTTAATTGAGGTTGATTGTTTTAAATTTTGAGTGGCATAAAAAGCGGCTTCGCATTACGAGACTTAAGCACATTTGTATGAAATAGGACCAATATAGGGTATGCGGGCCCAATGTCCTTCTGTCATGGGTGTGCATCCCTTGGATGCTAGATTCGTGACTGCCTTGGATCTCTTGCGTGTAGGTAACCAAGCTGTCTATTAACTAGGATGGTAAAGCGTTATTTTTCGCTATCACCTTGATCACTGCCAATTCCTCCTCAAAATCCGTCTGTGACGTCAGAATCGATAGTAGTCGGTGCACTAACCAGTGTAAATGCAGCATGTTTGTGACTCAGAGGTTGTCTAGAATTTACACAGCGACATTGACAGCGAAAGTGGGGTCCCTACAAATTTTTTATGAATGTCTGTTGTTAATTAAGTTAATAGTGATATCAAGACAATCCATTTTTATATTATATTTCTATTGCGAATTGTATTTTAGAATTAATTTGATTAATAAATGTCAAAAAATTATAAAACAAAATTACCTACTTTAAAGGAAATTTAAATATTATTTTTCCCAGTCGGGAAAATATTATAAAAAAATGTAGTATTTAGAAATATAGTTAAACCGCGAGGTGAAACCGGTCAGGTTCAAAATAAAAATAATCTGTGGGAAAAGTAAAAGTGAAGTGAATTTATTCAATAAATTACTAAAGTTTTGTACATTTCTATCACTTCTACATACTCCAATAACAGCATGGTTATTTGAACTTGCACGAATATTCATTGAAATTTTTTGCATGAACTTGCACGATTATTTCACAATATGTTTTCGCAGAGCAAACAACGCAAGTACATTATAAATATTTCCTTCCATTTATTGTAGCGCCGCAATTCCTGGACACACCACTTTCCATCTCTTCGAGTATTGGGATCCTAGGTGTCGACATCTCAAGTGACGTTCAGTTCCGCAACCATTTGGAGGACAAGGTCAAGCTGGCCTCAAAGAAACTTGGAGTGCTCAACAGGGCGAAGCAGTACTTCACTGCGGGGCAACGACTTCTGCTTTATAAGGCACAAATTCGGCCCCACATGGAGTACTGCTGTCACCTTTTTGCCGGAGCGCCTGCATACCAGCTTGGCCCCTTCGACTCATTGCAAAGACGGGCGTTGAGGCTCGTCGACAATCCCATACTCACAGGTGATGTGGAACCTCTCAGCCTCAGAAGGGACTTTGCTTCGCTGTGTGTGTTCTACCGGCTATACAATGGTTTGTGCTCAGATGAATTGTTTGACATGATGCCCACCGCTGCATTCTATCATCGCACCACTCGCCATAGGCAGGGAATTCATCCTCACACACTGCGACCGGAAATGGTGCGCACCGTGCGTTTTGAAAGGAACTTCATCCCACGCACGCTCAGGTTGTGGAATGAACTTCCTGCCGTGGTTTTCCCAAGCGATTACAATATGGGGTTCTTCAAGAAGGGTATTAGAAGGTATCTACAGGGTCGGTAGCACGATTGTGATGCCCCTGGTGTTGCAAACGTCCATAGGCCACGGTAACCACTTCCCATCAGGTGGGCCGTGTGCTTGTCTACCACCTAAGTGGCATAAAAAAAAAAAAAATGTGGGCACCTACGTTTACGAGGGACATGCCTAATTGGTCCACCTAACACCCCAGCATTTGATACACAACACGGCGTGCAGATTTAGTCGGTTTCAGTCCGATATAGCCGCCCCGCCGTCCGACTTGAGGAGGCGATCTATGGGTAATTGAAATACAGTCGAAAATGCCCCTTTACATATATCTTTATATGAAAAAGTGCAACCGTATCTCCTTTGTCAACTGTACTCACGCTTAGGTACGTACACCACGGAGTACGCCAGTTGATTGTATTAGGGACACGACTAACCGTTTTTTATTGAACTGATTTTTGACTGTCGCACGTGACTTTCAGTTCCGGATGAAACAGGCTGAATTCCCGTTTACCCCTTCACCTAAGCTGAACTGCTTGCGTTATGAGTTGGTTCACATATTATATTATACGTAGTGAGGTGTAAGTCTTCTTAATTACACGCTTGACGCTTTAGCTATTGTGTCACTGGTATCTAATTTATGCGCTCCAGTCTTCTTTTTATCCTTTGCCAATATTTAAGTTTACCGTCCTTCGACGCTACGCCCTCGGGATTGAGTTCTCCGGCGGCAAAACGTGGGACTGGGAACGGAAAGGCCTACGCAAACATTTTGCCGCTTTTCCTTCGAATTCATCTCGAATTAATACCAAAATAATTTCTCCTGTCATGCTGAAGCTTTAAGTCAAAGCATTGAGGAGTGTCTACATTAAAAAGTACGTACTCTTTTATCAAGTCACTTTCCACCTACTCGCCTTAGAGGGAAATGAATAATGCTGTTACGACTTACGAGTACACCCACGCCTTTATTGTTCAAAGGCAGAGGTATACATACACACCCACATTTTGGCAGATATATAGCGTCCCCACGCAATAGGGGGGTAATCGCAAAGCCAAAATAAACAAGCAAAGCGTTTAGAAATGGCTATTTTGCGACTGCATCGCGTTTTAACGACTGTTCGCGTTCAGTCGATGGCTGTTAGGGCGGGCGCACATTATCGACATAGGTAAGTAAAAGGATCCCTTGGAATCATCCCTAAGTACGTTCAAGCTTGCCAAAGCGTAGTTTCCTACAGGGCCGACGGATACCGAAGGATCCTTTTTCTTGCCGATATGCTAATAATGTGCGCAGGTCCTTCATCTTTATGTTGATCGTTTGCATTGCATTGGCATCTAAATGTGTGCAATCTCATTCATCTCATACCTGCACTTATTCAGATTGATCAATGGTAGCATGAACACGCGTTTTTTTATTAGCCGAACACCCCTTCTGGGATATAATAGATGTACCGCGTTAGTAAAAAACTAGCCAAGTGTGAGTCAGACTCGTGTACGAAGGGTTACGTGCCCTTATCTGTTTTTTTAGTATTTGTTCAGCGGCAAACGAAATTCTCATTCAAATTTCAACTGTCTAGTTGTCACAGTTCACAACAGACAGGCAGGCTGACAGTAGTCTTAGGCCCATATTTTAAAAGAACACTCAGTCATGAATCTTGTTTTACCTGAGGACGGATTGTATAGATTGACAGATTTAATAGATTTTCTAGACAATCAGTTCTCAGTTAAATCGAGATTTAGAACTGAGTACCATCACTATCACTACATAGTATAAAACAAAGTCGCTTTCTCTGTCCCTATATCCCTTTGTATGCTTAAATCTTTAAAACCACGCAACGGATTTTGATGCGGTTTTTTTTAATAGATAGAGTGACTCAAGAGGAATGTTTATATGTATAATACATGTTTAATATAGTAGAGGGTGCAGCGGGAACGGGATCTGACGCCACGCGGGCGGAAAAATTTTTGGCGGTACGAAGTTTGCCGGGTCAGCTAGTTCAAGAATAAAGAGCTTGCCGGTGGCGGCCAGACTTTTGTACTACAAATCATCGCGAGCAGGTTCGCACGACCGCGTGGCACCGAGCGGCGCCTTCTTCGCCTTCAAATGACTATGATCTGTCAATGGGGATTGAATTAAAATATGATTTATCATGAAAAATTACTCAACTTGTGTAAAATCTTGGTAGACAGCACCTACATCTTCTAGTTTACAGATGAGAGAACTTCCTAGAATTTATACAAATGCAAAAGCCTATGAGTGGTCGCCGGCCCTGTTAAAATTCTATCTTAACGCCTTTCAGATGACACTTCCAGACCAGAGTAATCTGGTAAGGTGGGGGAAGGCCACAGAAAAACAATGTTATACGTGTGGTGAGGCAATAGGGACAGCTAGGCACATATTAGTAGGATGTAGGGTGCTTCTCGATAGAGGCCAATACTCACGCCGCCACAATAAGGTGCTTTTCATCATACGCGAAGCAATGAGTCTGTCAGTAGCTAGAGCCCAAAAATGATTAACTACTAACAGACGTCATATCAACTTTGTGTCTGAAGGTTCATCCATAAAATCCAGGAACAAACCTTATTCAATCTTAGATACTGCCCCAGATTGGACTCTCCTAATCGACACGTATGAAAAGCACTATAAAATTCCGGAGGATGTTGAGGTTTCGTCATCTAGACCGGACATATTTCTATACTCGAAAACGACTAAATATGTGGTCCTTGTGGAACTTACTGTACCGTGGGAAACAAATATACCGAAGGACCACACATTTAAGAAAAATAAATACTACGATCTCACAAACGAATTAATCAAAAACGGTTACGTGGTTAATTTGTATGCAGTAGAGGTGGGAGCTAGAGGTATACCAGCTAAATCTCTGTATAACCTACTTAAAGATCTAGGCCTATCGAGAGCTACAATAAGCTCATTACTAGGACGCAGGATGACTCTGAATCCGTGATGGGTAATTTTGGATACGGCAGTAGAAATTCTAGGGGAGCCATGTTAATTAACTTTCTAGAACAGCAAAAAATGTTTCACATGAATTCATTCTTCAAGAAAAGACCTGAGAGAAAGTGGACGTGGTTATCCCCGGGAGCAAGATTCAGAAACGAAATAGACTATATGTTTAGCAGTCACAAATGTATAGTAAAAGATGTTTCCGTCCTAAACAACTTTTATACAGGAAGCGACCATCGTCTCATCCGTGCTGTGGTACAGATCAATGCCAGATTGGAAAGGTACACGTCAATTAGAAGAAGAAAGACCAAGGTAAACCCTGAATGTCTAATGATAAACAGGGAGTCATATCAGAACGAAGTAAAAGATCACATCAATTTCATCGACGCTGATACATCTGATATAAATGAACTTCTCGACCATCTAAGTAGTTCACTCTGTAAGGCAGCTAAAAATGTTGCATCTAAGAACACGACCGGTCGAATACACAAGCTACAAAGAGAAACTAAGGCATTACTGGAAGAAAGGAGAACCCTAATCAATCAAGGGAAAAGCCACACGGTCGAGTTTAAACTGATTTGTGGGGAAGCACGACAGCATGTTGAGAGGGATATTGATGCATACCGTGAAAGAACCGTGCAAAACATCATAAAGAAGTATAGAGGTCCAAAAGTATTTATGAGAGCTCTGAAGCCTGGTACTCAACAGATAACAAAGCTATGTGACAAAGACGGAAACCTAGTTACTGAACAAAATAAAATCCTGAAAGTTGTAGAGGAGTACTATCAGCTACTCTATAGTTCTAGGAATCCTAAACCACTAAATATAGCGACCCGAAAGGTTACCAATGTTGGATCTGAAGATGTACCGGAGATAACAAAAGCTGAAATACGGGCTGCCCTATCCAAGATGTCAAACGGCAAGGCCCCTGGTGAAGATGATATCATCGTAGAAATGGTCAAAGAAGGTGGGGACGTGGTTTTGCAGTTCCTCATTAAACTTTTTAATAAGTGTCTGGAAGAATGCCGAATATCAGAAAAATGGGAGAGCGCTATGATCATCCTACTGTTCAAAAAGGGGAACAAATTAGACCTTAATAACTACCGCCCCATCAGTCTATTATCACAGCTGTACAAATTGTTTACGAAAATAATCACCATTCGTTTGACTAAAAAACTTGATTACTACCAACCAGTTGAGCAAGCTGGTTTCAGAGGTGGTTTTGGCACTATGGACCACATATTAACTATGAGAGTCATTATTGAAAAAGTCACCGAATAACAAAAACGGTTACGTGGTTAATTTGTATGCAGTAGAAGTGGGAGCTAGAGGTATACCAGCTAAATCTCTCTATAACCTACTTAAAGATCTAGGCCTATCGAGAGCTACAATAAGCTCATTACTAGGACGAATGTCTAAAGCGGCACTAGTAGGTTCGTATCAAATTTGGTTAGGCAGGGAGGGGAACTTGGGTAGTGAAGGTGAGTGTTGATGTACATCAACAAAAGGGGCCCCTTCTAAACCTACACTTGGGTCGCAAGTCCCAGGCACTGTCCCGAGTTCCCAACTCAGCAACGCGATGGACCCGGCACCCGCACGGAGAATCCATGGATTGCTAAGAATATCGTCTCATGTGTGCCATTTGTCAATGAATAAACATTCCTTTTATGTGTTCAAAATGTTCCAATAATTAATTGAATTACATTTGTAAGTTAATTTGCCTAGTGAAATCAATGAGACAACTGAACAGTCAGTACACAGCTTATAGTTTAGCCAAAGTACATCTAAAATCATATTTTTTAAACCTAGTTCTATTCAATGGAATTTGCTAGCACAGTAATTTAAATTAAACAAGTTTACACTAAACCAGTTTCAAACAAAATTATATATTTTCAGCAATATATGCATTAGTCGCACATTGGAAGAGGCAGTGGGTTAATTGATTGATGCATCCAAATGAGATGAAATGGTTTTCGACACTTATGACAAAATTTATTAACCACTCATAAGTGTAATTTAGAAATAAAATTAAATAAATAGTAGAAACTTTCACACTAACGCAATAAAGTGTAATCAAGCTCATAGGTTCCCAACTTTTCACAGAATAACCATCCCCTGTTCAAGAAAAAAGATCCAACAAAATGCATAAAAGAATAATAGATTTTTACATACCTTATAAAATGGAGTGAATAGAAATAAAATGTTGTTAGTTTTTTTTTATAATTTCTTTTACTAAATTTTAAGTATCTAACTAATTATTTGGTATTTTTGTTCATTATTACATTGAACTAGTCCATAGCTTCACTTGAAAGAAAACAACTACAGAATTTAACTAACCACTTTATTTCTTTTCACCCATTGATCTATATTAACCCTGTTTTACTCAGTATCTGTTTGTTGTCACATACTAATGCTATCATGCTACATGTGTTTCAGCTGTTTTACAACAGCCATGGTCATGGGCAATTCATTGCTGTTGTAAAGCAACCAAAACATGCAATGTGAATAATAAAATAATATCACATAAAATGCGATAGCATTCATTTAAAGTTGATTTGATTTCAATGTGTAACATTTGTGTACTATCGATAGTAAAATGTTAATCAATAAATACACACACACGAATAATACACAAAGCGGGAGCATTCGCACAGGGGAACTGCACAAAGTCAAAATATATTAGTAACAAAAAATTAAAAATAAGCTGAGTTCTGACAATTTTTTAATGTTGGGTTTTAATTTAGTTATCATCATTGAAATAAAACCGTCTGTTAGAAGGTGGTTATAGGGGAATTGGGTGAAATCGATCACCCGTCCGATCTACGGCGTCCCCCGCTGGAAGTAAGTAAGTAAGTAGAAGGTGGTTATATTCGCCTTAACCTTAGACAATATCATGTAATTATCATCAGTCGCAAATCAACTCGCTTAGCGATCTGCAAGCCTACCACGAGATATATGAGAAGTTCAATTACAATACAAATTCAGCAGAAGTACAAAAGGAGAGAGATGGTACTATATATGAAAGTACTGTCCTATCCCATTGAATCTTTTATGTGTATAATGGTACGCTTGCTAGTCTGTTCCTATTTCTAGCCAGTTACCAAGAAATACACTAAATTACGCTCAGCCAAATATGGTGAAGGAAACATAACTATAAGTTTTTGTACTATTGCCTGCATTAGTAGAATGCTGATATTAATATTTAATCAGAATTATTGGTATGAATTTATGCCTGACTATTAAAACAACTGAAATAGCATGCAGAATTCCCAGATGAAGGCCATCTGGTGCACCCACAGTAAAATAATCATAAACACTCTAATTTTACTTCGAAACCACTATCAACCCCACTAAAAGCTGTAGTACCTACTAGGGGGTGGTACTGCTTGTGTTGGGAACCTATGCACTGAGCCGCTTGTATAAACATCCATGGGTTATAATTACTTTACCATTAAGATATCTGCCTAGCCCAGAAGGAGAAAGACAGGATTATATTTATATTTCAGAGTCCTTTGATATATTAAGATGTGCATTAATAGAAGAAACCTCTATACATATGCATCTAAGGGGTGGGCCACACACCAAATCAGCACAAAGTAAATTACCCTACATTTACACAACAAATACTACTTGTAGAGAGAGATGCATTCTTTGGGCTGTGTCCTTGTTGGTTTAGTGTGTGGCCACCCTAAAATGTGTGTTTAGTGGGACATGAGTTCATTATTCTGTATTATACTATTTTATGGTTATACATATCAATAAAAGCCATGGTTTTTATAATTATTTGGGGGGAAATATCATAGTTATGTTGTTAAGAACTGCATCAATATAAACAGTGCCAGTAAGAATTTATATCTTCCATTTATATAAGATATTTTTATTTAAATAGGATGTTACTAAAATTTGGTATGTAGCTAGTTTAGATTATAATAGTTCAATAACTCTTAGATTTCAATGAAAAAGACAGTAGGTACGTAATTCAAACGAGATTTGTGTTGATTCCATAACAAACAGGTGATAACATCTAAAAATGTTCAGCCAAGGACATTCCAATTGTTTTCTTATAAGAATTTAATTGTATATCAGTATAATTTCTATATCAAATATAAGAACATAGGTTTGGTGTAGTCACCTAACAATCAGTTATGACTTGATAAGTCCTCAATAATTGCGTTGTTTGTATTCAAAACTAAGGCTATATAGAAAGTGGGTAGGTGTAAGCATATTGTCCATAAATGAACAAACACACAGAGAAGATCACTGAACATTTTGATGTCGTCATACACCTTAAAAATAGTATATTTATAATACGTTACCTTGTTATTCTGTCCTCTAACGTACTAACTACATATTTCTAAAAATATTATGTGCATTCCCCGATGTCATTTCATTACCTACACTTCAAGAAAAAATACATCGAAACACGGTCACACAAAATAACACAACAAATGTTCACTAAAACCATGTTTAACACTTTATATCGTTCATATATGCAGAATAAAGCACTTTTATACATTTATTTCGTGTAATATCATGGTGATTTTAGGTCAGATTGACAGTCCACGACATTTACAACACCCATTGAAAAATGGCACTTTACAAAAACACTAACTTACCTGATCTGTTTCATTTTCGACGGTTTTATACGCATTACCTAAGAGACATAGATCACTGAAGGCCATTTAGTTTATAAAATTATTTCTTGCCACGATACATACGAGCTTACTTCGGTCCTAAGCCATTTTTTCCATTGACCTACATGTGTATAAATTTATACGTGCTTACTCGCTGCGGTGTTGCTGTCACGACGGCGCGACACGAAAATAATCCAGTCAAAAAAACATTTGCCTTGATATAAAACATTTTCACAATTTGAACTTACGTGGTAAATCGTCAGTTTTCAATAAAATTTTAATAATTATTGTCGCCACAAAGGTCTTGTTTTGTAAATTTCCCGCCCTTTCAAATGATTTATTATATTTTTTTTTATTGTCCACCAGCTATATTTTGTGCTATAAAAACAGAATTCACTATTATTTTCTCATTAAGTACTTAAGTACATTTTTATTGAGAGAGGAGTTATAGAAGTTCACCAGCGTTTTTATACATTTTTAAATATTAGATGGACTTATTTTACTTTATTTATACTTTGGTTTATTTTTATTTTGTAGTAGGTTTTTTATAGTAGAAAGTAGTAGAAATTAGAATAAGAAGAATGGTGTTATAAATAAACATACCAAAAATACCTTTAGGTATTTATATATTTGTTATCTGTTTATCATGGATTTCTTTTCATAGATAGAGTAGATATTAAACTTACACATATTCGGTAAATGTTTAAATATTTTTCATTCGATGTAACTATAAACTTTTCTCATAGACTGTTAGACGGATTATAGACATCTATTGACAAATTTTGATAATTTTGTAAACCACTGAGGAACCTGATGGAGGTACTTTCACAAACAATTATAGATGGCGCTTGGCGCAATTTCGGGACAAAAATGTTTCCGTATACAGATGGCGCAGTTCGCCAAACCACCTATGCCATGCCGGGGGCCCTGGCCCTGTTTTATAAAGTAAAGCAAAGTATTTTTTTTTTCATACAATAATTTATTATGGAACATCTAATACCATAATACATACATTACCAATTAATTAATTTCATCCGCCATCATCATCCCATCGGTGTTTCGGCAGATTTTTTTAAATATAGGACAAGTTAATTTGACATTTTGACCTCACCTCGCCTGATGGTAAAGTGGCAGATATGATCAGCCGCTTATTTATTCTAAAAGCTATTTTGGAAACTAGTTCTCCGTTATGCAGCGTATCCAATGATGTTATAGTAAAAAATAGGGTATCTTTCAAGGAAACCAACCTCAAGCGTGGCTCACTCGAGACCACGCTGCGTAATTTTTTGGTAGTACCTAAAATAAATATAAAAATTCCACAACATTACACACAACGCTATCTAGATCCATGGTAAGCATAGCTTAACTAGCTTATGTTATGGAATCTAAAATGCGGATAAACATACTTAGATACTTATTTTTGAAAACACCTACATACTTTTATACATAGAAACACCCAGACCAATGCAAATATACATATTCATGCATACAAATATTAGCACTGAGCGGGGACCGAACCCGCGCCTCCTGCGTAGCGGTCGCGTTCACTACCGCCAACCCACAGAGACCGTAGTGGACCTAGAGTAGCCTCACAGTCAGTTTTTCATTCAAAACATACATAATTTACCAAATACAGTCCTCGATCATACCAATTGGGTATTTGACTGACCAGTCAAATAAGTTACTTTTTACTAAAAGTCAAAACAGTAAGTTATAATGGAAAATTGTATGAAAAATA
This sequence comes from Eilema caniola, assembly GCA_949126895.1. Lineage (NCBI taxonomy): Eukaryota > Metazoa > Arthropoda > Insecta > Lepidoptera > Erebidae > Eilema > Eilema caniola. The sequence goes on along the minus strand of OX421460.1, from coordinate 4,502,527 downwards.
TTTATCTACACTTAAATCGAAAAATTCGAATTAGGAATGCAAAGACGATTCTATACATACGCACTTTATAAACCCATATACATAAAATTATAATTGAAACTTATTATAGTACCGCCAACTGTATCACAATAGTAGTTTATGATAATGTTGCATAATAAGGGTTCTTATAACACGAGTGGGTTTAAAAAAAACGAGCAGTAGGCGAGTTTTTTTATTGTATCACACGAGTGTTATGAGACCAGTTTTTCAGTTTTTCAGTTTAAAGTAGAGGTTCAGTCCAGATTGAGGTTGTAATAGTTGTATCGTTATGACTAAAAAGTTATTTAATAATATAGGTGTCCATACAAGACCTATATCGTAATAAAACCTTTTTTTTGGACTGTGCGTCATGTTTGTCATAAGAGTTTTGATTTCAATTTTATAATCTTTGTATTATAGTATCGCTATCTTCTTTTATTCATTAAACGAGTCTATGATTTTAAGCTGAATATGAAAAAAGGCGCACGCATGCGCAGTTCGAATTATGAAAAAAATGGCGCACAGATGCGTAGTTTGAACTTAATTTGCCGCGCTTCCCATAAATTTTTTTGCCGATCGTGTTTTTGTATTCGGGATTCCAAAAAAGTTTACCAAAATCCTGTGATTAAAATATGATTGGAGAAGAAAGCAGTGACGGCGAGATTTTCACTCCGCCAGATATTCTAGACGCGGCATCGGCGTTAACTGAAAGTCGCCTGCCAGAAAAGTCAAAAATTGTACGACAACATATACCAAGAATTATGAGTGGAGGATAAAGTAGTGTATGAAACTGCATAATAACTTGGTATTAAAACACTCGAGTCAACCTATTATCGCATTCGGCTTCGCCTCATGAATCAAACAAACTGCCTTATATATACTTATATGACAGTTGCCCCTCTTATATGACAGTTGTTTAAACTACTATTGTGAAGTCATAATATTTAATAGTCAAATCATTTATTATTATAGGTTGGGTGGACGATTAAAAATAAATGAAAACTTTAAAATAAGAACCGACGCAACTGTTATCACTATTAAACTATTCTTAATTTAATAAATATAGCTAAATATATTTTTTTAACAACAGGAAAATACCCATCTGTATTCTTTTAATTTTTTCGAAGTGTCTTTTATTCAGTTTAGATATTTATGCCGGTTGCCTTAGGTAGACAGATATATTATATACCTTTCAATACACTTGCTCAGAAAATGTCTTTGATCTCACCGCAATATTGCACATAATGATACCTGTAGTAATCAAACTGTGGTTTTTTGATTGATATATTTCGCAAGTGGGATATAACTACCTAGTTTTTATTTTTATTTTTTTATTGAGTTACTTTATTCTTAACTCAATACAAAAAAGATCGTGTTCAATAGAACAAATAGGTCTCTTCCAGCCTCCTTTTTAAGCGGCAGCCCACACACTAGCGCGTGTACGATTGTCATAAACAAGATTCCTAGCGAGAGAACTCCCACTACCACTAGGATCTGACTCGGAGTTTCTCACGCTGGACACTCGGTCAACCTGTGCAGCCCCAGGTCCTCGGTCGCATCACGATGGCTCATGACCACCTGCGTCAGCCGATTGAGCCGACACGAAAGGCTACCGTTCGGCCACTCTATCCCAAGACGGGTAATAACACCAATAACGCTGCTATTACTCAGGAGCCTCAGTTTTTTGATAAATTGATTTAAAGCTCTCCCATCTGACGAAGACGATTGGGTGGATTGGCTGTTCACGCCTCCTCCTCATAAATTCGATATCGGATTTCATACATACATACGACAATCGTTATTAATAAAGAATAATAATACCTATGATAATATTTTTTTATAATTTTTGTGCGTCACTTATGGCCGTGTATCTGCATGTGTATCATCACAAGTATTTCTTAGGTAGGTATCATGTCTGATGTTTCTTTGATAAAACTGTCTAATCTTACGCACCAAAAATGTGCAAAATTGTGCAACTGAAATTACGGTGATATTGTCTAAAATTTACGTGCAGTTTACGCAAGCTTACCACTTTTTAACGAATTTTATAGTGATTTATTTTTTATTATTGATTTTTAGACCGAAGTCGCAAAAATCAATAATAACAAATAAATTGCTATAGAACGCCGTTAAAAAGTAGTTTTATTTCAATGAAATTACGGTGTTAGTTTGCGACCACTACGATTTCGTATGAATTTCCCTTGTACCCCGGCTGACCCTAGGTCATCTACGGCTTTGAAATAACCCTATTCTTCCCAGGGAGGTTGAGAGGAGAGGGCCTGAGCAGGTCTGCTTTCTACTAGGGTGACAAGCAGCCGTACCGGTCACCCCCTGATTTGGGGCATCGCATAATACCTACGTTCCTAATCCTACCCATCGAAAACGTTATCAATTGAATGATCCCGTAATTACATTCCAGTATTCGGGCTAAATTAGAGCCGCACCGTAGTGGAGCGTTACAATCCCTTTGTGATCAGGTAGATAGCACTCAAAGCGTGCACACAGTGCAATTGCATCAGTTCATTTGTCTGTCTTTGGTCTCTAGCGGTGGTCAATGCTGTGTAATGCACTTAGTCGACAGGTTGGGTACACAGTACACACTGGCTGGTAATTTGGTTTATTGGGCAGTCGAGCGCGGATTGTTTTGATTGATATATAGGTGCTTACTTTAGATCTTTATAGATGTTGTGAAGCGTATTACTCGAGAACAGTTAATTTACCTACCTAATTGTTTTTTTGTAGGTTCCAAAAGTTCCGTGGAAGGTTTTAAAGAGAAAAGAGGAACGATCCCATAGGGGAACAGAATTCCATGTGGTTGAAGTGCTATTATTACTAGGTAGCTAGGTACTATAATATAATCTAAGATTCTTGTCTCGTCTCGTCTTTTATAAGGTAGGTTAACCTAATAAAAGACCGGCAGATTGGTTTAACTGTAATACTTCGATATCGCCCATAGGATATTCAGGACAGATGGCAGCCGCTTGCCTTGCCTGCCTGCATAATTTTTGAGTTTTGTTTCATAGAGTGACATAATGCTCTCAATAACATAATTAAACGAGACATTCATCTTAAATATATAAAAAGTAATTGCAATTCTGTTATTCTCGCAAAAACTCGACAACGGTTGAACCGATTTGGCTAATTTTAGCCTTGAAATATTTGTGGATGTCCAGGGAAGGTTTAAACGGTGAGAAAATATGTTGAATTGCAATTTTTGTTTTATTGATTCTGAGGCTGTACGAAGATTGCCGGTTCAGCTAATACTATATATAATTAAGGAGTTCTGTTGTCTGCCTTCATAGTTCAATACTTGGTGATCCCAGCACGTCCTTGACCATTATAATGTACCTTACCTTGTGTCAGGATCGTCCTAAAATTAGTTTAAAAGCAATCATTTCCCACTTGTGTGTGAGTACCCTCGAGCCTCTGCAGATGCGTAGAGATGTTGCTCTACCATGGTGAGTGTTCTGAAGAGCTATTCCAATTAGTCCACCCTCTCCTTTCCAATCCAGGACGACACGTGCAGGACTTAGATGATACCCGCATACGATGCGGAACATTCCTTCAAGAACCAAGCGGTTCGGTGACTCTTTCCTTTGTCGCACCATTAAGACCTGGAATTCCTTGCCAGCTCACGTGTTTCCCTCTTCCTACAGTCCCGGGTCCTTTAAGCGGGGCGTCAAATAGGATCTGATGAGGCCGTCAAGCTGAGTGCCACCATTGTTAACATGGCACGTGTATATAATGGTGGCCTAATTACCATCAGGCGAGGAAAAGTCAAATTGACGTGTCCTATATATAAAAAAAAAACTTCCTATTTGATTTTGCGGATTTTTTGGTGGAATTGTACCTACACGTGAAATTGATATGGGACCACCTGTGAGTTATGCTAAACCTAATGCAAAACGAATTTTTAAATCTGTTAATAAAAGAAATATACGGTTACATTTACGGTTATAAGTCTCAATTAAAATAATACAAAAATTTACATAAAGAAAACAACTGGAACAATCCAATTATCTATTTAATTTTTTTATTGGAGCAATTGGCAACTATTCCGCATTGAACTAAAAAAAATCACGTAAATCGGATAGGTACCTAATAAATTCCAGAGTAATCGGTGTACATACATAAAAAAAGATACCGATCGAATTGAGAACCTCCTCCTTTTTGGAAGTCGGTTAAAAATCAAATACCACACTGGTAGAAAACATCTAAGATTTTTTCCACAAAATGTTTTTTCGCAAAATCGATTACGTATCTCGTATCTTACCTATGCCGCATTTAAGTATTGACTGATGATCTGAAGAAGTTATAGCTAGGAACTAAGAAGAGGTAGCTATGGTGCTTATTAGGAGGGCAAGTCCTACACTTATGTCTAGCACAGGCCACAGACACTATTTAAGTACATTGCATATGATTACTGAGAGTGCCAAAGGCCTGATCTTCTTACCTTCCATGGCATCCGAGTAGTTACCTGTTTTTTTAATTTTCACCACAATAAAAAAACAACCCTATCTATCTTTTTAAGAACTTCTATTTTCTTTTTAAAGTACTTACCTACATTCACCGGGAGCCTCGTTGATTTAAACGAATTTGATATTCGAATTCGAATTCAGATGAAAGGTGATGTTTTAAAGTTGATGTGTTATTACAAATCAACTTTAAAACATCCTTGCATTAATTTAATATATACCTCGCCTCTTACACACACATTTCTTCCTATAGATACAGAGATCCAACATTTCCATTTTATCCCTCTCAACAGCCATCAGCAACAAACAATAAACTTATTACCTTTCACATAAACGTCATTCGCAGTGTTTATTTTAATCGTCGCAATATGAACGCACAAATTGTATAATGAGAACAGCAGGGGCCCACCACGGGAGGGTGTCAGCCGCAGTACAGGCCGGACGGTGGATGGGCCCGCGTGTTGGTAATATACTGAGGACAGATCATCTGTATTGTGAAAGTCCGGAGTACGATAAATCTTAAGTTTGACTAGTAAAATCAAGGCTTTAGTTAAGTTGAAATGGACTTAAAAGTAGATGATTTGCTAGGTGTTACACGGGCACCCGATTATAAAAGAGTTCCGTAAGGTTTAACGAATTATCGATATAATAATTGAGTATTTGACTGACCAGTCAAATTAGTTACCTACTTTTTACTGAACGTCAAAACGGTAAGTTATGAGGAAACTTGTATGGAATAATGATTATATTTGTGACGTTATTTTATTTAATAGTCAAATTATTCACTATTATAGGTTGGGTAGATAATTAAAAATAAATAAAAACGATCAAATAAGAACTAACGGTTATAATGTGTTACGATAACTATGGGCTGACAGCATATCTGATTAATACAGGCTGGAGTGTGGTGTGGGGTGAGACAGGGGGAATATCTTCCTAATTCATAATAACTAGCCTAATCGGCCGTCCAATTAACTGCCTAGGCAGTTAACTAAACGGCGCCTTTCAGTTATCGGCCTGAATAATATTCAGCCGTCTCGTTTATGACATCATTTAATAACCTGGCTGGCTAATGCTTAGGCCAATCGTAAGATGGGGCACTACCTCGAAATAAGATAGAAAATTACAAACATACGTACATATACTTACACCTGTAAATCCCTGTGGGGGTACACAGAGGTGTATTCACAGAAAATTAGTGATAGGTTTATTGTGAAAGCTGCGCAATTCGACTTGGTTAGGTTAGGATGCGGGAGAGAAGCGAAGCGAACGCTCAACGCTCTAAGTAACCTATTAAGAGTCTGCGAGATTTATGCCGAGAAACACGGCCAGAAACCTAATTTAAAAAAAAAGTGAGTACATGTTGCTTGGTATCAATAAAACCACCGTGCCTCCTATTTTACTGGATGGAGCACCACTCAATAGGGTTCGACAATTTAAATATTTGGGACACATTATAGCCGATAACTTAAAAGATAATGATGCTAATTCTGTTGTGACATAACTAAACTAAAATAAGCTAAAGAATCTCTAAAATTTAGTTTAGTCCTGTCAAACGTCGTTTCGTATTCTGAGAACACACGACTTATCTAAAATTAGTCTGACACGACCAAAATTCGCTATAAGTAGGTAACTTCATTTAGTCCTTTTTTAGAGAATCGGTATTCTGTTGTACGTTTCAAATGTCAAAGATTCACTATAATAAGAAATGTCACACTAAAATAAGACGCCACCTAAATGATGCAGACTAAGGTGTAGTTCTATGTGGTACTCGGTCCAGAACCTCCACACGGTGTACCCTGGGCTACAGAGAAAATGCTGATACTGAACGTAAAATAACCGCGGTAGCTTAGTGGTATGGGTAATGGACTGCTGAGACGAGGTCTCGGGTTCGATCCCAGGTTTTCCATGGCACACACCAATGACTTTTCGATGCTTTTCGAAGTTATGTGTGTATTTATCGCAGGTTTATAAGTGCCCAGTTAATGGCAATAGGCTCGCCACCTATTACATTGGGACCAAAACATAAACCGGCGAAATGTGGGTGCTAGCACCTCTGCCTACCCCTTCGGGGATAAAGGCGTGAGTTTATGTTATGTTATGAACGTAAATGCAGGGCGCGTTGGCACGTAGGTTTGCTCGCTGTTCGACTGAGGTTAAAATTACATTATATAAAGCATTCTGCCAATCTTTTCACACGAGCAGCCTATGGGTTAATTATATTTAACTGTATTTAAGTAACATAGATAAAGTAAGAAGATTTTTAAATAAAGATTTTTTAATAGAGCTCTTTTTACCCGACTGTCAAGTATATCTTTCTTAATTTATTAAGTTCAGTTAGATAAATTATTTTAACTAGGTACAGCAAAGTACCCAATTGTTGAACAGAAACCTGAATATTATATAGTATCTACCTACTAGTAGACGCTCGCGACTTCGTACGAGTGGAATGTGCTATTAGACTTTCAGTGACTGAGCGAGTGAAGCGAGCGAGAGTCTTCGTTTCGACAAGGTGACAAATTTTGCTTTTGTCTGTATCTATTTCGGTTTGTCAGTTCCGGTATAGAGGGCGCAATTCTAAACCGATTTTCAGCAAACGTGGCACACATATTTTTGATTTAAGACTCAAATTCTGTCGCAAACGGTAAGATTGCTGGCGCGTTATTTATGAACGGTGCCACATGAATCCTCACAGGTAGTTGTGATAGAAAAGCATACCTCGATAAGTGACTTCGTATTTAAGAAACAGACGAGAGAAAAAAAAAGGAGAAGCTCATTTTTTTTTTTTGAAACATTCAGGGCTGTTTTAAAAAAGATACGTATCGGTTTTTTTTTACCTTATTATATTACCATCCCCTGTTTTAACCCTACTACCCTACCCTACATTATTAGTTCACCTTCACATATTACATACCTACATACATTTCAAAGCCTCGTACTTCCAAAACGACGACCGAATAACCGTCACACTACTGTGTCACACTGGTATAACCACAGAAATATATTAGGATAGAACGGCCATACGCAGTATTCACTTGCATGTCGTGCGTGGTGAATTTTTCACTGTACACAAATTCTCACGGGAGATATAAAATACCTTTATTTTAAATTTACTTCTAAATTTTTATCCTACAGTTGGAAGCAGCACAATATTTACGGTATTTTTAATGATGTTATCACAAGCTAGTCATAACAAACTTAGACAGGAATTGATTAAATAGTTCCACGCATTTCCCGCTCTCATGGCCATTCTATCCTAATATTTTTCTGTGGGTGTGACGGTTAGGAAAAAAATTTACTAACACGCGAAGTGTGACGGTTATTCGATCGTCTTCACAGCTTTGTCACATTAGTGTGACGGTTAGGAAAAAAAAAATACTAACCATACTAACCATCACACAGCTACGCGAAGATATTGATGTCAAGCATAGCAGTGTGATGGTTAGTATTTTTTTTCCTAACCGTCACACTAGTGTGACACAGTGGTGAGACGGTTAGTCGGTCGTCGTACACGTCGTTACACGGTCCACCTGACGGAAAGTGGTTACCGTGGCCTATGGACGTGTGCAACACCAGGGGTGACACTCGTGCTGCCGCCCCTGTAAATACAAAGAGTTTCTGTGCCGTGAGTGTAGAAGACAAAGCAGGAATAGACTTTGGTCTTCCCACTGACAGCACAAAATTCTTCAGAGAGCTCTGGCTACCCTACTCACCGCCGGTAACACAACACGAGGTTATTATGGCCGCGGTATTCTGTAGGGCGGAGGCAGGTTACTTCCCCAGTAAGACTGTTCAACTGGAAGGCAATCCTACAAACCTACCTCCTACAATAGGAGTGCTGTACCAGAACGAAATAATCTTAAATATTTATATCGGTAAGATAGAAATATTCACCGAAATCACCTTTTCTAACACCAACTTCGTGATCAGTGTAGTTTGTCTGTAATCATGTCTTCTGTGTATAAGTAATTTTACTGTACAACAGTATAGGGTAGGTACCGTGATAAATCATACGGGATTCGTTAAAAGAACCCTTAACATAACTATGATGATATTTATCCGGATTTATAGATAATCTTTAAGATGTGAATTACAGAAAGAACAGGCAGAAAGCAAAAGTTGGCAGTATGTACGACTTTGCTTTGATTGTGCATTACGTCATATGCCTCTTGTTTTTTCTGTAAGTCACGTGTAAGGTATAAGACCAGAGTCGAATTGATTAGATTTTCTACTAACTAGCTAGGATAGGCAGAGAAACTATTTTGTACATTGAGAGAACGGGAATTAACGCGAACATGGTATAGGTACTTAGGTACATAACCTTTGATTGCTTGACGTTTCGACCAGGTTATATCGAATTCGACCGTAGGGTGCATTTGATTACGGAAAAATAAAGAGTATCGGTTGACAAATACACAAGTTGATTGATTATCTCCTACACAAATTTACATAGGTAGATAACTTAGGACCTCATTCGTTTTGAGATTCTGTGTTTTAGTCTTGAATGAATTATCGTAAAAATGTAACAAATCCGGCACAAAACATTCGTGGTTTTTGACGAACGAGGTAGGTAGATACATGCGTGTGAACACTGGCATGTACCTAAGAAGCATAGCGAAAGTGAAAGATAAATGAATAACGAAAAGAAAATGATCGTCAAAAAACGAATCATGTTTATGTGAACGAGCACCAATTGAATGAAATTTTGAAGCATTTACTATGCTAACTTTTGAAATCGATTTAGATAGGAAGAGAAAGATCGTGGGTTCGAGTCCCACCTGGGCATTCACTTTTTCCTATCTTAATCGATTTGAAAGAAGCACCAAGTTGCAAACTAAAACTAAAAAAAAAAACTACTTTTGTCGATGCATAAGAAAGACTTAGACGTTGCTACGGCTGCGTTAAAAATGGTTTAAGTGGGATTGTTTATGTTAAGAGCGGGTTCAAATGTAGCCGTCGGTAGCGTAATGGTCGAGGCGGGATTCGAACTTCGTAAAGCTCTCAAGGGCGATCAATGGCATGGCTATATCTGCTGAATCAATTTTTTTTTTATCCTATAATAGGTACGTATTGCAGAGGTACCTACGTAGCTGTCTAATATATCAATATAAAAAAATATATAATATGGGTATAACAAGATACTTTAAAGTAGGTAACGAAAATATCTCTAAGACCTTTTCTGTAGGTAGATACTTAGATAGTAGTCCTCTATTATCAATCCATGTCCTGTCCCTAAAGAAGAGGCTCAGTTTACAAAGCCTGTACATTTTATTCAAAAAGAAAAAAAGCAAGCAGTTAATATTATTACCAGAGACATGCCCTTTCAACGGAGTGAAAAACAAAAGAAAATTCGAATAAAGAATTCAATCGAAATCGAATCAAGAATCCGTCTACCGTGCGTTAGTACAGGACACCAATATGAAATATTTAACATGTTAGAAAAGGACGACAATCGCGTTAATCCTATTGGCTTATACCGGGCGACGTTTGCCGCGATTGGTCGCTGTGCCTTATTGAACTGTCACTGAAGACCGCGGTTTAGGGGGCGACCGGTAATTCGGGGGCAAGTGGGTGGCAGGGTGGAAGGGTAGTGTGGGAGGAAACTCGCAGTTTGGCAATTGACTTGTGGGTAGTTTTCGGGGTTCCTTTGGCAGGGATTTCGAGTAAATCGAATATTGAAATTTTGTTCTTTCAGGTTAGAGATTCGATTTGTAGTTTAGTTGAATTTTTGTTGGACAAATTGTGTAGGTAAAGTTATGAAGTTTCCCAGTATTCAAAATTACTTAAGCGTGGGAGATTTTGTAAAGTCTAAAGTATAGCGATAGTTAAGAATAATACTTAGTTACTTAACTACGTATCGGTTTTAAAACATTATTTCGACAAGGTAGCCAATTTTGCTTTTGTCCGTATCTATGTCGGTTTGTCAGTTCCGGTCTAGAACAATCATTTTTTAACCGATTTTCCCCAACTTTTGTCGAGAGCTTTTTTGATGAAAGGGAAAATAAGGAAAGAAAAGGTGGAAATTTTCTGTCCCCTTATTTATGAATGGATCTTGATGGTTTTTGGCCGAAACATCAAGGACATGAACCATTCCTGACAGATTTCTGTGGGTTGTTTTTATTATGTTTCAATTCTGCTCGTGCAATTACATATTTATTGGCATTGTTATGCATTATGTTATGAAAATTGGAATGATTGTGAATCCATGTACTTCATTGAATTATTTACATTATTAAGTACCAAGGAGGAGGAATTTGGCTTTTCAAACAACAAAAAAATCATGTAAACACCTTATACACCCATTTTCGCAAAAAACATAATATTAGGGGTTAAAGTATGAAATTGCCGATTTGTACTGACAAATTAAAATTCGTTTTTTTATTTTTATTTAACGTATTTATTTAATCGAAATAATTACCATTATTATCTATAGGTACATTGCTGCCATCTAGTAGGAAGGTCATTTATGCCTTTGCGATAGAACTCTGGTGATCTAGATTCGACAAACTGTGTGAAAGCATTTTGTACTGCCTCCTGAGAAGAAAACTTTTTATCACATAGAAAATTGTCCAAATCACGAAAAAAATGGTAGTCTGTTGGAGCAAGGTCTGGCGAATACGGAGGGTGACGGATAGTTTCTAATTGCAGTTCCTGTAGAGTTAAAACGGTTTCTCGTGCTGTATGAGGTCTCGCGTTATCATGGAGCAATAATGGTGAAGATCGATTCATGAGTCGGGGCTGTTTCACTGCTAGTTTTGCTATCATTGTTCGGAGTTCGGCACAGTAGACATCTGCCGTTATTGCTTGACCAGATCGTAGAAAGCTATAGTGAATAACACCATGCTGAGACCACCAAACAGTTACCATTACCTTTTTATTGGTAAGCTTTGCTTTAGGACACTGTTGTGGCGTTTCACCTGGGGTCAGCCATTGCATTTTTCGCTTACGGTTATCGTAAAGAATCCACTTTTCATCACATGTCACAATTCGATCCAATATTCCTTCATTTCTGTATCGATTCAACAAGGCAACACAAGTTTCAACACGCATTTCTTTCTGCAGATCAGTCAAATCATGAGGTACCCATTTTTCACATTTTTTTTATTTTATTGATTTGACGCAAATGAGTCAATAGGTATTGTTGGTAAGGTAACGTTAAACCATGCAGCTAATTCCTGGGTAGTTTGGCTCGGATCGGCTTCCACCATGTCTTTCAATTCATTGTTATTCACCTGTGTGGACGGCCTTCCTCGTGGTTCGTTCTTCAAATCAAAGTTTCCATCACGAAAGCGTTTAAACCAAAATCGCACGGTGCGTTCATTAGCAGTCCCCTCTCCAAACGCAACATTGATATTGCGAGCTGTTTCTGCCGCGTTAGTTCCGCGTCGGAACTCGTATTCAAAAATCACTCGAATTTTCGAAGTATCCATCTTTCTTGTCTAAGCTGAATAAAAAAAACAACTGAAAGTCGATAATCGAATGTTGCACATTTTTAAATGAAGAACTACATAGGTACCATGTGGAAAAAGTTTCACTCAAAAATCTCAAACCATGAAGGTTCTATGTCAATTCGAAGTACCTATTACAATGAAACGGCAATTTCATACTTTAACCCCTATTATTATGCATTAGAAATGAATCATGAAAAAAAAACAAGTCTCGTAAAGCTAAACTTTATTATAAAAAAACGATGAGATTTTCAGAACTAATCAAACTCCTAGTACCTACATACTCCTATAGTGACATTCCTAGTCCATACCCCAGTAAAGTAGTGGAATTTTACAAGGGCTTCTGAGTAGATTCTTTCACCAACACAAGGAGACACACCGTAATATGCCATTTTCCTCATATTGTGTCCACCATTTTTAACACATAAAACTCAGATTTATACCACTTTCAGAAAATAAAATACCACCGCTATGTTCGTCCTCCGAATTGGCGGGAGAATCTCACTTTCTGTATTATAAAATTCAATCTCGACATAATAAAGCATCCAATATTTGAAAGTTTGTCTTATGTCAAAATTACGCGCCCAATCCGAAGCGGTTGACTTTTCGTCTATGACGGTTGTTTTCCACGGGCACAGGCAGCGCCACGCCCTGCCAAGTGTGCGAATTCTTATTGGGCAACATCAAATGTCATTCTATGTGTATCCCTGGTATGTTTATTGTAGGTAATTTTATATAAGCAGGTAGACTTTAGTAGATATTTGTGTCAATATTATATAATGGTGTTGTAGAAGGAAGAGTGGTGTCTATCTAATGGTCTTACCTAATAGTTAATTCAATTGTTTGCTGGGTGGTATTCCGATAGAGAAATAATGAAATTAACTAGGTACTTATGCATAAGTAGGTATTGTACCTATTCATTTAGTTAAACTTAAGTATCTAGAAGGTGTAGCCACGGAGTAGTAAGTCTACTGTCTATTGTCTTCTAAGGCAGGTAGTGCCCAGTTACAATTGAGGAAGAGTACCTATACTAAGTACCTACAAAATATTGCTAGAGGTCTATGAGTAGGTACCTATGTCCAGCTGTGGTCTGCAAGAGGTTTATTAATTTGACTAAATGGAAAAGTTAAGCAGTCATTTTATAAAGGTATTAGATAAGATAATACTTTGGTACTAGGTAATAGGTTGAGTTGGTAACTCGTTGGTGACACTTCTGTTGTAACATGCATTGAAGCATCTAGGTACTGGTAACCGCTTACTAACACATGAGTCGTGAGCTTGTTTGCCAAATATAGTATCTATTCAATAATATTATTCCGAGAAATCTATATAGGTATTCGGATTATTTAGATTGAAATCAATGGAATGAGAATGAATTCCGCCTGAGCTGCCGCCAAGGTTGTCCCGTCCCACCCAGCTCTAAAACCGTTATTTTTCTAATAAAATACCATGAAAAAGACACGCCACAATGATTGTAGTATAACCGTACCACACCTAATTGTTTCTATAAATTCGAACAAGCATTCTGCGTTGTAATTGGAAAACGGAACGTTCAATCTGAGCTAAAATGTACGACGTCATTATTCTAAACGGCGCGGGCCCGACGCAACAGCGGCGTAATGCCACAAATTAAAGCTTAAAACGGACGGTTAACAGCTGACCCAAAATCGAAGTGTCCCCCCGTCTGGGGGACAGAGTCAGACACGAAAAGCAACGGGGCGGGGCCTCGCCACGCCTTCAAGCTCACAAGCGATACCGCGTCAAAAGTTCCCCGGCCGTGGCATAACGTGCGCGCATTTTCCCGTCCGCTCGCAGAAAAAAAAATAAACGTCAAAAGTGAATCGTCACGCGATATTTTTTGGAGGGCATACTGTAGCTGTAGGGTATTTATAGTGAATCATTTTACCATTTTTTTATGATTTATTATTTTTATTTTTATTGTTTGTCTAAAATACCATAACTTAATAACATTTTACAATAACTAAGACAATTAATCTGTACGGATTAAAATTATACACCCGCCTAAGCTTATAAGTCTTTCTAAGTAGGTATATGTTCATCCATAGTTGGGATCTCATAATACAAGCTAGCTAGTCAAGCTATGCTTATTTCAGGTCTAAATACCTAGCCCTGTATAGGATGTCCTATGTCCTAGAGAAATATTTTTTTATATATAGGTATATACCTATATAGGTAATTAAGTAGGTACCTACTTGTGTGCGTGCTAAGCTTATCCTGTGAATATGTCCATCAATGTATTTACAAATGCAGGTAACTATTATAAAAATTAACGGGATATTTTACTTAATTACTGCCAGTAGGGGGCACCGCCGTTGACTGGACGGGTGATCTGCGGAGGTTTTGTTACTATGCAGTTAGGCGTTGCCTCCCTGGATGTAATCTATCTCCTCTATCACGATCAGTGTTCTGAAGAGCTAATTTATTGATCCCACCCTCTCCCTTCCTATCCAGAGAAACTCGTGCTGGCCTAAAGTGTCTCACACATGGTGGAATCCATACCGTCTCGCACCAATATCCTTTCTCTGCCGCATGATAAAGAGTTGGAACGCTCTGCCCGCGCAGCTCTTTTTTCCTCTGCCTACAGTCCCATGTTTATCAAGCGGGCGTGAAAAAGCATCTATTAAGGCCGTCAAATTAGGGACTAGCGTTATTGGCTAATAGCATCGGAAACGGTGGTCCGTATCTTATGGAGTGCTCTTCAGCTTTTTACCATATAGCGTGGTGCAATCAATTGACGGACTAAATATATATTAAAAAGAAAACCCTCACCTGACTGGGGGATCGGTTTCAGATTCTCATGGTCTTCTTAATCTAAAGTTCTGTCCTCATAATCTTCCATGTTAGTGCCGTGTTCAATATACTGCTGACATTTATTTTTAGATTTCTTTTCTGCTGTACATGATAAGTAAATATTCTACAACAATCTACACAACGCTATCTAGACCCATGGTAAGCATAGCTTAACTAGCTTGTGTCTTTTAATCTACAATGCAGATAAACATACTTAAATCCTTTTTTTGTTAATAATACCTATTGTATACATAGAAACACCCAGACCAATGCAAATATACCTACCTATATACCTATTCTTGCATACATATATTTTCACTGAGCGGGAATAGAAAGATGATTGGTCATAATATTATCATCAGCTTCGTAACGATTTCCCAACTGCGTCCAATGTTTATACTTTAGAGTCAGCATGTCAGTATTTTTGGAAGACGTGCGGTCACTATTCGGTAAACGATCAGTGGGTTACTTACCTGGGCGAAGGTTACCATTGGGATGGGTGACCGTTTAGTGGTGTTACATCTGAGCGCTTCCGTGCTTCGGAGGGCACGTTAAAAGTCGATCCTGGCTATCAACAGTCTTTAGGTCAAGACAGAGGCCTATATGAACCACTCTGTCACAGGTTGGCAACTAACCACACGAAAAGAGGACGAAGACTTCCGTCTGACCTTCTAAGCCTTAGAAGAAAGCCTACCGCAGAGCCTCGTTCATTATGTACTTAAACAATTTGCCAACTTGCATGTGAGGTTTTCGTGGACAACGCTGCTGGCATGTCGTAGGGCCCTTCTACTCCTAATCGCTGATCGGTGCTTAAGTAAGGTTTAGTGATGAAAGTTTCTACTTTATCTGATATTCCTTGGCTACCCATGAACCCCTTAAACTATCTGAATAATCCTTTTTTTTGAAAAAATACGGCGGTATTCGATAGGATTTGAGGTTCTCAGATGCGAGGGTGTAAGGTGGGCCCTCATAAGCAATTTCTTTCGCACCCCAGCTAGTACCACCTCCGGGTTAGTACACGGTTGTAATTTATTGTCACCATACCATATTAATCAACACAGTTAACATACATTTACTTATAATATATCTATATAATACATAAAAATAAAGTATACGTTGAAAAATTTTGTGATAAAAAGTGTGTACTTAGTATTTAATAGCGTTTTTTTTTCATTCGAGCAGTAGTTTTGGATTTGTTCATTACAAACATACAAATGTTTTCTCTTCATCAGTGTAGGGTTTCAGTCTAACTGAACTAATAGAAACTGTAGATTTAAGCGCTAACGCTACGGGTGTAGAATATATGTAGCTGCTACGAATGCTCTACGAAGCGCAGTAGCCCAATACGTTATAGACGAGTTTTTGTCTGTTGTTTGGGTTGGGCTACGATTCAATAAAAGCATTCTGGACACATATATTAATTAAGTGAACAAAAAATAGTTCACGTTGTTTCTGATGGCTTTTTTGTTGCAAAATTGTGTGTAGGTATAAATCACAGAATTTTCGGTTAAATAATCAGTCTTATATATCCTTCATGAGCATTACTTGCTCGCAGAAGGGGACGAACATCTAGTATAGCCAATCTCAAGCAATGACTCATAACACAAAATAGGTGGATGATTGTTTACTACTAGAGAATAATTCTGAATTTACAAAAAAAGTAATTATCTAAAGAGAATTCGCTTTCTAGAATAACAACATACTTCTTATTACTTTCTGTCCTTTTTAACCGACTTAATAAAGGAGGAAGGTACTAAATTCGTCATAAATTTTATTAAGAACCAATGATATATTATAAACTGTAGATGCGTTGTACGCACTCTAAATGGGAACAAAAAATGATGACGTGTGTGCGACAGTGCGCTACGGAAAAAAAAATGGATCATTAATAATAGGTTTTATTGCTTATATAAGAAACATCAATTTGACTTCATCTCGCCTGAAGTCAAAGTCTCAGGAAAGAGGGTCACCATTAGGTACATACATGTTCCATGATATCAATGATGGCACACAGCTTGACGACTTCAGCCTCATCAGATGCTTTTTACGCTGGGCTTAAAGGCCCCGGGGACTATAGGAAGAAGGAAACACGTGAACTGGCAAGGAGTTCCAGGTCTTAATGTGGCTATATTTTCTTAATACTTGGTTATTGCGCCATTATTAAATGCCGCCATGTTCTTGCATGACGTGTCTATTAATAATATGTCATTGATAAGAACACACAGTTATTTCTTGTTGGTACTTTATCAAGAACGCTACTGATTTACTCTTTTTGTACGAAAAATATGAAGACACGTGTATAGTCGTGTATGATGTTTGATTATTACTGTGATCTTTTACATGGAATAATAAAAACTTGTTTCAATTCAATACATCTGAATAAACACAATCGAATATTTTATATTGAATTACTAAGAATTATTCGCAAATAAGTATAACGTATTATCTACGTCTGTGATTCATAATGCAATACCTAAGAATTGTAAATATAATTCACTAGCTGTTGCACACTGTTCGGCCCGTGTGCAACAGTATTGCACTGCACAGCACAGTAACGCAACAGGAATCTGGCAGTAGATTCTAGAGGCACTGAAGTGCTAAATTTCTGAATTTCGATTTGTCCAAATATCTGTCAGGAATGCGGGCCGATGGCCTATGGCCTGCCTTTATTTCAATCGTATAGGCCATAGGTTCCCGCATAAATTTCAATGTTTCAATGTAATTAATATCAGTCCTAACTAAACCCAAAGTGTCAAATATATTTTCGATCGTTTCTATTTCTTTTCCTCTTTTTCTTTAGTTAAATTTTTAGATATTCTGTTTAGTCAGTCAAAACCTTCGTAGACGCACTAATGAGTCCATTGTGACCAAACTCCCTAAATGTTAAACCAATTAAGTTGGCATTTAAAAACATAATATTATATTCATTTCAGCGGATTTTCGTTCAACCCAATTAATATAAATCAGCGTGATAGATTGCCGTCGGAAAAAAAGTGAGAGTCCGGCTGGTGTCGGTTTTGTATAGCGTCATCTCTGTCGCACTTCGGACTGACAGTTTGATATCTTTATATTAAACTGTCAGGCGACAGAGAGGACGTTCTACAAAATCAAAACGAGTCGATGTTAGCTGGACTCTCTCTGCTTCCCGATGTGCCAACCCAAATACTGAGTATTCCACCCACGCACAGCATATTTATTTATTTATATTGTTAATTCCAGGTTATTTCTACTAATTAATAAATAGATAATTCAAGCCAAAAATAAATTATGCAATATAGTTGTTAGTAATAGATCAATAAGTGTGATAAAGTGCGTTTCAAAGAACTAACAAAATGGAAGTTGCTCAAACACCTTTACAATTGACGCAAGATCATTCGGATGGAAGAATGGCAGGTAAGAATAATCACATTTACAAACTTTCGTGTTTTTTTCGTTATCATTCTAGATTAATACAAGGTCGTTTAAGCGCTTGTGGCCAGGAGCACTCACTGTTCGGTAAACGATTAGTGGGTTAAATTACTTTGGCGCTATTATTGTTTGGATGGGTGACCGCTTAGTGCTATTTTATCTGAGCGCTTCCGTGGCACGTTAAAAGTCGGTCCCAGCTATCGATTAAAAAGCCGGGTTTGCTGACCATTGGAGGCATTGGACCACAACCACAACATATTCGTTAATTACTCCTGTAGACGGAGAGCCTTAAAGCGGTAGAAAAATAAAATATTAATTGAAATCTTAAGTAGTCAAGTTAAGATATTGTTTAGTTGAAGAAAATTCACAGTTCCCCTATACCATTCCCGTTTTATCTTGATCCCAAGTCCGATGTTGTAACCGTAGGAATCTTCTTTCTTTTCCTAAATCTTTTGTTATCTACTTACACTTACCTCAATTTTTATGCATTAGCAAACAACAGCTCAAGTATGCCTGACCAGCTTTCATAAGCGACCACTAACCCTTAGGTGAGCTGTGTGCTTGTTTGTGACCTTAAACATACCGTAAACTAGATACAGATTAATCAAGAATTAGATCTTTTTATTTCAACTGACTTCAATAAAAGGGAAATAATTTTGATATTGTGTTGGGTTTTTATTTTCAAATTAATATGGGACTAATTGATATAATATTATGAAAATACAAACATAATATTAAACACACTGCAAATATAATATTAAATATTAACATACTCACTCCACACCCAACGCAGATAATTTTCATTTTTTACTCCATTTCCCGTGCGGCGGCCATTCTTCTAGTTTTTTTTTCACATGCGAAGGTGGCATTAGTATTCAGGCCCATACAGCCAGTAACGCGGGGGTCTATTTGACTGATTTTCAGCCTCTCCATGATTTGCCACTTTACCCGGTCAGAGTGCACGCTGAATACAAAATAACCAATGGAATAGGGGATTTGAAATTTCATTTTCACATAATGGCGTCCCGTTTTGAATATCGGGATTTTATTAACTTCGTAGCTGTGTATAGAGTAGGTAATTTGTTGTTTGAAGATAATAGGATTAGAGATTTGTTTGAGCTTTTATTAGGTGTGTGTAGAATGTAATTGGTTGAAATGATTATGAATGTTTTTATATTCGACATACGACTGAGCTCATACGTTTTTTACTATACCTATATCTACCAGCTTTTTTGCCAGGATGTGCTGGCTTGGCCGGGGAAGAAGAAATCCCCTTCAAATATTGCTTTAGTAGCTTTATGCTGTATCTTTAGGTACTCGCAATCATTCACCGCTTTGATAGGTACTGTCAGTTAGGCTGTATATTTTAATGCACAAGGTTCCCTCGCCTTTCTTACCATCACATATAGTCTAGGTCTACGTTTAATCTTTAATACGCACATACTATCAGTGGTTGGTTTCGACAACAGTGCCAGCTGTCGTGTTAAAAAAATAACTTCTAAGATGCATTCGACCATAATATGTTATTCACAGAATTTCTTTGAAATCGGTAGGGCAGTTACTGATTGTGTTGAGTGTTGAGTGAATTAACTAATCGATATATCCCGGCTGCCGACGGGAAAAAAATCGTAAAGACAAGTCCATTTTACGTAAAACTTTCACACAAGTTTTTATAGCAAAGGATAAATTCATACTGATATTATTAATGGGAAAGTGTGTGTGTGTCTCTTTTGTTTGTCCGTCTACGCCTAAACCACTGACCCGATTTTGATGAAATTTGGTATAAGGGTAGATTAGACTTCGAGAAAGGACATAGGAATTCTGTGACATAGGCTATGTTTGGTCGCGATAACCGACATCCACGCGGGCGGAGCCGCGAGCAAAAGCTAGTAAACTATTAATACGAACACATAAACATTGTCTACTACTAATTTGATTTTACAATACATACCTATCTCGATAGCCTTCATTGGAATATTATATGTAATTTTCAAATGGTGATACAGATTTCATTTCAATCATAAATCTTTCTTCATAATACTAGTACATTACACTTAAATATTATTTTTAAGTCAGATACACAAGTAAGTAGTCATTCCGCTAAGAAATCACAAAAATTCCGTCGTCTACCTCGGAATTGTCGCGAGTACGAAGCTATCCGGAATCCGGATCCGTAATGGGAGGGGGAGAAATTAATCAGAGGGCTCAGGGGCCGTCGCGTCAAAAGAAAACCAAATAAAACGGCAAGCGACAAAGTTTCCAGTTGAGAGCCGACGAACGAAATCATTAGAGACGTCTATCGTATTTAAATTTTCAGAGGTACATAGACACAGCTAAAGATTTTTGTAAGTCTGTCTTGTGACGAATACTAGGGTAGGTAGTAATAGTAGGGTAGGTAAGGTATGCACAGTAGTTTCCGGACTCTAAAGGGGCGATAAAAAAATGATGACACCAATCAGCGATGCCACAGTGCGTTACAAAAAAAAAACTAAATAAGTAATAATATTAAATTCGTAATAAAAATAATATTATTAATATAAATATGTAATAACATAGTACAGAAGTGGAAATTGGATTTGAAGATTAAGATACTGGAATACTCACTCAAAAGTGACCTGAATGCGCGAAAAACCCCGTTCACACCTACAACAGATTCAGCGTCCCTATCACGACGAAAAAACAATGAAGGTATCTATCGTCATAATATTCTGAACTATACAATTCATAATTTTACTTTAAGTACTTTTTAGAAAATGGTAAATGCAGCTATCATATCTATAGTAGTAGTAAATGCAAATGAAAGTTCATGTGATGACCAATTAAAAGTTTTCACATACGGAAAAGTTAACAGTAATCCAATTCAATTTCACAATGGTTCAAACTAATTTTATACCACGTCAATAAAATATTCATTTAAACCCAAATGAAATCAAATAAAATCGTCTGCACAGTTTTCCCTGTCCGCCCGTAAGTGCCGCTCTACACAAACAAACATTGATTTATCCTGATACCCAGGATTTAGGCGCTCCAGGCCGCTGACTTCCAATTTCGGGACCCGAACTTTTTATGTGTCTTATAAAATTTTCTTTTATGTCTTCTCGTTTCGTGTTCCGAGAATGTATTGTGACATAAATCGGTATTATTTGGACGATGAATGGGAGTGGGTAGGGGGTTGGCGTACCTTCCACGCTGTCATGTGATTGGGGGCTGTGAAGTTTTAGATTCGGGCGATGTACCATAATAGCTGCTATAAAGAAACAATTTATATACATGGATACGAGGCTACCACATTAACAGATGAATTGATGGACGAGTTGAGTTGAGTGGCAGTATGCACTATTCGTAGATTTTAGGGTGTATAGGTCGCTCACTTAAACGTACAGGGCCAAGCCAACCTCGCTTGCAAGTCGATTCATCTGCTGATGGATGAATAAGGCTTTAGCGCAGGTATTTTTCTCGGGTTTACGTGGTCAGACGGTAGTTGCTTCAATAAAAGTATAAGGCAAACTTAAAGGAAGAGCAGTAAACGAATCCCTTTTTTTTTCATCTTTTTTACCGTGCGGGAATTCCCCATGGATATCACCCCCGCCGGAGCCGAAGAGGGAGGTTATGTCGAACTCGAACCGACTAAGCCGCTCACCGTCTGTGGGTCGCAGTGCAAGGCCGAAGGTGAGGTAGCTATAGAGCATATCCCTCGCACCCCGGTTAACCCAGGGCCATCTCTGTGGATCTGGCCCACTTCGGGTGAAGGGGCTCCCAGGTGAAAGCCTCGATTGAGTATTGTGTAGCTTTTACTGCACAGCACCCCGGCACACGTCTCGCTTTCTCCAGTTTGATGTCTTCATAAAGTAGTTTAAATAGTTTGTGTCAAAATGAGACAAAGCCATATTTTCAATATTTTTGAAGTGAAAACTTCTTTAGCGGCGTTGGATTAGTTGACCTTTGAACCGTAACCGACGACTGACGTCATACAAGATTAGGTACAGACTATCTATTTTGCAAGTTACGATAGTTAGCGTCGTAGCTTAAACGGTAAGCACTTCGACTGTAAGTCCTTATAGTTTCAGATAGTATAGGGTTCAAACCACCTAACCTTGAGGGACTTTTTGTGATTGTTTTTCTTATTATAATTTATTACTTTTGGTGATTGATTTTTTCTTTTTGTAATTTATTACTTTTTATGATTATTTTTTCTTTCTGTAATTTAGTATTTTTTGTGATTATTTTTTCTCTTCATAATTTATTAATTTCTTCTGACAGAAAATTAGTGTTTATATTTTATACTAGCTGTTGCCCGCGGCTTCGCCCGCGTGGATATTGCTTATCGCGTAGTGTCATAAATTTAAGCGCAGAGTAGAGCATTGAGAGCTTAATAGATACTCTTCTCGCCTCTCTATTTGACTCTTTACTCGACTTTGTACTTGCCTCTCTAATCATCCCTGTTTCACTCTCTACTCGACTCTACTTAACTTTGAACTGGACTCTCTACTCGCCTCTCCACCTGCCTCCCATTCATTTCTCTAATAGCCTCTCTACTCGACTCCCTACTTCAAATTCAAATTCTTTATTTCGCAAATTTGTGCAACGTGATTACATCTTTTGCCGTCAAATTCCGCTTAAAACTAAATTTAGCACCGCTTCTTAGGCGCTAGTGGAGCAACAAACTCCATTGCAGCATTTTTAAATGTCAAAATACAAAGATGCAGTTGTCTCTCTTTTCTACTCCATTATACCTTTCCCCAAGCTCTTATGGGTCCATCTATTTCATCAGGATTTATTCATTGATGAATTTTCATTTAAAAGGAAGTTCGCAATTCGTTGAATGATAAACGGAATTTGGTAATTTTTATGGTGTTGGATAGCGTATACTTTCAGAAGGATCCCATATCGAAGAAGTCCGGTATCTGATGCCGAGATCCTATCCATTTATTTACTCGTCCATCTTCGTATCAGGGGTGGTTGGTCTTGATACATTACGACTTAGGCGGGAGTTAGCGCACGTCATGTACTATTATTTGCATTTAAATTTAAAAGTGGATAACCCTTCGGGTCGTGAATGTATCCACTTCTATGTGCCGAACAGGTACACGCGTGGCGCTGGACGGCGACAGCATTAGCTCTGGACTTACCCACCAGCTTGGCGTTTTTTGGTATAGAGTAGCCCTACTTACAGAGCTGTGCAATACCTGAATGCCTTAATAATCCAGATGCGGACATATTCTATGTCTTTGGTATAACTGTGACAAAATAATAATAAATTCAGGTGGGCCGTGTGCTTGTCTACCACCTAAGTGGCATAAAAAAAAAAATATTTATGTTACTTATAGTATTTGTATGCCTAAAATGTTACGTACTAATAATGAATGAATAAATGAAATAACCAGAGAGAAAACTTCAAAATTACAGAAAAAAGCGCCTACTTTGTTTGTGGTAGCAATCATGTTGTTTCGTTTTCAAAAAATGAATGTCTAGGCGCTTTCTATTTAAATTTCAGTATTGTAACAATTGATAAAATACAACTTAATAATAACACTTTACAGCACGTGCGTATTAATCAATATACATTGTGTAAATTAGTGCAGTGAAATTTATCAGCCTTAAGTACGTTTTCTCAGTGGCTCTGGTAGGGAGAATGTTCCCCAGTAAAACCATAACAGTGGCAAAGTGTGTGAACGCGGCCGCTAAGCAGGAGGCGTGGGTTCGATCCCCGCTCAGCGCAAATATTTGTATGCATAAATATGGGTATTTGCATTGGTCTGGTCATGCCTCGGAGAGCACGTTAAACCGTCGTCGGTCCCGGTTGTCATACAAACATCTATGGCAGTCGTTACGGGTAGTTGAGGCCCTCAAAAATCCAACAACTGGTCTAGCTGCAATGCTTCTATATCACCTTTGGGTTGTGGAGGTCAGATGGCAGTCACTTCACAGAAAATATCGCAGTTTTGCCAAATCCGTAGTTAGACTGGTAAAAAGCTGACCCTAGACTCCAATTGTAAAGCTTCGGATGCGACTGGGATTGACGCTAGGATGAAAAAGAGTGGCAAAGGGTGAAAATTTTCTAAATGGAAGTCGGTGGAACATAGTTCTTACCTCGATGTAGTTTATCGAATTTAAACGTCTCTACCATCTATGCAAAGGGAAGCCAGCAGGAAATGAGTTATAGGGACCCATTGCTACTACCACAAAAAAAAAGAATTCATATATCAGGATTTCTCAGAATTCTACTACTATGGGAACTAAATAGGCAAAGAACCGTTATATGTTAAGGCCATAATTTGCGAAATGGATATTTTTTTTTGTTGGAAAGAGAAGGGTGGCACCTAGTCAAGGGAGTCAGAATCAGATGGCGGGATCCAGAGAGTAAGAATCTAGGAATCTATGGAAATCCTCAAAATGTAGGCAAAGATGCTGTTCCTATTGCTTTTACATAATTTGAGTATTTGCCTCTAAAATCATGATTGTGAACTGATAATAAAAACAAATAACAAACTAAGCAAACGATCAACGATGAATCGGCTAGATACTTAGACACTATAAAGGTAAAATAAATAAAATTATAATAATAAAGTTAAACCGACTTCAAGAAACACTGTTAGAAGTCGGCGCCAACATTGTTTAATGTGCCTAAAGTACTATGATGTAATTATTTTTTATATGGTTTCTCGGGCTATACACCGAATTCTACCAGAACAGCTGTAATACCAGTTACTTTTTTCAGTGCCTCTTTTTTGTTCCCTTAGTCCTTAATCTGTTTAACTCGTTAACATTTTATTTATTGGCTATAAAGGTTAGCCCATGTCCTTTCTTAAACTCTAATCCAATTCTGCATCAAATTTTATCAACATCGGTTCAGTTCAGCGTTTAAAGCGTGAAAGGCAACAGACAGATAGACAGGGTTCCTTTTACATTTATAATGTTAGCACAGTCTAACAACTTTCATACAGAGTTTCAGACTCGTTATGTTATGATATTAGTATGAATTACGCAGGATGTTAAGGGTCAACCGCCTCTGTGGCGTAGCGGTACTGAACGCGACTGCTACGCAGGAGGTGCGTGTTCGGTTCCCGCTCAGTGCAAATATTTGTATGCATGAATATGGGTATTTGCATTGGTCTGGTCGTGCCTCGGAAATCACGTTAAGCCGTCCGTCTCAGTTGCCATACGAACAGCTATGGCAGTCGTTACGGGTAGTTGAAGCACTCAAAAGTCCGAACAACTGGTCCAGATGCAATGCTTCGATATCGCCTTTGGGTTGTGGAGGTCAGATGGCAGTCGATTCACGGGAAATTTCGAAGGTTCAGCCAAATTGTCAGTTAGATTGGTAAAAGCGGATCCTCACCTCGATGGTAAAAAGCTTCGGATGTGACTGAGATAAATGCTAGGATGAAGAGGAAGATTCAGGATGTTAAATGAAATTGTGAAAATCCGAAACATATTTTAGGAATCGAAATGACAGCTCTTACATATTCTGTTGTGCACGAAACTATATCTTGTTCAAAACTGCGTGATCGCCATCTAGTTGTATTGATGTTACTAAATTATAGAATATAAGTCTTAAATTATAGAATGAAAAAATATATTTTCTTATATACCTCTGTTGTGAACGAAACCATACCTTGTTAAAAAATGCGTGATCGCCATCTAGTTGTATTTTTGTAACTAAATTATAGAATTACAAATTTTAATTTATTGATTAAATACGAATTTAAATACACAATAGTGTATGTAAAAATAAAGTCTATTTATTCACATAGTTGCTTAGATATGATAAGCTATAAAAAATCTACCATAAAAATAATCTCAAGCAAAAAAAGCGACATTATTGCTCACATCTCTGGTTCTACTCAACCGATTGCGATCAAACCAACGTAAGATTTTAAGTCTGAGCAAGCCCTTTCTAACAAAAAAAACCGCATCGAAATCCGTTCAGTAGTTTCTGCGTCCATCGCGAACAAACAGACAAACAGACAAGATTTCCAAAAAAAATATTTTCGTGTTCAGTATCGTTAATATAACATACTCCAAGTATTTTTTTTAAATATCTCCAATGTACAGACACGACTACTTTACAATTATATAATAGTATAGATAGATAGATGTAGTAGATTCTACCAAGCGCCATCAATCTCCAGTAGATATAAACAGTTTGAGTAATTTAAGATGGGGATCAAAATAAAACACATATCGAGCAAGCCCTTTCTAACAAAAAAAACCGCATCGAAATCCGTTCAGTAGTTTCTGCGTCCATCGCGAACAAACAGACAAACAGACAAGAATTCCAAAAAAAATATTTTCGTGTTCAGTATCGTTAATATAACATACTCCAAGTAGTTTTTTTTAAATATCTCCAATGTACAGACACGACTACTTTACAATTATATAATAGTATAGATTAGATTTTTTATCTTTTTCTATGTATATAACGAAGAAAGAAAAAAGAAAATGTTTTCACTTCTGCCGGCACTCCCAGAGTGCAACCCGTCTTTTTTTATTCACCGCAAGAATAGGTACTCTGCACAAATAAGGTACTTCTCCAGTTCAATAAAACTAAATTCATACTTTGAAATTCATTCATTTTTTTTATATTTGCGCAAAATCCCTACTCAACCGCACTAGAACTGACTAAAACGCACGCCGTTTGTGGGTCGTAATGCAAAGCCGAAAGTGAGGTTGGCAACCATATCCCACGCACCCCGGCCGACCCAGGGCCATCTCTCTCGATCTGGCCCTCCTCGGGTTTGGAGACCTCGGAGTCCCCAATTCGTCCCCGGCCTGCTTCTGCTAGGGTGACAGGCGACTCCATCCGTTACCCCCAGGCCCGCGCTCATGGGTAATCCGATGCTCGAGTTGCAGTAGTCACGGGCAGAGCGGGCCGCGAGCTTACTAACAATATGTTAAGTATTGCCCACATCTTGCATTGACATTCCTGCTAGCTTGGATCAAATACATCAAATACATTCCACTCCACCCTTTCGTAAACGATGTAAACATATACAAACCAGGGACTTAACTGTCTACCCAACTTACAAGAGTTACTAAAAAACTACTTTATCTCATTCAGAATACATCTTCAACACAACAAACCCTTTACTTTCCAAATAGAGTGAACGCAATCCAATCAAAACACTTGTATTTTATACCATCTAAAAGTCCCGTTCGTCCTCAAATCATAATATCAGTAAACCGTTTTAACCCCTAATATCTGGTCCCAGATGTGGTCGCACCCGGGGGACCAATCTCGACGTATATTGATTTTATATTGCTCACATATTGTTGGGGTTTCGGCGTGACTGTCGGTGAAACTCTTGTAGGGAGTCTGTAGGGATGTGGGACGATATGTTATGAAATTATTTGTAACTTAGATTTACTACACTTAGGTGTACAAGTAGGAGCACGGATTGTATTCTAGACTAGCTGTTACCCGCGGCTTCGCCCGCGTGGATGTCGCTTATCGCGTAGTGTCGTAAATTTTAGCACAGAGTCGAGCATTGAGAGCTTAATAGATACTCTTCTCGCCTCTCTATTTGACTCTTTACTCGACTTTCTACTTGCCTCTCTAATCATCCCTGTTTCACTCTCTAATCGACTCTGTACTGGACTCTCTACTCGCCTCTCCACCTGCCTACCATTAACTTCTCTAATAGCCTCTCTACTCGACTCCCTACTTCAAATTCAAATTCTTTATTACGCAAAATTGTGCAACGTGATTACATCTTTTGGAGTTAAATTCCGCTTAAAACTAAATTTACCACCGCTTCTTAGGCGCTAGTGGAACAACAAACTCCATTACAGCATTTTGAAATGTCAAAATACAAAGATTGATTGCTTAAGACTAAATATGAACGAATGTACACATTTGTCTAGCATCAAGAACATCAAAAAACATTTTAAAGACTTGCCTATCCACTCGCCACTCTACTCGACTTTCTAACTTGCATCTCTATTCTACTCTCTGCTCCCATCTCTGCCCCTAACCTTGTTTCTACCCAGTTGTCTCTCTTTTCTACTCCACTATACCTTTCCCCAAGCTCTTATGGGTCTATTTCATCAGGATCTATTCATTGATGAATTTTCACTCAAAAGGAAGTTCGCAATTCGTTGAATGATAAACGGAATTTTGTAATTCTTATGGTGTTGGATAGCGTATACTTTCAGAAGGATCCCATATCGAATATATCCGGTATCTGATGCCGAGATCCTATCCATTTATTTACCCGTCCATCTTCGTATCAGTGATGGTCGGTCTTGATACATTACGACTTAGGCGGGAGTTAGCGCACGTCATGTACTATTATTTGCATTTAAATTTCAAAGTGGACAACCCTTCGGGTCGTGAATGTATCCACTTCTATGTGCCGGACAGGTACACGCGTGGCGCTGGACGGCGACAGCATTAGCTCTGGACTTGCCCACCAGCTTGGCGTTTTTTGGTATAGAGTAGCCCTACTTACAGAGCTGTGCAATACCTGAATGCCTTTTTGAAAAATAATCCAGATGCGGACATATTCTATGTCTTTGGTATAACTGTTACAAAATATTTATGTAACTTATAGTATTTGTATGCCTAAAATGTAACGTACTAATAATGAATGAATAAATGAAATAACCTGAGAGAAAACTTCAAAATTACAGGAAAAACGCCTACTTTGTTTGTGGTAGCAATCATGTTGTTTCGTTTTCAAAAAATGAATGTCTAGGCGCTTTCTATTAAAATTACAGTATTGTAACAATTGATAAAATACAACTTAATAATAACACTTTACAGCACGTGCATATTAATCAATATACATTGTGTAAATTAGTGCAGTGACATTTATCAGCCTTAAGTACGTTTTCTCAGTGGCTCTGGTAGGGAGAATGTTCCCCAGTAAAGCCATAACAGTGGCAAAGTGTGTGAACGCGGCCGCTACGCAAGAGGCACGGGTTCGATCCCCGCTCAGTGCAAATATTTGTATGCATGAATATGGATATTTGCCTTGGTCTGGTCATGCCTCGGAGAGCACGTTAAGCCATCGTCGGTCCCGGTTGTCATACAAACATCTATCGCAGTCGTTACGGGTAGTTGAGGCCCTCAAACATTCAACAACTGATCTAGCTGCAATGTTCTATATCACCTTTGGGTTGTGGAGGTCAGATGGCATTCGCTTCACAGAAAATATCGCAGGTTTGCCAAATCCGCAGTTAGACTGGTAAAAAGCTGACCCTAGACTCCAATTGTAAAGCTTCGGATGCGACTGGGATTGACGCTAGGATGAAGAAGAGTGGCAAAGGGTGAAAATTTTCTAAATGGAAGACGGTGGAAGATAGTTCTTACCTCGATGTAGTTTATCGAATTTAAACGTCTCTACCATCTATGCAAAGGGAAGCCGGCAGGAATTGAGTTATAGGGATCCATCGCCACTACCACAAAATATGAATTCATGTATCAAGATTTCTCAGAATTCTATTACTCTGTGAACTAAATAGGCGAAGAACCGTTATATGTTAAGGCCATAATTTGCGAAACAGATTTCGATTATTTTTTTTGGTTGAAAAGGGAAGGGCGGTACCTGGCCAAGGGAGTAGAGTAAGAATCTAGAAATCTAGGGAAATCCTCAAAATGTAGGCAAAGATGCTGTTTCTATTGCTTTTACATAATTTGAGTAAACTGATAATAAAAACAAATAACAAACTAAGCAAATGATCAACGATGAATCGGTTAGATACTTAGACACTATAAAGGTAAAATAAATAAAATTATAATAATAAAGTTAAACCGACTTCAAGAAACACTGTTAGAAGTCGGTGCCAACATTGTTTAATGTGCCTGAAGTACTATGATGTAATTAATTTATATATGGTTTCTCGGGCTATGCACCGACTTCTACCAGAACAGCTGTAATATCAGTTACTTTTTTCAGTGCCTCTTTTTTGTTCCTTAGTCCTTAATCGGTTTAAGTCGTTAACATTTTATTTATTGGCAATAAAGGTTAGCCCATGTCCTTTCTTAAACTCTAATCCAATTCTGCATCAAATTTCATCAACATCGGTTCAGTTCAGCGTTTAAAGCGTGAAAGGCAACAGACAGATTTCCTTTTACATTTATAATGTTAGCACAGTCGAGTTTCAGGCTCGTTATGTTATGATATTAGTATGAATTAGGTACGCAGGATATTAAGGGTCGACCGCCTCTGTGGCGTAGCGGTACTGAACGCGGCTGCTACGCAGGAGGTGCGTGTTCGATTCCCGCTCAGTGCAAATATTTGTATGCATGAATATGGGTATTTGCATTGGTCTGGTCGTGCCTCGGAAATTACGTTAAGCCGTCGGTCTCACTTGCCATACGAACAGCTATGGCCGCCTCAAAAGTCTAACAACTGGTCCAGATGCAATGCTTCGATATCGCCTTTGGGTTGTGGAGGTCAGATGGCAGTCGATTCACGGGAAATTTCGAAGGTTCAGCCAAATTCGCAGACTGGTAAAAGCGGATCCTCGCCTCGAAGGTAAAAAGCTTCAGATGCGACTGAGATTAATGCTTGCTAGGATGAAGAAGAAGACTCAGGATATTTAATGAAATTGTGAAAATCTGAAACATTTTGTAGGAATCGAAATGACAGCTCTTATATTTTCTGTTGTGCACGAAACTATATCTTGTTCAAAACTGCGTGATCGCCATCTAGTTGTATTGATGTAACTAAATTATAGAATAAAAAAAAATATTTTTTATATACCTCTGTTGTGAACGAAACCATACCTTGTTTAAAAATGCGTGATCGCCATCTAGTTGTATTTTTGTAACTAAATAATAAAATCTCAAATTTTAATTTATTGATTAAATACGAATCTGTAAACACAATTGTGTATGTAAAAATAAAGTCTATTTATTTACATAGTTGCTTAGATATAATAAGCTATAAAAAATATACCATAAAAATAATCTCAAGTAAAAAAGCGACATTATTGCTCACATCTCTGGTTCTACTCAACCGATTGTGATCAAACAAACGTAAGATTTTAAGTTGGAGCAAGACCTTTCTAACAAAAAAAACCGCATCGAAATCCGTTCAGTAGTTTTTGCGTCCATCGCGAACAAACAGACAAACAGACAAACAGACAAACAGACAGGATTTCCAAAAAATATGTTTTCGTGTTCAGTATCGTTAATATAACATACTCCAAGTATTTTTTTTTAAATATCTCCAATGTACAGACACGACTACTTTACAATTATATAATAGTACTAGCTGTTGCCCGCGGCTTCGCCCGCGTGGATGTCGCTTATCGCGTAGTGTCGTAAATTTTAGCGCAGAGTCGAGCATTGAGAGCTTAATAGATACTCTTCTCGCCTCTCTATTTGACTCTTTACTCGACTTTCTACTTGCCTCTATAATCATCCCTGTTTCACTCTCTACTCGTCTCTACTCAACTCTGTACTGGATTCTCTACTCGCCTCTCCACCTGCCTCCCATTCACTTCTCTAGTAGCCTTTCTACTCGACTCCCTACTACAAATTCAAATTCTTTATTTCGCAAAATTGTGCAACGTGATTACATCTTTTGCCGTCAAATTCCGCTTAAAACTAAATTTACCACCGCTTCTTAGGCGCTAGTGGAGCAACAAACTCCATTGCAGCATTTTGAAATGTCAAAATACGAAGATTGATTGCTTAAGACTAAATATGAACGAATGTACACGTTTATTTTGTCTAGCATCAAGAACATTAAGAAAACATTTAAAAAACTTGCCTATCCACTCGCCACTCTACTCGACTTTCTAACTTGCATTTCTATTCTACTCTCTGCTCCCATCTCTGCCCCTAACCTTGTTTCTTCCCAGTTGTCTCTCTTTTCTACTCCACTATTCCTTTTGCCAAGCTCTTATGGGTCTATCTATTTCATCAGGATTTATTCATTGATGAATATTCACTCAAAAGGAAGTTCGCAATTCGTTGAATGATAAACGGAATTTTGTAATTATTAAGGGTGTTGGATAGCGTATACTTTCAGAAGGATCCCATATCGAAGAAATCCGGTATCTGATGCCGAGATCATATCCATTTATTTACCCGTCCATCTTCGTATCAGGGATGGTCGGTCTTGATACATTACGACTTAGGCTGGAGTTAGCGCACGTCATGTACTATAAATAATAGCATATAATAACATTTAAATTTTAAAGTGGACAACCCTTCGGGTCGTGAATGTATCCACTTCTATGTGCCGGACAGGTACACGCGTGGCGCTGGACGGCGACAGCATTAGCTCTGGACTTGTCCACCAGCTTGGCGTTTTTTGGTATAGAGTAGCCCTACTTACAGAGCTGTGCAATACCTGAATGCCTTTTTGAAAAATAATCCAGATGCGGACATATTGTATGTCTTTGGTATAACTGTGACAAAATATTTATGTAACTTATAGTATTTGTATGCCTAAAATGTAACGTACTAATAATTAATGAATAAATGAAATAACCTGAGAGAAAACTTCAAAATTACAGGAAAAAGCGCCTACTTTGTTTGTGGTAGCAATCATGTTGTTTCGTTTTCAAAAAATGAATGTCTAGGCGCTTTCTATTAAAATTACAGTTTTGTAACAATTGATAAAATACAACTTAATAATAACACTTTACAGCGCGTGCATATTAATCAATTTACATTGAGTAAATTAGTGCAATTACATTTATCAGCCTTAAGTACGTTTTCTCAGTGGCTCTGGTAGGGAGAATGTTCCCCAGTAAAACCATTACAGTGGCAAAGTGTGTGAACGCGGTTGCTACGCAGGAGGCGCGGGTTCAATCCCCGCTCAGTGCAAATATTTGTATGCATGAATATGGGTATTTGCATTGGTCTGATCATGCCTCGGAGAGCACGTTAAGACGTCGTCGGTCCCGGTTGTCATACAGACATCTATGGCAGTCGTTACGGGTAGTTGAGGCCCTCAAAAATCCAACAACTGGTCTAGCTGCAATGCTTCTATATCACCTTTGGGTTGTGGAGGTCATATGGTAGTCGCTTCACAGAAAATATCGTAGTTTTGCCAAATCCGCAGTTAGGCTGGTAAAAAGCTGACCCTAGACTCCAATTGTAAAGCTTCGGATGCGACTGGGATTGACGCTAGGATGAAGAAGATTGGCAAAGGGTGAAAATTTTCTAAATGGAAGTCGGTGGAAGAATGTTCTTACCTCGATGTAGTTTATCGAATTAATACGTCTCTACCATCTATGCAAAGGGAAGCCGGTAGGAATTGAGTTATAGGGACCCATCGCCACTACCACAAAATATGAATTCATGTATCAGGATTTCTCAGAATTCTACTACTATGGGAACTAAATAGGCGAAGAACCGTTATATGTTAAGGCCATAATTTGCGAAACGGATTTTTATATTTTTTTTTGGTTGGAAAGGAAAGGGCGGTGCCTGGCAAAGGGAGTCAGAATCTGATGGCGGGATTCAGAGAGTAAGAATCTAGAAATCTAGGGAAATCCTCAAAATGTAGGCAAAGATGCTGTTTCTATTGCTTTTACATAATTTGATTATTTGCCTCTAAAATCATGATGTTAAACTGATAGTAAAAACAAATAACAAACTAAGCAAATGATGAACGATGAATCGGTTAGATACTTACACACTATAAAGGTAAAATAAATAAAATTATAATAATAAAGTTAAACCGACTTCAAGAAACACTGTGAGAAGTCGGTGCCAACATTGTTTAATGTGCCTGAAGTCCTATGATGTAATTAATTTATATATGGTTTCTCGGGCTATGCACCGACTTCTACCAGAACAGCTGTAATACCAGTTACTTTTGTTCAGTGCCTCTTCTTTGTTCTCTTAGTCCTTAATCGGTTTAACTCGTTAACATTTTATTTATTGGCTATAAAGGTTAGCCCATGTCCTTTCTTAAACTCTAATCAAATTTCATCAACATCGGTTCAGTTCAGCGTTTAAAGCGTGAAAGGCAACGGACAGATAGACAGGGTTCCTTTTACATTTATAATGTTAGCACAGTCTAACAACTTTCATACAGAGTTTCAGACTCGCTATGTTATGATATTAGTATGAATTACGCAGGATGTTAAGGGTCGACCGCCTCTGTGGCTTAGCGGTACTGAACGCGGCTGCTACGCAGGATGTGCGTGTTCGATTCCCGCTCAGTGCAAATATTTGTATGCATGAATATGGATATTTGCATTGGTCTGGTCGTGCCTCGGAAATCACGTTAAGCCGTCGGTCTCAGTTGCCATACGAACAGCTATTTGTATGGCAGTCGTCACGGGTAGTTGAAGCCCTCAAAAGTCCAACAACTGGTCCAGATGCAATGCTTCGATATCGCCTGTGTGGGTTGTGGAGGTCAGATGGTAGTCGACTCACGGGAAATTTCAAAGGTTCAGCCAAATTCGCAGTTAGACTGGTAAAAGCGGATCCTCGCCTTGAAGGTAAAAAGCTTCGGATGCGACTGCGATTAATGCTTGCTAGGATGAAGAAGAAGACTCAGGATATTAAATGAAATTGTGAAAATTAGAAACATTTTTTAGGAATCGAAATGATAGCTCTTATATATTCTATTGTGCACGAAACTATATCTTGTTCAAAACTGCGTGATCGCCATCTAGTTGTATTGATGTAATTGATGTAACTAAATTATAGAATTAAAAAATGTATTTTCTTATATACCTCTGTTGTGAACGAAACCATACCTTGTTTAAAAATGCGTGATCGCCATCTAGTTGTATTTTTGTAACTAAATAATAAAATCTCAAATTTTAATTTATTGATTAAATACGAATCTGTATACACAATTGTGTATGTAAAAATAAAGTCTATTTATTTACATAGTTGCTTATATATGATAAGCTATAAAAAATATACCACAAAAATAATCTCACGTAAAAAAGCAACATTATTGCTCACATCTCTGGTTCTACTCAACCGATTGTGATCAAACAAACGTAAGATTTTAAGTTGGAGCAAGCCCTTTCTAACAAAAAAAACCGCATCGAAATCCGTTCAGTAGTTTTTGCGTCCATCGCGAACAAACAGACAAACAGACAAACAGACAAACAGACAAGATTTCAAAAAAAAATATTTTCGTGTTCAGTATCGTTAATATAACATACTCCAAGTATTTTTTTTTAAATATCTCCAATGTACAGACACGACTACTTTACAATTATATAATAGTATAGATAGATAGATGACAGTTCTAATGTCATTGTGAGAGTCGATTTAAAACTGGCGCGTTGTTCTGGAATACCGGCCTTCAGTTTTACTTGAATTTTTATTTATGAAAACGCTGTGGTAGTGATATTAAGGGTTGATCCTACTATCGACTTGCTGCACGCTTATTTTAACCTTATCGTCATCATCGAGTATAT
Organism: Eilema caniola; assembly: GCA_949126895.1. Taxonomy (NCBI): domain Eukaryota; kingdom Metazoa; phylum Arthropoda; class Insecta; order Lepidoptera; family Erebidae; genus Eilema; species Eilema caniola. The sequence goes on along the minus strand of OX421460.1, from coordinate 4,467,012 downwards.
CATATGATTTTTCCAGCGTTTATTCCTCCACTTCGCACTGTTTTGTGTTTTATTTTTTATACCACTTAGGTGGCAGACAAGCACACGGCCCACCTGATGGAAAGTGGTTACCGTGGCCTATGGACGTGTGCAACACCAGGGGAGTCACACTCGTGCTGCCGACCCAGTAAACACAGAGAGTTTCTGTACTGTCAGTGTAGACGACAAAGCAGGAATGGCCTTTGGTGTTTCCACTGACAGCACAAAAACTCTCCAGTGAGCTCTGGCTAACCTACTCACCGCCGGGAACACACACCAAGTTATGATGACCGCGGTATTCTGTAGGGCGGAGGTACTTCCCCAGTCGGACTGCTCAATTGGACGGAAATACCGTCGACCATTGGTACAATACAATGGTCTTTTCACCATGGATGGCCAAAACCGTGCTTGCCAAAATGCATCTCATCTTCAACGTAGGTTACTAATTAAACGTTTGGAGACACGCACATATACCATATTTACGCCTGTAAAGCCCCGAAGGGGGGTATTGACCACTATGATTTTGGGTCCCACGTATAGGGGGCTGAAGTATTGCCGACAAATAGCAGGCACTTTAGTCACTTAAAAACAAAACAAATTTTAGTTTCTACCAAACTAGCGTACACGTAGGGTTACATAAAAAAAAGACGGGTTGCACTCTGGGAGTGCCGGCAGAAGTGAAAACATTTTCTTTTTTTCTTTCTTCGTTATATACATAGACAAAGATAAAAAAGAACATACCATACCATACCTATAGTATAGCGCTAATCATAGAACCTATCACTTATTTTCTGCTAATTTTCTGTCAGAAGAAATTAATAAATTATGAAAAGAAAAAATAATCACAAAAGTAATAAATTACAGAAAGAAAAAATAATCATAAAAAGTAATAAATTACAAAAAGAAAAAATAATCACAAAAAGTTTCAGAAGGCCAGGTGGTTTGAACCCGATACAAACTATAAGGACTTACAGTCGAAGTGCTTACCGTTTAAGCTACGACGCTATCTATCGTAACTTGCAAAATAGATAGTCTGTACCTAATCTTGAATGACGTCAGTCGTCGGTTACGGTTCAAAGGTCAACTAATCCTGACGCTTCCTTAACATTTTACACCCATCCAACGCCGCTAAAAAGTTTTCACTTCAAAATATTAAAAAGGAGCAAAGAGGAATGGTAACGAGTGAATCAGAGAATTAAATTACGTTTGCACTCAGCTAGTGGTACAGAATGTAGTTACTAGGTATGCGTGTGACATGGCCCCACGAATTATCTTGTTAGGCATAGAGCTGTGAACGTATAGATGCCACAGGCTTTAGAACCCTCACTTCAATCAAGTGCACACTTCTCTTTTATATGACAGGGCTGATGTTTTTTATAGTTTAGATTTGATAACTTAAAAAACCCACTACTGAGAGGGTGAAATAGGCGTTGGAAGATAAAACAACAAGTTCATCAGTTCAGAAAAAAGATTTGATGGTGTTAGCCGACATCCACGCAAGCAGAGCTTCGGTCTTTCTAATAATAATTATAAATTAGAATCCATACTAATGCCAATGTTTAGAAATGTCTGCATAAATAGAAAAAATCTTTTGAAGTTATACCTACTTCTTTTGGTGCGTTAAGGAAAAAAGATGAGAGTAAAATTTTACGATGCGCGCGGACACCGTCACGACCCTGAAGTTAGGTATAGTCAACATTTTAGTTTTTCAAAAGAAGTTTAACTTTTAACGCGTGTACATAAGTACACATACACTTTTTTACATTTGATGCCCGAGTTCCTGTGCAGCAGACTCGGCCTTCATAAAAATGACCATAGTGACTAGACGACGGCATTATTGAGCATTGTCATTTGTCGTCGGCGCAACATTTCATTCTCATACTTTCCTATCGCCTCAGTTTCTTCTGTTCTAGCCATATTTCACGCCTTTTGTTTGGATATATCCTACTAATATTATAAACGCGAAAGTTTGTAAGTATGGATGGATGGATGGATTTATGTTTGTTACTCTTTCACGTAAAAACTATTGAATGTATTTTAATGAAACTTTACAATAATATAGCTATATTATTGTAAAAAGTCTATGTGTTATTCTGTCGTATAAGCTTATCCATCAGAATAACACATAGGCTACAATTTATACCTATAACCGATATTATAGCGATAACCGACATCCACGCGGGCTGAGCCGCGGTCAAAAGCTAGTCGTATATAATAAGTACTTATTTCTAAAACAATTACGAAGATTTCAACAGAACAACAAAATTGACACCCATTGCAAAAATAGTGCGACCTCTATGCTATTCCTAACTCTCTAGCACAACACGTTGTGACTACCCCAGACACTTAATTTAGGTAGATTGAGTACGTCGACAATTGCAATTCACCAATTAATCGTCTCTACATGTGAATGGAGGCGTTGTGTCTGATTGGTAATCGAATTTGGTGTATTAGGGCGGTGGATGTGCTGTTTTGACAATAGTTCACTAGTAGCACAATATTATAATGACTGTGAGTACGTAGAGCAGTAGTAGAGATTGATTACAATTTTGTAAAGTTTTCACCGTCATCATTGCAGCGATGGGTGCATTCGAAACTTGCATTTTAGAGCCGAATGCGTTGCTATATTACCCCTTTTCTTGATTTGACTCATCTTAGCATTTAAGAGAAATACTGCTTATTATAACCAATGAGGAAATTATGCATCCTTGTTGACCTGAAGATGTATCAGCTGGAAGGTTAGGTTGATTCAGACCCCAAATATATTATTACCAGGACCCTAGATATCCTGAATAACAAATAAACACACATATTATCACCATCCAAACCATATCAAAATTCCTCCAAACACCCTGTATACTCAATTTGTACGTCTGCTCTCCAATCACTTAATTGATTCGACACATTTGGTCTTAATCTATTCATCACTACTCCCACTAACTTTGAGCCGTCGCGATAAGGTTCAAAATCGTTTATCAGCAAGGGTTCACACCCCATACGGAAAGTGGAAATCTATTAAAATGAAAGGGTGTGATTTGCAATGGTTATTTTATTAGCTTTATCGAGATTAAATATTTTGAGGGTAGTTTGATACTATTATACGCGAGCCCTTGGTACTTTATTGTATTTATTGTAAATTTCGAAGACCTCTGTTACACGACGACACGCAAACCTTGTCTACTTAAGAGTGTATCAAAATATTAAAAATATAATATTGTAGCACTGTGGATTAATTACAACAGAATAAAAATAATGTGGCACGGTTTCTGGATAAGGCGGGAATGAATTTTGAATTTGGAATTTGGAACGGGACGCTGAAACAACTTTATATTATTAAGCCCCCTCCCCCTTAATTTGCACCTCAGCAGCATTTGTGATATGTGCACAAATGCATACGTCACAAATGCTGCAGCGATGCACTACATTGCTACTTGACATCTCTTGTCAAGAAGCATTTTTCTTTGCAATTTGCAGTAAGTATGCGTAGTAAGTGCAGCTTGCAGCACTTTCAGAGAACAAATTCAGAGTGTATACCCCGGCATGTCGGCTGCAACCGATCGATTTTACGAAATTGTTCCCTTCCAAGCTTGACGGATCAGCAAGTAATTATTGAATATATATTTGTTCCAGACGGTAATTCATCACCTCTGCGCTGGTCTCCGCCATCTTCAGCAGCTTTGGTAGCTGTAGCACTCGCTCCACCAGCGCTCAGACCCTGGCTCCCAGACCCACCGACTAAGAAGTCCCACCACTTGGGTAAGACAGGTATCAGATCTTATCTTTCTCTTTTAGTGTTGGTGGCAAATAGTGGGGACCAAAATTAATGTCAGAAAGCTGACAGTTGGTAAAAATGAATACTATTTTTTTTTTACTGAAAGTATTAATTCCGAAGGTGACCGCATACGACAACTATACGGCTTCTCAATGGTTACCTTTGTGGAGGAACGAGGTGTGATGTTCCTCCAACACAAAGGGAGGATCCTCCGACCAGGCAAGGTGATCAGGCCTGGCGGGCCGCGGCCCAACGATTGTCGTTGGGATTTTGTATATGTATTGTACCAGCGCAGGAACTTCACTTTCGCGATGCAGGATTTGTATTATCGTAGTAGTTCTGTTTGATGTCGCTAGATGGCGCTGGGTACATGTGGTATCGCCACATCACTCCCCTCCAAGACCGGAGGTTGATTGCGATGAGTCAGCTGTCTTAGCTCTCTTGAGGAGCGTGCCAGTGCCAGTCTTGAGTATTTCCGTTACGTCGGATCTGGACGCCGCTTATTCCATTGGCGGAACAGTCATCCACGCTAGTCCCAGTGAGTCGGGACTACCGCTGGTCCCGAAGATGCGGGGCAAGTGCGGTGCTGCGGTGCTGCGGTCCTGCGTTGAATGCCCAGCGAGTTAGGGCTCGAAGCGTCGAGATGAAACCTCGGCGAGCCGCTAGTGAGGCGAGGCGAATCCTCGGTGAGTTGAGGTGAGTCCTCGGCAGTGACAGGGCGAATTCCTCGATATGGCGAGGTAGTCCCCCGTGTATTGGGGCGAAAATGGCTGAGTTACTACGTAGACGGGAGAGATGTCCTCTTCTTACGTGACCGTATGAACGTGTACTGTGTACCGTAGATGCAGGCGTGGCCGAAGGGTAACCAGGCTGTAGCAGTCGCTGCATGCTGTGGTATCCTTGTAAGGGCCGAAGGTGCTGGATGGCGAAGACTTGATTACCGCTCACGCGGAAGAAGTGAATGGGATGTGACGATGAGAATGCTGCTGATATTCTCAGCGAAGGTTACGTGATCAGATCACGTCGGGGTCACCTCTGTGGAGGAACGAGGTGTGATGTTCCTCCAACACAAAGGGAGGATCTTCCGACCAGGCAAGGTGATCACGCCTGGCGGGCCGCGGCCCAACGATTGTCGTTGGGATGTTGTACATGTATTGTACCAGCGCGGGAACTTCACTTTCGCGATGCAGGATTTGTATTATCGTAGTAGTTCTGCTTGATGTCGCTAGATGGCGCTGGGTACATGTGGTATCGCCACATCACTCCCCTCCAAGACCGGAGGTTGATTGCGATGAGTCAGCTGTCTTAGCTCTCTTGAGGAGCGTGCCACTGCCAGTCTTGAGTAGTTCCGTTTCGTCGGATCTGGACGCCGCTTATTCCATTAGTGGAACAGTCATCCTCGCTAGTCCCAGTGAGTCGGGACTACCGCTGGTCCCGAAGATGCGGGGCAAGTGCGGTGCTGCGGTGCTGCGGTCCTGCGTTGAATGCCCAGCGAGTTGGGGCTCGAAGCGTCGAGAAGAACCTCGGCGAGCCGCTAGTGAGGCGAGGCGAATCCTCGGTGAGTTGAGGTGAGTCCTCGGCAGTGACGGGGCGAATCCTCGATAAGGCGAGGTAGTCCCCCGTGTATTGGGGCGAAATGGCTCGAGTTACTACGTAGACGGGAGAGATGTCCTCTTCTTACGTGACCGTATGAACGTGTAGTGTGTGCCGTAGATGCAGGCGTGGCCGAAGGGTAACCAGGCTGCAGCGATCACTGCATGCTGTGGTAGCCTTGTAAGGGCCGAAGGTGCTGGATGGCGAAGACTTGATTACCGCTCATGCGGAAGAAGTGAATAGGATGTGACGATGAGAATGCTACTGATATGCTCAGCGAAGGTTACGTGATCAGATCACGTCGGGGTCACCACTGTGGAGGAACGAGGTGTGATGTTCCTCCAACACAAAGGGAGGATCCTCCGACCAGGCAAGGTGATCACGCCTGGCGGGCCGCGGCCCAACGATTGTCGTTGGGATTTTGTATATGTATTGTACCAGCGCAGGAACTTCACTTTCGCGATGCAGGATTTGTATTATCGTAGTAGTTCTGTTTGATGTCGCTAGATGGCGCTGGGTACATGTGGTATCGCCACATCTTTATTCGTGTTGAAGTTTAACAAGTATTGTATGTATCACAGTACGCTGTATATTCTGCTGCATGCATGTGCAGTTGTCGTATGCGGACGGCTTCGGAATCGTACCGTAAGTTCTTTAGACGACCCTCATTTTTAAATACTTTTAGAAATATAAGATTAAATAACTTGCCATCACCTTCATAGCGGTGACCAAGTTGCGTCCAAAGTTTGCACTTAGGAGGCCGTTGTTAGATTATTGTTCCAAAAGCTCCTCTTCCTGAAAAGTAAAGCCTACGTCAGTGACTCTCGCAGTTGGTATCGCAAATTTGGAAAGGTCTCATAGATTTGGTGGGGTACATATACCAAAAAAATTGACTTGCCCTAATAAAGCATATTCAAATAAGTTTCTAAAACGTAGTACTAAACAATAGCTATAAGTATAAGCAATCGTTTTCTGGGTGAAGCAGAAGGATGAAGCTAAATTGGTTTACGCGCCGACCCTTTTTCTTGCCCAAAATCTAAAGCTTATTTCATGGTAGGGTACAAATGTTTAATATTTGTTCCTCTCTCAGGTCTGATCTGCGTCGTATGCGGTGACACGAGCTCAGGGAAACACTACGGCATCCTCGCTTGCAACGGTTGCAGTGGGTTCTTCAAGCGATCTGTTAGAAGGAAACTTATATACAGGTGAGTTTTTCATAATTTTACGTCTTACTATTACTAGATTTCACGAAAATCTAATAAATTTCTTCATACTATTTAAATAAATCACAAAGTTACAGTAATATACGTTAAGATTCACAAGGCAATAGACAAATGAATTCATTGTAATACCAATCAATTAGCCCACTGCAGTCCACTGCTGGACATAGGCCTCTCCCAATGTCCGCCATTTCGTACGATCCTCCACCTTCCGCATCCAGTCCGTCCCAGCCACCTTTTTCAGGTCATCGGTCCATCTGGCCAGGGGGTGTCCTACCCTTCGTTTGCCTTCTCGCGGTCTCCACTCTAGGACTCGTCCGCTCCAACGGCCATCGGTCCTTCGACAGACGTGGCCAGCCCATTGCTACTTCAGCTAGCTTATTCTGCGAGCTATGTCGATAACTTTGGTTCTTTGTCGGATGACCTCGTTCCGAATTCTATATAATATTGCAAAAAAATAAATACTGTTACTAAATTAGCAACTGTCAGATACTTTTCACGCCCGCTTACAAGACCTGGGCTGGTAGGACAGGCAAAAACATGTGTGCGGTTGAAGAATCCCAAGTCTCAATGATTCAGGTCAGCTAAGAAATTTTCTTTCACATACGTTTGTAATATACGTACCCGGCATTTTGTTTATGTTCCAACTTCATTATTTTTACCATCTAGCATGTACATCTGTCTCGACCACTCATCAGTAAGAATTTTTTTATCGAACAAATTCTGCAGGTGCAAGGTATAACTGGTGATATAAAATTAGATCATTCAAATATTAGTGGTGTTTGAACAATTGCGTGGCTTAGTTAGCCGAACTGCAGTACTCACAATAAGTGAAACTTCGATTTCGTCATCTGTTTCTGTTATTTTGTTAATTTTTTTTTGTGGAACAGTTGTTCGAACTGGATCTTTAGAATACTTTGATTGCTCAATTCGTTTCATTTTTTATGGTTCCGTACCTCGAGACACTAGTCCACATATCTGTCTTATGTCATTTTCTTAGGAAACCGTGAAGAAATATAGTTCAAATTAAATTCACATGGCAATAACCTTCTAAATCAATGCATTCCGAACATTCGATCGGTTATCATATTTGGCCACTCGCAATGAACCTCTACTTATGCCAGAAGGAGAAAGACGTGAAGGTGTCGCAGCATCTTAAATTGTTGATACTTTAGTAAAATAAACAATTGTAATTAGTGGCATTATAAAAGAGTGGCCGGCCCGAAAAATACTTTGTAAATATATTTGATTTCATTATAAAAATAACCATTTGATTTCGATTGATATTCAATATTTATAAACCAAAATGAACTAAATCTATACTTTCAAACAATAGGCTACTAAAAGAGAAAGTCAAGTTACATCAAAAGCCTACAGGTCGCAATTGTGACACACATACGGCAGCGGATGTTGAACACCTAAGACAATAACGCGCAGTGTTTGGCGACGATGTATTACGGATAAATGTATAAATGAGTCAGGTGTTGACTAACCTGAATGAAGAATTGGAACGAATAACAAAAGATGAGTGTGAAAGTCATGGGGTGAAGTAATAATAATAGTGAATGAAAATTTGTAGCAATTAATGAAGTACTTACCGGAAGGCTGAGCAATACAATAATTAATCTCAGCAGGGACAAAATCCGAAAAATAAAAGGAAGGGCCAGTACTGCACAAAGTACACCTTGAGCAAGATTGGTGTCATGAAAGACGCAAAATGCAGATACTGCGGAGAGGGCGATGAAACGATGAAACGCATACTGTGCGAGTGCCACGCGCCTTAGGAAGACATCGTATGGATCTTCTCGGGAAGGGCTATCCATAACCAGAGGATTACAGGCATCTACCATTAAGAGGAATAGCTACCTTAATAGAGAGGCTTATCCCTCCTCAAACGTAGGGGCCAGGTTGGGGTTGACACAAAGGATTCAAGGGTCGATGTGTCCGCAATAGCTCCAAAGCACGCACAGATGACTTACCTGTGACCGAGATTTCGAGGGAAAGTCGGTAGGTTAGTAGTTAAGGAGTCGACCTTACATTCGAGAGGTCCCAGGTTCGAATCCTGGCAATTACACTACCGACGTGAACCCACTCCTAGCTCAAGCAATTTAGCTTAGTTGGAGGGGTTAGAGGGAATATTAGTAATTTTGATAGTAGATTTGATGCAAACTGTAATCCCGCCTCAGTAAGACATTCGAGACCTAAGTAAACCTCACCTTCCTATTGTCACATCTACTTGTTGATGGAAAACGCTCAGGCGTAGTTTTTTTTCTCAGGGTTTAGTTCAGACAGGCTTTAAATACAACCAGGATTCTTCGAATGAAAAAGGATTGCTTTCTAAAACCGATGTTGGTACAATCTAAGTAGCGTACAGTTACTTCAAATTTGGGTCTTGAAGATGGAATGTAATATATTCTAGACTATTTATTTATTATTAATGTTAATATAAAGCAGTACTAACAAAATGAAAGCAAACAAACTTGATCCATTAATCCACGGCATAAATTACAACGCGCAGGCATCATCTGGTGAATGATGCTTGTGACAATACAATAGACAGGGATGAAATATCGGAATCTGTTTAATCCACTACATTTGTGCACATGCGAGAATATGAGTAGTTACATGAATTATTTTTACTTAGTATACCCGCTGAATATGCCGTCGAGTCCAATCTTGAACAACAGGAGATGTTCTGACCAGCAGTTGAGGTTACCGAAGATCTTTATAGGGCTTCAAGTTCACCCTAAAATAAATTAGGAGTGTTTCTTCTAAAATATCTTTAACTACACATACAAAGGCATTAGCTACTTTTCCAAACTCGGACTTTTCTAGTCTAGTATAATGCAAGTATGTCTAGTAGTAGGTAAAATCGTAAGATTTTTATGTATTCTTCTACTGCTCCCTAGTATTTATCTTCATTATATGCTAACAACTCGAAGAATACCTATAACTTGGTAAGTGCCCATTACCCATATCAATACATACAAAAATCCAAATACTCCTATCTACCATAAGCTCGGTACTGCAGTATGCTGCCATATTTCACCCTGATTATAGCACCGTCTGATCTTACCAAACCAGCTATCAAGTATTATGTTCAAAAGGCAAAAATACCCGACATCGTTGGCTAAAATGACAATAGAGAAATAAGGGAGCCATGGGCACTTGAACCCACTTAATCCAACGCAGTAGAAAGCGCGATTGTAATTTTTGGTACATCTGTGGCCGCGGCTAAGGCTTAAATACAAGTAAAGGAGAGAGCGATTTTAATAGAATTTTCGTTTAAAATTATTATTTTGAACCAAAGCAAGATTAAACTTTTGTTGAAAAATCTTTTTTTTTCCATTAGAACAAAACAATACAATATCAATATTAATAGGACAAAAAACCACTAAGGTTTATACCTGTGCTATTAACATTTAACATAGGCACAGAATAGATAATAGTACTAGCGTATAGGTTCATTAAAGTTACATACATTATACTTATTCAACATTCGCTAATTGTGACAATTATAATTTTAAAAGTAAAGTAGTATCCGAAACAAACAAGAATATGAATTAATTTACATAAGTTATTAGCACAGTTTTGATTTTTCTTTGAGTACTTGAGTGGTACAGACAATTTAACATCTGTAATTCTATAAAAAATACAAATATTAAGAACCCTCATATTTAACTAATCAGATCATCGAATTATGTTAATACAATACGTGTACTGCTAGTAAAAATTAAAATGCCGATAGTGAAATATTGGCTTAAATAAATCATGTCAGAAAAAAAATCTTATGAGAGTATAATCATTATTTTAAATACTAAATTCTTCGCGTCGTTTATTTTAATATACAATCTAAGTATGTTAATCTTCGTACCGAAAATTCCTAACCTCGTTATCGCTATCGCTTCTAAAATAAGTCCGTACCTTTAAGTCGTCAATCGGGGGGCATTTAAATACAATGTAAATTTATTTTGTGTTTTTTATCCAAGCTGAATCTCGTTTCAATTATGTTAAATTACAGTTTTGATTTATAAATATTTTGTAGCCTTGCTTTAACTTTTATAACTTATATTTTCTTTTGTTTTCTTTCAACGCGTTCTTCCTTCTGCTGTTTTATTTGTAAAGCAGTTGGGTTAACCTTTTGACCGTCAGTCATGACCTCAAGCTTTTTAAGGTACATGTACGTTGTCTTAATATAAGACATTGTCGGTCTTTTTAAACTTACTCATCATTATCATCTTAGTGTTAAGTTTTAGATTCATAAGGCTTTCATCTCGGATTCGGGGGTTATCTTTCCGGCTTTTCCTTTTTCAGTTCACACGGTTTATAGCATACTTGGCAGTGAGACCATTGGCACGCATGTCATTTACCACTTTATGGGTCTCCCCTTTCAAGCCGGGCCATGCGCAGGTAGTCATCTCAAAACGTGAACTACCTCCAGGCTATCACATATACAGATACAGAGATATTTACTCGATATTTTAATTGAATAATTTTTAGACAACAATTAAGTAGCGGGTCTATAAGGCGATCTATTAGGCCTATCGTTTTACACGGCTGTAAGGCGTGACCGTGTCGAAGAAACAAAAGCAGGAGCTGTTTGTCACGGAGATGAAAATGCTTCGGTGGATGTGCGGAGTTACGCGTAAAGATCACGTGAGGAACTCTCGTATCCGCGGCAGCCTTCATGTTCGTGACATCGCAGATAAAATACAAGAGAGCTGCCTTCGCGGGTGCGGCCACATCTTACGTATGCGGCCCGTACATGGCGCACGTACGTGAGTATCAAATCCCTGGCCATTGCGCCTCCGCGAAGTCCAGGTTGATAGGGTAGGCCCAAGAATGCTGGCTTGACGTCGTGGAAGGGGACATGCGTGCAAATGGTCTCAATACCATGGACGCCCAAGATCGTGCGAAGTGGAGGAGGAAGAGTCTGAAGGTGAACCCCGAGCTCTGACGGCACCTTGGCCTTGGATGCTATCAGGATAATACGTCTTAAATAAGATGATGAACAATTAAGTTAGTAAAGAAACAAAACTGGCCGCAGAGTAAAAGAACAACACCCAGAACAATATTAAAGAACAAGAGATACTACGGTACCTTTAAAAGAAGCATAATAAGACTTTCCCAGAACTGAAAATCAAACACAGGACTTCAAGATCCCACTTACCCATACGTAGTTCAAACATAATATACTAACATCCTTAAAACCCCATAAAAAATATTTTAGATACTATTAAATCAGTTTAACATTTGGCTCCCTCCGTAAGTGGTGTTTCAATTAATTCGCCACCCGTCCTAAATGTCCTAATGTTATTAATATTGTGTGCGCACCCTTATGATAGATGGTCAAGTGCGACATGTGTACCGGCATTATGATTCGCTAATTGATTTTGTGATACATCTTTTTGTTATTTTTTGCTGTTTTAATGTTAGAGCTATTTAGTTAAGTAGAAGATATCTTTTACCTATACAGAGTTTTCATAAAAATCTAACATGTCTTCATTTTTACGATAAAACAAAAAGATTAGTAAAACTTACTTTCAAATTCATAACTTTAGTGAAGATCTACGTAACATTTATAAACAAAATCATAACTCTTAACCAATAGATTTTTATTCATAAATTTTATATCAAAAACCCAGCACCGCTCTTCCAACCATTCAAAAGCTTAAGTAGCGTGAAACAGGGTGTATCGCAGGGCGCTATTCTGGGTCCACTTCTCTCATCTATGTTAGAAGTGCAACAAATGTCAACGTAGTATAAGCCTATTACAGAACGGATTATCAGTAATGAAATATCTTTAATCTATATTAGTTTCTGCGGCAGCAGATTTTTGTTCGGTGTTAAGGCGGTGGGGTAGTGAAAGAAAAGACGGTGAAGGGCGATCAGTATAAACCTTTGTGCTATAAAAGAAAGTTGTTTAGCTTTTACAAAGAATTTTTAAGCCTATTAAACGTTTTTTTCGTTAACAAATAACATTTCGGAAACTTTTAATACGATGCTACATAATAAGTTTAGACAGTATATAGATAGAAACAATTTTATAAGTTATCAAAAAAGATAAAACAAGTAAAGTATATTATTTCAGTGTTAAATAACCAAGAGTGTGTGAGCCTCACCAAGGTCTTCAGGCTCCAAGCCAACCTCAGCTGGTATCTGATACACCTACCGACGAGGCTCCGTAAGAGGCTTGCTAATAACTGTCTTGGCTTATTAATCAATGATGGAAAAGCTGGAAAGTTGGAAAACGGACTCCGACCTCGACTCGTGAATTTCATTACTGTGACTGTTATAGCTAACAGTGTAGTGCAACCTTAAGTAACATTTTGATTGAGCAGTTTCTTCTGTTATATGGGAACAGGATTAGGTTCATTCACATTTGTATCGGTTTCACTATATTTAGGGAGATATTATAGAAAGTGAGAAAATATCTGACCATAAGTCTAGATTGTATCGTCAATCTTCTAACAATATATTTTATAACCATGTTACGAAATTCTAAATTATCATTAACGTAGAAAATGAATAATATTTATATTGTCCACAGATGTCAAGCTGGCACCGGCCGCTGCGTCGTTGACAAGGCACACCGTAACCAGTGCCAAGCGTGTCGACTGAAGAAATGTCTCACCATGGGAATGAACAAAGATGGTAAGTTTATAGAAACATTACTCTTACAATACTTGCTACTAGCTAGTACGCTGGTCACAACTTCAAACGGAACTTCAGTCCTCCCCCCCCCCCCCCCCAGGAAGAAAAGGATGTTGGAAGAGACTACATTTTGAAAACGGAGGACCAATTGATACAGTACAGTGCACTTTGGAAAAGGCCTATATCCAGCAGTGGACGGTAGCTCGCAAATTAATTGATTGAATGTTTTCATGTTCGCAATGCAATCAAACCAGATTAAAGCTACTAACAATACTCAATATCAACTCAAAACAAACCCTCTATTCCTAAAACAGTATTTACTGATTACACAAAAGCTATTTATGGTTCCCACGTTAAACAAACATGTCAAAACATTTCATACAACGGTTATAACAAATCTGTTGTACTGTCGCACGCATGCTACAAGTCAATTAGGCGAGAAGATATTAATATGGACAGATTGGACCGTCCCTTGGTGGTACAGATTTTATATCCTTTTCTACTTTATTTTTGTATAGCTAAGGTTGTATTTTTCGTGACACTAAACAATGTTGTGTAAACACTATGTTGTGGAAGTGATGGTTCAGTAAGGATATAGATTTTTAGATCATCCTGAGTAATTGATTTGATGCGTGAAATCAAACTGAAGATTTTTTAAAGTTGAATGGTAATGGAAAGATTAATGCAAAATCTAAAGGTTCATATTTCTAATACTTTTCAATGTTTGTGAAAATCTTAGAACTTAGAAAATTATGTTGTCTTTGTTTTAAATAGGACAGTATCTCAAATAAAGTTTCAAATTTCTTTGTCTCACCAATTAAAGACACAAATTAAGAAAATAAAGGCTTAAAAGTGCTTAAAACATCGTCATTATGTGCAAAGATAACGCCTAAATAATAGTCAATTCTTTAAAAAATCTCGTACCAGGCATTATACGGAAGGGGTTACTCCACAATGCATGCAACAGACAATCTTCTTCGACACGTGCCGACACGTGCTCACTCCGCCCAATATACAAATGACGGCTTAAAAAAACCATAAAAAGCTTAAACATTTATTTTGCAGACAAACCATGCATACGTTTGTTAGTTTAGCACTAGATTGGGTGCAGTCGAATGCGTCTGGTGTAATAATTTAAATGGTAGATCGTGTGCCATGGTCGGGAGAACTGATTTGTGAACTTTAAAGTAATGCTTCACTTTAAAAATAAATTGACTAGCTTTTAAACCTATGTGTTCAATATTTAAGTCATATATTGCGTTCTATAATGTTACGTTGATTTGTATATGCTTCAAAATCTCAAAAAGCTTTAAACCGATAGAGTTAAAGTTTTACCCATCTCAAATGTGATGTTTTACTTATTTTTCGCAACGACGGCGACGGTAAATGAGGCTGCAATCCAGTTTTAATAAGGCCCGTATTCTAGCTTGCCACTCAGCTGAATCTCGATTTTGACATATTTGACAGGTTGTCTGGCCAATTGTCTATACAATCTATACTCAGATAAAGCGATATTCAGCTGAGTGGCATTCTAGAATATGAGCTTTAGATTTTTGAAGTGAAAACTTCTTTAGCGGCGTTGGATGGGTGTAAAATGTTAAGCAAGCGTTAGGATTAGTTGACCTTTGAACCGTAACCGTCGACTGACGTCATACAAGATTAGGTAAAGACTATCTATTTTGCAATTTACCATAGATAGCGTCGTAGCCTGTCGTAGCTTAAACGGTAAGCACTTCGACTGTAAGTCCTTATAGTTTCAGATAGTATCGGGTTCAAACCACCTGGCTTTCTGAAACTTTTGGTGATTATTTTTTCTTTTTGTAATTTATTACTTTTTATGATATTTTTTTCTTTCTGTAATTTATTACTTTTTGTGTTTATTTTTTCTATTCATAATTTATTAATTTCTTCTGACAAAAAATTAGCAGAAAATAAGTGATAGGTTCTATGATTAGCGCTATATTATAGGTATGGTATGGTATGTTCTTTTTTATCTTTTTCTATGTATATAACGAAGAAAGAAAAAAAGAAAATGTTTTCACTTCTGCCGGCACTCCCAGAGTGCAACCCGTCTTTTTTTTACGAACTTATTCTCAGGCTAAGGTGGTACGTAGGCTGCACCTAATGAAAGGATGAATGGATGGATATATTTTTTAGCATAATCACTTTTGTATAAGCTCTTGATGAACTTTGGTATACGGACTAGGGATAGGACATGAACAAATTTTTGTAAGTAAATATCCTACGGTGTTGCTGGCAAATCTATGTGTGCTTTCCTTATTATTTTAGAACACAATTATTCACAGAAGATCATTATAAATCCATGAGTTTGTTAGAAATAGAATAATAATATGTTATTTATTCATCACCACACTAAAAAATTTAGACTCAATCATCATCTAAGGGTTAGTGCCAGTGGTTACCGGGGGTCTAACCTCGGAGTCCAGAATAGGAATTCCTTCTTTTATTCCTCCATTGCACGGTCACATAATAGTATGGCACGGTCTTGGGCATAATATAACTCATTGTCAGTGAGACTATGGGATGGAAACATTGCTTATTATACTTACTCCATCGCAAAAAAACCTTAGGCATCCATTACAGTGAGATCAGACTTAATATTGACACCTAAAATAAATTTGAGTGTTTTTTTTTACCACATATTATCTACTTTTAAAGCAAAACAACCAACATATAGCTTTGTTCATGTTTTATGTACCTAAGAACACTTGGGCAATAAATATACCTTTCATTTGAGACATGAGTCATTGAAATCCGTACGGTGTTTCTGAAGATATGCGGTAAAGAATATTACAAACATACATACATACAAACAAACTTCTTGGCAGTCGGGTAAAAATATTGCTAAGTTTACTTACCTCGGCAACTATTTCTTTTTAATAGAATATTGTTAACCGAAATTAGCCAAATTACTAATATTCCCTCTAACCCCTCCAACTAAGTTAAATTGCTTGTGCCAGCCGTGCCAGGAGTGGGTTCACGTCGGTAGTGTAATGGCCAGGATTCGAACCCGGGACCTCTCGATCGTAAGGCAGACTCCTTAACCACAAAGCTACCGACGATTTTATGTTAAGTATATCAACATCACAAACCCTTCTACTAAATTCGCACGTAACAGTAACCCCTGCTGTAAACTGAGCCCTGCGGCGACTGACTCCATTGTTGCTCCTAATTGTTACAACACAATGGATTGTCAATGCAGTTACTTTAGTTTACCCTATTTGTAGACGTTGGCATCATGTAATTTGTCAGTTAAATTTAATAAGAAAGTAAATTAACTTGAATGTTTTAATATCAAAGACAGGTATAAATTATGATCCTACTTGAAGCTCGTACTAACTAATCTATGGTAATTATATAAAGCATTCACAGTTCTTCTTCTTAAAAAAGGGCATTAGAAGGTTTTTCTACGGTTGGCAGCGCGAGTGTGATGCCCCTGGTGTTGCACACTTCCATAGGACACGGCAACCACTTTCCATCAGGTGGGCCGTGTGATTGTCTGCTACCTAAGTGGTATAAAAAATTGATATTTGTTTTTATTAATTCTACTGTATGAAGTAAAATTAATAAACATGCAAATTATATGAATACATTATTCTCTCCTATGAGGTATCTAAAATTTAAATCTTAATTAGCTAAAACATTTTCCTTAATTTTAGAACTACAATTTTTCAATGAAGTTTAAAAATAAATTAGTCCATTACGGATTTAAATTAGTTATATACAAGTGATTTACAACTAAATAACACCCAGCATTCGTTCACTCAGTGTTGTAACGCATTTTCACACGAACAAACCAAATTAATAACGCAAATATTTCACACAATGTAAATAATAAACCGCAGAACCGTTCACAGATCACGTAATGCCCTAAAGCTGAATCTAATAGACCACACCCACATTATAATGAGCGGTAGGTACATTGTAGAAGAGATAATTGAGCAAAAACTACAAAGCGGTCGCCCTCAGGCATTCACACTTACTGGTACATTCAAATGAGCACCCTTCGTTATAAAGTGGGATGTTTAACCGCGTGAAATCCACATTCAGCAACAATTAGGGCAGCTTTATGGTTTACTTTGAATAATATGACAATTATTTTATCATTCAGCGGATTCATTACTTTATATCGTCATTTTTTATATGAATAAGAAGACTGGAAAAACCTAAACGATGGTATTTTGTTGGATCATATTAATTAGTTACATATTTTTTGAGAAATACTGAGCAGTTGATATACTACAGGCTTTCTTTTCTTTTATTCTCAGATCATCACGGATTCTACTCGAGATACAGTTCGTATATTTACATAATTCATACACATTTTAAATATAAACTAAGAATCTCACCTGAGTGCTTGGCGATAGTACCAAACACTTCATTACTTCTCAGTAAATGAAACAATAAAATTAAACCAACACTCGTTAATTAAATCAAACTCATGGTACTTTGGAAGGCTTTTGACAAGGTGAACCTAGCACACCATCCGAAAATAATTAGATTGTCGCGCCGACATCTCAAAGCGTAACGAAATTACACTTTCCTTTTCATACCGAGGGTCCCAAAGACCAAAATAATTCAAAGCTTAAAGTGATAAAGGCGTTCCCGTCTGGCGTGCCGCAGGGCATAACGCAGGGCCCTCGTTACCTTTATCTTTTTGACACTTTCTTTTCCCGCCCAAATTGGATCACATTTTCATTGTTCGTTGTTCATGCGTTATGGTAATTTCAGTAATGGACGTTTCTGGTTTTTATTAAGTTGACTACGCTATTGACATTGTTTTGTTAATTTTGTTACTGTCGATTGGATAATTAAGCGTAAATATTTAATTTTATTTGAGGCAAAGCAAGGAAGCCAGTTGTTTATCAAGTTCTTTTACTATTAGTATTGCACCCATGATGACTTATATATATATATAGGTTATTGGATTATGTTTTGTGACTTTTTTGTGATATATGCCAAAAAGAACGCAAATTATTAGTATTGCCCTGTCTTCCCCGGATATATACTGGTCTCGGGAGTGACGGGAATAGATACGGAATATAAAATAAAGAGGTACAGTACAGCTACTGTGTCTCAGCCACCTTTTGTGTCTCCCATCGTAAAGCATTGAAACTTAACCTAATTGAACCATCTAAGTATACAAACAACTAAATACCTAAAATTGAAGTGTTTGTTTGCATTGATAAAATAACGGCTTATTAATACATTCATTATAGGTAAGTGTATGCACGATACTGAAAAGAAAATCATTTTTATACGGCTTTCTGTTTTACCTCCGAACTGACCAAGCTTAGTTTTGACAGCTGATTTTGTTAACTGAAACAAAACTACTTCATGGATAAAGGATTAGGTATATTAGCTTTCTGCGCAAAGAAATTCAAATCCATATAAGTCCACGCGGAGTAAGTCCCGGCCCTAGCTAGTATTTTATATTTAGGTACCTATACCTACCTATATATTTTATAGTAATGCTTGATGATGAAATATGTTGAATATTGTAGTGTTTTAGGGTTAGTGTTCATACCTTCACTGAAAATCAATGTAAACCTTTGAGAATACGGTAAGGCGAAACCAGTCAGGTGCTTAATAAATATCGTTTAAAAGTACATATGCATTATCAATATCTGTAGGTACAGTCGACAAAATCGATAGTATCCCACCTATACGTATAAAGCTGTAGGTATGTAAAGGTGGGATACTATCGATTTTGTCGACTGTATACATATCCTTAAATTATCACTCGAAAAAATAAATAAAATAAAACATTAAAAGCGAATTACGTAAAGCAGAAGAGAGTAGAAAGCAGAGAATTAAAGATTCATTTGTAAAATTAAATGGTAATGGCGGTGATTTTGTGTTTTAATCCCCGACTGTACCTACTCGGAACAATTGTAAGCTCGGACTTACGGTGTAATGTCGCTGTCATAAGTACTTATGCGGTAATTAGTTCTGGAATATGAACTTAAAACTTGGTATTGTTTGATGAAAATATTTATAGCAAGCGTATTAATTTAATGATAATAATGTAGAATGTGTTTACAATGATAAAAGATGGTTTATATTAAATGAAAGATTTACACTGTTGCCCAACATTCATGAAAAATTTAGATAAATAATTATGACTTTCTTCATTATATCATAACTTTAAAGAAATGCCTGAATGACTTTTGATGTATTGGGTATGGTTAGAATATTTAAATCAAGTTCAGCTGAAATAGGTAAACGTTTTGAAGAAAACAAATTTAAGCAGGACACCCATTCATGATTGCTCATTAAATCATTATAAATGGTCACGGTAACAACTTTCCATCAGGTGGGCGTGAGCTTGTTTGCCGCTAAAGTGTTTTAAAAAAATGGTATCGTCCATTACATACTTACACATAATTTAGAACCTTTACATCGCACCTTGATTACTCAACGTACCTACCTAATGGCACGTCATCCGCGCAGCCAAAGATTCTTGTAAATTTAACAAAAAAATCGCAAATGAATAACTAACTTATGTACTTCCAAAGCATTTGTGCACGTAACTGTACACAGACTCCAACATCGTACCCTAACACTTAACTGTTTATACCGTGAGTTAAATCTGCAGTAACAGACACTGATTAATGCGATTTTAATCCGCGCCTAAAACCCCCAAATCCAACCCTGTATTAATATTCAAACAGACTTATAAGGTCACAAGTCCTTTATATTATACCAACGAATTTAATCCTATTTACTGAGCTAGTAAGGTAGAAAATGTTTTGCTGCGCGATTATCGACTGTTTGCCTCGAATTTCTAACTTTTAAAGCGCGAGTCTAAATTCAAAAGGCCCAGGAGGGGCCATAAAACCGGCGTTGAATATTTTAAGCAAGGTAACACCGTTATTGAACTCTTCAATGCCCAAACTTAAGCGCTTACTTTAATTAATATATTTGGCGAAATAAACTGGTAATATTTGATCATATTACTTTTACAAAAACCATATTAAAGTAAAAAAAACTACTTTACTACTAAATTTACAGCTTTTCTCCCGCAGCACCGCCTGGATACAGTCAATATTTCAGAATGAAAGCTCCTGTATTTAAAGGTGGTGTACTTATTTCTTACCTATGTGTACTTATTTAAATTGACAATGAGTAATTTAAATTAATAATATAGTTACAATATATACAATAATTTAAAAAAGAGACTATGGTTAAAAGTTAAAATTTGACATGGAATTTCTCCGCATCGCACGCCTCTTGTGGTAGCGTTCCCAGAAAACTGGCAGCATTGTCACGTTGTATGGCAACGCTTAATCGCTCTTCCTAAGGCGCCCACTCACTAACAGTCCGCCATCAGTCCGCCTGCAGTTCCTGATCTGTCCGGCGGCAGTCCTAAGCCGATAGCGCCCACACACTAAAGCCATTTTGGCCTGCCGGCAATTCCCTGTTGTCAGTATTGCGACCACACACTAGCAGTTGTGAGTCGTCAGTTTTAGGTCGTACGATCGCCTGCCGGTAATGGTCTGATATCAGTTACATAGACTACGAAAAAGTGCAAGCGATTTTCGACATTTTCTTAATTACATGTTTTTTCGCATAAATGAATGCTGCTGGTCACGAATATAAGAAAAAAAACTATATTTGTGGTGATGTCAATAAGGTTGAAAATAGCTTGCATTACGTTTTTCTTATATAAGTACGTGCTAATCATTGTGAGAAATAGGTGTTAGCTATTTTGAATCTTATGGACTATGTGCATAAGAAATAAAGACGATTATGTACAAAAAATGAATGAAATCTTAGTAAAAAAATAGTAATGTAGGTACATGTCATCATAATGTTATTACTTCAGACAAAAGAATAAAATTAAATCACTGTTTTATTCTAAGTTTATTACGAAAAAAAGCTGACACGAAACGTTGATCGACAGGCCGCCGGCCGACATGTGCTCGTTCGCCCTGACGGCCTAGGACTGTCCGGCTTAGAACTGTCCGGAATCGTTCGGCAGCCACACACTATCGGAGCGTAGTAGTCGTCAGTCCAAAATCGTTAAGGAAACTGTTAGTGTGTGGGTTATTGCGATTAACTGACAGATTTATATCGTCCGGTAAACTGTTAGTGAGTGGGCGCCTTTAATTTGTTAAAAAAGAAACGACAAATTGGTAGATGCCATGTCCCATTGCCTATAATAATTCAATATATCTATATACACTCAATATTTAGTTAAATCTACAGTGTTATTAACCATACGAAATGTAAGTCACAAACAACTTTATTGCAGAATATTAACTACATAGCTTAAAATCCACCATAACTCGTTTCACCGAAGAAAATCGCTATGTAACAGACCGCAGCCTTACTGTTTGAAGCTAACACAAAAATATTCAAACAAAAGCGATCCTAACTGCTATAGAAATACAATTCAAATCTTTTCGGCATCAAATTCAAATCAATAACCATTATGTCACGAGTTTGACAGAAGTCGTTTATAGATGAAATAGCAATATCTGATATTGTGGGGGAGTAAGTGAGATGAAGATGTTTTTATTAGTTCGTTTCGGGTTAGGGTTATGTCGCACCTGATCCTTACGATTTTATTTTCCAATTATGATTGTATTGTTTGAATGTGTAGTGGATGCGTGTTGCATGCTCGTATATTTTATGAACATGTTGGGCTCATAAATCACAGAGTGCCATCTGCCTAATGGAGCATGGATTATAGACGTCAACTGAGCTGAGTTTCGTTCCTGTGACGTTTTGGCCACCTGATCTGTTGACAGCTTCTTACATTTTTGTAAATAACATGGTAAATAGGCATATTCATGCTGCTATATCCAAGGATATACATAAAATACTAGATCAGGATCGTATTTTACCGGAGGCAGGTTATCCAGCTCAGGCAGCTTTAGGTAAGTGTTCAATCAGGTTGGGCATTTGGTTAATAAAAACGGATTTCCTTCTCACCTTTTATAGCAAAGTCTAAAGCTGAAGGTCTTTGTTCAGTGCATCCTACCAGTAATGACTTACGGTGCCGAAATGTGGTCACTGAATGGTAGGGCCAGACGCGCAACGGGCTAAGAATCTCTAGGGTCGCTATCATTTTTAAATTTTCCAACACCTCTGTAGCTGAAATGGCAATTTGCAGACCATGTCTATTAAAGAACCAATGACCCAACGGACAAACGAGTCCTGGAGTAGAGACCGCGAGTCCACGAATGTACCTATGTATAAGCGCAGGTCCCATAGCGTTCTGGCTTTTCTTACCTGTCCCATAGTCTTCTTCAGATCTTCAGTGCAGATGACCTGAAAAAGGTGTCGGGTACGATAGCGGGCATCCAGCAATGCACTGCAATTGGCTAATTAATTTATATCATACCCCTGAAGGAGGTAGGGCAGAGGTGCTATATAGCACATAATCCATAAATATAACACTGTCTAACGGTTTCAATTTTGTAGTTTTTTTTAGGTGCAATATAATTAATAATATATTGTAAAATTGTAGCTATAACTTATCTACACGGAAATTGTGTCGGTCAATCTCTATCTCTAGATACTCTAATCTAAAACATTAGACAGCCTCTGGGGCGTGGCGGTAGTGAACGCGGCCGCCACGCAGGAGGCGCGGGTTCGATCCTCGCTCAGTGCAAATATTTGTATGCATGACTATGTATATTTGCATTGGTCTGGGTGTTTCTATGTATAATATGCATATATTTTACAAAAAAAAGTATTTAAGTATGTTTATCCGCATTCTAGATTCCATAACACAAGCTAGTTAAGCTATGCTTACCATGGGTCTAGATAGCGTTGTGTGAAATGTTGTGAAATATTTATTTATTTATCAAAATTGTAATTTTCTTTATAAGTGTACTGTGTACAGTCAGCCTCAAAAATCCATTAAAATACATTGAGTAGATTATAATGAAGGGCGCAGTGGGCCTTTGAAATTACGTAGGGGTAAATGAGTCGCTTAGGCGTTAAGGGGCAAGATTCAAATTCAAGGGTCCAGTGGGTCCAGACCTCATTAGGAGTGATGGGTAACATGTGGTAGCATGTTGTGTACTTGTATTATCTGTTGGAAATTCGTATATAGACAATAATTGACCCGCCCCGGCTGCACATGGGGAAACTTTTAAACTTTTTGAAAATCCAATATAGCCTATGTTACTCACGAAGAATGTAGCTTTCTAACGATGAAAGAATTTTCAAAATTGGCCCAGTGGTTTCTGAGCCTATTCATTACAAACAAACTTGCAAATCTTTCCTCTCTATACTATTAGTAGAGGACACCGATTCTGCTAATTGTCAACTACTGTCATGTCACAGGCACAGCAAAAAAAAATCCATTTAATTTTAGACTTTATCGGTTTACCATTGAAGTCTAAAATTAAATAACTTCTTGTAGAGTATTCAAAATGAAATGACTTCTTTTTTCATTTAATTACATATGGATTTTTAATTTGATAAAGTCTTAAATTTAATCACTTTTTTTTAAGTGTCAGTGGTTTTCGCACAACACAACGAAGCACCCTGAGACAAATGAGGAACTCAAAGAAGAAATTGCACGTCAAATTCGTCAAATCCAGCAGCCCTTACTGCAAAATGTACTGCAAAATTCCGTCAAAAGACTGCATACTTGCCAACAGACCAACGGTGGCCATTTAACCGATATTTTGTTTCATGTGTAAATGTCATCACTACCTCCATACATATGTAAAAAAAAATGCTAATAAAATATTAAATAAAAAATATTTTTTAATCTTTTAAATTCAAGTTCTTAATGAGACACCCTTTATTATCACCGTTTAAACCTTCCCTGGAAATCCACAAATATTTCAAGACTAAAATTAGCCACATCGGTTCAGCCGACTAACAGAATTGCAATTCATTTTATATAGGTACAAAGAAGAAGATTATATACTACAAAGGTAGCAAACAATCACGCTAGCTTTGTATTGAAACATCAACGAACTGTCCGTATTGTCCCTCGTGTGCGGGTTTGGTTCCTTTTCTCTCATTTTTGTATGCATAAAATATATCGGTTGTATTCTTCTTCTGCAACTTTGAGTTAATTCCAGTCCCATCCGAAGGTTTCAACTTTGAGTCCGGGGAACGACTGCCATAGATGTTCGTATGGCAACCGGGACCGACGGTTTAACGTGATCTCTGAGGGTCACCAGACCAATGTAAATACTCATATTTATGCATACAAATATTTGCACTGAGTCGGGATCGAACCCGCGCCTCCTGCGTTGCGGCCGCGTTGACTGCAGGCCAGCTCCGCCACGGAGGCTGTCATGAAATATATCTGTTGTACGTTTCTATGTATAATATCCAGATACCTTTACAAAAGAAAAGTGTTAAAGTAAGTGCATGTTTATCTGCTTTCTAGAACTTTTACAAGCTAATTAAGGTATGCATAGGTACTTTGGATCTGTATAAAACTGGGTAGTGTAGAATTATAGAATATGATATGCCCATCACCTACACTTGTTGCCATCGTACAGTATTATGCCAAAAAACAGACCTTTTATACCTAACCATTTGAAATTGGAACTCAAAGATAAATCAAAAATCACAAAAACCATTCATCTCTTTCACCCGTATAACCAACTATAGTATTCCTGTCTTGCTTACTCCTGACACCGGAAGTGAGATCTCAAAGATGGCTGCGGCCGGATGTGGGAGGGGCGATTTGATTTATAGTGTAGGTGTAGGGGGAACTATTGTGAGGGTGTGTGTGTGTCTGTGTGTGTTTGTGTGTGTGTGCGCACATTAATTCGTGTTCAAGTTTCAGTTTGTCAGGCGGGTAGTCAGGATTTAATTATATCTTCACGACTTAGTTGGGATGGGGTAGATAGGATGGGGTTAACACGATGAAGCGGCATTAGACTAGTTTATAATAAAGTTGGAATTGAGCCAGTGGTTAGTGCGACTGCTGTCTACTGATCTTCATGAGATCATAGGTTTGATTTCTGGGTAGTGCATTGTGTGTGTGCAAAGTGACGTATACGGCGTAGCTTAACACTTTTGAGAACTTACCATAATATAAATAGTCGGCTTCACATCGATCTTGATGAACAAAGTAAGCAATCAAAATTATCTTAATGCCTTAATCCCCCCCCCCCCCCCCCATCCACCCTCTTCCTGTTGACGCATTGTTCTGATATTTAGTACACTGGTACACACTTTTATTCCGGGTAATAATACAATTTACGACAATAAAATAGTTTAATTTGCTCAAAATACTTTACTTTTAAGATCATTTTGAGACTTTGTAGTTAAGATATTTCTGACGCTGACTGTACTTTAACTCTAGGTATAGATATCGTTGTGTCCCACTAGAATGATACAGAGCCATCCTTG
Source organism: Eilema caniola (assembly GCA_949126895.1). Lineage (NCBI taxonomy): Eukaryota > Metazoa > Arthropoda > Insecta > Lepidoptera > Erebidae > Eilema > Eilema caniola. The sequence continues at coordinate 4,441,392 of OX421460.1, read as the reverse complement.
CGTTGGTCCTGGTCACATCCTCATAGTCCGGTGTCCGCTTTCCAGCTTTAACTAAAGACTTAGAGCAATATAATAGGCATCCATAGTGAGAACATATCACCCGGTACGACCTCAAGTCAACTGCCCAAATCATGACTGACTTAACAATATACATTGCATAATAAATCTGTTTATGAATACATCTCTGGCTCTTCCTATAATTAAAAGCAAGAGTATTAAAAAAAGAAACCCCAGACGCATCCGCCGTCCGTAGCTACCTAGTGCATGTGAATTTCCCCCGTGAAAGGTGAGGTTGGTAATAAACTCAAACGATCCACCCACCGACGGGGGACAACGGTATCTGACACTTTTATTGGAATCTCTGGGAATCTCTCCCTATACTTGCATCCCTTTTTCATTTTTATTTATACGGTTTTAGATGGAACTTTTAAATTACTTTGACTTACACTTAGGGTTTGACGTTTATTAGTACAAACACCTTATTAATATTGTGCTTAAATTATACATGTGAATTTTTGTGAAGGTAGTTTAGAGGATGAGCGGATAAGTGGATTCGTCTGCGTGAAATAGGTCCGTCTCTCCGTTCCCATGGAACTACAGTGATAAAAACTTAGGATAAAAACAGTATAAAAATATGCTATATTTGAGTGTTACAAATTCAGTTCACTCATTCGGCCATTTAGCGTGAAACACTAACAAAAAAACAAACTTTCACATGCTTAAAGGATCATAATCGGCTATCGTGAACAAGACGCTTGCAAATGATTATTAGTGCCATTATTTAAATATCATTTTTATAAAGATATTGGTGTTTGGTTTTTGTATCAACTTATTTCGTTGAATAAGTAGTATTTTAAATAATTTCAAGGTTCAGCCTTTTGGTTATCCATTTTATAACTAGTTTTAGAGTTATAATGATGTTGTAGGTACCTATATATTTTAAACGTCAATAAAAAAAAACAATGTCGGTCTAGATTGAATAAAAATCTTTAACTTTGAATGTACCAGATGTACCAACTCACACACATAAGTAGACATTGCCCATACCTAGGAATATCATAGCTGTTAGACTGTAGGTATACTTATATCTACCTAGCCTTTCGTGTGTACCACGAGCCCTCAATCATAATATTGTTCCTCACATTTGATTGAGTGGGACAATATCGATCTGGATTCTAAAGAGACAAGCACCATTATGTATTTCTTTTTAGAAGACACAATGTGATTTTTCCGATGCTTCATTGTAGCATGATATAAATGACTTTTTAGAAATAGAGAAACGCTGTTGGTTTATTGATTGATAGGTAAACGGTAATGCATCTATAAATAGTTGCCTTTTTACATGCAGGCAGTAGGCAGTATCCAGTGTAATTAATTTTAACCGACTTCACGAAAAATATCGTACCTACGTTAATTCGATCGGAAGTTTGAATTTCGAAAAGTATGAATGTTTTATGAATTTTGCCACATTATAATAATATGTTGGTTATGTCACTCTTCAATTAAATTTAAATCAATAATTTTGTTGTGCATACTTACCTACTCCTAAGAAACTGAACTAGGTACTGGGAGATAGATACCTGCCTGTATCTCTTAATTTTTGCCGGAAAACATATATTTCTTTTAAATTTGTTTATTGTTAAGATAAACTAAAACTGCAATGAAATTAAAACATAAAAATAGATACAATACAGAAGACCAATTATAAAAGTTTTAACTAGTAAAAGTCACATAAAGATTTAGATCTAGTCTACAAATTACAAGCATGATCATCGACCACATTAGCGTTCAATATAGACAGGTAGCAACTTTTAAGACAGTAATTTTAAATGTTTAACACTTAGTCTAACGCCTGCCAAATATAGTTTAGCAACGTTTGGTGTGCTTGCTATTGACATTATAATTGCTAATTTGGCTATGTATGTATCACAGCCAACTAGCCTAATCAGTTCTTCAATTAATAGCCTAGCTGTTAACTAAACGGCGCCATTCAATAAAAGGCCTGAGTTATATTCAGCCGTAACGTTTCCTCCTGCGTAGCGGCCGCGCTCACTACCGCAACGCCATAAAGGCGGAGAGGTTTCAATATGCTTATTTAAATGTTCTAAACTAAAACATATTACTATATACTTAAACAACTCTTCCGCAGCAGTCCAAAACGAGCGACAGCCACGCAACACAGCCACCATCAGACCCGAGACGCTGAGAGACATGGACCAAGAGAGAGCTTTGAGAGAAGCAGCCGTTGCCGTCGGAGTTTTTGGGTAAGTTCAATTTATATTTGAAATGACTTTAATTTGTTAAACAACAGTTGCGAATATTGACTTGATTACGATCGGGTGCCAGTAATATTGCTTTCTCAAAGAGAAACAGACCTAATTAGGTACACCAAGTAGGACCCACAGGTACACCATGAACACTATACAGACTAAATAGTACAGTGAATTCTCTGTCAGTCGTTTTATTTCAACCATCATGCATCGATCGATATTAACTAGACGAACAGGAAAGTTCTAGGACAGTTCCTGACTTATTTTGATGAAAACAAATAGTTTCATGATAAACAGTTCGGGTTTACTAAGGGACGTTCGACTACTGATACTGTTAAAGAATTGTTAAATTGTATTTACGAGGCCTGGGAGGATAAGCATGATGCATTAGGTGTCTTCTGTGATCTATCCAAGGCTTTCGATTGCGTCCACCGTGACACATTAATCAGGAAATTGGAACATTATGGAATCTCTCAAGCTTCTGACTTCATATTTGAACAATATAATTCAGAGTGTTGATATTTACGGTACACGTTCAGTGGGAACAGTGGTTTCGATGGGCTTTCCTCGGGGTTAGTTATTTGGACCATTTTTATTCATGAAAATATAAGTGTTGAACCTTGTGGAATCAATAGTGTTCTTAGGCCAAAATGCCAAAATACAGTGGGGATCGCATATCGAAAAAAAGCCGATAGACAAGGTTCGGCTTCTTACGCTGTAAAAAAGATTTAGAATTTAATAGACGTGGATACGGCTAGAACAGTTTATTTAAGTTATTTTTATAGTATTTTGAGCTACGAAATTCTCCTTCGGGGTAATACCGCGGCTTTTAATACATTTATTATTGATTTAGAAAGGATTTTTTTAAATTTGTCCAGGCGAGTCGTGTGCTCGCGACCTTTTCCCTTACAGGCGGACTGCTCTGACGACTGAGCTACCAGACCACTAATCCTAATGTCACCTTATATCCGTCTTTGAGGCGACGGTGGAGTCCTCTGCCGATATTCTTACGAACTATCGGAACCAATGAATGATTTTTCAATCAGTTTTAAACATTGATTTTTGACTATACCAAATAATTGGATAATTTTTTTAAGCATTTTGTATACTAAATTTCATGCGCTTGGACCGATTAAAAAAATATCATCTAAATCGTTTTGAAGCGGACTGTGCGAGCTATTTATAATTTGGGCCCACGAGTCTCCCTCCGAGAAATTTTTAAAGAAATAGACATTCTAACTACTTATATTTTCGAGAATCTATATATAATATAACCTAATGTATGTAAGAAAAATATTTCAAAATTTTCAAGAGTTGGCGAGAGGCATAATATACAATACCAGACATAAGAACAATCTTGTAGTTTATGATAGTAGACTCCCGAAAAAAAGTAGGATTTACCTGTAGATTGTATGTATGTAGATGTATGTAGATTGTATGTAGATGTAGATGTAATTTAGACTAAACAGTGCCAAAAAGGCTATTATAAAATCCAAGAATATTTAGATGACAAACAAGCTTGGAAATGAGCTGTTCGCTTAACTATGGTACTCAAGCAAACTATTGCGACACCAGGGATTCACACTCGTGCTGACAACCCTGTTAAGACAGAGAGTTTCTGTGCCGTCCGTGTAGAAGACAAAGCAGGACTAGCCTTTGGTCATCCCACTGACAGCACAAAAACTCTCCAGAGAGCTCTGGCTACCTTACTCACTGCCGGGAACACAACACGAGGTTATTATGTCCGCGGTATTCTGTAGAGTGGAGTACTTTCCCAGTCAGTACTGCTGAATTGGACGGAAATACCGTCATGTCCTACCTCCTACAAAAGTAAACTAAGCCAATGTTTGTAAATTGACCAAAAAAAAAAGTTTCGTGCCGTAGTCTTCTCAGGTCGAGGCTGCGTTTCGTACCGGGGTGGTCCATTTGCTAACCTAGTCTATGATCGTTTTGTAAATGCCGTTTTAATGTCTATAAAGAATAAACGCTTTTTGACTTTAACTAGAAATGAAAACACAATGAACAAATGTTTTCAATGTGAAGAGTACCCAGTGTGATAAAATCGGCTTACTTCACTTTTGTACATACAGCGTCATAGGTATATGCGAAAAATTATATCTGTGCTACAAAAATAAAAAAATACCCACCTACTAAAACCTAACACATATAACACACAGCGACAAAGTACCTACATCTCGCTTAACAAAGAAACCTCACACAACGCACATAGAATTTCCAAGAGACAAGTCAAAGACTCAATGCAGGACTCACTCGCTCGTTCTGCCGACTGCCGAGTGCCGAGTCAACGGGTAGGTACCAGTACTAATGTATTTGTATACTCTGCTTGTCTCTTTGAACGTATGGTACGTACGGGACATCCGCTATGAAGTACGTGATAGGAAGAATGAAATAACTCAACGTACAGAATGAACGAAATAAAAAATCTTTAACACCAGCGATGGTAGAAAGAAGTTTTTGTTCAACTTAAATGAGGGACCGATACAAAAGAGTAGGTATACTTAAGATATTTCTATACAAAAGATATAGGTAGGCACTTCGGCCCGTATTCCAGAATAGTGCACGTCAATTTGACTTCACCTCGCCTATGGTAAGCTGAAGGGAAAGTCTCAGGAAAGGGGGTCACTATTACATACACGATGGTGGCACTTAGCCTGACGGCTCATTAAAAGAGGATTGTCGTCGCAGCACCGCGTGTGATTGGTGTTCAGCCATTTTATTAAACGGCTAGGCAAATTGCTTGGATCAATGACGTTTAATTACTTAGGTATTTAATTAAACAGTTAGAAAAATGACTTATTTCTGTACCTAGGGTCACTGGGTCCCCACTACGAACAAATTTTATTAGTGACTAATAAAATATTCTAGATGGCGTTATGTGTATCAATTTAACATAAAATTCTAAATGAACAAGAATTGAATACTATAAATATTATTTTCTCATAAAACTTTAATATTTGTTCCTCATAAACATATAATAATGAACTTTGAAACCTTATTTCGACAATTTGTTATAATTATGCAGCGCCCTTCCCGTCTTTTATCGGTACTATAATGATACTGCCGATACTGTGCACTACGTTACACACAATAGATGGCGTGTTATTCAATTCTCTATATTTTCACGGCTGTTACTCAAACAAAAAACATATCGAACGAGATTTACTGCAATTAACAATTGATTAGTTTCTTTTTTAATTATTTTAGGAGTATGATTAAAACTAACAATTTAAAAGTTACTTCTGTTCTGTATTTTTTTAACGTTTATTGTTGAAGAAAACCGCTGTTTTTATAATCTACGAAATTTCGTAGGTATCGCCCTTTGTTCCGAACATACAACGCCGCCAACTTCAGTGTTAGGGTTGTCACTTTGTCAATGAAAATTAAACAATCCTATAAAACGTTTAGAATGCTTATTTATTTTTAACCCCCCACGCGAAAAGAATAAGTCATTATAATATTATTTGTTTAAAATTAAAAAATTATAAAAACTCTCCCCAGTGTTCTAGGGTACATATTTGTTCATGTTAGTTCACATATTAGTACTTGGGTGAACAAAAGCAAAACGTTGGATTTTTGGCGCCAAAATGTATTTTGTTATTTTTTTTCGCTCTAAGTTATCAATAAGGTTATTAAAATAAGGGAAAATTAGAAGGCACTTGCATAATACCTTCTGAGGGTGTCAAAACAGGGACAGCATTTTATGGATTGCACCCCAGTTTACCATTAAGCGGGGAGCAGTCAATTTGAAATATTTAAAGCAATTTAAACAAATTAAGAAAAATAACGCTCCTGTGGCGCGCGCCTTGTGTAGGTAATACTAGGTTAGGTAGGTAGTACTAGATAGGTAGGTAGTACCTGCTTCTTACCTATTAGAAATAACAAGGGCTTTTAAACATGCTGAGTACGGATTTGAAAAAAAAAATGGATTTGAAAAAAAAAATTGGAATATTTCTCGCATATTTCTACTGAAATAATAACGGTAGGTACCTACTTTCTGCCTCATTTTTTAAAGACTACCTATCTACTGGGGTACTTTCTGAGTTGGTGTAGTGTAAATAATGAATTTATATAATTTTGCCACAGGCATTTTTCCAGTTTCCACTGGAGTTAGAACTCTTAAAATTACTTTTTCAATCGGTAAGTACCGGGTTTTGGAGCTTAGACCCCCGGTGGCCGACGCCCGACTGAGAATCCGTATCCAAATTAGTATTCTTTCTACTTTTGCACAACCCTGGGTGACCGTTCTTAACATTTGAAGTTATAAGCGATATTAGCCAGGTCGGTGGGTCGGATGGGTGACCGTGAAAATAACAAGAAGGTAGGTAGGTATCTACGTAATACCTTTTACTTAAACGGCTTTATTAATTGAAAGTATGACATCTCAGGCAGGTATATTGTCGTCTGAAAAGACACACGCCTTCCTACTTACCTACCTACCTATCAAATTTAATATCAGATCAATTACTCAACAGGAATAGGGTAACATTTATACCTAAGTACATAAAGCGAACTTAATAAAATGTATCTACATCAAGGTAGTCAGTAGTAGTAGTACCTACCGCACATACAACGACACACGGCGACGAGCCGATATACGAGCGAGGATGATATACCTACCTATAACGAGCTCCTATGAGACGACTTTCTCGCTTCTACACCAATATCGCAAATGCGAAATGGCAATCGTTAAAGAAAGTTGGAGCCCTTCGAAGACCGATGTCAAATCTCTCATAGGATTGGTGACTTGGTGACCATTCCTCAATTAAAGAATTTTTGTTGAAAGATTCCATTAGCTCCATTAGCTCTTCTACTGTCCTAACAGTAGGGGTAGGACCCGTAGGTCAGACGGTAGTCGGTCAGGTAAAATTTAAGGAGTCCGAGTCATTTTGAGTTATTCGTACACCCCCACTGATAAACGGATGGGACTCTAGTGCAAGCTTTCTTCTTGAGGATAGTAGGTCAAACGGCAGTCGCTAATGTAAAAGTCAAGGGGCTGAGTCATTTTGAGCTATTCGTACCACCCACTGATTAACGGATGCGAGTCTGGTGCAAGCTTTCTTCTTGAGGATAGTAGGTCAAACGGCAGTCGCTAATGTAAAAGTCAAGGGGCTGAGTCATTTTGAGCTATTCGTACCACCCACTGATTAACGGATACGAGTCTGGTGCAATTTTGCTTCTTGAGGATAGTAGGTCAAACGGCAGTCGCTCATGTAAAAGTCAAGGGGCTGAGGAATTTTGAGCTATTCGTACACCCACTGATTAATGGATGCGACTGTAGTGCAATTTTGCTTCTTGAGGATAGTAGGTCAAACGGCAGTCGCTCATGTAAAAGTCAAGGGGCTGAGTCATTTTGAGCTATTCGTACCACCCACTGATTAATGGATGCGACTGTAGTGCAATTTTGCTTCTTGAGGATAGTAGGTCAAACGGCAGTCGCTCATGTAAAAGTCAAGGGACTGAGGAATTTTGAGCTATTCGTACACCCACTGATTAATGCATGCGACTCTAATGCAAATTTTCTTCTTGAGCATAGTAGGTCAAACGGCAGTCGCTCATGTAAAAGTCAAGGGGCTGAGTCATTTTGAGCTATTCGTACCACCCACTGATTAACGGATGCGAGTCTGGCACATTTTGCTTCTTGAGGATAGTAGGTCAAACGGCAGTCGCTCATGTAAAAGTCAAGGAGCTGAGTCATTTTGAGCTATTCGTACCACCCACTGATTAACGGATGCGAGTCTGGTGCAATTTTGCTTCTTGAGGATAGTAGGTCAAACGGCAGTCGCTCATGTAAAAGTCAAGGGGCTGAGTCATTTTGAGCTATTCGTACCACCCACTGATTAATGGATGCGACTCTGACGCAAGTTTTCTTCTTGAGGATAGTAGGTCAAACGACAGTCGCTCATGTAAAAGTCAAGGGGCTGAGTCATTTTGAGCTATTCGTACCACCCACTGATTAAGGGATGCGACTGTAGTGCAATTTTGCTTCTTGAGGATAGTAGGTCAAACGGCAGTCGCTCATGTAAAAGTCAAAGGGGCTGAGTCATTTTGAGCTATTCGTACCACCCACTGATTAATGGATGCGACTCTAGTGCAATTTTGCTTCTTGAGGATAGTAGGTCAAACGGCAGTCGCTCATGTAAAAGTCAAGGGGCTGAGGAATTTTGAGCTATTCGTACACCCACTGATTAATGGATGCGACTGTAGTGCAATTTTTTTTTCTTGAGGATAGTAGGTCAAACGGCAGTCGCTCATGTAAAAGTCAAGGGGCTGAGTCATTTTGAGCTATTCGTACCACCCACTGATTAATGGATGCGACTGTAGTGCAATTTTGCTTCTTGAGGATAGTAGGTCAAACGGCAGTCGCTCATGTAAAAGTCAAAGGGGCTGAGTCATTTTGAGCTATTCGTACCACCCACTGATTAATGGATGCGACTCTAGTGCAATTTTGCTTCTTGAGGATAGTAGGTCAAACGGCAGTCGCTCATGTTAAAGTCAAGGGGCTGAGTCATTTTGAGCTATTCGTACCACCCACTGATTAATGGATGCGACTGTCGTGCAATTTTGCTTCTTGAGGATAGTAGGTCAAACGGCAGTCGCTCATGTAAAAGTCAAGGGGCTGAGGCACTTTGTTTTGAGCCGTTCGTCGTGCCGGAACAAAATGGCGAGAGTAGGAACCTAGTCATATTTATTCGTGTATATAGGTGCATAGATACCTACATACGATATTTACATATTCTTGTCCCATTCTAGGTATGCCGACGTCCCACGTCGTTCATAAGTACATATGTAAGGCGGGATTGCTTATGTCGTACTCGACATATACGCGGTGCATCCGCGACGGCTTAGTCGGTTCGAGTTCGAGTCCGACATGTCCACCGACCACCGCGCCGTGCCGCCGCGCCAGCCGCCGGTGATAACAGTTATGTTGAACTCGACTGGATATACCTAGTCTGGCATGAGGTGTGCGTTTTTAATCGGTTCGAGTTCAACATAACCACCAAAAATGACACAAAATTCGTACTCAGCACACCTACTCAAAACAAGTTAGACCATACCCGTATTGCAATATTGTATAAATTGGACTTTGATTAACATCTAATTCATACTCAGCATACAAGAAATGTGAAGTACCCGATTGCAAGTTTGAAGATGCGATCTATATTATTTTACCTCTTTAGTAATTTATATTATTACTAGCTATTGCCCGCGGCTCCGCCAGCGTGGATGTCCGTTATCGCGGACTGGGGTATGTAAAATAAATAGTAGCCAATTCTTAGACTTCGGTCGAGCCGTTTCGGAGGAGTATGGGAACGAACATTGTGACACGAGAATATTAGATTAATTATTTATACTTCTTGACAAACTATAGCACACCACCATCTAGAAGCTATTACTGCGAAATGTAGACTGAACCTCGGGATATTTCGTTGACATCTAGTGGTGAAAAATAATATTTAAAAATAATGCGCAAAGTAGCCCAAGTTATGGTGGTCTAATTTTTTTGTAAGGAATGGGGTATCTATACTTTAGTATTATGTTATCTGTGCCCATATTTCAATTTTCTACCTACAGCGCGGCGGCCATATTTGAGGCCAAAAATGACGTCAAATTCGAACTCAGCATACTCGATAACTCATTAAACCACACCCATATTGTAATTTATCTAGGACACCGCGGCAGCTATATTGGATCCCAAAAATGACATCAAATTCACACTCAGCACACTCGAAAACCTATTAAACCATACCCATGTTGCAATTTTCTACCGACAGCGCGGCGGCCATATTGGAGGCCAAAACTGACGTCAAATTCGAACTCAGCATACTCGAAAACCCATAAGACCATATCCATATTGCAATTTAGCTAGGACACCGTGGCAGCCATATTGAATTCCAAAAATGACATCAAATTCACACTCAGCATACTCAAAAACCTATTAAACCATACCCATATTGCAATTTTCTACCTACAGCGCGGCGGCCATATTGGAGGCCAAAACTGACGTCAAATTCGAACTCAGCATACTCGAAAACCCATTAGACCATACCCATATTGCAATTTAGTTAGGAAACCGTGGCGGCCATATTGGATTCCAAAAATGACATCAAATTCACACTCAGCATACTCAAAAACCTATTAAACCATACCCATATTGCAATTTTCTATCTACAGCGCGGCGGCCATATTGGAGGCCAAAACTGACGTCAAATTCGAACTCAGCATACTCGAAAACCCATAAAACCATACCCATATTGCAATTTAGCTAGGACACCGTGGTGGCCATTATGGATTCCAAAAATGACATCTAATTCGTTATCAACACACTCAAGAACCCTCTTATCTGGCAAACGAGGGTATTGCCCTTTTTTCTTGCGAAGATCCGCTGTGGAAAAAGCCCGATTGCGAGTTTGGAGATGCGGTCTATACTAACATCATTCACAGTCAATCTTCTTAAATAAATAGTAGTAATATTGTGCCTACCTATGTTTATTTATATTGTCATTTATGTATGACACTTCTTATCGTTGAAAATATAGTACACCACCATCTAGCAGCTACTACTGTAAAACGTAAGCTGAACCTCGGGCTATATTGTTGACATCTAGTGGCGAATATTAATATTTAAATTTAGCCCGTAAAATTGCCCGAGTTATGATGGCCTCATTTTTTTGTATGGGATGAGGTATCTGTACTTTAGTATTATGTTATCTGTGCTAGGGTTATAATAGTAGATTGTTCAACAAGGGACTAAAGCAAGCCATAATGACACGAGATGTTTTAGCCACCCGAGCGAAGTCAAAGTCATTATGGTTGTTTAGTCCCACGTTAAACACTCTACTTTTCACTTTGAATGCAAGGAAAAAAAGCGACGTTTTATACAAAATTATAATATTTAAAAAAAAGAAATAGGCAAATATCTTTTTCAACCTAAATATTATAATTTATCATATCGATAACGGGGTAAAGCCTCCGTGGCGTGGCGGAAGTGAACGCGGTCGCTACGCAGGAGGCGCGGGTTCGATCCCCGCTCAGTGCAAACATTTGTTTGCATTGGTCTGGGTGTTTCTATGTATAATATGTATGCATTTACAAAAAAATATATCTAAGAATGTTTATCCGTATTCTAGATTCCATAATACAAGGTAGTAAAGCTATGCTTACCATGGATCTAGATAGCGTTGTGTGAAATGTTGTGGAATATTTATTTATTTTTACTTATTTATAATAACAAAGTTTCTAAGTTGCACAATTAATTTGGTGTTAGTAATTGGTGATTACAACGCAAGCTTATTACGAATAATCTATTCAAAATTCAAATTGCAAGGAAATTTGTCCCGCGGTTTTTTTTGTTATGTGACGTACGGTTTATATGCTTGCATATATATTTAGCCAACAGATTCATTCTTGAAAAATAATTTAAAACTAATTGGAAATGGATAATATAAAATGAACTTATCCTTAATACTTACATTATAATTAATTAAATTAATATCATTAATCGTGGTTCACGAAATTAAATGGGATTATTTGATTTTTTCAAATGTCATTTTGAGGTTATTTCTATACACAATCACTAAAAAGGTGATAATCCTCCCATTCACAAACACCGTGATTGGCTGTTTAGGAGTTATCAAAGTAAATTAAAAAAAATTACTTTAGTCCCTAGGGATTAATAAGGAACTTTAATCCCGATATGCAGGGACTAAAGTAAAATTTTAAGAGCATGAGAAGTGAAAAAAAAAATAACCTAACCAACCTAACCTAACCAAGTCGGATTGCGCAGCTATGACAATAAACCTATCGCTAATTTTCTATGAATACACCTCTGTCTAACCCCTAGGGGATTTACAGGTGTAAGTACATGTATGTATGTGTGGCGTGCCTGAAACGGTGCGTTTGTGGCGCGCCTTATGGTGACATTGACAATGACAGGGGCTGTCAACACTCAACCAGTAGACATATAGACAGAATTGTTGTATTGCTGCGCGGACTGAATTGTATAAGTTTTACATTAAACATCGTGTGCAACCTTCGAACAAACGAGTTTCATTGTACCGGCCTGGTTGGAGGAGGCCGAAAGGTAGCGGCGCTACCACCTCCACATATGTATGTAATTTTCTATCTCATTTTGAGGTAGTGACCCATCTAACGATTGGCCTAAGCATTAGGTGTAATAAACGAAACGGCTGAATATCATTCAGGCAGTTAATTAAATGGCGCCGTTTAGTTAACTGCCTAGGCAGTTAATCGGACGATTGATTAAGCTAGTTAGCGGCGACATATACATCGAAGCATTCGAAGTGTCTCTGCATGAACACGATGCGACACTAATTATCGTGTCTCAATAAATTTTGCAATCAGAGACACTCGTGTTCATACAGAGACACTTCGATGTATACACTGAGTGTACCGTGTTTAGTGTCTAAACGTACCATTATACTAATATCTTCAATGATTTCGATTGCCTTTTGAAAATGTGTACGAAACATATTGGTACGTCGTAATACACCGCTGCGTTTATATCTCTGCGGGGGAGGTAGCAATGAACGCCACCCTTGATGTATGTACATACAAAATAAATAGGATAGAAGGTGACGACTACGTAGGTACATCGATCGAAAACAAACTCGTCGAAGAGCGGTTATTTGCGACCACAGAACTACTAGTAGTTTTGTGCATGTGATCGTTACGTTAATCTGCTTGGCAACGAGTTTCAATCATGGTCGTGATTATTCGTTGGATTGGAATGTAGTATGGCATAGGTAGTAGGTACGCTAAACCAACTAAATGTGCTACAGACAGCTACATTGAACGCGTGTGTTCATGTTTGAGGATAGTGGTATTCTTGAGAGCCTTGTATTAATGAAAACAGCAGTCATTTAAGCATTTAACTTAATCATTTTAAACTACCTACGCTGTTAAAACTATTATACGCCACACGCCACCGTCAACCCACTCAAACTACACTTATGCACTTATGTATACGTCTAATTTATCTAATATCACATCTGAAATAGCCTTATTTCTATTAGTATCGACTGAGTCTAATAATACATAGTGACGTCATCGCGCCAGTCCACCGAACCGTGACGATCAAGCCTCACGTATGATCAAAGGTTGGATGGCGGCTGGTCAAGTTGCCTGATGTTCAGCTCGGGGTGAATGGCTTTGAACGGACGCTGTCGTGAGGGAACTTGGGCGTGATTTTACAGTCAAATGGACACGGCGAGATCGATGGTCGTGTAGAAAAAATGAGGAGCTCGAGAATAAAGTATAAAAATATTATATCTCTGTATAATTATGATGCTTTTATGAGGGAGAAATTATTTATTTTATTTTATTTATTTTTTATTTTGCTTTATTTGGAAAACAAACAGTTTTACAATTCTCATTCATTGGTGCCTTAAATTATAACTGAAAACCATTTATTAGTTTTCGCATCTTATAACTAGGATAACAAACAATACCTGTCCCGTTCGCTCAATTAAATACTTGATATAATGCAAAGGATAGCGGTTGTAAGCATATGTAAAAGTAGATACAAGAATATGTAAGTATGTACTTATGTAACAATGTATCGGAGGCAGGGAAGCAACTTAACAATTTTCAATTCACAAAGAAAAACAATAGTGAGGGAGTAGAATAATTAGATTAAAATTAAATAATTAAGTTGAGCTCGATAGCTGAGTCGTCACGCCGAACCAATCGTTTGATAGCGTATTTCTTATTTTGTATGGCGGAGTGTTAAACATATCAAAATCGGGTAAATCAATGTTGTTTATATATTTTGAGGCTCTGTTGAAGAAGGAGTTTTGCCTATAGTTAGTACCGCTGTGGGGAACGTGCAGGAGATTAATGTTCGGATTTCGGCGGCTTCTTGTTGGTACCACAATACCTGCTCTCAATAATAGTTCTGGGGAGTCAATTTGGCCTTGTAATATTTTCAGTAGGGTGACTATATCCGTGATCTTGCGTCTTTCACCGAGGGGCAGCATATGATGTCTCCTGCACCTCGCTACGTAGTTGACGTCGTTCGTTTTGCACTTAAATTGTAGGTATCTCATGAATCTTTTCTGCGTGGATTCTAGCCTGTCTATATAAATATCATATTGCGGGTTCCAGATTTGTGAGCAGTACTCGAGAATACTACGCACGTAGGTACAATATAAGATCTTAGTGACCTTTATGCTACGGAACTGAGAGCTAGACCGAATGATGAAACCTAAGGCTTTATAGGCTTTCATGGTTATGTAGGCTATGTGTTTCTCATATGTCAATTTAGAGTCATGAATTATACCAAGGTCACGCACCTCATTGAGTGTATTGAGTTCTTGTTCCTTTAACCTATATTTGTGGTTTATAGGTACTAATTTACGAGTGAAAGTTATTGCATGACACTTGTCGACGTTAATGTCTAGTTTGTTGATATTACAATAACTTTCAAAATTGAGCAAATCACGCTGCAGTAGAAAACAATCATTGATATCTTTGATTTGCTTAAAAACTTTCATGTCGTCTGCATAGAGGACGAATTTTGAATGAACGAAACAAGAAGGTACATCGTTAATAAAAATATTAAATAATAAGGGAGCTAAAAGGGAACCTTGAGGAACTCCCGATGGCACAAAAGTCCATGCAGATGAATAGCCATTGAGAACTACGGCCTGAGAGCGATTCTTAATATAGGACGTGAACCACCTATATAGGTTTCCATGAATCCCGGCATCAAGAATTTTTCTTAAAAGTATTGAATGGTCTATGCGATCAAAGCATTTGCTATAGTCAGTGAAGATAGCATCAACCTGACCTCCTGAGTCCATGTGCGAGGTGGTGAACTCTATGAATGCAAGCAGATTTGTTGTAGTCGACCGACTTCGGAGGAAACCATGTTGTTCGGGTATAAAGAAGGTTGAAAGGCTATTGTAGACCTGTGAGTATATAAGACGTTCGAATATTTTAGAGAAGATACATAGTTTTGAAATAGGTCTGTAGTTTATCACTTCATTCTTTGAACCACTCTTATGAATAGGGGTTATAAAAGCAGATTTCCAGATTCCTGGCACAATACCTTCGTTTAAAGAACGTGTAAATAATATAGTTAAGGGTTTTGTAAGGGCGTCTGCACATTTATATATGAAGAGAGGCGGTATATGGTCTGGTCCTGCTCCTTTTGTTAGGTCAACTGACCGAAGTAATTTGTTAACGGCATCAGGGGTTATTTCTATACTGCTTATTGTATTGATGTTATGGTTGAAAGTTTGATACGAAGGTTGGGTACCTGAATGTGAAGACATGTTGGTGGGTGGGCGAAAGGTTGACTGAAAATAGTTTGCGAAAAGATTGCATGCTTCGGGCCCTGACTCTGCCGTGTGACCTTCGTACGAAAGAGAGGATGGTAACATATTTGTGCCATTTTTGTTGGATTTTATGAAAGACCAGAACATTTTGGGGTTTTTAATTATGGAGGTTTCGCAGTGATTAAGGTAAGTATTGTAGCATTCTGTCTCTAAATGTTTCGCTCTTTGTCGTAGTAATGAAAATGTATTATAATCCGAAGTATTGCCATAAATACGATATTTCTTGTAGAATTTAAATTTTTCTTTAAGAAGTTTCTTTAACGGAGCGTTGTACCAGGGAGGAAAAGAGGAGGGAAATACTAGCTTATGGGGTATATGGTTCTCTATCGTGTCGGTAAGATGCCTGTAAAAAATGCTTATAGCATCTTCAAGAGGAATACTTAACACTTCGTTCCAGTCTACATTGTGTAGAACCTGTTTGATAGATACGTAGTCCCCTCTTTCGTAAAAGTATTTTAAGCGCGAGTGGACTTGTAGTGGTTTAAGGGGCGTTGTATTTAGTGTAATATCTAAAGGTCGATGATGGACATTCTCTGGAACTAATGGGGCGGTACATAACGATACTTGAGAATTGATGTTGCTTAATACTAGATCAAGAATTCTATGTTTTGAGAGATTATAATAGAAGTTAGATTGAGTGAAATCGCAGACCGATAATGTATCAAAAAAGTTTATTTGCGTTTCACCTGTGACTTCAGTGTATTGAGGGTCAGCATTTGGTGACCAGTTGACGTTAGGTAAATTAAAGTCTCCCATTATTATAAAATGGTCATTTGGACAAGAGTTTACGATCGATGATAGTTTCTCAGTGAAATTGGAAAGTTGAGTGTTGAAGGAATTTCCGTAATTTTCAGTACAGAGGTAAATGGTACAAATGTGGACTTTCAGGTTTGTATGGTTGTTTTTAAAGGATAGTGTAACCCAAATATCTTCCGCCGATGATGACCATTCCGGTCGGACAGATGACGCTATATCGCGGCGAACTGCCAAAAGAACCCCACCTCCATATCTTTCATGAGTGTCCTGGTAGTTTCTGTTTCTTCGCCAAACAATATATCTCTCATCAAATAACTCGCTATCATTAATACTATCAGGAAGCCATGTTTCTGTTATGGAGATTACGTCGTATGTATTCAGCATTACGTTCCTCTTAAATACATGAGTTTTCGTGCGTAGCCCTTGGGTATTTTGGTAGTAGATACTAAGACCATCAGAAGCCATCAATATAAAAAGTGTATTTAAGACTAATATAGATCAAATGGTAGTGTAAATATAATAAATAAAAGCGAATCATAGGAATCATCAGTGCACGCCCCAAGCTCAAAATGCAAGCTAGTATCGAATACATTCTATTGAAATTGATATGTTGTTGCGATATATAGTAATCTATTATCTTATTTATATTCCGAATCAAAGGTACTCGTAGTTCACAAGAAATGGTGAGAAGGCTCGAGGCGGCGCTGCATAAATTCAATATTAAAATATTGAGCCTTTTTATGTTTAGATTCGATGAGAGACATGATTGGTTACAAACTATAATAAACAATAATGTGTTCTTAATGTGAGTAATTCTTAGAGAAATTGGATTGTTATGATAATGTTCTACGCACCCGCTGACCTGCGCGAACTCGTCGGCCCCCAATGCATCCGAGTAGTAGTAAGCTAAGCAATGGACATCGGCTCGAAGCGTGAGTCCCAAACCATCGAGCTTCAATACAATCGTAAATAAATCAGTGTAAATCAAAGACAATATTAAACTATTTTTGAGAGGTCGCTTTCGCTTCTTATAAAAAATACTGGTGAGGAGTCCGTCTTCCTTGCCATTATTTTGCAGTGCTTGACCCAGACGTATTTGAAGTTCTTATCCTTGGCTAGGGATTTGACTTTTCTTAAAAGAGTTTTATTGCGTTGAGTCAAGTGGTCTGTGATATAAATGGCACCATCTCCGGGGTACCCTAAGTTAGCTAAGGTGAGTGTGCTGCACTTGCGTGATGAGGCTATTAGTTCCTCTTTAGTATATCGATTGTTGAACGCTATTAGAATCGGTTTAATGTTGTCTGCAACACGGGTTGGAATGCGAGCTATGTAATTTATATCTTCCTTTTTTATGGGAAAATTACATGTTTGGCTAATTTTATTGGCGATTTCGTATAAGTTTTCGTGTTTTTTCACGGGAATTCCTCTAACTTCTACATTGTTCGCTCGAGCCCATTGATCCCTATCGTTCATTTCATTCTGGAGCACAGCTAATTCGTTTCGGAGTGCAGGGACTTCCGCCATTAACCCCTCCATACTACCCACTCGGGACTCCAATACTTTGACCTTCCCCGAAAATTCACTGATCAGCTGGTGAGCCATTTCGATAGATTCTTTTAGGTTGTTAATTTCAGCCTTTATGGTTTTCACGTCTTCCGCTAGCGACGCCAATGGCGCCAACTGCAGCATGACCTTGTTCAGTTGCTCTTGGATCTTATCAAGCTGAATGGGCACTGGAGCGGTCACTGCCGGTGACGGTAAAGGACTAGATTTGCACTTGGGGCAACACCAACTGTTTTTCCGCGCATCCCCCCATCTACGATAGCTGCCTTCCGCGACCCCCGAACATTGGAAGTCGTAGTGGAGCTTACAAATGCTGCACACAGTTCCTTCGGAATGCTGTGAGCCACAACTAGCACACGCAAACATCTTGACCAAAGTCTCACCGCTGCTGATCTATGCGAAATAAGTGAGCACGTTATCGCTAACCACTTGGATCGGGCGATGGGATATGTTGCAGCAAAAAGCAGAAAACAAACGAAAAAGCGCAAAAAGAGTAGTGGAGTCAAAAACCGCAGCATAAATTTCCAGCGAGTTCGGAACCTGCGACCCTCTGTTTATCACCCGGACACAATACAGCTACTGACTACGCAAGCTTAGTGCGTTATGTCGAAAGTTGTAATAGCTTCCAACTTGATTCCGAGTAGATCAAACCGGTTTTTGTATCAAGCGAATAGTTTCTTTTGTTATCACTAATGGCACAAATGGGTCCGAAGTTCAAACTTTTAACACAGTTTCGAGATTCCACCGCACAAATTGAGTTTATAAATCGTTTATTTTAATTTTAGCTTCTTTTTCAATATGGTTTTCTAACTATTTTGTCACTTTAGCACTTTCGATTCCGTTTATTTGTTTGCTACAACCCGCAACGCACCTTTGGCACACTTTTAGAATATAAAGTTAAGGGAACCACCGACAGCACGTCCGCTCGTTAAGTCGCTCGCTAGAATTGATGAATTATAAACAGAATCATTCATTCGTTAAGTAAGAGGGAAACATAAGGACGGGCGCACTTCTGTTCCGTGCGCGCGCATGATACATGATACTAATCGCCACGGAGTACGGAAAGATAGATCCCGGTATCGTACAGGAAAATTTTCAGTTTAAGCAGTTAGAGATTGTAAGAAGAATTAAACACGTGTGCGGGTAGAGTAGAGTCTACGCAACTGAATAATTATGTTCTAAGAGGTCTTAGTAACCCAGGATTCTCAATGCTACGGTCTGCATACATACTGCGCAGCAAGATGTGTGAAACGTTAAAAAATATTATGATACATGATACCTAATGTACCCGAGCAATATCCCGTATAGCGAAAATATCCTCTTGTACCTGGTTCTCTGTCCTCACCCACAAACTGTACTTCAATGATTATAACTCACAAAAATACCTCTCAAATTCATATATCCTGTACTAAAACACATTCTGTAACCAAAAAACTATTTCTTAGTCACTTTTCTCCCCTTTTTGCATAAAAAGTTCAGCGAATTAATTAATATTAAGTACAATATTCGGATGTGAACACGGGACTGCACTAAGCACAATTGCCAATCCGATATTTCGAATGCCATTTCTGTTCAATGCCACTCATGAATATAAACTCACGGAGCAAAATAAGTGATAAATATTAAATTGTTTTGTGATATGATTTGGTTTTTATGGTGCTGTATTCAAAAGTATGGTGTATTAGCATGGAGAGATATTTTCACAGATTAGTATTGGTATTTGTGTAAGTTTCTGTTTGGATGGATCGAATTTGTAATTTATTTTGATATAGAGGGTGAGAAGCATTGCGATAGGTATACTTAGGTATTCTTCATTTGGAGTAGGTACCTAGGAGCATGGGCGTACCGAACTGCTGCTCTCTGACCCGAAGTTTTTTTTTTTTGGGGTAACTTAATTATATTATTAAAAAAAAGACGGGTTGCACTCTGGGAGTGCCGGCAGAAGTGAAAACATTTTCTTTTTTTCTTTCTTCATTATATATATAGAAAAAGATAAAAAGAACATACCATACCATACCTATAATATAGCGCTAATCATAGAACCTATCACTTATTTTCTGCTAATTTTCTGTCAGAAGAAATTAATAAATTATGAAAAGAAAAAATAATCACAAAAAATAATAAATTACAGAAAGAAAAAATAATCATAAAAAGTAATAAATTACAAAAAGAAAAAATAATCACCAAAAGTAATAAATTATAATAAGAAAAAGCAATCACAAAAAATCCCTGAAGGCCAGGTGGTTTAAACCCGATACTATCTGAAACTATAAGGACTTACAGTCGAAGTGCTTACCGTTTAAGCTACGACGCTATCTGTTGTAAATTGCAAAATAGATAGTCTGTACCAATCTTGTATGACGTCAGTCGTCAGTTACGGTTCAAAGGTCAACTAATCCTGACGCTTACTTAACATTTTACACCCATCCAATGCCGCTAAAGAAGTTTTCACTTCAATAATTATAAAAAAATATGTAGGTAAATTGATTTGAGTGCTTGTTCAATGAACATGTCACACCGAGACCGATCGCCATCAAACTCTGAGGCCCGTAATGAACTGCTCCACGGTTGCCCAAGTCGTAGAGCCGATCCGGATACTGAGTCTCGAGTTGGCTCTGCATAAAACCAAGGCCATGTTTTTTCATAGACCACTTGCGCGAACCAGCCTCATAGCGGTAGGCATTCCCATCAGCATTAAGGCCCATATAAAATATTAGAGCTCGTGGTTGATGAGAAGTGGTAGACTGGTAGCAAAGAATTGGGCGACGACGCGCAGGGCAAGCCGTACTGTACGTTGACAGATTGAGTCGTCTGTCAACCTAGCAGAAGCATGCTGGGGCGGCGACGCCGACGTGGTGCGCACCTCTCTATTATGTATCGGGGAGGGAAATAGGAACACTGTGATTTCCACACTCGTGGAGGCCATTTTGAAACTGGAGATGGCCCTAGATCAGCTAAAGGAAGGGGGTAGTTTCCGAGGGAAAAAGCCCAGGTGTGGGGGGGGGGGGTCACGACCACGTTTCCACCCCGTCCCTTTAAGGAGCTGGGTACGCCCATGCCTAGGAAAGTGGATATCAGGCTCCAAAGTGAAATTTGGATGTGTTTACTGTTTAGACCAATTCAATATTCACTGCTAAGTACGTTTGCTAACACCAATTGAGTAGGCGCACTGAATTGATGCACTTTCGCCGACCTATTTGTGTTGCAACATAATACACACATAAGGCTACGCTAGCCGCAAATGTGTTGTGGCTCTTATTAAAGTGCACCTACGGACAGATTTCATAAGCAATCTATTTTCTCTCAACATTATACCTTAATTTTATGGAAAAAGAAGTAACATCACCGTCACAAGTAAGCAATTGGGGACAAGGTCAAAAGCATACAATCTTTGTTGAGCGTCCGGAAGAGCGCTCAAGGCAATACGATCAAGTGGGTATCTGACTCATGAAGGATCCTGCATCCGCAGCAGTTTTTATGTCCATGACATCGTAGATAAAATGCAGTAGAGTCGCCTTCGCTAGTGAGGTTACGTTATGCAACGATCACCAAACTACCTGGGCAACAAATGTCTGCCCATGTCAGCAAGGGTTAGAACCTAGAAGCGCTTGTTAGACATCGTAGAAGCTTACATGCGAACTCATTGGTCTATAAAGACCATTATGAAAAGGAAAAAGAAATTGAAAGTAAATTGATTTTTATTGTGGATAAAACATGCACATATCATTAAAGGAACAAACGATAATTATAACAATATCACCCGTGATGCAGTTTCTCACACAATAATTTTAAATGACAGTGGACTGAAAGACAGACCCCAGGCTCCGTGGTAAGAGCCTCGAATACGATCGGGTCTAGTAAAAAGACGATGATGAATGTTGAGAAAACTGACAGGTTAAATACATTTACTTAGCAACGCGGGCAGAGATGTCCGCGAGTCTGTGTCGGTCATCGCACCGCGCCCGCTCTGCTGTCTCCTTCTCGAGAAGGCTCGCAGAAAGAGGCGCTATTATGTACTTAGCATACTGAGCTAAAACCATCTGACAGATGACTGAGATAATATGCCATCTACACTGATATAGCCAAGGAGATAATTAGTGCTTATACTTACTTACACCCTTACACGTTTACTGTATACGTATCTCCTTAGTCGTGTGGTAGTCAGTTATGCCCTATTGGTACTCCATTCGGTTAGATGCTCAACTAAACATAAACAATTTTGAGGTGTCTTTTTAATATGTTTTATTTAAAAATTCAGTTTTTTATAATATTTTTCTGTTTAGTAAAACATTTTAAAGATTAATAACCTAAATTGAACCATTAGGTAGCTCGTTATTTATCGTAGTTAATTACAACTGAGGTGACAGACAAGACAAGCCTATCGCGATAGCCTAGTGGTATGGGTAATGGACTGCTGAGACGAGGTCTCGGGTTCGATCCCAGGTTTTCCATGGCACACACCATTGACTTTTCGATGCTTTTCGAAGTTATGTGTGTATTTATCGCAGGTTTATAAGTGCCCGGTTAATGGAAATAGGCTCGCCACCTATTACATTGGGACCTAAAAACATAAACCGGCGAAATGTGGGTGCTAGCACCTCTGCCTACCCCTTCGGGGATAAAGGCGTGAGTTTATGTTATGTTTATGTTATGTGTCAGACAAGCACACGGCCCACCTAATGGAAAGTGGTTACCGTGGCCCATGGACGTGTGCAACACCAGGGGGGTCACACTCGTGCTGCCGACTCTGTAAACACAGAGAGTTTCTATGCCGACAATGTAGAAGACAAAAAGTTGCTTTATGTGCCTAACCAGTATAGATCTCACTCTTTACTGAGATGTAATGTATCTTTACATAACAACGACTTCTCCCCAGGCCCCCAGTCTCACTAGCTATGGCGCTATCCCCGGCGCGGTACCCCCTCCTGTCGCCACACTACGCGCCACTGCCGCCGCCCCAGCCACCGCAGCCTCCGCAGCCAGACTCTTCACATGACCACCATGATGAGGGGAACGCGCACACTGACAGCGACGGTGAGATACTCTGCCTCTTTTTATACAATTGTGATGAATTCACATTTCCAACTAGACATAGTAATAAAACATGTGTACTCCATCAAACAATAATGTATTTCTATCTGAACTACTACACATCTATAATTATAATTCTGATTATATAAATATCTTACTATACCTTATCTCTTTTTTCTTTACACATACATTACCTATACCGTATTAATTTATTAAATCTTATTTTACAACACCAATCCAATTCTTCTCGTCTCTCAACGACAATCCCCTACCCATAAACTAATCCTCACTATCTTTTTTTTTAAAACTATACTAACAATAGTGAATGGGTTGGCTATAAACCTTCTTTCATATCTTTCCAATACAAAATCATTACACAATGAAAGAAAAAGATCGAAATCGAGTCCGAATTTGTAGTGAAAGTTAAACCAGTGGTAGTGCCGATACGCGTAGTAAGAGAACTCGAAAGAGGGTAGATCGATATATTTACTTCTAAAAACTTTTTCACTGTTTACCGTCAATACTCCAGTTCCTCCGTGAGCATGTAGCTTGCAACAGCGCCGAAATATCGGAAACTCGTAACGATACCTCATGGTAAATGTCCCGATAATTCTAATAGTATGAAAAAGAAAAATCTTCTGACGGCAAATTTATTAAAGTATCATCTTACAGTCGAGAGGTCCTGGGTTCGAATCCTGACCTTTACACTACCGACGTAAACGTACTTCTAACACAAGTAATTTAGCTTATCTAACTGGAGAGGCTAATACGAATACTATTAATTTCGGGTAAAAAAAAATATAAACAAGTAATTCTTATTATTATAAGTTCTTATTTATTTTTATTATTAACAATAATAATAAAAAAAGGAATAAACAGGATATCAGGAAGAAAACGAGATGGACATGCACCCTATATAGGTCCACCTCCTTTTTTTACTCATATATGTCATCAGATTTCAATTAATACATATATTATGGGATCTTCAAAAGACTCCGACACAGATGGCCATACTTTATCCTGCTAACTAATTTATTTAACCTACTCTAGGGTTAAAAAGAAGCTTATTTGTTATTCCAGACTATAATGTATCCCTGTAGCCAACTATATCTGCCCTTTAGACAAGTGGCAATTCACTAGCTGATGTTTGGTGGAATAGAATGACGAATATATGGGATTTGACGTATATGACAGTCGTTAACGCATGCCAAATACGTTAAATCCCATACATTCGTCATTCTATTCCATTAGCGAATTGCCACTTGTCTAGAGGGGCAGCTATTTGAGCGTGATTGAATAACAAACATCTAATGAAATCTAACTAAAAATCGTATGTGCCGTCTCTCTCGAAATTTAAGAGTACCTAGTTGTGCTCTTGTCGGTGGAGCAATCACCACTCCTATTCCTCCGCCAATCTTACGACGCGACCTGTAATGCTTGTTACTAACGATATATTTTTTACTTTAAATATATGTTTTTTTATTACTAAACGCTTGCTTAGCAATTCTCGTCACTATATCCGGCTTGCATCTCGAACCACTGTTTATAAAACTGCCGAGATACTTGAAACTGAAAAAATCCACTTGCTCTATGGTAATGCAATAGGTATAGGTCTTGTTGGATGTTTTGTTATTATCATAGTTTTAGTTTTGTGCCGTATAGATATATAATATTCATCATTCTGTGTGTTACAGACGATAGTATCGATGTGACCAACGAAGAAGATTCCACGTCCTACTCGCCACCAGCTGCGATGGACTACCGTCAGAGCTGTACCTCCTACAGGTGAGCTCTTTTAAAATTGATAACAATGTCTCTTTAAGACCACACAGCACGTTGGAGTCCCTAGCGCTATATTCGACGGAAATGCCATCGCGTTAACAATGTTATTGCATAACACTTGATGCGACCGATCATCCACGTAATCCTTTGCCTCAGCGTTACCCGAGTTTCAAATATATTCGGAGACTTTTCAAAATGTACGTTCACAAGAATCTTCCACTAACAATGACTATTTCATCCTTCTTCATCCTAGCGTTAATCCCGGTTGCATCCAAAGCCTTCACCTCGGAGTTCGGGGTCAGTTTTTTTCCTGACTGCAGATTTGGTTAAACTTCGATATTTTCTGTGAAGCGACTGCCATTTGACCTCCACAACCCATTGGCTATATCGAAGTATTACAGTTACATGAGTTATCGGACTTTTTATAGCTCCAACTACCCGTAACGACTGCCATAGACGGTTCTATGGCAATCGGGACCGAAATGGCTTTCTCCCTTAAGATTATACACCTACTTGCTTTCTATTCATACCTACATATACTTAGACGACATATTTATGAATTCCAGACCACTGGGCGTGGAGAGCGCTGCGGAATCTGCCGCAAGGCTGCTCTTCATGGCTGTCAAATGGGCGAAGAATTTGCCGTCTTTCGCCAGTTTAGCTTTCAGAGATCAGGTTTGTGTATTACTGCTTTATTCATTGTCAACTTTTATACTTATTTTAGAATTTGTATAAATTTGTATAAATTCAGGCCCTTTTATCACTTTGGATAATTATCCGGCCCAGCAAAGTGACTTGAAAGCCTCTTCATGTTCAGAAACGTGGGTGAGGTAGATGTGTTTGACTTGCACAAACTTGAAATGCACGGTCACAAATCACCTAAATGGGAATGGTTTGAATGTATCAGCCATAGCTTACGGGGAAACCTTGAAAACATTGTTAAGGAATTCCTTAGCGAAAAGTTACGAGATTTTCGCCTAGTGCAAGGCCCCAGTGCCATGGCAAATAGGAGTTTTATTACACATTTTTTCTAAAGATTCTCGCCAGGGCTTCTCATTCATAAAACATTGAATAGTGTCATAGTGCCATTCTATAACTACATCGCTAGACATTGGCTTGTTTAGTTAGAAAAAGTAAATAACTTAATTAAAAGAAGGTTTATTGATTAAATGTCTACCGCGCCAGTTAGCCTTATGACCTAATTAGTAATTAAATCGACCGTAAAAAGGAAAAACACTTTAAGCGACACTTTTGTCGAAAATGAGTTATATACATATTTGGAATCAGCGAATTTTTCCGCGTCGATTGGTCTTGGTTTAGTAGCGATCTGACCACTTTGGTGTCGCTTCATGTAATGGCACTTTTAGGCATATTTTTTCCAGACGCTAAATGAAGTGTGACATAAAATTGTAGTGAATTTGGTCAAATTACCGCTTAAAGTACCGACTCCATAGTAAGATTGTTATTTGATGTGTTTCTCTTTTTCTGTTTCGGATATCCTAAGTCACTTAAATCGTTTTTCTCCGTCATAGAAAATGCGGTGTAAAGCACTATAGGTGTTTTGGCTCACTCTTGTATTACTAGTGCCGAGCCGAGTCGCTACATTCGTTTTTCCTTGCTTTCATTATATCTGTAAGATGGAATTAATGTGTTTTGCTTTCACGATCATTATGACATATTATGGATTTCAGTATTTTTTGCAATTGCAGAAAGAATCGATAGTGACGGTTAAAGTAACACCATCATTTTTTTTACAGAAACTTTTAAATTAACCGACATCGTCTTTTATTCCCATAACGTCGGTTCATTTAATTTCGTCGACTATCTAAATAAAGACGATTGTCGCTTAAAGTAAACATTGTTTTCAAAATTGTGTACTTAAGTTAACTATTCAAAATCATTCATGTCGCTACATGCAATGTATTTTTGTCTCTTTTATGGAAGTTGCGTAACCTATGTAAGGAAGTGACACGTGACGTGGCGCTTCATTCACCGGTGAACTGTCGTTGCGGCACATACACAGGGGAAGTGCTTAGTGGCATTCCGCTGTCGCAGGGAATTGTTCTGGGTGGTGACCTAAACGGTCATGTGGGTGATAGGTGTAAGGAGTTTGAGCGTGTCCACGGTGGTTTTGGTTACCGTAGCCGTAACCCAGAGGGTGAGCACATTCTCAGAACGTGTGCAGCTACCGACCTTTCAATCGTGAACACGTATTTCCAAAGGAAATCCGAACACCTTATCACCTACAAGCACGGGGAGCATGCTACCCAAATCGATTTCCTACTCACTAGGAGGCACAGCATCAGCAAGGCAGCAAACTGCAAGGCCATACACGGGGAGAGTCTCACTACGCAAAATCGTCTCCTTGGCATGGACCTCTGTATGAAACTCAAAGGCAAGCGTGTTGAGCGGGGCCAACAGAGAATCAGGTGGTGGCTGCTTGATGAAGCCAAGTCCCAGAGTTTCGTCTCCGTTATCGGTGACAAGTGCGCCGATGCTGAAGCCGAATCAGTACAAGATTGCTGGGACAAGTTGCAGGCAGCTATTCTTGAGGCAGGAACGGCCGTGCTCGGCATGTCTAAGGGTAGACGCAAGTGTAACAAGGATACTTGGTGGTGGAACGACACAGTCCAGAGGGAGATCAGGGCGAAGAAAGCCCTCTTTAAAAAGTGGCATGCGTCTAAATCTCCCGAAGACAAGTAGTAGCCAGGGCCAAATGAGACCACTGCAACCGCTGTACCACAAGTTGGAATCGTCTGAGGGGCAAAAAGCTCATCTATAAGTCGGCGCATTCCAGGCCTAAAGCAGCGCAGTCCATATCCAACGTCCGCTGCATTAAAGACCATGGGGGCTATTTGTTATACGAGGAAGTCGTGGTGAAGGAGAGATGGCGCTCATACTTCCATGAGCTGCTGAATAAGCAGCATAAAGAGGTGCAGTTATCAGACCTCCCTCCAAATCAAGGACTAATGCCACGGATAACGCCTGCAGAAGTCCAGACTGCCATTCGACGCATGAAGGACCGGAATGTCGGACCCGACAATGTCCCCATCGAAACTTGGAAGGCAATGAGTGCTCGTGGTGTGGGCATCCTGACTAATCTTTATAACCGCTTTTTCCCCAGCGGTGAGATCCCGCACCAGTGGCGGTTGAGTATCATAACGCCAGTCTTCACGGGCAAGGGATCGGTGCAGGAGTGTGGCAGCTACCGTGGTATTAAGATAATGGCCCAGACCATGAAGCTCTATGAGCGGATAATCGACACCCGTATCCGACAGGAGAATGCACACTCGGAGTGTCAGTATGGGTTTCGTCCCGGGCTCGGGACCATGGACCCGGTTTTCGCCCTAAGGATTGTCGCGGGGAAATATAAGGCGAAGAACACGCCCCTGCACTGCCTATTCCTAGACATGCGGAAGGCCTTCGACTATGTTCCTCGTGCGGTGATCTGGTAGGCATTGCGGTCCAAGGAATCCCTGAGGCCTACATTGACACCATCCGAGGCATGTATCACGATTCCGGTTCTGTGGTTCGGTCCGCTGTTGGCGACACTAAAACCTTCCCCACCACCGTCGGGGTATACTAAGGATCCGTACTCAGTCCTTACCTGTCCAGCTTGGTGTTAGACGTTTTGTCGGACAGCATCAGAGACTGATGACATTGCTTTGATGGACACAGACAGGAACAGATTAGAGCGACGCGTGAAAGTGTGGAAGGAGTTGCTTGAAAACGGCGGTCTGAAGTTAAATGTGGCGAAGACAGAAAACTTGGTATTAATCTCAATAGATCCCACACCCATCCGCATAGATGACTTGGTCGAGCGCACGGACCAGGTTAAGTACCTGGGATCTGAACTCCATGTGACCGCTGACATCGACCACGACGTCAAGGCACGTATTGCCACCGGGTGGGCCAAGTGGCGGGAAATGACTGGCGTCACATGTCATCTACAAATGCCAACCAGGTTGAAGGGACAGGTCTATGAGACGATCATTAGTGTTAGAGCGACACAAGCAGGGGCTGAGTGCCACGGAGATTAAAATGCTGCGGTGGGTATGCGGAGTCACACGTAAAGATCGCGTGAGAAGCTCTCGCATCCACGGCAGCATTCATGTCCGTGACATAGTAGATAAAATGCAAGAGGGTCGCCTTCGCTGGTGTGGCCACGTCTTATGGCAACAGCCAGGCTACGTGGCTAACAAATGCCTGACAATGGCGCCCCCGCCGGGTCCAGGTAGAAGGGGTAGGCCCAAAAAGTCCTGGCTTGACGTCGTGCAGGGTGACATGCGTGCAAATGGTCTCACTACCATGGACGCCCAAGATCGTGCGAAGTGGAGGAGGAAGAGCCGGAAGGCGGACCCTGAGCTCCGAGGCCGGGATGGTGACGGATGCAATCAGGATAACATCTAAATATCGATAATGATAATGATGATGATGATGACTAGTAGGTATTCCCCGCTGCGAAGTGTTTGTTCACAGTCACATCAGTCTGGCTCAACATTTCGCAGCGAGTTAAAACTGGATATAAATATAGTACTAATTGCTCTACAATATTTTAGATGACTTTTCCTCTTTTTAACTATTTTCAAAAAAGAAATTTTGTATTTTGTCCCTGGAATGGGTATTATTTGTGCAATACTGTAAATCAGTAAGCTTTTAAAACAATAAAGATTATAGTTTATTTATTTTATCCTTAAATTCTTGGTTTTATTTTGGTATCTATCGGTAGCGTAGGAAGGATTACAGTTAAAAATTCAAAATTTAATGATAATTTAATAGTGGTTATTGGGTTTTTCCTTTACTTAATATTTTATGGTTTTGTTGGAAAACTTGTTTTTCCACATCCTTGTGTCTCAGGCTGCATGGCGCTTCAGTTGTTTTTCCTCCAAGCTAGATCACCCATTGCTTGTCACTTAATGTGTTTTTCCTCGCATTTGTCAAGACACTGGTGTTGTGGTTAATGCGTTTTTCCTTGCGCAGTATTTAATGAAAAAAACTGAAGCGACACATAACTCCTCTTATATTGCTTAGAGATTTTTTGTAAGTTTAATGGAAGAAAGTACCTAAAAAATTAAGAAACTGTTTTTTCGCTGGTTTTTCTAGCTTTGAATTAGATTTTTTTATGATTTTTTTTCGAAAAAAATTAACTTTGATTGGCTCTCCTGTAAAATTCAAAAAATGTCGCTTAAAGTATTTTTCCTTTTTACCGTCGAAATAATTACCTTTTCAAGTTCTACGTTTAAATACTTAGTTGAAGTTGCCATAGAGGAAGTTACCACACATTTAAAAATTACCTACATTCCAATTAATTAGTTCATTAGAGGTCAGTACAAAAAACGGGCCGTTTTAAAAAAATAATTTAAGTTTTAATCGAATGCAGCTATGCACACCTTGACCACAGATAAGATAATAGCTACTTTACGTCATAATCGATATCACGTATACAAAAAGTTGAAAAATTTGGTTCAATATCATAATCCATGTATCCAAATATTCCAGGTAATTCTTCTAGAAGAAGCGTGGTCAGAGTTGTTCTTGCTGAATGCTATTCAGTGGTGCTTGCCGCTCGACGCCGCTTGCGCTGCACTGTTCGGCAGCGATCAAATGGATCAAGGTACCACTCAGCACATTGACTTATAACTCTGCATTGTTACCTACTTATTTTTCACTAAGTCATTGCGTCCTGCAATCAAATTAAATATGTAATATGTTTGAGACTACACAATCCGGCTACAGTTTTTAGCTAATACTTTTTAATAGTGAAGTATGAAGATTTAAATAAATTACAAAACAAGTTGCCCAATTACATCACTAAAACTTAAACTTTTACGAAAGCGACTGCCATTTGACTCCCTCAATACGTAGAGCGTGACTTGGATCTTGCTGAGGTATCCGCCATAGTAAAATATACACTGTTCCGTTTTACTATACTAATAATTTCGTTTCAGAAAACGGCGTAGACTCGGCAACTCTGCGTCGATTGCGCGAAGTACTATCGCGCTATAGAACAGTGCTCGTAGACCCAGCAGAGTTCGCCTGTATGAAAGCAATTGTGCTATTTAAATCTGGTATGTTTCAACACGACATTTTTTCCTACCGTTATGCCCGAAAGGATAGAGAGAAGTCTACACCTAAGTTAGGTTAAGGATTTGATCTCCAAATTTCCACCTAGTACACTAACAGCATGATTCCACAAAAGTAATTCTTAGATAGCAGAAATTCTTAGTAAATAACCTTAAAGACTTTCTCTCGTCTACATACCTGCGTCTGATATGCAATATATATTGTAGTAGTTAAGTAAATGTTAAACATTAATAACGTCGCTTTCCACTAGACAAATACAAAAGAACTAATAAATTGAATTCCTTATTTGCAGAAACTCGTGGACTTAAAGACCCTCTCCAAATAGAAAACCTCCAAGATCAAGCTCAAGTGATGCTCATGACTCACGCGCGTACCGCACACGGTACAGCCCCTGCAAGGTTTGGCAGACTTTTGCTATTACTACCTTTACTTCGCCTAGTTTCTCCACAACAGTTAGAGCGAGAATTCTTTGCGAAAACTATCGGTCAGACGCCGATGGAAAAAGTGTTAGCTGACATGTATAAAAATTAAATTTTCTGCATAGAACCTTAACTCTGCATGTCTACTTAATACTGCAATAGGCAAAGTGCTAAAAATTAGTCTAAAGCGAATTCATGAAAACTCTGCAATGCTACTTATATTGTCGTAATAATATATTTATGATGATGTCATTTAAATTTCTGCTGATTTAGGTACTTGTATTGGATACTTCGTACTATGTAGTACAGTTAAGTTTCGTGTTGTACCGTTTACATTAATTCGTAGTAAGCTTAAGGGCTGTACATTTCTAGCTAAGCTGTGCAATGTTATTTATAAAAATGAATGTAACTAGTATATTTCTAGTACGTAATTATTGTAAAATAGTCCATAATTAGGTTATTCGATGCCATTAAAATAAGATAATAAAATGCCAAAATGTCGTGCCAAAATATCTCTGCAAACTTACTTATATATTCTGCAGGAGAATCCCAAAGAAAAAAGTTTGTATCTTACCGAATATTGTTATTTAAAACTATTTAATTTAGTCATTTTGTAATGTAAATATACGTAATTTTATATACGAATAGCATGGCCTCGCAGGAGAGACGTCTTCGCTGGTGCGTCCACGATTTGCAGCAAACGCCAGGCTACATGGGTAACAAATACATGGTAATGGCGCCCACGCCGGATCCCAGCAGGACGGGTAAAGTCAAGAAGTACTGGTTTGACGTCACAGAGGGTGACATGCATGCCCATGGTCTCTCTACCATCCTAAATTATGCGAAATGGAGAAGCAAAAGCCAGAAGGTGGACCTAGGGCTCCGTGGAGGAGGCTTCGGAAGCCATAAGGACACAACGTCTACATGTGACGAATAGGCCTCGATTTATTACACCTAAGTACAGATTAAGTAAATGTTGAATAATATAAGCAGCTGTATTTATATATTATTAATATAGTTTATACTAAGTTCCATTGTATGTAGAATTCGTGTATTGAATAAATAAATATATCTTAGATGTGAACATTTCGATTTTTATAATCACTACAAAGATAATCGTTCTGTGAGTAGAGCCATCTATAGAGAAACAGCGTGTTTTGTTTCAAACTGTTATCTACTATATCCCATTCATCAACCCGACCAATCCATAAACTATAAATTACCTAACACGCCTTCTAAGACGCCAGAACGCAAGCAAATTTCAAGCAGCTGCATGTACTAGACGGACTCACGCAACGAGGGTTCTGTTTACAACTGAATGGCCGTATTTTAATATGCCACTCAGCTGAATCTCTATTTAGCTGGGCAACTCAACATCTTCAAAATGGCCTTTGCAGCAAATCGCCACAATTTGCCAATGTCAAGTAAAATGTATTATGAAATTATTAATGGCGAGATGCCAATGTCAAGTGTACCAGAGCCACGTTAGCCACGCCAGTACAATTGTTTCCGTGTGTCCGCTCCCCACGAGATTCAAGTGAAAGATCAGGACGTCTGGTTGGATTTTAGGGGGCATTAGCTGGGTAAAGATTGTAGGTATACACATTGACTAATTTGACACGTTGTCTAGCAGATTGTCTATACAATTTTTCCTCAGATAAATCACAAATCAGCACCTTCTAGAATATTGGCCTAAGGTTGCTTTCGGATAAATGTTGAGTTCTTCTCTTCCAGTTTTTACCCTAAAAAGAATTAGAATAATAAAAACTAAGACAAGCGTCGGCTGCTTATTGGCAAATGAGTTAAGAGGTCCGGGTTCGTATCTTAGCCATGACACTACTGTAAGAACTATATTATATAATCTGTGATACTACCGACGTCAACACAATAGGAGACTCCGACTGGGAATGTACCTCCGCCCTACAGAGTACCGCATATAATAACCTCGTATTGTGTTCCCGGCGGTGAGTAGTGTAGCCAGAGCTCACTGGAGAGTTTTTGTGTTATCAGTAGTCTTCAACAACTAAGGCTTGTCCTGCTTTATCTTCTACACTGACGGCACAGAAACTCTCTGTTCTAACAGGGTCGTTACACACGTCCATAGGCCACGGTAACCACTTTCCATCAGGTGCGCCGTGTGCTTGTCTGCCACCTAAGTGGTATAAAAAAAGCTTAGACAGAGGGATTAACGGGTATACTAATAATTTTAGATACTCATAAGTAAACTTACAAAATGAAATCATGTCCTCAGTGTCTTGGCGGTAGTATATGCGAGTGCCACGCAGCAGGGCGGTGCGACTTTGATTCCCGCTTACTGAAAATATTGATTGTGGAGGACTGATGGCAGTCGTTTCATGGAAAACATCGAAGAACAGCCAAACACGCAGCTTATACTGGAAGAAGCGGGCTCCAGACACCGAGGTGAAAGCTAAATTATAAAGAAGTTGCATAGGTCTTTCCTAAAGTACGATAGCACCCGATTCTACTCACATACAGAGAAACTGCAAGTTGTGGATGGAGGAAATAATTCCTCTGTACAGCGCCACCCGATAAAATTTGAATGGGAAAACCTATTTTGGTCTTTCATAAACGAATTTCCTCTTACCGTATGTTGTAGGTAGGTAGGTATAGTTAAAATGATAATATTGTCAATATATGTGTGGGTGGTTCCACGAATTCCCTGAATAGTTTTATGCAGTAATTTCAGGATAATGGTAAACCATTTAGTGAGTACAAAGTACAACATAATCAAAAATGCTGTCTCATTCATTATCATCAAAATCATCATAATTCACATCACTATCTTGGCGTTATTCCCAGTTGCTTCTTAGACTTTCACAGTATTCATTTAAATAGATATTTTGGGAGTGACTGCAGTTAGGCTGTTAGATAGCCTCCGCGGCGTAGCGATAGTGAACGCGGTTGCTACGCAGACGGCGCAGATGCGATCCCCACTCAGTGCAAATATTTGTATGCATGAATATGGGTATTTGCATTGGTCTGGTCGTGCCTCGGAGAGCACGTTAAGCCGTCGGTCCCGGTTGTCATACAAACATGTATCGCAGTCGTTACGGGTAGTTGGAGCCCTAAAAAATCCAACAACTGTTCTAGCTGCAATGCTTCAATATCGCCTTTGAGTTGTGGAAGTCAGATGGCAGTCGTTTCACGGAAAATATCGAAGTTTAGCCAAATCTGCAGTTAGACTAGTAAAAAGCGGACTCCAAGTTGAAAAGCTTCGTATGCAACTGGGATTAACGCACAATTAACGCTAGAATGAAGAAGACTGCAGTTAGGCTGTTAGCTAAACGGCGCCGTTCAATTAGCGGCCTGAAGGATGTTCAGCCTCTTAATTAAACGGCTAGGTAAATAGCTTGGATCGATGACGTTTAACTACTTGCCTAGCCATTTAATTAAACAGTTAGGAAAATGACCTTTTCTAACTGTTTAATTAAAGGTCTCTCAATAAACCTAATCACTAATTTTCTGTGAATACACCTCTGCCTATCCACCAGGCGGAGTATGTATAACTTTGTGATTTCCTGCTTTATTTTGAGATGGTTTCCCATTTTACGAATGGCCGAAGTCAGCCAGTTTATTAAATATTATAATAAACGTTATGGCGGCGCTGAGTATCATTCATGCCGTTAATTGAATGGCGCCGTTTAGTGAACGGCCTAGACATTTCATTGAACGGCTGATTAAGCTTGTTGGCTGCGACATATAATATTCTAACTAGGCAGCAAAAATGATCATTGTTATAGCCACAGAACATGAGGACATAAAATGGCTTTAGAGCATTTTAGACTATAGTCTATGACGTCATATCGCAGGTATTGTGCTACAGTTCGGTGACATCACGGTTATGACGTACTGCAATGTAGAAATGACACACCTCTTGGCAGTGGTAAGGGAAGTACATAATTTATTTATTAATGACGTACCTAATTGTTATGTAAAGAATAAGTAAACCTGGTGACGTGTTGAACTGGTGACAGTGCTGTAACATAAGTGAGAGTAGGTGACGCAAGATGACGCGATATACCCAAGTGTTCGTGTCTTCGTGTTAACAGCATAATATTGACATGACATGACATTGACGTCGGTAGCTTAGTAGTTAAGAAGGCGGTCTTGCGATCGAGAGGTGCCGGTTTCGAATCCTGGCTATTACACTGCCGACGTGAACCCACTTCTAGAACAAGCAATTTAGCTTAGTTGGAGGGGTTAGAGGGAATATTAGTAATTTCGATAATTTCGGTTGCTAATATTCTTTAAAAAAAAAAGAAGAAAGGAACATTGTCTACTTAACTTTATCATCTAACATCTCAAGTGCCAGTAAATATGAATTAGAACAAACTCTAAGTAGTTTGTTGCATTGCAATAACGATATCAGTATCAAGATAATACTCCGCGTGCTAAAACAAGTAATTTTCCCGTGACACTACTAGGGTCACTGTAGTGCCACGGGAAATTCTGTTTTACCCTTGGCACTATCGGTAGTGTCATTGGTTAAAAAAATCCCATGACACTATTACGGTCAATAAAGGGCCTGAATGATATTGTGCCGTAACGTTTATTACATCATTTAAAACACTGGCTAACTAAAGGGTACAGAAAGTTACATATACATACATATGAATATATATATACTCACACCTGTAGATCTCCGGAAGGGGAGGCAATGTATTTTTTTTAATAACAATGCAGAAATAAGTAAATTTTCTAGGTGTTTGATTAAATGGCTAGACAAGGATTTTAACGTCATAGTACAAGCCATTTACCTAGCCGTTTAATCCACTGGTTGAGCTCCATTCAGGCAACTAATTGTAAGGCGCCGTTTAGTAAAGAGCCTAGGCGGTCAATTTAACGACTGATTAAGCGAAACCAAGCTTTGACATTAGTACGGATAGATGAGATCTAAACGTTGTTTCGAGAACTTTTAAGCTGCCCTTTATATTATCTATACATCTATAGATATAAATTGACAGCCTCCGTGGCGTGGCGGTAGTGAACGCGGCCGCTACGCAGGAGGCGCGGGTTCGATCCCCGCTCAGTGCAAATATTTGTATGCATGAATATGGGTATTTGCATTGGTCTGGCTGTTTCTATGTATAATATGTATGTATTTACAAAAAAAAAAAACGTATCTAAGTATGTTTATCCGCATTCTAGATTCCATAACACAAGCTAGTTAGGCTATGCTTACCGTGGATCTAGATAGCGTTGTGTGAAATGTTGTGGAATAAAAAAAAAAAAAAAAAAAAAATTGGAGTGTCTGTTTGTAATATTGAAATAGTCGTATTTTACTACATGCATATATGAATATAATACTGTACATACACCAAAGTAACATATTTTACAATTTTTGTCTGTCTGTCTGTCTGTTTGTACCGGCTAATCTCTGAAACGGCTGGACCGATTTTGACAAGACTTTCATTGGCAGGTAGCTGATGTAATAAGGAGTAACTTAGGCTACTTTTATTTTAGAAAATAGCGTTGACTCAACACTAAGCGATAACCGACATCCAAGCGGGCGGAGCCGCGGGCAACAGCTAGTAATAAATAATAATTAAAGTTAGCAACATCATATTTAAATAGATATTTTAACTTGTGCGTATTTAATAAACAAAAATTAAAGTTATTAAAGGAAATATTATGTTTAAACTAACTACCGATCGTGAAATTAGGTCACTGATAATAATAAAATATTTTATTGTTGAATATCCTTTTAGAACGTTATAAATCGTAAAATAAATAAGAATTATATACATTCGCTTCGAATTTAAAATGGGTGCGAGGTTAAGTAGAATTATATTATAATTAAATTCTTATTAAATTTCTTTACACAATTATTAAAAAAATAGGTATTTATTTTATTAATTTACTAGCCCATCCGCCCCTGTTTCGCCTGTGGCCCGTAATTTATTATTTTTTGAATAATTTTGACATTTATGATTACTGAAAGGTTGACGTTTATGATTACTGCTCCGCTCCCTTACTTACTTACTTACTTCCAGCGGGGGACGCCGCAGACCGGACGGGTGATCTGCCCTTTTTATGGGGGCCATTTCACCCAATTCCCCTATTCCTCCTGTTTGGAGGCCAAGAAGTGTCCGGCAATCACGGCGTTCCGTCGAACCTACCTGTCTCTTTGCAGAATCTTACGATCTGTTCCACCTTCAGATCCTCGAGGTCTTGTTCTTCTAGGGTGTCCGTCCCCATGTTTTCCCATCTTATCATTGAGTACATGGGGCATTTGGCCAGCAGGTGGAGGCTGGTTTCCTCCTCCTCCATGCACTCTGGGCATTTGGGCTCCGCTCCCTTAGTTAGTAGCGTGTTTTCTTATATAGCCTATAACGCCTACCTCGGTAAACGGATTATCTAACTTTTTTTATACCACTCAGGTGGCAGACCAGCACATGGCCCACCTGATGGAAACGATTATTAGGTCTCGTAGATTTTTGGAGTGTTCTGTAAGCCGATCGATACCTGATTGACGGACGAGCTCTGGAGCAGACTTTCCAGTTTTCTCTCGAAGTTTATACGCAATCAGTCAATGTCAATTTATTATCTAATTTATGGTCATTGTCATAGCTATATACACTAAATTAGATAATATTAGGTCCTTACATATGAAATTGCCGAAATTTTCTTTCAGATTCATGAGTTCGTTATTCCTGTAATTTAATAGCTATTTCCATTATTTATACTCTGTTTGAAAGTTGATTTCAAGATTTCACAACTCTGTATTAAATTTTGTTTTTATTGGCCGCTTGATAAATTAAATTCGATCTTCAAAAACAGTACTTTAGGAAGCTATCCATTTTGTTGATAAATTTTGTATTACTTTTTTACAGCTGTCACTTTTCAAAAATGTGATAAAAGTTGCTGTTAGCTTAATATGGTTTCACTCATACACAAAAAAATCATCAAGGTTGGATTTGTTATTCCTAAAAAAAATGTAAAAATGTTAGTACCTACTGCAAATTGGGTTTCCTCCAATTTCTTCAATAGAACGGCAATTTCATATGTAACGAACTATTAAATTGGATCTCCTACTATTTCACCCATCAATTTCAGCTAGTTTAATACAACTTATACAAGTCTAAGCTATTCCCGCGACGGATATGTCACGAGACAACCTCACCTTCGGCCTAGCACATCGACCCACAGACGGCGTGCGGTTTAGTCGGTTCGAGTCCGACATAACCTCCCCCTTCGACTCCGAAGGGGGGGTATCCGTGGGGATTTCCCGCACGTAAAAAAGAAAAAAAAAGCTATTCCCACTTGCAACTTGGAAGCCGGTAGGTACCACTGCTGATTGACAAACAATGCTCTTGTGCAGGCTACCCACTCGTGGTTGTGTTGGATGTTTTTAGATGCGGTAACTCTTTCGAATTTCACCTCACCGGGAAATGTTAGACTCGATCCGACGAAAACCGCACGGTGTGTTTTTTTTTCTGTGTTCGAACTAGATAAATGAATATCTGTGCCTCAGACATCATCTTTTCCTTACATAAATATAATATAACGAGTTCATGTAAGATTATATAAAAAATAAAAAGGCACGTGAAACAAAAATGGAGTACTATACATAAAATCTATACATGATTACTACATGCATATAAATAAAATTGGAGTGTCTGTTTGTAATATTGAAATAACCCTTTATACTACATGCATATGAATATAATACGGTACATACACCAAAATAACAATTTTTGTCTGTCTGTGTCTCTGTTTGTTCCGGCTAATCTCTGAAATGGCTAGACCGATTTTGACAGGACTTTTATTGGCAGGTAGCTGATGTAATAAGGAGTAACTTAGGCTACTTTTATCTTAGAAAAAAGCATTGACCCAACACTAAGCGATAACCGACATCCACGCGGGCGGAGCCGCGGGCAACAGCTAGAATTAATATAGATATATAGCATAAAATTAATATAATACAGCATAGGGTATGAGCCTCCTTGCGTGTTATTACGTTAGCACTATTAATTATTCTGTGGTGTTATGTAAGTTTATGTGCATGTGTGTGTGTGTTGAGGGTGAGTTTATAATAAACATCCGTACCTCAATTAAGTGCTCGTGTCGTCACCCAGAGTTTGCTATGCCCAGAAATGTATATCGCAGAGACCCCGACCGGTATTTACCACTAATGCCAAGTGACCGGGAATGATGAATTTATAAGTACATTATTCACCTTTCTTTTTAACTTGTGGAAACCCCCACGGGCTCCACCCCATCGGTGCCGACGATGGGCTGGGCGTGTCGGAATCGGACCGACTAAAACCACACGGTGTTCTTCCTAAGTGTGCATTGCCGGGCACCCCGGGTAAGCCCTCGAAAGGATAACCCCAGGGTTACCGGCGGACAATGGCCGCCACCGCGGCCTCGACCAATACATAAATCGCTATTATTCACATTTTTCGTTTCCGTTGGAGCAGACCAGTCCTAGAGTACCCGTTGGAGCAGACGAGTCCTAGAGTGGAGACCGCGAGAAGGCAAACGAAGGGTAGGACGCCCCCTAGCCAGATGGACCGATGACCTGAAAAAGGTGGCTGGGACGGACTGGATGCGGAAGGCGGAGGATCGTACGAAATGGCGCACATTGGGAGAGGCCTATGTCCAGTAGTGGACTGCAGTGGGCTAATTGATTGATCACATTTACAGTAGGTACACTTGATATATCTATCCATGAATACCTACCTAATAATAACAATATTAAAAAATGACTGAGAAGGAAACAGAATTGTGTTATTTAAACAATTGATTTATTATATCAATAGTAAATTCCCAAACACGTTTCACCTTATATTTCCCAAGTTTTGTACCATTCATTGCGGCAAACAGAAAATACCCATTTAGGTTTGCCCACAATATAGGGTAGTTTCCTAGTTTAATAAATAGAGAGCATCGTAGTGGATGGGCCTATCCCAATGACAAGTACAAACGTGTAAATAGATTGTGTAATTTGACATTCACCTGACGTATT
The DNA here is from genome assembly GCA_949126895.1 of Eilema caniola. Taxonomy (NCBI): domain Eukaryota; kingdom Metazoa; phylum Arthropoda; class Insecta; order Lepidoptera; family Erebidae; genus Eilema; species Eilema caniola. The sequence goes on along the minus strand of OX421460.1, from coordinate 4,401,116 downwards.
CGTCATCGAAATGTGATCACTGTAGGAACATTAACATAGTGATGACGTAACAATTTATATGACGTCATTGTTGTTGTAAAATATTTCCTAAACCGTTTTCTAAGAGAGGCGTGTCAAACCTACGTCATTATTAGATTGAGTACTAATGTAGAATTAAACAATAGTGAGGAATCCTGGGAACTATTAAAATTTTATGGGGATACGAAACAGGGCATCCCCTGAGGGACAGACTGATGAGCTAAAGAAGGCAGTCGGGATAGAGTGGATGCGTAAGGCGAGGGATCGGGTGCTATGGTATCTACACATTGCAGTGAACTTGTCCAGATATGGACTGCAATACATACTTTCACTTACAGACAATTAAAACAAACTTGGACATTTACAATTTACTTGAATAATATACTTATACTAGCTGACCCGGTAAACGTTGTTTTGTCATGTAAATAATTTCTAGAGAATTTCTAGTGTACCTAGAAGAAAAAATGTGGTAAGTATATCAGTGAAAAAGGTAATTATTAAAATGACTAATAAAAAGCAGAGGTTGTTGATAGAGGAGGGAAAATTTAGGGTTATAAGTATTTTTAATGTCACAAAATATATTTTTTTATTAAACAAAATTAAAAAACATTTTTTTTGGCGTGGACACTCCTTATCACTTAGGGGTTTGAAAGATAAATATTAGCCGGTTCTCAGATTTACTGAATATGCATAAAAAAATTCATAAGAATCGGCCGAGCCGTTTCGGAGGAGTATGGGAACGATGGAGACGGACGGACGGACGGACGGACGGACGGAATTATAAATGCTTAATAGCGTCGGCTCAACACTAACGATAACCAACATTCACGCGGGTGGAGCCGCGGGCTACAGCTAGTAATGCAAAAAATTAGGTCTTATGACTATTTAAGACATGTGTACCATAATACCGACAGCTCCCGTGGCGTAGTAGTAGTGAACGCGGCCGCTGCGCAGGAGACGCGGGTTTAAACCCCGCTCAGTGCAAACATTTGTATGCATGAATATGGATATTTGTATTGGTCTGGTCGTGCCTCGGAGAGCACGTTAAGCCGTCGGTCTCGGTTGTCATACAAACATTTATGGCTACGTCGTTATGGGTAGTTGGAGCCCTCAAAAGTCATACAGTTTAACTGCAATTATTTTTCGTATTAATTTTTATTATTATTTAATTTTCGGTCCTTCCCTCCCCTCAGTGACCACTATGAGTAGGTATGCCTAGGCCGCCCCTCCCCTTAAAACTTTCACGCAGTATCATTTACAAGTATAATTTTTAATCATTCAACGGTCAAATAAAGGTAAAATAAACAGCGCTTATTGCTAAAAAAAGGATGTATGCTTTTTCTACTTGATCTACGACAACATCTTTACAATTACATTCAAAACCGTGATACTACTACCAACCGGTAACACAGTAAATAATTAATTTAAATACATAATAATAATTCCAATTCAAAATTTGCCTGTAAACAAACACATATTTTCCTGTTTTTCAGTGACTAAGTAAATCAAACATATTTCTACCTTTTTATCCAACTGCGGAGAAGTAAAAAAAATGAGAATTATGTTTTTTAATATCATGCGAGAATTTTACCAAAGAGACTGGAAGCGTTCTCCTTTTGATTTTGTTGAATTAATAAAATAAAAAAATTAAATAAATATTTTAGAAGCGACTGCTATCCCAGAGAAAAGTCTACCCCACAGCAGATATGATTGAAGAATGAGTCTTCAATCATAATCTATAACGGCTAGCAGGTGAATTTGACTCTGCGCCAAAGTGGTAGAGTCCCATGCTGTAGGTACCTAATCTTTGTCCATACGCCGTAATATGACATTGTATTTGACTTGTGTGCATGCAAGTACCTTTTATTGATGTAGCTAATAGCATTATTTCGTCCCTATGTTCCTCATAACTACTACAACAAACAGTTTAACAGGCATTATATCGTCAACAACTCGGAAAAAGTATGACTCGAGTTCACTCAAGTTGAAATTCAGCTTACTCGAATTGAATTCGAGTTATATAATATAACTGCTAACTCGAGTTATTTAACTCGAATTCAATTCGAGTAAGCTGAAATTGCGTGTACCTATAGTTTGTTAATAATTACTATTTACCCGACTACGCCAGCGAGGTCTGATTGAACGGATTTTGAATAATTTCGATGAATGAGGTCTTAATCACAAATGAAAAGTAAAAATTTCCCTAGTGTTATTGGGTAAGCAGAAGCAGGTCTCGGTGGCGGCGGCGCCGCGCGTTTCGCCTCCCCATACCTGAGGGCCAGATCGAGAGAGATGGCGCTTCGTCGGCCGGGGTGAGAGGGATATGTCTAAGACTACCTCACCTTCGGCTTAGCACAATAATCCACAGAGGGTGTATGTATTTTAGTCAGTTCGAGTCCGACATAACCTCCACCTCGAGAATTTCGTATCGTCGTCAGTGTCATCAGTCGATGCAATAGCAGAAATATAACAAATCGCGCTTCCATATTTTCGCTTGGTCTGTTAAAATAAGTAGCTACAACCCAATTCGAGTAAGGAAGAATCCAAATCGAATTACTTCGAGTTAAGCGCAACTCGAGTTAACTCCAAATAGTGAATCGAAGTGACCCATCTTTTATTGCCATCATTGCCCCGCTGCATAGCGATGGCCAACCTTTGCCCCAGGTACGAGGCGGGATACACACACAAATACTCTGGGAAAAATATTTTATGCAAAAGCACTTTCACTTTCACATACCTACTTAGTATTATACAACCGCAAAATTACCTGATGAAGTATTTTAGTTATTACATCACAAATACATAGTCTCAACATACCTATATAAGTAAGTAGACCTTAGGACACATATTTTCGACCCAAGTCGTGAGGACAAATGATAGGCCCTGGCGCGGGCGGATTGTTTTAAGTACTTGGTGAATTTGAGCTCGCCCACCCCCGAGATATTACGTCTTTAAAAGACACCCACGAAACGCGTTTTGCTCCTTTAGAGAATATGTTAAGTACATTTAAGGTCCAAGATAGGTATATGTCCCGATGTATATAGGTTGCAACTAGTGATGAATCAGCACAGTGTCATCATTGTTGATCACAAGATTTGTATAGGAATATTTTGAGTTGTGACATTACGAAATGGCTCATCCTCTATGTAATAGGAATTTACAAGCGGTTTGGAAGTATTAATAGGTTTGTCCACTTCGGTTTCAAAAGCTTACTTAAGCGGTTTGAAAGAGGTCATGGTGATTTCAGGGAAATTGAAATCGGTTTACCTGAAATTTGTCATTATGTTTATATTATTGGTAAATAAAAACAGCCTCCGTGGCGAAACAGTTGTGAACGCGGACAGGAGGCGCGGTTTCGATCCCCGCTCAGTGCAAATATTTGCATTGGTCTGGTAGTGCGTCGGGGAGCACGGTAAGCCGTCGGTCCCGTTTGTCATATAAACATCTATGACAGTCGTTATGGGTAGTTGGAGCCCTCAAAAGTCCAACAACTGGTCTAAATGCAATGCTTCGATATCGCCTTTAGTTTGTGGAGGTCAGATGGCAGTCGCTTCACGGAAAATGCCGATGTTTAGCCAAATCCGCAGTCGATCGCATGCGACTGGGATTAACGCTAGGATGAAGAAAGAGATATTGGTAAAACTAATTGTGGTAGGTACAGTCGACAAAATCGATAGTATCCCACCTTTACATAAAAAGTTGTATTTGAAGGGGAGATACTATCTATTTTGTCGACTGTACCTACGTACATTAAGATGTCATTACCCATCAATACTTATTATCATCCTCCTTGAGTTAGTTTCGGTCGTAATTCGCCGGTTTTCCAGTCTAACTTCGAAAAAAGGAAAAGAGACTGCCATGTGACCTTTACAACACATTGGCAATGGCGATATCGAAGTTCTGTATATAAGATCAGTTATTGGACTTTTTTAGGATTCCAACTACCTATCACGACTGACTGTGATACATAGATGTTCGCATGGCAAGCGGGGCCGACGATTTAACATGCTCTCTGAGGGCATTAAGAATGCTCACCCACCCTAAGAACGACCTTGCTGTTGTTGCTTAACCTAGCAATATGTGAACCTACTCTTTCATTCATCGAAACTCAGCATATAAGGTATACCTTGAACCAAACTTATTTTCGGCTCGGAAGTTCGTACGAGTGCGAATTCCTGCCAATTGCCGTTTGACTCGTTCTCTTTTCTCGAACGCCATTTTGGCTTGAATCCACTCGTACGTATCTAGTTCCGAGCCGCCATTAACTTTGGTACGAGGTATATGTGAAAACATAGACTTAATTATTCTATGCATGCAAATGTATGAATTGTATCGTAAATACCGAACATTTAGAGGAAAGTAACCAAATATAGAATACCATTTTGTTTTTGTGTTATAAAAAAAAGATACTATAAAACAAAAAACTTTTATTCTTATTTATTATCAGTCATACAGTTGCGCTTAACTTATTGACAGTTTTGTTTTACATATATTAATTCAATTTATAAAATTTTCTCAAAAACTAAATCAACATAAGGCACCTAATTACGGAATAGGTACCCAAGTATGGACTACTATAAAACTATGACTAATAAACCTTTACTTTTATGAGATATACAGGAACTTTGGTCAATTTTAAAAGGTACTTAAGCTATTTGCAGAAATCACATATCCATGCGCAATCACCATGTGCCCAGAACCCACACATGAGGCATTTGATCCATGTCTCTCCTCGAGTATCTTGAGAAAACAGTCTGTTATAGAACATACACTCTGCATCTTCTGAGTCAGGAGCCCCCAGTCCTATGTCGGCATCAGGCTCACTGTCTGTGTCAGAACGTATTTTTTCTTCATCAGTCCATATTCGGAAATTTCAAGCTAATCAAAATGTATATCAGATTTTTTTACTAAACACAATCAGACAAGAAAAAGCCTCGAAAACAATCAAATAAACATGTAATCATTGCATAGTCATAATATACAACATTATTTCCAATCACGTTTTGAGAGAAATACTTAGTTTTTACGTACCTACCTTAAAAACTTTTCTCACAGCGCCAAAAAAAAACACTCTCACCGCGGCCACAACGTTCACCCGACTGTCAACTCGAAACCTGTACGCGAGTATAATGATGGAAAGAGACATAAGATCACTATCTTTTGCAACTAGGAGTATTCGTTTCCGAGAAATGGCGGTATTCCATTTTAGGGATACTATTCCATATTTGGTTACTTTCCTCTACTCGTAGGTAGATAAGATAGTTCGCTGTCATTTAGTTTTATAAGAATTATGCACTCGATAAATACTTCACTCAGAATTATTTAATTTATTGGTACGTGAAGATGGCCACCAGGCTCCTTATTTGGACCATGCCTATGCCATTTACCGGCATTTAATGGAATAGAATGACTAATGTATGGGATTTGACGTTCTCTCTCGTTAACGACTGTCATATACATCAAATCCTATACATTAGTCATTTTATTCCATCAAACACCGGCCAATGAATTGCCACTTGTCTAGAGGGGCTGGCGAGTGAGAGAAATAGTTGGACAGAGGTCAAACAAACGTAAGCCTCTCAATGATAAAGTAGGTAGTTACCTCGCTAATACTTAACAACTAACGTGACGTAGCTCTATTTACGTCAACTTAACCGAAATGTGATAATAAGCGACCTTTGAGCTTGATCTTTTACTAATATAAGGAATTAGTCGATATGTTTGTTCGTATTTTAAACAAATTATGTTGACTTATCGGAGTACTGAGAGAATTTCTTACTAGCTGTTGCTCGCGGCTCCGCCCGCGTGGATGTCGGTTATCGCTTTAGGCAACCCTAAAGCGATAACCGACATAAGTTACCCCTTATTACATCAGCTACCTGCTAATAAAAGTCTCGCCAAAATCGGTCCACCCATTTCAGAGATTAGCCGAAACATAAGACAGACAAAAAAAATTTTGATGTATTATTGTATGTAGGTACCTATGTATTATATTCACATGCATATAGTGCAAAACGGTTATTTCAATATTACAAACAGACACTCACATTATATTTATAAAATGACGACGATGCAAGTAGATTTATTTCACAAGAATCAGATTATTATTCTCCGTAGATAGGTAGGTACACTCATAAATTTAAAGTCCCCGCTTTCGTACCTACCTACTTACCTACCTAATTATTCCTCTTAGATAAGTAAGTAAGCACCGAATTGAAGTTTTTAAATGGTTTTGTGTAAAACTGTGAGGTCCATAACCCTCCCTCGCTATCTGCGGTAAAATCGGCAGAGCGTGCCTGGGCCACCAAAACAGCTGACTACTCAAGCAGGGTCACCGCCCGCCCACGGCCGGTCGCTTACCTTGAAAGATGTCCGTATCATATCACAAGTAATCACAACTGATACAGCCAAGCCGGTATGTAGGTATATTCCTAGAGACATAAATAAAGACAAGTTATACGGTCATGTTTACCAGCTATTTCTACTCTCACACAGTTAAGGCTGGCTGCTGGAGGTTGGAGGACTGACAATCGGGCACTGGCAGTGAATTAGGCAAATCAGGAAGAGGATGTTTCTGTTGAGAGAGGACTAGCCTAATTTTTCAACCGTGAGTTTACGAGAAAAATGCAAGAAACCAATAGGTACTTTTTACCTTAGACCTTGAATAAAAAAAATGCAGGAGTCCAGTCGATGTGAATTTATGCAAGCTTACAATTTTATTTCGTTTATTTTGATTGCATTAAGAAATTGGGTTATTCCGTCTTCATACCACGAAAAGCCATACCATTTAAAAAAAATATTAACCCATTCAAGAAACTACAAAAGTCGGTCACCGCGCTAATTATAGTTAGGTACATAGGTAGGTAGGTATACTACAGCCACGGAATTATCAGACAGGACCACAACCAAAACAGGAAATTTTAATTGTAAGTCACGAAATAATAACGTAGATGTTTTTTGAAACTTCCCTTATCATTAGCTTTGCCTGTTAGCTGCCTACATAAATGAAGCTCTAAGAAGTAATAATTTGAGTTATCAAAAACGAATTCAATAATTTAACCGTCTGAAATGGAATAGTGACGCCGTTTCTGTGACAGGATTTATAAGGGGGCGTACTTATATTATGCAAGTGAAATTCTATTGTACCTATTTTTGATAACACTAAGGTGGCAGACAAGCACACAGTCCATCTGATGGAAAGTAGTTACCGTGGCCCATGGACGTGTGAACACCGAGAAGTCACACTCGTGCTGCCGACCCTGTAAGCAAAGAGAGTTTCTGCGCCGTCAGCGTAGAAGACAAAGCAGGAATTGCCCACTGACAGTATAAAAACTCTCCATAATGCCCAAAAATGTCCAACTGGTTAAGAAATATTCAAAAATCGTGTTCAATGATTCCTTTACATACATAATATACTCGTATCTAGTTATACAAACGAAGATAATAAAAATAGCGCCATATACTGATCATAAGCACGTAACGAAGACTTAAATCCACCCATCCCTACTCCAAGATTGTGACCCAGTCGCACCCCGGCTGACCCAGAGGGTCTTCCACCACCTGAATATGTGCAGTTCCTTCCTTCCTAGTACGTTACTGCTAGTACGTAATTACTATACACTTACAACGTTTAATAAACTTTATTTTTAAGAAAATGGTTCGTCGTCCGTTTCAACCAAATCCGTCTAGCTACTTTCGCGTGATTATAACATAAATAGGAGCTTTCCAATATGCTAATACCTACAATGAAGTCAATTTATAACATTTAATCAACAATAAAAAAAAATCCTTGGGTATTTTATAATTAACAGAACCGGTAATCCAGATAAGTATAAAATACCCAACTCAATCTAAAATAACTCAGAAACAGTAATCAAAATACCTGATGTTTAATAGGGAAACCCAACCGAAATGCGTCACGAATCACGAATTCATGATATCAATATGCATCATAATTTAGGACTAGAACTTAATCTCCGGGTTTCGAAAGCTAGGGATGCCACACATAGATATTATAAAAATTAAAAATAAAATAAAATTTGTTTATTTCGGAACAATATTCCATATAAGTTAGTATCATTTAATTATTATTCTTTGAGATGTTGGTACATAATTAGGTGTATAAATGACTTGGTTACCATGGGTGTCTATAGGTGGGATTCCATCTTTTGTCATAATAGTTTTTGTCCTAATTTAAATTGCCATAACAAATTAGGCATAATTTTCTTTGTCATAATAATAGTCTGCCATAATTGGTTTTTAGCATACTGTGTTATTAAGCATAAATATTGTATATCCTAATGTTTTTATTCATAACATTGATACGCATAAAGTTGTAAAGCATATTGTTTATTTGTCTAATACTTATTTGGTATAATGATAAACGCCTGCTAACATGGTGCTAGCAAGCTGGCAAGGATCTGGATGCAATCTGGACTTTAGGGCACCCCGACTCGGATAGGTTAGGTTAGAAGGCTAATGCGGGAGCGGAGCGTAGCGAAGCTCCCGCATTAGGCCTTCGTGGTTATTTTTTTATAAACCACCTAGAAGTAGGAGCCCCGCGTAGCGGGGCTCCGTCGACCAATTAGGTCAAAAGAACATTAGGTTAAATGAACTTTGATGCGCCTACAAGTTTGACAAGAGCAATGTATAAAATAGTGTAATATTGTTAATAAAAATTTTGTAGTGATTTGTTCGGAATAGTTATGGTTATGCGTGGTTATGCTTAAGTAAACTTATGCTTTGGTATATTATGCTTATTAAATATTATGCTTATAGTAAATAGGAGTAAAAAAATTATGCTTAAAAAGTTATGGCAAACGAGTATTATGCGTAAATAATGTTATGACAAGTAACATTATGCAATGTTAAATTATGACATAAAATTTTAGGAATAAAAATAGAGAACCTCTATAGGTACCATGATTAAACCAGTTGTTAGAATAAAAAAGGGATATATGAAGAAACTTTTTTTAAATATATTCTGGCATTTCCTGCAATTGTCTTTTATTTTATTTTATTTGAAAAACTAACAGCTAGTGTATGTACAATGTGCAGCCTTAAATAATACATAGTTGAAAGCCATTAACAGATTTTAATATTTCTTTGAATTTCTTTGAATAAGGAATAAAAAGAACAGTACGAAGACAAAATTAAATACTTATCTATCTATTAAAACCACTTCAGATATAATTAGGTCTCGGTAAAGAACCTGGCATGCTTTAAACGGGAAACATTAGTTTTAAATAGGTCTAAGTCTAAATCAAGAACTCTTGATTGGATTATGGATCTAGATAGCGTTGTGTAGAACGTTGTAGAATATTTATTGTAAAAATACACATTTTGTCTCCAATTAGGCTATGTTGTATTGAGCTAGAGACGAGCGAAGCTCAGCGGATATATGCAGGAATTGACATTGTAAGTTCAACTCTCAAGTAGTCTCAAGTTCGTTTATATCAAATTATTTTTCGCTTGTCTCTTCTATGAAAACACACGTCGAGACTTAGTAGTCTCGACGTGTGTTTAACTTACCTCGTTGGTATTAGTCAAGTGTTACAACAGAATTTTTAAAATATTATCCTTAAACAATTAAGTTAAATTTACGCAAGTACAATCACCCTCAGATGTTGCTGAACATTAAAAAGAAGACTGACCGATAGCTAAGAATTTGTTAACTGTTGATTAATTGAAATTAGATAGGTACCACCATTAGCCAGTAGCTAAAGCTAAGGCCGGTACCGATAGCCAAAGTGGAGGTATTGCCCCAATCGAATTGTTATAGATTTAAAACGAGGATTATTTTATGTTAGCTCAGACCTACGTCACTCACAAGTGCCATACATATATTACGCCAGACGCTAAAAATAAGCTGTGGGAGCTTGAGAGTGCTAAGTTAATATGGCTTAGTAAGCGAAGTATGATATTGTACATCGGAGTATACATGGAAAAATATATGTAGATATAGTTCTCGTGAAACTTCGTGAACACATTTATGCTCAAAAGATTTTTGACTTCAAAATGTGACAACGATTGTATAACAAAACAAAATTCGTATGACGTATGTAATGGATGGCTCCTAACAAACTTATACAAAGTTCGCTGTCCTTATCCGAATTCAGTCTCAAAACAATGTTATCACCCACTGTAAGCTATACGTTTGGTTTTTCCCCATTTGGCACTGTACCTCGACACGAAATATAGTGTAAAATTAAATACCTACCTGGGTATTTAATTTTAAATTTTATTTTTCCGTAATTGAAATATATTTTTCACTGATACAGTATAAAAGTTACCAACCGTCATTGTTACCCTGTAGATATTAGTACATTACTGCCGCGGCCGCCAAGTGTAGTGTTGCCGGACGATCGTGAAGTATGCGGGCCGAGGCGCAGCCGAGGCACGCATTACGGAGTCCGGCAACGCTCAGTTGTGGCCAAGGCTTGTATAGTGCTTTTCTCAAACAATGCGCGGAAATTAAAACTAAGTAGTATCTAGGCTGAACTTTTTAGTTACCTACTTTTCAAAATCAATGACGAACAACGAACAACAGTAATTTTTCACGCGACGAAATGATCATTTGGTTTTTATTTTTCTTAATAAACAGCATTCTATTTGCAAGCCAGTTCTGTATTTAAATAATGCCTAGGATAAGTTACCTCCTTTGTTGCCATGGTTCGCAGTAAAAGATGGTTCCATTTTTAAATTACACGACAGATATGAGTTTACATAGTAATTTATTTGGCCACTAAAACAGGACAGATATGGATTTTCATACAACTTTTGCCGGCCGCTGCTCGCATATACAGCAATTTCGATTTATCTCGAAGAAGGTTGTCAAAATAATGTTCACATTTCCAAGCATGTTTGAGAAAACGTTCATTTGTTTTTTATTTTTCTAAATAAACAGCTTTCTATTTGCAAGCCAGTTCTGTATTTAAATAATGCCTTGAATAAGTTACCTCCATGGAGAAGGAAAAATCATATTCTGTCCTCCGTGGTTACCTCCTTAGTTGCCATGGTTCGGAGTAAAAGATGGTTCCATTTTTAAATTACACGACAGATATGAGTTTACATAGTAATTTATTTGGCCGCTAAAACACGACAGATGTGAATACTCACTCATCTCATACAATCAATTTCTCTTTATATCCACCCGTCTTTGAGGCGACGGTAGATGGACGACATCAACCGATATTCTGACGAACTAACGGTATCGATGAATTATTTTTTTATCATTTTTAAACATTGATTTTTTATTACTCCGCCCAAACCACGGTATAGTGGACAGAGCATTCGCCTTGTAAGTCCTGTGTGGACAGATTCAATATTTTTTATATCTAAATCGATTTTTTTTTTAATTTGTTGTGGTTTATCCATATAAATTAAAAGTGATTAACACTTCAACTCACTGTCACTGGGAAATCTTTAAGGTGTGTTATTCTCGAGTGTACCTACGATAACCAGTTTTTTTATGGTGTTCGTAGGTATTTCCTTGACGCTTTGGTTTCATATATCCACCGGTCAACGGAGATTTGACCTGATGGACTGAATTTGTTAGCAAGTAGATACCTAGTTACACAACAAATTAAATAAAAAATACATTCTACTAGCTTTTGCCCGCGGCTCCGCCTGTTTGAATGTCAGTTATCACGTTCAAATATAGGACCTTTCTCAAGGTCTAATCTACTCGTATACCAAATTTTATCATAATCCGTTCAGTGATGTAGATGTGAAAGCGTATGCAGACAAACAGGGTAACTTTTGCATTTATAACATAACATAACATAAACTCACGCCTTTATCCCCGAAGGGGTAGGCAGAGGTGCTAGCACCCACATTTCGCCAGTTTATGTTTAGGTCCCAATGTAATAGGTGGCGAGCCTATTGCCATTAACCGGGCACTTATAAACCTGCGATAAATACACACATAACTTCGAAAAGCATCGAAACGTCATTGGTGTGTGCCATGGTAAAACCTGGGATCGAACCCGAGACCTCGTCTCAGCAGTCCATTACCCATACCACTAGGCTACCGCGGTTACTACCGCATTTATGTAGTACCACAGATAACATAATGTAGTACGGATATGGATATGGAAGAATGGATACGGATTACGGATTCTAGCGGATGATACCTTAACATCCTTACAGCGGTTTCTTAGTTGCGCTCAAAGTTTGCATTTTGGTGTCCGAATTCCGTTTATTCCAGGAGCGACTGTCAAATGACCTTCCAACCCCGAGAGACAAGCCGGACGCCCCACTGTCTCTTGTTTAGAAGGTGCACTGACTTGTAGGTGAGGATGGTTTGGGTGGGCTACAATGACATTGGAATGGGCCCTCTGCACGCTACTAAATGCAAATCCATATTAAAAATTGTATGTAGAACATTCAAGAATATCGATGAACATAATAATTGCACGCAGTAACTATGCATAACATTACTATATTTACACTAAGAATTATCGAATGCGGTTTTTAATGGCGTTTATCAAGAATACAACGCAATAAATGTATTTTATGTCATGCTAAAACGTAATAAAGTATAAAATTGTGCAACAATAACGTTGTGAACAACATATACTTGGTTTTCCCCAACTTGGCAGGTCGTCATGTTTACTCGTATAATAGACTTGTTGGCGAAAACTGGTTTCCCAGAGGTCGTGCAGTTCAGTTTTTGTATGAGGTTAACATGTCTTCGAGGTTTGTTGAGGAAATTTAATATGCAATGAATGTTTGTTTCCCATACGACACTTCTTACGCTATTTCTACTAGTAGATAGTTTTTTTTTACGTGCGGGAAATCACGTATTCCCCCTCCTCCGGGCTCCGGTTATGTTGGACTCGAACCGACTAAACCGCACGCCGTCTGTAGGTCTATGTGCTAGGCCAAAGGTGAGGTTGTCTCGAGACATATCCCTCGCGCCCTGGCTGACCCAGGGCCATTCCTCTCGGTCTGGCCCACGGAGGGGGGACCATGTGGTCCCCGACTTGCCCCCGGTATGGGGGGGGCATCGTCCTACGATGCGCACCGCCGCCGTGACTAGTGATAGCATCATTATTATTTTGGCTTGACGTGAGGAAATGAAGTTGCTATCTATTCAAATACCGATGGAAACAAAAGCATAATAGATAGGTTAGCTTATCGTCATGTTTAATCTATACATCTATACATAAATACTAGCTGTCGCCCGCGGCTCCGCCCGCGTGGATGTCGGTTATCGCGAATCGGACTATAATTTGAGATTTAAACTATCCTATCTCTCAAGTTGGATCGAACTGCACATGGTGTGCGAATTTTATTATAATCGGTTAAGTGGTTTAGGAGTCCATTGAGGACAAACATTGTGACACGAGATTTATATATATATTAAGATTAAGATAAGATAAGATAAGATTAAGATAAGATATGAATACAATACGGTAGGTATTACACCAAAATTACATTTTTGACAATTTTTGTCTGTCTGTCTGTCTGTTCCGGATAATCTCTGAAATGGCTGTGCCGATTTTGACAGGACTTTTATGGGCAGGTAGCTGATGTAATAAGAAGTAACTTAGGCTACTTTTATTTAAGAAAAAGCGGCCTAGTGCGAGCAGGACTCGCCCATGAAGGGTTCCGTAGCAGCAAGTAGGTACCTAAATTGCGGTTTACGATTCACGACGTATTAAAAAAACTACTTACTAGATCAACCAATTTTCGGTGGAAGTTTGCATGGTAATGTACATCATGTATTTTTTTTAGTTTTATCATTCTCTTATTTTAGAAGTTACAGGGGGGGGGCATTTTACCACTTTGGAGTGTCTCTCGAGTAACCTATTCAGTTTAGAAAAAAATTATATTAGAAACCTCAATATAATTTTTGAAGACCTCTCCATAGATACCACACACGTATGGGTATGATGAAAAAAAATTTTTGATTAAGTATGGGGAACCCCCAACATTTATTGTTTTTTTTTCTATTTTTGTATGAAAATCTTAATGCGGTCCAAGTTTCTTTAAACAGTATAGTTCAGGGTTCTTATAGTTTCGGAAAAAAGTGGCTGTGACGGACGAACGGACGGACAGACAGATAGACATGACGAATCTATAAGGGTTCCGTTTTTTGCCATTTGGCTACGGAACCCTAAAAATAGCGTGGACTCAACACTAAGCGATAACCGACTTTCCCGCAGGCGGAGCCACGGGCAACTACTAGTGTTAAATATGTTTCGAATGTGGAGGTTTTTTTTACGTGCGGGAAATCCCCACGTATACCCCTCTTCAGGAACCGGAGGGGGAGGTTATGTCGCACTCGAACCGACTAAACCGCACGCCGTCTGTGGGTCGATGTGCTAGGCCGAAGGTGAGGTTGTCTCGAGACATATCTCTCGCACCCCGGCTGACCCAAGGCCGTCCCTCTCGGTCTGGCCCCCCTCGAGAGGGGAACCACGCATTCTCCAACTCGCCCCCGGCATGGTGCCCCCGCCGTGGCCTGCTTCTGCTAGGGTGACAGGCGGCTCCACCCGTCACCCCCAGGTCCGCGCTCATGGGGGTCGGAGGTTGGCCTGCGCCATCCGACGCCTGAGCCTTTGCCCGAGCGGCCTACGCACGTGGGCAGCGATGTACGCGAGTTTGCCTTTAGCGCCCGCTCTCCTGTCTCCTCGAATAAGGTGAGGTATTTATGATGTTAGCACCCTCCGAGCTGTCCGAGCCTTGTCTCATCTCCGGCTGGAAGCAAGGCCGGAAGCAATGTTAGCTACGAAATGGCTTTTCCGTGACGCCACGGCCATCAAGCCTGTACAATTCACTAGCGATATCATAGAACTTTGATATTGCTAGAGGGTAACCGACAATCTAACCATCTTACGCACAGTGAAAGCACCTATATAGGTACCTACCAACATAGACTTGTGTTATAATTCTATGGGTACCAACTACCAAGTTGTCGTTTGCCGTATCTACATGACCTTACCCCCGTAGGTACCTAACTATACTATGAGATATTTAGGTATATTTAGGATAGGTAGATACTATCACTAATAAAATAACAATTACTTTGCAATGCGTGATTTGCGTCAGCAGCATGTCAATACGTGCTTTATTTATAGGAAGTAAAAAGTAATCTCTAAGTAGCTAGTTAGGAACCTAAACGTATCAGTTTATTTTACCGAGTGTCACTAATTGTAAGGTCAGTTGACACAGTGACTCAGCATTTTATAGTAGGTAACTAGGTACCTATTTTTACTAAAAGGACAATCTGACGTCAACGAAAACAAATATGCGCAGTCAGCGTCAGGACTGTACCGTCCGTACCGTACGCCCATCCACTATACCCATCAGGTAAGCCGTATGCTTGTTTGCCACCAAGTGTTATAAATATCGTATCAATATACCTATTCTGTGGTTCAAGTCCATTACCATTTAAAGTAGATAACAATTACAAAACATTGTATCACACAATGACTTTTGTAAAATGACTGTAAAGTCCCAAACCTTATGCCTTGATCACACGTACCGAGTGGAGTGGCGAGACAGTGCATTCGGCCCATGCGAGGTGCGTGTGAACATGCGCCGAGTGTTTTGCACGTACATTGCACTCGGCCGACAGCACTGTCTCGCCACTCCACTCGGTGTTCAAGGCAATTAGGCTTGTCAAGATTGATATTGATTTTATAAATTGTATGAACATTTTTTTGACAATAAAGAAAGTGCCGAGTATTGGCCTAAATGCATTCATTCAAGCAACCCACTGTAGTCCACTGCTGGACATGCAAATGCACCCATTGTAATTGATTAAGTTAACTAGAACACACAAGTAATCATTAACTACATTAAGATAGATAAACGCTACCCGTGACCAGAGGGCCGGTTTATTCCTTGCGCAAAGGATCGGTATTGTCATTCAACGTGGCAATGCCGCCAGCCTTCTGGCCACCCTCCTAGTTGACGTCGATGGGGAGGAATTCTTTGACGCCTAAACCTGCAGGTTTGTATATATTATATATTGTTTTTATAATTTTATTTAAATAATTCTAATGTACATATTGTTAGTAGTTAAATAAATAAAAAGATAATACCCAAAAAAGATAGAAGATGTCGACCGCAGTGTTCAAACGTCTGGAACGCAAGTTTCAAATGGACCACGGCCAAACAGCCCGGAAGCAGTATATTCTACATGCAACGCCGGCCGTGAAAGCCTGAAGACTTATAGATAGATAACTCTTTATTGTACACCAACATTAAATTTCAAGAGACAATAGTACGGATTACAGCAGCTATAGTTAAATTCACAATGGGCGGCCTTATCGCTAAATGCGATCTCTTCCAGGCAACCGTGGGATGGAAAAATATTCAGTAACACAGTCTTAAGGTGAATGAATACACAAAAAATGGGAATACCCAAGTACGTACCGTGGTAAACGGGAGATCCCGGGCGTCTGTCTGGTCTGGCCGTATGAATGCTCAATTGATGAAAAGTGTATCTTTACATATCGTAAATTGAGCATTCAGTGAGTTATGTGTTGCTCAATGTAAGACGTAAATAGATGATAGGTCATTTATTCCCATGATAAATAATACAGTAGGACCTATTGTTTGATATTGGAAGATTGTCGTGAATATCGTCGCTATTCTGGGAAAACCCAGTAAATCGATAGTTTACTATTTTGAGTTATAGGCAAATGAATATAAAGATTAGAAAATTATTGATAAGAAACAGATTAAATTACATTTGTGTATAACGAAATAATTCTTTGTCTCATATTTTAATAAAACCATTTATAATGATAGAATTTTACTCTCAGAGTTTTATTATAATAATACTTTTATACAAAAGGGTACCTATTTACTTAGTTTTCCTTGAAGATATTTATTTGTGATTTATTTGGTGATTCTTTGACTTAATCAAAACAAACTAATTAAAACAATTGAGTTTATTGCTAATAATACCGATTAAAATTAATTAATTTTGGATTCAGGGTGTATTTTTTCTATAATAATATAAAAATAAAATATTTACTGGGTTTTCCTTGCCGTGAAAATATTTAAGAATACAACTTAATTTACTTTAGACCTTGCATTGGATAGTAAAATAATAATGTTTATACTAAAAGTGAATTTATTTAAAGAAAAACAACATTAATTTGATCTAAAATATTTTACTGTTCTTCCTGTGAAGTTGCTTTTTGAAGCGTGGCTTGTAGCCCTTGAAACCAGCCGTGAAACTCCTCTGGAATTACACCTTTGCCACAAAATGTAAACGAACCTTTTTTCTTGCTACTGAGATATTCGAGGGTGTTTTGTAAAGTTGTTTCAGATCATAGAAAAACTGTTTATTTCTTTTGGCATTTAATAGCCAGATTGTAACGAAGATTTTTTTTAAAGTTCTTTTACTTTTATTTCTAGTGCCAAAACTATGTCCTGGTTGTTCAGTTTCTACATCCATTGCAAGACATGTAGGTACGTGTGGTAACAGGCTCATATCGGACATGTCATAATTATAGAAAATTTTTGCTTCTCCTTTAATGTATCAAACGTTTTATTTTTAACCATCATCATCATCGACATTTAGACGTTATCCAGATTGCACCCGAAATTGAGATGCCCTCGGAGCTCCGGGGTCCGCCTTCCGGCTCTTCCTATTCCACTTCACACGATCTTGGGCGTCCATGTCAGTGAGACCATTTGCACGCATGTCGCCCTACACAGCGTCGAGCCAGGAATTTTTAGGGCTGCCCCATTTACCTGGACCCGGCGGGGGCGCCATTGCCAGGTATTTGTTACCCACGTAGCCTGGCTTTTACCGCAAGACACACCAGCCAAGGCGACTCTTCGCAATTAATCTACGATGTCACGGACATGAAGGCTGCCGCGGATGCGAGAGTTTCTCACGCGGCTTATACCCGTGACTTAGCACATCCACCGCAGCATTTTCATCTCCATGACACGCAGCTCCTGCTTGTGTCGTTCCAACAGCGGCCACGCCTCACAGCCGTGTAAAAGGACAGGCCTAATGATCGTCTTATAGACCTGCCCCTTCAACCCGACCGCATTTGAGGATCGCATGTGACGCCAGTCATTGCCCACCACTTTGCCCACGAGACGGCCTTACGTGCCTTGATATCGTAGTCGAAGTCACCAGTCACGTAGAGTCTAGATTCCAGGTACTTAACCTGGTCCGTACGCTCGATCAAATCACCGCCTATGCGGAGGGGTGTTGAGTTTAACGCCAAGTATTCTGTCTTCGCCACATTTAACTTCAGACCGCCGTTCTCAAGCGCCTCCTTCCACACTATCACAGGTCGCAACAATCTGTTCCTGTCCGCGTCCATCAACGTAATGTCATCAGCATATTATGAGCAGCCATGGAGGCTGCTCATGTGAGTTTCTGATGCTGTCTGACAAAACGTCTTATTTTTAACCATTTTACTTGATTTCCGTCTGTATCATTACTAATATTTATTAATATTTTGTCCGATAAATGCTTCAAGTCTTTGAATTCATTGTTTTTAAACTCTTTGTCCAAGTATCTTTCTTTTGTGACGACTTTCTTGGCTTCTTGGATGTTTGCTTCGATCGTGCTCTTTTAAAAACATTACCCAATCTGTCATAGAATAAAAGGCCGTGTTTTTTGGACAAACAGAAACACCTACTAAATATAGTAGATAATGGTACAAGTGTGTAAAGTTTGGTGATTACCGCTCAGGTACCATTAACACTTGAGTGACCAGGGAAGGGTCTAAAGAGAGCCGAAGACGGTAATCAACAAAACACACGTGTATCATACGACGGTTATCAATACATTTGTAAATAAAAGAATACTAAAATAGATATTTACCCTTGCACTTTTCAGGTAGTAAACATTCCTTAACGTTAAGGACCTCACATCAAGCACATCTTAATATATATAAATCTCGTGTCACAATGTTTGTCCTCAATGGACTCCTAAACCACTTAACCGATTATAATAAAATTCGCACACCATGTGCAGTTCGATCCAACTTGAGAGATAGGATAGTTTAAATCTCAAATTATAGGCCGATTCGCGATAACCGACATCCACGCGGGCGGAGCCGCGGGCGACAGCTAGTTGTATAGTATATTGTGTTTATATCGGGTAGTGTACTAGAAACATATATCGTTTTCTTCATAACTAGTACTTGCAGACATTTTAATTAATTAATAACTTTATTTTCAACACTAAAAACGAACTGCGAAACTTTTTGGTACTGACGGACTGGTGGCAACAATTTGAGTAGGTTATCTATGCTCGCACATTTGCCAAAGACGAAAAGATTAAGGATTTTTTTTTTAGTTTAACGCGTGTACAAAATGGTAAATTAAATTTACTTAAAGTTTCAAACAGAAAGAAAATAAAAGTTAGGTATATTTGAGTGAAAGTTTTGTTTATTATACACGGACAAGATGAAATTTTGTATTTAAATTCGTTACAAAGGTAATATTAATTTATTTGTTCTATTGAACACGATCTTTTCTGTATCGTTTTTTAAGAATAATGCAACTCAACCAATAAAATTAAAAAAATAATCTATATGCCACTCGTGATATATATCGACTCGTGGTATCCTTGTATGCCTAATTGCGGTGAGATTAGAGATATTTAATGAGCAAGTAAATTGAAAAATCTTTATCACTCCGTTATTCGTCCGCACGCGAAACGGCGACAAGTGAGTAGTTTTTACAAGTAAACATGGCAGGTGGCAGCATTGCTGTGCGACATAAGCAAGTACGGCGATTTACCTTGTTTTCGTTGCAGTGGTGATACATTGGTACCGATCAATTAAATACTCAGCGAAAACAATTTATTCAAATTAACTGCTTTTTGTTTGAATAACTTTATATCAGACTAGACTTAAACACCTCATGAAAAATTATTTAAATATCGATAATGCATTAAACCTGTGACTTTTTATCATAAATCTTGAAAAATAGACAATTAAGTCCAACTACATTTTTATTTCTGAGGAAAAATAAAATAGTAACAAAAATAGCCCTTAAAGTAAAACTAGTTAAATATTATTAATGGGTTTTATCGGAGATGAACCCAAGAAAATATGGAATTAAGTCAGGTTACTTTTTTGTAGCTGAGAGTTTTACTTACAATCGTTTAGATAATTAGTTTTCTCATTCAGTATCTCCGAAAGTACCTAACTATCACTATTATGGGTTTTTGCAGACGAAAGAGAACGAAAACTGAGTAGATTGGTAGTGTTAACTCATTTCATGAAAAAAGTTGATTTACTGGGTTTTCGCAGAACAACGACGATATTATCTGTGTATTTAATGTATGGCAACACCTTGACCTCTTTGCTCTCGGTAAAATCTATAAAAAAAAATTGCACTCGGTGACGACATGCGACACATGCATGCTTAGTTAAAAACTTTTAATTGCTAAATAAATAATAGTATAACTTTTCAAGTATACCATTTCCTTTCATCGCCGAACCAACAACGCGACAAAGATGATATATTTGTCGCAATCAAGCCTAATCAGCCGTTCAAATAACTGCCTAACTTGTTACCTAACTAAACAGCGCTGTTCAATAAATGGCCTGAATGATATTCAGCCGTATCGTTTGTTAGGTACAACATAATAATAAACTGGCTGGCTTAAGCCATTAATATGATGGGATATCATACCACCCAGATTAAAGGCAGAAAGTGAGCGATAGGTTTATTGTAGACCTAGAGATTGAGTGAAGCAAACGGTAAACTTATGCATAATGCCTATAATGTACCTACCTATGTTGAAACGGCAAATTTATGGAAACTTGTAAATCAGGCACCTCTGCATTAGTGCATCTGCTCTAATTTTTTTTTATTAGGACTGACCATGGTATGGCTAATTTAAATGCCATTAACCAGGCCTAATTGTAATAATTACCTTGCAATATCGTTTAGTGACAAGTAATGAGTTCCGATATGTTGTCGGAACTAATGTTGGTTGCGTAAACAGTGGTTAAATCAATCATAAATAACTGTAATATTACTGACGTGCATGAAGATTGGTTTCTTGGACAACCGTGCAGTAGGGTATCACAGTACAACGAGCTAAGTAATATTATAAATGCGAAAGTAGGTAACTCTGTCTGTCTGTTATGCTTTCACGTCTAAACCACTGAACTGATCTTGATGAAATTTGGTATAAAAGTGGACTAGAGCTTGGGACAGGATATAGGCTAAGTTAAGTACCTTTTATCGCGAAAAAAGGGCTTAGAGGATTTGAAATAGGGAGTGTAAGTTTGTAAGAAGGTTCTTCATTTTTCAAGACAACTTGGTGAAGTTTTGTACACAGATAGATTAAATTTTGGAAAATTATTACCCTGTTTGTTGGCCATAACTGACGTACACGTAGGGCTGCGCCGTCCATATGTGCATGATGTAGGTACGTCACACACATGCGCCAAGACAATAGGGGCGCCGCGCCGTCACCAGACCCTGGAAACTGCAATAATGCCATTTATTTTTGACTATACTGTTATGGTCCTAAAGTCTAAAATTAAATGGCATTTTGTATAGTGAATGTACATTGTGATGAACTCTATTTCATTTAATTAGGGACTTTAAGTCCACACCAAGAAAGTCTTAAAATTTATGGTATTTTTTGTTGACAATTGGCAGAATCAGGATGGCTAATATAGCTTCCGCCACGCTACACTCACATGATGTGTCCCTGGACATCGCATCGCCAACACTTCAACACCTTGCCCAAAATCCCCGTTAGCTTGGGGTGACCTCTAGGCCTGCACTCATGAAGGACGGAGGACGTGCTGCAAACTTCAACGCCCGAGTAGCTTCCGCTCGTCACGAGCTATGCGGGTCAAGTCTCCTGCGGCCTCGCCCCGCCGACACCTTCTGAAGCATTACTTGCTCTAAGAGCGAGACAGCGACAGTCCCATCGAACCATCACTGTGAGCAAGACGGCAGATAAGAGAACTCCCACTCCGGAACGTTGGCTTCGACGGTAATCCTCGAAGCATCCGTGCTCGGTGATCACCTGCGCTAGCCGATACGAGCGGCCGTGTAGCTTCTCTATCTAGCCCCCTATGTTAGGTCTTACCGCCACTATTATATTACGGCATGCCCTGCGCTTAGTCAACCAAGTCTTAACTCCCACTCCGCTACCATATATGTCAGTAGATCTGGGTCTTAACGTGCGCTGCGGAGCGCGCAGCTTCTGCACACGTCTGGCCTTCAGTTTCCATCCTTATAAGGCATGCTGCTGCTCTGGCACGGCTGCTGCCCTACATAAGGGCCGGATGGCTCCTGTAAGAGATTCTACCTACTTCTATTCATGGCCCTAGAGGGTTGACCAACCTAGGCGGAGGCCCTGAAGGCCAGAAATATGCCATTGCTACACGCTGCGCAGTGAGTGATGGCCAACAGTCAACTTCGAGTCGGCGAATCTCCTTAACAAAATCCCATCATGGGACCCGAAGGGGAGCCCTTTCGCTGCTATATAATTGGCGGAAGGTGGTGTGTGAGCAGGGACGGATCACGGAAAGTCAAGCATCGGGAAATCCAGGTCGGGCAGTCCCAGCTCCGCCAGGGCAATAGCTAGTTACTGATATATAAAAATTAGAATAAACGTTCTAGAAACATCTTCAGGAAATAGAAGCATCGTTGGTAACTTAGTTGGCTACGACATATAATATTCTAACTAGGCAGCCAAAATGATCATTGTTATAGCCACAGAACATGAGGACATAAAATGGCTTTAGAGCATTTTAGACTAAAGTCTATGACGTCATATCGCAGGTATTGTGCTACAGTTCGGTGACATCACGGTTATGACGTACTGCAATGTAGAAATGACACACCTCTTGGCAGTGGTAAGGGAAGTACATAATTTATTTATTAATGACGTACCTACCTAATTGTTATGTAAAGAATAAGTAAACCTGGTGACGTGTTGAACTGGTGACAGTGCTGTAACATAAGTGAGAGTAGGTGACGCAAGATGACGCGATATACCCAAGTGTTCGTGTCTTCGTTATTGACATGACATTGACATCAGTAGCTTAGTGGTTAGGGAGGCGGCCTTACGATCAAGAGGTCCCGGGCTCGAATCCTGACCATTACACTACCGACGTGAATTCACTCCTAGCACAACCAATTTAGCTTAGTTGGAGGGGTTAGAAGGAATATTAGTAATTTTATTAATTTCGGTTCAAATATTCTTTTAAAAATAAAAATAAAACACAAACCAACCTAACTACCTAACACTGCATAATAATATAGGTACCTACTTATTGTACTACCTAATACCTAGGTACTTTAAAAGTATAATCGCGGTAGGTATAACATTGTGGTACAATGTTGTTTAAACTATTAATTTATAGGTATAGCAAACTGCAAATGTCTGATATCAGAAATGATAACTTTTGACATATACAGCTATACGTACCTATCCAGCAATTATAGATATGTATTGTGGGATATAATTATATTTATATGTTTCTCTATCAGATATGAGGTCAAAGGTTAATATTATTATCTTTATCATAGCTAAAACAAATTAAGCAGAAAGCACATTAATTAAGTAGGTAGGTACTGGTCGACATATTGTATGCACAGAAATCAATTATCTAATTTAGAATATTCAACTTTATCCCCGGAGTGTTAGGTTAGGTTAGCAGGCTGAGGTGAATTAACACCCACATGTCACCAATCAGTGTATTCGGTCCTACGTAATGTGACGGTTGAGCCTATTGCCGTATTCCGGGCACTATTTCTGACCCGGGCCATGTAGTACTGGGTAGACAGACAGAATAACATTTTATTTGTGTCCTGCTGCTGCTATCTCTCTCCATCATAACACCGTGGTCGCCACACAGGTAGGGAGTTCATACTCACACACTGTGACCGGAAACAGTGTGAACAATGCGGTATGAAAGGAACTTCCTCCCACGCACGCTCAAACTGTGGAATGTACTTACTCCCTGCTGTGATTATTCCAAGCGACTATATGGGGTTCTTCCAGCAGGCTTATTCGCTAAATTTGACAGCCGAGAGTGACCAACCGTGAAGTGATGATCACCGAGCTCAGTGACTCACTCAACGTTCCGTTATTTTGGTATTCTGTAAACCTTTTCAGTCACGTGATCATTCAGTGATTAACGAAAACCGAGAGTGCTTATCGACTTCGTATTGTCGCAGCCCTATGTATTAACCGACCTATTTTGGTAACCTTGGTTATGTAACCAAGATATGTCATTTATGTTATTCATGTGAATAACATAAATGACATATCGATCTTTTTAACTTAATCGGTGTATACGTTGGACATATTCCAATAAATTTGTGTTTATGTTCGACACTTGAGTTGTCAAAAGTGTAAAGTGGTTATGGGAACACCACTTACGATACAAAGAAATTGAATTTAATATGCTTCGAGAAAGATAAACACCAACTTTAAACGCTGGGATTTTTTACAAAGAATGTTCTCAAGTGTTTGTAACTTTAAATTGTTAACGATTGTTGTTCCACGATTCGAACCAAGTTTCTTTCATTGCGTCGTTTTGTTTGTACGACATTGAAAGTAATACTTTGTTTAATTGAAATTGTACCAATAGTAATGTATTTTCTTGGATCTTGATCAATGTTATTGATAATGTGAAATATTACTGTGATATAATAAATAAAATAAAAAATATTTTTTTTACTATTTTATTGTATTTCAGAATGCCGGCTAGCAGGCGCGTCTCTGAGAGGCAGCAAGAGTTGTTGGTGACTTTTGCGGAGGCCAACAAGGACATTGCCTTAGGGCGATGTACCTGGGGCCCTCAGGCAAGTCAAATGACTCAGCGAGCCTGGGAGACTTTGACTAATAAATTAAATCCAAACTTTTCCATTAATCTGAAAAGTGAAAGAATAGAAGTAAATACAACAATAAGATTTGAATTTAATTTAAATCCAACACAAGTTTTCTTTTTAATTTAACTGTACTTACTTGGCCATTTTTTTTCTCTTTCTTCCCGCTTAAAAGGAAATTTTATGTACTTCGTAAGGATTTCTGAATGATTAAGGGCATTGGTGACTTCATCTAGGCATCGACGGAATGAGGGTTGGGACATGTTGAATAAATAAGAAGGCCCAACACTCTTCATACGATCCTTGGGCATAAAAAGATACAGGAGATAACACCTGAAAATAGCATATAATTTTGTCAACATGAATATTGAATTTTTATATAAAATTATTCAATTCAATAATATATTGCATTCCACTGTAAAGTTAGTAAGGGATTGCTGCCTAGCTGTATTCGTAGCTGCCTAAAGCATAGGTTGTTATCATATTGTTATTGATATAATTTTGCGTTGTAGGTAGGTATGTAATATAAACTCACTTTCAGTTTGTGGGGCACTCCAGTGTTTAGTCGTTGCTGTCTCATGTAAGGGCGAAGTTCTTCGGTCAAAGAATTAAATACTTCTCTTGACAACCGAAAGTGAGCAACAAATTTTATTCTTAGTCTGGCAAATTCATTGGGTCACTTAAAGCTCTTTCCCTTCGCAAAACATTCATTTGCCTTTGTTGTTCAGCGATTCCTAAAAAAATGTGTGTGACATATCGCTAAATATGAAGTAAAACTTAATCAATAAAATTCAATTAAAATTCTTTAACAAGTTTCATAATATGTATACCAAGGAATATTCTATTTCTATTCTAATAATTTAAAATAATAAGTCTAAATCATTTATTTACCTTTTTTCACTTTTTTTAGATTATCTGTCACGACAAAACACAAGCACAAAGTATGGGTGATTATCACTTTATCCTAAAAACACTGCTATTGAATAGTGGCTTTCGTTTGTAATTTGACACTTTGAATGATCTTCACTTAATCGTCAAAATGATGTACACCAAACGTAGAGAATACCAAATAACGGAAGTCGATACCCTTCAGTGACTATCGACATAGCTAGAGTGATGATCACTGGCCTTGATAATTTACAGTTGAGCACCAAAGTTACTGAATACGAAAAGAGTAGTTTGACAGTTTAAAGTTGGAAACTCAACTCGGTGATCATCATTTTGAACTGTCATTAAAGTTAGTGAATAAGCCTGCAGAACGGCATTAGGTTCCTAAAGGATAGGCAGCACGGGTGTGACGCCGTTGGCGTTTAATTTAGTAGTCTTTAGTTGGTCCCTTATACAAGTACCTACTGGAAAAAAATAATGACCATATGTTTGGATTATTCTACCTTTGACACCACATCCATAGACTATTTATTTTTTCTGTTTAGTGACTTCTGAGGGCGACTGTAGCGGTTTAGCACTACTGCAACTGCAACCGCCTGACTCTACAGTACTTACCTATCCAGCGCCATCATCATCTACATTTAGATGTTACCCTGATTGCATCCGAGGCCTTCCGGCTCTTCCTCCTACTTCGCACGATCTTGGGCGTCCATGTTAGTAAGGCCATTTGCACGCATGTCACCCTTTACGTCAAGCTGAACTTTTTGGGCCTAACCCTTCTACCGGGACCCGGCGGGGGCGCCATTGCCAGACATTTGTTACCCGCGTAGCCTAGCTGTTGCCACAGGACGTGGCCGCACCAGCAAAAGGAAACTCTCTGCATTTTATCTGCGATAACACGGATATGAAGGCTGTCACGGATGCGAGTTCGCACAGTCACCGAAGCATTGTCATCTCCGTGTCAAGTAGCTCCTGTTGGCGCTCTAACGGCGGCCACGCATCACAGCGATTACACATTTTAGGATCAGATTTCACCAGAAAAAACGAGTATATGAATTTTGACACCTATCTGCATTCACAAAGCTCTTTTTGTAAGATTATCGCAATTACTGTATGCTACAAAAAGTTGTGCAGTGTTGCTGGTCAAGTAGTCGTCTTGCAGTCTAACCACAGACTACTAAGGGATACTACGTATAGTCTAACCATACGCATAGTCTTTGCTTGTTGTAGAGTGATGAATTGAGGATATCTAATACCTAGATATTTTTAATTATTAACTTCACTAAAAATAAATCTTACGCTATCCTTCAAAATAAATAGCGTAATTATTGTCTTACGCAGTGTGATAAGAAAAGATAATAAAAATAATAAAACCTTGGAGATTATTAAAGTTTGCCGATTGAAAGTTGTTATTAATTTTAACTTGAGGAGTGCAAACAAATAGGCAAGATTAAAGAAACAAAATATAATAAATTCTTATTTCAGTTGTATATTTTTTAAATTAAATTTTCATTTTTGTAACATAAAATATATCACAAATTTACCTAATCTAGTATCACAGATAGAATGAGAAAAAAAACAAAATGAAAAATACAAAGCATTGTACCAAAAACTGTGTTTAATTAAAAAAACTAAAACTACCATACTATAATTTCAGACCTATCACAATCACAATGTTTGTGTGTTTGTTTGATTCATTGGCTGAAATTTGTGACCATAACACTGTAGACTTTTTAATATTTTTGAACAAAAAGATATTAAGTCTACCCGCTATTCTATTGTCATATCACTTATTATATAGCTCACATTCTATCAAAAAATATTTCAGACAATTTCCAACAAATTACACATGCCATTCTTAAAAAAAATTAGTTGACACTTTTTAAAATACACAGATAACAAGTCGTTGAAAATGATGCATTTCTTTTTTAAGAACAGTATGATTGGAATATATGAATGCATTGAAAAATATGAATGTTAAGTTAAAATATTATTGCACAATGACAGTTATTACTTGGAATATGGTTAGCCACAAACAATTATTAATTAGTAAATACATATTTACATTAACTGTGATATACCCACAATAACAACATGGTGAATTCTAGAGACCTAAGGGCTTTATACAAGGATACTGGAAGGAAAATGATACATGACAGCAGTCTAGGCTTTGTGTTTTACTGAATACATTGTTCAACAGTAAATCGTGTACAGCGATTGAGGAAAACTAGACATATTTCCTTGAAAATTGCATGTAGCTTTGCTTCAATAGTTACAATATAAACTTACTAATAATTTTAAATAATATTTGTTTCAATCATTCTATAACGAATACTTTTGGAAAAACAAATAGTATTACATAGGTACCTACTTACAGATTTAGTTTTTGAGGTGATGATTGATAAAAATTTATGTATTTCTTTTTTAATAAGTGAAACTATTAGGAACTTTCTTTACTGTTCAGTTGAAGTAGTAGAGTAGGACTTACTAATATTGGATATTTATATTGTGTTGGTTTGTTTACTGGCAGACTACATGTTTTGTTGAAGGGCACATAATACATGACACACTTGTAGAGACAGGGACTAATCTATCTACATGGTTAAGCGACAAGCATTGTCTAACCACACAAGCATGTTCACATCAAATTATATTCCATTGTAACAAACATGTTTAATTGAAAATCTAGTCTTTAGGTGGTATGAACAATCAAGCATAATTGTACCATAATTGATAAAGCTAATTGTCTAATTAATGGAAATAAACTGAACCGAGTCAACTTTTATGAAAACAAAGCATTATAAGAAATTTTAGTTATGTAATGTTTAACAACCAAGGGAGGTTTGTGTTTCTTTTTTGTAATCTATATAGCAACTACTTAATTTTTATACAGGCAACTTCAGATACTCAATGTGAAGAGTTAGCAACTCCTACAGGTTTAGTACAATGAGGGCTCCTTATAAAATCCACCGAATACAATCGAGTTTGTTACTTTTTCTATTATAACAAATGTGAACGGTCTGTTTGCTTGGAACTGTACAATTCCGATCCGGTTACTAAACTCGGCAGCAGTCACAGCAGCTGCAGTTGTACCCTCCTCTGTCACTTCTATCTTAGCCTTATGAGATATTTTAGACACATATAAAGGAAAGTGCGAAATTTTTGGTAAAGAAGCTCTTGCTGGGTCGAATAAATCTTGAATTCCAAAACTCGATTTTAATACATCAGTTAAATCTAAACTAGATTCAATATTGAAACGAGGAATGAAACAGTCAATTTCGTCTTCTGAATATTCTTCTTTAGATATTTTTAACTCTTCAAAGAATGAGTCTAGATTATATTTCTGGAAGTTAATGAACATATCTTCAACGGACACACCAGGATTTGGTAGCATTATGAGCATTGAGAGCCTATTTTCTTTACCATAAGGCAATTCAACTACCTTTGCTTTTAATTCTTTGAAGTTTGCAAACGGGTACGTAAATCTATTGTACATCATGTTAACTTCTCCAGTTTTTTTGCCATGGCTGTCATAAAATGGCATTATTTGTGTGGATGATGCATTAAAAGGCACGGTCCACTGACCCTTGAAGTATAGGGCACTTGTTAGCACCATAGCTGTGTTTTCAAAATAGTCAGGTTCCACAATTTTGGTTATCAATCCGTGAGTAAAGTTAGAGATGGCTCTGTTGAGTGCATTTGCTTTACTAACACTATCCTTAAAATCCAAAGCAATGACGTCCATTTCGTAAAGTTCCTTTGTATCGGATTGATATTGCCGCAGAGGTGGCTGGTTTTTATCTATAAACATTGTGTTTACTTTCGCTAGTTGGACAGTATCAGTGTTCACTGCCAACCACTTGGTGATATCCTTGAAACTGTATTGCGTGCGATTTTCTGAAGTGAAGTCCCATCTTAATGCATGACTAATCTGGTATTGTGTCGTGCCGTAGGCTCCCTCGGCGATGGCGGCGAGTACGTTCCAAACAGTGAATGGCGACATAATAAAATTTGACCCTTCAGGTAACATCTTTGATGTATGGTACAGAACTTCAATGGAAAAGTTACCAATTCTCTCCGACAATACATTGTGAAGTTTTGCACTTTGTATTATTGGGTTTTGAACTTGTGCGTAACACAAGGCCGTTGATAAAATAATAATCACTATCTTTTGCATTTTGGCTGATGAACTTATTAATTCACTGTCACTTCATTTATTATTGTTATATATTAAAATGTTTTTAATTATTTAAGTATGTACGAGTATTCAAATTGCGTCGTGTCGCGTCGTTATGCGAGGAACTCCGGATCACACTGACTCAGATAACCACACAATATACAACACAACCGGAGCTCCGAACGACCCGACGACAGCTATTGCTATACAATGGCGAGCGTTGCTATTTGCTATATATATCACACGTTAATCGACTGTCCACTGAGTACCTATACAATTCATAAAAGTTACTTACACTAATTTGTCAATTTTATTCTAACACAAAATCTTAATAGCTAATTACTAATGAGTCTTAAATACTCAATTCGGTGTAGCCCGGCCGCTTATCACCGATGATAAACTAATGGAAACTTAAATTACTGGTAATTTTATTACATTACAATTTAAGTAATGTAATTACATACATTCTTTCTCTAAGGTAATTATTAAATTAAATGACGTGTCTTGCCAAAAGTACGTATGACGTTTGACTTTGATTGATTGACTTGTCAAAACAGTAGTGTCGTCACTTGTCTGCTTCTTGTCCATCTGGTTCTCAATAATCTCAATAATCTCAATTTACTCGAGGATTATTCCTAATTTTATTTATTATACATTATGCCTGTTTCCCATCATACCAGAAGCATTCTAGCGAGCGAATCCAGTGCTGCAATGCTACTGCTGGATTAATGTGAACCATCACTTGCCATTGCCCATTCCAATGAGTACTCCAGTCCAGTCACTGGATTGTTAGGTACCAGTTCAAGCGCTTTTAAAATACCTACTGGAATAATGTGACCAGCACCAGCACTGGACTTTCTTGATTCGCTAGATTACTGAACCGGAATATTGTGAACCGAGCATTAAGTAGGAATGAGAATATTTTTATTAACTGTTACTATTAGGTCCTTACTTAAGAAATTGGCGTTTTATATGGAAAAAGAAAAACTATTTTTGATTTCAGGTTTCTTTTATTTAATCAATTAAAGTAAGTACCGTTCTTATCCATACACTTTTGCCATTTTATAGGCAGTCCTTTACTGAAAAATTTGCAGGAGCGACAATCAACAAAATCTTTGAAGGCGTTTTGGACTGCATCTGATTTTTTTTCTTTTCTAATTATTTTTTAATTGGAAACGAAAAAAATCTTTTTATATATCAAAATTTAGAAAAATGTGGTAATCGGTTCGAGCAAGTTCCGGGGAGTATGGTGTTGTGCAGTGTGTGGGCTAGCGTTGTCCTGAAGCAGCAGTGGGATAGAGCAGTTGATCAATCTCGGTTGTTTAACTGCTAGCTTTTCCATCATGGTTTCCAATTGTTGGCAATACCGACCTGTCATAATTGCCTGAGCAGATCTAAGTAAGGTGCAGTGAAACTTGAAAGACTATACAACGCTGGTCCACCAGACACTAATCAGTACCTTTTTGCTGAGTCAACTTTCACTTGGAGCAGGATTTGGCCGGTTCTCCAGGGTTTAACCACTGTGATTTGCGTTTCCGATTATCGTAGAGGATACCTATATTTTGCATTATAAGTAATGATACGATTCAAAATCCCCTCGTTATTTTGACAGTCGAGTGTTTGTTGGTTTGCATGACTTACATCATGCGGTACCATTTTTCAAGTATTTTCACTTTTCCAATTTGTTTCAAATTATTCAAAATGGTTTAATCACTCGCACCGAAGACTGCAACTAACTATGATGCGGTACGAGTATGAGATGGATTTGCTTCCACGATTACTTTCAAATCGTTATTGACATCTACGGTCTCTGGCTGTCCACGAGGTTTATTGTGGAGGTAAAAGTTTTCAGAACGAAAGCATGAACAATCTGAGACCCAGAGGCGGCGGGGACTATGGGCGGACTAGGCAACCGCCCACGATCTCGCGGTGCTAAGGGCCTCGCATTACCTATAGCCCAAATCGCGAGCGCGGCGTCGAATCAAGGTGGATTTAGACTAAACGAACATAGACTAGAGTTAGTACAAGAGAGGCTTATAGATAATTAAACTGCGACAAGAGTATGCTTGCTTTTAGTCTTTTGATCATATAGTGTTAATGAAACCTCGTTTCCAGCGATTACCAAAACAGTAACGAGCAAGAATGACAACGAAGAACTAGAATTCTTGTAGGTACATGTTTTCGTTTGTTATGGAGATGTTTGAGCTGGGGATAGATTAAGCAGTCACTCGTCTGATGTAAATCAGCCTTTATCTACAGCAGAGCAAGGCGCGCCATGAGTGACCCTTGCAGTAGTTTTGTTTTAGTATGAAATACATCTTAGAGCAGATGTATGACAACAGATATAACAGATGATTATGTAATCTGTAATTTTTATTTAACTAATTCTGATTTTGATTTTGTGTTAGATTATGGTAGGATGAGATAGATTAAGATAAGATATTTTAGGATGAGATAGAATAAGCTAGGATAAGGTAGGATGAAATAGGATGAGATAGGATGAGATAGGATGAGATAGGATGAGATAGGATGAGATAAGATGAGATAAGATGAGATAGGATGAGATAGGATGAGACAGAATGAGATAGAATGAGATAGGATGACATAGGATGAGATAGGACGAGATAGGACGAGATAAGATGAGATAGGATGAGATAGGACGAGATAGGACGAGATAGGACGAGATAGGACGAGATAGGACGAGATAGGACGACATAGGACGACATAGGACGAGATAGGACGAGATAGGATGGGATAGGATGAGATAGGATTAGATTGGATGAGACAGGATGAGATAGGATAAGATAGTACAAGAGGAGATAAAAAATAATCCACGTGTAGCAATGATATCTATCTTTTTATAGATACTTATTGATCTAAAATCTAATGTAAGACCACCGGTCATTCATCACATTATTAGGTAGGTAGGTACTAAAGGTTATGTTCCACAGAGCAATACGATTCGTCTTGAAATTTTGTGTTTCATCAAGCCAGCCAAATTGCATTCAATGCTGCTAATGAAAAGCGGTGTCACATTTGTGACACTCTGACTGCTACCAAAATCTCCATGCAGTATCTATATCGCCACCAACTATAGCTTAATCAGCCGTTCAATTAACTGCCTAGGCAGATAACTAAACGGCGCCATTCAATTAACGACCTGAATGGTATTCAGCCATTTAATTAAACAGCTAGGCAAATAGCTTGGGTTTGTCGCCGCCAACTAGCTTAATCAGCTGTCCAATTAACTGCCTAGGCAGTTAACTTAACGCCGCCATTCAATTAACGGCCTAAATGATTTGCAACCTTCTCGTTTTTTACATCTTTTAACAACCTTCCTGGCTAATGCTTAGGCCTATCGTAAGATGGGGCACTACCACGAAATAAGATAGAAAATTTCATGCATACATACAAATACTTACACTTGTAAATCCCCGAGGGGGTAGACAGAGGTATATTTACCGAAAATGAGTGATAGTTGCGCAATCCGACTTGGTTAGGTTAGGTTAGAAGGCTAATAACCTAATAACCACGAAGCGGGAGCTACGCGCCGCTCCGATCCCGCATTAAGCCTTCGTGGTTATTTTTTTTTATATGCATCCAGAAATAACTCATTTTTCTAACTGTTTAATTAAATGGTTAGGCAAGTAGTTTAGAAACTATTTGCCTAGCTGTTTAAAAGAACTGGCGCAAACCTGTAATACTCAGCGTCAATGATCGCAAGGAAATAAGGAGGAGCAATGAGCTGCATGGAAATCGTCCATCCGGGCGTTATTTGGGCCCGATGTCGATTTTAAAACATCTGTTTCCTGGTTACGTTTCGGTGATCTCTTTGGAGAGACCGAAGGTTTTGTCTGCGCAATTACTGATGAAGTTGTAATGACGAACAACTACCGGAGATAAATCCTTAAGGATGGTACGGTTGATATCTGTCAGGCTTGTCACCGACCAGGTGAATCCCTCAGGCATATAATCTCTGGCTGTTTTCGCTGTATCAGAGTACCTACTTATAAGAAGACATGTGTGCCAATGGTTTCACTGTGAGTGATGCCCAAGACCCGTGCTCCTCGTTGAAAGTCTCGGATGCGATACATAAAATACCTGCCTACCTTAAATAAATCTTAAAAAATAAGGTTGTGTCCTATTTTTTTAATAATAATCGTAAACTATACCTTTTACAATAGTTTAATGAACTGTTACAGTAAAATATACTTATGACAAATACACTCGAGAGCAATGAATCCGGGTCACTCAAAGAATCCAAAAAATCTCGGAAAGTAAGAATGCTAGGTTAATGCAATAAATTGTATTTAATAGACAATTTAATACTCCTTAAATGAAAGTATTAAAACTTCTTAGTTATTGTAAAGTTATATCATAAAAAAATCAAATTAGAAAAGGGAACACTGTCGAAGATGGAACTACGAAATTACAGGATTTGTTTTTGCTTTTGTTTGTAATCTGTCATTTATGTTGGTACATAAACCAGGTTGATAGTGCTCAATATTCATTATTCAAGCTGAAATCATGTCGCTTACACTTGAAGAATGCACCAGAATACTTACATTGGTGGAAACCGGCCGGAGTCAGCGCGATACAGCCAGGACTGTCGGTGTGTCGCTGTCAACAGTACAAAGAGTTCTCCGACGTTACGAAGAAACTGGTTCTAACCTACGCAGACCAGGAACGGGCAGAACTAGGTGTACCACAGCACGAGAAGACCGATACTTGGTGAACACCATGCTTCGAAATCGCTTTCTCACAGGAACTGAACTCACAAATCAGTTTCGACGCCTCGGAGGAAGTAACCCAAGTGCATGGACAGTAAGACGTCGGCTTGCTGAATCTAACTTAAAACCCCTTAGACCTGCAAACGGCCCTAAACTGGAGCGTGGCCATCGTATTTTAAGACTAAGATATGCCCAGAACCACGTAAATTGGAGTATTGAAGATTGGTCGAAAGTTATGTTCTCCGACGAATCAAAATTTATGCTCTACAAGCACGATGGAAGACACAGAGTGTATAGAAGACCAGGGGAAAGATTCAAGCAAGCATGCATCGAAGAAAAAGTAGCCTACGGTGGTGGGTCTGTACTTGTGTGGGCCGGAATTTCCTCTGAAAGTCGCACAGAGCTGGTGATCATAGAAAACGGCTCTTTAACTAGCGTAAGATATGTGGAAGAAATCCTCAACGAACACGTTGGTCCATTTATGGTCAATTTGGGTGAGGATGCTATATTTATGCATGACAATGCCCGACCTCATACAGGTAGGATTGTGAATGACTACCTTCAAGAGATGAACATTACTTGTATGGAGTGGCCAGCGCGCAGCCCGGATATCACCCCGATCGAGCATGCTTGGGACGAGCTAGGGAGATGCGTAAAACAACGAAACCCTCCCCCAATCACGCTTCCTGAGCTCCAAATTGCTCTCACAGAGGAATGGGAGAATATTCCCCAAAATTGTATAAGGAACTTGGTGTACAGCATGCCAAACCGCGTAAACGCAGTAATGGAAGCACGAGGAGGTAATACGAAGTATTGAAATTCAAGAAAATCGTCATAAAGTTCAAAAATTTCATGTTTCCTATTTTTGTTTTAAGGAGAGATCAGCAGATTTTTTTCTTTATGTAATTTTGTGTAAATAAAATGTATGGTGACTCATATTTTTTTAACTTTCATTTAAGGAGTATTAAATTGTCTATTAAATACAATTTATTGAATTAACCTAGCATTCTTACTTTCCGAGATTTTTTGGATTCTTTGAGTGACCCGGATTCATTGCTCTCGAGTGTAGTTTTAAAGATATTTGATTTAAAATTTCTATTTCTCGCGCCGCCCGTAAACGCTCCATAAAGTACAAAATCGCAGCACACTGTGGCGTCACAGTGTACTGGCGCGTCGCCTAAATGCATAGGAGTACAAGAAAGAATCGCATTTATGTCAGTCCACGTTGCGTTTATACTTGTTCAATGCAATATAAGGGCCCCCTTCCAACCACACGTCCTATTCATCCACCTGAATTTCGTGGGGGGCGGACTCACGGAAACAAATTTACTGGCGTGGCTAACGTGGCTCTGGTACACTTGACATTAGCGTTTCGCCGTTAATTATTTTATAATATTTACATTTTACTAGACATTAGCAAAATGTGGCGATTTGCTGCAGAGGCCATTTTGAAGAAGCTGAAGTTGCATTATAAGGTTGAAATTTATTAAGCAATCTAAAAAGTTATAAATTTTTCCTTATTTAAATTGTTTATATTTTGACCTACAATTAAAAATAATGAAAAGTCATGGTTTCAGTTTAGTTAGGCAACATCTTGTTTACTATGCATATTTGTTGAGAAAATACTACCTACGACATTAAGCAGTATTAGTGATTATTCGTTGACTCAGGACACTACCCTATTACCCACTCCGTTACAATTAATAATCTGGGGTACTTAAGTTAAAAGTTAACTTACCCTATGTGATGTTTTGTCAGACCCTTCGATTAAGTAGGCAACACTGAATTACGGGGAACGCGAGCCGCGGGTTAATAGCTAAATATCAAAAAATGGAAACAATGCGGGGAAAGCCAACGACTCATACAATCCACAAGTTAGAACGGATAATTTGGCTACCACAGGCATATACCTACTCCTCCTCCTTTCAGTTTTTATATGGCGTTTTAGGGGTGCCTGTCGTTGGCCTCCCAATGCGCAAAAGGAAGGTGTAGGTACCTACTGGTTGTTTGTAGCCTATACCGCCTGCAAAGCTAAGTCTCCTGTGCATTCTAGAACGGTTTGGCAGCCTAGCTATACTTACTTAATTCTAAAAAGCAAATAAATATTCTCATTCAATACTTCCATTATATGCCATACTAGTAGGTGACCTTTGAACGTTTGAGGTAAGTATAAAACAAAATTAAACAAGATACTATCTTAGATACATTGGTAGATTACTATTGTTATTATAATTTTTTTCACAGTAGTACCGAGACCGCGTAAAACACGATCCGCGCTTATAAATGCCAGTTGTGGGACGAGTTTTTGACCAGCGTGTACAATACACCAGTCTGTGTTATGAACTGCAATTGATATATAGTGTGGCACTGCAGTCGGTTGATTCTGGTTTTACTAGTTAACAATACAGTTTACTAGACACACAAGAAATAAGTGACAGTGTTTATGGTGTAATATAGTGGCATTAACATGCAAAAAATTGTGCTCACATTATTATTGACGTCCTTGTATTGCGCGCGAGCTCAAAATCTGTACTATGATTTGTCAGAGCGAATAGGCAACTTCTCTTTTGAAGCTTTATACCATGCATCAAAAATATCACAGAATGACCAGAACTTTATATTGTCTCCTTTTACCATATGGAATGTTCTGGCTGTCATCGCTGAAGGCGCTTTTGGGCAAACTGCATTTGAGATCTACCACGCGATTAGATGGGACCGAACAGATGAACAGCGCAACGCCTTCAAGGAAATGTCCCAGTGGTTGAAAGTTAACACTGACACAGTCATATTATCAAAAATAAACACTATATTTGTTGACAGAAACAGTTTACCGCTGTCAGAATACCTAGCAGTTGCCAAAGACATATATGGAACAGATGCAATTAGTTTAGACTTTCGCGAAGGTGTTAAAGCAGCAAACGTAATAAACAAAGTCATTGCCAATTTCACCCAAGGCCTGATAGACAAAATTGTTGAGCCTGACTATTTTGATAACACGAATATGGTGGTATCCAGCGCCATATACTTCAAAGGCCAATGGTCGGTGCCGTTCAATGCGTCTTCAACTGCCATAAAACCCTTTTACGACAGCGATGGTCAGGAAATCGGAATTGTGAACATGATGTATAAACGGTTCGCATTTCCTTTCACAAACTTCAGAGAACTACAAGCTAGGGTAATCGAATTACCCTACGGCATGGACAATAGAATGTCTATGTTTGTTATGTTGCCTAACCCTGGCGTTTCTATTGAACGTATGTTTATGAACTGGAATAACATTAAGGTTAATAAATTCTTAGAAGAAATGAGGATATCTAAAGAAGAATTTCCGGACGATGAAGTGGATTGCTTCATTCCACGTTTCAAAGTTGAGTCTAGCCTCGATTTAAAGTCGATGTTACAAAATTTTGGAATTGAGTCATTGTTTGACCCAAGTAAAGCTTTTTTACCCGGGATTGCAAGAAGCCCCTTGTATGTATCAAACATATTTCATAAGGCTCACATTGAAGTAGAAGAACAGGGTACGACAGCTGCAGGTGTGACTGTTGCAGAATTAAAAAGTCGTATTGGTGCTGTACCTTTTAATGCAAACAGACCTTTCGTGTATATTATAGTGGAAAAAGTAACCAATATTATTATTTTAGGTGGATTTTATAAACGACCTGTATTATATTGAGAGTAGTTAATAAATACATATTTAGATAATACGATTTATTACTTATATTCAATGGGCAACTAACGGCAACTTCCTACCTAGCCTGAATTAAATGTTATGCTACGGTTCATGTGCTGAAAGAGGAATGATTGAAGTGGGATTCAAAATCCAAATAAATTATATTTCTTAGTTTCCTTCATATTTTAGCGCAATTTTCTTAAAAATGTTTACAAAATGTTCACTTCTTCTTCATGTATTAATTACATTGATGCCATGATTTCCGTAAAGAATAAACAAAAGCGATGTAATGTGAACTTGATCATCGGTAAGAAACTCAACAGACCTTGGAGCGTGTAGTTTGATCTAGAGATGGGCAACAATGTAATTTGTACTTATCGATACACCATACCGATTCGATTCGGAAAATGTATTTGAAATTTACAATATGTAGGTATAGGTTTTACAATTTTGATCTACGTCAACTCTACACAATAATTCAGGATCTCTCGTTTGGTATTTGTTTCTATTCTTTTCTACAAGTTTATTTACGAAGTAGTGAGGTGCTTGGTTCAGAGCTGTTATGCAGTGCACTTAGGGCAATGGAGACGGCAGCGCCTCTCTCCAGCAGTAGAGACACCGCCGCCTACTGTATATTCCGGCCGAG
Source organism: Eilema caniola (assembly GCA_949126895.1). NCBI lineage: Eukaryota > Metazoa > Arthropoda > Insecta > Lepidoptera > Erebidae > Eilema > Eilema caniola. The sequence goes on along the minus strand of OX421460.1, from coordinate 4,362,174 downwards.
GTGGGAACGGGGGAAAAGAGGGTTGACTAGAAGAGTGAAGAGCAGGCAAGTGGCGCGCTTATTCTTCAGGCCGGGGCTGGGAGTAACAGGTGCGCCCGCATATGACCGCCAGTAAATCGCGCCCTACCCTCACCGGACTTCGATTTGGTCACCGTGCATCCTATTTCCGAAGGGAAAACTGTAGATAGGTTTTCTACGGGTAGTTTAGCCGAGGTGCGAGGGACATACCCTATTGGGTAACCTCACACCTCGGTAACTAAGACCCGAGACGGCGTTCATTCATCTCAAATATTCGCGAATGTGTGATAAATGCAAATGCGAATGTAAATGCGAATGCAAATGCGAATGTTGTCCTTAAATACAACGCGCGTAAACTTGTTAATTAATTGATAGTACATTGTTCATCGAGGGGAGAAAGTGACCGATTACCAACGCGGGTGTAGTTGAAGCGCAGCTGAGGGCCTCAATACACACAAGTTGGTAATCGCAATTTCAACCGAGTGATACATAGTGCTTTATATTATACTACGCCTATGAGGAAAATAAAAAAAACATTTTTAGTTAAAATTTATATTCAAATTATTACAATTATTGAAATTCAATGTTATATTTTTTCTAGGTAGATTTATGTTTGTTTGAGATGTTTGGGGCAATGCTTGTTGTGCTATTGGCATAGCGCTCGAGGAAGGCCGTGGCGCCAAAGGGGTATCTGGCTGGCGAGGTGCTTGTGGCCATGCCGCGCTCGTAGGTGGGCTTCGAGATACAAACTTTTTATTATGGCATTCACCTGTTTCTAGTCTTGAATTTTGAATTAAAAAAAAGGAGCGGAGAAAGTGCTTATTTTCTCCCCGCTGCAGCAGGGGAGAAAGTAAATCGCTTGTAAGTAATAACTAATATACTTTCCGAATAGGTGTAGTATAAACTATATTAATCCTTTGAGGTTGTTAGAGTTTGGTCAACGTTTGAGAAAACGGCGACAAATTCGAAAAATCAACAAGTTGCAACACTGACTAGTGACTACACAATTATATTCTTTTTTGGTACGCATAAAAACTAGCCTACACGGTACTAATTACATGTTTTTAAGCGGCTCAGCGTTAGTAGACGTGTTTGTTTGTACTCATGAAACAAACTATGAGACAAAAGAGGTTAAAGTAAATCTAAACTTTCGAGATATACCTATAAGATAATCACCAACGTTGTTATTGATAACCAATTAATTACCTATTAATACAATATCAGATTTGCGGACCTTTAAAGTTATCTGAGCATCTGGTACTAAATGCCCATATTTAAAATAATTATTGACCATTTAGGTAGGTACTATAATTTGTATTGTTAATTGAAAATTAATAAGCATTAGTTACACAAATGACCACTATTAAGAATAATTAATTCACTTTGAAAATTATCGAAAAATTGTAAGTAGGTGGCCCATAGGTATTTCTAGAATTTCACTCAGCTGAAACGAACAATCTGTCAAATTTGTCAATGTGTATGCAATCTTTTCTCAGATAAATCGAGGTTCTGCTGAGTGGCATTCTAGAATACGAGCCTTAGAGTCTGAGTATCAATATATTTTCGAAAGCTATAAAATACTATCTGACAGGAAAAAATTGTTGCCAAATAAAAGTTTTGAAAAAAGGATATGTTCATCTTTCCTTCATCTTGGTCAGACTCTATTAAAGCTAGCGATTAACATACAGTATCGTTTTATTGTAACACAAAGTATCGTTGTATCGATACTCGATAACATCTCTATTTTGCGCACCGGTCGATAGATCTGACCTTCAGGAGTGGCAATTAAACAAGCTATGTTCATTTATGACGGTTCGAAACCAAAGTTACATTTATGTATGATTTAACCATACAACATATAAATTATATTGGACGAACAAATGCAATGTATTTACCCAACTGTCAAGAAGAGTTACTATAAGTTGTAGTTAGGTATTTAGTTTGAAGTAGGTATCTGCTTAAAATCTGTCAACATTCAATGAAAACCATAATTACGGGCGATTAGAACTGTGGTTGTATTTGTAACCGACTTAAAATGAGTTTGTCAAGTTCGATGTTTACCCATTGTTTATCTATATTTTTGTGTTTGACTACCCATTAAGTACTCTCTGACAATACATACTGTCATTTATCGACGGATTAATATCTCTGCAGTCTGTCTATGCAATCGTCCGTTGCCTATTTTATGCCCTATGTAGGGAAGTTTTGAAAAAACTTATAGGTACATATTATGAATATTTGTATATAAGTTTATTTGTACTCCTTACTTTGAAAAGAAAGAAAATAATGATCTAATTTAAGTAGTTCGGTAGTAGATTCATTTAATACCTACAATAGGTACTTACTATCTATGAACTATATGAATTTATACACATATCTAAGGATACAAATATTTGCACTGAACGAGAATCGAATCCGTGACCTATAACTTAGTAGTCGAAGGCTCCGCCACTACGCTCATGCTCCGACAGAGGTCGCGGCAATGATGATTTTGACGTATTTAAGGGAGATATCTGTTTTCTCTCAGACATTGTAGCACCTATTATACCTACTGCAATATTCATAATAGGTAGATATATGTTGTTAATCATTTTTTTTCATCTTATTTCCTGACATCATTACTATTATGGACGATGACAGTACCTACTTACATAATAGTAAAACTATAGGTACCTACTTGTATGCCTATGCGTCATGGGTCATCTTGCCATCCAATCTATCTATCATTTCTTCCTTGACATATGTTTACTCCCTGGGTCAGCCGGGGTGCGAGGGATATGTCGCATGACAACCTCACCTTCGGCCTAGCACTACCACTCAGAGACGACGTGCGGTTTAGTCGGTTCGAGTCCGACATAACCTTCTCCTCCGGCTCCGGAGGGGTAGGTATACGTGGGGATTTCTCACACGTAAAAATAAAAACAAAAAAAAGACATGTTTACTAATTTAGTATACACCTAGATAGTTCTAAAAGCACCTAGTACCTAGGTAGTTGTAGAAGCGTCAGTGGCTTAGAGGTTAAGGAGCCTTACGATGAAGAGGTCCCATGTTCGAATCCTGCGATGGCTTATTACACTACCGGCGTGAACCCACTTCTAACACAATTTAGATTAGCTGCAGGGGTTAACGAGAATATAAGTAGGTAATTTAGGTTACTAATATTCTTTAAAAAGAAAAATTGGGACTTTGATCTTTATGCGAAGCTCCTTTGAGTTTGTTTTACTTATACCACTTAGGTGGCAGAGAAGCACACGGCCCACCTGATGGAAACACAGTTACAGTGGCCTATGGACTTGTGCAACACTAGGGGCATCACACTCGCGCTGCCGACCTTGTTAGAACAGAGAGATTCTATGCCGTTAGTGTACAAGATAAAGCAGGACAAGCCTTAGGTCTTCCCACTGACAGCACAAAAACTCTCCAGTGAGCTCTGGCTCCCTATTCCACCTGATGGAAAGTGGTTACCGTGGCCTATGGACGTGTGCAACACCAGGGGCGTCACACTCGCGCTGCCGACCTTGTTAGAACAGACAGGTTCTGTGTCGTCAGTGTAGAAGATAAAGCAGGACAAGCCTTAGGTCTTCCCACTGACAGCCCAAAAACTCTCCAGTGAGCTCTGGCTACCCTACTCCACCTGGTGGAAAGTGATTACCGTGGCCTATGGACTTTTGCAACACTAGGGGCGTCACACTCTCGCTGCCGACCTTGTTAGAACAGAGAGGTTCTGTGCCGTCAGTGAAAAAGATAAAGCAGGACAAGCCTTAGGTCTTCCCACTGACAGCACAAAAACTGTCCAGTGAGCTCAGGCTACCCTATTCACCGCCGGTATATCGTATTGTACTTCATTGATTGCTGCACGCGCGTGCAGATATGTTCGTGTCATAATTACAAACGAATTTCTATCTTATCTAACCGTGCTCTTAAAGCAAAATAAACTTGCCTTAACAGTTTTTCATCTTAAAATATTATGATAAAAGATAATGATGATTGGGCCTAATTTTATTGTACCGTGTACACTTCTCAAATCTAATAAGTGTGTGTGTATGTATTGCAATTATACATAATCACTTTTTAACGGATTTCTTTTTCGTTTTTTTCAGTTTAGGCACCATAAAGAGCACAATTGAGCATTAACATTTTACAGTCATGTCAATAAGTTACTAATATAATATTAAATAAAGTAGATAAATCATTTGAGAATGATTCTTTCCCTGGTTCGGTAAGTTGGTTCTACTGAGAAGATACCAGCAAGAAACTTAGTGAACAATAGTATCGTTTCTTTTTTAAACAATTTGGTTCTTTTTTAAACATATTTATATTGTGCGAGCAAGCAAAAAGATTAGAAAGACTAGCTTTGGCCCGCGGCTCGGCCTGCGTAGATGTCGGTTATCGCAAACATATCCCATGTTCTTTCTCAAGGTCTAATCTACCTCTATACCCAATTTCATCAACATTGGTTCAGTGGTTTAGCCTGAAAGACGGACAAACAGACACTTTCCCATTTTTATAATTTTAGCACAGTATTATGGATTACTTACGTTACATTCAGCCTGATGACGCGACGTTTCGGCAACTTTTCAGCAACTATGGTCGCTGGGTTGTTGTATAATATACTTAGATGTCCATGTAATTGCATGGTTTAATCATCATTTTTCAAATGGTAAACTTGACTTCGCATTTAATGAAAGTATTTTGACAGTTCTCGCAATAAAGGTATTTGGTTCATTCCAGAGAAAAAGTGTTGCGTTTGTTCCTTTTCAGGATTAGAACCCTAAAAATAGAATTTCTTTGGAACAATAAAAAGCAGAACGTAATATTTTCGTAATGAAAAATATAACACTGCTTGAACTGGTCATGGAAGTAGAGACCTAATTTAGAAGAGCCACTCGTGATGTGCGGTTTTCGTCGACAATACCTAATAACGCGAGTTCGCAAACGGTTGTGTAAACATACAGTAAATGATGAAATTAGGTTTGCATAATATATTTTGTATGATTCATTATTAAAAGGATTTTCGTACTAAGTTTAGAATAGAAAAAGGAAATGTGAAAATTTTTTCCTTTTCTTTTTTGAGCGAGACAATATAGTTCACTGCCTTCCAACCTTTTACTGACCTGTGTCCCCTAAAATCCAACCACACATCCTGATCGTCCACCTGAATCTCGTGGGGGGCGGACTCACGGAAACAAATTTACTGGCGTGGCTAACGTGGCTCTGGTACACTTGACATTGGCGTCTCGCCATTAATAATTTTAATATATATTTTACTTGACATTGGTAAAATTGCGGCGATTGCTGCAGAGGCCATTTTTAAGATGTTGAAGTTAAAGTTGTTTCCCTGTTTTGGGCTATGTCTGACAATGATCTCTGTACCATAATTCATTTATAACGGTTTGGCAGGTTTTGTGTGAGAATCAACATAAGTACATCTATTCTCACAAACTTCCACATTCAAATCGATTTAAAGAGTCAACATTATTGGGGTGTTGTGCATGAAGGATTGGAGTTCAATGGCGGGTTATTGTCTCTGCATACCCCGCAAGGAAATAGGCGTGAGCATATATATGTATGAATATAGTACATACATCTATTCTCACAAACTTTCACTACGTTTAACATGATTGTGACAGTAGGATTTAGGTTTATAAATAAAACAATTTAGTAACAGTTTTTTTTACCATTCATATTATATTTTCGTCAAATTTTCAATAATTTTTCGAACTTCAAATACATAGTAAACACTATAGGGGCTACCATGAAACGTCGGGCTCGCACGAAGCACAAAAAAGACGTTTTAGTACTATCAAGTAACTACACGGATGTCTTTCGGTTGGGTTTAGGCCTAGAAATGTCATGTGCCTAGAAATTTCATGGTACCAATTCCCCGAAATATTTGACCGCAACTTGTTTGTGTACGGTTACGTAAAATCCTCAAGAGCATTCACTAGAGGTTTTTTTACTACAAGCTCTTCCTGGGCCTCCACTAAAATTCTACCTATAGTTTTAATTAGTCTAACTTTGAACCTAGAAACTTTTACGTTTTCGTCATAATCCAATTCTTTCAAATCCCTCTCGATATAATATTGTAGGGTATTCCACAGCATCTCGCGCACTTTCAGAAGATAATCTGCTTGACTGAAACAAATACATTTATTATTACTATTATTAGGTACTTAGTCAAAAATTAAGAAACCCGACTAGTGCTGAAAAGATCAAAAAAAGTTTGATAGCAGGCAGTACACATTTATTTTTATCCGGTTTATGATTTACAAATGGATACCGCCTAGTATAGAACTTTTTTCGATATTTTCAGCAGCAGTCGGGTTTTTTATTTTTAATAATCAGTTTTATTTTATCCTTTTCAGCTATGACATGTATATACATGTCATAGCTGAAAAGGATAAAATAAAACTTTCCTTCATTTTGATACGATAAGTTGATTGAAAATATTTTTTATGACAACATACATTTTGGCTCCGATAATCTAACCCAAGAACCATTGGCAGAAGAATGCCTTTCATTTGTAATATCAATCAATGAAATCCATAAAGCGGTTCAGAAGATATGATGTAATAAAGAATATTACAAACATACATACATATATACAAGATACGCACGAAATCCATAACCCCTCTTAGCAGTCGGGTAAAAAAACCCAAATATTTTTTGAGTTTTCGTAGGTATGGGAATCCAAAGTATTTTTCCGTGCGTAAAATCCCGTGGATGGGTATCAAACCCATCGTCACCCGCCGTGGGCGGTTATATCGATCTTGAACTGACTAACACCACTCGTGTCTTCAGACGCCGTGCTGTAGGATTTCCTAGAGCATTTCCCTCGCAACCCGACTGACCTAGGGCCATCACCAGTTTCACAAACCCTACCCTCGAGAGGCGCCAGACACTTGTCCATTGTCTAGCAGGTACACCGACTTGCAGGTGAGGGAATACTGGCCGGGCGTTTTATATAGGCGCTCGGATGATGATGATGGTAATAATCTTTCTTACCTTGTAGGAATATGAATTTTTAGTCTGTGTTTAGGTATAGTCAGTACCGTGGTGTCTTCTAGAGCATCGTTCTGTAACAAAAACAATTAATCTATACTATTCGATACTTGTACTAATATTATAAATGCAAAAGGAACTCCGTCGGTCTGTCTGTCTGTCTGTATGTTACGCTTTCACGCCTAAACCACTGAACCGATCTTGATGAAATTTGGTAAAGATGTGTATTAGAGCTTGAGAACGGACACAGGCTACCTTTTGTCGCGAGAAAGGGGGTTTAAGGGGGAGGAGGGCCATAGGATGGAAGTTTAAATGAAGGTTTGTCATTTTTTTTAAATATCCTATGCGAAAGTAACTCTTTTTGAATGTTATGCTTTCACGCCTAAACCACTGAACCGATCTAAATAAAATTTGGTATACAGATAGATTAAATCTTGAGAAAGGACATAGGCTATGTTTGGTAGCGATAACCGACTTCCAGGCGGGCGGAGCCGCGGGCAATAGCTAGTTGAAGATATTTACACACGTGGAAGTCGGTTATAGAGATTTTTGATCACATATCCGGTTCTTCTCAACCAATTGGGATCAAACAAAATGTAAAATTATAAGAATGAACAAGGCATTTCGAACAAAAAAGCCGTATCAAAATTCATTAAATAGTTTTTATATCCATACCGGATAAACATATGAATTCAAAAATATATAAGTACTTTTGTGTTCAGTATCGTTAATATAACATAATCCAAATTCTTTTTAAATATTTCCAATGTACAGACACGACCTCTTCAAAATTATACTTACAATAGTAGCTATAGATGATGAAATTTGGTTTCCAGTTCCCAGCAATACCACAAAATAAATTTAGTACCTATATTTATTCTGTGGCACTACATTTACTCATACAATTTTCAGTGTAAAGTAATGTAAGTACGTGGCATATGACACGTAATACCGAATTATCAATGCTTAAAAAATTTATTTTCCTGTTGAGCCAAGTACCTACGTAATTATATCAACAGAGATTTATTTACACATACACATTACCGACAGTAGGTACATACCCCAGAAAGTGGCTTCCTATATAGATTTAGGTACCTAGAAATCCAACATGTGCGGGTTGAAATATATGTAAATTAATTTTATTGCGAACATTTATCTTTAGATAAACTGAATGCCGGATTAATCGTGGTCTTTCAATGTTGTACTGTCTGCATAAAAATTTTGAAGGCTAAAATATGGTACCAAAATCACATTTATGTATAAGCTTATGTTCAGACGAGACACTGGTACACAAAAATACCTATAATATTCAAGATGGCTACTTTGGTACCTAGTGTAGTAAAATGTCCTAGAATATGCCAAATGGTGTACCTGGATCGTAGCAATGAGAAAATTTAAGTCCCGTAGGAAAGAGGTGTGATTGTATTATATGTCTCTTCCTTAGTAGGTTTTTAAAGGAATATGAGTGAAATGGCCAACACTGAAGGGCACATCACCTGTCCAGTAAACGGTGCACTGTGGATCGAAGGCATAGAAACGTTCAATTATTTAATGTTTTCTTTAAAAAATACTAAGTACTCGTTCATTTTTACATTCCATGGTCTCATATCACCTTTTTAGCATACTACCTACTATTGAGCAACCGAACCTATTTCAGGCAAAAAGGTACCATTGATAACTTAAGTATCTATGTCTTCGAAACCTGATCTTCGATCCACAGTGCGGCGTCCCCTTCTGTCAGTAAATAGGTTTTCAAATTGCACACCCGAATTACTCAATAGCGTTATTATTATTGAAATAATTATAATCATAATTCTGTGGTACGACATAGGTAAGAGTTCATATTTATTTATAAACAGTATGTCATCACACTCATCACACATTTATTATGTAATAGTTATTTTTCTGCTGATGCATGTAACACGGTTGAGAGCGTGACTCATAATGGTGCTAGTCTCTCAGGGAAGTGATACGGAGGCGGTCTGCGCGTGACGTCATCGCACAACACATAATTATTGCACACAATAACGCATTATTATGCTGTGATTATGTATTGTTTAGACTTACATATCCTACTTATATTAAAAATTAAGTGTAAGTTAGTAAAGACTGATGGATATGTGTGTATAGATTGTCTGAACGGCTTCAAATTATCTTAACCGTCAAAATTCAGTTCCGATTTAATCTCCACCTCACAACTGTCGTAAAAGGTTTTTCTCTTAACAAAGTCCTCATTCAATTATTGACTACAATGTTTAAAACGACCATACATACACCAGGATTGGGTATACGGGGCCCTACAAGGATTCTAGGGGTCAAATACACAGACGAGTCTCTAACGCACGTTTTCCTCTCAGAGTTAGGAGCTCAATCTTGGAAAAACCGACATACGAATCACAAACAATAATTTAGCGGTCCAAAAGCTCCAAAGTGCAAACTTTGGACGCAACTGGGAAATTATTATGATGCCGATTAGTCATTGGACATTGTTTTTACATGTTACATCGAAAATGTTATTTTAATATCTTTGCTCTTTGAACTGACACCCTACAGTCTTACTGTGGCTGTATATACCTTGACTCACGAAACAACCGAGTATGACACACGGCGACTGTCAGTGAGAGTTAAATTTTCTTGGAACTGATCAGCCCCTAGACAAGTGACTGTCACAAACGTCAAATCCTATACATTCGTCATTCTATTCCATCAAACGCCGGCCAGCGAATTACCAATTGTCTAGAGGGGTTGCTGTGCAATTCTCTAAGTATATAACGTCGAGCCCAGCACTGCGACAGCTTTGATAGAGATGTCACTGGTCGATCTCCGTGACGTCATATCTGAGGCAAGATTGTCTATATTATATTCTAGAATACGGGCTATAATTTCTCTGTGAGAGTCGGTTCACAACTGAGCGTTGTTCTTGAATACGGGTCTTAGTGTCATTGTGTGAAAAATAGTGAATGTGCGGTAATTGATATTTGTTTATCGCTAGGTTTATTGAAACGTAGTCATTTTAGAGGGTCGAATACAGGTCATTACACAACCGACGTGAACCGACACCTAGCACAAGCAATTTAGTTTAAGTTGGAGGGGTTAGAGAGAATATTAGTAATTTTAGTGGCTAACATTCTTTTAAAAAATAATGGTAATACCTAACTATAGGGAGTTAGGTATTACCAATTTTCCATTCGTTGTACAAAAAATACGTTATGATACTATGGAATCCCCGCAAAGTTACCCAACTAAGATAGCTGTGTATATACTTCTACCTCTGGCCACAAAAATTATTTGAACAGTGAGGGCAGTCGTGACGTCACCGTTATAGAATGTTTTTAACTTCTGACTTTAATGTTTTATATTTTGAATTCACGGCTGCACAGGAAATAGACGATAATCTCCGTGACGTCACCCAGTTAGACCGATGACAATCTTTATCAAGCATCTCGCAGCGCTGTGCTTGACGCTGTATGCCATAAAGAAATGTATAGCCCTGAATGATGATAACATAACATAAACTCACGCCTTTATCCCCGAAGGGGTAGGCAGAGGTGCTAGCACCCACATTTCGCCAGTTTATTGTTTAGGTCCCAATGTAATAGGTGGCGAGCATATTTCCATTGACCAGGCACTTATAAACCTGCGATAAGTACACACATAACTTCGAAAAGCATCGAAAAGTCATTGGTGTGTGCCATGGTAAAACCTGGGATCGAACCCGAGACCTCGTCTCAGCAATCCATTACCCATACCACTAGGCTACCGCGGTATACTGTGGAAAAGCTTGGGTATTTTTCTTCAACTAATTCTGGTTGCAACTAAAGCTTGTTATATGGAGCCCTAGATTCAATTTAATTTTTTTAATTTAATTCTTTATTGTACACACATTATACAGAGATCATTTATAAAAAGCATTTAATGGAACATGTACAAAGGCGAGCTTAACTCATAATGAGTTCTCTCCCAGCAAACCTTTGAGGTGCAGAAAAACAAAAAGTCGTATTTAAACAGGTACATTATATACATATACAGACATACATAGCATACATATTATATTCATACATACACATACATATACAATATAAATACGTAAATATATAGATGTATACAGACTACATTATTGTGACAGGAAATGTTCCCTAGTTCTTCTCCTGAAGATGTCAAGATTTCTTTTCGTGCAGATATCCCTTCGGGTTTCACCTCATAAGAAGCAACGATGATGAGTACGTTGGACTCCGCCAGAATATAAATTATTTTAGTCAAGAATCATTGTGTCATAAAAGTTTGGAAACCGGAGACCGGAGAGTGCTATTCGACCAGAACTCGACCAAACCAAAATAAATAATGGTACGAAGGAGTACTTTAATTTGGTTTGGTTGGCAATCACAACAATGACAACCGTCTCACCTTCCAATCCTGTATTAAGAATTAGGAAAGCAAACGCCAGTTTCATCCGTCAGTCATCAAATATAGGTACCGGCTTATAAGTGTGGTTGGTTTGGCCCAAAAAACCCAATGAACCATAAAGATTATTATTTGAAATATTGTGCAATAAATCTGTGGTGACTGACCATTTGGTCAGGCATCATAAAAAAAAATATATATTTAGAACAAAAAAGGTCCTTATCATCTTGTTTACAATGAACGCAAATTAGAATTGGTTTGTGGTTACCAGATGTAAATTATTGTTTTGCGGTTTGGAACATGTTCTGTTAGGCATCATCGCTCTATATAGTACATTTAAACCTATTTTAACTTAATACTCATATTTTATGCATTGCATTCCATATGATACAATTGTCAGATTAAAATTACACTAAAACCAACTTTTCAGTGAAAACCAAATACTTACACATCAAAAAAGTCTAAGCAACATGTACTAATTTAAACTTTAGGATGGTTCTTTACATTCTAAGGTTGTATTTTATTTATAAAATAATTAAAAAATGAAATTTCTAAAGAAAATGAATTTATTGTGAAAGCAGCTGTTGGGTTGTTGTCACTACGTCCAAGTCTTTCAAAACACGTCTCTGGAGCATGTCCCATGCGTGCTCGATAGGGGTTGAGGTCTGGCGATTGTGCAGGCCAGGGCAATACCCGGATGTTCTTCGTTTGCAAGTATTCACTGGTGAACGCGCATTGTCATGCATTAACGTAAAATCGGAGCCAAAGGTTTGTGCAAAGGGATGGACATAAGGTCTGAGAATGTCCTCAACGTAATTTTCAGCGTTCATGTTTCCATTTACAAAAACGAGCTCAGTTCGCCTGTTCTTCATAACACCCGCCCATACCATAACTGTTGAGCCGCTGTATGGATGAACTTCCTGAACGCACCTGAGCCTTTCAGTATTTTCGGGCCGACGACGGTACACTCGCACTCTTATTGTATCAGGCCTAAACCCGAATCGCGACTCACCGGAAAACATAATTTTATCCCATTGTTCCTGGGTCCATGTTATGCGTTCTCTACACCATTCATTTCGGCGAGCGCGATTCCCGTGACGTATCGGTGCGCACCTGATTGGGCGTCGAGCTCGTAAGCCGTACTCATGCATTCGATTTCGCACAGTTTTGGGACTTACATCAACACCACTTGAATTTTGTCGGTTAACATCGGCTGGCGTATTGCAGTCAGTTGTATGTACCGGTCTTGCCGAGTGGTTGTACTCCTTTTACAGCCTGGATGCTGTTCAGCGGGTTCCCCTGTATTATTGTAGCGCTGCCCAAGACGACAAATAACACTTCTTTGAATGTCGAGATACCTGAGATTGATTACTTTCCGCTTGCAACATCCCTACAGCTCTTTGCATTTCATCTGCCGTCAAATGACGTCGCTTCATGATGTAAAGAATATCTAACGATTCAATTTCGTCGCTAACTATATTTAAATGGTTGGTAAAATTATAAAATCAAGACTAAATGTAACAATTAAAACGTACTTAAATTCAAACAAATTCGCAGTCACATGAATTTTATGAAAAACAAAACAAAATCAATTTTTTTTTTACTACCAGCCCGTATGTCGTCAATAACAAAAAAGTATACTTACGTACGCACTTTAAGTGAGTAAATACTTAGAAATTAATTAATATAAATGGTAAATTTGTAATATCATATCATGCATGTTGGTTAGACTTTTTTGATGTGTGTACATTCTATTTTATTGCAAATCAATACAATTTAGCAGGAAAGGAAAGTAGCGGCCTCTATCAGTTCACAGGAATGTTGGTTTGACTGTAAGTTACCCTGTCATTTCAATGTCATTTGGATGTTTTGAAGCCGAAGGGGTAGGTTATGTCGGACTCGAACCGACTAAACCGCACGCCGTCTGGGGTCGATGTGCTAGGCCGTAGGTGAGGTTGTTTCGTGACATATCCCTCGCACCCCGGCTGACCCAGGGCCATTCCTCTCGGTCTGGCCCTCCTCGGGAGGGGGGAACACGTGGTCCCCGACTCGCCCTCGGTATGGGGGGGGGGGGGGGGGGCATCGTCCTACGATGCGCGACGCCGCCGTGGGGGAAAGTCAGGTCAAGAGTTGCCCTAACTGGAGAAAATACCTTTATGAAAATAGGCATTTGTCACGATTGTAGTAAGTGAAAAGATGTTATCGCTGCCTACAGTCATGGCAAAGAGTCCTTAGCGTCACCTCGTGGATGCAGACACTCAAATGTGAAATAGTGAAACATAGACTATTTATACTGTTGATTGATGGCACTTGGTGGAATTTTGTAGTTTGATTGTGAGGTGTTTAAGACTAGAAATGTTCATAATCATCAATGTAAACCTTTGAAAACGTCGTGAGGCAAAACCGGACAGGTTAAAATATAATAAATACTGTGTAAAAGTACAAGTATTCTTAATATGTGTAGTCAAATATAGATTTTTCTTGAGTAGCTTCGTAAAGGTATAATAATGCAACGAAACAAGTGAGTTACGTATTATCAACCGCCGTGAACAAGGATGCGAAAATGCGTCAAAAATTCTTAGCTAAGCCGATGACGCATATATGAGTCACTACATACATTTAATAAATAATTTACAATGTCCTAGATTTATCGTTTATTTCCTGTGCAGCCGTGAATTCAAAATATAAAACATTAAAGTCAGGGGTTAAAAACATTCTATAACGGTGACGACACGATTGGCCTCCCTGTTCAAATAATTTTTGTGGCCAGTGGTAGAACTATAAACACAGCTATCTTGGCTGGGTAACTTTGCGGGGATTCCAAAGTATCATAACGTATTTTTGGTACAACGAATGGAAAACTGGTAATACCTCCTTATAGTTAGGTATTACCATTATTTTTTCTAAAAGAATGTTAGCCACTGAAATTACTAATATTCTCTCTAACTCCTCCAACTAAGCTAAATTGCTTGTGCTAGGAGTAGGTTCACGTCGGTTGTGTAATGGCCTGGATTCGACCCTCTAAAATGACTACGTTTCAATAAACCTAGCGATAAACAAATAACAACGCACATTCGCTATTTTTCACACAATGACACTAAGACCCGGATTTCAGAACAACGCTCAGTTGTGAATCGACTTTCACAAAAATATTAGGGCCTGTATTCTAGAATATAATATAGACAATCTTGCCTCAGATAAATCGAGATTCGGAACTGAGTACAGTCAGCGTCAGAAATATCTTTACTACAAAGTCCTAAAATGATCTTAAAACCAAGGTATTTAGAGCAAATTGAACTATTTTATTGACTTACATTGTTTTATTATTAATTATTAATGAATACATATTATAAATGCGAAAGTTTGTGAGTATGGATGGATGGATGGCCCTGGGTCAGCCGGGGTGCGAGGGATATCTCGCATGACAATCTCACCTTCGGCCTAGCACTACGACCCACAGACGGCGTGCGGTTTAGTCGGTTCGAGTCCGACATAACCTCCCCCTCCGGCTTCAGAAGGGGGGTATCTGTGGCGATTTCCCGCACGTAAAAAAAAGAAAATAGAATGGATTTTAATGAAACTTTATACAATAATATAGATTATACATCAGAGTAACACATAGGCTATATATCATCACTCTACTACGTTATTTCGTGCATCGCGCAAGTGCGCGGATTTAGCGGTTGGCGGTGCAGCAGGCCACCACAAATTATTTAAATACAAAAATTTTACTCATTCAAAGGGTTAATACTTGGAACAGGGATGGATAAAGCTTAGAAACAATCATACGCTCTCTTTTATCGCGATATAAGGGGTTATAGGGGGAGAGGGGAGGGGGGGGGGGGCAAATAGGGGATGAATATTGGTAATTTTTGAAGATATCCTGATGAAATTTGGTACAGAGGTGAATTAAAGCTTGGGAACACTCTGCGATAAGCGACATCCACGCGAACGTAGTCGCGAGCAGCAGTAGTTTTTAATATGTTTGTAGTTTGTGAGATTTTGTGTGGTGATGGAAAAGAATACAAATATCACGGCGTCCGCGGATTCGCGTCCGCATCCGTATACAGGTAAACGTAATTTAGGACGCCCAACGGTTAGGGGTAAGGACGACCGTGCCATTATAGAAAACGGGCCTTAAACTTTCATCTAGAATACGATCTGTCCTCAGATTTAGTTACAAATCGAAATTCACCACTGAGTATCGTACAGGAATACGGGTCTAAGTGACTTGCTGCTATGCCCGCTACATTTAGGAATTGAACTTGGACTTGATTTTTTACGAGGACCCAAAGTTACGCCTTTTAACAACAGCAATCTACAGTGAAAATCCCATCAAAATTTCGGATTTCATTCCAAATAGACAGAGAGACAAAAATGTTAAAAATTAATTATGCATTACTTGTATGTAAATTTGATTAAAATTAAAATATCTACTTACATTTTCTTTTCTAACATCTCCGGGACAGAACAGGACAGCCGTGTGAGGCGGTATTAGGGAGCTCTTATACACAACCAAGGCTCTCCTCTCTGCGGAATGGTAGCCACCGAAGTACGCCAGCAATTGCATCTTGGTACTACGCTTGTTGATATTGTGGTTCACACTTTCGCTTCCTATGTGGGCTCGGTCACCGGTACTGGTGAAAAATGGACATACATTAGATATTATTGTGGTTGGTGAGGTTCCGTGTGATGATGGAAGATAATATAAGTATCACCACTCTATATAATCCGAAGGGTATCGTAAGAGATGACTAGCGAGAAGAAAACCTCGATATAAAATCCTTTCAGGCAAAAATGTATCTTCCGCATTCCGCTCGGGGAAGCCGCGGGATTCTCATCACACTAAAACAATCTGCCGTGTGCCTTACGCCACGACTAAGTGAGTGAACTATCAGAGACACTACGCTCTCGTCGATAGATTTGAAATAGTCGCTCAAGTAGGAAAAATGTTCGACATCTTTAAGTGGGAGTGGCTTGCGACCTAAAATCTTATCCGATTTCAGCTTTGACTAAAAAGAATAATATGTATATTTAATTCCCACATAAAAACTGCTCGAATATTTATACGCCTGATCTGAATTGACCCCTATACGACACCCGGCTGACTCAGGGCCATCTGGAGATGGCTCCCTCGGGTATGGGAGTGCCCTCATCTTGTTCCGGCCGGCTTTTGTTAGGGTGACAGGCGACTCCACCTGCCAGAGATCCTCCACCAATTAAGAAGAAACTATAAAAAATCTCCTATACGTAGTGTAGGACGCCCAACGGCTAGGTGGAAGGACGACCTCATCAAGGTCGCCGGGAAGCGCTGGCTGCGGGCTGCGTTAGATCGGTGATTCTGGAAGTCTATGGGAGAGGCCTATGTTCAGCAGTGGACTGCGTATGGCTGATATGATGATGATGATGATGATACCACCTCAACGCAGGTAACGGTGAGGCCACCTAAGAATCGGACCGATTAAGGCCCGTATACTAGAACGACACTCAGTCCTGAATCTCGATTTGTTTAAGGACAGATTGTCTATACATTACATTACATGAGATTCACTAAGTACCGTTACAGAATACGGGCCTGAAACTACACGGTGTTACCGTGACCTCACCCTATGAAGGAAATCCCCATGAAACTTACCTGGTAAACACATTAGTGACAGCACTCATCTTGCCCTTAGTCTTCACCTGCCTACTAGTGGTGAGCAGGCAGTCCGCACCCGACACCAGTACACCACACATCAACTCCTCAATCCCGGAGAACTGACTCAATTCCTGCGGCTCCGTGGTAGGAGCCACCATGCCGGACTTTAGGAGCTGTTCCAAGTGGAGATTGGACAGCGCTGTGGGTAGATAATTTTATTATTAATATCACACATAGGACAATCTCAGTAGTAATTGAAGCAAACCGGTTTCGCCTTACGGCATCTTGCTGTAGATGGCGTAAGGCGAAACCGGGCAGGTTCAATAATAAATATTGTAGAAAAAGAAAGTGTGTTCTTAAAAAAAATCAATGAGAGTATTTGTGAATGCCGTAAGGCAAAACTGGTCGGGTTCATAAAAATATCGTGGAAAAGTATAACTGCGTTATCAATATGTGTAGCAACGTAGTCATTTCAAGTTATAGTTTTTCTATACTCTCTCCATTCACTTATTTTATTTTTGACAGCTCACACGCAATAGTCGATATACCTTTGTTCTAGCATCAACACCTAAAACCCCAAACAAAAATTAGGCGCCATTCATTGACAAGGCCACGTCAGCCAGAAAGCAATTTTAGGGATGGAGTTAGTCGACCGACTTCGCTTTTATTATAATAACTTGAAAATGGAATCGACTACTAGAATATTTTTTTTAATGTTCTAGTGTTTTTAGTAGTTAAATTATTGCATTATTGTCGGTTTTTCATTCACATTCAATTGATTTAAGACTGTTTAATTGTCACGCGGGCACTTTGAAAGGATGTATTGAAGTCGCGTTGTTGTCTTTTAAACCGAAAAACACCAAAGATATATTCCACAATGTGAATTAAGTATATGTTTTGAAGATTAGTGTGTGCGTTATGGCCCACAATCGGTTTATAATAAATATATAAAATGTACAGACACGAAATATCTCCTGCTTTATTATTATGTATAGGGAGATAATAAATAAAACTCTACATCCAATCATGAATCATTTGCATTTATCGATTTATGATGTTTTATATCGAGGTATTTAACTTAATCGATATTTTAAATTTTTGTGCAATCACTATGTCAATCTGTCAAAAAGAAAATAAACGAGTGGACAGAGAATATAGGTTAATCTATTCTGAACGTAAGTCGTTTAGCAATTTAGGCATTTTGCTTTACACATACATACATACATATATTCACGCTTTTATCCCCGGAGGGTTAGGCAGAGGTGAATTAACACCCACATTTCACCAATCTGTATTCGGTCCCACGTAATGGGGGGTGAGCCTATTGCCGTATTCCGGGCACTATTGTTGACTCGAGCCATGCATCTGAGGCTGAGTCTGGGCTGTACATATCTGTCTGATGTTAAAGTTAATCAGCCCTATCCCTTAGTCGCCTTGTATGACACCACATGGGAAGAGAAGGGGTGGCCCAAATTTACAAATTTACAGACAAACTAAAAATTAGGCACTCTATTTTTCAATTTGATTTTTAGGTAATATTATCAGAAAAGACAAGTTCCACCAAGTACCATTAACCATCAGTATAAATAAACAAAAAAGTAACTCACAGCGAATGAATGCAAGCCTCTCCCCTCTGAGGGCGTGGCGGGCGCAGTACTCGTCGCCGGCATTTCGCCCACTATCCCGCAGCAATGTCTGCCAATCCTCCTGTATGCTGTGCAATGCCCAGTAATCCGAACTAGAACTGTGGGAGCGCTTGATTTCGCGAATTTCTGTTGAATATATATAAGGTATATCTTGAGGAAATGTTTCTATTGAAGCAACATTGAGCTAAGCTTCATTTATCGGCAATGTACGTAACGGCCATTTTGCATCTAACGGATGATTTTTGTACACCTGACCAGCAGTGATCGCATTTTGCTGCCGCAGCTACCAGCACTCGGATTGCTGACACCATTTCATTCAGATTTCCGTAGTCAGCGTCCGTGTGATGCTGAAAAAACGCGCATAGACAACGATCGCCAAATTGCAAACATGCGAAGCGAACTAGTGGAGCGCGTCCACCTGGCCGGCATTCCAAATGACGTCATCAGTACGCATCGCAAAAGTTGCCTCTCGGAGCACCTGCGTAAGTATTGCCAATAAACTATTTTATTTTAGTTTTTATTGCCGTTGAGCAGATACAGGCGATTCGTAATATGCGTATAGGTAGATGCACGTGTTTGACTTTCTGTACAAAGAATACTGCGATGCTTCCGTTGCCTACGATGCCGATAAGTGGACGCTTAGCTTTGAGCATTATTTAGTAAAGGGATTTGAAATGTCATCTTCTACCTGCCCTTGTCCTAATTATTTGGGGTCCGAGCAATAAAACGTGTCATTCTACTCCGTACATTCCTGTCAACATTCCTACTCAGTCACTCCCTCCTCTGCCATATCTTGGGCCTACCTCTACTCCTCATACTTTGGGCTATTTTAACAACATTACTTTCATCTTTTCTCATAGTATGTCCATACCACGACAGTCACTCGCTTCTCAATTTTTCATTTCAGTTTTGTTACATTCAAACTTCCTATTAAAAATGAAAAAGGATTTGAGATGTACGACTGATTAATTTATCTGTGTGCGTGAAAGATTAAGTGTGTGCGTGCGTGTGCGTTATATGCTGCGATTATCAAACAGCAATTAATAATTACCTTCCCTTCTTTCCGCAGCGTTATGAAACACTTCAGTATTACTGGAGCAATGGGCAGCCACGTTGGCCATCGCGACCAAGTTCCCCAGTACCGCGGAGTGCAATAAGCTCCGGCCCACACGCGGGTGCAGGGTTAACAGGGACAAGAGCTGGCCTAGGCGGGTCAACTCCTCAGTGGGGGTTAGGGCACCTGCGGAAGATGTTAAGAAAGATAAAAAAATAATTAAAGTAAGTTAAGAAACAATGGCTACAGTCACAGATTTGTTAAAAATGATTAGGCCAATCATTATCACGTTTGTATTCTTTGCGCTATAACACCGGATAGCTCTAATAGTAATGTGAGTGACTATGATGGCTCATCACCAATAATCACCATTATCTTAACGTTATTTCCGGTGGCATTCAAAGTCCCGAAAGGATAAGTTAGCTTGGCTATCACCTTCTCGAGACTTAAACTCCATTTGGATACAGGGGTGATAGAGCTTTCTGTACCAGCCTACTTGAGGTGATTAACATATCATTCTGTTGATGTGTACTATGGCAGGCACGAACGTGATTTCTATAGATATTAGGATACATGAATAATAACGTGAGTGTCGCCCCCACTTCACGAATAGCATAACGCCATAGTATATAAGAACGGTTATTTAGTATGTACTAGCTGTTGCCCGCTACTACGCCCGCGTTGATGTCGCTTATCGCATAGTGTTGCCAAGCTCTAATTAACCTCTGTACGAAATTCCATCAGGATATCTTCAATAATTACAAATATTAATTCCCTATTCTCCCCCCCCCAACCCCTTCTATCGTAAAATAAGGGAACGATCCGGTATTAAGCCTTATCCATCCCTGTACCAAGTATCGACCCTTTGAGCGCATAATTTTTTTGTATTCAATAATGCAATGCACAGCACCATGGCTTGGCAACAGAAATAACTATACTGTCACTTCACTGTATATGCCGGCCGGATTAGTTGACATTAATGATCACTGCTCCGCTACTTTGAGTAGTAGCGTGTTGATATATAGCCTATGTGTTATTCTGATGTATAAGCTATATTACTGTAAAGTTTCATTAAAATTCATTTAGTAGTTTTTACGTGAAAGAGTAAAAAACATCCACACATCCTTCAATATCCATAATCACAAACTTGCGCATTTATAAAATTAGTAGGAAGAATTGCTACATTACTACATTGAGTCGGAATAAATATACTACAACTAGACAGTGGTAGCCACTACACCTCCGCAATATGTACGGAGCATTACGAGTACAAATAAAACATTCTTACCAATTTCTTTAAGATCGTCGACGGCCAGCCTGATCGCCTTCTCACTGGGAGGTTCCGGTAACTGCGACAGGAAGTCTCCGATTCTTTCGTCTGGCGCGTAAGATTTGCAGTCCAATACTGTTTGTTCTAAAGGTATTCTGCAATTAAAAAAGTATAACATAATAACACATTGCAAAGTTAAGTTTACTAGCTAGGTCTGGGTAACAAAGTTTACACAGTAATATATCTCCGTACCTCGGAAAGCACGTTAAACCTTACATCTCGGTTGTCATATCCGTGGTATTCGTCCTCTCCGAGGCACGACCTTGATGGTAACGACAGCCATCTGATATCCTTAGCCTAGCAGAAGCCTGTACGGGGCAAGATGGGGACACCCACACCCGATTGGGCCATCGGCGGTCAGCCGGGATGCGAGGGATATGCCCGTGGAAATCTCACTTCCGGAAAAATATGACTCAAGACAGTGTGCGGCTTTAGTCGGTTAAGTAGTTAAACCACCCCCGCTGAAATCAAGGGCTCATTACCGACTTGCAAGTGACGGTGTAACGGCTTGCAAGTGTGGGTTTGGGACCTTCAGGTCATGGTGAAGCCCCATAAACTTATCCGTACTAATATTATAAATGCAAAAGTAACCCTGACTGAATTTTACGCTTTCACGCCTAAACTATGGAACCGATCTTGATGAAATTTGGTATAGGGGCAGGCGTGGTTCACTCCGCGCAGTACATCCGTTATATACCTACAGCGAAGTATCCGGCCAACTGGATTAAAAATTAGTCGAGTGTCACGCGCGCGCTCGTGTGAACGCTTGAGGTGTTTTCTATGCTCGCGCTCGGCTGGGATTTTATAAAACATTATATTTTTTCTCTCTTGATCGTGCCTACTTAAAGTAGGTAGGTACCTACCTTAGAATGGACAAGAAAAGAAAATATGACAGACGATATTGTGTGGCGTTCGGCTGTTTGAATTCGAATAGAAATATACCGGATTTATCTTTTTTCTCGCTTCCCAAAGATGCTGAAATGTAAGTATGCCAAATTAATAAATCTTAAAAATTTAAGGTACCTACCTACCCATAACCCAACCTATCAATACTACTGTTCGGACAGAATGCGTATCTAGACAAAAACTACTTATTTTATAGGTAGACCACAAAGTAGGTAGGTACCTAACCAGCTAGATTTTTGAATTGGGAGGGTTAATGGATCGGACCCATCGGGGTCAACGTACTTCGCCGTCACTCGCCCGACGTATTTTTCTAGTTTCGAGTGTCCTTGACGGGCATCGCGCGCTGACTATAGGTAGGTAGGTACCACTGACGATACCTACCCTACGTAATTTCTGCAGTTCCAAGTTCCTTCTTTTTAAACGACTTCAAAAAAGAAGGACGGTCTCAATTAGATTTTTTTAATTTCTTATGTTTGTCCCTTCGTAACGCCGTCATTTATTAGTTCTTACCTACACAATATATGAACCTTCGCGCAGGAAAGCTACCTTATAGTTTATAGGTATTTAGTATTCTTTGTTTATAGTCCGAGAGCTGAAGTAATAAATTTAATAGGTATACAAATGAATAGCATAATATTTAATATTATTTACCTGAACATGATAATTAGATACTTTGGCGCACTTTGGCTAGGGTGGCCAGCTCTCCTGGCCAAAAAATTTGGCGCCCCATATTGAGGAGTATTTGAGCCACCCCCATGTATGTCCAGTGATTTTTACTAGCTTAGGAGATATGATTTTTGAAGTTATACCTACTACTTTTGGCGCACCTAACCTTTCTCGGCGTGGCGATTGTCATACACTTAGAAAAAATTTCATTGTATAGAGACTTGACTATGGCGACTGCAACGGGGACTGTTCCTGTGACGGCGACGAGCGACTGCTACGGTGACTGTGCTCCTCAGTGCCCCGTTTGCTTCACTCTAACCAATGACCATAAGCACATGTGTGTTTGCTCCGTACTGACTACCATTTGTCTATTGTAGGCGCCGAGAGTGGCTGATTTTAATAGGACGAGAGGACTTACTAAGCAAAGAAAATTTGAGAGCTAAAAGCTACGAAGTCTGCTCCCACCATTTTGAAGATTCTGCAATCAGGACAATCAAACAACTGAAACCAAATACAGTTCCAACAAAGCTTATAGTATCCGAGAACCGAGTTCCTAACGATAATATAAATTCAAATATGAACTGCTTTCAAAGCGCAGCGAGTCACATTCGATTTAGCTGGCGCAAATCAAAATAATTTACCAACATGATTTTTGGGTGTCGGCTCTCGGACTAGTTTAAGCCGTTTCGTGTTTGCGTCGTACGGCATGTAACTAAACACGTAAATGGTATGTTCAATTTAGCAAATACGCTAAAGTGTAGTAGCAAAGAATACTAAATGTAGTAGTATGCTTATCGTCTTATGTTAAAATATGCGGACATTGTAATAAAATACTTTTTTCATCTAAATTAGGTAGGTATGTTTAAAGTTGTCATTTTCACATAAGTAGAAAAATAGTAACAGGTACATAACTGGACTGGTAATCAAATATTCATTTCTTCACAAGCAGGCAACCCTAACAGGCGTAAGAAGAGATAAGAGGTACGCGATAGAAAGAGACGAAGTAGTAGGTGAATAAAATTATAGGTACCTAATGTTGTGCGAGCTGAATTCCACCGTATTGCGTCGGAGCAAGACAGGAATTAATTAAATCTTTTTGCGCAGTGATCCTTCTGTACGTTAGTACTATTAATTATTCTGTGATAGGGGTAGATTAGACCTTGAGAAAGGACATAGGTTATGTTTGGTCGCGATAACGAACATTTACGAGGACGGAGCCGCTGATAACAGCTAGTATTATATAAACGAATATTCCTTACCTTAATATTTCAGGTGTGGTGTGTGGGACAAACTCAGATTCTTTCTCCTTGGTATACATTCTGTAGCAGTGACCTGCAATATGCAGTAGTTATAGTTATGAGGTGTTTACTTGCCCTACCGGACACGAGGCGGGACTGAATGTATGTACAGTCGACAAAATCGATAGTATTCCACTTTTACATATAACATTGTATGTAAAGGTGAGATACTATCGATTTTGTCGACTGTACTTAAAGTGGTGAACAAGACCACAGCTCCCTTGATAGTACCTTTTATCGATATTTTTTTTATACAACTGAGATGGCAGACAAGCATACGGCCCAGTTGATGGTAAGTGGTTATCGTGGCCTATGGAAGTGTGCATCACCAGGGGAGTCCCACTCGTGCTGCCGACCTTGTAAACACAGAGAGTTTCTGTGCCGTCAGTGTAGAAGACAAAGCAAATAGCCTTTGGTCTTACCACTGACAGCACAAAAACGCTTCAGTGAGCTCTGGCTACCCTTCTCATCGCCGGGAACACAAAACGAGGTTAAATATGGCCGCGGTATTCTGTGGGGCGGAGGTACTTCCCCAGTCGGACTGCTCAATTGGACCGTCGTGTCCTACCACCTCAAAAATTGATATCTTAAACCAAGGAGTATGAAATCAATGATGTATCTCACAGCTAATAGCAATGTGACAATATTGTACAAATGAGCAACAAGAACCAAATTTGTAACTTTTAAATTCACGATGTAACTTGGTCGAAACGTCGGACAATACAAAGGCAGGTATTACCTATACCATGATCGCGTTACTTCTCTTCAACATTATTTTATAAATCGAAATTTATCTGCGACCCGTAAGCAGTTGTTGAAACGTATTAAAACATTAAAAAGATGACATACCGTTTACAGTACTTGAGATATTATTTAGAAGATTTAAAATTTACTTGTAAGGTAGTTTTCAGTTAAAATTTATGCCCAACAATGTCACTATTTAAGTATTTACTGTGCAGTAAGTACCTGGTTGTACTCTCCCCGCGCGGCCAGTTCTCTGCTTAGCACCTGCTTGCGATACCCAAACTGTTTCCAAACTTGCTGTACCTACGGAAGAAAAATCTATATAAATATAAGAGCGAAATACTACTCACTGATTTATCACGAAATCTCAAAAACGATAACCGCTAAAAACTAAAAAATTGGCAGGTAGGTTCCTTATATAAGGTGTCGACATCGGCTAAGAACGAACTTTATTTATTTATTTCACCCAGGGGTTGGAAGATTATATGAAAGTCTTAACTCACTCTACGCGTGCAAAAACGCAGGTAACGCGCTTGTAACATATAAAATGCACCTGAATGAGTGTTTCAATGTCTGAAGATGGATTGGGAAGGTGGCCTTAGGAACTCCTAAATTAATTAGGCTAAACCTATTGAGTTTGGGCTCATTTGTCTTGTCTTAGAAAACACTTGATGCTACAAGATATCCAAGGTCTGAAGATGGAGACGGTATGTAAAAATCCAAACTAATCAAGTTTGTTTGAAAAGCTTGTAGCGTAATTTGAAACAGAGAGAATATGCGCGATAAACGCTTTAAAAAATAGCTAAACCTTTGGCATCCTTACAATTTCATGCAATTGAAATTTTGGAAAAAAGTTTGTTTATAGTCTGTTTTTTAATTTCAGATAAATTTCAGGTAAAATGACATTACCTGTGTTGTAGATTGATTGCAATTAAAATATAGTCATGTGTCACATTGTCAATAGTTTCGAGCGCGTCACTAAGCTCTAAAAACTGGTATCATTTCACAATTTTACATTAGTAGTTGTCAATTTACTATATGAATTAAAAAACGGACTACAGGTATAAAAAGTTTTCTATGACGTCCGCTTAGTATGACGTATTGTACTTCCTCCAGACTACATGCAAAGTCTATAGATACAGTAAGTGATATTTTTTTACGCCGCGCGTAAAAAGGTCCACTATTTTGGTACAAGTTGACATAGATCCCCTAGGATGCACACATTGACAGTTTAAAGTTTAAAGAATCTTGACATTAGCTTACTCGCACATAACGCCTATTTCCTGCCGTTTCTTTGCGATGCATTTTGTTGGCATACAGTACCACTAGCACGAAAAGCTATTGTAATCGTATCGTAAAAGTATCAAGAGAACTGAGCATTGCGATTGGCCGACTTCACACACACACACACACACACACGCACGCACGCACGCACGCACGCAAGCACGCACGCACGCACGCACGCACGCACGCACGCACGCACGCACGCACGCACGCACGCACGCACGCACGCACACACACACACACACACACACATACACACACAGGTTCACAGTAGGCAGACAGCCAATCGCATTGTTTCGTTCTAAAGATACAATCACCCAACGATTATGATAGGTTTTCGAGCTAGGGATACAGTAATGACCAGTCACTTCCATTCGATGTCGTTATAACCGGAATTTACTAAAGTATTCGCTCACCAGTACGTTTCATAATCCTGTTTTCTTTATGACTGCCGCTATCCACGACGTACACAACATCAGGTATAGTTATAGAAGTCTCAGCTACGTTTGTGGCGAGCACTATCTTGCGAATGCCCGGGGGCGGTACTGAGAACATTTTAGTTTGGTCGGCGGTTGATAGTCTGGAAACATTATGTTAGCTGAGTTATGGGTAAAATAGTGTGGCCATGCTGTAATGATCTGTACTGCTAGCACGAACAAATATAGTAATAGATATGGTAAACGTATTAAGACAATGGAGCATAGCGATTGACGGCCTGCCTGAGCTCCACGATACGGTTACGATAGTTGTTCGTGCTAGGGGTACAGTACCCCTAGCACGAACAACAGTAGTAATCGTCTGGTAAACGTATTGAGACAATAGAGCATTCATTTATCTGAGTATATATTTAACATTTAATATATCTTCAATGAAAACACTTGTACTATTCCACAGTATTTATTGAATTCCTGACCGGTTTCGCCTTGCGGCATTATCAAAGGTTTACTGAATACATAATAATGGTTGTAAGCAATTATATTTCTAAACACTACATTTTTTTTTGTGGGTCCTTTTAAAATGTGTATACCAGGTTCAATTTTTTCCCAACATTTGGAGAAAATAATTTTTTGAATTTCCTTAAAAGTTATTTGGTTTAAAATTAATGAATACATTATAGGTACAACGCTAGTTGTATTAAAGTTAAATGTCAGATGATTAAATGTCAAAATTATAATTGAATTAAATTAAAGGAATTTTCAAATTAAAGATGTCAAATGGTTATAATGCTTATTGGTACTACATAACATGAATTATAATACATAAAATGTCAGTCAAATTAATAAATAATTAATTAGTTATGTAGATGTCACTATTCATTGCAACAGACGTGAGCGGCTCAGATCCAACTGTTGATTTATTATATTGTTTGCAGCAAGTGGTGCAAATTTTGAGTGGTATATTGCTCTGCAATAATAGAGTCCCAACTCCAATTGAGCTGAAAAGTGGTATATATGAGCTGACATGTTCCACCTGCAATAGGAAGTATGTTGGTCAAACTGGACGACCTTTCGGTATCAGAGTTGCTGATCATGTCAGAGGTTGGAGACTTAAAAAAAACGGAGTCCAACTTTGCAGAACACCTTCTTTTAGAAAATCACTCCTTTGATCCAAAGGCCAACTTCAGGGCTCTGCGACTGTGCGACAAAGGCAGAAAAATGAACGCCCTGGAAGCTCTGGAAATAAATAGGTTATTAAATTCGGATAGAAACAATATAATAAATCAACAGTTGGATCTGAGCCGCTCACCCTGTTGCAATGAATAGTGACATCTACATAACTAATTAATTATTTATTAATTTGACTGACATTTTATATATTATAATTCATGTTATGTAGTACCAATAAGCATTATAACCATTTGACATCTTTAATTTGAAAATTCCTTTAATTTAATTTAATTATAATTTTGACATTTAATCATCTGACATTTAACTTTAATACAACTAGCGTTGTACCTATAATGTATTCATTAATTTTAAACCAAATAACTTTTTAAGGAAATTCACAAAATTATTTTCCCCAAATGTTGGGAAAAAAATTGAACCTGGTATACACATTTTTAAAAGTACCCACATATAAAAAATGTAGTGTTTAGAAATATAATTGCTTACAACCATTATTATGTATTCAGTAAACCTTTGATAATGCCGTAAGGCGAAACCGGTCAGGAGTTCAATAAATAATGTGGAATAGTACAAGTGTTTTCATTGAAGAGGTGTAGCAAGTTCCACCAAATGTCATCAATCAACAGTATAAGCAATTTAATATATCTTCAGATAAATCGAATTAAATTGGAAAAGTGAGCGTTCCAGCGGGACTTGAATCCGCGACCATGACATGTACAGCACCATCTAGCGACAGCAAATGGAACTACTGCGTCACTCATTTTCAATCCTGAATCGCGAATGTGTAATTTTCGCGCGGTGTAACATATAGGTAGGCATTTAACATTCCAACGGCTACGCCCCGTCAAGTGTGGTTGCCTGCCTTCCTTTATGTCGAAGGAACACCGCACCTTTACTCCATTCGGTTAGGTGCTTAGTAAAGTTAAATCATGAATCGACTTTAACACACACACTAAGCTAACCAACTAACTAGTGGTTCACTTTCTTTTTTTAGTCTTCAAAATAGAAAAATACACCACACACGCAGAATTAGCGGAACACAAAAAAGGAGAGTGTAAAATAGTTAGCTTTATTCTTAAACAAATAATAATTAAAAATGAAACAACAAAATGTTTAATAACGAGTGTTTCCCCCTCGTGCCCTGATTAAGGTTTCCATCCGTCTGGGCATGCTGCGAATGATGTTGTCAATGATTTCTTGGGGCAACCTCTGCCATTCTTCAACTAATGTGTTTCGCAGCTCGCCCAGGTTGTCAGGAGGTGGCATTCTTGATTTGACACTCCTCTTTAGCAAGTCCCAAACGTGTTCAATCGGATTCATATACGAGGACCGTGCTGGCCACTCCATCACCGTAACACGAACATGGTTTAGTTATGCCTGTACTGAGCGAGCACTGTGAGCCCGAGCATTATCCTGCATTAAAATGAAGTCGTTACCATAAATGGGGCGAATGGCACAAAATGTTCCTCTAAAATCTCCCTGATATACCGATCAGCAGTCAGATTGCCGCCGTCGACTACCACTAACTCCGTGCAAGCTCCTAAACATACCCCTCCGCAGACCATAATTTTGTATTCCGCTAATTCTGCAGGGTGTGTAATAATAGTAGTTTATGATACTGTTGCATAATAAGGGTTCTTATAACACGAGTGTGTTTTAAAAAAACGAGCCGTAGGCGAGTTTTTTTATATTATCACACGAGTGTTATAAGACCAAGTTATGTACAGTGTCATACACTACTTTATCTACTCTCATACTATAATACATAAACTAATTTATTTTATAAACAAAACCAAACTTTGTTTAATATAAATGTAAAAAAAAAAGTTGACGCCGAGGCCGCAAACATCGATTGCGCATGCGCGTTTCTTTTTTTTTCTTCCGAATTGGCCGTTTTTTTTTTAAAGTAGAGGTTCAGTCCAGATGGAGATTGTATAGGTGTATCGTTATGATTAAAAAGTTATATTATGATATAGGTGTCCATACAAGACCTGTATCGTAATAAAACTTTTTTTTTGGCCTGTGCGTAATGTTTGTCATAAGAGTTCTGTTTTCAATTTTATAATCTCTGTATTATAGTATCAGAGTAGATAATAGTAGTTTATGATACTGTTGCATAATAAGGGTTCTTATAACTACTAGATCTCTTCCGAGTGTGTTTTAAAAAAACGAGCCGTAGGCGAGTTTTTTTATAATATCACACGAGTGTTATAAGACCAAGTTATGTACAGTGTCATACACTACTTTATCTAGTCTCATACTATAATACATAAACTAATATATTTTACAAACAAAATTTAAATGTAAAATGTTCTCGCCAAGGCGCAAACATCGATTGCGCATGCGTGTTTCTTTTTTTTTCTTCGAATTTGCGGATTCTTTTTTAAAGTAGAGGTTCAGTCCAGATGGAGATTGTATAGGTGTATCGTTATGATAAAAAAGTTATTTAATGATATTGGTGTCCATACAAGACCTGTATCGTAATGAAACTTTTTTTTGGCCTGTGCGTAATGTTCGTCATAAGAGTTTTGATTTCAATTTTATAATTTGTGTATTATAGTATCAGAGTAGATAAAACATATTAAAAACACCTCAAGATTGTTTAAGTTTAATCAAGTACCTGATCGGCTGGAGTATAGCTCCTCTATACATTTCTCTTCAAAAGTATTATACATACCTGGAATGTACAGGCAATATCATATGTATCCCTGATTGGCCGTAGTGTTCGTCCAAAAGCTGTTTAGTTTGTTTGATCTCCGACCACCCCGGTAGAAACACTAGTATCGCACCTTCTCTTTCGTTTTTATCAACGGCTTTTATCACTTGAGCTATCTAGAACAAACCTTTCAATTAATAATGAGAAATAAAGATAGAGATAGAGACCTTCATGGGTGTGCTATTAATATTAATATTTTGTGGGTGCAATGTATAGAAAGAAAATATAGTTCTGAAGCTTTGCAATAAGGGGGAGAGTGAAAGAAAGACTGAGAGAGAGAGAGAGAGAGAGAGAGAGAGAGAGAGAGAGAGAGAGAGAGAGAGAGAATTTTGGGCTATCCAGAACGTATCCAGGTAGCTCAGTTGGTTAGAGTATTCCCATTAGACAAAGTCTGCTGGCAGTTTTTTGTCCCGTCCTGGAGGTGGGCTTTTCACTGATTACATTATTTTTATTTATTTACTACCTACTTAACCATCATCCTAATAAGCTAAGCCTAAGACAATGGATTTTATAAATTGGAAACAGTATTTACTTACCTCTTGGCAATTAATTTGAGGCCGTCCATCTTGTTTTTGACAGTTTTCAATAGTGTGTGTTAATCTTAGGTCAAATTTCTTTTGTATATCATCCAAGTGTGATATCTCTACGGGAAAAGTTCGCCCAGGCACATCTATTACTGGACACTGGTCGAAGTATCTAGAACGGAAGAATCAATCAGTTGGCCCACCGAAGACCACTGCTGGTCATAGGCCTCTCTCAATATTTTGTAGCTGTTGTTATGTAGCTAGGAGTCAGCCTTACGATCGGGAGGTCCCGGGTTCGAATCCTGGCCGTTACACTACCAACGTGAACCCACTCCTAGCACAAGCAATTTAGCTCAGTTGGAGGGGTTAGAGGGAATATTAGTAATTTCGATAATTTCGGCTGCTGGCCTACTGCTTCCACACTGGCCAGAAGGGCTGGTACGGGGTTTCATTTCTAGTCTTCCTTCTCTCGCAGTGATATCTTCTTCTTCCTCCTAGCCTTAATCCCAGACGCATCCGTAGCTTTCAGCTTGGAGTCTGGGGTCGACTTTACCAGTCTAACTGCGGATTTGGCTGAACTTCGACATTTTCCGTGAAGCGACCGGTATCTGACCTCCACAACCCAAATGCGATTCCGAAACATTGCAGTTAGACCAGTTGTTGGACTTTTGAGGGCTCCAACTACCCGTAACGACTGCCATAGATGTTTGTATGACAATTGGGACCGACGGCTTAACGAGCTCTCCGAGGCACGATCAGAATAATGCAAACTTGTTATGGTAACCCTTTCTGTTTTTGTTTACTTTGACCTTGACCCAATGATGACCATCTTTCCTGAGACTTTGCCTTCAGCTTACAAACGGCCGAGGCTAAGTCAAATCGACGTGTCCTATATAAAAAAAATCAATAGTCAAGCCTTTCGCAGTCCACTAAGCCTCTTCCAATATTAGATGCGAAATGCGGAGGATCAGGTGCATTGCATATGTGCAGCAATGCACCCGATCCTCCGTCTTTCGACCCCAGCCCCTCTAGACAAGTGGCAATTGGGTACTTTCCTGTAGTTAAAATAAATTATTTAGCTGGACTTATTAAATTAATAATGGTAAAAGAGTGAAAACAGTTGCGTCGGTTCTTATTTTTTCGTACTTATTTATTTTTAATCATCCATCCAACGTTTAATAGTATATGATTTGACTATTAAATATTATGACGTCACAAATATAGTTTTCATACAATTTTCCTTATAAATTACTGTTTTGACGTTTAGAAAAAAGTAACTAATTTGACTGGTCAGTCAAATACCCAATTCGCTTGCTGGCGTTTGGTGGAATACATGGTCTAAGAAAACAAGGTCTAGCACTCCGGGAGCAACACCTGCTGACGTCACTAACCAATTGCCATTTTATTGTAACAAAACACGAATGCATGGAAACATTTTCAGCCACCAGTCTGTTTAAGAATATATATTTAGCATTTAAATTATCATTTTGTTTGTTTAAGCACACTAAAAATTAATATATTAACGTAATTGTTAATTAAAATCACCTTGTTTAATCGGATTCTCCCAGGTAATAAAGGTGGGTGGGGAGTTATTATTTAATAATACTGGTTACCCAAAAAAGCTGTCTCATTGACATTTCGTCATTTTGACATGTATTGCTATTCTTGTTGAACTCATAAGCCGGTCTCGCTCAGTCCTACGGCATACAATGATTTTCAAAGATTTATTTCTAGAATTTTCGCTTTGTTCGACTAAAATGGTTGGTTGTTCTATTCGGAACTGTATGAGTAAAAGTGTAAAAAGTGGCACATTAAGATATTTTTTATTTCAGAATACTGCTTAGAAGTAGTTTTAAATCGTTATCCGTGAAATAAACATAAGCTAAATAATAAAAATTAAGTAGATATGCAGGTTACAAAATTTCCCCAAACTATAAAGTTTGAGAAACATTTATAGTGGTGATGACGTAGCCGTGTGTTCGCTGTGTTTCGGAGTGCCATACCTGGCGAAGCATATTATTATACCATGGTGGAATAGAATGACGAATATATGAGATTTGAAGTATATGACAGTCGTTAACACATGTCAAATAGGTCAAATTCCAAACATTCGTCATTCTATTCCATCAAACGCCGGTTGGCGAATTGCCACTTGTCTAGAGGGGCAGGTCATCCCAACCACCTTTTTCGAAACGTCAGTCCTAAAGTGATCTAACATTCTTTTTGCCTTCGCGCTGTCTCCACTCCAGGACTCGTTTGGTCTAACGTCCATGGGCAAGTTTTGGATGCTTACTTATTATGAAATATAAAGCGAAAGTTTTTTTTTTGTTGGTTTAGTTGAACTTGGTAATCTCAGGAAACTCGGGAATTGAAAAATTATTTTTTGTGTTGAACAGTCCGTTTATCGAGGAAGGTTATAGGCTATATATCATCACGCTACTTCTCAAGGGAGCGGAGCTGTAATCATTATTATCAAAAATTCCTACGATTTCCATACGTTATTTGAACATTAATAAATTGGGGGCATACAGATAGTTTTAAATACAGACACGCACAGGCAAAAGACCGCCTCCGCGGCGTAGCGGCAGTGAACGCGGCCGCTGCGCAGGAGGCGCGGTTTCGATCTCCAGTGCAAATATTTGTATGTATGAATATGGGTATTTGCATTGGTCTGGTCGTACCTCGGAGAACGTTTAAGCCGTCGGTCCCGGTTGTCATACAAACATCTATGGCAGTCGTTACGGATAGTTGGAGCCCTCAAAAATCAACAACTGGTCTAGCTGCAATGCTTCGATATCGCCTTTGGGTTGTGGAGGTCAGTGGCAGTCGCTTCACGGAAAATATCGAAGTTTAGCCAAATCCGCAGTTAGACTGGTAAAAAGCGCACCCCAGACTCCAAGTAGAAAAGCTTCGGATGCTACTGAGATTAACGCTAGGATGAAGAAGACAGGGGCGAGTCAGCTGGTATTGAAATAAAAAGGGTCAAAGCAAAGTTATACAAAAATATCTACCTCGTAAACACTCCGGTGTCCAAAGTAGCGCTCATAATGATAATTTTTAATTCGCGGTTGATATCCAGGGCCCTTTTGAGCAGTAGCAGTGTGACGTCAGTGTTGACGTCACGCTCGTGAGCCTCATCTATAATGACGTGGGAACAACCTTCGAGACCTGAAACAAATGAGAAAGATTTTTACTCTTATTGTAGTTTCATACCTACATAAGACGCGGCATGGATTGGATTGGATTGGATTAGACAATAAAAGGCTCGAGTAAACAGTGGCCTATTAGACCATTACAAATAGAATAGAATATAATGAAAACACTAAAAATAGAAAAAGAATGGAATCGTGGAATCGTGAAATCTTTTGAAAATGAAAGGAAATATAGCTAAACAACAGGAATTTTTTATAAAATAGTTTAATATAGTTTCTTTATATATGCGCATTGCAGAACATGGCCGAGCATTGTTCACTTTGTACGGAATTCCTTACATTATGAATCACGTGATATGTTAACAAATAATGACACTCTATAAAGCATCTGATGAGGCCATCAAGTTGAGTGCCATCATTGTTAACATGGCACGTGTATATAATGGTGGCCTTCTCTCCTGAGACTTTGCCTTCAGCTTACCATCAGGCAAGGTAGAGTCAAATTGACGTGCCCTATATAAAAAAAATACATTTTAGAACTTTCCACTGACGTTATAGCCAATAGAATGTAACTTTGTCTAGGTCCTATGGATTGGATTGTAGGCGCAGGTAATCGCTGTCAGTCCCCTCTCGCGGGGCTGCTAAGTTTTATAGAGACAACCTCACAGGACGCACGGTTGCACTTTTTAATATAAAGTTGCATGTAAAGGTACAATCTTAATTCCTTTGTCGACTGTACATTATAGAGATGATAC
The DNA here is from genome assembly GCA_949126895.1 of Eilema caniola. Taxonomy (NCBI): domain Eukaryota; kingdom Metazoa; phylum Arthropoda; class Insecta; order Lepidoptera; family Erebidae; genus Eilema; species Eilema caniola. The sequence continues at coordinate 4,327,415 of OX421460.1, read as the reverse complement.
GCACCAAGATCTTTGCAGCCCAAGCCAACCTGAACTGCTAGCCGATGCTAGCCTGGAAGAAAGTGCAGTTTAGTCTATCGATTTCGACTTTTTTATAACACTTAGGTGGCAGACAAGCACACCGCTTATGTGGTGGAGAGTGGTAATCGTGGCCTATGGACGTGTGCAATACCAGTAGAACCTAGGAACCCTCTAATGGCCTTCGTGAGGAACCCCATACTGTAGTCGCTAGGGAAAACCACAGCAGGAAGTTCATTCCATAGCTTAAGCGTACGCGGGATGAAGTTCCTTTCATACCTGACACAATACACAGGTGGTGAGATGGCGTCCGTGAGATATATTCACAGAAAGCTAGCGGCTGAAATGGTTCCTATCAACTACTCCCAATTTACTTACCTATAAACGGTAGGGTACTAAGAATTTATGGAAGTTAATTTACTTACTAATTTTAATTACAAATATTATAAATGCGAATGTGACTCTGTCTGTTGAAGCACACCTAAAATATGAAAGAGATTTTTTTCTAGACTAAATTTAGTTCAGATATGAAGAGCTTTGGAAAGTGCAAAGGCTATATTTGATCACAATAACCGACATCCGCGCGGCCGGAGCCGCGGGTCACAGTTAGTTGTATATTACTTGAGTGTACTAAACCTTACCAGGATTAGTCTGGAGTCTTCTTAACAAAACGCCAGATGTGCAATATAGTATTGAACCACACGGAGGCCTCGGCGGTTTGGCGTGGAGCCTCACTTGGTACCCCACTGTGAGTCCCACCTGAAATACATATTATCGTACATTTTTAGGGTTCCGTACGTCAAGAGGAAAAATTGACAGCCTCCGTGGCGTAGCGGTAGTGAACGCGGAGGCGCGGATTCGATCCCCGCTCAGTGCAAATATTTGTATGCATGAATATGGGTATTTGCAAAGGTCTGGTCGTGCCTCGGAGAGCACGTTAAGCCGTCGGTCCCGGTTGTCATACAAACATCTATGGCAGTCGTTACGGGTAGTTGGAGCCCTCAAAAATCCAACAAGTGGTCTAGCTGCAATGCTTCGATATCGCCTTTGGATTGTAGAGGTCAGATGGCAGTCGCTTCACAGAAAATATCGAAGTTTAGCCAAATCCGCAGTTAGACTGGTAAAAAGCGGACCCCAGAATCCAAGTTGAAAAGCTTCGGATGCGACTGGGATTAACGCTAGGATGAAAAAGATGTCAATAGGAAAAATTTGAACTCTTATTAAATCACTCTGTTGTTTGACTGTCAAGATCATTGCCTCAGAATTCGTACCAACACTTCTACAAAACATCAAACTTCAAGGTCAACCCAATCCATACTTTAGCATACTTTATTTCGTCCCTCAATCTAGTTTTGATTGGACCGTTTTTCAAAATTATATACTACTCGTACAACATTCGGCAAATAATCCTTTTTAAGACGTTCGGGATCTAGTTATATTTCATCCAGATCCGCTCAGCCGAGATTGAGTAACCATCCATACTATCACAAGATAAGTAAGGTAAGATTTTGTTTCTCTTTCATAAACAATTTTTTAAACTGTTTGTGATATAAAAACCACAGGTAAAGTTAAAATAACAGCTTTTCAGTGAATGCACATAAATGTAAGCGGTACAAAAATCACCATTTTTTTAAGCTTGGTCCGCCAATTACTAGATAATAATTTCAATAATGTTACCTCTTCCCCTAGCTCATTCGCGACCCTCTCCGCTAACCCTATCGCCGCCACCCGTCTCGGCTCCGACACGATCGCGTTGGTCCCGGCCCCACAATGCCGCAGGATCGCTGCAGGCGCACGGGTTGATTTGCCGCACCCTGCCGCACCCACTACGACTGCTACTCTTGACTCTTCGAGAGTAGAGATTATCTTCTCTCTGGAATACATAGTCAAATAGTAGGTATTTGTGACGACATGTGTGTGGTTTGCGTATGTCTATGGTATTTTAAATAAGTATATGGGGTTAGCTATTTAATCAAATCGAATAAATCGAATCTCATGAAGAATACTCAAAAGTATCTACTCATAGGAGTTCTGCTCTGGGCCCGATTTTATGAAGACTAAACCAGCGTTATTGGTTTTGGAAAGATCAATATTTTTAAATTTAGTTTAGCTGCAGGGTTACTATTAGTTTCGGCCACTAATATGATTCTACCAAACAAAGACAGTGACACGATATGAAAATCTTTTGTGCTACTTAAAGTAAGAGGAGAAACAGACACGTAAAAACTTAATTTCATACTAAGTAACGATAGATCACATCGAAAAAGTGAAACCGAATTCAAAAAAGAATCTACGCAATCTATGTCACCTACTTAATGTCATACGCGAAAGTTTGGTGCACGAACGAAATCGAGAGTGATCTAGAAAGTGTCACAGTGACGTAAAATGCGTCACTGCGATGTAGAAAACGGCAATCTGACGTATGAAACGTCATGATGATAGATGACGCGAACAGCTGACAATTGAAAGTGGATAAACGAAAGCGAGAGTTCACTTTCGGTTTCATATTATGACGCAGTTTGTAAACGTCATTTTTGTTGCATGTTGTCTGAAATAGAGAGTGTTGTTGAAAGGAAATCATTTTGTTTTTTACTGAAGAGAAACTTTATTATCATTACGCTTGATCTCTCTCACCTTGCATCTAGTCTTATCTCATATCTATTGGGATCGGCTCTCGTAGTCAAAACGCAAAATTTTGCCCAATATTACTTCCACCATCGTCATTTTAGCGGTGATACCAATGGCATCCAAGGGCTCAGAGGCCGGGGTCTATTTTCCTACTTTTCTATTCTACTTCGCCCGGTCTTCAGCATCCTTGACAGTGAACTATTTCCCTCCATTTCATTGTTAAAAACAGTAGAGATTGCCTCTCTGCGATAGGTCCGCATCGCTTGCGTGAAATACACTTTCGTCCATTGCAATGTTACTGATTTAGGTTTCGTGGGCAAAACCCCGATAACTATCTATTTTATTTTTTAGATGTCAAGAGGGGCTAAAATCCTAATTTGAGTAGTCAGACAGATTAATCCAGACACACAAGGCAGCAAATCTTAAAAAGAAACGCTTACATCTACCCAAGATTTCGTTTCCGAACTGCATTTGAAAGTGACACTCAATGCGAGACTCTGATACAGTTTCGTTGGAAAGGAGGTCGCGATGTCACCTAATCTGGTATCGGGGTCAGACCTCCAACTCTTTAGAACTTTCGGTTACCTTAGAGTCAAAGAAAGTCGTTAATGATGTCATCGAATGCACCTTTTTTGAGTAATGTTTTCGTGACCGGCGAAAACATTGAGTTGATTGAAACGCTTGAAGTTTCAGGGAAAGTACAACCGTCTTGAGTCCTTTAATATTGATTCATTAGATGCTAATAACAATAAGTGCATTAAAAGAATACAATACAAGTGTCAACACTCGCGTCGGTTTACTTGAGTAAACTGACTTAGGATAATCTTTTTATTACTTAACCTAAACTATACTATATTATTTTTGTCACGTTGACTCATTAGTTTGCGCGCGATCGAGAGGGACTTAGGTCTGATTCTCAGGTCACACTGTTCATTAGATTTTTCTAAGTATGTGCTAGCACTAGTCAACCTGGTTGTCCTTTAGAGATACAGACATGAATACATACATAAAAAAACTTAAATTTGATTCTGAAACTCAATTTATTATGACGTCATCGAATTCCCCTCCGTGACCTGACCTATATTGCAAGTAAAAGGCCGTTCCGTATAAGGCCAAGGGCACTCAATGAGTTTAGAGGTCACGATATGGTGCCGCGTTCTCGAATCTGGGTGTCAAGGTCACCGATTGTGGGTTACGGCCTCACGGTACGTCGGGCCCTCTATATAGGATATAGGACAACTGTTACAAGGTCTCTAATATCGAGACCTCTGAGATCGGGGGTCGAGGCCATCTATAAATGTGCTCCCGGTAAATAGCAATAGATGGAGACTAGGTGTCCCCGCGATTTCGATTGCGTGGATTTCTGTTTTTCTCTTTTTCCGAGGCAATTTATTCTTTTTTAAAATAACTACCTAAGTATCTGCCAGAGAAATTCAGCGGTTAAGCCGTTTCAGTGACTAACCGGAACAAAGCTTTAAAAGAATATTACATCTATACTATTATATAATTGTAAAGTAGTCGTGTCTGTACATTGGAGATATTTAAAAAAAAATATTTGGAGTATGTTATATTAACGATACCGAACACAAAAATATTTTTTTTGGAATTCTTGTCTGTTTGTCTGTTTGTTCGCGATGGACGCAAAAACTACTGAATGGATTTTGATGCGGTTTTTTTTGTTAGAAAGGGCTTGCTCAGACTTAAAATCTTACGTTTGTTTGATCGCAATCGGTTGAGTAGAACCAGAGATGTGAGCAATAATGTCGCTTTTTTGCTTGAGATTATTTTTATGGTAGATTTTTTTATAGCTTATCATATCTAAGCAACTATGTGAATAAATAGACTTTATTTTTACATACACAATTGTGTATATAAGTGGCCACCCCATCTCTTCCCACGCGGTGTCGTACAAGGCGATTAAGGGATATAGGACTGATTCACATCAGACAGATATGTACAGCCCAGATTCAGCGCCAAATTCATAGCTCGAGTCAACAATAGTGCCTGGAATACGACAATAGGCTCACTCCCTATTACCTGGAACCAGGTCCGCTTTTACCAGTCTAACTGCGGATTTGGCTGAATCTCCACAACCCAAAGGCGATATCGAAGCATTGCAACTAGACCAGTTGTTGGACTTCTGGGGGCTTCAACTACCCGTAACGAATGCCATAGCTGATCGTATGGCAACTGAGACCGACGGCTTAACGTGCATTCCGAGGCACGACCAGACCAATGCAAATACCCATATTCATGCATACAAATGTTTGCGCTGAGCGGGAATCGAACACGCGCCTCCTGCGTAACAGCCGTGTTCAGTACCGCTACGCCACAGATCCTTAACATCCTGGGTAATTCATACTAATATCATAACATAACGAGTCTGTAACTCTGTATAAAAGTTCGTTAGACTGTGCTAACATTATAAAATGTGAAAGGAACCCTGTCTATCTGTCTGTTGCCTTTCACACCTAAAACGCTGAACTGAACCGATCTTGATGAAATTTGATGCAGAATTGGATTAGAGTTTAAGAACGGACATGGACTAACCTTTATAGCCAATAAATAAATTTTTAACGAGTTAAGCCGACAAAGAGAACAAAAAAGAGGCACTGAAAAAAAAAGTTACTGATATTACAGCTGTTCTGTTAGAAGTCGGTGCATAGCCCGATAAATCATATATAAATTGATTACATCATAGTACTTCAGGCACATTCAACAAAGTTGGCACCGACTTCTAAGAGTGTTTCTTGAAGTCGGTTTATAGTGAGTTGCAAGTATGTATCTAACGGATCCATCGTTGATTGTTTGCTTAGTTTGATATTTGTTTTCATCATCAGTTTAACATCATGATTTTAGAGGCAAATACTCAAATTATGTAAAAGCAACAGATACATCTTTATCTTTGCCTACATTTTGAGAATTTCCATAGATTCCTAGATTCTTACTCTCCGGAACCCGCCATCTGATTCTGACTCCCTTGACCACGGACCACCCTTCTCTTTCCAACAAAAAAAAAGATCATAAGAATCCGTTTCGCAAATTGTGGCCCTAACATATAACGGTTCATCATCTATTTAGCTCCCATAGTAGTGAAATTCAGAGAAATCCTGATACACGAATACATATTTTGTGGTAGTGGCGAGGGGTCCATATATTTCAATATCTGCCAGCTTCCATTTGCATAGATGGTAGAGATGTTTAAATTCGATAAACTACATCGCGGTAAGAATCATCTTCCAGCGACATCCTTTTTGAAAATTTTCTCTTTTTGCCACTGTTGTGGCTTTACTGGGGAACATTCTCCCTACCAGAGCCACTGAGAAAACGTACTTAAGGCTGATAAAAATCACTGCGTTTATGTACACAACATATATTAATCAACATGTACGTGCTGTAGAGTGTTATTATTAAGTTGTATTTTATCAATTTTGACTATACTGTAATTTTAATAGAAAGCGCCTAGACATTCATTTTTTGAAAACGAAACGTCATGATTGCTACCACAAACAAAATAGGCGCTTTTTCCTATAATTTTGAAGTCTTCTCTCAATTCATTATTAGCAAGATAAGCTTACAATTTGCACCAAAGCGCTTATTTGCAGTCAGTTACATAAATATACATTACATTAAATTAATTATTTATATGATAAATTTCTTGAAATCATAAAATTATTAAAAATACAATGAAACACGTTACATTTTAGGCATACAAATACTATAAGTTACACAAATATTTTGTCACAGTTGTAGCAAAGACACCTGGCTTATCATAGAATATATCTGCAACTGGATCCTTTTTGAAAAAGTAATTCAAGTATTGAACAGCTCTGTAAGTAGGGCTACTCCATGCCAAAAAACGCCAAGCTGGTGGACAAGTTAAGTGCTGATGCTGTCGCCGTCCAGCGCCACGCGTGTACGTGTACCACATTGAAGTAGATACATTCACGAACCGAAAGGTTGTACACTATAAAATTTAAAAGTAACTAATAATGCATGACGTGCGCTAACTCCCGCTGAGGCGTAATATATCAAGACCGATCAAGAATGATCTGATATGAAGATGGATGGGTAAAGAAATGGATAGGATCTCGGCATCAGATGCGGACTTCTTCGATATGGGATCCTTCTGTGTACCCTATCCAACACCATAAGAATTATAAAATTCCTTTCATAATTTCCGTTTGTTCTGATTTTGATACCGCGATAAACTAACAAAAAGTATACCGAACGAATTGTGAACTTTCTTTTGAATTAAAATTCATCAAAGAATAAATCCTGATGAAATATATAGACCGATTAGAGCTTGGGGAAAGACATTGTAGAGTAGGAAAGAGAGACAACTAGTAAGGAACAAATTAAGGGGCAGAGATGGGAGCAGAGAGTCGAATAGAGATGCAAGTTAGAAAGTCGAGTAGAGTAGCGAGTAGATAGGATTTCTTTTAAAATATCCTTTTGATGATCTTGATACTAGACAAATGTAAATTCATTCATATTTAGCCTTAAGAAATCACTTTTAGTATATTGACATTTCAAAATGCTGCAATTGAGTTTGTTGCTGCACTACTACGTGGTAAACTTAGTTTTAAGCGGAATTTGACAACAAAAGATGTAATCACGTTGCACAATTTTGTGAAATAAAGAATTTGAATTTGAAGTAGGGAGGCGAGCAGAGAGTGAAAAGGGGATGATCAGAGGATCGAGTAGAAAGGCAAGTAAGAAGTCGAGTAAAGAGTCAAATAAAGAGGTGTGAGGAGTTTGGAAAAAATTTACGACACTACGCGATAAGCGACTTCTACGCGGGCGAAGCCGCGGGCAACAGCTAGTTATAAATAAGTTGTCGTCGCCCGGCCCTGCGCCACTGGAGATGTCGACCGCAGTGATCGACGAAACGTCTGGAACTCAAGTTTCACATCGACCACGGCCAAACAGCCCGGAAGCAGTATATTCTACATGCAACGCCGGCCGTGAAAGCCTGAAGACTTATATTATAAATAACGTTTGTAACGTATATACATATATAACGTAGTATATTTATTTACAAAAAGGTATTTAATAAGTTTATCTACTCTGATACTATAATACAAAGATTATAAAATTGAAATCAAAACTCTTATGACAAACATTACGCACAGGCCAAAAAAAAAGTTTTATTACGATACAGGTCTTGTATGGACACCTATATCATAAAATAACTTTTTAATCATAACGATACACCTAAACAACCTCCATCTGGACCAAACCTCAACTTTAAAAAAAGAATCCGCCGATTCGGGAAAAAAACAGAAACACGCATGCGCAATCGACGTTTGCGCCTTGGCGCAAACAATTTTTTTTTTGTTCTATACATTTAAATTAAACAAAGTTTGGTTTGGTTTGTAAAATAAATTAGTTTATGTATTATAGTATGAGAGTAGATAAAGTAGTGTATGACATTGTACATAACTTGGTCTTATAACACTCGTGTGATAATATAAAAAAACTCGCCTACGGCTCGTTTTTTTAAAACACAATCGTGTTATAAGAACCCTTATTATGCAACAGTATCATAAACTACTATTATTCACTTTCTAAATTTAATAAAATAATGACGTAGGTATATTGTTTTGTTGTAGGACACCCTCTATTGCCTGTGAATGGTTTTTTTAATAAAGGACATGTCACTTTGACTTCCACTCGCCTGATGGCAAGCTGATATACATGTGCCATTTTAACATTAGTAGCACTCAGCTTGACGGCCTCATCAGATGCTTTTCACGCCCCGCTTACAGGATCCGGGACTGTAGGAAGAGGGAAACACGTGAGTTGGCAAGGAATTCCAGGTCTTAATGGTGCGATTAAGGAAAGAGCCATCAAACCGCTGGGTTCTTGAAGGAATGTTCTGCACCGTATGCACATCTGAGTCCTGCACGTGTCGTCCTGTATAGGAAAGGAGAGGGTGTGACTAATTGGAATAGCTCATCAGAACATTCACCATGGTAGAGATGGTAAACTACTGCCTACTAGGAAGAAACATCTCTACGCATCTGCAGTGGCTCGAGGGTACTCGTGACCTCAGGATTTCCGATAAAATAATAAATAAAATCCGAAAAAAAAAGACCGCACGTCGTTGCAACCTGTCGAGAGCATCTAGTAAGTACTTTGTGGAGCCATCCCAGAGACAACAGTATTCCACGCAGGAACGAATTTGTATCTTGTATAGAACACACCGCTGCTTTGGCGTGATAAATCGTCTCACTCAGTTCAGGACTCCGAGTTTAGGTGAGGCTGTTTTGATGATACTCTCGATGTAGTTTTTGTTATTCAGTTTGCAGCGAACATCCATATCGAGGATATTGAGGTTGTCCTGCAGTAGCAGGGGCGTGCTCTGAAGAGTAGGAAGGAGAGGGAATGAAGATACCTTTGCTGTAAACGCACATGCCTGCATCTTCTTGGCATTTAATTCGACCAGGTTCTCGGGGCCCTATCGGGAAATGGGGTTCAGGATCCGATCAAGCTCAGTGACAAGAAGCTGCTTGTTTATTGTGTAAACCGAATAGTATAGTTGACGAAAAGCGGGTGTTAATGCATCTGCATAGCCCTTAGGTAATAGTAATAAAATGACAGGAGTATCTAATAGGTGTCCATTAGATACTCAAGATCGAAAAAAAAAAGATAGATAAGTATAAATACAGGGTACAGGGACACCCCTGTACCCTGTATTTATTTATACTTATAGGTTTAAGATAACAAAGGAGTTGTAACTCCAAATTATCCAAAGGAAGTTACGTAAAACATTTAAAAGTTGATTGCCGATAGATTGCGTCAGTTGGTTATAAATTTTTGAGTACCTAATAAAAATATTATGTACGAAAATAATACTTATTAGCCGTTAAAAAAATTACTGTCACAAATATTGAATTCCTTGAAGTATTTAAATAATGCAATACAGAAAATAAATATTGAATTTATTACAGCGCCATCTATGATCAAGATATCGAAATCGTATCTTGTATCGTACTTTTCAATCTTAATTTTCATGGCGGCGACAGTAGTACTCTACTGTCGCCGCCATGAAAATTAAAACTGATTATAATTTCACTTCTTGGGGTTTAATTTGTACACTGTAATCTCAAAAAACTACATTATTCACTATTGATTGTAACGTTCGGACCATAAATCGACCTCTCCATTAATTTACAATACAATTATTATTATGAATCGAAATACTTTTAATATTTTGGCTTTCACGTAACAGGGGGCGAGCCTGTTGGCATCAAACGGGCACTCAACATCAACCTTTGAAATTACTGTGAATACTCTACCACTAACAATGATTACTTACCTATAATCATCTATGGGTAGAGGCGTCAATTCCTCGTCGTAAGTCTCGAAGGTCCTCCTCAGTTCACGATCTCGTCTCTCCAGCGCCGACTTTTTTGGTGGGACTATGTTCCGTCCGTACACTGGGTGGACGTGGTGTTTAAGTTCTATTCGAATAAATTGATAAATGTAGCTCTTGTCTGTGTATATTAAACTAGTGGAATTCTGATACCATCCTCAGCGTAGCTCGTTACATACTTAAATCTACCGTTGCATCCGTTTATAAGCCATATATTAATAGATACTTTTAAAATAATGTATTCGTATTACCTCTACGGGATTGACATTTATTTTATGACTAACGCTCCACTCCCGTGGACAGTAAGTCTATGAGACTTACAAATAATGTGGCTCTCTACCAGGGATTGTACAAATTATACCGAAAATACAGACCACGGATATAGCCGTAGCATGCAAGTAAAATTTTGACATAACTATAATATTGACCAATGCTGTCGCGACATTTTTTGTAGATAGTGATGTGTTCTGCAGTCATCGTAATTATTTTGTTCTGTCATTAGAACTTTTCGCAGCGCACGCGGTGTAAGGAATTCTTTTAGGCCATCTTTTACACTTTGGTTTACATTCTTGGTAACATAATTTAGCCTATGTCACCTGGATATAGAGAAGCGTCCAAACAGTGAAAGATTTTTTTTAAATCAGTCCAGTAGTTTCGGAGATTATCTATTTCAAACAGACAAACAAACAAATCTATTCTCTCCATAGTTCGAGGTAGTTTGCCTCCAGGGCCCGACTTATTTTTCCACCCTGTATACTAAACTACAGGTAAACAATCTTGATGCGATTTAAACATTTAAAAAATAACTACTGCTTATCGATTTAGGTTTTTAGTCGCGTTTTATTTTCAAACCGAGTTTAAAAAAAAAAAGTAAGAACGTTAATTATTTTTTAAACAAAGAAAATATTCAGTACAGATTAAGAGACACATATATCCGTTGTGTACAATGTGTACATTCAACAAATATATACATTATTATTATTATCAAGACTGCTTACATTTAGTTAAGTACCTAACCAAACGGGGTACAGATAACAACTATGTACTTGCCTGAGATATCGCCGTTAATATCAAATTCGTCTTCATTTTCTGAGAAGTCATCTACAACAGAATAATACCTACATTGTTGTATTATAAAGTTGTACACACATCATATAGTTTTGACAGCTGTATTAATAGGGCAATGTTTTATATATCTTATCTTCTTAATTTTAGCGTTAATCCCAGTCGCATCCGGAGCTTTCAACTCGGATACTCGGATTCTGGGGTCCGCTTTTTCTAATCTAACTGCGGGTTGATTTTCGATATTTTCCGTGAAGCACCTGCCATCTGACCTCCACAATTTACTGGCGATATCGAAGAATTACTGTAAGACCAGTTGTTGGATTTTTTTTTGAGTTACAACTACCCGTAACGAATGCCATTAATATTCGTATGACAACAAGGATCAACGGTTTAACGTGCTCTCTGAGGTACGACCAGACCAATGCAATTAACCATATTCATGTATACTAATATTTGTACTGAGCAGGAATTGAACCCACGCCTCATGTGTAGAAGTCACGATCACAGCCGCCACGCCACAACGGCTCTATGGCTTCTAACCTCAATTCTTATCGGATTTACTATTAAGCATATCTTGATTTGCCGTGTTGGTTGGAGTAGAATAGAGGCACCTCATAACTTCCTATGGGTGTTGTAGAAAGGGACGAAGGGAAAGGGCTGTTCTTCATCTGTCAGTAAACATATGGCCGCAAGCTTGACCTTTGTAGGGTTACCCTCTATTACGTGAGACTGAAATTTATAATTTGCGTAATATGGGTAGAAATAAGCGTCTGGCTACCTCTTGTAGGTTTGTATGTTTGTAATACATGGAGCTGGTATAATAATTCGAGCCAAATTAATAGAGTACCTATATATATATATATATATCATAAAAAAGTCAGTACAAACCGTCATCAATGGTAGAATCTTTGGTTAAGACAGAGGGTGAATGTTTCACTGCATGCTTCGACTCTCTGAATGTGGCTGCGTAAATATCCGCTGCAATTTAAAATAATTTTAGTAAAATTACTCAGCGACATCACGAAACAGAATAGAAAAATACTGTTCATTGGTCCACCGCCTTATGTAATAGTTGATTACCTATAGAGCTTTATATGTCTGCTTATAATCTAATAATAATCACCAATAAAAATTAATTCTCTCTCTTTCTCTCTCCCTCTCTCTCTCTTTCTCTCTCCCTCTCTCTCTCTTTCTCTCTCCCTCTCTCTCTCTCTCTCCCTCCCTCTCTCTGTGTGTAATCGAGGTCGTGTTTAATAGTATAGATTATTAACAAATACATGATTACAAACACAATAAAAACGTTCAGTTCAGACAAAGTGCTTACAAAGTATTTTTAATAAAATTATAACTTTACCAATAAATTGCAAATCAAAATAGCAGCCATGATTACGGGGACCCATGACGGTACGAAAGTACCCGAAACGTTGGGTTTAATGTAAATAATAAAATAACACAAAATAAATAGCCATAGAACCTTATAAATTAGTTTCATTTCAATGTGTTACATTCGCGTAACCTCCCGACAGTATCATGTTAGCCAATAAGTGCAAGACAATAGAAATACGTAAAGCTGGAGTAGGTTCTCGCACTGCGGAACTGCACAACAGCAAAGGCAATATATATTATTATGAGGATAATTAATTATTTTGAAAATTAGGGCACAAATTTATCACAAAGCAATCTTAACATTATAAAAGTGTATTTAAGTGAAAAAGTGTGTGTAAAAGTGAAATAAATCAGTGAAAATTACATGCAGCTGATTTTGTTCGCTACCTAAATGTTTAATTTGTGTAGGGTACCCACTGATCAAAGTGCCTTTTGGTATTTATTCCACTATACATTTATGAAATCGTAATGCCAATCGTACGTTAGTATGTCTTCTGCACGCCGTGATGACGCTAAACTAGATAATATCTGGAGAAAACTTGATCAGACTTTGAAGGAATTAGATGCGTCCAAAATGCTGGTTGAACAGTTGCACAAAGGAAGAGATGACAATGAGATGTAACTATTGGATAGTTTAAATAAATAGTACCCTAATGAAAAAGCAGATGGCTGAGCTGCACACAGAACATAGGTTAGCTGAGCGGGACAAATTGCACGATATCGTGGCTGGGTTGAGGGAGTGCAGCGATGAGTACAAGCAGGGCCTCAAGCGCATGTCGGTCTTAGAGCAGGAACTACAAGAAGCTCGCCACAACATTATCAGCCCCGAGGCTGAGAAACGTAACACCGTAGTATTCCATACCCATAACTTGTTTGAGGAGTTAGTCGGTAGTGTGCCCAGCCTTGTTTCTACTAAACTTAACTTAGAACCCGCAATTACAATATATATCCAACAAAGGATATATATCTTTAATAGCTCATAATTGTTATCCCGATTTATTATATGAGAAAGTTGTTAGATCACCAACACATATACACATCGTCTTTAGTCCCTACAACCAGATTCCTACCGGCTTTTCAATCGGTCGCATGGTGCATGAGAAACTAGATTAAGGTATATTATAATATAATCTCTTTTGAAAATTTTCACATTTCGCCACTGACGTGATACTATTGCCATTTCCGAGAATTAGTATATTCGCCAAACGAACAGGTCGTTTGTTAGCAGGTGTACCGCGTGCAGGTGACGATTTCTTGGGCCCTGGAGATGTTGGTAAGGCCCCTTAGCACTCAAGTTATTGCCTTGTGCGATAAGACAGCCAATGATTGCCTTGTGCGATACTGCCAATTGTATGTAGGTATGCTACGAAATTTTATGTGTTCTTTCTTTGTGTACCATAGAATAAAGATTTTCATTCAAGTTATTGGAGTTTTAACAAATTGTTAATGTCGGGTTTAGATTTAGTTAACATTAGTAGCAAATCCATTCGCTTAGCGATCTGCGAGCGCATGAGAGATGCAGCTATACACTGATGCATACCTCGTTGAATAGCTAGCGAACTTGAAATGCAATTTAATCGCTTATGCGCATCGTGATAGGTTCGTAATATTCCATTTCTTAGGCAGCAAACTAGCTGCACTGAACCTACATTCAGCCAAATATGATGAAGGAAACGCAATTATAATATGTCTGTAGTATTACCTACAATCCTGGGCAGACAACGAGCACTCTTTGCCAATTTTTTCTGAAGACCTTAATCAAATCTAGTGTGTTAAAAAAAACGATAGGTATCTTATTTGAAACAGCCCTGGATGTTTCAACAAAATTAAGGACGATTCGTTATTAAAAAAAACGTCTTTGTCACAGCTGTTTTTTATAACTTAGTTCACCTTTATGAGTCATGATTTTTTTCACGAAAGCCTGTGAGGAATCATGTCATCAAAAACGCGACGGCAAACTTCCTCCCTTTTCTCCCCCATTTTCGCTCCTATCAAAAAAAGGGTCCGTAGACTTAATTCACTTTGGCTAATTCACCCAGGGTAATTAAGTATACTATTTAGTAGACTTAATTCACATGTAAAGGTCTCGACAAAAGTTGCGCTTTTAATCAAAGATCATTTGTGTGCCAACTTTGGTAAAAATCGGTTAAAAAATGCGCCCTCCAGACTGGAACTGACATACCTATATATATACGGACAAAAGCAAAAACCTTGTTGGAAGATAGACTCTCACTCGCTTCGCTCACTCGTTCAATTATACTCTTGCTATAATTTTTAATTCTTATAAATATCGTACATGCCTTTAAAAGCAATTATTAACATTTTTATAGAGGCGCATTTCGCAATCGCAAGAAAATCAATTAAAAATTGTCCTATTTCAACTCATGATACAAACATAAGATACAAAACGCAATATAAATATAGAATAATATAAAATGCAAGCTATAATGATACTGTAGGACGTTTGCGTATAAAATTATTTTTACTATATTAATTGTTATACTTAAAAATAATTAACGCAAACTATGTTAAACAAGCATTAAGATTTCAAACAAACCTACTTATCCCATCTTGATAATCATTCCATATTTTTTCCACTCGTTGTGCAGATTTGTCACTGATTGTCACCCGTATTGGTTCGTTCAGTGTACTTTTAATATCTTCTAGAACATCCTTGTTGTATATCGGTTCACCTTTTGCATTTATTCGATGATTTATGTATAGCCAGTGGATGGCTTGCGTTGCTGCCTTCTCAGAAGCTTGCCGTTTTGATATTGCTGTGCTGTAAATGAGAAAATTTACTTGTTTAATATCAGCCCATTTTATTGTTATTTTATATCACTTAGACTAGAGGCTAATTTGATAAGAAACGAGATATTATTTTTTCATATGTAAGAACATTATTTTAAATCACTTGAGTGTTAGAGAAGAAGGGTCCACCCAATGGGAAGTGGTTAGTGTGATGATGTGTGTAAAACCAGGGGTGTGTCACATTCATGCGTCAGAACCGTCTAATACCCCATATTGTAGTTGCTCTATAAAGCAATGCAAAAGAGTAAGAGACCCTGGACCCCTGCCTCCAAAGTGCAAGCTGCAGATACAACTTTTCTTTTTCTTTTTTTAAAAAAGAATATTAGCAACTGCAATTATCCAAATTACTAATATTCCCTCTAACCCCTCCAACTAAGCTAAATTGCTTATGCTAGGAGTGGGTTCACCTCGGTAGTGTAATGGCTAGGATTCGAACCCCGCAACTCTCGATCGTAAGGTCGCTCCTTAACCGCTAAGCTACAGACGCTTATAATTATAGGATTGGTTAATACAAGGTCAATATCTTTCTTATCTCTAAAATGAAATTGGTTCTAAGATTTACCTTTCAAATTTCATCTTTTCTGGCCACACAAAAACATATGTACAGGTCCAGTCATTCTTTTGAATCGGCTTTTTTCTTCCTTTGGGAGCAACGGTGGTTTGCTTGTAGTGTACATCAAATATTTTACTAGGCGTCTTACTTGCGTAATTGTTGAGTGTTACACGGGGTAATGGAAATAGATCTGTGATTTTCTTGATCACTGGAAAAGAAATAAACAAAAACTGTTATGCATATTTTTGTTATTTTCACAGATTTTACAACAATACTACTTTTAATCCCAGGAATGGTACGGTCTGTGGTATGCCCATCCTATTCCAATAAACAAGGTGAGTATTTTACGTGGACAGAACCGTGCACAATTCATACATACATAACATACAGTCAAGCCTCTGTTCTGATGAGGTAAGCAGAGGCCACATATTTCCACCTGCTACGATCTTGGCATTCAGCTTTTACTACTTTTCAGTTTTGAATATTCTTGAAATGTCCATTATTTTAAATGCCTTCCATCTGATTAACGTAATTATTTATGACATTTGCTTCTGCATTTGCTGTTACCCGCAAATGTGGAAGCAAGTGAAGCTAGTGAAGGCAGAAGATTGTATGAAATGGTGCAAACCGGAAGTGGCCCATGTCCTGCACTGGACTGCAGTGGGTAAATTGATTAATTGAAGTGATGTTAATTGTACATACCATTGCCATGCTGAACTTTCAAAACATTGTCATCTCCATCTAATAACCCTTTGGAGCAAAATTTTCTGTGTAGGACTAATGGGCATGTGCCATTGCTTAGTGTATTGTTAAGTGAAAATTTGTTTCTTAGACAAACTGATAGACCTAGAAACAAAAATAAGTTGCTCTTGTTAATTTGATCCACTTAATTCACATTTAATTAGACTTACATTATACAATTAACAAAATAATATTTCTTTATGAAGGATTGGTGTGATAATGATAAGCTGGGAAGCGCTGGATGCGATTGTTCTGGAAGTTTATTGAAGAGGCCTATGTTCAGCAGTGTCGCTGATATGATGAACAGTACAACTTCATAGGTGATGAAATCCGATCACCTGTATGTGAAATGTGAAAAGGAAAGAAATTTGTGGTCAGATGTACCTATGTTGTTCAGCTAATAAGGAAAATATTTAATTAACCTGTGAATCCTGTGAATTATTCAATGAATCTGGGTAGAAGTAAGTGGAGAAAGAAATTAAGGTTAAGTAAGTGAACATTTATATTATGAACAAGTTATAACTTACTACTGTAATTTTGATGTTTCCAACTCCGGCTGCCGAGAAAGGTGTCGCTGAATAATGATCTTCGCAAAACGGCCGTGCGAGCAAGTATATTCTTACATACAAACATTTTTTTTTTTAGTTTTTGTTACAGGTTATGTTTTGATTTGTTTTTTCATGTCCATACAGAGTACTGGTTCAAACTATGTGGTGTGTGATAGCCCAGTTCAATTTGGTGATAAGTGCCAAAAATAACGCACAGCAAGTTCACCACAAACAAAAGAACAAACAAAATTATTTAATAATACAAACACTGTACTGCACCGGGAATTTCCCAACCAGAAACCCGAATGTCATGTCAAAAATGACAATTGACATCGATCTAATTAAATGTCAACTTAATCAACTTATTTTTTTTTACAAATGTGACTCCGTTTACTGTGTATCAATGATTCTATCTTGCACTAACTTGAGTGAAACTATAGAAACCATAGATTTAGTATTTTTCTTTTCCATAGATTGGCAATAGGAGTGAAAGAGAGCTCCGGCATCTAATAGTACTTTTATGTGTTAGAAAGAGAGAGTAAACGATGCTGTCAGCGAGACCAAACATGTATTTGTTATTGGGAAATAGGGGACTATTGAGTGAATGCTTAAAGTATTTTATGATTATATAAGTAATTCAAGGTCATAGCAGTAAAACCAACAACATTTTATGATGCGTTTATGTGCAGTACCAGGTTGTGATTCATCAAAGAAGAATAATCCCCAAAATTATTCATTTCATCAGTAAGTTAAATGTTTGTTTACAATCATCGTTTCTTCAAAAAAAATACATAAATGTGGCAGTTTTGGTGTATATATAATAAAAAAAACAATATGCAAATCACTGAAATGAAATGGAATAAATGAAAGTGTCCTTTTTAAGATATAATTAATACAAAAAATCAGGATAATTATAACCTCACCTTGTAGGGATGTGATCGCGACATTATTTCGTTGTATCGAATGTGATTGTGATAGCTGAAGGTTGAAAATTTTGTTTCTTGTGAACTTAGTGTAATGTATTAATTTAAGTGCAGCTGAATAAAATCTGTTTTCAACGGTTGTGCTCGCATTTTCTATTTAAACCGACCCCCACGCTCGTAACTATAATAGTACTGCGCCATTTAGAATATTATAATAGTATCGATTGTATGCATGATTCTGTGTCTAATTGATTGTTGACTGTTTGATATTTACATGAAGCCATTAGGTACTAATTTAATACTTCTGTACGTAGTACTATTATTTATCCTGTTCCCTTAGTAACAAATAATTTATATGCAGATTTCCTGTAAAACCTGATGTCAGAGACAAATGGCTTCGCATGTTAAATAGACCAAATTGGTCTCCACATAAATATTCTGCTATATGCAGTAAACACTTCAATGAAAACTGCTTTTCAGCAATTGGTAAACAGAGGAGGAGGTTACTACATGGTTCTGTTCCAACCATATCTATACCAGTAAGGAATAGTTATGCTTAAGTATTTCCAATAGCCCAGCTTTGAAGCCGGGGTCTGCATTTTTTATTAAGTTTCTTATTTGGCCATTACGGAAGCGACAGCCGTCTGACCTTATAGCCTGCACCAGAATAGCGTCCGTTGTTCAGCAGGTGTACCAGCTAGCAGTTAAGGTTGGCTTGGGCTCCGAAAGTCTTAAGTAGGGTCTGTATACACCCAAAATCAATAATGAAATTAGAAGTAGATCTTACATTCCTCTACAAGAAATATAACATAAATTTTAATAGTTATTAAATAGTGTATAAACCTTTCTGCTAACACAAAGAACATATTACATTTGAATTCAAGGTAAAAATTAAACCACTGCGTAGAACACTAACATAGGTGGTATTTAGAAGATACATTCTGATGATTAATAAACCATTTTTAAATTTGTACTCTAATTATTTTCTTGATCTTTTCTTCTTATACACATTTTTGATAATATCTCTTTCCCTCGAATATTGTTACATAATTTCGAATATCGGTGGTAAAGTTTGGAATTTCTTGTTCCGAGTCTGGTTGTTATTTCATTTCGTCATCATCAACCTAGCGATAGCCGCGGCACCGCAGGCAAAAAGGATGATAGACTTTCTAAAAATATATCACTGCCGAGAAATTTCATCGATATCGATAAAAGATCAGGAGCAACATTTTTGACGCACACATTGACATTACGTGCACATATAGACAATTCAATTTTAGTCTCGTCCGCTAGTTGACATTACCAATCTATGGATATACTATATCTATGATAGAAACACTGCCTACTATTATGACTCCATCCTACTTTATGCTGTTTTACCTATGACACGTATAAAATAATAATTAATCAATATGAACAAATATTTAATTTATCAATTAATTTATCAGCCGATCACCAATCCCAATTCGAGAGTGGTGTATAGGTGTCGCAGGTGAGGTTGGCTTGAGCTCCGAACATTCAACTCACTTATATAAGGAAATTTAAAATAATTGATTGTTTGGAACTTAGCTTAACTTGGCTGCCAAGTCTTCTAACCGAGGAGCATGGAGACTAGAACTATAAGGAGGACAATTTACTATGAACAAGTGTCCGTCAAAACGTATTAAATTAGAGGGACGCCACATTAGCAAATATGGTATCTTTTAAAAGAAGCGCCTAATATTGTTAGAGTAGGCTTGAAAAATAAAGAAGGACAGAAAGACTTCCGCTAAGTTAAGTCAAAAACCGTACTATTTACAGTTAGCGAAATAAAATTACACTAATTGGACGTTTCCTATAAGGTTATATTTACTACGATATTTCGTACAAAGAAGTTGTTGAAGTTCTCAATTATACTACTTTAGTCGACAATGATATTAATTTTTTTATCGAGGCATTCTCGGCATACTTCACTTTAATTCATCTACAATTGCTACATTCATACCAAACCCTGTGGCCTCCACCAGCGCCATTGTGGAAGGTTTTTGAACTGTTATTTAGCGCATACAGCTGGACACTTTTTCAACTTTTCTCCCATAAGAGATTGCCCTCCATAAAGTTCTAGTCTCCATGCCAAGGAGACATGGTCAGAGGTCCAGTCAAACCAGTTTCTTTTTATGCTTAAACGTCAAAATAATAACTTATACCTAACACAGAATAGGGTAATTTAATATGCTATTAGGAAGATACTCATATTGCTATTTCTATGTTTAGGACCAGCCCAGTGATAGATAGAAATAACGATAACAGTCTTTTTTAATATTTGAAGCGTTGTAAAAACAAGCATTTTTTAAGATTTTCAAGTAAATACCTACCGAATGTCCCTAGCTTTTCAGATATTTAATATTTACTATACCTAGGTACGTCAAGCTCCGGATCTTTATTTTTTTACCGTTGGGCTACTAAATTCGAAAATTGCGACCCCACCCCTATTTTTCGTGCGAAAATTGGATACCCTTATCCGAGGGGATTTCAAGCAAAGCTATAAAACGAAATTGCTTAAAACATGGATAGGGTGACAGGCAACGTGTCACCCGCTTGTGCTCATGAAGAATTTAAGTCGTCGAGCGATCTCCGACGTCTTAGTCACAACCGCGCCTCACGAGCTCTGCGGTTCGTTAGATACCTGAGTATTTCGCAGGCCAGCTCCACCATCTTCTTTTCAAACATTGCTTGCTCGCAGAAGGATGTGGTGGCGATATTCCATTGAAGTGACCCCAAGACTGATCCCTGTGGAATACCGCATGACATTTCACGCCGTCCCAGGCCGGTCACTGTTGGGTAGATGATGCCTCTCTCCGACTGATACAGCCCAACTATGTATCGAGGATTGAAAGGCACTACATGATATGCGAGCACTTCCCTGATGCGATGCCAGGGTAAGGTGTAGAACGCGTTGGCGATGTCCCAGGACACCGTTCACAGTAGTGAGCCATGAACACATCGAGTAAGGGTTCTTTCACACTGACCGAGACCATCGGTTAGTGCTATTCACACAGACCAGCGCAATTATACGCTTGGAACTGGCCAGCTGTGCGTTTCTTGGCATACAGCGTCGACCACAGCGTTGTACAAGCCTTGATAGAGATTGTCATTGGTCAATCCAATGACGTCACCCAGTCTGAATATATAGGAGAAAGATAGAAAAAGTGTCTAGCTGTATGCGCCAAATAACAGTTCAAAAAACCTTCCACAATGGCGCTGGTGTAGGCACACTCCGTCTACGGCACAGGGTGTGGTATCAATGTAACAATTTGTTAATATCATTGTCGACTAAAGTAGTTTATTATTGAGAATTTCAACAACTTACGTTGTACTAAATATTGTAGTAAGTACCTATAACATTAAAGAAAACGTGCATTTAGAGTAATTTCATTTCGCAAACTGTAAATAGTACGGTTATTAATTTGATTTGATGCTAATGAGGCGCAACCCTAATTTAATACATTTTGACGGACACTTTTTCATATATTAGATTGTCCTGCTTCTTTCTAATCTCCATGGCTGTGCTGGACGCTATATATGCTTAGAGAAATGCACACAGCTGACCTGAGCCATTTACATAGACCGGCTGGAAGAGCGCTGTTTTGGCCGGTTGCACTCGTAGCCTGACGGATGCGCCTGTGGCCTGCAGTCACACACTACAAGGGCGGTATACCAGTCCAAAATTCGTTTTGGATTGCGGACCGAGAGACACATTGTAAATAGAAATATGAACTTAAATATATTAGAACCGATACTACTATTAGCACCGAGCGGACATCGAACCCGTGACTTGTGACTTATTAGACTGACTAAGTAGACGTCCACTGAAAAATAAATTTTCTTTTGATTTGAAAATGTATACTTACTCAGGCACTTTAGTATAACAGATGTAGGTATCCAATGTTTGTATGTTACCGGACCGGCAAAGTGTATAATCCAGTGTTCTATACAATGCTTAGGTAATGTATAGAATATCGAGTGCGCAGCCGGCCGTGTATGAAATGTTTTCAAAAATCATACATAGTGGTTATAAAAATAAATAACCCCGGATGCTAATGCTGGCGCTCCACTTCCACCTTAACCTTCTAACCTATATTTATCTAGCCCCTCTGGATAAGTGGCAATTCGTTTATGACATGAGTCTCAAATACGTAAAATCCCAATTCGTCATTCTACCTAATTTGACTTGGATAGATTAGGTTAGAAGGCTCGACAGCCTCTGTGGCGTAGCGTTATGAACGGGGCCGCTACGCAGGAGGCGCGAGTTCCATCCCCGTTTTGTACGCATGAATATGGGTATTTACATTGGTCTGGTCGGGCCTCGGAGACACGTTAAGCCGTTGGTCCCGGTTGCCATCCGAACTTCTAATGGCAGTCTTCACGGGTAGTTGGAGCCCTAAAAAATCTAACAAGATATAAGATTAGGTTAGAAGGCTAATGCCTCCCGCATTAGCCTTCCAACGAAGCGGAGCGGAGCTAAGCTCCCGCAATAGCCTATGTGGTTATCATTTTTGATAATCATACAGTTATGGAATTTCCGCAAAGTTTTCACCAAATTATATTGTTTAGCAGTAAATATAGACCAAGATATACCTAATTTTTGCAAACATTGCCGGTGGAACAGCAGGCATTAATATTAATAATAATAAATATTCCACAACATTTCACACAACGCTATCTAGACCCATGGTAAGCATAGCTTAACTAGCTTGTGTTATGGAATCTAGAATGCGGATAGACATACTTAGATACGTTTTTTTTTGTAAATACATACATATTGTAAATAGAAACACCCAGACCAATGCAAATATACATATTCATGCATACAAATATTTGCACTGAGCGGGGATCGAACCCGCGCCTCCTGCATAGCGGCCGCGTTCAGTACATACAGGCATTGTATAAAATGTATCTGTATACGTAATGCAGGTATGCATTAGGTATACAAATTGCCGGTAACATGTAAAAGTACATTTGTATGCTCTAGCCGTGTTTCAGCAGTTTTGCAAGCAGTGTTTCTTTACATCTGAAACACTGCTTGCAAATGCAGTTACATGTTACCGGAGCGGATGAGCCATTCCTGTACCTATCACAGTCAAATTCGTTCAGTGGTTAGACCGTGACTTACAACTAAGATGAGAGAGTTATTGCAACCTTTTCAATTTTCTACTTCAAATCAAATAAATTTTAACTCGGCCACTGAGCGAATGACACACTACAATCAGCGTCAGAAAAATTTTGACGACAAAGTCTTAAAATAATGATCTTAAAACCAAGGTATTCAGGGCAAAACAAAGTGTTTTATTGATTTAATTTGTATTATTGTCCTAATTAAAGGTGTGTACCAAATATCAGACCAATCCGTCAACATGAAAGGGGGAAACCAATTAAGATAATTTTGAGCACGCTGTTCATCAAGATCGATCTGCAGCTGATTATATCTATATAAAGCATAACGTATAAGTGGGGAGGCAGTGATCAGAACAATGATATGTTGGAAACAGGGCAGGTCAAGAGCACTTGAAATAGGCGAGCTTGCAAATACAGTATATAGAGGACGCTTAAGGACAGAAGTGGATGGTGGACCTCAGTTTCTGTCTACCCCAGAAGAAAAAATACCGAGTGTATGTAAGTGCCTATGCTTTGTAGTCGGAATACACATTATACCTACAATTTTTTTAGCCTGTGGAATGTCATCAGGTAAGAAAACTAAAAATAAAAATTGGAATCTGTGGTTCACACACGCGTTGATAAATGGAACCGGTTTGTTTATTGATACAATGTACATAATTTATTCTTAATTCGATTTAAAATAGAAATTATATTATGCACAACAAAGTCAGCTAAAAACTTACAAAATAATGATAATATTGGTATTTGTTTTTATCTAACATTGTTGTTTACCGATGTGCAATTTAAAAATATATGGCAAAAACAAACAGCAATAAAAACAAGCCTGTTTTGCTTTGAAGGATAAATGATGATTTAATGACTAGCCTATACAACTAGCCACAATATATAGATACAAAGTGACTAATGCGTCATTACCCTATTATAGTATTGTGACGTAACACGGTCAATTAAACATAGCTTGAATTAGTTAATTTTAACCATGAATTTTTCCAACGAAACAAAAGGAGGAACAAAACAACATATAGTTTCTTCATTCGCATTGCCTCATATGTTAATCGCATCTCATGAATTCATAAATACACTGTTTAGTTACCTACTCAAATGTTTCGGATAACACTTAATATACTGTAGGTTTAGAATAAATGCCACTGAATATCACAGTCGTTGTAGATTTCTCCATAACAAAGTATAAGAAAGGCCGATTCGCGTAAAAGTAGGGTGCAGATATCCTGTCGGCGAAAGTTGCTGTTGTAGCTGCCGAGGCAACTGTGCCCGATTCGGTTACTTCTATCTCAGCTTTATGCACAATTGCTGATACGAATATATTATCCTTGGATACCCGTTTGAAGCTCGCCTCGTTCGGTTCGAATATATCGTAAACACCCATATCATTCAGAGGTCTGTTTAAAACTACGTTCGTGCTTATTTGGAATCTTGGCAGTTTAACATCAATATCTTCCAACCCAAACGATTTAACGTCATCTTCTAATTTTTTGAACACATCCTTTAAGCTAACATGAGTGAAATTTTTATACATGTCATTGATTTTCACTGAGGAGTACGGTAGTATCACTAACATTGAGTATTTCCCGTTAGTACTGTAGGGCAGCTCCACGGCGAACGACTTCAAATTTTGCACATTTGAGAAAGGAAATTGTCCTTTCTGGAACATCATTTTTACATTACCGACGACTTCTTTGTTCTCATTGTAAAATGGTTCTATAGTTGTATCTGACGCATTGAACGGTGAAGCCCACAATCCTTTGAAAGAAATCACGTTCGCTAATATCATTCGAGATTCACGGAAGTCGTCGGATCTCAGCACATTAGAAACACGACCACCTGATTTCTCGATGTAATTGTTTGCTATCATGGCGGAATTTGGATCGTCGAAATCTAAAATTTTCAGTGAAGCACCAAAATTATTCTGCAAACTTAATTTAAACTCGGGGTATACGGTAAAATCGTTGTCTAGAAATACGAAATTCTTGCTAACCAAGGAGACTCCATAAGACTGTGTTAAAACACTCTGCGTTAAGCTTTTATAACCTTTGATTAACGTGTCTTGATCGTTTGGTAGGAGAAATGCTGAACCCAACTGCCTGTAACTATTTCCAGTTGCTCCAAGGGCAATTCCAGTCATAAGCGTCCATATTCCGAATGGCGATATCACGACGTGCCCATCTGTAGCCAGTTGTGTGTAGTATAGCAATTCCATGCTAAAGTTCCTTGGTCTTTCATCGAATTCATTTCGACAATAACAAACACCGATGAACAAAAATATAAGAGAAACGTACTTCATTGTCGTCGCGACCGAGTCTCGTCACGTACTGAACAATTATAATGCGAAACGGGAATGTGACTAATTTATAACTATTTTTATCACGACGCAAATTCAACTTTATTTGTGTTAATTTAAAGAGGGTTTTCCCATTGTAGGCACTTATACTGTAAAGGTGTATAGATGGAACCGGTATTCTCTCGGCATTATTAAATTTATATATGGACAAGTTTGTATACGAAACTAGTATAGTTCTTATATTTAAAGCGAATTTGTGAGATTATGAACCGTTCATGTTGTTTCACTAATTAATAACCCTGAAACATTGTTATTGAACGTGCTTAGCTTACGAGGACTGACTACAGTCAAATCATGTAAAATATCGCAGCTCGGTCGATTTAAAAGGTACTCCAATTTAGCTGTGAATTTAATAGAATAGGATTTAAATAAAATCAAAGCATTCTAGCACTTCTTAATAGCAAGAAACATAATCAGCTAGATATCTTTTTTACTGCTACTGAAAAGTATACCTAACTTAGGGAACTCTTTGTCTTTAACAAACACAGGGTCGTACAGACCTAAGTCCATATAAAGATAGCCAACTATGTGACGTTCTTGGGGCTAATCTCTAGATCGACTAAATCGATTTTGAAAATTCAATTAACAATAGTTAAGGCCCCTTTTTGTTGTTAGCGTCATAGGCTACATCAACCCGAAAAGCTAGAAAAGATTCCATGAAGCCGCGGGCAACAACTAGTAAAACTTTGCTTGTTCGCATCTTTGGTATCATCAAATAGCCTGATAATATAGAAATGTTGATGCTTCAGCTGATTCTGCTGATGCTGATGCTTCAGTTGTGAACAATAAAATAAAAAACACTCTGAGTTTGGGTGTTCTAAACCCAACGGGGATTTGGTACACCCAAACTTACAAAGCAGATTTGGTAAAAAGTTATGTGTTTTTGCAAACAGCTTTTTTGGCAGACGATTCTGTGATATGTATCGCAAGAAAGTTTTGTTAGGTAATCAGAGTATGATACCTCCCTACCTAGTCATGATACCTGCTTACATAACTTGATGTCAAAAATTAAAAATTCTTATTTGTTAAAATAATTTTCCCAAAACAATCGCTAAAAACTTTCTCATCATTATCATTTTAGAAATGGTCCTAGTTGCATCCAAGGCTTTCACAACTGCACCATAGATACATTGCTTCAAATTAAAATAAATTTTTAAAAACAAAAAAAAACCGACTGTTGCTAAAAAGATTAAAACAAGCTTTATAGCAGGCGGTACCCATTAATTTTCATCTGGTTGGAGATCTGTATATATTTTTGAAATAGTCTTCTAATTGCCTTCATTTTGATACCCCACTTGATAAATTTGAGTGCATTTTTGTTTGTATATCGTTTATACTTGCAATAAAAACTTAAATCAATAAGTAAGAAAATTAGCGAAAATGATTGTTTTGTTAAGCAACTTTAAATCGTTATATATCCTAAAGTATTATTTAAAATGAAAAATGATAAAGGGAACCTAAAGATGATTTTAAAATACCTATTCAACGACACACCACATGACATAGTTCATCGACTTTTTTTTCTTTCATTTTGACAATATGGCGTCTGGTTGTCGCTGTGGCACAGAATAGATAATAAGTACTAGCGTAGCTGTGGTGAATTTTTATTACTGTCATGTCTTTAGTGACACTTGCAAAGTTAAAACGAATCGATTGACGTAAGAATTATCAAAATCGGCCTACGCATTTGGTCTCTAGAATGCCTCATAGAAACAAACATACATACATAAACTGATAAACACACTACCCTCTTTTGCGTCGCGCAGTCGAGTAAAAAGCAGCCATGTGCGAATCGGACTCGCCCATGAAGGGTTACGTAGCAGCAAGTAACATAATATCTATAAAAGTTCTTGTAGTACGTTGTAACTTTGAAGTTAAATCGTGGTTTCCGATTTATGACGTATTAAAAAAAAACTTATTAGATCTCGTTCAAACCAATTTTTGGTGGAGACATCATAATTTTTTTTTAGTTTTATTATTCTCCTATTTTAGAAGTTACAGGGCGGAGGGAGGAGGGTTGGAAACATTTTACTACTTTGGAAGTGTGTCTCGCGCAAACTATTAAGTTTAGATAAAAATAATATTGGAAACCTCAATATCATTTTTGAAGACTTATTTACATTATCATAATGCGGTTGGTAAACCCCTGAGCATTTTAATCTCAGTTTACAATACCGGCATTACCGATCTAGTTAACAGTATCGATTTAGCATAGGTACAGTCAGCATCAGATTGATTTTGATGAGCAAAGTATCCAAAATATTAGTATTATCCAAAATAATAGTATTAATGCCTTAATCCCCCCCCCCCCTTTCCTGTTGTTTAATTGTTCTGATACTAATTGGTACACACCTTTATTTCGGACAATAATACAATTTTAATCTATAAAACAGTTCGATATCCTTTTGATGCCTTGATATTAAGATAATTTTGAGACTTTATAGTGAAGATCGTTCTGACGCTGACCGTACCATTTTTGAAGTGAAAACTTCTTTAGCGGCGTTGGATGGGTGTAAAATGTTAAGGAAGCGTCAGGATTAGTTGACCTTTGAACCGTAACCGACGACTGACGTCATACAAGATTAGGTAAATACTATCTATTTTGCAATTTGCCATAGATAGCGTCGTAGCTTAAACGGTAAGCACTTCGACTGTAAGTCCTTATAGTATCAGATAGTATCGGGTTCAAACCACCTGGCCTTCTGAAACTTTTTGTGATTATTTTTTCTTTTTGTAATTTATTACTTTTTATGATTATTTTTTCTTTCTGTAATTTATTACTTTTTGTGTTTATTTTTTCTTTTCATAATTTATTAATTTCTTCTGATAGAAAATTAGCAGAAAATAAGTGATAGGTTCTATGATTAGCGCTATATTATAGGTATGGTATGGTATGTTCTTTTTTATCTTTTTCTATGTATATAACGAAGAAAGAAAAAAAGAAAATGTTTTCACTTCTGCCGGCACTCCCAGAGTGCAACCCGTTTTTTTTTTAATGTTTTTATTTCACGTGCGGGAAGTCCCCACCGATACTCCCCCCCCCCCTCTCCGGAGCCGGAGTCAGTAGGTCGTAGTGCTAGGCCGAAGGTGAGGTTGTCATGCGACATATCTCTGGCACCCCGGTTGACCCAGGGCCATCGCTCTTGGTCTGGCCCATGAAGGGGGACCACGCGGTCCCCGACTCGTCCCCGGTGTGGAGTGGCGCGCCATCTTAGGACGATGCGCGCTATGGCCTGCTTCTGCTGACGGGTGTGACGGGTGGAGCCGCCCGTCACCGTCTGGCCGCGCTCATGGGGGGCGGAGGTCGGTCTGCGCCCTCCGACGCCCGAGCCACCTACGAGCGCGGGCAGCGATGTCAGCGAGTCTCTCTGGCTCATCGCGCCGCGCCCACTCTGCTGTCTCCTTCACAAGCATAACCTGCTCGCAGAAGAAGGCGCTGGCCGCCCACGCATCCACGCAGCGGACCATCGCCGCGAGCAGGGTGGAGAGGGTGAGCAGTCTCACCCCCAGGGCCGCCACTAGCTCCTGCCTCGGCGTCTTAAACGCCGGGCACACGGTGAGCGTGTGCAGCCCCGAGTCCACGCTCGCGCCGCAGTGATAGTACTCGGGCGTCGACGCTGACAGTACCTATATAATGCGTGGCATCACTGTGAGCATTGTATGCAAATATGTAACACATTCGAAACATATGAGTAATTAAGAATAATGGATTTTCTCCAGGGTTTATCCAGATTCAAAAATCGCCCAGCTAACATTTAGCGTTAAAACAAGCTGTAGTGGTCCTGTATTTCGGTTCTACTTAGATATTAAAGAGTTAGCCAATAAGTATCTTATTATAGAGTTATAGAGTGTAATAACACCTTTATATCTTCGATTTTGGCACAAAATTTTGCGGGTAAAGCCTGTATAAACTCTTTATAGTGGTCCTATATAACCTTTAGTAGTGTGTATAAGAGATTTTATAAGAGCGTCATTTTACGCTTGAAACTTTATCGCACCGTTATAATGGAGTTTATTGAAACCTTGAGTTATATAAAATATCTACAACGATGTCACACAGAACTTGGACCGGTCTTTTGATACCTTATAATTTATTTGTAGCGTTTCGGTGCAAGAGCATCTGCTAAACGCTACAAATCCACCACCACCATCTGGTAAAAGCTTTAAAGTCATCAAATTATATGAAGTTATTGAGTTATTAGTTAACAAGAGAGTGTTTCTGTTTATCTACTGTGGCCATCGCAACATTTTCATCACGAAATATAATATTGTTGATTAACAGTAGGTATTCATGAAAGTAAATTATTAGTGCGCTTGCAAATTTAATGTGATTGTGTACCATGTTTCCCATCTCAATTTTGACGCGCCTTAAAAAAATAATGATTTTGAGGAAAATCACGGAAAATAATTGCTAATAACTTAAAATACTTATTCGGAAAATTTAGGTACTTCATTATTTAAAAGTGATTTGGTACAAATAAATTTTTAGGTTATGTTGACCTAAGTGATCAAAAATGGTGTTTTTTCTTAACAGTACAGTTTTCTCTTAAATCTATTATGATATTCGATGACCTACAACGCCGGCAGTGAAGAGTATTGTGCGGTCTTTGGTGAACATAAGAGAGGAACTACGCACTTAACGAAGTTCTTTTTTTTGCTCTCCAAAAATTAGTTCGTTTCATTATTAAAGGAAATGCACAACAAAAATCCGCACATAACAATGCACACACACAAAAGAAAAATATTTTCACGAGCTGAGTTCGATAAATATTTTCATAAAGTGAGGTTAGATTAGGTATGCACTAAAACTTAAAGCGTTAGAAACGTTTAAGGTGTCATTAAAGTATTACAACTTATTTACCTTACACCAAAACACAATACCTATCAGGATCGAACAAAACTGCTATTACTATTTAACCTATCATTGCCTTTATTATAACAGGTGAAAGCTGTTTATAAGAATTATACAACGCATGTGGAGTTTAGTGTTACTACACTATTAATTAACTCCATTTCAGAACCAATGACGTCACTGAAGTTGAAATACAGCCTTATGATATAAAACCAACTTCAGTAAAGGCAGTTTATAGCAATAAGATTTATAAGGACCTTATGAAGATCTTACTCCTTCTTCCTTACGAATTTAACGCCGCAAGCCGAAACAAGCTTTAATGTCATAAGTATATAAGCAGCCACTGCCACTACACTAACTGTAAAGAAAATTCTGCTTCGTTATTAAGAGTTCTAATACAACCTGAAGAGTTAAACTCATTTCATAAGTGGTCTTTATCATTTTTAGTGACAACCGAAACCATTATGAATCAATAATAGCACTTTATTCTTTAAAGTGACCTGCAACCAACGTTTAATTTTATTGTTTGTTGGGCGCCAATCGTGCGGTTTATGTAATTTTTGTCATCATCTTTTACCCAATTCAGTTGAATTTCCAGTCACAGTGATTTGGCTGAACTTTGTGTTTTTTTTTATTCTAGTTACTTATTTTGCTATAGTGATCGCCAAAAATATTGATAATGTACCTACTCTAGGGGTGATGAAAGCGTTTTTTAATCTCTTTAGTGAGGTTTAGTGGCTTTGCGGACCGCGTCAACCAATGACTGATAGATTATACCTTGACTTTGCCATTTGATCACTCCCCCCACTTACCCCACTACGCCTTGATATTTGGCGGTATCTACAATTGATTGGTTATTTGTGTTACTTCATCAGCGGCTTTAACAGACATTTTAAAAGACTGGCCTGATGGTATAGTTTCATGGACATGTCGACCTAACAAAAACAGAAGTAATTCAATCAGTAGGTATTTGACCTTTACCTCTCAACAATGATTTATATTTGAAGGCAACACCTATTTGTATTGTTTTATACAAACCGACACAATAAAAGAGCTTAAGTAGGTACCACACATCAAGGTTAGAGCATGATACATTTCGTCCATGATCATTATCGAATCTAACTTATATTTTATCATTGAAAATGGTATAAGTACCTACAACCAAGTATTCTCCTCGGGTGTTCCATCATGGGAGCCTACTATATGGGACCCTAGGAATGAAATTCTCAGTAACCCTAGCAACTAGGATAGGAAATGGACTCTTTTGTCCGCACTTAGTCTCCCTTTTGGGCTATTCATTTTAGCAGCTATTGGCTGCTATCGTGCAGGGAGGCTCAACACCATGGGGTACCTGGAACCTAATCCCCAAAGAATTTAATAGTTAACTTAACTATTACCTATGGTTATTCTAGAAATAGTATTTACTTTGCTCTAGAAAGATGTTTTTTACCCGTATAGGGTTATGTTTTTCGCGCGAATCTTGTATGTATGTTTGTAATATTCTTTATTACCTCATATCTTCTGAACTATCGTACGGATTTTAATGAGTCATGTCTCAAATATAAGGTATTTAATGCCCAAGTGTTTATGGGTGCATAAAATATGAACAAAAGCTTCATGTGGATATTTTGACGCCAAAATGTATGTGGTAAAAAAAATCACTCAAATTTATCGACGAAATTATAAGACGATAACAAAAATATATATGTCATAACTTATAAGTATAAAATAAAATATATTATTAGAAAAAAACCCGACTGATGCTAAAAAGATCGAAGCAAGCTTTATAGCCGGTGGTACCCATTTGCAAATCTCAAACCAGATGAACCGCCAGCTATAAGGCTTGTTTTGATTGATTTGAAACATAATTCATAATGTTTCACCATATTATGTGTTCTATTCATCGGCTACCTTTGAAGCAGACAGTACGTATTCACATTGCTACGGACAATGATCTTACATTTAAATGAGGTAGATAAAGTTATCTCAATACCATTGCAATTTCAAAAGCGTACCGTAAGTACTGTATGATAGAAGTTACAACTGCTTTTCTCAAGCTCACATGGACGTGATGCTACTATTATAAGCGTGGATCAGTGGCGTAGATAGATGACCAAGGGCCCCGTTGCAAAATGAAACGGGCCCGCATTTTTTTGTTTGCTAAAAGTACCTCGTATTACTGTATTATATGATGAGGTGGGCATGTTTAGACCTCTACCGGACTTGGCCGCTAACGTGCTATTGGGGATCAATTGGGGACAAATGACAAAAGCTGCTCGGAGGCTTTCCACGTGTATGACTAGCAGTGGACACAGTGCAGGGCAGGCAAAAGGCGGACCGGTATCGAGCGCCGGCGCGGGGGTTACAGGTGCAGCTGCCAGTCACTCCTTCCTTCCCCCTTCTTTCACACCTGTTGGCACCGCGGCGCAACGTTAGTCCCTCCCCTCTTTCCGGAGTAAGACGGGGACAACGTGCTACCTTCTCCCGAAGGGGTTATTTTGAAACCGTAGCTGGCCCAGGGCCCGGGATCAGCCGTAGTGTGAGAGATATGGACAAATGGGCATTACCTACATCGGATCCAAAAGGAGCTAACACATGAGTGTCATGACTGTGACGCATGCGAGGATACGGGTTGTTGAAAGACCTCCGTCCTCCATTCCCTTCAGAATTACCTATAAAAAACATTGCTGCGACATTATTAACATTTGACTGGATAGGTGGCTGTACCGAACCTATATTATCATAATTATACTGAATACCAGCTTTTCTCTAGCAAAAAATAATAATTTAAGTAGATACTGGCTAGAATAATATTAGTATGTGAGCTTGGGGGTCTCCTGAGGACTCAGAGGGGCCTTCATCTGGCTGTAAATGTGATGACGAATTTTTCTAGACAATACTGCACAAAATTCCCTACAAGTTCTTCCCATTTTCGCATTTCGAAAGTAAGATTTTTCCGCTTGTTCAATATTAGGTTTGCTAGTTTGAGCCCGAAATTTAACTAAGAACTTGGGGGCTCCCTTGAGTTTGGGGGCCCCGGTGCACCGCACCGCCTTACCCACCCATACGCCAGTGGCGTGGACGCATGGATGTTGGTATTCGTGGCTTCTGGTCATGTCCCCGGTACTACTCAATAAATTGCATACAAACATAGGCAAGCCGAGTCCGAGTTCCGGATTCACCCGGGAGTACATTTTTAAACAGATCATTCCATCAATAACCCAGAAGTTCGGTGACTCTTTTTCATTTGCAATTCTTTCTTTGGAATTCTTTGGAATTCCTTGCCAGCTCACGTGTTTCCTTCTTCCTTCAAGCCGGGCGTGAAAAAGCATCTGATGAGGCCGTCAAGCTGAGTGCCACCATTGTTAACATGGTACGTGTTTGCAATGGTGACCCTCTTTCCTGAGGCTTTGCCTTCAGCTTACCATCAGGTAAGGTGAATTCAAATTGACGTTCAGTTTATAAAAACGTCATCGAAATAGATAGATAGGTACACTGGCGTGAAAAAGCATCTGATGAGGCCGTCAAGCTGAGTGCCACCATTGTTAACATGGTACGTGTTTGCAATGGTGACCCTCTTTCCTGAGGCTTTGCCTTCAGCTTACCATCAGGTAAGGTGAATTCAAATTGACGTTCAGTTTATAAAAACGTCATCGAAATAGATAGATAGGTACACTAAAGTATGTCACCTTTGAAGTATTTTCGCTCACTCAATATCAACAATGCATACTAAAATACTGCACTCGTATCTACCTACCTACGTGAGTACTCGTATCTACCTAACTCAAATGGGAAAACCACATCGTAACGTGCGCTACTTATGTCAAGATTAACGATGGCACTAAAGGACCATACCCATTAGCGTTTTGTTCAGTTTGAGAAGTATTTAACGACTAATTCGAAAAAAAAATAAGATTAGCAGTCGCTTGCGGCCCTGGCTTTCATCAGCAAGCTCGAAGTCAACTTAAGTATTCTCTGCTCCCCTAACCTTAATAGGAAATCCTGCGCTAACATTTGCTCCAAAAATCTTCGTGGAGCCCCAAAAACACTCAAAATATTTCTTTGGACGGCAACTATTCAAAAAACTTTCAATTCGAAACTAGTTCACAAAACTAACGGTGTCTAGTCTTTCGAATTCTTTAAAATAAGATATTGTGATGGCAACTTTTAAAATATTGAATACAAATACGATAAAGAAGTTCTGTGGTTATACAATACAGAGAGACCTGTCTTCCTTATAACTGTAGTGCGACCTGTAACATAACTTATCCTCATGGCTGTTGTTATGTTAAGAAGGTTAATGATCTCTCCATGGATATCTTTTCAAGCTACGCAGCATACTAACTTTACTGAATAAAAATATGATTATAATAGGGGTTAAAGTATGAAATTGCCGTTTCATTGTAATAGGTACTTCGAATTGTTAAGAACCTTCATGGTTTGAGATTTTTGAGTGAAACTTTTTCCACATGGCACCTATGTAGTTCTTCATTTAAAAATGTGCAACATTCGATTATCGACTTTCAGTTGTTTTTTTTATTCAGCTTAGACAAGAAAGATGGATACTTCGAAAATTCGAGTGATTTTTGAATACGAGTTCCGACGCGGAACTAACGCGGCAGATACAGCTCGCAATATCAATGTTGCGTTTGGAGAGGGGACTGCTAATGAACGCACCGTGCGATTTTGGTTTAAACGTTTTCATGATGGAAACTTTGATTTGAAGAACGAACCACGAGGAAGGCCGTCCACACAGGTGAATAACAATGAATTGAAAGACATGGTGGAAGCCGATCCGAGCCAAACTACCCAGAAATTAGCTGCATGGTTTAACGTTACCTTACCAACAATATTGACTCATTTGCGTCAAATCAATAAAATAAAAAAATGTGAAAAATGGGTACCTCATGATTTGACTGATCTGCAGAAAGAAATGCGTGTTGAAACTTGTGTTGCCTTGTTGAATCGATACAGAAATGAAGGAATATTGGATCGAATTGTGACATGTGATGAAAAGTGGATTCTTTACGATAACCGTAAGCGAAAAATGCAATGGCTGACCCCAGGTGAAACGCCACAACAGTGTCCTAAAGCAAAGCTTACCAATAAAAAGGTAATGGTAACTGTTTGGTGGTCTCAGCATGGTGTTATTCACTATAGCTTTCTACGATCTGGTCAAGCAATAACGGCAGATGTCTACTGTGCCGAACTCCGAACAATGATAGCAAAACTAGCAGTGAAACAGCCCCGACTCATGAATCGATCTTCACCATTATTGCTCCATGATAACGCGAGACCTCATACAGCACGAGAAACCGTTTTAACTCTACAGGAACTGCAATTAGATAATAATGGTAATTATTTTGATTAAATAAATACGTTAAATTAAAAAAAAAAACGAATTTCAATTTGTCAGTACAAATCGGCAATTACATACTTTAACCCCTAATATTATATCTTTATGACATTATTTGTGAGTATCATAGGCTTTAAATCGTGGGCAGTCGGCGCCTCCTTCTGCGAGCAAGTACTGTGCCGAGAGTGAAGAAGACTCGCGGCCCACGTTGCCCGCCAACTGAGGCAATTCGAGCGTCGGAGGTCGATGAATGACCTCCGTCCTCTATGAGCAAGTGGCTGGGGGCGACGGGTGGAGACGCCTGTCACCCTAACAGAAGGAGGTGGCGCGCGTTGCGCAACCGGAGACGAGTTGGTGACTCCGTGGTCCCCCCACCCGAAGAGGGCTAGATCGAGAGAGATGGCCCTGGGTCAGCCGAGTTGCGAGGTATATGGATTAGCAATCTCGCCTTCAGCCTTGCACTGCGACCCACAGACAGTGATCGTTTTAGTCGGTTCGAGTCCGACGTAACCTCCCCCTCTGGCTCAGGGGAGAAGAGGGAGGGGGGGGGGTAACAGCGGGAATTTTGCACGCGTAAAAATAAGGCTATATTTCTTCATAACATCGGGGCGGATCAGCAGACGGAACGGGTTCAAAAGCTCACACCGGCGGAAAGGCTGGATTTCATATCAGCCAATTTAATTTTAAACCAGATTTCGGAAACAAGATAACTTTTAATTTACAGTTAAGACAGAGAAAGTAGAAACCCGATTATTTTGATGTAGTTATATCGTCCTGTCTTGAACATAAATTGTCCGCTTACCCGAAAATGTTCTTCTCCTTTACACAATTGAAATTCAACACACAAATGAAAATATATTTATACTAGTTGTTGCCCGCGGCTACGCCCGCGTAGATGTCGCTTATTGCGTAGCGTTTCAAAGTTCTAATTCACTTCTGTATCAAATTTCATCAGGATATCTTCAAAAATTACAATCATTCATCTCCATTCTCTCCCCCCCCACTCTTTAACCCCTTCTATCGCGATAAAAAGGAGCCTATGTCTGTTCATAAGCTTTATCCAACCCTGTACCAAATATCAGCCCTTTAAACGCGTACATTTTTTGTATTCAAATATATTTGGGGTGGCCTGCTCGACCGCCAACCGCTAAGTCCGCTCGATTGCGCGATGCACAGCGGCGTGGCTTAGCAACAGAAATACTACAGTGTCACTTCTCTGTATATGCCGGCCGAATTTGATGACAGAATGTTCACTGCTCCGCTCCCTTGAGTAGTAGCGTAATGATTATTCTGTTAGTTATTCTGATATATAAGCTATATTATTGTGAGGTTTCATTAAAATCCATTCAGTAGTTTTTACGTGCTACAGTAACAAACATCCATCCATTCATACATCCATTCTTCGATCCATACTCACAAACTTTCGCGTTTATAATATTAGTAAGATGCTAGAACGTTGGTTTCTGAAAATCTAACAATTTAAAACCATTTATTTACCTTTTTTTAATTCTATATATGTTGCAAACAAGTACCAAGTTCGGCTGATGGTTATGTACCGCTTATTGATACCAATGACTAAACAGAATATGAAAAAAGACACAAATTTCACATGACCACGCCCCCGATTCTGCTAATTTTATGACATAACAACACCACTATCTTACCCCTGACATTGCATTAAATTTTAGACTTTATATCTGAGTATTAAAGTTCAAAATGAAAAGAGAAAGAGTTTATAAATTTTTTCATTCACTCCACAATATTGTCATTTAATTTTAGATTTTATCAGTATAAGCGTAAAGTCTAAAATTAAATGGCATTGGTAACAGTGTCTGTAGTACCGCAGTGGTTTTACCATGTACAAAATATTAGCAGAATCAGGGCCCAGATTCAATAGATTATTCGATTGGTGTTCTATTACTTCCATTAACCTTATATATAATATGAGTATCACTGTACCACACGTATGCCTGTACACCATTGAATTTATTCTATCAACAGGCCTAACATTGTTGAGGTCCCAGCCAAGCTTACCGGCAAATCGGTGAACCTACTGAACGGGCTAGTCTTGATTCCTTCCTTTCTCAATTCCTTCCGAATTTTGATTTTGAAACAGCGTTACAAATTTCGAGAGAATGTAGAATGGGGGAAATCAAGACTAACCCTGCTAAACAACGGATGGAGATGAAACAACTCCAGCAGTGACGAAAACCACAAACAATAAAACCGAACACAAGAGATTTACCGTTATACTTAAACGTTTTGTGAGCTCATATCCATTCATTTTATCCTGATAATAAAGGTGTGTTACCAAAAGAGTGTAATGGACACAGTACTTTATTGGATACCGTTACTCACTTGAACTCGATAGCAGTACTATAGGGGCTGGGTTTTTCAAAGTGACAAATTAACATCGTATCTTGAAGTTATAATTCATTACATTCATTACATATTTTATAGGAGGTAGGACACGACGGTATTCCCGTCCAATTGAGCACTCCGACTGGGGAAGTACCTCCGCCCTACAGAATACCGTGGCCATAATAACCTCGTGTTGTGTTCCCGGCGGTGAGTAGAGTAGCCAGAGCTCAATGGAGAAGTTTTGTGCTGTCAGTGAGAAGACCAAAGGTTATTCCTGCTTTGTCTTGCTTTGAGTTTCCTGTATTGAAAAACTTAAAGACTCGTAGAAGAAAATGATTGCTTCAGTACTGGCTGGAGAAGAGTAATAAATAAAGTTGGCGCATACGATAGTTATCGGGTGACCCGTACATGATCTTACCGACATCCTAAACCAACAAACCAATCTCATCAGGTAGCCTGGTACCCGATTCTGCTAATTTTATAATATAACAACACATTGCATAAAATTTCATTTGATGTGGGCCTGGCGTAGGCTTTCCTCTCACGGCGGGGTGGACGACAGTCGCTAATACCTACCTAATTTTACAAAATACATAAATATTCATCTACACAGCGCTATCTAGCTAGACCCAAAGTGAGCATAGCGTAAGTAGCTTGCACATAGAAATACCCAGATTAATGCAAATAGTCGTATTCATGCATATGAATATTACACCTAACGGGAATCGAACCCGACTTAGAGAGAATCACGTCACAGAGTTTGATATAATAATCATAAAAAAGTTGGAAACTCAGCTCCAAACTTAAAAAACAAAATGAAATATGTACACAGAACAAATAATTTACATATTTTGACTTCACCAGAATTAAAATTCCAAATTCAAAATAAGGAAGAAAACGATTCTAAATGGCCAAAGAAAATCAAGTGAATTTTATTTACGTCACTGGAAAACCACACTGGACAAAATATATGGAAGAGAGTCCCCATCGGGCGGGGAAAATTCTTGCCAAATAATTAGGTAGGTACAGTTTATAAGTAGGATAGAAAATTTTTCAAGATAATTCTACCTCCTACTACAATATTCTTCTTCAAACCATCTATAATCCCAGTCGCACGAGAAGCTTTCACCTCGGTCCGGTTTTGCCCGTCTAACTACCGGTTTGGCTGATGAAGCGACGACCATCTGACCTCCACAATCCATTGGCGACGCAGAAGTAGTGCAGTTAGATCACTTGTTGGACATTTTTTAGGGCTTCAACTACCCGTAACGATTGCCATAGATGTTCGTATGGCAACCGGGTGCGGCACGACCAGACAAATGCAAATAGTCATATTCAACGAATATTATTCATACATAAAAATATTTACACTGAGCACAGATTAAACCCGCACCCTCCTACTACAATAAATATCCATCCATACAAATATTATAAATGCGAAAGTAACAACAGACAGACACTGTTTATCTGTGTGTTACGCATTCACGCCTAAGCCACTTAACCAATTTTTATGAAATTTGGATTAAGGGTAGATTACACCATGAGAAAGGACATAGGCTATGTTTGGTCACGCTAACCAACTTCCACGCGGGCGGAGACACGGGTAACAGCTAGTGGATTATAAATCTGAAACTATAAGAAAAACTTTGGATGGTTGCAGGCATCCTCTTTATTTCTTTCATATCTGTGCCTCGGCTGAACAAATTATTTCTCTCTTTATTGAATGTTTGTTATTCACAATGCTATAAATAAAAAAGTAACCGAAATAACTAATATTTTTCCTTACCCCCCCAGGTTAGCTTAATAGTTTGTAGTAGGGGTGGATTCACGTTCGCAGAGTGAAACCTGGATTCGAATCTCAGACCTCTTGATCCTAAGGCTGACTCCTTAACCTCTAAACTACTAGTGGTAATAAACCAATACAAGTGATTATTATATCAATGCTAAGTGAAGGTTGAAGAGACGCTGGGGCAGGCACAAGCAGGACAAGCATTTTCGGCATGTGTTCAAAGCTAACAAAAGATGATGGTCGTTATCTTATTTTCCAGTTCGACTTTGAAGCCTTTGATACCCTAGTGTAAGTAGGGCAAAGAACTGATAACATTTATATTTTTTGAACAGTTAATTGATATAATTACCCGTTAATTAAATTTGAGCAATTAACCTTAATCGAACCAAATCAGGGTTTATGAGACTGAGTACTTATTGTATATTGACATTTTGGTATAATGTTCAATGATCTTACAACTATATACAACAGCCACATTGAATAGAATGATGAATATATGGGATTAACACGGTTTGGACATCAATGACAGTCGTCAGCATATGTCAATCTCATATATTGATCAACAATCTATTCTATAGTCTCTATTCTAAACGTTTTGCCACTTGTTTATTGCCGGGCAGATCCAGCATTATCTACTTACCTGACCGTTTCATTACCTAGTTGGGTCTGCCTTCAAGATTAGCTGATGACGGACGAGGATCTGGCACAGGCTTACTACCTTCAGGGGTGGAGCAAGAAACAGAAACACGCGTGTCAGGTGTCAGTCTCTCGGGCACTAATCTCGATTGTATACAAAGTTTTCATTTATTCTGAGATTGGACTTCGATATACCCTCTCTTACGACTACATTATTTGGTGTATGTTGGCTTATACGGGAGTGACTGTCATGTGATCTCCCAACTCGTCAATAAGTAGGTCAACCGGCTTTACAGGTGAGTTGGTTTGGCAAATCTAAGTATTTTATTTGCATATCGTCTTCCCGTCATGCGAAATGCTGATATCGGCAATCATTGTGCGGCGCTCTCTCTGCGTTATTCCACTTAATTGTACCATCTTTTATTTATTCGATAAATTCATGAGTGATTTTTAGCACTACAAATTACTAGTTATGCTAAAATCTTTCGTCCAGCGGGTGTGTGTTCAACTCAATGTTTAAATCTGATAAATCGTGTCCACGGGCACGTCGTTGTCTCGACACAGCGGGTTTTTCCTGCCCACTTATTGTCTACAAGGAAACAAAAAAAAAACTCGTTAACTTATGAGTATAAAATATTTTAAGTACCGATAGTACCTATATAGTGACGTAGGTGTTGTTACTTGATAATATCGATGATATAGAATTAGAGGATTATTAAAAGTACCTACCTGCGTCATTGAGAGTGTTATGGAATACGGGGGTAGGGGTAAATACCTCATCTAGCGTCGGTAGAATAATGGTTAAGGAGTCGGCCTTACACCTTACGTTCGAATCCTGGCCATTACACTCCTAGCACAAGCATCTTAGCTTAGTTGGAGGGGTTAGAGGAAATATTAGTAATTTTGATGATTTCGGTTGCCAATATTCTTTAAAAAAAAACTCTTAAGTAAAATATCGTTATGCAGGAGATAGATTTGGAGCCTTTTCTCCACTACTTAAGTAGAAGCCGGAAACCGTATATCGATGTTTTAAAATTGCACGTGGAGAGACTGCCATTTTGACCTCAATTAACTCATGGCGATTTCGAAGTACTGTAGTTATGCACGGTAGAATTTTTCAGGGCTCCAACTTCCCGTAACGAATACTACAAATTTTCTTATGGTAACCGGGACTAATGCGACGGCGGGCGTGACCGTAGGTACGCTCCGTGCCACAATGCAATATTATACTAGGTATGTACTCGTAAGTATGTCGCATAATAATTAGATGCATGTCGACGAATACTATGCCTTTATGCCTTTTTGTTGGCAGATAAGCAGACGACCCACCTGGCGGAAAGTGGTTACCGTGGCCTATGGACATGTGCAACACCAGTGGCGTCACACTCGCGCTGCCTACTCCATAAGAATCTTCTAAGTAATGCCCTTCTTGAAGAATCCTATATTGTAACCACTTGGAAAAATCATAGCAGAACTCATCTCACAGCTTAAGCGTACATGGGGTGAAGTTCCTTTCACACATAATTATGTAGGTAGGATATGGTTGCGATGATGGACCACTTAAGTTTGAACAGATCTAAATTGAAAAATATTTAACATATTTTTGGGAATTCTTTATTTATAATGTTGGTTTTTATTTGTACTTCAAATCATGCTTGTAAGAGGTAACAATAATAAACCCATAAAAAACAATAGAACAAAATGTTGTTGCATTCTTTGGACCATGCGACCGTGGTCATTGGACCTTAGAGTTGCCATGATTGGACTTCGATTAAATTCACCTTTCGGTCCAATGAAGAAGAAATAAAAAAATGCGATTTTTACCATAAGAATTTGAGTTTATTAATTGTAGGTATACGTTTAGTCACAGAATAGATAATAGTAATACCGTAGTTTAGTCTTTGTTCTTTAACATTATCTATTAGTTTCAAGGTATTTTTGCTACTCTAAATCTAAATATTCCTCGAAACTATTTGTGACGTAAGTACTGGAAATCTATTATTATTAATTTTAGGCACCCTACTAACATCAATCTTTAAACACAAGTTTCTTATTAGATAGATTTATCTAATCAGACGCTTGTGTATAAAGATTTATTCAATGGTTTATGGCTTTTTCACTATGTGATTTTTGGCTTGTTGGCTTTTGTTATAGCCTAATTATTGAAGGCCGTCAATGCAAGCTTCCTACTCGCCTCGTTCCATTCGTAGTATTTCGTTTGGTTAACATGCTAAACAAATATACCTACGTTTAATTTGTTAATAATTTAATAAATATAGAAATAGTGGTAATTGTATATATTGCTATGATTGAACTAGTCCAAATAAGGAAACTGACAACGGTCCACTAATAGCAACTTTCCCTAGTTTCGAAAAAGACTTGGAGAATCAAAAACACTTTTGCATTCGTCCTTAATACATAGCGACTGGTAGGTACGTCACTGGCAGATGCGGGATTTACTAAATGAATATGGGAAGAGTAAAATGAAAATTAAATTAAAAAGACGCCCAGAAACTGCCATGTCGGTAGGGGGAGGAAGGGGGGGGGGCGACTGTGGATCGTTTTGATCCCGGAGATGGCAACGCTTGAATCAGAAGAGAATTTGAGCTTGAAATATTACTAGGTGTATCGAAGTTAATGCGCTAACCAACACAATTTAAATTCAACTTTCTGTAAGTTCTTTTTGACGGGGATTTTCTTTAATTTTTACAATACGCAACAGGCATCAATAGCTCTTATAGCACAGATTGAAAAAAAAAATCAATCACGTTCTAAATCAATTAAATCAATTAATTTTAATTTTCAATTGGTCGCATGGGGCCCCAATAAGATCTTCGAGGACCAAGCTAACCTGGTACATACACCGGTGATTACCGGACGAGGCTCTGTCGCAAGTTTTCTTTTTGAAGTTGGGAAGTCAGACGACAGTCAATCAGTTGGAGGGTCAGAGGAGAAAGCGTTGGAAAGCATAATATATGTTTGCAAGTTTGCATTCACACTGCAAGTTTTATATGCAACCGATATTGAGGGTGGTTGATTTCATTTTCAATTGTTAGTAACCTACCAAGTATGTAAAGCACAGGTAAATGCAGGCAAGCCTGGATCAGCCTTGCAGAACACACAATGACCAAATTAATGAATAAGTGCAGGTCAGAAGCACTTGAAACCCGGGGCTTCCATAAAAGTTTTGATGACAGTAAAGGAAAGGTAGGATAGAAACTGATGGCGGGCTGTCATTTCTGCCTACCCCGAAGACAGGAAAGCGTAAGCATAATAGGTAGGTATGTATGTTAACGTTAGTGGTAGAATTTCCTGCTGAATATCTGGTAACCAGTGGTGTGAATGAGAGATGCTTCAGCATGTCATCGACATTTAGACGTTGTCCTGATTGCATTGAGGGCGAGACGCCCTCGGAGCTCAGAGTCCACATTCCGGCTCGTCCTCCTCTAATTCGCACGATCTTGGGCGTCCATGTACTTCAAGCCAGAACTTCTTGGGTCTATCCCTTCTACCTGGACCCGGCGGGTGCGCCATTGCCAGGTATTTGTTACCCAAGTAGCCTGGCTGTTGCTGCAAGACGTGGCCACACCAGCGAAGGCAACTGTCTTTCATTTTATCTACGATGTCACGGACATGAAGGCTGCCGCGGATGCGAGAGTTCCTTACGCGATCTTTACGCGTGACTCTGCACATTCACCGTAGCATTTTCATCTCCGTGACATGCAGCTCCTGCTTGTG
Source organism: Eilema caniola (assembly GCA_949126895.1). Taxonomy (NCBI): domain Eukaryota; kingdom Metazoa; phylum Arthropoda; class Insecta; order Lepidoptera; family Erebidae; genus Eilema; species Eilema caniola. The sequence continues at coordinate 4,283,113 of OX421460.1, read as the reverse complement.
TCCCTCCAACAGCGGCCACGCCTCACAGCCGTGTAAAAGGACAGGCCAAATGATCGTTTTATAGACTTGTCCCTTGATGTATGCCGCAGCATGTATCAGTATATTGCGTGTCACGTCAAAACCAAGCACCTAAGTACAGTATGAATAATTCTCCAAATGAAGTATTGTATCTATAGATAATGTAACCTGAACGGAACTGGTTTAACAAGAATCTTCATAGCTGTCTATTTGTTCTGTGAAAAAGAAGTTGGCGATATTTTTAGCCCTGATAAACTAGTTTGGTAAAGATTTTCTACTAAAAAGAAACAACGCTCGTGGTGGTGAACGCCCTCAAAATCCACATTCGTTTTCTTTACACTAAGAAAATTCCAAAAATAATCTAGGTATACATTAAAATTTAATATAAAATTTGAGTGCCACGTTAATTATCTGTAAACTCCTCTGGATTGACCGATTCCTATGAAAATGGTTGTGCACATAAATATAGTAGGTCTGATAATTGGTTTGGTTCACTTTTACGGGAGCGACTGCCATCTGACCATGACCCTGTTGTAGATACACATACACCTATGCGTACGAATGTTAACGCATGCGCGACATCTGACCTACCAGTCGAAGATATTACCACCACACCGCATGGGACAATATTGTAGATTTGTTGATTAAATATGTTAAAGCGACATCTGTTTTACGACGTGTGCGACGTGTTTAATATCAGTTGTTTTTAGCAGTTTTCCTTGCATTGAAATTTTTAAGAATACTACGATTAGAGTTCAATGTATATTCAAAGTTCTTCAACAGATGGCGTGGATATACAGAAATAACCTGTTCTGTTTTTTTTCCGCAGTGATTTTATTTCGACTTCCAAGCGATAGCGACCTCTGTGCAAGACTTTTTTGTTTAAAGATTTTTCTATTAACTGCTAATTGAAACAAAAATGTAAAAACTACAGTCACGTATTAGCAATCATCATAATTGTTAAAGCGATTTCCCAGTTGCGTCCCTATTTTCCACTTAGGGTCCGAGGACCTTTTGGTTTTTAGCTTATTTAGCGTATTAGGCTATGTTAGTTTTCTGGAAGTGGCTGACTTTCTAACACCGAGGGATAAGGTAAGTTGGATGTGAAGTTGGCTTGGTCTCCAAACATGTTGGTAGGGTGGTCTGACAGTCATAGGTATCTCTTAATTGTCAACCAGTGGGACTGGTGGCCACTAAAAGTGTTGCATCCAATAACAACAGCTGTGATATGATGAGATTTTTTTCATAGGGTTACCCGTTTGGGTTCAACTGCGAATACCTATTCACCGATCTTTAAGTCAGGCGCTACTTATCAAATTTATTGAGTTCTAATTTCAAAACATTTTTTAATCAAACCAGCATACCTGTCTATGTACAATTAGGTTCTGAAGGTTATTGCCAGGGTGAAATATTGCCAAAATTTATTGATCTATGTATTTAATACAAATTTTAAACAGTGGTTGAGGTTATATAATTAAATTCCTTTTAATAGCATATAGCTCTTAGATAAGTGGCAATTTGTTGGGCGGCGTTCGGTAGAATAGAATGCCGAATGTATGGGATTTGACGCATGTGACAGTCGTCAACGTATGTCATAAACGTCAAATCCCAAACATGCGTCATTCTATTCCACTAAACGCCGGCCAATAAATTGCCACTTGTCTAGAGGGGCAGGGCCGGTTATGTCGTTTTCGAACTTACTAAAATCGCACGTCATTTTGAGTTATTAGTTGCCGGAGCCATCCACCCCTGGGCCATCTCCGGTTTGGGACCCTCCCAGATATAAGCACCTATCTATTAGTGCCTTCATCATGACTACGTTGTTTTAGAGTAGAATTAAATGCACTAATCTTAGGAACTAATGCTTCGAAATGAATTAAAAAAAAAAGACGGGTTGCATTTCGGGAGTGCCGGCAGAAGTGAAACCTTTTTCTTTTTTCGCTATTTACAGAAAAAAAGATAATAAGAACATACCATACCTATAATATAGCGTCAATCATAAAACCTATCACTAATTTTCTGTCAGAAGAAATTAACGAATTACAAAAAGAAAAAATAATGACAAAAGTAATAAATTACAAAAAGAAAAAATAATCACAAAAAGTGTCAGAAGCCCAGGTTCGAACCCGGTATTATCTGAAACCATAAGCACTTACAGTCGAAGCGCTTACCGCTAAGTTACTAAGCTTCATAGCATACTTAACAAAATAAACAATCTGTTGCTAATGTTGTATGACGTCAGTCGTCCATTACGGTTCAAAGGTCAAGCGATCCTGACGCGAGTTTAACACTTTTTACCCATCCAACGCCGCTAAAGAAGTTTTCACTTCAAAATAGTGTTGAACAGTCTGTTTATTGAGGATATTAAATGACGGGCACATATAGTAATACTTCTATAGACAAGCGACACATAAGTACGTTTGTATAACAGCCCCTCTAGATAAGTAGCAATACGCTGGCCAGCGTTTGATGGAATAAAAAGACGAAAGTATGGGATTAGACATTTATGACATGCGATAACGAATGTCATATACCTACGTCAAATCCCATACATTTTTGGAGGTTATTTGTTCGGGGCCTAGTGTATTACACGAATGTTTATTAGGCCACAATACAGTGTATATATAATACAATATAATTAGGTAAGATCTATGTTAGGGATCACAAACTGATTACAAGATAGGTACCTAAGAACGAGCCGCAGAGAACAATGTTGTTAGCGCGGGAGTCGACGCGAGAGAGAGAGTAGTTGTCGGTGTTGCCACTAGTTTTAGGGTGCGTTCGGAACACCTAATCGGGTGCGTTCAGAACGCCACACATTCGTCATTCTATTCCATTAAACGCCGGCCAACGAATTGCAACTTGTCTAGAGGGGCTGTTCTGTTCAGCCCCTCTAGACAAGTGGCAATTCGCTTGCCAGCGTATTATGGAATAGAATGACGAATGTATTGGATTTGACGTTTGCGACAGTCGTTAACGCATGTCATAAACATCAAAAACCATACATTCACCTTTCTATTCCATCAAACGCTGGCAAGCGAATTGCCACTTGTCTAGAGGGGCTGTTCTGTTCTGCCCCTCTAGACAAGTGGCAATTCGCTTGCCAGCGTATTATGGAATAGAATGACGAATGTATTGGATTTGACGTTTGCGACAGTCGTTAACGCATGTCATAAACATCAAATACCATACATTCACCTTTCTATTCCATCAAACGCTGGCAAGCGAATTGCCACTTGTCTAGAGGGGCTGTTCTGCAGGTTTAAAAAGGCCACTTCATTGATATCATATTAGGATAGAACAGAAACGAATAGATTGATCCAGATTAATCAAAGTATAGAATTGACATAAGTACGTTGACTTCTGTCGTAAACGTCAGCTAGCTCCCCGATCGGCTAGTAATCAAATAATATGAATAAAATAGAGATATAAGTAATCCTTTAAAAGGAAATGTTTAAGAAAAATTCAGCACAGTATGCACTATAAAATTATTTAGTACCCACACACACACATATAGATATAGGTACCCACAACGAATTCCACTTTTACATATTCAATAGTATTGTACCTACCATTATCGCGACTTAGCAAATTGTTGCCATTCCCTTTGCGATGGCCTTAGGCAGTATGGCTGTGAATCTGAACAATGGAAGACAATTCGCCAAGAAAATCCCATGCTTTGTTTAAAAAGATAAATGTTTTCGCTGATAACTTTGTTCTAGTTTAATACAAATATGTAGATGTGTGTGTATGTAATTGATTAATGAATCTACGATGTTGAGAAATTATGTGATCATTGTATCAATCTATTTAATATAGAATCAATTGCTGTTCGTTAGTCTCGCTAAAACTAGAGAACGGCTGAACGGATTAATCTTATCATGGTCTTGAAATTTTCGTGAAGGTCTAGGGAAGGTTTAAGCGGTGAGAAAATACAAGAAATTGCAACTTTTTTTTCATTGATTCTGAGTCGGTACGAAGTTTGCCAAGTCTGTGATATTTTTTAAGCGACTTCAAAAATGTGAGACGTATTCAATGCTATCAGTATGTTTTTGTCAAATGGTTGTTACGGGATAAAAGAGCCAATTATGAACGAAATTTTATTATTCTTGATTTGTTGTATAGAGGACACTTCCAGAGTCGTCCCATTCAAGAAATTCGACTCTACGAGTAATGCTAAGATTCTGGCGAAATTGGGAGAAACCCTGAATTATTTGGTCTGATCGTCAATTTTCACGTAAATTTAAATAAATATTGTTATTTTATCATTTACGTTGCATGTAGATATCGCTTTATTTTCAGAATCCATGGTCACGGAGAGAAAAACAATCGAATCTTCAGGGGTCAGTATCACCAAGTTAAAGTAAAACTAATCCATACAAATAGTTTCATTTAAATTTACATCTTAGTGTTATTTATTTTTAGGTACCATATTCTAAAGGGCTAGTAGCCCTAGCCCAAAGAAAGAAGTCAAGAGTATTGAGTTCAATTAATTTAGATATTTTATTATTATTTTATAGATTCTCTACCAGATCAAAAACGGAAAGTGATTACTGAAGTTATTGCTCTCTCCGGTGACCAGCTCAGATTTCGGAGCAATCAATGTGCGAATTCGACTGATGTGTATGCGGTTTCGTGTTCGGATAGGTAAGGTTATATTAGGCTTTGCAGTTGTGAAATCCTCAATAGCACAGAGTAGTTCCTATGTATTTAGTTTGAACATTATATGTTTTTGTGCTTAAGGAACTTGGAACAACGGACCTTAAGATTTCCTTCAGAAAGAAATTCTTGCGCCAGAGCCCAGAGCAATTGGTTGCCTTGAGGTTCGATGATCTTGGTGGGCCTCATACAATGTATTTGGTTCTTTCTTTTTGTTTTTGCACCCAGTTTGGAAGCTCCCAACTAAAAAGGCCCATCTTAATAATAGATGAGAATTACCACTACACAAGAAAATTTTCAAACCCAACACTCCTAGTCGAGCTGAGTGAACGGGGTGAAGCTTGGTTCACAAAATTGTTAACGACCAACTATTTTACAGCTTTATTGGTAGGTTCCAGAATAATAGACGTAGACAATGAATAGATACATGATACGATTCGATGTACAATGTTTGTGAGAATCACTCACGTTGTAACACTCCATAAAATTCGTAATAGGTACAATCAGTAACAAAAGTTGTAGAATACTAAGTAATATACTTGCAAAAAAAAAAAAAAAGATTTTTCCATTGAAGTGCTAATATAAAATAAGGTGATTTATTTGCTATTAAATAATGTAAAACGGTTGGATAAATTTGGCAAGAGTAGGTATTGTACACTAGTATGAGCACGACTGGGCAATGGCTTTAAGCTTGATGTGACAACTTTGTGTAACCCCAAGCCCGATACTATTTTTTAACCTGGAATAGGTTTCGGTAGCTCAATAGAAAGAGATCAGTGGGCCTACCATGAATATGCTGCGAGTCGTCCATCTCTTTTTCTCACTCGGAAAATGCTCATGGCGTTCTCATTATTTTGGAGAAAGATGTTCGAACTCAAGTTTAAGAAGAATCTTACAGAGGTGGCAGCACGAATATGACGTTCCTGCCGTTGCTCACATCCAAAGTTCACTGTGAACACTTCCCATGGGCTGCGCGCTAATCGCTCATTTAAGTGTTATAATAATAAAACTGCTCTGTTTATTAAAATGTGTTAAATTAATTCTGCTACTGACTGTACTTCAGGTATTACGGATAGCTCCGTTGTTATTTATAACCAATTTAAATGCTTCCTGTACTGGCAGTACCTATATACTTGCGTTTTCATTACGTGATATGCCGTTTTTTTGTCAAACGGATCATACTGTTAATGTGTAACTATTTGCAATTAGAGGTTATATAATCTGTTACGTGATTATCTTTGATTAAATTAATCAATAACGATTTCTGAGTATCTATTGATATGGTAATGGCTACTTTAATGATCATGATACAAAGCACGCAATAACGAATTCAATTCATACCTGCTAACCTAAATATCACCGCCGCTAGCTATAAAAACCAAATCTTGTAAATACTTAAAATTCTGATCAGTCAAAATCAGTCTTCACGATTATCCATATCTCCTTATCCAAATACTTGTTGCGAAGTTGTGAGTTGTTGGTTCAGTCAAAGTCACTTTTCACGATTATCCATATCACCTGTTCTACTCAAGTTCGAACTTCGATGTTTTCTATGAAGCGACTGCCAACTGGCTGCCGACTTCAACAATCCAATCCAATGGTGATATCGAAGTTCTGTAATTTAACCAGGCTATTGGACATTTGTAAGGGGTTCAATTTTCCTGAAGGCAAATAACAGATTTTTGTGTGGCAACTGGAACCGACGACTGAACGTGCTCTCAGGCACAGAGGAGTTCCAATATGTTAAGAATGACTATTATGACTGGTAGCTCAACCTTGCAATGTAATGTACTAACCTATTTATGGTTACCACTTAGCCTAGAGACACTGCAGCATTAGACCTTCCACCACATTGTATCACTTGTTTATTTTTTTAATGACTTGAGAGGTGGCTTGTGGAAAACGGGACAGCAGTGTGAAAAGCTAATTAGGAGCTTGGTCAGCATCGTTAATTTTTTGGCTATAGAGAACTCATAGTGTTAGCGTTGTGGTTTGACTTGTCTTTTTTGAATTCGTATTCGTAATTTTTTTTGGGAAATTCTGATTACAAAGGCGAGATTAGCGTTCAGACGTCACCTCAGGTAGGTACATTGCTATTGTGTTATGTGAGCTTATCTGTGTCTCAGGTTTGTATATGTGTTTCATGCCGAGTTTGATAACGATGTAGGGTTTCCAAAAAGTGACTGTACTGTTGACATTGAGTCTCATGTTAATGAAGTTCACTCGTTGCTGGTGCCTTTATACGATATGATGCTCTCTGTATCTATTCAAGGAACAGCGCGATAAAGTAACGTTTTGGTATGGTAGAAAATGTGGCGACCAAGATAGAGGAAGGGATGCTAAGATAGTTCGGGAAGATAGCCAGGATGTTCGAATGAAGATTGCCGAAAGAAATGTACCTATGTACAGAAGGTTTTTAAAGTGAAAACTTCTTTAGCTACGTTGGATGGGTAAAAAGTGTTAAACTCGCGTCAGGATCACGTGTTATACTCGCGTCAGGATTGACCCCTACCCGACGACTTTTTAGGACGACATGACGTCATACAACATTCCTAGCTACAGAGTGTTTATTTTGCTAGGTACGGTAAGAATCTTCGTAGCTTAGCGGTAAGCGCTTCGACTGTAAGTCCCTATGGTTTCAGATAGTACCGGGTTCGAACCTGGGCTTCTGACACTGTATGTGATTACTTTTTCTTTTTGTAATTATTTTTTCTTTTTGTAATTTATTAATTTCTTCTGACAGAAAATTAGCAGAAAATTAATGATAGGTTCTAGGATATATTATAGGTATGGTAATGGTATGTTTTCTTTATCTTTTTTTATGTATATAACGAAGAAAGAAAGAAAGAAAAAGTTTTCACTTCTGCCGGCACTCCCGGAGTGCAACCCGTCTTTTTTTATGCCACTGAGGTGGCAAACAAGCAAAAGGCCCACCTGATAGCCTATGGATGTGTGTAACACCAGGGGATTCACACTTGTGCTGCAAACCCTGTAAACACAGAGAGTTTCTGTGCCGTCAGCGTAGAAGACAAAGCAGGAATAGCCTTTGGTCTTCCCGCTGACAGCACAAAAACTCTCTAGTGAGCTCTGACTACCATACCGCCGGGAACACAATACAACACCTACCTAGACACTTTATCTTCCCATAAGATCGAGGACGTTTTACGGTAAGACCTGGCCCACGATTCTGCTAAAGCCAAATCAATTCTCATACCACAGACACTGCAATAAATAACATTAAATTTGAGACTATAACACCATAATCTTGAGGTCCAAAATTAAATGAAGAGTGTCACATTTCACTGTTTCATTCACTCTACAAAAAGCCATTTAATATTAGACTTTAAGTTCATGATGTTAAAGTTTAAAATTAAATGAGTAATTTTTGCAGTGTTTGTGGTATGACAATGGTTTTACTTTAGTAGAATCGAGGCCCTGGTCACCTGATACCCGTAACTAGCAGGCATATATGAAAATATTACAGAAAGTAGAAGCGAAAGGCGTAAGCCGGGATCAATAACAATTAAGTACAAGGATGTTTTATCTGCCTATGGCTTATGGCGACCCTTGGTGACTATATACATAATGTCTGCAATACAACATTAATGGGAAGCGCGTCGCAGTTATCTACCGGCTGTATATCACAATGATATGAGGATATCCAACTTAATTCGCAACGCTATTGGGTATTAACTGACATTCACCTTGGTGTCAATTGAAACGGTCTGGTCACTGTTGAACACTGTTAAACATTACTTTACTACTTTGTGTGGTCTAATTAGTCAAATTTGTAAGAGATTGGCGGAGTTAACAGAACCCCAACAAGATCTACAAGACCAAGTCAACCTTAATTTACAAGCCAGACCTGCCCCTCTCGACAAGTGGCATATCGTTGGTAGAATGGAATGACGAATGTATGGGATTTGACGTTTTACGACTGTCACATACGTCAAATCCCATACATGCGGCATTCTTTTGTATCAAATGCCGGCCAACGAAATACCACTTGTCTAGAAGGGCTGGTTATTGACGGTCGGCTTTCCTCACCAGTTTTTGAGATCAGATGGCAGTCGCTCTCATAAAGGCTGCATAAGATAGGACACGACGGTATTTCCGTCGAATTGAGCAGTCTGACTGGGGAAGTACCTCCGCCCTACAGAAAACCGCGGCCATAATGACCTCGTGTTGTATTCCCGGTGAGTAGGGTACACTGAGAAAAAAAAAGGCCAACAAAGCGACAATAAAAACTTTGTTAAGATTTTATTGTGATAGCATTAAAGTACTTTGCTACTTCAACGAGCTGTGCATAGCGGAACCAACAATCTTTTTATTGTTGATTTTTTATTGTGCGTCGAGATAGGCCCTAAGCAACGTTGCTAGCGTAGCTAAACGAGAGTAAGTACAGAGACAATGTGCATTGATTTTATAGCAAAGGACTTTGTCACGCTAACAAAGGTACTTTGTTATAGAAACAAAATGAGCATTGTAGATGCATCAATTTGTACATTGTTAGACCTACAGATATTGTTCAGTCAACAAAATTTGCAGTTTTGAAACACTTTGTTGACTTAACAATGTATTATTTAACAATAAAAACTTTGTTAATCCAACTATTTACTATGAACGGCTCCCCAGCGTTAAAGTTTTTTTGTTGGCGCAACAATATTTTTTTCTCAGTGTAGCCAGAGCTCACTGGAGAGTATTTGTGCTGTCAGTGGGAAAACCAAAGGCTGTTCCTGCTTTGTCTTCTACACTGACGGCACAGAAACTCTCTGTGTTTACAGGGTCGTCATCGCGAGTGTGACTCCCGTGGTGTTGCACACGTCTATAGGCCACGGCAGTCACTTTCCATCAGGTGGACTGTGTGCTTGTCTGCAACCTCAGTGGTAGGAATACAAAGAAATTAAAAAATTACCAAACTAAAAATGAGGAGGAAGGGTAAGTGGACTTCAGGCTCCGAGGTAAACGCCTGAGATGCTACCTGGTACATAACTTAGATGGCTAGATGAAGTTTGGAGACACGAGTACCTATCCATTTTCGATTTTTCACCTGAATTTCAATCCTGGTTACATTTAAAACATGCGATTCTGGCTCTTATGGTACCATCTGCCGTCTCATTTCGTCCAACCTCGATAGGAGAGCTTGCGCTCAAGCCTCGTTCCTCCCCAATGATTCTTGGTAAGGCCTCATACACTCACGAGTTTTCTTACTGACGAGGTTAAATAGCACTTAATGTGGTACTCGTGCTAAAGGTGGCAAGTTGTCAAAAGGATGTATTTTACACAAACATCCTAAAAACTATCCAGATGCGAAGAAAATCCGGCTTTTTTCAAGGTACAATGATTTTTGTTAACATTCGGCAGTCACGAAGTGGTTTTTGTTTATTGATGTCATATTTAATTGGCGTGTGAAGTTAAAAAAAACTATAGATCTGATACAATCGTACGGTTACGTAAAATACCTAAAATGGATGTGTGTTTCCGTACTTACAATAGGTATTTGTTGGAAGGAATTTCAGAATTTTACTTCAGTACTGCAGGAAATACTACTTATCAAATTCTGTAGTATTTAGCTATAATATGTGTCTAGCACTAAAATATTTACAAAGCTATTTGATATTGGAATTCATGATGTATCAATCATCATTCATCATTACTATTACTATATCATCATGATTATCGCTGTTTGTATCCAGAATTTGTATTCTTGTTATTGATTTGACTTAAATTGGCTTTTACGGGAACGACCTGACTTCAAATCTGAGATCTTAGACTCGTTTGTGTGCCCTACCGCAACGGTATACAACCTGCTTCTGTCCTTACACACTTCACAACCTTCCCCTACTGTCAAAGCAATAATTTATATATTTAATACAAATCAAAGTAATCATTGAATTCAATTTTATTGCTACTGCTTACCTTGATCCGTCTATAATGGCACTAGGACATATCGATTATAACATCATAAGTCTGATAAGTTAAGGCAGTAATTATAATATAATTATATTCTACTGCTTATGTTCGCCATCGAAAAGGTCGTGAGATCATTTATATTATGTTTTCGTTAACCTTCCTATACACGTCTCAATTATTGTTACAAGTATATCCACGCACGGTATTTGAGACCTGGGTCTATGGAACCCACGAAGACCTTCGATTTCCAAACTCTGCTTACCTGCTAGCCTTTATACATGTTAATTGATGGACGAGACTCTGACTCGGCTTACTTCTCTCAGGATTCTTGAAATAAATTCAGCACCTCACAAGAAATGATCTACGGTTTAATTTCTCTCTACCTACCAACAAACTCGCTATCCCCCTTTAAGCGAAGATTTAAAAAGTAGATATCTGTAGCTATATTAGCATTTTTAAAAGTGACCCTGAACCTTCGTCTTTAGCTTAACATCAGGTGAGTTGAATTCATGATTAAGCACTGGTTTTGCATATCTTCTCGGGCTTCATCAGGAATGTCGAACTCGAATCAATTAATATTGCCCGGTGTTCCGTTACCTCGGCATGTGCGGAGGGGAGACTGATGGACCCCAGAAATTGACTGGCCTACACAAAATGAAAGAAAAGAGGGTTTACCGTTGTCGCTCGTTGGTCTGATAGACCAATGCGAGGTTATCCAACGGTTAAATTGGAACCGCTCCTACTTCGTTTATTTCTATTGATATTATGTATTTTGAATCGTAATGTGCAATTTGCTAAATCGCTTTTATCATAAATGGGCTGTAAATAGCAATATCTATATTATAAATAACATGAATTGAATTATTGCTTGTAAGTTATCATTATCACGAAGATGAAGATGATGATTGAGATGAAGATGAAGACGAAGATCATGATTTATCCAAAGGTTCACCTTGGGATTAGGAGTCCGCTTTCCATTTTATGTTTGTTTATCTTGACTGTTAATTGAGTGCACAAGCACGAGAAATCCTGTGCCAAAACAACAAGACTTCGGGCTACAAAGTAATGAATGCGGTCTTGCTCGAGAATGGCTGTATAGTCCTGGTCTCGGCGGAGGTTTCTAAATTAATCGTTCTAATGCCCCGGTTAGCGTGATATCGCTAATCTTCGTTCAAAATTAGAAGAGTGCCAGCAGCGTAACGGTCATCATTTGATAACATTATCTTTCCAAAATATTTTTCCACTTGGTACAAATCAACAATAAAAAAAAAGTTGATCCCTAGTACTTTTTGTTTTGTTCAAATAAAAAGTACTCGCTACCCTTGGACACCTTGTATGATTGTTGAATGCTATCTATAATGCTCTTTTTATATGCAAATAACCACAAATCTTTATCTCCTCAAGTAATGGTTGTAAACTAACCTTGATGAGGTTAACAAAATTATGCTTACTTACTTTAACAACACTGCAGGTACACAATAACATCTGGGCACTTTATTTCAATTGAATAATGGATGTTGTTGACAGAGAATATATCTCTTCATTCTTTTATTAACATGATTACATATCTAGCCTTCAGCATTTCATTACTGCATTATTACTCGTTTTATAGAGTTCCGTGCTATATTTACATACACTTCGAAAGGTGAATTTACAAGGGGCGTGGGGAGTAGAAACAGACGTCAACGTATGTCAATCTACAAACGTATTGTCACTATAGAGGGGCAGATTGCATAGATGAATCATGGAATGAGAGTCGTCCGCGACTGTTGTTATTGATTGATTCATAACGACGATGTAGGTACACTAAAATTAGGGCTTAAATAATTTATTTTCTCATAAGAATATAATAGTTAATTTGAAATAAGATACATAGTTATAATTTTTTTTTACGCGCGGGAAATCCCAACGTATACCCGCCCCCCACCCCTCTGGAGCCGGAGAGGGGGTTATGTCGGAGTCGAACCGACTAAACCGCACGCCGTCTGTGGGTGTCGTTGTGCTAGGCCCAAGGTGAGGTTGCCTCGCGACATATCCCTCGGCATAGTAATGATTGCTTACAATAATAATATACACCTCGGTGCTCTAGACACCACCGTGTGCAAACATATTTCCTGAGTTTCCTTTTCCTTACATGCCTTCACATCATTTGGCAATCGGTTGTACAGTTGAAGAGCACCTCCTCAAAGAATATAATTTCTTTTTCCGTAGTTAGTGTAAGTAAGTCCTAGTGCATATGCTCACGTCCATTTACCTCTGGAGTAGACACAACAGCCGTTCATTTGCTTCCATCGTCAGTTATGTACTTAACGATCTACCTCTACAGACCGCTGGTTATAAATGCTTTGCACATATACAAATATTTGCACTGGGCGGGAATCGAATCCACGACCTCTCAATTAGCAGGCAACTACTCGACGGGTAAGCCACAGAGGCTGCTTTAGTCATAGGCAGTAAATATACATCGAATCTTTCAACGAAAAAAACACAAGTAGGTAAGGTAATAAATAAAAAACAAGTATCTTGCTTAAAAACATTTAATAACTTAATTACATACCTACAATTTTATTGTAGTTATTTAATTCACAATGCTTTTCTGTTACTAATGAAGTATTTTTAACAATGTAAATTTTAATCCCAATAACTAATTCTTCACAAAAGCAAGAAAAGATATATTTTGCTTTTTTCCTGTTGCCTTCTCCAGGCATAATCTAGGGAAAAATTACTTTTCTGTGTAATTCACAACTTATTATAGTGTGACGCGTCTAATGTAATGATAAGCTTAGTGATTGAAAGGCCCCGGGTTCGAATACTGGCCATTATACTACCGGCGTGAACCCAATCCTAGCACAAGCAATTTTGCTTAGTTGGAGGGGTTAGAGGGAATGTTAGTAATTTCGATAGCTAATATTCTTAAAAAAAACTTACAAATAGTCCGCGGGAATCTGAAAGAACTAGACTCATTGTTATCAGCTCTCATACTATACTCGTCTCTTATTGATGAAGTAATTGAGCAGATATGCAGAATAAGAAGTTCCCCACTGCTTATTCTGCATATCTGCTCAATTACTTCAAATTGAGGTCTTCGGGCCCAATACAATTTCACTTGTCAACTGTCTGCCTGTTTAATTACCTATCGAAAAACGGACGAACTCTCTCGTTATCATTCCTGAATCACCCAAAAACCAGAACACAATTTTTGTTCTAACTATCCAGCAGTCTCTTCTTGTAAATGTTTTATAAGATGCTTGATTGATGTTTTTCCTTATTAGTACAAAAACCATCTTAAGATTATTATATTTCTTTGAAAATTTTGGATTTCAGCCGTTATTCTCAGATCCTATGAAGGTATAGAAAAAAAGGTTACAATGGCACATTAAGAACTCACAAGCTTTCAATAGCCTAATGGTATTAAGGTTTGACGTCCAAAAATCTAACTTATAGACCGTCAATCAAAGGCTAAAACCAAAAGTCAAACTGTTACACAGACTGATGGGACGAAACAACATGCCAGTAGCATCATCATCACTGACTAGATCCGTTCCACGGATCACTAGATCCGGTGAAGTGAAACGTGAAACCCTAGGGGGGAAGCCCGCATTAAAAGGAAGGAAATTTGGTAGGTTTTAATATCACCAAAATCGGCAAAAGTCGCAATTTTTTATGAATGAAAATGTCACGGCCTTTGTAATATCGAGTCGTGTAAAAGTACCAAATAAAGCCTACAATCTAGGTGATGCAGCAATTATGGTATCACAAGTCATGGCTAAGAAAATTTGCATATAGTTGTGTAAACCAACAAAATTTGGTAGGAAAACTTTTGAAATCGATGTGTGTAGCATTGAATTAGGAGGATTTGAATTAGTTTATTTCAAGAAATTGCGCTTACGCCTTAGGTGATTAGATCCTACGCTAGTTTCTAAATCGTTTGAAAACGATAGACTCACAGTAAATAGTTTTAGACACAATCTTATTTAATCCATAACATAGATACAGTATGGTGTGCAGTTTGTACTGGACAAGCTCTTTGAAACAATAATATAATATTATAGCAGTTCATGAGTGAGGCGGGAATTTTTTAATTAGTTATATGTAAACGGATATTGAAACCTACTGAAAGTCATAGTTCGTTGCATTGGTCAAATCATCTTATTTCGATAGCACTTGTATTTTGTTCCGAACAGGCTGTCTAGTGATACACCTACATAGGAGTCAATGGTGAAATTGCATAAGAATATTGACGAGACACAAACTAGATATTTCGTGTTTCGTAAGGTTTAGAGCCGTGACTATAAATTTTTGTGAATATGTCATATTGGTATTGTCGATAGATGTACGAATGTCACACATTGATGTAAAACCAATTTTAGCAGATTGTATTAATCATTATGTGTTATTTTAGACCATTTACCTTAATCTTAATTCATACAGTAGTGAGTATTAAAGTTATTAAGAATCAATTCAGTTTTATATGTGTTATGGACCAAGTGATTAATGCGAGCATTATGAATAATGCCTGGGCATTATACATCTTGCCTAGCTATATTGGATGAAGTGATTGATTACTATCAAAAAGTCATTATTTATCACATTGCCTGGTCATTATTATAATTCTTCTTGACAATTAGCAATTTGCAAAATTTGACGCGGTGCGTTTAAACTCATAATGACCGGGCATTATGTATAATGCCCAACTTATCATTTGTTCCATAACATATGGTTTTGAAACGCTGCTTTGGGAAAACCGAAATTATTATAAGGTGTCTAATTACCATATTATTTAATTCTTAATTTGATTTTAATTCATTGACGTCATGATACAATGTCTGCACTGTGGAAATTGAGATCCTTTTATTGCTTTTGGTTGGTATATTGCAAGCCTGCACCAGTACTTTGTCTGTTGTTCAGTACACAGGTTTCCAACCTTTAATAGACTACAGACCCCCTTTGTAACTGTGAAGCCAAGGTCACGGGAAGATTATGGATCCTGAAAAGCTACCGAAACGTCGGGTTAAATAAATCGCAATAGAATTCTTCCTTTAGAATAGTTTTAATTCAACGTGTAACATTCGCGTAAACTTTCGACAATATCATGTGAAACAATAAATGCCAGACAATACAAATACGCAAAGCTGAAGCACTCGCAATGGGGAACTGCACAAGGGTAAAGGTACACGATTAAATTTATGGAAAATAATATTTAAAAAAACATTTAGAAAAAGAAACAAAAAATGAGAAGCTTGAGATTGGCGGAGTTCTAACTACTTCTTAATAACATCAGTCGCAAATCATCTTGCCTATCGATCTGCGAGCCTACCACGACCCGCATAAGAGGTGAAGCTACTCCCGTGCATACACCTTTGTATAGCTCCCTCTTAGCTCAATACCTTATGCGTATCGGGATAGGCTCGCAGGTTTATTCCTTTTCACAGGAAGTAAATTAAATACTGCACTACATCCACGCTTAGCTAAATTTTATGAAGGAAAGGCAATTGTGAATTACTGTACTATTTCCTGCAATTTAGGGTAGAGAGCGGATAACGATTTGCGAAAAAAAGCTTCTGGTATCCCTTTATCTCCTTGACTGTCATAAGGCCCATTTGCCTTCGGTACAAAGCTTTAGCGCTCATTAAGGGTACTGACATACAGGTGAAGTTGGCCAAGGCCTCAACGATCACTAAACTCACTCAATTTCAGTTGGAATCGTAATTAATCACGAATACAAAATATAGTTCTACTCATTACAGAAATTATGTGTGAAGAATCTGTTACTTTTACATAGTTGAGCTTTAGTGCTCTACTCTGACTAAGGCTGCATTTCACAACGATAACAACTGCAACTGACTTAACTGCGTCACTAGCTCCTCAAGGGTTTTCTTTAACTAAAACATGAGAACTTAGTTTATTTGAACAGATTTCTACTGATGAAATCCAGCCTTAGCCGCTGTTTTGAGCCAAGTAATAGTGTTTGGATGTTTCTAAACAAAAAGACTTAACCATCTATACAGTAGACAAAAGAGACACGATTGCATCTTTACATAAAAGTGTATATGAATAGTGGGACCGTATCTCCTTTGTTGTCTGTACATATCTTTATACTAAACCTATCAGATATATATATTTATTAGTTGCCTAAGAGCATAAAGACCATAATAAAAGTTTATATGCCTTTGCACTGACGCAATGAAAACCTTTAGGAGAAGGTACAAGGTATATCTGCCGAAGAATAAACAAAAATTTCGTAAATACGCGTTAACAGCGTGCAAAAAACACCGATAAAATCATTGTGTCAAATTACTTTGACTTGCAACCAATACGATTTAAAATTCATACAAAAAGCGCATTTACGAAATAATAAACATTCTTATATCATGTGATAGTGAATTCTTATTGCTGATGAAAACGATTCTGAATCCTTAAATATTTTTTTGGTATTACTGAACGAGTATGCACAAAAATTAATGAACGCATTTTAATGCGGTTGTGTTGGACAGATGACTAAAATTGAAAATAATCAACATCCACGCTGGCGGATGAATTAGTTCTATCATAAATTAATTTAAATCATGTTGTTAGGCTAAAGTAAAATTTACATAAAAAACTCGTATTTTGTGCATTGATATACTTCATTGAGCACGGTTTGGGATTCCCTGCATTATAATTAAAAATCACTGTTATCACTATAACATCTTACAATTATCACACAACAGACGGTTCACCATACACGCCAGCAAACAAAATTAAATTACAACTTCTCTGCAAGATTAGGAATACAAATTCCTTATTTGCCTCAAAACGTTGTGCTAATATTCTGTCTTCTAGACCTACTACTGTTGCTGATGCTGCCACGGTTCCTTCTTCGTTTACTTCTATTTCAACGTTTTGAATAGAAGAAGATACAAACAGTGGATTATCAGCTAAACCTGGTAATTTTGCCTTTTCTTGATCGAAAATTGACAGTATACCTGAATAACGCAGAGGGGTAATCAAATCTACTTTTGTAGACAGTTCGAATCGTGGTATGTAAGTGTCAATTGCCGGTAAATTTCCTTCTGTTCTGAAATCTGTTATCCAATTCTGTGATTTTGTTGCCAAATTGTTGAGTAAAGTTTTTACCGATATACCTTCATAAGGCAACAAAATCATCATTGAAAATTCTTCATTGTCTCCATAAGTCATTTCAAGTACCTGAGCTCCTATTTCATCCAAGTCCCCAGTATAATGTGGTGCTTTATGATACATCATGTTAACAGATCCAATAGTCTTTCCTTGGGAGTTGTAAAAAGGTTCCACTTTTGTGTGTGTTGGATCGAAGGGATGCGTCCAGTTTGCTTTGAAGTACAGAGCATCGACGAGTACCAATCGCAGGTTTTCCAAGTCTGCTGGAGACACGGCGTTTAGTATCCTACCATCGGTAGCATAACATATGTGTACGTTAATATCATGGGCTAATTCGGTTGTGTTACTGGTTTCTGATGCATAAATTGACATACCATACAACAATGCCGCCTCACAGAACTCATCGTGAACTTTAGTGTTACATTCAGTGAACATATAAGACTGTCCTTTTATAATTACATCTTTATTTTCCGAATTAAGAAGACTTTTGGCAGCTGTATGAAGGCACTGTGTATTCCTCAGATCTTTTGGCAAATGTAAAGCTGTCACCAATTCAGCGAACGTATCGCCTGAAGACCCTTCCGCGAGAAGTGCGAAAATACTCCAAATAGACACTGGAGATATGGCAATATTTTTGTTGCCATAATTTTCTTCGTGTGCGTGAATATTTTCTAACAGTTGTAACGTAAATTGATTCACAGGTGTAAAGTCTATAGAAGGAGGAGACCGCGCCACCACGGTGCTTATCAAGCAGAGTACCAAAAAGGCAAACATTATGCCGCGAACTTTAACGCAACAGTGACCGCGGTTCTCACGTGCGGTCGGCACAATGTATATAATTTTACTGGTTTAGTAATGCGAGTGTTTAGGTATATAACTGAGAGATGTTGCTGATAAAACGTGTGCACGTATTTTAGTGCAATATGCCTATAGATTACCAATTAAGGAAACAGAAGCTGCATAGATACACAGAGCGGTTAATAATACTATGCATAAAAGAATTAGTCATTTGTATTTATAAATTTCAATTTAACGTTGTTAAGTAGGGTCCTAAAACGCGTCCTTGGGAACTCCAAATAATATTTATTCGAAGTTGGCATGATTAGTTGAGGGTTTCATTCAAATGTGCTTTTGTTTATATAATTGTCAAATTGCGTGCCAGAAAGAAGGTCAAGGTTAGTTGAACCTATAGATGCGTGGGTGAAAGAACATACTTATTTAAGATCATCACCAATATTGAAGGTCGTATCGTTAGTATCTTTTAAATAATTGTAAACCCTATTTATTTGGTATTTCAAAGATACTCGTAGATCGAAAATGTACGAATCTCGAGTATCGAAAATGTCGGAAATGTACTTAAGAAATTGATCATCGTTCCAAATCATAACCTGGCCAAATCTGCTTAACCTATCAACAAATTTACGTTTTGGCCGTATTCTCGCAAACTGCTCTTCATGGTCAAGACATTCGCTGTCTGATGCTTAAAACCGTTTGATCTATTAACACAGCTTACGCAATATTGTTCGCGTCCGTCCGTCATATTACCATGATGACATTTGAACTATAGCCATTTATAAATCAATACATGTCATCTGTCGTAATATTACGATCTTTAATCAATTAGGTGAAACACCAAATTGAGAAGAGACGAGTACGTCCCCTTCACCGTACTTGTTCAATATCGCGTCGTGCAACGGTAGCTTGTCTCTTACATTGATATATATTGGTCTTGTGATTTGGAGTCTAGCATTGGCTCTCCTAGTCTTTCTCTCGATTTGGCAATGACAGACATTGCTAATGGACCCGTTCATTGAAGTTTTACGGGTGCGTCGCCTAGTTGAGAATCAAACATCGAGTATAAGTATTTTCTCTTCTATGGCGTGGTATGGCATCTCCAGCTGAGGGGTAGTAGCTGTAGACTACATGTGGGTCTCTCTGGTACCGGATGGGCATATCCAGTAAACTCTATGGCGCACTATACTCTGCGCCTTATCATGGGGCCTGAACTGAGCAAAAGCCAGCATCAGAGCCGTGTCTAGCTCAGCTAGCAGCGAAGACCGAATACTTGGCGTTAAACTCAACAGATCCCATACCCATCCGCATAGGCGATGTCTTGAACAAGCGCGCGGATCAAGTTAAGGACCTGGGATCTTTCCTTCCCGTGACTGGTGACATCGGCTACGTCTTCAAGGCACGTATTGCGGTAATGACTGTCGTCACATGCGATCCTAAAATGCCAGTCAGGTTGAGGGATAGGTCTATAAGACGATCATTAGGTCTGTCCTTTTACACGGCTGTGAGGCGTAGCCGCCGTTGCAACGGCACAAGCAGAAGCTGCGTGTCACAGAGAGGAAAATGCTGCGGTGATCGAGGAAGTAGATTTTCCTATTTTCGCCATTTCACGGAATCATTGGTTTCTACAACGTGAAACTGAACACGTCCTTGTCATAATTTGCTCCTAGTTCCCAACTAAGCAACGCGATGGACCCGGCACCCGCACGGAGAATCCATGGATTGCTAATTGATTGAATATCGGTCTCTTTCTTGAAACGTACTACTTATATATTTTAAAGCTTTTTCCTAAAAATACTATATTTGAACCAAAAACTGTTAGCAAACTTACTTAAGCCATTCGGTTGAGAAGTTAATGTGAAAGCGGAACATACAACATAATATCTGGGAGCACCGTAGTGCCCCCGCCAAGACGAGCCAAGCGAAGCACAAGGGCACTACCTACGTTTTCTCGAAACGCATCGTCATTTTTTTGAACTCTCATAATTTTACTTTGGATGATGCTAAATATTTAAAATTTTCAATATAGAATGCCAGCGGTACAATCATTAAATATACAAATTTTGAATATCGTAGCTATTAGACTTTAGATGTTATTAATGTCTCAAAACCCTTAATTTCGTCACTGACTCATCACTCACTGAATATCAAAATTGTTAGGGTACTTCCTGAAGTCCTAGAAAGCTGAAATTTAGTATGTAAGCTAATATTACTATAAAGACAACAACAAAATTAAAAAACCTAACCTAACCTATCCCCTGGGAATAGGAGGTGGAAGCAGGAAAAATAGTACCTCCTACGGTGGAAGTTTGTATATGACACTTGCACTACATTTTGTGCAATATAAATGAAAATTAACTGAAATAATTCTGATAAGAAATAATAAATACGTACGTCATAATTTTTAACCAACTTACAAAAATATACGAAATCCCACCAAAAACATTTGCTAGTAAAATATTGCCAAGACGAGTCTATGTAGGTTACCCTGTGAAGAAATTATCAGATCTCGTATAAAACCAAGCTCTAAAGACACAGTACAGAGCAGCAGTGCAAGACTGCTGACTAAACCTACAAGCTCTGTACTACAACTTACTAAAAATATATGAAAATGTGGTCAGATCTCATGTATAGCCAAGATTTTTTTTGACAAATTCAACATTTTAGTCAAAATGCGTGGCTTGGTTGCTTTGATACCGTTACGAAGAATTCATAGGCATTCGTTTATTGGGTGTGAAACAAAACGGCCAAGCCACACCTTTCGACTTAAATGTAGAATTTGTGAAGGTAGGCCTGGTTAAGTTAGGGCGCATAGATCAAAAATCTTGGCTATACATGAGATCTGACCACATTTTCATATATTTTGAGTAAGGTGTAGTATAGAGCTTGTAGGTTTAGCGCGTGCAGTCTTTAGAGTTTGGCTTTATACGAGATCTGATAATTATTTCACAGGGTAACCTACATAGACTCGTCTTGACAACATTTTACATGAAAATGTTTTTGGTGGGCTTAGTTATAAGATGTCTGTTACTGCATCGTGGCGAAACGATTTCGATTTCTTAAGGTCAGCCGGGGCGTGAGGGATATGCCAGAGACCAGGGCACCTGCTAGTCGGTGCGCCAGCTAATTAACTGCTAAACAGTACCAAATTTTTTTGGCTCACGTTTTATTCTAGCAGATTATAATGAGATATGTGCATGAGATCATTTGATAACGAGTTTTGTTTTTTATTTAAAAGATATTCCGTACGTAATTACAAAAAATATTAATTAAAAATTCTGTAGTTAACTAATTTATTTTCGTTTTTTTTTCAAGCAAAAATCAGCAGCCGAAAAAAGTGAGTTGCTGACGGTTGTCCGATAGTTAGCAGTGGGACGTATCCTTTTACACACACTTGAACAAATGTCGATCGTCATCCGAGCGCCAAACCTGGCTGTTTTCTAAGCTTATGTACATTTCGAAGTCAGGGGCCCGCACTCCTGCTCTTAAATCCCATGGCTTGGTCGGGTGGGCTACGAGAGCGACTGATGTCTAAACCCCCAATCTTCATAAAAATCATGCGTACAAATCGTCCACTCGACCGCCGTGAAATGTAAATTATATTTTTATACGGCAACAAAAATTTTACTGTGCGAAATTGAATTGAATTTGAGAGGTTTTTCCAAACAGTAATATGATATGAATAAAAACCAAATCGAATTCATAAATCAATTTACACATTTTGTTATACAGCGCAACACAAAAGTGACGTTCCGTAAAACACATACGAAATCTTACATTCGTGAGAAAAATGTACCATTCTCTGATAAATGTAAGATTTCGTGTGTGTGTTTGTGATATTGTCCCATTTGTCCAGGGAAATGCATGGCTGTACACCATGATTTTTCTTTGGAAACCCCCTTGAGCTTTACCTCGCCGGAGACAACTATGAAACGCCATACTGTATGTCATCACGTCAGCTTCTATGCCCAGCAGTGAAATCCCGTCGGCTTCTTTTTGCAGAAAAATCGGTAGTTAGGTACAAACATATGGATAGATTAGTACCTGAAAAATTATATCGATTTCCTTTTCACCTGCAACCATTTTCAAATTTTTCACCCTTCGCCAGATGACTAGAGAATCTTGAATGCTCTAGAGAGGATATCCCAGAAAATCCGACAAGTCTAGGCTACGAACATTCGTATCTTCGACGTGTTGTTTGGGATCAGAATCTCCCCTTCAATTAAGAGAGGCCCGCTTCTGCTATAGCGACGGTTAACCCCAGGATCATATATTTTGCTTTGTAGTGAATTCTGTACGATGAGTATTTACGATTTAGGTCATCATATTGACTGATAATTGATATTAGGCAGTACCTGTATGTAATTACATTTATTAATGATGCATATCTTTTAGAAATGTCGATTCATTGATCATTCAGCGGGCAATATTGTTTGACTGAAGTTAATTGTCATGTGAGTCACTGCAAAAAAAAATCTAGTGTTAGTCATTAATAAATATATTTATAAATTAATGAATCAACTGGTGACTCCCGCTCCGGAACGTTCCTGATGCAAAGGCTAGCCATCGCAATCCAGCGTGGCAACGCGGCGAGTGTGATGGGTACTTTTGCGCCGGACACGGTCAGGGGCGGGTTATTTGATTATTTATTAATTTATTGACTAAATTGTATTTTGTATTATGTATAGTGACCTAATGTAATTTCTAAATAATGGTAATGAATATGAATAAATTTGTTTATTGATTTATTCATATTGTATGGGGTTTCACTATAATTTACGGAGCTCAAGTCAAGTGAATTATTTGTTAGTTCTTGATTCTTGATATTTATAATTTGACAAAGCAAATGTTTGTAAATAGACCAAAGCAAAAATCCCGCTGAGTTTCTTGCCGGAGTCTTCTCAGGATGAGGCCGCTTTTCGAACCGGTGGTCCATTTGCCAAACTAGTCTGGATTGTTTTTCTTTTTACTTTGAGTTTTGTAAGTGCTGTTTTAATGGTCTATACAGAATAAATGATTTTTGACTTTGCCTTTGACATTGCTAAAATTTTATAGGAGATCCAAGTTCCGCTGTGAATGTTGATATTTTTCGATTTAAATTGACTAATAAAACGGTCTCTGTCTCCAAGTAATATTACAAAGTTACACTCCATGATTTGTAATATTATAACTAATTAATGTAAACGACCTATTGTTTCAACAGGACATAATTATATTTTTATTGGCCATTAAACTAGACGACCCCCGCCCCCCCTCTAATGAAAAATGGTTAATTCTGCCTACTTAAGTTAAGTGGGTTAATTGCGTAAGGTTAATTGTATGTAGAACGAATGAATGGGTTATCATTGCAGGATAAAGAGTGTGTGCATTGGAAGTGTGTTTTACGCAACACCACTTTTTTGGAAATTGGTTAACATTAATTCATGTGTGTTTCAGAGGAACCTTACTCACGGTATTGATCTTACATCTGTGCGTCCAATTTATTTTGAAGCCTTTTGGTTGAAAGCCTACAAAATAACAACACACACAACAACAACATACACAGTTTTTCTGAAATCAATTAACACAGCTTATACTGTTGATTGATGGCACTTTGGAACTTGCTACATATCTTCAATGAAAACACTTGTACTATTCCATATTATTTATTAAATTCCTGACCGGTTTCGCCTTACGCCTTACGCCTTACGGCCGGCAGGAATTTAATAAATAATGTGGAATAGTACAAGTGTTTTCATTGAAGAAATTAACACAGCATTAGCAAACATGTATGATTGACCTAAAACTAAATCTAATTCGATGTCATTTATAACAATAAAATTCACTTTTACTACAATGTTCGCTACAATCACGTTCACTTTGACTTACCGCAGATAGTTGCATTGATGTGCGTCAATGATGATGACGGATTAATTTGTAGGTTCAATTTTCAATTTTAGCTAGATCTTTTGTCTTATAACCATAATATGTGTATAAAATGACAAATAGATTTCACGAATTAGAGTTAGTTGTTTTTCATGTCTTATTTATTTACCTACCTATTGAAAAATCTCACAAAATATATGTATTTTTTTACAAACACGGAGGTGCTTGTTCAATAAAATTTTTAAACAATTTTTTTCTTATGTTTCTTACATTTTTAGGTACAGATCCCTTTGATTATAAATTCTGTGGTTCTGTTTGTTTGTTGGATTCATTACATAAATAAAAAAAGCACTCAAGCTTTAACAGGTTTTTAGATAATCTCTCACAGGAATATAAGGCGTGACTACGATTCATTACGCAGAGGTGCCGATTCCGTGGCTCATAAATTGAGACCTTTCAATCGATTCTTCTTCATCCAACCATGTTCCGGGTGAAATTAAGATGTGAATATAATAGATTATATGGTACGGATAAGGCAGTGGCAGAATGTGGCATTGTTTTCAATTTTGTTGCAATACGCATAATTTCAATCGCATCCCTACCTTGCCCGTTTCATAGTCGCAAAGTATTATTTCTGTATAATTGAAGATTTTGCGTTAATTGTGAATTAAAAGATTGCGCTTTGGAGATTTAGATTCACTCTCCTGCTTTTCATTGCCAATTTGGGCGATTCACAATCTGCCGTCCGACCGCCCAATCCATTGAAGAAAACCTGCACCAGAATTTCGTACGAGCAACAAGTTTGGTGGAGTCCCAAACACTGAGACTTGAAATAGACAGTATTGTCATCATATAATCCTAGCGTTTATCCCAATCGCTTCCGAAGTTTTCAACTCATAGTCTGAGGTCCACATTCTCTAGTCTAACTGCGGGTTTGGCTGAACATTGATATTTTATTTTGGTACTCGTGACATAACTATATCGTTTTGACAGGACTAAAATTTTTGGCAAACATTTAGTTTAGTTTAAAGAGTTTTCCAACTGAAGAATTGGCACCAATTACCAATCTCCCAACTGGTTTTACCATGGATTTTTGACGTAACAATTATTGAAATAAATCTTTTATTAACCAAATCTTTATCATCAATATGGCTGCCGAAAAGCACCAGACATTTATGAATTTTTATAAAAGGTTTTTGTCGATTTTGTCAGAACTTTCACCAGCAGATAGGTAATATTAAAAGGTGTAATATAGACACCATTTCAGGATGCCGTGAAAAAATAATCAAACCTATAACTTTTCGATCGTTAGGCTGATTCCTTATTATAAACTTATTGCTAAACTTCGCCCGTAACAATTTTCACACAGTGAAATCGCTTGATTCAACTACCACAGTTATATTTGTCTATATTGTATGGTCACACAATAAAATGGACTTGACCTTGAAGGTGTTTATTGTTCTTTGTGGTGATGCGAGTAGGTACCTACGTGAGAAAATATATTTTTTAATTTCTTTGGATTTTTGGCAGTGTCATAATCATAAGTTGTCTTTCAAGAGCTTTTATTTGAATTGCAATAGGTAACAGGCCAGTAAGATTGGGACACCATGGTAGTTCCTCCAATTCCGAGTGTGCCATCGCGAAATGGGAGATGGCCCAGGGTCAGCCGGGGCCCACATCCCGGCATTTGATACCCAAGAAGGCGGCGTGGCGTTTAAGTCGGTTCAAATTTGACGGGCCCATTATAACCATTAGTGACAAGTCTCATCAGTTTCGTAAATTTTACGACACTGACTTTATCGGGATTCTTTTATGTGTCGTTCGTGATAGTTTGGTAATTTCCTATTTTAATTTTCTAACAACAAATGACCTATTATGAGCAATTGAATGAATGATTTACAGAATTCTGGTAACAATGTTACGAATGTAAAATGTAATAATAAAAATAATGTAGAAAATGTACGAATGTATCTGATTCGGCACTATCCGATTTTTTGTCGCCGTTACGACACTTACACGAAACGGGCGACGGGATTTTGTGTTGAGAATAAATCAGTGACTAATCAGTGAGCGAACTGTTACTAACGTTACTAAAATGGTTATATGTGGGTGCAAAACAGATAACAAGCTAGTTTAGCTTCAAAACTGTACCAGGAATAAATAATTCTCATAATTCTCATCTTAAGTTTGTTAGGAACCTGAGGTCCACCATTTGTTTTCGATTGGTACTGTGGAGTCGGGGGTTTGATCTCCACAGCTTCACTATCTCACTTTAAGAGAAACAATTTTTTGCTGTAATATTGATATTTATTGGGTAAAAACATATTACGAGCTTTTTAAAAGGGGATTTTACGCGAGGTTTTTTTTTTAATTTTATGCAATACTCGTTTAAGAGGACCGCGGAAGCTAGAACACTTCTCTTCAAATCTTGAGCTTCCGGAGCCTCGCTGGCTTCTTCAGAAACCTCCCGTCAACTGGCAGGAAATGTCACGCTTTTTCCTATCTTCTAAATTCAATATTTATTTTTTTATTCGTTTGATTTATTTTTAAATCGTTGACGCATGATGTCCAGGCAACTACTAGTAATATCTGGCACGGAGGGGGATATCACAGTACTTATGTAAATTTTTCTGGGAGCAACTGTCATCTTCTGACCTCCCAACCCCGAGAAACAAGCTTATATCAGTAGGTACCTCGTCCGTTGTATGTGTTATCTTCACTGAGAATGAGTCACACAATGCACTTCCGATGTGAGACGCACATAGAATTATAATATTCCATGTAGGAAAATTTATTTACGGAAACGGTTGATGATTGTAGGAAATATCCTTGTTTGTCAGAACATCTGCCTTCAGAAAAGTTTGAAGGCAATAAGTTGCACCGAGCGGGAATCTGTTATTAATTTAAAATATTATTATAATAATAATATTTCGCAGATTAACACTTAATTACATGTTGTATTAGTCCAAATAAAAAATACATTAAAATTATAATAAAACATGATATTTAATTCAAATAATAGAAACTAATCGACTCTTCCCGTGACCATAGGGCTGGCCTTTACCTCGCTCAAAGAAGTATCGCTGTTCAGCGTGGTAATGCCGCCAGCCTTTTGGCACGGTACCAGTAGATCTATGTTGTGTACTCCCCTCCTTGTATAATATTCCACAAACCATTTCCCGCCACTTTTGACCCCTTATAACTAAAAAAATATTTCACATAAACATGTCAAATTTGGCTCAAATATTGAGACTTGCGAGATACATATGAGCTCCAAATTTCATTTACAAAAAAAATATTTCACATAAACGTGTCATATTTGGCTCAAATATTGAGACTTTCGAGATACATATGTGCTCCTAATTTCATTACCTAAAAAATTATTTCACATAAACGTGTTAAATTTGGCTCAAATATTGAGACTTGCGAGATACATACTCGTATGTGCTCCAAATTTCATAAACATATCTCAAACGGTTATTTTTTATTTTGTTATTTTTTGTTATTTTGTTTTTTCTCTTTTTTTTTGCTTTTTTTTCTTTTTTTAAATAAAGTATAAAAGTTTAGCCAAGTCAGACCTTAGGCTAGAATATCATACTAATATTATAAATGTGAAAGTTTGTGAGTATGGATGGATTTTTGTTACTCTTCCAAGTAAAAACTACTGAAAGGATTTTAATGAAACTTCACAATAATATAGCTTATACGTCTGAATAAAACATAGGCTATATATCATCACGCTACTACTCAAGAGAACAGAGCAGTGGTCGTTAATGTCAACAAATCCGGCCGGCATATACAGAAAAGTGACAGTTTAGTTATTTCTGTTGCTAAATCACGGCGCTGTGCATAGCACAAGCGCGCGGACTTAGCTGTTGGCGGTCCAGCAGTCCACCACAAATTATTTGAATACAAAAAATTTACTCACTCAAAGGGTTAATACTTGGAACAGGGATGGATAAAGCTTAGAAACGGACATAGGCTCTCTTTTATCGCGATATAAGAGGTTAGTGGGAAGGGGGCAAATAGGGAATGAATCTTTGTAATTTTTAAAGATATCCTGATGACATTTGGTACATAGCTGAATTAGAGCTTGGAAACACTTCGCAATAAGCGACATCCACGCGGTCGTAGTCGCGTTCAACAGTCGGTATTATTCTAAGTTATAAGATAAAAATGACATTTTATGATGTTATAAAATAAATTTCAGCACTGACCATTGAACTTGGCACCCATTTAGATCTCACTTCTTTTGTCGTTGAAGTCAACAACAAAGGCATCCTGCTAATATTATGAACGCGAAAGTTTGTGAGTATGGATGGATGGATGTTTGTTACTCTTTCATGTAAAAACTACAGAATAGGTTTTACTGAAACTTTACAAAAATATAACTTATACATCAGAATAATACATAGGCTTATATATCATCTCGCTACTACTCAAGGGAGCGGAGCAGTGATCGTTAATGTCAACAAATCCTACCGGCATATACAGAAAAGTGACAGTTTAGTTATTTCTGTTGCTAAATCACGGCACTGTGCATAGCATAAGCGCGCAGACTTAGGGGTTGCCGGTGCAGCAGGCCACTACAAATTATTTGAATACAAAAAATTTACTCACTCAAAGGGTCACTTGGAACGGGGATGGATCAAGCTTAGAAACGGACATAGGCTCTCTTTTATCGCGATATAAGAGGTTATAGGGGGAAGGGGGACAATAGGGGATGAATCTTTGTAATTTATGAAGATATCCTGATCAAATTTTGTACGGAGGTGAATTAGAGCTTGGGGTGAATTACATGCTCAATAGTGTCGGCTCAACACTAAGCGATAACCGACATCCACATATATCACAATATTGAACTTGACTCTCATTTAAAATTTATGTTTTTGATATATATCAAAGAACACCGAAATATCGCGGCGCAATATTATAATAATTATAAATCCTATTCAAATTAATTGAAATTGTCTGTCAGTTTCAAACTCAATTTGTTTTTATTTCATCCCGTTTAAAATTGATGAGCGTACTGATTTATAGCCCAATCTGTTTCTAATTTTAATCGTAATATTATTCATCATACAAAACAATTACATTACACCATTCATTCATAAACTATCATAACCAATAACATAATATAATCCGTGAAAAAAAAAACAGTTCAATTTCAATATGTAATATTCGTATAAACTTCCGACAATATCTATTATTATAAATATATATTATATTCTAGTAAAATGTTACATGTGATATTAATGTGATATTAGTAAGATATATGGGTGTAGTCATTAAAGCATACCCATATATCTTACTAATAATACATATAATGCATAATATTATGATTATTATGAGTGCTGATAATTGATGATGTGATTTCGCCTTGAACTTTCTTTCTCGGTACGTGGTTGACCTCGTTCTTATCGCACTTTGGTGTTACAATATTTGAGAACTATGAGCTCAGCTGTGACAATGGCAACATTGAGTAGCTGGTTAAATATCGATGTACTAAATACTAATATATACAACATATTTACACAAACTTCTTTACCTTCTAGGTCGGTGAAGATATTGTGGAGGAACAGGATGAGATGCTACAGTAGAGAAGCAGTGAGCGGATCTGTGGCTCCGAGGTGTAAGGTTTTTTTTCGTGTTGAAATCTTCGCGGATTTATTTATTTATTAAACTTTATACAGCCCAGACTCAGCCTCAGATGCTTGGCTCGAGTCAACAATAGTGCCCGGAATAGGGCAATAGGCTCACCGCCTATTATGTGCGACCAAATACAGATTGATGAAATGTAGGTGTTAATTCACCTCTGCCTAACCCTCCGGGGATAAAGGCGTGATTAATGTATGTATGTATGTAGGTTAATAAATATTGAAAATAACAATGGGGGATATAGTATACCGCCTTGAGGGACCCGAATCGATGTCATGGGAAATGCCGTTGTGAAATGCTGGGATGTAAGATAGCCTAAAATATAGGTAACTTTCGAACCCCGGTTGACACAGGGCTATCCGGGAACAACATTAAAATGATGATGATGATGATGAACTCATCACAACTATGTGTTTGTGAGTATGTAACTGGTAACCTTTTCTTGCATAAATGTTATCTTTCTATAACAATTCTGCGAGAAAATGCTACTTTATCTACTCTGATACTATATTACAAAGATTAAAACAATGAAATCAAAACTTTTATGACAAACATTACGCACAGGCCAAAAAAAAGTTTTATTACGATACAGGTCTTGTATGGACACCTATATCATTAAATAACTTTTTAATCATAACGATACACCTATACAACCTCCATCTGGACCAAGAAGGTTGAACCTCTACTTAAAAAAAGAATCCGCCGATTCGGAAGAAAAGAAACACGCATGCGCAATCGATGTTTGCGCCTTGGCGCCAACATTTTACATTAGAATTAAACAAAGTTTGGTTTTGTTTGTAAAATAAATTAGTTTATGTATTATAGTATGAGAGTAGATGAAGTAGTGTACGACACTGTACATAACGTGGTCTTACTCGTATAACACTCGTGTAATACTATAAAAAATCAAATACACTCGTGCTATAGGAACCCTTATTATGCAACAGTATCATAAACTACTATTTCGATTCTTCTACTTTTATTATGGTTGATGAAACCTCTTACTTGACCTTGTGTTACTTTAAATAAATGTCCTCAATCTGATGATAATATAGGTACCAACTTACATTAAATAAAATCATAAACAATTACTGCCATAACATAACTGTTCCGCATTTAAAAGTAGTTACATTTTTCCATGAATTAAATAACATAGGTACAGTCAGCGACAGAACGATCTCGACAGCAAAATGATCTTAAACCAAGGTATTAAAAGCAAATAA
Organism: Eilema caniola; assembly: GCA_949126895.1. Lineage (NCBI taxonomy): Eukaryota > Metazoa > Arthropoda > Insecta > Lepidoptera > Erebidae > Eilema > Eilema caniola. The sequence goes on along the minus strand of OX421460.1, from coordinate 4,251,866 downwards.
AACTATTAGTCCACGAGCCACATTTAAATTTGGTCAATGACTTCCTCCCGAGAGACACTTCGTACAGTGGTTAAGGAAGTTAAATCATGAATTTTCGTGGTTGTCAGCTGGCACTTTGTCGGTGGGGTAAGCAGCGGTGAGTGTTCAAACATGTAAAAAAATGAAAAAAAATTCAGTCATTTCCTCCCGGCTGAAAATTGGCTAAATTACAGTTAAGCCAATGTCTTGAAGGAAAAAAATTGTCAGCTGCTCATATCGCGGTGGAAAACGTGTCAGCTGGTGACCCAAAGTTGTGAAAAAAATTAAAATCGTCAGTCATTTCCTCCCGGCTCAAAATTGGCTAAAATACAGTTAAGCCAATACCTTGAAGGAAAAAAATGGTCAGCTGGCGATATCTCGGTGGAATACGCGTCAGCTGGTGGCCAAAAGTTCAAAAAGTTGTATGAAAAATTAAAATCGTCAGTCATTTCCTCCCGGCTCAAAATTGGCCAAAATATAGTTGAGCCAATACCTTGAAGGAAATAAATTGTCAGCTGCGCATACCGCGGTGCAAAACGCCTCAGCTGGTGACGTGGCCAAAATTCAGTCATTTTCTCCCGGTTCAAAATTGGCCAAAATACAGTAAAGCCAATGCCTTGAAAGACAAGAAATGTCAACTGCAAATGCCCCGGTGGAAAATGCATCAGCTGTTCACGTGACAAAATTCAGTCATTTCCTCCCGGCACAAAATTGCCCAAAATATAGCTAAGCCAATACTTTGAAGAAAATAAATTGTCAGCTGCTCATGCCGCGGTGGAAAATGCGTCAGCTGGTCACGTGAAAAAATTCAGTCATTTCCTCCGGGCTCAAAATTGACCAAAATACAGATAATCCAATACCTTGAAGGAAATCTATTGGCAGTTGCCCATGCCGCGGTGGAAAATGCATCAGCTGGTCACGTGACAAAATTCAGTCATCTCCTCCCGGCTCAAAATTTGCCAAAATACAGTTAAGCCAATACCTTGAAAGACCAAACGATTGGTCATGAGAACTTGTCGCTGGCTTGCGGTCTATATTTTATTGATTTAAATTGTATTATTGTCCGCACTTATAGTTGTGTTCAAAATATCAAAATAATCCGTCAACAGGAAGAGAGGAAAAACAAGGCATTAAGATCATGTGGAGCATTCTGTTCATAAAGATCGATCTGACTGTACATAAAATATACATATACGATGCTATGCACACAACGCATAGGTTTACCCAGGTTAAAAAAAAATAAACCTAATGAAATTGTTATAACGTGTTACAAATGCATTCTCAACGTCTGCCTATATTATATTTTAAATTAAGGACCGTTCTATTGACCATATTCCATTACCTACAAATAACTGCAGTGCACTACTACGGATCGTAGTTTTGCGCAACAAGCACGAAAAATATACGTATTCGTAACGTAAAGGTTTTGAGAGAATAGAGCATTGTGATTGGCCGCCTGCCGTCTGTGGACCTGTGTGTGTGCGAAGCCTACCAATCGCAATGCTCCATTCAAGACTAAGAAATTCCAGCACTTCCTTGACCATTACAATGTAGCTTACCTTGACACAGAATCATACTAAAACTAGCTAAAAAGCAATAATTTCTCATTTCCCATTTGATTTTTAGGAGTTCTCTGGTGTGTGTCCGGAGTCCAAGGTCCGGTACCTATGAAATTGATATGGGACCACCCACACAATGCAAAAAGAATTTTTGAAATCGGTTCACAAATGACGGAAATATGGGACATACAAACATGTTTATACAATGAGATCTATTGGAACAAACTATATAAAAAATTTATGGACCCAGTTTTGGTCATTCGAAGTAGTCACTCTTGCTGCTGCGGTTCGAGGCACAGTTCAGATATTTTTCGTGCTCGAAGCACAGTTGGCAACTAAACTTTAATATTTTCCGTGAAACGACTGCCATCTGACCTCTACATCCAATTGGTAATATCGAAGTTCAGTAGTCAGATTCGTTGGACGTTTTAGGGATCCAACCACCCGTAACGACTGCCATAGATGTTCGGTGTCCCCATATAGGGCTGCCATCCGTCCGGATTACCCCGGATTTGTCCTAGTTTAGAAGGCGTCCGGGGAGCGTCCGGGTCGGACTTTAATTGTAGTCCGGGTAAAACCCGGTCTACATTTAAAACCCAGAATGCTGCAGTTCATGTAAGTATGAGCTATAACTCCCCTTCACTGCGACTATCTCGCTTAACAGATCGACCACAGGGTCTTTACGCAGGTTCTGCTAGAGTGACAATCGACTCCACCCGTCACCCCAGGCTGTCCTGGACTGGTTGTCGCTTGTCACGGGCTGTGTGGACCGAGACCTTACTCCGAACCCGCTCTGCAGTTTCCTTCTCGAGCATTACTTGCTCATAGATGGAGACGGCAGCAGTCCAACGTGTCCAACGTTCATGTTGGGCAGCAGCTTCGGACTCTGGGTATGCTTCCCGGAGTCGCACCGGCCATCAAGTATTAGGCATCCTTTCGGTGGCGCTCACGGAGTTCCCTGACAGAACATGGCCTTGTTTTGAGCAAGCTACCTCGAGAGCCAGCCGCCGGATCCGTTCCACGATTGGACAACCGCAATCGTGGCATAGTACGAGACGGCGGCACTGTCCGCGTGCTCACCACCACTCAGTGGTATCCAATGTTCGACAGAAGTTTCCAGGACCGATTACTGCGGAACACCGTATGTCATCTCTCGACGACCATGGGCGGGTAGATGACGGCTCAGCTACGTCCCAACCATGACCGAAGATAGAGAGACAGTTCATAGTACACGAGCACCTCCCTAATGCAATTCCAGTGCGAGGTGTTGAACACGGTGGTAATATCCAGGGACACCACTAGCATGACCTTGCCCTGGGCCACCGCATCATCCACCAGATCACCCATGTGCGTGATGGCGGTGGTGCTTCGCAATGACTCTTTCAAAGAGGTTTCACACCTTGTCGAGCGACACTATGGGCCGATAAGTTACCGGTGGGTCCACCAGGCGCCCCACTTGAGGACAAGATTTCCCGTGTTCCACACTTTCCGAAACTGACCCCGTAACACTCACGGTCGGGGTCGAGAGCGTCTTCCCCGAGAGCTAGGAACAACTATCGGCATGTCGTCAGGTCCCGGGGCAGTATTCTTGGCCTTATGCCTTCGCACCGACAGCTCTAGTTCCACCCTAGTGGCCCAAGTGGGTGGAACAAGAGCTAACGTCGTCTCCATCCACGCTGGGCACCAGACGACGCGTTTAGGCTTCTTCCTCGTAGTCAAACTTTTTAGTCAAACTGGTTTGACTATGAGGAATTACGTTTCCTCGTGGTCAAACTTGTTTAACGATCCTCCCTGTATAGCTGTTTAGACAAAAATGGGTACAGTCAATCAATAAAATGTATAATAAAAAAATTATGCGTTATGCGATTAGCTAAGTGCAAAATTTTTAATGTGCCCCATGTGATGTAAAAACGATCTGTTTGTTTGAAATGAAGTTTATTTTAATTTTTTAATTGATCTCCAATCTCAATTTATTTATAAAATAACCGACATCAATTTCATGGTGTACTAATTCCATTTTACATTTCATAATGAAATCATCCCTATATATATTCACTCCGACGTTCGTTCGTTCCCGGCATAGTAAAATTTGGGCTACCCCTTCTCTTCCCAAGTCGGTTTTTTTTTTACGTGCGGGACGTCCCCACGACTCGAACCGACGAAACCGCAGCACGCCGTCTGTGGGTCGATGTGCTATGCCGAAGGTGAGGTTGTCATGCGACATATCCCTCGCACCCCGGCTAACCCAGAGACATTCTTCTCGGTCTGGCCCTTCTCGGGAGGGGGGACCACGCGGTCCCCGACTCGCCGCCGTGGCCTGCTTCTGCTAGGGTGACGAGCGGCTCCACCCGTCACCCTCAGGCTCGCGCTCATGGGGGGCGGAGGTCGGTCTGCGCCCTCCGACGCCCGAGCCGCCTTCGAACGCGGGCAGCGATGTCAGCGAGTCTGCGCTGCGCTCGCTCTGCTGTCTTCTTCACAAGCATGACCTGCTCGCAGGAGGAGGCGCCGGCCGCCCACGCATCCGCGCAGCGGACCATTGCCGCGAGCAGGGTGGAGAGCGTGAGCACTCTCACACCCAAGGCCGTCACAAGCTCCCATCTCGGCGTTTCGAACGCCCGACACTCGGTGAGCGTGTGCAGCCCCGAGTCCACGCTCGCGTCGCAGTGATGGCACTCGGGCGTTGGCTCTATGCCCATCAGATGCAGGTACCGCCCGAAGTTCCCGTGTCCGATAATGACCTGCGTGTGGCCTCTCTAGCCACTCCCCATGATGGGTCTTACCGTCGCAATCACGACGTGCCCTGCGCATGGTTGCTCAGGTCGTAGCTCTCACTCGGTCACCATGGCCCTGTGGAGCCGGGATTTCTCGGCCCGAATTTCTTCGGGCTTGGGATCGAATCCCCGCTCCCGCGCCTCCCTTCGGAACCGATACAGTGCCGAAAGGGTTCTCGCTTCCAGGATCCACGGTGGCGATCCGGCCAGGAGACTCACCGCTTCAAAGAATATCGTACGGTACTCCCTGATGGTTCTGGAGGCCTCCGTCCTCAGCGCCACGTGGAGCAGAGGCAGGAATCTGGCCCCAGGGATGGTCCTGGAGGCCAACGTCCTCTGCGCCGCGTGGAGCTGAGGCAGGAATCTGGCCCCAGGGATGGTCCTGGAGGCCACCGTCCTCTGCGCCGCGTGGAGCTGAGGCAGGAATCTGGGCACCCGTATAGGGCCATGGACCACACGACACCCACGTAGAGTCTCCTGCAGGAGTCCTCTGGGCCCCTCAAGTTGGGCAACAGCCGGCCCAAGGCATTCTCCGTTGTCACCAACTTGGGGCGCAGACTTCGGAGATGTTCTCCGAAGTCCCATCGACCGTCAAGCACGAGCTCCAGGTCTTCCCATGTGGTGTCGTACAAGGCGACTAAGGAATAGGGCTGATTAACTTTAACATCAGACAGATATGTACAGCCCAGCCTCAGATGCATGACTCGAGCCAACAATAGTGCCCGGAATACGGCAATAGGCTCAACCCCCTATTACGTGGGACCGAGTATAGATTGGTGAAATACGGGTGTTAATTCATCTCTGCCTAACCCTCCGGGGATAAAGGTGTGATTGTATGTATGTATGTATGTATTAAATATAAAAAAGAAATCTCCGTACTCGACGTTTGACATTATCTTAGTTATCTATGACTGTACATACATAAACTGCATGGCATACAGGGAGATTAAAACGTGCAATGTCAATGAAGTTTGACCACGAGGAAACGTAATTCCTCATAGTCAAACCAGTTTGACTAAAAAGTTTGACTACGAGGAAGAAGCCCGCGTTTAGACCCCACTGGAAGAAACTTTAGTCCGGTGTATAAGTTCAAAATTCCGGGGTTATCACGCTTCTTGTCCGGGCTTACGAATTTTGGAAATGGCAGCCCTATCCCCATACTACCCAAGTAGCAGACAAACCCACCTGATGGGAAGCGTTAACCGAGGCCTAACGAGACACTATATATATATCCTGACCATAATTTGCTAACGACGTGTGTAACACAATTGCATCTACTGTTCATTCGCTGATTAAGCTTGCTTTAAGATCTTAGAATAAACATGACTAGTCGAAATTCCAAACAATTATGTAACAAAACTAGAAAAACCCGTACAGATGAGATAATTGTACCCGGAATGATTACCTGCGAGTCTAAGGTTCATCGCCGTCGTCGGACACGATAGATTATTTGTAATTTGTCATGCACATACTGGTGCATGCAGGTGATTGATAATAGCACAGATAATATAATTCATATACAGATGCACAATCAGGAACAAAAAATGGTTACACTCTTAACTTCAAATAGCGGGCAGGCAGCGTTTTAGTTCAGGAGTTATAACTAGATGGCGACATTATTTTGGCAAGCTTTTTATCACTATTAGTATTAAAATTAAGTGATCAAAAATAAAACATACACTACACACATTATTGAGTAGGTATGACTGAATAAAACTATAAATAATCTAATCTATATTGATTCTGCCAGATTCTGCAGTAATTGTAAAAGTGACAGACATAATGCGCAATGCCGCTAGATGGCACCAAAATAAATAAATAGCACGATTGTCACGAAATCTTTATTTATAACAATACCAACGAGGTTTATATGATTACATTATCATGTGTTTAAGTTCAGAAATAATTTACGTGATTCTAGGTCCGCTAATAAGCGTTTAAACATGGTTTGGACTTTTTATTTCTTTCAATGAGTCTATTAGTGCCATCTATTTATTTTTGAATATTACTAATAAATAAAAATATTCCACAACATTTTACACAACGCTATCTAGATCCACGGTAAGCATAGCCTAACTAGCTTGTGTTATGGAATCTAGAATGCGGATAAACATACTTAGATACTTTTTTTTTGTAAATACATACATATTATACATAGAAACAGCCAGACCAATGCAAATACCCATATTCATGCATACAAATAATAGGGGTTAAAGTATGAAATTGCCGTTTCATTGTAATAGGTACTTCGAATTGACATAGAACCTTCATGGTTTGAGATTTTTGAGTGAAACTTTTTCCACATGGTACCTATGTAGTTCTTCATTTAAAAATGTGCAACATTCGATTATCGACTTTCAGTTGTTTTTTTTATTCAGCTTAGACTTCGAAAATTCGAGTGATTTTTGAATACGAGTTCCGACGCGGAATTAACGCGGCAGAAACAGCTCGCAATATCAATGTTGCGTTTGGAGAGGGGACTGCTAATGAACGCACCGTGCGATTTTGGTTTAAACGCTTTCGTGATGGAAACTTTGATTTGAAGAACGAACCACGAGGAAGGCCGTCCACACAGGTGAATAACAATGAATTGAAAGACATGGTGGAAGCCGATCCGAGCCAAACTACCCAGGAATTAGCTGCATGGTTTAACCTTACCTTACCTTACTTTTACTTTACCTTACCAACAATATTGACTCATTTGCGTGAAATCAATAAAATAAAAAAATGTGAAAAATGGGTACCTCATGATTTGACTGATCTGCAGAAAGAAATGCGTGTTGAAACTTGTGTTGCCTTGTTGAATCGATACAGAAATGAAGGAATATTGGATCGAATTGTGACATGTGATGAAAAGTGGATTCTTTACGATAACCGTAAGCGAAAAATGCAATGGCTGACCCCAGGTGAAACGCCACAACAGTGTCCTAAAGCAAAGCTTACCAATAAAAAGGTAATGGTAACTGTTTGGTGGTCTCAGCATGGTGTTATTCACTATATAGCTTTCTACGATCTGGTCAAGCAATAACGGCAGATGTCTACTGTGCCGAACTCCGAACAATGATAGCAAAACTAGCAGTGAAACAGCCCCGACTCATGAATCGATCTTCACCATTATTGCTCCATGATAACGCGAGACCTCATACAGCACGAGAAACCGTTTTAACTCTACAGGAACTGCAATTAGAAACTATCCGTCACCCTCCGTATTCGCCAGACCTTGCTCCAACAGACTACCATTTTTTTCGTGATTTGGACAATTTTCTATGTGATAAAAAGTTTTCTTCTCAGGAGGCAGTACAGAATGCTTTCACACAGTTTGTCGAATCTAGATCACCAGAGTTCTATCGCAAAGGCATAAATGACCTTCCTACTAGATGGCAGCAATGTATAGATAATAATGGTAATTATTTTGATTAAATAAATACGTTAAATTAAAAAAAAAAAACGAATTTCAATTTGTCAGTACAAATCGGCAATTACATACTTTAACCCCTAATATTTGCACTGAGCGGGGATCGAACCCGCGCCTCCTGCGTAGCGGCCGCGTTCACTACCGCCACGCCACGGAGGCTGTGTACTAAAGATATTTTCTTAGATAACTAAACTTTTATTTATTTTCTAATTAACATAACAATGGTTTTAAAACTACATTTCCAAATAATTACATTATACTAAGTAACTTAAACATAATACTAAAGAAAACTAAAAGTTAAAATGCGTCGTGGAATTCATCCGCATCGCATGCCTCTTGTGGAAGTGTTCCCAGAAGACTGGCAGCATTGCCACGTTCTATGGCAATGCTTAATCTCTGACCTAAAAAGAGGCCAGCCTTCTGGTCACGAGAAGCGTCGACCATACGCTTCGCAATCTCCCTGAAGAGATTGCGGGCGCTCGGACCCCAAGGCCCAAACGTTTCGACTCCAAACGGCACAAATTCATAATCTCCAATGAGATTGGAATATTTGCGCCGCTTAAGAGCCTCTGCAGAAGCTGCTGCAGCAGCACCAGCACAGCCAGCCGTGCCAGGTAAATGGGTAGGGGCAATGGTGTCGACGCAAGTTGCGTCCCACACCAGAGTCCTACCCATTTTCCAAGGCATTAATGATATACCATCCGGTCTCTTGCCATCGTCGCGCGCCAAACCGTTTGGTTCAAGCACAGCTGGCACACCGGCGGTGACAAGAGCACGGCGGATTATGTCGTTGAGGCTGGCGTGCCGTGGAATTCGCCCAGTGCTCCTGCAGCACGACAGACCATGGTGTCCAAGTCGATCAACTGCTTCTCCACAACGGCATCGATGCGGAGAAACACACGGCGCACCTAAGCGGAGGCACGTCGCGATGCAGAAGGTAGTGTCATCTAACATAGTTCCTACGTTAGATGACGGAAGAGCTTGTAAGTATAAGTGTTTAATAAATTTTGTCTTACTAAATTGCAGAGCGGCCCGTCCCACTGACGCTGTGAGAAAAGGTTCCCTGGGAGATCAGTGTTTGTGTATTTGTTTGTTTTTCTTAGTGAATAGCTAAGTACAGGGTGTTGGACATTCAAAATAGTGACTAAGGTACTGGGAATATCTGCTATTATACTCGTAGCTACTCGTAGCTCGATGGGACTTCGTAGAACATTTCCGAAGTCTGCGCCCCAAGTTGGTGGCAACGGCGAATGCCTTGGGCAGGCTGTTGCCCAACTTGAGGGGCCCAGAGGACTCTTGCAGGAGACTCTACGCGGGTGTCGTGCGGTCCATGGCCCTATATGGGTGCCCCGTATGGGCGGACACCCTGGGGGCCAGATTCCTGCCTCTGCTCCACGCGGCGCGGAGGACGACGGCCTCCAGGACCATCAGGGGGTACCGCACGATATCCTTTGAAGCGGCGAGTCTCCTGGCCGGATCGCCACCGTGGATCCTGGAAGCGAGGACCCTTTCGGCACTCTATCGGTTCCGAAAGGAGGCGCGGGGCGGGGATTCGATCCCGAGCCCGAAGAAATTCGGGCCGAGAAATCCCGGCTCCACAGGGCCATGGTGACCGAGTGGGAGCTACGACTTGAGCAACCACGCGCAGGGCACGCCGTGATTGCGGCGGTAAGACCCATCATAGGGGAGTGGCTAGAGAGGCCGCAAGGTGGCCTCTCGTACCGTCAGAAGCAGGTCATTACCGGACACGGTAACTTCGGGCGGTACCTGCATCTGATGGGCATAGAGCCAACGCCCGAGTGCCATCACTGCGACGCGAGTGAGGATTCGGGGCTGCACACGCTCACCGAGTGTCCGGCGTTTGAGACGCCGAGGCTGGAGCTTGTGACGGCCCTGGGGGTGAGAGTGCTCACGCTCTCCATCACCCTGGTCGCGGCGATGGTCCGCTGCGCGGATGCGTGGGCGGCCAGCGCCTCCTTCTGCGAGCAGGTCATGCTCGTGAAGGAGACAGCAGAGCGGGCTCGGCGCAGCGAGCGAGAAAGACTCGCGGACATCGCTGGCCGCATTCGAAAGCGGCTCGGGCGTCGGAGGGCGCAAACCGACCTCCGCCCCCCAGGAACGCGGGCCTGGTAGGACGATGCGCGCCCCCCCCCATACCGGGGGCGAGTCGGGGACCGCGTGGTCCCCCCTCCCGAGGAGGGCCAAACCGAGAGGAATGGTCCTGGGTCAGCCGGGGTGCGAGGGATATGTCAAAAGACAACCTCACCTCCGGCCTAGCACATCGACCCACAGACGGCGTGCGGTTTAGTCGGTTCGAGTCCGACATAACCTCCCCCTTCGGCTCCGAAGGGGGGGGGGGGTATCCGTGGGGAAAAAAATCGTAGCTACCCTTATGATATTTATTTCAATAGATTTTACCAAATGATTTAGCTATTAGCCAAAGCATTTTTAAATAGAATTCTCGTCATTTTAGATACAGCATTTCAGGTTCGTTCAGTTTTAGATAATGCATAATGTATATGACAGCCGTTCAAATAACTGCCTAGGCTGTTAAGGAAACGGCACCATTCAATGAACGGCCTGAATGATATTCAGCCGTGACGTTTATTACAACATTTAATAACCTAGCTGGTAAGATGGGGAACCAACCCGAAATAAGATAGAAATTTATATAGGTACATACATACACTCTCACCTGTAAATCCCCGACGGGGTGGGCAGAGGTGTTTTCTTATAAATTTAGTGACAGGTTTATTGAGAAAGTTACGTAATGCGACTTAGGTAGGTTAGGTTTGAAGGTACAATACGTGAGCGGAGCGGAGATCCCGCATTACCCTTCGTGGTATTTTTTTTTATAACCGTGCAGAAGGATTATTTTTCTAGCTGTTTCATTAAATGGCTAGGCAGGTAATTAAACGCTATTTGCCTAGCCCCCTTATGAAATGGCTGAACACCATTTACGCAGCTAATTGAACGGCGCCGTTCAGTACAGAGCCTAGGCGGTTAATTGAACTTGTTTTATTGATTTTAATGTATTATTGTCCGAATTAAAGGTGTGTACCAAATAGCAGAACAATCCGTCAACAGGAACGGGGGGGAAACAACGCATGAAGATCATTATGAGTAATTTGCTTTTCAATATCGATCTGACGATGTCTGTGTAATAATGATACGAGTCTCTTATATGTTATACAAAATTGTAGTTTTTTGCCAATAATGTATGAGAAAGCGGCAGGACTCTGTTCTCCAAAGATACGACTGGTATTAACCCTGGGATAAAGAAATTAGTTACGAATACGAATATCGGATATTTAATTTTGTGCTATACCTAACATCTATCCGAGTCCTAAATACTTCGGCATCACAACACAAGCAAATTGACAGCAAACAATGCGATTTTATACAATTTGTTGAGAATTTCCTAATATACGGGTGATATTCATGCTGCATTGATTTACATAGTTATCATTTGTGTGTACACAGGGTACTTTACCCACCGACCTAATCCACTGAGGCCCGCATTCTAGGCGAATAGGTATCTACTCATGCCTCGGAGAGCACGTTAAGCCGTCTGTTTCGGTTGCCATACAAACATCTATGGCATGGTCGTTACGGGTAGTTGGAACCCTCAAAAGTTCAACAACTAACTGCAATAGGTACTTCTATATCGCCTTTGGGTTGTGCAGGTCAGGTGGTAGTTGCTTCACAGAAAATGTCGAAGTTCAGCCAAATCCGCAGTTAGACTGGTAAAAGCGGACCCCAGACTCCAATTTGATAGCTTCGGATGCGACTGGGATTAACGCTAGGATGATAAAGATATCTACGCAGTTATGAATCTCGACTTGACCCACTAACTGCACACCTGAGGAACTCATGTCATCCCTCACCTGCAAGTCGGTGTATCTGGTGAACAATGGCCGAGGGTCTGGCGCAGGATTTATTCTCGACCTTGAGAGGTAATACAGTACCTAGAAAGGCCAATAAGTATAGCAATCAAAACAAAACTAAGTTGCGAATCGCATAGGTATAGGGTATTAGTTGATATAATAGTTTTGTCTTCTACACTGACGGCACGGAAACTAAGCATGCAGGGTTGGCAGCACGAGTGTGACTCCCCTGGTCCATAGGCCAGGGTAACCACTTTCCATCAGGTGGGCTGTGTGCTTGTCTGCCACCTTAGTTTTATAAAAAAAGATATCCTGCGGTTTTAAGTCAGTTTCAGATCGGTTTTCAAAATACGCAAATAATTACTACGTGTATACATAAAGAGCATTGATCAGTCATTTCCTCAATTCACATTGACCGGTGACAATGACAACCATTTGGAATATTGCAAGTAAAGTTAACGTGCGTCCGTGGATATAATATTGTCAATGTAAATTTCGATAATTTGTGCATAAAACTACATATGCCGGCCAAGTACGAGTTGGGCTCGCATGTTTGGGTTTTGTAGACAACAGCTGAATTGTACACAACAACTGAACTGAAGTGTGAATGCGCTAGTGACATCTTCTGTAAGACCTATGGCTGAAAACGAGTCCTAGACCTAGAGTGATGGATGGCGGGCTCACTCATTAGTCAGTTTACCTCAGGATACAATTATCCTGGACCTAAGACACAAGACAAACGAGGCCCCGGCGCGTGCGGATTGTTTTGCAAGGTATGCTTGATGAATTTGAGCTCTTTCACCGCAGTAGCACCCCGTACTTGATATTCTCAAAAGATATTCAAGAGACGTGTTGGTACTGTGAGTATGGAGCACATGTTAGGTCCACGATATCCCAAGATATACCTGTATCAGTACTCTATAGGTTTTGTATTTAGTGGCAGGAACATGCGGGTACAGGATCTTATGGGCGCAGCTCCTGAGGGGTTGCCGCAAGCACAGGCAGTTGCTGCTCGATCAAAAAAAAAAAATTGTGTACGGGTTAAGGGTGCAATCTGAATTTTCGCACCCAGCAGGCGCTATTGGTGAAGACGGCTTCGGTATATTAGGAGTGTACGAATAATTTTATATTATATCACAGCTTCAGATTCTGCTTGATACACGGAGGGCAGAATATGATTAAGTAGCGGAGATGCCACAGTCAAATTTCTCTTAAGAAAAACGCGTGACCAAATGCGGGTGGGAAGGGAGACGCGGGGGGCATGACGTCATACCTCGTCCGCGTCTCCATCTAGTGCGTCATAGCGAAACCGAACAGAAACAGACCTTGTCATTTTTGTTATATAGTTTGACTATTCGCCACTAAGCGCTACACAGAATTCTAGAATAATCTATTTTAAGGAAATAATTTTCAAAAATAAGGCCATCTTTTGGATTATAGCAAAATCATTTAGGGGGCTAAATGATTTGGCCAAATACCGACAGATGGCCCAATTTTTTTTACTTTAATTTTCAATTTTAGCAAAATATTCCATTTAATAAATAATATAACATTTTTGAAATTGCTAATGAAGTTGGGCGGGATTATTGTGATCATTTTCATAAAATGAATTGAGTTATTATTACAACTAGTATACATGCCAGACTAGGTTACTTATTTCTTCTCTACGCTAGATGGTTCTGTTAAGACATTTTTTTCGGAAAAATTAAAATTTAAATATAGTGGACTTACTGATGAATATCTATCCCTTATAATGTTGAAATTGATTATTTTTACACTTTGTACATCCTTGTACTGTACACTTCATTCTTAAACCAGGTTAAAGCTATTTTTATCGTTGAACTTTTGACCAAAAATGACAACCGAACGCAAGGACGTTTCACTAGAACTGGATGGTGACGTCACAGACCAATTGAGTCGTTTTGACATATGGAAGGCTCGCGACTCGATTCCCTTGTAACATCTCCGCTATCATTTCCTTCTCCATGGCTTGATAGCTCCAGGCTTACAAAACTGTCAGTAGCTCCATCTATTGATATTTGTCAAAACAACTAAATTTGCGTGCAGTAGTACACTTATGAACGGTTATAAAGTTTCTTGTACTGATAGATAGATGTCGCACAGCCAAGTTTTGATTCTATGAGCCTTTTGTATTTCCGCAAATAGAAATATTTTCCACTGAAGGAAAACGGAACTTAGCCATAACAAGATTTAAAACTATTAACCTACATTATGATTCTCGGTCGATCGATTGAAGATAAAAGATGAAGATAACACGAAAGTTCCTGACTGTGTCTTTTTGTCTGTTAGTTTTCCTGCCCTAACCATTGTACCAGCGGGCCTAGCATGGGCGCGGGACAAATATCTCTCTCCACCGCTTATGTCAAATAGACAGGGGACAAAGGTATTTCTCCCCGGTAGCTAGCATGGCGTCAAAGGAGATAGCTTATGTCCCTCACTGTGACGTAAACAAGAGACTATTTCTCCACTTGCTTAGCACGGCGGCCGTAAAGTGGAGATAATTTGTCTCGTTTTGACAGATGATAGAGAGAAATTAGTCTCCGAACTATTGAGGTGGGGACAAGATTGCTTAATACACAATTAAAATTGTCTCGCGGCTTATTCGTTCTAAGTGAACTACAAATAGGTACAACGCGTATGCTGCGGGATCAAATAAACGTGTTCGATTTACCAGAGAGTGGATTCATATGAATTTATAGGATTTCTAAAGATATGGCCCTATATTTTGTATGCAATGCATTGAACAATGCATTTTTTTTATATTATCAACCGAAATTATTGAAATTGCTAATATTCCCTCTAACCCATCTAACTAAGCTAAATCGCTTGTGCTGGGAGTGGGTTCACGTCGGTAGTGTAATGGCCAGGATTCGAACCCGAGACCTCTCGATCGTAAGCCAGACTCCTTAACCACCAAGCTACCGACGCCACGCTTAAATGAATCAGATGGCTTGCCAGTACATTATAAGGTAAATAATGATGCATTTTATAATCGACTAGAGCGAATTCACCGTATTCACACATTTATTCATAATAACATACTTACAACATTTTTTCACTCAATCTATTAATATTACAATAAATACTACAATAAAGATAATATTAATAAAGGATATACGATTGAGTTATGTACCGGGTAAATGGGGTAAATAAATAAACATGTAAAAAAAAACGTTACATGACAGATTGTCTTGCTTTTTCTTCAATATGGCGCACTCTTTAGTCAATAATAATATTCTGCAGCATAATACTGATAATTATAAAAGCCCTGGAAGCTTGGGAGCGTCGTCGAGTCCATGAGCTAGAAGGTTACTCATCTATCCACACATTCTAGATATATCTAGATATCATAAAATTTCAGCCCAAATCATTCAGCAACGTTGACTTACAAAAAAAATCTTTATGAGACGCCCTCCAAATCTCGTAAAGAAAGGCTCCGAAGATATTGGCGTTGTTCCTGGTTACGACCGAGGTTTTAACTCAGTGTCCAGGGTCCACCACTTCCTTCTTGTCCTTTGTATCAGTAGCGACAGTCATCTGACCACCGAACTCCGACTGGAAGTACCTACAGGACTTCCTCGGGGTTCGGAGCTGCGTTGCTTCTTTGCTATAGCTTTGTTGCTCCAGAACAGATGTGCAAATTTACAGTTTAGTGTCTCTTGGCCCTAAATTTCTTAGTAGGGTCCCATACACCACTATCACTATTGTCCTGACATTCCTGACTGGCACCGAAATGTCTACTTGAAGGCAGTTGGCTAGCTGGCTATTGCATACCAGCCGAAAATCATAGTTTATCGTAATGTGTTGTGATGTGTTGATACACTTTGGACAGGAAGAGCTCCCGAAACAGACGAAACTGGTGGTAGATATTGTAATAGAGCAATTCAGTAATGTACTCTCCGATTGTATGTACATGTATTGTATGTCCTAGCTGGTAACGCTAATGTACAATCACATTATGCAGAGCACAGCCTGTGTGCTATCAATGTGTCATACAATAACAAACCGGTTAATTAAACGTACAACATGGTCACGACAAAAGTCAAAAAAAGTCAAAAATCATTTATTCTGTATAGACCATTAAAACGGTACTTACAAAACGTCAAGTTTAAAAAAAAAAAATCTAGACTAGTTTAGCAAATGGACCACCGGTTCGAAACGCGGCCCCGACCTGAGAAGACTCCGGCAAGAAACTCAGCGGGCATTTTTTTTTTTTTTGGTCTATTTACAAACATTTGCTTAGTCTACTTAGTCTAAATACAATAGTTTGCTTGAGTAGCATAGTTGAGCGAACAGCTCATTTCCAAGCTTGTTTATCATCTAAATATTCTTGGATTTTATAATAGCCTTTTTGGCACAGTTTAGTCTTAATTACATTTTTAAATTTATTGACAGGTAAATCTCTAATTTCATTAGGGAGCTTGTTGAAAAAGCGTATACAGTTGCCCCGGAAAGAATTACTAATTTTATGGAGTCTACTATCACAAGCTACAAGATTGTTTTTATGTCTTGTGTTTATATTATGCCTGTCACAAACTCTTGAAAATTTAGAGATATTTTTCCTTACATACATCAGGTTCTCGAAGATGTATTGTGACACTACGGTTAGAATGTCTATTTCTTTAAACTTTTCTCGAAGGGAAACTCTTGGGCCCAAATTATAAATAGCTCTCACAGCCCGCTTTTGTAAAATGAATATTGTGTTTAAATCCGCGGAATTACCCCAAAGGAGAATTCCGTAGCTTAAAATACTATGAAAATAACTGAAATAAACTATTCTAGCCGTATCCACGTCTGTTAATGTCCTAATCTTTTTTACAGCGTAAGAAGCCGAACTTAATCTACTGGATATTTTTTCAATATGCGATCGCCACTGCAATTTGGCGTCAATACTTAAACCTAAGAACACTGTTGATTCCACAAGGTTCAACACTTGTCCATTGAGTTGTACATTGGTTTCAACCTGTGTAACATTAGGTAATGTGAATTTTATACATTTAGTTTTGTTCCCATTAAGGCAAAGATTATTAGTATTAAACCAATGGACCACTCTTGTGATAGCACCATTCACTTCGTCATAATTATTTTGTTGCCTTTTAATTTTAAATATTAACGAAGTATCGTCAGCAAATAAAATAATACTAGTTTTATCCCTTACGTAGTAGGGGAGGTCATTAATATATATTAAGAATAAAAATGGTCCAAGTATCGAACCTTGTGGAACACCCATCGAAATCAGAGATCCCACTGAACGTGTACCATTAACATCGACCCTCTGAATTCTATTGTTCAAATATGAAGTCAGAAGCTCGAGAGCCTTGTTCCTTATTCCATAATGTTCTAATTTCCTGATTAATGTGTCATGGTGGACGCAATCGAAAGCCTTGGATAGATCACAGAATACACCCAATGCATCATGCTTATCCTCCCAGGCCTCGTAAATACAATTTAACAATTCTATACCAGCATCAGCAGTCGAACGTCCCTTAGTAAACCCAAACTGTTTATCATGAAATAATTTGTTTTCACCAAAATGGGTCATCAACTGTCCTAGGATTAATTTCTCAAATACTTTACTCAAGGTCGGCAACACAGAAACGGGTCGGAAATTAGAAGGGTCTGTAGCACTGCCAGCCTTGAACAAAGGTATGACTTTGCTATGTTTCATTAAATCAGGAAATATACCGCTGTTGACACAGTCATTAAACACAGTTGCTAGATGGGGAGCAATGACATCAATGATACATGAAATAGTTTTGACTGATAATCCCCATAGATCCGCGGTCTTTTTGATATTAATAGAGTGAAACGCTTTGGTGATGTCCTTGCTATTAACAACTGAGAATACGAATGCGTCTTCACACTTGTTTATCGATTCCTTAAGCAATGACACAGCGGAAGTGGAAGACGACTGAAGAGTTTTAGTCGTTATTAACGGTATATTTGAAAAGAAATGTTCAAACTCTGTCGCAACTTCCAGATCCTCCGTGACATGGCGACCTTCTATTTTTAAATGAAAATCTCTTACATTTGATGGAGATTTCCCACATTCGGAATTTATAATATTCCAAGTAGTCTTAATTTTATTTACAGAATTAGAAATTTTATTTTTAATGAAGTTTGACTTCGCGAAGGAACAGGCTCGCTTAAATATTTTTGAGTAATTTTTAACATAATCCTGGAAAACAGGGTTGAAATTGTACGATTTTTCAGAATATAGATCATACAATCTCCTCCTGCTCTTATAAATCCCCGATGTTGCCCAATCACTGAAAACTGGACGGCCACCAATCGATAATGTTTTTGAGGTAAAAATTCTCCCAAACTCATTATTGATCAGGTTGATTAGGTCTGCGTAAGACTCTTCTACATTATTGTACGAGGGCAAGTCAGGTAGTTTGTTTACAATAGTTTCCTTGAAAGCGTCTAAACGGTATTGGTTAATTGGTACAATTTTAATTTCGTTTTTACTAATTTTACAATTATTTCTTTCACAAGTTATTAATTGGCCACGGTGATCCGAGTGTACAGCATCCACAATATATTTGTTGATTGGTTTAACATCCGTGAAAATATTATCAATACATGTGGCACTAGTTGCAGTTTTTCGAGTAGGTTCCGAAAACATATTAATAAGATTAAAGGACTTGAATAGATTTAACAATTTATTCTTCTCTACTGGCACTAGGGTGTTATCTAAAATATTTACGTTGAAGTCTCCACAAACTATTATCGCCTTTTGGGAGTAACGGCATTTAAAAAGCGCTTCTTCCATCCTTTCTTCAAATTTTGCATAGGGCGCGTCTGGGGGACTGTATACGCTTATTACAATGAACCGTTCAAACTCAATACTAGCTATCTCAATAACTCGTTCAATAGAGAGGCTGACTAAATCTTTACGCTCTTTAAATTTAATATTCTTATTAATAATAATTAGGGTGCCTCCACGTTTGAAATTTTGTCTACTGAACGAGCTAGCCACCTGGTGATTTTTGAAGTTGAACATGACTTGATGGTCTTTCAACCAATGTTCGGTTACACAGAAGATGTCAATATTATTCATGGTCATGTGCAACTCCAATTCCAAATCTTTACCATTGATCAATCCTTCGACATTTTGATGCACCAGGTTTAATAATTTATTTTTACAATATAAATTACATGCAGGAGACTCAACTGTCTCAAAAGCCGCATGCCCATGTCCGCTACATTCGGACATTATATGAAAAAAGTTGCTAGATTTTTTATCTGTTGTCAAAGAATTAAGTTTTTTTGGATAACCATATCCACTATGTCATTATTATTTTCTTCAAAAGAAGCAATGTTACTAGTCAGTTCTTTGACTATTATACTTAAAAAGTTACCTAGTAAGATTGCAACCTGACGTTGCAAAGATTTTGATAGTGAAAAACTATCTTTTGTCAAAATAAAAGTACTTTGTAATACATAATTACAGTCAAATAAATCTATGGTCCTACAATATGTAGTTAAGGTATGTAATTTTCTATTTATATTATACCTAATGCTGTTTTCACTAGCTGTGAAAGATTTACTGTAAGGTAATGCACACAATATTATCTGTTTAACTTTTAACTTTGTTAAGTCATTGTAAAAATTAATAAAATTATTTATGTTTGCATTGCCTCTTCTTCCAATAAGGATTACAAGTGTTGATTGTGGACAGTGTGTACTATATAGTGCTCTCTTAACTATTTGAGAGTAGGAGGCCCCCGGAAATGAATGGGTAATGACTGAATTCCCCAATTGATTGTACAAATGACAACCCAAACCCCTACCAATTTCATCACAATACACAACTGTTTTTCCTGTCACAATACACAACTGTTTTTCCTGATACGTTTCCTGAACGTTGATAAACATACGGGACTGAACTGTGGCGAACACGATAATAGGTTTTTGATTGAAGTTGTTCGTTGCGGAGAGTAAAGAAAATATAGTAACACTCAGTGCGTATGTATTACAGCAAGATATTAAATAATTTATGTATTAGGGATATTCTAGTAATTCTAGATATATAGAGACACTATCTCAAAATGAGAAGCGTGTTTGATGGGCTCATCCGAAAGCGCTTTAGATTATCAATGTTATATTCACAAATAAAATAAATTATTAAAAATTAAAAACCCGACTGATGCTGAAAAGATCGAAAGAAGCTTTTATAGCAGGCGGAATCCATTAATTTTCATGTGGTTTGAAATTTATAAGTGGGTACCGCCTGCTATAAAAGCTTCTTTCGAACTTTTCAGCATCAGTCGGGTTTTTTGGTTTTAATAATTTATTTTATTAGTGAATATAACATTACCTACCATATAAAGCGCTTTCGGATGAGCCCACGCGATGAGAACACGCTTCTCATTTGAGATAGTGTCTCTATCGCATACACTACATTACTAGAATTAGAGTGGAACCCATTCATTTTCAGGTGGTTTGAGATTTATAAGTGGGTACCGCCTGCTATAAAAGCTTCTTTCGAACTTTTCAGCGTCAGTCGAGTTTTTTATTTTTAATAATTTATTTTATTTTACGCTTTTTGGTAATGACATTTATCTATTTTTGTTATCGTCTTCTAATTTCCTTCATTTTGATACCCCACTTGATAAATTTTCAGCGTCAGTCGAGTTTTTTATTTTTAATAATTTATTTTATTTTACGCTTTTTGGTAATGACATTTATCTATTTTTGTTATCGTCTTCTAATTTCCTTCATTTTGATACCCCACTTGATAAATTTTCAGCGTCAGTCGAGTTTTTTATTTTTAATAATTTATTTTATTTTACGCTTTTTGGTAATGACATTTATCTATTTTACAAGCTTTTATTTAACTTGCAATGTATGTTTGTTCGGTTGGAATCTTACAACTCAATTTTAAGGCACTTGCCCTCAACCGATTGAGCTGAAATTTGGTATGCACGTACAGTTCGGATGACAATGCAAGAAAAAAAAAAATTGTTTTTAAAAAGGTTTTTTCAAATAGAACTTGTTTGTTATCTTCTTCTAATTTCCTTCATTTTGATACCCCACTTGATAAATTTGTGTGAATGTTTTTGCCCACATTCATTTCGGCGCAAAAATCCTAGATATTCAGACTTTTGTTCATATTTTATGTACCCAAGACGGTGGATCAAAAGATATGAGGTAATAGAGAATCTTACAAACATACATACAAGATACGCGCGAAAAACATTCCTAACCCTTTTTGGCAGTCGGGTAAAAAAACTGAACCAATTTCTAGAACAAAACGGCCTGAAAGTTAAAAAATAAATAAATTACAAATATAGCCCAAAAGATAAAAACGCCCGAAAGACTTTTTTGAAGCCGGTAGGTACCGTATATCAATCGAGGCGGTTGGCACTGACGTCAAATTTGCCTGCCATTTTGTATAGTGTTACCTTGCAGTTTTGCACAAAACACATGTCATTTCATTGATGATGTGGCGGAGTGGTGAATGTGGACATACCCTACATGCCTGCGTAATACCGCATTGTCTTGGCACCGACTTCAACAAAAGTCCTACGGGTGTCATTATCTTTTGAGCTATATTTGTAATTAAATACTTATTTTTTCATTTAAAAGGCGTGTTTTCTTCTTGACGTAGGTTCATGTTTTTTAAATAACTTGTAATATCGAATTGTTACCTATATCTATCATAGGCCCGCGTTAGAACACTAAATTACCGGCTGGTACACTTACTATGACATGACATGATAACAACCTTTTTCTTCATCGTAGCTTCAATACTAGTCGCATCGAAGTCGAAGTTTTCACCTCGGTACCTAGGGTAGCATAAAAACATCCTGTTCAACCACAACGTCAAGGTCCCTAGGTTTACACTCAACACACACAAAGGAACCTTGTGCTGGGTCAGCGCAACTATAGTCTCTTATATTGTCACCTACACCACGAACATCTGTATCAACCGCACAAAGGCTGCACACACGTGTTAATTAAACCAAAACACGACCACTACACTTATATTATCTCTTTAGAACAAGACAGAATGTCTTGACGTTACCTAAATAATATAATCTGCGAATTTGATACCGCGGATGATTAAGTTTAAATTATTTTTCAGTGAAATTGAACACAGGGGTCACATCTTGTGATGACGGTGTTCTACAAGGCAATAAATGGAAATTCAATAGTAATAAACTTATATGGTGCGCTCATTGCAACATCGCGTCATGTCCGCTCTTCACATTGGCGAACACAGTGATTAACATGTTGGCTAACACATCCTCCAGACGTCCCGCCATACATCGCTAATGGCACAAACCCTCGCTCTACACGTTGCCAACAGATGTTGGTCAACGCGTTTGCCACCATGATTGCCAACGTGAATAGCGGACATCAAGGACAGAAATCCATCTGTGCCAATCTTCTGCAACGCGGGTTGCCGCGCAATTACGTCTAGTGGTCACAATGTGGTCATTGTTCAATGGACGATCGCGTGGAGTGCATGTGAACTAGGTGCTGATACATTCGTAGCTTCTAGAATATGCAGTAATGATCTAATTTTTATTCATGGTTTAGTGTTGTTACTCCAAAAAAGATGGCATTTGACATAAGAAAAATTCCTAGTGTATCTATCTTTTTAATTATGATCACCTCTAGAAGTCCGATACGTATACTTAGTGTTGTTACCCCAAGAAAGATAGCATTTGACATAGGACAAATTCCTAGTCTATCTATCAGTTATTATCACCTCTAGAAGTCTGATACGTATACACGATCAAAGAAATAAGTATACGTTTGGAGAAGGTGTATGGTTCAGTTTATTAATTTTGTTCTTAGCTAACACAATTTTGTTCATAATTTTAAAACCCCGTGAGGTATAACGATAGTCAAGGACACCGTTATTGAAATCGATAAGGAGGACCATATAATTAAAATTGAATTGAAATAGAGGCCTGAAAGCAATAGAAGAGCTCTCCATTACCCAGACACAAGAACTACCCCCAATTAAATTTAAATATCAAAGGTAGCCCGTTGTGCAAAATAGATGCTGCGTTACGTAAACGTTTCCGTCCCGTACAATTAATTATGCCCCCGCCATAATAACTCGCGGCTCATTAAAACTGAAACGCAAACCCCGTAACACTGACACTTTAAAATCGTTTGTAATTTATTTATTTATGAGTTATGGGACGTTGGAAAATGGCGCTTGTTTATTTTAATTATTATTTTATGTAAAGTACGTTTATATTGAGTGTTATTGTTTATTGATTGCAGTTTGAACCCGTCGTGAAGAATTATTAATGATAATAATCATGAAATTTCACGTCGTTCTGGCAAATTTCATGATATGACGGTCGAGTATCAAGATTGAGTGACGTAACGTTGATTTTGCATTTATATTAGGTTTTAGAGAGGGTGTATGGGTCCTCAGTAGGGTCTTCGGACTCTCGTGATGGATGATCTCGTGATTTAATGGGTTTGATAACCCAAGTGAAGTGAGACGATATTCTTAGCAATCCATGGATTCTGCGTGCGGGTGCCGGGTCCATCGCGTTGCTGAGTTGGGAACTCGGGACAGTGCCTGGGACTTGCGACCCAAGTGTAGGTTTAGAAGGGGCCCCTATTGTTGATGTACATCAACACTCACCTTCACTACCCAAGTTCCCCTCCCGGCCTAACCAAATTTGATGCGAACCTACTAGTGCCGCTCTAGACATTCGTCCTACCCAGCAATGAGCTTATTGTAGCTCTCGATAGGCCTAGATCTTTAAGTAGGTTGTAGAGAGATTATGCTAGTATACCTCTCGCTCCCACTTCTACTGCGTGCAAACTAACCACGTAAACGTTTTTGATTAATTCGTTTGTGAGATCATAGTATTTATTTTTCTTTAGTGTGTGGTCCTTCGGCATATTTGTTTCCCACGGTACAGTAAGTTGCACAAGGGCCACATATTTAATCGTTTTGAATAAAGAAATATGTTAGGTCTAGATGACGAAACCCCAACATCCTCCGCAATTTAATAGTGCTTTTCATACGTGTCGATTAGGAGGGTCCAATCCTCGTGTGAGGTAGCTATAGCGCAAAATCGATCTGGCCTTCTTCGAGTAGGGGGAGGAGGGGGGGGGGTTACCTGTTATTCCATCGTCATATTTCAGACTGGACATTCGAAAGCTCAATTTTATGCTCACTTATTACATTCTAAGTTAACTCATCTTACCATTTTAAATAAATAAATATTCCACAACAGGGCTGGTCTTCATCTGGCAGTAAACATATAGCCAATGACTACGTGTAATAGGCTCGCCCCCATTAGGGGAAAATTATTAACGTGGAACGGAAAATCATAGTGGGTGTTAGTATACCTCTGCTTACCTTTTCAGGGGTTTACAGGCGTGAATATATGAATGTTTGTACCTATATAATCCTACTAATATTATAAACGCGAATGTTTGTTTGTATGGGTGGCTGAATGGATGTTTGTTACTCTTTCACGTAAAAACTACTGAATGGATTTTAATGAAACTTTACAATAATATAGCTTATACATCAGAATAACACATAGGCTACAAGTTATAACGATAGGCAACATGCAAACGGGTGGAGCTGCGGGTAAAAGCTAGTGTATAATATATAGAAATCATATCAAACATTTCAACATTCATGCAACATTTACAAAACATTACCCGTGAAGACCATGCAGTAAAACGCCGTCTCCGAGCGAAAGAAAGTTGTGTTTGTAAAGAGGAAGTGTTTTACGTAAGATAATAATTCCATTGTTCCGCGGACTTTAATTTCTGGTGCCACCTGAAAGGTTCGCACGGGTGACAAAGCTATGAGATGGCGGTACTAAGGGTTCTCGAAGATTTTAAACTCGTCAACAATTCCAAGTACATTCGATGAGGCCACCAAGGTGAAGGCCATCATAGTTAAAATGGTACGTGTATGTAATGGTGTCCCTCTTTCCTGAGACTTTGCCTTCAGCTTACAATTAGGTGAGGTGTAGTCAAATTGACGTGACCTGCATATAAAAAAAAAGACGGGTTGCACTCTGGGAGTGCCGACAGAAGTGAAAACTTTTTCTTTCTTTCTTTCTTCGTTATATACATAGAAAAAGATAAAAAAACATACCATACCATACCAATAACACAGCGCCAATCATAGACCCTATCACTAATTTTCTGCTAATTTTCTATCAGAAGAAATTAATAAATTACAAAAAGATAAAATAATCACAAAAAGTTATAAATTACAAAAAGAAAAAATAATCACAAAAAGTGTCATAAGGCCAGGTTTGAACCCGGTACTATCTGAAACCATAAGGACTTGCAGTCGAAGCGTTTACCGCTATGCTGCGAAGCTATTTATAGTATATTATAAAATGGACAGTCTATAGCTAATATTGTATGACGTCAGTCGTTCGTCGGTTACGGTCCAAAGGTCAAGCAATCCTGACGCGCGAGTTTAACAATTTTTACCCATCCAACGCCGCTAAAGAAGTTTTCACTTCAAAAACATTTTCAGAATCACGCAACAAAGTGCACGTTTGGCGGCAAAAAGCTCGCCTTTTATTCGTAAAATTTGGGTGTTAATGCACCTCTGCCTACCCCTTATGTTTACATATGTATGTTTTACCAAACTTTAAGTTACAATTTCACCTACCCTTCGCAACTGATATTTGACAGATATTAGACAAAGGGTACAATTAAAGCTAGCATACCTGCTAGCATTAATTGTACCCGTTGTCAAATATCATCATTTATCACCAGCATTATTGCATATACTACCACTATAATTACATACTTTACCTGATACATTATATTTGTGACAAAATAAGTTAAATTTTCGGCCCTAGGACCTTGCTCTATATAGGTCCTTTCATTTTTGAAGTGAAAACTTCTTTAGCGGCGTTGGATGGGTAAAAATTGTTAAACTCATTTGGCTCACGTGGATCGCTTGACCTTTGGACCGTCACCGACGACTGACGTCATACAATATTAGCTATAGACTGTCCATTTTGCAATATACGGTAAATAGCTTCGCAGCATAGCGGTAAACCTTATGGTTTCAGATAGTACCGGGTTCAAACCTGGCCTTCTGACACTTTTTGTGATTATTTTTTCTTTTTGTAATTAATTACTTTTTGTGATTATTTTATCTTTTTGTAATATTTATTAATTTCTTCTGATAGAAAATTAGCAGAAAATTAGTGATAGGGTCTATGATTGGCGGTGTATTATAGGTATGGTATGGTATGGTATGTTTTTAATCTTTTTCTATGTATATAACGAAGAAAGAAAGAAAGAAAAAGTTTTCACATCTGTCGGCACTCCCAGAGTGCAACCCGTCTTTTTTTTATACAACTGAGGTGGCATACATGTGTTGGAAAGTGGTTACCATGGCCTATGGACGTGTGCAACACGAGGGGAGTTACGCTAATGCTGCCGACCCTGTAAACACAGTGAGTTTCTGTGCCGTCAGTGTAGAAGACAAAGCAGGAGTAGCCTATGGTCTTCCTACTGACAGCACAAAAATCTCCAGTGAGGTCTGGCTACCCTACTCACCGCCGGGAACACAACACGACGTTATTATGGCCGCGGTATTCTGTTAGGTGGAGGTGTTACCCACGATGGACTCCTTAATTTGACGGAAATATCGTATAGTTTGAAAGTATTTGTCACATAATTAGTTATGTCATCATAAAAGAAGTTAGCGTTCAACTTTTATACTTATTAGGTGCCCTAGATGTTACAGTTAATTTTGACTTTAACTTTCTTCTTTGACATTAATCTTGAGATCGACCTCACTGACATAATATAAATTAGTTTGACCTGGAAAACTTTCTCCTGTAATGTACTGTAAAATGAGTTTGTATCTTGTTTGTTATTCGTAACGTAGTTATAATAGGATAGATCTTTATAATTTCAATTAAATTTTATACTGTAGTTTAAGCTATTTTATTTGTGTATCTGTTACTTGTAGTAAAATATATATTTGTCAATGTAAAACCATGCTTTTCATAAAAGTGAAAATATGTGAAACTTTTTTTAGGTGGGAAAAAACCACATGGCCCTCATGGAAAGTGGTTTCCGTGGGCTATAGAAATATACTAAGCTGCACCAGGGCTGAAGAAACCTTCTAATGCCATTCATGAAGAACCTAATATTTGTTAATATATTTCTGAATAGAGTTCATTCCACATATTGAGCGTGCGTGGTATGAAGCCTGTTTAGAGATTTATGTATGGATAGGTAGAAGGATGAATGTAGGAAGAGATGTTTACTCTTTCCTAACATAAACGGTGAAAGGGATCCGGATGAAATTCAGCACAGAGATAGATTACTGCTATTGGACATTTTAACTGCAGAATCTTTACAGTACAGTACGTACAGATAAACCAACTCACTCAATACTCACGTCCAAAGAACCAATAGTTGGGACTTATTTTACTCGCGACTGTCTTTCTATAAAATGATAAGCACAATTTCGGGGACAAAACAGTAAATTTTCTAAGCCCCTTACTTTGTTAACACTTTAAGTATTAAAGTAATATAATTAAGCTATTTTATTTGTGTTTATTGTGTATACCTCTCTTTGGAGTTGTGAGTTTCAAATGCGAAGGTGACAGTACTCAGTACTCGTTGAGGTAATTTTATCTTCATTAAGATACAAGCCGCGATAACTCCTTTGGGTATAAACCAGATATGAAGATCTCTAAAGGGTCTGGTTGGGTTGACTATCTTTACAACTTGATATATTGTGTTAAGATATGACATTCTTAGCAGTTTCCACGAATATTATCCATTGAAATAAAACTCATTTTAGGGAAGTTCATCCGGATATTTGGTTCTTTTTTTTACGTGTCGGATATCTCTCCTCCGGCTCCGGTTATATCAGAATCGAACCGACTAAACCGCACGCCGTCTGTGGGTCGGTGTGCTAGGCCGAAGGTGAGGTTGTCTCGCGATATATCCCTCGCACCCCGGCTGACCCAGGGCCGTTCCTCTCGGTCTGGCCCTCCTCGGTCCGGATATTTGGTGTTATTTTACTGTTAACATTGATACAGAGAGCTTGAGATGGTGGTAATATCATATTTTAAGGTATAAATTATTTAAAAGTACCCGAACTACCCATAATTTTACCCATTTTTTTTAACAAGCGTGGGTAGCTTAGTGGTTAAGGAGTCAGCCTTATGATCGAGAGGTCCCGGGTTCGAATCCTGGGCATTACACTACCGACGTGAACCCACTGCTAGCTGATAATGCCGTGAGGTGAAACCGGACAGGTTAAAAAAGAAAAACAACATAAAGTGTAGAAAAGTACAAGTGATATCATTTTCAATACAATTTAGCTTAGTTGGAGAGGTTAGGTTAGAATATTAGTGATTTCGATAATTTCGGTTGCTAATATTCCTTAAAAAAAAAAACTGGTATTATATGTAGGTATAGTGTTTACACAGAATGAAGTCAATGAAGTCACAGTGACGTTAAGTCTTGTTGTATTTGCTTTATCTTGCGTTTAATTAAGTGATTGACTTGGAATCCAAGCTTTCCATTCTGTCATTCTACCATATTACTGACAAGATTGGCTATATCTTAAAGAGAGCTTCAATCAACACATACAAGCCCAATCACTTCTTAAAGTCTCAGAAGTCGTACAAGAAAATTGTAATAAATCAGGATTTGGAATACGTCATAAAACCAGATCTAACAACGCCGACATACCTTGCTAATTTGCAGCACCTTTTATAAGAGAAGAGGTTTATGTGTTTTGTAATATGTTAATCAACTCTTATATTACCGTACGGCTCCCACGGGTGCCATGGAACGCGACTCAATGGCAAGTGAGTCCCATAACAGACCACATGTTTCAGGAAAATGATTTATTATAGGCCTTGTGGCCGGAACGTTAATGGAGTGCTCTGCACTCTGAGCTTCACTAAAATGTCGTAAAAATGTGGTTACCTAACTGAATTTTAACAGTTATGAAACACGGTTTTAATATCATGTTGTTGGAAGTTTTGCAAATATTACACATTCTTCTTTATCGTCGCTTTAATGGAAAAATTCTCAGTTTAAATATGAGTTGAAGTAGATGCTCTCGCTTTTAGTTTAATTTATATTTTATGGGAACAACTGACGTGTTACTCTCTCAATCTTGAGCAGAGAGCCTGCGCTCGAGTTATGTCGTATAATTTAAAGGTGTACGGGTTAGCAGGTTAAACCCGAAGATCCAAAATCTTGGTGCGGTATCAACACACCTAAGTTTCATTAGTTTATACGGATGCCATTTGGAAATCGCTATGAGAATGCCGATGCGCGTCGTTCTGTCATAAACACTGGACTATACAAAATTGTTGATGTAAACACTATTAACGGAAAAGCACAAAAGTTCACCGAGCTTCGACGCAGTAGCAGTACAGTGAATTTCATTCGCTACATTAGTTGTGTTCAGTAATATATCATAGATGCACACAATACTCGCTCCTTGCTAGAGGTTGGAATGCTGACGCCGAAACTTTTCCGCGTTTCGGCTTTCCAAATATTTTTCGGGCTTTGATGTTACATTTTTCTTTTTGTTTCGACGTCATTATACATTTACCTACTCATTGTGATATAAAAAGGTTGTGTTTATAAATGTTCAAAATTAAAGGAGAACTTAAATGGCTACTAGAGTGGTCTGTAAAAGAAAACAAGTAACACAACCTGGATTTGTTATCTTTATTATCTCTTCAAATGAAATCAAATTTACTTCTGCTCGACAGAGTAGCTGGAAATTGACTGAATGCAAAATACATTGGAAGAGCTCTATGGCTAGCAATACACTTGCAAGTCTATCCCGACAGGTCTGATAAGCAACTAGTGTTCGTTTTGATATCAAAAAAAGTGGTCGTTAGTTACTTTCAAACGCCTTCAAACATCCAGTTGTAATCTACGTTCTAGCTCAAAGTACATTATACCGAAGGAAAATCGACCCAACGAACTCGTCCTCTAATTCATAAAAGCCAAAAAAATTCGGCAAATTCATATCAATTTCGGCATGTATACGATTCTGCACTAACGATGCACCAAACCCGTCTCTAGTGGTGTGCTCTTTTATTCGCATACCTCTTCCACGCCGACGCATCGACTCGGTAATCTGTTTCGCTATCGTTTGAGGATTTTATAGACGTTGAAATGAATAAAATGCAGTAGATTCTGATGAAACCGTTTCAGGAAGGGGTTCTTGTTATAATTTATACAGTATCTACCTCGTAGAAATAGTTGAAGACTAACAAAATAAAAAAATATAATTATAAGTTTTTTTTTATAAATAGGACATGTCAATTTGACTTTAGCTCGCCTGATGGTAAGGCAAAGTCTCAGGAAAGAGGGCCACCATTATATACATGTGCCATATCAACATTAGTGGCACTCAGCTTGGCGGCCTCATCAGATGCTTTTTCACACCCCGCTTACAGGAACCGGGACTGTATCTTAATGGTGCGACAAAGGAAAGAGTCACCGAACCGCTTGGTTCTTGAAGGAATGTTCTGCACCGTATGCAGGTGACATCTAAGTCTTGCACGTGTTGTCCTGTATAGGAAAGGAGAGGGTGGGACTAATTGGAATAGCTCATCAAAACATTCACCATGGCATAGACGGTAAACTACTGCCAAGGAAGCAACATTTCTACGCATCTGCAGAGGCTCGAGAGTACTCGTGACCTCAGGATTGCCGATAATGCGGACCGCACGTCGCTGCAGCCTGTCGAGAGCATCTAATAAGTACTTTGCGGATCTATCCCAGAGATGCGAGCAGTATTCCACGCAGGAACGAATTTGTGTATTGCATAGAAGACACCGTTGCTCCGGCGTGAAAAACCGTCTCACTCTGTTCAGGACTCCGAGTTTACGAGAGGCTGTTTTGATGCTACTCTCGATGTAGTTCTTGTTATTCAGTTTGCAGCGAACATCATACCGAGGATATTAAGGTTGTCCTGCACTGGCAGTGGTGTGCTCTGAAGAGTGGGAAGGGGAAGGAAAGAAGATACCTTTGCTGTATACGCATATGCTTGCGTCTTCTTGGCATTGAACTCGATCAAGTTCTCAGAGCCCCATTGGGAAATGTGGTTCAGGATCCGGTCAAGCTCAGTGACAGAAAGCTGCCTTATTTTGTGGTGTGAGTACATCTTCAGAACTGAACTAACAAGTACTAATTCAACTCGACTACGAGCCGGAGTACTAATTATTATGGCCGACGAACGTGTGAATATCTTATCCCTAGACTGTACAACCAGCTTCCTGTAGCCCTAAGGGAAACACTTAACGTAAACAATTCTAAACGTAAACTGAAGAGGTATTACATAGAACATATTAAAAACGAGTTTAACGTACTTAAATAATATCTATTAATATTATTATATTATAACTCTTAAATACTACATAAAATATGTTTGCATAAAAAAAGACATAATTCACACACAATTAATATTTGCATATCAGGTCGAAACACGCTGTATCCTAACTCCGTCACTGTTCTTGGAAATGGCTGCATAATGCGCTTGCAAAGGGACGAATGTGAACCTGATTAGTGACATTAAGATTACGGACACATTCGTTGCTTTACAATACCACATAATAAGTAATAGCACTACCGCAATGCGGAGACTTACTTGGTGGTATAATTTTATATCAACCTACCCACCTTTTTTGCTTTTTTTTTTGTTTTCTGATTTAATTAAAGAAATTTAAGCAGTTTATCATATATATTTTAGGTACTTGAAATTGTTAATCATAATACTTATCTAGAAAAAGTGTAATGTAACGTGTTCTGGATGAATTTCGCTTAGAGTATGAGTTGGACGAAAAAAGAAACAAAAAAGGAAATGGCTTTGCATCGCATCCACATAGATACTTAAATGTATAGTTATAAGCCCGAGTCGAATGTAACCGCGGTTGCCTAGACAAACCCGTAAGGGTTTTATGTCAACCATTGTACATCATATGTATTATTGTCCATGTTTTGTGAATACTAATAAATAAAAAAAATAAAAAAATAAATAACTCTATAGGATAAGAGATGGTTTCTACTTCAGTTTGCAAGATTTGCCTCCACCAACTCACACATAAGCTCACATGTTTACTTCTTCCTTTAGTTCCGGGTTCTTTAAGCTGGGCGTGGAATCATCGGTAGCTTAGTGGTTAAGGAGTCGGCCTTACGATCGAGAGGTCCCGGGTTCGAATCCTGGCCATTACACTACTGACGTGACCCACTCCTAGCACAAGCAATTTAGAGTAGTTGGAGGGGTTAGAAGGAATGTTAGTAATTTCGATAATTTCGGTTGCTAATATTCTTAAAAAAACGGATGGTCACCACTTTCCTGAGAGATTGCCTTTAGCTTACCACCAGGCAAGCTGAACTGCGTATTTCGAAAGCAATAAAACTTATCCACAATTATTAAAATCCCATATAACATGCACTGAGAGTAGTTACTACTCTAAAGTTGGTTGAAGAAGTCTATACCAGCTAGAATACAGAATCCTTACCTGCGTTTTTGAAACGTGGGTTTTGATAACAAAATTTTATACCTTTTAAAAATTTATAAGAATATTCTACAATATTCTACAACATTTCACACAACGCTATCTAGACCCATGGTAAGCATAGCTTAACTAGCTTGTGTTATGGAATCTAGAATGTGGATAAACATACTTAGATACGTTTCTTTTTTTTTGTAAATACATACATATTATAAATAGAAACACCCAGACCAATGCAAATATACATATTCATGCATACAAATATTTGCACTGAGCGGGGATCGAACCCGCGCCTATAGGACACGTCAATTTGACTTCACCTGGCCTGATGGTAAGCTGAAGGCAAAGTCTCAGAAAAGAAGGCCACCCTTATATACACGTGCCAGAGCAATGGTGTGGCACTCAGCTCGACGGCCTCACCAGATGCCTTTTCACGCCCTGCTTAAAGGACCCGGGACTGTAGGAAGAGGGAAACACGTGAGCTGGCAATTAGCCTACTGCAGTCCACTGCTGGACATAGGCATCTCCCAATGTTGGGAGGCTTTAGCTTTCTGTTCCCACACTGGCCAGACGGGTTGATAGGTACAGCATTTTTAGTATTTTTAAACTATGGCGGTGTGAATTCATAATTATATAACTGTTCGGGACTTTTCACGATAAATCATGGAACTTACTTTTTTTGCCGATGTTTCGGATGCGTTGCAGCGCCCGAGGTCACGGCTAGACGGCTAGACTATTCATTATAAAAGTAATGGAGGGTAGGCGCACACACAATGTTCTCCGCATACCTCACGACGCTCGACCAGTCTAGCCGTGACCACGGGCGAACGCATCCGAAACGTCGGCAGCAATAGTAAGTTCCATGATTTATCGCGAAAAGTCCCGAAGAGTTATATAATTAGGATTTTTATTAATTATATTGATATTTATTAAAAAAACTTATAATTATATTATCTCGCAGTGATAATCGTCTGTATATTATTCCGTTAGTCGCCTTTTCGACAGCTCATTCTCAAATCCCACTTTTACCGATTCCCCCTGGAAATACTTTTCCGATCAGATGGGTGATACTTGAATTTTAATAATCTTCATCACAACACAGATATTCTAACTAAAATCTAAAAAAAATCTAATCAAATGAAGGTTTTGTGTCATATCATACAGAAAAGGTTCTATTATATTTTCTTTTAGTAATCGATGCATTTTGAGAACGTGGTTTCACAGAATTGAACCCCAGGGCAGAGTTTCGAATAAAAATGAATCGTATAAACTGAAAGCTTTCCTTTAGTTTAGAGTAATGCTTTTATATCTTGAGTGTACTTGGTTAAGTTTAAATTAAAATACTGGAAAAAACTTCTGTAACGGAATGAACTTGGGTTTTAAAACTTTGCACTTTTCTTGCTAATTATAATATTTTAATAGAAAATATTTTTGTTTGAGTATATGTACTGAGACCGGGATTTTGATAATTTTACTGGCCTCGGGGAAAAGAGGCAAGTTCTGCAAAGCTCAGCTTATTTCGACATTTTACTGCGTTTATTAAATATGAACGAACTTTTTAGATAACGTAGCTTCAAGTATATATTTTTTTAAGGATTGATAATGCACATAATGTTCCCACTGTCTTGACAACGCCCCTGCTGTTGCATACATCCATAGGCCACGGTAATTATTTTCTATTAGGTGGGCCGACCAAGTAAGTGGCATCAATCCTATATTACTCAATTATGACATTGAAACGCGATATAGGAATGGAAAATTGACTACTTAAACGTGCAGTCGTATTTGTATTATAAATTGGAAAGTGTGTGTGTGTGTGTGTGTGTGTGTGCGTCTGTTTGTCCGTCTTTCAGGGCTAAACCATTGAACCGATTTTGATGAAATTAGATCTAGAAAAAGGTCTATAGTTGGCCGCGATAACCGACATTCACGCAAGCGGAGTCGCGGGCAAAAGCT
Source organism: Eilema caniola (assembly GCA_949126895.1). NCBI lineage: Eukaryota > Metazoa > Arthropoda > Insecta > Lepidoptera > Erebidae > Eilema > Eilema caniola. The sequence goes on along the minus strand of OX421460.1, from coordinate 4,217,744 downwards.
AATACAATTATGTATCTAGAAACCCTTTGCCTATTTTTAACAAAACAATTGAACAAATGTTCATATAAAAAAGACGGGTTGCACTCTGGGAGTGCCGGCAGGTCGACAGGATCCGGCGGCTGGGTCTCGAGGTGGCTCTGCACAAGTCCGAGGCCATGTTCTTTCATGGCCCTCGGCGCAGGCCAGGCCCGGGAGCCAGCCTAACAGTGGGAGGTACTCCCATCGACATCAAGCCCCGGTTGAAATACCTGGGGCTCGTGCTTGATGGTCGATGGGACTTCGGACAGCATTTCCGAAGTCTGCGCCCCAAGTTGGTGCTCACGGCGAATGCCTTGGGCCGGTTGTTGCCTAACTTGAAGGGCCCAGAGTCCTCCTGCAGGAGACTCTACGCGGGTGTCGTGCGGTCCATGGCCCTATACGGGTGCCCCGTGTGGGCGGACACCCTGGAGGCCAGATTCCTGCCTCTGCTCCGTACGGCGCAGAGCACGAAGGCCTCCAGGGCCATCAGGGGATACCGCACGATATCCTTCGAAGCGGCGAGTCTCCTGGCCGGATCGCCACCGTGGATCCTGGAAGCGAGGGCCCTTTCGGCACTATATAAGTTCCGAAGGGAGGCGCGGGAGCGGGGATTCGATCCAGAGCCCGAGGATATTCGGGCCGAGAAATCCCGGCTCCACCAGGTCATGGTGGCCGAGTGGGAGCGACGACTTGAGCAACCACGCGCAGGGCACGCCGTCATTGCGGCGGTAAGGCCCATCATGGGGGAGTGGCTAGAGAGGCAACACGGTAGCCTCTCGTACCGTCAGACGCAGATTATCACCGGGCACGGTAGCTTCGGGCGGTATCTGCGTCTGTTGGGTATAGAGCCAACGCCCGGGTGCCATCACTGCGACGCGAGCGTGGACTCGGGGCTGCACACGCTCACCGAGTGCCCGGCGTTTGAGACGCCGAGGCGGGAGCTTGTGGCGGCCCTGGGGGTGAGAGTGCTCACGCTCTCCACCCTGCTCGCGGCGATGGTCCGCTGCGCGGATGCGTGGGCCGCCAGCGCCTCCTTCTGCGAGCAGGTCATGCTCGCGAAGGAGACAGCAGAGCGGGCGCGGCGCGATGAGCGAGAAAGGCTCGCTGACATCGCTGCACGCGCCCGAAGGCGGCTCGGGCGTCGGAGGGCGCAAACTGACCTCCGCCCCCCATGAGCGCGGGCCTGAGGGTGACGGGTGGAGCCGCCCGTCATCCTAGCAGAAGCAGGCCACGGCGGCGGCGCGCATCGTAGGACGATGCGCGCCTCCCCACACCGGGGTAGAGTCGGGGACCGCGTGGTCCCCCCCTTCCCGAGGAGGGCCAGACCGAGAGGGATGGCCCTGGGTCAGCCGGGGTGCGAGGGATATGTCGCATGACAACCTCACCTTCGGCCTAGCACTACGACCCAGAGACGGCGTGCGGTTTAGTCGGTTCGAGTCCGACATAACCTCCCCCTCCGGCTCCGGAGGGGTGGGTACCCGAGGGGATTTCCCGCACGTAAAAAAAAAGGGAGTGCCGGCAGAAGTGAAAACATTTTCTTTTTTTCTTTCTTCGTTATATACCTAGAAAAAGATAAAAAGAATATACCATACCATACCTATAATATAGCGTTAATCATAGAACCTGTCACTTATTTTCTGCTAATTTTCTGTCAGAAGAAATTTATAAATTATAAAAAGAAAAAATAATCACAAAAAATAATAAATTACAAAAAGAAAAAAAAATCATAAAAAGTAATAAATTACATAAAGAAAAAATAATCACCAAAAGTAATAAATTATAATAAGAAAAAACAATCACAAAAATCCCTGAAGGTCAGGTGGTTTGAACCCGATACTATCTGAAACTATAAGGACTTACAGTCGACGTGCTTATCGTTTAAGCTACGACGATATCTATTGTAACTTGCAAAATACATAGTCTGTACCTAATCTTGTATGACGTCAGTCGTCGGTTACGGTTAGAGATGGGTAAACTGAATGAGAGCCATTAAGAAGAATCGTTTCACTATGGTGACTCGATAACTTAACTATTCCCTCTAAACCTTAACAATTCAGTGATTCACCGATTCATCGGGTGTCCGCCGAATGCTGAAGTGCCGACTGACTACGAGAGTTAAGAATCGTTCGGGTGGTGTCGGGAGATTTCCGTTTCACAGACTACTCTAGTGGAATTAGAGTCTATCTAGTCAAAGATGATACTATACTACAAAATTGGGAAGGCATCTGAGCTGTATGAGCATTGATGCTGAGAGTTGACTATTTATTTGTTTGGGTTATACTTTAAAAGTACTTTGGGGATGTCCCCGTGTTTAGTTTGGCTTGGCTGTTGATTTGTCGATGTTTATAAATGATAGGTAATTCGTTTTGTTTTGTTATGTTTTTATCCTAAATCCTGATGAATATAAGCCATTTCATGTGAAAATGAGTGACCTACGCGGTCACTGTTGCCTTATTACTGTTTAGTTTAGCCTGTTGGAAATTGTTAATGACCACTTGTACCTACCAAACATAATTAGGTATTATTTTTTGTAAGTTATCATAAAGTATATTTGGTTAATTAAATACAAAGGAATCCCTAAATCAGACCACATTTTCAGAATCGTTAGGGAGTATTATAAAACTCATTCAGCGAGTCAGCCAGCGACTAAATACTTTAAATCTGAATTATAGCACAAGCGATTAGTGAATAGTTAAGGTGAATAGAGAATACTTAAGGTGAATTAATTCAGTCTAGTGAATCAGACACAGTGAATCGTTTCAGACAACTGAATCAAGATTACCCATGCCTAGTTACGGTTCAAAGGTCAACTAATCCTGACGCTTCCTTAACATTTTACACCCATCCAACGCCGCTAAAGAAGTTTTCACTTCAATAAACAAACAACATATCTTTCTTGTTCTACAAATATGATATCAATCTTTAAAACGGTGTGCGCGAGATGACAAACTGTGACATTCTGGGCATAACATTGTAACGTTGCTCTTAATATTTCGTCATGTAAAATACGCGGCGAATTCGCTGTCAACAGATAAGCGAGAGCTTCCTGTGAGCTGGCGCCGCCGGCGGACGCAGAGTAGGCAGGGAAGACAGAGTCAGTGTTGAAATATAAGCTTTTTTATTAGGTTTCGGGGTATCTTTACTTATATATGGGGCTTTCTTTAGTCTCGATTCAATTAGCTGTCAAAATAAAATAAAATGTCAAAAACGATCACGAGAGATCCAATTCAATCAAATGTTGCATCGATGTGATGTTAAAAACGATCACGATAGGTGATGTTAATAATAAGGTTTTTGACATTCTATTTGATATTGACAGATTGAAATTGAATTTTGAATATTGGCCATTGGAGAATATTGGTCGTCTGGTCATATTCCATCACGAGTATAATGCGATGATGAGAGTAAACGATTCGCTCGAACTATTTAAAGGAAACTATTGACGATTTCCAATATGCACCTATTATTCTAATGTCGTACGGCTTGCTTTCTAAATTTGCTCTCTTGTCCTCTGTGCCCTTTTGCTTGCACTATCACGAACCTGTGTAGGGCAACGGGCAACGCTGTAGCCGCCCAATATGCCAATATTTGGCATATTGGGCCAACAAAATATAATAATAATTTTATGAGCCATTGACTCCCAGAAAAAGAAGAAGAAGTAAGTACGTAGAAGTAAGTAAGTAAGTCGTGATGCTAAGGAAACAATAATTTTAGAATAAAATGTGAAAATATAAACTTGGTCTTATTTCACATTATTTTTATCTGCATCTCATTCTCATGATGATAATGATTTAGATACCTAAAAGAAATGTGTAGGAATACCTAACCAGTACCTAAAGTATATCGTTGGTATTTAAGTTATAAAAATCTCACCCCAATTCTTTTGCTACAAGAAATTTGTTAATCGTAGTCTCTGACAGAAGCTACTCTGCGTCTCGTCTACCGTCATGTGTATAGGGTGTTATATCGTGTATAAAACTCTACACGCTGATTATAATGCTATTCGCTTAAGGAAACGTGCTGAGACATATTACTTGTACTTTAAGTAATATTAAAGGTTCAAGCGGCTTTAGCAAAATGCTCCACTTGGCCTCTGTACGATTTAGCTAAATCGTTGGTATAAGCACATCGTGAGGGGGCTTTGGAGCTAAATGATTAGCATTTTTCTCACAGCCAAGGTTGTCACATTCTTCTGATGACCTTTAATGTTGATCAATGTCATAATCATCACAGCGTTAGTCCCGTTTTCCGTTGGCTTACACTTTAGAAACGGGGTTCGTTCTCCAGATCTTTCTATTGATTTGGCTTGTCTTGACTTATGTGGAACTGCTACTTGACCTTCCATTCACGAGAGGAATACAGCATGCTAGAACTTCATTCGATGACAGCACATGTAACGGGGTTAGAAGGAGAGGTTAACTGCGGCCTCGATGGTCTCGGTGGGATGGTGATGATTTTAGTTAATTGTAGCTAATCGTGAAAATAACAAAATAAATATCCATAACAAGGTTAGGTAAGTAGATAAATTGTGAATGTTTTCATATTGTTATCAAATACGAATAATGTGAGGAATACGTAGGTAGAATTCCAAACTGAATATAATGTTTGTAGGTTTTTCAAAGAGACGACACGCTTAGCGGTCGGGCGAAGCGTGTGCTTGCTTATTAGAGCATTCATTCGAACTTGAGTACGGTTAGGGCTGGCAACATTCGTTTTATTTGAACGCTTTTATTAGGGGTTAAAGTATGAAATTGCCGATTTGTACTGACAAATTGAAATTCGTTTTTTTTTAATTTAACGTATTTATTTAATCAAAATAATTACCATTATTATCTATACATTGCTGCCATCTAGTAGGAAGGTCATTTATGCCTTTGCGATAGAACTCTGGTGATCTAGATTCGACAAACTGTGTGAAAGCATTTTGTGCTTCCTCCTGAGAAGAAAACTTTTTATCACATAGAAAATTGTCCAAATCAAGAAAAAAATGGTAGTCTGTTGGAGCAAGGTCTGGCGAATACGGAGGGTGACGGATAGTTTCTAATTGCAGTTTCTGTAGAGTTAAAACGGTTTCTCGTGCTGTATGAGGTCTCGCGTTATCATGGAGCAATAATGGTGAAGATCGATTCATGAGTCGGGGCTGTTTCACTGCTAGTTTTGCTATCATTGTTCGGAGTTCGGCACAGTAGACATCTGCCCTTATTGCTTGACCAGATCGTAGAAAGCTATAGTGAATAACACCATGCTGAGACCACCAAACAGTTACCATTACCTTTTTATTGGTAAGCTTTGCTTTAGGACACTGTTGTGGCGTTTCACCTGGGGTCAGCCATTGCAATTTTCGCTTACGGTTATCGTAAAGAATCCACTTTTCATCACATGTCACAATTCGATCCAATATTCCTTCATTTCTGTATCGATTCAACAAGGCAACACAAGTTTCAACACGCATTTCTTTCTGCAGATCAGTCAAATCATGAGGTACCCATTTTTCACATTTTTTTATTTTATTGATTTGACGCAAATGAGTCAATATTGTTGGTAAGGTAACGTTAAACCATGCAGCTAATTCCTGGGTAGTTTGGCTCGGATCGGCTTTCACCATGTCTTTCAATTCATTGTTATTCACCTGTGTGGACGGCGTTCCTCGTGGTTCGTTCTTCAAATCAAAGTTTCCATCACGAAAGCGTTTAAACCAAAATCGCACGGTGCGTTCATTAGCAGTCCCCTCTCCAAACGCAACATTGATATTGCGAGCTGTTTCTGCCGCGTTAGTTCCGCGTCGGAACTCGTATTCAAAAATCACTAGAATTTTCGAACTATCCATCTTTCTTGTCTAAGCTGAATAAAAAAAACAACTGAAAGTCGATAATCGAATGTTGCACATTTTTAAATGAAGAACTACATAGGTACCATGTGGAAAAAGTTTCACTCAAAAATCTCAAACCATGAAGGTTCTATGTCAATTCGAAGTACCTATTACAATGAAACGGCAATTCATACTTTAACCCCTATTATTTAGAAATGTCTCGGCACTTCATTGTGTACAAATTCTGTGTGACATGAATTAGTTGCGCGTTTGCGTGACATCGTGAGGTCCTTCGTTCAATAACCGAACCATGTATTCCTAGTGTTCCTACGAAACGTGTATTCCTACCTTAGTAACCTACTGTGCACCACGAACATTGGGTGAGACCCAAATGAATTATAACTAAATATGTTGCATTTAGATATCATGAAGTTGCTTTGAATTTCTTCCGATATTGTTTAGCTTAAATGAAGTATCACGTGTCGTCTTAAGGCCTGAATACCTTTTATTTCGATTAAGATAAGAAAAAGTGAATGCCCAGGTGGGACTCGAACCCACGATCTTTCCCTTACAGGGGGAATGCTCTGGCCCGGTGGCTCAGTGGTCAGAGCATTCCCCCTGTAAGGGAAAGATCGTGGGTTCGAGTCCCACCTGGGCATTCACTTTTTCCTATCTTAATCGATTTGAAAAGTTAGCATAGTAAATGCTTCAAAATTTAATTCAACCTTTTATTTCATTAGCCAGGTATCAACTTCAGTTCGAAGAATCGAATGTACGTAACAATGTAGGCCTATAGGTTTCTTAAGAAATTATCATAGTATCTAGTTTTGAATACCGCGAGACATTTATCTTGTTTCATTTTTTCAAGTTAGATGATTGGCAACCCTAAGTTACCGTAACAGACTAGGCCGCTGCGTTCGGTGTCGGTCGCTAATTCTCTTTGCTGTAAAACATTTTTTAAATACCGTCAACGTTGTGGTTGAAATATATGTAATTTTAATATGATAATAGGCCATTTTTTCATGATATTTATAATTTTAATATATGGTTTAAGTAATTACTTCTATCCAAAACTCCTAACAGGCTTCTCAATTTTCATCAATTTCTTTCCCACTACGCTTCAGAACCCCTTCAGTAACAGAGATAGTATCAAATTTCATCTAGATGTATTCAGTTGTTCTGGCGTGATTGAACAACAAATTATCCATTCGTTCTTCCAAACTTCAGCATTTATAATGGTATGGTACTAAGATGGAGTCTGGCCGTGGTGATTCGTCACCATCATCATAAAAATATCCCAGTTAGGTTGAAGGAGATAGGACGCGACGGTATTTCCGTCCAATTGTGCAGTCCAACTTTGGAAGTACCTCCGCCCTACAGAATAACTTCATGTTATGTTCCCGTGAGTAGGGTAGCCAGAGCTCACTGAAGAGTTTTTGTGTTGTTTGTAGGAAGACCAAAGGCTTATCCTGCGTTATCTTCTACACTGATGGCATAGAAACTCTCTGTTCTTATAGGATCGGCAGCACGAGTGTGACTCTCTTGGTGTGCACACGTCCCATAGGCCACGGTAACCACTTTCCATAAGTTGGGCTGTGTGAGTGTCTGCCACCATACTGGTATAAAAAAAAAATTGCGTTCAAAGTTTATACTTTGTAGTCCACAGTCTGTTTATTGGTTTTTATCTGTACGTCGGCTTCACCAGGAACATCTGCCATTTGACCTCTGAAACCTGACAGGAAACCTCCACCAGAGCTTCTCCGTCTAGTATTTAGCAGATCACCGACTTGCAGCTGAAATTGTATTAGGCTCCAAAGTTGGTGGGTGGTCCTCTATATATTATTTAACGTGATGTATAATGTTGTGCTTCAAGCGTAGGAGTTTATCTCGGAGTACATTAGCTTCTCCCGTCACGTTTACGAGCTCCTAAGTGCGATAGACAGCCGATCCCAGTATTTGTATTTTTAATATTGATTAGTTTCGAAGTGAATACCGATGGAGTGAGACCTATTTGATATGTTTACGTTTTGTTTGATATGTAACGTCTGTAACGCAAGTTTCACATAGACCACGGCCAAACAGCCCGGAAGCAGCATATTCTACAAATATTGTTTCAGTTTCATGAGCGTATTATTGGCTGGAACCTCTCAATAAAACAACATTGACATTGATAGACTGTCTTATTTACACATTAGTAAAAAATCAAACTTATACATGGTACCTAACAAACTATACTAAGAGTCAATAGGTCAGCACATGTCCGCCACTTGCAATGGTTGGCTCTCGACTGCCCAAGTCACATTGCATCGGATACACGTATAACCACCCTATTCGGGTGGGCGCCCCCGATCTAAAATCAAAGTACCCTCAATAAACATACGATGAAATACCTAACTAACTAAATTACGTAGGTATTAACTAAACGAGTACTTGCACACATAATAATGTTTACTTAAAATATGAGACAAAGGGACAACGAGAGTAATAAACATAGAAGAATTCCTATTCATGCATAAAAATGTTGTCATTGAGTGGGCATCTAACCTCCAATAAATAATTTGCTACCATATCACTCTTGAGGGCCAGACCGAGAGGAATGGAGAGGAATGGCGCTGGGTCAGCCGGGGTGCGAGGGATATGTCGCGAGACAACCTCACCTTCGGCCTAGCACATCGTCCTACAGCCGGCGTGCGGTTTAGTCGGTTCGAGTCCGACATAACTTCCCCCTCCGGCTCCGGGGGGGAGGGGGGTGTATCTGTGGGGATTCCCCGCACGTAAAAAAAACATTACGCTATTTAACTTTGAGGTGAACCAAAGAATAGATATATAGTATCGATGTGGTTAAGGTTATCTGCCCCCTAAGAAAGTGGCACAAGCACAATCGATTGTAGAATACAGTAGAATAATCAAAGTTTGGAATTGACACGTATTTTGACATTTATGACAGTAGCAAACAAAATGTCACTCCCATACATTGATTATTCTATTCTACTCTAATAACGATTGCCACTTGTCTACACAGACTATTATGTATTAAGCTGACAGTCAATCAATGAATCAATTAGCCCACTGCAGTCCACTGCTGGACATAGGCCTCTCAAGGTGACTGTAAAAATAAAATAAACTCTGAACAATTTTTAAGTATGTCAATAAACAATAATAAAAGAGTACTTTGTTCTACTTTACTGTTGTAGGGTAAAACCATATCATTCATTAAGGCGTTTTATATTCAAGAGCACGGCGACATAATCGAATTTTAAAATGTTGCCTAAGCCACAACGTATATACCACAGATTTAGAATGCGCTAGATACCTCATCGTTCTAGTAAAATTTAAAGCAGGCTCTGTAGGGGAGAGGGGATTTGATCCCTTGTAACACATCTGAATTAAATAATCGGCTATGGCTAGTTGGGATTTCATGGATATCCGTTACTGGTCTTATCTAGTTCTCCGGCTGCTTCGGCAACCTAATATACAGATGTGAAGAAACACCACATTATTGGAATCTTATTCGATTGGAATCCGGGCTTTAGTTCCAGGGAGATAAAGCTTGTAGATATTTCCATGCTTAATAAATTAGAAAAGGCTAGTTAATTCAAGCTAATTTCTAGCGTGTCCAAACTGCTTCAGTAGCAAAGAATTAAAGATTAATGTCTGCCAAGTCTATTTACTAAATAAAAGACTTTTTACTATTATTACATTGGTTGAAGTTTTTTTTTTGGATCATCCTTACTAATTTGCGGCTGCTGGTACAGTGTATTAGCTTTCCAGATATGCCTGTGTTGCTGCTTGTATCGTTGCGATTGATAACATAACCCTGTAGTGCATAAAATCGAAAGCACGTGAATGATCTTCTCTCTCTTAAGTCTATATTTTATACTTTAAAATTCACAGAAGCGGTCTGTGTAGTCCCGTGGCGTTGAACCGATTTTCAATATCGCTGGAGTTCATGTGTGTTTCAAATAATTTGGGACAGTCTGTACTTAAAATATATTGTTTACAAGTGTCGGTACGTTGACGACGTTGTGAAAGGAAATTCATTGAACCGTTAATTTGAGGAAGGGTGACCTTTCGGAGGATGTATTATACAGTTTTAGGGATTTCAATTTGAAAACAATATATAGAACGACGCTTTCGGAATTTTGCTTGAATATAATTTATTAAAATAAAACTACAGGTAACTGACTGCTGAAAAGGAACCCAATGTTCACGTTTAGTGTAAATAATAGAATAACATTCAATAAATCGAATAAATCCGTTAAAATAGTTTTATTTCAAAATTATAGTAGACTTAAAAATCTGCCATACAAAATAACTATATCCAATTCTTCCATCCTTATATCTAGATACGAGAGCGTATCAGACCGTTCTTTATTGTAACAACAAATAAAGTCAGTTTGTGTACGTATGAATACAAGTACACTTCAAGTCCTTTTTATTATTTTTAAATTTAATTCAACTAGGGTAACCATCTTTTATATAAAAACGTAGAATCATTTTGCCTAACATCCAACAAAATGGACTAAGTCCGAAGATAACAAAAAGGATAGAGGTACTGGATCGGATACTAGCTCATTTCTGATATCGGAATATTATACAATAGGGGACGTGACTCAGATCCCAAGACTGACCGTCGTATACCGACGAATATAAAATTTATAAACTTGTGTTCGAAAAACGACCTAGAAACAAGTTGTTTGGAAGTTGCGCGTGTACGGAAACTCATTTATTTAGTAAAATATTTGATTTTGCCTCTAGTTTTTGTTCGTATGACATGTTATAAAAGGTTTTATTTAACTTTTTAAACTGGCGGGATAGGTAGTTTATAGGAATTAAATTTACAGTTAAACCCTAGAGTGAAGACCATGAATCAGTTGTACGGTAGAACAAGGTGACTGTGATAGACTGGGTGCGCAAAGTTCGGGGCCGTTTCCACACATTAAAGGTGCCCTATGTACAATATTGAACTGCAATAAACTAATTGATTATGGAAATCTAACATAACGTAAACCGAACAGAACACCGTAGGTCCCACTAGGGAAGTACCTCCACCCTCCACTATACCGCGGCCATAATAACCTCGTGTAACAGAATATCGCGGTCATAATAACTTCGTGTTGTGTTCCCGGTAGTTAGTAGGATAGAAAAAACTTACTGAAAAGTTTTTGTTCTGTCAGTGGGAAGACGAAAAGCTATTCCTGCTTTGTCTTCTACACTGATGGCACAGAAACTCTCTATGTTTATAGGGTTGGCAGCACGAGTGTGAGTCCCCTGGTGTTGCGCACGTCCAAAGGCCATAGTAACCACTTTCCATCAGGTGGAACGGGTGCAGAAAAGCCACCTCAGTGGTATTTAAAAATGCCACAAAAATATGGTATATTGAAAGAAGGAACCGAGAAGGGTGGACTGTATCGAAAAAATTAATGACAATGGAGAAAGTAGTGAAGTATGTAAGGACAATAACAGATAGCGGGCTGCTACCTCTGCGTATAACCATGTTTTTGTAAGGGAACAAAATTCACCACCTTATAGAAAGTACCTCGTAACTGAAACGTGTGGCCCTCCTAAATATCTTGAACGTGACTGAGTATATATTCAATTTCCTAGAGTTTGCCGATACAACGATAGTATTTTTCAAGTGTTTATGTTTATACTATGAACAGAATGAGTATTGTGTGTGCGGTCAGTTCATAGACTTTGATGTACAAGATTTGTTTCTGACGATGTGGTACCTTCTGACCCACCGAAAGGTACGAAAGAACACCTGCACCAGAGCCTCCTTCCGTTTTCTTTCTTCCTTTCATGTTTATCAAACTAGGCCTAGATCTGCCTTCTAGGTAGCTAGGCTAACTGGAATCTTGATGGCATAATGGTATATATTCTGAAATATTTTAACACACGTCGGCAGAATTAGTAGAACACAAAAAAGGGGAGTATAAAATAGTTAGCTTTATTTTTAAACAAATAATAATTAAACGTGAAACAACAGTTAAATTAACATGTTTTGTCATTAATTTGCAACACTATACTGAAAATTAAAAAAAAAAACTTAACGAAACAAAATGCATTTTTTTTAGATTTCGTAGTGACAAAGAAATAGTGAAATTTTTAGATTTCGGACAGTTTAAAATTAGTTAAATGAATGTTTTTAAACGAGTGTTTCCCCCTCGTGCCCTGATAAAGGTTTCCATCCGTCTAGGAATGCTGCATGCTAAATCTAAGAAAAATGCATTTGGTTTAGTTAAATTTTTTTTTATTAAACTAAGTATGGTGTTGGAAATTAATGTCAAAACATGTTAATTATTACATGTTGCATCACATTTTTATATTATTCAGTTTATTGAAGGTTGTCCTAATATTTAATCAACTATTTGTTATGGCTACAGTTTAATAAGTCAAATTTCAACTTAACTTTATTGGATACTTCCACTGATGGATTCGAGTGCCCTTAACCAACCTCTTGAGTCCACCAAACCCCTTGCAAATCAAACAACGGATTTCAACGTATATTATAGAAAAGGTCACTTTTATTCGTTGAGAAAATATACCATGTGAATTTCTTCACTTCCGTTTATACTGTGAGTAGACGTAAACTGTAATCGATCGACTGTTATGTCATAGGTCACGGGTTCGATTCCTCTTCTATCTATTGTTCAGAGCATTTTTTTTTGTATAGTATACTTGTAACTATTTAAAAAAAAACAAAATTCATAGTTACATCGAGCCCTCATTTCGCTATCGAAACTTCTACCACTATTTTTAGTACTATTATTTATTCTCTGTTATTATTTATTCTGTATGTATTCTATTATTATTCTGTATTATTTATTACTATTAATAATATTATTCTAGTACTATTATTTATCCTGCGCTTTCATCGTTACATCAAGTTTATTTCTTATTTCCCTTTCATTATTACCGAACTTATCTTCCAGATAACAAATTCATTAAAGATTCCCAGTAATCCCGATCAACATAATAACAGATCGATCCATACTAAATAACAATTTGATCAATATAGCAATAAATCAACTAATACACAAATCTGTCAATTCATGTTGCAGGACAGAAAGCACGAGTTACTATTAACCAGTCGTTGATACGACCCCAAACTGTCAATCTGAAAGAATTACGGGACGGCTACATGCGGGCTCGTACAGCTAGGGTTACTAGCACAGAATAAATACTGTAGGAATCACACAAGCTAATAACGTCTCTCCTAACTACGGAATAGAATTCAATCGAATTTGTTTGCTGATGCTCAAATAGTGCATCAGCTATGGATGTTACCAAAAGTACAGTTACACCGTCGGTAAATAAATTAGTTACCACAATTCTGTGAATCACGTCATCAATTGGCAGGGTTTTAGTATAATCTCAAACTCAGTTCGGTTATATGCCAATGCATAAGATTGTCTAACATGACGTATATAGAAGGAAGAGTAGGTATATATTATACTTTATGTATTGAATAATGACATCACTTGTAAGCTCCAATATACTTTGTTTTTTCACGTTACATTAACAATTTAAAAGTCTAAGAGAATATCGGCTTGCATTTTTTAAAACTTTCGGTCAATGTATGTTTTCACATTTACAGCCAATGTTAGAATCATTCCTTAACATACACCTACCTCTTACTAGCTCTGCATCACCCAATAGTAGACTGGTAGAGAATGCCTACGGCGTTAAGTCCGCCAATGTACAATGTGCATAAAGTATAAATAAATAAATAAACCATACGCATTAATTGTATTTTCATTATTCAATTAACCAACAGATATTTTGAACCTACAGATTAAATTACGAGCCGAGCCAACAAACCATGTTCATATTTTTACTATTTAAACAAGTGTCACAATGTTTGTCCTCAATGGACTCCTAAACCTAACTGATTATAATAAAATTCGCACACCATGTGCAGTTCGATCCAACTTGAGAGATAGGATAGTTTAAATCTCAAATTATAGTCCGATTCGCGATAACCGACATCCACGCGGGCGGAGCCGCGGGCGACAGCTAGTATAAATATAGTTGTAGCCAAATACGAAGAGTGTGTAATACAGTTGTAGCAAATGTGGAGTTCGTATCACACCTTATATGGAGATATAAGGTATTCCACACTATAATCTATACCTGTACTAAATTCCAGCCAAATTCGTTAAGCCGTTTTAGCGTGACTCAACAACAAACATCTTTACAAATCCCGAAATCTCTTCAGGGAGATTGCGAAGCGTATGGTCAACGCTTTTCGTGATCGGAAGGCTCAAAAGAATAAGCATTGCCATACAACGTGGCAATACATAATCTACATACATCGTGGCAAAAGGCATGCGATGCAGAGGAATCTCACGACGCGTTATAATTTTAGTTTTTAATCCCTTATTCCACTCTAATCAACTAAACTGATTAACTGAAAACTAACCAACTAATATATTTCCTAACGGCTCAACTATTTGGTTGTGATCAACAATTTTTTTTGCCTGACAGAACTACTATGGTTAACTATGTATATATTCCTCTGAATCTATTACAATGTACAACATTAAGTACAATGGTAATAGGTACTTGAGGTAGAACACGCACAGGGAGGCAAAGTGTCACCTAAGGCTGAGCGGTTCCTCACTGCCCGTGACTTTGGAATTGTCGACGATTCTTTGCATCGAGTCGAAGGGGTTACATTGAAAATCCAACTACCCCGTGAAAAGATGATACCAGTACTTCATGCAGAGCCGAACTTGCCTTATGAAGGAGAAGTACTGCTTTGCCCTATTGAGCACTCCTGGTTATTTTGATGCTGGCTTGACTTTATCTTTCAAGTAATTGCGGTGCTGGGCATCGCTGGAGATGCCGATACCAAGGAGCCCGATCATGATGATAATGATCCAGATGATTGGTGGGCTCTGATATTGTGGCGCTACAGTACATGGGCATTTTTAGCGGTGAATGCACATACTTGTGTCTTAGAGGGGTTGGACTAAGTTTAGTCTGCCCCAATTGGATACCCTAGTGAGAGTAGTCTAGATCTCAGATACAAGATGTTCGTTACTTTGCTCCACCACGCCAGGGTAACATGCTAATTCTGGCCTTTTTAATTTTTTTAGAATACAACATTACTTTGATATAATACTACAAAATAGGCAAAACAGTCTAATTTTAATACGTCAATTAGCTCAAAAATACATAGCTTGCACCTATCATCAGTGACAAGGAGTGCTTATAAAATAAAAGCTTCCCGTTTTATAAAAAAACATCCTTCACTACTGGCGCCTATTAATTACCTGCACTGTCGATATCTGATCATTTTCCGATAGTGTTCTGTTTTGGTGGCGTTCATTTGTTTTGTTGATGTAAAGGGATATTGTCAGCGTTCAATTGTAAAAAGAAATACAAATAAAAAAACCTTTCAAAATTGACATTAGCACTAGATACTCGTAGTACTTAAGTTTTCTTTTTGGTGTCATCAATGGCACTGAATGGAAGTTGTTTCCTTTATCGGTACTTACTACTACTATACCCAATGTAATTTTATTGTGTCGTAGTTGTACTGTTAGGAATTTTAAACGAATCCCAATTTTATCTTATTATGGTTTACTTGAGTAACTGGTTCGGTAGGAACAAAACCACGCAATAAGTTTCGATCGGTACAGTTTAGTTGGTCATAATTAAATAATATATAATTAAATTTATAATTTTTTATATTATATTAAAAAATTATAATATTATTCACAAGGATGCCAATTTAATTAAATTTCAATTATGCTTTTAAAGTGATAACCAGATTTTACTCAATTATGATTTGAAAATTAACTTATATCTTATATCAATATAAATTGTCAAGAAATTCCTGTACGACATACTAACATAGAAATAAGCAAAAATTGTTGCTAACTAAAATGAGTCTCAGTTCCTTGAATAAATAAATTTTTATTTTTTATTTAATGGAAACACAGTTTTTAATTTGTATATAATCTCCATACATTTAGTATCACAAACGTTGAAATTTTTAACATCGGTAAGATATAAATTCAACTAAGTATTGAGACATGTTCCCAGGTAATCTGTGCCAGTAGCCAGCACATACATATTGCCGGGGTCCCTTGAGAAATTATCAGTGATCCCACTATCCGTACGTAACTTTCGATTATATAACTCAGTTTGATTTGTTGCCGATATAAAATCCTCATGAGTTCAGACTGGCTGTTGTGGAATCTTTGATATTTTCAGACTTAGACCACATACTATAAAGACACAGTATTTCCAACAAAATGCATATCAAAAATGGCTTGAAATACCTACGAGTTAAGTGTGTGTCAATATTGATCTTTAAACTGTTAATGTGTGCAAGTATATGTACCTACATGTCAATTTGTACTTAAAGTGGTAGATCTTTACTGTCACCTGCTGTAATTACTCACTGTGTCTATCTAGTTTGTGTTATAGTTTAACTTTTGATACTTTTAGAGTCTGTCTGTCCACCAAGATCTATTTTCAGCTCCAATATTGCTTTTTTATAGATAGGACATGTCAACATAACTTCATTTTACCTGATGGTGAGCCGAAAGCAAAGTTTTAGCTAAGAAGGTCACCAGTACAAACACTAACAATGTTAGTCTGATCCACGGCCTCTGCAGATGCTTTTATAACCCGAAACTGAAATTGAGAATTGAAAATTTGAAATCTTTGGTATTTTTAGGGTTCTGTACCACAAGAAAGACCATCCTTACAGGGTCACTAAGTTTAAGACGGTTCGAGTCCGACATAACACCCAGCTCCGGCGGGTTATCCGTGGGGATGTTGCCATGTAAAAATGAGTCGCTAAGTTGTTCGTCTGTCTGTCAATGCCTACCTTCTTCAGCTCTGACCTTGCTTGAACCTTCCTTATACATACATGGATTTACTCGCGTTTATTGCCTCCAGTCTAGGTAGAAATAACACCTGGCTATTAACTTCTACCCTTCCAAACTACACGAACTGCCTCTACTACCTATTATTAAACTGTTTACCTAAGACTTAATTACCTTACTTATTTACAAACCTTGTATATTAAATATTGTTGCCCGTAAGAAATTGCTGCATAGTTATAGGGCCGCCAATTGTACGTAAGTACAGTCAGCATCATTAAAATGTTGCTAACTAAAGTACTCAAAATAATCCAAATACCAAAATCCCGATTTTTATATTGGTTATTAGAGTACTCAAAAAGTTGTAAGTATCCAGAGTGGTCCAACAATCTTAGCGATCAGTCTTCCAGAATTATGTCAGTTAGTAGAGTATTCATATTGATATACACGATCACGCCGATCGATGGTATCCAGTCAAGTATATGTAATTTCAAAAATCTAGACATTGTCATTTAATCTCATTTTGTGTCTCTTTCTTACTTGTAAAGCCATCGCTTTCACACAATGGTGTGATGATAAGGGCTAGATATATGAGTAAGAAAAGGATACAAAATGTGTCAATTGACAATGTCTTTTGTTTTTTACAAGCTTTTATTTAACTTGCAATGTATGTTTGTTCGGGTGGAATATTACAACTCAATTTTAAGGCACTTGCCCTCAACCCATTGAGCTGAAATTTGGTATGCACGTTCAGTTCGGATGACAATGCAAGAACAAAAAAAAAAAGATTGTTTTTAAAAAGGTTTTTCGAATATATCTTATTTTTATAATTGACAGTTGCATAAGCCATAAACTATTAACTCGCACTAGTGAGAAAAGTATGAATGTCTAGATTTTTTGAAATTGTACTTGTCTAGATACCATCGACTGGCGTGATTGTGTATATGCATATGAATACTCTACTAACTGATATAATTCTGGAAGACCGATCGCTAAGATAGTTGAACCACTCTGGACACTTACAACTATTTGAGTACTCAAATAACCAATATAAAATCGGAATTTTGGTATTTGGATTATTTTGAGTACTTTTATTAGCAAGATTTTTTTAAAAAAAACTAATGCTTGTACCTCTCATGTTGTGTTGTTATATCCTTAGTTTACAGTAAAGATGTATTATTATCATATACTTAACTTTTTACCATATCTGACATTTCATTCTCATTTTGAACTATATTTTATATCTACATACTAGCAATAAGCATTCTAAATATATCAAATATTCCTTAGCCTTCTATTCTGATTTTGTTACAGTACATCACTGTGGCACTGAATAATAGGATGAGCAAATAATATTCAGATCACGTGCCACGTACGGGAATCGAACAGACGACCTGAAGTTTATTTACTATTCCCTATGTATGTCGCGATAAATCTAATTTGCGGATTCGCACTGCGTATATTGTACTACGAATATAAAGTTTCGAATGAAATTTGCAAGTATTTCTGATTTTGGGGTATACAATACCCTGAAATCAGTAATACTTAAAGCGCTTCATTGAATAAACAGTGAGGAAACGCTTTAACGTGAATCTTAAGACCGTCTCAAATTTCTCAATCACCCGTTTATAATTAGAAAATCACGAGGTCATACCTACACCAACGGTACAGAAATAAATAGTCCTGACAGGCGTTAAGGCGTTTCGTTCATCAAATATTAGGGAAGTGCTTTAAGGTGAATGGTAAGGTTAGAGCCTCATTCACACAGGCGCCTTGTTATCCGCCATTAATACCGCACACGTTTTTACGATAATGCGTCCCTATTCCTTCAAACAACTGCGTGTACCATTATTGTCTCAACAGTGTGTCCTCGAAGCCGCGTGCTAATACAAAATTAACTCAAAACAGATAAAGCAATAACACTTGCGTTATTACTGACCGGTAACAACGCGCCTGTGTTTGTGAGGCTTTATAATTTCTCAGTCAAATTTGGCTATTTACAAGCTTTTATTTAACTTGCAATGTATGTTTGTTCGGGTGGAATCTTACAACTCAATTTTAAGGCACTTGCCCTCAACCGATTGAGCTGAAATTTGGTATGCACGTTCAGTTCGGATGACAATGCAAGAAAAAAAAAAGAAAAAAAAAAGATTGTTTTTAAAAAGGTTTTTCGAAAATATCTTATTATAATTAGAAAATCACAAGTTCATAGACAAACGTCACTGAAAACTAAGTCTTCAAGCGAAACCGTTGCCACACTGATTAATAAGGAAAGATCGGGTTCGTTAAAATTAATGATATTCAAAAACTCCGCCGCTTCCTTGCGAACTTTGTAATTTATTGGCAAACAGGAATTCTAAACTTAATATTGTGGGTTCATAGTCTTGTTGCGTAGATTGTGTTTTATTACTTTGTGTAGGAACAAAATATAAGTTCGTGATGGAAAAGAAAACTGATTTTAGTTGACGAATAATAAAATAATAAACGAGAGAGGATTCCCAGGATGGCACCATTTTTATTCAATGTATTGTGATAGATTTGTCTCCGTTTTTGTATCCTCGTACATAAGTGTTTGTATGTGTGATAGTATGGTCACGTAAATGGAAGACCATCGGGTTATGTGGGTAATTTGGTACTATAGTTTTCGCTACCTGGTCAAAGATTTAGAGACAGACCCATAACACGGTGGAAATTTACAGTGCAATAGATTTAGGAGAGTGGTGTGTAGCTGAGAACAATATCTGTAAAAGTAAGGTAAACCAACAATCAACACATATACATGAGGTATTTCATTTTGAATTTGAATTATATATTTTAAAAAAAATTTAGACGAGTACCAATTCTTGTTCGTTACGCCGTCCAATATTTTTATTCAAATTATAATAATTATTCCTAAAAGTACCGACACTAGACTAAATGAGGTTTTTCATTATGCATGCAAATACATACAAATATGTTGTTCAATCCCTCTGTTTAACTAACGGTTAGGTCTCTAATCAAGAGCCTGTGGTTACACATAGAGGCGTCAAATACAGCAGCCACCCGAGCATATATAGCTTTAGTTGGGCGGCTTAATCAGAAGACCCATTGTCCTAATAAAAATCTAAATGAAGCATCGTTCTAATATGAATCTCCGAAATTTCAAAAACATCCACTGGTTTCACCTTTCGGCATTATCAAAGGTTATAATTATTATTAAACTATAATATTTCTAAATACTACTAGGTAATATTTAGAATAAATAAATATAATAAAATAGGTATTTTTTAGAAATAAAATAGTTTAATAACCTTTGATAACGCGAAATGTGAAACTGGTCAGGTTAAAAATAAGAATAACTGTGGAAAAGTACAAGTGAAATTGTTATACAATATGTCTAGTAGATTCCACCAAGTCCTACCAATCTACAGTTTTGAAAATTAATTAAAACAGGTTTTAGATTCCTTATTAAATAGTAATATGAATACAAGACACGTATAAATGCTACTTAAACCGAGATGAATGTTATATACTCTTGCACTTAATACATTTGCACTACACGTCACAAGCATACGAATGACGTCACCGGCTTATAACCATTTTGTATGAGACGCTTTCGGGCGACTGGAGAAATTAAATTTGACAAAATTAAATATATTTAAAACTTTTTATAGTAAGAATATTTTACTTTCACAGTTCATTATAAGTACTACACCGTGGTTATATGGTGGTGCAGAGCATGGCGGAGGTGGGCGGAAACAGGAGATGCGTATTCGATTTCCGCTTTTTCTAGTACTAACATTTGTATGTATTAATATGCTTGGTCTGGTCTGGTTGTGTGTAGTGAATAATTAATATACGAATATTCTAGGATACTCTACACAGACACAACGCTATTAATCATGAGACCAACAAACTAGGTGTGCCAGTTTCAGTTAGGTAGCAAGTTGTTACCACAAAACTTGAGCTGTTGACAATAACTTAATTGTAACTAGTTTGCTGTTGTGATGTTCCGCTATATCTTATATGTAACGTAGGAATACCATGAGAAATGAAGTTACGGACCGAAGTTTTGATACGATGAAACACATCGTAAGATGGTGCGAGACCTGGGTCAGCCGGGGTGCGCGGGATATATCGAAGACAACCTCACCTTCAGCCTAGCACAACGACCCACAGATGGCGTACGGTTTACTCGGATCGAGTCCGATATAACCTCCCCCTCCGCTTCCGGAGGAGGGTATCCGCGGGAAATACCGCACGTAAAAAGAATACGATACAAGACGATTTGGTTTGATTCGACTTAAACCTACGGGAAGAAAACCAAAGAAACTTCTCGGTACTATCATTTTTTACTATTTTACACAGCGCTAACCCTACAGAAGTATAGACCCAATTCTTCTCTGTCTATACTTCTGCAGAGATAATTAGCTTAACTAGCTTGTGTCATGTGATGTAGAACGCGGATAATATATTTTTTTAATTAATACATATTCATGATACATAGACCAGAATACCCAGACTTGACCTACATTACTAAATATAGTACATACTATTATATGTCTTCCGTTCGTGATTTTTGAGGACTCGAAGTTTTGGATGTTTCATAGTAGCTCCTTATCTCTAATTCTATGTCCGCGGTCCTAATGTTTGTATCTGTCGCCGCCAACTAGCTTTAAGAGCCGCTCAATTAACAGCCTAGGCAGTTAACCAAATGACACCATTCAATAAACGGCCTGAATGTTCAGCCATTTAATTAAACGGCTAGGCAAATAACTTGGGTCGATGATGTTTAACTAGGTACTTGTCTAGCCATCTAATTAAACAGTTAAGAAAATGACTTATTTCTGTACGGTTATAAAAGAAATAACCACGAAGGCTTAATGCGGGAGCTATGCTCCGCTCCGCTCCCGCATTTGCCTTCTAATCAAGTTGGATTGCGCAGGTATCACAATAAACCTATCACAAATTTTCTGTGAATACACCTCTGTCTACCCCCTAGGGGATTTACAGGTGTAAGTTCACGTTCAGGTTATTAAATGATGTAATAAACAAGACGGCTGAATATCAGTCAGGCAGTTAATTGAATGATACCGTTTAGTTAACTGTCTAGGCTGTTAATTGGACGGCTGGTTAAGCTAGATGGGGGCGACATATCTATAGTACCTTGTCTATAATAAAGCGTAACAATGATACGTACCTAACTATTGTTATGAATGTGGAAGTTGGATGGAATGTTTGTTACTCATCCACGGCAAAACGGCTTGAAGGAAGTGAATGGCATTCGACACAGATTGATTACAGCCTGGAAATGTACATATTACAAAATACGTTCGACAATAAAGAAAGCTCGTAAAGCATGTAAGGATAGAAATAGAGGGAAAGCTTCTTTATTATTCTAGAGTCTGCCTAATTTCAAAAGCGTGAGCATTTTATAAGCATCCAAAAATAGACATACTTGCGAGATACAAATATGAAAAAATATTTAATGAATTTATAATATAGCTACAGCGACCAAAATATTCGCATCTAAGAAAGCTTTATTCACGACTAATCTTTAAAATCCACATCAAAGGAAATCTAGATGATATTCGTCAAAAATCTCAATCAAGATCAACGGCCTATTCTGCGAAAACTCCCTTTAGAAATATGCCCTTTATAGAACACGATAGGGCCTGGCCTATGTCTGGAGGGCGGATTTCTAAGGGCTAGTCTTCATTAATGACACACGATACCTCTCCAATTAACACGTTGATCATCTATAGATATTTTAGGGTTCTGTATCTGTGGTTAAAAATCTAGTAAAACTTTTTTTTGCCATTTTCGAAGTATAGATGGTTCTGGTTGAACGAAATATATGCATGTTATGACTTGAAATTAATTTTGTTTGAACACTGAGTCAACTTTTTTTTGTCACAGATTTCTCAATCGATTCCAGGGATCGAATATTTTTTATTATATTAAAAATACATTAGTAGTAGTCCCGCCATACCCTTCTAACCTAATCTAACAGTAATGAACTATGGTTAATACCGCCGCAGTTGGAAGCTGTTATTCTAACATTAAAAACTGACACTGCTAGAGCCACGGCTACCGAGCGCCAGTCCCCCTGTAAATTCAAATAATATGATGTTAATTCTAGTAGTTCTTTAACATAGACATTCAGTAAAAATAGGTTTGAAAAGGAAAACGAGTTCTAACAAAAATTGCGTTTAATATAAGTCTTCAGGCTTTCACGGCCGGCGTTGTAAGAAGAATATACTACTACCGGGCTGTTTGGTCGTGGACCTTGCCTCGTCGGCCACCGACGAACTCGTCGTCGACCGGACCTGCGCCACTGAAGATGTCGACCGCAGTGATCGACGAAACGTCTAGAACGCAAGTTTCACATGGACCACGGCCAAACAGCCCGGAAGCAGTATATTCTACATAAAAATTGCGTTTGAACAGTAACACATAGGTATATTAATTTGTGAGATTTATTGTATCTTCTGTACACATACAATCAATCTCACAATGACTAGAGAGCATCAAATACACAGAGAGTTACTGATGTGGGGTAACTTTATGGCCCATTTCTCGTTGGCATTAATTGTCATCTACAGTAGAACGTATTGCTCTGTGGCCAGAAATAATTATGTGTGGAATTCAACCAGACACAATAGGACCATAGGTCTTGGGTCAATTGAAGAATCATAAAGGGGAGTAATATGTGCATTTGAGTATCCCCTTAGATAAAGACCATTAATTGATGTACTATGAGCCCTATATTCCCTTGCATAAGAAATTCTACAAAAAACTCTTGCATCGCACTTGCTGCTGTCCTCATTCCTCCTGTCCTACAATTCCGCTTTGTACCTTCTATCCTACAAATATTTTGGAAGATTGAATTTGAATGACTGTATTGATACATGAATATTCATAAGTTTATTAAATAATAAAGCCGCGATCAAACGGATCAGGATGAAATCCGCGACAGACATAGATTACAGTCTGGAAAAACACACTGGCTTTATTATCCTATGTCTTTTAGAATGCAGGAACGGTATAAGTAAATCACACTGACAACAGCTATCTCCATATATATAATTGACACTTCTATTCACTTACGATCCGTGGTATGAAAATGTCTGTGTGTGACGTCACAAATTGTCCCCTATTCAGTTTCGAGATTACAGGCAGCAACGCGTGCCGAACTAATTTCAGTTGAAAATTTTCACGTGAACATTATTACGAGTAATTTGAGGACGTGGTGGGAATTTGTTGGAGTGGATATCTCAAATGATATGGGAAGGGGTTCTAGGAGATATGGTTTAATGGAATTGGGTTGGTTAACACACTGCAAGGGTAAACAAAACTTGCCAGGTCAGTCTTAAAATGTTCTTTTTTTGTTACAATTATTTGGCAGGTAAGCACACGGCCCACGTGATTTAAAGTGGTTCCCGTAGCCTTTGGAAGTGTGCAACACCAGTTGCTGACCCTGTTAGTACAGAGAGATTCGGTGCAGTCAGTACAGAGGGCACAGCGGGACAAGCCTGGTTTTCCCACTGATAGCACATTCGATCTCCAGTGACCTCTAGGTACCCTACTCACAGACGGGAATACAACACGAGGTTATAATGAGCGCGGTATTCTTTAGGGCGAAGGTTCAGTCGGATTGGTCGATTGTACGAAAATGGGTGGGTGATAATTCTGGATACATTCATACATACATACATAACAGTCTTTTCACTTATTATTTTGGATTAGTTTATAGCAATTACAGCGACAAGCAGTTAAGTTTGACTTGAACTCCAAATTTGTTAGTAGACATATAATGCAGTTTAAAAATTCTTCTTCATGATTTTATTACTAAAACAAGTATACTAGCAAATGAAACCGCAACAGTAAATCGTATATATTTTTCCAAACACTATTCCCGCACTCAAGCGAGCGTTCCAGAACAGTTTAGTGCAAGTTATTCAGTGAAATGTCACAACGAAATAGTGGCCTTATCTCCCCCAACTTCGTGTGTGACGTATTGTGTACCATAACCGGTTTGTGCCCGGAAAATTGTCGTGTATTTGCAAAAAGCACATTATGTTTTGAAAATGCTGAAGATTGTGCTGGCATTTGTTTTATTTTAATTGAAGTGGAGCTAACTAAATACCTGAAATTATAAATAAAGAGTACTTCTTCTCGAAAATGGTTAAAGATCTTTGGAGTAAAATTTAATCTCACTACTAGTATACTGGAGACTGACAGACGATGCTCTGTCGTAGGATTTCTTCTAGAGGTGCCGAGTCTCACGGTATTCGCTCTTGTAAATTTAATTGAAGTCGTATCAGGAGGAAATTGAAATTTGTTCAGTAAAAAATAACTGCGAGAGCTACGCTGAGTTACTTACCTCTCAAACTTGAAAAGGCTACTTACCTATGGCAGAGCTCCCTTTGTTGATCAACAGGTGCACTATTTAAACGAAAGTGATTTTAGTGGTGCCCCTTTCAATGACACATAATTTGAGTACTTTTAATCTCGAAAACATAATTTTATCCACAGCAAATAATTGATTCAGAAATATCTCCAATACATTACAAAATCTGGAATCTAGTAAAGTAAAACTACAAACGAAAGTACAACGTTGAATGGAATTCAAAAGATACTTTTTGCATGAGAACGAATCCACTCGCGAAATTGTGACGTAATCGTTCGTTCGGCACGACAAGCAGACGTCTATCTGAATAATACCGATGTGATTGCACTTGGTGAGGTGGAGAAGTGCAAACTGAAATTTCACACGACTCAGCGTTTATAGCACACGCGATGCTTTAAGTGGACTACACCAATTCATCAACAGAGTTTTAGTCCATGCAATGCTTGCATTTTCAACAAGAGAGCAAGAAAGCGATCCTTGGCGCATTCTTGCTCTTTTGTTTTGACTACTAGGTTAAGTTCCGTAGATCTTGGTGGGACCTCATAAATTAATTATCTCCCTACAATCCCTACCCTACTAGCTGTTGCGCGCAGTTCCGTCCACGAGGAATTTTGCCCCCGTCTTCACAAGCCATGGGAATCTTTACCTGGGAGGAAAAGGGATGAAACCTTATATGTTATTCCAGATAATTTATAACTGTACGAAATTTTAGTCAGATCCGTTAAGCTGCTTGCGTTATTGACAAACATACAAACACTTCACAAAATTTCACATTTAAACACAGTACATTATTATGAATTCTGTGACAGTAGTATGTAATGTACAGGCAGCGTCAGAACGATCTTGTCTACAAAGTCTCAAAATGATTCTAAAACTAAGGTATTAAGACCAAATCAAACTGTTTTAGTACGCCGTTTAAATTAAGGTAAAAATTGATGATCAGACCAAAATATTCGTGTAGTTTTGAAAGTCGGTACGGTTATTCTTTAAGGTACCCAGATGAACATACTAAAAGTCCCCAAAGGTGGGACCTGAGCCGGAGGTGGGGGAGGGGGAAAAGGTCCCTTTTTTCCGTGTTTTGCTTGTATATATTGAAAACTATTAATGATATTGCTTTCGTAACTTCTACATTATTTATCTACATGAAATTTGCTATAAATTATATCTGGACATTATTACTATAGGATCAATAGGTACTTTGGTCAATATAAGAGGCCCCAACTTTCAAAACTACACGAATTATTTGGTCTTAATTTTTCATCTTCCCACGCCATATTGATATAAATTGTTTACATATCAGAACAATCTGTCTACATTACGAGATCATTTTGAGTACTTCATTTGTCATGATCGATCTAAGGCCAACTTCAAAAATCAAATTCAAACTAGGTAGTCAAAAAATCAAGCAAGAAACGTCTTGCTTGATTTTTTCTTCTTTCGTCTGGTTTCCGCTTTTACCAGTCCAACTGCGAATTCGGCCAAACTTCGACATTTGCCGTGATCTCAACAACCCAAAGGCGATATCGAAGCGTTGCGCGTTGTAGTTAGACCAGTTGTTGAATTTTTGAGGGCTCCAACTACCCGTGACGACTGCTATAGATGCTCGTATGGCAACCAGGACTGACAGCTCAACGTGCTTTCCGAGGCACGACGAGACAAATGTAAATACCCATATTCATGAATACAAATTTTGCACTGAGCGGGGATCGATCCTGCATGGCGGCCGAGTTAACTACCGTTATGCCACGAAGGCTGTCTACCTGTCCTGCTTGACCCTGGACAGAGAAAAGCCTAAACCTACTTGTCTCTACTGCGAATCTAACGGTGTAATAAAGTACTATTTATTAAACCGCCAGTGGTACATGATGCGTTTTATTTTATAAGCTAATATAAGGTATTTGGTGACTATACGCAACTTTTCCAACCAATATCTGAACGGATCGCTAGTTAATAATATTCAAATGTACTACAAACACGGTTTAGTATGAAAACGAATCCAAACACGAGCTGGGACAGGAACGCTCGATCCGACAAGACAAGCAGACGTCTAATCTACATAATGCCGATGCCGCGGCGGCAATAGTAACAGGACTTAGTGAGGTAGCGAGCGAAGTTCCTATGATCTGTAACTAACTGCCGTGAAGTGAAAAAGGGGATTATGAGTTAGGTGTTTATGTTTATCTGATAAACTGAAACCCCGAGATATAACTACCCTCTTTTTGGCTTTATCGCAGTCGGTAAGAACTGCGCTTCCATGTACGTACATGTATTTAAGATGTTGTGGGTTCTAATACCAGCAATTTCATGCTCCAGGGATTATGCTATTTAAATTTTCATAATAATTTCTAACATAAACGCTCATCAAAATCAGTTTAATCGTTGTTACAATGATATATACGGATGAACAAATGTACACTCAGTTTGCAAAAATATATGTTTTTAACGATAAACTTTCTTTAGTATAACTGGCTTATCCAGCAGACAAAGGAGAATTTCAATATCACTTTCGAATTAATGCAAGATCAGGAGCTATCTGAATTCTGATTTCATTATTACACATACACACACATACGCACACACGTCTGTCTGAATATTAAACCCATTGAAACACAATCAGTTCCATACGCGTTTCTTCTCAATATATCCTCACCAGAACTCACACAGACATCCGTAATCCTCATAATGGATGAAAATTCAAACGCTGTCGGTAAAATCGTAACAGATTTTGGTTCAATTATCAATCGATTTGATTTGTTGACGGTACATTTGTAGCAATTTATTTGTAATCATCGCTGGGTTGTTGTAGAATGATGGACGGATTGTGTTGAGTTATTGGGGAGAATTGCGGCCTCCCTATTATTTATGAGGAATTTTGTTGGATTTGATGGAAATGGGCACACAGATATTTGACGGTATACCGAGATGCCAGAAGGAGGCTACCTACCTATATAATTTCAGCCTGTATGTGTGTATCATTCAAATGTAATTTATTAAAATGTAGCTTATTATGGCGGCATTTTTCATGGCTATTTGTGTTCGATTTTGGGCGTTTGTTGGTTTTGGTGAAATATTTAGTGTACACGCAAATATTGTAAATACAGGCAAAACGACCATACACACATGGCAGCCAAATAACAAACAGAATCATTCTGGTATTGGCCACATTTGTCAAATAGGCCTACCTACAATATACCTACCACACATGGTAGTAGTTTGCCAAAAGTGTCAAAAACGCAAATAAAAATAGCCATGAGAAGTGCCACCATTACAGAAATCACGATTGTTATAACAAAAGCACTTATTTTCCCTTTACATAAACACAAGTAGACTGGATCGATGAATAACGTTGGCGTCGTGTTGAATTGAAGTGCTGAGCTCGATCGGCGAACAGGGGAGCAGGAAGCTTTTAATAAGAATTTAAAATCCGATCATGTCGAAACGTTTTGCTATTCACAGTGTGGTGGAGCCAATAAATAGGACACGAATATCGCCGTGGGCGAATTCAGGAGCGGTGCGAATTAGACCCGTCTACATTTTGGGCTGAAACATTTTCGTATACCTACAGATTTGATTCTGTTGTTACAGAAACTTAAAAACGTTTGGTGGGGCTTAAATCAATCTTCCCCCAAAACTAAGCATAGCTTGTGATAAGGGTATCTTGGAATCGATTTTTTTTTGAAATAGTTACATTACCATTAATATTAGCGACGATCCCAACCGTAGCGGTTGAAATAGGGCCAGATTGTCTACAGCCATGGGTATCTGTATAGGTAAGTAGTAGGTTTGTAGGAATAATGACAAAGAAACGAAATATTTACAAGCTATTGATTAAACAGGTGAAAACTTTGTAAGGACTGATTTCTTTTTGAAATTCAGGCTCTGGTCCAATTACTAGGTAGCGAGCGCAACGTCTCGCTTAAAAATTCTAGACTTTTTCAAGAAAATGTTTAGTTTGTATTCACGGAAAATTAGCAATGTAAAGAGAAAAACAACTCCGTCCACTATATAAATGTATTTTAGACAGCTCACACACAATGCTCGATATAACTTTGTTCTAGCGTCAATACCGAAAACGCCGAACAAAAATTTGGCACCAATACGCCATATGTCATTGACATCGTCACGTCAGCCAGAAAGCTATTTTAGAGATGTAGCTGGTCGATCGAATGTGTTCTTATTGTAATAACTTGAAAATGCTACAATCGGATTCGACTGTGTCAGAATCTTATGGCAAAATGGAAAATAGAAAAAAATGTAAATACAATACTGAAGAAATGGGACTAAAACTAAACCACCGTACCTAATACTTTTTAGTTTAAATTTATTTTTCAATACCGGTGGCGATTCGGGAACCGCGTGGTACCCACTCCCGGGGAGGGCCAGACCGAGAGGGATGACCCTGGGTCAGCTGGGGTGCGAGGGATATGTCGCCTGACAACTTCACCTAGCACTACGACCCACAGTCAGCGTGCGATTTAGTCGGTTCGAGTCTGACATAACCTTCCTTTCCGGCTCCGGAGGGTGGGTATCTGTGGGGATTACCGCGCGTAAAAATAGGTAATCTTCACGGAAAATTAGTAAAGTAACCAGAAAAACAACAGAGACTATCTATCTATAAAATTAAAAAAAAAACTTATAAATTCTTTACAAGAAAGTGAATTTTTTTATTATGAGAATCGCACGGTATTTAACGCGTTCGCGTCTTAATCACTAGTGATCTTTGCTACCTAAACATCTACTGAAACACTATCGTAATATTCGTGATACTCACACATGAGCTCAAACTAGTTCTAGATCATAAAGTAGGTAACAAAATACGAGAAACAGTACAGCAATGAAGTAAAAATACTTGGTTATTACTCGTACTTATACGTAAGACTTGTTGGGTGACCACGCTGCGGATAACATCTACTACGATAAAAGAAGGAAGAACCACCGTTCCTTCTTATATCCTGTGAGATACTACTTACAGCGTGGTCACAAATAAAATTTTCATAGGTACACACATTGATTCCATGATTTTTTTCTATTATCTTGATGGCCTAATGATGGCTTAGTCAGGTGGTGATTGAGCTCTCTTCTCTCGAAAAGTCTGAATTTTGATATTTTCAGGGAATTGATTGCTAAATAACTCCATCCATTGGCGATACCTAGTTCTGAAGCTAGACCATTTACTGTTCTCGGAATACGTGGTGCAGAGAGGTTTCAATCTGTTAAGAATGGTCCTCCTTCTTAAGACAGATCTGGCTAGTATTCTTTAACGTTGCAATTTACTAACCTTCTCGGCTCCCGCTAAGATGTTTGTCCTGTCAAAATCATGGGATTCCTACACCTTTGAGAGAACTGCACTCTGCTACATGAAACAAATGACCCAGAAACTACACTTTCAATATAAAACCACGCTGCGGTGTGTATTTATCTTACTCGAAGAAATAACTCGGATTAGTTGATTAATTATGATTGAAATGTAATGGATATTTATGAGATTTTTTATGGTGCTTCTGTAACATTCACACTTTTTTAAGAGTGATTTACATCATCATAACCATGACATTCTGACCCAATTGCATCCTAGGTCTTCACGGAGTCCACTTTTTGACGTTTCCGTCTTCACTTCTCACGGTTTTGGGCTTGGAAATTTGCCCTTACCACTTAAGGTAAAATGTTCGTCTTAGGTGTGTGGGTACGCGATTCACGTCAGTAGTATTATAGCCAGGATTCAGACCAAGGACCTCTTGATCGTGAGCTCGACTTCTTAACCACAGATTTACTACTAAGTTAATCCTGCAAAATGTGTCATCTTTATTTAGATGTCGATATGCACCAGTTACAAATTTATTCAGTGTGTTTCAATCAGAAAAATTCCTCTGTACGAATGAAACGCGTATTAAATATTAATTGTCAAAATAAATCATTTATTTATTACAATCAGCAGATTAATAGTTATGTAAACAGATAACCTGTTACACATCCATGACACACTGATAACGATTGATAAGATATTACAGTATTCAGTATTTTATAGTCCGCTGTAGGTGCGGCACGTGAAAATGAATAGAAAAGATAAGAAGAAAGAAAATATTAGTGTAAAAAAGATTAAAAAAGAAGTGAAAGATTTGAAGGCCCGTGATAATATTTCTGTAAGTTATTTTTAGGATTCCGTACCCACAGGGTAGAAATGGAAACTTATTACTAAGCCAGGCTGTATCTCATGAACCGGGATAGCTAGACCCTTGATGATTTTTTTAGATTTTAGACATTTATATTATAAAGGTATCATCAAGATTTTAGTAATGATTCCAGTGTCGTATTCGAGGCTTTCACATCGGCGCCTGGCGTTTTTTAACAGAACAGTAAATCTGTAAATTCTGTTATTTTTCTCTAAGTTATTTGATATATTTTATATTTTGAAGTTTTTTTTGTCTAACCATTTTATTATGGTTATTATGGGAGAGAATGACTATAAAAGAGCGGATCAGGTTGATTAGGGCCGTAAAGTATACAATCGGGCTCTATAAACTTTTATATAAATCATGTTCTGATGAATTACAAACACGAAAATCAATCAATCATCCACATCGGTCGAGTCGTTTCAAAGAATTTCGCTTGCCAACAAAATAAGCGATCCATATTTTTAAACTAACTTTTAAACTCTCACGTTCCATGATATATAATTAAGAAAACGGGAATTAAAAAAGTCAAAGTCAAAGTTTAAAATAATTTATTCTGCATAGACCATTAAAACGGCACCTACAAAACGCCAAGTTAAAAAAAAACTAGACTAGTTTAGCAAATAGACCGCCGGTTCGAAACGCAGCCCCGACCTGAGAAGACACCGGCAAGAAACTCAGCGGGCATATTATTTTGGTCTATTTACAAACATTTGCTTAGTCTACTTAGTCTAAATACAATAGTTTGCTTGAGTAGTATAGTTGAGCGAATAGCTCATTTCCAAGCTTGCTTATCATCTAAATATTCTTGGATTTTATAATAGCCTTTTTGGCAAAGTTTAGTCTTAATTACATAACGACGGCCGTGTAACCTGGTCGAAACGTCAGGCAATCAACCTATACCATGATCGCGTTAATTCCCGTTCCCTTAATTAGATCCATTTTTAGTTGTAAATTTGAATGATAAATTTACGTATGTTAGTATATATAAAATAAACCGGATTTATACGTAATCTAGAATGTATTTTTGATAATATTGCTCATGCAAAGAGTTAAATGATTGTACTATCAAGAAGTTATCTGTACTAATTCTTAAGTGCTTTGGACAAGTACTGTGTTCAACTATTCAATCATTATTATTTTTTGTGGTAAACTGAAGGCAAAGTCCCAGGATAGAGCGTCACCATTACATACACGTACCATGTTTACAATGGTGGCACTCAGCTTTACGGCCTCATTAAAAGAAAATTGTCGCCGCAGCACCGCGTGGTACCCACCGGTCCCACTAGTGCTGTGACTACAATCCCCCCCCCCCCTGCGCGGCTATGCACTTGCTAACCCCTGAACACAATCCAAATGAGATTGGATTACAATGGAGGGTTTTACGCAATCGTGGACGGTGGTACCCACCCGCCCGAAATTTGTGGCAAAGTGCTATTAAATTTCTACCACCAGTAAAGTAACTACTCTAAAGCAAGTTTATAATATTGATGGAGCCGGCGGAATGTGGGATCAAACCGACTTTAACGAACCCTATTTGCGGTTGCCCGCAAATAATGAAGTTTTAGTGAAGTAAACTTAACTAGCACGATTTCATTGAAATCTTGGGGAGCAACTAAAACAACACATTCACAGTTAAATGAATGAACCCTGATTGTTTATTACATTACATAAAAATATTTCTAAATAAAAATTTTAGAGCGCGAAACCCCTGCTCATCAGAAAATTAGTTAAAAGTCAATAGCTATGTTTCCAATCAGAGAGTCGTTTCATAAAGACGTAGCAAAAAGTTAAGACAAAAAAAAAAAAAAACTCTGGCAACACTGCTAAGAAACACTTGTCTAATTACAGTCTCCGTAATTCATAATTAAAATAATAAGTTAAAAGTGCGATTTAATAGTGTTGAAAGTAAATAAAGTAGAAAACATAACCTATAAAGTGTGTATCAAGAACTATACCTGCGAAAAACTGTGAGTTTTAGAAATACAGTTCATTCCAAAACGGGAACACATCGTGACTCATTGTGATTCACACTCACACACTCACAATCAGCTGTTCAGCTGTTGGACAGCTGTTTCTGTTGTGTAAAGATACACTCACACGCACGCAACATAACAACAAACTTGTTTGAAAAATTATGACTTTTAACTGACAGCTGACTGCTGACAAAAAAATAAAAAATAAATGGAGTGTTCTATAAATCCTAAAAATACGGATAAGATGATATTCTCGTTCTGAAGATTGCGTTTACAGAGTTGGCTATAAGTAAGCATAATAAATCATAATTGTCTGGATATCGGTCTTTTGGGCTAATCCTACAAAATGGCAGGTTGCAAAATCAAATGTGCTGGCTGTCAAACGTTCATCAAAAACAAAGATTATATGAAATGCAGTAAGTGCTCTTCGGTTTATGACTTAGAATGTTCGAATATTTCCATGAAACGATTAAGCTCAATGACATCCGAACACAAGCAGATGTGGAAGTGTCCTACCTGCCTGAGTGCTGAACCCAAAACTGGAAATACGAACACCCCGATTAGACCTAGCAGCCTACCTGAATCTGAGGTAAGCAATATTACCCTTCGTAATAAAAACATTAACCCAGACAATAATTCTAACTCGGGTTGCCGTATGCCAGATGACTCATTACGTGAGCTTATCCGAAGCGAAATTCATTCTGCTTTTAAAACGGTGGTTGGTGACTTGGTGACAAAACATCTACAGAGTATTAATGATAAATTGGCTTGTTTTGAGAAGGCTCTCGACTTCTATAATGTCAAATACGAAGAGATGAAACTTGGTCTAAATGAAAAGGTAGCAGCAATAGGTAAATTGGAAAATGAAAATACACAGCTACAAATAACGGTCAGAGACTTAAGTGCACGACTAAACTGTGTTGAACAGCACATGCGGGAGTGTAACTTAGAGGTAAATGGTATACCAGAACACCAAACTGAGAACCTTATCAATGTGTTCAACCAGCTTAGCAATACAATTAAATGTCCACTTCAGGCAGGAGAGGTGTTAAGTGCTACTAGGGTTGCCAAGCTGAATAAAGAATCAAATCGCCCTAGGTCGGTGGTTATCAAACTCCAAAACCGGGCACTGCGTGATAAGTTTTTAGCTGCGACCGCTAAATATAACGCTGATCATCGGGATAATAAGTTATCAACCCAACACTTAGGCATTGGTGGTAAGCGGGAACCTATTTATGTCTCTGAGCATCTGAGCCCTGCAAACAAACATCTGCACGCTCTATCACGACTAAAAGCCAAGGACATAGCCTATAAATTCGTTTGGGTTAGAGATGGGCGAATTTATATCAGAAAAAAGGAAGGTAGTCAGGCCGTGCATATTCGAGATGCTGGTAGTTTGGCCTTGCTGCATAAAGACAAATAGATAGCAAATTCTAAGACTAATATTAATGGTTCTTCAAACAAAATTCGATTCTATGGAAGTGTATTACCAAAACGTCCGTGGTTTACGCACTAAGACTAGACATATTTACAACAAAGTGCTGGAAAATAATTATGACATGATAGCTCTTACTGAAACGTGGTTAAATCAGGATATGCATGATCGCGAAATGTTTGATGACCGATACGTAGTATATCGCAGAGATCGCAACCTGGCACGTACTAACAAACTGGATGGCGGAGGCGTCCTGCTGGCAGTATCTAGACATATATCATCGTCTCGCATCTCTAAGTGGGAAAGCGGCTGTGAAGACATCTGGATTATGATAGAAACTACAAAGAACAAAAAGCGCAGGAAAGTAGCAGTCTGTGTTGTGTACCTACCCTCTCCGATACAGGAGGAAGTACTGCGGGAATTTCTTGCTGGTGCACGCGTAGTGTCGGAACATGTTGATGACATTTTAATCGTCGGTGATTTTAACCTACCATTCATCAAATGGACCATGGATAGCAACGTATATGACCTGATTCCAACTCTACCAAATAATAATGGTGACAATAAAGAGCATAGACTAATGCTGAACCTCACTGAATTTATAACTTTAAGCGACTTACAACAGCAAAGTCTGGTTGCAAATAGTGAAGACAATATCCTGGATTTAGTTTTAACTAATGTTAACTGTACTACTAGGAAATCAGATAGCATATTAAGTAAAATTGATGACCACCACCCTCCGCTAAACATTGTTATAGACCTTAAACCGTGTCCCTTGTCCGTTGGTCAACCTCGGCAAGATTACAATTTTTATAAGGCTGACTTTGATAGGATTTTACCTCTTCTGGAGCGCTTGGAATGGTCAGAAATCTTCTCTGGATGCAGCGGTGTAGACGAAATGGTTTCACTTTTCTACAACCATTTGAATAACATTATTAGTGAATGTGTGCCAAAGAGAAAGCCGCGTAAATTATCTCATCCCATCTGGTTCACTGGAGAGCTCATCGGTCTTTTGAAAGAAAAGAATAAACTTAGGCAAAGATCCCGTAAATATAATAATCCCAGAGATAGGTTAGAGTTTGAATTGGTCAGGAAAAGATGTGCTAAACTTATTCGAGACTGTCACGCTAACTACATAAATTCCATAGAAAGAAACCTTAAAAACAATCCCAGAGCTTTTTGGAATTACATCAAACATAAACGATCCGGCACTAATACCTTGCCATCATCAATGCACAATAACAATCAGTCAACATCTACTGGTAATTGTGACATTGCAAACCTATTTGTCTCTCACTTCAGCTCGGTATACACACCCGGAGGTATTTCCCGACCAATGCAGACCATTAGTGACTCGGAAACTGTTACAGACTGTCTAAACGTGGTACACTTTTCCGAGGATGAAATCTTGTCTAGTCTTAAACGTGTAAATACTAACAAGGGTTCGGGGCCCGATGGAATTCCACCACTCTTTATCAATCGATGTGCAAAATGTTTGGTGCATCCTATTAAAAAAATAATTGTTGAGTCTCTTGCCACTGGTATTTTTCCTACCGCATGGAAAAGAGCCAAAATAGTCCCAATTCTCAAAAAGGGTGACAAAAGCGATGTACGAAACTATCGACCAATAGCGATCCTTTCTTGCCTATCCAAAATTTTCGAGTCATTGGTTTCTTCTAAGCTAACTACGCATACTAGGTCATTAATCTGTGACGAACAACATGGTTTCCTACAAAAAAGATCTGTGCTTACTAACTTGGTCTCGTACATCACCCCCATCATGGAAGGTGTAGATAAAAATGAGCAGATAGACTCAGTCTAGACAGATTTCGCCAGTGCTTTCGACAAAGTTGATCATCTTATTCTAATAGAGAAGCTCCATAATCAGTTCGGAATACGCGATGGACTTCTTAGGTGGATTGAATCTTATTTAAAAAACCGGGAATATGTGGTAGTAGTTAATAACGTTGAATCCAGGAGCTACATTGCTGATTCTGGTGTTCCACAGGGCTCCCATCTTGGACCGATTCTGTTTCTGCTGTTCATTAATGACATAGTAAGTCAGATCAAGCATTGTAGCTGCTCACTTTATGCCGACGATATGAAAGTATCTCGCCAGATTAATTCTGAGGCTGATGCAGAGCTACTGCAAAACGATCTTGACCGAATTAATGACTGGTGTCGGGCTAACAAAATGCTATTGAATGCTTCTAAATGCGTTCATATCCGATTTAGTAGGAAACGTAAAATAACCGACACTCATTTTTATATTGGAAACGAGGAAATTGCTACATCAAGTCAGGTGAGGGATTTGGGTGTTATCTTTGACTCTAAATTAACCTACATTCCACACTACAATAACATGATCAACAGAGCTGTTAAAATTATGGGTTTCATTAAGCGTAACTCTAAGGACTTGCATGTTTCCTCAAAAATATTACTATTCAATAGTCTAGTGAGAAGTGTCTTAGAGTTCGGTAGCGTTGTCTGGAACCCTCAATACGCAGTCCATTCACAGAGTATAGAATCGGTCCAAAGAGCCTTTACCAGACATCTGGCATTTGTCACTCCTGGACTTCATCCTGGATGTCCCTACCACGAACGGTTGGTGTATTATGATTTACAATCTCTCAAGGATAGAAGAAGCGCTTTAGACTTATTGTTTCTACAGAATTTAGTAAGGGGATCATCACATGAACTGGGACTTTTGATGCGTACGAAAGTATGTGTTCCGAGACCTAATAGCAGAGTTAGGAGCAACTTTCCGTTTTTCCATGTACCGCATTATAGGACCAACTTGGGTGCACAGGCTCCCTTGGCCAGGTTAACTGCCACATATAATGGTAGCTGGAGACACCTAGACCTCGACATTTTCCACGACCATCCCAGGCGCTTCAAGGCTAAGTTGACTCAACAGCCTAAATAGAATACATAGGAATAATTATAATCTTTATTTGTCTGCATGTTATTTTTGAATTATCTTTGAATTACTTTTGTACATTTTAATTATTTGATTTTATTTTTAATTCTATTTTTATTGTGAATGACTATTTTTTTTTTTTTTTGTTATTATTTTAAACTTGACATGCAATACTTGACTAATCAAATATACTTTTTTTTTTTTTATTGTTTAAAATTATGTTGACATGTTTGTATTTTGACATTTTTTATAATTATTAATCCTACTATACCCGATTATTATTTTTGTATGACAATCAGCCAATGCTGTGCATATCTATAATTGGTGTAGCACATACCCAACAATATCCCACCAATGTTACCCATATAACAATGTTTGTGTATACACTGTTGATATGCCTATACAAATAAATAAATAAATAAATAAATAGACCCTAAGATTTTAGCTCCTCTGCCTAAAAACATTCTGCACCTTTCACAAAATGTAATTGGTAATGTATTGTACCCTTTACTTCCCATCTCTTTAATATAGGAGTAGCTATCTGATGCCTTTATCAGCTCCCCTAGACCAGGGGCCATATTCTTTTTCTTTTATTTCAATTCCATAGATTGAATATTTTTCTTTACTATTATTTATTAGTCAATTTCTGCTGATGTTAGTGTATGAAAACAATTCTACAAATAGAAGAAGCCAAAGACGTGTATCAGGATTGTAACAAGTGGAAAGATTTTGTTTTTGCGTATACCAAATGGGAAAGGGAAGGAGCTATGTATGTATAATGTTCGGCCGCAAAGTAGTCCTTAATTGGGCGTCGGAGGGCGCAAACCGACCTCCGCCCCCCATGAGCGTGGGCCTGAGGGTGACGGGTGGAGCCGCTCGTCACCCTAGCAGAAGCAGGCCACGCGGTGACGCGCATCGTCGGACGATGCGCGCCCCTCCCATACCGGGGGCGATTCGGGGACCGCGTGGTCCCCCCTCCCGAGGAGGGCCAGACCGAGAGGAATGGCTCTGGGTCAGCCGGGGTGCGAGGGATATGTCTAAAGACAACCTCACCTCCGACCTAGCACATCGACCCACAGACGGCGTGCGGTTTAGTCGGTTCGAGTCCGACATAACCTACCCCTTCGGCTCCGAAGGGGGGTGGGGGGGGGGTATCCGTGGGGATTTCCCGCACGAAAAAAAAAAGTCCTTAATTATATGCTGATTGAATGAATGATGACAATGAACAATGAATGTTGGTTATACGATTATTGTGGGATATTTAATTTAATATAAAAAAATAAAAACAAAAAAAATAAAAAAAGGAAATTAAATAAAAGACAGCCTCCGTGGCGTGGCGGTAGTGAACGCGGCCGCTACGCAGGAGGCACGGATTCGATCCCCGCTCGGTGCAAATATTTGTATGTGAATATGTATATTTGCATTGGTCTGGGTGTTTCTATGTATAATATGTATGTATTTATAAAAAAAAAGTATCTAAGTATATTTATCCGCATTCTAGATTCCATAAGACAAGCTAGTTAAGCTATGCTTACCATGGGTCTAGATAATTTAATACTTAATTTAATTTAATAATTTAACAATAAGGTAAGACTGCTATCTGATCTTCAAACAATTAGATGCTCAGGCTGCGCCAAAGCCTTATACGTGGATGTGCAGGAGTACCGGCTAGAGGCTGAGGGTCTTATGTATCTTATATATTACTTATTATACCGATTATACTTTCAGAAATGTTCCATAATTTCAACAATAATACTAATAGGTATATCAATAGGAGCCTATGTGGTCTACAAGAATGCGGTGCAGGTTCCCGACATGCCTGAGCTAGATTTGAACCTGTGGTGGGGACATAACACCACGGAACCTCAGGATGATTCTATTAGACCCTATAAAATTGTTTATACTGAAGCGGTAAGTTTAAATTGAAATAGAAATCAATGCTTTTTGCGTATACTACTGGATTGATTTCAGCTTCATCCTAGCTGCAACCCCAGTCACATCCGAAGCTTTTAACATGGAGTCTGCGGTCCGCATTTACCAGTCTAACTGTGGATTTGGCTGAACCAAACTAACTATATTCTCGGTGAAGTGACTGTCAACTGATTTCCACAATCTAAAGGGCGATATCGAAGCATTGTAGTTAGACCAGTTGTTGAACTTTTTAGGGCTCTAACTACCTACTTGTACCAACGACTTAATGTGCTCTTCGAGTCACGACCAGACCAAATTAAATATCCATATTTATGCACACAAATATTTTTACTGAGCGGGGTTCAAATCCGCGCCTCCTGCGTAGCGGCCGCGTTCACTATCGCTACGCCACATAGGCTGTCTGCTACTGGACTGACTATTGGCACAGAATAGATGATAGTACTACGTCTATACGGAACAAAAATTGGAAAACCAAGGCCTTAGGATCATTTTGAGTACTTTGTTTATCAAGATGCTGACTGTGCGTGATACACCACAATCACCACTATCTTTTGTAACTCTCATACAGGTGACATGACGAAAAAAGCGCGCTGCGCTAAGTCTAAATGAATGAAGCAGGTTAATCATTTGAATTAAATTTTTAAACATTTTTCATACTAAATATTTAAATCGAATAAAGGAGAAAAAATTGAATCGGTCTAGGCGGGGTTTGAACCCGCGATCTTTGCCTTGCAAGGGCAATGCTTTGGCCGTTGTAAGGCAAAAGGTTAATCATTTATCTAGCTTCTGTGTTTTTTGAGAGAGTGCGTGGTTATGTATTTGTGGATGTTGTTTTTAATTGTCTTTTTATCTCATTTTAGATGGAGACACAGCTCCGAAATGTCATTGATGGGTACCGTAGATTAAAGAAGAAGGAGAGCTTTGAAGATACTGCTTGGACGTACGGTGTGAATAGCGAAGCTTTCAATAAATTCTACAACCACTGGATCTTTAAGTATGACTTTACACAACAACCCAAGTTTTTGAACAAGTTTGAGCAGTACAGGACTAAGGTTCAAGGATTGGATATTCATTATCTTCATGTGAAACCGAAAGTCGATGCCAATGTAATGGTAAGTTATTATTTTATACATGCTTGTATAATGTATATTCAGTGCAGCGAGGATGAGTATTGATGTCCACGTTTTATCAACTATTTGTGACTTATGCCATGGGCACAGCCGTTGTCTTACGTGAGCGACGCGACGCGATGCGTTGCGATGCTCACGCGACGCTACGCCGCCAATACTTCAAGCCACGTAACTACGTACCAACAAAACGCGTTCCATGATACGTAACAGCTAGGTTCGCACGTGCGTACCACTAACGTACATTGCACACTTGGTTCGTCATACATGTTTGCGGCAATCCTATTTGTGTGTTCCGTATGGACGGTGTTTGAATAGTTTTAATAAATGTTATTGCGCCTTTATACGCTGGCCGAGCTTAGGTCAACGTGAACGTCGGCAAATAGGTGCAACGCAAGTGTTAATGTCCACACGTTCGACGAGTTCGCCGAATGCTTTGTAAGCGGTCAATATAGACGAGTGTCTGTAGAGCTGCCCACACGTTGGCCACTGTCAGTATTTATTGTGCACTGAACCACTATGGACGTCGACATCGAACTTGCTGCAGCTTTGATGTTGTTGTTGGTTAGTATTCATGGCGGCAGATCTGCATCATGCTGGCAGGGCCTAATTATCTTGGCGACCGATAAATGATGCATACACTTTTGTAACTAACATAGCTTGTAAGTGTTTTGTATTACTAACAGTTGTATGGATCAAGGTCTGAAATAAAGTTTTAATGATTTATTATTTGCCTTCCAGAAAGACAGTATTTAATTGAAGAAGCTGTCTGTGATTTTTAGCATTTTTAGCGTAAATATGGTTCAAATCTTACCTGAATATCTTACTTTCGACTTTTAGTTACGTATTTCAAACTCACCACTGGCAACAGCACATCTCTATGACATATCATAGATTCATAGCGTTTTGTGATTTTTACCGCGTAAGGTGTAAAAAATTTCAAGTCAAGAAAAAAGTTCTTAAAAAGTGAATTACATAGTAATTATGTTGTTTTTACCGTTTGTATGTGTACAGTGCTACATAAATAATTGCAAGGTATATTATTTTAGTGAAGTTTCTTTGCTGAGAACTTCGGTAAGTAGATATTGTACCATACTAAATGAATACCGCAGAGGGAAGCGAGAGTGCTCCAGATCGTTGCTCCGGAGGGAGAACGAAGTACTTATAAATCCGAAGGCAGTTCCTCATCTTCGGAAGATCAGGATAGCTTTACCTCGCCATCCCCGAATAAGCGGTTCAACCGGTCGAATCACGTCGAAACGTGTTCGAGAGATGAACCCACATAAGTACGTAACTTAGACTTAAATTTCACAATAAGATAAGGTTTACACCAAAGAATTAACCTGTTGGAATTGGTAATAAAATCCAAGACACTCATTAGTTACTGATATACATAAAACTTAAATCGTTGCTTGGCTGACTCCTCAACATTCAAAAAGATTGTAACTCCCCAGCAATTTAAGTCATTCAGACAATACTAGCTCGGCAGACACTTGATATATAGACTATCATATATATAAGTTTACTGGCCACTTTCGTCACCTATTTAATGTGTGATTGATCAACAAATGTTACCGTAATAAAAGTAATGATTATGGCAGGCACTGATCAGTTGATAGCAGGCTTGTCTAACATAGCATTAACATGAAACTATCTTACAAAATGTTATAGCAATCTATAACATTCCAAGGCCTGGTAGGTTAATAGAGAAGAAGACTAGAGTGTCTAGTGACTGGATTCTTACATCCTTATGCCATCAGTAGAATTTTTCAGGATGTCACAAGTTATAAGTTGTAACCAAGACTAACTATAAATATTATATTATAAGTTATACCGTAAAAGTAAAAAAGAGAGTTCTAGTTCACACTCTAAATCTGAAAGGAAGAGTAGGTAGTAACCATAAATGCATGTTATCTTAATAGACCAAGATTTTAACATTTAAATTACATTGGACTGCAACCTGCCAAGCATGATCACCATGCCTAAGACAGGAAAGTTAAGAGATTTACAGGTGTCACTCGTAAGAAATCTAGCGACTCCAAGTATTTTAAGTAATAGGCACCTGAATAAATAATTCAAACAGGAATCAAATTAGATTTTGAGAAACAGCTCCTTCTCGCTCACAATTTTAATAAAATTTGAACTTAACATAACAGTTGATCACCCAAATAGATGGGGTTCAATTCCTACAACAGGAAGATTGAATGACAAGAATTGTACCAGGCAGTTCTTCATCTATGCAAAAAAAAAATGATCTCACAGAAGGCTCCTGTGCAAAATACCTATAAGGAAAGAAATTTCCTATCTAAGAGCCCTCCCTTTGGGCCCCTCATCATCACCATTGCAACGACAACTAATTGGATTGCGGAAATCCTTTGGAAACAAGTCACAGCCATGGTCCTTTTTTGCTAAATAAATCATCAATATTCTTTTATTTTGATCTCCTTAATGCCAT
Organism: Eilema caniola; assembly: GCA_949126895.1. Taxonomy (NCBI): domain Eukaryota; kingdom Metazoa; phylum Arthropoda; class Insecta; order Lepidoptera; family Erebidae; genus Eilema; species Eilema caniola. The sequence continues at coordinate 4,174,666 of OX421460.1, read as the reverse complement.
CTTAATGGTCCCATAATAATATTTTGGTTCTTGAATATACCTAAAATATACCATATACACATTTTAGGAAAGTCAAACTGATAGGTGAATTAGGTAAATTCCAAAGATCAATCCACCTTGAATCACTTGGAACATTAATTTCCAGTCTACTTTAGATAAGTGATTTATTTATCAAAATTTTACCAAATATGACTTGACTCCAAGCAAAGGTCAACAGCAAAAGAAGAATAAATATATGTACAAAATCTACATTGAATTACCTAGTAATGTATCAATGTAGTTGATGTATAAGTAATTGTATAATGTTTAGAGAACAAAGTTAATGTATTTCATAATGGTGATTACTTTAGGAAGAGAAAAAATGAATAATAAATGAAACTTCTAATTAACCACTTTTGCTGTTGACTCTACTATAGTTGCAAGGTACTCTAAAGTTAACCTGAGGTCTATGTACAACTTTATTGTCTCAGGATGCAATTGCTTCAAACAGGGTAAAAAGGGCTCTTTATCCCCTAGTGCGGTGCGATTTACAGTGGTAGCTCAGGAGTGGGGACCACAGCGCACAAGGGACACTCAGTCAAAAAGGTGACCACTCACTACAAACGTGATGGTCGTGGACTAGGAAATGCTATTGAACAACTTTATGTTGTCAAGCAAATGGAGTTAGACCAACAAAAAGTGGCAGTCCAATATGATGCAATTTTAAGCAGCTTTACTTATGTACAAAAAGTGCTACTGGTCAAGTCAGACAGCATCCAACTGGACCAAAAAGGAGCACTTGCTCCTTAACCCGTAGAGGTGTCCAGAAAACTTTCCAATTTATCGAGCAGTTCATTACTGACGGCATGTCACCCCCAACCCTTTCAGATCAAGGGACTCACCCATTGTCCTATAGAATGTGGAACTCGAGGACTTGCAAAGCTTTAAGTCAGACTGGAACTATCAGTTGAGATTGACGTTTCCTCCACCCAGTTAATACCTCAGTGGCTGGGCCATCTAAACAGTACTCTAGGCTGGTCGATCTTAGATTGAGAGCTTACCACTAAGTCTTGTCAATAAAGGATTTGCGGAAGATCCTTAAACAATGACAAGAGACAACACTTTCTAAATAGCCCTACTGTGGGATGAGTACTGGGCTGGTCAATCTCAGATTGACAGCCTGAATGGACCCTTACCAATAAAGAATCTGCGGAAGATTCTAACAGGCCCTCATCAGGGACTGGGAGGTTATCCTGCTTAAAGAGGGGGGGGGGGGGAACAAATAAAGTACTGGAATAAACAAGAAAGGGAGTTATTGAGTTGTAGTTGGCGGACGACCACTCTCAATACATACATGTTTTAACACTTTGGCTTTTACGTGGTTGATATTCTGTAGAGACTCGAAATATGCTTTATATATGAGTCTAAACTGTCAATGTATGTTATGAAATCCATAGAAATAACATAACATAACGTAAACTCACGCCTTTATCCCCGAAGGGGTAGGCAGAGGTGCTGGCACCCACATTTCGCCGGTTTATGTTTAGGTCCCAATGTAATAGGTGGCGAGCCTATTGCCATTAACTGGGCACTTATAAACCTGCGATAAATACACACATAACTTCGAAAAGCATCGAAAATTCATCGGTGTGTGCCAAGGAAAACCTGGGATCGAACCCGAGACCTCGTCTCAGCAGTCCATTACCCATACCACTAGACTACCGCGGTTAGTCTATAGAAATATCAACCAAGTAATACCTACTTTTATGCCAAGTTGTAAGGGCCATTTCTTTCTCTATAGACTTTGATCTATAGTCTGCGCATACAGGGTAACCCTGAAACTATGGGTTATATATTGCATTTTCACTGACATTCTTTCATGTTATAGGGCCAGGGTGGTGCTTGGTATCCCAGATATCTTGGTTTAAACATAAATATATATTTATTTACCTTTTGCTTACAATTCGATTAATTTAACAATTAAGATCTGCAGTTCTTTATAGTGGAATCTGCAGTCTCAGCATATTGTGCTACAAATGTAGACAATTGTTCTAAGGACTTATTCATTCAACAAGTCCTAAAAGCTACTGCTTTAGTCAAACCTTAGGCCATTAACTCCCCTAGATGGCATATGTTAATACATTCATGCATGTGGATCTCCAAAGGGGAGGCAGAGGTGTATTATTTGACACCCATACTATGTACATTTTTCATTTCCATATAACATGGAGCGAGTCTGTTGCGCTCAAACGGAGAATCATTGGCTGATTTCTACTATTGGTTGGTAAACAGCCGTATCCCTTAGTAACCCATACCATGGGAAATGATAGGATACCCAAATCACACTTTAATTTCCAGTTTCAGTACAATATAACAGCTCTTTTTTAAGAATTCTAGAAGAGTTGCAATTATTATGCTTCTAGCTGCAAGCAGGTTAGCGCGTAAGTTCATTTACTAGATACATCTTGCAGTATCTTCACAGAAGAAGAGAAAAATATGTAAAGAACAGAATTTATTATATAATACATTCTAAAACTGATGGTAGATAGCATAGGCAGTTCAGGTGCTAATATCAGAACACCAGAACGCCTGTTTGTGCTACAATATACTCAACTCTGCAGTTTCAAATACTAATGTAACTAGTTGTTTTATCTCAATCAGAGGTGCTGTAAGAGCAACTACCGGGACACAATTTAGTGTCTATTCCTAGATGCAGTACACATGGATGCGGCTTCAGGTAGGTTTCGATCCGCAGTGACCTTCAGAGGTTGGTTTGTAAACATGCCTATAGCATAGATTTTAAATTGAGAAAATCAAGTCTCGTTTAGGTAATTAGGTTTAATGTTATATATATGATATAGCATGCTGCATCTTCGTGGCTTTTTTGTCTAAACATTTCATTATGGTTATAATTATAACAAGGCATCCTTTTTCATTCATACCCTTAATAGTACCTACCGTTTTAAGTATTATCACATAGCGTTACAGTTACCATCACCAGCAGAAACCAAACAGGTCTTCAATTAAATACTGTCTTTCTGGAAGGCAAATAATAGAGCTGTTTTACATAAAATAAAACAGTTATTATATGCCGAAAGAAAGACAGTATTCGAGCAAGGTCCTTGCTGGCGAGAAGACCCTATGAATCTATGATATGTCATAGAGATGTGCTGTTGCCAGTGGTGAGTTTGAAATACGTAACTAAAAGTCGAAAGTAAGATATTCAGGTAAGATTTGAACCATATTTACGCTAAAAATGCTAAAAATCACAGACAGCTTCTTCAATTAAATACTGTCTTTCTTTCGGCATATAATAACTGTTTTATTTTATGTAAAACAGCTCTATTATCAACATATTCCAAAAAAAAAAATGTTTTCATTTATAATGAATAAGCGAAATTATAACACAAGTACTTCTCTTAATTAAAATGGCTTCTGCTATTGAAAAAAGCTATTCAAAGTTCTGATTAAATTACTGTTCAATACAATTCTTTTTAGCATCAAACGAGGTCAAGTCAAATTAAGGTGCCCAATATAAAAAAGAAAATTATTGATTGGTCCTATTTTATAATTATACATTGAAATTTTTTGTTTGCAATGGACGCACAAAAGTTCAGTAGGAACTAATTTTGATGCAGTTTGTTTTGTTAGAAAGGTGTAGGTCAGACTTAAAATCTCGACACCCAACTGCTAGTGTATAGTCGCAAAAGTGGCAGCAGGGCACTGCCGGCCGGCTAACTTCGCTTCAGAGTGTTGGCGCTATTAGCTTAGGACTGCAGGCCTCCGGATAGGACCAGAAACTGCAGGCTGACTGTTAGTGAGTGAGGGTACCTTTAGGTTTTAGAAAGCTAGCTGTTCAAATAAAACTACAATCCTAACAAGCTTCACACGACTGATAGCGATAGACGTCCACTGTGTAGAGGCGGGTAGACCAACCTGTGGACGCTATTGGCCGAGCGCAGACGAGCGCCTTCAATTTGTGCAAAAAGCCGACACCGCTCCGAAGTGAGTCAAGTGATCCCGAGCGACGGCGAGCGAAGACACGCGTTGTAGCTTGGCTTCACTCCACCAACTAGGCTAGTGACACCGAGCGATGACCAGACAAGGCAAATAGGCTGTCTACACGTTGGCGTTGGTCATCGCTCGGCAACACTCGGCTAGCGTGTATAAGCGCATTTACGTAACAAAACTGTTTGTATAGAACTTGACAGGGTTCAGGCGTTTATTTTGTATATAAAATCTTGTGAATCACTGCAATCATCAAAAATCTTTCCACTACTTCAAAATCGACCACTACGAACGGCGCTGAGTTCGCGACAGTTGTGTGCGAATTCAATTCAAACTATGTTCGCGTCCGTGTTCGGATATGTCGTCCAGACGTACTAACCAAATGTTCATGTCGTGTTCGTACGTCCGTACGCGCTTTCAGGTACACTCTGGTACACGAGACAACCCGGGCCACAATTAAGAATAACAAATACCTTAAAATTTTCGCGTCACGTCGTGTTGCCGTGCTTGTCACTCACTTCACGTATAGGACAACGCCTGAGTTTACTGTTATGATTCAATCAATCAAGTAGCCTTACAATAGGCTAAAGGCTAACCCATTGTTAGACATAAGACCTAATGTGCGCCTTTGCACCCGATCCTCCACCTTATACATGATTACGTTTACAATTTTAATAGCACTTATTTTCCTAAAGGTCAGCATAGCGCGAACTATCTTTTCTTGCAAATGAATTGTTTGTGATAAATAATGCTCGTATAAACTGCCCAGAAGGCACTTGCGCACAGTAAATAATAGCTAGATAGCCATTTGCGGTTGTAACTTGTTATAAAAACGCCGTTGGTGTAAATGGATCCGGATCACGGACCTCTGGACAAAGTGACATTCTATTAACGATAACGCCATTGGAAAACTCTGTACTTTTGTTATACACTTTACATAAACATTAACGTAACTATAAAAATATGCCGATTTTTGAAGTGAAAACTTCTTTAGCGGCGTTGGATGGGTGTAAAATGTTAAGGAAGCGTCAGGATTAGTTGACCTTTGAACCGTAACCGACGACTGACGTCATACAAGATTAGGTAAAGACTATCTATTTTCAATTTACCATAAATAGCGTCGTAGCTTAAACGGTAAGCACTTCGACTGTAAGTCCTTATAGTTTCAGATAGTATCGGGTTCAAACCATCTGGCCTTCTGAAACTTTTTGTGATTATTTTTTCTTTTTGTAATTTATTACTTTTTATGACTATTTTTTCTTTCTGTAATTTATTACTTTTTGTGTTTATTTTTTCTTTTCATAATTTATTAATTTCTTTTGACAGAAAATTAGCAGAAAATAAGTGATAGGTTCTATGATTAGCGCTATATTATAGGTATGGTATGGTATGTTCTTTTTTATCTTTTTCTATGTATATAACGAAGAAAGAAAAAAAGAAAATGTTTTCACTTCTGCCGGCACTCCCAGAGTGCAACTTTTTTTTAATTACAGGCACACTAAAAGTTTTGCTCTTCTAGCTAATTGGAACTATTTGAATTTTGAATGGTATATTTTTTTATCTTCTAAGTAATAATTTTTTTTTTGCGGGTAATCGTTTGTTTATTGTTTTTTATCACACATCAAAGTTCTTCGTAAAAATGTTTAAAATGTAAAGGAGAGTATTTTGAAAAGCAATAATCATAATATTTTGGTTATAACATGTTCTTTTATAAGTTAGGCCAAACTTTTACTGTGCCCAACGTACATTTATCAAGCGAAAGCTTCTTTAGGTGCATTAGGAATTGTTGCGATAGGAAAAAGCAAGCGACACTATTTCCGTTAGTGTTACCAACACCTCTGTATATAAGCATAAACATACGTATTCTCACGCCTAAAGTAAATCTCCAAAGGGGTCGGCAGAGGTGTATTGATACCCACGTTTTGCCAACTATGATTTGCGGTCCCACTTAATAGGTGGCGAGCCTTTTGCCGTCCAGTGGGTACTTTGTCTTGGCCTGTATGTATCGGATGGAGAGAAGCCGTATCCCTTAATCGCCTCTCAAGAGCTGGGGTAGTCCTTTTCTACTACACTGGGAATCAACACGGCTGTATATAGGTATCTACATATATTGGTCAAGATTGGATTTCAGTCTGCACTCCCAGAGTACCACTAGTGTCCTTTTATTGATAAGTCATAAAAGCCCGCGCAGGGCACGCCGTGATTGCGGCGGTAAGACCCATCATGGGGGAGTGGCTAGAGAGGCCACACGGTGGCCTCTCGTACCGTCAGACGCAGGTCATTACCGGACACGGTAACTTCGGGCGGTACCTGCATCTGATGGGCATAGAGCCAACGCCCGAGTGCCATCACTGCGACGCGAGCGTGGACTCGGGGCTGCACACGCTCACCGAGTGTCCGGCGTTTGAAGCGCCGAGGCGGGAGCTTGTGACGGCCCTGGGGGTGAGAGTGCTCACGCTCTCCACCCTGCTCGCGGCGATGGTCCGCTGCGCGGATGCGTGGGCGGCCAGCGCCTCCTTCTGTGAGCAGGTCATGCTCGTGAAGGAGACAGCAGAGCGGGCGCGGCGCAGCGAGCGAGAAAGACTCGCGGACATCGCTGGCCGCGTTCGAAGGCGGCTCGGGCGTCGGAGTGCGCAAACCGACCTCCATCCCCCATGAGCGCGGGCCTGAGGGTGACGGGTGGAGCCGCTCGTCACTCTAGCAGAAGCAGGCCACGGCGGCGGTGCGCATCGTAGGACGATGCGCGCCCCCCCCATACCGGGGGCGAGTTGGGGACCGCGTGGTCCCCCCTCCTGAGGCCGAGAGGAATGGCCCTGGGTCAGCCGGGGTGCGAGGGATATGTCACTAGACAACCTCACCTTCGGCCTAGCACATCGACCCACAGACGGCGTGCGGTTTAGTCGGTTCGAGTCTGACATAACCTCCCCCTTCGGCTCCGAAGGGGGGGGTATCCGTGGGGATTTCCCGCACGTAAAAAAAAAAAAAAAGTCATAAAAGCAAATTCACTTCATAGCGTTTCCGTTAATTTGATTAAACTTTGTCTAAAGCCCTGAAAGCACTTGTGTTAGAAGAATACATAATACTCAGCATCAACACTTGTTCTTAATGCATATTTTTCTCTGCAGGTCCTACCTTTGCTGCTATTGCATGGCTGGCCTGGATCTGTTAGAGAGTTTTACGAAGCCATTCCACTATTAACAACACAGAGACCTGGATATAACTTCGTGTTCGAAATTGTCGCTCCTAGTATACCTGGATTTATATTTTCTGAGGTAAGATATAATAATAAATTCTAACGTCCACGTAAGGACCACGTGAGGTACTCCCGCATCCGCGGCAGTCTTTATATCCATGAAAGAACAAATAAGATGCAGAAGAATCGTCTTTACTTCGGGAATTGGAAATTGACATAAAAGTTGACTTATTTATGGTTCCATGTCTCAATAGGTAAAATCGAAACTCTTATAGGATCACATCGTTCGTCTGTCTGTGAGCAAACGCAATCAATACATATTATTGTGTTTATTCCCCAATCTAGATTTGTACGAAACCATTAATACCTCATGCATTAATGGTCCCGTGCAAATCTGAAACCCGACTCTCACTGGAATGGTATGTTTATATTACGTATTTTTTGTAAATTATGACTTTCAGGCCCCAGCTCGTCAAGGTTTATCACCGCACCAAATAGCAATCATTATGAGGAACCTAATGAATAAGATTGGTCACAAATATTATTACGTGCAAGGCGGTGATTTCGGTCACGCTATTGGCTCCCACATGGCCACAATTTTCCCAAAGGAAGTTCTAGGTTTTCATACAAATTTGCCGGTTAACTTCGCAAAGAATACACTAAGGGTATGGTTATTCGGAGCCCTTTGGCCGTCGTGGGTAGCTGGAGAGTTTGCAGACAGATGGTACCCAATAAAGGAAAAAGTTAATTTTTATTTAGAAGAGTCAGGCTATATGCATCTGCAGTCTACTAAGCCGGATACGATTGGTAAGAATATTGATTTCTTTTAGTTTCAGTACCCATATTATGTAATATAAATATCATTTAATGAAATTTTGTGGCAATTAGTATGTTAACTATTCAAATTGATTAAGATTTTAAAGAAGTGAATGCTCGGACGGGTTTTGAACTCGCGACCAGTACCTTACAGGAGAATTCTCTGACCAACGAGCCACTAAACCACGTCTAGAGCAGGGTTTCCCGGGTTGAGCACTCACTTTTTCTACTATATTTATATTTGTTCAATTTAAATAGAAAAAATCGAATCGGTCTAGGCGGGGTTTGACAATGCATAAGGCTTAATTTGAAAAAAAAAATGTTTTATAAAGTCCTAAAAAATATCTTAAGAATCCCATGCACGATACAGTAACGAACGTTTAATTGGCCCAACTAGGATGTAGATAGATGTACGTTGTATATTATTTTAAATTTTGAATAAACTTGCTTCAGTCAGTTGAATTAGTCAGTGAGTCAGTCAGCTGCGACAAGTAAAACAGATTAAGATTAACCCTTACAGGCATCGCCCTCCAAGATTCTCCACTAGGACTCGCAGCTTACGTTTTAGACAAATTGATGATATTCACTGACCCAGCGAACAAACTGTCACCAGAAGGTGGCTTGGACAAGTACTTCACTTATGACAAGCTACTGGACAATATTATGCTGTACTGGATCAGTGGTAGCATCACAACTGCAATGAGACTGTATAAGGAAACCATTGTGGATAATGAAGTAGAACAAATTTTGGCTCAGTAAGTTTAATTTTGTCCTTGCTGTTTTACATCTGTTTTACAATCTTCGTAATAATAAGTCGATAGCCTAGTGATTATGGCGACAGCTTTTCGACTGAGAGGTCTGAGGTTCGTAATTAGGATCAAATTCAAAGATTGTTTTCAATCTAGAACAACATAGTAAGACTTATTGAACGTGAAAATGGCTTGTACTAAGCGTGGGTTACCCTTGGTAGCGACGTAATACAATCAATTTAGTTTAGTTGTCCTCGTGCTAAGCTAAATTGCTGTGTTAGGAGTGGATTAGTAAGTAAACCTCAAAATAATCAACATACACTTGTGGACACATCTATTGGCCCACCTTAGAGTTTAGGTTTCGATGGTCTCTACCTAAATATGATTGCTAGATTGAACAAAAACTATTGATGCAGTTTTAAACCTGATACATTTTACCATCTTTTTCGATCGTATCGTTTTAAATTTGAATTCAGAATACCACAGGACATGGAACTACGCCTAACAAGTCGCGTATGCGCCTTGATGAGTGCAGTTGATTTTTTAATAAAAAACATGTTTTATCAAAATAAAGGTTTATTTATCAAATAAAGGTTTAATTTAATAACGCGTGTTGCCTTCATGAGCATCTACGACAGCTCTCATACGATTAGGCATAGATTTATCAACCGTTCTATGAAATTTTGAGTGATCATCTCCCATTCCTCTTCTATGGCAGTTTTCAACTCCGGCATCGTCTGGGCAACTGGCTGACGAGCCCTAACACGTCTTTTTAGCTCGTCCCACATGTGCTCAATCGGGTTAATGTCTGGGCTTCTGGCTGGCCAATCCATAACTGTGATGTTCCTATCCCAAAGATATTTCCTGACGATGCCGGCCCTATGGGCTCTTGCATTATCATGCATAAAAAGGAAATTTGGGCCCACATAGTCCACGTATGGCATCACGTGAGGTTCTAAGCACTCACGAATGTATCTTTCAGCATTTAATGTTGGCAACCGTGGTTCCGTAACAACCTCAAGTTGAGTTTTGCCGCTCGTGGATATACCGCCCCAGATAGTCCATGAGCCACCGCCATAAGCAGCCCTCTCTTGAAAGCAGCATTGTGCAAAACGCTCTCCCTTACGTCGGTAGACCATCTTCCTTCCATCATTGCCATGTAACGCAATTTTAGACTCATCAGAAAAGAGTACACGGCTCCAATACTGCTGAGTCCAATTTAAATGAGTGCGCGCGAAAAGAAGACGCGCTGTTCGGTGGGTTCACGTTAGTTTGGGGCCATTAGCTGGTTTGTGTGGTACCATATCGCGTTCTTCTAACCTTCTCCGAACAGTTCGAGCGCTCACAGGTACTCCGTGGAAGTCGCGAAGTTGGTTTTGTATCTCAATGGAGGTAAGGTGACGATTTCTCAAGCTGGTCGTCACGTTGAATCGATCCTGCCTTTCAGTTGTGACCCGAGATCGTGGCCTTCCTTGGCGACGAACAAAGTCGGCAGTCTCTAGGTACCTCCGATAAACATTTCGGACCGCAGATCGACTTAAATTAAGTTGAGCACTCACATTTCTTTGACGGTATCCGGCCTTGATAAGTGCCACATCTTGGGCGGCGACTTCAGGCGAAGTATCCATAGATTATTGATAGAACCTCACCTTAATGATAAGAATAAGTAATGTTTGTTGCAAAACCAAAGAGAAAAATCACACTTTCGAGAATTAAATTCAAGTAAACGAATAAACTCAAGTTTTCTTAGTATTCGATTGTTTAATATCAACGAAAGGCTCCAAATTGTCTTTTGTTTCTTTAAATTCTGTATTCGAAATTCAAAATAAAACTATTGAATCAAATTATGAACGTACCTGGTTCAAAACTGCATAAAAACTTTTTGCTCGACCTAATATAATTTTTAGCTAGGACTAATAGTAGATTAGTAGCCAAGGGCTGTAAGGCATCAATTGAAGCCCGAGATATTTAGGCGCACGAGCGCAGCGAGGGCGCCTATAGTTCGAGGGTGTAATTGATGCTTACACTCGAGCTAACTACTCTGCTTTACATCTCGATTTTGAGGTAAGTAGAAAAAACCGGTATTTCAAGAATAACACATTTTATTAGTTAAAATTTATAGTGAAATGCGAACAATTTTCAAATTTTAGTGACAGGTGTTTTTTGGGTATGTTCAATTCAATTCTTGTTGACTAGCTTCTGTGTGTTGCCACAACTTGCCAATGTCAGGGTGTTGTGAAAAGTTATTTGCTATTATGAAATTATTGTCTTGGGTATGTTAATACTCGTAATAAATGTTTTCTATTCCCGCCCTTTTTCATCTCTTTTTTTTATTTTTTTTTCAAGATCGAAATTGAGCTTCGCCGTTCGATATTTAAAATTGATGCCCATTAAACTCACACGAAGACAAGGCTGAATAGCGAAGCGACCTCTTTTTTCATTGGGCTGAATGCATGATGTCTATTGCCAGTATGACAGTTAGATGTACGCGGACTTTTTGAAAGAGTGAAGTGTTTTTTTTTAATTACTTACCGCCCTAGGGCTTTTATAGCTACATTATTACCCTAGAGCGCTAATTGGTCACCTACAAGCCCCATTTGGGGGTACTAAGGACCTACTTACCGAACATGAGAGATGTAAACAAAACTTAAAAGTAAGGTGGGCCAATAGATGTGTCCACAAGTGTAGTATATTTAAAACATTATTGTTTACCATAATAAAACAAAAAAGGAAAAGAAAAATAAGAACTGACGTAAATGATACCGTTTCCTTACTATGACTTAGCTTTTTGGCACGTTAACAGTCGACATGGATGGGGATGAATTTCTTTTACGCTTTAACTTTTTGTTCCTCTATTTTATTCTAATAAATTTTATATTTTAGTTTATGTTTTTCTTGTATTGTTAAGCCGTTTGGAGTCGGAACGTTGGGTCTGTGGGTCAAATCGCGCACGCGCGTTATTCAAAGAAATAGCGATGCGACTAGTTGACTCTTCCCGTGACCATAGGGCCAGGTCAAAGAATTGGTATCGCTATTCAGCGTGGTTATGCCGCCAGCCTTTTGGGTACAGACGGTATCAGTAGAGCTAGGTGGGGAATTTTTTGCTGCCTGAAGTTGTAGTCTCTCTCCCTTTTTCATAGTTTTGTATATATATATTTTACCCGTTGGTATACTAATTAATTTCGTAAAATATATAGTGTTATTACGCTATATAAGTTCAGTAAAACAATTTATTGTAAAGGTAGGGAATTTACCTGATTACGTGGGTGTAACACCTGTCGGTATAATACGCGAATCGTGTTCCACGTCACCCTTCCATGAGATGGCATGGTTGCCACATGTATTATTCAAATCAATTAGAACACGTTTTGCAGGAATCCGTACCGTATACTCTTTTTTTTTGTGTCGACCTATTTTATATTCGGTGATTTTACTTGGCACTCGTTATGCGAATGTCTCTTGTTATTACCTTGAGTAAATTCTTTATTCTGTTAACTTACCCTTAAATAAGGACGTAAAATTTTTGTTCCGTTCATTTGGACGTGAGGTGTCACGGACCGCTACCTTTAAAGGCTGTATTCTATCTAGTTAAGCAAGTACTGTACCAGTTCTCATTTGTATTCCATTTAGAAGCTACAAAATGTATTTAAAATGTGTAATTTAAATGAAGATGTACTTGTTTTCAAATAATGATCACTTGGTAATAAATAAAATGAAGATGTTATATCGAACCATATAACAATATAGGCGATCTATATCACTTTACAGGAACATTATCTAAGAAAAAAAGACTGGTTGCACTCTGGGAGTGCCGGCAGAAGTGAAAACATTTTCTTTTTCTTTCTTCGTTATATACATAGAAAAAGATAATAAAGAACATACCATACCATACCTATAATAAAAACCTATCACTTATTTTCTGCTAATTTTCTGTCAGAAGAAATTAATAAATTATGAAAAGAAAAAATAATCACAAAAAGTAATAAATTACAGAAAGAAAAAATAATCATAAAAAGTAATAAATTACAAAAAGAAAAAATAATCACAAAAAGTTTCCGGAAGCCAGGTGGTTTGAACTCGATACTATCTGAAACTATAAGTCGAAGTGCTTACCGTTTAAGCTACGACGCTATCTATCGTAACTTGCAAAATAGATAGTCTGTACCTAATCTTGTATGACGTCAGTCGTCGGTTACGGTTCAAAGGTCCACTAATCCTGACGCTTCCTTAACATTTTACACCCATCCAACGCCGCTAAAGAAGTTTTCACTTCAAAATTACTATTTCAGTCGGTTTTATTAGTTTAACCATAAAATATAAAGAATAGAAAAACTTTACATTAACTTCCTAAAATAAAACATAAAAAATGTGACAATGGTTCAACATGTGCATTTCGGTAGGCAGTTTTCGTATAACTACCTAATGACTTAGAACATTGCAGGCTGCCGGTGACAGCCTGCACAAGTGTGGGTCGTCTTTCTTTGTATCTTTCGTGGGCATAGTTTACAAGTCTTACATTTAGAAACAATATTTTTTAAATTGGGAGCTCTTGAAATGGTATATCAGGACCCAAAACTCAGGCCACCAATTTATTACTCAAACACGGACGTAAGACCGCACGTCCACCGCTCTCAAAATTTGAAGCTAAATTACTTGACCTTTAACCATTGACGTGCGGTCTCACAGACTGCTTGCAGTTTGTGATTCACGTACCCCTCTAATCCCGCGCGCTCCATGCGTCTGTCGGTCTCAGTAGCTTCAGTTTAAGTATTAAAACGACTGCTCAGAAAGATATTTATAATGTCAGCTGTATGTTCTTAGACCGGGTTGCAGTAGTTTCTAAATTTTTTAAACATATTTGTATCAAGTTATATAGCAAATTGTGAACAAAAATCCTTTGTCGTAAGTAGGCTAAGCCGTCAAGTGACGTGTAAAGACAGAAACAAAATTCATAATATATGACTCGATAGAAATTAGCGCCAAACATGACTCTAAAATGCATCAAATCACTATTTCAAATACATTTCACATTAAGACGCCACTATCAAATAATGCCTAAGTTTTGTATTAATAAATAACGCATAAAAATATGTAAGACCTGGTTAAGTTATATTTATAAGCAGATATTATTTGAAACAAATATAAAACCATATAAATCCCCTATATGACTGCATTCAAGCTTCCGCGGCCATCTCTCTCTTTCTCTTTCGCGGATTTTATATCAGGTTTTCGACGAGTACGGACGTTGCACTGTAACCCGGCCCTAAAAGATTCCGTATTATACATTACTAGCTTTTGCCCGCGGCTCCGCACCCGCGGATGTCGGTTATCGTAACCAAAGATACCCAATGTCCTTTCTCAAGGTCTAATCTACCCCATTACCAAATTTCATCAAAATCGGTTCAGTGGCTTAGGTGTTAAGACGGACAAATAGACACACACACTTTCACATTTTTAAAATACCAGTCAACTTGCTTTTTTAACTTTTACGTGGGGCCGGAAATTAGTTACATAATTAGAAAACTAGGTACATAGATTATAAACGCGAAAGCTTGTTAGAATGGATGGATGAATGGATGTTTGTTACTCTTTCACGTAAAAACTACTGAATGGATTTTAACGAAACTTTACAATAATATAGCTTATACATATTACAATTTATAAAGATATTGTGTGAATTGTCACGATAACTGACATCCACACTGCCGGAGCCGCGAGCAGAAGCGAACCGCGGGCAGTAGTGGTCAAATTTTGGTTGTTATTAAGTACATTTCTGACTACCCCATCGGGGATATACCAGCTTAAGTATATAAAAAGTAAAATGTCGATGCTATAGATTATTATAACACAATCTCTTAGAAGTTAATACCGTTAAGACCCCTGCCAGGTCCTGACTTGACGTCTCACTGCCATGGACCCGCAAGATCGTGCGAAGTGCCCTGAGCCCTGAGCTCCGAGGGCACCTTGGTCTTGAATGCAATTAGGATAATACGTCTTAATGAAAATGAATATTTTAAAAGTTAATGATATTAAAAACAAGCCCATTGCATGAGGGAATATTGTCTAGCTAGGTGTTTATTTTCATAATTTCTGTTATAATTATTTACGATTGACGAAGAGCAATTAACAAAAGTCTACATTCTAAGTCGCTAAACATCCGAAGTCTATTTATACCAAGAGCGATCGATTAGTTCTCCCTAGCCAGTATTATTACATTTGCTGCGAAATGGAACTACCCGTCTCAACAAGACCAACTGGGATTTAGATAGATCTAGGCACAGTTAGCGTTAGAAATATCTCGACTGGAAACTCCCAAAATGATCTTAATATCAACGTATTAAGAGCTGCTCTGTTAATATAAATTGTTGAATTAATATCAAACTGTTTTATTATATAACTAGCTGTTGCCCGCGGCTTCGCCCGCGTGGATGTCGCTTATCGCGTAGTGTCGTAAATTTTAGCGCAGAGTCGAGTATTGAGAGCTTAATAGATACTCTTCTCGCCTCTCTATTTGACTCTTTACTCGACTTTCTACTTGCCTCTCTAATCATCCCTGTTTCACTCTCTACTCGACTCTACTCAACTCTGTACTGGACTCTCTACTCGCCTCTCCACCTGCCTACCATTAACTTCTCTAATAGCCTCTCTACTCGACTCCCTACTTCAAATTCAAATTCTTTATTTCGCAAAATTGTGCAACGTGATTACATCTTTTGCCGTCAAACTCCGCTTAAAACTAAATTTACCACCGCTTCTTAGGCGCTAGTGGAGCAACAAACTCCATTACAGCATTTTGAAATGTCAAAATACAAAGATTGATTGCTTAAGACTAAATATGAACGAATGTACACATTTGTCTAGCATCAAGAACATCAAAAAACATTTAAAAAACTTGCCTATCCACTCGCCACTCTACTCGACTTTTTAACTTGCATCTCTATTCTACTTTCTGCTCCCATCTCTGCCCCTAACCTTGTTTCTTCCCAGTTGTCTCTCTTTTCTACTCCACTATACCTTTCCCCTAGCTCTTATGGGTCTATTTCATCAGGATCTATTCATTGATGAATTTTCACTCAAAAGGAAGTTCGCAATTCGTTGAATGATAAACGGAATTTTGTCATTCTTATGGTGTTGGATAGCCTATACTTTCAGAAGGATCCCATATCGAATATATCCGGTATCTGATGCCGAGATCCTATCCATTTATTTACCCGTCCATCTTCGTATCAGGGATGGTCGGTCTTGATACATTACGACTTAGGCGGGAGTTAGCGCACGTCATGTACTATTATTTGCATTTAAATTTCAAAGTGGACAACCCTTCGGGTCGTGAATGTATCCACTTCTATATGCCGGACAGGTACACGCGTGGCGCTGGACGGCGACAGCATTAGCTCTGGACTTGCCCACCAGCTTGGCGTTTTTTGGTATAGAGTAGCCCTACTTACAGAGCTGTGCAATACCTGAATGCCTTTTTGAAAAATAATCCAGATGGGGACATATTCTATGTCTTTGGTATAACTGTTACAAAATATTAACTTATTGTATTTGTATGCCTAAAATGTAACGTACTAATAGTGAATGAATAAATGAAATAACCTGAGAGAAAACTTCAAAATTACAGGAAAAACGCCTACTTTGTTTGTGGTAGCAATCATGTTGTTTCGTTTTCAAAAAATGAATGTCTAGGCGCTTTCTATTAAAATTACAGTATTGTAACAATTGATAAAATACAACTTAATAATAACACTTTACAGCACGTGCATATTAATCAATATACATTGTGTAAATTAGTGCAGTGACATTTATCAGCCTTAAGTACGTTTTCTCAGTGGCTCTGGTAGGGAGAATGTTCCCCAGTAAAGCCATAACAGTGGCAAAGTGTGTGAACGCGGCCGCTACGCAAGGGGCGCGGGTTCGATCCCCGCTCAGTGCTATTTGCCTTGGTCTGGTCATGCCTCGGAGAGCACGTTAAGCCGTCGTCGGTCCCGGTTGTCATACAAACATCTATGGCAGTCGTTACGGGTAGTTGAGGCCCTCAAAAATCCAACAACTGATCTAGCTGCAATGCTTCTATATCACCTTTGGGTTGTGGAGGTCATATTGCAGTCGCTTCACAGAAAATATCGCTGGTTTGCCAAATCCGCAGTTAGACTGGTAAAAAGCTGACCCTAGACTCCAATTGTAAAGCTTCGGATGCGACTGGGATTGTTGCTAGGATGAAGAAGAGTGGCAAAGCGTGAAAATTTTCTAAATGGAAGACGGTGGAAGATGTAGTTTATCGAATTTAAACGTCTCTACCATCTATGCAAAAGGAAGCCGGCAGGAATTGAGTTATATGGATTCATCGCTACTACCATAAAATATGAATGCATGTATCAAGATTTCTCAGAATTCTACTACTCTGGGAACTAAATAGGCGAAGAACCGTTATATGTTAAGGCCATAATTTGCAAAACGGATTTCGATTTTTTTTTTTGGTTGGAAAGGGAAGGGCGGTACCTGGCCAAGGGAGTAGAGTAAGAATCTAGAAATCTAGGGAAATCCTCAAAATGTAGGCAAAGATGCTGTTTCTATTGCTTTTACATAATTTGAGTAAACTGATAATAAAAACAAATAACAAACTAAGCAAATGATCAACGATGAATCGGTTAGATACTTAGATACTATAAAGGTAAAATAAATAAAATTATAATAATAAAGTTAAACCGACTTCAAGAAACACTGTTAGAAGTCGGTGCCAATATAGTTTAATGTGCCTGAAGTACTATGATGTAATTAATTTATATATGGTTTCTCGGGCTATGCACCGACTTCTACCAGAACAGCTGTAATATCAGTTACTTTTTTTCAGTGCCTCTTTTTTGTTCCCTTAGTCCTTAATCGGTTTCTGTCGTTGACATTTTATTTATTGGCAATAAAGGTTAGCCCATGTCCTTTCTAAACTCTAATCCAATTCTGCATCAAATTTCATCAACATCGGTTCAGTTCAGCATTTAAAGCGTGAAAGGCAACAGACAGATAGACAGGGTTCCTTTTACATTTATAATGTTAGCACAGTCTAACAACTTTCATTCAGAGTTTCAGACTCGTTATGTTATGATATTAGTATGAATTACGCAGGATATTAAGGGTCAACCGCCTCAGTGGCTTAGCGGTACTGAACGCGACTGCTACGTAGGAAGTGCGTGTTCGTTTCCGCTCAGTGCAAATATTTGTATGCATGAAAATGGGTATTTGCATTGGTCTGGTCGTGCCTCGGAAATTACGTTAAGCCGTCGGTCTCAGTTGCCATACGAACAGCTATGGCCGCCTCAAAAGTCCAACAACTGGTCCAGATGCAATGCTTCGATATCGCCTTTGGGTTGTGGAGGTCAGATGGCAGTTGATGCACGGGAAATATCGAAGGTTCAGCCAAATTCGCAGACTGGTAAAAGCGGATCCACGCCTCGAAGGTAAAAAGCTTCGGATGCGACTGAGATTTATGCTTGCTAGGATGAAGAAGAAGACTCAGGATATTTAATGAAATTGTGAAAATTGTGAAATTGTGAAATTGTGAAAATTGTGAAAATGAAAATCTGAAATATTTTGTAGGAATCGAAATGACAGCTCTTATATTTTCTGTTGTGCACGAAACTATATCTTGTTCAAAACTGCGTGATCGCCATCTAGTTGTATTGATGTAACTAAATTATAGAATGAAAAAATATATTTTCTTATATACCTCTGTTGTGAACGAAACCATACCTTGTTTAAAAATGCGTGATCGCCATCTAGTTGTATTTTTGTAACTAAATAATAAAATCTTAAATTTTAATTTATTGATTAAATACGAATCTGTATACACAATTGTGTATGTAAAATTAAAGTCTATTTATTTACTTAGTTGCTTAGATATAATAAGCTATAAAAGTTATACCATAAAAATAATCTCAAGTAAAAAAGCGACATTATTGCTCACATCTCTGGTTCTACTCAACCGATTGTGATCAAACAAACGTAAGATTTTAAGTTGGAGCAAGCCCTTTCTAACAAAAAAAACCGCATCGAAATCCGTTCAGTAGTTTTTGCGTCCATCGCGAACAAACAGACAAACAGACAGGATTTCCAAAAACTATGTTTTCGTGTTCAGTATCGTTAATATAACATACTCCAAGTATTTTTTTTTAAATATCTCCAATGTACAGACACGACTACTTTACAATTATATAATAGTATAGATTTAAATTGTATTATTAACAGAACAATCAGTGAACAGCCCCTCTAGACAAGTGTTAATTCGTTAGCGGGCGTTTGATGGAACAGAATGACGAATGTATGGAATGCATGTCATATAGGTACGTCAAATACCATACATCCGTCATTCTATTTCATCAAACGTCGGCCAACGTATTGCCAATAATTGTCTAGAGAGGTATGAAGGGGGGAAAACTAAGACATTAATATCATTTTGAGTACTTTTTTCTTCAAGATGGTTCTGATGCGGACTGTACACTTACACCTACTTCCTACACTTTGAACAATTAGTAGATCTGTGAGACCGTACCAAGAACTTCGGGGCCCTAGTCAACCTTACCTGCAGGTAACGGGGAATAAGGTTAAGATGATGATGACTCGCCTCAAATAGTGTAAGAGCGTCTTCACATTCATCCGATATCGGTGTCGGACGCAGATAGCTGACCTCCGATAGCCGACATCATGTGCTGTTTTTTCATATATATCCGATAAAATAGGCCCGATACGGCCATTTGCTCGGAAGGTCAGACTAGTAACAACTAGTTAGAGAAGTGCAAACTACTTTCGACTTTATTGACACATAGTAGATTTAGAGTTTCTTTTTTATATTCGTGATCAGCGTCATCTATAAACGCGAAAAGACACATCACTAAGAAAGTGCCATTAAGGTCGAAAGTTCGCTGTTTTGGTCTTTTTGTGATCGGACATCGGGTAAACACAGTGGTGTCGGTTCCGATAACCAAAATCGGGCCGGACAATGGTCATACATTTGACTTCCTCCAATATCGGATATCGGGTATCGGGTTTCAGACAGTATGAAAAGTTCAATGCGAAATAGTTGCCATTTGGTTTCATCTCTGTACCAAATGTCATCAAGATATCTTCAAAAATTACAAACATTCATCCCCTAATCCCCCCCCCCCACCATTAAATCCTTCTATTGCGATAAAAGGGAGCCTATATCCGTTCCAAAGCTTTACCCATCCCTGTACCAAGTATCAACCCTTTGAGCGCGTAATTTTTTTGTATAATAATAATTTGTGGCGGCCTGATCGACCGCTAATTCCGCGCGCTTGCGCGATGCACAGCGCCGTGTAACTACATTGTCACTTCTCTGTATATGCCGGCCTAATTTCTTGACATTAATGATCACTGCTCCGCTCTCTTGAGTAGTATATATTATTCTGATGTATAAGCTATATTATTGTTAAGTTTCAAAACCGTCTATTCAGTAGTTTTTACGTGAAAGAGTAACAAACGTCCACCCTATACTTACAACCTTTACATTTATAATATTTGTAGGATGTTGTCACAAATTTCCGTCGCTTAATGAACCGATTTCAAAAGTTCTCTTTGCATTGGGTTAAGTTTAACTCACAGGTGGTCCCATATCAATTTCATGGGTACCGGACCTTGGACTCTGGAGATACACCAGAGAACTTGAATAATTGAAATAATTATGACCTCTCGGGCTAGGCACGTATTTAAAAACGTGATTTCACTGAGTTGGACATAGACTTTGAAAATTAGCTCTATTCTCTATCACTGCTAAGACTCAAATAAAAGCTCAGTCTATGTTACCGGTAAGCTTATAACTGCAAGCGTGTTCATAATATATTAGAGTCACTTACCAATAAGCTGAAGATAAAACGCGATCCTATTAGTTAGGTTCACTAAATAAATGTTGGTTTAATTACAGGATCCCAACATCAGTTCCAACGTGGGGGCTGCGTTTCAAGCATGAGCTGGCTCACAGTCCAGACTTCGTTCTCAAATGGAAGTACCCTAATCTAGTCGGGACGTCTAACTTTGATTTCGGAGGTCACTTCGCAGCCTTCGAAAGACCAGAAGTTTTCAGCAGCGATGTGTTCAAAGCTGTAAAAGAATTCTTAAAGCGCAAGAAATAAAGCTTATAATGAATTTTTTGTTGTCTTTCATTTCGTATGTGCGAGGGATAAATGATTTGTTCAGCGATGTGGGATATCCGAAAAATAAATTAATGTGACGTATGTCGAAAAGGAAATTGCATTTTATCTCGATATTCGAAGAGTTTGAGATATTGTTTCGTTATGTGTTTGATAAAAATAAATTAATGCAATATCATTTCACGGTAAGCTGCGAAAGATTGGTCTTATTCATTCCATTGCCAACCCCTATTGTATTCTATGCTTTCACCTTAGTCCCAGGAGTCCACTTATACCTTTTGGTATGACTTATATGGCTATATGCGGTTTACTCAAAATCTTGGTGGTGGGGTCTTAAAAAATTAAGTTGTTAAAGAATCCTATGTCTATACCTACAGAGATCGGTGAGTTATGCAAGTCAAGGTAATACTTAAAAAGTTTACATTCTTTCAGTCTGTAATTACCAGCAAGCTTCCTGCAAATATTCCTGCAAATAATGATGACTATGATAATATGATAACTCAAACCATGCGAGTTGCTTTTGATGTGATCGTTATACGTGAGAAAAGTTTTTAGTGAGTCACAGATTGTATTGTATCTGAAAGTACTTTTTGTTTCTTTGGAGTGATTTTTTGACTATGTGCAAGAATTCATAGACAGTGAACACTGTTAGTACACTATACTGGTGATACAGGGAATGGTTCCTTACTACTTTTCGTCACCATTTTCAATTTCGACACGTAGGTTACACTGTTATGAAATCTTTTATTTATTTTTATTATTTACTAGCTGTTGCCCGCGGCTTCGCCCGCGTGGATGTCGCTTATCGCGTAGTGTCGTAAATTTTAGCGCAGAGTCGAGCATTGAGAGCTTAATAGATACTCTTCTCGCCTCTATATTTGACTCTTTACTCGACTTTCTACTTGCCTCTATAATCATCCCTGTTTCACTTTCTACTCGTCTCTACTCAACTCTGTACTGGACTCTCTACTCGCCTCTCCACCTGCCTCCCATTCACTTCTCTAGTAGCCTTTCTACTCGACTCCCTACTACAAATTCAAATTCTTTATTTCGCAAAATTGTGCAACGTGATTACATCTTTTGCCGTCAAATTCCGCTTAAAACTAAATTTACCACCGCTTCTTAGGCGCTAGTGGAGCAATAAACTCCATTGCAGCATTTTGAAATGTCAAAATACGAAGATTGATTGCTTAAGACTACATATGAACGAATGTACACGTTTATTTTGTCTAGCATCAAGAACATTAAAAAAACATTTAAAAAACGCCTATCCACTCGCCACTCTACTCGACTTTCTAACTTGCATTTCTATTCTACTCTCTGCTCCTATCTCTGCCCCTAACCTTGTTTCTTCCCAGTTGTCTCTCTTTTCTACTCCACTATACCTTTTGCCAAGCTCTTATGGGTCTATCTATTTCATCAGGATTTATTCATTGACGAATTTTCACTCAAAAGGAAGTTCGCAATTCGTTGAATGATAAACGGAATTTTGTAATTCTTATGGTGTTGGATAGCGTATACTTTCAGAAGGATCCCATATCGAAGAAGTCCGGTATCTGATGCCGAGATCCTATCCATTTATTTACCCGTCCATCTTCGTATCAGGGATGGTCGGTCTTGATACATTACGACTTAGGCTGGAGTTAGCGCACGTCATGTAAGTACTATTATTAGCATTTAAATTTTAAAGTGGACAACCCTTCTGGTCGTGAATGTATCCACTTCTATGTGCCGGACAGGTACACGCGTGGCGCTGGACGGCGACAGCATTAGCTCTGGACTTGTCCACCAGCTTGGCGTTTTTTGGAATAGAGTAGCCCTACTTACAGAGCTGTGTAATACCTAAATGCCTTTTT
Source organism: Eilema caniola (assembly GCA_949126895.1). NCBI lineage: Eukaryota > Metazoa > Arthropoda > Insecta > Lepidoptera > Erebidae > Eilema > Eilema caniola. The sequence continues at coordinate 4,151,904 of OX421460.1, read as the reverse complement.
GAAAAATAATCCAGATGCGGACATATTCTATGTCTTTGGTATAACTGTGACAAAATATTTATGTAACTTATAGTATTTGTATGCCTAAAATGTAACGTACTAATAATGAATGAATAAATGAAATAACCTGAGAGAAAACTTCAAAATTACAGGCAAAAGCGCCTACTTTGTTTGTGGTAGCAATCATGTTGTTTCGTTTTCAAAAAATGAATGTCTAGGCGCTTTCTATTAAAATTACAGTTTTGTAACAATTGATAAAATACAACTTAATAATAACACTTTACAGCACGTGCATATTAATCAATTTACATTGAGTAAATTAGTGCAATTACATTTATCAGCCTTAAGTACGTTTTCTCAGTGGCTCTGGTAGGGAGAATGTTCCCCAGTAAAGCCATTACAGTGGCAAAGTGTGTGAACGCGGCCGCTACGCAGGAGGCGCGGGTTCAATCCCCGCTCAGTGCAAATATTTGTATGCATGAATATGGGTATTTGCATTGGTCTGATCATGCCTCGGAGAGCACGTTAAGACGTCGTCGGTCCCGGTTGTCATACAGACATCTATGGCAGTCGTTACGGGTAGTTGAGGCCCTCAAAAATCCAACAACTGGTCTAGCTGCAATGCTTCTATATCAACTTTGGGTTGTGGAGGTCAGATGGTAGTCGCTTCACAGAAAATATCGCAGTTTTGCCAAATCCGCAGTTAGACTGGTAAAAAGCTGACCCTAGACTCCAATTGTAAAGCTTCGGATGCGACTGGGATGGACGCTAGGATGAAGAAGATTGGCAAAGGGTTAAAATTTTCTAAATGGAAGTCGGTGGAAGATAGTTCTTACCTCGATGTAGTTTATCGAATTTAAACGTCTCTACCATCTATGCAAAGGGAAGCCGGTAGGAATTGAGTTATAGGGACCCATCGCCACTACCACAAAATATGAATTCATGTATCAGGATTTCTCAGAATTCTACTACTATGGGAACTAAATAGGCGAAGAACCGTTATATGTTAAGGCCATAATTTGCGAAACGGATTTTATATTTTTTTTGGTTGGAAAGGAAAGGGCGGTGCCTGGCGAAGGGAGTCAGAATCAGATGGCGGGATTCAGAGAGTAAGAATCTAGAAATCTAGGGAAATCCTCAAAATGTAGGCAAAGATGCTGTTTCTATTGCTTTTACATAATTTGAGTATTTGCCTCTAAATCATGATGTTAAACTGATAGTAAAAACAAATAACAAACTAAGCAAATGATCAACGATGAATCGGTTAGATACTTACACACTATAAAGGTAAAATAAATAAAATTATAATAATAAAAGTTAAACCGACTTCAAGAAACACTGAGAAGTCGGTGCCAACATTGTTTAATGTGCCTGAAGTACTATGATGTAATTAATTTATATATGGTTTCTCGGGCTATGCACCGACTTCTACCAGAACAGCTGTAATACCAGTTACTTTTGTTCAGTGCCTCTTCTTTGTTCCCTTAGTCCTTAATCGGTTTAACTCGGTAACATTTTATTTATTGGCTATAAAGGTTAGCCCATGTCCTTTCTTAAACTCTAATCAAATTTCATCAACATCGGTTCAGTTCAGCGTTTAAAGCGTGAAAGGCAACGGACAGATAGACAGGGTTCCTTTTACATTTATAATGTTAGCACAGTCTAACAACTTTCATACAGAGTTTCAGACTCGCTATGTTATGATATTAGTATGAATTACGCAGGATGTTAAGGGTCGACCGCCTCTGTGGCTTAGCGGTACTGAACGCGGCTGCTACGCAGGATGTGCGTGTTCGATTCCCGCTCAGTGCAAATATTTGTATGCATGAATTTGTCTGGTCGAGCCTCGGAAATCACGTTAAGCCGTCGGTCTCAGTTGCCATACGAACAGCTATTGTATGGCAGTCGTTACGGGTAGTTGAAGCCCTCAAAAGTCCAACAACTGGTCCAGATGCAATGCTTCGATATCGCCTGTGGGTTGTGGAGGTCAGATGGTAGTCGACTCACGGGAAATTTCAAAGGTTCAGCCAAATTCGCAGTTAGACTGGTAAAAGCGGATCCTCGCCTTGAAGGTAAAAAGCTTCGGATGCGACTTTGATTAATGCTTGCTAGGATGAAGAAGAAGACTCAGGATATTAAATGAAATTGTGAAAATTCGAAACATTTTTTAGGAATCGAAATGATAGCTCTTATATATTCTATTGTGCACGGACCTATATCTTGTTCAAAACTGCGTGATCACCATATAGTTGTATTGATGTAATTGATGTAACAAAATTATAGAATTTAAAAATGTATTTTCTTATATACCTCTGTTGTGAACGAAACCATACCTTGTTCAAAAATGCGTGATCGCCATCTAGTTGTATTTTTGTAACTAAATAATAAAATCTCAAATTTTAATTTATTGATTAAATACGAATCTGTATACAAAATTGTGTATGTAAAAATAAAGTCTATTTATTTACATAGTTGCTTATATATGATAAACTATAAAAATTATACCACAAAAATAATCTCACGTAAAAAAGCAACATTATTGCTCACATCTCTGGTTCTACTCAACCGATTGTGATCAAACAAACGTAAGATTTTAAGTTGGAGCAAGCCCTTTCTAACAAAAAAAACCGCATCGAAATCCGTTCAGTAGTTTTTGCGTCCATCGCGAACAAACAGACAAACAGACAAACAGACAAACAGACAAGATTTCCAAAAAAAATATTTTCGTGTTCAGTATCGTTAATATAACATACTCCAAGTATTTTTTTTTAAATATCTCCAATGTACAGACACGACTACTTTACAATTATATAATAGTATAGAAGATGCTGTTACTGCTGTCTTTTTCTTTTGGAAATATTTAGCAACTTGATTGATAAATGTTCTGCAACCTTACACTCGGTAAGGTTATCAAAATATTTCAAGTTCAGCTTGAGCATATCACCCAAAATAAATAACATGCAAAACACCATAAAAATAAACACTAGGCCATTATAAAATGACCGAAAATAGAAAATGGTGCTCTAAATCGTGTTTTCAGAAAAAAAAGGTAGAAGAAAGTGAGACATAGGCGACGCTGAACGAAGGGAATAATTTGATTTAATGTCGCTGACTGGATTGCAGACGCTTACAGCATCGAGTTGAAGTTGTTTATTATTTTGTTTTGCGTTTGCGAATTCGATGATTGAAATCTAATGAGGTTATGCTGCGAGATGTATTTTCAGTTTGAGTTTTCTCCTCAGATGAGTGGTTAGTGTTTGCTTGTATGTACTATTGCAAATGTTATATTCGCAGGAAAATATTTACTCATTGTGATGACATCTTCTTTTTCATTAGTTTCTATCAGTTCAGTCAGTATTATGTTATACCGTCAAAATTAGGCATGTCGTTTCATTCTGCTTGCGATTATTTCAATTTTTTTTGTCATAATCATCTTTCACATTCCAATTTCTTTTAGATCATGCTCTCCCCTTGTAACTTTTTAATATCATAATTAATACTTTCGTTGGGAAATTTTTCGTACTATCGTTATCATCGTAGTATTGTGTACTAATAGCATCTGAGGTCTAGGTACCCGGGGTCGGCCGTTTCTGCACGTCCGACATTATTAAAAAGAAAAGCTATCGCAATATTACTTGAATAAGGAAAAATATATAAATATGAAATACATGGCCAGCGTCGAGTTTCCCAGCTTAACTTAATTCTGCTCCGTCGACCGCCACGGAGCGCGCGAAATGAATATTATTTACTTGCTGTCCAAGTCGCACGGCGGTGACAAAATGTAATAAACCATTGCAATTGGCTATTTCAATTTTACTTGATCTACTGCCACTAAATCGAGTAATAAAAGCAATCTTATTTCATGAACCTTGAGTTGTGTTTTGCGGTATTACTTGTTCACTAAGTACTGTTACTGTCAAACCGGCTTTGTGCTGATACTACGATTTTTTTTTACAGAAAAATACAACAGTGCTTAAACTTTCTTCTGGAAATATTTGATTCATGAAATGTATTTAAATTCATTTATTAAATTACGTTAGACTTATGAACGTCACGGTAAATGTTTTTACATAGGTAAAAGAGCCTGTGAGTAAAAATACAAAAATAAAACATATTCAACTATCGTATTTTTGATGACTCATCGAAACAGATGCAGCTACAGAAAGTAAGTTTTAGAAGAAGCTCGAAGAAAAAAATAAAGCTTAATTTGTCTGCAACTGTGCGGAGAACTAGACTGAATCTAGTTTAACGTCTGCGTTGCGGTGGTACAACTTTTTCTGTACAGTCTACGTCATTCCGAATGATTTGCCGGGAACGGCTAAGTTTAGAGTGTGTTGAACTATGGATATATTTTATCTTCGCAGCTTATTCTGCTTTGAAACAACTTCTGAACTAAGGTTAATTTGATTTAGGAATAGTCCACTATTATTTAAGAACTATCAATATATATAGTCTCTTCCTTCAATGGAAAAGGTGTGTGTCAGCATGTATGTATAAGATGTTATCTGATAAAGTTGTATTTCTATGGTAAAGTGTCTGAAAATTAAAGGTTTTGGTAACTATATGTGTATAACATTTTTATCAATACGTTTTCTATTAGTACAGTAATTCCACTCTGATTAGCATACAATCCCAGAATGATTACGCCGTGGAGTATGCAGAAACACACATTTACAATTCAAAAGTAGCTTCTCCTACGCCTCGCTTCGCAGATGCAAAACAATACAATACAGGGCTGTCAATTCACGAATTTGACGAGGATTCTCTAGGGTGAATGGCAGCCAAGCCAACTTCATCCGCAAGTTGGTATACATTCTGATTGACAGATGAGACTCTGGCACGCGCTTTGAGGGTCAACCAACGTGAAACAGAGCGAGGAAAAGAATACAAAATCATGTGGGTGGAGCGGCTGGAATCACGCACATGGCTTCTATGTGAATCATGTCTCTGGTTCTACTCTACCAATTGCAAATAAACATACATTAGTTGTTAAGTCGACGAAGATCTTTCTACAATCAAAAAGGACATGAAAGTCCGTTCAGTCGTTTTTGCATTTCTTTTATTGCAAGACAGGGAATTGTGTTATCAATCAATTAGTCAATCGCATTCTACTGCTGGATAGGCCTCTCCAAATGTTGAGAGGCTTTGGTCTAGAATTTCCACGTTGGCCAGATGGGTTGGTACAGCGTTTTACTTAAAATTTCCTTGTCTTGCAGTGGATATCGGCTGCGTGTTTTCCGTTAGTTGCCTCCTGCGTCATCCTTCAGATGAGATAGGGTGGTGAATTTATATTTAAGCTCAAATTTAAAATCGACAGCCCTACGCTCGCCTCATTTGTTTAACAAATACTTTTCGAGACAAGACTTGGTATACAGTTCTTGTTGAAATAACAAGAAGTTTTTTTCGATTGATTGTTTGCGAATTTCTTTGTTTTTTCTGTTTCCAAGTGGTTTCCAATGTTTTCTAATAGATTTGCAATTCTTGTTTACATTTGTATCCAAAATTTGTTACGCTTCATCTCCCATATGAATAAGTTTGAATAATAATGACACTTGTACTTTTCCACAATTTATTTTCATTTTTAACCTGACCGGTTTCACCTCATGGCATCACCAATGGTTTACGTATTATTATTATTATTATATTATTACGTAAACCTTTGATAAAGCCTTGAGGTGAAACCGGTTTTCGTAAAAGTCACTTCTTTATTACGTAAACCTTTGATAATGACGTGAGGTGAAACCGGTCAGATTAAAAATAAAAATAAAGTGTGGAAAAGTACAAGTGTCATTATTATTCAATATGTGTAGAAGAAGCCACCAAGTGCCATCAATTACCAGTATAAACAGAATAAGTTAGATTTTTAATTCTTGAGCTTTTGGCGCGGTCTTCATTGTCAAAAAAATCTTCACAAGATTAGTAATACTTTTTAGGGTGACTGTACCTTTATCTACGCTTTTTCAACAAGCTTCTTGATGAAATTAGAAGCTTACACTGGGACGTGTGCATATCTGCCACCTAAGTGATATAAACAGAACTGTACTCAAGATAAATTAATGTCACATACATGTACTCACGCCTATAAATTCCCGAAGGGGTAGGAGATTAAACTCCACATTTCGCCATCTATGATTTAAACTGTCGCTGTCTAGCGAGCAATTTGTCTGTGTGTTTATTATTGGATGGATAACAACCCTATTCCTCAGTCGCTTAAGTTGAATTATAGTTAAATAAAATATAAATACATCAGAGAAGATACAATATCATTATGTTGAGTATCAGTGTGTCGCTTTCCACATCAGATTGCGTTTCACAGCGGGAGTGTTACGGAAATGAGCTCTTGATCGATTAGATCGGATGATTGACTACCAGAAGTGCTCTAAAGAGTACTAGAAAGCGACCGAAGATAGACGGAAAATAGAGCTGTTTTACATAAAATAAAACAGTTATTATATGCCGAAAGAAAGACAGTATTTAATTGAAGAAGCTGTCTGTGATTTTTAGCATTTTTAGCGTAAATATTGTTCAAATCTTACCTGAATATCTTACTTTCGACTTTTAGTTACGTATTTCAAACTCACCACTGGCAACAACTGCACATCTCTATGACATATCATAGATTCATAGGGTCTTCTCGCCAGCAAGGACCTTGCTCGAATACTGTCTTTCTTTCGGCATATAATAACTGTTTTATTTTATGTAAAACAGCTCTATTATTTGCCTTCCAGAAAGACAGTATTTAATTGAAGACCTGTTTAGTTTCTGCTGGTGATGGTAACTGTAACGCTATGTGATAATACTTAAAACGGTAGGTATTATTAAGGGTATGAATGAAAAAGGATGCCTTATTATAATTATAACCATAATGAAATGTTTAGACAAAAAAGCCACGAAGATGCAGCATGCTATATCATTATATATAACATTAAACTTAATTACCTAAACGAGACTTGATTTTCTCAATTTAAAATCTATGCTATAGGCATGTTTACAAACCAACCTCTGAAGGTCACTGCGGATCGAAACCTACCTGAAGCCGCATCCATGTGTACTGCATCTAGGAATAGACACTAAATTGTGTCCCGGTAGTTGCTCTTACAGCACCTCTGATTGAAATAAAACAACTAGTTACATTAGTATTTGAAACTGCAGAGTTGAGTATATTGTAGCACAAACAGGCATTCTGGTGTTCTGACATTAGCACCTGAACTGCCTATGCTATCTACCATTAGTTTTAGAATGTATTATATAATAAATTCTGTTCTTTACATATTTTTCTCTTCTTCTGTGAAGATACTGTAAGATGTATCTAGTAAATGAACTTACGCGCTAACCTGCTTGCAGCTAGAAGCATAATAATTGCAACTCTTCTAGAATTCTTAAAAAAGAGCTGTTATATTGTACTGAAACTGGAAATTAAAGTGTGATTTGGGTATCCTATCATTTCCCATGGTATGGGTTACTAAGGGATACGGCTGTTTACCAACCAATAGTAGAAATCAGCCAATGATTCTCCATTTGAGCGCAACAGACTCGCTCCATGTTATATGGAAATGAAAAATGTACATAGTATGGGTGTCAAATAATACACCTCTGCCTCCCCTTTGGAGATCCACATGCATGAATGTATTAACATATGCCATCTAGGGGAGTTAATGGCCTAAGGTTTGACTAAAGCAGTAGCTTTTAGGACTTGTTGAATGAATAAGTCCTTAGAACAATTGTCTACATTTGTAGCACAATATGCTGAGACTGCAGATTCCACTATAAAGAACTGCAGATCTTATTGTTAAATTAATCGAATTGTAAGCAAAAGGTAAATAAATATATTTATGTTTAAACCAAGATATCTGGGATACCAAGCACCACCCTGGCCCTATAACATGAAAGAATGTCAGTGAAAATGCAATATACAGGGTGTATTTTTGAAACGGGGCAGTAAGGGCAAGTACCTTAACCGTTGCAGTTACAGCAAAACGTTCTTAGAAGACCTTCCCTAACTTTTTGACATATTTTGAACTGCATTCAAAGATTTTGTAAAAAACTTACAGTTGGCAAAAAAAATGCAAAAAGTCCAAAAAAATTTTTTTATGCCAATCGATTCTATTTCATGTGGGGATCAAAAAACTCTATGAGACCATTTAGTTTTTCAGTACTAGGAAAGACAGAAATAGCCAAAAACGTTTCCCATACATTTCGGCAACAGAAACAAATTTCTACGATGGTCAAACTTTTTGTTATGGCCAGGAAGTGGGTAGAATTGACTGTAAAGTAAATAAAAAGAATTTTTACCCTCAAATTTCGAATTTGATTCGAAAATCTGTGTGTTATTCTTAGTTTCAGCTGAGAAACTTCGTATGAGTTATTAATTAAGGAATTTCGCTAAAATGTCTTCTAATCGTGAAAAAATTGACTTATTAGAAGCGTATTTTGTCAATAATCGAAATTCGGGAGCTGCATTAGTGTGGTACCGCAATAAGTATCCGTTGCGGCATGTGCCAACAAGAAAGGTTATTACAAATCTTTTGAAAAACCTGGAATTGCAGGGTTCTTTCAAAAGAAAGCGGCAGCCTCGTGTGGACATGGACACGGAGATTGCGGTTCTAACTTATGTCGAAGCATATCCAGAGGTATCGTCCAGGCAAGTCGCCCTTGAAGTAGGTGTATCCCACTCCCTTGTGATAAAGATATGGAAGAAATACGGCTACAAGTGCTATCGATATGGGCGCATAGTTCAAGTGTTACATCCGGGTGATGATGTTCGAAGGCTTACTTTTTGCAGATGGCTAAGAGGAAAAATAAGCAGAGATCATGAATTTTTAAATAACATACTGTGGTCAGACGAAACGAATTTTTCCAATAACGGTATGTACAACAGAAAAAATCACCACTATTGGTCCAAAGAAAATCCACTAAGAGTTACGGCAAGTCATAATCAGGTTCGCTTCTCATTCAACTGTTGGTGTGGTATAATGTCCAATCGAGTCATAATGGTGGAATTTTATGAAGGGAAACTGAATTCTGCCATGTATAATGAAGTCATTTTACACCATCTTGAAAACGAGATGGACGAATGGCCCCTGTCGGAATTGCGAAAAGTTCATTTTCAACAAGATGGTGCTCCGCCACATAACAGTCACCTTTCACGTTCCAATTTGAGCCGCCTATTCGGTACACAGTGGATAGGTACACATGGTCCAACACAGTGGCCACCTCGTAGCCCCGATCTAACACCACTTGATTTTTTTTTATGGGGCTTCGTGAAAAACGAGGTGTATCAGACGACGTACGCCAGTGTTCAAGAGCTCAAGGATGCATTAATGACCATTTTACGTAATATTCATCCCAGAACATTATTAGCCGCCATTCGTTCAGTGCAAAAAAGGATAGACTTATGTATTCGTGAAAATGGAAATCATTTTGAGCAATTTATTTCATAAACCAATTTCAATGATTTTTTTGTTCCAATGTTTAAATGATTTTTTTTATTTAAAAAAGTTCAAAATTTTACCTGACCTATGAGTTTCGAGTTGATTTATCATATTTCCGTACGAAATGTATGGGAAAGGTCTTTGGCGATTTCTGTCTTTTCTAGTACTGAAAGCTAAAATGGTCCCATAGAGTTTTTTGATCCCCACATGAAATAGAATCGATTGGCATAAAAAAAAAATTTGAACTTTTTGCATTTTTTTGCTAACTGTAAGTTTTTTACAAAATCTGTGAATGCAGTTCAAAATGTCCCAAAAAGTTAGGGAAGGTCTTTTAAGAACGTTTTGCTGTAACTGCAACGGTTAAGGTACTTGCCCTTACTGCCCCGTTTCAAAAATACACCCTGTATAACCCATAGTTTCAGGGTTACCCTGTATGCTCAGACTATACATCAAAGTCTATAGAAAAAGAAATGGCCCTTACAACTTGGCATAAAAGTAGGTATTACTTGGTTGATATTTCTATAGACTAACCGCGGTAGTCTAGTGGTATGGGTAATGGACTGCTGAGACGAGGTCTCGGGTTCGATCCCAGGTTTTCCTTGGCACACACCGATGACTTTTCGATGCTTTTCGAAGTTATGTGTGTATTTATCGCAGGTTTATAAGTGCCCAGTTAATGGCAATAGGCTCGCCACCTATTACATTGGGACCTAAACATAAACCGGCGAAATGTGGGTGCCAGCACCTCTGCCTACCCCTTCGGGGATAAAGGCGTGAGTTTACGTTATGTTATGTTATTTCTATGGATTTCATAACATACATTGACAGTTTAGACTCATATGTAAAGTATATTTCGAGTCTCTACAGAATATCAACCACGTAAAAGCCAAAGTGTTAAAACATGTATGTATTGAGAGTGGTCGTCCGCCAACTACAACTCAATAACTCCCTTTCTTGTTTATTCCAGTACTTTATTTGTCCCCCCCCCCCCCCCTCTTTAAGCAGGATAACCTCCCAGTCCCTGATGAGGGCCTGTTAGAATCTTCCGCAGATTCTTTATTGGTAAGGGTCCATTCGGGCTGTCAATCTGAGATTGACCAGCCCAGTACTCATCCCACAGTAGGGCTATTTAGAAAGTGTTGTCTCTTGTCATTGTTTAAGGATCTTCCGCAAATCCTTTATTGACAAGACTTAGTGGTAAGCTCTCAATCTAAGATCGACCAGCCTAGAGTACTGTTTAGATGGCCCATCCACTGAGGTATTAACTGGGTGGAGGAAACGTCAATCTCAACTGATAGTTCCAGTCTGACTGAAAGCTTTGCAAGTCCTCGAGTTCCACATCCTATAGGACAATGGGTGAGTCCCTTGATCTGAAAGGGTTGGGGGTGACATGCCGTCAGTAATGAACTGCTCGATAAATTGGAAAGTTTTCTGGACACCTCTACGGGTTAAGGAGCAAGTGCTCCTTTTTGGTCCAGTTGGATGCTGTCTGACTTGACCAGTAGCACTTTTTGTACATAAGTAAAGCTGCTTACAATTGCATCATATTGGAGTGCCACTTTTTGTTGGTCTAACTCCATTTGCTTGACAACATAAAGTTGTTCAATAGCATTTCCTAGTCCGCGACCATCACGTTTGTAGTGAGTGGTCACCTTTTTGACTGAGTGTCCCTTGTGCGCTGTGGTCCCCACTCCTGAGCTACCACTGTAAATTGCACCGCACTAGGGGATACAGAGCCCTTTTTTCCTCTCAGTTTACCCTGTTTGAAGCAATTGCATCCTAAGACAATAAAGTTGTACATAGACCTCAGGTTAACTTTAGAGTACCTTGCAACTATAGTAGAGTCAACAGCAAAAGTGGTTAATTAGAAGTTTCATTTATTATTCATTTTTTCTCTTCCTAAAGTAATCACCATTATGAAATACATTAACTTTGTTCTCTAAACATTATACAATTACTTATACATCAACTACATTGATACATTACTAGGTAATTCAATGTAGATTTTGTACATATATTTATTCTTCTTTTGCTGTTGACCTTTGCTTGGAGTCAAGTCATATTTGGTAAAATTTTAATAAATAAATCACTTATCTAAAGTAGACTGGAAATTAATGTTCCAAGTGATTCAAGGTGGATTGATCTTTGGAATTTACCTAATTCACCTATCAGTTTGACTTTCCTAAAATGTGTATATGGTATATTTTAGATATATTCAAGAACTAAAATATTATTATGGGACCATTAAGATGGCATTAAGGAGATCAAAATAAAAGGATATTGATGATTTATTTAGCAAAAAAGGACCATGGCTGTGACTTGTTTCCAAAGGATTTCCGCAATCCAATTAGTTGTCGTTGCAATGGTGATGATGAGAGGCCCAAAGGGAGGGCTCTTAGATAGGAAATTTCTTTCCTTATAGGTATTTTGCACAGGAGCCTTCTGTGAGATCATTTTTTTTTTTTTTGTATAGATGAAGAACTGCCTGGTACAATTCTTGTCATTCAATCTTCCTGTTGTAGGAATTGAACCCCATCTATTTGGGTGAGTTCAAATTTTATTAAAATTGTGAGCGAGAAGGAGCTATTTCTCAAAATCTAATTTGATTCCTGTTTGAATTATTTATTCAGGTGCCTATTACTTAAAATACTTGGAGTCGCTAGATTTCTTACGAGTGACACCTGTAAATCTCTTAACTTTCCTGTCTTAGGCATGGTGATCATGCTTGGCAGGTTGCAGTCCAATGTAATTTAAATGTTAAAATCTTGGTCTATTAAGATAACATGCATTTATGGTTACTACCTACTCTTCCTTTCAGATTTAGAGTGTGAACTAGAACTCTCTTTTTTAGTTTTACGGTATAACTTATAATATAATATTTATAGTTAGTCTTGGTTACAACTTATAACTTGTGACCTCCTGAAAAATTCTACTGATGGCACAAGGATGTAAGAATCCAGTCACTAGACACTCTAGTCTTCTTCTCTATTAACCTACCAGGCCTTGGAATGTTATAGATTGCTATAACATTTTGTAAGATAGTTTCATGTTAATGCTATGTTAGACAAGCCTGCTATCAACTGATCAGTGCCTGCCATAATCATTACTTTTATTACGGTAACATTTGTTGATTAATCACACATTAAATAGGTGACGAAAGTGGCCAGTAAACTTATATATATGTAAATAGTCTATATATCAAGTGTCTGCCGAGCTAGTATTGTCTGAATGACTTAAATTGCTGGGGAGTTACAATCTTTTTGAATGTTGAGGGGTCAGCCAAGCAACGATTTGAGCTTTATGTATATCAGTAACTAATGAGTGTCTTGGATTTTATTACCAATTCCAACAGGTTAATTCTTTGGTGTAAACCTTAGCTTATTGTGAAATTTAAGTCTAAGTTACGTACTTATGTGGGTTCATCTTTCGAACACGTTTCGACGTGATTCGACCGGTTGAACCGCTTATTCGGGGATGGCGAGGTAAAGCTATCCTGATCTTCCGAAGATGAGGAACTGCCTTCGGATTTATAAGTACTTCGTTCTCCCTCCGGAGCAACGATCTGGAGCACTCTCGCTTCCCTCTGCGGTGTTCATTAGTATGGTACAATATCTACTTACCGAAGTTCTCAGCAAAGTAACTTCACTAAAATAATATACCTTGCAATTATTTATGTAGCACTGTACACATACAAACGGTAAAAACAACATAATTACTATGTAATTCACTTTTTAAGAACTTTTTTCTTGACTTGAAAATTTTTACACCTTACGCGGTAAAAATCACAAAACGCTATGAATCTATGATATGTCATAGAGATGTGCAGTTGTTGCCAGTGGTGAGTTTGAAATACGTAACTAAAAGTCGAAAGTAAGATATTCAGGTAAGATTTGAACAATATTTACGCTAAAAATGCTAAAAATCACAGACAGCTTCTTCAATTAAATACTGTCTTTCTGGAAGGCAAATAATGTAGATTTTTACGCTAAAGATTTAATGAAAGATGTGAGATCATATTATGGTGTATCTCCAATAAGGTATTCGGGTTTCAGTCAGTTCACGTAATGATTGATGTTCAAGGTTTAAGCGTAGGTTTTCCTCTTCTATTAGGAGTACCACTCGCTTAGACGGCAGTTACTCTAATAAAAACCAAACCAAGACAAAAATAAATCAAGGCAATTGAGTTAAGTGATTCGTAAACTGAAACGGCTGTTATAATATCACGATATAATAGTAAAGAAACATTAAAATAATCATAATTATGAATAATAACAAACCTAAAACTAAAATATATCGTGAAATTCAGGGCAGTTTCTTGTTAACGTTCCATAAATAGAATAGAAATCTCTAATTAGACATCATGTGATAAAATGTCATCACTGAAATTACTCACTTAAAAGTTACTTAACACACAATCATTGGTACATTAATGTTAGGTACGTTGTAATAGCGGTTCGGTTTTAAAACTTCCTCGCGGCGGAGCACGAGACAAATTTAAATAAACCTACCTCTCGGTAAAAAAATGTAACTGTAATCCATCTGGGCTGGGAGTTTCGTCGCAAATATAATTTCTCTTAGATTTGTTAAAGGTGGATAGGACTGTTTATACAGGAGATTAATGGCGCTGGAAAGATATATATTGACACATATTGAATAATGCACTTGTACTCTTCCACCGAGTTTATTTATATTTTTGAACCTGACCGGTTTCACCTCTCGGCATTATGCCTTTGAGAATGCTATGAGATGAAACTGGTCAATCTGTGGAAAAGTACAAGTGCATGAGATAAATAGGAAACTAATTTAGGATACAATTATGTTATAGAAGGTGAAGCCATCGTCAGATTACGCTATAATATATTAATGTATTGCATTATAGTTCATAGCACAACAATATCGCGTACCGTATATTAATTATGGACACAATGGCAGTAAACTGTTCTATATGTGAGCATTATGTCCTTATTGCTATAGTATATAGCGTAATAGTGTGGCGTAGTCGGAAATGAGCATAATAGTAAATAGGAAATAAGGTATTTAAGAAAATAAATTTTGGAAAGAGGACTAAGAAAACTATAGTGGGTCAAGACTAAATATGGTAGAATGGACCATTGTAAAAGAAAAACTTGTTCCTGAATAAATTACCACAAGAAACTAATAAATTATCAGTTAATAGAATGTGGAATAAATAAAAATTGAACTATCTGCTATTTAAAAATTCAGCGTCAATAAACAAATCAAACACACCTAATTTGATTGAACCTGGATGTGTAATCTGTCATATATTTTGTTCAATAATAGGTATTCGTGAACCTCCTCAAGCGTAGGCCCTTCAATATCAAGCAATATTATGATGAGATTCAGATATTCTATTGCTTGAAGTAACAGTAAATGGTCAAATTATCTTAACACAACATTGTTATCACACAATGCTAATGTTCCATTATTGATTAAATTTTAGATATTTTTCTCGAATCATCTCCATCTCTTATCCGTGAGTAAGACAAATTTTCTAGAAAACCAGATTTGTTTCCTGAATATTATCTTAAACTTTGCCGAGGTTTTATGAGCGAACGATCAAAGACGTCTATCCATCTTTTTTCATAATTCAACACAAAAGTTTCGCCGGCAGGCCTGTCCTTATCTTGTAGCTGTCATGGTCGTACTGTCTTCTGCCATAGCATTCGCTGAAAAATGAATACGAATTAATTCGGAAAATTAAACAGCCCTCACTTCTTAAAGATTATTTTTGGACGTCACGTTTTAGGACAAATTTATGTAATTGTTGTAAGACAAAGAAGTACTTTGATTTGGATCTATGATGAGATTCATATTGTTTTTATTTCCTTTTAATTTAATAACTAAGCTTCAAATCTATGTCCTCTTGCTGTCAAGCTCGATACCGTAGCCACAAGACAACTTAGTAATATACTTAGTACTAGCAACATGGTGGTAAATTATTCTGATTCTAAAGCAGTGATAAAGTACATTAAGTTTACGTTACGTTACACGAAGCGAGCTTTCAATGCGCTGAGGATTCAGTATGCGTTCAGGATGCTGATGGGTCTGCCGTGTTTCTGTGGTGCATCGGAGATGTTTGTCGAGCTGTGAGTAGACTGTTTCTACACTACAATGCGGAAGCGGTGTGCATCTCTGGTGCGTAGGGTACGGGGCGGCGGCTCCAGTAGTGTCCTGAGCGTATTTGCGTTGAGGTTTGACTGCCACTACCTGAACCACTGTGGTATGGTGCAGGCTCTCAGAAATCGGGACATGTAGTTAATTGCTTATTTATTTATTTAAGGTACATTACATCAACAATATAGAATCAAAAAAGAATCAAAGAATCAATCAAAGAATCAATTTCGTTTATTCAGTTTAGGCACATAAAGAGCACATATGAACGTCAAAATTTTACAATAATGTCAAGAAATTACTAATATAATATTAAATTAAGTAAATAAATCATTTGAAAATGATTCTTTCGCTGGTTCGGTAAGTTGGTTCTACTGAGAAGAGACCAGCAAGAAACTCAGTGAACAATATTATAGTTTCTTTTTTAAAACAATTTACATATTATAAATTATATTATTTAATACATATTATATAATTTACATATAAAAACTGAGTTTACATTAGATGCTGAAAATAAAAACTTATTTGTATATCTATTATAGACGTACACAACACTTTTTGTGACAATTTAGCAATTCTTATTCGAAATTAAGAGAGAATGAAAACAGAATCAATTAACATAAAACAACACAATTGTTAACTTTTAAACTCTCGCGTTCCATGATATATAATTCAGAAAACGGGAATTAACGCGATCATGGTATAGGTACTTACATACCTTTGATTGCCTGACGTTTCGACCAGGTTACACCGGCCGTGGTCACAGGCTGACTGGCTCAGCGGTGGAAGCCCGCCGTCTTCGAATCAGTGAGGTAGTAAGTAGGTTCTTTATCTACCCGCACATTTTCAATATTTTCTTTTCGCCATGTACCGTCACATACCACACTCACAGTGTCCCTATTACGTAAGCAAACTGTCCGGTGTCTATCCGACTGCGTAGAAAAGCGCGGTTGTATGTTTTTCATCACTGGATTCCATGTTGCAGATAATTTAAAACCATCTTCCCGATTGAAATTTTTATGTTTTTTGATTTCAATCGCTTCACGTACAGCTCTTGAGTAAAAGTGACGTTCCTTGGAGAGGACTTGCGTATGGTGAAATTCAATCCAGTGATTGGTGCCTGCTTCTAGCAGGTGCTCTGCAATCGCCGATTTGCTCGTCTGGCGATTCTTTACAGCTGCGATGTGTTCTTTGACCCGTTCAGCAATAGTCCGCTTCGTTTGGCCTATATAGGAACTACCACAGCTGCAATCTATCTTATAGACACCTGGACACTGTTACGGTAAGACATCCTTCGGTGTGCACACGATGTTGTTTACCCTTATGCCTGGGGTGTAAACTGTCGGGATGGAGTATGTTTTTAACACTGAGCCGACTTTGTCCGTTACTCCCTTGACATAGGGCATATAGGCTGGCTGTCTGCTCACCTCTGGACGTCTACGCCTCACTGCCTGTTGCTTCCGTCATCCGTTCACTTCATATCCGTTGTTCTTGAGATGGAGAAAGAGAGGTCGTTGCCATTCTTAGACGTAAAAGTAGCCGTGAGATCAGATGGGTCCTTGTCACACTGTGTGTACCGGAAGCCTACACATACGGACAGATACCTACACGCCACGTCTCATCACCATCCCAGACACCTACAATCCGTTGTGACCTCACTCAGGAATAGAGCGTATGATCTCTGTGACCCCGAACATCTGGAGCGAGAGCTGGATCATGTTCAGGAGGTACTCAAGAACAACGGATATGAAGTGAACGGACGACGGAACCAACAGGCAGTGAGGTGTAGACGTCCAGAGGTGAGCAGACAGCCAGCCTATATGCCCTATGTCAAGGGAGTAACGGACAAAGTCAGCTCAGTGTTAAAAACATACTCCATCCCGACAGTTTACACCCCAGGCATAAGGGTAAACAACATCGTGGGCACACCGAAGGATGTCTTACCGTTACAGTGTCCAGGTGTCTATAAGATAGATTGCAGCTGTGGTAGTTCCTATATAGGCCAAACGAAGCGGACTATTGCTGAACGGGTCAAAGAACACATCGCAGCTGTAAAGAATCGCCTGACGAGCAAATCGGCGATTGCAGAGCACCTGCTAGAAGCAGGCACCAATCACTGGATTGAATTTCACCATACGCAAGTCCTCTTAAAAGGAACGTCACTTTTACTCAAGAGCTGTACGTGAAGCGATTGAAATCAAAAAACATAAAAATTTCAATCGGGAAGATGGTTTTAAATTATCTGCAACATGGAATCCAGTGATGAAAAACATGCAACCGCGCTTTTCTACGCAGTCGGATAGACACCGGACAGTTTGCTTACGTAATAGGGACACTGTGAGTGTGGTATGTGACGGTACATGGCGAAAAGAAAATATTGAAAATGTGCGGGTAGATGAAGAACCTACTACCTCACGGATTCGAAGACGGCGGGTTTCCACCGCTGAGCCAGTCAGCCTGTGACCACGGCCGGTGTAACCTGGTCGAAACGTCTGGCAATCAAAGGTATGTAAGTACCTATACCATGATCGCGTTAATTCCCGTTTTCTGAATTATATAACACAATTGCTGTTTAATTGTTATTGTTTATTGACATTTTTTATATGATTTGACATTTTTAATATGAATTGAATTATGTTTAGTATAATTTATAATGAAATTGATGGTTACTACTAACATTAGGTTAAGTTATATACTAACAAATTTTATATAACCTACTTAATTGGTTGAAATAAATGATTTTATATTAATTAAGTAAATAAATAAATATAAATAAATATCTCACAACATTTTACACAACGCTATCTAGATCCATGGAAAGCATAGCTTAACTAGCTTGTGTTATGGAATCTAGAATGCATATAAACATACTTAGACACTATTTTTTTTGTAAATACATATATATTATACATAGAAATACCCAGACTAATGCAAATACCCATATTTATGCATATAAATATTTGCACCGAGCGGGGATCGAACCCGCGCATCCTGCGTAGCGGCCGCGTTCACTACCGCCACGCCACAGAGCATAAGCATTCCAAAATTCCAGATTAAAAACAAATACGCCTCGTGCAAGTACATCGCTAATATGCCCACACTTTGTCCACTTTAAATGTTTGGGGTTACATGTGTTAAGGGTCTAGCCCGATGATCCTAACGTGTCGACTCCAAACAGCACAAGTTTCTTAATAAATCGCTTAGATATTAAAAAACATTGGTGTTGATTGTAAGTCTCTGCAGAAGAAACAGTACCAACAACTCGGAATGTTCTGGTTATGTTGATACTAGTAATAGTAACTACGCATTACGTCCCACAACAAAATCTTACCCACATGTAAATTTATTGATTTATATTTATGCCATTTTTTTACGTGCGGGAAATCCCCACGGATATCCACCCCTCCGGAGCCGGAGAGGGAGGTTATGTCGGACTCGAACCGACTAAACCGCACGCCCTCTCTGGGTCGCAGTGCTAGGCCGAAGGTGAGGTTGTCATGCGACATATCCCTCCCACCCCGGCTGACCCAAGGCCATCCCTCTCGGTCTGGCATTCCTCGGGTTATATTTATGCCAGTTGAGTATCAAATTCCTGAAAATTGTGAACATTCCATTTTGTATATCCCACATAAGTAGGTACATTAATGTAGGTTTATATACGCAATCCTAATCCTCATTCACGTTTTCATGAATATAATTTTATCAAATCAGATCACTTGTCTGTTACTTAGGTGCGCTCAAGTAGCATATGTAGGCTGAATATTTCCATAATAACACTCACGTTACTATGATGAAATAGGCGTTAGCCAAAACAACACTTAAGTCTGTACGCTCATGAATAATCTGTATAATTCGCATTGCTTAATGACAAGCCGACGTAATTCACTGAGATATAGACGTGGCATACTCATGGTAAGGATATCAGATTCAATACTGGACAGGCGTTGTTCCCTTCATATGTTTTTATATACGACACGTCAATATTACTTCACTCACCTCTTGATGGAAAGTCTCGGGAAAGAGGTTCACCATTGCAGGCATAAAAAATGGTACATTGGTGGTCCTCAGCTTGACGACCTCCCTAGAAACTTTTCACACCCGGCTTAACATTTACTTTGTAAATAGTATTTATAGTGTTATATATGAATAATTTACAAAACAATTGTAATTACCACTGGTTGGAGAAGTGTGGCCGTGATTATTATTAGAATAGAATCTGGTTATAAACAAACACAGATAACCTATTGCAACATGAATCCGACTGCAAATGAAAGTGTAGAAGTAATAATCAAGTATTACTTTGTGACGTACATATCAAAATATATTTCATTTTAAGTAAAATAAATTATTAAAAATAAAAACACCCAACTGATGCTGAAAAGATCAAGACAAGCTTTATAGCATGTGGTACCGATTAATTTTCTTTGGGTTTGAGATTTGCAAATGGTTACCGCCTGCAAGCTTGTTTCGATCTTTTCAGCATCAGTCGGGTTTTTTATTTTTATAATTTATTTAATTTTACACTTTTTAGTTATGGCATCCAACATTATAGCTTTTGCTCATATTTTACCCAAGAACATTTTGGGTACCCAAGAACACGTAGGCAATAAATACCTTTATTTGAGATATGAATCATTGAAATCTCTCTGGTTCAAAAGATATGAGGTAATAAAGAATATTAAAAACATAGGTACATACAAGATACGCGCGAAAAACATAACCCTACTTGATAGTCGGTTAAAAACAGTTTCTATCGTTTTTACTTGTTGCTCAACACAGGTACTTACTTTGGTTCTCCTATCTCTTCTTAACAATGCCTTAGAATTCATGATATTGCTGAAATAATAAAACTTAAATATTCGCATCTAACACCACAGCCTTAACAGGCGAGACGAGTCCCGTCCATGACACCGTCGCATTACATATTCGATGTCGTTCAATATTAATGCGAATGCTCCAATATGTAAATTGATTGATAAACGGATAGTACAATGTACAGTAAGCAAAACTGACATTACATTGGCACGAGTAAGTTTATCACAGTATTTTATTGACAGCAAATATATATGCCTTTACATCTTTTGGTCTCATGAATATTGAAAGGGGGGTTTTGTGGAACCTTCACTCAAATCAGAGTTGCTTAGTTCAGGACAGTAGGTGACACTTTGTTCGGGCTAAACCCTACTGAAAGGATTCTGAAGTAAGGTCACGATACTTAAATACTAAGATTTATTGTTCGTATTTCGTGCGGGTGTAAATAGGAAGTATAAAAAATGGGACCCAGTATGAATAGTACATAATTTAATAATACTGATATTATAAATGCGAAAGTGGCTTTGTCCGTCTGTTTCACTTTTGCGCCTAAGCCATTGAATTTAGTGTGTACATTAAACCTTAAGAAAGGATAGTTATATGTTTGATCCCGATAACCCACATCCATGCGGGCAAAGCCGGCAACAGCTAGTGAGACATAATTTACAACATAATCTTAAAATATTATATTTTCGAATGAAGTTCAAGTGACCAAAGAAACATCATGATCTAACCGTATCAGGTAACAGATCTCGTAATTGAAATTCATCCTTCATAGCTAATAATTCACAGGTGCGAGTTACCCGGTTTCTCAGCTACATGTATGGGAGCTAGCTGATATACATGGATATACCCACGTTTATCTACAAGGGTTAGGCAGACCCATCAAAATAACCCACTAGTGACACCGCGGGTAAACTTGAGGTGTATCTGTCGCCGCCAACTAGCTTAATCAGCAGTTCAATTAACGGCCTAGGCAGTTAACTAAACGGCGCCATTCAATTAACGGCCTGAATGATATTCAGCCGCCTTGTTAATTACAATATTAACCTGGCTAGCTAATGCTTAGGCCAATCGTAAGATGGGGCACTACCTCGAAATAAGATATATAGATAATTACATACATACATATTACTTACACCTGTAAATCCCGAGGGGGTAGACAGAGGTGTATTCACAGAAAATTAGTGACAGGTTTATTGCGATAGCTTTTTTTATAACCATGCAGAAATAAGCCATTTTTCTAACTGTTGACTAGGCAATTAATTAAACATCATCAATTCAAGCTATTTGCCTAACCGTTTAATTTAATGGCTTAACACCATTCAGGCCGTTAATTGAATGGCGCCGTTTAGTTAACTGCCTAGGCCGTTAATTGAACGGCTGATGATTATTGGTCGCACCGGATAAAAGACAAGCCCGTTAACGTCAAGATTGTACTTTTTTGGCTGTAACATCTGTTAAAGATGTATAATAAATACCAGTATTCACATTTAAATAATCTGAAACTTAACAGTAGATATTTACTACACAATTCAATCCTTGGCCTTGCCTAATCAAACCTCGCCACACTGACGTGGTATGAAATTCACAAATATACCAAGTCCATGTTGTGTAAACGAGACAGACAGATAGTGTTGGTTTGTCTCGCATCATGTTGATACAAGCTACAGTCTAATCAAGTCACTCCAAACGTGTGACGTAAACTCATTACTAATAGTACAGTCGAAGAGAGAATATTGCAATTGGCTTGTCCCGGGTTCACACTGGAGTGAACCGAGTAATTCCGGGTAATAAAGCAGTGGCTTATTACTGGCCCAAGGCGACAGATACCGTAATGATATCTGCCGCCTTGGGCCAGTAACAAGCCACTGCAATATTGGACTAGAATTGTAATGGTTTTGCGCAGAAACTAGATGAATGAGTTGATTAATTTTTGAAAAATAATGCCTTTCGTATAGTGATGGATGATAGTGAAGAATACAATTATCACCACCCCATTTCATACGTAGGGTGTTAGGAGGTGACTAACGGCAAAATACGCAGACAGTATCACTGCGAGAGAAGAAAAAAAACCTGTACCAACCCATAAGACCAGGGTGCAAAAAGTAGGCCGAAACCTCCCGACATAGGCTATAGATTGACATCTGTATACTCGTAACAGCTAAAACAGAATTGCCCTTTCAAATATAAATGTCAAATGCAAATGCAAATGCTGTGCTGTTTTGTTTTGATTTAGTTTCCCAGAACTAATTTAATATGCACATACCTTTGAACTGAATGTCTAATAATATAGTGTGAAATATTGTCCGTATTGTAGGTCAGGTAAGGTCAAAGGTGGTATGTTAATAATTAAATATCATGAAACATC
Organism: Eilema caniola; assembly: GCA_949126895.1. NCBI lineage: Eukaryota > Metazoa > Arthropoda > Insecta > Lepidoptera > Erebidae > Eilema > Eilema caniola. The sequence goes on along the minus strand of OX421460.1, from coordinate 4,129,158 downwards.
GGTGTTTAATATCAGAATTATATTAAATTATTATGAAATGCGGAGCGCGTACTGAGCCAATGTGAAGGGTAAACTATTCATGATATGGATTGTGAAATATAGGTACCGATAATTTATAATAATTGTAAGTATTTTCTAAATAAATCTTTGCACGAGTGATTCGATTTCATTCATCTTTTTATTAAAGTGCTCTAATACTTTGTTGAGAGGAAGAAAAATAGCGAACAATAGAGCAGGAAATGATAAAAAAATTAAAAAACTTACGTGTATTCCATACAGGTGGAGCTGAAGGCAACAACTAGGTTTATATACCAACTCACCTGAGAAATGAGATGTTGAACTCCATTTATCTTCTGCCCAGAGTGGCCCATCTCTACATAATAGACTTGAAAAAGAAATTGCGTCTACTTTTCCGATAAATACTACGTGTTTACGGTGAACTGAGAACCTTCCTCCTTTTTCAAGTCAATTAAAAAGATTTTGCATCGAAGTAATTACTATTACTAGTTACAAGTTCGTTAATCTCCGCCTCAGACGAAGCGCACTCCAAACTTACAGTACTTATTGGAAAATTTGCTACAAGTTCAATTTTAGCTAAAGTGTAAAATAAAATTATACAATTTTATGAAGTTGCGTTAATTGAAGAATCCTGTTTTGAACTGTTCAAGTTTTTATAAACATGACAAAAATAAGTGAAACATGATAAAAGACATAAATAAGTAAGTACTTCACTTCTAAAGTAAAAGATTTCTCGAGGTTTAGGTTTTTAATTGAACTGTGATGTAAATGATTACGAGTTCGATGTAGTTCCTGCTGTAAATGATTGCATGTCCGCCTCGAAAATCCGTGTTAGACGTGAATTAAACAGAAACGATAGGTACGGCTCGTATGAGGCGCAGATAATAATTTAATTTAATTATAAAATAATCAATGAATTTTCCTCATTAAAAAGCGTATGGCAGTCACGTATAAACCGGACGTGATTGCTAGAAGGAAACTGAATTGTATAAATAATAATGTAATAAATAAGAAATCCCGTCCGCTGCCATAACATCGAAATCGTCAGTCAGCAGTAAACCAAGGACTGACGATACCCCACTTCATAAATACTTGTAAATATTAGTATATAAGCAGCAGCAATAACAATCAAGAACAATCAATAAAGAGATCAATAACAGTAGTAATCCAACTGTGGTATCTTTTACTAAGCCCGCAATATTGGTGACCCCGATGTGATCTCACTGAGCAACGGACTTGGTTTTTGCTAGCAGGACTCAGTTGATCACCGTGGAGCTATTTACTAGGAAAATCACCCACTAGATAGATAGATAGATAGATAGATAGATAATTCTTTATTGTACACCAATAAATTTACACTAGGACAAGTAGATAGTATGTATACAGTTTAATGTACAATGGGCGGCCTTATCGCTGGAAGCGATTTCTTCCAGGCAACCTTGGGATGGACAGTAATGTGACAGAAACAGAAGATATGGTGTAGTTATCAAATAAACTAAACTAAGACAAAAATGTACGAGAGAGAAGTACAAATAAAATGAAATAATAAATATACGGCTTTATGTGAAGTATAATAAGGTATAAATAGATATAAACAGTTTTAACACATAAATGTAATATGTACATATATATATAATAGTAAACAGTACATAGCCACTAGCCCACCAGACTACCAACGTGATCCTAGTTGAGCGACGGACCTGGTATCTTGCCTGCCGGTCTCAACTGATCACCAACCACCACCAAATTTGCGGATAGCACATTCCAGTTGGCATCCCACAAGCGGGTCCCACCAGTTGGAATTTCAAGAGGCAGACAGGTTAAAACCGACCGCGACATGGCACCACCAACCGCTGGAACGCCTGCCAAAAATCTAGGTACATCGTCCGAGCAAACCAGCGACAGCTAAGTGGCGGCAGCAATTACAATTGAGGAGAAAATACCACAATTTTGGACAGATTCGCCACGCCTATGGTTCGCCCAATTTGAGGCCATCATAGCCTCTCAAAAGCAAGGTGACGCAGCAAATTCCGCGCAAGGTCGCGCCCACGATCACGGTCATGGACACGGCTATGTTATTACCACGCTAGATTCAAAACAAAAGCGTATAAATACGAACAGCCGTGCTCATGGAAAAATGAACACCATCAAAAATCGGAAAACTAACATTAGCGCAGAATGAGACGGGACTCTCAAACCGTCTGACTATAACCGACTCTAACAGTGGTTTTAGATTTTTAGTAGACAAGGCGCACAGTGAATAGTTCGTATGAATGTCGGTAGATGGCTCCCACCGTCGCCCTAAGATGGTAGTATAAGAGAATTTGGATAGCCTCAGGTCTGGCTCGGTGGCTCAGAGGTCAGAGCATTCCCCCTGTAAGGGAAAGAACGCGGGTTCGAGTCCCGCCTGAGCGATTCACTTTTTCCTATCTTATTCGATTTGAAAAGTTAGCATAGCAAATGCTTCAAAATTTCATTCAAATATTTAGGCGAAGTCATCGAAAAACAATGTTTAAAAATGATTGCAACATCTAGAATATACTGCTTCCGGGCTGATTGGCCCTGGTCCATGTGAAACTTGCGTTCCAGACGTTTCGTCGATCACTGCGGTCGACATCTTCAGTGGTGCAGGGCCGGGCGACGACAACTTCGGAGACCTTGCCTCGCCGGCAACTGACGTGCGACTGGCGCCATGCCTTGAATCACGGCTGTATTTATAGGCACGGTCGGAGCGGGGAATCGACTCACTCGATTCTGATTGGCCAAGCGCTGTGGCGCGGACGTACTCGATCCTGATTGGTTGTTTGCACTGTGATATCGAGTGGCTCTCAGTGCTGGGTACCAGTCTTTTTGGAGCTGAAAGCCTCTGCCACTTCGACAAGTCAGCGGTTGCAGAACACACCCAAGAGGATGGGAATCATACCATCGAATTTCAGAACACGAAAGTTCTAGCTACCACAACACATTTTTTCCCACGTATACTTCGAGAAGCCATCGAAATATTCAAGCATCCCAACAACTTCAACCGAAAAAACGAGGGATTTCAGCTCCAAAAAGACTGGTACCCAGCACTGAGAGCCACTCGATATCATAGTGCAAACAACCAATCAAGATCGAGTACGCCCGCGCCACAGCGCTTGGCCAATCAGAATCGAGTGAGTCGATTCCCCGCTCCGACCGTGCCTATAAATACAACCGTGATTCAAGGCATCGCACCAGTCGCACGTCAGCCGCCGGTGAGGCAAGGTCTCCGAAGTTGTCGTCGCCCGGCCCTGCGCCACTGAAGATGTCGACCGCAGTGATCGACGAAACGTCTGGAACGCAAGTTTCACATGGACCACGGCCAATCAGCCCGGAAGCAGTATATTCTACATGCAACGCCGGCCGTGAAAGCCTGAAGACTTAGATTGCAACATCATTCATAGTTTCCGAAAGTTCGTATGAATATCGGTAGATGGCTCCCACTATTGCCCTAAGATGGTAGTATAGGAGAATTTTAATAGCCTCAGGTGGTGGCTCGGTGGCTCAGAGGTCAGAGCATTTCCCCTGCAAGGGAAAGATCACGGGTTCGAGTCCCGCCTGCGCGATTCACTTTTTCCTATCATAATCAATTTGAAATTCATACAAATTATATGCCGCAAATGGGTCCGAAATTGCAACTTACGGTGAACACACCTTAACATTATACCTCGGCCTTCGCAGACCATTCACGTGGACATTCATAATAGCAGATGTAAAAATGCCAATAATAGGAGCTGACTTCTTAGAGCATTACAAATTATTAGTGGATCTGCACGGAAAGAGATTGATCGATGAGGAAACGAAATTATCGACACCTGTCATAATTACCTTCCGTGAGATCAATAGACGCAGACTTACCAGGACGCATAAAGCGCCTGTTAGAAAAATACGAAAGTATTACGAGAATGACTCCGTTTAAGAAACCGCCAGAACATGGAGTATGGCATTACATCACAACCAAAGGCCCTCCTGTTTACGCACGTGCGCGCCCATTACCGCCCGATAAGTATAAAGCAACAAAAAAGGAGTTTCAAGAACTAATAAACCTGGGAATATGCGACCCATCAAATAGTCCATGGGCATCTCTCTACACATGGTAAAGAAAAAGAACGGTGAGTGAAGGCCGTACGGGGATTACCGCGCGTTAAACAAAATAACTGTCCCCGACAGATACCCAATACCACGACTATTAGACTTTACATACGTCGCAAGTGGAAACACAATATACAGTAAAATGGACATAAAAAAGGTGTTTAACCAAATAGAGGTGGTAGAATCAGAAAAGACCGCCATAATTACCTCTATGGGGCTATTCCACTGGAAACACATGCCGTATGAGCTCAGAAATTGTAGGCAAACATTTCAAAGGTTCATGGACTCCCTATTCCGAGATCTGGACTATACATACCTCTTTGTCGACGATATACTAATCGCCAGCCAGAGTATCGAAGAACATTACGCGCATCTAGAGGAAGTATTCGCCCGTCTACACAAGAACGGGATATCAATCAACGCAAACAAGTGTGAATTCTTAAAGACAGAACTAGATTTCCTAGGTTATTATATAACGAGCCAAGGAATGACACCAACATCAGAAAAATTCAAGCAATAAAGGAATGCCCTAAACCAAAGGTAATAAAGGAGCTACGTCGATTCTTGGGAATGATTTACTTCTACAGAAATAGCATTCCACACTAAATACCGAAAAAACTGCAAAAAGAACGACAACACTCCAATCGAATGGAATGCGGAAGCTAACTAAGCCTGTAAACGGGACATAAGAGACGTCACGACCCTAGCGTTCTCGGAAATGGACGCACCACTAGCCATCATGACGGATGCTAGTTTGAAATGTGTTGGCGCAGTCCTTCAACAACAGGTCCAAGACAAATTGAAATCCATATCGTTTTTCTCCAAAGGGTTAAGTGAAGCACAAACAAAATACTCCACGTACGAGCGCGAGCTACCAGGCATATACATAGCTACAAAACATTTCAGAAGATTAATAGAAGGTCGTAACTTCACTATATACACGGACCACAAACCACTGATGCACGCATTCGAAAACACTCGACACAGCATGACAAACGTCAGCAAAATATTCTACGTCAAGTCAAGAACAAGCACCGCGCACACTGTAGCAAAGCGTACACTTTAGCACAATAATTATAGTAAAAATTCAATTTAAGGGGGGAGTACTATTGCTGTCACGTATAAACGGGACGTGATTTTGAAGGAAACTGAATTGTATAAATAATAATGTAATAAATAATTAATCACGTCCGCTGCCATAACATCGAAATCGTCAGTCAGCAATGAACCAAGGACTGACGATACCCCACTCCATAAATACTTGCTACTTACCAGTAGCAATAACAATCAAGAACAATCAATAAAGAGATTAATAACAGTAGTAATCCAACTGTCCATCTTTTACTAAGCCCGCAATAAGCGGGAGAATATACATAGACAAAATACATAAGTTATGTAAATAGATAAAGCACCTAAAGCCTTTTGTGCCTAATGACACAAATATTATAGGCTTCAACTACATTCAAAAGAGAAAAATAACTCCTAAGTTCATCGTTTCACTAACGGCCTTTTCGTCACATACTTACCATATATCGCACAATACATCTTCGAAAACATTCCCCCTCTAAGCCCCCTCGAAAGATTTAACAATACACAGAATCAAGTTGAAATGGATTCAGACGGCTGGATCTGAAACCTTTTATCTGGATTGAATGGCCACCGCGTTTTATTTGATAACTCTTTTATCTGCTCCTTCTTTCGAATGATTCAATTGATTTGTTTGTCGAATGGAAGTTTGCAAGGAATTTTGTTTGTTACAGAATTTTACAAAAGATCTTTACTCAGCGATGGTAATAAAATTAATTTCGATTTTTACCCGATTGTGACGAAAAGGTAATATTTTAAGCGAGTATTCTTATAGGTGTGAAATATAATAAAGATAACGCGCTCATGGTATAGGTATTAACATTACTTTGATTGCCTGACGTTTTGACCTCGCTTCTCTGCGTAGTCGGATATACACCGGACAGTTTGCTTACAGACTAGAGACGCTGTGGATGTGGTATGTGACGGTAAATGGCGAAAAGAAAATATATAAAATATGGGGATAGATGAAGAACCTACCACCTCAAGGACTCATGGCGGGGGCTGAGTCAGTCAGCCTGTGACCACGGCCGGTGTAACCTGGTCGAAACGTCAGGCAATCAAAGGTATGTAAGTAACTATACCATGATCGCGTTAATTCCCGTTATCTTTATTATATACCATAGAACTTGAGAGTTTAAAAGGTATGAAATATTTTTGATACGTAGTTCATGATCCTGATCCTGAACCCATCTAGATCTGCAACAGAAGCTAATCTGCTGATTGAAGGACGAGGCTCTCGTGCAGGATTTTTTCTTTGGTCTGATTAATTATTATCATTTAGCTGCTCCGGTGCTGCCTGCCTGCTACCTGCTTGGAATCTTTATCCCATTTTAAGGTTCATGGGAATCTATTCCCAGAGTAAAAAGTAGCCTATAATCTAATTATTTTTTTATTTTATTTGAATTAATATTATGTCAAATGTATATTTAAGGAAATGTTCATTATATCATAAGAAATTAGATAAAATGAAATTATATCAACAATTCACTATCTCAATTGATCGTTATACTGAACAAAAGTATATTATCTGAAATAAGGTCAAGTGCACGTTAGATTTTTGTTATTATATCAACCATTACACACCCGTTTGTAACTCAATCACAATCGTACGAATGGATCTGGACGTAGCTCATTGAGGAATTATGGTATGGAATGATATAGGCTTTTTACTCTTGGAATACGTTACATGGGTTACGAAAATCAGAATTACACGCGGGCGGATCCGCGGACAGCAGTTAGTACAAAATAATTAAGCCACAAACTTAACTAGTCAAAGTTTAACTTCAGATTGGCTTCGAATCTCAAGGAACTAGAAGCGAGTAAAGTACTCCGCGCAAGTTTTACCCGTTAACTATTCCTCTGCACTGGATTATATCGACGTTTTAGTTCGTTTGGGTACGAGTTCAGAGATCTTGGATAAAGGTAAGCTTAGATTTTGATTAGTTTCGAGCTTCTTATCGCTAGAGATTGCATCGGTACAGATATAGAGGGAGAAATTTGAGTTGATGTGAGTCTGGTAGCTTAGTGGTCAAAGCATTGCCCCCTGTAAGGAAAAGATCGCGGGTTCAAACCCCGCCTAGACCGATTCAATATTTTCTCTTTAATTCTATTTAAGTTACATCGACGTTGCATTTGTCAGAAGATGCAATTTTATTTTTAGCTACCTTTATGGAATGGCCGCCATCTTGGAAAAAGGGGTCCAAATGGTTTTTCTGGCCTATCTCACGAACAGTTAGCCAACACACACCAACAAAAAACGTAAATATTTTTGATTGCAAATAAGCTTATTTACAACTTTTATCAAGTAATTCCAGTCGTAGAACAGAAAAAAATAAAAAGTGTATACACTATACAGGGTAGAACTTTTCGACCGTGTCTGGAAGGACAGTACTCTAAATACTGGAGATAGGGAATTACAACATTACCTTATTTTTAACATAAAGAAACTGCATTCAAAGATTTTCCAAAATATCGCTACCACCTCCGTTAATCAAACCAACTGAAATATGTAAAAAAGATACTCTTCGAATTGAGATCTCCTTTTTAAAGTCGGTTAAAAATAACATCCCGCTTTTTAAACCATCAGCCAATAGGACCCTATTCATAAGGATGAAATCTCTCTAACAAACATGGTGAATTAAATAAAGGGAAATCCATGAAATTTTAAGTTATAAAATATTACTTATAAACCAGTTTTATAAGTAAGAAGGTTTCTTGATAAAAGTTGTAAATAACCTTATTTGCAGAACAAAAATGTTAACAATTTTTTTAGTATGCATAGATCTCACAAAAAGTTGTCAGATAAACCATTAAAACTATTTGAACCCCTTATTCAAGATGGCGGCCGTTGAACAAGTGTTGCAATCGCACAAATTTATATTTAACTTTAAAATGACACCCCCTTGATATCTAAAATAGAAAATTGCGTCCTCTGACAAATGCATGCTAAGCTTAAAAAATATAACATTTAAATGGAGTAAATATCCCTTATTAAATATACACTTACTTAGATATAAAACTGTAATACACGTACATAGAAATACCCATTACCATTACCCAATTCTATCGTCAGTGTGTCGTCCGGCCCTTAAATTTTAGTATTGTCTGTAACATACAAAATAGGCTACTTGACTCATTTTTTTTTCTGTCCTAAACGATTAATTATTATTCCATTATACAAAAAAAAATTAGGGGTTTTATTTTTAAGCCTATAAATATTGAAAACTTTATTTAAAAGATATAATTTTCAAAAACCGGGGAAAACGCTATCCGCCATGTTGTTCGATAAATCATCTGTGCTGTGACGTCAGAAATACATGTAAACAACAATATGGCATTGGCAGCTCAGTCCACTAGTACTGACACCGTGTATTGTTTTGCGTGCACTTTATGTGCAGGACATATTTTACATTTTCTTGTGTAGTTTGTTCTCCCCCGTTTAAGTTGCACGTACCCTATAGCATCATCGCCGTATGATTCTCTTGCAGATCTGAAAAAGTATAATGAGAAATATGTAAGTAGGTAGTTATAATTATTTAAAGGTTATGTTATCATGATATGAGCCTTTACTTCAGTATTATTTATTAATTGAAAAATTAATTAGGGAACTTTTGTTTTATTTCCATGAGTATATTAATAAAATGCAATGTACTTACAAAGCAGTCTTGACGTTTCTTGGTTGGGTTGAGCAGAAATCAGGATTCGTGGCAAAAAAATTATCAATCATAACCGAGTTAATTCTCGGCAAATTTGTGCTTTCTGCTTTTACAAAGCCGATGTCCATCATTGTTTTCTTCAGTAACTCGAAAAAACAATCACCTTTTTTCACTTACGGAAGATGTTTTCACAAAATCACAATCCGTTTTACTCGTACAAATGATCACACATCTCCATGGTAATTATGACAATTGACGTTTCGTTGTTTTCGTATACTATAGACGTCATAACATGGACGACAGTGTTCTCACCCGTTGAATAAAAAAAAAATGTGGTTTTCAAATTATTTTTATTTATTGATCATGTACTTTTATTTCACGATATCGCTTTTTTACGTTTTCCTAAGTCAAGTACCTACTAAAGGAAAAACTCATTCGATGTATGAAATTAAGTATGAGTCAAGTAGCCTATTGCATTCGGAAAATAGGTATGGGTGGTGCAATCAATGAAGAAAACCACGGACGGTCACTGGTACTCCTGTATGTATATTCACCATTAATGCATGAAAAATATTATATAGAAAAATAATTTGGGGCTCAACCTTAATGCACTAAGTCAAAAAATAAAATAGAATAAAAAAAATCTCGAAACCTAAATATTCTCTATATACTCACAAAAATATTAAATACTCAAACACCACACAATGAACCTGTTACCTGTTTTATTAAATAAAAAACACAACGCAAAGGCTCGAAGAATAAACAAAGGAACATTAAAGGGTATGTACATGAAAAAGCTGAAAAGAAGATATGAAAAAAAAATCTCTTTTCCATATCAGTACAGTCGGGCACAACACTTGAATCCCTAATAAACCGTCTAATTAACGAGGTGCATTCATACCGTTGAGTTACGGGGACTATGATTTACGTGGCAAAATTAAGGACATTATTTTTTATTAGTTGTTAGATACTGAAGTCAAAACTTTATATTCTTCTAGTGAACAGCGGAGCATTTAAGGCGCCGCTTATTGTATTAAGATTAATTTTCTGCATATTTGTGAATATTATATATTTTAAACCTAACTAAAATGAGTACACAGATAATTCTTTATGTGTATATAAGATAAACTGTGTTAGTTTATGAATAATAAATAAAAATACATTATATTGTTTATGTTACATTTATTTAAAACATCAAAATATTATTTTATTCAAAAAAAAATGTCTTACATACAACAAATGCCTTTTTATAGATGATAATTCTTAACCGCGTGATATTTTTTGAAACACCGGTCATTGTACAATTAATTTATAATTAATACAATGGCACAATACAGTCTGGGCAGTAAAACAGTCAGCAATCAGCAATCTTGCGCATAGACATCGAACGATTACGCTGCGGTGAAGCCATTTCACGCCAAAATGCAATGAAGTTCACGACTGAGCGAGCGGTGCGGGCGATTGCATATTGTGGCTTTCCTGTTCCTGCCTCGTACATGTATAGTATATGTTTGTATAGCTTATAAACTCAGCTACAAATGCGTACAAAGCGAATCACGACTAGGCGGCGTAATTTTCTAATAAACAGTATGAAAGGCGGTGGTGTTGCTGCATTATTAATGCTAGGCTGGCGTAAACAATGATTTCAATTATTCTTTAAACTTCACTCACAATTAAAACTTGATATAGTGACGTCTTCATTGAAATGTATATTTAGGTCAAGCAAAAATAACCCAGAACCAAAATTAACAAAAGTTTTATATTCGATTACGTATACAGTTTAAATAATTCTAGCAATCTTTACACTCCTATCACAATAAGAACTTGATAAGGTGACGTTATCAATAAAAATGTATATTTCAGGTTAAGCAAAAAAAAAATCCAGAACTGATGTTAAAACAAGTTTTATATTCCATTACGTTTCTAGCTCCAAACGAACTCCATTCACCTATTCGTCCAATAGAAAACGGTTGCAAGGAATTGAATTACTCAGTTACATAACTATTTCGTTCTCGCTAACTCAGATAAAACTTTTGGTGGTTGCGAGACTTTACGTACAAATGGGGAAACATCAGGTGCAAGCACTAAGGAAAGAATGCGGACCGCTTAAGTAAGGAAATCGTTTTATGACGTCAGCTCTCAGAAGAGGCAGGATTACCTCCAAAGTTTACGGTAGTGAAACTTGAAACAAGCTGCTAGAAAATCTATGAATAAAATAAAAATAATTTCGTTCTCATGAGAACAAATACTTTTATTTTCTAATTAACATAATAATGGTTTTAAAACTACATTTCTAAATAATAACATTATACTAAGTAACTTAAACATAATACTAAAGAAAACTAAAAGTTAAAATGCGTCGTGGAATTCATCCGCATCGCATGACTCTTGTGGAAGTGTTCCCAGAAGACTGGCAGCATTGCCACGTTGTATGGCAATGCTTAATCTCTGACCTAAAAATAGGCCAGCCTTCTGGTCACGAGAAGCGTCGACCATACGCTTCGCAATCTCCCTGAAGAGATTGCGGGCGCTCGGACCCCAAGGCCCAAACGTTTCGACTCCAAACGGCACAAATTCATAATCTCCAATGAGATTGGAATATTTGCGCCGCTTAAGAGCCTCTGCAGAAGCTGCAGCAGCACCAGCACAGCCAGCCGTGCCAGGTAAATGGGTAGGGGCAATGGTGTCGACGCAAGTTGCGTCCCACACCAGAGTCCTACCCATTTTCCAAGGCATTAATGACATACCATCCGGTCTCTTGCCATCGTCGCGCGCCAAACCGTTTGGTTCAAGCACAGCTGGCACACCGGCGGTGACAAGAGCACGGCGGATTATGTCGTTGAGGCTGGCGTGCCGTGGAATTCGCCCAGTGCTCCTGCAGCACGACAGGCCATGGTGTCCAAGTCGATCAACTGCTTCTCCACAACGGCATCGATGCGGAGAAACACACGGCGCACCTAAGCGGAGGCACGTCGCGATGCGGAAGGTAGTGTCATCTAACATAGTTCCTACGTTAGATGACGGAAGAGCTTGTAACCATAGACCCGATTCCCACACTCCAACTGCCAGTAAACGGGCACGCTCTGCAACATTAGAGCAAGTATTTAATAAATTTTGTCTTACTAAATTGCAGAGCGGCCCGTCCCACTGACGCTGTGAGAAAAGGTTCCCTGGGAGATCAGTGTTTGGACAAGCAATTTTCCAAGCGTTCACTGCTTCAGTCTTACACAATACTTCAGAATTAACTAGTGTAGGAGCAAGGATTTTCCTAGTTAATTCTTCCGTACTGTGGACTGAAGACAGGAAGGCTGGTAAGCTGACGTCTGAAATTTTGCGAATACCGAGCCCACCCAAACGAATCGGTAGAGACGCTTGTAGTGATGCGCGATCATTCAAGGCCACATTTAAAATTTTAGTGACTGTAATTTGTATAATTTTGTCCATTTTTTCCAAAATTGTTAAATGTTTCCAAAATGGTGTAGACCTGAGAGCATGGGTGAATTTCGGAACGAAAAGACAGTACCTGAGAATAGTGAAAGCTGAATGGATATTAATTTTGAGTAGGCGGTCCGAAATGTCATTAAAATTTTGAATTTTTTCCTCTATAAATGAGGTGTAGGCATCTTCTAAGATTGGGGACCCGAGGAGACGTAGAGACTCTCTTTCTATAATTTTGATATTAGGAGCCAATGAATTGAATTTAGAAATAATAGAATTTTTGTCCGAAACATCATTTAAAAATATCTCGCATTTGCTATCATTTAGATCTAAACCAATTAATTTAAATTCATTTTTAATAAAAGCCAAATCTTGGAAAACTGTCTCCACATCTCCCCCTAGAGTCCCGTCGTCTAGATACCATACATTAAATTTTGAATTTAAACGCCGAATAATAGGTTGGATAGCTAAACTGAAAATTACCGGTCCAAGAGGGTCTCCTTGTTGACAACCAACAGCTGATTCTAAAAGGTTGTCCTTGTATAATAATTTAGAGGGGTACCTGTAACATTGCCAGAGAAAATTAAAAATTTTGGGTGTTTCTAATTTTGCTTGGTTCAACAAGGTGTCCCTGTTCACAGAGTTAAAAGCATTCTTCACATCAACCTTGAGAAGAACCTCACTCTTTCCGAAGCCAAGGAAGGTTGACAAAGCATGTATGGCAGCCTCACAGCCCCCCTTTGAACCAAAACCGAGTTGTAGGGGCTGAAATTTCAGAGCTAATTCGGCTTTATAGTATTTACAGCAGAGTTTTGCTGCCATACGTCGGTATGTGCATCCCACGGCAATGGGACGAATACCACCATCTCCCTTTCGTAGGGCACACAAATTTGCCCCATACAGAATGTCTATGATGGCATTCTCCACACTACCGGAGAGCATCAAGTTCATGAGAGCCGTTAGCTCCTTCAGAAGTGCCTCACCGGCCTCTCCGGCGCTGGGCCCCAAAAGATCTTTCAAATGTTGTGGGGTCAATGCGTCAAGACCGCCGGCAGAGCCACTTCGAAAGGAGACAACGGCAGCCAACACTTCCTTAGCCGTTACGCACAGGCAATCAGGTTCGGGATCAGGCGCCTCGGGAAAAGAAAGGTCCTCCGCAGGCGCCGGATGCTTGCTCCGCAGACCAGCGAGGGTTTCCGGAGAACAAGGCGCCACTACATCGCTACTAAAAAGCAATCTCGATGCCCCACTTATATCACCATCCCTTAGTTTTGATTCTACCAAATTGAAAATGTTACTTTTACGAAAGGTGTAGTATGTTGGGTTTAAAATTTCGTTCTCTCAGTAAATATTTTAGATTCTTTTTTGAGAGTACCCAAAAGGATGAAAAGAGGACAATTTCACATCTGCTTTTTCTAATTTTGATTGAAAGTAAGAAATTCGCAAACTGACCTCCGCCCCCCATGAGCGCGGGCCTGAGGGTGACGGGTGGAGCCGCCCGTCACCCTAGCAGAAGCAGGCCACGGCGGCGGCGCGCATCGTAGGACGATGCGCTCCTCCCCACACCGGGGTTGAGACGGGGACCGCGTGGTCCCCCCTTCCCAAGGAGGGCCAGACCGAGAGGGATGGCCCTGGGTCAGCCGGGGTGCGATGGATATGTCGCATGACAACCTCACCTTCGGCCTAGCACTACGACTCAGAGACGGCGTGCGGTTTAGTCGGTTCGAGTCCGACATAACCTCCCCCTCCGGCTCCGGAGGGGTGGGTATCCGTGGGGATTTCCCGCACGTAAAAAAAAAGTAAGTAATTGAAAGAAATATATTATTGTGCTAGTTGTCGATATCATATTTGCGTTATAACCTAAAGTTAGACACAGCTTATTTTTATATAATAAAGGCTGCATGATATCCATCATTGTTACTCCATTTCTATTTTCTATATAATCTATTCGTCTTCTCTAAAAGCCTGAAACAAAACCTTATATGCGTAAATTCATTTTCTCCTAATACGTCCATGCTATAAGATTCACTTGATTTTCAGTTTTTAATCTCTAATCTAATACTCGAATCCTCTAAAGTATTAATTCCTTATTTTGTCCATTCCCATCATGCTACGCATCCACCTATATTCGCACCTCCACTTCATACAGTCGACTTTCATTTGACACTTACTTAGAATGATTTTATTAAAGAAATTACAAAAGGAATTGTTGTATATAAAACATTGTGATATTAATAGCATTGTCAATCTTCGTTTCATTCTTAGAATAATATTTACTTACAGCGAAGGAAAAATAATTCCGAGTTATGCTAACGCTTATAATAAAATAGAACCAATATTACCACATTAAAATTGGAAATTTGATTCACTTCGTGAAGTTTCCTTGTAAGTTATTTCCTCTTCTTGATTGTGGTCTCGGAGTCTACATTTCATAATTCAATTTAGATACAAGTAATCTTTAGCGTCGGCCGCTACGCTACTACTTCGATCCCCGCTCAGTGCAAATATTTGTATACATGAATATGGGTATTTGCATTGGTTTGGTCGTGCCTCGGAGAGCACGTTAAGCCGTCGGTCTCGGTTGTCACACAAACATCTACGGTAGTCGTTATGGGTAGTGGGAGCCCTCAAAAAATCAACAACTGGTCTAGCTGCAATGCTTCGATATCGCCTTTGGGTTGTGGAGGTCAGATGTCAGTCGCTTCACAGAAAATATCGAAATTCAGCCAAAACTGCAGTTAGACTGTTTAAACGAACTCCAGACTCCAAGTTGAAGGCTTCGGATGTGACTGGAAGAAGAAGAAGAAGATTGTAAAGACAATCTGTAAATCTTTCTATTTATTTTACCATTACCTGTGTACAGATTTTTTGTTAGTATCCTGTTACCAAACTTCTTACTTATAGCTGGAACGAACTTTGTTCAACCATTCCTACAGATGCGCCCCTTATCATTTTCGGACCTAATAAAATAGTTTAAATATCTGTTCATCACTAAAATGATGCAAAATTTTTGGAATCTCACATATTTTTAAGTTATAATGAAAAATTGGAAGGGTTTGTTAGGTGGATTCAGAAGCAAATTTTTTACATTGATGTAAAATATTTTAAAAGTGAGGATAGTATGGCCTTTATATTAAGACTGTAAAACCAAAGAAGTAAACAGTTGAAAAGCTGTATGAAGAACATCATGAAAAACTTAATACTTGTGTACCTTACTTAGGTTTTGTGAAATGTGGTTAACAGAACACTCAAAGAAAACGATTCACTTTGAGTGTCCTTTGAGAATGATCGACTTTAATATATTAAATACTAGCTTTTGCCAACGGCTCCGTCCGCGTGGATGTCGGCCGTTATCGCTTAGTGTTGAGCCGACGCTATTGAGCATTAAATTCGCCTCTCTACTCAACTTTGTCCTCGAATATTTACTCGCCTTTGTTCTCGACTTTCTGCTTGCCTGTATATTCGACTCTCTAGTCGCCTCTACACTTGAATTTATACTCGACTCTCTACTGACTTCTCTACTCCCCGCTCTACTCGACTGTGTACTCTCCTCTATGCTCACCTTTCCATTGGCCTCTCTACTCGCATCTCTACTGGCCCATCCACTCGATCCTCCTATCGCCTCTCTACTTGACTCTCCCCACTCGTCTATCTACTCGCCTCTCTACTCGAATCTCTACTCAACTCTCTATTCGATGTCTACTCGCCTTTACATTCGTCTCGCCACTCGGTTCACCATTCGCCTCTCTACTTGACTCTCTATTCGATTCTCCAATGCACTATATTTGATTCTATACTCGCCTCTCCACTGGCTTCTCTAGTCGCATATCTATTCACACGTGTAGTCTTGAGTTTCTAATGCAGTTCTACACGCTTATTATTCCACTCGCCCCTATAACAATCTCTACTTATTTGGCTTGTTACCCGACTATGTCCGTTCCGAAGCTCTAATCCATCTCTATACCAATTTAGCCATATTCGTTTTCAAGTTCCAAACTATCTATGTGCCAAATTTGATCAGGATATTGTCAAAAATGTCAAACTTTCATCCCCTAGCCCTATTGCCCCCTGTTCTATCCCTTTTATTGCAATAAAAGATAGCCTATGTCCGTTTCCAAGGTCTAATGCATACCTGTACCGAATTTCATAAGGATATCTTCAAAACTGACAAACTTTCATACAAACTTTCTACCCCTATTTCCCCCCTTAAACCCACTTTCTCGCGATAAAAGGAGTCTATGTCCGTTCTCAAGCTCTTCATCAAGATCGGTTCAGTGGTTTAGGCGTGAAAGCGTAACATACAGACAGACAGAGTTACTTTCGCATTTATAATATTAGTATGGATCCTGTCCGGATATTTGTATATGGACTACCCTTTAAAGAAGTTAAATCATATGCAACCTACAATACAAGCCGAGTATGCAATTAGCGTATACTTGTTGACAGATTATGAGCTAGCTGTCTTGCTCGTGTACACACTCTGTAATACGTTAGAAAGAGAAGTACCTTTTGGAATAGATGCGTCATTATGCTTTAAACTCATTTTAAAATATATTTTTTTTTGTTTTAGTTCTTATTTACTATAAAGTTACTCATTAAAAATGGATGTGTGTCCATTTTAGAATATATTTTAGGGGCATTATCACTTTTATGTGGATGAAGTGTAGGAATTTAATGAAATTTTTAAATTTTTAAGCAGTTAAAAAAAAAAGTTCAGTAAAGCAGAAGTGAATTTAGTAGTTCATTGGTAAGGGACTGGTTCAAGTTCTATCTAGTCATTCAAAATCTAAATTGAAAAGTATTGACGGCCTTACCAATATCCTTGACGGGAACACCCAAAAATTTCCCAAATATTTAAAAGGTCTTTGACTGTCGGGTTTATGTTGTTTCGGAATTTTGATAGTCAGAATTCGTATTTAAGATATTTCGGATTATTATTATTTCGAAATTGAAATGGTTCGGTTTCTTACAATGCGAAATTCTGCCATTCGTAGTTTTGAACATTACGAATTCTCAAGTATCCGAACTTGAGAATTCGTAATGTATATATCGTATTCATTAAATAGGATTTATGATACATCGGATTTCTGACATTCGAAATTCGAATCATTCGGAATTATGAAATTCGTGATTATTACTTTCGGAATAAATTTTTTCGTATTTATGTAGTGTACCCATCCTTGAGGACAAATAACCTCACCTGCTGTTCGGTATACACCTATGAAACAAGGGGCAGGCTCTGGCTTGGCTCCAGCTGTGCAATCTCTAAGCACACAGCGTCGAGCTCAGCGCTAAGACAGCCTTGATAGAGATGGTCATCGGTCGGGCTAGGTGACGTCACAGCAGATCGACCAATGCCATTATGTATCAAGGCTGTCGCAGTAGGCTTAGAGATGGCACAGTAGAAGATTTAACAAGGTTTTCATTCGGAGCAAGGGCCGTATGAAGTCTTTGGTAAGGTTTCCAGCTAATGAAAAGTGTCATTTTTTGGACCCACCACTCAACCGGAAAAAAGGTTACGTGTACGTCCATTCTACTTTAAAGTTTTGACTTCATCTATAAATATGTCTTAAAATGATTTATTGAAGGATGCTCTTGTACTTTTCCACACAGTTTATTCATACCCGACTTGCCAAGAAGGGTTATTATTTTTGAACCTGGCTGGTTTCACACCAATATGTGTAGTGTAATAAAATGTGTAGTAAGTTCCACCAAGCGCCGTCAATCTCCAGTATAAAAAGTCTTTACATTGATTTATTTCTTTGCCTTTTCCATAAAGCGATAGTGTACACAAAACACTTATAAAATCTAATACAAGATAATATAAGACAAAACGATGCCGTATGTGTGTGTTATGTGTACATTTTGTGATAGAGTTGAAACTCTGAGGTAATACGCTACGTAGTCGATAAAATGTTCAAGCTATCAAAATATGTAACAACTGTAAGAAAACTCTCCGAATATGTATATTTTGAATTAAGTCTATTCACATAAACATTTTCAACCGAAAAACAAAACAAACTGTTATGTATGTATAAGAGCATTGTATTACTATTGTAGGGTAGGCGCCAGTCTTAATAAACGCTCGGTATAGACACACGTCTTTTATTCGTCACTGGCGACGAGGATAAACTCGCCCGTTATGACAACAGAAAAAGATAGGGATAGTAAAGAGGAAGTTATTAAAGTAGTGAAAATGTCATCATATCAAGTGGGACAAATCAAGGAGTTTTCGGTCAGGACCGGGAACTGGTCGACGTATGTGGAACGGCTCGAGATGTATTTTGTAGTGAATAAGGTTGAAGATGAATTGAAGCTACCCACACTTATATCAATTATGGGAGAGGAAGCCTACGACCTGCTTTCAACTTTAGCTAGCCCATCAAAACCTGCAGCTTTAAAGTACAGCGCGGCGGTGGAATTGTTAAAAAAACATCTGCAACCAAAGCCTTCAATCCTTGCGGAGCGGTACAAATTCCGACAACGTCGACAGATTGCAAATGAATCGATAGCGGATTACGTAACCGAACTTAAGAAGATGTCAAAAACTTGCGACTTTGGTAACACCCTGGACGAAAATTTAAGAGACCAAATGGTTTGTGGCCTAAGAAGTGAGGTAGTAAGGCAGAGGTTATTTGCGGAAGAAAAATTAGAATATAATCGTGCGGTGTCGTTAGCTCTGTCACTGGAAGCAGCCGAACGGGATTCAAATACAGTGGAGCAGTCTAAGTCCCTCGAAGAAGGCGTACACAAGATCTATGTCGAATGTACCAGATGTGGAGACATGCGACATCGTGCTGGGGAATGTTACTTCAAAGACTACGTGTGCAGTTGTTGTCAGGAAATCGGTCACCTAAGAAGAATGTGCCCTAAGAGGAAGGGAGAGTACACGAGCGTGGGACATGTGGGTCGGGGTGGACAGTCCTACATGCCGTCATCATCACGCGGCGGGCGCGTGGGCCGCGGAGCAGGCGGCGGGGGCCGCGGTGCGCGCGGCGGCCAAGCGAGGCGTGGACAGCGCGGTACGGCGCGAGGAGGGCCGGAACGGGCCCCGATACACATGCTGGACGACCAAACTCAGGGAGAATTGGGTGCGGAAGCTACTTTTGACACCAAGGAATATGAAGAAAGCGGAGATGAAGAGCCGATGTACCAAATGTCATTAAGTCGATATAAACCGGTGTGTATATCAATCAAAGTTAATAATTGTAACCTAATTATGGAGGTAGATACGGGTTCTGCTTTGTCATGTATTAGCAAAAATGTTTACAATAAGTTTTTTAGTACCGACAACTTGAAACCATGTTCTTTAAATTTAAAATTTTATGATGGCTCGACTATTCGACCGCTTGGGTTCCTAGAATCTATTGTTAATTATAACGGTATTATTAAAACATTGGACTTGTATGTGATTGATAAGGGAACAACGAACCTTATAGGCCGACAATGGTTGGCAGAATTAAATATACCTATTAAGATACCTAAAGCCAACGTACAAAATAACTACAGTCTGATTAGCGACAAATGCGAGACTAAAAATGTTTTAAAAAATGTCATTTCTAGATATAAATCGGTCTTCGACGACACACTAGGAAAGTACACGGGGGGCTTGGCAGAGCTGTGTGTACGGGAAGGGGCTACACCCATTTACTGTCGCGCGCGGCCGGTGCCGTTCGCGTTGCGGGAGCGCGTCGACTCGGAGCTCGATGCGATGCTGCGCGCCGGCGTCATTGAGCCCGTGGACCGGTCCGACTGGGCCACACCGCTTGTGGTAGTGCGCAAATCAGATGGTGGATTAAGAATATGCGCCGATTTCAAGGTAACTCTTAACAAAGTCTTAGCTGTCGATAGATTTCCGGTTCCGAGAATGGATGAGTTATTCAGTAATTTAAGTGGGAATGAATTTTTTACAAAACTTGATTTGTCGCAGGCATATAACCAAGTGGTATTATCAGAAAGTTCTAGGCAGTATACAGTAATAAATACACATAGAGGATTATTTAAATATACTCGTCTAGTATATGGACTCTCATCTAGTCCAGGAATTTTCCAAAAAATAATGGTGAATATGTTCAGAAATATGCCTAATGTTATTGTTTTTTATGATGATATTTTAATTAAAAATAAGACCTTAGAAAGTCATTTTAAGTCATTACAACAAGTATTAGAGATCTTAAACAAAAATGGTTTAAAAATTAAGAAAAACAAATGCGAGTTTTTTGCAAGGCAAGTAAAGTACCTAGGGTTTATAATTGACAAAGACGGGGTACGAGCAGATCCAGATAAAGTAAAAGCAATCGCTTCAATGTCACATCCTCAGAACGTATCTGAGTTAAAGTCTTTTATTGGAATGGTCAACTTATAAGGAAAATTTATAAAAAACTTAAGTACACAGTTATCTCCTTTATACAGTCTTCTCAAAAAAGGTACACATTGGGTATGGGGCACTGAACAAAAATTATCTTTTAACAAAGTTAAAGAACTTCTATGTAGTGCTAAGGTGTTGGTGCATTTTGATATGGAATGCGAATCCGTGTTGATTGTTGATGCCAGTTCGCGGGGACTGGGAGCGGTACTTAGTCAGCGACGGGGTCCGCGGGGGGAGGAGCGAGTCGTCGCATACGCCTCGCGCTCACTTACATCGCATGAAATTCATTATAGTCAAATTCATAAGGAAGCCTTAGCTATTATATTCGCAGTAGATAAGTTTCACCAGTACTTGTTTGGTAGGAAGTTTATTTTACGCACAGACCATAAACCTTTAGTGAGTATTTTCGGACCAAACATAGGCATTCCTAACACAGCAGCGAGTCGCTTACAACGCTGGGCTATTAAACTATCGGCTTATGATTTTGACATAGAATATATTAGAACGGATAGTAACACAGCGGACGCTCTTTCACGTTTGATGAAATCACAAAAAACAGAGGTAATCTCGGACGAACCCGAGATACCGGAACAGACATACTTACACTTTTCTACTGAGGCGCTGTTATTAGATTATAATGTGATTAAAAAAGAGACTAGATCAGATCCAATTTTAAGTCGCATTTTAAGCTACCTAATAGACGGCTGGCCGGTTGAAATAGAAATTAAAGAATTGCGTCCATATTTCAATAGAAAAAAGGAGTTATACACAGAGTTGGGTTGCGTAATGTGGGGTCAGCGTTTGGTTATTCCGTCAGTTTGTAGGAAAAAGATTATTTCAGAACTTCACGACTCCCATATGGGTATCGTTAAAACCAAAGCGTTAGCGCGCAGTTATGTGTGGTGGCCAGGAATTGACGAAGAAGTAGAAGTGGCATGCCGCGCTTGCCCAGTATGCGCAGCGGTGGCTGATAAACCAGCCTCACATGTACCTCACTCTTGGCCTTGGCCATCACGGCCTTGGTCTCGACTTCATTTAGACTTTTTGGGCCCAATTGAAGGATTAACGTATTTAATTATTATAGATTCTTGCTCGAAGTGGATTGAAGCAATTAAAATGAATAGGACTACAGCATCCACAGTTATAACCGTATTACGAGATCTTTGGGCAAGGTTTGGCATACCAAAACAAACAGTTAGTGATAATGGTCCACCATTTTCCAGTGTAGAATTTCAAACTTTTCTCAAACACAATGGCGTGGAGCATATTTTTTCTGCCCCGTATCACCCATCATCCAATGGAGCCGCGGAAAATGCAGTAAAAATTTGTAAACGAGTAATTAAAAAAGCTTTTAACCAGAATCTAGATGTAGATGTAGCTTTATGTAGATTTTTATTAGCCTATAGAAATACGGAACATACTACAACTGGAGATAGCCCAGCTAACATCTTACAGGGGCGGAATCTCCGGATGAGACTGGATAAACTCAAACCGGATCGAGATTCTAAAGTGGCCGCGCGACAAGCACTAAATGAACAATATGTAGGGGGTGTATGCCGTCAATTAGAACCGGGAGCTAAGGTCTGGTACCGGGATTATAATAAAACCTCAGATAAATGGCTACCTGGTACAATTATTTCTAAATTAGGTAGAACTGATTATCAAATTAAGTCTGTTGTTGGAACCGAAATCCATAGGCATATCGATCAGCTGAGGTTAAGAGTTACCGAGAATACCAGTATGCAATTACCATATAAAAATTTAGCAATCCCAATGACCCAAGATTTAGTTCCTAGGGAAGAATATTGTGAGGGAAATGCAGGCGTGGAGACATCCTCGCCAACGGTCGGCCACGTGCACGATAACTCTTTAAGTGTTTCCAGTGTGTCGCAGGAGGCCGAAGTACAGCCTAGTAGTGATGGTGGTGGTGATAATAGGGTAACTGAACCTGAACGCACCAAAAGAATGCGACGACCACCTGTTAGGTATGGGTTTGAATTTGATTAGATTGTGGTTAGTGCTATTGTCAAAACTAGTGTTCAAGTAGTACCTACTCAGTTAGTTCATAAGCTTTAGAGTAAGTTCTTGATCTATTACTATGTTCAGAGTAAATTAGTTAATAGTAAATAAGGGTGGAGGTGTTATGTATGTATAAGAGCATTGTATTACTATTGTAGGGTAGGCGCCAGTCTTAATAAACGCTCGGTATAGACACACGTCTTTTATTCGTCACAAACAACACATTATAAAGTTAGAACCACTTTAGCGAGTTCGATTTTGTTTCCCAACCGATTAAACTTGGCCAAGTTTCTGCAGGTGTCGAATTTGTTACGACATTACTTGTTTATTTACAGTTTGGGCTTACAGGGTCCTACTTGGACCGTTGGGGCCAAGAGGGCCATAGCTGCTAATCGGTACATCTGCTAAACAATAGAGGCGTCTCTAGGTAAGCGTCCCTTTGGCAGGTTTGGCGGCAGTTGCTCTCATAAAAGTTACTAAACCAATCAAAACTGATACCTCCAGCCCCTAATTAGTGTAAAATTTGAACGCAACCAGAAAATCCCTTGACGGATGATTAAGTTTGGTTCATTAATTGGGAATTCGGCACCTTTGAATTTGAATTGGAATAACTTTATTAGGTCACTATACACCCCTGCAATTCAAGTCCGATATAACCACCCCACCTGCCGGCACAGCGGGGGATGTCCATAGCGTTTTCTACACGACAAAAACCACTCTTTCACACAAAATCATGACATAGGTAAAAAAAACTAAAGAAACAATTCAAATTCTTATTGACCGCGATATGGCAACACCTAGATAGAGTCTCCTTTAAATCGGAATTGAATTCACATTGGAGCGTCTCTCTGTATTCGGATGAGACGCCTCTCGCTTATTCGATTTGTTGCTAGTACGAGATTTGAGTTTGTAAGACCCTGGGGGTACTAAAGGTAGTAAAAATAGATGTGGCAATGGAACAAATGATTCTCAAGTCAAAAGCCGGTGTCCAGAAGATCCGAAATTCAGCCGTCCAGATGTCCAAATATCTGTGTAGGAGGTAGGACACGACAGTATGTACATCCAATTGAGCAGTCCGGCTGGGGAAGTACCTCTGCCTCTAGAATACCGCGGCCATAATAATCTCGTGTAATGTTCCCGGCGGTGAGTAGGGTAGCCAGAGCTCACTGGAGAGTTTTTGTGCCGTCAGTGGGAAGACCAAAGGCCTGTCCTGCTTTATCTTCTACACTGACAGCACAGAAACTCTCTGTTTTAAAAGGGTCGGCAGCGCGACTGTGACGCCCCTGGTGTTGCACACGTCTATAGGCCACGGTAACAACTTTCCATCAGG
Source organism: Eilema caniola (assembly GCA_949126895.1). Classification (NCBI taxonomy): domain Eukaryota; kingdom Metazoa; phylum Arthropoda; class Insecta; order Lepidoptera; family Erebidae; genus Eilema; species Eilema caniola. The sequence goes on along the minus strand of OX421460.1, from coordinate 4,105,130 downwards.
TGGGCCGTGTGCTTATCTGCCACCTAAATAGTATTAAAAAAAACTAAGAGTTGTCTAGGATTTGATTCATTGTTGGATTTCATTAAAATCAATCATAAAAAAGCAGGCAGTTTCCTTCAACGGTTAACCAAGTTGTAACATTTGTCATGCTGTGACCTAAGAATAGCTTGTGACGAAGCTCACAATCAACTGCAATCAACTGATCGTAAGTTTTTATAACAACTCAATCTCTGTGAGACACTATATTGATACTATCAAAAGATTAATACCAAACGAGTGGCATACATAAATCAACGATTATATTCCGATTTTTTAAAGAATACCACATCCATTTTTTACTTTTTTAATTCAACGGTCTCCGTACAAAATCCACTCCCGAGAGAACTATTGAATAGAAGAAACTTCTCTAGATAATATACAGACCAGGGCAAACTAGAAACAACTGTATTAATTAATATAATAGGTATGGATGCAACGCTGACGCCGCTAGTTTAAACTGAGAGAACAATCCTGACGATAAATTGGTTTGAGATTGTCGAGATATGAAATTATTACAATGAGTAGAGGAGAAATTTGATTTTCATACAAATTTAAACTTTATGCTAAGACAGAATTGAAAATTGTATGCGTTTTGGTAATGGAATAACCCATTTTAATCTTGTGTTACCTGGCTTTAGACAAAGTGACATTTTATTAGCGGTACCGTTAGTGAAAATATTCAATAATGTACTTATTATTTCAAAGAATAGGTGTCTATTAGTAGCGGAAATTAATAGTATTCCCACTGACCTCTTCTGCTAAGCGAAATTGCTCGTGCTAGTAGTGGCTTCTCGGCGATAGTGTATTGATCAGGATTCGAACCCGAAACCTCTCGATTGCATGACTGACTCTTTCATCACTAAGGTGACGCTTTATTCATAATAATCATTAAGGTTACAACAAAATATTAGATGAAATTTTAGTAAGTCTAAACGCGTACTAAAAATCATATATTATATTATTATTGAAATTTTAATAATGTAATATAATAATGTAATGTAATAAAATTTAATGAAGTATTATTTTTAATCCATAACTAATGTCTAGAACTTAATTCGTCAATATGTAATTCGATTAACTGTGGAATTTGGAATGATCCGCTTGAGCATCAGTACGCTTGGGAAAACCACAGCTCCGTGCTTTGGTTTTACCAAGCGACTACAACATGAGGTTCTTCAAAAAGGTCATTAGAATATCCCTTTAGATTCGGCAGCACGAGTGTTATGCCTGTAGTGTTGCTAGGCCACGGTAACCATAAGGTGGGCCGTGGACCGAGGCCGTGGTGCTTGTCTGCTACTTAAATGGTATGAAAGAAGTAAATCATTTATGTAATCCTTTTTAGATAGATAAAATGTCATTATTTTATCCAGTACTCCTTATATATTATATCTTAATAGGATATAAAAATAAGATATTATCATATACAGCTGTCGCTTCTATCTGCAAGTGTTACATAAACAAATTATTTATAAGCATCTGCTAAAGATTCCTGCGAAGAAGATACTACCAATACCATTAAACATCCTCGGCGAAATCAGCAGATTTACACCGAAGTCACGTGTTCTCAAACGACTGAGCGAGATAGGAATCATACGAGGTCCATGCATCGACAGACAGAGCATGACGACGCCGCCATACAAATGTTGCTATTGAGACACCAAGTTTCAAAAGAAAGGCTTTTCGTACGATACTAAGCTTTTGGTTCTGTTTAGAGGGGCGGATTTATAGCTATATTCCATACTAGTGATTCCCAAGACATCATCCGTGTGAACTTTGACATTGGTTTATTTATTCGCGGAGCGCCAATAATTTTCCTAAAATAAAAGTAGCAACAATACGCGTGTAAGTATCAGCTATCTATATTAAAATTCCCGACAAATTCGACTCAGCCGTTTCGGAGATTACAGGTAGACAAAAATTAAAAAAGTACTTTTTTGTCCTAGGCGTCGTGTATACCTACGAGTACAGTCGTATGTAAACATGCGAACCTTTACATATAACTTTATATAAGTAGTTCTGTGAACTGTAGACCTCGCCAGAACCTTTTACCAAATTTTATGATTACCTACCTCAAAAATCTTATAAAAAAGGACGATATCTTCTTATTTTAAACTGTCCTGCATGTTTCAACAAAAAATAATAACGATAGGTTCTTAAAAACACCACTACAGTAAGCCTTCGCCTCTTTCCTCATCAGTTTTTTTGCATGATTTCTTTTTCACAACAATCTGTGCGGAATGATTCTCTTAATGTTTTAGCCAACAATCATCAAAATCCGTTCATAAATAACGTGACAGGAAACTGGTCTCCTTTTCTTCCTCACTTTTCTTTTCGCGGCAGCAAACTTTCCTTTACTATTTAAAAAGCTGTCGACAAACTTTGAGTTTTAAATCATAGAACACGTGTGCCAAGTTTGGTGAAAATCGGTTAAGAAATGAGCCCTCTAGATCGAAACTGACGAACCGGTATAGATACGTACAAAAGCAAAATCAGCCAACTTGTAGAAGCGGTCACTCGGTCAATGAAAAAGTGCAACTATATCTGCTTTATCGACTATACATTCATCTTTAAAAAGCTGTTAACGCTATAAATACACTCCGTTTCTATTTATTTCTATAGAGTACAGAGATAATATATGGCATATTGTAAACGTTGTTGGGGAAAATAACATACAGAGGGGAACATCAAAGTATCGTCATTGTTTGAATTTCTTACGCTGCTTCTGGTCTTAAAGTATTAGGTCGTATTTCCGATACTGCTTATCTATTGATTTTTTTCTTTTTGTAGTCGATAATGTTACACATCGCAAACGAATGAATGGTATACAAATGAATAGACCACCAAACAAAGTAATGTTATTTTTATGTAAATATCAGAGTATCGAGCTTACGATTTAAGAGGTTTACTGTATTTATTTTTTCATGTGGAAACTACCTTGTTCCTCTTTATCAGCATGATATAACATACATACATACATACATACATACATAAGGTCACGCCTTTTTCCCATCGGGGTAGGCAGTGACCACTTCTTTCCACTTGCTACGATCCTGACACACCTTTTTCGCTTCTCCTACTTTCATAAGCGTTTCCGTACAAGCGCGTCGGTTCTGGGTACCTTTGACCTGGCCTTTACTTAAGATGTCTTCGATTTGATCGAAGAACGTTCGCCTAGGTCGCCCCTTACCGACTCGCCCATTCACTCTCGCCTCATAAATCTGTTTCGTCAATATACTTTCACTCATCCTTTCTACGTGACCGAACCATCTAAGCATCCCTTTCTCTATCTTTGTCACTACATCTTCTACCACACCACAACGTTCTCTTGTCACACTGTTCCTCACTTTTAGAATTTATTCGTATTAAAACAACAAGGTTTTTGTGGATATCGGATCCTTGATAATGTACTCTGGTGTGGTCCGTGTAATGAAAATGCGTGAATTAAACGAGAACCAAATAAAACCGCACTTATTGTGTAGCCGCAGAACCACGTATGCACTAAGTAGAATATTACTAAGACACCAACCGGGCTTGGCCACCGACATTGGTGACACCAATGTATTATTCGGAAACACAAACCCTTCTCCATAGAAAGTGACATAAAAAACGGGGTTAGTCGCGAATCCCCCCAAGAATTTTCGCTTTTAAATTAGCGTTTTATCACAAACAAAATTATCAAGGGAAACGCAACCAATCCATAATACGACGCGCTGTCTTGAGAGCAGTTTGAAACTACTAGTCGCATTTTTATCTCATCACAAAGAAAAATCAGACGTTTTTATCGTTGTAAAAAAACCTCTTAACAGATAGGCTGATTACAAACTATTTTACTTAGCACTCGGTAGCAGGGGGTGAAACAATGGGCACTTGTTTGTGGGCCCAAGTTTCATCCCTTACACAATATAGCTCTTACTGCGTTCGTTCACTCACTCATTCATTCAACTCCCTTAGCGGTAAGCTATGTAGTTAATAATTTGTAGAATGAGAGTGCAGTTTTAGATTTGTATTTGTTGAGTTGCTGTTTAGAGTATATTTTTTTTTGTTTATTTTTGGGTATTGCAATCGATAAACACTGTAACTGGAAAGCACATGTCGATAGAACTTGTAAAAGGCTTAGCCGATTTGTATTTGCGCTTAAGAAGCTTAGACAGGTATCAGGTCAGAAGACAGCTATGACTGCCTATTATGGATACGTTGCCTCAGTTTTGAGATATGGCCTTATCCTCTGGGGAAATTCCACTAACGTAAGCGCAGCATTCATTATCCAAAAGAAATGTATAAGGGCGGTTTGTGGCGTGAGTCCTCTTACATCATGTAAACCTCTGTTTAGGAGACTGAAGGTGCTGACATTGACGTGTATGTATATATACCAGGCTGGATGTTTCGTTAGAGATCATGGCTCATTATTTAAAAAATTTAGTGACGAAGTTAAATCTAGACTAAAATGCAGAGATCCATCCAGATTGATTCTTCCTAACCGAAGAACAGCGCTGTGTCATAAAAATTGCCACGTTATGACGATAAAAATTTACAACAATCTACCTAAATATATAAGGGAGTTACCTACACGACAGTTTAAGTCAACGCTGTATGGGTGGCTCATTGACAAGTGTTTTTATAGTGTGAATGAGTTTTTTGAAAGATGATAAAATTAATATAAATGTTTAACAATCAACGTCCTTATCTTGCAATTACAAGGTAGAATTTAGTGGGTACTTATATATAGTAATTGATTAATAATTTCATTGTAGACTTACCATTATGTGTTTAGGTTAATGTAAAATTTTGCATGCCGGGCATCATTCCAGCGGAGTATGTGGAACAAACTACTGATTTATACCAACACACTAAATGTAATACCATACTTCAAGCAAATAAATCCCATTTCATTTCATTTCATTTCATAAAGTTTTATTTTATTTCGCGGAACGTTTCCGGTAATAGTTATCAATTTCTTTTTGTTTACACGAATGTTACTCTTCCAAATAATATCAATTTTAAAGCAAATTCTTTTGTTATTTTTTTTGTATTGACGCTATATTTCTCGACTTTAGTAGCTTTCCAGCAGCCATGGTCACAGGTAGACAAAGATGGTATGTTCACTTACCCAATGAGAGTTGGTAACAATACCTAAAATACCAATGCTCATAGCAGTCAAACCAAGAGAATCTATGACACTGTTTTTACAAAATAAATAAAAATAAATGAATCCTATTAATATCATAAATTCGAAACTTTGTAAGTGTGTATGGATGGATGGATGTTTGTAACTCTTTCACGTAAAAAGTACTGAATGGATTTTAATGAAACTTCACAAAAATATAGCTTATACATCAGACTAACACATAGGTTATATATCATCACGCTACTTCTCAATACTACCGGCCGGCATATACAGAGAAGTGACAGTGTAGTTATTTCTGTTGCTAAGCCACCGCGCTGTGTATCGTGCAAGCGCGCGGACTTAGCGGTTGGCGGTCAAGTAGACCGTCACAAATTATTTGAATACCAAAAATTTACGCGCTCAAAGGGTTGATACTTGGTACAGGGATGGATAAAGCTCAGGAAGGCACATAGGCTTCCTTTTATCGCGATAAAAGGGGTTAAAGGGGATAGTAGTTTGTAATTTTTAAAGATATCCTGATGAAATTTGGTACAGAGGTGAATTAGAGCTTTGGAATACTATGCGATAAGCGACATCCACGCGAGCGTAGCTACGGGCAACAGCTTGTATAATATAAAATAGATAGAAAAAATAAAAACATCCGAATAGAGATCCTCTTCCTTTTAGAACTCGGTTAATAAGTTAATAAGTAAATAGTGAATGCTCACCAAACCAAACAAACACCAAAGCTCAATAAAGTCTGCTGTATTTGAGCATGTGTAACAGAAGACCAAACATTTCTTGATATTTGATAAATACATACATTCATTCTATAAAATGACGATGTTAAGACACAAAATGAGGCAATTTCTCAACTGTCCCTGAGAAATAGGAAGGAAAATAGTAGAGTACCTACAGAAAAATAAATACTTACTGACATTTCGGTGTCTATTTTTCCTTTATGACTACAAAAAATATAACTGAGTTTATAAGTAGGCGAGTCATCGGCCCCTCTAGAAAGACAATACTTTTGTAGAATAGAATAAACATTAGACTGATAAATGTTTCGAGTGAAATATCGTACCTACGTTGAGGACTGTCGTAGACGTCATAAACGTCAAAATATATGTGACTCCCAAACATTCATCATATATTCTACATATAAATACATTCTACAATACGAATCGCTACTTTTCTAGGGAGGCAGGTGTGCTTTTAAGTTCTTTGATTATTGCTATAGATGGATAGTATTGTGCCTACATGTGATAAGGGTCATGGGTCCTCTCTAGGGGGTCGGTTAGAACACTGATTGACATCTTTGGGTCGTGAATGTTTATCTACAGTATACCGAGTATATTTTTGTAAAAGAGTATACCGAAAGTTATCACATTCTTGAGGTCCGTTTTTTTAAATTCTTATCATTACCTACTACATTATCATTATCATATTGCTGATTTGGGATAGTCTGGGGCTCGTTCATTTGGGCCATTGCCCTGTTTCATTAATATTCCCAATAAAAAAAAATGTGCAAATTGAATTGTTCGACATTGTAAATCATTGTAGTCTGGTATGACTATTAAATGTTAAAAATTCAAAAAGTTATTTAATTCCTTTGCGTTAGTTCATTAATACATTATAATACCTCTTTTTGGACACGGTGGCTTATATTTTTTCAATAATTCAATAATTCGGATTGCCCCGCCCCCTATTACGTGGGACCGAATACAGATTGGTGAAATGTGAGTGTTAATTCACCACTGCCTAACCTTCTGGGGATAAAGGCATGATTATGTATGTATGTATTTCCTTCTCCTGTTGACTAATTGTTCTGATATTTTGGTACACACGTTTAGTTTCGACGATAATATGATTTTTAAATCAATAAAACAGTTTGATATAAATACTTCGCTCGTCAAGATAGGTTTCATGCTGACTGTACACCGACGGCCAAATTTGTAATATGTTGGTGCAGTGAAGATCTCACCAACAGCTAATATGTTGAATTTTGTGCCCGAGTCCCCTCATGGGCTTTACGTTATGTGATCCGGACGTGTTAAGAGCCTCAGTGTACTGTGTGTCCACGAGTTTTTAATGTGAGTAATCCTCACAACAAAGGGCTTTTCTGTGTCGTCGTGATTTTATTTAAATTTTCATTTGACTCTAACTTTTTTCACCATGTTTTCCTCTCTTTTTACATGACATTCATGTCTTAAATCTAGCATGCGGTAGCGAGTAAGTTCGGTAGGAGACTGGCCAACAGAAGGTGATCGGTACCTTGCATAATATTAGGTACATTTGAATTCAGGATCGTACAAAGTGTTAAATTTTAGAAGCAGCATACGTGAAGATGGTAGCTCTCCGCTATTATAAGAAATAAAAAATATGGCTTCTGAAACGAGAGTTATTAAAATTTCCAAATCTTGTCGAAATTGAATGAAATTATGAATAATTCTGCAGGTTTAATGACCTCATGGAGACGTATGTATAGGTTTTTATTATAACACAAGTTTATTATTATTTTTTTAATCATCAAGCTAAACATACAGACAGCCAGAGTTATTTTCGCATTTTTATTATTAGTACAGGTCTCATTAAGATAAGACTGCAGCCTCTCTCGTCGTACGTAATACAAACATTGATGCATTAAGAGATATCTGATGAGACAAAGGCTTTGTTGTAACAACGGCTACTGGCCACCTTTTATCTGACTAGCTTTTGCCTGCGGCTCCACCCGCGTGGATGTCGCTTATCGCGACCAAACATAGCCTATGTCCTTTCTCAAGGTCTACTCTATCCCTATAATAAATTTCATCAAAATCTTTTCAGTGTTTTAGCCATGAAAGACGTACAAACAGACTCACACACACTCTTTCTCATTTAGTATGGACCACTTAGTGCTCTGTCATCAGACACAGACAGACAGACAGTTGTAGAAAGCTGTTCTTTAGGTCGGCTTTGTGAACAGTGGCACAGTGATTACTTGCAACAAATTATTATCTATCTACTTCATACTTAAGTATATCTGGTTTTATTATTTTAAACTGGCTGACGCCTGCGGTTCCACCTGTGTGTAAGTTTGATCATGTTTGTGCTAAAATGTCGTCTACGTGTTATTTCAGATTATAATCTAACCCTGTATGAAATTTCGGCCCGATTCATTGATTCGTTAAATCGTGATTGAATAACAAACATCCAGAAATCTTTGAACATTTTCACATTTATAACCTTAGTAGGGGCTAGGCTATAATTCTAGTCTATATTTGTCTTACTTCTTAGTAGTAGTAATCAGCGTAGGAGTTATCTACTTAAATTCTTACGAATTCCAAAACAACATATGTATCTACATTTATAGATATTATCTGTGTAGCTTAGCGTAGCCGTAGAGAGTTCAACTGCTAGGTTGAAGTTTGATTCATTATTTATTTTGCATATGGATACGAATATTTATTAACAAGAATGAATATTAGTAACATTAACTTTCAGGTTTAGTTCATTTTTATTTTAAAGAGAAACAGAATTTGGCACGTTATGAAACTTTCCTCTGACACAAAGGGGGAGCCAGATTTCGAATACGAGATTTAGTACTTAGCAAGAAATTACCTTTTTATTTCCTTCATAATATAATTCGACATAGAACTTGACAAAATCATCCATAATTTATGTTTCAAGATGGGCTCCAATTTTCAGAGTTGTATTAAATTCGGACTAAGGTTGACTGATGCTTTGCATTAATAAGCAATCTAATCTGACAGCTGAAGATTTCAACGTTCGAGATTGTGACATTTGTAATGCAACGGTTGTTACATTTATCAAATAATTCATACATTATCCTACTTGGTAAAGATTTATAAACAGAGTGACAATGTGCCTAGACAGTAGATGTCAATTACAATTAAACCAACTTAAATGCCGAACACGCATAGTTAAAGTACTGTTTGTCAAGCCGAATAAGGGATCAGGGTTAGGAAGTATCGTTAGCTTTGTCTTATAATGTTTGGTAGGTCCTCATATTACTACACAAATATTACTATAGTATATTAGGTAACTATGGTCGATGCCCTAAGTCATAGAAGGTAATTTGGCACGATTGGAACGAAACATAAAACTATTAAAATTTAAGTTTAATAATTTATTAATACGTAATAATTTATGATAGTACGTTTAAACATAATTGTAATACCCCCTACGCTCGGCGTCCCAGTGGCGCGAACTAACTTGCTTCTTTTTTCCCCTTTATCACGTGCCATAAGGTTTATTAATGTTATAACAATGCAGGTAGACATCTATAACTGTAGCCTCCCGAAATTCAAAGAAGTGACCCAAAGATGTATTACAGCAAATGAGTAGATAATTTATAAAATTATTGTAATGTGCTCTTTTTTGCAGTACTTCTTTACTGCAGTATCGATTTAGGATAAGGATCGTGTAAGGAAACTGTAAATTTTAAAATAATAAACAATATATAAATTAAATTTAGAGTTTTATTTTAACTCTGGCGTGATTTTTTATTTCTGCGAGATCTCGTAAGACCGATACGTTTTATGGTTATTGTTTTTTAAATGTAGTGTTGTGGCTATATTGTGTATATAATGTGTATAATGAAAATATTATAAGCGAAATTTTAGAATATTTTCATTTTAATAGTGTAGTAATATTGTGTGTGATTGATAGTTTCTCATACAAAATTAAACTTTATTGATGTTATGTTTGGCTTAAAGCCGTGGTCGCTGCTTATCTCAGGCGATACCTCTACCGTTCAAATGATATCTCAAATAATACAGTTGTTATCATATATACTAACTAGCTGTTGCCCGCGGCTTCGCCCGCGTGGATGTCGCTTATCGTATAGTGTCGTAAATTTTAGCGCAGAGTCGAGCATTGAGAGCTTAATAGATACTCCTCTCGCCTCTCTATTTGACTCTTTACTCGACTTTCTACTTGCCTCTATAATCATCCCTGTTTCACTCTCTACTCGTCTCTACTCAACTCTGTACTGGACTCTCTACTCGCCTCTCCACCTGCCTCCTATTCACTTCTCTAGTAGCCTTTCTACTCGACTCCCTACTACAAATTCAAATTCTTTATTTCGCAAAATTGTGCAACGTGATTACATCTTTTGCCGTCAAATTCCGCTTAAAACTAAATTTACCACCGCTTCTTAGGCGCTAGTGAGCAACAAACTCCATTGCAGCATTTTGAAATGTCAAAATACGAAGATTGATTGCTTAAGACTAAATATGAACGAATGTACACGTTTATTTTGTCTAGCATCAAGAACATTAAAAATACATTTAAAAAACTTGCCTATCCACTCGCCACTCTACTCGACTTTCTAACTTGCATTTCTATTCTACTCTCTGCTCCCATCTCTGCCCCTAACCTTGTTTCTTCCCAGTTGTCTCTCTTTTCTACTCCACTATACCTTTTGCCAAGCTCTTATGGGTCTATCTATTTCATCAGGATTTATTCATTGATGAATTTTCACTCAAAAGGAAGTTCGCAATTCGTTGAATGATAAACGGAATTTTGTAATTCTTATGGTGTTGGATAGCGTATACTTTCAGAAGGATCCCATATCGAAGAAGTCCGGTATCTGATGCCGAGATCCTATCCATTTATTTACCCGTCCATCTTCGTATCAGGGATGGTCGGTCTTGATACATTACGACTTAGGCTGGAGTTAGCGCACGTCATGTACTATTATTTGCATTTAAATTTTAAAGTGGATAACCCTTCGGGTCGTGAATGTATCCACTTCTATGTGCCGGACAGGTACACGCGTGGCGCTGGACGGCGACAGCATTAGCTCTGGACTTGTCTACCAGCTTGGCGTTTTTTGGTATAGAGTAGCCCTACTTACAGAGCTGTGCAATACCTGAATGCCTTTTTGAAAAATAATCCAGATGCGCACATATTCTATGTCTTTGGTATAACTGTGACAAAATATTTATGTAACTTATAGTATTTGTATGCCTAAAATGTAACGTACTAATAATGAATGAATAAACGAAATAACCTGAGAGAAAACTTCAAAATTACAGGAAAAAGCGCCTACTTTGTTTGTGGTAGCAATCATGTTGTTTCGTTTTCAAAAAATGAATGTCTAGGCGCTTTCTATTAAAAGTACAGTTTTGTAACAATTGATAAAATACAACTTAATAATAACACTTTACAGCACGTGCATATTAATCAATTTACATTGAGTAAATTAGTGCAATTACATTTATCAGCCTTAAGTACGTTTTCTCAGTGGCTCTGGTAGGGAGAATGTTCCCCAGTAAAGCCATTACAGTGGCAAAGTGTGTGAACGCGGTTGCTACGCAGGAGGCGCGGGTTCAATCCCCGCTCAGTGCAAATATTTGTATGCATGAATATGGGTATTTGCATTGGTCTGATCATGCCTCGGAGAGCATGTTAAGACGTCGTCGGTCCCGGTTGTCATACAGACATCTATGGCAGTCGTTACGGGTAGTTGAGGCCCTCAAAAATCCAACAACTGGTCTAGCTGCAATGCTTCTATATCACCTTTGGGTTGTGGAGGTCAGATGGTAGTCGCTTCACAGAAAATATCGTAGTTTTGCCAAATCCGCAGTTAGACTGGTAAAAAGCTGACCCTAAAGCTTCGGATGCGACTGGGATTGACGCTAGGATGAAGAAGATTGGCGAAGGGTGAAAATTTTCTAAATGGAAGTCGGTGGAAGATAGTTCTTACCTCGATGTAGTTTATCGAATTTAAACGTCTCTACCATCTATGCAAAGGAAAGCCGGTAGGAATTGAGTTATAGGGACCCATCGCCACTACCACAAAATATGAATTCATGTATCAGGATTTCTCAGAATTCTATTACTATGGGAATGATGTAATTAATTTATATATGGTTTCTCGGGCTATGCACCGACTTCTACCAGAACAGCTGTAATACCAGTTACTTTTGTTCAGTGCCTCTTCTTTGTTCCCTTAGTCCTTAATCGGTTTAACTCGTTAACATTTTATTTATTGGCTATAAAGGTTAGCCCATGTCCTTTCTTAAACACTAATCAAATTTCATCAACATCGGTTCAGTTCAGCGTTTAAAGCGTGAAAGGCAACGGACAGATAGACAGGGTTCCTTTTACATTTATAATGTTAGCACAGTCTAACAACTTTCATACAGAGTTTCAGACGCTTAGCGGTACTGAACGCGGCTGCTACGCAGGATGTGCGTGTTCGATTCCCGCTCAGTGCAAATATTTGTATGCATGAATATGGATATTTGCATTGGTCTGGTCGTGCCTCGGAAATCACGTTAAGCCGTCGGTCTCAGTTGCCATACGAACAGCTATTGTATGGCAGTCGTTACGGGTAGTTGAAGCCCTCAAAAGTCCAACAACTGGTCCAGATGCAATTCTTCGATATCGCCTGTGTGGGTTGTGGAGGTCAGATGGTAGTCGACTCACGGGAAATTTCAAAGGTTCAGCCAAATTCGCAGTTAGACTGGTAAAAGCGGATCCTCGCCTTGAAGGTAAAAAGCTTCGGATGCGACTGCGATTAATGCTTGCTAGGATGAAGAAGAAGACTCAGGATATTAAATGAAATTGTGAAAATTCGAAACATTTTTTAGGAATCGAAATGATAGCTCTTATATATTCTATTGTGCACGAAACTATACCTTGTTTAAAAATGCGTGATCGCCATCTAGTTGTATTTTTGTAACTAAATAATAAAATCTCAAATTTTAATTTTTTGATTAAATACAAATCTGTATACACAATTGTGTATGTAAAAATAAAGTCTATTTATTTACATAGTTGCTTATATATGATAAGCTATAAAAAATATACCACAAAAATAATCTCACGTAAAAAAGCAACATTATTGCTCACATCTCTGGTTCTACTCAACCGATTGTGATCAAACAAACGTAAGATTTTAAGTTGGAGCAAGCCCTTTCTAACAAAAAAAAACCGCATCGAAATCCGTTCAGTAGTTTTTGCGTCCATCGCGAACAAACAGACAAACAGACAAGATTTCCAAAAAAAATATTTTCGTGTTCAGTATCGTTAATATAACATACTCCAAGTATTTTTTTTTTAAATATCTCCAATGTACAGACACGACTACTTTACAATTATATAATAGTATAGATAGATAGATAGATAGATAGATAGATATTATACAGCTGAAGCTGAGTTTGTTTGTTTATTTGAATGCGTACTGGTTCGATTAGAAAAATTCTTTCCGTGTTGAATAGTCCGTTCATCAACGAAGGTTATAGGCTGATACTATACTATACTATCACGCTATGAAACCAATGGAGCAGAGCAGTGATCATTAATGACAATAAATCCAGTTGATTTCCATTCATTATTTGAAGACTAAAAATTATGAACTCAGAGGGCAGATACTTGATACAGTGATGGATCAAAGCTTTGTAACGGACGTAAAGGAGGGAGAATAGAGTACAGAGGTATAAAGGCGAGTAGAGAGTCCAATAGACAGTCGAGTAGAGTGTCAAGAGTACGTTTGAGCGTTCAATGCGTCAAACGTGACTAATTAAACCCTCGACTCAGCGCCAAAATTTAAAACACTACGCGTTAAGGCTGGTGAATTGGATAATAATGAACAAATGCGATACAGGTTGAAAGTAACGTAAAATGTAACATTCTGGCAACGATGCAATTACTCTTTGGTAACTTGAATCGATTATTCTAACAACCGATTTGAGATACTACAACTACCATATTACACGTATTAAAATATTTCAACTATAGAATAATTCCTATTAAAACGTTATCTAGGTATACTTTACATCCAGTATTTAAATTCTGGAAACTGTATTGTATCGAAAGGACTTTTGGAAAATTTTGAAGAAAATAAAACGTAATGCTGAACTTTGCACTAAGGCGAGTATAATTCAAGTGAGCTTTTTGAGTTATTAACATCATCAGTGCCTAAAATAATTCAAAATAAAAGTGTTGATGAATGTTTGCTCTTCACTTCCATCAAGGCGCTCCTTATGATGATGACGCTTGAATATCATTCGATTTTTACTTCAGTAAAAAAATAATTCAAAACTTTAATTATGAACTATTCAACGGACGTATTTGACACATAAAATCGTTTTATATGACATATTCATGTTCAATATGACACTTTTTTAAATATATTTTCATCTTAATTTACCACTAGCTTTTGCCCGTAGCTCCACCCGCGTGGAAGTCGGTTATCGTGACCAAACAAAGCCTATGACCTTTCTCAAGGTCTAATCTACTGCTATATCAAATTTCATAAAAATCGGATCAGTGGTCACACACACATTTTATTCGGATTATTTCGGAAAAGTCCGTTCTTTTTATTTTAACAATATAATTGATGGGTTTTACCATTTACACGTTTTATGAATGAAGAATTACATACCGATAAAGTGGGATGAATATAGAACTCAACTTCTATCCACCTCATTTTATCACACTGATTGGGTAATCGTAAATCAGATACATTACTTCCATACAATAAGTCTCATAACAGTAAAAGCTGCAAGCAGAAATATTCCTCCCGCCCACGAACCTGCGAGGCAACACATTGGAGGGGTTGATATTTACTCGCCTAGTAAATAAAAGACGATTTTTAACATTCTTCTGTTTATCTGTCGTGTGTTATCGTATAATGCTAGCCATGGCCCTCAAGGAGTGAATGGAAAACCACCCCTTGAGGGGAGATAAATTGCATTATGTCCTATTAAGTGAAAATATGGACATATCGACACCATTCGAGCGCCAGTAGCAGTTGCGCCTAAAGCTTGCAATTCTTAGAATTTAGAGACTGCTTCTTTTCCTTCAATCGTGTTTACGTGCCTATATATTTTTATTCAATTGCATACCGATACAATTGGACCAAGTGTTCTCCGTCGTGGCTGTCAAACGCCTTACCGCCGGACCTATTGTATCCGGTATCCAATCATTTGACAAAAAACGAATGACAAATCTTCATTTGACAAACACCGTATGACAAAATTATTGTTAATAAACTTATCATTTTACAAACTATTGTATAATAAACTACTCATTAGACAAAATATTTATTTGGAAAACTTTCATCATGGCTTAACATCGTTTCACAAATTGATTAAATTTTTAAACATTTTATTTGACAAAACAACTTTTACCCTTTAATTCAATTATTGTCTTGAATAGTTAAAACTTAGTGACAGAAATTAATCTCTGCCAATCCGACTTCAGGTGGTCTTAATTGTCCTATCCCTAGAGTGTTATTTAAGCCCGCGCAGGCGCGGAGGGGTGAGGCGGTCCACGAGCTGAGGAGCAGGTGGTATAAAGCCGCTGTAAAGCCGAAGCTGCGGTGGTGGACGTTACAGACATCTGCGACGACAAGCTCGTGTGGGCCGCCGGGGCCCCGCAGCGCCGGAACAGTGACCAAAACGCTGTTTGTTACATGCTACTTGCCTACAGTATGCTACAAACGTGATTTAGGCTTGCTTGTTAGACTGTTTGTTAACGGACTTTATTTGTCAAATAAAGTTTTATTTGTCAAATTTATTTGTAAAATAAAATTTTTACAATTGAAATATTTTCTAAGTAATACATTTGCAAAACCTTTATTTATCAAATGATTCTTTTTAAAGTAATATGTTTGCGAAATGAAGTTTGTCAAATGATTCGTTTTTTAAACGTTGTTTGTAAAATGAGCGTTTATCATACGTTTTTTGTCCAACAATAGTAAACCATGGTATCCACCGTATAGGTAAAAGTGTCTATGTGTGAGTATAAAACGATTCATAGAGTTGCCTCCCAACGTACGATTTGCACTTAAATAGAAAACATTAGATCCAATTCAAACGACACGTTATTTCTCTTAACAGTAACAATTCAGGAACAACACTTCAGTCTCCACTATTTCTACTTTGCATACATCTAATACGAACCTTACAACATAAACATTAAGGTTTATAGTCCATTGAGTGGCTGTCATAGTGTCATAAACTGTTACAGTGAGCCCAGAATGCCTTGAGTCCGGCCCACTTAGTGTAAATCGCACACAATTTAGGTAAAAAGGTTTCGTCTTTGTTTTTACAGAGGGATCTTTTAAATTAGGAGAAAGAAAGTTGCTTTTGGAAGCGAACCAGCTAATAAATTGAAATTTACAACCAACTGCGGACGAGTAGTCTGTTGTTAATACATTGGGTGTTATGGGGCCCTACCATGATATTTAGAGCTCAAACCATCCTTATTTGCAAGCCAATACATCTGCTGATGGAGTTCTTTCTGAAAGTTGGAAATTCAAATTACATTCGCTACCAGGAAAAGCGTACTAACCAAATCCACAGGAGGAGAAGGAGCAAAACCTGGGTGTCGAAATGTAAGCCTTAGATGCAACCAAACACCACCATCTAGGAAAACTATCAAAATGACGATGACTTAAAAAAATACAAACACATTATGGTTAATAGGTTCTCATTATATTACTTTCACCTGATGGTCGCTGATGATGTGGTCGACGGTGGAGCACGCTTACCTAGAAGTCACCTTTTCACTTTACTCTTGAAAATTCCAATATTATAGCTTCCCGAAAACTCAGAGTCAGGCAGGGCATTCAACTCCTTAGCATGATAAGCGCGCC
Organism: Eilema caniola; assembly: GCA_949126895.1. Taxonomy (NCBI): domain Eukaryota; kingdom Metazoa; phylum Arthropoda; class Insecta; order Lepidoptera; family Erebidae; genus Eilema; species Eilema caniola. The sequence continues at coordinate 4,088,373 of OX421460.1, read as the reverse complement.
GCGCTGCCAGCATACGGCGGCTCCAGCACGTCACCGACAAATACGTCGTTCGGAGAGAGGGTGCAGTACTCCAAGCAGAGTACAGTTTTTAATCATAACAATTTTTAAAGTTTTTAAATGTAATGTGTTTAATTAATGTGGATCTTTTAATTATTTTTTTGCATTTCAGTTGTATTGAATTAATTTATATTGAATTTTATTGTTTTATTATTCCAACTGTGATATTAATTGCTAAGTTTTAACCATTTTATCAGCATAATAATTGTATTTTTAATTGTATTTTTTCATTTTGCATTTTAATTTTAAGGGTAATTTAATTGTATATTTTAATGTTATTCTAATTGTTTTAATTGTATTATATTGTATTTTTAATTGTATTTTGATTGAATTTTAATTTTGTAACTTTCTATTAATGACTAAGAATGTAATCCACAACTTTATATTTTTAAAATAAATAACGAAACCCCAAAAGGGGAACTGTACAATTATTCCGCAACACACTAGCTTAGTTATCAACGACCTTCATTTTGTGAGGGAGAACCAGAATAGGTCCCAGCTCTCGCGGGCCACCCCACTGCGGGTGGACAGGTAGGCCCACTAGGCACACGACCTACACAAAAAAAAAAAAAAAAACTCCTTAGCAGTGCATATAATGGATGTATCGCTGAGCCGTTTAGTGCGGTGAGTATTGTGTTGATACAAACATTGCCAATAAACTAACTTTTATTTAACGAGTTCGTGAATTTACTATTTTACTTTTAATTTTTTTTTAGTTTATTGATTAGGTAAGAATGGTAACTTTCCACTTATCGTATATACACCTACTAAATCCCAGTATTACTATCTAAATAAGTCTGCGACTAACTAGGGTTACTAAAAACACAAGCCAATGTAATTCCAACTGAAACATTTCTCATTTCAAAATTATATGATCCCACTCGATATTACAGATTTCCATTCCATATCGAATAAAGTCTGAACAAACAGAACTAAATGCATTTCCCAATAGTATCAACTGTGTCGGCCAAGTTTAGACAGTTGAAAACGTTCTCAATGCCCTGATAAGTCTACAAACAGCCCTCAGCACTTTATCTTTACTATTGAAAACTATGGTATTGACGGTTGGAAATACAAAGTGCCTGCATTCTAAAACCGTTTTGAAAATAAAATATTTTTTGTAATGTTTACATCAAGTTTCAATATGTGTGCGTAAAAATGGGAGGCACTCCGATCGATATCAAGCCCTGGCTTAAATACCTGGGGCTCGTGCTCGGCGGTCGATGGGACTTTGGAGAAAATATTCGGGCCGAGAAATCCCGGCTCCACAGGGACATGGTGGCCGAGTGGGAGTGACGACTTGAGCAACCACGCGCAGGGCACGCTGTGATTACGGCGTTGGGAACCATCATGGGAGAGTGGCTAGGGAAGCCAGACGGTAGCCTCTCGGCCCGTCCGACGCAGATCATTACCAGACATGGTAGCTTCGGGCGGTATCTGGATCTGATGGGCATAGAGCCAACGCCCGAGTACCATCACTGCGACGCGAGCGGGACACCGAGTGTCTGGTTTGGGAGACGCCAAGGCGGGAGCTTGTGGCGGCCGTGGGGGCGATGGACCACTGCACGGATGCGTGGGCAGTCCTTCTGCGAGCAAGTCATGGTCGTGAAGGAGACAGCAGAGTGGGCGCGGTGCGATGAGTGAGACAGACTTGCGGACATCGCTGCCCGTGTTCTTAGGTGACTCGGGCGTCGGTGGGCGCAGAACGACCTCCGCCCCTCATCAGAGCGGGCCTAAGGGTGACGGGCGGGTCCCGCAATGCGCACCTCCCCATACCGGGGGCGAGTCGGGGACTGCGTGGTCCCCCCTCCCGAGGTGGGCCAGACGAAGAGGGATGGCCCTGCGTCAGCCGGGATGCGAAGGATATGTCGTCTGACAATCTCTCCTTCGGCCTAGCACAACGACCCATAGAGACGGTGTGCGGTTTAGTCGGTTTGAGTCCGACATAACCTCCCCCTCCGGCTCCGGAGGTACCGGGGTAGCGGTGGGGAATCCCCGCACTTAGAAAAAAAATTGCGTATAATATTTGACGTGTCAAGTTGATAAAATACTAAATGACATGAATTTTAAGTTTCTCCACGTGTACACGTGTGTCCAGTCTCTCGTGTGCAGTCTCTCATGTGCAGTCTCTCGTGTGCAGTTTCTCGTGTGCAGTCTCTCGTATGCAGTTTCTCGTGTGCAGTCTCTCGTGTGCAGTCTCTCGTGTGCAGTCTCTAATGTGCAATCTTTCATGTGCAGTGTCATGTGATCAGTTTCACATGACCAGTCTCTCCTGTGCAGTCTCTCGTGTACAGTTTCTCGTGTCCAGTTTCTCATGTATAGTCTTTCGTGTGCAGTCTCTTATATGTAGCCTCCCGCTTCTGGCTTTACCTTATCCTATATCCAGGTACCTGTAATAATTGTACCTGCAAACCGGTACCTCCGCTGATTGATGGAAGAGTCTCTTATCGATTTAAATAGAAAAAATTGAATCTCTCTAAGCGGTGTTAGAACCCGCGATCTTTGCGTTACAGGGCATTTGATTTGAATATTTAGCGTGAAAAATGCTTAAAATAATTATTCAAAAAGAGACTCTTATGTAAGCTTTCTTCTTGGGGTTGGGAGATCAGAGGACAGTCGCTCCTATAAAGCCATAATAAATCAACAAAGGAGAAATCAGTGAGCGCACCCTGGGTTCCACTCACTAATTTCTCCTTTGTTGAGAATGTGCTTTTGATGCGACAGGAACGAATGAAGAAAACTAGGTTTTTTTTAATGTTTCCACCTCATATTCACTTCGCCTGTCAGTAAACTAAAGAGGAAGTCTCAGGAATGTGTTACCATTACAGATATAAATAATGGTACAAACGTGACCCTCAGCATAACGGCCTAATTAGATGCTTTTAAGAACTTGACATAATAGCCTGTTTAATGTATAGATAGTATAATTTATAAAGTTACTAAGTTAAATTCATGCATTTTAAAAGCCCAAATAGTGAGTTAGCCAATAATCTAAAGTTTAGCTTTCAATGTCAAAGCAAATAAAATATAGGTTTTAGTAATATAGGCATTGTTCCAATCTCCTGCATACCATTAAGAGCCAAATTACGTAATATCACAATAGGTACTTCGGTTACGAAACAATCAAAATGGTTGCAGTGTTCGTCCAAAATAGCGAACCAATAATTTTCAATTTACACAATGGAGCTTGCAAAGACACTTTGTCAATGGAAGTAACCTGTAAACAACGATGTAATACAAAAAATTATTGCTTGGGCATTTTAACTGGGTGATGACTATTGGAGCTGCCTGTTACCCTGAAAGGGGACACTTTTATCCGCATTTAGCCCCCTCTTTTGAGAAACGCAGAAGCTTACTATGGCTCACAGGCTTCACGGAGCGACCTCACTGGGCCGGGGATTAGAGATCGTTGAGGGGCCACGGTCTCACAACCAGTGTTACGTGGGTGGTCGTTTCTTAAGCAAAAACACCTCCTGTACAGGCTTTGTCGGTGTCAAGGACAGCGCCTGTTACACTGATAAAAGCAGGATGACGGTGCGATGCCCCTCCCCCCTTTGTAGAGGCAAGATGGGGACACAGTGGTTTCCAGGCCCACACCCGAAACTAGTTAGCCCTGGGCCAACCGGGGAGGCGAGGGATATCGAAGTCAAAGCTAAAGTCTAAGTCAAAATAGTTTTTTCCTATATAGACCATTTAAACGGCACTTACAAAACGTCAACTTTAAAAATAAATAATTTTAGACTATAATAGCAAAAAGTCTTTAGGCAATCTCACACTTTTAATGTTTTCTACGTGATCTAAGTACGTGATTATCTAAGTATCTCTTTCTCTATTATGGTCACTACAAAACCTACCAAATATAAATAAAGCTATGTTACAGAAAGTTTTATTATACAACGCCCATCCGATCCAAGCTAATCACACTTTATACAACATTATACATAAAAGCACCCATAATTATGCAATTGAGCATATTCATGGAAATTTTCATAGCTCGTCGAATTCGCAGAACTCATTGCTATATACCTAGGTTGCTTCATGGGCTTCTCATATGAAACTGTTTAGAATAAACAGAGCCCAAAGACTTTTAAACTGAAATCTGATATAACATCAACGATATTTTTCCTTGCGTTTGTTAGTCTCAGTCTGACATCTGAATGCAAATGAAAAAATGCAAAAGGGGAAAGAGCCGTGCGACCCATGTGACTCGCAGCCATGGTACTGCCACAGGTCGCGTCCCACATCAAGCACCTACCCCTCTTCCGAAGCACGAGAGTTAACGCATTCGGTCTATTACCATCTGATCTGAACTGAGCTCTCTGGCTCGAGAGCGCAAGGTACATCAACCGAAACCATGGCCCTTCGCAGCAGGTCATTAAGGGCATGGTGACGGGGGAACCTACCTGCAGCACGACGACAACTCAATGCGTGATGGCCGTCAGCCTCCACCAAAGAACCACAGGTGCACTTATGTGGTGCAGCCCAAGCGAAGAGCTACCGCTATACGCAAAGAGTCATCGTCAACTAAAATGCCCAGGTGAGGCGACGACAGTGTTTGCAACCATGCCCAGCCTCCAGCTGTGACACAGCGAGCAGTCTCGCCCGATCCGATCCAGTTGCACCTACCAAACGCTGCTCATGGGCCAGCCTGACTCCCACCTCGTCCCAAGACTTCTGGATACGAGGAGCGGACGGGAGCTGCCAATGTCCGCCGGTAACCCTGGGGTTATCCTTTCGAGGGCTTACCCGGGATGCCCGGCAATGGACACTTGGGAAGGACACCGTGTGGTTTTAGTCGGTCCAATTCCGACACGCCCACCCCATCGTAGGCACCGATCGGGTGAAGCCCGTGGGGGTTTGCACATGTTAAAAAAAAAAGCCCGACGCTGTCAGAGTGAAGTATTACAGCGAAAAGGCCCGTAACTGCATGCATCGACGCTAGGAAAGCCGGTATGCCAACATCCTGTGCGCGCCGTATCCCAAGGCCCACACATTTGATTGGCTGAGAAGCCAACTCCCATTGGGGCTCAGTGAAGGAAACATTGAGGACAGACTCCACGAGTGACTGCAGAGTATCGTCAAAGGACGAGATTTCCGCCGCGCATATCCAAGTAGGGGTTGTTCTCAGCAGTTATTGTAAAATAACTTAGAGAAAAATAACTGGATTTACATATTTACTGTTCTATTAGAAGTCAGTGCCTAGCCCGAGAGGACATATTTCAATTGATTCTAGCACAGTAGTTTAGGCACAAACAAAGTTGGCACCTACTTCTCAGAACACTGAACAGAACAGTAAATATGTAGATCCAGTTATTTTTCCCTAAAATATTTTATGCTTTTCAGTTTTTAAGTCGGTTTTTTTAAACGTCGTTTATTTTAATTTTTTGCTCTTCTGTATTTGTAATAGGTTGTTCTTATAAAAAGAAAAAAAAACGTTAAAAATTGCCAATAAAATTTTAAGAATTTGTGCCGATCTACATCCCCCTCGGGGTCACCACTGTTCCTTATTTGGTGTTGAGTATTGGAATAAAAGAGGTGTTATGATGCGACCATTTATTACGAATGCCACAACAATACTGGTTACATTTTCGTATTATAGGTATAGAATACATAGATCGGCACAAATTCTACTAATTTCTCAAGGATATCATCATCATATCCTGATAAGAATAATTTTGCAAATCGGTCCAGGCGTCTTTGAGTAATTAGTGAATATTTTTATTTTTATGTGTAAAAATAAAATTATTCCGACGAATTGAGAACCTCCTCCTTTTTTAAAGTCGGTTAACGGTCTAACGGTCTTGGTCGCATTTAAAGACTAACTTTGAAGCCCCAATACCCCTTTTCAATTTTTTTCCTTAGCCCCTAATTCCTTAGAGCTCACGCGCCCCTAATGTCCCGATTCCTTGAAGCTCACGCGTGGACTTACAGTCTACAGTCTAGCATTTGATTCGTCGGGAACAAGAGTAAGTTTGGCTAAAATTTAATACCTAAAATCTTTGGTTATAACGACTTATCTGATGTGATTTCAGCAGCCATGATAATGTAGTCTACATTTCAATGCCATGCAGTTTTAGTTCAATTGAGAATTCACTTATACCGTCAAAGTGTTCTGTTTATATTCATATTCGGGGATGGTTCTCGCTAGTGGTTCAACCAACAACAAAGTACCTAATGTTTATTCACTTCAAAACAACTATTCACTACACGTATCACGTTCCACTTTTCATAGTTACCTTACAGCGTTAAACGGCACCATAAGCCCTAGGTGCTGATAAACGATCAGTATGAGGTGAATTCTTAGTTTCTAGTTCTACTGTCATTAGAAAATGTACTTTAATACGAAGTAAGAAGGTTGATTTGAAGGAGAAATAATAGTGTAAGTGTATGTTTTTGCAAAAAAAAAAATGATTTTGGAATAGATGAAGTATTTTTTGGATGAATAAGCTTAGTCATTTGTTTGGTCTTCATCATTTTTATCATTCTTATAGCAGACGATGTGAAACCTCTCAGCCTCAGGAGGGACTTTGCCTCACTGTGTGTGTTCTACCGCCTATACAATGGTTTGTGCTCAGATGAATTGTTTGACATGATGCCGACAGCGACATTCTATAATCGCACCGCTCGCTCGCCGTAGACAGGGAATTCATCCTCACACATTGCGACCAGAAATGGTCCGAACCATGTGGTATAAAAGGAAGCTCAAGCTCAAGCTGTGGAATGAACTCCCTGCTGTGGTTTTCCCAAGCGACTACAATATGGGGTTCAACAAGAAGCATTAGGTTTCTTTAGGGTTGGCTACGCAAGTGTAACGCCCCCGTGACTACTAAATCTCAAAACGATCTTAAAACCAAGGTACTAAGGCCCATATTCTAAAATGTCAGTCAGCTGAATCTGGATTCGAATTAAAAAACCTGCCAAATTTGATAATATGTGTATACAATCTTTCCCCAGATAAATCTAGGTTCAGCTGAGTGGCATTTTAGAATACGGGCCTAGGTGTGTAGACAGTAAAAGCGCCCTGCAACATATACCTCGATGTGCCATGTACATTTGGAATTATTTTTTTTGGCACATTTGGAATTTAGAAAATCGGAATATTGAAATTCGGAATTAAATACTTCGGAATTTTTGGGTATTCCCGTACCAAATATCAAAACAATCAGTCAACAGAAAGGAGTAAAACCAAGGCATTAAAATTATTTGGACTACTCTGTTCAAGATCAATATCAATCTGATGCTGACTGTACGTCGACCGAGAGTGCCAGCCGTCTGACCTCAGGGTTGTGACCCTGAGAAGAAAGCCTGCGCCAGAGCTTCGTCCATTGTTAAACAGGTGTACTAACGCAATCAAAGAATCATAGAATCAATTTCGTTTATTCAGTTTAGGCACATCAAGAGCAAATATGAACATCAAAATTTTATAATTAGGTAGAAATAATAAAAATAATATTTAAAAAAGTAAACAAATCATTTGAAAATGATTCTTTCGCTGGTTCGGTAAGTTGGTTCTACTGAGAAGATACCAGCAAGAAGCTCAGTGAAAAAGATTTTCCTTTTTTTCTTAAATCTTCTTCTACTTTTTAATCGCCATTTTTCATTAAATACTTTTTCACTTCTATTTTATACTTATTTAGTGGCATATCAACCAGAGGCTGGTTTGAGGGCCTTGTAGATAAACCTTCTCAAATTCTCTACATCATTGTATAATTCGAATAACTGTAATTCTGATAATTTGCGTCGCAAATCTGAAATTTCGGTATATAGGCGAACATTGGCCGCCCAGTAATTCTGTGCACAATTGCTAAAATTTTGTCGTTAGCTTTGTATTGAATTGGTGATTTATTTTGACATACTCTATTGTCGTGGTAAACCCCTAATTAGGTTGACATTTTGGAATGAATTTGAAATTATTGGTGGTTATTGATTGTTTCTTTTAGTATCGTGAAGAAGGCAGCTCGACTGACAAATTGTGTTCTTCTGTGTTCCGGTATCCGAGAACACCTTGACACTGAGAGAACACAATTCGCTACGACCTCCAAGTCTGGACCCATATGCACGTCTTCGACCTCAAAAATTAAATCCACTTGACTGATTGAAGTAGTTACTTTTTATTGACAGAAGGTTGGTTAGGGTTGCTTATGCCGCTTTTTCGAACTTTATTTGTTTTTTTGTTTGTTTCTATGTCCACTCACACGTTTTCGAGTAAAGTGGCGAACGCGTTGTCCAAGACGCCCTTCCAACGCGTTGACTAGCCCAGCCACACATCAAGTGTTTCCAACGCGTTCGCCACTGTGTTTGCCAACGTTTAGAGAGGATATCTCAGACATCTCATAGAGTTTTGAATTATATAACAAATAAATAGACTAACAATGTGTACCTACATAATATCTCACAGAATTACAAGGCGGTGTAATATATGAAGACTTGTTCTAACGTGAAATACTTTTGTGTGAGATTAAAAATACTTATAATAATTGTATACAAATGAAATGTAATGAAAAACTTCGTGTAAAAAGTTATGTACCTCATGTGGATAGAAATATACGAGAGAAAAACTTCATAACGTAAGTAACTAACAATGATATTTTTCTGGGTACACCTTGAATGAAACTTTGATGAATTTTGTAAAACTTTCCCGGCGCTAAATTGATTCTAAATCTCCTTCCCCGAAACTTGAATGAGATAGGAAACAAAACAGATGAGTTAAAACTACAGAGCAAAGGAACTATGAGACGAAAAAAAGCTACGCTTAAAAGAACTGACTTCAAAAACGCAAAGGTATAAAATAATTTAGAGAAAAATAACTGAATGTACAGATTTACTGTTCTGTTAGAAGTCGGTGCCTAGCTTTAGAGGTCATATTTCAATTGTTTCCAGTATAGAAGTTCAGGCACCACAAACAAAGTTGGCACCGACTTCTAACAGATCAGTAAATCTATACATTCAATTATTTTTCTCTAAGTTATTTTATACTTTTGCGTTTTTGAAGTCAGTTTTTTTAAACGTAGCTTCTTTTTACTTTTCAGTGTTTCCTCCAATTAGTGATTTAATATAGTCCAGCACGCATTCGACCATAGTTTTTGAGTTTTGTTTCATAAAATTAACATAATGCTCTTAATAACATAAACGAGACATTCATGCTATATATAATTAGGGAGTCCTGTTGTCTACCTCCATAGTTCCAGGCTTGGTAATTCCAGTACGTCCTTGACCATCATAATGCAGCTTACCTTGTTACAAGATGGTCCTAAGACTAGCTTAAAAGCAATCATTGCCCATTTTATTATTTCCTATTTTGAGAAGTTCTCTGTGTGTCTTCGGAGTCCAAGGTCCAGTACCAATGAAATTTATACTTATATGGGACTACCTGGGAGATATACTTAACCCAAAGTTTGAATTAAAAAAATACAAAAATGTTCATCAAATGAAAACTACTGGAACAAAGTATATAAAAAATTTATGGGACCAAATGGCAACAATTCCACAACGAACTAAAAAAAAACACGTAAATCAGTTAATAAATCTCAGAGTAGGTACATACATAAAAAGAAAAGGGTGTACTCCCACCTTAAAGACCGGCAAAGCACCTACAACCCTTCTGGTGTTTCAGGTGTCCATGGGCGGTGGTGATCGCTTACCATCAGGTGATCCGTCGGCTCGTTTGCCTCCTATGTCATAAAAAAATACCGATCGAATTGAGAACCTCCTCCTTTTTGGAAGTCGGTTAAAAATGTATCCACATGTATCCCGACTCCAACAAGAAAGCGCCTATTTTCGTCAAGTCACTTTGTCATGGACTTTAATACATGTTAACTGTGTGAACAGCTCTTTCCCTGAGTCGCCTTCTACGACATGGTGTAGTGAAATATAAGGGAACATTTTATTTACCAGACTACTGACTTAATTAATGAGTATAATCTATTTCAAGCGTTTCGTATAACATACATGTTATATTATATTAAAAATTTCGTGTCACGATGTATCAAAGTCAAAGTCAAAAATCATTTATGCTGCAAAGACCATTAAAACGGTACTTACAAAACGTCAAGTAAAAAAAATCTAGACTAGTTTAGCAAATGGACCACCGCACAGTGGTCCATGTTCCTAAGAAAGGCGGTCATAGAGGTTGTATGTCGGATTAAAAATGAAATATTAACTTTTTTATCTAAGAAATGATTGTTTTAAGGTTTTAATGATAATAACAAGAAAAACAATAGATATATTTTTTTAAAGGTAGATGTATATTCTCAAAAAAAAGGATCCATCTATACTAATAAATAATTGGTAACAATAAAATAAGTTTTATTTATAAATTATTTCTGAAAATAGCTTAATTTACATATAAATAATAAAATTTACCAGATAATAGAAAACTGAACATAGGATTTATATAAAACATCGTCTTTTTACATAATAGGAAAACATTATAATTCACAATATTTACAGGTTGCTTTTATGCCAATATAGTTTAAGTACCTAATAAATCCAACACTTCTTTTTCTAATACAGACTTCTTCTTACAAGGTAACTTTCTTATGCTAGAAATAAGTGGGTCTGAATTAAGAAGAAGTCTGTTCAAAAGATCCATATTAGTTACTTCTCGGGAATGTTTCCTAGTGTTATCGCGTCTAAATAGTTTAACTAATTCATTACAAGATTCGGCGGCCTCTTCAGATAATTCACCGATAGACAATATAGCATTATCAATCACCTCTGAACCGTGCATTAAAACTTTATGTATAGATGAAGGCAAATTATACCAAGGATATTCCTCAACAAGCATTTTGGCAGTATCGAAAGCATAACTTTTAAATTTTTCTGAATTTATTTTATACCCTGATGATAGACTCTGCAGAAGGTGACTACATCTGTCTATTAGATCTTTTTTAATACCTGTTATTTCGGCAGAAATTTCTGAGTTATGGAAAAATTTACGTGCAGTATTTCCATCATTGGATGTGCCACTTCCTCCACTTCGGGGTTTATCAACAATCAAGCCTAATTTTTCCCTAAACTGCTGCTGAATTAACCCTTTTCTCTGTGCGAGAGACGCTTTATCCCCGGACGAACGAGCTTGCCATCTTTTAAAATTAATTCGATAAGAAACGTAAATGAAATATTCAAAAAATCTTATGTATGAATGAAGCGGAGATAAGCCGAACTCAAATTTACTAGCGTCAGGTACCTTATTTAAACATTTATTTAAGTCATTCATCTCTTTCGGTGTTGCACCACAAATGTAACACCTACTCGTAGATAAATCGCTAAGAGCAGAACACACTTTACCATTGTGACGGTACGTCGTCTAACCAAAGCTGAGTAAAATTCGTTTTTGCGTAATTGATTTAAATATTAAGTCAAAAGTGCCAGCCCCCGCCCTATGGCGGGAGATATGAGTGCTCCGCCAGCCGCACAGATATTGTGGAATTCATCCAGAGACAACAGTTCCCCCACTGACCAGTCAGCCATTTTAAAATTAAAGCAATGTGACCGCGGATAAAGAATACTCTAAATAGATGCATTTCAAACGGATACGCTGATGTCAGTTACTTGCTTCACATATATTCAATCGCACGTTTAAATTCGGTTTACAAGCTACCATACTTCATCGACACGATTCCGTACCGTAGGACTTTCAATTCCCAATCTTCCGCCTGACATATCTGGTTACACCGACCTCTGTGCTTAAGAGCCTGCACTTCGACGCTAGGTCTCTTGTGGGAATCGAACCTCACCCGGCCTAGTTATCCCAGACGGCTGTATTTGCATTATACGACAGCAGGTCACGGTCTCGGTACGACAACTTGCTCCTAACCCATACGCGCGGTGCTCATCGTACGCCATCATCATGCAATGCCGCCATCGCTAATAGATTGCAGGGGAGATGAGCATCAACGACTCAAGGCTATCCTGTTGAAGGTATCCTCGGTCTCTGCTCAAGTCTCTGGTCTACCGAACTGACTCATTACATGTGACACGCTTTCAGACATCCCATTTACGGTACCACGCAACCAATCATCAGCGAACACGCGACATAACATATCATGAGATTAATCATTAAATTAATACGGTTATACCTAGATTAAATTACTCAGCCCGGGGTAAAGATACATATGAAATATACAAATAACACCAACTGTGTGATTATAACCATATCAAATTGATAGTATGAAATCAACTCACCGCTTCCGTAGAGTCTCAATAGAGCCATGCTATAACTTACTCAAAGTCTCCCACGCCTAAACACCACAACACGTCAGCTCACCAAACCGCCCTCAACTCGCGCCTCCAACCGACTGTCTCGAAACTACGCTCTCTCCAACCTCATAAAAAATCTCTCCAAGACGCTCCCAAGCCCAGTCTTCACAAAACCTGCACGTGTTCTGCCGGATCTCTCTCATAAAAACCAACGTCCTAATAGTTTCTTTAAAGTATCACAAAAACAACGAACATCGCCTCAGGAGCCAACACAAAAGGTCCTGCTTTATCTGATTTATGTAGGGTCAAGTAACAACGATGCGAGCCAGATGCCTGCAAGTGGACGCCCGCTCTTAAATATCAAAATACCAACGTATTGAAGATGTAAATTTTAGGGCTTATTAATTTCCCATTGTTGAGTAACTTGTGTACCATCACACCATCAACCATAGTAAATTGTAAAGTGTGTGAGATTTTAATTTCGCGATCATTGATAACAACTATAGTGGGCACTAATTCATCGATTTGACTTTTGAAATAATTTTGTTCTTGTAAAGAAACTTCCTTTGATTCCTTAATAAATTGGAAACGAATTGGTCGGCACCACCTAGTAGAGGTAGGGCGTGGATTTTTCCAAATAATTGATTCATCAGAGGTGTTTGATTTACAAATAAGTTGTAGTGGTACATAAGAAGTTACAAATAAACTCGAGTCATCGTTTGCTGAATCTGAAAATTTCTGCTTGTATTCACTATGGCCTGTGCTGCCATCGAAACCCCATTTACCAATTAAAACAAATTCGCTTTCAGATACGGGAAGACTATCTAAAACAGGCTTTTGAGATTCAACAATTCGACTTGATGTATGATCTAACAACGATTGCAAATTAATCTCAGCAGATGATTCCGTTACGCGAATATTAGTTGGGTAGCAACGTTTTTTGGCTTCCAACACTCTTTGATAACATGGAAAAGCATTTGGTATTTTAGAATTAATCAAGTTTTTTAATAAAATGTATTGATGTAGTTTAGCTTCAGTAATAAATGAAACGATTTCATCAGAGTTGAATTTTAAGAAACTGTCGGCTGATTGATTGGAATCACTAAGTAAAGTATTTATAGCAGAATCGTGTTCTGGCTTCCTGTGCTGCATCCTGCTTGTAGATTGAAGATATTCGCTTGTCTCGTCGTAGTTTTCATGTAGTTCTCCGTCAGAGCTCCCAAGAATGCAGACTTCGATCTCATTTAACCAGTCACAGTATTTGGCAATCAGCTTAGCTGTTGACCTCCCCAGTTTCTTCCAATATGCAGCAAACCGTTTACAGAGATTACAAATTAAATCTCTTAAGTAATCGGTCTTGATATTTTCAGTGTCCGGTAAAGAATTTGCTAGCATTCCAAACAGTTCACGAGATCTATCTGCCGCATTTTCTTTACTTGTCGCATTCAACCACGTGTCTAGGACAAGCATTCGAGAAAAAGAACACTTGATGATGGATCCTACAGAATAAAAGAAATGAAAATTATAAGGTATCAAATTTACCTATATACGACTTTGTATTTGTCATGACCTATAAGCAATCCTCGGCGCACTTTGGCGCACCTAGATGTTACAGATTCTAAAACTAGACAAACAAGAGATTATTTTGATATATGTTTCATCTTTGGGGATTCGTTCCTTCCTAAGTAAAAGTCTAATTAAATATGGCAAAACGGTAAGACTCAAAGAAATCGGAAGTCTTTCTTGATGGTGCTGATAACAGATAACGACACGGTTAAAGTAAACACAATAGGATTAAAAATGTCGTACTTACCTTCTATTTGAATATCCATGGCACAAAATTATCACAGACAATCAATTTCCGAGAAAACAACACTTAAAACAATAGAAATTTTGCCGACAAAGACAACGCTAATTGGCACTATTGGAATGTTATCACTTCGGTTGCACAAAATGAAATGATCCTTTCATGTTATTGTAATTTTTTTTATATCTGGGGGTAGAAGGGTTATTTGTCTACCCTGTAGTGATAAATGACGTCATAATTCAACCATCGACATTTCAGCCCTATGACCTATGGATGGACCACTGTGCACCGGTTCGAAACGCGGCCCCGACCTGAGAAGACTCCGGCAAGAAACTCAGCGGGCTCATATGTTCGCGATAAACTCCGAAAGTACTGAACTGAACGGATTTGGATAAAATTTTGTAACCATGTATAATGGTCCAACTTTAAAGATAGGATAGCTAACATCTCAATTTATAGACGCAATCAGAATTTCACGCAGGCGTAGCCGCGGGCAACAGCTTTTAGAAATATTTAAATAAAAAGATACTTTGATACTGCTCTTAAACGATAGGTATCTATAAAATTGCCATCTGGAAAAAGACATGAAAGGAATTTATACACGTAAGTATCTCATTGTATTGTTGCTATGGTAACCTTTATGAACATGAAAAAGCTTCCTTTTTATAGGTAAATTGAAGGGTATCAATAATTGGGTACAAGTACAGAGATACTCGTGTATTTGATGGCTCTATTATTATTTTAATTTTTTTAACTTTAAATTAAATCATCAGATCACATCATCAGATAGGTGACGGTACCTAAGTATCCTATATTATATATTTTTCCAAACTCATTCACATTCTGACTTTAATTTAATTTTATTATTAGAGCTAATCTAGATATTTAGCATGTATTGTTTGGAGTTTCAGGCTACGAACACTGGATTGAGTATCATTACCATGCAGGGTGCTCAAGGGTTGGTGATGCGCAATACATGACATTTAACCAAATGTCACTTAGCCTAGCCCCACCAACTCCACTCCCACCTGCACGTCGGTGAGCCCTGCACCAACAGATCGGGGGTCCGGGACTCCGACCACTTTCCATCTTGGGTCATAAGTCCGGGATTACCACCAGGAAGTGAGTCAACCTGGTGGTGTGGCGGCTGAAGGGCGCAGTTACACAACAACATAAACACTAACCAATAAACACTAAAATCACACCGAGCACTACTAAACACATAAGCTGACCAGCAGTTCACAACAATCAAGTGTAGGACCACACACAACACGACAAGCCCAACAGCCGACTCCTACGCGAGGCCGTGTCCCCGCTGCGCCGTCCGCGCAGCGAGGGTACGGTTTCTAAAATTCCCTGCGTAGTCGAACGCCGTAGGTATTACTAAGGAGTCCTGGGGGGTTGAGCCAAATGCACCCGGGTCAGATGGTCGCAGGAGGCAACACGCCCTCTTTGGCCCGGTGTTGTACCACAAACGGTGCCCGCGGCCTAGCCAGCTTCGGGTAATACGGAAAACGCATCGGCCGTCATAGGGTGATAGCGGGCGAGGGCTCTGGGCAGACGGGTAAGCAGAGGGCGGCGCACGGAGGACGGGAAAGCGACCCGGTTTTCCCGAACCGGGGATGGCACCCGCCCCTCTTTGTGCCTCACCGTCGCGTCTTGCTCCCTGCTTGCGTAGCAGCTGGCACCTGTAGGACCCCGGACAGTCCATCCGGACAGGAGCCAGTCGGAGCCCTACACCCTGGCGGTAGGCCCTGGCGTTCCTCGGCCATTCTTTTCATATCACCGAGGACGTCCCCACCGTTGCGGGCTCCCTGGAGGGTGGGGCGCCGCTGGGGTAGAGTACACATATCCACAAAAAAATCATGGAACATAGGGACAAGACCGACACACCACAAACACAACACACATCAAGCCCACATTCACTACACATCACACACACAAACACACAGACAGCACACGGGTCAGGATCAAGCAGTGACACAACTCCACTAGTACCTAGTGGCCTGACACCCGCGACACCGGCACCCGGAAGGTTGTTAACAACCTCCTGGCAGCTGGTGACTCGCAAGAAACATCAAAAAAACAGCGCTCTACAGGAAGCGAGCAGCCTCACTCCTAAAGAGCGTAAGAGGGCGAAGATCGAGCGAAAGAGGCAGGCTCGAAAACTTCGCCAAAAACAAAAAAGGGCCAGCGCAAGGAGTGACGACGCTGCCCCCCCCACCCAAGGCGAAACTGGACGCGACAAGCGGTGAGGTTCTGGCTCCCAACACGGGGGTGGGACCAACATCCGTGAGTGCGGAAAGCGTAGCCAAGGAAGGGGGAGTAGTCGCCGCCATGACGGAAGCTGAGCCCAAAGCTGGTACCTCGAGGCAAACCGAACCCGGCGGACTGACATCCAAGGCGAAAGCTGAGGAAAGACGTCAACCGGCGGAGGCAGCCAAGAGGGAAGGCAAAATAACCAGGGCAGAGCGTGTGGTACATGCCGCTGGCGCCACCGCCCCCAGGACACATGAGGCGCCTGGGGGCGGGGACGGCAGGGGCGGGGGTCCCGCAAGCCCAGCCCTACCTAACAAGAGGGGACCAGACGCGGGCCATTCCAAAAGGCCGCAGGGGAGGTCCAGAAGGACGAAACGGAATCGTCTAGACGACACCGTATCCCCGAGAGGTGACACCAAGCGCGTCAAGGTTGTACCCTCACAAGTCAGCGGACCAGGAACGTCGTACGCAGATGCAACCAAAGCGGAGCTGCGTATGGCGATCCGACTGACACCTGCGGGGTCTTTAACCCCGGACCAGGCTAGGCTGGTCGAGAGGCAAATCCTGGACCGTATGGACAACATACTGGTACAGGCTCTCGACCAGAAGACAGTAATCCCCTTCCTCCCTGCCTTCAAAGGCAGGCCACTCTACGGGGACGGAGTCCTCAAACTCTGGTGCGAGGACAAAGAATCCGTGGCGTGGCTAAGGGAAGCAGCGGGATTACTAGAATCCCCTTTACCAGGCACCACACTGGAAGCAGTGAGGGCATGTGACCTGGTAACCAGGACCAAATGCGGGATTCTTCTCGAAAACGAGTTCCCGACCGATGTCCGACTGGTCCAGGCTAGACTCATGGCGCAGAATCGTGGCCTTAGCACTGAGGACTGGATCTTATATGATCTGGATCGTCAGGCTAGGGGCACATTCCTAACGCTAGGGGTCCCAAAGCCGCAACTTGACCAGCTCAAGGAGAAAGGTCGGGCACTACACTACGGGACGGGGCAATGCTACCTCCTCGTCCTCAAGAAAGAAAACCCACGGCCGCCAACGGAGGAGCAAAGCCAGGTCGGGTCTGGCAATGACCAAGAAGCCACTCCAGGAGGTGGTATGGACACGGGTGAAACCGAGGCAGACCCCAACATAACTGCCTCGAAAACAACACCGAGCTCCAACATGGACCAGGGCTATCACATGAGGGACCCTGCCCCTGAGGTAGCTAGCTCGGACGAGGACTTGGTGAGCAGTATCGAGCATCTTCTCTCACCAAAGTCCGATAGCCTATAGAGCCATACAAACTAACCTCCAGCACAAACAAATCGCAACGGCTACCCTTCGAAGAGTGCTGGAGGTTAACCAGGAGACCATCGCCCTAATCCAGGAGCCGTGGATTAGGCGACACACTATATGTGGTCTCAACAACATCGGAGGTAATATATTTTTCAATAACACTGTCCGTAACCCTCGAACATGCATATATTTACCATGTAATTTAAATGCTACCTTACTTGATCAGTTTAGCACAAGAGACTTGACAGCTATAAGACTGGATCCACAAACCACCAGGGACTCTGAGACGACCATAACCACAGTACTAGCATCGGCGTATTTCCCAGGCGAGGAACCCATTCCTCCAAAGGAGCTGGCCGACCTGGTACAACACTGCGAGACAGCTGGTTTAGAACTCATCGTGTCAGCAGATGCAAACGCGCACCACACCCTGTGGGGCAGCGAATCATGTAACAATAGAGGTAAGGACCTTGTATCATATCTTTTTACCACTAATCTAAATATTCTAAACAGGGGAACGAAGCCAACCTTTGTGACCTCATGTCACCAAACCTTAATAGACATAACACTAGCAACGACGGGGGCAATGGAGACGATCACCGACTGGCGAGTCTCCGATGAACCATCCTTCGCTGACCATCGGCGAATATGCTACAACATAACAGCAACTGCGAAACAGATAATTCCGTATAGAAACCCAAGGAAAACCAACATAGAGAGATACACGACCGAGCTGGGAGTACTTCTGTCTAATATAACTATTAAAGATATGCGTCAACACAGGGCAAACATTGACGACAACGTTGACCTATTAACAAAAAGTATAATCACAAGCTACGAGAAGGCATGCGAGCCTATCACGCCTCACCCGAACCGTGACCGCAAGGGGTCCTGGTGGGGCCCGGAGCTAGACAGGCTGAAACATAGGATGAGGAAACTCTTCAACAGGGCCATGAACACTAGGTGCGAACTTGACTGGGTGGAATACAAGCAAGCCCAGAAAGTATACAAAAAACGAATAAGATTCCGCAAGAGCGAGTCCTGGCAAAGATTCTGCTCCAACATAGAAACCTGTAGTGCAGCAAACAGAGTGCGGAAAATTATCACGAACAGCGTGACTAGAACAATAGGATCACTGAAGAGGAGTGACAACACCTATACCAACACTGATAAAGAAACCTGTGAAGTCCTACTGGAAGCCCACTTTCCAGGGTGCACCCTGACAGATGACACCGCCTGGGAAGACAACACAGGCGAGACCACAACAGAACAAGACTGGAACACAGCCCACAAAATCATATCAAATGATAAGACTAGATGGACCATAGCCAGTTTTTTACCTTATAAAGCAGCTGGCCTTGATGGAATATTCCCCGCACTGCTACAATGGGGAGGGAAGCAAATAAACTCCCAATTAACAGAAGTATTCACTGCATGCATAGCACACAGATACATGCCCAAACAATGGAGAGAGGTAAAAGTGATCTTCCTGCCGAAACCGGGGAGAGCAGACTACACAGATCCAAAAGCGTACAGACCCATTAGTCTGACATCCTTCATGCAGAAAACGCTGGAGAGGATGTGTGATAGACATATAAGAGACACCCACCTGCGAAGCAAACCACTACACCGGAATCAACATGCCTTTAGTACAGGTAAGTCTACAGATTCCGCACTACACAGCGTAGTCACCACGATCGAAAGATCCTTGTCCACGAAGGAACAGACCCTAGGGGTGTTCATTGACATAGAAGGCGCTTTCGACAAGACGGGCTTCAGGAGCATAAGCCATGCTTTGACCAAATATGGGGTGGAACCAACGCTATGCGAATGGATACACAACATGCTCAAACAAAGGGCCATACGATTCACAGTGAACACTACGACACGTGCTAGAGTAGCCAAAGGCTGTCCACAAGGAGGGGTGCTGTCACCTCTCCTCTGGAACGTGGTAGTGGACGACCTGATAAGACGGCTGAACGACAGATACTACCCAACGATAGGGTATGCGGACGACCTAACCATTCTGGTTAGTGGGAAGTTTAAGAACACCCTATGCCTTCTAATGCAAAACGCCCTAACCATAGTGGAAGCGTGGTGCACAGAACACCAGCTGTCTGTGAACCCTAAGAAAACTGAAATGATACTGTTCACGAACAAAAGGAAACTAACAAACCTGAGACCACCAAAATTATTTGGCACAACACTACAGTTCGCAACGGAGGTCAAGTATCTAGGACTGATACTAGACAGCAAACTAAACTGGAACATTCACATGGAACAAAAGACAAACAAAGCCTGCATTACCCTGTGGCAATGCAAACGCATGCTGGGGAAAAGATGGGGCATACAACCTAGAATTATGCTCTGGCTTTATAAAACGGTAATCAGACCAACAATAACATATGGTTGCATAGCATGGTGGCAAAGAACAAAGTTGATTACCGCACAAAACCAATTACAATGCCTACAAAGAATGGCATGCTTAGCCACCACAGGCTGCATGTCCACAACGCCTACAGCCGCCCTTGAAACGATGCTGGACCTCCCACCACTCCATCTATTTGTACAACAAGAGGCAGCCATTACAGCTATTAGATTGAATAAACTCTCCCTATGGACACACGACACGAGGGTGCCACACACCAACGCGGTGGAAGAGGCCAAAAACGACCAACCACTGATAATGGCCCCCTGCGACACTATACCAAAACAATACGTCTTTGATAAACGGTACAGAATAGAGCTTAAGGAAAAGAGAACAGATTCATCCGGCACAAAGGAGGTGAGGATATACACGGATGGATCTAAAATGAAAACAGGGACAGGTGCCGGCACCTACTCCGCTGACTTAAATATTAACATATCAACAGCGCTGGGCATGCACAACACAATTTTCCAAGCGGAATGTGTTGGTATAATCCAGGCCGCAGACGCGGTGGCTGCAAGAAAGATAGAGAATCAAGGCATTCGAATCCTAACGGACAGCACTGCAGTACTACACGCTCTACGCAGCAACACAATAAAATCAGGACTAGTCCTGGAGTGCCACAAGAAATTGGAGGGAATATGCGAGACAAATGAGATTACACTCCAATGGATCAAAGGACATAGTGGTTCCCTAGGCAACGACGCGGCCGATGAACTGGCCAGAAGGGGAGCCGAAATAGAGACCTACAGGGTGGAACCCGTAATACCAATATCGGCAAACCAGCAAAGATTCTGGTTGAGACATAGAACAAGGAAACTACACGCTGAAGTGTGGGCGAAGACGAAGGAATGTCGTCAATCGAAAGAGGCAATGCCATCTCTAGACAGACGGCTCTCTAAAAAACTGCTGCGCCTAAATAGGGCGGACCTACGGTTTGTAGTAGGGACCATAACAGGGCACAGTAATCTTAACAAACATCTGTATGTTTTAGGTCTAACGGACAGTCCATTATGCCGAGCGTGTATGAGGACTGACGAAACACCGGCCCACGTAGTCATGAACTGCAGCGAGGTCGCGGAACAACGGGCGCAACACCTGGGAACACCAAGCACACTTCGAGAGGCCTGCAGCAGACCCGGCAGCCTGGCCGCTTTTTGGGAGGAGCTTGGATGGTTGGAGTAGGGCAGTGGAAACTAAAAACCACAAATCACGCAAAAAGGCCCAACTAAAAGGGACCACATGCGGAAAAAGAGCCCGCGAAAGAAGAAGAAGAAGATCATTACCATCCGATTCTCTCGATAGAACTATGTGTAAATACCTACTGTAAGGGAAGCGATCGAAATAAAAAAGTATCGAAATTTCAATCACTAGAATGGGCTTAAACTGCCGAAAGTTTGGCATCCACTTGTCCGTCTTTGCAAAAACAATCAGGTACAAGACAAAACAAAATAAAGCCATACTAATATCGTAAATGAGAAAGTGTGTGTGTCCGTTTGTCTGTCTTTCACATCTAAACCACTGAATCGATTTTAATGAAATTTGTTATAGAGATAGATTAAACTTGTAGAAAGGACAGGGGCTTTATTTGATCGCGATAACCAACATCTATGCGGGCGGACCCGCGATTAAAAATTAGTATCTATACAATCAAATTTTAAAGAAAAAGTGAAAAAAAACAAGAAAAAAGAATAATCTTGATTGCTTGTTCGCCCTTTTTATCTGATGGGAAATGGTTACCTTGACCTATGAAGATGTGTTATAGGTACTTGGAAAACCCACAATATGCCACAACATTTCATTTTATTCTCTGAGCTTTTACCGCACTTCGGTTAGACTTCTACTGTGAGATACCACTGAACTTCGAAATTTTCCGTGAAACGACTGCTATCTGGCCTTCAAAACCAACTAGCGATAACGAAGTTCTGTAGTTACACTAGTCCTATTAGGGCTTGAGGGCTCCAACTACTCGTAACGACTCACAGAAATTCGTATGGCAGTCGGGACCGACGGTTTACGGAACTGCGTTTCTTGCCGGAGTCTTCTCAGGTCGGGGCTGCGTTTCGAACCGGTGGTCCGTTTGTTAAACTAGCCTGGATTTTTCTTTAAATTTGTCGTTTTGTAAGTGCCGTTAAATGGGCTTATACAGAATAAATGATTTTTGAGTTGGACATTGATTTGCCGGCTATCCTAAGAAATGAATTTAAAATCAGAGTAAACGCAGACTAAAATCAAAATATGTTCGTTCGAAACCCAGTCCTTTAGAACTGTAAATCCAAATGTTCTAGGATAAACAACAATCATGATCTGTATTGTCCTTACAAATTAAGCATCTACATCCAAACCACCAAACAACCGGCCTAGTTACCATTTCATTGTTTTGTTTGAACACAAACAATCTTCATTATGTTTCTGTAATTAAACATTCAATTATTTGCTAGTAAACGTAACTTCAATATTACGTTACGAAATATAAATACCTACATATCTATACTATTATATAATTGTAAAGTAGTCGTGTCTGTACATTGGAGATATTTAAAAAAAAATACTTGGAGTATGTTATATTAACGATACTGAACACGAAAACATATTTTTTGGAAATCCTGTCTGTTTGTCTGTTTGTCTGTTTGTCTGTTTGTTCGCGATGGACGCAAAAACTACTGAACGGATTTCGATGCGGTTTTTTTTGTTAGAAAGAGCTTGCTCCAACTTAAAATCTTACGTTTGTTTGATCACAATCGGTTGAGTAGAACCAGAGATGTGAGCAATAATGTCGCTTTTTTACTTGAGATTATTTTTATGGTATATTTTTTATAGCTTATTATATCTAAGCAACTATGTAAATAAATAGACTTTATTTTTACATACACAATTGTGTTTACAGATTCGTATTTAATCAATAAATTAAAATTTGAGATTTTATTATTTAGTTACAAAAATACAACTAGATGGCGATCACGCATTTTTAAACAAGGTATGGTTTCGTTCACAACAGAGGTATATAAAAAATATTTTTTTTTTATTCTATAACTTAGTTACATCAATACAACTAGATGGCGATCACGCAGTTTTGAACAAGATATAGTTTCGTGCACAACAGAAAATATAAGAGCTGTCATTTCGATTCCTACAAAATGTTTCAGATTTTCACAATTTCATTAAATATCCTGAGTCTTCTTCTTCATCCTAGCAAGCATTAATCTCAGTCGCATCTGAAGCTTTTTACCTTCGAGGCGAGGATCCGCTTTTACCAGTCTGCGAATTTGGCTGAACCTTCGAAATTTCCCGTGAATCGACTGCCATCTGACCTCCACAACCCAAAGGCGATATCGAAGCATTGCATCTGGACCAGTTGTTAGACTTTTGAGGCGGCCATAGCTGTTCGTATGGCAAGTGAGACCGACGGCTTAACGTAATTTCCGAGGCACGACCAGACCAATGCAAATACCCATATTCATGCATACAAATATTTGCACTGAGCGGGAATCGAACACGCACCTCCTGCGTAGCAGCCGCGTTCAGTACCGCTACGCCACAGAGGCGGTCGACTATTCATACTAATATCATAACATAACGAGCCTGAAACTCGACTGTGCTAACATTATAAATGTAAAAGGAAATCTGTCTGTTGCCTTTCACGCTTTAAACGCTGAACTGAACCGATGTTGATGAAATTTGATGCAGAATTGGATTAGAGTTTAAGAAAGGACATGGGCTAACCTTTATTGCCAATAAATAAAATGTTAACGACTTAAACCGATTAAGGACTAAGGGAACAAAAAAGAGGCACTGAAAAAAGTAACTGATATTACAGCTGTTCTGGTAGAAGTCGGTGCATAGCCCGAGAAACCATATATAAATTAATTACATCATAGTACTTCAGGCACATTAAACAATGTTGGCACCGACTTCTAACAGTGTTTCTTGAAGTCGATTTAACTTTATTATTATAATTTTATTTATTTTACCTTTATAGTGTCTAAGTATCTAACCGATTCATCGTTGATCATTTGCTTAGTTTGTTATTTGTTTTTATTATCAGTTTACTCAAATTATGTAAAAGCAATAGAAACAGCATCTTTGCCTACATTTTGAGGATTTCCCTAGATTTCTAGATTCTTACTCTACTCCCTTGGCCAGGTACCGCCCTTCCCTTTTCAACCAAAAAAAATAATCGAAATCTGTTTCGCAAATTATGGCCTTAACATATAACGGTTCTTCGCCTATTTAGTTCACAGAGTAATAGAATTCTGAGAAATCTTGATACATGAATTCATATTTTGTGGTAGTGGCGATGGATCCCTATAACTCAATTCCTGCCGGCTTCCCTTTGCATAGATGGTAGAGACGTTTAAATTCGATAAACTACATCGAGGTAAGAACTATCTTCCACCGTCTTCCATTTAGAAAAATTTCACCCTTTGCCACTCTTCTTCATCCTAGCGTCAATCCCAGTCGCATCCGAAGCTTTACAATTGGAGTCTAGGGTCAGCTTTTTACCAGTCTAACTGCGGATTTGGCAAACCTGCGATATTTTCTGTGAAGCGAATGCCATCTGACCTCCACAACCCAAAGGTGATATAGAACATTGCAGCTAGATCAGTTGTTGAATGTTTGAGGGCCTCAACTACCCGTAACGACTGCGATAGATGTTTGTATGACAACCGGGACCGACGACGGCTTAACGTGCTCTCCGAGGCATGACCAGACCAAGGCAAATATCCATATTCATGCATACAAATATTTGCACTGAGCGGGGATCGAACCCGTGCCTCTTGCGTAGCGGCCGCGTTCACACACTTTGCCACTGTTATGGCTTTACTGGGGAACATTCTCCCTACCAGAGCCACTGAGAAAACGTACTTAAGGCTGATAAATGTCACTGCACTAATTTACACAATGTATATTGATTAATATGCACGTGCTGTAAAGTGTTATTATTAAGTTGTATTTTATCAATTGTTACAATACTGTAATTTTAATAGAAAGCGCCTAGACATTCATTTTTTGAAAACGAAACAACATGATTGCTGCCACAAACAAAGTAGGCGTTTTTCCTGTAATTTTGAAGTTTTCTCTCAGGTTATTTCATTTATTCATTCATTATTAGTACGTTACATTTTAGGCATACAAATACTATAAGTTACATAAATATTTTGTAACAGTTATACCAAAGACATAGAATATGTCCGCATCTGGATTATTTTTCAAAAAGGCATTCAGGTATTGCACAGCTCTGTAAGTAGGGCTACTCTATACCAAAAAACGCCAAGCTGGTGGGCAAGTCCAGAGCTAATGCTGTCGCCGTCCAGCGCCACGCGTGTACCTGTCCGGCACATAGAAGTGGATACATTCACGACCCGAAGGGTTGTCCACTTTGAAATTTAAATGCAAATAATAGTACATGACGTGCGCTAACTCCCGCCTAAGTCGTAATGTATCAAGACCGACCATCACTGATACGAAGATGGACGGGTAAATAAATGGATAGGATCTCGGCATCAGATACCGGATATATTCGATATGGGATCCTTCTGAAAGTATACGCTATCCAACACCATAAGAATTACAAAATTCCGTTTATCATTCAACGAATTGCGAACTTCCTTTTGAGTGAAAATTCATCAATGAATAGATCCTGATGAAATAGACCCATAAGAGCTTGGGGAAAGGTATAGTGGAGTAGAAAAGAGAGACAACTGGGTAGAAACAAGGTTAGGGGCAGAGATGGGAGCAGAGAGTAGAATAGAGATGCAAGTTAGAAAGTCGAGTAGAGTGGCGAGTGGATAGGCAAGTCTTTAAAATGTTTTTTGATGTTCTTGATGCTAGACAAATGTGTACATTCGTTCATATTTAGTCTTAAGCAATCAATCTTTGTATTTTGACATTTCAAAATGCTGTAATGGAGTTTGTTGTTCCACTAGCGCCTAAGAAGCGGTGGTAAATTTAGTTTTAAGCGGAATTTAACTCCAAAAGATGTAATCACGTTGCACAATTTTGCGTAATAAAGAATTTGAATTTGAAGTAGGGAGTCGAGTAGAGAGGCTATTAGAGAAGTTAATGGTAGGCAGGTGGAGAGGCGAGTAGAGAGTCCAGTACAGAGTCGATTAGAGAGTGAAACAGGGATGATTAGAGAGGCAAGTAGAAAGTCGAGTAAAGAGTCAAATAGAGAGGCGAGAAGAGTATCTATTAAGCTCTCAATGCTCGACTCTGTGCTAAAATTTACGACACTACGCGATAAGCGACATCCACGCGGGCGAAGCCGCGGGTAACAGCTAGTTGTATTATATAACCTGTATGAACGCAAAATATCAAATGGCTCAATTAGCATGTTACATTGTGAAACTAAAGTAATATAATATAACTGATTTTAAACATGGTTAAAGTAACTTACATTTAAAATTTACATAAATTAATACTCTCTCTATTGGAATGGAACACTCCTAGACATGTGGCAATTCGTTGGCCGGTGAAACTTTTCTCATTGACTGTTCCACCTTGAGTCAATTAGGATGATATATTGTGGAACTAAAATAATATAACATTTACAGGTGTATTATGTTATGTTAAACATAGTTAAAGTGAATTACATTGAAATTTAAATAAATACTCTCTCTATTGGAATGGAACCCTAACCCTGGCGTAACAAAATAAAACGCTAGTATAAATCTGAGAAATTTTCAGAGGGAATACAGGGGAATTGGGCATAACCTATTGTAGAATAGATTATCCAGTAGATTACCAAATACTGATAAATTATTGATATTTCCAAACAGTTAATAGACGCTACCCGTGACCCAGAGGGCTGGTTTATTCCTTGCGCAAAGGATCGGTTTTGCCATTCAACGTGTTGACGTCCCAGTCCCAGTTGACGTCGATGGGGAGGAATTCTTTGACGCCTGAACCTGCTGGTTTGTATATATTATGTATTGTTTTTATGTTTTTATTTAAATAATTCTAATATACATTATTGTTAATAATTAATTATATACTATAATACTTTAAAAACATTTAGCGACTTGCCTAGAGGAGCAGGCATGTTATAACTCCCAATCACATATAATTAGCATCAACTTTAACGCAAAATGTGATAAAAGTATTTCGTATTTCGCTGTGAAATTCGCTCACTATTCGACAGAAGGGGCATAAAATATAGCACCAAAATCAAAGTACTCGTCTCTGCCATCTCCAATAGTAACCCATATAACAGACGTATAAATTATAAAAAACTTATCACATTGGCGATAAATTATATCACAGTTATATTATGTTATTAATACTAGGCAGATAGTAATTACATTACATACTAGGGGCGCAGCGCAGCATCGCCTGTTAAAACATCATAAAATAAACTATTATCTTATTGTAGCTTAATCTTATGCTATCACCATCATCGTCACAGCATTAGTCCCGGTTACATTCAAAGCGTGCGTTAAGCTCCCTTGTAAATAACAGTTAATTGAGTAAATTTTTTGATTATTAAAAGTTACAAGTTGACATTGTATATTTTATTTAAATAAGAAGTTGCATGAAATTATCAAGTAATAATATAATATACTAGCTGTTACCCGCGGCTTCGCCCGCGTGGATGTCGCTTATCGCGTAGTGTCGTAAATTTTAGCACAGAGTCGAGCATTGAGAGCTTAATAGATACTCTTCTCGCCTCTCTATTTGACTTTTTACTCGACTTTCTACTTGCCTCTCTAATCATCCCTGTTTCACTCTCTAATCGACTCTGTACTGGACTCTCTACTCGCCTCTCCACCTGCCTACCATTAACTTCTCTAATAGCCTCTCTACTCGACTCCCTACTTCAAATTCAAATTCTTTATTACGCAAAATTGTGCAACGTGATTACATCTTTTGCCGTCAAATTCCGCTTAAAACTAAATTTACCACCGCTTCTTAGGCGCTAGTGGAACAACAAACTCCATTACAGCATTTTGAAATGTCAAAATACAAAGATTGATTGCTTAAGACTAATTATGAACGAATGTACACATTTGTCTAGCATCAAGAACATCAAAAAACATTTTAAAGACTTGCCTATCCACTCGCCACTCTACTCGACTTTCTAACTTGCATCTCCATTCTACTCTCTGCTCCCATCTCTGCCCCTAACCTTGTTTCTTCCCAGTTGTCTCTCTTTTCTACTCCACTATACCTTTCCCCAAGCTCTTATGGGTCTATTTCATCAGGATCTATTCGTTGATGAATTTTCACTCAAAAGGAAGTTCGCAATCCATTGAATGATAAACGGAATTTTGTAATTCTTATGGTGTTGGATAGCGTATACTTTCAGAAGGATCCCATATCGAATATATCCGGTATCTGATGCCGAGATCCTATCCATTTATTTACCCGTCCATCTTCGTATCAGGGATGGTCGGTCTTGATACATTACGACTTAGGCGGGAGTTAGCGCACGTCATGTACTATTATTTGCATTTAAATTTCAAAGTGGACAACCCTTCGGGTCGTGAATGTATCCACTTCTATGTGCCGGACAGGTACACGCGTGGCGCTGGACGGCGACAGCATTAGCTCTGGACTTGCCCACCAGCTTGGCGATTTTTGGTATAGAGTAACCCTACTTACAGAGCTGTGCAATACCTGAATGCCTTTTTGAAAAATAATCCAGATGCGGACATATTCTATGTCTTTGGTATAACTGTTACAAAATATTTATGTAACTTATAGTATTTGTATGCCTAAAATGTAACGTATTAATAATGAATGAATAAATGAAATAACCTGAGAGAAAACTTCAAAATTACAGGAAAAAGCGCCTACTTTGTTTGTGGTAGCAATCATGTTGTTTCGTTTTCAAAAAATGAATATCTACGCGCTTTCTATTAAAATTACAGTATTGTAACAATTGATAAAATACAACTTAATAATAACACTTTACAGCACGTGCATATTAATCAATATACATTGTGTAAATTAGTGCAGTGACATTTATCAGACTTAAGTACTCAGTGGCTCTGGTAGGGAGAATGTTCCCCAGTAAAGCCATAACAGTGGCAAAGTGTGTGAACGCGGCCGCTACGCAAGAGGCGCGGGTTCGATCCCCGCTCAGTGCAAATATTTGTATGCATGAATATGGATTTTTGCCTTGGTCTGGTCATGCCTCGGAGAGCACGTTAAGCCGTCGTCGGTCCCGGTTGTCATACAAACATCTATCGCAGTCGTTACGGGTAGTTGAGGCCCTCAAAAATCCAACAACTGATCTAGCTGCAATGTTCTATATCACCTTTGGGTTGTGGAGGTCAGATGGCATTCGCTTCACAGAAAATATCGCAGGTTTGCCAAATCCGCAGTTAGACTGGTAAAAAGCTGACCCTAGACTCCAATTGTAAAGCTTCGGATGCGACTGGGATTGACGCTAGGATGAAGAAGAGTGGCAAAGGGTGAAAATTGTCTAAATGGAAGACGGTGGAAGATAGTTCTTACCTCGATGTAGTTTATCGAATTTAAACGTCTCTACCATCTATGCAAAGGGAAGCCGACAGGAATTGAGTTATAGGGATCCATCGCCACTACCACAAAATATGAATTCATGTATCAAGATTTCTCAGAATTCTTTTACTCTGTGAACTAAATAGGCGAAGAACCGTTATATGTTAAGGCCATAATTTGCGAAACAGATTTCGACTTTTTTTTGGTTGGAAAGTGAAGGGCGGTACCTGGCCAAGGGAGTAGAGTAAGAATATAGAAATCTAGGGAAATCCTCAAAATGTAGGCAAAGATGCTGTTTCTATTGCTTTTACATAATTTGAGTAAACTGATAATAAAAACAAATAACAAACTAAGCAAATGATCAACGATGAATCGGCTAGATACTTACACACTATAAAGGTAAAATAAATAAAATTATAATAATAAAGTTAAACCGACTTCAAGAAACACTGTAAGAAGTCGGTGCCAACATTGTTTAATGTGCCTGAAGTACTATGATGTAATTAATTTATATATGGTTTCTCGGGCTATGCACCGACTTCTACCAGAACAGCTGTAATATCAGTTACTTTTTTTCAGTGCCTCTTTTTTGTCCCCCACGACTTAAACCGATTAAGGACTTAATCGGTTTAAGTCGTTAACATTTTATTTATTGGCAATAAAGGTTAGCCCATGTCCTTTCTTAAACTCTAATCCAATTCTGCATCAAATTTCATCAACATCGGTTCAGTTCAGCGTTTAAATCGTGAAAGGCAACAGACAGATTTCCTTTTACATTTATAATGTTAGCACAGTCTAACAACTTTCATACAGAGTTTCAGACTCGTTATGATATGATATTAGTATGAATTAGGTACGCAGGATATTAAGGGTCGACCGCCTCTGTGGCGTAGCGGTACTGAACGCGGCTGCTACGCAGGAGGTGCGTGTTCGATTCCCGCTCAGTGCAAATATTTGTATGCATGAATATGGGTATTTGCATTGGTCTGGTCGTGCCTCGGAAATTACGTTAAGCCGTCGGTCTCAGTTGCCATACGAACAGCTATGGCCAACTCAAAAGTCCAACAACTGGTCCAGATGGAATGCTTCGATATCGCCTTTGGGTTGTGGAGGTCAGATGGCAGTCGATTCACGGGAAATTTCGAAGGTTCAGCCAAATTCGCAGACTGGTAAAAGCGGATCCTCGCCTCGAAGGTAAAAAGCTTCGGATGCGACCGAGATTAATGCTTGCTAGGATGAAGAAGAAGACTCAAGATATTTAATGAAATTGTGACAATCTGAAACATTTTGTAGGAATCGAAATGACAGCTCTTATATTTTCTGTTGTGCACGAAACTATATCTTGTTCAAAACTGCGTGATCGCCATCTAGTTGTATTGATGTAACTAAATTATAGAATGAAGAAATATATTTTCTTATATACCTCTGTTGTGAACGAAACCATACCTTGTTTAAAAATGCGTGATCGCCATCTAGTTGTATTTTTGTAACTAAATAATAAAATCTCAAATTTTAATTTATTGATTAAATACGAATCTGTAAACACAATTGTGTATGTAAAAATAAAGTCTATTTATTTACATAGCTGCTTAGATATAATAAGCTATAAAAAATATACCATAAAAATAATCTCAAGTAAAAAAGCGACATTATTGCTCACATCTCTGGTTCTACTCAACCGATTGTGATCAAACAAACGTAAGATTTTAAGTTGGAGCAAGCCCTTTCTAACAAAAAAAACCGCATCGAAATCCGTTCAGTAGTTTTTGCGTCCATCGCGAACAAACAGACAAACAGACAAACAGACAGGATTTCCAAAAAATATGTTTTCGTGTTCAGTATCGTTAATATAACATACTCCAAGTATTTTTTTTTAAATATCTCCAATGTACAGACACGACTACTTTACAATTATATAATAGTATAGATAATCTAATATATTTATTTATATAGTTATATTTATTTATTTATTTTTACTATTGAACACGACTTTTTTGGTATCAACACTTAAAAAAACCACTCAAAAAAATAAAAATTAAAAATATTCTAAAACTCACTTGTGAATTATAACAGGTGTAATTTTGTGGCTAATTGCAGTATAGTTATAGCCAGTTTATGAGCAAGTGTGTTGAAAAATATTTTAGCGTAATTATGAAGTCTACGCGAACAAAATACTTGGTGATTCATAAACTGAACTACGAACTATATAAGTAGAACTTTAAGGAACTTATACGTTCCGAGAAGTTGCACTAAGGAGTGGAATTTCTTGCTTATGTCTATTTCACCAAAGCTATAAGGGGACCATCAAGTCTAAAATGACAGGTTACTTTCTCGGCAAGCGAGTTCCATTATCGACTACGTCATTACTTAACATGCACGCGAGTTTTTACTTCAAAATAGGTTTTTTTTTCTTATTTCTACTCTGATCTTGACATAACATTTAAAAGTTAATGTAGCATTCATATTTCGTATGAATTCCTGCAGTAGAGGGATTGTAAGCTACCTTTCTTGCTTTTATTTCGCGCGAAAACTCCCTCAGATTCCGTCAGCCATCGGACGTGAACCGACTTAGCGCGTTTTCACACTATCCGATACCTGATATACGATATCGGAGGAAATCAAATGCATGACATATATATCTTATCGGAGCCGACACCATTGTGTTGGCCCGACATCGGATCACAAAGAGACTAAAACAGCGACTGCACGCACTTTTCGACCTTAATGACATTTTCTTAGTTACGTGTTTATTCGCGTTAACAGATGACGCTGATCACGAATAAGAAAAAAATCTCGGTGTCAATGAGATCGAAAATATCTTGCCCTTTTTTTTTCATCCCTAGTGTCCCTTACTAGTTATACGCTTTCGAGAAAATGGCTGTATTGGGCCGATTTCATCGGATATAATTTTGAAAAAAAAAACAGCACATGGTGTAGGCTATCGGCGTCCAACACCGACATCGGATGACTGTGAAAACGCTCTAAAGCCTCACGCTATATTGTGTCTTCAGATACCGAGAAATACGTACATATGTTTTATTACAATATTTACAAGTATTTAAGGGAACATTTAGTTCAGCTGGCAGCCGAATTCCCATAGAAAGGGACCGCTACTGGTGTCAATAGATAAGTAACTATTAAAACCCCAGTTCCTACACCGCTTACCATTTCCTAAAGTATCGGGATCCTAGGCGTTGACATCTCATGTGAAGTCCAGTACTGCAGCCATTTAGAAAACAAGATCAACTTAGCATGGAAGAAACTTGAAGTGCTGAACAGGGCGAAGGAATATTTAACTGCGGGGCAACGACTCCTTCTTTATAAGGCACAGGGTTCGGCCCCATATGAAGTTCTGCTGTCACCTTTTTGCCGGAGCACATGTATGCTAGCTCGACCTCTTTGAATCGGTACAAAGACGGGCGATGAGGCTCGTCGACAATCCCATACTCGCAGGCGATATGGAACCTCTCAGCGTCAGGAGGGACCTTGCATCGCTGTGTGTGTTCTACCGCCTATACAATGTTTTGTACTCAGATGTATTACATATTTGACATAATGCCCACAGCTATATTCTATCATCGCACCGCTCGCCATAGACAGGTAATTCATCCTCACACATTGTGCCCTGAGATTAGTATGCAAGGAACTTCATCCCACGCACGCTCAAGCTATGAAATGAACTCCCTGCCGTGGTTTTCCCAAGTGACTACAATATGGGGTTCTTCAAGAAGAGCATTAGAAGGTTTCTTCAGGGTCGGCCGCACGAGTGTGATGCCGCTGATGTTGCATACGTCTATACCACTTTCCATCAGGTGGGCCGTGTGTTTGTCTGCCACCTGAGTGTTATAAGAAAAGAAAGATAAGTAAGAATTAGTTTATCTCGGGCGTATTCAATAAAATTAAAGAAAATATTCGGTGTTCGTCTTTGCGCTTTAAGATATTATAAACAGCTTTGATATTATGGAGTAGTACTTATAATAAGCAATGGTATCACCAATGATGGTGACTGTAGTCGTAGATATTTAAGGCCTCACCAACACAACACTGAAAACAAAGCTAAGATGTTGGTAGGACCCTTTCTGGTTTCGGGATGGCCATTCCGAATTAGGTAGAATAGAATAGAAAACTTCCATCAGCAATCTCTGTGTACATCTACCAAAGTCGCGTTACTAAGTGCGCTCTACTTCAGGGGCCAGTAGGAAAAACCTTTCATTCCGGAACATATGATCAAGTAAGTTTTAAGCGGAAACATCCGTCTCGATGAAAAAGAACGCTCTTAGAACCAAGGTCTAGATAGGCTACAGTTTTGATTACAAACATGTTGCGATGTAGTCACACAACAGAAGAGTAATCATGAAATTAGAAGAAAGAAAAGCGGCCAAGTGCGAGTCGAACTCACCCATGAAGGGTTCCGTAGCAGTAAGTAACATAATATAAAAGTTCTTTATATTATTATTATATCAATGTTAAAAAAGAAAACACTGACTAGATCTCGTCAAAACCAATTTTCGGTGGAAGTTTACATGCTAATGTACATCATATATATTTTAATTTTGTCATTCTCTTATTTTACGGGGGCGGAGGGGGGAGGGGATTTAGAAAAAAAAAATTAGAAACTTGAATATCATTTTTGAAAACCTACCCAACCCATAGTTACGCTAATACTATTCTGTGCCATAGCCCACCCGCATGGGTTTAAAAAAAATGCCATTTTTCCATTTTTGCGTGAAAATCTTAATGCGGTTCACAGAATATATCTACTTGCCAAGTATCAACAACATAGTTCTTATAGTTTCGGCAAAAAGTGAATGTGACATACGGATGGACAGATAGACAGACATGCATGACGAATCCATAAGGGATCCGTTTTTTGCCATTTGGCTACGGAGCCTTAAAAATCTGGGTCAGCCAGGGTGGTGGGTCGAAGGGTGGGAAATGCTTCATTTGCCACCTTACGTCCAGTTTCTGAAGACTCAAAATGGCGTGTGGTTATCGTCGGCTCAAGTCCAACATAACCGCCACGGCCGGGAGAAAGGGGGAGATTCCGGAAAAAGTACTCTGGATATACCCTGTATAATGATATGTATACAACACAAAATAGCTTGTAATTATCCGTTTAGCATTTACTGTTAAGTATAAGCGTTATACCTTCATGATAATAAATGGAACAGAAAATGGGGCCAAAAATAAAATCACGAATGTATCAAGTGTCCAAACAACGTTTAAGTGTCTCGCCCATACAATTATGCTCTCAAACTGAACGTTGAAATCTGTTACATTTAGAACAGCGACTCTGAATATATTTCTACAGACAGGAAAACTTTTAACATGCAGTCAGAGGATATCAATTTAGGTTGATAAGTTTTTGAAGTGAAAACTTCTTTAGCGGCGTTGGATGGGTAAAAAATATTAAACTTGCGTCAGGATCGCTTGACCTTTGAACCGTAACCGACGACTGACGTCATACAACATTAACAAGAGATTGTATATTTTGTCAAGTACGATATGAAGTTTCGTAGCTAAGCCGCAAACGCTTCGACTGTGAGTGCTTATAGTTTCAGATGTTACCGGGTTCGAACCTGGGCTTTTTGTGACAATTTTTTTCTTTTTGTAATTTATTACTTTTTGTGATTATTTTTTCTTTTTGTAATTCATTATTTTTTTCTGACATAAAATTAGTGATAGGTTATATGAGTGGCGCTATATTATAGGTATGGTATAGTATGGTATGTTCTTTTTATCTTTTTCTCTGTATATAACGAAGAAAGAAAGAAAGAATAACTTTTCACTTCTGCCGGCACTCCCGGAGTGCAACCCGTCTTTTTTTTCCTATATTTATTGTTATTATGTACTATTCTGTAAGCTATACTGTCACTTAAGAGGCGACTAGCGGAAAAATACGCAGATGATATCACTGCGAGAAAAGGAAAACTGGCGAAAGTGTAAACAGGAGGCCATAGCCTGTAACAATAGGAGAGGCCTATGTGAAGCAGTAGACTGCATCAGACTTATCGATTGACGTTGTACAGTCAGCATCATTAAAATGTTGCTAACAAAAGTAGTCAAAATAATCCAAATACCAAAATTCCAATTTTATATAGCTTATTAGAGTACTCAAATAATTGTAAGTGTCCAGAGTGGTCCAACTATCTTATCAATCGATCTTCCAGAATTATGTAAGTTAGTAGAGTATTCATATTCATATATACAATCACGCCGGTCGATGGTATCCAGACAAGTATAATTTCAAAAAATCTAGACATTCATACTTTTCTCACTAATGCAAGTTGATAGTTCATGGCTTATTCAACTGTCAACTTAAGAAAAATACAAAAGACATTGTCAATTGACACATTTTGTATCTTTTTCTTACTTATATACCCATCCCTTATCATCCCGCCATTGTGTGAAAGGGGTGGCTTTACAAGTAAGAAAAGGATACAAAATGCGATTAAATGACAATGTCTAGATTTTTTGAAATTATACTTGATTGGATACCATCGACCGGCGTGATTGTGTATATGAATAAGAATACTCTACTAACTGACATAATTCTGGAACACCGATTGTTAAGATAGTTGGACCACTCTGGACACTTACAACTATTTGAGTACTCTTATAACCAATATATAATTGGAATTTTGGTATTTGGATTATTTTGAGTACTTTTGTTAGCAACATTTTAATGATGCTGACTGTACCACTTCTAAATAGCCTTGCACACAATAATTGTAGTACCAAATCGAGATCCGTCCTGATTATGTAACCTTAAAATCAAGTTACTGCGAAGCAAGAGTGTTTTTAGGTGACATGGTCAAGAATGATCTAGATTAACCCAATTATAACAGTCCAATAATGAACATAAAACTGTTTTGGCGCAAATTTAGACTTCTTTGTAGCAAGTGGCAGTAAACCCATTGGACAAAAACGTGACTGAAATCCAAAAGGTTGGGGATTCGTAGATAAGTGCACATCTAGCTTGAAAATGGTTGGGATTTCAGAGAGAAGTCCGCATTTCTCTATTTTATTAACAGTACCCCTAGCTGGAACAACTATAGTAATCGTACGGTAATCGTATTGAGAGAATGCAGCATTGTGATTGGCCGCCTGCCTACTGTAAACCTGTGTGTATGTGAAACCGGCCAATCGCATTGCTCGGTTCTCTCAATACGTTTACGATATGTGATATGGTGATGACAAACGCATTACTTTTGAAGTAAAAACTTCTTTAGCGGCGTTGGATGGGTAAAAAATGTTCAACTCTCGTCAGGATCACTTGACCTTTGAACCGTAACCGACGACTGACGTCATACAACATTAGGTAGAGACTGTCTATTTTGCAAGATAAGATAAATAGCGCCGTAGCTTAACGGTAAACGCTTGGACTGTAAGCCCTTATGGTTTCAGATAGTACTGGCCTTCTGAAACTTTTGTGATTATTTTTTCTTTTTGTAATTTATTACTTTTTGTGATTATTTTTTCTTTTTGTAATTTATTACTTTTTGTGATTATTTTTTCTTTTTGTAATTTATTACTTTTTGTGATTATTTTTTCTTTTTGTAATTTATTACTTTTTGTGATTATTTTTTCTTTTTGTAATTTATTAATTTCTTCTGACAAGACTTCTTCTTTTTCTCTTAGCAGAAAATTAGTGATAGGTTCTATGATTGGCGCTATATTATAGGTATGGTATGATATGGTATGGTATGTTCTTTTATCTTTTTCTATGTAAATAACGAAGACAGAAAGAGAGAAAAAGTTTTCACTTCCGCCTGCACTCCCAGAGTGCATCGTTTTTTTTATAATAATTATTCTTTTTATTATTACCGGCGTATATGATGACACCAGTCACATTTGTCTCACGAATTGGGTCCTATCCAACTATTCTCGACTTCGAAAATATATATATATATATATATAATTATATATCCTACTTTTGTTAGTAGGAAGACTTTATTTTCGAAATTCCTGAATAACTCAAGCAATTGAGATCATATTCAATAAGATCCCAAATTATCACTACATAGTATAAAACGCAGTCGCTTTCTCGGTCCCTATATCCCTTTGTATGCTTAAATCTTTAAAACTACGCAACGGATTTTGATGCGGTTTTTTTAATAGATAGAGTAATTCAAGAGAAAGGTTTATATGTATAACTAGCTGTTGCCCGCGGCTTCGCCCGCGTGGACGTTGCTTATCGCGTAGTGTCGTAAATTTTAGCGCAGAGTCGAGCATTGAGTACTTAATAGATACTCTTCTCGCCTCTCTATTTGACTCTTTACTCGACTTTCTACTTGCCTCTCTAATCATCCCTGTTTCACTCTGTACTCGACTCTACTCAACTCTGTACTGGACTCTCTACTCGCCTCTTCACCTGCCTCCCATTCACTTCTCTAATAGCCTCTCTACTCGACTCCCTACTTCAAATTCAAATTCTTTATTTCGCAAAATTATTGTGCAACGTGATTACTTCTTTTGCCGTCAAATTCCGCTTAAAACTAAATTTACTACCGCTTCTTAGGCGCTAGTGGAGCATCAAACTCCATTGCAGCATTTTGAAATGTCAAAATACAAAGATTGATTGCTTAAGACTAAATATGAACGAATGTACACATTTGTCTAGCATCAAGAACATCAAAAAACATTTAAAAATCTTGCCTATTCACTCACCACTCTACTCGACTTTCTAACTTGCATCTCTATTCTACTCTCTGCTCCCATCTCTGCCCCTAACCTTGTTTCTTCCCAGTTGTCTCTCTTTTCTACTCCATTATACCTTTCCCCAAGCTCTTATGGGTCTATCTATTCCATGAGGATTTATTCATTGATGAATTTTCACTCAAAAGGAAGTTCGCAATTCGTTGAATGATAAACGGAACTTTGTAATTCTTATGGTGTTGGATAGCGTATACTTTCAGAAGGATCCCATATCGAAGAAGTCCGGTATATGATGCCGAGATCCTATCCATTTATTTACCCGTCCATGTTCGTATCAGGGGTGGTTGGTCGTGATACATTGCGACTTAGGCGGGAGTTAGCGCACGTCATGTATTATTATTTGCATTTAAATTTTAAAGTGGACAACCCTTCGGGTCGTGAATGTATCCACTTCTATGTGCCGGACAGGTACACGCGTGGCACTGGACGGCGACAGCATTAGCTCTGGACTTCCCACCAGCTTGACGTTTTTTGGTATTTTTTTTTTTTTTTTTTTTACGTGGTGGAATGCATTTACGCACTTCGCTCACCCCCCGCGGGGGCAGGGGGCTCGCTTCGTGTGGGACTCCTGGCCGAGGCCAGACTACCCACTAAACCACCACGGTGTTCCTCCTTCGCCCAATCCGAGCCGCGGGATAGAATGCTCACCGCGACTCGGCTAGGGACGCCCGCCCTATTTAACGGGCCCTCCTCTCGAGACCCCACCATCCCGGCTATCGGGCCGAGATGGTGGGCCTGTCCTCATCTTAAGAATGCGCCCCAGGAACACGGAGGGGCGCATTCCGCCACATCAGCATAAGGGCAGCGGGTCCCCCGACCCGCCACCCGTGGCCACTCTCATTCGGGGACGCGGGCGAATTGTGCTCGCCGGCGTCCCCTCGCCGGCGGCCTGCGGGGCGGAAGAGTGAGCCCAGCTCGCTCCCGTTCCCGCAGCGCCTCTCTCTTTGCCGCCATCACCTCGCTGGCAAACGAGGCGACGGCGGCCCAACACTGTTCGCTGCCGGCCATAGCTGGAACTACGGCCGACAGCGACAGGTCAGCACCTATGGTGCTCGTGAGGGCCGTCCGTTGTCCGTCCCACGCCTCACACACGGCCAAGGTGTGGTGTGCCGTGTCGGGGTCGCCGCTGGTGCAGTTTCGGCACCGGGGCTCCGATTCCACACCCACCACCTCCCACAGGTATTTGGCGAAACAGCCATGACCTGTGAGGAGTTGAGTGAGGTGGTACGTTGGAGCCCCATGACCCCTCTCTATCCACTCGCGAAGGACGGGCCGAACGGCCCCCACGAGCAGTGCACTGCTACGTGTAGTGGCCAGCCTTTCAGCCCACTTCCGGAAGAGGTCGTCGCGCGCCTCCTGTCTCCAGCGATCGATCTCTTCCGGAGCAGGCCTGCCACCCGCAACGCGCCGCATCAGGGCGCCCTCCTCATAGACCCTCTTCAGGACGCCGGCCTCGAGATCCCAGGGGATACTGCCCGCAATCAAGCACGCCGCCTCATAAGAGACGGTGTGGTACGCTCGTGCAGCCCTCTGCGCGATGGCGCGCTGCGGTCGCCGCAGCAGCACAACATTTGCTGGGCAGAGGGCTTCCGCCCAGATGGGCGCCCCGTAGAGCGCCTTGGAGCGCACCACTCCGTCGTAGAGACGGCGGCAGGCAGAACTCGGTCCCCCACTGTTGGGCAGCAAACGCGAGAGCATTCCAGCAAATGCTAGCAACTTCGGTGCCAGCTGCTGGAAATGCTCCGCGAACCGCCACCGACTGTCGAGAACGAGCCCGAGATATTTCAGGCTGCTCCCGACAGCGATAGAGGTGCCACCCACCACTACAGTCTGGTCTCGAGGCGGCGCCCGCCGAGGCCCATGAAAGAACAGGGCCTCGGACTTTTCGAGGGCCACCTTTAGCCCGAGCGCCCCGATGCGGCGCACAACATGGGCGACGCCCGCCGTGGCTAGGACGACGGCGTCGCGGAACGTGGGGGCCCGCGCGGTGACTAGGGTATCGTCGGCGTAGCAAATTACGCCGACTCCCCGAAGATTAGCACCGCGCAGGACCCAGTCGTAGCCTACGCTCCACAGGAGTGGCCCAAGGACCGACCCCTGTGGAACGCCACACGACATTCTACGGCGGACCACTCCGCTTTGGGCCGGGTAGATGATAACCCGGTCCACGAAGTAGTCCGCAAGGACGCGCCTGAGGTACCACGGGACATTGTGATACCTCAGCGCCTCCGCAATGGTCTCCCAGGGGAGGGTGTTGAAGGCGTTGGCTATATCCAGCGATACAGCCAACAACACCTCACCCCCGGCGACCGCTTCATCAACGCTGTCCCTCAGCCGGGATATGGCGTCGAGAGTCGACCTCCCGCGACGGAAGCCGAACTGGCCATCACTTAAATTGGGCCCCGCCCCCTCAAGGTGACCGACGAGACGCGCAGCAAGCACCCGCTCAAACAGCTTGCACATCTCGCCGAGCAGAACGATGGGGCGGTAGGCCGACGGCGACTCGGCTGGGCGCCCGTGCTTCTTTAGGAGCACGAGCTTGCCGGTCTTCCATCGTCGCGGGACTCTCCCCGACGCCAAACACTCCGACATGAGGGACAGCGTCTCTCCCTCTAGTGCCGGCATGACGGTGGCAATAACCTTCCCAGGGATGCCGTCCGGGCCCGGGGCACGATTCCTGGACTTGAGTGCCAGAATCGCAGCCCCTAATTCGGCCTCGGACACGGGAGGTATTGCCTCTTCGTCTGCCGGCATACGGCCTGGTGCTGCCATCCGCGGTGGGACCCACTCCTCCCTCGCAGGGAAGAGGGAGCTGACCACTCGGTCCAGGAGGTTGGACTCGAGAGTTCTGGTGAGGGGAGGCGCCCAGGGCCGGAGTTTCTGACTCACGACCTTGTACGGGCGCCCCCACGGGTCTCGGTCGAGACTCTCGAGCCACTCCCTCCAGGACTCCTCCTTGGCGGCTTTAATCGCCGAGCTAAGGGCCTCACGGGCGACCCTGTACGCGGCGTGCAGCTGCTCTTCTCGGGCGAGGTCTCTCACGGCCCGCCTTCGACTGCGGGTGTACTGCCTTTGGGCTGCGTAGCTTGCGGTACGCAGCCCGGCTAGGTGGGGACGCCACCAGTACACCCGCCTCCGGGGCGGGACAGGCCTCGCCCTCTGCATCGCCGCATCGCAGACGCGAGTTAGCGCTCCTGCGAGCCTCTCGCATCTCGCGTCCACGTCCAGGCCGCTCTCATGAGCAGCCCATCGCTCGACGATAGCCGCCTCTCTGGCCAGCTCCCTGTCCAGGGTTCCTAGTCGCCACCGCGGACCCTCCCCCACCAAGGGGCGGTACAGTTCCACACGAGCCGACGAGGCGGCGGGGACGACGTCGAACCGGATGTACCGATGATCCGACGCGGTCTCCACCCCCTCGGCGACCCGCCAGTTGTCGATTCGTCGCGCCAGGTCAGAACTGGCGAACGACAAATCGACAATCGAGCTCCCCTGGGGCCGCACACAGGTTTGAACCGCCCCTTGGTTCAGCAGCACCAAGCCTTGGGACACCGCCCACTCAACCAACAGCTCCCCCCGAGTGTCGGTCGCCGGAGATCCCCACGCCCGAGAGTGAGCCTTGAAATCCCCGGCCACCACAGCCGGGGTGGGGCGCACTTCCGCCAGCAGAGCCCCGACCTCCAAGAGCAACTGCTCAAATTGGGCGAGACTTCTGCTAGGGGGACAGTACACCCCAATCACTGCAGCGCCGCCCAGCACGACGAGTACGCACTCGCGGCCCCTCCGCACTCTGTCGAAGGGTGGGGCAGATCGCTGGGCGACGATAGCCACCAAGCCACACAGGTCGCCAGCCCAATTTGGGCTGTCGCGAACGTGGTACGGGTCGGCGACTATTGCCACTGTCGTCTGCCACTGCGCCATCGATTGGGCCAGAAGGTCCTGGGCCGTGACGCAGTGGCTTCTTACGGAAGGCGGCCCTGCACTCGCCGGATCCGAGCCTGTGACCGGACGCCACCCCCTCCGCCGCACAGACGGGGCACCTGGGCTCGGCGGAGCAGGCGGCCGACTTATGGCCCGCCTGCCCGCATCGGAAGCAGAGTGCACTGCGGTCAACTCCCGCAGTGCAATTTACCCCGAAGTGCCCCGGCTCCAGACAGCGGAAGCACCGCGCCGGTCTCGGCCCCAGTGTGGTCAGCCTGACCACTGACCACCCGACGAGTACACGACGGCCATCCACAAGCTTTCTGGCCGCTTCGATAGGGCACCGCAGCCAGGCGGTGCCCTGGCGGCCAGGTGGGCGATGGATGTCGCCCACCTTTATGGCCTCGGCAGAGCAGCCCCCCTCAGCTGCCAGCGATGCCGCCACCGCTTGTTTAGTGGCCGTGTCGCTCAAGCCAGAGATACGCAGCTCCACGCACCTCTCTGGCCTAGCGACACGAGCCTCCTGCAACACCTTCCTTAACTTGGCAGCGAGGGACGTCAACCTTATGGGATCGGTCCTCGCCTGCCACCTCCAAAATTCGAGCACCCGTTGACGCAGGTCGCATCCGGAGGCCGTCTATCCCCAAGGCCTTCAGGTCAATGACCCCTTCGGCCTTGGATAAGACGTCCCCGTAGGTGATGCCCTTCTCCTGCGCGCCCGGCAGCAGCGTGATGGTGATCGCTGCTGTTTGCGGGGCGCGCAACTTGTGGGGCTTCCGGGCACCACGTTTTCGCTTTCCAGTAGCTGTCAGAACTACAGCGGTTGGGATAGCCGCTGGCCGGGCTGGTGCTGGCTTTACCACTTTTGGCCGCGCCGCCACCTGACTCCAAGTGGCGGGGGCCGACGAGAGCGCTGATGGAGACCTCGAAGGAAGCGACTCCCGAATCTGGCGGGCAGCTTCGGCCTCTTTGGCTGCGGCCGTCTTCTTCTTCACCTTTTTCCTTTTCTTCTTCTCCCCCAGCCCGGTAAGGCAGGGCCCTGTCTCATTCAACCCACCCGGCAGGTGGGGAGAGACGGAGGGAGGCGAAGGAGGAAGAGGTGGGAGCTCGGTGGTGAGTTGCTTAGGCCGAGCCGCGGCCCGCTTGTCCGCCTCCAGAGGTGGGCGGATGCGTGCCTCGGGCAATAGCCTGTCCGCAATCCCGGCGAGCCGCGCGTCGATCATAAACCCGATCTCGTCGCGGCTCATCGGGAGCGGCGCAGACTGCGCTTGCTGCTGCCAGGCCCGCATTTCAGCCCGCACAGCGGTCAGCTCGGCCTGGAGCTTGGCCACTTCCTCGGACTCCGTGCGGGACCGAAGCACGCGCACGTGCTCCACAATGGTGGAGCACGCAAGCCTCAGGTCCCGCACGTATTGTCCCTTCAGGTTGGAGCTCTTTGTGGCGATGGTTTGCACCATCCCCACCGCCTTAT
This sequence comes from Eilema caniola, assembly GCA_949126895.1. NCBI lineage: Eukaryota > Metazoa > Arthropoda > Insecta > Lepidoptera > Erebidae > Eilema > Eilema caniola. Next base: position 4,044,759 of record OX421460.1, on the reverse strand, counting down.
CGATGCCGGCTGTGAGCTGCTCCGCACTGAGGGACTCTGGGGCCGCCGGTGTCTCCTCCGCTTGGGGCCGCTGTCTGGGCTCCGGCTGTGGGCTATGGGTCTCCTTTGAGGAGACAGCCAGTCATCGGCCAACCGCTTCTCCCTTCGGAGCTCGAGCTCCCGCTTCAACGCCTCGCTTAACTCGGCCTTGGCCTGCGCCAAGCCGACGCATTCGCCCGTTGCGGTTGGGCGACCACGGGACTTCTTGGTTGCCGCCACTGTCTGCGCCTCTGAGATCCGCTTCCGCCATAGTCTTCCAGGGGAAGACGACCGCGAACTCCCAGGGCTTGTGCTCGGAATGGTGGTTGGATCTAAGCGATCCAGCACCACCCTCACCTCGGTGAGAGAGCCGAGAGGCCTAGCGACCTCCGTCTTGATCTCCATCTCCTTACTCTGCTCCTCTTCATCTTGTTTTTTTTGTTTTTGTGACATTTCTTGGACTTATCCCACGAGTAGAAACGAAATTATTACACTCCCCGGGTGACGTTCATTCCGGGGAGCGGGGTACATACTGTGGAGGTCCCCCGGTATCCACAGGTTTTAAGCGACTTCGCTGTCGGGTTTTAAAGACTTTTCCTTGTCGTGGGCCGGCCAATTAAGGCAAGCCCTACGTTCTCCGAGATCACGACTTCCCGAGTGTGGCTAGCACTCGGGTCGTTGAAGATCACCCGGAGGCTACGTGACGCGGGAGGGCAGCCAACCCCCCCCAACTCCGACGGTGGCACGAATGCCAGTCAACCCCCGCGCGAGCAGTGGGCCGACCCGTCCCTGGACCCTAGGGATCCCAATGTCTCTCCCCTGTCTCCTCTGAGAACAGAGGGGCACCGGGAGCGACGCTTCAGACTCCTCCTCGCGGGCCTTGCAGGCCCGCCATCCCACGACCCCCTCGTGCAATGGGGTCAACTAGCCCTCAAAAGGGCTTGCCGGGTTATTGGTCAACGACTAGCAGAGCTCCTGCTCCTTGGAGTCGGAGTCTATTAGCCGCAGTCCAGGGGGCACCAGCCCCCTCGCTTCCGCTCCCCAGGACCACGGTCCAGAGGGAGAAGAAACGAAGAAGCCCACGTGGAGGTTATCCGACCAGCACCCCTGACGTTTTTTGGTATAGAGTAGCCCTACTTACATAGCTGTGCAATACCTGAATGCCTTTTTGAAAAATAATCCAGATGCGGACATATTCTATGTCTATGGTATAACTGTGACAAAATATTTATGTAACTTATAGTATTTGTATGCCTAAAATGTAACGTACTAATAATGAATGAATAAATGAAATAACCAGAGATAAAACTTCAAAATTACAGGAAAAAGCGACTACTTTGTTTGTGGTAACAATCATGTGTTTCGTTTTCAAAAAATGAATGTCTAGGCGCTTTCTATTAAAACTATAGTATTGTAACAATTGATAAAATACAACTTAATAATAACACTTTACAGCACGTGCATATTAATCAATATAATAAAATTATATTGTGGAGAATGTTCCCCAGTAAAGCCATAACAGTGGCAAAGTATGTGAACGCAGCCGTCAGTGCAAATATTTGTTTGCATGAATATGGGTATTTGCATTGGTCTGGTCATGCCTCGGAGAGCACGTTAAACCGTCGTCGGTCCCGGTTGTCATACAAACATCTATGGCAGTCGTTACGGGTAGTAGAGGCCCTCAAAAATCCAATAACTGGTCTAGCTGTAATGCTTCTATATCACCTTTGGGTTGTGGAGGTCATATGGCAGTCGCTTCACAGAAAATATCGCAGTTTTGCCAAATCCGCAGTTAGACTGGTAAAAAGCTGACCCTAGACTCCAATTGTAAAGCTTCGGATGCGACTGGGATTGACGCTAGGATGAAGAAGAGTGGCAAAGGGTGAAAATTTTCTAAATGGAAGTCGGTGGAACATAGTTCTTACCTCGGTGTAGCTTATCGAATTTAAAGGTCTCTACCATCTATGCAAAGGGAAGCCAGCAGGAATTGAGTTATAGGGACCCATCGCTACTACCACAAAATATGAATTCATGTATCAGGATTTCTCAGAATTCTACTACTATGGGGACTAAATAGGCGAAGAACCGTTATATGTTAAGGCCATAATTAGCGAAACGGATATATTTTTGTTGGAAAGAGAAGGGTGGCACTTGCTCAAGGGAGTCAGAATCAGATGGCGGGATCCAGAGAGTAAGAATGTAGAAATCTATGGAAATCCTCTAAATGTAGGCAAAGATGCTGTTTCTATTGCTTTTACATAATTTGAGTATTTGCCTGTAAAATCATGATGTTAAACTGATAATAAAAACAAATAACAAACTAAGCAAATGATCAACTATGAATCGGTTAGATACTTATACACTATAAAGGTAAAATTAATAAAATTATAATAATAAAGTTAAACCGACTTCAAGAAACACTGTTAGATAGAAGTCGGCGCCAACATTGTTTAATGTACTATGATGTAATTAATTTATATATGGTTTCTCGGGCTATGCACCGACTTCTACCAGAACAGCTGTAATACCAGTTACTTTTTTTCAGTGCCGCATTTTTGTTCCCTTAGTCCTTAATCGGTTTAACTCGTTTGGCTATAAAGGTTAGCCCATGTCCTTTCTTAAACTCTAATCCAATTCTGCATCAAATTTCATCAACATCGGTTCAGTTCAGCGTTTAAAGCGTGAAAGGCAACAGACAGATAGACAGGGTTCCTTTTACATTTATAATGTTAGCACAGTCTAACAACTTTCATACAGAGTTTCAGACTCGTTATGTTATGATATTAGTATGAATTACGCAGGATGTTAAGGGTCAACCGCCTCTGTGGCTTAGCGGTACTGAACGCGGCTGCTACGCAGGAGGTGCGTGTTCGATTCCCGCTCAGTGCAAATATTTGTATGCATGAATGGGTATTTGCATTGGTCTGGTCGTGCCTCGGAAATCACGTTAAGCCGTCGGTCTCAGTTGCCATACGAACAGCTATGGCAGTCGTTACGGGTAGTTGAAGCACTCAAAAGTCCAACAACTGGTCCAGATGCAATGCTTCGATATCGCCTTTGGGTTGTGGAAGTCAGTGGCAGTCGATTCACGGGAAATTTCGAAGGTTCAGCCAAATTCGCAGTTAGACTGGTAAAAGCGGATCCTCGCCTCGAAGGTAAAAAGCTTCGGATGTGACTGAGATTAATGCTAGGATGAAGAAGAAGACTCAGGATATTAAATGAAGTTGTGACAATCCGTAACATATTTTAGGAATCGAAATGACAGCTCTTACATATTCTGTTGTGCACGAAACTATATCTTGTTCAAAACTGCGTGATCGCCATCTAGTTGTATTTTTGTAACTAAATTATAGTATTACACATTTTAATTTATTGATTAAATACGAATTTATATGCACAATAGTGTATGTAAAAATAAAGTCTATTTATTCACATAGTTGCTTAGATATGATAAGCTATAAAAAATCTACCATAAAAATAATCTCAAGCAAAAAAGCGACATTATTGCTCACATCTCTGGTTCTACTCAACCGAATGCGATCAAACAAACGTAAGATTTTAAGTCTGAGCAAGCCCTTTCTAACAAAAAAAGCCGCATCGAAATCCGTTCAGTAGTTTCTGCGTCCATCGCGAACAAACAGACAAACAGACAAACAGACAAACAGACAAACAGACAAGAATTCCAAAAAATATATTTTCGTGTTCAGTATCGTCAATATAACATACTCCAAGTATTTTTTTTTAAATATGTCCAATGTACAGACACGGCTACTTTACAATTATATAATAGTATAGATACATGTTTAATATAGTAGAGGGTGCAGCGGGAATGGGATCTGACGCCACGCCGGTATAAAAATATTGGCGGTACGAAGGTCGCCGGGTCAGCTAGTTAGTAATATAACAAAATAATTTGCGATGAAAATCTAAAATAAGATCGACTGATCTGCCTACACATGCGTTGTGTGGGTAGACCAGTCGAATTGATTTTAGATTTTAAATACGTTGTGTATTTTTACTTTACTTTACTGGTGATAGAAATTTGATGGCACAAATTGGTCACAAATTTCGGCCGGGTTGGGTACCACCGTGCACAATTGCGAAAAAACCTCCATAGCATTCCAATCTCGGTTGGATTGCACTCAGGGGTCAGCAAGTGCATAGCCGGGCAGGGAGGATTGTGGTCACAGCACTAGTGGGACCGCTGGGTGTCACGCAGTGCTGCGACGATAATCCTCTTTAGATGAGGCCGTAAAGGTGAGTGCCACTATTGTTAACATGGTAGGTGTATGTAATGGTGACCCTCTTTCCTGAGACTTTGCCTTCAGCTTACCATCAGGCGAGGTGGAGCCAAATTGACGTGTATATTGTATACACAATGTAAATTGTGAATACAACATCAGAACTTTTTCCCCTCAATAATTAATATCATTATAGCTACCTACTTAAATTTCCCATTAAAACTTGGCCGATGTACAAGGGTTACCGATTTTTGTAAGGGTAATTTAGAATAAACTAAATTCCCTCCATTTTCAAGTTCATTTAGGGATATATTTTTACCTTAGGATAACACACGGTGCCTTACAACTTTTGGAAAGATTTCGTTCTTATAAACTAGCTCACATTAACGATAACATTTTTTAATGACCGGTACTTACGACCGGTACGGTAACCGCGGTAGCCTAGTGGTATGGGTAATGGACTGCTGAGACGAGGTCTCGAGTTCGATCCCAGGTTTATTACCGACTATAAGACTTTTCGATGCTTTTAGAAGTTATGTGTGTATTTATCGCAGGTTTATGAGTGCCCAGTTAATGGCAATAGGCTCGCCACCTTTTTTGATTGGGACCTAAACAAAAACCGGCGAAATGTGGGTGCTAGCATCTCTGCCTACCCCTTCGGGGATGAAGGCGTGAGTTTATGTTATGGTACTTTTAAATTTATTGCTATTAGGAGTATCTAATCTGTCACTTAAGGACTCAGAAATTCTGAACGTTGTGCCTGCTGAGTTTAATTGACTAAAATAAATTCAGCAGTCACAACTAGTACCTACTAAGTACTAAGCTGCAAAATTGGAATTTGAAATTTACAGTGTTATTAGAAAATTTGGATTACTTAAACGGACGACCCCAAAGTATGAACCTTATCACAAAAACATGAAATAAAATTATAGATAAAAAAATTTACATAAGTTTTTGTTGATCGGCGAAAATGTTTGTATAGCACATATCGGGCACACTAAAATACATTTGAATGAATTTTTTACTCAATTACTATGCTAACTATTCAAATCGATTACTATAGGAAGGTAAAAGTAGGTAGAATAGGAAAAAGAGAAAATGACAGGCCGGAGCTGAACCCGCGACCATTCCCTTACAGGGGGAATAGTCTCACCACTGAGCTACCAAGTCGACCCTTGAGTGCTCCAAATTCTCCTATACAAATATGGGCGGAGTAATAAAAAATAAAGAAGACTGTAATATCATTCATTGTTTCCGATAGTTCATTCCTCCCACCTCCCGAGAATTTGGAGCACTAAAGGCGTGCCTTGATAGCTCACTGGTCAGTGCATTCCCCCTGTACGGGAATGGTCGCGGATTTAGCTCCCGCCTAAGTCTTTTCCTCTTTTTCCTATCGTAATCGACACTAAGATTCAACATATCCCAACAAAAGTACACAACATAATATATATTTATACCTTTATCCTCGGAGGGTAAGGAATTAACGCCCTCATATCACCAATCATTGTATTCGGTCCCACGTAATAGAGGATGAACCTATTTCCGTATTCTGGGCACTATTGTTGACTCGAGCCACGCAACTGAGGGTGAGTCTGCAAGAGTATGCAAGTACAATTATCTATTAAACATACTGAAAACTGTAACTCTGCCATTTTCTATGCCATTTACATAAAGCATAGATAAAAATCTCGCCTACGCCCTGAGTGAAAAAAAAAGAATACCTGTGATAAATTTGTTGGAAAATAAAAGTCAGTTTTAAAGTATTAGAGATAGGAAGCCGCGCAAATGATGGTCTGGCCCGTGGCAATAAGAAGACTAGGAAACTCAATTTAACTTCGTCACGATCTTGTTAATAAAATTCATGAATTACAAATCAAAGTTTGTTTCGTGGTGGCGCGAGAAAAATATTAACTAATCTACCAAGTAATCTAAAGTACCTAGCACCGTTTTTTGATTTGAAATTCAAATTTACCCAATACTGTCTGTTGCCTGCTGTTCTAGCGGCGTGGATATCGGTTATCGTGACGACATACGAGTATAGGGGTCGGCAGCACGAGTGTAAAGCTCCTGGTGTTGCATACGTCTATACGTCACGGTAACCACTTTCCATCTGGTGTGCTTATCCGCCACCTAAGTGATATAAAAAAAAACATAGTCTATATCACACAGGGTCAAACTACTCCTGCACCAAATATAATTAAAATCTTCAATGAAAACACTTGTACTATTCCACATTACATATTTATTAAATACCTGACCGGTTTCGCCTTATGGCATTATCAAAGATTGATACATGTTTTTTGGGTATCAAATGTCAATTAGAGTAATATATTGCCTGTGTGGGTAGACAAAAATAGTGAGATACCACTTTATAAATTTTCCCAAAATTTAGTGAGAATCACAATATGAGACCATTACCATAAATCAATCATGTTTGAACTATTATTACAAATAAATGTCAAATTAATACAAAAATGTTAGAGTCACGGTTATCAATGTCAAAAAAACTTTTATAGAATAAATTAAGTAACGACTAAAAATAAATGAAGTATAAGACCTTATCAACTTAAATAGGAAATTATTACAATGAATTAAGTCAAAATTGAGATACTACCAAGATAAATATCGAATTAATAAATAAATTAAATGTTAAAACATGGGGGAAGTTACTTTAGCATCTGTAATTATTTTTAGTATAGTTATATACAGAATATATCATATTTGCTTAAGTTTGAGTATTTTCGTATATAATTTGCATGTATTTTCAAATAAATGTATCTAACTCATTCAACTCTAGAACCTGTACCACAACCTTGATTAAATTGCACTGAGATAAAATCAAACCCGCTCCCTGCAGAATTTGAAAGCTCTATCATCTCGCAACAGATATAAATAAAAGCTTGCTTAATATTATCAGATTAAGTACCGTTAATATACACCCACACATGTGTAATTTTATCCATACTAATAATATATTATACATGGGAAAGTGTGTGTGTGTGTGTGTCTGTGTGTCCGTCTTTTACGCCTGAACCACTCAACCGAGTTGATAAAATTTGATGTAGGGGTAGATTAAACCTACGTTAGACATCTACGTGGGCGTAGACGCGGGCAAAATCTTATATTATTATAAATTTCTCTGGTCGTGTGTACGTGTACCATAAATTTGTAGCCTAGACGACGTGGCAGCGCAACTAACCTCCATCATAATACATTAAAGTCTGATAAGCAAATCAACTAAAATTTCTGACGTCTACATCTCAAAATTGGAAACCTAATAATACTGCGTCTCATAAATAAGGGTATATGCAGATGGGGTATTACCAGCTGTCTGAACAGACAGCGATCAAAGCAATAATACATATTTCTTTCACTGTTATGAAATCTATTGACTTTGAGCTGAGTGCGAATTATTTAAATTATAATTAGGTTATTTTATAATTTTATAAAAAGTTCTGGAATGGCGACCGCGTACGGGTAAACGTAGTGTAGGACGCCCAACGGCCAGGTGGAAGGACGACCTCATCAAGGTCGCCGGGAAGCGCTGGATGCGGGTTGCTTTAGATCGGCCATTCTGGAATTATATGGGAGAGGCCTATGTTCAGCAGTGGACTGTGTGTGGATGATGATGATGATAATTAGGTTAAGAGTGTATGTTTCGTGAGAGAGAAAATATTCGATAGTTGGTCACCTTCTTACCGGCGCTGCGGTGGAATAAATGCCTAAAAAGGTGAGAATGGCTGTCAAAACTTAACTGACTAAGGTTTTTTGTACCGTAGATGTTATAGCTAGTAAATCACTTAAGTACTCATTACCTGTGTTGTGTCTAGCAGTTTATAAAGAAATACTGCAAAACAACTTAAGCCTCTTTGTACCTTTACGGCCCATTTAAGTAAAATACTACAATATTACTATATTTTGCTATTATTTTGAATGTAAATGTTTGGACATATATAGATATTTGTTATTCACGCTAAAACTGTGCTGAGCAGACCTGTATGAAATTTGGTAGATTGATTATAGTCCGAAAGCATATAGGATATTCTTCACACTTGTCAATTTCAGTCGCATCCAAAACTCTCACTTCGATCCAAGATCCGCTTTGTGCATGTGGTTTACATTTCGTCTCTATATAAATACTCTAAGACATTTTGAATGAAATTTTTGAGCACTTTGCATGTTAAATATTCAAATTGATTAAAATGGGAATATTTTAAATCGGTCTAGGTGGGATTTGAACCTGCAATCTTCGCTTCAAAGAAAGATTTAGAAAGAAAGGAAAAGGAAAGAGAAATTTGAAATGGTTCGGGCGAGTTCCGGTAGCGTAGTGGTCAAAGCATTTTTTTTTTTTTTTTTGGCTTTATGAGTGATTTTGAGCAAATTAAATATTTAACTGTGATGAATTTTGAATCTTATGCTCATTTTTAGTCGAAAATGCCGTGCACGGACTGCACTCAAACTCTTTTAATCACTATAAGTAGCCTCCGTTCTCGATGATGACATGTACACACCTGTCGTCAAAAAATAATTCTCCACAGAAAAAATGCACCGTGTGCACGTCGCCTCACATAATACCCAACACATTTCGACTCTATGTAGAGGCTCTAATAATTCGAAGAGCGAGTTAAACCTCATCTCGTACAAATCAAATATTTAGCCACGACGGCATCGTGTAGAGACATTTCACTATATATGTAGTTTGTAAATATAGAGAATGTAGAGAAATGTAGAGCCTCATTTGGTCGGATATTGGTGTGTAAAATAAATATTGTGGTTTGCACTGGTTTCGACAGTTTCATTATTTATTTATGGAAGGCGAAATACAAACCCTTGTTCTTTTTACGGGACGTGAGAAAACATCTGTCAAGGCGTGCGAGGTAGGAAACCTGGATAAGGTGGCCGTATCGTTTGGACTGCACCCTAACTTCTTAATATCCAGTGAGGTGAAGTCAAATGACGGACATAACATAAAAAAGAGGGGTTGCCCTCTGGGAGTGCCGGCAGAAGTGAAAACATTTTCTTTCTTTCTTTCTTCGTTATATGCATAGCAAAAGATAAAAAGAACATACCATACCATACTATACCTATAATATAGCGCCAATCATAGAACCTATCACTAATTTTCTGCTAATTTTCTGTCCGAAGAAATTAATAAATTACAAAAAGAAAAAATAATCACAAAAAGTAATAAATTACAAAAAAGAAAAATAATCACAAAAAGTAATAGATTACAAAAAGAAAAAATAATCACAAAAAGTGTCAGAAGGTCAGGTTTGAACCCAGTACTGTCTGAAACCATAAGGACTTACAGTCGAAGCGCTAACCGCTATGCTACGAAGCTATTTATCGTATTTTGCAAAATAGGCAGTCTGTAGCTAATATTATATGACGTCAGTCGTCGGTTACGGTTCAAAGGTCAAGCGATCCTGACACGAGTTTAACACTTTTTACCCATCCAACGCAGCTAAAGAAGTTTTCACTTCAAAAAAACTTAGATCATCTACTTTATAGAACAGCTTAGCAAACAAAATGCATCGCAAAAATGGCGTGAAAACGCGTTTTGTGTGAGGGAGTTAATGACCATATTATAGTTTTAACTGTCAATGTGGGCATGTCATAGGATTTATGTACCGAAGCTGCTGATTTTTACGCCGCTTAGAAATGGCACTTATTGCATATATAGGGGGTTTTACCACTGAGCCACCGAGCTACGCCTGAAGCAGTCCAACACACAACCGCCTTGAGGCGACGGTGGGAGATATCTATCGATACTCGTACAAACCATCGTAACAATGAATGATGTTGCAATCATTTTAAAAAATTGTTTTTCGATTGCTCCGCCCAAACAAATTAATGAAAGTTAAAGAAAAAGAAACAATTTATAGGGTTGTTATATAGTCTAAAACAAAAAATAATTGGATGTGTATTAGGGTCCTATCAAGGTCAGCGAAATTGCTGCTTGATAGACGAGAGTATGGTGTCATTTGGTGGTGTCTATTTTCTGTGTGTTGGGAGGTCAAAATGCGATCACTTCCATTGAAGCTTCAAGCACGTATACTGTTTGGAAAATTTTCGATTTTCAGGTAAAGACGTGTACATCAAAACGCTTACTAAAAGTCTACTGAACCGTTATATCGACTAGGGACATGTCAGCGAAACGCTGAGCCACCAACTTTGATTTGTAATTCATGAAATCATTATGAAGTTGATGCCAAACTTAAATCGACTTCCCTTGTAGTTCTGCACAAAATTATCTTACTACCTGTCAAACTTACGGACTAACAATATTAAACCTTATTTGGTAACAAATAGAGTTGAAGGAAGTTTTAAGACAGATATCGGGCAGCAATGAATAACTTTGTTCATAATCTGACATCCAAACTTCGGTCGAATGACAATTTGTTAAATGTCTTTTAAGTTTTTTTTCTCTTGATGGAATGTTTAAGTGAAAAGATTAATTGCCAGTTTTTGGAATTGATACGCTATTCAAGAATGAAAACCAATAGTTGAAGATCACAGAACTGCCAAACCTATGTAATTTTCGCAAACCCAACAATTTTGGCGATAATAATATTCGTATTTAATAGTTTGAAATTGTGGTGCCCTTACACATGGCTAGGTGATGTAGGTCTAGTGGTTTAGGATCCTAATATAAAGGTCTTACGTACATCTAATGTGTGCTATAGTGAAGTAGACATTTTCAGCTCATTTTCTTAAGTGGCTGATAGCAAAATTTTGATATTTATGGAGGTTATAAATTGGTCGTATTTTATGTATGAGTATATCAGATTGATTTGAATTGTTTCAATAAGCATACTATTATCAAAATTGTTTTGGTAATAGATTTCTCTTGGACGCCTGGAGTGACCTTGAATTCTACTTTCTATTTATCATTACCTTAATATTGTTCCCGGTTGTATCCTTTTGCTTACTTTAGATTTGGCTTATAAACCTTTTATGAAAGCGACCTGCCGATCCCGACGGGAAAGCTAGCCTCAGTCTCATCCATTATTCTATCCGAGGTAGGGTGGCTTGGACCCCGGAGATCTTAGTGGGGTCCCAAAAACATCCAGAGCAGAAAATCCTGAGAATACTTAAGAATTGCCCTATCAAAGTTTGTGCTATCAGTACTTGAAAGGTATCTAGCTGAATATAAATCTATACTGTAGAGCATTAATACGCAGATTTGTACCTAATTAAGTTACCAGCTACCGTCTACACTCCCACCGAACTTGCATCTCGAACTTACTCAATTTAATTACGAATGCGATCGTAACTTACTTACTGATACTTGAATGAACTAAGTATGTTACTAACTAGGGCATACTAATTTGGTTTGGTGACTAACCCTCGGAAGAAGGCATCGAATTAATTAATTATAATTAACTTAATGGTTAGTACTAAGTAAGTTCGAATGACTTGGACTTGGTAATAAAGTTCCATCTTATGTTGATGGTTTCTATGTTTGCGACGCTTATGATAGTCGTCAACGTATATCAATTCCATACATTGATTAACCTATTCTATTCTACAAACGAAATGTGTTTAATGTGTGCGCCACGCCAGGACATGCCAACGCGCTATGGGATCCGCCGCGGCCTGCCTCGGCCTGGTGCGGCGCGTCCGATCCATCACGAGTCACTTCAAAAGTACGGCTACTCGAGATGCAAATGTAAGCACGAGGCCTATTCTTACTGTCGCGGCCTATGCTTTCGACAGGCCGTGGGACCTTGGCTTAAAGGGGACAGGTCTGTGTAACAGATGTAGGTATGTATATTGTTAAAAAGTACACCTGCTGGATGCATAACCAGGTTCTGGCTTAGGGTTTCTACTAGGTGTAGCTTTGTGATGTGAATGATGATTGATTACATTTGAATCAAATTGTAACGGATGATTGGTGTGATACTGTACGTCTGCAAATAATGAAGCAAAAAACGAGCTGAAAATATCGTAGTGTTTTGGGCTGGATAAGTCTGATGCAGAACAATGCCCTTCACGAAATACGGACGAAAAACCTAGCACCTACATGTCTTCAAGTTACTTTGAGCTACTTACAGTAACGTCTTCATGCCCGAAAACTCGGTTCGTATATTCGGGTGTTCGATTCATGGTAGTTCCATTTGTATTTCTAGAAATTACCTTGCAAGCGAGATAACGACAGAAATTAGATGACTATTATTATATTTACTTCCTCGTGCCGGTTTTGTACGCGGTCGTAGAAATTTAGAGTATCTTTAAGGGTCATGTGTGAGTAATTGATATTAATCTATATACCTCAGGACATATATCTTAAATACACGGGGTACTACGGCGGTGGACGAGGTCGAATACACCAATTAAGCTGTAGACAGCATTAGGCACCATGCCCTTTCATGCTGCAGAAGTGCCGGGCGTATGTCGCGACATACGTGCATCAATGACAACATCCGCCGTGCTCTTTCATGTCAGCCTTTCGTGAACCTAATGGGCTGGTGCGTGACGATGGCAAACAACCGGATGGTATGTCGTTGCTACCTTGGCAGATGGGTAGGCCTTTTTCCCACACGCAACGTGTGTCGATACCCTTGCGCCTTCACATCTTCCAAGCACGGCAGGCTGTGCCGGCGCTGCAGCTACATCTGTGAAAAAAAAAAGACGGGTTGCACTCTGGGAGTGCCGGCAGAAGTGAAAACATTTTCTTTTTTTCTTTCTTCGTTATATACATAGAAAAATATAAAAAAGAACATACCATACCATACCTATAATATAGCGCTAATCATAGAACCTATCACTTATTTTCTGCTAATTTTCTGTCAGAAGAAATTAATAAATTATGAAAAGAAAAAATAAACACAAAAAGTAATAAATTACAGAAAGAAAAAAATATCATAAAAAGTAATAAATTACAAAAAGAAAAAATAATCACAAAAAGTTCCAGAAAGCCAGGTGGTTTGAACCCGATACCATCTGAAACTATAAGGACTTACAGTCGAAGTGCTTACCGTATCTATGGTAAATTGCAAAATAGATAGTCTTTACCTAATCTTGTATGACGTCAGTCGTCGGTTACGGTTCAAAGGTCAACTAATCCTGACGCTTCCTTAACATTTTACACCCATCCAACGCCGCTAAAGAAGTTTTCACTTCAAAAAACCTCAGACGGCGCAAATACTGTAACTTAACAGGTGATTATGTATTTGATCCGTTGGGGGTTGAAACGTTAGGGTCCAAGTACCCGCTTTCTATACAAAGATTTGGCAAAGCGACTGATCGACGCTACGCCTGACCAGAAGGCTGGTGATTATCTTGCACAGAGGATAAGCATTGCCATTCAACGTGGCAATGCTGCCAGCCTTCTGGGAACGTTACCGGTTGGTGATGATGCGGAGGAATTTCACAAATATTTCAGTTATTTAGTCTAGCTTGTTTTAGTTATTAGTTTTAAATTTAATTTAGTATCATTTATATTTCAAGTTCTGTATTAAATAAACCAATTATAGATTATTAAAAACAATCCACGTGCACTAGGCAGAGCTTGATGATAACTGACTGACTGACTGACGAGATGTTTGACTGTTTGCTAACTAAAAGTCAGTTAACAAACAGTCAATCTCTAACTCGGTAAATTTTTTGTCAAACGAACATTTTTAAAATAAAATTTTAACAACGGAAATTTGCGAAATCTGTGTTACGTCGAATGATTCTTTTTGAAGTAACATGTTTGCGAAATGAAAGTTTGTCAAACGATTAGTTTTTCAAAAGGTGTTTGCAAAATGAACGCTTGTCGTACGCTTTTAATTTAACAATAGTGAACCCAACTGGTAACAGATGCATAAGGTATATCTAGTGTCTGAACTAGATATACGTTATGCATTTTCTGTTATCATGTCTGCATTTCATGTATCATTTTTTTTGGATTGTTCCTTCCTTAAAGGTGGTGTTTCAGTATATAGTGTACTAGCTTTCCGCCTGCGGCACCGCCCGCGTGGATATCGGCTATCGCCACTAAGTCTTTAACACAAAAATGGCACGGCCAAAGGAGGGTTATGTTTTTGACATCTGACCCTCATAGCTCTTCAACTAATAATTACTTAGAACTGGACAAATGAGGTATATTTAGAAGCATCTTGGTCTACCGCTGGTTATAATAGGCTATATGTTGTGTCACTGAATCTATTGTGACACAATTTAGCGGTCATAAGGTATTGAGTATAAAAATAAATTTGAGATAATTTGGCCATTTGATTTCAAATGGAAAGGTCCTCAAATATATATATGAATTACTAGCTGTTGCTTACACCAAAATAATATAAATATCACGACGGGACCCTGAATCTGGGAACGGGACCCTATTACTCCAATTTTCGTCTGTCTATACAACTGTCTGTTTGCCTGTCTGTCTACAGGCTGTATCTCATGATCTGGAATAGCTAGACAGTAGAAATTTTCACAGATAATATGTTTTTGTTACCGTTATAACAACAAATACTATAAATAAAAATATAAGTTAGTATAGGATGCAACAGGCGCTAATCTGGCAGTGTCACAGCCAGAATCACGGCAACTGCACCCGCTGCCCGCGCTTCACCTGGACAGTATACTGGATGACAATTCTTTGCAAGTGACGGTAGCCGTTCGCCTGAGCTGCGAGGTGTGTGGACCCCATAGAGGCACCTACGGTTCCATGGTGGTGGATGCCGATCATCTTGCATTAAGCTGTTGTAGAAGCATATATTGATGATGAAGGTATAATAATATTAATGTAATATAACATTTTCATCCTTGCGTTAATCCCGGTTTCGTCTAAAGCTGTGACCTTGGAGTCCGGGGTCCGTTTTTTCCAGTCTAACTGCGTGTTTGGCTACGAATTACGAAAATACTTAGACCAATGTAAATACTTAGATATTTTCATGTATACAAAATATTTGCACGGAGTGGGAATCAAATTTGCGCCCTCTGCGTAATACTCGCGGTAACTACCGCCACAACACAGCGGCAATATAGTAAAACACACAAAATTATATCGCAATTGATTTTTATTTTCATGGGTTTAATAGATATAACCTCCACAAATACAAACTTGGTCAACATACATATTAAACAGAATTAGGTATCGGCATATAAAAAGTAATACTGTGGTATATATAGGTTTGTATTACAAGTCCATTAATATACACATTACTTTTAAAGACTTTTAGGAAATCATCTCTTCTCAATCAAGAGAGATAGGAAAATATTATAATGACTCGTGCATATTGATGATTTAATTGAAAACGTGTATCACGATGGCCTTCAAGAAAAAGCGTACAGGATATTTTTTTTTGCGTTTAGATTTTGGAGAAACCTAACGATGAGGTGAAAATGGTGAACTCGACCGTGGTGGACCCAACTCAATCGTTATATTGACCTGTGTGGCTGGGGAATCCGATACATCCTAGAAAGGATATCCCAGAGACTACGACTAACGTTGGCTACTAAAATTGACGCCCATGGGATATTGTTGAGGATCGACTCGTTGCCGACTATGGCCAGCACCAGAATCTGTAGCGAGAGGCTTCCCACTTCAACGGCTGCTTTGAGGACACGGCACCGTTCAAGCCCAAGCTTATGGAGGATGATGATCGTTCTGCGATTTACACCGCCCGGCACAGGATTTGCACAGGAGAGTGCTAGATCTTTAACACGCATCACTGCTTCAGAAAAGAAGGTGGCGGTTTTTCAACGCATACCTCGTTGCCGACTATGGCCAGCACCAGAATCTGTAGCGAGAGGCTTCCCACTTCAACGGCTGCTTTGAGGACACGGCACCGTTCAAGCCCAAGCTTATGGAGGACGATGATCGTTCTGCGATTTACACCGCCCGGCACAGGTTTTGCACAGGAGAGTGCTAGATCTTTAACACGCATCACTGCTTCAGAAAAGAAGGTGGCGGTTTTTCAACGCATACCTCGTTGCCGACTATGGCCAGCACCAGAATCTGTAGCGAGAGGCTTCCCACTTCAACGGCTGCTTTGAGGACACGGCACCGTTCAAGCCCAAGCTTATGGAGGACGATGATCGTTCTGCGATTTACACCGCCCGGCACAGGTTT
Organism: Eilema caniola; assembly: GCA_949126895.1. Taxonomy (NCBI): domain Eukaryota; kingdom Metazoa; phylum Arthropoda; class Insecta; order Lepidoptera; family Erebidae; genus Eilema; species Eilema caniola. The sequence goes on along the minus strand of OX421460.1, from coordinate 4,028,430 downwards.
TGCACAGGAGAGTGCTAGATCTTTTACACGCATCACTGCTTGTTTAATACAACAAAGAATGTATCCGATTTTATCTCTTTATGTTTAATACCACAACGAATGTATCCGATTTTATCACTCTCTCTCTCTAACCGACCTTGTAACCAGTCGCGTGTGCTCCGCAATAAATTTAATATTTTAATTGGAAATCAAAGGACTTTTCTTGCACCGACCACACAATACGATCTAAACACTGCTTCAGAAATGAAGGTGGCGCTCTTCCGCATACCTCGTTGCCGACTATGGCCAGCACCAGAATCTGTAGCGAGAGGCTTCCCACTTCAACGGCTGCTTTGAGGACACGGCACCGTTCTACCCACTCACGGAACTCTAACAGATTGTGCAGCGACGTGTCTACGGGGTAGTCCGGGCAGTAGTTTCACTCGGGTGTCAGTTCCCGACCTATAAGAAGCAGCTACTCACCGAAACAGTGTGCACTTGCGTTAGCCGGTAGAAGAGGCTACCGTGGCGCCTCTCCAGCCATTCCTCTATAATGGGTCCTACAATAGTTGTATGCCCTGAGTAAAACATACCAGGTAAAACATAATTTAAAAACACCAGAATAACACAAACAAAATTACAAACACACAAACATTGCACAATTTAACCAATTTGGTTGCTGGTGGTCGTTGGTCGTGATAATTAAATATAAGAAACCTGTCTGAATGAATTTGACAATGAATTCCAGTTCTGAATAACTTATCAGTTACTTGATAATCCAGGATTGTGATATCGATTTGATAACAGATATTTTATCAGTGTCACGATTGACACCCCAAACCACACGAACTCCCTTTTAGTTCTGTTGTCATGACAACAATTACGTTAACTTAAAAAGGGGGCTAATAATTGGATTTTGTTAAATATTACAATATTTCTCGAATTTACCTCACATTAATAGTGATAAATGCTATTCGAAAAAAGGGACGAATTCAAAAAACCATAGGTCATGGAAATCTGATGTGCCGTTCTTGATTTTGAGTTCGAGGCTTTGAACTTGAAAAAATCATTTCTTAGTACACTTCCACGCACCAAAACAAACATTTTCTACAAATTTCAAGTCTCTACGACCAGCGGCTTAGGCTATACGTTCTCTAAGTCAATCAGTCAGGACATAGAGAGTTCTTCTAACAAAGTCATAGCAAACAACAGCGACGGCTCCTCATACACGTTGTGTGTGAGTAAACTCATATCAATATTGCCTTGAACCATCAATATATGCATGGGATATACTATATATACTGTGTCTATCGAGTTTGAATATAGTCTTAGTATACATAATACGTTGAACTTTATATAAACTCATGTCATAGCGGACAAGTTTCAGCAACGGCGGCATCACGAACCATACATTCAGTGCTGCTACAGCGAATATACTATCAGAAAAAGCCCATAACACTTAATAACAGTTTGCACGTACCGAATATCGAACTCGTATCATATAATATATTGATATTAAGAGACGGATGGAAATTATCCGAACGATCCGATCGTACAAGTGTTATTTATTGCGTATCGTTACGATGACGGCACTGACTAAAACCACTGTATAGCAAAAACAAATAAATTATACTAAGTTTTCATTCATGTTAAACAAAAAGATTAAAAAAAAAAAGAATGAAATTAATTTTTGAAAAGTAATGAAATTGGTTGTCTTTGTGTGTAATAAAGCAATCAAAAGACGGATAATTAAACAGGTTTAAACTGTACAGTGCGAACGTAACAATTTTTCGTATACCTACACACGCTATGAAAATCGTTACGATTAGATTAAAAGAGACTTTATGGGTCTCAGTCATTTTCGAAAATGATTGTGTCTACAACTATAAAACGACTGAGAGAGAAAGAGAAAACAACATTTGGAGAAAGTTTTTGTCGAACCAAAATATCATTACAATCTTATAATTATACACTCCAACTTCATGGCCGAGTACTAATTGAATATAGATCGAATAGAAGTGAAGTATTCTCAAGTATACTGAATGCATTACTTATTAAATTTATGGTTCATAATGAACCCAATTGGATATAAATTGTGTCCAAAATTCGTAACTCAATGAGGATTGCGTCGCGCGAGAACGCGGTCACATAGTATTAGGGGGTGTTTATACTACTGTCATAAGCGATATATCAAGACTAATTGAAAAGTGCATGTATTTTTTTATTCTAGTTGTATGGAATTTAAGATTCAGTCACTCAATTAATACATTCATTCACTTAGTTTTGTGTGTCCTGTTTCACTAATTTAATTTTGAGTGATTTCGGTAGTTATTCAAAAATCGTGCTTTATTTTATACTTTAATTTATTTTTACCTATTATTTCATTTTATGCCTTTTTATAAAATCTAAGTAGGACTATCGAAATCTTCCAACAGTTATTCATTAATCAACATTGCTCAAGAGCACAAGGGTTCGACTTGGGGTGAAACGGATAACCTGAGGCGTTTTAGAATCGGATTTAAAAGTGAGTGTTGCATTAACCTTAATTTTCTCCATTTCAAAACGTTGCTTTTAGTTTGAAGGGAAATGTAGCTAGTGTCTTGAGACACTTCAAATTATAAAGTAAATTAATCTTATCCAAAAAATATCAGTGACTTAAGGTATCTAGGCCTGGTTAGGGTGACCGCATGTGAGTGCTTCCGTGCTTTTGAGGGCACATAGAAGGTTGGTGGCGGTTGTCACCTGTACAACTCTGGCAGTTTTTGAAAATTTACTATAACCCTACAAACTCTGCTCGGTCGTCGGACGAAAGATGTTCTCAATATAGCCGAAAATACCAAGCCACATCCTGGCTTCTAGGAGATGGCCTCGAATGCGACCGGAACTAACGCTAGGGTGATGATTCTACGTACTTAACCATACGTATGCTTGAAAGGTTTGGTTATTATAATTCTCTGATATTACAAATATCATTATCATAAACATTATTAATCTAAAAAAAAGGTATAAAAATATTAGTTTACAGGTTATGGTAAGCGGACCCCAGAATTCAAGTTGATAGCTTCGGATGCGACTGGGATTAATGCTAGGATGAAGAAGAATCTCTAGATTATTCTTTAAAATAGATTTTATACCCGCAAGTTTTCATCCTAACAACTTTTACCTATTATAAAATTAAAAAGTTAGATTAAGGCAGCAGATCTGTTGAGAGATTATGAATCGGATATGGCTCAACTTGTAACCGCTGCTAGCTGAAGTATTTCAATTACTCGGTAACTATACCAATACCTTTTAATAGTAATAATCGAAATACAAATTAATATTAAAATAATTATTTTTGTATCAGGTGACTTATTTAAAGAAAACTATGTATAAAAATCATGAGCCTAAAAAAATATACTTACTTCAATATTTTATACACAAAAATCGAACTGCGTTACTAGCATTTAGCAGGTGTTCCTTCAAAGGTAGAAATAATAGAAGGGAGTAACATCCCCTTTCAACCTACACAATTACTTCTCTAAACGAACTTTAAACCTGTGCGGTTAACTCCGAAAATAGTTGTAAAAGGGAAAATGGTGCGCCCTCTTCCCTCAACACAAAAGACCTACCCTAACTTTTCAAACTCGGAACATCATTTGCAGCTCCCGACTCCTAACCGTACGTCAGTTGCTCTCGAACTGCGGAAGGGGGAGAACGCGTCCTTGTTTTATCTTCGCGGGAAACTGTGACAGTTCTTTTTTCGAATGCTCGATTTTTTTTTGGTTTAGTTTGTGATTTTATTTTCGTTCTACATTTGAACATTAGTTGTTTGTGAAAACCTCGAATGTGTCATCGGTTTGGTGAGTATTTAATGGTCTTATAAAATAAGTTTGTAACTTTCTTGATAGCCTCCTTTGTGTACTTATATTTGTTGACAACTTGTATCTGCCTTTGTACAGAATTAATTATTTCTTTACTCACAAAGCTGAGCTCAAACGTATTAACGCATTCGACTGAAATGTACAGATCAATGCTTTGAATTACATTGTATTAAACTAAAGTAGAAAAAATAGATCACAGTTTTTGTGTGAGTTAAATACAAAAGCTCTATTTATTACAAAGTTAGATATTTATATTATGTGAGTAGTTAATTTGCTCAGCGAGCTAGGATATTCTGAAACTTTTGAATACAGCCAAATACGGTAAGGCCTTGATGTTCACAATATTAAAATATAGTAATGTTAAACAGTTTCTATGTGTAATTTGTATTTAGGCACAATGGAAATATGTCGAATTATATTCCTCCGTTTTCTAGAACTACTGTTGTTTAGGTAGAAGCATAGTTTTAACAGCCTCTGTGGCGTGTTGGTAGTGAACGCGGCCGCTACGTAGGGTTCGATCCTCGCTTAGTGCAAAATATTTGTATGCGCGAATATGTATATTTACATTAGTCTGGGTATTTCTATGTATATTATGTATGTGTGTACAAAAAATTATTTAAGTGTGTTTATCCGCATTTTAGATTCCATAACACTAGCTAGTTAAGTTATGCTTACCATGGGTCTAGATAGCGTTGGGTAAAATGTTGTCTAATATTTATATATATTAATATATAATGTCACTTATTTATTATTGTCACGGAGTTACAACAATATAATAATATTTATTTATTTATTTATTTTATTTATTTATTTTTAAGCATTCATCCACCACCTTAACAGGGGTAACCCCAAAACAGTGATGGATTTACACACACTTAGTACATTTAATTAATACAATTTTTTTTTTCAAATATACACAAAACAAAAAGAACACAATCAATTAATAAAATGAACTTATAACTAAACACAAAAAAAACGAATTAAGTGAAATACAAAAAGAAAAAGTAAACTACGTGAACAAAAAAAAATAATATATATAACTAAAATAATATAAAAATATGTATAACTACAATATAACAATAACGAAATTGTACATTGTTAGTAAGTAATATAGTTAGTGTAGTAATTTTATATTCAAATATATTTATATTCCATTAAGCAATCTCTTAGTTACGTCCCAAGTTTGTACTTTGAAGCCCGAGGTCGGTTTTTTTTTGATTTGCGAGTATTTCGGCTTTTATTGGAGCGATTGGATGATGGGAATTTTGGTTATATCTCCCGTTCAACTAAACCGATTCAAACGTGATTTTAAGTCTGACCAAAAATTGTCTTATATAAAAAAAATAACCTTTTATAAATAAATTTTGTAGTTTTTGCATCGCGAACAAAAAGACAAGTCATTAAAAAAAAAGTTCTTATGATACAACTAATTTACAATTTTAATCTAGTACATAGATATAGATTAAATCGCTTGAAAGATTATTGACGTTCGCACCTTGTTATTTAATTACTTATACAATTAATATAAAATAACATTGGAGTCTTTGTTCGTGACGGTAAAATAACAGTTACGCAACACCTATAACAAAATAACAATGTTTAAATATGCCTGTTTTTGTCCGTCTATTTGTCTGTTCGTCCATTGTATTGGGCCGATTTAACACTAATAATTATAGTATGATTATGTGCATAAAAAAAGACGGGTTGCACTCTGGGAGTGCCGGCAGAAGTGAAAACATTTTCTTTTTTTCTTTCTTCGTTAAATACATAGAAAAAGATAAAAAAGAACATACCATACCATACCTATAATATAGCGCTAATCATAGAACCTATCACTTATTTTCTGCTAATTTTCTGTCAGAAGAAATTAATAAATTATGAAAAGAAAAAATAATAAATTACAGAAAGAAAAAATAATCATAAAAAGTAATACATTACAAAAAGAAAAAATAATCACCAAAAGTAATAATTTATAATAAGAAAAAACAATCACAAAAAGCCCTGAAGGCCAGGTGGTTTGAACCCGATACTATCTGAAACTATAAGGACTTACAGTCGAAGTGCTTACCGTTTAAGCTACGACGCTATCTATCGTAACTTGCAAAATAGATAGTCTGTACCTAATCTTGTATGACGTCAGTCGTCGGTTACGGTTCAAAGGTCAACTGACGCTTCCTTAACATTTTACACCCATCCAACGCCGCTAAAGAAGTTTTCACTTCAAAAAACGGAGTATCGAAGTCCATGCAGACAAAGTTACGAGCACAGCTAGTAGTAGCTATTAGTCGATGTTTCATAGATCTACAGTATTAAATTGGTTTCAAGTTTATCCCATCCTGGTTTACGTGCAGCCGTGAAATTCTGAACAACGTGCAGCGTTGAATTTCCACGATCTATTTAATGAAATTCTGAGAAGCCATGTTGTGTGTGTAATTACTGTACCATTTGCCAACTACTAAATATATAGATATTCTGTACCTAAACTGCCCACAGATGTGGTGCTAGTCAACGTGACCATTACGCAAAGAGCGCGGCTTCGATACACCCTCAATGCAAATATTAGTATTGTTACGAGCGTGGGGATTTGTTTGAATAGAAAATGCAAGGACAACCGTTGAAGACAGACTTTATTCAGCTTCACTTCAATTACAGCAAAGCGCGTAGAAATTCGAAAACTCTTCCTTACACAACACACAGTCACTTGTATAATCGCACTGTATAGCTTCACACACTTTATCGCTTTGATCGCTTCGAATACTAGTCTTAGACTAACTTGAGCAGCGGCTGTTAGCTCGCCTTTTATATAGGGCGCGGCCGAGTAGCGAAAGATCGAGAAAAGACAGGTACGTTCTGAAAAAGACAGGAACTTTCTGGGAGGTTCTATTAGGTCTTGTGTCTCTTTCTAGCCTGACGTCTCGTTCTATTCATTCCATTCCTTCTAGAACAGTGACGTCAAGGCATGCTGTCTCTTTCTATAGTGCCGTCTCGCTCATTCCTATGAAAATTTGGCCATATATTGAAGTGGCCAAGCGCCAGGCGTAGCAGTATGTATGACATTGTATGGATCTGGGAATAACTGTGCCTCGGAGAACGTTATCATACAAATTTCTATGACAGTCGTTATGGGTAGTTTAAGTTTTAGAGTTTGAACTTTTGTGCTGTCAGTCGGAAGACTTAAGGCTGGTCCAGCATGATCTTCTACACTGTCGGCACAGAAACTCTCTTTTCTTATAGCGTCGACAGCGCGAGTGTGACGCTCCTGGTGTTGCACACGTCCATAGGCCACGGTAACCGCTTTCCATCAGGTGGGCCGTGTGCTTGTCTGTAACCTAACTGGTATAAAAAAAAAAAATATTGAATAAAAAATGAAAAATGGTAAATTTGTCCTGGTAGATCACAAAAGTAATTCAATAAAAATAGTTTATTACACTTTGTAAATTCTCACTGTAAAATTCTTAACACACTATACATAACTTTCTTTACTTCTTTTTAATACCGGACGACTAGACCGCCTGAATGAAAATTTTATAATTTGGTCATGAGAGATCTGAATTGACCAGCCAGAGCCAGCACGCGGACCCTGAGCTCCGACGGCACCTTGGATGCAATAAAAAACTACGTCTAATTGAAGATGATGAGCTCTGAATTGACCAGATAGTTATATCGAAGGCGGAGCGCAATTTGTTCTCTACCTGTGCCTGACTTTGATGGATTGCAGTCTCATTTTGTGGCAACAAAAACTTACCTTAGCATTTTTTCGCACACTTCAACAAAAAATGACTGCAGATACAGAAACTTATGTTGCAGCCACACCTTTGTTCGTGTTTTAAATGGCAGTTTGTACATATTGGATGATTTTGTATCAACCAGCAAACGGTTTACTGATTTATGTGAAAGGAGTGCACACGGCAATTAAGTGACAGATTTGCACACGGCTCTCCTGATAAAAAGTTGTTACTGTGAACACTACGGGGCATCAGACTAGTGTTGCCGACTTCGTAGGTAAATCACAAGCTTGGCAATATGACAGAGAGTTTATTCCACGTGTTCTATCTCAAGGTAGCATAAAAAAGATATTTCATCTAAAAAGATCAGCTGTTTGATTGGGATTGAGAAACGACGCAAACTGACCTCCGCCCCCCATGAGCGCGGGCCTGAGGGTGACGGGTGGAGCCGCCCGTCATCCTAGCAGAAGCAGGCCACGGCGGCGGCGCGCATCGTAGGACGATGCGCGCCTCCCCACACCGGGGTTGAGTCGGGGACCGCGTGGTCCCCCCCTTCCCGAGGAGGACCAGACCGAGAGGGATGGCCCTGGGTCAGCCGGGGTGCGAGGGATATGTCGCATGACAACCTCACCTTCGGCCTAGCACTTCGACCCAGAGACGGCGTGCGGTTTAGTCGGTTCGAGTCCGACATAACCTCCCCCTCCGGCTCCGGAGGGGTGGGTATCCGTGGGGATTTCCCGCACGTAAAAAAAAAAAAAGGGATTGAGAAACGAAAATCTTTACAAACTTTCAAATAATATGAGTAAGAAAAGCAGGTACCTACACATTCTCGCTTGCCTATTTGGTCTTCGTTTATTTTTTATATTAGGCACGATATTATGGTGAGCTGAAAACAAAGTCTCAAGGCAGTCACGTCAAGTAATGATCATATCGTACCGGGATTTAGATGTAAACACTACTGACAAAATTAGGTTGGCAGTGAACACATTTAATAAACAAGGTAATAACATTTTTCTTCATTAGGCACACACTTAGTGTGCTTAATGAAGAAAAGTGATACCTATTACATAGACGTGACGTAGACTATGACGTGATTAGAGATATATTATGAAATTTTTTCATAACTGCAATAATATAATAATTATATTCTATCCTATCCTAATAATTATTATAAATGTGAAAGTTTATGAAAATGTTTGGATGTTTTTTTTTAAATCATGCTCTAACAGCCATTTTTTCATATATGATACATCAATTCGACTTCTCAAATTCGTAGGAAAGAGGGATAGGGACACAATTTGGTTGATATTTAGTATGTACAAGGATAGATCGAGATAGTGACTGGTATATTATATAGTCTATTTTTTCCCGGGAATACTTTATCATGGGTTGTGGGAACGGGAACAACTTTCCACGCAGGTTAAATCGCGGATACAGCTAGTGTAAACATTTACTTTGCACTATAACAAAAAATAAATTATTTAAAATAAAAAACCCAACTGATGCTGAAAAGATTGAATCAAGCTTTATAGTAGGCGGTTAATTTTCATCAGGTTTGAGATTTTAAAATGGGTACCGCCTGCTTTAAAGCTTGTTTCGATCTTTTCAGCCTTAGATGGGTTTTTTTTAATTTTGATCATTTGTTTTATTTTATATTCTTTAGTTATGGAATATATATTTTTGTAATCGTCTTTTGATTCCTTTATTTAGATACTCGATAAAGGAAAATGTTAGGACAAAATGTAATAAGTTGAGATATGGTTTAAAAAATTGTCATATTTCTTTATTTAAAAATACAAAAAATCTGCTAAATTCTACATCTGGGAGCGGAGATAAATGAAAAAGAGAGTTTAAGGTACAGTGTCGATTTTATTAATCGATTACAAAATTACAAATAAGAAAGTTTTGCATTAAGTAGGCAATTAAGTCGTGCTATTTATATGCATAGTATACTGTTTACAATATAATTTAACAACGGTAATATAAATATAACAAGACAAATTATTCATTAATTGATAAATCAAATTGTTTATCGATGTCGATTTAAATTATTTGTTATAATTTATATCATTTAAAAATAAAAAAGATTGGATTGACATTTGACATTGATTGTTGCGAGTAGGCTCGCATATTTCACTATTTTAATTTCGTGTTTCCAGATGCATTTGTGCTCTCCTGATTAATTTTTAAAAACCGCTTTGTCAGCTTTGTTTATTTAGATTCCGCCTCTGCCAACCTTGTACGATACTTGCTTTCTCACTGGACACCGAAAATGTTCACTCGTTTGATTTGGAATTGTGTCTTGGATTTAACTACGGTCTTGCATGGAATATTGCTGAAACTATGAAAATATTATGTATTCACATAATATTTTAATAATCATAATATATAATAGTCAAATCATTTACTGTGATAGGTTGGGCGGATGCATAAAAATAAATAAAAACATTAACATAAGGACCGACGCAACTGTTATCTCTCTTTTACCTTTATTAATTCAATAACTTCAGCTAAATAACTTATTTTACCAAGAAAATACTCAATTCTAAAACATGTAAAGCGCTTGGTTAACAATATCAATGATCACAAAGCTAGCTGAATACTGCACCACATTTTTAAGCTTTCGGTCACAATTCGATAAAGAAGGAAGGCAAACGACCTGAAAAAGGTGGCTAGGACAAACTGGATGCGGAAGGCGGAGAATCGGACGAAATGGAGCTCATTAGAAGAGGCCTATGTCCAGCAGTGGACTACAGTGGGCTGATTGATTGATTGATTGACATAACAGTCAATGTTGGGCTTTAAAAATTTAGTTACATGAATATTTTTTATAATGCTTGTGATGTTGAGGTTTAGGGATCCATATGCTATTGAGGACAGCGTAATTGAAACTCCCTTTGAGTATTTAATACAGGAGGAGTCTTCTGCGCGATCCCCTCTCACCATGGTACATGATAATTCTAGTCGTGTCGTTATAGAAGTCAACCAGTCTCATGTAGGTTTACGAAATTTCTGACATAATCGAGAGCCAAGCCAACTTCACTTGTAAGCCGGTAGTGCACCTGAAGACTGACGGATGAAGCTCCGACATAGGCTATCCTTTCGGGTTTAAGAGATTAGATGACAGTCGTTTCGCAAAATGAGATAAAGAAGAAAGCAGTAGGAGTTTTGTACGAGCTGGGCCACGATCGTATTTCCGTCTAATTGAGCAGTCCGACCCTACAGAATACCGTGGTCATAATAACCTCGTGTTGTGTTCCCAGCAGTGATTAGGGTAGCTAGAGCTCACCGGAGAGCTTTTGTGCTGTCAGTGGGAAGACCTAAGGCTTGTTCTGCTTTATCTTCTACACTGGCGGCACAGAACTAAAGGGTTGGCAGCGCGAGTGTGACGCCCCTGGTGTTGCACACGTCCACGGTAACCACTTTCCATCAGGTGGGCCGTGTGCTTGACTGTCACCTAAGAGCTACAAAAAAGCAGACTTTTTTGAGAGCTTCCGAGGTGTGCTCTAGGTCGGCCAGGATGCAAGAGATATGTCACAGCCAATCTCACCTCCGTCACCCCAAGACCCACTGACGACGTGCATTTTCGAGCCCGACATAACCACCAGCGCCGGCTCCCGCGAGGGGGGTATTCGGGGGGATTCTGCGCGTGTTAAAAAAGACCCTTGACTCGTAGTTGAAAGCAACGCATGCAACCGTAATAATGCCAAAATTATGATTAGAATATCAGTGATTTACAACTAGTAAAAGTAATTTAAAATTATTAATTACAACGTACTCATTAACGTAGGCAATTGTACCGTGCTAATCTCATGATTCTGTTATCGCGGTCTTAATGGCCATTACAGGGATCTGCAAACTTAATGGGTACCTGTAGATGCGGTACTCGCATTCTTATCTCTACATACCCAACAGTATAATATAGTAGTCTAATGACTGAAGCGTTGTACTAGTAATTAATTACATTTAAAAAAATAAACGAAATAAATTAACAGCCTCTTTGGCGTGGAGTGATATTTCCACCCGCAATACTATGGTAATTCAATTGTTCCAGACAAATAAATATTTTAGTTTTATACTTAGCAAAGACAGATAAATGTGCGGTCGATTCCATAATTTCGTTTGGTAATATTTTATTCACTGATGGAACTCATTTCTTTCTTTTGAGCTAAAACGTGCGTTTTTAAACAATCTTTATCAATAAGCAAAATAGTAGATATTGGAGTAGTGTTAGTCCTAGATTGAAACATTAAAGGCCTTTCCAAGAACAAAAGTGGCGTTTTGGGCTGCGATATCTTCACGTCTCACGGAAGGTGCGTGTGGAGAGTTTCAAAATACCCGTGCTAGATTCGAGAAATACAAATGTCAATTTATTAGTTTAGAAGAGTTTTTTTTTCATTTGTTCCCTTTTATTTAATGAAAAACGGATTCAATTTTACTTTATTATTTATATTGATCCTCAGGTTTCGGTTACTTTTTAGGAGCCATGATTATGGCCAGACTAAAGAGGGTATGTTGTTCTATGTTCATTACTCCTTATTTCTAGAGGAGGGCCAGACCGAAAGGAATGGCCCTGGGTAAGCCGGGGTGCGAGTGATATGTCACGAGACAACCTCACCTTCGGCTAACCTTGTGCTAACATCGACCCACAGACCGCGCGCGGCGTGCGATTTAGTCGGTTCGAGTCCTACATAACCTCCCCCTTCGACTCCGAAGGGGGGGGGGTATACGTGGGGATTTGCACGAGCCTCTTACCACGGTGCGTAGTCTACGAAATCGCGCACGCGTCTGTAAAATCGCTTATCGTGGAAAGCTGCCCTAAGTTACCGAAAAGTATCCGAACTATACTGAATATTTTAACAACTGCATAGCATTGAAAGCTATTTGAATATTGTAAACAAGATATTTCAAGTATAAGGAAGTAGCTATACTTCAGAAGGAAGGAGGAAATGATGAGATTTTCCATTTCCCGTCCGAAATTTGATCCGTCTGATAGAGGGAGAGTCGGTTTTCTTCAAAATGGACATTTTGAAGAAAACCGCAGTGAAATAATACTACGTACCTAAAGTTCTCTTCATTCGAGTTCCAATCCCGGCTGTTTCAAAATAATTAGCACTTTGGAGCCTGAGGTGTGAATACCGGTAATAACACTGCCGTCGTAGGGATGAGATAGCTGCAGACATAATGAGACATTTTGAGTTGTATGTGTACTCGATTAGGGCCCCATCAATATCTCAAGCTCTCATCCAACCTTAACTGCAAGCTCGTAGGTATAACAGTTTTCAGGCTTTTTACTTAATCAGACAGCATTTGTTTCCGTTAAAACAAATATAACTTTCAAAGGCTGTTCCTTTTGATAAAGGAGTAAGTATACTCCTTAAAAGAGTAAGTGGAGCCCAGGATTCGATGTAGAACCTTTTGACGTTAAGAAAATAATAAAAAACCTAGTCATTATGCATCGCATAGCTGTGTTGATAACCGATGGAGTAAAATAGGGCCAACTCATCTCTTCTCTTGGGTGTCGGAGAAAGTACTATAACTATTCCCCATCCAACAGTAAACTTATAGGCATATAAATCATAAAAAATTACCCGCCTAACGCCAATAACTTCACTCCCTATTACGTAGGCGCGATAATCTTAATTGGCGAAATGTAGTGTTGATACACTACCCTTCGGCGGTTTATCTAAAGGCAGGAATATAATATGCGTGTATGTTGGTACTATTCATCGTACAATATTACAATTTCACTTGTCGATATTTTCTTGTAGGAAATATGAACCAGTTTGCATCAAAACTTGTTCGATACGAGCATGTTTATCCTGAATAGTAAATACAAAATAACATTTTGTTGTTGAACTATGTACCTACATACAGCAAAACTTAGTTTGCCTAACACGTCTATTAAACTTGTTCTGTGTACGATCCTCGCAACATGTGTTGTATAATTCACTTAAGTTATTATGTTACTAGCTGATGCGGGGTCCCAAACTCACCCCCGATATGGGTAGGCTTGCACACCGGGGATGCCGCAGTTGCCTACGCATGCGGGCAGCGATGTCCGCTAGCCTGTCTCGCTCATCGCGTCGTGCCCGTTCCGGCGTCTCCTTCTCGAGCATCCGCACAGCAGAGCATCGCCGCAAGCAAGGTGGCGAGCGTGAGAACTCTCACTCCCAAGGCCACCACAAGCTCCCGCCTCGGTGTCTCCCATGCAGGATACTCGGTGAGCGTGTGCAGCCCCGAGTCCCCGCTCGCGTCGCAATGATGGCACTCGGATGTTGGCCCCTTGCCCATCAGATTCATATACCGCCCGAAGTTCCCGTGCCCGGTGATAATCTGCGTCTGACGGTACGAGAGGCTACCGTGAACCCATTCCAGGGACAAAAAAATAGTCTTTATCCATACCAAATGTCAGCCAGATCTTCACATACATACATATACTTACACCTGTAAATCCCTGAAGGTGTAGGCAGAGGTGTATTAACACCCACATTTCGTCAACTAAGATTTTCGGTCCCACGTAAATGGGGGCGAGCATGTTGCCATCAATTGGCTGTATGTTTACCATCATGGAGAAGAGTCCTATCCATTACTCGCCTTCTACTACACCCACAGGAAGAGGGTGAATAGGATGGCCCTATATCATCGTATATTTTTCACATGTGTAAATATATACTTTATTGGTCTCTACAGTCCTCTGTGCCAATATGGGTGACCGTGATTGTAGCCTATAGGAACTGGTGGCATTCAATTCAAACATGATTCTATAGAATGTCAAATCGAGTTGTTACCAAACTGGTTGCTAGATCATAATACAGGTGTTTATTCTTTCTTTAAGATCTGGAATGTCTTGAAAGCTCACGTGTTTCCTTCTTCTTACAATCCTGGGTCTTTTAAACGGTGCGTCTGATGAATCTGATTGATGAGGCCGCCATTGTTAACATGTACGTGTTTGTAATGGTGACCCTCTTTCCTGAGACTTTGCCTTCAGCTTACCATCAGACGAGGTGAAGTCAAAAGCTAAAATGCATTGCAACCTTGGAACACGCCTGTTACGTGTGTGTGTACTGTGTCAATCCAATTATTTTGCTGAGTGAACATTGATTTCGAGCGCGTTGCGCATATAGTCGTGAATATCTTATGAGTTATAAGTTCATATTATATATATATATATATTCTATAAATTCATATTATATAAATATATATATATTCAGGAAAGGAGTCTTGGTGATTGGTTTAAATATTGTGGACTGACATAAATCGAAATATATATTATGGTCGTATGTGTTAGCTTCAGGAATCTATTTCTCTTTTATTTATCAATCGATTTTGTCTTCTTTTCCTTCAGTAGCTTTTGAATTACTTAGGTTTAGAACGGGCAATATAACTTCACGCTACATGATGGTAAACTGAAGCGAAAGTCTGAAAAATTAAAGTCAACATTCTAAAGTTATGGCCCTCGGCTCCTCTTGGGATTGGGAAGGCAGATGGAAGTCGCTTTCATAAAAATCTTAAACCAAAAACAGAGGAAGCAAATGAATTTCAAGCTCCAAAGCGAAAACCTTATATGCAAATGGGAGCAATGCTAAAATCATGATGATGATATACAGTGACTAAAATGAAAAATAAAATATATTAACGTACTAACCTGAATCAATATGTAAATAGTCGAATACTACTTGTCATAAGAACACACACATATAATAATAATACGCGAACAAAGTCCCTAGCAAACCAAAAATCTTCACTTACTGTTCTCTCATAAACGGTGCCACGTGGGATAATTCTCAGGTGGTCTATTGTTAAGGGAGATACCACGGCCCTATTAATCACTCAACCACGGAGACTTCGCTCAAAACTTCTTACTTTGCTTGTTTCTGGGTCAAAATTTAAAAAGATAATTTAATTTTTAAGAATCTGTTTTAAGATTTTATTGCCATTTAAAATTGTTTTTAGTCTATTAAACTTGTGTTTAAATTACTAAGTTTTTAAGCTATTTGAAGGTTTAAAGAGTTTGATGATTTTTTTAATATGTTCTTCAAGTCTGTGTTTTCGATTGCTATGTGTACTTTCATACTGATCGTGTGTTACGCTTTCACTCCGTAACTACCCAACACAATCTGATTATCATGAAATTTTGCATACAAAAATGAGTAAATTTATCTTCCAAATAAAAATACTGTTCTTTAGAGATTGAAAAATAAATCAGAGTTCGTCGTACATTAAAGGAAACCGCGGGAAAATCCTAACGTTGAATCGTATAGCCCATATCGTGAAAATAACCTATACCTTAAATATTTAAAATCAATACTTTGAAAGCCTGTTAACAATACACAAGTAGGTAAGCAGCGGACTCCATACACTTGTCGGACGACTTTTTCGCCAAAACGGAAGTCAATTTCCCCTATGAATATGTAAAGAGAGGCTCTCCCCTGGACCCTTAGGATGTAATTATAGAATACGGCCTCCAGACCCTTCCGTTTGGGCCAAACCTATAAAACTGTTGAATAAAATACTCAAAGGAAAATAGAAAATTTCGGATATAATATTTCTGTTAACTTTTTATATTTTTATTTATCGAGAATTGGAAGTAAGGCGATTGTTTGTTGTTTGGTGTATCGAATATTTAAAAAAAAAGTTAAGTGGTATCGAGTGACTTTCAGCTTTGTTATCGTTTCAGACATATTTTTCACATGAAAAGAGTACTTCAGTGAATGGATACACAATCCATTTATTTCATAATTGCCTTCCACCCGCGACGCGCACGCGTGGGTATAAATGTATTAACTTCCCTTTGAAGTACTGATAAAAAAAACCACTTCAAAATCTGCTGCGTACTTTTAAAGTTAAAAGCATTTCTAGGAACATATAGTACGCAGCGATTTTATAATACTTGTGTGAATGCAGTGATGAACCACAGAATCGTTTTAACTTGTTTACATAAATTTATCATTTTTTGGGGCCTTGCAAAGATTGCCGTGGCCCAAGCCAAAGCTTTCATGCAAGTTACCTGTTGAATATATTAACGGACAAGGCGCTGGTGCAAGCTATTCCTCCCAGGATTGAAGATTCAAACGGCAGTCACTACCGTGGGGAGGAGGACTACTAGTGTGCAATTTTAGAGAATAGGATGAAATACCTAGGAGCAGTATGCGGGGTTTCTAGAAATGACGCCATATCCTATACCACCAAGCCACTCTTTCTTATTTAAATAACTGTTAACCTTTCATTACCCATTACTAAAGAACTTAGACTTAACCAAAGCCATTACCTATATCCTCCAGAATTCCTTAATCTCCTACCGTATACGCAAGATATGCCCGAACCGTCGATAGCGTCACTCCCACAAAGGACAGCTGTTATAGTTACCGCACGACCCTTGGGAAATTATTGGCCGAACACTAAATATGTGCGGTATGATTTATACCCCGCTATTGTGGGGTTAAAATGTTATCGGGATTGGAGTGGAAATTATGAGGGTTTTGTTCACATAATGATATCAAAATGCACACACACACACATACAAACTAACCTAACATATGATATGTGGAATCAGTGACCATCAGTATTTGAACTGAAACACACTGACACACCTATCATATTTTATCATCTTCAGGTTACAGCTTCACAATCAGATTCAGATTACAATCATCATCTTTTTTATCTTAGGCTGAAGACAATCGAGCGTAATTTTTTGAGTTGCAAATTGCGCAATTTCAGTTCTGTAATTTCAGTAGCTTTTCTATAAAATCGAACGCAAGCAACTCACAACTCAAAAATTACGCTTGGTTGGCTTCAGCCTTAGCATTGTCTTAGATTGTACCCGAGACTATCTATAGATTATGGATCCACTAACTTTTGTTACCTTTTTTGAGTTGGTTTAGCGGGCATTAATGGGAGCAACTACTCATGTTGTAATCACCTAACCCAGAGGGTGTCTCGTTTCTTTTTTAGCAGGTACACGGCAATATTTTTTTATATAAGACCCGTCAATTTCACTTCACCTCGCCTGATGGTAAGCTGATGGTAAAGTCTCAGAAAAGACGCTTGGCTTATTAGATGCTTGGCTTATAAAACCCGTAGCTTAGAAAATATCTCGTACTTTGTGACACGTGAAAAATTAGGTAGGCAAAAAAGAATTTCTCCCAAATTCGGATTCACAGCAATCTAAAATTATCATCATACCTACTTACGTACGTAATCCAAAGATAAAATCTAATGGAGAAATTTCGGAGTCGCCAAACCCTGCCAA
This sequence comes from Eilema caniola, assembly GCA_949126895.1. Classification (NCBI taxonomy): domain Eukaryota; kingdom Metazoa; phylum Arthropoda; class Insecta; order Lepidoptera; family Erebidae; genus Eilema; species Eilema caniola. The sequence goes on along the minus strand of OX421460.1, from coordinate 4,010,611 downwards.
GTGGGTGCTCGTTGAGATCTAGATAGCCAGCATTATCATCAGAAAAATGAGGAAAGAAAATAGCTGAATGTGTAAATTTGGTGTCAATCAGAAACGAATGTCACAATTCATTTGATAATCCCGCTGTCCGATGTCAAATCTAGCAACTGATTCGACATTCCAGATATGGAAAAAGTCGTTAAAAGCTTTTATTTAAAGTATTGAAGTGAAAACGTATTTAAGCTAGTCGGCCATTTTAGTGGAACATTTTTTGAATCTATGTCGTACGGACACAGGTGAACAGAAGGTGACAATTCATATATGACACTTCTGTTATAAAAACCTATAATTAGAGACCAAGTTTACACTTCTGTCAGCACTCCCGGAGTATCACTGCTTTTTCATTTTCAATGTGAAAAGTAAGAGAAACTTTAATTGTAGATACGCTTTTCAGAGTAAAACGTGCTTCAAGTTATAAAAAATATTTTTTACAACTTGAAGCACGTAGTCGCGATACTTCAACTACTTAGCACACGAGTTGGAAAATTAATTTATTTCATAACAATTTTAACTACAAAGTAGTTTATTTTTTACTCTTGCACACAAAAATTAATTAGAAGAGTAAAAGTTTTTTACTGGTGTTTTAAAAACTAAAATGATTATTTTTGCGTTTGGTTCAGTTTGTTTTAACTCTGGTTTTATGTCGAGTTTTTACCTATCCAACGCCGCTAAATAAGTTTTCACTTCAAAAAAAAATAGTCTTTAAAATTAAATTACGCCTCACCACTGAATGGTGGCATAATTTCTGTTCTCAAGTATCTAACAGAAAACCAAAAAGCTCGCTATGGAGGTACAATTTCAGAGTTATGCATAGTCAGTAACAGAAATATCTAGACTACAAAGTGTCTAAATGGTCTTAAAACAATCAAACTATTTTATAGACTGTGCGTTAAAGAATCTTAAAATATAAACGTTTCTCAAAAAAAGAACAAAAAAGCCACCTAAAAATTTTATCACAGAAGTGAAAGGTTGTTATGACCTTTCTGCCAGCCGGTGGACATCTCGTTACGGCTGTACATAATAAGAAATGTGACAGACTATTATTTTGCCGGATTGTCAGTTGTCAACGTTTTTGATGTGGGTGAAGTTGCTTGTTACACAAGCGACTGTACTAAACGCTTGTTTTCTGAATAGACAATGAATAGCGCACGTAAATAGTTGTGCTCCATTTTCTTTTGGTATTTGGTTTTCGAATTTCTGTGGTGCAAATCAGAATGTGAAGAGGTTTCATCCAAATAAAACTTTATTTGCCAGATAATATCATAATTTTACATTGCATGCTGATTTACTCAAAATAATAATGTGGGCTGTATTACTACAACTAAAAAGATTTTTTTATTTTCTTATTTACGTTCAAATGGCTGAATAGTTCAGCTAAAAACTTGCAACAGAAAATAGGTAGTCTATAAAATCATCTATCCATCCAAACTCTGAAATGCTTATATATAGTAAGATAAGGTCTATAGCAATTAAGGATTACAATTTCGTAAATTTAATTGTATGATCTGACAGATTCAGCATCATTAGACAAAATTATTGATCGATCGTCGACTGGGGGAAGCTACAACAAATTATATAAAGCAATTTTCTTTGTTTCTTTATTGTACCTTAAAATCGTGACTAAGAGATGGCCAAGTAGGTTAACACATTTCTAAGAGGAGGATAAGATTTAAGCGGACCCTGAACTCCAAGATGAAGGTTCGTTCGCATTAGTTCCATTGCTCAGTTCCATGATGGTACTTCTACCATTTTTTTCGCATTAGTACCATTTAAACGACGTATAAATGGTACTAATGCGAAAAAAAAGTGCAGGTAAAAATTCGATGGTACATCATGGAACTGAGCAATGGAACTAATGCGAACGAACCAAGATGAAGGCCTCAGTTGGAATTGGAAACAACGAAAAATTATGAGGATAGCTTTGACAAAATGTGTCAAGACTGGCAGCAGAAGCTGGTAAATATATTAGAAGATTCATTGCAAATTTTGAACGCACTTATACCAAACAAGCAGTGGCACTTTATACATTGCGTTAACTTTCAACTTCGAGTTCTCAATATTCATAATCTAATTAACTTGCTCCAATTAGAGACAGCAATAATTATAGCCGAGAGCATTAGATTCATCTCGACTCAAATAATTATGCATAATTAACTTTGTTACGATTTAGAGCTAAACTTAAGGATATAAGGATAATTCGGAAAATTGATTGAAACTCAAATTTAAAAAATTAAAAAGTTATTAATAAGTCCTTGCCACATTCACACTGATGGCAGGCGGGATTCGATTCCCTCCCAACATCGTTAAACAAATACTTTTCGAAGTAGTCGTACCCGAAAAGCAACTGTGTCAAACGACACGAAAAGGTTTCGTGTTACTGCCCTGTCCATTCGATGATGACTGGCTGACGCGCATCCATAGTGGGACAGCCAGCACGCGGAGTTTCTTCCCCCTATATGGATTTATTTGACTAAATGTATTACAGGTCTATAGAATACGGTAACCACTTTCCATCAGGTGGGCCGTGTGCTTGTCTGCCACCTAAGTGGTATAAATGCTTTCTAAAGCCGACTACCGCCACTCGCTCGTTACAGCGTCTTCCGCCAATACCCTTCCGTGAGTGTGACCTTGACCATTATTATCTGAGAGCGCCACAGGCTAGCCGCTTCTCGGCTGTCAGCCGCTGCCTGCATGTGACGCTGGGTTGACTTAGATTAGGTAAGAACTGTTGCCAATGCCAAATGCCAAAGAGCTTTGGAACGAGGTGCAAGCAGCGCTCGTCGAAGCTCAACCTCCCCGCAACTTCAACAGCCTGATCTAAATACAGAACTTCGATAATACCAGGTCAAATTGTAGTCACTTCATGATAAATATCGAAATGCGGCCGTTTCATAGTTGACCTGAAAGGCTTGGATGAGTAGAATATAAACACGTACAAATGGTAGTCAATACCGCAGTAAAAAACCACTTTCAGAGAGACAATATTATTTTTAATCTCGGGAAACTTGAAATATGGGCATGTTGAATTCTGCAAAAAAAAGCTCTCCCGACTCCAATTGCAGCCTATTACAGATGTTAGGAAAGGCTTTATAAAATTCTATTCGCTAGTCTAGACTTGTTATCAACATTTTCACCACCCAGATCTTTACAAACCTAGCCACGTTTTACATTTTTACTACTTACCACAAGCGACATTGTAGACGTTACCGCAGTAAACAGAGTAATAAAACCACAAGGGACCTATCGTGACGCGATCAGCGACTCATGAATAAATTTACGAGAGTTTTGAAGACACAGCTCTGATAGTATTTAGTGAAGGGAAATTTTAATATGTGCGGTGGTTTATAGCTTGGGGAGCTTCGTCTGTAGTTGTTTGGTTAATACGGTTATAAAAATACTTTTATTTTGTACTAAAGTTACGAAATATGTATTGGCAATGTACCAAACAGCTACGCTTACGCCTTTATCCCTTCGGTGTAAGCAGGGACATCAATATACTAACCACTTCTATCCTTACGTGCTTCACGAGTTTCTTCTAGTGGTATTAAACCTTACATGTACTGCAAAATGATATTAAAACTGTATGAGTACTTACTCTCATAACCAGTTTGAAATGTATTAGGTATATAAATATTTTCATAATAAACGAAATCTTCTATAGATCGGAAATTGTACGATAGTTTCCATACACAGATCTACTGAGAAAATTTCATTGCAAATGTTTGATAATAAAAATTATAATATATAAAAAAATACATATATTACACGTACATCTAGTAAAGTGCCTTCCATTGTATAAACACTTTAGATACTTGGTTATAATAATCTGAAAGTCCTTGCAGCGGATTATTCCATAGTGTTATACCAATCGAATTAAAACGTAGCAAAAATAAATTGCTGGTTTATGCTTCCAAATACATTCCGCGCAAGGCTTGCTTCAATATTTTATCAGCAATGTGTTGTGAAGTTATGATACAAATGACATTTGTATACAAATAGCCTTTTTATATTATTTTAGAGAAACGTTGGTGAAGTATAATTGATTATTTTTTGTGTAAAATTACGGACAAATAAAGATGATAACTAAAGACCTACCTACAATTCATAGTCTGCTGTAGTGTCATCATGTTGGCGTAGTCGCTATTAGTTAGTATCTAAGGGTTTCTCCTGCGTTCATGGTTCATATGGTTTTATTGCGATTGTTGTCTGATCAACCCCGAAAAGAAAACCTGCATCAAAGCCTCGTCGTTCAATCAGTTGCATGTGTACCAATTTACAGATGACTTAGGCCTCGACAATTTTGGTGGAGCTTGATTTGTACGCCTTGGAATCTAAGTCAACCATATCAACACTAGTGCCTAGAGACTTCACCCTTAAATTTGCATTGGTTTTAGACGTAGACATAAACAGTATCACTTCGTCTTAGTAACCTTTAATTATAAGTTATTAGTTGTGAAAAAAATCTCAAATGTAGCTAATGCAGTCTTTACCATTTTTTTCAAACTATTAATACTGTCAGCTGAAATTATTGCATTTGTATCGTCAGTAAATAGTACGAGTTTCATGTCAGGAATCTCGTTACAACCGTAATCTACCAGATCATTTAAAAACAAAATAAAGAAGATCCTTGAGGCACCTCTTTCCTCGCTGTAGTTGCTCTAGATTTATACGATTTTTCATTATCATCTACTACTACTTTTGTCTCAACAAATTGCTTCCTGTTAAATAAATCAAATTTGAATAAATTAGCATTTTATTACGTACACCATAGTGCTCCATTTTTTTAAATCAATAATTCATGCTCAACATTGTCAAATGCGGAGCTGAGGTCTAGGAATAGTCCATAAGTACTGTACAATAGATTACAGCAAATGTTTTGCCTGTAATAAGAAGAAAAATATTGTTTGGTACAGCAAACGTTATTGGGAACAGTTTTGATTGAAAAGTTGGTAAAAGTTCAGAATTTCACGTTGAATTCAATTTTAAAACGTTGTGGATATTTTGTTTTAAAACAGGAAAAGTTTAACAACTCAATTATTAAGAGTTACTAACTGTTATCGGCTGCTTCACCCGCGTAGAATTTTGAACCGCTCCCTCAACCCGTGGGACCCAGTTCCTGGGATGAAAAGTGGTCTATGTATTATTTCGGATCCTTTATTCCGGCGGTTAAGGCGTAAATAAAACTACGGAGACCGATTCCGTTTTCAAGAATTTCCTCTTCCACTTCGTGCGATCTGAAATCCATAGAAGTGAGGCTCACTTGGAGTAGATTATTCCTGTCGGTGGACAGAGGGCTATGATGACAGCCTGTAATAATATAAGACGTCCTGATTGCATCCGAGGCCAAGATGCTCTCAGAGCTCATCCTCAGGTCCGCCTTGGCTATTTTGAGTGTTTCTGAAGAATAAAATTTACAATGAGAATATCCAACAAAAAGAAAAGTTATCGACATAGCTGGCAGGAAAAGTAGGCTGAGTGGCCACGGATTGGCCCTGTCTGGCAGAGAACTGATGACCAGGGGAGCAAATGGGTTCTAGAGTCTGAGAATCAGTAATCAGATGGTGGGCACGAGCTCATGTAAAAGTCCAATCAGCCCGAAACCCGTCTTCTCGAAGTTCCCAGTGCCCAGTTCTTTATTTTTACTAAAATATATACAACAAACTCAATTTAAAAAAGGTAATCTAATCCATTTGAGGAGCTTCGAAATAACAAACAATATTATGCGAAGGACATTCTTTAAGTAAAAGTATAAATTAATTGTTGACAAGCTATTAGAGGTTGTTCCGTAGCGCCCTTTGATCATGCCGCCAGCAAATATTTCCCTCGAAGGTTAAATATAGCTACCCTTTCAATAAATGAATATTTTATTAGATATGATATAAAATTTCATCAAAATATATCTACAATTTTTTTTATTTTATAGACTGTTTCATAAACTAGTGATAACGAAGCTACAGCTGCTAAGGTTGAAGAAAGATTTTAGGCGAGAGGCTCGCTGCTAATTGGTTACCGAGCAGGTTATAGCTGCTTATACTAGCCAGGTCAGACTAAGGATGGGTTATCTTTTAATTCATTGTAAGCCGTAAGAAGGTTTGATATCGAATGAAATTTAGTTTTAAATAACATTGATTGCTTCTTTTTAATTCATATTATTGGAATATAAATCATTTCACATAAGTACCTTTTGACTTAATCACTGTATGCTTACTATTTTTGACATATTAATACTTTTTTTCGAACTTCTATAGTTTTTTTTGTTGACATTACCTCAAATTCGTGTTGTACTTTTGTTTGTCATCGACATTTTCGTTTTTGTTGTATTACTGCATCACAATCACAATCACATCTACATCACAATCATTATTATGATAACAAACTTTAATTTATCTTAACCACCACAAATGTATATCAATCACAATGTGACATTGTTAATGATTAAATAAATAAATAAAATAAACAATCAGAAGAAATCTGTTTATTTATTATAAGTATAATGATGTTCTTCATATATTGTAAACTTTCTTTTCTAATCTAATATTTGAAACTTTACGCTTGTGGCCGAGGTTACGTGGTTTCCACTTTTCAACTTTCAAACTGAATTTCCCACAGTTTTAGGAGTTTTGATAATATATGACTACACTAGCTTTCCGTCCGCGGTTCCGCTCGTATGGATGTTGGTTATCGCGGTTTTTGTCATATCTCTGATTCTACTCAATTAATTGCTATCAAACATACGTATGATTTATAATCTGATGATGACCTTTGAAACAAAACACTAAATCTAATCTGTTCAGAAGTTATTGCGTCCATTGCGAATAAATAGACAAACAGAAAAACAGAAGGAACTCCAAAAAAAAAATGTACAGTACCGTTAATATCACATAATCCAAGTTTTACTTATGACATCGCCAATGTTCCGTACGTTAGAGATAATGTTAGAACACAGCTAATTACAATAAGAAGCGATGTGAAATATTTTTTTATAATCTCTTTTACATCAATCTTTACACGGTAACACGACAGAGTAGGCAATCTAAGCATGCACTAATATGACTGATTATGTTGTAACTGTCAGACAAAACAGGTCGACGTGAAGTGAGACTGCGTTGAGCGTCCAGAGCGCTCGCGTCATATTATGCAATAAGTACTATGCTATGCTAAAATTCTGTGGAGAAATCAATACTAATCCACAGAAATATAGGTTCTCGGTAAGCTTCTGAACCTATAACGAGTCTCTTGATTACCGCCACTGCACCGATGTCTTACGCCTAATGCCTTTACTGCATAATACATGCCTTTGGCTGTTACACATCACCTGTCAATCAGTCCACCTCAATACAGTTTCTCACTAGTAGTTCAACGTTGGAGACATATACATTGTACTAATGTGTATACAAGCTAGTTTTCCTATGAATATCAAGTGGTGATGGAAACCTATAACTAATGTCTATCTACATACTGGAAGCAAACTAGTTAAGCTATGCTTCCTTTGGCTCCAGAAAACACTGTGCAGAATATTTTAGAATATTAAAACTATTGTATTATTCATACTTCTTATAACGGTTCGGGAGTTATCGCCATTAATCATTGTTTTATTAGCCATACAACGTTAATGTATTAGTTTTATTTACCCAACCTATTATTTGTTTCAGAAAATCGCACAAGATGAAGCCAATATGCAGCATTATTGCGGCCGCAGCCCTTTTGAACTTCTGTAAGTGTTAGTCTGTAGTTTTCTTAGTAACCAGTTGTTATAAATTGCATAATAATGTTCTAATTCCTATACTATATACCTAATTTAACGGCTAAATGTTTTAGTTATATCTAAACATTTAAATAACCTTTCAAATATTCAAAACCGGTAATTTAGAAGAAGGAATGACAAAATGGTTCACCTTTGTTCATAAGTAAGTTTCAGTACTGTAAATAAATTATAAAAAAGTTTTTTCCCTGTCACTAACGTGCTTCTGAAATTAAAAAAGAAGACTAATGGAAAAAAAAGTGTTGCGATGAAAATATCACAGGATTCTTCGTTTGCTTTCGAAATACAATAGGATATAAACTTCTCTAAACATATTTTTTGTTGTTCATTCATTTCATTCATAAACCCGCAGCACAAATTGTCGCAGAAACAATTGACGCAACATGCACAAGCAAAAATTTCCGGACCACTGCGAGTAAAACTGAATTGTTTTACATTTTTTCTAAACAAACCTGTGACATAATCACGAACACGCTCAGTTACTTCCATTTACTCATCACTCAACGCTCATTCATTCACTCGTGCCTTCGTGTAGCAATTCGTTCGTAAACTTTGAATGTCATTCATTTGGAAATTTTGTAATGTGAGCATTTTAGTTGAACATCCTGTAATTTTACTTAGGTATTTGCTGACACTGAAACGTAAGAATGACAAGGAAAAATTTACAAAGAATTAGTTTAAAAAAGAAATATTATACTAGCTATTGCCCGCGGCAGCGCCCGCGTGGATGTCGGTTATCGCTTAGTGTTGAGCCGATGTTATTGAGCATTCAATTCACCTCTCTACTCAACTTTGTCCTGGACTATTGACTCGCACCTGTTCTGGACTTTTTACTCGCCTCTATATTTGACTCTCTACTCGCCTCTCTACTGGCCTCTATACTCGAATCTAATTTCGGCTCTCGACTGACTATTCTACTCCCCTTTCTACTTAACTCTCTACTCGAATCTCTACCTAACTCTCTATTCGATCTTTACTCGCCTCTACTTGATTCTATACTCACCTCTTCACTGGCTTCTCTAGCCGCATATCTACTCGCCCCTGTACTCGACTCTACTCGTCTTTCTATTTGAACTATACACGCCTATCCACTCGCCCCTATAACGATCCTTACTCGCCCTTCCAGTCTTTATTTGGTTTCTTACTCAACTATGTCCGTTCGCAAGCTCTAATCCACCTTTGTACTAAATTCCATCAGGATATCTTCAAAACTGACAAAGGCTCATCCCCTATTTCCCCACTTTAACTCCCTTTTGCGCGATTAAATGTAACTTATGCACAGTTTCAATCTCTAATCCATCTATGTACCAAATTTCATCAAGAAATTTTCAAATATCACAAACTTTCAGCTCCTGACCCTACCCCCTCCTTCTACCGCATTTTTCGCGATAAAAGGTGTCTTATGTACGTTCCTAAGCTCCAATCTATCTCTGTACCAAATTTCATCAAGATACCATAAAAAACTATAAACTTTCAGCCCCTATTCCCCCCCTTGAACAACGAAAAAGGCTCTCGTGATAAAAGGTAGCTTATGTCCGTTCTCAAGCTCTAATCCACCTCTGTACCAAATTTCATCAAGATCGGTTTAGTGGTTTAGGTGTGAAAGCGTACAGACAGACAGACAGACAGAGTTACTTTAGCATTCATAATGTTAGTATGGAAATATGGATATAGCTGATACATATTATGTATATGGGTATGTTTTATTTTAAATACGTATACCTAGCTTCTAATTTTAAAAAAGCCTTTTGTATTAACAAACTTTTATTATTTTTTAATAAAATGAACTAAAGTGAACGAGCCCAATCTCGATGTTGTTGCGTCGTTCAATTACGCTTAGTTATTTCCATGTGAAGAGTTTGTTCTTGTAAAGAGTTTGTTCTTCTTATAGGCACAGCATTCTACAGAAGTATAGTATCTCTGCCTGCCTGTGAAAAAAGGCGGGTCATTTCGCCCCATAAAACTTTACTTGCAACTGGCTCCCAACACTTAAATTGATTGTTATAGGAGTATTTCGATTTGTTTACGCCATTGTTCGGATAATACCGGTAACGCCAATCCGCACTTTAATACTTTCGCGATGGAAAGAAGGGAAATGGGTTCTTAAAGGAATTAAATTTATTTAAAGTATATCATACATATTTATTAAAATAATATGTCAAGAAATTGAATTCTAGAATAAAGATAAACGTATCTCCATTCTAGATTCAAAATAGAAGCTTTTTAAGTGATCCTTGCTTTCGGTTTTATTCCTTGTTACATTTTAAGCTTTCATCTCCTGCTATAGGCCGCCAAAAAGTTTCACACTGGATGGACATAATTGCATATTAAAATATAAAAAAGCGGCCAAGTGCGAGTCAGACTCGCCCATGAAGGGTTCCGTAGCGACAAGTAACATAATATAAAGTTCTTGTATTTTGTTGTAACTTTGATCAATGTTTTATTAATAGAGATTTTTTTTCCATTAAGTTATTGATAACTAAACATTATAATTACGTACCTAAATGATGGAATTTACATCTGACTATATACGAGCCCATATAGGCTAATACAAGCTAATATAATATATTTCTTGGCAGTAGGGTGAAAATTGAAGGTAAATTGTGGCTTACGATTTATGACGTATAAAAAAAACTACTTTCTAGATCTTGTTCAAATCAATTTTCTGTGGCAGTTTACATAGTAATGTACATCATATATGTTTTTAGTTTAATCGTTCTCTTATTTAAGAAGTTACACCAATTTTATCACTTTGGAAGTGTCTCTGTGCAAACTATTCAGTTTAGAAAACAATTAAATTATAAACCTCAATATAATTTTGAAGAACATCCATAGGTCACACGTAATATAGGTTTGATGAAAAAAAATGTTTAAATTAAATCAATGTCAGGAACTATTAAAGGAAATCGATGAGTTCTGTTCGTGGACAAATGGACTGAGAACGAAGCCCAGTAAGTGTCACTGTCTGTGTCTGGGTAGACGGGACACCAAATTTACCTCCTACGACCCGGGACTCTTCATAGGGGGTAAACCAGTTTCCATAGTCGCTGAATCGGTCCCATTTAAATTTCTTGGGAGAAAGATAGACCATCAAGGACGCACACCATCCTTAGATGAAGTTGTCAATATGTTTATAAACGACCTAAATAAGATAGATCAGCTACAACTGAATAATATCAAAAAAGCTTGGATATATGACAACTACCTAACATCACGTCTGACTTGGCCTTTTCTGGTATACGATTTCGGCAAAACCTTACTCGCGAAAATAGATGCAACTGTCATAAAATCACTAAAATCGTGGCTTGGACTAGCGCACTCTGCTGATCCCTCTGCTTTATTTAGGGATCAGAATAATTTTGGGATGAAATTAAAGAAACCATCGGAGCTCTATAAACACCTTAGAGTTACCAAAGCCCACATCTTAGGTAAATCCCAAGATGACACAGTCAGGGCACTCCCGAAAGATAATAACGCGTCCGAGCTTGAATCTAGACTTATATTCCATAAACGATTTATGATAGGAGCCCAGTCGAACAAAGTGGGGTTGGGAGTACGAGAGCCAAAAAGGGACCAGGATATACTTAGGTCCTTTCTGAAGCAAGACGAAAATGATAAATATCGAGTGCACGCGATGAATTTGGAAATCCAAAACGAATGGTTGACAATGGGAGAGTTCTGCATACCGATGGCTTTAAAGTGGCGCACCTTGATATATGAGTGGTCGCCGGCCCTGTTAAAATTCTACCTTAACGCCTTTCAGATGACCCTTCCAGACCAGAGTAATCTGGTAAGGTGGGGGAAAGCCACAGAAAAACAATGTTATACGTGTGGTGAGGCAATAGGGACGGCTAGGCACATATTAGTAGGATGTAGGGTGCTTCTTGATAGAGGCCAATACTCACGCCGCCACGATAAGGTGCTTTTCATCATACGCGAAGCAATGAGTCTGGCAGTAGCTAGAGCCCAAAAAGGATTGACTACTAACAGACGTCATATCAACTTTGTGTCTGAAGGTTCATCCATAAAATCCAGGAACAAACCTTATTCAATCTTAGATACTGCCCCAGATTGGACTCTCCTAATCGACACGTATGAAAAGCACTATAAAATTCCGGAGGATGTTGGGGTTTCGTCATCTAGACCGGACATATTTCTATACTCGAAAAAGACTAAATATGTGGTCCTTGTGGAACTTACTGTACCGTGGGAAACAAATATACCGAAGGACCACACACTAAAGAAAAATAAATACTACGATCTCACAAACGAATTAATCAAAAACGGTTACGTGGTTAATTTGTATGCAGTAGAAGTGGGAGCGAGAGGTATACCAGCTAAATCTCTCTATAACCTACTTAAAGATCTAGGCCTATCGAGAGCTACAATAAGCTCATTACTAGGACGAATGTCTAAAGCGGCACTAGTAGGTTCGTATCAAATTTGGTTAGGCAGGGAGGGGAACTTGGGTAGTGAAGGTGAGTGTTGATGTACATCAACAAAAGGGGCCCCTTCTAAACCTACACTTGGGTCGCAAGTCCCAGGCACTGTCCCGAGTTCCCAACTCAGCAACGCGATGGACCCGGCACCCGCACGGAGAATCCATGGATTGCTAAGAATATCGTCTCTTCTATTTTTGTGTGAAAATCTTAATGGGGTTCACAAAAAACATCTACTTACCAAGTCACAACGTCATAGTTCTTATAGTTTCGGAAAAAAGTGACTGTGACACACGGACGGACAGACAGACAAGGCGATTCAATAAGAGTTCCGTTTTTGCCATTTGGCTACGGAACCCTAAATATGTTGTATATCAACATATTTAAAAATAAATTAATAAATTGGTCCCCACGAGAGACAGTCGCCAATAAAAAAAAATCACAAAAAGGATGTCAAACCGAACATTATACCTTTTACTCATTAGATGTTATACAGGCCCGTGACGTCACGAGTGTGTAAACAAAAAGAAAACTACTAATGATCTATTTTGTATTGTTTTTATGATTTAGTGAAGTCCCTACGAAAGAGGAATAGTCAGAATTATATTTTTAAGGAAAAAAAATCTCAGTATATAATATTCTTACCTTAATATTTCTGACAATGTAAGGAACTACTATAGTTGAGCTACCTACCTCTTCGCCGATGTCACACGTACGACTGCTACGCGCTCGTAGCACGTCGTAGATCGTCTACGTGCCAGTACAGTAATGTATTTTCCCCTCTCTAAATGGATGCACACTATTTATTGTATGAACCGTGATAATAAACATAGTATTGATTTTATTTTGTGAGAAAATAGAAAAGCTGGACTTGAGTATTGGTTTGAACCGGTATTGTTTTCAGATGAAGAGGACATTACATTATTGAGTAAATAGTAATATTTAATCCTGCAATAATTATCCGAAGCTATGAAGAATAAAGTATCACTCAAATTCTCCGATATGATTCTGTCTGAAAACAAAATTGGGAGTTTGAAACCATTAACGTTTTAACTAAAAATCTGGTAATTACATAAAAGTATTATTATGACATCATTGTTGATAGTGAGCTCCATTACACTATCTTTATCAGAAGTCTAGCAAATAAGAGCGTTTTCACACCCATCCGATATCCGATATCGGTGTCGGACGCCGATAGCCGACACCTTGTGCTGTTTTACATTTATTCAATAAAATTGGCCCGACATGACAGGGCCATTTGCTCGAAAGCAAAGACTAGTTAGAGATGCTAGGGATTTAAAAAAAAGAAAAATTATGCAAGCAATTTTTGACCTTATTGACATGACATGCTATCGGGGTATTTTGAAGTGAAAACTTCTTTAGCGGCGTTGGATGGGTTAAAAATGTTAAACGCGCGTCAGGATTAGTTGACCTTTGAACCGTAACCGACGACTGACGTCATACAACATTACAACAGCTACAGATTGTTCATTTTGTTAGGTGCGTCAAGAAGCTTCTCGGCTGAGCGGTTAGCGCTTCGACTGTAAGTCCATATGCCTCCAGATAGTACCGGGTTCGGAACTAAGCTTCTGAAATTTTTTGTGATTATTTTTTTCTTTTTGTAATTTATTACGTTTTGTTTTCTTTTTTGTAATTTATTACTTTTTGTGGTTATTTTTTCTTTTTGCAATTTATTGCTTTTTGTGATTATTTTTTCTTTTTGTAATTCATTAATTTCTTCTGACAGAAAATTAGTGAAAGGTTCTATGACTTTATGATACTTTTCGAAGTTATGTGTGTATTTATCGCAGGTTTATAAGTGCCCGGTTGATGGCAATAGGCTCGCCACCTATTACATTGGGACCTAAACATAAACTAAAGGCGTGAGTTATGTTGTTGTTCTATGATTGCCGCTTTATTATAGGTATGGTATGGCATGGTGTGTTCTTTTTATCTTTTTCTCTGTATATAACGAAGAAAGAAAGAAAGAAAAAGTTTTCACTTCTGCCGGCACTTCCGGAGTGCAACACGTCTTTTTTTTTCTTATTTTCGTGATCAGCGTCATCAATTAACGCGAAAAGACTCGTAACTAAGAAGTTGACATTAAGGTCGAAAATTGTAGCTGTTTAAGTCTTTTTGTGATCCGATATCGGGGCAGCACAGTGGTGTTAGAAAGACAGACACATATCTCATACATTTGTCTTCTTCCGATATCGGATGTCGGATATCGGATATAGAGTATCGGATGAGTGTGAAAACGCTCTAAGGCAGAAGCTGACTAGGATGCGGCTGCTAAGTTAAAATAAAACCAACAACGGCAGTCCTATATGTGTATAATATAAACACAAGTTTCTAGATTCAGTTATTTTTTCGGGATATAAAGTGATTAAAGCATTTTTACAACAAAACCTTTAACCATAAAAATAATGTTCCTACTTTCATGTCAACTCACGGTCTTTATTTTAACAGCAAATTCTGAATCAGGCTTAAAAAGCGAATGAAAAGAAGAATGAATGAATAAAAGTATAACAATAGATATGATTATGAAACGATACGTACATGGATAGAATGAAGATAATGTATATTGTGGCCACGAAACAAGCTTACTAGTTGAGATTATTCTTGCAAACTTTTAAATTTAAAGTGAATATCCAGAAGGGACGTAAAATCCAGCATACCTAATCCTTGAGTGACCATCGTATTGAAACTAAATTATAAATGTATTCGCCTGTTGTGGGGCGCTACTAAGGTCTCAGGGGCGCAAGAAAACCTCGTATGTATTGGTGGATAAAACTCAGTTAGAAGGGTTAGACCATTCTAAACCCAAGCCAAGCCCAGAAACTTCTGAAGCTGGGTTTTCTCTTTGTTGAAGAATAATATAAAATTATCATAACCTCATTAACTCCCAGGAAATAATAAATGCAATCAAGAAAGCTTACCTTGTTTAATTAATCGTTGATTTCATAGCTCTATCCAGGATAGGAAATTAAATGTCAATTCCCGAACAAATCGCTTCAGAATTTAAAATAAGAATTAAGAAATCTTACATTGATTGCAAGACTCATTAATTCCATTCGTTTCTTCCATTCAGTCATTCGTTCTATGAAGTTAATTCACTTGGGCTTATATTGTCTGCAGCTTTTCAATTCTTTTTTTTTTTATTGTTTTTATCTTGAATTTTATCATTTTTATTTAGCTTTTTTCATTTTTACTTGAATTTACATTTAAATATTATGTATTTACTTCCCTGGAATTGAACTTTAAAATATGAAGCTAAGTTTTTGGCCAAAATTGCCACAGTCGTGCAACTGTAGCAAGACTGACGACTATAATTTTGAGATTCCGAGTTTGATTCCTGATTGGGATGAAGTGAAATTGATATTATATACTTTATACTGATGTCAATTAATACCTTAAAATATTTGTCTCAATCTGGCAACTAAACCTATATTCCCATTCTCAGTCATCATCTCCGCTACTGCATCATCACGAGGCAGCCCTAAAAATAAATATAGTAGAATTATTTACCGTAGCTTGTTTGTGAAATCCGAACATGAAAACTCCGACCACGAAGTCGTATTACCCTTTCAAAATTGTAACATTTACCTTCAAATGTAACCCGAAAGCTTGTCTAACAAGTACAGTCAAAGTTCGGTAGTTAAATTCATGAAATTAATCCATTCCTCGGTATGAATATCCTATATCACCCCGGGCGCCGCCTTCGATAGAACATGAACTGGTTTAGTATAACTTGTATTCCTTTTCTGGTTCACTAGTCTGGTCTCATTTTTGAATTTATTTATAACACTTCTGCGGAATACATTAATAAGTAATTTCTAATCCTTAGATGAAGTTGTCAATATGTTTATAAATGACCTAAATAAGATAAATCAGCTACCACTGAATAATATCCAAAAAGCTTGGATATATGACAACTACCTAACATCACGTCTGACTTGGCCTTTTCTGGTATACGATTTCGGCAAAACTTTACTCGCGAAAATAGATGCAACTGTCATAAAATCACTAAAATCGTGGCTTGGACTAGCGCACTCTGCTGATCCCTCTGCTTTATTTAGGGATCAGAATAATTTTGAGATGAAATTTAAGAAACCATCGGAGCTCGATAAACACCTTAGAGGTACCAAAGCCCACATCTTAGGTAAATCCCAATATGATGTGTCTTATTGGGATTTACCTTTATGCGCATATGATTTACACTTTTAAAAATAAGGTTTTTCCTGTAACTGTCTACGTAAGTTGACATATGAATAGAAGATATTCAATTATTCATCCTCACACGTTGCAATCGGAAACTCTGCACACAGTGAGTACTGGTTGAAACTTCATTGCGCGCACACTTAGGCTTTACAAGCGACTACTTACGTACAAGGATTGTTGTGTTACATAGGACCATAAGCCACACAATAACCACTTTTCATCCCCAGCTTGAATGGACTTGCACAATCAAGAAATTATCATCCTCTAATAAACATCTACTTTTATCATTATCAGTTTATCGAAATACTTACCTTATCTACCTTTACATTTCGAGTTTGAATCTTCCCACCTGTTGATAATTATCTCACACACATTCTCCATCAACTCAGCTGTGTGTTTGATTGCTACCTTAGTAACATATAAAAAGTATAAAGTTACAAACAAAACTTCATCGCTTCTGTTAATAAGTCACAACAACCAACTTAACGATAGAGGAATATGATATCTAATTCAAAGAAATGACGAGCTGAAATTGTATATAGCCCTCTGAATATATCCATTGCCGTATATTTGTTGAGGAAACTTTCCAAACTTGTTACACTTGGCACGGTTTTATATTGAATGTGTCATTTCGCTGATGAGAGCATTGATGCGTTGAACTTTGATAGAATATTCAAAGTTTGTGGTTATGTCGATTGGGACTTAACGAAGGTACCTGTACGATACCTGCCATCAGTCTCGCCTTCATACTAAAGAAATCGTACTTATAACCTATCAACTCGCATGTCATAATTTGTAAATTTTATTTGATTACTAGCTTTTACCCGCGGCTCCGCCCGCTCCGTTAGTGTATGTAATGGTGACCCTCTTACCTGAGACTTTGCCTTCAGCTTACCACCAGGCGAGGTGAAGTCAAATTGACGTGTCCTATATATACATAATAAAATTATTTTTTACCTCATAACTCACATAAATTTTAGAATGGGATACTGAATGTATGAAGTAAAAAGCAAAAGACGGACTCTTCTTTGAGAAAACTTATTTATTCGTGTTTCAAAAAGAATTTACCACATAAAGTATGATCCATGATACAAATGAACAGCGTTGAGTTCTTATACATTCTTTTAACCCTGGGCCCATTTGCCTCTCTACCTCAGTATAACGACTCATACTTCATAAGATTACTTCGTATACTGTGCTTCTACTATGCCAAGCTCGCACTTCTTAGTCTACTCCTTGTGCATGCCCAGGCCCCAGGCGATCAGTATCCACAAAGTTCCATTTTCCAATTTCATTTTGGAACTACTGCATTTTTTCACCCATACCCTGCATGCTGATGCAAACTAAAAGACAAAAGAGCTTATCAAAGTTATTATAACTTATATTTAAACAATAACGAAGTCGTATTCCTGTTACGAAGCTCATTAAACTTGTTGAAATCCAATATAAAGCCACGTCAAAAACTAAGTAGTAGCAGACTTTACAAACGCGGGCTAATGAAGCGCTAACTGACTAATTACGTTTGGTACCGAGTCGAGACTCGTCTGTGCGCTGTAGCATAGGATTTGCGTCAAATGCTTTGATGACTGCAGTTTGAAGACGGAAAGGAAATTCAGGTGAATGTAAATATCTAGTGGTAGTTTTTTGTTTGCTAAGAATATTAATGATATCAGATACGAGCTGTTAATATTTGCATGGAATGAACGACTATAAATGAATGATCGAACGCTATTTGTAAGCCAATCACAGCTGCTAATTTTTTGAAGTGAAAACTTCTTTAGCGGCGTTGGATGGGTGTAAAATGTTAAGGAAGCGTCAGGATTAGTTGACCTTTGAACCGTAACCGACGACTGACGTCATACAAGATTGGTACATACTATCTATTTTGCAATTTACAACAGATAGCGTCGTAGCTTAAACGGTAAGCACTTCGACTGTAAGTCCTTATAGTTTCAGGTAGTATCGGGTTCAAACCACCTGGCCTTCAGGGATTTATTGTGATTGTTTTTTCTCATTATAATTTATTACTTTTGGTGATTATTTTTTCTTTTCATAATTTATTAATTTCTTCTGACAGAAAATTAGCAGAAAATAAGTGATAGGTTCTATGATCAGCGCTATATTATAGGTATGGTATGGTATGTTCTTTTTTATCTTTTTACATGTATATAACGAAGAAAGAAAAAACGAAAATGTTTTCACTTCTGCCGGCACTCCCAGAGTGCAACCCGTCTTTTATTTTATTACCACTTAGGTGGTAGACAAGCACACGGCTCACCTGATGGGAAGTGGTTACCGTGGCCTGTAGATGTGTGCACTGTGCTCAGGGATAGTTTGTCTCGAATTAGTAACGTGCTGAGGCAAATTAGGTCGAGTAAGTGCTTCCGACGCGCGTATATGACTGTTAATTGAGTCAATGGTAAGACCATCTTTGCTGCCCAAATCACTCTGGCATTTACGGGATTTTCCTACGGCCTGGCTCAAGGCTTCCACGTATGGAATTATGGGGCTCGAATTCAACTCCTTTTCATCGCTGAGAAGCGGTCAAATCAACACGTCCGAGGACATGGATAATTATATGGCGCACATAGCTGCCTGCCCCAATACCATGGTATAGTTTTTATATTATATTTATATATCAGTTAGGGTTCTATTCGGCCGAATAGAGGTCGGAGTTGATTCGATAAGAGAGGAATGTGTGTATTTGATGCCCAGATTTGCTAGCTAGCCGCCGACAACCTTTGCACAGTTCAATTCTGACCCAGAATTGCGGTTTAATTCAGGTCGATCTCAAGATCAACTATTGCGACGGATACACAATGAAGATCCTCTATCGTGTAGATGTCCATTGGGATCCGCACAAGGGAGTGTCACTCGGTCTGCACCCTTAGTGGAGTTAAGGTTCCACGCTAATGCAAAATTTGAATTCATATAAAATGTGCCATCCTTTGACTATAAGCATTGAAATAACCACTGTCTTGTAAATTATTAACCAGACTAAATAAATTTAGTGTCCAGATTCTGCGGTAAGATCAGGATCTCCAAATCTGTTATATAGTAAATCAATACTTACTAAGCTCGATTCTCCAATATTCTCGTGCCTTGCATTCAATTTGAGGCCATTGATTCAAAGTTAAATTAGATATGCAATGTATGCTTGATATTAATTTTAAGACTCTGTGACTGAAGTGTAGAAGTAATAGTGTCTGAGTATAGCTTGAGCTATTACTTGACTTCTCTAGATAGAATTGGCTTCATTCAGTTAAGATCAGATAGAAGTTTGGCTTTTCAAACTTTAAGATTCAAGTATAGAATTCTTAGTTTTGTGTATAAATTCGTAAAATAGCCTTGGTGTGTACCATGGGGTTTTGTGGATGTAACTTGTACTTATGTACTTTATCTATAGTGTAATTCGCATTCTGCGTGACCTTAAGAACTGAATAATTAACATCCTATAAAACTCCATTTTACCTTAACCAAATGGGAAGGGACTTAATTGTAGACCATTGAAATTACAGAAATATAAAATTAAGAATTATTTATTTCATAACCAAATTGTATCATTATCAGTGGCGAATCTAAGTTGATTATTTAGATTAGATGTGACCGATTAGTGTCACATCTAACCGGACCTTCAGTTCCTAGGCTCGTATATAAGGGAAAACGTAGGCCCAAATAAAAAACCCTTATATGCCGTATTACTTATTTCTAGCATAATTATTTACACAAGACTTAGATCTATTCATAACAAAAGAAACATTCACAGTAAATTACACGTTTATTGTGTGTTCGGTGAGATGTTATTGATTTGATGATTGAACTCTAATTTAATCCAGGATAATCTTTAGGCACACTTTTATCAGTGGTGTCTCTATGTAATTATTCACAGTACTATCTAATATGACCTCTCTTGACTGTTGTTTATGTTTGCAAGAGATCGGTAGATTTTATGTTGCCATACAAAATACATTAGATTGTCTGTTATTCAATTCAGTTTTTCTGTATTAAGTTTTTATGTCTGGCTATTTGCTCAGAACATAATGATATATATACATGTGTATGTATACATATATGTTGGATTTGAAATTTAATAGCGACTCGACATACATGAGAGTGGTTTTGTTTAGAACTAGAATAATATAATTATGTACTCAATTACTCATATTATTTGTTACCAAGCACATTATTTCAAGAAGATTCGTTATTGGGCTGGATTTTAGTATGATCTTTGGATATTTATGCATCTCATCTCACACAGACATGATTTAAAACAGTTTATACACATTATATACACATCTCCTCATAACTCTGTTCACCGTTCGTCATAGTCTACTGTATCTTTCATGAATCGTAAGTGCTGAATAATTCAATACATTTAATTAGGCGAATTGTATGGGTTCTAATGGTATTTCTACCATTCTCGTCTCTGTCATTCGACAACATCTTTTCATTATCAGCACAACAATAATTATGATAATTATTATAATTGAGATATAGGAAATTGCTATTTCTATAATTCATATTCCTTATCAGATATTACACCCATTGTCAAATAGTTTGTTTATTTATGTTTCGATACAAATGACAGTTATTTATGTAACGCTGTACAAAGGTATGAGGCACAGAAATAATTACAATAGGTTTATACATTACCCGTCAATTCTCAGCTTCAACTTTATCACTCCCGCCTAACTTATACAAATTAATCTAATTTTACTTTTACTAGTTAGACTTATTTCTACAGGATAACACTAAGATTTGAATTCAGGGCTAGCATTAGCTAGTCAAAACTTCTATCAGTTTTCTCCAGCGAGCAAAGACGTGCGAGATCTCTAGCGGTTAAGATCCTTGTCCCCGTCTGTCCCTCACTCGCAAGCGCAGCCAACCTCTGCTGGGTCCGCCTCCTGCGCTGCTTTCTGCCAATGAGAAAAGATCAAGCCAGTAAACTGTTCCTAATTGGTTTATATTAGCGTCATGTTGTGATTTTTCCCGCCAAGATTTTAGCGGCAAGATTCCCACGCTGCAGTATTTTTTTTTTGTGTTGTCACAAGTCGTCACAAGTGTTTGCAATAATTTAAACTAAATGTCTCCCTTTTACAAATTTATGACTCGATAAGCATTACACATAGGCGAAATCCCTAGAATTTGTGTCACTTAAGGCCACTCTATTAGTGTAACACTTGGACATTTTAAGATATTAACTTCGAGTACAAGTTAACTTATCGGTTTTGGGTACCTTTTGAAACTCTCTGTTAAGCTATTTTTTTCCTTTAATTTAATAGTTATTTATGAGGGTGTCGCCTCTTGTTTAATGAAGCATTATCAGATATGTTATCTAGAATTTCTTAACATTTATTTTATACAGATGTTTTCGGCGATGAGAAAAAAAATTAAGATTTGTTTTGGCAACAAACCATCTTATTAGAATTTTTAAATACTGGCTAAATATCTGAAATAGTTGGCCATCTCAGCGTGACCCTGTTACTTAGACCTTTCGAATGCCCTAATTATGTTCTGGTGACATTGATGACGATAAGGGTCATTTATTAATAATTTTTCATGGCTATATTATGTAATAATTTTCAATACATTCTATTCAGTAAATTCCAAGGTTTGGAAAAGTTTCTGGAAGAAATTTCGTTTGACACATACATTCTACTGCGTTCTTGTTATCCATGTCTGTACAATTTATTTTTGCAAATAGTAAAGAAACATATCTATCTATCTATATACAAAACGATTAAATTTAGATGAGAACATGTTTAAATAACTTTGGTTAGTATCGCTAATGCTCCTGAGTATTACGGGGATAGGCAGTATCACCGCTCCACTTGCTATTAAACTCTTCACTTAGTCAGAAGTTTGTTCTCGGTTCAATAAACCTTATGTCTTTCATTATGCGAACTTATTCCCAATTTCGCACAAATCTGACACTCGATATACCATCTGTCGAAGGAATCAGTGGACTTGATAATTAAGATTCTAAGCATAAAGGCGCATCCTGGATCAAAATACTACGTAATCTAATTTTTACTAGATATACGAGTACGTTCGTATTTGTAAGCTTTAACCAATTAAGTATCACGATATTATGATCTATGTAAATATTTTAGAGTGATCAATATTTAAATTTAATAATTCATCAATAAAAAGATAGGTTTAAAAAACCGACTTAAAACTGAAAAAAAGTATAAAATAACTTAGAGAAAAATAACGGACTATACAGATTTACTGATCTGTTAGAAGACGTTGTGTAGCCCTAGAGATCATATTTCAATTGATTCCAGCATAGTAGTTCAGGCACCACAAATAAAGTCAGCACTGACTTCTTACAGAATAGTAAATCTCTACATTCAGTTATTTTTCTATAAGTTATTTTATAATTTTAAATTTTTGAAGTCGGTTTATGAGGCGTAGTTTTATTTTGTTTTTTACTTTTCTGTAGTTGTAATACGTGGTTCTTAGAATTGTATAATTTTATCTAGTCCAGTCTTAGTCGACCATAGTTTTTGAGTTTTGTTTCATAAGATTGTCATAATACTCTCAATAATATTAACGAGATTATTATGCTATATATAATTAGGGAGTTCTGTTGTTTGCCTCCATAGTTCAAGACTAGGTAATCCCAGTACTCCCTTGAACATCACAATGTAACTTACCTTGACACAAAATCGTGCTAAATTTAGATAGAATGCAACCATTTACCATTTCCTATTTGATTTTGAGGAGTTCTCTGGTGTGTCTCCGGAATCCAAGGTCCGGTACGGTAGTAAAATTGATTTGAGACCACCTGTGAGTTATACTAAACTCAATGCAAGAAGTGTTTTCGAAATCGGTTCATAAGCGACGGAAAGATGCCACAACATAAATTGTATGTCGGTTAAAAGTTTAAATTAACATAATACAGAAATGTTCGTAAAATAAAAACTACTGGAACAAAGTATATAAAAATTTTATGGGACGAAATAACAATTATTCCGCATCGAACTTAAAAAACCACGTAAGACGTAAGTAAGTAAGTAATCAATATACATACGTAAAAAAATATCAATAAAATTGAGTACCTCCTTCGTTTTTGTAAGTCGGTTAAAAAAGGCGGGCTAATATTATAAGTGATTCCACGAAGACTTATGTAATCACTTATCATTTGTCTTTTTTCTGATATCCATAATCAATGCTCTTAAATTATTGTTTCATTTTAATATGTAATACAAATTTTTACAGTAATTATAAAGTAAATATCTAGTAAGCTTCTAAAATACACATGATTCTAATTTGCAAATAACGAATTTTAATAACACAATAATAGAAATTGCATAAGAAATTCATTTTAAGCCTTTTATTATCCGCATCCATTTAATCGGATTGGTCGCGATTCCACCCATTTCTCGATTCCATCCGTTTTTTCGCGATTCTCTTCTTAACATTTGCGTTTCCAAGAACGCCAGTCAGGTAGCATCCACACTGGGAGAACACAATTTGAGAGTTGAGGCGCCATCGTCACGATGATATGATGAAAATAAAACGTCATCAAAAGAATAAAATTTAAATCAAAGTAGGTACTCACTGACGCAAACCGTTTAATATCAATACAGTTTGGATGTGTGAGTGTTTCGAAGCAAATTACCCCCAAAATAACTTTCTACCACCTTTTAACCTTGTAAGAGGGTGAAATTCTATAATATAAATAATACGTTTTCCAACAATGCTGTTCATAATGTTTTATGCAAAATTTGAAGTAGATTGTATCAAGGATTCACGTCGCCCCATACAAATTTGGGGATGGAATTTCGGCAAATGCTTTCATCCGCCTCCGTCATACAAAGAGCACGTACCGAATTTCAGGTTTCTCCGAGCAGCGGCTTAGGCTGTGCGTTGCCTCAACCTCAGTCATTCAGGACAAAGGATTTTATATAAATATACTAGCTGATGCCTGCGTCTTCACCCGCATAGAATTGTGTTACAGGTCCCGTGACGTCGTAACCCTTGTTTAAATTTTGTCTGCATAAGAGCCATTTTCGTACTGCAAAGAACATTCTAAAGAAAGAATTAGCGAAATCGCGGTTCAACTGTTATTTTTTATTTATTTTTATATTATTATATCTTATATATAAAATTCTCGTGTCACAATTTTCATTGCCATACTCCTCCGAAACGGCTTGACCGATTTTGATGAACATCTATTTTTCATACTCCGATTCGCGAGAACCGACATCCACGCGGGCGGAGCCGCGGGCGACAGCTAGTTATAGATATGAAGTACTATTTTGAAACAGAAAATCTTCAAGGAGCCTTGAGAATGGAAGGAACTGTAGGTTAATCTAGGTTTTTCATTTAATCTTTACGAATTCCAAAGAGGCAATTTGCGCAAGAACATAATTTTGATCCTGAAAACTTCCTAACCCATCAATGCTTACAATGCAGAACTACTGGCGTAAATTGGCAATTCAACTGCAGATACATCTATACGGTGTTAACATCAGTAGCGCGATGATTGTGGAACAAACCACCTCTACATATAGGACTGCAATTTGTTGAAACCACGCGTCGAGCGTGTCACAAAGGGGACTAACGAACCTATCGGCATCTATGTAATGATTTGTGATAAGGTGTACTACATGAGATAGCATTCAATCAGTATTGAATGTAATTGTGAGATACCAATATTTTTAGATATTCAGGGTTATAAGGCAGTAGCTTTAGAAGTTCGTAAGTTAAGATTCATATTTCTTTAAGAACCTAAGTCTGTTAACAAAATTACAAAGTACCTGTCACACAAAATTAGAACAAGAGAAAGAAAGAAATGCATTTACTTACAGTTAATTGGTGGTCTATATTGAGTCTCATTAGGCGGCTGGGACGGATTGGATGCGGAAGGATTGTACAAAATGGTTGCACATTGGGAGAGGCCTATGTCTAGCAGTGGACTGCAGTGGGCTGATTGATTGATTTGATTGATTGAGTCTCATGGTTAAGTGGTAACCATAAAGGTTACATTAATAAAATATACGATACTAATTTAAAAATTTAGTACGTTGCAATTTCTTCGTGCCCCGGAGAGCACGTTAAGCCGTCAGTCCCTGTTACCATACGAACGGCTATGGCATTTGTTACGGGTATTTGGAGCTCTGAAATGTTCGATAACTTAGTCCAACTAATCGAACGTCGATGTTGCAAGTGGGTTGTGGAGATTTCACGGTAGTCGCCTCACGGAAAGTCTCGATATTCAGGCCATTTCGTAGTTAAGCTGATCGACTCAAACTGAATGGTTCGTTTTGAGCCCTAAAAATCTTAGTAATCTTCATATAATATATATTAATCATAGTAATTTTCATAATTTGAAGTATTTAGGTTAAATTTGTATTCAAGGTTGTGATTGTTTGTATTAGGGGTTAAAGTATGAAATTGCCGATTTGTACTGACAAATTGAAATTCGTTTTTTTTTTAATTTAACGTATTTATTTAATCAAAATAATTACCATCATTATCTATACATTGCTGCCATCTAGTAGGAAGGTCATTTATGCCTTTGCGATAGAACTCTGGTGATCTAGATTCGACAAACTGTGTGAAAGCATTTTGTACTGCCTCCTGAGAAGAAAACTTTTTATCACATAGAAAATTGTCCAAATCACGAAAAAAATGGTAGTCTGTTGGAGCAAGGTCTGGCGAATACGGAGGGTGACGGATAGTTTCTAATTGCAGTTCCTGTAGAGTTAAAACGGTTTCTCGTGCTGTATGAGGTCTCGCGTTATCATGGAGCAATAATGGTGAAGATCGATTCATGAGTCGGGGCTGTTTCACTGCTAGTTTTGCTATCATTGTTCGGAGTTCGGCACAGTAGATATCTGCCGTTATTGCTTGACCAGATCGTAGAAAGCTATAGTGAATAACACCATGCTGAGACCACCAAACAGTTACCATTACCTTTTTATTGGTAAGCTTTGCTTTAGGACACTGTTGTGGCGTTTCACCTGGGGTCAGCCATTGCATTTTTCGCTTACGGTTATCGTAAAGAATCCACTTTTCATCACATGTCACAATTCGATCTAATATTCCTTCATTTCTGTATCGATTCAACAATGCAACACAAGTTTTAACACGCATTTCTTTCTGCAGATCAGTCAAATCATGAGGTACCCATTTTTCACATTTTTTTATTTTATTGATTTGACGCAAATGAGTCAATATTGTTGGTAAGGTAACGTTAAACCATGCAGCTAATTCCTGGGTAGTTTGGCTCGGATCGGCTTCCACCATGTCTTTCAATTCATTGTTATTCACCTGTGTGGACGGCCTTCCTCGTGGTTCGTTCTTCAAATCAAAGTTTCCATCACGAAAGCGTTTAAACCAAAATCGCACGGTGCGTTCATTAGCAGTCCCCTCTCCAAACGCAACATTGATATTGCGAGCTGTTTCTGCCGCGTTAGTTCCGCGTCGGAACTCGTATTCAAAAATCACTCGAATTTTCGAAGTATCCATCTTTCTTGTCTAAGCTGAATAAAAAAAACAACTGAAAGTCGATAATCGAATGTTGCACATTTTGAAATGAAGAACTACATAGGTACCATGTGGAAAAAGTTTCACTCAAAAATCTCAAACCATGAAGGTTCTATGTCAATTCGAAGTACCTATTACAATGAAACGGCAATTTCATACTTTAACCCCTATTATAATGATTCTTCGAGTTAGAAATTATTATAAGCCTACTTATACAAGACGTGCCTGTATCCATATTTGGGAGGATTACAAAATTATGATGGCCACTTCTCTTTCAAGGAATAGATTTTCTGATTTGACTCGCTATTATACATAGGCACGCCTGTTATCACAAAACAGTTAAGCATAGATTAATTTCAGCAATTCCTGTATCAATTAGCAGAAAATTATACAAGTAATTTGATTATGCAGTAAACCCTACCCAGAGAATTAATTATTTTAGAGCATAGAGCTTCATTAATTTCACTTATAAGTTCGTATACCTGCGGATAAATTGACAAGGTCCTAGCGTAGGCTTTCCTATCAGAGCTAGGAGGACAGACTGCACTTTTAAGGTCAAAATAAACCAAATTGAGAAGAAGAGCAGGATAGCGAATCGGCGGTTCCAAAATGCAACTGCTGAAACCGTGACCAGTTTCGCTGCGAGTATCTACGTAAAAAAGTTCGCCTTTCGTAATGGACAAGTCTTTACTGGAGAACAGTTCCCAAATACCTGCTCAATTGAGGGCTTGAACGAAACGATTGCGGTAGGCATCAATGTCGCCATATTTTGGGCTCTACTGCCCTTAAACATTGCCATCGTCTCGCCATAAAGATGAAAATTAAATTTTTAGTTGTTATCATCGTGAAAATTATGCACACAACCAGATGCTTAAATTTTTACACACAGGTGAAGTACGACCGAGAAGAAATTACATGTTATCCCGAATACACACTAGTATTGAATACATAACACAGTTTTTCCATTCTCTCACTATTGATTCCTGTATTTCACGAACACAACAGTAACTAATAGATATGTACCACTGCCCAGCTTTGTACAATTATGGCGAAATCTAGGTGAATTCAATTCTATACCATAACTGACAGTACCGCGGCTCTCAAATTTCAAATGCTACCTGGAAGTGAACTAATTCTGTATGAATGGAGCTAGTTACGTACGACTTACGTTCATTAGGGGCACATTGTGTCGAGTATTGAGTTACGGAGCGAGGAAACTCTGACTCTATATCACAGCCTTTTTTATATGGACGATTTTCTGCTGAAAGACTATTAAACGTTTGGCAAATTAAAGGTCCTTTTGTGTGTGTAGAAAATGTTTCGAATTTCTTATATAATTTATCTTATGTACTTAAACATGGAGGATAGGCAATGTTTCCTTTTCTATTTTTTCTGACATGATATTGTTACGAATCTGGTTAGTATTATATTCCAAGCCAATCGCTTGTTTGACGTTGAATTCAGGTCATTTAAACAACACATTACTTGTTGTCTGATTAATTCACAACTCTATCCGCCACTGTTTATCATCCAGACCATAACATCAATCATTCAATCAATTGGCTCAACGCAGTCCTCTACTGAACATAGGTTGCTTTCAGTGTGTGTCTTTCATTTCGACTGATCCTCCGCCTTTCGCATCCAGTTTCTCCCAGCCACCTTTTTCGGATTGATCGCTTACCCTTTGTCGCCCTCAACGACACCGGTTACATAATTAACTTTTTAATTATTTATTCTTCTTACACAACTATAAAATAATGCACAAAGGCGGACTTAATGCCGTGGGCATTTTATACATTTGTTTACTAGTCTACTATATAGACAGGAACAATATACCTAACCATCATCAGTGAGGTATTTGTCGTTTCAGTCATGCATAAAATTATATGCACCTCTAAAGTAGCATTCGGAAGTTCAAACATGAACGCACACAAATCGTGAATAATTACATTCGTGCAATGGGAGCACGATGATTAAATTCAGTACACTCAGCAACATCGATGTTGACGAACAAAGTACTCAAAGTTATCTCAATGCCTTTGTATTCCTCCCTTCCTGCTGACTGATTATCCCGATATTTGGTAATCATAGCATATTGGGTACTTTTTTTAATCAAGATCGATCTGTCGCCTTTAGTTTGGACGTTAATTTTAACTCAATAAAACAGTTTGAGTTGCTCTTAATACATATGAAGATCATTTTGAGACTTTTTAGTCAAGATAGCTCTGATGCTGACTGTACCTTTTATGTGAGAGTTTATTTCACGCAGTAACAGTGAGTTATATACTCGAGTATTCTTACAAATTTTTGAATCATATGTAATATAATGGTTCCTTTTTTTAAATTCTTTAAATATTTTGTACAATACCAGTGTACTACATAAATTTTATGCTACAACAAAAAAAAATGAATTTCCATTTAGGAAAACGAAATTCATGCAAAGGGGACATCGCATTCAGCCTTGTCATGTTATGATAATCTTACGCATCTGAGGCCCGTCATAAAGTTTCTTTCGAAAAAGTTTCGCTTATAAAATAAAAGGAGATCAAGCCTAATTTGTTTAAACCTTTTTGGAAAATTGTTTTGTCCTTTACAAAGTGTTTTGAGCTTGTTTCGAGTAATGTTCGTGTTTTAACTAAGCTCATTCTGTGCATGCTTGTATGTCTGCGTCGTCATCATCTGAGTATCTGAACATCTTCCAAGGTGTCTGGAATCGGTTTGGCTTATACGACTTTTTTGGGACCAACATTCATCTACCTGCCAACTCCAAAAGAAAAGTCTACACCAGAGCCTCATTCAACAGGTGTACCAGCTTGTAGTTGAGCTTGGCTTGGCCCTGTAGTTCTTGATGCGGCACTCATTTTATTGCTTTGCTATTTTCTACACTTAAACCCTTATTTCAGGATAACGCTTAGTTGTGAATCGACTCCAACATTGACATTAGAACTGTAATCTTGAATAAAATCTGTCCCCAGATCTAGTTAAAATCAAGATTCTGAGCTCAGTTTCGTTCTGACACATACCTAAACAAGTGCCTACGTGCGAGTGTACGTACGTTTTCATACAGTGCATTAATCCGGCCTTGCTGTAATTTGTTTCACATTTATGTAAATGTGGGATTATTCTGAATGTAATCCGATGAAATTACATACATATTTACAAAATATTGATACAATTTCATCATTAATGCTCCGAATGAGGTCAAGAGAATGGTGCGGTGATTAAATATTTTCATTTTAAATAAAACACATTGATTCTGTATTTCAAAATTAATATCGTGTATACTATATTATTTAATGACGTATTTCGACGTACAATGAAATATAAGTACACCCAAATGTAATTTGATAGCGTGGTTGTTTTCGTGGGATAAGTTTTCGGATATTTACATGCAAATTTTTCAATTTTTTTTTAATCATTTAAAGTCTCACGGTTGACCTACATCTTTTGGTTGTTTGTTGGTGATGATGTGATGTCCGAGGAGGGCCAGACCAAGAGGGATGGCCCTGGGTCAGCCGGGGTGCGATGGATATGTCGCATGACAACCTCACCTTCGGCCTAGCACTACGACCCAGAGACGGCGTGCGGTTTAGTCGGTTCGAGTCCGACATAACCTCCCCCTCCGGCTCCGGAGGGGTGGGTATCTGGGTATCCGTGGGGATTTCCCGCACGTAAAAAAAAGGTGATGATGTGATGATACAATGGAACACGTTTGACAAGCAGGTACATATTCACTCGAGAATTGATTCCAAGTTTGCCCTTTCTGGAATTACAAACTCAGACAGGTAGTTCCACTCCTAAACCAATAATCATATGAACGGGTTGCCAAAGCGGTTCATGTGTATGAGTAGAATATAACCACATCAAGCGGGCACTTTGTCATAGGCTTCCCTTAGTCGCCATCAACGATACCCACTAAAAGAGATGGAGTACTTTTTTTACTTTACTCCATTGGGAACCAACAAGACATCATATCAATAAGCAATCGGGAATATTGCCAAAATTTTTGTTGTCTGCTGTCACTAGGACCCCAAGTCTAGACTACATTATTACGAACTTGTAATCTAACATTAAATAAATAAGAGTTCATAACATATGATGTTTTTTTACACTGTTGCGGCAACAGGGAGCGCGTGTTTATTTGTTTAATATTCTATTATATTTAGTGCGATATGGTTACGATTCGTTTTCGATTTGATATGTCTTCTACGACCCTTATACTGAAGCGCGTCGTGTATTGAAA
This sequence comes from Eilema caniola, assembly GCA_949126895.1. Lineage (NCBI taxonomy): Eukaryota > Metazoa > Arthropoda > Insecta > Lepidoptera > Erebidae > Eilema > Eilema caniola. The sequence continues at coordinate 3,979,407 of OX421460.1, read as the reverse complement.
TTTCAGATAATTGTTGGCACAGCTGTGTGTAATCATTACCGTTATGATAAATCACAGTTGCTCGGTTATAGTAGCGATATGGTGAAGCTATTAAATTATTATTCGTCGCAGGTTTCTCTGCCGTTTCAATGCTCTCTTTGCTTTATTAATAATAATGAGTATTCTTGTGTAGGTTTAATACATAAAGTCCTCTAGGCTCCAACTACGCGTAGTTTGTAGTATAAATTCTACAGAGCGGACGCAAACGTTATTTCCAGACATTTTTGCATATAGCAACTGGCTATTACTTTCATAAAGATTCTATTAGTTCTTAAATTATATAATCCTATTACATTCCTCAGTATTGTATTAGCAGCGAGTGGAAAAAATATCTTTTTCACTATAGTCGAACACTCTATACTAATATTAAATATGGGAAGGTGTGTATGTGTGTGTCTGTTTGTCCGTCTTTCACGCTTAAACCACGGAACCGATTTTGATGAAATTGAGTATAGGGCAGATTGGTTCTTGAGAAAGGACATAGGCTGTGTTTGGTCGCGATATCTGACATTCTCGCGGGCGGAACCGCCGGCAATAGCTGGTATTAAATAAGTTTATCCCGCTTAGCGCAAATATTTGTATGCATGAATGTGTACATTTGTATTAATCAGGGTATTTCCTGTGTATATTATGTATGTATTTACAAAAAAAAAGTATGTTTATCCGCATTCTAGATTCCATAACACAAGCTAGGCTTACCATGGATCTAGGTAGCGTTGTGTAGAATGTTTTGATTCCATGACTACGACCGTCACTACCAAATGCATATTGTGTTATTGCAAACCAAAGACAATTCAGCACGATTCGAAGGGATATTGAATATTGAAGGGAACTCAGGTCAACTTAATTCATTTTACAGTCACCATCGTCAAGCTTGTTCATTAGAGTGAAAATTTTAACGTTATTTTCACCTCATTACTTCAGAATATTGCTTAATAATAATCTCAAATATACAATGTCTTTGCTCTGAGTTATACAGCTGATAAAAACATAAACACAAAATTCCACATTATCAGGTTTAAGTTTTCAACTTTGAAAACTAAACAACTAAAGTATGATAATGAGAAACAGTTTTGCGTCACTCGAGACGCGCTTAGCGAGTACAGCACAACTCATAAATATGTATCAGACGCAACCCTTGCATGTCAATATCTATGGAATAGCTTGGGGGTACAGAATGTTCGGTAAATTTTGTAAAGACTCTTTTAATACCTGTACAAATAAATTAAAATAACTTTAATAATATTTAACATTACAAAAGACACTATTTGTAACGTAAAATAAAATATATTATTAAGAATAAAAAAAAACGACTGATGATGAAAAGATTGAAACAAGCTTTATAGCAAGCGGTAATTATTTTCATCGGCTTTGAGATTTGCAAATGGGTACCGTCTGCTATAAAGCTTGTTTCAATCTTTTCGCCATCGGTCGGGTTTTTATATTCTTAATAATATATTTTATTTTATACTTTTTAATTATGACATATATATATTTTTAATCGTCTTGTAATTTCCTTTGTGTTGATACCCCACTCGATAAATTTGAGTGAAACATTTTTATTTACCACATAAATTTTGACTCCAAAAAGCCAACATATATATTTATGTATCCAGAACATGAATTATTGAAATTTGTACGGTGAAAGAATATTACAAACATACATACAACAACCTCAAAGTCGCTCAACGAGCTATGGAAAGGGCTATGCTCGGTAGTTCCCTACGTGATCGTGTCAAAAATTATGATATCCGTAGGAGAACAAAAGTAATGACGTAGCCCAGCGGATTAGCTCGTTGATGTGGCCGTGGGCGGGAAACATAGCGCGCAGAGCAGATGGCCGATGGAGCAAAAAAAGTTATGGAATGGCGACCGCGTAGGGGCAAGCGTCGGTAGCTTAGTAGTTAAGGAGTCGGCCTTACGATCGAGAGGTCCCGGGTTCGAATCCAGGCCATTACACCACCGACGTGAACCCACTCCTAGCACAAGCAATTTAGCTTAGTTGGAGGGGTTATAGGGAATATTAGTAATTTCGATAATTTCGGTTGCTAATATTCTTTAAAAAAAAAAACGTAGTGTAGGACGCCCAACGGCCAGGTGAAAGGATGACCTTATCAAGGTCGCCGGGAAGCGCTGGATGCGGGCTGCTTTAGATCGGCTATTCTGGAAGTCTATGGGAGAGGCCTATGTTCAGCAGTGGACTGTGTGTGGCTGATATAATGATGACAGACAAGATAAAAGCGAAAAACATAAATCTTCTTGGCAGTCGGGTAAAAACGCGTTCTATAATGAATTCGTATGAATATCTACATTAGTAATGTTTGTCGAGATAAAAACGAGGTCAAACATACTAACACTCGAACACTGTATGATTAAAATCAATCCTACATATAGTAAATAATATAATGTAAATGGCAAAATTTTCATCAACCACAAATATCAGTCATAATATCATTTGAATGCCCCACATTCAAATTAGCTCATTCGAAGAAAAGTAATTTGAAATTAACTGTGATGAATTATGATAAACAAATGAACTCTGCATTCCATATTAATGAATCATAATCAGTAATTTGTTTAATTTGAATATTATCATTACGCGGTGTCCACTATCTGCTGTGTTTCTCGCTATGATTACGAATGTTTCAAAGTGTAAGAAAGCAAATAGATACAGCTAAATGCGAAAGGCTGTCTTAAATTTTTATTAATTCGACTTTTAAACACTTCCAGACAAAAAATGTTTAAAGTAAAAATACTCACATATAAAATTGTACTCTCGATTAAGTGAATTTTGAACTTGACCTAGAGTGTCAGACCACGTTAACCTTATATAATTAACGAAACGGGAATTAACGCGATCATGGTATAGGTACTTACATACCTTTGATTGCCTGACGTTTCGACCAGGTTACACCGGCCGTGGTCACAGGCTGACTGGCTCAGCAGTGGACGCCCGCCGTCTTCGAATCCGTGAGGTAGTAGGTTCTTCATCTACCCGCACATTTTCAATATTTTCTTGTCGCCATGTACCGTCACATACCACACTCACAGTGTCCCTATTACGTAAGCAAACTGTCCGGTGTCTATCCGACTGCGTAGAAAAACGAGGTTGCATGTTTTTCATCACTGGATTCCATGTTGCAGATAATTTAAAACCATCTTCCCGATTGAAATTTTTATGTTTTTTGATTTCAATCGCTTCAAGTGACGTTCGTTGGAGAGGACTTGCGTATGGTGAAATTCAATCCAGTGATTGGTGCCTGCTCCTAGCAGGGTTAACCTTATTTATATATACATCTTTCTCCTTAATAGTGATAGCGTGTAAATGAGTGCTATATTGCTGCAAATTATAATGCTTATCATAAGCGGGGTTCACAGTTTTCAAAAGCAAAAAACCACGAAATAGTATCCAAAAATCGGTTTAGGTTTTCCAATTTCCAGCACAGATACAGATCTGTGCTGGAAATTGGAAAACCTACAGACCCCCGCCCGCATATAAATATTTCTTATCTTCTCTAAGCGCAAGACGTAAAAGAAACCTTCCCAAATGCAGATTATAATCTTTCTTTCACTTAGAACGAACATTGTTTCGGCGTTATCAAAAAAACATAGCACTGATAGAGGTAGTGACCATGAATTGTGGGATACAAAGCGATTCGCTGGGAGCTATTTACGCCATTACTTCGATAGCGGGGCACCCTCATACATTTTGCAGCGGCTACGTGGATGGTGACTACACTGCCAGATTTTGTAGGATAAAGTGCAGGTAATGTATTTTTACTTGGAAATAATTTAGGTTTCGAATTCAAGGTAATTGGACGCAGTTTCGGTTTCTATATCTATTTCTTGATAAAGATCTATATTTTGATAAAGTTATTAGCGGTAACTTACCATAATTTAAGATTAATTTTCTCAAAAATTGCAAGAATGGAAAATGTTCACCATTTGTAATGCAATTTTATGTCAAAAAAAGTGTTTACTATTATTTATTTTTACAATTAAATTGTATCCGCTTTTGTTTTGAATTGATTGTCACACAATCCAAGAGAAATAACTATATCTTTCAGTTAGGTTACACTATGTATTCAGTGTATGAATCTCCTGCTCATTGTGACATGGAGCGAAATTACTGGCTAAGTTACTGCGGTGATAAAGTGATTCAAGTTTTGAGTCCTACAATAATAGTATTATCATTTTTAGTACCGGTTGCTTAGCCCACGGACTGTGAGGTCCGCCTTCCGGGTTTTACTCTACTTCACACGATTTGGATATTCATACTATTGAGACCATTGGTACGCATTTCATCCTCTAGCCAGCACAATAAATACTGTTCTAAACAGTTTTCTACCATAATTCATAAAATTCAACTTTATTTTATACTTTTGAAAATAAATGAAATAAGGATTTCAATCCAACTCACATTTCATTTTTCATCATGGATGAAATTTTAAGCTCAAACCTACTAGTAAAATACATATTCAGCTAACTGGGCTCCAGTGGAATTGATTGCGCTTTTAATTTTATAACCAGCGAAAATACTCGTAATTCGAACTTTCAGCAAACCAAACTTGTATATGAAAACTTTCATTATGAAGGAGCTCTGTAAATATTAACTTCAGTAGTTCGGTATTAAATCTACCTCATCCAAATTTTTCATGACTTTCTGCATGCAATTAAAAACATCCGTTTTTAATTTCATGCAGAAAGTCATGAAAAGTATGAAGGACAAACCACAGATAAAAAGAATTAAAAAATTGGGGCTGGTTACTATCATTGCCTTTAGACAATTTTTTACACTTTATTTTCTACTCTCATATTAATTTTGTCCAGCAAAAATTATTTTGGCCTTTTCAGTTAGGTCTTCTATTTACATGTTTCATTTTGTTAAGAATTATTTTCGGCGTGATATTTAAGAAAATAAAAAATATAAAACTCAACTTTAACTTATTCTTGGACGCCTCCGATAATAATATAAGAAAAAGAAAATAACAAAAAAACATTTTCTGTCCCACCCTTGTCCGCATTCACCCTATCGCGTGCACTTCTGAGTGTCCATTGTCCGTCACTCAACCTTATCAGAAGGCTCGAGGATCGAACATTTGGCCTTTGTTCCAGCACCAACTTAAGATATTTCCGAAACAACGTTGGACTTTTTGGGGAAGTTTTCGGGTAAATCTCTTTTTCGTAGGTATTTTATGTTCAATGTTTTAAAAGTGGATGTATAAATTATACGGATTCCAGACCGGACCGTATCAAGAGTTTTAATGTTAAAATGGTAGAACTCTTTCTGGAATACAAATTGAATACGAATTTAACGAGTTTTACAGAACATTATTATTGTCCTTCTATGCCTGTTAATCTTTTACCTTTTCATAAAAATGGTTATATTGATATTGTGTTTAGTTTTTAGTTAGAGATAGAAAGTACACTCTGTATTATTCCAGATTTTAATCTATTCTTGTGCGAAATTCAGCAGGATTCGTTACCCGAGTGCCAAACATCCAAACATTTTCACAAACATTCACATTTATTATATTAATAGCATTATTGAAATACTTTTAACGCCGTTGGTTGCGAATAGTGTCAATATTGTTACCTCATTTCTTATTTGAAATTACACTTCTCTCAATCGCAGCAAGAAAATATTCAAACTTATAAACATAGGGAACGCACTCACATTGCTGATTCTGTTTCGCTAGGGGACTGTGACCCTACTGACTATTAGAAGTACTGTTAGACTCTGAGAGGTGCAGCCTTAGGTGTACCGAGACGAAGGAAATTTATTCTACTATATTCGAAAAAAAGCGTGGCGTGAAAAGTTTCTGATGAGGTTGACAAGCTGAGAGTCGCCATTGTTGGTTTTTATTGGTGCTCTTCTTTGCTGGGGCTTTGCCTTCAGCTTCATCAGTAAAGGTGAAGTCATATTGATGTATCCTATAAGAAAAAAAAAGACGAGTGAAAACTTTTTCTTTCTTTCTTTCTTCGTTGTAAGAAATAATCACAAAAAGTAATAAATTACAAAAAGATAAAATAATCACAAAAAGTAATAAATTACAAAAAAAAAATATCACAAAAAGTATCAGATGGCCAGGTTTGAACCCGGTACAATCTGAAACCATAAGGACTTACAGTCGAAGCGTTTACCGCTATGCTGCGAAGCTATTTATCGTATCTTGCAAAATAGATAGTCTGTAGCCAATATTGTATGACGTCAGTCGCCGGTTACGGTTCAAAGGTCAAGCGATCCTGACGCGAGTTTAACATTTTTTACCCATCCAACGCCGCTAAAGAAGTTTTCACTTCAAAAATCGTTTGTTTCCAAACACTTGATTACGTATTCAGGCAGCGATTTTTCATAGCTTTCAATATTGTGAGGTGTTAGAGTGTTGCGAGGCAAAGGCATTTGTTCAATAGGTCTGCCCAGCGCAATCGATTAATTAAATCCACCTTTGTAGCAAGATATAGTTATCAGCGATAAGGGCGCCCATTAAATATATTAAATTATGTTTATATATTATTATTAGCTGTCGCCCGCGGCTCCGCCCGCGTGGATGTCGGTAATCGCGAATCGGACTATAATTTGAGATTTAAACTATCCTATCTCTCAAGTTGGATCGAACTGCACATGGTGTTCGAATTTTATTATAATCGGTTAAGTGGTTTAGGAGTCCATTGAGGACAAACATTGTGACACGAGATTTATATATATTAAGATTACTGTATGTTCTAGTGCCTTTTGTACAAACTTAGTAGTGTAGCCATAGTATAGTGGGTGATGTTTTACCGAAAATTGAGCAGAGAATTGATCTATTGATTAAATGGTTTTAACAATGTGGAAAGTTTAAATAAAGAAGTGATATACTCTGGTCATTTTATGGGAAAAGCAAGTATGGAGAAAATACTATTTTTAAAAAGCTGGAAAGATCACTGAATGTCGACTTTAGGTCAAACCAACTAATAATACGCGTGGAATAATGATACATACATGTCTCGTATCATAAATACTAACAGTCACTTGAATAAGACCAGTTTTAAACAGGCTTTTCGAACCGCAACTGTGTGGCATACTTTAGAATGACTGTAAGGTCCGATAAGGGAGCGACCATCTGTCAAACGACCCACAGTTTTAGTGCCAAAGAACGAGTAGATAAATATATAAAGGCGAAAGCTTTTTTTTCCAAAGTAATTAATAAACTCCTACATCCACGTCGACTCAAAAATCAAAAAATCAAGAATCAAAATCGAAAACAGAATTTTGAATTAGTTCGGACGAGGTCTAGTAGCTTAGTCGTCAAAGCATTGTCCCTGTAAAACAAACATCGCGGTTTCAAACCCTGCCAAGACCGATTCAATATTTTTCCTATCTTAATCGATTGAATATTTGGCATGTAAAATGCTTAAAAATTTCATTCAAATTGTTTGGGCGGAGTAGTTAAAAATCAATATTTAAAATTGAAAAATCATTGAGTTGTTCCAATAGTTCCTGAGAATAGCGGTAGACATCTCCACTGACACCTCCAAAACTTGGATTGGTTCGTTCGTTGTTCGTAGCTTAGTGGTTAAAGCATTACCCCTGTAAGGCAAAGACCGTGGGTTCCAACTCCGCCAGAACGATTCAATATTTTTCCTATTTTAATTGCCATAGCCAAAAAATGCTTCTGAAAAAACTGACCCACATTTCATCAGATAACCAGCACAAATATCTAAAGGGAAAATGTATCGTTATTAGGTCGACTTCTAAAAAATGTAGGCGCAGTAAGCGAGAATATCCAATATGAATTGTTGCACTACCTGCTAGAGAATTCCCTACAGTTTATTGAATAAATGTTTTACGTTTGCACAAATGTGATCTGGGTCAATACCTGGAAAGTTAACCAGCACTATTGATTTATCATAGATACACTGAGTTTATACGTAATTTAGTATTGAGTTATGTCTGTCTATATCAATGCGTTCTAGGCCACCTTAAATGTGGTCTTATGTGTAGATTTAAATTCGGTTTCAGTGGAGTATACCGCAATAAAAAAGGCAGGCTCTCTCCAATTAATATTATAAGTGTAAGGTGTCGAATTGAGTTTTGGATAATGACGATTATGATTCAATAACTAAAAAGATTGTACTACCATTATTATAACATTCTACATGTTAAAGAAATTACAGAGAACAAAGTATCCGACCCATTTTATGAGTCAAAGCTAAACATTCTAATGCAGCTTTGTAATTCACTTCTATGGAGGAAGTTTCTCGTGACTCGTTATAGTTTATTGTGAAACAGGTCACAATACCAAAGATATTAAATTCTAATAGCGAGGTGTGTTGATTCAGTGTTTAATTTTTGTTTATCCTATCAACACCAATGTTGTGGCATATTTATTTATTTGGTTTGATTTCTCTATTCTAATAATACAATTCGGACATGATGTTGATGATTTTTGGGTGTAAAAGGCCTTAATGAAATCTGCTGGGCCGTGCAATTGTTAAAGAATGAACGCGACTCTGGTGCGGTCGTTTCTTTCTAGGTTAGGAGGTCAGATTGCGTCTCTTACTAAGCCATATAAGGCAAATCAAAACGGGAAAAAGAAGAGTAAGCGGGTCCTGGGCTTCGTATTAAAAGCCTCGAATGCAGTTTATCGGCGAATACAATACTAACATTTTTAGCACTTCAAGCCCAAATATGCCATCATTTTTAAATCACACCCTATATTTTATCTCTAATTACTTTAAAACCTTTAAATATACAGGATGTTTGAGCTATTGAGGTCCAGGAACGGATTTGTGACTAGATAAACAAATCTCACCTGTCGTTACTCATGCAATTCTCAAACTTGTACACCTAAAGCAGTGAAGTACTGAGCAACAAAACTTTCTACTCTTGCATACCGAATATAAATTGTATTTTATGCATAATGTAATTAGTTGGAATACCAATTACATTATGCATAAAATCAATTAGTTCTGTTCAATTCTCTTGACCTCAATAATTTGTACGGCAGTAATGTGTGTTAATTCTTCAAATATATGCAGTTTATATTCTGAGTGTACTACCTGTAGATACACTGCTAAACCTTCTAAGTTTATAAATGTGAAAGTTTGCAAAGGTGGATGAATGAATGACTGTTTGATACTCTTACACACAAAAGCGACTAAACAGGTCCGAATGAAAATTGACATATAAACAAATTTAAAGTTAGCATATACACAACACTTTATCCTGCGAATATGGGTCCCTTGTAAAGCACTCACAAATCGAGAAAAATATAGCAAATTTTAGACAAAATACGGTGAAACTTGTGCCTTCAAAACATGTTCACTATTGTCCAGGGTGAAGCAAAGTCACGATTTTAAGCGCTCTTACCTTTGTCATTTTGTTCTTCCAACTTAGATAATTTGTGCTCCCGAGGGAACTATTCTGACTCCACCGACTTAGGTGTTTAAATTTTAATTTTCATTGTAATTTGAAACTTTGAGTGGAGTGTAGAATGTGGAAGTAGTTTCATGTGAGCCGGTTTCTACATGGTAGTTATGCAGTTACATATTTAAATACATTCGTGTCAGTTTATCCCCGAAGGAGTAAAATGAGAATAAATAAATGTGTTACTTTTCTTATTGCATATTGAAAATATTTGCCAAGTTTGGAGAAGTTTGTTTATGCACCATATCGCTTAAGCCAAATATCAAGTATAGAAACTCCTCTTAGTGCATATCAAGGATATGTCTGGTCAAAATTAAGATACACATAACATGAAGAAATTCTGTAGAGGCCAACAGAGCATTAATTGCAACGAGGCATTGACATTCTTCATAAATTTTATGGGTATGGTATCTAAATGGTTTAGAGGTCATCACCTTTAGAACTGCCCTTTGCGCTCTCTCCAAGTCCAGATAGGCAATTTGACTCACCCCTATATTAATAAGGTGGTACGTATCGTTTTTTAAGGGTACCAAGTACTTGATTAAGGTATCAGAAAGTGTTCCGTACAGTGCTCGCGAAGTCTAGCGTACGATCATTTTTCAAAAACGAATCACAAATAGGATTCAGTACACTGCGTATACGAATATTTTGTGTTGTCCTTTTAATGAACGCAATGCATTGTCCGCCCACGGAATAGTGACCTGTGTGCCAAAGCTTTGTTTACCCTCAAAAATTTAGCTATTATTCCCATTTTTTTCCAACTGTGTTGAAGCCTCGAAGGAGGATTGTGTGTTTGCCATGAACGTTTTTACTATACGTGTAATACAAAAATACACTGAGTAGTGCCACTGGGGAAATATGAGGGAAATTAAACTTTTGTCAATTAAATTAATCTATTGAATTTGGAAAAATTGGACTCTCAGACGGAATTTGCACCCGCGACCAGTTACTTACAGGGTGAATAACTCTGTTTATTGAGCTAGGTACCGAGCGTTCGACATTCTTCCAAAAATCTGGGGGTGACGATGGGCGATTTACCTATTAATCATACAAACTATCTGAAACAATAAACGATGTTACAATCATTTTCAAACATTGCTTTTCGATACATCCACCCAATTAATTGAATAAATTTTTAAAGCAATTCACTATTCGAATCAATTTTGGAAAAGTAAGTAAAAGATTGTGTAAATAAATTTTAATTTATTTACACAGTCTTATATCCGATTTATATACAATACACCTATATGTAATTTTAATTTATTTACACAATCTTATATTCTATCTATATACACTACAACAATATCGAATTTTAATTTATTTACAAAATCTTATATCTAATTTAATGTCATATGCTTGCGTTAAATCTTATATCATACATCATAAAAAATTTAAACAGATACACGGGAAGGCGACACTTAGAGTTGACTGGTTGTCTGGCACTGGTGGACTGGGACCGGGTTCCGACCGGAGGATGTCTGCATCTCGCATGTTTCTGGACTTGAAAGAGAAGCGTAATACCGATTTTAATATCTGGTGCACCTATATCTTTTTGTTTTAGACACATAGCTAGTTATGAGTTTAATTTTCTTAACATAGGAATGTTTATGTACCTACTGCCTTCGTAATATAATTCAAATAAACCACTAATGAAATGAATCGCAGTAAATACTTAAAGTTTGGTCTCTTCAACGCGGGATCACTCTCAACAGGTCAGGATGAGTTTTTAGTGATGATGAGCCAGCATGCAGTTGACATCATGGCCATAAACGAAACCTGGTTGAGGGAGGGACATGAGGGTCGTGCCCCAGCTGTCCCTGGTTATAATATGCGACACATTCCGCGCCCAGCATCTATAAAGAAGGGGAGGGGGGGAGGCGTTGCGTTCTACATAAAATCCGGTGTATGCACCCGCATACGGCCTCATCCCGTTCACCCTGTTGTGGAACAGATGTGGGTTAGTCTCACCATCAGGGCAAAAAAGTTATTAATTGGAACTGCCTACCGTCCACCGGATGCAAATTTTTGCACTTGCGCCTTTCGATAATATCATCTTATTGGGTGATTTTAACGCCAACATGCTCCGCTACGATGGGTATGAAGCGAAAAGGCTGCAGGAGTTTTTAAATTATTTTAGTCTGGACCAGATAGTTTCCGTACCTACTCATTTTGTGGCAGATAAGAGTACTCTTATCGATGTGATTTGCACTGACGCCCGCTGGCGTAACGTAACCGTAGACCATATTGTCGAACTCGGACATCATGCATTCATTACATGTCAGCTGCTAATCATGAAAGACAGGCCAGTCCGTAAGCAGGTTACTTATCGACCGATAAGAGATATTTTGAGTGATCTCTTTGAACATGACCTAGAGGGACCCTGGGACACGATATGCAACTTTCAGAGTGTGGATGAAATGGTTTCCTTATTTAATATTTTCACATTGCAGTTACTTGACGCCCACGCCCCTGTTAAAACCACTTCTCTCAAGGCCAAACCAACACCATACATTACAGACACAATAAAAACCATGTTCAGGCTGAGAAATGAAGCACGCCTTCGTTTCAAAAAATCTGGGCTAGATGTGCACAAGCAGTATTATCTGGACTTGAAGCACCAAACAGCCAAAGCTCTAAAGCATGAGAAATCTGCCTTCTTTTCAAAACACATCAATGACAACATAAATAACTCCAAGCTCTTGTGGAAAAACTTGAGGCAGCATGTGCTTACTACAGGGTGTGCCTATGCGAAAGTTGCTGGTTGATAGTTTGGTCTTGTCACGCTTTAACTATGTTGATGCAGTGTATGGCCCCTGTTTGCTGTCGCGGACCGCGGGTCTCATTCAGCGCGTCCAGAACGCATGTGCTCGATACTGTTTCAGCATACCACGGCGTGGTCACGTGACACCATATTTGAACGAGCAAAACGTTTTAAAGATGGAAGCTAGGCGAAATTTGCATCTAGCCAGCATGCTGTTTGGGATTATCCATACAAATAAACCTACTCACCTTCTAAATAAACTAAGTTGGAGACATCAGTGTAATAGGTACGCCGTGCGCTTCTCAACGAACCCACTTTCTGTGCCGCGGTACAAAACAATGGCGTTCAGGGGTTGTTTTAAATATGCTGCAACCCATTGTTGGAACAATATCCCACCACCCCTGAGGTCTCTGAAAACTAAAAGTAATTTTAAATTAAAACTACGCATACACCTCTTAACTATACAAAAAACTGCATAATACCTATATTAGGTATTTAACATACTTCGGCAATTCGGATTTTTTTTGTTTGTTTTATTAAATTGTAATTTTATCTGTATACTTTCACACACTGGAATTTTATTTCTGTATTGGTATACTATACTATAGTATGTCTCGAATTTCACTACTCACCCCGAAAAATGAAATAGTAACTTTGTGGCTGTTCACTGTTCTGTTGGTATTTGGGTTAAATTGCAAGTGATTTGCTTTGTTCTGGTCCGTGGCTGCGTTATCCGTGTCCATTGATTGCACTGTGTACAATTTGTTTTCCTTGTCTCACTATAAAAATGTTGTATACTCATCTCTAGTCTCACTATATAACTTTATAACGTGTCCTATTTTATATTTACCAACCATAATTTTGTTGGCAAGATAATATGACAATTTTATATGTTTTATAATGTATTGTTTTTGCTCGCATAAAATGGAGGTTGCGTAACATCTTGGCTTTGTTTATAGTTATTGTTTACTTATCTATGGTTACGTAACTACGTACTCTGTGATTGGAGGTAAGCCTCCTTTATCTATGAAGTAAGCCGAACCACAGACTACAAATAAATATAGTCATAGATAATCATAGATATAGTATCCAAAAATACTACATCTATGTAGATAATGCTGGTATGCCGATGCCACCCCGGCCGGTCCGGACCACAGACTGCCTGAACACTCATTTTTTCCTGTTGGTTTCTTCCTGAGGAGCCGATGGCGGGGAACGGGCATACGGCTTGGGTTGGCGGATCGCATACATGTTTGGTTTCTGCTGTTAGTGTTTTTATTTTTGGTGTTTTATTGTTGTTTTTGTTTTGTGTTCCTTCTCCTTTTTCTATTTTTTAATTTTTTCGATTTTTGTAAATTTTATATCTTTATAATATGTATTATCCATGTCGCATGTCCTCTACATAGGAGCCAGTTGAAAACCAGCGTCAGGTACTTGTGCCTGACACCATGCTGAACTGGCTCCTTTTTTTGTGGAGTGCCATTGTATTTAATTTAATTGTTTGCGTGTTAGTTTAGTTTGGTACATGATTAATTGTATTATCGGTGTTGCACTTTAAATAAAAGGTTTTTTCTTTCTTTTCTTTTTTCTTTCAAGTACTTAGACTCGTTACAGGAGTAATGCTTTGACCTCAGAGTTCATGATGTCTTATTATTAAAAGTTTTCTTTAATCTATTGCACAAATAGTCCGACACAATCGTCTTAACACAACTCGAAGCAACTTATGTTTAACCTTTGGCAAGTAAATAGGTGCTTGAGTCCACCACAGTTCCACCTAATGTTGTACCTTGTAAGTTATTACTCGGTACTGGCCTGAGCAATATATGCGGAAACATTCTATTGTATTTCGTAGGGTAGATTTCTAAATCCGTTACTCAGAATTAGTGGGTATGTAGCCGGTAATACTCAGTGTTCCGAACCAAAACAATCTGCAACAAAATCGATAATTTTAATAAATTATTGCCTAAGCCCAAATGTCCCTCCACTTCCCTTACGCACATAAACAAATTGACGAAGACTGATTTCGAAGGTTTTGAGATCAAATAGTATAATTTGGCAGATCGCACGAGTGAGTAGGTGTCTCGTCCTATACAATATGTCTGTGCTAGTCCACACATAGAGTGTGCTTAGATTTACCATGCGATTTGTTCACCGCAAGGTCATACTTCACGTAATAATCGATACTTTCAGTTTAGACAGGCTATAATATGTCAGCAATATCCCTCATCATCATCACAGTGTCAACAATCAACAACCTCTAAAGCTTGTATTGACAAATTTGTCATATAATTTGAAGTGCAAGTTATCTCGAAGTATCATGATGAATTATTAGTGTTACTATTTACGCTGACTAAGCTCACTGTGTCGTTAAATAAATAATAATAATAAATAATCATTTATTTCAAGTAACGATATGAGTCATACATTATAGTTTTTATACGTAGTCACATTATTATCATAATTATACTGGCACAATAATTGTCATGTCAACAGGTAGTCACAATTGTCTATAATTTCAGAAACATGCATGTCAGAAATTGTATAAATTAAATTGCTGTATTTTGCTGTTTACTAGGTTTGATTAAGTGGATGACTGGGTCCCAGGCTGCTGGTACTTTCCAACCATCTTCTCTATTAAAATTTGGGTGTGTTTTTTTAAAATTTCAATCGCCTTGCGGATCATTCTTGGTATATATCTATGCTCTTTGGCGAGTATCTGTGGTTTATCGAACCTTAAATAATGGTTGGTACCTTTTTGCGTGTATTCACATACGACTTTGTTGAGCGTTGGTGTTTTATGTCAGTTTATGTTCAAATTTTATGACAACTACCACCCTATGTTAAATCGCGAACATGGCTGCTGAAAAGTAGCCGAAACGTCGTTGGTCTAAAATAAATATTAACAAATAAATCGCCATAGAATTCGTTAAAAAGTGATTTTATTATATAAACTTTAGAAAATATCAACAAAAAAAAATATCAAACAAGTTTTTATACTGAGTCAAACAAACAAAACTAAATAAATGCCTACAATATATCCATACGGTAACTAAAATAGTACTTTCGAACCATTCAAGGACAGTTTTTCAGGACATTAGCGCGTCCTATAACGAGGTGTCTCATAAACGCTACACTTCACACGAAGATTAATGATTTTTTTTTAATAGGAAGGTGGAGATAAAACTACTCTGCCTTTTATAGCCAAGCACCTCCATTAAAGATAGTGTCAATGAACACAAAGAGACTGGACTGTCATATACTTACGCCTAATTTATCTGGTAAGGGTCAGCAGATATGCGTTGCATTCACATAAATAGCAGGCCTTAGTGATGGTGAGCTCCCTTCTTCATCGAAACGCCAATCCCGGATGTATTTGAACCCTCGTACTTCTTCTTTTAATGGTTTTATGTGAATGACTGCTACCTAACCTTCTAACCCCGAGAGAGAAGCTGCACGATACCCTTTACGTAAATCAATAATATAACAGCTTGCAGGTAAAGTTTGCTTAAGCACTAACTATTTGAATGGGCGCATATATACAACCCAATTTAACAGTAATCATCGAGCACGAAATTATTCAACCTATCATAAGTAAACCAACACCATAATAACCCCATAAATTAAAGCAACCAATATTATGCAATATAATAGCAATGCACGAAAAACAATTGCGAGTAGGCGTCGCATTGTTGAATAATTAACGCTTGGTTCCTGCAGAGAGATGGAGTAATTAAAATTTTGGAAACTGCCTGGCTCTATTATGCATAATTGAGTTCAGTTGCCATGCGAACGGCATGATCATCGAAGTGGCGAAAATTGTTCAGCCTGCTTTTGACATGTTAATCAATGTTCGGCAATATGTTGAAGTATGATTTAACATGCGAACATGCTGTCAGGGCGTCAGTCGTATGCAGTGATTATTACGAAAGTAGTTAATGAAAAATTAACTGATATGCTTAAAATAGCGTTACCCCGCAGCTTCGCCCGCGTGGATGTCGGTTACCGCCATGAAAAGTTTATAAGACAACTTATTACGACGGGACCCTCAAGCTGGGAACGGGACCCTAGGAAGTAAGACATCACTGCCCTTGTCTGTCTGTAAGTCTGTCCGTCTATCACCAGGCTGTACCTATATCATGAACCGTGATAGTTAGACAGTAGAATTTTTACAGATGATATATTTTTGTTGCCGTTATAACAACAAATACTAAAATCAGAATAAAATAAAAAATCGCATATAAACTTGATTGTTTCCTATTTTTTGATCCAAATTCATAACGGCAATCACTATATACTTCTTCACTGCTTTAGAAAGCGCGTTAATCGTCGGTCCCAGTTGACACCTACGAACATCTATGGCAGTTGTTACGGATAGTTGGAGCCTTAAAAAGTCCAACAACTGGTACAACTGCAATACTTCAATATTGTCAAGGGGTTGTGGAGGTCATATGGCAGTCGCTTCACGGAAAATGTCAACATTCAGCTAAATACGCAGTTAGATTAGCTGCGTGTTTGACTGCACTTTGATATTTTCTCACCTATACACGGAAATACCCATACACATTATTTATGTATACTAACTAATATTTGCACTGAGCTGGAATCGAATGCGCCTCCTCTTCGTAGCAGTCGAGTTAACTTCTGTCACGCCACAGACGCTGTCAAGCAATATAGTACCTATAACATATAATTATATAGCAATTGATTTTTATTTCCTTATGTCTAATACATAATATCACCTCCATAAATACGAACTCGGCTATCATGTTGTCAATATAACTAAGTATTGTAATAGCAACCAATTGATGTACCCATTACTATCGAAGACTTTTGAAGAATCATTTCTTCTCAATCGAGAGATATAAGGTAAATATTATGACGATTCGTGCGTACTCATGAACAGGAAGTTGCCGCCATGGGCCTGTTTCTTTCAGGCAATGGCTAGCCCAAACTGTTATCCTTAACCAAAGCTCATGGAGGATTGTATGAGTGCACCTTCTACAGCATGGGAGAGTGCTACATGAAGGCGGAAACGTTTCACACACTATCACTGCCGACTATGGCCAACGCCAGGATCTGCAACGTGATGCTTCCCGCTATAATGAAGCTGCTTTGAGGATACGTCAGTGGTGTTATAATACCCGAGTATTGTTGACTATCGATCTATTTGATGCTGGTATTGGTTATTGGTAGAAGAGGCTTTCGTGGCGCCTCTTCAGCCCTTCCTCCATGACGGGTCTTACCGCTACAATCATGGTCTGTTCTTAAGCTTCTTACTTACATAACTATTTCATATGACTCAAAATGTATTTTTTTATAAATAACACTACATAAAACATAATTCAAACTAAACCAAAATAACACAAACAGCATTACAAACACTACATAATTTAACTAATTTGGTCGAGATATTTGAGTATGTTTTAAAAAATATTTGAAAATGCTCTAATTTAGTTAATTCCAGATCTGTAATTTATAGTTTTACTGGATTATCCTGAAACATTCCCAGTTTGTAGAATTTAATTTTGACAGCTAATATTGGATCGTTGACAAGATTGACTATTGATAAACTCACTTTTACTTATCTACCGTTGCCATGACAACAATCTTGTTAGCGAAAATAGAGCCCAAATACATCGTATTTTCATTAAAATTACATTATTTCGTGAATTTGCCACATTTTAATTGCGATAATTGCTTTTCGGCAACAAAGACACCCTCAAAAAACCAAAGATCATGAAAATCTGTTCAGCCGTTAATTCCAGTCGCATCCGAAGCTATCAACTTCTAGTCTGGGGTCCGCTTTTACCAGTCTAACTGCGGATTTGGCTAAACTTCAACATTTTCCGTGAAGGGACTGCCATCTGACCTCCACAACCCAAAGACGATATCGAAGCATTGGGTGCGCCAAAGTTCACCTAAATTTTCAACTCTGAAAATGTTCTTCCTAACATTTTCAATCCTAACAATCACAATTCTTAACTACTCTGTCTCTAATGTTTTAATTCCGAATCATTCAACTTCATAATGTCGGTAGCAATAAACATCTATTATACTATTATTTCTTTTCCTATATTTTGTCAACATAACCATCTTTTACACTATTATTGAAAGTTATATTAATTTTAGGTGGTTGATTGTTATTTGAAATTGTTTCATCCGGTTACCTACTGTAAAAACTGAAGTCTATGTTTTTATTCATAACATTGATATGCATAAAGTTGTAAAGCATATTGTTTATTTGTATTGTTATTTGCGATAATGATAAACGCCTGCTAACATGGTGCTAGCAAGCTAGCAAGGATCTGGATGCAATCTGGACTTTAGGGCACCCCAAATCGGATAGGTTAGGTTATGTGGTAATGCGGGAGCGGAGCGTAGCGAAGCTCCCGCATTAGGCCTTCGTGGTTATTTTTTTATAAACCACCCAGAAGTAGGAGCCCCGCGCAGCGGGGCTCCGTCGACTAATTAAGTCAAAAGAACATTAGTATGAGTGACAATATTATAGTAATTATGTTTAGGGATAAAAACGTTAGGATAAAAAACAGTAGGAGTTTTAATATTGTATGTTAACGATTTTATTGATAACAATTTTCGGAAACATGAGTG
Source organism: Eilema caniola (assembly GCA_949126895.1). Taxonomy (NCBI): domain Eukaryota; kingdom Metazoa; phylum Arthropoda; class Insecta; order Lepidoptera; family Erebidae; genus Eilema; species Eilema caniola. Next base: position 3,960,586 of record OX421460.1, on the reverse strand, counting down.
TTATGAACATCGACGGTAGCACTACAAATAGTATGAATAAAAACTTTGGGATGAAAAATTTTAGGAGGAGTGATCATTCGGATTACAAATCGTTAGGAAGAACAATTTCGGATAAAGAACTTTAGGTGAGTCAATATGGACCCCGAAGCATTGCAATTAGACCAGCGGTTGGACTTTTGAGGGCTCCAAATACCCGTAACGACTGCCATAGATGTTTGTTTGGCAACTAGGACCGAGTGCTTAAAGTGCTCTCCGAGGCACGACCAGACCAATGCAAATTCGTGCATATAAATATTTGTAGTGAGTATGTATCGAACCCGCACAGTGCAAATATATAACTAACAACACTACTGCAGGTTAATTAAGAAGCGGTTGATCTTCGATATTTTCCGTGAAGCGACTGACATCTGACTTTCTAAACCCACTAATGATACCCAAGTTCTGTAGTTAAATCAAGTTTTCAGATTTTTGGCCACAGATGTTCGTATAACAACCGGGACCAATGGCTTTGCGTGCCCTCTGAGGCTTATGGAGGTTTTAGTGTATAAGAATGGTCACCCATCCTAAGACTGACCTGGCTAGGATTTCTGGACCTTGCTATGTGTTAACCTGTTCAGTTACCACTTTCTAAATGGTGACGATATCAGTCTATAGTAGCGTAAAAATGCATGTTCTTTGTTCATACTATTTAAAAAAACAAGTGATCTAACTTTCTGTAACTCTGTTGTCGGAACAAACAAACAACAACGCGAATACAGATCAGAACACACTAAAAAACTCAACAAAAGAAAGGCAAAGAGCGAAAAGCTTTCGTACATACAAACACATTCTAGCTCGTTGTTACGCCGATTTAACAAAAGTAACATACGTAGACGTACAATTCTTTATAAAAAAATATGTTTCCTTCCATTCATCTTTTCTCTTTTTATTCACCCCACAAAGTATCATTACGCTATCTACTAACGGAAACGGGTACACGCTTCCTGTCATTAGAACATGCCGTTTGTCGCAACCCTTTCCGGAGGCCCTAAAAGAGGTTTAACACGAGATCGATCGAGGTATTGCACAGCTTAGTTAAAAGGTTCCGATTTGATATTTTTTTAATTGTATTTTGTATTAAGTCATAGACTTTCTTTTTATTATGTAGGACTCGAATTCAGTCAATGAGACCATCGTTGCAGTCTCCTGGTTTCCCACCGTGGGCCATAGCATCGAATCAACCGCCTTCTGATTTGACCTATCCTAGCTTTTCTGGTCGTCAGGTTAGATTCTAGCTAAGTGGTATATCTCCCAAATCGTTGAGGATCTACCTCCCAGCTACCGTTTTCAGGTGGTCCAGCCAGCTTCTAGCGAAATGGTGTACAGGCACCGTCAGAAATATCTTGACTAAAAAGGCTCAAATGATCATATAACTCTCGTATTCAGAGCAAATCAAACTATTTCATCGATTCGAAGTGTATTATTGTCCAAACCAAAAGTGTTACGAAATATTAGAACAATCCGTCAAAAGGAGGTTGGGGTGGGGGAACAAGGAATTAAAATCATTTTGAGTACTTTGTTCATCCTGATGCCGACTGTACCACAATTTACCTATGGGGAATGGCGATCATTCTGGGATATCCCCAGTTCTAACTCCTTTCTGTAACTTCTTCATATTCTTGTTACACCTTTACTTTTACGTTATTGTGAATTCCTCCTTACCAACAAAATATGGGCCCGTCTGCCTTCAACACATGTCATAATTGCACGTTATTTCGTTATATGAGGCTGCGGGCTTGTAGTTTTACGAAGGGACGGGTCTTATTACAATGTAACGTATAATTGCGTAGGTTGAATGGGCATCGCGTGCTGATTTAAATGAAATAGCTTTGTTTTGCTGTGGAAATTAAACGATATGAAACAGTATTGTATGGTTTTGCAGAATGAGGACGTGCAGAGTCAAAAAAAAAAAACATGCTAATGGCAATCACGATGTCATCACAGAGTTCTTCTGGTCGCATATCAGCAGAAGTTTGTGGTTGAGCCTGTGATCCGTTATTTTACTTCTTCTCTGGATTCCGTTTATTGTGATCTTTACGGTAACGACATTATAAGTAAGAACTGAATTTACAAATATTGTTTTTCTCGAGTAAAAATCGATTAAGGTCTTCATCGAAAGCTATATCGATTTTTACTCGAGAGTACGTCATGCAGTATTGAGTGTGGTGCGAAAGATTTGAATATCATGGCTTGCTAATGAAACAGCGGCAAAAACTATCACGAGTGTTATTGCCGTACAGTGGAAACTACTTTACAGTCTAGAGTGCATTAGAAAACCTTCAAAAACTAAAGTAAATAAATCCTCATTACTCCAAACACTTATAAGAAATGGAATTTTTGCCAGACTTCTATCAAAATACAAAAATGCAACAAACAAAATTGTATCAGGAACGACTTCAGTAAAGCAGTAATGATGGCCCTGATTCCGGTAGCATCTCTTCTTTTACACAACCTTATAACAAGAGGCATAAAGTTTATAATTGAAAGCCACAGCTTTGGCCATATTTTCGCATTTAAATAACTTGTTATACTAAATTCTACTTTATTGCATTGAGATATAAAGAACAAATTAGTTTGTAGCGTCGAAGTTGATGGGGTAACTGGAGCCATATTTTGAAGGATAACAAAATGATGGCAACATTAACGATGGACGTTTATTACAGTACGTATTTCGGGTACAAGACCTTGTTAACATCTCACTATAGCGGTAAAATGTACTTGTCAAGTGCAGATAACGAGTTTTGAGGGGTATTTGGACAAGATGGTGCACAATATATTACAATTTACCCTACTGCATAGTGTGTCAGCCTATGTATATTTATTTATTTGTACTTAATTGTGTATGTATGTATGTCTGTTTCTTTGTGTCATTTCAGAGATGAAATGGTTGTGCCGATTTTCAAGATAATTATATCCATCGATTTGTATTCTTCTTCTGGGTGTCATTAAAGATATACACTCGTTTTCATAGTTAGTGAACATAGTGATGATCCGGCTTGATAATGTGATAAAAGATTCTCTAAGATTGTTGGGGTCCGGACCCACCTCACAGGTACATCAGCTGATAAAGAGCTTATGGGCACACTGATTCCGATGTTTTGATTAGGTTCTTTCAGCAGCCACGATCACGGATTCGAGGACGTCGGAATCAGTAAATAATAAAAGAAAAATGTAAAACAAAATAAAATTAATAAATCATAAATCAGAAAGCTATACGCCCGACTGCATAAAATAAAACTAAAAAGAAATACAACAACAGCAGACTTTCCAATGCAGGGCCAATAAAAATCTAGACCGGATTAATTCTGTTCTATAATGGGTCCTTATCGTTATAATCTGCATCGGGCAGTTTTTTATTCACGTTTTACCTCAGACTGTCGAGGATTTGGATTATTTTTATTCTTTGTTATGCTCGTTATTAGTTTTTGCAGTTTATGTACAATTGTGAGGTACTTTTTTCTATTTAGAAAACTCACCGAGAACAAATTGAAACGGTCGTCAGATTAGAACCAACAAAAATCACACACACCATATTGCCGCCTTAAAATCAGGCTTTGTTTCTATCAACTAATTCTGTGTGCCATCAAAATCGTCATAGCATTTTTGTTTAGTAGATGTACCAACTAACAGGTAAAGTTGGCTTGGGCCGTAAAGATAGTTACGCCATAGTATTTTAGTTCCGTATGCAGAGATAATGAGACTTTAAAAATAAAGAGCAACTGAAATTATTAATATTCCCCCTAAATCCTCCAACTAAGCTAAATTGCTTGTGCTAGGAGTGGGTTTACGTCGGTGGTGTAATGGTCAGGATTCAAACCCGGGGCATCTCGATCGTAAGGCCGACTCTTTAACCACTAATATATCGACACTATTGTTCCATTGATTCTCTAGGTACATATTATTTAGACCAACCTTCCACAATTCGGCGAATTGGTGAAATCGTTGATGAAATATTAGGCCAAAAGCACTCTATATTTCAGGTTATACTGTAATTAGTTTGCAGTACCTAATTATAATCATCATTTACACGATATTGCGTAATAAATTATACTATATTCGATAATGGTCATGTTTAATGGATAGTTTGAATTTTGTGTCTTGTAAAGTTCATTATAATATTCTTTTGTATGAGACATTAACTTAATCTTTTCCTAACTTAATTTAATCGTTCAGGCAGAATAATTAGGGTGATGATGCAGGAATCGGAATTATATACCTTTTCTTTCAATATTTCTTCTACTGCAAATAATCGCTACGGGCAAACAGGCAAGTTATCTCTGACTCCCTTTCTCTCACTCTCTCACTAACCCCTGCAATTAAGCAAAATCAATTGTGTTACATTGGTTTGCATCGGTAGTGTATCGTGTCCCACTTATCGTATCACATTTCAGTCCAATAAAGTTATTATTGTATGCAGTTATTGTGTAATATGAATTTATTCCTCAGGCAATAACTGCGCACACCGTTTAATTTTTATATATAACTAGCTGTGGCCGCGGCTCCGCCCGCGTGGGTGTCGGTTAACGCTTAGTGTCTCAGCCCGATCGGTTTAAAATTGACAAAGTTTCGTACAAACTTTCATCCCCTATTTTATCCCTTTGGGGATAGAATTAATCAAAATCCTTTCTTAGGTGATGCCTACGTCATAACATCTACCTTCATGCCAAATTTCAGCCCGATCCATCCAGTGGTTTGGGCTGTGCGTTGGTAGATCACCATGTCAGTCAGTTATTTATATTTAGATAGGAAAGTGATGCGCGATTAATTCAGCCAACAACAGAATAAAAAGCAATGTCGACATTCATTTGTCACAGATGTCAAAGACATAAGTCTACCATAATTGGATCACGTAATAGGGATTCAGAGATATTGCCCCGGCGCCATGTACACCACTGGACGAAGGGGCCCGATGATTGATGAATGAGGTTGACATTCTGATGGACAGAACTGCCGTGGATGTCACTTTGTGTTTTATCGATTGACAGACAGAAACCAGGGCGGCTACATGTATCCGAAACTTCATATTCACACGATAGAAGTGAGAACCTGGCCAGTATTTGTCTATATATTGATAAACAGAGGTGTTGCATGTATCATAAACAATAAAATGTCACAAGAGGTGTTGGTTACGGTGTCGCTAGTTCAATGGTTTTTTCCCATCTCAAAAAATATTTTACGATAAATTCCCAGCGCACCTAAAGAGTATTTTAGAGGATGTTTGATTATTCGTTTATAAGACATAACTTGTTTTCCTGATAGATTCACAAATAAATAATAGAAAATAATTTCCTTGTGAGGATAACTACTTCCTGTCGGAATAAGTCTAACCATAAGAACCTTATACATAATCTTTTGGAACATAGCACTGTGTACTAAAGTGGAAACTTGCAAGACCTTAAGGGGCCTCACACCAAAGCAGCAAGCATACAGTAAAGTACCCTACATTTACGCAGCAAATGCTTCTTGACAAGAAATATCTAGAAACATTTCAAACGTAAATCCAGGAAAATTATGCCTGCTGCTTTAATGTATGGCGCCCCTTTTGGATAGGATGGTTATAATGTAATGCAATCAATCAATTAGCGCACTGCAGTCCATTACTGAATATAGGCCTCCCCCAAAGTGCGCCATTTCTGTCGATGTAATTAAGCTTAAATGAATAATTATTTTCCATTCTAGTATTAATCTGAAAGTCAGTTAAAATAGAAACAAGATGTCAGTATTTAGATCTTGTAAAAAACCTGATTCGATGGGTAAACAAGACTTCGCATCAGTCGCAACTCAGCCGCCGGTGAGGCAAGGTCCCGATGTCGTCGTCGCCCGGCCCTGCGCCACTGAAGATGTCGACCGCAGTGATCGACGAAACGTCTGGAACGCAAGTTTCACATAGACCACGGCCAGACAGCCCGGAAGCTGAGTTTTGCGTAGGCTCGCGTAATTTTTCTTTCTATTCAAGGAATACAACATTGTTAACGTTCATTTGTTTTTTTGGGATATAATACGTCTGGATGTGACGTTAAATTACTATGTTATAACACAACATGTGCGATGTGAGTTTTTCAGAAAAGTGTACCACATAAATGCTCATGTTGTGGCAGTATTAGGGCTTACATGTTCCACCCAGGATGATAAATTTCAAGTAATTAACATTATCATCTAAGAAATTTAATTAATAATATCAGCTAGTACTACAGTAATCCATTCTGCATTGTGTTCCCGCAAACAAATTTCCATATATAAGTGACATTAGTATTATGAAAACACATAAGGAGAGCTTAAAGGCTGAGTAGGGAACGCAATTATGAGAAATCTAATGAAAATTTAATTACTGTTTGACGATCGTACATTAGGATTTAATAAAGATCTATGGAGAATGCGGAATTATTACAAATGTATTAAATTTAAATTTCCATTCATTTCAAGTGCACCGGGGTTTATTGTTCTGGACTGTGTTTTACACCGACGCGTATCTCATATTTTACTCTGAGTTTGCATGGGTGGATAGAAGTTAGAGGGCTGAACGAAAACGGATGAAGTTTGGAATTAGGCTGGATGAATGAGTGTTAGTTCATTGGTCACGACAGAACGAATGAACTTATCTACATGAAATTTGCCATAAGGTGTATTGTAGTCTGAAAAATACTTAGATTACTTTTTATTCCAGGAATAGTAGTTATTATACATCTCTATGAGGATGATGAGGATCCGATGAGCAACGGGAATGTAACTGGCATATACGACCCATTACTGATACCAAAGTTCATATTGAGACTAGAAGGTCGGCATTTTTAAGGATCTAACTAGCGTGACAAATACGTCAGGTGGTCTTATTGTAACCGGAATCGACATGCGATGGCTTAACGTGTTATCCAAGCCACCCTTTGCATTTAATCACACATCTGAGTAAATGCGGCAAACGTTGCCCACAATATGTGTGCTCACTAAATCGCGAAGATCTGACCAACGCGTTGCGGTAATGGGAAGCGTTCCGCCTTCACCGTTAGAGGGGAGTAGACCTCGCCATTATTCTTGTAGAATGATCGGAACAAAGCTGGAACATAGAATGGGAAGTACAGTCAAAAAGTAAATAGAAAGGGTGAATTAATGTCCTTTAAATATTAATTATTTTTCCTTGTATAAAATATCATAATCACTGCTGAACATAGGCCTCTCCTATAGACTTCCAGAATGTCCGATCTAAAGCAGCCCGCATCCAACGTTTCCCGGCGAACTTGATGAGGTCGTCCTTCCACCTGACCTTTGGGCGTCCTACACTACATTTGCCCGTACGCGGTCACCATTCCAGAACTTTTTTGCTCCATATATATATATATATAACATACCAAAAAGTTATTAGTAAAGTTTAGGCATGCGCTTAAACTTGTAGTTACAACATAAAAGGTATAAAGAAGTTAAATTAAATAGTCAGCGTTTCAATTTTATAATGCCATTCATTTCGTCACCTAGAAGGTCAGTATATGCTCCGAAAACTTTCATGAAGGTTCAAACTCATTCATTCTCATTCCTTAAATTCTCTTCGTCGTCTCATATTTAGTGTACAAATTCAACAAAATACTTAGACACTAACTTTTAAGACAGTAAGAAGTGTTTGCAAAAGAGATTACTAAAATAAACTTATTCGTTAAGCTCATCCCCGACTGCGCTTCCAACTTCTTTATCTTAACGGATAGCCAATGAAAAAAGCTTATGCGCTCAGATTTCGTCGGAACAGATGGAAAAAGTTCCAATTTTCGTTGCATGTTTTTTACGGGTAGTCTGTTCCTATGCAATATATTCAAGATAAGCCAGACCAAGAGAAAAAGCCGTCAGGCTTGGAACTGCTGGATGTTACTGGAGTTAGCACATCTCTAATAAGGATGTATCCTACTAATATTATAAATGCGAAAGTTTGCGCGTACAGATGGGTGGATGTATTAATGGATGTTTGTTACTCTTTCACGTAAAAACTACTGCCCCTCTAGACAAGTGGCAATTCGCTAGCCGGCGTTTGATGGAATAGAATGACGAATGTATGGGATTTGACGTGAATGACAGTCGTTAACGCATGTCAAATACGTCAAATCCTATACAATCGTCATTCTATTCCATCAAACGCCTGCTAGCGAATTGCCACTTGTCTAGAGGGGCAGAACGGATTTTAATTAAACTTTACAATAATATAGCTTATACATCAGAATAACACATAGGCTAATATCATAACTCTGCTACACAAGGGAGCGGAGCAGTGATCATTAATGTGAACAATTCCAGCTGGCATATACAGAGAAGTGACAGTTTAGTTATTTCTGTAGCTAATCCATGGTGCTGTGCATCGCGCATGCGCGCGGACCTAGCGGTTCGTGGTACCACATATTATTTGAATACAAAAAAAATACGCGCACAAAGGGTTGATACTTGGTACAGGGATGGATAAAGCTTAGGAACGGATTAGGCTTCCTTATAGCTTATATATAAGGGGTTAAAATGGGAGAGAGGAAATAGGAGATGAATGTTTGTAATTTTTGAAGATTGATGGAATTCGGTACAGAGTTGAATTATAGCTTGGGAATACTATGCGGGTAACAGATAGTCTATTCATAAAAATCTATGACTATTCTAATATTACGAGTATGATATTGTTGCTAATACTCGTATATTGTTTGTTTGATTGAACTCAGGAACTACTGGTTCGAAATGCAAAATTCTTCTTTTACTGAATTTCCCGTTTATCACCGTAGGTTATAGGCTAAATATCATCACACTACCACTTAAGGCAGTGGACAAGTTACCATCAATGTCAACAGATCGGGCAAATTTTCATACATTATTTGCATAATTTATGGGATATATTTAGAACGGGGTTTTGAAGTATGCCAAGGGCCAAGTCAGGGCCGGTCATCTATTGGAATACTATACACGTTTCTTTATAGGCTTCAAGTAAGCATAGGCTATCATATGCAAGAAGATGTTTTTGAAATGACTACTTCCAAAGTTTGATCTTCTGTCTCTAAAAACCTTATCTAGAAAAAAGCGGCCAATTGCGAGTCTGACTCGCCTATGAAGGTTTCCGTAGCAGCAAGTAGGTAAATTGTGGTTTACGATTTATGACGTATTTAAAAAAAAACTACTTACTAGATCACGTTCAAACCAATTTTCGGTGGAAGTTTGCATGGTAATGTATGTCATATATTTTTTTAATTTCATCATTCTCTTATTTCAGAAGTTACAGGGGGGAGGGGCACACATTTTACCACTAAAGTGAAGTGATGAAGTGTCTCTCGGGCAAACTCTTCAGTTTAGAAAAAATATATATTTAATATTCAGTTCTAAGTATGGGGAACCCCCAAAATGCATTGTTTTTTTTTCTATTTTTGTTGTTCACAGAATACATCTACTTACCAAGTTTCAACAGTTTAGTGCATATGAAACTTTTTATATTGAGATAATATTTACAAAGCTTGTATAAGGTCGGTTGAATCTCCCAGAGAGAACAGTGCCACTACAGGCATGTTTATTACTTGCTGTCTACTACCAAAGTGCCCTCAACCTATTTCGCTCAGTAAAATTAGAAATTTAATCTGTAAAGGCACGCAAGAGCCATCTAGAGCAAATGAAATTGGATTTTAAGACGATATTGTTAAGGCAGTACTTTTGTTTTAGGAGTAGGATTACGTATAGATTTTTCCAATATTTAGATGTATCAACATCGCCATCCTTGTATTAGTTTCGAACGCATTCAAAGGAGTCCAAGGCTTAACTGACGCGGCTTAACGTCGATTTTCACCATTAAGACCCGGAACTCCTTGCCTACTCACTTGTTTTTTTCTTCCTATAGTTCTGGATACTTTAAGCGCAGCGTGAAGAAGCATCTGAAGAGGCCGTCACGCTGAGTGCCACCATTGTAACCATGATCATCAACATCATCAGCACATCAGCCATACATAGTCCACTGTTGAACATAGGCCTCTCCTTTAGACTTCCAGAACGATCGATCTAAAGCTGCCCGCATCCAGCGCCCAACGCTCACCGGCCAGGTGGAAGGACGACCTCATAAAGGTTGCTGGGAAGCGCTAGATGTTACATGACACCTGTCTGTAATTGAAAATGAAGGAAGGTCACCTTTCCTGAGATTTTATTTGCCTTAAACTCATGGTGGAGGTGCAGGCAAATTGACGTGTGATATTAAAAGAAAATCTGATAAAGAACAGCTATGTGGCCTTCACAGCACACTGGCGATATCGCAGGGGTCTCAATATCTTAATAATGGCCACCCATCGCAAGACCGATATATCTAGTGTTGCTTAACCTTACATTAGTTTATCCTACTCTCTACCGCTTACCAACGAGCAAATGGCACAATTTAAAAGCTGAGCATAGGTAGGTGACAATGGTTCAAGATATACAGGGCCAACCTCGCTTGCAGGCTCGTTTGCCTGTTGAAGTCTGACGAAGTTCGATCGCTGGTTTTTGCTGTTATTATTGAAGGGGCGAATAAATAACATACAAAAACTCACGCCTATATCCGCGGGTAGGCAGAGGTGCTAGCACCCACAATTCGCCAGTTTATGTTTAGGTACCAATGTAATAGGTGGCGAGCCTGTTGCCATTAACCGGGCACTTACAGACCTGCGATAAATACACACATAACTTCGAAAAGCATCGAAAAGTCTTTGGTGTGTGCCATGGTAACCTGGGATCGAACCCGAGACCTCGTCTCAGTAGTCCATTACCCATACCACTAGGCTACCGCGGTAATAAATAATAATAAATAAATATATCACAACATTTCACACAACACTATCTAGACCCATGGTTACCAACTAGCTTGTATTATGAAATCTAGAATGCGGACAAACATATTTAGATACCTTTTTAAACATACATATTATACATACAAACATACAGACGACTGCAAATATACATATAAATGCATACAAATACTTCCACTGAGCGGAGATCGAACCCGCGCCTCCTGCGTAGCGACCACGTTCACTACCGCCACAGCATAGAAGCTGTCTAGTCAAATGGTAGTCTTTAATAAATTTTAATGTACGTACTGTTTCCATTCTATTAGATATAGGTGCATAGAGCATCAAAATCGAAAACTCGGTTATACCTACTGTTGCTGTGAAACACTTTTGCCTATTCTTTTGAGGTTTAAACAGCGTGAGTATAACAAAAATAAACAGTAATTATTATTATATTACAGTTAAATAACCTGGATTATATCAATTAGAGTCGATTAATAGTATGCTCACGCTTTAATCTTCCTGGAGGGGTTAGCAGAGATACGCATGAATATGTATTTCAGTAATAGTTTTTTTTACATATAATCCCTATGTTTTAACTTAGGTTACTCATTTTATTATTAAGTTTTTTTATATATACTTTTGAAGAGATACTTACTTACTTACTTCATTCAGATACGAGACAAATGTAGATTCGTTCACATTTAGAGCGTTTTCACACTCATCCGATATCCGACATCCGACATCCGACATCCGACATCCGACATCCGACATCCGACATCCGACATCCGACATCCGACATCCGACATCCGACATCCGATATCCGATATCCGACATCCGATATCGGAGAAAGTCAAATGTATGAGATATGTATCTTTCTTTCACATTGTCCGGCCCGATATCGGTTATCGGAGCCAAAACAGTGGTGTGAGCTCCCAAAACAGATGATGTAAGTTTGGATCCAAAAGAGTATTGTGGAGTTTAATTTTCCATATCCCCCTTTAAAAGATCCGGTATTATGGGTAAGCAGAAACACGTGCGTATGCAAGTAATTTGAAGTATTTATAATGTGGCAAAGTAAATGATTGTCAATCGATTTTTTTACCATGAAAATAATTACAAAAAAAGCTTAAACACTAACACCAAGTTTCACCAAAAAAAAAAAATTCATTACGTTTAAAACAACTGTGAGCCTCCCTAAGTACTCCGGATTCCTCCGCAAAGTGGTTTTAGCAATAAAACGGTATTATTATGCTATTCCTATCTGAGATGGTACCGTTTAGTCGGACCGTTTCGCTAATGTGCTTTAGTTGAAATGTCCGTATATATACAATATTCATTCCACTTAATTATGACATTTAAATTTTAGGCATTATGGGAAGAAAGCCTTTTGTATGGCTAACTTCTCGTTAAGTTTGTAAGTTCATTGTCAAATTTATAATTACGGAAGCGCTCGTGGCCAGAAGTGTATTTCATTTGAGCGCTTCCGTGCTTTGGAGGGCATATTAAAAGTTGGTTCCTTCTGTCAATAAACGTTAGGTCAAGACGGAAGCCTATATCAGTGACCTGAAGAATACTGTCAGGGGGATAACTCAGACAGCCACTAACCATAACTCAGGCTTGAAGGTCAAACAGCGGAGAGATCAGAAACACAAAAAAAAAAATGGTTTATCATGGTTTTACAAAGGCTCATGGCATATATTCCGTAGGGCTCTTTAACATTAAATATCGCAATTTTTATTTGAATACAATAATATTGAACACTGATCTATTTCGATACCATAATTTGAATTACGGACCGTAACAAAACTCATTAATTTCCAATCGGTCAGAAACCAAGAGCTTAATGTAAACCAACAGAAATAATATCAAAGAAATCCGCCGAAATGGTTACTTTGGTAGGTAATTTGCGTAACTCAAACGAACAGTAACAGTTATCATCATAGCTTCGTAGAGCTGCTATGGCGTAGAGGCGCAGTAAATAAATAATGAAATGTGCTGTATTGTATAATTATCGAATTTGCTCAAATAATAAAATCACTGTTTGGGTAATTATAGTGTTGTTGTCAGTGGTTGCGGATATTGATTTAAACGATATTATATATATACTACCTGTTGCCCGTGGCTTCGCCCGCGTAGACGTCGCTTATCGCGTAGTGTCGTAAATTTTAGCGCAGAGTCAATCATTCAGAGATTCTCGGGCGTCGGAGGGTGCAGACCGACCTCTGCCCCCCATGAGCGCGGGCCTGAGGGTGACGGGTGGAGCCGCCCGTCACCCTAGCAGAAGCAGGCCAAGGCGGCGGCGCGCATCGTAGGACGATGCGCGCCTCCCCATACTGGGGTTGAGTCGGGGACCGCGTGGTCACCCCTCCCGAGGAGAGCCAGACCGAGAGGGATGGCCCTGGGTCAGCCGGGGTGCGAGGGATATGTCGCATGACAACCTCACCTTCGGCCTAGCACTATGACCCAGAGACGGCGTGCGGTTTAGTCGGTTCGAGTCCGACATAACCTCCGGCTCCGGAGGGGTGGGTATCCATGGGGATTTCCCGCAGGTAACAAAAAAGGCATTCAGAGCTTAATAGATACTCTTCACACCTCTCTATTTGACTCTTTACTCGACTTTCTACTTGCCTCTATACTCGATCCTCTGATCATCCCTGTTTCACTCTGCTCGCCTCTCCACCTGCCTCGCATTCACTTCTCTAATAGCCTCTCTACTCGACTCCCTACTTCAAATTCAAATTGTTTATTTCACAAAATTGTGCAATGTGATTACATAGTTTGCTGTCAAATTCCGCTTAAAACTAAGTTGAAGTACAAAAAGTGATTTCTTAAGGCTAAATATGAATGAATTTACATTTGTCTAGTATCAAGATCATCAAAAGAATATTTAAAAAAAAATCCTATCTACTCGCTACTCTACTCGACTTACTAACTTGCATCTCGATTCGACTCTCTGTTCCCATCTGTGCCCCTTAATTTGATCCTTATCAATTTTCTCTCTTTTCTACTCTACTATGTCTTTCCCCAAGCTCTAATCGGTCTATATATTTCATCAGTATTTATTCTTTGATGAATTTTAATTCAAAAGAAAGTTCACAATTCGTTCGGTATGCTTTTTGTTAGTTTATCACGGTATCAAAATCAGAACGAACGGAAATGATGAAAGGAATTTTATAATTCTTATGGTGTTGGATAGGGTGCACTTTCAGAAGGATATCGAAGAAGTCCGCATCTGATGCCGAGATCCTATCCATTTCTTAACCCGTCCATCTTCATATCAGATCATCTTTCATAGGTCTTGATATATTACGACTAAGGCGGGAGTTAGCGCACGTCATGCATTATTATTTACTTTTAAATTTAAAAGTGGACAACCTTTCGGTTTGTGAATGTATCCACTTCAATGTGGCACACGTACACGCGTGGTGCTGGACGGCGACAGCATCAGCTCTTGACTTGTCTACCAGCTTGACTTTTTTGGCATGGAGTAGCCCTACTTATATAGCTGTTCAATACCTGAAGGACTTTTGAAAAAGGACTACAGCTGTGACAAAGTATTTGTGTAACTTATAGTATTTGTATGCCTATAACGTATTTCATCGTATTTTTAATAATTTTATGATTTCAAGAAGTTTATCATATAAATAATTAATTTAATGTAACGTATATTTATGTAACTGTCTGCAAATAAGTGCTTTGGTGCAAACTGCAAGCTTATATTGCTAATAATGAATGAATACATGAATAAAATTGAGATAAGACTTCAAAATAACAGGAAAAAGCGCCTATTTTCTTTGTGGTAACAATGATGTCGTTTCGTTTTCAAAAAATGAATGTCTAGGCGCTTTCTATTATAATTAATGTATGGTCAAAATTGATAAAATACAACTTAATAATAACACTCTACAGCACGTAGGTACATATTAATCAATATATGTTGTGTACATAAATGCAGTGATTTTTATCAGCCTTAAGTACGTTTTCTCAGTGGTTCTGGTAGGGAAAATGTTCCCCAGTAAAGCCATAACAGTGGCAAAGAGCGAAAATTTTCAAAATGGATGTCGGTGGAAGATGATTCTTACCTCGATGTAGTTTATCGAATTTAAACATCTCTTCCATCTATGCAAAGGGAAGCTGGCAGGTATTGAGTTATATGGACCCCTCGCCACTACCACAAAATATGTATTCGTGTATTAGGATTTCTCAGAATTTCACTACTACGGGAGCTAAATAGGAGATGAACCGTTATATGTTAAGGCCATAATTTGCGAAACGGATTTTTATGATATTTTTTTTGTTGGAAAAAGAAGGGTGGTACCTGGTCAGGGGAGTCAGAATCAGATGGCGAGATCCAGATCCTCGAAATGTAGGCAAAGATGCTGTATCTGTCGCTTTTACATAATTTGAGTATTTGCCTCTAGAATCATAATGTTAAACTGATGATAAAAACAAATAACAAACTATGCAAATGATCAACGATGGGTCCATTAGATACATACTTACAACTCACTATTAACCGACTTCAAGAAACACTCTTAGAAGTCGGTGCCAACTTTGTTGAATGTGCCTGAAGTACTATGATGTAATCAATTTATATATGGTTAATCGGGCTATGCACCGTTTTCTAACAGAACAGCTGTAATATCAGTACCTTTGTTTTCAGTACCCTTTTTTTTGTTCCCTTGGTCGGTTTAACTCGTTAAACATTTACTTATTGGCTATAAAAGTTAGTCCATGTCCGTTCTTAAACTCTATTCCAATTCTGCACCAAATTTCATCAAGATTGGTTCAGTTCAGCATTTAAGGCGTGAAGGCAACAGACAGATAGACAGGGTTCCTTTCACATTTATAATGTTAGCACAGTCTAACGAACTTTCATACAGAGTGACAGACTCGTTATGTTATGATATTAGTATGAATTACCCAGGATGTTAAGGATCTATGGCTTAGCGGTACTGAACGCAGCTGTTACGCAGGAGGCGCGTGTTTGATTCCCGCTCAGTGCAAATGTTTGTATGCATGAATATGGGTATTTGCATTGATCTGGGTCGTGCCTCGGAATGCACACTAAGCCGTCGGTCTCAGTTGCCATACGAACAGTTACGGCAGTCGTTACGGGTAGTTGAAGCCCTCAAAGGTCCAACAACTGGTCTAGTTGCAATGCTTCGATATCGCGTTTGGGTTGTGGAGATTCAGCCAAATCCGCAGTTAGACTGGTAAAAGCGGACCTGGTTCCTGGTAATAGGGAGTGAGCCTATTGTCGCCCTATATCTCTTAGTCGCCTTGTACGAAACCGCGTGGGAAGAGATGGGGTGGCCCAAATTCTACTCTGCCGGGGACCACGCGGCTGAAGAAGAAGACCCAGGATATTAAATTAAATTTAATTTAATGCAAATATAAATAAATTACAGGAGATATAATAATAAGAAAATGTACTAATCGAAATGACCGTTCTTATTATATTCTGTTGTGAACGAAACAATATCTTGTTCAAAACTGCGCCATCTAGTTGTATTTTTGTAACTAAATTATAGAATATATAGAAATTTTTTAATTTACTGATTAAATACGAATTTATATACACAATTGTGTATGTAAAAATAAAGTCTATTTATTCAAATAGTTGCTTAGATATGATAAGCTATAAAAAATCTACCATAAAAATAATCTCAAGCAAAAAAGCGACATTATAGCTCACATCTCTGGTTCTACTCAACCGATTGCGATCAAACAAACGTAAGATTTTAAGTCTGAGCAAGCCCTTTCTAACAAAAAAAACCGCATCGAAATCCGTTCAGTAGTTTCTGCGTCCATCGCGAACAAACAGACAAACAGACAAGAATTCAAAAAAATATATTTTCGTGTTCAGTATCGTCAATATAACATACTCCAATTTTTTTTTTAACTATCTCCATTGTACAGACACGACTACTTTACAATGATATAATAGTATAGATAGATGATCGAAACGTCAAACGGTAAACCAATAATGGAGAAGTGAGAAGCTCCAGGCTCTAAAATGCAAACAACGAAAATAGAACCCTATACGTCACAGAGCTCGTCAAACAATATGTTTCATATTTTTATTTATTCCCGTATCTATGATATACTCTATCAAAATATCCGTTTTCAAAACGTTAAAAATAAAAAATAAAATACACGGTGTATGTGTACTTTCCATTGAAATAGTTCGCTATTCTTGTGAATTCACCAGATATATTTTTTTAATTTTAATTTTTCTAGTTTTGTTGTACGAGTTCATTTTTGTTTCACTAGTTATTGGAATATAAACGTCAATATATCTCACAAAAAGTTAGGCAGAGGCGTATCATTCAACAGTATGAACGGTTAGCTATGAAACGGGCTTGTATTCACAGACGTTAAGGCTATGTTATGATCTATCTGCTGTGGCTTTTTCAAGCGACTTATTTGATTAATCATCTATCATCACTTGCAATACTCAACAACTATTCCTGTTATTGTATGGTCTCTGACTTTTAAAATATGTATGTTTTTTACCTTTTCCTTACAGTGAGTAAATATAACTTTTAAACTCTCGCGTTCCCTGATATATAATTTAGAAAACGGGAATTAACGCGATCATGGTATGGGTACTTACATACCTTTGATGGCTTCCACCGCTGAGCCAGTCAGCCTGTGACCACGGCCGGTGTAACCTGGTCGAAACGTCAGGCAATCAAAGGTATGTAAGTACCCATACCATGATCGCGTTAATTCCCGTTTTCTAAATTATATAGTGAGTAAATATGCCTCAAATTATTATAAATTAAAAGTAAAAATATTTTGAACTACATAAAATTTATTTAGCTTATTCTGTTCTCACTGCATCTATAAATATAACAATTCAACATCACTCGTTTGATTAATCATCTATCACTTTCTCCACTACTCAGAAAGTACAAAGAAAGGCTGTGGGTACACAGTAACCTATCTCTGTAGTGTCCAACCCAGTCCTTAATAAGCAAAGTTAGACCATATATTACTAGATCTCGTTTGTGACACAAAAGCGTCTACTGTCTCGCATCGCTTCGTTTCCTGACCTTCGTCCCTTTGTCATGCGAACAGTTTTGCTCTTCTAATTTGTATAAGTTATTTACCAACTGCTAAATACAAATGGCGAGTGTTTTACTTGTAGTTTAAACGTTGATAAATGACTATTGAAATATATCTATATTTTCATTAAGAGGCAGTCTGAGATGTACCTAACTTAACAAAAAGATCTTAATCCCAGAAATACTATACGTCCAGACAGAATCGTTTTGACAAAGATACCAAGACCTGTGGGTCGGATATTTTGTTTCTTAAAAATGTACAGCAATGTGAGGTCGTGTTTATAATGCAGTCGATCCTTTTTAATATTTTCCATCAAAAACTGCTCAAAGTACAGACAAAACCGGGTCATTCCAATATTCAAAATAAAGATTTTAAAAGTTTTATCTATTTTCATTCTGCAGCGGACTTGTCCTTTAACGTTTTCATTTCTTGAACACATTTTTATTCAAAACCGAACATGTCCGGCAAAAATATAACACGTAGTAGAAAATATTTGTAATTTTTGCATTTGAATAAAATATGATTTAAAAAGAAGTTATTGTACCCTATCAAAAGATAGCGAGCAAGAGGAAACTCAACCACATCACGAATATTCAAACGTTTCACGTTTTCAATCAAAACTGGATAAGTGTACCTTTTTCAAACAAAACCGGTTTAGTCCATTTTTATTTCTTGTATAACTACCAGAATATATAAGTAAATATAAATTGCTACTCATGCAACAATAGAATGTTATGCTATTTATCATCTCCATATGTCGAAAATAGTTTTTAGCCATTGTGTCAAATTTATTTACGTAGACTAAACCGGTTCTATTCGCCAGCTTCTTGTATTTAAATTTTGTTTTGAATGGAAGGATTAAAATAGAGCTTATGCTGATATTTGCATGCCATTGAATGCTAGATGTGCGGAACTGTAATAACTTTATGTCATATCATATATATGACCACATTTCTATAAATAAAAGAATTTGATTTTGAACAGTAATATTGCGTTTGCTTTAAAATGATTTTTTTAAATATGAAATGAAATTATTGTGAGCTGTTAATTAAAGCAAATTTCATGAGAATCGGTTTAGTGGTTTAGGCTTGAAAGACGGACAAACAGACACACACACACTTTCACAATTTTAATATTATTATGGATTATGATTCCATTTGGACAAAGTTACCATTATCGTTATTGTCTCAGTATCTTCCTCTTCCTTTGGTTTGACTTAATACGCATTTTATGGAAACGAATGCCGTTATCCCAACCCTCTAAATATACAAAAGGAATTCCAATAAATTCTCGCGTAATGTTTCTCTAACATACTCTGTGTGTAGGTACAGTCAGCATCATTAAAATGTTGCCAACAAAAGTACTTAAAAAAAATATCCAAATACCAAAATCCCAATTTCATATTGGTTATTAGAGTACTCAAATAGTGTTTTAAGTATCCAGAGTGGTCAAACTATCTTAACAATCGGTTTTCCAGTATTATCTAAGTTAGTAGAGTACTCATATCATATACACAATCACACCGGTCGATGGTATCGAGTCAAGTATAATTTCAAAAAATTTAGACATTCATACTTTTCTCACTAATTGAAGTTGATAGTTCATGGCTTATGCAACTGTCAACTATAAAAAAATACAAAAGACATTGTCAATTGACACATTTTGTATCTTTATCTTACTCATATACCCATCCCTTATCATCCCGCCATTGTGTGAAAGGAATGGCTTTACAAGTAAGAAAGGAATACAAAAGGCGATTAAATGACAATGTCTAGATTTTTTGAAATTATGCTTGACTGGATACCATCGACCAGCGTGATTGTGTATATAAATATGAACACACTACTAACTGACATAATTCTGGAAGACCGATTGTTAAGATAGTTAGACCACTCTGAATACTTACAACTATTTGAGTACTCTAATAACCAATATAAAACTGGGATTTTGGTATTTGGATTATTTTGAGTACTTTTGTTAGTGACATTTTAATGATGCTAACTGTACATGCCGACGCAAACATACAAATCACATGTACAAACAACCAAACTTAGAACAAATATCTGTGAATAGGTCATATAAACAATGTCTCAGGTCCTTACCTGTTCCTATTCTGTTTTCTTCAATAGAATAGAATATTAAGCTCTTTATCTCACTACATATATAGAAATACTGCTAAGCCTTCATACTCATGTAGCCGTGCATTGGTCTGTCAGATCATCCGACGATATAAGGCTGCCTTGCTCTACATATTTTAATGAAAAATGCTCTGAAATGAAGAACCTAGCAAACGTCATTTAACATAATATAGTTACATAATTATCAAAAAATTATAAAGTAGGCATAAACATTCAGATTTAAAATATGTACGTCATAAGCGTTTAACTATCAGTGTTCTGACGTTCAAACTATTAGACTTCTCCCTATTTAAAAACCAACTTCGAAAAGAAGGAACGAGGAATCTTTTATTTTTAATTAAAACAAAAGTTTTCGTGAACAGTATTTATAAATTATCGAAGAAATACGATTTAACGCACCGCTACTTGAACTCGAGACGGCATAACGTATTAACCATTGAGAAGGGCCCCTGTAGGGTTCCAAAACAGTAGGAGTTACCAGAACTACACGCTTGAGTATAACCATCTTGAAATATTTATTACAAAACTTTTATAAAGTTTATCTATGGTGTATGAGATCCCTGCAAGAACGTCGGATCAAGCTTACCACCCCTGCAAGCTACACACTTTAATAACTTGAGAACGAAGCTTTTGCGCGGGTTTTCTTCTCCGAATTGGGAGGTTAAACTTCAGTCGCGCCTGTCAAAGTTGCATAAGCCTAATCAAATAAAGGAGAAGTAAGAGTAGTACGCAGCACCGAGATAATAGCATCGAATGCAATCAGAAATAACAGTAAGATGATGAGACCGTATTAAAATGTGATACTAGTTAGTTCACAGTAAGATATTTCTAAACTCCCAATTTTTCACACTGTCATTATTCCATTGAATGAGCAATAATGTACCCATATGTCGGATATCTATTCCTCAATATCTCAAAAATCATGTAACAAATCTTACAAATGGAGGAATCCGATATCACCGTATCCTTTGTTGGATCCGGCGGAAACTCAAGAACTTGCCGACGCAAATGGGAACACTTTCAGATTCGAGATAAGGGATAGTAGACGGACGGATGTAGGTGTAATTGTATGTTCGTGAGTTGTGGGCAGTGAGTACAGGGTTACGAGAACTAGTCGTTTCCTGCAGTTTTGGTAAACATGTTTGGGATTTCAGCATTTTGGTAGAGCGCTATTTGTTGGAGGATTTGGTGACTGATGCCGATAGAAGAGAAAACTTGTGAATTGTGTTGTCGCGATGGGATGAAATGGTGATGATGACGCGAGTCCCGTGATTGTGTACGACCGATAAAGATTATCGGCGCCTAAATAAGTCTTCATTTCAAACTTTTTTGTTTTCAACGTTAATGTGTGCGGATGAATTCCCTTTCTGTGGCGATACAATGATAGAATGTGAGCATGGGCATCATGTCGAACAATTCTTCTAAGAGAGAACACGCAGAGAGAAATGTAATCTTTCATCAAAATATACAAACGAACACACTTATTTAAAACTTTATTATCATGATAAGGGTACGAAAGGGTAATGAGTATTTTGCAATTGTAAGGATTCCGAATACAAATGTCGGGAAGGTGTTTGGAGATCCAAATGTAATTATTGTGAAGGGCTGAAAGTAATTTATATTCCAAATGAGTGTATAGTGTTATTTGACGATCATTATGGCGCAGCCGTAGACCTTCCTACTGCTAAGTCAGAGGTCGCGGGTTTGATGAATAAGTATATACATTGAGCTAAGATTTTCTATGTTTAAGCATACTTACAATATTACAAAACGTTATTCGCTTTCTGAAATTCATAATTTGTATGCATGAATATGTATAGTTGCATAAAACATATAATAGATTTACAAAAAAGAGGATCTAAGTATGTTTATCCACATTCTAGATTCCATAGCATAAGCTAGTTAAGCTATGCTTACTATGGATCTAGGTAGCGAAGTGTGGAATGTTCCGGTATATTTAAATTTATATATTTATATTATTTAATGAACTTTTGAAGAAGTAGAATGTTACCGTTGCAGCAAGAAGTAACTCATATGTTTGGCCTCAGTTTCTAAACCTTTGCATGTGCTATTCCCGCTCTATCTGAGAGTATTGAATTTCGTGCCAGCTAGGTTCAAGTTTATAACTAAGGGCCTGAAGCAGATACCTGTGTTTAGTATTAAGTTTCTGCGTAGTAAATTGTTCATGAGAATAAAACAATTTTATTCTATGGATCTAAACCCGGGGTAGAAACTTTGAAAAGTTATAAGACAGAGTATAAAAAAAATCTCATAGTTAAACACAGAATTATGGGAAGTATATATATTGTGCAGATTGGAGATTTTTTTAAATATCAATAATGAAGTGTTTTATTAATTTACTTTATGTGTATATGTGTCACTTATATATATTTAATTTCCCTTTTCCGTCGGTCTATCGTCATGAAATCACATTAAATATGAATGGTATAAATATTCATGCATATTTATGTGTATGATTACAAACCACGACTGCTTTGATGTGCACTTCATTAATTCCGATATCTGCATCCCGTCATGTTTAACTCAGCCACTATTCGCTAGGGATGCAATGTCAGAATTTACATCAATTTACTGATCTAAGCTCGAGTTTGTAGCTATATCCTCATAATGTATTCACTACTCCAAGATCTAAACGTTGCCCGGATGCACTGTTGATTCGTAGATATTACTTAAACTAACAACTTTTATTAAGAAATTCTATCTCTATTACTTAATATTATGTTAGCAGCGCATAATTTTGTAAAGGAATTTAATTATTATTATGAAAAATAAATTAGAATGTTATCATAGGTAGAGAAGTGAGGAGTTATAATTGAAAAATTACCCATATATTATTGTGTAGAATACGGATAAACATTTATTTATGAAACATTTTATCTTCTATCTATCTAAGAAAAACAAAAGATAGTAGTAGATAGTAAACTGCAATGGGGTTCTCTAGATAGTAAACTGCAATGGGGTTCTCATATCGCAGCCTTGGCAGGAAGACTTAGCTCAGCTGCCTATGCGGTTAGAAAAATAAAGTCACTGACTGATGAGGAAACGGCACGATTAGTTTATTTTAGCTACTTTCATAGCCTTATGTCGTATGGTCTGATGCTGTGGGGCTCAGCTGCTGATATTGAGACTATTTTCATATTACAGAAACGAGCGATACGAGCAATCTATAGCCTCAGACCCCGTGACTCGCGGAGAGAACTATTTAAAGAAATTATTATTTTAACTGTTGCTTGCCAATACATTTACGATAATGTTTTATATGTACGCAAGAACCTAGATCTTTTCAAAAAAATCTCTGACGTACACAATTATAATACGAGGAATAAAAATAATCTTGTAGTGCCAAAACTCAGACTTCAAAAGGTTGGTAATTCATTTGTAGGTAACAGTATTAGAATGTTTGATAAAATTCCTCAAGAGTTGGTTGACATGCCACTAAATAAGTTTAAAATCGAAGTAAAAAAGACTTTAATGAAAAAAGGATATTACAAAGTAAACGAATACCTTAATGATAAAAATGCATGGTCATCCTTATCTTTTTGCTTGCTCGCAATATAAACCTATGAAAAAAACAAAAACTAATTGTTTTAAAAAAGAAACTATAATATTGTTCACTGAGTTTCTTGCTGATCTCTACTCAGTGGAACCAACTCACCGAACCAGCGAAAGAATCATTTTCAAATGATTTATTTACTTAATTTAATATTATATTAGTAATTTCTTGACATGATTGTAAAATTTTGACGCTCATATGTGCTCTTTATGTGCCTAAACTGAATAAACGAAATTGATTCTTTGATTATTTGAAAAAGACATAAATCTTTGGTGGTTTGGTGTCCACGAGTGCAACTGATGTGTACGAAGATCTTTTATGTATTTGTTACACGCTTTTATAAGCTGGAATTTGCCGTAGGAGCGTGTCGCCCGTCAAACATACGTAGGTAGACCAAGATGTATAAGATACACTTAAGGATATGGCGTTGTATAGATGTAAGAGCACGCACGTGATGGGTCTATTATGCGTCGCTAACAGGCAAGGAGACAATTGTGAGGTATACAGTTGAGCACCCACATTCTCACACATTGCGACTGGAAACGGTGCGCCGCGCACTGTGCGGTATGAAAGGGACTTAATCTCACCCACGCTCAAGCTGTGGAATACACTCCATGCTTCGGCTTTCGCGACTACAACACGAGGTTCTTTAAGAAGAGCATTCGAAGGTTTCTACAGCGACGGCAGCACGATTGTAATGTCCCTGGTGTTGCATAGGTCCATAGGCCACGGTAACCACTTTCAATTAGGTGGGCCGTGTGCTTGTCTGCCACATAAGTGGTATATAAAAAACTCCACGTGGTTTATCCAAGTGACACAATAAATATCAACGACTATTTGATATTTACGTAACGCGTTGCGTTGTTGCGCTTGTTGCTGACGTACGGCAATGCATGGTTCATCTTGTGTCTCCTTTTCTGTGTAATGCATGTTTTTAAGGAGGTAGGACATGACGGTATTTCCGTCCAATTGGGCAGTCGGACTGGGGAAGTACCTCCGCCCTACAGAATACCGCGGCTATAATAATCTCGTGTTGTGTTCCCGGCGGTGAGTAGGGCCAGCCAGAGCTCACTGGAGAGTTTTTGTGCTGTCAGTGAGAAGACCAAAGGCTATTCCTGCTTTGTCTTCTACTTTGTGATTACTGTATCGGTAGCACGAGTGTGACCTGGTGAAAAGTGGTTACCGTAGCCTAGGGACGACTCC
The DNA here is from genome assembly GCA_949126895.1 of Eilema caniola. Taxonomy (NCBI): domain Eukaryota; kingdom Metazoa; phylum Arthropoda; class Insecta; order Lepidoptera; family Erebidae; genus Eilema; species Eilema caniola. Next base: position 3,935,807 of record OX421460.1, on the reverse strand, counting down.
ATAGGCTAAGGAACCACTTTCCACCAGGTGGACCGTGGACTTGCCTGTCACCTCAGTTGTATAAAAAATGCCTGAAGTATTCCTTTTCTACAATTATAATTCAGGCCTAAAAAGCACATATCGCCTCTTTGCTTCGATAATGTGTTATCTTGAAAACTGCAATTTTACAGGAGACTGGTTTTTAACTTACAAAACACAATTGTGACGAAACAAAGAACTTTTTTACTGTAGATCATTAATTTATTATTTAATACAACAAATATAGTATTTGAAAAGTTGTTAAAATCTTGGCTATTTGAAAGCTTAGCAAGAAATTGACTTCAATTTCAAAAAGGGGGAAAATATATCACGTTATTCTTGCAAAAAATTAATAACATAAGTGTTACAACCTAAGTAGTCACGGTGTTGATGATATTACTTTTGTTATGACACTGAGTTATGTCATAAATAAACATTGAAGAAATAAAAACTATTGGATTTGAGAATCAATTTTTATTGAAAAAAAGAGGAACCGATACCTCACTTATTGTAATTTATATTATGACAAAACAAACTTAATACCTGCTACAAAAATAATCACAATTTGTATCGCTTACTTACTGAGATTACAGAGTCCACGTCATAATTTCGAAATAATCTGGCCGACCGTCAAAATTCTGAATGCTCATTTCGCCGATGATGAATTCAACGAATGGTTGTATGGTCGACTGTTAAAACTCCGAATGGTCATTCCGCCGATAATCAGTTCTACTAATTATTGTATGGTCGACTGTTAAAACTTCGAATGCACATTACTACTATTATCTATTCTGTGACATTACGCATTTTTTTTTATAACTATGCAGAAATAAAGATATTTTCTAACTGTTGCTCGGGTCGGGTAGTAGATGCAGCGTACTATTGGTTTACTGACGACGATTTAGTTTACTGACGATGTAGCATACCATCGTTTTAGTGTACTAACGATGTAGTGTACCAACGATTTGGCGTACTGTCGATGTAGCGTACCATTGATTTGGGGTACTGTCGATATATTAGCCTGGCGATGGAATTTTCGATACAGCGATCATCGATATAGTGACTGTTGATATTATGAACTAGACCCATTGAACTGTGCCACATCAGCGTAACGCTGCACTGTGTCTCTACACTGTGATTAAACGGATTTCTTCATCACAACATAATACCACAAATAATGATAAAGTTCATCATCGGCGTAATAAGCTTTCGAAGTTTTAACAGTCGACCATACAATCATTCGTAAAACTGATCATCGGCGAAATGACCATTCGGAGTTTTAACAGTCGACCATACAACCATTCGTTGAATTAATTATCGGCGAAATGAGCGTTCGGAATTTTGACGGTCGGCCAGATTATTTCGAAATTATGACGTGGAGCCGAGATCACATTTTACTAGACAAGTTAAAGCATCTTTAGCTTAAATCTGCTTGATGACGATGAGGAGTCAGTCGACGAACTACTGCTACTACTAGTTGAATCACAACGATGGCAATTAGATTTTTTTTTAATAAATAGGACACGTCAATTTGACTTTACCTCGCCTGATGGTAAGCTGAAGGTAAAGTCTCAAGAACAGTTGTCTCAGTTTTTTTTTCTGCTACAGTATCTACAACTTCATTTACGTCCATTACATCCTCTATATTTGCATCCTCCACGCTTAGCATTATGTAATTTTCTAAAACAAAAGACGTTCTGTTGCTTTAAATCTTTAAAATATTTTAGTACCTTCTTTGATTTATAATGTACCTTTAACTTTAATCTACTATGCACGCCTGTTAACGTGTTCGAGAATAATAGCGTGTAATAATCACTTGAATAACTACTATAGTAGGCGTGACAGCGTAACAAACTAACTAACGAACTCGCAGACGTAATTAATTAGTTTTATTATGAGGCATAGATTAGGATTTGTACGAATCAAACATTATTACTAAAATATTATTATCACTTAGTACCCATATTTCTGTGCATTATTTAAATAGTAGATAGAACTAGTATTTAAGTCAGACGCGCGTTGGTATCTCGCACAGCGAAGTAGGTATACTAAGATTTATGGTTTTACCTACACACAAATACGTAGTTACCTACACTTGTGTTTATTTCAGGAGTATTTGCATGTTCCATTGTCATTGCCAGTTTAACTAGTTTTTTACTTCTAGGTTCCATCTGAAAAATTAAGTACCAATGGCTATTAGTTTTAGCATTAACAAAGTACTATTTGGAAATATATCCAAGAAAACAAATTTATTTTTGTTCTAAAACGAGACATAAACAATTATCTATAGCTTAAATTTTATATTAGAAAAAGTTTTATTACCTACAATGTTACATCGTAAGTTAAGACAAAGCAAAACTAACAGCCTTTCGGCAGCAGTGTGACATAAACATAATATAACAATCGACCTTCCGTATTATTTTTCAATATCAATGTGTCAAAGTTACATATCACATTATAAAATTAAAAATCGTATTTAAAATGAACCTACCTTTGCAATTAAAACGCGATATGGTCGATAAGTCACGTTTTTGCAGAAATTCTTTAACACCTTCCGCTGCAAGCGCGCGGTGGCTACTATTATGTTGCGTTGTCGCATCAAACCTCTCCGCAGTAAGAGACAACGTGATATTGTGATCTATCACAGTGGCGCTGTCTTTTTCACCCACAGATTAGCTATTTCGCGTGTAAAAAATACCACGTTTTGTGAGAAAATAAAATCGGATACGGCGGTTTTAATTATCAAACAATAAAAAAAACGATTTTTCGGATATGTCACGTTATCGAAGCAAAGAGGCGATATATATCATGAATAACATTATCATACAAAGAATACTTATTTAATGTGTCCTTCACAAGCGAGTGTATCGAAAATTATATTTATTCGCGTCGACGAAGCTACTCACTTAGCGATCCGAAACCTTTTGATAAATCTAAATTCTTTTTTCAATCGTTTTTAAAAAGGTTCTTTGTTACAATATATCTCAATTTCACTTTTTTATTTTCATTGGATATGTTCAAAGATTGGAAATCATTTTTATTGATTGATTTGTGTCTTTCCAATTATTTCGTTAGGAACTTAAAAAATTGAGAGATATTATCGTTGCGGCTTTGAAAGAAATCATGCAACAAGAATTAAAATATTTTTAAAGTGATTTGACATAATATTTCAAAATATCTTACGTATTTGAGATGTCATTCACTCATTCATGATACTCATTTGTGTACTCATTCTCATGTGAGAGAGCAGTCTAACCGTAGTTGATCTACCAGAACATTCTCTAAATGAAATTGACTATGATTGAAAAGGCAGCTGTAAAATACTTGAAATCGATGGCTTGAAAGCTTTAATGAAAGTAGAGGAAGCTAGCAAAGGATGCTAACATGAGTATCCTAAAGGAAGAAAATCGGGAGTGTATGTATGTATGTGTGTCTCTGTGTGTGTGTGTATGAAGATAATGCTTGTTGCTATCCATAAACTATTTCATAGCCAGACAGGTGTATTATTAAATTCAGATTCAGCTACATACTTACTTCGGACGCATATTGACGTAACCCAATTATGTTGACAGAGCTGACAGCGGCATGAATTGGGAATACAAATTGCATTTGAAGAGTTTTTCACAAAATCGTGTTGATTCTGTCAACGACTACCCCCATATACGTTGATATTCCTTCGGGAACGTCACTAGCTGTGCCCGGTTAACTTAAAATATTAATTCCAAATCTTGCAACGTACTGATTTTCTACCTCTCGCTTTGATGAACTTATTTGCATCCAAATTAGGAATTTAAGAGAGTGAGACCCAAATTCCACTTATTGTTTTTGATTAGTATGTCGGCAATTGCGGCTGCTGTCTCATCTTACAACCCCGAGAGGCTTGCGTCTAAGCCTTGTTCATTGTTAAACAAGTACATTGACTTTCAGTTGAGGTTCGACTGGACATTGGATCATTAATTATTTTTATAGATAGATGAATGTGAAATAATATGTTTCTTTGAAGCTAGCAAATATAACTTGCTTATTATAAACCCATTGTAATCCATAATTCACACAAAATGATGCTACTTAAGATAGCATGTAATTTATTTTCTACTCTAAGTTCACTTGTCCCGAGAATCGCAGTAAATTTTAATTAAAAGTTTCATATTTCATTTTAGCTCGTATTTCTTGGTCATTTAATTTTCACAGTTAATTAAAAATAGTTTTTATAATCTAGTTTAAGTTTAGTTATTATTAATGTAATAAAGTTATTTGAAGAAATTTCAGGGTTAGGTCTTGAAGATTTTTGTGGTGTAGCGGCAAAACTTTCGACTTGCGTTATTACAGGTCATGTCTTCGATTCCCGCTCAGTGCCCACCGAGGTCAAACTCTTTGCTAAAGTTACCAACAGTGACAGGGGCCGAGGCTTTGTCACAAAACGCCAATCGAACTTTGTAATTACGTTGTTGCTGTTCAAGACCGCTACGCTAATCATTAAAAAAAATGTATAGACGTACAGTCAGCTTCAGAAATACCTTGACCACAAAGTCTCAAAATAATCTTTAAACTTAGGTAGGTATTAAGAGAAAATGAAACTATTTTATTGATTTAAGTGTGTGTACCAAATATCACGACTATATGTCAAGAGGAAAGGGGGCGGGGAGGGGGGTAGGGGGAGGGCCAAGATTGAAGATATCATTTTGAGCAATTTATTCACATCTTGATGCCGACTGTACATACCTCCTACCGAAAGTCAAACCATTCCATATCATTCGTTTGGCTCATATTGATACATTCGAGTTTTTTACCAACCCTGGTGACAACCAAAACTTGTACTTTGGTAGACATGCAGATTGATGGAAAGTGGTAACTACTTTCCATCACTCTGCATGTCTAATGCATCGTCTACATGCATGGCTAATGGATGAGTGCAATACCAGAGGAGACATACAGTGCTGTGCTGACGACCCTGAGTTAAAGTTGACTTGAGCCTAGAAGATCTTGGTGGACACACACACACATAGCTCCAAACAAATGTAAATATACAATACGTCCAAATAATTGTAATGTCAAGCTTACCACTACCAAATTCTCAACACAATGTGCAACAAAAGTTAATACTTTTTTCTATAAATAGCCAACAAAAACATCGACGTTGTTGAAGCTTCTAATTCACACGACGGCGAGGATACATTGAATTTTTCATCAAAAATGTATAGCTTCTAAACAGCCTATTGGCGCAGGTGCTATTACTGAGCCACCATCTCGAGTTTCTTTTCATAAACCCTGATGAAAAGGCGGGCCCAAAAAATGAGAACGTTCTACTGACTTTATGATTCTATTATGGTATCGTGAATTGATAATATTCTTCTTGATATAAAGATAAAATTAGATGAAGGTATATCAGATGCTTTTTTAATGTTTCTTTTAGAAATATGCTTAGTTTTCCAATAATAATTTTAATCGGATAAAATCAACATCAAGAACTAGAACTCGTGACTAGTCTGCCTGCAAGTTCTGCAACCAAAGGAGAATTTCGAAAGCTCAGTGGGTGAGAGAACTTCCTTTGTAGGGAACTGTTGCGTGACCTAGTCTCCTCCTTGATATTGAATAAAATTAATAGTAATTTCTAGGTTATGCGAGGTATGGTAAACTTTATCTATTTACTATTATATAATTGTAAAGTAGTCGTGTCTGTACATTGGAGATATTAAAAAAAAAATACTTGGACTATGTTATATTAACGACACTGAACACGAAAATATTTTTTTTTGAATTCTTGTCTGTTTGTCTGTTTGTCTGTTTGTCTGTTTGTTCGCGATGGACGCAGAAACTACTGAACGGATTTCGATGCGGTTTTTTTTGTTAGAAAGGGCTTGCTCCAACTTAAAATCTTAAGTTTGTTTGATCACAATCGGTTGAGTAGAACCAGAGATGTGAGCAATAATGTTGCTTTTTTACGTGAGATTATTTTTGTGCTATATTTTTTATAGCTTATCATATTTAAGCAACTATGTAAATAAATAGACTTTATTTTTACATACACAATTATGTATACAGATTCGTATTTAATCAATAAATTAAAATTTGAGATTTTATTATTTAGTTACAAAAATACAACTAGATGGCGATCACGCATTTTTAAACAAGGTATGGTTTCGTTCACAACAGAGGTATATAAGAAAATATATTTTTTAATTCTATAATTTAGTTACATCAATACAACTAGATGGCGATCACGCAGTTTTGAACAAGATATAGTTTCGTGCACAATAGAATATATAAGAGCTATCGTTTCGATTCCTAAAAAATGTGTCGAATTTTCACAATTTCATTTAATATCCTGAGTCTTCTTCACATCCAAATCTTTTTACCATAGAGGCGAGGATCCGCTTTTACCAGTCTAACTGCGAATTTGGCTGAACTTTCGAAATTTCCCGTGAATCGACTGCCATCTGACCTCCACAACCCAAAGGCGATATCGAAGCATTGCATCTGGACCAGTTGTTGGACTTTTGAGTGCTTCAAATACCCGTAACGACTGCCATAGCTGTTCGTATGGTATCTGAGACCGACGGCTTAACGTGATTTCCGAGGCACGACCAGACCAATGCAAATACCCATATTCTTGCATACAAATATTTGCACTGAGCGGGAATCGAACACGCACCTCCTGCGTAGCAGCCGCGTTCAGTACCGCTACGCCACAGAGGCGGTTGACCCTTAACATCCTGCGTAATTCATACTAATATCATAACATAACGAGTCTGAAACTCTGTATGAAAGTTGTTAGACTGTGCTAACATTATAAATGTAAAAGGAACCCTGTCTATCTGTCTGTTGCCTTTCACGCTTTAAACGCTGAACTGAACCGATGTTGATGAAATTTGATGCAGAATTGGATTAGAGTTTAAGAAAGGACATGGGCTAACCTTTATAGCCAATAAATAAAATGTTAACGAGTTAAACCGATTAAGGACTAAGGGAACAAAAAAGAGGCACTGAAAAAAATTAACTGGTATTACAGCTGTTCTGGTAGAATTAGGTGCATAGCCCGAGAAACCATATAAAAATTAATTACATCATAGTACTTCAGGCACATTAAACAATGTTGGCGCCGACTTCTAACAGTGTTTCTTGAAGTCGGTATAACTTTATTATTATAATTTTATTTATTTAACCTTTATAGTGTCTAAGTATGTAGCCGATTCACCGTTGATCATTTGCTTGGTTTGTTATTTGTTTTTATTATCAGTTTAACATCATGATTTTAGAGGCAAATACTCAAATTATGTAAAAGCAATAGGAACAGCATCTTTGCCTACATTTTGAGGATTTCCATAGATTCCAAGATTCTTACTCTCTGGATTCCGCCATCTGATTCTGACTCCCTTGACCAGGTGCCACCCTTCTCTTTCCAACAAAAAAAATTATCCGTTACGCAAATTATGGCCTTAACATATAACGGTTCTGCGCCTATTTAGTTCCCATAGTAGTAGAATTCTGAGAAATCCTGCTACATGAATTCATATTCTGTGGTAGTAGCATTGCTACTACCTGTACCAGTCCCTATAACTCAATTCCTGCTGGCTTCCCTTTGCATAGATGGTAGAGACGTTTAAATTCGATAAACTACATCGAGGTAAGAACTATGTTCCACCGACTTCCATTTAGAAAATTTTCACCCTTTGCCACTCTTCTTCATCCTAGCGTCAATCCCAGTCGCATCCGAAGCTTTACAATTGGAGTCTAGGGTCAGCTTTTTACCAGTCTAACTACGGATTTGGCAAAACTGCGATATTTTCTGTGAAGCGACTGCCATATGACCTCCACAACCCAAAGGTGATGTAGAAGCATTGCAGCTAGACCAGTTGTTGGATTTTTGAGGGCCTCAATTACCCGTAACGACTGCCATAGATGTTTGTATGACAACCGGGACCGACGACGGTTTAACGTGCTCTCCGAGGCATGACCAGACCAATGCAAATACCCATATTTATGCATACAAATATTTGCGCTGAGCGGGGATCGAACCCGCGCCTACTGCATAGCGGCCGCGTTCACACACTTTGCCACTGTTATGGCTTTACTGGGGAACATTCTCCCTACCAGAGCCACTGAGAATACGTACTTAAGGCTGATAAATGTCACTGCACTAATTTACACTATGTATATTGATTAATACGCACGTGCTGTAAAGTGTTTTTATTAAGTTGTATTTTATCAATTGTTATAATACTGAAATTTTAATAGAAAGCGCCTAGACATTCTTTTTTGAAAACGAAACCACATGATTGCTACCACAAACAAAGTAGGCGCTTTTTCCTGTAATTTTGAAGTTTTATCTCAGGTTATTTCGTTTATTCATTCATTATTAGTACGTTACATTTTAGGCATACAAATACTATAAGTTACATAAATATTTTGTCACAGTTATACCAAAGACATAGAATAATATGTCCGCATCTGGATTTTTTCAAAAAGGCATTCAGGTATTGCACAGCTCTGTAAGTAGGGCTACTCTATACCAAAAAACGCCAAGCTGGTGGGCAAGTCCAGAGCTAATGCTGTCGCCGTCCAGCGCCACGCGTGTACCTGTCCGGCACATAGAAGTGGATACATTCACGACCCGAAGGGTTATCCACTTTAAAATTTAAATGCAAATAATAGTACATGACGTGCGCTAACTCCCGCCTAAGTCGTAATGTATCAACTAATGTAGCAACCACCCCTGATACGAAGATGGACGGGTAAATAAATGACAACTGTATATTTGTATTTTGACATTTCAAAATGCTGCAATGGAGTTTGTTGCTCCACTACTAAGCTCTCAATGCTCGACTCTGCGCTAAAATTTACGACACTACGCGATAAGCAACATCCACGTGGGCGAAGCCGCGGGCAACAGCTAGTGTAGAATAAAAAAAAAACATAAAAAGTGTACAGAAATTGGTATGGTAATGATTTTTTTATAGTTGTGGATGTATCCAAACCACATGTGATCCTGAGTTTATATATATTGTTATGTTAGCAATAAAAAGTAAGTAAGTGAGTGATAAAACCAAAGTAATTCTGTTGTAAGATATGTTACTCAAACTTATTGATTCTATTTCATTTACATGAAACTGTAAAAATGTACTGGATCAAGGCTACTCTTTTGCGTTGCGTAAATCGAAGTATTTGTTGATAATGCACTCAAGAATCAAGCTGACTGTGTGAAATATAGTAAAATTGACGTTTTGTATCGAGGAGTGGGTGTGCCAGCTCGCAGGGGAGATTACCTTGAGTCTGTAGATCTCACCCAGATACGATCTTTTTCTTCCTAACGTTAATCCCAGACGCATCCGAAGCTATTAAATTGGAGTCTGGGGTCCGCTTTTACTTCGACATTTTTCGTGAAGCGACTGCCATCTGACCTCCGCAACACAAAGGCGATATCGAAGCATTGCAGTTAGACCAGTTCTTGGAATTTTGAGGGCTCCAACTACCCGTTATGACTGCCATAGATGTTTGTATGATAACCATGACCGGCTTAACGTGCTCTCCGAGGTACGACCAGATCAATGCAATACGCATATGGTGGCTGTCCTAACCCAGATACTGTATCCTCTAACAAATGCATCGTTTTTTTTTCTCAACGTGTATTATCAACGAAAGATTTTATATTTTTAAGAGTGGGGACAGTCATTTCATTACATTTATTCATTAACAATTTTTAATACAATCGTGTCTAAATGTTGTACATTTATAAAAAAAAACATAGTTCATAAAATAAATGAAAACCAATTTGCATACATTTTAAAATTAAGATTCACATAAAAATCAGTAGGGAATTCAATAGGAATTTATTAAGATAAAATAAAAAACTGGATAAATAAATTCAATGCGATATGTAATGTATATTAATGCAGTGTATAATAAGTCAATATGGTAGATTTATAAATAGTTGTGAATTTAATCAGTCATGTTGAAATAAATTAGCAACGTCAAAAAAATTAAATCAAAAGTCAATTTCTTATTTAATTAGTTGTCTCATTTTTCTCCATTGCGATAAATTCGTCCAGTGACTTAAAACAGTTACTATGCAGATATGGTTTAAGTTTTGTTTTAAACAAGTAAGTATGTCCTATTAATATTGTTCTTTAGTTCAGTTGGTAGGCAATTGAACAATTTAACTGCCTGATATGATACACCATGTTTGACAATATTTAAAATGCGAAGAAAGACAGCTGTTTTCGTTATATTTCTTCTTGTGCTTATTCTTGTTATGTGCATTTTAGTTTACTGGGGACGTGTCCAGTTGAGTCAACCCTACTTACTACTACTCTGTCTCCGGTTTCTTCTAGGCTCTATTTGCCTAGGTACTAATTGCCCTTGAGAAGCAGGTTCGTAATCACGTTAAAAGCTCTTTCAGTTTCATTATATGAATTGCCTACTTCGTAAATGTTTACAGCTGAGTTACAATAACATGCTCAAAAAACGTAATTAGGCTGAAAAAAATATATTAAAAAAATATTTAAACTAAATTTCGTCGTCTGAAACTACAAGACTAAGAGAGGTCGAGATAATTGAAATGTAAGAAGAAAACAAACGCAAGTCACGCGTACATGTACACCGGTTAGAAAACTTTGGATACGGTATTGAAGTCCCTCCAGGTTACAAAACTCACCCAGGTTACAAAACTCATCCGGGCGGTAAGATTCACCAGGTTCCAAAACTCATTCAAATCAGTAACATGTCTAATGATTTACATTTGTTTATTCAGTGAAACACAATATTGTTCAGTTATGAGTGTTCCTTTTTTTCTTCCAAGTGAAGTGGAATTGTTGCTTTATTAGTATATAAATGAATAAATAATAAATTACCCATGGTAAGCATAGTTTTACTAGCTTATGGAATCTAGAATGTGGATTAACATACTTAGATTCTTCTTTTTTGTAAATACATACATCATATACACAGAAACACACAGACAAATGCAAATATACATATTCATGCATACAAATATTTGTACTGAACGGGGATCGAACCCGCGCCTCCTACGTAGCGGCCGCGTTCACTAGATATAGTACAGCTAGTACCAGATTGATCTTGACGAACAAAGCACTCGAATTATCCTAATGTCTTAGTTTTTCTTCCTTCCTGTTGACCGATTTTTTTGATATTCACGTTCATTTTGGACAATATTACAATTTAAATCAACAAAACATATTAATTTGCTCGTATGAAGATCATTTTGAGGTTTTGCAGTCAGGCTTCCCGGACCTTGACTGCAACAAAAACTTTTAATTGTCTAAAATGTTTACTGGCATGCTTCATAACAATTTTTACAAGTCTAAGAATGTAACTGATATTCATAATAATTACTTTTAATAATCTATATTCCAACTAGTATACTTAACAAGTGCTTTAACAAAATTGAGAAGCTATTAAAATATTGGACAACTTATTTTAATACTAGTTCGTATCTAAAAATATTACCTGCAATAGATTGAAGCTATAGTTTTCCTTTAAGCTTGATATTTTCTCATTTACTTATTTACTTTATAATAATATGGATAAAGGTGTCCTGGTGTGCGTGTTATTTTATTATATGACTAGCAACCTGCCCCGGCTTTGCACCGGTTCATTGGATGTTATTTTACAAATAAACCTTCCTCTTTAATCACTCTAACTATTTAAAAAAAAAACCGCATCAAAATCCATTGCGTAGTTTAAAAGATTTGAGCATCCATAGGGATATAGGGACGGAGTAAGCGACTTTGTTTTATACTAAGTAGTGATATTATTATAATAATAAACAAGACTTCATTATTTTGTTACCTACTTTGCAAATCTCAAACCCAATGAAAATTAATGGGTACTACCTGCTATAATGGTTGTTTCGATCTTTTCAGCATTAGTCAGGTTTTTAATTTTAAAAAATATATGTTTTATTTTATACTTTTTATTTTAATTTCCTTCATTTTGATATATATCTATTTTTTTTTCTAAAAACCAACATATAGCTTTTGTTCATATTTTATGTACCGAAGAACACTTGGGCAATAAATACCTTTTATTTGAGACATGAATCATTGAAATCCGTGCAGTGGTTACAAGCATACATACATGCAACATACGCGTGAAAAACATAATCCTTCTTGGCAGTCGGGTAAAAACGGAGGTATTTTCTTTATAATTACAGTTTATTAGGCAGTTTGTTGTCTTTCTTTTGAGATACTACCGTATCCTTCCCTTCAAACAGCCCAACGGGGGCTCAGATTGCGGCCAAATCCGGCCCGGCAATATTGCTCACAATCTTGTTTTATCCGTCTAATTCCGTTTAATACCGTTTCACTGGTAGCTCATAATTACAACGAACTAAGCTGCGGTATGTCAGCCTCGTTTGTGCTACCAAAGCCCATTCTTAATTTGATTTTGGTTAAAGGTGTGGTAAAAGTTAGTGACCATAGTATTCGCGTCTGGTGGGTATTTAGAAATTTGTGGTACATAGATTTTATTATAATGCTTATTTATTTATAATTTTGAAAGTTTTTGGAATAAATTTTAATGTTTGTTTTTATGTTTTAGTTCCGTACCTCGCCTAGTAGTAATCTAAAGTAGAGTCCACAAAGTAAAAAGAAATGAATTTCAAATATTAGTTCGAGACCGCGTCAGAAATTCTTTTATCGCCCTTCTTAAAGAACCCGGGATTGTAAGAAGAAGGAAACACGTGTAAAAAATAGACGGGTTGCACTCTGGGAGTGCCGGCAGAAGTGAAAAATTTTCTTTCTTTCTTTCTGCGTTATATATATAGAAAAAGATAAAAAGAACATACCATACCATACCTATAATATAGCGCCAATCATAGAATCTATCACTAATTTTCTGCTAATTTTCTGTCAGAAGAAATCAATAAATTACAAAAAGAAAAAGAATCACATAAAGTAATAAATTACAAAAAGAAAAAATAATCACAAAAAGAAAAAAATAATCACAAAAAGTGTCAGAAGGCCAAGATTGAACCCGGTACTACCTGAAACCATAAGGACTTAAAGTCGACTACGATGCTATTTATCGTATCTTGCAAAACAGACTGTCTATAGCTAATGTAGTATGACGTCAATCGTCGGTTACGGTTCAAAGGTCAAGCGATCCTGACGCGAGTTTAACACTTTTCACCCATCCAACGCCGCTAAAGAAGTTTTCACTTCAAAAATATTTCGGCTTGTAATCGTAGGACAAAGATTTATAAATTGCTTCTTTCATAATAGCACGTTTATAGCATGGAGTCCCCTCGGGTACCCACGGGAGTCTAATCTCAATGAACCAGCCTTTTTTTTTTTTTTTTTACGTGCGGGCAATCCCCACGGATACCCACCCCTCCGGAGCCGGAGGGGGAGGTTATGTCGGACTCGAACCGACTAAACCGCACGCCGTCTCTGGGTCGTAGTGCTAGGCCGAAGGTGAGGTTGTCATGCGACATATCCCTCGCACCCCGGCTGACCCAGGGCCATCCCTCTCGGTCTGGCCCTCCTCGGGAAGGGGGGGACCACGCGGTCCCCGACTCAACCCCGGTGTGGGGAGGCGCGCATCGTCCTACGATGCGCGCCGCCGCCGTGGCCTGCTTCTGCTAGGATGACGGGCGGCTCCACCCGTCACCCTCAGGCCCGCGCTCATGGGGGGCGGAGGTCAGTTTGCGCCCTCCGACGCCCGAGCCGCCTTCGGGCGCGTGCAGCGATGTCAGCGAGCCTCTCTCGCTCATCGCGCCGCGCCCGCTCTGCTGTCTCCTTCGCGAGCATGACCTGCTCGCAGAAAGAGGCGCTGGCCGCCCACGCATCCGCGCAGCGGACCATCGCCGCGAGCAGGGTGGAGAGCATGAGCACTCTCACCCCCAGGGCCGCCACAAGCTCCCGCCTCGGCGTCTCAAACGCCGGGCACTCGGTGAGCGTGGGCAGCCCCGAGTCCACGCTCGCGTCGCAGTGATGGCACTCGGGCGTTGGCTCAATACCCATCAGATGCAGATACCGCCCGAAGCTACCGTGCCCGGTGATAATCTGCGTCTGACGGTACGAGAGGCTACCGTGTGGCCTCTCTAGCCACTCCCCCATGATGGGCCTTACCGCCGCAATGACGGCGTGCCCTGCGCGTGGTTGCCCAAGTCGTCGCTCCCACTCGGCCACCATGACCTGGTGGAGCCGGGATTTCTCGGCCCGAATATCCTCGGGCTCGGGATCGAATCCCCACTCCCGCGCCTCCTTTCGGAACTGATATAGTGCCGAAAGGGCCCTCGCTTCCAGGATCCATGGTGGCGATCCGGCCAGGAGACTCGCCGCTTCGAAGGATATCGTGCGGTATCCCCTGATGGCCCTGGAGGCCATCGTGCTCTGCGCCGTACGGAGCAGAGGCAGGAATCTGGCCTCCAGGGTGTCCGCCCACACGGGGCACCCATATAGGGCCATGGACCGCACGACACCCGCGTAGAGTCTCCTGCAGGAGGACTCTGGGCCCTTCAAGTTGGGCAACAACCGGCCCAAGGCATTCGCCGTGAGCACCAACTTGGGGCGCAGACTTCGGAAATGCTGTCCGAAGTCCCATCGACCATCAAGCACGAGCCCCAGGTATTTCAACCGGGGCCTGATGTCGATGGGAGTACCTCCCACTGTTAGGCTGGCTCCCGGGCCTGGCCTGCGCCGAGGGCCATGAAAGAACATGGCCTCGGACTTGTGCAGAGCCACCTCGAGACCCAGCCGCCGGATCCTGTCGACGACCTGAGCAACCGCGGTCGTGGCCCTCATGGTCGCTTCGCGGTGCGTAGTCCCGCTCACCGTCACTAGCGTGTCATCCGCATAACACGTGACGGTGGCCCCGTACGCGAAGTCACCGCGAAGCACCCAGTCGTAACCGATGTTCCACAGGAGCGGCCCCAGGACCGACCCCTGTGGAACACCGCACGACATCTCACGCCTACCGACTCCCGTCGAACTTGGGTAGATGACGGCTCTCTCCGTCAGGTACGCCCCGACTACGTCTTCCCCTAGAGCTAGGACCCACGCGCGGCCTGGAATGCCGTCGAGTAGTCATGTAAGAATGGAACCGACTAAATTATGATCAGTCCACACGATGTTCTGTAGGTATTCCGGCAGCAAAATGAAACGTATTTGCAAATAATGCTGACAGGTTAACGTAATTTATTTCGTCAAAATTTTAATGAAATATTTTTAAAAGATTAATATAAATTCTGCGTTCAACGGAGGCCGGAAATTAATTTGTATTTATTTAATAACTGAATCTTAAGTATCAATTTTATCGTCAACAGTTTGTTTTATCTCTCAGATGTTTTTACTAAAAATGTCTGAGGAATTTGCTATATCATCACCTCGTCGTTGAATCTTTTTTAACTATTATTATTGTAATACCTTAGCCTTATACTCATATTATAAGAATTTCGGTTACGCTTTTCTTTGTCACACCAATAAAACATCGCAGGAGGCCGTCAAGCTGAGTGCCACCATTGTTAACATGATACGTGTATGTAATGGTGACCCTCTTTCCTGTTACATTGCCTGCAGTTTACCATCAGGCGAGGTGAAGTCAATCATGACATTTAAGTAGACTTCGAAGCTCAGATCCCCATATATCGTATTAAAATAATGAAATAAATTAATTAAAATACTGAATCTCTAACGAAAAATTACTGAACTGACACACAAAGGCTCGAATAGGTATTAACTAAAATAATGTTTACAAATACAACAATAGCACAAAGGACTTTAACTAAAATAGTTACATAAAATATCTCTGCTAGAAAATAAAGTAAGCACGAAATTTGAAGAGCCATACCTCTTTGTCAGGTAAGAGCAGGCCGCGGAAATGCTTTATTTATTCGATATCCAAAAGTATCACAGATTGCGAGAGTTGAAAAGGCAGTAAATATCTCTGTTGTGTAAACTATTCCATATCCATACAATAGGTTCTATTGATTATTATTATTAGACGGTGAAGTATTTTATAATAATATTTGAGAATAGTATTACGAGTATATTGTGTAAACAATTTATTTCTTTATTTTTCGTATATTTCAGGTGCGACTATACGATCTGCGACTACCGACGCAATTTTTATTGGCTTAATTATAGTGGTTACATATTTATTGAAAAATGTGAATATGACATTTTCACCCATAAAGACTATGAAAACCGATTAAGAAGCCTTTTCTGATCGAAGTATCATGTCTCAGGTCTTACATTATATTCTGTTACAAGTAATATTTTCCATTTACGTTAGATAAATGTGACTACACTGAAATCGTAAATGTCATCTGTATTTTACCAGAATAACGTGGAACAAAGATATTGTGCTGTCAATTCGAACGTACACAAAAATATACGTTAAAATATGAAAGCTCTCACTTTTAAAATAGGTCGGGTAGTATCTGGATGTAACATGACAGGTGATATGACGTCATATCGGTTTTCATTTCCTTTTTACTGGTACTGTCATTTATGTTAACGATTTAGGTGACATTATATTTGATTTGCATAGTATTCGGTTACATTATTGGTTCAGCAGCTCACTGTAGAGGATTGGACCGTAGATAGATACATAAGTGTGTATTCTGGTATAGTCAAGTCTACATTTAGTCATTCATGACAACAGGAGCTGTTTTATGCCACTTTGGTGGCAAACAAGCACACGGCCCATGGAAAGTGATTACCGTGGCCTATGAAGAAACTTCAGTATGTATCAAAAAATTGCAATTATTTGCCCTTCAACCTTAAACTAAAGAGTAAGGAACGAAACTGTCTGATTGAAACTGTGTTCCCATCATATCTTGAGTGAATAGGTTATTTTAGACAAATGTGTTTAAAGTAGAATATACCCCGTAAAGTAACAATTTATTTTTCTTTTTTTTTTCAGAAAAACCCATGTCTCACCTCAGTTGTTCTGCCGTAAAAAGTTGTGAGATCCATGTAAGACCAAATCTGTTATTAAATCTGTTTTATGTTGTTACATAATTACCTAACCTAACAACATCCTATAGTGACCATATCAATATGAAAAACCTTTAACGATTTAAATAATAATATAAAATAATATATGTTATATATTCAGGCTTCTAGTTATATCCACAATTAAGTTATAGGGGGTCAAAAATAGCCTGAATTACTTCTAGAAAAGACTTGGCGACTTGGCGAGGGCACTACCGTGCCCCCAGATCAGTACCTATCGGCAGGTGAGACAGGTATCAAAAGTGAGCTTATCGTTTATAGAAAAACGGAGTTTATGTTCCAACTAGTGTATTCATAAGAATGTTTTTTGTAAGACTTAAAAAGTAAATTGCAAAATTCTATAATGTTTTTACCGCATCGAAAATAATGTTGAAAACATAAAATTTCACAAAGAGTCCTGCTATTGCCAGTGTCAGAGACAGCCAGCTCCAGAAGAGGGAGCATGGCACATACTTCCCGAGTTATTGCTTTTACATTTCCCAATCGTTCCGCAAAAGCGTTACTATCATTTTCGTTAACACATTTTAGGTCCGTCGAAAAAAGTCAACACCTAGAACTAGATTTGAACCCGTGACCACAACTTTTCTAGCCACAATACTCTGAGTAACTAAGCAACTTTGACCCGCTTATATAGTAGAAAGTATGAAAAATTAATTTTGTAGGTTTAAAAACATTTTGTAAGCGTCAAACAATTTTGAAATTGACATGAGATTTTAATTTTTAAGAAGGGGAAAAGCTTCGAACTCTCAACACTAGACTGCCATAGTGCTTTTTGAGAGTGACTGCCATTTGACCTATGTACTCCCGAAAGAACAGCCGTTGTCACAGCTTCGTCCGTCGAGTAGCAGTCGTTCTTAAGGTCGAAATTTCCAGAACGAAAACGTTGAAACCAAAAACGTACCGTGCTGTCTTTAGCGACACCAGCGCCGTCCACATCATTAATTCTTCGAGCTGTTTCTGCAGCACTGGTGCCACGGTAGAACTCGTACTCGTAAATATACCGATATTTCATGTTTTCCATTGCGCGGTAATAAGCGACGCCAAAGAAAAAATTATGAGGAAAATAACAAATGAATGACTGTTGTCCAAAGAAAAAAAAAAAACCAGCTAAATGAATTTATTAATTTGAATTTGGAATTCTTAACCAAAGAGGAGATATTTCAGATCAAATTGATCAGTACGACAAAACGCCAATTTCATACGTAAGGACCTAATATATACCTACATATGTATTACATAGGTATATAATTCGTCCCAAGTCACTCTCGAGCCCATTAAGTCATCTCCTTAAGCATTACTTTCAGTTGGAGACATTACCGCGGGGAGTATACGTGGTCATTTACACAGGAAAAAAGGTATGGATGTGTCGCCGCCAACTAGTTTAATCAGCCGTCCAATTAGGCAGTTAACTAAACGGCGCCATTCAATTAACGGCCTGTATTACTATATTCAGACATCTCGTTATTTACACCATTTGATAAGCTGGCTGGCTAATGCTCAGGCCAATCGTAAGATGAGACACTACCTCGAAATAAGGTAGAAAATAACATACATACATACATATACTTACACCTGTAAATCCCCGAGGGGGTAGACAGAGGTGTATTCATAGAAAATAAGTGATAGGTTTATTGTGATAGCTGCGCAATCCGACTTGGTTAGGTTAGGTTAGAAGGCTAATGTGGGAGGGCAGCGAAGCTTAGCTCCCGCATTAACCCTTCGTGGTTATTTTTTTTTTAATCATGCAAAAATAAGTAATTTTTCTATCTGCCTAGCCGTTTAATTAAATGGCTGAATACCATTCAGGCCGTTAATTGAATGGCGCCGTTTAGTTAACTGCCTAGGCAGTTAATTCAAGGGCTGATTAAGCTAGTTGGCGGCGACATACAGGGTGTAATCGTTAAGTGTGTCCAGGCGATTATTCCGTAATTATTACAGATATCAAAAATCTTTAAACTGATATCGAAAGTACGTTACCTAATGAGTAAAATGACATCAATAACTTTTTTAAATCTAACGAGAGGTATCTAACATTTTGACATTAAACACTCCCATACATTTAGTATGAGATTAGTAGAAAGGTTATAGTTTCCTTATTATAAGTGATCTAGTACCCATTTTACCTTAATCATATTTTATGATTAGGTATAATATGACAATGATGATTTTCAAGTAGATACACGTGTAAATTAATTATCATACCACTTCAAATTAGTAATAACCGTGTTTCAATATCGCATTAAGTATTTTGAGCTAACTGAAAAGCAACACACTACAAAAAAAAGATACTCTTTGGTGTTCGTTCTAAATTCAAAACTTTTATCTCGGGTTGTTGTTCCCGCCAATTTATCGTTGTTTTTTTTTTAATTTGCGTTAATAATCGTGATTGTTTCATTTATTGATTGCAAAATGGCATATTCCAAAAGAGATAAGAGAGATATACTATAAATTTACTACAAATATGATTGTAACAAAAGAGCGCCTACAGAAGAGAGTACCCAGATAGAGAAGTCCCTTCTGGTGTAAGTACCTAAAACCTTTCTACTAATCTCATACTAAATGTATGGGAGTGTTTAATGTCAAATTCTTAGATACCTCTCGTTTGATTTAAAAAAGTTATTGATGTCATTTTACTCATTAGGTAACGTACTTTCGATATCAGTTTAAAGATTTTTGATATCGGTAATAGTTACGGAATAATCGCCTGGACACACTTAACGATTACACCCTGTATATATAAATAGTTCGTACATAGTTCAAATTATTTACTTTTCACTGCTAGAACCGTATTCTTTTGTTTTCCAAACCACACACTACCACATTCACCACAATGTAAGCAGATAGTCCCCCACAAACTGCCGCACAGTTTGAGTGAAACTTTGCTATAAGCACAACATAACTCTAACACATTTCCAACAAACAACATAAACATACATACATACCTAATTAACTATATAAAACAAGGGTATAATAACAGTGTTGTACTGTAGTAGGCAATAATATTACTAATGTAAGGAACATCGTTAGTACCAAATGTTGTTTGAGGGGCACCGCACACTGGAACTATGTTCGGAAGCATACTAATTAACAAGTGCGAAAGTTTGAATAATGTGATGTATGATATTGGCGAAAGTTTTGAGCGGATATTACACATGGAAAAAAGAGATCAACGCATCCGGTAATTCAAAATAGTTTGGGTAGGTACTTCATGATAACTTTTTTTTATACCACATAGGTGGCATGCGAGCACACGGCCCACCGGATGAAAAGAGGTCATCACAATCGCGCTGCCGACCTTGCCCTTCTTGAAGAACCCCATATTGAAGTCGTTTGGGAAAATCACGACAGGAAGTGCATTCCACAACCTGAGCGTGCGTGGGATGAAGTTTCTTATAAACCGCACGGTGCGCACCATTTCCGATCGTAATGCGTGAGAGTGAATTCCCTGCCTATGGCGAGTGGTGCTATGATAGAATGTAGCGGTGGGCATCATGAGGAACAATTCATCAGAGCACAGACCATTGTATTGGCGGAGAAAACCACCATCTTTAATCTAAATATAAGAGTGCTTTTTAATGAAATTTCAAAGCAATTAGTACGCTAATATTTCCGATCTAAATTCATTAGAGAAGTTAGGTATCATAAAATGTATAAATAGTAAAAACGAATCAACAACAAAAATCCAAGAACCAAAAATGGTATTTTTTCCAATTTCAATTGACAGGAAAAGATAGCAGACTTATATCGATAAGTAGAGCAATAAATAGCGACACGGCCGTACCATCTTTGTCTCGAAGTAGTTCAGGCCGTTTTTGACCCGCTATAACTTCATTGCGGATAAAACAACAAGCATGAATTTTCAGTAACCAAGCAGGTATTGTATAAACACGATATATTTCAAAATTTGTTCAATTTGAACCAGTAGTACATACATACATATAATCACGCCTTTATCCCCGGAGGGTTAGGCAGAGGTGTATTAACACTCACATTTCACCAATTTGTATTTGGTCCCACGTAATAGGGGGTGAGCCTATTGCCGTATTCCGGGCACTATTGTTGACGCGAGCCGTGCATCTAAGGCTGAGTCTGGGCTGTACATATCTGTCTGATGTTAAAGTTAATCAGCCCTATCCCCAGTGACACAGAAACGATGCCTCATTTCAAAACCGATTCCGCTCTACACACAAACAGTGGTGGCCATTCAAGTATCGCTCCTCCGATAATAATGGCGACGGTCTTTATTGAAAACTACTCGACTCCGTTCCATTCCGACGATTAAGCAATTTGTTTCGATACTAATCCGAATGAAAAGTGCACTGTAAAGGATATTATAAAAATTGTAAATTCGCATTGAATTGGAAATTCTATTGCTTCTTCTTTTGTAAAATAATAACAACTTGCGTTTGTTATACAGGGTTGATAAAGACGTTTATTGGGGTGCACGCGTGCAGTGTGCCATTTCCAATGTAACAGTAAATACCAATTATTCAAAGGAGTAGTTTGGCCACAGGTAATTTTTTTTCTTTTGCTTATTTACTGCATTGTATCTGACCTTCTGTGTTCGTATTATTACGATATGCTGTAAATTTCACCAAATTATGATAATACAAGCAAAGAAACTTATAATATCAGTATTATTTAAAAACAAATCATCTCATATCATCATTTTCAAAGCAAAAGCCTTCTTAGGATAGCGAGCCATCATCGAATCTACAACTCAAACGTTCCACTGTACGCTAAGCCTATCTTCCAAATGTTGTTCGGAGTAAATGGCCGTTTCTAGTCCATTAGCCTTATGGCCACCGTATCTTGCTCCTAACTTGTGCACCAACCACTAATTGTAGTGTGTACGGTAAGAAAACACTGAATTTGTGATTCCTTACTCATGTTTATTACGTTCTTATTCTTTACGTGATATAGAACAAAGTCGCTTAACGCTCTAATCTTTTAAAAGCTCGAGATTTTCATTGCAATTGCAGATAGTTTATTCTCTATTGCCAATGAATACTGTATCAACAGTAATAAAAAAACAGGTCACGTGGATCGAGAGGCAAACTTGGGATTGAATTGCATTTGCAAATTGCAGTTACTAATAAAGTGAAGTACAAATATGACCATTAAGCTGAACTGTTTTCTATGAGATAGTAAATAAACAAAGCCCATGAAATAGTGCCCGCTGACAACCGTAGACTAGCTCTAGACGTAATCACTCTCACACATCTCTGCTTAACATCTTATCTGAATATAGTCGTGAGTATACACAACAGTTTGTTAAACGCGTCTAGCGATGGGAATAGTCTACCAGATCATTACCCGATTAGGTATGGGTAGTTAACATTTTGCTTTTAATTTTCTTGAGTGAATTTTGCGTGAGTAATTATTTAATGTTTCCTTATTATACAGAGTAATTTGACGGCCTCTGTGGCGTAGCGGTAGAGTGTTTGATTGTTACGCAAGGGGCGCGGTTTTGAATATCGTTAATTGAGAATACTTCTTTAAATGAACTTTTTTAATTGATCTGGGTTTATATATTTTACAAAGATGCAACACCATAGAACCCATCAAACATAGGTTTTTTTTTAAATGGGTACCATACGCGTCATCTTCAAACAATATTATCAAACATAGTCAGTGGGCCCTTCCATGAGGTGCTTATAAACAACAATGTTTTGAGTCATGGTTCATAGAGTGATGAAACTTTATAGAGTGTATAGCACGAATTATATTTCTATATTATATTTTTTTAAGAATTATATTTTCTTGTTACATCACTTTAATGGGGAGAAGATACCCAGTTCATAGGGAGGCCTATGTGGACACGGGTCCAAGGGTCGAACACGCGGCAACCTTTTATAGATTTTTAATATAATATGGAACGGGTGTCCCCCTTGGGACCGACCATGTAAGTATTGTATAAAGGTACAGTAATGGATACTTTATAATATCTAATACATAATAGACAGTCTTGTCAGCCTCTGTAGTGAAAGCGACTGCAACGCAGGAGGCGTAGGTTTAGTACAAATGTTTACATACATGAATACGTCTATTTAAATTAGTTTGGGTAGATTCCGTGTCTCGGAGAGCACGATAAGCGATCGGTCCCAGTTTTCATATGAACATCTATAGCAGTCGTTATAGATAGTCGAAGTCCTAAAAAGTCCAATAACTGGAAGTCACTTCGTGGAAAATATTGAAGATCTGCCAAACCCGTAGACCCCCGGACTCGGTGAAAGCATCGGATTCGACTGGGATTAACGCTAAGATGAAGAATAATTGTTTTGATAATAGCCATTATGAAAATAAATATAACAAAAAAAGACGGGTTGCACTCTGGGAGTGCCGGCAGAAGTGAAAACTTTTTTTTTTTTACATACGAACATAAAAAAGAACATACCATACCATACCTATAATATAGCGCTAATCATAGAACCTATCACTTATTTTCTGCTAATTTTCTGTCAGAAGAAATTAATAAATTATGAAAAGAAAAAATAATCACAAAAATAATAAATTACAGAAAGAAAAAATAATCATAAAAAGTAATAAATTACAAAAAGAAAAAATAATCACCAGAAGTAATAAATTATAATAAGAAAAAACAATCACAAAAAATCCCTGAAGGCCAGGTGGTTTGAACCCGATACTATCTGAAACTATAAGGACTTACAGTCGAAGTGCTTACCGTTTAAGCTACGACGCTATCTAGTGTAACTTGCAAAATAGATAGTCTGTACCTAATCTTGTATGACGTCAGTCGTCGGTTACGATTCAAAGGTCAACTAATCCTGACGCTTCCTTAACATTTTACACCCATCTAACGCCGCTAAAGAAGTTTTCACTTTAAAAATATTGTTTGTCTATTTATCTGTCTTTCTGTCTTCCTTTCGGGCAATCTCTCTAGTGGCCGATTATGACGTTATATTCACTGAACATTGCTGATATTATAAGGCATAACTCAGATTGTATTCATACTATCCATAATTTATTAATATTATAAATGCGAAAGTAACTCTGTCTGTCTGTCTGTCTGTATGTGACGCTTTCACGCCTAAACCACAGAACCGATCTTGATGAAATTTGATGCAGAGGTGGATTAGAGCTTGGAAACGGACATAGACTACCTTTTATCCCAAAAAACGGAGCTTGAGGGGGGAGGGGAGGGGGCTAAAGGGGTTTGCAAGTTTGTATGGAAGTTTTCAGGCTTCCTCTAATCGTGGCAAGGGGGGAATAGGGCTTGGATATCCTACCTTTGATCGCGTAAAAGGGGGTAGACGGGGGGGGGAGGAATAGGGCTAGAGAGAGTAAAGTTTGTAATATTTAAAGATATCCTGATGCAATTTGGTACATAATTCAAATTTAAATTTATTTATTCTTTATACATTTATTTATAGGTTACATAAGATGTTACATAGATTGATTAGAGATTTCGAGTAAAGAGTCGCCTATAGTGGCGAGCCGAGAAGTGATTAGAGGTCATTGGATCAGAGGGCACTAGAGAGGCGAGTATAGAGGAGAGTACGGAGTGGAGTACAAAGGGGAGTACAGAAGCGAGAAGTGGCTGTTGTATAGATTCAAGTGTAGAAGCTTCAGATGGCGAGTAGTGAGGTGAGTAGAAAATCGATAAGCTAGGCGAGTAGAGAGTTGAGTACAGAGTCGAGCGGGTAAAGTGGAAAGTTGAGTAGAGAGAAAAGTGGAGATGTGAGTAGAGACTCTACTGAAGAGGCGAGTTTAATGCTCATTGCTCAATAACGTCGGCTTAAGATTACGCGATAACTGACATCCACGCGGGCGGAGCCGCAAGCCATAGGTAGTTTACTAAAAAAAATATTGAAAAGAAAACATCAGATACATTTTTTGTACATATTATAAACATACCCAGCCAATTTTCCCCAAAACTTCAACTACGATTCTCTCCTATCAAGTTACCAATTAAGCTGTTAGTAAAACGTGAAAAAACGATATTCAAAGAGTGATGTGTCACAATACGGGAACGTACTTTACTCACATAATTACGGTTTCCACGTAGTCAAATGCAAAAAGGCATCGTCTCACTAACTAGCTGGTGAGAACGCAGTTATGTGGCTGTGGCAAGGAAAACACTTTGTAGTTCTGAGCTGGGTTCTGTAGATGCAGTTGGTATTTGCTTAAGATTTTACAAGTTACTAACTACCTTAGCTCTAGAATAATATGATTTACCTCTTAAAAATAAGCATAATCTATTTTTGGACGGTTTTACGATCGGTATCCTAATTTATTCAAGGAACAGACGATGCGGAGAGTATTCAGGGCCTAATTACATTTTTAGGACCCAACCCAACCTAACCTGCTGGTCGGTGCACCTGGAATAAAAGGTTCTAGCACAGATTATCCTTCCGTGGCAACGTCACCGGACCTCGAGTTTCAAGGTGTAAACTTTGGACGAAAATGGTTTAAAAAAAAATTCTGCTCGCTGTTATTTTTTTTATCGGTCCAGACGGACACGAACCCACGACCTTCCCATGCAGCGGGACTACTCTTACCACTGTGCTACCAGACCAAGCCCGAACTAATCCAAATTTCTCCCTATATCCGTCTTTCGAGTCCCACCTGCAGCAATTCAAAAAGAATTTCCTTTTTAAATCGATTTGAAATTTAGCTTGCAAAAAGCTAAAAAAAAACACATGTGAAACTGTTACGCTGTTAAACAATAAAACCTTATTAATTCAGAAATCATAGAAGCACAGAATATAAAAAAAAAATATTCCTCCCATACTCAACCCTAACGCCCGAGCAACCACAAAAAGGAACACGAGCATGTCTAGATGTTACATCGAGCGTAGTTATAACTACGCATCATTAGCCTAATGGGAAGATATGCCCAGTTTGAAGCATTTGCCATTCACTCTGCACTCTCACTCAAAGCAAATAAGAGTTTATTGATGTAAACTGAAATGTAATGATTGAAAATTTATTTAATGGATCGTGGTCATAATTTTAACAGATGAGTTCTCGATGGCCGTTGTGATTTGTGACGCGTAATTTGTTAATGGGATGGCAAAAAAGCCTTTGTGCCAGTTGAGATTTTATGCCAAGTTCAGTATAACAGACAAACTTTCACACTTGAAATTGTTGGAACTACATTAATAATATTCATAGAATAGTACTGTGCTCAGGAGTTTCATGCAAAAACATAGATGAAGCGGTTTCGCTTAGTTACTTTTATTGGTAAGATAGTATAGTGTCTGTATTCGATTGTAACAATTCAAATACTAATCGCCTTCAAGAGTAAGATATTATAGCACTGGCTGATGATAATGTTTTAGAACTGCTTTCAATTGTCTAGACCTGGGGGCTACTATCATTTCCAAAATATTATTTCAATCTTACTTTATGATTTTCGTAGTGTGAATCGGACCGCCGTTGTTACTACTATACTGTATCTCTCACAATGATATCCATACTAATATTATTAATGTGAAAGTGTGTGTATGTATGTGTGTGTTTCTGTTTGTCCATCTTGCACGCCTAAACTACTGAACCGATTTTGATGAAATTGGGTATATAGGTAGATAAGACCTTGAGAAAGGACATAGGCAATTTTTGGTCGCGATAACCGACATCCACGCGGGCGGAGCCGAGAGCAAAAGCTAGTCTAATTTAGTTATTAATTTCATTTAAATTCCGTCCAACGTCAAACGTCCCGTCCAATACACAGCAAAAAATATCCTATGTGACGTGTGACGATGACACGGTTCAGTTCGATTTTCACTATGAAAATAAAGAAAGCTTCAATCTTACTTTCAATTAAAAAATAAATAAAGCTTCAGGGTATGATAGTAGGCCAGATTTTATAAGAAGAAAAAAAACGACGTAACCGAAAGTAAGTGTCATTCTTAGATGGAGTTTATTATGAGACATGTACGAATAAATAACATTTTTATCTTTAGTCATAGTATTTTCTCTCGTGCGCCCCTCTTCGCCCCCACTGTCCTGATGGGTGCGTCGCCATATAAAGCTTTTAGCTTGTAAACCAGCTCATGTTATGAATGTAGGTGAGACTTTTTTTTAACTTTCGCCGTCATGATGATACACTTATGTTGATGATTTATACATATAGGTTGATAGGATAAGCTGTATATCACGAATGGCTTGTAGAAGACACATGACAGTTGTTTCACAGAAAAAATTGAAGTATAGCCGCGTTGTAGTTAGATTGAAAAAAAAAAGACGGGTTGCACTCTGGGAGTGCCGGCAGTAGCGAAAACTTTGTTTTTCTTTCTTTCTTCGTTATATACATAGAAAAAGATAAAAAGAACATACCATACCATACCATACCTATAATATGGCGCCAATCATAGAACCTATCACTAATTTTCTGCTAATTTTTTGTCACAAGAAATTAATAAATTACAAAAAGAAAAAATAATCACAAAAAGTAATAAATTGCAAAAAGAAAATATAATCGCAAAAAGTAATAAATTACAAAAAGAAAAAATAATCACAAAAAGTGTCAGAAGGCCAGGTTCGAACCCGGTACTATCTGAAACCATAAGGACTTACAGTCGAAGGCTTTAAGCTTTAAGCTATTTATCGTATATTGCAAAATAGACAGTCTGTAGCTAATGTTGTATCACATCAGTCGTTTGTTCCGGTTCAAAGGTCAAGCGATCCTGACGCGAGTTTAACACTTTTTACCCATCCAACGCCGCTAAAGAAGTTTTCACTTAAAAAAAAAAAGCAGACTTCAAGGTCACGAAACGTAAGGATAATGTTGATAATGGGTATTAACTGCCAATGGTAACCAGTTTCTATTTCGACATACTCGTATAATTTCTCAGTTCTTTCCCCGATTTCCTCTTTGCAAGTGGCAACAGACAAATATAATAGGTCTGGTGTGCTATTCACTATCAACTTACTTGCGCTTATTTGCCACCTTAGTAGAATAAAAATTGTCTACGAATGTGTGATATTTCTCTATCATAATATAACTAAATATCTGGCCTCAATACTAGATAATTCATGGCCCAAAATGGCTGATTATGATATATATGAAATGAGATATATGAAAATCTTACTGAGCGATGCAGACTCAGCCGTTTGTAAATAGTTCTAATATTGTTTAGCTAGATGACACTGAATAGGTATCACTACAAATACTTAGTGTGAATAGAAGTCGACAAAACCAATACACATACGATCCCTCATGGATGAACATGGATTAGATTTGTTTTGGATAGATTAGAGGGGCCATAATATACAACTAAAATGACAAAGTTAAACTACTACTACTATTGCATTATAAAAATATAATATGTGAACAAGTCACAACATGTTTTTTTTTATATAACGGAGTGTAATTTCTTGGACAATCAATTGCAATTTGTGGGTTTCTTCTCTCATGAATTTAGTTATCTTGGCTTTTAGGCACGTGACTGCTATCTTAACCCAAAAGAGCTGCCTCAGAGCTTCACTAATTAATTAGCAGTCTACTAGCACATAACAGTTATCTGTCTACTTGAGTCCCGAGATTCTAGCGGAGCTTAAAGTGACGAAGTAAAACTATCAAACAGTGGCAGTATAAAAATATATAGTAAGTAAACAAGTCACAGTAAACAATGGCTTTAAATAACAAATTTATGTCATTTCTATGACAATAAATTGCAATTTGTGGGCTCACCATCGTTTAATGAGACCTCATTCACGCTTCGAATGAAATTTCACACTGAAAATTTTCAATTTTCGTCACCGAGTTAACAACTTGTATTCAACGTGCTGTGGAAAGTCGACTGCTGTGCTCATTTGTATGCAGAGAAATTCTGAGTTTGTTATTTAACTCTGCGTTTTTAAATTAATAAATTTGAATTTTATAATAGTAAAGTGGGACTGTTACCCATCCGATAGCAAATATATAGCTTAAGACAACGTGCTCGCTAGACGGCAAGCGACTCCGCTCTATTACGTGGGACCGAAAACCATAGTTTGCGAAACATTATACAGCTCTGCCTACCCTTTCGAGGATTTACAGGCGTGGGTATGTATGTATTTGATAGTAAAATTGTGACTTTTGAGTACACGGGTCTTCTTTTCTTTGAAATACTTTTATTCTTTAGCAACTCACGTGTGTCCTGGGCGTGAAAACGCATCTGATGTGGCTGTCAAACTGTGTATCACCATAATGGCATGCTTTAAAAGCATCCGTATCTGAAATTATGATAGTCACTAGGCGGACCCTGGTATCTCTCGATTGTGAGGTCAATTCCTTAATCAGTGACTTCAAAAGTTAAATAAACTCATATTCTATGGAGATAAAATAAGATAGCAATGATTGTATAGAAGTGGTAAAGTTTCAAAGTAAGACGCACGAATAGGTTTATTTTTATACCACTAGGATGGCAGACAAGCACACGGCCCACCTGATGTAAAGTGGTTACCGTGGCCTTTGGACGTGTACAACACCAGGGGAGTGACACTCGTGCTGCCAACCCTTTAAACACAAAGAGTTTCTGTGTCGTCAGCTTAGAATACAAAGTAGGAATAGCCTTTGGTTTTCCCACTGACAGCACAAAAACTCTCCAGCGAGCTCTGGCTACCCTACTCACCGCCGGGAACACAACACGAGGTTATTATGGCCGCGGTATTCTGTAGGGCAGAGATACTTCCCCAGTCGGACTGCTCAATTGGACGGCAATACCGTCGTGTCCTACATCCTTCTATATGTGTATCTTTGAATTGCCTGTCATTTCGTGGTCAACCCTGGTTGTTATACTGTCCATGCAACATCTACGCCATGATCGCGTTAACTCCCGTTAACTTTATTGTATACCAATGTTTTATTTAGGCCATCAATCATAATTTATGACTATAATACAAACCGCTCGTTCCATTCAAATTAAGTGGGATTATCTACAATTCTGATTGAGTCAGAATTAAATGGGATTATAATAATATTAGCCTGACATTGTGAAAGGGTTTTGGTTATTTTAATCGGCGGATAAAATCATTTGAATTCTCCAATATGTGGTATTATTTTTAAATTACTTTTTATATGCCGAGTGTTATTTGATGAAGTAATTTAGAGCATTTATTGGTATGTATTTATCAACAATATATTAGCTTTGGTTGTGGTATTAGCTACTGCGGGGAGTCTCTGAATATTCAAATAATGGTTATTATGAAATTCAAGAACATTTATTTGCTCCCGGTTGCAAAGAAATCATACTCCTTATTTGCTCCTTTTAAACCAGAAAGCTTATACGTTTTTATGGGTGCGACGACAACTGTCTATCCTCCCAATACTGAGAAGAAAACCAGAGCCACGTCCGTCCATTAGCAGATGCAGCATCGTAAGAAGTTGGTGTGGCGCCATACAATACAAGGCACGCACATTATAACCGCCTATTTATTTCTGAATTTAACCTACTCTTTTTCAAATACAGTTAATTAAAAAATTCACACCAAAATCGTATACTTCACAATAAACTCTGTTGACTGTTGTATCATTGCAACTAAACTCATAATTCGTACAGACGCAAATGTTATAATAATATAATATCTCGTGTAACGTAATGAAAATTTATAACGCGTAAAACAAATTAAACCTTTACGACTCGCAGTAAAACAAACGACGCTCTTCTATTCAAATTGTTTTGCATTCAAATTTCGAATCGTTAATTGCGACACATAAAGTCTTGAGTCTTTTGTTTGTCTTATCTTGTACGTGTGAAGCACAGATTTTAAAGGCGAGCACGTTACACCTTCGGTCCCTATTGTTATACGAATATCTATAGCAGTAATTATGGTTTGATAGTGCCTGAAAAAGTTACAAAAATGGACAGTACTACTTCGATATCGCCTATGGCTTGAGTAGGTTAGATTGCATTCGTTTCTCTGAAAATATCAAAGTTCAGACGCGACGGACTCCGGAGTGAAAAGATTTGGTTGCGACCAGGATTAACGAAAGGATGACGATGATACGCGCGGGATACTCATGACTAAGTAGTAGGCTACAACCTACTTGTAAAGCTTGGAAAAATACATAAATCTGGCATATCAAACCAGCCTTTCAAAACGTTGCAGTACCTAACCCACTCTTAATCTATGCTATGCCATGCTAAAACTTCCCGAGGAGACACCTCATTGTATCTTGAGATGTTAGATTTTAGTTTACAAGGAACGTGAAATGCTCCACATGTTCAAAAAAAAGGTCAAAATAAAGTTGCTTTCTCTGTCCCTATATCCTTTTGTATGCTACGCAATGGATCTTGATGCGGTTTTTTTAAAAGATAGAGTGATTCAAGAGGAAGGTTTATATGTATAATATATGTTTAATAACGGGTGGAAAAATATTGGCGGTACGAATTTCGCCGGGTCAGCTACTTATAAATAAATATTCTACAACATTACAGACCATGCTATCTAGATCCATGGTAAGCATAGCTTAACTTACTTGTGTTATGGAATCTAGAATACGGATAAACATACTTTGATATTCTTTTATATAAATACATACATAATATACACACATAGGTTCGATCCCCGCTCAGTGAAAATATGTATATGCATGAATATGTACATTTGCATTGGTCAGGGTGTTTCTATGTTTAATATGTATTTACAATAAAAAAAGTATCTAAGTATGGTTACCTATCTTAATCCCGAATTTTAATATTCCGAATATCATAATCCCGAAAACGTTTGGCCATTTTTTCATAATCCCGTTTTTTCAAATTCCGAAGTTTTATTTGCCATATAATCGCAACTCCGAATTTCATTTGCCCATTTATTCATTTGTACGACATTTTATAATCCAGATGAACGAGTTCCAGACACACGAAATCTAAATACACAAAATCCAGATGACCGTAATCCATACACACGAAACCCGAATATTTAAAACACAAATTTTTGAAATGTAGTTAATTGATATTCAGACAAACAATATCCAGATTTTTAAACCTAAAACTAAACCTCATATGGCGTCTACTAACTAAGCTCGACGGAGCCCCGCTCCGCAAAGCTCCTACTTCTGGGTGGTTTAAAAAAAAATAACCACGAAGACTAAGGCGGGAGCTCCGCTTCGCTTCGCTCCCGCCTTAGTCTTCTAACCTAACCTATCCGAGTCGGATTGCACTGAGTCGGGGTGTTAACGATAATTAATTTCGAAGAATTAAGCGATTATAATAGAATCTGATATAGAAAAAATGATACTAGGTGAACCACAAGTGAAAAAGAATGGAGGAAAAAGTATCTTCAAAAGGAGAAAAAACTGCAGAAACTTATAAAATTAAAGAAAATTTAGGTGAAATTAAATATTTAAAAGAAATTTCTAAATTAAAGTAAATTTCTAAATTACTTACTGTACCTAACAAATGAATCGTACAAATTTAGTGAGTTTTACTATACCTGTATATAGTTTAGCTGGAACACGATTGTATGGGAACCAAATAAAAAGATTATGAAAATTTGGTAATAGTTTATTTGGAAAATGGTACGATGGGAAACAAAAAAAAATATTCTGAGAATCTGGATTATGACAATATGGGAAACAAAAAAATACTATTTGAAAATTTGGTTTTAGTGCACCTGGAAATCGATTCATCTGGGAAATGATAAATGGAATTATAGAAAGTTGTCATTCATTACATCTGTCTTTTAAAAGTTCTACCAACCGTTTTCGGGATTTTAAGATTCGGGTAACAGAAATTCGATATTTCAATAGGTTCCCTCTAAGTATGTTTATCCGCATTCTAGATTTCATAACAGAAGCTAGTTAAGCTATGCTTACCATGGATTAAAAAAGGTAAAAAAAAACGGGTTGCACTCCGGGAGTACCGGCAGAAGTGAAAACTTTTTCTTTCTTTCGTTCTTCATTATATACAGAGAAAAGGATTAAAAGAATACACCATACCATACATAAAATATAGCGCCAATCATAGAATCTATCACTAATTTTCTGTCAGAAGAAATTAATGAGTATTGAAGAAAAAATAATCACAAAAAGTAATAAATTACAAAAAGAAATATAATCACAAAAAGTAATAAATTACAATAAGAAAAAATAATCACAAAAAGTGTCAGATGCTCAGGTTCGAACCCGGTAGTATCTGAAACCATAAGGACTTATAGTCGAAGCGTTTACCGCGAAGCTTCTTAACGCATCTAACAAAATATACAATCTGTAGCTGTTGTAATGTTGTATGACGTTAGTCGTCGGTTACGGTTCAAAGGTCAAAGTAATCCTGACGCGAGTTTAACACTTTTTACCCATCCAACGCCGCTAAAGAAGTTTTCACTTCAAAAAAATTGTGTATATTTGTACTTGTAAATGTATATTTTTTATTAATGTCTTTGTTGTATTGTTTCAGGTACTGGGCATATTGTTCACGACAGCAAGAATGAAGAAGATCATACTAAACTGAGGCAGTGTCAAGGGTAAGATATTTCTTTTTTTTTAAGGCTAAATACATACTAGCTATCACCCGCAGCTTTTCGTCGACATCGGTTATCACGATCTAAACATAGACGATGAACTTCCAAAGCTCTAGTCTATCTTTAAAGCAAATTTCATCAGAATCCAGTCGGTATTTACGAACTTTCATACAAACTTTAATACACTTTTTGAACCTCTCTAAGCAATTTTTCGCAAGAAAAGTAGCCCATAATAATTTCTCAGTACCTGATCTATCTTTGTACTAGATTTCAGCAAAATTTGAGATATAAGTACAATTTTAGCACGAGCTCTCAATATTAATTGCCTAAATTGCTATATAACTAAACTATTCATTAACTAATGTAGACACACTACAGCATTTATCTAACTCAAGTTTATCAAGCGGTGGAAGTGAACGGAAGCCGAACTATTAGTTGGTAGTTGATGTTCACATCTGGTGTAACTTGTTACTTACAACTAACTACCACCCATAACTACGATTCCACCATTTATACTGTTAATAAATCTGCAGTATGTTGAATTATGTACATTTAAGTTATTTAAAAAAAGTATCTATGAGTAAGGTCATGGTTATATGTATTTTTGAATGCTAAATAAAATTAAAATATATTATGTTTTTTGACAAAACCTCAAAAAAAATTTTTTGCGCTGAGCCACCCTTATAACTTAGGATTTTTAAAATTAGCTAACGATCGATTGTCAGCCGCGTGGTTCCCGAAAGAGTAGAATTTGGGCCACCGCTTCTCTTTCCATGTGGTGTCGTACAAGGCTCATTAACTTTAACATCAGACAGAAATGTACAGCCCAGACTCAGCCTCAGATGCATGGCTCGAGTCCACAATAGTGCTCGGAATACGGCAATAGGCTCACCCCCTATTACGTGGGACCGAAAACAGATTGGTGAAATGTGGGTGCTAATTCACCTCTGCCTAGCCCTCCGAGGATAAAGGCGTGATGTATGTATATACGATTCTCAGAGGACACTGGGACTCGAAAATTGAAAAATACGAAGCAAAGGAAATAATAAGTCATTTCATATATTTTCGTGCAGTAAATAGATTGAGTAAGTTAAATAGAAAAGTGCTTATCAGCTATGTCGAGTTGGTACGTTTTATTGACATTAAAGTTTTATGTTTGCGACTGTATAGATTAAGCTTGGGACACAATGAACTGTCGGTTTTTAGTTGAATTTTCATGTCGGTTATGATCACAATATATTCTTTTATTATTTAAATCATGAACCTTGAGTCCTAGCGTTGAATTATGAAGTGCCATCAACATCTTAGGTGCCCCCATCAACCTGTACCTGTTGCCTGACGGACTGTGGTGGAGGCTTTCTTCTAGCAATCGAGGTGTAAGTCGACAAACATTTCAGTAACGTCATAAATTACCTAAATCATGAAAAGATGGAGTAAGAGAGCGGATTCTGAGTTTCAAAGAAGCACTCGGATGTCGAAGAAGAACATGCGATATACCTAATTATGACAGTTGAAAGATAAAAGGGTGTAAACAATATCAACGTCTTATATGTAGCTCAAACCAAATATTTATGAAACACTGCACAGCACAGTGATTTTTATTTCTGCTATGTAGGCCTATTCGAGCACAAAGCTCAGTTGTGAATAGACTCTCATAATGACAATAAAACTGTCATCTAGAACTAGTTATAAAAAGAGATTCAGGAGAAGTTAATATAGTCAGTTGCAAGAATAAGGCATATATATATTTCACAACGATTCTGAAATACGGCCTTTAGACTTTTAACTATCGATATTAATTCCTGCAATTTTCCAGTGTGTCCCCAACTTATTTGTTTAGCACCGACAGACAAACAACAGCATTACATAGCCACGTTGAAATGTTAAATTGGGGAACGATATTAAATTCCAGTAAATTTCAACCCGTCGCTTATGGCGGATGAAAAGGGAATAATAATTACGATATATATGTTTTATGTAACGGGGGTACAATGCGTATGGCCAGTAATGTAAGTAGCTGAATAGATTGAGTAAACCTCTCAATAAAATTGATTGTAAAAAACTATGTTTTATATGTTAAAACGTTTGACATGGTATGTAAAGGGTTACTTTTGTTTGAAAAACTAATCATTTGATAAACTTTCATTTCGCGAACATATTACTTCAAAAAGAATCATTTGATAAATAAAGGTTTTGCAAATGTATCACTTAGAAAATGTTTCAATCGGTAAAATTTTATTTGAAAAATGTTCATTTGACAAAATGAAATCAGTTAACAAACAGTCAAACAAGCAAGCATAAACCACACTTGTAGCATACTGTAGGCAAGTAGCATGTAGCAAACATCGTTTTTGTCACAGCTCCGGCGCTGCAGGGCTCCGGTGGCCCCGAACGATGTCGTCGCAGATGGTTGTAACGCCCACCACCGCAGCCTCGACCTAATGGCCGGCATTGCCGGCGGGCTTTATAACCACCTGCTCCTTAGCTCAAAACTCTACCGGTAAAGCAAATAAGATCACTTGAAGTCGGATTTCCAGAAATTCATTTCTGTCACTAACTTTTGACTATTCAAGACAATAATTGAAGGGTAAAATTTGTTTTGCCAACCAACATTTAAAAAAAATTATCAATTTGTGAAATGATGTTAAGGCATAATGTTTTTTTTTTTTCAAATAAATATTTTGTCTAATGAGTAATTTATTAAACAATAGTTTGTAAAATGATGAGTTTACCAACTATAATTTTATCAAACGTTGTTTGCTAAATGAAGATTTGTTTTTCGATTTTTGTCAAATGATTGGATACCGTATGTAAAACATGTTATGATTATTATTTTCATCATTCTCTGAAATCTATTTAGATCATTTATTAGGATGCTTTCAATTTTTGGAATATGTGCCCATACATGGTGGGGACGGGAAAATAATTCTACGCTGGCGTAGTTGCAAGCAACATCTGGGAATAGATAAAACATGAGATTAGTGATTTTATCAAGATAATTTTAAACGACTTGTTCCTAAAATACACGTGTAAAAACTGGGTATTTTTTGCTAACTGTACACTTTATATATTTATAGAGGCCAGGATTATCGTGAGCTTACACCGTTATGGAGAATAAATATAGCCTGATCAGCTGTAGCTAATATTCCGGTACCAGCGAGCTCACCTTTACTAATCTGGGAAATAGGGAAATAGTTTTATAGTAGCTGTGAATATAGTTCGCAATGCTCTATATCTTTCTATATTATCTAATAGTAATACTGGTTATACATTTCCACATTAAGTGTGAGTTAATAAGTAAGCTATTTATACTCAATCTTCCACACTTTAATGAGTTGAGTGGTTATGGAGAATGGTACTCCGGAGATTTGCAGAACTCATACTCAGTTCTGAATCCCAATTTATCTAAAGGACAAATTGTATAGATAATCTGTCAATTCTGTCAATCTATCAGTAAAATCTAGAACACGGACCTCATACACACGAGTGCCAATTACGGATGCATTCAAAGCCCGGGGCCTACCCTTCTACTTACCATCATTTGATTTAACTTAGGCCGTCTGGTCTTCCAGAAACCAATCTCCCCAGTAAAGGATAAATTTCATCAACGCATTGCTCGCCATAGGCAAGGAGTTCATCCTCTCACATTGTCACCGGAAACGGTGTATACTGCGTGGTATGAAAAAAACTTCATTCCAAGCACGAGTTACGCTCAAGTTGTGTAGTGAACTCTCTGCTGTGTTTTTCCCACGACTGCATTATGGGGTTCTTTTAGAAGGCATTAGAAGGTTTCTTTTAAGTGTAACGCCCACCACTTTCCGTCAGGTTGGCTTGTCTACGTTGCTGTGCTACTTAAGTATGAGTATTTCTGTGCCACTTAAGCATGATTATGACGAATAAATACGGTGATGAACGTAAGATGAAGAAGAAGAACCCTAGTCCTGGAACTGGTCTTCTAAAATTCGTTCTCCGGAATTAAAGTTATAAATTCTTCCTCTATATAAGTGGCCATTGGCCCCCTGATTTGAAACCAGTTGATATTATTTCATTTTTAAACCACCTATTCCTCCCCTGGAAGAAATAAGGTACAATATTTAGTAGCGTTTGCCATTTTGTCTGAAAATGCCTCTCTAATATCTGGGTTATCAAAACTACTTGAGCTCGTCCTCATAATGGGATGATATTATTTCATCTGTTTTTATACGATACTTGAACTACTCAACTCAATTGATGCGTCGGTAGTTCGCCATTTTGTGTCAAAAAAACATTGGTTAGTTAGGTATTTTAAATATTTTTTAATAAAGCCCAAGCCATAATGGGCTTGGGCTTTATTAAAAAATATTTACGAGGCCTGCTATAAAATATATGTCCAAAAATGCGGAGCAAAGTTGCAATTGCCCGAAGCCAAGAACTCTTAAATTCATTTCATGGTATGAATGATGAAATGATTTTAGGGGTTCTTGGCTAAGTAGTAACCGAGTGGCTGAGAAGTTACCACATTGCAAGGTCAAGCAATACTAGCGAGGTCTATCTTAACACATGAAAGAGGTAGGACACGACGGTATTTCCGTCCAATTGAGCAGTTCGACTGGGGAAGTACCTAGAAAAATATAAATACCTGGCCTAGAAAAATAATGCCGCCATAATTACCTCGTGTTGTGTTCCCGGCGGTGAGTAGAGTAGCCAGAGCTCACTGGAGAGTTTTTGTGCTGTCAGTGCGAAGACCAAAGGCTATTCCTGCTTTGTCTTTTATGCTGACGGGACAGAAACTCTGTATTTACAGGGTCGGCAACACGAGTGCGACTCCCCTGGTGTTGCACATGTCCACAGGCCACGGTAACCACTTTCCATCAGGTGGGCCGCAGGCATGTCTGCCACCTGAGGTGGAAAAAAAAAATAGAAGGCTTGACCGTACCATGCTTGGGAGGGGAAGCCCTTGTCCACTTCAACAACTGCTGTCCGAGAGGAAAGTCTGCACTAGTGCTAACGTGCAGTTGAGGTAAGCTTGATATCGAGGCTCTTGGAAAATACATACATATATTTACGCCTGTAAATCCCGGAAGGGCTAGGCAGACATCTGTTAACACCCACATTTCGCTAACTATGATTTCCAATATCAAAAGATCTAATCCAAGCTGTAAGATATTAATGGACCCCTAAATATTAAAATTCCAATATGAAACTGAAAGAATTGTTAACCAACAAAATAATAACTGCATAACCAGCTTAATTGATCATCAATTGTATTTCTAATTACGGCTCCTTGTTTCAGTGTTGCGCCGGTGTCCCGGGCCCCGGGGATTAGCGGCGACGTTCCCGACTATCCTGGGAATTACGGTGAGTAATGGACGCGGTTATTAATGCACCTCTAGAGATCCCGATGTGGTGATTAGTTTGGTATTGTTAATTTCGTACTCTTATTATCTGAAGTAGAAGTTTGGTATACCTGAAATTTTTGAAGCAATCAGAGCCATTACGCACTTTCAACAAGGCGACGGTGGCTTTCAGCACAATATTACTGATAATGATGAGTTTTACTATCTATACCTACGCCTACAATAAGGCTATGCTCTCCGTGACTAAAACATAGGCCAAGTCGCTCGAGCACCCAGAGACTTAAGTGCATAGTCACCTATTTGAACTAATGAAAGTTACAAACGCTGTAAACCGAGTATTAGTGTTTAGTCAAAACCTAACGACCAAATATGCCAATTTTTGGTATAGATTAAGATTGACATAAGTCAACGTCACCCCAAGTCATCAGCACCCCAAGTATTATCACAACTTAGAAAATATGTACACTTGGCAAACAAGATTACTAAAATCAATTGTTCCTAAAATAGTAAAACATCAACACCGCGACTGTTATAGCGGACTTTCTCAGTACTGTGACGTGCTTCCTGTACATAGTAAAATTAAGTTAGCCATTTTAAAGTAGGAATTTGTTAATGTAAACGTAATCAATAAATACACACGAAAAGCTAATTTTAGGTCATTAAACTACACTAAAAAGTATTGTCTTCCAGAAACCAACAACAGATACGGTAATAGGGCCTGAAACTACCTATTAAAATTTATTCTAAATTAGCCTGCCCCATAGCTTAGCTCAAGAATTTGTTCAGCGTCCCAAATTCACGTGCAAATTAAATAACTCAATTAAACAGTTCCTTAAGAAAAGTAATGACTACAAGTATACATTATTGTATGTTTATGACTGCGGCGCCGTGTTGCGGTGTCTGTGTGTTTACGCGCATACACGGCCGACCGGCGACTTTATCATGTAACCATCCCTAGCTGCATGGCGACTACTACTCGCACAAAAACCTTAAAGTTTAAGCGAGTAGTTTATATATATTATAACTAGTCATAAGTAATACAAGATTGTGAACATTTTTAGGTAAAAAAAATGTGTTCGTAACGGAAGGTAGATAAAATTTCTCTTTTAATTTGTTTTATAGTTTATATGTATTTCTATGAAATACCTTCCGCAGCTAGCGACATATCGTGTCATCGGACCGTACTTCACAGAAATCAGTGTCGCGATGACATGACGTCGGCAGCTGCTGCTCAATGCGGTCAACTACCAACTCGTGCCTTAAGATTTCATATATTCAGGGCATGTCCTTGCGTCATAAAAATAATGAGTAATATACAAGTAGGTTGATAGTACTCTCTCTCTCTCTCTCTCTCTCGCAAATCTAATGAAGTTTTAATGAAGTTGATAGTTTAAAATACAGAATTTACGGCTCATAATTCAACTTTATTGCTCCGTATAACTGCAACAACAAGTATCATTTTACCTGCGATCGAACAATACGAAACTATCCGTCCCTGCCTGTGTATTGGACGTGAACAGTGAATACTGTCCAAACTATCTTTTCTATTGGGCCATCAAAACTGTCAAAAGTTATCTTTGTACTCCTTAAGATGTATGAAATCCCTAGGTATGTGTGTCTGTATAAATTAATATTTAATCTAGGGATCTATTCTTAAATACATTACTTGATAATGAGATATAACGTGCTACATTTTTTTATCAACATTATACTGGTGTTGTTACATCCAAAGATTTCTTCACAGGACCAGGGGTCTGCTTACTATTTCTACTTACTCTCCTCCCTTTGATTTGACTTATAGGGAGTGAACACCACCTGAATTTCCAATCTTAAGAATAAGCCCTGTTACCCCGTTTATAAGGAGGTGTGCTGTCTTGCAAGTGATAGGTCTACTGGGCCCATATGCCCCTTAAAATAAAACTATCTCCCAAAATTTACCACTACTACTACCAAGTATGTGATGAAATCCCAAAACGTATAATAATTCATTGTTCGCAATTTTACAGTTTCTCTTTCAAAGTTACAGGAACATATTGTAGCATTATCCCATCCGCCCATCACATTAACTTTCCTATTACAGCTTGCAGCCGCAGCATGCATACGTATAAGTTGCCGCTCACATGGGAGTGAGCACAACAGTTGGTTAAAGTTTAAACCAGTCCTTTCCAGTTTGTGCGGTAAGAAACAATCAATGGTTCGTGCACTGGAGCTT
This sequence comes from Eilema caniola, assembly GCA_949126895.1. Taxonomy (NCBI): domain Eukaryota; kingdom Metazoa; phylum Arthropoda; class Insecta; order Lepidoptera; family Erebidae; genus Eilema; species Eilema caniola. The sequence goes on along the minus strand of OX421460.1, from coordinate 3,894,855 downwards.
AGAGTTGGAGTTTAATATACTTTTCTTTCAAGGAATTAAACGAGCTTGAAATAAATCAATTTTAGTGTAATGAATAACAATTAATAGTCTTAGGGGGCTGCTGCTAAAAGTGAAAATAGTCTGTGTAAATAGTAAAAAAACACTTATGTAGTAATAAATTTATATTAAAAAGTTATGTCCAGCCATCTGGCTTCAGGCCGAAACGGTCAACGGGTGATCTTATGTTACCCATCTTTGGGATGAGGCTATGGACAAGCACGGCGAGTCATTGGCAATTAGTCTTTCGACAGAGTTTGGCACAAATCGCGTCTTTCCATGCTATCAGCCTTTGGTCTGCCCCATAGACTGTGCAACTGAGTTGCTAGCTTCTTGTAGGAGAGCCGTAGACATGTCCTTTGTGATGGACGAGCTTCGGAGTTCTTGCAGGTAAATGCTGGCGTGTCGCAAGGGCCCATCCTTTTACCCACTCTCTTTCTTCTGCATATAAATGAGCGTTCATTGCTATGCAGACGATAGCACCGTGCACGGGAGTTATCATGGACGTCCTGCAGATAAGCGGTCGGATATCCCGGAAAAAAGACAGCTTCTTGTCACTAAGCTTGACCGGATCCTGAACCTCTTTTCCCAATGGGGCTCTGAGAACCTGGTCGAGTTCAATGCCAAGAAGATGCAGGCACGTGCGTTTACAACAAAGCTATCTTCTTTACTTCCCCATCCCACTCTTCAGAGCACGCCACTGGTACTGCAGGATAACCTCAATATCCGCGGTATGAATGTTCGCTGCAAACTGAATAACCAAAACTGTATTATATCACAGTATAGTATCATCTAAACAGCCTCGCATAAACTCGGAGTCCTGAACAGAGTGAGACGAGTTTTTTCGTTCCTGCGTGGAATACTGCTCGCATCTCTGGGATGGCTCCGGAAAGTACTAATTAGATTCTCTCATCAGGTTGCAGCGACGTGCGGTCCGCGTTATTACAAATCCTTAGGTCACGAGCACCCTCGAGCCTCTGCAGATACGTAGAAATGTTGCTTCCTTGGCAGTATTTTACCATCCCTACCATGGTGAATGTTCTCATGAGCTCTTCCAATTGTCCCACTCTCTCCTTTCCTACACAGGACAACACATGCAGGGCTTAGATATTACCCACATACGGTGCAGAATATTCCTTCAAGAACCAATCGGTTCGGTGACTCTTTCCTTTGTCGCACTATTAGGACCTGGAACTCCTTGCCAGCTCAAGTGCTTCCTTCTTCCTACAGTCTCGGGTCATTTAAGCGGAGCATGAATAAGCATCTAATGAGGCTGTGAAGCTGAGTGCCACCATTGTTAACACGGTATATACGTACCGTTTTCTCTTTCTTGAAACTCTGCTTTCAGCTTACCTTCAGGCGAGGTATAGTCAAATTGACGTGTCCTATATAAAAACATCCATGTTACCATAAAATCGATATTATTGAAAAATTCGCGAGTAACTACGCGTGTAACAAATTTTTCTCCATCTCCTCAACAAAACTAAAAGCAGTTAACGAAAGTTGTCGGAATTTATTTCCCATTTTTGTCGCAAACTTCCTTATTTAAAGGTATTCTACCGTTCTATCCTCTAGAGACCCTCCTAGTTTAGAACAATAAAATACATTGTCATACAATATACCAAAGAATTCAACTGAAACTTTGTTATACCACGCACTACGAGTCTATTAAAACAAAATGTTCATGTTCTAAGCAATTTTGTTCAAACCCAACAATAAATTCATGAGTATAGAAACTTCAACAATAGCTCTAAATCATTTCTAAACGGCTACTTGGAGACAATAAATATCATAATAATGTATTTTATCATGCGTAAATTTTAAGTCCTTAGTTTGTGTTTTCCAGCAGTCTGTGGGTAAATTCTGTTGTGTTATGTTTTAAGTGGGATAATATAATTATAGCATAATATTATTGTTAGTGTAGGCGGCCGAAATCTGTACACAATGTAACCAACCCTATCTCCCAAACTACGGCAACCTGAATCTCAAGAGGTTGCGTTCGGCTATGAATTTGAACAATGTTTAGATTTACAACAGGTGGAGTGTGTCGAGGAAACCGATTCAGGACATTGAAAACCAACTTGTTTTATACTATATCCGTTTAAAATACATTTTCGCTTCTGTAGCTTTCTACAAATAGTATTTGAACATGATGTTGTGTTGGGAAATTTATTCAGGTGAATGTGTGTTGCTCTAGAAGTCTTACTACTAAATATGATGTGTTATATAAGTACAAAGACTATCAGTAATGATGATTTACATACAACTTTATATTCAATTATTTATTATCCTAGTACAAACATATATAAAATACATTAAATTATCTGAGTGCATCAAAAACCTCTGAGGTTTGTGGAAATACAACACATTTCCGCATTATTAATTACGTACAACATTATAGGTTAAAATTACACACACATTACATTATAGCTCAAATTACACACACCTACATATTATTATTATGTACCTATATTATATCGGGATCGATATGGGGCCGCCAACTAGCTTAATCGGCCGTCCAATTAACTGCCTAGACAGTTAACTAAACGCCGCCATTCAATTAACGGCCTGAATGATATTCAGCCGTCTCGCTTGCTACATCATTTAAAAACCCGGCTGGCTAATGCTTAATGCTAATGCTTAATCGTAAGATGGGGCACTACCACGAGATAAGATATAAAATTACATACATACATACATATACTTACACCTGTATATCCCCGAGGGGGTAGACAAAGGTGTATTTACAGAAAATTTGTGATAGGTTTATTGTGAATAATTAAGCCTTCTTGGTTATTTTTTTATATACATGCAGAAATAAGTCATTTTTCTAACTGTTTAATTAAATGGCTAGGCAAGTAGTTAAACGTTATCGATCCAAGCTACTTGCCTAGCCGTTTAATTAAACAGTTAGAAAAAATACTTATTATAAACTAGCTAGTTAGCGGCGACAGATACATAAGACAAATTGTATTACAAAATATTATTATTCATATTATAATTTATAATTTCATTATTTAAATATGCATGTATATTATATACTTTCATTATACAATTACATACTTATACTTAATCATACACAAGGCAGCGAAAACTTTCGGCGAGTTGATCAAGCACAGATGGAGAGATTACATAGACAACATTTACGAAACCTATCCGGCTAAACTTGCCAAAAAGAATCTATTTAAAACATGCTTAATATTTTTGTCATGTACTCTTTCCTTAATATCGGGAGTTAGTTTTTCGCAGTAATTATATTTAAAATAATTTTCTTTTGACAAACAGTGTTTTATTTTTAGGTGTATGGGTAGAACTCTATGGGGATTTTATCGTCTTCAGTATTTTTCGTTGCAATGTATATGTCGCCGCCAACTGCCTAGGCAGTTAACTAAACGCCGCCATTCAATTAACGGCCTGAATGGTGTTCAGCCATTTAATTAAACGGCTAGGCAAATAGCTTGGAACGATGACGTTTAACTACTTGACTAGCCATTTAATTAAAAAGTTAGAAAAATTGATGTAGTGGATCTTACTATCGCCTGTTTGACGAACGCATATCTTCCCTTCCTTGATCCATTTAAATTGGTACGAACAGCCAAGTTTTTGCTTTGACGTGTAATAGAGCTTTCATACTTCATATCCTGCTGATATATGCATTCACACCCGTTCAGGATAGTTCTTAACTTCAACTAGCTTGACGGGACCCATACACAAACTTTACAATTTATCGTTCCAAACTAATTGTGCACGACAGTCTATTGTGAACAGAAATGAAGTGAAGTGCACAACTACTTTTACTATATTTATGACGTACGTCTAACGTTCAGTCTTTAGACTATAAACTAACTCTCATCATCATCATTTTCAGCCGTATAGAATCCATTTCTGGACATAGGCCTCTTCCATTTCCATCCACTTTTGACGATCATGTGCCCTCTGCATCCAGTCGTGACCTGCGTGCCTTCGGATGTCATCTACTCATCTCATTGGTGGTCTTCCTCTCGGTCTGTTGTTTGCACGAGGTCTCCACTCCAATAGTCTCTTTGTCCACCGACTAGGTTCCATTCTTGCAATGTGTCCCGCCCATCTCTACTTCTTTTTTGCAATGGCAGTCATCACGTCCGTCAATCTCGTTCTACTTCGTCGCGCAAGTTGATTCCGAGCATGACCCTCTCCATTGCTCTTTGCGCGACTCTGAATTTTTCAGAAGACTTTGTGAAAGTCATTGTTTCGACTCCATATGTGAAAAAAAGACGGGTATGTATCCATGTACTGCTCAAACGCCTTAAGCGCGATTGACAGCTTTCCACGCATTATGACTAGCATCCCATCGATATCGTCCGAGAACAACACCAGGTCATCCGCGAATCTTAGGTTCGAAAGGCGTTCTCCGTCGATGGTTATACCCTTATTTTCCCAGTTCAGATGTTTGAATACGCCTTCCAGGGATGCGGTGAAAAGTTTTGGAGAGATGGTATCTCCTTGACGTACGTAACTAACTCTATAGACCCAGTAATTGCCCTTACAACGCGGTGTAAAAAAGCTACTACTTTGGTACAAGTTTGACATATACTACTCATCCCATAAGATACACATATTGACACCAGGTTACTCACATATATAACACGTATTTCAAGCAATCTTTCGCAAAGCATTTTTTCCGCAATTCTACCAAACTACCATATCGTAGTTGATGAAATTAATTTAGGTGGATGAATGAAATGAATGAATTGACTCACCAAACTTATAATATACTGAATTTCTCCAGCAAAAACTCTCTTATTCAAATTCGTATGTTTTACATTGAATCTCTAGGTACTCACGCCGTCGACTACTCATACTAGACTCAATTCAAGGAATTCATTACGTTCATCTGAGCTCACATCTTCATTGCACCCAAAGTTTTCACTTTTGTGTACGGAGTCTGTTTTCCTATAGCTTCATTATTTATTTTGAACTTCAGGTGAGTTACCGTCATACTCAGAGGGGAAAATCTGCCACCAGAGAATCGTCCGTCAATCAGCCAGTATCTAACCATTATTTGGCTTAGGTATTTTAACTCTTAACTTAGCGAATGACAGAGGCAACCGCCGTATACCGAGGGAAAATTCTGCACAAGAGAATCGTCCGTCAAACATCCAGTATCTTACCATTATTTGGCATGGGTATTTTAACTTTTAACTCAGAGTATGGCAGGGGCAACCACCGTACACTGAGGAAAAGATCTACACAAGAGAATCGTCCGTCAATCACCCAGTATCTTACCATTATTTGGCTTAGGTATTTTAACTTTTAACTCAGAGTATGGCAAGGACAACCGCCGTACACCGAAAGAAAAATCTGCACTAGGGAATCGTCCGTCAATCATCCAGTATCTTACCAATATTTGGCATGGGTATTTTAACTCAGAGTATGGCAGGGGCGACCGCCGTATACCGAGGGAAAAATCTGCACAACAGAATCATCCGTTAATCAGGCGGTACGTCAGGTTACAGGTGAGGTTGACTTGCGCCCCAAAATTCTACCCATACATCTTTATGAGAGAAGAACTGAATCTAATAAAAAAGCAATTTCTAAAACATTTAACTCTTTTCCACTTATGAAGTAAACAAATCATTCCGAGCTTTAATAAAATACCACCGAAAAACAATTAAAAAATGTTCTCACTTAATCTAACTGGTGAACGCTATTCCTATGTTTATAAGGTCCAATTTGGTTCGCATATTAACGAAATTAAGTATAGATTAGTGGTCTGGAAACTGAAAACTTTATCGAGGGAAATAGTGATGTATCGATACAGAACAGTTTATCAGAATCTACAAATTCATGTTACTAGTTTAACATGTATTCATAGATTTTTAAGAAATGTTTTTAACTTCATTAATATGTACCTAAGAGTTATTACTTCAATCAATTTTCCACTGAATCTCTTGGGGAAAAAAAAAGACGGGTTGCACTCTGGGAGTGCCGGCAGAAGTGAAAACATTTTCTTTTTTCTTTCTTCGTTATATACATAGAAAAAGATTAAAAAAACATACCATACCATACCTATTATATAGCGCTATTCATAGAACCTATCACTTATTTTCTGCTAATTTTCTGTCAGAAGAAATTAATAAATTATAAAAAGAAAAAAAAATCACAAAAAATAATAAATTACAAAAAGAAAAAAATATCATAAAAAGTAATAAATTAAAAAAGAAAAAGTAATCACCAAAAGTAATAAATTATAATAAGAAAAAACAATCACAAAAAATCCCTGAAGGCCCGGTGGTTTGAACCCGATACTATCTGAAACTATAAGGACTTACAGTCGACGTGCTTATCGTTTAAGCTACGACGTTATCTCTAGTAAATTGCAAAATACATAGTCTTTACCTAATCTTGTATGACGTCAGTCGTCGGTTACGGTGCAAAGGTCAACTAAATCTGACGCTTCCTTAACATTTTACACCCATCCAACGCCGCTAAAGAAGTTTTCACTTCAAAAACTGATGAAACTTCAAAGACGAAATTAAGTGGGTAGAGATTACTTATTTTATCAACCTTTGGTGTACAGAGGTATATTTAGCCCAAATGTATTAGCCGTTTTTCATCAATGGAGCAAATGGTGGGTATTTAATGTCTCTTTCTCAGATTCATTATTAGATAATATCTGTTGCTTAGATTGCTCAATAATTTTCTTCTCATTTGCATTAATATTACCCACTATCATGCCTGTTACCAATATTTTATAGACAGTAACAATATCGATGTTGAATAATACCGTTACCTAAAGCCTAAGCTCCTCACTAGCTGAAACTGCGGGCTACGGAAAGTTTGTAGTGCATTGGGAGTTAGTTCACTAGTGGGTACTTTTAAACTAAACCGTTTGGAAATTGCAGGATCCCAACCACCTTTTTTTACTTTTCATATCCATTTTACTGAAAAGTCGGTAACTGCCGCTATAGTTTTATGAACGCAAAGTTTGAAGTAGCAAGAGGTATACGAAAATTGAATTTCAGAGTTTAAAAAAAATAATATTGTATACCTGTTTGGTTATTTATAAGTTAGAGGCAGTATTGGCATGCACCCGCGAAAGTTCGATAACTCGATTACCGATGTGGAAAATTGAGTTTTTCTGTTTGGAAGTATGAACATTGCCTTGAAGTATCAAACGTATATCAGTTTTATTTTTTGTTTGTGGCATGTCTTAAAATTTTTAATGTGTGGGATAAGTGTTGTCTACATTTTTTCGACAATTAGCTATTTGTAGCTAAAAATGTGTCTTATATAAAAGATACGTCTGTTTCATTGGCCTGAAGACCCTTTATTTTAGTGACCTTTTGCAATTGTGGTTTTTATTTTCATAGTATATATTCAGGTTGTCCTGGAGTGATGAGTTTCGCAGAGTAGCTCAAGGAACGAAGTGGAATTCTTTGACTGTTAACGCAACTGCGTACTCTTCGTACTAAACTCGATTAGATTCTCAGAACTGTCTAATAGAAACATAGTCAAATCTATTTGATTTTCCACGTGTACAATATATTTGAAGTAATTTTCTTCGAAAACGATCGTCTGTCTTCTGTATCTTTTCTCATGGGTTCCAACAAACGGTTAAGTTTTGTAAAAGGTTTCTGTTATTCTTAGAATGAAACCTATTCCCTGGGGAGTCGTAACAAAAGACTGAAGTATCACATTTAAATGATAGGTATTTACGATTTCTTGTACTTGTGTAAAGTGTAAACTGAATCATAATAGAGAAAATAAGATTAGAGTTAAGTCAATCTATTTCTGTATTTTGGTGGTGATTTTTTTAAATGTTTCGTGTTGTTATTTCAATCTTTTTTTGGGGAAATTTATTTACTTTATGATCATATTGTTTCTTTGTTCCAGGTCTCAGCCAGTCACATCAAAATTATTCATGCCGAAACCTCAAACCCAGGTAAAATTTTACTTACGTAAATCTTACAAAACGGCAAACGAACTAGATAATTGTTTAGCAAATGAACAAGAGTTTGGTCAGAACCTCGACATGTTGTTATGTTACCTATATAAAGTACAATATTTTGCTTGAGTGCCTACAATTTATGGAAACTGTCAAACAGTAAACTACTGGCACGCAACAAACAAAAATCGAATGTTAAAAACAAAAATCTACTGATTTATTACTCCATACAACAGAACTGCAAATATTGTGAAACTCACAGCATCCCACAGTACTATATAACCAGACGGCCTACTATTATCTCCTAACGAAATATTATTTCAATTTTTCTTGTGCTCTCATAGCATTAATCGGATTGTGATCGTATTCACCGTTTTTCGTGATATTAGTGATTTTTGTTTTGTAAATGAAACAAATGGAACACAATAAAAATATCCACAATAGACTATAATATAGTAAATGATACTGTTTGACCCAGTTGACCACATAACACTAGTAGGGTCCGTCAGACAAAGTAAAATTAAGATAATTGTTTAATTATATAAAAATAATACAAAAATTCCACTCAGTAATTTTTGCATCCATTACAAACAGACAGACAAAAATTCAACAAAATATTATATGTCTTTTTCTCATCTCCAATGTAGTAACACATTACAATTTCAAATCATATTATTGTATTTTTCATTCTATATATCCTGGACCTAATTCACGATATATATTTGGATCTGGAGCTCGCGGATTGATTTTTATTATCCTATACTTGGTGAATTAAGCTCGTTCACGGTCATAGCCGTATGCTATCCTCAAAATATATCCAAGAAATGTGTACTGCGCGTATAGAGCACATTTTATGTCCAAGATATGTGGAACGAGCAATTCATGAGTATTATAGATACCTAATATTACTGTTGGAGACGGTATTAGCCCCCAGCATTGATATGTTCGTGACAATGCATAGTAATGGCGGCTCAGAGTAAAAACAAATGGATCGGGAACTTGCTTGATGTGTTTAAGTTTTTAATGTTTGTAGAAGCTAAATGCTGATGAGTTTGCACGATGTTTGAGGGTTTATTTTGGAGGAGTTTCGGTGCAGTAATATTGTAAGCGAGCAAATATTATGCTGCGTAGTACGGAACTCATTTTCGGTGCTAGTTGGTTATTTGTGAGCTGAAATAGTTTTGCTTTTATTTTTAGGATTATAGCAATCAAAATTCGTTCTATAAAAAATTTTCTTCATAAATGTCAAACTGAATTTCATACATGCATATAATCATGTTGCTTTCTCATTGGGATTATCAGAGATATCTTCTACCGACAAATTATCATTTTGCCACTTGGCTTGTCCTCAAAAATGTCTTGCGTTTTGGCAAAGAATTCCAAAATTTTATGGTGTGGCAAAATTCATCATTAGTCATCTATCATAAGTCCAATACAATTCGTACAGTCAGCATCAGATTGATCTTCACTAGCAAAGTACTCATATTGATCTTAATGCCTTGGTATTCCCCGTTCCTGTTGACTAATAAATTAGTACACGCCGTTCGTTCGAATGATAGTATAAATTAAATCAATACAACCGATTGACTTGATCTTGAATGGAATAGTTCGATCTGATGCTGACTGTACATAACTATTATGTTATGTTCGTTCTATCTGTCGATAGATAACGATACTTTTGTTAATCTTCGTTGCTAATCGACACTTCACGTGACTGAGTCATTACACCCTTTTGTTAACGCAAAACAATAGTTAATCAACATTGTTAGATTTTCTTTAGCTTGCCGGGTAGATCATTAGTTACCAGTATTAACACTGGTTGTGATTTACAGAAACAACCTTGAGGTTTTTAAAATTACCAGTCCCTCATAAGTCTCTTTAAGTACCATAGTATTAATTTTATACGACATAGAAGAGAGTTTTGTTTTTTGCTACCAATTATTTTTCTCTCCTATAACACCGTTGTGCTATAAGCTTTCAAGATCGTATAAGTGCCATCTAAATAAGTCATAGAACGTCTGCAACAGATCGGTGTAGGTATACGATAGTACAAACCATTATACTATTTTGTTTTAGGTGGAAAATGTATTCATGTACCTAAACATACCCAGTGTATTCTATTTCATTGTACTCTAGTGATCAAGGGCCTCAAGTCTGCTATTTTATGTCAACTTTAGAGCCACTGTAATTTCATTGCCACTCTATTGAGATTCTATTTACTAGTTTGAAATTATAACAATCCGCAGCCCGTCTTATAAAACTAGTGATAAGACCAAAATTAGTCTTATTAATTCAAAATTAGTCTTTTATAAAACATTTTAACTAGATATCTATTGTTAGAACATGTTCAACTCTCCACTCATTTCCGTTCCTTCATGAACAAACAAATAAAGTTCAACAAATTATAACTACTACCAGCACAGCTTAACTACCGTTAACTTAACTATGCATAAATTAAACTAAGATTAATGAAATTACCGCACATGGTCAGGCCATGCCGCCGCATAATGCTCTCTCAATTTGAATTTATGACTGTGCTCAGAGCGAACTGTTTCAGTTATCACTTTATGGTCACAGGATTAAACAATGGATAGTCCATCGAACTTCACGTGGTATCATGAAGTTCGATGTATTTACTGCAATCTGCAATACAACTGATGAGAAATTTCGAACGTGTCAGCAATAGGCTCACCCCCTACTACGTGGTACGGAAAGTCATAATTGATGAATAGTGAATGAGAATATCCCTTTTTTTATAAACAAAAAAAAAACATGTAGGATGGAAGGGAGGAATTACAAGTGTGCATGTATATTCTTGCTGTTGCTCACGATGGAGTCATATTGGTATTAGCAAAGAGTATTATCATATAAGAGGTTATTTTACAGTTTCATCTCTGTTGCTCACCCGGAACAACAAAGCTTTAATATATTTTGGTAAGCTCTCTGATCGTGTTCAGGCAACGACAAGGGAGCTGGGAGCCTATCGCAGGATAAAAATAGCCATATGGGCTATTTTTATATTCAAAGAGACATAAATTCATGCCAAAGGTACATAATGGTTTTTATACCGAAACGGCTGCTCTCGACTGCTTACCCATCAAAGAATTCAGCCCCATAGACCATTGCCAAATCGTTGGCCGGCTATTACAGAAAAGAATGATAAATATATGAGATTGACACGTATTTTAACGTTTATAACAGACGTCTATGTATGTCAGTCGCCATACATTGATCAATTTATATTTTTCTATTCATTCTACAAACGTTTTGCCACTTGTGTGAAGCAGCTCATCCATAGTTGCAACGTTAACGTACATATGTATAGTAATTTCTTTTTTGTTTGCCTGCAGATTTACGACCTACGAAAATAAAAAATCAAGACCAGATGATGACCATTACGATTCTCAAGGTATGTACCTACGAGTACATTATTAGAAGTGTAGATATCTGAAACTAAAAAAATCTCATGGCACAGTGTTTGTGGTCGAACACCTCTAAAACCGCTGGATCGCTATGACTTACGGTGCCGAAGCGTGAACGCTGAACGGTAGGACTAGTTCATAAACTAAAAGTAAGGCAGCGGGCTTACGAGCGAGCTATGCTTGAATTTACTCTGAAGGATAGAATTCGAAGCGTGGTCATACGACAAAGAACCAAAGTTACCGAAATAGCTCGCAGAATAAGCAAACTGAAGTGGCAATGGACTGGCCACGTCTGTCGAAGGACTGTTGGCTGTTGGAGTAGACGAGTCCTAGAGTGGAAACCACGAGAAGGCAAATGGAAGGTAGGACGCCCCCTAGCCAGATGGACTCACCACTTGAAAAATGTGGCTGGGACCGGCTGGTTGCGGAAGGCCAAGGATCGAACGCAATAGCACACATTGAGAGAGACCTATGGATATATATATATGCAGTGGGCTAATTGATTGATTGACAGCGTGGAGGATGATTATGTCTATATAACTATAAATAAAGTAACTTATATTTCATTTATATACAAAAGAAATAATAAATCTTTGTGAAATAGGTTCTTATTCATATTCTTTATTATAACCATAAATAAGTTTGTAATACATAACGAAACGATACTTATGTACAAGGCGAGCTTAATTCAACGTTGAGTTTTCTTCCAGCAAACCTTAGAGTGATAAAAAAAAGTAACAAAGATGCAATAGATGTTCCGTTTAATTTTAGAGACAATACCAAAATGTTCTATAATGGAATTAATCAAGCACTATTAGTGATATTAGTCAATATTATACGTAAGCGGATGTTCAAATTAGTGACGTCATCTATCGATAATATGCGGTATTGTTGAGCTATTGACGGCATAGAGTGTATGTACTATGTACCCTGATCAGCTAAGTTTGCCACAAAGTGTGTTGTATGTTATGTATATTGTTCTTGTAATTTTATACTGTCAGACCACATACAATTTCTACAGTCGCAGGATGGTCAGCACATTGCGGCGTAAATGATAGCCTCATGGGTACAAGTGTGACATACACTATATATCCCATAACTTGCACACATTGACTGGTTAAAGACGATATTAACATTAGCTTACTCACACATAAAGGCTGTCTTTGCACCAGAGATGTGCAATGCGGCTATACTACAAAGTTCCCGAGGAGGGCCATACCGACAGGGATAGATATGTCGCATGACAACCTCACCTTCGGCATAGAACTACGACCCACATACGGCGTGCGGTTTAGTCGGTTCGAGTCCGACATAACCTCTAAACTCAAAACCTCAAAACCCATAATTTCTAAATGTACTAAATACCTACTATTGTAATACCTTTGGTCAGCAATAAATGTTTTTTTTTTTTTCCCTTCCGGCTCCGGAACTGGGTAATCCGTAGGAATTTCCCGCACATAAAGAAAACTCTGCTACAAAGATGTAAAAGCTAAGCTATTAAAATATTTGACCGTTTCCCCTGTGCTACGCAAAGTGTATACAGTATCTACTGTTATCTATATATCGAAAAAACAAAATTGCAATACTAATTTCACAATACCACGTAGGTGGATAGTATTAAAATATACATATTTATATATAATATTTACTTCACAGAGATGCTATTCATGAGACGTAAAAGAGACTTAACACCTGATAATGTTGTCATGACGCAGCACTTCGAAAATAAAGTTGTCAATCCTGGAGAAGAGGTATGTGATGTATAATTATTATTTTTATAAGGGGAATCCGGGACTGCAGTCACGGTTCTGAAAGACTCCCGGCCTACAGATTTACAGGCGACTAAGCAGATACGGTTACACTTTTCCAAATTAAAATTGATGTATGTAAAGGTGTAACTGTAACGCTTTTGTCAACTATACATTAAATTTCTGTAGCCTCCACTAAAGCCTTTGGGGCCAAGCAAAGGGTGCACTAGCTAATTCATGGGTAAGGGAATGGTATAGGCCTTATTTTTATGGCTGGAAGGTCTGACGGCTCCTTTAAAACCATTTAAGCAAGACCAAAAGCAGGAGAAGTTGTAAATGGACCCCGAGCTCCAAGGTTACGATGCTGAATTGAAATAAAGGCGAGTCCCGACGTGTTCGTTTTTTAAGCAATAATTTAGCTTTAGACTGAGCTTTATTTCGATGGGTAACATTCTTGTGAACTTTCAAAAGTTTTTTGATTCTTATGTCTTTTAAATATTACGCATTTCAGGTCAGTCTCCAATGTACTGCAACTTCAGATAGACCTCCAAGATTTATTTGGGAAAGGGATGGCATAGTCATATCATCTAATACAGATCCGAGGTAAATAATCACATATATTACATTTTCACACTGGGCCCTGATTCTGCTATTATTTTTCTCATGGCAAAACCACCGCGATACCACAGACACTGTAACCAATGCCATTTAAGTTTAGACTTTACCTTCATATCGTTAAAGTCTAAAATTAAATGGCAATCTTGTAGAGTAAATGAAAAAAATTATAATCTCCTTCCCTTTCATTTTGGACTTTAACCCTCAAACATAAAGTCTAAAATTCAATGACATTTTATGCAATGTCAGCTGTGTGATAGTGGTTTTGTTATGTCATAAAATTAGCAGAATCAGGGGCCTGGTAGATGCCCGCGGCTCGTAAATGTGTATTAAACCTGATTATTATCGTGTATGGCTACTTTTTCAGATACACATTAGGTCAAATGATGGCACCTTCAGGAGTAGGAGTGATATCTCAGCTGAATATATCGAGATCTAGAGTAGAAGATGGAGGTCTATACTCCTGTTCGGCTATTGAAGGAGAGTTTACTGTTCGACATACTGCTAGAGTTGATGTCTACGGTGAGTTAGATTTTAAAATTATTATAATACTTTTTTTTAACGTGTGGAAACTAAAACGTGTGGAAACCACGGATTTCACCTCATCGGTGCCGACGATGGGGTGGGCGTGTCGGAATCGGACCGACTAAAACCACACGGTGTCCTTCCCAAGTGGTTTATCTCCTATTAAACTGCTAACCGGCTGTAATTTGCTTGAGGAGTTGGCTTTAAGATCGAGAAGTTCCGGGTTTGATTCCTGCCAATATGACATGAAAACACTACTAACACATGATGTAAGCAGTTTAGCTTATCTACAGTAGTTATAGGGAAAACAAATAGCTTTGATAGTTTACGATACCTATTATGAGAAAATTATTTATCTGAACACATTGCTAACTTAATAATAATAGTCATTGTAAAAATAAATAACTGAATCTTATAATCGCGTTTTACCAATTAATTTTTATTATATCCCTCAGAAGAAAGCAATGACAGGAGATTTTTGTAAACGTAGTAGCTACCTAATTTGAAATGACAAGTTGTCGAAAGTGCTCCACTGAAATTTATTAGGACACTTGTGGACACTTCAATATTTTCTGTAGATTTTAAAATAAAATGAAGTCATGGACTGAATGATGAATGCACGTGATTATCATGCTACGCTGTAGTTGAGTATGTCAAGGATATTTATTTATTTATTTAAACTTTCTGTACAAACGCGGACAATGGCGTACTTAATGCCAAAGACATAATGGGATATAATTATTTGAGTGATCCATAGATGGGTATTTTGATAATCGATTTGTAAGGAATATGCCAGTGTCAATCTCACCCTCGGCAACTGATGGCCCAGGACGGTGTGTTGTTTTAATAGGTTCGAGTTCGATATTGTCTAAGACCCGATGCAACAACGACCTTCACCTATCTGTTTACCGAATGAAAAATATGATAGCAAATAAAATGTGTTGCTGAACACATACCAATTGCGTTACCTAAAAAAATATAGTCAAGCATTTCATTATTTTAAAAAATTTAACCGATGATTTTTTTTGCTAGATAAAATGTCTTTTAAAAATGTTTATATACTGCGTCCTCACCTAGCATGCCTATCGCAGGACATAGTACACACAATTATCTCTCGCTAATCGTTAACTCACTCAGATTTTCGAATTTCAAAGACAAGTTACCATTATCCAAGACCAGATTTTCATATGCAACCCTACATCACTGAATTCATCATAATGTAATCTAGTTGTATGTTTTCATACGGCAACCTAGTAGTAAGAAGCAGAAACAGGAAGGACAACTAGCGTTTGCATGTAGTATACATTGTTTACTTTTTGAAGTGAAAACTTCTTTAGCGGCCTTGAATGGGTCAAAAGTGTTAAACTCGCGTCAGGATTACTTGACCTTTGAACCGTAACCGACGACTGACGTCATACAACATTACAACAGCTACAGATTGTTATTTTGTTGGGTGTGTTAAGAAGCTTCAGAGCCTAGCGGGTAAGCGCTTCGACTGTAATTCCTTATGGTTTCAGTTAGTACCGGGTTCGAACCTGGGCTTCTGACACTTTTTGTGATTATTTTTTCTTTTTGTAATTGGTTACGTAATTGGCACTCCTGGAGTGCAACCCGTCTTTTTTACTACAGGTTCACTTTTTGGACAGATAAGTCAATGAAATTAGAAAGAAATAATATTTAAAAATAGCAAAAAAAATATTTTTTGTCCATATTTTTCCAGGCAATCTTATTGGATGTTCAGCAACACGTTTATTCACTAAAATATATTTATCATTCGGTAAAGAGATGTGTGAAGTTCAATGTTAGGCCAGTTTATGTCTAACCCCGCTGACTTAGGATTTCCACATAATAAAAAAGGTGTATTTGATGCCGTTAATTAACAAATTTTCCTTAACATAGAGCGAGAATTCCATTGTTGAGAAGGTATGGGTATGTTTTTTCATACCAGTTTGATGGCAGACAAGCATTCAGCCTACCTGATGGGAACGGTTACCGTAGCCTATAGACGTGTCCAACACCAGGAAGCACACCCATGTTTTGGGTTTATAGTGGTCAATTGGAAATGGATGTTTGTTTTTCAGGTGCACCGTATATTAGAACACAGCCTCCGATAAAAGTACAGAGTGGTGAATCTTTAAAGATAAGATGTCCATTCTATGGATATCCAATAAGGTAAATGTATATTTGTTAAACTCTTGTGTGTCCTTCATAAATGTCATATTGCATCATTTCACAGATTACTATGTTAGTATCTTAATATTTAGAATTCATTGATTGTAATTTATTAAGTCTTTAAAATCAAATAATAATAATATAATAACCTATAGTTATAATTGTACAGTTATCGAGGACACGCAAAAATTAAAACAAAACTCGTAAAGTTGATGCACAACATATTTCTAACACAAAAATTTCCATAGTGAGTTTTGAAACATTTACCAATGTTATACAAATAAATAATGTTACACAAATAAATTATTTCCTCACAGTAAATTAGAATGGGAACACAAAGGCAAGAAAATCGTTAGCACAACCCTTCCTCAGCATGGTCGATACAAACGAACATATTTGACTAAACTGATTAATAAGAGTACAAGAAGAACACGAAGACAGCTCTTTGAGGGAGAACAAGATGGTTTTCTAAACATAGCTAGAATCGTCAAACAACAGAATGGAGATATATATACTTGTATTGTATATAGCCCGTCGGGTGAAATGGCAAGAAGGTAAGACGACTTGTCTAAAAATGCTTAATTATTTTGCATTGAATATAATACTTTTATATGTGCGCATATATTATGATGACTATCAAAGAAACAAATAAGATAAATATAGTCTGTTATCATAGGTTTAAAATCATCATCATAAATAACAGTAATCACAGAGTGCGTCCATCTACATGCAAATGTGTGTGTGTGTGTGTGTGTGTGTGTGTATGTGTATTATTATTGTTCTTCAAATCGTGTTTGTTTTCATTTAATACAGACATAATTGGATGAAATAACACAAATATTATAATGATGACTATGACTTATATTCGACGATATTTTAACTATAAAATTGTATAAATTACTTTATTTAGGTATATAAAAGTAATTGCAAATAACTGAGTTTTTCATTATAAACATCAATCGCTCTCCACTTACAGGTCTTTTGAAATCCAAGTAGTGGAAGCGCCAGAATTAGATGAGCTTCGAGTGAGGACTGGATTAAAAGAAGGACAAGTAGTACAGATTATGTGCAACATTGTCAGTGGAGATCCACCTATTTACTTTTCATGGTTGAAAGATGGCAAAAAGCTGCCTGCGAGCTTAAAGGTATAGTGTTCACTATTAGGTTCATTTTTAAGCTTTAAAATGTACTTCTAGAAGGATGTTTAGCGAATGTTGTATTTTGCGAATGTGATAATATTTTACATATATGTGATATTTTGAGAAAATAATATTCAGCGACCGAGGAGAATTAATGTCACGTTTAATTCAAATTATAATAAATTTATTATAATTTTGTGAAAGAAAATAAATCCTTAAAGGTTAATCAATGTCACGGTATTGTTTTATCAAGAATTTTGTTTAAGGTGAACTATAAAATTTCCTTCGGGCCTGATCAATTAAACCCTGTGTATCACAGGGTTTAATTAATCAGGCCCAATTTTATTTATTTTTATTTTTCAGGCTACAGAACAAGGCGCCGAATTATTCAGTACACTCGTTATAAAACGAGTGTCATTAGAACACTGTGGGCAATATACGTGTATAGCAACCAATCATGTTGGAAAAGTCAACCAGACCACCGATCTCTATATCAACGGTAAGTAAGAGGTCAAAAGCTTTACCCGTATCTATTTTCTCTCTTTTAGTTATGTAGTAGATATTTTTTCTCTTTTATTGCAGTACTGGTTTTGATGATTTAATGGTAATCTTCTTTATTAATGCTATGATTACAGTTGCCCCAAAATGGATAACGGAGCCTACTAACACCTCTCTGTTACTGGGACAGCGAGGTTTAGTCTATTGTAATGCTAATGGATATCCTACGCCTCAAATACATTGGATGAAACGTGACGGTAAGTTAAGAAACGACTAGTATCGTACTAACTTTAAAAAAAAAATGGATGCCTATTATCCTTTTAATTTTTTGTTAAATATAGTGATATCCCATCATCTTCTATTGTATGTACCATTGAATGAGAAACTTAATCGTTGTTTAAAATAATTTCAGCAGCGTTAGGCATCTGGAGACCAGTTTTAGATCTAGCAGGCGGAGGAATCATGAGTTACCCCAACGGTACCCTCATTATTGAGGTGGTATCACTTGCAGATGAAGGAATGTACGCGTGCAACGTAGAAAACGGAGTGGGCGATGCATTGAACAAAAATTTATGGATCAGTGTCAATAGTAAGTTTAATCATTTATTCCAAAATGTATTTAGTTTTAGGCTTCAAAATATAACGACTTTAAATATTTGGGGCAACTAATTCAATTATTTTCACCTCTGATGTTACTGATCTTTATCTGTTTCTAGACTGAACTGGTTTATTTGTGATATATCTTCACGATGACTATATCAAAGTAAGTCTACTTCTCTAATTTTTTTGTACTTATCATAACATTACTTCCAGAGCCAGTCCACTTTGAGTCTGTGGGTGTTAATTTGACGACCAAGATGGGTCAACCATTGAAATTGACATGCAAGCCATTAGGAGACAATCCCATTAGAGTCAAGTGGACACTGGGTGGGAAACTCGTAGACTTTACTTCTTCGAGGTAAATGGTTTTACAAATTATGATTCATATTATTTAAAGCTGTGCGTTTTTATTTCATGGTTCCTTTCCCGCAGGCTTTGTGTATTGCTTTGCGATGCTGGCGATAAATGTAAAATCAATAATCTTGACATACATAAGTGTTACTTTGTGATCATCAAGAATAGAGATATTTTGATCTGAATTTGATTAAAACACATTTTAAGGGACATAAAAGGAGACGAAGATTCTAAATTTCTTGTACTTTTATTTCATATTTTTCAGCGTTAATTATGTTTGATATTATATAACCGATATCTTATTTTTAAGTGTTGATAGAAAATTATTCTTATTACTATTTACAAAACATGCAACATTGCCATCTAGTTGGTTCACCTCAAAACCGCTGTACCGTTGCTAGGGGTGACCAAGAACTGTGTACCACTTGTCATGTTCTATTTTTCATTTTCCCCGATCATTTAATATAACAGTTAGTGATAACCTCAACAGGTGGCGCAAATGTAAATTTTTATGTACTGATTTCTTTTCTTTGTAGACTCTCAATATCAGAAAGAACAACGCCCAACGGACTGAACAGTGTTGTAAATATAAACTATGTGGAAAGCAGAGACGGAGGAACATATGAGTGTAAAGCCAGTAACCCTTATGGAGTAGCAACATTCAATGTGCATTTGGACATACTAGGTAAGTTTTATTGCCTATGAGCCCCTTCATACTAGCGCTTGTCCAGCGTAAGCATCCACGCGGCAAAGTCTAGACGACATGAATACGCGAACGCGACGCTACTACAGTGAAGGGGCTCTAAGGAGAGATCTCACAATGAATTTAATTGACTAAAATAATAATTATGTACTGTTAGCTTTTATGGGAGCGACTACTCTCTGACCTCCTAACCTTGAGCATACTTAGCAGAATGATGCATCGACTATCAAGTGAAGTAGATTTTGGTTTCGAATGTATTTATACTTAATCAGGCAAACTTAGGCCTAAATTAATATCTTAATGCTTTTATTTCCAGAGCCTCCAACACCCCCTCTAGACCTTCAAGTTGACTTAGTATCCAGTAACTCAGCCAAACTGACATGGCGTGATACTATCAGCACTCATGTACAGTACTACACGATGCAGTACACAACTAATAACTTCATGATGTGGGATGCTGCAAAGAGTATCAATATTACTAGGTATGTTATACTTCCTTTCAGGGAGAAGATGGGGACACCGGGGTTCCTACAGCCGATGGGGCCATCTCGCAAACCGGAAACGGACCGGCCGACTGGTAACGGCCGGAGTTGCAAGGTCTTTGGTGATCTTACATCCTTTAATTTGAAAACTCAAGACAACGTAGGGTTTTATTTGGTTTTGAGTTCAAAATAACCGCCCTCGCCGGACAGCAGAGTATATTCAATATCCGATGACATTTGTGGACGAAAAAATGGTGCAGAGTACTACTTCACTCTCCTCTCGGAAAGGAAAGGGTATATTTGTTCATGTGGATATTCCTAGAGTTACACTTCATAATTAGGCATTTGGAAAAGATTCCATATTCTATGTAACTGAACGTAACCATGCTTCTTTTATAAACGTTTCAGACAAGACAGCGATGTACGCCAGAGTATTGAATTACGCGATCTTCAACCCGCCATGGACTACAGAGTACGAGTAGCATCGGGCAATCAAGTGGATCTGAGTCCTTACACACAGGCTGTGCACTTTACTACTCAACCAGAAGGTAAGAACGCTTATTCACATAAATGTATATAGTGATTATTATTGTAACACAGTGTACGACGGCCTCGGTAGTGAACGCGGCCACTACGCAGGAGGCCCGGGGTCGATCCCCCTCTCAATAAAAATATTGGTATGCATGGGGTGTTTTCACTGGTCTGTTTGTGCCTCGGAGAGCACGTTAAGCCGTTAGTTCCGGATGCCATACGAAAATCTAAGGCAGTCGTTACGGGTATTTGGAGCCCAAAACAGTCCAACAACTGGTCTAACTGCAATGCTTCGATATCACCTTTGGGTTGTGGAGGTCAGGTGGCAGACGTATCACGGAAAATGTCAAAGTTCAGCCAAATTCGCAGTTAAACTGGTAAGGCGTAGACTCCGAGGCGAAAGCTTCGGGTACGCCAGGATTAAGAAGAAGAAGAAAAGTGTAAGTAACCCCTACATCATAATACTAAAATAAAACAACAATAATACAATACAAACATAATTTTGTATGCTTTTAGTAAATTACGTTAAAATAAGAGAAAGAAATACTTTATTAAATTTGGATATCATTGAAACCCCCCAGTCCAAGACCATCAAACGACACGTATTGTGTCTGATTTTAATAACTTTAAAGGAAATTAAATCTTATGTACAGTATTTAAAGTCTTTATTACCAAGGCGTGCGTTGTGTTCACCTGCACCTGCAGTTAAGCTGATATGATAATAGAAACTTTAGACACCATGTACAAGGTTTACTTAAAATAAAGTTTGTAAAAACCTATACGATGCAGGCCGTTTGATAGGGTTGGGCCCTAAATATAAATTTTTAACTGTTTTTATACGAACAATAGTTTCTTTTTAACAGTTATTGGAAATAAAATCAATTCAACTAATGTAAGGCATATTGATGCAAAGAACGCCGTTTGATAGTATAAATATTGTACTGTACAATAGAGCGTTTATATGTCTTTTGAGATTATTTTTCATCAACAAAACCATATCACTTCCATTCCTTTATTCTTCTTATCATAGATATAATGCCAGTTATATTTATTAACAAAACTAGGCGACAATATTGCTGGTTATCCAAGACTTGTATTCATATATGTTAGTGTAAACTGAAGGAGCATTTTCTTGACCACATTGACTGACGCCAAAGCTGACAATGCCAATGACGGTGTACGATCTCCCATTTTTATACATAAGGGGCATTCCACCATCACCTTTGCAAGAATCTTTACCTTTCTCGCCTCCTGCACAAAGCTGACCCTTCCATAAATCTATATGACCAGTTTTACTGTAAAATTTCTGACATTCCTGTGAAAAAGATTAATTTTATTATTAAATTTATAATGTGTATTTGGTTTCTTCTTATGATACTAATATCATTACTATTATACAGTTGTAAAGTGGTCGTGTCTGTAATTTGGAGAAAACTATTCAAAAATACTCTATCAACGCATGAAATAGCTTTTAACTATTTTTTTGCGTTGATAGATGCCATTGAAATAGGTTTGTGAGACTGTTTTTCGAATTTAGTGTGAGGTCCTGACGTAGTCTTCGTCGCTATTTTATTTTGTAACTGCCCAGCTAGACGCAGTGTACTTCAATTTATTGAGATATAATTATTACAATTCCAAACGTTGATCCTTTACTTGAAAATTGAATAAACTTACATCTTGTTGGACAAAAGGTAAATCGACGTGCAACTTCACAGGGCTTAATCCTTCAGGCGTTGACCAGGAAGCTAGCGAAAAATTAATTGGCCCTTTTTGGACCGTAACGTCCATGGTTGGAAGACAAATCGGGCGGATGAAATCTGGCAAAAAAGAATGGTATTGGGTACAGGGGATCAATCATCCGGTGGTTGGGACTCCTTAGATAGTAATCTCCTCACAAAGAGGGCCTTCTGTAACAGGCCCGGGTCCTGTAAGCGGGGCGTGAAAAAGCATCTGATGAGGCCGTCAAGCTGAGTGCCACCATTGTTAACATGGCACGTGTATATAATGGTGGCCCTCTTTCCTGAGACTTTGCCTTCAGCTTACCATCAGGCGAGGTAAAGTCAAATTGCCGTGTCCTATATAAAAAATAGGCTCTTAATCCAACTGCTAAACGTCGTTGAGCCTCTTAGCAGTCAATCCATGGACCGATATTATTTATACTACTATATAAGTCCCCTCCGCATTAAATGTTCTTGATATTTTTATAATGAGTTAAGTACGATTTATAATTTAACCGTTTAAACGAAATGCCATGTACGATTGAATGTACATAATATAATGTATTTTTATTATATTATGTACATTCAATCGTGATTCGTGTTGTAGAGACCACCTTAGAAAATATTGATCATATTTTTTTCGCAGTTTTGACCCAGTGACTTGTAAATCTGGCCGTGCACATACATTGTGACCTACACGAATAAAAATATTTTATTTTATTTGAGAGAAATTAAAATAACAAACCTGTATATGGTGCGGTACTCTCCATTTTGATCAGAGCTATGTCATTTCTTCTTGACTTGGCATTGTAATCCGGGTGCGGTATCATCTTTTCAATCGCTATACTTACCACGCCTTGGTTGCATTCTTCACCAACACAGTCCGGACCATCGTTATCTGTATTGTATTCTCCAAGACGAATAGATGTGCTAAAGATAGAAGCGTGATAAAGCTTATATATTTTGTTAGATGTGATGTACATTCCAATTCACTTCTATTCAGTTTATCAAGAACTACCAAGCCAACCTCACCTGAGCTGAATAATGGACAATACTCTGGTGCAGGCTTTCCACCCGGTTTTACGGGTTAGGGTAACAAATTATATGGAAAGGAGAAGTTGGAGAATAAATTATGTTCTCCAAAGTCTTTTAGTGCAACCTGATTTAGAGCTCGGATGCTGGTGATTTTGGAAAAAATCATGAAATGCAATTCGAGCTCACACACTGAGGGTTCCGTATTAAACTGGATTGAGGGACAAACTATTGCATAAACTGCATATGTAGACCTTAGTGCTTGATATTAGATTCAATTTAGAACCACCGCGCATTTTTAAGAAAAAGATCTTGATAGACTGATGGATGCCGAAGTGATAATACAAGGGTTTCGTCTTTTACGCTTGAGGTACAGAACTCTAAAAATTACAGGCAAAAACAAAAGTGATATACAAGCTAGTGAAATAGTCAACTACAACTATAATTTTAAAATAGAATGGTGCTTACGGTATATACTCCTTTAATACATGTGACTCGGTGACACAATGGGCTGAAGTCAGTACATAATTTCCACTTATTAGGGTAGCACCGCAAAACGTTCGACGAACTTTTTCACGCATATACTCAATAAGTGCCAACCATGGATACTGGTCTATACCTGCTACTGAACCACCTGAGGAGTATTAGAACAATTTATTAGTTTTTTACTATAATATTTTTTAGAATAGGATATGATGACTATTGCACACATATTATTGACGTAATAAAACATAACTGGACTGCAGTGGGCTCATTGATTGATTTGATTGGATAAAACGTAAAAGGTACATGAAAGAAATGATATAAAATCACTTTTTTCGGCTTTCATCTAAAATGAAATTTTGTTTTCTATTTTAAATAAAACCTCATCAATCAAATTCATCATCATCTATCATGGTGCTCTTATATGCCTATAATATGTAACATTGATCTTCGAACAGTAAGATTATTATGTTGAAGTTTAGCCTATTACAATTTTTTTCTTGCTATGTGCTGAAGTGAATTCTTTCGCAGTTATTCTGTCCATGCGACGAGTGAGCGTACTTTTTCTATTCATAGTTGACGTGATTGAGAATGCACATCAATCGTTTATCAATCTAACTTATCGTGGTTTCAATTTTAGGAATTGTTAACGCCAACAATAATGTAATCAGTCACTTGGCATTCGAATGGATTACCGAACTTGACTTATTTGACTTTATACTGCAACTTCATAGTTGTTTGTAAAGTTGCAATATAATGACGTCACTCGTAACAGAATCAAGTTTTTACTGCATTTTTGAATTATAAACTGGTTATTTAGTTTTATTGTTCCCGTCATGACCTTAATACTAACCTACAATATGGTCTAAGTCTGAGGCGTCGACACCACAACACTGAGATTCGGGATTTGGTGGAAATGCAGATACTGCAGCTTCACACTTGTCACTATTTGCATCTGAAAATATATTTGATATGTAGGTTTAGTTATTATTTGACGTTCATACAAGTAGCAGTATGCTTTCTTTTGTAAGGTTTGTTAGGTAAGTTGTGAATGGCCTTATCATTATTACAGTCTGGTTATTTTTCCTTATGTGCAACAAAAATTATAAATGTTATCAGGTCACAACAAAACCTAAAGAAGTCCAGGCAAAGATTGGTATATTACGTTTCCAAATCTACATAATAAAATCTTTATATTGGTTCTTTTGTTAAAATTAGTTTATTACAATATAAAAATTGCAATAAGGACTACGTAAAGCGTAATTATTGATTTTGATCTCTGTTTTACGGAAACAATTGTCATTAATATATCGTCCAGAGTCTGTACGGCCAATGACCTCATATTCAAGTTCGATCGTTCTAAGACAAAGGTCATATATTGTTTTCGTTCTTACCTGTCCCATAACTAACATCACCGGTGCTTGTCAAAGTTTTTTTTCACGTAAACATTGTTCAGACAAAATTATAGACACAACAAAAATCATCATCAAAACAGGTCAAGTCATAAAAGCGAGTTTAGAGTCAAGCCACAAATTACATGTTTTTTTTTCAACTTACATAAATTTAATCATCCATGTTGTACACTACTGAGGACACACAAGTCTTGAATAATGTAAACATAGATAAATATTAATATTAACATAAAGTATATAATTATTACTTACCAATATAAAACTAAAATTTTATTGAATTGCGATGAATGAGTTAAGAATTTACCAACATGGACAAAAAAAAATAGAAACATCAGTATTATGTTTTGTTTAATTTTCCTTGTAAACAGGTCTTTGAGGAAAAAGAAACAATAAATACATACTTACTTTGTTTCGTTTTTAATCATATATTATGCATAATAATAATAATATGTTACGAACAAGTTTATCTGGTTACCTTAGTAATCAGATTACTTTAGTGACTAAATAAACGTGTAACATAAACAATGCTGGTGTACAATAAAGAGTTATCTATCTATCTATCTAATGCATAAGAAGGAAAGTATTGCCACTATTTTCTGTCCGCGGCTATGTCAGCATGAAATTCTGGACTTATTCCCGCAGCTCATGGGATAATTCTTCAATTTTTTATCCTTGCCTTTATCCTTCATCCTAGCTTCGCATCTGAAACTCTCACCTCAGAGACTGGGGTCCGCTTTAAATACTCCAGGTAGAAAAAACTGTCTACATGTTCTTCTAAAGTAGGGACAGATTATCTATCGCCTTATCAAAGTTTTGCCAGACCGGTTCATCACTTGGACGAGATAGAGTAAGAAACGTCTAAACACATTCACAATCTTTCACATTTATAATATTAGTAGGACAACAATACAGGTTTACAGAATGATACTTACTTCCGATCCACACACAGCAGCACCCCAAAAATAAGAACAATATTGTATTATAATTCATTTTAAAAATGTACTATACACTTTGCTAATCGACTTCTAAATGAAGTAAATTCAAGTAATCCTAACTTTTATACACAGCCGTCCACTAGTAATAAAATTTGTAAACCATTTTAGACCTTATAGATTCTATTGCCGTCCACTTTACTTGAAATATTGCGACCGGTTTCAAAAACCACACTTCTAATACTTCCCAACGGTCAGAAGATGTTTTTAAGACCACCATCAATTCAAGGTTCTTTTTTTAAACCTACAAAATTTATACCTACTGTTTATACTGTAGATCGAAGGCACTTGGTGGAACTTGAGGTTAAAAAAAAACTGTGGAAAAGTACAAGTGCCTTATTCAATAGACCTCTTCTTATTGTTCATCCCAGTCGCATCTGAAGCTTTCAACTTGGAGTCTGGGGTCCACTTTATTTTAAACTTAGAATATATTATACAAATTCTATAGACGCAGCAAGTGGTAACAGCAGTATGTTACTTCTGTATAAGTTGATAAATACATACAACCAATGACATGCACCCACTGACAGAACAATATTGATGTTAGCCAACTGACACAAAACGCGTTTTATGCAATGCATTTTGTTAGAAAAAGCTGTGTCTGGATAGTACAGTCAGCATCATTAAAACGTTGATAACAAAAGTACTCAAATAATCTAAATACCAAAATTTCAATTTTGTAATGGTTATTAGAATCCTCAAATAGTTGTAAGTATCCAGAGTGGTCCAACTATCTTAACAATCGGTCTACCAATGTTATCTAAGTTAGTAGAGTATTCATATTCATACACAATCACGCCGGTCGATGGTAGGTATCCAGTCAAGTATAATTTCAAAAAATCTAGTAATTGTCATTTAATCTAGATGGTAAAAGATTCGAAACATGCAATTTAAAATCTTTTTCTTTATATTCGCCATTTTGAAAATATTTAAAAGAAACAAAAACCGTAATTGCTTCATTTTAAGCAGTTCCTTACATTTATATAACTCATAGTTGTTTACTCTAATTTCATTTAAATTAATGAAGTAAACAAAAAAGCTATACTTAAATATTAGCATTACAAACTACCTAAGCAAGTCCAAAAATGCTACCTTGAGGTACCCCGTACTCCAGATGGAATGTGAATTTCAGTTGAATTACTGTAATTTGTTACAGCCTGCCTTTAGTGTATTTAAAAGGTTGCCCATCCTAAGATTAACCTAGCTTACACTGCTCAACCTTACAATGTGCTAACTTACTCGGTTCACATCTACCAGGATTTACAGTTTAATGAATAATAACTTTCACTTTCTCAGTGATTTATTTCACGCACTGACTTCTTCATTACACCAAACAATAATTGTGGTTTCTTCACAGAGACCATTAAAAATAATTGAAACTTACTATACAGATGATGTGACTTAAAGTATGCTTACGGTGTTGCGCCAGTTATCACGTAGCAGTAAGCTCGTACCTCCTGGCTAAAGAGCACCGCCACATAGGGCCTTCAGTTTATTATTTTCTTTTTGCATTATACTCAACAAGCGCTAACAATCTATACTTGCTTCTTTAGAAATGCCTGAAAATAATGGAACGTAATTTTTAGCATTTGGAGGAATGGAGATACTAATAATGGTTTCACATGTCTCTTCATAATATTAATACCAACCATTTAGGGGGCTTACGCCACAGCATCCAGAATTTCCCTTAATTTGCTTCTTCCCAACCAATTGATGGAATAAATATCAGATGTGTAAATGTTGAAAAATAGTAATTCAAAAATATAACTTGTAATTTTTATAACAGTTTTTTTGCTGTGACTTTCCTGTTTCACTTATATTGGATAAGATATTAGATGATTTTTTATTAATATGTCGATTATTTAGCTTGTTGTTTATTTTTCTTATATTATGTTAATATTGCACTATACTATGAATAAGTATATTGCAAGCATTTTGTTAAATTTGTTATAGTGTTTCTTTTATTACTTAACTAGCTGTTGCCAAAGCCTTTACTCGCATTGCACGCGACTCGTACCCATAGTAATGTCTTCAACTTCCAAACATTTTCACAAACTTTCACACTTATAATTTAGTAGGATTTATTTTTGTTTTAATGATTTCCATGTATTTTAACTAAAGTGGTTGTACGGAACAAAAACAAAACTGAAATAGGCTATGAATTGAATATTTAAACCAGCATGTATAACAATAAAATTGCTAGAATAAAACATTCGTATTTTTTTTATCATGCCGCTTCCTGCTGATGGAAATTTTGCCCTTACACTTCTAAACAATAATAAAGTATCTGCGTGCCCTGGCTTTGTGCAGTTGAAATTATAGCACGGTTTTCAAAAAGTATTGTCTCATTCAAACCTTTTCTTATGCAGCCGTTTTAAGGCTGCATAGTGTTATCCAATTTCAAAATGTCACCGGAAAATGACAATAACTTCAAATTTATAAATCGCAAAAAAAAACCTAACCTGACCTAATGGATGGATAGATAGATAGATGGAATATTTATCTCTCGTTTGGAATTGGAATTTTTAAATACATATACAAATATAAAAACATTCATTTAAAAATATAAAAAATAGAATCCTACCGGCATCGGGCACAGGGACCAAGCTACCGGTGGCTAGGGCTCCAGAGAAAGGAACCTCCTCACAATACGTGCCATGTCGAGCAGGTACATCCTTCTGCAACGGGCCTCTTAAGGTGTTGATTGAGGCTCTTAGCAATCAGCCCAACATTTCACATGTCGACAACCTCATGAGCCAGATCCAAATATTTTATTTGTTTGTCTTTTTCGGCTTTCATGAGGTTTTCGTCATCAGGAATGGTGACTCGCCGTTGGCAAGACAAGAACAACCAGAAATAATGTGTCTAAGAGATACTCCGGGGCAGTGGCATGCCCGACAGATGTCCACTGTACCGTCCTTGAGAATAAACTTCCGATAGTTGCTCGTCATAACAACTTCGTCCGTAATTGCAAAGACAAAACCCTCGATTTCTCCGAAAAGATCACCGGACTTTAGCCAAGATACGGACGCTTTTAAGTCTATATTGGGTCCATTTAAGGCCCGATAAAACGGTTCGTGTAGCTCTTTGCCCATCCATACCTCCCTGCACTCAGCAGTACTAAGTACGACAGGTTTGCGCCAGTTTTCTTTAGCCAACGCAAGAGGGGTTAAGCCGTTGTCCACTGCTACCACATCACGGTGTATATCCGTATTTGCATGTAGGAAATAATTACTTTAGGACTGGCATGACCCAACCATTGCAAGCGCGCACCTTGTTTATGCCCGCATGAAATTCTCATTTATTGCTGTTGTCCATCGCATGCGGCGCACATTACCACCAGTAGCGGGGGCCCTATTAGAGGCCGGTGGGCCTCAGGACTCTAAGCAGGCCAGTGGCCGGCCTCTACCTCGCCGGCGCGCAGGTGTTGCTCTGCTGCTCGACGCCCCAGGGATTTTGCTTGTGGTTGGCTGTGGGGCGGAGCTGAGTGGGCGTACTGTCCTTGTTTGGGATCTTGTTATCATTTTTGAGTCCTTTTCTTCATTTATTCTTATCTTCATTATCATAATTGTTTTTATTTGTTAACTTTCAGCACCATCATCAACTCCTCTTAGTGTGCAAGCGCAGCCGTCAGACAATCCAGGGGAGCTCATAGTATCGTGGTTACCACCCCCAAGAGAGAGCCACAATGGGTTATTACAGGGTTACACTGTGAAGGCCATTCCCAAAATAAGTGGAGAGTCAGGTAGTATTAATTGCTTCAAAATTTTATCGTTATCATAATTTATAAGATATAACTGCTTTTATTTGTGACTAGCTATTGTCCGCTTCTCCACCCACGTTGAATCCTGATACCGTTTCCGCACCTTGAATGTCACCTTCAATCTCACTAATTAAAAAAATACCCAAAAATATCCTCTTCATATTCGTATGCGCACATATAAATATGTAGATGTATTTATTAAATTTTAGTTCCAATCGACGCTCAATCAAAAATTGTAAAAGTGTTGGCAAGAAAAGGCAAACAAGAGACTCTACTGAGTGGATTATTGAAAAATATGAGGTGAGAATTACAGTCCTTTCCTATTTATACGTAGATCTCCAAACCCCTATAGGACTCGTCCTGTTTCTCTGATTTAGTACCACGAAGTCAATACAACTAAGGTTATGAAATCGTTGAAATGAAATCCTTTTAGGCACGTTAGGTATTTCTCGTAGAATATTTTTTGAGATGGGAAATGATCAGAATGGGGTATGATTGAATTATAATTCTCCCAATCAGAGATGTAGGTCGACCTCTGATAACAGATTGTGACAATTCACATGTATCTATATGACTGACCAAGTTTTCACTCTTAGCAGGTGATGCTTTTTACATTGTAAGCTATACCCTGAGGAAGGATTTTCGAAAATTTCAGTCATTACAAGAAAAACTTTAGGTGGCGTAGAGGAGTGTGACTGGAAAAAATATTTTATTACTATGTGCTACTTGTTGCCTTAGTACGTTTTCATTCGCTCCATTCTAAGTTATTATTAAATTACAGGTATGCAGTATCAGTTAACGCTTTTAATTCAGCTGGAAATGGCCCGTTTTCGCTA
Source organism: Eilema caniola (assembly GCA_949126895.1). Taxonomy (NCBI): domain Eukaryota; kingdom Metazoa; phylum Arthropoda; class Insecta; order Lepidoptera; family Erebidae; genus Eilema; species Eilema caniola. The sequence continues at coordinate 3,863,867 of OX421460.1, read as the reverse complement.
CAAATTTACCAAACCACAAGGGAAGGAGGTAATCATCACTTTTTTATATTATAACTGATCTTGTAACGTGATTTTGTAACAGTTACTGAAGAACGTGGACGGTGCATTTTTATTTTTATTAAAACATTTAGTGTATTCTATGTACACCCAATGTACATACCTCAAGAGAAGAACTGAGGTGGGATCGGTGGGTCATAGATATATTCTGCGTGGTATCCCCAAGGCTAACGCGGTAGATAACATTTTACCTGGTCTGCCAGTGGTACAAAGGTGGTGTGCAAATCCCCAATTACTCTTAAGCAAAAATAATGATTTGAATGATGTTGATTTTATTTCATTTCAGCACCCGAACATCCACCATCAGGGATAGAATGTCGTGGAATTTCGTCCTCATCGCTAAGGATCTCATGGCAACCGATCACTGCCCAAGGAACTTCATTGCTAGGCTACATTGTTTATCATGGCACTGAAGGTCAGTTGAACTGTCATTAATGTTTCAAATCTAAAAATGGGAACTTGAATAAATGATATTCGAAATAATAAAAAATCATTTCGGTCACAATGTGTAAGACATTGTGACTGAAATGATTTCGTTGATTTTCTTTATGATGACAAGAAATTCATTTTATAAAAAAAAACTGCGGTTGTATTTTATTTAAACAATAGTGAAAATGTGTAATGACAGCCTCCGCGGCGTAGCTGTAGTGAACGCGGCCGCTACGCAGAAGGCGCGGGTCCGATCCCCGCTCAGTGCAAATATTTGTATGCATAATATGGGTATTTACATTGGTCTGTTCGTGCTCGGAGAGCACGTTAAGCCGTCGGTCCCGGTTGTCATACAAACATCTATGGCAGTAGTTACGGGTAGTTGGAGCCCTCGAAAATCCAACAACTGGTTTAGCTGCAAAGCTTCGCATGCGACTGGGATTAAAGTTAGGATGAAGAAGAAGAAGAATAGTGAAAATGTGTGAGGTTATTGTTTTCCACCGGTATCCGTTCTTAAAAGTCATACGAAACCTAAGTTGAACCAGAAAGAAAGTATCTTCAACTTTAGCGTCTATTTATTAGAAAATAATGACACAATAGATGTTAAAAATCCAGTTCAATAAAATTTTAGCAGCTTTCAATTTTGTTTTTTTTTTCAGATGGACCCTGGCTAAATACTAGCTCACCACATACAGAACTATATCTACAATCTCTTCAGAAATATACTAACTATACCGTGAAAGTTGCAGGATTTTCAAACTATGGGCCGGGACCTTTTTCCTACCCTATAATTTGTACCACATTGCAAGACGGTATGATTTTGTCTTTTCGTCTTTATATATCAGTATTGAACTTAAAGTGAAGGCATTTCTTTTATTGCGATAAGTTATTCTACCGTTTTCGGCAGGGGACGAGCTTATAGTACGCAACATTATTAGGAAGTTATAACCATAAATATGATTATCATTAATTTTGTATCATTTTATTAAAAGGCGCGTATAAGGCGTATTCTCTTGTCAAATATTCAAAGGATTTTCATTGATTTCATATAAGCTTTGCATATTCATATTGTCGAGAATAATGCAGAATATCAAGTGACACCAAATAGATTATCTCAGTTCACTGCTAGTCATAATCATCCACTTAATCACGGCACAACACCAGAATTTCTAGCTTCCTCATACACTTCATTAACTCTCTAAGTCTGCAGGTTTTAATGTATTACTTGAAATTGTTTTCAGTACCTGGACCACCGGCAGTAATTAAAGTTTTGGTATCTTCCTCTACGTCTCTAATTGTTAGTTGGAAGAAACCAAAGCAGCCCAATGGACATATAACGCATTATACTGTTTACGTGAAACCAATGTCGAGGTAAGTTTCTCGGTGATAAAATGGACATTTTTCTTTTTACTATATAGAAGTTCATAATAATAGAATTCTCCTTCTTCTTTCGTATCGATGGCATGTAAGATTTTTTCTGCCCAATATGCCGCTAGCTTAATTGCTTTCTGTCTGTCGGAGGAGGAACTCAAACATAATTATGCATGCAACACACATTAACATTAACGTTAGCAACTAGTTCTTAAGTTGTATATACCTTTCAAAAAATTACAGACCGTATTTATATGCTTACTTTTTCAGCACAGTATCCCCGCAAACTTACCGCGTAGAATCTACTCAGGAGGCTCCACAACGTCACCTTACATTTCCAGTAACAGGCTTGTTTGCTGGTAGGCAGTACGAAGTATTTGTCAGGGCCCACACTGCGGTCGGTGAAGGAACGCCAAGCACCAGAGTGCATACAGATTTAAGTTCTAAAGGTATGCACCTTTTAATGGGTTTAATGCTATGTGAATTCATATCATAGATGGAATTGTGTTCCAACTCAAGTTTACACACGAAATGTAGAAAAACTTTCATTATGCGTATTGCTAGAGAATGTGTCTGTTTTTTCGGAAATACATGAGGACTTCCATTTTTGTTATCGTGACACGTGACAGGGACTATTTACTTCATGCTGGTTTGAGTACACTCGAGAGCAATGAATCCGGGTCACTCAAAGAATCCAAAAAATCTCGGAAAGTAAGAATGCTAGGTTAATGCAATAAATTGTATTTAATAGACAATTTAATACTCCTTAAATGAAAGTATTAAAACTTCTTAGTTATTGTAAAGTTATATCATAAAAAAATCAAATTTGAAAAGGGAACACTGTCGAAGATGGAACTACGAAATTACAGGATTTGTTTTTGCTTTTGTTTGTAATCTGTCATTTATGTTGGTACATAAACCAGGTTGATAGTGCTCAATATTCATTATTCAAGCTGAAATCATGTCGCTTACACTTGAAGAATGCACCAGAATACTTACATTGGTGGAAACCGGCCGGAGTCAGCGCGATACAGCCAGGACTGTCGGTGTGTCGCTGTCAACAGTACAAAGAGTTCTCCGACGTTACGAAGAAACTGGTTCTAACCTACGCAGACCAGGAACGGGCAGAACTAGGTGTACCACAGCACGAGAAGACCGATACTTGGTGAACACCATGCTTCGAAATCGCTTTCTCACAGGAACTGAACTCACAAATCAGTTTCGACGCCTCGGAGGAAGTAACCCAAGTGCATGGACAGTAAGACGTCGGTTTGCTGAATCTAACTTAAAACCCCTTAGACCTGCAAACGGCCCTAAACTGGAGCGTGGCCATCGTATTTCAAGACTAAGATATGCCCAGAACCACGTAAATTTTAGTATTGAAGATTGGTCGAAAGTTATGTTCTCCGACGAATCAAAATTTATGCTCTACAAGCACGATGGAAGACACAGAGTGTATAGAAGACCAGGGGAAAGATTCAAGCAAGCATGCATCGAAGAAAAAGTAGCCTACGGTGGTGGGTCTGTACTTGTGTGGGCCGGAATTTCCTCTGAAAGTCGCACAGAGCTGGTGATCATAGAAAACGGCTCTTTAACTAGCGTAAGATATGTGGAAGAAATCCTCAACGAACACGTTGGTCCATTTATGGTCAATTTGGGTGAGGATGCTATATTTATGCATGACAATGCCCGACCTCATACAGGTAGGATTGTGAATGACTACCTTCAAGAGATGAACATTACTTGTATGGAGTGGCCAGTGCGCAGCCCGGATATCAACCCGATCGAGCATGCTTGGGACGAGCTAGGGAGATGCGTAAAACAACGAAACCCTCCCCCAATCACGCTTCCTGAGCTCAAAATTGCTCTCACAGAGGAATGGGAGAATATTCCCCAAAATCGTATAAGGAACTTGGTGTACAGCATGCCAAACCGCGTAAACGCAGTAATAGAAGCACGAGGAGGTAATACGAAGTATTGAAATTCAAGAAAATCGTCATAAAGTTCAAAAATTTCATGTTTCTTATTTTTGTTTTAAGGAGAGATCAGCAGTTTTTTTTCTTTATGTAATTTTGTGTAAATAAAATGTATGGTGACTCATATTTTTTTAACTTTCATTTAAGGAGTATTAAATTGTCTATTAAATACAATTTATTGAATTAACCTAGCATTCTTACTTTCCGAGATTTTTTGGATTCTTTGAGTGACCCGGATTCATTGCTCTCGAGTGTATAATAACAGGTTTCATAATACAGAATTTACAAGTGTCTTACGATAAAATATTTATGTTTTCACGCATATGGAATCACAGAAAGCAACTAGGTACTACTAATAACACTTACTATTGCTTCAATATTACTCCTTAGAATAACACTCCAGTTTGATCACTTTCCAATTTACAGTAATACCTCACCTGCCTGTATCAATATTCTCACTAATCCTTTCAATACGTTTCTCTTTTCCAGTGGTAGCTGGCGTGGCTTCACTTGGTGGTCCAATGTCTGTGGGAGTAGGAAGTTCTCTCCTCCTAGTGTGCCAGTGTGTGGGAGTACCGCCTCCTCGCACCGTGTGGTATCATAAACACAATATCATCACGCATCACCCTAGGTTCACCAGAAACCACGACGATAGTTTGCTGATCAATAGTAAGTTATTACCTACTATTTAGATTCTACATAATCGACAAGTAACAGGTACAGTATAAATTTCTTCAAAGATATCGGACGTATAGAAGGGCTTATTAGAAAATTGGCTAATTGAAATGGAGATGGGGCTAGGACCTTGATATTCTCGCAAAATATATAAAATGCAACGTATCCAGTGAGAAAGTACATTTTGCCAGAATGGAGCCGAAATACCGTATTTCCCGTACGATACTTCCATACTGTTTTATAGTAATTTAAAACAATTCAATTGATTTATATACCGTCTAAAACATTTCTTCTAAAAACTCAAGCACACTCAATGAGTTATTGAATGCCTTTTTCAGATATAGATCAATCCCTGAGTGGAAACTATACGTGTCTGGCAAAGAACTTGTATGGTTCTGACTCCGTGTCATACTCAGTGATAGTACTGCCAACGCCAGAGGCACCGAACTTTCGCGTGACGTCACACAAGAATGCTATACACCTACAGTGGGATCCACCCACGAAACAAAGCGGGAAGGCACAGAAGATCAGTAAGTACCTATTTTTTGAAATAATTTTGCTCGTAGTTGAATGGCTCGCGTTCCATTCATTTTGGGCCATTCAGACCAGGTAACCTTTTTGTTTACATCTCAATAACTCGTGGCTCGTTCTATTTGAGTCATTCAGATCCAACAAAGGTGCCAGCTGTGGGGGTTGTATTAATACATTTTATAATTCACTAGCTAGTCCTCTCCGACTTCGGCCGTGATATACTTCGAGACTCCATTGTGCTCTAGGGTAGAAATTTCTTTATCAACCTGTTTCTTCTCGATATTATTATGTACCATCTTTAATACAAATCGATATTACGATAGTAATAAACTAATATATTTGATATTCTTGTGTGTTCCCGAATGCACATTTTAACAGATATAACTTTGCTTATACCTAATGTCATATTTCAGGTTATAACCTAACTTGGAAAGAAGCGAATGGCAGTTGGCAAGAAGCATGGTCTAGCAGAGGGACGTCATTACAAGGCATCCATGAGTACACTCTCCAAGGTCTGAAGTGTGGAACTAAGTACTCCATACGGATGACTGCATCCAACAGTGTGGGGTCTTCACCGCCTACTTATGAAGATGCCATGACTTTAGGTGGAGGTGAGTAAAAATCATACTGGTCCGAAAAAATCCAGAACGGGACGAATGGGTAAAATGCATATTTTTCTGTTGCAGCTCCCATATCTCCTACAACTAATGAATGGCTATGGAGTAACGCCACGTACATCTACATCCAACTCAGTGGCTGGGATGACAACGGCTGCGAAATCATGAGGTTCGACGTCGATTACAAAGAGTATGGCAGTAACGTGTGGAAGAAAGCTGAGAACAAATCAGTAAGTATTTTCACTATACCTACAAAAGTGGATGTTAGGAGGAGAAATGCAGGCTGAATGTTAAAAAGGTGATAAGAGAATTCTATGATATGGTAGAAGAAATAGTGACTAGATAGAAAAAGATGGGCTTAGATGGTTTGAAAATGTAGAAAGAATGGACGAAAGAAAATTGACGAAAAGAACAAGTATTCAGAAGAAGAAGAAAATATACTTGTAATTGGAGATAAAAATAAAAACATTTTCTTCATATCAAGTATAAATTTACTTAACAGAAGGAATATTGTGGCAAGTTTGAATTCAACCCGCACATTCATTCGGTTTTATTTGTATATTTCAGCCACTAATGGAACAAACCTGGAATCATTACATTGCTCCCTCCATTCCGAACCAACCCAACTCTTATGCGATAGCAGACCTAACACCAGCACAATGGTACCATATACGAGTAGTTGCCGAGAACGCAGCAGGAATCTCTACGGCATTGTTTAGTTATGCGACTACTACTATACAAGGAGGTACTGTTATTTTGTGGTCATTTTTTAATTGTATTGCTACTGCAAGCGATGACGTCGAAACACGTGGTTAACACCTGAGTTAATTAAATTAACAATAGTTATCCGTGTCCTATATTTTATCTGATAATGATAGCCTCAAATAATGTATAAGAGCATACTTGAAATTTGTTTTTCAGAAGCAATTGAACCACCAACAGAATTTATGGACTTGAACATGTTGGTAATCATCTGCAGTTCAGTTCTATTGATGATCTGTTCTTTGGCCTGTGTATATATTTTAGTCAGGAGACACAAGTAAGTAATATGTAGCAAGGATTGTAATATTTTTTATTCTATTAAGTTTTGCTTTGCCTTACGGGATGAAAACTTTAGGATAGCAAAGGAAACAATTAGTGCATTTTTCATATGAAACTAACTCTGGATTATTTGGTAATTTGGGTTTTTTAGATCTACTGTAGGTGCTAAAACTATCTGTTTAAACAGTAGCGAATGCAGCTGCTGTGCGTGCAAAATTTCATTTAGTTTTTTTTTCTGTTTCTACATTCTATGTAGCAACACGAAGTTGAAGTAGAATGTATTTGTTTAATTTCATGAATTATATCAAACGCTTGTTATATTTTGTAAATTACTTTTCCTTGTTTCAGCCGTCAACATCTAACAGAATATAGGAACTCCTTGACAACAGAGTGCAAATCAGAACGAAGTAACGTTACAATAAATACGCATCAAAGTGTACCTCCAGATAACTTGAACAACAGAGTTTATAGCACTCCTGTTCATCTCACTGCTGAAAACAAACATGGTGAGTTTGCTAAGTACAGAACCGGTATATACCCAAGCCAATCTCACCTGTAAACTAGTACAGTATACACCAGCTGATTATAAGATGATGAGATGAAGGAACTAGTACACGACGGTATTTCTGTCCGACTGGAGAAGTACCTGCGCCCTACAGAATTCCGCGGCCATAATAACTTCGTGTTATATTCCCGGCTGGAAGTAGGGTAGCCAGAGCTCACTGGAGAGGTTTTGTGCTGTCAGTGGGAAGGCCAAAGGCCATTCCTGCTTTGTCTTCTATATACACTGACGGTGAATCGGTGAACCGTGTGTTTGTCAGCCACCTCAGTGGTACATAAAAAAAGGCTCTGGCATCGGCTTGCCCCTGGAAGTTGGGTGGCAGACAAATTTTGCGATTGCAAAAAATATACCAATTAATAAAAAATAAACAATTTACACCCATTCCATTTACGGTTGTATAAAACCTTGTCCGTACTGTGATGATGAAAGAACTACTAATTTATATTCTGATAATAGATACCCAAGTTAGTTTATCAGGTGTTCATGGTGAGTTGACTATGGGGTATTAAGTATCAAATATAGACATGTTTTAGTAATCTACAGTCAAGGGATAGTAAAAGGAAACTGTCTACGCACGGAGGCTTTTAATTTGTCGTCTGTTTGCTCTCTTTGCGAGTGTTATGTATGAGTAATTTATTTATTTTTATCTTAATAACATTATTATGGCCGTCAATTTGTTAATTAGATTCGTCCTAGAAATTACGTAGTTTGATTTCGTAATTTGATGGCACAAATATGTCATAAATTGCACGATTGCGAAAAACCCTCCATAGTAATCCATCTCGGTTGGATTGCGTTCAGGGGTCAGCAAGTGCATAGCCGGGGTAGGGGGGATTGTGGTCGCAGCTCTAGTGGGACGAGTGGGTGTCAGGCAGTGCACAGACGACAATCCTCTTTTGATGAGGCCGTCAAGCTGAGTGTCACCTTTGTTACCATGGTACGTGTATGTAATGGTGACCCTCATTTCTGAGACTTTGCCTTCAGGTTACCATCAGGCGAGGTGAAGTCAAAGACGTGTCCTATAAATATATAAAAAAAATGTGTTACATTAATAATGTTAAAATTTCTCTAATTTCAGAGTTGTACGAGATAAGTCCATACGCCCAGTTTGCTTTAGGATTTCGCACATTTGGTCATGCGGATAACAAAGAAATGCCTGCTAGGGTCCATCTGCCGGGTAATAGTAAAATTAGATATGACAGTGGTAAGTCCTAATGTTGTAGATTAGCCGCGTGATAAGAAATTATCCATGTGACAATGTGGACTTGGCTGTTATGTTTGAAAGGGTGCAATTGTGTATATAGGATTCGCCGTAGAGGCAACCTTATCCCACTGCGTCACCAATGCAGTCAAAAGTTTTTATGAAGTTCAACTAAACTATACATCACACTAGTAGTAAAAGTTTAATAGAATTAGTTAATTTTCGCCTAAAGAAATGCCGCAGTGCAGTTAATTGCGCCGTTTCTTCTCCAGCAGCGCCTTGAAAGCGGTGGTAAACTTAGGTTAAGTAGGATTTATTATTGACGTCAATATGACACAACTGTGTTGTTCTAGATTGAATTAAAATCATTGACTTTGACTTTTCATCAAGAATCTTGTATCTTGACGATGTTGTAACTTTTACAGCTCATAACAATTTTGAGAGCTGTTATTTTATTGAGTTATCATTCTTGTATGAACCTTATTTATTTAATATCAACATCTTATAACGAGCTATAACTTTTGTTGTTACAGAAACCAGCTTCCAAATGCGTACAGATTCAGAGGACAGCGACTGCGTGTCCCGAACAACTACATTGAAAAGTGTTCCAAGAAGTAAGTTTTGTCTTGGCAATATCAAATAGCTGATTTTAGGGCGTTACCTTTGCCTTTGGATGCTTCTAACACAAAATATATTACCGAAGCAGATGTAATAAAATAAATTATTAAAAATAAAAAACCCGACTGCTGCTGAAAAGCACCAAGCTTTATAGCAGGCAGATTTGCAAATGGGTACCGCCTGTTACACGGCTGTAAGTTTAATAGGTAACATTATATACATGTCGCAGCCAATTAGCTTAATCAGCCGTTCCATTAACTGCCTGGGCTGTTAAACGGCACCATTTTACAATTAACGGCCTGAATGGTACAATATTCAATAACCGGGCTGGCTAATGCTTAGGCCATTCGTAAGATGGGGTACCACCCCGAAATAAGACAGAAAATTATATTTACACATACTCGCGACTGAAAATCCCCAAGGAAATATACAGAGGTGTCCGACTTAAACAGGTTAGGTTAGAAGGCTAATGCGGGAGCGAATTAGTCTTCGTGGTTATTCTTATTCGCATTTTGGGTCAGATCACTTCTGTCTAGAAAAGGGGAAAGAACCTGCGCAGTTTTTGATAAGCCATTTGTAGCGGTAGCTTTTGTTATTTAAAACTTAACTTATTATTAATTACATTTTATTTTAGTTATAGTGTATGTTAGTTATGTAATTATATTTTACTTTTAGTATACTTGTTGTTAAATATAATGTATTTCATAAATTCACTTATTATTCCAGTTTTTTTTGTTATTTTCAGAGGCCTGCAGAGTTCCACATCATAGATAGCTAAGAAATCGACGAATGCACTAATTAAAGTTTTGAAATGGTTGTGTTCATATCAACTAAATCTCAATTTTATAATAGGAGCATAAATTATTCTACATGTGAAACTTTGAATAGTTATACTAGTCAATGTATACTTTAAATGTTTTTGATCTCAATATGATACAGATATATAAATGTTCAATAAATAAACAATAAAACAATAATATATGTGTGAATGGCTTAAATGTTTTTGATCTCAATAGGATACAGTTAAATAACATATAACAATATTATTATTAATGTTCTAGAATTACAATTATTATGGATTTTTAAGAGAATCCTTTGTATATTTATGTGTATAATTTACAAAAACCCGTTTGTAAATTTTCGTGCAATTAACAACTATCGTCAGAAAATCATCAAAAAAAAAACAGGAATTTAGATGTACCTATTTCGGAACAGTGTAACAATTTTACAAAGTAGTTGTTTAGAAAACCCTTGTATTCACAAACATGTTAGTCTCACAGTACCTATGAAAATATATAAAGATTTTACCTCACAATTTCAGCTGCATTGGACTTTGATTCTTTTATTTTAAATTTATATTCGAACTACTTACATCAAATATATTTTTTACTGTTTTTTCAAACTCAATTTCCATTTGTTCATTATCATTTGCTTCTTTGCTATGCTTTCTACACTCCCGTACCTACAACAGTCACTACAAGCTTTTCTTCTAAACCACACCTGTAATAATTAGCTCTTCTATAATAATTATATGTTCTTCGATTTTTATGCTTTCGTTAATGAATTTTGTATTATTTTATATTGTTGCCCTGTTTCGTAAACTTCATAAATTATTTACATATTATTCGTCTATAACTCGCAAAATCGTGCGACGTATGTATTGTAAATATTTAATCTGTAATAACATAACTGTTTTTCAATGTCATAAGTAGATAAATTAATGATATTCACTTTCATAGTAAACAAACAAATCATTGTATTTGGTATGCTTCGTTAATGATTTATAGAATAATAATTTATGGAAAGCGGATAAATCAAACGAACGTTTCCATAGTAGCAGATAAAGAATAAATTCATCTATATTCTTCAAATAGCTAAAATTTATTATTTATAAATATGAACATTAATCTACTTAAGAGAACGGGGACGATCATGGTATAGGTACTTACATACCTTTGATTGCCTGACGTTTTGACCAGGTTACACAGGCCGTGGTCACAGGCTGAAATAGGTATCTCATGGAACGCAAGAGTTTAAAAGTTAGATTAATCTACTTATTTCGCTAATGACGAACATATCAATAGTTAAACAGATACTTAAATCATTTTGCATAACCAAAAACAATGATTTTGAACATAGATAATAAAGCATCAACAAACTTATATCAGTCTCATAATGCGATCGATGTTTAATAACTGTTATATTTGCCGAGTTTTGTATTATGTTTTGAAAAGTTACCTTATTAAAAAAAGCGTCACGATAATGTATGTTAATTTTAGTGTATCAGGAGAAAAAAAACCTTTTTATTCACAAGAAAAATATATCATTCACTAAACTATATACTATATATATACTCATGTTATTTTGATAACAATGTCTGAAACTAATAAAACAAGAATAAATTAGAAATGAAAGAAAAAATAATTATCTTCAAAAAGACTGATTGTTTATTTTGTAATAATTATGTAAACCCTCGATATACTATAGAAATAAAATTTCGAAAATATTAAATGTTAGCAAGTAATGCAATATTCGTTTTATTTTTACCAACTCATCTTAACACCACTGTGAAAATCTACTAACAGCCCCCAAGACAAGTGGCAGAATGGTTAGTAGAATAAATTATTGTATGGAATTCACATAAATTGTAACATTTATGACAGTCATAAATGTAAAATACACGACGGTATTTCCGTTCAGTTGTGCAGTCCGACTGGGGAAGTACCTCCGGCCCAGAATACCGCGGCCATAATAACCTCGTGTTGTGTTCCCGGCGGTGTGTAGGGTAGCCAGAGCCCACTGGAGAGCTTTAGTACTGTCAGTGGGAAGACCAAAGGCTTTTCCTGCTTTATCTTCTACACTGACGGCACAGAAACTATCTGTTCTAACAAGGTCGGCAGCGCGAGTGTGGCGCCCCTGGTGTTGCACACGTCCATAGGCCTCGGGGACCACTTTCCATCAGGTGGGCTGTGTGCCTGTCTGCCACCTAAGTAGTATAAAAAAAAATCTTAAACATGCATTATTTCAATCCTATACATTAACAATCGCGTCTTTACTGCTCATTCTACTCACGTGATATGTTTTATGAACCCGTTTATTAGAAGTAGAACCAACCAAGTGGAACTCTGCCCGAGTCTCTATTTCCGGCAATTTTCGAGACTCCGAGTGAATGGGCTCCGTCTAGGCCCATGTGTTTCATTATAGACCACGTCACATTAACAGATCATAAAGAGGTAGAAAGTGAACCTATGGGTGATATAGGTACAAATGGCAAAAGCGATGGATTTGCAACATTCAGAAATTGGATATTTTCCTGTAGATAAAAGTAAATGATTTGACAATGAAATATTATGACGTCATATTAAATTATTTCATACAAATTTCCTTATAACTTCCCTTTTTTTTAATGAGGTATACATTATGTTATAGGTACAGAACTTGAAATATAAATGATAGTAATTATTTAACTTTATATTAAATTACTAATGGGATTAGTGCTGTAAAGGTTGCCCCTGTTCTGATTTTGTCGGTTTTATTTATTTTCAATCATCTACACAACCTATAATAGTAAATGATTTGACCTTTAAATAATATTATGACGTCACTATAATTTATTTCATACCAGCTTCTTTATAACTTACCGTTTTGACGTTTAGTAAAAAGTAACTAATTTGACTAGTCAGTCAAATACTCAATCGCCTTACAATTGCAGATTCAAATCCACCCTATCTTTGATGTGAACCTACTCAGGGAGTAATCTATTGAGTTGACATATTAGCGAACAGCGCCATCTATGCATTTAAAACTCAAAAAGTTTGGATTGTGGTATCAACCATCTCTGAAAGTGAGTTGTATATCGTATGATATACAACTCACTTTCAGAGATGGTTCCTAGCATGGAACAGAGCTTAGCTATTTTCTTCAATCGGTAGATGATGCTGCAATCGGGTAATATGATTTTTTTACGATTGTATTCTTGGACAAAACAGGAACTCAGGCCCCTAGTATATTATTAAAATATTAGGGTATACTACTTATACAAGGTGTATTTTTGAAACGGGTCATTATGGGCAGGTACAACAACCGGTATAGTCACATCAAAATGTTCTTACTAGTGTATTCCTAAATTTTTAAGAAATTCTCAACTCCTAAACCGAAAATCAAAGCCAGCGACAGAGCCTCGTTCGAGCAGGGTGAGACCTGATGGGATCACACCCCTTTACTACCTCCAAAGACTTCTTAAACGAATAAATTTCATGTCTAACATCGTAAAAAAAAGTGCTGTCTCATAATGTTTGAGTATCTAATAAAAGTCTATTAAAGCAACAAAAGGTTAGAAAAGTTTCGACGAACAAGTTTTAGTAGATACCGCTTCGAACAACCATTTACTTGGGATGTGCAGTGAACCAAAAAATTGGCGCATCTCTCTAGGGGCGAAAGTAGTTAGACCTTTTAATAGTTACGGCGTTGGAGGGCCACCACGTACATTACCTATTAGAGTTGGTTTTGGATGGTCATCGTGCACTTATTTTTACAAGATTTTATATATGTTGTTATGTCATGTCAGTATGGGTCAAATGTTGATATTAAATTTATTACAATTTTACAGTGAACTAGATTGAGTAATCTTTAATTTTGCATACACAGTATTGTATGACAATATATCAGTACGAACATCTTAACGTGCTTCCCAGTTGCATGCAAGGCATTCAAACAATAATAGCCTCCAACTGTGATAGTTAATTGACCGTATGATATAAGTTTGGAAAAAAAAGCGTTTGCCAGTAACTGTTCGTTACTAGCAAACGCTTTTTTTAGCTTGCGATAAGTGGTTACTATGAAAGCTTGCAGCATCAGATGTTACTTATTAAGGAAAAGGAAAAATAATCATCGCTACGATGATTATTAAGACACGGCGGTATATCCGTCCAACTGAGCAGTCTGACTAGGGAAGTACCTCCGCCCTACAGAATACCGCGGCGATAATAACCTCGTGTTGTGTTCCCGGCGGTGAATAGGGTAGCCAGAGCTCACCGGAGAGGTTTTGTGCTGTCAGTGGGAAGACCAAAGGCTATTCCTGCTTTGTCTTCTATGCTGATGACACAGAAACTCTCTGTGTTTACAGGGTCGGCAGCACGAGTGTGACTTCCCTGGTGTTGCATACGTCCATAGGCCACGGTAACCACTTACCATCAGGTGGGCCGTGTGTTTGTCTACCACCTCAGTTGTATAAAAAATTAACGAAAAAGGGTAAAAATGGTGAAGTGTAGAATGAAAAAAACCTATACATTACCCTCTAAGCCCTTTCATAACTCAGCGGAGGTCAGTGAGTGAACGAACTAACTTCGATATTTTTCCTACAAGCCTAAAGCAGTTGCTGGTATCTGCAGTTAGGATACCCGGTTGCCTAATTTTCAGGGCTACAGATGTTCGTATCACGTATTAATACCTGTTTATCCACCAAGTAGATGAGGTCATACGATTCATACGATTTCATAAAAATATTTTGAGCCTATGTACGGCACAAGTAGTATAGAGACAAAAAACATACAAATCTTTCTGTTTGTTTCTTCTATGACCTTGAGAGATGTATTGGCACGTTTACAAAACGTATCTTTGTCATTGCAAATTAGGCCATCGATTCAAGCGAGGGATCCAATTTTACGGACTGTTTCCTTCGGTCTCCTGAGACGAAAGTCTTGCTTCATTTCTGCATGTTTCAATAAAAACTTCCTGTCTGCTATTACGGATGATTGTACTCGTAGAATAGAATAATTTAGAGTCATTGATACGAAATAAATGTAGGAGTTTCTTTTGACTATCATTTTTTTATGCTAACCTATTTAGCATAAAAAAAATGATAGTCAAAAGAATTAAAAAAAGTTAAACCTCATTATAGTCTATCCAAACCTTCGGCATAATAGGCTTTTCTTAGATACACGTAAGGATAGGAGGGTGACTCATCACACCACAACTTATTTGTGAAGATAAAACGTAATGCATGCGAAATAATACTTGATTTTTGTTGAGATTAGTATTATAGTTCTAAATCAAAGTACAAAAACACATTTCAATTAGTTTATGCGCATACATCTATGCTTATTTAGAGATAAATATTTTTACGGTAATCGAGACACATAAGCAAAGAACATAAAACACTGACAATTTAAACTTTTTTGTATTTTATCGTTGGACACATTGATTACATCCATTCTTACCTAGTAACACATTACTTCGAAATTGAACCAACAAGACGTCGTCTTTATCACTGGTGTCGTTATATTCAATAACTTCATCTCGCTGTGAATTCACAGGCCTTTCTACAGTACACTCTCATCATAAGTATCTTTTCCATCAAAATTTGCCTCTATTCTTTCAATTAACCCGTAGATAAAAATACATACATAAAAGGATAGTGGGGTGGGTGGTCAAACCCAGTACGGCTTATACATATACCAAAATCCATGACCCTCCGCAAATCAGTTCTAAATGATGCTGATTACGAATGCGTATGCGTGGTTATGAAAATATAGAAAAGTAAAACTACAGTCAATTAACATATATAAAAAGTTATCGCATCTTTTATGGACGCGTGGAGTGATGAGTCACATGAGCCCTATCCTTCCGAAGATAAAATGAACAATTTTTAAACAAATCTGAAGCGAATTGACAACAAAAAGGTAAATTGTTAGAAGTTATGATAAGTAAGTTACCTACTTAATTTTTGAGTCCTAACAAGACTGAAGTTGACTAACTTTAGTCCAAAATATTTATGCGCAGTAAATAATCTCACCGAAGGCGACATACATTCAATAAGTAAAAAAAAAGTTGCTGCTCTGAAAAGTGATTTTCCACCAGATTTTATAGTATTTCAAGTTTTTGAAAAAAAAATGGTTTACAGTCCCTACATATTTTTATGCTCTATTTTTTAAAACAAACTTCGACATTATTCACACCTTTAAAGTCAAACCGTTTCTAAACGAAATATCCAATGTTACAGGAGAGTCAATTTAAGAAAATATATTTATTAGTCATAGAATATATTATACTGTTATTTTGTGATTATTTGGTATTTATTTTAGAATATACATTTTGTAGTAACACTTTACCATTTATTATTTTTTGATAGCGATTGATATTAGTAAACTATTTCTATTTAAATAATGTGACTAAACAAAATGTAACCAATAATTTGATGGAAATTTTAATTTATTTGTACTTACACTTAATGGTAAATATTGCATTTTATAAGCGTTTATAACAAATAAAAACATACCCTCTTTATTGGTTAACTGTATTAAATGTTTTAAAAGTCCGTTTAGTAACGGTATTTAAAGGTGCGATTTGATAATGGCGTCTTAGTGTAAAACAATTAGTAAGCAATTTGGAGCATTTTAGAGCCATGTTTGACGCTAATTTCTATTGAGACATTATGAATCGTTTTTATGTCTTTAAACGTCCCTAGACGACTTAGCCTACTTTCTAAATATTATGTTTATTTGTTGCAATTTGTTGTATAAATTGATTATAATTGTATTCAAAAATGTTAAAAACGACTGCTTGTTGATCTTGATGATCTTGATGATGCTGGCACATCGGACAAATGTTGATCGGTGCAGTTAAAAAATTACAAAAAGAAAGACGTACACACAAACCGGGTTAAAATATGATTCTAAACTATCTAGATACTCGAATAAGAGTACACTTAAGATCTTACGATATTGCATGAAAACAAATTCAACTAATTTAAAAGTAACAAAAGAATTTCATAAATAAAGATAGCTAGGTTAAAAGATATCAACAATAGACTTAAGAAAATACGTGGAACAGTGGATAGCGATATTTAATAAATTTCCAGGAAAATATTTTTATTAGCTCTTCGAAGCACATAATAAAATTCTAAACTGAAAAGCCCTTAATATTTTTCCTTGAAAACTGAGTGTTACCTCGTGTAGAAAACATTTTTGCATTATTTGAATAAATTATTTTTTTATTTAGAAATATAGACTCGAAATCGAAACTATATCATTTACCTGGCCTGATAGTAAATTTTAATCATCTCACTAAGGCTACGGTTACATAGAAGCGAAGACAAATCAAATGGCAAAAAGACGTGAGAAATCAAATAGTTAAATTTAGGTGACCTTAGTACTAGGTACCTATATCTGATTTTACAAGCCTCTAACATGAGGCATTGATTTCATGAAGTGTGTGATGACACACTTCATGAAATCATTGCTTATTATTCTCTCTATACCTAATGTTACACTCAATAATACACCTACCCAGTCTTTCTCTGCACTACCTTTGGTTGACTGGTAGAGAATGCATGTGGCATTAAGTCCGCCTATGTACATGTGCATGAAGTTTTATAAATTAATAAAAAAATGCAATCAATTTGATCGACTGCGGTGGGCTACTTAATTGTTCGATCATTTCTAACACATCCCTTTTCATTTCACTTATCTGTTGTGGCCGTAATGAAGCAGAGCGTTAGTGGAATGACTTCAACAGCTACAGTGGAAAATAAACACTTTCCTTGTAAATACCCAGTAAGCCCCGCAACTCTTTTATTAGGTGTAGGAGGTTTTGCTCAACGTATAAACAACACCTACACTACCAATTTTGTATTCAATGTTTTGTAGGTGGACATACTTTGATAAAAATAATGTTCGTAGGTGTGTTGTTATTTTAATAATACACTAGGGGCCTGAGTACCGGTTTTGTTTAGGAATACAATCGTAAAAAAATCCTATAACCCGATTGCAGCATCATCTACCGATTGAAAAAAAATAGCTAAGCTCTGTTCCATGCTAGGAACCATCTCTGAAGTGAGTTGTATATCGTATCATAATCCAAACTTTTACAGAATACCAGGGCCATAAAGGAGAGTTTTGTGCTGTCAGTGAGAAGACCAAAGGCTATTCCCGCTTTGTCTTCTTGTATTCTTCTTAATGAGGGCAAAAAAACGCTCTGTGTTTATAGGGTCGGCAGCCACAGTGTGACTCCTCTGGTGTGGCACACGTCCATAAGCCACGGTAACCACTTTTCATCTGGTGGGCCGTGCGTTTGTCTGCCACCTCAGTAGTATGAATAAAAGTTGTGTATTTATAATACGTCGTCAGTACAATAATATTCTGTAAACTATTGTGCAAATATACTGATTGTTCTCTAAACAAGTAACACTTTCTTTTGAATCTTGATAACTTGGGAACTCCGATAATATAAAGTTGAACTCAATTATTGTGCTCTCTTAAGCCACTGATCGACGGGCGAGTAAAGACCGCGGTTTTATGGCTCGTCGGTAAAGCTCGCCGGTGTATCATTGCAAAACCGTGTGTCGTATTAAATGTATATGTGACAAAGCTTGCCTTTTTTCAATCCAATTTCTAACCCACACTTTAGGGCGTTTTCTTTTATTTCTTAATTTCGTAATATCCTATGGCGAGATAACACAAGGCTTCAGACTCGGAACAAGACATGTTTGCGACTGTTTTGCGCGCTAGTCGATCAGCACCAACGAGCCGTGAGCCAGGCTCGTCGTTATTTAAAACCGCGGTCTTTACTCGCCCGTCGATCAGTGGCTTAACCCACACTTTAGGGCGTTTTCTTTTTTATCTTAATTTCGTAATATCCTATGGCGAGATAACACAAGGCTTCAGACTCGGAACAAGACATGTTTGCGACTGTTTTGCTCGCTAGTCGATCAGCACCAACGAGCTGCGAGCCAGGCTCGTCGTTATTTAAACCCGCGGTCTTTACTCGCCCGTCGATCAGTGGCTTAACCCACACTTTACGGCGTTTTCTTTTTTTTCTTAATTACTAATATCCTATGGCGAGATAACACAAGGCTTCAGACTCGGAACAAGACATGTTTGCGACTGTTTTGCTCGCTAGTCGATCAGCACCAACGAGCCGCGAGCCAGGCTCGTCGTTATTTACACCCGCGGTCTTTACTCGCCCGTCGATCAGTGGCTTTATCCTACTATTGGAATTTAAAATTCGATTTTAATATTCATTTCAGATTGTATGCATGTAGTGGTATTGTATTGTATCTAATTTTTGTTAAGAATAATGCAACTCAACCAATAAAATAAAAAAAAAAGTCATTAACCCACTCGTGATTTATTGATAATAGGTATCATTATATGCCCAATTTCGGTGAGATTAGAGCCACATTTTAAGCAAGTAAAATGAAAACATTGTTTTCTCTTGTACTTCAATCAAGAGCTCGATGTTATTATATTGTCTATTTCTTTTATTGCACTATCTATTCATTTGAATCAATGTTCTCAAGATTTAAATACTCAGTTATTTTGTAACTTTACAAACGATTTACATTATTTAAACAGACTTATTTCCTCGACCACAATTCGAAATCGGTTCGTCTGAAACTTCTCCGAGCTTAACATTTGAAGCATCTATAGTAAACCGCAACAATCCAGCAGTTTGTAGAGCAAACAATAATTAATCTACAGTGGCTACAGTTTAATTGCTTGTTTGAGTTTGTCTTGTGCCTTGTTCTACATCTAGTCCACCTAAATTGTACGCGGGTCTTTCATTGCGTCTATAATTTATTATTACAAGTTCATGTTTGTGGTTGAAGTGAAATCTTTTGTTATCGTGAATCTTGTATAGTTAGCTTCAGATCAATCTTGACTAGCAAAGTTTTTCATCTTTGCACCGATCAGATGCTGACTATACAGGCCCTCTAGATAAGTGGCCATTCGTTGACTGGTGTTTGGTAGACTAGATTGACGAATGGATTTGACGTATTTGACAGTTGTTAACGCATGTCATAAACGTCAAATCCCATACATTGTTCATTCTATTTTAACAAAAGCCAGAAAGCTGGGCTGGCAGGGGCTGGATCACGGAGGACAGAAGAGTAGTAATAGTAGTAGTAGTAGTAGTTGTATCATTTCCTTCTCCATGGGCTGGATGGAAACGATAAATTTGTGTATCCAGACGATCATATCGTCTCTAAAACTCACTCTAAAACTTTAAATTGATATGAAATCTGCATAGCTTAGTAATAATAAATGAATTTATTCTACGCTGAATCCAATCGGATCCGAAGTACCTAATTACCGATAAGAACATGGTCGTATTTTTCAAAGAATATGAACAAATTGAAAGTGCCAGATTTTGTTTGGAGTCCGTCCCCACCCTCCAACATGAAATGCATGTCAGTGTATTCGGTCCTACCGGAAAAAAGACATTACACCGGATTTAGTTGGAAAAACCAAGGAGTTTATTTAAAAAGGATTTTCCTAGAAAAATGTTCATTTTCATTTTCATACAAAAGTATGTTTTTCGTAAAAAACGACATATTATGTTATGTTAACAAGTGAAAAGTTGTTATAAAAATGAACAAGGTCTTCAAAAATAAATAACATTGAGGTGAATTAGGTAAGTCGTCATTATCATCAGTCATGACCTATTTTTTTATTTAACACACAATGTAAAAGTATCTTCAGGACAGCTTTAGATCTATTGTCAAATATTTTGCTTTTTTGACGCGTGAGTATCATCACTATCATCGGTGATGCTGATAGAAGTAAAGTCCTAACAGACCACTAGATTTGACGCGAAGCGAACCGCCGAACCAATGCGGTCCGGTGCGATGTGCGTAACAGACGACCGGACATCGCTCTTGACGTGGTTTTCGAGCATTAGTAAAGTTATCTCTATAGTTGGCATATTATTTACTCTGTGGTGAAACAGTATTGTATTATCTATGGAAGTATAGCGATCGGCATGTATCTTGAACCTAGAGATTTGTGCCTTCAAAGATAGCACTGGGACCGGGGTGCTATGGCGGTGTAAATCTGCCTCTCGTAGATTATATCAAACCAATATGCACGCGCCAGGGCAGAGTCTCGTCTCTCTCGGGACTTGGAGGTCAAGATATATGTTGAGAACTATACCGAACCATCAAAACATTCGGTAATCGCCCATACGGTCAAACTTTGTTCGGAGCAGACCATAGTAGAGCAACTGCGTTTAGTTCTCACAGGATATTTGCAAAGTTTGCAAATAATGAACGAGTGATGACTCCGCAAACCCCGTCCCATTAAACCAGATTTGATTTTGTTACAGCTTCGTATGCATTTTTAATCATATAAGCGTAAAGTACATAAAACATTTAATAAAACTTTTTGTATATCTCCATGCTACAAAATATCTATCCTTCTAGACGCTGAAAAAATCTAAACACCAAATAATTTCAGTACGCCACTTCAGGAAAAAAATGATATATGTTAAAAATCTATTGATGGGTGGGAACGTTTTCATACATTGCCCTTTCAAAATGATAATATCTATTGCGAATCAATTGAATAATAACATTACCACTTAGGTGGGAGATAAGTACACGGCCTACCTGATGTGTAGACAAACGTGTTACATTGTGCCCTAAATGAACATTGCAAAACCGAAAAATATTTATTGTCTGCACAATACGATTAACAAATCGTTTGAGTAAACACAAAATATTTTTACAAAACCGAGTAGAGTCCAAATAGACTAATATGTATTCTATGACGTATCCCTTTCTAAACAATTGGTGAAATTTCGCAATCCTAGTTAGGCTTCAGCAAGGTCAGTAACACGTAAGGGATACCATCGATGGTACAAACGTTTGCATCCTCTTTTATTGATCACTTTAACATTATTTATTTTCTCTAAAAGGCAATAGCACATTCCTCACTAGAAAATACAAATAGGAAGGAATTCTTTATATGCTAGGAACAGTGGGCGAATTGTTCCATTACATATGCATAGTACGGGTTCAGTGCAGCGTGGTTCGTCGATATGCTGACTTGAGAAATTCAATGTTGTTTGTTAAGAAAATTGTATTGTAATAATTCTTAGGTTACCAAAACAATTGTAGACAAAAAATTATAATGAGAAATAATAAAATATAAACTATTGCCAAACGTTTTCATCATCATCGACAGTTAGACGTTATCCTGTTTGCATTCGAGGGCGAGACGTCCTCGGAGCTCAGGTTCCGCCTTCCGGCTCTTCCTTCTCCACTTTGCACGATCTTTGGTATCCATGGTAGTGAGACCATTTGCACACATGTCACCGGGATTTTTTGAGCCTACCCCTTCTACCTAGACCCGGCGGGGGCGCCATTGCCAGGCATTTGTTACCCACGTAGCCTGGCTGTTGCCACAAACCGTGGCCATACCAGCGAAGGCATCATCTCGCATTTTATCTACGATGTCACGGACATGAATGTATTGTGTTAAAATTAATAAAATTGCAAAATATACATTGCAAGTACGTATTTATTGGTAAATGGGGTCAATATAAGGATTGTGCCTAATAAATACCAATATCATATTTAAATTAATTTTTTCCAAGGGCTTCTCCGTGTTGGACTCTTACACACCTAAATATAGGTACTCAATACAAACACAGACGATTTCATTAAAAAAAAACAGTGGCACTTCGGAAGTGCTAACAGAAGTGAAAAAAGGGGTGTCAATGCAATATATTGATAACGGTGATGGCCATTTTCCCCTCTCATAATGAAAATGTCATGTTAATGTCAAAAATATCCAGCGTGCCTTAAGAAATTTTCAATTCAAAAAATCTTAAATGCTTTTTTAAATATTTCACATTTACTGAATCGACAACAACACTAGAAAGATTCGACCAATAGCGTTCTTAAGTGATCTGTCCATTTGGTGTACAAACACCAAACTCCACTTTGTGTGTACAACGACATCATACTGAGTTTGAAAGTATTCATTGATACACTGTGCACATAAGAGTGAGTGTGCGTAGCTATTGAGTCAGATAGTAAATGCATTTTTATGGACTTTTATTAAGAGTAACTGTACAATTCAAACAAAGTTCAACTTTTTAGTGTCGCTGTATTGTACGATCACGAATATATGGATGAATTATTTGAAAGAGGCCATGACAAGTATAACAAATAAGAAAATAACTTTTAATAGGTTATTATGGAAAGTCGACAGCCTCCATAACCTAACGACAGTGAACGCGGCCGCTGCGCAGGAGGTGCGGGTTCGATCCCCGCTGAGTGCAAATATGTATTTGTATGAATGAATTTGGGTATTTGCATTGGTCTGATCGTGCCTCGGAGAGCACGTTATGCAATTGGTTCAGGTTGCCAAACAAACATTTATGACAGTCGTTACGGGCAGTTGGAGCCCTCAAAAGTCCAACAACTGCCCTGACTGCAATGCTTTGATATCGCCTATGGATGGTGGAAAATGTCAATGTTGACCCAAATTCGCAGTTGCACAGGTAAAAGCGGACCCCAGACTCCAATACGGTTGGATGCAACTGGGATCAACGTTTGGATGAAGAATAGGTTAGTAAGGAAAAGAGCAACTTGATAAAATAGTCGGGACAAGAAAGACGTTCAGTTGAAAACTGAATTTGATTGAATACAATGAAAGGAGATGATTTCCCCTGTAGAGAGCTCGGCCCGCTACGAATTTTGGCATTCAATGATGAAACAAGTATCGATTTATTTGCATTTTTTATTTTTTACAATGATTGAATACGTAATTTAATGGGTATTGAGTAAGGGAGTAGTCTTATAAGATTTTAAGTGTTTATGCAAAATGTTAAATATTTAATCATCGTTTATCTGTCAGGTAAATGATGATTAAATATTGTATTCAATCAAATCCAGCTCTCAACTGAACGTGAAATAAAAATGTGAAATATCAATGCATTTAAAATAAATATAAACAGTATTAGCATAGTATAAGAAGGCATTATACCTCTATATATAGATTTAAAAGTATTGTTACCGCAACCAGAAGCGCTTGAGCCACTGTGTCGCAGTAAGAGTGCAATAGTTAGAGATCTAGTGCTACCGGTCGTCTTACGTTCAACAGTTAAAAGCAACCGTTGTTTAGTTAATTATAATAATAGCTGTACCCGCGACTTCGTTCAAGTGGACTTAGATCTGGGTTTTTGTACGCTCGGAACTCTAATACTTTTTCTAAAATAAAAATAGGTTAAGTAACATATTATAATATCAGTTTGTATAAAAGTCCTGTCGATCGCTAAACAGATACATAAAAATATAAATATGTAGTAATGTAAGTATTGTACATTCAATCAATTAATCAATTAGCCCACTGCAGTTTATTACTAGACATAGGCCTCTCCCAATGCGCGCCATTTCGTCCGATCCTCCGCCTTCCGCATCCAATCTATCCCTGCCTCCTATTTCACGTCGTCAGTCTATCTGGCTAGGGGGCGTCCTGCCTTCCACCTGACTTCTTGCAGGCTCCACTCTAGGATTCGTTTCGTACAAAGCTTGTTATCGTCTCTTGCAAAATAGACAGTCTGTAGCTAATATTGTATGACGTCAGTCGTCGGTTATGGTTCAAAGGTCAAGCGATCCTGACTCGAGTTTAACCCTTTACCCATCCAACGCCGCTAAAGAAGTTTTCACTTCAAAAAACCCGTCACCTTCCTGGGAGAGCTGCTCACCTTCTCTGAAGTAGAACAGATCGCCTGACTCAAGGGTTGTTACGTCCTCCCCCTGTCTTCGAATCTCGGACAACCCTAACATATGCCAGTTTATGCAACCTAGTTTTACCTCGAGTTCCGTGAAGTGCTGGTCCAGTCAAAGTGTACTGCAGTTGTACGCTGCCAGCAACAGTCATCTGTTTTGGTAGCCTATCGTCACCCAGAGATGCTTTGTACCCTCTGCCCCGCCGTTCGGCAAACCGCTACCATGGCTGGAAATAGCAGGATTGCCGGAAACTGGGAGCTTACTGTGGCGTCTACTTGACATTGGGAGGGGTTATAGCCCACTGTTGCCACGCTGGCCAGACGGCTTGGCAAAGGATTTTATCACGAGTTTTCCTTCTCTCGCAGTGATATCGTCTGCGTATTTTTCCATTAGTCACCATTTCCGACACCCTTCGGATGAGACGAGGTGGTGATACTTGAATTTTTTCTCCATCACCACGCAGATATATCGTACATTGCATACAAGTTATTAATGCAGTAATCAAAAACAATGCCATTTTAGTATTACGAACAGACACTTTAATTTTATTTATATGTATAGATACGTCAACGGCCGCAACAGCATTATTATCTATTCTGTGGCAACAGTCACAAAAAAAAGTACTGGTTGAATAACAGGAAAAACAAATTCAAGATTCAGATGGCCGTGCAAGTGACAATTTCAATTTGGCACCGAAATCTGAAATAAAATATGTGAAAAAATGACATGGGTAAGTGCTATTATTACACTGTTATCACTACCATTGACAACATATTGAGACTAACTTATACCCGCTGTTTCACCCGCGTGTTATACTGGTCCAATTTCAAAGACTTCCAGGGACATATTTCCTGAGTTCATGGGGCTTCAACCAAGACCTTTGTCAAGTCAACCTCCCATGCAAGACAGTATACCTGCTGATTGATGGACGAGGCTCCAGCACAAGCGTGAGATGTTACCAGAGTGACGCATTGGACCTTCCAACTCCGTGAGGAAAGGCTGCATTATAGTTTCATTTAGTCTATAGACCGACGGTAATCGGTGTACCACGCCTTCGGTATGTGCGCGATAAGACGGGGTGCATCGACCAATCGACCGTCAGATTTGGTCAGTCCAACGCCCACGCTTTCGGCGGTATCTCGCTTGCTCTCGACTCATGCATTTTCATTCTCTTTCGGTACCTCGTCCCCTGCCACGCAGCGCGTGCTCACGGCTACGGCGTGGCTCAGCTGCCTCAGTCAATCCATAGTACTGCAGGTGGCTTGGGCCCCGAAGCGATTGGTAGAGCTACTCTTATACATTTTAATATACTTCCTTGTTAACAATAGGGTCAAGCTGCAGTTCTTGTCGCAATCCCCGTCCTTTCCCTTGCGTCCGTTCAAAACTTGAAGAGTCAGCCCGAAGAAGAAGAAACAGTAGATGTATGTGTAATAGACCTAGCTGCTTAAGGCTTAGAAAACGACAGGATAGAGAGGTATTTGTCTGAATTATGTAATACCGATACTCACAGCAAATTCGCCACGGTGCCGGTGAATAGAAATTACAGGTTGAATAAAAAAATCGGGCTGATTAATTTTGCAATCATTTTCCCTTTGTGCCTCGGAGAGTCCATTAGGGCGTCCGTCTCGCAGTAGAGATGCGAACATCTATGGCAGTCGTTAAGAGTATTTCGAGTTTAATAGTTCTGTCCGATTTCACCAGTGGATTATGGAAGTCAGGTGACAATCGTTACACAGACACTATCAAAGTTCGGCCGTTTCGAAGTCAGACTGAAAAACCGACCTGGATGATAATAAATATCTAATTATTTATTTAAAATTGTGTATAAGAATAATTATTAATTTTTTTCGTTGTCTTTTATTTACAAATACCGTAAGGGACTACTCTTTCAGTGTCAAAATAGAGTTCTCGCAAGAAGAGCACTCCTTCAAAAGTCAGTTAAAAATATTTTATTTGTTACAGAAATGCAAGTGCAGAAGCTGCTGTTCTAATTCGTCTACGGAGAGTCCAGGAATGATGACTTGTCCGCCAAAACAATGTCCACCAAAACCATGTCCACCAAAACCATGCCCATCAAATATATGTCCACCACCAAACGCATGTCCACCAAAATGTCCATCAAAGCCGGCACTGTTACCACCTTGCTCTCCTAAAAACGTATGTCGATTCACTGTCGATGCTTATTTTACTTGAATCATAATTTTGTACTTGGAAGCGCGTCTGTGCTTGTCATGTTGAAAAATAGATACATGTACTAACTACCTGTAACCACCCCTTGTATTTCAAAATATGCTCTTTAAGAATACCCATGCCACCATGCCTCATGAAGAACCACACCAAGTCTTCGCCAGTTTGTACAGCGGAAATTGTATTGAAAAGCAGTTTTTGGTACAGTTTAATGAAATCGTCTTGCAGCAATGAGCTGTAAACCACCTATGCGATGATGACTGTATATTTGGGACATACCAGACACTTTGAATCTTGTTTTCTATTCAAAATAATAACGTCCTAGTTTCATAGTCGCGAGGCTTAAAATAGACTTCTCCTGAATTAGATATTCCGTATTATTTCTAAAGAGTGATTGCTTTTGATTTCTGTTAAATTAAAGTTGTTCGTACATAATATTTATGGGAACTAACACAATCATGATACAGGTAGGTATGTATTTACTGAGCCTACCCTTCCTCGCCTACATTTATCAATATTTAAACTTCGGCTCCTGTTAACATGTTGCATACGGTGTAGGCGTACCGCGATTTGGTATATTTAAAGCATATTATGTAGATAAATAAGTCAAACTTGTTTTTTTTGTGCTAAAGATATAAAAAAGAAATATCGTGAAAGGTACCCTGCATCATGATTGCGTTAAGTCCATTATGAAGCCTAATCACGTAATCAAATATATATGTTTACTGTATTATATAACCATGAAGTATTACTGCAATTTTATTTTAAACTGCCTTTGGTTTTCGAACAAAGCAATGGACAACATACATTAGTTCAATTCTTCAATCTCTACCTCCTCCAAGCGTACATGACGGACATTCCTTTCTGTTATTTCGATTCAAAAACAGTTAGCAAAGTGTAAACTTTCATCTTATACAGACATTACACTTACATTTCCGTTAATTTCCATTCTAGAGATCCATTTGAGTATTCAGTCGACTGCAACTGGACATATCAACCAGTTCGCCGTCTTATAAATCCAACCCATATATGGATATGATTTTCCAGATTTTTATAAAAAACCATTTTGTGATTATGTGGCTCCATACCTTTGAAAATTACTCAATTCATGACGAAAACCAGATCATACCCACCATATGTATTACGTAATTTACAATCTCCGCAGTATTACACTCAAAATTACTCCAATTTTGTATAATACACCACTCAACTTGTATTTCAAGCCTTTATCAATTTTCGTCCAATTAGTCTTACTTCACTTTAGTCTTACTTCACTCGGGTAATATTATGTATGAATGCTCGTATAATTTCGCGAAATGCTACTATTTGTATATTAACCCACACGCAAAGAGAGATATTAAATTTCAAACTTTTGTTTACACATGTCGATAGAGTTGTATTGTTTGACTATCTATGAACCACTAGCAGATAGAGTTAATAACTTACATGACCACATTCGTGCTGCACAGTACTATACAATAGTAAACAGTGTACAGTACAATATTATACAGTGTACTGTATATACACTTAATGAGTGCATGATAAAAGATAAAAATGGTATGGTGGGACTTTTGAAACTTAGGAATGTTGCTACTAAAAGAACAATCCTAGTAGACTGTGCAAATAAAAAAATAACTGTCATTACCTAATGGCAGAACTACGAGTATACTCAGGGGCCAATTCACTATATAGACGGTAGATATTATCACTTTCCCTTACACTTTCTGAAAGTAATTTATCAAAGTTACACTGGTGCGTATTGAAGTTGATTCAGATCTGTTCTGCCATCAATAGTTTCCTCATTTGCAACGACATGATTAAGGGTCTCAAAAGTTATCAAAACTCGTGTAGAAACTGGGGTGAAAGAGGTAAAGGTCTTCTTACATTGGCGGGGATATTATCAAAAGATGTTTCAGTACATTTGGAGAATTTACATATATACCTTCTCGTATGAGGCTGGTCACTTGATACTGATAGGCAATCCTAGATACCCGAAGATCATGGATAGTGAGGAGACCAGCTTTCACCTACTTGCCAAGTGCCCCATATAATCATTGTTAAGGAGACAATGGAGTCAGACATACTGCACTTGCCTTCAGGGTTGAATGGTAAGTAATCATAGGTTCAACGCTACACTGAATATCCCAAACCCTTCACAAGAAAAGAGAGGTGTATGATGAAATGGTCTACATATTGTGAAAAGCAGCTCATCCACATAGTATTCGGCGTATTACACCAAAAGATTATGATGTTATCACAAATCATTTTATTTCAATAATGTCTGTAACATTATTGAAATAAAATGATTTTAACGGCCATAATAATTAGAGCATTTTGAAACTTGATAATGAATTTCAAACGCAGTCGTAAGTGAGTAGATGGTAGATTTCAAATCGTTGACATCTATACTATTATATAATTGTAAAGTAGTCGTGTCTGTACATTGGAGATATTTAAAAAAAATTACTTGGAGTATGTTATATTAACGATACTGAACACGAAAATATTTTTTTTGGAAATCTTGTCTGTTTGTCTGTTTGTCTGTTTGTCTGTTTGTCTGTTTGTTCGCGATGGACGCAAAAACTACTGAACGGATTTCGATGCGGTTTTTTTTGTTAGAAAGGGCTTGCTCCAACTTAAAATCTTACGTTTGTTTGATCACAATCGGTTGAGTAGAACCAGAGATGTGAGCAATAATGTTGCTTTTTTACGTGAGATTATTTTTGTGGTATATTTTTTATAGCTTATCATATATAAGCAACTATGTAAATAAATAGACTTTATTTTTACATACACAATTGTGTATACAGATTCGTATTTAATCAATAAATTAAAATTTGAGATTTTATTATTTAGTTACAAAAATACAACTAGATGGCGATCACGCATTTTTAAACAAGGTATGGTTTCGTTCACAACAGAGGTATATAAGAAAATACCTTTTTTTTTTAATTCTATAATTTAGTTACATCAATTACATCAATACAGCTAGATGGCGATCACGCAGTTTTGAACAAGATATAGTTTCGTGCACAATAGAATATATAAGAGCTATCATTTCGATTCCTAAAAAATGTTTCGAATTTTCACAATTTCATTTAATATCCTGAGTCTAAGAAAAGACATGGGCTAACCTTTATAGCCAATAAATAAAATGTTAACGAGTTAAACCGATTAAGGACTAAGAGAACAAAGAAGAGGCACTGAACAAAAGTAACTGGTATTACAGCTGTTCTGGTAGAAGTCGGTGCATAGCCCGAGAAACCATATATAAATTAATTACATCATAGTACTTCAGGCACATTAAACAATGTTGGCACCGACTTCTCACAGTGTTTCTTGAAGTCGGTTTAACTTTATTATTATAATTTTATTTATTTTACCTTTATAGTGTGTAAGTATCTAACCGATTCATCGTTCATCATTTGCTTAGTTTGTTATTTGTTTTTACTATCAGTTTAACATCATGATTTTAGAGGCAAATACTCAAATTATGTAAAAGCAATAGAAACAGCATCTTTGCCTACATTTTGAGGATTTCCATAGATTCCTAGATTCTTACTAAATTATGGCCTTGACATATAACGGTTCTTCGCCTATTTAGTTCCCATAGTAGTAGAATTCTGAGAAATCCTGATACATGAATTCATATTTTGTGGTAGTAGCAATGGGTCCCTATAACTCAATTCCTGCTGGCTTCCCTTTGCATAGATGGTAGAGACGTTTAAATTCGATAAACTCTCCATTTAGAAAATTTTCACCCTTTGCCACTCTTCTTCATCCTAGCGTCAATCCCAGTCGCATCCGAAGCTTTACAATTGGAGTCTAGGGTCAGCTTTTTACCAGTCTAACTACGGATTTGGCAAATCTGCGATATTTTCTGTGAAGCGACTGCCATCTGACCTCCACAACCCAAAGGTGATGTAGAAGCATTGCAGCTAGACCAGTTGTTGGATTTTTGAGGGCCTCAACTACCCGTAACGACTGCCATAGATGTTTGTATGACAACCGGGACCGACGACGGTTTAACGTGCTCTCCGAGGCATGACCAGACCAATGCAAATACCCATATTTATGCATACAAATATTTGCGCTCAGCGGGGATCGAACCCGCGCCTCCTGCGTAGCGGCCGCGTTCACACACTTTGCCACTGTTATGGCTTTACTGGGGAACATTCTCCCTACCAGAGCCACTGAGAAAACGTACTTAAGGCTGATAAATGTCACTGCACTAATTTACACAATGTATATTGATTAATACGCACGTGCTGTAAAGTGTTTTTATTAAGTTGTATTTTATCAATGGTTACAATACTGACATTTTAATAGAAAGCGCCTAGGCATTATTTTTTGAAAACGAAACCACATGATTGCTACCACAAACAAAGTAGGCGCTTTTTCCTGTAATTTTGAAGTTTTCTCTCAGGTTATTTCATTTATTCATTAATTATTAGTACGTTACATTTTAGGCATACAAATACTATAAGTTACATGAATATTTTGTCACAGTTATACCAAAGACATAGAATATGTCCGCATCTGGATTATTTTTCAAAAAGGCATTCAGGTATTGCACAGCTCTGTAAGTAGGGCTACTCTATACCAAAAAACGCCAAGCTGGTGGACAAGTCCAGAGCTAATGCTGTCGCCGTCCAGCGCCACGCGTGTACCTGTCCGGCACATAGAAGTGGATACATTCACGACCCGAAGGGTTGTCCACCTTAAAATTTAAATGCAAATAATAGTACATGACGTGCGCTAACTCCAGCCTAAGTCGTAATGTATCAAGACCGACCATCACTGATACGAAGCTGGACGGGTAAATAAATGGATATGATCTCGGCATCAGATACCGGACTTCTTCGATATGGGATCCTTCTGAAAGTATACGCTATCCAACACCCTTAATAATTACAAAATTCCGTTTATCATTCAACGAATTGCGAACTTCCTTTTGAGTGAAAATTCATCAATGAATAAATCCTGAAATAGATAAACCCATAAGAGCTTGGCAAAAGGTATAGTGGAGTAGAAAAGAGAGACAACTGGGAAGAAACAAGGTTAGGGGCAGAGATGGGGGCAAGAGAGTAGAATAGAAATGCAAGTTAGAAAGTCGAGTAGAGTGGCGAGTGGATAGGCAAGTTTTTTAAATGTTTTCTTAATGTTCTTGATGCTAGACAAAATAAACGTGTACATTCGTTCATATTTAGTCTTAAGCAATCAATCTTCGTATTTTGACATTTCAAAATGCTGCAATGGAGTTTGTTGCTCCACTAGCGCCTAAGAAGCGGTGGTAAATTTAGTTTTAAGCGGAATTTGACGGCAAAAGATGTAATCACGTTGCACAATTTTGCGAAATAAAGAATTTGAACTTGTAGTAGGGAGTCGAGTAGAAAGGCTACTAGAGAAGTGAATGGGAGGCAGGTGGAGAGGCGAGTAGAGAGTCCAGTACAGAGTTGAGTAGAGACGAGTAGAGAGTGAAACAGGGATGATTATAGAGGCAAGTAGAAAGTCGAGTAAAGAGTCAAATAGAGAGGCGAGAAGAGTATCTATTAAGCTCTCAATGCTCGACTCTGCGCTAAAATTTACGACACTACGCGATAAGCGACATCCACGCGGGCGAAGCCGCGGGCAACAGCTAGTAGAAGATAAAACTGGA
This sequence comes from Eilema caniola, assembly GCA_949126895.1. Lineage (NCBI taxonomy): Eukaryota > Metazoa > Arthropoda > Insecta > Lepidoptera > Erebidae > Eilema > Eilema caniola. Next base: position 3,831,426 of record OX421460.1, on the reverse strand, counting down.
ACAAAACTGAACCAAATGATATTTTCGGACAATACGCTTGTAATAACGGTTGGTCAAGCCCAATAAGGAGCCAGACTAATTAAAGAGCTTGTCCATTTCTGTAGTCTAAATCAGAATCTCTTGATATTTCGGTTTATAGAAATTCATTTCATGTTTAGCAATGAAATTTATTAACAGGATAAACATTCGAGTCTCAAGGATGAATGTACCCTTGTGAAACGTTTGAGGCAGAAGCAGATCCAACTTAGATTAGTTGTGTGTTTGCCTCCCAGTAATTACCAACAGTCCGAACTATCCGTTAATACCTCAAGTTTCATTCAAGATATTACGGATACTATCTGACTTCTCATAAAACTAATTTGTCCTGTGAGGCTGTACTTATTTATCTGGAGATATCTTTTTAAATTTAATCGAAGTAGAAGGAAATGAAATAAATAAAAATTCTATAACAGTACTCTGAAGTGAAGGTCTTGGATCTGGCCAAGATTAACGCAAAAATGATGATGATGATGAAGAAGCGTCGGTAGCTTAGTGGTTAAGGAGTCGGCCTTAGAGCATTTTCGCATTTATCCGATAAAATTGGCCCGATACGGCCATTTGCTCGTCGGCTATCGGCGTCCGACACCGATATCGGATATCGGATATCTTATGAATGTGAAAACGCTCTAATAATCGAGAGGGCTCGGTTTCGAATGCTGGCCATTATACTCCTGACGTGAACCCACTCCTAGCACAAGCAATTTAGCTTAGTTGGGGGGGTTAGAGGGAATATTAGTAATTGCGAATGCTACATGCATATAAAGAAAACTGAATTCTGATGAACCGCTATTTATATAAAACTAGCTGTCGCCCGCGGCTCCGCCCGCGTGGATGTCGGGTATCGCGAATCGGGGTATGAAAAATAGATGTTGGCCGATTCTCAGACCTACCCGATATGCCCACAAAATTTCATGAGAATCGGTCGAGCCGTTTCGGAGGAGTTTGGCAACGAAAACTGTGACACGAGAATTTTATATATTAGAAATATGCAGGTTTGTCATATGTTCTACAACGTCTATAAGTTTGATTGAATTAACACCGCTAGTTACCGGTCACATAACGTCTGAAGACCTTTAACCTTGTCGTAGGTAATAAACTGATTTTCTTATTACAAGCTTTGCTTGAGAGGCGTTTGGTTGGTTAGTTAAATTAATTTTCATCAACGCTTCACAAAGGAAATTTCACACTACGTCCAATGTACAGTGACGAGCACAAATACATGGTATACTAAGCTTGTTTAAACTGAAAAGCTGCCCGCTAATACAATTATGAATTTTTTTTTGTTAATAGTTTGCTTGTTTAATTCCGATCTCGGCAGTAGTAGCCCGGCAGCCGCAACTTGATCGCTCCGCATCGCTTTTTTTGCAATAGCCATAGTATTAAAAGATACTATGCAATAGCCTCCGACCCAAGCGACCGTGTAGCGCCAGGAGTATTTCCCGCAATTCCCGCTCTGGGAACTTGACAAAATGGCCACATCTACAGATGAAAATGATGAATTTCTAGCAGAGTAGGTCGCGGTCGGCGTCGGATCGCGGCTATCTCAAAGCTTCAGGCAGCTTATGGCTCACAGTGATGCAGCCGGTCACTGGTGGAGCGCGTTATTTGGGTTCAGACAAGCCATATGTATGTATCGATAAGTTTATAGCAATGTGGGATCCAGGAATAAGTTCAGCAATATTGAAGTGCAGTGTGTACATATCTGTCTGTATATAAAAGGTATATATTATAGGTAATAGAAAAAAGTTTATACGTAATATTACGCATTCAAATAAATTTATTTTATCGGATTCTATCATGATTTATTATGTCAGGATTAATCTCTTATATAAAACTCAGTGTCCTGACTGATTTAGTTAGAGACGACATACAGCCTTGACATTTGTAGAGAATATATATTTTGCTTCGTGTGTACATCTCCACGAACCAAAGAAAGGATTTATTGAAATTCAAACCCTAAGGGCCTAAAAAGAGCAAAAACGTGCTTTCTTGTGACTTAAGAACGGCTGATAAGATTTTCATGACCTTTGGAATTTTAAATTTGTCTTAGTTTCCGAAAAACAATTATTACAATGAAAATGTGATAAATTCACGAAATATAATAATATCAATGAAAATATGGGTTCCATATTGGCTCACATTAAATTTTTAATCCTATTCTTTTTCTTACTACCGATTTGTGTGTGTTATTTTTCATACTTTTTTTATTCATACAATTTTATTACTATCATCAGAACTCATAACAGTTAGTAGATTATATTTTTTTTTAATAGTACTGTTACTACCAATAACCAGTTTGAATCCATAAATTTATTTTTTCAGATCTTTTTTCTTAATAACATTCTATTATCATATTGTTTTAATTAATAATACTCTTACTACGAACATACTTCAACTCATAACATCGTTGTTCAGAATAGCTTACTTTATAACAGATAATTATCATATTACGTTCTATCAATTCCCTGTGTCCATCTGTCCGTCTCTTACACGTGTTTCTTAAAAAATGGCTGGACCGATTTAAAAAAATCTTTTTGCATAATATATTCTGTCTACTTTTCTTACAAATATTAGTTTCTGGCGCTTCGCCGGCCGCTACTACAATTATGATTAAGAAATGTATAAAAACAAATATTAGAATAAAATACAATTATGAATATTATAATAATTTATTCGAATGATTATGAGTTTCGATCATAAGTATAAACAAATTTAATATATTAAAACAAATATTAGTAAAAACTAGTGTATAATTTGTGATATTAGAATTTAAATGATTATGTTTTTGAATATTTAGTTTAATTTTTTTATGAATAACGATCATTATAATTTTAAATGGTATGAGAAATATTTTCGGACATCCGATGATGGAAGTTGAAAAGTTATGTAAGACCACCTGAAAATATGATGTATTTGGGTGCTAATATAGCTAACAAGATTGTTGTAGGGAAGTAAAAGCGAGTTTCGATTTCAATTATCATGTCATTTTTGTTCCTACACAAAGTGGGGTTACTCCAGGACAATATTAGATAATTCTGAGCTGGAAATTTCCTGCTATATAAATGATCATGACCAACAATGGCATCACGGGTTTTTTGAAGTGAAAACTTCTTTAGCGGCGTTGGATGCGTGAAAAGTGTTAAACTCGCGTCAGGATCGCTTGACCTTTGAACCGTAACCGACGACTGACGTCATACAACATTAGCTATAGACTGCCTATTTTGCAAGCAACGATAAATAGCATCTTAGTTGACTTACGTCGACTTCAAATAGTATCGGGTTCAAACCTGGCCTTCTGACACTTTTTGTGATTATGTTTTCTTTTTGTACTTTATTACTCTTTGTGATTTTTGTAATTTATTAATTTCTTCTGACAGAAAATTAGCAGAAAATTAGTGATAGTTTCTATGATTTGCGCTATATTATAGGTATGGTATGGTATGGTATGTTCTTTTTATCTTTTGCTCTGTATATAATGAAGAAAGAAAGAAAGAAAATGTTTTCACTTCTGCCGGCACTCCCAGAGTGCAACCTGTCTTTTTTTTAAATAAATTCGTGTTAGGTCATTATCCAGAATGATGTTTTTTTGCGTTCCTTTTTCTTCTTCATCCTAACGTCAATTCCTGTTGCATTCAAAGCTTTCACCTTAGTGTCCGGTAACTGCGCGTTTGGACTTCGATATTTACCGTGAAGCGACTGCCATTTGACCTCCAAACCTATTAGCAATATCAAAGTATTGCAGTTAGACCCGTTGTTGGACTGCAATTACTTACCCGTAACAACTACCATGGATATTCGTATGAAAACCCGGGCCCACGGCTTAACGTGCTTTCCGACGCACGAAAATACCCAGACCAACGCTGAGAAACATATTCTTGCATACAAATATTTACACTGCAGTAGCAGTCGCGTTCACTTCAAAGAGGTAGTCTGGAATATGGCGTTCTTCCCGTTCGTCTGATTAAGTATCTTTTTTAGTATCCTTTTTTGGCTATTTTTTAAAGGCAAAGAGACTAATATTTATTACTAGATGATATCCGCGGCTTTACCCGCGTAGAATACTGTTCCTACTTCCATTCGCCTGCGTGGTATTATGTTCCAGCTGTTGCCGTGACACTATTTTTTACAAAAAAAAAATAGTTAATACTTTTTCCATATTTAGGCTGATTGTGTCAAATTGATAATTATTATTGAATAATTATATCACTTGTACTTTTCCACACTTTATTTATTAGTAAACCTTTGATAATGCCATGAGGTGAAACCGGTCAGGTTTAAAATAAAAACAAAATAAAGTGTGGAAAAGTACAAGTGATATAATTATTCAATATGTGTAGTAGATTCCACCAAGTGCCATCAATCTCCAGTATAAACAGTCTGACAATTATTAGACCAGGCACTATACCATCACATGCGTTTATCTCTTGTCACAAAAGGTGATTTTCCACCAGAGGGGCGAGACGAGACGATGCGAGGAGAGAATTGAAATTTGTATGGCAAATTTTCAATTCTCTCCCAGCCTATCTTTGGTGGAAACAGTGTGGATTGACGAGAATATGCGAGGCGTGAATTGAAATATTTGTTTGTGCAAAAATGAACCGTATTGGTTCCCATATAGAGTATAAATCACCTTCAAGGTGATTTTCCAACACAGAGTGGCTAGGCGAGGCGAGGCGAGGAGAGAATTGAAATTTGTATAACAAATTTTCAATCCTCTCCCGGTGCATCTTTGGTGGAAACAGTGTCGATTGACGAGAATATTGAAGCCTAATTATTGTTCGAAGTTTTCGGCATTGACGCTAGAACAAAGTTAAATCGAGCATTATGTGTAAGCTGTCTAAAATACATTTATATATGAAGCATACAGGCGACGGGGCGCGGCGGTCACGCGCGAGCTCGCGATGGCAATTTTTAGTGGAAAAGGGTCAGTGCGATTTCAATTCTCTTCTCGCCTCGTCTCGTCTCGCCCCTCTGGTGGAAAAGCACCTTGAGGGCCTCGTCATACTAGCGGCTTGCGAGCGGTTTTGGGGCGGAGCGGACGCGCAAATTAGAAAATTTGGTTGCACGGTGGTGACGCTGTGGCTACGCGTCAAATTTATCCTAAATCTGTCTTTGAGGTGACATTGAACGGTTAGGTTAAGGAGATTTTAAATTGGTTAGTCAAAGCATTGCCCCTGTAAGGCTAAGGTTGTAAGTTCAAACCCCGCCTAGACCGATTCAATTTTTTTCCTTTATTTATATTTGAATATTGAGTATGAAAATGCTGAAAAATGTAATTCAAATTATTGGCTTGCATTAATTTTTGCTTGTTTGTTATTAGTTTAGTAAAGGTAGTAAGTATAATCAAAAAATTGAATGAAATTTTGAAGCATTTATTATGCTAACTTTTCAAATCGATTAAGATAGGAAAAAGTGAATGCCCAGGTGGGACTCGAACCCACCGTCGCCCTAAGACGGTAGTATAGGAGAATTTGGATAGCTTCAGGTGTGGCCCGGTGGCTCAGTGGTCAGAGCATTCCCCCTGTAAGGGAAAGATCGTGGGTTCGAGTCCCACCTGGGCATTCACTTTTTCGTATCTTAATCGATTTTGAAAAGTGACGTATAGGGAACAATTTTATTAACAATAATTATTTACAATATGTACATTAGAATTATTTAAATAAAAAAAATATAAAAACAATAAGTACATAATATATACAAACCAGCAGGTTCAGGCGTCAAAGAATTCCTCACCATCGATGTCAACTGGGAGGGTGGCCAGAAGGCTGGCAGCATTGCCACGTTGAATGGCAATACTGATCCTTTGCGCAAGGAATAAACCAGCCCTCTGGTCACGGGTAGCGTCTATTAACCGTTTGGAAATATCTTTAAATAATAGACGGGCACTTGGACCCCATGATCCCAGCGTCTCTTAAACTACGATATTTGCGCCGTTTGAGGGTCTCTGCCGAAGCAGCAGCAGCGCAGGCACAGTCCCCAGTCCCTGGAAGATGTGAAGGCGCAAGGGTGTCAGCACATGTTGCATCCCACACCAAATGCCTTCCCATCTTCCAAGGCACCAAAGACATTCCATCCGGCCTCTTGCCATCATCGCGCACCAGACCAGCAGGCTCTAAAACGGCTGGAACCCCGGCGGTGACAAGAGCCCGACGGATTATGTCATTGATGTACGCGTGCCGTGAAAGCCGTCCCGCGCTCCTACTGCATGAGAGACCATGGTGTCCAAGGCTACCAACTTCTTCTCCACAGCGACATCGATGCGGAGAAACGCAAGGAGCACCTAAACGAAGGCAAGCAGCGATACGGAAGGTGTTATCGTCCAACATGGTACCTATGTTGGGCGATGGTAGGGCCTGCAGCCAAACACCGGATTCCCATTCCCCCACAGCCAAAAGGCGAGCACGCTCCGCAACATTGGAAGACGTAGAAAGGAGATGTTTTCTTACCATGTTGCAGAGCGGCACGTCCCATTGTCTCTGGGAAGATGGGTTGGCTGGCAAATCAGCGTTTGGGCAAAACATTTTCCAAGCTCTTAAAGCTTCGGCCTTGCCTGGCACTTCTGAAATAGTTAGGCTAGGGGTTAGGATTTTTCTAACTAAATCATCCGTGCCATGCACCGAAGATAAAAAAGCTGGTAGACTTACGTCGGTAATTTTGCGAACGCCGAGCCCGCCTAGACGAACAGGCATGGATGCCTGAAGCCAGACTCGGTCGTTCATATCCACATTTAGAATTTTGCAAAGTGTGTTTTGAATCACACTATCCATTTTACCTAAAAGAGCCAAATACTTAAAAAGTTGAGTTGAACGGAGAACATGTGTAAATTTAGGGACAAAAAGACAATACCGAATTATTGTGAAAGCAGAATGGATGTTAATTTGTTGCAACCGGTCCGAAACTTCATAGAAATTTTGAATTTTTTCTTCTACGAAAGAGTCATATGCTTCCTCTAAGATTGGGGACCCAAGAAGACGGAGAGAAGTTTTTTGAACAATTTTTAAATTTGGGGCCAAAACATTGAATTTTGATAGTGTCGAAATGCTGTCAATATTATCATCAAGATAAATTTCACATTTAGTTGGATTCAATTGTAAACCAATGGATCTAAATTCATCTTTTAGAAAAGCCAAGTCATTTATAACTGTATTAACGTCTCCTCCTAAGGTCCCGTCATCTAGATACCATATGTTAAATTTAGAATTTAGCTGCCGAATTATAGGGTGTATAGCGAGGCTGAAAAGGAGTGGCCCAAGAGGGTCACCTTGTTGACATCCCACCGATGATTCTAAAACGCTGTCCTTGTATAGTAATTTTGAGGGGTACCTATAGCATTGCCAGAGAAATTTATAAATTTTGGGGGTTTCCAATTTCGCTTGTGTCAACAATGTGTCCCTATTCACTGAATTAAAGGCATTCTTCAAATCAACCTTAAGAATGACTTCCCCTCCACTGCAGCCAAGGTACGTTGACAGGGCATGTACGGCAGCCTCGCAGCCCCCTTTGGAGCCAAAGCCAAGTTGCAGGGGCTGCAATTGGTTAGTAGATATTTCATTGTAAGCTTTACAGCATAATTTGGCTGCCATACGCCTGTATGTGCACCCTACAGCAATGGGGCGAATACCACCATCTTTCTTACGCAATGCGCATAGGTTCGCGCCATAAAGAAGGTCAACGATGGCATCGCACACATTGCCGGATAACATAAGGTTTATTAAGGCTGTTAGTTCCTTCAAAAGTGCATCGCCAGCTTCCCCAGGACATAGTAAATCCTTGAGGTGTTGCGGGGTTAAACCATCTAGGCCGCCAGCAGATCCGCTCTTGAAGGAACCAACAGCAGCTAGAACGTCCTTGGCTGAAACAGAGAGAAAATCATCATCTTTATTTGGAGGGTCGGGGAAGGAAAGGTCGGCTGAAGGTGCTGGATGCTTGCTCTTCAGTTCCGCAAGAGTATCTGGAGAGTAAGCAGCCACCACATCGCTACTAAACAAAAGTCTTGATGCTCCCCTTATGTCACCTTCCCTTAATTTGGATTCTACATAATGATAAACTGAATTTTTCCGGAAGTTCGCGAATTTAGGGTCAAAAATATGGGTTGAGAGGCAATTTTCTTTAATTTGTAATGCCAGAGTTTTCTTAGAAGTCGAGACGTGTGATATATGCAGAATCCTATAAGGGAAAGTGAGAAGCTGTTCCCAAGCTCTTGGAGAGTTCTCCCGGACTACTTGTGAAAAGTATAATCAAATTAATTATTCGCCTCATTATAGAATTTAGTGTTTTCTTACATCCTAACAATAAAGCGTTATTCATATTTATGGCATTATTATAAGTTTTTTACTTCTAAGATTATGTTTGGCCTAAGCGTGGCTGAACTTTCGTAATTATATACTCTGGCTTTTTCAATTAAAATAGCATGTTCGAGCCCGTTAATGGCCCATCTCTGCTACTATGTATCTGTGATCTTTATCCACATGAATAGATCAAAATTTTACATAAATATGCATAGTTTTACTATAAGTAAATAATATTACGCAATAAGAACGCAAGATACGTGAGGCCTGGATATTCATTTCCCGCTTAGTACCGCAATGGTGTACGAATACGAATGGGCTGCGAACACTACCCCGTACCACAGATTTCATAATAGGCATTACATTAACAGATACATCACTTCTTTTACACTAGCAGTAATTCCTTTCAGTAATAATAGCAGAAATATACTTAATACATATCTACTTACAGAAAAATGAGAACTGCATGACTGCATCATCGAACCAACGCATTGGTAGGGCTCGGCTAGTAAATAAAAGACGAAATATATTGAATCTGAATTTTTCATTTATGTCGGACAAGTTCTGAGTTCCCTACTATATATCCGGACATTTGTACAAATGACGTACGTATTTATTCAGTTTTCTGCAGTTTTCTGCCCTAAGGCCCCTTATACAGTGCAACGTGAATGACACAAATGTCTGCAGCAGATGGGATGCTATGCGGATAGCTTAATGCCACCCGCGGTGAAGCTACATCGCTCTGTATACGGCCTAACGCTTTAAAATTAACATACCCCATATAACTGTAAACTTATGTTTGTATATCCCTGAAGACAGGTCATGTAGGTTTATTTTAAACTACGTATACTTTTCAAATGACATCGGAATCTTCATAATAGGTAGCGAATCTTTTGTCATCAATAGATTCGCTAACTAATTTGAGTGATAAAAATATAGAAGAAAATACGATAGGATTTATGCAAATCACCATTTAATCACGATTTTCACAATATTGTCAATCTCTAATCTATCCCTATACCACATTTCAGCAAAATCGGTTCAGTGGTTTAGACGTGAAAGCGTAACATACAGACAGACATAGTTACTTTCACATTTATAATATTAGTATGGCCTAATAACTAATCCACAAATATACGTGCATATTCAAATGTGCGTAAGGTTGTAATAACCGACCAGAAAAGAAAAAAGGAAGGCTACCTAACAAAATAAGAATAGCTCTTAAGACAAAGAGAGTGCTTTACGAAAATTTTTTGTTTGTATATGCCTACAAGAACTAGAAGGTAGAAAGGAATAAAGTTGGACTATCTTCAGAAACTGCACTAGACAATCTTTTTTATATATGTATACTAATGTTTTTAATGCGATGGCCGAGTCAATATATTTATTTAAAACGTTAAAGATTTTTCATATTGATATGGTCACTATAAGATGTTGTCAGGTTAGATAATTACGTAACAACTTAAGACAGAAGGTCCCTTAAGTAGGGACTGAATAAATTACTAACCGACTTGGTATTACAGGGATCTCACAACTTTTTACGGTAAAACAACTGAGGCGAGACTTGGTATTTTTGACAAGTATTGTTATTTTTATGGGATTATATCGTCTACTCTACCCTTTAGCGTGCAATAATGTGTTTCTCATGTGATGCCACATGCAGATCTTTTGTACAAATAACAATGGCCATCAGATGCAAACTTTTAGCTTGTTTCAAATGAAAACAAAACACTATTGTGTTTCATGCTTTATTTTTATTTTTGTGGAAAATGTTGCACTGCCTTTTTTAAAAATTTGATATTCTGCATATTTTATTCATGAATAGAATTTTAAAATACGGATTGATGTTCACCAACCATGGCTTCTTCTATTTCATTTCCAATTATTGGTAAAAACTAACGGATTCATTCGCTTTTTTTTTATTGAATACGTGTAAATTTGGCGAAATAAATGATTTTTAATATATGTATATTTTATAGATGGATTAACGTTGATTAAACCCTATACTTTGGAGTTCGAGGTCTGCCTCTTACTGCTGCTAATTGCTTTATTTTTTCGTTTATAGAAGCAACTACTGCCTGTACCTCCATCCCCAAGAGGAAAGAGTGCCCCAGAGCCTGGTCCAATAATCAGCAAGTTTGCAGGTGAGGTTGAATTTCTCAAAAATGTTACTAAAGTTCCTATACCCTCTATAGATTACAAGTAAAAGTAATAGAAACAAAAGTCGACTTTCAGGTAACTCCTATTACTAATCACATCACGTAAGAGCAACTCTCGCGTCATATAAAGTTTAGTAATGACGTCATTTCTAGTTTAAATGAGTTTGCGGGGATTGCGAGCGCGAATTATGATACTTTTAATGGGTATTTTACTTATAAGGCACAATTGCCACCTATGCTGGTAATCGTATGGTATTATAATCATAAGTTTCTTGACAGATTTTGGTTTTGGTTGTCAAAAGATTAAAAGAAAAAAATAAATGAAGTAACCCTTTTCAGGACAATTTCAACAAAATCTGTGCTGTAGCGTTAAAGTTTTAGTCTTGATGGACAGGTCGCGGGGTATATACATACAACAATTGAAAACTTATGGTACAAGTGTGTAAAGTTGGTGATTACCGCTGAGGCGCCATTGAGTCCCCAGCCGTTAGGTAAGAGTCTTAAGAGAGCTGACGACGGTAATCATCAATACACACATAAATAAATAAATAAAAATAAATATTCCACAACATTTCACACAACGCTATCTAGATCCACGGTAAGCATAGCCTAACTAGCTTGTGTTATGGAATCTAGAATGCGGATAAACATACTTAGATACTTTTTTTTGACATACATATTATACATAGAAACAGCCAGACCAATGCAAATACCCATATTTATGGTAACCTATTGAAATATGGAATTTCTGTTACCCGAATCTTAAAACCCCGAAAACGGTTGGTAGAACTTTTAAAAGACAGATGTAATGAATGACAACTTTCTATAATTCCGTTTTTCATTTCCCAGATGAATCAATTTCCAGGTGCACTAAAACCAAATTTTCAAATAGTATTTTTTTGTTTCCCATATTGTCATAATCCAAATATAGTTATACCAGATTCTCAGAATATTTTTTTTTGTTTCCCATCGTACCATTTTCCAAATAAACTATTACCAAATTTTCATAATCTTTTTATTTGGTTCCCATACAAATCGTGTTCCAGCTAAACTAATTACAGGAATAGTAAAAATCAGTAAATTTATACGATTTATTTAGGGTGTGTAACGGTTGATATAATAATAAAAATTCTAACGTTCACTTAAGACATAAATAATTTCACTTAATATAATGAAAGCCTGTAGACTTATAATATAATTTTGTTTAAATTATTGTTTTCCATGTCATGCATGAACAGTTTGTATGCAGGTATAATCAATGAATCAGGAAAGCGAGCTCGTGAACACTGCGTACCACATCCGACCCGACTCGCCGTGGTACTTGTCTGCCCTACACTAGAGAGTGTTATTTAAGAACCGGAGGCGCGGAGGGACGGGAGCCCCTTATTTCGTAGAAAGAAATTTCATAGAATTTCGTTTCACAGAAAATGCTTCATATAATATTTGGTTCTTATATTTTTATTTCGAATATAATTGTTTCAAAAACAATTTCCTAAAATGAAACATATTTCACAGAAACACAATTGAACGAATTTTTAATCACATTTTTTTTTGTTTAACAAACTTATCAAACTGTAGAATTAATTTTAAAGAATATTAAACCACCTTTATAATGTTCCAAATCACATTTATTTTTAACTGTAACATTTACAATTTTAACACCCCGACTCAGATTACCCCGACTCGGATAGGTTAGGTTAGAAGGCTAATGCGGGAGCGGAGCGTAGCGGAGCTCCCGCATTAGGCCTTCGTGGTTATTTTTTTATAAACCACCCAGACGTCGACCTTGCAGACGCATCAATTGTTTAGTTCATAAAAACCATATATATGATAATATGTTATTCTTTGTAATAAGTTTCTATTAAATAAACAATATAATTATTAAGAATAGTTCATTTGATATTCTATGAAATGATTATTCTAATGTTTAACTTTATATGAAACAAAATTCAATGATTTAAAATTATATTGATTATATATAATGATTATATTGATTTATTCTATGAAACGAAATTATGCGAAACATTTTCTGTTATACGAAATTATATTAAACAATTGTCTATAAAACAACGCACACCCGCGGAGGAAGGGCAGTCCTCGCCCGCACCGGCAAGCATGCAGGCATGCCTGCATGCCTGCATGCTTGCCGGTTTGATTGCCAGCTTGCCTGTATGGATGCTTGTTTGCTTACATGCATACATATATTTTTTAAGGCAACGTGTGTTTTGTTCAGTGTGTCTCCAATTGTAATTAGTAGACGCCATATGAGGTTTAGTTTTAGGTTTATAAATCTGGATATTGTTTGTCTGGATATCAATTAACTGGATATCAATTGATTGCATTTCAAAAATTTGTGTTTTAAAAATTGGGCTTTCGTGCATATGGATTACGGTCATCTGGATTTTGTGCATTTAGATTTCGTGTGTCTGGAACTCGTTCGTCTGGATTATAAAACGTCTTACAAATGAATAAATGGGCAAATGAAATTCGGAGTTGCGATTATATGGCAAATAAAACTTCGGAATTTGAAAAACCGGGATTATGAAAAATTGGCCAAACGTTTTCTGGATTATGATATTCGGAATATTAAAATTCGGGATTAAGATAGGTAACCCATATTTATGCATACAAATATTTGCACTGCGCAGCGACCGCGTTCACTACCGCCACGCCACGGAGGCTATCCTGTAAGAAAAAAGCAACTGAACCATTGAAATTGTAAACAAGAATCTCACTAGTGAATTTTACAATCAGAAACCCACAGTTTGATTATTGGTGTCATTATGTGCCTAATTGCGGTGAAATTAGAGCCAGTTTATGCAAGCAAGTGTAGAATTCTTTATACTCATACTGCCAATTTCAAACGTATAATTTTACAGCTAGCACAACAGATAGAACAAATTTTAAAAAGTCACCTGGACCTAAACTCTGCTGATTGTCAACCACTATCATGCCATACTAAAAAAAATGCCGTTTTTTTTTCCAGTATACTATTATTTACAACAGCAAAGTTTTTTTGCAGTGTCTGTTGCATTACAGTGGTTCGTACCAACCAAAAGTAATGGGTTAGAACAAATAAAAAAATATGTTCCAATGAAAAATTTATGTTAGTTATAGTCACCAGTTCTAATCAAATAGAACTAAAAGAAATAGACAGCTATAGTATGACGTCATACAAAGTTAGATAATGACGCAATTTGCGGTTCGAGTGAACACGTACCGAGATTGCGTGAGAGAGTTTAATTTAATACACGAACAAAGTATTATTGGATGAAATATATCATATTATAACTCGGTCGGGGTATTGAGGCTTGCGGACCTTTAATTTAGCTGTGGTGATGCTTATTGTGGGTTTCCATTGCAAGAGATTATAGTGTATAAAGGTTTATAGGGCTTTGGATTCAATTCATATTTATCTACGGCACTATTTAAGCTACAAATAGAGCATTGTAGGTAGCCATATTGGCGAATATAGTTCAGTCTAAATACTGTTCCCTTTTTACCCCTAGACCCTAGATAAATATTTCACAACATATTACACAATGCTATCTAGAGCCATGGTCAGCTTGTGTTATGGAATCTAAAATGCGGATAAACATACTTAGATACTTTTTTTTTGTAAATACATATACTAAACACCCAGACCAGTGAAAATATACATATTCATGCAAACAAATATTTGCACTGAGTGGAGATCGAACCCGCACTTCCTGCATAGCGACCGCGTTCACCTCCGCCACGCCACAGAGGCTATCAATTACCATTCTTATCCTTTCTTTCATCATTTGTGTCTAGTTGAAGAACACCCTATTCACACATAGAACGAGGTGCAGTCGATTAATAGGCTGAATGTAAAAAAAAATAACGTTATTGACCCATTATTTTGAATAATTTATATCAATTTTTAAGTAATAAGCGTTACCTTATATCTGGATTAACCGCGCAATAAACTGCAACGAAGGCGATGCTGTCATACAGTACAACATAAACTTCTTTCAAAAAACAAGCTTAGCATATTTAGTTCACTGTTTTTCGCATTTCCAACTAGAACCAGGAACTGCCTCAGCGCTTTACTAGGAGCTCAAAGCGAATGAGGATACCACAACGCGAAATTAGAAATAGGAAAACAAACCATAAGATTATAGAGATAAGATCTATACGAAGTGTAAATATAAACTTGTCACTTATCTTAAAACACTCCCCAATGCAAATAAGCCGCAATCTAGATGCATTCAAGAAAAAGTTGTGAAGATTTTTGTGTAAAAGATAGTTTCTGCAAAAATAGAGCAAGTTCTTCCAGTTGTTGGTTAAATGATCCTAGATTGCTGTTTTTATGGATTCTGTTTTCGCAGCTTTGCTTTTTTATCATCTGATTCGTCTTATGTTATGGTATTTTTGATTGATTGTGCCCCATACAAAAATATCATGCAAGCTAAGACATACTTACTTACCCACTTACTAAATAGTATCTGATTAGGCCGTCAAACATGTGACGTGTGTGTAATGGTGCCCCCTTTTTGCTGAGACATTGCCTTCAGCTTACTTTCAGGTGAGTTGAAGTCAAGTTGACGTGACTGAATTTAAAAAATATCTACAAACCACATGTAATTGATAAAATAAGAATCAATAATTATTATAAAATTTATACAACATGTGCAATTATTAGCACCATTGTTATATGCGAATATTGTTGTAAATTGCTAGTTAAAGATCCAGCTTCAGAAAAGCCGATATGACAAAACATAGTGGAGCTATAATGGCGGGCTATTCCACGCACCTGTTCGACGCGGATTGAAACAAGTAAACGAAATTTTAAGAGCCATGGAATGGGTCTGCAAATATGAATGTATTTCGGAAACCCTTGCCCATTGGCGACCCCTCCATTATGACTTATGATCAACGTCTTCGATCACGGCATGAGAAGAATATTTGAAAAGTTTGATTCATTCATATTCATGTATATTCTTAATATTGCGTAATCTTTCACTTTTACTTATTAAAATAGCTAAAAGTTAAGTAAAGTAACTGAATATATTAATGAATTTCATTTTTGACGGTTGAGGCTTTGGTAAAGGCCACTCCTCACAGAGTTGGTAGATCAGACGACATCCGCTCCCATAAAAACTAAAGCAAACTACCTTTTACACTTTTATTCTTAACTCATAAAATCAGTGACCCTTTGGGATTACCGAGAGGGCAAGCTTGGCCATTTATATATTGTACATACATCGATATCACAATCGATGAATTGCAATAATCCGTGTCGGTAATGACATCGCGTTTTCTATGGTTCTTCCATTTTAACATTTATTTCCAACGCCTCTGAAGAAATTTTATGTCCATTCGTATTCTTGAATATGTATTTAATATTCCTTGAATCTTCTTCATCCTTGCGTAAATCCCCGAAGCTTGCAACTTAGAGTCTGGGATCCGCTTTACCAGTCCAACTGCGAATTGGCTGCACTTCTATATATTCCGTTAAGCGTCTGTCATCTGACCTCCACAACCCAAAGGCGATATCGAATCATTGCAGATAGACCAGTTGTTGGATTTTGAGGGCTCCAACTACCCGTAACTACTACCATAGATGTTCGCATGGCAACCGGGACCGACGGCTTAACGTGTTCTCCGGGGCATAACTAGACCAATGCAAATACCCATATTCATGCATACAAATATTTGAGCGGGAATCGAGCCCCTAGCGGCCGCGTTCACTACCGCTACGCCATGGAGGTATTTCTTGGAATGATATCGATAACTCAGAGATCACAGTCATCTTCTAATAATGGACAAATCGTCTTCTAGTTGGTATAACTCCATGTTGTATTAATGTTCCTTAGAATTGAGGAATATTTCCCAACATCTTTTTGGAGGAAAGCTTCTCAACAGTATTAGTTAATTTGTTGCTTTAATTACCCTTAAACACTTTGCATGAAAGGAATATTCTGTTCTATTTGAAGTGTTTCAGTCTCTTTTGATCTCACAGTCTGTGTTTTAGTGCCATTAGAAGTACTTAGTTTAAATTGAGAATATCAATAGCTTTAGGCTTAGGTACTGTAATAAAATCTATTGACTTTTTATCCATCATTAGCCTGAATTTATGTTTCTTATGGTACTTCAAAGTGTAAAAGGAGAATATGCTTACTGATATGACTGTTAGAAAATTAACAGACCTGTAACGAATTCTGATGTTTTTATTAATTTAACGATTACCAGTGTGATAACCAATATCATTCTATATTTTATAATAGAATTAATAGTGTTCTTCAGTTCGTAATAGTTCCTATTAGAAGTAATTAAACGAATAAAATTGATCTTAACAAAATATTAAATAAAATTTAGCTTAAATAAAGATTATAATCTATCTTAGCCTATGTGTTATTTCAAAAAGGTCGGAAAGCGGCAAAGTGCTAGTTGGACTCGCCCATGAAGGGTTCTGTAGCAGCAAGTAACATAGTATAAAAGTTCTTGTAGTTCGTTGTTACTTTACTCGATGTTTTAATAATAGTGTACGGTTTACGATTTATGACGCATTAAAAAAAACTTACTAGATCACGTTCAAAACCAATTTTCGGTGGAAGTTTGCATGGTAATGTACATCATATATTTTTTTTAGTTTTATAATTCTCTTATTTTAGAAGTTACAGGGGGGAGGGGACACATTTTATCACTTTGGAATTGTCTCTCGCGCAAACTATTCAGTTTAGAAAAAAAATGATATTAGAAACCTCAATATCATTTTTGAAGACCTATCCACAGATACCACATAGGTATGGTATGATGAAAAAAAAAATTGAGTTTCATTTCTAAGTATGGAGGGCGTTCCCTCCATACTTAGAAATGAAACTCAATTTTTTTTAGAAAAAAAACAACATTTTGGGCGTTCCCAAAATGTTGTTTTTTTTCTTTCTATTTTTGTGTGAAATTCTTAATGCGGTTCACAAAATACATCTACTTACCAAGTTTCAACAGTATAGTTCTTATAGTTTCGGAAAAAAGTGGCTGTGACATACGGACGGACAGACAGACAGACATGACGAATCTATAAGGGTTCCGTTTCTGCCATTTGACTACGGAACCCTAAAAAAGCGAAGTTTAGTTAAAAGTATATGCAGGAACTATCACATAAAGTTAAACTATAAACAAAGAAGTAGTTGCTAAAGCTTACCTCAAATCCTGTAAGTAGCTCCTTAAGACAGTTTCCAACACAATCGGAATGAGTAATCTCTTTATCAGTTGTATATTTCATTTGGAATTCCCTTTCACAAGCCCTTAGCTAAACACCCTTAGTGATGCTGGTGTAATTAACTAGCAATTTTCTTTGAGTAATTAAGGCTTTAGTTGGGGCTTAGTTTGCTTTGGAGTTGTCTTTAATTTCACAGTAGGCTATTTTTACTTTCTGTTTTGAACAAACATTTCTATTTATACTGAAAAACAAATAATGTTAAACTACTTTCATTTTATCAGTTTCATTACTTTTTTATGAAACCTTGAAGTCGATTTCTAAATTATGTGTGGAAAAATACTGTTGTTGCTATTGTGTATTGGTTTGGATAGGTAAGTGAATTGAAATTCAGCAGACAGATATAGAGAGAGGGAGAGACAAAGAGAGATAGAGAAGGAGGATGATTAGATCATTCACTACATGTAAGACTCACTGGTTATACGAAAGTGCTGCACTATTTCCAAGTTGCATAAAAACAAATATAACGGAACCGACATCTTTAGACCAGTTATCATATTAATTTTATCATGACTATCTGGTTAAATTAACTGTACAATTATAATATACTAGCTGTTGCCCGCGGCTACGCCCGCAAGTAATTCGAATTACGGCTATAAATTAAACTGTTAGCTATCCTTTCTTTTAAGTTGGATCATATTGTAAATGGTTACAAAATTTTATCAAAATCCGTTCAGTAGTTTCGGAGTTTATCGTGAACATACATCGAGACACGAAATTTAATTTATATTACACCTACACATATTATTACAGATCATATAGGATCTTACACACTATATAATACGCCACATATTTATATGAATCTCTTCAAAGTCACAACTCCAACTGTGCCGGGATCGCAGGTAGAATAAATTAATGCAGAAACGTCGTGAAAATGCAAAGATCTAGAATATTCGGAATTCTGATACGGTAATATTTAGAGAAGGTGTAATAAGTATTATTGCTTTTAAATTTAATTACTATAATCAGAATAACACCAGTGATACATACATATGTAACACGTAAAGTTATTTTATAATTAGTCAATGCAGCAACGGTAGGATATGTGTCATTGCATACTGAATAGTTATATTTATAAAACATGTTACAAATGGATTATAATCGAGATAATGCTTCCTAAGAAATTTAACAACGTGCTTTATTTATTACCAGCATCAAAAGCCACAAAGAAATTAAAGCTATAAAACCAAAGAACAGCAGCACTTACTTCTTTTTTACGCCCCACAACAATGAAACAAGAAAATAAAAAACCTGTTCACTCGGATGAGAACTTTCATGACAAATGTTAACCTAAAGCTAAATTACCCAAACAAAATTACCTCATCCAATTTCTGTACATCTGGTAGTTCTACCCACCCTCCATATTGCGGGCTTAATCTGCATGTCGTTACGAGCCGTGTCTCGACTCATCCATAATTCACATAATGAGTACTGGCAGAATACTATGGAGACGAAATAAGTTATTCAGCAAGCACGGTATTTAGATTTAGAAGGTTTTGGCATTTTGAATCCTTCGATATGTCAAAGAACTTAACGGCAAGGATGAAAAGGTGAAAATCATTTGGAATTGAAATTAAAGTAAAAACAAGCCAATATCTTTTAATATCAGTTCTAAGTAATGGCGAAATTTAGTGGGTACCTATTTTATTTCATTTTTATTTTATTTAGATATGGACAAAAATTTAAACATTATACAATACAAGTAAATATCTACCTAGTAAAATAAATCAAAAGTCTAATAAAACTTAGAAGTAAACAAGAAAAAATATAAAATAAAACTGACGATAAAACACTTATGAGGAAAAAGTAAAACAGATTTCATTACAAAAAGTAGTAATAAATAATTAATTAATTGGGTGCATTATATAACATTCATTTAAGTACATTTAAATCAGAATAAATAAAACAAAACAAAAATAACAAAAATCTATCAAATTACTGTATAAAATAATTACAATTTAAATAAATTAAATTAACTTATGAATCTGCATTCAATCAAAACATTACTAATTAAAATATGAATTATATTGAAATAATAATAAATAACACAATTGAAAGATTAACTATCTACTGATCAACAAAAAAATCAAATGTTCTGGTCCTAAATTCGTTCCTTGAGCATGCAAAAAAATGTCTATATCTGTAAAATTGTTATTGTACGTCTCTAACATACGGTGAATGGGGCAACGCAAGCCAGAGTTAGTTCGACATGAGTTGACAGCGAACAGCTTACCTACCTACTTATAATTTCATTTGTTAGCTATAATATAATTAATTAACTTTGAAAATCATAATGCAACTAGTAAGCATAATAATTATAATAAATATACGAAAAAGTAAAATACAAAATTACAACAATACTAATCTACGTCGAGAGAACATTATTAATTGCGTAAAGACACATATCTACGCCTATCAAAAACTTCGTTTTTTGTTAAAAGTATGAATAGTCCACAATTCATTAAACATTATAATTATCTTATAACAAAAACAAAAAAGTGATAAACAACGTTGTTTATAAATTATGACAATAATAAATTACACGTAGATAATCATTAAAGTAAAGACTTTCTATCTAACTGTTACTTCGAGAGCGAAATGAAATAAGTCTCCGTTTATTTTTTTATGCAAACCACGTAAATTACTAACCAGCCATGAATTAACCAAATCATACTCTTCAACGCAAGGAACTAACTAAGCGAACCCGGGCTTGTATAATTAATTGGATATTTAAAGAGTATTTTTACATAAAAAAGAAGTAATTATGTTGTGCTAAGGCCAGGGTTCTGTTAGCTCACACCATTCTTCTATTCCTCATAAAAAGGGATGAAAAAAATCAAAGGCATTTTTATTGCGGTGAGGCTACATACATTATTAAGCAGAATTCTAACAAACCGACAAATTTGTATAATACCTACCGCCAGCTTTAGCAATATACATACAAATTAAGATTAGTCTAAAAATGAACCATTTTGCAATAGCATAGAAGACAATTTAGAGTGAAGCAGATACCAGTAGACACAAATTTGCATTTGTGGATTTCAAATTCGGTTAATAGAACTTTACTCTGGAAATTATTTCTATAACTCTTATAACATCGTCGTAAAGGTCAAATTTGAATGCTGATATCATGAAAACAGTGCAAGTTCTAGCGACCAGAGGGGGAATTCGTCAAGTTTGCTTAAAATGTTGATATTTCAAATTCCAAGTCTTTAATGGAGTGAATGTTTGCATTGTAAGGATTGTTAGCATTAGGCGTCTTATTAATACAAAGTTTAAACGATGTTTCTTCCGCTTGATTCAATTTCTAACCAACTTTTTAAGATTTTTGATTTGAATCTGTATAGAAATTGAACTTTGCTTTGTATAAATATTATATTACGATGCTTGATAAGATATTAAATTTGGATTTTGCAAAAAAGGCACTTCTGTGAAATAGGAGCTTCATTTTAGAATTCATTTCAGTTGGAAGGTTTTCAAAGTGCAAATACTCCAAATGGAAATTTGAACTGTAAATTTATTGGAAAATTAACTTAGTACTTTCGAAGGAAATCTTGAGCTTCTAATAGTTTTAAGTGAAAAGTGATCGGCACGAGAAAATTATACTCGATTTAACCCAATTTGAATAGTACTCCGCTTTAACTACTCACAACAGAAAAGTTTAGAGTTGTGGACGTAAAAAATACTTTGTGAAATTGTGTATATAAATAATCTTTAGAACTTTTATAAAAAGGTACGAATTAGTAGCTGGCCACAGACATTGTTTTAATTCATTCTGGCTATACACGATGCCGCTTACCGGTACCTATCGAAGTGAAAAAAATTTTTTTACCATCATGGGTCGAGACGCTGGGAGCAGTGAGTCCAAGTACGCTTAATAGACGCTACTAGTGACTAGAGGGCTGGTTAATTCCTTGCGCAAAGGATCGGTATTCCCATTTAACGTGGCAATACCGCCAGCCTTCTGGCCACCCTCCCAGTTGACGTCGATGGGGAGGAATTCTTTGACGCCTGAACCTGCAGGTTTGTATATATTATGAATTGTTTTTATATTTTTATTTAAATAATTGTAATGTACCTACATATTGTAAAATAAATAAATATCAAGAAAGTAATTAATTTTATCAAGTACTTACCTATCTTAAGTTTGAAATAGTCGGCCTTAAATACGTACGAGTATATATCACCCTCTCTCATTTAATTTGGCTCCCGTATTCTATTTCCGTCGCTTATCTTACGTAGTGTAACTGAGAGATGATGAAGGTTGTTATAATACTTTACGTACTGTAGGTAGATTTACTTAGGTTTACTTTAGTGAATCTGCCAACGAACTGTCATGTAGTTTGGCAGAGAAAGGTGTTAATATATCTGTGTATGTTTCTTGGAATACATACATGTCTTACATACATTAGACACTTTATTCTTTCTTTCTTTAAATCATTTAATATCTTATCCTAGTTACAAGTTACAATTTTCGCACCCTTTGCGGTCGAGACGATGGGTAGTTGGGGTGCTGACGCCTAAAACCTAGTGAGCGAATTGGGATGCAGGTTGAGGGATAAAACCGGTGACTCTCGCTCCACCTCGAACCTGGGGCAAAGGTTGGCCGTTGCTAGCCAGCGGGGTAATGCCGCTAGCGTCATGGGTACCTCTGCCCCTGGTACGGTGAGGGGCGGGTTAATAGATTAATTTTGACAATTTATTTACATTTAGCTTTTAAGATGACATTTAATATGTTATTGGGCTATGTAATTTTGACCCTGTAATATATATTTAAATACCATAAAAAAGTTACAAAGTATAAAATAAACTCCATACTCCATCTGATACAAACAATATACAAAAAAAAAACCTCCTTTATTATGGTCTCAATGGTTACTGTGATCTAAGTTATACTTACGATAATACTTCAAGATTTGTCACCAGCAGAATGAAACGAGATAGATAAATAGTATGGTAATTTTATACCAAGTCGTTCTATTATGCATTCATATCTAATTGATTTGCTTCGCTTTCCATTTACCGTTTACTAATATTCCTCATTACCACGCTAAATGAGCTATATTCAAAACAGCTATATTAGCATTATAGCTGTGGCAATAAAGCTTATAGTACTTACACTTAACCACTTAAGCCTACCTATAAGCTTTATTGAAATAGCTATTTTATAAATGTATTATCAGCATAATAGCTGTAGTAATATAGTTTATTTGGAAGGATTAAGGCGAATATTGGCAAGGTGTGAACGTAATGTAAATCCATTAAATATTTATGCGTAATAAATAACAGACTCTAAATAAAGAACAAAATAAAATCAGGTTCAATCGATCAACATCTAGATGTTCATTTACTTTCTGTATGAAAGGCGATATAATTTCCATTATATTTTATCCTATGAAATTGATTACGCAAAGGCACAGCTGGATTAAAAGGCATGCCTGAACAATTGATGGGGAGTTGGTCGTAGCGGAATTGAACGTCATAACGTAATGGCCTCAAAGGGAATATTGAGATGGACTTGTTTAACTGAGGACGTGGTTCTAATAAAATATACCGCTTTTGAATTCATCGCACATCTTTATTATTAACTGTTGCATCTATGTACAGTCCCCTCAGAAGTTACTTAATGGTAACAAATGTACAAACCCATAATGAATAATAATGACACTTGTACTATTCCACACTTCATTTTTAACCGGACCGGTTGCACCTCATGGCATTAAAAAGAGTTACGTAAAAAAATGTACAAACGATTTTTATATTATTGAACAGAGCAGTAATAATAATTATAACTGAAGTATAAATAAGATACAATAAAATAGGTAAATTATGAAAATAAAAATCCCAACTGATGCTGAAAAGATCGAAACAAGCTTTATAGCAGGCGGTACCCATTAATTTTAATCTGTATTGAGATTTGCAAATTGGTTCTTGTACTTATTCAGCATCATTTGGTTTTTTTTTTTTAATAATTTAGTTTATTTTATACTTTTTAGTTGTGTTCAATTGATTGTTACATATATATATTTGTAATCATCTTCTAACTTCCTTCATTTCGATATCCCACTCGATAAATTTGAGTGTTTTTTTATCACATACATTTTGGCGCCAAAATACTAACATATAGCTTTTTTTTATAACATATGAGGCAAACAAGCAGACGGATCGCCCGATGGTAAGCGATCACCGCCGCCCATTTACACTTGAAACACCTAGAACCCAGGTGCGTTGCCGGCCTATAAGTACGCTCTCTTTTTGAAGGTTTGAAGGTCGTATCGGTCCGGAAATACCGCAGGCGACAGTTCATTCCACAGTTTAGCTGTGCGAGCCAGGAAGTTTCTTTTATATAGGCACCTCTGCCTACCTCTTCGGGGATATAGGCATGAGTTTATGTTATGTTATGTACCACAGAACACTTGGCAATGAATACCTTTTATTTGAGACATAATCATTGAAATCCGTACGGTGCCAGAGGTTCAGAAGATATGAGGTAATAAAGAATATTACAAACATACATACAAGATACGCGCGAAAAACATAACCCTTCTTGGCAGAGTCGGGTAAAAATATGTAATGTGTGCGTTAAAAATGAACTGTCCGTGCCCATGTGTATATTAATCAACGGAATCGATAATAGTAAAATGAAAACTAAATTTAGGAATAAAACAATACAAATTTTAATCTCATTAAGACCACTTTAACTTCCATGTTCTCCACATTTCCGACCCGTATGTTGATCGCATTTCAATGAATCTAGGAGGTTTTTGTCCACGTTCAGTTTCGTGCTAAGCGCGTTGTTTTTTGCAAAATGAGCTTTCAAATACCCCTCTCTTCTCGTACCTCCGTACCTATTTGAACCAGAGACCATTGAGCAAGTCCTTTGTTATTAGGATGTGTGCAAGTGTTTTTTTTTAAAGTATATTAGCTCTAGAGGACATATTTTGCAGTGATCGAGGATTATATTTTCGTATTCACACTAGACTGGTAAAAGTGTTGTTAAAATTATTGAAATTGCTAGTAACAATCTGGGAAAAAGCCTGCTTTTTATCCAAGCGTTAATCCCTGTCGCGTCCGAAGTGTTCATTTCGGAGTTTGGGTCCGCTTGACCAGTCTAACTGCGGATTTGGATTAACTTCGATATTTTCCTTGAAGCGACTGCCATCTATCAAAGGCGATATCAAAGCATTTTTACATTTTACTTTTTAACGCTCCAAATACTTGTAACGACTGTCATAAATGTTCGTATAGCAACCGGATCCGACGGCTCAACGTGCTCCGAGGCACGGCCAGACTAATGCAAATACTATTTATACATACAAATATTTGCACAGAGCGGGGATTAAGCCCGCGTCTCCTGCGTATAGCGGCCGCGTTTACTACTGCGACGCCACAGAGACTGTCCTAATCCTAATCCTGCTGTTAAATGCGATATGAGGTAACGCTTCTATTAAAGTGGGCTATGTGCTAGTTACCTGCAGAAGAAGTAAGTGCAAAAACAGAAGCGATTAGAAGGCAGAGATACCTTTGTCTCCCATATTTATAAATAATATTTCACCTGCAAGTTGGTAGAAGAAGAATATCGTACATTGGTTTTTTAGGGTTAACAGTGGCCCCAAAGTACAATTTTCATGAAACCAGAACTGACAGGTTGAAAAGAGATTTATGTAAAGGGCTCTACCCAACTAATTAATAGACTAGCAGAGAATTTTAAAGTAATAGTAAATTTATTTCCCATTGAAGCAAACATTCATTTACCACAATTCTTTTCATAAAAATTCATAACTCGACTCGAAACCAATCGATCTTAATGGGCTGTTTAAATTCCATTGCGTCCTTTTGATAAGGGAAGCAATAAAATTGGCTTTGAGCCGTCAAACGATATGGTAATGTTAGAGCACCGTTTTACATTCGAAGCACGGCGACAATATTTCACGGGTAGATCTGCTTGAATTCAGATAAAGGGGCGATAAATAAGGAGATGGATTTCATTGGAATATTTCTACTCCTTTTGAGAATTCTAGAAAAAGCCTTAGTACTAAACTGTTAGACTTATTGAACATCGCTATTTTCCGGGCATACTATCGTTTATTTGTACTATTCTGGTAATATTGAGTAAAAAAAATCGATGATATTATTTAAGTAACCGTTTTTATTCAACACTTTCAATTAATTGAATCATTCAAAATAGATGTGTAGCATCATAGTTTCAAGATTTCAGTGTTACGTACGATACGCCTGAGCTTAGAAAATTACCTTCTAGTGAATGCTGAAGCACAACTCAAGGCAGTGTCGAAGTTTCCGAGTTCCAACTACCTGTAACGAATGGTACAGATAGTTATATGGTAACCGGGACTGACTGCGTACATTACAATGGTAATCATGTAATATTGTGTTTAAAATTTGAATTCAATAACTGAAGTGAAAAGTCGTGCGATACAAAACTATTGGTTTATTATCATCTTTTTTTGTTGTGTAATCCAATTAGATTTCATTATTGAAGAGGGCTTCAATATTAATTCTAAAAACTGTCTGTTCTTTCATAAAATTAACCATAACCGTACTTTCAAAACTAATAACAAAGTGAACTAAGACTGTTAATCTAAAGAAGCTGTTTCCTTACATAATAACCATTCTAAACACCTGAGAGGCAGATTGCGAGGTACTCTTACAGCAACTACTGCGATTACAATCGCGCTTAGTGCAAAATTGAGCTCAATTTCTTCTGCTTTACGGTGCTTAGTTGCACAATCACGAATTTATTCACGCATTCCTTGCTAAACAGCTTTATGCTAATTTGATATTTCAAGTTTTAAAATAAAAGTGAAAATTGATTGAACAGCTATCATATTGAAATGTTCGCGTTATTGAAAATGATTACTTGTTAGTAGAAGGGTGGTTGGGGAACTTCTAAGGATAAAAAATCTGTGGAATCGCAATACGTCTTTTAAAGGATTATCAAGGGTGCCCTGGTTCTGAGATGTGATGCATAGGGGTGAAAGCAGTCGTATGAAAGTGAGGAAGGGAGAAGTAAGACGTAAGAGAAGATGGAGAACTGTGTGAATCATGGACAAGGCTGAGCAGAGAGCGTTTAACTTTACTATTAATACCATAATTCTTCGTTCAAAATTCAAAATTCAGGTATTAAATTCATCTTCTTTGATTAGAAATAAATAATTTATGACATTCTCTGCTTTTTAGGTTGAAAATAATGAACTGCCATGATGAATGATTGCTCATACCTTATTGTATAGGCGTACTTACAATATAATAACGATCTAATGAAAACTTGAACTTACTGGACTTTGAATCCAGGCGTCACTTTCTAGAAACCATGTTTTTGTATGACTTATGCAATAACAGATTCGACTGCACTGAATTAACAAATAAATTGTGTTACATTGTTCCAAAGACTTTCATCAGACGTGAGGTGCGTTTACTTCCACTCTTCGCCGTTTTCACTAGCTGCACTAATGCTGGCATCCGTGCGCCTCTCAATAATATGGTCGATAATTATATTAATTGTATATAGATTTAGACATATTCATTCTGTCGCATAATAAGTTTCGAAATTCTTTGTAAAAAAAATTTACTCACTGAAAAACTGTAACTACCTAATTCAAAATCAAGTTGAATATGTATTGTATTAATATCTACTACACCAAGACACTGTAAAAATGATTATTACTTTTTGTTTAACCATTGAAATAATAGTTTAATAACATGTGCACAACGCTATTGGTAACATAATTGCAACTAAGTTAATTTTAAGACCTTAGATTTAGAACAAGTAACTATTTGTTTTCCGGAATAAAAAAATCAAAATCAAAATCTGCGCCCTCATTACATCGCTACAGCCTGCTGTGCAATTCGCTAAGGTTTCAGCGTCGGGTGTATCCCATCTGCCCCGGTGACTTGGCCCGGTGCCGGCCATGTGGGTTCGAGCGCAGCGCAGAGACAACCTTCATAGACATTGTCATTATTTGACTGGGTTACGTCACTGGTCTCTATCAAGACTGCTTCAGCGCTGTGTTCGACGCTGGATACTTAGAAAATTACACAGCAGAACGGCTGAATACCTACAATGTAAAATAAAAGAAAAAAATATGAGAGATGCTTTTCGCGCGTATCTTGTACGTTTGTACATTATGTTTGTAATATTCTTTATAACCTAATATCATCTGAATCACCGTACGGATTTCAATGATTAATATCTCAAATGAAAGGTATTTATTGCCCAAGTGTTCTTGCGTACATTATAATATAAACAAAAGTTATATGTTGATTTTTTGTCACCAAATCGTAGGTGGTAAAAAAAAAAACACTCATATGTATCGAGTGGGGTTTCAAAATGAAGGAAATTAGAAAACGATTACAAAAATATATAAAAATTATAAAATAAATTATTATTTTATATTAATCTTAACAGACTAACTAGTCTCCCTGATATACATTTAAATTGGAAGCAATCAATATCTCCGAACATGTTATTGAGGCCCCATACAACCGGGTATGTCTATCAATTAACCAAATAGCCTACCGAGTCCACTGCTGGACATGATGCCTCCCCCAATGTGCGCAATTGCTCCTGATTCATCTTTCATGTTCCGCATCCTATCCATACCCAGCCACCTTTTCAGATACTTATATCCAATTAAATTCTTAAAGAATATTATTATTTTGCACGTTTTTCTGAAGACTTAAGCCTTAAAGGTTTCCAATAAGTATTTATATAGCATGCTAAGCAGGGGAAATTCATACGAAAAGTGATGTATACGGAACCATTACATTTAAAAACATCTTGACGGGCCAACAACCTTTTATAAGTATTGTACCTATTTCCAAAAAATGTTTTTCCGACACGCAATTTTCGGATAATATGCTATATTTTAGCGTAAGTTTTTCCACAAAGAGGACAAGCGAAAATTCTTCCGTTATTTAGGTGAATAACATTTTGTTATTAAAGTAGTACTTTGCTATTTCAGTAGATGTATTTTTATGAAGCATATTTCAAAGTTATGGGGGCGACCAAACGACACTACTATTTTTCAGTGTGACCCAAGTCAGGGTACACGTAACGCTTTCATTTTTATACCTTGGAGAATATCTGTTAACAGGATGCTAGTAATTGAGGATGATCCCAAAGTAGCACCGCTCGGTGGGGTTGGTTTTCAATCTGCCTAAACAACGGTTGCACTTCGATATTTTCCGT
Source organism: Eilema caniola (assembly GCA_949126895.1). Taxonomy (NCBI): domain Eukaryota; kingdom Metazoa; phylum Arthropoda; class Insecta; order Lepidoptera; family Erebidae; genus Eilema; species Eilema caniola. The sequence continues at coordinate 3,802,488 of OX421460.1, read as the reverse complement.
GAAGCGACTGCCACCTAACCTCCACAACCCACTACCCGTACCGAGTACCCGTACTACCCGTAAAGAATGCCGATGTTGGTATGGTAACCGGGACCGAATGCAACGGCTTAACGTGCTCTCCGAGACACGAAGAGGTCTCAGTGCATTAAGAATAGGCACCCATCCTAAAATAAACCTGGCTATATCATTTAACCTTACAAAGTGCTAACCTACTCAATTAGCATTTAGTCACGAACCTCGAGACTCATTTAAATCTTCCTTTCTTTCGTGTTTACGTGGTAAAATGGTGAAAATATATCGCCATTATCCATCTTACTAATATTATAAACGCGGCAGTTTGCAAGTATGAATAGATGGATAGATATTTGTTACTCTTTTACGTAAAAACTACTGAATAGATTTTAATGAAACTTTGCAATAATATAGCTTATACATAAGAATAACACATGGGCTACAATTTATAACGATAACCGACATCCACGCGGGCGGAGCCACGGGCAAAAGCAAGTAGCTGACAATATAAAGTGTTAGTAATCAGCTTCTAATAAACGTAATGAACACATTCAACCGCACAGTTACACTAACTTGATTAGGGAGGATTGATAAATGATAAACACTTGTCCGAATCGGTAATAGTCCCTCTGAATAACATCGGTACTTAACAAGCTCCTTGAATGCTGATTGAATGTAGTATATCCAGTTAGGTAAGATCTTTTTCTCATTCATTATCTTTTTAACGTGATTCTTAATTGTATCTAAGGCGTTTATATAGAAGCCTAGGGTACGCTTACTCCTTCTACTCCGTTATGCTTCGCTAACACGGTTTTGTGAGAAAAAAAAGGCTGTGTCAAAGCCTCATTTCATCAATCATCATCAACAATCAGCAGTTGTATGAACTCAGCTTCCAGAAGCAGTTGTTTCGGGTCTCAAGCTTCTGGCGTGCTTGGATCAGAACCTTAACGTAGTGCACCTTGGACAACGGAGACGGTAGCACCTCTCTCACGCAGGGGAATCGCTGTCACCTACGGCTAATACTGGCTGTAGAGGGCTAATCCAATGCTATCCATGCACCCTTTTGAAATCTCCTAGTGAAAGCAAGCAAGCGGCGGACTAGTTCTCAAAATTTGCTCAATAGTTTTTTTTTTAAAATTCATACCTACTATTTTATTTCAATTCACCTCTTGATCCGTATTCACCCCGTACATAGCAGCCCTCCATTTTCAAGATCGGAGTTCAACCAAACATGAAAACGCTTAACCGCCCTAATTACAAAAAGATAACAGAATTCGGGACAAGCAGTTTTTCCATCAGTTTTCACTAGCGCATTAAATTCGGCCTACTCTCAACGTTTTTCCGTTGGCAACACTCCAAATGGCATTGGTTTTAAATTTTTAACTCATCCGAGGTAGAACTCGCTGAATTGATGGCGACATTAATATTTCATTCGTATGTTCGTTATATCCCCAGATCCTCAGTTCTCAGATTTAAGAGAATTTATTTTGTTGGAAAGCACCTAATCAGAAAAATAGTACAGCCAGCATCAAATCTATCTTGAACAAAGAACTCAAAATGATCCTAATGTCTTGGCTTTCCTTCCTTCCTGTTGTCTAATTGTTCTAACATATTTGGTACACACCTTTAGGTAGAACAATAATACAATTAAATTAATGAAACAGTTTGATTTGCTCTTAATACCACGGTATTAAGATCATTTCGGGACTTTGTAGTCAAGATTGTTTTGATGCTGATTGTACCTATAGCGTAAGAGCGTTTTCACATTGTCCGATATCTGATATCCGACATCCAACACTATTGTTTTTTCCCGATATCGAATCACAAAGAGACTAAAACAGCGACAACCGATATTGGGCTGGACAATTTGAAAAAGAGATACATAAATGTCATACATTTGACTTCCTCTGATATCGGATGTCGGATATCAGATATCGGACAATGTGAAAACGCTCTTACGTTATAGGTACAATCAGCATCAAAACAATCTTGACTACAAAGTCCCGAAATGATCTTAATACCGTGGTATTAAGAGCAAATCAAACTGTTTCATTAATTTAAATTGTATTATTGTTCTACTCTAAACGCTCTAAATCGGTAATAGACGATGTCCGTACAACATCCTTCAAGCCTAAGTTGACCTCACATGCAAACCGGTACACCTGCTAAACAACGAGCATACCCTGGCGTAGATTTCCCTCTCAGGGTTGGTACTCAAACGGTAGCCACTCCAGGAAAATCAAAAACAATAAATGGGTCTCGATGTTCAAATTGCGAAATTTGTAACAGGGCTAACGCTATGAGAATGATGAGGATTTGTGTATGATTAGCTTTGTGTTTTGCATAGTTTGTTAAGAGGCCTGTGCACCAGCTCTGTACAGTACACTCAAATACTCGAGCCGGTTAAGAGCACCATTCGGGTTGCGACTGAAAACTTTGTTGTTTAATGTTTTTGTGTTGTTCAATGGTCTGGTTGGAATTCGGCACAGGGGTAGATTATAGTTTGGAAAAACAAATAATCTACTTATTAACTCGAGGATAGATCCTCGTTCGTTGTGTGAACTGAATCAAAATCACCTACTTCCTCTGGGGTATGCAAATAAAACAGCCTGCCATTTGCTTTTACCCTTACACACTAGACGAGCTTCTTCTACTATCATTAAACCTTTCATGCCACCTCGTCAGTTTCAAGTCTAACCTACATTTCACTTTAATAATATGAAGAGAAGTCACAGTTACACGCACGACGTAAAATTCAATAAGCTTCGTTGAAGTAACACTTTAAACTACTCTGTTATTATAAACTCTCATATTGTTGTGTACAAAATGTGATTTTAACTATTTAAACAAACAATGAATGTAGGTATATAATGAGGGATTTAATGGAGAAGATTAAAAAAATATGTGTGTAATTAAACAGCATGTGTCACATGTAAACTGAAATGGCAGTTTTTGTATCTGTATGACTTCTCAGATATGAGAATCAGGATTTTGAATTAGTTGACGGGCTGATCATATTATGCCTTTTCACCGACCCGTGATTATAGGAAGACGAAAACACAAGATATGTTGTTATGTGAATTGAATCGAGGCTTCAAGACATAAAGCTACTACTGTAGTCTCCCCATGACCTTGACTGCAAAATTTCAAAGAATATCAATTAATTTCAAAGAATGTCAAATGAATACATAATTATATAAAACTGTCATTGAATTGATGAAAATAATAAAACAATATATTGTAGTTATTATTTAAAAGAGAATGTCGAGTGTACATATTATTTCATGGTCATAATCAATAAATGGAAATAACAAATTAATAGCAGAATGAATACAAATTTTCATTCTCTCTGTAGGATACGTATTCATACATAGTGTAGAAGCACCTATCCTATAAACATGCCTTGAGCTTCCACCCAAAAGATCTAGAGGGAGCTCTCGGACCACTAGTTTAGTGGGGTCTCTTTGGCTATAACGACTCCTATCACCAATCCTCTCAAATATTGATACTGTTATATAGACATTAAAGACCTGCGATATGCTGCTTCTATTGATATATATTGTGCTGCTACCCAAAGTCCAATAAGCGTCACCTATTTTTTTTATGTACCGACATTAAAATTATTACTTATTTTTCACCTGTGGTTTGAGTACGAGCTCCCAATTTCTGTAACTAAGTATCGTGGACATTAAGCGCAAGTGAACTATGATTATCTACCTTGAAGCCCCAACAGAGCCAATATGATGAAAATAGTGTATATGTCAGAGCCAAATAGCTTAATAAGCCGTTCAATTAAGTGCACTTTACTGAACGGCGCCGTTCAATTAGTGGCCTGAATGGTAAAAAAGCTTTCATCCAGTCATAATAAAATGAAACTTTACAAAGCGCTATGATATAATAGTGCATTATGGGACAAGTGTTTAAAGTTGGTGATTACCGAAGAGGAGCCATTGAGACCCGAGTCATTAGGTGAGAGTCTTAAGAGAGCCAAGGACGGTAATCATCAATATATACCTACGTGTATCATATGATGTTTCTCTTGTGAATAAAATAATATTAAAATACACTTGTGGACACATCTATTGGCCCACCTTAGAGTTTAGGTTTCGATGGCCTCTACCTAAATATGATTGCTAGATTGAACAAAAACTATTGATGCAGTTTGAAACCTGATACATTTTACCATCTTTCGTTTCGTATCGTTTTAAATTTGAATTCAGAATACCACAGGACATGGAGCTACGCCTAACAAGTCACGTATGCGCCTTAATGAGTGCAGTTGATTTTTGAATAAAAATCATGTTTTATCAAAATAAAGGTTTAATTATCAAATAAAGGTTTAATTTAATAACGCGTGTTGCCTCCATGGGCATCTACGACAGCTCTCATACGATTAGGCATAGAGTTTAACAACCGTTCTATGAAATTTTGAGGGATCATTCCTCTTCTATGGCAGTTTTCAACTCCGGCATGCCCTGCTGACGAGCCCTAACACGTCTTTTTAGCTCGTCCCACATGTGCTCAATCGGGTTCATGTCTGGGCTTCTGGCTGGCCAGTCCATAACTGTGATGTTCCTATCCCGAAGATATAACCTGACGATGCTGGCCGTATGGGCTCTTGCATTATCATGCATAAAAAGGAAATTTGGGCCCACATAGTCCACGTATGGCATCACGTGAGGTTCTAAGCACTCACGAATGTACCTTTTAGCATTTAATGTTGGCAACCGTGGTCCCGTAACAACCTCAAGTTGAGTTTTGTCACTCGCGGATATACCGCCCCAGATAGTCCATGAGCCACCGCCATAAGCAACCCTCTCTTATAGCAGCATTGTGCAAAACGCTCTCCCTTACGTCGGTAGACCATCTTCCTTCCATCATTGCCATGTAACGCAATTTTAGACTTATCAGAAAAGAGTACACGGCTCCAATGCTGCGCTGTTCGGTGGGTTCGCGTTAGTTTGGGGCCATTAGCTAGTTTGTGTGGTACCATATCGCGTTCTTCTAACCTTGTCCGAACAGTTCGAGCGCTCACAGATACTCCGTGGAAGTCGCGAAGTTGGTTTTGTATCTCAATGGAGGTAAGGTGACGATTTATCAAGCTGGTCGTCACGATGAATCGATCCTGCTTTTCAGTTGTGAGAAATGAGAGATCGTAGCCTTCCTTGGCAACGAACAAAGTAGGCCCTCTCGGTACCTCCGATAAACATTTCGGACCGCAGATCGTGCCGCAGATCAACTTAAATTAAGTTGAGCACTCACATTTCTTTGACTGTATCCGGCCTGGATAAGTGCCACAGCTTGGGCGGCGACTTCAGGTGAAGTATCCATAGATTATTGATAGAACCTCACTTTAATGCTAAGAATAAGTAATGTTTGTTGCAAAACCAAAGAGAAAAATCACACTTTCGAGAATTAAATCCAAGTAAACGAATAAACTCAAGTTTTCTTAGTATTCGATTGTTTTAAATCAACGAACAGGCTCCAAATAGTCTTTTGTTTCTTTAAATTCTGTGTTCGAAATTCAAAATAAAACTATTGAATAAAATTATGAATGTGCCTGGTTCAAAACTGCATAAAAACTTTTTGCTCGACCTAATATGAATTTTTAGCTAGGACTAAACGAAACTTAAAATGCAAGGTGGGCCAATAGATGTGTCCACAATGTGTAGATATTTACCTTTGCACTTTTAGGTAGTAATCTTTCCATAACGTTAAGGGCTTCACAACAATCACATCATATATCAAACGTTGTACAACATAAATAATTTTCTTCATAACTAGTACTTGTAGACGTTTTAATTAATAAATATCTATAATCTCAAAAGTGAAAACGAGTTGTGAAATTTTCTTCGCAATAGCGGGATTTTTTTCCTATGCGCGCGCATCTCGATAGGCCATATATTTAAAGAGGCTACTTTTCATTTGTCGCGAACTAAATGGGGAATTTAAGGTCTTTACAAGTAAATACGTACAAGTTAAAATTATCTATGTAAATACGAAGTTGCATGAAATTGCAAGTATAATCATTTATTTGTACCATTGGACCTACTTAGAATCGAATTTTTAAGGAAAGAGCTACTGGACATGTAAAATTTTAAAAAAGAATTTATAACTCATTTGTGAATTACAACAACCAAAAAGCCACAGTTTGATAACAGGTGTCATTATGTGCCTAATTGAGGTGAAATAAGAGACAGTTTATGAGCAAGTGTGTTGAAAAAATATTAGATGCATAATTGACAAAAACACCACAGTAGTATGCAAACGAAACGAAATTCAGAATTCAGTACAGTATAAAAGACTCTTTTGTGCACAGAAAAAGTGGGTCATCCTATTTGCTTATTACACTGTAGTGCATAAAAATGGTTCAATAATATAAAAATATTTTTTATTTTGCATTTAAATTGATGTGAATTTATAGAAAATTGACAATGTACTTCACAGAATTTTTCGTTCATTCATTTTAATGTGATGTATTTAGACTATTTACAAACTCTATAGATACTTAGTTATGGATACTAAAACACGACATAAAAAATAGGTAGGTACTACTTTGACACATGATATTTAAAGTAGTTTATGAAACTGTAGAATGATACGGGTTGTTAAAATACGAGTGTGAGTTTAAAAAATGTATTACACGAGTATTTTGAGACCAAATAATGTGCAGTTAATTATTACTTTATCTAATTCCAGGAATAATATTTAATCAAAGTCAAATTTAATATAATTTTAAATTATATTAAATTTGACCGCTAAAAGCCAATGACTGTTCCGCGCATGCACGTTGTGCTGCTTCCACAGATTATGTAGAAAAATGCATCGATACCTCCTTGAGTTGCTGAAGCTTTGTCGTAATAGAAAAAATGGTTGTATTAAAATGCCAGAGATGACTCTTGTACTTTAATATAATTGTAAAATTTATTTTGATACTGTGCTTAGATTAATAACATTTCTTAATAGAGCATCGCGCTGCAAAGGAAATGGGATCCACAATAGTGTGCGTGTATAAATTGATACCAGTTTCTAAAACAGCCTCAAAAATAGGAAAATTTTTATGTAATTAATTAATAATATTGATACAACATTAATAACATATTTCGTTGGTTGAACTATCCTAATATTCATTATAGACTTGAAGTATTTTATGAGTACTAATTTTTATATTTTGTGATATGACGCATAACTTTTTTTACATATTTTATTCAACTTGGTTGGTGTTTTTATGTATGTTCGGGTCAAATTTTGCAACTGAATTATGAAGCAGTTATCCTACCCGAATGATATGAAATTTGGCACTCACGTTTCGACAGATTATGGTCTGGCATAGGATATAGGCTACTTTTAAAACCACCAGGAATAGGTTCCCATGGATTGCGGGAACGGGATCAGAATTCTACGCAGGCTTAGAGAGGTTAGAAACGCCCAGACCAATACAAATATACATATTCAAATATTCGTACATACCGACAAATATTTACACGGAGCGAGACCTGTGAATCCTGTGATCAATATGGTGAAAGTAAATAAAACTAATGGTTCCAAAAATTAAGAAAATTATAACTAACGTTTTTATGGGAGTTTTGACTTTGTAACTAGCAACACACCCGTTCAGTACAAAATGGCGACGACAATATTAAATTATTTTAGAAAAAAGCTAATGGCTTATTTTGGAAGAATTGGTGCGATACAATGGTACTTACCGATGACAGGTAACTTTTTTTATTGATTTAGTACTTCCTTTATAATTTCTGCACACTTTTACCACACAAATTTTCATTTTCAAAATCACAAATTATTGTCCGTGCACACTGACAGTGCGTCAGACACTGAAAGCATTAAAATCGTTTTGGGCCTAATAGTTGGGCCCTATTTTTTTGGCCGCTTTCAACGCTTCGACTGTCTATCTAGACATATTTATAATCTAAGACTCTGTGCGTAAAAACTGTCATTAAAGTATTGTGTTAATATAATGTCGACAGTTCAGTATGAGAGTAGAATATTATATTGGCATTAGCTTACACATACGCATCTAAACATTATATAATCAAAGTCAAGAGTAGGATTTGAAGTTCGGAGTATTAATTCGGCTTAGCTTACTAGCTACAGCTGTCTACCATTACAATAGTGAAAAGCCTACGCCTGGCATCGTTCATTGCAGGTGCACCGTAAACTATACCTTTATCGGCATGATATCAATTCTCTACTAAAAAGTGTAATCTACTAGTTTTGAGTTTCAGTCTATATTGTATCATAGTCTGTGCGTGCGTGTGCCTTTGTGGCGTAGCGGTAGTGTTCGCGCCGCTATGCAGGAGGCGCGGTTTTGATACCCGGCCGGTGCAAATATGTATTTGTATGCATAAATATGGGTTGGTCTCATCGTACCTCGGAGAGCACGTTAAGCTGTCTGTGCCGGTTTCCAAACGAACATGTAGTAGAACAGGCAGTCGTAACGGTTGTTGGAGCCCATAAAATGTCCAACAACTGATCTCACTGCAATGCTTGGATAATGCCTTTTGCTTGTAGAGCATAGATCGCACTCGCATCACGGAAAACATCTAAGTTCAGGCAAATCCGCAGTTAGACTAGTAAAGCGGAACCCAGAAGCGACTGGGATTGACAATAAGATGGAGAAGAAGTCTCTGCGCAAATTTCCATAAGTACCTAAAGTATTCATACTAGTATTATAAATGGGAAAGTGTATGTGTGTTACTGTTTGTTGGTCTTTCAGGCGTACACCGCTGCTTCGATTTTGATGAAATTTGGAACAGAGGTAAATTGGACCTTGAGAAAGGAGCTAGGCTATGTTTGGTCGCGATAAACGACATCTACGTGGCAAGCCGTGGACAAAAGCTAGTATTCAGATAAATCTTGTCCCGCAGTGTGTGTCAAGTCTGTTGACCATCCGTTTGGTCGCACCGTTTCCAATTAGCGTGGAGCATTGTGTCCTGCCTGTGTGATTGTCACCTTAGTGCAAAATTCATGTTGCGATGTCACACCGGAAATTGTCCGGGTTTTGTGTGGACGCATGTGCATTGTAATATGGTTTATATGTTGGATTGTTGTGTTATGACTTGTGGTTACGTAGTTGCAGAATAAGGAGGAATTGGCCAAAGTACTGTTGTTATAATACGAGCTAATATTAGTTGGTGTGATGGAACATAAAATTAATATATATTTTGACTTTGTGAATTGAATTATTATTTTGACTTTATTAATAGAATTATTACTTTGACATTACTATTTGAATTATTATTTTGACATCATTAACTGAATTATTATCTATATTGTTAAATGAATTATATTATTATTTCTGATATGACATGCTCATGAATAATGTTTGAAATGGTAATTGTATCTTCTTTAAAGATTAATTGTTGTGAAAATTATTATAATTATAGTTTTTGAATAGTTAAGAATGATTTTATTGAAGTTTTAATAGTTTTTGAAGCATGATTGTGTATGAAATTGTAATTATTATAATTATGTTGCTACTCTGTCGCATTGGGTCTGCCCCGTAATGACATTGTATGTATGTAATGAATAAATAAATAAATAAATAAATTGTAGCACCCTAAATGCCAACAGACATAGCTAACGATCTGGCGAGGCTGTTGCCCAACTTGAGGGGCCCGGAGCACTCCGGACTCTCTGGGTATCGTGCGGTCCATAGCCTTATCCCGGTGCCTTATATGGGCGGAAACTCTGTAGGGGAGGCGCATGCACCTGCCTCCGCAGCAGAAAATGGCCAACAGGATCATCAGCGGGTACTGAACGATATTCTTCGAGTCTCCTCGCCGGATCCTAGAGAGGTTATACAGCAGCCTCTCGCACCTGCAGCCCTGGGAGTGAGAGTTGTCACGTTCGCCAACTTGCTCGCGGCGATAGTTCGCTGCGCGGATGCGTGGGCGGCTGGAGCCTCCTTCTTCTAGCAAGTTATGCTTGTAAAGGAGGTGCCGGGGCGAGAGCGGGACCGCGAACTGCGGCAACTCAGGCATCGGTTGTCGCAGAATGACCTCTGTCTCCCATGGGTACTGGCCTGGGGTGACGGGTGGACCTGTCACCCTAGTAAAAGCACGCTGCAGCGGGTATAACAGGGACGAGTTGTGGACTCCGTAGTCGCCACACCCCAGATCGAGAGAAATGGCGTTGTCGAGCTGACTAAAACGCACGCCGTATGTGGGTAGACGGCGTGCATTTTAGTCAGTTCGAATCCGACATAACCTATCCTATCCTACTGATTCGAGGCGATGTTGCGCAAGTCAAAAAAAAACTACACTATCAGACGTGACGTGCGGAACGTGTCGACGCCATGAGTTCAATGAATTGTCACTTCAAAAATATGGATATTAGTTTTCGCATGATATTGTGCTAGACTTCTCAACAGAGAAATGAATCGTCAATCATCAGGTGCACCAGTTAGCGGTAAGGTTGACATGAGCCCCAATCGTGTTGGTAGCGCCCTGCATATCCTCAATTGGGTATTTGACCGACTAGTCAAATTATGCCCGTTTGCACTAAACTCTACTTAGGTTAATCCTTGTAAAGTGACTCCTAAGTCTAAGATAATCTTAACTTTATTTTCAATTGCACCAACATATTTACGAAAGGGCATTCTTAACTTAAGATAAGCCTAGTAAAGCGAATGAAGGTGTAAATGAACGAATGAATTAGCCAAATGTCTATGATAATTGAGCGATTGTCTATGATTTCTTTAACGATCTCGTCGGAATTTAGGCGCTAACGCGGGAAAGCGCACATCGCAGATTTATTTTATTTTTTGAAATTGGTGTGAATTCGAGTTTTTATGTCTAAAAATGTTGGATTTTAGACATAACGTCTTGGACAATTCACACAAGTGTAGGAAAGTGGGATATTACAGTGAATTGTGACATTTCGTGTTCGTTCCAAATCTCCTGGGGGAGCTTTCAGTCAAAGTCCCCACAACTTTACCGAAGCAGAAATCATCACTCATCGTCATCGTCATGGCAATCATCACTCATCGTCATCGTCATGGCAATCATCACTCATCGCCATCGTCATGAAAAAATATTGTATTGAAGATATTTAAGGTTTAGGCTGATGGCTTTGTGCCAAGCCCCAATAAATAATAATAAAAAAAACGATCTCGTCTCGTCAGTCAAGTCGCGTAAGTCACGTTGTATTTAAATTTATTTAAAAATAATAATTAATACATTTAGATTATTTATTTATTTAGTTTAATGTCATGTGCCAAACAGTATATAACAATACCGGACATTGATTGACAACTGTCAAAAAAATAGGGTTAGGAGATTCTTAAAACGTTATGACTTACTTAATCGGTGTCATAAGAATTAAGATTGACTTAGCGTGTTTAGGAGTATCTTAGGGTTGGTGCAATGCATTTTCTTGTTAAGAGTGTCTTATATACTTTAGGCATCAGGTTAAGATACTCTTAAGTTCAGTGCAAACGGGCATTAGTTACTTTTTACTAAACGTCAAAACGGTAAGTTACAAGGGAAATAGTGTAAAAAATTAACTTATGATATCATGTTATTTAATAGTCAAATCCATACTAATATTATAAATGCGAAAGTAACTCTGTCTGTCTGTCTGTCTGTCTGTCTGTCTGTATGTTACGCTTTCACGCCTAAACCGCTGAACCGATCTTGATGAAATTTGGAACAGAGGTATATTAGAGCTTGAGAACGGACATAGGCTACCTTTTATCACGAGAAAGGGGGTTTAAGGGGGGGAAATAGGGGATGAAAGTTTTATGAAAGTTTGTCATTTCTGAAGATATCTTAATGAAATTTGGTACAGAGGTAGATTCGAGCTTAGGAACGGACATAGACTACCTTTTATTGCGAAAAGGGGGTAGAAGGGGGGGGACTAGGGCCTTGGGAGGAAAGTATGTCATTTTTGAAGATTTCTTGATGAAATTTGGTACAGAGATAGTTTAGAGCTTGGGAACGAACATAAGCTAACTTTTATCGCGAAAAGGGGGGAAGAAGGGGGGGACCAGGGCCTTGGGATAAAAGTTTATCGTTTTAGAAGATTTCCTGTGGTACAGAGATAGTTTAGAGCTTGGGAACGGACATAGACTACCTTTTATCACAATAAGGTGGGTAGAAGGGTGGGACTAGGGCCTTGGGATGAAAGTTTGTCATTTTTGAAGATTTCCTGATGAAATTTGGTACAACGATAGTTTAGAGCTTGGGAACGAACATAGGCTACCTATTGACGCGAAAATGGAGGCATAGGGGGAGTTAAAAGGGATTAAAGTTTGACAGTTTTCAAAATGATGAAATTTTGGTACAGGGATTAATTAGAGCTTAATAACGGACATATGCTACCTTTGATCGCGAATAATGTGGTAAAAGGGGGGCGGGGGGAGGGTTAAGGACTAGATAGTAAATATGAAAGTTTGTCAGTTTGTGTTTGGTACAGAGATGGATTAGAGCTCGAAAATGAACATAGGCTACCTTTTATTGCGAAAAAGGGAGTTGAAGGGGTGGAATAGGGCAAGGGTATGTAAGTTTGATAATTTTGAAGATATCTTGATGAAATTGGTATAGAGATGGATTAGAGGTTGGAAATGAACATAGGCTACCCCTTATCGCGAAAAAAGGGATAGAAGGGGGAAGGGGGGGAGGGGAATAGGGCGTTGGGATTAAAGTTTCTAATTTTTCAATGGCACAAAAAAGGGGGTGAATATGGCATAAATAGTAAGAATTTCTTTTAAGATGTCCTCATGAAATATAGTACAAAGGTGGATTAGGGCTTCGGAACGGATATAATCGAGTAGCGAACTAAATATAGAAGCGAGTGGAGAGACGAGTAGAGATTGTTATAGGGACGAGTGGATAGGCGTGTAAAGATTGGAAGTCGAGTAGAGTCGACTACAGGGGCGAGTAGATATTCGACTAGAGAGCCAGTGGAGAGGCGAGTATAGAATCAAATAGAATGCTATAAAGGCGAATAGGGAGGCGGATGGAAAGATGAATGTAGTAGCGAGTAGAGATCGAATAGAGAGTTGAGTAGAGGTGCGAGTAGATAGGCAAGTAGACAGGCGAAAAGAAAATCGAATGGATGGGCAAGTAGAGAGGCCAATGGAAAGGCGAGTATAGAGAAAAGTACAAAGTCGAGTAGAGAGGGGAACAGAGAAGTCAGTACAGAGTCAAGTGTAAATTCAAATACAGAGGCGAGTAGAAAGTCGAGTGGAGAGTCGAATATAGAGGCGAGTAGAAAGTCGAGAACAGAAGTGAGTACATAGTCGAGGACAAAGTTGAGTAGAGACGAATTTAATGCTCAATAGCGTCGGATCAACACTACACGATAACCGACATCCACGCGGGCGGAGCCGCGGGCAACAGCTAGTCGTTTATAATTATTATTATAATTATAGGTTGGGTGGATGATTAAAAATAAATTAAAATTAAACTCCTACTTACCATTCTTAATTTGATAAGTTCAGCATTTTTTTAACAGCCTTCTTTTTCATAGTTTTCTTATCCGCTAGTTATACCGTTAAGTTCTATAACCAAGATAGTTCAAGTTCGACTATGACGCAACGAAATTGCACAATATAAATAAGCGTGACACGTCACGTAGCGACTTGTGGATTCTGATTGTGTATGTACATAAATGATCACGTCACTAACACGTCAGCAAACACTCTAGTAATCCGATTCTGGGGCCGTCTTGGTAATTTTGGTGAATAACAAACAAACCAGATATTGCGGTAATGTTGATTTATTTTGCTATGCATATGTAGTATCTAGAGCTTATAAAATTTGTTATAGAACACAGATAAACATACTTATTTACGTATTTACAAAGAAAATGTGAGCGGAACCTTTTTTTTGCAAATACGCATAGTCGACAAAGGATATAAAATATGCTTTTTAAATACATACATGCTTTATCGACTTGTCTACTCAGCATCAGAAAAATATTGACCACAAAAGTACTTAAAATGCTTTCAATACCAAAATTCCAAAATTTGTGTAAGCATCCAGTGTTCAAATTATCTTAGTATTCAGTTCTCCATTATTATGTAAGTTAGTATAAAGTCAATATTATTTTGACCACATATTGCATTAGATACCATTGACCGGCGTGCTTACACATGTGTATATAAACACTATACAAACTTACATTATATCGCAAAAATGATTACTAGAATGTTTTAGCAACGTATACAGAATACCTACAACTATTTGAGCACTGTAATAACTTATATAAAATTGGAATTATGGTATTCTTATTATGTTGAGTTCTCTGGTAGTTAACATTTTTCTGATGCTGACTGTACATAATCAGACACAGTGGAAATCAGATATATGCGTGATCACTATCTAAGCGTTGTTCCCAATTGCACCCGAGGCCTTGACTTCAAAGTTAAACATAACATTATTCTTTCTCCTCCTTTTGAATTTGCTTATATATCTTTTAAAGAAGTGCCTTTCGCCTGACCTCCCACTAGGATGAAAGTCGATAGAGACTAATTTCATCACTCAGCAGGTGACAATGGCTCGTCAGGTTGACTTGGCCCTGAAGTTCTGGGGCTCCTTATGCCCAAATTAATGCTGAAGGCAACCTGCAATATATGACGTAGCAATATAGGTATTAATACTATCATGGTCACTCACATTATTGTTGTATCATACACCATGTTGTATCGTTTCTGTTGCCGAGCGCCTATTAAAAATGTTGAAGCACAGCGCGTTCAAGTAACGGATTGCTACTTTCATCCATTCATCCATGTTTAGCTTTGTCATTCTGCAAATTATTAAGTTCATTACAAGTTCCATATGCTAACTCTGGAGTTTTTCATTTAAATATATTACCTGATTTCCTGTACAGTTTCTTGTATCTCTGCAAGAACAACTGGGAACAAGCCAAAACAAAATCACGAGTGGTGACAGTAAGCATCGTGTGTCTTGAACGTGATCAAGATCGAGGACGAGTTTGTAGTGAAAGTGAAGCCATTGGTAATGCTGATACGCGTAGTAAAAGAACTCGAAAGAGAGTAGATTGATATATTTACTCCTTAAAACATTTTTTACTGTTTACCGCCAACACTCCAGTTCCTCCGTGATCATGGAGCTTGCAAAGGCGCAGAAATGTTAGAAACTTGAAACAATACAACATGGTAAATATGCCAATACCTCACATAATAGTATGAAGCAGCAGTCAAACAGGTTAGCACTACGCTACGCTGATTGTCAACATGAAATAATAACTTTATAAAGTTTTAAGCATAGACCAAAAGTTTTAATGCTCTGTACCGTCCCCGTTTTATAAACTAAATTGAAACCAAAAACAAACTCAAAAACATATTTCACAAAATTAATTTTCAACTCAGACACTACTAATAAATTTGCCCAAAATTATTTCAGCGCAAAAATCCAGTGCTTTTGGGTGCATCTAAACTCAAGCTGCCACTGGAAATTCATTCCACTGTGAACGCTTGACCGCTTGCCTAGATAACATGTTGTTACAGCGAAATGCTGCGTTCAGATAGGCGAGTTACTAGTACATAAATTGGTTATTATATTAATTAACTTTAAGTGGATATATTACCGTGATATACGCTATATGAAAAGCATTCATATTTTTGGTTAATGAGTAATTTTATGAAATTCACTGAAATTATGTAGATAGAATAGCCTATTTAGTTTTCTGGTAATAATGTTGGGCATTAAATAATCTAATTTTAAAATGACACGTTACTCTAATCTGTTTCAAAACAAAACCCAATTTCTGTTTAATCTGCGTTACATGAAAGCCCCCGTGGATGTAGAAATTCATCGTGATCAAATGGAAAAACATACATGCTAGCCTTGAATACTTTATTTAATAAGAATAGTTCGGAAACTGATTTTCGAAAAGGGATGAAATCTTTTGAACTATTCCAGGTTACATTTTTAACTTTCCAAATTTTCCTTCTTACTATATATTTTTTAATGAATTTGCAATATTTCCGTCTCTTGAATCTAATATGCCTGATTAACAATAGTCTCTTTCCTACTGTAACGTGTAAAATGTAGCTGGCGAATTGTGAGCTACACATACAAATACGCTTCTAATTATCCCCCTGAAGATGAACAGATAATAATGTCAGTATGTTTCGAATGAAGAAACAACGAAGCAAGTCACTGTAACCGTTCAAGTGAAATTTCCAGTTCAAATGCACCTGTAACGTTTGTAGCCGTATCATTGGAATATCGGGTTGCCCGCATGGAGCGACACTGCGATAGCCACCCCAATTCTGTTACCTAAATTACTACGATTCGCTACATATAATCCTCAATTTATCTCGCCGAAATAACGCTTGATTTTGTGACGTAATTCAGCGTTGATGGCTGGCAATGCGTCTTGAATGAGTATTATGATTCTTTAGAAGCAATCTGTCTACGAAGGAATCTTTGGAATTTTCGGCGAAATAAAATACTTAAGAGTGAATAAAGGTCAATACTCAATAAAGATCGATCTAAATGTACATCGTACGTATTTTAATTATTTCGAAAACTTTTTGTGGTCAATAGTGGCCAAAATCGGCGTATGTATGGGTGACCCGCGGGAAAAATGGAACTAGCTGATACTCGTAGATCTGTTCTTCATCTACCAGTAATCATAACAGCATTTGAAATACTGGTGTTGACGACAAAGTACCTTTGAGGCCCTACCAAGATCGCTGGATCCAAGGCCACCTCATTTATAAGTTGTACACTTGCAGATTGACAGAATGCGTTCTTGCATAGGCTTTCCTTTGACTCATGCTATCATTTTCTTGAAAACCGTACAAGACAAGAATAAAAGAGAAAATGTAAACGGACCCTGAGTGTTGAAAGCCATGGATGTAACCGGGAACAACGCTAAGATCATGATGACGAAAAAGGTTGGTTCCGATAGTTCCTAAGAATATTAGTAGGCACTCCACTGTCGTCTTAAAGACAGATGTAGAATGAGAAATTTGAATTGGTTCGGGCGAGGTCAGCTTGGTGGTCAAAGCATTGCCACTGTAAGGCAAAGGCCTTCAAATTTTATTCATCATTCGAGTCGAGCCGAGATTTTTCGAGACTATCGCGGGTTCAAACCCAGCCTAGACCGATTGAAACTTTTCTTATTTTAATCAATTTGAAAAAGGGTTCACATAAATTCTACGGCCATTTGGGCATTTTCATTTTAAAATGTAAATTCTACGAAATCCAATATTTCCATTGAAAATTGATTAAGTAGATTTCTCTTTATCAACGCTACTTGTATTGTCGAATAGTTCAAAAGTGGTTTGAGTACATCAGTGCCAAACAATACTATTTCAATAACATTGAATTCCAGCTTGTGGTTATGGCTGCCAAAGCTATTGTGGGTGGAAATAGGGTTACCACCATTCGTGGTGGGTCGTTAAAAGTTTCATTAAGTACTATTGGGCTGATAGTATGTTTGGTTCCATATTAATATAGACACTTTTATATCTTCTAAGTGGTATACAGAAGTATATTAAAACGTACGTTCTACGTTTACCCATTGCATTGAAATTTTGTAATGATTTGCGTAACAGTTCAATTGTATGTTATAGCTAAAATATAATAAAAACTTTTTACAGAGTTGATTTCATATAAATTTTACGATGCTGCAAGTGTCTATATACTAACGAGGTGTGAGAAAAGAGCTTCAGGGCCACCTTGAACCTCGGTAAATGAGACCACAGATGGCGTGTGGTTTTAACCAGCTCAAGTTCGACCTTGTCACCCTTGCTTACCAGCGGAGGGAAAGATATTCACACGGAAAAAAAAATAACTCGATATATTAAACATAAATGAATGTCAATGAAAATTTAATAAATATAACTCGCTTGACGCTCCCGTAGTCACGGTAAAAAGACAACTTCGTTAGTGACACCACACAATACTGGCACATTTCTGTCACTGAAAATGCGGCCGCCGAATATTTAACGCTGTTGGAGCGAAATTCATTCATTCATTCAATCACTATCCATGCTATTTTTATTTACCCAGTATTTTTTTAATTTCATGCCATGCAGTACATGGAACACGATACATACCTACGTATAAATGTTGATAACTGGCTGAATTTCAGTATTACCTTGCCCGCGGAGCCGGACAAATTTTTTACATATTCCTACTCTCACCAACGCAAGTTAATATTTTGTGGCTCAAGTAACTGTCACCTATAAAAAAAGACGGTATTGAACCTGAATTCCGGGAGTGCCGCGAAAGTGAAAACGTTTTCTTTCTTTCTTCGTTATATACATAGAAAAAGATTAAAATAACAAATCATACCATACCATACCATACCATATCATACCATACCATACCATACCATACCTATAATATAGCGCCAATCATAGAACCTATCACTAATTTTCTGCTAATTTTCTGTCAGAAGAAATTACAGAAATTACAAAAAGAAAAAATAATTACAAAGAGTGTCAGGTTCGAAGAATCGCTAAGCTACAAAGCTTCATAGCGTACCTAGCAAAATAAACACAGTGTAGTTAGGAATGTTGTATGACGCCATGTCGTCCTACAAAGTCGTCGGGTAAGGGTCAAAGGTCATGTAATCCTGACGGGAGTTTAACACGTGATCCTGACGCAAGTAGGTCACGTGGTCCGGACACGAGTTTAACACGTCATCCGGAGGCGAGCTTAACACTTTTCACCCATCCAACGCCGCTAAAGAAGTTTTCACTTCAAAAAAAAACACTAAATAGGTTTAAATGTTATCATTTAAAATTTTCACTTGATTAGATACCATCGACCGGCGTGATTCCTACGATAGTTTGACTACTCTGGAAATACAAACATACAAGCGCAGAAAAACAGGCATAAATGAATAATAAGAACTTTTCTCACTAAAGGCGGTCTGTAATGGCGGCCCAGATGTGGTGAGACGCATCTGCATGTACATTTGCATGTATATAGCTTTGTATCAGTAAGTGGCGTGTAAATTCCATGGGGTTGAACGGAAGTAGATCGAAATGCAGTTTAGTGACTAATATTAGTTTGCAGGAGCTAGTAAAGGGAATATGATTTAAGGTGCTGTTGAAAATTGATTGAAGAGACGGTTAGATATTATGTTGCTTTTATGTTTTAGTTGACAATACATATATTATACACACCTATGTAAATCTCCAATGGGGTCAGCAGATATTCGTGCATACTAATAAATGCAGTGAGCAGGAATCAAGCCTATAAGTTTGTGGTTATACTTGCAAACATGAAGTTCCTAGTCCAAATATTGCGGCGAGCAAAATTGTATTGGAAATTTCTGTTACGAAATTTTCTGTGGCATCCGTATGTGAGATAAAGAAAACATGTTCCCGTCTCCTATTGAGTGAAACTGAAAAATATAACTGTCAAATATGGACGGTAATATAGATATCTCGACCAGCCTTTGGAGAGGTCCCTGATTTGAATCCTAGTCATCCGATGTTATCCTGTGTGTGTTATTTTTATACCACTTAGGTGACAGTCAAGCACATGATCCACCTGATGGAATGTAATAACCTTGGTATTAATGAATAAGACTATTGCCGTGAGCCCACTCCTGAAACAAGCATTTTAGCTTAACTAAAGGGGTTAGTGGAAATACTCATTAACTAATTATTCTTTTCCAAAAAAAATGACTACTATGAATCAGCTTCAATGTCAGCTTCTTTTTTAAGAACACATATGTTCGTCTCCACCAAAATCATCATGGTACAAGGTAAAATCATATATGAGTTGGTACACCTGCGGATTAAGATATGTTTTTAGAATCCTGGGTCCCACACTTCTCGCTACATAATTTGATCAACGTTGAGTTTCAAGGGTGTTTGTCGTCTAAACCCTTTGAGATAAAAGCCTAGAAAGTATATCTCATCCATCAATAAAATCGATACACCTCTGATGCAGGTGAAAGTAGCTCGGGCCCCGGGTCTTGGGGCTTCATATACCGTATTAAATAAGCATGTCTCTACTATTGTTTGTATTTTTTTCCCATGTATATTTTGTACATAGGAAAATAGTTCAAGCCCATTTAAAAAAAAAGTCTATACATAAACTCACACTCGTAACATCGCGGCGTAAAGAATGGCTACTACTTTGGTACACATTTGACATATATGACCTACATATTACATCATTACATTCACGCTTTGGTAGTTTAAAGGCAATATTGACATTAGCTAATTCACACAAAAAATCATCAAAGCTCTGCACAATATTTTAATCTGAAATCTCCAGTTAAAATCACTGCCACATTTCAAACTACCCTTTGACATGACTGCAACACCATTGAAAAATTCGTCTAAAAACTTTCATTCGAAATTGAAACCGGACCTTTCAAATATAGCGTGGGGTTGCAAAAAGTTGAAAAAACCGTAATACATTAATTCCAGCACGAATCACCGGTTCGTGACAGACGACGACGCAAACAATATGGGCGCTGCAAGCCGCATATGAATTTCAGTTTAGGAGAATTTGTTTAATGGCAAGTAGACGGACAATTGAGCTCGTTTGGTATTTAAATCCTACTTATATCATAAACGCGAAAATTTGTAAGTATGGGTGGATGGATGGATGGATGGATGGATGAATGTATGCTACTCTTTCACGTAAAAACTACTAGATGGATTATATTGAAACTTTGCAGTAATAATGTGGCATTCTAATGTATAAGCATCAGGAGCGAGCCATGCGTGGAGTTTCTCTGAAGGATAGAATTCTAAACGAGATGATCCGACATAGCTGGCAGAATAAGCAGCAAACGACGGCAGCAAACGAGTCCTAGAGTGGTGACCGCGAGAAGGCAAACGAAGGGTAGGACGCCCTCTAGCCAGATGGACCGATGACCTGAAAAAGGTGGCTGGGACGGACTGGATGCGGACGGCGGAGAATCATGCGAAATGGCGCACATTGGGAGAGGCCTATGTCCAGCAATGCACTGCAGTGGGCTAATTGATTCATTTGATTGATTTATTGATAAACTTGTGAATTTATCACAGATAAATGATATACTACTTTTTCAGGATAAAATAATATACTTAAATATAGCTATACAACTAAAATCTACAAGTTATACATCGGTTACTTTTCATGGTTCTTCAGGCGTCTATGAAACCAAAAAGATTGATCTACTTTCTCTTTTTAACAAAGTAACTCAGTGATACTAAAAACTAACTTTCAGAAACATTTTGCATTACCATTCTAGTCCACTAGCCTATTTAAATATTCCATTGCAGAGAATCTGCATTGAATTGAGAGCCATACGTGATGCATCGTAGATGCTGCGATTGTCCTCTCAAAATCAATTCAGAGAATTCAGAGCTACCTGATATTATACATAGGATACATTCTATGTTGATGTTGAATTACTAACCTATCACAGTCCACTGGAGGCTTCTCCCAATGTTGGGAGGCTATTGTTTCCACGCTGACCAGATGGGTTGATACAGGGTTTTATTTCGAGGTATCCTTCTCTCGCAGTGATATAGCCTGCTTATTTTTGTTGTAAGTCGCCTCTTTCGTCACCCAGTCGATGGATAATGTTTTACGTTTTCTTCGATGTCTTCGTAAAATCAAGTCCATACCCTTATGAGCTATTTCTATCCATGTCGGAGCGCGCGGTATAAAACAGATCTCTGCTACGACCTCTGGCCTACGGTTATGCTAAGCTAGCCAACAAGAATCAGTTAATAGGAACTCCTGGCCGCATAATAATTTAACAAAACCTTGAAACAAATTTTATTCTGAGGAGCGCACAGTTAATCAAGGAGTTCCACAAGGCAGCGACCTGAGTCCTTTATTGTTTATTTTATACATCAATGACCTACCTAAAATAATCAGGTACCCTATCGTCCTATTTGCGGACGATAGTACAGTAGTTATACCATCGAATCATCCTGACCTATATGAATCTGACATAAATCAAACTTTGGCATCTATTAGATCCTGGCTCGACATTAATAATTAAAAAAATATTTTAAATAAGACAGAAATAATGCATTTCAGTCAACCACATTCTCAAAATATGGTCCAGGTCAGCAAATATTGGTTGTAGATATGGCAAAGTTTCTTGGCGTAATCATTGACAAGAAGCTAAATTGGAAGGCTCACATTGAGGAGATTTGTAAAAGGGTTAGCAGTTATGCTTTGTTTAAGCTCTCCCCAATCACTAATACAGATTGCCTACTTACCGCCTACCACGGATTGATAGCATTCGTTCTGCGTTATGGCATAATTTTCTGGGGCAATTCCACCGACAAGGAAATTATATTTAAAGCTCAAAAGCACCGTATTAGGTCTATTTTTAATCTTAAAAAGACATATAGTTGCAGTGAATATTTTGTGTCGTATAATATTCTTACACTCCCGTCATTATATACATATATTTATGAAACTGCCATATTTGTGAAATTTAATACAGAGCTGTTTCTCTGATTGGCGCATGGTTCTACACGCAGTCAAAGGGACAGCAGTAGACTAAGGCTACAAAGTTCTAAAACGACGCTCATGAACAAGAGCATCTTCTGCTTAGCCCCTAAGATTTTTAACAAATTACCTAGATCCATTAAGAATTTGCCTATGAATCCCTTTAAAAAGACCTTGAAGGACATACTATGTCGTAACTGTTACTACGTCATAATGGATTTCCTTAATGATAATTTTTAAAAACATTGTTATGCATGACATTCTTGGCTACTTTTTACTTTTTGATTTAATGTACAATTTATTTTTGGGAACTTGACATTTTTTGACATGAACTATTTAATTTCCTATTTATGCTATTGACTAGGTTTAATGTTTTTGTAATTTGCTATTTAATTTTCATAATTGTGACATAACAAACATATAATTAATTTAAAATAAATTTTCAATTATCATTATTATAATTTTCGTACACCTGTTTGTGTAAAACATGTTGGCACTATAACAAACGACAATGATATTGTAACAACATCCATGTAATCCATGTAACCCGTGTTTATGCAAATAAAGAATCTAAATCTAAATCTGAATCTGAATCTGAATAACTGTTCCTCGCGGCTCCACCCGCATCGTATTGACATTGTTCTCACCGCCCATCCGTATCCATCCCAGGGATACAAGTAGCCTATGTGTTTAAACGGACTATAGTTTATTCCTGTACCTAATTTCAGCCAGATTTGTTTAATATTTTTTTATTATACTTCATCAAAAATATCACCGTGGAAAACCCTCTGCAAGTATTCCAACACTTTAAGTGTCACTTTACTTAATCTGAAACTGTATATTTTCACCTTAATTACGAGGGGTTAAAACAAACAAGTGGATGACAACAAACTTATTATGTTGTTTCAAAATTGAAGATTGCGAATTTCTGTTAAAGCAATATGAGTTTTTCAACTGCAAAGTAAAGTTTGTTGGTGTAAGGTTTTATAATGGCGCTTCGTAATAACTTCTTGAGGATCCTACTTAGTATCTAGAAAGGAGTAATGTATATCTTCATTGTGGCTCATAATGTGTATTCTTACTTTGGTATTTTGAGTTCAGCTAAAATAACCCATTATGTAACGGGTGTTTTTTTTTAGATATAAGAAACTTGAAATTTTCATTACATTAAGTCTGTTCCCAGGATAAAATGTAGCTTATTATATTATGTTATTTCCGATTATAATTTATACCAGTACGAAATTTCAGCCAGAACCGTTCAGCCGTTGGAGCGTGATCGAATAACAAATATTCAAACATTTTCAGAAACTTTCAAATTTATAATATTGGTAGAATTAGTTTGATTTTCAACGCCGGTAGTGTTTTCCTTTTTGCTATTAATAATAACTAAGTAAGGTATCACGGTTTATTGTGATGGTATAATCGCTATTTTATACTTTTTATGACTAAAGTTTATTAATAAAATGACATAGTATGCTTGGGGATTTATTTTGTGAAATACCAATAACTGCAATCCATTACCCTGAAATTTTTAAACTAGTAATTCCTTACGACTCACAGCAAACTATTCTCGGGATATTTTTTTTTGTTTTGTTACTTAATGAGCCCCATTTGTCAAAAATATTAACAACAGTGTAGTCTAATAGTAACAAATATCCGTGTGGTGACGGAGAAAGAATACAAGTATCACCACCCTATCTCATCTGAAGGGTGTCGTAAGAGGCAATTAAATGGCAAAATCCGCTGATCTCGCTATTCCCAGCCGTGTTAGCGGTTCGGGTAACAGTAGAACGCGGCTGCAAAGAATCTCCGGGTGATGGGAGGACGACTGGAAGCGTATAACTGCAGTGCATTTCTGCTGAATATCACCTCACAGAACTCGAAGTGGAATTAGGTGGCATAAACTGGCATATATTAAGGCTGTCGGAGATCCGAACACAGGGGGAGAACACTTGAGTCAGGCGACTTGTTCTACTTCAGAGAAGGTAATCTGCTCTCCCAGTGAGGTATCGATTTTCTGGAAAAAAAAATGCTTCTTTAGCAGCGTTGTTGAAGTCTGCAGTGTGTCCGAAACGGGTAGCGTACCTGATCCTAAAAATCACGAACAGTCATTCGCTGAAGGGGATACAGGTGTATGTGCCTACCTCGTATTACTCCGAGGAAACTGCCGAGGCCGTTTACAAAGGCCGTGGTCAAAATATTGCAGGAAGTGTCTCGAAAGTTGATTTCCAGAAAACGCAAACATTAAGAGTCCAAGCTCTCTCCTAAGACTTCGAACTTATGAGAAAGAGGCGTGAACAATCATCCACACAGTGTCGTCTTCGTCAGATGAGAGAAGTAATAAAAAATCTGATACGATGCAAACCACGATGCTTCAACACCCGCACCAGCTATGAGGCGATTGAGCAAAATAAGGGATTGAAAGTGTTCGCTCAGCAGTTAGGACGAAATTTTAAAACTGAGGATGGCAGAATGATTACCTCAAAGTTCGAGATCCTCGAAGAGATTGAGAAATCATAGGATAGCTATATAGCTATCCTATGATTTCTCAATCTCTTCGAGGATCTGATGATGCATATGCATCACGGATGAATAAACCGACGGGACACAGCGATGAACACCATAGACGCCGCTCACGCGCCATTACACCGAGGCGATACCCGATGTCAAGCCTAGCGAGTGAGAGGCGGCTCTCAGGCAACTAAAAAACAACAGGTGCCCTAATGATGACGCAATTACTACTGGGTTCCTGAAAGCAGGTGGGGTTCCAATCCTGAAAGAGCTAACTAGTCTTTTTAACTCCGTCATCCAAAAGAGTCTAACACCCAGGGCATGGAGCAGGAGTGCGGTGATACTGTTCTTCAAAAAACGTCTTCAGGACTCTGGATTAGACTAAACGGTGAATACATCTCACATCTTCGGTTTGCCGAGGAAATCGTTTGGTTGCGGAGTCACTGGAACAACTGTGCGCAATGCTGCACAGCCTAGATGAAGTTTCCCGACGCATCGGCCTCGGTGTAAATTTGTATAAAATCAAAATTATGTTCAACAATCATGTCGCACCGAGACTGATTTTCTTCGAAGGGGCGACGCTCGAAGTTGCCCAGAAATATGTATACCTCGGCCAGGTCAACCAACTCACTAAACACAATTTCGATAGAGAACTAGCCAGAAGGATCCAACTGGGTTGGGCAGCATTTCGCGAACTTCACCGGGTTTTCTCTTCTCCCCTACCGCAATACCTGAAAACAAAGATCTTTGACTAGTGCGTTCCACCTGTTAAGATTTACGGTACCGAAACGTGGACACTGTCGGTAGGACTAGTCCATAAACTAAAAGTCGCGCAGCGGGCTATGAAGCGAGCTGCACTTGGAGTTTCTCTGAAGGTTAGAATTTAGAATGAAGTCATCAAACAAACTACCAAAGTTACCGACATAGCTCGCAGAATAAGCAAGCTGAATTCGTAATGGGCTGGCCACGTCTGTCGAAAGGCCGATGGCCGTTGGAGCAGACGAGTCCCAATTGGGATGCCCAGCTGTGGACTGCGGCAGACTAATTGATTGAGTAAGAACGGCTGCTTACAGATTGATCTATTATAAGCATAGATTTAAATCAGAAAAATCAACATTCAGGACTTGAAAACGCGATAAGCCGCTTACAGGGCGAAAGCTCTTGCCAACTGAGCTACTTGACAATACCTTTTTGGATGTTTAACTTTGCCGATTTACTTCTATAAGACAAGTTAGTAATTGTTTTAGAATTTCACAAAATATTCAGCCACATCACAGTTAGACTGTAAAGCCGACCCAACTGAATTAAGAAAAGGCTCAAAGAACGAATGAAAAGCTCCAAGCCTCTGCAAAATATCTAATATCTCAACAGTACTTTTCCATTCCTTGGAATGAATTCGCCTTAATTCTTGAAGGATTTATGTTACCAAAGGAAGTTACTTACACTATAAATGAAACCTTGGTTAAGTTCTTAATCCACTCGACCCGTCTATAATTAGTGTGGCGAGTTTACACAAATCGATTTTTGAAGCAATGTAAGACCATCCTTTTTTTGTTGATGTTTCAATAAGATTAAACGGATTGAAATATTTAGGTAAATTGTAATATTCTCTCTGGTGGATATCAACGAAAGAAACGTGTAGGCTTTAGTCACTTTAGTTAACCTGTAAGACTCCTTTTGTGCAACAGAATCGATTTCATCAGTCATCCCTATTTAAAAAAATACTTATTGTCATGTTTCAGGTAAACCTGACGATGATTTATTCGAAACATGTCGTAATATTATTTATTCTTTATCGTTTAACGCTTTAACGCATCTTCGTTAGGCTAGAAAGCCGAAACAAAAAATGTTCTGATAAAAATTCTGGATTTTAACTTAATAAAAAATAACATGAAACAGGGGGAGGGACTGCAACTTTAGGCATCGAAAAATTCCTCTAAAAATTACTATTGAGGTACGAAACCTTAGAAATTGTGGTCAGAGCATCGTATGTTTCATCTATGTAATAATATGCAGTAACAAAATATAAATACAAACTATGACAATATTAACACATTACCTAATGGAGGACGTTGATTGAACTCTATTGTACTCGTAAGCCTAGTACAATACCTAGCACTGCACCACGACGGCGTACATAATCGCTGCATGTCAGGCTATAAAGGGATTGTTCTCACTACATAGTTCCATGAAATTGTCTTTGTGTTTAGAATACCTTCATTTAGGCTGCAGTTCCAAAACAATTATGGTATGAAAATTGAAGTTCACCTATAAATTTCATTTGAAACGATCGTCTTTAAAATTAATAAAGCAGTCGTACTTGAAAAATACACAATTAAATTTAAGTTCGACATACTTGCTACAAACAATTACATGGAGTTCAGTCTTGGCTTCACGCCAGAGTGTGGTTAGAGTACTTGCATTCTGAATGGAAGTTGTACAATCAGATATTTGGGATGCACCAATTGCTTTATTTTTCTACATCAACTTGTATAAAATTTTCTACATTAAGTTTTTAGTTCGCCTACCCCGCCTGTAACCTATGATAGTTTAGACTTAGTAATCATTCTCGCTTAAATACGTAAGAGTCTCCGCAGACTGTAGACTCAAGACTTAACTGTAGACTTTAAATTAACCTATTGGCTAACTTACAAAATGAACCCAACAAAAGTGCAGTTTAATTACAGCCCAACCCTGGTCAAACTATCGGCAGATCAAAAAGTCTGCAGTTTGTGGGGCTCTTAAGGTCACTTTCTACGATTCATACACGTGCACGATTTTGTAGTGTAGGCACTGCAGAAAGAGGCTCGTCCGTAATACTGCAGCTCTACTATTCCTAGTCTCTTGAGAGTTGAACTAATATTGAATTGAAATATGCTCGAAAAGGTCAACTTCACTTTTTGTCTTTCCTTGAAATTATCACCAGATGAAGTGAATTTAACTCGAGGTTATTACAAAATACAAAATACGAACTACAAAACACAAACTACTAAATACAAAACACAAAATATAAAACACAAAACATAGGTGTTACAATGACATTGTTTCTCCAGTCATTATTAGTGATACACATTTATTTGAATGTTCAAAGGTAGTAAGTTACATTAAAATCTTTGTATGACTTGCATCAAATGTAACTAAAGAAGTTTTTTTCCCACAAAACAAACCTATATAATTAGTCAACAAAATTTTTCAAGATGAAGTTGTTTTTAAGGTAAACCATTGAGGAAATAGTATAGTTTTTACATTCACTGTCAAAACAGTATAATATATTCAACTAGCTGAATAACTCGGCTTTACCCGTGAGGAATTTTAAACCTGTTCCCGCAACCCATTTAAACTTATGCCTTTACTCTTCCCGTGGCCATAGGGCTGGCCTTTACCTCACTCGAAGAATTAGTATCGCTTTTCAGCGCGGTAATACCGCCATCCTTCTGGGCACGATAAAGTTGCTGTCTCTTCCCCATTTGTATTTCGTTTTTGTATGTATTATAACTATATAGCATAGTAAGAATAGTTTTTATTATAAAAAAATATGTTGCCGGAATAGCATATGCGTTTCAGTTTTAATAATCTATCTCTGTATGAAATTTCAGCAAGATCCGTTCATCTATATCTATCTATACTATTATATAATTGTAAAGTAGTCGTGTCTGTACAGTGGAGATATTTAAAAAAAAATACTTGGAGTATGTTATATTAACGATACTGAACACGAAAATATTTTTTTTGGAAATCTTGTCTGTTTGTCTGTTTGTCTGTTTGTTCGCGATGGACGCAAAAACTACTGAACGGATTTCGATGCGGTTTTTTTTGTTAGAAAGGGCTTGCTCCAACTTAAAATCTTACGTTTGTTTGATCACAATCGGTTGAGTAGAACCAGAGATGTGAGCAATAATGTTGCTTTTTTACGTGAGATTATTTTTGTGGTATATTTTTTATAGCTTATCATATATAAGCAACTATGTAAATAAATAGACTTTATTTTTACATACACAATTGTGTATACAGATTCGTATTTAATCAATAAATTAAAATTTGAGATTTTATTATTTAGTTACAAAAATACAACTAGATGGCGATCACGCATTTTTAAACAAGGTATGGTTTCGTTCACAACAGAGGTATATAAGAAAATATATTTTTTCATCCTATAATTTAGTTACATCAATACAACTAGATGGCGATCACGCAGTTTTGAACAAGATATAGTTTCGTGCACAATAGAACATATAAGAGCTATCATTTCGATTCCTAAAAAATGTTTCGAATTTTCACAATTTCATTTAATATCCTGAGTCTTCTTCTTCTTCATCCTAGCAAGCATTAATCGCAGTCGCATCCAAAGGCTTTTCACCTTCAAGGCGAGGATCCGCTTTTACCAGTCTAACTGCGAATTTGGCTGAACCTTTGAAATTTCCCGTGAATCGACTACCATCTGACCTCCACAACCCACAGGCGATATCGAAGCATTGCATCTGGACCAGTTGTTGGACTTTTGAGGGCTTCAACTACCCGTAACGACTGCCATACAATAGCTGTTCGTATGGCAACTGAGACCGACGGCTTAACGTGATTTCCGAGGCACGACCAGACCAATGCAAATATCCATATTCATGCATACAAATATTTGCACTGAGCGAGAATCGAACATGCACCTCCTGCGGAGCAGCCGCGTTCAGTACCGCTTAGCCATAGAAGCGGTCGACCCTTAACATCCTGCGTAATTCATACTAATATCATAACATAGCGAGACTGAAACTCTGTATGAAAGTTGTTAGACTGTGCTAACATTATAAATGTAAAAGGAACCCTGTCTATCTGCCCGTTGCCTTTCACGCTTTAAACGCTGAACTGAACCGATGTTGATGAAATTTGATGCAGAATTGGATTAGAGTTTAAGAAAGGACATGGGCTAACCTTTATAGCCAATAAATAAAATGTTAACGAGTTAAACCGATTAAGGACTAAGGGAACAAAGAACAGGCACTGAACAAAAGTAACTGGTATTACAGCTGTTCTGGTAGAAGTCGGCGCATAGCCCGAGAAACCATATAAAAATTAATTACATCATAGTACTTCAGACACATTAAACAATGTTGGCACCGACTTCTAACAGTGTTTCTAGAAGTCGCTTTAACTTTATTATTATAATTTTATTTATTTTACCTTTATAGTGTGTAAGTGTCTAACCGATTCATCGTTGATCATTTGCTTAGTTTGTTATTTGTCTTTATTATCAGTTTAACATCATGATTTTAGAGGCAAAAACTTATGTAAAAGCAATAGAAACAGCATCTTTGACTACATTTTAAGGATTTCCCTAGATTTCTAGATTCTTACTCTCTGGATCCCGCCATCTGATTCTGACTCCCTTGGCCAGGCACCGCCCTTCCCTTTCCAACAAAAAAAAAATATAAAAATCCGTTTCGCAGATTATGGCCTTAACATATAACGGTTCTTCACCTATTTAGTTCCCATAGTAGTAGAATTCTGAGAAATTCTGATACATGAATTCATATTTTGAGGTAGTGGCGATGGGTATAACTCAATTCCTGCCGGCTTCCCTTTGCATAGATGGTAGAGACGTTTAAATTCGATAAACTACATCGAGGTAAAAACTATCTTCCACCGACTTCCATTTAGAAAATTTTCACCCTTTGCCACTCTTCTTCATCCTAGCGTCAATCCCAGTCGCATCCGAAGCTTTACAATTGGAGTCTAGGGTCAGTTTTTTACCAGTCTAACTGCGGATTTGGCAAAACTGCGATATTTTCTGTGAAGCGACTACCATCTGACCTCCACAACCCAAAGGTGATATAGAAGCATTACAGCTAGACCAGTTGTTGGATTTTTGAGGGCCTCAACTACCCGTAACGACTGCCATAGATGTCTGTATGACAACCGGGACCGACGACGGCTTAACGTGCTCTCCAAGGCATGATCAGACCAATGCAAATACCCATATTCATGCATACAAATATTTGCACTGAGCGGGGATCGAACCCACGCCTCCTGCGTAGCGGCCGCGTTCACACATTTTGCCACTGTTATGGCTTTACTGGGGAATATTCTCCCTACCAGAGCCACTGAGAAAACGTACTTAAGGCTGATAAATGTCAGTGCACTAATTTACACAATGTATATTGATTAATATGCACGTGCTGTAAAGTGTTATTATTAAGTTGTATTTTATCTTTGTTGTTCGTATTTATTTAGTTGTTAGTTGTTGTTTTAGTTGTTATTATTTAATAGAAAGCGCCTAGACATTCATTTTTTGAAAACGAAACAACATGATTGCTACCACAAACAAAGTAGGCGCTTTTTCCTGTAATTTTGAAGTTTTCTCTTAGGTTATTTCATTTATTCATTAATTATTAGTACGTTACATTTTAGGCATACGAATACTATACGTTACATAAATATTTTGTCACAGTTATACCAAAGACAGAATATGTCCGCATCTGGATTATTTTTCAAAAAGGCATTCAGGTATTGCACAGCTCTGTAAGTAGGGCTACTCTATACCAAAAAACGCCAAGCTGGTGGACAAGTCCAGAGCTAATGCTGTCGCCGTCCAGCGCCACGCGTGTACCTGTCCGGCACATAGAAGTGGATACATTCACGACCCGAAGGGTTGTCCACTTTAAAATTTAAATGCAAATAATAGTACATGACGTGCGCTAACTCCAGCCTAAGTCGTAATGTATCAAGACCGACCATCCCTAATACGAAGATGGACGGGTAAATAAATGGATAGGATCTCGGCATCAGATACCGGACTTCTTCGATATGGGATCCTTCTGAAAGTATACGCTATCCAACACCCTTAATAATTACAAAATTCCGTTTATCATTCAACGAATTGCGAACTTCCTTTTGAGTGAAAATTCATCAATGAATAAATCCTGATGAAATAGATAGACCCATAAGACATAAGTAGAAAAGAGAGACAACTGGGAAGAAACAAGGTTAGGGGCAGAGATGGGAGCAGAGAGTAGAATAGAAATGCAAGTTAGAAAGTCGAGTAGAGTGGCGAGCGGATAGGCAAGTTTTTTAAATGTTTTTTTTAATGTTCTTGATGCTAGACAAATGTGTACATTCGTTTATATTTAGTCTTAAGCAATCAATCTTCATATTTTGACATTTCAAAATGCTGCAATGGAGTTTGTTGCTCCACTAGCGCCTAAGAAGCGGTGGTAAATTTAGTTTTAAGCGGAATTTGACGGCAAAAGATGTAATCACGTTGCACAATTTTGCGAAATAAAGAATTTGAATTTGTAGTAGGGAGTCGAGTAGAAAGGCTATTAGAGAAGTGAATGGGAGGCAGGTGCAGAGGCGAGTAGAGAGTCCAGTACAGAGTTGAGTAGAGACGAGTAGAGAGTGAAACAGGGATGATTAGAGAGGCAAGTAGAAAGTCGAGTAAAGAGTCAAATAGAGAGGCGAGAAGAGTATCTATTAAGCTCTCAATGCTCGACTCTGCGCTAAAATTTACGACACTACGCGATAAGCGACATCCACGCGGGCGAAGCCGCGGGCAACAGCTAGTTAACAATATGACAGCAAACTTCTCACATTTCCCCCCTATCAAAAAGCCTTCGATTCGATCGATATTTGTTTATATATCAAAGTACACATGTGCCAAGTTCTTTAGACCGTAACTGATAAACACATAGACATACGCACGAAAGCAAAATCACCCACCTTGTCCAAACAGGAACTCTCAATTTTCTCGCGCCGTTTGTAACCGTAGCTAAACTGTAATCACCCTGTTCTAAAGCCTTTTACATAGTCATTTCCTTTTAATGGCATTTCATATATAGTCCTATACAGCTTGTCTGTTTACACAACTACTGTGACCAGATAATAGACGGTTATTTAGTTTGACCTGTACCTGTGAGAGTAATTTTCGTGGATGAAGAAACAGAACAGATTTTAATGAATCATTCATTTATGTAGCTATATTTTTTGTTGGTTTTTATGGATGCGTCTACCGTCAAGGTCTATTTAATGTATGTATGTATGATTATGTACTACGCTCCGTATAGAAGAACTAAAGAAAAATCACGTAAATCTGATAATAAATCTCATAGTAATCGGTATACATACATAAAAATACCTATCGAATTGAGATCCGCCTCCTTTTTGGAAGTTGATTAAACATGCTGTAGTTCACTAATACAAAATGAATTTATACACGGAATTTGCAAAGCACAGACTACACAGAGTGCAAAATTACGAAGTATTATGTACATATTTTATTGTATTTTAACAGCAAGAGTCACTGTTACTTAATACTTTGTTCCTGCCCAGTTAGCAAGGAACAATCCTTCTATTGATGTTCATAAATTCCATAATTGTAAGTTGTCTGCATTGGACCCGGGATGGCATTTATATCAAGTCTATGCAACAAACGATAACTTGAATTTTAATCGAATTATTAACTTGAATTTAAATTTCGCCAGAAAAGGTTAATTAAGTTATAGGCAGATATTATGTATGAAACATTACACCAAAATTTGTAATTCTAGACTGATATTCTTCGCAATCCATGGATTCTCCGTGCGGGTGATGGGTCCATCGCGTTGCTGAGTTGGGAACTCGGGACCGTGCCTGGGACTTGCGACCCAAGTGTAGGTTTAGAAGGGGCCCCTTTTGTTTATGTACATCAATACTCGCCTTCACTTACCCAAGTTCCCTTCGGCTCTCTTTGGACCCTCACCTGACGGCTCGGGTCTCAATATCGCCTCAGCGGTAATCACCAACTTTACACACTTGTATCATAATCTACTATTCACCGATTCCTCACTTATTCCCAGCTAGCATAAATTACTACAAACTGTAATCGATTTTACCTAAATCCGTTTGATTTAGGTAAAATTTGCTGCAGGGACTTAAAACAGCGTTTTTGAGTTAAAAACATCAAAACATCTTCACAAACTTTCACATTTATTATTAGTATTTATATTTGATATTAGTACGATATTACCAAAGGATATTCGAGCTTATTATGGATAAAACAAATAAGACATTCCTACAAATTCGCAAAAGCATCAAAGCAGCAAAACGAAGCAATCATGAACACTGATACATTTATAAATCGGTACAAGGAGCTAAACTCATTTGTAACTCTAGTCAGTAGGTCTTAATGAACTTCCGATTGAAATACAGATTTTCTGCAGTTCCACAACGAATCTAAAAGTGTTGTCGGAATTAGGTTCAAACTTGGTAACCAAAGGGAGCTGGATTATGAAGGCGGTTTGAAACGGATTTGTAAGGTACTATAAATTTTAGAAGTCTCGACCATATATTATGATCAATCTATAAGTACTATTTAATAGAACACAAAAATATTAGCTCATAGTCTGCGATGGACACAAAAACTACTGAACAAATTTTATGGAGTTTTTTACCCGACTGCTAAGAAGAGTTATGTTTTTCGCGCGTATCTGATATTATATTCTTTATAACCTCATATTTTCTGAACCACTCTATGGATTTTAATGATTAATATCTCAAATCAAAGGTTAAGGTAAAGTTCTCCTAATGGTTTTTGGGTACTTAAAATGTGAACAAAGCTATAGGTATGTTAGATTTCAGGGACCAAAATGTATGTTTTCAAACAAAAATTTACACTCAAACTTATCGAGTGGATTATCAAAATGAAGGAAATTAGAAGACGATTACAAAAATATATAAATATCATAGCTAAAAAGTAAATACAACGAATTATTAAAAATAAAAACCCGACTCATGCTGAAACGATCGAAAGAAGTTTGATAGCAGGCGGTACCTATTTATTTTTATCTTTATGATTTACAAATGGGTACCGCCTGCTATCAAACTTCTTATTTTTTATGTGTAAGGTCTTGGCTCGACTTAAAATCTTAAGTTTGTTTAATCGTTATTGGTTAAGTGGAGGAGATATGACCAAAAAATAATAAGGTTCAGTTGTCGCTTAGTTTGTACGAAAATTATGAATTGCTTGAGATTATTGTAATAAACGATTTTTTATAGTTTATCACATTAAAGCAATTATATAAAAATAATATTTATCTATACTATTATATAATTGTAAAGTAGACGTGACTGTACATTGGAGATATTTACAAAAAAAAATACTTGGAGTATGTTATATTAACGATACTGAAAACGAAAATATATTTTTTGGAATTCTTGTCTGTTTGTCTGTTTGTTCGCGATGGACGCAAAAACTACTGAACGGATTTTGATGCGTTTTTTTTGTTAGAAAGGGCTTGCTCAGACTTAAAATCTTACGTTTGTTTGATCGCAATCGGTTGAGTAGAACCAGAGATGTGAGCAATAATGTTGCTTTTTGCTTGAGATTATTTTTATGGTAGATTTTTTATAGCTTATCATATCTAAGCAACTATGTGATTAAATGGACTTTATTTTTACATACACAATTGTGCATATTAATTCGTATTTAATCAATAAATTTTTTTTTTAGCCAGAAAGCCTTATATTCGAATCTCTAACGGCGTACAAATACTTTAAACAATTACAATTATGATAAATAAAGATTCGTATTTATTTAATCAAAACGGTTTTACAAAATTCTTAACAATAATAATATACTTCAGTCAAATAACCCACCCCGTATCGTTCCCGGCGCAAAGGTGCCCACGATGCTGGCCGCGTTGCCTCGTTGAATCGCAATGGCCATCCTTTGCCCCAGAAACGAGCCAGAGTGGGAGTCACCGCCTTGGTCGTGGATGCGGCGGCCAATTTCCGCGATCAACCTCTTCGCCTCTGACCCCCAACTGCCCATAGTCTCCACCGCAATGGGCACAAAATAATATTGTGACTCCATTGCAGCGTATTTCGCCCTTTTCTTATTCGCCGCGTCCTCAGCCGCCGCTGCCGGGGCGTTGATGGTGCGACTCAGATGCGTGGCCGCGACAGTGCTGACGCATGTAGCGTCCCACACCAGGCACTTGCCGTTTTTCCACGGCACCAAAGTCAGACCATCAGGTCGCTTTCCGTCAGATCTGCTGAGGCCCGGGGGCTCTAGCACGCATGGAACGTTCGCCGATATGAGAGCTCTTCTAATTATGTCGTTGAGAGCATGGTGACGCGGGAACCTGCCTACGCAGCGACGACAGCTCAGTGCATGATGGCCGCCCTCCTCCACCATAGAGCCGCAGATGCATCTGTGTGATTCACACACCTTACAGCCCAGGCGGAGCGCCACTGACACACGCAGAGAGTCGTCGTCTAATAAAGTGCCCAGGTGCGGCGACGGCAGTGCGTGCAACCATGCCCCCGATTCAGGCTGCGACACAGCCCTGAGCCTCGCCAAATCGACGCCCGACGCACCATCCAGCATATCCTTCACCATCCTATCAGCACCAACCTCATCCCATGCTCTTTGCACGTGTGGAGTTACCGGACATTGTTTGTCCGGATTGAGGACCGACCATGCCGACATCGCCTCGCACACGTGAGGTACATCTATTCGATCGCCGCTTGAGGAGAGCATGATAGTGACCAAGTCTGCCACCCCGTGAGCTGACGCTAGAAAGGCCGGCAGGCCAACGTCCGCCACGCGCCGCAGTCCAAGACCACCGTGTCTTATTGGCAGGGAGGCCTGGAGCCACTGCTGTTCGTCGAGTGAGACGTTAAGAATCGACGCCGTAGTCTGTCCCAGAGTGCCGTCGAAGGAAGCGACCGCCCCCGGGCAGAGCCAGGTTGGTGTAGTCCTCAGCAAGTACATGATTTTGGGGACCGCAAAACACATTCGCAACAGTAGTACGGCAACGTGAGCTGAAAGGTTCCCTAACTGTTCCCGTGCAGCAAGGAGAAGGAGTTGGCGTGAAGTAATAGCCTCAGGAACTGCCTCCAGGAAAATGGGAGAACCCAGCAGGCTGAAGGTGCCGGAAGTAAGTTCACTGAGGCCAGGAACGAGAATGTTAAAGTGAGTAAAGTGGTTGTGGGCTTCTGTGCTGCAGGGGTAAAATTCGCACTTAGCCGGATTCACTTCCAGACCTAGCTCCTTGAGGCGCGGGATCAAAACCTCAAGGTCTCGGGTGACTGTCTCAGGCTTGCCGCCAATGGTACCGTCATCTAGGTACCAAAGATTAAGGGGTGATTCAAGCTCTGAGATGATCCCTTGGATGGCTAGGCTAAATACCAATGGGCCAAGTGGGTCCCCCTGCTGAGCTCCTACTTGCGAAAGAATGAGGTCTTTATTTAGGTAGAGGTTTGAGGGAGAGTTATAGATTTGAAAAAGGAAGGGGTAAAAGGAAGGGGTTTTCTCCTTGACTGCACTCAACAGGACGTCTCTTTCTAGCGTGTTGAAAGCGTTGCGAATGTCAATCTTTACAACGACACAATTGGCATTTCGCGGCTCCATCACGTAGGCACGAGTGGCATGGATAGCTGCCTCGCAGCCCCTGGTTGTACCAAATCCCACCTGGTGGGGCCGCAAGTACCCAGACATCTCCTCCCTGACCGAGTGACAGGCTAGCTTAGCAGTGAGGCGGCGGAAAGTGCTTCCAACTGCGATGGGTCTGATCCCCCCATCTTTTTTGTTAAGGGCACAAAGAGAAGCTCCGTACATGAACGGGCACACTTCTGGGTTTAGTTGACCGCTGAGTAAAAAGTTAGCCAGCCTAGTCAAACTAGTCAGCAGGCGGCGCCCGTTTTCGCCGGCCGCCCCAGACGTGAGCTCCTTAAGGTGCCCCGGACGAATGCCGTCCAAGCCCGCCGCGGAACCGCCATAGAAAGAGTTCAGTGCCCTGGCCACGTCGTCGGGCGTTGCCGTGATCGGCGTGCATGACATATCGGGTGGTGGCGAGGGACTTAGGGGGCGCGACGGCCCGGGATGTTTCTGTTTCAAAGCAGCTAGCGTCTCGGGACTGCTCCGGGCGAACTTGTCGTCCGACATCAACAGGCGAACGGCTCCTCTCAGATCGCCCTCGAATACCCTTGCTTCGATTTTCTTTTTTTTACAGTACGATCCTCGATTGGCCACCGGGCCGTCGCAGTCATCTTCGAATTGATAAAAGCCCGAGGAATCGATGTTCGCCTTCACCTTCGACGTCATATTACCCGGCCGCGACTTAGAAGGCACCCTTAAAGCGGTATAGGCGAAAGACATTAGGGTGCACCAGTCCTCCGCACTGTTACTGTCTACGCACCTGTCTATGGCGTCGCACAACTTACCTGCCGCCTGGTTCCGTGCGCCCTTCGGTATGTGACGCATCACCGGTATTCCCTCTCTCAGAGCAGCCAGCTTTTCCAAGGGAAACCGAGATGAGGGAACCGGTACCGCCTGCCTCGGAGGGCCGACGCAGACTGCAGACGCAACACCCACCGGTCCACCATGCATACGAGTGATATGGATTTTAAGGCCGGGCGAGGTGAAAGTGCGCAGTGACCCCGGGCAGTGTGGGCATGTCGTTTGAGGTCGGTCACTCATACTAGTGGCCGGTAAAACACTCGCGCGAGAGGTAAGCCCCATCAACATGGACAAAAAAAAAAACAAAAAGAAAAACCCACGAAAACAGCCGCCGTTATGACCACCAA
The DNA here is from genome assembly GCA_949126895.1 of Eilema caniola. Classification (NCBI taxonomy): domain Eukaryota; kingdom Metazoa; phylum Arthropoda; class Insecta; order Lepidoptera; family Erebidae; genus Eilema; species Eilema caniola. The sequence continues at coordinate 3,763,987 of OX421460.1, read as the reverse complement.
ATGTTGTTAAACGTAATAGTATACATACTGAACAATGTAATGTTATAACTGTGGTTATACAAGGGAAAATGTCAAACTATCAATTTCAACACAAAAACAAAAAAGAACAGTATTAATATTAGTCGCGAAACCGAATTTTTCAAGTCACTCTGTTACAAGCTACAATAACAAAAGTTTGCTAAGTACCTAATAGCAGAAAGCTAAGTCATAGTTTGATAAAGTAAAAACGAAGATTTTAATACAAAATTAAATAAATTAAATTTATTTCATCACATAATGTCAATTCGGATAGGTTTAATTAAATAATAATTTATAATAGAATAACAATTTGTAAGATGTCAAATGTAAATAAGGAGGAACAATAACGCTTGTATAATACACTAGCTGTTGCCCGCGGCTTCGCTCGCGTGGATGTCGCTTATCGCGTAGTGTCGTAAATTTTAGCGCAGAGTCGAGCATTGAGAGCTTAATAGATACTCTTCTCGCCTCTCTATTTGACTCTTTACTCGACTTTCTACTTGCCTCTATAATCATCCCTGTTTCACTCTCTACTCGTCTCTACTCAACTCTGTACTGGACTCTCTACTCGCCTCTCCACCTGCCTCCCATTCACTTATCTAGTAGCCTTTCTACTCGACTCCCTACTACAAACTCAAATTCTTTATTTCGCAAAATTGTGCAACGTGATTACATCTTTTGCCGTCAAATTCCGCTTAAAACTAAATTTACCACCGCTTTTAGGCGCTAGTGGAGCAACAAACTCCATTGCAGCATTTTGAAATGTCAAAATACGAAGATTGATTGCTTAAGACTAAATATGAACGAATGTACACGTTTATTTTGTCTAGCATCAAGAACATTAAAAAAACATTTAAAAAACTTGCCTATCCACTCGCCACTCTACTCGACTTTCTAACTTGCATTTCTATTCTACTCTCTGCTCCCATTTCTGCCCCTAACCTTGTTTCTTCCCAGTTGTCTCTCTTTTCTACTCCACTATACCTTTTGCCAAGCTCTTATGGGTCTATCTATTTCATCAGGATTTATTCATTGATGAATTTTCACTCAAAAGAAAGTTCGCAATTCGTTGAATGATAAACGAAATTTTGTAATTCTTATGGTGTTGGATAGCGTATACTTTCAGAAGGATCCCATATCGAAGAAGTCCGGTATCTGATGCCGAGATCCTATCCATTTATTTACCCGTCCATCTTCGTATCAGGGATGGTCGGTCTTGATACATTACGACTTAGGCTGGAGTTAGCGCACGTCATGTACTATTATTTGCATTTAAATTTTAAAGTGGACAACCCTTCGGGTCGTGAATGTATCAACTTCTATGTGCCGGACAGGTACACGCGTGGCGCTGGACGGCGACAGCATTGGCTCTGGACTTGTTCACCAGCTTGGCGTTTTTTGGTATAGAGTAGCCCTACTTACAGAGCTGTGCAATACCTGAATGCCTTTTTGAAAAATAATCCAGATGCGGACATATTCTATGTCTTTGGTATAACTGTGACAAAATATTTATGTAACTTATAGTATTTGTATGCCTAAAATGTAACGTACTAATAATTAATGAATAAATGAAATAACCTGAGAGAAAACTTCAAAATTACAGGAAAAAGCGCCTACTTTGTTTGTGGTAGCAATCATGTTGTTTCGTTTTCAAAAAATGAATGTCTAGGCGCTTTCTATTAAAATTACAGTTTTGTAACAATTGATAAAATACAACTTAATAATAACACTTTACAGCACGTGCATATTAATCAATTTACATTGAGTAAATTAGTGCAATTACGTTTATCAGCCTTAAGTACGTTTTCTCAGTGGCTCTGGTAGGGAGAATGTTCCCCAGTAAAGCCATTACAGTGGCAAAGTGTGTGAACGTGGTTGCTACGCAGGAGGCGCGGGTTCAATCCCCGCTCAGTGCAAATATTTGTATGCATGAGTATGGGTATTTGCATTGGTCTGATCATGCCTCGGAGAGCACGTTAAGACGTCGTCGATCCCGGTTGTCATACAGACATCTATGGCAGTCGTTACGGGTAGTTGAGGCCCTCAAAAATCCAACAACTGGTCTAGCTGCAATGCTTCTATATCACCTTTGGGTTGTGGAGGTCAGATGGTAGTCGCTTCACAGAAAATATCGTAGTTTTGCCAAATCCGCAGTTAGACTGGTAAAAAGCTGACCCTAGACTCCAATTGTAAAGCTTCGGATGCGACTGGGATTGACGCTAGGATGAAGAAGATTGGCAAAGGGTGAAAATTTTCTAAATGGAAGTCGGTGGAAGATAGTTCTTACCTCGATGTAGTTTATTGAATTTAAACGTCTCTACCATCTATGCAAAGGGAAGCCGGTAGGAATTGAGTTATAGGGACCCATCACCACTACCACAAAATATGAATTCATGTATCAGGATTTCTCAGAATTCTACTACTATGGGAACTAAATAGGTGAAGAACCGTTATATGTTAAGGCCATAATTTGCGAAACGGATTTTTATATTTTTTTTTGGTTGGAAAGGAAAGGGCGGTGCCTGGCGAAGGGAGTCAGAATCAGATGGCGGGATTCAGAGAGTAAGAATCTAGAAATCTAGGGAAATCCTCAAAATGTAGGCAAAGATGCTGTTTCTATTGCTTTTACATAATTTGAGTATTTGCCTCTAAAATCATGATGTTAAACTGATAGTAAAAACAAATAACAAACTAAGCAAATGATCAACGATGAATCGGTTAGATACTTACACACTATAAAGGTAAAATAAATAAAATTATAATAATAAAGTTAAACCGAATTCAAGGAACACTGTGAGAAGTCGGTGCCAACATTGTTTAATGTGCCTGAAGTACTATGATGTAATTAATTTATATATGGTTTCTCGGGCTATGCACCGACTTCTACCAGAACAGCTGTAATACCAGTTACTTTTGTTCAGTGCCTCTTCTTTGTTCCCTTAGTCCTTAATCGGTTTAACTCGTTAACATTTTATTTATTGGCTATAAAGGTTAGCCCATGTCCTTTCTTAAACTCTAATCAAATTTCATCAACATCGGTTCAGTTCAGCGTATAAAGCGTGAAAGGCAACGGACAGATAGACAGGGTTCCTTTTACATTTATAATGTTAGCACAGTCTAACAACTTTCATACAGAGTTTCAGACTCGCTATGTTATGATATTAGTATGAATTACGCAGGATGTTAAGGGTCGACTGCCTCTGTGGCTTAGCGATACTGAACGCGGCTGCTACGCAGGATGTGCGTGTTCGATTCCCGCTCAGTGCAAATATTTGTTTGCATGAATATGGATATTTGCATTGGTCTGGTCGTGCCTCGGAAATCACGTTAAGCCGTCGGTCTCAGTTGCCATTGCATGGCAGCTATTGTATGGCAGTCGTTACGGGTAGTTGAAGCCCTCAAAAGTCCAACAACTGGTCCAGATGCAATGCTTCGATATCGCCTGTGTGGGTTGTGGAGGTCAGATGGTAGTCGACTCACGGGAAATTTCAAAGGTTCAGCCAAATTCGCAGTTAGACTGGTAAAAGCGGATCCTCGCCTTGAAGGTAAAAAGCTTCGGATGCGACTGCGATTAATGCTTGCTAGGATGAAGAAGAAGACTCAGGATATTAAATGAAATTGTGAAAATTCGAAACATTTTTTAGGAATCGAAATGATAGGTCTTATATATTCTATTGTGCACAAAACTATATCTTGTTCAAAACTGCGTGATCGCCATCTAGTTGTATTGATGTAATTGATGTAATTGATGTAATTGATGTAATTGATGTAATTGATGTAATTGATGTAATTGATGTAATTGATGTAATTGATGTAATTGATGTAATTGATGTAACTAAATTATAGAATTAAAAAATGTATTTTCTTATATAACTCTGTTGTGAACGAAACCATACCTTGTTTAAAAATGCGTGATCGCCATCTAGTTGTATTTTTGTAACTAAATAATAAAATTTCAAATTTTAATTTATTGATTAAATACAAATCTGTATACACAATTGTGTATGTAAAAATAAAGTCTATTTATTTACATAGTTGCTTATATATGATAAGCTATAAAAAATATACCACAAAAATAATCTCACGTAAAAAAGCAACATTATTGCTCACATCTCTGGTTCTACTCAACCGATTGTGATGAAACAAACGTAAGATTTTAAGTTGGAGCAAGCCCTTTCTAACAAAAAAAAACGCATCGAAATCCGTTCAGTAGTTTTTGCGTCCATCGCGAACAAACAGACAAACAGACAAACAGACAAACAGACAAGATTTCCAAAAAAAATATTTTCGTGTTCAGTATCGTTAATATAACATACTCCAAGTATTTTTTTTTAAATATCTCCAATGTACAGACACGACTACTTTACAATTATATAATAGTATAGATAATCGTACTATGTACTAAGTACAATCGATCCACCGCCACGGAGAAATTGAACGAGCGCGACTCGAATCGGTCGGCGCGCGCAGTACTACCAGGTACTACAGTGTAGTTCTAGATGGCGCCACTACTCGTGCAATAAGGCCGGGGAATGTTCAAACTCGAAATTACCTATAATAATGTAGTATTTTCTTGTGCAGTCAATAAAACGATGAATGTTTGTTTCTTCTGTTTAAGTGAATTAACAATTCAAAAATTGACCATGTCAGTGGGAATCGAACTTGAACTTCATGGCGCACCTCCGTACATTTATACCTCGAGGCTGTTACAACTGATGGCACATCACTTGAATTTTTCAACCGCCACTGTGCTGGACAAGATTGTTTTAGACTTTGATTGTTAGGTGTAGCAATTGTAGTAAACGACGTGATTTGCACTTTTATGTACCTACTGATTAAACTTGTGTCCACCGTCAAGAAAGATTTTATTCTTCACCTTGTTTGACAATTTTATTTTATTTTAGAACATATAGCGGATCCAATTTTCTCACTATTACCTCTTCCATAAATGAATGAGTTGGATGTGATTCATCCGGTTGTGATAGATGGCTTTCTCTCTCTGCAGTGATTGAGTATTTGAATGAGGTTGGTCTGCACTGTTTATTTAGTTGTAACTTCTGTTCCTCTTTATATATTTTTTCACCCACACTTGATATCAGTTTTTAGGCACTATTTAATAGGTTAATAGCACAAACACACGTATAAATAGGAGTTTACTATTTTTTAGAGATAAATAATACGGACTCGACGTTACTATGACGGCTAGCGCCATCTATCCTACTGCGGATATGGCTGAATCTCCACAACCCAAAGGCGATATCGAAGCATTGCAACTAGACCAGTTGTTGGACTTTTGAGGGCTTCAACTACCCGTAACGACTGCCATAGCTGTTCGTATGGCAACTGAGACCGACGGCTTAACGTGCATTCCGAGGCACGACCAGACCAATGCAAATACCCATATTCATGCATACAAATGTTTGCACTGAGCGGGAATCGAACACGCGCCTCCTGCGTAACAGCCGTATTCAGTACCGTTACGCCACAGATCCTTAACATCCTGGGTAATTCATACTAATACCATAACATAACGAGTCTGTAACTCTGTATAAAAGTTCCTTAGACTGTGCTAACATTATAAAATGGGTTCCCCTGTCTATCTGTCTGTTGCCTTTCACGCCTAAAACGCTGAACTGAACCGATCTTGATGAAATTTGATGCAGAATTGGATTAGAGTTTAAGAACGTACATGGACTAACCTTTATGGGCCAATAAATAAATTTTAACGAGTTAAGCCGACAAAGGTAACAAAAAAGAGGCACTGAACAAAAAGTTACTGATATTACAGCTGTTCTGTTAGAAGTCGGTGGGTGCATAGCCCGATAAACCATATATAAATTGATTACATCATAGTACTTCAGGCACGTTCAACAATGTTGGCACCAACTTCTAAGAGTATTTCTTGAAGTCAGTTTATAGTGAGTTGTAAGTATGTCTCTAACGGATCCATCGTTGATCATTTGCTTAGTTTGATATTTGTTTTTATCATCAGTTTAACATCATGATTTTAGAGGCAAATACTCAAATTAAGTAAAAGCAACAGATACAACATTTTTGCCTACATTTCGAGGATTTCCATAGATTCCTAGATTCTTACTCTCCGGATTCCGCCATCTGATTCTGACTGCCTTGACCAGGGACCACCCTTCTCTTTCCAACAAAAAAGATCAGCAGAATCCGTTTTGCAAATTATTTCCTTAACATAGTCCATCATCTATTTAGCTCCCATAGTAGTGAAATTCAGAGAAATCCTGATACACGAATACATATTTTGTAGTAGTTGCGAGGGGTCCATATAATTCAATATCTGCCAGCTTCCCTTTGCATAGATGGTAGAGATGTTTAAATTCGATAAACTACACCGAGGTAAGAATTATCTTCCACCGACATCCATTTTGAAAATTTTCGCATTTTGCCACTGTTGGCGCTACTGGGGAACATTCTCCCTACCAGAGCCACTGAGAAAACGTACTTAAGGCTAATAAAAATCACTGCGCTTATGTACACAACATATATTGATCAACATGTACGTGCTGTAGAGTGTTATTATTAAGTTGTATTTCATCAATTTTGACTATACTGTAATTTTAATAGAAAGCGCCAAGACATTCATTTTTTGAAAACGAAACGACATTATTGCTACCACAAACAAAATAGGCGCTTTTTCCTATTATTTTGAAGTCTTCTCTCAATTTATAATTAGCAATAAAACCTTATAGTTTGCACAAAAGCGCTTATTTGCAGTCAGCTACATAAATATACATTACATTAATTATTTATATGATACATTTCTTGAAATCATAAAATTATTAAAAATACGATGAAATACGTTACATTTTAGGCATACAAATCCTATAAGTTACACAAATACTTTGTCACAGTAGTAGCAAAGACACCTGGCTTATCATAGAATATGTCCGCAACTGGATCATTTTTCAAAAAGTCATTCAGGCTTTGAACAGCTCTGTAAGTTGGGCTACTCCATGCCAAAAAACGCCAAGCTGGTGGACAAGTTAAGAGCTGATGCATCGCCGTCCAGCGCCACGCATGTACGTGTACTACTTTGAAGTGGATACATCCACGAACCGAAAGGTTGTCCACTTTAAAATTTAAAAGTAACTAATAATGCATGACGTGCGCTAACTCCCGCCTGAGTCATAATATATCAAGACCGATCAAGGATGATCTGATATGAAGATGGATGGGTAAAGAAATAGATAGGATCTCGGCATCAGATGCGGACTTCTTCGATATGGGATCCTTCTGTGTACCCTATCCAACACAATAAGAATTATAAAATTCCTTTCATCATTTCCGTCCGTTCTGATTTTGATACCGTGATAAACTAACAAAAAGCATACCGAACGAATTGTGAACTTTCTTTTGAATTAAAATTCATCAAAGAATAAATCCTGATGAAATAGAGAGACAACTGGGAAGGAACAACTTAAGGGGCAGAGATAGGAGCAGAGAGTCGAATAGAGATGCAAGTTAGAAAGTCGAGTAGAGTGGCGAGTAGACGGCAATTTTTTTTTTAATATTCTTTTGTTGATCTTAATACTAGACAAATGTAAATTCGTTTATATTTAGTCTTAAGAAATCACTTTTAGTATATTGACATTTCAAAATGCTGCAATTGAGCTTGTTGCTGCACTACTACGTGGTAAACTTATTTTTACGCGGAATTTGACAGCAAAAGATGTAATCACTTTGCACAATTTTGTGAAATAAAGAATTTGAATTTGAAGTAGGGAGTCGAGTAGAGAGGCTATTAGAGAAGTGAATGGGAGGCAGGTGGAGAGGCGAGCAGAGAGTGAAAAAGGGATGATCAGAGGATCGAGTAGAAAGGCAAGTAGAAAGTCGATTAAAGAGTCAAATAAAGAGGTGTGAAGAGTATCTTTTAAGCGACTTCTACGCGGGCGAAGCCGCGGGCAACAGCTAGTTTTAAATATAGATAATTAATTAATTAGGCCAAAGTTGTTTGTTTGATGCTGTTTCTTTTTAAATATTTATATGATGATGTACATAGTCATTTAAAAATATAAAAACACATCATGCAGTTATTCCGAATTATGTTTAAGTAGTACGCAATTAATGATGAAATTAAAAGTAATAATTTTACAATTTTAGTTACTTATTAGATGTCGCTAACGCGTAATTTAACGAAGTACAGTTTCGTTTACAATTATGATTATACAAAATGCCATTCGAGTAAGACTGTTTGTCACTAGATATGTCTGCGAAATTTTAGTCTAACTACGAAGCATCCGAATTTTAATATTGGTGAACCACCCTATCACTATTTAGCCCACAGGCGATTTCAAAGTTCTGTAGTTAGACTTGGTTGTAGAACTTGTTTTTAGGGCTCCTAATACCGAAAATGGATGCCACAAGAGTTCTTTTGGCTACAGTGTTAAAAATGGTTACCTATTCTAAGACAGGGCTATAATTTTTTAACCCTATTATGTATCTTGCTTTAGACGAGGAGAGTTTCTCGCCTCGAATATACGATTCTCGAAAGGACAGAAAAAAGTTGCTTCGTCAAATTTTCGCAGAAACAGTTGCCGCTAGTTCGTCCACGCTTGGCGAGAATTGCCTCGCAATTAAATATCGATAGTGTCCATCTAAACATAATCCCGTAAAGAAACAATACTTGTTAAAAATACCAAGTCTCGTCTCAGTAGTTCTACCGTAAACAGTTGTGAAATACATGTAATATCAAGGATAATTTACTCTGCTTAATACTTCCATTTTTTATGCCGTTGAATATCTATACTATTATATAATTGTAAAGTAGTCGTGTCTGTACATTGGAGATATTTAAAAAAAAATACTTGGAGTATGTTATATTAACGATACTGAACACGAAAATATTTTTTTTGGAAATCTTGTCTGTTTGTCTGTTTGTCTGTTTGTCTGTTTGTTCGCGATGGACGCAAAAACTACTGAACGGATTTCGATGCGGTTTTTTTTGTTAGAAAGGGCTTGCTCCAACTTAAAATCTTACGTTTGTTTGATCACAATCGGTTGAGTAGAACCAGAGATGTGAGCAATAATGTTGCTTTTTTACGTGAGATTATTTTTGTGGTATATTTTTTATAGCTTATCATATATAAGCAACTATGTAAATAAATAGACTTTATTTTTACATACACAATTGTGTATACAGATTCGTATTTAATCAATAAATTAAAATTTGAGATTTTATTATTTAGTTACAAAAATACAACTAGATGGCGATCACGCATTTTTAAACAAGGTATGGTTTCGTTCACAACAGAGGTATATAAGAAAATATATTTTTTCATTCTATAATTTAGTTACATCAATACAACTAGATGGCGATCACGCAGTTTTGAACAAGATATAGTTTCGTGCACAATAGAACATAATATAAGAGCTATCATTTCGATTCCCAAAAAATGTTTCGAATTTTCACAATTTCATTTAATATCCTGAGTCTTCTTCTTCATCCTAGCAAGCATTAATCGCAGTCGCATCCGAAGGCTTTTTACCTTCAAGGCGAGGATCCGCTTTTACCAGTCTAACTGCGAATTTGGCTGAACCTTTGAAATTTCCCGTGAATCGACTACCATCTGACCTCCACAACCCACAGGCGATATCGAAGCATTGCATCTGGACCAGTTGTTGGACTTTTGAGGGCTTCAACTACCCGTAACGACTGCCATACAATAGCTGTTCGTATGGCAACTGAGACCGACGGCTTAACGTGATTTCCGAGGCACGACCAGACCAATGCAAATATCCATATTCATGCATACAAATATTTGCACTGAGCGAGAATCGAACATGCACCTCCTGCGGAGCAGCCGCGTTCAGTACCGCTTAGCCATAGAAGCGGTCGACCCTTAACATCCTGCGTAATTCATACTAATATCATAACATAGCGAGACTGAAACTCTGTATGAAAGTTGTTAGACTGTGCTAACATTATAAATGTAAAAGGAACCCTGTCTATCTGCCCGTTGCCTTTCACGCTTTAAACGCTGAACTGAACCGATGTTGATGAAATTTGATGCAGAATTGGATTAGAGTTTAAGAAAGGACATGGGCTAACCTTTATAGCCAATAAATAAAATGTTAACGAGTTAAACCGATTAAGAACTAAGGGAACAAGGAACAGGCACTGAACAAAAGTAACTGGTATTACAGCTGTTCTGGTAGAAGTCGGCGCATAGCCCGAGAAACCATATAAAAATTAATTACATCATAGTACTTCAGACACATTAAACAATGTTGGCACCGACTTCTAACAGTGTTTCTAGAAGTCGCTTTAACTTTATTATTATAATTTTATTTATTTTACCTTTATAGTGTGTAAGTGTCTAACCGATTCATCGTTGATCATTTGCTTAGTTTGTTATTTGTCTTTATTATCAGTTTAACATCATGATTTTAGAGGCAAAAACTTATGTAAAAGCAATAGAAACAGCATCTTTGACTACATTTTAAGGATTTCCCTAGATTTCTAGATTCTTACTCTCTGGATCCCGCCATCTGATTCTGACTCCCTTGGCCAGGCACCGCCCTTCCCTTTCCAACAAAAAAAAAAATAAAAATCCGTTTCGCAGATTATGGCCTTAACATATAACGGTTCTTCATCTATTTAGTTCCCATAGTAGTAGAATTCTGAGAAATTCTGATACATGAATTCATATTTTGAGGTAGTGGCGATGGGTATAACTCAATTCCTGCCGGCTTCCCTTTGCATAGATGGTAGAGACGTTTAAATTCGATAAACTACATCGAGGTAAAAACTATCTTCCACCGACTTCCATTTAGAAAATTTTCACCCTTTGCCACTCTTCTTCATCCTAGCGTCAATCCCAGTCGCATCCGAAGCTTTACAATTGGAGTCTAGGGTCAGTTTTTTACCAGTCTAACTGCGGATTTGGCAAAACTGCGATATTTTCTGTGAAGCGACTACCATCTGACCTCCACAACTCAAAGGTGATATAGAAGCATTACAGCTAGACCAGTTGTTGGATTTTTGAGGGCCTCAACTACCCGTAACGACTGCCATAGATGTCTGTATGACAACCGGGACCGACGACGGCTTAACGTGCTCTCCGAGGCATGATCAGACCAATGCAAATACCCATATTCATGCATACAAATATTTGCACTGAGCGGGGATCGAACCCACGCCTCCTGCGTAGCGGCCGCGTTCACACATTTTGCCACTGTTATGGCTTTACTGGGGAATATTCTCCCTACCAGAGCCACTGAGAAAACGTACTTAAGGCTGATAAATGTCACTGCACTAATTTACACAATGTATATTGATTAATATGCACGTGCTGTAAAGTGTTATTATTAAGTTGTATTTTATCTTTGTTGTTCGTATTTATTTAGTTGTTAGTTGTTGTTTTAGTTGTTATTATTTAATAGAAAGCGCCTAGACATTCATTTTTTGAAAACGAAACAACATGATTGCTACCACAAACAAAGTAGGCGCTTTTTCCTGTAATTTTGAAGTTTTCTCTTAGGTTATTTCATTTATTCATTAATTATTAGTACGTTACATTTTAGGCATACGAATACTATACGTTACATAAATATTTTGTCACAGTTATACCAAAGACAGAATATGTCCGCATCTGGATTATTTTTCAAAAAGGCATTCAGGTATTGCACAGCTCTGTAAGTAGGGCTACTCTATACCAAAAAACGCCAAGCTGGTGGACAAGTCCAGAGCTAATGCTGTCGCCGTCCAGCGCCACGCGTGTACCTGTCCGGCACATAGAAGTGGATACATTCACGACCCGAAGGGTTGTCCACTTTAAAATTTAAATGCAAATAATAGTACATGACGTGCGCTAACTCCAGCCTAAGTCGTAATGTATCAAGACCGACCATCCCTGATACGAAGATGGACGGGTAAATAAATGGATAGGATCTCGGCATCAGATACCGGACTTCTTCGATATGGGATCCTTCTGAAAGTATACGCTATCCAACACCCTTAATAATTACAAAATTCCGTTTATCATTCAACGAATTGCGAACGTCCTTTTGAGTGAAAATTCATCAATGAATAAATCCTGATGAAATAGATAGACCCATAAGAGCTTGGCAAAAGGTATAGTGGAGTAGAAAAGAGAGACAACTGGGTAGAAACAAGGTTAGGGGCAGAGATGGGAGCAGAGAGTAGAATAGAAATGCAAGTTAGAAAGTCGAGTAGAGTGGCGAGTGGATAGACAAGTTTTTTAAATGTTTTTTTTAATGTTCTTGATGCTAGACAAATGTGTACATTCGTTTATATTTAGTCTTAAGCAATCAATCTTCATATTTTGACATTTCAAAATGCTGCAATGGAGTTTGTTGCTCCACTAGCGCCTAAGAAGCGGTGGTAAATTTAGTTTTAAGCGAAATTTGACGGCAAAAGATGTAATCACGTTGCACAATTTTGCGAAATAAAGAATTTGAATTTGTAGTAGGGAGTCGAGTAGAAAGGCTATTAGAGAAGTGAATGGGAGGCAGGTGCAGAGGCGAGTAGAGAGTCCAGTACAGAGTTGAGTAGAGACGAGTAGAGAGTGAAACAGGGATGATTAGAGAGGCAAGTAGAAAGTCGAGTAAAGAGTCAAATAGAGAGGCGAGAAGAGTATCTATTAAGCTCTCAATGCTCGACTCTGCGCTAAAATTTACGACACTACGCGATAAGCGACATCCACGCGGGCGAAGCCGCGGGCAACAGCTAGTTTTATATATTACACAAGTACACTCAATAATTAACTGCAAAAATAGCTTTGTAATCATATATATTTATATGGAATTACAAAGTTATTTATGCAGTACATTAACTGCATAATTAACTTTATAGTTAAATCCAGAAAAGTTGACCGAAATTGAATAATATTTTAGTTTTCCCTTGATTCATGCAGTTAACACTAATTAAGGCTCGTACTCTAGAGTGACACTCGGCTAAACCGTGATTTATCTGAAGAAAAATTGTATAGACAATCTGCCAGATAACCTGTCAATTTGTCATTGTGTATACAAACTTTTCCCAGCTAAATCGAGAATCAGTCAGAGTGAGAATTGAGTGCAAGCGTGTGTGTATATATTTTGATACAATAACCGTAGGGCGATTACTGATAGCGATAGTTGCGTATGATTATTGCGTACGAAAACAGCCCCATTTAAATGATGCATTAGCAGGAGCCCCTAAAAATGTCAACGTGAATATCTAATATTTAAATCGTTTTCATGTTATTTTTCAACCTTCAGAATAAGAACTTGTCCACAAAAACAGGCAGCGTGAATTTGCAAACTCAATTTGTAACGATTTAGCGAAGTGTCTCGAGACGATTGCCAGAATCGCATTAACCGCCTTACCAAGAGTCAAATCGATTACATCTCGATGTTGCTAAATTGAATTAATTTTCGCGGGCTACATTTGATTTGATGGCACTACAATTTCACTACAGTAGGTATATTATAATATTATCAGCCTATGATTTTTTTTGTAAATATTACTTTATTGCGTTGATTTTCTGGAAAGTGTCTAGTAGTTTTGCAATAAAGAAAATTGTGGCAATGCGGATTTAGGTACTACTGATAATATAGTTTTTGTTTTTAAAGCTATCTCTAAATCTAATTTTCTACGAAAACTATACTACGTGCCTGAACAGGATTTCAATTCGAAATTGGGCCAATTTGCTCTAAGAATAAATCATTGGATATAATTATATTCATATAGTCATAGCTCAAGAAAAACAAATACAGCAAGTTTTGTGTTGGCACCATTCAAATCGCTATATTGTAAAAATTACTTGATTTGATTGATTGGTTGAAATAATGATCACCAAAGCTTATTGCTGTTTAGTAGACTGTAATAAGCTTTTCTTGTAATAACCTCTCTCATGTGCACCTTATCACTAGATCCTACGCCTTCCATATGCAGTCTATTCCTTTTACAGATTACCCGTCTAAATTCGGGAGGAGTCATGTTCTTCGCCTACAAATACCTCAAAAATTCTGGTAGAAAAAAAATCAAACAAAGAACTCACAAGCTTAAGGAAACTTTAATATATATATATTAGCATCAATATATGAGAGTCTATTGAACTGGAAGGAAACAGATCATTACAGCTCGAATATGATTCATGGACGACCTGTGCATTCGCACATATTTAGTGCATGGGTGCTCTGAATAGATCAATATTGTATAGAATTCAGCAGCGATGGGTCGGTACGTGCCAGACTTTAGAGCTTATACTATAGAATCTCATAGAATTAAAAATTTCACCTAGTTACTCATTTTTATTTACATGTATTTTATTTTTATTCTGTTTTTATCTTTTTCTTTTTTATGGTCATCTATATTATATATTACCTCTTGTAGGTTAAATAAAAGTTAAAAAAAATTAATTTCCTAGTCCTAATCGTAGGCATGTGACGTCACTAGATTAGCGCCATCCCAAAATCAGCACAACGTATACTCATGGAGATTACAGCATTTGTGAGAGAGCTATTGGACTTACACAAAAGGACAATAATTATTCACATCTGCTTCAATATAAGCTAAAAGATAAGTACATTATTAAGGAATACAGGAAGGATATTTAAATGCTGGGATGTAAGGTGTTCATGAAGCATTTCCCTCACATCCTCATTGAATCAAAAGGTTAAGTTTAGAGGTGTAACGTATAACTCAAGAATGTTTTGTAATGACCTCATTCGCGAAGTTTGGCATTAATCTTACCTAACTTTACTATCTCGCAATGTAAACTGTTTAGAAGAGTGCTTTTCTCGACTGAACTATTCTGTTTATGTCTAGCTTCTTTATCAAACTGACCTTTTTTTTGTTACTATCCAACTTCTAAAAAGGAGGATCTCAATTCGATCGGTATATTTATGTATGTGCACCGCTTACTCTGAGATTTATTATCCAATTTACTGACGGCACAGAAACTCTCTGTACTTACAGGGTCGAATGCACGAGTGTGACTCATGGTGTTGCACACGTCCATAGGCCTTGGAAACCACTTTCCTTCAGGTGGGCCGTGTGCTTGTCTGTCACCTCGGTAGTATAAAAAATATATAAAATCGCGATTTTTTTAGTCCGATGTGGAATAGTTACCATTTGTTCAATTTTTTTTTTATATCGTTTGTTCCAGTAATTTGCTGCCTTTGTTTCAATTTTTTTTGGAGTCTCTGCAACATGTCAATCTCCTCGATACATTATTGTTAGTTGTCATTCCACCATTCACTTCCTCCTTTCCATATCTTCTTTCACACAATTCATTTATCTTTTCTTCGGTCAACCTCTCCTCCTAATATTTTGCCAGTCATTTTATTACCTTATCTACTTCTCCATTTATCCTTATCACAGGCTACCTGTAGCCCGACCTATAAAAGTACCTGGTCACCCACTCTATCGATATTTTGAATGTTACCAAACTTATTTTAATTTCATGCAACCTATTATGTAGTAGTAGCACATAAAGCTCAAAGCTTGGCTCACCTGCTAGTCGATGCACCTGCTAAGCAATATATCACATAATGGTTTACATTTACGTACACGTGAGAACAGATAATTGTGCGCCGTGTTGGTGTATTGTTTGTTGTACGTGTAATCAATTATCTATGATACAGTAATCATTCTCTATAATGGGATTAATTTGAACACTACACAACATATTACACATGATTATGCCGTTATCTGGTCGTAGTAACGAAATTATGAAATGAATAAAATTAAAAATGTCAATCCCAGAACGCGAGCTTTGAAGTTCAAAATTGCTAAATTACAATCAATTACATACATGATCAAATAGGTATAACAATAGCGAAAACGTACTAAAATATTCTTAGGAACTGAATTCCAAAAAAGCAATCATTAACTTCACAATATAACCTCAGCTCTTTCTTTTCCAATGCGAAAATTAAATACAACAGCCAATAAATAAATGACCCAACACATTCCTTGCCAATGGAAAAAAAAAGAAATGTTCCGTAAAACAGAGGTTCTCGAGTGGTAACGGAAATCCGAACTGAAACGCCGCTTATAATATAATATCACATTATTTTTCCTTTCATTGGGCGGACAATACGGATCGTAAAGTTTTATTGTGGGCTGGCAACACTGCACTTTAGCTTTCGTTTTGTTATCTTTTAGAAATATTCAAGCTTACGTTCAGTGTTTGTTTCGTTTTATTACAGAACCAGTAAAATAGTATTGTTATGATATTTCTAGATGCAATCGAATCAATCTCGACTAAAAGAGCTCATTAGAACAGCTTATACTGTTGATTGATGGCACTTGATGGAACTTGCTAGACATCTTCAATAATGAAAATGAAACCGGTCAGGAATTTAATAAATAATGTGAAATAGTGCAAGTGTTTTCATTGAAGATCTCATTAGAACAAGTGCCTGTAGAAATGGTACTCCACAAAGTAGCGCAATTGTGTTCTATACAGAAGACAAAGTTGCTCAAAATCACAATCTTCAGTAATAATATGGATCTAAATCATTATTCTAAGGTTAATGCTTTAAAGTTAATTGTATCCGTAATTACCCGAAAGAAATTCTGTTATACTGCCCGCTATGCTAAACATTTGTCCTGGGAAATATACCGAACCGGCCATATTAAAAACACTAGCTAGGAGCGAAGGGACTACCTAACGCAATTTCTAGCACCTTCCTTTATGAGATTAATTTATTTTCGTTTCTACGAAGTTTTGTGTTTATCCTTTTTTTATTAAAGCCTAAATCCTTACCAATATTATAAAATGTGAAAGTACCTACCCCAGCTGACTGACAGTTACGCTTTCAACTCCAAACAATTGGTGCTGGAGCTTGAGAAAGGACATAAGCTTTGTTTGATAGTAATAACCGATATTCACTTGAATGGAGTCGGAGCTCTAGCCAGTTTTAAATATCTGAAAGTTACCAGTTTTATTCCATACTAATTTTATACATCTATATAACAGTCCAAAGTGGCCATCTCTTCATTTCTTAATCCAATAATCACCTGGTTACTTGATCTTCTGGAAAAACAGGCCATCATTATTTGTTTGTTATTTTTTTTTCATATTTTGTATACAACTCTTTGAAAAGGCCGAATGCCGTAATAAAATAAGAAGAAGAAGAAGACAAGACCAGTATTCTGTATTATAGTAACACCAACAATTCCGTGATCTGAAGGAGGTTACCACTGTTACTTGCAACAATACAGTATGCATTTGATTTTGACAGACGTAGTTCAGATTTTACCCACTTCTCGGTTTTACTAACCGTCAAATTTTACTCACTCTAATGACAATGGACACACTTCAAGTATGTTAAATATAAACTTATTGATAGACTGTTGACTTACTCCACACTGATATGTAAAATATCCAAACCCAAACAAACAAACGACGCCGCCTGATTGCTAAACCCGCTATCGGTGCCAACCACCTCTATATCCCTGATCGCTATTCCCTTTGCCGGATTAGCGCGGGTAGCACTTAAGTTTTTATTTTTCGTCATTTCTCCGACGTCGTATAACTTGTACGTGGCTTTTATATTCAGAAAAGAGTGAAATTGTGAATGCAGTCTCTCAGATTAACCGTGCGGTTAGTGACACAGCTAAACTATTTCTGAAACTAATTTTTCTTTGTGCTGCAGTGTGAATATTCTATTCATTTCACTTGAATTATGAGTGTAATTTCCAGGAATAAAAACGTTTAATTGTCTCAAGTAAATGTTAGCATGTTTATTCATTTTATCATATTGGTTATGCTAGTTTGTCTAGTCGATATATTCGTCGCCCCAAGGAGTATCTGTAGGAGAATTTCGACTTTTAGAACATATTTGTATTTTATGTATTGTGAAAATAAATAAAAGTCAAATGATGAGGGAATCAGAATTCCACCCTCTATTCTACTCAATGAATACCGGCAACACAAAACAGGCAAAATGCAGTTGCATTTGCATTAGAACATCAATCTATAGTTTTCAACAGTCTGCTATAACAAATGTTGCCAGTTAAAATACACCCCCTAGATGTCCCAGTCGAACCAGCGACGCAGAGGTAATCTTCTAGTGTTGGGATAATATTTATGAATTTGCAATCTTAAACAGTTTGCACAGATAGCTCCTGAATACCGGCCTTTTGACGATAAAGTTCTAGTTGCTAATTTGAATTTAAAGGTGTTATAGGATGAATGGAATAAACAGATTTTTCTTGACATGAAAGATTTTTATAAATATTGATTTTTATGGATAATGGAATGGATGAAAAGTGAGGTGTTGATTATAGTATAGCCTTATTTTTTTAGAAAGAACGCTTTCTCTAAAATAGCCTTAGGTACGCCGTTTATCATCAACTAAAACTTAAAAAAAAGTGAACTGTAAAGTCGAAACTATATATTTCGACTTTACAGTTCACTTTTTTTTAAGTTTTAGTTTAGTCGGAAACTCGGAATAAACACAGATAGACAGAATATGTTCCGTCTGAATGCAACTAGGTTGGGCTGGTTTTCAAATGAACAGGATATTTAAGGCTATCTTCTTCTTCATCCTAGCGTTAATGCGGATACGGCTAAACTTAGACATTTTCCGTGAAGCGACTGCCATCTGACCTCCGCAGCCCAAAGGCGATATCAAAGCATTCCAGTTAGACCAGTTGTTGGACTTTTGAGGGCTCCAACTACCCGTAACGACTGCCATAGATGTTAGTATGGCAGCCGGGACCGACGGATTAATGTGCTCTCCGAGGCACGACCAGACCATGCATATAAATATTTGCACTGAGCAGGGATCGAACTCGCGCCTCCTGTGCAGCGGCCGCGTTCACTACCGCTACGCCACGGAGGCTGTCTTTAAGGATATTTAAGGCTATCTAAACGGTTGTAATATTGTTATAATATTATGAGTCTATTCAAAATCTCTACACCTAGACGCAGCAAGTGTCATTTCAACGCGGCGTAAAAAATGGCTAGTACATCAATTTAAGTTGACAAATACATACATCCTATGACATGCATAAATTGACAGTTTAAAGAACAATATTGACATTAACTACACACATAAAACGCGTTTTACTCGCCGTTTTATTAAGATGATTTTTACTGTGTCTATAATTATAAATGAATAAAAATAATTCTATAGTAGATACTATAGTAATTGTTATAGAATATAAGAATTAATGAACGAACTAATTGTAATATCTCTGGTACACAGGATTACCTAGTTCAGGCGCATACTATTTAATATATTTAAATACTTATTTATAAGACCTAGAGACACATAATAATGTAAATAAGTGTATAACCAGTATACATACCTAAGATTCTTATGCGCTTACTATATATTATTACGCACGATAGACTAAGAAATTGTGTAGATATTATTATTGTACAATGAATAATTAAATAAATAAATTCAAATTCAAATTCATTAATGTAACTTAAAGTAAGTAAGATAGTATTGCAGCCGAATG
This sequence comes from Eilema caniola, assembly GCA_949126895.1. Classification (NCBI taxonomy): domain Eukaryota; kingdom Metazoa; phylum Arthropoda; class Insecta; order Lepidoptera; family Erebidae; genus Eilema; species Eilema caniola. Next base: position 3,744,513 of record OX421460.1, on the reverse strand, counting down.
ATTAGTGCCCGGAACAGCTTTGTTTTCCATTAACAAACATTCTTATAAACTGTAAATTACTTTTCCTTCATTGCTTGGAATACAATATTTACTTCTTAGAAATTGGCACAGGTTACGTAAACGTGAAAATGTTACAGTGGTTTTCTGTATAAATCTATATAATACATAAAAGTGCCCTAAAGATCCTAGGTATATGGGTTCGTATGCAATTTTAGCAGAATAGGATATTGTGTCTATCTCGCTTACTTCGACCTTGGTATATTGTGAAACTTTATATGATCACTGGTCCGCCCCCTTAAGTAGTAGCGTGATGATATATAGCCTTCAACGATAATATTTTTTCAATTAGAAGCAGTAGTTCCTGAGTACCTGCCTGGATGCTGTTCAGCGGGTTCCCCTGTATTATTGTAGCGCTGCCAAATACTTCTTTGAATTGAAGATCCCTACAGCTCTTTGCATTTCATCTGCCGTCAAATGACGTCGTTCCATGACGTAAAGAATATCTAACGATTTAATTTTTTCACAAACTTTATTTAAATGGTTGGTAAAATTATAAAATCAAGTTTAAACGTAGCAATTAAAACGCACTTAAATTCAAACATATTCGCAGTCATTTGAATTTTATGAAAAAAAAAAACAAAACATTTTCGAAAAATTTTTTTACAACCACCCAGCATTTCACCAATAACAAAAAAGTTTACTTACCTACGCACTTTGAGTGAGTAAATACTGTTACGAGCGTGGGGGTCGGTTTAAATAGAAAATGCGAGGACAACCGTTGAAGACAGATTTTATTCAGCTGCACTTAAATTACAGCAAAGCGCGTAGAACTTCGAAAACTCTTCCTTACACAGTACACAGTCACTTGTATAATCGCACTGTATCGCTTCGTACACTTTATCGCTTTGATCGCTTCGAATACTAGTCATGGACTAACTTGAGCAGCGCCTGTTAGCTCGCCTTTTATATAAGGTGCGGCCGAGTAGCGAAAGATCGAGAAAAGACAGGTACGTTCTGAAAAAGACAGGAACTTTCTGGGAGGTTCTATTAGGTCTTGTGTCTCTTTCTATTCATTCCATTCCTTCTAGAACAGTGACGTCAAGGCATGCTGTCTCTTTCTAGCCTGACGTCTCGTTCTATTCATTCCAATCCTTCTAGAACAGTGACGTCAAGGCATGCTGTCTCTTTCTATAGTGCCGTCTCGCTCACTCTTATGGAAATTTGGCCATATATTGAAGTGGCCAAGCGCCGGGCATAGCACTACCCCCTTCTTAGACATGCTCGTCCCGAGCATTATTAGATCCGTAGTATCTCGCCAGTCGGTCAACATGTACAATCTTCAAGGGGCTTCGCTGGTTGCGTTGTATCCGGTATGTAACGTCATTGATCCTGGTGACAACTTTATACGGCCCTTCCCAGGTTGGAGACAACTTCGGAGATTTGCCTTTGCGACGCATCGGATTGTGTAGCCATACCAACGAGCCTTCGTCGAACCCGGCTTGATGAGAGTTGCGGTCGTATCGGGTTTTCATTCTTTCGCTTGCCTGGAGCCCAGATTCACGGACGTGGGTGTGAACGTCATTTAGTTTATCGCGCAATGCACTAGCATATTCCGTGATTTCTTGCGGTGAATCTGGAGGACGTCCAGTCAGTAGATCAGCCGGTAGTCTCAGTTCTCTGCCAAAGTTTGCACACGCAGGCGTCACCGTTGTGTTTTCATGTATCGCTGTTCTATAAGACAACAAGAACAAAGGAATATGACTATCCCAGTCCTTCTGGTGGCTCTCAACAACCTTAGCCAAATGCCTTTCCAAGGTTTGGTTAAATCTTTCAACCATTCCGTCAGACTGCGGATGATATGGGGTGGTCCTGGTTTTATGAATACCCATTATCCTACAGGTTTCTTGAAATACCTGTGATTCAAAATTCCTTCCCTGGTCACTGTGTATTTCCAGAGGAACTCCATATCGGCAAAACACTTCCGTGACTAGTCTTTCCGCGACTGTAGTTGCTTCCTGGTTAGGTATGGCAAAAGCCTCTGGCCATTTAGTAAAGTAGTCCATTACTACTAGGATGTATTTGTTTCCAGACTCCGATGCAGGAAATGGCCCTGCAACATCTAATGCAATCCTTTCCCAAGGCGCTCCAACATTGTATAGCTTCAATGCTCCCCTGCTCCTTGTATGAGGCCCTTTTACCGATGCGCAGCATGTACATTTCCTACACCAATCTTCAACATCCTCACGGCAATGGATCCAATAGAATCGTTGACGAACCTTCATCAACGTCTTCTTCACACCAAGATGGCCGCCTGAAGTTCCGTCATGAAATGATCTCAAAACCTCATTAATTTTAATCTTTGGGACAACCAACTGCAGATGTGAGTCTTTCCCGTTTGCAGACTCCCATTTTCTACACAGGACTCCATTGTGTATCACGAGGCTTTCCCATTGTGCCCAGTAGCTCTTCGTAGCTGCACTCATTTGGGAGACATCACTCCATTTCGGCTTAGGTGTTCCTGCCCTTATCCATTCGAGAATAGGCTTGATGTCTCGATCCTCTTGCTGTGCTTGCTGCATGGCTTCGCTACTCCACTCATCGCTGACAGTATCAGTCCTTATTATTCTAATCGCTACACTGTCTTTAGCTTCTTGCCTAACACAATGGTTACATTCCACCGGACAAGGTCTTCGAGAGAGCGCATCTGCATTTCCATGCGCTTTCCCACTCCGATGTTCGATGACGAAGTCGTATTCCTGGAGCTGTTCAATCCATCTTGCCACTTGTCCTTCTGGATTTTTAAATTGTAGCAACCATTTTAAAGCAGCATGATCAGTCCTCAGATGAAACTTGCGGCCCAGCAGAAACTTACTGAAATGCTGCAATGTCTTAACCACGGCCAGTAATTCTCTTCGTGTAACACAGTAATTTCTCTCTGGTTTAGACAAAGACTTACTAAAGTAAGCAATCACGACCTCCTTGTCTCCTTTTCTCTGGGACAGGACTCCTCCTATCCCAGTATTGCTGGCATCTGTGTCGATGACGAACTCATTTTCTGCATCTGGATAACCCAAGATTGGTGTTTCACAGAGTCTTCTCTTAAGGTCTTTGAAAACGGCTTCACATTGTTCATCCCAGCTAAATTTCCGTTTTTCTTCCGTTAACCGGTGCAAAGGCTTCGCAATATCGGAAAAGCTTTTCACGAACCGCCGGTAGTATGAACACAGACCTAAAAAGGCACGAACGTCCGTCTTATCTTTTGGTGTCGGCCAATCTTTCACGGCACTTATCTTCTCAGGGTCTGTTTGTATCCCATCCTTCGAAATAACATGCCCCAAATAATTCACTTGTCGTTTAAAAAGTGAACACTTCTTTGGACTGAGTTTTAAGTTGGCACCCTGTAGTTTAGTCATAACTTGCTCCAGTTTGCTGAGGTGATCGTCGAAGTCTTTTCCAATGATGATTATGTCATCCAAATATACCAGACAGGCTTCTCCCAGCAGTCCAGCAAGTATTTGTTCCATCAATCTCTCAAAAGTGGCCGGAGCATTACATAATCCAAATGGCATGACGTCGAACTGCCAGAGACCTTTTCCAGTAGAAAACGCAGTTTTCTCCTTATCTCGTTGACTAATTTCAACTTGCCAATACCCACTCTTGAGGTCCAATGTTGAGAACCACTGCATGCCACTTAAGGTGTCCAAAGTGTCATCTATCCTTGGCAACGGATAACTATCCTTTTTCGTAACATCATTCAGTCGGCGATAATCGACGCAGAATCTGGTGGTTCCATCTTTTTTCTTTACAAGGACTACCGGAGAACACCATGGACTGACCGAGGGTTCAATGATACGGTCCTTCTTCATCTCTTCAATCATTTCTTCCACCTCTTTTTCTCGAGCAATCGGTACACGTCGTGGTCGTTGACGGATTGGCATTGCCTCACCAGTATCGATTTTATGCTGTACTACTCCAGTTCTGCCAATGTCACCACCATGCATAGAAAAGACGTTTTTATAACGTAGCAGCATGTTCCGCGCCTTCAGCATCTCTACCTTACTGAGGTCATTGCGACAATCTTCTAGTAGTTTCAGCCCTGTTGAGTCTCTGTCACTTGTGGCATCGCTTTTGGTCGAACCCTGGCAACTACGTATCCACGAGATCTCCTCACAAGTGCCAAGCAGTGTCCCTTTGTTTAAGACGCACTCGTTGTCGCTCATATTTAAAATTCTTATAACGGCTGTGGTTGGTGTTGTTACCACAGTACGAGCTGGTATCCAGGGACTACTGCTGTCTACTTTTTCCACCAATGCACAGCGATGAGAATTGATGCCATATTGAGGTAGTCTTATTGGCACTAGGGTCTGTGATTTAGGCTGGAGTACAGTTCGTTTTGCACAGTACACTTTTCCACATGCGCCACCTTCCATGGGAATTTCGTCGAACCCAAGTTTCAGAACGCCACAATCCACGTCGATTTTACAGCGATATTTTCTCATAAAATCCAATCCAATGATGCAGTCATCTAAGATATCAGCGACGATGACTTTATGCCAATAGGTCTTATCACCGACTTCCAACGCCACTTCTTGCTCTCCTCGGACGGAAATGCGCTGGCCGGTAGCTGTCTGCAGATGGAGATGCTTAAGTTGATGTAGATGATCTCTAGGTACATTTTTCACCAGCCGAGAGCTAATCACGGTCCGACTTGCTCCAGTATCAGTGGTGAGGTGGCACGGTGATCCATCAATACCTCCTTCGATGACCAGACTATTTCCATCATTAGCTTGAGAGATTAGAATTGGGACTTTTACACTACCAGCCAGCACCCGTCCCGCAGTCCTGGCGTTTACTCGTTTCCCTGTTGCTCCGGCGCATCTAGATGTCGCGCCGTTTGTTCTTGGCCATTACCTTGTTGAGTCCGTTTCGGGCAGCTAGACCGAATATGTCCTTGCTCTTTGCAGAAATAACACCTGGGTGTGAATTCCCGACGGTACAAACTTTGCTCATTTGTTGAGATCTCACGCAATCTATGTGCTCGAGGGTCATGTCGTACAGCTTCCACTTCAAGGGCGTGAGCAACAGCATCTTTAAGGCATGCATGGTGACCCAGACGGACGGCAGCTCTCACCTCCAAGTCTCTGATCCCGTCAATAAAAGCTTGCACCAAAATGCTGTCAAGAAATGACGAAGAAGCTCCTTGGTAAGCTTTTCTCACGAGCTTTTCTATTTCCAAAGCCCACTGCTGCAGAGACTCATTAAGACGCTGGTTTCTGTCCTTCAATTGGGCACGGTAGACATGTTCCAAGTGACTATCACCGTAACGTGATTCCAACGCTTCAAGAAGGCGGTCGTAAGTCACTTCACCTCCAAGCGCCTCTAAAACACTGAGTGCTTGGTCTCGTAACCCCAATGTTAATGCTGTTTTGGCTTGCTCCTTATCCCAACCGTTCGCCTTTGCCACAGACTCGAACTGCAGTTTGTATGCAGTCCACGAGGAGGTCCCGTCAAATGGCGGTACTTTGAACTTTCCGACAGTCTGTGCAGATGGAATGGTTACAGAGCCAGCTGTTCCGCAAGCTATTTTCGTCTCCAATTTTTTTACGTTTTGAGCCACAGACTGCATCCGTTCCTCATAACTCTCAAATTTCTCGTCGATACTTCCTAATTTCTCCTCGTGGCTTTCTATTTTGTCTTGCACTGAATGAATTTCTCTTTGCCATTCTGCTTTAGACTCTTTCAAGAAGGCAAATAGATCTTCTTGTTGTTCCCGGAGCTGAACCTTTAGTTGTAAGGCCTGCTCCTCCTGTTGACGGGCCTGCTCTGCCTGTTGTTGCTGGAGCTGTGCCTTCAATTGCAGAGTGTGCTCTTCCTGGCGACGGATCAGCTCCTCCTGTTGTCGGGCCTGCTCTTCCTGGCGTCGGGCCTGCTCTGCCTGGTGACGGGCTTGCTCCTTCAATAAGGTCATAATCGCGCTAAGGTTAATTTCCGATGATGATCTTGAAGCACCCGTCGACGTACTCGGAGTACCCGCAGCCTCTTCCGCGGCCTGGCTTCTGGTTTTAACTCCCTCCCTGTCGTCTCTCGGCGTTATCGGCATTTTCTATCCCACTTCTGACACCAGTTGTTACGAGCGTGGGGGTCGGTTTAAATAGAAAATGCGAGGACAACCGTTGAAGACAGATTTTATTCAGCTGCACTTAAATTACAGCAAAGCGCGTAGAACTTCGAAAACTCTTCCTTACACAGTACACAGTCACTTGTATAATCGCACTGTATCGCTTCGTACACTTTATCGCTTTGATCGCTTCGAATACTAGTCATGGACTAACTTGAGCAGCGCCTGTTAGCTCGCCTTTTATATAAGGTGCGGCCGAGTAGCGAAAGATCGAGAAAAGACAGGTACGTTCTGAAAAAGACAGGAACTTTCTGGGAGGTTCTATTAGGTCTTGTGTCTCTTTCTATTCATTCCATTCCTTCTAGAACAGTGACGTCAAGGCATGCTGTCTCTTTCTAGCCTGACGTCTCGTTCTATTCATTCCAATCCTTCTAGAACAGTGACGTCAAGGCATGCTGTCTCTTTCTATAGTGCCGTCTCGCTCACTCTTATGGAAATTTGGCCATATATTGAAGTGGCCAAGCGCCGGGCATAGCAATACTTAGAAATTAATTAATATAAATGGTAAATTTGTAATAGCATGCATGTTGCTTAGACTTTTTTTATGTGTGTATGTCATATCTAAAAAGTATAAAATAAAATAAATTATTATAAATAAAAAACCCGACTGATTCTAAAAATATCGATACAAGCTTTATAGCAGGCGGTATCCATTTGCAAATCTCAAACCAGATGAAAATTAATGGGTACCGCTTGCTATAATGCTTGCTTCGATCTTTTCAGAATCAGTCGAGTTTTTTATTTATAATAATTTCTTTTGTAGGTTTAAATTTAATATCAATTGTATTAACTTAATTACAAATTTGACATATATTTATATTATTTTTTTGACATATAAAAATTAATAAATTCAATACTAATTAAATTACATATTTGACATATCTTTTACATTTTTTTTTTACCGTGAGGGAAAATCCTTCATGGATGCTATGCCGGACTCCTACCGACTAAAAACCCTCACGTACCGCCTAATAGCCTGCGGTTGGTAGCCCCGGGTAAGCCCTCGGAAGGATGTCGCAGGACTACCAACAGACCTGCGGCTGCGGCCTCGCCTAAGGGGTGGTTCGGGTGTTATCCCGCGTCTATGGGGGAGGGGGGGGGGGGGGGGTTCGGGTCATCACTCACATTTTTTATGTTTGTGTCTGGACGAGTGCATGACACATCTTTTATAAATTATGTTCTTTCTCATTTAAAAAAAAATATTTTACTATTAGTTTTCTCTGTGTGTGTGTCAGTCAAGTAAAGAAAATTCAGCATATTACAAGCTTCTTTTTATATTCCTTATAAATATTTTAACCCGCGTATTGAAATAATAAATCATACAGTCCCCTTCCCATCATCCACAGTGCGGTTAAACTCAATACATAATATATACCTAAGGTTGAACAAAATGTTGTCTCTCAAAGTTTGCACTGGGTAACCAGCAAATTGTGAACCAATCTAAGCTAACGTGAAACAATGCAATCGATTCTCAGGCGCGCGATGGAATCCGGCCTTGTCCCACTTGGGACTTGCTGTAACAAAAAGTAGGTTTATTTTGCAGTTATTTGATGGTAGAAAAGGTTACCTGGAAAATTACCTGATAGTTTTAAATATATATAAAAATAATACTCACTCACTACTCACACACCACCACTCACTACTCACAAATACACTCAATACTCACGCCTGTAAATCCACGAAGGGATAGGCAGAGGTGTATGAACAGCTTTGCCTTCACACATCACGCGGGCACTTACTCATGGGCTGTTTGTTTAATGTCGGGTGTAGAACTGCCCTATCCCTTAGTCCCCTTCTACGACACCCAGAGGAAGAGATGGGGTGTCCCTATTCTACTCCACCGGCTACCAACACGGCAGGACCTGAATTTTTTAATGATTTAAATGAATTCAAGATGACTATACATAAATTTCGTTATGTTATTCTAAATTTTCGATCGTTTTACTTTCGAGAACTGGGAAGTATATTAGACTAAAGGATTTAAGGCGCACATCCTAGAATGTCTAGAATGACTTATCTCAGTAATAATTGTATAGACAATCTGCCAGACAACCTGTAAAATTTGACAATGTGTATACAATCTTTTACCACGTAAATCGAGTTTCAGTTGATTGGAATTCTAGAATACGGGCTAGTCTATTCGTTCGGATAGTATAAAAGTTATGAGATTGTTTTCCATATAGGGACATTATTTTAAATGTCATTGAATTCAAACGCAATCGTAACGTGAGAACATACTTATAGTTGGTTAGTATAAAATACTAAACTGACGGAAAACTAAACAAATGGTTAATCACTCAGAATAAAGGGCCAGTCACTTACATTTTGACGATATGAGGAACCGAAAGTGGATCTTGAGAAACGATAATTGTCATTGACCTCTTTTAAGCATATTTTATGTCCAGCAGTATACTGCAGTGGGCTAATTGATTGATTGAAGCATATCACCAATCGCTGACTTTTTACTTAACTTCAATTATTCGATGTATTCACGGTGAATTTCACATGTAAAAGGCATGATAATTGACTTATTCCGCTTTTAATAATCTTTATTAAATTTGCACTAGCAAATGCCGAAACGGGAATACACCAAGTAATTCCCAGTAGGATAGCTATTCGATTGTACAAATACCTTTAGAAGGATTTGTCAAATGTTTGATCAAATTGTTGAGGAAAGAATCTTTGTCAATTGTTTGCCAAATAATTGGTCCAATAAAGTTCTTTGTACATCTATTTTGTATTCTTATACGTCTCATGATTTTTTTCAATACTTTTAGTCTTAAGTAGATATAAAAAACAGCCTCCGTGACGTAGCGGTAGTGAACGCGGCCGCAAATATTTGGATACATGAATATGGGTATTTGCATTGGTCTGGTCGTGCCTCGGAGAGCACGATAAGCCGTTGGTCCCGGTTGCCATACGAACATCTATGGCAGTCGTTACGGGTAGTTGGAGCCCTCAAAAAGTCTCACAACTGGTCTAACTGCAATGCTTCGATATTGCCTTTGTGTTGTGGAGGTCATATGGCAGTCGCTTCACAGAAAATGTCGAAATTTAACCAAATCCGCAGTTGAACTGGTAAAAAGCGGACCCCAGACTCCAAGTTGATAGCTTCGGATGCAACTGGGATTAACTCTAAGATGAAAAAGATATAAAAGAATCAGGCATATGATTTAATCTACCCACCCTTAGCAGAACAATTCAATTCAGTTTTAATTTATTTCTTGTACTGGTAGTATTCCCGCTACATTCCCTTTAAATAAATAAAAAATTCAATCAGACGCTTATTATTTCCAATAGTTCTTGTCGTAGTTAGTTCACAGTAAATTTTTCAAAGTACAGTCAAGGATGCTGTTTTCTACATTATTTTTTCTTAGATTTCTATTGAATTTAAAAAAAGAACAAAATTGAACTGGACGTAAAAGCAATCGTTCCACGATTTCCACTGTAATTGCTTCACGGAATTGCTCCAATATTTTTTCTCAGTAGACTACTTTCTGCTAACACTTTATTATTGCTTTAGTTTAAAAAAAAAAACATATTTTGTTGTGATTATTATTGTAGTTGTTACAGCTGCACCATCATCTAACCAGAATATATTTACATTTCTCTTCATTGTGAGGATGTATGAAATAGTTTTTTTTCCGATAAGGTACATTTGAGTTTAACTATTCATATAATGCATGTGAACAGTCAGCGGTAGATAGACGAATCTTGACTGCAGTCAAGATTCATCTACCCCTGACTGTACACAGGCATACTTTTAAAATCATTTTGAGATATTGTAAAATCTCAAAATTATTTTAATACTTTCGTATTAAGACCAAATCAAACTGTTTCATTAATTAAAATTGTATTATTATCAAACTAAAGTTGTAAACCAAATATTAGAACACTCAGTCAACAGAAATTAAAGGCATTAAGATCATTTGAAGTACTTTGTTCATTATCTCTGTTATATCTGCTCAACAAATGTTGGTGGTAAAAGTTATCTTCTACCTTACAAATACTTTCGAAGAATCACTTAGGTTCATTTTACACAAGATGGTTGTTTAAAACTAGTTTCGTGACGTCTCTATTTGTTCTAGCAAGAATGCAAGAGACAGGAGAACTATGCGTTTACATCTTTAAAGTCGGTCGAACTTTGTTACAGTTAAGATTTGTCTGTGTTTGTTTTGACTGGAGTACAACTTGTTTGAACTAAGAAGCGTACTATTTAACTTTAGGAAAATAAGTGTTTTTGTTCAAACTGAAAAAGGCTCGCTTGGAGTTCAGAGGTTACTTGTTTCTAGACATACTTAAAATATTAGAAGTTCCATCACTATTGCCAATCCAAATTAGGCTCAAGCTATTCTCATCAGCAAGTCGGTAGAGCAAGATTAACCGCATCACGTGAGGGGTGTGTTTGTTTTGGCAAACATTGTGTCTACAGAGTAAATGAATGGATTCTCTTAGAAAAATAAAACGGGTCAAGTGATAAAGAATAATTTGCCGATGGCTTGCACAGTAAATAACCTCAAATTGTACTTGCTGCGTTAACTGAAACATAGAAACAAGTCCAAAAGTAAAGAACACGAACAAATAAGTACAGGAAAGGATGCCAATTGAGCTGAACTGTTGCGGTGTGAGATTGTTAGTATATATAATTATAGGATATTGAAAGTCAAAGGACTAGCTGCTTGGAATGGATGAAATAACTACTTTGCCGAACCACGCAGGAGATCACAGAGCAATCTTCGGACTCACACAGTTCGTAGTCATACCCAGCTGGCTAAGTATAGTATCACCACGAGCAGCTCTCTTTAAGGGAGGATTTGATTCACGAAACTCGATAGGTCGCCAACATTGGCGGCCAAGGCTGGTCGGTAACCTAAAAGTGATCGACTACGGTAGTACGGTTTAATTGAAGTCCGATATCATCTACTCTGCTAAAAATACGCCCGCTGTTTAATCAAAATCTTTAGACTAGAATTACAAGGATGTTCAAGAATGAACTGTTACAAGTTGATCACTTTCCCCTGCAATTCGAAACCATTGTTAACGTGTCCATACTAAAGGCATTCTTCCCTTTTAAGAGCTCCGTACCTCAAAAGGAAAAAAAAACCAAATCCTTATAGGATCACTTCGTTTTTCTCGGGAAATGTGGACGGATTCTGTTGAAATACTCAAGTCTACTATGTCTTAAAGCTGTATTACCTTTTATATTCCATAAGTTCGTCCCTCAATTTAGTTTTGTATGGAACCCTCAGTGTGCGACGAGTCCGTCTCGCACTTGGCCGGTTTTTACTCATCAATCACGTATCGAAAGATCCTAACATATTCATAGTCCTAAGAGGTTCGGATACCTAATAGGTAGTTGATAAGGGTAGAATTATCTGAAATTCCAATATCCAATATGTTGAATATTCCAATTAGTTTTCATTTCGACACCATTTAGGCAGTTAAGTGCTAGATATAATGGTTATAAAGGAAGCGACCTTTACTAAGAAATGTCTTAATGCGATATCCAGGCATTTATTACAATACCTATTTAAATGGCATACTTATCATTACTTCTATATTTTGAAGTGAAAACTTCTTTAGCGGCGTTGGATGGGTAAAAAGTGTTAAGCTCGCGTCAGGATTACTTGACCTTTGAACCGTAACCGACGACTGACGTCATACAACATTAGGCTACAGAACGTTTATTTTGTTATGTACGCCATGAAGCTTCGTAGTTTAGCGGTAAATGCTTCAACTGTAAGTCCTTAAGGTTGCAGATAGTACAGGGTTCGAACCTGGGCTTCTGACACTTTTTGTGATTATTTTTTCTTTTTGTAATTTATTACATTTTGTGATTATTTTTTCTTTTTGTAAATCATTAATTTCTTCTGACAGAAAATTAGTGATAGGTTCTATGATTGGCGCTATATTATTGGTGGTATGGTATGGTACGGTATGTTCTTTTTATCTTTTTCTCTGTATATAACGAAGAAAGAAAGAAAGAAAAAGTTTTCACTTCTGCCGGCACTCCCGGAGTGCAACCCGTCTTTTTTTTTAATGATTACAGTATAAGATACAGGTACGACAGTATCGCTACGTTTGGTACGATAACGTTCTACCTATTTGGATTTATTTGTAACATTGCATTTCACAGTATCCTAGTCGGGTTAATGGTAGAGTCAGCAAAGTAGATAAGTATATACCTTTTTATAACCTTTAAGTACTGACGTGTGGTTTAACAGACACTTGAAGAGGTCAAGTATCTCAGTTGCACATGTTAACGAAGAGATACCTCATCGTACTTTTCTGTATACCTCGAGCAATTTTATTGCTCGGTAACGTTCGTGGAGTGTGGCTACATAGCCAATGCTGTATGTCAACACCGACGTAAGCAATTCCGGTATGTTATGTCTTATATAATATCAGGACTAGTCTAATAGACCACTCGCGTGGACTTTTAGTAGTAAGAAATTTCATTCTATTGTTTGGGCGGAGTTATCAAAAATCAATCTTTAAAAATGATTGAAAAGTCTTACTTTGTTTCCGATAGTTCGTAAGAATATCGGTAGACGGCTCGAAGACAGATATAAGGAGAAATTTGGATTAGTTCGGGGTCCAGTAGTTCAGTGATTAGAGCATTCGCCCTGTAAGGTAAAGATTCGAGTACCACCTTGACCGATTCAATATTTTGTTCCTATCTGAATCGATTTACAGTAATGCATAAAAACTTTATTCAATAAGATAAGAGTAACATTTTTCTCCCATATAATTTAAATCTCGTTTTAATATTTGGAAGTTAAAATATTTAGTAACAAATGTAAAAACTTCTGATTTTTGTATTATTTATACTTTTATCTACTCTGATACTATAGTACAAAGATTATAAAATTGAAATCAAAACTCTTATGACAAACATTACGCACAGGCCAAAAAAAAAGTTTTATTACGATACAGGTCTTGTATGGACACCTATATCATAATATAACTTTTTAATCATAACGATACACCTATACAATCCCCATCTGGACTGAACCTCTACTTTAAAAAAAAAACGGCCAATTCGCAAGAAAAAAAAAGAAACGCGCATGCGCAATCGATGTTTGCGGCCTTGTCTTGGCGTCAACTTTTTTTTTACATTTATATTAAACAAAGTTTGGTTTTGTTTGTAAAATAAATTAGTTTATGTATTATAGTATGAGAGTAGATAAAGTAGTGTATGACACTGTACATAACTTGGTCTTATAACACTCGTGTGATAATATAAAAAAACTCGCCTACGGCTCGTTTTTTTAAAACACACTCGTGTTATAAGAACCCTTATTATGCAACAGTATCATAAACTACTATAACTAGATATATATTTAACATACCTTCACATTAATTTAAATTACATATTTCGTAAATTACATATGCAGAATATTCCTCCAAGAACCAAGCGGTTTGGTGACTCCTTTTTTTGTCGCACGATGAGACCTGGAATTCCTTGCCAGTTCACGTCTTTCCTTCTTCCTACAGTCCTCGGTCCTTTAAGCGGGGCGTGAAAAAGCATCTGATGAGGCCGTCAAGCTGAGTGCCACCATTGTTAACATGGTACGTGTATGTAATGGTGACCCTCTAGCCCGAGACTCTACGTTCAGCTTACCATCAGGCGAGGTGAAATCAAATTGACGTGAATTATATTAAAAAAAAACAAATAAAAATGTTTTCCTTATTCAGGCGATAGTGGTCTAACAGACAGTTACTTATATAAATAAAATGACACGTCGCCGTCTGTATCTAAAGGATAACGTTGTAAGAAAATGTGTACACCTACTTATCTCTTTAGGCATCTGTATCTTGGCATCACCTACGTCATTACTAAGAAAGCGTCGAAGCGCAATAATAGTACTCGACTGTATATTTTTATAAGAAGCTAAGGTTGAATAATTCTATCTAAGTGCTCACGGCACGAGCTAGTTACTGGATTTATAAAAAGCTCTCTCCTGACATGGTAACGTCAACTTTCTATGCAGAACATTTCAATTAAAACTTTCTAGAAACTTAACATTAATCTTTGAAATTGATCTCATTTTAAAGTGAACAACTTAAAAACACGCTCATAAAGTTGCAATATTCACTTCCAAACAAATAAGTATAATATTTTCTGGATTCCTATATTGTATGTGAGTTTATTTATTCTACCGTATCTTTTATATGCCTGAACAGATGTCAATATATGGGGTATCGTTAGAATCCTTGAAGTGTTCCGGAGCCTTTATCTTCATTGAAGCGAGATTTTCAACTTTGAATTGTAGTGTATTCCTTTTTTTGCTGTCATACTTTGCCATTATTTTCCCTTATTTAGGCTATAACAAGACCAACTGCATTCTAACTTTAAAAAAAAACCTGCATCAGTACCCCGAGCACGAATAATATTCGAATTCGTAACGTGACGGTATCGACACCTCGATACGATAACGGAGTATTACGTTAGGAGGCAGTACAAAGACAAATCATTAGGTATCGAGAGCTCGATACGATTACCGTAGTGACGTCATCCTAATGTAAATAGAGAAGAGACATTGGGAGCGAAATCAACTTGGTATTGAATGAACAATGCGTTCGAAAAGTAAATGAAACAACGCCGTTTTTGTTATTTATGGCTAAATGTCCTATTTATTAGCAAATAAGGCAAAATATAGTCTTATAAACAAAGTAAAATTCTTAAATAAGGTATGGAAGATTACGAAAAGCAGAAGCTTCGAAAAAAAATTAATAAAAATATATTCATTTTGAAACATTTTCTTTGGTTTCTGAACAACATGGTTCCAATTGACATAACGCATATTGGCATGAGATACCCGCCTGTCAAAGTTAGTAAATAAGAACATTGTGCTTATAATAAGTTTGTTTATGAAAAAATTAATAAATAATTGAAATATGCAGTGATACTGTGTTGTTGAAAGTAATGCTTCGATATCGCCTTGTGTGTGTGTCAGTCGTTTCACTGAAAATATCGAAGTTCAGAAAAATCCGCAATTAGACTGGTAAACCGGACTCCCAAGTTGAAAGCTTCGGGTGCGACTGGAATTAACGCTAGGATGGAGAAGACTGGGATATTGAAAGCAAATACATACGAGCGTAAAGAAAATTACAATGAATTTTGCAATAAAAGCTTAAATTTTTTTAAACATACCATACGAACATTTGTGCCATGACAGATGGATATAAAACAATAAATATACATACAACAATCAAAAAAGAAGAATCAGTGTTGACTATTGTGAAACTCAAACCGTTAATCCAAAACGCACACGAAATAACCACGGCTTCATCGTACATCTCCGCCACACAGCCTCCGAAAACCGAGATCATCTACTGTTGAGGCTATAAATTCAATCTGACCGCCTACCATGATCGTAGTCCTCCGCTAGCGGTCAAAGTCAATATCACAACCTCATGACTAAAGAAAAGACTACATAGGAAAATGAAGAAAGAAGAGAATATTTTAATTTTTTTATCATTTATTTTTATTGTTAATCAATATTAAACATTTAAATTATGAGTTTAGTTTATTCATTGTATTATGAGAATGATGAGTGGTGTTGTGGTATGTCAGGTTGTGTAGCCCTCAGCAAGCTGTTAAAATATTCACACATTTTTCTCACAAAACACGGCAACAACTTTTCAATTGCCCAAAATTTATTTCTATTGACATCTAGGTCTTTCCAAGAACATTTGTGTATGTCTTTGCTGATGCATCATCCGGAATTGGTGTTGTTTTTAACATTAACCAGGAATGTTGTGGATAGCCACAATCACCTAAAATAAAGGTAAAGTATAGTGATTACATAGGTAGTTCACCATTTAAGACGAGAGGTCTTTATTGGATGAAAAACCACTACAATATAGCAGTCATTCTGCACTAAGTGCATTTTTTATTAAACATATTATGCAGTTGTTGCTAAATCTGTGATATAACCACCTGCAACCTTCTAGATGGTTAAAGTTTTTTATTTGGTCAGTATGATCACAATTCAGTTACAACAGTATATAAGTTATGGCAGTTTTTAGTTTTTCGACAACAATAAGCTAGTATTATATATTTGATGCTAACCTGAAAACCACAGCTCATTATTTCAATGTAACTCTTTTATGTAACTGTGGACTAGCTTCCCTTTCATTTCTTTATCTTTATTGGACGTAAAAATATCAAAATGACTTCCTTTATTATTATATAGATTTATTTAGATCAAAATCTCCTTACCTTGATTCTCGAAGTTGAATTCTATCATTTTCAAAACTTAAACTTACAGCAAAAATATAACCCTTATTACTATTTCGGTGAAGCGGCGGTCTTAGATAGTATTATTAATCACAAAATATGCACTTAATACTTGAAACAATATTTTTTATTGTAGTTTATAGGGTTACGAAACTTTTGTCACCGTCAAAAATTCAGTGACAAAAGATTCGTAAAACTCGATAGCCAGCCTTCGCAATTTACATTAACGCATGTCAAAAAAAAATTCATGCTACCAATTTTACTCATAAGATGTCACGTATCGAATGACTATCGAATAGTTCGATACAATAACATTACGAAAGTAGTTCGTGCTACCAAATTTAGTTACTTTTACGCACGGTAGGGGCGCTGTACAAATGTCATACATTTTTTTACGTTAACGATACGAATACTTTTTCGCAAATTATTCGTGCTCGCCCCACAGAGCCTCTTCTGTCTATGATTTTCACAGTGAAGACCTTGGGGGAGTGCCAGAAAAAACACTCGCTAATACTTTCTTTTAACAAAATATGTTTTGGCAAGACAGTCGTGTTTTTAACATAGAATTATTTTCTTTGATAAAAATATTTCTTCTATAAATTATGTCATCCTGCATCACAGTCAAATTCCATTAACTAACAGTAAAACGTATTAATGAGCGAACATTTGTCATTTTCAAAACGATATCTACATGTAACGGAACTCATTCGGACAAGTAAACATTCCGGAGGTAATTTTCGTAATATGCAACCAAATAGTCGGGGAGCTAGAGTTTAATTAAGTTATGTATGATCATGTTTTACTAATTGTTTTAAAGTGAGCTTATTTGAAAGGAACATGATTTCGGTAGGTTCTAAGCGAGCTATTTTTGATTTCATTAATATGTATAGCAGGAAAATGTAATGGCCTCAGTTGATACTAGATCTGCTTATATTAAATTGCCGAAATATATTAATATTTTTTTTAGGAGTATTAGCAACCGAAATTATCGAAATTACTAATATTCCCTCTAACCCCTCCAACTAAGCTAAATTACTTGTGCTATATAGTATATATATATATTGGGTTCGCGTCGGTAGTGTAAGGGCCAGGATTCGAACCCGGGACCTCTCGATCGTAAGGCCGACTCTCTAACCAATAAGCTACCGACGCGATAACAGTGAATTCATGTACTCTTATTACTATTATGACGTTCATAAAATTATGGTCATATTTTGCCTTATGTCTCTGCCTAGCCCGGAAGGAAAACGCGTAGTACATTATGTGTGTGTTGTCACGCACCCAGTCTATCTATCTACTAATTACGGAATACTGCTATTCTAATTTGGCTATGAGGTACCGACAGAACTGTTTCATTCTGCTAAAACCTTGAACTGCGCTCACGATTTCAATAATAATTCTATGTTAAATACACAGTATGTATACTAATACTTTTCTTTACAATATCGTCTAAATGGCGAGTCGGTAAGCTTACGAATAGAATGAAATAATAAAATCTTCCGAAAACCAACTTTGTTATTGTATTTAAGACAAATGGAAGTAGTGCTTGTATAAACATTTTAGTTAATAACATCGATCGATTAAAAAGATCATTAATCGATGAATGACAATATAGGTATTATGATTTTTTATGGAATTATTATTTACTATCCATCTATATATTTTAATGAATCAGGAAATATTTGGTGTCTGTACTCATTTCATAAATTTATTGTATAAATATATATGGACCATAACACAACATACCATACCAAAACGTAATAATTCACTGCATGTGTGTGTGGTTCTTATATAAAACTGCAAGTCAACACAATATAAGTTGGCAGGCAGGTTTGACGTCATGGCCAACCACCTCAATCGAAATTCTATCTGTTTGGCACCGACTCCAATGAAATTCCTACGCGTATTTTAATATTTTCAGCTATAATTATTATTATTTATTTTTTACTTGTCAGGAAATTTTATTCTAGAAGTTGGTTTAATTTTTTTTGTTACAAATAACTGATTTGTTCCTTTTTATTGACCCATTAACCTCGCTACGAGACATTTGTGCTTTACATCGATTAGTTTTGTAGGATGTAGGACACTTCGCTTTTAGAATACTACGGCCGTAATAACCTTATGTTGTGTTCCCGGCGGTGAGTAGGGTAGCCAGAGCTCACAGGAGAAAGGCTAAACCTGCTTTTTCTTCTACACTGACGGCACAGAAACTCACTATTTTTACAGGATCAGCAGCACGAGTGTGACTCCCCTGGTGTTGCAAACGTTCATAGGCCACGGTAACCACGTTCCATCGGAGACCGAAGAGTTCTGTTATCTGTTTTTGTACTCCAAGTCTAAATCATTCCAGCATGTCGTTGAACGCAGTAATGTACAAACCGTGTCACAGGATGGTCATAAATCTAATAAAACCTCCATTATTTCACATTTCTATTTGATTTTGTGGATTTGTCTTGTGAATCGTTGATACCCAATTGATATAATAGGACTACTTTAAAACTAACCTAAAACGAATACTAAAATAATTTTTAAAATCTATGCATACCCAACCACCGGAAATGTTCTGTATATTCTGATATAATTATATTCTAAACACCTCTGTGTACCCATTCAAAGGATACAGGCGTTGTGTTATTGATGTATAATGACATTGCGACATTCCAATAATATGCGATTACAGCAATAGCGGCTGGTTTCCTGGTATATATTGAAGAGTTCCGAGTTCTGCCCCTGAAATTCCATCATAAAATCTTTACGACATTTAACAGGGACTATTTTGGAATAAACTTCTTTCGAACAAAAAAATAACTTTGTAAATCCGTCTACAAATAACAGAGTTATGCGCGAGCAAACATTAAAAAAACATCCGAATTGAGAATCTCTTCTTTGTTTAGAACTGCCAGTGAATGTATTTTTTTATTAATGTTCTGTAGTCTGTTTATTAATACATAAAACACAGTCGTTCCACTGACTACATTTCTAAAATGGCTTTCTGGCTGACGTTGCGTTGTCAATGAAATATGACGTATTGGCGCCTAATTTTAGTTCGGAATTTTAGGCACTGACGTTAGAACAAGGTATATCGATCACTGTCTGTGAGCTGTCTAAAATACAATAATATAGTGGACGAACTGATCAGTCAACTTGTATTGGACGTCGGCTTGATTTTCTAAATGAATAGAACTGTCAGATAAAAGACTATCTTATGTTAATAGACATTAATAATAAATTATGCATTTATTTAAGTTTATGGAGCCCAATACGATCTTCGGGGTTATAATACTTATCGGTGGACAAGGCTATAGTGCGTGCTTACATCTCGGGGTTGCCTGTCAAACGGTAGTCGCACCCGTGAAAGTTATGATAACGAAATTGTGATAAAGAATATTTGTGTGATACCGAGTTCTGTAAATTATTTAGGATGCAATTGACATTTACGGACATTTTAAATAAATGTTTTTTTGTGTTTGTGTTTTAATTTTCGGCATGTCTTCTGTGCTATGAGCTCCCGGTCTATAACCGCCAGTCCATTTATTTGCCAAGGGTTGGTGGTTGCGGGAATGTATCGTTTCGCTTCGTAATTTAAAGGGTAGCAGGTTTAAGTTGGGAGTTACTAGGTGTAATTAAATCCACTCATGTACAACTGTCTTTGATGAAAATAACATATGGAGTGCTATATTTTTTATAAGTCTTCAGGCTTTCACGGCCGGCGTTGCATGTAGAATATACTGCTTCTGGGCTATTTGGGGATGCGCCACTGAAGATGTCGACCGCAGTGATCGACGAAACGTCTGGAACGCAAGTTTCACATGGACCACGGCCAAACAGCCCGGCAGCAGTATATTCTACATGCTATTTTTTTGTTTCGACTTTCGACAGCTATATCGGAGATTACGGATTCGATTCCCGCTCAGTGAAAATACTTGTATGCGCGAAAATATCTACTTATAATGGTATGTGTGTTTCTATCCTACTTCCTACAAATATAATAAACGTGAAAGTTTGTAAGTATGGCTGGATGGTACGATGGATGGATGGATGAGTGTTTGTTAATCATTCACGTAAAAACTACTGAATGGATTTAAATGAAGCCTGACAATAATATAGCTTATACATCAGAATAACACATTAGCTACAATTTATAACGATAAACCGATATTATAGCAATAACCGACATTCACGCGGCTCCGCGGATAAAAGCCAGTGTAAGATATGTATTTATTTACAAAAGCTACTGCTACCTAACTTCCTGACGCCGAGAGGAGAGTCTACGCTAGACTAAGGGTCTAGTGTAGACTCTCCCTTGTATAGAAGGTGCACTAACCTAAGTGATAAATCCATGATAATTCTCATCATATTTGATTTTATGCTCACTAGCACTAAATGGTCATAAACATGACCTTGTAAATTTAGCATTTGGTGACACAAATGAATAAAATATTTGGGTATATTTTTTTAAGCCAATTATTTAACATTTCGTCCCTTTGAAGAAATATTTATGATAGGTCTGTATAATCATAGCCCCAGTCAAAGTCCTTTTTTTCTTCAATATTTGCATATAGTGCTATTTAGCAGACGATTTAATAATTTCATGGGTTCGTTTCATATTGGATGAAAACTGACCGGTAATATAACAGCTGGAGGCAATACTCCATTCTGAATAAATAAAAAATAAAAACGGCATATTTCGTTATAAGTTTTTATTAAAATAATGAAATGAATATTGATATGAGTAATGATTGATGAATAGAATTTCATTTTCAAAAACGTAACACTTCTTGGGAGTCAGGTAAAAAAAAAATAGTTCAAGCATGTTATGCAAGAATGATTTGTTAAAAGAATCCAAAGCGTTATACCTGTTTCAATGAAAAATATTCAATCTTATACTCAATCTTAAAAATAAAATATTCAATCTTATGCCTACTAGCTGAGGCTTGTGGGTACGCGGAATTTTGTTCCCGTTCTTGTAACCTATCCGAGTAAGTACTTTTTAAACCTTCGGTGAATCTTGAGGAACAACCGAAAAACAAATAAATTGAGTAGGTGGAACCGTTCTCGAGCTTTGAGCTTCATTCAAATTTATTGAAAAAAAAAATATCACAAAACAAAAATAAAAAGAAAATCCACCAACAAGATTTTCATCAAATGAAAATATCAATCAATAAATTAGCTTACCGCAGTCCAGTATCCTGACATAGGCCTCTTACAATGCGCGCTATTGCGCCCGATCCTTCGCTTGCCGCATCCAGTCTGTCCCAGCCACCTTTTTCAGGTCATCAGCCCATCTGGTAAGGTGTCCTACCTACCTGATAACAATTTGACAGCCTCCGTACCGTGGCGGTAGTGAACGCGGCCGCTACACAGGAGGCGCGGGTTCGATCCCCGCTCAGTGAAAATATTTGTATGCATGAATATGTATATTTGCATTAGTCTGGGTTTCTATGTATAATATGTATGTATTTACAAAAAAAAAACGTATCTAAGTATGTTTATCCGCATTCTAGATTCCATAACACAAGCTAGTTAAGCTATGCTTACCATGGGTCTAGATAGGGTTGTGTGAAATGTTGTGGAATATTTATTTATTCGTTTTATTACTAGCGAGCACCAACATTTTATATTCTGTTGGTAAGCTGTTTCTAAAGCGACTACAATATGAAGTTGTTCATGAAAAGCCTTAGAAGAATTCAAGAAAACCAAGCGGTTCGGTAATTCTTTACACTGTCGCACCATTAAGACCTGGATCTCCTTGCCAGCCCATGAGCTTCCTCCTTTCTACAGTGTTGGGTTCCTTAAGCGGGGCATGAAAAAGCATCTGATGAGGCCGACAAACTGAGTGCTACCATTGTTAACATGGGTATACGTTCATGTAATGGTGACCCTCTTTCTTTGCCTTCAGCTTGCCATCAGGCGAGGTGAAGTCAAATTGACGAGTCCTATCAATCAATCAAGCAATTAGCCCACTGCAGTCCACTACTGGACATAGGCTTATCCCAATGTGCGCCATTTCGTACGATCCTCCGCCTTCCACGTACAGACGTGGTGTGTCCTTTACTAAAAAAAAGTGCATGCAAGTGTGAAGCCCCCTGTGTTGCACATGTATCTGCCACCTAAGTGCTATAAAAAAGCTCATCCACCTAAAACAATATTCCTATAGTCTTATTTAATATCCCGTAAGGCTCACAGACACTTATTCAAGTTGTTAATATTTTCGTCACACAAAAGATTATTTAAAAAAGTTTGGCGTATAAAACTTTTCACTTTGCAGCAGCGGTGCGGATTTAAATTGGGATAATGCCCTGGGGGCGAATGTATTAGTGAGATGAGTGATAAATGATTTGGTACGGATTAAGTTCATACGGGTAATTTGTGATGTTGAAATCAGTACAGGTAGGTACAGTCAGCGTCAGAACGATCTTGACTACACAGGCTCAAAATAATCTTAAAATCAAAGTTTCAATAGCAAATCAAACGATTTTATTGTTTTAAATTGTATTATTGGCCGAATTTGAGGTGTGTCCAAATAAGTTTTTTTTAAACAACTGAGGTGGCAGACACGGCCCACTTGATGGTAAGTGATTACCGTGGCTTATGGATGTGTGCAACGCCAGGGTAGTCACCAGACCATTAGTCAACAGGAATCATTTGATCGATTTGATGCTGACTATTACATCCCTATACTGACTTCAGATTGATAATACCAAGGCCCGAGTTAACAAAGTCCGCTCTCTTGATTTCGTTTGCTTTGACTTTTGTGGGAGTGATTGCCTACTGACCTCCCAACCCTTAGAAGGAAGCCTGCGTCGGAGGCTCGTGCGTTGATCGGCAGGTGTACCGGTTTGCAAGTCAACTGGCCCGAGAAGAGGGCTTGGCCTCAAGTCTTGGCGAGAACCCCGATAGAACGCGAAATAATTCTGGTATACAATTACTTTTTATCTGAATGAAGATTGAAACTGCAACCTTTAACATCAGTGTAAACGCCCGGTTGATTCCAAAATAGCAAAATGTGGGTGTCAATACAAACGCTACCTAGAGTTTTCCGACATTCAAACGAGACATAAAAATAAAATCTTAATTAAATTGCTACCGAAAATGTCTTTGAATTGTTACCGTAGGTAACAGAGTGTGGGGGCGTGAAATTACAGCCCGGTATTAGCTTTACACGTAACAACTGACTGATCTCTTTAGATCTAAACCTTTAAATAATACTTAAATATCGGCATATACGCCTCTGTAGATAACAAAAATAATTGTAAATTATTGTTTGCAAGTTACCTAAGTGCACAGCCAATTTTGAGGGCGACAGTACATAGAAGGATATAATTAATTAGACTTTATTTGAAGATTATTCTTAACTCTCATGAACGAATATTATCTTACTAAACGGTTTTAGGAAAAATCAGTCACTTCTATAATAACAATAAACCTATTTATATTAATGATTTGAATTGATGGAATTTGTTATCATTATCCGCTATCACACAGAGAATTTACTTGCTTAATAAATTGTCATAAATCAAAAAGTTCGTTGTTATTTATTTGAAAAACTATTGAAAACTAAAATCGATTGATACTTTTATGTATTTTTTTCTTCTAGAGCCGGTACCTAATAATATCCACTTACGCCAGAAATGCAGTAGCCATTATACAAAAATGACCTTTAATCACGTTTCAGATACGTGAACCTTTTCATTATTAAAATTATTGTTAATAGCCAATTTGGTTGGCCGGCATGCCATGGCTATGGTGTGGTTACCTATTTAATTTCTCAATTTAAACCAATTAGGCTCAGCGGTTAATACTGCACTTATTAAATAAAAGGTTGATAATGGTATTTCGAGTTACATATATGGATAATGCACTTGTACTTTACCAAGATATTTATAAATATCCTTACGGCATTCTCAAATGTTTAACCTATACCATCAATGCAATTCCCCATACCGGGGGCGAGTCGGGAACCTCATTGTCCCCCCTCCCGAGGAGGGCCAGACCGAGAGGAATGGCCCTGGGTCAGCCGGCTTCCGAGGGAAAGCGAGGAAAAAAAGAAAAAACCATCAATGACGGTATTCCCGTCCAACTGAGTAGTCCAACTGGGGAAGTATCTCCGTCCTACAGAATTTTGTCATCATTTTGTATTCCCGGCGGTGAGTAGGGTAGCAGAAAGTATTGTAATATCAGTTGGAAGACCAAAGGCTATTCCGGCTTTGTCTTCTAAACTGACGGCACAGAAACTTTCTGTGTTTACAGGGTCGGCTGCACGAGTGTGACTCCCTTGGTATTGCACACGTCCATAGGCCACGATAACCACATTCTATTAGGTGGGCCGTGTGCTTGTCTGCCATCTCAGTAGTATAAAAATACTTTGAGATTGCTGCTAAGCGAAACTAGTCAGATTCTTAATAAATTTCGTGGAAATATGCGTATGTGATGAATTCACAATTCCAACTAGACATAGTAATAAAACATGTGTACTGCATCAAACAATAATGTATTTCTATCTGAACTACCTACTACACATCTTTAATTATAATTATCTATAATATAAAAATGAATCGCAAAATGTGTTGGTAAGCGCATAACGCAACAACGCCTGGACCGATTTCGCTAATTCTTTCTTTAGAATATTCCTTGCAGTACGAGGATGGTTCTTACGCAGAGAAAAAATAAAAAAGTGTTAAGCCGTCACGGGAACGGGAACAGAATTCCACGCGGGCGAAGTCGCGGGCATCAGCTAGTTTTATATAAATATCTTACTTTACCTTATCTCTTATTTCTTTATACATACATTATCTATACCGTATTGATTTAATAAATCTTTTTTACAACACCAATCCAATTCTTCTCGTCTCTCAACGACAATCCTCTATACCCATAAACTAATCCTGACTATCTTTTTTTTTAAAACTATACTAACAATAGTGAAGATTGGCTATAAACCTCCTTTCATATCTTTCCAATAATCATAATATTCGTGAAAATCTTAATGCACTCAAGATTTCGTGTTGGGTATTATGTTACTTATTAGGAGCGAGAGATAGGCCAGCAAGTCCAAAAATGGCCATATGTTTCATTTTCTGATTTCATACCTGTAATATTTAATAGTTTTGGATGAAAATACGTAAAATGCTCCACATATTTTACATTATGAATTTATTAATAATCTGAAATTGGTGAAATATGTCACTAATTTATATGGTTAAATATGGTTTGAATGTAGAATCAGATTATGAAACATACAATGTGGTCTTTTTAGACCTGCTGATACCGCTAACAGACATTTTTTAATCTCCGTTGTGCTACTAAAAATTCCCTGAAGGCAACGGTACCTACTTGCCATGCGTTCGATTCCAGATGAGTGCAAATGTTTGCACACATACCTACATGAGTATATATTTATTATTTCCCTGTATGATATATGCAACAAAAATGTATAAAAATAACTCATAAAAATAAAATAGGTAAGTAGATTTATCCCACATCCATCCATTTACAAGTTATGTTTTGTTGGAGTTAGTAGATTTAGGTGTAGTATATTTTAGAGCGTGAAATAAACGGTTTATCTTACCCGTATCCGGGGGCGAACTGGGGACTCCGTGGTCCCCACGAGGAGATCCAGATCGAGAGAGATGGCCCTGGATCGGCCGGGGTGCAAGGGATATGGCTGCCAACCTCACCCTCGACCCAGAGACAGCGTGCGTTTTAATTTATGATGAAGTACGACATAACCTCCCCCTCCGGCTCCGTTGATTGGCTACCCGTGAGGATTTTGACCACGTAAAAAACAGAGAATCGAATGCGATTCTTTGCAGAGCAGCCGTATTTAGGACCTTGCGTAATCCCACTTATATATGAATACAAAAATTATTGCTCCCTTACACCCCACAACAAAACTTGCAATACAGAAACTCAACGCAAAATCAAACTGTCATAACTCACACAACATTAAGCACAGATAACACAACTGACGTCATTAAAATTCAATATGTTTTCTTCGGAACTGACATTCGTTCCTATACAAATTACACCATCTACATCTCTCTATGAAGATGTCGTATTACCACCAAAACCTAAAACAAAATTACAAATACCGTCCTAAAAGTTATCTAATAACTGAATTTAGATCTTACTCCCTCGTAATAAGAATGCTGTAAACGTAACTACAGGGTTTGTTAGATGTAAATGCAGTATGAGGGGCTGTATGAAGGGATGGTACAGTTCAGTTCGTCGGTAGATGCCGTTCAGTGTGGACGTGTGTCAATTATCGACGGCCTCGCGAAACAAAGTTCGAAATTTAAAAAGTTTTGCCCGCGATGTTATTCGTTTTAGATATCGTGTGAAACTTTAGTAAATTGGACGTTGATTTTTTTGAGACGTGAACTTATAGAAAATGTGAGACAACAGGATTTTAAAGGTAAGGGTTTTGTTTGTACACCTTACCTACGTATTGGTATAAGATTTAGGATTAATATTATGAAGCTCATACTACGTGGGTTCTATGAATCCTTAGTAAACAAACGGATCTTCGTGTAATTAATTTTAATGTAACGCGCATGATTTTTTATGAATGGGGTGCTAGACTTAATTGGGCTTATATCCTAGCCCGAGATACGTACATAATTCAAGTTTAAATTTGAATGAAACGGGTTTTTTATTAATATGTTTCAGTTGTATTTTATTTTCAAGCTGTGCGTGCGAATTCGTCAGCTTGAACTTCGGGATGAGTTTTTTTTAACGTGCGACCCCATTTTGTGTTTCTAGAAGATAAGTAGCCTTAATTACACATAATAACATCAACTATTGGCGAGGGACAGTCCCGTCCAAATTGGCAAAGTAGTTTCAGAGATTAGCTGGAACAAATATACCGACGGAAAAAAAATACTTTTTGTCAAAGTTCTGTTATTTTAATGTTACCAGGTTTGCCTTTTAAGTCGTATCGTTTGCCAAACTTCCACGGTTAGTAAAAAAAAAAACAAATGATATTTTAATTTTTTTGAATTTAGAATTCGAAAAGAAAAGAATATTTTCAGATTGGTGAATAGTTTTATTGTATCATCTATTCAAAGGTGACAAGTCGGTTGTAAAAATGGAAATATCTAAGAAAATTTGCTTGCGATAATTTTCTACAACTTTCAAAGGCGATTATCGCGACTTCAGTGCTTTGAGAAGATCACTTTTATGTTTAATGATGCAGCAACATGTCTTAGGACTGTAGAACAAAAGATCACTATGACCCACGAGAATATCGAAGCGGCAACTCATCCTCAAAGATCATCATGGAACATACCGTGAAATAGAAGCATCCCTGGGCATTTTAGGAACCACTGTCCAAAAATCCCTGCAGAAGAACTTGGCGTAAGAAAGTTGATCACTCGTTGTATACCAGATTTGCTTAGCGACGGCAAAAAATTTTTTTTGGTACTAGTCTCACTGAACTCGAAAAACAGTTCAAGACACCGTATGATACTGCACCATGACAATGCAAGTTCGCACACCGGCCGCCAAACAAAGATGTTTTTGAGGCATCCAAAATGTCGTTTTTTTTTATTACCTATTTTTTATTACCCCGCCTTACAGTCCTGACTTAAGCTCTAACGATTTTTTTACCGTTCCCCAAAATTAAGCAAAGTCCTCGTGGTCAACGTTTCAGCTCACCCGAAGAAGCTGTTGACGCATACAAATCGGCCATTTTGACTACCCCCACTATGAAGTGGAATAAATATTTAAAAAACTGGTTTGAACGCATGCAAAAATGTAATATTAAATATAGCGGAGAATTTAAAAAAAAATAATATACTGTAATAATCTATTAGATTTTCTGTAATAATTTCAAACGACACAACTTAAAAGGCAGTCCTTGCATGAACAGGCTTTACAATTATTTCAATGCATAGATACAAACTTTTTACTTTACAGCAATGTATCTTATTCTCAAAAGTATATAAATGAAAAGTTTCCGAATGTCACAGGAGTGAGTTTTTTCAACTCCATTACGGAACATGGAGCCTGCATAAGATGCGAGTAAAATATTTCTGTAGGGTAACCCCAAGGGGTGAACCTTCGTCAGAACTTGTAGTGGCAACATTTTGTATTACCTCGATGGTCTCGCGATATGAGTGTTCTAGTTTGATGTTTGATATCCGGATTGCATTATTCAATCAGGGTTTACTGGTAATTTTTTTACCAAGAACATATTTCCTAGTGCATTCGACTGCTTCATCAGGGGACGCGGTTTCGATTTCTGTTCGGTACAATGTTTTGTATGTATGATTATTTATATTAATATTGGTCTGGGCGTTACTATGTATAATTATGTATATATTTACAAGAAGTATATGCATTCTAGAACCGCAATACAAGCTTATTAAGCCATACTTATTTTGGGTCTGGAGCATAGTGTAGAATATCCTAGATTTTTTTTTTATTACGACCGCGTTGTTCTCAGTTTTTTTAATAGAAAAATTGGAATCGTTTTGTCTATCTCAATCCCCATGGGAAAGAAGTGAGACAGTATGTATATCTATCAGTATGTCAGTACCTCAACTTTACATCGGACCCTTTTACTTCGGAGTCTGGGGTCCTCTTGTTTTCCTCCAGCTTTTCCGGCAGCTACTGCTGTACAGTAACTACTGCACCAAGAAGAATGCCGCAAATCATCATTATAATATGCAATACCTTCAACATAAGGTGGATTTGAATCCCATAAATCTTGATGTATCCCACTCAATGTTCATCAAGGCATCAATGGAAGTCAAACTCTTGTAAATGAGAACATAAAATTAACATTCCCAAGTATCTGTGTACATCACGGTGTGTAATTGTGTAAATACATTTATCTCGGTGATACTCAAGATTTCTGTCAATAAGTATCGGATCAGATTTAATTCCAAAACGTTTGAGAATACTGTTGACTCAACGGAACGACAATTTGTTACTATTTAGCTGAGTAAACTGATTAAAGATCTTAAAGAGGAACTGTTAGCGAAAATTTAATTATGTAGGAGTTGTGTTAAGTCTCTAGGAAATATCTTTTGATTTGCTCGTTTTGATTCAGAATGGATGGTCTATATTACAGAACGTATTGAATCACATTCGGGAATACAATGGCTCATTTTAAATGACAATAATTGTACTACATAAATTGTAGACATTTTAATTAATAAATAACTATAATTTCAAAAGTGAAAACGAGTTGTAAAATAGGTTTTGCGCAAAATGGGGAATTTAAATTTATTACAGAGAAAACAAAAGTTATTAGTTAATTGAGTTAAAATTTTATTTATTAACCAAATACAAGTTGAAATTATCTTTTTAAATACAAAGTTGCACGTAATGAGTAACTTATAAGTATATTAATATATTTGTACTATTGAATTTGACTTCTTTTCTATCGAAGCTTTTTTGAGAAAAAGCAACTGAGCCAAAAAAATTTAAAAAAAAAGAATCTATGACTCACTTGTGAATCATAACAATCAAAAAGCCACAGTTTTATTATACGTGTCATTTTGTGTCTAGATTGCGGTGAAATTAGATCCAGTTTGCGAGTATGTTGAAAAAGAAAGTAATTGAGTTGGGTGAATCGAACATACATATCAGTTCCAAATAGACCAAATCAACTTCACCAGCACGCCGGTACGCCTGCTAATTAACAGACGAGTATCTGGCGTTCGCTTTTTTACTCTCATTAGGATATCAGATGGAAAACACGACGAGATGAAAGAAGCTAATTTGTTTGCTGCAAATATCATAATATTCCTGCTGGCGTCGACTGCGAGTTGGAAATCATGAATACAACCAGCTTGCATGACGTTATATTATCTTTTGTCGTCTATATTATATTTGTAAAAAAAATAAAATACCTGACTGCTGTCTTAAAAGATAGAAGCAGGTATGATAGCAGACCGTACCCATTTACCAATCATATACCGATAGAAAATTAATGCGTACCTACCAACTGCGATCAAACTTGTGTCTATGTTTTATACAGCATCAGCAGTCAGGATGGTTATTTTTTAATATAGTCAAGATATAATAACATGTAAATATTTTTAATCGCCTCCAATTTCTCTCCAAATATACCCTACTAGATAAATTTGAATGACAGCCTCCCCGCTAAGTCCAAATATTTGTATGCATGAATATGGGTATATGCATTGGTCTGGTCGCGCCTCGGAGAGCACGTAGGTCCGTCGGTCCCGGTTGCCATACGAACATTTATGGCAATCGTTATGATTAGTTGAAGCCCTCAGAAAATCTATAACTGATCTAACTGCAATGCTTCGATGTCACCTTTGGGATGTGAAGATAAGATAAGACGGCAGTCGCTTCACAATCCGCAGTTAGATTGGTAAAAGCGGACCCCAGACCCCAAGTTGATATCTTCGGATGCGACTGTGAATAACGCTAGGAGGAAGAAGACTAGATCAATTTGAATGACTTTTTTTGCGAAAATACAGGTTATTTTAGAACCAAAAATCCACCATCCATCTATAATATTTATTGACATTTTATGTACCCTATGACACACGGGCGATGAACACTGAAATCTGTCCGACCAGCCGTTAGGCCTGCAGAGGGAAACAAAGAAAACTGCAAACATTCATATGTATTTAGTATGTACCTATGAATATATGTGCTACATACACACACGCGTAACTCTACATTACGCTCGCTGGTGCAGTCGGGTAAAAATACAGCAAATTCCAAAATTGCTGTGCGTCGTAAAATCTGAAATTAGCCGCATAGTAATAAAACATAACTCGAATAAAATGATTAAAAGCGTTAAATTTTATGAGGAATTAAAACAATTATAACTTTGATGGGGAAATATTAAAATGTGAACGTCATTAAGTTATATTGTTCACCAAGCGCTTAGGGTTTGGATATTTATCTGGAAATCAATAAAAAATCATTTTCATTTTTCACGTTAGTAGTGCTCACATATGTTACAATATATATGTTTATATGTGCACGAAACAGCACATAGTGAGAGTGTTCGCATGCATGCGAACACCCGTAATATACCTAAGGTGATTCGTGCAAAGACATGCGCTCTTCTAAAATATATTTGCATGCATCGGTAGGCATGCATGCATGCGAGTAGTAGTATATACCTACGGTAGTTGCAACTTCTGTGTATGCCAGATACACAATAGTACTTATTATCTTTTCTGTGATAAGTCTCAATAACTTGCGCTATTACACTAATGACAGTGGAACATTATTTTAGTTCGAGGAACGTATGTATTTAATTCTACTCTATTTATCTCCAACATAAAATACATATTTTTTTATTTTTTTTTTAAATATTCCACAACATTTCACACAACGCTATCTAGAACCATGGTAAGCATAGCTTAACTAGCTTGTGATATGGAATCTAGAATGCGGATAAACATACTTAGATACGTTTTTTTTTTGTAAATTTTTATTCATGCATACAAATATTTGCACTGAGCGGGGATCGAGCCCGCGCCTCCTGTGTAGCGGCCGCGTTCACTACCGCCACGCCACGGAGGCTGTCAATATCCTTAAACTTATAGGCAAATGCTTATTATTCAAAATCGTTACGAAAATTCGCCGAGTACAAAAACACAAGAATGTTTTAGAAACAACATAAACATAACAAGCGACACATTTATCCGAAACGGATCCTAAGAAATGCTATCTAATACAATCACCGCCTTCTATCACGAAACACTCGAACCGGATGAACTTGGAATCCATTGAAGGCTTTGCACGTATGAGTTCAATTCTGTAGGTAGATAACCGTCGACGAACGATGAACTTCGAGATATAGTTAAGATATAGCAGCGTAAACACGTAAAATATTGACAGTATCGATGGTATGGAAAGTAGTAGGAAATCGGAGATTTTAGAAGCTCTTATTTTTGGTGCTTTGAGAATATGAGACGACACTTTGTTTGTATAGGAGTGCACAATTTGCAAATTGCTTTGAATATATTCGAAATGTTCAATTAAATACTAAACATCTTGATTTTAGTTAGTTCGAATCCAGCATAACCGCCATAGAATAACCATAGCAAGAGGTATCCGACGGGCTTTCTACACAGCCTGAATATCTTCGTGTTCGCAATGTTATCAACCGTTAATCAGCCGTTAATAAGCCGCCTAGGCTCTTTACTGAATGGCACCGTTCAATTAGCTGCCCGAATGGTGTTCAGCCATTTCATTAAACGGCTAGGCAAATAGCTTAAATCGATGATGTTTAATTACTTGCCTAACCATTTAATCAAACAGCTATAAAAATAACTTATTTCTGCATTGTTATAAAAAAAACACGAAGGCTAATGCAGTAGCTCCGCTCCGCTTCGCTCCCGCTTTGGACCTTCTAACCTAACCTATCCAAGTGAGATTGTGTAACTTTCTCAATTAACCTATCACTAAATTTTCTATGAATACATCATTGCCTACCCGTTCGTGTGGTGCCCCATCTTACGAATGGTCTAAGCACTAGCCAGCCAGGTTATAATAATGTCGTAATAAACATTATGGCTGAATATCATTCAGGCCGTTCATTGAATGGCGCCGTTTAGTTAACTGCCTAGGCAGCTATTAGAACGGCTGATTAAGCTAGTTGGCGGCGACATATATAATGTATAGCTACCTACAAGAGGCTTTTTATATAGGACGGCACATAAAATTTCACAAATATACACTTTAAAATTAACACAAACGAATGAACTGGAAACTATTAGGTATTATCAATCATACGGATTATTAATAAGCTGGAAACTGTCATTTAATTCAAATAATTGAACGATACATTACATATGACGTATAATGATGATGATATATTGAAATTGTTACACGTTACGACTGCCTTTGAAACTCCGCATCAAGTAGAATAATAAATAAATAATAAATGAATATACCTATAGGACATTCTACATAGCGCTAGCCCAAAGTAAGCATGGCTTTACTAGCTTGTGTTATTTGTTTTTGAAGTGAAAACTTCTTTGTCGGCGTTGGATGGGTAAATAGTGTTGAACTCGCGTCAGGATCGCTTGACCTTTGAACCGTAACCGACAACTGACGTCATACAACATTAGCTACAGATTGTTTATTTTGTTAGGTACGCTAAGAAGCTTCGTAGCTTAGCGGTAAGCGCTTCGACTGTAAAGGTGATTTTCCACCAGAGGGGCGAGACGAGACGAGGCGAGAAGAGAATTGAAATCGCACTGACCCTTTTCCACTAAAAATTGCCATCGCGAGATCGCGCGTGACCGCCGCGCCCCGCCGCCCGTATGCTGCATAGCCCATATGCATAGCTGTAATAACAAGGTAATAAGTAGCAACGAACAACAATAAGCCTCTCGCGAGAAGCGTGTTTCTGTTGCAAAGTTAATTTATACTCGTAAGTCGGAAGCAATACGGTTCATATTTACACCAACAAACATTTCAATTCACGCCTCGCATATTCTCGTCAATCCACACTGTTTCCACCAAAGATGCACTGGGAGAGGATTGAAAATTTGTTATACAAATTTCAATTCCCTCCTCGCCTCGCCTCGCCTAGCCACTCTGGTGGAAAATACCTTGAAGGTGATTTATACTCTATACTGGAACCAATACGGTTCATATTTACACCAACAAACATTTCCTTTCACGCCTCGCATATTCTCGTCAATCCACACTGTTTCCACCAAAGATACGCTGGGAGAGGATTGAAAATTTGCCATACAAATTTCAATTCTCTCCTCACCTCACCTCGTCTCGACACTCTGGTGGAAAATCAGCTTTAGTCCTTATGGTTTCAGATAGTACCGGGTTTTTGTGATTATTTTTTCTTTTTGTAATTTATTACTTTTGTTCTGACAGAAAATTAGTGGCAGGTTCTATGATTGGAGCTATATTATAGGAATGGTATGGTATGGTATGTTCTTTTTATCTTTTTCTCTGTATATAACGAAGAAAGAAAGATAGAAAAAGTTTTCACTTCTGCCGGCACTCCCGAAGTGCAACCCGTCTTTTTTTATACTACTGAAGTGGCAGACAAGCACACGTCCCACTTGATTGAAAGTGGTTACCGTGGTCTATGGGCGTGTGCAACACCAGGGGAGTCACACTCATGCTGCCGACCCTGTAAACACAGAGAGTTTCTGTGCCGTCAGTGTAGAAGACAAATCAGGCATAGCCTTTAGTCTTTCCACTGACAGCACAAATACTCTCCAGTGATGCGGATACACATACTGAAATACGAGTTTTGTAAATACATACATATTATACTAGAAACGCCCAGTCCAATGCAAAAATTCATATTCATGTGTATAAATATTTACACTGAGCGGGAATCGAACGAGCGTCTCCTGCGTAGCAGTCAAACGTTCTACCGCTACCGCTCGACTTCCTTCAGATCGCGTAGACTTCAATTGATTAATATAGGAAAAATATTAAATCAGTCTAGGCGGGGTTTGAACCCGCGATCTTTGCCTTGCTGGGGCAATACTTTGACCCCTAAGCTACCTACCTAACTAGACTTTAAATTCCTAATTAGCGTAACTAACTCAAATCGTAGTCCTAAAAACTAACAATTAATCATGCTAATCGATCCAGTAATTCCTGAGCTTTTAGTAACAGTCAATGTTCTTTACTTACCTTCGCTATATTTTGTAGAGGATTATATAGTAGCGATTTTTTTTAAACAATCATATATCCGTGTTGTTTATACTACTATTAAAGTTTTCGGGATATTTACCATGTAATGATTTATTGAGTTTCCGATATTTCGGCACTGTTGCAAGCGCCATGATCACGGAAGAACTGAAATACTGGCGGTTGATGGAGAAAAGTTTTAAGCGCAGACATATCGGTCTACCCTCTTACGCACTCTATAGTGACGCGTTACATTGTCAGTACCACTACCACTGTTTTCACTAGAACTGCAAACTCGATCACGACTCACTACACTCACACTATCCACTCGGGATTTTAATTCGGCTGGTTCACGGTTTTTGCATAGGCGGACCACTGGATACCAGACGTTCGGCAGTTGAAACCCTTCCTCACGATTGAAATTTTTATACTTTTTAATTTCAATCGCCTCTCTAATCAATCTTGGTATATAGTGGCGTTCTGTCGCAAGCATCTGAGGGTTATGTAACTCAATCCAGTGGTTTGTACCGGACTCCAGTAAATGTTGAGCGATTGCTGATTTTTGCGGTTCGTTATTTTTGACTGCCCTGATATGTTCTTTAATGCGGCACGTGACGGTTCTTTTGGTTTGACCTATATAAGAAGAGCCGCAGCTACAGTCAATTTTATATACACCCCACCACCTATCTGTGGTGGATTTTAGAACACATTTACAAAAACATCCAGATCAATGTATACCTATATACCTACTTACGTATAATAATATACCTACATTAAAACACAATCTGAAACATAACCTCTGATGTAGCAGTTTATTTACATCTAATCATTATGCCAAGAAGAAACAGTTTATTAAATCTTTGTAACCAACTTCAACATACATTACTCGAAAGTAGGTTGGTTTTTGCAAACAATCCATACGAGATTTGTAAATATCATAGGCGTTACATATTGGATTTGGAATTGTATTGCCGATTTTACCGGTTATCCGTTTTCATTTCCATTGTGCGGCAAGAGGTCGATACATAGTTTGCGTTCTATAACAAACGCTACGGTACTCCAAGTGTGTTTTGCGAAAATTTTACATATTTTGGTTAGCTTACGAATGGAATTTATAGCAACACGGCAAGGACGTTAGTAAAGATATTAACAACATAAAAAAGTGCCTACAGACTTATTGAAATTGCTTAAGATAGAAAAAATTTAATCAGTTCAGCGATCTTAATCTTACAGAGAGAATGCTTTATAGTTTCGTTACGTTACGCGCCCTTTTATCGCGTTAACCCAGCCTATGTTGTTTCTCAAAGTTTAATTAACGCAAGTACCAAATTTCATCAAAATGCACTTTCACTTATAACACATACACTTTCCCATTTATAAAATTCAAAAATTAGAATCGGACGACTTTATATTTTTGTATAAGTTTGAGACGAGATCATTGTATTAGTAGATATTAGCCTTGAATTGCAAAAAAAAACTAGGTTTAAAAATGAATTTATCAGAATCACATAACACAATCTAAATATTTCTTTAGGTATATTATGTATATAATGTATATATTATTAATTTATAATTAATTCTTTAGGTATATTATGTATAAATTAGGTACATAATTTTTGACTTATTTAACTATGTGTTGAATAAGTCAAAAAATGCCACAAATGGAATGTACGGGGAAAGATTCATTAATTTCACATTGCATAACGTTTGAACAATTTTCAAAAATAATTTGGTAAACATTAAATTAGGTACAATAATGAAAAATAACAAAGCACGTAACAAAAAAAAGTTATAACATAAAATGAAGTAAAAAAGTTATTTTGTGTAATATATCACGAAATGGACATTTTCATTCCATGTACGACGTTTCCTCTTTAAAATGAATGCAATGAATTTTATACTTGCAGCTTCGAAAAATGCTTTTTATTTGACAATAGATTCCCATTGGCACCCTTACACATTGACTATTTAACAATGAGATACCTAATATGAAATAAAGATATATTGATAATATGAAAACCGAGGATATTCTTTGCTGGATTTGCTTAAAATCCTAGCTTTATATGGGTAACTAGCATTGCTGTTATTATA
Organism: Eilema caniola; assembly: GCA_949126895.1. NCBI lineage: Eukaryota > Metazoa > Arthropoda > Insecta > Lepidoptera > Erebidae > Eilema > Eilema caniola. Next base: position 3,707,383 of record OX421460.1, on the reverse strand, counting down.
GTATTATATTACATATATTATGATAATATGAAAACCGAGGTGAACCAATGAGATACCTAATATGAAAGAAAGATATATTGATTATATGAAAATCGAGGTTATTCTTTGGTGATTTTTTTAAGTAGCTATTTATCGGTATCAATTTATTAAATTAAACATTCCGTATTTATTAATTACAATATAAAAATAACACAACTGACATGTTTATGTCGTGTCGAATAATCCACCCCGTATCGTTACCGGCGCAAAGGTGCCCACGATGCTGGCCGCGTTGCCTAGTATTAGTATATACCTGGATGACTGAGCTTCGCTTGGTATGTTTTTTTTAAGGCCATTTTCTGAAAATGAATCCAAGCTAGATCGATTTATCGCTTCCGAAACCTCCTGTATACTAAATTTCAGGAATTTCAATGATTCCAATATATATATAACAATAATAATATTCAAGAATTTCTCGTTTAAATATATGAGATAATACATATTGAATTCACTGGAAAATAGCTGTATAGCTATAAATTAGTTTGTTTAATAAACATTGCTATATATCTGTAACTAAGACACCTGGCTATTTTACATTAGATTTTTTAAAGCAGATCTACCTAAAGGTTTAAACTAACAATAACAGGCTTATTGGGTGTGATATATGTTATATATTTGGTATTGAAAGCGTAGCTGTATAATGACCAGATCGGATGCATTCTGTACAGATGAAAACAATATAATTGTCAGACATTAAAGAAAATTATTGCAAAATGTAATTATCAGCAATATTTTGAAACCATTTCCAACTTTTTAAAATAGAACTCAAGTTCCCTTCCTGCGTAGAATTTTCCCGATTGCTACTACTTCATTCCTAACGACCCAAATACCACTATCTGTCGTCTCAAAGCTTGAGCTTATAGGTTTTTATCTGAACCAGAATAGAACGCAAATGTGTTCTGTAATCGCTTAATACTGGTCATATTTCATGTCCCTAAATGTACGATTTCACACCTGAAACTATGTTGACTCGTAACATGTGAAACTATTCCGAAATTGCATAAAAATTGCGCAACTATAATAAGGACTTAAAGATTCACACTCATAGCATTTATAGTGCCAGATAAATTATGTAATCATCTAGGACTTGAGTGATAAAATGCCTCAGTTTTTATGCCGTGGTCAGCTAATCGTGATGACGTGGTCATCTCACAACGTTCCTTCAAACACATTAAGATGTCTTATTCACCCATCCAGTCCTAGTCAAATTCCGCTTGACATAGCCGTATTCTTATTTATATCTTACCAATAACGCAACATGCTAATACTTCATCTATCTTAACTTCCATTTCTCCACATATCGTACCAAAATGACCCCCTTTTATCCACTTTTCCCCCCGTGGGCCCTCTAAAGTGATGACTTGCGAGCCTTCGCCATTCAAAACTAACTATAGAAAATTTTACGACTAATTATGTATTCAGATTTACTACTTCAGTTGATAAGGGAGCTATTGGGCTCCATCTACGTATATTAAGTCCTTAATTACCGTTTTACCCGGAACGTCATCTAACGTGGGTTTTGGATTAAAGGCAGTTTAATCTGCAATTCAAATGTCGCAATGGAATTCAAATGTAGAGATACCGTCATTTGAGGTTTAGCATTTTAAATATTCTGGTAAGTATTTATCATGAGTTATTTTGTTAATGTGTCTGATGCCTATGAACCCACCTGCGTAGATTTCGGATATCTGTTCAGTCATATTTTCGGTTCTACTCAGCAAATTGTAGTCAACATACGGTTTGACCTAGATCTTTCTACTAAAAAGTCGTTTCAAAATAGTGAAAAATGTGTAAAATTGTATTTTTTCGTCCAGAATACATTTCTGAAGTCAAAAGTATGATTTTTTGTTTAACATAAGCGATATATCTATAATTTATATATCTCCGATATTGAAGTCCAACTAGTAGAAAACTCTACAAGTTGCATTATAACATTACTTATTGAACAATTTCTCGCACGTGTGTATATAAAATTACCTGCACCTAATTTGTGCTTATATTCTTAGTGGAATAGTGACGTCTGTCGGAATGTTCGCGGACATTATAACTAAGACAATTTAATTATGAAGTTAGGAGCTCTGCTCTGGAATTAGAACGCTTTTACAGAAGTAGGATGCCAAACTGTATTTCATTGTTAAACTTCTGTTATTTTTATTGAATTAATTAATGTAAAGTTGTTTACATTGAAGTACAGAATAAAACATGATTTTATAAGAGCTGTAAAGAACAATTTCGGTAAGCGCTAGTTTTGAGTAATTTAGACAAGTTCAAATTAAGTAGACCGTAACATTCCGGGTGAAAATGAGAATTGTATCAATAATGTTTTCATTATAATATTAGTGGACCTAAGCTCCGTGTCTACATAAAAATAATGCCTTATTTGTATTAACACTTCATTGTTTTTATACAAGTAAAACATGTACTCCATCAAAAGATTTTATAAATAAACCAAAAAAAAAAAAATAACGCGTATCAAAATTTCTCTATATTCAGCCTTACAAATAAACATTGGCATATGTATTCGTAGTTATACGTTATGTGATTATAGTTAGGTAGGTACATAAATATTTGCATAAAGCTACAAATATTTATAAGTTCAGGACTTTATTAATTTCATTTTGACTCCAAAATTGAACAATGTTCTTAGGTTTTTGTTTTGTTCTTCTCCCTTTAATTGAATATCTATAGAAGCTGTGCAAACACAAATTGGACTTTCGTTCGAATTCAACGCTTTAGAAGGACTATTGGAAATTGTGTCTGGTAATGAAATACTTATAGCTTCATCTCTTTCTACATAGAATTCAGCTTTTGAAGCAAAAAATTCTTTATGCAGAATGCAGATAAAACTGGCTTTATTATATTCGCTATTTCTACTCTTGAATATGACAAAAATACGGGTAACATCGAAACAGATTTTTATTTGAGCACAACTTGTTTGCAATGACTAAATCAAATAAAGGAAAAGAATATTTTTATTGACTCTATAATTTTTTTTTATCAATTACTTTGTGAGCCTACTACATGTGACAGGAAAAAAACGTATCAAGCTACCACTTCATTTCAACGTTTAATTGATATCATACAGTACCTGTATAATTACGGTACTGTATTCTTGTATTCTTTGAAGATCTTTCCTTAACTTTTTCATCTTCATTTACTTTTCCGCCTAACTTCTCATTTATCATAATTATCACTTATCAATAGATGAGCAGTATATTCATCTGTTGCTTTAGTAAAATAGATGATTTTTTAGGTTGCTACAAATGTTAAAGCCCTTTTTGACCCTTTATTGTCAACTGTGCCTTACAAACGACGCCTTCTTTATCACGCGGGTACAAAAGCCTGAAACACGTGTTGCTTATTTAATAGAATACGTAATTGCAAAATATTGAAATTTTTTTTTTGTTCCTTTGGCTGATGTTATATAAAAGGAAATTATTCTAGTCTCTTGGCTAGCTAGTTTCTATTTTAAAAATTAGTTAGTTTTTTTAGAAAATCATTAACGTTTTGCGCTCGGTCTCTTTATCTATTCGTCATTTTCGCTCACTTGTATACGTGACGTCTGATTCTCTTTTGTTTAATTAAATAATCATCCTACTCATACCGATAACTCAATTGCCTCCAAAACTTACACTTTAGACCCCTTATCGTCTAACCTTTAAACGCCGGAAGAAAAGCCTGTGCTAGAGCTTTGTCTGCTATTTAGTTGGTGCACCAAGCTTAAACGGTAAATACACAAACCTTATACTTTCTGAAGTTTACGCTAATATAGGTCATTGAAATAAAACCTCTTTTAACGGATCCTATAGCAATTTAGTTCTTATTTTTAGCTTTAGCTTTTTTTTATCTTTTCTTTCTTTTTTGTTTCTTTTTTTTCATTTTTTTTCTTTCTTTTCAAGCTTAGCTAGATATAATTCGTTGAAAGGTAGTTTTATTTCTATGACCGATATTAACGTAAACTTCAAATAGTATATGTCAGATTTGTATAGGTCTACTGGAAAACCATTATTATAAATGAATGAGTAATGTTATATTTTTTATTAAATTATATTAACATCTTATATTTTTATTTCTTATAAATGTTTGCCATTGTCATTTGTATAACGTTTATGAGAAACAATGTGATATTTTGGATGTTTATTTGTATATAATATTTTTTTGTAAAAGTTACAAATAATTACTAGCGCCATTATTATTTACGTTGGATGTGTCATAGTGATCGAATTGTAGGTCCGTGTCCGACAATATAGACATATAGACGATATAACAGATCCAAACAAGCAGCCATGATAAAGGGACCCTTACCTTTTTCCTTAAACACTTTATTATGGGACATTTCCGTTTGCCTTACTGGAGACCCTTTGCAGGATTACTGATTGCCGTGGAGGGCAGATGGTGAATTTTCTATATCTCTTAAGGAGAAAGGAATTGCGTTTCTGTAATAAAAAATGTAGATGGATATTAACCTTGATGTAAGTAAATGTTATTGTGAGACATTTTGCCGATATTTCTTCCTTTGAAGTGTTTAAAATCCATTCAGTAGTTGATATTGTACGAATAAAAATGCATACTACAAAAAATTTATGCTACAGTTTAGAGGTGATCCGACAAAGAACCAAAGTTACCGACATAGCTCGCAGAATAAGCAAGCTGAAGTGGCAATGGGCTGGCCACGTCTGTCGAAGGACCGATGGCCGTTGGAGCAGACGAGTCCTAGAGTGGAGACCGCGAGAAGGCAAACGAAGGGTAGGACGCCCCCTAGCCTGATGGACCGATGACCTGAAAAAGGTGGCTGGGACGGACTGGATGCGGAAGGCGGAGGATCGTACGAAATGGCGCACATTGGGGGAGGCCTATGTCCAGCAGTGGACTGCAGTGGGCTAATTGATTGATTGATTGATTGACAGTTTATAAATAACTAACTCCAAAAAGTAGTACATAACAAATTCATTGAAAATTTTGTTTATATTTAATTATCGGCAGAACGAATCATGACAGATTCGTTTTGCCGTTCTTGTTATGCACGAAAAAATATATACTAGAATATACACCTACATATTATAGACTATTTTAACCCGTTAATTGGGCCTCGTGGTACGCAGAAACCGCATTATTTTAAAAGTTATGTTCAAAACGTTTTAGAACCTATATCTCAAACTATATTACTAAGCAGCATTATCAAAATGGCAAAATTTTTAGATAACACTCTTTGGTCCTAAAACATATTTACCTTAAAACAACTTAACCATATCAAATTCTCATTCCAACTTGATAAGTACTTCATCTGCATAGATGAAGCTCTTAATTAGTAGGATAACGACAGACGACATCTACCGTCGGTTTTAGATTAAAGCCGGCGAAATCTCCAATTCAAATGCAACGGTGGAATTCAAATGAACAGACGCCTTTACCGAGCGTCGCTAGAACTATGTACGCTAGATTTATTCTTGCTTTATTTTGTTCCTCTTTAATGTGAGATGAAACTCTATAGCGTTTGTAACTGAGTTCCATACTCGTGATTGGAGTAGTTAGAAGTTGAAGTATCTGTATTAGTATTTCATCATCATTCTCTGAGCGTTCCCCAACTCTGTAACGTTCGGTTTAGTATTTGATAGTTTTATTTATAGAATGTTGTATAAGCAAACTTGCTTCAAAGTTTCATTCATCGATTAGAAAGTGTAACTTAATAACTTGGCCCCTTAAATCTTGTTAGAGTTACATACATCCAAGACGGTTAGGGTGAAACCTTAGGTAGGTATATTCTGGTAGGTATAGCATAAATACTCTTTATATCGCTGCAAAGATCTTCAGAATACCGTGCCTATTCAAATGACACAATAAAATTAAAATTTTCCGTCTAAAGTTTACTAAGTTGTAAAGATTTTATGCATGGTTTACTAGCTATTATGAAATGTTTACTTTTATAGCGGTTCACTCATCCTTTTTATATATCCAAAGGGTAGGTAGATGTGTTTCATATATTTACATTTTCATTAGCACCTGTCCATCATAATATCTCATTCCTTTGCCCTCCTGGGGCCTAGTCATATGTATACTAGCTATTGCCCGCGGTTCCGCCCTCTTGGATGTCACTTGTCGCGTAGTATTTTTTCTTGCAATTAAAATAGCCTATATTAATCAGTTGTAATGTAACAAGCAAATGGTAAAAGAATTTTTAAAATCGGGCCAGTACTTTTAGAGCCAATTCGTTACAAACATCAAGTATGTTTAGTATGTTTTAAGTATGTTGTTGTATGTTGCCCGCGGCTCCACCCGCGTTGATGTCGGTTATCGCTTGGTGTTGAGTCAACGCAATTGAGCATTAAATTTTTCTAACTTAAAAGTAGCCTAAGTTACTCCTTATTACATAAGCTATCTGCCAATGAAAGGCTCGTCAAAATCGCTCCAGCCTTTTCAGAGATTACCCGAAACAAGCAGACAGACAGAATAACAAAAATTGTATATACATGTATGTGTATGTACCGTGTTATATTCGTATGCGTGTAGTAGATAACGGTTTTTTCAATAATACAAACAGACACTCCAATTTTATTTATATGTATAGATGTATTGATAAGTAAAGTATAGATATGTCGAATGCAAAAAAATATAACTTCACCATCTAATGAATTTAGTTGCGCCTCTTAGTTCCGTTCAATGGACTATCTAATGACAATATATTTGAAAAATAGTTATTATTTGAATTTCTCACACAAAAATTTCCTGGGCCTCATGAGGTTAATGATGGTATGAGGGCCTATGCTAATGCCAATGCCAATTAAAAGAGAAGCTCATCCATCTATCAACAAGTGCACCGACTTGCAGGTGAGGTTGGCTTAACCCTAAACACCCTAATAGCGTTAGTGTTACACTTAGCGTGACACGTAAATGACATTCAATCTTGCAATTTAACACGCATTGTAATTTACCTTAGGTATGTGATCTTCTTCTTAGATTCAATGGCTAGCTAATTTTTTAATTTTGTCGTAACAATACTTGGCTTGCATAAAGGGGCCTTCCCGCGACGCAACTAGAAGCAGTTAGACCCGGTAACGGGGGTCTAGGCTTACCACAATAACCGTGTCATCACAATGGTTCCACCATTTTCTGGTAAGTAATGGTCATCAGCTTTGTATTAAGTATGCTTTCAATAAAAATATTTTCATTAAGGTTTTTTCTTTTATCCACATAAATAAAGATGGATGTCTGCAGCAAATTTCATAAATAGGTGATAATTATTCTAGAAAATTCTGAAGATTGAGTACAAACTTTCCCAACTATCGCGCCGCTTCGTCAAACTCCCGTCGGCACTTAATTTTCAGAACGTAAATAGAACTATTTTACAAACTATGGAACAAATTGCCGAACTATTCACGTTTTAACTACAAACTTGTTTATGAAATGTTTGAGAAAATATCTTTGTGGGAGCTGTTATTATTGTTTAATAATAGCCAGAACTGTACTAATACAGATGGTCTGTAAAGTTATCGAAATTTTATGGAGCTTACGAATTTGCAAAATAGAAAAAGTGGTTTATAGTTTCGACAGGAAACCCATATCTTGCCGTGAGATAGCCTATAGCAAAACCACTCTCATACCACACTGTTATACTGTTAAATTTAATGGCCTTTTTTGTAGTGTCATTGGTATGACTGTAGGTACATTTACTATAAAATCCCTAGCCCATCAAACAGCAGGTACTAGGCTTATATTTGAGATTAATTATTATTTGGGTTTCAAAGATTTTGGCGTAACCTCATACATCCCTTATTTTCATGTATAATATCAAGATTATTATAAGGAAAATCTGTAATTTAATTTCCACAGGGTAACATTAAGCGTGATTAATACTGTGTGTATTACAAAGTATCCGAGCTAATTACATTGAGTAACGGTAGACACTTCTATTTGCAAGGCGTGGTTTTACAATGAACGGTAAATTACAATTAATGGTTCTCCCAAAAGAGCCTCCAATGACTTCTTGTGACGGCTTCAAGTTCATAGGAACTGTTACAAAATTAAGATTTACAGTTTCAGGTAGCTATCTACTGTTATCTGGTAAACTAATATGATTTTTTACTTTAACATTCATAAAATTCATAGTGCGGATCTCTCTTGATTGTCGTCGTCCGGTAAAATATTAGTGTTCTGTTTTTTGTTTAATTTGTTAGATTTACAACTTACAAATTAAATTAATAGTACATTACTGCCACGGCCACCAAGTGCAGTGTTGCCGGACTATCGTGAAGTATGCGAGCCGAGGCGCAGCCGAGGCACGCATTACGGAGTCCGGCAACGCTCAGTTGTGGCCAAGGCTTGTATAGTGCTTTTCTCAAACAATGCGCGGAAATTAAAACTAAGTAGTATCAAGGCAGAATTTTTTAGTTACCTACTTTTCAAAATAAATGACGAACAACGAACAACAGTAATTTTTCACGAGGCGAAATGTTCATTTGTTTTTTATTTTTCTTAATAAACAGCATTCTATTTGCAAGCCAGTTCTATATTTAAATAACGCCTTGGAAAGTTACCTTCTTGGTTGCCATGGTTCGGAGTAAAAGTTGGTTCCATTTTTAAATTACACGACAGATATGAGTTTACATAGTAATTTATTTGGCCGCTAAAACACGACAGATATGGATTTTCATACAACTTTTGCCGGCCGCTGCTCGCATGTACAGCAATTTCGATTTATCTCGAAGAAGGTTGTCAAAATAATGTTCACATTTCCAAGCATGTTTGAGAAAACAAGTATTTCCAGAACGTACTATACAGTAAGAGATACCATTAGACCAAATGACACTAGTCTTCTTTTTCATCCAAGCGTTAATCCCAGTCGCATCCGAAGCTATCAACTTGGAGTCTGGGGTCCGCTTCTATCAGTCTAACTGCGGATTTGGCTAATCTTCGACATTTTCTATGAAGCGACTGCCATCTGACTAAATAACACTAGCACCTGGATGGAAATTGACGACGGTTCAATTCACACTATGAAAACACAAATTAAACTTGCTGGTAATGTTAGTAGCCTCTGATGTATAAAACCTTAAGCTGTAACTACTGAAACACTGTCGATCAGAGTGGCTAATCTCATGCCTGTGATGCACAATAAGAGAAAAGAAGTAGCATTTTATCCTATTCTTCGTTGTAGTTACTCTTCGTATGTGAAAATTTTCAGCCCAATTCATTCGGATTTAGTCAATTTCAAACTTGAGAGAAATAAAAAATGAAATAGCTATGTATAAGAGTTAATCAAGCTTTATACAACTGTTTCATTGCATACAATTTTTATATTCATATCACAATAAAAAATCGCAAACATTTAGTAGTACCCCAAATTCGAGTTGAATTTTAAAGACCTCTAGAATGGATCCGACGGCTACGTCTTGTTCGGGAATTTATTTGGTTTTGTATTAACCACTCGTTTGTACTAGTCCAGGAGGTGGTTGCTTGTACTACTAACTAATACCCGTAGATTTAATCACGAGAATTACGGTCTATACCGTGGAGATGTACTGTGGAGACCACGAAATTGCAAACGGAAGATGGAATGCCTATCAAAGGACGGCCTGAAAAGAGAAGCTGGGATATACTGAACGTACGTGTGATCGGGTGCTATGGTACAAATTTGACTATATCCAGTAATGGAGTGATACGTAAATGAGCTTAATCTACTTACTAACCGTCAACAAAGCCATAACTAGCCTGTCGGTATAATCGGCTTACACCGTTGGCGCCTAAGTGCACCTGGCCATTATAATATTATATAATAATTATTGATGTTATAATGCAATTGATTGATGGAATTATAATAATAAACAATTGTATAAAAACATTCATGTGAGGCCTGTTTGCACAGTTCTTAGACTCGTGAGCATAAGAACTCTCTACCACTGAGCAATCAAATAGACTAGAGATAGAATGCTACATTGACTCCTAACCTAACAAAGTACAGTCGCATACAATCCCTTAGTAGCGATTACGTCAATAAAACCTCGATTTAAATGCTTTAAGATTTAAACTTAACATTTCCCCGATAATTTTATTGTTCCCAAACCGACTTTATAGTCTTTTGTGAACAGCGCCTTTTGCTTTTATCGTTCACGCCCATTTCATTCGCGGAGTAGGGGTACTACATAACCTTGGTACCTAATTATTTAGGGTTCCGTAGTTATGAGAACCCATAAAATTTACGAATGACTTTCCACCTTTTCGTATGACATACAACATACTTCAGTTTTTGACAAAATTGCCCAACTATGACAAAAAAATTAGTAAACCCATAAAATAGTCACAGCTATTTGTAGAGGTCAAGTTCTCATTTTATTGTACCATTTTAGAGTCAACTTAATTGTAGAGTGGTTAGGCAAGTTTACTGTTTCTTTCGAAATTTAAGAACGATATACGGAGTTCTAGGTCTCATATCTTTATTACATTTTCCTCGTCCTTTATGCGCGTCATTGCATCTCCCCCGCGACTAAATGCAAGTACAATTTTGATGTACTCCAAATATTCTCGATTTAATAATAATATTTACATAAAGACACCTTAGCAGGTAGATCTAATAAGCTTCTAAATTGCAGCAGCACAGTTCTCACTTTGGCGTTTAAGCTTAGTCTTATCAAAAGCAAAATATTACATCCTACAAATTGTCATGACTAATACAAATATTTTCACAATCGAGTAGCTTAAAATAGAACAGGAAATTCTTGTCAAAACCTTAATGAAAGAGTCGAATTCAGAACGTGTTTAAATGACAAATCAGGATGTGAAATTGATGAAAGGCAAATATCAAATTGTGTACCAAATTAATATTCCCGATTTCTGAAGCCAAATTTCTAGGTAGTGCTTTTTGAATTCAATCCTTCAGTTTGATGTAGAACAAATCAAGTTACTTCTATGGCCGATTAGGTAAAACCTGATTTAATGACTTTGAAGAATTTCGTAATCTCACGGAACAGTTATTGCAAGGAGATTATTCCAAAGTTTAAACTTCTACAGAACAGACTACCTACCGACTATTTTTGTTTGAGAGGCTGAGAAAGAACCTCTTGCTTGACGAGCAATGCAATGGTTGTAAGTGCCCATAATTCTTTAGAATACAGACCATTATACCAGCCATAGAACAGTGTTGTTGAGTAAAAATCTCTCCTAAGTCTATGACTACAAAGTTCAATTCAGCTTGTGTGTAAATGTGGTCTTTACAATGCTTATAATAGTCAATAAAAATATCCGTATAAAGGGCCGCGTTACTTCATTATTTATTAATTCCTTCAAGAGGCTTACTTTATGTGAGATGTGGGTTCTCCCCACGGACAATTTATTGGTAAACTATTAAAAATATTTATGTGGAAACTTTCCGGATGAAGCAACATAGTAGAAATAAATATTTTTAAAGATTTGGGTGGAGTTTTTATTCTTTAGTGATTATTTTTAGATTGTATATCTAACTGATCATTATATACCCATAAAATGAAGCTATATAGTGGATATAGCTGTAGGTATATTATTCGTCAATAAGGATACGGGAAACGGGACTTCCCCATCCGCTGTACGCAATATTTCACAATGCTCAATCAACGTAACGAATTCTTTGATCCGTCAGATATTGTATATGATTCAACAGAAAATGTTTTCCCAAGAGACCACAGTATGCACGTATGCAAGAGAATTTGAGTTTAAAATTGAGAGAAAATGAGGATCTGCAAAGTGGAAATGATAACCTAATTATAAAGATAATAATACCGATTTAAACTATCATGGTAAATATCCCGATAGCTCTAATTGTAATTACACATTATTTGAATTTTAAAATCGAAACACGAAAAACAAGTAATAGATGAAATTGCAAAGCACTATAACAACCTGCCAATCACGAAAGTCTGCTAAAATATTTATTCCCGTCAACTGTTCGATACTTTTAAGCACGTACTGCTGGGAATAAACAATAGGCAGTCAATAAAAAGTAACTTTCTCGTTTATTATTGTTCAAAAAAACATTCGGCAACTGCCAGAGTTTTTCCGCTTATGAATTTTCCTTTGTTGTTAAGAAGTGTCCGTGATTTAGGGTTCGGGAACTTAAGCGGCCTCTTTTGTTAAGATATACGAAGGCAGGTGTATTGTTTTCTTTGATTCTTTTTGTTCGAGTTTGATTGCTAAGTTATGTACTTCTTTGTTTTTAGTTTATATGTTTCCATTACAATAGAAGCCGTAAAAAAGAGCCCATGGATACATTGTTGTCTTCGAATACTCTCGAATTATTTATTAGCTATATAGTTACATAATAAATACGAAACGTGCCATGTTGGACCCCAGTAAAGTAGAATAGGGCGACTTTCTTTCCATGGTTGTCGTGACTAAGGTATAGGGCTGTTCTTCATCCGCCAGGAAACAGTACCCATGACAGCAATAGGCTCACTCCCTATACAAGGGACCAAAATAATCAAAATCTTCAGCGCCTGACCTACTGATTTAAGGACGAGGTACGGGTAAGGGCTTTCCTTTTAGTGTCGAGAGATCCTTCGACAGTCAGTCAGCATAAAGATGAGGTTGGATAGGAAATCTTGATAGGACTCCCTACAACACGACACAAGTTGGCAAATAAAAGTTAAATGAAGAATACTGACGAAACAGATTTATGAAACGAGGGTGAATAGGCAACCCGGTAGGGGTCGACCTATACGTATGCCAGTCAGGTCGAAGGCATTTTAAAGAAAGGAAATGTCAAGAGTACTCGAAACTGATGAGCATACACATATATATGAAAACAATCATTAAAGTAGAAAAAGCGAAGCGTGTATGTCAGGATCGTGGCAAGTTGAAAACTGTAGTCTGCCTCTCACTGAGAAAAAGGCTTGACTGTATGTATCTATGTTTGTATGTATGAATGAATGAACCTATTCTTAGACAAATCATAAAACTTTTTATCCTTTAAACTGAAATTTAATTTGATTGTTTCCAAAGTAATCAAAATTCGATAACTCAAATATTATTGAAAATTAAATAATATTAATGAAATAATGGGATCCGAAGTTATTAATAATATTGGGTGAAAATCAATTGGCTGTTATCTAGTGAATATACATATTTTAACTTAGGTTGGTTATTTTATTATAAAGTTTTTTAGTATAGGTACTTTTGTTCATTCAGACATGAAACTAATGTAGATTCGTCCACATTTAGCCTTAAGGTTATTAATATTGTAACATGACATCTAAAAAATAGCCGCAGTGGAGTTTGTTACGCCCTTTCTTCTCCACCAGCGCCTTGGAAGCGGTGGTTTATTATTGACGTCAATTAGAAACCACCGTATTGTTCTGGACCGAATAAAAATCTTGGACTTTGATTTTTTGAATCACGTTTCTTTACAATTGGCGTGGGAGGAGTGTCTCCACCTGCTACAATCCTAGCTTACATCTGGTGAATATAGATTCATATTTTTATTCGTTACGGGTATTGATGCCACGATGTAAATATTGGTTTGTAAAGTTAGTGTCCAGCAACTTCTGAATGCGACTATACAAAATTTGAATGGAAATTATGTGTGTGTGAGTGTTTGTCTGAAAGTTATTTGGGTGTGTTTTAGCTTTGTGGTGATTCGACGCCAAAGATTTTGGTGAGACGACGGGTTCTTCTCCAATTTTACCTTTACTATGCTTTCCGATATCAAAAATATACAAAACGATATTAGGTAAACAGAAGTCCAAACCAATCCCGCCTCATTCGAGTGTTTGTGGTACTTTGGTCTGCCAACATTCGTGACCCACTTAGGCCCCAGTCAAGCCGTATTTGCCTTGCAGTGAAGCATCTGAACACTAATTGCACAAATCTGCAGACTATATTTTATAGCTGCAATAGTTGAGCGGTCCGGGCCATTTTTGAAATTGATTGGTGAATATAGGCTATTTTACGATTTGTTAACTTCAAAGCAAATCAAATCATTTGAACTGCTGTTCACTTTCATCGATTCGTCCGTGCATTTTAGATATTTATTAATAATAATTAGGTTATGTTTCATTAACGATTATGAACACATTTTCCGGGCAGGGCGGGGGGATTGAGGTTGCACCACTAGTGCTCCGATGACAATCCTCTTTTGATAACATGGTACGTGTATGTAACAGAGACCCTTTTTCCTCTGACTTTGTCTTCAGCTTACCATCTGGCGAAGTGAAGTCAAATTGACGTGTTCTATATATATATAAAAAAGGAGTCGAAAAATCCTTGTTTGTTACGGTATTAATTTAACAGGAGCTCTATAGCCATGCATGTGTTGTGTGTTGAACATCGTTAAAAGGGAATTAACGTTTCAATGAACAGTTGACGGGTAATCTGCATGTACCATTAACAAAATCGGATACAACATGTTAATCCTTGCATTCTTTTTTATCGATTCAAGTATATATTAAGTCTATTTATGTTTTATTCAAATAATAATTCTATTTTGATTCGATTGATTAATTCTAATATAATGTAAATACTTACAGATTTTATATAGGGCAGGTCAATATAACTGCACCTAGCTTGATGGTAGGTTAAAGTAGATTTGACACAAAAGTTAGTTTGTTAAAGTTTTTACTAGTTTGAAATTATATTATTCTTTCTATTGGTAACAGTTTCTTGCACAGTCGAAGTATGTACTGCAAGTAAAAAGGTAATGAAGTTATTTATATAGAGATTGAAATGATGCAACGCCTTAGAGATGGCAGCGTCGATTATAATGGACTCGAATCGTCCAAAATGCCGGGGTGTATGGCATTTTCTTTGCACCCTGGCTGATTCATCACCTCCGGTTTCAAGATATGGCGTGTGGGAACTTTGCCCTGAACAAAGAAGAAAAGGGGGCTGTAATTTAATACCGTTTAATTCTGTTATATCGCACTAAAGAAATAATCTGAAACATACTAACTTAATAAAAACATTGTATTCCTCCTTCAAATTACTGAAACGCCTTCCAATATTCTTTATACATTCAGGGTGAAGTCCCGAAGGCTCGGATCGTAATCATAAAGAAGAAACTTTGGATTACGGTTACGTGGTTCGAATTAACTGTCAGACGCGCGCTCCTGTGTTTTGCCATGCGGTGTGTTTATGAGCTGAATGCTAAAAAATATTCAAATGTCTATGTAAATAAATAACCATTGCCTCAAATGTTTGTCCGTGCATCACCGCAAAACGGGTCGGCCAATTTGTCTGATTTCTTTTCTGGTGTGTTCGTTGTTAAGCAAACAAAAACTAAACCTGATGGTTGTACCTATTCTGGTAGAAAATGACTGCCCTTGTCCAATAGTATTTCTTTTTCCTAGCTTTAGCTTTTTGTAAGCTACGACTAAAGCTTGCATTTTGAACTCAGGTTCCACTCTTCTACTCTTGATTTGGCTTTTGCAGAGGCACCTGCTGTCTGAACTCGGAACCTTCAATCAATCTTAGTCATTTTATCATCTGAATACAAAACACAAAAAGATATAACAACATTAATAGTGAACTAGATAGCAAAACAAGACCCTGGCGACCGTTTAGTTTCTCTAACATATTGTATGTTGTGAAAAACCTTTTAGAAAAATACTGAACAGTTTTTTAAGTGACCCAAAACGTCACATAACATGACACGGGAAATGCTCAAGGGGTTATGTATCCGTGACCGTTTTACAAACGATGGAGGATTTACAACACAAAAAAGCTATCATCTTGTGCTGAGAATGTAACTAAAGTAAATTTGAATTATTTTATGGCCCTATTACTCAAAAGATTTGAGACGTATAGGCCCCTAGCAGGCGGTGAGACGGGCACAGGACAGTCTCAGGATTCTGCCCATCCGCAGGGCTCGTGGATGACAGGTAGAGCTTCCTGTCACGCTAGCAGGATCAGGCCGGGACGGCGACACGATGTGCGCCCTCCCATTCTTCAAGGAGTATCACATCAGTAATCGAACCGATTTTGACGGATATTAACAAAACAGTTTTTCAAATAGATACTTGCATAAAAATCATAAAACATGAAAATTCAACTTAATATCTAATCTGTGTTTAGTCACGTTGAAATTGAGTGATTAATAGGCGTACTATAATACAATTCTTAACAAGGTATTTCAAACAGTGATCCATCATCTCAAAATTTGAATTTTAATACCCCAAAATACGTACAAAATCTCTTTCGGATATGTCTGGGGCCGGCTTAAGCCATGGCTTAACAGGTTGAGTGTTTCGAATCATTTTAAAAGCTATTTTTAAATAAAGTAATCCGTGCATTCTCGGCGGGTCGGACAGAGGATAATTTGTTTTGACTGCAGGAATTTCGAATGGCTTAAACTGTTCTATTTTTTGTTATTTTTATATTCTTGGGCATTCTAGGTGGATTTATGCTGTGCTATCTAGGCACAACGTAAGCTAGCTTAAATAATTTAGCTCTGGGTTACATTATGCAGATAAACAAAAATCATACATAGATACCCTCCTTTATTAAAACATAGAAACAGTTGGAATGAAACCCGTAACGAACTAGTAGTAGGACGCTCTGCAGTTAAGATACAGAGCTTGACAGCCAGTCAAAATAGTTTGCCCTGAATCTGCGAGCTGGCTATTCGAGAGGTTCCTTATAAATAGCCTAGAGTTAATTTCAGTCGCATTCGATGCTGTCATATTCGAGTCTAGGTTTCGCTTTACCAGTCGAATTGCGGATTTGGCTGAATTTCGATATTTTCCGTGAAGCGTCTGCTATATGACCTAGTGAATAAGAATGATTATGTCTATTGTTGCCCGATTTAAATGAATAAGAAACTATCAAACTTCAGGTCACAATGAAGTCTTTCTAATATTATATATATTGTGAACTTAAGAGCGTTTTCACATTGTCCGATATACGATATCCAACATCTGATGTTGGTTATCGGAGCATGCATCACTGTTTTGGCCCAAAATAGATCACAAAGAGACTAAAACAGCGACTGCAAGCAATTAACCAATCGACCTTAATGAAATGTTAACTTAATAACAAACAAACAAACTTAATAACAAACTCAAACTTAATAACAAAAACTACATCGAGAGTATCATCAAAACAGCCTCGCGTAAACTCGGAGTCTTGAACAGAGTGAGACGGTTTTTCACGCCGGAGCAGCGGTGTCTTCTATACAAGACCCAAATTCGGTCCTGCGTGGAATACTGCTCGCATCTCTGGGATGGATCCGCAAAGTACTTATTAGATGCTCTCGACAGGTTGCAGCGACGTGCGGTCCGCATTATTGGGAATCTCGAGGTCACAAGCACCCTTGAGCCTTTGCAGATGCGTAGAGATGTTGCATCCTTGGCAGTATTTTACCGTCTCTACCATGGTGAATGTTCTGATGAGCTCTTCCAACTGGTTCCGCCCTCTCCTTTCCTACATAGGACAACACGAGCAGGGCTTAGATGTCACCCGTATACGGTGCAGAATATTCCCTCAAGAACCAAGCGGTTTGGTGACTCCTTTCTTTGTCGCACCATTAAGACCTGGAACTCCTTGTCAGCTCACGTGTTTCCTTCTTCCTACAGTCCCGGGTCCTTTAAGCAAGGCGTGAAAAAGCATCTGATGAGGCCGTCAAGCTGAGTGCCACCATTGTTAACATGGTACGTGTTTGTAATGGTGACCCTCTTTTCTGAGACTTTGCCTTCAGCTTACCATCAGGCGAAGTGAAGTCAAATTGACGAGTCCTATATAAAAAAAAAATGTTCTTAGTTATGTGTATTTTCACGTTAATTGATGACGCTGATCACGAATATATGAAAAAAAAACTCGATACCATGTCATGTCAATAAGATCGAAAATTAATTGCACTTTTTTCTGTTTTTTCATACCTAGCTTCCCTAAGTACTTTCGAGCAAATGGCCGCTCTAAAACAAAGTCATCCAACATTAATCCCACCTCCGACCTTCTAACCTAAACTATCTAGGATTTGGTTAGAATGTTGAGGCGCGAGGCCTCAGACGTGAATAGACTTTCACAGATCATGGTATGATATTTAATGTCTTCGTTATTTTACTTTTATAATAGCTACTGAATATATTTGCTGCTGAATACAGATGCTGAAGATATTATACTGATTATAAAATCGTTCACCTCTAACGAAGTGTCGTAGCTTTGTAGCGTTTCGTAGAACTCGTAGACACTGAGCATAGGTGGTGTACGGTATTATGTGACACACGGTATTTTTCTGGAGCCGATGTTTTGTTCTAATATTGAGTATTTTAATTGGATCAAATTTCGAATATGCATATAATGTATATGAGACTAGCAGCCTGAGTGCTAGCGTCGACTTCGCACAGGAATAAATTCTTAACAGCCTTACAGCCGAGAAATTCCGATTTCAAATCATACCCATTACACTACCGACCTGAATCCATTTTTGTCGTTATAGTGGCTTCACAAGTACATAATATATGAAAATTTCAAATATATATAGCTATCACGGTACATAAGGAACAGCCTAGTGCCAGATAGATAGTGGAGTTTTTACCCTTAGGGTCCGAAACCTAAAAATGAGTTACAGTAGTTCACAATGCAATTTTTTTTCAATTGGCATATCGATACAACCGTATGTATAAGTAGCCCTACACATCGCTTTGAAGGCTTTATTTATTCAAGGTGTTGTGTAATAAACGGTGAGAAGGTGCGAGAGATCTTAAGTTTATAAGAGCACTCAGTTTTCTCCTGAATTATTTTGTAATTTCTTGCTTTGTGAATTCGGCTCAGAATTAAAGCCAGACTCACTTGTGAAAGGCTTTGAAAGGAGGTATTACATAGTCAGTCAAGGAAATTGTGTTTTGGGTGATGTGAATACACGGGGACTTAGTACAATAGAACATACTAAAATTGACAATTTATAATGTTTAATGACTATTTCTGACAGTTCTGTATGATATAGTCAGAGGCAAATGTATTCAAATAAAACTATTTTATTGGGTTCTGTTTTCTGTCGAGACTTATATGGTTTTTTTTTTAAATTATTAACGTGGTTTGTCTAGTCCTCCGACTAGACAAACAACGTTAATAATAATTATGAAATCATTAATTATAATTTTTCTCAAATTCCCTCTCGGAGTAATCTATGTAGTTTAGGTTAAAATGAAAAAAAAACTGGAAAATAATCATCAAAGCTTGCGACAGAAGCTCATTCGTTAATCAGTAGGTTTGTTTGTTTGTTTGTTTATTGATACAATAACAATTTACATTATATTTGAATTCATACACAAAGGTCTTAATACAAAATATAAATCAAATTATTAAAAAAATAATTAAGAAAGACACATATTGAAAATACACTGAAATAATTATCATAATGTCTATCATAAAGTAAATAGTACAATAATTAAAACAAATAAAATTCAAATCATACGTCAACACTTTCCAAGTGAGGTTGACTTAGACCCGGAGGATCTTGGTGAGGCCCCCATACAACTTATTCTCGTATAACATTCTCAACACTTCCCTTCCTAATCTCCCACATTTACCAACTAAGCACCTTTAATTAGGATGATTTAACTTGAGCACTAGGTTTAAGCCCCCAACACATTCAAGCGTTCCCAAACCTGATGCATCAGGGAACTTCCCAAACTCATTATGCCACTTTGTAAGCCGTCCACCGTGTGACGACGAAGCTAATTAAACAACTTGGAATAACAGAGTCTGTAAGCCGAACTAAGTGCTAAGGAGCTTGTATTTTTTTATTTTATGGCACAAGTTTTGATATGGCTTGTTGGTAAGCTCATGGGATTACAATATGCACGACAAATAGGACTTCTTTTACTACTAATTTTAATCGTAAGAAATTATTTAAAGTAAGAAACAGCATTCCAAAAATAAAATAAAGGAAGGAAGATAGAATACTGTTTGTTTACCGTCTATTTGATACAATTTATATATACACTGATATACACTTTAATACAATTTACACACTTCTTATACACTTTCAAGAGAGAGTGTTAAATGGTTACATCATTATTCAAGCGAGAATCCTGGTTCAATTCTGCATTTTGTATTATTGGTTTAGATCAGAACGACCGCCATCTGCCAGATCTTCAAAGATCTCAAAAAGACTCTCATCATCATTATCTTCATATTTCACAGTGCTGGCTAAAGTTTGCTTTTCATAACTCGAGATTCGCGTATTGTTACGTCCGTTTTTACGAGAGCAACTGCCGCTGACCTCCCAACTCTGCCCCAGTGCGTGGTAAACCTGTCTACACCAGTGTACTTACGCAACCATTTCCATTCAGAGACTTATACAGCCATCACTTTTTCACACACAACATAATCGTGCATGTGCCGTTATCATCAGATTGATACAAAAATGCAAACCACTCAAAATGGTCCTAAAACCAACCTAGGTATTAGGACCATTTTAGGTATTTTGCTAGTCAACATCGATCTGATGCTGACTGTACCTTATTAAATAGATTAAACAACTTTTTGATGCATTCTGTAGACGCTACTAAAACCTCTTTGGGTAAACTTCATACAATCGGGCTTATACGACATACTAGTTACTTACTGCCAGACTTGCTTACTACTGACACACTAGTTAGATAATTAAATGAGTTTTGGATCTCATAGCCCTTGAGTGAACGTGGCAGTAGGTGGTACTGGTTGTTAGTTGCTTGTTTTAAACAAGGAAGCGATAATCATGTTGTTCGTGGTGGCAACTGTCAATTCTTTAGGCTGCCGTGAGACAGCATCTACTGATCTTCAAGCTGAACCCTGATTCAGCTAACACTCCAAAAACTGCCAATAAATTTAAGACTGAATGAAAAAAAATCTGTTGAGTAAATTTTGGAGTTTAAGTCTTTATCATCAAAGTCTACAATTTAAGTGGTATTCTTGCATGGTCGTGGTATGACAGTTGTTGTCAATTATCAGAATCATCTACTAGGCAATGATCGTACTTGGTCCGAGGTCTTCTCAGAGCTTGTAATGATAGTCGAATATTCTAGCATGTCTGGTCTCAAATATTTAGTACTAGACTATTTAATCCCCTTCTCAACCTAACATAGACTTAAAATTATATCGACATACTTAGCGGGATGTCTTGGCTTTTCTGTAGTGGATTAGTTGCTAGGGAGGTTAATCCCCCTCTCGCTAAACACATACTTAAAATAGCAATATATTGTATTTGTATAGGTAGTAATACTGCCGCAGGCGTGTAGAACTTACGTTATGTACATAGTGTCGTATAAACACATTGGTTGCTTAACGTATGCGTGGGCAGAGATAGTTACAATTTAATTTAATCCAAGTGCGCAATGAAATTATGCAAAACTCTTAATCTTCATATTTACTCTCCTCATGTACCCTCACGTAATCCTATTTCCTTTCCCACATCATAAAAACTCGGAATTATTCACTAGGGCTTGTGATTCCTACTTACTTCAGTCCCGGGTCTTTTAAACGGGGCGTGAAAAAGCATCTGATGTAGCCATTAGGCTGAGGGCAACTATTGTAGCATTATTGGCATATGTAATGATGACTCACATTTCTGAAACTTTGCTGAGCCTACCATCAAGGTGGTGTTCAGTCATATTGACAAGACCGATTTTAGTTTTTTTTTTAAATTATGCTATATAATACATACAAAAATAACATAAAAGAGGGAGAGACTGCAACTTTAGGCATCGAAAAAATCCTCCCCATCGACCTCTACTGGTACCGTGCCTAAAAGGCTGGCGGCATTACCATGCTGAATAGCGATACTAATTCTTTGAGCGAGGTAAGGGCCAGCCCTATGGTCACGGGAAGAGTCGATTAGGCGCTTCGCTATTTCTTTGAATAGCGCGTGCGCGCTTGGACCCCACGGACCCAACGTTTCGACTCCAAACGGCTCAAAAATATAATTACCAGTTAAATTGGTATATTTGCGCCGTTTGAGAGTCTCCGCTGATGCAGCAGCAGCACATGCGCAGTCCATTGTACCGATCGATTTAAAAAAAACCCCGTTCATGCTATATTACGCCGAAAGTAAGGAAATGGAGATTCTCTACTATTCAAACTTCATGAAGTGTGTACCAATCTTACTATCTTACTTCCTGTTAATATCATAAATGTATAAGTTTGTGAATATGTTCAGATATCTGTATATTTGGATTTTTATTGCTCTAACGGGTGTGGGGCTCTGGCTGAAATTTGGTACAGAGATAGATCATTGGCTCGAATAACACATTGGTTACTTTTTATCTCGGGAAAATGTTCCTATGGGTTACAACCAAGAGTTTAGAATTTCACCAGCTAGTACTATTTGCAACCAACTCTCAACCAGTTTCATACATTTTCGTCAATATCATACAAAATTCTTTCTAAAACCAAAATATTTGCTGCACAACTATTTCACAACAGATTTACTTTTAATTTTAATATAAATAGACTGCAAATTCCGCTAGTTTACTGAACACTTAAGCGCTTGACGTTATTTGGAAACTTCGAGAACTGACGGTTGCCGCAGCTCGCGAATTCCAGCAATTTGGAGCTTTGTATGGTCGTCGACTTATTTGTAAGATTTTATATTTTATATCTCTTTATTATACACGAAAAAATAAAAATAACAGTACAGTAGTAGGCTTGCCTGCACGGACAAACCTACTACTCTAGGTATATAGTTGCATGTTGTACAATGGGCGGACTTAGTACCAACGGCGATATCTCTCAGGCAACCTTAGGATGGACAGGAAAGTACAGAACAGTCAATGATATGATAGTGTAGTGTAGATTAAAATGTAGGTTTTTGTATCTTCATGTTTCACTTTATATATGACAAGGAGTCCAGTATAGTCAAACAAGTATCCAATTGATGGCAATAGGACTTGGATGTAGAATTAAAAACATTTATCGAAATGTGTGTTTCTGTTTGCTTTTTTGGAAATATACGGAAGTCAGAATAAAAAAACCCGAAGGACTGTGACAATATCTATTTCTATAAAAATTCGATTCAATTCACTATTCTGTGAACAATGTCATATCTCGTTGTTAATTTAAAAATCCACTTTCTGATATTTGAAATAAAATATCGACTCGGTACGTAAAGAATTAAATTTTACATTTTTATTTATATATACACACGCACCTCCTAGCCTTATAACAAAAAAAAGCAATACATCGCATTGCACATACCTTTCCAATTATATATTTTATCCAGGAACCAACGGACTGAAAGAGCGGAGCACAAAACTTCACCAGCATGAAAAACTACTCAAACTACTTCCTTCAGATATAAGAGAACGGAGATTAACGCGATCATGGTATAGGTACTTTACGTAAAAAAGTTAGAAAAAAGTTAGAAAAGTTAGAAAAAAGTTAAATCAATTCTAATAAACTTTCAATCCTTAATTCACCCGGTCAGGGTTGAAAAATCCCATGCTGTTCAAACCAATTACCTGATCCGATAGGTAAGTTAAAAATAATAATAACGACGAAATACCAATTAATTCTACACAAATGATAACACGCCAAGTTGCAAGCTGCGTTAGTTAAAACAAACTATTAAGCGCAGATGCGCCTGGGTATCACGAACTTCACTAATTAGACTAGTTTGGCCCCAATATTGGGAATGTTTGTCGAATATTAAAATTGTTACGTGAATATTGTTTTGAATGTTTTTTTTTTGCTTTGTTCTTTTTTCGTCATATTTATATCAAGCTATTGCCCTCATCTCGACTAGCGTCGAATATTGATCTCGTGAGATTATTGTATATATGAGAAACTAAAAAATAAACTCTTGTAAATTGACGTTTTAGATTGCCATATTGGAGCTTTTTGCGCCATTTCTTCTCTATCAGCGCTTTGGAAGCGGTGGTAAACTTAGTAGAAATATTATTGACGCGAATAAGAAAATTCACTCCAAAATTCCAAAAACTTTCAAAATTTATTTGGAAGTCCAAACTATAATCATTCCCTCTATCAAATTTCAGTCAGCTCCGTTCAGTCATACGAACGCAATTAAGTAACAAACAGCTTCCTAAACATTCACATAATAATACCATTAGGAAGCAAATAATTAAACAGTGCATTACGAGTTCCAATTTAATTTAATTCCAAATGAAATGCATAATCCTATGATATTTCCAATACATGAATCTCTCTCTTCTTCATTGAAAATAATCAATTCAAGTATAATGCGTACATAAATTTCAAGGTATTACAGAATTAGGAAATGATATTGCAGAATCATTGAATTTAATGAATTTAACCATCATTATGAAGGTTTGATATCCGATTTTCACTTAATTATATCCATCGTACAGTTAGGTTAAGTTCACATAGGTAGAGGTAAAAAGCATCGCGATGCGTCATGTTATTTCGTTATAGCATTTTCATCTTTATTTTAAGGTTTTTAAAGTACAAATTTTGGTTATGCAAATATGGAATCGCAATATGCCACGTCCCTTGTCAAAATTCCAAGTGGCTTTGTGTTGATGAGTCTGTTAGAGTTAGCCTATGTCCTTTCTCAAGGTCTAATCTACCCGTTCACCACATTTAATCAAAATTGGTACAGTGGTTTGAACAGAGTTACTTTCGCATTTATAATATTAGTATGGATATACAATTGGAAAAACTTAGGTATCGAAAAATTCCACCGTTGGCACCGTGCTGGTAGTATTACCGAATTGAATGGCAATACTATTTCTTTGAATGTAGTGGGTTATAACCGTGAGAAGCGTCGGTCGGCTACTTGCTCTCCACAGATAGCTGGTACAACTCTCAAGCAGTATTCAGGCTATACTAATCATAAAGTACGACACAGGCAAGCGATACAGCGCCCTCTATCGCTAATCGCCCTGTTGACACTCCGTTATTGATGAGAACGCAATTAATCTTGATCACTTGTCCATGAAGGGGTTCGGTTTCACTTAGCGACTGTGTTTACTTTTTGCGGCTCATTTCGTTCAGTTTTTGTGAAGCTTGTCTGTAAGAGGTGTGTGAGATAATTTATGAGCTGAGGTTTATTTTCGTGATGAAAAAAGCAATTGGTTCAACGCGACATCGTTAATCAACAAATTGCACGACTTGATCATCTGATTGGAGTTTGCAATTACCACTCTCTGGATGAATATAGCTTTTCGATAGCAGAATTTGTATGATTTTTGGTATGCCTTACTCCTTTTTCCTCTACATTTTCCGCATTTTCATTCTCCTTATTATTAGTTGCAGCTTCTACTAACATAGGCAGTAAACTGCAACTTCATATACCATGGTTAGAGCTTACCGCACCAGTTTTATATGGAGGCATCACAAACAAATTATATAGCAACAATTAATAATTTTGTTAATGTTAAATATAGATAATAAAATTTTAAAACATGATGATATCCACCATATTAATCTCCGAGTGACGATAAAGAAAGAAAAGAAATATGTGACGGTAAAACCATAAGTGATAATTCTGGCTTGTAGTAAACTTGGCTCATTCAAAATAAATCTTAATTTAAACAGTCCGTTTAACATGATCACCTCACCTTGATAAATAAGTACTGTTCGCAAGCAAACTAATAGAATTAGACAGCATTGTAAATTAATAATCATAGTGACCATCGTGACAGTGACGGCAGAAAAGTTGCCAAAACGCCTGGAAACAGTGAGCAAAATTTGATGTTAACGCATCTACAAGTAAATCACGATTTAGATGAGTCCAAAGGAATTAAAAAAACAGAAAACGCACCAAGCACCAAGAATGCCGTTCACTGTAATTGATTTCTTTTCACATTAGTATTAATATATTAATATCCGCAGTTGATTGCCATCGGTTGATTGCTCGAATAAAATTAGTTTACTCCTAACCTCATTAAGAGTATCCCATGTTTTTTCCGTTTCATCATTTACTTGCTCGAAGTTTGCCAAGATATGTATTGTGTCCGTTCCCAATCAATGTGTTATATCAACTTAGAGTGACCTTATACTTAATATTATCTATACTAATATTATAAAGAGAGAGGCCGAATTATGTGAGTTTGTTTATTATATCTAAGGTGTTATTTGGAACTACTGCACTTATTGGAAAGAATGTTTAAAGGTACACTATTACTGAAGGACATCTTACTAATTTTACTTCCTACTCAAATCATAAATCTGAAAGTTTGTGAAGATCATTAGATTTTGTTTTTCAATCATGCTCTAAGAGCTGAACGGATCCGGCTGAAATTTGGCACATTAATAAATTATCGTCTGGAATAACACATAGGCTACGCTTTTTATCCCAGGTAGGATTCCATTTTCCAAAACTTCGTAGGCATCTGCTGTTTGAATTTTTACCATCGTGCTGCTACCAGTACTCGTAAATATCAACTAATTTTGCAGATTGTAATTCTATTAATTGAAAACTAATTACAGAAATACCTATAATAATAAAACAATGTATAAAGCGTAAACGTTAGTCCTGTTACAGATAATTGATTTGGGTCTCGTCAAACGAGCGTTATAATTGTTTCATATATATCAATTTTAATCGATAACTAGATACATATTGTATTGTATCATATTGTATCTATTTGATGTATTTAGGCACTGATTTTCGCATACGTCTAAAAACAGAATGTTTTATATTATTAATTAGCTTCTATCTCAACTGATAATATTAATTTCAACAAAAATTTAAAACATTTTGCATGCTAAATGTTCAAATCAATAAAAAATCGATTAGATTAAAATAAGCTTCAAAGAACATACATATTATTATTGTAGGCGGAAAAGCTTAGTCAAGCATCAAAATGACGCCAAATCTTTGGTATACAATTCTAAACCAGAAAGTTGAAATGATCTCCCGGCTGTGATTTACCAAGCGAGTTTAATATGTGATTCTTAATAAAGAGCATTAATTTTAAACTACTCTGCTGATTTTAATGCAGTTTTCTAGAATATATAAAGTCATTCAAGAAGAAGGCTTATAATATGTTTAATACCTGCGAGAATCAGTATACCACGCGGGCGAGTCATAGCTAGTTATATTAAAGGGGTTAAAGTATGAAATTGCCGATTTGTACTGACAAATTGAAATTCGTTTTTTTTTTTAATTTAACGTATTTATTTAATCAAAATAATTACCATTATTATCTATGCATTGCTGCCATCTAGTAGGAAGGTCATTTATGCCTTAGCGATAGAACTCTGGTGATCTAGATTCGACAAACTGTGTGAAAGCATTTTGTACTGCCTCCTGAGAAGAAAACTTTTTATCACATAGAAAATTGTCCAAATCACGAAAAAAATGGCAGTCTGTTGGAGCAAGGTCTGGCGAATACGGAGGGTGACGGATAGTTTATAATTGCAGTTCCTGTAGAGTTAAAACGGTTTCTCGTGCTGTATGAGGTCTCGCGTTATCATGGAGCAATAATGGTGAAGATCGATTCATGAATCGGGGCTGTTTCACTGCTAGTTTTGCTATCATTGTTCGGAGTTCGGCACAGTAGACATCTGCCGTTATTGCTTGACCAGATCATAGAAAGCTATAGTGAATAACACCATGCTGAGACCACCAAACAGTTACCATTACCTTTTTATTGGTAAGCTTTGCTTTAGGACACTGTTGTGGCGTTTCACCTGGGGTCAGCCATTGCATTTTTCGCTTACGGTTATCGTAAAGAATCCACTTTTCATCACATGTCACAATTCGATCCAATATTCCTTCATTTCTGTATCGATTCAACAAGGCAACACAAGTTTCAACACGCATTTCTTTCTGCAGATCAGTCAAATCATGAGGTACCCATTTTTGCACATTTTTTTATTTTATTGATTTGACGCAAATAAGTCAATATTGTTGGTAAGGTAACGTTAAACCATGCAGCTAATTCCTGGGTAGTTTGGCTCGGATCGGCTTCCACCATGTCTTTCAATTCATTGTTATTCAACTGTGTGGACGGCCTTCCTCGTGGTTCGTTCTTCAAATCAAAGTTTCCATCACGAAAGCGTTTAAACCAAAATCGCACGGTGCGTTCATTAGCAGTCCCCTCTCCAAACGCAACATTGATATTGCGAACTGTTTCTGCCGCGTTAGTTCCGCGTCGGAACTCGTATTCAAAAATCACTCGAATTTTCGAAGTATCCATCTTTCTTGTCTAAGCTGAATAAAAAAAAACAACTGAAAGTCGATAATCGGTTGTTGCACATTTTTAAATGAAGAACTACATAGGTACCATGTGGAAAAAGTTTCACTCAAAAATCTCAAACCATGAAGGTTCTATGTCAATTCGAAGTACCTATTACAATGAAACGGCAATTTCATACTTTAACCCCTATTATTATCAACGCGGAAATAACTTATTCATTATAGTATCACCATAGAACAGATAAATAGTACCAGTATCACTTTATATCGTATCTGTACGTTTAAATTCAGCTAAATTCTTCTACCTATTCTTAATACATGATTAGTAACAAAACACTTTTAGATCAGTAAGTTTAGTACCTTATGACGAGTTTTGCTTTTATAATATTAGTACGATTGATTACTTGGAAGCTTTTATTACTTAATTAAAGTGACCTTGTCAATTTACATTAAGCCGATAAAGGACCACGAAGCGAACACTTCCAGGACAGTGTAATTAATCAACGTTTTGATTAATGTCAACTATCCTTCTGATTTGGATAGCAATTTGGTGAGTTCAATCAACCGATTGGGCTATTCACTAACTGAACTAATCTTAAGATACTATCCTCGTAGAATTTATATTGTTGACGCTTATGGCGGAATTGGATAAATATATTTTGTTATTCGTTTCATCTATCCGTTTTTCCAAGGGAATACAATATGTGGTTCTTCAAGATGGATATTAGAAGGTTTATTCTGTTATTATTATTATATCTGATCTAGGTAGGCAATTCCAGCTTCGAAGACGAGGTAAATCGACGAATCCAACTCGGCTGAGCAGCGTTCGGGCAGCTACGAAATGTCTTCTCGTCCGACACACCTCAGTGCCTGAAGCCGAAAGTCTTTAATATGCGTGTGTTACCAGTGACGAATTACGGATTTCAAACGTGGTCCTTCAAACTGGGTGTCTTAAAAAACCTTAAAGTCAGATTTCCGTTGGAGCAAAAAGTTCTGGAATGGCGACCGCGTACGGGCAAACGTAGTGTAGGACGCCCAACGGCTAGGTGGAAGGACGACCTCATCAAGGTCGCCGGGAAGCGCTGGATGCGGGCTGCTTTAGATCGGTCGTTCTGGAAGTCTATAGGAGAGGCTATGTTCAGCAGTGGACTAGGTGTGGCTGATATGGTGATGATGATAATGATGACAAGGTCGGCAGTATAAGTATGATGTTCCTGATGTGTGCACATATTCATAGGCTCGAAAACCACTTTCCAGCAGTTGGGTCATGATCTTGACTGGCTAAACATTATAAAAAAAGAAGTGTAGATGACTTATTTGTCAATAGTTATTAACTATATTCGCAAGTATAAATGCCAATAGCATATATACGTCCAATTATCTACTGTCCACTTGATTTTGACACACATCAAAGGACACAAAAAATTCACTTTATAGCACCAGACTAACAGGAGTAACCTATAAATATTTGGCATGTTTGGCATTTTAGCACGAATTGTGCCTCGTTTATTGTTCTCTTACATGCCAAATATTCAGGTGAACCTAGCAGCAAACACAGCGAAACGTGTTTCCACCTACTACCACACCTATATACAATTTCTAGTAATAAATAGTCTAGACCTTGTTAGGCTTGTTACGTAATTAATAAGCAATGAACCACTACAAAGAAAAGAAACAACAAGGCTCAGTTTTGTAGCCTGTCATTGTAATCCTGACAAACATTATAAATGCGCAAGTAAACTTATTCGTATGTAGTGAGACGCCCCAGAGTAGACAATCTATTGGTATGTATAACATACCTTAATGAGCGTTTCATCTGATATCGGTGTCGGACGCCGATTTAATAACCGACCTCCGATAGCCGATAAAACAGCCAGTGTGATATTCAATACTATAATCTATCCCTGCACCAAATCACAACCAGATTCTATTGCGATTTAATAGATGTACTCATAATTTTACTAGGTTTTACCCACGGCTCCACCCGACTAGATGTCGGTTATAGCGACCAAACATAGCCTTTGTCCTTTCTCAAGGTCTAATCTATCCCTATACCAGTTTCGTCAAAACCGGTTCAGTGGTTTAGGCATGAAAGACGTACACACACATACTTTCACATTTATAATAAGGATTATTGTCTATATCTGTATCAATTTGAGTATGATAGATTGAAGTACATCAAAACATCATCACAATCTTTCACATTTTAATTTTACTAGGTTAGTATCTATCGAGTGCTTTCCGCCATAATTCTCAGGCTAAACCTATATAATAATTTTATCCTTACAAATGCTCATCAAAATATCGCATCCAATAAAGAGTAAAATTCATGACCGACATGAAAGTATAAGTACAAGATCATAAAATCAACCCGACTTGGCATATATGTTCTGTAGTTTTATATGTTTTATGATATGACATAGTTTTATGTTTGTGCGCTGGTGTATTTTATAAGCGATTGGGTTTTATCGTTCAGGAATAAGAGTTTTTTTTTTTTTTTGAATAATTTGTGCACAATTTCATGAGATTCTAAAGTTGAAATCGGTTTACGAGAAATGGGAGTGTTTTATTTAGTTCGTTTGACTGAGCTTTTGCTTGGCGCTCTAAAGCTTGGACGGCTGGTCGTAAAGTGTAAAAGTGTAATAATAACAAAATTAGTTACAAAGATTCAGACTTGGCTATACATTAAGTATTGGCAGCGCGAGTATAACACCCCTGGTGATGCATATATCCATAGGCCACGGTAACCACTTTCCATCAGATGGGCCGTGTGCTTGTGTGCCACCGTAGTAGTTTAAAAAAAATAACATAATTTAATTTGCATGTTTTAATATTCATTGCATCTTAATAGGGATCCCAAGGAGGATTTTTTTACTTTTTTCTTAAGTACAAAATTTATGTAATATTAAACATCATAAAACCGAACCACCACCGACCAAACAAAAAAACAAAAAAAATTATCTAAAAGAAATCACATCAATTTCTTGACTATATCCGAAGAACAAGTCTCGCTGAGTATAGGCCCAAGGCGCAGTACAATGTTTACGGTTGAATTATAGTTTAGTAGTCTAAGCGTGCATAGTTACATACCTACCGTTTAGTAGTCTAAGCGTGCAGATTTACCAATGTACCAATTTTGCTATATAGAGATACCTTATAAACTTATACCATACGTCATATACTCATTTAATAACTGTACAGCATATAAAAACATAGCATGATATACGGCGCAATTAAAATTTTGTATAAGCAACCAAGTAATATTTCATAACTATTTCTAAATTGGACTGAAAATGTAGAAATTTTAAATTGATATTTTGCTATTAACAATTTTTAGTTACCAGCAGGAGATACTGCTACCTTCATGAGTTTAATCAAAGGTGGAAAGGTAATCAAATCATATTCATTAATAAAATACATCTTAATACCTATGGATAAAACATCAATAAATCAGAATCTTCTGCGACTTAAATAAGTATATGTGCATAACTTCTGAATGGCTGCACCAAATTGAAATTTTTATTTCTTGAAAACAAACAAAAGGAAACAAAAGACAACGTGATGGGAATTCCAACAATTAGTAACTAGAGTTATATAAATTATATTTTATACATAACAGTAATTCTTCAACTGCAATTTCTTGACACTAAACCTACCATCAAGGGATCTTTCTTTTTTGAGGTTAAAAATCCTAATACACTGGTAAAAAATAATATCGGTAAAACATGACAACATTTTATTATGGTCCAACGATCATCCCTGCGAGACCCATAATAAAAGAGGAGAACTATTCACATTGACAAGTTGCAGAACCGATTCAACTTCCTAATAGATATTTGGATAGAACCCCAAAAACTTACCAAAATGTCGGGCACCACTAAAAACGGTACCGCAAACCATCCATCATACGGTGATCCTCGAAACCGGTTAGATTAAATTTGATATAATACTGTAGATATGAAATAGAGAGGTCAAACGCTTTGGTCAAATCTGCTCTTGAAACTTATATCTAGACGTAATGTTTTATTTGACGCAACAGCGGGGAGGGACATAAAGTAAAGGATTGGGTCGGGCAATAGAACAGAGAAGCAAAGCTGAAATCATGCGTATTTCGTTATACTCTTTGCAAAACACGTATAAGCATGTATTAAATGCATTATTCTCTTTATTTCATGTTCTTTGTTATTTAATAACACAAAATCTTAGAGACCAGATAAATTTTAAGATTCTGATGTTATTTTCAATGCAGTTTATTTAAAATCGAATTTTTTGGCATCAGAATAGCTGATGATAGCTATTCAATCAACCTTCAAAAGATTAATTTTTAATTTTGGGTACAGTTTTAGAATACTGATGTTTTAATTAATTTTGTACAAATCTTATTCTAATTAAAATTTCCTCAGACTATTATCACTCCTTCAAGAAAACAAATTTAGAGTTTTCATCACCAAAGTAAAAAGTCTTGTCAACATTAAGCGAATCCGCATCAAGTGTTACCAACTTGCCACGATATTGAAAGCATCCCTTAAGAGCGTGTTAAGTATTACTTTAGAAGCTAAAGACCTTCAAACTTTTCAAGCACAAGATTTTTTACTGGTAACATTTTGTTTACTTTGATATCCAACATTATATTGGAAAAGTTAAGCTCCTATGGAATTTCATAGGGATGATGCTACAAAGGATTTTTTTGTTTCGGGGATTTTCGGAGTTTTCAGAGATTTTCCTAATATCAGGTTCAGGTTTGGGATCGCCGATTCTTTTGTTTAGGCGATTGATATTCTCAAGCATTGACTTTTGTTACTGCTATGGATTATAAGTTTTATCAAATATATACTAGCTGTGCTTGTGGTTTCGCCCGCGTGGAATTATGGTCCCGCTCTCGCTCCCGCAACCCAGAGGTAAAAAGTAGGCTAATTTAGGCGTAAATGTATGCTAATGATTTCCGGTTCCACGCAATGGATAGGGGATGAGCCTTTTACGGTCAAACGGGCACTTTTTATGGGATGTAAGTTTAATATCGAATGGAAAACAGGCCTATATTTAGGCGTCTTCTTCGAAACCCATGGAGACGGGGTATTCTACTCCACTGGGAACCAACACGGCATTTAGTAAGTGTAAGAAAAAAAGGAAAAAATAAAATACATAAAATTATTTCAATGATGATTGTAAAAGTATATATGGAGGTGCAATGAAAATTTTTAAATGGATTAATAAATATGATTATATCTGTAGATGCCAAATTATTTTATAATGCAAGTAATAAATTCATTGTTTCATTTCAGATTCATCCAAAATGGTTGGGAGGGCGCTGATTTTCCTCGTGTCAATATCTCTATTGTACATTGGTAAGTTTTTTCTATCTATTACTTTGGCATCGTTTAGTTTTTACGAAAAACTACTACTGATGTTAGCCGGGTCCATTAGAATTGTATAAATACTCACATTTTCTCGTGCGCTGCAGTCGGTAGCTTGGTGTTATAGTTGAGAGGGCCTGAATGCAAATCCTAGCGTTTGCAATAACCTGCTCCTAGAGATAGAACGTAGTACCTATTGTTTAAACGAACAATATGCTAATCTATCCAGTCACTAGCCCCACCGTCTCAATAGTATAAAGCACTAGCTGTTGCCCGCTAAGTGTTGAGGCAACAGTATTGAGCATTAAGTTCGCCTCTCTACCTAACTTTGTCCTCGACTATGTACTCGCTTCTGTTCTCGACTTTCTACTCACCTTTATATTCGAACTTCTACTTGCCTCTCTACTCGCCTCTATACTTTAATTTCATTTTGATTTAACAAACTGAATCTATACTCTTCTCTCTACTTGCTTCTCTACTCACCTATCTACTCGACTTTGTACTCTCCTCTATACTTGCGTATCAACTGGCCTCTCTACTTGCGTCTCTGCTTACCTATCTACTCGAATCTCTTTTCGCCTCTCTACTAGACTCTCGCCACTCGATTCTCGACTCGCTTCCCCACTTGCCTATCTACTCTCTTCTCTGCGCGAATTCAAAACAAACAAACTTTTATCCTCTTTCCCGATTTTTCTCCATAAAAAGCAGCTTATGTACGTTCTCTAGCTCTTATCCATCTATATATATATACCTATATATATAGACAAGTTTTCGATTCCTAACTCTATCACCCCCCTTTTCCCTTTTTTGCGAAAAAAGGTAGCCTGTGTCCGTTTCAAAGATCTAATAAATAATCTCTGTACCAAATTTCATCAGAATATCTTCAAAAATGACACTTTCATATTCCTCTCATCCCATAGCCCTATTCCACCCTATAACCCCCGTTTTCGCAATAAAAGTAGCTTATGTCCGTTCCCAAGTTCTAATCCATCGTTGTACCAAATTTCATCAGGATATCTTCACAAACTTCCCTACAAACAGTCATCCCCTATTTCCCCCAATTAAACCCCTCTTCTCGCGATAAAAGATAGCCAATGTCCATTCTAAAGCTCTAATCAATCACTTTACCAAATTTCATCAAGATCGGTTCAGTGGTTTAGGCCTGAAAGCGTAACATACAGACAGACAGACAGTTAGCCTTCCACCCGCGGCTTCGTTGGCCTAAATGTCCGATATCATGACTTTGGCTCATATATCTGGTTCCATTCAACTGATGACCAAGTCCTTTCCAAAAAAAAAGTTTTCACAACTGGTCAGTAACCCTTGAATTTTAGAATTCCAAAAAAAAAGTGTTTTAAGTATGGTTAATTTATATAACCAAGTCCACGTCACAATTATATAATTGTTTAGGCAATACATTCCTTGACGAATATAATCCTCAGGTAACCGTTTGAATAATTCAATTATTGCTTAATTTAGACAGTATCGTGGCAGTTAAATGCTCTTGAAATACCAACAACAGACGTAGTTATTTCTCTGATTCATGGAAACTTCTGAGTGCACTGTCTCGTTCGTGCAAAGTTTTGCCACCGTATTTACGCGCTTTTGTTTTGGCGAAGCAAGTTTGCAAAATTTAACAAACTGATGTACTTCTTTAAATTACCAGTCACTTCTACTTACGCCCTTGTATGATACGGTAATAGTGTATTAATAGGCACATTTTTCTATACATTATGTCATCGAGTTTATGGAGGCCTTCAAATCATGAGGTACTAAGTTCGAATCCTCGTCAATACCCAACTAACGATTGAACCTGCGTAATACAACGAATAATACGCATTTCTGAACTTAAGTACAGTCAACAATGGCTATAAGTGTTCACTTTTACATGTGAAGGTATCTGCAAACTTGTATACTTATTTCTGGCGGTGCGAAGGCTTAGGGCCAAGAAAGGCACCGCCCCGGGACCCGACGGCATTCCAGGCCGCGCGTGGGTCCTAGCTCTAGGGGAAGACGGCCTCGAACCCCGACTGAGAGGGTTCCTCAGCATATGCTTGGAGCGGGGCCAGTTTCCGAAGATGTGGAGGACGGGGAAACTGGTCCTCATCCGCAAGCAGGGACGCCCGGCGGACGAGCCGTCCGGGTACCGGCCCATAGTGCTGCTCGACGAGGTGGGCAAACTCTTCGAAAGAGTTTTTGATGAGATGAGATGAGATTGCCAAGCGCCTCGTCGAGCATCTCTCTAGAGTGGGGCCGGACCTGGCGAACACCCAGTTTGGGTTCCGCCGGTGGCGTTCCACTGTGGATGCCATCATGCGCGTTAGGACTCTGGCGGGGGATGCGGTTGCCCGGGGCGAGGTGATGTTGGCGGTGTCCTTGGACATCTCCAACGCCTTCAACACCTTGCCCTGGAGTTGCATCAGGGAGGCACTCGTGTACCACGACGTGCCTCTCTACCTCCGCCGCATAGTCGGGGCGTACCTGACGGAGAGAGCCGTCATCTACCCAAGTTCGACGGGAGCCGGTAGGCGTGAGATGTCGTGCGGTGTTCCGCAGGGGTCGGTCCTGGGGCCGCTCCTGTGGAACATCGGTTACGACTGGGTGCTTCGCGGTGACTTTGCGTACGGGGCCACCGTCACGTGTTACGCGGATGACACGCTAG
Organism: Eilema caniola; assembly: GCA_949126895.1. Taxonomy (NCBI): domain Eukaryota; kingdom Metazoa; phylum Arthropoda; class Insecta; order Lepidoptera; family Erebidae; genus Eilema; species Eilema caniola. The sequence goes on along the minus strand of OX421460.1, from coordinate 3,671,271 downwards.
TGACGGTGAGCGGGGCTACGCACCGCGAAGTGACCCTGAGGGCCACGACCGCGGTTGCTCAGGTCGTCGACAGGATCCGGCGGCTGGGTCTCGAGGTGGCTCTGCACAAGTCCGAGGCCATGTTCTTTCATGGCCCTCGGCGCAGGCCAGGCCCGGGAGCCAGCCTAACAGTGGGAGGCACTCCCATCGACATCAAGCCCCGGTTGAAATACCTGGGGCTCATGCTTGACGGTCGATGGGACTTCGGACAGCATTACCGAAGTCTGCGCCCCAATTTGGTGCTCACGGCGAATTGCCCAACTTGAAGGGCCCAGAGGCCTCCTGCAGGAGACTCTACGCGGGTGTCGTGCGGTCCATGGCCCTATACGGGTGCCCCGTGTGGGCGGACACCCTGGAGGCCAGATTCGTGCCTCTGCTCCGTACGGCGCAGAGCACGATGGCCTCCAGGGCCATCAGGGGATACCGCACGATATCCTTCGAAGCGGCGAGTCTCCTGGCCGGATCGCCACCGTGGATCTTGGAAGCGAGGGCCCTTTCGGCACTATATCAGTTTCGAAAGGAGGCGCGGGAGCGGGGATTCGATCCCGAGCCCGAGGATATTCGGGCCGAGAAATCCCGGCTCCACCAGGTCATGGTGGCCAAGTGGGAGCGACGACTTGGGCAACCACGCGCAGGGCACGCCGTCATTGCGGCGGTAAGGCCCATCATGGGGGAGTGGCTAGAGAGGCCACACGGTAGCCTCTCGTACCGTCAGACGCAGATTATCACCGGGCACGGTAGCTTCGGGCGGTATCTGCATCTGATGGGTATTGAGCCAACGCACGAGTGCCATCACTGCGACGCGAGCGTGGACTCGGGGCTGCACACGCTCACCGAGTGCCCGGCGTTTGAGACGCCGAGGCGGGAGCTTGTGGCGGCCCTGGGGGTGAGAGTGCTCACGCTCTCCACCCTGCTCGCGGCGATGGTCCGCTGCGCGGATGCGTGGGCGGCCAGCGCCTCCTTCTGCGAGCAGGTCATGCTCGCGAAGGAGACAGCAGAGCGGGCGCGGCGCGATGAGCGAGAGAGGCTCGCTGACATCGCAGCACGCGCCCGAAGGCGGCTCGGGCGTCGGAGAGCGCAAACTGACCTCCGCCCCCCATGAGCGTGGGCCTGAGGGTGTCGGGTGGAGCCGCCCGTCACCCTAGCAGAAGCAGGCCACGGCGGCGGCGCGCATCGTAAGACGATGCGCGCCTCCCTACACCGGGGTTGAGTCGGGGACCGCGTGGTCCCCCCCTTCCCGAGGAGGGCCAGACCGATAGGGATGGCCCTGGGTCAGCCGGGGTGCGAGGGATATGTCGCATGACAACCTCACCTTCGGCCTAGCACTACGACCCAGAGACGGCGTGCGGTTTAGTCGGTTCGAGTGCGACATAACCTACCCCTCCGGCTCCGGAGGGGTGGGTATCCGTGGGGATTTCCCGCACGTAAAAAAAAAATGTACTTATACTTATTTCAACTTTTAGACTATAAATCATCACACCCTACTTAAAAGTTGATGAGCAGTAAAACAAACTAACTAAATCAAAATTAAAAAGCGAAAACGTCTTTTCTAAGACAAAACTAGAAAAAGACACAGTAAAGACAAGTACCTCAGTGATAATGTTCTTCGACCATTAATTTAAATTTATGCAAGATTTATTCTTGTCTAATTTGCACGGGTAATTTATTCCATTAGCAAATAGCCGTAATGGGGAAGGATTAGACTTAAAAACGTGATGAGTACGTCGACCATTTTCAATTTTAAGTGTTCTGGTGATATGAAATATGTGGTGTAAGTATTATGATGGATGTCTACTACCCATATAACAACCTCACCTCCTAAAAACGACATGTCACTTTTATATGGCCAACAAATCCATACTAATATTATAAATGCGAAAGTAACTCTGTCTGTCTGTCTGTCTGTCTGTCTGTCTGTCTGTCTGTCTGTCTGTATGTTACGCTTTCACGCCTAAACCACTGAACCGATCTTGATGAAATTTGGTACAGAGGTATATTAGAGCTTGAGAACGGACATAGGCTACCTTTTATCACGAGAAAGGGGGTTTAAGGGGGGGAAATAGGGGATGAACGTTTTTATGAAAGTTTGTCATTTCTGAAGATATCTTAATGAAATTTGGTACAGAGGTAGATTAGAGCTTGGGAACGGACATAGGCTACCTTTTATCGCGAAAAGGGGGGTAGTAGGGGGGGGGACTAGGGCCTTGGGATGAAAGTTTGTCATTTTTGAAGATTTCCTGATGAAATTTGGTATAGAGATAGTTTAGAGCCTGGAAACGGATATAGGCTACCTTTTATCGCGAAAAGGGGGGTAGAAGGGGGGCGGGCTAAGACCTTGGTATGAAAGTTTGTTATTTTTGAAGATTTCTTGATGAAATTTGGTACAGAGATAGTTTAGAGCTTGGGAACGGACATAAGCTACCTTTTATCGCGAAAAGGGGGGAAGAAGGGGGGGGGGGATCAGGGCCTTGGGATAAAAGTTTATCGTTTTAGAAGATTTCCTGATGAAATTTGGTACAGTGATAGTTTAGAGCTTGGGAACGGATGTAGACTACCTTTTATAGCAAAAAGGGGGAGAGAGGAGGGAAATAGGGCCTTGGGATGAAAGTTTGTTATTTTTGAAGATTTTCTGATGAAAATTAGTACAGAGATAGTTTAGAGCTTGAGAACGGACATAAGCTACCTTTTATCGCAAAATGGGGTAGAAGGAGAGGGGGGGGGAATATGGCTATGGGATGAAAGTTTGTCTTTTTGAAGATATACTGATGAAATTTGGTACAGATATAGATTAAAGCTTAGAGCTTGGGAACGGACATAGGCTACGTTTTATCGCGAAAAGGGGGGTAGAAGGGGGGGGGACTAGGGCCTTGGGATGAAAGTTTGTCATTTTTGAAGATTTCCTGATGAAATTTGGTATAGAGATAGTTTAGAGCCTGGAAACGGATATAGGCTACCTTTTATCGCGAAAAGGGGGGTAGAAGGGGAGCGGGCTAAGACCTTGGTATGAAAGTTTGTAATTTTTGAAGATTTCTTGATGAAATTTGGTACAGAGATAGATTTAGAGCTCCAAAATGGACATAGGGGGAGTTGAAGGGGTGGAATAGGGCTAGGGTATGTAAGTTTGACCATTTTGAAGATATCTAGATGAAATTGTATAGAGATGGATTAGAGCTTGGAAATTGACATAGGCTACCCCTTATCGCAAAAAAAAGGGGGCTATGTGATTAAAGTTTCTAATTTTTCAATGGCACAAAAAGGGTGAATGAATATGGCATAAATAGAACAAAATAGAAATAAAATAGAAAAAAAATCCTTCAAGAACCAAGCGGTTCGGTGACTCTTTCCTTTGTCGCACCATTAAGACCTGGAATTCCTTGCCAGCTCAGGTGTTTCACTCTTCCTACAGTCCCGGGTCGTTTAAGCGGGGCGTGAAAAAGCATCTGATGAGGCCGTCAAGCTGAGTGCCACCATTGTTAACATGGCACGTGTATATAATGGTGGCCCTCTTTCCTGAGACTTTGCCTTCAGCTTACCATCAGGCGAGGCAGTCGAGTAGTGTCGACTACAGGGGCGAGTAGATATGCGACTAGAGAGCCAGTGGAGAGGCGAGTATAGATTCAAATAGAATGCAGTAAAGGGTTGAGTAGAGAGGCGAATAGGGAGGCGGGTGGAAAGATGAATGTAGTGGCGAGTAGAGATCGAATAGAGAGTTGAGTAGAGGTGCGAGTAGATAGGCGAGTGGGGAGAGTTAAGTAGAGAGGCGAAAAGAGAATGGAATGGATGGGCAAGTAGAGAGGCCAATGGAAAGGCGAGTATAGAGAAAAGTACAAAGTCGAGTAGAGAGCAGAACAGAGAAGTCAGTAGAGAGTCGAGTATAAATTCAAGTATTGAGGCGAGTCGAAAGTCGAGTAGAGAGTCGAATATAGAGGCGAGTAGAAAGTCGAGAACAGAGGTGAGTACATAGTCGGGGACAAAGTTGACTAGAGACGCGAATTTAAAGCTCAATAGCGTCGGATCAACACAAAGCGATAACCGACATCCACGCGGGCGGAGCCGCGGGCAACAGCTAGTAAATCAATAATTTTAAAAATATAAACTGCAACTGGAAAATAGCAGGTGCGTATTGTGAAGGAGTAATTAGTGCTTTTAATATACGAGACTGATTATATTGCACAGTGAACAAAGTACGTAAGCCTTTTTACAGTAAAATTCTCGAAATACGCGATAAATATGAATTAACTAATATCAATTTTGTCTTGTATATATAGTACTAGCTGTTGCCCGCGGCTCCGCCCGCGTGGATGTCGGTTATCGCTTAGTGTTGATCCTACGCTATTTGTCCTCGACTATGTACTCACCTCTGTTCTCGACTTTCTACTCGCCTCTATATTCGACTCTCCACTCGACTTACTACTCGCCTCTATACTTGAATATCTACTCGACTCTCTATTGACTTCTCTGTTCCCCTCACCACTCGACTTTGCACTCTTCTCTAAACTCGCCTTTCCATTGGCCTCTCTACTTACCCATCCATTCGATTCTCTTTTCACCTCTCTACTTGACTCTCCCCACTCGCTTATCTACTCGCACCTCTACTCAACTCTCTATTCGATCTCTACTCGCCACTACATTCATTTGTCCACTCGCCTCCCTATTCACCTCTCTACTCAACCCTTTACTGCATTCTTTTTGGCTCCCCCCCCCCCGCCCCTGTAGTCGACTCTACTCGACTTTCGATCTTTACACGCCTGTCCACTCGTCCCTATAACAATCTCTACTCGCCTCTCCACTCGCTTCTATATTTGGTTCGTTACTCGACTATGTCCGTTCCGAAGCTCTTATTCACCTTTGTACCAAACATGAGGACATCTTAAAATAAATTCTTACTATTTATGCCATATTCACCCCTTTTTTGTGCCAATGAAAAATTAGAAACTTTAATCCCATAGCCCTATTCCCCTTCTCCCCTCCCCCTTCTATCCCTTTTTTCGCGATAAGGGGTAGCCTATGTCCATTTCCAACCTCTAATCCATCTCTATACCAATTTCATCAAGAATTGTCAAACTTACATATCCTTACCCTATTCCACCCCTTCAACTCCCTTTTTCGCACTAAAAGGTAACCTATGTCCATTTTCGAGCTCTAATCCATCTCAGTACCAAATTTCACCATTTCATATTAACTACCCAGTCCTTATCGCTCCCCCACCCTTTTACCACATTATTCGCGATAAAAGGTAGCATATGTCCGTAACCAAGCTCTAATTAATCCCTGTACCAAATTTCATCAGGATATCTTCAAAACCGTCAAACTTTCAAACCTGATTACCCCCCCCCCCCCCATGCCTCCATTTTCGCGTCAATAGATATCCTATGTTCGTTTCCAAGCTTCAATCCATCTCTGTACCAAATATATCATCAGGATGTCTTCAAAACTGGCAAACTTTCAACCACTATAACTCCCCCCCATTATCCTCGTCTTTCGCGACAAAAGGTAGCCTATGTTCGTTCCCAAGTTTTAATTCATCAGGATATCTTCAAAAAAGACAAACTTTTATCCCATAGCCATATGAACCCCCCCCCCACCCTTCTAACCCCTTTTTGCGATAAAAGGTAGCCTATGTCCATTTCCAAGCTCTAAACTATCTCTGTATCAAATTTCATCAGGAAATATTAAAAAATGACAAACTTTCATGCCAAGGCCCTAGTCCCCCTTTCTACCCCCCTTTTCGCGATAAAAGGTAGCCTATGTCCGTTCCCAAGCTCTGAACTATCTCTGTACCAAATTTCATCAGGCAATCTTCAAAAATGACAGTCTTTCATCCCAAGGCCCTAGTCCCTCCCTTCTACCCCCCTTTTCGCGATAAAAGGTAGCCTATGTCCGTTCCCAGGCTCTAAACTATCTCTGTACCAAATTTCATCAGGAAATCTTCTAAAACGATAAACTTTTATGCCAAGGCCCTGGACCCCCCTTCTTCCCCCCTTTTCGCGATAAAAGGTAGCTTATGTCCGTTCCCAAGCTCTAAACTATCTCAGTACCAAATTTCATCAAGAAATCTTCAAAAATGACAAACTTTCAGCCTAAGGCCCTAGTCCCCCCCTTCTACCCCCCTTTTCGCGATAAAAGGTAACCTATGTCCGTTCCTAAGCTCTAATCTAACTCTGTACCAAATTTCATCAAGATATCTTCAGAAATGACAAACTTTCATAAAAACTTTCATCCCCTATTTCCCCCCCTTAAACCCCCTTTCTCGTGATAAAAGGTAGCCTATGTCCGTTCTCAAGCTCTAATATACCTCTGTACCAAATTTCATCAAGATCGGTTCAGTGGTTTAGGCGTGAAAGCGTAACATACAGACAGACAGACAGACAGACAGACAGACAGACAGACAGAGTTACTTTCGCATTTATAATATTAGTATGGATGTATAGTTATGTCAAGTTCCAAAGTATCAGCTATTTTTTTTAAGCATTTGAAGTGTAATTGCTAAGTATACTTAAGTTGCTATCGAAACTGTGAAACGTGATCATATTTACGTTAACCAAATATAAATTTCATGCAGATACTTTGAAGATGCTCAGGTTTGTTTAATTGGCTTTCGATGACGACAAGATAGCTAGTATTTACATAATCGAGAATGAATCGCAATGAGTTTTCTGGCCTATTTTTGTTTTGGTGGTGGTTCGAAGTTTTTTTTACAACTTCTGTGTCAATACTGCTGAAGCCAATACTCCCAGTTGTATCTGAGGTTTTCACTTTGGACCTCTCCCTCGCTTACTCCTCTTCCTTTAGATTTGGTTTATGTTACTTTTTTGGAGTGATTACCGATTATCCTTGAAATCGGAGGAGGAAAGCTCGTGTCAGTTGCTGTAGCTGTTATACATATTTATCGACTGCAGGCGTTGACTGTACACCACGCGAAATATGTAAAATTTCTGAAAAGTAATCTTCTACAAATAATTCAAAAAGTTTTTGTTTTTTTTTGCAAACAATGGACAGGTTACCGTATACATTTATTCATATAATAATTTACATAACAGCCCAGTGCGGGAATGACAGCGTTTCAATTTTGCAAGCCAGTCCAAAGTTTTAATTATACCTCCAAATTAATTTGGGATTAAGTTTGCAGCTCCCCGTTGTGTGTTGGAGCCTTTCATAAGGCTTCATTTTAAATGATTTTTCGTGTATGTGACGTGACGTCCCGAATATCACAGTGAGGATGGAGTCAAACTAGTATAATTGGTTCGTATTTACTATAGTGGTTTACAATGGCACATGTAGTTCATTTATGTTATGATACTAATATTTGTACCACAAGACTAAACGCGATTAAATTTTGGAAACTTACTTACTGCTACTACTGTTATTATAGGTACTACTACTATTATATAAAAACCATAAGTTTTCACCGCGATTGTTTAGAAATTTTATTATATGACCGTGAAATTATATTTATTGCTTTCCCATGTAAAATATCATAAACTGCGTTGAAGTTTTTCTTTTTTAGCAACCGAAATTATCGAAATTTCTAATATTTCTTCTAAACCCTCCAACTCAGCTGAATTGTTTGTGTTAGGATTGGCTTCACGTTGCTTGTTTAGTGACCAGGATTCGAACTCGGATCTTCTCGATCGTAAGGCCGACTCCTTAACCACTAAGCTACCGAAGTGACGCTTCGAGTTTTGGTATGTTTTTAAAATAAAAAGTAGTATTGTCAAACACATTATTACTACACAATGTCTTTGATATTTCCGGCCTCCTGAACTAGTATTAACTAAAGCACTTGAAACAGGCAGTCTAGCATGAAGGTTTAATGATAATAGAGAAAATCCATAAAGTGTGTAAAAACAGAACGAACTTCCACGACCGCGAACCGTCGTCGCCGCACCTTTCCTTTATTCGTCGCTTTAAGGGCTAAACATGGCGGTTCATACAAGCGGCAGATCATGGACTTATATAAATGTTTCGTTTTATGTATAAATATGTTAAACCTATGCCATTATGAGGATGTAAAGGGTCTTATCAACATCCGTAGGGCCCTGGCCAAACTTACCTACTAGTCGGTATACCTGTTAAACAATGAATGAGGCCCTTGCGCAGGCCTTTCTCTCAGGGTTGAGAGGTCAAACAGCAGTCACAGACTCAAAAGCCGTCATAAAAATAAAAAATATAAGCGAACTTTTTGCGCCAAAGAAAAGCTTTGGATGCATTTGGTAAAACCCGTACTACGTGCTCTCAAAATATGCAAATAACGTACAATAGAATCAAAAATAGTATTTTATTTTTATATGCAAATACTAGGTTTAAATGTAAATTTTCAGTTCAAACTTTTGTTCGTATATGTGCATAAAATCCTTTATATCGACGTGACGCAAGTATTTCATTTTATTTCTTTTCCCCCCATTCGATCAAAAAATTATTGAATGTCACTCTTTTACGTTCAATACCAAACTTTATGTCATATAAAACAATAGTAATATACAGCCGTAAACAATTATACACAGGGTACTTACAAGCAGTTATGCAAAATTCCCATACAAAATTTTTACATACATAGTAACAGCTGTAAATATAATATGTATTTTTTTTTGTAAGGGCCAGCGTATTCAAGTTTAATTTATTTTTGCTTTTCTATATAGTTATACAACAAACTCAACCATTATAATATTTAATACCAAAGGCCCTTAACAGGAAGACAATGTTGGAACAATATACGTTTTTCTTGTATTGTTTATTAAATTCATTAATTATATTTCACCCTTTTGTCATTCATTTCTAATTCTGAGAATGACAACGGTCGTGTTTAAATAGGTTCTATTGCTATGAGGTTTTTGCTCGAACTTTAGAGAGCGAAACTCTCATGGAACACGGGGTATCTTTCATGATGTTTAACATCCAAAGCTTTAAAATACAAACAATATTTTCACAACAACGTTGTTCAGTACAAACACAATTTAGATTTCAATTTGGGGCCATCCAGACAACAATTGGTCCTGATTTGTTGAGGGCAAGACAAATTGTCGACTTGGATTGCGAAAAACTGGTAAATATTACGTAGTATTTGTGTCTCGTATAGAAGACAGTTCGAAATATTGGCTAAATTAAATAAGACTTGCAGCGAAAAATTCTTATTCGTCGGAATAAAGTATGGAAGGTTCTGACTGTGATTCTACGGGAATTCTATGGGTTTGGTTTGTGGTTTTATGTTTGAGTAGTTATTTTTTGTGTTATTTATTACATTGAAGTTTTCAAAACAAATGCAAATCTCTGACCAAATAATAAATTATTATTAAAAATGTGAAATGTTTCACCAAAATGTTATTATTGCTGAAGTAGGTATGTGTACGCCTAAAAACCAGATTGATTAATACAGTCCTCTTAACCACTCGACCGCTCATCACACAATTTTGCGCAAACATTATCCAGGGTAGGTACAGAAAAAGTATATAACGTACCTTTTGTAAAAAAAACTGTCCCCATACTTTATATTACGAGCAAAACCGCAAACAATAACTACTCAAACATAAAACCACAAAGTCACAAACTACCAAATCAAAGGCTGCACCAAAATACTGCAATATGCCCGCTGATAATATTGTGGCTTTGGAAAAATATCTAGTGGCGGACTCATTAAAATTTGTACAGTCGGGTGCGTACACCAGTACCGTTGTAAACAAAGCTTGGCTTTGTATTTAGTAAAGAAAAAAAAATTTCGACGTCTCTCCTATCCGTCATTACGTCAGCTACAATTTGTTGAGCACAAATAACGGATGAGTTAACATTGCGTTTGCAAGGTTATGAATCGATTTTTTTAAGCCTGTAATTTCAGAGTGCACGGCACTAGTATTCTTCTTCTATATGTCGATGGCATTTCGACTCTCAAATTATGTTTTGGCAGTGTGCTGCTACCTGGAGGAGGTTCTCGGAGGCGTTCGTGAGTTCCTCTAGTGTACGTGGGTATAGGCATTTAGCACACGTTAACAAGAGGGCCTTAGTCTGTGGTGTAACTTCACATCGCAGATCACGTTAAGGCTACCGGGTGCCATATTAATATCTATGGCATTTCTTATAGGCAGTTACCCTACTGCACTAATGTCTGACAACCAGATGGTAATAGCACTAAAAGACAAAAAAAGGAAATTAGGAGAGGGAGTTTAAGAGAGGATTTCGATCTCCAAACCCTAAGATCTACAACTAATAAATCTATATAACCAACAAATAATTGAATGGAATAAATTTAAAACTCATCTCACTGTTTTACGTCTATTCCATTTAATTATTATCATTGTAAAACAATTACACAAAAACATTAATAATACGTGAAGCATATGTTGGGTCTGTTTTAAAATTAAGTGAAAGTGAATAAAATGTAAGCCTTCCAGTTTCAGAATTAATGTATGGTGAGCTCTTGACACATTGATTACAATGTAGGATTCGTAGGAGACTCGCACAATACATATTAGAATAAGTACAAAGTAACACATGCTCAAATTTATACCAAGTTACACAATACTAAGGGTTGTGAAACTAGGACAGATGACTGCTAAGATTTTAGTTGGCAATATAAGGACAAACCACCTTTGATTTTGCTTGAAACATACAGGCTTCTTATTAACCCTTGGAACAGATTCCCATGAGATGCGAGAATGGGAATCCCACGTAAGCAGCAGTTATTTAATATCTGAGATGCGTATTATTCAAATTATATTCTTAAGAACCAATAATCATAATTTACCTCAATAGGCTCACCCATCATTCACAGGTGGTTCTAAAAACACGTAATATCTAAATGATAAATGTTTGCCATTTTTCATGTCAATTTTTCGTGTATTTCTTGAGTCTTTTTGACGGTGACGTATTGGGCTATATATTTCTAACACCCTATGTACCGACCGTTAATCGAATATACAAGCTGTTCCCAAAGTTATTGGAATATTGGTTTTATTTATGAGCTAGTTGATGTTAAATAGGTTTTTTTTTTTTAAAAGAATAACACACGTTCGGTTCTCAAGTTAGGCTTGCAAAAGCCGGTACACCTATTGATTGATGGATAAGACTCTAGTGTAGACTTACCATAACTCGCTTCCACGACAAGGTAAACAAAAAAAAAAGCAGTAAGAGAGATCCGGACTCAAAGATGAGAGCCTTGAATGTAACTGGGACTAATAGTTCGTTGACATTCTAGGAATTGAAACGGATTAGGAAAATTCATACGATCGTTAATTCAACATAATGACTATTGACTGTGAGGCACTAACGTAGGATGATGATGGTCATTGATGTTACATTAGAGGCGTAGTACTTGAAAATTACATTATCATAGTGTTATTCCAGGTTTGCAACTTAGGTAGCAGAAAATCACACACCCCACCTGATAGCAATTACCACCATGAAGGAGTGTCATATCAAACTCGTTGTCCCCTCAAAAACTTTCTACTGACCTTCTAGAAGAACTATAAAGAACATATATATATATAAAGTATGAGCTCAGTTGATTCTCAAACTCAAAGCTGCCGCACAAACATAATAGACAAATTTCTGGGGCAGCTTTGAAGGAATCACCTCAAAAGGAATCTTCTAAATATAATACGAATTCACATAATTTCAAAATTACCACATATAACTTATCAAAGACCAATTTCGTATGACTTCAAAGGGATTTGTGAACATTGTATCGTCATTATGAACCAAACTGAGGTGGCGGATGACGCGAATACTTTATGGATGTGACAAATCTTAATGTCATTTGTTGAAGTTCGTTGAAGGGAGTGGTTATTTAATTGTATGGACTCCTTTGTCCCAGAGTTAGTAAGATTTGAAAAACGCCTTTGCTCAGTAGTGGGAATAGATACGCTAAATCAAAAAGTTGGTAATTAAATAGGTAAGTAGATAAATAAATTGGCTTACAGCTCCGCTACATCAACCAGTATACAATCATAATATTCATAACTAGCTGTTGCCCGCGGCTTCGCCCGCGTGGATGTCGCTTATCGCGTAGTGTCGTAAATTTTAGCGCAGAGTCGAGCATTGAGAGCTTGAAGGTGCTTTTCCACCAGAGGGGCGAGACGAGACGAGGCGAGAAGAGAATTGAAATCGCACTGACCCTTTTCCACTAAAAATTGCCATCGCGAGCTCGCGCGTGACCGCCGCGCCCCGTCGCCTGTATGCTTCATATATAAATGTATTTTAGACAGCTCACACATAATGCTCGATTTAACTTTGTTCTAGCGTCAATGCCGAAAACTTCGAACAATAATTAGGCTTCAATATTCTCGTCAATCGACACTGTTTCCACCAAAGATGCACCGGGAGAGGATTGAAAATTTGTTATACAAATTTCAATTCTCTCCTCGCCTCGCCTCGCCTAGCCACTCTGTTGGAAAATCACCTTGAAGGTGATTTATACTCTATATGGGAACCAATACGGTTCATTTTTGCACAAACAAATATTTCAATTCACGCCTCGCATATTCTCGTCAATCCACACTGTTTCCACCAAAGATAGGCTGGGAGAGAATTGAAAATTTGCCATACAAATTTCAATTCTCTCCTCGCATCGTCTCGTCTCGCCCCTCTGGTGGAAAATCACCTTAATAGATACTCTTCTCGCCTCTCTATTTGACTCTTTACTCGACTTTCTACTTGCCTCTATAATCATCCCTGTTTCACTCTCTACTCGTCTCTACTCAACTCTGTACTGGACTCTCTACTCGCCTCTCCACCTGCCTCCCATTCACTTCTCTAGTAGCCTTTCTACTCGACTCCCTACTACAAATTCAAATTCTTTATTTCGCAAAATTGTGCTACGTGATTACATCTTTTGCCGTCAAATTCCGCTTAAAACTAAATTTACCACCGCTTCTTAGGCGCTAGTAGAGCAACAAACTCCATTGCAGCATTTTGAAATGTCAAAATACGAAGATTGATTGCTTAAGACTAAATATGAACGAATGTACACGTTTATTTTGTCTAGCATCAAGAACATTAAGAAAACATTTAAAAAACTTGCCTATCCACTCGCCACTCTACTCGACTTTCTAACTTGCATTTCTATTCTACTCTCTGCTCCCATCTCTGCCCCTAACCTTGTTTCTTCCCAGTTGTCTCTCTTTTCTACTCCACTATACCTTTTGCCAAGCTCTTATGGGTCTATCTATTTCATCAGGATTTATTCATTGATGAATTTTCACTCAAAAGGAAGTTCGCAATTCGTTGAATGATAAACGGAATTTTGTAATTATTAAGGGTGTTGGATAGCGTATACTTTCAGAAGGATCCCATATCGAAGAAGTCCGGTATCTGATGCCGAGATCATATCCATTTATTTACCCGTCCATCTTCGTATCAGGGATGGTCGGTCTTGATACATTACGACTTAGGCTGGAGTTAGCGCACGTCATGTACTATTATTTGCATTTAAATTTTAAAGTGGACAACCCTTCGGGTCGTGAATGTATCCACTTCTATGTGCCGGACAGGTACACGCGTGGCGCTGGACGGCGACAGCATTAGCTCTGGACTTGTCCACCAGCTTGGCGTTTTTTGGTATAGAGTAGCCCTACTTACAGAGCTGTGCAATACCTGAATGCCTTTTTGAAAAATAATCCAGATGCGGACATATTCTATGTCTTTGGTATAACTGTGACAAAATATTTATGTAACTTATAGTATTTGTATGCCTAAAATGTAACGTACTAATAATTAATGAATAAATGAAATAACCTGAGAGAAAACTTCAAAATTACAGGAAAAAGCGCCTACTTTGTTTGTGGTAGCAATCATGTTGTTTCGTTTTCAAAAAATGAATGTCTAGGCGCTTTCTATTAAAATTACAGTTTTGTAACAATTGATAAAATACAACTTAATAATAACACTTTACAGCGCGTGCATATTAATCAATTTACATTGAGTAAATTAGTGCAATTACATTTATCAGCCTTAAGTACGTTTTCTCAGTGGCTCTGGTAGGGAGAATGTTCCCCAGTAAAACCATTACAGTGGCAAAGTGTGTGAACGCGGTTGCTACGCAGGAGGCGCGGGTTCAATCCCCGCTCAGTGCAAATATTTGTATGCATGAATATGGGTATTTGCATTGGTCTGATCATGCCTCGGAGAGCACGTTAAGACGTCGTCGGTCCCGGTTGTCATACAGACATCTATGGCAGTCGTTACGGGTAGTTGAGGCCCTCAAAAATCCAACAACTGGTCTAGCCACAATGCTTCTATATCACCTTTGGGTTGTGGAGGTCAGGTGGTAGTCGCTTCACAGAAAATATCGTAGTTTTGCCAAATCCGCAGTTAGACTGGTAAAAAGCTGACCCTAGACTCCAATTGTAAAGCTTCGGATGCGACTGGGATTGACGCTAGGATGAAGAAGATTGGCAAAGGGTGAAAATTTTCTAAATGGAAGTCGGTGGAAGAATGTTCTTACCTCGATGTAGTTTATCGAATTAAAACGTCTCTACCATCTATGCAAAGGGAAGCCGGTAGGAATTGAGTTATAGGGACCCATCGCCACTACCACAAAATATGAATTCATGTATCAGGATTTCTCAGAATTCTACTACTATGGGAACTAAATAGGCGAAGAACCGTTATATGTTAAGGCCATAATTTGCGAAACGGATTTTTATATTTTTTTTTTGGTTGGAAAGGAAAGGGCGGTGCCTGGCAAAGGGAGTCAGAATCAGATGGCGGGATTCAGAGAGTAAGAATCTAGAAATCTAGGGAAATCCTCAAAATGTAGGCAAAGATGCTGTTTCTATTGCTTTTACATAATTTGAGTATTTGCCTCTAAAATCATGATGATAAACTGATAGTAAAAACAAATAACAAACTAAGCAAATGATCAACGATGAATCGGTTAGATACTTACACAGTATAAAGGTAAAATAAATAAAATTATAATAATAAAGTTAAACCGAATTCAAGAAACACTGAGAAGTCGGTGCCAACATTGTTTAATGTGCCTGAAGTACTATGATGTAATTAATTTATATATGGTTTCTCGGGCTATGCACCGACTTCTACCAGAACAGCTGTAATACCAGTTACTTTTGTTCAGTGCCTCTTCTTTGTTCCCTTAGTCCTTAATCGGTTTAACTCGTTAACATTTTATTTATTGGCTATAAAGGTTAGCCCATGTCCTTTCTTAAACTCTAATCAAATTTCATCAACATCGGTTCAGTTCAGCGTATAAAGCGTGAAAGGCAACGGACAGATAGACAGGGTTCCTTTTACATTTATAATGTTAGCACAGTCTAACAACTTTCATACAGAGTTTCAGACTCGCTATGTTATGATATTAGTATGAATTACGCAGGATGTTAAGGGTCGACCGCCTCTGTGGCTTAGCGATACTGAACGCGGCTGCAACGCAGGATGTGCGTGTTCGATTCCCGCTCAGTGCAAATATTTGTATGCATGAATATGGATATTTGTATTGGTCTGGTCGTGCCTCGGAAATCACGTTAAGCCGTCGGTCTCAGTTGCCATACGAACAGCTATTGTATGGCAGTCGTTACGGGTAGTTGAAGCCCTCAAAAGTCCAACAACTGGTCCAGATGCAATGCTTCGATATCGCCTGTGTGGGTTGTGGAGGTCAGATGGTAGTCGACTCACGGGAAATTTCAAAGGTTCAGCCAAATTCGCAGTTAGACTGGTAAAAGCGGATCCTCGCCTTGAAGGTAAAAAGCTTCGGATGCGACTGCGATTAATGCTTGCTAGGATGAAGAAGAAGACTCAGGATATTAAATGAAATGAAAATGAAAATGAAAAAATTCGAAACATTTTTTAGGAATCGAAATGATAGCTCTTATATATTCTATTGTGCACGAAACTATATCTTGTTCAAAACTGCGAGATCGCCATCTAGTTGTATTGATGTAATTGATGTAATTGATGTAACTAAATTATAGAATTAAAAAATGTATTTTCTTATATACCTCTGTTGTGAACGAAACCATACCTTGTTTAAAAATGCGTGATCGCCATCTAGTTGTATTTTTGTAACTAAATAATAAAATCTCAAATTTTAATTTATTGATTAAATACGAATCTGTATACACAATTGTGTATGTAAAAATAAAGTCTATTTATTTACATAGTTGCTTATATATGATAAGCTATAAAAAATATACCACAAAAATAATCTCACGTAAAAAAGCAACATTATTGCTCACATCTCTGGTTCTACTCAACCGATTGTGATCAAACAAACGTAAGATTTTAAGTTGGAGCAAGCCCTTTCTAACAAAAAAAACCGCATCGAAATCCGTTCAGTAGTTTCTGCGTCCATCGCGAACAAACAGACAAACAGACAAACAGACAAACAGACAAGATTTCCAAAAAAAATATTTTCGTGTTCAGTATCGTTAATATAACATACTCCAAGTATTTTTTTTTAAATATCTCCAATGTACAGACACGACTACTTTACAATTATATAATAGTATAGATATAAAGTCTACAGAAATGTATCTCTCAATTTGAAACATTACTTTGACACACTACAGTAGTAGCGTAGCATTACACAGAAATGCAAAAACATACGGAAACCATTTGAAGTTAGTAAATCTGTTTTTTTTTATCACGAGAACTTGTTTTTATAGCACATCGTAAAAGAATTTCTCTGTAACTCCGTGAGTAGGAATGAAAAGTGCAGTCGCAGTCGCCAAAGATTGAGTAGGTAGATGCGATTTTTGTTTTATGATTTTATAGCAAAATAGTAAAATGTAACTACGGTTATAAGTGTGAAATATTTTCAGTTCACATGATGTGCAACTCATTTGAAGCGCTTGTGAAGTTATGGCCAGGTGTGTTTACTGGTTGGTATGTGATAAGTGGGTTAAGCTAACTTGGCACGTTGCCATTTCGATGGACGACCGCTAAGTGTTCTTTCATCTGACCGCTACCGTGCTTCAAGTTCAAAGTTGGCTCCGGCTGTCAATAGGTAGGTTTAAAAGGGCCTTATGGGCGACCTGAACAACTCTGTCAGGGGGTTGGCCAACTATTCATGGCTGGGCGGTCATTGCTATCAACATTGCTGAATAACAAACCGCTTCCTATCTTATCTGGGGCTAAGGCAAGGACGATAATAATGACGACGAATAGATGTTTTTTTTTTTCACTTTTTGATGGCGCTGCAATCGCCTTATAGACTGCTGATTTTTTGCCATTATTCCCGCTAGAATAAGCAGTATACACTATTTGAATTTGTCATAAATACTCAAAATTCTGATGATACAGCATCATTAAAACATATAATCAACGGAAACCTCTTTAACATTCCAAGAGTAATTTATTTCCAATTGAAAATATAGTTTTCAACATCACATTCATTAAAATCATCTTCATTCAAGTCCCATCATCTCTAATTTACCGCCTCAATGCCTCATAGAGAATCTGTCATGCAGGCACAAAACATTCCGTCTAGAACTCTGTGCCCCAATGACGTCACTTCATGCATTTTAATGAATGCAGAACATGGTCCGTATGCAAAAGTCTGAATACGTTGCCCTACTGTTTTGTATGGAGCAAATTTTTTGTTCCGACTGTTTTTGGCTCGACATACTATTTGCTCTGAAAACTGATTCACATGGCATTGTGGATAATGAAGTGGAAATAGTTGTTTTAATTTTCATACATGGCTGGCATTTTTTATTTTTGGCAGCTAACATCTTGCCGGCTTGTATGTAAAAAGACTAGGTGTACCAAAAAAAAGAATGGTATTGCAAATGGTATTGTTTAAAGTTTACGCAAATATCACTCATTGAACTAAAACCATTTTCGACTGATTGTATCGCGGTACACTTGGTATTATTTACAATTAGCCCGACGTTTCGGTTATTTTTCAGCAGCCTGGTTGACTAAAGGCGGTAGTTGTCATATTGTTTGAAGTGTAAGTTATATCATAATATATAATGAAATATACTGTGATAGAATCCGTTATAAAAATGATTTTAATTCAATGGAATTGCAAATGACCAGAATCTGACTATTAAGTTTTTGTAGCATCTGTATGACACAGAAGGAATTTTTGTTATGTCTATACAGATAAATGTTTGAATATCAATCCAAATTCATTTCCAGCTCATCCAGGATCCACGATATAATTATTGGACTTCGCGGTATGTCTTAACATAAACGTGCACACAGTTGAGCCAATTAATAGAATCCTCTATTTTTTACCCGGAACAACACGTGCACGAGTGGGATATTATCGTCATACGCCACGAGCAGTTCCCTCTGGGATCAAACAGTTCAGCACCTGTTTTAATTAATTAATTAACGCACGACCGAAGACGTTGTTCGATAGAGAGAATGCTATACAAAACTGAAGAGAACCGTTCTTAGCTGAAGAGCAAAGCATACAGTAAATTACCCTATATTTACACAGCAATCCCTGATATCCTTCGTCAAGAAGCATTTTTCTTGGCAATTTACTCTGCGTGCTAGTTTGGTGTGTAAATCTGTATACTGTTCAAGAAGTTATTTGGTAGCTAGCGATAAGACTACCATTTGTGACACAAAAAATGTAAAGTATAAATTTATCTTCGTACATTTCGTTTGAGATGTGCGCCTAGAGAGGCTAAGACCATTTTCTAGGTAAAATAAACCTCTTATATTAGATAAAGGGTTTCTTTGTGCCTAGGATTTATAAACTAAGAGTTCTTACTATTATATGGTCTATAATCTATTTAACACACGGCTCCATAAAAAGATACCATATCCAGACGCAAGACAAAGTCATCTATCCAATATGCAGTTAATCTCCTTGTGTAAGAAAGATACATAAAGATGGTGAAAAAGATACACAAAAGATACTGAATAGATTCATTTCTTTCAATAATGAATAAAGGCTGTGCGTCGTATCTATTTCATCAGCATTGATAACATATCATGTTTATGTGCCAGACCCTTAAGATGAAAAAAAAATGGTCTAAGTAGAAGGAATTAACATTTCTTTGTAACAAGAAAACACACTGCACTTTCCTTGCATACTGAAATATAGGACGACACCCTTGAGGTACATTAAACTATTACTGCATTCTCAGAAGTGTTGACATTTAAAAGGTTTTTAAGCATTTAAATAGGAAATATTGCTCTTTTTACACTGGATTTACATCTGGTTGATAGGATCAACAGTTAAGTTGCTGGTTTTAATATACAATTTTTTCGACTATGGCACGTATGTCTGGTTTACCCTATATAAACGTTATTGTTTACTTATACGACAGTAGGTAATAAAAAAGAAAAAAAGAGAACATTTACTTTCGAGTATAAAATTTCTAGTCTCGTGATATAGTTGTAATAGCGATTATAATATGTATGCTACCAATCTAAGTATACGGTGTATAATCTGCCTTCACCAAATATATGACGTTTCAAGTCGAATGCACTTTATCAGTTAACTCAACTGTGATTTAACTAACTGCATACATGGGCTGAGCCCAGTTTGCTTCCTAAATTGTTTCTGCCTGAACTGTTATCGGTTATAGTAACCGAAATTACTAGTATTCCATCGACGCTTTTGTTTAGGTATTCTTTTTTCAATCAGCTTTCATCATCAAATTGGCCTTTACTTTAATTTTGCAGTGTTTCATAAACTTGAAAAAGTGTGATAATCGTGAAGTCATAATCCGGTTCTGTTTTCATATTTCTATTCTTTATATCCTAACATTTATAAGATTCGTAACAATCATAAGATTCACTTCTTGAATTACAGCTCTTGAAACCACGTTAACAAGGTGCGCAATATTTACAATCATTCAGAGGTAATTTTTTGTAGAAATGGTTTCAGTAACTTAGTTTCAAAGACATTTCTTTAAATCGGATTACGCTTTCCTTGTTAGGAGTTGTCAGGCGTACCTAATGAAGACCTCAGAGATAAGCTGCGAGGAGAGTATTGGAAAATATTTGTCGTATTTGTTTTGTTATTTGGCGAACTGATAACTTTGAGAGAGGAATTTCGTTTCTTGCAAAATGGGACTGTGTTGAATCTGCTTTAGGTAATATTATATTAGAGTTTATAATTTAAGAAAAAGGCACATTAGTAGTTAGAGTGATCAGTCAACTGATATCTACTCCATGAGCATTTGGTACGAGTTGTAATGGATGATATTTCTACTGTAAGGGACGAAAACGAGTAAAACGGTAAAAATGAAAAATATGAAAATAAACTCAACCCTTATGAGTTTAATCGAGTAAAATAAGAAACAATAAACATAAAAAAACTATTATGAATAAATAATATAAGTCAAATAATCTAAACCACTTATTATATACTTATTGTTATCATAACGTCGGTGGAGGATAAACCCTTGTCTTCCTTCCATGTTCTGTGAAAACAATATATATAACTAATAGACGTTCTTTCCGAAGCACGCCACATAATCTATATAACTGTATAACTACACTAATTAATAGCAGACGTCTCGGTAAACACCAGGGTGGTTGCTTTTACGTCATGAGCAGAAATAAAAAAGAAACGCCAAATAATCTACCTAACTACGAAAACCCTAGGCTCATAAGTCTCTAAAGCTTTCTCAATCCCACTATCTATATTCAACAGTATTTTTTTTTGTTTACAGATGCGTTGGTTGTCCCCAGTACACATGACTTCGCCAATGTTGACAAAGCTGTTGGAGAATATTCTTTCAAGTAAGTCACATATTTAACCTTAATCATATGATCTTACGTTTCATTTTATTCTGAATTTTAACACGATTTTACTCTAGTCTTTTCATTTTCTTTATAACAACCTTTCAATGGAATTTCAACTTTAGATTTGGTTTTTCACGGTTTTATTTCGTTTATCACGGTATAAGGTATGCTGAGCATTTCTGCAGTTCCGTGGAAATTTAATATTGGATTTTAAGGCTTATTTAGTTTGGTTTATTTTCTGTTAGCACACCGACGGAGTTTTAGTATTATAATAGGAATGTGAAGTGAAATAAAAAGTAATAGGATACCGTGTGAATGATTTTGTAAAAAATTGAAAGACATGACGAATCTTGAGCAAATTATAGTTTCAAATTATTTCTATGCTGATTGGAGTTTTTATGCTATAAAAAAAATAAAAATAAAAATGTTTATTTTTCAATCAGTTCAGTTACATTACATTACGTAGAGTACAAAATTATTAGCTGCCTGATATACATCATTATGCTTGAGATATGTCATGTCAGTTGTAGAACGCTATTAAAATGTGACTAAAGTGAAACTATTTTGTAGATAGATGTATAAAGTATTCTTGCGCGATAAACTAGAATGAAACCAAAATAGAAATCTGAAAACAAAATAGTCTAAATAATCTTGCATAATCTTGTGCTCTTAGGGTTTGGGAAGCAAACACATCAATTATTCTTTTAGAAGACTAGATAAAGCAAGCAAAAACTAAAACCGACGGTTTGGCCGCAACCTGTAGGCCTACCGTGAGTTTTTAAACGTGAGTCGTATACGTACACGAGAGTCGTAAGGGAACCACGTGATTACGTTTACGGTAGGTGGGCTGTCATGTGCTTCGTATACCGTAGTGACTCTCGTGTCAACGGAACTAGCTACGGTTTACGTATAATTTCTTAGAATACTTGACAGTTTGGTGCTTGCTTGATGAAGTATCGTTACCGTAATATGGCGGCTTTCTTATGATCAGCTGTTGGGCGTATGAAAGTAAAGATTTTTTTGGTATTTTAAATTATTAATCCATGTTTTGTTTCAAGTAATTAGGTATTGTTGATGTACCACTGGATGGACATATTGTAAATGATGATATGGCTTGACAGTATTCACTTACTGTGATTATAATTTGTGTTTACGGTCAGATGAAGAATTGCCCTATTCCTTATTAGCCTTCTTACCCACGGGAAGACATAGGATATCTAAATTCTACATCACCGAAAACCAACACGTCAAATACGATGTTATCTCCAAGAGGCAACTGCGCCGAAACCTCGTCCACTATTCATCAGATGTATGAAAGGAAAATATGGAACTTGGTGACTAATTTAGCAAAGAAAGAGGCAAAATGTTATTTAAATGGAATTGCTGGAAATAAAACAAATAAAACAAAGGAAAATGGACATTATTTATTGTTATTTATATTATTGTACACTCAAGTGATCATAAAGAACTCGCTATGAAATTATATTAGAATAATGCAGACGTTGTTCATCAGTATCGACTTTTATTCATATTATGGATTCTCCTTTCATTAATTACTCCAACTGTAAATAGAGTTTATAATATTATTTACATTATGAAGTTTAGGGTTGGATTCAATGAAATGGGATTGGAACGAGTTTTGAGACCACTTGTTCACTTTAAATTTGGGTATATCCCCACAAATTGACTGGATATGAGCCCCATCAAGATCTTCGGGCCCAGGTTCTGGTACAGGCTTTCCCTTCGGGACCAAGAAGTCCGACGGCAGTCACTGACAAAAACCTAAACAACTGAATGGGGAGCATAATAGAAGACCACGGGTTTCATTATGAGAGCTTGGATGCGTCTGTCATGGGATTGTCACTCTGATGAGGATCGCTTAAAGCTAGGAGTAGATATTATTTTAAATACCTATTAATAGATTTTAGCCAGTCTTCGCTTAAATAATACAAAATTAACTTTTAACAGGTTTATTTAGTACATATAACCGCGTGGTTCCCGACAAAGTAGAATTAGGGCCACCCCTTCTCTGCCCATGTGGTTTCGTACAAGGTGATTAAGGGATAGGGCTAATCAAATTTAATATCAGACAGATATGTACAGCCCAGACTCAGCCTCAAATGCATGGCTCGAGTCGACAATAGTGCCCGGAATACAGCAATAGGCTTACCGCATATTACATGGGACCGAATACAGATTGGTGAAATGTGGGTGTTAATTCGCCTCTGCCTAACCCTCCAGGGATAAAGGCGTGATTATATGTATGTATGTATGTATTTAGCATACACTTTCCAGGTCCTTCAGCATATCAAATTTCTAAAATTTTAGACCTATTTATTTATGTTGACATGCCAAACAAATGTCACTCCAACATTACATTCGTAAATCTACCAAAATAGGTTGTATAGCTATGGCACAAAAACAAACTGATTCAATCATCATCATGCTAACATATGTGCTAGCGTTATTCCCGGTCGCATCCAACCGAAGCTTACTTCGAGTCCGGAGTCAACATTTTCAACTTTAGCTGCGCAGCATGTTTGGCTCAACTTCGATATTATCCGTGATACATCTCTCCACTACCCATTAGCGATATCGAAGTATTAAGTTAGTCCAGTTGTTGGATTTTTTAGGGCTAGAACTACCCGTAGCGAACGGGCTGAGATTCAGCATAGCGCCGCAGCAGCAGCTGCCGAGCGCCAGTTCCCCTCTACTGTGTACAAAGGTGTAGCAGCGCCACCCTTAATCGTCATGACTTTCTTGACCACGTTCTTGACCATTCTTAACGGACTGTATCACTATTTTCATTTTACTACGAAACAGCTGTTCGGCCTCCTTTCAAATATGTGTAGTGATAGTCACACGAGAGCCTGTCACTGTCATAGCATTCCATTGGTCAAGACATAATTACCATAAACCAAAACAGTCTTACGGTAGCGGATCACTCAAAATTCAAAATTTCAAATCTTCAAATGTGTACGTTAAGGTACGGTGACAGGCCATATGAGAGCCCGTCGTAATATTCTATTGGCCGAGCCATAACTACCACAAACTAAAACACTCTTACGGTAACGGATCACTCAAAATGCAAAATTTCAAATAAATGAGGTTTTATTTATTCTAAGATTAATTACTTTTTTCAATATTAACTAAAACTAACGTAATACACTATTTACAAGTAAAATTATATGATAAGTTCCGGTTACATCGAAAGCTCGTTTGGAGCCTTTTCGCTTATCTTGGCATGCGTGATTAAAAACAAGTTTATCAAAATAAAATGTACATAATAAAATATTAGTAACTATAATTATAAAAATCACGTAACGAATGCCATAGATCGACATGCGTACTCTCCAAGGCATGGAAATAGCTATGCGTAGCAGTCGAATTTGTTACCGCTACGCTACAGAGGCTGTCAATCATCAAAACAATCTCAATATTTCAACTATTTAACTATCACGGATGAGATATAGCATAGCGCCGCAGCAGCAGCTGCTGAGCGCCGGTTCCTCCACCTCTACTGTGTAGGTACAAAAGTGTAGCAGCTCCACCCTCAATCGTCATGACTTTCTTGACGGACTATATTATTATTTTCATTTTGCTACGAAACAGCTGTTCGGCCTCCTTTCAAATATGTATAGTGACAGCCACACGAGAGCCCGTCACCGTCATAGCATTCTATTGGTCAAGACATGATTACCATAA
This sequence comes from Eilema caniola, assembly GCA_949126895.1. Lineage (NCBI taxonomy): Eukaryota > Metazoa > Arthropoda > Insecta > Lepidoptera > Erebidae > Eilema > Eilema caniola. Next base: position 3,646,863 of record OX421460.1, on the reverse strand, counting down.
ATCAAAACAGTCTCACGGTAGCGGATCACTTAAAATTCAAATTTTCAAATCTTTGTGTACGGTGAGATACGGTGACAGCCATACGAGAGCCGTCGTGGCATTCTATTGGCCGAGGCATAACTACCACAAACTAAAACACTCTTACGGTAACAGATCACTCAAAATGCAAAATTTCAAATAAATGAGGTTTTATTTATTCAATGATTAATCACTTTTTAATATATTAAATAAAACTAACGTAATGCACTATTTACAAGTAAAAGTATATGATTAGTTTCAGTTACATCCAAAGCTTGTTTGGAGCATCTTGGCATGCGGGGTTAAATAGCAAATTATCAAAATAAAATTAACAAAATAAAATGTTAGTAGGTAACATAGTTATAAAATTCGCTGTAAAATAGCTAGTCATATTAGAATAATGCAGAAGTTGTTCATCAGTATTGGCATCAATTATGTTTTCAATTTTTATTCATGCGGCCTTTCTTTTAATGGCTCCAACTGTAAGGAATAATAGGATTCATATTAATATTATTAAATTTAGGCTTGTACCTACTCTAAAAAGTTGAAATCAATAATATCATGACAAATCATGTTTTGTTACATGGGTTTAGTAGTAGTTTGGTAATACTTATTAGAAAGAAGTCTGAGAACAAACTAAACCTAAACAAATTAACAGGGGGCTGAAGAGCCGACCCCGGGCTCCAAACGTCATTTATATAATAAGTTATACGTGATATAGATATTCTTTTACATACCTGTTAATAAATCTTAAACAGTCTTCGCTTAAATCATGCAAGATTGACTGATAAAAGATTTTTTTAGTAAAGTTATTAGGAATAGCATTCATTTTCAAAATTCTACGACATCTTAACGAACATCAAAATCCACCTTTATATTGGCTGAAGTGACATCTCATGTCAAAAGTTAAAAAAATAAACATCACTTCAACATCCATTAACATCCGTCTACGTGCGAGGGATATGTCGCAAGACAACCTCACCTTCGGCCTAGCACCACGACCCACAGACGGCGTGCGGTTTAGTCGGTTCGAGTCCGACATAACCCACCCCTCCGGCTCCGGAGGGGCGGGTATCCGTGGGGATTTCCCGCACGTAAAAAAAAAAAAAAAAAAAAAACATCCGTCTACATTCGTAAACCTAGTAAAATAGGTTGTATAGCAATATCACTAAATATACCAATTCTGAATTCAACGAACGGATCCTATTAGCTGTCCGTCTGTCCCTTTGTCTAGCTAGCCAGCTGAATTTTTTACAGATGATGTGTTTCGGTTGCCACTAAAGAATATTTAAAGGGATAACGAATGTGATAGGTTTCCGTTTTTTTAGCTCGATATTAATACCAGCAACAGATAAACCCTTGACTTGAAATATTCACTGAATATTTAATAGTAGGTACATTGACTATAAAAATAAATAATTAAATTAAAATAAAATCTCTCTCACACACGACAGAATATTTAAAGGGATAACGAATGTGATAGGTTTCCGTTTTTTTAGCTCGATATTAATACCAGCAACAGATAAACCCTTGACTTGAAATATTCACTGAATATTTAATAGTAGGTACATTGACTATAAAAATAAATAATTAAATTAAAATAAAATCTCTGTCACACACGACAGAAACATTACAGAAAGTTAGTGTTCGGTTTATTGAAAAAAGCAGCGCAATCGGACTTGGATAGGTAGGTAGTGGAACGCGGGCCTGGTGGTGACGGTCGGAGCCACCTGTCACCCTAGCAGAAGCAGGCCACGGCGGCGTCCCCATACAGGGGACGAGTTGGAGACGCCGTAGTCCCCATGCCCGAGGAGGCCCTGGGTCGTCTAGCAACCCCACCTTCAACTTTGTAATACGACCCTCAGACGGCGTGCGATGTAAAGACACAAAGTTAATTAAGCTTGTTAGCTGTTAATTATTCACTTAAAAGTAAATAATTACTGAAATATAAATAAATCAAGGCGGGCTCAATAATGGTACGGAATTCTTTGAGCGCGAGTCCGGCTCGCACTTGGCCGGTTTTTTACACCATTTAGGTGACTGACAAGCACACAACCCACTTGTTGGAAAGTGATATGTAATTTATGCACCGCCTTTTTGATAATGTATCGTATGAATTGTACAAGTTTTACTGTAGATACTGTTTCAATATGGGTTCGTTAGATACTAAAATATTTTTTAATATTATTTAATCATAAAAGAAGACTCATTTTTCTACGAAACAGCTGTCCGGCCTCCTTTCAAATATGTGCAGTGGTGAGTTTTGTCTGTTCCGTGGTGGTGACAGCCACACGAGAGCACGTAATGGTATTCTATTGGTTAATCCATAATTATCATAAACCAAAACGTTCTTACGGTAACGTATCACTCAAAATTGAAAATTTCAAATCTTCAAATATGTGCTGTGACAGCCACACGAGACCCCGTCATGGCATTCTATTGGTCGAGGCATAACAACCATAAACCAAAACACTCTTACCGTAACATATCACCTCGACCTTTGTCTACATTCGTATACTCAGCCAAACAGGTTGTATAGCAATATCACGAAATATACCAATTCAATGAAAGGAATTATTAAAACTCCGATACCAAACACGACACTAATATTACAGAAAGTTAGTATTAGGTTTAGGTTTAGTAGTATAGATATACCTGTATAGATTTTAACATTGCCTTCGTTTAAATAATGCAAGATTGACTGAAGGTTTAAGTATTTTCCAAATTCTTTGCTATCTCACCGAGCATCAAAAATGACCAGACCTTTTTATCTGTTGGAGTGTCATCTTATGATACTTGGATGGATGATATCCATCCCGTTTGACCTTTATTTTATCCCGGGTATAGGTTCCTGTGGTTCGCAGTCACGGGATTAATATTTCTATATATGTACCTATATATATTTGCATTAAGCAGGCTCACCGAAACTTCAAGGAACTGGTTGGTACAGGAGCAGTATGTCACGCGGGCAAAGCCACTGGCCACGAATAGCTAAAGAATAAAATATCCGGGTCACTAACTAGTGACCCGTATATGTTTAAGGAACTCCTTAAATATATAATTCTTCTGATACAAAACTATCATATATATTAGTAGTCTATACGTCCGGCCTTCTTAGTGCGTTTAGTTACCTAAACTATACGCCAATAGTTCTGTGAGCACTAATTTGATTTCACTCCAATTTTTATTTTTTTCCTTTAAATAATTCAATAATTTCGTTACAAATTAATCAAACTAGGTATAATTTGTATGTACCCTTTGAAATATTTCATAGTGTAAAAATTAATACAAGAACTTACCTTTTTTTCATAGCATAGAGAAAAATCTAAGCGCATACGGAATCAAATACGTTCTTCGACGTAGTTATCACATATATTGTGTTACTGTTATATGAAAGCAACTCTTCGAAGAACGTATTAAAGTCTCTTTTATCGAAACATTATTGCCTGCCTTACTTTGTTTTAATTCTTCAACCATTTATACCGTACAGTATACACGGTACGGTAGCGTCGAGACAGTAAACTGTAACGTGAAATAATCTCACGGTAGAGATGGCTGGAGATGTCAAAAATACGGAAACGTAATCACGTGGTCCCCTTACGACTCTCGTGTACGTATACGACTCACGTTTAAAAACTCACAGTAGGCCTACTGGACTGGCGCTCAGATGATTATGAATGTAACAGAAGGTGAATTTATAGCTGTCAAACAAGCACATTCAAAAGTAGAGGTACAAAGAGTTACTCCTATGAAAGGATTTGGTAGTACAAGCTATAACTCCGGCAAGTCAGATCAGTCAGAGAACAGAAAAATATTCCTTCCTTTAAGGAAAATAATATTCCTATCTGCCAACAAAGAAATCCTTCAAACAAATACATTTGACTGTAATCCTACAGATACTACAATGGCGGGTGAATTCAGCCTTTTACTAAATCCTAGTCGGTACTATTTGAGTAGGATAAATACACTTATAGAAAAGAAAGAAAATTGTCTTTATTAATCATTGTACGAATTCCACTAGTTGCACTTGACAGTGAATGTAGGGAAAAATATGAGTTCCATTTTACCCACTATGCTATAAATATTTCACAAAGACTGTTTCTGCGTCTTATTCTAAATTCGAAATTCAAAATTCACTCCTACCTCACCTAGAAACCGTGACGCAACTTCTAGGTTGAAACCGGAAATAATATTTTTGGGTTAAAAAAAGGGGTTGAAACATTTGTTTTAAACAGCTTTTCTACTAATATACGTAGACTTACTTGTAATGCATATCTATATATATGTGCAGGGTATATCTTGCATTTGAATTTCGAAGTAGTTGCGTTCAGAAATCTCTCTACGCAAATTCCATTTAACTCTTTCAATAAAACTCATTTCAACGACATCAAACCTCATACAGAATCACTGTCTTCTTCTAAACAAACAGTAAGGAGTCACATTGTTTGAGCTAGGTAAATCCTATTACGTCAGAGTTGGCAACTTCTCCAATCGGCTTACAGCTTCTACAATCGCGTGGAAAAGTGTTAGTCTTCGAATCGGTTTTGTATAGAATCAAAGCGTTTATATACATCAGTTGACATATCAGTTGTTTAATTTCAGAAAATATTAAGGGGCATAATACTTTATAATTATTATTATTTACTTTATATGACATCGCAATCGATGCTTGCTTAGTAGACGCCTAATCTAACAAGACTTGAAAATTTCCAGTTTAGACGTTTTTTCTATCCTTACTTATCTTTATCTAAGAGCCAGTACCACTTGCATCAAAAGCTTGCACGTTTGAGTCCGGGGTCCATTTTCATATTCCTTTATGAGTTAGTTTATTTTGGCTTTTTAAGGCAGAATCTGCCGTTTGATCTCGCAACTCTAAGAGGAACCTTGCACTGGCGACGGATGAAATTTTCAAAAGGGAAGCCGTTGCAAAAATATCTTACATGTTACAAAGACCATGTTCTTTATTGTCTAGAAGTGTTTTTATCTCACTTAAATAGTACTAGGATTATGCAATTTCTTATGCAGTTCTCTGAATTTTTAATACGGAATTTAAAAAAAAACAGTTTTAGATATGGCTTCCCTATCCAGAATACCCCGGTAGGAATCAGGTTATACAACCCTTGCCTTAATATACACTCTGTCTATCACAGATGTAAATAAATCAGTTGTATTATTGCCATTCACCAATAAATAATTGCCGCACAGACTCAAGACAAAGCTCTCTTGGGAACCAACATGAATATTTGCATTGGCATTCTCGATATTCGGCTTAACGTGTTCTCCCAGTGACGGGGGATTTCGTTATGTAAACAGAGATATGGCTTAGCCAGCAAATATCGATCACAATCTTGTTAATACTGATCTTAAAATCACCTGTTGTGAAGCCAATCTAATAATATTTAACGAATAATGTAGATAATATTATGTATGTACTTAATGTATCTTCAAAATATTTTGCTGAGGACAGTCTAGTCAATTACGCTCTAGTGGCTCTGCAAATCTGGCTAGCACAGGGATAGATTGTAGCCTGAAATAACACATTGGCTATTTTTATCTCAGTAATTGATTTTCATCGGTAATGGACTTGGGATTAAAATTCCGCACTGAAGCCGCGTCAGCTAATAGACAATAAAATAGTGTTAAGACACAGAATAGATAATAGTACTAGCGTAGTTACGGTTAAAAATATTAAAACAATTTTATTATGATTTACTTGGTATTATTTTAACTGACTAAAGGTTAAGTTACTTTTCAGCACCCGTGGTCACTTATTTAAGGGGTAAATCACGATTGATGCCTCTTAAATTGGGTAAATGCAAAGTTTAACATTTGCTAAAAATACGTAAAAGTTTACAGTCCGTCAAATCTAAGAAGTACCGTTTGACAGTTCTGACAATTGAATTATAGGGATGGAATGAAAAAATCGATTACTATAATATCCGAACTTTAAGAGATCGATTACTATAATATCCGAATTTTAAGAAATCAATTGTTATAATTAAATAAAAGAAATGTTTAGGATATTTTTTTATTCACTACTAGTACTAGTATCGTCGTCTTCGTCATCATCGTCATTTAAATTAATGACCAGTTGATTGTCCATTACATTATCAAAGTGTACGTCTCTTTCGAAGTCGTCCATTATTATTTTCTTTGTTTTTTGTACTACTTTACTCCAATCTTCCTGTGTAACTTGGGCACATGCTTCCTTTAATAAACCTTCCATTTTCTTGACACTGAAGGGTGGTTTTGTGTTGTGTCTTGCTGCATAACCTGTAAAACAATAATGTAACTATTTGATAGCAGACGAAAACCATTGTTTAAATTATAAATGTTAGAAGTACTCGTGTTATTATTATAATATTATAAAATATTACCTTTAACTTGGGCCCAAATCAGTTCAATGGCATTATATTGGCAATGGTACGGAGGAAGTCGTATGACTTTGTGCCCGTGCTCTTCGGCCAATTGGTCAATTACATATGTCGGTTTTGGTGGTTTATGCAATTTCACTAACTGTAATAATTCAGCTTTTAATAGTGACATGTCGGCATCCACTCCTTTTCTTTGCAGCCATGCCACCAAATCTGCTTTCTTATTGGCTGACGTAGGTGCTTTATCAATTTGCACAGAGTGGTATGGGGCATTATCCATTATAATTGTGCTGTTAGGAGGGATATTCTGTAATAAATTTAAGAACCACTCTCGGAACCTTACTGCGTCCATTTCTTCATGATACTCTTTAGTGCTTTTGGATTGGAAAGCTAATAAAGAGTTTTCCACGAAGCCTGTAGACGCTGACCCAGCATGGCATATTATGAGGCGTCCACCTTTTCCTATCGGCACCTTCGAGCACGAAGCTTCAGAATCATCAGTCCATGTTTTCGGCACAGAATGGTTGGAATTTAGCCAAGTTTCGTCCAAAAATATTACATTATCCCAGTTTATAATTTGTTTAACTTCGCGCAGGAATGTTAGTCGCTGCATAATTATGTCATGTCGCTCCATAACAATTTTTCGTTTGTCAACTTTTTTGTATCTGAAGCCAATTCCTGTTATTACCGTTCTCAACGACTCTATGCTTCCCTTATACAGCCCGGCATCTTTTAAAGTTGCACATAACTTTGCCAATGTTGGAAATTCGCCTCTTGTAAAATACCCGTATATATGGTTTCTAATAGCATGACTATCGAATTCATCGATGCCTGTCACAGGTTTATTTCTTTTTCGTTTTTTCGGTGTGTGAAGTACGTTACTGTCACTCCCCGAAGGCCCATATTTTTCACTTAATATTTTGCCAACGGTGCGGCTACCAATACCGAGAGCTTCACCGACGCGATCCCGAACTTGTGTAACTGGCAGTAGAAGTCCACCATTTTGAGATTCACGCTCAAAATACTCGTGTAATTTCACCACCAATTCACGAGCCTGGCTGTTCAAAGTACGTCCTCTTTTCGACATTATTAATAAACACTTGCTTAGTTCGGAGTCCAGTATAAATATTGCCAAGGTAAACGGATAAAGAATGATCAGTCCAGAAAAGTAATAGCCAAGTCACAAATTGTAAAACACAAACGAGAAAGCAAGTACGCGCACAGTCAGCTTCCAAGATGGCGAGAGACTGCTGACGCCGAACCGACCGAGCGGACCGCGTGCGCTTGTAGTTGGCAGTGTTGCCAGAAAAAAAAAATTGTAGAGACTTGGACACCTGCGATTTTGCCTATTGACCTAAAAATAATTAAATTAATTTATTTTAGGGTATCTGTGTATTCAGTGCATTATGCGGTCGCGCAGTAACGTCGTTAATTTATAACATCAGGCAACAACATTTTTGTGAATGGGTTCTACATACCTTATTTTTATTAGTTTTAGACGTAGAAATAAGACTTAGAAGAAAAAATTGTAATTGCAAAATCAATGGATGTGCTTGTTAAAAATTTGTTTATTTCTCTGTAATTTTTTTTTTTTTTTTTTTTTTTTAATATGCAAACCCATACTATCATACACAAAAATAAATGTAAAAAACACTATCCCTGACTCCATTTACTATTTCGACAGCGTTAGCGCGAGAAACCCCGACTTATTTGGGCGCGAAAATCAAAAATCGACAAATCGCTTTCGACAACTTTTTAAAGAAGCAAATATATTTGATTTATAAATACGTATTTTTGGTGAACGGGTTTTATCTCATATTTTACGATTACATAACTATTTAGTTATGTAATCGTAATATGTGAGATAAATCCCATTCACATGAAAAAATATTTGTTTGGTTGTCAAGTGTAATTTGTAAATAATACATTCGATTTTTCGTATATGTAAACGATTTTTTTGCATACAAGTGTATCCGAAGAGTCGCAACACTACGTGCAGTGACCTAACTACGTAACTTTGTAATGCGGTCAAGAATATAACTATTAGAAATTATTTACTGTGTAAATATGTGTTATTTTGCTTTGTTTGAAAGTTTTCAATTACATTTAGATATTAAGAATTGTACATTTTTAGATACAATAATGAAATCTTTCTAAATTCATGGTTTTATGAAAAAGGTTATCGAAACTGAATAATGTACGTATGAACAAAGTTGTTTCGGTTTGAAAAATATGAAACGTCAAACGGTACCTCTTAGATTTGATGGACTGTAAGATATTTATGACAGGGTGTACATCAATCAATCAATTAGCCCACTGCAGTCCACTGCTGGACATAGGCCGCTCCCAATGTGTCCCAATTTTAACGAAACCTTTATTTTGTTCACAGATCATCACACCAAAGCCCGCTCACCATTGGTAAGTTAAAATTACGTTTTTAATAATACATGCCAATAACACGTCCCATTTCAAACATTACTGTTTGTAAGCATATTCTTTGTTTTGAAACCTTAAAAGTTCAAATGGGGCCTTAAACCTCAGTTCCTGGGGCGTGAGGAATGTGAACTCCCTACAACTGATGACCTGAGACGGAGCGCCACCTCCAGTGGCCACAAGAAAGGGCGTGGGACATTCGCATTTAAAAATAAAAAGCCTCTTATTCTGAGGTACCGTTGAGGTATAGTTTAGTTTTGCACCAATTCACTCTTCTATGTTAACCAATTGTAATACACCATTTTCTCACATTACGACTACGTTTAAAACTCGATGATACTGAAAGTTTTAGCCTCAGTTTTAATTATTTATCTAGATATATCCATGCATGTAATGTTTGGGAAGCAAATGAAGCTCACAGCACCCGTTGTAAATTAACCTACAAGCCGATATTCTTATCGTTTGAAGGATGAGGCTCTGGCGTGAGATTTCCTGTCGAAGTTGGGTGGACAGACGCCAGTTGCCTTAATGAAAAATCATTTAAAAGAAAAAAAGAAAAGAAAATCGAACTTTACATTGATAAAAATAAAATTATTTACGTAATGTTTGTTCATTATTTTATGTGAAGTTCTAGAGCCAGCGTGACTTATAACTTAGAAAGTGTTAATAATACCTATGGCGACTGTACTATCCAACTCGGACCATTCTCATGCCAATAAACATCCCTCTATGGTTCTCCCTTAAATATTTACTGGAGTTCTCCTGGACATATCACAACTGACGGGACCGTTATATTTGTTTACCAACAATTGTTTTGATGTGGTTTTCAATCCTCTGAGCGAGTTTTAGAAAGTTACACTCCATGTAAAAGTTACAGCACTGTCCTCTCAAGTTTCAGTTAAGCTTCTAAATGACGAAAGTTAGAAATATTGTATGTAACTACTAGACGACCCCTCAACGGTTGGAAACTTTAATATATAATAAACCATTCCTTTATTTCCTTTTTGTTTCATTTGTCTTTCTTACTTACCTTTTTATTTCATTCTGTCATTCCCCACAAAGTAACATGGAAATAAGACAGACTAGACACGACGGAACCTGAATCCACCACCAGTACCTTTAATAATCATCATTTTCCTGTACTTTAACACGACGACAACTTCACCTAAGTTGAATATTTGTGAATGCTTACTAGTTTGAAAGTTAAAACTAAGCCAGTAATCTTGAGCTTAAATAGTATTGAAGAGGTTCACAGAAATTCTTGCGTCAAAAATTTCTTTTCACTTCTGAATCCCATTGAACTTCACTGAATTCAACCGTGGTTCTTTAATTCCATCAGTAAAATCTAAAAGGATAAGCATTAAAGAGATGAACATAAAACTTCAACAAGTCCCTCCCTGATGTACCTTTAAATCCGCATTTGCATTTTGTACGTCTCAGGATGGAGCTGGTTCGAAGTGCATAAATCTAGTAAAATCCAGTAAGAGCCGGATTTCGGTGGTCGTTACCAAACGAATAACAAAAACTTTAGGTTGGCGTGTTTGGACGGACTTGTGATTTTGAGTAATGGTTTGTTTTGGGACCATATTTTGTAGCTATGAAAATCATTTCCGTATTGAATAAAACATTATTCCGTAATTAACACGGAGTCTTAAATTATGGCACAGTAAAATTACGGACATCTGAAAAAGATTACTTTAGTTAACTAGTCCATAATTAATTAAAAAAAAGTCTTTGTACTTGTACTTACTTTTTGATAAAAGAGCGAAAAATATCGATATTTTTTTAATTAAAATCCTACTGGGAACTGTATAAGAATAAAAAGATTAAAGGGAATAATAATTTTCATAATAATTCATAATTTCTTTACAAATTATGAAAAAAAGGCCAAACGATAAATTTCTGAAGTCATATCCCATCGCTACCCTATCCGAAGTCATATCCCAACGCTACCCATAACGAAAACCAAAACTATTCATCAAGCAACCCAGAACGAGAGGGCTCCTCGAGGCAATGAGGCGTCACAACGAGTTATAATTGATCACCCATCCAGAGACTTACCTGGCTAGTATTGCTTGACCTTGTAATGAGCTATCCTGTTTACTTACTACTTAGATACATGTAAAATATCGTTAGTAAACATTATATAATTGGTAAAGTAAAGTAAGAACTGTGTCAAACTCTAAAGTGATTAGTTATATTTTGGCCATTAGCGTAGGCAAGTTATGTTTGTCTTACAGTCAGCTGCCAACTATCTGCATAGCGAGTCTACATACTTTATGATAATTATCGAATAATGTAGAAATGCAAGTCATGAGTAAGGGGATGAATTATTTATTTACGAACATTTAAAGTATTTTGGTACTACAGCAGGAAGGATGGGTGTATAATATTGTTATGGAGTGGTACTTGTAGGTGGAGCTCGTTAGTAAACAATAGATAGTCTCATCCTTCGAGACTTTTCCCTTTTTAAGGCTCTTGTTATCGGTAATGACTGTAACTGATGTTCTACAGAAAATGGGACTGACTGAGACATTATACTAATGCAAATCTTCCTACTTCTTCAAAAATCGGTTATTTTTAATATCTCTAATACTAAAGTTCTAACGAAAATAAGTATGTTGACAAAATGTTGAATCAAAGTGTTTAAATCAAAAGCCTCACTCAAACCTATACTACTCGACATTCTTACACAATAGAAGTGGACCTCTACAGGGAATTATATTTTCTCTTCAAAGCATTTTATTTATGGAGCTTGTTATTTCATACAAAGTATCTAATACCTTAATAGGATTAGGATAAAGAATACTTAGCAGAAACTGAATTTACTGGCAAGTCAAACTTATGTAATGTTGCATGCGGCTTAAACCGCCTAGCCGGCTTTCGCCAGCCATAGCCGGCACCGGGCCAATCAGAGCACTCTAATCCTGCTAAGTTGGGTTAAGCCTTATGATGTTATTACAAACACTTATTTTATAATCGAAATAAACGTGAATGGGAGGATTATAGACGCTATTCATTTTTATGACATTTTGAGAGAAAATATAAATGGATTTTTGGAAGCGGGGTGTAAAAAGTGTTGTGGTGAGATTAAACTTCCATTTTAGCCCGATATATTTGTGTACCGGCTGTTGCCTCTGTGGAATATTGATCCTTTGTGTAAACCTAGGCGCTGTTCCAGATTTTAATCAACCTCTGCGTTAATTCTAGCTGGACCTATTCAGCCGCTATTGCGTGATCGAGTTCTAACGTCCATTCACCTAAAGCTTCGTAATATCGAAACATCTAACTACGTTAGATACATAGGTACGGTAGATTGGTGCGCAATCAGATAGATAGGCCTTTGTAACTCGAAGAGCCAGTAGATATACTGAAAGACCGATGTATTGAAAAGATAAATACTTTAAGTTCAGAAGCAACCGACACCGGTGAGCTTGCATGACAAGTACAGAAAAAAATAGAGGGTCGTTGTCTCTTTCTACCTACATGCCTACGGGCATAGGTACGGTATAAAATAACAGATAAACATGAAAGCATTATTTTTTCTATAAACATTATTCCATAAAAATAACAATACTTGTCAAACAAACCAAATCTCGCAACTCAGTTACTCTAACGTAAAAAAGTTGTAAGATCCATGTAATACCAAGTCGGTTAATAATTTATTCAGTCCCTACTAAAGAGACCTTCTGTCTTAAGTTGTAACGTAATTATCTAACCTAACAACATCTTATAGTGACCATATCAATATGAAAAATATTTAAAGTTTTAAATAAATATATTGACTCGGCCATTGCATGAAAACACAATATATCTCACAAGTATATAAATTAGGCTGTTTACTCCGATTGCCAAGTTGACAGCCTCAGTGGCGTAGCGGTGATTCGATCCCCGTTCAGTGCATATATTTGTATGCGTGAATATGGGTATTTGCATTACGGGCAGGCGTTACGGGTAGTTGGAGCTTGGAGCTGGAGAGATAGAAGCGGACCCCAGCTCCAAGTTGTAGAGCTTCGGATGCGACTGGGATTAACGCTAGGGTGAAGAAGTGCGATTGCCAAGTCAGTGCCAAAAAGTGGAATTACATAGTAATTTATGCAGTTAATTTATATAGAAAACTGGACCGAAATTGAAAAATGTTTTAGTTTTTCCTTGATATATACACTAAACACTAATTATATTCTAAATTTGAAGCCTCTGTGTCCACCAGAATTACCAGAGTACCTTAAAATTTCGGTCAGTGAGTAAACTACTGGTTGAAATTGAATGAAAATTAAAATGTACCGTGACTTCATAATATCTACTGCGTTACTGAAAATTCAAGCTTCTAGAGATACACAACGAAGTTATAGGGGGTCGATAATGGCCTGAATTGGTTCGAGAAAAGGATGATGGCCGTGCGGCTTTTGTTTTTGCTCCACTTGGCGGGGCACTACCGTGCCCCCAGATTTACAAGATGATATTCAACGCCGTCTATATTTAGCGGTAAATCTTGAACTACCTATATTAATGAATATTTAAGTCTTACAAAATGCTTTTTCATCAAAGATAATGAGCGTCATTTGAGCTCTTACATCATTATCTATCTTGCGACGTTACGCTACAGCGTGTGACGTTAATGTTCAAGGCGAGAAATTTATTCAGTAGGTAGTACTCTTCTTCCTAGCTGGCGGGGCTAAGATTGAAATTTTGTTTGTCTACGATTATAATTCTAGTTGCGATTCTCGGGTCGGGTAAGATTTATTGGCCGGGAATTGTTAATAGTAGATACTTTTCTCACGCGCTCCTTGTAAATATGTCTGTAAATGTGCATTGATCTTTGTTTTCAGATGTGTTTCTTTATTCGGTCGGGTTATGTTGGACTCGAGTCTTATGTTGGACTTAGCGTATTCAAACATAAACCATTTTCAGCTGCATTGTTAGTGTAAATAACTTGAACTAAACCACAGTCTATTTACTATAGCGCCACAAGACAAAAGACCCTTACGGTGTAACTTCTAACAATTGCGTATTATTTTCGAGAAACATGCAACACTGAATGCTCCAAATATACATTAGCCTTGTCCAATTGCAGCCTGTTTTTGCTAATGTTACTCTATGAGCTAAAATAAAAATAAAAGAATTTTGACTTAATTTGGCCCTTCATGGTATAAGTCAAAGTATGTGATTCTTGTGGAGTATCATACACTGACTGAACTATTAACTACAGTATTTATGTATACTATACGTTTATAGTATATAGGTACGTGAATGAGGATGAAGCGTACCTTTGGGAGAACGAAGAATGTACTTAACTATACGGCAAACAGCTCCACAGGCGGCTTCATGTATGTTCTTGACAACAACTTAACCACATGAAGGCTAAATAAGACAGCTTGAACTATGAACATTGTCTATAAAATAATACTGTTGACTTTTATATTCTTGTACATTTTAATACATTATCTGAAAACAGATATAAAGGTTTTCATCTATATAGAGGTTTTTGCGTAGTATCGACGTGCTATCCGCGGCTATTTCATCTTTGTTTTCTTATTGTTCGGCTCCCTGGGTGCATATTGTGATACCTAACCAATAACTTCACCCAAGAACTGAGTTATCATCTTCATTCCCTGAATCATTTACCAACTCAGTTGGAATAAGTCTTCCAGTCTAACTGTGATGTGGCTGAACTTCGATATTTAACTACCTATCACTTGCAAATAACATTTTTTAAACCAGTGTAGATCCAAATATTAGCGTATTCAAACATATAACTTTTTCAGCTCCATTGTTAGTTTAGATAATATGGACTGAACCACAGTCCAGTTACTATAGCGCCACAAGACAAAAGACCCTTACGGTGTGATGTAACTTCTAACAACTCGCCTATTATTTTCGAGAAACATGCAACACTGCACGCTCCAAATATACAATAGTCTTGTCCAATTTAGTTTGGCCGGAGAACGCACGAATAAATTTATGCTCAGAATTACTTGCTGGCGGTACAAATTGGGTCTAGTATGGGCAAGGGGTACACGCTTTCGGCTTGAACAAATTGGCTATAGGAGGAAATGGTAAGAGACGATTATCATTTGGAGTACAAATCGTACAATTATTTTGAGGCGATAATATTATATCAGTGGTTTAGCAGACAAACATACTAAGTGAAAAAACATGTAATTATAAACCCTATATTGATGGCAAAGAAGACAAATATGCTAAGTCCAAAATTATTCACTTCTAAACCATAATATGTGTTATATAGAAGGAATATAAATAGCAGCTATCACATCTAAAATTGTTTTCAGTCATTTTATAAATAAGATATTACTAATTTCAGCCATTGTGAGATTTTAGTTAGGGCCTCAATCATGCTGAGTTCAGATAAATCGGGAAACAGACGATTTGATATTTGTTTATTGAGCAATCAGGTATATTGGGAATAGGTTGTAATGGATCGGAGGCTAATAAATAACTTTAATGTATATATATACGTTAAGGGTCAGAAAACCAGTCCAGATACTGGTAAAGGCTCACTCTTCGAAGAGGCCGGATAAACCTAATAAAAAATGGATATGAGGTACACCTGATAAAAATCACTGATGAAAATACTTGTATGCATAAGTATGTCTTTTTACAGTAATCTGGATATCAATCATAATAAAAGTAGAATTACAAACTTGAAATAAAAATAATTTTACTAAACCGTTGATGCGAGCTTCCCCATAGATTGTATATCAATCAATCAATCAATCAATTAGCCCAATGTGCGCTATTTCGTACGCTCCTCCACCTTCCGCATCCAGGCCGTCCCAGCCACCTTTTTCAGGTCATCGGTTCATCTGGTCAGGGGGCGTCCTACCCTTCGTTTGCCTTCTCGCGGTCTCCACTCTAGGACTCGTCTGCTCCAACGGCCATCGGTCCTTCGACAGACGTGGCCAGCCCATTGCCACTTTAGCTTGCTTATTCTGCGAGCTATGTCGGTAACTTCGGTTCTTTGTCGGATGACCTCTTTCCGAGTTCTATCCTGCAGAAAGCATAGGTCGCTCCATAGCCGCTGCGCGACTTTTAGTTTATGAACTAGCTCTACCGTCAGTGTCTACGTTTCGGCACCGTTAATCATAACAGGTAGGACGCACTGGTCAAAGATCTTTGTTTTCAGGCATTGCGGATTATGCCAAATCTGGCAATTAAGAAGACTCGACCTAGTTTGCGAAATGCTGCCCAGCCCAGCCGGATTCTTCTGGCTAGTTCTTGCTCGAAGTTGTTTTACTGAGCTGGATAACCTGGCCCAGGTATACATATTTTTGGACAACTTCGAGCGTCGCCCCATCGATGGCAATCGGTCTCGGTGCAACATGTTCGTTGAACATGATCTTGTTTTTATCCAAGTTTACACCAAGGCCGACGCGTCGAGAAGCTCCATCTAGACTATGCAGCATCTCGCCCAGTTGTTCCAGCGACTCCGCAATCACGACGATGTCATCGGCGAACCGAAACCACCGTTTATGTTAATACCCCGCCCAGTCCAATCCAGAGTCTTGAAGACGTCCTCCAAAGCATTGGTGAATAGTTTCGGGGATATAACATCCTCCTGCCTGACTCCACGCTGGAGGCTAATAGGTTTCGTCTTCTGGTCTTGGAGTTGGACGGACATTGTGGCAGTGTCATATAGGCACCTCATCACCTCAATGTATTGCCAATCGACACGACACAGCTGTAGGGGATCCAGAACTGCCCAGGTTTCGATGGAGTCGAAGGCTTTTTCATAGTCCACAAACGCCATACACAGCGGCTGATTGTATTCTTTAGTTTTTTCGACAATCTGCCGAACAATATGAATGTGGTCCATGGTGCTATAGTAGATTTGTGACGACCCTCGAGAACAACTTGTAGACGTGGCTCAGATTGTATAGTGAATGACAAACTAGATCGAAGTCATATTTTTTCACACCGCCTTCGCTACTAATACTTACATAGGAAATATGTACTTCTTTGTTTCTGTTCTTGGTGTTCGTTTTTGCGGTTCAAAATTTTTTCCACCTGATATAAAATGATCCTAATTAATTTTATATCAGGCGGAAAAAAATTTAAACCACTTTTAAGTGCATACTATTTTCAATCATGTCTAAATAAAGATATTTATTTTTATTAGCACTTTCAAGTGCCCGACCATTTTACACGTAACCTGAATTGCCCATTACATCCTGAAATAAAAAAAGAATTCAGTAGTCTAAATTTGTATTTTGTATTATTCTTTAAAATGCAACATAATATATTTACTGTAAAACACATAAAGAAGGATTGTGGTGTACCGAACAATAAATTCGAAGCTTAGTGCCGTCGTCCACGGCCCAGATTTGGCATAATCCCTCAGTTTTGGCTAACGACCTCGTTGCACGTACCAACACAGTTTCGCATAAAATTATTTTTAAAAACATACAGTAATGAAATATTTTAAATATGGCAGTTGCTTCAAGTAAAATGTCGAAGTACATTCAAATCCGCAGTTAAACTGGCAAAAGCGGACATTGAGGTAAAAGCTTCTGATGCGACTGTGTACCTAAAGATATTTTTAAATGCATGGCAATTTTTTTTTAAACTGCTTGACTTGCTTGCCTGCATTTTTGACCCGATTGTAGCGACAGGAGGTGCGGTCAAAGTCGGCGAGTTTTGCCGACTGGAAGTAGGTGAAGTATTTTAAATTGTTGCCACTAAAGAAAAGAAGAAGACTAAAATAGCGTCCCTTACCGCATCCAATGACTAATAGATTAGCTCTTTAAGTTTCTGCCGCAACTGAGAATAAACTTCGTAAGTTGGAATGCTGCTTTTCTAATCATTTCTAAATTAAGAGACAAGTTAGTAGACGACCATGCCGACCACATACAGCTGATACAGCGTCCCGTGAAATAGACTTAAATGTGCTAATTATTGTTTTAATTCACTGCGGTTTTTCAATGGTGCTCTTTGCCCGTATTGAAGTTTAACAAGTAATGTATGTTACGAAATGAAAATGTATAAAGCTTATTACTGGACTGATACTCTTTTGAATTCTTTGGACCAGAATGTGTGATCCGATGACGTGTCTCTTCACATACATTACTTGTTAAATTTCAATAAAGGAAACGACACCGATGAGTAGCCACAATGAATTAAAAATAAAAAACAATATCATCATCAGTTTTGGCTACTAAAAACATCATATGCAGTTTGTGCGAAGCTATGAATTCGTAACTTTAACATATCGATTTTAAACTGCACTAGTATGTATTATACTTCCTCTCTTGAAGGATTCGTGGCTAACTGATAACTGAGTAGATTAGCACATAGGAATTACCAAACTTTACATAATGAGAACCCTCCGTACCTCAAAGAGTACTTTAACGTGGCATTCGAAATGGGTAGTTGAAACTCTTGAAAGCGCGACATTCTAGTCAGTGTCAGTGTCTAACTATAGAGCCTCACTAATGGATTGCAGAGGTCAGACAGTAGTTATTTTCACAGTTTCAGTTCGGCTGCTACGTAGTTTGACAAAAACCGATAACCGATCCCAACTAATTCAATATCATATTTCCTAGAACATAACAAGAGTAAGTTAGTAAAATATTCTAACAGCCTTTGTTATGAGATACAGGAAGCTGGAGTGACCTACTGGCTGTCATAAAAGTTGTTTTTTATTTCTCTTTTTGTTTAGAAACGGAAAGGGAAGGCATACGTATGTATATGAGAAGTTTTGTATACGTTGGCCACTCTCAGAAATTCGAAAGTCGGAATCATTTGATGGAATACGGTAATGGTTCTCGGAAGTTTATTCGTTTTCTTGAATTTGGAAGATTTACATGTTTAGAAGGAGATTTGAAATTACTAGTGCAATGTGAAGGAAGTTGCTAGTAGCTTTTGATTAAATTGAAATAAGTGATTATTTCATCATGAGTGTTTGTGATAAAAAGCATATGTCAAGATCCTTTAGATACCACCTTTTATCGCTTACCATCATGGATTAAATATAACAAAGCGTAGCTTGTTTTATGAGTCTCAACTCAACTCATGTTTCTTTTTGCCTGCCACTGACCTGGCTTGTGATGTGTGAACCTGCCAATATTTAATAGTATATTTACGCAATATATATTTCCATAGATATATTATTAAATCCCTTATTTCAACCACTATCAATTTGGCTATAATCCTAACTACACGCAGACTGGAATTAGGCAAATGCAATCGGATTTAGCATGCGAATCAGTTTGGCCGCAGCTGTGCAGGTGTGGCCTGTGAATGTAGGGTATTGAATTCTGTGGAAATGCATGGATCGTTTTGAGCACGCAAATTGTAATGTATGTAGATTTACAAATGTACATCATCTGACGAAACGTGATTTCAGATATGGATATCACTACGATTTGACTAGTAATTATGTTGCCTCCATGTAAATACTCATTAGTCTCAGTGTTGAGATCGGTTTTTAAAATATTTGTACCAAGCGGGGATCAAACCCGAGCATCCTGCATAACGGTCGCGTTCACTACCTCCTCGTCACAAAGGATGTCGCTAGATGCGACATCCTTTGGGATGAGGCGGTAATACTGATAAATACTGATGTAAATAAAAATAAAGATTTTGATTTTTTACCAGTGTACGGAAGGGTTATAAATAGTATTTTTTGATCACAGTACATTTTGAAATAATATTAGAATCGAAATTACTTTCATTACCCCCTCCCTATTACTTTCCATTAAATCCCTATATATCCTCTAGCTAAGCTAAATTGCTTGTGTTAAGAGAGGGTTCACTTCGGTAGTGTCATTACACTACCGAAGTGAACACGAGATAAGGGTAAAGCCAACTCCTTAACCACTGAGCCACCGACGTTTATAGAATCAATTGACACGATACCTCATTTAGTGCATTCAAATCATTATTTTATTAGTTTAATAGGAAGAAACGTAAATACCAGTACTTAATACATAACCATATTAGGTAGACCACCTAAAGTTTACATACTATAATCTGGTAAAAATCAGTTGCTGATTTGACATTTTAGTAGACAAAACAAATACGTGATATTTACTTGTGTGTTATTTAACATTGAATTTTTTTTTAGATTATTAGATAATACCTTCAATGTATATCATTGTAATACAGAATTAGGGCAATCCAATTTATATTTATGAGACACAGGTACGGGAGCGTAACTTGTATGGAACAAGGTTATCCCATTTCGTACCATGTGGGTCGTATGACGCTATTTAAATAGTTTATTTTTTGTAAAAAAAAATTAAAGGATCACAACGATCTTGACACAAAGTTATAAAAATGTAGTCGGTCCGATTACCGGGTATGGCAAGCGAGTTTTCAAAAAACCTTTGAATGCAGTTTTGTTTCTTTAAAAAAGCAAATAATGTTTCCTTAGAGTGAAATTCGCTCTCTCCAGTATTTCACATTAATAATTTGTAAGCCACGAATGGCAGAATATTATGTTTAAAAACCATATTCACAAATAAAGATTGTTCTTATTCTATTCTTATTCTTTAGAGTACTTCCCCTCCAGGTGAGGTTAAAATCTTCCACCCTGCATATTGATATAGAAAAAAATTAAAAGAACACAATGATCTTGATAACAAAGTTTTAAAAATTGTAGTCAGTTTGATTACCGGGTATGGCAAGCGAGTTTTTAAAAATACCTTTGAATGCAGTTTTGTTTCTTTATAAAAGCAAAGAAATGTTTCCTTAGAGTGAAATTCGCTCTCTCCAGTATTTCACATTAATAATTTGTAAGCCACGAATGGCAAAATATTATGTTTACCATCTTATTATAAGAACAACTTAAAAACCATATTCACTACTAAAGATTATTCTTATTCTATTCTTATTCTTTAGAGTACTTCCCCTCCAGGTAAGGGTAAAATCTTCCACCCTGCATATTGATATAGGAGTTGCACCAGCCAGAAACGGCATTACTAAATTTAAGTTGGTAGCAAAGTATTTTACAGTTAAACAAATATATAGTTATCACATTTGGTATACTTCTTAGAATCAACACACGCGAAGCCGTTTACCGGGAATTATCCGGGCACACACGATACTTTGGCCAAAGATTTATTATTTTAAACACTCACATCAAAAGTGGTACCAGACTCTTGTAGAATCAGGCTCGTTAGATGTTCAATCGCTCAGTTTTTTATCTGATCTAAATAACCTGTGAAAGTACAAGTGTATAATTCTTCCATATAAACGATTGAATTTGAAAAGCGGCCAAAGGGTTTATAGTGTGATGAAGTACCTGAGAAGAGGACACAACATTAAAGCAAACACAGAGGTATGAGGTAGAGCAAACGAGTACAGTTTTACTGTAAAGTGGCATAACAAATATGGGGAATTGACACAAGTCAGGCGGGTATTAAAGTTGGCAGGAAGAGGGATATCATTTGAAGGTAGAATCATTCAGGAAACCATTCAAGCTAGTACATGAAAAGAAAAAGTTGTCAGGAGTTTCTTCGTCCATATCGCATTCACATAGAGAGCAATCCCTTGTCCGTATACTGGATAGAAAAACATTTGTACCACATTATTTTCGCTGACAGCAGTTGAAGGCCGCCCTTTACGAAAATCGTCATTTAAAGAAACCTGACCTCTCCCAAATTCAGCAAACCATCGCCTCACGGTGCTCAAACAAGGTGCTTCTCTGCACATGGTCTAGGGGAGAGAGAGAATTTTTAAATCACACAAAATCATCGCCCTATAATCTTCTCGACTTAATTCCGTCGACTTAGTTGGGTACGTAGAACTATGATGTGTTATAAAAAAACAATTGACAAATGATTGCACGCCAATTGCAACAAGAAGGTTGCAAAACATAAAACATAAACTCACGCCTTTATGCAACGTTTCAAAAAATGTAACTTTCGAAATTTAAATAGTTCCGTTTAGCTAGAACTGCAAAACTTTTAGTGTGCCTCACGTATTTCATATCCCTACATCGTTATCCTCTTTTTAACTCTTAATAAAATTTGAAATTTGCAATATCATTCTGTTTGCTTTCAAAATGTCGGTTATAAAACTAATTAACGTATACCTTCAAAAGTTCATACAGGGAGCATTACATATGCTGTCAGTGTTGGCAGAGAGGAGGCTTACACTTGAATATTTATGAACCCACAGTTGTCTCATAGCGACGCAACCCATTCAACCGAAATTATTTATGAATTTATTATCATTTGCTTTATTGCCCCTATGTACTTGAGAGATGTCAAACACAGTGTACTCACAAAGTAATCAGGAAGGGAGTCTCTTTATTTGTTTTCCAATCGAAAATGGCAGGATGGATTTAACTCACTGGTAAAATATGAGTGGTAATTTAGGTACCTATCTAATATCATAAATACGAAAGTTGTAGCGATATAAAAAGACATGAAATAGTTTCAAGAAGGTTTCTAAATTCCTTATTTCTATCATATAGATACGATAAGTTTCTGTGAAACCCATTATCATGGCCCATTATGCTGGTGTACATACTACATGTACGTAATTTTTCATATCATTAGGGAGTTGTAAGAGATATTATATTTACCTATATCAATTTCTTTGAATACATGGTAATATAGGTATTTATGCCAAGATATTAGAGGTAATGATTACGAGAATCTGATTACGGGAAGCGCTATACCATAGATAATATGATTATAACTCTAATAGCTATATTAATGTTAGCCTACAAAAAATTATGATTAGTTATGATAATTGTAATTATTATTCTACAATGTCGTAGGTTAAATTGATTTCTTACTTACTTGATGTAAGTAAGAAGAAGAGTGGTTTTAAAAATAAGAACAACAGATTCATCAACTTACAGTTTAATTACTTTGGATTTTAGTGTGCTCACTGTAAACACTGATTTCTAAGTTTGAGATCATTATATGAGTGTCTTATTCAACAAATAAGCTTTAACAATATAAAACATGTCCTGTAACAACTACTCGTCCGTCGCCGTGAGTCGTAATACTCGTCTTTGATTAGATAATATTATATCTTTTGTAATCGTAGAAGTCGTAGATATCTTATTGATGACCTCACTCCCAAATTTGACGTGAGCAACCGTTTTTCACGCACTTTTATAGCTAACAAAGTAAAAACGCATTTTTTTTTATTTTAATGATTTTTTTTCGCAAAAACTATACATTGTAAAAGGTATGAAATAAAATTCTACACCTTTTAAGATAAGTTTCCAAAATTTGTCAAATACCTAATTAAAATAAGTAGGTCACATGAATAGGCTTAGTAATCCAAATGCATGGTATAGACTGAATAAACCAGTACATTACGCCTTAGTACCTTACATCCAAAGGGATAATCTACAATACACAAACCACACAAATATTATTATTAGTCTCAAGTAAGTTAACTATATACAAATCCACCATTTTGTGTTGACCGCCATCTTGTTTGCTAGGTTAAACTTACAGAAACTTCGCTTTTGTTGCGCGAGACATTGTCAGCGTTATCACCAGAGTATTTACACCAACTTTGTTATTATCAAAACTTGTTAACTGACATTCTTGCTCGTATTGTTTCGGACGTGATGTAAATATAAAGTATCCTGCCTCTTAAACATTCTGAACATTTTGGATGAGAAAGTTGGTTTTCGTTTTAATTTAAATAAATTTGTTTGTCTGAACACACATTTTATGGAATGAAGATTGTAATATCTTTGTCTTTTGACGTGAGGTTGAACAGACTTCCCACCAACTTCTACCAGATAAATAGATAACACATGTTAAGAAATCTAAAGTTTTACCCTGATTTTTGCCTCTTGTATTGAATCTATAATACAGATTCAATACAAGATGTTATCTTTGTAGTGTTATGTGTTATCTATTTATCTGTTCAGTTATTTTTCACTTTTCTGTATATCATTTATGTCATGGTCTTGACGTTAATCTGAATCACATTGGAGGCCTTTAATTCTATTCCGAGTCCCGTGTTCACGTTCAGGCTTGTTGTTCCCCACTTCTTGTTCTTAAGTACTGATGGTAATAAGACCATAGACACTCCTACCATCTCCTTCGACGATAAAGCGACATATCTTGGGTCTACTCCTTCCACCTACTTACTTGCTTCTTCTTATCCATGCCCAAATTATACTTCTGAAGATAATAGTGCACGAATGACACCATGGATGCTCAAAACTTTGATCACCCAAGGTGACTAGTTAATGTCAAGTACATTATGTCATTCTCAACGTGGTAAAACCAGCACATTTTTACTCACCCATTACTGATCCTACTTTCAAAATTTAATATAAAATTAGTAACGCGAAATCGAATAGATCCATTTTAATTAGTAGCATCTTAAAAGGCAGAATCCCTTTAAGATCTTCAGAAATAAGAAGCCCTTAGCTCAATTTGCCTAAATTATGTTTCTCGTTTCAACAATCAAAGGGCCATCGAATACGTTACTTACGAATATTAAGATGTAAGCATATACATCTCTGGATCTATTTAGGAAGTTCCTTTGCCAATCCCTTCAATCACAATCATGAACCCACTTGTTTTATTTACGGGAAGTAAACGTATATGTAGTTCAATGTATGTAAAAGTTAGAATGAGTGTTGTTTGGTTCAAGGTGTAAGCACGAGAGGTTTAATACTTTTGAAGTAAAGTCTTTTGGGCGCACATTTTCATTTTGAGATGGGAAAAGGTATTTTTATACAACTGAGGTGGCAGGCAAGCACACTGGTGTGGTTACCGTGGCCTATGGACGTGTGCAACACCAGGGGAGCATGCATTCTGTACCGTCAGTCTTCTTCATCCTAGCGTTAATCCCAGTCGCATCCGAAGCTATCAACTTGGATTCTGGGGTCCGCTTCTATCAGTCTAACTGCGGATTTGGCTAAACTTCGCCATTTTCTGTGAAGCGACTGCCATCTGACCTTTACAACCCAAAGGCGATATCGAAGCATAGCAGTTAGACCAATTGTTGGAATTTTGAGGGCTCCAACTACCCGTTACGACTGCCATAGATGTTTGTATTGTAACCGGGACCGACGGCACGTTAGTGCTCTCCAAGGCACGACTAGACCAATGCAATTACCTGTATCATGCATACAAATATTTGCACAGAGCGGGGATCGAACCCGCGCCTCATGCGCAGCGGAATCTTCTGTCACTCCCAGTTTTTTATACGTGTCTCGACACTTCGTTTTGATTCAGCCTAATGGTAAGCTGTAAAGCCTAGATACCAAATGTCAATGATCCCGCTTGATAGGCTCGAGAGATGGACTTTGACCCCAGTTTGATTCAGCCTAATGGTAAGCTGTAAAGCCTAGATACCAAATGTCAATGATCCCGCTTGATAGGCTCGAGAGATGGACTTTGACCCCAGTCAAAGATTCGAGGATTCTAGTACAATTCATTTAGCATTCAAGAAAAGAGGTGTCAAAGTCAAACAAAAAAGTTGTGGTTGAAGGCATGTACTCAAGTAAACTTTGGCAACACTCAAAACAATTTTCAAAACACCTCCTAACGAAAATAATTGATGTGGCAACATTACGCTGGCGCTCTTACGAAACACCTTTCATACATAATTCAGACGACCGTCTGCTACCTAATGTATTAGATTCGTAACTAAATATTTATATGTGAATCCACCAATTTACTAATGAATTTTAGTGGTGCAGCATAATTGTGGGATGTCAAACAACATGATTTATTCAGAGTAATTTGTATGAATGGTCTGTAAAGATACGAGTTCTATCCGACCGCATACAACAGACACAGAGCATCGTGAAATAGACTTGAATGTGATAATGTCCTTTGATTTTTCCATGATATTAATTTAGAACCTGACCGATCTCATCTTGCGGCATTAAAAAAAAAAGAGATATTATTTATGTTTGTTTTAAGGCTTCTCGATGGTGAGGCTTGTGATAAAAAGATAAGATAGTTTACTATCGCAAATATAAGTTTATACAACGTTCGTATTCAAATTAAGATGAATTTCAACGTTACAACATTGTTAAGAACGGTAGACTGGCTCCCAAATTAAGTTGTTGCCTATATTTACTACACTACACTAACTATTAAACTGCTTTCAATGATACAGGTAGCAACTGGTGTGAAGAGTATCATATCATTAGTGGTTAAGGAGTCGGCCTTACGATCAAGAGGTCTAAGGTTCGAATCCTGGCCATTACACTGCCAACGTAAACCCACTCCTACCACAAGCAATTTAACTTAGTTGGAGGGATTAGAGGAAATATTAGTGATTCTTCAAAAAATAATTGTATATTAAATGTTATACGGGGTTATATAGGAAGCCAATTGTAAGAGTAAAGATAGGTGAATGGCTAGACACATGTACCTCCACCGATTGATACCTGGCTCAATGCTCGACTATCTCTAACGACGTCTAATTTAGGTGCTGTTTTTTGTTTAATTCTTTTTCGTCGTGTTTAATCTTTTTTTTTTTTCGTTTTCTGTCAAGTACTCATGTATATACTTGGAAAAAATACTTAACATACTCAATATATATAAACTGGGAACCGTTAGGATACGTAATGCCTTGAACTGATCCTTACATAATTTACGTTGTGATATTCTGATCATAATTCTAATGGCCCCTTTTTATAGGGACATTACAGGCAGGTTGTGAAAAAATGATCAATCACGCAGTTTAACTAATTCTATACGAATAATGATATCCTGTTCATAATTGACAAAGAATTGCTGCTATAAAACAACAGACCTTAAATATTTTGATAAATAAAAATATAACAATTTTGGAATAATACACAATATAAAATATAACATTTACCCCTCTTTTGAACATGTCATACGCATAAGCTCGTATTTTATTCCGCATTGAACAGATTCTAAAATTATGGTAATCTCGCGTATCTCTTCCATTTCGTTAAGCAAAAAAACGTGTAACAGGCAAACAGACGGGCAGGTTGTTATGTCAATGAGGGCCTAAATACGCAACAGTTTGCAAAAGAAAATGCTTTGAAGAAAACCTTTCTAACAACATTACGCAATAACATTCTCGTTTCTAGAATAAAATTAAGAATTTTGTTATGAACCATCTTTCGAGAACATTCTTGCATCCTCAAAGTTTCATAAAACATTTTCTTAAATAAATAACGTTTACGGAGTGCTACGTCCTCTACGAAAGTGCTACAACGCTTACGAAAGGTACGCGGAACCATGTTATGAAGGCCACTGAACTACTCAAACTGTTGAAGTTTACGGGATACTGTGTAATAACAAAATCAATTGAGTGTCTGTGTGATAGATTGTTGCTATTAACTTATTTTACCCAACTGTAGCAGGCTAAAAATAAGGTTATGTTATGCGGAACTTGTCTGTATTTTAAACTGTTTTTACAATCAGTTAGACAATGGAGACAACTAAAATTTTATTTGATGGTAAAAGGTGGAGGTGTCGAGTATAATCTCTCTAACTCTCACTATCCCTATTATCTCTCTATCGATTATAATCTCTATAACGGTATTAGTTCAAATATAATTTGTAATTTCATTCAGAGATTAGTTTTAATGCATAACCTTTTAATCATTTTAATGTGTGAATGTCACCGTGCTCCAGCAAAAAAATGAGCCCAGAACCTGTTTTAAATTTCGTTTGAAGTACTCAAACAAAAATAAAACGTATATAACCAATATTTTTATCTATTTATACTGTTGTCTAATGGTACTAGGTGGTGTTAACTAAAGAACCTGTCATAATATAACACTTTGAGGATGAAATAGTTTTAAAAAGTACGTCAAAAATTATTAATTTTTCAAAATTCTATCAAATTTTCCATATTTCTCCTAAATACCCACAGCCTAACCTAACACGCAGGCTCAACTGGCTGTCAAACTAAACTGATATATCGAACTGCTGTCGAATTACAAGGATTATATTGTCAATACTGTTCACCGATATGTTTTATTGCTATCCCGGGATTCGAGCTAAGTACCACTGATTAATGCCCTGGGGCTTTGGCTGAGGAGCGGTATTATTTGTGTTATTTTATATTACAAGCTTTGCCTAACGATTTTCCCTGATGTTAATTTTTTTATAAAGTATTTTGTGATTTGACAGATTTGAGTTCATTTGTATCCTTATAGTACACCAAAATAAAAAAATACACAGAAATGATAGTATATATAATAATGTACAATAGGATGCCTAATCACAAGCAATAATCTCTTCCAGGCAATATTTGGACGGACAGGATCACTCGTCCACCAAACACCCACCTTATATTCACATATAATACAATCTGTAGAGAAAAATAGAGAGTGATGCTCTGCTGGCGCAAAAGAATATTACGGTGCGTGTAACCCTTTCCTGGGCAAAACACCATCCATCCCATACCCAATGTTTAATTAATTTAGAGATGGCTCTAAATCGGTTGACTTCCGAGGAGAATGCCAGGCCGGACAATTACACCACTAGAAGTCACTTTACACCTCTGAAGACTAGAGACGACATAAGATATTAGTCTGACATAAAATATCTGCACAAAAACAAAAGGTCTTTCTTATATAAAGTGATGCAGTTAATATGATTATCATATTAATATTTTGCTATGTGCGTATTGCCACCACAAGCACGGGATGACATCGTTTCTCGATAATGGCATTATCTCAATTGGTTTGCGGACGTATTTATGAACGGTGCTCAGTGTAATGCGATTATATTCATTGACATTAATCCTTCAATGGACTTTTAAATAGTACCGTAGTTTATTTGATTTTCGAGTATATAAGTCATTAAAAAGAATTTTGGTGTGTTTGTCACCTGCGTAAGTACAAATTTCATGGGAATATTGGGATGCGAATGTGCTTATATTAATAAAGGATGATATAGCATTCTATTGGTGTAAGAATTTTGACGTAGGTCTAGCAGTTTTGAGTGAATTCATTACAAATAGGTACACAAATCTTTTGTCATTATAGTTTTATTTTAAAGAACCACCTGATAACCTATAAAGGATATGCAAAAATGAATAATTACCACAATAAAGGTTCCACGTACTTAATAAGTTTTTTTGGATACATGCGGCTTTATAAATTGTCAGGAATAGAACTGCCGCAGCGCTCAGTAGCTTGGATCATGTATCAGCCTTATACGAGTACAACATTCTAGAAGTTAAGTTTTTTTTTGTAATATCACAACTAAATGGAATTCGCTTTATGACATTCTTAACCCATTTACAACGATCCTGTGAATATCATCATAATTTCAACCTTCGTGAAGGAGATGAATCTATGTACATGATCCCGGCATACCGTGTAAATACTGATGGAATTCGATACGGTACTCAAAGCAATTGAGTATAAATATACATATAGTCCTCTGCTGGATATAGTCCTCTCCAAATGTGCACCATTTCGTCCGATCCTTCACCGTACGCAGTGGACTGCAGTTCGCTAATTGATTGATTTGTTTAATGAATACACACAGTCACGCCTCTTTCCCAGTAGCGTAGGCAGAGTATCCTGACATACATCTTTCACTTCTTCTACTTTCATTATTATCTTTACTCTTGATATTTCCTTTCTTTTAATTCGATCTGTTTGACATACTTATCTCTAGGTCGACCCTAGGGCTACCCATTCACCGTTTGCTTTGAGTATATCTTATACACGAAGGACAGAACATTTCCTTCTCCATGATCTTATACCTATATCTTTTCTGTACAACTCACGCTTAACGTAACTCACCTTTTCTATATAATTCACACCTAAAGTAACTTTCTACGTAGGTGCCCTTTCTTCCGTTAGACGGTATTCATAGTTCCCTCAATCATTGGATGATAAATTTTACAACAAAATCAAAGATCAAACATCCCTAATTATGCCTGCTGATATTCTTGACAGTTGGCCTGTCAAAATATCATCAGAGAAACCCTTGTCACGTAGACGTGTCAGTGGCCGTGATCCCAGCTTACTATGACGCGGGAATATTGGGTGAATTCTGCTGATACAGCGGTTTTATTTTGGATGGAAGCCTTTGATTGTTATGACTGTGTTGGCATTTTCGTAAGAAAAACAACATTACATTTTATGATTTCTTAGTTGCTTTCTTTTTTTGTATTTTATTAGGAACGTGTGAAGTGTAATCGATTGATTTAGGTATGATGTAGGTATAAGGGAATAATCTTATCTTACTAGTTTTGTGAAGATATTTATTATATCGATAGCGTCGGAAGCTTAGTGGTTAAGGAGTAGGCCTTACGATCGAGAGGTGCCGGGTTCAAATCCTGGTCATTTCACTACCGACGTGAACTCACTCCTAGCACGAGTACCTAATTTAGCTTAGTTGGAGGGGTTAGTGTGAATATTAGTACTTTCGATAATTTTGGTTGCTAATGTATTTTTTTTAATTAAACAGAATTATGGAGAGCTTTTATATTATTAAATAAATATAAACCTTTATCCTATGTAAAAAGGCTAAAATAGTATTAATTTAATCTCCATTTAACCAGTTCAAAACTTACCGTTACGTTCTATAAATTCAATTTCCAATAAAATGAATCCAGATCTCACTACAAAACGAGCTCAGGAACACCAACAAGCAAAATCCCATTCCTTAGAACGTATAACGTATTAGATCATAATCCGTATCCCATAGAAAACGAATTTTTATGCCACAATACCTTCTCAGTATTGAGCTGTCTATCACAAGGGCGTTGGTTCATATCTCGGCTTTGAACTATTATATTCGGGATACGTACTGAACGCATTTAGATTAAGAGGGATCTAGAGATGTTTTTATTGATGATTATACCAACTGACGTAAAAGTAAAAAGGAATTCTGGTCTAAATATTATTATGGTACGGATAATGTAAAAAATGGCTAACACATTCTAATTTACAGATTTAGGAGTTAAGATACAACTCCTAAACCTTTAATACAATAATATAAAAAAAAATTAAATAGAACAATTTTGTTCTCTAAAAACTAGAAAGCTACTTGTAAATCTCCGTTTTTAATACACTTTTTTATATATTCATTTACCAAATTGCATAATACATAATTATATAATTACTATGAAGTAGTAATCTTCTTCTTCTTTGTGTGGCACTAACCAACCTGTTATTAAGGGTATATACAGCTGTTCAAACGTGCAAATGTCAAAACTTGTGTGTGTGTGTGTGTTGTGTATATTTAATTAAAGCTATATATATACCCTATGCAATTTTTCAGGCCCAAGTCTGTACTAAAACAATGAACTATTCCATTGATACCTTATAAGTACAAATAGTTATTTCATTTTATATGTCATTATCACAGCATGCAGTGATTACCTGGTTGCATCCAAAGCTTACACCTTGGAGCTCGGGGTAGGCTTATTGTTTTAACTAGGTAATCTGTATATTTTGTGATACGAATAGTAAAAGTTTTTTTGAAGTGAAAACTTCTTTAGCGGCGTTGGATGGGTGTAAAATGTTAAGGAAGCGTCAGGATTAGCTGACCTTTGAACCGTAACCGACGACTGACGTCATACAAGATTAGGTACAGACTATCTATTTTGCAAGCTACGATAGATAGCGTCGTAGCTTAAACGGTAAGCACTTCGACTGTAAGTCCTTATAGTTTCAGATAGTATCGGGTTCAAACCACCTGGCCTTCTGAAACTTTTTGTGATTACTTTTTCTTTTTGTAATTTATTATATTACTTTTTATGATTAATTTTTCTTTCTGTAATTTATTACTTTTTTTAATTATTTTTTCTTTTCATAATTTATTAATTTCTTCTGACAGAAAATTAGCAGAAAATAAGTGATAGGTTCTATGATTAGCGCTATATTATAGGTATGGTATGGTATGTTCTTTTTTATCTTTTTCTATGTATATAACGAAGGAAGAAAAAAGAAAATGTTTTCACTTCTGCCGGTACTCCCAGAGTGCAACCCGTCTTTTTTTTATAAAGAATGTTACCAACCGAAAATATCGAAATTACTAATATTCCCTCTAACCCCTCCAACTAAGCTAAATTGCTTGTGCTAGGAGTGGGTTCACGTCGGTAGTGTAATGGCCAGGATTCGAACTCGGGACCTCTCGATCGTAAGGCCGACCCCTTAACCACTAAGCTACATCTGTAGTTCTGAAATAAAACCAATTTTAGCCCAACGATTCGGTTACTTTTCAGCTATAAAATCCATTAAAAATGGTTTTATTTCAATGAATGTAATATGTGCGTAAACTTCAGAAATTATCGTGCAAAATTTTAATTAAAACAGCTCATATTATTTGCACTTAACAGTTTCCACTCAGCGCAATTAGAGTTCTATCCTCAAATAGAAATTTCACAAAGCCCACGGTAAATAGGCAACTAATTAAAATATTTTAGTCAAAAATAGAATTTACCGTGTGCGCGGTCATTATTGTGCAGATTTCCTAGGTAATAAGCAGAATATATTAGCTAGTTGTTGAAGAACTCTGCGTGCTAACTGATTTACGCATATTATCGGTATGATAACATATTGATTTTTGAAGTGAAAACTTCTTTAGCGGCGTTGGATGGGTGTAAAATGTTAAGGAAGCGTCAGGATTAGTTGACCTTTGAACTGTAACCGACGACTGATGTCATACAATGTCGACCGCAGTGATCGACGAAACGTCTGGAACGCAAGTTTCACATGGACCACGGCCAATCAGCCCAGAAGCAGTATATTCTACATGCAACACCGGCCGTGAAAGCCTGAAGACTTATATCTATTTAGCAATTTACAATAGACTACGACGCTAGTCGTAGCTTAAATGGTAAGCACTTCGACTGTAAGTCCTTATAGTTTCAGATAGTATCGGGTTCAAACCACCTGGCCTTCTGAAACTTTTTGTGATTACTTTTTCTTTTTGTAATTTATTATATTACTTTTTATGATTAATTTTTCTTTCTGTAATTTATTACTTTTTTTAATTATTTTTTCTTTTCATAATTTATTAATTTCTTCTGACAGAAAATTAGCAGAAAATAAGTGATAGGTTCTATGATTAGCGCTATATTATAGGTATGGTATGGTATGTTCTTTTTTATCTTTTTCTATGTATATAACGAAGGAAGAAAAAAGAAAATGTTTTCACTTCTGCCGGTACTCCCAGAGTGCAACCCGTCTTTTTTTTATAAAGAATGTTACCAACCGAAAATATCGAAATTACTAATATTCCCTCTAACCCCTCCAACTAAGCTAAATTGCTTGTGCTAGGAGTGGGTTCACGTCGGTAGTGTAATGGCCAGGATTCGAACTCGGGACCTCTCGATCGTAAGGCCGACCCCTTAACCACTAAGCTACATCTGTAGTTCTGAAATAAAACCAATTTTAGCCCAACGATTCGGTTACTTTTCAGCTATAAAATCCATTAAAAATGGTTTTATTTCAATGAATGTAATATGTGCGTAAACTTCAGAAATTATCGTGCAAAATTTTAATTAAAACAGCTCATATTATTTGCACTTAACAGTTTCCACTCAGCGCAATTAGAGTTCTATCCTCAAATAGAAATTTCACAAAGCCCACGGTAAATAGGCAACTAATTAAAATATTTTAGTCAAAAATAGAATTTACCGTGTGCGCGGTCATTATTGTGCAGATTTCCTAGGTAATAAGCAGAATATATTAGCTAGTTGTTGAAGAACTCTGCGTGCTAACTGATTTACGCATATTATCGGTATGATAACATATTGATTTTTGAAGTGAAAACTTCTTTAGCGGCGTTGGATGGGTGTAAAATGTTAAGGAAGCGTCAGGATTAGTTGACCTTTGAACTGTAACCGACGACTGATGTCATACAATGTCGACCGCAGTGATCGACGAAACGTCTGGAACGCAAGTTTCACATGGACCACGGCCAATCAGCCCAGAAGCAGTATATTCTACATGCAACACCGGCCGTGAAAGCCTGAAGACTTATATCTATTTTGCAATTTACAATAGACTACGACGCTAGTCGTAGCTTAAATGGTAAGCACTTCGACTATAAGTCCTTATAGTTTCAGATAGTATCGGGTTCAAACCACCTGGCCTTCTGAAACTTTTTGTGATTACTTTTTCTTTTTGTAATTTATTGTAATACTTTTTATGATTATTTTTTCTTTCTGTAATTTATTACTTTTTATGATTATTTTTTCTTTCTGTAATTTATTATTTTTTGTGATTATTTTTTCTTTTCATAATTTATTAATTTCTTCTGACAGAAAATTAGCAGAAAATAAGTGATAGGATCTATGATTAGCGCTATATTATAGGTATGGTATGGTATGTTCTTTTTTATCTTTTTCTATGTATATAACGAAGAAAGAAAAATAGAAAATGTTTTCACTTCGGCCGACACTCCCAGAGTGCAACCCGTCTTTTTTTTGGGTGCTACTGCCGTGTACTGCTTGTAATATTTGCCCCAGGATCTCGTTTGTTGTCTAGCAGATGCACATGTTTATAGGAGTTTGGCTTGGGCTTCAAGGATATTGCTAGAGTCCCGTAGACCCATTACCTCGTGCTTTAGGGCCGTGTTTAATAGTTTTTGAATTACCGATTTTATTGAATAATAATACTTTTATTAAAGCAAAAATATCGTTAATGTCTACTAATTTTTATTATCTTTGATGTCAAAGTTATAAGTCAATAAAATTGTTCGAACAATATTCTGAACAATATTCTCTGCATTTTATTTCTAGAACGTTTCCTATTTTATTGATTTCCTAGTATTCGTTAAAAATAGATAAATCTAGTAGTTCTGTGAACAGTAGACCACGCGAGAACCCTTTTTTTATCATCAACCTGCAAGGAATCATGATTTTTTACCCAAAAATTATCAAGATCCGTTCATAAATAACGCGACAGTAAGCTTCACCTTTTTCTCCCCCATTTTAGGTCCTAAAAAAGCTTTCTATAAAAAAAATTTCAATCAAAGAACGCTGTCTATCTATCTTTTTATGTATTGTGTGTCAAGCTAAGAGATCGGCTAAGAAATGCGCCCTTCTTACCGGAGCTGATAAACAGACATAGATACGGACAAAAGCAAAATCGACCACCTTGTCGAAACAGAGATTATAGCCCCTAATGCCCTATTGATGAAGTAGATATATTATAAAACTTATAACTAAATATTTATTATTGTTTCAGGTACCTACGTTGTACTCATTGGAGCTTCAGATACCAAAAAAGGAATAGAGAGGTATGTTGAACATCGTAAGTGTGTAATATTAGTAGTATAGGTGTAAGTGGTAAGAAGATCAATTGAGACTTAGCGGCAGACCAACCGAGCCGTGTACGCAATACTTAATTAATTAAATATTAAGCTGAGGTATTTTAATTTCTCGAAATAGTGCAAGGCAATTAAGAAAATTAAGTTTACAAGCACTTCTTAGGCGGTTGTAGAGAAGAGTTGGCGCAACAAACACTACTGTGGTATTTTCGAGACGTCAATCAGAAATCTATTCAGACAAGGCAGAAAATAGTAAGCTGCATTAAATATTATTCGACTTTTTTATTTATTACTATCATAACGTTTATCTAAATGGAATAAGGTTTTGTTCAATTAAGACTCGAGCAGTTTGCTGATTGTTCTAAAATGACCCTAAGGTGGACCCAAGGTTTTTACACTAATCACACTCACACTGCTATGTATTACTTATTGAAATTAGTAAAGCTGTTAACAACAAATTATATTATCTTTTTTTTTTTTTTTTTTTTTTTTTTTTTTTTTTTTTTTTTTTTTTTTTTTTTTTTTTTTACGGTCCTCGAAACTGAACATTACAATTAAATAATTGACAAAATATCAAGCACAAAGATAACATCAGTGTAAGTCCTTCTAGAAGTGAACACTACATGCTATAGGTACATTTAATATTATTTTACATTACAATCATTACGTACTTAAAATTATCATTAATCGCCAATATTAAGATTGCGCAACTGCAGCTTCAATGAATGTGCACTAGCACCAAAAATGTCGATATCGTGACAGATTTTGTTATATGCAGAACACATACGGAACAACGGTGAGTACTGAGTATAATTTGTACGACATATATTTTCAAACATTGACAGTAAACAGCTACCTAACATGTAAACAGCTGCATACAATTATGTATAAGCATGATTAATATTTTATATATTTTTAAAGAATTTTAGCAACCGAAATTATCGAAGTAACTAATATTCCCTCTAACCCCTCCAATTAAGCTAAATTGCTTGTGCTAGAAGTGGGTTCACGTCGGTAGTGTAATGGGCAGGATTAACCCGGGATCTCTATATCTATATAATATAAAAATGAATCCCTATTTCCCTTGGTCACGCCATCACGCGTGAATGGCTGGACCGAATTCGCTAAATCTTTTTTTAGAATATTCCTTGCAGTACGAGGATGGTTATAAGTAGAGAATTTTTTTAACAGGGTACACGATTACTGGAATCGGACCAGAATTCCACACGGGACAAGCCGCGGACATTAGCTAGTGATTAATAAAAATACCTTCACTCATTAATTTGCTTCAAAGTGTAGATATCATAATAATCGTATGACTGAAGTCTTTGTATGAAAAATGTCAAAACTTTACAAAGTTTAATTTTCGGTACCTTACTTGACATGAATACCTTGTCGACGATGTAAATAAATAATTATTGTAACATAGATAACATAAAATTTAAAAGGACGATTTACTTTAAATAACTTATTAATATGTATGAGATCGTTATAATCATTTAAAGATTTGCGTGTTAAAATAATCAAAAAATAATCACAACTCAATATTCATACTATCCTACTATATATTCTGTGATAGCGACGAATTATTAAGAAGGATGTGTATTTGAGATATTTTTATACCACTGTACATTATTTATATTATAGCCATGGATAAACTAATATTATAACTGGGAAAGTAAATGTGTGTGTCTGTTTGTCCATCTTTCACGACTAAACCAGTGAACCGATTTTGATCAAATTTGGTATAGGGGTAGAGTAGACCTTGTGAAAGAACATAGGCTATGTTTGGTCGCGATAATCGATATCCACGCGGTCGGTTATAGCATAGTAGTTATAGCATAATTTCTCTAATATAACATTATGAAAGTTTGTGAATATGTTTAATATTAAAAAAACAAGGGACTCTAATACTCATGAAAAGCTACATCAAAATCGTTTGCACTGTTAAGATAAGCATAGAACGATTATTATCACCCAACAATACCTGAACGATCCCGACAATACAAGTAATGTACAGTGGTATAAAAATATCTCAAACACACATCCTTCTTAATAATTCATCGCTATCACAGCATGCAATATCGCTGAGTGGTTGAGATGAAGACGGGAGTAAAGTGCCAATATTAACTAATGCACACTGCGTATTCCATGCTGCCTTGGGACATACCGGGTTTACTCGTAGATATGGAGTGCACTGTGAAGAAGTGTAACTAATGTGATATAGAGGTGATTACAGGGTGGATGTTTCAGTGGATGGCTAAATACAAATCTAAGAACAATAACGAATATTTTTTCTAATCGACTACACTATGGCGTTCTTCAAGAAGAGCATTAGAAGGTATATTCAGGGTCAGCAGCACGGGTGGTATGCCCTTGGCTTTGCTTACATCCATAGTCCACGGCAACCATTCCCATAGGAACCTGTTCTCAGGAGTCTATGCGTTAATTTTCATCTAAATCTGTTCAACGCTTTTTACATGTTTGAATAACAAACATCCAAACATATTCACAAAATAATTATATTAATATAACATGATTTTAATAATTTTCCTTTACTGTGGGTGGGAGAAATAGGTCACGCTGCCTGACAAACAAATCTCATATTTAATTTTCGATGAATTGAGGAAAGACAAATTACTCAGAAATGTTATATTATTAAGTACAGAAATTAAATTAAAACGAAGCACCTATGTACATTAATTTATTTAATTTGTAAATAATTGGGCTCTTCAAAATTGTCTAACATTAATTCATGAGCAGTAAAAGTACTCGTACGTGGGTGGGCTGAGAGTCCTAGCCCACACAATTACAAATATTTTTAGTTTTGTAAAATAAAAAGGATTACGCAACAAATTCAGCCTATACATTTTGTATGAGTGAGTGTACAAGTAGACGTAGCGTATGTATGAAAACATACATGATTACATATTTTTATATGATGTGTGGAGTATTTGATGCATAACAGACAACCAATGATACTCATACAAGTTTAAATTACTGGAAACGCTAAAGGAGATAAGCTTTAGTAATCCTTACACTGCTACTGAATACTAGGTACAGATGGCTCCTCCGAAGCGCTTGACTCTTTAATCTTCACTCGCACCAGCAATTAATATCCTAACATATGAAGGAAAATCCCGATCACTATCCTTAAACTATCCTTTCATCAATTAAACGAGGTCCTTATTCAAAGGATCTTTCAAACAGTTTCAATGGCAGAGGGTTCGTTTAATTTAGATAAGGGCTATAGTACGGGCTTGACTATCCACTGCTTTAGCTCTGGATTATCTGGAGCAAATGAAATGCTAACTTCACTAAATGCGATTACTGTTCCATGGATTGAATTGCAGGAATCAGTGACGAGAAGCAGTCTAGTAGTAAGCTGATATATGATCTCACAGCGTCTGAAATGACATAGCTCTGTCCACAAAATATGCTCCAAGATAGAGTATAAATAATGTGGTTTGGATTGGAAATGTAAGTAGTTTTTCTGTACATGTTCCTTTAGAATTTAGTGAAAAATTATATTATGTATTTTTTGTCAGTTGATATTTGTTGAATGATTTAAGGTACATGTACTGATTAAGATTTGTTAACATACTTAAACAGCCGATTAAATCTCTTTTTGAATTTCAAAAAGAGCAGAGAAACAGACTTTAATTTTAACTTCGTTACGCTAGTACTAATATCTATTCTGTGGCTTCGTTCATATTTATATTAACCGAAGAGTAATATTAAACAATCTTGATGCAATTTTTCATTACTTTTCTTTTAAAAATACAACAATATTGCAATATTGCGAGACATTCGCTCGCAGTAAGAAGATGCATGTAACGCATAGATATTAAAATTGAAAATAAACACAGTATTTTCCGCATAAAATTTATGAGCGCAGCTTGAAAGTGAGATGATGGCCGTATATTACACCGAAGTACAACAACGTCTTATTTGTCAAAGTGGCAGGTCACAGACATATTATGAACCCAGTAGCCGGCGCTGCGATTGGGTTATAGGATATTCCCACATGAAACCAGGTCAATTCCGTTAGTATTTCTCTATAACCTACTTAAAGATCTAGGCCTATCGAGAGCTACCATAAGTTCATTACTAGGACGAATATCTGAAGCGGCACTAGTAGTTTCGCATCAAATTCGGTTAGGAGGGGAATTTGGGTAGCAAAGGTGAGTGTTTATTTACAAAAGGGGCCCTTCCGAAACCTACACTTGGGTCGCAAGTCCCAAGCACTGTCCCGAGTTCCGAACTCAACAACGCGTTGAACCCGGCACCCGCATGGAGAATCCGTGGATTGCTAAGAATATCGGTCTCCCTCTCGCGTGGAGTTTGAATTACTATGTGTAGTCTATGTGATATTCTTTCAGTCGTTTGAGTGTGATTAAGTGGCAAACATCTTCATAAACTTTCTATAATATTAGTTAGTAGTAGAATAGAATTCATGTCGCAAATGTTACAATTATGGTACAGTCAGCATCATTAATATGTTGCTAACAAAAGTACTCAAAATAATCCAAATACCAAAATTCCAATTTTATATTGGTTATAAGAGTAATCAAATAGTTGTAAGTGTCCAGAGTGGTCCAACTATCTTAACAATCGGTCTTCCAGAATTATGTCAGTTAGTAGAGTATTCTTATTCATATACACAATCACGCCAGTCGATGGTATCTAGTCAATTATAATTTCAAAAAATCTAGACATTGTCATTTAATCGCATTTTATATCCTTTTCTTACTTGTAAAGCCATCCCTTTCAAACAATGGCGGGATGATAAGGGATACATATATGAGTAAGAAAAAGATACAAAAGGTGTCAATTGACAATGTCTTTTGTATTTTTTTTAAGTTGACAGTTGAATAAGCTATGAACTATCATTGCTTAGTGAGCAAAGTATGAATGTCTAGATTTTTTGAAATTATACTTGTCTGGATACCATCGACCGTCGTGATTGTGTATATGAATAAGAATACTCTACTAATTGACATAATTCTGGAAGACCGATTGATAAGATAGTTGGACCACTCTGAACACTTACAACTATTTAAGTACTCTAATAAATCAATATAAAATTGAAATTTTGGTATTTGGATTATTTTGAGTACTTTTGTTAGCAACATCTTAATGATGCTGACTGTACCTATCAGTTACGAATTCATAACATGGCGTTCTGTGACGAGAAAATGTAAACACGTTCTATAAATATTCCAAAGATATTGAAGTATATAATTATTCTTTTTAATCTCACTTTTGATTTGAATTCCAGTGGGGTCTACCAGTTACTCGTATTTTATCAGATGTCTCTGGTACCGGTATTCTTAACGGTTTTAGGAATAAATAATGTAGCTGTAGGAAAGTGAATGTATAGGGAAATTAAATACGGGTGAATTTGGTTACTTCAACGAGTTTTCTATAGAGAAATATATACCCTATGCTCCAAGCTATTGCCGTCTACTAAACGACTGAACTTCGAAATTTTCCTTGAAGTGTTTGCCATCTGATCTCCACAAAAAGTAATAAATTACAATAAGAAAAAAATTCACATAACGTGTCAGAAGCCCAGGTTCGAACCCGGTACTATCTGTAACCATAAGGAGCTACAGTCGAAGCGCTTACCACTAGGCTACGAAGCTTCTTAACGTACCTAACAAAATAAGCAATCTGTAGCTGTTGTAATGTTGTATGACGTCAGTCGTCGGTTACGGTTCAAAGGCCAAGTAATCCTGACGCGAGTTTAACACTTTTTACCCATCCCACGCCGCTAAAGAAGTTTTCACTTCAAAAAACTACGTTTAAAAAAACTTAACTTCAAAAACTGATAAGTATAAAACTTAAGTTAGAGAAAAATTTAGAATTTTTTTTGGTGTAAATGGTATCTTATGTTGTGTGAAGTATCCAAGAATCAAAATGGCATGGCTTCAACGTTTTAAGTTAAATTGCATCACGGATGCAATGCCTAGAGAGCGGTTTTTTATGTTAAGAACAAGCTTACACATAGTCGACAAGGCCTCAATAACTACTCAAGAAATGTCTCAAAATCGTCTGTGGTTGGTTCAACCGTTAATTGATGCTGTTCGAAATAGGTGTCTCCAGTTACCTAGACAGCCGGGTACGTATTCCATTGACGAACAGATGGTGCCTTTCCTAGGAAGATGTCCCGCCAAGCAGTACGTGCCTGGGAAGCCAAGACCTGTCGGCCTAAAAAATTTTGTTATTACGACGTCTAAAGGTCTGGTTTTGGACTTTGAACTGTATCAAGGTGATACTACACCCTTCCATGACAAGTCTCTCGGTCTTGGGCCGGCGTTTGAGGTTGATAACTACTATTGCAAAAGGTAGCTTCATCTTCTTTGATCGATACTTCACGACAATTCCATTGTTGGAAAGAATGGTAGCTGATGGCATGGAAGGCACAGGTACATTGATTGCGAACAGGTTCAAGGGGTATACGTTTCCTAAAGATGCACAAATGCACCGAGGTGAACATCATGAAGTTGTTGATTCTACCAAAGATATTTGTGTTGTGAAGTGGAAAGACTCAAAGGCTGTCCTGATGGCTTCTACATGTGCTGGGGCTCAACCTGTGCAAAATGTTCAACGCTGGGATAAGGTCACTAAGTCTTAAATTACGGTACCATGTCCAAATACAGTGAAAACTTACAATGAAAACATGGGAGGAGTGGACGTCTGCGACCAAATGATGGAGGTGTATAGGTCGTGGCACAAAACTCGCAAATGGCCAATAAAAGTGTTTATGCATCTATTTGATTTAGCGATAGTAAATTCATGGTATGAGTACAGGGAAAGCTCAAAGAAAGCTAATCAAAAACCTATGGATTTTCTCGATTTTAAATTGTCTGTGTCAGATTTTTTACTTGGAGCTCCCAGAAGAAAAAGAACTCGGGATGCTATGGAAGATATGGCAGAAATACCTTCAACATCTCAATACAAAGTAGCAACACTACCCACTATAGATAAGAGGCTGGACGGTTATAACCACTGGCCAATATGTGATTCACTAAAAGCACCTCGATGCTGCCGGTTGAAAGGTTGCAAAAGTCGGTCTAAGGTTAGATGTACTAAATGCAATGTTTATCTTTGCAATACCAAAGACAACCACTGTTTTTATGTTTTCCATAATGAAAAATAGTTCCTATTCTTAATATTATTTTATTGATTACTATAGAAATTACAATAATGAGGTTTTCGATGGGCGATTACAAAGTGATTGTCAATTTTTGATCTCAATTTTGATTTAATAGCTTTTAATATTAAAACTTATAATAATGTTGCTTAATAAATAATATTTAAAAGACTGATTTATTGTGATAATTAGATTATGTTAATTAATAAAGACAAATTTCTTTGTAAAAATGGTATTCTTTTCCTATTAAACCCGACCCGCACAAATGTGAGTGTACCACCGTATGGCCCAGCATGATACAATCGTGAGTATCCTGAAAAACCATTTTCCTGAAGTCCTACATTTTTTTAAATGGCAGATCTGTTTTTATCGTCCCCAAAAACCCCCAAACCCACTTTAAAATTTAGAAAAATACTTATATTTTGAACGCCGGTCTGTAAGGGTTATTATATATATATAATTTACAGATTCGAAAATCGGCACCTATGCCGAGGGGTCATATTTCAATTGATTCCCAAGTATGCAACATAAATAATATGTCGGTTAAATTTTTTTATTTAAATAATACAAATATGTTAATAAAATGAAAACTACCCCGGAACAAACTATATAAAATATTATGGGACCACATGGCAACTATTCCGCGTCGAACTAAATAAAAATCACTTATATCGGATAATAAATCTCAAAGTAATCGGTATACATACATAAAAAAAAGATAGCGATCGAATTGAGAACCTTCTCCTTTTTGGAAGTCGATTAAAAATTAGCTAGCTCTTGCAAAGATAAATAACTTTCCCCAGAGGCATACCAACCACATTTATTTTATCGTGACTGAAATCCAGACATATCACAACTACAGCCTCGCAAACAGCATTTACAGCGTGCAAATGTTATAAATTTTGCAAAACGCATCCACAGTACATGAGATTCTACTTATACACTTAGTTGTATTATTAGCGAAGAAAAATTACATGCAGAAGTTTTTAATATACCTAGTAATGCATTGAGTCTGGGTAAACTTTATTAGAACATTATTTTTCATTATGTATCGCTGTAAATGTCCGTATAAAGTGGTGTTAGTGCTATGGGAGAGAGTTCGATTCTAGGATGGGCTGTTTTATTATTACAGCTGGGCAAAGCGGGGCACGGTTCGTCATCACGTATAGGAATATTCAACTATACATTCAATATCGTACTGTCAGATCAGGTAGAATCGCAGGTATTTCATGTGGAGATCTCTATTCCTTATGTCGACTCTCTTCCGTGCCGAAGCAGACACAAAAATCAAAATAGATATCTGGACTTGGCGTTTGAATTTACCGTCATGGTTAAGGTTCTCAGAAACCTCAATTTATTTTAATATTTTTTCTGTCAATTTTGGAAGTCACATTGTAACCTTTTAGTTTCAAACTCATGAAACAACCCCAGTTTTATTTTTTGTACAAATATTTAACACACGCAAAACGTCAAGCAAGACAAAGTATACCTATATCATGATTGCGTAATTTTTTTATTACCGTATAGGTATCATAGAACGCGAGAGCTTAAAGGTTATTTTATTCTATTTTATTTGCTTTGTACTTTCGAGGAATAACTTGATATAAGCAAAAATGGCCAATCATTTTACGCTCTTTATGGATTTAAAAACTTAACCCTGATGTTATACAATATCGAGACAGATTGTACGTGGGCCAGAAATACTTAAGCCTCCAGAATTGTTAGGTCAAGTACCTACTGACAGAAGGTTTACTTTTTTTTCATTTGATTTATTGAATATTATTCTTAGAAATATTGTAGGGAAGATTGAAATTTGTTTACGTACTTGATACTTACATGAAAAGGCTGATAGCCATCATCGTTTGAGCGTTAAACCCGGTTGAATGTAAGGCGATCGTTTCAGAGTCCGCGGTTGACTCTTTGTTTT
Source organism: Eilema caniola (assembly GCA_949126895.1). NCBI lineage: Eukaryota > Metazoa > Arthropoda > Insecta > Lepidoptera > Erebidae > Eilema > Eilema caniola. Next base: position 3,602,760 of record OX421460.1, on the reverse strand, counting down.
TTATGTCACTTAAGTTAGGTTAGCACACGACCCACCTGACGAGATGTGGTTACCATGGCCTAAGGACGTATGCAAGACCAGGGGCGTCACACTGGTGCTGCCGACCCTGCAGAAGCCTTCTAATACCCTTCTTGAAGAACCCCTTATTGCAGTCGCTTGGGAAAATCCCAAAACCACGTTGTTAGAATGATTTACATGGTTTTTATGGTGCAGGGTACCGGAGGCTCGATTGTTAATTAGCAGATGTACCCTGAAAATCTTGGTGCGTCTCTAAACACATCTCCATTCAAGTTTATTGGCTAAAGTTTCTAAAAACTACATTAATATTTCAACAATTGACAGTATAGCAGTGTAACAGTTGTTGTTCTAGCAATTATTATAACATATTTTTTTTATTGCAGATTTACTGCAAGTAATCACAAACCAGATGGTCTTGGTAAGTACAATTTATATTAACTAGATATTATGCGTACAATATATTGACGAACAGTTAAAAAAAAAGAAATCCACGTGTATGAAGCCGAGACAAGCCGCTAGCATACAACAATGTAGTTCTTACTAAGTAAGAACCTATTTCAATGAGCGAGAGCTAAAAGTTCTGCAAGTAGTCCTAACACAATGTTACAGCTTCAATGTTTGAAGGATACTTAGGAGTGGCGCGAGTGTTCTGTCCGCTTAGTTTCACTAAATGCACTCTAGTTTCTTGAAGTTTAGTCTGTGGAACGTTTGTCTTGGACTTTGCAATCTTTAACTATATTAAAGTGTATGATACTTAGCATATTGTAAGGTTTTAGAAACTAGGATTTCGCTCTCTTATTCGTTCATAATTTGGTTTATTGAGGGAAATTGATTGTACCAGGACCTCGTTCGTCAATTACCCTCGCACTACCTACACTGAAGTAACCTTCTAATGCCCTTCTTGGAGAACCCCATATTGTAGCCGCTTGGGTAAACCACAGCTGACAGACGGATTTTCAGCAGAATAGGGTTCCAAACCCGTTTCGAAACCCGTTGGGAACCCTAAGAAGCAAACTCTGCGTAACCAGAAACCTCTTCTTCCAAGTCAGAAAAAACACAAATTTCCAACATTTGAGACTCACAACTTCTCTCCGTAAATGAAAATTTGAGACGAGTCCCTAAAAGTTTAAGGGATCTATTGTCACCTTTGATACCTTTATCTCAATAGCGGAATGAAATCTGAAGGCTTCAGATCAAAGACTTTCGAAGGACAAATTCTGTAAATACTTATTCGAAAAACTTTTGTTGCCATAAATCAGAAACACCTGTAAAAAATTGAACTTGAAATTCTTTCTCCATTATTATATACATTATACATGAAAAAATCTTAAGAATTTTTTGGTCCAAAAACTTTGGCACGTTTGCCCTTCGCAAGCTAAAGAGAATTCCTAGAATCTTTTAACCTAAAACTTCGTTTATATCTTTAGAATTCGACATAGAATGTAATCTTTTGAATTTTGTGTATATTGTAATACATAGAGTTATCTATTGTAATAAATTTACTTTTCAATTCATTTGCTCATAAGATGGCTCTAATCTCACCGCAATTAGGCACATAATGATTTGATTATTATTGAGATTTTGATCATTATTAAATCACGAAGAGGGTTAGTGACTTTTTTTAAATTTTATTGATTGTGTTGTATTATGCTTTTAAATAAAAATAGATACAAAAAAATCGTGTTCAATAGAACAAATAAATTAATATAATTACCTACTACCTATTGCCTGTTCATTTCATGCAATTTCGTATTTAAATAGAAAATTTCATCATGTACCTACGTGTATTATAAATAAAAAATTTACTCAAATATAACTTTTGTTTTCTCTTTGTATAAAACTTTAAGTAAATTCACCATTTTGTACACGGATAAGCAAAAAATGAAATGCGAAATGCGCCAATAGAAAAGTGATTAATTGTTCCCGCCAGTACCAAAATATTAAGCAATTCATTTTTACTGGTGAAATAATAGTTATTTATTAATTAAAATGTCTACAAGTACTAGTTATGAAGAAAACGATTTATGTACCTAGTGCACCGCCCGATATATACCTACACATATACTGCACAACGTCCGATATATGATGTGATTGATGTGAAGTTCTAAACGTTATGGAATGTTTACCATATGAAAACTGCAAGGGTAAATTTCTATTTTAGAGTTATATTATTCTCAAACGAATTGGAAAAAAAAAATATTCCACAACATTTCACACAACGCTATCTAGACCCATGGTAAGCATAGCTTAACTAGCTTGTGTTATGGATTCTAGAATGCGGATAAACATACTTAGATACGTTTTTTTTTTGTAAATACATACATATTATACATAGAAACACCCAGACCGATGCAAATATACATATTCATGCATACAAATATTTGCACTGAGCGGGGATCGAACCCGCGCCTCCTGCGTAGCGGCCGTGTTCACTACCGCTACGCCACGAGGAGAAACATCGTATGATACACGTGTGTATTGTTGATTACCGCCTTCGGCTGACGGCTCGGGTCTCAATATCGCCTCAGCGGTAATCACCAACTATACACACTTGTACCATAATCTACTATTATCTCTCGCTTATTCATCTTTGAATGGGATATCAGAGGATTTTTCTCGAAATTAAAAAAAAATTACATATAAATATTGTGGCGTAGCGGTAGTTAACGCGGCCGTTACACATGAGGCGCGCGTTCGATCCCCGCTCAGTGCAAATATTTGTATGCATGAATATATATATTAGCATTGGTCTTGTCGTGCCTCAGAGAGCACGTTCAGCCATCGGTCCCAGTTGTCATACAAACATCTATGGTAGTCATTACGGGTAGTTGGAGCCCTCAAAAATCCAACATCTGGTCTAGCTGTAATGCTTCGATATCGCCTTTGGGTTGTGGAGGTCATGTGGCAGTCGCTTCACGGAAAATATGAAGTTTAGCCAAATCCGCAGTTAGACTGGTAAAAGCGGACCCCAGACTCCAAGTTGAAAAGCTTCGGATGCGACTAGGATGAAGAAGATATTGTAAAATATAGACATACTTAAGTAGAACTTACACTTCATGAACCTACATTACAGGCCATATTTTGGTTAGGTTTAGGTAGTATTTTTTAATGAAAACGTAACGATGTAGGGTTGAATCAAAACAGTGTGCAACATAGGCGTCGTAGTATAAAGAGAGCAACTTAGAAGAGACGTAAGACCACACACTTCCGCACTACGCTAAGTGATGCGGGGCAGTGTGTCAATAGCCTTAGGGGTAAAATGTAGCCATGATTAAAATTGTTATAGGGGCAAAACGGACCTTGCGGATTAACCGGCAAGGGCTTTTGGTACAGAGAAAAAGAAACACAAACCTACGTTGTCACGTCTATAGGCCGCGATTACCACTTTTTATCAGGTGGGCCGTGTACTTGTCTACCACCTACGTGGCATTAAAAAGCTACCGTTATGTGGAATCCCTCAACGGGTACCACCGCATCAGAGCTATTGAAGTGGCGACTAAAGTCACGCGGTGTTCACGTGAGTCTTATGCCATAGTAGCACAGTATACTCTGGAAAAAAATCCCCAGAATCCTAACACATCAGTCATAATGCAGGTGGTCCCACCATCAAATATAGGCGTCACCATCTCGGGCTTGGTACTAGAGCGATGGGCATCCCTACCTAACATTTTGCTCCTCTAAAAGAAAGCTAAGTCTATAATATCGCAATTTCCCACTATATTTAAAAACCTCAATTCTAGACAACCAAAGAAATATAACAAGTATAGATATTTTACTAAAATATATTGTCATAACTGTCATGTTTCTGTGTTAACGTCTCTGTAATATATGTCGATAAAAGCTGACACAACTGTGCGATACAATTCTGCGTGATTGAGCATAACGATATTATACATAATATAAAAATTTGTTTCATATTTCATATTTGTTAAGCATATTTGAGATCTCGAATGGAAAATATTTTGGCAACAATACAAGTTGGTGGTACAACAAATGTATTATTTGAGGCGTCGGAATCGTCGATAACGCTTCATATAAAATTATCTAGGTCTCCAGTCTTGCTAAATTTCAGATACCTTAAATTTTGCTGTTTAACTAGGCAGGTATTTCTATAATATAAAAATGAATGTGTTGCTAAGCTCAAATCTCGAGAACCGCTGAACCGATTTCGCTAATTCTTTTTATAGAACATTCCTTGCAGTACAAGGATGATTCTTATGTTAAGAAAAAATTAAATAAGGGTTACGTCGTCACGGGAACGGGTACAGAATTCCATGCGGGCGAAGCCGCGGGCATCAGCTAGTATACTTAATTTTAAAAAGAGGAAAGATTTATAATTAGGCTCAGAAACTACTGGGCCGATTTTAAAGGTTCTTTCACCATGAGATCGCTAAATTTTTCGTGAATAACATAGGCTATATTGTATTTCCAAACCGTACGAAATCCACGGAAACGTTTTTGCCACCTGTGCGAAGCCGAGGCGGGTCGTAGTAGCTAATAAATTCATAATTCACAAGTCACTATCAGTCATGCTAAATTCTAGACACCGGACAGTATTAACAACAAAGACACTATCAATCTATAAGAACATTTCATTTCGTTCAACATTTCGTTCTCTATAAGAACATTTTTAAGTCCTGATGATTAATGAGATATACCTGCCAGACATATCTACGCAGTTATGCTACAAAATCTCTTGTCAAGCTACTCAATCTTATCTAATTTTTACCTACCTAAAACACGTGAAATTATACTAAGAGCAACCACTGCAATCGTTTTACATAAGTTTTTTTATTTTAATTTTCACTCAATAATTTATGTATTTTTGAGTGGATCTCGTTTGTTATATTCTACTAATATTGTTCATTTGGAAATAAGTGAAGATATTTGCATATTTATCATGCTCTAACGGTTGCACCGATCTGCCTAAAATAACAGTCTGGAATACTTAATACATTCACGCAAAAGCCGTGCCATAACGTAGAGTTGCAGATACCCCATACTTACCACATAGGCGATATTTTATTCCAGGAATAGGTTCCCATGGTTTATGGTAATGGGATAAAATCTCACACGAGCAAAGCCACGGGCAACAGCTAATCCATGATACAATTAGTCTCCAATCGATTGGTGGAAAAAGTATCAACATTTTCTAACATCAAGCAGTAAAGTGTGGCTGACATGGTTAATACAACATGCCCTGCGATATCTGTACACTGCGTCGGACAGCTGTCTAGTGCGGTTTTGTGATAACCACAACATATTGACATATTCCAGGATGCAATTTAATGTCCTGTTTTCAGGATTCAACACTAAAAAAAAACGACTTGGATACAGGCTTCCAATCATGTACCTTGGCCATTGGGGTGTTTTTGTAAATTATAATATAACGATATCAATCAAACAATCGCTTAGCCCACCGCACTCTACTGCTGGACATAGGCCTCTCCCAATGTGCATTATGTTGTCCAATCCTCCGCCTGCCGAGTCCAGTTTGTCCCAGCCACTGGTGTCGTGGTGTCCTACCTTCTTTTTGTCTTCTCGCGATCTCCGTTCTAGAACTCGTCTGTTCAAACAGCCATCACTCAATTTATCAGGAATTAATTACTAATACGTTTCACACAACACAAGCTAATTAACTATGCTTCCGCGTGCGGGACTGGCGTGTCGCCGTGGAGGTGGAGACACTATCGGATCACCGATACGTTCGGTTCGATGTCTCCCCTCCTGCGGGTGATGCGCCGGTCATATCGGCCCAACGCGAGCCGCGCTGGGTGTTGGGGCGACTGAATCGGGAGGACCTCCTGGAGGCCGCCATCGTACAGGCCTGGGCCATTGCGCCGGACAGGCCTGTCGACATAGACGATGAAGCGGCCTGGTTCCGGGAGGCCATGACACGGGTCTGCGATGCGGGTATGCCTAGGGCTCCAGCCTATAATCCGAGGCGTCGGGTCTACTAGTGGAATGCGGAGATCGCGAGGCTGCGTCAAGCCTGCGTGATCACGCACCGCCGGTGGGCTCGACTCCGTAGGAGGCGTAGCCGTACCGCAGATTCGGAGCCCCGACTGGCGGAGCTTCACGAGGGATACAGGGAGGCCCGGAATGCCCTCCGAGCGGAGATCAAGCGGTCTAAGGCCGCTTGTTACCGGGAGCTCCTGGAGACGCTGGAGCGGGACCCATGGGGGCGGCCTTACCTTATGGTAAGAGAAAAGCTGCGCCCCCGGGCCCCTCCGCTGACCCAGGTGCTCGAGCCGGCTCTGCTCGGAGGAGTGGTCGACTCCCTGTTCCCGGCGCGAGCGGAACATGTTCCGCCGCAGATGGCTCCGCCGCCTCGGTCGCCTACGGCGCCCAGTGCGGTGATTGACGACGACGTGCCCGAGGTCACTTGGGTAGAACTAGAGCTGGCGGTGCGAAGGCTGAGAGCCAAGAAAAACACCGCCCCGGGACCCGACGGCATTCCAGGCCGCGCGTGGGTCCTAGCTCTAGGGGAAGACGGTCTCGAACCCCGACTGAGAGGGTTCCTCAGCGCATGTTTGGAGCGGGGCCAGTTTCCGAAGATGTGGAGGACGGGGAAACTGGTCCTCATCCGCAAGAAGGGACGCCCGGCGGACGAGCCGTCCGGGTACCGGCCCATAGTGCTGCTCGACGAGGTGGGCAAACTCTTTGAAAGAGTAATTGCCAAGCGCCTCGTCGAGCATCTCTCTAGAGTGGGGCCGGACCTGGCGAATACCCAGTTTGGGTTCCGCCGGTGGCGTTCCACTGTGGATGCCATCATGCGTGTGAGGACTCTGGCGGAGGATGCGGTCGCCCGGGGCGAGGTGATGTTGGCGGTGTCCTTGGACATCTCCAACGCCTTCAACACCCTGCCCTGGAGTTGCATCAGGGAGGCACTCGTGTACCACGGTGTGCCTCTCTACCTCCGCCGCATAGTCGGGGCTTACCTAACGGAGAGAGCCGTCGTCTACCCGAGTTCGACCGGAGTCGGTAGGCGTGAGATGTCGTGCGGTGTCCCACAGGGATCGGTCCTGGGGCCGTTACTGTGGAACATCGGTTACGACTGGGTGCTTCGCGGTGACTTCGCGTACGGTGCCACCGTCACGTGTTATGCGGACGACACGCTGGTGACGGTGAGCGGGGCTACGCACCGCGAGGCGACCCTGAGGGCCACGACCGCGGTTGGTCAAGTCGTCGAACGGATCCGGCGGCTGGGTCTCGAGGTGGCTCTGCACAAGTCCGAGGCCATGTTCTTTCATGGTCCTCGGCGCAGGCCAGGCCCGGGAGCCAGCCTTACAGTGGGAGGCACTCCCATCGACATCAAGCCCCAGCTGAAATACCTGGGGCTCGTGCTTGACGGTCGATGGGACTTCGGACAACATCTCCGAAGCCTGCGCCCCAAGTTGGTCACCACGGCGAATGCCCTGAGTCGGCTGTTGCCCAACTTGAAGGGCCCAGGGGCCTCCTGCAGGAGACTCTACGCGGGTGTCGTGCGGTCCATGGCCCTATATGGGTGCCCCGTGTGGGCGGACACCCTGGGGGCCAGATTCCTGCCTCTGCTCCGTACGGCGCAGAGGACGATGGCCTCCAGGGCCATCAGGGGATACCGCACGATATCCTTCGAAGCGGCGAGTCTCCTGGCCGGATCGCCACCGTGGATCCTGGAAGCGAGGGCCCTTTCGGCACTATACCAGTTCCGAAAGGAGGCGCGGGAGCGGGGATTCGATCCCGAGCCCGAGGACATTCGGGCCGAGAAATCCCGGCTCCACCAGGTCATGGTGGCCGAGTGGGAGCGACGACTTGGGCAACCACGCGCAGGGCACGCCGTCATTGCGGCGGTAAGGCCCATCATGGGGGAGTGGCTAGAGAGGCCACACGGGAGCCTCTCGTACCGTCAGACGCAGATGATAACCGGGCACGGTTACTTCGGGCGGTATCTGCGTCTGATGGATATTGAGCCAACGCCCGAGTGCCATCACTGCGACGCGAGCGTGGACTCGGGGCTGCACACGCTCACCGAGTGTCCGGCGTTTGAGACGCCGAGGCGGCTTGTGCAGGCCCTGGGGGTGAGAGTGCTCACGCTCTCCACCCTGCTCGCGGCGATGGTCCGCTGCGCGGATGCGTGGGCGGCCAGCGCCTCTTTCTGCGAGCAGGTCATGCTCGCGAAGGAGACAGCAGAGCGGGCGCGGCGCGGTGAGCGAGAAAGACTCGCTGACATCGCTGCTCGCGCCCGAAGGCGGCTCGGGCGTCGGAGGGCGCTTACAGACCTCCGCCCCCCATGAGCGCGGGCCTGAGGGTGACGGGTGGAGCCACCCGTCACCCTAGCAGAAGCAGGCCACGGCGGCGGCGCGCATCGTAGGACGATGCGCGCCTCCCCACACCGGGGTTGAGTCGGGGACGGCGTGGTCCCCACCTCCCGAGGAGGGCCAGACCGAAAGGGATGGCCCTGGGTCAGCCGGGGTGCGAGTGATATGTCGCAAGACAACCTCACCTTCGGCCTAGCACCACGACCCATAGACGGCGTGCGGTTTGGTCGGTTCGAGTCCGACATAGCCCACCCCTCCGGCTCCGGAGGGGCGGGTATCCGTGGGGATTTCCCGCACGTAAAGAAAAAAAAAAAAAAAATTAACTATGCTTACTTTAGGTCTAGATAGCGCTATGTAGATTATCTATCTATTATCTATCCATTATCTATTACTTTATACAGTATATTCGATCATGATCAAATATAGGTGGTGCAGCAGTGCTTTCGCTTGATTGGGAGAATCCTATAAAACAAATAAATATTCTACAATAATGTACACAGCGCTGAACCCATGGCAAGCATAGCTAATCTAGCTTATGAAAACAAACAAATACATACATAGAAACAGACCAATGCAAATATACATATTCATACATACCAATATTTGCACTGATCGATCCCGCACCCCCTGCGTGGCACTCGAACGTTCTACCGCTACTCGCCACAGAGGCCCAAGTCAAGAAGACTTTGCAAAGCTTCACTAATTTGACCCTGCTTATGGGTAATCGATGGTAATTATTATGAAATATATTATTTGCTATTTTATGCAAATTCAGAAAAACAATTCGCAAACAGAGAAAATAAAAGATAACAAACCCTTAGAAATAACATTAAATCTATTTTGTTTACGTTGAACACAATCATTACCTATTCATCATTAATCAGAGTTCTATACAACCAATATCAAAATGACAAAAATCAAGAAAATATAATATTTAGGACGAAAATTTTCCAAGAATCAATTTACCTCAGCCTCGCTTGAAGAAAATTTCCCATAGGAAATAAGCTAAGTTTGAACTACCAAATTGAGTTGGAAGTGGCGTACAAATAACAAAAGGTACAGTTTAGACGATCCTTTTAGAGGTTCTGTGCCAAATATAGACCCCTGTGAGATGTTACGAGTTTGGGAAGGATCTTGGTAAGCTTAAGTTACTTTTTGCCTTTCAATTTATTGAGTTCGTGCGATGCTGGAGAACAGAACGTTTTTATTTCTGTGCCCAGATGTATAGGTAGGCAAACCTTTACTTTGAGGTATTAAAGTAGTCGTTAGGGAAATCACTTGTTTATTTGAAGTTTATATACCTTGGTGGTTAAATAAATTTCTTCACCCTCTTGCGATAAATTATTGAGTCTTGAAGATTGTGAAGTATCAAAATCTAATCCTGCTTATATTTAGTAGATTTAATTTGTTGTTTGGGGTTCAACCTATACCTATTGCTTGACGGACAAGGCTCTGGCACATTCTTTTTCTTTCTGAAATACGTAGGTCATACCAAAAGTTTTGCGTAACTTTAAAACAACAACATGTTATTACAAAAATATTATGTTTATTGCTTTTTAAAATACCCTCCTTTACATTTAAACACTTTTTCATGCACTCGAACAATTTTTTTTAAAATAAAAGGACCGCAGATTTGAAAGCATGTGCTAATTGAACGCTATCACTGCCTCTTCGGAGTTGCTAAAAGTGAAACCTCTCATCAAATTTTTGATGTTGGGGAAAATACAGAAATCGCATGGTGCTAGGTCGGGGCTATGTGCAGGATGGGTGATGAGTTGTACTTTTTCAGAAGCTAAAAACTACTTTGTTTTGTTGGCCGTGTGTGAAGGCCGCCTTTCACGAAATTCGTGAAGGGCGGCCTTCAACTGGCTTCGAAACCTGACCTAATTCAGCAAACCATAGCCTCACGGTGCTCAAACAAGGTGCTCCTCTCCCAAAAGCATTTTGAAGACGAGCGGCACAGTTCTGGGGAGTGATAAAAAATAATTGACAAATGATTTCTCGCCAATATTTTTTTTTTGATAACTGAAGAAGGCTGCAATCTTCTTCGTTTAAAAAAATATAACATTTGAAATTCAAAAAGTTCCGATTACCTAGAAGTACAAATCTGTTAGTGTGCCCCATGTAGGAGGTTAGACAGCAGCCGACCACATAAAAGCTCTAGGAGGAGAGCTAGCCACGAGCTCTACAGTGCAAGCTTTAGGTATATGCTAATTTGGTCTTGCCTTTGACCAGTTATCGCCACATTGATCAAAGCGCAAACATTTCTATACCACACAGGTGGATTCCAGCGTGTATTACTGTTCTCTCATCTCTGGGAATGCTTTTACAGTAATTACAGTAATTAACATTACAGTACGACGTTCAGTATGACCTTCTTATGAGATTACTAACACTTAACGTTAGTGCCTATTTTAATCTGTTTTTTTTAGAGAACTAATATTCCCTCTACTCCCTTCACCTAAGGTACATTGGTGGTTTGAATTAAGTTTTTAAGTATTTTTCATGCCATATATTCAAATCGATTTAAATAGAAAAAAATGGAACCGGTCTAGGCGGGGTTAGAGTTCACGATATTTGCCTTACAGGGGCAATGCTTTAACCACTAAGTTACCAGACTTTGCCTTAACCAATATACATTTCTCCTTCTACATCTGTCTCTGAGGCGACAGTGGAGTGTGTCACCGATATTCTCACGAACTATCGGAATCAATGTAGAATATACTGCTTCCGGGCTGTATGGCCGTGGTCGATGTGAAACTTGCGTTCCAGACGTTTCGTCGATCACTGCGGTCGACATCTTCAGTGGCGCAGGGCCGGGCGACGACAACTTCGGAGACCTTGCCTCGCCGGCGGCTGACTTGCGACTAATGCCGAGCCTTGAATCACGGCTGTATTTATAGGCACGGTCGAAGCGAGGAACGCGCCACAGCGCTCGACCAATCAGAATCGAGTGAGTCGATTCCCCGCTCCGACCGTGCCTATAAATACAGCCGTGATTCAAGGCTCGGCATTACTAATTCACATCGACCACGGCCAAACAGAACGGAAGCAGTATATTCTACATGCAACGCCGGCCGTGAAAGCCTGAAGACTTATATCGGAATCAATGTTTAAAAATGATTGAGAATCTTTCATTGGTTCCAAGCAAGCATTACCCTGTAAGGTAAAGTTCACGGGTTCAAACCCCGCCTAGACCGATTTATTTTTCTAATTTAATCGATTTGTACATTGTTGGTGTTAAGAGTGGGTTCAAATCGGTAGTGTAATAGTCAAGATTTGAACTCGGGACCTCTCGATTGACTACTGCTCTAGAATTCGAAGAATGATTTGGAATTCATCATCAACTTGCAGGTTTTCTTTCAGTTACACTCTTGGGTTTATTACGCAAGACTTGCAAAGCGTTTAGATAAAAAAAACTTCATAATAGTTACGACCGTTGACGTAAAACTCAAGTAAAGTTATATTATTTAGAGAACTGCAATAAGGTGAGTGGTGCGCGGACAGTTACTTTTCACAGTTTCATTTCGTCGTAATTTTTAATTTGCCATAATGCACTTGAGTCGTTGTACCTCTCAGCAATATTACAGAGAATTACTTATCGTAATAAAATTTTACAAACTGGAATATATTTTACACTAGCTGTTTCCCGTAGCTTCACCCGCGTGCATGTCGGTAATTGCAACCGGACACCGCCCAACCTATACACATATACTTCCCGAAGGTCTAATTTTTAACCTTTGTTCCAAATTGTATCGAAAAGTGTAACAGATAGGCAGGCAGACCGAGTTATTTTTACATTTATAATATAAATCCATATCTAAATATTTGTATTATCTACAAACAAAAAGGTAAATTCTTACCATGTGTACGTGACAGTACATCTACATTCAACAAGGGGGTCACCATGAATCGTAGATCTGCATCTTCATGCTCGCATGAAACACAAGTAAAAGAAGGCCTATCCCTATGTAAGTCTCCTTAGGGACAGAATATGATCTAAGCATATCAAGGGAAGAAGAGATGCATACGTCTTTCCTAGTTATATCCTAAAAAAATTATAACTCTTGAGTAAATTTTTAATGTCTGTAAATATCTTATGACCGTATTATAGAACGATAGAAGTAAATAAGTAAGTAAAGTTTATTGTCACACCTCAAAGTACACAATTTGAAAGATTTACAAAACAATAAAACAGGTACTCAAAAACACGAAAACATACACTGCTGTCTCCCAAACTAATAGAACAGTCGCTTATCTTGATTTATAACTAGATCTGAAGACAAATTGTATTGTAGGTGACAGTTCTAATTTATTTATGAGAGTCGATCACAACAGACCGTTATTCTGAAATACGAACTTTAGAACAATAACAATTATGATACGTAGTAAGCGAAATAACTCAGGAAATACAGAAACATCTTGAAAACGACACTAACACCCAGAACTTGAATCCTTTATTTGTCATTATTTCCTGAAACAACCTTAAAGCAATTAATTAATCGGGAACTCGAAACCTTTGTACACACTTCCACACATATTGTACGACGAACACTACGTATATGTAGGCATTAATTAACATACGCTGAGTGGTGTTGGGTACTCTTAATTAGTAAAGTTTTGGGCGGCGGTCACCTAATCTGGCGAAGGGTCAGACATACGCGATGATATGCCGATATACGTAGTAAGTATAAATGCAGATAGAATTGTACTGTTTGTTGTAAATTTATTTTTATTTACACAACTAGCTTTTCCACGGTTGAAAACCTCGCAGATATCGGTTAATGCGAATTTTCCTCATATCTCCGGACCTAATGAACCAATTGCGATCAAACAAACGTGAGATTTTAAATCTGACCTTTCGAACAAATAAAACGTCATCAAAAACCTTTCAGTAGTTTTTGCGTCCATCGTGGACAAGCAAACAAAGAAACAGACAAGAATTAAAAATAAATATTTTCGTGTTAAATATCGTTAATATAAAATAAACCTTTTTAAAAAAATCTCCAACGTGCAAACGACCACTTTACAGTGATATAATTAAACAAATAGTACCCTGTATAAATGCGCGAGTACGCGAACGTATCCTAGCGTTAATCCCAATCGCATCTAAAGCTTTCAACTTTGAATCCTGGGGTCCGCTTTTACCCGTCTAACTGCAGATTTGGCTGAACTTCGACATTTTCCGTGAAGCAACTGCCTTCTGACCTCCACAACCTAAAGGCGATATCGAAGCATTGCAGTTAGACCAGTTGTTGGATTTTTGAGGACTTCAACTACCCGTAACAACTGCCATAGATGTTCGTATGGCAACTGAGTCTGACGGCCTGACGTGCTCTCCGGGGCACGACTAGATCAATGCAAATACCAATATTCATGCATACAAATACTTGCACTGAGCGGGGATCGAGCCCGCGCTTCCTGCGTAGCGGTTGCGTTCACTACCGCTACGCCAAGGAGGCTATAATTAGGCGTAGACTATAATTTATATCTGACGTAAATTGGGAACACAACGGAAAAAATAATTAAATCTATTTACGTGGGTAGACTCCGAAAAGACCTCCGGGCTTCATTTTGGAAAAAGGATTGGTGGGTAGAGTTCTATGGTTTCAGAACGGAAACATTCTAAATCTGGGGCTTTTCCATGAACTTAAGGGTCCAAGCCTATCTCACACCTGCCAATCGGTACACCAGCGAGTTGACAAACAGTCACTCTTGAAAAATTAAGAAGTTAAGATTTATCTATTTCAAAAAGTAATTAATAATCTTCTTCTTCAAGTGCCATCTCCATCCCAGAGGTCGGCGACCATGTGTCTGTATGTCATCCTATCTTCAGTCATGCGAATTAACTCGGCTGTGCAGCCAGTGCAGCTTATGATCCGTGTCCATGATGTTGATGATGTTTGTCATTCAAAAGTATTGAAGATGTAACAGTTGGATTTTTATTGACGATCATGTTATTATTACACACATTACACGATTATTAATAAAGGAAATAAAATCATGCTTCTGTAAATGCACAAGTCACGCGGTGCTGTGACGACAATCCTCTTTTAATGAGGCCGTCTAGCTGCGTGCCAGCTTTGATAACATGGTACGTGTATATAATGGTGACCCTCTTTCCTGAGACTTTGCCTTCAGCTTACCATCAGGCAAGGTGAAGTCAAATTGACCTAAATATAAGTAATACCGGTGAGAATAAAAATAACAATAGCAACTTATGGCCAAGAATTCGATTATTTCAATACTCTCAATAATGATATTCAATTGAATCCTAAAGCAATAGGAAGCGTTGATAGTTTTCAGGAAGCTTAAGAGATTCGGTTTGATTAATTTTGATCTTGCCAAGGAGTTTAAAGTTTTAAGTACTGTTGACTTAGAAATTGCGAAGCTAAGGAAGCTAATATTGTGGAATCAAATATACCGTCCCAAAGGATTAGCGCCGTAAATTCGTGATGGTTGCAGGCTTATAACATTGTAATATTAGAAAATATGAGTTGGGGTTTTAATATGACCGTTAGGCTTTAATATTATGTTTTAGATCGTTGGGTCACAGGGTGGAAATTAATTGAAAGAGATTTTATTACGGATCCAAAGCTATGACGTTTCAGCTTTCATCAAAATCAGTTTAGTACTTATAGACATACCTACTTCTTAATTAACATACATACTTTTGAATTCATAATGGTTGCCAGGAAGAAATTGCTTCAAGCAATAAGGCCGCCCATTGTATATCAATGTATATGTGCTACCTACTTGTCTCTACTGTAAATTGTATGGTGTACAATAAAGTATTATCTATCTATCTGTCTAATGTTTGTAGGAAGTTGCGTATAAAGACTTGGTATTATGTACCAAAACACGTGTCGCCTTATTTCTATAGCACCGAGTCTTTAAGCTGGTCGTGAAAAGCAACTGATGAGGCCGTTAAACAATGCATTTCATTTAATTTTTAACTATATTATACATAGAAACTCGTAGCCAAATGGAACTAGACATGTTAATGGGTTTTTACTGAGCCTGATTTGAACCTGTTACCTCCGATATGTCATATATACAGTCGGTGTGTGATATATACAGTCGGACGCTCTACCACTGCGGTAAAGAGGATGCTAGAATTGTGTGACCTACGTTACTATAATTAATCAAGCGAGCGCAGCAAACGAGAGTCTCTGTTTCGATAAGGTGGCAGATTTTGCTTTTGTCCGTATCTATGTCGGTTTGTCAGTTCCGGTCTAGAGAGTGCAATTCTTAACCGATTGTCACCAAACTTGGTCTATATGTTCTTTTTTTAAAAGAACATGTTCCTATTAAAAAGAAAACTCAACTTTTTTAATAGGAGGTCTTTCTTCTTTTCTTGTAGTTAGTTGCCAACCTGTGACAGAGTTGTTCAGGTCGCTCATATAGGCCTAATGGGAGGTAAAATAAGGGAGAAAAAGGGAGAAGTTTACTGAAATCTAGATAATTCTTGGCTGAAACATTAAGCACATGATCATGATTCCTCACAGATTGTTGAGAAAAATGATGAAATTTGTTATAAAAAGGATTGAGAAAAATGAGGAACAAAAATGTCGTGGCGTTTTTTTTTGTTTAAAAATAGTCGACATTTTTTGATCCAGGGTTATTCAAAAAGAAGATAACCCGCCAATCTCATCTACCAACTTCCCCTATTAAAACATTAGTCACGTACACGGATAGTTCGTGAATGCAACAAACAATTTCACGGTACCAAACTTTATTTATTAAAAATATCTTGCACACGAGAAGCACAATGAAAACCGACAATCATATTCAGCTCATAAACTTTAATACTGCTGTTTGTATAAACCGTAGCTATTGACTACATTTTTAAATATGAAAATGCATTGTCAGGTTTGAAAAACACTGTACAAAATCGAATAGACTCCGGATAGATTTAACGCCGGTTGCCATATCCGTGAGAATTTTTTTAGCCGGGATACTACTTGTTTCTGTAAAAATATTGTCGTTGCAATTCGCAACTACCCGACTGAGAAATTACTGTCCGTCTATAAAAAATAATGATACTTGTTTAATGTTTTATTCTTGGCGGCACGAAACTAGATTTTTAAGAATTTGAAACTAAGGAGATGGAGAGGCCTATGTCCAGCGGTGGACTGCATGAGTCTAGTTAGTCAGTAGACTGACTGATTGATTGAAGCTTGAATCTATTAGTAAGTTACCTTGCCTCTTAATTGGCTTTTTCCGATCTTAATATAAACGATTTATTTTCTGAAATTCCGCCCATGGTTTTAAAACTTGCTTGTTATTCACTATATGGTTCGTTGCCTAAGAATGAATGTTAAAATATTCTTAACCATAAAACGAACATTAGAGAGTTGATTTAACTAACAATGAGATATTGAACAACAAATGAATATAACTGCTCCATTCTACAATATTTATTAGCAAACTAAGGCAATATTATTTGAATTAGCACTGTTCGTACTTTTACTATACAAATAATATAATTTGGAATAACCTAATGAAACTTTTTTCTTATTAAAAATATTACAATGTCATTATTTTCAGACGTAGCATGAGGTATTTCAATTTTCACACTGGGTGGGTCAGTGTAAAGAGAAATTTGAAATTATTAAAGAAGGTAGGACACGCCGGTATTTCCGTCAAACGTGCTTAGTCTTCTACACTGATAGCACAGAAACTCTAAGTGTTTACAGGGTCGGCAACACGAGTGTAACGCTCCAAGTATTGCACGTATATATCAGGTGGTCTGCTACCTCAGTTGTGTAAAAAAATGAAAATAGCCCTATAAATTGATTAATGAGTGAAACTAGGGCATCACCGGGAATATTTGCAAAAAAAAACAACTGTCAGAATCAGGGCGAATGGAAAAAATGACGTTTCGTATTTAATAAAATTCCGCTACAGGATGAAGTTTCAATCGGGCGTGGATGGCTATATTCGAAACTATGAGAAAAAGCGAACATTGCTTTTGGTTTATTTTAACTTTTACTACTATTGCCATCTGATTCTTAACCCTCCGTCAGTCAACAGGTGAGGCTAAGTTTGATTTACGTATTAATTGTAATACTCAAACGATTTACTAATTTACCAAACGGAGTTAAAACTCAAATTTATATAGTATCAAACTTCGACTCAACGTCTATCAAAACTGTAATTCCTTAGACGTCCCTCCCATAAAGTCTACAACTGAACTATGTACTAAAGTTGGTATAAGCCTGGCGTTAAACTTAGGCAATTATTAAGTCGCCAGAGGTATTCAAACTTTGCTAACAGCACTCCCAACAGATTTATCGAAGGCGTTGATTACTGTGTATAATTTCGTTATATTTCCTTTTAATTAGTTTTTGATTGGTGTTGCGAGATGGGTTTGGGTATTACAAGGTTTGTTTCTCTTTGGACTTTTCTTTTTTAGCTTTGTATAATCTGTAGCTTCAATATTAATTATTTTAGTTGTTTAATACCAGCTGTTGCTGCTAGTGTCAGTGCCTATTTCTTTATTTAAGGGATGTGTAAACTAACGAGTATATTGGTTATAATATCGAATCTTTAAAAAAAGACATCTGAATTTTCTACAACTACACAAAGCACCTTGAACAGTGTATAAATATTTTTTCTATAGTCACTCCATAATCACGTCGCATATAGCAACCGAAATGTAGACCTGAGTGTCAATTAATCCCTTTCTGACCCGTGGTACACCTAGGTGTTCCACGGTTAACTTTTTGTCAATTAGTCTATCGCTTTACATTGGTATGTTGAGAGGTTTGGCCCTACTGTTGCCACACTGGCCAGACAAATTGGTACAAGGTTTTCTTTCGAGTTTTATTTCTCTCGCAGTGATATCACCTGCGTATTTATCTATATTATAGAGATGGAGTGGTGATTCTTTCTCCGTCACCACACGGATGCCACACCACCGGACGGGATCAGTATAAATAATATCGAATAAATCGCGCCCGCCTAAAGCTTCCATCCTTCCACATAGTCCACAATTTACAAGCTTCCTCTGCTGGCAAAAAACCTTTCATAAAAACCTACCAGTTCCGACAGTTTGGCATGTCATTTCTAAAATAGAGAAAAAATATTTTATGCATTTGGATAAAATCAATCTGGTTCGGAATTTTATCGACTATTCTTTAAAGTCAGCAAATTAAATTTTGCTGTCCGTACAGATTTTCATAGATTCAAACCGTCCTCATTAGGACACGTACAGTATGAACGTACGACAATCAAATGTGTTCATTAGGGAACAAAAATGTCTAGGTATTGTCGGGTATAATGAGGGGCGGGAGAAGACCTTCATTGTTGAAATACTCACGCGTATTAATGTTACCTGTATTGATCATGGAGTATTCCTCTTGAAAATAGTCAGAGATGTTTGAATGAAATTTAAGGCATTTAACATGCTAACTATTCAATTCGATTGAGATTAGACAATTTTTGAATTAGTTCAGGCGGGATTTGAACCCGCGATCTTTCGCTTACAGGGTGAAAACTGACAACTGGACCCCAGCTGAACTAATTCAAAAAAATTCCAATGTTAATCGATTGTCGACATGTTTTAAATTTATTATAAACTGGTTTCTAATAAATGTCGTCAACAGTTCTCGGTCGGTAGAATAATAAAACTAACAAACGAATTATAAAGCTTCCATCTTTTTCAAGTTGGTTGGAAAGGATATTATTAAACTGCATATTTAGACAACGGTTAGAAAACCTATAGAGTACTTTCTGATAAGCTGGAATTACTTATTTCTCCTCCTATTCGTACATGACTGCTTTTTATTTCTCATCTTTAACATCCGAAGGCCAATCACTGCTGCGTGCGGTCTACAATTCCGAGCCCGAGATTCACAGCCTTTCCATAATTTGATAACTTCTTACTCTGTTCATTAAAAACTCGAAAAGCAGACTAGATCTATGCAAAGACTTTTTTATGCATTCAAACTCTTGCACTCAACAGGCATCGAACTTGCGGCACAAGTCTAACATCTAATCGATGAACCGCTACGGGTACATCGTCATATTTAAATTGTGTTTATAAAAACGTCCTTAGCTTTTCATTACGCAGCTGTCACAGACATCGTATTGAACGTTTTCAATTTCCGCCTTATTTCCTGGCAGTTGTTCGCTGAAACTACGCGAATAGGCTGTAGATTGTAGGGCGCTACTTATATCAAAATGGACTCACTTTAATTCTTTGGAGATTCTGCTCATTGTTGCTCTAATAAAAGTTATGATTGAAGTTAAATATTTCGAATAAATGATTTGTATTTTCTAAGTTTATACTAGACATAGCACTGATATTATGCTTACCTAAATGTTTAAATTTAAATATAGGGATAAATTTTGAATTTGTAATTAAAAGTAATTTTTCTTTTCGAAGTTTATATACAAGCCAAATTAAGTAATATAACGCTACAGTTAAGCATAACAAGAATGGACTGACTCGACTAGTAAACTTTAGAAAAATCAAGTTGATGTTGGTATCCAATTCCGGTCGGAATTTCTAGGGTATCCTCACTAGGGTGCATCGGATTCGTAGGCACAGGCTAAAGTTGCGAAATACAGTACGGTATGAGCCGGTTTGAGTGCCACATATCCACCTTAGAGGTAGCTCTATTAAGGCTGTGAATCACTCGGAGCACACAATACATACTTAATTTTATAAATGGGAAAGTGTGTGTTTGTTTGTTTGTCCGTCTTTCAAACCTAAACCACTGAACCGATTTTTATGAAATTTGGTATAGGAGTAAATTAGACCTTGAGTAAGGACATAGACAATGTTTGGTCGCGATACCAACATCCACGTGGGCGGAGCTGCGGGCTCAAGTTAGTATATTATAAAAATGTGTGTCCTATTAACACCACTTGGAATCTTTTCTTATTGCATGCGATCGAAAGCATGTCTCTCGAGATGTCTTCTCGTCCGACTTACCTCGGTGCCTGAAGACGAAGATCTTCAATCAGTGTGTGTTACTAGTGATGACTTACGGATCTGAAACGTAGTCCCTTATTGTAGGTTCTCATTCGAGTCGCTCAACGATCTATGGAGCTATGCTCGGTATTTCTCTATGGTGATCGCCTCAGAAATGATGATATCCGTAGGGAGAACAAAATAACCGACGTCGCTCAGCAAATTAGCTCGTTGAACTGTCAGTGAGCGGGACACATAGCGCGCAGAACAGATGGCCGATGGAGCAAATAAGTTCAGGAATGGCAACCGCGTACGGACAAACGCAGTGTAGGACACCCAATGGCCAGGTGGAAGGACGACCTCGTCAAGGTCGCCGGGAAGCGCTGGATGCAGGCTGCTTAGGTCGGTCGATCTGGAAAGTCCATAGGAGAGGCCTATGTTCAACAGTGGACTAGGTACGGCTGATGATGAAAGCATATAACATTTTTGATGAAATGTTTAATTTGGTGAAACCTTTTTCCAATTTTATGGTACAGTTTACTACAAAATTTATCACGGCTACAGATTTATGCATTAATATAATAACAAGATGACCCGCCCCGTAGTTCTTGAGATTATCGCTTTCGACCAAACAAACAAACAAACTCTTCAGCTTCATAATTTTTGGTATGGATTTCACTTTATATCTAAAAAGTGTTATCCGACAAAAAAATTACAATTAAGAAAATTTACATTAGGAATTTTAAATTCATTGAATAGAGTTAAGCCCTCACAAAGCTTATATAGAACACTAGCTATTGATCATTTCAGTGGTTTAGGCGTGAAGGCGAAGCAGGCAGACAAACAGACTTAGTTAGTTTCACATATATGGGTGGATCTTGAAGGTCGACCGAGGATTCCCCTGGCACATTTTATAACTATACTTAATAAAAATCTTTTATTTTCAAGTAGGTACTAGTTAATTAGAAGTTTTTTTTGTGGACCAAGCGAAACAACTTAATACAGCGACCATCAAGATGCACCCTTAAAATATTAGTATGAATTAAACTATAAATTCTGTTGAATGAAATTTTGAATCGATCGAATCGATTAAGATAGGAAAAAGTGAATGCCCAGGTGGGACTCGAACCCACGATCTTTCCCTTACAGATCTTTACCGTCGCCATAAGACCGTAGTATAGGAGAATTCGGATAGCTTCAGGTGTGGCCCGGTGGCTCAGTGGTCAGAGCATTCCCCCTGTAAGGGAAAGATCGTGGGTTCGAGTCCCACCTGGGCATTCACTTTTTCCTATCTTAATCGATTATAAATTCTGTGTTTCTTTAGACACAATCGTTAGATCTCAGCTCTAACTAAGCCTTCATATCAATTTTCCTTATCGTGTGAAACATATAAACAGATTCATTATCAAACTTCAAATTAGCAAAGTGTTTTCCTAGATAAAAAGTAATATCGCTAAGTCTAGTTATCGCCCCCTTTGTCCGGGTCCTCTCATTCGCCTCTCGTAGCAAATTGTCACTTTACAACTGTGTACCTTAACAAGCTCGAGTACACTTCGGGCCACAAGCATGTCGATCTTAGATTGAAGTAGTCCAGTTAACATCACCAAAGTTAATCTAACCACTGAATACCTTCTTCGCCTAGTTCACAAAGGGTTCCTAATATGCACTTCCAGAAGTAAAATTTTTAAACTAAAAGTAATGATAGAATTGTAGAATTATTTGACTTGGACTGCTGTTATCAGACTCTGTAGTAGGTAAAGAGCCCCACAAAGGTCCTTAAGGCTGGGGCCTTACGGATGTTTGTGTGCTTTATCTGCTAATTGGTACACCTGTGACTAAATAATGGACATGGCTCTGACAGAAACTTTTCCCTTAAGGCTGATGGTTCAGACTTCTATTATACAAGAACAATAAAATTGTAAATGGCACGCTATGCCCCAGATGGGCATTAAAATTCATCTACTTATTAATCTAGACACCGCGTTCCATTCCAACTTGTCTAATACTAAAAAGAAGCCAATGGTCACCACACACGGCCGAATTCTATACAACCCGATAAATAAAATCAAACTAAGCTTTTTATTTGTTTTAGAATATAAAGGTATCAATTTTACTACGCTCCATCATAACTCAGACCATATTACAATGGAGTACCACATAAATCTTTCACTTTACAAACTTTTTCACCAATCCCCTTCGCCCGGAAATTGACTGAAAATAATATTGCACCCATAAATTTGTCCGTAAGTGTAATGGGCTCGTTATACACTGAGGGCCTTGCAAACACAAGGGGACCGGCTTTCTTAAAGATCTCAATTTAACTACTCTTTGTGTAACCATAAGCATTATTATTTAAAGTAGTTGCTGAATAGAGACGACAGACTAGGACTTCAGTCATTATATATGACTGAAAGGTGATTGTAGATATTAACTTTTGAATATTTAATATTGAATATTTTAAACGCAATATCGAAGCACAAAATATTAGTACTTTATATGTTAGAGGGATGTGATTCGAGTATTACTATGTACGATGTATGTGATACGAGTATTATTATCGAAGCACAAAATATTAGTACTTTATAAAGTACTAGCTTTTGACCGCGGCTCCGCCCGCGTGATTGTTACCGCAAACTTCACATAAAGCATCTATTAAATAGTCAAGCCTAAACATTTGGTTTGGATAGGTGAGCCCGTTCCTGAGTTTTAAAATTACAACGAAAAGTGGCATTGATCCATACTAATATTATAAATGCGAAAGTAACTCTGTCTGTCTGTCTGTCTGTCTGTCTGTCTGTCTGTCTGTCTGTCTGTATGTTACGCTTTCACACCTAAACCACTGAACCGATCTTGATGAAATTTGGTACAGAGGTATATTAGAGCTTGAGAACGGACATAGGCTACCTTTTATCACAAGAAAGGGGGTTTAAGGGGGGGAAATAGGGGATGAAAGTTTTTATGAAAGTTTGTCATTTCTGAAGATATCTTAATGAAATTTGGTATAAAGGTAGATTAGAGCTTGGGAACGGACATAGGCTACCTTTTATCGCGAAAAGGGGGGTAGAAGGGGAGGACTAGGGCCTTGGGATGAAAGTTTGTTATTTTTGAAGATTTCTTGATGAAATTTGGTACAAAGATAGTTTGGAGGTTAGAAACGGATTTAGGCTACCTTTTATCGCGAAAAGTGGCGTAGAAGGGGGGCGGGCTAGGATCTTGGTATGAAAGTTTGTCATTTTTGAAGATTTCTTGACGAAATTTGGTACAGATATTTTAGAGCTTGGGAACGGAAATAAGCTACCTTTTATCGCGAAAAGGGGGGAAGAAGGGGGGAACCAGAGCCTTGGGATAAAAGTTTATCGTTTTAGAAGATTTCCTGATGAAATTTGGCACAGAGATAGTTTAGAGCTTGGGAACGGACATAGACTACCCTTTATCGCAAAAGAGGGTTAGAAGGGGGGGACTAGGGCCTTAGGATGAAAGTTTGTCATAATTGTAGATTTCCTGATGAAATTTGGTACAGAGATAGTTCAGAGCTTGGGAACGGACATAGGCTACCTTTTATCGCGAAAAGGGGGGTAGAAAGGGGGACTAGGGCCTTGGGATGAAAGTTTGACATTTTTGAAGATTTCCTGATGAAATTTGGTACAGAGATAGTTTAGAGCTTGGAAACGGACATAGGCTACCTTTTATCGCAAAAAGGGGTAGAAGGGAGGGGGGGGGAGGAATATGGCTATGGGATGGAAGTTTGTCTTTTTTAAAGATATCCTGATGAAATGTGGTACAGATATAAATTAAAGCTTGGGAACGAACATAGGCTACCTTTTGTCGCGAAAGACGAGGATAAAGGGGGGGGGGGGAGGATATAGGGGATGAAAGTTTGCCAGTTTTGAAGACATCCTGATGATACATTTGGTACAGAGATGGACTGAAGCTTGGGAACGAACATAGGCTATCTATTGACGCGAAAATGGAGGCAAAGGGAGGGAAGGGGGGGGGGGGAATAAGGCATGAATGTTTGACCGTTTTGAAGATATCCTGATGAAATTTGGTACAGGGATTAATTATAGCTTGGTAACGGACATATGCTACCTTTTATCGCGAATAATGTGGTAAAAGGGTGGGGGAAGAATAAGGACTGGATAGTTAGTATGAAAGTTTGTCATTTTTGATGATATCGTGGTGAAATTTGGTACAGAGATGGATTAGAGCTCGAAAATGGACATAGGCTACCTTTTATTGCGAAAAGGGCAAGGGTATATAAGTTTGACAATTTTGAAGATATCTTGATGAAATTGGTATAGAGATGGATTAGAGGTTGGAATTGGACATAGGCTACTCCTTATCGCGAAAAGGGGGGTAGAAGGGGGAGGGGGGAAGGGGAATAGGGCTATGGGATTAAAGTTTCTAATTTTTCATTGGCACAAAAAAGGGGGTGAATATGGCATAAATAGTAGGAATTTCTTTTAAGATGTCCTCATGAAATTTTGTACAAAAGTGAATTAGAACTTCGGAACGGACATAGTCGAGTAACAAACCAAATATAGAAGCGAGTGGACAGGGGAGTAGACATTGTTATAGAGACGAGTGGATAGGCGTGTAAAGATCGAAAGTCGAGTAGAGTCGACTACAGGGGCGAGTAGATATGCGACTAGAGATCCAAATAGAATGCAGTAAAGGGTTGAGTAGAGAGGCGAATAGGGAGGCATGTGGAAAGATGAATGTAGTGGCGAGTAGAGATCGAATAGGGAGTTGAGTAGAGGTGCGAGTGGGGAGAGTCAAGTAGAAAGGCGAAAAGAGAATCGAATGGATGGGCAAGTAGAGAGGCCAATGGAAAGGCGAGTTTAGAGAAGAGTACAAAGTCGAGTAGAGAGGGGAACAGAGAAGTCAGTAGAGAGTCGAGTATAAATTCAAGTAGGTATAGAGGCGAGTAGAAAGTCGAGTAGAGAGTCGAATATAGAGGCGAGTAGAAAGTCAAGAACAGAGGTGAGTACATAGTCGAGGACAAAGTTGAGTAGAGAGGCGAAATTAATGCTCAATAGCGTCGGATCAACACTAAGCGATAACCGACATCCACGCGGGCGGAGCCGCGGGCAACAGCTAGTTTGTGAATAATTTAATACTAAAATAGATATTTATCCTTGCAGTTTTCAGATAGTAAACTTTCCATAACGTTGAGGACTTCACATCAATCACATTATATAGCGGACGTTGTACAGTATATGTCATTGTGAATATATCAGGCGGAGTACTAGGTACATAAATCGTTTTCTCCATAACTTGTTCTTGTAGACATTTTAATTAATAAATAACTATAATTTTAACTAGTAAAACTGGCGTGAACAATACATCACTTTTTCTATTGGCACACTGTCCACAGACTAAAAGAATGAGGTTTTTTTTGTTTATTTGTGTACTAAATGGTAAATTTAGTTAAAGTTTTAAACATAGAAAGTAGAAAGCAAAAGTTACATTTGAGTATAAGTTTTGTTTATTAAAGACGTGCAAGATGAAATTTTCTATTTAAATACGATGTTGCATGAGATGAACTAGCAATAGGTAGGTACATTAATTTATTAGTTCTATTGAACATGAACTGTTTTGTATCAATTTTTTTAAGAATATTGCAACTCAACTCATAAAAAACATCATACTCCTTACCGACTGCCGATGATGCACGAAGCAGATAAGCGTCATTCATTGCGGTTTCGCAATGGTCACCTTTATTCGTATCGTAGTTAAACAAGTTATGTATGTAATCAATGTGTTGCATGCGTCGGCAGTTGTCGTATGCCGACCGCAATTTTTCGAATTCCTTCAAATTCGTAATCACACCTTTAGTAAAAGCACAGATAAAATATACTATATATACTATACATTTTCTTATTTAACCGTAAAGTAGATTTTTCTTTCTTTCTTTCTTTCTTCTGTCTAATAAAAAAGTCAATAACAGGTCAATGGATGTATGGAAAGTGGTCATCGTTCTTTTTTATACCACTGAGGTGGCAGACAAACACACGGTCCACCTGATGGAGAGTGATTATCTTGGCCTATAGACGTGTGCAACACCAGGGTTGTCATACTTGTGCTGCCGACCCTGTAAACACAGAGAGTTTCTGTGTCGTCAGCGTAGAAGACAAAGCAGAAATAGCCTTTGGTCTTCCCACTAACAGCACAAAAACTCTCTTTCAGCAACATCCGTTCAGCCATCAAATATCATCACTAATTTCTCCATGTTAATATTGGTAGGAACTTTATAAAACCTAATTTATATTTTACTAGCTAATGCCACGAATTTTCGAGCACATTCTCGCAACCTATATTCCATGTATATAAAGCATTATTATTTCACAATATGATCTATCCCTGTAAAATTTCAACCAGGTTCATTCAGAAATCGCAGCATGATTGATTAACAAATATCCAAATATCCAAACCTTCAGGATCCATTCTAATATTATAGATGCGATAGTAACTTTGTCTGTCTGTCTGTATGTTACGCTTTCACGCCTGAACCACTGAACCGATTTTGATGAAATTTTGTATAGGGGTAGATTAGACCTTGAGAAAGAACATAGGCTATGATCACGCGGGCGGAGCCGCGGGTAAAAGCTAGTATATATATATATATATATATATATATATATATTTATTTATTTGTTAGGTATATGTGATACGAGTATTACCAAGATATTTGAAGCCCGAGCTGACCTCACCTTCTCCAATACGTTCGTACTTCAACACGTACTAGGTGAAGATGAGGTAATGACCCTCGTAAAAGCCAAAATACTTGTAGAAGTAAATAAATCACCCCGATTTTGTCACTGACGTCTAAGTTTGTTCTGCTAACTTATGATTTCAGAAACAACGTTTTAAACAGTTTTAAAAATATCCGGTGGGAAAAACAAATTGTTGTATACGAAAATAGTTATTTATGATACAAGTGTGGTAAGTTGGTCATTACACTCGAGGTGATATTGCACATTGCTGCAAGGAAACCGAGAGTGTAATGATCATACCTCACGTGTGTCATACAAAGTTTTTCGACATACTTACGAGTAAAAAAACAAATTTTATATTTATTAATATTTAATTATTAAAACAATTACTAAATGAACAGTTATTAAAATGGTAGTTGACAGTTTTTGTAGGCATTTTTACAGTCTGTGTTATTGTATTGTTAATTACTTCATTATTGTCAGCATCGGTATATGTTTGTGATGTTGCAATATTGTCGTAGGAGCTGTAAGAGTCAATCTGAAATATTTCAGTTGCGGAATGAGGGGGCAAAACACAACATAGCCTTTTGGAGGCAAAAGGCTATCACTGGCATTTCGTGCCTCACTTAATATTTCCGGCGGCGTCAAATCAACGTAACTGTCTTCTTCTACACTAGACATTGACATTTTAAACTTGTTGATCAATTATTCGTACTAATAAACAATGCTCACAGCACAGACGGAAAATTTGTTGAAAACGCCGCGCTAATATATTTTTTTCAGCGCGCGGCGTGTTATCTATGCGCGCGCAGATTGGAGCGTAGGCACGAGCAATTACGCTAAACAGCCAAAACGCAAAATGTAAAAAATCTAATTTTTATGTATTTATAAATTTGTTTCACGTTGAATTATTAATTAAAGTAAATAAGTTGTTGAAAATTTATCATATTCAAGGTGGTACACTACTTTTTTTTTTTTAAATAGTGTTATTTTTAGTCTTACGTTGAAACGATACGTATCTAAGTCAAAACTTTTGCCGAGATTTAAAAATAAAACTATAACCCAGTTAAGTTAAGAGCAAATAGAATGCATATATAATATCTTTCAGCGAGGTACCAACTTAATTTGATGGAATATAAAATAAAACACTAGTGTGATCAAGAAAAAAAAAGCACAAGTGTTTAATAGCATAGTTTATGAGTGTAAAAGCCATGTGATAAACACCACTTTATGAGTAAGGGTGTCGAAAAAGAAATTATGAAGTTGAGAGACTTGATAAAAATTCAAATTTGAAATTCGCTGTCAAATGCAATTTCCTTATTAGCCGTATCTTTTGTTCCAACGGTCATTCGTTTTTGGCCAGAAAGTAGCCAATCCATTGCTACTTTAGGTGTTTTAAAGTAATGTCAATATGACTTCAGCTTGCCTAATAGCAAGCTTTTTGTAAAATCTGAGGAGTGAAGACCATTATTACAGGCACCAATAGTGTTACAATGGTGGCCCTCAAATTGGCCCTCATAGATCCCTTTTCACACCAGCTTGAAGGACTCGAGACTGTAAGAAGAAAAGACGTTATGCTGGGTAAAATTCATGGTGCTGCAAATAAAACAGGAATTGATAGCTTTAGTTCTTTGCCGAGTGATGATTCTTTAAATAAATTACAAGAATATCTTAATCCATAGCCCGCTTCCAAAAATATAACGTTGATAAATTTATTTCGGAGAGTAATCTCTTTATCCTTGCAGTAATATTTGCTTTTGTATTATATTATCAATAATATACATTCAGTACTTAATTGGCATCAGTACTGGAACATCCTAATTAACACAATAAAATAAAATCTGTTGTACAATCGACGCCGAGCTACAAAATGTACGATATTAAATTTTACCTTAAATGTTACTGTCTATCACACCATTATTGAACAGACTGTCTCGAATTTCAGTTATTTGTTCCTCCTTCTTTAGTGTATTATTGATTCAATCAATTGCTTAATGAAAATATACCTCAATTCATAACTAATCTACACTAACATTTTTTGATTGTTGGTTTGAATGCGCTAATTACAGGAACTACTGATTATATTATTTTTATTACAAAATTATTTTTATTTTAGATTATTAGAGGTATTGAAAAATGTGAGTGACCATGATAGTTTAAATACATAATTATTTTTATGTTGAATAGAGGTTTATAGGCATAACATAACGCTACGACTCAAATCCGACAGGAATTAATAAATTGCGGGCATGGGTAGGTATATGGATAATATGGATGAATATGAAACGGGTGAAGCCAAGACCGGTCGGCTAGTTTATTAGAATCTCCGCTTCGACAAGGTGGCAGATTTTGCTTTTGTCCGTATCTATGTCGGTTTCTCAGTTCCGGTCTGGAGGACGCATTTCTTAACCGATTTTCACTAAACTTAGCACACATTTTCTTTGATTTAAAACTAAACTTTTGTCGAGTGCTTTTTTTTTAATAGGAAGAAAAAATGGGCGAGATAAGAGGGGAAGTTTGCTGTCGCGTTATTTATGAACTGATCTTGATGATTTTTGGCTGAAACGTCAAGAACATGATTGATGTGAAAATAAAATGATGCCTCGTAAAGGTGAATTTCCTTATAAAAGACACAGATGAGCAAAAAAGGGGGAACTTTTCTGTAGCGTTCTTAAGAACGTCATTATTTTCTGGTGAAACATCCAGGGCCGTTTAAAATGTTGCGAAGATACCAGATTTCATTAAGGGTACAAGAAAAATGTGACTACGAGTGAGCGCAAGGTCAACCGTTGACAAAAAGGATATTCTATTCATTCATATATTGTCAACTTAAAATTGATTAATTAATTTATTTTTTTAAGACATCGTTTTACTATTATAAAACGATGTTAGTTATGGTGTGGTGAAATAAGGTAAAATTTAGTGAGTTTGGTGTTATCTACCAGTTGATAGCCTCCGTGGCGTAGCGGTAGTGAACGCGTCCTCTGAGCAGCAGGCGCTGGTTTGATTTCCGCTCAGTGCAAATATTTGTATGCATGAATCCCATATTCATATTTGCATTGGTCTGGTTGTGCCTCGGAGACCACGTTAAGCCGTCGTTCCCGGTTGTCATACAAACATCTATGGCAGTCGTCCAACAACTGGTCTAGCTGCAATGTTTCGATATCGCGCTTGGGTTGTGGAGGTCAAGTGGCAGTCGCTCCACGGAAAATATCGAAGCTTAGCCAAATCCGCAGTTAGACTGGTAAAAAGCGGACCCCAGACTCCAAGTTGAAAAGCTTCGGACGTGACTGGAATTAACGCTAGGATAAAGAAGAAGATGTTATCTACCAGTGAAAAACAAGAACAAACCTAGAGTGCAATTTCATAAGACTAGATGCTTATCATATTCCTAGAGTACTTGAACTCTACAAAATCTGTAAATCAGTACTGTGTGATCGTCAGAAACATTTATAGAAATTTGTTTATCTTGACCTGTTAAAATTTCTATACAGCACTTGACGAGGGTCTTAAATTTTATCGGCGGCGCGAGAAACTCTGCCATTTATCTTATTACTATCATAAGATATCTATATTATTCGTTGATTGAGTGTTTGTTTCAAGAGAATTAAGTCTTTATATCTATCAAACCTTTTAAGTTCATGCTCTGATTCAAGTAGTCGTTTGCTTGGAGAGACGATATATTCAATTATAGTTGGTAAGCAGTATAGGTGCAAGTGCCTTCAAATTTTCAAACGTAAAATTGCTAAACGACTGTAAACTATTAATTAAAGCTTGACTCAAAAATAATTTTCGTATAGGTACACTGTTGTTGAAGCTTACTTTTTAGCCCTACAACCGTCAATGTTGCTGTTAGTTCAGATTGTCGAGTTTTCAATTAAACTTTGGGCCAAAACTAATCCGCAGGTGTAAAAGTTACTTCATCTAGCTCTCTGATTAGTAATCCCACTACGACTGGAGTTTAAAAACAATATGAAACTAGCCAACATGACCTGGATAAAGGAATTAGAACTTCCTCTAAAAAAAAACACTTTTTTACACCCCTGCCAGTTTGGAGAAATATAATCTGTTATTTTTTCAAAACGTTACTTAATTAATCAGTGTATGACATAGAAAAAATAGTATGTTCTTTGAATTCAATCTCGGCTGGCCAACTGACTTACACATAAACTATAAACCCATACTATTGATTAGCCAAGTAAACGGGGCTACCTCTCATAATGACAAGACACAATCCTTATTTGAACACATCGGTCAATAATACCAATTCAATGAATTTAGAGATTCAATGTAATCTAAATGTATTATTTTCGGATAAGTTTAACTATGCTTTTAAACACCTAAGAGGACAACATGCAAATCTTTAAAAATATTTGATTCAGTAAACAACTTTATTTTACCTTCAAAGAACTTTTGAAACGATCTGTGTACGTGCTGTGAAATCGAACTTGATTCTATAACATAGAACTTGTTATAAGTTGTGTACAGTTTTGACTGTTGTAAAGTATTATGTCTTTTAACATTTTTAAAATTATAATTTAGAAGCCCCCTAACCTCTCCAAGTTTAATTGCTTTTGTTAAGGATGGGGCCCCCCGTCAGTAATGCAATGGCTAGGATTTGAACACAGAACCTCCTGTTCGTAAGGCCGACTTCTTAACCACTAAGCCACCGACGCGACGCTTCTAACTACATCTAGACTTGACACTGATTATATAGCTGAACATATCCTTTTTGTTACAAATTTACATCTAATACTGTGAGCCTGAGTCTATTTCTGAAATAGAAAGGGCCCTCCTTTGGGAATAATATACAAGATTGTTACCAAATACGGTTTACTACTAAAGCCTTTGAAAGGCTGTAGTCAATTTCGATTTTAACAGTATCCTACGCTCTTATTCGCTAGATAAAACCAAACACTTATAGCTGACCTGCCCGGCTTCGCACAGGTATATTTTTCTAAACAAATCTACAACTCTAGTACCACTTACCGAGTCCACTAGCATGGAAAATATTATTGTACTTGGAGGAGACATCTTAACTATATATTGTTTTGCATGAATAAATTTCCTTTTGTTTCATTTACTTTGCCATTCGAGCACTAATCTTGGTTGGAGTCTAGGGTTGGCGGTAGGTTATATTTCTTATGTTCTATTTTACGGGACCTATTGTTGACCGTCGTGTAGGACGCACCCAACGGCCAGGTGGAAGGACGTCCTCATCACAGTCGTCGGGAAGCGCTGGATGCGTGCTGCTTTAGATCGGTCGTTCTGGAAGTCCATAGAAGAGGCCTATGTTCAACAGTGGACTATACTGGCTGATATGATGATGATTGCCGTCCAACCTAAACTCAGAGTTGAAAGAGAGGCTCTGAGGAAGTTGACTCCCACACTTGGATGTTTGTTTGTTTGGTTGAACACGTTAATACCAGAAACTACGTTCGAATAAAAAAAAATTGTATTGAACAGTCTGTTTATTGAGGAAGGTTATAAGTTATCATCACGCTGATTCTTAAGGAGTGTTTCAGTACCCTTGAATATCGACAAATCTAGTAGATTGACATTATTTGAAAATAAATAAATTATAGGCGTAAATGTTACGTGATACGGAGTTTAAAAGAATGCCACAGGCGAAGCAGTAGTGAATCATTAATACTTAAGCAAACGCAAGAACCGTTAATACTTATGTAATAAAATCGATTAAGCTTCTCAAAACTCAATTCTATTTGAATCAAAACTTCAAAAGTGTCGTACCGAAATCAGTTTTAATTACGAACCGCGACTGTCAAACATCAGAAGCAAAACCAACGGAAGTGCTCGGAAAATTTCAATATTCACGCGGCGCCACAAAGTAAGCCACTCATTGGATGAGGATGTTTATAGAATGTGCGGTTTAGTCGTTGCTGTTAACCTGCTGGGATGTAAATTACAAATTTTCACTCATATATAGGGTTTGTCAATACATCATATGACAGATAAAATTGCTACCTTTGTCAAACTTCTAAAATAACAGTTATGAAAGGCAGAAATGATATGATGTGAATCACGTGGAAGTAATTTCACAATTTTCACTTGTAAAATATAGGTACATCAATTAGATAGTTTACTCGCGTAGTTGGGAGGTCACATGGAAATTGCTCCCCTAAAAGCCACAATTGACCAAAATTCAACATGAAAGTAGAGAATGGACCTTGAGCCTGAGAAATTTTGACTAGCATTCGTTTTACTGATGTCACTATGCAACTAGCATTCGTTTTAATGATGTCACTATGCAATCTGTACTATAGATTAAAAAAGTTTTGTCAGTGATTGTAAGAACTAGAGATCCATACCGAGAAACTATAATATTCCTTCATGTTTCTCCTTAAAACATAAGGGCAAAATAAGAAAACTGTCCATAAGAAGGAAAGGCCAAGGCAACGCCAGTAGTATGGTTCCTGCGGGACCTATATAACTTATATGCAAAAATATATAAACGTTTACAAACTTAGAACAGCGGAGATGAGATTCACAAACCTATTCAGACCTATAATACTAATACGTAATACATTATTATGTAAAATGGATGGGACCTTACCGTGATCTTTGAGGTCAAAGTCAAGCTGTCCTAGTTGTTTGTACATCTGCAAATTAACGATGGAGACTTTGGGAGGTAAGATGAAAGTCACTCGTCGTCAATAGACCTCATGTTCCCAAGCATAACTCTTGGATTCAACCAGGCCTCATACTATGATGATGGTGATTTAATCAAATCTAAATATACTCAGTGGTGGTAGATAAAGAATAAAAGGAACAGTTTGGTCGCTAAAATGATTTTAAAAACTTAATTTACACTCAAGCTTGTCCCCAAAAATTGTCAAAGAAACGAAAATGTGATTTCAAAATACAATCTGCATAACCTTTCTAGACAAATTCTAAATCTTCGTTGGACTTCAAAAGTGACTTGAAGTGAAAAGCCTTTAAAGTCTTACGACATTAATTTTATGAATTAAACATTTTTCTAATTTATTTCATCTTTCTTTCACGTTGAAAGGCTCGAGTCTTCACAAAAGACTTGTATAAGTTTGAGGACCGATTTCTTTAAGAATTCGCGCTGAAATTTGCAAAACTTTTTCCCATTTGCGGCCCATAAAATTAAGGGTCGAAAGGTCTTAGATTGGACGCTTCCAATCTTTTCAAATAAAATAAATCGTTTGTAACTTTAACAGCCATTAAAATGTTCTTTAAATATTTGTAAGTACTAATCCAGGATATTATTAGCATTCATTAAATTTAAGGAGCTTTTTCAGTTAACAATAGCACATTCAGTAACAAATCTATCCGGACTAACAAAGTACTCGAAATGACCTTAGTGCCTTGGATTCCCCCACTCCTGTTGACTGATTGTTCTGCTATTTGGTACACCCCTTTAGTTCGGACAATAATACAATTTAAATCAATAAAACTGTTTGATTCGCCCTTAATATCTGGGTATTACGATCATTTTGAAAATTTGTAGTCAAGACCGTTCTGACGCTGACAGAATTCAATAAATGGTTGTGCAACCACTTATTGAACTCTATGGCGTTCGACTGCAACTGTAGAGGTCTGTAGAGGTGAGTTTGATTCCCGAAGACTTTTATAGGAGCTAATACGGTTAAGTTAAACTGCTTGTAGGTGAGGCTGGCTTGGCTTGCTTGAGCTCCCTACGCTCTTAAGATAACATAAGTAAGATAAATTTATTTCCATTTATTTTACATCAGTACATATCACTTTACAACTAGGCACTTAATAATAATTCTATGCTATATTTCTCTATTTTGCCCGCTCTATATGCACACTGGCAGGATCATATCTAATTGTCATTAAAAGGGTAGTCTTATAAAAATTCCAAGTATTTTCGTTTACATAGTAGTAAATTATAAAGACTATATTGTCTAATTTGTGCTTCTTTTAATTCACAGGTGATGAACAAGGCGGTACAATCGCGTTTCAGCGAAATCAGATGTGAGTAATGAACAGTTTTATTATCGTTATATATTGCCTTCATTCTTCATTAATATCTGGTGTGATGGATGCCGCGATGATCGATGACTCTTTTTCTCAAAGAGGTAAAATAATATAACATTTGTTTCGGCATGTCAAGCTGACGAAGGGTCTTTATTAATTTATAAATGCTGCTGCTCGTGGCTCCTCGGAACCTGTATCAGGGATAAAAGTAACCTCTGTGTTATTTCTCTGACTAACTCCTGGAGGGCAAAGCATACGTCAGAGTTTCGTCCGTTAGTCAATAGATGTACTGGCTAGCAGATCAATTTGGGTTCGATCCCAAAAAAATTTGTGGAGCATCATAACATTTAGAATATTTGTAAAATGTGCGCAATGATTATTATTTTCATGAGGTTCATTAGATTTATGGTACTTTTTTAAGTTAATTACAGCACCTTTAAACGATGTAAATTCACGACGGTCCTACAGGACGAGGCAGTCTACCTGGGCACCTACCCGAAAGCACCTTCACGAAAAGCACCTATCAATATTTTTCTCTATTTCTCTTCATGTAATCAAATTTATTTCCATATTTCAAAGGGGCTGTATATCACAGTGTGTAAACATTTTTAATTAAAACGTCAGCAGTCCGATGTTACGAGTTTCTTTGAGAGGAAAATAATAAAAAATATCGAATCTCTCGCTGCGTACCTAATGTTGAAATCTAAATAATTATTCGGACTGGTTCTATTTGTTTTTAACTTATTTTCTGATGGAATGCTATCGAGTTAATTTGTACATTACTAACGTAATATTTTTTATCAAAGACATATCGCTGTGGGTAGAATATTATGTTTTCGTATAATTATGAGATCTTGGATCCGATATCCGAGTTATTACTAGCTATTATTATATAATTTTTGGTATGCAATACTATGGTTATTATTATATGCATTTTCATCATGATTAGGTATAATACCTAGGTGTATAGGAGGATGGAAATACTTAAATAGTATTTTTAGCTCCACTAATGGTAAAATATAACGCCAACAGTTGACATAACCTTGTAGAATTGTTAAGCTTCTTATACGGAGCAATGAAGCATTCTGTGACACGTTATGACAGAATCTATTACGCGACACGTTAAAAAACAAATATTTCACCTTTATGTTTTCCTTCTCACGTACTGTTACGTCATTTCGATCTTCTCGGGCTTCACTGCACAGGAGCTAACAGTTCAGTGAAAATATCAAACAAAAACCGCACAATATTTATTCATGTCCGACTGTATTGCTGGCGAATCGATCAAAACCACACAGTGTTTTTTCACGGAAACCCATTGCAGGTGACGTCAGGAATACCATTAATTTGAATTTTTCTTGGCTCTTATACCCCAAACCCTAAAGAAAAGATGGCACCAGAGCCTCATTCATCAATCAGCAGGTGCGCCACTCGTATACACCTGTTTTACTAGTTTTCGGTTACTAGAAATGAGTTTGTTTTGGACTCGAAGATTTTGGTGGGGCCCTACATTATAGTATACTTCACAACTGTGGGATGTTACGAAGAAAAATAATGTCCCTCTTGAACGAATACTATAATGAAATATACGCTATAATAGCGAGCGTTACAGGTGTGCACTACCGTTCGTATCTAGTGTAATGTCACACATTTATCACTCAAAGCAACACTGTAGGTACACCATCATTTCGTTAGGATCTGAGGTACGAAAGAGAAAGAGCTATTTTAGGGACTTGTTTGGAGATAGATGTGAATGAGATAAAACATGATGGAGTAGGCTTACCAATATATATGAGTAAAGAATTAATATGTTGGAAATATACCAAAAACGATGCCAGTACAACTACGCGCCTACATTGTTAACCAAATATTGCGAGGGATATGTCGCATGACAACCTCACCTTCGGCCTAGCACTACGACCCAGAGACGGCGTGCGGTTTAGTCGGTTCGAGTCCGACATAACCTCCCCAACCGGCTCCGGATACGTGGGTATACGTGGGGATTTCACGCCCGTAAAAAAAAACCAAATATCATTAAAAATTTATAATGACAAGGTACACAAAAATTAATTGAATTCCATTGGAGTAGGAGTTAGCTGAATTTGGTATACGTGTAGATATAATCTTGAATTGATAGGCGGGTAGTTCGTTTTGTATCTTAATATAAGGGATATTTTTGATAAGCATCGTCAACATTCTGTTAATAAACCTCACGACGCTATTAAGATTGGGTCTTACTAAGTATAGCTCTACCTTACCTTTAACACAGATAATATAATATAATTCTTATACAGATGCACAAGCAACTCTTCGAAAAGCAATTCAAGAGTTATAACTAGATGGCGACACTGTATTGGCAAACTTTTCTAATTTTTAGTATTAAAATAAAACATACACTAAACGCAATATTGAGTATAAATATTCTAATGCAGACATTTATTGTAAAAGTTACAGACATAATGCACCATGCCGCTAAATGGTACATAAATAAATAAATAACACGATTGTCACGAAATCTTTATTTATTATACACGAGAGAGAGAGAGAGAGTATAAAATAGTTAGCTTTATTTTTAAACAAATGATAATAAACATGAAACAACAAGAACATGTTTTATAACGAGTGTTTCCCCCTCGTGCCCTAATTAAGGCTTCCATCCGTCTGGGCATGCTGCGAATGATGTTGTCAATGATTTCTTAGGGCAAACTCTGCCATTCTTCAACTAATGTGTTTCGCAACTCGCCGTGTGTCACATTCCTCTTTAGCAAGTCCCAAACGTGTTCAATCGGATTCTTATCCGGAGACCGTGCTGGCCACTGCATCATCGTAATATCAACATGGTTTAGGTATGCCTATACTGAGCGAACACTGTGAGCCCGAGCATTATTCTGCATTAAAATGAATTCGTTTGCAATAAATGGGGCAAATGGCACAACATGTTTCTCTAAAATATCCCCTGATATACAGATCAGCAGTCAGATTTCCGCCGTCGACTACCACTAACTCCGTGCGAGCTCCTTAACATATCCCTCCCCAAACCATAGTTTTGTGTTCCGCTAATTCTGCCGGTGTGTGTATTACCAACGAGTTTTATATGCTAATATGCTTACATGATCATGACATGTGTTTTAGTTCTGAGATAATTTTTGTGATTCTAAGTCAGCAAATAAACGTTTTATTTTTTATTTCTCTAAATGAGTCTACTAGTATAATTTCTTCGTTGTTGAGTATAACTAAAGATATTTTCTTAGTATCGGTACCCCATGCCTTTAAGAACCCATTTCTTGAATGCGGATATACCTATGTTATGTAAATGTTTTTTTTTGTAAACACACATTCGGAAGCAACCAGAGCAGGTAGGAAATAATATTGGCAAGAAGTTACTATAAATTATATTAACACTTGCATAACTAGCGGGAGTGTGGAGACTGAGGAGACGGAGAGTTCTCCTGCCAAATTGGATGGCCATTCATACTGACGTTGGTAAATTATGGATGAAGCACTAATGAAAACATTCCTCACGAAGTTAGAGAGTGAGACGGCAGTTCCTCCTCTTCTTAAAGCCAAGATAAGCCAAATCAAGAGACAAATCAAGACAGCGATCTATTACAAGCTTCGGATGCATCTAGCTTGGCTGGTAATGATGACGAACATACATAGAGTCGGTTACAAAGTAAAGAAACTACTTACAGCATTATGTAAAAGTTATTCCACACACGTCCGCGCCATCCACTTGTACGCTCACCTTGATTTATTTATGTGGCTTAGTGTCTGAGGCTCACAGCGGCGCGAGACCTTTTCAATCAATTGTATGTCGTGGAGTACCACTTTTCTAAATTCCTTTCTTAGGCATATTTGTTTGTCTTGCTCAAGTATCTATTCTTATGAATAATTTTGTAAAGATACTAACCGTACTTGCAGGTTGATATACCTACGGATTGGCGAAGGAGGTTCTGACGTAGGCTTTCTTTGGATCTTACTCTTGTTTGAACTGCATGGACCAACCCTGTTATGTGGTATATAACTGACATACTTTCTGTTGACTCCACGACTTTTAACTAACTTTATTTGTATCGTGCGCAAAATCCTCATTCTCACGGAGAAAGGAATAAAATTGTTAGCATCTGTAATATTAAATGTTATTACATTCAATAATAATGATAATAACAATTTACAGATGTAATTAAAAAAGTAGGTAATTGATACGTATTTTGAAATGAATAAAGGGAATGAGACTGATTGAAAGATAACAAATTCCCAATTGAATTCTAGCTCAGAATTTCGCTACGATCAAGCAGGCATATCGAGAGTAATTGAATACGAGATATCATTGTCTTATTAGTCAATACCTGGAGCAAATATCAACGACAAATAATAATGTTGCCAGTGCAGACTGTTAGTAAGCTGGGGAATCACCGAGATTTATTGCCAGACTCGAGTTACTCTCAAGGGACATGTTGTGTATTGAACCTTTTAGTCTTTGGAGTGATTTTACCTCCTCGATGTACATACATTGTATGTGTGTTTATGTGGTTAACGGACTGTTTAGTAGAAACTATCAACTGCTACTAAGAGTCTTAATTATTTATCTCCCGTTAAACTCCCCAGTTAAGTAAAATTGCTTATGTTAGCAAAGGATTCACGTCGCCATCGATAGTGTCAGGATTCGAAGTCATTTAACCATTAAGAGCGACATTAGTAATAATAGCTACATAAGAATTTAAACATTTACTATATTTTTATGTAACACTTACTATTCCCAAGGTATAATTCACCTCTGTACCGAAGTTCATCAGGATAGCTTCAAAAATTACAAACGTTCATCCCCTATTCTTCCCCCCCCCCTTTAACCCCTTCTATCGCAATAAAAGGGAGCCTATGGGCGTTCCTAAGCTTTATCCATCCCAGTATTACCCAGTATCAACCCTTTAAGCGTGTAAAACTTTTATATTCAAATAATTTGTGGCGGTCGAGGCCTCAAAAATCCAACAAAAATCCTTTGGGTTGTGGAGGTCACGTGGCAGTCGCTTAATGGAAAATATCGAAGTTTAGCCAAATCCGCAGTTAGACTGGTAAAAAGCGGACTCTAAGTTGAAAAGCTTCGGAAGCGACTGGGATTAACGCTTGGATGAAGAAGAAGAATTTGTGGCGGTCGAGCAAGCGCGCCGTGGCTTAAGCTTTGGTTTCCTCGGATAGCGGTGCCGTCATATAGCGGCCGTAATATTACGGACGCAAAAAGGCGGCCGTCTTTACGGTGACGACATGTGGAAAGACAAACAGAAAAAAAAACACAAATACGTATAATAGCTTCACCGCTATCAACGAAACGTTCACGAAACCATCTGACACCGACAAGACGGCCGTCATGTAAATGGCGGCACCGCTTTTTGACGTTACGGTGTCAGTTACCGCTCTCTAGGATACCGCGCTATTTTGTTTACATAGACAACGTTCCAGTTTCGTCATTCACCGCTGTATTACGGCCGCTATATGACGGCACCGCTATCCTAGGAAACCAAAGCTTTAGCAACAGAAATAACTAAACTGTCACTTCACTGTATATGCCGGCCGAATTTGTTGACATTAACGATCACTGCTCCGTTCCTTTGAGTAGTAGCGAGATGATATATAGCAAATGTGTTATTCTGATGTATAAACTATGTTATTGTAAAGATTCATTAAAATCCATTTAGTAGTTTTTACGTGAAAGAGTAGCAAACATCCATCCATCCATGCATACATACATCCATACATACATCCATACATACATCCATACATACATCCATACATACATCCATACATACATCCATACATACATCCATACATACATCGATACATACATCCATACATACATCCATACATACATCCATACATACATCCATACATACATCCATACATACATCCATCCATACTCACAAACTTTCGCATTTATAATATTTGTAGGATATAATGTATAATATTAGTGAACTCCACTGCAAGTGACGTAACCTACGACAAACTTATTATTTGCGGTTGGTACAGTTATCAGGTCTAGGGATCGAACCGCAAAATTAAGGTTGTTTTTTTTTATTGTATATACATCTCCGGGATAAAAAATACCCAGTCTGGTACCCAGGATATTAAAGAATAATTAATACCAAGTTTCATCGTAATCGAACCGGTATTATTTGCGTGATGCCTGAACAAAGAAACAGAGATTTTTTTTAATCACATTTTTGGGTTCGGTATCGGTGTAATAACACCCCTTTTGTTGATACTTTCAATGTACAGAATTTTGACTTCTACAGGTTTATTATAAGTATAGATTTTTAAAGCTAAGATGATCTACAGAATGGAATGAGTCGAGATTTTCCTGTCACTCAATGTAATTTTATCCCGGAGCGAGGCGTATTGATATAAAAACGTACAATCTACGTGAAGATTCCACTAACGTATTTATATAAGCATGCACACTGCCAGTACGTTAGAGCAAGCACTCGGGCTGATTACAAATCTCGTATCGTGCATACTAGAAGAATCTAGAACCGCCATATTTCTCTTGGGAGTTCGTTTTCCATATCTGAAGTCAATAATTTTTTATTCGTATTTATATATTGTATGTACTTTTAATATCGAAATGGATTGTTTTATATTCATCCATCTATTTTGAATACACACGGGAGAGAAAACACTGAAGCCTTGTTGTTGTAAGAGCGTTTTCACAATGTCCGATATCCGATATCTGAGGAAGTCAAATGTATGACATATGTATCTCTCTTTTACATTGTCCGGCCCGATATCGGTTATCGGAGCCAACACCACTGTTTTGGCCCGATATCGGATCACAAAGAGACTAAAACAGCGACTGCAAGCAATTGAACCTTAATGACATTTTCTTAGTTACGTGTATTTACGCGTTAATTGATGACGCTGATCACGAATATAAGAAAAAACCTCTATACCATGTCCATGTCAATAAGGCCGAAAATTGCATGCACGTTTTTTCTTTTTTTTCAGCATAGCATCCCTAACTAGTCTGTGCTTTCGTATTTTATCGGATAAATGTGAAAACAGTACAAGGTGTCGGCTATCGGATGTCGGCTATCGGCGTCTGACACCGATATCGGATATCGGATGCGCGATCTACAGATTCCCGACAGTAAGCCAATAAGGCCAATAACTGTCTGGATTCTGTAGATCGCGCAGCATTTTCAGCAATCCCGATAATGAGACCTTGACCAAAGTGGAGGTGTAAAAGTCTGAAACCGGACCCCGGACGCGGAAAGCAATAGAAGTACTCAATTAAGATAAAAAAAAATGAATTCGCGATCGTTTTCTTACAGGGATTGCTTTGAGTACTAAGTTCCTGAACTGTTCCTGAATCCATTCAAATTTTTTCTTATTCGTTTTTAAGATGACGGTGGAGCCTTCTACCGACACTCTTACTTACTATCGAATTACAAAAGGCGGATATATAAAGCAAAACTTGAATGGATTCAAGCATCGTTCGGTAGGTAGATAAATAACTCTTCATTATACACCAACATTAGATGACAAAAGCATAGCTTAGTGGTTCGATGAGGTTTCGATCCCC
This sequence comes from Eilema caniola, assembly GCA_949126895.1. Lineage (NCBI taxonomy): Eukaryota > Metazoa > Arthropoda > Insecta > Lepidoptera > Erebidae > Eilema > Eilema caniola. The sequence goes on along the minus strand of OX421460.1, from coordinate 3,560,244 downwards.
GCCTGAACGTATTTAAAATATTGCCTTCATCTATTTGAATAGTTGACATGCTAAATGTATGCTAAATGCATGCTAGATGCATGCTTAATGCTACTCGATAAGACGATAATGCACGTTGTTAAATTCATTGAACATCTTCACTGAATTGTGGCTCTTCAGGCCATTTTGATTATTATTTTGTGGTCGGAGTTACATAAAAGGGCAATACTTTTACAATACTCAAGACTAGTACATTCCAGCGGTTATTATTCCTTGTAGGAGGCCAAGTTTACGACAGGTGTTCGCCTTCTTGAGTATATGCTGAAATATTCAGAATCGTAAGCAGCTTCTAAAAATTTTAAGCAATGCGAATTTTTTAGTTGTAACATTTATAATTTTCTTAGAAGCCAAAGTGAGAAAATCTTGTAAAACCCCTCGTGAGGCGCAAAGGTGGAGCTTTAATAATATATTAATATTTTAAAAGGCAATGTGATTATTTGATCCTCGGCAGAGTGGATGGAAGCATTGAGAAATTTCGTATCTGTATTTTTATTAAAAGAGTTAATATAATATTTTAGCTTCTGTACCCGTGGATTAACTTAAGCAACATTAATACTCTTTTACAAAATTAAAAGTCCTTTGCAAGTCTTTATATCAGGGGGCTCTGATTTAATCTCATAATCGGCAATATAGTTGAATTTTTACTGAGTTATTATACTATTACCAGTATGATTTAAAATATTAAAAAAAAAGACGTGTGGCACTCGGGGACTGCCGCGGTAAAGCTATTGCATAGCATTTTGTATCAACTTATGCAATTATAATTATATTTATATTTATTTATATATATTTATTTTATAATTCAAAATTAATACTCACTCATTTTCTTTTACTATTTTTTCGTGACTTTCTTCATTAATAATAAATGCACTTTGTTCATTCATATTCAAAACACTTTATACACAAATTTTACAGTACAGCTATTCACTGTTGTACATAAATACCTATACACCTATATACTTTCTCATAAACAGCTGCATAAGTATTCGTCCGATTTCGGAGCAGCTCGTCTCGATTCGTGCGAGCTTCGTAGAGTCGTCTTAATACGGCTAGTTGCACGCACACAAACACCGTGTCGAAGACGAAGCGAAGCGTGAGGTTTTTTCGTTAAGGAATTTTTGGATTCAGTCCCCGCGCTCAAGGCCCTCGATAGAAGCTATGCAATAGTTTAAAAAACAAATAAGTTACATTTTAAAGAACGGAGGATTATAATATATCTCTTACGACGTGCGATGACACGGATGCCTTCGTTTCCGCGTTCGAATCTCATTCGACTGGTATTATGCTATTGATGTAAATGTATTAATTTATAATATGTACTGAAGGCGTGTGTCTAAAACATCTTGAAGCTTCATGAGTGTTAGCAAATTCAAAGCATGAATATTACAAAATGGCTCTATCCGAATAATCATTAAAACTAAATAAAAGCTTATATATAATAAAATAAATGTAACTCTATAAATATTATATTATGAAGAGCTTGTTTATATATTTCAGCTCTCCATTTTTAATGCAAATTTTATGTGTTTTGTATCATAAGAAAAGAAAGAGTTTTGAAGTTACGGCGTGTGATGTTCCTACGATACAAAAAGATGATACTCTGAACAAGAACTTACAATAGTTAGATTAAGAACCAATTCACGATGCAGGATCAAAAATTCTGTAGAAGTACCAAAGCGACTACAACATGGGGTTTTACATGAAAGGCATTAAAAGGTTCTCATTAGGTTGAAAGCGCAGGAGTGACGCACGTTGCACACATTTATAGATCACAGTAACCACTTTTCATCAGGTGGGCTGTTTGCTTGTATACCACCTAAGTGGAATCAAGCAAAGGAAAAAAAGAAATTCAGCCTAATTTCGCTAGATATTTCTAAATGTTTTTGTCTACAGTGTACTAGTAATTGAAATCACTAGCCATAATATTTAGCGACAGCTTAAATTGCGCCAATTTCGTTACGAATATTCTATCAAAAACACACTTGTATATGCTTGCGTACAAGGAAAGATACTTTGACTCAACACTGGTTTTATATCTTCAATTATATAATTACTTCAACAAACCCACTTTATCTGATAGCTAATGCAACTACGCTCAAAAATACCAATCGTAATTTTTTATATGCTATTTAACTCATATTTTCAGATGAACTCCTACTTAATTAGGCATCTGCAAACTCTAAACCTGCCTCCTTAGGTCCCTAATGTCTAATTTACCAATAGGCAATTTAAAGTCAAGCACCTGTTTCCTTTAAATTCTGACTATTAACAGCCCCTATATTGCAGCGTTAGTTCGGGCATTCCAAGATAACATCTTAATTTCCCTGTAGACATATTTTCGTCTGGACCGGTCATATCTATGTAATTTACAGATAAGTATATATGATAGTAAATATATTATGTGTCACGAATATTTCTACAGGTGATGCAGATTAGGTATTTTTTATATTGTTTTATGAATTTCTAAAGCTGATTATAAGTGGAACAAAGACACAAGGCTATTTATTCTTTATTTAAGAGGCAATCCCGACGATATTCTTTTTTACAAGCTTTTATTTAACTTGCAATGTATGTTTGTTCGGGTGGAATCTTACAACTCAATTTTAAGGCACCTGCCCTCAACCGATTGAGCTGAAATTTGGTATGCACGTTCAGTTCGGATGACAATGCAAGAAAAAAAAAATAAAAAAAAAAAGATTGTTTTTAATAGTTTATCTTTATTTATATACCAATAAAGTGGCAGACAAGCACAAGGGCCTCCTGATAGAAAGTGATTTCAGTGGCTTATGGACGTATGCAGCACCAGAGGCGTTACACTCGTATAGCCGAGCCTCTGATTTGGTTTATCTTGGTTTTTAAATGAGAGAGAATACCGTCTAGTCGCAACCGAGACCTACACCAGGATTTCGTCCTATCAGCAGCTGTAATATACCGCTCTCGTTGAATATAACACCGCTTGAATGGTGGCCTTGGAAAATGAGGATAGTCACGTCAGGTAAATTATAATGTCGTGTACAAGTTATAGTAAGACTATACAGGAATATGGGACCATTAAAACGTATATTTGCACATTCTATTAGATCAAACAAATGCCTATTGTTTTACAAACATTTATTCGACTACTATACCCAAACGTATACAAAGTGAATCTGTAATCAGTGTTTAAACACGCTGGCTATTAATTATCACACGGGTTATGTCCCTCTACTTAATAGAAAGCTCCAAAAATATACCATGGGTAAAAGTAAATGTACCATAAATGAGTCCATTGGTATTTCTAGTCTTAGTTCTAGTACATCCTTCAAGAAATAAACAAGCTTAGGTTATGATATAGAGGTGCTGTCGTAACGGTTGACACCCAATGCATCACACCCTGTAGCTGAATGCCGTCGTGATGAATGGAGGCAATTCTAACCCGCTCTTTTTAGACAAGAAGGATTTAAGTACATGTTGCGTAGCATTGAATTTTAAGAGGTATATCGTAATATGCAGAGCATATTTTTAAGTTAGGCCTCACCGTCATCAAATAATAAAGAAATAAATGTATTTAGGAGAAATAGAGTTTATGAATATTCCGCCTAACCCCTAGATAAGCTAAAATGTTTGCATTTGTGTTGAAGTTAAAAGTGCTCGTACAATTAATATATTCAATAAAATTAACGTCGGTAACAGGTTTTCAAATTTCAATGAAATATTCTATCTAAAATTCAATTTCCGTTTTGTTGGTTAGTATTTATAGTATGCCGAATTTACACATATGATACATTTTACACACTCACTACACATAATATTTTCGATAAATGAAAATAAGTGGCACTTGTAAATTATTTCATTAATTCCAACTACAAGTGAAATCAAACATGGAGATATAAGATTACTTAATGTTAACAAGGAATAACGCGATAAAGACATGTCAGAAAATATACTTTTGATACTCAACATATTATTATTTTTTTTAATTACCTGATGTTTCGACCTTTTACACCGGCCGTGGTCACAGGTTGACTGGCCCAGCCGTGCACGCCCGCCGTCATCGAGTGCCTGAGTTTAAAGGTTCCTCATGTACCCGCACATCCATACTTCCACACTAATATTATAAATGCGAAAGTAACTCTGTCTGTCTGTATGTTACGCTTTCACGCTTAAACCACTGAACCGATTTTGATGAAATATGGTAAACGGGTAGATTAGACTTTGAGAAAGGACATAGGTTATGCTTAGTCGCGATGATCGATATCCACGCGGGCGGAGCCGCGGGTAAAGGCTAGTTCTCGATAATTTTGGATCGAATATTTTCTTTTCGCCATGTACCGCCACATAACACACTCATAGCGTTCTTAAATGATTTTTTATGAGCACACATGCATTTTGCGCACGTATAAATAAAAGTGTAGAAGACAAAGCATGCTTTATATTACTGGATTTTATATTTTATTTTGATATTCATTCACGTATGTCAATACTAAAAATTTATCAATATCTTCGATTCTATTTTACATTGCCATTTGTCTAGAGAGGCAGTTCTTGAATAGTGACCACTGACCTGCAATAGTACTGGCTGGAGTGGTGCTCGGTACCCATATAGTGTGTCCAATTGAAAAAAGCCATATTGGCGCTGATAGTTGCGGCACGCACTGGTAAGCGTACTTGGAACTGATACTAATGATGGACAACAATTTGGTGTCGAAAACTTATATAAACGATGGGTATTATGTATCAAATTAACAATAATATGGCCATTTTAGACATTTTTTATACTGAACGCATAAATAAAAACAACGAACAACTTCCATTTACACACTAATTAGCTTCAAATCAACACAAAAATTAAACTGTCATTTTCAATGGAATAGCCAGTCCGGTTAAGTGACGTTCGATGGATAGGAGGAGCGTATGATGCTAGGAACACAAAATTTTAAAAGTTAGTATGGAACTATGAGCGAAGAAAATGATTTATAAATCTTTTGAATAATTGTATATCCCTATATCAATGTGTAACATTTACGTATATTTCCTACAGTATCTAGTCAGTTTACTAATTTAATTTAGCTCCGACATTTGTAATTTTAACAGTTTGCTCTTACCCTAGTTCTTGACGAGTACAACGCCCTGAACATCATTCGTCAATCTTCAACGTCATTTCTCATGAACTGAGCGTACACGCCATATCCGACCCTAGGAGCCTAATGCCTGTTTCAAAATTTATATTCAAAGTAATGTTGCTTTATATAGGGTTGCCCTTAATGAGAAATGTAATTTTATGTGAACTATATTTTTGATTATCTCTAAAATAATCGATTAAGATTCTAGCTAATCTCTCCTGCGAGCCGATACACTAACTGGCTGACGAATGATGTTCTGGCGCAGGCTTGCCCACAAGTTGATGTCAGACGGACGTTGCTCTCCTCAAAAACGATTTTTCCGTTAAACCCTAATACTTTCTCTAATTTAAAAGTAGCACAAATACTTGAGAACGCCAGTGCTTATAAGTCTTCAGGCTTTCACGGCCGGCGTTGCATGTAGAATATACTGCTTCCGGGCTGTTTGGCCGTGTTCGATGTGAAACTTACGTCCCAGACGTTTCGTCGCTCACTGCGGTCGACATCTTCAGTGTCGTCATCGCCCGGCCTTGCGCCACTGAAGATGTCGACCGCAGTGATCGACGAAACGTCTGGAACGCAAGTTTCACATCGAACACGGCCAAACAGCCCGGAAGCAGTATATTCTAAACGCCAGTGCTTTTAGTGAACAGCACTATATAATCGATCCATTGATTTATAAAGGGACCGGGTTATTGACTCCAGTTCTAAACAAGTCATTGCAACCAATGCTTCTGGTCATTCCGTTGTATCCCAGTCGAATACAAAGCTTTCATTTTGAAGTTGGTTTGGAGTTTGGTCCGTTTTTCCAGACTAACTTGGTTTGGTGAAACTTCGATATTTTCTGTGAAGCGATTACCATCTGTCTTCCACTACGCAATATCAAAGTACTGCAGTTAGACTAGTTGTTGGACTTTTTAGCGCTCCAAAAACTCGAAAACACTGCGATGGATGTTCGTATAACAACCGGAACAGACCAATGCATGTATGTATATTCAGCCATACAAACATTTGCACTGAGCGGGAACGAAACTAGCATATAGACACGTAAATTAAAGTGCTCCAATGCACTACTAAGTAAATTGCTAGCAAAATATTGTGAGTGTAAATATTTTTGTACTAACAAAGTCAGCTACAAACCAAGCTGGTAACAGTATTGTTAATCATAACGAATTTCTCATATAACGGACCACGTACACAAAGAAATATGAATATTGGTCAAAGAAAATCTAACAATGGCAATATATTCTATTTTATAATATGAAAGTTAGCAACCCTGCGCACGCTACCGTATATTTAGGCAACAAACAACAGAGCTGTCTTCTCATATTTAGCCAGCAATATTTCTCCTCCCTTTGTGTACGGAACGAAATCTCGAAACAAAATCCTGTCAGATGTACTGAAAATGTCTTCCGTACTTTCACAAGCAAAAACCAACCTTAAATTCCAATAATTGCAGTTGAATTCTCAATGGTAAAAGTTAGAATAGAGTTTCAAATGAAATGGGACTTTAGCCAAATTATATAAAGTTGTGTTTCGTACGAATGAATGGATTGCATGTATCGTGTTGGCGGCAAATTGCAGTGGCTACTTGAAAGTTATTGCAAATCTGTCCAGAATGTGTCAGTGTTAATTCCTGGTGGCTTATTTGTGAAAAGATACGTAACATAGAACAATTTCATTTTTAAATGTAACTACATTTGTGTTATCTTTTAAAAATATTATTAAATATTCGCGGTGGAGAAAAATAGAAATAGAGCTACCCTATCTATTCCCGCCGGTATCGTAGAAGGCGACTAAAGGATAGTGCTGTTCTCCACACTGCCCATGACAAAGTGCCCACTTGTCATCAATGGGCTCGCCCTATTACGTGTGACCAAAACCATAGTTAGCGAAATGTGGGTGTTAATACACCTCGGCCTACTCATTCGGGACGTGACAGGCGTAAATATATGTCTGTATGCAACTTTTATTATTTCAAAGAATTATTATTAGGTATTTCATTGTCTAATATACATTGTATTATTATCGTTATAATACTCAAAAAGGAATTTATTTTGTTGAACAACGGGATCGGTTTTCCCGTAATCACCCCTTTCGGAGAAAGGTGACTCGTTAGCGGTATTCTAATGTAACTGTGTTATTTAAGGCGAAGCAATTATATCATTATTGTGCGGCTGGATGTTTGGGAGATAAGTTCGAAAACTGTCGGCGTCAACTTTAGTCATTAATTTTATTGTTTGGTTACCTTCTGCCAACTTCATACACGTGTGCAGTTCTGCTTATCCCCTCCTATTATGAGCTTGAAAGTTGTCTGACTATTTCTTTTTATACAACTTAGGTGGCAGACAAGCACACGGCCCACCCGATGGTAAGTGGTTACTGTGGCCTATGGACGTGTGCAACACCAGGGGAGTCGCACTCGTTCTGCTGACCCTGTAAACACAAAAAGTTTCTGTGTCGTCAGTGTAGAAGACAAAGCAGGAATAGCATTTGGTCTTCTCACTGACAGCCCAAAAACTCCCCAGTGAGCTCTGGCTACCCTACTCACCGCCGGCAACACAACACGAGGTCATCATGAAGGAGACACCAGAACGGGTGCGGCGCAGCGAGCGAGAAAGACTCAAGGACATCGCTGCCCACGTTCGATGGCGGCTCGGGCGTCGGAGGGCGCGGACCGACCTCCGCCGGGGGGGGGGGGGGGGTATTGGTGGGGATTTCCCGCACGTAAAGAAAAAACACAAACGTATTCTGTATTTCCCCAGTCGGACGGCTCAATTGGACAGAAATACCGTAGTGTCCTACCTCCTAAAGCTACTACCGGCTTGGATCAGTTATAGCCAGATACGCAGTGAGGTGAGATACCTAAGCGTATGCCAGTTGGATGGGTAACCGTTTCGTCGTATTACCATTTCTGAGCTTCGGAAGTCATTACAAGTCAGTACCGGCTGTCAATGGTCAAGACGAAGACCTGAACAACTTGACAGTGGTTAGGGTGGAAAATATTAAAATTCATCCACTTAACAGTTAGGCGGGCAAACCAACTCCAACTGGGTTGGGAAAAGAATCATAGAATTTTAAATTCTTGGAAGTGCATTTACTAGTAACAAGCTTCAAAAATATTTTTGAATAAAGTAAAGCTCGCTAAAATAGAGTCATACTTTTTTAAACTATTTAGTTCATCAAAGCGTAGCTTTTAGCGTTTTAAAACTATTTTGTCCCAATTTGTGTCCATTAGCTGTTGCCAGCTGCCCGCTGTGGTCAAAGCTCCGAGCTCGCTTTTTTATTTTTTTTTATTTGAACTTGTTTTTAGAAATAATCCGCAACATTACACAAAAAATGCATCTAAAGCTTTCATCTCGGAATTTGGATTCACTTTTTCCACTCTAACTAAGGGTTTCATTAATTTTCAATATTTTCGTGAAGTAACCGTTATCTGATCTCCACAACCCATTGGCGATATCGAAGTTGTGCGGTTAGTCCACCGACTCCGGAGGGGGGAGGGTATCCGTGGGGACTTCCCGCACGTAATAAAAAACCAGTTGTTGAACTTTTTAGGGCTCCAGCTAACCGTAACGACTGCCATAAATGTTCCTATGACAGCTGAGACTCACCGCTTAGCGTGTTTTCCGAGGCACGATCAGACCTATGCAAGTAGCGATATTCATGTTTGCACTGAGCAGGATTCGAACCCGCGCCTCCTGCGTAGCAGACAGCAATACGTTTCTAACACTTTAACCTAAGTCAACTAAGCTAAAAAGGATCATGGCAGACGGCCGACATACAAAAAGAAACGCTTCTTTATTTTGATACGCGGAGCCTTAAAAATATTAACAGCCGCATTCCAGAATCCATAGTACAAGTAATGCGCAGTTTGTAGCGCTGTGTAATATGTTTCACAATTATATTTTTATTATTACAAGAAAATTAAGATTATTAGTAAGACTAACAAATCTTGACACTTGAAAGGGAAAATTCCATCCTGTGAAATTATCGCAAAGACCTTTATAATTCCTACTCACACTCATTATACGAATTAAGCGTAATTAGGGACGTCACTGAAGCAAGCTATATCTCGTTTACATTAGTCGGCAACGCCTTTAGTTCAGTCAGGTAGAGAGAATACTAAATTACATGTTGCAATTTACCGTAGATATTTTCACGGATATATATATCCCTCAAAGGGTAAGCAGGGATATATTAACTACCTTCATTGCGGCAACTATTTCTGTGCCGTGTTTTGCCTATAGATTTTATGGCAGATAACCAGACAATTTCGTCAGACTACAGACAAAATCCCTGACTGATTTGCTTTCTTTACATTTTATGAGCATGTACTGGTTTGGCAATGGTGAGCAAATGGTCCAAAATAATACTGGACCAGTTCTGGAGTCGGAACGAAACACCATATTTCTAAAGGGAAATTCAAAAATCGTGTTATTAATTTTTAATTTTCCATGATTGACATTCCGTAATTGATGAATCCATCACTTAGCAATACACTTAGCACTAGTTTCTATTTTTATCATTTTTTCTGCGCCATTTACACAAGGTCACAAGGATTTTCCTACCTGACAATCTAATGCACTTAAACTGGCAATAAAATTATACGTACAAAAAATACACTTAAGTCAGATTTAAGAAGCGATAAAGTAAAGAGGTTTTTTCGGACCATGTAAACCCAATTCAGGCGCTTAGAGCAGATGTACGGCTTTGATCTAAGATTACGGACTAGCCACATAAGGATAACATTTCTTTTACTGGACCCACTTTATTATTAAAACGACATTCTTGTTAAAAAAAGAGCAAAGGGTACAGAGCAATCAAATGGTTCTCTAATAGTAGTGCCTAATCCTTTTGATGTAAAGTGGTGTAGCGGTAAACTCTTGTGACAACTGGGTATAAATTAATAGTAGATTATGGTACAAGTGTGCAAAGTTGGTGATACCCGCTAAGGCGATATTGAGAAAAAGAGCCGAAGAAGGTAATCAACAATACACACGTGTATCATACGTCATTTTTCAATACATTTGTGAATAATTTAATACAAAAATAGATATTTATCCTTGCAGTTTTCAGATAGTAAACATTCCATAACGTTGAGGACTTCACATCAATCACATCATATAGCGGACGTTGTACAGTATATGTCATTGTGAATATATCAGGCGGAGTACTAGGTACATAAATCGTTTTCTCCATAACTTGTTCTTGTAGACATTTTAATTAATAAATAACTATAATTTTAACTAGTAAAACTGGCGTGAACAATACATCACTTTTTCTATTGGCACACTGTCCACAGACTAAAAGAATGAGGTTTTTTTTGTTTATTTGTGTACTAAATGGTAAATTTAGTTAAAGTTTTAAACATAGAAAGTAGAAAGCAAAAGTTACATTTGAGTATAAGTTTTGTTTATTAAAGACGTGCAAGATGAAATTTTCTATTTAAATACGATGTTGCATGAGATGAACTAGCAATAGGTAGGTACATTAATTTATTAGTTCTATTGAACATGAACTGTTTTGTATCAATTTTTTTTAAGAATATTGCAACTCAACTCATAAAAAAAATCATACTCCTTTACCGACTGCCGATGATGCACGAAGCAGATAAGCGTCATTCATTGCGGTTTCGCAATGGTCACCTTTATTCGTATCGTAGTTAAACAAGTTATGTATGTAATCAATGTGTTGCATGCGTCGGCACTTGTCGTATGCCGACCGCAATTTTTCGAATTCATTCAAATTCGTAATCACACCTTTAGTAAAAGCACAGATTAAATATACTATATATACTATACATTTTCTTATTTAACCGTAAAGTAGATTTTTCTTTCTTTCTTTCTTTCTTCTGTCTAATAAAAAAGTCAATAACAGGTCAATGGATGTATGGAAAGTGGTCATCGTTCTTTTTTATACCACTGAGGTGGCAGACAAACACACGGTCCACCTGATGGAGAGTGATTATCTTGGCCTATAGACGTGTGCAACACCAGGGTTGTCATACTTGTGCTGCCGACCCTGTAAACACAGAGAGTTTCTGTGTCGTCAGCGTAGAAGACAAAGCAGAAATAGCCTTTGGTCTTCCCACTAACAGCACAAAAACTCTCTTTCAGCAACATCCGTTCAGCCATCAAATATCATCACTAATTTCTCCATGTTAATATTAGTAGGAACTTTATAAAACCTAATTTATATTTTACTAGCTAATGCCACGAATTTTCGAGCACATTCTCGCAACCTATATTCCATGTATATAAAGCATTATTATTTCACAATATGATCTATCCCTGTAAAATTTCAACCAGGTTCATTCAGAAATCGCAGCATGATTGATTAACAAATATCCAAATATCCAAACCTTCAGGATCCATTCTAATATTATAAATGCGATAGTAACTTTGTCTGTCTGTCTGTCTGTTTTCACGCCTGAACCACTGAACCGATTTTGATGAAATTTTGTATAGGGGTAGATTAGACCTTGAGAAAGAACATAGGCTATGATCACGCGGGCGGAGCCGCGGGTAAAAGCTAGTATGTAATAATTTTGAAAGACTTTTAAGATATATAATATTCCCTCGATTCGAGAATTCCGTCGCACCGACACCAACTAACCCTTAAAGGGTTATTTCGATTTAGTTTACTAATTTTCTAGGGATATGTAATATCATCGCTAAACCTAAAATTCCCATCTAAATATTTGCCCAACCTGCTAACGCTATCAGGGCAAAAATAATTTTACTTATTTATATCGGGTGCTGTCATTTGAGTAGATAAATAACATTATCCGGTCCGGTGGAGCTGAAAATTGCTCTGTACACGGTCCTCCTCGACGGTTTCATTTGCAAAATAATCTTTTTGGTGTTGGTGAGGCTCTTTCACGCGGTTCGACGTAATTATGTATGTTGGCAAGTCTTTCTTTGTGGCTTTAACCAGACCCGAGATTAATAAGTTATTTTGAAACGTTGTTTCCTGAGATTAAGTTGTTATTTAGATTTTGTCTTAGTTTAATAGAGGTATTCATGATGAAAATCCTGATTTCTTAGTATTTTAATTAACATTGTCTTTATACATATAGGACACTTCAATTTGACTTGAGCTGAGGGCTAAGTCTCAGGAAAGAGGGTCAATATTACAAACACGTACCGTGTCAACAATGGTGGCACTCAGCTTGACGGCCTCATCGGATGCTTTTTCACGACCAGAGTCATAGATCCTTAAAAAAAATTGCTACTTACAAACATATTTTATCGCGTGAACACATTAAAATAAATCAATCAGTGTATTGTTTGTCAACGGCCTTTCATTAGGACACAAATAGATTTTTGTATTTAATACCGGTCTTTGTACCTATTATTTTGTTTCGTTCACATTAAGATTTCTCTAACACCCATACTTTCAAATACTACAATAAACTTCAAATAATGAAGAGCAGGCAACCTCACCAACCAAGCCCCTAGCAATCATTTACACGAATGATACAGCAAAACCTTAGCAAGTAAGCAACATCCTCAATGATTTATGAACGCGTTTGTTTCACTCTAGACCAACTAATACCTATTCTGTGCTTAGGGTATCAATCAGTATTATAAGGTATTAGTGGTATTGTGTACTATATCCACGTGGGTTTAACTTTTTTTTATGCGGAACCCAAGTGTCCATCTCATTGAAAGAGCAGTGACCGGCAGCGGTCGGAATTTCTTGCTAGATAGTTCGTGTAGCCTTACGGTACCCTGATGTTATTGTTCACATTTATGACCATTTAATACTCGAGGAATGAAGACAGTCTCTGTGGCGTAGCGGTAATGAACGCGGGTTAGATCCCCGATCAGTGCATATATTTGTATGCATGAATATGGGTATTTGCAATGGACTGATCGTGCCTCGGAGAGCACGTTAAGCCGTCGATCCCGGTCGCCATACAAACATCTATAGCAGTCGTTACGGGTAGTTGGAGCCTTCAAAAGTCTAACAACTGGTCTAACTGCAATGCTTCGATATCGATTTGGGTTGTGGAGGTCAAATGGCTGTTGGTTCACGGAAAATATCAAAGTTCAGCCAAATCCGCAGTTGGACTGGTAAAAGCGGACCCCAGACTCCAAGTTGTGATAGCTTCGGATGCGACTGGGATTAACGCTGGGATGAAGAAGAAGAATACTCGAGGAATAAATACCCTTCATTTGAGCAAAGAAAACTACACATATACAGGTGTAAATTATTATTCTCGCTGGCGTAATTGTGCAAACACCAATAGGAAATCGTTAAAAACGTACTATCTAGAAAGAAAACATAATGAGTTTATCTCAAAATAAATTAGTTACATATTTATAAGAATTTTGTAGAGGTCGTGATGGAGCCTCATAAATGCTTAGTTACTGTAAAACTGCAACTGATTACAGTTAAACGTTTAACAAACAGCAATGCTGCAAGTAATACTTCATGCTTACATTATTTTCAATTAACACTATTGAACTTTCTTTCCTTACAAAGGCCAGGCTAGGCGTTGACGTCGCAGAAATACATTGACCAAGTTTATAATGTATTGGATAAAGGGCAATTCAGAAGCATTCGAAACTGGCAGGCTTGCATGTAAGAAAATCAAATGGCGAGTTGTTGCCTGTGTCTATTCCGCTTAAAAAGCTGGAACACATTTATGAATTCGTGACTTAATACTATAGATAGATAATTTATTACTGCATGAGTATAAATTATTATAAAATCATTATTTTGAGATATACCGCGAGCGTGTCGAGCTTAGGGACGCCATTCATCCAGACACGGACATAATAGTTCAGAAGACGCGAGAAAATACCTTGAAATATTCCAAACTATACACAGACGTACCTGCGGCCTATAGCAAATTAAAAAACGTAATTAGCGTTCGATGTCTCTTACGCAATTTCAGATCAAATTTGTAGTCAAACATTTGTTAGTCATTTCCCAGCACTTTGCTCATACATGTTTATTTAAGCGCCCATCCCTCACGAACAAACAGTACTGTACAAAGCGCCGATGATACTGTCCGTTAGTAGACTACATATTTTATTTATAAGTCTATCCATCGCCAAACGGAATGCCAAATGCACGTAATCAAACACTCAAAGCCATATTCAAATAATGTTTTTGCATGCTGTACACTGATTTAATAGTGGGGGCAGTGTGACTAATTTGCAGTTTTTCAGTTTGATTACCGGATTCATCATCTTCTTAACGTGGTCTGCATTCTTCTCCACTTTGTGTTGGTTAGCCCTGAAGAACTTGCTATGGCTCCAAACGCCATGAATCTTGACAAGTGGAAGTAGGTTCACGTTGGTATTGTGACTACCTCTCGATTATAAGTTCGATGTTTTAGTGTTGTTACTAGCAATGTTAAGAAATGATGATGAATCCACCACCGCTTCATACGCATACTGCGATTAGGAAAGCAACTTAAAGGTCGTTAATTCTGTAATCATAATAATAAGACGATCAATTCCGACGTAGTCCAGTTAAATCAGTTCCATTTCATTTCATAATAAAAAAACCTCATTGTAATGAAGCTATTATTACTTCGTCTATACGAGATCGCCTCGGGTGTCCTAAAATTACTTAAAGACGAAACATTTTCTGCCGTTTTTTCATTTAATACTGTATATTAAATTATTTCTGTCTTATCGCTGTTTGTAAATAGACTGAAGACGAACTTTTTAGGTCGAAGTTTAGTAACATGAAATTCTATAATTGTTGTTTATTTTTCTAATATTTAGAAGATAAGATGTTATAACTTTACTAACTATTGCCCACGGTTCCACCCGTGAGTAATTCTGACCCTGCTTCAGCCTCCGAATCCTATTCTTCAGATCTTTCAGAAATTTCATATCCAGTATGTCGCACCCCATTGTCTCTCATCTTATCAGTGAAATCTGGATACTCGGTAGGTGAAAACTGTTCTCTTAGTTATCCATACACGTCGGGTACAAAATATAAAGAAACAAAAAGCACCTGTCACGTATAGCGCCATTTAACATCAATGAAGAACTTCATCCTTCATTTTAAACGCTCCCGAAACTTTTATGTTTTCCGAAACATTTAACTTTGACGGCACTAAAACTTGGCCGTCAATAGATGTGCCACATAATAGCGTTGGACAAGAGCTGTCTATTAAAACTTTTCTTGTTATAGCACATGCATTGTTGTGTAAACAAAGTTCTGGAAGTTGAGGACTAAGGGTTGGGAAAAATAAGGTGGGAAAAGTGTGGATACACATATTAGATTATGGAAATATGTAGCAGGTGTTGGTGGAAGAATAACTTTATAATTAGGTAAGTTATGGAACTATTTTAATATAGAAACTTGTTAAAGAAACCTAAAAAAATTCCATCCTTCATTAAAGCTGATATCAAATGGGTTACTCGGTTGATTATTCACTTGGATGTGTGCTTCACTTAGACAAATAAGATAGTGCGTCTTGAAAAACGCAACACAGAAAAATCAAAATGATACATCGTCGGATTCAGGACTTGAGGAAAGTTCAATTAGTGCACAGACCTTTCATTTTTCGTTCAATCGAAGCAAGAGTATAGATGCTAAAAGTGAATCGATTCAACACTTTTGGATCTTTCCATTATTGAATTCAATCGAGATTAATGATTCGTTTTTCATTCAGATGTATCGCTTTAAGTAAAAGATGAAAAATAGAAGTCAAAATGGAACCAAAATTGAACCGTTTGATATCAGCTAAGTGTATATCAGACTACGCTAAACTATAGTATGTTTATAGCAAATGAATAACACATGGTATAGTTAAGTTTGAACGTGTCCATAATGTACAGTGCGCGATATTGTTGTTCTATGAACTGCAGGCTATATTATAGTGTAGTCTGAGGAGAGCTTAACAGGATGGAAACCTGTTAGGTTCGTACTACACACGGATATCGGTGGTACTACATCATTATCCTGGCAACGATTTCATAGGTTCATTCAAGGTTTGCATTTTGGGGCTGACCTCTTATTACTTTTAATTGAAATATCGGCGTCTTCGTTACTAACTGCCATCTCACCCCCAACCCCGAGAGGAGAACCTATAGCAGAGCGTCGTTCATTGTTTATTACGTACCTACACTAATTAGCAGCTGTGATTGGCGTGTATTTCAAAAATGTTGGCAAGGCTCTGTACACCACTTGAATTTGTACTTCAATGTTTTATTTCATTACAAATATTAATTAAGCGGAACAAACTGATGAGTTTAAAATTTAAAACTCATCAGTTTGTTCCGCTTTCAATAAAATTTGTTTATTGGTAGGTATTCCATTTTATTACAGTATAAAATGAAATCAGCTATGCAGTCTGTAGTGCCTAAATATGTTTTACGCGGGAATTTAACAATTTTATAGGTTTATTCACCAGTTTTATCTACTAAATTTATAGAAGAGCATGTTCTCAGTTTATTTGAATATTTTTAGACACAAAAGACACGCTTTTGCATTTAATTGGCTCTGTGACCTTTAAGACTTACAAAAATAGATTGTATTACATTTAAGTAGTCACGTTTATATCCTATTGGAGTAGGCAAAGAACCCATATTTTTACATAGGTACAAACAAACTCACGTTTAAATGTTGAAAGTTGAATAAAAGCTTCGAGTCGATTCACTTTGGTGGTACTCCAGCCAAAATTCAAACACGGGACTTCTTAATTGCAAAGCCGACGCCTTAACCACTATGTTACCGACAATAAAAACGTAACCAAAAATATGTACTAAAATAAAATAACAAAATTTATTTCACTTGAAGCCTTATTTCACGAAAATATATTTTGTGTAGATCTGCCCTCGTGTCATGGTTACACGGCTCGCTGGCCAGCTAGCTATCCAATTTATGAACTTGTTGGCTCAAACTGTATGGGAACAGACAAACATATACGAAATATAGGACTGCTGGTATGACTACACAGTGAGAATAAAATATATTGGGAGTGTAAAATTATTTGTTACATGCAATGTTTACTGCGGTGGTGTTAATGAAAACTGCTACGTCAGAGGCCAGGCTTTGATTCCCGGTCAATGTAAATATTTACATGTATTAATTAATATTTGCGAATGAACAAGTACATTTAGTATCCACCGTCAGTGTGCATGTATGAAAATACACTCTCACACACACGTACTAACTTTATGTCTGTAACATATTTATAACCACCTTAGCGAATAAAATGCATATTAATTATAAATAATGATTAGTACACAACAAACGTTGTAGGGGAGGCAACCTGGAGACCTGAAACACAGGCCTTCAGCTTAGCTCAGGCACCCATGATATATACCTATATAGAACAAAATATGTATATGAATTTATTTCTTACTAAATGTTTGTAATTCTTTGAATAAACGATTATCTTATCTTATCCTGTCTTATCTTATCTTATTGTATCTTATCTTACCTTACATTATCTAACCTTATCTTATCTTATCCTAATTATAAAAGTAGACGATGCCATTATAAAGTAGCAAGTGGAAATAGGTTGTCACTGCAAGTATTGCGCCATATTGCATCACTCAGGACTTTCTTAATAAGCCGACATATTTAAGTTGGTTTAGTTTTACACTACTTCTATTTTCTATATTAACCTATTGAATTTTACCGTCTACTCACACTTCAAATATGATTAAAACTCATTGTAAAACAGAATAATGGCCGAAGCGAAGAGACTTACCGCAATACATACTTATATGTGAAACTTATATGTGAAAACTTATAAATGGCTTTTAGTAATGTAAGTTGTAATATTACATAGTGTTTGATGATGTTTGTTTTCCGAATAAAAAAAAAATAAAAATAAATACACAAATGGTGTCATTTAATCGACTTGAGTCATCAATAGTTTATTAGTACGATAAGAGTAGCAAATAATTGGTGATAATATTTGTTTGAATTAAATTACTATGTTCGGCACTGTACGAATTATTCTCATGTTAATTTTCAATTATATTAATTTACAGGTAATAGGGTAATTAAATTTTAGAGCGGGTCACTCCGAATTCATCCATCGTGTAATTCAACTGTCAACTTTATATTTTAAATGCTGGAGTCTAAAAAACACTAATGCAGACGCTATTTTGACTTGAGTATGCACCGTCATTTATTTCTTACATACATAAACCTCGCACCTATTTCCCGCCGTAAGCTAGAAATTACAGCTTGCTATTTGCTCCTCTCCTCCAAATCAACCGGTTTCTAGTCTAACTATCCTTTTTTAATACCTTTGTTTTTAATTAGCGTATAATCGAATTACTCAATTCATTTGATCAAAAACCCATTTGAAAGTTATTAAACTAGAGGTCATAGTTTTCTTTGATCCAATTACTACTGAACTCTGACGACACTCATCGTCACCGCTCGCTTAAGCGGTTTACGCTTCCGACGTGTTGTAACCACAAGTGTGATGTGCGGAACAGCGGCTACAATATAAGCTAGCTATGATATAACAGCCCCCTTGACAAGTGGAAATTCAGATAGGAAAATTTAAGTTCAAAAATGATTGTAAAATCATTCTTTTTTCCCGATAGTTCGTACAGGTGTCGATACATCGTCATCTCCCCAAGATGGATAAATAGGAAAATTTGGATGGATTCAGGCATGGTTGGGAAAGATTGCGGGTTTGTATGCAGGCGTACGGTAGAAAAAAAATGATGAGTTTATGGGATTAACCCATATTTGGATCTAACTTACATTAATTTTGCATGACTATTCTATGGTCGGAACACGTGAAACAAAATTATATTGACAAGATCATTGTAACAGTGTTTTCTGCAATGTATGACATACGTTGATAACTTACATAAACGTAATCACGGGCCAGAAATAAAGATTCTGAACCCATCAAGATTTTTATAGATCCATTGCAACCTCAACTGCAAGTCCACCTACTAATTGATGAAGGAGGCTCTGCCGTAGGCTTTAGTCTCCTAGGTTAGAAGACAGGCACTCTCTTAAAAGTCAAGATAGGAATTGTCAAGTGAAAGATTATTAGAGAGTACCAGCCCCTCTACACAAGTGACAATGCGTTGTAAATAGAATAGACTGATTAATGTCTCTCAATGTCAAGACTGCCTCTATGGCATACACCTCAAAATACGTGTCGATATCCCAAACATTAATCATTCCATTCTATAACCAACGAATTGTCACTTGTTTAGGGACACCAGGCTTCAAAGTACATGCTTTGGATAAAACTGGAACCAACACAACATTTAAGTTATTAAATAATCTGTGCTAGGTTTCGTGCTGTCAGTGGGAAGACCTGCTTTGTCTTCTACACTGACGGCACAAAAACTCTCTGTGCTTACAAGGTTGGCAGCACGTATAGTATATCTTTTTCTGACTTTTAAACACGTCCATAGGATACGGTAACCATTTTCTATCAAGTGGACGGTGTGCTTGTCTGCCACCTCTGTGGTATAAAAAAAAAATTATGATGAGTTTTTCTAAATAATCAGGAGACAGAAAAAGATATCCGACATTCACCGCAGAATATTCTTAACAATCAGTTTGTTAACTCAACAGTAGGTACGTGCCTTGCACTTGAAATGTCTTTTACGTTTGGAGAATACGTTACTTGAAAAAAAAAATTCAACATAAATGCTGTGATTTTTCCAAGCGACTACGATAAGGGGTTCTTTAAGGATTAAAAGGTTCCTACAGGACCAGCAGCATGAGGGTGACGATGATGGTACTGCATACAACCATAGTCCACGATAACCACTTTCCATCAGGTAGGCCGAATGCTTGTAAAAATAGGGTTCAATTATTATGTAGCTAACAGTCAGGATAGCTGGTATATAATGCATGTAAAGGATCTGGAGCCCGAGACTGCAGTGAGTCAATTTACATATGTACAGTCATGCAAATGAGATTGTTATATGACCCGAAGAACTTAATATTAATATTTCACGGTTACCTTGATCGCATTTAGCGACCAGGCCGCCCATTGTGCATTTAATTATAATTACTGTAATCCATACTATTATCTCTGGTAATCTAATGTTCGTGTGCAATAAAGAGTTATCTGTCGATCTATGTTATTAGGGTCCCAAAACACCCAAAATTCAAAATTAATTAACAACTGACCAAAGTATCATTATATCCACTTATACACTCAACGTTGAAAGTGCTGAGGGTGGCCCTCAGCACTTTCAACAACATCCTATCATAGGAAAATCACAAAATTGTCGCGCAGAAAAATCACAACCGTTTCGTTTCACATAAAAACCGATAGGTCCAGAACTGAGGTTCACGCTTCGTTGAACCAGAAACTGTCGGTTCGTACCGCCGCCAGCCAACTGGGTATATAGTTCTTTTCCCCAGAATTTATTAAAAATCCATCGAATATTTTTTTGATGGAATAAAGTAATTCTCTTATTTTTTTCTCATACGCTCGCATGTCATACTTTGTGAAATTGACAGATATATTTTTATAATACTATTCTATCAGAGGTTTCTCGCTTCGTGGTAACCAAGTGAAAGATCTCCATTCTGGTTTTAAAGATTTTGAGGATAAAGATTTGCATTGTAGAATCAGCCTAGACGTAATAACTGTAGTTTCTATTATAACTACTCATAAAATATATTAAACTATAAACATGCATTGAATGATAGAAAAAACACCATAATATAAAGCCGCTCGCGAGCCATATTGGAATGTCTCAAAATGCGCGCGCTCGCGAGTTCCATTCTCGCGAGAATCCGATCAAAAGCCGGGGACTGTACTTCAAAATATTTCTATTTATTCGAATTCTTTTTTAAGTTTTGATAACACATTCGAATTTTAAAATATTCCACTTACATATCAAAAGCTTAAAATATTTACTTGGTATTTCGTACGAACATCGTTTCCCCCAGACTCGGTTCCACCGGGTTGGTTGAATAACGTTGAAGACGCGGTGGATTATGAATTATTCAATCCGCCGAGTCTAGTGGCACCCTATAGCGGAAGCTGCAGATTCATAATTTGTCCTTTCAGTACGTCATTGTGAATAGTACTTCAAATTTTTAATGTAAAATCTAGTGTCGTTTAAGACAGTCTGTGTCTGGGGTTATCTTATCAACATTCTAGGAAATATATCATAGCCTGTTTACGCCTTTGTTCACCACAGCAATTCTTTGACTGTAATAGGTGTTATGACATTTTTTGTATACATATGACTACCAATGCCATTAGGCTTAATAATGCACACCAACTATTTAAAATGAGCGGGTATCAAACCAGCGATCTTTGACGTAGCAAGCGAACGCTCCATCGTTACGAAAGATAGTTCCTCAAGAATGAAAATTTAGTAATATTCTTTACAAATAAATAAAAGTATGTGCGAAAATACCTCTCTTAGACCACTCAAAGTTGACCCATCAAAACCCATATATTCCTCTTCTCATCTCATACTTATTGTGTATCAAATCCAATCACGATAGATCTAAAACCACTGGATGATATTACACGTGTTTGTATCCAGTTAAATATGACCTTTCGGCTAACGGAATGTTTGATTTGATAAAGCTCTTCGCGGCCTGGATTTCAAAATCCCCTTTAACCAAGTTTCGACAATTCAGTGAACCGAGGTAACAGATATTTTGTTCTACTATTATAGACAGATGTATCATCATAGAGCAAAACTACTATTCGATACGGGTTCCATACTCAAATAGTTACTCTATTATGCTGCGCATATATCCCTCCAGAGTAAACATAAATAATTGTTCGCTATCTGCTTCTATCATTTACATAATTCACGAGCTCTTTCTCCTGCCATACCATTCTCCAAACATTCTAGCAAGCAAGTCATTCCTGACGGCGGCGTGATGCGTGCCCCTCCCCTTTTTCCTAAGGAAAGATGGGGACACCCTAGTCCCACACCCGATCGGGCCTTATGTGGCCCTGGGTCGGTCGGAGTGCTCGAGCAATATGCCAAAGGCTACCTCACCCCCTGCATCTGATGGCCTGAGACGGCCGTGCGATTTCGGTCGGTTTGAGTCCGACATAACCACGCCACAGGCTCCGGCGAAGAGTATCCGAATGGCATTCCAGACGGTAAAAAAAGCCCATCATTTTCGCGTGCTTATGACATGTCCTTGTTTCAATCCTTTATTGATTTCATCAGTGTATGCATCACGTGGTAGAACTGGTTTGCCCATACACCTGTGCTTTACCTAGTTACAACACTTTTAGATCGCGTTCTTTTAGTAAGAGACCGCATATTTGTCCTGGCAGACAGCCGCTTCTTACACAACCTGTCTACAGTGGTATGATCAGACATTAGCCACGCAGCTAGGCGGCTACCACTAAATTTGGCGGTACCAAATCAGTATCTTTTCACCACCGATCAAGCTTTCTTCAGCAGTAGCCTTCCTTCAGCACGTGTAATACCTTTCTAGCAATAAGAAAAGTCAAATATTAAAACCATCAAACAAATACGGAAAAGATATTCTCAAAGATATACTATTTGAACACCGAAGTAATGATTTAGAATTCCGTAGGTACCTTCAACAATATCCATGTTTATGCTCCCGACTGTACATTGTGCAATCGACTGAAAGGCTATGTGCTTTGACGTTTCGCTTTCGACGGCGACGGTGGCGTCTCGGTGTGAAATGTACCAAAAAACCGTATTTTGTATTTATCAATGTCAATATTTTAGTATGACATTTTTGTGGCGTACGAAACACAAATGATTTTTTTTTGTACATAGTGAGAAGAGTGAAAATCTTTTTTCCTAACTCTACTCCTTATTTATAAATACCTACCTGCCTATTTCTCGTATACTGAAATTTTCTCATGGAGTTTGCCATTGAGCGTTAATTATTGCTGGTTCGATTCCTGCTCAATGCAAATATTGGAAGTGTTATTGTAAGGTTATTAATATACTATTATTCTTTATCCGATAAGTAAATTAAAACCCGGTTGAGTAGATCCTGAGATGGCAAAAGGTCCCCAGGCATCAGCCCCACGCAGTAGTTCTAAAATGTTATTATTATAGTATACTAGCTGTCGCCCGCGATACCGCCCGCGTGGATGTTGATGTAGCATATGTCCTTTCTTAAGGTCTAATTCACCTCTATACCAAATTTCATCAAAATCGGTTTAGTGGTTTAGGCGTGAAAGCGAAACATACAAACAGACAGACAGAGTAACTTTCGCATTTATAAAATTAGTATGGTTAGGTTATTGGGTTCCAGTCTAATCCCCAATCCCCGAGAAGAAAGACAGCACCAAAGCCTCTTGATAGGCGAAGTTGCCACTGGCATAAGCCTTGCACCCCTGCTGACCCAGGGTCCCTTCCCACTGTGACCCCTGGGATTGTCTTTATACCTTGATATATTATTATTGAAGGAGTTCAGAAGTGTGTGAAGACCCAAACGGACTTCACATAAGACTGAACTGCTCTGGCGTCTTATATAGGGCTAAAGCGTTGTGTGCGCTCCAAATATCTGAACGATAACTGAGAGGTACTTGTTGAGATACAAGTATGATGTTTTGTTAGTTTTCTATGGATTCATCCACCGTGCTTATGCCACTGACAATAGGAATACTTAGGCCAATGCTACACTGGACTGTTTCCTCGTGTCTCTTCGAACCGAATATCAGTCTCTTTTGTTAGTAATTTATGGCAGGTATTAGACAATCGATCTTCAGTCAACTTACATAAATATCGCGGTATACATATTATTGACATGCAAACGTAATTTTCACACGAATGTCCATCTGAGCTTGCCTTAAGCGCCAGCCTTTACGTTATACAGTCTTTGATTGAGTCATGACTACGACTATTTTGAAACCTCATATATTACATCCCAAAATATCTCGTTGTTAGACCGTTTTCACATTTATCTGATATCTGATATCGGTGTCGGACGCCGATAGCCGACCTCCGATAGCAGCCACCATGTGCTGTTCTCACAAATATATCCTATAAAATTGGCCCGATACGGCCATTTGCTCGAAAGCACAGACTAGTTGGTGACACTAGGGATGAAAAAAGGGCCTTATCGAGTTAATTTTCTTTTTTTTTACGAAACGGGAATTAACACGATCATGGTATAGGTACTTACATACCTTTGATTGCCTGAGGTTTCGACCAGGTTACACCGGCCGTGGTCACAGGCTGACTGGCTCAGCAGTGGACGCCCGCCGTCTTCGAATCCGTGAGGTAGTAGGTTCTTCATCTACCCGCACATTTTCAATATTTTCTTGTCGCCATGTACCGTCACATACCACACTCACAGTGTCCCTATTACGTAAGCAAACTGTCCGGTGTCTATCCGACTGCGTAGAAAAGCGAGGTTTGGAATGCGTAGAATTCCCGTTTCGTAAATTATATATCATGGAACGCGAGAGTTTAAAAGCTAGTTATTTTTCTTTATTATATTCGTGATCAGCGTCATCAACTAACTAAGAAATGGTCATTAAGGTCGAAAATTGCTTGCAGTCGCTGTTTTAGTCTGTTTGTGAACCAATATCGGGCCAACACAGCGGTGCCGGCGATAAACGATATCGGGCCGGACAATGAGAAAGACAGATATATTATGTCATACATTTGACTTCCTCCGATATCATCCGATATCGGAGGAAGTCAAATCCGGATCGGACAATGTTAAAACGCACTTATTCATTTTTCTGAAAATTACAAAATTATAAAATACAACAAAAATAAATAAAAAAGCAATTTTGTTAATTATTTTTCGTTTGGTTTCAGACTTGCCAACCGTGAGCGAAGCTACCAACCGCGTAGCACTATCACAGGTAAGTACATTTTTTACTTTGATATACATAAATACTCATTCTACGAGTCTTTGTTCCCCAATTCAGTTGGAATCCGCTTTTAGTTTAACTATGCAACAGTCGATCTCGATATTTTTTGTGAAGCGACTGCCATCTGGCCTCTACAAATCACTGGTGTAACCAAAGGTGTTACGTGGTCTTCATATGCGACTTGAATTAACGCAAGGCCTCGGGTGCGATCAAGAACTACGCAATAATGATGTCACGTATTTTCAACAGAAACGCCCAGAGTAGTGCAATTCTATATTCATATACTCAAATATTTCAAACACTATACAACCACTTCATGACTCTAGATTCAGTTTTAAAACTACCATAAAACATCTATCACCCGTATTCTATACGTAAAGTTAGGCGGTCTACACACGAGCCGCACTCAATTCAGACATTTCAGTCGGCATTACGTAGATAAATAATGGCAATAAATAATCTGGCCGTGACACCGGCCGTGTGGAGTGGGCTTTACTTCGCGTCACCGATTGTGAGTGGCCGTGGCTTACACCGTATCGTAAATATTTATAGGTATTGTTTGGTTCAAGATATAAAATTATAAAGCCGCGACTAGTAGGTAAGAGTTTTTAACTTCCTGCCTAGCACAGCTAAACTGTGGAATGAACTGTCGCCTGCGGTATTTCCAAACCGATACGACCTTCAAACCTTCAAGAAAAGGGCGTACTCCCACCGTCTAGATCGGCAACGCACCTAGAACCCTTCTGGTGTTTCAGGTGTCCATGGGCGGCGGTGATCGCTTACCATCAGGCGATCCATCTGCTCGTTTGCCTCCTATGTCATAAAAAAACCAAGAATACCGACAGTTTTTTTATAAAGTTATTTTTTGTAATTAACACATACGCAGAAATATTCATGTCGTGTTCGTTCCCAGCCAAGTAGAATTCCTGTGGGTGTGTCGTAGAAAGCAACTATGGGATTGGATTGCTCTCCATCCGACAGAAGGGCCTGCTTCAAGGCAATAGTCAAGCCCTCACGACTGGAAGTCATAATTGTCAAAATATGGCGTGATTATTATATAAATTATGTATTATAAATGTCGTGCAAAATTTCGAATCATACCATTTCTATCTCAAGGCCTAGAACGCTTGGTACACAATCGTTTAACTTTATTCGTTACAAGATACAATTTCCTGAACAATATCCAGTACAGATTCTGTCCATAATATGGACATGCAATGTTTCTGACAATCTCTCAGTAGTCTCTATACTCGACTTTAGCTATAAATTGTGTGATTGGTTTTATATTTACCTTCGAGCAGCGATAGCGTACAGAGACGGCATAAGACAAATATACTCCTAAAGTATGAAAATAATATGCTCTGTTTTGCCGTGTGTACGTATTGAAAATGCATTTTTCATTTGATATGTTAAATCTGTCGGTTGCTAGCAATCTTCTTCGTCATATCTTATACAACGTTATATTTTTACCTTTATGCAGATGATCTTCAAATAGGATACGCAGACGCCTTTGTAATGATTGGCGACCGGATTTGGCTAGTATATGTAGCTGAGGCAAGCGGAAGTTAACTCCTCTGCGGGTAGTTGCACACACACAATAACAATAAAATGTATAATATTGTCAATAATATTGCTGTATGGTTTAGCTTTCTGTGTTTGAATTTCTTACCAATCATCCATTGGCAATATGAACATGTGTGGGGTTAGCTTTAGACTCAGGTCAATGTTATTGGTAGCTTCAAGATATTATGTCAAGTTAATTGGATACAGTTGCTAGAAATTGTCTTCAAAGGTATCCCACTGGCGATAAGCAAAATAATACTACACAGTACCTAAGTACTAACTTGATTCTGAGACTCATTTCCGAGACGTAGATAATCCAAGGGCGGTCGAGTTGCGAGTGAAATACCTTATTCGGCCACCTTATACCTTGGTATATAAGACCCAGCTGCAGTTTTAGTCGCTTCGTGTTCAACTTAAGTAAGGAAGGGTGTTCGTCGGGCTTTCTGTACGTAAAACAATAAAGAAGGCACTTGCTCGATGCTACACTACAGTGTGATTTCATACCATTTTATTGGAACGCCTTTTGTTGTTTCGGGGCAGATTCATGTTTGTTTTGTAACGTAATGATTCATAGCAGTACCCTATTCAGCGATGCTTATGTAATTCAAACAGCTTTTGGTGTTAGTGGAATAGGGTTAACGATTGATGTTTTTTTTTGTGAATCCTTGTTCCCGACATGATAAGCGATCGATTACGAGCAGATGTGATTTTTACCGGTGGCTTAACCTTTAGGATTGGTCTGTCAGGGCGAGGGTATAACTTTTCTTTGTTTTCCTTAATGGAAAATACAGGCATTTTGTTCTTCATGGCAGCTGATATCGTGAGCCCCAAGTCGCTACACCTGCATATTTACAGACGACAATCTGACGCATATTTTTGTTGGGTAGGGACTGCGGTTGCTGTAAAGAGCATTTTGAAGCTACTCGTATTGACGCTGAGATAATGAATGATGCACGCAAGATTAAAATGGTTTTAATTCACCTCTGCTCTTCTAGAATATTAAAAGGAGTAAGAAAGACAGAAGAAAAGAAAGAAATTGTTTGTAAAGTTTGTTTATTAAAGTTGGGGAGAGAGGAACAGCTTACAGGATCAGCTGACTATAAAGGTATCTAACTGTCAGTGTCTCACTCTTTTTTCTGACGTGGAAATCAAATACTGGGTACTGTGTGCATAACTCAATCGATAATGGAGAAAAGTACCAAGTATACATGTTTCCATATACACTTGTATATAAAAATGATTTATCTTCTTTGCCGTATGTAATTCATCATCATCATCATCGACATTTAAACGATATCCTGATTGCTTCCGAAGCCGAGATGCTCTCGGAGCTCAAGGTCCGCCTTCCGACTCTTCCTCCTCCACTTCGCACGATCTTAGGCGTCCATGGCAGTAAGACCATTTACACGCATGGCACCCTGCACGACGTCAAGCCAGGACATTTTGGGCCTACGCCTTCTACCTGGATCCGGTGGAGGCGCCACTGCCTACCCGCGTAGCCTGGCTGTTGCTGCAAGACGTGGACACACCAGGCAACCAAAAACCCAATATCAAATTATCATGCAACACCTCGCAACCTGTTACAGTTATGCAAATTTGATGGCTACCGTCCATTCGGGCGTTAGACCGCAAATTTCAATTACATGGTGTGATTGCATGTGCGTTTACGTTTCATACGTATACATACGTAATATCTGAAGTCTACGCACTAATGGATATGTGGTCGGCAGTTTGACGATAGAATTGGACAATTTGATCGGTTTCTATTAAAATATTTGAGGCCCAAGTTCACCACACACTTCCCGTTTTCTTACGTACGCAAAGAGATAAGTATACACCTTTTCATATAAAGTCAAGGGATACAGCCCCCAGTTCCCCTTCGAACAATAAACATGCAACCGATGACAAACTGCCCGCTTGATGGCTAGCCTACCAAAGGCCTTTTATCCCAATAAGTGTCGCAGAAACTTCCAATTACGAGCCGTAGTAGATAGAGTAGATAGCCCATTGCATCGTGCGGTACACCTAAGTCTTACTTATATGTGCAGAATGATTTTATATATTAGGTCCTTACATGTGAAATTGCCGAAATTTTCTTACAGATAGGTACATGAGTTCGTTATTCCTGTAATTTAATAGCTATTTCCATTATTTATACTTTGTTTGAAAGTTGATTTCAAGATTTTACAACTGTTTTACATTTTTTATTTTATTGGCCGCTTGATAAATTAAATTCGATCTTCGAAAACAGTACTTCCTAAATACTATCCATTTTGATAATAAATTTTGTATTACTTTTTTACAGCCGTCACTTTTCAAAAATGTAATGAAAGTTACTGTTAGCTTAATGTTGTCTCATTCATACACAAAAAAAAATCATAAAATAGAGAATTGTCATTCCTAAAAAACATGCAAAAATGTTAGTACTGCAATTTGGGTTTCCCCTAATTTCTTCAATAAAACGACAATTTCATATGTAACGACCTATTATTACTAGCTGTTGCGCACAACTCCGCCCAAGTGGATGTCGCTTATCGTGCAGTATTGCAAATTTTAGCGTTGAGACTCAACGTTCGAGTCTACTCGTCTCTCTATTCAACTTTCTACTTAGCTCTGTATTCCATTCTCTACTCTATACTCACCTCTCTACTTGATTTTTTAATCACCTCTAAGTGCCACTCCCTACTCTACTCTTTATTAAACTCTGTACTGGATTCTCTACTTCCCTCTCTATTCGCTTTTCCATTCGCTTCTCTAATCGCGTCTCTACTGAATGTGTATTCTTCTTCATCCTAACGTTAATCCCAGTCGCATCCGAAGCTTTTTCAACTTGGAGTCTGTGGTCCGCTTTTTACCTATCTAAATGCGGATTTGGCTAAACTTCGCTTTTGCCATGAAGCAACTGCCATCTGACCTCCACAACGCAAAGGCGATATCGAAGCATTGCAGCTAGACCAGTTGTTGGATTTTTGAGGGCTCCAACTACCCGTAACGACCGTCATAGATGTTTGTATGACAACCGGGACCGACGGCTCAACGTGCTCTCCGAGGCACGACCAGACCAATGCAAATATCCATATTCCTGCATACAAATATTTGCACTGAGCGGGGATCGAATCCGCACCTCCTGCGTAGCTGCCGCGTTCACTACCACGGATATAATGTGTATATTCTGTATATTAATTATTCAATTTCGATACCTGCCACACTACCCAAAATAATTAAACAAGATGACTGTAATTAGAGCTGCTCCCCGCTGAGGCGCGAGGCGTCGAACTAAAATCTCCGTGATTGATTAGCTGAAGACGAATTTAACGTGCTTCTGTACATACACTTGCGACCAGAATAAACTCGCCAAACTATCTTCCTAGTTTTATAAATGTGCAATCTATGTTACTCAATCACGCTAGAATGGTTAAACGAATTTTGATGAAACTTTATAGAGACATAAATTGTTTTATGTATGTTTATCAACATTTTAGAACCCAGATATGAATACGTCCTAAAATATTTATGTATAATTCACTAGTTAAAGTTCGTTTCCGCATATTATTCATCTCTGTGCCATATTTCAGCCAGATCCGTTAAGTCGTTTAACAAAACAAAAAGTCGAATAACACAGATCATAAAGTTACATTCATAATATTATTAAGATGGTGCACCAATATTTCCACCGTCAATGTACATACCAGATACTCGAGCTTTAATTAACGCATTTTCATCCAGTCCTAAGAGCGTTTTCACACTCATCCGATATCCGATATCCGACATCCGACATCCGACATCCGATATCGGAGGAAGTCAAATGTATGAGATATGTATATCTCTTTCACATTGTCCGGCCCGATATCGGTTATCGGAGCCAACACCACTGTTTTGGCCCGATATCGGAACAGAAATAAACTAAAACAGCGACTGCAAGCAATTTTCGACCTTAATGACATTTTCTTAGTTACATGTGCTTTCGCTTCAATTAATGACGCTAATCACGAATATAAGAAAAAAAACTTGATACCATGTCATGTCAATAAGGTCGAAAATTGCTTGCACTTGATACCATGTCATGTCAATAAGGTCGAAAATTGCAAAGAAGCAAGCAATTTTTGACCTTATTGACATGACATGGTATCAAGTTTTATTGATTCTTTTTTTTACTCCTAGCATCCCTAACTAGTTTGTGCTATCGAGCAAATAGCCGTATAGGGCCGATTTTATCGTATAAGTGTGAAAACAGCTCAAGGTGTCGGCTATAGGCGTCCGACACCGATATCGGATATCGGATGACTGTGAAAACACCCGTGGAAAACACTCTAAATATCGCTAACATATTGGTGAATGCCGCTGCGTTGCCTAGCAACGAGTAGCAGCGAATAGCAACGGATGGTTATAGGCACAAATTCTTGTAAATCAGGCACTTGGTGACGATGCCAAAACCGCTATTAATACCGGTTGCCTTTGAGCCATGTTGCTCAGCGATAATATTGAGATTTGAATAACTAAAAATTAATTATGTTTGAAAAAGATTTAATAATATATTTGAAGCACAACAGATTTCAGATTAAACGCTTTAGTTGGTTCGCCTCAAAAAACCTACCTCGTCGTTGGCTTTGGTGAGGGAAACCAGAGGTTTCCGCACACAAAAAGGAAAGGAAAAGGCGAACTCTTCTAATTGGCCCTTTTACCCATCATTGTAATTTATTATTTTCCTGAAGATAATATTATTTGTTTTTTTAAGGTTTGGAAAGAAGAAAAAGAGTGTCAGATGGCCGGGTGATTATAACTCAGCACTTTACAGAAAGGACGGTTACACCCGGGGGTGATGTAAGTATCAAATACCAAAGTTAATAAATAGCTTTGGGTTAACATTTGAAAAATATTACTACCCGGTCAAATATCAGATGTCCATCCTAATAAAAACCTGATCAAAATGCAGTTTCAATTCAATCATTCTCCTAAATGTCTTGGCCCTCAGAATGCCAGTCTTCGCTATGTCCAAAACATGCACTTTGGTGTCCGGGATCCGCTCTTCTATTTCTCTTTTTCATACTTGGTTACATTTAACGCCAACATTGTTTACCAGAACTTTATTAATTTGGTCAGTGTACGAGTCTGATCAGGATGCACAGTGTGTGTACCCTTGAAACGGGCTTGCATGAAAAGTTTAATAACGGTGGAACAAGGCCATGAAGTATGTAAAGATAAAGCCAAATGCTGGGTTGTGATCTCTGCCTATTCCTAGGAGAGAAAATTATTGTTTCAATAGTTCAAAAGTTCTTTGATTAAGGTTCTTGCAATCTTCTATTTCAGATCAGCATGCACTGTGCTGCTACAGGAGACCGACCGCCTCAGTTCGTGTGGGATAGAGACGGCGTCTTAATCAACAGTAATACTGATCCAAGGTATTTAAAAAAATCTTGACACTTAACTTGCGATACCTAATCTAACCTAGTCTAAATACATTCTTTAGAATGAGTGATTCTTTAAAATGAATGATTGAATGGCAACACGTCAATATAAATACAACGAATAAACAAACAAAATATCAACAAATAGAAAAACCTCAAATTAATTGATCATAATAATTATACTCGTTTCAGATACGCCCTAGGGCAAGTGATGTTGACAGATAATTTAGTGGTCACCCACCTGAACATAACAAGAGTGAGAGTAGAAGATGGAGGAGTATACTCCTGCATAGCCAGAGAAGGCGATCAAGTAGCTATCCACGAGAACAGACTCGATGTTTATGGTAAGAAAGATTTCAGTGTATAGCTGATAGTACAGAATTCTTAGAGTCAATAACTCAGTATCTACCTTTTTACAACTCACTTGACGTTGTTTTTAATTGTACTACGAAACGGTTGAACATTGTTTTTTTCGTGAACTGACTGCCATAAACCTCCTTAACACAACATCGAAAACTATTATTACATTAGATTGGCGGACTAATAGATCTCGTGGGTCACGAGCCACTTGAGCTATTGTTTGAGTACGTGATACCAAAAATATATCACCGTACTCATCATTCCTTGTCTCTGTCTCAATTATTTAGTATCAATTCGAAATACTATTATATATGCCTGTCAGTCGTCATGTGCTAAAACACCCCTTTCCAAGGAAAGATATGTCTTATTTCATTCAATCCTTCCATCTTTTCTTGAAACTATGTATCACTATTTCTAAAACCATTTACATGTTCTTTCTGTTTATATGACCCTAACAAGAGATTAGTGAAAATAAAGGCGACAACTTAACCTATCAATATTGTGTAAGCTGTCTAAGCCATTGATCCTATTGCTAAACTTGTTACTAAACTAACTAACTAACTTAAGCAAATATTGTTCTGACGCTTGAAGGGAGCTGAAGTAAATAACATTATTGGATTTGACTTATGATATTTATATATAATTATGTCCAATTACTTTTATGTATATTATTAGAAAATACAAGTAAAACTTGAAAAAAAAGACGGGTTGCACACCAGGAGTGCCGGCAGAAGTGAAAACTTTTTCTTTCTTTCTTTCTTCGTTATATACAGAGAAAAAGATACAAATAACATAACATACCATACCATACCATACCTATAATCTAGCGCCAATCATAGAACCTATCACTAATTGCCTGCTAATTTTCTGTCAGAAGAAATTAATAAATTACAAACAGAAAAAATAATCGCAATTAGAAAAAATAATCACAAAAAGTGTCAGAAGGCCAGGTTGGAATCCGGTACTATCTGAAACCATAAGGACTTACAGTCGAAGCGCTTACCGCTAAGCTACGAAGCTTCTTACAAAGAAGCTTCGCAGCTTCGACGCTAAGAAGTTCTTAGCGTACCTAGCTAAATAAACACGGTGTAGCTAGGAATGTTATATGATGTCATGTCATGTCATCCTACAAAGTCGTCGGTTACAGGTCAAGTGATCCTGACGCGCGAGTTTAACAATTTTTACCAATCCAACGCAGCTAAAGAAGCTTTCACTTCAAAAATTAAATGCTCTTATGTTATATTGTTATCCCAATTAAAGTTGTGTACTGAATATCAGATCAATTGATCAACAGTCTAGGTGGTAAAATTTCAATTTCTGAGTTTGACCTACCAATAAGGTGGCCAAACTACATAAAACCGTTTAAAAATGTGTTTCACTGTTTAGAACTAGTTTCTGCTTGCCGTTAACATTCGAAATTCATTCCCTTCTGACCCAGTCTTTTTGTAATGAAAACTATGTGACATTACAAAAATTGTTGCGGGTCAAATCGATATTTAGTTATTAGTTCCGTACAGACAGTTTTGGGTTATGTAAATATGTTTTTCAGGTCCACCATACATCCGGTCACTGCCTCCAATTAAAATCCAAAGTGGAGAATCAGTCAACCTGAGATGCCCATATTATGGATATCCTATAAGGTAAGTACAGTTTGAAGAAAATGAATACTTGTACATAGCTTTTTATTCGTTAAATTTTATATCTTTAGTATTATTTTTAATACCTAGCTAATATTGGACGATTAAATTGTAATTACTAATAGTTAAATTGATAGACACCGTCAACCAATTACTATTATTTATTTCTACCTATATCCTACTGGCCATAGATACATTTCTGAGTGAATTAACCAGTTTTCATATAATATGAAAAAAATGGCAAATGTGGGTTTCGTGCATTTTGAGCTCATATCAGACGGTTCACTCGTTTCATGTTCACTCGTATCATGTTCACTCAGGTAACATCTTAACTTTTCTGTCAATATATGTTCACACGGCTGAAGCTGATGTAAGACAGAATTCAACATTCATTTTTCATTTCTTTCAATATGTCGTCGAAGGAAGTGTTGCGTTCTCGTGGAATTAGTTTAAACGCAACACAGAGAAAAATCAAAATGACACATGGCATCATTCTGTCGGCTGCATGTCTCGAGACAAAATGAGCCAACCCGAAAATGTTCAATCAGTGTTCAGACCTTTCATTTCAATTCAATCAGAGCGGGAGTGAAAGACACTAGATGCCAAAAGTGAACCGATCTAACACTGTAGGATCTTTTTATCAGTGACATCAATCGGCATCAATGGATTCGTTTTACGTTCATATTTGTCACTTTGAGTGATAGAAGAAAAATGAAAGGCGAAATAAAACAAAAAGTGAACTGTCTGATATCAGCTTAAGGGATAGGATTGTTCTCCATCTATCAGCTGATAGTTATGCTCGCTTTTATGACTTGGTGTCGAAAAACTTGAGCAAATGGGGATTTTATATGATTTATGTATGTTAATTATTGTCTATTAAATGTTTTGAGTCCATACCTCAAACTAATCATTAATATTCTTCAATCTAACTTTCAGTAAAATCGACTGGGAATACAAAGGAAAGCTCTTGGCATCTAATGCAATCTTTCAATCACGTTACAAGCGATCGCATTTAAAACGAAAAACCAGACGAAATGCACCCAGTGTCAATATTAATGGAATGCTTTCCATCCCTGAAGTATCCAAAGCGTTAAACGGTCAAATATACACTTGCATTGTTACAAGTCCTTCAGGTGAAATGGCAAGAAGAGCCTTTGAAATTCGAGTCATAGAAGCTCCAATTTTAGAGAGTTTGTTACTTGCTAGTAATCTCCAGGAAGGACAAATTGTAAATATCTATTGTAATGTCCGCACAGGAGATATACCAATTCACTTTGAGTGGTTGAAAGATGGGAAAAGGATTCCTGATAGTTTGAAGGTCGGTGCTCGACACATTCATAAAATTCGTATTACTTACTTATGAAATATATTTGTACAAATGTGTGTCTAGCTGAAGCGTTGGTAGCTTATTGGCTTACGATCGAGAGGTCCCGGGTTCGAATTCTGGCCATTATGCTACCGATGTGAAACTACTCCTAGAACAAGAAATTTAGCTTAGTTGAAGGGGTTAGACGGAATATTAGTAATTTCGATAATTTCGGTTGCTAATATTCTTTAAAAAATATACCATTGATTACTCGTATTAAGATTTTACAAAAATGATAAAACACAAATACACAATCAAGAATATATCATCAGATACTTATCTAATATAATTTACAGGTGATTGAATCAAGGGCAGAGCTGTTCAGTGCTTTGGTTATCAAGATGGTATCCATAGAGCACTGCGGCACGTACACGTGTATCGCTTCAAATCACGTTGCCAAAGTAAATCGTTCTACAGAATTATATATCAAAGGTAGGTAATTGAATAATCTTTACTAATATTATAAATGCGAAAGGATGTGAAATGTCTGTCTGTCTGTCTATATGTAATGCTTTCACGCATCAACTTTAAAATTTGGTATAGGGGTAGATTAAACCTTGAGAAAGGACATAGACTATGTTCTATCTCAAGGTTTAATCTGTAGCCGCTGGCAAACGCTAGTAATTTTATAATTATTCACTTTCATCTTATTAATGCGAAAATTTGTAGGATTAATGAGAGAATTGATGTTCATAATGAATATTTGTAAGCCAACCACGCCAGAAACACTACACGAATTTGAATGTAATTCGCGATAGAAATAGATTGTAATCTAGAATAGCATAAAAACTGTGCCGCTTTTTTGCTAAGGAATGGACATAAATTATTTTTATTAACCTTTTTTTATAATAGTACAGAAAGAATAAAGTGACCAACATTGTAATTGCAGTGGCGCCCAAATGGGTAGAAGAACCAAAAAATTCTTCGTTACTATTGGGCAAACGTGGTGTTGTATCTTGCAGTGGCAGCGGTCACCCACAACCACAAGTGCATTGGATGAAGAAAGATGGTAAAACACATTTTGATGCTACTAAGACTATTACAAGATACATGACAACATAGATAATCTATAAAATATAATTAGAAATCTGAATTTCACAGTAATTAATTCAATTATTTTACAAAAGTCTTAGGTATAAAGTGATTCTAAACTCTTGCGTTCCTCATTTCTAATAAGTTAACTTTGAACTTACGAAAACTCGTATCTATTTTAATATAGACTTACACTATTTTTTCAGCACTTCTGGGTACTTGGCAGCCAGTACTAGAGTTAGCCGGCGGTGGAATAATGAGTCTTCCTAATGGCACCTTAATCATTGAAGAGGTGTCACTCACGGACGAAGGTCTGTACTCCTGTAATGTGGAAAATGGATTCGGAAAGCCTTTGAGCACTACTATTTGGATGAGTGTAAACAGTAAGTATTTTTGCATCGCAATCACACATGGATAGAATAGCATAGAAAGTCATAGTATCCAGATTATTGTTATTTTACTTTATCGAACTAAATAAGTGTTACCTCTCTTTTAATTACAGAACCAGTACACTTTGAAGTCTCATCAGTAAACACAACATCGAGACTTGGACATCCTGCAACACTTGAGTGTAAACCACTTGGTGATGCACCCATAAGAGTCACATGGGCGCATGAAGGCAATACATTAGATTTTAAAACGCAAAGGTCTGTAAACTTATAATTTAATAAATCAATCTTGGATAAAAAAAATGTAATTATAATTAAAATTCAATAGCCCGGACTTACAACAAAATAAAAGTATTATACTTCGACTATTTTTTTTTAACTAGAGTACCTATTCTGCTGCACCTTCTTTAAGACTAGACAACCGACTACAACTGAGTTGGGAAATAGGCTCAGAGACTGAAAGTACCTTTTTATTTTTTACAGATACAAAATATCCGATAAGGAAACTACTACAGGATTGACGAGTATAATTAATATGCAATACTCAGAAACCAGTGATGCTGGAATTTACCAATGCCGAGCCAGCAATCCTTATGGATCGGCCATTTTCCATATATACCTTACTATATTAGGTAAGTAAATAGTTATTCAAATCTATGATATGAATGTTGAGAATTATGTTTGAGGCGATGGATAACATTAGAAATATACATATGAGGAAGTTTGAAAGAAGCGAAGTCATAGACATTCATTGTGATACTTTGGTTTCTTCTTTAATACTTAATACAATGTTGGTTTTCCTTTCAGAACCACCAACTCCACCGTCAGATCTACGCATCGAAACGGTTAAGTCTCGAATGACTACAATTTCATGGCGCGATGTGGTTCGCGCCCATGCGCAATATTACTCTCTGCAATATTCTCATGTTCATTATAATGACGCCGTATGGGATCATGCTACTTCTATAAATATTAGTAGGTAGGTACTTATAGGTGATTTGTTGCATTGTTAAACTGAATCATTGACACAAGAAGAAGAAGACGGTCATTAATTTTTAGAAATTAATAATATTAACCATGATTTTATGAGACGTTAAACAAGGACTCATAAAAGCATAGCACAACTAAAGTGGTCGCTGCTTCATGCCTCAATTGGTATAAATAAGCACAGTATCATTTAACTTAGTATTACAAAAATATGCCATTGGCACCTAAACATTCGCAAATCGTTTTAACGTTAAGTTGATCTAATAAATCTATTGACATTAGAACTAAGAAGTGACACCGTTTAAAGAAAGCATTGCAGCTTTTGGATGAGGCATGGTACCTACTTGCATTTGTTGCATTATATATTATCGGAATTATTTTAAAAGAAATTTAGAAAGTTATAAGATTGCATTCAAATTTATCATCCGTCAATCGTTTCAGAAAAGATCAAGATATCCGTCAAACAATAGAACTACAGAATCTCCGTCCAGCGACAACTTACGCAGCACGAGTGGCCACAGGCAACCAAGTTGGAATCAGTTTGTACACCGCGCCTGTACACTTTACTACACACGAGGAAGGTAACAATAAAATATTGCCTCTTAGATTTGTTGTTTTTAAGACATTGTACACTTAATGTTTTCTACCTTGAGATTACCTAATACACAGTTATTATTAACAGTGATAAAATGAATAGATAACTGCCCGCCAGACAAATGGCAATTTGTTAGTCAGCGTATCGTAGGATAGAGTGCCACGAAATAAGTTACTTGGCCGCAGCGTGTGTGTCATTCTAGATTGATGAATGGATTGACAGGTATTTTGACTTTTATGACAAGTGTGAATGCCATACATTGATCAATCTATTCTATTCTACAAGCTTATTGCCACTTGTCTAGAGGGAATCTTCTGAATATGAGCGCAAGTATGTTTTTCTCTTCGATATTTCCCTTTTATGTAGGGTATAGAATCTACATAACACACGCAGTTGCTTAAGTATTCTACTTCTATTCTAGTACCCACGGCTATATCTTCGCAGTCAACTGCAGAAAATGATCATAAAATTAATAATTATTTTCAATTACTTACATCGTCTTCCAGCTCCTACATCCTCACCAATGAATGTACACGTGGAACAAACAGCAAATCCTGGAGAGTTGTACATTTCATGGTCACCACCCTTAAAAGATTCACATAACGGTCTCATCATCGGCTATCATGTGAAAGCTATTGCTCAGACCGTTGCCTCAGGTAAAATTATATCCCGTACTTAATTTACTACCTAGTATTTCAGGGTAGCTGAAATTCTTTATCATTTTCGAATGGTTACTAATTTTTAAATTGACAAAAATATTGTTCTGGAGTATTGTAGCATGCCATAGGTTTGTATGCTCTCATTGTTTTGCTCTCATGCCCGCATTCCATTGGAACCTATTCCAGGTATAAAAAGCAAGACTTGGTTACGTACAAGGAACCTGGTACATATACAAAATGTTAAAATTTTTGAAAACGAAAGTCACAAGCCATCATTAGCTCGTAATTGAACAACAAAAATTCAAAAATACAAATGTCTTCATAAACTTTTAACACAGTTATTAAATTAATAAGAAAATATAGTATTTTAAACATGGTACCATTTTAGTTACAGATGTAGCTGATACAAGAACCGTTAAGATTACTCAGCTCTCTGGAAAGCAAGAAACTTTATTAAGTGGACTTTTAAAGAATACCAGGTAGGTTTACGAGTAATGTTTCAATCGTTCGTTAATACTTTTTGTTACGGTCACATAAGCAGTTAAAATTCAGAATAAAATGGACTATGAACTGATCAAGAATAAAATAATATGTATCGACGGAAATTCTGAATTTTAATCTTTGGCCAAAGTCTGAAAATATATTAAACTGCGTAAAAAGTATATAAAACGTTTGGAATTTATTGTAAAAAGATCATTAAATTTAAGATTTGCTGTTGATAGCTTTGACACACGAAGAACGGGCCCTGTTGTAGCAAAACATAACTAAGACAAGCACCATGAAATTTCAAGTACGAACGTCGTAGTTAATGATTTTTAGCAACATGCATATGTGGCCTATGCCAAGCGGACACCAACTATACTTGCATAATAGCTGACGATGTCTAAAATGATGTTTATAATGACGTTAACGGTGACGGGAATCATGTCAATGTTGCTGAGATTATTGTTGACGTTGATGTTAACTCTGACGCTGATAATCACGATGATAATGACCATGAATTTCAGTATATGAAATCAAAGCTTCCTCTAAAGACAGTTGTAATAATATTCATCCATAAAACACTTCGAAATTTAAAACATATAAGGATATAATATTGATAAATTATTTAAATTAAAGTAATATTGTAAAGGATACTTTTTACTATCTTGGGTATATTAACACCTTTTTCTGAATCTAACAGGTACGCAGTATCAGTATCAGCCTATACAAATGCCGGTTCGGGACCTTTCTCCTTACCAGTATTCCAAGATACAAGAGAAGGAGGTAAATTTGAAAAGCCTAATTGTCAAATTAACGGACTAGTTTAACCAAATTACTGCGATATACGTATAATAAAACTGCTACCGTATTAGTTATTCTATCTTAACATTTTGTAATCGCTATTCCTGTAGGTCAAGGACACTTTATCAGTCTAGTGGTCAGGTCAATGTTCTCTATATTTTAGTGTCTTTTGATCTCAGATAGTAACTGTTAAAATGAAAATATAAATTCACATTTTGAGTACACTTATACTTTTTCGACAGTATTTGAGGACCTTGCTTCAAAAGGAGGCAAGTCCAATTTTAAAAAATCTCAGATATTAACAAAAACCCTTTTAAAAAATTAACTGTTACACTAATATCTGTGACTAATATGTTATAATAAAATTTCAATATATTTACATATTTTATCAAATTGTTTAAGGGTAATAGATAAGTTACAGATTTAATACGATTATTTTTTTATTTGGATCTGTCTCCGTTTTGCACCAAAATTTGCTAAAAAAGTTATTTTAATCCCTGCCATAGAATAAAAGACTCATTTAAGCAATAGTTGGAATATCAAATCATCAAAAGATAATAAAAAATAAACAAGTGTTAAAGAAAAATACCACTTTAAAGACCATATTCACAAGTCAATTGAAAAAATTAACACTTCTCAACAATGGCAGTTCCTAAAATCCTTGGGTAAGGTCACCCAT
Source organism: Eilema caniola (assembly GCA_949126895.1). NCBI lineage: Eukaryota > Metazoa > Arthropoda > Insecta > Lepidoptera > Erebidae > Eilema > Eilema caniola. The sequence continues at coordinate 3,519,370 of OX421460.1, read as the reverse complement.
GACAACCTAACTGACATGGACCTCAATGCATTAAATGCTCATTTCTGAGCGCCTCCCAACTACTATACCTAGTGATGTCAAATCTTCTACCCTTAATTCTCTCTCCTCTCTTCCACTACCTTTAAATACTTCCTTCTCATTTCATCCGGTAACAGAAGCGGATATTAAGAAACATTTAAAATCCATATCCACTAGGGCGGTTGGTGATGATGGCCTTCAACTTCAAATGCTTCTCCCTATTGTAGATTTGATTCTTCCTATCCTCACCCACATTATGAACTATTCCTTCTATTCTAACTATTTTCCTCCATTATGGAAGAAAGCTAAGCCCAAAGTACCCAATCCTACCACAAACTCCCAATTCCGCCCCATTTCTATCCTTCCCATCTTGTCGAAGGTACTCGAGAATATTGTTCACGATCAACTGACCTATCACCTCTCCTCTAATGGCCTGCTAAGTGCTTTCCAATCCGGCTTTCGCCGTGGCCATAGTACTGTAACAATTCTAGTTAAAGTAACAGATGACGTAAGACTGGCCACGGAGAACAAACAACTGACAGTTTTGGTCTTATTGGATTTTAGCAGTGCCTTCAACTCGGTTGATTTTGACATTCTCTTGGGTATTCTTTCATCTTTCAATGTTTCTACCTCTGCAATTACTTGGTTTAAGTCCTATCTTCAGGGTCGCTCACAATCTGTTAGAGTGAATAACGTGTCCTCCGACTATTGCAACTTAGTAGCAAGTGTTCCTCAGGGTGGCGTCCTTTCTCCTCTTCTCTTCTCTGTTTTTATAAACGCCATCACGAAGGTCCTAACCTCACATTATCACCTCTATGCAGACGACTTGCAGATATATCGATATTTCAAAGCTGATGAACTAACTGGGGCCGTAGCTGCCATCTACAATGATCTAGAAAATATCAAGGCTTGGGCCAAATATTTTGGACTGCTGGTCAAACCAAAAAAGTCTCAGGCGCTCATTGTTGGTGGTAGGTACATGATCCGCCACCTGGATCATGACTCTCTGCCTCCAGTAACGTATGATTCTGTGGGAATTAATTAAGACGTCTACAAAACAAAAGCTCGGGGCCGGTCCTCTTGTACCGGCCGCCAGTGTAAACAAAAGGCTGCGCGCGGACATCTTGAAGTAGGCGGCGCGTGCGGGGTGCGTGTGCGCCGCACGATCGTGGCTTCTCACCGTATCAGGCCATGTGACGTCACATCGCGTGATGTAAAGGTTGGGTCCCACTGCTATGAGCGGAAGCGGTTGAAGTAGCGGGTAGTGGCCGCTACAACTGCAAAAGTGCAAAAACCTTAGGCGTGTATATCGACTCCACGCTTGCTTGGGATGTTCACATCGCAGAAGTAAGTAGGAGAGTGTACTGTTCATTTCAATCCCTCAAACGTCTCCAGAAACTCCTACCTCTTCAGACTAAAGTTACTCTTGCACAATCTCTTCTACTCTCACTACTAGATGATGATGTCTGCTTTCTCGATGCATCGGAGGAACTGCTTAACAAACTTGAGCGCCTGCAGAATTTGGGAATCCGTTTTGTGTTTGGCCTTCGAAAATACGACCATGTCACGGAATATCGTAAAAAACTGAACTGGCTCCCTATTCGGTAGTGCCGTAAACTTCACATTTTTACTCTTCTCTATACTGTTCTTCATAATCCTAACGCTCCAACTTATTTGCGGGAACGCTTTGAATATCTTGTACCAGTCAAACCCTGTCGTCTTTCCTAATTTCTTCTGCTTCGCACACATGCACATAATACTGGCTGCTATGATGGATCCTTCACGGTGCAAGCTGTACGGTTATGGAACTCACTACCTCACTCCTTTCGTAATAGTAATTCTCTGGACGTCTTCAGGAAAAGAACTAGAGAACATTTTCTATCACAATGATGTAGTCTGTATATATATCTATATACTTAAGTATATATTTTAAGTTTTACTGATGTATTGTGGGTACATATATATTTATATGACATGTGTGGGTTTATGTAATTATGCTATTGTTACGAGCGTGGGGGTCGGTTTAAATAGAAAATGCGAGGACAACCGTTGAAGACAGATTTTATTCAGCTGCACTTAACTTACAGCAAAGCGCGTACAAATTCGATAACTCTTCCTTACACAATACACAGTCACTTGTATAATCGCACTGTATCGCTTCGCACACTTTATCGCAATGATCGCTTCGAATTCTAGTCGTAGACTAACTTGAGCAGCGGCTGTTAGCTCGCCTTTTATATAAGGCGCGGCCGAGTAGCGAAAGATCGAGAAAAGACAGGTACGTTCTGAAAAAGACAGGAACTTTCTGGGAGGTTCTATTAGGTCTTGTGTCTCTTTCTATTCGTTCCATTCCTTCTAGAACAGTGACGTCAAGGCATGCTGTCTCTTTCTATAGTGCCGTCTCGCTCACTCCTATGGAAATTTGGCCATATATTGAAGTGGCCAAGCGCCGGGCGTAGCACTACCCCCTTCTTAGACATGCTCGTCCCGAGCATTATTAGATCCGTAGTATCTCGCCAGTCGGTCAACATGTACAACCTTCAAGGGGCTTCGCTGGTTGCGTTGTATCCGGTATGTAACGTCATTGATCCTGGTGACAACTTTATACGGCCCTTCCCAGGTTGGAGACAACTTCGGAGATTTGCCTTTGCGACGCATCGGATTGTGTAGCCATACCAACGAGCCTTCGTCGAACCCGGCTTGATGAGAGTTGCGGTCGTATCGGATTTTCATTCTGTCGCTTGCCTGGAGCCCAGATTCACGGACGTGGGTGTGAACGTCATTTAGTCTATCGCGCAATGCACTAGCATATTCCCTGATTTCTTGCGGTGAATCTGGAGGACGTCCAGTCAGTAGATCAGCCGGTAGTCTCAGTTCTCTGCCAAAGTTTGCACACGCAGGCGTCACCGTTGTGTTTTCATGTATCGCTGTTCTATAAGACAATAAGAACAAAGGAATATGACTATCCCAGTCCTTCTGGTGGCTCTCAACAACCTTAGCCAAATGCCTTTCCAAGGTTTGGTTAAATCTTTCAACCATTCCGTCAGACTGCGGATGATATGGGGTGGTCCTGGTTTTATGAATACCCATTATCCTACAGGTTTCTTGAAATACCTGTGATTCAAAATTCCTTCCCTGGTCACTGTGTATTTCCAGAGGAACTCCATATCGGCAAAACACTTCCGTGACTAGTCTTTCCGCAACTGTAGTTGCTTCCTGGTTAGGTATGGCAAAAGCCTCCGGCCATTTAGTAAAGTAGTCCATTACTACTAGGATGTATTTGTTTCCAGACTCCGATGCAGGAAATGGCCCTGCAACATCTAATGCAATCCTTTCCCAAGGCGCTCCAACATTGTATAGCTTCAATGCTCCCCTGCTCCTTGTATGCGGCCCTTTTACCGATGCGCAGCATGTACATTTCCTACACCAATCTTCAACATCCTCACGGCAATGGATCCAATAGAATCGTTGACGAATCTTCATCAACGTCTTCTTCACACCAAGATGGCCGCCTGAAGTTCCGTCATGAAATGATCTCAAAACCTCATTAATTTTAATCTTTGGGACAACCAACTGCAGATGTGAGTCTTTCCCGTTTGCAGACTCCCATTTTCTACACAGGACTCCATTGTGTATCACGAGGCTTTCCCATTGTGCCCAGTAGCTCTTCGTAGCTGCACTCATTTGGGAGACATCACTCCATTTCGGCTTAGGTGTTCCTGCCTTTATCCATTCGAGAATAGGCTTGATGTCTCGATCCTCTTGCTGTGCTTGCTGCATGGCTTCGCTACTCCACTCATCGCTGACAGTATCAGTCCTTATTATTCTAATCGCTACACTGTCTTTAGCTTCTTGCCTGACACAATGGTTACATTCCACCGGACAAGGTCTTCGAGAGAGCGCATCTGCATTTCCATGCGCTTTCCCACTCCGATGTTCGATGACGAAGTCGTATTCCTGGAGCTGTTCAATCCATCTTGCCACTTGTCCTTCTGGATTTTTAAATTGTAGCAACCATTTTAAAGCAGCATGATCAGTCCTCAGATGAAACTTGCAGCCCAGCAGAAACTTACTGAAATGCTGCAATGTCTTAACCACGGCCAGTAATTCCCTTCGTGTAACACAGTAATTTCTCTCTGGTTTAGACAAAGACTTACTAAAGTAAGCAATCACGGCCTCCTTGTCTCCTTTTCTTTGGGACAGGACTCCTCCTATCCCAGTATTGCTGGCATCTGTGTCGACGACGAACTCATTTTCTGCATCTGGAAAACCCAAGATTGGTGTTTCACAGAGTCTTTGCTTAAGGTCTGTGAAAGCGGCTTCACATTGTTCATCCCAGCTAAATTTCCGTTTTTCTTCCGTTAACCGATGCAAAGGCTTCGCAATATCGGAGAAGCTTTTCACGAACCGCCGGTAGTATGTACACAGACCTAAAAAGGCACGAACGTCGGTCTTATCTTTTGGTGTCGGCCAATCTTTCACGGCACTTATCTTCTCAGGGTCTGTTTGTATCCCATCCTTCGAAATAACATGCCCCAAATAATTCACTTGTCGTTTAAAAAGTGAACACTTCTTTGGACTGAGTTTTAAGTTGGCACCCTGTAGTTTAGTCAAAACTTGCTCTAGTTTGCTGAGGTGATCGTCGAAGTCTTTTCCAATGATGATTATGTCATCCAAATATACCAGACAGGCTTCTCCCAGCAGTCCAGCAAGTATTTGTTCCATCAATCTCTCAAATGTGGCCGGAGCATTACATAATCCAAATGGCATGACGTCGAACTGCCAGAGACCTTTTCCAGTAGAAAACGCAGTTTTCTCCTTATCTAGTTGACTGATTTGAACTTGCCAATACCCACTCTTGAGGTCCAATGTTGAGAACCACTGCATGCCACTTAAGGTGTCCAAAGTGTCATCTATCCTTGGCAACGGATAACTATCTTTTTTCGTAACATCATTCAGTCGGCGATAATCGACGCAGAATCTGGTGGTTCCATCCTTTTTCTTTACAAGGACTACCGGAGAACACCATGGACTGACCGAGGGTTCAATGATACGGTCCTTCTTCATCTCTTCAATCATTTCCTCCACCTCCTTTTCTCGAGCAATCGGTACACGTCGTGGTCGTTGACGGATTGGCGTTACCTCACCAGTATCGATTTTATGCTGTACTACTCCAGTTCTGCCAATGTCACCACCATGCATAGAAAAGACGTTTTTATAACGTAGTAGCATGTTCCGCGCCTTCAGCATTTCTACCTTACTGAGGTCATTGCGACAATCTTCTAGTAGTTTCAGCACTGTTGATTCTCTGTCACTCGTGGCATCGCTTTTGGTCGAACCCTGGCAACTACGTATCCACGAGATCTCCTCACAAGTGCCAAGCAGTGTCCCTTTGTTTAAGACGCACTCGTTGTTGCTCATATTTAAAATTCTTATAACGGCTGTGGTTGGTGTTGTTACCACAGTACGAGCTGGTATCCAGGGACTACTGCCGTCTACTTTTTCCACCAATGCACAGCGATGAGAATTGATGCCATATTGAGGTAGTCTTATTGGCACTAGGGTCTGTGATTTAGGCTGGAGTACAGTTCGTTTTGCACAGAACACTTTTCCACATGCGCCACCTTCCATGGGAATTTCGTCGAACCCAAGTTTCAGAACGCCACAATCCACGTCGATTCTAAAGCGATATTTTCTCATAAAATCCAATCCAATGATGCAGTCATCTAAGATATCAGCGACGATGACTTTATGCCAATAGGTCTTATTACCGACTTCCAACGCCACTTCTTGCTCTCCTCGGACGGAAATGCGCTGACCGGTAGCTGTCTGCAGATGGAGATGCTTAAGTTGATGTAGATGATCTCTAGGTACATTTTTCACCAGCCGAGAGCTAATCACGGTCCGACTTGCTCCAGTATCAATGGTGAGGTGGCACGGTGATCCATTAATACCTCCTTTGATGACCAGACTATTTCCATCATTAGCTTGAGAGATCAGAATTGGGACTTTTACACTACCAGCCAGCACCCGTCCCGCAGTCCTGGCGTTTACTCGTTTCCCTGTTGCTCCGACGCATCTAGATGTCGCGCCGTTTGTTCTTGGCCATTACCTTGTTGAGACCGTTTCGGGCAGCTAGACCGAATATGTCCTTGCTCTTTGCAGAAATAACACCTGGGTGTGAATTCCCGACGGTAGACACGTTGCTCATTTGTTGAGATCTCACGCAATCTATGTGGTCGAGGGTCATGTCGTACAGCTTCCACTTCAAGGGCATGAGCAACAGCATCTTTAAGGGTTGCATGGTGACCCAGACGGACGGCAGCTCTCACCTCCAAGTCTCTGATCCCGTCAATAAAAGCTTGCACCAAAATGCTGTCAAGAAATGACGAAGAAGCTCCTTGGTAAGCTTTTCTCACGAGCTTTTCTATTTCCAAAGCCCACTGCTGCAGAGACTCATTAAGACGCTGGTTTCTGTCCTTCAATTGGGCACGGTAGACATGTTCTAAGTGACTATCACCGTAACGTGATTCCAATGCTTCAAGAAGGCGGTCGTAAGTCACTTCACCTCCAAGCGCCTCTAAAACACTGAGTGCTTGGTCCCGTAACCCCAATGTTAATGCTGTTTTGGCTTGCTCCTTATCCCAACCGTTCGCCTTTGCCACAGACTCGAACTGCAGTTTGTATGCAGTCCACGAGGAGGTCCCATCAAATGGCGGTACTTTGAACTTTCCGACAGCCTGTGCAGATGAAATGGTTACAGAGCCAGCTGTTCCGCAAGCTATTTTCGTCTCCAATTTTTTTACGTTTTGAGCCACAGACTGCAGCCGTTCCTCATAACTCTCAAATTTCTCGTCGATGCTTCCTAATTTTTCGTCATGGCTTTCTAATTTAACGTCGTGGCAGTCGAGCTTGTCTTGCACTGAATGAATTTCTCTTTGCCATTCTGCTTTAGACTCTTTCAAGAAGGCAAATAGATCTTCTTGTTGTTCCCGGAGCTGAACCTTTAGTTGTAAGGCCTGCTCCTCGTGTTGACGGGCCTGGTTCTCCTGTTGTTGCTGGAGCTGTGTCTTCAATTGCAGAGTCTGCTCTTCCTGGCGACGGGCCTGCTCCTCCTGTTGACGCTGGAGCTGTGCCTTCAATTGTAGAGTCTGCTCTTCCTGGCGACGGGCCTGCTCTTCTTGGCGACGGGCCTGCTCTTCTTGGCGACGGGCCTGCTCTTCTTGGCGACGGGCCTGCTCTTCTTGGCGACGGGCCTGCTCCTCCTGTTGACACTGGAGCTGTGCCTTCAATTGCAGAGTCTGCTCTTCCTGGCGACGGGCCTGCTCTGCCTGGTGACGGGCTTGCTCCTTCAATAAGGTCATAATCGTGCTCAGGTTAATTTCCGATGATGATCTTGAAGCACCCGACGACGTACTCGGAGTACCCGCAGCCTCTTCCGCGGCCTGGCTTCGGGTTTTAACTCCCTCCCTGTCGTCTCTCGGCGTTATCGGCATTTTCTATCCCACTTCTGACACCAGTTGTTACGAGCGTGGGGGTCGGTTTAAATAGAAAATGCGAGGACAACCGTTGAAGACAGATTTTATTCAGCTGCACTTAACTTACAGCAAAGCGCGTACAAATTCGATAACTCTTCCTTACACAATACACAGTCACTTGTATAATCGCACTGTATCGCTTCGCACACTTTATCGCAATGATCGCTTCGAATTCTAGTCGTAGACTAACTTGAGCAGCGGCTGTTAGCTCGCCTTTTATATAAGGCGCGGCCGAGTAGCGAAAGATCGAGAAAAGACAGGTACGTTCTGAAAAAGACAGGAACTTTCTGGGAGGTTCTATTAGGTCTTGTGTCTCTTTCTATTCGTTCCATTCCTTCTAGAACAGTGACGTCAAGGCATGCTGTCTCTTTCTATAGTGCCGTCTCGCTCACTCCTATGGAAATTTGGCCATATATTGAAGTGGCCAAGCGCCGGGCGTAGCACTATGTATGTGTGTATTTATGTAATGTTAAGATAATTTACCTGTTTAGGTATGCTTTTTTGTTTATTAATTTTTTTATTATTGTCTGTTCTTTATGTACACTTCACATCCCCCTTTATAACCATATGCTTCTCTGCTACTCAAAGGTTTGCTGGGAGAGAACATTTTGAGTTAAGCTCGCCTTTGTACATGTTCCTTTGATTTGTTTGTATGATCTCTATACTGTGGGTGTGCAATAAAGAATTAAAAATATTTTATCTGTCGGTCCAACAGCTTCACTTTTAAGGACTCTGTAGAAATAGAGCTTATTTTGTGGAACAAAGTTCTTCACCAGTTGCGTTACATCTTCGTATAAAATTTTAAAATTCTGCATAAAATCGGTTAAATCATCACTACTTGAACTAATTCACGCGGGCGGAGCCGCGGGTAATTAATAAATTCGTCAACAAACACAAGTATTTAATTTTGGGTTTAGATTGAAACTTGTACTGAAACTGTCACAAATAGAAAAGTTTTTAGCTGGCATACTAAATTTTAAAATTGCCCACACGGAAGAATATTAAACGATGTAGTGTTTAGGACTAGAAATGTTCAATGTGTAAACCTTTGAAAATGCCATAAGGCGAAACCGGTCAGGTTCAATAATTTATACTGTGGCAAAAGTACAAGTGTTCTCAATATGTGTAACAATGAATTCCACCAAGTGCCATCATCAATCAACAGTATAGTCTTAAATAGTTAAAGTCATGTCTCATAATCGATTTGTATAGTTAGCATGCTAAATGCTTTATTTCATTCACAAAAGTCATGACTAACCATTCGACTAATAATCTTTCTGAAAATACTGTTTCTTACTAATTTATTTATATTCTTATTTATAGCTCCTGAGCAAGCGCCTTCATCCGTAGAATGCACTGCAGTCTCCTCTACATCTCTTAGAGTTGGTTGGCAACCAATAAGTTTGCCTGGACAGGGAAGCTCCCTGGTCGGATATTCTGTGTTATTTGCTTCTGACGGTAAGCATTTTCTTAATTTGAAAGTATTACTTAGCTTAGATTGTGTAATGATTTTTAATCAATTGAAAAAATTATGAAATTCCCTCGACATAGTGGTATTACTTTTCTCTTAACATATTAAAAATAAAAGTATTATTTTTCCTACCAAATGCTTCAAAATTTCATTTTATTGTTTTCACCTTTCAGAAGCTGCCTGGCAGAACCAAACAGCTCTGCACGCTGAGCTGTACCTGCAAGGTCTCCTGAAGTATACCAATTACACTATCAAAGTGGCCGGCTTCTCAAATTTTGGTGCTGGGCCGTACTCATATCCAATTATTTGTTCTACTTTACAAGACGGTGAGTAGGCCTTTTTAAATCGTATTGGAAAAACATGACTCAAACTCGATCTTCAATTGTTGCAACTTCAGAGTAAAAGTAATATTATTTAACCTGCATTATAGTATAATTCAATCTGTTTTATGTGGTTATCTTGAATTCTTTTGGAAATTCCAGTTCGTGTTTCAATGAGTGTGTAATACCTAGTTAAATGTTTTCGGTTCTTATAATATCAGACCTACACACACAATTATGCAGTATGAATTAGCAAGAAAAATAATCAAATTATTGTTTAGAAATAAGTTCAAATCTTATTCGAAAGCACAAATGCAAAATTGAGTCTATAACAATAATAAAAATTGTCTCCAAAAACTATTATGACAAAGTGCGTTACGCAAAACATTAACGTATTTGTGATAATTTTGTATGTTTACTAGCCTAAAGGCCTGTGCGGTCTAAGTGTGTACAGTCAGCGTCAGATATATCTTACTACAAAGTCTCAAAATGATCTAAAACTTGTATCAAATATCAGAACAATCAATCAACAAGAAGGAGATCCTTTGAAGTACTTTGAGTAATTACATCAAGATCGATCTAATGCCTACTGAGTGTATACTGTACACGCACGCAGACCCCTGTTATTTGCAAACAATTTTCGTTAAAAATCGTGCAAAAAAAAATCGTATGCAAGAGGCAGTGAAAGTAATTGTCAGTAACCATCATCATTGGCTAAGGCGCTTTCCCCAGTTGCATTTGAGGTGCAGGGCGCTTCCATTTTAACGTGTTGTATCCTTCCAGTACCCGGTCCACCAGCCGACATCAAAGTCCTTGTCATGTCATCGTCATCTCTCCTCATAAGTTGGAAGAGACCTGTACTACCCAATGGAAAGCTACACCATTACTCCGTTTACGTCAAGCCAACTTCTAGGTAAGGACACGCGCACTGACACAGAATGAGTAAAAAAATTAAGTTCGGCTCCATGGATCTTGACACCAATTAATATCCATTTCCTTCGTGTAATATCTATACCACTAACTGGTACATCTGCTGATTGACAGATTAGAGTCAATAAAAGGAGGAGCATAGAAAAAGGACCTTAAGCCTTTTAATAAGTCAAGCTTCAGCTGCTTGGTTAAGGAGATACACAATATTATTGCACAATATTGAATAATGTAGATACCAAAAGGTTAATTTAATTGCACTTTTAGTAATATTGCACAATATTATACAAGTGCGAGGTGCCTTTGGACCAAAATTATAGAGATAAGGCATGGTACGGACTTTACTTAAAGAGGTCCTAATGGAAGTGAATAGAGGTAAAACTTCTATTTCCTCATCATCGTCAAAACTAAATGGTGAAGTTCATAGTACAGTATGTCAATTTTACTATTTCACAGCAATGGCCCACCACAGACGTACCGTGTGGATTCTGAAGGTCGGACGACTGCTGAGATCAAAGACCTCGTCACGGGCAGAACCTATGAAGCTTGGGTTACTGCCAGTACGAATGCTGGTGAAGGAAGTGCGACGCGAAGGGTGTCCCATACCCCTACACATAGAGGTATAATATATCTACGGTGGAAAGGCACCCTTTTGCCTTTCAACCATCGATATGAACAGATTATTTCGAAAAAGTTTATAATCATGACTGGCTCTGCGTTCTGCTAAATTTTCGCTTGCGAGGCCAAGGCGGACGGCTAGTGAATCATAATAATATGTTCATTGCAATAACTAATACTTTGCTAAATAAGTAATGCTATTTCGGTGTATGTAATTTTATCAAAATAGTATCCTCACTGTGGATTGTCGTGAAAAAAATACAGCTAAAGTACAGTTCTTTTGCTTAATATGAAGGAGATCCTGTCCATTTAATTGCAGTGGTCGCTGGTGTAGCGTCTCTTGGAGGTACTATCTCTATTGGAGTCGGAAGTTCTCTACTGCTAGTATGCCAGTGTGTGGGAGTGCCGCCGCCTCGCACCGTGTGGTACCACAAGCACAATATAATCACTCATCACCCACGATTTACGAGGAACCATGACGATAGTCTTTTGATAAATAGTAAGTGCTCTTTATTTGTATTCACTATTTTTGCGAGTCTTGGCTAGTATTATGTAGTTTAATATACCATTCGAAAGCCTTATACTGGTAATTCCTCCGCCATAAAAATGCTCAATTAGTAGTAATTGACTCACCCCCTATTAAGTTAAAGTTAAGGAGCTGAAAAACGTAATGGTTAAATTATTCCTGTCCCTTGTTTTTTCAGATATAGATCAATCCTTAAGCGGTAACTACACATGCCTTGCCAAAAACCTATATGGCTCCGACTCTGTAGAGTATACAGTAATCGTATTGCCACTACCAGAGGCGCCCATACTCCGAGCAACACCTTACAGGGACTCCCTAATAGTGGAATGGGAGCAACCATATTACTCCATTACTAATAGAAGTGCTTTTCAAAAAATCAGTAAGTAATGGATTTTCTAGTTTTATTTCTCTAGTATTAGTCTATCGCACTTCGCACTGTCAATATGGTATGATAAAAAGTTAAGAAAATAGATGAAAACGGGGGCAATGCAAAAGTTGAAGATATAAATTGGAGATGAAACAACCGGATGTGTAGGTAATTCAACAGTGTGTGGAGATTTTCATTTTTAATTATTATTTGTATTATCTACTTAGGCTACAGCCTCACCTGGAAAGAGGTGAACAGTCCGTGGCGAGAAGCGTGGCCTACGAGCAAACTACCGTACCTGTCTGGCATCCAGAAGCATGTTCTGACCGGATTGAAGTGCGGGACTAAATACTCTTTGAGAATTACTGCTACAAACAAAGTTGGAACTTCACAACCAGCTTATTTAGATGTCACTACTTTGGGTGGAAGTAAGTAAACAAATGTAAAGCGTTTAAGAGTTTATTCTATGAACGAATACTACATTTTTAAACCCTGTGAAGTCAGAACTATTTCAAATATGCAAGTTCTTGAAACATCGAATGTACCTACTTTTACTGAAAATTTTCATTTAAGTACAACACCATAATATCCACGGCGGCGGCGGAGGGGGGGGGGGGGGGTATTCGTGGGGATTTCCCGCACGTAAAAAAAACACTATAATATTATGACAACAGCATAATTAAATACAACATCAACAAAAACTAAGTAAAAATAATATCTTTGTACATTTTCAGTGCCTATACCTCCGTCTACGAACGACTGGCTATGGAGTAACTCATCACATATTTACGTCCAACTAGCGGGATGGGACCATGGCGGCTGTCCGTTAAAAGCTCTCGAAGTAGAATATAGACCGCTCGGGTCCAGAACCTGGATAAGAGCACATAACAACGTGGTGGGTACTTCAATTCTAAGAGGTCACGAGATATTTTATATTCAGTTTCAAAGAGATAATCTTTTTATCCTTCATCGTGTCAGCGATAACGATTCAAAATAGCTAGATGTCAAGACATTGACCACTCCTTCTGTTCCTACATTCAGGTTTCAGGAAAATTGTATGAAAAATTTATTTGTGACGTCATAATATTTAATTGTCAATTCATTTACTATTAAAGGTTGGGTGAATGATTAAAAATTAATAAGAACGATAAAATAAGAACCGACGCAACTGTTTCACTCTTTTACTATTCTTAATTCAATAAGTTTAACTAAATAATTTATTGTAACTACAGGAAAATCCCCAATTGTGCAGGTGTAGGCGCGATGATGGGACAGATCACCAAAATCCATTTACGGGCCATTTCATCCATTTCTTTACTATTCATTTTATGGAAGTCATGAGTGTTTGAAAATCCAGGGTATCCCATCGTTACGTTTCTTTATCGTTTCTTACTATCTATACCAACCTTTGATCAGTGAATACATAGAGTTGAAATGACTGGAATCGGTTTTCATTTCTATTATTCAATTCAACCAACTGCGTACTGGTAGGTATCACTTCCCGAGGAGGGCCAGACCGAGAGGGATGGCCCTGGGTCAGCCGGGTGCGAGGGAAATGTCGCATGACAACCTCACCTCCGGCCTAACACTACGACCCAGAGACGGCGTGCGGTTTAGTCGGTTCGAGTCCGACATAACCTCCTCCTCCGGCTCCGGAGGGGTTGGTATCCGTGGGGATTTCCCGCACGTAAAAAAAAGGGTAGGTATCACTTCTATAACTAGCCTACCTATTTCTATACAGACTCGTGTAATTTATTGCACCCTTAGATTCTCTGGGTTATTTATTTTTTGTCTCCATCAATCTCGACCATCCAAATTGTATCAAATTTCGTACGAATAAAAAATATTATCTTTCGTGTTTGATCAATCGGCCCATCCTCTTTTTGTCCACCACTTTATACGTTAGTTACGGCCGCCAAGATCTTGATGGGGCCTCATTCATTCCAAATGGGATCACACTGATAATGTATTTTTTTATATTGTAGCCCTACGCAGATTTATCCTGGAGCCACCAAAACCTGTATCAAACTAAAATACCATCATATGCCATCGTCAACCTTTCATCTGGTTCATGGTATCAAGTCAAAGTAACGGCCACTAACGAAGCTGGTAGTGTTACCACCACATTTAATTATGCTACGAAGAATGAGGATGGAAGTAAGTAACGAGTAACTTATCGTGAACAGTATCTATGCATTAGATTCCCTTTCATTAAAAAAAAAATGTAATATCCGCGACGAGGCTTGAATCCGTAACGAGTTCCCTTAAAAACTTACTCCAATTTTTTATGATATTGTTTTTTCATAAGAATTCTCATAATAAGTTTTTAAATTTAATTATGAAGGAAAAATTTAAAACCAGTATTCTGGATTTTAACTCTTTTCGATTTCAATCTATAGAAGTACCTACACGTTTTCCTTTAAAATACCATTCATAACTACATATATCATTGTTGTTTATGCTTACAGCCGAAGTTGGGCCACCTTCAGAGCTGTTTGACCTAAACATGATCGTGATTATCTGCAGTTCAATACTGCTGACGCTGTGCCTCATTAGCTGTGTCTACATTCTAGTGAAGCGACAGAGGTAAATCAAATTATAAATCGATATATTAAGAGGCCTTTCCAGCAAACTTGTGTGTTTTACTTTCAAAGTAAGTAACCCGTTTCAGTTCTACTACTTCCGATTCTCCGCCTTCCGCATTTAGCGAGACTTTTTCAGGTGGTCAGTTCCTCTGGCTAGGTGACCTGCCCCCTTCCGTTTGCTGACTAGCTGTCTCCACTCTAGACTCATTTGCTTTGCGGTCCTGCGGCAGATGACCAGCTCTTTGTTACTTCAGGTTACTTATTTTGCGAGGTATGTCAGTAAGTTTAGTTATTTTCCGGATGACTTCATTGCGAATGTTCCTGCCTTCAAAGAAACTATAAACACAGCTTGCTTTTTAGTTCGCTTCGCGATTCACAATTTATGAACTAACCCCAACGTCGATGTTAAATGTAAGAAATATACTAAAAAGTTGAAGAAATCTTCCTGAAGAATTTATTAAACAATTTATTTTCTTACAGAACTAGCCATTCGACCGATTACCAAGATTCTATAACAATGGACAATAAGTCTGAGAGTGGTAATCTAACGGCCAATACTTCAAACACTAATCTTGCTAACGTGAAAGAGAACGCAATGAACGCGCAGAACCGAATATACAGTACGCCTTTACATTTAAGGAATCCAGAAAAACATGGTAAGTAAATTATGTTTATTTTTTAAATAAAACTTTTCTCTCTCAGTGGACGTTTTCGGCCATGAAGTGGGATATAAGAGATTCTACTTAGTTGTACCAAAATTTCTATAAATCAAATCACAAAAACTCTATGGGATACAGGCAAGATGTTTCTAAAAGTATATTATTTACAGAACTGTATGAGATAAGCCCGTACGCACAGTTCGCGGTTGGCTTCAGGACTTTTGGCCATATGGAGAGCCAAAATATTCCTGATCGATACGCTAAACATAGCAGATATGATAGAGGTATGCTAACTTTTGAATTTCCGAGGTTGTTTTTCAAATTCATATGATTCTTTAAATGTACATTCTTTTTCCAGAAACCAGTTTCCAAGTATGTTCAGACTCGGAGGATAGTGACAGCGTATCCAAATCTACACTGAAAAGTATTCCCCGAAGTAAGTAGTATTGTTAAGTAGCTTTCCATATTTATCTGGGGGCACGGCAATGGGTACTCGAACCAATTCAGGCCATTTTCAACCCCATATAACTTGGTTGTGGATATAACTACAAGTCTGAATTTTCAATAACCAAGCAGACATTGTATTTCAAACTTAAATAAATTTTAACCAGTAGTTTAAGAATTATAACGAGTCATATTTTTTAATTTCGTAACTTACTCACTGACCGATCATTAAAAAATTTAGGCACTTCTAGCAGACACAGAAGCTTCAAAGTTAGAATATAATTGGTGTTTAGTGTATGAATCAAGAAGAAACTCAAATAACTTACTTATCAATTTTAGTAGTTTTCTAGATTCATTAGTCAATGAATCTTCAACAAATTCCGCTCCTTAGCAGTACGTATAAAGAAAGTATTATCGAAAATTTCATTAGTCAATGAATCTGACTCGATGAAAAGCTATTTATGCAGTCGCATAAATAGCTTTTTCATCTCATATAAATATATAGGATTACAAAGTTACATTTGCAGTGATAAAATCAGTGCATTTGCATATATGTATAATATATAATGGAATAATAGGTGTATCAAAAGTTACTTGTAAAATAGTATATAATTAACACTACGTCAGAATTCGTTCATACTGAAACTTATAATGCTATTTAAATTTTCCAGAAGTATGCAGAACTCCTCATCGTAGATAGCTAAGCGGAGAAGAGCTTTCATTCTAAGCGAACCTTGCTATGACGGACCATGTTTCTATATAATGAACTATTTATTCCAAGAACTTTCAAATAATCTACCTTTAGGTTGATTTGTTGCAGTCCACAAAGATTATTGTAAAGTTATGCAATTTAAAAATAATATTCAATCTAAAAAGGAACTTTTCGGCGACCTAAAATCAAATCAAATTTGATTTCCATTTATTAATGTATCTACATCGTAGCACTCCACAAGGTTATTATCTATTCTATAAACATCTACAGACAGACAGACAGATCACAGACAATAACTATAGACATCATAATATTGTATACGAATTTAAAAAAGCACTGAAATAGTAACAAATATTCGTACTTATTGATTTAAGCACAAATTCATTCTTATTATTATATTAAAAATTTCATGGTTAGATGATACCTATGGGATAAAAAAATCTTTACTTATATATTTACTAACGTGTTTAGTAACTTTTGAGGTTTCGGGTACTGTAATTTGATTAAGTAAAACATAGTTTCTGTTGCAATAAAATGTAATCAAAATGAATGTAACGACAATTCGTTTTAACATTGTGGTTAACTAGAGACAGTACCTCCATAAATCATGTATAAGTAGGTGGTAGACCTTAATCTATAATACGTAATAGCTACAATGTTATTGCAAAGAACGTAAGATCAGTGGTCAGTTCAAAGAAATCATTTTGTAATAGGTACATAATATTTACAATATTCTTTTTACTTTTTTTTTACTCTTTTCGTTTTTACTCTCTTCAGAGTACAAAACCACAATACGCTTTTATGTTTTTCTAGAATTATGCTTTATTATAACATTAACCGTTACGTTCTTTTTATTTATTAATTAATGGTCATTAATTTTACATGGCATAAACCGCAAAATCTTATCAACATCAGCGACTATATGACTAAACTAATTCCTGAATTCATTAAAATTGATTACATTTTTCTGATGAAACATTCACTACGGCTTGGAATAAATGTTATGTCACATTACATTTATTAGTCATCGCTGAATTTGATAATATTATGTTGCACAACACTAGAAATGACGACAAAACGCAACGTAATGAATAAATCATTTTCTTGACAGACATTGATATACTTTTTTACAAAGTTTGTAAAAAGTCCAACTGATTGAACTACTTTCATATAATTCAGGAACTGAATGTAAGAACTTAATACTGTTCACCATGTTATGAGAACCTCATACTCATAGATAAGCTAAAGATATCTGTAACATCAGATGACTTCGTACCACGAATATATTAAAAAAAAAACCTAAACTTGAAATAATTATAGAGCCAATGACATACACTTGTACAAGTGTTCTATTATACGGATTTATTGAAAGTAGACGTGACAATGTAGTAACCATTTAAATGTGAAAATGTCTCTTTACGTGTTCTTCATATCACTTTTGATGTTTATGAAATAAGCTCCCGATGTACTTTGTCGTATTAAATATATTTATGTATATCACGAAATGTTCACGTTTTTAAAATTACAACATATTATTCAAAATATTGATGTGAAATAAATGTCTCAAAAATAGGTGGAATCAAATAATCAGTTGTTAGCATAAGAATTGTAACTTGTAATTGATGTAAACAATAAACCCCCTAGGTAAAATAATATGTCCCAGGTAAAGTTATACAATTTGGCACGAACTCCTTCATAAACATGTACATTAAGTTATTTTATTAAAAGCCTAATGTATTAATAATGTTCTGTATATAATTATTTAAATTCAAGCAGTTACAATCCAACATTCACAACTGAAT
The DNA here is from genome assembly GCA_949126895.1 of Eilema caniola. NCBI lineage: Eukaryota > Metazoa > Arthropoda > Insecta > Lepidoptera > Erebidae > Eilema > Eilema caniola. The sequence goes on along the minus strand of OX421460.1, from coordinate 3,501,383 downwards.
TTCTAGAGCACTACATTTTTGTAGAATAGCGTCCAAAATGACGAAGAAAAGAACAATCACAAGAGTATCGGTTATCTAATTAAAGCACCCAGTAAAGTGGATTGTAGCAGTAAAATTCTGTAAATAATTGATAATATTATACTGTTTCGGGTCACATAATATTATCTGACTTCTTTAACTTTAAATTTATTTATTTATTTTTACATTATATAACTACATTAAGTCAATAAAATTTCCTAGTCTTTTAATTTGGAATTAATTTCGGAATTCATACTGATAATGAAATAAAAGAAAATTAACATTATTCATTACTTTGTACTCATTATGCATCGTCGTGATTTTAATAGTATTACTAATAATTAAAATTACAACATATTATTCAAAATATTGATGTTAAATAAATGTCTCAAAAATAGATGGAATCAAATAATCAGTTGTTAGCATAAGAATTGTAACTTGTAATTGATGTAAACAATAAACCCCCTAGGTAAAATAATATGTCCCAGGTAAAGTTATACAATTTGGCACGAACTCCTACATAAACATGTACATTAAGTTATTTTATTAAAAGCCTAATGTATTAATAATGTTCTGTATATAATTATTTAAATTCAAGCAGTTACAATCCAACATTCACAACTGAATTTCTAGAGCACTACATTTTTGTAGAATAGCGTCCAAAATGACGAAGAAAAGAACAATCACAAGAGTATCGGTTATCTAACTAAAGCACCCAGTAAAGTGGATTGTAGCAGTAAAATTCTGTAAATAATTGATAATATTATACTGTTTCGGGTCACATAATATTATCAGATTTCTTTAACTTTAAATTTATTTATTTATTTTTATATTATATAACTACATTAAGTCAATAAAATTTCCTAGTCTTTTAATTTGGAATTAATTTCGGAATTCATACTGATAATGAAATAAAAGAAAATTAACATTATTCATTACTTTGTACTCATTATGCATCGTCGTGATTTTAATAGTATTACTAATAATTAAAATTACAACATATTATTCAAAATATTGATGTTAAATAAATGTCTCAAAAATAGATGGAATCAAATAATCAGTTGTTAGCATAAGAATTGTAACTTGTAATTGATGTAAACAATAAACCCCCTAGGTAAAATAATATGTCCCAGGTAAAGTTATACAATTTGGCACGAACTCCTACATAAACATGTACATTAAGTTATTTTATTAAAAGCCTAATGTATTAATAATGTTCTGTATATAATTATTTAAATTCAAGCAGTTACAATCCAACATTCACAACTGAATTTCTAGAGCACTACATTTTTGTAGAATAGCGTCCAAAATGACGAAGAAAAGAACAATCACAAGAGTATCGGTTATCTAACTAAAGCACCCAGTAAAGTGGATTGTAGCAGTAAAATTCTGTAAATAATTGATAATATTATACTGTTTCGGGTCACATAATATTATCTGACTTCTTTAACTTTAAATTTATTTATTTATTTTTAAATTATATAACTACATTAAGTCAATAAAATTTCCTAGTCTTTTAATTTGGAATTAATTTCGGAATTCATACTAATAATGAAATAAAAAAAAATTAAATTACTTTGTACTCATTATGCATCGTCGTGATCATAATAGTATTACTAATAATTATGTTTGTCTAATTTCGATTGGTTCTACGCTGAAGTTCAGCAATCTTTTAGCAATTGTACTATTTTAACGTGAATTGCCGCTTTTTGGAAGTAAAACGTTCTTCTTTATTAATATATTTAAATTGTTGCTTATTATAATTGTATTTGATTCAAATTTTAATTATACGTATTTCAAATTAGGTATTCCAACATTCTATATAATTATTTAACATTTGTGAAAATAACTCAAACCTATCATCTAATAATAGTGCGTTGACTTGTGGATTGCTAATCTAATTACTCATAACTATGTAATAATATGAAATGGGTTTATCGAGAGCACTTATCAATTCTATTTTTATTACTCGTTAGTGGGTTTCTCTTGGTGCCAATATTATTATTTTACACCGGAATTTAAAAACCTCTTCATGTTGTAATGAATTTGATCACGTAATATTTTAATCACTTATTTACTTTAAGTCATTTATCACTAGAGCTATTTATTTAAGTCGATTTTTGAAACTTCTAGCATAATTGCTAAAAAATATATCTAAAAAGACTGACATTTAATTATTTATTTTAAACTAAAAGTTGTTTCGTTACTATAAAATTTTGACCTAGATATGAAACGAATAAATGTTAGCTAAAGAAAACTGATGTGTTTTTATTTATAACTAATTTCGTACCTTCATTCATAAACTAATGAATAGTCAAGAGCCTAGCTGCGTTTACACGTGGAGGATTGAAACGAAGGACCATTACCATGCGCCAGTCCAAAACCGTCAGTTCGGAACGAACGTGTAATGTTAGCGACGCGCCGGGAACGACAGTTCAATCTGACGGTTGGTGTGCATGCATCGCATCACAGTTTTATCCGCTATAATGTCGGCTTGGGGTGCGGCGGCCTTCATACAATTCATAAATTTGTAATTGGTATGTGTCCATATCTTCGCCTTTATTTCTTTTCCCATATACGATGTCTTCTGGTTCTGTCCAAACCGACTACGAACCCAGCCAACGCTACTACCACATGGGATTCCATTTTTAAACCACACAGGAATGTAAAAGATATGCCGTTCCAAAACTGTGATCATGATTTAATCGCAATATAATCACCACAGTTAGATTCGCACTCCAAACCAAAGGCCAACCGGCGGCGGTTTGGAACGCGATCCCGTTGCGCGGTTCAAAAGTGTACCTGTAGACGGCGCTAATCTCAATCACACATCAAAACTTGGATTTAAGGGGCCCAGAGTCCGTCCTCCTACAATTCCATTATTGAGTAAGTATATTGCTAACCAAAGAAAAAAATGAATTCAGTAGGTGAAATTGCTTGGCTCCATACCTCATGGTTAGGACCCATACAAAAGTACCATCAACCATAAAATTATGATAATGCAATTAATACTTGGTATTAATAATACTATGATTTTTATAATACACATGTTGTATGGGCCCCCACCAACACGATGCAATTACTCATGATTTACTAGTGTAAATTATGGATAATGCTATTCTTTCAATTATATACAGACATAAATGGCAGTGCCTTTTCAACTCTTTCCTTACATCGTGCATCGACCAGCAATTGCCAGTCCCTTAGACTAAAATAAAGTAATAGTATTAGTAAATTTACAGCCTCTGTGGCGTAGCGGTAGTGCACGCGGCCGCTACGCAGGAGGCGCGGGTTCGATCCCCGCTCAGTGCAAATATTTGTATGCATGAATAAGGGTATTTGCATTGGTCTGGTTGTTTATCCGCATTCTAGATTCCATAACACAAGCCATGGGTCTAGATAGCGTTGTGTGAAATATTGTGAAAATATAATATTTTTAATATAATAAAATAATATAGCAAATAAAAAGATAAGTAATTATAAATTTTATTTAGTTTAAATATTTGAATTAGTTAATATCTGCTAATAAAATAGTATGCTACTACTCGTAGGTCTACTATTCGTTAGTTATATGGAAAAAACACGAATTCAGAGTTTTTTAATAAGTCATTAATATAATATAATCAAATATTATTTATAGTGACTAGGAACATTTTTACATTTTTATTATGCTAGTGTTTGAGCTAAAAGGACTAGAGTCCAAACAAGATAGTCATTAGTTTCGATGACAGTTGAATGACAGTTGTCACTTCTGTAAAACACTGGGTCTTATAGTCTGCGTCGGGGCAGAATTTCATCTTGGGAAGATTATATATTTGTGGGAATATTTTGGAATTTATCCAGTAAATCTGTGAAAATATATACATATCCGGGACCGCGGAGTGTATACCTAATTGTTTCGGGTCGAATTACGTCCGGAGACGTTAATTCGTGTGCACGTGTGTGTGACGTCGTGAAATCTGTTGGTGGGCTTGCTCAGACTTAAAATCTTACGTTTGTTTGATTGCAATCGGTTGAGTAGAATTAGAGATGTGAGCAATAATGTCGCTCTTTTGCTTGACATTATTTTTATGGTAGATTTTTTATAGCTTATCATATCTAAGCAACTAAGTGAATATATAGACTTTATTTTTACATACACAATTATGTATATAGATTCGTATTTAATCAATCAATTAAAATTTGTAATTCTATAATTTAGTTACAATAATACAACTAGATGGCGATCACGCAGTTTTAAATAAGATATTGTTACGTTCACAACAGAATATATAAGAACTGTCATTTCGATTAGTACATTTTCTTATTATTTTATCTCCTGTAATTTATTTATAATTGCATTAAATGTAATATCCTGGGTCTTCTTCTTCAAAAAAGAGGCACTGAAAAAAAAATACTGATATTACAGCTGTTCTGTTAAAAGTCGGTGCATAGCCAGTTAAACCATATATAAATTGATTACATCATAGTACTTCAGGCAAATTCAACAAAGTTGGCACCGACTTCTAAGAGTGTTTCTTGAAGTCGGTTTATAGAGAGTTGTTAGTATGTATCTAACGGATCCATCGTTGATCATTTGCTTGGTTTGCTTTTTTATTATCAGTTTAACTTCATGATTTTAGAGGCAAATACTCGAATTATGTAAAAGCAACAGATACAGCATCTTTGCCTACAATTCGAGGATTTCCATAGTTTCCTAGATTCTTACTCTCTGGATTCTGCCATCTGATTCTGACTCCCTTGACCAGGTACCACCCTTCTCTTTTCAACAAAAAAAAAACAAAATCTGTTTCGCAAATTATGGACTTAAAATATTAACGGTTCATCATCTATTTAGCTCCCATAGTAGTGAAATTCTGTGAAATTCTGATACTTGAATTTTTATTTTGTGGTAGTAGCGAGGGGTCCATGATTTATTATTATTATTTATTTATTCATTAACAATTTTTACATCGTGTTTGAACATCGTTTGTACACATACATTGCATATATAAATAAAAAACACAAGAAAAATAAACAATCAAAAGAAGTGGAAAATATTATACCTCTGCTGTCAGTATAAAATCTATTTATTTAATATCTCATCGACTGAATAATAACACCCTTTTAACAGAAAAGCCTTCAATTTGTCGTGGCACTCTCTTTTGTAAATAATGGTTTTTAAGTCTAGAGGCAGTTTGTTGAAAATTCTGATGGAGTTGTAGAGCGTACTATGCTTTACGACGTCCAGGCTAGGCACAATTTTGCTCTGAAAATCTTTCCTGCGAGTGCTTTCTCTAACCCTTCTCTCATCATCAGATTCATAATCGTGTATATGCTTAGCAAAATTGTTTAGCAGTACCAAAATGTATAGGCTAGGAACCGTCAATATGCCTAAATCTTGGAAGTGAGTCTTACACGACTCCTCCTGTCTTATCCGTACTATAGTTCTTATGGCTCTTTTTTGTTGGATAAAAGCTCTTTGAATGTTGTATCCATAGCTGCCCCCCCCCCCCAAAAAGAATACTGTATCTCAGTCTTGACTCCACCAATGTATAATATACCATCTTTAAATGCTCCAGATTGACTTCATTTCGAAGACTGCGCAACACATAGCAAGCCGAGCTTATATTTCCTTCCAAATAGGAGAGTTCATGTTTCCAATTTAGAAATTCATCCACGTGTACTCCCAAGAACCTAACAACTTCCGTATTTTGAACTTGTTTGCCCTCCAACACACAATCAAGTGTCATTTTATTTTGAGCCGTGGATTTAAACAAAATAGCCTTTGTTTTACTTGGATTTAGTTTTAGACTATTTACCGAAAACCAAGTTGAGAATAACTTCAGCACCTCATTCACCTTTAAACTAAGAGCGTTTATATCATCTGCGGATACCACAGCATTAGTATCATCAGCAAACATTACCAGCTGTACCTCCGAAGGCGATATTTTAGTGACATAATTAACTAGGTCATTTACAAATATTATAAACAGAATTGGGCCCAGAATTGAGCCTTGCGATACACCAGTTTTTATTTGTGACATTGTGGACTTATGAGACTCTTCGTACTTACCTATTCCATGGGTTGTCATTTTGTTTGTGATAGCTTGGATCTCTACAAACATTTTTCGATTAAGTAAATAAGACCTTAATAGTTCCCCTGCTTTAAAATTAGCATATAACTCAATACCTGCCAGCTTCCCTTTGCATAGATGGTAGAGATGTTTAAATTCGATAAACTACATCGAGGTAAGAATTATCTTCCACCGACATCCATTTTGAAAATTTTCGTGTTTTGCCACTGTTAAGGCTTCACTGGGGAACGTTCTCCCTACCAGAGCCACTGAGAAAACGTACTTAAGTAATCAGTGCGCTTATGTACACAACATATTGATTTACATGTACGTGCTGTAGAGTGTTATTATTAAGTTGTATTTTAATTAATTAATTAATAGAAAGCGCCTAGACATTCATTTTTTGAAAACGATACGACATGATTGCTGCCACATATAAAACAGGCGCTTTTTCCTATTATTTTGAAGTCTTCTCTCAATTCATTAATAGCAATATAAGCTTACAGTTTGCACCAAAGCGCATATTTGCAGTCAGTTACATAAATATACATTACTTTAAATTAATTATTTATATGATAAATTTCATGAAATCATAAAATTATTAAAAATACGATGAAATACGTTATTTTAGGCATAAAAATACAATAAGTTACACAAATACTTTGTCACAGTTGTAGCAAAGACACCTGGCTTATCATAGAATATGTCTGCAACTGGATCCTTTTTCAAAAAGTCATTCAGGTATTGAACAGCTCTGTAAGTAGGGCTACTCCATGCCAAAAAACGCCAAGCTGGTGGACAAGTTAAGAGCTGATGCTGCCGCCACCCAGCGCCACGCGTGTACGTGAACCACATTGAAGTGGATACATTCACGAACCGAAAGGTTGTCCACTTTTAAATATAAAAGTAAATAATAATGCATGACGTGCGCTAACTCCCGCCTGAGTCGTAATATATCAAGACCGATCAAAGATGATCTGATATGAAGATGGATGGGTAAAGAAATGAATCGGATCTCGGCATCAGATGCGGACTTTTTAGATATGGGATGTATACCGAACGAACTTTCTTTTGAATTAAAATTCATCAAAGAATAAATCCTGATTAAATAGATAAACCAATTAGAGCTTGGAGAAAGATATAGTGGAGTAGAAAAGAAAGACAACTGGGAAGGAACAACTTAAGGGGCAGAGATGAGAGCAGAGAGTCGAATATAGATGCAAGTTAGAAAATCGAGTAGAGTAGCGAGTAGGTAGGCAATTCTTTTTAAATATTCTTTTGATGATCTTGATACTAGACAAATGTAAATTCATTCATATTTAGTCTTAAGAAATCACTTTTTGTATATTGACATTTCAAAATGCTGCAATTGAATTAACTCCTGCACTACTACGTGGTAAACTTAGTTTTAAGTGGAATTTGACAGCAAAAGATGTAATCACATTGTACAATTTTGTGAAATAAAGAATTTGAATTTGAAGTAGGGAGTCGAGTAGAGAGGCTATTAGAGAAGTGAATGGGAGGCAGGTGGAGAGGCGAATAAAGAGTCAAATAGAGAGGTGTGAAGAGTATCTATTAAGCTCTGAATGCTTGACTCTGCGCTAAAATTTACGACACTACGCGATAAGCGACTTCTACGCGGGCGAGGTCGCGGGCAACAGCTAGCACTATAATATAATTGTAAAGCAGTCGTGTCTGTACATTGGAGATATTTAAAAGAAAATACTTGGAGTATGTTATATTAACGATACTGAACACGAAAATTTATCTTTTGGAATTCTTGTCTGTTTATCTGTTTGTCTGTTTGTTCGCGATGCACGCAAAAACTACTAAACGAATTTCGATGCGGTTTTTTTTTAGAAAGGGCTTGCTCTGACTTAAAATCTTAAGTTTGTTTGATCGCAATCGGTTGAGTAGAACCAGAGATGTGAGCAATAATGTCGCTTTTTTGCTAAAGATTATTTTCATGGTATATTTTTTATAGCTTATCATATCTAAGCAACTATGTGAATAAATAGACTTTATTTTTACATACACAATTGTATATAGATAGATTCGTTTTAATAAAAAAAATAAAATTTGTTATTTTATAATTTAGTTACAAAAATACAACTAGATGGCGATCACGCAGTTTTAAACAAGATATTGTTTCGTTCACAACAGAATATATAAGAACTGTTATTTCGATTTGTATATTTCCTTATTATTATATCTCCTGTTAGTTATTTATAATTGTATTAAATTTAATTTCCTGGGTCTTCTTCTTCAGCCACGTGGTCCCCGGCGGAATAGAATTTGGAACACCCCATCTGTTCCCACGCGGTGTCGTAAAAAAAGGGATATAGGGCTGATTCACATCAGACAGATATGTTCAACCCAGATTCAGCCTCAAATTCATGGCTCGATTCAATAATAGTGCCCAAAATACGACAATAGGCTCACTCCCTATTACCAGGAACCAGGTCCGCTTTTTCCAGTCTAACTGCGGATTTGGCTTAATCTCCACAACCCAAAGGCCATATCGAGGCATTGCAACTAGACCTGTAGTTGGACCTTTGAGGGCTTCAACTACCCGTAACGAGGCACGACCAGACCAATGCCCATATTTATACATACAAATATTTGCACTGAGCGGGAATCGAACACGCGCCTCCTGCGTAACAGCCGCGTTCAGTACCGCTACGCCACAGATCCTTAACATCCTGGGTAATTCATACTAATATCATAACATAACGAGTCTGTAACCCTGTATGAAAGTTCGTTAGACTGTGCTAACATTATAAATGTGAAAGGAACCCTGTCTATCTGTCTGTTGCCTTTCACGCCTAAAACGCTGAACTGAAAAAATCTTGATGAAATTTGATGCAGAATTGGAATAGAGTTTAAGAACGGACATGGTAGTCCATGTTATACTTGCACCTTTATAGCCAATAAATAAATGTTTAACGAGTTAAACCGACAAAGGGAACAAAAAAGAGGAACTGAAAAAAGTTACTGATATAACAGCTGTTCTGTTAGAAGACGGTGCATAGCCCGATAAATTGATTACATCATAGTGGGTACTTCAGGCACAATCAACATAGATGGCACCGACTTCTAAGAGTGTTTCTTGAAGTCGGTTTATAGTTAGTTGTTAGTATGTATCTAACGGATCCATCGTTGATCATTTGCTTAGTTTTTATTTGTTTTTATCATCAGTTTCACATCATGATTTTAGAGGCAAATACTCAAATTATGTAAAAGCAACAAATACAGCATCTTTGCCTACCTTTCGAGGATTTCCATGGATTCCTAGATTCTCACTCTCTGGATCCCGCCATCTGATTCGGACTCCCTTGACCAGGTACCACCCTTCTCTTTCCAAGAAAAAAAGATCATAAAAATCCGTTTCGGAAATTATGGCCTTTTCGTATAACGGTTCCTCGCCTATTTAGCTCCCATAGTAATGAAATTCTGAGAAATCCTGATACACGAATTCATATTTTGTGGTATTGGCGAGGGGTCCTTATAGCTCAATTCCTGCTAGCTTCCCTTTGCATAGATGGTAGAGATGTTTAAATTCGATAAACAACATCGAGGGAAGAACCGTCTTCCACCGACTTCCATTTTGAAAATTTCCACCCTTTCCCACTGTTATGGCTTTACTGGGGAACATAATTCCTGCAGGAGCGACTGAGAAATGGTACTTAAGGCTGATAAAAGTCACTGCGCTTAAATATAACATTTATTGATTAATGTGCATGTGTATGTGTATGTGCTGTAGAGTGTTATTTTTAAGTTGTTTTTTATCAATTTTGACCATACCGTAATTTTCATAGAAAGCGCCTAGACATTCATTTTTTGAAAACGAAACGATATGATTGCTACCACAAACAAAGTAGGGGCTTCTTCCTGTAATTTTGAAGTATTCTTGCAATTTTATTCATTCACTAGCTGTTGCCCGCGGCTTCGCCCGCGTAGAAGTCGCTTACGCGTAGTGTTGTAAATTTTAGCGCAGAGTCAAGCATTCAGAGCTTAATAGATACTCTTCACACCTCTTTATTTGACTCTTTACTCGACTTCCTACTTGCCTTTCTACTCGATCCTCTGATCATCCCTTTTTCACTCTCTGCTCGCCTCTCCACCTGCATCCCATTCACTTCTCTAATAGCCCCTCTACTCGACTCCCTACTTCAAAATCAAATTCTTTATTACACAAAATTGTGCAACGTGATTACATCTTTTGCTGTCAAATTCCGCTTGAAACTAAGTTTACCACGTAGTAGTGCAGCAACAAACTCAATTGCAGCATTTTGAAATGGCAATATACTAAAAGTGATTTCTTAAGACTAAATATGAACGATTTTACATTTGTCTAGTATTAAGATCATCAAAAGAATATTTAAAAAAATTGCCTATCTAGTTACTCGCCACTCTACTCGACTTTCTAACTTGCATCTTTATTCGACTCTCTGCTCCCATCTCTGCCCCTTAAGTTGTTCCTTCCCAGTTGTCTCTCTTTTCTACTCCACTATGTCTTTCCCCAAGCTCTAATCGGTCTATCTATTTCATCAGGATTCATTCTTTGATGAATTTTAATTCAAAAGAAAGTTCACAATTCGTTCGGTATGCTTTTTGTTAGTTTATCACGGTATCAAAATCACACCGAACGGAAATGATAAAAGGAATTTTATAATTCTTATGGTGTTGGATAGGGTACACAGAAGGATCCCATATCGAAGAAGTCCGCATCTGATGCCGAGATTCTATCCATTTCTTTACACATCCATCTTCATATCAGAACATTCTTGATCGGTCTTGATATATTACGACTCAGCGGGAGTTAGCGCACGTCATGCATTATTAGTTACTTCTAAATTTTAAAGTGGACAAACTTTCGGTTCGTGAATGTATCCACTTCAATCTGGTACACGTACATGCATGGCGCTGGACGGCGACAGCATCAGCTCTTAACTTGTCCATCAGCTTGGCGTTTTTTGGCATGGAGTAGCCCTACTTACAGAGCTGTTCAATACCTGAATGACTTTTTGAAAAAGGATCCAGTTGCGGATATATTCTATGATAAGCCAGGTGTCTTTGCTACAACTGTGACAAAATATTTGTGTAACTTATAGTATTTGAATGCCTAAAATGTTACGTATTTCATCGTATTTTTAATAATTTTATGATTTCAAGAAATGTATCATATAATTAATAATTTAATGTAAACTCGGGCGAGATTATTGTGTTGAAATTTTCATAAAATGAATTAAGTCATTATTACAACTAGTATACAAATGATTTATTAATTTTATTTGATACAGAATATAATTCAAGGGTTTCTTACAGATGTATTGGCAAAAATTAAATTAAATTAATAAAGTTACCTACTATTATATACACAATACTAAATAAAATAAAATAAAAACTAAAACTAAAAGTTAAAATACGTCGTGGAATTCGTCCGCATCGCATGCCTCTTGTGGTAGCGTTCCCAGAAGCCTGGCATCATTGCCACGTTGTATGGAAATGCTTAATCTCTGACCTAAAAAGAGGCCAGCCTTCTTGTCACGAGAAGCGTCGACCATACGCTTCGCAATCTCCCTGCAGAGATTGCGGGCGCTCGGACCCCAAGGCCCGAACGTTTCGACTCCAAACGGCACAAATTCATAATCTCCAATGAGATTGGAGTATTTGCGCCGCTTAAGAGCCTCTGTAAAAGCTGCAGCAGCACTGGCACAGCCAGTCGTGCCAGGTATATGGGTAGGGGCAGACCAGAGTCCTACCCATTTTCCAAGGCATTAATGACATTCCATCCCGTCTCTTGCCATCGTCGCGCGCCAAACCGTTTGGTTCAAGCACAGCTGGCACACCAGCGGTGACAAGAGCACGGCGGATTATGTCGTTGAGGCTGGCGTGCCGTGGAATTCGCCCAGCGCTCCTGCAGCACGACAGGCCATGGTGTCCGAGTCGGTCAACTGCTTCTCCACAACGGCATTGATGCGGAGAGACACACGGCGCACCTAAGCGGAGGCACGTCGCGATGCGGAAAGTAATGTCATCTAACATAGTCCCTGCGTTATAATGTATTGTATATTTATGTAACTGAATGCAAATAGGCGCTTTGGTGCAAACTGTAAGCTTATATTGCTAATAATGAATTGAGAGAAGACTTCAAAATAATAGAAAAAAACGCCTATTTTGTTTGTGATACCAATCATGCCGTTTCGTTTTCAAAAAATGAATGTCTAGGCGCTTTCTATTAAAATGACAGTATAATCAAAATTTATAAAATACAACTTAATAATAAGTAACACTCTACAGCACGTACATGTTGATCAATACATGTTGTGTACATAAGTGCAGTGATTTTTATTAGCCTTAAGTACGTTTTCTCAGTGGCTCTGGTAGGGAGAATGTTCCCCAGTAAAGCCACAACAGTGGCAAAAAGCGCAAAATTTTCAAAATGAATGTCGCTGGAAGATGATTCTTACCTCGATGTAGTTTATCGAATTTAAACATCTCTACCATCTATGCAAAGGGAAGCTGGCAGGTATTGAGTTATATGGACCCCTCGCCACTACCATAAAATATATATTCGTGTATCAGGATTTCTCTGAATTTCACTACTATGGGAGCTAAATAGATGATGAACCGTTATATGTTAAGGCCATAATTTGCGAAACGGATTCTTATGATCTTTTTTTTGTTGGAAAGAGAAGGGTGGTACCTGGTCAAGGGAGTCAGAATCAGATGGCAGGATCCGGAGAGTAAGAATCTAGAAATCTATAGAAATCATCGAAATGTAGGCAAAGCTGCTGTATCTGTTACTTTTACATAATTTAAGTATTTGCCTCAAAAATCATGATGTTAAACTGATGATGAAAACAAATATCAAACTAAGCAAATGATCAACGATGGATCCGTTAGATACATACTTACAACTCACTATAAACCGACTTCAAGAAACACGCCAACTTTGTTGAATGTGCCTGAAGTACTATGATGTAATCAATTTATATATGATTTATCGGGCTATGCACCGACTTCTAACAGAACAGCTGTAATATCAGTAACTTTTTTTTCAGTGCCTCATTTTTGTGCCCTTTGTCGGCTAAACTCGTTAAAAATATATTTATTGGCTATAAAGATTAGTCCATTCGATTCCCGCTCAGTGCAAACATTTGTATGCATGAATATGGGTATTTGCATTGGTCTGGTCGTGCCTCGGAATGCACGTTAAGCCGTCAGTCTCAGTTGCCATACGATCAGCTATGGCAGTCGCTACGGGTAGTTGAACCCCTCAAAAGTCCAACAACTGGTCTAGTTGCAATGCTTTGATATTGCCTTTAGGTTGTGGAGATTCAGCCAAATCCGCAGTTAGACTGGTAAAAGCGGACCTGGTTCCAGGTAATAGGGAATGAGCCTATTGTCGTATTCCAGGCACTATTGTTGACTCGAGCTATGAATTTGGGGCTGAATCTGGGCTGTACATATCTGTCTGATGTGAATCAGCCCTATATTCCTTAGCCGCCCTGTACGACACCGCGTGGGAGGAGATGGGGTGGCCCAAATTCTACTCTGCCGGGGACCACGCGGCTGAAGAAGAAGACCCGGGATATTAAATTTAATGCAATTATAAATAAATTACAGGAGATATAATAATAAGAAAATGTACTAATCGAAATGACCGTTCTTACTATAACTGCGCCATCTAGTTGTATTTTTGTAACTAAATAATAGAATTACAAATGTTAATTTTTTGATTAAATACGAATTTATATACACAATTGGGTATGTAAAAATAAAGTCTATTTATTCACATAGTTGTTTAGATATGATAAGCTATAAAAAATCTACCCAAAAATAATCTCAAGCAAAAAAGCGACATTATTGGTCACATCTTTGGTTCTACTCAACCGATTGCGATCAAACGAACGCAAGAACTTAAGTCTGAGCAAGCCCTTTCTAACAAAAAAAACCGCATCAAAATCCGTTCAGTAGTTTTTGCGTCCATCGTGAACAAACAGACAAACAGACAAGAATTCCAAAATAATATTTTCGTGTTCAGTATCGTTAATATAACATACGCCAAGTATTTTTTTTTTAAATATCTCCAATGTACAGACACGACTACTTTACAATTATATAATAGTATAGATTCATTCATTTTTAGCAATATAAGCTTACAGTTGGCACCAAAGCGCTTATTTGAAGTCAGTTACGTAAATAAACGTTACATTAAATTAATTATTTATATGGTAAATTTCTTGAAATCATAAAATGATTAAAAATAACATGAAATACTTTTCATTTTGGGCATACAAATGCTATAAGTATTGATGAACGAATAAACTGGAAATCACATATAGAACAGCTCTGTAAAAGAATTTCTAGTTCTGCCTATGCCTTACATACGCTTTCCAGTATTGTTAATAGAGATGCACTAATAATAGCATATCACGGTTTGGCTGCACCTCTGTTACGATACGGAGTTATTTTCTGGGGTAACTCAACAGATAAAGAAGTGGTGTTCAAGGCTCAGAAGAGATGCATTAGATCAATGTTTAAATTAAAAACTACAGATAGCTGCAAAAGTTACTTCCAGGACAACAAAATTTTAACAATAACAAGCATGTATATTTTCGATGTTGCAATGTTTGTAAAAAGTAATCCTCATTTATTTCCGACCTTAGAGGCAACCGTTCCGCGAAACAGGCGGGATAATGGCAGGCTACGTTTGCATAGGGCGAAGGCGGCTCTGGTGCGCAAAAGTTTAATTTGTATGGCGCCAATGATGTACAATAAATTGCCTAAAAATTGGAGGGAGTTGAACTGCAACAAATTCAAAGCAGTTCTAAAAAATATGTTAGTACAAAAAGCTTATTATAATGTTACAGAATTTCTTAATGATTATTTGAATGAATAATGACTTCCTAACACTGTGACTGGACATACTTTATTAAACAAACATTTTATTTTTGTATTGTATTATTTAATTTGACGACTATATTTGTGACATATTTATTACTAGCTGTTGCCCGCGGCTTCGCCCGCGTGGATGTCGCTTATCGCGTAGTGTCGTAAATTTTAGCGCAGAGTCGAGCATTGAGAGCTTAATAGATACTCTTCTCGCCTCTCTATTTGACTCTTTACTCGACTTTCTACTTGCCTCTATAATCATCCCTGTTTCACTCTCTACTCGTCTCTACTCAACTCTGTACTGGACTCTCTACTCGCCTCTCCACCTGCCTCCCATTCACTTCTCTAGTAGCCTTTCTACTCGACTCCCTACTACAAATTCAAATTCTTTATTTCGCAAAATTGTGCAACGTGATTACATCTTTTGCCGTCAAATTCCGCTTAAAACTAAATTTACCACCGCTTCTTAGGCGCTAGTAGAGCAACAAACTCCATTGCAGCATTTTGAAATGTCAAAATACGAAGATTGATTGCTTAAGACTAAATATGAACGAATGTACACGTTTATTTTGTCTAGCATCAAGAACATTAAGAAAACATTTAAAAAACTTGCCTATCCACTCGCCACTCTACTCGACTTTCTAACTTGCATTTCTATTCTACTCTCTGCTCCCATCTCTGCCCCTAACCTTATATCTTCCCAGTTGTCTCTCTTTTCTACTCCACTATACCTTTTGCCAAGCTCTTATGGGTCTATCTATTTCATCAGGATTTATTCATTGATGAATTTTCACTCAAAAGGAAGTTCGCAATTCGTTGAATGATAAACGGAATTTTGTAATTATTAAGGGTGTTGGATAGCGTATACTTTCAGAAGGATCCCATATCGAAGAAGTCCGGTATCTGATGCCGAGATCATATCCATTTATTTACCCGTCCATCTTCGTATCAGGGATGGTCGGTCTTGATACATTACGACTTAGGCTGGAGTTAGCGCACGTCATGTACTATTATTTGCATTTAAATTTTAAAGTGGACAACCCTTCGGGTCGTGAATGTATCCACTTCTATGTGCCGGACAGGTACACGCGTGGCGCTGGACGGCGACAGCATTAGCTCTGGACTTGTCCACCAGCTTGGCGTTTTTTGGTATAGAGTAGCCCTACTTACAGAGCTGTGCAATACCTGAATGCCTTTTTGAAAAATAATCCAGATGCGGACATATTCTATGTCTTTGGTATAACTGTGACAAAATATTTATGTAACTTATAGTATTTGTATGCCTAAAATGTAACGTAAACTTCAAAATTACAGGAAAAAGCGCCTACTTTGTTTGTGGTAGCAATCATGTTGTTTCGTTTTCAAAAAATGAATGTCTAGGCGCTTTCTATTAAAATTACAGTTTTGTAACAATTGATAAAATACAACTTAATAATAACACTTTACAGCGCGTGCATATTAATCAATTTACATTGAGTAAATTAGTGCAATTACATTTATCAGCCTTAAGTACGTTTTCTCAGTGGCTCTGGTAGGGAGAATGTTCCCCAGTAAAACCATTACAGTGGCAAAGTGTGTGAACGCGGTTGCTACGCAGGAGGCGCGGGTTCAATCCCCGCTCAGTGCAAATATTTGTATGCATGAATATGGGTATTTGCATTGGTCTGATCATGCCTCGGAGAGCACGTTAAGACGTCGTCGGTCCCGGTTGTCATACAGACATCTATGGCAGTCGTTACGGGTAGTTGAGGCCCTCAAAAATCCAACAACTGGTCTAGCCGCAATGCTTCTATATCACCTTTGGGTTGTGGAGGTCAGGTGGTAGTCGCTTCACAGAAAATATCGTAGTTTTGCCAAATCCGCAGTTAGACTGGTAAAAAGCTGACCCTAGACTCCAATTGTAAAGCTTCGGATGCGACTGGGATTGACGCTAGGATGAAGAAGAGTGGCAAAGGGTGAAAATTTTCTAAATGGAAGACGGTGGAAGATGTAATTTATCGAATTTAAACGTCTCTACCATCTATGCAAAGGGAAGCCGGTAGGAATTGAGTTATAGGGACCCATCGCCACTACCACAAAATATGAATTCATGTATCAGGATTTCTCAGAATTCTACTACTATGGGAACTAAATAGGCGAAGAACCGTTATATGTTAAGGCCATAAATAAATTTTTATATTTTTTTTTGGTTGGAAAGGAAAGGGCGGTGCCTGGCAAAGGGAGTCAGAATCAGATGGCGGGATTCAGAGAGTAAGAATCTAGAAATCTAGGGAAATCCTTAAAATGTAGGCAAAGATGCTGTTTCTATTGCTTTTACATAATTTGAGTATTTGCCTCTAAAATCATGATGTTAAACTGATAGTAAAAACAAATAACAAACTAAGCAAATGATCAACGATGAATCGGTTAGATACTTACACAGTATAAAGGTAAAATAAATAAAATTATAATAATAAAGTTAAACCGAATTCAAGAAACACTGAGAAGTCGGTGCCAACATTGTTTAATGTGCCTGAAGTACTATGATGTAATTAATTTATATATGGTTTCTCGGGCTATGCACCGACTTCTACCAGAACAGCTGTAATACCAGTTACTTTTGTTCAGTGCCTCTTCTTTGTTCCCTTAGTCCTTAATCGGTTTAACTCGTTAACATTTTATTTATTGGCTATAAAGGTTAGCCCATGTCCTTTCTTAAACTCTAATCAAATTTCATCAACATCGGTTCAGTTCAGCGTATAAAGCGTGAAAGGCAACGGACAGATAGACAGGGTTCCTTTTACATTTATAATGTTAGCACAGTCTAACAACTTTCATACAGAGTTTCAGACTCGCTATGTTATGATATTAGTATGAATTACGCAGGATGTTAAGGGTCGACCGCCTCTGTGGCTTAGCGATACTGAACGCGGCTGCAACGCAGGATGTGCGTGTTCGATTCCCGCTCAGTGCAAATATTTGTATGCATGAATATGGATATTTGCATTGGTCTGGTCGTGCCTCGGAAATCACGTTAAGCCGTCGGTCTCAGTTGCCATACGAACAGCTATTGTATGGCAGTCGTTACGGGTAGTTGAAGCCCTCAAAAGTCCAACAACTGGTCCAGATGCAATGCTTCGATATCGCCTGTGTGGGTTGTGGAGGTCAGATGGTAGTCGACTCACGGGAAATTTCAAAGGTTCAGCCAAATTCGCAGTTAGACTGGTAAAAGCGGATCCTCGCCTTGAAGGTAAAAAGCTTCGGATGCGACTGCGATTAATGCTTGCTAGGATGAAGAAGAAGACTCAGGATATTAAATGAAATGAAAATGAAAATGAAAAAATTCGAAACATTTTTTAGGAATCGAAATGATAGCTCTTATATATTCTATTGTGCACGAAACTATATCTTGTTCAAAACTGCGTGATCGCCATCTAGTTGTATTGATGTAATTGATGTAATTGATGTAATTGATGTAATTGATGTAACTAAATTATAGAATTAAAAAATGTATTTTCTTATATACCTCTGTTGTGAACGAAACCATACCTTGTTTAAAAATGCGTGATCGCCATCTAGTTGTATTTTTGTAACTAAATAATAAAATCTCAAATTTTAATTTATTGATTAAATACGAATCTGTATACACAATTGTGTATGTAAAAATAAAGTCTATTTATTTACATAGTTGCTTATATATGATAAGCTATAAAAAATATACCACAAAAATAATCTCACGTAAAAAAGCAACATTATTGCTCACATCTCTGGTTCTACTCAACCGATTGTGATCAAACAAACGTAAGATTTTAAGTTGGAGCAAGCCCTTTCTAACAAAAAAAACCGCATCGAAATCCGTTCAGTAGTTTTTGCGTCCATCGCGAACAAACAGACAAACAGACAAACAGACAAACAGACAAGATTTCCAAAAAAAATATTTTCGTGTTCAGTATCGTTAATATAACATACTCCAAGTATTTTTTTTTAAATATCTCCAATGTACAGACACGACTACTTTACAATTATATAATAGTATAGATTCTACTAGCTGTTGCCCGCGGCTTCGCCCGCGTGGATGTCGCTTATCGCGTAGTGTCGTAAATTTTAGCGCAGAGTCGAGCATTGAGAGCTTAATAGATACTCTTCTCGCCTCTCTATTTGACTCTTTACTCGACTTTCTACTTGCCTCTATAATCATCCCTGTTTCACTCTCTACTCGTCTCTACTCAACTCTGTACTGGACTCTCTACTCGCCTCTCCACCTGCCTCCCATTCACTTCTCTAATAGCCTTTCTACTCGACTCCCTACTACAAATTCAAATTCTTTATTTCGCAAAATTGTGCAACGTGATTACATCTTTTGCCGTCAAATTCCGCTTAAAACTAAATTTACCACCGCTTCTTAGGCGCTAGTGGAGCAACAAACTCCATTGCAGCATTTTGAAATGTCAAAATACGAAGATTGATTGCTTAAGACTAAATATGAACGAATGTACACGTTTATTTTGTCTAGCATCAAAAACATTAAGAAAACATTTAAAAAACTTGCCTATCCACTCGCCACTCTACTCGACTTTCTAACTTGCATTTCTATTCTACTCTCTGCTCCCATCTCTGCCCCTAACCTTGTTTCTTCCCAGTTGTCTCTCTTTTCTACTCCACTATACCTTTTGCCAAGCTCTTATGGGTCTATCTATTTCATCAGGATTTATTCATTGATGAATTTTCACTCAAAAGGAAGTTCGCAATTCGTTGAACGATAAACGGAATTTTGTAATTCTTATGGTGTTGGATAGCGTATACTTTCAGAAGGATCCCATATCAAAGAAGTCCGGTATATGATGCCGAGATCCTATCCATTTATTTACCCGTCCAGCTTCGTATCAGGGATGGTCGGTCTTGATACATTACGACTTAGGCTGGAGTTAGCGCACGTCATGTACTATTATTTGCATTTAAATTTTAAAGTGGACAACCCTTCGTGTCGTTAATGTATCCACTTCTATGTGCCGGACAGGTACACGCGTGGCGCTGGACGGCGACAGCATTAGCTCTGGACTTGTCCACCAGCTTGGCGTTTTTTGGTATAGAGTAGCCCTACTTACAGAGCTGTGCAATACCTGAATGCCTTTTTGAAAAAAATCCAGATGCGGACATATTCTATGTCTTTGGTATAACTGTGACAAAATATTTATGTAACTTATAGTATTTGTATGCCTAAAATGTAACGTACTAATAATTAATGAATAAATGAAATAACCTGAGAGAAAACTTCAAAATTACAGGAAAAAGCGCCTACTTTGTTTGTGGTAGCAATCATGTTGTTTCGTTTTCAAAAAATGAATGTCTAGGCGCTTTCTATTAAAATTACAGTTTTGTAACAATTGATAAAATATAACTTAATAATAACACTTTACAGCACGTGCATATTAATCAATTTACATTGAGTAAATTAGTGCAATTACATTTATCAGCCTTAAGTACGTTTTCTCAGTGGCTCTGGTAGGGAGAATGTTCCCCAGTAAAACCATTACAGTGGCAAAGTGTGTGAACGCGGTTGCTACGCAGGAGGCGCGGGTTCAATCCCCGCTCAGTGCAAATATTTGTATGCATGAATATGGGTATTTGCATTGGTCTGATCATGCCTCGGAGAGCACGTTAAGACGTCGTCGGTCCCGGTTGTCATACAGACATCTATGGCAGTCGTTACGGGTAGTTGAGGCCCTCAAAAATCCAACAACTGGTCTAGCTGCAATGCTTCTATATCACCTTTGGGTTGTGGAGGTCAGATGGTAGTCGCTTCACAGAAAATATCGTAGTTTTGCCAAATCCGCAGTTAGACTGGTAAAAAGCTGACCCTAGACTCCAATTGTAAAGCTTCGGATGCGACTGGGATTGACGCTAGGATGAAGAAGATTGGCAAAGGGTGAAAATTTTCTAAATGGAAGTCGGTGGAAGATTGTTCTTACCTCGATGTAGTTTATCGAATTAAAACGTCTCTACCATCTATGCAAGGGGAAGCCGGTAGGAATTGAGTTATAGGGACCCATCGCCACTACCACAAAATATGAACTCATGTATCAGGATTTCTCAGAATTCTACTACTATGGGAACTAAATAGGCGAAGAACCGTTATATGTTAAGGCCATAATTTGGGAAACGGATTTTTATATTTTTTTTTGGTTGGAAAGGAAAGGGCGGTGCCTGGCAAAGGGAGTCAGAATCAGATGGCGGGATTCAGAGAGTAAGAATCTAGAAATCTAGGGAAATCCTCAAAATGTAGGCAAAGATGCTGTTTCTATTGCTTTTACATAATTTGAGTATTTGCCTCTAAAATCATGATGTTAAACTGATAGTAAAAACAAATAACAAACTAAGCAAATGATGAACGATGAATCGGTTAGATACTTACACACTATAACGGTAAAATAAATAAAATTATAATAATAAAGTTAAACCGACTTCAAGAAACACTGTGAGAAGTCGGTGCCAACATTGTTTAATGTGCCTGAAGTACTATGATGTAATTAATTTATATATGGTTTCTCGGGCTATGCACCGACTTCTACCAGAACAGCTGTAATACCAGTTACTTTTGTTCAGTGCCTCTTCTTTGTTCTCTTAGTCCTTAATCGGTTTAACTCGTTAACATTTTATTTATTGGCTATAAAGGTTAGCCCATGTCCTTTCTTAAACTCTAATCAAATTTCATCAACATCGGTTCAGTTCAGCGTTTAAAGCGTGAAAGGCAACGGACAGATAGACAGGGTTCCTTTTACATTTATAATGTTAGCACAGTCTAACAACTTTCATACAGAGTTTCAGACTCGCTATGTTATGATATTAGTATGAATTACGCAGGATGTTAAGGGTCGACCGCCTCTGTGGCTTAGCGGTACTGAACGCGGCTGCTACGCAGGATGTGCGTGTTCCCGCTCAGTGCAAATATTTGTATGCATGAATATGGATATTTGCATTGGTCTGGTCGTGCCTCGGAAATCACGTTAAGCCGTCGGTCTCAGTTGCCATACGAACAGCTATTGTATGGCAGTCGTTACGGGTAGTTGAAGCCCTCAAAAGTCCAACAACTGGTCCAGATGCAATGCTTCGATATCGCCTGTGTGGGTTGTGGAGGTCAGATGGTAGTCGACTCACGGGAAATTTCAAAGGTTCAGCCAAATTCGCAGTTAGACTGGTAAAAGCGGATCCTCGCCTTGAAGGTAAAAAGCTTCGGATGCGACTGCGATTAATGCTTGCTAGGATGAAGAAGAAGACTCAGGATATTAAATGAAATTGTGAAAATTCGAAACATTTTTTAAGAATCGAAATGATAGCTCTTATATATTCTATTGTGCACGAAACTATATCTTGTTCAAAACTGCGTGATCGCCATCTAGTTGTATTGATGTAATTGATGTAATTGATGTATTGATGTAACTAAATTATAGAATTAAAAAATGTATTTTCTTATATACCTCTGTTGTGAACGAAACCATACCTTGTTTAAAAATGCGTGATCGCCATCTAGTCGTATTTTTGTAACTAAATAATAAAATCTCAAATTTTAATTTATTGATTAAATACGAATCTGTATACACAATTGTGTATGTAAAAATAAAGTCTATTTATTTACATAGTTGCTTATATATGATAAGCTATAAAAATTATACCACAAAAATAATCTCACGTAAAAAAGCAACATTATTGCTCACATCTCTGGTTCTACTCAACCGATTGTGATCAAACAAACGTAAGATTTTAAGTTGGAGCAAGCCCTTTCTAACAAAAAAAACCGCATCGAAATCCGTTCAGTAGTTTCTGCGTCCATCGCGAACAAACAGACAAACAGACAAACAGACAAGATTTCCAAAAAAAATATTTTCGTGTTCAGTATCGTTAATATAACATACTCCAAGTATTTTTTTTTAAATATCTCCAATGTACAGACACGACTACTTTACAATTATATAATAGTATAGATGTAAATGTGAGATGTTTGCTACCAATGAAACAACCTTTGCAGATAGATGCTAGTTTATTACTAAATCATCCTTATTGGTGCAGGCACGCACACATACACGTAAGTACAGTATGAGCATAGGTATAAGTCCTTGGACCGCACGCACACATACACGGTCGCCGCTCGGCCGCACTTACCTACTGACGCGCGGCGCGTGCGGCCAATATCAATATAGGTATGCCTACATACATATCACTCCTCTGACACTATTTAAACAATAAAAAATAAAATACAAACTAAAACAAACATTTATAATGTATAAATGTATACATTTCACTAAGTTAACTTACGTCTACAACTACGAATCGGTCTTGTAGACGGTGGCGGCTCAAGGTTAGGTTCAACAGCCACCGAAATATCTCGCTGGGTGATCTCCCTATTACCGTCATCGTTACTATCCACTTCGCCTTGAGCCTCCGCCCTCTCTTCCTCTATTGTAGTATTGGTTCCCTCAACAACATTCTCGGATGCGAGCGCGGGTGGCAAAGCACGTGGTGTGACGTCATCGTCCGCGCGTATGCTACTCGCCATCTCGCTAACCCCTGTGTACTTTCTAATTTGATCAATATGTCTTTTACAATTTGTCATATAATCTGTTACAATTATTTCGTACATTCGATTACCGATACGCTTTTTAATTTTACCTAACGTCCAAATTTCTTTTCTTGCAACAAACCATTTTACCCAGACACTGTCACCCACGTTGAACTTCCCAATGCCTGTAGCAGAACTAGCTAAACAATCATTAATAGTATTATCATTGCATAACAAATCCAGTCTCGTAGTTAAATTTCTACCAAACATTATCTTCGCGGGACATTCGCCCGTAGTACAGTGTGGAGTCGTGCGATAATGAAATAAAAATCCCATTAATTTCTCATTCATATTTCGTTGACAGTTTTCACTAAAAATACATTTAAGCATTTTCTTACAGGTTTTAACAGAATTTTCAGCCTGTCCATTGCTACAGGGATGATAAATAGGGGATGTTAAATATCGAATTCCATTATTTTCGCAAAAAGATTTAAATTCTGTAGATTTAATTTTTACGTCATTGTCAGATACAATAACCCTAGGTATTCCAAATCTAGAAAACAATTCTTTCAACTTTGCAATAAGTGCCCGACTAGAAGTGCCACAACTCATATGCAAACACTCCAACCATTTGCTGTAAGAATCTATTACGATTAAATACACGTGTTGATATATCGTCATATAATCGATGTGCAGCCGCTGCCAGGGAGCCGAGTCGCGCGGCCAGGGCGCGGGCGGCGCGCGGGGCGGCGCGGGCCGGGTGCCGGCGCACACGCCGCACGCGCCCACCCACTCCTCTATATCCTTATCTATAGATGGCCACCAAAACCTACTGCGGGCAGCACTTTTTGATTTAACCACGCCAAAATGCCCGAAATGCAACTCCTTTAATAAATCATTTTGGTACACTTGTGGTATCACCACTCTGTGACCGCGGAATAAACATCCGTTTTCGAGTTCAAGGTCCATTTTACAATTAAAATAAGGTACAATTAATTTACAGTTAATTTTACGTGGCCAACCATTTTGCACATATTTAATTACTGTCTGTAAAATAGCATCCTCACTAGTTTCTTTTCTTATATCGCTAAAAGTTAGGGGTGCAACATTTGCATCCAAAAAATTCAGAAAGGACATGTCCTCATTTGTTTTGAACGCGGTACAGTCAGATTCTGGTAGTGGGGCACGCGATAAATAATCTGCCGTGATATTATTTTCACTTTTTATGTACTGTACGCAGTAGTTATAAGCTGATAAAATAATCGCATATCTCTGCAATCGCGAAGCTGCCATAACTGCGATTATTTTGACATCATTAACTGAATTATTATCTATATTGTTAAATGAATTATATTATTATTTCTGATATGACATGCTCATGAATAATGTTTGAAATGGTAATTGTATCTTCTTTAAAGATTAATTGTTGTGAAAATTATTATATAGTTTTTGAATACCTAGTTAAGAATGATTTTATTGAAGTTTTAATCGTTTTTGAAGCATGATTGTGTATGAAATTGTAATTATTATAATTATGTTGCTACTCTGTCGCATTGGGTCTGCCCCGTAATGACATTGTATGTATGTAATGAATAAATAAATAAATAAAAACTGAAACTCCTGTTTTTTTTACCAAAAATTGAAAGCAATGGGCGGTGATCCGTTTTAAGAATGAATGGTTCCTCACGCCCGTATAAATATTGGTGAAAATATTTAACTCCGAAAATGATGGCTGTAGCCTCCTTTTGAATCTGACTGTAGTTTCGTTCACTAGTTGATAACGACCTAGACGCGAAAGCCAGAGGTCGCTCACGGTGCGGCTGCTCGATGTCGCGCTGCGCTAACACTGCCCCGAGCCCTCCCGAACTCGCGTCCACTGTCATCAGTCATTCGGAAGATAGTTCCCCCTTCACACTATTGAATGCACGTTCATGACGATCGCCCCACTCCACTCCCTTACATAACAACTCATGCAACGGTTGTAACTTTGCAGACGCATTCGGTATAAAATTGCGATAGTAATTAATTAAACCTAAAAATCGCTTAACCTCCAATACACTAGTCGGCCGCGGTGCCTTTAAAATAGCTTCATTTTTCTTTGTACAGGTTCATAACCCATGTTTATCTATAATATAGCCCAAATAGGTAACACTCTTTTGAAAAAACGAACATTAATCCTTTTGTAGTTTTAAACCCGCATCCCTAATTCTACCAAATACCTCCTTTAACCTGCTCAAATGTAACTTATTGGATGGCGCAGTTATACATATATCATCTAACCATATGCTTATACCTTCTATTCCATTTAATAACGACTCCATCGCCCTCTGAAAAACAGCTGGCGCCATGGCCAGGCCATAAACTAGCCGAGTATACTTGTACAGTCCCGTACTTGTGCTAATTGTGGTCAGTTCTTGCGAGGCCTCATCTAAACAAAATTGATTGTAGGCATTGCTTAAATCAATTTTACTGTAATATTTACCTTTGCTTAGTTTCGCGAAAACCTCCTCTATTCTAGGCATAGGGTATTTATCTATTTCTAAATCTTTATTTAATGTTATTGAGAAATCACCCGCTATCTTAACCTTACCATTTTCTTTTAATACCGGCACTATAGGGGTTCCGTATTTTGAAAATTTAGTCGGTATAAGTATGGCTAAACGGACCAGTCTCTTTATTTCCTCTTCCACTTTCCCTTTTAATGCAAAAGGCACCGAGCGAGGCTTAAAATTTTTTGGGTTAGCGCCTTCTTTTAATATAAGTTTAACTTTAAACTTATTAAACTTTCCTAACTCAGAAGTAAATAAATCGGAGTATTCTGATATGAGTTGTTGCACTTCTGTCATACAAGGGTTAGTTACTGTTAACATATATGGACACTATTAATATTCTTTGATGTAAAATATATCCCGAATTTAGCCATAAAATCTCTGCCTAGTAATGGGGGGCCTCCGTTGGGTAAAACATATACTTTAATATTATTTGAGTTATTACCATAAGTAATTTTTGTTTCAAAATATCCCAAAGGTGATATCTTATCGCCATTATAAAGACACATTTTCAATTTACATTTCGATAGTTTACGACTGGAAAAAAGTTTATTAAAAAGTAGCTCGGAAATAACTGTAGTACCTGACCCTGAATCCATTTCCATATCTAATAATACATTATCAATGAGAACATTTAAAATTATTGGCAAGTTCTAACATACCTTAAGATAAATAGGTCACCCGTCACATTCTTCACTATCATCTTGCGCCGAATTGTTCTCTTGCGTATTTAAACAATTTGATCTTGACTCACCACCCTCCTTTCTCTTTTTACATACTTTTTTTAAATGTCCTTTTTCTCCACATACTTGACACCGATGCTCTTTATAACGACACTTTTCTGCATCGTGATTCTTGAGACCGCACACTGTGCACCTACGAGACTCCCCGGCGTTACCGCTGAAGCCGCGCGCGGCGGCAGTAGGCCCGCGCGGTTTTCCCACGTGGTATACAGGTTCCTGTTTGGTCTGCATGACCTTGTCGATTTGCGCCGCTGTGTCGGTTTCCACCCCAGCTCCTGTACGAGCCAGCCGTGCGTAAGCAGCCCGCTGGGCCACCTCCATCGCCTTTCCAAAAGTGAGTGTGGTTGCATCCTCTTCAAACAGGCGATCACGTTCGCGGCTGGCTGCGAGTCCAAGTATGAAACGGTCTCGCAGCAACATCCCCAATGCATCACCGAACTCACAGTGGACGGCCAAACCTCTTACACGCGCCGCCCATTCCTCGACACTTTCGCCAGCTGATCTCCTCGCCTCATAAAACTTCTCTCTATCCGCAAACGTACAGCGCTTCGGTGTAAAATGCGTGTCCAATTTTTCTACTAGCTCTTCGAACTCTACTTCTTCGAGTTCCTTCGGATGAAGTAAGTTCCTTGCAAGGCGGTAGCTCTCATCCGAAAAATGCGTCAGCAACAAAGCACTTTTATTTTCCGGCTTGACGCTATTTAATTTAATACCTATACTGAAGTAGCCGACCTTTAAAAATAGACCACTCTTGTGCATCATGGTCGAAAACGCTCAAATTCCCGACAATATTCGACATTTTTGATCCTCGTCGCCAGTGAGATGTTTGCTACCAATGAAACAACCTTTGCAGATAGATGCTAGTTTATTACTAAATCATCCTTATTGGTGCAGGCACGCACACATACACGTAAGTACAGTATGAGCATAGGTATAAGTCCTTGGACCGCACGCACACATACACGGTCGCCGCTCGGCCGCACTTACCTCCTGACGCGCGGCGCGTGCGGCCAATATCAATATAGTATGCCTATATCAAAATGACTATTTTTTTTTTTTTTTGTTGTTATAATGATAATAATGATAATTGAAGTAGAATCGCTTGATCTGAATCTATCCAAATAATTGGATTTCTTAATTACCTAATATTTTTAGTTTACTTAATGTGATTAATAAATCTTATTATACGTCTTATCAGACATGCTACAGTGATACCTACTTATGAATGTAATTTACTACATCTTCTTTACCTGTGACAAACAATAAATTGATTTTGATTTGAAAAAAAAAGACGGGTTGCACTCTGGGAGTGCCGGCAGAAGTGAAAACATTTTCTTTTTTTCTTTCTTCGTTATATACATAGAAAAAGATAAAAAAGAATATACTATACCATACCTATAATATAGCGCTAATCATAGAACCTATCACTTATTTTCTGCTAATTTTCTGTCAGAAGAAATTAATAAATTATGAAAAGAAAAAATAATCACAAAAAATAATAAATTACATAAAGAAAGAATAATCATAAAAAGTAATAAATTACAAAAAGAAAAAATAATCACCAAAGGTAATAAATTATAATAAGAAAAAACAATCACAAAAAATCCAGCCAGGTGGTTTGAACCCGATACTATCTGAAACTATAAGGACTTACAGTCGAAGTGCTTACCGTTTAAGCTACGACGCTATAGTCTGTACCTAATCTTGTATGACGTCAGTCGTCGGTTACGGTTCAAAAGTCAACTAATCCTGACGCTTCCTTAACATTTTACACCCATCCAACGCCGCTAAAGAAGTTTTCACTTTAATAAGTTACACAAATATTTTGTCAGAGTTGTACCAAAGACAGGCTTATCATAGAATATGTCCGCAATTGGATTCTTTTTCTAAAAGTCATTCAAGTATTGAACATCTCTGTAAACGCCAAGCTGGTGGGCAAGTCAAGAGCTGATTCTGTCACTGTCCAGCGCCACGCGTGTACCTGTCCGGCACATATACGTGGATACATTCACGTACCGAAGGGGTTGTCCACTTTAAACTATTAAAGTAAATAATAGTGCATGACGTGCACTAACTCCTGCCTAAGTCGTAATGTATCAAGACCGATTATCCCTAATACGAAGATGGACGGGTAAAGAAACGGATAGAATCTCGGCATCAGATGCGGACTTCTTCGATATCCTTCTGAAAGCGTACCCTATCCAACACCATAAGAATTATAAAATTCCGTTCATCATTACCGTTCGTTCTGATTTTGATACCGCGATAAACTAACAAAAAGCAAACCGAAAGAAATGCCAACTTCCTTTTGAAAGGAAGTTCATCAATGAATAAATTCCGATGAAATAGATAGACTGATAAGAACTTGGGGAAAGACATAGTGGAGTAGAAAAGAGAGACAACTGGGAAGGAACAAGGTAAAGGGCAGAGATGGGAGCAGAGAGTCGAATAGCGATGTAAGTTAGAAAGTCGAGTAGAGTGGCGAGTAGATGGGCAAGCTTTTGAAGTGAAAAGTTCTTTAGCGGCGTTGGATGGGTAAAAAGTATTAAATTCGCGTCAGGATCACTTGACTTTTGAACCCTAACCGACGACTAACATCATACAAAGTTAGCTACAGATTGTTATATATTTTGTTAGGTACGCTAAGAAGCTTCATAGCTTAGCGGTAAGCGCTTCGACTGTAAGTCCTTATGGTTTCAGAAAGTACCGGGTTCGAACCTGGGTTTCTGACAGTTTTTATGTTTTTTTTTTCTTTTTGTAATTTATTATTTTTTGTGATTATTTTTTCTTTTTGTAATTCATTAATTTCTTCTGTCAGAAAATTGCTGATAAGTTCTGTGATTGGCACGATAATGTAGGTATGGTACGATATGGTATGGTATGTTATTTTATCTTTTTCTCTGTATATAACGAAGAAAGAAAGAAAGAAAAAGTTTTCACTTCAGCCGGCACTCCCGCAGTGCAACCCGTCTTTTTTTTCAATATTCTTTTGATGATCTTCATTCTAGACAAATTAATGTACATTCACTCTTCGTATATTGAAATTTCAAAATACTGCAATGGAGTTTGTTGCTGCAGTAGCACCTAAGAAGCCGTGGTATACTTAGCTTTAAGCGGAATTTGACGACAAAAGATGTAATCAAATTACACAATTTTGAAAAATAAAGAATTTGATATTGAAGTCGGGAGTCAAGTAGAGACGCTATTGAAGAAGTGATAGGGAGGCAGGTGGAGAGGCGAGTAAAGAGTCCAGTACAGAGTTGAGTAGAGTCGAGTAGAGAGTAAAACAGGGATGATTAGAGGATCGAGTAGAGAGGCAAGTAGAAAGTCGAGTAAAGAGTCAAATAGAGAGGCGAGAAGAGTATGTATTAAGCTCTCAATGCTCGACTCTGTTCTAAAATTTACGACACTACGTGATAAGCGACATCCACGCGGGCGGAGCCGTGGGCTAAAGCTAGTTCAAAATAATATCACTACTATCAGTCAAATGAGTCTAAACCTCTCTTAATAGTAACTTAGTGTTGTGCATCTTAACCACAAACAAAATCCATTCTAAATGATCAGCCACGTTCGTATACAATCCTGGGGAGTTTTTCGTCCCACAATTTACATTTCCAATACTTGTGACTCCCCACAGTTCAATCCTATCACGAATCCACAGCAAGGGTCCCCCTGAATCTCCTCTGCAAGTATCTACGCCTTCCGCACCCCCTGCACAAATAACTTGTGGAGGTACTTCGTAATACTTATAAGCCACCATACAATCATCGCGTTTCCAAAGAGGGAGTGGGATAATCTTTTTGATAGAGCTGTAGTGTCCTAAACGAGGAATTTCTCCCCATCCTGAGGCTGTGAAAGTGATTTCGGATTGTAGTTCTCCCCTTGGTAGACATACTGGTCGGATGAAATCTGTGAAGAAAATATTTTAGTTAATGGCACTGATTTATTAGAAAAGCTCGGTAGTACTAAGCTTTGGCAAATGAAAAATAATTTGAAACAAATGATTTTTCATTGATTTGTAGAATTTTACAATTATGATAGCTAATTAGGTTTGTTTACTTGCAAAAGTTCTTATATTTTGTATAACAAGTTCTGCTAGCTTACCCGTATAAGGTGCTGGTTCACTAAGCCTCAAAACAGCAATATCATGTGCATGACCGTCGTAATCTGGATGAGCGTTCATCTCAACGACATCCAGAAGTACTACCGATGGAGAACAGATGTTATCTACACAATCGACTGTTTCAGTCAAATCATATTCTCCTAAACGTGCTACTACCCTGTAAAGACGAAATGTAAGAGATTATAAATTTTTAATTAGTGTCGTACCAGAAATCTGATATTGGAAACTAAAGCAAGAAGAAATCAAATTTAATTATTTACTTCAAGGTAAAACACTAAACATTTGTTTTGAAATTTCAATTTACTTAAAAAAAAAGAGTAAAAGAATATCAATTCAATAAAAATCCAGAATTAGGTTTGGGCTTATACCGATAGTAATTAACAGGAAGTATTCAGTTTAGGTACTATTCATAACCACAAGTCGTGTGCCATTATTACCGGAATTCCCTATTTAAACATTATAGATGAGTATAGTTAGTTTGCTTTAACGTTTGGATGATTATTTTAATTAGGAAACAGTGCAAGTTTTGGTATTATACTATTATTATAGTGTCCAAAAATATACTGCAGTTATAACACTGATTATAGATTTGAACGTTTGCCTTCAGTTTTATTCCAATCATTTTAGTTCCAAATTATTACAACCAAGAAATTTACCCGTCACCACATAAGTGATGGGCTTTGACTGAATTGCAGATAATCAGATTAGACTCATCTTATCTGCTTCTAAGGGGTACAATATGTGAAAAATATCTTCCTGATTTCATATTTTCGCTTCTGCATATTTTCGCATTTAAAATTAACCATACAGTTTTTAACCTCGTTGGTAAAAATAAAGTACCTGGTAGAGTTGTCTTTCCTAATACAGTGGGCTGCAGTGATCACGTGAATACTGTCAATCAAAGTGGCCGTGCAGCGGAGCTCAGTAAGGTAGTCTCCTCTCCAATATTCTAAGAACACCAACCATGGACTATGATGGATAAGATTGGTGCTGGTTTCCACTCCACAAGTTTGTTCTGTTAACAAATGTATTATTGTTATTAAGCAATATAATAAAACTAGCTGTTGCCCGCGGCTCCGCCCGCGTGGATGTCGGTTATCGCTTAGTGTTGATCCGACTTTATTGAGCATTAAATTCGCCTCTCTAATCAACTTTGTCCTCAACTATGTACTCACCTCTGTTCTCGACTTTCTACTCTCCTCTATATTCAACTCTCTACTCGACTTTCTACTCGCCTCTATACTTGAATTTATACTCGACTCTCTACGGACTTCTCTGTTCCCCTCTCTACTCGACTTTGTACTCTTCTCTATACTCGCCTTTCCATTGGCCTCTCTTCTTGCCCATCCCTTTACTGCATTCTATTTGATTCTATACTCGCCTCTTCACTGGCTCTCTAGTCACATATCTACTCGCCCCTGTAGTCGACTCTACTCGCCTTACACGCCTGTCCACTCGTCCCTATAACAATCTCTCCACTTCCACTCGCTTCTATATTTGGTTCGCTACTCGACTATGTCCGTTCCGAAGCTCTAATTCACCTTTGTACCAAATTTCATTATGGGCATCTTAAAAGAAATTCTTACTATTTATGCCATATTCAATGGCACAAAAAAGGGGTTTCTGTGTCATTGAAAAATGAGAAATTTTAATCCCATAGCTCTATTTCCCTTCCCCCCTCCCCCTTCTATCCCTTTTTGCGATAAAAGGTAGCCTATGTCCGTTCCCAAGCTCTAAACTATCTCTGTACCAAATTTCATCAGGAAATCTTCTAAAACGATAAACTTTTATCCCAAAGCCCTGGTCCCACCCCTTCTTGCCCCTATTTCGCGTTAAAAGATAGCCTATGTCCGTTCCCAAGCTCTAATCTACCTCTGTACCAAATTTCATTAAGATATCTTCAAAAAAGACAAACTTTCATCCCATAGCCATATCCCCCCCCCCCCCCTCTTTCTTCCCCTTTTGCGATAAAAGGTAGCCTATGTCCGTTCCCAAGCTCTAAACTATCCCTGTGCCAAATTTCATTAAGAAATCTTCAAAATTACAAACTTTCATACCAAGGCCCTAGTCCGCCCCTCCCCTTCTACCCCCCTTTTCGCGATCAAAGGTAGCCTATGTCCGTTCCCAAGCTCTAATCTACCTGTGTACCAAATTTCATTAAGATATCTTCAGAAATGACAAACTTTCATAAAAACTTTCATCGCGTATTTCCCCCCCTTAAACCCCCTTTCTCGTGATAAAGGGTAATCTATGTCCGTTCTCAAGCTCTAATATACCACTGTACCAAATTTCATCAAGATCGGTTCAGTGGTTTAGGCGTGAAAGCGTAACATACAGACAGACAGACAGAGTTACTTTCGCATTTATAATATTTGTATGGATTATTTATAAGCAAGAGTTAAATAATATTCTTTAACATAATATCAAAGAAATAATTTGTCTGATTGTTACGAATCAAGTTTTACCCGCTACGAATTTAAAGTTAACAATTATAAACTATAACTTACCCGCTTTGAAACTGAAAGTTAAACCACCAACGAAACAACAGAATAGAAATACTGGCCCAAACATAGATAAAGCTTCGTTAAATAACTTAACGACTATACGATCGCTTCCCATGCACTATACTACAGCTAATACTCAACACAACTTAGAAATGAGTCGATTGAAGAGTTGCTTGATCTTTTATAGATGTCACTAACGTTGCACACCGACATATTCGACTTGTATAGAACACACAGACATAATCAAAAGGAAAATGTACCTAATACGGTTATTTTGTCCTTTTCAACTGACGAGATTCACGCAGCCAGTCATCGCTGTATTTCTTTTCTTTTCATCATTGAAATCAGCCCTTCCTTCACCAAAAAAGAAAGTAGGTTGGCCTCATGCACTTAGGGTTTCGTACAAACTGGACCGAGGGATAAACTTAACAGTACTCTTGAATGGGTTTCCCACTGGCGACCGAAATTAATTTGGATAACTGTTGGACACATATCGATTAAGGCCGTGATATGACAGATGTAGGGAAGTAAGGTTAGTACAGGTCCTTAGTTACCTATTTCACGTAAAGTTATTTACCCCACGCCTTGCACTGGCTCACATACGCAAGTATATGCCAGGCCATGGGAATGTACAGTGACGCCCAGATACACACGTGTTACGTAACTATGAATATCAGTTACTTATTTAAGATAGGATGCCCAAATTTTTACTGATGTAAGAAAGTTCATGTAAAAACCAGTGTCGTTCACAATCTATACACCGAATACATATAGAACATTTATGTTCAAACAATGTAAGACATAAATATTGGTCGAAGACGCGATATTCGGAACGTGCTGGAACAATACAATTGTGTCTCACTCCTCATATCGAAGAAGTTCTAAATCATAGATGTCACCGGGTGCAAACGAAGCCTACATTTCGGAGACCGGAGGCCGCTTCCTTCTTTCCCTCATGTTAGTTTGACATACAGTACAGTCTTTTCTACCAAACTATTCAAAATTATCTTAATAACTACTAATGATGTTAATTAAGACCAAACTGTTTAATTAATTTAAAATTGTATTATCGTCCGAACCAAATGTGTGTATCTAAGAGAAAAATCAGTGCACAGAAAGGTGGAAATACCAACGTTTTGAGATCGTTATGAGTACTTTGCTAGTCAACATCTATCTAAGAGTGATTGTACGTCAGTAAAGGTACAACCTATGAAAAAGTGCCAGGTCTGCCGCTATAATAATAGGCTCACTCTGTCTTTCGTTAGGAGACAAACTGGCGTGAGTACAGTGTGTAAGATTATAACGTATACTTATTAACATCTTACTTAGTAGGAAATATTATAGTTGACAATTGTTGTTTTTCTATCGCTCTAAGGTGGTTATTGGCACTACTCATCAAAACGTTAACTTGGAGTACTTTGTTATTGTGACGTATACTTTCCTTGCAAATAACAAAAACAACTGTTGCAATACAGAATATTGACGTCACAAGCTCCTCCTCCTCCTTCACACCTCTTCTATCTTAATTCAGTTTGACTATTCGCCACACTATTAATTTGGTTAACTTTGATAAGGAGAACGATCTGAAATTTTACCTTCACAAATCTTTTACAAACCCAAATAAATTATTGCACAATATTGTATTTCAAACTGTTTGTTTTCTAACTGTCACCGGACAAAATTTATTGAGCAATAAAACTATTTTCTAAGAACGAAGTTTATCTGTGGTTAAACGTATTCAACAGCTACTTTCCACTCGAGTAAGGGAGTCAGACGATAGTAGCTGCTGTAAAATCATTGTTCATGTTCAATGCTATATATGAATCTATTTGAGGCTTTGTTGAATCAGAGTCGATTCAATTTACAGAATGGGAATCTAAGATTATCCCCCTATTATTTATCAGGACTCTGAATGTTAGCCATGAAAATTTCCCATCCAAATTTTACATAGATACGGATGAATTAACGAATGAAATATTCTTATCTTGCCCTATACACTAGTACCTACATCGTGAACATTTTAATGTAATTCCTGGCAGCTTATCTGCACCCACTTAAAATTATCCTTGTCTAAATTTAGAAACACTAAATCCATTAAATTAAATTATTATACCACGTTAATTATTCAGAAGTTAGAGGAACCGAGCTGTGACGCATTTTGGGAGAGGCCAAGTTTAGCAGTGGACTATAATAATCATCTACACTAAACTAATTGATCAAATTTTATAAAGTGGTAAACAATACTGTTTGGGGAAGTTCACCTATGTCGCATAGGATGCAAGTAAATCTCAGTAAGGGCCTTGAGCTAGCCCTTTTACTATATTAACTAAACTAAAATTTGATCCACATCCACACATAAAATAAATTGTTGCTAAGAATAAATTATTTTTATCAATTACAGCCTACGATATGATAAAGTCATTGGTTTTCCTGAATCTCTGACGTCATTCATTACCTAGGGACTAACTTTTCTGCTGTACGTTGTATTGGAAACGTTTGTCGTACCTTATTGAATACGGACAACTGCCCTTCTACATAATTCTAGTCTCAAATATATAAGATGGAAAAATTAAAAAAAAAGGTCACAATATCTGACATGATTATTGTACTCGCTCATCAATACTGATTTGTTTGTTTGTTAATCAACAAACATTAAAAGTACTGAACTGATTTCAAAAAAAAATCTTTCACCTTTTGAATGCTTCATTATACCTGATGGAGATATTACGCAGATCAAACCGCGGGGCGATGTTAGTAAGTCGTATGTTTGATCATCCTGGTGCATTAATGTGTCATGACGACGTCATTATATATATTGTGCATAATGTTTTTTATCACACCGGTAAAGAACAACACGTTATAGTATAAACAAGTTTTTACTATGAACTCAAAAAACTGTCTAGTTCTGCGTCATTAAGTATGTCACTATAGGGACATATTTCTAGTGGTTATTCATATGAAGGGTAATTCCGCTTGTTTTGGAGCATATGAATCGGTGTCCTGGAACAAAGGCCACAATTTTAAAACACCATAATAGACTACATGTATTCCATTTTGGTCTCACTCTAATGACTCAAGTTATTATTCATCAGGGAAATTTATTTTTGCAGTTTGATTCGTCTTTGCCACGAGAAATTTGGACCAGCGTAAGCGGTGATCCGTAGAAAGTATTCTTCGTGTGTCACTATTTTAATATTTATAAGTTTTGATATGCTTTACTAAAGATTTTAATGCATCCACCCTTCAACTTGCCTCCTCGATTGTATGAGGATAAGTTATTATCTTACTCCGCACTCATATACAGAAGCAAGAAGAAAATGAAAAATTAACATAAGTAACTCATGAAAATGCTGCACTTAGCAGTAACGTGTGTCATTTACTGTCTTGGTTTCAAGACAGTTGCATTAAGTTTTATCAAAAGGAGTAGTAGTAGTAGTAGCTATTCTAAATGCACAGACGTGGCTACCACACAAACTGTGAGATCAGATACAGTACACGTAAAAAAAATAGATTTCAGACCAAATGGAAATTTTGGAAATCGCTAGAGTAAAGATTGTTCATGCTATCCTCCTCTCTCTCTCTCTCTCTCTCTCTCTCTCTCTCTCTTCTATACTATTATATAATTGTAAAGTAGTCGTGTCTGTACATTGGAGATATTTGAAAAAAAAAATACTTGGAGTATGTTATATTAGCATCGCACCAAAGCCGAAATAGGGGTGGCTTATACTACTACACTGGGACAAACGTTAACGGTTAAAACGATGTTCAAAAACTCGACTAGCCGCAGCAAATACAATGCACCACGTACCTTGGACTGCTCCAGCCTCGTTGAGCCTCCACCTTCGTAGTCACTTATATCCTTTTATTTGCAGTATGTATACAGGCAACAGTTTATGCGCGCCGGTTGGGGGTGGTTTTTACACATCCGATTACGATAAGCTTCTGCCCCAATTGTTACGAGTACATTGTGCATGACAGCCGCTGTCAGACTGCGTTTTGCTACTGCCCTTGCAAGCATTGAACATCGATGACAACAAGATGCGTTTGGTCTTCACGATAACGAAACATCCCGCCCACCAAAATGCCTATGGTATTTTCTGGTCCAACAATAAAATATAACAAATTGGAGGCCCGGATAGATGCATGCAATAAAATTATTTAAGATACGATACATTAATGATATGATAAAACAAGATACGATACATTATTTATAAGATAAGATACGATGCATAATTATTAATGAGATTTATTATGATTTGATAAATTGGAATACGATTTAAGCTAATCCTCTATAGGAAGAGGGCATAACTTAACCAACGGTCGTTTAACAATGTGATTATTTGCCGTTTTTACTACTGCAATCCTAGCTATCCCGTCAGCTCCGAGTATGAGCTCCACAACTCTGGCAAGCGGCCATTGTAGCGGAGCGCGATTGTCGTCTTTGATAATTACCATCGAACCTATTTGTAACGGTTTAGAATTCTTAGTCCATTTGGCGCGTTGAGTTAAGGAATTCAGATATTCGTGTTTCCATCTGGACCAAAAATTCTGATGAAACGCTTGTAACAGCTGCCACCGACCAAGCCGATGTAGATTAATATTTGATAGCTCTTGGTCGGGGACCGCAGTCAGAGGCTCCAAGGTTAGGAAATGTCCTGGCGTAAGAACTGATAGATCATTAGGATCGGAACTGATGGGGCAAAGTGGTCTCGAATTAAGAACGGCTTCGATCTGTACGAAGAGGGTCGTTAGCTCCTCAAAAGTTAGAACCTGATCTCCCACAACGCGAAGTAACGTCGATTTAGCTGCACGAATTTGAATTTCCCATACGCCACCGAAATGCGGAGCTGATGGAGAATTGAACTTAAATTCAATTTTTTCTGCGGTAGACGCATGGTGCATCAGAGACGATAGCTGGTTCTTCGCGCCGACAAAGTTTGTCCCGCAATCACAACGTATTACGTTACATCGCCCGCGACGTGCTACGAAGCGCCGGAGCGCAGCGATAAAACCGTCTGTCGAGAGACTCGAAACCACCTCGAGGTGGACCGCCTTAGTCGCAAGACAAACGAATAAGCAAAGATATGCTTTGTCGATCTTAGCGCCTCGATGTGGCCCAAGCTTGATGCGAAATGGTCCTCCAAAATCAACGCCAACCACCGAAAACGGCTTAACTTGATTAACACGGCACGCCGGGAGATCGCTCATAAACGGCTGCAACGGTTGTGGATTTGTACGATAACATTGCATGCACCTAGATATGTGACGTCTAATCGCGCGTTTAGCAGATATGATCCAAAATTGCTGTAAAAGCAGAAAATGTGTTGTGTTTATGCCTGGATGCAAGTAACTACGATGAATAAAGTCAATGATCAAGGATGTAAGCGGGTGATCAGATGGCAAGAAAGCTGGATGTCTTTGTTCGTATTCTAAGCCTGATCGAGAAATTCGACCGCCCACCCTGAGAACACCCTGACCATCGATAAACGGGTTAAGTTTACGAAATGGTTTTGTTAAAGATTTTTGTGCCTTCAGGTTACTTAATTCGTTTGAAAAGGCACTACTCTGAACGTGTTTAACAATCTGCATTAATGCATTGTGTCGTTCAATGTTATTGAGAAATACGTTACGATTTGCCTGATTCGGTTTGCGACAGTTATTTGTAAAACGATTGATATAGGTCAATACATTAACGAACTTTTGTAAAGACGAAAAACGATTCAATAAAGCATCGAGAATAGATAACTCAGGTTTTGCATTCGCAGTTGACGCTAAAACTACTGACTTACGAGTTTCACCCTGAACAATCACCTCATCTTCGTGTGATATGTTGCCTGTATCCATTGGCCATGATTCATGACATTCTAATAGCCAAGTTGGCCCCGCCCACCATAGTGAATTGTGAAGAATTTCACCGGGAGATTGGCCGCGAGAACAAATGTCTGCAGAATTGTCACCGGAAGCAACTTTAAACCACCGATCGGTAGGAGTTATGTCTTGTATGTGACTCACACGATTTGCAACAAATGTGGTCCAACGAGAGGAGTGTGAGCGTAACCACGAAAGAACAACGGTGGAGTCTGACCATAGGTAGACAGCATCGATTTGAATACGAGAGAGGTAAGTGTCACGGACGAATTTGTGTAAGTCTGCAAGAAGAACAGCAGCGCAAAGTTCGAGCCTGGGCAATGAGATACGTTTGAGTGGCACTACACGAGCTTTAGAACACACCAGATGCACGTGAATGTTACCCAGTACATCAGTGACGCGTAGGTATATTATTGCCCCATAGGCAAGTTCTGAACTATCGCAGAACCCGATTAGCTCGTACGATTGAGCGTTTGTGCAGGTAAGCTGCCGAGGTACTCTGAGTTGGGTCAATAACGAGAGTTGATTTCGATAAGTGTTCCATGTACGGATGACCTCGCCGGGAGGAGTCTGATCCCAGCCAACACCGAGGATCCAAAGCTTTTGGATCAAGCACTTAGCTTGAATTGTGATGGGGGATAAAAATCCTAACGGGTCGTAGATTCTGGCGACTTCACTCAGAATAGATCGTTTAGTACATGGCTTATACGAGGGTTTTATTTCGAATATGAACGCATCCGAGGATGAATCCCACCTGAGACCTAAAACCTTTAGAGTTTGTGTCTCAGTGTTGTCGAACGATACAGAACCTGTCAGACAATGTTCACTGGAAAGGTCGGACAATAAGGTAGGATTGTTACTGGCCCATTTTCTGAGTTCGAAACGTCCACGGTTGAAAAGTGCGATGGTTTGCGATTTAGCTTCCTGAGCGACTTCTAGAGATGGAAAACCTGTAGTGACGTCATCAATATAAACATCCGACAAAATTATTTGTTTCGCGAGAGGGAATGAATCTCCTTCATCTTCAGCTAGCTGTCGCAATGTACGGCAAGCGAGATATGGAGACGAAGCCAATCCGTAAGTGACAGTATTAAGACGGTATTCTTGAAGTGGCTCGCTAGGCGAGGATCGCCAAAAAATACGTTGGAAATCACGGTGGTCAGGCGATATGAGAATTTGACGGTACATCTGACGGGCGTCAGCCATGAAAACGATGTTGTGTTCTCGGAAGCGCAAAAGAATGTCCAAAATATTAGGTTGTAATTTCGGACCAATAAGCTGTGCATCATTAAGCGATTTTGAATGGAAATCCTTTGCAGAACCATCAAACACCACCCGAAGGCGGGTTGAAATAGCTTCAGGACGAACAACGCAGTGATGAGGTATATAATATTTTCCATTACCCATCTCGTCGACAGGAACTAATGACATGTGACTGCTTTCGATGTAGTCAGACATGAAATCTACGTATTGTGATTGTAAGTTATGGTCACGCGACAGTCGCCGTTCGGTAGCGTGGAACCTTCGCAATGCGATATCGCGAGAGCCCTCGAAAGTAGGTTCAGAATCGTATTTAAAAGGGATGCGAACTACGTATCTTCCAGATGAATCGCGAGAATGATCACTGATATATTTCTGTTCGCATAACGATTCTTCTGGAGTCAACTTTGAGGAATTCGGTAAGGAATCCAATTCCCATAAACGTTGAACTAATGAATTTAATTCATTATCGATATCGTGCAATGTATGAAGAAGAGTGGTTGATGATAGGCAAGTTTTACCTAAGAGAAGCCAACCAAAGATAGAATTGAATGCGGTAGGTTGGTTGACACCTCCTTTAATATGTTGATTGAGAACAGAGTCAGCGAACACATCTGCAGCGAATAGCAAATCGATAGGTCCCGGAATATCGAACCCAGGATCGGCTAAAGGTAAAGATTCAATATGTGACCATCCTGATGAGTTTAATTGTGCGACAGGTTGATCGCCACATATTCGAGGGAGAACATGCATGTCCAATTTGAATAAAACTCGATTATTTGTACCGACGAAGCAAGTGACGTCACCAGTTAT
The DNA here is from genome assembly GCA_949126895.1 of Eilema caniola. Lineage (NCBI taxonomy): Eukaryota > Metazoa > Arthropoda > Insecta > Lepidoptera > Erebidae > Eilema > Eilema caniola. The sequence goes on along the minus strand of OX421460.1, from coordinate 3,460,015 downwards.
AGGGGCTGCCGCTTCTCCCAGTCCACTAACGTTCGAGTTTGTCTTAGCTATTTTTAAGTTTAATCGCTTCACTGCAGATTCAGTGATAAAATTACTTTGACTTCCAGTGTCAAATAAAGCGCGGAACGATTGTAAATTGCCTGATGCATCCTTAACCTGTACTATAGCTGTTGCCAACAAAACAGTAATGTTTGATTGAGACCTTGAAACCAAAGACGATCCGATGTGATTTGATTCGATGTTAGATTTATCGCGATGGAGTAAGGTATGATGTTTACGTTTGCAGGAGCGACACGAAAACATCGATTGACAATCTTTTAATTGATGGGAAGATTTAAGGCAATTGTAACACCAGTTTTTCTCATTCGCTACGATTATGCGTTCATCAAGAGATTTTTTAAGAAAATCCTGACACTTTGATATTGAATGTAGCCCATTACAATAAGAGCATTTTCCAGAATATGAAGCGGTTCCATTACCATTTACATTTTGTTGTTGATCAGTCGCGACAACAAGTGTACTTGAAGTGTTGACTCGCTTAGGTTGCGACTGCGCAGTAGTGTATTTCAACGTGGGCGCAGACGCAGGCTTGTTCGCTTTAAATGATTCAGAAAAATGTGTATCACGCAATAAGGCTTCGCATTTTGATCGTAGGAAAGACTTTAGTTGTTCGTAAGACGGCAGTTCAATATCTGAGTATTTTTCTTCAAACCCACGGCGTAGGTCCTTGTCTAGTTTCGATAAAATGTGATAAACCAAAACAAAGTCCCAATGCGCAATCGGTAAATTGATAGTTTTTAAAATACTTAAGTTTTCCTCAAAAAGATCGAGTGATTTTTGAAATTCGCGCGCGTTACTACTTTTAAAATCAATGCTTAAAATGTCCCTCCAGCACGCAAACGCTAGGGTGCGCTTACTCTTATAACGAGAAACTAGAGATTGATAAGCATCGTGATAATGTTCATGAGTCATAGGGTACGCTTTAATCACCGATAACGCATCACCGCTGAGCGAAGATACCAAATAATGAAACTTCTCCGTATCGGTAAGAGAGGTTGAGTTATGAATTAACGCGTTAAAAGTGTCGTAATACTCAGGCCACTGCTTTATATTGCCATGAAAGCTCGGTAGAATTATTTTTGGCAGACGAATATTCGATGAACCACTGTGCGTTTCATACGATTCGCCCTTTGTTAACCTTCGATGAACTGACAAAATTTTAAAATAAATTTCATCAAAACGTTCTTGAATTTCATTATTATCCTTGTCCGAGTCGTCGTTTATAAGTTCCAAAATCGTAAAATGTGCGTTTTCAAAATTAGAAACGATTTGTTTAATTTCCTGATAATAAGATAAAAACATTTCGCGCTGAGTTGAATCATCCGTAGACAAAACGCCGATCTCCAAAGCCTTCGCTAGCCGTTTATAAGCGATAGTCCGTTTTCTCCGCAAAGACGGCAAATCTTGAACCGTATATTCGTTATCAATAGATTTTGATTTCGACTTCTTTAAAGTAGGCTTAGCACGAGCGGCAGGTTTAGTAAGAAGCGACATTTTTCTAATAGTTTGTTAGCTACAAGAGGTTACAAGTCTCTATAAATATAAGCCGCTCAAATAGCCAAGTCGAATCCACAAGTAAGATACGAATAATTTAAATTAATGAAATTCGATCTTAAGCACGTATAAATAAAATGCACTTATCTACTGTGAACGAACCTACAAGAGTTACGACCGTTTATTACAATGAGTGTACAACCCGCCACACAGCTCACGCAAACTAATGCTTGAACGTTGTATAATCTGAGCGTAAGCCTGTGCGGCAGACTGTACACGGCAACTAGATTCTGTTCGAATGTACGATTACTAAAATGTACCCTCACTTAGTGAGAAATAAATTAGATGACGAAAATTGTACGATTATGTTGTTAAAAGTTATTATTTGTTGTGATTTGTTAGGTAATTGGATACGAGAAATGATTAGATATGTAATTAGCGATTAGGATGTATAAATTATTGTAAGCCGGTAAAATTATGCACCGATAATATTGTGGTTGATTGCATTAAATTCGATCTTACAATAACTTTCGATATGTTTTGTTGTGTTATATATAGCAAATTGCTAAAAGCCGATAGAATTAAGCACCGATATAGTTAGTGATTGATTACTTAATTAGATCTTTCCACAATTTTTTTTTTACAAACTTGATTTTATGTGTGATGAGTTGATGGCGCAATAACTAGATTTTACCAGAATACCATACGCATTTAAGGACGATATAGGTAGAAATTCCCGGGTTTCGGCACCATTAAGATGTAGCATCGCACCAAAGCCGAAATAGGGGTGGCTTATACTACTACACTGGGACAAACGTTAACGGTTAAAACGATGTTCAAAAACTCGACTAGCCGCAGCAAATACAATGCACCACGTACCTTGGACTGCTCCAGCCTCGTTGAGCCTCCACCTTCGTAGTCACTTATATCCTTTTATTTGCAGTATGTATACAGGCAACAGTTTATGCGCGCCGGTTGGGGGTGGTTTTTACACATCCGATTACGATAAGCTTCTGCCCCAATTGTTACGAGTACATTGTGCATGACAGCCGCTGTCAGACTGCGTTTTGCTACTGCCCTTGCAAGCATTGAACATCGATGACAACAAGATGCGTTTGGTCTTCACGATAACGAAACAACGATGCTGAACACGAAAATATATTTTTTGTAATTCTTGTCTGTTTGTCTGTTTGTTCGCGATAGACGCAAAAACTACTGAACGGATTTCGATGCGGTTCTTTTTGTTAGAAAGGGCTTGCTCAGACTTAAAATCTTACGTTTGTTTGATCACAATCGGTTGAGTAGAACCAGGGATGTGAGTAATAATGTCGCTTTTTTGCTTGAGATTATTTTTATGGTAGATTTTTTATAGCTTATCATTTCTAAGCAACTATGTAAATAAATAGACTTTATTTTTACATACACAATTGTGTATATAGATTTTGTTCATCTTAACTGCAGCTTTAATTATGGTTTCTGAAACTTTTGTAATTTTAACTTCTGCAAATCTTCAAATAGGTGGCTTATGTAACACATTAAATTCCCTATTAACATTTGTAATTGTTTCCTTAACCGCAATGACGTAGATCTAATCTATTACTATTATATAATTGTAAAGTAGTCGCGTCTGTACATTGGAGATATTAAAAAAAAATACTTGGAGTATGTTATATTAACGATACTGAACACGAAAATATATTTTTTGGAATTCTTGTCTGTTTGTCTGTTTGTTCGCGATGGACGCAAAAACTACTGAACGGATTTCGATGCAGTTTTTTTTGTTGGAAAGGGCTTGCTCAGACTTAAAATCTTCCGTTTGTTTGATCGCAATCGGTTGAGTGGAACCAGAGATGTGAGCAATAATGTCGCTTTTGCTTGAGATTATTTTTATGGTAGATTTTTCATAGCTTTTCATATCTAAGCAACTATGTGAATAAATAAACTTTATTTTTACATACAAAATTGTGTATATAAATTCGTATTTAATCAATAAATTAAAATTTGTAATTCTATAATTTAGTTACTGAAATACAACTAGATGGCGCAGTTTTAAAGTGTCATTTCGATTAGTACATTTTCTTATTATTATATCTCCTGTTATTCATTTATAATTGCATTAAATTTAATATTCTGGGTCTTCTTCTTCACCAGCCGCGTGGTCCCCGGCAGAGTAGAATTTGGGCCACCCCATCTCTTCCCACGCGGTGTCGTACAAGGCGACTAAGGGATATAGGGCTGATTCACATCAGACAGATATGTACAGCCCAGATTCAGCCTCAAATTCATGACTCGAGTCAACAATAGTGCCCGGAATATAACAATAGGTTCACTCCCTATTACCAGGAACCAGGTACGCTTTTACCAGTCTAACTGTGGATTTAGCTGAATCTCCACAACCCAAAGGCGATATAGAAGCCTTGCAATTAGACCAGTTGATGGATTTTGAGGGCTTCAACTACCCGTACCGACTGCCATAGCTGTTCGTTTAGCAACTGAGACCGACGGCTTAACGTGCATTCCGAGGCACGACCAGATATTGGCACTGAGCGGGAATCGAACACACGCTTCCTGCGTAACAGCCGCGTTCAGTACCGCTACGCCACAGATCCTTAACATCCTGGGTAATTCATACTAATATCATAACATAACGAGTCTGTAACTCTGTATGAAAGTTCGTTAGACTGTGCTAACAGTATAAATGTGTAAGGAACCCTGTCTATCTGTCTGTTACCTTTCACGCCTAAAACGCTGAACTGAACCGATCTTGATGGAATTTTATGCAGAATTGATTAGAGTTTAAGAACGGACATGGACTAACTTTTATAGCCAATAAAAAAAAAAATATCGAGTTAAACCGACAAAGGGAACAAAAAAGTAGCACTGAAAAAAAAGTTTCTGATATTACAGATGTTCTGTTAGAAGTCGGTGCATAGCCCGATAAACCATATATAAATTGATTACATCATAGTACTTCAGGCACATTTACCAAAGTTGGCACCGACTTCTAAGAGTGTTTCTTGAAGTCGGTTTATAGTGAGTTGTAAGTATGTATCTAACGGATCCATCGTTGATCATTTGCTTAGTTTGTTATTTGTTTTATCATCAGTTTAACATCATAATTTTAGAGGCAAATACTCAAATTATGTAAAAGCAACAGATACAGCATCTTTGCCTTCATTTCGAGGATTTCCATAGATTCCTAGATTCTTACTCTCTGGATCCCGCCATCTGATTCTGACGCCCTTGACCAGGACCCTTCTCTTTACAACAAAAAAAAATCATAAAAATCCGTTTCGCAAATTATGGCCATAACATATAACGGTTCATCACCTACTTAGCTCCCATAGTAGTGAAATTCTGAGAAATCCTGATACACGAATTCATATTTTGTGGTAGTAGCGAGGGGTCCATATAACTCAATACCTGCCAGCTTCCCTTTGCATAGATAGTAGAGATGTTTAAATTTGATAAACTACATCGAGGCAAGAATTATCTTCCACCGACATCCATTTTGAAAATTTTCGCTCTTTGCCACTACTGTGGCTTTACTGGGGAACATTCTCCCTACCAGAGCCACTGAGAAAACGTACTTAATGCTGATAAAAATCACTGCGTTTATGTACACAACATGTGTTGATTAATATGTACGTGCTGTTGAGTGTTATTATTAAGTTGTATTTTATGAATTTGGACATTCATTTTTTGAAAACGAAACGACATGATTGCTATCGCAATCAAAATAGGCACTATTTCCTGTTTTTTTGAACTCTTCTCTCTATTTTATTCATTTATTCATTCATTATTAGCAATCAATCAATCAATCAATTAGCCCACTGCAGTCCACTTCTGGACATAGGCCTCCCCCAATGTGCGCCATTTCGTACGATCCTCCGCCTTCCGCATCCAGTCCGTCCCAATCACATTTTCAGGTCATCGGTCCATCTGGCTAGGGGGCGTCCTACCCTTGCAATATAAGCAATATAAGCTTACAATTTGTACCAAAGCGCTTATTTGCAGTCAGTTACATAAAAATACATTACATTAAATTAATTATTAATATGATAAATTTCTTGAAATCATAAAATTGTTAAAAATACGATGAAATACGTTACATTTTAGGCATACAAATGTTATAAGTTACACAAATACTTTGTCACAGTTTTAGCAAAGACACCTGGCTTATCATAGAATATGTGCAACTGGATCCTTTAAAAAAAAAGACAATCAAGTATTGAACAGCTCTGTAAATAGGGCTACTCCATGCCAAAAAACGCCAAGCTGGTGGACAAGTCAAGAGCTGATGCTGTCGCCGTCCAGCGCCACGCGTGTACGTGTGCCACATGGATACATTCACGAACCGAAAGGTTGTCCACTTAATATTTAAAAGTAAAATAAATAATCATGCATGACGTGCGCTAACTCCCGCCTAAGTCGTAATATATCAAAACTGATCAAAGATGATCTGATATGAAGATGGACGGGTAAAGAAATGGATAGGATCTCGGCATCAGATGCGGACTTCTTCATTATGCGATCCTTCTGTGTACCCTTACACACATTTCTTTACCCGTCCATCTTCATATCATTTGATCGTTGGATAGGGATCCAACACAAATAAGAATTATAAAATTCCTATCATCATTTCCGTTCGTTCTGATTTTGATACCGTGATAAACTAACAAAAAGCATACCGATCGAATTGTAAACTTTCTTTTGAATTAAAATTCATCAAAGAATAAATCCTGATGAAATAGATAGACCGATTGGAGCATGGGGAAAGACATAGTGGAGTAGAAAAGAGAGACAACTGGGAAGGAACAACTTAAGGGGCAGAGATGGGAGCAGAGAGTCGAATAGAGATGCAAGTTAGAAAGTCGAGTAGAGTGGCGAGTAGATAGGCAATATTTTTTAAATATTATTTTGATGATCTTGATACTAGACAAATGTAAATTCATTCATATTTAGTCTTAAGAAATCACTTTTTGTATATTGATATTTCAAAATGCTGCAATTGAGGTTGTTGCTGCACTACTACGTGGTAAACTTAGTTTTAAGCGGAATTTGACAGCAAAAGATGTAATCACTTTGCACAATTTTGTGAAATAAAGAATTTGAATTTGAAGTAGGGAGTCGAGTAGAGAGGCTATTAGAGAAGTGAATGGGAAGCAGGTGGAGAGGCGAGCAGAGAGTGAAAAAGGGACAATCAGAGGATCGAGTACAAAGGCAAGTAGAAAGTCGAGTAAAGAGTCAAATAAAGAGGTGTGAAGAGTATCTATTAAGCTCTGAATGCTTGACTCTGCGCTAAAAATTACGACACAACGCGATAAGCGACTTCTACGCGGGCGAAGCCGCGGGCAACAGCTAGTTAAATGATATAAGTTTTCCTCAGTTACATCCATGCCATTTGAATTCGTATACGAATATTAATTTAATTAATATTCTGAATCTGATAACATTAAGGCAGTGAACGTGACTGCAGTGTACCTACTTGATAAGCTAGTAAAGGCATTTTTGAGTTTTATTTCCCCAAGTTATATATCAAATGAATGAGTTAGACAAAATTTTAGTTACGTATTCATTAGCTGTATTATCCATTTAATTCATTTAAATTTTATTTGTTTCAGATGTTAAAAAATGTGGTGAAGAAGCAAGTACAAATCTTGTACATCACAATCCGTGGTTGGTCTATCTTGAATTCTGGCGAAGTGATCTTACAGAAATTAGATGTGCTGCTACCCTCATTGACAGCAGGCATTTAATTACGGCGACTCATTGTATTAACCCACTTGTTACTACCGTCCTTTATAACGCCACTTATCAAGTGTTAGATCTACCCGCCTAATTTATATGTTTATTTTTGTACTACCAAAGATCATCTTACATTACCGTAATCAGAAGTAGTCCTTCTATAGTGTGGTAGTACTATATGTTACAGTGCGTGCATTATTTAGAAATTCTGACGTGTTTTAAAAGAACAGTGAATTTGCGATAGATAACCTCACGGCCCACTTGATGGAAAGTGTTTACTGGGGCCTATGAACGTGTTTAACACCAGGGGAGTCACACTCGTGCTGCCGACCCTGTAAACGTAGTGTTTTTGTGCTGTCAGTGTAGATGACATAGCAGAACAAGCTTTTGGTCATCCCACTGACAGCACATAATCCTCCAGTGAGCTCTGGCTACCCCACTCACCGCCGGGAACACAACACGGAGCGGAGGCACTTCCTCAGTCATACTGCTCAAGTGGATGGAAATACCGTCGAGTCCTACATCCATTACAAACTGTAGATTCTGATGACGACCTGCCCAGTGGGATTACCATTTTTCCACCGGAAATAACAGATGAGGATGCCGGCGATGAAGAATTTGTAACATTATAAACATAATCTTCCAGGTTTGATATTGATTTTGAGCATATTACGTATTTCGTTACAATCACTGTAATAACCACAATGTATTGCAATGTCCTTACTCCTTTTCAGGTTCCCAACTAAGAGCTTCAGCAGAGAGTGTATTATGAAGGTACATTTTCAAAAAGTGAGGAGTCCGAAAATGATTTACCTTTGCCTGTGAACTACTTGTAAAAAAAGAACCAAATTTATGTATCGTAAATGTCAGTACATTTACTTTACACCCAAAAATATGTTTTGTTTCCTATCATATCTATGTTGAGTTTTTGGATAAATAAACTATGGTAATCGTTTCATATTACATTCAACGAGCATTCGGTGTTTCATTTCATTCCAAAAATGTCTGCGATATAAATAGGCCTTAGACTGTACTTTTGCTATAATTATAATATGATTATAATATTTTGTTTTGTATTTATATCTTTTATAAGATGTAATTGTCAAAGAAAGTTACATAAAAGGAAATTTCTTAATTAGCAATAATAGTTTTTTGTAAGGCGTTCTTCAGGGATCAGCCCTAGGGTGACTTCTATGAACAACGACTAGATATAGGTGCTACTAAATTATCATAGTTTCGTTAGGCAATATTATGGTTATTATTTTATGAATAACTAGCTGTTGCCCGCGGCTTCGCCCGCGTAGACGTCGCTTATCGCGTAGTGTCGTAAATTTTAGCGCAGAGTCAAGCATTCAGAGCTTAATAGATACTCTTCACACCTCTCTATTTAACTCTTTACTCGACTTTCTACTTGCCTCTCTACTCGATCCTCTGATCATCCCTGTTTCACTCTGCTCGCCTCTCCACCTGCCTCCCGTTCACTTCTCTAATAGCCTCTCTACTCGACTCCCTACTTCAAATTCAAATTCTTTATTTCACAAAATTGTGCAAGGTGATTACATCTTTTGCTGTCAAATTCCGCTTAAAACTAAGTTTACCACGTAGTAGTGCAGCAACAAACACAATTGCAGCATTATGAAATGTCTATATACAAAAAGTGATTTCTTAAGACTAAATATGTATGAATTTACATTTGTCTAGTATCAAGATCATCAAAAGAATATTTTAAAAAAAAATGCCTATCTACTCGATACTCTACTCGACTTCCTAACTTGCATCTATTCGACTCTCTGCTCCCATCTCTGCCCCTTAAGTTGTTCCTTCCCAGTTGTCTCTTTTTTCTACTCCACTATGTCTTTCCCCAAGCTCTAATAGGTCTATCTATTTCATCAGGATTTATTCTTTGATGAATTTTAATTCAAAAGATAGTTCACAATTCGTTCGGTATGCTTTTTGTTAGTTTATCGCGGTATCAAAATCAGAACGAACGGAAATTATGAAAGGAATTTTATACTTCTTATGGAGTTAGATAGGGTACACAGAAGGATCCCATATTGAAGAAGTCCGCATCTGATGCCGAGATCCTATCCATTTCTTTACCCGTCCATCTTCATATCAGATCATCCTTGATCGGTCTTGATATATTACGACTTAGGCGGGAGTTAGCGCACGTCATGCATTATTATTTACTTTTAAATTTTAAAGTGGACAACCTTTCGGTTCGTGAATGTATCCACTTCTATGTGGTACACGTACACGCGTGGCGCTGGACGGCGACAGCATCAGCTCTTGACTTGTCCACCAGCTTGACGTTTTTTGGCATGGAGTAGCCCTACTTACAGAGCTGTTCAATACCTGAATGACTTTTTGAAAAAGGATCCAGTTACGGACATATTCTATGATAAACCAGGTGTCTTTGCTACAACTGTGATAAAGTATTTGTGTAACTTATGAGACGATATTCTTAGCAATCCATGGATTCTCCGTGCGGGTGCCGGGTCCATCGCGTTGCTGAGTTGGGAACTCGGAACAGTGCCTGGGACTTGCGACCCAAGTGTAGGTTTAGAAGGGGCCCCTTTTGTTGATGTACATCAACACTCACCTTCACTACCCAAGTTCCCCTCCCTGCCTAACCAAATTTGATACGAACCTACTAGTGCCGCTTTAGACATTCGTCCTAGTAATGAGCTTATTGTAGCTCTCGATAGGCCTAGATCTTTAAGTAGGTTATAGAGAGATTTAGCTGGTATACCTCTAGCTCCCACTTCTACTGCATACAAATTAACCACGTAACCGTTTTTGATTAATTCGTTTGTGAGATCATAGTATTTATTTTCCTTAAGTGTGTGGTCCTTCGGTATATTTGTTTCCCACGGTACAGTAAGTTCCACAAGGACCACATATTTTGTCGTTTTCGAGTATAGAAATATGTCCGGTCTAGATGACGAAACCCCAACATCCTCCGGAATTTTATAGTGCTTTTCATACGTGTCGATTAGGAGAGTCCAATCTGGGGCAGTATCTAAGATTGAATAAGGTTTGTTCCTGGATTTTATGGATGAACCTTCAGACACAAAGTTGATATGTCGTCTGTTAGTAGTCAATCCTTTTTGGGCTCTAGCTACTGCCAGACTCATTGCTTCGCGTATGATGAAAAGCACCTTATCGTGGCGGCGTGAGTATTGGCCTCTATCGAGAAGCACCCTACATCCTACTAATATGTGCCTAGCCGTCCCTATTGCCTCACCACACGTATAACATTGTTTTTCTGTGGCCTTCCCCCACCTTACCAGATTACTCTGGTCTGGAAGGGTCATCTGAAAGGCGTTAAGATAGAATTTTAACAGGGCCGGCGACCACTCATAGATCAAGGTGCGCCACTTTAAAGCCATCGGTATGCAGAACTCTCCCATTGTCAACCATTCGTTTTGGATTTCCAAATTCATCGCGTGCACTCGATATTTATCATTTTCGTCTTGCTTCAGAAAGGACCTAAGTATATCCTGGTCCCTTTTTGGCTCTCGTACTCCCAACCCCACTTTGTTCGACTGGGCTCCTATCATAAATCGTTTATGGAATATAAGTCTAGATTCAAGCTCGGACGCGTTATTATCTTTCGGGAGCGCCCTGACTGTGTCATCTTGGGATTAAGCGTATTTCATCGCATTTTTAATAAATTTATGATTTCAAGAAATTTATCATATAAATAACTAGCTGTTGCCCGCGGCTTCGCCCGCGTGGATGTCGCTTATCGCGTAGTGTCGTAAATTTTAGCGCAGAGTCGAGCATTGAGAGCTTAATAGATACTCTTCTCGCCTCTCTATTTGACTCTTTACTCGACTTTCTACTTGCCTCTATAATCATCCCTGTTTCACTCTCTACTCGTCTCTACTCAACTCTACTCGCCTCTCCACCTGCCTCCCATTCACTTCTCTAATAGCCTTTCTACTCGACTCCCTACTACAAATTCAAATTCTTTATTTCGCAAAATTGTGCAACGTGATTACATCTTTTGCCGTCAAATTCCACTTAAAACTAAATTTACCACCGCTTCTTAGGCGCTAGTGGAGCAACAAACTCCGTTGCAGCATTTTGAAATGTCAAAATACGAAGATTGATTGCTTAAGACTAAATATGAACGAATGTACACATTTGTCCAGCATCAAGAACATTAAAAAAACATTTAAAAAACTTGCCTATCCACTCGCCACTCTACTCGACTTTCTAACTTGCATTTCTATTCTACTCTCTGCTCCCATCTCTGCCCCTAACCTTGTTTCTTCCCAGTTGTCTCTCTTTTCTACTCCACTATACCTTTTGCCACGCTCTTATGGGTCTATCTATTTCATCAGGATTTATTCATTGATGAATTTTCACTCAAAAGGAAGTTCGCAATTCGTTGAACGATAAACGGAATTTTGTAATTCTTATGGTGTTGGATAGCGTATACTTTCAGAAGGATCCCATATCGAAGAAGTCCGGTATCTGATGCCGAGATCCTATCCATTTATTTACCCGTCCATCTTCGTATCAGGGATGGTCGGTCTTGATACATTACGACTTAGGCTGGAGTTAGCGCACGTCATGTATTATTATTTGCATTTAAATTTTAAAGTGGACAACCCTTCGGGTCGTGAATGTATCTACTTCTATGTGCCGGACAGGTACACGCGTGGCGCTGGACGGCGACAGCATTAGCTCTGGACTTCCCACCAGCTTGGCGTTTTTTGGTATAGAGTAGCCCTATTTACAGAGCTGTGCAATACCTGAATGCCTTTTTGAAAAATAATCCAGATGTGGACATATTCTATGTCTTTGGTATAACTGTGACAAAATATTTATGTAACTTATAGTATTTGTATGCCTAAAATGTAACGTACTAATAATTAATGAATAAATGAAAAAATAACCAGAGAGAAAACTTCAAAATTACTTTAAAAAGCGCCTACTTTGTTTGTGGTAGCAATCATGTTGTTTCGTTTTCAAAAAATGAATGTCTAGGCGCTTTCTTTTAAATAATAACAACTAAAACAACAACTAACAACTAAATAAATACTAACAACAAAGATAAAATACAACTTAATAATAACACTTTACAGCACGTGCATATTAATCAATATACATTGAGTAAATTAGTGCAGTAACATTTATCAGCCTTAAGTACGTTTTCTCAGTGGCTCTGGTAGGGAGAATGTTCCCCAGTAAAGCCATAACAGTGGCAAAGTGTGTGAACGCGGCCGCTACGCAGGAGGCGTGGGTTCAATCCCCGCTCAGTGCAAATATTTGTATGCATGAATATGGGTATTTGCATTGGTCTGATCATGCCTTGGAGAGCACGTTAAGCCGTCGTCGGTCCCGGTTGTCATACAGGCATCTATGGCAGTCGTCACGGGTAGTTGAGGCCCTCAAAAATCCAATAACTGGTCTAGCTGCAATGCTTCTATATCACCTTTGGGTTGTGGAGATCAGATGGTAGTCGCTTCACAGAAAATATCGCAGTTTTGCCAAATCCGCAGTTAGACTGGTAAAAAGCTGACCCTAGACTCCAATTCTAAAGCTTCGGATGCGACTGGGATTGACGCTAGGATGGAGAAGAGTGGCAAAGGGTGAAAATTTTCTAAATGGAAGTCGGTGGAAGATAGTTTTTACCTCGATGTAGTTTATCGAATTAAAACGTCTCAACCATCTATGCAAAGGGAAGCCGGTAGGAATTGAGTTATAGGGACCCATCGCCACTACCACAAAATATGAATTCATGTATCAGGATTTCTCAGAATTCTACTACTATGGGAACTAAATAGGCGAAGAACCGTTATATGTTAAGGCCATAATTTGCGAAACGGATATTTATTTATTTTTTTGGTTGGAAAGGGAAGGGCGGTGGCTGGCTAAGGGAGTCAGAATCAGATGGCGGGATTCAGAGAGTAAGAATCTAGAAATCTAGGGAAATCCTCAAAATGTAGGCAAAGATGCTGTTTCTATTGCTTTTACATAATTTGAGTATTTGCCTCTAAAATCATGATGTTAAACTGATAAAAAAACAAATTACAAACTAAGCAAATGATCAACGATGAATCGGTTAGATACTTACACACTATAAAGGTAAAATAAATAAAATTATAATAATAAAGTTAAACCCACTTCAAGAAACACTGTTAGAAGTCGGTGCCAACATTGTTTAATGTGCCTGAAGTACTATGATGTAATTAATTTATACTCGTATATGGTTTCTCGGGCTATGCACCGACTTCTACCAGAACAGCTGTAATACCAGTTACTTTTGTTCAGTGCCTCTTCTTTGTTCCCTTAGTCCTTAATCGGTTTAACTCGTTAACATTTTATTTATTGCCTATAAAGGTTAGCCCATGTCCTTTCTTAAACTCTAATCAAATTTCATCAACATCGGTTCAGTTCAGTGTTTAAAGCGTGAAAGGCAACGGACAGATAGACAGGGTTCCTTTTACATTTATAATGTTAGCACAGTCTAACAACTTTCATACAGAGTTTCAGACTCGCTATGTTATGATATTAGTATGAATTACGCAGGATGTTAAGGGTCGACCGCCTCTGTGGCTTAGCGGTACTGAACGCGGCTGCTACGCAGGAGGTGCGTGTTCGATTCCCGCTCAGTGCAAATATTTGTATGTATGAATATGGATATTTGCATTGGTCTGGTCGTGCCTCGGAAATCACGTTCAGCCGTCGGTCTCAGTTGCCATACGAACAGCTATTGTATGGCAGTCGTTACGGGTAGTTGAAGCCCTCAAAAGTCCAACAACTGGTCCAGATGCAATGTTTCGATATCGCCTGTGGGTTGTGGAGGTCAGATGGTAGTCGATTCACGGGAAATTTCAAAGGTTTAGCCAAATTCGCAGTTAGACTGGTAAAAGCGGATCCTCGCCTTGAAGGTAAAAAGCTTCGGATGCGACTGCGATTAATGCTTGCTAGGATGAAGAAGAAGACTCAGGATATTAAATGAAATTGTAACAATCAGTAACATATTTTAGGAATCGAAATGACAGTTCTTACATATTCTGTTGTGCACGAAACTATATCTTGTTCAAAACTGCGTGATCTCCATCTAGTTGTCTTGAAGTAACTAAATTATAGAATTAAAAATATATTTTCTTATATACCTCTGTTGTGAACGATACCTTGTTTAAAAATGCGTGATCGCCATCTAGTTGTATTTTTGTAACTAAATAATAAAATCTCAAATTTTAATTTATTGATTAAATACGAATCTGTATACACAATTGTGTATGTAAAAATAAAGTCTATTTATTTACATAGTTGCTTATATATGATAAGCTATAAAAAATATACCACAAAAATAATCTCACGTAAAAAAGCAACATTATTGCTCACATCTCTGGTTCTACTCAACCGATTATGATCAAACAAACGTAAGATTTTAAGTTGGAGCAAGCCCTTTCTAACAAAAAAACCGCATCGAAATCCGTTCAGTAGTTTTTGCGTCCATCGCGAACAAACAGACAAACAGACAAACAGACAAGAATTCCAAAAAAAATATTTTCGTGTTCAGTATCGTTAATATAACATACTCCAAGTATTTTTTTTTAAATATCTCCAATGTACAGACACGACTACTTTACAATTATATAATAGTATAGATTTTGTAATATTTAACTGCGACCGATGACTTCGAAAAGTTAACAGACCGAGGTGGACTATAGCCATCATATGCTTCGGTTTAACTTATGCATTCATAAAAAAGATATACTACTAAATTTATATCGCAGGACTATGTCATAACCATAGCTCGGTATCAGGTTGAGTTATTTATTTACTTATACTGATTTTATGAAAAGTGGTGTGATGGTACACAAGTTACTCAACAATGGGAAAGTAATAAACCCTAAAAATTACATCTTTCTCATCTTCATCTGGCTCGCATCGTTGCTATTTGACCCTCCATAAATCAGATAAAGCAAGACCTCTTGTGTTAGATCCTGAAGCGATGGTCATTGTTTTTTGTGATACTTTAAAGAAACTATTAAGACGTTAGTTGTTATGAGAGAAATCTGTAAAACACGTGCAGGTTTTGTTAAAACAAGACAGAGCGTAGGTTCGGGTCAGTCGGTTGGAAGCGGGAGTCGAGGGCGGTTGGCGATCGACGTGTGGTACGGGATTTAGGCGTGGGAGACTTTGAGTAAGTTATAGCGTGGCTCTATTGAGACTCTACGGAAGCGGTGAGTTCATTTCATACTATCTATTCGATATAGTTATAATCACACAGTTTGTATTATTTGTATATTTCATATGTATCTTTACCCCGGGCTGAGTAATTTAATCTAGGTATAACCGTATTAAGTTAATTATTAATCTCATGATATGTTATGTGGCGTGTTCGCTGATGACTGGTTGCGTGGTTCCGTAAATGGGATGCCTGAAAGCGTGTCACATGTAATGAGCCAGTTCGATAGACCAGAGACTTGTCATAGCTGAGACCGAGGATACCTTCAACGGGATAGCGTTGAGTCGTTGATGCTCATCTCCCCTGCAATCTATTAGCGATGGCGGCATTGCATGATGATTGCGTACGATGAGCATCGCACGTATGGGTTGTCGATGAAGTATGGTAGCTTGTAAACCGAATTTATACGTGCGATTGAATATATCTGAAGCAAGTAAGCACTAGTGTAACGGCCTTGGGGTTGCATATGTCCATAGGCCACGGTAACCACTTTCCATCAGGTAGTCCGTGTGGTTGTCTGCCACCTAAGTGGTATAAAAAAATAGTTTTGTATCTCTGAGGTTTTTATTATTATTTATTTATAATATTGTTGGCCACATAGATTTTGTCTATCGAAATCCCAGGAAAATCCGTAATATTATATTATTAATATTAACATTTCGATGGAAGTACATAAACAACTCTACCTAATTCCTAGCTATGGTCGCAACATAGTGTATGAGGACTCGTGAATATGTATATTTTTCATGACAACGAAGATATACATATACATCGTAAGTCGGTAGACTCGAGTCCGACCATAGGTGCACAACTGCTCGCTACTCGTTTATATAATTTTTGCTAGTGATTCTCAAAGCTCATATTAATATGTTTGCCTGCAAACGATGTGAAGTTGAAGCTAGGGACGGCACCACATGCTCTGTGTGCGCGGGTCAGTTTGACTTCCCTTGCGCTGGAATAACTGAGGGATGGCGGAAACTAGGGGAGCGGAAATCTACCTGGAAATGCTCTAGTTGCAAGTCCCGAGGAATAGCCAGTCCTAAACCAACTACGTCATCGGATGCAGATTCCATCGTTGTCGAGCTGAAGCGTTTATCGTCGCAAATGGAGGCTTAACCAACATAAGTGGATAGCGTGAGGGCGAGGAGCGTGTAAACAACTTGGAAGAACTGCAAAACCATAACGAACAAAGGCTACGTACGAATAATATAGAAATTAAGGGTGTACCCGAGTCTAGTGCCGAGAACTTATTTAACATCTTAGATAAGTTGGGGACTGCAATCAACTGTAAAATCCAAAAGGAGCAGGTCAACTACATCGCTAGAGTGCCTACACGTAATAATAAGCATAATAAGAACATTATATGCTCTGTCCAGAATGGTTACTTGAAGAATGAATTTGTAGCTGCTGCAAAGAATCATAAGGCCCTTAAAGCGGTGGATTTAGGGCTACGTGGCGATGGCAGGATTTACGTCAACGATCACCTAACTCTGGATAACAAAGCCCTATTAAATAAAACCAAGGCCCGCGCAAAAGAACGGGGGTATGAATATGTTTGGGTGAAAGGGTGCAAAATTTTCATACGAAAAAACACATCGTCTCCAAAACATCATATCAATACGGAACGCGACTTAAAAAAGTTTTTTACATAATTATATTTAAACATCGGCTCAATAAGTTTGAGAACCACAGGTAACATTTTTTGCAATTCATCTTGTAACCGCACGCCTTTTGTTCTCTTATCGCTCAATGCTAATGACTTTTTGTAGTGCAGTTATTGTGATTATAGACATTATTTCCTTAGAATTAGAACTGCTTTTGGCTTAGTAAGGCGTACAAACATTTATTTGGATAATCTAATATTTTATTTTTGCTCATACTTGTGCAGTGTAACTATTGCACTTAACTCGTATACTGGTAAGGTCCTTATTTGCATTTCATTGGTGGGGCAATATATTTATTCACTTCGATTCGAATGTACCCTACATATTTATTGTTATTGTGTTGAATTGTATGAGAATATTTGCAATGGCTCCGCTTAATATTTTCTACCAAAATGTTCGGGGACTACGAACGAAAACGAGTACTTTTTACAGAAATGTGTGTGTTAATAACTATGATATTATATGTATTACTGAAACGTAGCTTTTGGAGGGTATCTCGGATTCCGAGTTGTTCGATGGGCGTTATCTTGTTTGGAGACGGTATCGTGATTATACTGCTACTGAACAATCGAAGGGAGGAGGGGTTTTAATAGCTGTTAAGAGGGAAATACCTGCTGATGTTCGACATGACTGGCGCTCGTCTGCCGAGGATTTGTGGATCACGCTCACTTTGAATCACAGAAAGCCGAAAATTTCTTATAAAATACACATCTTTGTTGTTTATATTTGTAACGAAAATTTAGGCAATAGATTAGCAGTTCAATTGAATAATTTTTCCAATAGTTTGGCTGACATTGCTCTGAAATACCCTTCTGATGCATTTTTAATACTTGGCGACTTTAAACAACCAAATATAAAGTGGTGTCAGACAAATGATCTCTCTTCTCTCTATCCGAGTGACATACAGGGAGTGTCAAAAGTGCAAAAAATCTTTAGCAAAAAAACGGTGTACACTTCATATGTCAGGGATCGTGCGGGGGAACCTTCCATAGAGGTTGTGTTAAGGGCCTGTTGGCAGATATGAAAGCTGGTATAAACCGAATATACTGTAATAACTGCCAGGATGCAGGGTCGGAGAGTGAGGAACCAGAGGAAGAGATGCAGGGTTTAGAGAAAATGATGAAGGACATACAGAAAAAGGTCAGTACAATACCGGCGCTTAAAAAGCATCTAGACACGATTGAAGAAAGTATAAGTATGCTATCTGATAAATATGATTCACTTTTATTTGAACAAGAAGAAGCCAAACAAAAAATCACAAAACTGGAGAAGAAGGTAGTGAGCGTAAATAACAAATGTATTTACCTAGAAAAATGTAACCTTGTACTCGAACAAAAATTAAACGAGTTTGAACAATCTTCACGTAAACTGAATCTAGAAATAGATTTTGGTGTGGAACAATTGGATGGTGAAAATGTTATGGAGTTGGTTAACAAGATTGGCAACAAAATTGGTGACAACACCGAGAATATTGAATGGGCACGCCGAAGCCGTCCAGCTAAGCAAGGGACAAAGCCACCCTCCATCATAGTGGGATTCAAATCTACTGGAGTCGAATCGCGTAAGAAGTGGTTATCCCAGCGTCGCGTAATTACGGCTATAAAAAGTAACTTAATCACAGGGGGATCGATGACTAACGATATCTTTATAAATGAAGACCTATCAAAAAGCACAAAAAGCCTGATCTGGAATGCTAAAAACCAATTACGAGGAATATATGAATTCGTATGGGTTTCTAACGGAAAAGTATTAGCTAAAAAATCAGAAGGCGAACAAGCAGTATGGATTAAAACAGAAACCGAGTTAAACGATTTATCACATACTAAGTAGGTAGGCGACTTCGTTATCATTAGCAATGAATTGTTTATTAGTAGGCATAGCATGTATTAATAAAATTCGCTGACTTTAACAATGTAGATTTTATTACTGATGGTTGCGTAAACTACAGTTGTATTGATGATATAAACACCTGGTTAAATTCGTGTGTCAATAAAAATGCCCTGAGTGTATTGCATGTGAACATATGTTCTCTCAGGACTATAACGAGTTATTAGCAGTATTGAATACTAGCCTTAAGCATCTAGATTTAATAGTCATCACAGAACCCAATATTAATCACACGATGGTAAATTTATTCCAAATAGGCGGGTATGATTTGAATACTTTTACAAGGTCCGATCGCAGAGGTGGCGGTGTATTAGTGTACACGCGCAGTGAACTGGCCGCACGATGCTACGGGTCGGGACGAGCTACTGGAATGCAGACTGCGGAGTGCGTTTCCATTACACTAAAGCATAACAATGAAATTATATATTTACTTGCGATTTATAGAACCCCAAAAATTAAGAAACAAGATATGACAAGCCTATTTTTAACTGAGTTACGTAATTTATTAGAGGCCCTACCACTTCGTTCTAAGGTAATTTTATGTGGAGATATTAACATAAACTTACTAAATTATCAAGACATAAATGTTTTGTCATACCAAAATCTATTATCTGAATTGGATTTACACAATGTATCAAAGATACAACTAGAAAAGAAATCGTTATGGGTAAAACGGTACAGTCATGTCTGGATCATATCTATACTAGAATGACTGATGCTAGTATAGAATCAGCTGTAATAAAACATAGAATCTCTGACCATTATTTGGTAGCCGCGGTGGTTGAATGGAAACGCGCGCGCCCTGTTCACGTCCGCGACGCATTATGCAACTCCACTGATGTTAATTGTAAACAAGTGTTAAATAATAAACTTGTTCGAGAAAAAGTGGCAAGTATCGACTTTCATAGCATGTTATCATTAGAATCGCCTACTGAGATTTACACTGCTTTATACCAATCTTTTACTTCAATCTATAATGAATGTTACACCGTAGTAAAAATAAACAATAGCAGTAACAGAAATAATAAAATCTGGATAAACAGTTACTTAAAACACATGATAAAAGAAAGGGATAGACTTTTTGATGTATGGTACAATGATCCAAAGAACATGTTGAAACGTCTTACATATAGGTACGAAATATAGAAACAAATGTCATAAAGCTATAAATAGAAGTAAAAATAAATACGACAAAGAGTGTATATGGCAGTGTAAAAATAATATTAAAAAACTTTGGGAATCAATTAACTCCATGTTGGGAACCAATAAAGAATCTTTAGATACCCAAATTCTCAGAAATATACATAGTAAAACTAATATCAAAGAAAAATGTGATAAATTTGCCATCAATTTCGCTAGAGAAATAAGTAGTATAAAACATATTTGTGATAAAAAAATGTTAAATAGATATTTATATGTAAACCAACCGAATATGAGTATGAGATGGCAGCCAGTCACTAGTAAGGAGATAAAAACCATTATCAAAAGTATGGATTCGAAAAAGTCAACGGGTTGCGATCTCATTCGCATGTCCGACATAAAGTTCATAGCTGTTAATATAAGTCCAGTGTTAGCCAAACTTGTTAACATGTCAGTAGAACAGGGCAAATTCCCTAACCAATTAAAGGAAGCTATAATTCGACCTATTTATAAAAAAGGAGACAGAAATAATGTATCAAACTATCGACCTATTGCCCTTCTGTCAAGTATAGATAAAGTAATAGAAAAAAGTATTGTTAATCAAATAAGTAAATACTTACAACAACATAAATTATTGATCAGTTGCCACCACGGTTTTCTAAAAGGAAAGAGTACAAACACTTTATTATCAAAAATGACCAACGAAGTCAATAATTATTCAGGTGATAAAAAATTTGTTATAGCGATATTTTTTGATTATAAAAAAGCATTTGATACAATAGAAACGGAAACCCTACTTGTAGCGATGAAGGAGTGCGGGGTGGGAGAACCACTGATTTTATTCCCTCACTACGCGCTCCTACCGGGTAAAGGTGGGTGACACGCTCAGTGACCGAATGTCGGTGCAGTTTGGGGTGCCGCAGGGCTCAGGCTGTGGACCTGTGAGCTACCTAATGCATGTCAATAGTCTGTCAAGTGTGCTGCGGCACTGCACGGCACATATATTCGCGGATGACCGGTGTGTTCTCCGCGCAGGCACTGACGTGGGTGATACGTGTCGATTGGTGCAGCAGGACATTGACAGTATAGTTAAGTGGTCACATGACAATGGTATAGTCATAAATGCAGAAAAAACCAAACTGTTGCTTATACACTCACCTTACCTGGTACCAATAGATCAACCAATACTGTACACACATAACTACACATGCTTACACAAAAATATGTTGAACTGTAAGTGTAAACCAATAGAAAGAAGTAAATATGTAACATATTTAGGTATAAAGGTGGACGAACATTTTTCCTGGGCTCAACACATTGATTTCTTATGTGGAAAACTTAGAATATTATTGGGTAAATTTCACCATCTAAGCTTCAAAATACCAATAGGTACATTAAGATATTTATATATGTAACTTGTCGAACCAATACTTGGTTATGCCCTTGATTGTTATGGCCTTACATTCAAGACACACATTGAGAGATTAGAATCATTTCAGATAAGATTTTTAAAATTCCTTGTAAATAAAAAAATTAAAGACAAATGTAAAAAAGACTACACCAAATTATTTAAAATATGTAATGTATTGCCTATTAGATTAAAACATAAATATCTATTAGCTATCAACAACCATGGCAATCAAGAGCATATCCTCAAAAGGGTAAACAATGTCCACGGTACCCGCTCCATGACATCAGGGAGGTATATTGTGCCTAGGATACAGAATTATTACGGTGACAGAACTTTAGAAAAACGTTTGCCATACCTAATGAACAGTTTGCCAAGGGAGGTCGCATCGGAAGGGAATGGCAAATTGTTCAAGCAAAAGATAAAAAAATACTATCTCAATAGTCTGTCATCGTGGTGATTATGGTGATATAGTGGTCTGGTGCCACTTAGTTGGTGCTATGTGTAATATATGTGCACTGAGTGTATGGCTGGGTGTAATTTGTACGTATAAATACAGTATATAGGAAATGTTTATTTTTATCTACGATTACGTGTAAATTGTACGGAGCATAACCAGTTAAATGTACGGAGACTGGATCCCGCATACAAACCGATTACACGGTTTTGTGGGGCAATGTATATCTCAACAATGTAATTGTTTTTTGCAGAAATAAAAAAAAATACAAAAAAAATAAGACAATTTGAATATTTGTAATCTTTCACAATATAATTGCTTTCACAGTATTAATGATAGGA
This sequence comes from Eilema caniola, assembly GCA_949126895.1. NCBI lineage: Eukaryota > Metazoa > Arthropoda > Insecta > Lepidoptera > Erebidae > Eilema > Eilema caniola. The sequence continues at coordinate 3,437,598 of OX421460.1, read as the reverse complement.
TTTTGGATCTTGTACTATCCAATAACGATATGTCTGTTACCTGCTGCGCTGATCCCCTGGTACGCGAAGATCCCCAACATAAAGCACTTTGCATTTTGGTCGAGTTCGTTCAGTTGCACAGCCTACCCACTCGTCCTCGCTTACAATTTTTGTACAACAAGGGCGATTACGATGCCATAAAACAAAATTTGGATTCTGTAAACTGGGACTATGAACTGAGGCGTAGATCCGTTGAGGATGCTGTATCGTATTTCTATGACACTATCAACGATCTGCGTAACATCTACATTCCATCAAAAGTTGTAACCGCACAGTCAAAATTCCCAGTCTGGTAATTATCTCGTATAATTATCTCGTTAATTAAAATAATAAAAGAGAAAGCTAAATATCATTTAAAATTTAAAAAATATAACAATCTCTCGGATCTCCATTCATTTGTCGTTTTACGACAGAGAGTGAAAGATTTAGAGAAAGAGTTGTTTAACAATTATATTTCTAGTATAGAATCGAACATAAAGCGCAATCCTAAAGCTTTTTGGGCTTATGTAAAATCAAAAAAGCAGTCCAATTGCTATCCCTCTGTACTACAATATGGAGAGCATTCATCTGGGGATGGGGATGTTATATCCAACATGTTTAGCGACTACTTTAACTACTATCAATAACAACTCTCTACCAATTAACACACAGACCGTACACGAGGGGGCTGCTTGTTTCGGCACGGATGTCGGGTCAATAGAAATAAATAGTGATGAGGTGAATAGATTTTTGAAACATGTGGATCCAAACAAGTCACCGGGGCCTGACAATATACCACCAGTATTTATAGTAAATTGCGCCGATAGCCTGACTTTACCACTTTCAATTTTATTCCAATTCTCACTTTACTGCCGGAGTAGTGCCCACTTTGTGGAAGTCTGCGTATATAACACCTGTCCTGAAAAAAGGATCAAAAGCTGTCGTTGAAAATTACAGACCAATATCTAAGTTGTGTGTATTCGCTAAAATTATGGAAAAAATCGTTTACAGACAAGTATATTCAGTACTGAAACTGGACTTTAGTGAATACCAACACGGTTTTCTAAAAGGTCGGTCGACTACGTCAAATTTGATTCTCTGTAGCGACTTCCTATCAGATTCTATGGCTCAGAGATCACAGGTGGATGTTATATACACAGACTGATCTCTTCAGATGGTTCTCATCGTACGTAGAGAATAGATGTCAGACGGTGGTGCTGAATAGATACTCATCAAGAACAAGATATATACCTTCAGGAGTTCCACAAGGATCGCTTTTGGGCCCACTTCTCTCAATGATCTCTTTAATATCTTTGTCAACGACATCACGCATTGTTTTCAGCCGTCCAAAATTTTACTGTATGCAGACGACATGAAAATCATGAAACAGATTAACTCTGTCGCTGATGCACTCTCTTTACAAGAAGATCGGGACCGCTTTCAAAATTATTGTGTTCTGAACGAGCTCGACTTAAATGTATCTAAGTGTTACATTTGTACATTTACTCGCAAACCCCACCCTATTGCCTTTCCCTATAAACTGCAAGATTCTATTTTAGTTAGAGTTGGATCTGTCAAAGATCTTGGAGTTATATTTGACAGCAAACTTCATTTGATCTGCATATTGAGAGCATCATTGATAAAGCCACGAGAGCGTTAGGTTTCATTCTGAGGATCTCTTCCGACTTTCAGGAAATTAAAACCCTTAAAATATTATATTGCTCTTTCGTTCGTAGTCACCTCGAATATGCCTCACAAGTATGGAACCCAATATACAACATTTATATAGACCGCCTTGAAAGTATACAAAGAAAATTCTTAAGGTACATTCAATTTTAATCTAACTGTTATCTGCCTGACTATCATGAACGCTGCAAAAAATTTCATATTTTGCCTTTTTGGGCATAAAAATACTATAAGTTAGACAAATACTTCATCACAGTTGTAGCAAAGATACCTTTTTTTTTTTTTTTTTTACGTGCGGGAAATCCCCACGGATACCCGCCCCTCCGGAGCCGGAGGGGTAGGTTATGTCGGACTCGAACCGACTAAACCGCACGCCGTCTGTGGGTCGTGGTGCTAGGCCGAAGGTGAGGTTGTCTTGCGACATATCCCTCGCACCCCGGCTGACCCAGGGCCATCCCTTTCGGTCTGGCCCTCCTCGGGAGGTGGGGGACCACGCGATCCCCGACTCAACCCCGGTGTGGGGAGGCGCGCATCGTCGTACGATGCGCGCCGCCGCCGTGGTAGCAAAGATACCTGGTTTATCATAGAATATGTCCACAGCTGGATCCTTTTTCAAAAAGTCATTCAGGTATTGAACAGCTCTGTAAGTAGGGCTACTCCATGCCAAAAAACGCCATGCTGGTGGACAAGTCAAGAGCTGATGCTGTCGCCGTCCAGCGCCACGCGTGTACGTGTACCACATTGAAGTGGATACATTCACGAACCGAAAGGTTGTCCACTTTAAAATTTAAAAGTAACTAATAATGCATGACGTGCGCTAACTCCCGCCTGAGTCGCAATATATCAAGATCGATCAAGGATGATCTGATATGAAGATGGATGGGTAAAGAAATGGATAGGATCTCGGCATCAGATGCGAACTTCTTCGATATGGGATCCTTCTGTGTACCCTATCCAACACCATATGAATTATAAAATTCCTTTCATCATTTCCGTTCGTTCTGATTTTAATACCGTGATAAACTAACAAAAAGCATACCGAACGAATTGTGAACTTTCTTTTGAATTAAAATTCATCAGAGAATAAATCCTGATGAAATAGATAGACCGACACTACGCGATAAGCGACTTCTACGCGGGCGAAGCCGCGGGCAACAGCTAGTACTATTATATAATTGTAAAGTAGTCGTGTCTGTACATTGGAGATATTTAAAAAAAAATACTTGGAGTATGTTATATTGATGATGAATGAATGAATTCTTGTCTGTTTGTCTGTTTGTCTGTTTATTCGCGATGGACGCGAAAACTACTGAACGGATTTTGATGCGGTTTTTTTAGTTAGAAAGGGCTTGCTCAGACTTAAAATCTTACGTTTGTTTGCTCGCAATTGGTTGAGTAGAACCAGAGATGTGAGCAATAATGTCGCTTTTTTGCTTGAGATTATTTTTTTGGTAGATTTTTTATAGCTTATCATATCTAAGCAACTATGTGAATAAATAGACTTTATTTTTACATACACAATTGTGTATATAAATTCATATTTAATCAATAAATTAAAATTTGTAATTCTATTATTTAGTTACAAAAATACAACTAGATGGCGTTTTAAACAAGATATTGTTTCGTTCACAACAGAATATAATAAGAACGGTCATTTCGATTAGTACATTATCTTATTATTACATCTCCTGTAATTTATTTATAATTGCATTAAATTTAATATCCTGGGTCTTCTTCAGCCGCGTGGTCCCCGGCAGAGTAGAATTTGGGCCACCCCATCTCTTCCCACGCGGTGTCATACAAGGCGACTAAGGGATATAGGGCTGATTCACATCAGACAGATATGTACAGCCCAGATTCAGCCTCAAATTCATAGCTCGAGTCAACAATAGTGCCTGGAATACGACAATAGGCTCATTCCCTATTACCTGGAACCAGGTCCGCTTTTACCAGTCTAACTGCGGATTTGGCTGAATCTCCACAACCCAAAGGCGATATCGAAGCATTGCAACTAGACCAGTTGTTGGACTTTTGAGGGCTTCAACTACCCGTAACGACTGCCATAGCTGATCGTATGGCAACTGAGACCGACGGCTTAACGTGCATTCCGAGGCACGACCAGACCAATGCAAATACCCATATTCATGCATACAAATGTTTGCCCTGAGCGGGAATCGAACACGCGCCTCCTGCGTAACAGCCGTGTTCAGTACCGCTACGCCACAGATCCTTAACATCCTGGGTAATTCATACTAATATTATAACACTAGCTGTTGCCCGCGGCTTCGCCCGCGTGGATGTCGCTTATCGCGTAGTGTCGTACATTTTAGCGCAGAGTCGAGCATTGAGAGCTTAATAGATACTCTTCTCGCCTCTCTATTTGACTCTTTACTCGACTTTCCAGCCTCTCTAATCATCCGTGTTTCACTCTCTACTCGACTCTACTTAACTCTGTACTGGACTCTCTACTCGCCTCTCCACCTGCCTCCCATTCACTTCTCTAATAGCCTCGTTACTCGACTCCCTACTTCAAATTCAAATTCTTTATTTCGCAAAATTGTGCAACGTGATTACATCTTTTGCCGTCAAATTCCGCTTAAAACTAAATTTAGCACCGCTTCTTAGGCGCTAGTGGAGCAACAAACTCCGTTGCAGCATTTTGAAATGTCAAAATACAAAGATTGATTGCATAAGACTAAATATGAACGAATGTACACATTTGTCTAGCATCAAGAACATCAAAAAACATTTAAAAAACTTGCCTATCCACTCACCACTCTACTCGACTTTCTAACTTGCATCTCTATTCTACTCTCTGCTCCCATCTCTGCCCCTAACCTTGTTTCTTCCCAGTTGTCTCTCTTTTCTACTCCATTATACCTTTCCCCAAGCTCTTATGCTATCTATTTCATCAGGATTTATTCATTGATGAATTTTCACTCAAAAGGAAGTTCGCGATTCGTTGAATGATAAACGGAATTTGGTAATTTTTATGGTGTTGGATAGCGTATACTTTCAGAAGGATCCCATATCGAAGAAGTCCGGTAAATGATGCCGAGATCCTATCCATTTATTTACCCGTCCATCTTCGTATCAGGGGTGGTTGGTCTTGATACATTACGACTTAGGCGGGAGTTAGCGTACGTCATGTACTATTATTTGCATTTAAATTTTAAAGTGGATAACCCTTCGGGTCGTGAATGTATCCACTTCTATGTGCCGGACAGGTACACGCGTGGCGCTGGACGGCGACAGCATTAGCTCTGGACTTGCCCACCAGCTTGGCGTTTTTTGGTATAGAGTAGCCCTACTTACAGAGCTGTGCAATACCTGAATGCCTTTTTGAAAAATAATCCAGATGCGGACTTATTCTATGTCTTTGTTATAACTGTGACAAAATATTTATGTAACTTATAGTATTTGTATGCCTAAAATATAACGTACTAATAATGAATTAATAAATGAAATAACCAGAGATAAAACTTCAAAATTACAGGAAAAAGCGCCTACGTTGTTTGTGGTAGCAATCATGTTGTTTCGTTTTCAATCAATGAATGTTAGAAGCGTCCTATTAAAATTTCAGTATTGTAACAATTGATAAAATACAACTTAATAATAACACTTTACAGCACGTGCATATTAATGAATATACATTGTGTAAATTAGTGCAGTGACATTTATCAGCCTTATGTACGTTTTCTCATTGGCTCTGGTAGGGAGAATGTTCCCCAGTAAAGCCATAACAGTGGCAAAGTGTGTGAACGCGGCCGCTACGCAGGAGGCGCGGGTTCGATCCCTGCTCAGCGCAATTATTTGTATGCATAAATATGGGTATTTGCATTGGTCTGGTCATGCCTCGGAGAGCACGTTAAGCCGTCGTCGGTCCCGATTGTCATACAAACATCTATGGCAGTCGTTACGGGTAGTTGAGGCCCTCAAAATCCAACAACTGGTCTAGCTGCAATGCTTCTACATCACCTTTGGGTTGTGGAGGTCAGATGGCAGTCGCTTCACAGAAAATATCGCAGTATTGCCAAATCCGCAGTTAGACTGGTAAAAAGCTGACCCTAGACTCCAATTGTAAAGCTTCGGATGCGACTGGGATTGACGCTAGGATGAAGAAGAGTGGCAAAGGGTGAAAATTTTCTAAATGGAAGTCGATGGAACATAGTTCTCACCTCGATGTAGTTTATCGAATTTAAACGTCTCTACCATCTATGCAAAGGGAAGCCAGCAGGAATTGAGTTATAGGGACCCATTGCTACTACCACAGAATATGAATTCTTTTTTTATTTGTTGGAAATAGAAGGGTGGCACCTGGTCAAGGGAGTCAGAATCAGATGGCGGGATCCAGAGAGTAAGAATCTAGGAATCTATGGAAATCCTCAAAATGTAGGCAAAGATGCTGTTCCTATTGCTTTTACATAATTTGAGTATTTGCCTCTAAAATCATGATGTTAAACTGATAATAAAAACAAATAACAAACTAAGCAAATGATCAACGATGAATCGGCTAGATACTCAGACAGGTAAAATGAATAAAATTATAATAATAAAGTTAAACCGACTTCAAGAAACACTGTTAGAATTCGGCGCCAACATTGTTTAATGTGCCTGAAGTACTATGATGTAATTAATTTATATATGGTTTCTTGGGCTATGCACCGACTATGCAGTGCCTCTTTTTTGTTCCCTTAGTCCTTAATCGGTTTAACTCGTTAACATTTTATTTATTGGCTATAAAGGTTAGCCCATGTCCTTTCTTAAACTCTAATCCAATTCTGCATCAAATTTCATCAAGATCGGTTCAGTTCAGCGTTTTTTGCGTGAAAGGCAAGACAATATAACATACTCCAAGTATTTTTTTTTTATTTCTCCAATGTACAGACACGACTACTTTACAATTATATAATAGTATAGATAGATAATGAGTCTGTAACCCTGTATAAAAGTTCGTTAGGCTGTGCTAACATTATAAAATGTGAAAGGAACCCTGTCTATCTGTCTTGCCTTTCACGCAAAAAACGCTGAACTGAACCGATCTTGATGAAATTTGATGCAGAATTGGATTAGAGTTGAAGAACGGACATGGACTAACGTTTATAGCCAATAAATAAATTTTTAACGAGTAAAACCGACAAAGGGAAAAAAGAGGCACTGAAAAAAAGTTACTGATATTACAGCTGTACTGTTAGAAGTCGGTGCATAGCCCGATAAACCATAGTACTTCAGGCACATTCAACAAAGTTGGCACCGACTTCTAAGAATGTTTCTTCAAGTCGGTTTATAGTGAGTTGTAAGTATGTATCTAACGGATCCATCGTTGATCCTTTGCTTGGTTTGTTTTTTGTTTTTATCATCAGTTTAACATCATGATTTTAGAGACAAATACTCGAATTATGTAAAAGCAACAGATACAGCATCTTTGCCTACATTTCGACGATTTCCATAGATTTCTAGATTCTTACTCTCTGGATCCCGCCATCTGATTCTGACTCCCATGACCAGGTTCCACACCTCTCTTTCCAACAAAAAAAAAACGTAAAAATCCGTTTCGCAAATTATGGCCTTAACATATAACGGTTTATCATCTATTTAACTCCCATAGTAGTGAAATTCTGTGAAATCCTGATACTCGAATTCTTATTTTGTGGAAGTGGCGAGGGGTCCATATAACTCAATACCTGCCAGCTTCCCTTTGCATAGATGGTAGAGATGTTTAAATTCGATAAACTACATCGAGGTAAGAATTATCTTCCACCGACATCCATTTTGAAAATTTTCGTGTTTTGCCCCTGTTGTGGCTTCACTGGGGAACATTCTCCCTACCAGAGCCACTGAGAAAACGTACTTAAGGTTGATAAAAATGACTGCGCTTATGTACACAACATATATTGATTAACATGTACGTGCTGTTGAGTGTTATTATAAAGTTGTATTTTATTCATTTTGACTATACTGTAGTTTTAATAGAAAGCGCCTAGACGTTCATTTTTTGAAAACGAAATGACATGATTGCTACCTCAAATAAAATAGGCGCTTTTTATGTTATGTTTTTTCCTATTATTTTGAAGTCTTCTCTGAATTCATTATTAGCAATATAAGCTTACAGTTTTTACCAAAGCGCTTATTTGCAGTCAGTTACATAAATATACATTACATTAAATTAATTATTTATATGATAAATTTCTTGAAATCATAAAACTATTAAAAATACGATGAAATACGTTACATTTTAGGCATACAAATACTATAAGTTACACAAATACTTTATCACAGTTGTAGCAAAGACACATAGCTTATCATAGAATAGTTCCGCAACTGGATCCTTTTTCAAAAAGTCATTCAGGTATTGAACAGCTCTGTAAGTAGGGCCACTCCATTCCAAAAAACGCCAAGCTGGTGGACAAGTTAAGAGCTGATGCTGTCGCCGCCCAGCGCCACGCGTGTATATATAGCACATTGAAGTGGATACATTCACGAACCGAAAGGTTGTCCACTTTAAAATTTAAAAGTAAATAATAATGCATGACGTGCGCTAACTCCTAAAATAGATAGACCGATTAGAGCTTGGGGAAGGACATAGTGGAGAAGAAAAGAGAGACAACTGGGAAGGAACAACTTAAGGGGCAGAGATGGGAGCAGAGAGAGAGTCGAATAGTGATGCAAGTTAGAGAATCGAGTAGAGTGGCGAGTAGACAGGTAATTTTTTTTAAATATTCTTTTGATGATCTTGATACCAGACAAATGTAAATTCATTCATATTCAGTCTTAAGAAATCACTTTTTGTATATTGACATTTCAAAATGCTGCAATTGAGGTTGTTGCTGCACTACTACGTGATAAACTTAGTTTTAAGCGGAATTTGACAGCAAAAAATGTAATCACGTTGCACAATTTTGTGAAATAAAGAATTTGAATTTGAAGTAGGGAGTCGAGTAGAAAGGCTACTAGAGAAGTGAATGGGAGGCAGGTGGAGAGGCGAGTAGAGAGTCCAGTACAGAGTTGAGTAGAGACGAGTAGAGAGTGAAACAGGGATGATTATAGAGGTATAGAGAAGTGAATGGGAGGCAGGTGGAGAGGCAAGTAAAGAGTCAAATAGAGAGGTGTGAAGAGTATCTATTAAGCTCTGAATGCTTGATAGATTATTACCACCACGTAATAGATAGATTCAATTCTGCGCTAAAATTTACGACACTACGCGATAAGCGACTTCTACGCGGGCGAAGCCGCGGGCAACAGCTAGTTAATAATATAATATTACGGATTTTCCTGGGATTTCGATAGACAAAATCTATGTGGCCAACAATATTATAAATAAATAATAATAAAAACCTCAGAGATACAAAACTATTTTTTTATACCATTTAGGTGGCAGACAACCACACGGACTACTTGATGGAAAGTGGTTAACGTGGCCTATGGACATATGCAACCCCAAGGCCGTTACACTAGTGCTTACTTACTTCACATATATTCAATCGCACGTATAAATTCGGTTTACAAGCTACCATACTTCATCGACACGATTCCGTACCATAGGACTTTCAATTCCTAATCTTCCGTCTGACATATCTGGTTGCACCGACCTCTGTGCTTAAGAGCCTGCACTTCGACGCTAGGTCTCTTGTGGGAATCGAACCTCACCCGACCTAGTTATCCCAGACGGCTGTATTTGCATTATACGACAGCAGGTCACGGTCTCGGTACGATGACTTGCTCCTAACCCATACGTGCGATGCTCATCGTACGCCATCATCATGCAATGCCGCCATCGCTAATAGATTGCAGGGGAGATGAGCATCAACGACTCAACGCTATCCCGTTGAAGGTATCCTCGGTCTCTGCTATGAAAAGTCTCTGGTCTATCGAACTGGCTCATTACATGTGACACGCTTTCAGGCATCCCATTTACGGAACCACGCAACCAGTCATCAGCGAACACGCCACATAAAATATCATGAGATTAATCATTAACTTAATACGGTTATACCTAGATTAAATTGCTCAGACCGGGGTAAAGATACATATGAAATATACAAATAATACATAACATAACTGTCGACGCCGATGTTCCCAAAGGTCGACAAGATACCACATAACATTTTATTATATCGAGCCATACTCCACCCACCAATCATATTGCACCTTACACACATACGTCACTTACTCGTCATATACACCTACCCAACACAACACTATTGCAACGACATTCACACATTCGACCTACAGACTGCACACAAATAAATTGTACCGACCACCTATTTTTCGGAATAAATAAGTTTGTTCCACCAAAAATTCTTTCTTTTGTTCATCGCGAACAAAAAGTGGCGACCGTGACAGGACCTGTATATCAATCGGGTTCTAAGTCTGCGGAGGAAGACACGAACGATCAAAGCCACGCCTACGCAGCGCCTGGATTGCCTGGGCTACTACCAGCAGCAAACCTGAAGTCTACACTGCTCAACGTGCATCAAGATCATCCGTCAGTAATCCGCTACGACGGCCAAACTACATATCTACGAGCTTTACTACAGCTGGCAGCACCTAGCAGCCGGAGCTACAAGACTTCTCCGTCTCATCAACGCCTGCCTGTCTGTCTAACTGTGAGCCCGTTCCTATTATTTCCTTCTCAATTATCTTCGATTTGTGCAAATAGTGACGATCACGTCCACTAGTGTTAAAGTCTGTGCAAACTATCGTACCCTAATTATATATCTCAAGTGCCAAAAACAGCTTATTTTAGCTTGATTAAATAAGTAGCAGTTAAAAGGTTAGATTTCACTTACAGTTTAATTGCCATTAGAGCTTTTAGCAAGCTTCATCCCTTTTTGCAAATCATCTTCGCACTACCTACCTACTTACATAAAGTTATACAGCTATCACTATATATCAGAATCACAACTTAACTTCGCTGTAAGCTATCTTTATACTGTCTGATTCCTCTAAAAACACTTAATAACTTATAAAACACTTAATTAATTCTTAATCATCACTTCTGCCTGTCCCTTATAGTTAAAACAGATTTGAATTTATCTTAATCGGTAAAAGCCCTCTTCTGCTCACTAATAACTGTTGTTTACATCAAATATTGAGCTACGGTTATAACTCATTTCTAGTGCAACGGTGCAGTCCGAGGTGCCATCGCGTGACGTCATCCTTTGTCTACGCGACTACCTGAGACCCTTGCGGCCGGCAGCCGTACGCCCGATCAGCTGGTTGAAACTGGTTCATCGAACGATAACAACATTGCGAGCGAGGAGCGTACCGTATTGTTATTTTTATTTCACTTGCAATAGATTTAATTAACTAACTTTAAACTTATAGACTAGATAATTTCATACAATGGCGTCTGATAAAGAAGAAGTAAGGGCCGCTAGTAGTGTGTCTTTAAAGGATCCCATTCTCAAGGATCTTAGCACCAGTCGTAGCAACATAAAACGTCGTTTATCAACTTTTAAAAACGACATGGACCAAATTCAAGGCCAAGATAGTCTGTCTGACTTAGATGTACAGAAGACTGAGATGAAATTGTCTAGGACTGAGTGTTTATATAAGCAATTCGACGAGTTGCATGTACAATTGGAGTCGTTACCCTCTGCGGGGAACGAGTTAGCACTATGCGAAATTATGGAATCGGATTTTGATCACTATATTTCCCTTGCCAGAACCATATTAGCGAAAAATTCTTCATCCAGTCATAACGAGTCTAGTTATTCAAATGCAACTGAACATGTTTCTTGTTGTGGTGATGGTCAGGGCTTTATGGGGTTTAAATTACCCGTTATTAAAATATCTAATTTTAATGGTACATACTATAAATGGCTTGAGTTTAAGGAAACTTTTAATTCTTTAATTCACAGTAACAATAAAATAAAAAAATATTTACAAGTTCCATTATCTGATTTCATATTTAGAAGGTGAAGCTTCCCGCGTTATTAGTAACTTGGAAATAACCAATAAAAACTATATTGAAGCCTGGAAGCTGTTATGCGAACGTTATGACAATAAGCGTCAACTAATTAATAACCATTTGAAATCTTTATTTACATTTGAAAGTGTGCGAGAGACCGATAAGTCACTCCGTTTTATTATAGATCACGTTACTAAAAACTTACGGGCTCTCGGCACACTGGGTTTGTTGCCAACTGATAAGTGGGATGTTCTAATAATCTACATGGTCACAGCAAAGTTAGACAACAGTACTCTATTTAAATGGGAAGAGCAGAAGAACCTTCTGTCTGAGATACCCACACTTGATGATTTTTTTATGTTTTTGAAAAATCGTGGGGATGTTTTAGAGACCGTGAGCCGTAGTAAACAAGAAAGGCCAAATAATAATAGCAAGCATGTTGTCCCTAGTAGTAGTAGTTCAAACAAAACGCATAATAAGACTTTCATGTCTACGTCTAATAGCAACTCTGAACGTAAGTTTGAATGCCTTGTTTGTAAGGAAAACCACCGACTATTTGAATGTCCTATTTTCAAGGCTAAATCTCCTGAGGACAGGAAGGTAACAGTGACGTCGTTACGTTTATGTGTCAACTGCTTGAGGCCTGGTCACGAAGCTGACAAATGTACTCTGCCAGGGTGCTGCCGTTCTTGTAAGGCTCGTCACAATAGCTTATTGCATGCTACCCATCAACTTGAAACAAATCAGTCTCCCATTATTATGTCCGCTCTTTCTCAATCGTCTCAGGTCCTGTTGTGTACAGCCAGTGTTCTAGTGACCAACCCTAGTACCAATGTAACCGCTAAAGTTCGCGCTCTACTTGATAGTGGAAGCCAGTGTTCCTTTATTACAGAGTCACTACAGCAACAACTCAATCTACCGATAGAACCATCCAATGTCGACATATTTACAATTGGCAATAATCAACTTAAATTAAACACAAAGCGGTGTACTATACGTTTACAGTCTAGTGACAGTCTATTTAATGTTACAATGTTTTGCCTAATACTACCTAAAATATCAGAAAATATACCTACGTTATCATTTGATGTTGCTAGCCTAGATTTAACTAATTTCACTCTAGCAGATCCTCGCTTCTATGAGTCATCCCCTATCGACATGCTGATTGGTGCTGATCTATTTTGGGACCTCATTGGTTCCCAACAGCATACCCTGAGTAATAAGGGGCCAATTCTTCGCAGCTCTAAACTTGGATGGCTTGTTGGAGGATCTGTTCTAATGCAATCACACCCTAAATTACCTAAAAAGGCCATACGCTCCTGTCATGCTCACCTACAGGAAGATCATGATTTTCCAACCCTCGAGCGTCAGGTAGCCCAAATTTTGGCAACTGGAAAGCTTCCCCCAAGCAACACCCCTCACAAGAGAAGAAAGGCTCTGTGAAAGACATTTTTTTACCACTACTACACGATCAGACAATGGTCGCTTTTGTGTGGGTCTACCTCTTCGTGACGATAGAGAGTGCTTAGGTGACTCATATCAGTCAGCTAAGAAGAGATTTTTGAACTTAGAGTCCCGCTTCAAAAGACAACCCGATCTAAAGGCTGCCTATACCGAATTCATTCACGAATATGCCGCTCTCGGGCATTTGTCTGAAGCACCTCTGCAAAACCCTATATGTTCCTACTTCTTACCTCATCATCCTGTTATCAAAGAAAAGAGCGAATCTACTAAGCTGCGCGTTGTTTTTGACGCGTCGGCTCGCACTACCTCTGGTATATCAATTAATGATCTCCAAATGGTTGGCCCTACTATACAAGATTCTTTATTCAATATTCTTTTAAGATTCAGACTTCACAAATATATAGTAACCGGGGACGTAGAGAAAATGTTCCGCCAAGTGTCCATGAGAGAGACAGATCGCGATCTACAATTAATATTGTGGCGCGACAATGAAAATGAGCCTCTACGCACTCTGCGTCTCAATACTGTAACATATGGGTTTTCTTCTGCAAGTTTTCTTACCACCAGGTGCATTTGGCAGCTAGGTTAGGAATGCATAGACCCTAAAATTAAAACCATAATTTAAAGTGATACATATTGTGATGACATTTTGACAGGAAGTGATTCCCCACAAGAATTAAAATATATTCAACGTTCAGTGTCTCATAAGTTAGCTGAAGGCTGTTTTCATCTAAGAAAATATAGATCTAATTTGCCTGACCTTTTTTTAGACACTAGTAACTCCGATGAAAGTAATTTAATCATCAGCAATGCCTCTAGTACTTTGGGTATTGGTTGGTGTCCCACTTCGGACGAGCTACATTTCCCATTTCAATTACCTATACCTACAATTATTACCAAAAGGTCTGTTCTGTCCTCTATCAGTAAAATCTTTGACCCACTAGGCCTACTATCACTATACACAATTAAACAAAAAATTACTCTACAGCAGCTATGGGTTCTCAAACTAGGCTGGGACGAACCAGTACCTAGTAACATTTGTAAATTATGGGAATCGTTTTCTAAGAACATGATAAAATTTTCTGAACTTAAAATACCTAGACTAAGTTTAATTGATAACCATGTATTTATTGAAATGCATTGTTTTTGTGATGCTTCTCAGCAGGCTTATGGGACTTGTATCTATTTAAGGTCTATTGATGCAAGGGGGGCCATTGAAGTCCATCTTTTATGTGCTAAAGCACGCGTAGCCCCTCTCAAAGCTACTACAATTCCACGTCTGGAGTTATGCGCCGCCGTTCTAGGTGCACAATTAAGCTCAGCTGTAACAAAAGCTTTACGCCACCCTATTAATCGTCACATTTATTGGACGGATTCGCGCGTAGTTTTAGGTTGGATTTCTACGCCAAATAAAACAAAAACGTTTGTAGCCAATCGCATTGCAGCTATCAATGAACTTTCAGACTCGATATCTTGGCGTCATGTACCCACAGCCCTAAATCCCGCAGACCTCGCTTCACGTGGTATAGATTTGCAGGACATGTCCTCTATGCAACCAACCCTATGGTGGCATGGACCTCAATTTCTTTTAGAGTCAGAATTTTCATGGCCTTCGAAAATCGTGTCCAATTCTTCTGAGTTACCTGAACTAAAAACGGCCTCCGTTTTGGCGGCGGAGGTTGTGCCTTCAGCACCGCTAATCAACTTTACCAAATTTTCTAAATTAAACGCCTACCAAAGAATTTACGCTCACGTGTATAGGTTCATACATAATTCTCGTAACACTAATAAAGTTACAGGTCCTCTACAAGCCGAAGAACTTTCTAAATCACTTAGAGTTCTTGCTAGAATTGCTCAAAGTGAATGTTTTTCTGATGAGCTTAGCCGACTTCAAAATAAAAAGACTCTACCGGTGAAGTCAGCTCTGACGTCTCTAAACCCCTTTATTGACTCAGAAGGACTACTGCGCGTTGGAGGTCGCATTCCTGATTCGAGCTACCCTTATGATAAAAAACACCCTATTTTATTAAAGTCAGAACACCCATTAACTAAAATGATATTTCAGACTGAACATGAGCATCTTCTACATGCTGGACCCCAGCAGCTACTTGCTTCCCTTAGGGATCGCTACTGGCCAATCGGTGGCCGTCAATTGGCTAGGAACATCGTCCGCAATTGCTTCACATGTCGCAGATTTGGGGGTCAGACGTTATCTAATATAATGGGTAACCTACCTAATGATCACGTGGAAATTGGCTTTCCTTTTGCTACTGTTGCTACTGACTTTGCCGGGCCATTCTTAATCACAGATCGTAAAGGTAGGGGTTGTAAAATAACTAAATGTTACTTATGTATTTTTATTTGTTTTCGGTATAAGTGTATCCACCTTGAGGCGGTTAGCGAACTATCCAAGGATGCCTTTATACTAACATTAAAAAGGTTTATTTCTAGACGAGGTATGCCTAAACTTATCTATTGTGATAACGGACGTAACTTTGTTGCCTCTGCTAAAGAAATAACAACCTTCCTACAGTCACAACGCGACTCCATTTGTGATTATGCAGCTCGTCGCGGCATAGAATTTACAACCTTCCTACAGTCACAACGCGACTCCATTTGTGATTATGCAGCTCGTCGCGGCATAGAATTTACAACCTTCCTACAGTCACAACGCGACTCCATTTGTGATTATGCAGCTCGTCGCGGCATAGAATTTACAACCTTCCTACAGTCACAACGCGACTCCATTTGTGATTATGCAGCTCGTCGCGGCATAGAATTTACAACCTTCCTACAGTCACAACGCGACTCCATTTGTGATTATGCAGCTCGTCGCGGCATAGAATTGAAATTTTCACCCGCGTACGCTCCTCACTTCAATGGACTGGCTGAGGCTGGAATTAAATCGGCTAAATCTATCTTCTATACTATTATATAATTGTAAAGTAGTCGTGTCTGTACATTGGAGATATTTAAAAAAAAATACTTGGAGTATGTTATATTAACGATACTGAACACGAAAATATATTTTTTGGAAATCCTGTCTGTTTGTCTGTTTGTCTGTTTGTTCGCGATGGACGCAAAAACTACTGAACGGATTTCGATGCGGTTTTTTTTGTTAGAAAGGGCTTGCTCCAACTTAAAATCTTACGTTTGTTTGATCACAATCGATTAAGTAGAACCAGAGATGTGAGCAATAATGTCGCTTTTTTACTTGAGATTATTTTTATGGTATATTTTTTATAGCTTATCATATCTAAGCAACTATGTAAATAAATAGACTTTATTTTTAGATACACAATTGTGTATACAGATTCGTATTTAATCAATAAATTAAAATTTGAGATTTTATTATTTAGTTACAAAAATACAACTAGATGGCGATCACGCATTTTTAAACAAGGTATGGTTTCGTTCACAACAGAGGTCTTTAAGAAAATATATTTTTTCATTCTATAATTTAGTTACATCAATACAACTAGATGGCGATCACGCAGTTTTGAACAAGATATAGTTTCGTGCACAACAGAATATACAAGAGCTGTCATTTCGATTCCTAAATTTTTTTTCGAATTTTCACAATTTCATTATACATCCTGAGTCTTCTTCTTCATCCTAGCAAGCATTAATCCCAGTCGCATCCGAAGCTTTTTACCTTCGAGGCGAGGATCCGCTTTTACCAGTCTAATTGCGAGTTTAGCTGAACCTCCGAAATTTCCCGTGAATCAACTGCCATCTGACCTCCACAACCCCAAGGCGACATCGAAGCATTGCATCTGGACCAATTGTTGGACTTTTGAGGCTGCCATAGCTGTTCGTATGGCAACTGAGACCGACGGCTAAACGTAATTTCCGAGGCATGACCAGACCAATGCAAATACCCATATTCATGCATACAAATATTTGCACTGAGCGGGAATCGAACACGCACCTCCTGCGTAGCAGCCGCGTTCAGTACCGCTACGCCACAGAGGCGGTCGACCCTTAACATCCTGCGTAATTCATAATAATATCATAACATAACGAGTCTGAAACTCTGTATGAAAGTTGTTAGACTGTGCTAACATTAACAGGAACCCTGTCTATCTGTCTGTTGCCTTTCACGCTTTAAACGCTGAACTGAACCGATGTTGATGAAATTTGATGCAGAATTGGATTAGAGTTTAAGAAAGGACATGGGCTAACCTTTATAGCCAATAAATAAATGTTAACGAGTTAAACCGATTAAGGACTAAGGGAACAAAAAAGGGGCACTGAAAAAAAGTAACTGATATTACAGCTGTTCTGGTAGAAGTCGGTGCATAGCCCGAGAAACCATATATAAATTAATTACATCATAGTACTTCAGGCACATTAAACAATGTTGGCACCGACTTCTAACAGTGTTTCTTGAAGTCGGTTTAACTTTATTATTATAATTTTATTTATTTTACCTTTATAGTGTCTAAGTATCTAACCGATTCATCGTTGATCATTTGCTTAGTTTGTTATTTGTTTTTATTATCAGTTTACTCAAATTATGTAAAAGCAATAGAAACAGCATCTTTGCTTACATTTTGAGGATTTCCCTAGATTTCTAGATTCTTAGTCTACTCCCTTGGCCAGGTACTTCCCTTTTCAACCAAAAAAAAATAATAATAAAAATCCGTTTCGCAAATTATGGCCATAACATATAACGGTTCTTCGCCTATTTAGTTCCCATAGTAGTAGAATTCTGAGAAATCCTGATACATGAATTCATATTTTGTGGTAGTGGCGATGGGTCCCTATAACTCAATTCCTGCCGGCTTCCCTTTGCATAGATGGTAGAGACGTATAAATTTGATAAACTACATCGAGGTAAGAACTTTCTTCCACCGTCTTCCATTTAGAAAATTTTCACCCTTTGCCAATCTTCTTTATCCTAGCGTCAATCCCAGTCGCATCCGAAGCTTTACAATTGTAAAAAAAAGAGGTCAGCTTTTTATCAGTCTAACTGCGGATTTGGCAAAACTGCGATATTTTCTGTGAAGCGACTGCCATCTGACCTCCACAACCCAAAGGTGATATAGAAGCATTGCAGCTAGACCAGTTGTTGGATTTTTGAGGACCTCAAGTACCCGTAACGACTGCCATAGATGTTTGTATGACAACCGGGATCGACGACGGCTTAACGTGCTCTCCGAAGCATGACCAGACCAATGCAAATACCCATATTCATGCATACAAATATTTGCACTGAGCGGGGATCGAACACGCGCCTCCTGCGTAGCGGCCGCGTTCACACATTTTGCCACTGTTATGGCTTTACTGGGGAACATTCTCCCTACCAGAGCCACTGAGAAAACGTACTTAAGGCTGATAAATGTCACTGCACTAATTTACACAATGTATATTGATTAATATGCACGTGCTGTAAAGTGTTATTATTAAGTTGTATTTTATCAATTGTTACAATACTGTAATTTTAATAGAGAGCGCCTAGACATTCATTTTTTGAAAACGAAACAACATGATTGCTACCACAAACAAAGTAGGCGCTTTTTCCTGTAATTTTGAAGTTTTCTCTCAGGTTATTTCATTTATTCATTCATTATTAGTACGTTACATTTTAGGCATACAAATACTATGAGTTACATAAATATTTTGCCACAGTTATACCAAAGACATAGAATATGTCCGCATCTGGATTATTTTTCAAAAAGGCATTCAGGTATTGCACAGCTCTGTAAGTAGGGCTACTCTATACCAAAAAACGCCAAGCTGGTGGGCAAGTCCAGAGCTAATGCTGTCGCCGTCCAGCGCCACCCGTGTACCTGTCCGGCACATAGAAGTGAATACATTCACGACTCGAAGGGCTGTCCACTTTAAAATTTAAATGCAGATAATAGTACATGACGTGCGCTAACTCCCGCCTAAGTCGTAATGTATCAAGACCGGCCATCCCTGATACGAAGATGGACGGGTAAATAAATGGATAGGATCTCGGCATCAAATACCGGACTTCTTCGATATGGGATCCTTCTAAAAGTATACGCTATTTAACACAATAAGAATTACAAAATTCCGTTTATCATTCAACGAATTGCGAACTTCCTTATGAGTGAAAATTCATCAATGAACAAATCCTGATGAAATAGATAGACCCATAAGAGCTTGGGGAAAGGTATAGTGGAGTAGAAAAGAGAGACAACTGGGAAGAAACAAGGTTAGGCGCAGAGATGGGAGCAGAGAGTAGAATAAAGATGCAAGTTAGAAAGTCGAGTAAAGTGGCGAGTGTATAGGCAAGTTTTTTAAATGATTTTTGATGTTCTTGATGCTAGACAAATGTGTACATTCGTTCATATTTAGTCTTAAGCAATCAATCTTTGTATTTTGACATTTCAAAATGCTGCAATGGAGTTTGTTGCTCCACTGGCGCCTAAGAAGCGGTGGTAAATTTAGTTTTAAGCGGAATTTCACGGCAAAAGATGTAATCACGTTGCACAATTTTGCGAAATAAAGAATTTGAATTTGAAGTAGGGAGTCGAGTAGAGAGGCATTAGAGAAGTGAATGGTAGGCAGGTGGAGAGGCGAGTAGAGAGTTCAGTACAGAGTTGAGTAGAGTCGAGTAGAGTCGAGTAGAGACAGGGATGATTAGAGAGGCAAGTAGAAAGTCAAGTAAAGAGTCAAATAGAGAGGCGAGAAGAGTATCTATTAAGCTCTCAATGCTCGACTCTGCGCTAAAATTTACGATACTACGCGATAAGCGACATCCACGCGGGCGAAGCCGCGGGCAACAGCTAGTTCCATATAAAACGCATTTTAGGAAATGCACATCTGACTTTTGAAGAGTTGTCATCATTGTTTGCACAAGTCGAAGCTATCCTCAATAGCCGACCCCTTTGTCCTCTCAGTCCCTCACCAAATGACCTTCAACCCCTCACCCCGGCTCACTTCTTGATTGGCAGGCCATTGACATCGCTACCATCGCCTAACGTCGTGGACAGTAATACCAATCATCTCGACCGATTTCAGCGCCTGGAGCAAGTCGTGCAACATTTCTGGCAGCGCTGGGTCAAAGAATATGTCACGGAATTGCAGCATCGCTCTAAGTGGCGCACTAAGAAGAAGGAATTGAAGCTCAATGACCTTGTACTGATCAATGAGGACAACTTGCTGCCACTGCACTGGCGGTTAGGCCGCATAACAAAGTTATTTCCGGGCTCTGACGGTATCCCCCGAGTTGCGGATATATGTACATCCCAAGGGACGGTAAGGAGAGCCCTCAATCGCCTATGCCCCCTGCCTGCATCACCGGATCCAGAGGAGTCAAGTTGAAAGCTTCAGCTTCTTTCAACGGCCGGGAGGATGTCGACGCCGATGTTCCCAAAGGTCGACAAGATACCACATAACATTTTATTATATCGAGCCATACTCCACCCACCAATCATATTGCACCTTACACACATACGTCACTTACTCGTCATATACACCTACCCAACACAACACTATTGCAACGACATTCACACATTCGACCTACAGACTGCACACAAATAAATTGTACCGATCACCTATTTTTCGGAATAAATAAGTTTGTTCCACCAAAAATTCTTTCTTTTGTTCATCGCGAACCTACATAAACTCACGCCTTTATCCCCGAAGGGGTAGGCAGAGGTGCTAGCATCCACATTTCACCGGTTTATGTTTAGGTCCCAAAAGGCGACCTGCGATAAATACACATATAACTTCGAAAAGCATCGAAAAGTCATTGGTGTGTGCTATGGAAAACCTGGGATCGAACCCGAGACTTCGTCTCAGCAGTCCATTACCCATACCACTAGGCTACCGCGGATTTAAATAATCATACAAATAATACAAACTGTGTGATTATAACTATATCGAATAGATAGTATGAAATCAACTCACCGCTTCCGTAGAGTCTCAATAGAGCCACGCTATAACTTACTCAAAGTCTCCCACGCCTAAACCCCGTACCACACGTCGATCGCCAACCGCCCTCGACTCCCGCTTCCAACCAACTGACCCGAACCTACGCTCTGTCTTGTTTTTACAAAACCTGCACGTGTTTTACGGATTTCTCTCGTAACAACTAACGTGTTAATAGTTTCTTTAAAGTATCACAAAAAACAATGACCATCGCTTCAGGATCTAACACAAGAGGTTTTGCTTTATCTGATTTATGGAGGGTCAAATAGCAACGATGCGAGCCAGATGACTACAAGTGGACGTCCGCTATTAGATATCAAAATACCAACGTATTAAAGATGTAATTTTTAGGGT
This sequence comes from Eilema caniola, assembly GCA_949126895.1. Lineage (NCBI taxonomy): Eukaryota > Metazoa > Arthropoda > Insecta > Lepidoptera > Erebidae > Eilema > Eilema caniola. Next base: position 3,416,255 of record OX421460.1, on the reverse strand, counting down.
TTATTACTTTCCCATTGTTGAGTAACTTGTGTACCATCACACCACTTTTCATAAAATCAGTATAAGTAAATAAATAACTCAACCTGATACCGAGCTGTGGTTATGACATAGTCCTGCGATATAAATTTAGTAGTATATCTTTTTTATGAATGCATAAGTTAAACCGAAGCATATGATGGCTATAGTCCACCTCGGTCTGTTAACTTTTCGAAGTCATCGGTCGCAGTTAAATATTACAAAATATAAAATAACATTATTTAATACCCACAATGGCTCCACCCAAGATGGTTCAATGGAACTGTTTAAGCATTAGGACAAAAAGAGCAGAACTATATAACATAATCAATATGTATAACTCAACGGTCCTAGCTATCTCGGAGACATGGCTGAAGCCTGGGAGTGCATTTCGCATCCCTGGTTACTCCTGTATCCGTGATGACAGATCAAATGGTTATGATGGTTGTGCCCTGATTGTCAGTCGTAACCTATCCTTCTCTCAAACATCATCCTTTCCGACTGAAAAAGCTGTCTGCAGGCCATCCTTTCTCATCCCTACCGGTCCAAGTCCAAATTCGCTATTATACTCCAAATCAGAGAGGCGCTATACCTCTGCCATCAGCGAGGATTGGAAATTGCGGTAGTATGGAATCCTGGCGATTCCAATATTCCAGGAAACGAGACAGCTGATTCTTGCTCTAAAAGCGCAACTAGAACTGGTACATTGGAGCACTTTCAATTGTTCACTCACGACTTAGTCCCAGTACTGAAGGTTAGTTTGTCTCGTTCGTGGAGTGTGGATTGGCGGGATCCTAAAAAGGTTAAGGGTAAATATTACGCGGATATTCAACCTGACATCCCGAGCAATCCCTGGTTTAAGAGGTATCGATTCCTCAGTTAACGTACAACATCTATTATTTCTCGCCTCCCACCGGACCATGCTTGCACACCTGTCTATCTGGCTAAAATTAGAATAAGGGACCACTCTCTTTGCGAATGCGGTTTAGATGAGGGACATGTTGATCATATATCTTCTTCTGCTGTCCCAACCAACGTATCTCACTGTAGGACATTCTGCCTTCTCATATCCCTCGTCCTATATCTGTCAAATCCCTCCTAACTCTAGTATATACTCCCTTTGTTAAAATCTTGGCCAAATTTATAGAACTTAGCTCACTAAAATTGTAAATTCATTCTGACGTATAAATATATCCTCCTATCTATTACATACTTTAATTTTACTCGTATAATAATATTATATATAACTAGGTATTTATGATAAGTAATTATATGTGTGTTGTCCCTTTGTTTAGATTCTGCGGGAAGTACCTACTAACTCGGATCAACCGCTCATATTCTGATCCACTTTATCTCCTTCGTTAATAGCTCTACTACGGGACATTGGCGGAATGGATGCTGAAAGCACAGAGCCATTAAGTCAAGAATAATTGAATTGAATTGAATTGAAGGTACTGAATTTGTATTATATACTTAGAATTAAGGAGACATAACGTATTTATTATTGCATTGTATTTTGACGATTAAAAATTTGACAATTGAATATAAATAATATTTAAACATGAAATAAAACATGATAATATATTTTTCCAATTATTTTATATTTTTTATAAAAATATACTTAGTAAAAACCAATATTATACATAGAATGTAAAAATAGTTCTTAAAATATATTTTCATATGAGTATTATATCCGTTGTCCAACTTTTTCTATGTATAAGCATGTATTTTTATTTATTTGGTAAATATTTGGTTTTCAATCTCTTAAACTAATATTTGTGATAAAATAAGGCACTCATTTTTTTTTATTCTACTACTATCACAATAATAGTATTATTTATTGTCTTATTAACAATAAAAATTATAAAATGTAATACGAAATTGAATACAAAAAAAAAACTTTTTTTATGTACTACTTCACTGCAAAATTAAATATACAAAAATATAAACAATGAAAATACTAACTCATGAGACATATATGTGATGTGATGATAATTCGTCTTAACATAAGTAAAAAAGTTTTAAAAATAATATTTTCACAATAAATGCACATGTTTGTATAACATATCGACGGTGAAGTGTCAATTACTAATTAAAATACATTTAGTTAATTTTACCAGGCAAAACCTTTCTGTAAAAAATATATTAAACTTACATCGGCATTTCACCATCGACGTTATGTTGAACCTTTTATAAATTTATTTTAATATATTATTCATAAAATAATAACCATATATTGCTTAACAAAACTATAATAATTTAGTAGCAACTGATCCTTGAGGAACGCCTCACAAAAAAATCTCGCCTTAAATCATACTATCTATTGCTGATTAAGAAATTTCCTTTTATGTAACTTTCTTTGATAATTACATCTTATAAGAGATAAATACAAAGCAAAATATTATAATCATATTATAATTATAGCAAAAGTACAGTCTAAGGCCCGTATTCTAGTATGCCACTTAGCTGAACCTCAATTTATCTGGGAAAAGATTGTATACGCACTGACAAATTTGACAGGTTGTCTGGCAGATTGTCTATACAATTTTTCCACAGATAAATAGCGATTCGGCTGAGTGATATCCTAAAATATGGGCCTAAATCAGCTATGTACTATTATCATGATTAAAGTCAAGGAGGTAAATTTTAAAACTGTTAACTTATATCAATTACCTTATCGTGTTCTAAATTGTGTACTATATTTATCTCGAAGGAATCTATTGGGCAGTAAAAATAATGAAATTAATTTATAATATTATTATTTTTGAGATCATTTGTATATTTAAATGCTTTTTAAAATCTATTATCCGTATAATACTGTCAATTGTTTGTTTTATATTGTCATTCGTTATCCGAAAAGATATTCTTTAAGATCTTAGTACTGCCTGGATCCATTCAAGATAGTCAACAACTTTAGTATAAATACCAGGGGAGTTCTTGGTTCCACAACGTGAATTACCACCGCTGGTTACACCCCATAGCTCAACTTTTTCCTGCACCCTAGTTAAAGGCCCACCGGAATCACCCCTGCATGTGTCGATACCTTCTTCTCCACCGGCGCAAATAATGCTTTGTGGTAAAATCTCGTGTTTATAAGACTTTTGACAGTTGGCTCTGTCCCAAAGCGGTAATGGAATGATTTTCTTTTCGTGAGCATAGACACCTTTCATTGGAATTTCACCCCAGCCAGCTGCGAAGAATGTAGTGTTGGCCTTAAGCTCTCCGCTCGGTAAACAGATAGGTCGGATGAAATCTGTGAATAAATAAAACGTTTTACATCAGCCTAGATCTTTGACTAATTGAACATATTGTGAGTATAGAGGCTTTAATTTTTTTTAATTCAATTACTATATCTAGAAATTACTATAATATGCCTTGAAATTGATTTTGTAATTTGAATTTTAAATGTACTAACCAGTATAAGGAGCATCTTCAGCTAGTCTTATGATAGCGATATCGTGTTCCTTGCCATCATATTCAGGGTGCACATAAACATCTTCTACGTCGATTCTAAGCACGGGATCAGTACACACACCGTCCACACAATCTTTTTTGGAATATAAGTCGTATTCGCCAAGACGGGGAACTAACCTGCAATGTAAAGAACGACCTTTATTAGTTTCATTTCTCAGTAGTATCGTTCACTCATGCTACCAAACACAAGATATTAATGTTGTTAAAGTAAAATTTAAAAATCCTAAGACTGAAATAACTACGTTTAAAACGAATGACCGCTATAAAATATATTATGAAAGAAATCTAACATGAAAGAAGGTTTAAATATGCTAGGATTACCTCTTAAACCGGGGTTTCTTAATACAATGAGCCGCCGTAATTAAATGCCTGCTGTCAATGAGGGTAGCAGCACATCTAATTTCTGTAAGATCACTTCGCCAGTATTCAAGATAGACCAACCACGGATTGTGATGTACAAGATTTGTACTTGCTTCTTCACCACATTTTTTAACATCTGAAACAAATAAAATTTAAATGAATTAAAAGGATAATACAGCTAATGAATACGTAACTAAAATGTTGTCTAACTCATTCATTTTATATATAACTTGGGGCAATATCAAAAATTCCTTTACTAGCTTATCAAGTAGGTACACTGCAGTCACGTATACTGCCTTAATGTAATCAGATTCAGAATATTAATTAAATTAATATTCGTATACGATGAATTATTAAATCGAAATTATTCCTCATCGAATTCAAATGGCAAGGATGTAACTGAGGAAAACTTATGTCATTTAATTAGATCTACGTCATTGCGGTTAAGGAAACAATTACAAATATTAATAGGGAATTTAATGTGTTACAAAAGCCACCTTTTTTAAGATTTGCAGAATTTAAAATTACAAAAGTTTCAGAAACCATAATTAAAGCTGCATAAGATAAACATTAAAACCTATAAGGAGTGGCATTTGTTAGGTATGCACACATGACCCTATCAGCTTCACCGCAATTGGTATTTCCAGTATTGACGGCACGCGCGTCAATCACTTTCCACTGACGCGTGCCATAGTGCCGCTGACGTCAGATTGATATTAGACTGAACCACAGAATAGATAATAGTACTAGCGTAACTGAACCTATTTATTATTATTATTTCGAATAAATTAAATGCTAATGCAGTCGTTAAATTTCAAATGAGATGAATTATTGCCTAATAGAATGGCAAAGACGCTTTAATCTATCGTAAATAATTGTCTTATAAGAAAAAAAAATAACTGCACCTCTTTTTTCCCAGAGAAAAAGAAAAAGTGTCTGTATTATCCCTCCTTCCACTTGAATCCACAATCTCGATCCATATAACGCACATTGAAATGAAGTTTCGAATAGTGGATATTTCTGTATCGAACTGCACTTTAGTCAACATTAAGTGGATCTTAGACCCAAGATCTTAAACCGTCAATCATCATCATCAATCTGACCAACGACGCACGGGCAATTTCCAAATAATAAAACTCTAGAAGTTTCAAGTAATGATATCAAAACTACAAGACCGTATTGAACTACTTAACAACAACTAGCTTACTTACAACTTGAACCTAATAATGGAATGGCCGTCAAAAACAATGACGCAATTAAAATTAATTCATAACATTTTCGTGCCTTTCATTAAAAGGATAATAACAGTTTAATGAATTAAAACTTGTTTTTTTTTATCCTTATTGACCAAACGAAAAAGCCTGAAATTAATTATCATTCCTCTTTTGGATAAAAATTGTCAAGACGAATGACGATGATTATTTGTGTGTTAAACGAGTTCATCAGACATTAGAGCAGACTCGTTAAATCAACAATACGAATAAATAAACAAAATAAGATCACTTCTAAATTCAAATTCAATCATATTTATTTTGGAGATTATCAAATACTAGGATAATTGACGCAAAATATTATTATACTGGTCACATATGTCATCTAAACTAAACCTACCGGAGGTACCCTTTTTTGGTAACAACAGAAAACTCAGCAATAATTTGACCCATGACCTACTCGTAGGGATTTTCCCAATACAGAAATAATATTTAGAAAATAGCTAGTTTATAATTAAATTTGTTGTATCTCATTACACTGAATAGATTATTTAATGTACATAAAGCTTAATTACCAAGATTGAAGTTGCTTTCCTTAATTAAATTTCGCAGAATGCCGAAAGAAATTTATTGTCGAAAGCTTACCTTTAGTCCATAAATTGAATTGGGCTCCACACACACTTAAACATAAAACAGCAACCAAAATCACGAGTAAACTCATTTTTAAAACTTTTTTCTTATAGAGAAAGCTAGGAACTTTGTATCCTGACCTTACAAAGGTTTTAAGGATAGAATTGGCGGTACAACTGCGAGTACGAAACTCGCTTATAGTTGACCGTTCAATCCAAAGCGCGGGCTGCGACTGGTTCCCTGCAACAAATTCATTCATTTTATAAATGATTTAGATTTTCCTTATAATACCATTCATTACGTACATGAGTAAACCCAATTATTTTTGTCATGTGTGTGTTTTCATATCACGTAACAAATACCTGCATACCTAAATGTTTTTCTGGAGGATTTAAAAGACAGTTATCATTTTATGAACAATTTTGTTATAAAAGTTATATAGGGCGTAGAAAGTGGAGGGGAATATTGGTGACGTATGCGCAATCCCATAGCTCCGCCCAGATGATAATGCCACTCACAAAAAAATTAAAATGGCGGTGTGCAGCCATGTTAAGGTACGTTCTCACTGCGGCAGTGACGAACGCAGCTGATTTGAGCTAAAAAGGAGTTTTGAACTACTTTTCTTCAAACTAAACAATACAGTAGATCTTCAAAATTCATATAAATCTCTCGTATAGTAGTTGAAGATAATCAACACAACCTTATTGATAGCCAAATTGTGGTAGGTACGGTTTGATGACGAGTTATTAATTTTCAGTCAGCTTTACTATCCGCATAAGTATAAAAGTAAATAACAAATAATTCGGTTTGCCCCATAAATCTATAAACCCCGCACTTCTAACTGCCAACAAATAATGCAGTTCATCTGAGATATTCTCAATTTAATTCTTCATGAGACTAGCAGAAATTATTTATTTACATTTCGGTTTCTAAATTTATCTTTATTTTATTCTAGTTAGTGTTCAAAAAGATTATAGGTATATAGCATACATTTATAATTGAATAAAATGCAAGTCTATATATTTTTCTTATTATGGACTCGTCATACAGAAATAAAAACCACTAAAATCACAAATCATGACGTTGAAGCCCAGTTTTTGTGTCTTTTTACCATAATTTAGTTCATATTGGCTTATACCTATAACTATTTTTAGGTTGATATTCATGAGGACAACCTGATGAAATCGTACGTATTTTACTCTCTATAACTCCTCTCCAAATAAGAGAGTAGTAAAATAGGCTTCATAATTTAATTCCCCGTGTTTCAACTTTATACAGTAATCAAAATATCCTTCACTAAATTCACCAATAACGGCTCCCGGCACCAATAGTGGGAGAGCAAATGACACTTTGGAAAGTGCAAACTCTGAGTATTACCGTGATTGACGATCCGATTGATGAAGCTGAATAATATCTAATGATGGAGAACACATTAAAACTACCTTTTTGTTTTTATAAGTAGATATCAAGAAGTCTACACATAAGTAGGTTCCATGTATAAAACTATATATATTTTATATATTTTAGGGGTTTGAGTGAGTTTACACTCCATTAAAATATTACATAACTCACGATGGGCTTTACCGTTTTTTTTTTATATATATAGGTCACGTCAATTTCACTTCACCTCGCCTGATGATACGCTAAAGGTAAAGTCTCAAGTAAGAGGCTCACCATTATATACACGTACCATGTAAACAAATGTGGCACTCAGCTTGACGGCCTCATCAAAAGAGGATTGTCGTCGCAGCACCGCGTGCCACCCACCGGTCCCACTAGCAGGTACTGCAACCACAATCTCCCCTGCCCGGATATGCACTGGCTGATCCTAAACACAATCCAACCGAGATTGGATTAGTATGGTGGGCTTTTCACACTCGTGCACGGTGGTACCCACCCGGCCGAAATTTGTTTATGCCATCAAAATTCTACTACCAGCGTTTCTTATAAACGCTTCAACTCAATACTGTCACGTAAAGAACGAGTAAAAGGGTCCTCTTCTTCATCCGAGGGCCAATTCCTGTTGCATGCAAAATTTTACGTCGTCCGACGTTCGTCCTATCGGTAGTGCCTCTCACTGCTCACCCACTTTAGAGTGGGCGCAACACATACATTCATTTGATATTTCCGCGCCCGCCACTCCTTTTGGTCTAGCCGAGATCCAGGTTAAACGCTGCCGCCTGCAGTCAACTCCGACCAAAGCAAGAGAGGCCCCGTAGGGGGCTCCTTGATGGCTCTCCATGTGTCTCTCTTACTAGCATTTTCCTACTCTCTACACAGTGGAGAGTAGGAAATGGGCGGGCTGGTTCTTCCAGCGCAGGCATGAAGGTGACAAGATGGCCACCTGTCACTCTAAAGATCCCCACCCCTACCCTTTACGGGGTTCGATGGGGACATCGTACTTCCTACACCTGACGGGTGTCCGTGTGTAAGACCGTACATAGAAGCCTTATTTGCTAACCTTAAACCTTGATAATTCAGACTTGAGACAGCGTGGTGTTTCAGTCGGTCCGAGATCGACATAACCAACCACCCCCGAAGACCGACAGACATAGTATTTGTGGAGATTTCCGCATGGAAAGCAAAAGGTTCCGCTTGCCTACTAATGTTTATAATTTGGTTTATTTCGCCTGTTACGGAAGGGCTGCTGTATGACTTCCTAACTCCAGGAGAAAGCTTGCACCAGGAACTCGTCCGGCAATCAGCAGTGCACCAAACAATCCGAAAATAATAGCTTGAAATTAATAGAGCCTAGGTACAATATTATATTTACGATAAAAAGAACGTACGTAACGTATACATAAATCTAATATTTAAAGTTTTCGTGTCGCATTGTTTGTCTACAAACACCTCATACCAACCCAATTCATATAAAAAAATCTGCGCCTATTTAGCAGCTCCGAGTATCAATTGCAAACTTTTTTTGTACCACTGAGTTGGCAGACAAGCACACGATCCACCTGATGGAAAGTGGCTACCACGGCCCATGGACGCGTGCAACACCAAGGGAGTCACACTCGTGCTGCCGACCCTGTAATCACAGAAAGTTTCTGTGCCGTCGGTGTAGTAGACAAAGCAGGAAAAGATTTTGGTCTTCCCAATGACAGCACAAAAACTCTACAGTGAGCTCTTGCTACCCTAGTCGCCGCCGGGAACACAACACGAGGTAATTTTGGCCACGGTATTTTGTAGAGCGGAAATACTTCCCCAGTCGGACTCCTGGGTTTAAAAATAGTTTGCAACTTTTGGCACTGAAAAATACATTTATTTCGACCTTCTTATCAACCCCTATTTTTTAATCAGCTAGTCAGCTAGTATAGATAAATGTATTTATATTACTCGTTTCATTATTTTTAATTAAACTACACACCTTAAGACAGCATAGTGATCCTCTGTAAAATTATTTGACTGATATAAAATGTATATCAACACCCACTCGGAAACACTCCTAAATGTTAATAAACAATTAAATCACCCACAAAACATCTTTAATTTTTAAATGATATTCAAAAATCGCATGAAAAACAATGAGAATTCAATATAAATTTTCACATAATAAGCGCAGTCGTTTAGCACTATCGTTTTACTCAACGGGTGGTGATATACTGGCTTAATGCTGCCAGAGAGAAAGAAGGCTTTGTTGCTTGTGGCTTTGTCATGATTACATCATCTGGAAGACAAACTTATAGTACCTTAATTAAAATAGCTTTTTACCGAAAACATCTTGGGCATATTCCTGAATATACATTTTTAAAATTGTATTAAAAAAAAAGGATTTTATTGAAGTGAAATTTCCTTAGGGCCTTACGCATTTTTGTACAATATTAAACTCGGGATATTAAACTCGGGACTTACAAGTGAGAAACATTATATTGGCCAAGTTTTCGTTTCTGTCAATGCTGTTGCTGCTTTTTTTGCAGCACGAATAGTATTAAATTTATTTAGAATTTGAGACTAAGCATTTTGGAAATATACTAAGTTTGTAAGTAGCCCAAACTAAGATTTATGCCAAACTAGATTGATTTAACACAAGTCCTGCTAAATACAAAAGTATTGTTGGTGTAACTGGTTTAAATTGGCTCTCTAGGTGATCTGTGTCGAGGTACTCAATTGTTCTTTCGTTTTACTTACTTGTTCTAAAAAACCGTTTAGTGTCTATTACATTTGTTACTTATATGTGAAATCTTTTAAATGGCTTTTAGTAATGTAAGTAGTAATGTTACATAGTTTTAGATGCTGTTTGTTTTCCGAATGAAATAAAATAAAAATAAATCATAAACTTGAGCACTGGAGAAGTGATCAAATGTGATGGAAAGTTCTAAGTGAGCAAAAGTTCTACGTTTGCTGGAGCATCTGCATACCAGCTTGACGCCTTCGAATCAAAAAGAAATGGTACGAACCGTGCGGTATGAAAGGAACTTCATCCCACGCACGCTCAAGCTGTGGAATGAACTCCCTGGTGTGGTTTTCCCAAGCGACTACTATATGGGGTTCTTTAAGAAGGGCATTAGAACGATCCTTCAGGGTCGTCAGCGCAAGTGTGACGCCCCTGATGTTGTACACGTCCATAGGCCACGGTAAACACTTATAAAATCCAATGACCTCTTGGGGAGCAACAGCCATTAGTATCCCACCTGGGGGGCTGAGTGTTGCATAGGAACATAAAATAGAGCAATTTATTCATGGTTTGTCTCTCACCATCCGGGTTACATCCGAAGCTTGCGCTATGGAACCCTGTCTCTCACTTCTCTTTCATGGGTTTGTCTTTCTGAAAGACTTTTTTATTGTTATTTGCTAAATGGTTAAGGATCTGGGATTCATGTCAGCATGACTCGATTTATTTCTCCCTTGTCTGGTGACGAACTACAGTTTAGGTACCTACCTTACAATTTCATTAGATTTTCCTCTTGAATAATAATAATATAAAAATAGTAATTTCACCTTTTCATGACATAATTGTGGATTAAAAATCGAATGAGGCGCTGGTGGAACATTTTTTGTCAGGTTTGTGAGTTCACATGGTCACGCTTCCTTACGCTCCAGTAAATGAGATGTAGGATAGTGTAAAGAATGTATGGATCATAAAAGTGGAACATATAAAGTCGAAGAAAAAAAAGATCAAACCCAATAAAACTAATAGATAGATATGTAGTAAATTGAGTTCATAAAGAAGATGTAAGACTAAAGAAGAGTCTGACAAGAAACTCAGCGGGATTATTGTAGTTTATTACCGTAAAACAAGGTAAATAGGATGAAAGGGGGAATAGAAGTGTGAAATAGGCAGCTTAATTCTGTAGTTTTTTTAAAAGTAAAACTATGTGCTAATATAGTTTTCTTTATGGGTTAGTATGGACCCATTTTATATCTATTCACCCACTGATTCCTATTCACCTCGTTTTACTCAGTATTCTTACAATGTTTTTTTGAGTAGCATTATACTAGCAGAATTTTATAAAACCCTTTTATATTGAGCACCTTGTGCTCTTTGCGCGCCACTGACCCAATCGGCATATGGCAATGAAACCTGGCCCCCGATTCTGCTAAATTTATGACATAACAACCACACTGTCATACATAAAATGTCAATAAATTCCATAAAATGTCAATAAATTATAAACTTTATTTCTATAAGTGTAAAGTCCAAAATGAAAAGAGAAAGAGTTTATAACATTTTTCATACATACACTCTACAAGATTGTCATTTAAGTTTAAACTTTAACGGGATGAAATTAAAGTCTAAAGTTAAATGGCAGTGGTAACAGTATCTGTAGTACCGTAGCAGTGGCTTTGCCATGAAAAAGATAATATCAGAGTCAGGGCCCTGGTCGAAACGTCTACAACCTACCATGATCGAGTAGGATGGCAAATTCTGTGTTGGGGTCGGCTTTCTAGTGTAACTGGGATGCGGCTGAACTTAATATTTTCCGCGAATCGACTTTCATCTGACCTATCTGTTCTGCAGTTAGACTACTCGGATTTTTTGGACTCAGATGTTGGTATGACAACCAAGACCGACGGCTTAACGTGCTCTCGTTGGCACGACCAGATCAATGCAAATAGCCATATTCATGCACACAAATATTTGCACTGAGCGGGAGTCAAACCCGCGCTTTCTGCGTAAATATCGCGACACCACTGAGGCTCGAATTGGGTGGCAATATTTCGAACAAATTCGTAGCACGTACCGTGGGGTGGGGCCGCAGCGATTCGTGCAGTAGTTCGATTGGCGTGTCAGGCTCTTACGGCGATGACGTCAGTACTGGCGCGAGGAATACAGATATTTACAATGCCTACGCGCAGTCCACGTTTTATGTGTCTATTTGTCTCTTTCTTTTGTACTTGGAGGGAGAAAGATGAAATCCGTTATTGTATTCATATTCTACGACATCATGATTATTCAAAAAGGGCGAACGATCTTAAAAGGTTTCCAATCCATACTAATAATAATAAATGTGAAAGTAACTCTATCTGCCTGTCTGTCGGTTGCGCTTACACACCTAAGCCACTGAATTGATTTAAATGAATTAGACCTTGTGAAAGGACATAGGCTATGTTTGGTCGCGATAACATACGTCCACGCAAGTGGAGTCTCTGGAAACAACTAGTAGATTCATAAAACTTATGGCGAAAGATCGTTGGAATGATTTGTCAGAGGTTGCTGTAACAATTGACTGTGCCTACTCCAGAGGAAGAAGGCTGAATAATGTATAAAAGATATATTAAGTTTTTCTTACCAGTTCACCAAGAATAGTTTGCGATGACCACAGTACAGAGGATGCAGGCAGTGAATGGAATTCCATATAAGCAAGTACCATTCTACGTAGAGTTGCATCTTATAGCCCATTTGCATACACGTTTTGGATTCTACAGGAGAGCCTGCCGACTGGTTCTCTGACTCCAAGAGGAACGCCTGCGTCAGGGTCCTATCTGTCAATCAGCAGGTGTAGGTCCAAATACGTACATCAGGGTTTCGATCTGATGATAATAATTTAGATATATTGTATTATTGCAATAAGTTACATCACTATACATATCGTAAATTTCCTAATAAAGTAGTGACGTTTAACCACAAACACTCTAATAGGTAGAGCTTGTTGTAGAAAATTATTTTCAATCGACAAAATCAATGGGGCTTTGGAACACAGTTCCCCTAAGATGGAGACCTGGATTTCTGATATCAATTTCAACTTGATTGATACCTACCCTCACGCGTTTTTTAAGAAAAAGTTATGACAAACAGATTCAATTTGACTTCAGCTTACCTGATAATAAGCTAAAGGAGGAGTTTCAGGAATGAGAGTTACCATTTCAAAAACAAATTAAAGTTCTTACCAGAGACGATGCCTTAGAGCGAATGGGTGGAGCCTACGAACGTAATAAACGCAGCCCCGAACCACCCCGCACACACGTCACTAAAGTGATTATAATATTAAAATATGGGAAAAGATTTCGGGAAAGAAAGACATGGATAAGTTCATCATATTATGCCTAACTTCACGTAACTGACTTGGTAATTTATTGACATTGATGTACTAGCTTATGCGGGCAGCTCCATCCGCGTGGATGTAGGTTATCGCGACTCTGCCAAGACCTTTCAAACAAAAGAACAGCATCAAAATCCATTTAGTAGCTTTGATATTTTAGAGAAGAAATCCGAAAGAAAATTGTGTTCACAATCGATAACCTAATATAACTCTTTTTTGATATTTCCAATGTACCTACAGACGACCACTTTACAAATTATATGATACTATAAATAACAATACGGAACACATTTACGTTTAGACTAAGGAAATAAATTAATTTCAATAGTATTTTCTATTGAAATTAATCTATCTTTGATACTGTTTTGTATTAATTTGTTGATTTAAGAGAATACAATTTATCTTAAATCAACTAATTATTACAAACCAGTATCCAACAAAACCAAACAAGGTGACGAAAGAAATCAAACCGAGTGAGAGCTCCAATCCAGTACGCTGCCTTATCCCTTTGAGATGATAACAAAGTAATATAATGGTAGATTATATGTATTTTCCTCCTTTGTAAATCTAAAAAGAAGTCCGCGATTTAGATACCTACATTATCTTATAGCTTGCTGTAGCGCGAAGTTGCTTCTGCAAGCAACTCTAAAAAAAGTTTTCATTTCGATATGTCGCCGCCTACTAGCTTAATCAGCCGTCCAACTAGCTGCCTAGGCAGTTAACTAAACGGCGCCATACAATTAACGGCCTGTATGATATTCAGCCATCTCGTTTATCACATTATTTAATAACCTGGCTGGCTAATGCTTAGGCCAATCGTAAGATGGGGCACTACCTCGAAATAAGATAGAAAATTACATACATACATAGATAGATAGATAGATAGATAGATAGATAGATAGATAGATAGATAGATAGATAGATAGATAGATAATTCTTTACTGTACACCAGTAAATTTACACTAGGACAAGTAGAATAGTATGTATACAGTTTAATGTACAATGGGCGGCCTTATCGCTTATACTTAAATCTGTAAATTCCCGAGAGGGTAGACAGAGGTGTATTCACAGAAAAATATTGATAGGTTTATTGTAATAGCTACGCAATCTGACTTGGTTAGGATAGGTTAGAAGGCTAATGCGCCTTAAGCCTTCGTGGATTTTTTTTTAAATCATGCAGAAATAAGTCATTTTTCTTACTGTTTAATTAAATGGCTAGGCAAGTAGTTAAACGTCATCGGTCCAAGCTATTTGCCTGGCCGTTTAATTAAATGGCTGAACACCATTCAGACCGTTAATCGAATGGTGCCGTTTAGTTAACAGCCTAGGCAGTTAATTGAACGGCTAATTAAGCTAGTTGGCGACGACAGATATATAGTTATTGTAAAGCTATTTTTAGATGAATATAATATTATGGATATTATTATATACCTACACAATTTACACATCCGACTTCAGTGGCGTAGCGTTAATCATAATCAAAATCAAATATCAACGGCGAGTACATCACTCACCTTCGATTCGCTGACGATATCGTAGTCATGGCTGAGACCTTGGAAGACCTAGGCACAATGCTCGATGGCCTCAGTAGAGCCTCCCAACAAGTGGGCCTCAAAATGAACATGGACAAGACGAAAATTATGGCAAATGTCCATGTCGCACCCACCTGTGCTTTAAAGGTTGGAGACTCTACACTCGAAGTTGTCGACGAATATGTTTACCTAGGACAGACAGTCCAGTTAGGCAGGTCCGACTTTGAGAAAGAGGTCAATCGTCGAATCCAGCTCGGCTGGGCAGCGTTCGGGAAGCTTCGTAATATCTTCTCGTCCAAAATACCGCAGTGTCTCAAGACTAAAGTCTACGACCAGTGTGTGTTGCCAGCGATGACCTACGGAACTGAGACTTGGTCCCTTACTATGGGCCTCATAAGAAGGCTCAAGGTCACCCAAAGGGCGATGGAGCGTGCTATGCTCGGAGTTTCCCTGCGTGATCGAATCAGAAATGAGGAGATCCGCAGGAGAACTAAAGTAACCGACATAGCACACAGAATCGCCAAATTTAAGTGGCAGTGGGCGGGGCACATAGCTCGTAGAACAAATGGCCGTTGGGGCAAGAGAGTTCTCGAGTGGCGACCACGCGCCGGAAGACGCAGTGTAGGCAGGCCTCCCACACGGTGGACCGACGACCTGGTGAAGGTCGCGGGAAGGGCATGAATGCGGAAGGCGCAGGACCGGTCATTGTGGAAATCCTTGGGGGAGGCCTTTGTCCAGCAGTGGACGTCTTTCGGCTGAAATGATGATGATGATGATGACGTAACACGAGGTTCATATATTTCCTGCACAACATTGATTATGAATATGGATTGATTTATGAATTGAATAATACATTTAATTAAATGACGTCCTCCATTCGACGGTAAACATACAGCCAAAGATAAAGTGCCCGCTTGATGGCTATGGGCTCGCCCCCTATTACGTGGCATCGAAAATCATTGTTGGCGATACGTGGGTTAATACACCTTTGCCTACCCCTTTGAGGATTTACAGGCGTGAGTATATGTATGTGTGTGTGTGTGTTTTATTAAATAGACACGGTGTGCAGAAACTTAGCAGTTTTCAAAACCGTAAGTACACAAATGTATAGCCATTTATTTGCGTGAAGAAATAATACGTCGTAATTATTACAATATTTTGTCACTCTATCACCCCTTTCGGCCAGTAATTTTTAATCTTAAAATAATGTGCGGAAATCTGCCGAATTAGTTGAATTTTGTGGTCACTGCATTTACTAAAGGGAGCGGTCCTTGAGTAATATCGTGATGATATACAATTTATAAACATCGTTGATAAACGGACTATTAAATACAGATTGTCAATGGATCTTCACAGTTATACAGCGGCGGTTCAGTTCGTTCATGGTGTCTCGCAAGGGTCCATTTTAGGCCCACTATTATTACAACTTGTGTGGAACTATATTATGAAAAACTTTCATAAAGGAACATATTTTATTATTTTATTAAATTCGTTTTGATACTTAAAGTAAAACACGATTCATTTACATTGACATTACGTGTAAGCCTCTATGTAGGTATTTATGTTTTATTGGAGCAAGCGAACACCTTGAATTCAGCTCGAAATCACGCCACTTTGCTATTCATGCGTCACAGATCATTCGACGAGGCGGTAACGATATCTGCTTACCTGAGCGACCCTAACAGGGCCCCGCCTACTTAGGCCCTACCGCCTTACCGCCGATTTTTAGGTAGGTATTATTCAATTGGCGCGGGCGCAAGATGGATGTCTACCTGAAAACAAGAAAAGAAGAGAGAAGAATAAAACCAATCTATAAGTTTGTAAACATTGTTAAATTTTAGAATTGTAAATTGGTCGTGTCTGTATAAAGTGCATTTAGGGGATATTAAAAAAAAAACTTAAGCTATGTTATATAATGATACTGAACGCAAATAATTCTTTCTTTCGAATTCTTTGTATTGAGTTATTTGCTTGTTCACGACGGATACAAAAACTAATTTACGAACAATGTGGCTTTTTTATCATAGAGGTCTGGATCAGACTTGAAATGTTACGTTTGTTTCATCGCGATTATTTCAACTAACTCGCGGACATCAGCAAGTACAGTAATAAGCTTATCTATTATTTAATGAATGTTCGAGTTTAAAATTGTGTTAAAACAATCCTAATGAAGAAATCAAAGAAACTGTCAAATATTTAATAAACCTTACAGGAAAATCTGAAATAGTAATTGTCTCTGAGTCAGGCGTCCAATTCAAAGTTTAAGAATGAATACTCGCTTTCCTGCTTCATGAGTTACAATTTCGTTAAATTTGACAACAGTGATTCACAAATCTGCTTTAATAGTTACTTATTCCATAATTTTAAACCGAATTCCAGGAAGTTCTGTACAGAAACACCCATTCACACAAATCCAAAATACTTAAAAAAATACTTGGGTTAAATTATACCTATTAGCGATATTGGCCAGTTATCCTCACGGACTCCCCCGCGTGTCGACGCCAGCCAATCTCCAGCTCCGCGCACGTGGTCTAAAGTACCATGCGAGGACCTTGATACCACACTAGACTCACCAACATCATCCACCTCGGCCGCCGCCGACGCTCCTGACCTGCACATCTATAATATATTAAAAAGGTGTGGTTTGTTGGTCGTAACTACAATTTAAATTGGTCTAGATTTACGCAATTTTTTTCTATGTTACCCAATCTTAATCTTAATTGTAGTCCACTATCTACTCACGACTGGCACTAGATGGCCCTCAGGATAATGCCTCTGAATACATTGTTATTTTAAATTCTTGTTTCTTTGTTCGCAATGAACGCTAAAAGTACTGAATAGATATAGACAGATAGTTGTTTACATCAGAGAGGAGTAACGTTGGTAAATAGGTCTCCAGTAAATGCGAGTATTGCAGTATTCTTTGGTTTTGTAACAGGAAACAACATCCTTAACCGCGAATCAGTCGAATGTTTTGCGTATGCACAGCCTAGCTTGTATCATTAACCTTCTTATACATTGGGCTAGGTAGAGACAATGTCTTTCCAATTGCTGGCTGCACCTTTCGTTTCTTTGACTCCTATAATTGTTTTCGTTTTAAACACGCTGGCACACTCTTGAACTGGCATTTTCTTGCCAATTGGTAGTAAGGGACAAGATAGTGGAGTCTATGCGTAGTGTTATAGTGGATGCACCGAAAACAACACCAGTCGATGATGATATAAAAAGATCATGGTTTTTATCAAAATAACAACCCTATAATTTTGCTTTTTGTTACAACAGGGGAAATGTCCTACTGCATGAACCTATGTGTGGATCTCACACACTAAAGTCTCTGCGGAGTGCTATACTCTTACTATAACTACACAGGAATACGTTTAGGTCACCCTCCCGGGCGAGTGCCCGCAGGATGTCAACAGCACCTGCACCAATATTACTCTTTTTTATAATTTTTCTTCATCGCGTATTAGCTGGCGAAGGGCTAACATTGTTCTTGAGTTCCATTCTAATCAAACGGGTTATCTGATTGGTTAACTTTTTTTATCTCTAATAAACGCCCGCTTTGTGTGTGATAAAACTGATAAGACCGCGTATGGCACGCCCTTTGTCATGACTTCTGTTGTGAATTCTTAGTCACTAACTATGCACTGTACACCCTCATTTCACCAGTTATAGCTTAGCGTACACCGTTCTACAAGGCAATAAAAAGAAAGAAGGAAATACTGCAGTTTTTTTATACAACCAAGGTGACAGACAAGCACACCGTCCACCTGATAGAAAGTGGTTACCGTGGCCTATGGACGTATGCAACACCAGGGGAGTCACGCTCGTGCTACCGAACTTGTAGACACAGAGAGTTTCTGTGCCGATCCCCCCTTCAAGATATTAGGAAACTCAAATCAACTTCACTTGCTAGCTGATACACCTGCTGAGCCTTCGAAGGCTTTAGCGTAGGAATTCTTTTGAAGAAACCTGAATTAGCGCATGGTTTATCCATGCAAGAGGTAATAATACATAGAATAGGTAATTGTAGTGTGTCCTTTTATTAATAACTCTGTTTACTAGTATAATAAAAACATGATATATGCCTTCATACATTACGTCACTGACACACTGATGTGCCTTCCCAAGTGCAAATACTCAAGCTCGTTGACGTGTTTACCCTAAGTCTTAATACAGAAACAGGAAATTTAAATTTAGCAGTCTCTGCTTTATTACGGTGTGTAAAAACAGAGTAAAATATTATATTATGATTATTATATTAATTAGTTGACCCGTCCCGGTTTCGATTGGGAAAATTTTGTTGAATAATTAACCCGCTGCTGGTGCCATTTCATGAACATCGTCTCAAAGTAGTTCCTGGCTGCATCCGAGGCTTCCCCTCGGAGTCTCGAGCTCCTGTCGGTTTGAGTTGTAGATACGGTTTCTAAGGGAGTGACTGCCCTCCAACCTCCCGAACCCGGGTCAAAAACCAACGCTAGCGCCTATTCCGCCCTTACGGAGCTAGTCCCTTTATTTATTGGTGGACTCCATACCCTTGGATCACATATACTATGTCTTGGTCTGGTCTAGTCTGGCGGTAACATAATTGTACTGTGACTTTGCAGCTTTGTTATTAGCTTTACGATAGTGCAAGCTATATCGTACTACTTGACAAAGTTTTATTGCTACTTGACGAATAAAGCATTTGTCATGAGCTGCCGTACCGTTCTTGAATGAACAAGCAATATTAACTACATTTGAGGGGTTTCCCCAGAAAATGAGGAGAGAGTTTCAATGAGTTTGCTACGTTGTCTTTGAGTGACTACATTCGATATTTAAATAACATATTGGGAAGAAAAAAGTTATTTTAAAATCAGATCTACACAGAAAAATTAGGGCATTAAATTTATACGAACGAACAATTTAATGGGCTTTGTAGGTTTAGATATAGCTCTAACCATTCAAAATACAATAAAATATACCTGAAGATGAGGTAAGTAGAAGGTACAGATATAGGGGTGATTGATTTTCCTTTAATTTTTTATTGGACTGTATGTTTAAGTGCCGAGAGAAGCCTTATACGAAAGGTACCAGCGTGAAGGGATGCAGTTGGCCTGATGTCCTACTTTCCCGGGAACCACACTGCAAACAAACAAACAACAAAATAGATACCTTTTCCCAGTCTTTATTACGTTCAATAGATAATAGTGACGTCAGTATCCGATTTTCATGTAAACAATTACTACAAACAATGTCTAATAGTAGGTAATTCATAGAGAATGTCGTAACTATTGCAATAATAATATAAATCGGTTTTGTCCCTGTAGCGTATTTATTGGAACCATCCAGTAGCAACCATCTTGTGAGTTGGTGTGTCCCCGCAAAAACTACAGGCCCTTAAAGGAAAAGACCTACTGTGAATTAAGTTTAGGGGGCTGTACCGTCGCTTTTATATCGTACCTCTTTAGGGGAGTCATTATTTGTATGAGGCCCTGACGTATGCTTACCTCTCAAGGTTGAGGATAAGATGGCAGCCTCTTTCGTCTGTGAATTTCAAAATGAAGCAAATCATGGAGAGAGCAAACGTTTGGCTCCAAGATATTGTCCATGGATGCATCCGGGATGGGTGCTTGGATGAAGAAAAAGGATTATGTGAATCAATCAATCAATCAATTCACATAATGCAGTCCACTACTGCTAACTGAACATAGGGCTCGCCCAACGTGGACCGTGGCACCCTAAGATCTACCTTGCACATTCAGTCTATTCACATAATTCACATCTGCCGAAAGGCCAATTGGCCAAAAGGCTTCCCTGCACGATGGAGGTTATGACTTTAAAAAGTAGCTGGGTTTACGTGAAAATGATTCAGCAAAATTTCATGACCTGTTCAAGTGTCTGACCGCACAACGCAGTTAGTTATAGCTGAAGTTTCCTTCTGTAGACGTTGCACTCGTATCAGTAGATACCTTCTCATTTCTTGTGAGTCACGTAGACGTTTCTTGAACTGATGTGTCAATATTATAACGACGCTATTTACATAGTTTCTGGTGCCAGAATAGGGTGTTCAAGAGTATATGATTCACGTGCCAATGGACTTACTGTCAGGGATGACAAAACTTGTGATAAATGGAGAAGAGAAAGTGAACCCATGCTCGGAGATGTGAGCTCCGGATGCAAACGGGACTCACCGGAGATTTTAGCAATATCTATATGGGTTATTTAGTATTCAGGCCATGTAATGACATGGGTACTTTTCCTCGTTAATTTCATGACCTTTTGTGACGTGGCCATGTGACGCGATGATGACAGTAAATGAGATACTTCTATAAGGAAGGAAAAAGCAATGCGAACATTACATTTATCATTATGTAATTTTTTCCTGCGAGATGGGGTACAGAGGAACATATCACCACAACTATTTGAATTATCGCTTTCACTTGAATAGTTTGGTATTTAATCGCTATATGGAACCCCACCAAGGTCTTTGATATCTAAGCCAACCTCGTCAGTATACCGATACTGGTGAGGCTCTTATATTTTCTCGCCCGTGGCATATACCGAAATATATTCCCGTTCAGTTTACAAATAATGGATGGGAAATCCTCCGGATTTTTTGACATTTATGGTTAGGTACTGCTCCGCTTCCTTGAGCAGCGTGCTATTATGTATAGCCTATAACTTTCTGCGATAAATGGACCATTCAACACAAAAATATTGTTTCAATTCGAACCTATTTCCTGAAATTAACGCGTTCAATCAATCTAGCAAACAAAGAAACTCTTCAGCCTTATAATATTAGTAGAGATATACCTACAGGGTTACTGGTACCTCGACGTCAGGGGGAGAGGACTCAAAATGCTACAATTTTGATCACCCATGTGAATGGAAAATAGTTTTCGAAATAATTGACTGTGATTTTTTTCCGTATTAACCCAGAATTGCAAATTTATAAATGATTTAACCGAGTGGGAATCATCCTAATTTATTTTTGTAGGTTATAAATTTACTGACGTAAATAAGTAGGCAATAAAAAGTGAAGAAATTATTGAAAAACAATTGTGATGTGGATAAAAATATATTTTTCTATTTTCACCTTGCTCTCTAGTAATTGATTGATTGCAAGATACGATAAATAGCTTTGTAGCTTATCGGTAAACGCTTCGACTGTAAGTCCTTATGGTTTCAGATAGTACCGGGTTCAAACCTGGCCTTCTGACACTTTTTGTGATTTTTTTTTGTAATTTATTACTTTTTGTGATTATTTTTTCTTTTAGTAATTTATTAATATTAGCAGAAAATTAGTGATAGGTTCATCATCGCTATAATATAGCGCCAATCATAATTGGCGCTATATTATAGGTATGGTATGATATGTTCTTTTTATCTTTCTATGTATATAACGAAAAAAGAAAGAAAGAAAAGTTTTCACTTCTGCCGGCACTCCCAGAGTGCAACCGGTCCTTTTTTTTCTTTTTTTAAAGAGTTTTTCAGTTTTCATTACGATTTTTAGTTAGAAAATTTATCACCTACAAAAATATCTTAGACTGATGCCCACTTGGTTTTTTTTTATTATTATTTGCACTTGAAGCCTCAATTCTTATAAGGAAAATACTTAAAAAGTCAATTATTTCGAAAACTATTTTCGGCCGTACATATGGGGGATTAAAATTGTAGCATTTTGGGTCATTTAATACTCCTTGATAGTTATGCGTCGAGTTACCAGTAGCCCTGTATAGATATCGATGGGCTTCAACTCCATATGGCTTAATGGGCTTAAGCCCAGAACCCCTTGGATTCAAGGGGGTCCCAGCTACGTCAAGTCAAAGTCAAAAATAGATGATAATGCGAAAAAATCCGTAATTTTATTAAATGAAATATTTTGTTAGTGAATCATTACTTTTCCTTCATATTCTTTTTTTCTTATTTAGAAGGTTTCAAATGTGATGTATTTCGAATCCTGCTTGGACCGATTCAATATTTTCCTATCTTAATCAATTTGCTGTATTCCTTCCTAAAACCCTACTATTTAAATTTTCAGCAGTAAATAGTTCTTAGAGGTCCATGAAATTCAAAAAAAAACCTGGCAAACAAACATCGTTTGAATTTAAAATTTATTGCCCCATTTGAAATTCATGGTTAGATTCTCTAATATTCTTACTTACAACACTTATGAGATACATCTTTCTTAGTTTGAACCTAATTAACCTGCTAAATACAATTTAGCAGATGAATTAGATCAACAGTTTTCTGTAAAAGTGAGTGTGAAGAACGATACAGGGCCTTTACAAACATAGTTTGAGTTCGATTTCCGGGCTAACTGTGGAGCGGCTGCACTTCAATATTTTACGAGAAGGACTGCCACCAGAATTAAGAAACTACTCTACCCACCTATCAAAGTTCTGTAGTTAGATATTAGTTGGACTTTTAGAGCTCCAACTACCCGTAACAACTGTCTTAGAAGTTCGTTTGGCAACTGGGGAGAAGCTCTCTGAGAAATGGAGACCTTTTGGGATATAATCGAAAAATCGATCCAAGGAAAAAAATATGAAAACCAAAATGTAAGAAATTGGATTCTAAACAACTTTTGTCATGTGAAATAAAAAAATAATGAATAATTCAAGTAACAAAAATTCACCCTTAAATTACAGATGACAGATTACGCAACTGCCAGTGATTTCCCCTAACGAATTCCAAAGACTTGCTACTACTAGGATTTTTAGACGTCACAATTATGAGTATAAGCAATACAATTGGGCAACTTTAGGTTTTTATTCAATTTACCTAACTTAATCAAAATAATTTTAGTTGATGCATTAGCGTGTGTTTTTGCCTCGGTATGACGTAAGAATGGATATTGGTATGAATCCAGAACAGTATGAGTAAGGAATACGCATTTGGTAATTTAAGTTGGTAATTTAAGAATGATATGAGTTCTCTTGGTATGAAGGCCCCTATTTTGAACTAAACCTCTTGGGTAAAAATGTTGAAAAGATTCACCTAGAATATGAGGAGCAAAAGAAAATGCAGAAAGGTTATTTTATATTTGCTTTATACCTTTGTATTGGGGGCCCCTAACTAGTATTAGCCCAGGGCCCCGTAAACTCACTGTCCGGCCCTGTCTGTACTAGCACGAATTGACCCTTATATGTCTAACTAGCTCTTGCTTGCGGCTCCGCCCGCGGGGATGTCGGTTACTGCGACCAAACATAGCCATGTCCTTTCTCGAGGTATTTACCAAAGTTTCATCAAAATCGGTTCAGTGGTTTAGGCGTGAAAGACAGTCAAACAGACACACACACACTTTCACATTTATAATAATTAGTATCTAATAAATTTTGTAAATTAATAAATCAACCATAGAGCTAATTATGACTCAGAACTTTACTGCTATTATAGTGATACGTGACTGTGGTCACGTTGTAGGTACCTAAGATCAGTTCCATATCCTAATATATTATGTTTATAGTCACTTTCTGTCTGACGTATCTGGTAGTTGATGGGCTGTGGTCACCGACCGACTACGTAGTCCGTAGTAATTACTAATAGCGAAGTCTCTCCTTTATGAGTGGTGTACCTGTTCGTTGCAGTATATGGCTTAGAAACAATTTTTTAGGTCATTATTTTTCTATATCACTTATGTGGCAAATAAACTCGCGGTCCACCTGATGGAAATTGGTTACCGTGGCCTATAGACGTGTGCAACACCGGCGGAGTAACACTCATGCTGCCGACCCTGTAAACACAGAGAGTTTCTTATCTTCTTTCGTGTCAATGATTCGTTTATTGAACGAGCGAGCAAAGCGAGAGCGAGTCTCAGTTGGTGGCAGATTTTGGCACAAATTCGGCCCCACATGGAGTACTGCTGTCACCTTTTTGCCGGAGCGCCTGCATACTAGCTTGACCCCTTCGACTCATTGCAAAGACGGGAGTTGAGGCTCGTCGACAATCCCATACTCACAGGCCATGTGGAACCTCTCAGCCTCAGAAGGGACTTTGCCTCTCTGTGTGTGTTCTACCGCCTATACAATGGTCTGTGCTCAGATGAATTCTTTAACATGATGCCCACCGCTACATTCTTTCATCGCACCACTCGCCATAGGCAGGGTATTCATCCTCACACATTGCGACCGGAAATGGTGCGCACCGTGCGTTTTGAAAGGCACTTCATCCCACCCACGCTCAGGTTGTGGAATGAACTTCCTGCTGTGGTTTTCCCAAGCGATTACAATATGGGGTTCTTCAAGAAGGGTATTAGAAGGTATCTACAGGGTCGGTAGCACGATTGTTATGCCCCTGGTGTTGCAAAAGTCCATAGGCCACGGTAACCACTTCCCACCAGGTGGGCCGTGTGCTTGTCTGCCACCTAAGTGGTATAAAAAAATATATATGTCGGTCTGTCAGTTCCGGTCTAGAGGGCGCATTTCTTAACCGATTTTCACCAAACTGGGCACACATGTTCTTCGATTTAAAACTCAACTTTTATCGAGAGCTTTTTTTGATAGTAGATAAAATGAATTAAAAGGGGGAAGGTTTGATGTGGCGTTATATATAAACATTTTGGGCGAAACATCAAGAACATGATTCCTCACAGGAAGAAAATAAATCATGCCGTGTAAATATGTACTTCGTGAATTTGCTGTAGCGTTACTTTAAGAACGGATCGTCATTATTCCGAAAACTACTAGTTTGTGCCTAAAACTCGGTCATCTCAATATTCTCTCGATCAAGCCATCAGTGTCAGGGCTTCATTATCTTATTCTTTTCATTATATCGTTCTTAGTACAGGAAATAGCACATGAAAGTAAGTGAAACATGAACTGCATGGGCATTAGGCAGTGATTCACCTAACAGTCATTTTAATGACTTGCAATAAAAAAGGGTTACTAGAGTTTTTATTGTCAGATTATTTTCTTTAAGGTCCACCTTTTGCTTTGTGAATGCAACTTGGTGATCTAAATGGTTTTGATGAAAGGCTTTTGTTAATCGCAGAAATTTTATTTTTATTTTCTTTTAATCATTTTTCATACTAAATATTTCAATCAAATAAACAAGAAAAGAAACAATTAGTCTATTACAGTCCAATGTTGGACATAGATCTCTCCTAATGCGTGCCATAGCACCTAATCCTCATCCTTCCCAGTCACTTTTTGCAGGTCGTCCGTCCATCGTGCGGGGGGCGTCGTACCTTCTGATTGTGGATTCTCGGTCTTCGCCAAGACTGTAGGACTCCATTAGGACGGTACTCCAGCGTACATCGGAACTTCAACTGAAGCCCACTAAAGCTCCAGTGATTCAATTTGTTAAACTATACGTTAATGAATAAGACAAACATTTATATTTCACGAAATGAAATGTACAGGGTGATGCAATGGTATTTTCAGGCATTACTTTGAACAGAAAACGACAGTGGAAAGTCCTATATCATTGTCTTACAAGAAAACTTAAGTCTGCGGCTTTTGTGGTTAGTGAAGTTAGAACCGCAAGGTTTCTTTACTTTAGGCACAGAATAGATAATAGTACTTGCTTTAGGTAATTTCACAGAGCAATATTGTCGTACTAAAACATTTTGTCAATGACAGGTCAGCTGACGTTCAAAGTTAACTATTTGTATAAATTACTAGCTGTTGCCCGCGGCTTCGCCCGCGTGGATGTCGCTTATCGTATAGTGTCGTAAATTTTAGCGCAGAGTCGAGCATTGAGAGCTTAATAGATACTCTTCTCGCCTCTCTATTTGACTCTTTACTCGACTTTCTACTTGCCTCTATAATCATCCCTGTTTCACTCTCTACTCGTCTCTACTCAACTCTGTACTGGACTCTCTACTCGCCTCTCCACCTGCCTCCTATTCACTTCTCTAGTAGCCTTTCTACTCGACTCCCTACTACAAATTCAAATTCTTTATTTCGCAAAATTGTGCAACGTGATTACATCTTTTGCCGTCAAATTCCGCTTAAAACTAAATTTACCACCGCTTCTTAGGCGCTAGTGAGCAACAAACTCCATTGCAGCATTTTGAAATGTCAAAATACGAAGATTGATTGCTTAAGACTAAATATGAACGAATGTACACGTTTATTTTGTCTAGCATCAAGAACATTAAAAATACATTTAAAAAACTTGCCTATCCACTCGCCACTCTACTCGACTTTCTAACTTGCATTTCTATTCTACTCTCTGCTCCCATCTCTGCCCCTAACCTTGTTTCTTCCCAGTTGTCTCTCTTTTCTACTCCACTATACCTTTTGCCAAGCTCTTATGGGTCTATCTATTTCATCAGGATTTATTCATTGATGAATTTTCACTCAAAAGGAAGTTCGCAATTCGTTGAATGATAAACGGAATTTTGTAATTCTTATGGTGTTGGATAGCGTATACTTTCAGAAGGATCCCATATCGAAGAAGTCCGGTATCTGATGCCGAGATCCTATCCATTTATTTACCCGTCCATCTTCGTATCAGGGATGGTCGGTCTTGATACATTACGACTTAGGCTGGAGTTAGCGCACGTCATGTACTATTATTTGCATTTAAATTTTAAAGTGGATAACCCTTCGGGTCGTGAATGTATCCACTTCTATGTGCCGGACAGGTACACGCGTGGCGCTGGACGGCGACAGCATTAGCTCTGGACTTGTCCACCAGCTTGGCGTTTTTTGGTATAGAGTAGCCCTACTTACAGAGCTGTGCAATACCTGAATGCCTTTTTGAAAAATAATCCAGATGCGCACATATTCTATGTCTTTGGTATAACTGTGACAAAATATTTATGTAACTTATAGTATTTGTATGCCTAAAATGTAACGTACTAATAATGAATGAATAAACGAAATAACCTGAGAGAAAACTTCAAAATTACAGGAAAAAGCGCCTACTTTGTTTGTGGTAGCAATCATGTTGTTTCGTTTTCAAAAAATGAATGTCTAGGCGCTTTCTATTAAAAGTACAGTTTTGTAACAATTGATAAAATACAACTTAATAATAACACTTTACAGCACGTGCATATTAATCAATTTACATTGAGTAAATTAGTGCAATTACATTTATCAGCCTTAAGTACGTTTTCTCAGTGGCTCTGGTAGGGAGAATGTTCCCCAGTAAAGCCATTACAGTGGCAAAGTGTGTGAACGCGGTTGCTACGCAGGAGGCGCGGGTTCAATCCCCGCTCAGTGCAAATATTTGTATGCATGAATATGGGTATTTGCATTGGTCTGATCATGCCTCGGAGAGCATGTTAAGACGTCGTCGGTCCCGGTTGTCATACAGACATCTATGGCAGTCGTTACGGGTAGTTGAGGCCCTCAAAAATCCAACAACTGGTCTAGCTGCAATGCTTCTATATCACCTTTGGGTTGTGGAGGTCAGATGGTAGTCGCTTCACAGAAAATATCGTAGTTTTGCCAAATCCGCAGTTAGACTGGTAAAAAGCTGACCCTAAAGCTTCGGATGCGACTGGGATTGACGCTAGGATGAAGAAGATTGGCAAAGGGTGAAAATTTTCTAAATGGAAGTCGGTGGAAGATAGTTCTTACCTCGATGTAGTTTATCGAATTTAAACGTCTCTACCATCTATGCAAAGGAAAGCCGGTAGGAATTGAGTTATAGGGACCCATCGCCACTACCACAAAATATGAATTCATGTATCAGGATTTCTCAGAATTCTATTACTATGGGAATGATGTAATTAATTTATATATGGTTTCTCGGGCTATGCACCGACTTCTACCAGAACAGCTGTAATACCAGTTACTTTTGTTCAGTGCCTCTTCTTTGTTCCCTTAGTCCTTAATCGGTTTAACTCGTTAACATTTTATTTATTGGCTATAAAGGTTAGCCCATGTCCTTTCTTAAACACTAATCAAATTTCATCAACATCGGTTCAGTTCAGCGTTTAAAGCGTGAAAGGCAACGGAAAGATAGACAGGGTTCCTTTTACATTTATAATGTTAGCACAGTCTAACAACTTTCATACAGAGTTTCAGACGCTTAGCGGTACTGAACGCGGCTGCTACGCAGGATGTGCGTGTTCGATTCCCGCTCAGTGCAAATATTTGTATGCATGAATATGGATATTTGCATTGGTCTGGTCGTGCCTCGGAAATCACGTTAAGCCGTCGGTCTCAGTTGCCATACGAACAGCTATTGTATGGCAGTCGTTACGGGTAGTTGAAGCCCTCAAAAGTCCAACAACTGGTCCAGATGCAATTCTTCGATATCGCCTGTGTGGGTTGTGGAGGTCAGATGGTAGTCGATTCACGGGAAATTTCAAAGGTTCAGCCAAATTCGCAGTTAGACTGGTAAAAGCGGATCCTCGCCTTGAAGGTAAAAAGCTTCGGATGCGACTGCGATTAATGCTTGCTAGGATGAAGAAGAAGACTCAGGATATTAAATGAAATTGTGAAAATTCGAAACATTTTTTAGGAATCGAAATGATAGCTCTTATATATTCTATTGTGCACGAAACTATACCTTGTTTAAAAATGCGTGATCGCCATCTAGTTGTATTTTTGTAACTAAATAATAAAATCTCAAATTTTAATTTATTGATTAATTACAAATCTGTATACACAATTGTGTATGTAAAAATAAAGTCTATTTATTTACATAGTTGCTTATATATGATGAGCTATAAAAAATATACCACAAAAATAATCTCACGTAAAAAAGCAACATTATTGCTCACATCTCTGGTTCTACTCAACCGATTGTGATCAAACAAACGTAAGATTTTAAGTTGGAGCAAGCCCTTTCTAACAAAAAAAAACCGCATCGAAATCCGTTCAGTAGTTTTTGCGTCCATCGCGAACAAACAGACAAACAGACAAACAGACAAGATTTCCAAAAAAAATATTTTCGTGTTCAGTATCGTTAATATAACATACTCCAAGTTTTTTTTTTAAATATCTCCAATGTACAGACACGACTACTTTACAATTATATAATAGTATAGATTAGTCAAAGGCGAGCAATGCGCGCTACCTTTTAGTCTTCTTCTCCATCCTAGGGTTAATCCCAGTCGCATCCGAAGCTTTTTCAACTTGGAGTCTGGGGTCCGCTTTTTACCAGTCTAACTGCGGATTTGGCTAAACTTCGATATTTTCCGTAAAGCGACTGTCATCTGACCTCCACAACCCAAAGGCGATATCGAAGCATTGCAGCTAGACCAGTCGTTGGATTTTTGAGGGCTCCAACCACCCGTAACAATTGCCATAGATGTCTGTATGACAACCGGGACCGACGGCTTAACGTGCTCTCCGAGGCACGACCAGAATACACCAGAAGTAATAATGTTTAAACATAATTTAAAGTTACTAAAGAGATTTTATTATTGGTTAATGTACAAGCAAAAGACTGAATGAAGAAAGGAAACTTCCCCCCTCCACCACCGCCGGCTCGTGTCCCACCCTCGGGGAATTTTAGTATGTTCACCTGAGCACCTTAGAGAATAACTTTAAAGAAATTTCAAAACAACACGAATTATTTGGTCTGATATTTTTAATCTTCTCATGCTAGTTCGTCGAAAAATACAAGTCGTGAATTTATCAGAGGAACTAAACTCTGGAAGGCTAACCTCTGAATCACGAAAGGGATATGAACATTATTTCAATCGAATCGTTTGCTGAATCGTGATGAAATACGATTTCGTGGGTGTGCAATGAGAACATCCATCCATCTCGATCTATTATGTTTGATAAATGAACCCTTAACCCTTACGTTCAATAGACCAATGTGTATGATAAAACAGGATAAATACAATGATTTGGTTCACACAATTTTGAATAATAAAGTAGAATGTTTCCTTTAATAGAAATATTTGCTAGAACTGTCACACGTCACAGTATTTCTTCGCATCGTCATCAAATTCACGGTAATACAATACTATCTAGTCTAATTTTGATGACGTAGATAGGTACTTATAGTAGTTTATGATACTGTTGCATAATAAGGGTTCTTATAATACGAGTGTATTTTAAAAAAACGAGCCGTAGGCGAGTTTTTTTATAGTATCACACGAGTTTTATAAGACCAAGTTATGTACAGTGTCATACACTACTTTATCTACTCTCCTACTATAATACATAAACTAATTTATTTTACAAACAAAACCAAACTTTGTTTCATTTAAATGTAAAATGTTGGCCCCAAGGCGCAAACATCGATTGCGCATGCGTGTTTCTTTTTTTTTCTTCCGAATCGGCGGATTCTTTTTTAAAGTAGAGGTTCAGTTCAGATGGTAGTTGTATAGGTGTATCATTATGATTAAAAAGATATTTAATGATATAGGTGTCCATACAAGACCTGTATCGTAATAAAACTTTATCTACTCTGATACTAATTATAGTTAGTTTGTCATAAGAGTTTTGATTTCAATTTTATAATCTTTGTATTAACAAAGATTATAAATTTGAAATCAAAACTCTTATGACAAACATTACGCTTCGTATGCAATGGACTGATATTGTTGCTATGTTACGTAAATGATCATTGCACGTAATGTCAACTAATATCTCATTGATTTTCCTCAAATTAAATACTAACATTATAAAATTCTACATCATAATTATTACGTGTTCGTAATGTTACGTATGTTATGAGATACAATTGTAGCATTTGGGAATTTTGCTCTCATTATTACGTATTCATTCAAACAGGAAATTAATAAATATTCTGCCTACTATGGACTATTATGTTCCTAATTGCACGTGTTCCATTCAGTTCCTAATTGCACGAGTTCCATTAAGTTCCTAATTGCACGTGTTCCATCAAGATTTTAGGGGTCCAAGCCAACCTCACCTGCAGGCTGGAATACTCGTTGACTGACGGACAAGATTTCCCAAGGCTTCCCTCTCGGGCTCGGGAATAAGTGAAAATCGTTCTCGTAAAAGTCAAGAGTAAGTATAAGTTAGACACTCTGGGCAGGCCACGCTCACTCTATGTACTTGCGCGCTATATTCACCTACTCGGCCGCGGACACTGAGGTCGCTCCGCACTCAGGCAGGCGGTCGCTAGCCGTATGGGCGTACACGCAATAAAGTACCTAACGTTTGATTAAGTTTCAATCGCTTCTTTTTCTCAGCAATTAGTACTCAATCAATGCTATTATGAATTCGCCGTGTGCAGTGTACGGATGCGCATCCAACAAATTAAATAAAAATTGATCTTTCTTCTGCTTGCCTGTTAATGAAGAACGGTAATTACCTAATAAGTGCAATTATACGTTCGTTTAATTACCTACGACAATATTCAATATGATTTTTTTTAAAGTTGTAGCTATATAGGTACTTCGCCTCGTAGTATTTTATCGCTTGATAAACAAAAGATACATTTTTAACAATTAAAATAACTATACGGAAAGGAGTTACGGACTGAATTACGACAGTACAATACTTCGACATGTAGCGAACTTCGAAAACACATAGATTAACAAGTCATTGCTTCGACAGACAAATTATTGGACAACACACACCTTCGAATTAGGTACCACTACTTCGACAGTAGATTATTCGACAGACAATACTTAGACAAGTCACATCTTTTGTCTGTCGAAGCAATGACTACTTGTCGATCTATGTGTTTTCGAAGTTCGCTACACGTCGAAGTATTGTACTGTCTAAATTCAGTCCGTAAGTTTACGGAAAGACTTCATAAATGTTAGATTTATTACATACTAGCTGTTGCCCGCGGCTTCGCTCGCGTGGATGTCGCTTATCGCGTAGTGTCGTAAATTTTAGCGCACAGTCGAGCATTGAGAGCTTAATAGATACTCTACTCGCCTCTCTATTTGACTCTTTACTCGACTTTCTACTTGCCTCTCTAATCATCCCTGTTTCACTCTCTTAACTCTGTACTGGACTCTCTACTCGCCTCTCCACCTGCCTCCCATTCACTTCTCTAATAGCCTCTCTACTCGACTCCCTACCTCAAATTCAAATTCTTATTTCGCAAAATTGTGCATCTTTTGCCATCAAATTCCGCTTAAAACTAAATTTACCACCGCTTCTTAGGCGCTAGTGGAGCAACAAACTCCATTGCAGCATTTTGAAATGTCAAAATACAAAGATTGATTGCTTAAGACTAAATATGACCGAAAGTACATATTTGTCTAGCATCAAGAACATTAAAAAGCATTTAAAAACTTGCCCATCCACTCGACTTTCTAACTTGCATCTCTATTCTACTCTCTGCTCCCATCTCTGCCCCTAACCTTGTTTCTTCCCAGTTGTCTCTCTTTTCTACTACATTATACCTTTTCCAGGATTTATTCATTGATGAATTTTCACTCAAAAGGAAGTTCGCAATTCGTTGAATGATAAACGGAATTTGGTAATTTTTATGGTGTTGGATAGCGTATACTTTCAGAAGGATCCCATATCGAAGAAGTCCGGTAAATGATGCCGAGATCCTATCCATTTATTTACCCGTCCATCTTCGTATCAGGGGTGGTTGGTCTTGATACATTACGACTTAGGCGGGAGTTAGCGCACGTCTTGTACTTGGATACAGTCGTAAGACGTAAGTAAGAAATCTTAGGCAGGATTCCCGGGAGGCGCTCAGCCGCCGCCGCTGCGCCGCTATAGAGGTGAGAAATTTCATTTTTTAATTACCTACGTACATTTGATAGAAAAACACCTAAATATATTATTAGTAAAGATTTTATGACCTTAAATTATAAAACCAGTTGGTATTGGAGGGCAAAGTATTGTGTATTTTTATTTGTGTACTAAAATGCGACTTTAGCTCGATACGTGTTGCAATATATAAATTCGTAACCTACCTACCTACCTACGATTTTTCTTGCGGAAATCTCCTCGGATACTTCACCATTTAGTAGCGGGCCTGAGGGTGACGGGTGGAGCCGCCCGTCATCCTAGCAGAAGCAGGGCACGGCGGCGGCGCGCATCGTAGGACGATGCGCGCCTCCCCACACCGGGGTTGAGTCGGGGACCGCGTGGTCCCCCCTTCCCGAGGAGGGCCAGACCGAGAGGGATGGCCCTGGGTCAGCCGGGGTACGAGGGATATGACGCATGACAACCTCACCTTCGGCCTAGCACTTCGACCCAGAGACGGCGGGCGGTTTAGTCGGTTCGAGTCCGACATAACCTCCCCCTCCGGCTCCGGAGGGGTGGGTATACGTGGGGATTTCCCGCACGTAAAAAAACAAAAAAAAAAGCAATAGTGTTTTTGAGGAAAATTTACTTACATCAATTTACTTTAAGTTACTGTAATTTAAATTACATCAATATGACTGATTTTTGTTTAACTTTATAACGGAAAATACAAACTTCATAGTAGATCCCTCCTCAAATCTTATATCTCACGTACCTACCTCATACATAATTGTATCAAATTTTTCAGCAGCAGTCGGTTTTTTTTTATAGGTTTGTTTTATATGACTATTCGCCAAATGTCCAATAATACTGGCAATTATTCGATATTCGATGAATAGGTAATAAAAATGTCAAACATTGAAAAAGTATTACTTAACTGAGCGAGGCAACCCTTTTTTTTTTTTTTTTTTTTTTTTTTTTTTTTTTTTTTTACGTGCGGGAAATCCCCACGGATACCCGCCCCTCCGGAGCCGGAGGGGTGGGTTATGTCGGACTCGAACCGACTAAACCGCACGCCGTCTGTGGGTCGTGGTGCTAGGCCGGAGGTGAGGTTGCCTTGCGGCATATCCCTCGCACCCCGGCTGACCCAGGGCCATCCCTTTCGGTCTGGCCCTTCTCGGGAGGTGGGGACCACGCCGTCCCCGACTCAACCCCGGTGTGGGGAGGCGCGCATCGTCCTACGATGCGCGCCGCCGCCGTGGCCTGCTTCTGCTAGGGTGACGGGTGGCTCCACCCGTCACCCTCAGGCCCGCGCTCATGGGGGGCGGAGGTCTGTAAGCGCCCTCCGACGCCCGAGCCGCCTTCGGGCGCGAGCAGCGATGTCAGCGAGTCTTTCTCGCTCACCGCGCCGCGCCCGCTCTGCTGTCTCCTTCGCGAGCATGACCTGCTCGCAGAAAGAGGCGCTGGCCGCCCACGCATCCGCGCAGCGGACCATCGCCGCGAGCAGGGTGGAGAGCGTGAGCACTCTCACCCCCAGGGCCTGCACAAGCTCCCGCCTCGGCGTCTCAAACGCCGGACACTCGGTGAGCGTGTGCAGCCCCGAGTCCACGCTCGCGTCGCAGTGATGGCACTCGGGCGTTGGCTCAATACCCATCAGATGCAGATACCGCCCGAAGTAACCGTGCCCGGTTATCATCTGCGTCTGACGGTACGAGAGGCTCCCGTGTGGCCTCTCTAGCCACTCCCCCATGATGGGCCTTACCGCCGCAATGACGGCGTGCCCTGCGCGTGGTTGCCCAAGTCGTCGCTCCCACTCGGCCACCATGACCTGGTGGAGCCGGGATTTCTCGGCCCGAATGTCCTCGGGCTCGGGATCGAATCCCCGCCCCCGCGCCTCCTTTCGGAACTGGTATAGTGCCGAAAGGGCCCTCGCTTCCAGGATCCACGGTGGCGATCCGGCCAGGAGACTGGCCGCTTCGAAGGATATCGTGCGGTATCCCCTGATGGCCCTGGAGGCCATCGTCCTCTGCGCCGTGCGGAGCAGAGGCAGGAATCTGGCCCCCAGGGTGTCCGCCCACACGGGGCACCCATATAGGGCCATGGACCGCACGACACCCGCGTAGAGTCTCCTGCAGGAGGCCCCTGGGCCCTTCAAGTTGGGCAACAGCCGACTCAGGGCATTCGCCGTGGTGACCAACTTGGGGCGCAGGCAAGCGAGGCAACCCTAGCGTCATAAAGTTTGTTAGTACGTACCTGTTACGACGCTAAGCTGTGGCTGAGCGGCTGCAAAGTAATAATGACCGTATGACCGACTGTTAAGATTTATATTTGTATACAATGGTTGTTCTCGTGGACTTTCGGTATTTAACTGAGTTAGATTGTTGATTTTCCAGGCAGTGAGCTGTGTTCCAACTCCAACTATTAGGTAATCTGTTCTCTGGGCCCCAAAGTATTTAGTGGAATCATTATTAGTCATTAGGTATAAACAGAATTCTAGAGAAAAGAAAAACGAGATGTATTTTTCATTTGAATTCTAAATTTGAAAAAATATTTTTCCTAATGTTTATTTTTATGAATCTTAGCAAAATGGAATAAACTTCTCTCTATAGTATTTTCAGATACATAAAATAACTAACGATTTTGATAACAACCAATGTTGCCTAGGTATGAAGACAGCGATGACTTAAAAACGTTAATTAAAAACTTACCTTTTAATTCTTAATCGCAGAGCACTTACAATAAGTAGATAGAAATAACAAACCCTTCCAATTCCGTGGTAATCTTGTTTCAATCTCACTACACTTAGGTAAGATACATTTAGGCGTTCACATACCTGCCCCTCTAGACAAGTGGCAATTCGCTTGCCAGCGTTTGATGGAATAGAATGACGAATGTATGGGATTTGACGTCTATGACATGCTTTAACGATTGTCACAAACGTCAAATCCTATACATTCGTCATTCTATTCCATCAAACGCTGGCAAGCAAATTGCCACTTGCCTAGAGGGGCTGTACGAACTTTGACAACCAATATCTCAACACAATTTTCCTTAAACAATTATATCACAGAATATTCTAATTTTACACACAATTTACTAGGACTAACAATGTCAGTCTTAACCTGTATTATTTATTCAAGTTTATTTATTAAAGTCTGAGTTTCAAAAATTTTGTTTAAATATTACAACATTACCCAAGGTGTATCTTTGATAGAATGAAAATCGTCATTTCATCTTAATATTTTGCTGAGTAGTTGCATAATGATTTCAATAAGTAAAACGGATTTCATAAAACATAGGTTCTCTGCATTGTATTTGTTCACAGATTATACTTAATTATCAAAAAACTTATAACCTCTATGAGTAGAAGGTACCTGCCTCTTCGATACAGCGCTATCGCCTCTGCTTCCTTCAGTGAGTCATGTACAGAAATAACCCCACACATCTTAGCGTCATTCTCTGTTATATCTAAAGTTACAAACCCCCAGCGATACAAACTTATTTTATCGTCAACGTATGACATTACACGTTATAAACGGCAAAATATAGGTCTTTCTGTATGGGAATCATCCATATTTTATTCATTCTATTCTACCATATGCCAACGTATTGCCACCTGCCTAGGAGTGCTGATCTGCATGCTCCTTTTCCTCCTGTATGTGGAACTGCAGTCTGACCTACAAATCGCTATTGTCAAACTATCTACATAGTTAGTTTTGCCATTCAACTTTAACTCAAATACTTATGGATTTATATCGTTGTAGCTTTTTAGTATAAGAGAGGATCACATTAACTCAAGTCTCATCCCATACCTGGATGATATGTTTTCATTAGAAGCGTCTTTTATCTCGGAAATCTATACTAATACTAGCTGTCGCCCGCGGCTCCGCCCGCGTGAATGTCGGTTATCGCGAATCGGGGTATGAAAAATAGATGTTGGCCGATTCTCAGACCTACCCGATATGCCCACAAAATTTCATGAGAATCGGTCGAGCCGTTTCGGAGGAGTTTGGCAACGAAAACTGTGACACGAGAATTTTATATATTAGACTAGCTGTCGCTCGCGGCTCCGCCCGCGTGGATGTCGGTTATCGCGAATCGGGGTATGAAAAATAGATGTTGGCCGATTCTCAGACCTACCCGATATGCCCACAAAATTTCATGATAATCGGTTAAGCCGTTTCGGAGGAGTATGGCAACGAAAACTGTGACACGAGAATTTTATATATTAGATTATACCTGGGAAAGTGCGGAAAGTGTGAGTCTGTTTCTCCGTCTTTCACTCCTAAACCACTGATCCGATTTTGGGGAAATTTGGTATAGGGGTAGATTAGATCTTGAGAAAGGACATAGGCTATGTTCGGTCGTGATAACCGACATCCACGCGGGCAGTGTCGCGGATTTAAGCTAGTATTGGTATAGAAAAGCCCAAATACCTCTAAGTCAATTTGACTTATTTTGACCCAAAGGGTTGACCACGACGTACAAAGGGTACCTTTGCGTGACACGGCTAACCCCAAATTTTTAATATGAAATTCCTCTGGGATACGCTTTGCCGGCAAAGGCAAACCGCAGAAACCGCACGTCTCTGACCTTCAGATAAGGCATTTTCCTCGCACCCTTTATGGCCTAGGTCATCTCCGTTTTCGAGATGGGCCCCTGATCTTGAAACGGGAGGGGGGGGGGGGGGTCGCACCGCCGCTCTTTCACCTCCGGTAGTCCATGTAAATCCGCCTTCCGCATCCAGTCCGTCCATACACTAGGTACATACTGGCATAAAAAAACGCTTTGTTGGGATTTTGTTTTTCAATTTTATTTTATTTTTAGGCCATTCCTCGTATAGTAAATGCCAATGAAACAATAATTCCATAACATCACAACAAAACAAAAGCAAATTGTGTATTTTTTTGTAGTGATGTTGTTTTTATGAAGTTATCGTTTCATTTAGCTTTATTAACACATTGCCGTTTAATACGCTAGTACTATTATCTATTCTGTGGTTTAATGGATAATGAATAATGCTAATTAACGGTATAAAAAAATTAAAAATAAAAAAAAAATCATCAAATCGTAAATCTAATATATAATCGTAAAGCTAATATGAAGTCGCACTCGTAGGTAGGGTTACCAGATGGAAAAATCAAAAGTGCGGAGAAAAAGCCTGAGTTCCATTGAAAAATCCTGAGATTTCTTACAGACTCAGAAATTGTGCAAAAAGGCTACTTTATTTTCAAAAGTCGTGATATTATCTATTATCATTTTTGACAAATACTGTTGGCGCATTGCACGTCATATAACTACCGCCCTAGACCACGGTATAGCTGTACAATCACAGATAGTTTAAAAGAAAAAAATCCTAATATGACAGAGGAGAGAGAACCTACCGAAGTCTTTTGTTCAGTATGAAACAATTATTTTTCAACTAAGTACAAGGGAGCTGGCGATATTGAAAAAAATATGAAATTTTTAAAATGTACTATGTTATATGTTGTATTATTCTAAAAAATCCTGAGATTTCATGAGACTTGCAAAATCCGGCCGCAATCCTGAGATGTGTCCAAAAATCCAGAGATCTCAGGACAAATCCGGAGATCTGGTAACCCCCTCAAAAAGCCAATATGTAGTGTACCTAGACTAGTTACTACCAGGTGCCTTAGGCTTCAGAAGCGATATCCATACACCCGGTATAAGTGGACCCTCCATCCTTATTTGTTACAGGGAAGAATAGGTACTTACCTACCTATACCCACACTACATATGACATCAATGAATTCCCATTAATTAATAAATGGTACCTACTATCAAACATAAATCAATATTATTATGTAGCTAGCCAACAACACAAATATGTCATTTTTCCTTCCTTCGGAAAGTTCTTTCAATTCAAAACATAGCAATTTTTAACGCGTAGGTTATCAAACTCATAGTTTTGTGAACAGAAATATATTGGGATAGAAATGTGGTAACTTCTTAGTCAATTTCTGTCCTATGAGACATCTTTAAAAATACCGTGAATATGCCATATTGTGCTATTTCTAACTATAGAATAAAAATGGAGAGCTAAATTGGAAAAATAAAGTTATTTCTTATCTCTCGTAAG
This sequence comes from Eilema caniola, assembly GCA_949126895.1. Classification (NCBI taxonomy): domain Eukaryota; kingdom Metazoa; phylum Arthropoda; class Insecta; order Lepidoptera; family Erebidae; genus Eilema; species Eilema caniola. Next base: position 3,376,919 of record OX421460.1, on the reverse strand, counting down.
TATTTATTTACAGTGAAAAAGTTGTGGGGGTGAAAGTGAGAAAGAATAACCGACAACCGAATGTCTACAAACATTACCTATGGCTGTGTCCGTAGACAATGAGGGCGCATGCATAGGCAAAATAGACATGCGAATGTTATGTGTGCATGTACGAGTAAGTATTCATATTGTATCCATGGGGTCGTCGTCAGACCGCTCCTAGTTGGCGGAGTGCTCGCTTGCTCTTGAGGCCATTTTTGGATTTTATTTGTCAGGATCGATTCGATGCTGACTGTACGTGGATATACTTACCTACTTTGCCTACTCATGTATTATAAATACCTACTATATTGTTAAAGCTGTTGTGAGTAGTAAGTAATGTTATATAGTTATTATATTTTGTCTTAAATTAAATTAATTAAGAGAATTGCTCTTCAGTTTGGCAATTGATGATTTTTGTTAACATGTATCTATTAATTATTATTGATGAAAATAAATTAACTTTAAACTCTTGCGTTGCATGATATATAAGTAAGAGAACGGTCAGCCTGTGACCACGGCTGGTGTGGTGTAACCTGGTCGAAACGTCAGGCAATCAAAGGCATGTAAGTACCTATACCATGATCGCGTTAATTCCCGTTATCTTAATTATATAAAACAAATTTTAAAAAAACTGATTATGCTAGAAAAGAGTTAATTTCTTACTAAATTTCACTAAATTTAAAACCTATGTAAAGACCATTTTATGTAAAAAGCATACTATAGGACATATGACTATCTTAAAGATAAAAACGGCTGGCTTGAGCATGGTGCAGGAACTCCTAAAGTACTGTAGTTACGGCATAATACTGAACTTTTTGTCATATTTTAACTTAGGTTAATGATTTTATTATAAAGTGTTTTTGTTCATTTACTCACGAGACAAATGTAGATTCGTCCACATTTAGCCTTAAGGATATAAATATTGTAAGTTGACGTCTGAAAAAATGCCGCAGTGGGGTTTGGTTTTCTTCTCCCCAAGCGCCTTGGAAGCGGTGATAAAATTAGGTTAAGTAGAATTTAATATTGACGTCAATAAAAAAACAACCATCTTGTTCTAGATTAAATAAAAATCTTTGACATTGAATTTTGAGCGCGCGTGGAATGAAGTTCCTTTCATACCGCACAGTGCTGACCATTTCGGGTCGTAAAGAGTGAGTATGAATTTCCTGCCTATGGCGAGCGGTGCAAGTGCAACTATCATCACATCAATGTATCTACTTACTGCATCGATACGACCGTAGTCTATAATTTTTCTAATGTTAAATAACATGAATACGTCTATTTACGTTCAATAAAATTATGAGTAAAAGGCCATAGACGTCATTATTAACAATACAATACAATGTATTAAGACAAGTGTAACAGTGATAGTTGAAAAAGGAATCAACAAATATGATGAATAATAATGTTTGTAAACAATATAAAAAGAAAACAATTCTTGGATATTCAAGAATTGTTTTCCAAGGGCCTGTATCATCATCATCTACTACATGGAGACGTATTTTCCTAATTGCATCTGACTCCAAGATTCCCTCGGATCTCAGGGTTCGCCTTCCAGCTCTTCCTCCTCCACTTCACACGATCTTGGGCGTCCATGGTGAGAGACCATTCGCACGCATGTCACCCTCCACGACGTTAAGCCAGGACTTCTTGGGCCTTCGAAGGGTAATTGATGTTTATAATATTGCGATCCAATATCGTCAGTGTTTATTTTATTTTATTTTTACATTACACCTGCTGATTAACGACATATTGGTACAGGCTTTCCTCTTGTCAGGTAGCATTCATTCCCGTAAAAGCCAAGGTAAATGAAATTAAGGGAAAGAAGTGTAGGTGTAGCTCCAAAGTGCAAGCTTTGAATGCTCCTGGGATGGGTGTTAGGATGAAGAATTTGAGGTGAAAATGATTAAAACCGTAGGCTGATTCAAATACGTTTATTTACGTTAAATAAAATTATGACTAAAGGCTATAGACGCCATCAAACAAATAGGTTATACAAAACAGGTTGTTATGGTTAAAACTACAACCAACAAGTAGGATGAATAATCATGTTTTTGTGGAACAAAATTATATCTATGTTCGTGACGTCACTCTTTTTCTATATACCTTTAGGAATAAACAATAACCTCCCATTACGTTAAAACATAGTTGGCTAAATGTGGGCGTTAATACACTTCTAGCTACCTCTTCAGGGATGCACAGGCGTGATTATATACATCATACATTTATGTATAACTATCTGTATGATTCAAGCGTGATGGTCAAGAAGATTCTTTACGATAAGTAATCACCAATCAGCGTTTTACAACCAAACATACTTCAGTTATCGGTTTCTTCTATCTCATTTTACTCTCTTTTCTTTCTACGCCTGTTTGAGGGTAGACAGTATATCATTAATTTCGATTTTCGATACAGTCAAAAATAGGCATGTAATCCTACATAAAAAGTTACAAGAAGCTTTTTCCTAGCAGCCCTTCTTTATTCTCTTGTTTTATTATTCTTCTAATAAACAAACTTGTTTAGCATCACGCTCCTGGCGTGCTTCACTGTAAACAATTGTTTAGAGACAAGACAAAAATAAAAATGAGATGACTGCTATAGACGTCTTGTAATTTTCAAGAAAGAAACAGCTTAAATGAGTTGTATGTCGAATTTATTCGTCAATCGATAAAGTTTATGCAGTCGCGGAAAAAAAACAATACTTAAAGAAGTAAATAACGGCTATAGACGTCTCATATTTGTCACGAAACTGTTTACTTAAACAGCTTAAATAATCCATAAATCGAAATTATTTATCATTGAATAAATCAATCAACAAGTAAAAAATTTGCTTGTAATAGAAGATTACGGCTATAGGCATCTTATAATTTCTTTAAGACTGTTTACTTACACAGTTATAACGAGCAATGAGGCTCGAACAATCGTTTATAGTCAAAATAAACACATAAAGGCTATAGACGTCTTATAATTTCCAGTAAACTGCAACGACAGGGGGAGTAATTCGGTGACAGTTTGGACGTACGTACAAGACACAAGTATCAAGATATGTAAACATCTACCCTACATTCTATAAACACACTTATTCTAATCATACATAATATATTATATATTAGCATTCAGTACTGCTCGTCGCAAAATATAGAAAAAGTGTTATGAAATAAACGAGCGAATAAATTTCTAAGAAATATATAATCTATACTTCCTTATGCGCATCTTTTGATATTATCTGATATTATAATGAGGTGACGACATCTCATTTTTGTTACCTCATTACACAGAAGTTAAATATACATATTATGTTAGGAGCTCAAACTAATCACACTAATATAATCAAACTATAATTTCTATTTTAGTTTTAAACTTACACCAAATCTTTACAGGCTTTGTTAGGCATGAAAAATATTGTGTCTACCTAAAAGACTATAATATTGATCTATAAAATGCTATACTTAAATATATGTAAACAGTTCTGATATATTACGCGCGGAGTTTTTTTGCAGGCGTTCGGTTATGGACAGATTCTATGGAGGCGACTTAGTACTAAATTTATAGGATTGAAAATAAATATTGTCCAATTCAAAATGTTACAAAAGATAAATATAATCTTTGGATACTAAATGTATCGAAAAGTATGATATGGATTACAAGTTTCTCGCAGTGGCAGTGTCGCATCCATAGAAACGCATTTCATTATGAGGACAATACTCTCAAGTCAAAAGATATGTTGTTAGTGTACATTTCCAAAGAATTTTCACATTAATATATATTTAGTAGTAGTATACTACAAAATGTTAGAAAAACACCAAACTTGGCAACACTTGGACCATTTAATTGCTATTGACAATATAATTACGAAATAGGTACATATTTTTAGCAATCATCAATATTCACCAATAGCAATTGACGTATCTCCGAATTCATTTCATATTTATTTATAGAATCAGTAGATCATTAAAAAGAAACATCTCTAAAGCAAAAATGAAATGTATCATTATATGTATGTTAACGATTGATAATATTTCTCTTAAATCTAATAATTTAAATTTTCAAAACTTATACACAACTAACATTTATTATTTCGAAATTAGCTTGCAAGTTTCTTTTATCACTCGGCATTTCGTAGGCGACAAATAATATAAAAATACTCAATAGAATGTCGTAATTTGTCACAATTACTTATAAATAAGTAATATTATAGACTAAGTCAACAAAAAAAAATCTTATAAATGAAACGACTCATTAGTATCTCTGTTCTCAGTGTCGATAGTTTATCGTATAACGTTCACAAACTAGTGCGTAACGCCTAATGTAATAATAGTGTTACTTTGGACGTTACATGAAGTAAACAAGACTTCTTGTAATCTTGGACATACATTACGCATGCGTGCGTGTTTGATGTCATATTTCTTAATCTGGCAACTTATTTTTAAAAGTATGAACACAAATTGAAACAAAGTCTCTTTCCCAACAATATTTTTTTAATTTCATTATGTCCGATAGTCCGGTGAAAAAATGTTTTTGAACTGATTTAAAAAGTATGGGAATATATTCGTATGGAGGTATTTCTTTGGCAAGTTATCTGATCTTCATCACTGTTTATTAGTAAATTGTCTTTTGAATAGTAATTTTTATTTAATTTCATTGTTACCGGGATGAATGAGTTTCGCATCGATATTTTTTTTTCAGGAATAATACCTATAAAAATCCTTAAAGTCGTATGTATAGGAGATTCACGAATATCCAGGACATATCCCGGTGGCTTAGTTGTCGAAAATATTACTCCTGTAAGGTACTGTACCCCTAGCACGAAAAACTGTCATAGTCGGTAGAACGGAGCATTGTGATTGGCCGGCAGTCTATTGTGAACCTGTACTGTGTGTCAAGCCGGCCAATCACAATGCTCCGTTCTACCGACTATGATAGTTCGTGCTAGAAATATTGAGGTCGGGTTTAAGTCCCCACCTGAATGTGGACTCTTACCAATATTTACTTTCTACTTTGGAGCTGTTTCCAAAGCAATTTATGTAACAAAACAACGTTTCCTCGAATCGATGTAAAACCCAGTGTACGGTTAACACAATACTAATGATTTACATATTAGGTAAATCATTAGTATTGTGTTAACCGTATGTAGGCAAGTAAATAATATACCTACATAATTCACTTTTCTCTGAAAGGCGACGGTAGGTTTAGTATATTTAAGGGAAATTGTATGACGCGTCGCTATTTAAGTTTAAGTCCATTGTTGTATCAACGTATAACCACTGAAGTTCCAAGTAATTAAATAATTCCGTATAACATTTTATTACTGTGTTATAATATTTATATAATGATTGTTAAATTAAATGAGAAAGGGAATTTATACTTCATACCGCAAAAGCGATTTTAATAATGGAATAGATTATTATATAGTTTGGAATGACACATAGGCACATTATGTTGTGAAAACTCCACTGACTGTTTCGATTTTTTGAGTGGGATCAAGTCTTGTTTTGTATTTGTTTTCAAGATTTTTTTTAAGGAAAAAGTGCCCGATTATCGCTTATCGAAAACGTAACCGTCGACATGTGGGTATATAACACGGAGGACAGAATAATTTCCTTCTCCATGGTATATAATGACGTGTGAGTAAGAAGTAATGGATATGGGCTTATAGGTATAAGATTATAGTAGTTTATGATACTGTTGCATAATAAGGGTTCTTATAACACGAGTGTGTTTTAAAAAAACGAGCCGTAGGCGAGTTTTTTTATAGTATCACACGAGTGTTATAAGACCAAGTTATGTACAGTGTCATACACTACTTTATTTACTCTCATACTATAATACATAAACTAATTTATTTTACAAACAAAACCAATTTCTTTTAAATTTAAATGTGAAATGTTGGCTCCATACATTGATTGCGCATGCGTGTTTCTTTTTTTTTCCTTCAGAATTGGCGGTTTCTTTTTTTAAAGTAACTGGTTCAACCTTCTTGGTCCAGATGGAGGTTATATAGGTGTATCGTTATGATTAAAAAGTTATTTTATGATATAGGTGTCCATACAAGACCTGTATCGTAATAAAACTTTTTTTTTGGCCTGTGCGTAATGTTTGTCATAAGAGTTTTGATTTCAATTTTATAATCTTTGTATTATAGTATCAGAGTAGATAAAATATATTCGATTATATTACATCCCAGAAATTGTCATTGTTATTAACATATTTTTCAACGAAAAAGTTGTCATAACGATTGCATTATTTCTGATATTTGGAAATTTTCATGTCAAATATTGAACCATAAAATTTTAATTTTTGCTTCTTTTACGATTATTATTCAATCAAATGAAATTCGGAGATAAAGCTATGACGTGCAAAGGTAAATTTGTATAGCTCAAGAAATGCATAGGTATTGCTTTTATATTAATAGTATAACACTTACCGGGATATTTAATTTGATTTTATTTGTTTCGAGTGACCAACCGTAATCATGGCATTTGTAACAGAATTAAAAATTTCGGTCATTAAAGTGTAACACTATCGGAGTTTGTTGATGTGTTGTTTTTTTTTTTTTGATTTCTTCTCCGCCAGCGCCTCGGAAGTGGTGGTAAACGTAGGTTAAGTAGAATTATTATTGACTTCAATAAGAAATAACCATGATGTTCTAGATCGATTAAAAATCTTTGACTTTAATGTGAATTACTTTGCCAACCTCAAATCATAAGTTACGTTTATATTTTCGCAAATCGATGACGTCATCGGACATATCTGTTCAATTTCGTATAGTAGTTAATTTCACCGGACTTTTCTTTTTAAAGTCTAAGATCCCAAGCGGTGCGATCGCACCGCGAGTCTATTGTTTACCTATTGTGTCTATTATTTACTCACTTGACAGGTTAATATAAAACTCTTCGCAAGGAACTGTGAAAAAAATCAAACTGAAACAAACATACAAAGTCGCCCACCTCAATCTTTACTCCACGTTATTTTAAAAGTTTCGAAGTTACTTATAGTCAAAAACCAGATACACAAACTATACGTACAATATTAAAAACAACGATACAGTAACATGTATTGTAACGTCTAACGTATCTTAGGTGCAGATCTGTCGTTGCAGTGCTTGTTGCGGCGTAGCGTTGCGCCGCGCTTGATTTGTTCCATCAAGGATGTGTGGCATACTCGGGGATCGGGCTGTGGGAGAAACTTATAATTAGTACAAAAAAATATATAAAAATCTAAATATTAATGAGCTCGAGTAAATAAAAATTAATCCAATAAAACTTAAATGAAAAAATAAATACCATAACCAAAAAAAAATATTAAAAAAAAAATGGCAGCGGTACAAGATTTGAATAAGTTATAGTTCGTAAGGGATAATTTTCTAGACAATTATTTTTAGATTTGAATTTTATTGATAAAACGAATTTCTTGTTATTTATTATTACACACATAAATATAATATCTCAGATCAAACTTTAAATACCATTTTACATGATTCACAACTGCGTGCAAGTTGACTTTTAACCAAGACTTATCTACACCTTGTACGGAAGAATGCCATCACCAATTAATATGTTTCACCATGGATTATAATTTATTTTATTTATGTACCTACTCTTACGCATTTTACTATAGAGTATATCGTAAATTATTGCTTTTATGTTAAGCGGGGTAAAATATATGGAGCTGGTTTACATAAAATAAAGCAGTTATTATATGTCGAAAGAAAGACAGTATTCGAGCAAGCTCCTTCCTGGCGAGAAGACCATAGGGTGCCGCGCGTCTATATGTTTACCTTAGACTCTAAGGTAAACATGTAGACGCGCGGTTGGATGAGTGCTCCAAGTTATGGGATGAGTAAGATATCTAACTATAATCGAAAGGAGGAACAGGTAAGATTTGAACAAAATTTACTCTAAAAATGGGCAAAATCACGGATAGCTCCTTTTTTGAAAACTTAGTTTACCCCGATTTTAAATCATAAAAACATACCCCTCGCCATTCTTTGTTTGTTTGATTCACAAATTCTAAATTACTAATCACCACTCTTAAACCTTTCGTCATTAGAAATAAAGTATGAGATATATGTAATATTTCTTGTGACTCTCATAAAACTTGTTACGCTACAATTCATTGTTACACTATATATATAAATTGTGTATAATATAGCCGTGTTGGTTCCCAGTGGAACAACAGGGCCACGCCATCTCTTACTGTGGGTGTCTAAGAGACAGGGTTGTTTTCCTTCGGACGGTAAACATCCAGCCTGTGTCAAAGTGCCCCTTTTTTTACCATGAGGGAAAGTCCTTCATGGATGCTATGCCGGACTCCTACCAACTAAAAACCCTCACGTACCGCCTAATAGCCTGCGGTTGGTAGCCCCGGGTATGCCCTCGGTAGGATGTCCCAGGACTACCAACAGACCTACGGCTGCGGCCTCGCCTAGAAGGTTCGGGTGTTATCCCGCGTCTATGGGGGGGGGGGGGGTGATTCGGGTGTCATCACGCTACTTAGGGGGGGGGGGGGGGCGTGCATGAATCCCTCACGTCACGCTGCCGTCATAGGTCTGCTTCTGTAAGGACGGTGAGCAGCCCACTCACCGTCCTCAGGACCCCGGTCATGGAGGAATAGGACTAGGAAAAGAACGTGAGACTATAAATCAATAAATTTGCCGAGGCCTATGTCTACTGTTTCCACGCTGACCAGACGGGTTGATTCAGGGTTCTGTTTAGAAGTAACCACATTTTACTTAAAGGAGATTTCATCCTTATAATTGACACTATCAATTGATGCCATAAAAATACAGGATATTATTTTATCGGGTTTCATTTGGTTTGAGTCCCAGGCGAGCCAAGCAAGTTTTAGAAAATTAAATAATGCAGTTTTGTTTCCTTAAAAAATAATAGGAAGTCAGCTTTAAGTAAAATGAGCCAACTTAAGGATTTAAGGTAGTTTCACTACAGGGCCCGACTTATTTTTCCACCCTGTATATTGCCAATTAGTGAAAAGATCCCGCCACCATAACACACAAATAGTTAACAATACCTGTTTATTTACCTGCGCGTGAGCGTTGATCATTTCCCTGACAGACTTGGCTCGGGTCGAGTCGAGTTGTCGCCGCTGTTGCTGTATCGTCGCTGACAGCTTGTCGAGGAACGCTGGTTGTACCGCCACAGACATCGAACCTGGGAATGAAGGCTCTATTATCAGTTGTGTGTTGTTTTTTCTGTCTTCTTTTAAGTTTTATTTTTGTACATATAGTATATTTATCATAGCTTTGTATACGTTACCGACAAAGTGTATAATTCGAAATTGTATACAATCTCATTGCAATGTATATAATAGCGAGTGCGTAGCCGGCAATGTATCAAAATGTTATCAAAAACTGAAATGGTGGTTATAAAAAATACCACGAGGAAGCTTATGATTTTAGCCGGTTTACGGATAAATTGGTACGTCTATGACACAACTTCAGGGCTAATTTTGCAAGAATCTGTTAAAATTTCATGCCTATTCATCTACTACTTTTTGAATTTTGCGATCAAACATATGGATGCTGAGTTATTGCCACCAAGATGTTCGGAGCCCAAGCCACATTTAACTGCAGACTGATACTTCTGCTGATGGATGGATATGGCTCTGGCGCTGGCAAACCAATCGGGTTTAGTAGGTCAAACGGCAGTCACTCTTACGCTAGCTAAGGTAAACCAAATCAAGAGAAAGTGTAGGAGATCTAGCGTTAAACCGCATTGCCTGAAGACCATTTCATTTATTTCCCCAAATTTGAAAGCACGCCAATGTACGGGCCTGAGGCTGACGGGTGGAGCCGCCCGTCACCCTAGCAGAAGCACGCCACGGAGGCGGCACGCATCGTAGGATGATGCACGCCACCCCACACCGGGGACGAGTCGGGGACCGCGTGGTCCCACCTCCCAAGGAGGGCCAGACCGAAAGGGATGGCCCTGGGTCAGCCGGGGTGCGAGGGATATGTCGCACGACAACCTCACCTTCGGCCTAGCATTACGACCCACAGACGGCGTGCGGTTTAGTCGTTTCGAGTCCGACATAACCTCCCTCTCCGGCTCCGGAGGGGAGGGGGGATCCGTGGGGATTTCCCGCACGTAAAAAAAAAGCACACCAATGTACAAAGATTTTATTTTATCATAATAAGTCGATAAGTAGGTGCCATGTAGTGTCACCAGAGTTCGTCGAATACCTTTGGTGACTCGTCCCATCTACCAACTTCGCAATACATAAAAACCTCAAACACGACACCTACAACTCGATTGTTTCTGAACTGATAAAATATACTCATCTATATAGACTCATAGGTGCTGAGTCACAAAGGAAAAACCCAAGGTGAATTGGTAAGCGAAGGACTAGAGGAAAACGTGCAATCTATCTTCAACACGTGTAAGTTCATTTGCCTAATAAGGCTGACAAATTATTCATCCGCTCTACGTACAGTACCTAGCACGAATATGTATATATCGGAAAAGTATTAGAGAACGGAGCATAGCGATTGGTCGGCTTCACATACGTCACAGGTACACAGTAGGCAGGCGGCGGTCGAATTACTTCGTTCTCTCAATACGATTACGATAGATGTTCGTGCTAGGGGTACTGACTTTATTATAATTAAGGGATTAAGTTTAGATTTTATACTGCCAAAGTTGTGAGTTTTGGGTGTCAATCAATTAAGTAGCCAATTACAGTACACTGCTGGACTGGGACAGACCTCTCCTAATGTGCGCCATTCAATCAAAGAATCAATCAATCGTTTCCAATCCATGAATTTCCAATCCTCCGCCCATCAAATCCAGTCTGTCCCAGCCACCTTTTTAAGGTCGACAGTCCATCTGGCTAGAGGGCATCCCACCTTCTGTTTGCCCTTTCGCGATCTCCACTCTAGGACTCGTTTGCTCTAAGGGCCATCGGTCCTTCGACAGAGGTGGCCTTCCCACTGCCAGTGCAGCTTGCTTATTCTGCAATCCATGTCGAGTATTGGGTGTATGGGAGTTTTAAACATTATACGTTTTAACGTCTAAAACCATTTAGGTGCGAATACGTAACTGACCGCAGACCGCAGTAGCTCATACAGCGTACCGTGAATATACCTAGTCCAGCTGTAAGTTTTGTTTCAAATGAAAATGCATTTTTTTTTCATGAAGTAATGTAATATTATGAAAATTACCTACACATTTTCTTCAAATTTTCTTCTTTGCTAAGACACAAAGTCTCTTTTTTTTTAAACTAGCTGACCCGCTTCGGTTTCGCCCGTGGCATACTTCAACCCCGTAGCACCCCTAAGCCATTATGCGTTACTTAATTTTTTTGCCTTCCCGGAATCTCTGCACAATTTTTCTCTGCGTAAGAACCATCCTCGTACTGCAAGGAATATTCTAAAAAAAGAATTAGCGCAATCTGTTCAGCTGTTCTCGACATTTGCGCTTAGCAACACATTTAGCGATTCAGTTTTATATAATAGATGGCCTCCTTTGGCTTTTATACAGGCCTTTAATCTGTTTGGCCACGAATCTATGAATTTACGCACTGTTTCCAAGGGAAATTTTAACACTGCGTACTCCAAAGATTTTTTTTAAGAGACTCAATGTCGCCGTGTCGTTTATAGCAGGCCGTGTCCTCTAAAACTGACCATAATTTGCAGTCTAAAGGATTGAGGGCTGGGCTAGATGAGGGCCAGTCTTCAGCTCTTATTAAGTCTGGAATGTTGGTTTCTATGTTGGCTTTGGCAGTTCGTGCCTTGTGAACGGGAGGAGATTTTTCAAAAAATCTGCCGTTAAATTTTTGCCGCCTCTACTGCTTCGAAATTCAATACGCTAGTTTATAGTTCACAATCATATTAATTACATTTATCCTGAAATTACAACTTTCTGATTTGTGTTGTATCGTCCTCATTATGAGTATGATTGTGGAGTAGGGGATAGTGGTTTCAGTTTCTAGATTATTATTTTTGCAACCCACGATTTAGTGAAGAAGTGTTAACCTAAAACAGCAGCATGTTCAGTACATGTAGTACAGATAGTAGTGCGTAGAAAGATACAAAGAGCGTCACTGAGAGAGCTTGTAGCCAGGGCCAGATGAGATCACTTGCGACCACTATACGAGAAATTTGAATCGTCTGAGGGGCTCCACACTCACAAAAATGGGGCTGGATCTGGCGGATGACCAATATAGCTTCCGCCAGAGGCGCTTCACCATGAGTGCCATCAGGCGCGTGAGGGAACTGGCGGAGGACGCGGTATTCCGGGGCCAGGTGATCCTTGCCCTGGAGTTCCATGCTACACACCGCAGCAAAGCCACCCTGAAAGTCACGACCGCGGTTGCTCATATCGTGGAACGGATCCGGTGGCTCGGTCTTGTGAAATATTTGGTTCTCGTACGCGACAGCAGCTCCTAAATTGAAGGGCACAGCTAACGCTCTGGCAACAGTGCTATCCACCATTAAAGGGCCGGATGACTCCTGCAGGAGCTTACGCAGGAATTGTGCGGTCCATGGGCTTATATGGGTGGCGCAATATGGGCGTAGACCCTGAAGGCCAGTCACGTGTAGAAGCTCCGCAGCGAATGATAACTACCATTAGGGGGTACCACACGATATTCTTTGACGCGGCGTGTCTCCTCGCCGGATCTTTACCGTAGACCCTGGAGGCGAGAGCCGTTATAATGCTATATCGATATAGAAAGGAAGCCGGTAAGTTGGGGGACTGGCTAGAGAGGCCACATGAACGATGGCTAGAGTGCCATCACTGTGATGCGAACGAGGATTCAGGGCAGCACACGCTGACCGAGTGCCTGGCGTGGAAGACACTGAGGCGGGTACTAGTGGCGACCCTAGAAGTGGGAGTTCTTTCGTTCTTCGCCTTGTTTACGGCGATGGCACGTTGCGCGAGCGCGTGGGCTGCCGCCGTCTTCTTCTGCGAGTAAGTCGAGTAGGAGACGGTGGAGAGGAGCGCAGTAGACTCGGTCCGCACAGCCCACGACGAGCTGTGCGGACCAAGTATTCGGAGGGAACATGCGCACGATAAAAAAAAATAGCACTGCGTTAAAGACCCTGAGGCTGTTGCGAGGTTGTCGCGATGAAGGAGAGATAGAGCTCATACTTCTATGTACTGCAGCATCTTGTGTTTCAAATGTATTCCGGGTTTCGCCCGGACTATAATCAGAAAAAAAATTTTTGGGCCATACTTGCCGCCCCCTAAAATCTGCCGCCCTAGGCTCCAGCCTACACAGCCTACTGTTAAATCCACCACTGCCGCGATAAGACTTTTTTACTTCCTGGGGTTTCGACGAATTCTGCCTTTAAGAGCATTAATAGCCTTTGTAGTACAAACAGCACGGTCTTTTCTGGTCTTCGGCAGACGAAGTGTTGTTGTATCTATTGATAGTAGGATATACGAACATATGGCTGATACCAAGTTTTTGAAGTGTCTGGAATATGACCGAACGCTCTTTAACACCCCATTCCATATTGTAATTTGATAATGAATACGAAAAAAAATTTGTAAAATAATATACGTGTTCCAAATTCAAAATAATTAAAAAGTTGAAAAAAAGAAAAGTTTTAATGTACCTAACAGTATTTATGGCCAGACTAGTTAGCCTTGAATGTGATAATATTGTCGAATTGTCGATGGCTTGCCATTCGTCAAAGGATCTTATCCATAGGTTGTACTAAATTATCTCATGCCGCAAAATAATTAAAAAAATATCAACATTATTTTTCTTATTGTTGAAGCTTCAGAGTGCATCAGAATGTTTGTTTAAAACCGGGGTTTTATTTAAAACATAAAAGATATAAAATTGGTTTGTTCAAAAATAACCTTTTGGATCTGGCAAGCTCGCGCTATAATAAGTCTCAAGGGAGTTTTGTTTACTACCGTTTTCTAGACATTCGTCTCGTCTACGCTATCCAATATTTCTCCCCTCAGTAGGTTTTGTGCTGTTGTCATTTTGGAATCCAAAGCGACCCCATCGTGGGACTACCGCGCCATTGTAGATGTCTCAACTAGTCACAGGCGGAGAGGTTGAAGACTATGCTTTTGCTGTTACCTTTTGTTTTAATTTAAAGATAATTAACACAGATCATCATGACAACTTACTGGCCACACTCATCTGGTGACGTTTTTCTGACAGAATGACCCAAGCACACGTCCCCAACCATTTTGGTCTATGCTTCTTTTATATCGATATGTAGTTATCAACAGTTCACGGGACTTCTTTACTATAAGCGCCATTATTAAGCAAGTAACACTGCTTAGGTATGCACGTTCTTCTCGTAGGTACGTCTATCAGTAATTTTGTGGTGTTACGTTTTCTAAAAAATCTTGGGAACCCAGGTTTTTATTCTAAAAATGACAACTGTTGATGATATTTGGCTATTTTATGTACATTTGAAACAACTATGGAGTTGAGGCAAAATCGTATGGCGATTCTGTCTTTCATGGTCTTTGTACCTTTATACCAGCCAAATTTCAAGTTTGCAGGTGTTATAGTATCTGAGATTTCGTTATTAATTAGTGAATAATATTTCGCTTGAAAATATAAAAAAAAAATTAAAATTAAAATATTTAATTTCAATAAGCAACCAAGTAGTATTCGTATCAAGTATTGTAGCATATTTGTTCTATAATAAATAATCAATTATAATACTTTTATGAATTTTCTACACATATTTTGATCCTACTGTTTCAACAGATTCGCTGCAAAAGTAGTAGTGAGTTGTGTCAAATAATCGGTTTTATATGATATAGATGGTATAAGGGTGTATATGTGTACTAGTATTACCTTTGGCCTTGTGCGGTGGGTCACTGTGCGGATGGGCAGGCGGTGTCGCCATCGGCGTGCGTCGTGCAGTACGCGGTGATAGCGCTGGCGCAAGCTTCGCGCTCAGACTGGCGATGAGCCCGCCCTCTGTGTAACAGTACACAGCATTAGATACACTGATGATGCGGTATACCGCGGGACACGTGTCTTGGATCTTAATCTCAAAACAAACGAGGCCCTGGCAGCCTCCGTGGCCCCTGGTATCATTTTCCCATTTGAATAGGTAGAAATAAATTTTTTTCATTGGTTACCATCCTAGCATAACGTTTTTCATTTCTTACTAGGGTTAAGGATATTCTTGACCCAGCCTTTTATTAGAACTAGCATACTTACACCTAGGTCTACCTTATTTGCGAACCTATTTGTTTTATTTCCTGAATTTGCCTGGGGCAGAACCTTTCTTATTATGGCAACGTGACAGGAAACTTGTCCGCAACACGAGCCTCGCCTTCCATTACGCTACGGGAGACTAAAGAATTTTCTCAATTTCTTGTACAAATTTATTGTTAAATTTTTAATCCGCCATTTTGTCAATATTTGGCAACACATGTTAAGACGCGAGTCACGTGAATTGAGTGACTAGCATCTCGTGGGTGCCAACACGGTGGGTTTTGCGAAATTTGTCACGGAAAGGTAACTCTTGTTTCACAATGTACGAGTTGCCATGCAAATTTAGGTATGTGAGAGTCTCTGGCGATGTCGCGGCGTCTCTAGTTAGCGAGTCACGTGAATTGACTGACTAGAATCTCGTGCGACCGACACGGTGGGTTTAGCGAAATAGGTTACGGTATAAGGTAAATCTGGTGGAGACTCTTTGGCGATGTCGCGGCGACGCTAGTTTGCGACTCGCCTGGTCTTAGAGTTTCCTAATGTATACCTCGATCCAAACTTAATAGCGGCTAAAAACAAGTGCGGGTTCATGTCAATGGCGTTTAAGAAAATCGAGTAAGTCTAACGCCGATTGGCCGGTAGCTTAGTGGTTAAGGCGTCGGCCTTACGATCGAGAGGTCCCGGGTTCGAATCCTGGCCATTACACTACCGACGTGAACCCACTACTAGCACAAGCAATTTAGCTTAGTTGGAGGGGTTAGAGGGAATATTAGTAATTTCGACAATTTCGGTTGCTAATATTCTTTAAAAAAAAAAATATACAAAAAAATCCGCACTCATAAGTACTACCGAGCAGCCATGAATTTTGTTTAGAATACATAAGTATAAGAAAGGATTAACTGTCTAAGCTACCTATAGCCTACAAAATACGTACGTTCAGCGTGATGTCTGTCTGCCGAGTGGGACCGCGCGGCGATGTTCCTGCGCAGGGCCAGGGGAGAGAGGGCGTCGTGGCGCGACATGCTGTTGAACCCGGCGATGATCTCCGACGGCTGTGCGTATATCGTGCTCTGGCTGTACTTCTTCTCTTGCTGGAGTTTGAAACCTGTGGAAAGGACCTTATTGAAATGTGTAGAAACCTATGGGGGGGAGGGGGCGGTTGAAGCCTGTGGAAAGAATCTTATTGAAATGTGTAGAAACCTATGGGGGGGGAGGGGGCGGTTGAAGCCTGTGGAAAGAATCTTATTGAAACGTGTAGAAACAAGTGTACGGGGGGGGGGGGGGGGGGGCGGTATTGTAGATCTCGGGGAGCCAACCACACTTACAAGGTGCAAATACCCAACTACCAGTGGTGTCATTGGATATTGGCATGAGGGTGATACATGCAAATCAAAATTTTCTTACGAGATTGGAGGTCAAACTGTGGTCGTTTCAATAACGGTGATAATAACTACCGTTTTAATTAAAGCCCACAACGCACTTGGTACCCGGGTTTGTATCAAAAAGTAACAGAAGAGGTTATCTTTTTTTATATATTTAGAACACGGTAATTTGACTTCGCCTCGCCTGATGGTAAGCTGAAGGCAAAGTCTCAGGAAAGAGGGTCACCATTACATACACGTTACATGTTAACAATGGTGGCAATCAGCTTCATCTAGAAAGGATTGTCGTCGCACTAGTGCTGCGACCACACTACTTTTCACAATCGGTACCTACACGGTGGCCACCCGGCCGAAGTTTCACCATCAAATTTCTACCACCAATGGTAGAAATGATATGGTCTTTGGCATCAAAGGTATTGATAGGACCCTGTACACCCTTTTCACTTTGTGACATATACTTACGACTAGATGTGGTCTAAAAATACAGGGTATTTTAATCCATACCAGTTTGTCCATAGTGCGATTCGTTGGACATCCTCGGGCCGAAGCTTGAGAAAGAATTGTTATCCCCGTAAATTGGGGTCGAAGGGCTTGAGCCATGGGGCGAACCGCGTCCTTCGCCGTATATACCTCCTGCGAAATAAAAGAAAGTATTATTATTTACAAATTTTAATGGAAACATTTCTACATTACAAAAATTAGATAATAGTTACTACGTAACAGACAGGTCAAATGCATACAAGAGCGAAAATTACTCTCTTAACAGTAATTACTGCAAGCAGAGATATACCATAGGCCCGCGATCCTGAAAAGAAAAATGCGTCATCGAGCCAACGCAATGGTAGGCTTGATGAAAATACTCAAATATAGCAAATAAAAGACGATTTTATCAATTTTTTTCGTTGTCGTCTATCGTTCAAGTTGCGTGCGGTCTTCGCACCTACTGTGATTGCTATTCGTGACATAATTTTGTTGCGAAATTTCGAGCGAGCGTTGAGCCCTTAACACCGTCATCATCATTAATATCATCTTGCGCAGTTCCTGGTTGTATCCGAGGTTTCCATCGCAGAGCCCGCGGTTCAGTTCCTCCCCCTCCCCCCGCCTCCTCATGTATTCGTCGTTCATGGGAGTCGCTACATCTCTTCATCCCGAGAGGAAAGATTGCGCCAGACCCTCATTCAACATTCAGTATGTGCACCGGCTTGCTAGTGAGGTTGACTTGACCCCGAAGGTCCCAGCAGCCTTATGTTCACTTATGGGTAAAAAAAATACATTTAAAAAAACTACTCACCCGAATTTTCCCTCATCAGATCCGAATTGGAGCTATTCAAGCTGTTCTTCCTCACATACAGCGAATTCTCCACATACGCCATTATCCGATGGCCTGTCTGTCCGTATATCGGGTTTAGATTACCAGTGCTATTTAGGCTGGTGCTCGAAGAGAAATTGCTCTTGGCTTGCTGGAAGGTGCTCAGAGAAGGTTGAGTGGGAGATTGTGGATTGGCATTGTTCTGATTCTGAAGTTGCTGGAGGCTTCGGCGAACGATGCCGGGGGACGCAGGCATGTGTTTCAGCTCAGTCAACTGCTTGACTGTTTCGGCTACCGTGATATGGGCTGTCAACAAACAAAGCACATTTAAGTCTCAGAAAAAACAAGCCCTTACGCTATACTCGCTGGAAATGCCGACGCGTTTCTTCTGTAGTAGAATTACAAATATAAGTTTTGCTTCATCCTAAATTCCTCAGTCCGGCGTTTGCCTTGGAGTGCATAATTCGCCTTTTAGTCTAACTGCGAGTTTGGGTGAATCCGATATTTACAAGTTATTGCATATAAATGACTAGGGCATATTGCGCGCCGTAATGGATCCTGGTAGGAGGGGTATATATACCCTAAGATGTGCTGACTTGACATCGTTGAAGGTGATATGCGTGCCAAGGACTGCTCTACTATAGATGCCCAAGACCGTTCGAAGTGTAGAAGAAAATTCCGGAAGGCGGAACCTGAACTTCTAGATAAAGATCTCGCATTTACACATCGCATTTATAATGTTAAAATTGGTACGCGGCGAGGATGATCGGTCGCACTATCGCCATCGGCCTCACGTGATAGATCCTTGATAGCATTCCCATAGAATGTAACGTAAGTCTTACATATACAACATCAAACACACAACATAAACGCTCCCTTAGGCCTCATCTCCACAAAATTGTTTCTTGCTGTGGTTGAGCCGTAAATCACTGTAGTATATTATAAACCCAGACCATGTAGAAATCGTCTTATGTAAATGTAGTCTTAATTTACAAAATCAAGAGTAGCCAACCAAGCTAGTATAATTAACATAGGTGATTTAAAAAGGTATGTTAGTGACACTTGAAACCAGCGAGTTTGCATGAAGCTGTTAATTACAGAAGAGGCATCTCGTGAATTGTATAAGGATAGAAGCAGATGCTGCCTACCCCGAAGGGAAATGCGTGAGTATATACATGTGTGTATGTACTACTTGTTTACATGTGCGTTACTTGGGCGTCGATTTTAATGTTAGGCATATTCACAAAATAATCTCACAAGCGTAGCAATATTGAACATGTATAGTTATCTGTGCACGTGTGTTTTTTTTTTATTTGTTTACAAAAATATACTAGTAATCATAAGTATACTACTAAATATAAATAATATTCAATAAAATTCAATATATACAGATCAATACATATGTGTTAAATTAACAATACAATGGACCCTTAGTAATCCGACATGATTCTTACGGCTTGACTGTTGTCCTGCTTATGTAAGATTTTAGCTAATATAAATGGGTGTCTGCGTTCCGTACCCACGGAGCCGTGAGATAATTTTAGTAGGCTTACTTGATAAATACCCAATTTGTGTAATACCCAATAAATTAAAAAACGGTTTCGCTAAATACCTAATACTGAAAATGCCTAAATCTCAAAAGGCCCAATTCTAAAAACGTTAAATCGTTAAAAAGCTCTATTCTTCAATGTATATACTAATGAGCGATATAATTTAAATAATAATATGTAAATATGCAAATAAATAGAGAAAATTTTGAATTTCTAAACAGTTTGTCAAGTCAGTATAGGTAAAATAAAATATAAGCATTATGTTACATACCAAGCATAAGCAAAACAGACAAACACAAAACAAATAATAATGTGAAAGAAAATCTATATACAGTCATCATAATCACCGCCACTAGAGTCGTCCGGCTGCAGAAGGAAAGCCGGCGGTGGCGGCAGGTTATCCGCCTCGGTGGACCCCGGCTGCGGGGTTTGGGCATTATTCTGGAAGAGAGAAATAGGGTTACTATTTTGAATGAAATTTTAAAGCATTTTGCATGCTTAATATTCAAATCGGTTAAATAGGAAAAAATTAATCGGTCAAGGCAGGGTTTGAACCCGCAATACCCGTTACACTACTGGTGGTGCAAATTGGTAGAGTAACGGGTACAGAATGGCTATCTTTGCCTTACAGGGGCAATGCTTTGACCACTCGCTCGAACGAATCGAAATTTCTCCTTCTGTATTTGTCTTTGAGACGACAGTGGAGCGTCTACAGATATTCTTACATACTATCGGAAGCAATGAATGATTTTCAATCATTTTCAAACATTGATTTTTGACTACTCCGCCCAAACAATTTTGAATGTAATTGAATGAATATGTTTAGGCAGAAGTAGTCAAAAATCACAGAAGAAGAAGAAGATCTCCTAGTTTTAGAAATAATAGACTTTTTGTGTTTCTTCCGTGTTAACCCATAATTAAGCCTTCCAGTACAAAATTAAAAAAAAAAAAAAATGTATGTGATAAATTTTCTAACCTAAAATAGTAATATAAACTAAAGAAACTCTAAAAATAAAATATTGTGGACCATTTTATGAAAAGAAAAGTTGAGGCCTGCGAAGCAAGTGACAAAACTCTGTTGCGATATTGGTAGGGCCCTATACACCCAATATTAAGTCTGTAAAACTCACCTGCACATAGGGCGGTCTCTGAGGCCTCGATATGGACGAGGACCGACGCACAGGCGGTGGAGGCTTCCCCAAAGAACTGGACGAGCCGCGGCGTGACCACACTGACGCTGCAAAATGTGAACTTTACAATATTTTTGAAGTGAAAACTTCTTTAGTGAATTTCCTTCAAAAGTTGCAGGACACAAAATATTTACAATTTACGTAAAGTTAAAAGAAATCGATAAATAATTGATGTAAAATTATTTCTGACAAATATAAAGTTAGAGGGTTGATGTAGACTATTTTCAAGTAGTAACTTTCTCTCTTTTGTTATGTAGGTTCAGACCCGTATTCTAAAATATTATTCAGTTTCGAATCTCGATTTATATAAGCAATCTGTCAATCTATCTAAACAATATGCCCTCAGATAATTCGAGATTCAGGGCTGAGTGTGGATCTCTCGAAAACGGGCTTCAGTGTCTGGAACTTACCTAGTACAATTTTTTGCCTTACTGAGAGTGAAAGGGACGAATTCAGGATTGAGAGCAAAATGTATAGCTATCTCACCAGTCATAGACACCGGCCGTCGTTTAGGCACGGCGGGTTTCTTCCCGATCGTGGCAAACGCTGGTGAATCACTGGCGGCATCTAAAGACCTCACTGCTTCTTCCAAGCTGCCGAGTGAGATAGAGAAACTCTCTCTCGCAGCCGCTACGGAAGCATCGCTGTCCCGCCGAAGAGTCACGATCTCGGATTCGACTATAGTGCGGAAGGGCATGCGAAGCGGCGTTACAAACAAAATAAAAATAAAATTAAAAAGATAAATATGGAGAGTTAAAAAATATTTTGAAGAAAACAAAAATATAATAAAAATGTGAACCTCAGGTTTTATTAGATCTGAATATGTTTCTTATATCCACTGCAATTGTTTCGTTATCATTAATAAAGATATACAGTAAAACGTAATGTTTAACAATCGGAAAACAGAAAAAATATATAAAAAATGTTTCAAAAATAATAATGAAGCCAATACGCACATCTACAAACTAACATTGAGCTACAGAACATACTCACACACACACACACACACACTGTTGATCTAACAAGAACCTTACATAAATACGTTAATAAAAATGAGATTCACACAAACACACATTTACAACTAATCTTAAGCTATGAACGCATTATAAAACATGTTCATTGTACATCATGTACTTATATGACATTTAAATTGACCCCCGACTCACAGGCTGACAATATTTCAAGACATATAAGAATTCCAACAAAAAAAAACAGTATAGTTAAAACTAGCTTTTGCCCGCGGCTCTGCCCGCGTGTATGTCGGTTATCGCGATTTAATCTACCCCTATACCAAATTTCTTCAAAATTGGTTCAGTGGTTCAGGCGTGAAAGCGTAACATTCAGACAGACAGACAGAGTTACTTTCGCATTTATAATATTACTATCTTTTGCCTGCGGCTCCGCCCGCGTAGATGTCGGTTATCGCGACCAAACATTGCCCATGTCCTTTCTCAAGGTCTCATCTACCCCTATACCAAATTTCATCAAAATCGGTTCAGTGGTTTGGGCGTGAAAGCGTAACATACAGACAGACGTTACTTTCGCATTTATAATATTAGTATGGATAGTATGGATTAAGTCCAAAAACATATAAGTATTTTAAAATATCTTCAATGTACAATGTACACACGGCCACTTTACTATTTCTAAATAGTAAAATTCGGAGCTAACCACACGTAACGAAAGTCACAGGTGTGCGTATAACAACCATGACCGATGGCTTAACGTGCTCTCTAAGACACACTCATCCTAAGGCTGACATAGCCAGTGTTGCTTGACCTTGTTTCATTTTGTATTCAACGTAAATCGAATATGTTTGGTAGACTAAAACAAGCCGCGCTATATAATTCAAGGTTGTCATGCTATGTAACTTCGGCTACGGAAAACTTAGCTTATTCTTATCGGAAAATTACGTGAATGTACCGACATAACATACCTGCGATAATGTACGACTTATAACCCGACCGTGCAACGCGAACTGTTTGTAGGAGAACTTCAGTTTTCGAGGACGAAATACTCCAACTAACTGAGCTACAGTTAGTTGGGAGTATTTCTCCTATAAAAGGGACTGCTTGCGGGTTCGAATCCCGTCTTAGATGTCGACTTCTTCCGATTTAAATTTATAAACAGTCTATTGTTATTCTATGTTTATTCTATGAAATATGAAATCTAAAGTAAGTTCCCCATTACTAACGCTTGAACCGATAAAGATTATACAGATGAAGTCAACTTTTATTTTCAACTTAACTTTAAAATGGTCCACAATATTTTTATTTAAAGAGATTCTTTAGTTTACTATTTTAAGTTAGAAAATTTATCACCTACAAAAATAAATTTGAATGATTCCCACACGGTAAAATCTTCTTTTTTTTTTTAAATTTTGCCCTTGAAGACTTAGACCGAAAGAAAAAGTCAATTATTTCGAAAACTATTGATTTTCGGCTATACATACCTATGGGTGGTCATATTTTAACATTTTGGGTCCTTTAACACCCCCTGAGAGGAATACGTCGACTTACCAGTAACTCTATAAACCCGGAACTTATAACAGTTTTGTTCTAATGTGTTCATAACTTACACCTAATACACACACACAACAACTAATCTAATCAAACTAAACAGGACCTTATTACAACAGTGGTAGTGTTCATCTTACCGTCAGCATGCTGCACTTGATGCTGATGACTGTGGTCTTCGGCAGCAAAAGCGCCCTGACTGCCATACCCACTCGATGACTCTAGAGAGGACTCGCTAGCACTGCTCTCGGAGCATACCTGAAATTCAAAGTTGCCATATATCTATACTAATTATTTTAAACATACAGGCACAGAACGAGCAGGATATCCCCACGGATACCCCCCCCCCCTCTCCGGAACCGGAGGGGGAGGTTATGTCGGACTCGAACCGACTAAACCGCACGCCGTCTGTGGGTCGATGTGCTAGGCCGAAGGTGAGGTTGTCTCGCGACATATCCCTCGCACCCCGGCTGACCCAGGGCCATTCCTCTCGGTCTGGCCCTTCTCACAGGCAGAGGTGTATTAACACCCACATTTCGCCAACCATTTCGATCCCACGAGAGGCGAGCCTATAGTCATGGGCTTTGTGTTTATTGTCGGATGGAGAAATGCCCTATCCCCTAGTTGCATTCTACGCCACCCACAGTCAGAGATTGGGTGGATTATTCTACTCTACCGGGAACCAATACGGCAAATAATAATAATAAATAAAATGAATACTTCAAAACATTTCACACTTAGCTTAACTAGCTTCTGTAATGGAATCTAGAATGCGGATAAACATACTTAAATACTTTTTTTTTTGTAAATACATACATATTCCACATAGAAACACCCAGACCACTGCAAATATACATTTTCATGCATCCAAATATTTGCACCGAGCGAGGATCGAAACTGCGCCTCCTGTGTAGCGGCCGCGTTCACTACCGCCACACCACAGAGGTCTAAATATCTCGGGTGGATTATTCTACTCCAATACCGGCAACTAACACGGCAAATATTTTAAAGAGGAAAGATTAGTTTGTTTATAGTCGATAAACTGAAAAGTCAGTAGATCGGTTCGGATCGGATGGGTTGCTACATTTCTCTGAGTAACATAAGCTATGTTTTATCCCAATATTCCCTCCTCGTCCCGATCCTCCGGATAGAAGACCGAGGCGAGGAGCACCGCGGAGTCACTTGCGTCCAATACTACCCCGTTGTGCTGTAGCGTTGGATCTTAACGTGAAACTGTAGGGCGATATTATCCATACTAATATTATAAATGCGAAAGTAACTATGTCTGTCTGTATGTACCGCTTTCACGCCTAAATCACTGCACTGATTTTGATGAAATTTAGTATAGGGTTCGATTAGACCTTGAAAAAGGACATAGGCCATGTTTGGTCGCAATAACCGACATCCAAGCGGGCGGAGCCGAGGGCTGACTGAATTTAAAAATTCTTACCCATAGAGAATGCTATATTATGCCCGAGTAATATAAGCTACTTGTTTATCCCAATGTTCCTACGGGATCCACACTAACGTAGGTGATGCCATGGGGCGATGCTATTATTTATATGATTATAGGGTTGTTTCTCTTCTCGTTTAAGGTTTATACCTGAATGTCCTGAGAACATAGACACAAGTGCAGTGATATACACGCATCAGCTTTAAGCTGCTAGTGTATCAATATAATAATTTGTAATATATATAGGAATTTCCGTTGGCCGTATGCTTGTCTGCCACCTAACAGGTATATAAAAAGGTACGGCAAGGAATGAGGTCATTTTATACAAAATACTTTTTTTTATCACATTACCTTACTGTTATACTTTAAATATGGAAAATTATGGCCATTGTTTTGAATTCATAACTGGATTGTATGTCTGAAGGATATCACTGACCAAACTAAAAGGTGAGTAGGTACAATGCTTCGGACGTTATATCCAGCTGTGTGTTTAAAACAATGGGCTTCATTTTCCAGCATAAGATACAATATTATTAATTCCATTTCGAATCCAATACTACAGATTAACACATTGTGGTATAGTTGTCATTGAGATATATGGTGCTCCTACAAGCCGACTTCACGTGCTATTCAATACGCCAATGAACTGACGAGGTTTTGGTTCAAGCTTCCTTTCGGAAAAGGGAAGTCAGGTGGCAGTCTCTCTTAAAAGCCAAATTGAAAAGAAATTCGAAGTGAATGTTTCAAATGCAACGTTCCATTATTATTATTTTTAGTTCAGTGCTTTATAAGCATAGCTTATCTAACTTGTGTTATGGCACCTGGAATGCTTGAATTGAATACTTATTCTAATTTACATTGCTATTTGTAATTAGAGATATAAATGAAAAAAAACGCGCCTTGTATTTTTAAGACGCTTCACTTTTGGAACGGACAGCATGTACAGGGGAAAAATATGTTTTATTTTACACACAGGAAGATGAGCTGAGATTTTGCAACAAACTATTGGGAGTACATATTATAAAAAAAAGTAAATATTATTATACATGTGAGGTATTGTAACGATTGTATATGAAGTACCGAAAAGTAATCACATTGTTACTGTTGGGCATTTAATCAAAGTTTTGATGCACGTGAACAATGGTATGAGGTTGAGAACTGTACCTGACAAATTGCTGTTAAATCTTGATACTTTAAGGTGTTGCAACTTTAATGGTATTGATCAATGATCCTATTATTAAAAAATTGCACATAAAAAATTATTACACCTATACCCGCATAGATCTGGCGAACCGATCGGTGTCATATACAATTACGTGCGTGAATTTTTCACATAGTTGCATAGCACTGATTTGTAATAATCCATGAATTATGCAGATTCCTACCAAAGAGTCCAAAACGCCAATGTTTTCCATTTCAAACCCGGCAATCGTACATTTCTATATTACGTATATGTTGTTCTGTAAGAGCGACACTCAGAGAATAACGAGGCAATAGAAGGTTTGAAAAAGCTGTTCAGATTTAAATATGTAGATATATCGTTTAAGATAAGAAAAATATTCCCTGTAAGGTAAAGATCGCGGATTCAAACCCCGCCTAGACCGATTCAATATTTTGCCTATCCTAATCGATTTGGATATTTAGCATGCAATGCGTTAATGAATTCATTCAAAAATGCAGATATATTTTCAAAACCTCAACATCCAGAACGAAACATGAACCCGTGATCAGTCCATTACAGGAAGAATACTCTGACCAACTAAGTTATCTGGTCTGTACACGTCCTGGACATTCTAAAGTCTCTTAGGAGATCTATATGAAAAGTAAGCATACTAATTGATTCAAATTATTCATCTACACAAATCAGTAAGTAGAATTGGTTTATTTTTATCCTGATATTTCCTCGTATGATGCTAGGACCTTTTAACGATCAAAACGTATCAGTCGCGCTATATACTGCGATCTCAATGAGTATACATAGCCATATTGCGAGGCATGTATTAACCTGCATCAACTCAATATAACGCAGTACGCCTCAAACACCCGTCAGAGTCAGACCACTGTGTGTGTTCGAAAGTCATAGTTGATTAGTGCAGTTCACGTAATTACGACGTCATGCTTGGGAACGCAGTTAATATAGTCATTCACTTACTGTGAGTATGATTATATATTTTTTTGTAGTTAGTGGTGATAATAGCAAACAAGAATGTTGACATTACATAATTATGAAAAACAAGTTATATAGGCATACGTGGGTAGTCAGACAGCCTCCGTGGCGTAGCGGAAGTGAAAGCGGCCGTAACGCAGGAGGCATGGATTCGATCCCCGCTCAATGCAAATATTTGTATTTGCATTGGTCTGATCGTGCCTCGGAGAGGACGTTAGTCGGTCCCGGTTCCCATACGAACATCTATGGCAGTCTTTACGGTAGTTGGAGCTCTCAAAAATCCAACATATTGGTCCAGCTGCAATGCTTCGATATCGCCTTTGGATTGTGGAGGACAGATGGCATATCGAAGTTCAGCTAAATCAGCAGTTAGACTGGAAAAGTGCACTACAAACTCCAAGCTGAAAGCTTCGGATGCGACTGGGCTTAACGCTAGGAGGAGGAAGAAGAAGACGTGGGTAGTCACGCCGTGATAAGGTACCTACTCGTAATATGAATGATAGTGTTTATGAGGCCTCACCATAATCTTCGAGGTTCGAGCCAATCGCACATGCAAGCTGGTACATTTGTTGATTGAGAGCTGAGGCTCTATTGCAAGCTTTCATCTAGAGTTAGAGAGGTCAGACGGTAATCTTTCGCTTCCATTAAAGTCAATACAAAAGATGAAGCAGAAGAACAGATACTGGGATTTGAAACTCGTTCTTTGGATGTCAATGATATTAGTCGAGGAAGACTTTTAATAAATGAAATTTTAAAGCAACTCTAACGACGGTATTTCCATCCAATTGAGCAGTCCGACTGGGGAAGTACCTCGTGTTGTGTTCCCAGTAGTGTGGAGTGTGTCCCACTGGAGAGTTTTTGTGCTGTCGGTGGGAAGACCAGAGCCGCTTTGTCTTCTACGCTGATGACACGGAAACTCTGTGTTAACAGGGTCGGCAGCACGAGTGTGACTCGCCTGGTGTTGCACACGTCCATAGGCCACGGTAACCACTTTTCTTCAGCTGGGCCGTGTGCTGCCTTCCACCTTGTTTACCACCTTAGGGGTATAAAAAAAACCAGGGCAAGACTTAAATCCGCGACCAATCTCTTTAGGCACAATACACGTCCTTAATTTGAAATTTTCGTCTGAACACGTCTTGGGCTTTGTGTCGAAAATTCTTAAATGGTTTAAGACTGTTCATTTTGTTGTAGACTTTGACTTTTTCTGAATAATTTTACTATAATAATGTAATATTTAAGGACCTATTGGACGCTATTTAGGCCTAGCTTGTTATAAGGGTTATACAATGTGCATAAACATAACATAGCCACTTTATTATAAATACACATCCACCTAGAACAATATACACATACATGAACCTTTTTTCACAAATGTTTGCACTAAGCGGGAATCAAACCCACGACCTCTCACTCACAACTACACCGCCACGCCACACAGGTTATGTTTTGTGACACTGTAGTGACATAATTGTTGTACATCCGAGCCAGGAACTCTGCTGTATGTAAACAAAATAGTCAAACAAAGAACATTCCGAAAACATGTTCGTCAAATTATGTCAACAATCACAAACAATGACGGTAACTTAGACTATACACAAACTCTATAGCTAGACGCAGCAAGTGTCACTCCAACGCAGTGAATGACGGCCGAAGTCAGTTGTACTTCAGTACGAGTTGCCATATACTTATATCCCATTACTTGTTACACATTGAAAGTCTTGACGGTCGATGGGACTTTGACGGTCGATGGGACTTCGGACAACATCTCCGAAGCCTGCGCCCCAAGTTGGTCACAACGGCGAATGCCCTGAGTCGGCTGTTGCCCAACTTGAAGGGCCCAGGGGCCTCCTGCAGGAGACTCTACGCGGGTGTCGTGCGGTCCATGGCCCTATATGGGTGCCCCGTGTGGGCGGACACCCTGGGGGCCAGATTCCTGCCTCTGCTCCGTACGGCGCAGAGGACGATGGCCTCCAGGGCCATCAGGGGATACCGCACGATATCCTTCGAAGCGGCGAGTCTCCTGGCCGGATCGCCACCGTGGATCCTGGAAGCGAGGGCCCTTTCGGCACTATACCAGTTCCGAAAGGAGGCGCGGGAGCGGGGATTCTATCCCGAGCCCGAGGACATTCGGGCCGAGAAATCCCGGCTCCACCAGGTCATGGTGGCCGAGTGGGAGCGACGACTTGGGCAACCACGCGCAGGGCATGCCGTGATTGCGGCGGTAAGACCCATCATGGAGGAGTGGCTAGAGAGGCCACACGGGAGCCTCTCGTACCGTCAGACGCAGATGATAGCCGGGCACGGTTACTTCGGGCGGTATCTGCATCTGATGGGTATCGAGCCAACGCCCGAGTGCCATCACTGCGACGCGAGCGTGGACTCGGGGCTGCACACGCTCACCGAGTGTCCGGCGTTTGAGACGCCGAGGCGGGAGCTTGTGCAGGCCCTGGGGGTGAGAGTGCTCACGCTCTCCACCCTGCTCGCGGCGATGGTCCGCTGCGCGGATGCGTGGGCGGCCAGCGCCTCTTTCTGCGAGCAGGTTATGCTCGCGAAGGAGACAGCAGAGCGGGCGCGGCGCGGTGAGCGAGAAAGACTCGCTGACATCGCTGCTCGCGCCCGAAGGCGGCTCGGGCGTCGGAGGGCGCTGACAGACCTCCGCCCCCCATGAGCGCGGGCCTGAGGGTGACGGGTGGAGCCGCCCGTCACCCTAGCAGAAGCAGGCCACGGCGGCGGCGCGCATCGTAGGACGATGCGCGCCTCCCCACACCGGGGTTGAGTCGGGGATCGCGTGGTCCCCCACCTCCCGAGGAGGGCCAGACCGAAAGGGATGGCCCTGGGTCAGCCGGGGTGCGAGGGATATGTCGCAAGACAACCTCACCTTCGGCCTAGCACCACGACCCACAGACGGCGTGCGGTTTAGTCGGTTCGAGTCCGACATAACCTACCCCTCCGGCTCCGGAGGGGCGGGTATCCGTGGGGATTTCCCGCACGTAAAAAAAAAAAAAAAAAAAAACACATTGAAAGTTCAAATAACAATATTGACTGTAGCTTTTGCATTGCATTGTATTGATTGATGGATGAACTTATACTACATAAATAGCTTTATCATTTGATGGCAAGTCTAATATTTTCACAGCTTCAAAGCATTGAAGACTTGAGTACTCAGTACCCATAAATTTCAAATTGATACCTCCGCAGTTTCCTAGAAAAAGGTCTTGATATAGGCACATACAAATTGACGGACTACGACGTGATGCTATGAGGGTTCCTTTTTTTTCCTTTTGAGGTACGGAACGAGCCCTCAAAACGAAAACAAGAGAGAGTACGTGTTGGCGTGATTTTAAGAAGCAAATAGCGTCATTAGTTTATTACTTATGCCACTTACGTAAATTATTTTAAAATATTATTATATTTATTGTTACGTAAACTCGAAAGCAACTGACTTTCTGCGTAAAAGAAAAGAATTTCATCTAATTTAATTGGCTAAACCGGTATTCTTAGCCACTTATTCACTGGAAATAATTGATTAATACATTAGTGTAGTGTTTAACATTACAAAGAACCATTCGCACAGCGCAGAGAATCAAAAATCCATTCCAAAATCCACATCCATGCATTTTAGAAAATCCGTATACTGCCCTGAATATTGCAGCTTTCATAAGGTAATTTTAGTCTGTAAGGTGATAACATCCCATTGGTTATCCAATTGACACAAAGGAAAATCCCCTTTTCTTGACGGCGACACAGAACTGAAAATATATCAACAATTAGAGCACTTTCTAACGCTCCATTGTCACAATAGTCCATCAGTTAAAATCCTGTATCGTTTGTGGTAGGTGTAGCATGAGGATTGAATCATTGTCTGCGAGGTAGATTTATGAGACAAAATATTAGATTTTCTGTTTATATTTCATTACATTCTTTACATAAACAGAACTGTGTGTTTCTATCCAACATATGTAGGTACTCTATCCAAACTTTGTGTCGCCTAAGCCATCAATAATTTTTATTTATAGGTTACAATTTATTTTTCAGAATCGCAGTCAATATTCGAATATGCCAGACATGGTGAGTTTGAATTTCGTCATCAGGAACAATTTGGCAATTGCCCTCCTAAGGGGATAAAATAAGATATGTATAACTAAACGATTGTGTGATCATCGTCATTTTAATAAGTTAGAAACACGAATTTGCCTCACTGTTTTGTCCGTAAAGTGTGGATTAAGGGTGGAAAGTTTATATGGGAAGTTCATCACTTTTCAATATAGCTACTTCTGGTTATAATATTGGTATAAAATAAGGGATGAATAACTTGACGTTTGCGAATTCCACAGTCCGATAAACGAACAAGCCGAATTGAAAGCGGCTTACAAATCAGGCGAGATCCAGGACATGCAAACACTTCCCTTAACGTTGGACAAGATCAAGACGAAGCTAAAACAGAGCGGCATCTTTGACTGGGAAGACCCTACTCTCAAACCTCTGGAGAAGAAAGAGATGGCCAAATTGTTCGAGGCTGTTGAGATTATGGTAAGATATTCAATTTCTAGCAACCACGGTCAAGTTCCACCAAGTGCCATCAGTGTACTGTTAATATATTATTGACGTGATAACGTCTTATAAATTGGTTTGCCGGGCGACACTTCAAAAAACTGCGTTACGCTCCGCGTTATGCGCTTACAATGAGAGCGAGTGAGAGGCACGCGTCCCGCCTAAGAGCGAGAGAGACAGACATAAAAAGTGAAAGGCACGCGTCCCTTCCACTCGAGCACAGTTAGCCCGCCTAAGAGCGAGAGAGACAGAGCGAGAGAGAGAGTGAGAGAGATAGGCATACACACCGGTTCATGTCTTATAATTAATAATTTAAAATTTAATTTTGTTTATAATTCTTTGTATAAATAAATGTTTTAAATTGTTACTATTATTTCATCCTTCTTCCTACTATACGAATGAATATTCACATTAAAATTATTTTACCACTCAAAGTCGTTGTCACGTAAAACTTTCGCCTGTATACCGACTTTACAGGCAACCAAATTTTTTTTTTGATTAAAAAAGTACCTAAAACTTGTATTTTGAGCTAAGCGATTTTATAACTAGAAATAAATATAAAACCATAGGTATATAATTTTAATTGCTAATAATGTTTACTACTAATGTTTACAGATCAAGTGTGATTAGGAATTATTGCACAAGGAGCGTTTTGTACGATTGTAAATTCACCTTCGATATTAGCCTAAAACATTCCAATGTCATATCATTGTCATTTACTATTGAAAATTTATCACAATATTCACTTTTGACCTTCAGTAGAATCACTAAATTTTAACACTATAGATGAACTAGATAAATATGATCATGCACTTTCATCGCTAACTGTATATAAAAAGAAATATTCCTAGCAATGCAACAATCAAGTTTTTTATAAGTTAGTCAATCAAAGGTTGGTAATATTGTAGGCATATATATTACAGACGACCTCACGCAGCCGACAACCAAGTAATGTTCAGACGATGTTCTCATATCTGCGAATGGTCGAGAGAGTGGTTAAGAAGCAATTGAAAGAGGGACAGATCTCCGAGGCATTCGCCGCCAAGTTCAACTGGGACAAATTGTAAGTCACATCATTCTTGATTCTTTTTTATACGACGTAGGTGGCAGACAAACACACGGCCCACCTAAAGGAAAGTGGTTACCGTGGCCAATGGACATGTGTAACACCCGAGTAGTCACACTCATGCTGCCGACCTTGTAAGCCCGGAGAGTTTCTGTGCCGACAGTGCAGAAAATAAAACAGAACAAGCCTTTGGTCTTCCCATAGACAGCGCAAAACTCTCCAGTAAGCTCTGACTATCTTATCATTTAAAGACCAGCCATGTCTCGAACTCGAATTACGGGTTCCGTACCACTGTCTATACAACAATATTTTGCATTTGTTGTTATAGCGGTAAAATAACCGTTTAGTTATCACTGTTCATGAGATACAGCCTGGTGACAAACACTTTGGGTACGGTACCCGAAAACGCACTGAGACTGCCGTAAGCTTTCAGCAAGGGACGCCGCTAACCGGACGGGCGATATGCCCTTTTGCCTGAGCCATCCAAAAAGCCTTGCTTTAAGCCATATTGACGTATCCTACATAACAACACGTGTTTTCAAATGTAGAAGAACTGTAGTCATCCATCTATCAGCAATGTACCGGCTCGCAGGCGAAGTTGACTTCAAGCGCCCTAGCATATTGAAACAAAGCCAGCAAAGGTTGTCTGGTATATATCCCAGTACGCGATAAAACCGCCCATTGTACTAAATGTATTATGTTTAAAAATGTATATGTATGAATTCCTGATATTCAATAAAGTGTTATTCATTCAATCAAAGCAAACCCTTTTAATTTGACTGTTGCTCTACTTCCAGATCTACCCGTGTAAGGCGAGACAAGCCGAACTACGTGTTTGACAACACGACGAATATGAGAGTCTTCAACACCGGTCGATAAGTTAGAATAAGTAGTAACTCATAAGTTAGATATAGGATGTGATGCTGAATCATATTAATTTAGAATTATGCACGCATACATACATATATTCACGCTGTTCTCGCTACAAGGTATGCAAAGTCATATATAATTAAGAGAAAGTTCCCCGTATATATTGCTTATATACATTAACAAAAACAGTGAAACTCTGGGAGCGCCAACAGAAATGATACTTATATAAATGTCACATTTGAACTGTCACAAGAAGCGTTGATAACGGTGTGACTGGTTCAATGGATTTTCCCATCTCAAAAACGTATTGCACACGTCCATAGACCACAGTAACTATATTCCATCAATTGTGCCGTGTGCTAGCCCGCCACCGAAATTGTATAAGAAGAGAAATATTTACGTGAAATATCCAACGCGCATAAAGAAGTTTCAACTTCAAAATGCAGGAGGTAGGACACGACGGTATTCCCGTCCAATTGAGCAGTCCGACTGGGGAAGTACCTCCGCCCTACAGAATACCGCGGCCAAAACAACCTCGTGTTGTGTTGCCGGCGGTGAGTAGGGTAGCCAGAGCTTACTGGAGAGGTTTTCTGCTACCAGTGGGAAGACCAAAGGCTAATTCTGCTTTGTCTTCTACACTGATGGCACAGAAACTCTCTGTGTTTACGATGTCGGCAGTACGAGTGTAACTCCCCTGGTATTGCACACGTCCATAGTTCAAAGTAACCATTTACCATCAGGTGAACGGTGTGCTTGTCTGCCACTTCAGTGCTATAAAATAAAGCTATAATGTTACCGAAAATATGAGATTCTTATAATTACTATCATGCTCTGAGCCTTTTATCAGCGCAGTTGGGTTCGGCAGTCTAGGTGCAAAGCGGCTTGTGCAGAGCTTCGGGTGTTGATGGAAGAAAAAATGTGGACCGTATGTAGTTTTGATGATATAATAATTTACATATACATCGAGTAAATCGACTTTATTTGTCAGATGGAACGCGAGTGTCGTGCGCGTCGCTCGGTAGTCAAGTGGTGAGGCCTTCTGTTCCCCCTGCGCCTCTCGCCGCACCGTTCGTCGCGTAGCCGGTAGCTATCGTGCCTCGTGCGTGAATACGGCTGAACTTTTAAATTTCTGTGAAGCGACCGCCATCTGACCGCAACATACTGGCGATACCGCAGTTTTGTTGTTAGACTAGTTG
Source organism: Eilema caniola (assembly GCA_949126895.1). Classification (NCBI taxonomy): domain Eukaryota; kingdom Metazoa; phylum Arthropoda; class Insecta; order Lepidoptera; family Erebidae; genus Eilema; species Eilema caniola. The sequence continues at coordinate 3,342,489 of OX421460.1, read as the reverse complement.
TCTGATTAAATGGCTTCAACAAGCAACGCCTTCCATAGCTGCTCGTGTGATTACAATTTATAATTTTTAGTAAATGTTGTTTTCAACAACATAAAATACTTGTATTGGCTATCTCATCTCTTCTTGTGGAGGAATTGGGAGTGAATTTCACCAATGCCGACGTAAGAATCCAGTTTAGTGAAATGAATTTTGCTGTGATTGAAATCCAGCTAAAGGAATATGGCTTTTTTCCATCATTATTATCGACATTTAGACGTTATTCAAATTGCATCCGAGGCCAAGTTGCCCTCGGACTTCAGGGTCCGCCTTCCGCTTTTTTTTCATCCCAAAGTAATGACAGAATTTATTAAATTGATTTTTCAAATAACATAGGTATTTAATATTGAATCCGAATGTACCTTACATATGTATGGGGCTGTAAGCAAAATGGATGAAATATAGATACTTTTGCCTAAATCTATAGGGAAAAACAGGTGTGAATATAGTTATATGTATGTGTACGTAGTTAATGCGAATCCGAGGTGCATTTTTATACTAATATTTTTGATTATTAAATAACATTTTTTCGTAATAAAATTTTAAATACAATTTGACTTCTTTTTTCATTTAGGTTTTTTTTACATTCACAAAAGAAATATCTAGCTCTAAAAATTCTAACGTCTAACTTAATCATTCCTATGTAAGTGAGAGTGACTGTCTTTATGAAACAAATACTCTGGTTTCACGAAAGACCACAAGTAGACAATGGTTAAGAGAGGTCCAGGATTCGAGTCCTGGCCATTACACTACGGATGTGAACCAAGTCCAAACACAAGCAATTTAGCTTAGTTGGAAGGGTAAGCAGAAATATTAGTAATTTCGGTTGCTAATATTCTTAAAAAAAATCCAAAGGCTTTTTGTATACTTATTGAATAAGGTACTTGTACTTTTCCACAGCTTTTTTTATTTTTGATTGCGACCGGTTTCGTCTCACGCAGCAAGTTCCACCAAGCGCCATCAAACTCCATATATAAATAGCCGTAACTTATTGTATCTGTCATACAAATGAGATGTTCTATGCTACGTTGCAATAAATGCATTTGACATTCACCAATCATATTCGCTGGTCCACATAGTATAATCCTCGTGGAAAGGGATTCAGCTAAACTATGTGTTTTTTATTTAAAAAGATTCGTTCTGCATACATGCTATGGATGTGTGCTGTGGATGCCTATGAGAATAGATTCGAATTTTGAATTTGTAAGAGAAATAGCTCGGGCTGCGCGTCTTCAAACACATCTTACTCGCTTAGCACAGTGGAAAAGATCACATAGTTTTTTAACTTAGCTTTTACATCCTCGTACCATATTAACTTTATCTAATTTCTGCGTCCAGTTCCAAATTCAAAATACTTTACCCCTGAACCACGACAAATTGTTTATTCTAAGCAGATAGTGAAATACTCCGTCATCGTCGTTTATATCTGTCCTTACCTTTTCTTGTTGCGGATGTTCGGCGTTGTGTTGTTGTGCACGTGAGGCAGCCAGTGTTGCCAGCTCCGACATATTCACGTAAAGCGCCTGTGGCATTTCTGTAACAGAACAATAATTATTATTACTTATGGCCGTTATGATTTGATTTTTTTAGTGTATGACTAACAGTTGTCATTTCGACTACACATGTCGCCCAAGCCAAGATCAGTAAAGTGGTTTACGACCGTGCTAATCTCTAACATTCCTGGTGCAATGGAAAAATTCTTAATTATGTCGCGTCCGATGATGTACATGTGGTTAACACTTTAAAAATTCGCCATGGCAGCCATAGCTTAATAATACTATAAAAAGAATATACAGTGCAGTGTCAATTGTCAGCTTAACACTTTGATATCTTTATATCAAACTGTCAGTCTTATGTGCGACAGAGGGAAGGCATTGGACTGTCTCTCTTCTCACCGATGTGCCAACCCAAGCTATTTATAATTAGGTGTACGGAACACAGTGGGCATTATCACTAAATTTCCACGTATAGCAGTACGGACACACAAGCAGCAATCATAAAAAACAAAATAAAAATTTACACATCGTTTATAACATCTATAACTAGAATAAACACAGACGGAGAAAATATTCAAACAAATAGGTCCGCTCAGCGCAAGCTCCGATTACAGAATGACCACAACCTCGTAAGGCCGTAGCCAAGTGCATTCTCGTATGACGTCACACTAGCATTCAGTAGTGGGGATAGGAACAATTCTCCGACATGTTAATTACCTTTAGTAAGATGTGGCGGCAGTGACGACGGTTTGGTCGCTTTGAACTCTTGCTGGCCGGTGTTAGCGTTACCGGATTTGGTCGGCACGGACGGCCGCTCGAGGGACGAGCATCTCTGGAGGAGGAATATTTTTTTATAAAGAGGGTATATTAATAAAAATTGGTCTAGTGTGAGTCGGATATGAACCTGAAGGGATTCTTTCATATCTTCGTTTTAGATTCTTTTTTTCGAATATTCCTTGTAACATCTCTAACAAAGCTAAATGTGTTAGGAGAAAGTTCAATTCGGTCGAATGGCTAGGATTCAAACCTGAACCAGAGATGTGCGGGTTTGATGATTGTAAGGATTATTCCTTAACCACTAAACTACCGACACTTGCATATAAATATTGTGTAGGTAACTTTTAAGTAGATACTTGTTTAAAAAAATACAAAAGAAGTGTTATTGTAACTTGTTATACACAATCAACATATTAAACATTTCGAGCTCTACAATCAATCAATACACATGCACTGCTGAACATAGACCTTTCTCTGTGTAGTGAGGCTTTTATCTACTGCTACCACACATATTGATACCTCACGTATAATAAAATATTTTCATTCCATAAAATGGTAAATGTGCGGCACAAAACCGGCTTTTTGGCCAGACGGGTTGGTACAGGGCTTCATTTCGAGTTTCCTTCTCTCGCAGTAATATCGTCTGCGTATTTTACCATAAGTCGCCTAAGAACTCGCCTTCGGATAAGAAAGGTGATACTTGTATTCTTTCCCTGTCACCATACAGATTGCCTATTGGGTCTTCAGATCAATAGTTTATTCTATCGCAAGTAGTTCAAAATGTACTCACGGTAGGCAACGGAGGTCTTGCGTAGATCCCTCCCGGCTCACTCCTCTGCTGAGTCCCGTCCATCTCGGAGTGCGTGAAGGTGTGAGCGCTTAGCGCGGGTCGTGGGTGACCGCGTTCGTACGCTGTGGAGAACATAATATATGGCAGTGAGAGACTATAGGTACGGTTACGGTACAAAAACAGTCTTGTAGCGACTTTTCATAAAACACATTTAAAACAAATAAATTAACCTAACTAACCGGCTAACTAGTGATTCATTTTCGATATTTAGTCTTTAAAATGAGTTCCTTAATAGAAAAACATCAATTAAATAAAGTTTTCAAATAAAACATATTAAAAAGATGCATCAAGATTGTTTACGTTACGATTATAGAATCGTCAGAATAGAAGGGTAAGGTTGAATATCACTAAAGAATATACAAATATAAGTATATACAGATATGGTCACGCTTCTTTTCTATTGGGATAGGCAGATACATCTTTCTACTTGCTACGATCCTGGTATAAGCAATGAGTAGTTCGAATCTATTTCATCATCATCATTTCAGCCGAAAGACGTCCACTGCTGGACAAAGGCCTCCCCCAAACAAAGGACCCAACGAGTTATCTCAAATATATTTAAATCGATTTAAATATTAAGCATGAAAAATGCTTAAACATTTAATTTAAATTGTATGGACGAAGTAGTTAAAAATCAGTGTTAGAAAATGATTGAAAAATCATTCATTGGTTCCGATAGTTCGTAAGACTGTCAGTAGATGCTCCAACGTCGCCTCAAAGACTTATATAAAAAGAGAAATTTGGATAAGTAAGGGCGAGGTCTGGTAGCTTAGTGGTCAAAGCATTGCCCCTGTAATGCTAAGATCGCGGGTTCAAACCCCGCCTAATCCAATTCATTATTTTCTTTTTTCAAAATGACTTATGTAATGATGAAATATGTAAGCATAATTTCAGTTGAGCGACTTTACAGTTTAAAGTTGAGTTAACACACAAACTTAGTTTAGTTGACATCATTGGTGAATTCTAGTCCCTATAGAAATAATAAATCTTCTTTCGTATAAAACACAGTGAGAAAGCTAGATAAAATAACCAAGGCTGTGCTTTTTGTAAATACTTCTATTTTTAAATCATAAATGGATAATGATATAAGGCCCTTAGTCATCGGAAGGGCTTGTAAGTGAATAATGAATATGATTGGAAAAAAAAAACAAAAATAATGTTACCAGCAGAAATAGTGTGTGGCCTACCACCCATGATAGCGGATGCCGCCCTCTCGAACTGTGCGGTGTCCTTCAAATCCGGCCATGTAGCCGATGCTGCAAGGAAATAAGGCGCAATTGATTATCGATATTGGTGATTATAATCTCAAGCCTGAATAATCTCAATGAACACCGTCACGGGGGACAAGCCTATATATAACCCTTTCTCTGGTATCGGCAGCTACTCATAAATCTATTTAAAAATAAAAATACTTTTTGATCAATTGGGATATTTACAATGTACTGCTAGGCGTTTGAAAAAAAAAACAATAACAACTGGGAACCGAATAGGGTAGTGTCCTGAGACAACGGATCATAATAAATACAGCTTAATGTTGTAGTTCCCGGCAGATTAGAATTTGGGCCACCCCTTCTCTTCCCATGTGGTGTCGTACAAGGCGACTAAGGGATAGTGCTGATTAACTTTAACATCAGATAGATATGTACAGCCCAGACTCAGGCTCAGATGCATGGCTCGAGTCTACAATAGTGTCCGGAATTCGACAATAGACTCACCCCCTATGACTTTTCATTATTTTTAATACCGAAAATAGGTCAAAATATACACAATCGAAATGAGGTAAAATTTATAGCTTTTTAGATTCTGTATTAAATTTCAAATCAATCTTATTATGCATTGTATTAGGGGTTAAAGTATGAAATTGCCGATTTGTACTGACAAATTGAAATTCGTTTTTTTTTTTAATTTAACGTATTTATTTAATCAAAATAATTACCATTATTATCTATACATTGCTGCCATCTAGTAGGAAGGTCATTTATGCCTTTGCGATAGAACTCTGGTGATCTAGATTCGACAAACTGTGTGAAAGCATTTTGTACTGCCTCCTGAGAAGAAAACTTTTTATCACATAGAAAATTGTCCAAATCACGAAAAAAATGGTAGTCTGTTGGAGCAAGGTCTGGCGAATACGGAGGGTGACGGATAGTTTCTAATTGCAGTTCCTGAAGAGTTAAAACAGTTTCTCGTGCTGTATGAGGTCTCGCGTTATCATGGAGCAATAATGGTGAAGATCGATTCATGAGTCGGGGCTGTTTCACTGCTAGTTTTGCTATCATTGTTCGGAGTTCGGCACAGTAGACATCTGCCTTTATTGCTTGACCAGATCGTAGAAAGCTATAGTGAATAACACCATGCTGAGACCACCAAACAGTTACCATTACCTTTTAATTGGTAAGCTTTGCTTTAGGACACTGTTGTGGCGTTTTACCTGGGGTCAGCCATTGCATTTTTCGCTTACGGTTATCGTAAAGAATCCACTTTTCATCACATGTCACAATTCGATCCAATATTCCTTCATTTCTGTATCGATTCAACAAGGCAACACAAGTTTCAACACGCATTTCTTTCTGCAGATCAGTCAAATCATGAGGTACCCATTTTTCCTATTTTTTTATTTTATTGATTTGACGCAAATGAGTCAATATTGTTGGTAAGGTAACGGTAAACCATGCAGCTAATTCCTGGGTAGTTTGGCTCGGATCGGCTTCCACCATGTCTTTCAATTCATTGTTATTCACCTGTGTGGAAGGCCTTCCTCGTGGTTCGTTCTTCAAATCAAAGTTTCCATCACGAAAGCGTTTAAACCAAAATCGCACGGTGCGTTCATTAGCAGTCCCCTCTCCAAACGCAACATTGATATTGCGAGCTGTTTCTGCCGCGTTAGTTCCGCGCCGGAACTCGTATTCAAAAATCACTCGAATTTTCGAAGTATCCATCTTTCTTGTCTAAGCTGAATAAAAAAAACAACTGAAAGTCGATAATCGAATGTTGCACATTTTTAAATGAAGAACTACATAGGTACCATGTGGAAAAAGTTTCACTCAAAAATCTCAAACCATGAAGGTTCTATGTCAATTCGAAGTACCTATTACAATGAAACGGCAATTTCATACTTTAACCCCTATTATATCTGTAAACGCAATGTGGACTGAGATAAATGCGATATTAACGCGCCGGTATGCTGTGACGTCACAGTGTGCTTCGATTTTGTATGAAGCGTTTTCTAGCGGCTTGAGTAAATGAAATCTCTTCTTCTAATCTTTGAAACTATTTATCATAAGAATATTGCACTTTAACAGTTGATTATATTGTTGTAAAATGTCTAGATTACTATAATAAAAAAATAGGACACAACCCAATTGAGCGAAAAATAAAAATGTATTTAAACGCCAATACAAGTTTTTTCGCTGCATTGCCGCATGTTCCCGACGAAATTTCCGTAAGTGTATTGTAGGTATGCCTCACTACTCTTCCCAACGCGCCCCAGTAAGATAGGGGCACTATAAATACACATCTATAATATTTTGTAGATAACTAAATATTTGCCAAGTTGGTCCCCGGTGGATAAATTAGGGCCACCCATCTCTTCCTGTGGGTGGCGTAGAAAGCAACTAAGGGATGGGGAAGTTCTCCATCTGACAGAAATATACAGCCCATGACTAAGTACCCGCATGGCGGCAATAGGCTCGTCCACTATTACGTGGGATCGAAAATCATAGTTGGCGAAATGTGGGTGTTCATACACCTTTGCCTACCCCTTCGGGGAATCACAGGTGTGAGTATATGTATGTATGTAACTAAATATTTCTAAAACGGGTACATAAATAGTCCCGTATGACTACCCACCTGCGTTGCCGATGACGTCATGGTTGTCATCGGTGTGTTCGTCTTCGGTGTTACTCTTCGTCTGAGTTATACATTCGCTGCTTACGCTCTGATTATCTGAACCCTGCAATGTACACTCAACCATATAAATGAAGCTCGGAAGGGAATATTTTTCTTTAAAAAAAGTACAACAGGAAGGCCCACCCTAGAGACAGCCTCACATAAATGCGTGTGAGGCTAAAGGATAGATATACATATTAGTGTTGTAACGAATATTCGCACTTGCGAATATTCGCATTATTTTTGTTATTCGCAATCGCATTCAAATTCGCAAGACCTGTAAATTTTTGGCGAATGTTTTTGACAAATTAAACGTACCACGTTTTCGATGCCGCGGTTCGGACCGCACTGTTGGCGACGTGAAAATCTTTCCCATCGCCGTCGGGGTACACCAAGGAGCCGTCCTAAGTCTGTTCCAGTTTGGCGTGATATTAGACGTATTGGCGGACAGCACAATATTGCTATATGTGACTCTATGGCTGTACCAGATTTCCCACACCATCTGTATATTCGATGACTCGATCGAGCGTACGGACCAGGTTAAGTAACGTACTTCGCGTGACTGGGTGACATCTACTGCTACGTCAAGACGCACATAGCTGTTGAGTGGGCCTAGGGGCACAAGGTGACTGATATCATTTGCGACATCAAAATGCCAGTCAGGTTGATAGATCAGGTTTGTAAAACTATTTAAGCCTGTCCTTTTATATGTGGCTGTGAAGCGTAGCCGCTGTTGGAGTGACACAAGCAGTAGCTGCGTGTCAAGGAGACAAAAATGATGCGGCGAATGTGGTGGAGTCTAATGAAAATATTGACAAAAAAAAACAACAACATAAAGAATGTCCTTCCCTTCATTAGGAAAATTTATTCTAAATTATAACATCTTATTGTGAAGAATGCGAGAGGTTATCAAATCCTGTTTTAACATAGACGACAAGTTAAGTACAATCTTTTTTAATATTTTACGCGCATTTTATTTGAAGGACAATTCGCATTTGCATTCGCATTGGCATTCGCATTCGTGAATATTTGAGATGAACATTCGCATTCGCTCCTGCGAATCAAGAAAATCTGACATTCGTTACAACACTAATACATATCGCTCGCCGTCGTAAAGGAGGGTGTGTAGCTTGCATTTTAGAGCCCAGAGTCTGTTCTTTTACTTTATATTTTGATATAGCTTCTCTTTTCACAAAAGCGACTGCTGTCTGACCTCGTCATTGCGAGAGGAAAGCTACACCAAAGTCCTTAATCAGCAGGTGCACCGGCTAGCAGGTGCAATTGACTTGGGCCCCGATAATCATGGGGTCATATGATCAGAATAATCTAAGTCTCCCCAGGGTAGAAGCAATATTAAAACTCTTCATACTTTCATTGCAAATGTTGAATTAACTCGGCTGAAGTTGGAATGACTGGCATACATAATTTAAAAAATAGTTTAAAAATCGGTGCATTTGGTATAAATTATAAATAATAATAACTAATACTAAGAATAAAAAGCAAAATAAAATAAACATCACATTGTCAACGTAGAGCGAGCGTCGTAGGAGCGCATCTTGTGAGCGGAAACCGGAGTCAGCGCTGCACACACTTGCCAACCGGAATGCGGACTACACGCCAAGTAAACAAATAAAAATAAGCGAAAAAGCAAACACATACATCAAATAATACTTTTAATCTACTCTCATACTGAAAAGTCAACTTTAAAAAAAAAACAACACTTTCACTACGGTCTTTACGCACAGAATAATCAAAAAACTTGAAAAATGTTATTGAACAAATTGGCAACTATATCGTAATATTTTTTTCTCTATTATGATACAGCTTTAGCTGGACACAAGGATTTAATGCATTTTTCTTTCTATATAATCTGTGGACGCTGCGCTTCCTTCATTTTAAGGAACTTATATTAATTGTTGCATGAGATGGTCTTAAAATACTCGTGTACAATACAATAACTAGCCTACGGCTCGTTCTTTTTAATCACACTCGTATTTTAAGAACCCTTGTTAAGCAACAGTTTCATAAACTACTATAAAAATAAGTTAAATGGACGTATTGATTGAGGAAGTTATGAAAAAATATGTAGGTAATCTACCATTTTGTGCCAGCAGCCATCTTGGATTTACAATGGTGCAAAATTTATTAAAATGTATTGTCATGAGGACATTACGCATCGATCTCTAAAAATCACTAATTGTTCTAGGACTTCAGAACTATGGATAACATTTGCATAGACTGTAATCCATACATCACATGTGATGAAATAAAAGGCCTATCAACTTTAGCTTTAGTGCGCAGTAGTATTTTTAAACTTGAAATATAGAAACTAAACTAAATCCGTTCGTAATGAATGAATACTGACGTGTAGTGTGAATAACACTCAACCGTTGACCCTATTCTGGGCTCTAGAGAGACTCCAGAATAATGGCCCATCGATCGGCTTACATTTGGAACGTTTGAATAAAATTAAATGTGCAAGTAGATGATAAAGTTTCTTGATCCACAATTTTTAATAGGAAGGTATACTAAGTTCGACATTCCACTACATCCAGAAAATATCACTCAATATCCCACACCGAAGCTAGCTTTGATGTCTCGCCTTGTAGACCCGAGTTAGTGTCAATCCCCACAGAAAGAGCAGCGACTGGCAGCGGATTTTTGAGGCAAAATATTACAAACCATTTTGAATCTTATCTACGGGAGAAAAAGATCATAGTCATTTGCAAGCGACAGTGGAAGGCGTGATTCGCGATTCTCGCAATCATTTCTAGTAACAAATTCTGCTTTCAGTGGGGATTGGCCCTTAGACAATACTGTATTTTTAACGGGAAATGAGATCATAAATCTCTCTCGTCAGTTTTCTAATCACCTACAAGTAGGTATACAAATACTAGAGACTTTAATATTACTAGTAAGGCGACACAAATTCGACATCCATCTACTGACACGCACACAAAATATTCTACAATATAGACTACACTCTTGCATAGTATACCTGAGTGAGACAGTGCTGCGATTCGCTGTTCGGAGCAGGTATGGTACCAGCGGACGAGGCACTCGACATCGGTGTAGAGCAGCTTACGGTTGAGCCTGATACACCTGGAAATTAAAGAAACAAATATATTCATTCGACTTTGAAGTGTCAAAGCGATATGCTTCCATGATTTTGTAGAAATTGGAAGTGTAGTTCTCTTCTGTTTGTAAAAACAGAAGAAAAAAACAAATGGTGCCAAGCACCTGCTTTTCTTGTAGTGATGTTTTTTTATGAAATTGTAGTTTAATTGCGCTTTCGTAATACGATGGAGAACAAACAATTCGCATTATTACTACTAGCAATAGCTACTATACTAGCAATAAACGAAAAAAAAGATATGCCGATATGTAGTTTACCCGGAGTACTACTACGGGGCTTCGGCTTCGGGAGCGTTCCCCTTATACCCGGTATAGATAACTTGAAACAAGTAGGTACTTTTTAATTACATCGGAATAGATTGTATTTTAAGCAATACATTTCATAAGAGCAGCATTATAAAACGATTCAGTAGGAAACACCAAGAAAATATTTTGGAAACTCACTGTAAAAAATCTAACATTGCTATATTTTTGATGATCAAAAACAAAAACTAAAGATGTCAACCAATCTCACGATTTAACAAAAAATATTGACAGTCGATCATCATTCTCTCTGAGCCTTTTCCCAACTTGAACTTCGATATTTCCGGCGATGAAGACTGCCATCGTACCTCACAACCAATTACCAATATCTAAATTCTGCATTTAAACTAGTCGGATTTCTGTGGGCTCCAAATACCAATACGTAACGGGCCAACGGCAGTAAAAAAATCGATATTTTGTCAATTTATCGTTTTAGTGATTTCGTAACCATACCGGATGTTATCATCATCACACGGAAAAAAATTAGTCAAGCTATGACTTGTTCCCTTACCGTGCTGGTTGTCAGAGCACTGGCTGTTCAGTGAGGAGATGGAAGTGAGCGAGGACTTGCGACTGCCGAGCCGTGACGAGGCCGACGGCGAGTGCGGGGCTGAACTGGTTTCCACCCAGCCGCTGTAGCACGACTTTATGTCGCAGATCACCTGGAACATAACACACGTTGACATCACCTCGATAGGGATGTCGCCTCTAGAGAATACAATCCCGGGTACATTTTCTGGCCTCAAAAATCCCGGGACTGTAGTTGGCATCCCGGAATTTAGCATCAAAAATCGCGTAGATTGAATAGTCTTAGTCGTATAGTTATAATGCAAATGTTATGGGCAAAGTGATAAATTGGGCATTATGGTAAATATGAGAGGTGAACTGTGCGTCTCGACATGGATAGATTACATACATGACTAAGGCGGGAGCGGAGCGGAGCTGAGCTTCCACATCCATATATGAACCGTAGTTGAGTTGTCATTAAGCTTAGTCTAATTGTTTAAACTTCCATATTTATTTATCAAAATGCCTGGGCATTGTACATAATGCCCAATTTATTACTTGGTCCATAACATATACATGCGGATACTGATCTTAACTCAATGAGTGTCAGTACTCGTCCTGGGCCTCGATTCTACTAAAGTAAAACCATTGTCATACCACGGACACTGTAAGAATTACCCATTTAATTTTAAACTTTAAATTCATGTTCTTAAAGTCTAATATTAAATGGCTTTTTGTAGAGTGAATGAAAAAGTAAAATGTGACACTCTTCATTTAATTTTGGACTTTAAGCGTATAGCAATAAAGTCTAAAATTTTATGCCATTTATAGCTGTGTCTGTGGTGTGACAGTTGATTTTGCTTTAGCAGAATCATGGGCCTGGAGAAGGAAAATCATATTCTGTCCTCCGCGGTTCACGTGATTTAGAAACGATTAAATAATAGAGTAAAATTTAAAGTTTTACCTCTTGTATCATTATAATAAAATTACTGAGTAAATAAAATAAAAGTGACCGTTCAATTTCGAGGAAAAGAGCAATTATCCTCAACCGACTGAGGTAACATTTTTTGAACAATTAAATTAAAATATTTCTAATCTCAAATTCATTACCAAAAATATTTTTAACTTTTCGGTTTGGTATTTCATTAAACAATTTTAACGATCCCTTATTTTTTAAGTTTCTTTGTTTACTTATCGTATTATCATCGTTCCTTGATAAATGTGCTCAATACTCAATGTTAATCCGACGTTTTGATGTGTATTAAAATAGATTTTAAAGATTCCATTACACACAAACGTATACAGATCTATTAAAAATTGTGTCAAATAGTTAAAACATACCTGTAAACTAGCGGCTGGCAAAGTCCTGGGTTCGGTAGTGTGTCTCATGAGCTGTTCACTACCTTCTTGTAAATGCCCTACCTCAGCTAGCATGGCCACTTCGGACTCCTGTGTACAAAGGAGCATTTCAGTAAAGCACGGCATTGTACTACCTGCGTAGACACTGCTATGTAGAGATTCGATTTCCGCTCAGAGTTAATATTTGTATGCATGATTCCCAAATAAACCAATCTCGGGGCTCTCTCTCGATTGCCCTTTTACGGGAATCCCCAAACCCAAAAAGAAAGCCATCGCAAATGTCTTGTCAAAGCAGACATACAATAATACCTTCAAATCAAAAGTAATAAGCAGACTTCGTACTCTAAAGTGCAAAATTTGGACCTAACAGGGGAATTCTTGTAAGGATGATGTTGAATTTACATAGTAAAAATCAACATTATTTAATATGTATAAAATAAAATACAGGTATGGCGTTGAGTACAAGGCTAGACATCAATCGCTTAGAAAGGTCAAAACTATGAACTCATAAGTAGCAATGACCTTTTTGACTTTTTTTCCATACCTACATTTCTGAATAACAAACTCGTTTGGTTTCTAAAATATTCTGGTTTCCAATACAAGACTAAACCATTATATTAGTAATTGGATTTTACGTTACGATAAAGAAAAATACAAGCTTATATAATACTTGACAGCCTCAGTGGCGTAGTGGTAGCAAACGCGGACGCTGCGCGGTTCGATCCCCGCTCAGTGCAAATATTTGTATGCATGAACATGTTTGCCATGGTTGCCATACAAACATATATGGCAGTCGTTACGGGTAGTTGAAACCCTCGAAAGTCTAACAACTGGTCTAACTGCAATGCTTAGATATCGGGTTGTGGAGGTCAGATGGCAGTCGCTTCACAGAAAATAGCGAAGTTTGGCCAAATCCGCAGTTGGACTGGTCAAAGCGGACCCCAGACTCCTAGTTGATGGCTTCGGAGCCGAACTGGTTCGTCGCGCGGCACGTTCGAGCGCGCCGATGTTCGAGTTGCCGCGCGCGGCGCGGCGGTGCAGTACCCACAATGCGCGGCCGCCGCGCGAGCCAATGGTCGTTGGTTTGCCGCGCAAAGTCGATACGGGCCCGAGGCCCAAGCGTCTGCAAGCCGGTTCATCTGCTGATTGACAGAGGACAGTCTGGTGCAGGCTGGGCTGGATTGGGTTTCAAAGATCTTAGCTAAGTAGCTTAGTTGGAGAGGTTAGAGGGAATATTAGTGATTTCAATCGCTAAGGACGCTAACAAGGAAACTACACGCCGAAATGTGGGCGAAGACGAAGGAATGTCGTCAATCGAGAGAGGCAATGCCATCTCTAGACAGACGGCTCTCTAAAAAACTGCTGCGCCTAAATAGGGCGGACCTACGGTTTGTAGTAGGGACCATAACAGGGCACAGTAATCTTAACAAACATTTGTATGTTATAGGTCTAACGGACAGTCCACTATGCCGAGCGTGCATGAGGACTGACGAAACACCGACCCATGTAGTCATGAACTGCAGCGAGGTCGCGGAACAACGGGCGCAACACCTGGGAACACCAAGCACACTCCGAGAGGCCTGCAGCAGACCCGGCAGCCTGGCCGCTTTCTGGAAGGAGCTTGGATGGTTGGAGTAGGGCAGTGGATACAAAAAACCACATAATCACGCAAAAAGGCCCAACTACAAGGGACCACATGCGGAAAAAGAACCCGCGAAAGAAGAAGAAGAAGAACATCTAAGGGCGACAGTACAAGGAAAATCTTACCACAACTGGATTCAGCAGTGACACAAAGTGGCAGAACCGGCTTCGCTCCTCAATCAGTGCCGCCTTTACTGCTTTCTCTTCCATTTCCTCGAGCTGTTGCTTGCGCTCTTGTATGTCCTGGAAGAGGTATATGGTCAATTTACTGCGATATTTCAAAATTTAGGTATATACTATTCAGTAGTATCCTTTGTTTACTTCTTTCTATAAATAAAAGTAGATATAAAATATGCAAAGCGTTCCATTTTTTTAACCTTATCTATGTCGAGCAGTCACCTTTTAGATGAGGTGATCACACTTCAATACACTTCCTGATACGCGTTCTTATGTCATTTGCCATATCTAATTATATCACATTCAGAGGTTGAGTTGTATAGCTCGCAGAAGTCATGTGCTGTTGATAGTTGTGATCACTTTTAGTCGAGGACCCAGTAACCAAAGCCCTTTGAAGAAGAGTTCTGGCGGTTGCCAGGACTCTTGGACTTCTGTAAATTCCTTCAAAAAAGTTCGAACGAACGTTTCTCAAAGAAAACTTTCGCAATCACATCAATGTTCTATGTGATTAATTGGCCATACTATGTCAGAGTTTAGCGACATTAGTTCCTGACTAGGAAGGCTAAGTATCTCCTTGATTGTCTATTTGTGATCATTACCTGCATGCACACTTCGTTTCGTCTCTTCGCGTCAGGTGGCGCTCTCCTCGCCTTTCGAGCGTGTCGCTGTGCCTCAGTGACTCTGCGGCGCAACTCGGAGCGTGCGCGCTTGCACTCGCGTGCGTGCTCGCGGCTCAGAGCGCCCGGCGCGCACGCACCACGTCGCCACTCATCCGCACGCTCTGATAGCGGTGCTACTAAAGTGTCCATGAGGACGCTATAACAATAATGGACATGAAATTATCATTATACTACTACTGCCAGCGGGGACTCCGTTTACCAGACGGGTGATCAGCCCTTTTGTGTAGGCCATTTCACCCATATCCCCTATATAACGACTATCATACATGTTCGTATGGCAACCGGAACCGACGTTTAAATGTGCTGCCAGAAACATGACCAGACAAACTGAGCGGAGATCGACCCGCGCCTCCTGCTAAGCAGCCTTGTTCACTACTGCTGTGAGGCTGTCAAAATTATCATTATAAGTCAGTCGGTAATGTAACTGAGAGCCTGTATTTCTATAAAGGATTCCTGATCTGTAAGGTAAAGTGCAGCAGCGCACTGGCATAGTACAGCTACTCACCGCACCAATAAGGAAAGCTTCTTAAAAAAGGTCTTAAGTTCAACTTTATGGTGGAACCGTAGTCTCTTTGAATATACATTCTTTGATTCGATAATCAAAGCACATATTGACGTAATTTTGCTCTTCAACCGCGTCGATATTTACCTACGCCATATACCTCTTATCTTATATATAAATTCAACCGTAACCCCACCAAACCCAATCATCTTCAACCCCGAATCCCTTTAGAGGACGTGCAAATAGTGCACAGATAAAAATCAAAGTAACTCACCCTATAAATGTCTTCATCCTGGTCTCAATGGCGCGGTGTCGCAAGCAAACACGCGTCAGAGCTGTGCCGATCTCCTTTGTAGCTCCTGTAACAAGGTAAACGTACGCTGTTAACATTTACATAGTACCACATCAATTTGGCACACGGTATTATTGATACTAATCTAAGTGCTTAAGTCATCCGTCCTCCGTATTTGGCTTCGTACCCTACCTATTTTTTACTAGTTGGAAGTGGAAATTATACTGTCCAGGTGATATTCAGCGTGTTACGAAAGCTTAAATATCTCTAGTGCAGTAACGAGACATAACTTGAACGAGGTTTCGTGTAGAGGGAATAAGCATGCACCTTTAGAGGGAGAGAAAACAAAGGAATAGGAAAAAGATGAGAAGTAAACATCATTTTCAAATTGGAAGCCTAAGGCATTACTCTAAGCATAAGGCGAACTCCAAATGTTTCAAACACATTAAACAGGAAAAATAAGAATAATATTGCACAGCGTGGATATAAAACAGAATCAAGATTGTAGTTACGAGTGTTCTGTAAAATTATGCGACCTTATAACACTGTGGCCGTCTCTTACAGGGAAATAAATTCGGGGCCTGGTGGTTCTTAACATAATAATTATAAAAAAATATATTTTATATTTATTTATTTATAAATTATTATTAGTATATAACATATGCATACGAATAATATCACAAAAGACGTCGCGGTATTATCACATAAACCAGAATAATTTTATGAGACTTTCCTTAAAAATTATAAAAGACCTACCAAAATATAATAACCTCAATTAGGTATAATCATGAACTTACCCGACCGTAAATAAAACTTCGCAATGAGGATAATCCAAGTAACAAATGAAGTCACTAGAAATACCGGTAAAACTTCAATATTACCATACATCAAGCTAGATGTGCTATATTATGCTTTATTTTCATTGAAATTGAGTTTAAATTTTCATGTGCCATTTCCTCAAGTTTGTTGACTGTATACTGACTGACTGTATGCGAACATCATATAAGTATATTGTGACCAGATGTACACTAATACTGTGGACTGTTGTGGCTTATAATTCACAGTTTACCGGACCCCTGAGACACAAAGACGTATTTTAGTTAACTGTAACTGTGATGTGATACAATATTTAAAAAATGAACAGTGTTTTAATAGCTATTTTTTGCGCGCTTTGCTGTGTGGTGAATGGACGTAAGTTTAATTTGTTTTGGCGTTCTTTGTCTATTTTTCAAGGCGTAAAAACTGGATTAATGACAGTATACAATATTATGAAGTATACGTTAAGTATCGGTACGCTGCATTGCGAATAATGTATGAGAATGCTAGAGACAATACCTTATAACTTTTCCATAATCTCTTCCATTTCCTTCCATTTTCCTCTTGTCCCATGCTTTCTAGTGGTAACACGTATTTAAGTCATTCAACTACAACGACCGATATTAATATTTTTTATAATCAAAGGGCTTTTACATCAATCTGGTTTCTGGTATGACTCTAGTAGATCACAAAAGATTTTTTAATATACCTACCTCAATAAAAAATATGTACTTACTAATGACCGCCATAATGAGTACACAAGAATGTGGTATAAATATACATACATATATAAAATCACGCCTGTTTCCCATAGGGGTAGGCAGAAATCACGGATCTCCATTTGTTACGATCCTGACATACTCTCATTACATTCTTCATGCATGCTCGTTGGTTTAGGGTACTCCTGACCTGCCCCGATTTCTAAAACTACCCTATTTGATTCAGGTATGTCTTCCCCTTGGTATAAATATGTAGCTTTTTATTGGAGCTAGCGCATAGGGGAAATAGATATGTGTGCCCTTTCGTGGACTAGGCTAATTGCTACCCGCGCAGTTGCTATTTGACTATGTGTTGGACTATACTACAGCTGGTCTCCGAATTAATTACTCTAGAGTCTCGCACGCAACTGACACGATACAATCATTATACTAGTACCTTTAGATATATGAAAAAACACACTATACCTGACGATGATTAATTCGAAACATGTCGTAATATTATAAATCAAATACTAAACAGTGATAAAACTAAATATAATTGTGTGGAACTTGTATAGTGTGTGTTTCTTCATATATATAAAGGTAGTAAAATGAAGTTTCATCAAGAAGTTTCAACAAATTCAATCAACTACATTATACTAGTAGTATTTCTAATGACATTCTATAAAAGTTACTCTACTACTCTCTGTACGAATCAAGAAATTTAAATCGATAAACTAGTATCACCGATGACCTGAAAAAGGTGGCTGGGACGGACTGGATGCGGAAGGCGGAGGATCGTACGAAATGGCGCGCATTGGGGGAGGCCTATGTCCAGCAGTGGACTGAAGTGGGCTAATTGATTGATTGATTGAAACTAGTATCAGCTTGCTAATAATAGTTATTATCAGCTCCATACCACTCCCCAATCCCGACACTTGTTAAATTGCCTAGTACCTACCCAAGTGAGTGGTATAAAAAAAAGACGGGTTGCACTCCGGCAGTGCCGGCAGAAGTGAAAACTTTTTCTTTCTTTCTTTCTTCGTTATATACAGAGAAAAAGACAAAAACAACACACCATGCCATACCATACCTATAATAAAGCGCCAATCATAGAACCTATCACTAATTTTCTGTCAGAAGAAATTAATGAATTACAATAAGAAAAAATAATCACAAAAAGCAATAAATTACAAGAAGAAAAAATAACCACAAAAAGCAATAAATTACAAAAAAAAAAACAAAACGTAATAAATTACAAAAAGAAAAAAATAATCAGAAAAAATTTCAGAAGCCTAGTTCCGAACCCGGTACTATCTGAAACCATATGGACTTACAGTCGAAGCGCTAACCGCTCGGCCGAGAAGCTTCTTGACGCACCTAACAAAATGAACAATTTGTAGCTGTTGTAATGTTGCAAAACGTCAGTCGTCGGTTACGGTTCAAAGGTCAACTAATCCTGACGCGCGTTTAACATTTTTAACCCATCCAACGCCGCTAAAGAAGTTTTCACTTCAAAAATGGAAGACATTGAATATTTCTTATGGAATCTAATCAATACTTAAGTAGTTTGTAACTATATACGTACGTGCGACATACGTATAAGGAAATATATTCAGATTTTTTTACTTGTCATACAACCACTTACTAACTCGCAAAACTTACATTTATAACGTAAGGTACTTTTTCAAAGACTTATGTCTAAAGCGCAGGCCAGACAGAAGAGACGTAAGACGCAGACGGGACGCGGACAATTGTCTCTACTGAGTCCCTTTCATACAAAATGTATAGAAGCGTCGCGACGCAAATCATACAGAAAAGGCGGGGCGCGGGCGCAAACACTTTTAGTCTGCGTCTTTTGCACAAAACAAACAGGAGAGACGGGGCGCAGACGGGACGCAGACGCAGCCGAGGCGAGGACGGGTGAGAACGGGGCGCAGGGTGGCGTGCATCCCGGGCGGGGCGGCTCCTGTGAGCAGGTCTCGTCGCTCTCGCTCGCTCGCCGTCAGTCACGTGTACTGTCTTGATGTGGTTTTGAGTTGCAATATTTTTTTATTCTATTTTTTTATTTTATTAATCTATTGTCTTCATTGGTTAGCCACACTGGATGTACCCAGTACCAGTAACGTCTAACCCTCTGTATATTAGCGAGATGCACCAGTGCTAGTACATCTTCATCTTCAGAAGAAGACATGTCGTGTCAAAATCAAACTGTTGAATGCCGAAAAGAGTCTTGACTGTGCGACTACGTCGCGTCCGTGCCCCGTCTCTTCTGTATAATTTCAAAAGTCGCGTCCGTGTCTCGTCTCCGCCCTGCCCGCGACACGTCCTCGTCTTACGTCTCTTCTGTCTGGCCTGCGCTTAAAGGTACAATTCCGAAGCCAGCCACATACGACAACTGCTGACGCATGCAGCACCTACATTGCATTCATTACTTGTTCAACTTCAATACGAATAAATGGGTCCATTGAGAAGTCGCAATGAATTACGTGTACCTGCTGCGTGCGTCTGCAGTTGCCGTATGCGGTCAACTTCGGAATCATACCTTAAAACTGAAGGATAACAATCTTAGACAAGTGTCTATGTTAATATTGAATATGCGATGTGTACTTAAACCAAGTCGGTTGTTCTTTGTCCTACTAAAATAATAAACGCGAAAGTTTGTAAGTATCGATGGATGGATGATTGTTACTCTTTCACGTAAAAACTACCTACTAAATGAATTTTAATGAAACCATTCAATAATATAGCTTATACATCAGCCCCTCTAGACAAGTGGCAATTCGCTAGCAGGCGTTTGATGGAATAGAATGACGAATGTATAGGATTTGACGTATTTTACATGCGTTAACGACTGTCATTGACGTCAAATCCTATACATTCGTCATTCTATTCCATCAAACGCCTGCTAGCGAATTGCCACTTGTGTAGAGGGGCAGAGTAACACATAGGCTACAATTTATAACGATGATCGATATTATAGCGATAACCTATACACGCGGGCGGAGCCACGGTCAAAAGCTAGTATTTAATATTTATTGGACCCTTTCAGAGCAAGGCCCATGCCAAACAACCAGCGGTGGTCAGGGAGAATGCAAGTCGGTGTACAAGTGTCAACCGCTTCTGGCGATAGTCAATAAACCGAGCAGAACAGCGCAGGACACAGAGGTACTGAAAAGGGCACACTGTGGCTTCGAAGGAAGAGAACCAGCTGTAAGTACTCTTGAAGTAGTTTATTTGGTAGTAAAATTTAGGATTTAAAAAAAGTTCATCTAGCCAGGTGTAGGCTTTCGGGCCTAAGCCGATATGACTTTGGCCCCGAAGATCATGGTGGAGACACATTTTTTTTTACATGCGGTAATACATTCTATCATCGCACCACTCGCCATAGGCAGGGAATTCATCCTCACACACTGCGACCGGAAATGGTGCGCACCGTGCGTTTTGAAAGGAACTTCATCCCACGCACGCTCAGGTTGTGGAATGAACTTCCTGCCGTGGTTTTCCCAAGCGACTACAATATGGGGTTCTTCAAGAAGGGTATTAGAAGGTATCTACAGGGTCGGTAGGACGATTGTGATGCCCCTGGTGTTGCAAACGTCCATAGGCCACGGTAACCGCTTCCCATCAGGTGGGCCGTGTGCTTGTCTACCACCTAAGTGGCATAAAAAATAAATAAAAAAAAATCCTCATGGATATAGTGGAGACACCTTGCATTAAACCTGTATCTGTATATTGAGTTGTATATCATCAAATTCAAGTTTATTACGTAACGTAAGATGGTTTGTACAAAAAAATTACAAACGTGATTAGATTTATTATTTATTACTAGCTTATACCCGCAACTCCGCCCGCGTGGATGTCAGTTGTCGTGACTTTTGATTATATTATATCTCCACTTCTACTTAAGCAATTGCGATCAAGTTACGTAAGATTTTCAAGGCTGTACTCTTTCTAATGAAAAAAGGTACTAAAATTAGTTTGGTAGTTCTTGCTGTTGAATGATGCTGGTCCGTTCATCCATTTAATTATTTACAAATTATAGTATACGTTCATTCTGATTGTAGGAAATTGTGTTTTTCTCTCGATCCTTTTTTAAACTACTGAGGTAGCAGACAAGCACACGGCCCATATGATGGAAAGCGGTTACCGTGGCCTATGGACGTGTGCAACACCAGGTCACACTCTTGCTGCCGACCCTGTTATCCTTCTTCTTGTCTTGAGTTTTTCTCTTTAGTCGAAGACCTAGAATGAGGTCTTCGACTCATACTCCGAGGTCTACTTTTCAATTTCGTGTTCAGCTATTAAAGGGAGCAATTGCCGGGTGTCAAATTAAATCATCTCCTTTGATTACATTGCAGGTATGCTGTCCGAGAGAAAATGAGCCTGTGAAAGTAAGCGATGGATGTTTCACCCCCGACGGTAAACCAGGGCAATGCGTGAATATATTCAGCTGCCCAGCTATAAGCAACTTGCTACAAGCCCCAGTTTCAGATGTGAAAATTCAATACGTACAGCAATTTAGGTAAAATATGAATACGTCTGAGAGCACTGTATCTATACGATTTGAATATAGGAATGCCAAGTAATAATTGTTTTGCATACATATATAGATAAACTCAAGTCTGTAAATCCCTGAAAAGGTAGGCACAAATGTTGTGATAACACATTTGTGCACACCGACAATGTTCTTCGGTTGTTTTTTTTTTTTTTTTTAATTTGATTTGATTAAGTTGATTTTATGTTTAGGAACTTGCGCAATTATTAGATACTTGAGTGTGTTTAGTTGTGATATGTTGACAAATGGTATTTGATGATAGTTCGTATGCGATCCTGTCGAAGCGGCATTTATTAAATTGAAAACATTGAGGGTTGCAAAGGTTTAAAACTCATTTTTTGGAAGTCTATGAAAGATAAGAAGTTAAGAGTTGGTTACAATCCTGGGGTGTTCAAGCGGGGCTTTAGAAAATGTATCTGTGGTATTCGTCAAGGTAATGTTACTGGTTATCAGGATCGTCAGCATCTGGATGGTGGACCGTTTCTTTTAAATGTCACCCTTACTTCTCTCCATCTAGTGGGATGTGAGTCTTGAAAAAGAATTGCTAATGGTTACCCTGAATCATTGCCCAAAATGAATCACTTATGCGCGTCATGGTTGACTGACAGACATTTCCAGTGAATTTTGATTGTTTCATTAAACAGATTCAATCATTTAACCAACATCAGTTATATTCCAGGTGCAACGGTCCGGACAAATATAGCGTGTGCTGTGGCCCCGTCCCTGATTTCGACAATGTCCAGAAAGGAAACTGTGCTAACAGAGTGACTGCGTTCCCGCCAGATCCTAGGACAGAGTGTTGCGGCATCGATACGAGTACAGAAAACAAAATTTATGGTTAGTGCCAGCTGATCAAGATATCAGTATTAATAACTCGAGGTGGCTTTTTGTGACCAAAATTGGAGACGTTTGCTTAGACAGAAAAAAGTATTTTTTATCCTACCAAGGCCGAAAGTTCAATTTTTGTCCCTGTGAAGCGGGATGCAAGTGACACTTTCTGTTAGGGATAAAAATTGAACTTTTGGCGTAGGTAGGAGAAAATATAGTATTTGTGACACGGGTCGAAAGTACTACATTCCGGGTCGAAAGGTAATAAATTGATACCATTTTTTTTGTTCCTACTAACTACTACTACTAAAATAATAGTATATTTTGTCACAAGGGACGACGACTTTCGTCCCAAGGAACAAAAAAAATGGTATCAATTTATTACCCTACCACAACTGTTTGTAGCTATCATGCAAATAACATTACCAGTAGGTACTATTATCTATTCTGTGCCTAAAGCACAGATTACCTAATAGTTGGAAATAGAGCAGTCTTGCGAAGTTCATTATCTTATTTAATTAGTCACAAAATAGATAATAGTACTAGCGTAATTTAGTTTATGTTTCAAATTCGAAATTCAAAATTCAGTGTCACAGTTTTTGTTGTAAACATTTTTAATTATCTAATTGTATCTACATGTGAATCAATAAGTAAATCACACTAAAATTAATAAACATCGACTTATAATAGACTGAGAGCCCGTGAACAACAGAACTTCGTCGTTTTATAAAAGCTCAAAGTTAATCAGCGCATGCTCCCAACACAGGTAAGAACGATGGTCCATTATGAACTTTGGGTCATAGTGGCTTTGGCAGATAAACGGTATTAAAATTCTGAAAAGAAAAAAATCTAAGTATTTTCATCAAATAATAAATTGTGATTTTTAGGTATTACTTTCACAGTGTTATTAGAATAGAGTCGCGACATTCGAATACACACACTTTAACATGTTTGTAACCCCTTGCCAGACACCCTTAATATTCATGAAAGTATATGTTAAAGTAGAAAAGCTAATTTTCATACGTGTGAAAATTAGCTTTTATACTTTAACATTACATTCAAGGATGAGCAGAGGGTTGACCAGCTCATGGTTACTCGAGAAGAAAAAAAAGAAAATGTCTCTCCTTACTATTATTTTTGACACTGTAGGTACCATTTATTTGCCAAAGCCACTATGACCCAAACTTCATAACGGGCCATCGTTCTTACCTGTGTTGGGAGCATGCGCTGACAAACTTTCATCTTCTATAAAATGACGAAGTACTGACGTTCACGGGCTCTTAGTCCATATCGTTTTTCGGCTTCAGGTGGAGAAGAGGCTGGAGTAGACCAGTATCCTTGGCTAGTGCTCATCGAGTACCGCAATGCGGCTGGTGATATTCGAACGTTGTGTGGTGGCTCCCTCATTAGTGGCAAATATGTTCTGACTGCAGCCCACTGCGTCACTGGACCCAATTTGAAAAGTTATAAACCGTGAGTAACTGTTATACTATTGTTCATAGGCTTGTGTAGATAGCTCTAAAAAGGAAACAAATATTGATGAGTCAGGGGGTCTACAGCCATTTCCAACAACCTTATTTCAGTTTTACGTATTGAATAATATTGATTTAATATACCTACGATAATGACAGCGGGGATTAACACAATCGTGGTATTAGGAACATACACCGTTTAATTCCCTGACGTTTCAACCAGATTCCCATTAACATTATTGTGCATCATGGAACAAGAGAGTTTAAAAGTTAATACATATTATATTAACATGATAGTAGGTCATTAGGTGGAAGTACGCAAGTAAGAAATGCTCTTTACTTCAAACTGAAATATAGAATTCTATCACGACACAGCTCTTGAATAAACATTATTACATTATTCAACATTTAAAGGAATATCATGTAATAAGTCATAACATATCATTCAGTAAAAGGCTTTTTCAGCAAAATAATGCAGCACGTGACACTTTGTAAAAACACTGACAAATGCTTTATTTGCTTACAACTTCCTAAACATTCCTTTGTTTGAGCAATCACAGCGCTTTTATTTTGTTTACATTTTTAATTTATTACAAGATCAACGGAATATTTAACAAAGATTGGTGCGGAAATAATTATTATACCTACGTTTACAGTTATTTGCTATATATCATCACGCTACTACTCGAGGGAGCAAAGCAGTAATGTCAACACATCCGGCAGATTTCCATACCTAATTGTGGGCATATGTGGGTTAAATGGGTGCTGCGTGATTCTGAAATTTAAACGTTAAATATTAAAATTATAACTAGTCAAATTTTCTAATTCCTCCCTTCAGTGTAAACATTCGTCTTGGAGAGTACGACACGGAACACGAGGGTCCCGACTGCATGCCCATTTATCCTAAAGGTATGGACTGTACGAAGGGCACCACTATAATACCGATCGAGAGGACGGTCCCACATCCGCAGTACAATCCCTCAGACCCGAAGAGGAGGCATGACATCGCCTTGGTTAGAATGACCCAAATGTCAAAATTCACAGGTTTGAAAATTTCAACTTTTCTTTATATACTTATATACCATCACCGTCAGATGACATAGTTGCGAGTGCCAATTTTCTGAATAAATATCTATTCTAAATTTAATCTCAATACAATCTCAACCTACCAGATGTCAAAAACGTTATTATTGATTTCGTGATTGTTTTGAAATAGGACTTTATTAGGAGAATTGAACCTCTGGTTGCATCTTCGGAGCCTGAAGCTTACTCTGCCGTAATTTTAGTCTGATCAACGATGTTGTTTTTTTAAACTTAATATCTTGATTTTTACGGGATCTCCCAAAAGTAAAGCTGGAGCAACGTCCATTAATGTGTCCATTAAAATATATCTTTGAAGGTAGATCCTAGGTTTAGATTCTAGATCAAGTGAGGTAACTGTAACTGCTATTTTGTGCTAATTTTGCAGAATTCATTCGTCCCATTTGTCTCCCAACGGTGGACATCACGCAAGGAACTGGTACTTTCAACACGACTGCTGCGGGTTGGGGTCAAATCAGCTCGAACAAACTCAGCAGTCCTAAAAAATTACAAGTTGTACTGCCATTTGTGAGCAAAAGTGTAAGTTGGTATATTGTAACTCGCAATGGAATAGTATATAAATATAATGGACCTAAAATACGCTCAAACTGTGCCTCATATGTGCAGTACGCGTTTTTAGGGTGTATTTTGAGCATAGTACACGGCGGAGGACGAGCTCAAATCCTGTTCAATGTGCGTTCTCTTTAACTAACCATCGGGTCAAAAGAAGTCGCAGAAGCATATAAAAAAGAAATCTCCTAAAAAGTTAAAAATAAAAAGCAGCAAAATAAATTATTTTTAGCAAATAAAATATTTGACAGTTTCATAGCCTTAATTTAATATTTGCTGCTGCTAACGGTTCTGCCCTCATGGATATCGGTTGTCGCCAACCAAATTTCATCAAATTTTATCATGAGGTAGTAAGAATAATTTTTATTTCTCTCGCACTTTTTGTAATCACAACATTTTTACAGATATGCCAACCAGTTTTCTCGGTTCCCGGGCGTAACATACCATTCACAAAGGGTCAATTTTGCGCCGGTGGACAGAAAGGCAAAGATGCCTGCAAAGGCGACTCTGGAGGCCCCCTCATGTACGAGAACGGCAGGATAACCGAAGCCATAGGAGTGGTTAGCTTCGGCACGCTGACTTGCGGATTAGAGGACATGCCCGGAGTCTACACAAATGTATACGAATATATTACTTGGATTAGAAACAATATTATTCCTTAAGTATATGTCAATGGCTTTAGAATATCTAGAGTAGTCCGCGTTTTGGTTCACGTCTTCGGGAAGAAGAGGTCTTACTTTGGTTTTGTAAAACGTTCTGTGTATCACACGGCGGACTGACAGTTAGAGAACCTTCATATCAAACTGACAGTCTGATGTGCGATAGAGAGAACTGATGTCAGCCGGTCTCTCTTTTTCTCTCTTTTTCTCTCAACAGTGCCATCCAAAACACCAGCTTACTTATACACAGGTTTTCAAAGTATAATTGAAATTGTGCGAAAGAAAGTGTAAGTACAGCGTACTATTAATAAGATTAGGTATGTACAGTCATCATCAGTTCCAAGTTACTGTTCACATTACCCTTAAAACCTTGCATATAATAATAGTAATAAACAAAAATGTATAAATGTTAAATTTGCCATTTGATGATTACAAAATTAGGCATTATGCCTCAATATTATTTATAGATGTTATTTTTCGGGTTCAGTATCAGTACCTTTAAAAAGGGGGGCTCAGTAGATAACTTTTATCAGACATAAGTAATTGTAAGAGTTCGTTATCTGTTGAAGATCGAATTGTTTTGAATTTATTGAATAAACCTTTTCATCGTTTGGCTGTGACTAGCAGCTGTAACAGAAACACGACGTACAGTACCTGGGTTTGTTCTGGCACGTCGCGAAGAAGAGTAAAAAGTCCGGCTAAGATCGGCTTGCTTCATTTTTGTAGAGCGTCCTCTATTGCTCAACGGAATGTCAGTTTGGCACCCTTATAGAGTAGTTAAAACCGTTTGTGTTTATGAATAAAACTAGATATACTAATCTAAATCTTATTTATGGCTACCGGCTGGGTACTATACAAGTTTTCTGGGTCAATCAGCTATTCGGTTTCCGCATTTCCCTTGTCTAACAATAGGATGTCTAACTTAGAATGTGATGAATTTTAACTATTGGATAAATAGTCAGCCAGCTTGCAGTATTAGATATTTAATAAACACTTTCTTCAACAGTGATATTTTTTATTTAAATTTCCTATACCCAAATATCTCTATAACTTCATTCCTGCCGGCTTCCCAATGGGTCGCATGGTGCATGAAAAACTAGATTGAGGTTAGGGCTTTTCTTCCACCAGCCTTCCTATGAATTTTTTTACACTTCACCTCTGGTTAAAGTAATTACACTATTTACCCGTCTTCAATCTTTTCGTTTCAATCTTGAAACTTTGGTGGTCATGTCGCCACGACCATCTCCAGTTTCGAGGGTCTCCGGTATCTGATGTAGGAACCACGGAGTCTCTATCCTGCCCCGGAAAGGGCAAACATGACAGGTGGTTCCACGTATCACCCCTAGGCCTACGCTCAAACAAACTCACTATCCTTACCGTATACTTCTCTGTCCTAACACATTAAGTGCACTGCTGACTTGAGTGGATCGCTATTAAAAATCTATTCAAAACTGGGTTTCAGCATCAACCAAGTTTTCGAGGTAAGCTCATAACAATGCGTTAAGTTTCTTTCTTTAGTTGGTTCAACGCACTTATCCCAAGAACTACTGTTTCGATTTAAAAAATTCGTTTAGTTCGTTTATCGAGGAAGGTTATATGCCATATCATCACGCTACTACCCAAGGGAGTGAATTTTTGTAACCATAAATGTCAACGAATCCGGCAGATTCCCATACATTATTTGAATATTAATAAATTGATAGAATGTATGGTATCAAGGTATACAGTATACTTCGATCTTAACCGTGTGTGATACCTACCATAAGATGCCTGGATATAAAATATTATAGTATCTTAAGTCTATAAATCACACACGGTTAAGGTACTATAATAAATCCGCTCGAATCATTCTCGCATGACTAGGCGAGCACATTTTATCACTGCATCTTAATATATGGTGATGAATAATACGGCGTACTATTTAGATTTGTTAGATAGCTCATCGGATGATAATTCTGACTTCGAATATGACTTAAAAAATTCTGTCGCGCATCCTATGTGCCGATTACGATTATTTATGCTGTACCTACTGATTACAAGAGCTTGCATGAAACAACCCTTGCATGAAAAAAATATCATAGTACAACAGATTATGTAAAGAAAAGTTTGTTCTGAAAAGCTTTTTACTCGACTGCTAAAAAGGGTTAGTCTATCGCACGTATCTTGTATGTATGTATGTATGTTTGTAATATTCTTTATTGCCTCATAGCTTCTGAACTACCGTTAGGATTTCAATGATTTATATCTCAAATGAAATGTATTTATTGCCCAGGTGTTCTTGGGTACATAAAATATGAACAAAAGCTATGCGCTTACCAAAACTTCTATGTTATTTTTGTTCAATTTTCAGGAGAGACATTAAACAGTTTTTAAATAATTGATGAACGTTTCAAACATCTATAAATGTAGTAGGTATGATGAAGAAATATTTTGTATGAATTGAGATATAATTCAAAATGATAAAAGATACTGTCGATCCACAATATTTGTTTTTCCATTTTGATACACATATCAGAGTTGTCTTGCTACAAGTAAGTACTTTCTTACAAGTAAAAATGCACACATGTCGAATTTGTTAAGGAACTCAATAGGATTTAAGATAAATTCTGACAGGTGTAAAGGTACGAAGTAAATACGTACGTACAACATAGTTTAATAGGCACACAAGTAACAAAAAATAAAGGTACATAGTACCTATATTCAAATTCAAATACAAATATAACGGTTAAAATATAACGGTTTCGAGCTTTACTGATTTTCATAAAGTTTTTTGGCAGTTGGTTAACCATTAATACTTTAATTTAATTTAAGAATAAAGTAACCAGAATGTAGCACAATGAAGCAATAAAGAAAATTCGGAGACCGGATTCCGCTTTTTGCAGTATAACCGGGACGCGGCTGAGCTTCAATACATTCCGTGAAGAGACTGCCACCTGACCTCCACAACCCATTGGTGATATTGATATATTGTTGTTAGATCGGTTGTCGAATTTTTTACTACGTCACGTAACAACTGCCATAGAGGTTCGTGTGGCGAAATGTCAGAGTACAAAAAAATCCTTTGCCTACCCTTCGAGAGCTTGAATATATGTATATTTATATATGAGTGAGCTGAAATCGTACCCGCACCCCTTGAAGTAGCACTCAAATTCAATATCGCTACGCCACAGAGGCCTGATGATGATGATAACATGTCCCAATCTATTAGTCCGACGACAAACAACAACAAAAATAACAAAAAGCTTCCATATCAGTCGCAACGAAGCCGCCGACGAGGCAAGGTCTCCGAACTCGTCGTCACCCGGACCTGCGCCACTGAAGATGTCGACCGCAGTGATCGACGAAACGTCTGGAACGCAAGTTTCACATGGACCACGGCCAAACACCCCGGAAGCATTATACCTATTCTACATGCAACGCCGGCCGTGAAAGCCTGAAGACTTATAAAAAGTTTAACGCTTAAAACAAGTCTTAAATGTCAATCATCAATGAAACAGACTTATTTTTCAGTCAAGTTGGTAGATACAAAATTATCTTAATATTTTCGCTTAGCTGGACCGATGACCTTAAAAAGGTGGCTGGGACGGACTGGATGCGGAAGGCGGAGGATCTCGATCTCCCGCCTCGGCGTCTCAAACACCGGGCACTCGGTGAGCGTGTGCAGCCCGAGTCCACGCTCGCGTCGTGGTGATGGCACTCGGGCGTTGGCTCTATGCCCATCGGATGCAGATACCGCCCGAAGCTACCGTGCCCGGTGATGATCTGCGTCTGACGGTACGAGAGGCTACCGTGTGGCCTCTCCAGCCGCTCCCCCATAATGGGTCTTACCGCCGCAAGTATAAGGACCTTGCGATATATTTTGTATCGTAAGATAATATGTAACCATATTAAGATATATTTTGTATCTTAACATCAATCAAACAATCAGGCCACCGCCGTCCACTACTGGACATAGGCCTCTCCCAATGCGCGCCATTTCATCCGATCCTACGCCTGCCGCATCCAGTTTGACCCTGCCTCCTTTTTAAGGTTGTCAGTCCATCTGGCTAAGGAGGCGTCTTACCTTCCGACTGCCTTCTCGCGGTCTCCACTCTAGGACTCGTCTGCTCCAGCGGCCATCAATCCTTCGACAGA
This sequence comes from Eilema caniola, assembly GCA_949126895.1. Taxonomy (NCBI): domain Eukaryota; kingdom Metazoa; phylum Arthropoda; class Insecta; order Lepidoptera; family Erebidae; genus Eilema; species Eilema caniola. Next base: position 3,312,031 of record OX421460.1, on the reverse strand, counting down.
CCTGGCCAGCCCATTACCACTTCAGCCATGCCATCATAATATTTCCATATCGCTCGATATCTTAAGACACTCTAATATCAAAATATATTTTATCTTAACCTTGTGTGATGGCTCATACAAATTGTATATATAGTAAGCGATATTCTATCTTAAGGTAAAATATTATAGTATCTTCGCCGTGTGTGATGCGCTTAATAACCTAAATCACAATAGCAAAATTACCGCGTAAACAGAATATATCGACAAGTATTCGTCAGCAGAATGAAGTCACTAATATTACCGGTAAGACTTGGATATTAACAAACTAGTTATTCTATAACAAACTATATAACAATCACAACAGAGTTTAAATTGTAGTGTATCATATCTGAAGCTTTGTTGACCGTCATCGTGTGAACCAACAAACGTCATATATTGATGTAGGTATATTATGTCCAGTAACACTTTGGTCAGTTCAGTCTTAATACATTTACATAGTATAACCAACTCTCGTGGTGTAAAGACGTACTTTAAGTTAGTGTTTAATGTATTATTCTGTGATATACCTCTAAAATGAATAGTTTTATAGTATTATCAGTTACTTTCGCGCTTTGCTGTTTGGTCAATGGACGTAAGTATTTTTTGTACCTAACCTCTTTTTGCTCAAGGCGAACCTATTATATGTTATAAACTATCTTATAATTGTATTTAAATATAAAATTACATGTTCAACAGTTCTAAAGATTGGAATTATTTAGATAAGGTTTTGCTTCTTAAACATAGTTGTGACCTATTAGATAAATCCAGAAACCAAAGAGTCAATCACGTGCTCTCATTTGTTTTTTTACTCCTATTTAGGAGTAAAAAGAGATGACTGGGGAAATGGAAAGGTCTTTGAAATATTTCGGAAACCGTAACCTCTTCTTTAGGATGGTAATAAACCGTACAAAATAACGCAGCGAAACACGGCACGCACCTTAATTGCATGTCGAGTTTAAGTCAACTTTAGGTCGATATGCAATAATTGAGGTGTACTGTGAGGCTCTTACCCAATTGAGACTTACATCCGTAACCTTTTATATTTATGTGCGTAAGGCAAAGTAGTTAAGTATACACCTTTTCATATAGAGTTATATGTTAAGGTGTATACCTAACTCCTTTGCCCTCTGTATATGTGGAAGCCCCCACCTCACTGGTGTAGAAGTTGGAATTGCATCGATGATTGAGTCGGTATAATGTTGGTGATTCGGTGTTCCGTCACTGGAGCCTTTTACTAGAGAATCCGGATATACTCTAAGAGGAAAATCCCCAGGATTGTGAAACCACCATCTACAACGTAAGCGAACCAGTCCCAAATGCATAGTTATAACGAAAAAATATAACAGGTACACAAAATGTTAATAATTTTACGACTACGACTAGGTAGTCGTAAAATTTTCGTTTACTCAATTTACTAAGACCTTCGAGAAAAACCAGAATATTATGCTTGTTATTTTTAGCTTATCGCAGTAGTGGACTGCTGGACATAAACTGCTCCATGTGAGGTATCCAAATCTCAATGCCGTGCTTTCTGCTGCGGTTGTGCAGGTTTCAAGGTGTATGGATCCAGCAAGCTCCTCGGGATCTTACATCCCTCCTGATTGACGGCTGAGGCTCTAGCTTTCCTGTCGGGAGTTGAGTAGCCAGTTGATAATAGCTCCCGTAAACAAACCAAATCATAGAACAGAAGGAACGCCGATCTCTGGGATAAAGAAATGTAGCACTTTGCTAGTTGGGGTCATTTGGATGCAAATTTCAAACGTTAAACCAGTTGATATAACCTAAACTTCTGACCTTGCATAAAAGTTCAACGACATGTGCACTGTTTCCTCTTTTTTTTTTCAGACCATTCAGCAAAATTTTTAGTAATTTTTACTTGGCTTATTATGAAAATATCTGTAGATACTTTTATACAGATCTGTCACATGTGTGAATTGTCACAATCTGTCACATGAGCTGTCGCTATCGTTAATGGTGTCAGTTCAAGGGATGTTTCCCATATGAAAAAATAACTATCAAAAGTGCCCACAACGCGTCTAAAGGGCACTCCAATATGAGCTAACTACGAACAGGTGTACAGTGAATCCAAAAGCGGCTGACCATTAGTGTATGAATATTGACATAATGGAATAACGTGTACTCTGTTATTCCCCCTCGTAAAGGTCGACGTTCGTACTTACTTCTTATTATGTCAAGGAAAACTTACAATAAAATCGAAATAAACGTGTGGTATCACGCTAGTTTATAAAGCAGTCAGTCGAAGTAGGCTTTTCATTCGCGCGTTGCATCTAAAAGCTTTAGCTGCACTTTGGAGTCCGGGTTCCGTACTCGCAATACACCCCTCTTCAATTTGTGTCGCCTTGGCTTTTGAGCGACTGCCGTCTTATCCAAGCCAAGCCTGGAAGCCTGGAAGGAGCTCAAAAGCGTCGTCTAGCAATGAGCAGCACCTCTAGCATCAAAAACTATCGTAATTGTATTGTAAACGTATCAAGATTTTGCGATTAGCTGGCTTCATACACATACAGGTGCACAGTAGGTAGGCGGCCAGACCGAGAGGAATGGCTCTGGGTCAGCCGGAGTGCGAGGGATATGCCGCGAGACAATCTCACCTTTGGCCTAGAACATCGACCCATAGACGGCGTGCGGTTTAGTCGGCTCGAGTCCGACATAACCTCCCCCTCTGGCTCCGGAGAGGGGGAGGGTATCCGTGGGGATTTCTCGCACGTAAAAAAAAAGTAGGCAGGCGCCCAATTGCAATGCTTTGTTCTCTCGATTCGTCTACGAGGCGATTAGGATACCTATCCGTGCTAGGGTTACTGGATTTTCAAGCGAGGTTGACCTAGGCCCCAAAGATGTTAGTGAGGCCTGTGGCGCCCTAGTTTAGATAGTTACTTATCTCCTTGATTGAATACTGTAGCCCATTAAAGAAAGGGAAAGGGAATAGATTTTTGAGGAATAATAATACTAATTTAAGTACTTGGCTCTAGTTGACCCTTCGGTTTCGCATAGACAAATTTGTATCTTACCGTCAGCGCTGCCTACCGGGTCCAATTTATTGCAATAAGAATGGCTATAACCTCCGCAATAGCAACTCCTAAGTTACCACAGTTTAAAGAGTGCGCAATCGGATGGCAGAACATAAAATACAAACTAATAAATAAATAAACATTAGATAGAAGCAAATAAACGATGACTGCACAACAAGTAATAAACATTACTTGTTTAAAGTTTCTTAGAAGTATCGCTCATATATCACTTCATTATATTGCTTAATAGTATAGTTACCACAGGAATTCTTTAGACTGGGATGTCTGTCTAATAAAGGTGGGCGGGTGGCATAATTGGGATACCTAGTCGACAAGTCTATAGGTGGAGTTCAAACGCCTCAATCTCATCAGTGAATATGATGATACAGATGATATTTAAATTATGTATAATGATATGTATGCATGCATGCATTACTCCCGTCAAATGAAAACTTAATGACGTTTTTCTAAAAAATTATATCAGCAAAAACTGATTCTCATTACGAGAAAATAAGCACAAACGCGTTACAGAATCGTGAAGTTCATCACTTCAAACATGCGGTTATTGCTTTTGCTAACTTAGTTATTATAACACGTTATACTTCTAATTCATGTACTATCACAAACACAACTTACCTTATTTATTACAATATTAGAGTAGAAATAAAAAACGTAACAAGATCTGTAGGTCACGTTACGAAACGAGTATTGGTAATTAAAATCATACAATCAACTTTGGTCAACATCAATTCTTACATCCTGGCTACTATCATCTTTGGATGATTCCAGAATGCATTCAAGGCTTTCATATTAGCTCCTTTTAGTTTGGGTTATACGGTTTTATGGAAACAACTGCCGTTTAACCCTAATCTTGAAAAAAGCGCCCGAGTCTTACACGTCAATCAGTAGGTGTAGCGAGTTTAGCTACCAAAGACAACAGTCCGCCATTAGCATCTGTCTTCACACACCTGCACCTGTCACCTTATCCGCACCACAGTTCAGCAGTGTTGTTTTATTGCAAAAATAAAACGGGTTGCGTCTCAGGCTTATTCCATTTTTAACAAGATACTATGCAGTTGCAACTTGCAGAATGCAGTGATGACGTGTGAACATTTTGAAAGGGAAACCGATTGAAACAACAAGATCTTACGTCGATCTAGTTTGTCAAATTAAAACGTCTCTACCATCACTATGCGAACCGGACATGGCAGGATTCGGCTTATAGGGTCCCCTCGACCCTAGTGATAGTGCAGGACAGTGGACACACACTGGGGATAAGCCACACGGTGCAGTAATAACTCCGTGTGTATACTTATTATGAAACATTGAATGTAAAAACTGAGTTTGTGGATTAAAACCAAAGTTATTGTTATACTTACCAACAAAAACAAATGTTTTGAACAGTCTTATCAATTTAGGACTATTCTCAGACATTACAAAGATGATACGTATTGTTTTCATAATATCGAGTCTTTACTATGCGAAAGTGTGGATGAGATAATATAATCAAACGCGTGGTTATCAAAGTGCAAACCGGAACACCAGGTGATTTACGGAAAAGGTTTTCCTCTCGAGGTTGCGCGGGTCAGACAGCTATCCCTCCTAATCCATACTAATATTAAAAATGGGAAAGTGTATGTGTCTGTTTGTTTGTCCGTCTTGCACGCCTTAACCACTGTACCGATTTTGATGAAATTTTGTATAGGGGTAGATTAGACCTTAAGAAAGGACATATGCTATGTTTGGTCGCGATAGCCGACATCCACGCGAACGGAGCCGCGGGCAAAAGCTTGTAATAATATAATCTATACGTTTGGCTGTTTGTTTAGTGTAACCACCTAAATTGTAACTGCTTATTCAATTTAAAACTTTATGCTATACCGCTATTACTCTATTACACTAAGGCGCGAAGCAATAATTATAAATGTCAACTAATTCAGCAGATTTAAGAAACGAATTTTATGAACCAAGAACATATTTTATTCATGATTAAAGATTACAGAGTCAAAATTACATCGTCCAATTACATATTAAATGTCATCTGAAAGGCTAAATGTAAATACATTGTCAAAATTAATCTATTAACCCGCCACTCACCGTACCAGGGGACAAAGGTGCCTATGACGCTGGCGGCATTACTCCGCTGGATAGCAACGGCCAACCTTTGCCCCAGCAGGGCTAACATGCGCGCCACGAGATAGCTATCTCGAGGCATTTTGCCGTTTTATGTCGATATGTCGACTGTTGGTAGCATGAAGGGCTAACATGCGCGCCACGAGATAGCTATCTCGAGGCATTTTGCCGTTTTATGTCGATATCGACTGTTGGTAACATGGCAAATTTCATGGCGATCTGTCAGATGTCGCCATAACTCGACTTCGAGAAATCATCTCTACTTAGTGTCTGCAAATTGTAACATTATTTACTCGAATTTTGACATTTAAAATGTTTTGTCTCTCGTCTTTCATTTGGTCGACGAGAAGTTATCTCGTGTAAACTTTTCTTGTGCTCGGTTCATTTTAGATCAAAATTTAGTACCTTTGTGCGACTGCAAGCAATTTTCGACCTTAATGACATTTCCTTTGTTACGTGTCTTTTCGCGTTAATTGATGACGCTGATCACGAATATAAGAAAAAAAATTCGATAGCATGTCATGTCAATAAGGTCGAAAATTGTTTGCACTATTTTTTCTCTTTTTTAAATTAAAATGTTTTGTCTCCCGCCTTTCATTTGGTCGACGAAAAGTTATCTCGTGTAAACATTTTTTGTGCTCGGTTCATTTTGGACTAAAACAGCGACTGCAAGCCATTTTCGACCTTAACGACATTTTCTTTGTTACGTGTCTTTTCGCATTAATTGATGACGCTGATCACGAATATAAGAAAAAAAAATCGATAGCATGTTATGTCAATAAGGTCGAAAATTGTTTGCACTATTTTTTCTCTTTTTCATACCTAGCCTCCCTAACTAGTCTATGCTTTCGAGCAAATGGCCGTATCGGGCCCATTTTATCGGATAAATGTTTAAAAAATGTGTATGCCATAGACAACAATTGAAAAAGTTTGACGCGACAAAATATGTCGGCGTTACTTCGCTCGAGAAGACTCGAGATGATATCTCATCTCGATTCGAGATATTTGACGACGCGCGCATGTTAGCCCTGCAGGTACGAGGTGGAGCGAGAGTCACCGGTTTTGTCCCTCAACCTGCGTCCCAATTCGGTCACTAGGTTATACGAATAGATTACACGAATTTAATACATACATACATATAATCACGTTTTATACCCGGAGGGTAAGACAGAGGTGAATTAACATCCACATTTCACCAATCTGTAATAGGGAGTGAGCCTTATGCCGTATTCCAGGCACTATTGATGACTCGAACCATGCATCTGAGGCTGAGTCTGGGCTGCATAAAATTATGGATTCAATTACAGTAGTGGACAAAATAAACCAAATCATAGAAGAACGAAGAAGTAAAAGAGTATTAATATACATATTACCCATTAACCCTTTGTTATCAGTGCACGGCCAAGGGCTAAAAATAACACGGCAGTTGATAACCTACATAAACAGCAAACAAGCTACTATGATATCAATTCCTAGCCATTTTCTTAGGTCCTTCAACCCTTCCCTACTGAAAACCGTTTGTGTATGTTTATCTCAATATTTACGTCACTGAGAACTGATTCGGTTAACTACTACTACTATTTCATACAAAGGCTATTCCGAATTCATCCCCCTAAAACTCATACCGTTACCACAGATAATATAATATAATTCTTATACAGATGCACAATCAAGAATAAAAAATGGTTACACTCGTGACTTCAAAAAGCAGTCAGGCATCTTTTTAGTTCAGGAGTTGTTACTAGATGGGGACATTGTTTTGGCAAACTTTTTATAATTTTTAGTATTAAAATTAAATTATCAAAAAATAAAACATACACTAAATACATTATTGAGCATGACTGAATAAAACTATAAATAATCTAATCTATATTGATTCTGTAAGATACTGCAGTAATTTTAAAAGTGACAGACATAATGCGCTATGCCGCTAGATGGCAAAAAAATAAATAAATAGCACGATTGTCACGAAGTCTTTGTTTATTACATTACCAACGAATTTATATGCTTACATGCATACATTATCATGTGTATAAGTTCTGAAATAATTTAAGTTATTCTCAGTCAGCAAGTAACCGTTTTACTATTTTTATTTCGTAAAATGAGTCCACTAGTGCCATCTATTCGTTTATGAGTATTACTAAAGATATTTTCCTAGCATTGGTGCCCAATGCCATGACGAAATGTATTAAATAAAACAGGTTTTTTTCGCATTGACCTCATGACAATAAATAATACATCCACTATTAAACCTCTAGTGGTTAAAATTACGCTGTTAATATGAAATAGTTGGTGCAACTGTAATGGTATTTCGTCGACATAGCAGAAACTAACAAAGTTAAAAAGAATTGCTATGCATTGGCAAAAATAAAATAAAATAATAAATCTAGTTTTCTTTATTAATATATTATACATATATTAAAATGCTAATTCCATGAGGATACTCGATAGGAGAAGGTCATTCTGAGGCGACATATTAGACTATTACCACAGATCACCTAATGTATTGCTAATTAGCTGCTACCCGCAGTTTCGCCCACGCGTATTTTCGTACTGCGGAGATCACGTTAAGCCGTAAGTCCTAGACGTCCTGACATTATGTTACGAGTAGTTTCAACTCTAAAACCTCGATACGGGTAGTGCATGTCAGATGACATTCGCTTCACGGAAAATGTCGAAAGTCGGTCGTTTCGTAGTTACGACTAAAAATACAGCTGAAAGTCACCAACTGTCGGGAAAAGACTCTGAGAATGATAAATAGAGCATCGTCATACAACCATCATCAATTTATCGACAATTACGATGACCCCGGTTGAATCCTATGGCTTCACCTAAGAGCCCAGGGTCAACTTTCCTATCTCTTCTTACATTTTTTTATTACATTTAGATATGATAAGAAAAGACGTGTTTAAATCAATCATTTGTAAAGGTCACATGCTATCTATTAATTACGTTACATAAGGAAGTGTTAGAAAGCATGTATACAATGTAGTACAACAGCATGTCAGAGTGGAGAAATGCTGCGATAGCACGTCGAATACATTTTTGCGTGCGTTTGTATGTAGGTAGGTAAGTACGTGTATATTATAGGAACTGAAATATAATTGCAACGCATGATATTATTATTGAAGACGTTTACCGATTTACCTCATCAATATTAGATCATGCAATTATATTGGAAGATGTATTACCTGAAACATAAGAAACAAACACGTTAGATTTCGATATACATACACACATTTTTTGTTAGACTATGATGTAAGGATATGGGCCCAAGCTCGCCTGCCTAGCCGGTGTACCTGCTGATTACAGGACGAGGCTTCGGTACAGGCTTTCCAAGGACCTTTCAGGGTTGAGAGTTCAGATCACAATTGCTCTCATACAAGCAAATCATGCAAAATTTTTGATGTTTGGTGACAAACTGTGTAGCATTGAATGACGGTGGAGCAGTAGTGGAACGTTCGAATGTTACATCAGAAGTTGCGTATATCGCTCAGTGCAAATATTTGTATGCATGACTACAAAGGTACACATTTGCGTTAGTCTGGATGTTTCTATGTTTGCTTAACTCGCTGTTGTTGTCTAATATCGAAAATTGACCGTTTCCTAGTTAGACTGTAAAACTAGAACCCAACTGCGTTGAATAAACCCATTCTTCAAGTTATGTTTAGTTTAGGTCTATATGGCCCTGTGCAAAATATTCCAATTTATTTATTACCAACTTTCCTTGCTTTCAGAACAAGTTGGAGGCCCTTGTACAACGACTACCGGTAGTAAGGGACAATGCAAGTCTCTCTATACCTGCAAACCATTACTGGCGATTGTCAACAAACCAGACAGGACACCCCAAGACACGGAGCTACTGAAAAAAGCACATTGCGGTTTTGACGGCACTGCACCTGCTGTGAGTGTTTTTTTTTTTTTTAATTACGTGATAAAAAAGAAGTTGGACATGTAAAGTCCTACCGAGATCTTCAGAGTCTGCTGATTAATAAATGAAGGCCAAGCAACCGGGACTAATGCCGCGATGAGGATGGTGAGGGATTGAGGTGTAAGGAAGGAAAGCTAAACGGTAGCCACTCTTGTTAAAAAAAACGAGATACACCAGATTATAGGAAGCAGCAAAGTTTGGATTTAACAAGGATTGGTGTTCGATTGAAGAAGAGTGAGCTAAATTAACACATTTCATTCGATTACAGGTGTGCTGCCCAGAAGAAACCAAGCCACCACAACCAAGCAATGCATGTGTTACTCCTGAAGGAAAGCCAGGACAGTGCATAAGTCTGTACAGTTGCCCCGCTATCACTGACTTGCTGAAGCCCCCTGTTCCGAATGAAAAAATTCAATTCGTTCAGCAATCAAAGTAAGTTAATAGGTATATTTATATTGTACTAGCTGTTATATATTACCGTCGTGGTATTCAGGATCCTTTTCCACGTATGCCTAAAACCAGTCAAGTGCGAGTCGAACTCGCGCACGAAGGGTTCCGTAACAATATCTAGCCCGCCTTGATTTATTTTAATATAATAATTTATTTTTGAAATGAACATTTTTTTGTAAATAGCCGTTCAATCAACAGCCTAGCCCGCGCACTAAACTCTACTTTACTAAAAAAAAAAATCTATTCTGGCCACTATTTGAACGACGCTGGTTAGTTAAGAGGCTAGGCTGTGGATTGAACGTTTCATTAAGCTAGTTTGTTGCAACAAATATATTACTAATATTCTGTAAATATTTCAAGCATCTACCTGTTGCCGCTATTGATATCGTACATAAAATCACATTTGTTGTTTGGGAGAAATGATTATTTTATTTTAATATGATAATTTTTTCAAAGATAATGTACCACTATATATTCTGTGAATATTTCAAGCGTCTATCTTTTGCCGATATTACTATTGAGCAAGAATCTGTCAAAAATCACGTTTTTTGGGAGCTGCCCTTAAAAATATTTTTTTTTTTGTATTTGTTGTTATAGTAGTAACAGAAATAAATCATCTCTGAAAATATCAGCTGTCTAGCTATCACGGTTCTTTAAACACAACCTGGTGAAAGAGAAACGGATGGAAATAAGAATAATGTTTGTTCTATGAGAGCCCCCTTTGGGTACGGAAACCTAAAAAGTACCAAACTTTGACAATGAAATAAAACAAACTATCTTCCCGCATTTTTTACTGTATGATTAAAATATTTAAATGAATGTAGTAGAATTTCTAGTCTATCATCATGTTGCAATGATTATGAATGTCAAAGTGTCTTCGTATGATGGACATATAATAATGTATGATGATGTCACTTCTTGGCCAAGAGCAGATTAACAATAAGTAGGTAGTTTAATTAAATTGTGTCATGATACAATAAAATACAAAACTTGTTTTGTGCGACTCAAACCAATATTAAAATTGCTTATAAGGAAAATGATCTTGGGTGAATATCTTTAAAAGTACAACAGCATTGTTTTAAAATAAAGATATATTAAATTTTGGATTTGCTAAATTAAACGGACTCAATGCCACTAATCCAAAAAAGGAAGCTTTTGTAATATTTATATTAAAATGTGAAATGTTCAAACCTTGGACGCCAGGTATAAAAATAAAGAAGAAGGACTTTTTCCACATCACATGCCTCTTGTGGTAACATCCCCAAGAATCTATCAGCATTGCCACGTTATAAGCCAGCAAGAACAACTAATCCGATTCAAGCGTATAAAGTTGATAAAAGGTTTTAACCAAGTTTATTCATAATTCTAGATGTAATGGTCCAGACCAATACAGCGTGTGCTGTGGTCCCGTCCCCGATTTCGAGCATGTCCAGAAAGGAAACTGTGAAACTAGGATGACTGCGTTCCCACCGGATCCCAAAACGGAATGTTGCGGTGTCGATAACACTGCCGGGGACAAAATTGTTGGTAAGTACAAGCAAAGAAGATATACCTGATATACCTCTTGTGATGTTTTTAAATGGTTTTATTTAGTTTGATCTGCTTGTTGGCAATGGAAACTTTTCGATGGATCTGATATGACCTTAAGTTCAAATGACAACACAATTTCAATAAATAAAACAATAACATAAAAAATACTGTATTACTTGTATATTGAGGCTGTCTAAATAACCATATATACTTTTTTTTATAGCCATGGCTAGGAAATAAGTAGTAGACATAGGTGTCTACTGCTAGCTAAATGTATAAAATTTTGAAGGCTGGTGTTATAAATTCAGAAAGAGTTGAGAGATACTCTAAACTACTTCAGCCCCTCTAGACAAGTGGCAATTCGCTAGCCGACGTTTGATGGAATAGAATGACGAATGTATAGGATTTGACGTATTTGACATGCGTTAACGACTGTCATATACGTCAAATCCCATACATTCGTCATTCTATTCCACCAAACGTCGGCTAGCGAATTGCCACTTGTCTAGAGGGGCCGAGATCTCCTGAATAATACAAACCTTGTCAAAGAGAATCAATTTAGTTAAGATTTCTAAATTACTACAACTTAATTAGGGCATTTTACTGATATTCACTGTTAAGTCTGTGAGGATTAATTATTAGGTTTTTTTACAAGTGGCAGCATCTAAATATTTTAATTAACATTAAATCCTGCTTGCAACGTTATTACAGTTAGCCAATTGGTTATTATTAATCAGTGAATTCCCGTATTCATTAAATCCAAATAGATTCTCATTATCAAAGACAGCTTTGCGCTTGAAAAACATTTCTTATCTTTGCCATTGCCTTACATGCTTCAAACTGTGTATTACTTCGATCTGCGAATAATAATTTTACTGTAGAAATTATCTGTAAACCTTTACATGTTACTTTTATATGTTTGCATCAATTGCTTTTATCTTGGGCCTATAGCGACTTAATTATGAAAAAAAGAAACTACTTACTTAATAGTAGTCTCAAATTTACCATTGCTCCTATTACCCAACTGCCAAGAAGGATTAAGTTTTTAAGTTATTTGATTCAACATTGAGCGTACTAATAACGTGTGGTATGGACATTTAAGTAAGATTCTAGTAATCTGCAAGCGAACAATATCACTACAGTAAATCGATGTAAATTAAAACATTAAATTAGTCACCGTAAGAAATAGTTCAATGTTTGATGTCTTTTACAAAATAACTTTAATTTTCAAGAAGGCTATATTTTTATTAACCCGTATGACTTCAGGTGGGGCGCCTACCACTATAGACCAATATCCGTGGTTGGTACTCATCGAGTACATCGATAATGCTGGCGTTGTTAAAACATTGTGCGGTGGCGCCCTCATCAGTGGCAGATATATTCTGACTGCTGGCCACTGCGTTGCTGGTAAAGTGCTGACTCTTGGTAATCCGTGAGTAACTGTTATGTTATTATTGACCGAATCTTCGCTAACCAATTACGATCAACAGTGCAAAAGATTCTCTCTTATTGATTTATTCTATTTTTTATTCTATTATATCTATTTGATTTATCACCTTGATATAAAAAAAATGGAATGGAAATGGTCAGAAACCAAGAAACAGATATCGTCACTATCCACCAAAGCATCAATATCCATCAGATTAGTGTGCTTATCTAAAGCATGATTAAACAAGAATAAGAATGAAGCTACAGTATATAAAGTAAAACCTCTATTCGTGGACAAGGCTAGGCGCTATTCGCTCTGGTGTAGTTTAGCTGGGTGTTCTAAGTGGGCTACACCCCTTTTTCGTGCGGTATCCCTCTCGGATACCGCCCCGCCGATTCAGTCACAGTATTTTCAAATGTTTCATAAAGACTGTATCAATTGGTGAAAAATTATTACTCATAATAAAATATGCTTTTCTGCAGCACTAACATTCGCCTTGGAGAATACGACACTGCACATGAAGGTCCAGACTGTACACCCGTTGAACCTAGTGGTGAGGATTGCACAAAAGGCGTCACCAGAATAGCGATCGAGAAGACGATACCACACCCGGATTACAACCCCACGAGCGCACTGAGAAGGAATGATATTGCTTTGATTAGAATGGCTGAATTGGCACCTTTCACAGGTTTGGGAAATAATTTTATGACAATTTAATTCTTTACATAGGTTAAAGAAGACATGTTTATATATTGTTCTGAGAAGCTAATAAAAAATAAATTATAATACGATCCTGTCAAAGCTACCATGGCAGTGACCACCATTTTAGGGTGTTCCGGTGGGTTTTATCATCTAGACTTTAGACTTTATCATAGCTTTTCACCCTTAAGGTATACTAAATGGTCAGGTTAAACATTAAAAAAATAAATACTTCCAACAAAAAAAAAAATACCAACTACTTATAATTTTTGACATTAATAAAATGAATTGAATGTTTTGCAGACTTCATTCGTCCCATTTGCCTCCCAACGGTGGACATCACGCAAGGCACTAATCCCTTCAACGCGACCGTTGCCGGCTGGGGTGCAGTCAGCACAAGACAATCCAGTAGTGCTGTAAAACTGCATGTTGAGCTGCCTTTCGTGAACAAAGCTGTAAGTTGGTATTGTAATTGTAGACTAGACTTTGTATCTGTGGACCAAGATTAGTTTAAAATGATAATAAATTTTAAAAAAATGTTTCTGGATAGACACAGGAAAGTATTTTTGATAGTATAGTGAAGCGAATTCATTCCAAGGATTTTTTCACTTAATCGTACGACCAACTAAGTATTTAAGGTAAACTGAATGATTTACTCCAGGTCAACTTCAAAGAGACTACCAAACAAATATATATTTTGAAAAAAAAAAAAGGAAAGTCAGTAGTCCTTAGCTGAAAATCTTTTTAATAGAAGCTCGTGATAATGCAATAGCCCGTCATAAGCATGCTTCTACCCATAAGAAGCCATTATTTTGTTTCGAAATTATTATCTCAAGAACTCTATTATTCAATTGACTTGGAGATTTGAAGATCAAATCAAAGGTGGTTTTAAATCTCTATAGAATAATTATTCTTCGCAGGTATGCCAACCAGTGTATTCGATTGGTGGGCGTAATGTACCATTATGGAAGGGTCAATTCTGCGCTGGTGGCCAGAAAGGCAAGGACTCTTGCAAAGGTGATTCAGGAGGTCCTTTCATGTACGAGAACGGAAGAACGTACGAAGCCATCGGTGTAGTCAGTTTTGGGCCTGTTCCTTGTGGCTTGGAGAACATACCCGGGGTCTATACAAATGTATTTGAATATAATTCTTGGATAAGGAGTACGATTGTCCCTTAAGTCTGACCAGATAATTGCTTTGGAATCTGTGTACATACGTTTTAGAAGTATAATTTAAGATTTACATTTGAAAATACAAATAAGTACAGCGGCTGCGTATAATTTATTAAATAGGATTTTACCATAAGAAGAATTCAGAAGATGGTTTTCATCAGATATAAATGATCTTAAGATACGAAACTGACAAATAAAGTACTTGGCAGTATTATATCGTTGAATCTAACCTTTCTTTTGAATCCAAGGATCAACTCATCTCATCGTATGGCTGTGACTAGTGGAGAGTAAACAAAAAGCTGACTAACATGTTTTATTTGTTAGTCAACAATTCCTTTTACGGATTCCCTGGTCTAGTGATAGAATGTATAACTAAGAATCGACGAGATAGATTAGCCACACTTTGAAGATAATGCTATTAATGCGTGTTCAATCTTAGTCCGTAGGAAAGTATATAATAATCAGTCAGCTCGTTGTAATGTTACCTATAAGATATTTGTAATTAAACTTTTTTCTACTTAACTGTTTGTTTAATTTCATTTCATTAAGAATCCGCTAAAGTAATACATAGTGGATGCGTTGCCCTGGCCTAGTTTACATTTAACATCAATAGATTGGTTACTGTAACCCTAATTTTTAACCCTGAAAAAAGATAACTACGCACGCACGCACTCTCTCTCTCTCACACACACACACACACACACACACACACACACACACATAACGTCTTAAATTGAAAGTATCTTTTTGAGGTCAACGTGGCGATAATTGCAGTGAGTGTACAAGAAAGTCTCCAATATCAATTGTAAAACGAGTATGGGCTCTGCATCAATGATGATGGGAACGAACATTGTGACGCGAGAATTTTAAACTCGCATATAAGAAGATAATTCAATTATTTATGACAAAACATACATGTTCTCTTTTGATTTTTCTCTACGTACCTACTGATAAACTGATTGGTAAAAAGAAAAGAATTGCGCGGTTTGTCATGGCGGCCGAGAAAGTACAAAATAATCCAGTAAAGCTCTAGTCTAGCGTAACAAAAGAGCCTCTAGAATTCAAATAAATAATGAAGATCAATATACATTAATTCAATATCTATTAGATTGAAGTGATGCAATCTTTTACCTGTAGGTACATATTTAACAATATCATTTAAAGTGAGCTTTGCTGCCTTTTTTGTCGAATCTCTAAGAGTAAAACATGTTTGTGAACAGTTTTTAAGGATATAGGTATGTTTTAGATAAAAACTGACTTTTTATCTTGTTTTATGTTAGCAGACATTCTAGAGTAAAACGCTTGAACTTGCCTAATTCTTAATAAGTATATATAAATCTCGTGTCACAATGTTTGTCCTCAATGGACTCCTAAACCACTTAACCGATTATAATAAAATTCGCACACCATGTGCAGTTCGATCCAACTTGAGAAGTTTAAATCTCAAATTATAGTCCGATTCGCGATTACCAATCGCGAAAACAAATCCACGCGGGCGGAGCCGCGGGCGACAGCTAGTATTTATTATATGACTTTCATTTTACAGATTCCATTTTATTTTTAATACATCGTTCATGTCAGCCTTATTTAATAAAATTTGTTCAACGCATTCATCATCATCGTCTGCTGCCTTTCTCCCATTAATTTGGAGTCGTCGAAACATACTTCATTTGCTTCCATACTTTCCAACTGATCTTCTTTTACTCAGTTATTAATGTCTTGTCCTCTTATTTACGCTTTACATTCTCTTTTTTTTAAGTAAAAACTTCTTTAGCGGCGTTGGATGGGTATGAAGTGTTAAACTCGCGTCAGGATTACTTGACCTTTGAACCGGAACCGACGACTGACGTCATACAACATTACAACAGCTACAGATTGTTTATTTTGTTAGATGCGTTAAGAAGCTTCGTAGCTTCGCGGTAAACGCTTCGACTATAAGTCCTTATGGTTTCAGATACTACCGGGTTCGAACCTGAGCATCTGAAACTTTTTGTGATTATTTTTTCTTTTTGTAATTTATTACTTTTTGGGATTATTTTTCATTTTAGTAATTTATTCAAAGAATCAAAGAATCAATTTCGTTTATTCAGTTTAGGCACATAAAGAGCACATATGAACGTCAAAATTTTATAGTCATGTTAAGAAATTACTAATATAATATTAAATTATGTAAATAAATCATTTGAAAATGATTCTTTCGCTGGTTCGGTAAGTTTGTTCTACTGAGAAGATACCAGCAAGAAACTCAGTGAACAATATTATCGATTCGTTTTTTAAAACAATTAGTTCTTTTTTTAAATAGATTTATGTTGTGCGAGCAAGCAAAAAGATTAGGATGACCATGCATTTTTATCATTGAGGTATTCGTTTACTTTGTAATATCCTTTTTTCATTAAAGACTTTTTTACTTCTATTTTAAACTTATGTAGTGGCATCTCAACCAAATCTTGAGGAATTTTATTAAACATTTTAATACTGTTACCTACAAATGAATTACCAATTATTACTTTTTGTAATTATTTTTTCTTTAATATTCATTAATTTCTTCTGACAGAAAATTAGTGAAAGGTTCTATGATTGGCGTTATATTATAGGTATGGTATGGTATGGTATGGTGTATTCCTTTTATCTTTTTCTCTGTATATAACGAAGAAAGAAAGAAAGAAAAAGTTTTCACTTCTGCCGGCACTCCCAGAGTGAAACCCGTCTTTTTTTTATTATCAATTAATTTCTTTTTCCCTATTGCAGTCCACTGCTGGACATAGATTTATCCCAATGTACGCCAAAACACTCGTTCCTTCGCTTTACGAATCCAATCTATCCCAATTATTTCTTCAGGTCGTCAGTCTATCTGGTATAGGAGGACGGCCCCTCCTTCTGTTTATCGACTCGCAGTCTCTACTCTAGGACTAATTCTCTGCAATGGTCTACGGTCCTTCGATTGTGTATCTACTATAACATATTTTAATATGATAATAAACAACTCTTCAATCCAATCGCACTGCAGCATTACTTTTAGATATGAAACATCATTTATCATACATGACCGTAAAGCAAACTCGTTTGCCGTGACAGTAATACAGCATGATCTTTATATTTTTGCTGACCCGGCGAACTTCGTAGCGCAAATATTTAGCCGCCCGCGTGGCGTCAGATCTCGTTCCCGCTGCACCCTCTACTATATTAAACATGTATTACACATATAAGCTTCCTCTTGAATCACTTTATCTATTAAAAAAAACTACATCAAAATCCGTTGCGTAGTTTTAAAGATTTAAGCATACAAAGGGTTATAGGGACAGAGAAAGCGACTTGTAGTGATGATACATTTTACCATTATACAACTTTTATGCTTCGCGGATATCCTGTAAAGTTGAAATGATTTCTTTATTCTACTGATATAGAACTACTGAGGGTTAATACTGTTCGTATAGGTAAGACACGTAGACAGAGAAGGTGGGTGACAGCATATTGATGAAACGAATTTAAAGGCGAGGGTGAATAGACAGCCCTGTAAAGGTAAATCTAGGTGTACGTTAGTCCATTGTATGAAACCATTGATGCACCTAGATTAAAAGTACCAACAGAATTATTAAAGAGAGTAATCGGTACGTATGTATAGAAACACAAAAAGTATTCCGAAATATATGCTGAAATTGTCTCTAAAGACCCCAATGGGCAAGAAGCATCATACCTTTGTATGGTTATTATAAAACAACATTTTAATCTCGTCGGTTTTTTTTAATAATCAGACTCAACAACATTCCATCTATAGACACTTGTTCGAACAACAAACCTTTAAAAGCATAGTTTGAATATCAAAACTTATATTTTAAAAAATATATACAAGGCATAATGAATGCTATATGCAACGTTAATAACTAAACGCAAACTGGATATGGCTATATTTTACATAACCAAACTTGGTAATTTGTATAACGTAGTCAATATAATTGTATATTGGGGTATTCCAAAGAGCAATATTATCGAAGCTTGGATTTCCGTCGTCAAGCTTGTTAAAGAAAACCCCAATATCAAAAATGGATATAATACGGTGTCCTGTAATAGCAATAACGCCTTACATCGGTTGTTAAATTGTTTAACTTGATATACGCTGGACCACGGCATAGTGCGACCAAACGCCGTCCAGTGTAGACATAAGTTAGTGTTTAGTGTATGACGCTGTGATATATCAACAAAATGAATGGGTTAAAGATATTGTGGACTGGCTTTATTATCGGTTGTATCGTTCAAGAACGTAAGTTTTTGTGTATTTTTAACTTTATTTACCTGTTGTCATAAATTTAAAATGCAGATATTCATGTTTATCAAATTTATTATTCGTATTATTAAATGATATTTTTGCAAACACGTAGTTAATTATTTATAAGTAGGTATAATAAAGGAAAAGGAAGTTACCTTTATAGATTACAACTAATTATAACGTTGTATAGACCGTATATTTTTATTCTGTTATACGTACTTGAGAGTTCGTTTACACCTGACTAAAAGGACTTATTGTTTCTGAAATCACACTCGGTTAAATATATTTTAAGGCGTTAATTTTAATTCAAATTAAATATGGTATTAAGATACTCGTACCTACTATGTTTTAGAAGAAAAACTAGTTACATAAATATGTATATTCATCGAGTCTGTGAAGCAATTGTTTTATAAATAAATATAAATATGGATGGGTGTGCTGCTGGGTGTCGTGATTCGTGTTGCGCTCAGGCTTTTTTTTTATTTTTGGAAAAGATAGACATCAGATAGATAAACTTAAACATATCTGTAGCTATATCTGTTTCCGAGATCTATAACTTTACAATTCACCCCAAACAGGAAAAAACACTTTACCACCATATCACTAATAAATTGGATACTTATCAAAAAATATACCTATAAAATGCGCAAAAAACAGGTTCACAATCGAATTACAAACAAAAACGTGATTCAACATAATTAATAATGACTCCAAACCAGTTATCTTTTCAAAATCCGCAAGTCGAAATGTAAATATATATGGTTAAGTAAAATAATGTATTTCGGTAGTGTATTTTCAATAATAACTGGTAGGTGGATGCATGGACAGAATACTGATAGGGCGCGTAATAGCCAGTCAATGTTTATTGCGATCCAAAATCGTGGCCCGGTTCACTCCTCGTTATTTGTACATCAATACTATTAAGTGTCAACAGACACGATTGGTCCCTGACCAGATCACGCTATTGGATAGCAAAATACATGGATTGTTTACACGCGGATATAAACATTTAATTTTACGTATTGACGCTCCGTGAAATGGTACTAGCTTTTATAAACAGTTGCAATTCCAAAAGTTTCACTCATGGGTTGGTGAACTCAACGAGGTCTAATGACATGACCTTATAATCCTTAAATGTAATTTATTGGGGTTGATCCGCCTTCACACCACGAGAACTCATCAATCAGTCAATCAATCAATCAACCCACTGCAGTCCACTGCTGGACATGAGCTCTCTCAATACGCGCCATTTCGTGCGATCCACCTGTTACAGGTGGTCAGTCTATCTGGAAGGTCTCCATTCTAGAACTCGACTGCTCCAGCAGCCATCAGAACTTCGACAGACGTGGCCAGCACATTGCCTCTTCAGCTTGCTTATTCTACGAGCTGTCGGTAGCTTTGGTTCTTCATCGGATGACCTCGTTTCGAATTATTCAGAGACTAATACGATTCTTGAGTTATACCGAATGCGTATTATTTACGCATACTGTTCTTAATTCATACCAATATCCATTTTTTACTCATACCGACGCAAATAGTACCTAAAAGTACGGATAGCACGATAATGCATCCAACTAATTATGCATAGGTTGTCCTTTCCCCAATTGGAAAGTCGTGTTTTACCTCCTCTAGTAAACAAAGGTAATTATTAAACATAAAAACACTCGACTGATATTGAAAAGATCGAAACAAGCTTTATAGCAGGCGGTACCCATTAATTTTCATCTGGTTTGAGATTTGCAAATTGGTACCGCCTACTATAAAGCTTGCTTCGGTCTTTTTTATCAGATGGCTTTTTTATTTTTAATAATCTATTTTATTTTATTTTTTAAGTTATGACATATATAACCCCACTTGATAAATTTAAGTAAAAAGGCGCAAAAAAAGAAGCCCCAAGAAACTAAGATAATATAGCTTTTGTTCATATTTTATGTACCCAAGCACAGTTGGGCAAAATATTTCAAACATACATACATGTTTCATGTTTATATATTTCGAACATTCGAGCATCTTGTATGCATGATACAAGATACGCGCGAAAAACATAACTCTTCTTGGCAGTAGGGTAAAAAAGACTTATATCAAATGTTATTTTAGTTTTTATAATAACAATATTTAAATTTAAGATAAAAACATTGATTATCTCATCGGTGAAGCACGCCATGTTATGCTTATGCAAGCTTCAATTTAAAAGAATTATAGGCACAGAAGTTATCGAAATTATAAAATTTCGACTGTGTTATGGAAATTTAATGGCACTTTTTAATGTGGGATAACTTCTTAACACTCCTGCGTAAGCGTATATTCTCATGTGTTTCCTTAATATATAAAAAAAAAACTTAATATTATACTAAAATTGGTACCTATAAAGTGCAGAATGTCCTAAATACAATATGAAAGACATTAGAAGAAAGAAAGAAAAATTTATTATTTACGCTCCTCACAATGTGTGTATTAGTTTTACTACAACTGATGTACGACAGTCTACAGACGCTTTTATCTAAAGGTAATTGCTGTGCTCGTAATCTTCATATAGAGACTGCATATAGATACATTAAATTCCATACAAAACTAGCTTTTACCGCAAAAAGTAAAATAAAAAACATGAATAGCAGCATAGCATTCGAAGTGCCTATGCTTAAAGAGCAAAAAAAATCCCAAAGCTGCTATAAAAATGTACCACACAAACTAGCAAAATGCCGATACAAGAATATAACTAGTCGAACGACTTCAACAAGACCTGCAATATCACAAGACGCAAACCGTTTCTAGGGTCGACTTCTTTTCAGTGTAAATATTTGTCTACATATCTATTTACACTCGCCTGGGTATTAGGTATGTCTTATTACGTAGGTACACAAAATATGTATCTATGTTAAATTGTTTTTTTAGAATCCACAAGCTATGTTGTGGATTCCTATGTAAGATTAGTTGTATCTATGGTGACTTCAACACCAAAATTTAAAAAGTTATTATGGGGCGTTACTGACCCCTTGAAATCTCTAAAATGAAATTCAGCGCCAGGGTCACATCCGATGATCGACAACACAGAACAGATAATAGTACTTCGTCAGTTAAACCAGTTAGCAGCGGCATAATATACTGCATATATGTTTTATAATAAAATAAAACAACCAATTGCAGGTATTTTAGGCATGTCGTGAAAAAAGGTGAGGCAAATACGAAATAAACCAAAATACCATTTACCTTTCGAGTTCTCAATAAGGCAAATAATATCCGTGAATGACTCAAATCAATATTAACCATAAAAATATCATATCGCTTCTTATTGTAAAACGACCAGTCCTTCAATTTTTACCTCCTTTTCTTAAAAAAAAAAGCTTTTACTGTCCTCGTCTCAGGCCATTACCTCTTTATGTCCCTTTTAAGAATAAACCATAGGTGTTTTTTGTCGGTTATGTCGGAATCGAACCGACTAAGCCCACACGCCGTCTTGGGTCTTAAGATGGCAGGGAAATCGCCCCTACTGAATATTAGCATAACGAAATATTCAATCATATACATACGTATATGATTCAATATTTCAATACGTATGACAAGTTTTCCTTTAGATTTTAATCAGGAAAATGTTCCAAAACGTAGAAGAACTTCGAATGTCTTAAGACGTGTCCAGGTGGCTCAGTTGGATGCAGTTACCCCTTAACGGGACTGGTTGTAGGTTCAAAACAAATCATTTTTTTATCCTTTGGAATAGGGCAAGTTAATCGCCATATATACCGAGCGCATAGGCTTGTTTCCAAAAACTTCCATATAGAAAAACCCAATAATACTACCTGATCCGAAAATCAAACACAGGACTTCGGAACAGCACCCATAAGTTATGCCACGGGACCAACAAGTCATTTATTTGAAGAATCATCTATCTTTATTACAGTGCATGGGCAGTGCACAACGGCATACGGCGGGCAGGGGCAATGCAAGTCGCTTTCCAGCTGTGCACCGTTGGACGCAATAGTTAAGAAACCGGTCAGGACTTCGGAAGACATAGATCTATTAAGGAGGTCACATTGCGGATTTATCGGGAATTCCCCTGCCGTAAGTAGGAGGGTAGTGCTTTTACCCCATCGCCGAATTTTCAGGAGTTGTCTTACCGAGGCTATGCCCAACAAACTATGTCCGATCGTCAGTTGATTACAACATTGTTGAAACAGTCTCGACCGAAAAAAGTATGTACGACAATTTTAGTGCTATGCTGCTAAAGGCACTAGCGTTTTATTCATCGTTCTTAGATCCAAAACAAGTGCTAGCTTATGGTTATTTACGAACTTGGTAGTATTAAGGTGAAGCGCCAATTATGCTCTAGGTGTGCTGTCCTGAAAACCAACCAAGGCCTCCACCGCCGCAACCACCGCCACCAAACAATCAATGTACCACAGCTGACAACAAGATTGGGAGGTGCATTGGGCTTTACTCCTGCCCACATCTGTCTGACTTGCTGAAACCACCTGTTCCAGATAGCGCTATACAATATGTGACAAACTCAAGGTAAATATTATAATTTAAAGCAGTTGCTCGCGGTAGGTAACATCCAAGTTCAGAACCTTCATTTGATAAAAAAATAAGCCTATGTACCATTCCACACTTTATACTTTTATTTATTTTTGTGTCAAATTCCATTTAGATCCGGTTCATCCTAAATCTGCTGAAATGGATCTAGATAATTTAGTATAAACATTGCTTGCGCCCTGCTGTTTGTGCGAGATGTTGTATATTTTAAATTGTTTTCGGATATTCATCTCTGCAACATACATCATCACTATACTAGATAAAGCGTTATTTTATGAAATACTTAAGACTGAATAATTCATTACGTACTATTTAAAGGTTTATCATCAAAATTCATTCATTGTGTTGGATCTTTTTCGATGTTACATAGAAGCCTTCGTGTACTAACAGCAACCTGACGCACCAAAATCATGCTTGAGCTGAGTAATAAGATATGGATATTGCTGTCTCTAACATGATAACAATTGTTTTCTAAGTCATTAAATTAATGACTAAAATATTTAGAATTTTTACTGTGTTTATGCTACCAGTACTATGTTCTTAAGAATTTCTTCCCGCGGCGTTAAAATTTGCTCTCGCTATCATAAGAACATCATGTCAAACAGGAATAACCTGTCTGACATAATCTTCTTATTGGAGTCTACTGAACGAGGCTTTGCAAAAAGACAGTAATGTTTTATACATATAGGTGTAAAACAGGCAGGGTGCAGGTGATACCCGGGGTCTTGCAAACATCAATCAATTATGGTGTGTCGATTTGTTCAAGAAAGATAAAACAAAATGCATCAGGATGCTTCAAGTGTAGAGCACCATTTTGATTGACCACATATCATCCAATTAGAAGTCATAATAGTTTTATACCTATAAGATTGAACACAACAACTTTATAAAGAAGATACAAGGTCACAGTTAGTTCATATATATTTTTTATCTATGAACCGCTTTGAAGTTTGAAGCCGACATTCGCTGACTTGTTAATTAACATAGTTAAGGAAAATCGCTTTAATGTTATTCCAGCTACACGCGAATGATTGCTGGGCGTTAATAACTTATGTAGACAGCAGTATTTTAATTGATATTGTGTAACTTTATTTTGGGGTAGGTATGTGGGGCCACACCAACACCTTTGAGGCATAGCCAACCTCGCTTGCAACCCGGTACACCGGAACAGACGAAGCTCTTGCGCATGCTCTCCCCTCAGGTTTAGATGGCGCGACGGTTATTGCTTCCATAAAAACCGTAAAATTCCGGACAAACAAGCAGAGAAAGATAATGATGTTACTTTATTTTGCGAATTCATTTATCAACACTCGATTTTCTACTTGCTGAAGTAAATACTGCGTATCTTTGACTTTTGCTTTGATCAATGCGATTGTATCTAACTCTAAAATTACAAATTCTACAAATTGGTAATAATTTTTAAAAATTCAAATCGTCATACCAATGACCTATCCTGACTACCAGCAGTCCATGGCAAATTCAACAAACAAATAAAAAAAGACGTAACGTAATAAATTTGAAATTCAAATGATAAATCATACACTGGCTTTCTTTAAGCAAGAACGATGATGGTCATTAAAATTTCAATTTTATTGCAATGAGTATCTTATTCAACAAATAAATTGCTTTGCCGTGACTTCAGTCAGTCAGTACTGCCCCTTATACATGTAGGTATTATCCCATAATCTCTAAAAATAAGTACGTGGATACTTGGCTGTTTTCGAACATTCGATTTGTCATCACGCAATGACTTCCAGATCAGTGTATTCACTGCATAGACCAGTTTAAACACTCGCTGCCGATATATTGTTAGTTAAAGTATACAGGGTGTAATCGTTAAGTGTGTCCAGGCGATTATTTCGTAACTATTACAGATATCAAAAAACTTTAAACTGATATTGAAAGTACATTACCTAATGAGTAAAATGACATCAATAACTTTTTAAAAATCAAACGAGAGGTATCTTATATTTTGACATAAAACACTCCTATACATTTAGTATGAGATTAGTAGAAAGGTTTTAGGTACGTACATCAGAAGGTACTTCTCTATCAGGGTACTCTCTTCTGTGCCTACAGAACAAAAGAGTGGCCATTATAGCCTTATAATGGCCACTCTTTTGTTACAATCATATTTGAGGTAAATTTTTAGCATATCTCTCTTTTCTCTTTTGGAATATGCCATTTTGCAATCAATAAATGGAACAATCACGATTATTAAGGCAATTAAAAAAAAACAACGATAAATTGGCGGGAACAACAACCCGATTATATCGGGTTGTTGTTCCCGCCAATTTATCGTTGTTTTTTTTCTTTTTTTTTTTAAGTTTTGAATTTAGAACGAACACCAAAGAGTATCTTTTTTTTTGTAGTGTTGCTTTTCAGTTAGCTCAAATTACTTAATGCGATATTGAAACACGGGTTTATTATACGTAATCATAAAATATGATTAAGGTAAAATGGGTACTAGATCACTTAAAATAAGGAAACTAAAACCTTTCTACTAATCTCATACTAAATGTATGGGAGTGTTTAATGTCAAAATATTAGATACCTCTCGTTAGATTTTTAAAAAGTTATTGATGTCATTTTACTCATTAGGTAACATACTTTCGATATCAGTTTAAAGTTTTTTGATATCTGTAATAGTTACGGAATAATTGCCTGGACACACTTAACGATTACACCCTGAATACCTACCTACTGCATAAAAACCGCATCAAAATCCGTTCACAAATGTTTGCGTCTATCACGTAAATGTGCTCAGATCTCCAATAGATAATTACACAGCTAATTTTCAACTTCATAGCAGTAGATATAAAAAAGCATTTAGTAATCTTTGTTGCATGTATTTACAAGGTGCTAATAAATTTACACTACATAAATACCTATTTGTAAGCGTAGTAATAATGGTATTAATTTTTAATTTCCATTACATACATTCATTTCAAACAAAGTACCTATTCTGAAAAAAAAAACACGTTTCTTTTTAGATGTAATGGCCAAGATCAGTACAGTGTATGTTGCGGTCCAGCTCCATCGATGAACACGAAATGTCAACTGTCTGCGTTTCCACCTGATTCTTCTTCTAAATGCTGTGGCCGTGATATCAGTTTCGGTGATAAGATTATTGGTTAGTGTAACTGAATCTTATATCTAAAGTGCCTTAGTTTTTAAAACAGTTTACATACATGCCAGGTCACAGGCAGCTCCCAGCTCTGCCTGCAACGCCTGGCGTTAAAAAACTACATTTAGCTGCACCTATAAAGTAAATTATCTTATTTATCACTTATCAATACACATTTATCGACGGCCTTTCACATTTCATATTTACTACTTGAAACATCTGTAATCAAAGTGAGATTCACATCAGATAATTTATTTTGCGCAGACGGAAAAACAATGCGTACACTAAATGCAAAGTCATTGATTGTCTTGACCCTTATGATCGCCATACACGTTCAGATAATTTGATCAAACTGGAAGTTTCAAACAGTTTAAATTTAAAGTGAAATCAAATAATTTGAAGAAATATAAATCCGATTAAAAGTAACAACACTTGTCAAAAAACCAAGTCTCGCCTCAGTTATTTTTTCCTTAAAAGTTTTGTGGTGAGATCCATGTAATACCAGGTCGGTTATTAATTTATTCAGTTCCTACTTAAGGAACCTTCCGTCTTAAGTTGTTACGTAGGTAATTATCTAACCTAACAAAATCTTCAACTACTGGTTGGAATTGAATGAAGTTTGAAATATACCGTGTTTATATAATGCCTGATTAATTACTGAAAGTTTTGTCCACAACGAAGTCATAGGGGGACGAAAATGGCCTGAACTGTTTCAAGAAAAGGATGGCACGGCCGTGCCGCTTTTTTCATTGCTCGACTGAACTGTTTGATAATGCTTTTTCGATCAAATTATATGACCGTGTACGGCGGCCATCAAACGCGAGACCGTGGCTTTCAAATGGATAACATACTAGATAGGACTGGCGTAAAACTCGTGCGTAGTTGCCTACGATCCCCAATTTTGTGCGATAATAATATTTAATATGATACTATTCCAGGCGGCTCAGAGGCATTAATAGATGAATACCCGTGGTTGGTGCTCATAGAGTACACGGAGAATGGACAGCTGAAAACATCTTGCGGAGGCGCCCTTATAAGCGGTAGATATGTTTTGACTGCGGCCCATTGCTTCGAAAAGAAAAATAGGAAAGCGTAAGCAATATCCCATTTCTTTTATACCCATATGGTAGCAAATTAGTAGGTAAGTACTTTAAACAAACCAAAATAATAAAATAGCAGAAAACGTAGGTACTCCAAGTGCAAACTTTAGATGCATCCAGTATTCGCGCTAGCTATACGGGCCAGACGAAATGCCAATAAAAGCCCTTTGAGCCCGCGATTGGCTTGATACTAATGATTGGTTTGCTCTAAAAGTATGCTATCATATACTAAAATAGCTTTCCAAAACAACTGCTGGTTAAAGCGATTAATAAAGCACTATTGAACAAACAAGTTCGGCAGTTTTATCCTTTGTAAATATATCAAAATCTCGTGTCACGGAGTTTGTGGTCGAAAGCGGGTCGAGCAGAGTTTCACCGCATTCGATATGACAATTTATTTTAATAATACTTGGTATGAGAACACACCCCTTCATAGAAATAAATACAACTTAACAGTGATTTATTGGGGTAAAGTCATTCACATGAAATTAGACTTTTTAATTATGCTTTTTATTAACTGACTGTCAAGTTCAAAGGTATATTCATGTTTAAAGGTCTTTATTTTGAAAAAATGTATGGCGAAGGAACGTTAGCAGTAATAACACAATCAGTTGTGTCTTGCAGTGTAAGAATTCGCCTCGGAGAACATGACATAACTCACGAGGGACCCGACTGTGTAGGTAGAGACTGTAATATCGGCACGATAAGTATACCCATTGAGAAGATAATAATTCACGAAGATTACAAGCCCGCGCAGGATACAGCTAGGAAGAACGATATAGCTCTGATCAGAATGACCCGACTGGCGCCTTTCGGTGGTTTGTATAAAATATCTTATAATATGCTTATGCCTTACTAATAGCAATACTTTTTGGGATATTTACCATGAGAGTGTGGGCCACCCAGATATTTTAAGACACATATTTCATATTGAATGACACATAAATATTCTTTTATGATACTAAAAAAGAACTAATCACATATCACACATTTAGCTGATAAAGAAACAGTTATGAGCGTTAAAAATAATGCTTCTATATTTACTTTTTAAAAGCTGAAGTTTTTATTTCATATTTTTTGTAGCCATATTCCTCTTAATTACTACATGCTTAAAAATAAAAATAAAAATGTACTACTCAACTCAGCACTACAATCTGAGGGTGAACAATAAATCACCCTTATTTTTCCTACCATTAGGAGTAAGATTTTTTTTTTTTCATATTTATGTGGGACCATCTTTGGGGTATAAAAAAAGAAGATCTTTCCAATAAAAAAAGAAGTATAAAAATCAGACTACTCCGTAAAAAGTTATTCTGTTCCGTGGTGGTGATACATAAAAAAAAAATACGCGTCGACTTGAGAACCTCCTCCGTTTTAACGTCGGTTGAAAACGTACGGTCACTTTTAATAAACTACATAAAAATGTTTTAAACATTTCAGATTTTATACGCCCGATCTGTCTCCCAACAGTGGACATAACACAAAACGGCGTTTCCGATTACAATTTCACCGTAGCCGGCTGGGGTGCTGTCAGTACAAAAATTGGCAAGAGCCCCACAAAAATGTATGTTGACCTGCCATACGTCCCCCGAACGGTAAGATATCCTATACTATTATATTAATATCGATTTATCAATCAATTGGCGGACATAGACCTCTCCTAATGTGCTACCTGAACCTCTGCCTTGGGCATCCAGCCAGAGTGAGTCAGAGATAGAGAGAGAGATTCCAACCGCCTTTATCAGATCGTCAGTCCATCATGGTGGGGAGCGTCATTTAATAAAGAGGATTTGATTGAAATGTACAGTGATGGCAATTATGGAGAAGCTATTTTACCACGGGTGTCACTCCTGCCGCCGACCCTGTCTAATCTTATGCCCTACTTAAAGAATCAAAATATGGTAGTTGCTTGGCAAAACCACTGCAATGAGTTCATTCACAGCTTAATCGTGCGTGGGATGAAGTTCCTTTCTAACCACACTGTTCGCCTGCTTTAGAATAAACTCTTGAAGAATGTTAATTTGAAATTGCATCATTGTTATCTATGTATTTAAATATTTTTTCAGATATGTCAACCCCTCTACGGTCGCACAATTGCCTTAGGGGATGGTCAGTTCTGTGCTGGAGGTGTGATAGGCAAAGACTCCTGCAGAGGTGACTCCGGAGGCCCGCTCATGTTAGAACAGAATAGGCAAAACGACTTGGTTGGAATAGTCAGCTTTGGCCCTGCAGCATGTGGCAGAACTAAAGTTCCCGGAATATACACTAATGTGTACAAATATCTTAACTGGATCAGAAATAATATTTCTGTATAGTTTCTTCTAATTTAAAGACCTAGTAATAATGTTGTAATATATTTTAGAATATTTTTAAATTAAGTTCAAGCAATAATAAGACCTTATATGTGGTATTTTTCAATATCATGAACCGATTGACCTTAATAGGAAAATAGATATAAAAGTTAAGCTTCCACCTTTCACCATCGTACGCATCGCATTAAATGGATGAACAACTCACAATGCGTTCACCTGATCGGCTGCATCCGCATTTGCCGCTGCAACTTCTAGCAATCGGACTGCCGGTGCAATTTCATTCGGAGTTGCTTAGAATCGTAATTACGAAATTGTCAGTATTGGAGCGAGAGCGCGGGCCGCGTCCACCTGACCGAAATTCTGAATGACATCATGGACACGCATCGCAAAAGTTGCCCCAGAGTAACAGCGTCGGCATTTTGGATGAGCAGATTCGAGCGCTCCGTACAATACGGATTGCTATGGACGATATGGACGCTCAGCATAGGAGCAAAACCAGCTGTGCAGAACTTTCTTAGTAAAACAATATTTTAAACACCGTTTTTGGTTTCTTTTTTTGCCCCTTCGCCGACCTCTTGCACTTGAGCGTGCACTATACTGAGGTAAAAGTACTTGTCTACATTTCTCGGCTCGCTCACTCAGAGTTATTCGCAGAAAAGGACCATCCACGTTCATTGTTAAAATTAAATACTACAGTAAGTACAGTGTTCTGTATACTTAGATAATTTTTATTTAAGGTACCTACATTATATCCTGTGAATGTGCTATGAGTTCTAAGGCTCGTATTCTAGAATAGTAGGTACTCAGTTCTCAATCTCGATTTATCTGAGGACCGATTCATAGACCTTTTTAAATTCTTAAATTCTAATGAAAGGCAATTGACAAAGGTTTTATTTCATTTAATTAACAATATAAGACGTTAAAATAGTCAAATTGTCTATCTGTCTATACAATCTGTCCTCAGATAAATCGCGACCTAAGATTGTTCTAGAATAGGGCCCTAGGTCTGGCAAATAAGTAGGCCAGTGTAGGAAATTGATGATAGCTATGAGTGTTTGTGACGATTCGGCTGGGACGAATACGTCGGGAGACGTATGCGCATTAAAATGCACAGGCTGAAATTAGCTGAATCAATATCCAATGACATAATTGGGTCTGTAAGCCATACAATCGCAGTGGCACAATCGTTTGTAGAATAGCGTATGGGATTTGACGTATTTGACATGCGTTAACGACTGTCATATACGTCAAATCCCATATATTCGTCATTCTATTCCACCAAACGCCGGCTAGCGAATTGCCACTTGTCTAGAGGGGTAGAACAGAATATTTAATTTTTAATTAATATTTAATGGAAATGTCACGCATTGTGTCGTTTGTGACAGTCGTAAAAACGTATATTAATACCTGACTAGTCTATTCAATTCTATTCTACCAACAAAATGCCATATGGCCAGGCGGTTGAAGTCTGTCATGAAATAATGGTGCAAAGGTGACCACAGGAACTCCGTTGAGTTTGGCCTAGAACCAAACGTGTTAGACAAATAGTCTAACCTCAATATCCAAGTATAGTATGTATAGTATGATGATGTATATAAGGTAATGACCATTCAGAAGGTAAGCTTCAAAAAACGCGCGCTCGAGTAAAACACACACACACAAATATAACTTCTGGAGACGATATCGTTCCAGGCCTACTAGCACCACAATTTAACCCCTCGAATTTGGCCTAGTACTAAACGTTTGGAGAAGTAGACTGACCCCAGTATCCAAGGAACACATAAGGTAATGACGTCACAGAAGATTAAGCTCCATAAAACGGTTCTAGCCACGCACACACAAATCTATCTCATGGGGGCTTGAAAGGCGCTGGAACAGTTCGTGGTCTACTGGCACCAAGGTTAAATTAGGCGAATAAAAACTAAAAATCAAGGATTCTTTTTACAGCATTTCTTGGAACTAAAGTATCAGCACGGTTGCCTCCAGCCACCTGAGCCGTACCGTCTTGTTTCCAGCAGCCGCTGCCGAAGACGCGGCGGAAAAAGTCGCGGCAAATATGCGGCCTTAGCTGAACGGTACATTTTCGCACCCTTTGCGGGGTCGAGACGATGGGTAGTTGGGGCGCTGATGCCAAAAACTTAGTGAGCTAATTGGGACGAAGGTTGAGGGACAAAACCGGCGGTGACTCGCTCCACCTCGAACCTGGGGCAAAGGTTGGCCGTTGCTATCCAGCGGGGTAATACCGCTAGCGTCATGGGCACCTTTGCCCCTGGTACGGTGAGGGGCGGGTTAATAGATTAATTTACATTTAGCTTTAAGATGACATTTAATATGTAATTTTGACTAAAGTATTCAACCAGTTTCTAATTTTTACAATTCTATTTATTTCCTGCATATCAATCGAAATATCTATAAATTAAAAATGAATAGCTGTGTTACTAAGCGCAAATCTCTAGAACAGCTGAACCGATTTCGCTAATTCTTTTCCTTGCAGTACGAGGATGGTTCTTACGCTGATAACAAATCAAAAATTGCCTGAAAGTCTAAAAACAAAACTTTTCTATACTCCCATACAAACGATCCGTAATAATACTTAAAGTCAATTGAACTTTAATACCAAATAATAAAGTTCAAGTGTTAGTGGAGAGGTTCCGGGAAGGTAAAACAATTGAGTGACGCTTTAATGGCTTAGGAGTGCTACGGGGTGGATGAAGTATGCCACGGCGAAACCGAGGTGGGTCAGTTAGTTATGTAATAAAATCATAAATTGTCTTAATTATACGTAGTAAATAGGATATGAACTATCGATTTGGTTAATTATGAAAAGATTTCAACCCTGAGTTTTTGGAAAGATGGATGTATGTCATCGTCATTATATAATAATAATAATAAATTGTTTTTATTCAAGTGACCATTATTGACTCAAAATGTTAGTAAGACTTAAAAACTATGTTAGTACACTGAATCACCGGCGGCGCATCCCATGGGAGATAGCTCCGCAGTGACTCATATATATGTGCAATCTAGCCTACTTGCTATCATTCTTAGGATGCTGTTAGTGCTGGCTCGCACTCTTTGCACCAGGGATGCGCACCTCTTTCTTATTGTGGCATAGAAACAGTCCACACGAGCATCGGCGAACATCCCCGAAGCACTACAGAAGCGCGGCAACCCCATCAGCACCCTAAACGCATTATTGTATTGAACTCTAAGGGCGTTGTACGAGCTTAGAGTATATCTAGCCCACAGGCTGCACGTGTAAAACATCATAATGATTATCTAAAAGTAGTCTGGAATAGCACATTGATAAATTTCATCCCGGGAATATATCCCCATAGGTCACAAAGACGGATCAGAACTACACGCGGGCGGCAAGGACAAAGGATAGAAATTTATATTGGCCAGCCAATTTACATAATGCTATTAACATTCGCAGGTGGGCCATTCCGTGGAGAAACATTTAAGACATTTTGTATGTCATTTCTGGTCATCTCACCAGTCAAAAAACCCCTCTTTACGTATATATATTGTAAGATCACGCCACAATGCCACTGGCTGTTGACCAGAAAGGACATACTTAGTGTAAGTTAGTGTTAAGTGAATTACACTGTGATATCTCAACAAAATGAACAACTTAATATTATATATTGTCTTTACGGTTGGCTGTTTGGTTAAAGCACGTAAGTTTTTCTTTTTTATATTCTTTTACTGTTATTGTACTAATTAGTATACAAGAATGTACAAAGGTCAAATTAGCCTGCGCATGCAAGGAAGGTCTAACCAATATTTAAGAAAGGGAACAATTTAAACAAGAAGTTGACCGTAATCTTACCATGACGATTTATAGACGTGTTCCGTGTCAGAGCAATTCAATGTATGTCCTTAGGGATAGAGATAGAGCTATACATACGCCCAAAATAGCTCAATCCTTCTTCCTCTTACAGTGGTCAAAAACAGGATCGCCAAGCACGCATTAGTAGCGATGTTGGCCTTATACCGAAACAATATAAACTAGATCAATGAGTTAACATGAAACTTATAGGTATATCGCACTTTTTACCCGACTTGCCAAGAAAGAGTTATGTTTATCGCGCGTATCTTGTATATTTTTCTTTTGTCATCTGTATGGCAGCAACAAAAAGTTAGTGGTTTGGTTGTAGTCTCGCGATTCTTTTCGTACAGCCTGTTTAGTAGTGGGTATAGATACCATATGGATGTCATTGGTATTGCCTACGTCGTAATCATAATTAACAACTGTTAATTAACGTTAGCTTTTTATTTGCACGTCAATTGTTGCAGCTTGTTAGATTATTATGCCATTTTGTGCAATTCAATCATGTCGATTACTTATTTTGTTTGTCCTATTTGCCGCTAGTTTAATTGCGTCATGAGTTCATCTGGTGTACCAACAGGGCATGTAGGGCAAGCAGCACAATTGTACCTACTACTAACATGTACTGAATGCAGTGCTACTTCACAGACAACATTCAACTCCATATTCGATTAGCCTATTGCCCAATGTGTATCACTGCTCCCAATCCTCCAGTCTATTCTACGCACCTATTTCAAGTCGTGAAATCATCTGGCTAGGACGCGTCTCACCTTCCAAGTTCCTTCTTGCGGCCTCCACTCGAGGACTCATTTGCTCTAACCGTCATCGCATTGGTCCTTCGACAGATGTGGTCAGCCCACTATCACTTTAGCTTGCTTATTTTCTGAGCTATGACGGTAACTCTAGCTCTTTGTCGGATGATCTCGTTACGAATTCTATCTTTCAAAGAAACTTCAAGCATAGCTTGCTCCACAGCTCATAGCTGGCTCCTTTAGGTCATGGACTAACCCCACCGTGAGCATACACGTTTCGTCAGCGTAGGTTACAACAGATAGGAAGCACTGGTCAAAGACCTTAGTTTTCAGCCATTGCGGCAGGTGGGAGGAGAAGACCTGACGTAATTTACCAAACCATTCAACTCTACACTATGAGTTAATAAATATTATGATCATTGGTCATAACATAAGGTAAAAATGCAATCCCCTATGATTGAATATTACTTTGGAAAATCCATACTTTTATTTATCATACTTATCTCGTAACAAAGAGAATAAGGAAAGATTCTTTGGTCCGGGTCAATGCACTAGTCAGTTTATTAAGTTGCATTAAAAGATGAAATTATAGTTTGTAAAGTCACCTTGTTTATCACAAGCCGTTGCACGCGGCTCCACCCGTCTGGAATAGTAATCCCCAGAAACCTTCAAAGATTACATTTCGTAAGTGTGTTAAATTTCATTACATTTGTTCCAATAGCTGTGTTCTGGCCTGATTGAGTAACAATTTTTTCTTGCTGTTCATCATTGCACTGCACGGTTATCAGCGTAGTTTGGATTCAGTAGGTGGCGCTGCAATGCGGGTCCTAGGATTTCCCCGTGCGAGGCCGCTACCATGTAAATTATTCGCAACAGGAGGAAAATAATCACTTTAACAAATTGTATGTTATCTTAAAATATATATGATGTCATATTTAAAAAAGAATTATAAAACTGGTTCATAATTAAACTTGATTCAAGATCATATCATAATCGCGATCTCAAGATGCGCAAGTCAGGATTTAGAATAAAAATATACTCAAGGCTATGACGTAATATTTTCAATGATTAATATACTGTAATGTACCCGCAACCAGCGAACATATCAAAACAATATTGAAAGTAAAAGAAAAGAAAAGTATATGTCTGAATCATAGCAAATGGAAACATGTGATCTCTGCCTATTCCAATAGTATAGAGAGACTGAATGCATGGTATCACAGAGTATTTTTCCACGAGCGGGGAATCCCGGGAAATTCCGTTTTACGTCCTCTATAATCATGCTGGTTGACTGCTTGTGATTGAAGGTTGATATGTACTAAAGATTCACATTAACGTAACTGTTGGCAAATAATAAGATTTGGTATTTGATATATCAGAATACATTTATGGACAGCAGTTTATGCCTAAGTAATCTTTGATAATAAAAAAAATTTGAGGAACTGAAACCTTTAAAACATTGTTGTCTAAAATACAATTAAGAAATCTATATTCACGTCGTATATCATTATAACCTATGTCCGGCAGCGGTCTGTGATACTCTAATTGATTGATTGATATTATAACCTCCTCCTGAAGTCGATTATTATTAAGAAAAAAATGAAGTAATTCTAAGAGGAGGACAGCAAAACATAATTCATTCATCCATATACTGTATACATATACAAGTATGTAGCCATCTATTCTACATGTACGCACTACCCTAATTTACATAAGTACACATCTTTTTTTTTAAATAATAAAGACAATTTAAAAAGTAATATAAAAATGGATAGACTTTTTGTTGTGCATCCAGTCTGACCGTCAGTCAGTCATTATAATAAAAATAAAAAACATATTTTGATATTAAATTAAATATTATATAAAGATAAATACCTACTAAAAAAAAATATAATATAATTTAGCCGCGTGGTTCCCGGCAGAGTAGAAATTGGGCCCCCCCATCTCTTCCCAAGTGGCATCGTACAAGGCGACTAAGGGATAGGGCGAATTAACTTTAACATCAGACAGATATGTACAGCCCAGACTCAGCTTCAGATGCATGGCTCGAGTCAACAATAGTGCCCGGAATACGGCAATAGGCACACCTCCTATTACGTGGGACCGAATACAGATTGTGCAGATTGTGCAATGTGGGTGTTAATTCACCTCTGCCTAACCCTCCAGGGATAAAGGCGTGATTATATGTATGTGTGTATGTATCTTTATTCCAGTGCATGGGCAGTGTACCACGGCATACGGCGGGCAGGGGCGATGCAAGTCGCTTTACAGCTGCGAACCGTTAGCCGCGATAGCTGAAAGGAGGACTCCGGAAGACATAAATATACTTAGGAAATCACATTGCGGATTTGAGGGAAATACACCCAATGTAAGTTTAAGAAGAAGTGCTATAATAGGCATCACATTCTGTGTTTAGAACAGAGCCTCGTCTGAAGATAAACTAAAGGTGATTTCTCAGGAAGGTCACGTTTACAAATGATAATTATTATTTTACAATGGTAGATTTTAGCGTTACTTGCTGCGAACTGCTGGAGGTGTAAAATACGCTCCGCTTATAGGACCAGTCATTGTAGGAAAAAAAAGTATATAAACTACTAGTAATTTTTAGTACTAGTAATTTTTTCGCCACCAACAATGACGTTACTTTTGCTGAAAATGCTCACCGTACCTAAATGCCAACATGAGATAGAGTTTTCAGCAAATTCTTCCTGTTACTGCGCGTCAGCAGACCCTCGTATTATCAATATAAAGTGCCCACACGCTAACAGTGATTTTTTACCCTATAGGTGTGTTGTCCCACTTCAAACATCCCATGTACTACGCCTGACCAAAAGCCTGGGCAGTGTATTGATATCTACGAATGCCCACATCTTGCTAAACTGTTGCAACCACCTGTTTCAAAGGAAAACATACAATATGTTTCAAGCCTCAGGTAATTTTTTTCACGTCTACACATCTTTACTTTTAAAACTTACGTTACAGGGGAAAAATCTAATGTCGTCTGCTAACCACATTTACAGTATAATATACTACTATAGAGAATTTCCAACAAACCTTTGCCAGGTGCAAGCAATCAGTATGTCTCATGTCTCATGTCGCACCGTCTGACGAAAATTAAACTGTTTTGGGACCGGAAATACTCGTAAATTGGATGATTTAGAAATATAATAACTAAACTTAAGTGGTATAAAACAAAACAACAAGTAACTAAGCTATATACAAAACGCATGCGTCAGGACTAATGAATATCAACAATCACATAAGTGAATATTCCATACAGTATACAGTAAGTATTCCACACAGGTCTTCACAAGAAAACCTGTATGAAATACCAAGGATGCAAGTCATGACGACCGCTCCACTCAGCAGTCATAATAGTTTTATATCTATAAGATTGAACAAAACAACTGTACAAAGTAGACACAAGGTCAAAGGCGGTTGTTATATCCATTATATCTATAATATCATTGTAAGCTGTAAACATGGGCAGACATTCGCTGTCTTGTTCCATTGCATAAATTGAGGAAAATCGCTTTTAATATTACAATTGTACATAAATTCACGTTACGCAGATTAATAACAACATATAAATATTAATTAGTTTTTGTACAAAGATACATTTTAATTAAAAGCTTCGCTTACATTACTTTGTATTCTTCGAGTTGGTAATTATAAACAAAATGGACGACTGGCTAGAGGGACACGGAATCCTGTCGCATCGTACGACGCAGGTGATCACTATAAAGGGGTGGTTCGGGGACCTTTATTGGGATGTGAGCGAGGACTCAGAGCTGCGGGCTAGCAGTATGCCCAGCGTAGGAGGTGCCGATGCAGACCCTTGTGGCAGCTCTCGGCGCCATGATTGCAGCGATGGTGCGGTACCCAGAAGAGACTAAGGATACCGCCAGGCCCGCGAAAGGCGTGCGGCGCAGCAGAAGCGACTCAGATGTTAGACGTCACTGAACGACCTCCGCCCGTCCTTTTCAGGGGCATGATGCTAAAAAAGCTCTTTTAGCAACTCAAATGTTTTTATATAAATGTGTGTATAAGCGCAGTATTACTATCTATAAGAAATAATAAGACTGGTATAAGTATGCTGTAATAAAATAGTCTTTAAAGACCATATTATCACAGCATACCTTATTTAAGCTACTGCGCTACATTTAAAGCAAACAAAACATTCTAGAATTAATCAAGTTCGTGATTTTAGATGCGATGGTCTAGTGAAAACAAGTGTATGTTGTGGTCCAGCGCCAGGGACTCCAACGTCTCCAACAACTCCAATTGGTTCGGGTAATACGAACGCTAAATGCAAGTCTTCAGTGTCTGCGTTTCCACCTGATCCAGACTCTAAATGCTGTGGCCGTGATGTCAGTTTTGGTGATAAAATAGTTGGTTAGTATGTACCTACGTATTTGCCACTATCGCATATTTATTAAATTTTCTCAACATTCTTCACGGCCGGTGAGGCCACATCATGTTACACACAGTCCGTGCTCCTTTGAAAATCTTTCTCTTTCCAATTTGCATATTTGTTTTTATTAACATACAGTACCACCTACGATATACAATTTAGTATTGTATAATTTCAGGTGGTTCAGAGGCAGAGATAGACCAATTCCCGTGGTCTGTTCTCATAGAGTACGCATCATATTATGATGGAACAACTAAGCTATACTGTGGCGGCAGCCTAATTAGTGGCAGATATGTTCTGACTGCAGCCCATTGCCTAGTTGGAAAAATATTAGAAAGAGGCAGACCGTAAGTAATAATATTAATTTTTATACTATTAAGGAAGTCAACAAAAGTATGACAAAAAGTTTTAAGGGAAGAGTCGGAATGCGTACCCTGAAGTCCAAAGTACAAGCTTCAGATGCAACCGGGAATAACAATCGAATGAAGATAAGCATATCAGAAGAACGTGTAGCTCAGCTTTCGCAGAAATGATCGCCAACTAACCGCCAACACGGAGAGGAAGGCCTGCGACAAAGCTAAGTCCGTTCTTTATATGTCGACGGCATTTCGCGTCATATTTCATTTGCATTCGCAGGGGCACTCCTGAGTTCCTCCGTTGTACACGTGTTTGGGCAAGTAGCATAAGTCAGTAAGTAGATCATAGTCTGCGGTGAAGCTCCGCATTAACACCGTGGGTCCGGAGGGTCACATCTGAGAA
Organism: Eilema caniola; assembly: GCA_949126895.1. NCBI lineage: Eukaryota > Metazoa > Arthropoda > Insecta > Lepidoptera > Erebidae > Eilema > Eilema caniola. Next base: position 3,272,556 of record OX421460.1, on the reverse strand, counting down.
ACCTCGCCTAATCCGGTTTATATTGAATCGGCTGACCTTTGTTCGTAGTCTATTTCAGGACTTCTAGGTGATCCAGGCACAAAGTGGGACAACAGGGATGATGAAAATCAGTAGGTGTGCCGCTTACAGGGGAGGCCATTTGTCAGTGTATTTCATCTAAAAGCTTCTTGGCAGTGGTGGCCGCCCATTATTTACACTGTTTACATAGGTTGTTGTTAATGTGTGTCTTGATATGTCTTGCAGGTTAAGAGTCCGTCTTGGGGAACACGACACAAGGACTGAAGGACCAGACTGTATCAAGGGAGACTGTTCAGCAGGAGCAATGAGTATACCGATCGAGAAGTCAATAGTACATCCAGAGTACAACTACATGAGTATCTCTAGATGGAACGATATAGCTTTGATCAGGTTGAGCACCATGGCACCTTACACTGGTATGTATTATTCACTATCATGGATCACTATCCCAGTTGCGTCCAAGGTCGCACTTTGAACTCCGAGGCTCGCTTATTCTTTTTGATTGGAAGGTATGTCAACTTTTACTGGAACAACTTCAGCGGAATGAAACTTACAACTTTGGACCCCGAAAAGAAAGCCTGCGCTACATTCAACTAACGAAGCCCTTCGTTAGTTGAATGTATTATTGTACAATTCAGGGGTCACAATTACAACACACTTGCGCACAAACGCACAAACAATGCTGCTACTAAATGGACGGACTGCTGCCCGATTACTCTTCTCGAAGTTTCTTTCTTTCTTGTAGCAACATGAACGATTTTGGGTACAGTTTCGTGGGTAAGAAACGGAAGACCTCAATTGTATCGATGATATAACAATATCATTACAATATAAAATAAGTATCTAACTTTCTCACTTTTTTTTTCAGAATTCATTCGCCCCATCTGCCTTCCAACAGCAGATGTAGCGCTATCTAGGAATGCTGATTTAAATTTCACCGTGGCCGGTTGGGGTGCTATCAGTAACTCAACGTATTCCAGCCCCGTCAAGATGTATGTAGACCTGCCGTACGTCACTCAAAACGTAAGTAAATGGTTTTTGAACTATCTTAAGCTAAATAAGTGCGAGTCGCACTCGTGCCTGTCCCTTAATCCGTTTAAGGGGCAGGCTTAACATTAGAATGAGAGTAGTATATTTGACTACATATCGATATTTATTTTATCTACTTTTGTTTCCAGCAATGTCAAAACATCTATGCAAGCCGTAAAGTAACCTTGGGAAAGGGTCAACTATGCGCTGGAGGTGTGGAAGGCAAAGACTCTTGCAGAGGAGATTCAGGCAATGCTCTCATGTTAGAAACCAACAGGCGTACGGACGCTGTTGGTATCGTTAGTTTCGGTCTAGAAGAATGTGGTTTGAATGACGTCGGAGCGATCTATACTAACGTGTATCAATATCTGGATTGGATAAGAAGCAATATTTCTCCGTAGTTTCTTATTCATTGCTAGGTAATTTTGTAAATGGTGAGTACTGACAGGCTTTGCGTGTACTGTATATACTTCTAAACGGGCATTCGTACAGTCAGTACAAGGAAACCAAATAAGAAACGAGCTGTTTTCCCGTAATGACTATACGAATGCTATATAAGTCTGTGTCCACCTTTATAATACTTTTTAATGAATACAATACATTTGCAAGCAATAAAAATTATCTGAATCTCCGCTAGTAAAGTGGTTATTTCTATAGTTACCTACTATGTATTACCTATTAGTGTGTTATTTGTATAAATACTTGATAATGTTTAAGGAAGCTATGTTTTTTTTTGAAGTGAAAACTTCTTTAGCGGCGTTGGATGGGTATAAAATGTTAAGGAAGCGTCAGGATTAGTTGACCTTTGAACCGTAACCGACGACTGACGTCATACACGATTAGGTACAGACTATGTATTTTGCAAATTACATTAGATATCGTCGTAGCTTAAACGGTAAGCACTTCGACTGGAAGTCCTTAAAGTTTCAGATAGTATCGGGTTCAAATCACCTGGCTTTCAGGAATTTTTTGTGATTGTTTTTTCTTATATATTACTTTTGGTGTATATTTATTACTTTTGGTGATTATTTTTTCTTTTTGTAATTTATTACTTTTTATGATTATTTTTTCTTCCTGTAATTTATTATTTTATGTGATTATTTTTTCTTTTCATAATTTATTAATTTCTTCTGACAGAAAATTAGCAGAAAATAAGTGATAGGTTCTATGATTAGCGCTATATTATATGTATGGTATGGTATATTCTTTTTTATCTTTTTCTATGTATATAACGAAGAAAGAACAAAAGAAAATGTTTTCACTTCTGCCGGCACTCCCAGAGTGCAACCCGTCTTTTTTTTTACGTGCGGGAAATCCCCACGGATACCCCCCCCCCCTTCGGAGCCGAAGGGGGAGGTTATGTCGGACTCGAACCGACTAAACCGCACGCCGTCTGTGGGTCGATGTGCTAGGCCGAAGGTGAGGTTGTCTCGTCACATATCCCTCGCACCCCGGCTGACCCAGGGCCATTCCTCTCGGTCTGGCCCTCCTCAGGAGAGGAAGCTATGTCTAAAATTATCAATAGTACGGAAAAATATCACCACCTAAGCGTTTATATTTCTTCACGAACTATTATAACACAATCCAAACTTCTAAACTTCTCTTCTCAGTACAATTAGCATTAGATCGATCTTAACGAACAAACTATTCAACATGATCCCCCTTCCTGTTGACTAATTTTGTTCTGATATTTGGTAAGTACCACACCTTTAGGTCGAACAATCGTACAATTTAATTAAATAAAACAATTTGATTTGCTCTTAATCTTCTTCATCCTAGCGTTAATCCCAGTAGCATTCGAAGCTTTTCAACTTGGAGTCTGGGGTCCGCTTTTTACCAATCTAACTGCGGATTTGGCTAAACTTCGATATTTTCCGTGAAGCGACTGCCACCTGACCTCCATAACCCAAAGGTGATATCGAAGCATTGCAGCTAGACCAGTTGTTGGATTTTTTGAGGGCTCCAACTATCCGTAACGAACTGCCATTGATGTTTGTATGACAACCGGGACCGACGGCTTAACGTGCTCTCCGAGGCACGACCAGACCAATGCAAATACCTACCCATATTCATGCATACAAATATTTGCACTGAGGGGGGACCGAACCCGCGCTTACGGCGTAGCTGCCGCGTTCACTACCGCCACGCCACGGAGGCTGTCCTGTCAATTTGATTTGCTCTGAATACCTTGGTTTAAAGATAATTTTGAGGCATTGTAGTCAAGATCGTTCTGTCGCTGACTGTACCACCAACATAACTATATAGTACACTAACCTCTGGCATTAGTTGCCGCATCTGCAATCTTCTGGAATGCGTCCAGAAAGGCAGCTATCGCAACTAGCGCTGATCTGTGAAAATAAAACAAACACTGTAAGAAAATCTGTGAGCCTACCATAAAGTTGTGGACTGAAGTTTCGGGCCATTGATAGGTACCATAAAACGATTCATCCAGCAATTCAGCCAAAGACATTAGGGACCACGTCAATACAATGTCTTTCATTTGTGTTTCGTGCGATGCGTGATTTCGTGTGTATGTTTAATGGTAACCAACCAGATTCTTTCCAGTAGATTATTGTAAGCACTTTGTCCTCCCTTCTCTCCGTCCTCTCTTTTTTACACTTTTCTAATAATAATAAGTTTTCTTGTTTGATACACTAAGGCACTAAACAAGTATCATAGTATTGGTGTTCAAGCATTATAGTACTAGGTATTAGTAATGGAATAAAAATTTGTACTAATATATAAATTTGTTTCCGAACACTAACTCGTGCCAGCTTTTGAAGAATATCTCGTGTTTAGTCGGTTCGATACGTCGTCAGTATGTAGGCCGTATTAGAGTAGATGAAGCCTCATCAAAAGATCTGAGAGGGTTAAACCAACTTCACCTGCAAGCGGGTACAACTGCTGAATGTTGGACGAGGCTGTGACGCAGGCTTTATTCTCGGGGTTGCGAGATCCACCAAAACAAAAGGAATGGGGACGGGTGGTCGTGATTGGCGCTCGATTGTAAAAGACTGGCCACCTCTAAACCATGTAGTTGCGATGCTTTAGTCCACCTGAACCTGGTCTGACTTTATTTATGTAACGTCACAGATAACCTTCAAATGCTCACCACAACAATGCAGTTAACACGGATGAAGATCCATCGCAGTTAATTTGCAAGGCAATAGCCGTACCAATTGGTCCTAAATGATTGTAACTAGCCGTGGTCCGGTTGCGAAGAATGGTTACGTGATACTTGAATCGTAAAGGAATGGATGGGTTCCTGTTTCTCTTCGTCACGTCATAACTTGAGACTGCATGATTACACTGATTGCATACATCTTGTAGAAGATTCTAACGGCAGGAACATTAAGAAACATTGCGTCGACTTTTATTGTGTGACGGGCAAACACAATTAGTAGATAATTAGTAGATATTAAAACTGAAAGAAGCGTATTCGATTATGGTGTTTTATATACCTACATATAATTTCTACTCTTTCTCTTGGAGAGAAATAGCGCAGAGAAGATCACTTTGCCCCTGTACTTCTATCCTAAGTTCGTCCTTAACATTTCGGTAGACTAAATATCAAAACAGACCACGGTCGGAGAAAGCTTCTTTTGAGGCTAGTGTCTGTCGTAATATTGGATGGCATGTTCATACATACCATCACATACTTTAGAGGTGACGACAGAATCACGTACAGATGAAGCAACAATAGGCACGTACTGACATCCTACTCATTGGGCCATCCATGCACCGGATAAATAAACACAGAAACAGATGGAAATATTCCAAGACACCTTTTTAACTATAGGTATGTCGTCAATGAACCGATTTCAAAAATTCTATAGGTTTAGTAAAGCTCACAGGTGATCCTATATCAGTTTTATGGGAACTGGACCTTGGACTCCGAAGACACACCAGAGAACTCCTCAAAATTAAATAGGAAATGGAAAATGATTGCTTTTTAGTTAGTTTTACGCTGTGGTTTTTTTAAACATATTTTTTAAATACATGGTTAATAACAATTTAGTAACAATGTCAATGGTTATCATTTGACCATTATCTCACCAGTTAGTAAGTAAAGATGTGGTCGACGGCGGACCACTCTAGTCTAGAAGTAACCTATCCAATCTAACCCACGTTATAAAGGGCATTCCACTCCTTGGCAGCACCTACGCATGATGAACGTAGCGCCGAACTTACTCTTTAACATATCGGAAGAGAGATATTTTCAACATATAATTATTCTTTCTAAATAAGAGAAGATACTTACTTCAATGCGGAGTGAAGTTTCGTCGCCTTTGAGATGAACTCCTCCCACATTGGTGCGCTGTTCTGTAACAAAACAAACAGTATTGTTAGATATACATATTATAGCAAATTATAATACACATGACACATACAAATGTATTCAAGTGATCTCAAAAGGAGGAGGAGTAAGGACAGTGTGATCATCATCAACTCGTGGTCCACTGGTCATACTCCTCTTCTCCTAACGATTACTTTCTTTCTAAGCGTCTGCCGTCTATACCCGGCACTGGAGCCTCGTCTGTCAATTAGCAGTTAAGTTTGTCTTACGCCCAGAAGATCGTGGTATATTGTGTCCCCTAAGAATGAAACTTCGTTTTCAATGCTATTATATCTGCAGAGCGCATCGCTACTTAATGCTATTACATTCTCAACAGGCGTATACGTTATTACGAGACGCCTGCAAGAATCAAGTTAGCACTTTGTTGTCATATCTTATTGCTAATTGCAAGATGTATTCCAAGAATATTGTTGTAATATTGTAAAGGTTGAAGCTTTATCGTCAGAAATATGAAGTCGACAATCAAGTGGCAGTGGCAGTAGGTAAAGGCGAATAAGGTATTGACAGATCTTTCTACATAATCCCGCAGAAAGAAATCCACGAGGTAAAGTCCTAAATCTTTCGTTCGAGTTTAGTGCGGAATTGAAGTCGGATTGACATGTCATGGTAGCTTCCCAGCTCTTCCCTTGTTGTCTTTGCTAACTCTCAGAAACGTCACCTATTTCAATAGGTTGGATACCTTGTATGTCAACACATCCCACATAAAGGAAAACGTTTTAACATGAGCTACACAATCCAGCCAAGACTTCAGTCAAAGCAAATCTCTAAACCAACAAACACATAACTTATGTCCCTAGCAAACAGACGAACGAAACCAGATTTTAATGATACAAAAATAAGACAGACATTTCAATAACCACTGCTCTTACTTGCAGGACAGTATCAATGAATTCTCAACTACAGGGTATAATGGTTTAAGGTTGAAATTCAATTGTGTGTGAAATTTTAAGATACTCGAAATACGGACGGGAGCAATTTGTCCGTTAGATGATACAGGTGAACGGATAGGTGTAATTGTTACAATACATGAAGAATGGACTCGTTTAGACGAATTCAATGCTTTGAAGAATAAGCTGTCTTGGATTGTGAAATAATAGATTGGTCAAGTAAGTATGGAGAGTTATTTTACACCAATTATGTCGTAATACAATCTCATACAAGCCACAGAGATTTTTAGTTCAGTCGATAGATATATTTTACTGACAAAGTCTGTGGATACAAAGGTCCATGCTGCCATGCTCATGCTGCAGAACCTCATTCGACAATCAGCAGGTGTATTAGGCTTCGGCACGAATATATTAATAGAATCCCATATATTCATATCTGTCCAATTTATATTTCATACTATAAAAACCCTCTATAAAAAAACCTTTTTGACATTTTGCAAGATGTTTTCAATTCAGTGTTTCTATGACAAACAAATAGCAAAAAAATGTCATGGAATAACAAGGCGACTAGACATTTGGTCATCTTTATTAGCAACCATTGCTAAAATTACAGCTGACGCAATCGCCAATGAATCTGTTCGCTAACCATATTGTTTGCGCAAGAGTAAGAGGTAAACATTTCAATCCGTGGCGCATAGAACACAATTAAACAACTTTATTAAGCGTTCCAGTCATAACTGGATCAACACCAGCACACGTGCTCCTTTCTACTACAATCTCAGGTCCTTTAAGCGAGGCATGATTAGCCAATATTGCGTTATTGGTATCTAGTATGATCATGACACTTTCTTTTTGGATCACAAGCAGGTGAGAACATAAAAAGCCAAGGCCAAGTAGGTCCCCATCCTGGAGAATGGTTCCCTGAATTCTAAGTTGGTCCCCTGAATTCTATGTTTCCGGTAAATATGAAACACAAATATCTACCTAATTATGATTTCGTTTGGCAGCGTTTGATGACACGGGCAGTCTTTGGGCCCTGTTGCAGGGAGTAAATGCGTTTCATGAGGTAAGAATCGATTTCCCGAAATTCCTACGAAAGTCCGCGCCAGAGCCTCATTCATCCTTCAGCAGTACCGGATTGCTGATGAAGTTAGCTTGGACTACGAAGAGCTTCCTCTTATGTTTACTTTTTGTACAGTGCGCAAAATCCCCACGGAGCCGTAGGGGTAGGTTATTTCGGACTTGACTAAAACGGACGCCGTCTCAGGGCCGTCGGTTGCCGGAGGTGAGGTTGTCTTAAGACATACCGGTCGCACTCCAGCCTTCTTTTACTCACAGAGACAAAAGTACGTAGCATTTTTAAATCCGGTCTACAAATGCATAGCTACTATACGTCAGTGTAAAATTCGGAATGAACTTTTGCAGTGGGTAAAAAACAGAATTATTATTTTCTTTTAGCTTGTGGGTACAGTTTCGTGGGTAAGAAATGGAAGACCTCATCGTAGCTATCCTTTTCTAGATCATCCATCCAACAAACGTACGAAGTTCAGGCGAATATACTCTCAATAGGCTCGCGACCAATAACGTGGGGTTAAAAAAGTAATAAGCACCTTTGCCTACCCCCTCGGGGACAATGACGGGATGTGTGTGGTGTATGCTGTCCAACTAGCTGGAGGTCCTGCCTTCCATTTATTGAATCATGGTTGCCGCTTTAGATTTTTTAATTTTTATTGCCAATATTTATCATGCTATATCGCGTGTCTAAAATATATACGTACTTAACACAATTATTCGCTTGTAATGTTATATCGTGCTACAATATATCAATTTATATTAATCACTAATTACTCACAATAACACTGTATATTCATGAAACAATAAAAATAAAATTATGATTGTTATAAGTAACGCTTATGATTAGATTAGCTAACCTTTACTGTGTTCACGCGAAAAAAGATTTGAATAACGAAAACTATGATGTGACTATACTGACTATGCTCTCCGCCCCCCATGAGCGCGGGCCTGAGGGTGACGGGTGGAGCCGCCCGTCACCCTAGCAGAAGCAGGCCACGGCGGCGGCGCGCATCGTAGGACGATGCCCGCCTCCCCACACCGGGGTTGAGTCGGAGACCGCGTGGCCCCCCCTTCCCGAGGAGGGCCAAACCGAGAGGGATTGCCCTGGGTCAGCCGGGGTGCGAGGGATATGTCGCAAGACAACCTCATCTTCGGCCTAGCTCTACGACCCAGAGACGGCGTGCGGTTTAGTCGGTTCGAGTCCAACATAACCTCCCTCTCCGGCTCCGGAGGGGTGGGTATCCGTGGGGATTTCCCGCAAGTAAAAAAAAAACAAATAGCATATACGTTCAGTTTTTTCTTGATAGAATGAACGGTATTGCTCTAAATTTGTTGCTTGCGGGGTTTTACAGACGAGGACGAGCTCAAATTCACCAAGTATAAATTATTATAAAACAATCCGCGCGCGCGAGGGCCTTTTACACATCGCTATTTAGGTCCGAGGTATATAAATCGTACAATATGTACGGATATTTTTTTTTTTTAAATTCGTGCACCAACCCCATTTGCACCGTCACAATTGATTTTGGCTATGTGGCGTTTGTAGTTGTACGATACCTTTGGTACATGACAACATACCGGTCGAATTGGGAATCTCCTCCTTTTTTGAAGTCATTCGAAACCAATCAAACTTAATATTTACAAATGCCATATTATAAATCTAAACCAATGCACGATTTCATTTAGATATTTGTACTGAGGAGTCAATCAACTCATTAATTCTACCCTCAATTAATAAACCATATAGGTAACGTTTGATCCCCGTTCATGGCGTTTGTTTAGGATCTGCGAGGTCATGTGTGTTTAACGCGCAAGGTAAGTTACGGATTAACAATTAACGAAATTAATAGTCAAGGCTTTGTGATACAATGGTATACACGGCCAAATAAATAGAGATACACCTTTATATACCTTCAGATGTGAAGGTTGCTCGTGTCTGCCGATTCTATTGCACATTCCTCTAAACTATCTATATAATGCTTTTATTACCCCACTGCCAAGAAGGGTTATGTTTCTGGCGCGTATCTTGTTTGAAATTTGTAACTTCATTCTATTAGACATTGGATCAATTTCAAGTGTACTCTATCTTAGTAATAAATGGATGGAAATAGTACTCAATGGGTGTGCCTCTTAAAACCGAAAGTTTTGAAATTACACATACTAAGCAGAGCACTGTCTTCAGAAAGAGCTGTATAGTATCCAATATCTTTAAACTTCTTCCATATAAAAGGGTAACTGTCTAAAGTGGTTTGATTTTACAAATTATTATTAAGCTATTGCATAGCTTTTATAGCGGGCTTTGAGCGCGGCGACCGAATCAAGAAAATGCAATAGCTTTACCGCGGCAGTCCCCGAGTGCCACAGTCATTTTTTTTCTTTACTTCGTTCGCACAGTCCAGGAAAACAAATATAACAGACCTGTATATTAGACCTGCACATGTGAATTGGTATACTTATTTCCCTGGTCATCCATACTTATATTATAAACTTGAAGAGTTTATTTATGTACGTAGTAGCTTAATACGCTAATGCGTGCACAGGCTTTACCTTTTCCGTGCTTATTAATTTTTCACACATATCATCATGTGGGGTAGATACGGAAACGTCGGAGTTATTTAATTAACTTAAACAGACAAACCGTCACAGACAAAACAGAATAAAAAAAATTCACACGAGCACAACTGTGAAATAAAATTCTATTTTGGGAACAAACAATTAACCCTCTCAACGGAAGGGTCGCCAACCCTTCCATATTCGGCCCACTCGGCCGGTTGGAGTTGTCAGTACCACCATAATAATGTCTGTATGACACGCCAGAACTTACAGTGGGCGAGACGGGAACGACACGATTTTAAATTTCTGAGAAATATAATTATATGTTTTAGCTGCACCCTGAAACCCCGATGCAATAATAGCACCTTGTTCATGGATATTAAAAAAAGTGAAAACTTCTTTAGGTGCATTTGGTGATTTGGCTATCTTTTGGTTTTCATGCGCGTACATATATTTCAGTGATTCATCTTTATATTTATATATATCTACAAATTTTAAAATTCGTGCCTGTTGTTCTAACTAGTTTAATTTTTTTTAAGGAGGTAGGACACGACGGTATTGCCGTCCAATTGAGCAGTCCGACTGGCGAAGTACCTCCGCCCTACAGAATACCTCGGCCATAATAACCTCGTGTTGTATTGCCCACGGTGAGTAGGGTAGCCTGATCTCACTGGAGAATTTTCGTGCTGTCATTGGGAAGACCAAAAAAGCTACTCCTGGTTTATCTTCTACTCTGACGGCACAGAAACTATCTGTGTTTACAGGGTCGGCAGCACGAGTGTGACTCCCCTGGTGTTGCACACGTCCACATGTCACAGTAACTACTTTCCATCAGGTGGGTCGTGTGGCTGTCTGCCACCTAAGTTGTATAAAAAAATTAAAGATAAATAGGATAAAAATATGACTATCTCAAAACTGAAATATAACACTGGATAGCATAAAGAACTAAAAACTACATCTTTAGTTATATTACACCGGATTATCATCATACCTTAAGGAATATTTTACAGAAGGTGTTATGTATTATCGTGTATGGTTCAAGGTCTGAAATAAGGTTTTAATTATTATTCTCATTATTCATGAAATAAGGTTTTAATTATTATGCCCATTATTCACTTATCATCAAACATAAAGATTACATTAAATTTTGAAATATATCCTACAAAAATACAAAATATATTTAAAATATAAAAAATGCCCACCGGCATCGAGTACAGGGACATATCTACTAACACTATGGACTAAAAATATGGTCTGAAATAAATGATTATTTAATTAAATTTAATTTATAATAGAATTGACGAATGGAACTAGAGCTTTAAGTTATCAAATTATGCGTAACTACACAACTTATAATTAACTATTACAGTACGAATCGGAGTAGTCCAGTTAGAGTGCGTGAATGGCACCAAGCCTAATCCACAAATTAGTTCTATCACAATTTTTGACAAATTTATTTTTCCTTTTATTGCCCCCAAAAAGAGCACCTACGAGTCAGCAGGCTAGTGCTGAGATGTATAGACTGGCTACAAAATATACTTAGGCACCTTAAAAAAGCGTAAACATAATCGTTGACCCAAATTTGAGCTTACGTAAAATAAAAGGGATACTTTACGTGGGGAGTTTCTCACAGTAAGGCTATTAAAAAGAGCGATGTGTACAAAGCAGACCCTCTACACGTTCAACCCAAAAACCGTATACGTCCACACTTATGTGACCTTAGAAGATATCCGTGTGACACGCCATCGTGTGTTTTATATGCTACGATACGATATCAACACGATTTGGTGGCTTTAATTTTTTTGGATACTCAGTATCCCATTGTAAGTACGTACTTACCTATGTGTAGTAGGGATACCAATTACATGGGCGAAAATAATAGTTAACGAAATTTGGTCGAAGGGTTAGACAGACGTGAATGTATGTATATGTGTACGATAAGAATCCTTGTTGAAACGTTGCACTAAAGCATCATATTACAACAAATTAATTATTTCTTAGGTACACTAACCAAGTTCTTCGCAGCCGCCATGAATAAAAGAACGAAAGCTCAAAAGGTTATTCTATAAAGTGTTCTGTAATAAGCTTTTAGCCTTAACCCTGCAATATCTAGACCACTAACCGCATTTAAATCGTCTTACTCCACCGTACCGTGTAAGTGGGCCTATAAAAGTCAATGACCCCACCTTGTTAGGAAAATCGCGCGGAAACTGGGGCTCTATAACAAGATAATTAGAGCTTTATATAGAGTCTTTACGCAATAACATTCAGGTATCATTACTGATTCTGATTCAGAATACAATATTCAGAATTAGTCCAATTGTCTGATCGATACCCTCACTGCAGTGCAGTGCTTTTCGTTTGCAAAACTCTTTTTGGTGGTGAGGGGATGTTTGTGCAAATACATGGTGTCATTTTTCTCTAAAACTACTAGTTTGGTTTTAATGCAGTTTTTAGTTATAGGATCGGGATTGATCGGAGCATGTTCTTAGATATTAAAGTAATAACTTATCAGGGGACGCTGCAGAAAACGTTGTTGGTGCGTATCAATGTAGTCGTTTTCTCCAAAACTACTAGTTCTGTAGGTGTTATGGTAAGAACTCATCATAACATCGCTGGGCGGTGCAGCAAACATCGTTTTGCAAGCCTACTTTACTATTTTTCTACAAAACTACTAGTTCGATTTAGATGCAGTTTTCAGTAATCGGTTTGCGTTTAATTGGTGCATAATATGCTTATAATGAATGTTAAGATAGTAGCTCAATAGGGGCGCTGCATGTAACTACTGCAGTAGAGGCGTATCTTCCATAGGGTATTTCGAGTGAACGCCCGGGGCGGCACTTTATTTACATAATATCCACGCTATCACGCTCAGAAATTGTCTCTAAACTTAATTTTTAAAATTCAATTTATTTTTTAAGAATCAGCGCCTGTTACTTAATTATTTGAGAAAGCATAAAATAATTAAATAAACGTGTTTATTAGCCCTTTAACTTTGATATAGGTACCTGGTAATATTTTTATTCTAGCGTCGTTATGTCGGGGGGACCTAACTGGTAAAGCACTCTCACATGTTATTGGAATTGGCACGAAAACGCCTGGAATCAAAATATTACCTAATAGGTTCCCTAGAGGGTTCTTTAAAAAGGTTCTTTAAAAATAAAATTGCATTTTTTGCTTCAGTTTGTTTAGAAACAGTTTCTTTCATATTTTCACACTGAATTTTCAGTAATATATTATTGTTTATTCTGACCAATGTGCGTACACTAGCTATAATGAATCAGTTTGGATTCTAAACACCAAACCACGATTAATCAAAATGTCCAAAGAACACAAATTCAAACCATGAAGGTAACCTGGTCATAAATTTTATTAGTTCTTCGTATAAACAAACCAAAACTATTTACAGGCTGACGTAGACTCGGCAGTACCTTCGAGTTCCAATTATGTAACATTACTGTTAACATGATGTGAGTATTTAACGTTACCGTATGCGTAATTGTGATCTAATTGAATTACTGTTAGCTGAAGAAGGAAGGTATGGAAGAGAGTTATAATATATGCCGAGCCCAAAGGGCAAGTGAAGATGCCGTTGAGAATAATATTAAATCAAATAACGAGTAGTTGCCAATAGTTGGAGCTATAAAAAATCCATAAACATGATCTCTACAGGACTTCGATATAGCTAGACGATTGTGGAAATCATTATGGAAACTTCACGGATAATATCACAGTTCGACTGTTTCATACCTTGTAAGACTAAAAGCCAACACTAGCTGAATTAAGAAAGATTTCGGAGGATGATGAGTTCACCTATTGGTCATTAGGGTAGTTAAAGACCTCATTTAATATCCATTTACGATTATGGCATATTCTACTACTGGCCTCTCTCACGTGCCGTTCTGATCGATATACCACTGGGTCGATTCACAACTTACTGTGTTTGCCCATACGTCCACGCTACATAAATCTGTTTTTTCAATGTTGGTTTGCTAATATTTTATACGCTGCCGTACCCTTCATGTGATTGCGACAAACCTTTGTCTGCACTTGTGGGAAGGCATCGATTGGATCCGGTAGGTGAGACTACAATCGAGATATAACTTTTTCATGATTTTTTGCCTAACTAAGCCTTAGACAGGTCAACTAGCGTTGGTAGACCCATCAATGATTTAGTCACTCACGATCATTATTATCCTAATAGTATTCTAGGTGGCATTTCAAGCTCGTTCTCCTTCTTTTGATTTTGGCTTACCTGGCCTTCTTTTTATGACATAGGAGGTAAACGAGCAGACGGATCGCCTGATGGTAAGCGACCACCGCCGCCAATGGACACCTGGAACACCAGAAGGGTTCTAGGTGCGTTAACGGCCTTTAAGGTGGGAGTACCCTTTTTCTTAAAGGTTTGAAGGTTGTATCGATCCGGAAATATCGCAGGCGACAGGTCATTCCACAGTTTAGCTGTGCGAGGCAGGAAGATTCTGGAGAAACGCACAGTTCGTGGCGTACCTACATTCTTTAATTAGCAGGTGTACCACCTTGCAGGTAACGTTGGCTAGGATATATGGGCTTGGCTTAATTCACTCGCTCGCGATCGCATTTAGCACTCAGTAACCGATATCAAGGAGACCAAACTCTTGGTAAAATTCAATGGTCAATAAACAAAAGCTTAAGGTTCATTTCCTCCTACATTAACATAATAACATCGTGTAATACGTTATCAGAAGCATATATCATAGACGTTTTATGGCACACGCGCCGTATCCATTCAACCGGCTGGACGTGACCAAAATACGTGCGAGATACGAACTGTTTTAACGTAAACGAAAATTAGGGTTGGCACTTTTTGAAATTTGAATATTTATAGTATTTGCTTGTGGCAAAATAAACAAGTTATTAAGTATAATTTAATGTCGAAAGATTACTTATTGAAATACTACAAAATAGAAGCCGTTCTATTTGGGCCCGTGTTCTAGAATGCCATTCAGTTGAATTTAGGTTTAGCTGGAATTGACAAATTTGACAGGTTGTTTGGCAGAATGTTTATACATTTTTTTCTCAGGTAAATCTTGATTAGTTGTGTTTTATAGTATTTTATTATTAAAATTTTTCCAGACGTTTTGGTTGCTTCAGAGACGAATATGGTCGTCTCACGTCTTGAATACACGGGATATAATAATGTTCCTGCCTGTAATTATTGAGGAGTTCCATCGAGTATTTATTAAACCATTTCAGCATACCACATCTGAAGCGGAAATTTGAAGGTCTGTTGAAATGACTCAATGCCCAAAAATTCTGTTTAAATGGCAAAAGAATTATCGCCATACCCAACCATGCTCACAAACGACATGAAATTTTTATTTTGAAATCGGTAAAAAAATACTGCACCAAATACACAATGTATTCAGTCTTAACACAGGTAGGCAAACATACCGCAGCGTCTTTATAAAAACGTACAGTCAGCGTCAGATCGATCTTGATGAACAAAGTGCTGAAAATGATCTCAATGCCTGACCCCCTTCCTGATGACGGATTGTTCTGATATTTGGTACACACCTTTGATGGCCATTGGTTCGGACAATAATCAAATTTAAATCAATAAAACGATTTGATTCGCCCATAATACCTTTTTTAAGATCATTTTGAGACTGTAGTAAAGATATTTCTGACGCTGATTGTACCTCTATGTAAAGCGGGACGGCGAGATGCTGACAGAACGATGCAATCCGTCCTCAGGAAGGGGAGCTTCCTGATGACGGATTGTTCTGATATTTGGTACACAACTTTGATGGCCATTGGTTCGGACAACAATCAAATTTAAATCAATAAAACGATTCGATTCGCCCATAATACCTTTTTTAAGATCATTTTGAGACTGTAGTAAAGATATTTCTGACGCTGACTGTACCTCCATGTAAAGCGGGCCGCCGAGATGCTGACAGAACGATGCAAGATTATCTGCGCACGCGCTGCTTATGTTAACGGTTTAGATGCACACTATCGCTTCGGTGGTGTTTATTGATCTAACCAGCATGCGGTCAAAATTTCTTTCAAAACGAAAACTGTTTTATGACACAAATACTGCATTGTACGCTTTATTATAATAGATTTTTTTGAAGTGCTACGAGTACAATGATTGTGAGATTTAAAGTAGAAAAGAAAAGTAAACAGTTACTAGGTAAGGCCAATTACGGTAAACTGTGTATATGTCGCCGCCAACTAGCTTAATCAGCCGTTCAATTAACTGCCTAGGCATTTAACTAAATGGCGCCATTCAATTAACGGCCTGAATTGTGTTCAGCCATTTAATTAAATGGCTAGGCAAATAGCTTGGATCGATGACGTTTATTATTATACTTGCCCAGCCATTTATTTTAACAGTTACAAAAATGAGTTATTTCTGATAGGTTATAAAAAAAATAACCACAAAGCCTTCTAACCCAACATAACCAAGTGGGATTGCGCAGCTATCACAATAAACCTATCACTAATTTTCAGTGAATACACCTCTGTCTACCCCCTCGGGGATTTACAGGTGTAAGTATATGTATGTATGGATGTAATCTTTCTTATTTCAAGTTAGTGCCCCATCTTACGATTGGCCTAAACATTAGCCAGCCAGATGGCTGAATATCATTCCGGACGTTAATTGAATGGCACTGTTTAGTTAACTGCCTAGGCAGTTAATTAGACGGCTGATTAAGCTAGTTGGCGGCGACATATATAAGTTGATAGTTACATTTAGCAGTTACTTTTTTTAGTGAAATAGAATACCTTCATCTACAAGGACTACGCCGTCTGTGCCTCAGTTGCCGATTTCGTAAAAAATAAAATAAGGGTTAGGATTATTTTACATCAGGCAAAAGATATTATGAAGTATACTGTCTGGATAACTACAAAGAGCTCGGTCTCCATTTCAACATTACGATATTACTACATACTTAAACAATTTCAAATTGTAAAGTCATTTAAACTCAGCTTCCAAAATATGTTACAAAGTTATTAATTAAATATAGAACTGAATAACAGCGAGCGTAAATCACAATCAGGCCAACCCTAATTTCGTCATACAATTTCACCACATGCATTCCACGATAAACAAACATACGAACAACATAAACGCAATGAAATTAGAACATAAACTATTCACCTGTGAAGCGTGACGCGCTGCAATTAGACGGAGCCCACGTCTGATACAGGTGCAGCCATATTGTTATAATTGTATTATTTTTTTGAGGGGAAATTTAATGTATTAAATGTACACGTTTGTTGTGACTGAAATAGTAATACTACATGTTGCTTTTCATGTGTGAAAATATACACCTAAAATAAACAGAGGTGACGCTCAGGCCCATTTTCTAGAATGTCACTCAGATGAATCGCAATTTATCTGAGAAAAAAAGATGGGTTGCACTCCGGGAGTGCCAGCAGAAGTGAAAACTTTTTATTTCCTTCTTTCTTCGTTACAGAGAAAAATATAAAAAGAACATACCATACCATACCATACCTATAATATAGCGCCAATCATAAAACCTATCACTAATTTTCAGTCAGAAGAAATTTCTGAATTATAAAAAGAAAAAATAATCACAAAAAGTGTCAGAAGCCCAGGTTCGAACCCAGTATTATCTGAAACCATAAGGACTTACAGTCAAAGCGCTTACCGCTAAGCTACGAAGTTTCTTAGCGTACCTAACAAAATAAACAATCTGTAGCTAATGTTCTATGACGTCAGTCACAGTTACGGTTCAAAGGTCAAGTGATCCTGACGCGAGTATAACACTTTTTACCCATCCAATGCCGCTAAAGAAGTTTTCACTTCAAAAATTGTATAGATAGACAATCTACCAGATAACCTGTGAAATTTGTCAATGTGTATACAATCTTTTCCCAGCTAAATCGAGGTGCAGCTGAGTGGCATTCTAAAATACAGGCCTAAGGTTTTAAAAGTCCAACCATGTCAAGTTTTTAGTTCGTGCAATTTGCTATTTGACTGACTATTCAAATTAGTTACTTTTACTAAACGTCAAAACGGTAAGTTATAAGGAACGGTATGAAAAAAATATTTGTGACGTCATAATATTTAATCTCGAGGTATATGATGCGAGACAACCTCACCTTCGGCCTAGCACATCGACCCGCAAACGGCGTGCGGTTTAGTCGGTTCGAGTCCGACATAACCTCCCCCTGCGGCTCCGTGGGGATGTCCCGCACGTAAAAAAAAAGTCAAATCATTTACTAGTCTAGGTTGGGTGAATGCCTAAAAATAAATAAAAACGATAAAATAAAAACCGAAGCAACTGTTATCACACTTTTACCGTTGTTAATTTAATAAGTTTAGCTTTTTTTTTTTAACAAAAGGAAAGTATCCATTCTGTGAATATCAATATGACAACACAGAAGTCTAAAGCTTTGCGAGCCTTGATCTAGATTGTCATTGGTCGATCTCCAGTGACGTCACCCAATCTGACCAATTACAACCTCTATCAAGAATATCACAGTGCTGTGCTCGACGTTGTATGCTAGAGAATTGTACAGCAGAACGAAAGTCACTTTTATTTAATGTTATGAAACGACACAAAAATGATAGTCCCTCAGTTAGACGGCTAAGACTGATACGTAAACACACTCTGTTTAAAGAACCCGACATTGTAAAAAGGTGGAAACATGTATGTTGGATGTTGTTATTATGGGAGACCAAGAAGACGTTATCATTCATAACTATTAAAAGTCTAGTGTCGATTAAAAACCTACTCACGTATGAAGTTTTAAAAAAAATACCGAAGGAGTTTTTACTAGACATATTTTATCGAGTGAAGTTACTCGAAACTATTTTAAACACATAATTAGTCCACACGCCGTACTATCAAGCAATCAAAGATGCACCAAAATAGTGGTTATTTTGGTGCACCTTTGATTCCGAACGAAAGGGGAAATGAAGGAAATATGGACACACATACGGTTCTATGAATACAAAGTCCGTATTATGAACAAAGCAAGCCACACAATTTCTCTCTGATTAGGTGTATTTAAGCACCAGTGCCATATCTACCTTTTTTACCGCTCTCTCTATAAATTACTAAGTTGGCACTGTAAAGTTCAGTGTTTTCTCTAGAGAACTAAAGAACTATAAACTAGGTACAAAACTTCCTCTTTGCCTCAATGCTAACTTTGTACTTCAGGCTTCAACGCAGATGTTAAAGGGCGTCTGGGGGAAAATTCTGCTTTTACTCGTAATTAACAAGTGACCTTATTTTGCCGCTTCTAAGGTCTTTATGAGCGTTTGTGATAATGCCTGGGGACTACGATTGATAATAATATTTCATATTTTATTTTTATAAGACTATTTCTGAAGTCATGTGTTATTAGCTACATTTTATTAATACAACGTAACAGGGAGTGAACCTATTGCCATTTACCAGGCATTTTTCCAATCTTAGTACCAGAAACCAGGACCTCCATCATTGAGACACAGTAGCATCTGAGGCGATCACCTTGTAACCAAAGGTCCATTTTCCTGCTTTACTCCTCCACTTCGTGTAATCATGGGTATAGCTTGTATAGTGAAACCTTTGGCACACACAAGTCAAGCAGATCATCTATGATATGATATCGGCAATTATAAGGTCTAACCCTAGCCTTTTAGAATAGGGAATTAAAACGATTAATCTAATAAGTGTAAAATTATGATATCTAATAACTCTTCATTTTGAGAGAGAGAAGAATTTTAAAAAAATATGTAGGTATCCAATTTTTACACGATATTTATGACACGATTTTTTACCAGATGAATACGTTTGTTTGTATAGAACATGGATGCAGTTTCGAGATAATCTCATATCAACTGTGATAAATTACGACGCTTTAACGTTTTATCACTCGCTCCCGAGATAAGGGAAGAAATCTGTGTCGTTTGCATACTAGGGAAGACGGAGAACTGGTGAAGGATCCTCATGTTTGTGTAACAAAGGGAATACAACAAACTAGATATGATTTATCTTAGTAAAGGGTATAAAAGCGAATGTACCTTTCTCGCAAGCATCGCGATTCATGCTTTACATCTCTTACGAGATATGTATAATATACATTTGCTTACACACAGCCAAGAAGATAATAATACTCCCTCATGTGTGCATGTGTGTAACAATCTTATTACTATTATAAGGCAAAAATTTGGATACATTGATAAATGGAATTGAGATAATGGATGGACCGATCATCAGTTTGAAGATATACGTAGGTATTTCACATTCTACTCTTCAAATCTCTGGCATACATGTAGCAATTCTTGTTGTATTTTAATTTTGGCACACAAATTTAGTTAGGACATGAATACAATTAAAATTAATAAAACAGTACAATTTGCTCTTAATACCTTAGTTAAAAATCATTTTGAGACTTTGTAGTCAAGCTCGTGTTGCTGCAGACATTACTAAACTGCGTACCGCTATCCAAATGAGTCCGTATGTTTGTTTGCTACTTTTTGGTAGAACAAAAACAATTAAAATACTTCGGTCCATGTATTTACAAAGTTTTAGTCAAACAGGGCCTGCGCTCATTGGCAGCTTACAATCGTGAGTACAAAGAAATCCGCTGTAATAAATATTCATTTAAATATCAATTTTATTCTTTTACCGTTAAGTTACATTTCTATTTAATTTTATGAAAAAATTCTTGGCGTGCCACGAAGTGGGTGCTAGGTCTTAAAAGAAAAATAGAGGAGGTATTTGTTAATTAGAAACAGAGTAATTGGAATGGAATTAAGTCCTTACATAAATTTAATTAACATTTTGTTGGGATGCAAACGCCGAGAACGGTAAACAGAATTTAAAATTAAAATTGTGGAGAAATTCAGATCATTATTTTATAATAATAAAGTATTACAGCGGCTGTATGCGTTGGCCTAACGTAAAGCAATGTGCGACACAGTAGGTACTTCAGATAGTTATCCGCACATTAAACTACCTTAATTTGCGTAAACTTATATATGGTTCTAAAGGCTTTCCCGCGTGATTCATCAGATCATATCACGCATGGCAGGCGACCATGGACAGCTACTTTCCGTGCATGAATTTATTTCTACGGCTATGGTCTCTGTGAAGCTACGGAGCCGTCACAGTGCTACGGATTCGTCTGTGCACCCACGAACGACACTTGTTCCACGGTGCGTCATCGGTGTTGGCTGATCCGTGTGCGCCCGCAGAACAGAAATACGTACTATAGAAAACAGCCTTTGAATAAATATTCTGTGGACTTTTGGTTCTTTTCTGCTCCATGGCATTTTTTTCTAGAACGATTAGTCACTGTGTTGACCGACTTCTATGAAAGGCTGTCTGTGAGGCATACACTAGGCATGCCACTTCTCTCTGGTATGCGTCCTCCTACCCCATCCGGCCTAGCTTTAGCTGACTTGCTGGTTGTGTAAGTTTCTTCTGGAATTCTAGGTCTTAGGTTAACTTATTTTTTCAACATTTTTGCCTATGTAACATGCGCTAATATTATATTAGCGCATGTTAACATCAACACGTCTCAAATTACTTTAAAACGTTATGTATTAATTTATTAAAACTGTATAGTGAAGAATATAATATTACTGTGAACTGCAATTATTACAAGTCATATCAATTAGAGAATGCTTGCAATTAATAGCTCCATTGCTATTAAAAACAATGTGAATTAATTTATTCAATCAAAATCAACATATCAACCAATCTAGATAATAATCTTAATTGTCAATTTCTAAATTGCTGATCTCATACTATTCAATTATACAATATACATACAGGGTAACGATTTTTTATTCTTATACGGGTAACGATAATATTTTCTATTGCTTCCTCTCGCCTGAATACCAGGTTACGTTACCCATGATTACGTAATCAGTAGTCTCTTGATTCTTGACTTCTACGGCAATGACTGTCATCTGACCTCAACTCTAAGAAAAAGCTTACGCCAGAGCCTCGTCGT
Source organism: Eilema caniola (assembly GCA_949126895.1). NCBI lineage: Eukaryota > Metazoa > Arthropoda > Insecta > Lepidoptera > Erebidae > Eilema > Eilema caniola. Next base: position 3,250,671 of record OX421460.1, on the reverse strand, counting down.
TGCCAGTTCATTTTTAAACATCGTAGTGAAACTGGAGATTTTCTCTGACTAAATTATAGATATCTTGTAAGTGCACACAGACTAAACTACTTATCTTCGAATCACACAACACAATAATTGTGCTCCGAGGGCATCAAACTCACAACAGTCGACGCATTGGCAGTTCGTCTTAGACCACTTAAGCGACTACACTTGGGCTTATTATCCAGAATGGATTCCAGTTCACTTGACAATGAGGTTGTTAGTGCTATTGTTAAGTTTTTCTTGACCGTCAACTGCTGCGTTGAGGCAGATTTATTTGGAGAGGATTTCAACATTGAAAGATACATCATTCATTTGGAGAACTCCATTCTCGGTATTGGTAATCTGAAAATAAAACCATCTCCTTTGCAATGCTAAGCTTCATAAATAATTTATTCCAATATATTAAAAAACTCTTTCAAAATTTATTAAAAGGCAAATAACTGCCTAAAAGCCAAGAGCGGAGTAACAAAAGTATAAAATCTAATAAAAAATCATAAGATGGCGTCTAACAATGAGCCCCCAGATGATAATTGAGATATAAAACTTGTTTTAGAAGATGAAGGGGACAGCTAAGTGTTCCCTAAATAGGTTATAGACAACATCGGAGAGGAGGCGGGAAAAATTGTGCGAGGGTAAGGCGGTTCAGATAAAGGGTATGGATATATTCAACATTAGCACAATAGGGAAAATACGAAAGCAAAACAAATACTGTAGGCCTACAATTTTACGGATCCGTCATGTATTGATTCGTTCGGTTGCGTACCATTACGATCTACTAGTTTGGAGTCTAACATACGACTTAATTTTTAGACCTTCTTCGTAAAATTGTTGTGTCGTGTATTCAGTACTTAATTATTTATATTATCCGGATTCCATTCCAAAATGGAAGTATCACAACGAATGACATCTCAATAAAAAAATCGGATTAGTATTTTAGCGCTCCGGTGAACATAAAAACCAAGACTGCTCAAATACCTTCCAATCTGTTTTTTTTTAATTAAATGTTTATAAACGCATTAAAAATACCCTAAATTTTACTTTAAAATTTTCCGGCTCACGACACCAGCATAAAAACATTGCACAGGGAATCCTAACCGCGTAAAAGGCTTTTGAAGCACCCTCGCTTAGGTCAATTAAAACAAAAATGCGGTTGAAATGAAATAGGGTTGATGAAGCATGATATCGTTAAGCTGTATAATGAGTGGTCAAACTTCTAAATAATAATAATAATTGTTGTTATTTTTCACGTTAAATTTTATTATAAAGTGTAGAAGACCCTACCAACATCCCAAGACCACCTCACCTGTAAGTTTTTCTATCAGGGTTGTGAGAAAAGAAACAAAACTCACTCCGAAAAAGTTGATTTATCAATCAAAAACCAAGTGAACCTCTGACTCCAAAATGCAAAGTTTGGACGCAACTAAGAAATCTTTGTAAGCATAATGAAGTTATATGTGTAAGCTTTGGACACTAGCTTTATACTGACGAAAGCAACATACTAAGATCATTGATTGACCAAAATTGCCTAATACGAAATTATCTATTTCGTAAAACAACATTAGGCTCCAAAATGAACAAACATGCGGGGATAGATTAATGACAAGAATGACAAAAGAGTGACAATGACAAAGAATAATGATCTGCTATTGTTCGTGAAACATGGAGATGTTAAAATAATGTTCGTTCGAATGATGCCTGGTGGGATTCTTAACATTTTTGTTACATAATTATAATTATGTTTTTGTGAAATTGAACTTTTTTGATGGATATCGTAAAGGTCAATTAAGGAAGTTTTCTGGGATCAATGGCTTTAAGTTATAAGCTTTGTAAACTTTTTGATTATCTATGAGAGAGGGGACAACAAAGCAGCTACCTTGGAACTTATTCATTTTGTAAAATGCAAACCTTGGCAAGTTCCGGGGCGTTTTTAAGTTTCTTTTAATACAAAGCAATGTAATTCGGCTTCCTCTCACCTGATAGGAAATATGGCAAGATATCAAGAGAACTGGTAAGAGAATGATGTTATTTTCTATATGATAATCCATTATATAGATGCTGTGATGCCATGAGGTCTTAAATTAAAGATATCGCACGGTAAAGACCATTTCATTCAAGATATCCTGCCTGCGCACGTCTTGCATTCTTCTCATTAAAATCCTCGCTGCTAAAAGCGGGGCGTAAGAAAGGTCTGTCGAGGACGTTCACGAAGAGACCATCATTTTAAGATCATCAGCATATGGAATGGTGGCCCGTATCTTCTAGATTTCACTTTTGCCATCCAACGCAGTGAAGTTATTGACGGACTGTTTATTAAAAAAAACAATAGCAGCATCGTTTCCTCTAGCCAACATTTAGAGAACCGCAAGTACAACATATGCAACAGGCGTTCACCTACGAGCGGGCTTTTCACGGTGATTATAAATCCGCCTACGCTGCGGTTGTAGCAATTTCCTGGCTTGATTGTTCGTGCACAGTTTATTGTGAAAGCATATGTCGGCGACGTTTATGGTTTACTATTGAGATTTTTACTGCACACCAAATTAATGTTGTTCACGGTAAATTGTTGTTTGCATTTTCTGATTGCAGTGGCTACAAAAGTTGATTACACGTTTACTGTTTTAATGGAAAAGCTTCGTTATTTTCATAGTAAATATTTGTTTACAAGTTGTTAACACGTTGTAATAGTTTTTTTTTTGTTTTTATTGTTAAGGTGCGGCCCCACCTGAAAATCGTTCAAATCTTTAAAATATGGTCATGACACAACTTTATGCATTAACTAACGTCAATGGTATCAGCTTATAGAAAGAGATAATCTTGAATACAGTGCTGCAGAACTCAACACTATTAATCCCGGGCGCTTCCGAGACTCTCACCTTGCGGCTTCCGGCCTGCACTCCTCCATTTCGATCTTGGGTGAGACCTTTGGTACAGACCACAGATGGAGTACTACGCGCCATTGCAACGCATTTCATCTTCTACAGCGTGAAGCTAGCTCTTATGTGCTCCACGTCTCCTACAGAGCTCGATGGAAGCGGCATGGTTAGTGATAGTAGTGATATTTACCCTTATAGTCTGCATAATGCGGCCGAACCCAACAGTAGTGTATGTCCATTAAGTAACACCTAAACGAGTAGCAACGTGTAATAGGTGTTACTTGCAATACTTTTTGTCCCAACGAGTAACACTGTTAAATAAGACGACTCATATTACTGCAATGTCACAAACATGAAAGCTGCCGCGTTTGAAGGAGTTTGACACCTGAATTCTACTGTTATTTTGTTTAAAGAGATAGTTAGTAGTTATAGTAGTACCGTAGTCACCTATGTCGATTCAATATATTCCTAGGCTAGGCTAGACAAGTCCTAGACTGATTTTCACTTTCCAAACTGATTAAAAGTCTATTATTGTTCAAATGTAGACTTTCAACGTGATCCGAATCGAAATGGGACGGTGGGTGATGTAAACCAACTTATTAGTAATCAGATTGTTCGAAAATTACTTTTCTTCTATAAGAGATAGAGTCTAAATTGAATAGCAGTGAAGGTAATGTAAGCAATGTAGTGATGTGGACGTGTCTCGAAAGTCGATTTCGATAATTTGATGTTCGGTTCGGATGACATGACACGTATTGTAGGTACCTAAGTCATGTGTTGAAAATGGTATTTCTTTTCAAATGTATTCTATAATTGGGCTAAATAGTTTTTATTTTTCATTCAATACATTTCAAAGTTAAATACGATTCACGACTTCGCAAGATAAATGGTCTTTTCTTCCCTCTTACCATACTGATCAAAGATTTTGCTCTACACTCTTATTACTCTGATGACGATGAGTCTAATTACCTGTAACAAAAAGCATCTTATTAGCGAACTCCTTAACAGAGCCAATACTACAAATAGTTAGTAACCGGGAAGTGTTACTCTGCAAGGCAATGTCAGCACTTAATCCATAACAAAACACTCATGTGGTTATACTCAGCATTAAACTTTCACTATGAAAATTGAATTATCGATATTATGCAGTTTAGGATATTATGGCAATAAGGTGGACTGACCAGCGTTAACAAGTGTTATGTAGCGTGTTAGAAAGAGAGTATTTGTTCAGTCAGAACGGAGAAACAAACGAGAAACCTAATGTTGAAAGCCTTTCTCTTGGATTCGCACCTCACACAGGTTGAGAGGTAGTATGACATTACTTTTTAAGGAACTACGCGGTAGTTTCAAATCTATAGACACCTTTCTAGTGTCGATAGTAGTGTCCCAACACTACCATCCCAAAACGTCCTACAAGGGCGTACGTCGTTCATTTTGAAATTCGACTTATACCTCAGACACGACAGACCCTTATTAAGAAACCTCAGAACAAATGCTAAATATTTATCCCATAGCGATCACAAAGGGCCTTTTAGGGGCCGAATTGAAAGGGATTAAAATATCGGATGTTCAGTCTGTTTATTGTGGCGAAATAAACAGAGACGGAGACAGAATTGGTTTGTGAAGGTAATCTGTTGTAAAGTTAGTATTTCATTAAGTATGAATTTTCAAACACAAATCCCGGGTATTTTAAGGCTTGTGCCTTGTAAATCTGTGGATCCATAGACATAATGTGATATGTCAATCTCATTGAATATTTTATTCTACTAACAATTGTGCCACTTGTCTAGGCTCCTTGAACTTACATAAATAGAATGCCCCACTATGTCTACTTCAATGGCTGCAAGTAACATTTGATATCTTTCCACTCATAAGTCATACTTTCCACAGATAAAATACACACGAAAACACCTGTTGGACGTCAAATACCTTATTCCTACCTTATGCCTATTTTCACAAAATAAATAGCTAATTAGCTATAGAAGGGTTGCTAAAGACAAAGAGAAACAAGTTTAGTAATACTTATAAACGGTTTTATTGAGTTGTGAATATTTATTTAATATGCAATCTACCATTTGCTGGCAGAAGCCATCTTGGCATTCATTCTATATTCGTCTCTTTGCGCGCGATGTACGCAAAACTATTGAACGAACTTGGTATTTTTCTGCAGTTATTTAGCTGAACTTATTAAATTAAGAATAGTAAAAAAGTAAAAACAGTTGCGTCGGTTCTTATTTAGTTGTTATTCTTTATTTTTAATCATCCACCCAACCATTAACAGTAAATGATTTGACTATTAAATATTATGACGTCACAAATATATTTTTCATACAATTTTCCTTATAACTTACCGTCCGTCTAGTCAGTCAAATACCCAATTGTGACACGGTTTTTTTATTAGAAATGCGTTGGCCAGCCTGATGATATATGTTTGATCGAAATTTATTTAAATGGAACCAGAAGTATGACCAAAAGTCGCGTCAACCGATATTCACGGGGGCGGATCCGCAGACATCAGCCAGTCGAAATATATATTTCAATAACATTATGAAAGAGCAGTAAGCCTAAACGACCCACTTTCGTTTTCTCACCCATTCGCGACAGATGTGACCTTGGCAGACGCCCACGAGAACGTCTGACTTACTGTATCGATCGCTGTGGCCACAGATTTAGCGTAGACTAGATATAGCAAGACGTCAATCCCAACGTGTCACCGAACGGGAACCAATACACAAGGTTTCCACGATTTCCCATGCTCTTATTTTAGTCTAAGTTCAATGTTACGGGTCGATAGCCTTTTTTTTTACGTGCGGTAAATTCCCACGGATAACCGACTAAACCGCACGCCGTCTCTGGGTCGTAGTGCTAGGCCGAAGGTGAAGTTGTCATGCGACATATCCCTCGCACCCCGGCTGACCCAGGGCCATCCCTCTCGGTCTGGCCCTCCTCGGGAGGGGGGGACCAGGCGGACCACGACTCAACCCCAGTGTGGGGAGGCGCGCATCGTCCTAGGATAGGCGCCGCTTCTGTGGCCTGCTTCTGCTAGGGTGACGGGCGGCTCCTCCCGTCACCCTCAGGCCCGCGCTCATGGGGGGCGGAGGTCGGTCTGCGCCCTCCGACGCAAGAGCCGCCTTCGAGACGGGTCGATAGTCAACGGAAAATGCCGAATTGTGCCAACTTACGCTTTGAAATAATACTATTTAAGTGAAATATACACGCATATATTCAGGCATTTCTTCCTCCGAGGTAAGAGACAACAGCACAAAGGGTGATCAAAAGCCTACCGGTTTTGATGCTTCCGACCTGCCACTTTTTCAATACCTTCATTAATTGACCAGCGTTCAAATCAACTTGCTGGAACACGTGACGTCTTTAGTGGTGGTGAAAAAATGCCAGGCTTTGCCTTCATACCACAACCTGCATTTAAAGTATCTATCCTACTCTAAATCTATGTCTGTGACATTGTAAGTACAAGCGATTAATGTCGGATAGTAAAATATTGACAGTGCGAATGTGATGTGATTATACAGTCAGTCACAAAACGATCGGAATACATTAAACAATAATGTCACTTTGTCAAACGTATACGAATTCAAAACCTATACGCACGGGAGGGTTGGGGTTATGTTCCCCAACCTGATGGACTTGCAACCAGAAAAGTCTGCCAATGTGGAAGACGGAGGATTGGGTACTATGATTCAAATTAGGAGAGACCTATTAGACCTCCAGCATTACACTGCAGTGGGTGCAGTGGTTGATTGACACTTATTTTTGTGGTTCTCCACGGACAAAGTTATGTGCAAGCCGGTTACAGACTTTCACGACGGTCCCTCTCGGGAGCAAACTTGTAAAATGCTTCAGAGTTGTATCGTATAGCCTCACTAACGTGTATTGTATCACATGCGTGGGTTGCCATTTCCTTCCTCTTCTCTTCAACCTTCCTGTTGAGATCATTTCCTTCCTATTTTATCAAATAACTAAATATCTCGAAGGAAAGAGAAAGTCAGCCGCTTATAAAGTGGTGCAAAAATATTTTTTTTATCAAAGAGATGGACACAAACGCTCATCATAAAATTCTCCCTAAGTATAGTATCGTAAGTGCATTTGACAAACTGCACTTACGATACTATAATAATAAGACACAGATAATACGAATACACGGCAAAGTTGGTCAAATACAGTTACAATGCCATTACGTAGGAGGTGTCGCTACGTAGCTCTCTATTAAGAACAGAGATAAAAATATTATTTAATGCTTACATATGATTATGTTTCATGATGCGAATCGTATTTGCTAATGCTTAAGAATGTGACTAGGAAGACCCAATCAAAAACGTATGTAAAGTTGGTCAAATGCAGTTACGATACTATACGCAGTGTGGAAATATGCCTTAAAAATAGTTTCTAAAGAAAACAGTTTTGTTTACGCAGAAAGTCTTCAATAGTCATAACGAGAATTGCATCAGTATATCAGTATGCAAGTATATATAATAACCGATGACATCAATAAGGAAATTACGTAAGAAACGAGAACAAAGGGCGTGCTACAGCCATTTCTCGAAAACAAATCTAATAAAAACTGTTATAAAATTTTGTAGTCAACGTTGACGGACTCTTAACAGTCGAAGTGGAACATATATGCATTCGTTCTATTCTTGCTTAGGCATATTGTTCAAACGGTAAAGTGTGATAGTGATCAATACAGGTTTGGGGTACTTACATCGCGCGTATTTGAACTTTAGACAAGGGCACTATCTGATATTTTTTCAACTTTTTCTTAGAAGTATAAACTTCGTAAAAGTAAACATCTGTGACGTGATTTGAACTCAAAGTTATCCCATACTAAAGAAATACTTAACTAACTGAACCAGCTGCACCTGGAACTGTGATAGTGGAAATTTTCGTGTACATACGTTTTAGAATTATTTAGTAAGCATATCCCGAAACTTTTAAGAATTGTAGTACCACAAATGATATTGCAATAATTGAGGATTTTTAAGCTCAAACTACTAATGATCCCGTAATGCAATTATGCGAGCATTGCAAGGAGGCCCATTTTAATGACGCTTGCAACACCAGAAATGTCAGACGCCTCTCTACGTCAATCATATCAGGTCAAGTGTCCAAATTTATTCTTCCAATAGAGACCTTGTATCAAATAGTTTGGCTCCAATCCAAAAGTACCAGTAAGAAACTTTATATTTAGAAAGTTTCATAATTAAAAAAGTGATATACATTAGGTACTTTTTAGTGGCTGTGACGTAAAACTGCGGTGTTTCAGCCGATCAATTCCTTTATTTCATCATTAGAAGTATTAAAGTGATAGGACACACGTAATGTGATGCCTATACTTACCATGGCAGCGATACAAATGTATTTAAAATAGATAGGGACACGGTAACAACTATGAGATAGGATTCACTGGACTTGGAAGGTTTGAAGATGGTAAAAGATAGAAAACAAATAGGCGGGTTCGATCGGGTGATGTGAATGCTGGACATTAAAACAGCTTCCTAGAGAAATGGACCAAATAGCCCGCACACGGCGCGTGTACATTTTTGGCCAATTTTTTTGAAGTGAAAACTTCTTTAGCGGCGTTGGACGGGTGTAAAATGTTAAGGAAGCGTCAGGATTAGTTGACCTTTGCACCGTAACCGACGACTGACGTCATACAAGATTAGGTAAAGACTATGTATTTTGCAATTTACTATGGACAACGTCGTAGCTTAAACGGTAAGCACGTCGACTGTAAGTCCTTATAGTTTCAGATAGTATCGGGTTCAAACCACCTGGCCTTCAGGGATTTTTTGTGATTGTTTTTTCTTATTATAATTTATTACTTTTGGTGATTACTTTTTCTTTTTGTAATTTATTACTTTTTATGATAATTTTTTCTTTTTGTAATTTATTATTTTTTGTGATTATTTTTTCTTTTTATAATTTATTAATTTCTTCTGACAGAAAATTAGCAGAAAATAAGTGATAGGTTCTATGAATAGCGCTATATAATAGGTATGGTATGGTATGTTTTTTTAATCTTTTTCTATGTATATAACGAAGAAAGAAAAAAAGAAAATGTTTTCACTTCTGCCGGCACTCCCAGAGTGCAACCCGTCTTTTTTTTATATATACCATTTCGGTGGTACACAAGCACACGGCTCACCTGATGAAAAGTGGTTACCGTGGCATATGGACGTGTGCCAGAGAGGCGTCACACTCGCGCTGCCGACCCTGAAGAAACCTCCTAACTTTCTTGAATAACTAATGCCTTTCTTGAATAACTCACATATTTTGTCTAAGGTGTAGGGTTTACAGAAAGCTATGGGTTATGATGAGTGTTAGAGAGAGCCCGGTTAGGACGAATAGAGTTAAAAGTTAGGCTTTCCATAAGATCTGATAACTTTGTCACAGTGCAAGAAATAAGAACTCATCGTTATTTTATACGAAACTGTTCTTTGTGGGATATCCACGTTTATTCAGAGTAAACGTTGAATGGCTCAAAACACAGAAGTACATTTTGATAGTATCGCTAAGCGTCTATTTACCGAGACTCGGTCTGAGTACACATTCCTTGGGGCACGCTTTTATAAGCTCAGGGACGTGAAATGCGAACTTAATATTTATTCATTTTTGAATGTGAAGGGAATGTTCATAACTGTTCGTCTTTTTCTGTTATTTTTATGTGAAACGAACTAGAAAAAATATTTTTCCAAGTTGTATAAATCGTTTGTGAAGAGGAATAAAATTAAATTACTTTCATTAAATGCCGGGGCCTTTTTATTGCGTGTACCCTGGTGGATACTAAGTAACCAGGGTGAAGTCCAGAAGATACAGGCCACCATTCTTGATGCAGACCATACTAAAATGGTCGTAAGTACCTCCTTTTTTTACGTGCGGGAAATCCCCACGGATACCCCCCTCCCTCCGGAGCCAGAGAGGGAGGTTATGTCTGACTCGAACCGACTAAGCCGCACGCCGTTTGTGGGTCGTAGTGCTAGGCCGAAGGTGAGGTTGTCATGCGACATATCCCTCGCACCCCGGCTGACCCAGGGCCATCCCTCTCGGTCTTGCCCTCCTAGAATGAATTATGATGTCTCTAATTGGTTAATTTAAAACATTCATTGATTGACGACATCAATAAGCAGTAACAATACCATTAGCTAAATTACTCGTAACAAGTCTGTTATATCTTTTTTGTATTAGAGACCACCTTGAAAAAAAATTAGGCCGGCCATTATGCTCTCCTAGCATACCACATACCACATTCGTTATGGTTATGATGACATTTAAATGAATCTTTTGTTCACACAGAACAAAGAATAATTTATTTTTGACGTCGATACGACCACCTAATTGTATAATAATAATTGGGAACGAAACGCAATGTGGGAAGGTTAATAATTTTGTGTCGTATTTGAAAAGTACATGTGTGTATCTGTGATAGCGCTTCCACGTTTGTCATCATCTTACCTCCGGTTACATCTGAAACCTTCTTCTCCCGCCCAGGGTTTATTTAATCCTTCGTCTAACCTTCCGACCCTGAGAGGAAGTCCTGCACCAGAGTCTCTACGGGCCAGTCAGCAGATATACCTGGGGCCTGTTTAATAAACGCGACAATGACAGGTGACAGGCGACAATCCGACAATTTGACAATTTGACAATATTTTGTTTAATATAAATTATTGCTGACAAATAAGTCACGTTGGAAAATCTACAATAATGTCGACTTGTTATGACAATTTGATTTATTTCTGTTTAATAAATATTAAACCTTGACAGGCGACAGGTGACAATTTGTCAGGAAAAACTTGTAAAATTTGTTTTATTAAACACTAAATTGTCATTGCAGGCGGACATATTTGTCAATTTGTCACAGATTTTCGACAAGCATTTCATCCAATGTCAACGGTAATCGGGAATTAAATTAGTACGATTAGTTTAAAAAATGGTTTTAACGTCGTCGACGGATAACAGTAGTAGTGAAGATGAATATTTGATGCAAACTATACGACGTCGCATATTTAAACCAAGAATAAAAGCAAACAAAACAAGTTCAAGTCATGTTGTCATATGACAAGTATGACAACATCAGGGTAATATCAAAAAAGTAACTACCTACAACAATTTGACTTTTTTTTTGACTTGAACTTGTTTTGTTTGCTTTTATTCTCGGTTGCATATGAATGCATGCCTCGATATTGAGATGCGACAAATATGTCGGAATTAGTGACAAACTTGTCAATTGTCATGACAAATAAGTCACAGAATATTTTCTTAGAGACTCGACGGGTAAAACCTGACAATTGTCGCTTTTATTATAGGTACAGTTTTATAGCTTGAAAATTTTGTCAGTATTTGCCTGTCGCATTTGGACTTAATTGTCAACTTTATTAAACGCCATTTGTCGCGACAATTCGACTAATTTGTCAAAAAGTGACAAATTTGTCGTATTGTCATTTTTATTAAACAGGCCCCAGGTTGCAGGTGAGGTTTTATTACAATACTAGCTTTTGCCCGCGGCTCCGCCCGCGTGGATGTCGGTTATCGCTATAATATCGGTTATCGTTATAAATTGTGGCCTATGTGTTATTCTGATGTATAAACTATATTATTGTAAAGTTTTATTAAAATCCATTCAGTAGTTTTTATGTGAAAGAGTAACAAACAAATATCTATCCATATATACACCCATACAAACTTTCGCGTGTATTATATAAGTAGGATTTCAATTTGTTAAGGTACAGACCAGTAGCGAGGAGTCCCTGCAACCCAGTTCCTGCCGGCTTGAATCGATCGGATGGTGCATGACAAACTAGATCGAAGTAAGCTTTTTTATTACCACCAGCTACCCTTTTGAATTTTTTCACACAAGTATAGACAGGTGTAATCTAATGTATGTAAATGGTACAAAAAACCTTTTAGTACCTATTCAGAAAACTAAAAATATACCGAAAAATCCAAGACGGCTCCTTCCACGGCCCTTAACATTGTTCGTACACAAAAGGGTTCAAAAAGTAACTAACAAAGACGATCGAGTGTATGAATATGCATTGACATGACACGCGGTTTGCTTCACATAAGAAACACTCAAAATTTAGAATTTATGAAGCTAATACAATTGTACGATTTTGTCAGAAACTCGAGTACCAAGGCCTCACAAGGTAAGTTTGCTATTGTTTACAATCAAAGTTCATAGTTCGATATTTAGGTTGAATATAATGATGTTTTCTAATAAAAACCTCATATATTCGACCTAAATGTCAGCAGGAGCGTGGAGACGATACAGGTAGACAACAACAACCTCGCTTAATGGTAGTACACGTCTATCGTTCCTTACACATACAAGCGCAAGTATAAATACAATTTTGGAAACTGAATCACACTTCAAGTAGTTCGATCTTAGATATTATATTAATATATTATAGTATCAAAGCGTCCTGGAGTATTGCTCTCAAGTATGGAATCCGCAGTATGATGTTCACATTAACAGATTGGAATCAATACAGAACAAATTCGCAAAATTCTTGCGGTATAAGTGCAGCACACATGAGGATACTTATGAGGCGAGCTGTAGGAGACACCACTTACTACCACTTCACACGAGGCGGAGACTTGCGGATGTAGCTCTGCTATTAAAAATAGCACAATCAAAGGTGGAATCGCCATATCTCCTCTCCATGATATATTTGAAAGTCCCAACCAGATCGGTGAGAATACCTGTCCCTCTCCATATACCCTGTAGTGTAACGAATTACAGAAGCAACTCTTTCTTCCTTAGATCAGCCAAGTTTGTAAACAGAACGTCCGAATATCCGGAACTAGATTTATTTAACACAAGTCCTGCTAAATACAAAAGTATTGTCGGTGATTACTGGTTTAAGTTGGCTCTCTAGGTGCTCTTTGTCGAGGTACTCAATAGTTCTTTCGTTTTACTCGTTTCAAAATTTTTTTGAAGTGAAAACTTCTTTAGCGGCGTTGGATGGGTGTAAAATGTTAAGGAAGCGTCAGGATTAGTTGACCTTTGAACCGTAACCGACGACTGACGTCATACAAGATTAGGTACGAACTATCTATTTTGCAAGTTACGACAGATAGCGTCGTAGCTTAAACGGTAAGCACTTCGACTGTAAGTCCTTATAGTTTCAGATAGTATCGGGTTCAAACCACCTGGCCTTCAGGGATTTTTTGTGATTGTTTTTTCTTTTTGTAATTTTTACTTGTGATTATCTTTTCTTTTTGTAATTTATTAATTTCGTCTAACAGAAAATTAGCAGAAAATTAGTGATAGGTTCTATGATTGGCGCTATATTATAGGTATGGTATGGTATGTTCTTTTTATCTTTTTCTATGTATTTAACGAAGAAAGAAATAAAGAAAATGTTTTCACTTCTGCCGGCACTCCCAGAGTGCAACCCGTCTTTTTTTTTTCATATATTGTAATAACAAAACCGTGTAGTGTCTATTTTATTTTTACTTATATGTGAAAACTTATAAATGGCTTTTAGTAATGTAAGTTGTAATATTACATAGTTTTTGATGCTGTTTGCTTACCGAATAAAAAAAAAATATCTCCGTCCCTTGCCTCCAAGTCACTGAAGTTCATGTACATATTAGAATGTAATTACGACTTACTCAACGGTAAAGGCAAACTTCGTGATGAAACATGCATACCTGAAAGATATCTATAATATCCTCGAAGGTTTAAGCCTGCCGATTTGTTATTAGAGCCTCGTTGCAATATTTTTAGCAAACGAAAAACCGACTTTATTGATCTTATTTTTAATTACTTGAGAGGATATTACATAGTGTGCTTCATACAAAGTGGACATCATTCTTATCTTGGTCAATGAGACACCAGTAGAGGCAGATTGTGAAGTATGTAGTAAAGTAAAGTGAAGCCAATGGCCGTCTGTTGTACTGCCTACAAGTAGGACAAATGCGTGATTTTTTATAACTAATCCTTTCAGCATTCCAACTACTACGATCACAGTACTAGTGACATACGATAACAGCGAGTGATGAAGAACGGATGAAGAACGAACTCACTGGAAGTTCCATGGAAAGTTAAACTGTACGGAACTTAAAACGAAATAAATCAGAACTAAATTGGAGAAATTAGAATAATAAATCCAGAGTAATAGTTTATTGTATCAAAAGTCACAACAGTATTCGTGCAGAGCCAACTAGTCACACTACTTTTAAACAGAAATGAGATTATTCAATAGACCTTGACACTAATACAAGAAATAACAATTTATTATAGATCAACGTAACGTATTTCTTTGCCAAAAAATTGTATTACAACAGGTGGAATAAGACAGAATGCTGTAAAACTATTGAAATTATCGCGACAGAACTTGAAACACTGATGGGTAGATATTCATCGAAAATAAATGTCTCCAAATGGCATCTATAAATGCTTGTACTGGCACTAGTTGTAAATAATCCGCGATTGTAGGAGGAAGGAAGCATTCTAGTTGAAAAAAGCGGTGAAGTGCGAGTCGGTAGCAAGTAACATAATATAAAAGTTCTTGTAGTTCGTTGTAACTTTTAAAGATGTTTTAATAAGTGTATTTTGTTCGTGTTAAAAGAGTACTAACTAGCTCTCGTTCAAACCAATTATTGGTTGCAGTTTACATGGTTAATGTACACCTTTTTTTTTTAGGGTTATCATTCTTGTTTTATCACTCTCATTTTATAAAGTTACGGGGGGGAACACATTCTATCACTTTGAAGCTGTCTTTCGCGCAAACTAAAACAGTTTAGAAAAAAAATGATATTAGGAACCATCCATGGATCCATGCATCCAAATATCCATGGATATGGGTTTGTTGAAAAACATATTTTGAGTTTCAGTTCTAAGTATGGGGGAACCCCCGAAATTTGCTGCTTTTTTCTATTCTTGTGTGAAAATCTTAATGCGATTTATAGAATACATCTGCTTACCAAGTTTCTGTTCTTACGTAACATACGGACAGACAGACAGACAGACAGGCATGACGCATCCATAAGGGTTCCGTTTTTGCCGTTTGGGTACGGTACCCTAAAACGACCAAAAAAGTGCGATGGGAACCTGTATTGTTTAGAGTTTACTATTCAGGTTTATCGACTGGCAGGTCGAGGATAGGCGAATTACAAAAAATATAACATTGGCTCGCAGTATTGACTCAGTTCATTTGATTGAGTAAGATTCACTACGACTAATGTATCTTACGCGTTCACGTCCACGAAACACTTGAAATTTGTCACGACAGGTAAACATTAAAATAACATCCAACAGGGCAATGCCGCCAGTCTTTTAGGCACGTTACCAGTCGACATCGATGGGGAGGAATTCTTCGACGCCTAAACTCTTTGGCCTCTATTCCTCTATTTTGTTAATTCTTGTAAATATTTAATTTTTACGTTGTAGTTTTAGTTTTAGCAAAATTTAACTTCAATACAAATATGTAAATGGACTATCTCTAAAAGTTATTTATAATATTTTTTTAATAAGGGCATAATAAATTTTGGAAAACATTACTCTACTCTTAACTATGTTGGTACTACTATAGTGTACCGGTATCGTTATAGAAATATGAAATGAGTGGTCTCGGGGTCCGGGGTGCCGGTAGCAACGCCAACGGTAAAAATACATCTACCTGCAATTACATCAATTATCTGTGAACATGATGCTTATAATAGTACTGATAGCAACTCAAAGTGGTCAGTACAATGTACAGTGTATTTTAAAAGCTACGTTGAAATAACTCATATGATACCATTTCTTATTCAGCCATTACAGAATGAAGATTCCCGTAATATGTTATGTTTCCTGATCTATAAGAATCGCTATCCGTTTAAGATCTTTTTGTGCTATTTCAGACCATACCTGTAACAAATTTTATCTAGATGCGTACAGCCGTCGCACATTGAGTCATACATGCAGCCTAACAAGCTTTCGTTTATAACATTAATAGGATTACATTGTTAGTTACAAATGAAGGTAACATAACACTTGTTATGACCACTACTAGTAGGTACTCCTACGTAGTTTTGATTATCAGAAATGACTAGCTTGCAACGGAAATCCGTGGGCCTTGAATAATGTATGTACATTTTACATTTCTCTTCTACCTCGCTTTTACGGTTGAGAAAATTCGATTACAGTGTTCAGCTGTCAATACCTGTCAGTTATAATGGATGCTTACATGAATAAGTAGGTAAAGGGGTATGTTATGAAAATCTATACATCTATACATGTATAGAATACATATGAAAATAAAATTGGAGTGTCTGTCTGTCTGTCTGTTTGTTCCGGCTAATCTCTGAAATGGCTAAATCAATTTTGACGGGACTCCAGATAAAAGAACTCTTCAACGGTCCACAGCACGGACACGAAATATACATATTTTTAAATCTTGTTTTTAAAGACTTTTTTTTTACTACATGAACTATGTCCTTCTCGTATTTGCAGTTGTTGATACAGGTTATACGATTCAATCTATATAAAGAACGGTCACAAAAAAGTTTGTGACAATAGATCGTACAATTTTATTGGTAAGGTCAATAAAATGTACCGAACGACACTCTCCGAAGCAACACTTGTGTCAATATGAATAGAATGTGAAGTTGTATCAATATGTGTGTCATTCGATTCTGTACTTCACATACGAGTAAAATCTAATGACAAATATTTATCGTTCGGAGGTCAGGTAAACGTGTTCAACTCTATGATTAACATTTCTTATATAGAAATAGTAGTTTTACGCATGACTTAGTTCGCGTGAGACGTACTTTGGTGAAATTTATTTCTTAAATTAGAAAAAGGCGTGAATAACAAAGCTTTTACTTCGTTCGATTAAGATAGGAAAAATATTGGATTGCTCCATGCGAAGTTCGAATCTTTGCCTAAAAGGCGCAATGCTCTAACTACTGAGCTACCGGACCTCTTGGGTTCGAGCCATGCTTGGACCGATTCAATATTTTTTCTATCTTAATTGATTTGAATATTGAGCATGCAAGATGTTTGAAAAATTTCATTCAACTTTTACTTCTTTGTTTAAAATGTGGGGTAGTTAACAAAAAAATCCTCTTCTCATCACGTATTGTCTTGTAAAAACTAACCCTAAATTTCTTATTCTTAAATAAGTTTAAAACAATTTACATGACGCCCGACAGAAGACTATTGCAAGGAAAAAAGTAATATATCTATCGTCGGCCAGCTGCGACCGCCAACTTAACAACAGGGTTATATTCACAGATATAGAGTAAGCAAGATGGGTAACAGAAACCGTCGTCCCAGCTTGGCTTCACACATATAGAGTAAGCTAGATGGATAACAGAAACCGTCGTCCCAGCTTGGCTTCACAGATATGGAGTAAGCTAGATCGGTAACAGAAACCGCCGTCCTAGCTTGACTTCACAGATATAGAGTAAGCTAGATCGGTAACAGAAACCGTCGTCCCAGCTTGGCTTCACACATATAGAGTAAGCTAGATGGGTAACAGAAACCGTCGTCCCAGCTTGGTTTCACACATATAGAGTAAGCTAGATCGGAAACAGAAACCGTCGTCTCAACTTGGCTTCACACATATATGTAGAGTAAGCTAGATCGGTAACAGAAACCGTTGGCTCCGTACTGGTGAAGTGTAGAAGGTTCCCGGGCCTTTCCGCTCTGTTACTACTACCCTGCTTGTCGATAGTAAACCACAAAATGCATACAGTAATTCAGTCACTTTCTTTGTGCTGCTTTCTTTGAACTACCAATATGTTTCCGGAAAGCTCTAACACGGGAATTTTCAAGTGACAAGGGAATAGATTGCTTCTAGGCAAGCGTGTCCAAGGTAATGGTCAATAACTGGCGTATCAATGATAAAAATACTGATAACGTTACTAGAAAAGAGCCTGTTTACCATGAACATTATCACTTTTTGGCTCGCATGACGTCATTGATTATGACTGTTTTATATGTTATTTAATATACACGCGGTATCTAGCATACTCTAAATCCGTGACTACATCGCACGAACCTGAAAACTTTTTAAGACTGGCCTTGAGGGGTTCAAAAGCTAAGTTACTATACAATGTTTGATCTAGATTAGATAACTTTGAACGGTTTAGATGTTCGCTTTAACTTTCAGATATAATATTGAGATTAAACGATGGGTATAAAGGTCTCGGCGTTGAAAGGCTGCCGAAGATGATGACGTCATCGTGAAACAATTAAAGTTAAAGATTCAACGAGCTGAAGGATTAAGCTTTTAAACAATATTAGATAGAAATCTATCTTGCACGGAGGCCCACCAAAATTAAAAGATGATGAGGTGGAACTTAGGAGGAAATCTTGTAAAAAAAAGAAAGGAATTGCACCACGACATCGTACGATGATATACAGATGCTTGGGCCCAAAGGTTATGGTGGGGCTCACCCTTCTATTACAGTAGACAAGATTGAAAATAATGAAATCAAAAAGCAATATTTGTTATTATTGCTCAGTTAAAAAGTGGTCAACAAATCCCACAGAGCTACGAACCTGTACGACCTCTAATTTTGGACCTCATTTATAAAGGGGTTTGAAAATGAGGTCGTACCTCTAACCCCTCCAACCAAGCTAAATTGCTTGTGCTAGGAGTAGGTTCACATCGGTAGTGTATCGAACCCGGAACCTCTCGATTATAAGGCCGACCCCGAACCACTAAGCTACCGACGCTACTGCGATAGACTTCAAACTTTGAGGTCGTACGGCTACGTAGCCTCCCATCAGCATCTAAGCCGGATTCGCTGTTGCAGAACTGAACAATTGCATTGTGTCATACCAACAACCCACATTAAAACAATACGTCTCATACAATCATCATACACGTCCATTTCGTAACGATCCGTACTACGTGTGGGCAGCGCAGCGCGGTGTAACGACTCGGAACGGACACGACATGGACACGATTACTAGTAAATAGTAAGCTACGGCTTTTTTTCATGCCACTTAGGTAGCAGACAGGCACACGGCCCTCCTGATGGACAGTGGTTACCGTGGCCTATGGACTCGTTCAATACCAGTGGCGTCACACTATTGCTGAAGTTTCTGAGTTTTTTTAATACAAGTACATGTCAATTTGACTTCACCTCGTCTGCGTGCCTAAGCTAGAATATTGTAGTGAAGTTAGAAGGCAGAAGGCAGACGTTCGCGTACAAGCCAAGGTACTGGTGGACTCCGGACTGCTCCTAAATGCAGTTTGATGAGTACAATATTGGGGTCGACCTAAAAACAACTTTTTGCTCTGAATACGCAACAACAGTATTTGAAACGGTTGTTAACAAATCCAATCTTATCCTGTGTGACGACACTGATGCGTGTTACTCTTGCATAAAGGATGTGGGGGAAACGGGCATTTTGTAACCACGGTACCTTCAGCGGGTTTTTGAGTTGTTGTAAGGATTACTGTAACTTTAAGTCAACATTGTAGTAACGACCTATGTTTCGTTATGGTAATCTATCACCATAATACTTTTCTAATAAACTAGAAAATAAACCTATCCATGGATAGGAGGAGTTCCATAATTGGTTTCTATTGCGCCTTCTATGGAAGCTACTACCGTTTGATCACAAGCTTGAACTCCCTTTACACTTATGGTGACAAAACACAATTGACACCTTTAGTACTTACCTACTGCTGTAATTAATAAACTGCTAAAAATTTGAAGAAAGTTTCGTCCATTTTTCGCTAAAATGTCATAAAAATGATTAAACTTTCATCAAAACATCCCACGTGTACCAGACGGTATAAAGGACTGGGGTACAATGAAATTGTAATCCCGCGTCTAGACATAACAATGTCAATAAAATGGCGCATGAAGGGCGAACTTTTACAAACAGCCTGACCTATACTTGACTTAATAAATACATTTTCAAACCTAAATGATAAAAATATTGAAACAATTTAATGTGGGATCATTTCCTATAAATTTTAATCAGTAAAACTCATCACTACGAATGGTATTGGAACCCACGGCTGTTAAGTAATCTCATTATCCGCTGTACGAACGATTATCAGAATTAGCAGAAATATTCTGACGTTATAAGCGTTTATAAGTCACGGTAATCGCTTAACAACAGAAAGGTATTATGTTTATTTGCTAACTCAAAACTTAATATAAAACCGCTTTCACGAGTGATACACAATTTTTCAAAAAGCATTAGGTATATGCTTAATAACGACAAATAATTATATGTCCTTGAGATTAAATTGCACAAACAAATATTAGCCGAGTCAAGATTTATAAGCGGTTCTATATTTACGACAAACATCAACAAAGGCAAACAGTGCAAACACAAACCTCAAATTGTCCACAATTGCATGAGACAGGAGGTGCAAGTAATAAGAGACAGACTAACATGATCATGATACGCACGACATAATGCCAATAATAAATCGTCCTTAATGATAAGTAGATACGACACAGAACGAAAGCAATGTATTTATAATAATTTTAGCCAGTTGATTTAAATAGGAAAAGTTTAAATCGATCTAGGCGGCGTTCGCACCCGCAATCTTTGCCTTACAGGGGCAATGCTTTGACCACTAACCTACCAGACCTCGTCCGAACCAATTCAAATTTCTCCTTCTATATTCTGTCTTTGACAGTGGAGTGTCTAACAACATTCCCGGTATTCGCTTACTCCTTTTTCTCCTCTGACTTCAGAAGGTTTCAAGGGAGCTACTGCAACTGCCGTCAAACGGCCCAATCATAAAAGAAAAGCCTACATCAGAGTCTCATCAAACTTTAGGTCTACCAAGCAACCTCACCTGCAAACCGATGATGAATTTTACTTGCCCCTTAGGTCTTTGTGTGGCCCATAGTCTAAATTCCCCTCTTATAACAAAAATCGCTCTCAACTTACGCTAGAGGCCGTATAGCAAGGGTCACAGAACCGCTACGCCAGCCATGCCGGCGCCGCAGAGTCTACCATTGCGTTAACTGTACCGTTACCAGTTCAATTATATGTAGGTATATCGTTGCACAATGCACAACCTGTCAGGACAATAAGCGAACCTTTCCAATTTAGAATCAATTATTGCTAGTGTTATGAGTACTAATACGACTAATTGAAGCTTTATATAATTAGGCACACAGCATAAATAAGGTTAAACTATAAATAACATGCAAGGAAATTGGCTGTCTAGTTTATTTCTATTATTAATTTGATGATCTAACTGTTTGCATAATAATATTTCTATTATATTGGCTACTATTTAAACATTGTAAATGTATTGATTTCTATTTATATTGATTAGACGGATATTTTGCAAGTGTAATTTCATTTTGTATTCATTTTTACTTCAAACATTATAACAGAAAGGCTTTAAGATCAAAAAGTTAAATGACAACAAATAACAAGCAAAACCGAATCAAAAAGCAGGTAAATGGAAATCATATCATTGTGTGCTAAATAAATCAATATTTTAGTAGCGAGTATTAATAATTTATGCGTCTATCGTCTATAAACCAGTTAGCTTGTTACAGTACCCGCTACTTGCCAGACTGTGTCAGCTATATATTTTAGCGCCGATACCAGATGGTACGATCGATTGATTGTGGGTATTAATATTAACTTCACGTTGTATACTTTAAGTTTCTGCTTAGACGTCGGACTAATATTGATAATAGATACTGAAAAGGTAAGCACTGGTAAAATACATTAAGAATATCTATTTCTACTGCAGTCGAATCATTTTTAAAAGTCACAAATGACATTTGCTTCATAGTAAGGGGATATCCAATTAAATTGGATAAATCAATAAGGATTTCGAACATCTCTGAATCGAATGAACTGAATTGAATGCGTTTATTCTGAATAGTATTTATAGCTTATGTATATACTAAAATGTTAACTCAAGTTTATTGGAAATTAAATTAAAAAATCACACAAATACAATATTATAGTCCGGTAAATTGACACATCCAATGTCACAATAATTTGCACCCAGCTGTAATTTGGGAATCATGGAATTTAGGGGAAAAGCCGTAAATATGACAAACCACCAACTCAAACAAACAAAAACAAGAAATAGTGACGTGGCTGGAAAGCAATGGAGTGAAAGCTGACGTAGCTGGAAAGCAATGGAGTGGAAGCATGTCTAAAGTAAGTGAAACAGGAGTTATTGCACTTGGTTAATGCAACTTAAGTCGTCCAAGCCACGCCATGTAATTGACGAGCTAGTCTTAATCATGGGCACGAAGACATAAGATTGCCTCCCCAT
The DNA here is from genome assembly GCA_949126895.1 of Eilema caniola. Taxonomy (NCBI): domain Eukaryota; kingdom Metazoa; phylum Arthropoda; class Insecta; order Lepidoptera; family Erebidae; genus Eilema; species Eilema caniola. Next base: position 3,228,533 of record OX421460.1, on the reverse strand, counting down.
CAGTGCCAATAACATCGGTAATCTGTCGTTACTTTTGACGCGAACGTGAGGAGGCAGTGTAGAATAAATCCTTGAGGAGCTGAGCTCGCGTGACATATAATAGGGTGGGGTCCTTTTCCCAATGGAACTTTTGGAGACATGGAAAGGTAGAGGCCGCTGTATCATCGGCATTGAAAAAGCAGCTGATGAGGCCATCAAGCTGAGTGCCACCATTGTAACATGGTAGGTACGTGTCTGTAATGGTGACCCTTTTTACTGAGACTTTGCCTTCAGAGGATGTGACTTATATAAAGACCTGCTTGTACGACTGTGTAACTGGGTTTTCATCTTACTCCTTCCTGCACCAGCGCAACGTTCGAGTCTTCCGTTATTTGAATGTTGCGCTCCCCCTCTAAAACTAAGATTTGTCTATAACCCCCCCCCCCCCTCCCTCCCTGATTTGAATGCTGGATCTGACCCTGTCTTGGACATTAAATCTGGAATTAAATCTGGTACCCTTAAAAAAACAAAACGTATATTTTTATTTTAAACAGTCCTGAATGTTTCACCAAAAATAATTATATCGACCATTATCATTTAATAGTTTGTTAATTTTGTCATAGGTTCCACCACTTGAACATTTTATAAGGGGAGAGAAAAGCACTATCAAGTATCATTTAACAAATTTTGGCAATTGCAATGTAATGAATTTCAGAGTTAGGAGTTTTCACTCTAAAATACCGATAGATACATTTTCCCGTTCACCGATGTTCCCTAAGGACATTTCATTATAACGGTTCCTAAGAGAGGCAGTAACGTTAAAAGCCATAATAAGACGTGTATAGTGTAGTATAGTGATTGATGAATATACAAACAACAGTGACCTTCTCACCTACATGTTTGCATTATTAATGTCTGTTTATAAATTCTTTAATATTCATATGAATTGGAACCCGTCACATTGATAACAATGTGAGTAGCCAGGATAAAACTTATGTAAGTATACGGCTCATCACATCACATGAATAAGTTGATTGATGTTTCAAGTCAATACAACTGGAAGTGTTAGTTGTTGTTAGATTCAGTGGCAATCAGAATATTGTTAAAATGCTTTGCTACATAACTATGTAAGCTGTTAAATTAATGTAAACAAAGTTAAAAGTCGAATGTATCTGACGAATCGATGTTTGAAACATAAGACTTGTAACTATGTGCAATTCAGTTGGCCTTAACTTGCTCATGTTACGGGCGAGAAAGAAGGATGGATAGTATACGCCCTATCTAGCTCCATGGCTCCATCTATCTTTCTGACAGATACTTATATCATGTCATAGTAGAGTTACTGATGACTGTACGTTAATTTCACTTAATCGAGTTGATCCTATGGTCAAAATAGTTTTTAGAGTGGAATTCTTTAACGGATTCTGATTTTCGTTTTGTTTTTATGCGTGTACATAGTGTCTTTGACTTAATAAAACTACACAATTAGAAAAATTAGAAAGCGGCTACGCATTTGCTCCTACGCATATCGAAGAAAAGTACCTACATCAGTACTTAAGCACTAAGTAGTCAATAAGAAACTTCATGTGTGTATATAGTGTCTTTGACTTAATAAAACTACACAATTAGAAAAATTAGAAAGCGGCTACGCATTTGCTCCTACGCATATCGAAGAAAAGTACCTACATCAGTACTTAAGCACTAAGTAGTCAATAAGAAACTTCATGTGTGTATATAGTGTCTTTGACTTAATAAAACTACACAATTAGAAAAAATAGAAAGCGGCTACGCATTTGCTCCTACGCATATCGAAGAAAAGTACCTACATCAGTACTTAAACACTAAGTAGTCAATAAGAAACTTCATGTGTGTATATAGTGTGTTTGACTTAATAAAACTACACAATTAGAAAAATTAGAAAGCGGCTACGCATTTGCTCCTACGCATATCGAAGAAAAGTACCTACATCAGTACTTAAGCACTAAGTAGTCAATAAGAAACTTCATGTGTGTATATAGTGTCTTTGACTTAATAAAACTACACAATTAGAAAAATTAGAAAGCGGCTACGCATTTGCTCCTACGCATATCGAAGAAAAGTACCTACATCAGTACTTAAGCACTAAGTAGTCAATAAGAAACTTCATGTGTGTATATAGTGTCTTTGACTTAATAAAACTACACAATTAGAAAAATTAGAAAGCGGCTACGCATTTGCTCCTACGCATATCGAAGAAAAGTACCTACATCAGTACTTAAGCACTAAGTAGTCAATAAGAAACTTCACGTTAAAGGCAACTAGCATTCCGTTATAACTGTCTGGATCCATGTATGGGGTATCAAAGTAGATTGCAATTAAATATATTGGGTCACATGTTAGTATTCTTTATAAAAGGAAATAAATGCGTGTCACGGTAGTGAGTTTAATGATGAAGTGAGTGAGAGTTAGGTTGCAAAATTATCGGTAAGGCATTCCAGTAACTTGGGTTGTGTGCCATCTTGGTACCGTGTCGATTATTAAATGTTAGGTGCCATTGAAGGAGGTTAATAGTTATTTGGTCGAATTTTGTAATTAGGTTAGATAAGAGACGTGATAACACACACGCGTCTTTTTCGGCTCTCTTTCTCTTCTGGCGTAGTCCCGTCTTCTTGAAAGTCAGCTTTGGTGCACCCGATCCCTAAAAAAGGCGACCGCTCGATTCCGTTGTTCTCGAAGATAATGGAGTCCATTATCAACTGCCAGCTCCTTCGGTATCTAGTGGACCACCATTTGCTTAGTGACCGAAAATACGGTTTCCGTAAAGGTCGCTCGGCCGGTGATCTTCTAGTCTACCTGACACATCGTTGGGCACAGGCGATCGAGGCAAAAGGCTCAGTACCAGCTTGTCCCTCTGGACCGTATCCAACTACGAGCGACTCGAATTGTCGACTGAAGTATTTTGGTTCGGGTTGACCCCTTGGCGCTGCGTAGATATGTGGCTTCGCTCTGCATTTTCTATCGCATGTACAACGGGGAGTGCTCTGAGGATTTGTTCGGATTAATCCCTGCCGCATCTTTCCGCCATCGCCCTACGCGACAACATTTTCATCCTCCACACTTGGATGGTTGGCAGTCCTCAACTGTGCGTTTCTCCAGAAACTTTCTGCCTCGCACAGCTAAACTGTGGAATGAACTGTCGCCTGCGGTATTTCTAGACCGATACGACCTTCAAACCTTCAAGAAGAGGGCGTACTCCCACCTTCAAGGCCGCCAACGCACCTAGAACCCTTCTGGTGTTTCAGGTGTCCATGGGCGGCGGTGATCGCTCACCATCAGGCGATCCGTCTGCTCGTTTGCTTCCTATTTCATAAAATAACTATTTCAGGGAGCCACTCTATTCCCAGCTCGATCGATCGAGCTTAATTTTAACTTACTGCATGTTGTGAGTATACTAAAGGCTCTCGTGCCTCTTTTAATTTTGCCATTGTCATCTTTTCTCACCTATTCTATAGTTAGCAACACGCAAGCGTTCATCTATAGCGTTATTCTTCTGTAGGCCTAATATATTCTTCTTTCTTTCGTTGACCAAGCTAGCCACTTATCATTAAGGGCATCAGTCGGGCTATGTTCCAAAGTAGTTTATAGATATGTTCCTCACGATTTGTACCGGCATCTTCTACCGCAAGCCATGTTAAAAAGCTACGTTTCAAAACAATCCATCTTTATAAAAGTCGGTCAATTGGATTGCTAAAATTATTAGGGAAGCCATATATACACTAAAGAAGCCTTGGAATGTTACCTCTCACTGTAACCACTGTACTTATAACGGTGTTAATCACAGACCTGAATCCTTACAGCGTAAATGTCGACTTAAAATACAACTTCCGTGAACATTGCTTGTCCTTCTTCATCCTAGCGTTAATCCCAGTCACATCCGAAGGTATCAGCTTGGAGTCTGGGGTTCATTTTTACCAGTGGAACTGCGGATTTGGCTACACTTTTAGATGCAAATATGGAACTTATCACGAATAAATATTTTATTTCGAAACTTACTTTTTACCGACGTTTCGGGTGCGTTTTGCTGTTCGTATTTTCAATGTCAAGCTCATTTGAGTCAAATGGCTTGACAAATCTCGGCAATTTTTTCAGTTTGGTCTGAGTGGTGTAACTTTAATTAACATTGCAACCAATATAACAGTTACAACCAGATGGGTAAGATTTGTGATTCTCAAGTCTCTTCGGTCAATCAAATAGCAGAATACTTTTTGATTGCCATCTGATCTCCTAAACCTGAAAGCTTCGTTCATCAATCAACAGGTGTACCGGCTAGCAGGCTAGATTGGCTTTGGGCCCCATAGATTATGTTTAAAACCCAAATAAATCTGATAAAGCAAACTTAAAGTACCCTATGTACAAAGAAAGGTTAAAACAGCAGATACTTTTTAAAGGTTCAATTCTCGCCAAGCGCTTTAAATGAATTTTGGTATTAAACTTTTATGACGATACTTAAAACGTTTAGCTTCTGAAGTCGAGAGTAACCTTTGAGCCGGTACGTGTCCACGATCAAAGCTAAAGGCTTAGAATCAAGGTGAGCTCACGGACGCCCGCCCGACCAAGCTTCGCACCTGCATTGCGTATATTTAAGTATTATAGGCTTCTAAATATGAAATGAAGAGAATGGTCCATTAACCTCGATAAAATAGAAATTAGTGTCGTCAAACTCTAACATATGACCAATCACGTCACACTAAACAGTATCATAAATGGTTATGACTTCCACAGATCTTAAGTACTTACATTAAATTACCGTTTACTTGTTTTGCTTGTACTTGAGGCCTATTAATTTAGCGTAAATCCCGCTTGATTGTGAGCTGTAAGTAAAGTCTAAATGTCAAGTATCGGCGGTAAAACTGAGATCGCGTATTTTCATTTTTACACCATGCTTTTTTATATGCAGTCCGTCAATTGACGGGACCCTGTCGTAAAAAGCTAGTGCGAAGCTCAAAAGATACGGGCCGACATTTGACTTTTGGTGTTTCAGGTGTCTATGGGCGGCGGGGATCGCTTACCATCAGGCGATCCGTCTGCTCGTTTACCTCCTATGTCAAGAAAAAAACTACTACAAGTATAATAATACCTGGGATATTGCTATGACCAAACATTTATATCCAAACGTATACAGCATTAGAGGGTATGTGCCATTTGGGCTTACATTTCACAAGATTCGGAACAGGCTCTCACAGACTTAGTTGCCTCATTACTGTCGCTACGTTTCGAAAGCCTGGCTTGTGGCTTGTAAGGTCATGGCTTCGATCTCACTATCGGATGAAACTATCTCGATTTATTTTGTTGAAAGTTCTCTAATAGTGGTATGCAGGCGATGGATTTCGAGCTAGGTCAGATTTATCGGATAATTGTACCTTTCATTGGGAATGGAAATATACGAGTGTGAATGGATTGCATGAAGTCGAATGAAGGCAAGGAAAAGAACAGGTAATTCTTTAGTTAAATGGAATATGTATTAGTTGCAGTATCTTACTCGATAAATTTTGTATAGGACTCGTTAGAGTAAACCAAATTAGCCCTAATTTGAAGGGGTTTACGCGCTCAGTTGACGACAGTCATACGTGCTACACACACAGAATAAATTAAAGTACTGACATATAGATGAAGCTGATAAATCCGTTATATAATAAATAATAAAATATATATTTAAACTCATAACTGTAACAATCGGAGCACCTTATATTCTATTCTTAGTATAAAGTCCATTTGCAAACTAGGCACATAACAAAAGCAAGTTTTTGCAGGCTATTCACAGGCCAATTTGGTTGAGCGAGATGGGCGTACAAAGGGTAACCGCGATGACAATTGTTGTAGCTGATGGTACAAATTCAAGATCTATTTTTGTCACAATGTGAATTATCATCAGAAGACAACGTTAAGCTCAATAAAAGGAATGTACTTAATAACGGTAATTAAAGCCATTGGATACTTTACGAATATTATAAACGTGACCATTTTTGTAAATTTGTTATTCAAAGAAGCAAAAACGGGTCAACAGATTTCTGAGAAATATGGAAAACCTTGTTTATAATCTAGATTCTAGATCTAATTTGCACACTATGAAGGTTTTTCAAATATTTATTATCATCTCTCGGAAATCAGCATTGACTTATCATATTTCACGTACCTACCTTTTTATTATAATATGAATTTTAACATGCATCCCACTATAAAATATTCTTATCACGTGGCTACTCTGCTTGTATGGACGTCTTTGGAAGATATTGTATTGTTTTCGTATGAAGCACAATAGGGTACTAGCTAGAATAGTTGTGTATACGTTAGTTCAAGCCTCATTTAAGTGCAACAGGGCCTTTTTTACACCTATATTGTATGATTGTTCTACCTTTTTTCATTCCATTTCAGAGAACTTGTTCTGCGGTACGAGCTCTGTGAATGACACAAATAGCTCGCACCCAACTCACGCAATATGATGGCAGTTGACGATGTGAGCAAATAAAATACTCCGCATCTGTGCAAACTACAATTCAGAGTCAAGGCTGACAGCTATGCAGCCTTATTTAATACGTTACGGGTCTCGGTATTTTCTTTTGCCTCTATAATAAATAATTTTGATTTAGCGATCTGCTCGTATAACTGCAATTTGTTTGCCCAATTCTCTTCGATATGCATATTATATAAACTGACAGTGGATGGACGAAAATGACTGGCCTTAGATTCTAAAGAAACCATTTCCAAGACCTTCGGAGCCAGTTGAAAGATCAGACACTCGTGTGTCATCACAGAACAAATTAGCCAAATCTTAAATAATAACCCCGATACCGCGGTAAATATGTTCTCTGCAAATGAAAATATTACGGTAAAACAGTTATCCTATATTTTTGGATCAACATACTTGCAACTACTGCAAGTGTAAAATGTTTAGGGATTATAGTAGAAAACGTAATTCTTCTAGAATAAGAAAACGAAAACCTTCCTCTCCACCCTTGAACCACCACACAGGGTACACAGTCCCTGGTACGAGTCTCTCAACTGTCTGTACTTACACTTGAAACTTTGCCAAGCGAGGCTGTCAACTGTACAAGGCATTGTGCACCCGATACAATGATAATGGCTGTGGAGTGTACTACGTTTTAGTCTTCAACTGCATGACTTTTGCTCGGTGCGGCTATGTATGTAGGTAACCGACCCGAACAGCAAGATATGCTTCGTAAAAGGTGATATTGGTAGCAATGGTTTCCTATAAGGTATGCCGACCGTACGATGTGGAAGAGTAGTAAGTAGTATGGAAGTGATGATCACGAATCACACTCACCAGAGTGTAGTAAGTTTTCGGCTCATATTTTAATTTTTTTTTTTATTATCCCTCGACAGATTGACATTACTCTGATAGATGAAGTCCAAGGATCAAATTAAGAAAGCGCTTCTCATAAAGAATTTCATGTGTTTATACTGCGGTTGAGAATGGTTCTTGTAGGTTAAAAAATCATGAAGTTTCGTGTTATGCACTGTATCGCGACAACCCTTAATAAGGGAGCTACGGGTTTAACTCCATGTACTGATATCATTCTCTTCAATCATTCTCGTTTTTAGGATTCCATACCTGAATGCGGAACCCGAATAAGATCATTTCGTTGACTGTCTGCCTGCCTGTCCGTGTGTCTCTCAAGACTTTTTTCTCAGGAATGCTTGGAGGTATCAAATTGAAATTACATTTCACATACCCCATACTCAGGTCTGTAACTTATCCAAACCGTGCAAAAATCAAACTTCTAAGTCCACGCAATCAAAATATATTTTGCTATTTATGTAGAATAAGTTTGTCCCTGAATATAATTTTGTACGGAACCCTCAGACTGCGAGTCCGATTCGCCCTTGACCAGTTTTTATAAGTACATGCAATCGCATCAAAAATACCGATGGTTTTACTGTGTATAAGTTTTGTTATCGATCGATAGGAGTGCCATTTCTGCTTTTCCCAAATACTTTTCATCCGGAAGTAAGTACTTAAACAAAAACTATAGGTGCGTTCGGTACAAAACATATGTTCCGATAGGGGAACACAAAAAGAGGGATGTATGAATGTTACCTTTGTGTACGAGCACTGGCCTGTGCGCCTTTGTTTAGAAAAAAAGAAAATATAGTGAAAAATATTGTAGCACTCACGGTGATGAAGAACTTATGAGTGTCGGATTTGATAGGTATGGTGTCTGTAGGACTTATCACTTCCTTGGTACAGTGTCGTACACGTCAATTAGGTATAAGTTCTGTTGCTGTTACTGTACCTATTTACTTGGGTATTTTCGTTTTTAACCTACTTTTATAACGCATAAATTAAAATAATAATAGTAATTCCGTTCTTATTTGTAAAAAAACACCTTTATATATGTTTAACGACGAGCCACTACCCATTGATGTATGTATAATTGTATATATTTGCTAAAGTAACATCTCAAGGAGTTTACCACACGAATCAATTCACTTATGACCTTAAGTCCTGAGTTATTAACCTAAATTGAGGCGCCCGTTAACGAACGCCTATTCTGACTGCGAATGACATAATTCATTATAACCTGTTTTATGAAGAGCTTATTATAGATACATTATTATGTACAAAAACACGATTAGCAGAACTTATATAAAGAAGGGTAGGACACCCCTAGCCAGATTGATTGACGACCTGAAAAAGTGGCTGGGACAGACTGGATGTGGAAGGTGGAGCATCAGACGAAATGGCGCTCATTGGGAGAGGCCTATGTCCAGCAGTGGACTGTGGTAAGCTAATTGATTGATATAAAGAAGTAATGACTGTCATCCATAACCACCTAGAACTGTGATACGTCCAAGCCTGAAAGACGAGCTAAATATAAAGCTATGAATGACGTAATATAAAATCTAGATCCATGGGCTTCAAGCTTTGAATACAACCAGGTTTGCTGTTTGGGCGACAGCAGCAATATTGCTTGTATTCAAAGCTTGAAGCCCAAGAGAAAAGCCTGCACTAGAACATGTCCATCAGCAGATAAGGTTTATTTGTAATAAAAACGTTGAAATACCTATAAGATGAATTATTCAATTCTCATATATTATCAATCACTTTTGACCAACAGATAGGCCATTTTTGTTGCTGACTGTAAAAAAAGTCCAAAATACATATGCTGCTAAAATCAATTATGACCAAGTATAATTATGCCAAAAAAGTATGACAATTACGTATATTATGTTAACGAAAGGGACACCGTTCGAAATGGAGTCCCGCAACGGAAATTCCTTAAAACCACAATGAAGATATCAAAATTCACCACTGAATAAAATTATTAATAACCATTCCGTTAGATAGCACAGTGGTTTAAGATAATGTTGTACACGCAAACGCTACACTAGTGATGTAACGTAGTCAAGTCTTGTCTTATTTCATAGTTTATTTTCATCATGTAACATGGTATCCGATGTTTAGTCGATAAATTACCAAAAGTCATAAAAATGTTACAGACCTCATGTATATTACCCAGATTGGACAGTTTCATCATCAACATATTCATCAGATACTAATATGCTAATAGATTTTTGTTTTTCATAGTACATCCTCCAATTCTAGAAATTAACAGACGTTCCGAACGAATTAAATGCCTAGGTAACACGGTAGCTAATACGAATGTTATGCTTCCGATGTTGTGATGTGTCCGAAGAGTTCAACATCCGATCTAAGCAAAATATTAGTATTTTTTTCTACTGTGGGAACACATAACTACCGAAGAACATAGCTATTATACCTGTAGACAAACATCGCGGTCCTAAATAACGAAACAAACGAGGCCCTGGCACCCGCAGATTGCATGACAACCTCACCTTCGGCCTAGCACTACGACCCAGAGACGGCGTGCGGTTTAGTCGGTTCGAGTCCGACATAACCCCCACCTCCGGCTCTGGGGGGGTGGGTATCCGTGGGGATTTCCCGCACGTAAAAAAAAAATACGGGTTGCACTCTGGGAGTGCCGGCAGAAGTGCAAACATTTTCTTTTTTTCTTTCTTCGTTATATACATAGAAAAAGATAAAAAAGAACCTACCATACCATACCATACCTATAATATAGCGCTAATCATAGAACCTATCACTTATTTTCTGCTAATTTTCTGTCAGAAGAAATTAATAAATTATGAAAAGAAAAAATAAACACAAAAAGTAATAAATTACAGAAAGAAAAAATAATCATAAAAAGTAATAAATTACAAAAAGAAAAAATAATCACAAAAAGTTTCAGAAGGCCAGGTGGTTTGAACCCGATACTATCTGAAACTCTAAGGACTTACAGTCGAAGTGCTTACCGTTTAAGCTACGACGCTATCTATGGTAAATTGCAAAATAGATAGTCTTTACCTAATCTTGTATGACGTCAGTCGTCGGTTACGGTTCAAAGGTCAACTAATCCTGACGCTTCCTTAACATTTTACACCCATCCAACGCCGCTAAAGAAGTTTTCACTTCAAAAAAGAAAGGCATCCGCAGATTGTTTTGTAAGAATCTTTGCTTAGTGCATTTGAGTTTGTCGCCCCGTGCTATCCTCAAAAGTCCCGAGCGATAGCACCACTTCAGTTTGCCTCATCGGGAATACACAACGAGAGTCATAAAAATAACACGTAAAACTTCGATATTGATATACCTTTCACCACGTTGCCTACTAACCTACGAGGTTTATAAGAAACAGTAAATACGTCAGCACTGTCAGCAGTAGACAAAGCAGTATCGATACCGGCGTGTCACGGCCCTACACCCTCCGGTCGTCGCCTCCGCTAGTTTTTGCCGCACGACGTAAGCGCTTCCGACAAACGCAGCGTCCGCAACTCACGACTCACAATTATTATGACCATCATTACACCGCCATCCTGCTGTGTTCATTGAGTAACTGTACGTATGGCTGGCTATAGAACGCTTTTGAAACCACAGAGCATAGCTGAGAGAAGTTTTCTTTTATTCTGAGTATTGTTAGTTTCAATCAAGGGTTCTCCTTGAATTTCTAACGCGAATAAAATCTCTTCTTCCACCGAGTGCACATTCTGGCATCACCGTAAGCTTACACTTTGAAGTACGGAGTCTACTGATTGGGTTTGGGACACCAGTCCCACAGAGGAACGCTTGCATCAGAGCTAGGCACGTCCATCAGAAATTATGCTAGCTTGCAAACGAGGTAGGTTTGAGTTCAAATTATTCTTAGAGGGGCATTATAAATTCTCAAGCGAATTAGCTAGCAGATATAGTAGTAAGATTTAACGTGACCTATAATAATTGCTTGTAGCATCAAAAATGCAAGCCAGCCCCAATAGATGTACCTTAAAGCTAGAGGAATATCGCACCATGTTCACTTAGAAATCTGTTTTTACCTGTGAAAATAACTACTATGACGAAACTCCCATGGTTTACCGTACAATAAAATCAAATAATGAATTAAATGTGATGTATGCCATAACAAAAATAGTTCCGTAAGTAACCATAAAAACAATCTTACGTAACAACTATCGAACTCACTTTCACTAACTAATTGCTCTCAAACCATTAAATTTCAAAATCTAATTTAACTATACATAGGATAATGTAATTAAGATTTTCCAGTTACAGTTATAATGACCTCGAATAGTTAAATCAGTTTTATCGTCGTCATGGCTTACCGTTACATGGTGCAACTACAGCATGATTAGCAGTTTCCTCGAGCCATTTGCTGATCGGTATACTGCCCTCCTAATGGCAAGAGTAATAACTTGAGTATAACATTGGTGCTGATTATGTGGTTTTCCTAAAACATAACTGAGCCAACAGGCAAAGCAATGATGAGGAATCAATTCCATCCTGTCAAACGCAGTCATTGCAGATGCAGCCTCTTCAAGATTTTCGGCGGCAAAGTCCAAATCAACAGCAAAGGTGTACAAGAATGGCGTAACTTTACCTCTTGGGGTAAGCGGGTCAGACAACAGTTACTCTCGTACTAGCTAAAATAAATGAAATTAAAACAAGCAGCTAGAATTGCTTTTAGGATTGATGCTCGGAGAAATAACTATTCTTAAACCAAAAATTACATTCACACTACTACAAGTTTATCATACTAATAGTTTAAACGCGAAATGTTGTGAGTATGGGTGGATGGATTGAGGGATGTTTGTTACTGTTTCACGTAAAAACTACTGAATAGCTTTTAATGAAACTTTACAACAATATAGCTTTATATACATCAGAATAACACAGACTATATATCATCACACTACTACTCTAGGGAGCGGAGCAGTGATCATTAATGTCAACAAATCCGGCCGGCATATACAGAGAAGTGACAGTGTAGTTATTACTGTTGCTAAGCTTGTTTTATCGCGATAAAAGGGAGCCTATGTCCGTTCCAAAGCTTTACCAAGTATCAACCCTTTGAGCGCGTAAATATTTTGTATTTAAATAATTTGTGGCGGCCTGCTCGACAGGCAACCGCTAAGTCCGCGCGATGCACAGCGCCGTGGCTTAGCAACAGTAATAACTACACTGTCACTTCTCTGTATATACCGGCCGGATTTGTTGACATTAATGATCACTGCTCCGCTCCCTCCGCTCCCTTTTATCGCGATAGAAGAGATTAAAGGGGATAGGGGAATATATAGAATAGGGGATGAATATTTCTAATTTTTCAAAAGATATCCTGATGTAATTTGGTACAGAGGTGAATTACAGCTTCGAAACACCTCGCAATAAGCGACATCCACGCGTTCAACAGCTAGTTAGAAATAAACAGAAGTTCAAGTACAATTGTCCATTTGGTCTTTAAGAACGTAATAACCGTCTCCAGCATTTAGCGGTCACAGATAGGAAACAAACATTAATAGCCATTCATAAAGCAATCGGTTAAGTTCAGTTTTATGACAACACTGACACACTTCCACAGATAGCGTTATAACACGACTAGTTGTTATTATCTGGCTAACGCGGTATCTACAGTTACGTTTACTTAGCTGCGAAGTAGAATACAATGGTCACTTTGTCTTCAAGAGGTGCCCCATCAAGATCTTTGGAGCGGAAACGCAACCTAGCCTATAGTTCTTGTAGTTCCTTAATCAATACCGGTGATATCGATTGAGGAATGGGACTCTGCTGACGCGGACTGGTGGCTTTCTTCTCGAAGTTGGGGGCATTTGGTCTTGATCCGTGCTCTAGCCCGTAATTTAATCCTACAAGTGTAAGTTTAAATGGAAGCGACCACACAGGTCGTCAAAATACTTAATTCCTTCTAAATCAAATAAAATCTAACAGAACGAACACAAATCTGTCACGAGCGTGACCGTAATACGACTTTCCCTTGCGTGATTCAAAATGACAATTGGCCCTACAGTCACGTTTTTATGAAACTACAGTGGTAAACAAGGCGGTATCAATCATACGGGCAACTGACTATAAGTACCTATGAGATACTTCTAATATCTGCGAGACAGAGCCAATCAACGATTGACGAACAATACTCCGGTACAGGCTTTTCTCCCGGGGTTGGAAATGAAATGAAAAAAAAATAAGGGTGGCATACGTATCCCAAATTATACCAGATTGTGGAAATTAGGAACAGGGTATCGGACCGCAAGCTACATATTACAAGCTTTAAATGCAACCATGCAATATTGATGAGAAAATATATGAATGGTTTCTTTGTCCTTTATCTCTTTACGAGAAAAAAAGAAAAACGTCTGGAAAAATTGCATTGAATACTTCGAATTAGGTGTAGGTAGTAGAAGTTGAATGAACTTTATTGATATTTTAACCTTTCTTAGACATAATATACATACATAGGTACTAGCACATGCAGACGCGACTAAGTTTTCTCTTCTACGTTTTTATGAATATTAACGTTTCTTTGTTCTTTCGGGTGTCCATACTATTAGGGGTTAAAGTATGCAATTGCCGATTTGTACTGACAAATTGAAATTCGTTTTTTTTTTAATTTAACGTATTTATTTAATCAAAATAATTACCATTATTATCTATATATTGCTGCCATCTAGTAGGAAGGTCATTTATGCCTTTACGATAGAACTCTGGTGATCTAGATTCGACAAACTGTGTGAAAGCATTTTGTACTGCCTCCTGAGAAGAAAACTTTTTATCACATAGAAAATTGTCCAAATCACGAAAAAAATGGTAGTCTGTTGGAGCAAGGTCTGGCGAATACGGAGGGTGACGGATAGTTTCTAATTGCAGTTCCTGTAGAGTTAAAACGGTTTCTCGTGCTGTATGAGGTCTCGCGTTATCATGGAGCAATAATGGTGAAGATCGATTCATGAGTCGGGGCTGTTTCACTGCTAGTTTTGCTATCACTGTTCGGAGTTCGGCACAGTAGACATCTGCCGTTATTGCTTGACCAGATTGTAGAAAGCTATAGTGAATAAAACCACGCTGAGACCACCAAACAGTTACCATTACCTTTTTATTGGTAAGCTTTGCTTTAGGACACTGTTGTGGCGTTTCACCTGGGGTCAGCCATTGCATTTTTCGCTTACGGTTATCGTAAAGAATCCACTTTTCATCACATGTCACAATTCGATCCAATATTCCTTCATTTCTGTATCGATTCAACAAGGCAACACAAGTTTCAACACGCATTTCTTTCTGCAGATCAGTCAAATCATGAGGTACCCATTTTTCACATTTTTTTATTTTATTGATTTGACGCAAATGAGTCAATATTGTTGGTAAGGTAACGTTAAACCATGCAGCTAATTCCGGGGTAATTTGGCTCGGATCGGCTTCCACCATGTCTTTCAATTCATTGTAATTCACCTGTGTGGACGGCCTTCCTCGTGGTTCGTTCTTCAAATCAAAGTTTCCATCACGAAAGCGTTTAAACCAAAATCGCACGGTGCGTTCATTAGCAGTCCCCTCTCCAAACGCAACATTGATATTGCGAGCTGTTTCTGCCGCGTTAGTTCCGCGTCGGAACTCGTATTCAAAAATCACTCGAATTTTCGAAGTATCCATCTTTCTTGTCTAAGCTGAATAAAAAAAACAACTGAAAGTCGATAATCGAATGTTGCACATTTTTAAATGAAGAACTACATAGGTACCATGTGGAAAAAGTTTCACTCAAAAATCTCAAACCATGAAGGTTCTATGTCAATTCGAAGTACCTATTACAATGAAACGGCAATTTCATACTTTAACCCCTATTATTAATGCGATGCGATGAAACTTTAGAAAATTATTGTACACATTCAATTAGTTTGTAAGAACTGGCTGAATCTTTTAAATATTGTAGAAAAATTATGAAGTGTTGAACAAAAAGTGTTGTTTATAGCTTATTTCAACTAATGCGGACAGCGACCAGTCATCCACCGGAGTAAGGTTCAATCTTAACCACAAAGAAGTACCCAGTTCATTTACACTACCCGATTGAGAGAGTATTGACACTAAAATACTGCTAATAATATCCTACCGACATAGCAAGCTGAAGTGGCAATGAAGTGGAAGCTGCACAACGGTAAACATAAGGTGGATATCGGATCGGTGTCGTATTGCCCTTTGTAAATAAAAACTCTGTTTCTATCGCAGTGTGCAAGAATCGTGAACTGTTTTAAATTGTCGTTGAGGCAAATGCAAGGTCGAGTTTATGGCTCACAGAGGAGACTTATGGGCACTTTCATCGAGAAGAATGCTTGAATTTAGAATTTTGGTTGCGTAGGCAATTCGTAGAAGTATATTATTTGGATATTTTTATACGTAGTAAAGTGTATATGGAAAAGTGTTTCCCCTTGAAGTGGAATACAATACATATCCGAAATTTCCCGTGGATGTTGTGCAAGGTTCAAAGCGATTATGGGATACGGCTTTATCTCCATCCGACAAATATTGTAAGCACCTGTCGTAGTAAGTGCAGTCTTTTATATAGTTTTTATAATGTACTAGGTCGAAGACAAACTTAATAGACGTAAGACTCAGATACATCGCATAGTCTTGCATGGAAAGTAAGGAGCAGCTCTTTTGTGCGTGTGCGCACATTCGTAAGTAAATCCTGTCCGAAGTAAGTCCAAAGTAATAGTCACCTTAGGCACCGATACCTACTAACGTTAACTATTCAATGACATTCGAAATTCAAATTTTTCATTGACATCGGGTTAACGTCATATTATCTTTCATCTTAAGAATTCGAAATTTGAATTTCTTTAGCTTTTGCTGTCAATAGTAGTAGAAAACGTCATAAATTCACCTCACTCATAAATTTCTTCTACAAAAACAATGCGTACATCATACAGGTGATCTTTATCTGGATGGGTTCAATGTTCTCGATGTTTCGGTTCACGTTCTATATGAAAAGCGATAACGCAAATAATTATCGGCTAACCTCTTGAAATATGACGGTGAGTGGATAGATTGCAACGGGTTAAATGTGGATTTTAGAGATACCGTTAACAGGGCTTTGTCGAAAGAATCGAATATATTGATTTTCATAATATTCATTTGGAAAGTACTGAGTGCGATACTCGTTGGGTGTCAAAAATCATTTAACCTCTCATACACATGAAGCCAGCCAGGTTCCGGCCTAATACGTAGTATTTGGACCAAGTAAACACTACCAAAACCGGCAACGGGATCGCTGAGGAAAATGTACCTGAACTTACATGGACTTCGAAAAAGCCTTCGATACGTTGAGATGAACTAGTATTAAGAAGCTGCCACTTGTAAGTCTATAAAAAATACTAAAAAAGGAATCAATAAAATATATATGTATGCTTTGATCTTCCAACCATCTTTCAGTAATCTTGTACATCGCCCACGAGACTCCTCGCGGACAATAATTCAATTCTATAAGAGCGAACCGTTATCATGACGTTGGAGTCTGCTACGCATCAATGAAATAATCGTGGGTGTTGAACTCCGCCCACGATAGGAGCTCTTAACACTCCTACACAAGTCAAAATGACAAGATATTTTCGTCAACTTAAAAGAAAAACCCATTTAAACAATGCAAAGAAGATCCAAAGATGAATGAATTATTTCTATGAAATGCCTACTTTTCCAAAACTGACCCGTCAAAGAACGTCCCGGGCGACCAGGGTAGATGGCCCTCTCACAGCAATGTTAGAAACTTACAATTTTATGTAGATTGCGATAAATTACACATTGTTCATATCAAAATTGCTGGTCAAATTAATACTATAGTAGTTAATGAAAAGCAAACGCAGGTGATTGGTAAAACTGACGTAATTCCTGAGCATTAGACGCTGCTGTTTAACATTTTAATTTGTAGTTCAGACCAGATAACATCTAGGCAGCTATAAAGTTTCGTCATCGACAGTTATGCAGATTGCTTCGTAATCAATTGCCGTGACAAGCATGATGCAATTTGTCATTTCAGATAACGGTATCTGAACAGTCTGATAAGATAACCATCTATTTCCAAGGGTATATGTTGGCCAGTAAGAAATAAAATGGGCGGACTAGATGCAGTCTCTTCCTGTGGGTGTTTTACTAGGTAACATCGGAAAGTTAAATTAACAGTTTATGTGTGTACACGCCGGAGCGTGTAGTGCCCGCGCGCCACACGAGGGGAGCGGGGCGGAAGAGGGGCGCCCGCGCCGCGTTCGCTCATCGCAGCCCGAACAGTCGGCTACAAGCATCGCTAGCGTGCGGCACGTCGCGCCGTAGTGCATTAAAAGTGACTCGCCTATTATTTAAAATATTTCATTGTAATAGTTGATTGTAATAAAAATAGGTGCACCAAAGAACTGTTCATTATTTAGCCTGAACATCTGGCGACCGTGACAGGACTTGAACATGTAATCTGCCTACAAGTGGACGTGGTGAACTTTGCTGCCGGCGACTACTACGTTGGCGATCAAAAAAGGAAGTAAGCCCGTTCCTATCTTATCCTATTCTGTCCAACCTCTGTTTGTGTGTGGATGCCTAGCTGCTATAAGCTGAAGGGAAGGGTATCTAGCGAATACGCGTACCTCTTTTACCTACCTATATAATCCTGCACCAGGCTGCGCAGAGCACCTATTTTTTCTTGTTTATAATACGCCATTTTGCCTGCAAGCACGCTGTTTTCTGTTTTTGGGGGGTGTGGTTAGCTTGCCCTAAGCACGTGCTTTAAAATAATAATAATAAAAAAAATATATATATATACCTACCATCTTGCCTATTGTTCAAAGTTTGCTGCTTTGCTTCCGTTGTACCTTACGGTACGCCTAAAATACTAAAATTTCATCCCTCTAAGTTAATAGCCTATTAAACCACTTATCTATCTTCATATCCCGGTTGCCATAATTATATAACCGTGATACTGAAACGCGTATTGCCGAACAATTTCAGCGACATCGCTCGCCGGCCTTCGCACCGCTCGTGTGCCTGTGGCGCGCCTGGCGGCCTTCAGTAGCTGTTGGCGGGCTCGGCGGCGGTGCGGTCAGCTGCGTCCTGTGTACGCTGCTCGTGCTGTTGGCGTGCTCGGCGGCAGAGGCGTGGTTTGCTCTGTTGACGGCTGGATTGTATACCGGTTTGATTGCACAAGTTATTATAGTCTTGCCTGGCTCATTTCTGGTACGTCACCTAAGTGTTTAGTAAAATGTCAGATAGTGAGTCAAGAGATAAGAGCCCTATTCGATCAAATATGGAGGAATTAAAAGCGTTAACACGTAAACGTGGGGGTATACGTAGCCGTTTAACCGTATTTAAAAATTACTTGCAACAATATAAGGAAGGTAAAACCGCTACTAGCTTAGAAATTAAAGAAATTTCATTAAGACTGTCTCAAATTCAAGATTTAATGGTAAAATATGATAATGTACAATTAGAAATAGAAGAGCTCTCTCATGATATGGATGAGCAGTTATTGGAAAGGGAGACTACCGAGTCATTATTTTATTCTCAAATAGCTCTCGCCCAAGAAATTATTGAGGCACTATCACCACAAAATAATGATGATAGTGGCTCTAATAAATCTAGTTGCTTTACCAACAGTTCAATTAAGTTGCCCACAATAAATTTGCCTACTTTTGACGGCAACTATCTAAAATGGCTAGAGTTTAGGGACACGTTCCAATCTTTGATTAATGACAATGCGTCAGTAGCACCGATAAATAAGTTCCATTACTTAAGGAATTCTATTAGTGGTAGTGCTAGTACGGTTATCAGATCTATAGAGTTTACGGCCAAGAATTACGAATATGCATGGCAGGCCTTATGTGACAGGTATAATAATAAAAATATTCTCATAAATAATCATTTACATGCATTGGTTAACATGAATCCTATCCAGAAGGAATCCTTTAAGGCCATAAGATATTTAATAGATCAAGTTCTTAAAACCCTTAATTCGCTGAACACGTTAGATATTTCCACTGCTGGCTGGGACCCATTAGTTATTTTTTTAATGTCTGCTAAGTTAGATCCTAGAACTAGCAGCAAGTGGGAGGAGTATAAGGGACGTCTCTCGCACCTGCCCTCTCTTACTGAGTTTAAGGATTTTTTAGAAAACAGAGCTGTCGTTCTTGAAACAGCGAACTATAATCGAAATGATAGTAAGAATTCGAACAACTCAAGTAATAAGTCTCATAATACTTCGGTAAAGTCTTTTACTACGGTTATTGAATCTAACAGTAAATCATGTCTTATTTGTAGTAAACCACATTTTGTCCATCAATGTCATAAGTTTAAGTCTTTGAGTCTTAATGATAAGTTTAAAGAAGTTTCACAACACAAATTGTGTACTAATTGTCTCAGAGCTGGTCATAGCAGCACTAACTGCCGTTTAAAGGGTTCGTGTCGCATTTGCAAAGAGAAACATAATACTATGCTGCATAAAAATACTGGGAATAATTCAACTACAGATAATGCTGCTGACTCAAGTGAAGCATCAAATAGTAACGCCACAGTGTCATTATCAGCCGTATCGTCAGGTCAAGTCCTCTTATGCACTGCACAAATTGAAGTTGTAAATACAACAACAAATAATACTTACCTCGCTCGTGCTTTGCTGGATACTGGCAGTCAGTCGTCCTTTATAACTAGAACTCTGAAAGATAGACTGGGGTTGCAATCTAAAAAGGTAAATTCTTTTAATATATCAGGCATTAATAACGTACCATGTAAAGTTACAGAAGCATGCAGCATCAGGATAAAATCTAGAATTGGCTTGTTTAATGTGCAAGTCAATTGTTTAGTGTTACAAAAAATTACAGGTTATTTACCCAGCGTTCGTATAGATGTTGAAAGGTTACAGCTACCAGATAGCATTGTCTTAGCTGATCCTTTGTTTCATGAACCGTCTGAAATAGATATTTTGTTAGGTGCAGACCATTTCTTTGATATTATAGATAACAATAAAATAAGTTTAGGTCCAAACAGACCCACTTTACAAGACAGTAAGTTTGGTTGGCTTGTAGCTGGCCCGACAGGGGATTTATCTCAGCTCCATGTAAATAAACATTGTAATTTTGTAAAACATGAGTCTCCGTCACTTCAAGACATTAATGACTCTCTCAAAAGGTTCTGGGAGGTTGAAGAATTGCCTTCAGAATGTAATAATCTTTCTATAGATGAACAATTTTGCGAATCTCATTTCGTTAAAAATACTCGTCGCTTACCTAATGGGCGCTTTTCAGTTATGATGCCGCTGAAAGAGCTTCCTGAGCAGGCGCTTGGTAACTCATTCCCTATTGCAATGAGACGCTTCTTAAATTTAGAAAAAAAGTTAAATAACAATGAGAACGTTAGTCAACGATATGCTAGCTTCTTGCACGAATATGCTACTCTAGGCCATTTAAAGGAAATTGAAAGACCAGCTTTCGGATGCTTCTTGCCTCATCACTGCGTCATAAGGGAAGAGCATGAAACCACTAAGCTTAGGGTAGTATTCGACGCTTCTGCTAAAACAAGTTCCGGTAAATCCCTTAATGACATCCAGGCAATTGGTCCTGTAGTACAAAGTGACTTGTTTTCCATTCTTATCCGTTTTCGAGCCCGTAAGTTTGTACTAACAGCCGATATAGAGAAAATGTATCGACAAATTGCTCTGGATGAATCGCAGCGTCATTTGCAATTGGTTTTATGGAGGGATAAAGGTGAAATTACTAGCACTAGAGATAAGGTCGACCCGCCTATTAAGATTTTGCAACTTGAAACCTTAACTTATGGCATGGCTTCTGCTCCATTTTTGAGCACCAGATGTCTTGCGGAGCTGGCTAGTCAGTGTGAAGACAAAGTTATTGCTAGAGTCATCAAGAATGATTTTTATATTGATGATCTCAACACTGGCGCCTCGACAGAGGATGAGCTTCGGCATATCTATGAGGGTGTCACTAGGACGTTAACCATGGCTTGCTTTCCGTTGCGAAAGTTTCGTACCAACTGTCCCAACATTATTTGTGACGACGCAAACACATCAAACTGCCTAGATTTTCACGAAGAAGCTAATGTGTTGGGTTTAAAATGGTCACCTCAGACAGATAATTTACAGTTCCCTAATAGCATTGAAGCTACATCCAAGGTTACTAAAAGAACAATTATCTCGACCACTTGTAAACTTTTTGACCCACTAGGCTTAGTAGGTTGTTGTATTATTAAGGCCAAAATCCTACTCCAGGAATTATGGAATGCTAAACTGGACTGGGATGACCCAGTACCGGAGCCTTATATTAAAAAATGGTTTAATTTTATAAATAATATACATCTTTTGTCAGATATTGTTTTACCTCGTTATGTTTTTAGTAATACTTTAGAAATCAAGCATATTGAAATTCATTGTTTTGTTGACGCATCCCAGCAAGCCTACGGTGCTTGTGTATATATGCGTTCATTAGATGATAAGCAAAACGTTACAGTTATGTTACTTTGTGCGAAAACAAGAGTTGCACCTATTAAAACATTAACCATTCCTCGTCTGGAATTATGCGCTGCATTGACTGGAGCTCAGTTGTGTGACAAAGTATTAGATTCGCTACCATGTCCGGTACATAGTAAATTTATGTGGACGGACTCCACTGTTGTACTCGGTTGGCTTAAGACGCAAACCAAGGTTTTACAAACGTTTGTGCGCAACAGAGTAAATAATATAAATGAGATTACTCGTGATTTTCAGTGGAAACATGTCCCGACCAAGGATAACCCTGCAGATCTTGCTTCTAGAGGTATTGACCCGCAGCAACTGCACTCATCATCTTTGTGGTGGGAGGGACCTTCGTTTCTAAAGAAGGATTATTCTGATTGGCCTACTCAAACACACACAACAACACTTAATGACTTACCCGAGATCAGGGTTTTGTTAAATGTCGAAGATAATGTTATAGACTCATTTATTCAATTTCAAAATTATTCGAATTTTCTAAGATTAAAAAGAATATATGCATACGTATTGCGTTTCCTTAACAATTGTAACAAAAATAAATCTAAGGTCGAAGGACCACTAAATGCTGATGAGCTTAAACATTCATTGATTTTATTAGTACGGTTTAGTCAGTCTGAGTCTTTTTCTAAAGACATGATTACTATTAAAAAGGGAAAGCAGTTAAATCATAAGAGTAAGCTTCTTTCGTTAAATCCGTTTATTGACGAGGATGGTATACTTAGAGTAGGCGGTAGACTAAATCAATCTGATTTACATTATGATAAAAGGCATCCAATAATTTTAGACGCCAAACATTATTTAACAAAATTAATTTTTAGATGTGAACATTTAAAGCTATTTCATTCAGGACCCCAATTATTGCTCGCCACTGTACGTGAAAAATTCTGGCCACTTGGTGGCAGAAATTTAGCTCGCGCCGTAACTAAACAGTGCATTGTTTGTACCCGCTTCAGAGGACAAACGGTTCAGCCTATTATGGGAAATTTGCCTAGTGCTAGAGTCAGTACAGATTTTCCATTCAATTCCTGTGGGATGGATTTCGCTGGTCCCTTTATGATTTTGTCAAAAAAGGGGAAAGGCAGCCGTGTCACTAAGGCATACCTGTGCGTGTTCGTGTGTCTTGCTACCAAGGCTTTGCATTTAGAGGTAGTCAGCGACCTAACCACGGAAGCTTTTATTTTGTGTTTACGCAGGTTTGTATCGCGCCGAGGTAAACCAAGTACAATCCATTGCGATAACGGTAAAAATTTTGTGGGAGCCAATAATGAGCTGGGCAGGGTTATACGTTCGAGCCGTCAATCAGTCTCAGGCTACGCAGCTGCTGAAGAGATTAAATTCATGTTCTGTCCCGCCTATTCACCACACTTTGGTGGAATTTGGGAGGCTGGCGTTAAATCCGCCAAATCCTTGTTAAAACGCGTGGCTGGCAACGCTTCCCTTACGTTTGAAGAGTTAGCTACGCTCTTCACACAGATAGAGGCCATCCTAAATTCTCGCCCGATTTCTCCTCTCTCTTCCGACCCTACAGACCTAAACCCATTAACCCCAGGGCACTTTCTGATTGGTCGACCATTAACATCAGTACCTAGTTTGCCTATGAACCTTACAAGACCCAACAGGTATCAGCGCATAGAGCAGATCCGGCAGCACTTCTGGAAGAGATGGCGCCTAGAATATATGGCCGAACTTCAAAACCGCCACAAATGGCAGCAAGACCAAACACCATTACAAATAGATGACCTCGTGATTTTGAAGGAGGACAACGTCATGCCGCTCCACTGGCGTATGGGTCGTATAATCAAACTATACCCCGGACGTGATGGTGTCAGCAGAGTGGCCGACGTGCACACCACAAAAGGCACAGTAAGAAGAGCCGTAGCAAAGATGTGCCTACTTCAGTCAGACGTCAAATAGTACTTAAAAGGCTATCTTGAGCCTTTCAACGCCGCGGAGTATGTACACGCCGGAGCGTGTAGTGCCCGCGCGCCACACGAGGGGAGCGGGGCGGAAGAGGGGCGCCCGCGCCGCGTTCGCTCATCGCAGCCCGAACAGTCGGCTACAAGCATCGCTAGCGTGCGGCACGTCGCGCCGTAGTGCATTAAAAGTGACTCGCCTATTATTTAAAATATTTCATTGTAATAAAAATAGGTGCTGCTTGATCGCAATAATCTCTTGTTCACGTGACCTTAATCATCATCAAAGCGATTTAAAGTTGCGTCCAAAAATGTGCTTTAGAGCCCAAGGTTCACTTATCGTTAGGAAACCCTGCTAGAAAAGCTTGCGATAGAGCCTCAGGGATGTTGGTAACACTCCGAGTTACTTACGTGTGCTGTGTACCTTATGAAAGACTAAAAAGAACTTAACATCAGGCATCTTATTATATATAGATTGGATAGATAAACCAACTACGTGTATTGTTGAACACACGTGGTTAGTTTCTATTTGAATATTCATGTTGATGAATATTCCAAGTTGTTCTCTCTACGAACGAGCTTGCGATTAAAAGTTTGCCAAGCAACATTTCGCTTTTGATATACAATTCCTTTTACGAACAAAAGGCCATAAAGCAGATTACCTCTAACAAATGAGTGGGCTTCCTTTTTGCCAAGGAAAATTGAATCGAATCTGCAGTGAGACTCTAATTGATTCAAAGAGAAACGTTTCCAATTGAATAAGCTATTGATTTCAGGTTTCCTGAAGATGTTTGTTGTATAAACCCAAGTAAAAGGGTTGTTGTGACTTTATCATCGATTTATTATAATGTTGTACTTATGCGTGTTTTGAGGAAAATCGTTGTAGTTCGTGTCTAATATAATTAAGAAAAAGGTTAGCATTGCAAATAAAATAGAAGGAGTTAAGCTCCTATACTAAATCCAAAAATCTGAAGATTCTTCAACAGTTTACACAATTGCGAGGCTTCACGTGCCACTTGTGCAAAGATATTGCAACTGTACCACTACATCTTCATAAGCATTATTTGCAGACTATTTTGAATTTAAATCGATGCTTTACGTAAATAGGACTTTTGCACGATGGTTTTTGTCTCATGAAGCCAGTTTTTATTACATTTTTGATGTGAAAACCTCTTAAGGCGCGTAACTTATTTTTCGTAGAAAATATTTTTTGAGATGAGAAAACAACCATTGAAGTCGCAACACCGTTACAGACACCTCTTGTGACAGATAAATAAATGAATAATGTGATATTGTTTTATATAAATACCTAGGCACATATACTAGCCAACATTTCACTTCTTTCGCATTCCCGGAGCACTTCTATTTTTTTACCTTGTACAGGGCATCACCACCGACAAAAAAGGATATTAAACAGGAAATATGTTTTCCTCTTCAATATACACATTACATAATAACGGTCGAATTTCCAACGACCGAACGCTACTGAACGCAATACGAGGGTATTAGTAAATTGGTAACTGTTTCTTCATCAATTGTGTTCAGTGAACAACTAATTCCACTTGACTGATTGTTGTGTGATTATATGACTAATATTCACACGGTATCTTAGGTAGGTACCTATCGATGATTAAAAAACAAGAGCGTTTTTTCTTCATCAGATTGTAAATAGGATCTTCATTGGTCCATCTGGACCATCATAGGAGCCCAGAATGCTGTTTAGTCACCAATCCCCCCACCCCTTCCTAGCCTCAAAAGCCTGTGTCGGAACTTCGTTAGTCACATGATTACGGAGGAGGACCGGCTCATGCGGTCGACGCTTCGCCTTGTGGAGCAGTATAATCTGCTCAGGGCGGAGCTAAGCTGCGCGCAGCACGAGCGGGCTGAGCTCGGCAGGCGGCAGGAGGCACTGCTCCAAGAAACCGAGCGGCAGGCGGCGGAATACCGCAAGGAGATGGCCAAGATGGCGGCTGAGTTGGCGGCGCTCCAAGACCGAATGTCCCGTACAGAGCGGCGGAGGGTCGGAGCGCAGCCGGGACCGTCGCCGTCTTCGGCGCCAACGTCTCCACCTGTGCGGTCGAGGTCGCCGGTGCGGCCGGAGACGCCACCTACGCCACCTCCGGCGCGGCCGGAGTCACCGGCGCCACCGCGTTTGCCGCCGCCGCCGCTCCCGCCGCGTTTGCCGGTCCCGCCGCCAGTGCTTCCGAAGTTGCCGACGCCGCCGCGAGTGCCGCCGCGTTCGTCGGCAGACTCCGTGGAGGCCTGCATGGCAGCGATGGTGGCACAGCAGGCGCGGCACGAGGAATGGACGCGAAGCTGTCTGGAGGCCATCATGGCCTCCATTCACCGTCCACCCTTGGCGCAGCCGAGTGGCGGATACGCCGCGGCGGTCAAACGGGGCCCCATCCGTACGATGGCGGCGGGGACCCCGCAGGAGTCGGCCCGCGGCGCGCCCACTGCGCCGGCTGCTCCGGCCACTATCGCTGCACCAGCCGGGGGTGCCCAAGCTAAGGGCAGGGGAAAGGGGAAGGGCAAGGGCAAGAAGTCCTCGGTCCCTTCCCCGGCCCTGGCACCGGTTTCGGCCCCGACTGCCTCCAGTAGCTCTGCACCGGCAGAGGGCTGGGAGGTGGTCGGTGAGGCCAAAAAAAGGCGGAATGCCCGCAAAAAGGCAGCCAAAAGGGCCAAGAAGGCCCAGGCTGCCGCGAAGGGAGCGCCGGGAAGGCTGCGCGTCCCCCGTACCACCGCTGTCGTCTTAACGATGACACCGGAGGCGACGGAGAGGGGCGTGCAGTACGTGGACATGGTCAAACAGGCGAGGGGCCTCATAGATATGAGGGCCCTCGATGTGGCGGGGACCCTCCGAGTGACACACACTCGGACCGGTGCCCGCCTCATCCACGTCCCTGGCGCCTCCAGTGGTCCCAAGGCCGATGCCATCGCGGCTAGGCTGAGGGAGACGCTGGATGCGGCCGACGTCCGGGTGTCCAGGCCCACCAAGTGCGCAGAACTGCGCATTTCGGACCTGGACGACTCCATCACGGCCGAAGAAATTCGGGCCACCGTGGCGGAGGCCGGGGGTTGCCCCCTGGAGGCGGTTAAGGTCGGAGCGATTCGCTACGGCCGTCGCGGACAGGGGGCAACAGTTGTCGGCTGCCCCATCGCGGCAGCTCAAAAGGCTGCCGAACAGAAGGTCCTCGCGGTAGGCGGCGTTGTGGGAGTCCGGGTACGGCTCCTGCAGGCTCGGCCGGACAGGTGCTTCAGGTGCCTGTCGGCCGGCCACGTGGGTGTGCAGTGCAGGGCGGAGGTGACGGTCGGCGACCGTTGCTTCCGCTGCAGCCAACCCGGTCACAGAGCCGGTACTTGCGAAGCTCCGCCGCACTGTTTCAGGTGTGCGGCGGAGGGCAAGCCGGCCGACCATAGGGTTGGCAGCAAGGCCTGCACCCGCGGGGAGCCGCTGCCGCGAGGCGGGCGTTCCGCCAACGGTTCGGTGCGGGATGCGGAGATGGTTCCATAATGGATCCCCAGCTCCGCATCCTGCAGGCGAACGTGGGCCACGGTGTCGATGCTCAGGCCCTTCTGCTCCAGAGCATGGCACAGTGGTCCATACACGTCGCCGCTGTCGCCGATCCATACACTCACCGGCCCCTCGGGCCCGCCTGGGTGGTCGACCTGGATGGATCGGCGGCACTGGTGCATAACGCCGCTGCGGGTGCCCCTCCCCTTGTAGTGATCGCAAGGGAGCATGGCATCGTAGCGGCGCGTGTAGGGGAGATTGCGGTCGTGGCCGTTTATCTCACGCCGGGGTCACACCGACTCATCGGGCAGTATCGGCGGTCGCTGGAGCGGCTGACCGACGTCGTCAATGCCTGTACGCCTCGTCCGGTTCTTGTGCTCGGGGACTTCAACGCCTGGTCTCAGGCTTGGGGTTCCCGGCGCACGAACGCGCGGGGCAGGGCTCTGGAGAGCTGGGCCGATTCTCTCGGCTTAGTTCTCCAGAATCGCGGGGCCGAAGCCACGTATGTGGGCACCTTTGTGGCGGGGGAGCGCAGGTCGATCATAGACCTTTCGTTCGCGAGCGCTTCCCTGTCACTCCGCGTGCGGGACTGGCGTGTCGCCGTGGAGGTGGAGACACTATCGGATCACCGATACGTTCGGTTCGATGTC
This sequence comes from Eilema caniola, assembly GCA_949126895.1. Classification (NCBI taxonomy): domain Eukaryota; kingdom Metazoa; phylum Arthropoda; class Insecta; order Lepidoptera; family Erebidae; genus Eilema; species Eilema caniola. The sequence continues at coordinate 3,200,617 of OX421460.1, read as the reverse complement.
TCCCCTCCTGCGGGTGATGCGCCGGTCATATCGGCCCAACGCAAGCCGCGCTGGGTGTTGGGGCGACTGAATCGGGAGGACCTCCTGGAGGCCGCCATCGTACAGGCCTGGGCCATTGCGCCGGACAGGCCTGTCGACATAGACGATGAAGCGGCCTGGTTCCGGGAGGCCATGACACGGGTCTGCGATGCGGGTATGCCTAGGGCTCCAGCCTATAATCCGAGGCGTCGGGTCTACTGGTGGAATGCGGAGATCGCGAGGCTGCGTCAAGCCTGCGTGATCACGCACCGCCGGTGGGCTCGACTCCGTAGGAGGCGTAGCCGTACCGCAGATTCGGAGCCCCGACTGGCGGAGCTTCACGAGGGATACAGGGAGGCCCGGAATGCCCTACGAGCGGAGATCAAGCGGTCTAAGGCCGCTTGTTACCGGGAGCTCCTGGAGACGCTGGAGCGGGACCCATGGGGGCGGCCTTACCTTATGGTAAGAGAAAAGCTGCGCCCCCGGGCCCCTCCGCTGACCCAGGTGCTCGAACCGGCTCTGCTCGGAGGAGTGGTGGAATCCCTGTTCCCGGCGCGAGCGGAACATGTTCCGCCGCAGATGGCTCCGCCGCCTCGGTCGCCTACGGCACCCAGTACGGCGCCCAGTGCGGTGATTGACGACGACGTGCCCGAGGTCACTTGGGTAGAACTAGAGCTGGCGGTGCGAAGGCTGAGAGCCAAGAAAAACACCGCCCCGGGACCCGACGGCATTCCAGGCCGCGCGTGGGTCCTAGCTCTAGGGGAAGACGGTCTCGAACCCCGACTGAGAGGGTTCCTCAGCGCATGTTTGGAGCGGGGCCAGTTTCCGAAGATGTGGAGGACGGGGAAACTGGTCCTCATCCGCAAGAAGGGACGCCCGGCGGACGAGCCGTCCGGGTACCGGCCCATAGTGCTGCTCGACGAGGTGGGCAAGCTCTTCGAAAGAGTAATTGCCAAGCGCCTCGTCGAGCATCTCTCTAGAGTGGGGCCGGACCTGGCGAATACCCAGTTTGGGTTCCGCCGGTGGCGTTCCACTGTGGATGCCATCATGCGTGTGAGGACTCTGGCGGAGGATGCGGTTGCCCGGGGCGAGGTGATGTTGGCGGTGTCCTTGGACATCTCCAACGCCTTCAACACCTTGCCCTGGAGTTGCATCAGGGAGGCACTCGTGTACCACGGTGTGCCTCTCTACCTCCGCCGCATAGTCGGGGCTTACCTGACGGAGAGAGCCGTCGTCTACCCGAGTTCGACCGGAGTCGGTAGGCGTGAGATGTCGTGCGGTGTTCCACAGGGATCGGTCCTGGGACCGTTACTGTGGAACATCGGTTACGACTGGGTGCTTCGCGGTGACTTCGCGTACGGTGCCACCGTCACGTGTTATGCGGACGACACGCTGGTGACGGTGGGCGGGGCTACGCACCGCGAGGCAACCCTGAGGGCCACGACCGCGGTTGGCCAAGTCGTCGAGCGGATCCGGCGGCTGGGTCTCGAGGTGGCTCTGCACAAGTCCGAGGCCATGTTCTTTCATGGTCCTCGGCGCAGGCCAGGCCCGGGAGCCAGCCTTACAGTGGGAGGCACTCCCATCGACATCAAGCCCCAGCTGAAATACCTGGGGCTCGTGCTTGACGGTCGATGGGACTTCGGACAACATCTCCGAAGCCTGCGCCCCAAGTTGGTCACCACGGCGAATGCCCTGAGTCGGCTGCTGCCCAACTTGAAGGGCCCAGGGGCCTCCTGCAGGAGACTCTACGCGGGTGTCGTGCGGTCCATGGCCCTATATGGGTGCCCCGTGTGGGCGGACACCCTGGGGGCCAGATTCCTGCCTCTGCTCCGTACGGCGCAGAGGACGATGGCCTCCAGGGCCATCAGGGGATACCGCACGATATCCTTCGAAGCGGCGAGTCTCCTGGCCGGATCGCCACCGTGGATCCTGGAAGCGAGGGCCCTTTCGGCACTATACCAGTTCCGAAAGGAGGCGCGGGAGCGGGGATTCGATCCCGAGCCCGAGGACATTCGGGCCGAGAAATCCCGGCTCCACCAGGTCATGGTGGCCGAGTGGGAGCGACGACTTGGGCAACCACGCGCAGGGCACGCCGTCATTGCGGCGGTAAGGCCCATCATGGGGGAGTGGCTAGAGAGGCCACATGGGAGCCTCTCGTACCGTCAGACGCAGATGATAACCGGGCACGGTTACTTCGGGCGGTATCTGCATCTGATGGGTATTGAGCCAACGCCCGAGTGCCATCACTGCGACGCGAGCGTGGACTCGGGGCTGCACACGCTCACCGAGTGTCCGGCGTTTGAGACGCCGAGGCGGGAGCTTGTGCAGGCCCTGGGGGTGAGAGTGCTCACGCTCTCCACCCTGCTCGCGGCGATGGTCCGCTGCGCGGATGCGTGGGCGGCCAGCGCCTCTTTCTGCGAGCAGGTCATGCTCGCGAAGGAGACAGCAGAGCGGGCGCGGCGCGGTGAGCGAGAAAGACTCGCTGACATCGCTGCTCGCGCCCGAAGGCGGCTCGGGCGTCGGAGGGCGCTTACAGACCTCCGCCCCCCATGAGCGCGGGCCTGAGGGTGACGGGTGGAGCCACCCGTCACCCTAGCAGAAGCAGGCCACGGCGGCGGCGCGCATCGTAGGACGATGCGCGCCTCCCCACACCGGGGTTGAGTCGGGGACGGCGTGGTCCCCACCTCCCGAGGAGGGCCAGACCGAAAGGGATGGCCCTGGGTCAGCCGGGGTGCGAGGGATATGCCGCAAGGCAACCTCACCTTCGGCCTAGCACCACGACCCACAGACGGCGTGCGGTTTAGTCGGTTCGAGTCCGACATAACCCACCCCTCCGGCTCCGGAGGGGCGGGTATCCGTGGGGATTTCCCGCACGTAAAAAAAAAAAAAAAAAAAAGTCACATGATTATGATGAAATTAGAGCGTTTTCACATTCGTCGGTGTCGGACACCGATCCGATATAGGAGGAAGTAATATGTATGAAATGTGTATCTATCACATTGTCCAGCCCGATAAATCATAATAGCCTGGTTTTTATGATCTACGATTATTTTACCTATTTTCAATGAGCAATATAGGGATTAAAAATTGTCATTCTATTACACATTCATAGCATTTTGTGTGTATGAATAATATATTTGTACTATAGGAATTGAAACCATTAGAAATATTTTTATTTTAAAGTATAGTATTCACGTAAGCTTTCGGCAAAATCAAACATATTGAACCGTACAACCAATTGAAACTTCTTCATAAACTTATTCGATTGTCATATAAATTCGAACAGGTTACTACTCATTGGAACATAACTACGTGGAATTGTCATAAGTTAACTTATTCGTTGGACAGGGCATAGTATCTAATGCACCCGTAAATTTACATTTGCAAACAATGGTTACCACTCGCTTGCTGCGCCGATATTTAATTGACCGCAGTTATTGTTTCCACGTAGAGCACCTATCAAAATTTTGATAGGAGCTCTTCATAAAGGTGCTATTCACTCAGGTGCTATTCAGCTGGGTGGACTACACCACTTCAATGGACAGTTTGAACATTTCGCGTAGTAGCACAGTGGGGAAGTGATAACAATACTATTAGATTTAGATAGATACAGCTCCTTGATATGCATATTGTCATGATTGTGAAAAGTAAAGTATTTTCCAACACTTTTCCATATACAGGAGGTAACAAGGAAATAGGAAAAAGAGGAAACATCGCATAACGGGGATGTACGACGTCAAGACGATTGTTCTTAAATGTAAATGTAGAAAATAATAATATTGACGTTAGTATGTGTAACTTTATGATCTAAAAACTCACCAAGTGCAAGTCGGACTCGTACTATATACCTATAGCCTTGTATGAGGGGATGAGGGGATATAAAGTTGATTTTCTATTAGATATTCATTTTCAATGTAACTTAATATTATGTGAATATTTTCTTTAAGAAGGGAAAAACAAAACAATAATGTTTTACGGGAGTCCCACTTATTTATATTTATTTAATTCTCGTTTTAGTATTAAGTAGTTGTTTTTGCGGCAACAGAAATCAAGGTGCTTGGTGGAAGACGGACAGCGACGTTTATACGGTACGGTATGCCATTTATCATTTTTAGGGTACCAATCTCTAAAATTAATGTCCTAAAATATGGAAGCAATCATCTTAATGGCCTATGGACGTGTGCAACGCCAGGCGACTCACACACCTACTGCCGACATTGTAAAAACAGAGAGTTTCTGTGCCGTCAGTATTGAAGACAAAGCAGGAATAGCCTTTGGTCTTCCCACTGACAGCACAAAAACTCTCCACCGAAAAAACAACACAAGGTTATTATGGCCGCGGTGTTCTGTAGGGTGGATGTACCTCCCCAGTCGGACTGCTCAATTGGACGGAAATATCGTCGTGTCCTACCTCCTTAAGCTGAACTCTACACCTGATACGCTACAGGCAAAATCTCCGCCATCGGATATCATAAGTCCATTGGGTATCAGTGTCGCGGTTTGTGGCCCAGACGTGGGTCAATTCACTTCTACTATTGTTACCGGTACAATTTGCTACCAGCGTATTTGGAACGTGAATTCGCAATGAAAGTGGAGCGAACATGATTAATGCTTCGTGCCTCGCTAAACTTTAATACCTTACTAAACGCGAATTTATGGGCATGTTTTATATTTTCAGAATTGCGTATTTTTATTATAAATGTTTGTTATAGTATTTATCGTCTCACATTCATCAGATTGCGATAAAATCTGTGTTAGACATTCAATAAATATCGCGGTCCAATATGGTGATCCGTTGTTAATCATAATAAAATTATAAATCGAGTTTGCATATCAACACTATCAACATAATGACAGAATCGGGAATGTCGCGATATAATACTGTGATATCCGCCCTCCATGGCAGATATAACTAGTTGTTTGCCTGGACAATCATGTGTCAACGATTTAAAAATAAATCATATGAATATAAAAATTAATTCAAAATATGGAAGATAGGTAAAATAAAGGAGAAGCGGGACAGTTCCAGAGTGGACGTGAGGGCTTCGAGGGAAGCCAGCAAAACGCCGGAAACTCCAGATTTGAAGACAAGTGATATAGTTTCCGTGGTCCTCTGAAACGAGTATTATATAAAATATAAAAAAAACCCCGCGTAAATCCCATTTAAAAAAGCTCGCATAGGATTGAAGTGTTATTTTTAATAAATAACAATATTTATGGCAAAATATTGTTTAATTTAAAATATCTGCGGAGTCTCATCCCCCGGACACCACAATACTGACCATTCTAATCGCTATCATACTTACACAAAACTGATAACTCGATAGGTATTAATATGAAAGTATTGCCATTGGAACTCCTCTCTTACACTAACAAATAAATATAATAAATTCTATCAAACTTCTAAATTATACCATAGTTTAATCGAGGATGCAAATTTTCAATCTCCGCGCCACAGGAAATCAAAAATCCAGTTTCAAATGCAAAAAAAAAGGCCACACACAGTAGATACCTACTACTGCGTCAATTGAATTATTTGAAGATAAAATCGAATATGGCCCCAGCACGTTACCCTAAAAACGCCTCCCTAAATTGGTCTCTAGAATGTAATTCATACAAGATATCTGTGCATACAAGACATATTTGAAGCTCAATTCCTTCATTTCCGATACTTTCCCTACTCGCCGATCGAATTACCAATCAAGGAAAGTGGGCTATGTTTGGGCCACATTTGGTTAGTACCTACAACGGAGTTTCGCCTTTCATGTCAAGAGTTAACGACGGGTTTAGTATGTCAAATGACTGTGATAGAATTGTAAATTCTACAGCCGCGTGATTTGCATTACTTGGATGATACATGTCCTGTGTGGTTGAGCTTGCAACAGGATATAAAATCGATATGTGTTATGATCGATACTGGCGCTTCCGAAATAATCTTGAGTGCTTTAAAATATGCAAATCAAGTCATTTTTCTTCACATTTCCGAACCTACTTCATATTCTTGCCAACAAGTAAGCCATTAGTGACATGTAACGTGTTCTTGCGCACACTAAAGATTAAACTATTAACTCAAGAAAACCCTTATTACAATAACCCTTTCCATTTTGTAATTATGTTGAAATACTATATAGATAAGGGACAAGATGTTGACGTTTATTCACCATTGACTTGTGGTTTAACGTCTAACTCGTAAGAGTTATTATTTTATTCGATCAAATTCAATCAAAAATGTAAAATTATACATATATACCTACACTTAGACACTTAGTACACAAAAGAGAAGCTACAAAACCTTAATTTGAGGTTACAGGCAGTCTTATTACTGGTTTTTAACAAATATTTATTTACATTAAATAATTGTTTATGGCTCTAACAGTAAACCTATTACAAACTTGATTACTTATTTCCCTGGTGCATAAATAATGAAGTTAGATGTCATTTCATGCACTGGTAACAAGCTATAAGCTATACACTGTTAATAAACTATTAATATGTAGTAAAAATATGGGCGCATTAGTAATTTAGTATAGGAACTAATGAGAAATTGTGATGTCATTCCTCATGAGTAAAATCTGTTCGCATAACAAAGGTCATGTTACATAATACTTGGGCGGTTTTGTAGTTGCTTCTCTATTATTGTATGTTACATTCAAGATACAATAATTGAGTAAAAACTACAAAAGTTTCTAAATCGTGCGATCATGACCGATGGCCAGGTTTCTCACAGAGTAAGAATCAGAGACAACAATTTAGCTCGATTACAGAACGAGCGTGAGAAACCCTTGCTATTGACATTGATTCAGTAGACAGAGACACACGCAACCACAGAGCGAGCCCATTGGTAATCGCTTCAACGTTATTATAATATCTTTAAGAAATTACAAATGACAGTACGTCTATTTTAATTTGGTTTGTTTTTTTGGTACTTCGCTTCTCTAAAGTAGTTACACCATTAACAACGTCATGAATATCAACGCTCAGCAATTGAGTTCAAACTTTGCACGTATAATGGTATTAGATTAAAATATGTACCTGAAACATCAGAAAGTACGTTAGATTTTGAAACAGGTATTCTGAAAAACAATATAATTTCAATATTAAAAAAAAGTCATACAATAGATACATTTATATCTCAGACGGAAGAAGAATTTCCCTCAAGAAGTATTTTTCACCCTCACATCATCACATACCGAACAGGGGACGGGCAAATGTTCATCACACAAGCACTTTTTTGGGTTGTACGTACTGTCTTATGGAGACTATGGCCATAACTGCCTTGTAAGACATGGGTACGAAGATGGTGGCCCTTGTATTTTACTTCACAGGACAATAAATATAGCCGAAAATAGATCAGAATGTGTTTTTAAAAAGAAAATCAAGGCAAATTCGATGTTTAATGGCCGTTTTTCTGTTCGTAATGTACGGAGAAGCTTCAATTTAATGCCTGTTTTAAGAAACTGTAACGATTTGTAAAACACATAAAATGTATCTACCAGTCGTTTATCTCCGATCGAAGCTTTAATTTGAAAGATTTCGAAGTAAGTCTACTAATAGAAACTGGATATTAAATGTACATTTGATGCCAAACGGCACAACCAACATCGAAGATGCTCTGTGAAAACAAATCTCTATTAAAAGCTCGTCTCAGTTACCGTCCCAAGGCATAAGAAAACTTACTAATTAGCTACTAAAACTGTCAAATTTCAGGCTTACATCTTCATTCGACAAAGAAAAATTACCATTGCCAGTTATTGGCTTTGATGACAAAATTTAATTTAATTCTCATTCGCAAAGCGCTATAAGACAAAGTGGCAATTACAACTTAATGAAAGCAGTATTAATGGAAGCTCCGACCCAGGTATAATTAGAAGAAATAAGTTATTTAATAAAACAGGAAAGCTACGCGTCATAAACGCGAATAGACGGTTGCTAATAGCAATTTTCAGAAAGATATGTATTGTAACAGCCGTGGCGAATGCAAGCAAATTACTTTGCCCGGTGATTGGTCTCGAAATAACCAAATAGGGATGGAACGACGCAGCAATAAAATAATTAGTACAAACAAGCTACGCGCTTTATTCCGACATCACACCGGTGAATAACGTTTTACATCACCAGCACAAACATAAACATAATTATGAAAAGAAAAAAGCGATGACAGCGTAACTGCCTCCACCTAAAGCTCTCATATTCCTCAAGCGAGCACTTCAATGAGCCCGCCCTTACTAGTCTCGCCATTCATCTCAAAAACTAGAGCAAACATAGACCAGATCCCTACTCCTATACAACTCATATACGTTATAACACCGGAAGTATGGTCTTGTTTACATGTTTTGGACAGAATCCAGAAATAGGCACACGCTCTGAATGTTTCGTATGCGATAGCTCTGTCGATATTGAACAAGATGTTGTTTTAAGGTACCAGATTTACGTATATTGATGTTATTTTTGTTAAGAACTCGTCTGGAGCTCGTCTGTTGTGATGAAGTGTCACTTTTAATGTTTGGAAGTTTGGATCGTGTTATGTTGGGGTCGATTTGATAGATTTATTGGGGAGAAGATTATGGTTATAATGAATGGTTTAGTTAAGTAATTTTATTATGGATAACTTGGCTGATTTTAGGGCTGTCTAACTAAACTAAATTTAAATCACTTGACCGAGCATTGGTCCGTAATAATCCTGGTTAAATGTCGAGTGATTGTGGTATTATTGGCCCTGCCATTGGATAGAATACTGGCATTAAATGAACAGATTTTGTGTGCAATTAATTCGCTTATCCAAATAGTTGGCTGCGACGTACATTTGCATTAAAATAGTACACTGCAAATAACCCATACATCCTGTAGGCTGTAGGTATATCCTGAATTGTTTTCATCCAGTTTTTGTCCATAAAATTATTGGCAACAAGGCTGCCAATTGTACTTCATAAATGTTAACCAATAAAGAGTTTATCCATATCCATGTACCTAATAGGTCAAGCCTTGATAAAACAATTAATCTCCAGTTATTAGGTCAGGAAATCTTCGTTTAATTTCAGTACTCTGTGGCTAGGTGCGCATTTGTTACTGGGTGGCAGCGAGCTTGGAATTGCTTTATTATTGCATTAGTTGCGCCGAGTGATGGTGTCGTGTAACCACGCTGTTTGAGACTCCAGGAAATTGTTGGTATCGTGTCGATGAGTGCTATCAAGTGTAATACAATTTGCTCATCGCGATTTTCTCCGGTTAAGTTTGCGAGGTTCTTTAGCAATCGGTTCCAACATTTAACAGAGGATCTTCATTGTACGAAGGTATCTACTGCGCGTTAGTAAATAGTAAATGCAAACATTTGGTGTTGAAAGCCCATAAGACCACTTACCAATGATCAGCCAACTGGGTCTGGAAAATTGCAAAATGGCACGAAACTTAATAAAGCTTAACATTTGCTCCAATGTTCAAGTTTCCAATTTCCTTCAATGTTTCCAAGCTCTCATTGTACTGGGCCTACTTCACTCTTCACTTATGTATGTGGCGAAATGTGAATTACAACTCCGGCGTGTAATCTAATGTTGAAAGCGTAAAAAGGCAACGGTATCTAGTTACCGTTATTGTTTTCCTGCCTTAGTAATAAATAAAAAAACAGCATCTGTCCCTAGAGGATCCACAATCACAAGTATTTATGTACCTAGCAGTAATTTTTTTACATCTCTGAGCCATTCCCAAACGTTCCAGAACGTTTAGTTACCGTACTGTCAACAGTCCTATGTTGGTAAATGGTTTGCGGTGGCATGTTGCGAACATTTACAGTTCCCAACAGTTTTGTATAGTTCTGTTAGCTGTATGCGTCGGAGTTAATGGCTAAAATTCTGTGGTGAGGACGTTTTGAATACATTTGAGCTTGAATATACAAATATAATGTTAGGTGTACAATTATGAAATTAGCAATATTTTGAAAATAACTATAACAGTATGAAAACACGTTTGTTAACAAATTTTATATTAGCGACTCGTTACAAATAAAGAAAAGCCGTAATTCGGATTGCCTAGCAGCCGTTCGAGTTAATTATTAGATCAGCTCTAAGATGTCGTATATAGATAGATTTTCTTCTTCATCTCAGCGTTCGCATCCGAAGTTTTTCAACTTGGAGTCTCGGGTCCGTTTTACCAGTCTAACTGCGGATTTGGCTAAACTTCAATATTTTTCGTACAGCGACTGCCATATGTCCTCCACAACCCAAAGGCGATATCGAAGCAGTTCAGTTAGGCCAGTTGTTGGATTTTTGAGCGCCCCAACTACCCGTAACGACTGGCATAGATGTTCGTATTGCAAACGACTTAATGTGCTCGCTGATGACCAATGCAAATACCCATATTCATGCATACAAATTGCATTGAGCGGAGATCGAACCCACGCCTCCAGCGTTCAGTACCGCTACGCCACGAAGGCTGTCCGAATGTAGATAGACATCTATATATATATAAAATGAATCCCTATTGGCCACGCCATCACGCGTGAACGGCTGGATCGATTTAACTAATTCTTTTTTTAGAGTATTCCTTGCAGTACGGCGATGGTTATTACACAAAGAAAAATTTTTAAAAATGGTTAAGCCGTCACTCTTACGGGAACAGAATTCCACGCGGGCCAATGCGCGGGCATCAGCTAGTTATCATCTAAATTTCACATTCATATTACAAAGCTAGCTTCAAGTCATAACCAATTAGAAATGTATTAAATTATTATTATGAAGGTGCATACAGTTGAAGTACATAATATAAGCTCATTAAAAATAAGCTGGTCCTTCGTTATGCAAATCGGTGAAACTGCATAACACAAACACTAAAAGTGCACTTAAAACGTAATTGCCGCGCTGTACAGAAATCGCCTATAGAAGATGTGCCGAGATAGAAACGGAAAACTAAGCAGGAAAGCATGCCTGACTTCCTGAAGGGTGGGTTGTCCCAGTTAAAGCCCGTGCCTCGACTTTGTACAGTCAGCATCAAATAGAGCTTGACGAACAAAGTACTTAACATGAATGATAATGCCATCGTTTTCCCCCCTTCCTGTTGACAGATTGTTTTTATATTTGGTAACACACATTTTTCACACATTATTAAAACAGTTTGATTTGTTCTTAATACCTTGGTATTTAGATCATTTTGTGGCTGACTGTACTACTTGCCATCACGGTAAACTTCATACAACCCTCATTATTAGGATTGATATCTCGGATCGTTCAGTGCAGATGTCTAGAATAAACGAAGGCTTCAACCTTGCGAGATAGCGCTCTCAACCTTGAGAGATAGCTCCTAATTGGATTTAACCACGCAATACGATACTAACAGGAATTGCTTTTTACCTTTTTTGCTTAGCAAACAGCGTTGGTAGCTTAGTGGTTGAGAAATCGGCCTTACGATCGAGAGATCTCGGATACAAATCCTGCAGATTTCGCAACTGACATGAACGGTCTCAACAAGCAATTTAGGTTCGAAACCTACTAGTCGTTTTCTATAAAAAAAAGACGGGTTGCACTCCGGGAGTGCTGGCAGAAGTGAAAACTTTTTCTTTCTTTCTTCGTTATATACAGAGAAAAAGAACACACCATACCATACCAATAATATAGCGCCAATCATAGAACCTATCACTAATTTTCTGTCAGAAGAAATTAATGAATTACAAAAAGAAAGAAAAATCACAAAAAGTGTCATAAGCCCAGGTTCGAACCCGGTACTATCTGAACCCATAAGGACTTACAGTCGAAGCGCTTACGGCTAGGCTACGATGCTTCTTAACGCACCTAACGAAATAAACAATCTGTAGCTGTTGTAATGTTGTATGACGTCAGTCGTCGGTTACGGTTCAAAGGTCAAGTAATACTGACGCGAGTTTAACACTTTTTACCCATCCAACGCCGCTTAAGAAGTTTTCACATCAAAAATCTATCGCAGAATAAGACGAATTACGTCACAGAAATGTTAGCATTGGTAATCATTTTCAACTGAGAACAAGTCTATGGTATGAATTAAACAGGAACGATAGGATACGGATAAGGCGCGGACCCGATTAAAACTAGGTATTGCTATGGGCCAGGTGGTACCGATATTATTCAATCAGTATTCGTCCAAAAAATAATATATTATATATGTCGCCGCCAACCAGCTCAATCAGCGGTTCAATTAACTGCCTAGGCTGTTAACTAAACGGTGCCATTCAATTAACGGCCTGAATGATATTCAGCCGTAACGGTTATTACAACATTTAATAACCTGGCTGGCTAATGCTAAGGCCAATCCTTAGATGGGGCCTCACCCCGAAATAGGACTGAAAATTACTTACATACATATACTCACACCTGTAAATTCCCCACGGGGAAGGCAGAGATGTATTCACAGAAAATGAGTGAGGTTGATTGAGAAAGTTACGCAATCATCTTCGTGGTTATTTTTTTTTATAACCATGCAGAAATAATTCATTTTTCTAGGTGTTCGATTAAGGCTATAGGCAAGTAATTAAACGTCATCGATCCAAGCTATTTGCCTAGCCGTTTAATCAAATGACTTAACATCATTCAGGCCGCTAATTGAACGGCGCCGTCAGTAAAAAGCCTAGGTGGTTAATTAAACGGCTGATTAAGCCAGTTGGCTGCGATAAATACATATATCATTGGGACTAAAAAAGTTTATACATATAAAATTGCTTAAAACTTCTTTACGTTTTGACAAATCTTAAGTTTGTCTCAAGGCGTTTGCCAATACAATTTATACTTTAAATAAGACGACTTAATTCAAATTAAACAGCCACTAAGTGTTCTGCAAACATCCCTGAACGAGTTTATAAGTGGCAATTACTGGGGTTCACGCTTAAGGTGGGCGCCTGTTTGAAGGTTAAGTAGCCTGTTTAATTTAGTCCTGGAGTGTTTTACTTTCTTAGAATTATTGGTCAAGTGTTTCGTTGCCAGTCGCTAAGACATTGGAAGAAATAGATATAGCTTTTTAGAGCTCTAATTCAATATTTATTCGGAGTTGGCTCTTTTCAATTGATCTCTTCTTCATCATCCTAGCGTTAATCCCAGACGCATCCGAAGCTATCAACTTGGAGTCTGGGGTCCGCTTTTTACCAGTCCAACTGCGGATTTGGCTTAACTTCGACAATTTCCGTGCAACCATCTGAGCTCCACAACCCAAAGGCGATATAGAAGCGTTTCAGTTAGACCAGTTGTTGGGCTTTTGAAGGCTCCAACTACCTATAACGACTGCTATAGATGTTTGCTAATTTATGGACGAAATCGGACCATAGGGATGCTTTTTTTTTTTAAGTGAATACTTCTTTAACGGCGTTGGATGGGTAAAAAGTATTAAACTCGCGTCAGGATCGCTTGACCTTTGAACCATAACCGACGACTGACGTCATACAACATTAGCAAAAGATTGTTTATTTTGTCAGGTACGTTATGAAGTTTCGTAGCTAAGCCGTAACAGCTTCGACCGGAAGTCCTTATGGTTTCAGATAGTACCGGGTTCGCACCTGGGCTTCTGACACTTTTTGTGATTATTTTTTCTTTTTGTAATTTATTACTTTTTGTGATTATTTTTTCTTTTTGTAATTTATTACGTTGTGTGATTATTTTTTCTTCTTGTAATTCATTAATTTCTTCTGACAGAAAATTAGTGATAGGTTCTATGATTGGCACTATATTATGTAGGTATGGTATGTTCTTTTTATCTTTTTCTATGTAGGTATATAACGAAGAAAGAAAGAAAGTAAAAGTTTTCACTTCTGCCGGCACTCCTGGAGTGCAACCCGTCTTTGTTTTGCTCTGCAACTCTTCTGTTTTCTAAGTGGCACCCAATACGAGTGGTAAACAATACGAGCCACTTCAGGGCAAGTTCTCACCATAGCTTATGGACGATAGCATCACCAAGGAAGTGACGCACGAGCGCGTTTAAAATTCGTTCTACAAAAGAAAAGTGGACTGTTTCCAACGGCCCCCCGTAGATACTTAACCAGAACACAACTTATAGAATACTGGTTACTTCGCTAAAGGTACTTAGAGTTTAGACTTTTTAAGTTTTATTTTAGCACCATGACAGCCTCCGTGGCGTAGCGTTAGTGAACGCGGCCGCTGCATTTGTATGCATGAATATGGGTATTTGCATTGGTCATGGTCGTGCCTCGGAGAGCACGTTAAGCCGTCGGTCCCGGTTGTCATACAAACATCTATGGCAGTCGTTACGGGTAGTAGGAGCCCTCAAAAATCCAACAACTGGTCTAGCTGCAATGCTTCGATATCACCTTTGGGTTGTGGAGGTCAGATGGCAGTCGCTTCATGGAAAATATCGAAGATTAGCCAAATCCGCGGTTAGACTGGTGAAAAGTGGACCCCAGACTCCAAATTGAAAAGCTTCGGATGCGACTGGGATTAACGCTAGGATGAAGAAGATATTAGCACCATGACAACTTGGTGTTAATAGGCGCAGGTATCAACATTGTTTGGGTGATGATTACTAAATTTTCTTTCCTGTATATAATAAATTGCGACAGTTCAACTGCAGTAGCGATAATCTAATTTTGATAGTTTTGGTGTGCTATACTATCGAAATAAACGCCAGATAATGCATCATTCTGGGATGAAAGCTTCAGATGCTACTGGGATTGACGCTAGGATGAAGAGAAAGAAGAAGTTCATATACGAATAATTAATACACACTTATAATTAATACATACAATTTTACAATGTTGATTCTGGTCCTCAGAACAAGAGGACCTTACATAGGTATGTAGGTAAGTATCTACAATATACAAATAGGCAGATTAATGTCAAACTTTGGGAGACCCTAACATATCAAAAAAGTTTGTACGGCGAATTTTCTTATATCACAGACCCTTATCATAAATGGGTGACGTGTACCTCTTACCGGTAGGGAATAATTTAGTTTATTTCCAACATAAGGAATAGCCATTCGACTCGGTGGGTCAGTTTCTACCTTGTGCCTTCGATATAAAAAGTAATGACAGGTAAATTGAAATTGGAAAAAGGTAAGATTCATGATGAAGTCGGACCCCATAATATTGTTAATAGCTTTGGGAGGACTTTTTTCATGTAAAAAGAAAGAATATTAGCACCCGGAATTACTAATATTCCATCTAACCCCTCCAATTAAGCTGAATTGCTTGTGCTAGGAGTGGGTTCACGTCGATAGTATAATGGCCAGGCTTCGAAACCGAGACCTCTCGATCGTAAGGCAGACTCCTTAACCACTAAAACCGCTTCAAATCTGCTATGACCAGCTCATTCATTTTTCAATTTACATAAAAAGTCTTATTCAAGCTATATGCGATTGATACTAGATTATAAGCAACGGATGAGGTTTTAGCGCAGGCTATCCTCTTAAGGTTGGGAAGCTAGACGAAAGTAAACTACTTCGGTCTGGGAAATTGTGTGTACTGTGTAAACTATGTCTCATTATCAGAGCCTTTACGCCACTCCTTTAGGTATGGCTTTCGAGACTATCTGAGATGAGCTTGAACTTCGATATTTGGAGGCTACCGTCTGACCTCGACAACCAATTGACGGTATCGAAGTTCTACACTTAGACTAGTCGAACTTTTGTGGGCTTCAACTACTCGTAACGGCTGCCATGGATGTTCGTATGACAATCATGACCGACGACGGCTTAACGTGTTCGCCGAGTCACGACGTTTTACTGTACACTATGTACTGTAAAATAATTGCATTACATTGTACTGCAGTTATGCAGTATGAAAAAGAATAACTATATAACAGTTCTCGTGACGTAACGTTAAGGGGCGATCCAAAAGTAAAGTTCTTGCATGAAGCGTTATCGGATTCCGTGTTCCGGTTCAATAGCGGCTCAGGCCACTGCCCTAGATGTCGGTCGGTCGGGGGCTGCGTTCACAGCTGACTTTCGTACTTACCGTCTCGAAACATTGGTAATATTCAGTGTACGTGTTACATAATAATGAAAGGTCTGAAGAAGAAATGAGATGATAAAGAATGTACCATCATAACATGTGACTTGGCGGTTTGGCGTTCGACCGTTCGAAATATTTACATAACTTCGGTAGTATATTGCTCATCCTGGCTCTTTTACAACCGAGGTAACCCACTGGTAACGCAAGCAATTTTGTTTAACTAGAGAGGTTACCGGGAATACTAGTAATTTCGGTTACTTATTACTTTGTAAAATTTGCTATTATGTATTAGGAATTATGTGGAATAGGAGGACCGAGAGCAAAACTACACAGCGCACATTGGGGGAGGCCTATTTTCCTATTTTCAGCAGTGGACATCCACTGCTGAAAACAGGCAAATTGATTAATACAAAAAAAACCCTTCCCATCTCCCATTTTCGCAGCATGTCAATTCCTCCAAAATAGTTACACTATGGGTGTGAATGAAGTCACAAAAATCAAGATGCTTATCAATTTAGTCTAAACTTACAAATACAAGTAATACGATGTATGGAGGTTGCTTTACCTGTAACAAGATAAATGAATACATTAGCTTTGGAATAAGTAATTAATTATAAGTAAAATTAATTATAAGCAATAAAACATAATACATCTAGGGACCTGTGTCCCTCGATGAGGGTAGACAAAGGATTTTGGATCTATTACGTAAAAGACTGAGCTTAGAAACCACAAACACAAAATAAATAATTGCCACAATATTAGGGCAATATATTGCTGCATTTAAACTTTTTATCTGGCCTAGGATTAGAACCCGTGACTTTATACGCAGAGGTTGAACCTGCTGCGCCACCGGATTTCTAGCCCCACTATGCACTAAACGTATCCCAAATTAAATTCTAGGTCGAGCATTCTGGTGCCAGGAAGCATGGGTTTTACGAGACATTAGATTTTATGTGTGTGTGTATGCTCTGAGTAAGAACCGCTCTTGGAATGGAGTGAAAATTAATGCTACTTTAGCCCTGAAATAACGAGTTTCGCCTAGAATCTAAAGTTTGATTTCCGGGGCATATTTTTTGCTTTTTGCCTCAAAAACAATGTGTACGGTTTATTCGTTACATTTCACCTTGTTACTGACCGTGTAAAAAGTACACTGCCACGTCGCAGTTAGATTGAAAAAAGCGCACCCGGTTACCGATTTAAGCCTCAATTTTAAAAGAATTAATTCTGGCAACACTACTCTCTGATAAGGACAAGTGAACGGTTATTCAGAGTTAATTTTATTGCTTCCTTTTAAGCTGAGACGTTGAAACTGGTTATGAATTGAATAAGTATGTGAATGTTATCATGATACGCAGCGAAATTTAGATAATATACAATTTTCTTTTTATTTGCCCTGTGGCATGAAGTTTTTCTCAGTATTAGAGAAGTTGTATCAGTAGTCATACTTCACAAACTATCGAGAACCTTCTGATGAACTCTCCACCTTTTGTTTATTCTTAAATTTCACAATAATTTTACGAACAGTAAGATAAATTAAAGGCGTTAAATCGGGGTTAACTTCCTTATAAAACTGGGGCATATAAGGACAAAGAGGGATTATCTAAGGAACTAAGGTTAAATCGTCCCAAAATCATGTAAAATTATGACTTAAACCTAAGTAGGTTTGTAGCGTCGCCGTCGGTAGCTTAGTGGTTAAGAAGTCGGCCTTACGATCGAGAGGTCCCGGGTCCGAATCCTGGCCATTACACTACCGACGTGAACCCGCTCCTAGCACAAGCAATTTAGCTTAGTTAGAGGGGTTAGAGGGGATATTAGTAATTTCGATAATTTCGGTTGCTAATTTTCTTTTTCAAAAAAAAAAAAAGTTTAGATAGCATTTGATTATCATTTGATAATCTATTATTGTTTGGTGGTTGTATTTACTAAATATATTTACTTACTTTGATTGACAACCTCATACGATTAAGCTTTTTTATTTATTGCTTTATAAATACGATGTCTAAACTATAGATACTACAATAAAAAGCGTTAAAATAGAAGATTTATTTAATTCCTACAAGTTGTGACCGGACTAACGAGATCGACAATCAAGAGTCGGTGTTTTATTCAATGATACCGTTTTATTGACCAAACTCGTGCCGTCTTAATACTGTTATTTGCATCTTCCCACACAAAATGTGTTTCTGGTTGTTGTTTTATTGGAAGATTATAAATTGTTTTTAAAGAAACAAATATACTTCGAATTCGTTGTATGATTGCGCTTATAAAGACCGTAATTTATTGATTTTTAATTCAAAGATTTTATTGTTTTTAATTGTAACACGTTTTTATTATTTTTCTGTAATTATCTAACTAGGTACATTATGTTAAGTGGGATCTTTGTATGTAGATGCCATCTAAGGACTATAGCCGATCTGCCTCTCTGGACACGTGGCAATTCGTATGCCTGCGTATGGTAGAATAGAATGATGAATGTTTGCGATCGACACGTATTACGTTTATGACAGTCGTCAACGTATGTCTCTCTCATACATTGAGTATGCTATTCTATTCTACAAACGTATTGCCACGTGTCTAGTGGTGCTGATATTAGAACCTGAATGTAGATAGCAGACACTGCTCAACGATAGTACCTACCTATACCCCTTAAATTAGAAGTTATTTTGTTTGTTTTTACGAGTCGCACAACCAAACTGACCAAGTTACCTTGTTTTTGGATCATTACAATAGTTACATTGATTTACACGCAGAGTCAAACGTAAAACAATACAAACCGAACGTTTTACCAAATTAAATACCAAATTAAAACCGGTAAACTGGCAATCGGCACGAAATGTTACCATTTCGCAAATATAACACAAACTGGGTTATGGATATTGTAAAAGCAATTTGATTTCATTGACTACCATTTGAAACTGCGGTTTTGGATTTATAGGTGTAACGGTCTTCAAGGATTTTTGAGGTCAACTTGACACTATTTTTTTTTAATTGGTTGTGTCTTTACTGCAAAGGGAATACATATGCTGACAGGAGCATTGTTATGGACTCAATCATCATCAACAACTGCCTGCTGGAACCCAAATATTCTATTCTACCAACTGAAATCTCCTCAGTCATTTCTTTCTCATCCAGAGCTATTAAAACCGTTCACATTCATACTTTTTGAACAACTTCTCACCTTTTCTTATAATATTCTTCTTCTTTTTATTTTATTCAAATGGCTCCTAGCATCAGCTATATGTTTGCCGATGATTCTGCCAACCTCAAGGTAGAGATTAGGTTTAATCGTCTAAGCGGTCTCTAGGTATTTATTTATACAGTAACAAAGTTTGGCTTAGCCTTATTTCGCGTGTTATGCGAATAAATATCAAGCTTAATGCTTATGTTTTGCAATCATACAATATCACAACATTAAAGTTTTATATTAAAGAGGAAAATGTAATTTTTTGGCGCAGTTATAGTTCTATATCGTTCATGGATATGAACTTCTCATAATATTGTAAATACCACAACAGCCGCTAACTTCAAAATTTTACTGACAAACTACTTTGATATTTCCGCGTCAATGGAATACGTCACGGGGATTCATATAAAATTCTCTGAATCTGAGTCTATTATAGATGTGGTGAGTTGTTTATAGTTCAATAATCCACTAACTTTAGCAGTTCTAGTGATTGTTCTTACATTTAACGTCACCAAAAAACTAATCCTGTAATTTAAAAATAAATTTCCAAGAAATTATACATCCTGTAAAGGACAACAGTAATTATTGAAATTAGTAAGTACTACATTATTCTGAAGGATATCACTGAATACGATATTATTACTTACTTAATACAACCACAGATAATATAATGTAATTCTTATACTACAACTGAGATCAAGCGTTATTTATACACATTCTGTCAATTTACTAATATGAATGCCTCAGTAATAAATACCAAAAATGAGTATTAATTTCTTGATTCAATCAAATTAAATGCTCGACTTGTTTCATTCACTCGTGACACTCGTCGATTTATGCCGGGATTCCATTTAATTTCCAAAAAATACTTGTTGTTTTGTAACCCCTTTTGGATATATAATTACATGGATTCTATTAGCACCTGGACCCAGAAATGTATGAATAAGACGCTCCCATTTACATTCCAACTTTTTCTAGTTGCATTGCAACCCTAGCTTCTGAATAATTTGCACCAACTGACTGACTAACTGCTGCACCGTACAGCGATATAACAATTAACCAATAAAGTAACGGGTAGGATATAATTCAGTTAACTGGACTGAAACCAGATAGTCTGATCGTAAAAATAATTGGGATCATTGGCGTAACATCGCGTCGAGTTTCAATATTGAGCGATGGAGGTGAAGTTTTATTTTAAAAATAATGTTAGCGGGATAAAAACTGCATAGTATAAATCTACTGCGTTAGAATGGAGTAGAGTTTGAGGCAGAAGTGGAACCCAAGATATATATGGACAGAAGTCAGAGTTCCGAGGACTTATAGATTAAAACGGCGTCATGGCGAGGCGTCCAAACGAAACTCAGATATGAAATGTGTCGATGTATGCTAAGCATGCACCTGTTTTGGATCGTCGTATGAAGTAATTTTTCTGTACCTTTTTCTGTACCTAGTTTTAGAAATCAAACCACTTTCATCATATTTAGTAACGAATTCATTAACGCACAAACTTCATCTATCAGTTAAAACAAAGAGACTTAACAAATCCTTTTACATCAAAATATTGTTAACAGGTCTAACAAATTGAAAACGATCCCTTTACACGCGATACTGACGTTACCTACGAATAATTAGTTCTGAATATTTATCCAAAGGACTTTTGACAGGTCCTGAAAGTGATTACAACAAACAGAAGCAAACATAGCCGTCAGTATAAAGTATCGATGTTCGTTAGAAACACAACCGCCTTTGGCTGTCATTAACAATAATTGGATATTTGATAAATACGTTCTGACTTTACAAGGTTTTATTCAAGGTCTACGTGAAGGATCTGGAAACGATATTCTTTCGTGAAAATACGTTGTAAATATTAAATTACCTCAATAGATATAATATAATTGTTATGTATGCTAGCGACGGTCTATAGCTATGTAACTTTTTTATAGGATTCTGTTCCTAAACGCCTGACTGCAACGTGGACAGTTTACACAATCTTATATAAGAAAAGGATGAGTCGCATCCGTGGATCGCAACGGGTCGTGTTGACTGAATCATGCTAGGCTAGGTGGGTAACGAGTATGACCATGTAGGAAGAAAAGATCCTGACTTAACGTTGTAATGGATAACAAGCATGTCAATGACCGTGCGAAATAAATGAGAAAAACATCCGTTAAAAACATGCGAAATAAACGACCCCACGTTCAGATGTGTAGGCTTCGGATGCAACAGAGACTTATCGCTAAGAAGATGAAGATAGAAAAAAGATGTTCAACACATAACTCACTAATACATGTTGAAATATCAACAAAACCAAGTGCAATCAATCAAAAGCACGCAGAGATACAATCGCTGACCATATTCCGTTACCTAGCATTACATAGCGGTAATTAGTCACGGCAGTGTGCGCGGAGGCACATACGTTTTAATACAAGCTGTTTGAACAATTTATACCAGTCGGGTACAGACCGGCTAAACGCAAGCGAACGTAAACCGTAGATCTAGTTCCATGGAATATGATTACACTGTATCTTGTGAGAGCAATCCGGTCGTAATACTCGAACATCGCAGTGTTAGGGCTAATAATTCATATCAGACGGAAAAAATGCTCTAGCATTTTTCAGTGGTAATGGTAAGTAACAACGCGTATTTGTCGGATAAGATTTAATGCTGCTACTAATTGTAGAATAACTTGTGGAATAAGGATTAAAAGGGCTGGAGTATTTTCTGCTTGATCTGAATTGACCTTTAGACTATAATCTGCGACCCTACCACCACGCGCATGAGTGATTCAAATGCGATCTACCTTCGCTTTCTCAAAATCGAAATGTATCTACTACACAGTGTCGTGTATGTCATTGGCCGTAATAATGAAAAACCCAATTGCTTGCTTTCCACACGTTCGCGTTCGATCTTAGTCATCGTTCGCCTTCGTTTGCTTGGTGGGTACTCGACATTAAAGATAACTTCAACGTGCATCAAATGGCTAATAACTTTGTATATTTAACTTTTCCTATATCCCACACTTCAAATTAACGGTAAAAGTTGTTGGTATAAGACATTAAGTACTTGTAGACATTTTGCAGTCAAGATCTTCAAGTCTTCTTGTTATATAAATAATACACACGCCTGGAACAGAAACATCTTCGAAATAAATTATATCTCAGGTATATCATATTGACACATCGCTTTAGATGTATAACGTACTGTACTGATAGTGTTAGTTGAAATGAATACATAATCAATACCTATGTTTACCAATGACAATACAATAATTTCATTACTTTGTCCTGATCAACCATCCTGTCATCAGGAAAGATTTAGGTAGATATGAAATTGTTCAAAATGGTACGTGAAACACGGAATTCATATCTGAAGACACGGTCCTTTCGACGTCCGTCAGGATGTCGACGTTTATTTTTGGACTCTGTCTCAACAAATGGTCCGCCTGTAGAAGTTTTTAAAGAATATTTCCGCGCCACAGAGGCAAGGGAAACGATTCGTGTTATAGTTACGGTCATCTTCCTGTATTCTATATTCAATTTAGACTAATAGGATTGAGGTTGAAATCGAACCACACGACGAATTATGTTGATAATTCGTTCACGATGAGGACGTGACGAAAGACAATTTATAATATGTATAAATTTTCTTTGTAGACGTTCTATCGAATTAAACATGTGTGTTAATTGTATTAGAAAATCGATTACCTAGTTACTAATGTCGAGTAGTAGAATAAGAGCGTATTCATACTCAACCCATATCCGACATCTGATCATCGGAGGAAGTCAAATGTATGAGATATGTATCTCTCTTTCACATTGTCTGGGCCGATATCGGTTATCGGAGCCAACACCACTGTTTTGGCCCGATATTGGATCACAAAGAGACTAAAACAGCGACAAGCAATTTTCGACCTTACCTAATGACATTTTCGCCTTAACTGGTGACGGTGATCACGAATATTAAAAAAATACTCATACTATGTTTTGTCAATAAGGTCGAAAATTCGCATCCGTAGCATCCCTAACTAGTCTGTGCTTTGAGCAAATGGCCGTATCGGGCCGATATTATCGGATAAATGTGAAAACAGCAAAAGGTATCGGCTATCGGCGTCCGACACCGATATCGGATATCGGATGAATGTGAAAACGCTCTAAGGTGCCCACCTCGTTTGTGTCCGTGGGTGTCATAGAAGGCGACTTAATGATATAGATAGATGTTTCCAGGTAAAAATATATATATCTCCTGAAAAAGTATAGAAATAGGCTTTCCTAGTATTGCGTGGGAGCCATATTACGTAGTACGTTTCATCACGTACTATCTATATTGTAGTTTTTAAAGATCTGGAACCAGCTATTTTACTTGATAATAATTTCTGTTGAACAAATACGGAAAGAAAGTACTTCAGCGTTGCAAAGTATAAAATTAGGTCACATTTAAGCAAGACCTGCCCGTTTCTGTAATAGCTTCTTCTAAATCACACAACGCATTTTAATACGATTTTAATTACAAATTAAATATTTTAGACGCAAGATTTTTAATTAACGTAAATAAAGTTTTGAAGTATGGGAAACCAATTAGCACCCGTGTGACGTCAGAACAGGTCGCTAGTAAAAAATATACTACCTTGACTATC
The DNA here is from genome assembly GCA_949126895.1 of Eilema caniola. Taxonomy (NCBI): domain Eukaryota; kingdom Metazoa; phylum Arthropoda; class Insecta; order Lepidoptera; family Erebidae; genus Eilema; species Eilema caniola. Next base: position 3,176,869 of record OX421460.1, on the reverse strand, counting down.
TCGTGGTCATGCTGATACTGGCACGTTTTAAACTGTCATCTATGTGATGCCTCGAGACCTAAATCGCGAGAAAAACAAGGCCCTGATGCGCACGGATTGTTTTGTAATAATCTATGCTTGGTGAATTTGAGCTCGTCCACCGCCGTTCTAACCCGTGCTGTATTCAAAAAATGCGCAAGAAATGTGTACTGACCATAAAGGACATTTTAAGTACATTTTAGGTTTAAGATATATGGCCTGAGCAATTCATCTTTAAGTTAGTCCAAGTCACTGAGAAACTCTGATTCACCAACAACGACAAATATTATCTACGATCTTTTAGCAAACTAACCTCATTTACACCACCACATGACCTGGTACTGACACGGTTTACGGAACGGCAATCATTTACAATTCACCCAATACCATTGTGTATGGTAATTGGTATGGCCGACATCCCACGTGCTGAACGTAAGCATTAAAGAGTCTACCGGTACCAAGAAGAACACCCTTTGTTTATTCATAATACTTGGGAGACATTACACTGATACGAGAAATCCTGTTAGGTAACGGGGTTTTATTGTAGAAAACTGTTGGTAGGACTACTTATTCACTGTTCCGTCGTCCGTCACCGTCTTGGGGAGGAAGATCAGTGCACCGAACGCGAAAATACGTGTCACGAAAATAACGTAAACGTATCGAAAGACACACATAACAGGTCGGAGAAAACAAGTCCTAGAGTAGATACCGCAAGATGGCAAACGGAAGGTTAGGACACCCCCTAGCCACAACTTTTTAGGCCTAACGACCTGAAAAAGTTGTCCGGGACAGACGGAATCGGACAAAATGGTGCACTTTGGGAGAGGCCTATGTCCAGCAGTGGACTACGGTGAGCTCATTGATTGCATACAGCGCATACACTCTCGACACGTTTTCGTTACAAATTCGAATATTTTTCGTATTTGGAGCACAATACGCCATTGAACGTCCACCCGAAAACCGGAAATTGTAAGATAATTTCGAAGACTTTTGTCATCAGTAAATACGGTAAATAGACATATTAACATCCGTATGTTGGGAATACTATGTCACGATTTGACATTTGAAAGTCACCTCAAGTTCCGCTTAGTACCTACATAATATATGCTGTGGCACGCTTCTGAGGAGCTATTGAGGCATTAGGAACGATTGACGAATGTACAAGTGAAGACTGCTGCTGCGCTAAAAATTCACAACCTAAATGCTAGGTCACAAGGTTGTGAATTTTGTTGACAGTTTTGTTATTGTTCATTCTACGAGCCCTGTCCCAACTCTGGATCGGCTTTCAGTCTAACAGCAAAACTTCAATATTTTCGGTGCCTTCTGGACTACTATCTTGAATTAACTACTCGGAAAACCTGGTCTAGCAGTTAAACCAGTATATCAGAATTTTTTGTGCACCAACTACCCGTAACGAATAGTTTTCATCTTTTACAACATCAAGCCAGCTCTTCTTGGATATACCTCTCCGCAAAGAGTATTCTCAGACGTTCATTCCATATGTACGTGTGAGCCTGGACTTTGGGTGCTTTCGGTTACTTTTGAGAACATTAAAGTATGTTCCCAAATGTAGCCTTGCACTTAGTAGAGTGTGCAGATTATAAAACGGAATGGGACAGTTCTATTAAAAGCGAAGTACACGCTAGTAAGTTCGATTACGATTGAAAAAAGTGAATTGCTCAGCCCTTCTAGACAAGTGGCAAATCGTTGACCGGTGTTTGATGCAATATAATGACAAATGTATGGGATTTGACGTTTATAACATGCGTTAATGACAGTCATATCCGTCAAGTCCCATACATTCGTCATGGGACAAGAACCAGTGACTACGTGACCAGGCACTAACACTCACTTTTTCCGATCTTGATCTATTTGAATAGAAAGCATACTAATAGCTTCAAAATTTCATTAAAATGTTTTTTTTTTTGCAATTAACTTATGTTTGGATGGTAAATTGATAAAGACCAAATGAATAATACACCTACCTACAAGTAAAGATGTGACTTTCAAATCTCGTGTGGAAACGATCATTAAATTATAATTAGTGCGCTTAAGTTTTTTTTAGTCATCTCGAAGTTCTCGCTCGCTTTCGTGTTGAACTTCAGAAAGTTATATTTAATTCCCGGAAGTTTGGATTCAAATGCCCATAGCACGCCAGCTTTGGCCTAAAATTTACCTAGTCACCGCTAACTACTCCACTATGCTACACAAACAATATATTGTAATACGATTAACTGAACATGTTTTAAAAAAACCCGCTGAGTTTCTTAGCCAGAGTGAATGTCGGTTATCGTGACCATAAGCCCTTTCCTCTCCTTAGTCCTTGAACTAATCTACCCCTGTACCAAATATCATCAAAATTAGTTCAGTTTTGGCGTGAAGGCGTAAATGTCGGACAGACACGAGTTACTATCGCTTTTATAATATTAGTAAAAATTTGTAAGGATCTGGATATTTCATTAAAAAATGTATCTATAAATCCACATTCTAGAATGTGCTTGAATATTTATTTCTTAATTATGTTTTTCTCTGAGAATGTTGCCAGTACAAAATTGCTCTCCCAAAACAGAGGTCCTTAATGCTATACTAATAAGACGACCTTAATTCGCCCGGATCCTTTCACATCGCTGCTCTAAGACCATAAATACATATTACTTCGTTCTCCGTAGAGGGATATATGTGAAACGAGTATACGTACGTTAATGCCGCTTGTAGGAACTTTAATCCGATTCGCAGTAGGTAATAATAGTACATTAAGTGCTATGTAGCTGAAGTGCTGCTTAACGTTTTAATGGACTTTAGAGTGGAAATGGCTTAGTGTTTTTATTTACGTGTCGTTGCAGTTATTTGCATATTAAATATATTACGGATTAAGATAAGGAGAGAATCTGCCTACTAACCTTAGTTATAATATTTACAATTAATTTGCTCACCACCAATCTCACCGCAAATGTGGTTTTTTGATTGTTATTATCTCACAAGTGGGATAGTAGATTTTTCATTTTACTTGCTTATATAACATGGCTCTAATCTCACCTAAATTTGGCACATAATGATACTTAATATTAAACTTAAAAAAAATCAAGCAGACAGTTTTAAAGAAGGCGTAATTAGAAGAAAATTAACTCAATTTTATAGATTTACAAGCAGGTTAAATTTATGTGCATTAAAAACTTTGAATGCGAAACGCAGAGAAGAAGGAATTGTAATATTGTGGCCAAGAATATTAAGCTTGGCTTTCGATTTAAGAAATTAATGTCAGTCAAAAAGAAAATTACTGATCGAACAACGAAACGTCGTATCGCGGCGGTGGCGTTATTTTAATGCTTATCGCAAAGGAGAGAAGGCAGAAGCATAGGAGAGATCAACGAAACATCGTTTACCTTGATGAAAGGTATGTCAATTCCTCTTTAAATGTACCGGCGTGTTGGCAATCTAATGAAGAACGAGGGGTGCTGTCACATATTGGCAAAGGGCCTCGTTTAATTATTGTACATGCTGGAGGTCAAGGCGGATCCATTGATAGCCTTTTCTTTTAATTTTTAAATTTAAAAGCAAAACTGATGATTTTCATAGTGATATGAATTTTGTAAACTTCAGCAAATGCACTAGAGAAAAGTTATTGTCAAATGTACTGTCAAACTCCGTTATCATAATGGATAATGCCTCATACCAGTCGGTACAGGAGGACAAAAAGCATACGATGACGTCCACAAAAGTCATCATGCAGGCTTGGCTGCAAAGACACAATGTTGAATTTTATATGTATTTAAGAAAATGTGATTTGTTGTACTTAATCAAGCAACACGGTTCAGAAAATGTGTACAAAATAGACGAAATTTTAAAGGCGGCAGTTCATGAAGTCATAAGTCTGCCTCCATATCACCTAGATTTGAATCCCATCGAGTTGGTCTGGGGGGATATTAAAGGACAGCTCGCAATAATTGAAATTGATTATAATTTAGACACAAAGAAAAATACACTGGAACAGTTATTCGCCGAATTCTCTGTAGAAAAATGGGTTAATTGCGATAAACGTGTTCAAACTATTGAAAATGAATACTGTCAGCACGATCGCGTCATTGATAAAGAGATGGACCGATTTATTATTAATTTGCAAGATTCAGACTCCTTAAGCTGCATAGACAGTGAAGATGATTCAAGCGATATAGATATTAGTGACGAATAATCCTACTTACATAACTTTTATCTGTGGTTAAATATTTCGTCCAAGGAGTTAATTGTAGCTTTATTAATTCGTACCTAAGAAGCTATTAATAAAGTAATTGTAAAAATTAAAAAGTTTATCTTTTCGATACTACAATTATATTTTATACTTTGCTAACAATGTCTATCTCGAGATAAGTCTCCCTTCTTACCGCGCAGGCAATACGCGAGTTAAACGGTCGGCCTATAGGAACCAGCTAAATATAATCCCTCTATAAACGACTGCAAAAATTGCGTAAATTGGACCAATTGTCTTGTAAGGTAACCAATTTTACACAAGATACTCCACTATTATCTAAAATTTTCGAAGTAGGTACAGGCAAATTGAAAAGGCTTCTTTTATCTTACATTCGAGGTCCTAAATATATGAGCACTATAATAATATATTAATGAACTCGGTTGTACCTAAACATAAACACCAGAACAAATTATTGAAATTAAGTTATACAATTGGATGATTGCGACGTCGAAACTAAATAGGTACCTAATTGAGTTATAATTTATAGAAATTTGAGGGTATTTCGAAAACTAAAAATTTTAGTTTCTCCTTCTGAAAACAAAATTGCTATTCGTGACCAACGTCATTGAAAGTGATGCGTTATTTTAGGCCTGGGTAACTACGAACCGTGTAACTCAGATTTTTTCGTGAAGCGACCAAATAACCTCCATAACCCACTGGCGATCATCGAAGTTAGTTCTGAAGTTAGACTAACCAACGTTCTGTGGTCAGCCAACGGCAATTGTATATCATATTCCGCAGAGTTACGTGTTATTCAAACAATATACTACTGGATAAGCATTATCATAATCTCAACAAAACTCAATTATACATAACAATGCAAGTTGATATAATTGGAGAGTGGCAACTTCCTTTGATTTTGCAACATTGCTTTTTTCTCCACGACTTGTATTACAATGCTAATTGAAGATGATGATGATGATGAAATGCGACACGTGATATGATGCGCTTGTATAAGTCAAGAGAAAGGAGATATATAGTCTCATAAAACATATAACGGTCTTTCAAATGTTGATTTCAGAATGGACCTATTTTTAAAGCACTTAAAAAAGCGGAAGTCTCAATTCTTCGCAATAAGTGTGACAAAATATTCAATACTAGCTTTTGCCCGCGGCTCCGCCCGCGTGGGTGTCGTTTGTTGCTATAATAGCCGTTATCATTATTATTCTGACGTTTCAGCTATATTATTATAAAGTTTCATTACAATCAATTCATTAGTTGTAACGTAAAAGAGTAACAAACATCCACCCATCCATCCATGCTTTATCTTCTACATTGACGGCACAGATCTGTTCTAACAGGGTCGGCACTGCGAGTGTGACACCCCTGGTATTGCACACGTCCATAAGCCACGGTCACCACTTTCCATCAGGTGGGTCGTGTGCTTGTCTGCCACCTAAGTGTTATAAAAAATTGGTATAGACAAACGCGGCTACTAAATTTGTTCTAGAATTGGTAAAGATTTGATGCTAATTAATAATTCAATAATAAAGCACTATATTTTGGAAAGGTATTATGATGAGTGTGTACTTTTAAAGTAATTTGAAGGTTGAAATGCCCGTATTATTGTTAAATGCTGGAAAGCGGACCCCTGGCGCCGAGCTTAGAGCCTCAGATGTAATTAGGACACAACGTTGTGATATTGGAAGATTTGTAAGACACAAGACAGTGGCCAGTATTATGTAGTTCATTAAATCTTTGTACTTTATACAATAGTGTCGTTTTTTTAACAAATATAGTATTAATATTATTATTCGTATACAGCTAAGTATTATTTGCTATAGTCTTATCTGTCTTCAACTCTATAATAATACGATTAAATAGAATAAATAAAAAAGTGGAAATTTATAAGAACTCTCGATTATCGTACGGGTCACGAATATTTGGAATAAATGCAACAATGCTGAACAGGCATAAAACGTATCCATTAGCTTGTCGTCGAAACTGCATTGATATATTAACTATCTATAAAATTATCAATAATATTATTAATTCTCCCCCATTATTACACTTATTATATTTTAAGGTACCCACCTCAACATCGCGAACGAAGTTGGCGGAACAAGCCTCTCGTTTTGCGATACCCCATAGTCGCTAAGTTATGCAGAAAATGCTTTTTCACTTCTCATGCTCTTAAAATGTTACTTTAGTCCCTGCTAATCGGGACTAAAGTTCATTATTAATCTCTAGGGACTACAGTAATTTTTTTTTAATTTACTTTGATAACTCCTAAACAGCCAATCACGGTGTTTGTGAATAGGAGGATTATCACCTTTTTAGTGATTGTGTATAGAAATAACCTCAAAATGACATTTGAAAATTTAAATGAATTTGAAAAAATCAAAAAATCCCATTTAATTAATATTAATTTAATTAATTATGATGTAAGTATTAAGGATAAGTTCATTTTATTATCCATTTCCAATTAGTTTTAAATTATTTTTCAAGTTTGAATCTGTTGGCTAAATATATATATATATATGCAAGCATATAAACCGTACATCACTTAACAACAAAGAAAACCGCTGGACAAATTTCTTTGCAATTTGAATTTTGAATAGATTATTCGTAATAAGCTTGCGTTGTAATCACCAATTACTTACACCAATTAATTGTGCAACTTAGAAACTTTGTTATTATAAATAAATAAAAATAAATAAATATTCCACAACATTTCACACAACGCTATCTAGATCCATGGTAAGCATAGCTTTACTACCTTGTATTATGGAATCTAGAATACGGATAAACATACTTAGATATTTTTTTTGTAAATGCATACATATTATACATAGAAACACCCAGACCAATGCAAATACCCATATCCATATTGCTATTTGCGTTGCATTAGTTATTTGCAGTGAGCGGGGATCGAACCCGCGCCTCCTGCGTAGCAACCGCGTTCACTACCGCCACGCCACGGAGGCTTTACCCCGTTATCGATATGATAAATTAATATATTTAGGTTGAAAAAGATATTTGCCTATTTCTTTTTTTTTTTTTTATAAGTATTATAATTTTGTATAAAACGTCGCTTTTTTTTCCTCGCATTCAAAGTGAAAAGTAGAGTGTTTAACGTGGGACTAAACAACCATAATGACACTCGAACTATTAGCCACACATGCTAAAACATCTCGTGTCATTATGGCTTGTTTTAGTCCCTTGTTGAACAATCTACTATTATAATACCTGCTTGCAGGTTGTACAATGACAGATTATTAAAGGTTGATTTATTCAGCGAATCTCTCAGACATTTCAAGAGACTAGCCAAGGAGTATCTCTCTAAATGATTGTATGTGTTTTTAGATTGTGAATTTGATAGTTAAGTAGATATATTTGTATGCTTGAAAACAATTAATGATATGGTTTGTAAAAATGTAGGAAACTGTAGGTCTGTATTCCGACTGTTTCTTTCTCAATAAATAAATTTAAAAAAATAAACATCTTCCGACCACCCCTCCCGGTTACACCCCAAGCTTGCACTTTTAAGGTCGAGATCCACTCTCCATTTATTATTCTTCTCCTAATCACTACCATCTGACTCCGCAACCCTGAGAAGAAAGCTTGCGCCAGTACCTCATCAGGTTGCAGGTGAGATTGACATTGACTTCACACATCCACAACGCTTACGTTGCTAGCTACACCTTCTTTTTGTAGTCGGTAACTTTCCTTTCATCAGAAAGAGGAGACGTTATGTCCCGATTAGCTACGTTTACACGTGCAGATCGGAATGAAGGATTCGCCACGCGCCAGTCCAAAGGTACTGTAATATATTATCTGAGTAGGTTTATTTTTATTTTATAGTGTGTCAACCTTTTTTATCTAAACGCATTTCTACTTTTAAATTCAAATTTGTACAGACAGCTGGGCGTTCCTAACAAGCTTTGAAAAAAATGAAGAAGCCGACATTCGAGCCCCGGTTTGGATTGTGATAACATCTAAAATCATATTTCTGAAGTTGTTCTTAATCTTTCAGACACCACTGCCTTTTAAAATGAATATTCAATCATAAGGATTGTCTAGTCGTGCCTCTGGTGGAGGGCACTCTGAAAATCTTTTGTTCCATCAAGCTTTTGAGGAAATGCAGCTGCCTCACTTTGAACTCTCGCCTCGGTAGTCTCACCGGGGACGTATTTCTCATCGAGTGCCTGTGCAAGCCTGGCTCATAACAGAGCTCACATCTAGTTGAAGAGAAGATTCGAAGAAGAGAATAATAGTGTAGTTTTAATGACTATAAGTGATTTCTTGTGAACTGTGTAACTTATCTTGTGTGGACAATACAAAATGCCATTTCCCGGTTCACGTCTATTATTCCCCTCTTCCTTTAACAATCTGACGTACCTACCTGTTCCTCCTCGAGGACCAGCTGTTACGTTACAACCGTCAGTGCGGAACGAACGTGTCAAGCGCGTCGCTAGGCGCCGGGAACGACAGATCGATCGGCGCATGCATCGCTTCAGTTATTTCTGCGATCACGTGTAAAGGATTCCACAGCAGGAACGTTAAAGATCTGCCGTTTTGAACTGTGGTCATATTTTAATCGCAATATATCACCACCGTTCGACACGCTGTCCAAACTGACATATCGAACCGGCGGTTTAGAACTCAGTCCTGGTGCGCGGTTAAAACTGTACGTGTAAACGACGCTATCTTTCCTCAAGACCGAGAGTCAGTAACCTCCTATGCGCAAATTTTAAACTTTGATTATAATTGCTCACGGCTAACCATACTTATACATATCCAAGTCCGGATAATCTAGTCACCATATAAGCCTTACTACTTAATTATATTCTATTGAATCAAGTAATTAAAAGCACACTTTATAGCTTAATTTCTATTACTGTAAACCTACCTCGCCATTTATAGACTAGTAATAATTATGTGGAAGTTATTTTCCCGACAGCCACGGTAACCACTTTCCATCAGGTAGGCCGTGTGCTTGTCGGCCACCTAGGTGGTATAAAAAAAAGTTACTGAAGCTACTTTTTAGTATAAGTAACATAGCAACCTCGTCTCTCATTGCCAGCTAGTATGGGGCAGTGCAGCTAGGACATATTATTACGATTGATTATATCTCCCGGTCAGGCAGAGGTGTTTGAACGCCCACAAATCAAAAAATATGTTTTTGTTCCCACGTAGTTGATACCCCTTCGGAGCAGAATGTACAAAACGCAAAATGAGCACCACAAGCAAAATGTACAAAACGCAGAATGTACATAACGCAGAATGTACAACACGCAAAATGTAGACAACTCGCAAAATGTACACAACGCAGAACGTACACCTTAGGGCTTGTCTGTATTATATGTATAGTGCGTTAAGAAAGTCATGAAAATTGAGGGTGGCCGTGATCACTGACTGCATCAGTAGCGCACGTCCACCGTCACGTCGTCGAATCCGTGGGGTGGAAAGTTCTTCAATCACCCACACATTCACGATATTCTTTATATTTCATTTCGTATTGTTCTATGACCGCCCCAAATATTGAGATTGCACGTGTCGTATCACTGGACTTCATGTTGCAGGCTTTGTTTTCGTTATTTGCAACTTGTCCGAAGGGTAATTTAATATAAAAAAAAATACGTTATTCGTTATTAATTGCAACTTGGCGAAGGGTAGTTAAGGGCATAGCAATTAAATATATTTTAGATGTCGTTTTCAGCGTGAGGGGTACTTCTTAGTTGCTTTTTATATACAGACAAGCCCTAAGGTGTACATTCTGCGTTGTGTACATTTTGCGAGTTGTGTACATTTTGCGTTTTGTACATTCTGCGTTATGTACATTCTGCGTTTTGTACATTTTGCTTGTGGTGCTCATTTTGCGTTTTGTACATTCTGCTCCGAAGGGGTTGATACTAGCAAAGCATTGCTGACTTTAACCACCACATCACAGCGTTATTAGTCATTAGCATTGTGAAGCCCACCCTCGTACTGTCTCTTGATTTTGTTTATCTTGGCTTTTACGGGAGAAACTGCCATCTGAACTCCAAACCCCGAGAGAATAGCCTACGCCAGAGTCCAGGCCACCAATCAGCACGCGTAAAGCTTTCATAAAATTTTAGTTAGATTTATTCTGTACCTGATTATTAATTCAAAACTTTCGTTTAGCTTCAACTTGGTACAAGTAGAACTGTCATTCTGAATAACAAGACTGTTATAGGTACCCTGATACTGTACTCATTTTACTATGTTTAGTTTAGATCTTGATATTGCGGTCTAATAATATCCCTGAATATTCATGCCGAGTTATTACGCTAAGCTAAGTCAGCTCATGGTCGCCTGTCAGTCTATGTAAAAATAAAAATATGTTAATCGCGGCTCCGCCTGCGTGAGAATTGGTTATCGCAACCACCCTGCAGTACCCCGCGAACTGGTACACCGATCAAACAGAAGAGAATCTAGCGCAGGCATTCCTCCTGAAGTTAGAACTGTTCTCTAAGTACTGCCACACTCATAGATAGAAAAACAGAAACAATATTCGTGATAAATTAACATAGAGATAAGATAGATTTCACGCTGCACGATAATATTGAATTTTGACGTCAGTGAAAGAGTAGAATTGACTGGTACCGGCCTAGAACGAAACTGTACTTATAACCTACAAAATTGACACAGCACATTTTATCCTTTTCCACTTTAACGCTTAGAATCGTAATGGAAAGACAGGAAAGCCCTAATAAGTATACAGCTGACTATTACTGATCGTTAATATTGCGGGTTAGCTAAGCCGAACTTATTGATTAGCATCAAAAAGAAATTTTCCTCCATTTCCCTTGACACTACTGCGTGACACAACTAGTGGTGTCATGGGAGATTTCTATTTCCCGTGACACTACCAGTTGTGCCATGGGGTAAACCTGCATTTCCCGTGACACTACTCTTTTGCAAATAGTGCCACTGAAAATTTTATCTCCCTTGGCACTACTACGTTATCTATCCTTTTTAATAAATATGACTGCATAATAATATCGTAAACTACTTGGAATAGATACTGGCACTTATGATGAAGTACTGTAGACAATGTCAATGTTACAAATTTAAATGTAGATACTTAGTTGTCATTATAAAATATAGTTGTAAGATAGTTTTAATTTTTAATATTACATACTTAAAAATGGATATCGACGAGAGCACTCAATTATATTTTAGGCAACATAAAGGCGGTACTATTGTTCTAAACTGTGATTATCAATATCATAAGCTACGCAACTTTAAAAATAATTCATCCATCTGGCGATGTTCGGCTTATAGGAAATTGAAATGTCCAGCTACAATAACTATTAAAGTAAGTAAAAATAATATATAACATTGGTCGGTATAATGTACTATATGTCTAGACTAGACTACTTTCTTTATTCTACCCTATATTATAATGAACTGCTAAAGTAAAATATTCTCCTACGACAAATAGTTTTAAACATATTTGATTTTGATTTGTTTATTTGTATTATAAGTCTCTATTAATTTATTTTAGGAAAATCTGCTAATTAAGAAATCAGAAAAACCTCATATATGTGAAAAAGTCGCGGGAAAGACCATAGTAGCTACAGCAATAGATAACTTGAAGAATAAAGTCATTAAATCTGACAAGCCCATAACTCAACTATATGATGAGACCTACGACGACTTTCATAATAAAGGTTTAAATTTAATTGCATCCCTACCCCTGCTTTCAAGTGTGCAGCATAGTCTTTACGATATGAGGAACAAAGGAATGGGTGTGTCAAAAACAGTCTATAAGAATTTTGAAGAAGTACAAATACCCATTCAATACTCAGAGTTTGTTTTAGCTGACTATTATTTTGAAGGATCTCGTATTCTAATATTCTGTTCTCCGGAATGCAGGCAACTTATTGGTCAAGTTCGTGAATTTTTTGGCGACGCGACTTTCAAAAGTTGCCCTCTACCGTTTGCTGAGTTGTATAGTATACACGGTGACTTCGGTAGTACTATGGAGACCACAAACGTGACCCCATTAATATTTGCTTTGTTGCCAAACAAACAACAAAGTAAGTACATAACTTTATATAATTTAATTAAATCAGCGCTTCCGAATTGGTCACCCAGCATATTTCATTGTGATTTTGAACTAGCAGCCATTAATGCCATATCAAAAGTTTTTCCTAAAATCCAATTGAAAGGTTGCTATTACCATTGGTCGAGAGCCATATGGAAGAAAGCTAAAGCACTAAACTTTAACAAGTGGAAAGGTCAAAAACGAATTATTGGTCTCACGGCAGCACTCCCATTGTTACCTTCTGGAGACATACTGCGAGGTTGGGAGTACGTGAAAAAAGAAAGTCAGGATTTGGGCATGCAAAAGTTTTTGAAATACGTGGAATGTTTCTGGCTCAAAAGAAATTTTAATGATATGCTGAGTGTTCATGGCATGCGTCATAGAACCAACAATGTTTTAGAAGGTTGGCACTCTAAAATTAATAAACGAATAACAAAAGGTACAATTACATTACCTCGATTGTTACAACTCTTAAGAGGATTTCAAAAAACAAAGCTTATGACATCCAAGGACCAGAAAGGGCTAAAGCGAAACAAAATTTCAATCAATAATGATGATCACATCATGAATATTCTACTGCAATTCATTAATGGAGAATTGTCTGTGGGATATACTTTAGAAAAATTGCGGTAAATACAAAATCGCACTTTGTACCCTTAAATTTTGGCAAAAAGGACTTTTCAGTTTAATTTTGTTTCTATCACTAGAATTATTATACGAGGGATATATACCATGTTTTGATTTACATACGAGCTCCCTATATTTCGGCACCATTACAAGCGCCATGTTCATGGGTAACTGAAGTCTGCGGTTGGATGTTTATGAGTAGATACATATAACGATCTACCCTCTTTCTAACTCGTTTTTTACACCACTACCACAATCACTATTGTTATTGTGGTAGTGTTGCCGAACGTAAAAAACGATTAGTGTAAGTGACCATGTGAGTTTATAAACTTATAATTTTGTTTCTATTTATTTTAATTATTATTTCGTATCATTACTGCATGACTTATGTTTAAGTAAGGCAAAGCGAGGTTCCACCTCGCGAGCTAAACTTACGATTATAATATATATTGCATCTAGTTTCATTTTTAATTAAAACCTATTGGACGGTAGTGCCACGGGTAACTAAGTGGATCACGGGTAATTTTGTTGTATTCTTTCAATTAGCCAATCAGAGAAGTAGTGCCATGGGAAAGTAAAATTACCTATGACACTACTGGTAGTGTAAAGCAGTAGTGCCACGGGTAATGGGGGGAAATTTTCAATGTAGCCATAATCACTTTAGGATCGATTCTCAATGAAAGAGTTGCGGCTGGCAACGTTACAAACATCAAAAAAATTTTTTTTTTTATCTAAATGTTCAGATCAGAATCATTTGATGGCAAAAGGAACATCTCGCGGCTGCATCGTGCACTCGCAACTATTTCTAGTAACAAATTTCGGCCGCTGCGGGCCGGAACACTTTTAGTGAAAATTAACCCTAAAGCCTCGACTACACAAGTGCGTTATTATCAGCCTGTAATACCGCACGTTTTAGCGCGGTTTTTGTTTTTAGTACACGGCTACTACAACACACTGCTGTGACAATAACGGCGAAGTTGTTTGAAGAAATACGACGCATTATCGCAATAACGTGTGCGGTATTATCGACCGATAATAACGCACCTAGGTATGTGGTTAATGCTTAAAGGTGAAACTAGTTGAGCTGGTCTATTCATGGCTTCTGACACTTTGAACATGTGCTCATTGATTAGATTACTTAACAAGCTAAGTGACTGTTGCAAAATCTACATAAATTACAGTCCAGATCCGTGGCTGACAATAGGACACCTGTGGGTGGTGAGGTGGTTTCTCTCGCTCCTACACAGTCGCTAATAACTAACGTAATCATATTACACTTAATGATCGTACTAAGGATGTAATTGTTGAAATGACCTTCAAGTACAGATCAAACACAATTCACACTGGCACTAAAATCTGAGCTGCTATGCTTTAATCTGATGAAGCTTAAGTGGATTGTTGAATCCCTCTAACCGAGCTAAGATAAATGTCTTATCAGGAGTGGTTACACATTGGCAGTATAATGGCCAGGATTCGAACCCGGGACCTCTTGATTTACGGTTGACTCCTAACTCTGAGATGGCTTGTGTTACGAGTGGGTTCTTATCAGTCGTATACCTAATGGCCAGGGTTCAAACCTGGGACCTCTACATCATAAGGTTCCACTCGGTAAAGACTTAACTACCGACTGTAGCGAGCTTAAAAACAAATTGTTACTTGAGATCAATAAATCCATGATAACAGATTAATGCTCAGGGAAACAAGGAAGACTTACGTTTTTATTATACTTTATTATCGTCAAATTTGAAAAAAAAAACATAAAATCTCATAGGGAACTGCGTTAGTGTAACAAAAAAAAAAGACCGTATACTCGTATTTCAAAAAGGTACCGCGTCTAGGGTTACCCTCCGTCCGGATTAATCCGGACATGTCCGGACTTTTAGAGACCTGTCCGGACTTTGTTCGGCTACTTAATTTGTCCGGCTTTCTTTTTATTAGATGAAATATGAGGAATATGAGTAATAAGACTACATACTATGTAATATCAAATAAGTCTTTAATCTTTATTAACTTGAAGTTCATCTAAAAACAAAAAATAAAATCTTTAACAATCAACTTAAGAGATCAAACAATAAATATTTTACTTTTTGCAAACAATCAACTAGTTCAAACTTAAAATATGTAATTTCTTTAAAAAAACTCAACGCAAATTTTTGGTAAGTATATTAATGTTTATATTTTTCAACACTAAGCAACTCAGGTTCGTTAAAAAATTTCTGGTAGAATTCTTCGCAATTCATATTTTTTACTGAGGGTATAGTCAATCTGTTTCACTCTTTTGTCCATTGTGCTCCCATTATAAAAACACTCTTTCCAAATTTGCGTTTTGAGCATGGATAGCAAAAATAAACTCACAAATACTCAATAAAACGGACAGTCTGGAGATCGTGAAGCTTTTAAAAATGGTAATTCATCTTTTATGGAGCGTCATACTGAAAAATGCATCTTATGTTGGCACAAAAACGAATTGACGACAGTTATTTCATCGAACAGCTTTACATCATCGACAACAACTGATTTGCCTTACATAAATACAACTGAATCCATGAGCTTATAGAACTCAATCAGTTCGTTCTTTTTTAACTGGTACCAGTCAAAGACTTTAAAGTCAGACAACGATGTCGTCCAGTTTTCAAGATACTGGATACTAGTTCTGTACCTACATAATTTTCACGTCTTCTCGAAAGGCTTCTTGGTTTTCTGGGGTGCATTGTAGAAAATTAGTATTTGCTCGAGAGTATAGCAACTCTTGAGTATCACAAAATGTGCTCTATACGCGCAGTACATGTGTTTTGGGTGCCTTTTAAAGATGGCACGGGGTGCTGCTGCGGAAAACGAACTCAAATTTACCAAGTATAGATTATTATAAAACAATCCGAGGTCGCTAGCCTATACCCCGGGACACGTATATTAGACCTAAATCGCGAGACAAATGAAGTCGCGCACGGATTGTTTTGTAATAATCTATGTTTGGTGAATTACAGCTCGTCCACCTCAATATCACCGTTTGCTATCCTCAATGGACACCCAAGAAACGTGTAATGCACCTTCAGAGTACATTAGGTCCAAGATATATATTATGTCCCGAACAATTAAATACCATGCCATTGCAACTAAGTGTCCGGACTTTTATCGAAATGTCCGGCTTTTTGTCAGGACTTTTCAGAATCCAAAATGGTAACCCTAACCGCGTCACATTTAGACTGTAGATCGGCACGATATGCAGGTCACGTAGCTCATACGGAGCTGCTCATGGTAATTGTGACCTTATTTGCGTCATAGAGCATAATAAATGGAGCTCCATGGAACGATCTTTAATTTTTAAAAACTGGTATTTTAACATGACAAACAGACACTTCAATTTCTTTATTTGTACCTTTGTACCTATTTATAGATATCGTGTTATTTCTCGGTGGAAAAGAATAGAGCTACACGCTATCTTTTCTTGAGGATATTGTTAGCGACTAAGGGATAATCTGTTCTCCATTGGATAGTACACATGCATGCCCCAATCGACAGCAAAAGTCTTCAATTACGTGGGACCGAATAACATAATTGGTGAAACGCAGCCTACTCTTTCGTTTGCATGTATTTTATACTCGCAATGAATTTAAAACAGTCCACGCTTTCTTAACACCAAATGTTCATGCCTTCCACCGCCTACACCATTATATTAAAAATTCAATGTTTTTGTCGTAGTAGTTGTACCCAGGGGTACTTAGTTTAATACAAAACTACAAAAAGACCATATTATGTCAAGCCATGAGTCACAAGTACCACCGTGTGGGTACCATCGTGCACGATTGCCATAGTAATTTAATCTCGGTTGGATTGCGTTCAGGAGTCAGCAAGTGCATAGTGGGACCGGTCGCAGCAGTAGTGGGACCGGTGGGTGTCGCGGTGCTGCGACGACAACCCTCTTTAGGAGAGGCCGTCAAGCTGAGTGCCACCATTGTTAACATGGTACGTGTATGTAATGGTGACCCTCTTTGACTTTGCCTTCAGCTTCCCATCAGGCGAGGTTAAGTCAAATTTGCGTGTTTGCATTTTATTTCAGAGGTCAAACGGTCAAAACGCAAAAGGAGTAACCGCGTTAAAAGCCTCAGATAGTACCGCGTACAACGGTTAGATGATGGTGATGATAAACGATGCTTGCCAACGATTATAAAACCTAGTGTTTAATAACAAAGAATGGATGGAATGGAATGAAATGAACTAATAACCTCGCGGAATGTCGACTTTTCAATTTCTTTGAACATTAAAGAGCCTAAATTACACATTGAAAAATAGGCGTGACTGTATTATTTGTAAATTTAAACAACAACAAAACAAATGCAATACCCGTTGATTCATCCATACAAAGTGAATCGCAATCACGCGATTGCTGCCAGTGCTGTCACGTTTGTACTCCGATACCGTATAAAAGTTATCTTTCCAAGTAAAATGGACGGTTGCCAAAATATTGACGGAACCTTCTCCGAAATTACAGTCAGCGATACGATGTAATGGAAGTTGCAAATTGATACGTGTTCATAAATATTTAGACTAAGCATATGTTTCGGTGTTTCACTAGCTCAAACTTAACTTGTACCTAATGTCTTTTTGTTAAGGTAAAATCTTACAAACTGTATAAGAACTAATCTCTCTACCCTAACGCAGTTGGATTTCAATGAAATTCCATTGTTATGGTACGCTTAAACTGCATTGACTGGCAGGATTACCTTCAGATAAAGAAACTTTTATACACTCAATACAGGCCAAGACGATATTATATGGCGATATGACTACGAAGAAGTATAGTCTTCTATAAAGTTTCAATGAACCCATAACACAAGTCAGTTAAGCTAAGTGTACTATGGGGCTTTGAAGGATGTTCTATAATATTTACAATTAGCATGTATTTAACACGGCGACAAATTGATCCGAATTTGTGGCTTTAAGTCATTAAAGCGGGTAGTAAAAATAATAGGTTGGCGAGTACAGTGATGTATCATTTAATTAAGAAAGAAGCAGCGAAATAAATCAGTTGTAAGGTTTTTTTAATTTAAACTGGCTTGGACTTATTGTTTTGGTAACTAAATTTATAGATAAGCAAAATCTTGACATCGGAAAAAAGGAGAATATACTAATAGGCTTTCTTAAATTATACTACGATGTATGAAGTGAACTGAAATGAGAAGAAATAATAAACAATGTCATAAAAACATACTTTAAACGACATTTTAAGACTAATAAGCAAACAGTGACATGCAAAAAATCCTTTCCCGTCTATAGTTTTATTTTTTGACTTTAATATTCTTACAATGACGAAAGATTCATCAAAATTTATAGTGAACGAAGTCGATGGAGCCAATCTTCGCGGGGCTCTTATTTTTATGTGCATATTACAAGGAAAACAGGTTGTCGTGGTCTATGATAACAGTCACCGGTGAACCGTCACCGTTTTCATTAAATTATGAGTCTACAAATAATAATAATTAAATCCTAGTAATTCATTATGTGTACCCATTTAAATTTTTACAATCAGACAAATCGCAACCCAGTAATGTATTTTTATATGCAAGCCTTAGTTGCCAAAAATACAATGTTTGTTATACCACTCCTAATATTAGTCGCCAAGTCATTATTTATAACACCCTATCTATGATTTCATTGACCCTGTTTAATATATATTAGCTACTTGAAATTAGCAGCCATTTTCACTTTTTATGAATCCTTGCATTTCGAAGCCCGCCTAAATGTTGGTAAAATATTTAATTGCTGCCAAGTATGTTTTTAGTAAGCAAATATTTGTCGCCCTCTAATTTTGTTAGTCGCCTCGTAAAAGATTTGCCTTTACAATTTACAACAATTATAAGGTGCGAGATTTTGATGGGGAGTGTGTCAATCGGAATCTTCGAAAAGATTGGGCGACGAATAAAGAACCTTCCTTCATTTTCACAACCGATTAAAAACTATATTTTAAACTTTCATAGCGTTTACGCAAGCTCATACGCGGGGTTATTCTCGGGTGCAATTTACAAGCATTTTCATTGGCAGCAATGCAGGCACACATTAAACAATAACATTACAGTTCATGTTATACACAGTTGTTATTTTCTTACACCTCGTTTGTTCGACTAAACGGCGGTGCGTTTAAACATATCATATACCATTACAATACCTGCAACTCTCAAGTTTTCTAAACGTTTGGAAAGTAGAATGGTATATTACTGAAACGTTAGTGGAGGAAGTATCAAGACTTAAAACGATTTCTAAATATTAAGCTGTCCTCTAGATGACAAGTAGTGTGGTTGAACATTGCGAAGCGAATACACCTGCTGATTAACGCGCGATACTCTAGCTCTAACTTTTCTCTTGGGGTTGTGGTGTCAGATTGCAGTCATTTTGCTAAAAGCTAAGATTAGCCAAATCACGAGAATGATTAGGAGAATGAACGCCGTGCTTCAAAGTGTAAGTTTTGAGTGCAACCGGGACTAACACTGCGATGATAATAGTACAGTAAGTAGAATGGCCATCACTTTCTTACGATAGATTCTAACTACGGACGAAGGGACCCTTTTCCCCTGTCCCATCCACCCGCAGCCGTATTCAAGGTATCAATGCAATAATCACAAACGATCCAATTTAACTACGCAACGTGAAGGCGTAGCGAATGTAACCCTAACCTTGTCTTGTAGAAAATCGATACGCGCCCCCCTGTTACACGTTACACCCCAGCCGGCCATTAGTCTATTCAATAGACCATCATGGCAACGGAGCATGGCCCGTGTTGTGTTTCAATTTTTAAATTTATTTAATATTGTGGTAAAATTCTAACCTATCTACTTAGCGGGCCAAGTGCAATGGCGTATGGGCGAAGACTATGTCCAACAGTGGACGATTGAAAGATTGGTTGTGGTAAAATGTCATTTTAATCCATATAACACTTCAATTAATCAGTCGAGTGACCTCCGAACAATGAACTCTTCTTCATAATCCTTCAGCTCTTGCAAATGTGCACTGCACAAATCGTCGTTGTTTTGCCCCGTTGCTGTGCACGAGTGCCATCACTGCGACGCGAGCGTGGACTAGGGACTGCACACGCTCACCGAGTATCCGGCGTTCAAGACGCCGAGGCGGGAGCTTGTGACGGCCCTGGAGGTGTGAGTGCTCACGCTCTCCACCCTGCTCGCGGCGATGATCCGCTGCGCGGATGCGTGGGCGGCCAGCGCCTCCTTCTACGAGCAGGTCCTGCTCCGTGAAGGAGACAGCAGAGCGGGCGCGGCGCGATGAGCGAGAGAGACTCGCGGACATCGCTGCCCGCGTTCGTAGGCGGCTCGGGCATCAGAGGGCGCAAACCGACCTCCGCCCCCCATGAGCGCAGGCTTGAGGGTGACGGGTGGAGCCGCTCGTCACCCTAGCAGAAGCAGGCCACGGCTGTGGCGCGCAACGTAGGTCGATGCGGTTTAGTCGGTTCGAGTCCGACATAACCTCTCCCTCCGGCTCCGGAGGGGGTATTCGAGGGGATTTCCCGCACGTAAAAAAACAAAATGTTACTAAAAAACATTTTGCTTGTTGGCCCAACAACCCATCAACATCATCAACTTGAGTTAACCCCGATCACATCCGAGACCTTCATCTGCTAACAACCAGGCAGTATTTAAGCATGCAAGGCAAATGCCGATAGAAGTAAACATGAAGTTTCACTAGATTTTAAAACTGAATTCAAAAAGCTGCACCACTGAACAAAAGTCGGAACACTGGCGTTGACAAGGGACGTACTGGGTAGTTATGTTAATATTTAACCTATTTTCCTTTGTGCTCTGCAGACGGCGCGTTCCAAATACAGCAACCGGTGTGCAATGTAGGCTTCATAACTGGTTTCAGTGTTGCTAAAACTTTTACAATGCGAAACTACTACGTTAGTTTTTAATTCTTTTAGTATACACTTTGTTTTTATGTTGTAATCAAATTTGCAGGCGTATTAGGTATGTGGGTATAGTATCATGATTACTCAGTTTGTAAGACATTAATCACATAGGCAAAAGTTTTCTTGAAAGTAATAACGGAACATAGTATTTCAATTTCAGATTGAAAAAAATCTACTTCATTGCGAAAGCACAACGCACTGCCCTCTGACCGGATCACATTTTGACATTAGGGCGTCGTGTATGGCGCTCGTACCCAAAACCCAAATTTCAAATGAAGTAAGTTTGCTATGATTTATTTTTGTACTAGCTAGCAGCTCCGCCCACGTGGATGTCGTTTATCGCGACCAAACACAGCCTATGTCCTTGCTCAAGGTCTAATCTACCCCTATACCAAATTTTATCAAAATCGGTTCAGTGGTTTAGGCGTGAACGATGGACAAACAGATACTTTCCAATTTATTATATTAGTATGGATTTAGGGTAGGTATTCTCACAACTGTTGGTCATGTTTAGACATTAATCTAATAATCAATAAAATTCAAAATATTTTTAAATTGGGCTAACCTTAGTCTATCCTCGACATAATAATGTTTTAATTTAAACAAAATAATTACAATATTAAAAAGTATCGATTTTGCGCAATCAATCACAGAGTTGCACCGAACCGATTAACAATGTCCACTTCAATCATGTCCATCTGGCAAACGACTAACTTCTCAATAATCTAATTATCACCAACAGATGTATGAATACCTACCCTACATCCAAAAAAAAATCATAAACTACCTTCATTCAAAATTTGGGTTCTGGGTACACGACGCCCCAATGTGCGTATGCGCCAGAGCCAGCTTCCTCGTTAAATTCCCAAGTAGCACAAAAGTGCATTATAATTTATCACACTAGGTCACATTGGACATATGAGCATCTTAAATGAGTTATAAGGGTTTACTCCAACTGCAACAGCTGAATATCAGAAATTCAGGCCCAATTTAAAACATTCTGCTGCACAATGACTTTATTATATATCATGAAGACGCCACTATAGTGTTCTTGATGTTAGTATTGTGCACCGAAGTTGTATTATTAAGCCGTTAGCAGTTGTGGACATCGTAAGCATTATGAGACCATTTTAGTAGATGCACATTATGATTATTGTCATATTAACGGTCACGCGTGGATCGCTAAATTGCTTGCATATTAAGGAAGAACATTTGGACTATTATAATGCAAGCAGTTTTTCAGTGAACTTTGTTAACCATCTTTTAATGCATCACGCTGTATTTCATTGAACTTCGACAGTATTCTTCAGCTGTTATGACTGCTCTTATAACGGCATTTATGTGGTTCACGAGAACATTATTATAGAGCTTTTCTGCTGATGTATAACAGCAAACTACTTTAATTCGTTTCAAATACACCTCTCTATTCATGACTAGGCTGTATAATAAGACTGGCTGCGCACTTAATCTAGTGTTGATGATAAAATGATTCTTAATCAGAGTGTTTTAATGCCATAGCTTTTTGAGATTTTGTGAACATTCATATATATTCAGTTAGACGTTCACTTCCCGGTGGACGCCATTACGTGAACACATAAGGGCTCCTAAAAGCTTATAAAAGGTAAATGCATAATGAGCATGAATTCAGTTCACTCGTGAGCATTCGAAGTAAATGTGAATCATTATTACTACATAGCATTGCCATTGGCTTACTTCCATGGCACATAAACCACCCTTTCTTACTCGTTACTGAATTATTATGGACAAGTGAACGTACATACAGCATATTGCATTTTATTGTAGTATATACGTTTCACATTGATTTTCCACCATTTTTCATTTTTATAACCTATAAAAATATATTTTAATTGTTAACTTATTTTAGATTTTAGAAACTGTACAACTGAATAATTAAGCTTTAATTTTAAGTTCTTTACGCACAAAGAATTTAGTTCTAACTCTATTTCCAGATAAAACAAATTTAAATTAATTTGTGTACCAGTAGACCCATATCTGGTTTTAGTTTTTCTGTTAAAACATTCATATTTTCGGGGCGCGTGAAAATTTTCCACTAATATTGATAGTATTTCACCATACACTTGCATTCCCAATAAGATCTCACGTAAGAATTATGAAAAATGAGAGTTTAAGTTATATAGTAACTCTCTACCATTCTCGCCGCAATACTTTGTTTGGCACCATTTAAATTTACGTATGTAATATTGGAGACGAATGAATTAATTAAAGACACAATTTTTTCCAAAATTGTGCTCTCAACAGTATAGAAGCGTAAAAACTGTTCCAATTAATTGCATTAACTGCCTAAGAGGTAACACACGCCCTCGATTTCAGCAGATGTTCAGCTCTTGGGGTAATTGTGCCCCAATTAATGCTTATATAACGTCGTTAAGATGCAATCAAACAGGCAGATAAGAACTAATTGCAGTCAAATTTGTGCCCAAATCTGAGTTATAGCACCGTAGGATACGCATCCTCTGCTATTATGCAGCTAACTACAACTGCTATCGTTACCTAGGTGAACCGTAAATCTGTAACTGTACAGCACTTTTGTGCTACTTGGGTTGGCCTAGGATCTAAATATTTAGATCCCTACCAAAACATTCAAGGCCCAAGCCCTCCAACCTAGTGTAACCAGCCACCATACACAAATGAATCCACGAACCCGTAATCCAAAATTTTAATTAGAAAAGTCAACATTCAGACCGAGAGATGATCGCCCGGTATTCCGTTCTTAGAGAGAATTCGGGATATGAAGGATACCTAGTAAATGCTTCGTAATTTCATTCAAATACCTAGTAACCGGTATCTGTGGGTACAATAACTTGCATTAACTATGCAGCCGCAAACGCGCCGGTGAGTCTGTACCGGGCGCCTCGTCAACTTGGAATGCCTCCAGCTATTATTTGAATAGTTATACAACAGCTGTGATAATAATCTACGCTTCTCATCCAACTATCTCAATTGTTTTCTGTGGACATCGAAAAGCAAAGAAGTTAATTTGACGACATGACGGTGTGGTTTATTTTGTCAGTCTGCCAAACATCACTGTGCCGAAAATCGTGGCTTTTTATTCAAAGTACTCCATTGATCACACGAATATGGATCAGATGTGAGTAATTATTCCAAACGTAACTTCATCTGTTGGTAAGCTAAAAGGCAAGTCTCAGTAATGTGAGTCACACTGATTCAATAATGCTGCAATGGTGGACCACATCTAGTGCATCTCAGAAGGGACAGACGCGATAGGACGTCTTTTATACCAGATATTACATAGCCACTCCAAAAGGGAGGATCTGGGGAAAACCATTACAAACCATACGAAGAAATGGTCCACACACATACATGTTAGGTCATCCGTCCAGTCACCGGTGTTCCTGTTGATATTAACAATAAATATTTCGTTATTATTTTATTATTGTACAATCTAGCAACAGCTGAAATTTTTCCTCAAACCATATTTAGCCATCCGAACAAACAAGTTTAACGAGTCTATCTAATATTAATAACCTCCTGATTCGCATCGCTTGTTTTGCAGGTAATAGATTTCAAAACAGGTGTAAAAACTCATTATTCTAAATGCAATGACCGCTTTGCTCATATCCCCCTGTCAATAATTTTATTAAAACTTGCTACCAATTAAAAAGTCTTACAAAACAGAAGGATAAAAAAATAGATAGCTATGTCGAAATGAAAAATACAGATAGATAGATAGATTAATCTTTATTGTACACCAACATTAGACAACACAACATACATTACACAACCGCAGCGACTGCAACTTATATACGTGTACGCAACATCTCATTTGGACGTGTCATCCGCATACCAAGAAAAAAAAAGAAATTTAAACGAAAACAGGTAAGGCTGCCAGTCATACCAGCATACACTGTAACCCCTGACTTCTGTGTCTAGTCTAGCCCAGCTACCTCTTCAGTATGTCACTCCTGCAGGCCTGCTCGTCATTTATGCATTTAAGAAAGGCAAGCCAGCGGGTTTAAACAGCAGGTATATACGCTCATGCCCTCAGGATTAGTTTCAAGGCCATTAAAGCAAAAGGAGGAGAAGGAGTGAGCGGACCCCGATTGGCTAGGTAAAAGCCTCGGGGAAAAAATAACAAAATGACGATATGTTGGCTACTTTTGAAATACAAGATAACCCCCGACTCCAAGGTGAGAGCCTCGGATGCGACCGGAACTAACGTGAAGTTGATGATGATGAAGCTTCAAATACGAGTTCGATAGTAAATATAGTAGCATTTTTTTTTTGTTTAATTTAATTTAAAGCTACAACTGGCAACACATTAGTCTTGATTCAACGGTCAGTGAACTCGGTGTGCTGTTATTTAGTTTTTATGAGCTACTAAACTTTTTGTGCAGTTTTGCTTCTATTAAAATAGTATATTTATGATTTTGTTATTCTTTCAGCTTTATTTCACAAGATAAGCGTATTGTTTGTTCTTCGCAATAGTTTTAGGTAATAGTAGCAATAGTATTATGTAGGGTGATGCATTTCCAACGCAATACAATAATACTTATTACGCTGTTATAGTTATTTTTATACAACTTATGTGGCAGACAGGCACACGGCCCACCGGATGGAAAGCGGTTACCGTGGCCTATGGACGTATGCAACACCAAAAGCAATTGCAATCGTGCTGCTGACCCTGTAGAAACCTTCGCATACCCATCTTGAAGAACCTCATATTGTAGTCGCTTAGGAAAACCACAACCTGAGCGTGCATGAGATTAAGTTCCTTTCAAACTACACGGTGCGCACCATTTCTGGTCGCAATGTGTGAGGATGAATTCCCTGCATATAGCGAGTGGTGCGATGATAGAATGTAGCAGTGGGCATCATGTCAAAAAATTCATCTGAGCACATATCATAGAACACACACAGCGAGGCAAAGTCCCTCCTGAGGCTGAGAGGTTCCACATCGAATGTGAGTATGGGATTGTCGACGAGCCTCAACACTCGCCTTTGCAATGAGTCGAAGGCCTTAAGCTTTATTGGGTAGGTAACCCAGACGCTGGAAAGATCACAGGTCTCGATACCTAACCAACATTGATACACCCATAGGCTACGGTAAGCACTTTCCATCAGGTGGGCCGTGTGCTTGTCTGCCATCTTAGTGGTATAATAAAAAAATGTAGCCGTAACTCAAAAATAATAAGAGCATATTTCACCACATGTTCCATCCCAACGGAAATAGGCGTAAACATTTATTACATCATTGAATTCCTCAAAGCCATTAATATCTTAAGTACAATGAGGATCATTCATCATATTTAGGGGGTAAAAGTCATAGGTGGAGCACAACGGGCGGCAGATATAACATGGCTATTATAGAAATGCCTGACTTAGTGCATACTCAAAATATAAGCATTAAAGAGAACAACGGTGCTCAAAGTAGACTATTCGGCAGTTTCGATTTATAAACGAAAGGCATGGGACAACGAGCACAAATAATAATATTAATAATCTATGAGCATATCCAGCTTACAAATTGACAAAATATTGATCATTCAAATCAATCCATCCAAATCCATCTAAAAAAGTAGAAACTAGTTCCACTGTTCACATCCTTACTCATTCAAGCTCCCAACAAAGGGGCCAATTTTACAAAATTACGAATCGATATGATCACGGGTGATTAGTACATATCGCAATGAATAGTTGATTAAATCGAACATCAAATACTTGTTCACTTTTACTTTCTAATAAACAATAAATCACAATAAAAATACGCACACAAATATGAAAGTATTGAATGTTTTTTCTGTCTGTTTTATTCATGCATGTTAAGAGGCTGTTGGCGTATAAGGTCAGGCTCAACAAGAGCACTTAAACGACCCACCAACAGCAAACAAGTACTTTAGTGAAAAACATTTCAGCTTAAGCAAAATATAGACCGATGTCACAGAATAGATAATAGTCCGATGTTTAAAAACCGTATGATCTTTTCATTTATAAGCTAAAGCGTCTCAAAATAATCCGTCTGGAAAAATAAGTTTTTAATATATTATTTCAGATCTAATAATATTATGAGGCGAGGGTAAATGAGCAACTCGGGAAGGGTTGACCTGTGCCTATGTCGAGCAGATGGGGAAGTTTTGACGCCAGGGTTATGAAAATAATTATAAAAGTATTAAGTACATAATTATATTGAATTCCTACTTAGTAGTAAGTACATTATGTACTACTAACAGTAGACCTCGCGAGTACCCTTTACCATATTTTTTGATAACCTCAAAAAAACGTCTTAAAATGAAGAACTATACGTATCTATCTTATTTAAACAGTCCTGGATGCTTCAACAAAATATAATGAAGATTTGTTCTTAAAAACAACGCTACAGTAAACTCCCCTCAATTTCCTCATCAGATTTTTTTTTATTAAGAAATTACCCATATCGATGTTTGATTTTTTTTTCACAACAACCTGTCAAAATGTTGATGATGTGATGTTCAAAATCATCAAGATCCGTTCATTAATTACGCGACAGTGACCTATCCCCCCTCATTTACTCTCCTATCGAAAAAGCTCTCGACAAAAGATGAGTCTTTAACCAAAGAACATGTGTGCCAAGTTCAGTGAAAATCGGTTAAAAAATGAACCAAAAATGACCGGAACTGACAAACCGACATAGATACGGACTACGGACAAAAGCAAAATCCGCCAGCTTGTCGAAACGGAGACTCTCGTTCGCTCACTCGCACGGTCAACCAACATGGGAGACTTCAGTTATATTGTCTTGATAACAATAAAATTGTTCGTTTAGACAAAGTGTGAAGGATCGGGTGTGATGTTCCACCAGCAGGTTGGTAAACCCTGGCCGCTGTCTATGCACGTATGAACGAGTCCAGGAGCCCGAAGTGTCGTCTTTACATGGTATTGGTACTTGGATGATGATGATGACAAAAAATCAAAAAATAAGATCGGTTTCTCGGTGAATTTTCGGAAAGGTCAAGGTGGCTCGGGCCGAAATTGCTTTCGTCGAAAACTTTCTTATTGGAAATTTCCGGATGATAAAATGAAGATAATAAATCTTTGGAAGTTGTTACAAGTAACGATCGATCTTGTTCGGTATCTTTTAGATGAAAGGCCCCTAATTGACTTCGCGACACCCTACTTGGCTTGTGAAGATCAAACAGTGTAAAGTTACTGCTTTAATGCGTTGCTAGGTGGGTAGTTTCATTTTTCAGAACTTCACCAATTAGCATTTTGAGGATATTTTTATAGATTTAATAAATTCTTGTTCTTATAGACCAAAATGTATTGAAAGATTATATAATCTCTTTCTCTAATTTGATATTAAAAACTTGTAAGCCCATGTAAGCAGATGTGTTTATGCAATTAAATAAATCTTGAAATCTTGCAACGAATTTCTCTATTTCCCACGTATTATTATTTTTTTAATTTTTAATGTCCGCGATACGCTTAGTGGTTTGTTTTCCGTATTACCATTCGATAGTACCGATGGTACTGTGGCAATTTTCATTTACCGTGGTACCTACTATTAACGGTACTAAGGAATATTTTATTTGCCGTGGTACCATAATGTTTTGAAACAGATATGCGAGATATTTGTAATATCTAGCTCTCTAGAAAAGTGGTACCTAGGTGGGCTGGTATTACGATCATAATCCAATCCGGATTAACTTCTTCAAGAATCTAAACGTGTCCGACGCCAATTACAGAGTTCACATTTAACCTGCTTAATTAATAATAACAAGTCCAATAATGTTCTGCGAAGTAGCTAACTAAGCGGCAGTTTTTCATAGTAAATAGAGCGTGCTTTGTATAATTTATATTTAGTTATAATAACACGTTATGCGCAACGCATTCGGTTCTATTTCGGTAACGCTATATTAAGGGTACGTTTCACTATTCATTTTTCTGAATTTTCTGTGTCGATGAAAATTAAATCTTTATAAATCTGTCTTTACTGAGCATACAGCGTCGAGCACGTTATTAATTGATCGGGCTGTGTGACGTCACTGGAGATCGACCAATGAAAGACTGTCGCAGCGTTGTGCTCTACGCCGTACCACAGAATAGATACTACGTGAGGTACACTTAGACAATTGCACTACTGTTCCGACCTACATTTTCCGAATCTACGGGAGGAATATTGTTAGTAATTTTTTGCATAGAGAGTTAAACACCCTCATATCATTAACAATACTCCGAAGTTTAGAAACCAAATTGGTAAGTTGTCATGATAGATGTACAAGATAGTGCTCATATGAGAAATACATTATTTTATTATATTGTCAAATGTAGGTAGGTACTTCATAATTTTAATAATCGCTCACTCATAACTCATAAACCATTCCACCACCTCTCCATTGTCATCTTAATTGTCTTCAAGGTTTAAAATCCCACGCATTCCCTTAAATAGGCCCATACGTAAACAATTCACTGTGATAAATCTATTAGAAAGTTTAATTTGTAACAAAAACGCCGTGGCGGCGCCGCCATTTTTTGGTAAGGTATTGTGGCAACATCTGTTTTGTATCATTACCTTTTATTCCCGCCATTTATAACATGCTGTTGCTGCTATGTAACTTATTTAGATTGTTTAATTATAAGATAGTCAACAAAGTACGGACGATTTGGTGAAACAGAAAATCTCAGCTTGTGGAAGTCCTATGGCTGGGATGATGATGATAGTGACGCTTGACGAGGCTTTCTAAATAAAATGGTGTGATAAACTATAATTTCGTCGCGTTTATTTAAAACTAGAGCTATTGCCAGTTCCACCCTCGTGGAATACTGATCCTAGTATATTGCCAGTTCCACACTCGTGGAATACTGATCCTAGTATATTGCCAGTTCCACCCTCGTGGAATACTGATCCTAGTATCAGGACTCACAGGAACCCTATCATCATTCTCTGAACCTTTTCCAATTTAGTTGAAGCCACAACCAATTGGGGATATCGAACTTCTATGGTGGAACCGTTTATGTATTTGTTTCGCATTTCTACTTAGGATAAGATTACAATAAGCAGTTTAGATAAATTTTATTTTTATAAATCTAAACTTCCTACTGAAACCATTGTCGGAAATGTCATGACACCAGATAATAAATCACTGCGCGGCTGTTTTGTTCCCCTTGGGTTATTTAAAGTTGAACAAAAGTGATCTTTATCCGAGAGCCATACCAGCGCGGTTGCTACCAAGGATTGCTTCTACTCCTCTTAAGGTGCTGATAGATTTGAGTATTAACTTGTAACAGAACATGGACCATACTTAATAACCCACTTTAAATTTGGACCTGGCGGCGATGACGTCACATAGACGTCAATTCAGGTGCATAAACATTTGGGATCTCAGGTATAGGAATCCGGTCACAGTTGCCGGTAACGTATTGTACACTGCATAAGGTTTATATCGTGTTACTTCAATTATCCACCACAGCCATACGTCCTCGCTACGTCTCTTCTGATAAACCGCGCCTAAGTGTGCCGGTAGCGCTTGCACTATCAAGTGAATCGCTATTAAAATTCGAAATATTTAGGTACATAAGTTAATACAATCTTGCATCTGTAATAATAATAAGTGTGCAATCTTAATTGAAAAGCCTTGTGTACAAAGATAAAGTAACCGTTACACTACATCTTCACACTCTGCTTGTAATAGAAAGCATAACCAGTAATTTGTAAGAAAACATCAGTGTTAAACGTTTCAAGACCGGTTTTAATTTAATAATTAAAACCGGTCTAGATTAAGCTAATAATTAAGATTATAATAATTATAATAACGGTACGGTATTTGTAGTAAATTAGTGTTGAATTAAGATGTAAAATAGTTTAAAATACACAGTTATGACTTTATTGATATTGACTCAGTGGCGTTGGCGCAACGGTAGTGAGTGTGCCAGCTGTGAATGAGGTTTCGGGTTTGATTACTTGGCTGAGCAAACCATGCTTGATTTTGGATTTTTTTGTTAGATTCTATATAAGAAAGCTAAGGATTACGGATCGTTGCTACTATTAAGTATAAAACTGACGTTAAATAATAGGTACTGATACATACAATTTCGCCGGCATACGTAGGTGAGTCAAAGGTTTGAGTTCATAATTTTCAACGAACGCAATAGTTAAACAGTATTTTTTCTTCCAAGTCTTCAGATATTTATACATTTACTTTGCATAAATCAGTTACATCCTTATACGCCACCAACGACTTATACTGTTTGTAGACTAAATCAATTGCAAGAGAAAATGTAGTTTGTATGAGTTTCCAATACAATAATCATGGTGTCGTTTGTTTCTCGATGTGATTTGATGACATTGGTGATATTCATAACGTTGCTACATAAACAATATACAATTCGTTGTGAAGACAGCTGTAAAAATCTGAGCCATGCTCGTGTCGCATCTGGGGCTAGGCCGGACATTGCAACATCTGAATGAGACAGATGTTACTTGTTGCCACCTGCGGGGCGGAAGGGTAAGTTATTAGGAAGATGGAAAAAGGAAAGTAAGGCGCGTGCTAACTGGCCGCGGTGGCTTATGAGCGAACTGCGTCAGGAACCCTTCTTCCTCGTAGTCAACGGTAATGTTTTCCGCGCATATATATATGTAGTTGCCTTTGTTTTTTTTTTCTTGTTTTCCTTTAATGATTTAATTACTTGCCAATATTAAGCTACATAAGTTGAATAACACGAAATATTATTACATTTAAAACTAGAAGCTATTATTAAAATAATCTAAAATAAATATTTACATACATAATGCGTCGTGAAATTCCTCCGCATCATCACCGACCGGTAACGTTCCCAGAGGGCTGGCAGCATTGCCACGTTGGATAGCAATGCTTATCCTCTGTGCAAGATAATAACCAGCCTTCTGGTCACGCGTGGCGTCGATCAGCCGCTTTGCCAATTCTTTATAAAGAAAACGGGCACTTGGACCCATGTCGCCAACGTTTCAACCCCAAACGGCTCAAAAACATAATCACTAGTTAAATTACATTAATTGCGCCGTTTGAGGTTTTCCGCAGATGCAGCAGGAGCGTCGGCCTTTGTGAAGTTTTTGAAATTGTTGATTTTTTTAAGCTATTGCATAGCTTCTATCGTCCGAAATCAGAAATTCCGTAACGAAAAAACCTCACGCTCCCCACTCCGACGGGCACGGAGGTGTGGCTTGAAGGCCGTGCATTGTCTAACATACATATACATACATATACATATACATACATATACATATACATATATATACATATACATACATATACATATTATATTATTACCTACATATTATTTATTATTAAATAATTAAGCAAAAGTTGATAAAAAATGCTATGCAATAGCTTTACCGCGGCAATCCCCGAGTGCCACAATCAGTTTTTTCTTTTATGAATTTAGTTTCAAATGAGTATTCTGTGCGTTATTAATGATCTTCAAATAGATCTTTTTTTTTGTATTTCTAAAGAAAAGATACGAATAGATCTATCTAGCCCACGCTAAATCAGTACGGTACAGATACGATTATCCAAGACCTGTGCGAGTGCTAACAGCTTGCAACTAAGGGAGTGTAACCCTGCGGTAGGTATTTTTAAATTCCATAAGACATGTAACTTACTGCTAGTGTCGTTTAGTTAGATACCTATTAATGCGGCACTAATTAGTATCAGGTACTTAAAATTCAAAGGAAACAGATATCCGGTGGTAGAAGCCGCCAACATTAGTTTATCAGCATGAGGAGTGACTGCCAGAATATATTATTAGATACTACTCGTTTAAAGTAAAATGTATTATATTTTTGACATATACACGCCTGTAGTTCCCCGAAGGATTAGGCAGCGATGTAACCACAATCAACACAAGTTTTTAGTCTGTCGTAATATTTGGACGAGTCAATTGCCGTAAAATAATTAAATAATTACGCTATTAGTGAATTATCCCTGCATCGCCAACACAAATTTACAATTGACGATCCACATTCGCAGCTTCTCAGGAGCCTTCGGATGAGCCCCACGAGCTTCGACGCAGTGGCACTATGTGTAGGTGTGATCAGTAAAGAGAAGAACTCTGAAGTTCTCTAATTGTGGCTCTTGGTGAGTTAGGCAATCGAAGTTAACTTAATGAGAACATCCACCAGTAAGAACGTTTCTCATCAGAGTTCCGAGATCAAGATACACGCACACGTTGCCAATATCCATTTAACAGTGGGTCTCGAATAACTTCAATCGTCTCATCAGTTACAAATACCCGCATTTTGGCGATAAACAACAGCGTACCAGCGTTCATTTTCATCTTTGATAAAGTTGCTACCCGTGCAGCCACTGAAGGTCTTCCTTCTACACATAGTGTTTAATATAATAAAAGGATCCTTGAATACAAATTTATTAATAGCCGCAACGCACAGCTGCATTTATCAATATCTCTATTAATAATTCTTGCATAATATTATTCGAACAAAATCCATAAAGTATTGATCTAACCTTTCAATAACCTTGTACCTATGATATAATTTTTGCAGACATAAGAACTTCTGACTTCATCGCACGAGGTGATGTATTAAATATATATATTTAAGGTATTTACACACTATATCTACCTAACTACAGACCAATGTGCTAATAAGTCACTAACACTCGAAACCGGTGTGTCTATCGTGTTAATGACAGTAAAGGAAGCTCGTGAATGATGTGAGGACAGACGGAAATGGCGAGCTGTTGTGTCAAGGAATTCAAACTATCTAATAACTATACTGGGAAGTGTAGGTTTCAAACTGTAACTTTTATATATCTAAATTTATGATTAATTCGCACCCAGAGCACCAAAAACAGAACGAGGCAGTGATTTACCGCTAACCATTAATATCTTTTAGTTATACAATTATATAAAAGAGAAAACCTAATCAGAAAATCATTATAATCATAATCATAATCAAGGGAATTCAGTCAAGACTAGACAAAAGGGAATACAGTCCAGACTAGACTGACGAGTAGGAAATGATGTTGCAATTTAAGTGAAATTCGAGATGCAGCTGTACAATTTTGATAATCACACCCTACCCTAGCACGTCAAAGAAGCATATTTATATTTTTATTTCAAACAAATTGTTCTGAACGTTTAAGTGAGCGACGGCCTTTATTGAACTTACTTAATATTCTAGTTAAACTTAATTTCTTATCTGTGGTTTATGGTTGTAAAGTCGAAGTCACGCTGTGGTTAATGCTCGATCGTGTTCATACAGCAAATGGATCTCAGGCAAAATGTCTACCAAGTTCGGAACCACGATCAATTCGTATTATGCCATGTCTTCTAAATGTCAAAGCGGATTATTTATTAGGTTAAATTTTTACCATGCCATTATTCTTTCTTTCTATAGGTTTTTCTTTCTTTTTTTCCTGTTTAATGTTTTTGCACGGTCTGTCACGAAGGATGCTTTCTCACATACCTCTCAAAGATCCCGAGGTTTACAGGGCGTAAACAAGGCAGCTGGCAAAAGAAAGAAGCTTAGCAGTACGAGTGTACACATCCGTAGGCTATGTTAACTACTTCATATCTTCTTGTCTGCTACCAAGTGGTTTTATATAAATAAGAATTACGCTTATGTCCCTTCGGAATAGGCAGAGACAACTTCCCAACATTTACTTGTCACAGTTATCTTTAAACATTTCATACAAGCGCGCCGGTTTCGAACTTCTATTTTCCAAAATATTCTCAATTTGACCGAGAACGATATATTCGCTTCGTTTCAATCGTATACGTCTTATGTGACCTATATGTGACAAAAGAACCATCTCTCGGAATTTTTAAGAATTACAAAACAATGAATGATTATTTATTTTTTCATACCACTTAGGTGGCAGACAAGCACACGGCCCACCTGATGGAAAGTGGTTACCGTGGCCTACGGACGTGTGCAATACCAGGGGCGTCACACTCGCGCTGCGTTTTCTGAAGAAACCTTCTAATGCTAATCTCTTGAAGACCCCATATTGTAGTCGCTTGGGAAAACCACACCAGGGAGTTCATTCCACAGCTTGAGCGTGCGTGGGATGAAGTTCCTTTCCTACCGCACGGTTCGCACCATTTCTGATTCTATGTGAGGATGAATTCTCTGTCTATGGCGAGCGGTGCGATGACAGAATATAGCTGTCGGCATCATGTCAAACAATTCATCTGAGCACAAACCATTGTATAGACGGTAGCGACACACAGTGAGGCAAAGTCCCTCCTAAGGCTGAGAGGTTCCATATCACCTGCGAGTATGGGATTGTCGACGAGCTTCAACGCCCGTCTTTGTATCGATTCGAAGGGGTCAAGCTGGTATGCAGGTGCTCCGGCAAAAAGGTGACAGCAGTGCTCCATATGGGGCCGGACTTGCGCCTTATAAAGGTGGAGTCGTTGCCCCGCAGTGAAGTACTGCTTCGCCATGTTTAGCACTCCTAGTTTCTTCGATGCCAGCTTGGCCTTGTCCTCCAAATGGCTATTATATCTCGAATATGATATATTTAAATCACTTTCAAAGATTGTTTTTGGATGAATCCAGTTATATTGTATGCACTAATTTTTAATGCTCTCTGAATTAAGAAAATGTAGTTGGTCGTGTAAAACTACGCACAGTTTACAGTACGAAACTGTACGTCGGTAGCCATTGAGGGGACTCGACTTCAATTTCTCAATTCAGAAATTAATAATTCTTTCTTGAAAACTTAAGTTTTTGAAGAAGCCCCCTTTATAAGTGCACTTTCAAGAACCGTCCTTTATGTATCACAACACCGTGGACTTGCGTCTTCCGAATCTTTTTGCCGATATATTTAGCTGTTTTGGTCCATTTTTTCTGTTATTACTGGTCGCTGATAGTCCGGCGATACCAGTTTTCTTCGCCATTCTGCATTGTCCTGGATGTTGATTTATTGCAATTCCAATTTTCGAAAGAACCTTCCTTCTCGCTATGTATATTTCCTACAAGTAATGGGTAGATAATGTGGATAAGAACCTTTACCAATTGCGCAGTAAACTATTTTAAACCAAAAGCAATACCTACACATACATGTAGGTAAAGACATCCAGACATGTCTAGAATACCTAAATTGTTTGTTTAACCATTTAATAGTTATTCAGAGCACACATGTTTTATATTAAGTACCTATATTGCTTCAGTACTAAGTACTTATATATTATACTAGCTGTTGCCTACGGGTCCGCCCGCGTGGATTTCGGTTATCGCTTAGTGTTGAGTCAACATAGTAGGTTTATGCATGCAAAGTCTCAGCGCGATCGGTTTAAAATTTACAAAGTTTCATACAAACTTTCATCCCCTATTTTATCCCCTTGGGGTTAGAATTAATCATAATCCTTTCTTAGCCGATGCCTACGTCATAACATCTACCTGTACGCCAAATTTCAGTCCGATCCGTCCAGTGGTTTGGGCTGTGCATTGATAGAACCTATGTCAGTTAGTCAGTCACCTTTGATTTGTATATATTTAGACAACGCAAAGACTATCAAGGACGAATACAGTGTTCTACTTCTAAGCGCAGAACTCGAGAACGACTCAACCGATTCGGTTACTTTTTTCCACTATACAAAATGTTCCACAGGAATTTAAAAAAAAAACGGGTCCGGGTAATGGGAACAGAATTCCAATCGGGTGAAGATGCAGGCATCAGCTAGAATCTAGATACACAAGGACTAACAGCGCCTTAAGTAAGTACCAGTCGCATCTCTCTTAACTACAAAGCGGCCGATCTTCGATATGTTCCGTGAAGCGACTGCCATTTGACTTCTAGAACCCACTGGAGATATAGGCCAGGTTGTCGGACGTTTTATTACGGTCTTAACTTTTTCGAGATAGGTTCAGACAGACTCAAGGGAAATCAGCCCAGCTTAGAATTTGCAATACATATAGGGCAGGGCATTAGCAAGTCATGTAATATGTTATGCATGTGCAACCTGCATTGACTTCTTATGCTCATCATAAATGTTAATTGCCTATTCCTACCATGATTAACAACAGTGAGATCAGTATTATATTTAGCCATTACAAAGCACATTATTACTGATGACAACCATGTATTTTTACAACTTTGTTTGTGTTAAAATGAATAATAATTTGAAGTTATCAACATGATCTTTATTAAGAGTACAAATAATATACATACTTAATTTTTTAGATTATTTTTGCTTCTAAAGAATGTAGCAGCAATGAGTTCAATTTTAGGAATAACTAGCTGTTACCCCTGGCTTCACCCGCGTGGATGTCGGTTATTGCTTAGTGTTGAGTTAGTGCTATTTTTCTTAAATAAAAATAGCCTCAGTTACTCCTTATTACATCAGAGCTAATAATGCCAATAAAAGTTCCGTCAAAATCGGTCCAGCCATTTCAGAGATTAGCCAGAACAAACAGACAGACCGATAGACATACAGACAAACAAAAATTGTAAAAAAAAAACATTTTGGTGTATGGGCCGTATTATGTTCATATATGCATGTAGTAAAAAACAGATATTTCAATATTACAAACAGACACTCCAATATGTATAGACACAGACAATACTATGGAAGCATTTCTGAAAAACCACAATAAAAATTGCAAATGTAAAAAAAACTTGATGACTGTCTTCTTTTTAGAAGAAATGATTAAAATTACACTTTTTACTTTTTTCTTTTTAATTTCTTTTAAGAAGTTAAAAAGAACTTTTTAACTTCTAAGAAGTAAAAAAGAATAAAGTAAAAAGTGTAGATTTAATAATTTGTTTATGTTGGGTTTCAATTTAGTTAACATCAGTTGTAAATAAACTCGCTCAGCAATTTGTGAGCCTACAATTGGCATAAGCGATTCAGAAACGGCAGTGGTTCAGAAAGAACGGGATGGAGCTATATATATACATGCATAGACCTGTACTGCCAAATCTAAATCACAGTAGCATCACTTATGTTATATTGGTTTTGAGGTAGGCTTACATGTATTACTTTTCTTAGACATTAAATTAGCTACTGCACTAAACCCCACGCTCAGCTAAATATCATAACAGAAACACAAATCAAAAAATTTTTGTACAAATGCATCACAATCCAGGTGAGATGATATTGATTATGTGGTGATACAAACCTATGTATCCAATTGCCCCTTTTTTATTTTATGTCAGAATTTGTACTTTCAAACATTAAAAAAACTGCTTTCTTTTTTTGTACTAACATTTAGTACAAAAAAAGAAAGCAGTCAGTAGTTTTTTTTTACCTTATTAATAAGTCAAAATGCAAAATTCAGTAATCACTAATAGAATTTCATTTTCTACAGTGTAAAAAGTATTTATTTTGGGTTAAATATAATTAATTTATTATGATTATTATTAACCCAAAATAAGTACTTTCAAAGAGTATAAGCACAAAATCACTCTAATAATGAGTATTCTAATAGGATTTAATACCAAATTAGAATATAGATTAAAGTGTGTAAATATACCAGAATCATGAAATAATAATGGTGAGTAGTTTAATGTGTAGGAATTAGGAATTATATAAAAGTTTTGCAGCATATGAATATTTATTATGCATTTTACTTGTACTCATTTCAGAGAATTTTGTTTTCTGTGCCTTTACATTTTTATATTTTATTTAAAAAAATGAAAGGATGTGTAAATTTGCCTAATAACAAATTATGTAATAATATAAAATATAATATAGTATAATGGAATATAGTAAAGACTTGTAAGATCGCTAAGCAACTTTATTAGATATAAGGGTAGGTAGGTACAATAAGTTTTGAAAGAACTAGATTTCCCGCCACTAGAATTTAATGAAATGTAAACTTTAAAAAAAATTTGTATTAATCGGAGCGGCAAATATCGTACGTTCAACACCAGCAGTTTACCGGGACGATTTCTTAGTGAATGTGGGGCACATGACCGGTCGAAGATACCGCAGACTTCGCGTGTCTGTTCTACAAAGAAAATCACGCCAAACATGACCTACCTTCATATCAGATACGATCTGCTGATACAGATTCCATAACGGTGAACAATCCTTCTCTGTAGTCCCCTCCATTGTCATAAAAACACACACAATACAAAAAACACAATCAAATTACACCCGAAAATTCACCTTCGATTGCGTCCATAAACATCGAACAAAACTGTTGCATTTCCATTCGTTATCACACAATATTTTTATTACCTACATTTCACTTCATATTTCAAGTCATAATAGAAACATTAGAAAACACAACTTGTAACAAATCAATATTTATAAACACGAATGCCCTCTAAGTATATTAGATACGGGAGAAAATGTCTTTTCATCACATAAATACACTATGTTTTTAATTACTTATCAATATATAGGTCACTTGAACAACTATTAATTCAAGAAAATATATATTTACACTTGCTTCCATACATAAACATCGGAAATAATAATTTACGGGACGCGCGACGCGTATTCACATACAACAGCCAAGCACATCGGTCGGATTCGGTTTGTTTGGCTCGTTTGCAAACGCTTTACAATTCTACTTTTGAGGGTTGCCAGACCTAAAAATTTAGCTTCAAACTAATATTATTTTACTGCAATTTTGCCACCGACTAAGTGGAACTAAGTACTTGCTCACATATTATTATAAGGAAAATAAATATATACTTTCATAATATTATGAGGAAAACATATTAAATGAGACGGTTTAATTGGTTAAAATTGTATTGTCAGCGGAACCTGAGATGTGTGTGTTTTAGATCAATTAGTTCCTACATCAATTTAAAAAATAAACGAGTAAAAGCTGGTGGCCTAGAAAATAAGATTCAATTCAATTGAAGAAGGTTCTTACTACGGTGGACAGAATATGATTCCTTCTCCATGGTTCTTACCACAGGTTCTTACTTATTGGTCCGACTGATGGCTT
The DNA here is from genome assembly GCA_949126895.1 of Eilema caniola. Classification (NCBI taxonomy): domain Eukaryota; kingdom Metazoa; phylum Arthropoda; class Insecta; order Lepidoptera; family Erebidae; genus Eilema; species Eilema caniola. Next base: position 3,137,163 of record OX421460.1, on the reverse strand, counting down.
GATGCGAACCTGTTGGTTCCGAAATTTTAGACTGACCTTAAATCGACTACGATTTGATCAGTTTTATGTACGTCATTGCATTGTAGGTATCGTAAGAATAATAATAAGTCCGTCCCCCGAAAACAGCTATATTCTTCATATTATTAGGTAATTTCAAACTTAACATGCATGTTGGGTACAAGGCTATATTGCAGGTTATAGTTTAAAGCTACTAGGTACCTATATAAAAATAATTCAAAATATTTTTTCATATGCGTTTTTGAAACTTAAAGTTTCCAAGTAACTGAAAGCTGAAAAACACGTAGAAAAGGCCTGAACGAACTTTACTGAAAACTCAAAGTAACATAGACTTATTGATAATCGAACGTTAAATACAATAATACATTAAAGTCCTAAAAGACGATTGGATTTGGTACGGACCGACCGATCGAACCACTGAACTTGGTATACTTCGAAGCATATTTGATCATGTGGAGAACAGTCCACCGGATAAAAGTTAAAGTTTAGCGGTGCCCCTTTTATTTGATTTTGGTAGACCATGCTTTGGTGACATACAGAGTACCACACTGTCGTATTTTATTCGGAAACACCAGAAAACATTCTAACGTGGCCTGCCGTCACTGTAACTGTACACTATCCATGCTGATTTCGGTTCACCATTGAAACTGTTTATGAAAGTAGGCCCAGTAATTTTAAACAGAAATGTAGTAGCTTTAATGTCAAACAGAAAATACGTTAAAATATTACTCTACTGAAAAAAAAAATTTGGTTGCCTGTAAAGTCGGTATACGGGCGAAAGTTTTACGTGACAACGACTTTGAGTGGTAAAATAATTTTAATGTGAATATTCATTCGTATAGTAGGAAGAAGGATGAAATAATAGTAACAATTTAAAAATGTCTGTCCCTCTCGCTCTTACGCGGGCTAACCATGCCCCAGTGGAAGGGACGCGTGCCTCTCACTCGCTCTCATTGTGAGCGCATAACGTGAGCGGAGCGTAATGCAGTTTCTTGAAGTGTCACCCGGCAAACCAATTTATAAGACGTTGTCACGTCAAAATAATAATAATATCAGAGTAAGTATGAAGTAGTTGCAATAAGGAGTATTAAAGCAATATTTCCAGTGGTAACAGCAAAAGATATACAACTTTGCACGAGTCTCGAAGTAGAGGGGCAAGTTCATAAGCTCCAGGTAACTTCCAAACAGAGTCAACTCACAGGTTCATTACTTAATCAGACTTTAATAAGGATGATTCGGATAAGCCCAAGCTTGCATATTGGTTGATACCATTGATATCTCAGATGATTACAGCAGATTAGAAGAAAATCATGATTAGCAACTGCTAAGCAGCTAAGGTTTCTTTTTCGATTATAGTTCGTGCGATTACGTACTTACCAGGTGTGGCAAACAAGTTTTCGAAAATCTTAGAATGCATTTTTTTTATTTTAAAAATAAGGGATTTTTTCTTTGAGCGTAATTTGCTTTCTCCAGTATTTTGAGTACTTTCCCTCCAGGTAAGGTCAAAATCTTCAACTCTATACATGCGAGAACATTATAAAAAAGATTATATACTTGACGCTGAACGCAGCAAAATGGATCGCGCGTTCGGAATTGTATTGTTATTTTCAAACTGACAAAATGTCCGATTTTGAGTTTCCGAACGCACATTATTTTGTTGAAGTGTCAATGTTAGCGACGCGATTGTTGCGTTTCTTGATACAATTTTATTGATCTTTAGCAAATCAATTCTCACCAAAATGTTGCATAAATAGTGATTATTATGGTCATAAGCACACTTTACATTTAACGTTTAAGTCTAGTTTTGTATTTAAATTGTTTTCACAACATAACCTAAAAAGAACTTGAATCGTCTATAATGTTTTCGATTTGTCGCCAAACTCACCCTGCGACCGGAATAGAGCATGCAGTGAGCTGCTGTTTCTTCAACAATGACGACACGTGCTTGGTTACTGCTGGAGCTAATATTATCAAGGTATTTAGGCTGTTACCCGAAGGACACACAAAAGAGGTTAACGCCGGTAAGTGATTTGTTAGTTTCATAATTAACACATGCTCGCTAAGTATATACAACTTATTTTGTTGAGGAATTATTCTTCCACAAATTAGACTTATAATAATCTCCCATAATTTGATTGCACTTCCTTGTATCACATATTGCTAGTACATCAACCTTATTGATTGTTATGATTCTGTAATCACACACTAAATCTGCCGGTCCAGTAGCTTATTTTGCAACCACCATGTCTTTAGCATCCCCTTTATGTCATGTTACAGTCAACCAACCACATATCATCTCATCTAGTATTTGTTTCTCCATTTGTTCACAGCTGGACAGCCTGTACCCCCTAAGATGAAGCTGGAATGCCTCGCAACGTATACATTGTGGGGTAATGTCATGTCAATGAAACCTGTCCGATGTCCGAGTGCTGGTAGAGATTTATTATTGGTGTCATTCAAAGAAGCCAAGCTCTCCGTACTACAGTATGATTCACAGACAAACAATCTGATTACATTGAGTATGCACTACTTTGAAGAGGATGATATGAAGGTAAAGTCTTATACCTTTTTGAAGATACTACTTGTTTCTTTGGGCCAGTATGTCTGTTTAGTGTTGTTTCTGTATGGTAGGGTCCTACCCACACTGCTGGGGCCTCAAGTCAACTTCAAAAAGAGATATGGTTGCACCTTTACATACAACTTCATATGAAGAAGTGCGACCATATCTTCTTTGTCGACTGTACCTGCTAAACAACAGATAAGGCTCTGGCAAGATTGGCATCTGACCTCCGAATCCTGAGAGGCAAAATTCATAAGAGCTTTAACTGGTAACCAACCCCAAAGATCTTGGTGGGGACCCGTACACTATTAGATCTTACAGATGACTTATAACAATTTGGATTTTATTAGTATTCATAAGTAATGGTAACCACTGACCATCAGCCGGCTGTGATGATAGAAACCTGTTGAGTACACTCCAGATTTTGTTTCTAAATATTCCCTGTCATAACTCATCCCTTTTTATGTCTAATTTTAACTCTAAATTTCAAATACATGACCTTTCTGGAACTTTTCTTTACAGGGAGGCTGGACCACACATCCCCACATACCTTGGATCCGAGTGGACCCTGAGGGAAGGTGTGCAGTCATGTTGCTGTATGGTAAGAAGCTGGCCGTGCTTCCGTTCAGGAAAGACCTGGCTTCTGATGAAGGGGATCCTTTGGAAGCTAAACCCTTGGATAGTAAGAAAATAGTGAGTATTAATAAATTGTATAAGGCTTAAGGGGCATGTTGTAGTGTCATTAATCAAAAAACTTATAAAAATACTTTGATATTGCTATGCATGAAACTTGAGAATGGCTATACCAATTTGGCTTATTATTTGAGCGAAAGTTTCGTGAACAGTTTGTAATAACAATTCAGTATAGTGACAGTAATTTTTAACATTGTCACTTTTGTGTGTAAATGCTGTTAAACACAGTCTTATTAATATTAGCCTACATGAAATATATGAGTGCAGTATGAAAAACCAGCTAAAAGTGAAATGACCTCTTCGCCTCTTGGTGTGTCATTCACTCAGTACTTGTTCTACATGCCCTGAACCATCTTAGCATACTTAAGTAATTATTGTTTGTATTTTCAGCAACCAACACAGGTAATCAATCGTGCGCCGACGCTGGCCTCATACGTGATAGTGCTCAAAGACTTAGATGAAAAAATAGACAACATTCTAGATATACAGTTCCTCCATGGATATTATGAGCCCACATTGCTGATATTATATGAGCCAGTGAGGACATTTGCTGGGTAAGTCATAGTTACATGACTACATAAATTTAGCAAAATTAAGTAGAACATGTGCACCTTAGTGTGTAATAGTTGCAAGGATGGGTATCAAGACTGGGTTAAGCATGCTCAAATGTGAAATAGTTGTTGAATTTGAGCCTATTATCCATAAAAAAAGTAAGCTCAATTTCCAAACCTGGTAGTGTCATTAGGAGAGTAAGGGGGAATGGATGAAGTGACCCGCAGAAGCCGCGGATGGATTGTCTGTCCCGCGTCCCCAAATTGAAATAATAATAGGCGAGGAAGAGCTAACAACTAACATCCTCCTCTGTTCTACCCCATGCAGTTGCTCTCTGCTCTCTTACTTGCTGTAGTAAACGGTGGTTTGATTAACAGAAAAGAATAGAAGCACAAGAAAGTGTGATTCTATACTGCCCGATGTAGTTCGACCCTATGCAAAGTATTTAACAAAATTTTTTTTTTACTTGTATGCAGTAAAAGAATTTATCGTTTTATTTTTCAGTCGCACAGCTGTTCGCAATGACACATGCGCGATGTGCGGTGTTAGCTTGAACATGAGCGCTAGAGTACACCCTGTGATTTGGGCCACAGCGCATCTACCATTTGACTGTTTAAGAGCTGTGCCGATCCAGAAACCTCTTGGTAAGTTCCAACGATTTTTACCATATGCATTTCTACACCATAGTCGGCACTTGATTATGGTTCACAATAGTATGAGTTGATGTTCAACTGCTTAAGAGTTGTGCGAGCAAACTTTGGGTAGATTCAAACTATTTTTACCACCAAATAGAAATGTAACGTGTTAAGTAAAACTGTATAAATAACATTGTGCATATTCCCTCTATGACAATAATATTTTCTCATACAGGTGGATGTCTCATAATGGCGGTGAACTCGCTGATATACCTAAATCAGTCGGTGCCGCCATACGGAGTTTCGCTCAACAGTGTTGCCACACACACCACTAATTTTCCACTACGTAAGTACATATTTTTAGCGACTTCATATTAGGTATGTTACTATGACCTAAGATGTGCTTTAAGATTTAATTCGTGAAATGATTTAGATGTTCGCTGTCAGTTTTTTTTGTGTTTGACTCAACCCACTATTCAGAAACTTTAACCGCAGGCTCAGTTGACCCCAGTTATCCCTTAAAGGGAAACAACCTATGGTGTGAGTTGACTATGAATTTAACGAATAACCAAAAATCCAATATATAATGGTTTTCAAGGAAGTTTAATTTTACCTTATTTTTATTTTTTTATCTATAGGACACGTCAGTTTGTCTTCACTTACCTCTTCAGAGATTTACAGGGCCGAATAAATATAAATATGTATGATTTGTAGGTATCCAGGAAGGCGTGTGTATAACGCTTGACGGGTCGTGCGTGGCCCCCTTAGGCGAGGGCCGTTTGGCGTTGTCTCTCCGAGGAGGCCAGTTGTATGTGCTGACGCTACTGGCCGACTCAGTCCGCACCGTGCGAAGCTTCCACCTCGACCGTGCCGCCGCTTCTGTGCTCACTACTTGTGTAAGTATACACTACACCGGTGCCGATTCTATTATACATGTCACTAAACTAAACTGTCCTTATTTGAATTTCGAAATTTCGTTCTGTTTGGCATAGGATCCAGTTTCAGCTTTATGTGAATTACATTAAATGTCAATTTCTATGCACCGATGCTTTATGATTTACGTTAGAATTTTAGATATTTTTTGTTTACAACAACAGAATTAGCACCGTTATAAATAAACCTACCCTGTGCCTGACGCGAAAAGTATAGAAGAGCCAAGAGCGAATATTTGTTTTGAGAGATTGCCATTATCATATTCTATCGTTGAAGAGTGAAGATTTTCAAAAGTGAAGTCGGCGGAAGAAACAACTTATCTCAACCTAGTGCTGGCAGGATTCGGCTTATAGGGACCCCTCGCCACTGCTATCGTATTCTATTTGACCCTTATTAATTATTGAATCATATTTGCGTTATTGCGTAACTGATAAGCAAACTTACAAACTATCCTATAAATATAATAAACGTGAAAGCTTGTGAAGTGGTTTGTGACCGTGTTTTTCAGATGTGTGTAATAGAAGAAGACTTCCTGTTCCTCGGGTCTCGTCTCGGGAACTCCCTCTTGTTGAGGGTCACTGAGAGGGAAAACCGTATGCTGTTTTCCGTTGACAAGCCTCTCGAAGCCACTGTGGATCTCACTGTGTCGGAGCCTGGTAAGAGATGATTACATTCCTTCATTTAACTTCGTTTATTTGTCCATTGCAATGCGATTTACTACGTTTTCTTACGATTCCTCGAGGTCTTGAGCTTCTAGGGTGTCCGTCCCCATGTTTTCTCATTTTATCATTGAGTGCATGGGGCATTCGGCTAGCAGGTAGAGACTGGTCTCCTCTTCCTCCATGCACTCTGAGCATTTGGGGTCGGTGTCCACCCCTATAAGTGTCAGGTGCCTATTCAATCGGCATTGTCCCTTTATCACTTCTACGACCAGCCTCATGTTTTCTCTGGATAGTTTCAACAGTCGGCATGTTTTCCTTATATTGTATCTTCGACTGTCTCATGACAGGTGAGGACCTCCATCTCCGATTGGTCTCTGCTACTTTGCTTCGGTTGATGATTCCCTTTGTTATTTTATGGGCAATCAGCCACCTGTTTGGCCAGTTCCTCCGCAGTTTCATTGCCCGTGTTGCCTTCGTGTCCTGTCACCTAGGCAAGTGTGAATTTCCTGGATAGTATTTCTAGAGTTATCTTACATTCCTTTACCAGTGCTGTTCTCGTCTCTCTACCTATACGTATTCTGTATTTCTTATCAGAGGTTCTCTCCTTCCTTATCAGATCATTGTTTGACAGGACCATAGATAGTCTTTCTTCATAGCCTTGACTGATGTTGACATGGCCCTCATCGAATGTGTTGCCAATCCACTGACTTGTGCTTTTCAGTTTAAACCATTGTTCTGTTGCTTTCCTTTTAATTTCAAGGTCTATAGGATTCAGATGCAGTATGATCTTCAGCGCGGCTGTAGGTGTGGTTCTCATCGCGCCGGTGGTCAGTAGAGCTGCCAGTCTTTGGACTTTGTTCAGTTCTTGCTTGTTTTTCCCTGCATGGGCTTTATGCCACCATACTAGTGCTCCGTGTAATATCCTTGACATAATAATTGCCTTGCATATCAACAGCACTATAAAGGGTTCCATCCCCCAGCTCCTGCCTACTGCCCTTTTGCATTGCATCATGGCCATTTTAGCCCTTGAGCATGCTTGTCTCATGTGTGTCTTGTAGGTAAGTTTACTGTCCAGTATTACTCCTAGATATTTGACCTCCTTCATCACTTCACGGTTCTGATTATCTAGTCTTATGGGTTCAGTCTGCCTATCTTTCTCCTGTTGGTGAACAATACCAGTTTGGTTTTGTCAGGGTTCAGGTTTAGGCCTTTACTCCTGCATCATTCTAGTTCCACTTTTAGCCCCCTGTTCATGATATTACACATGACGCTGAGAACTTTTCCTGTGATCAGGAGCACACCGTCGTCGGAATACACCTGTGTATTTAATCAGACCTATAACAGGTGGCACCACTTGAAGGTAACCTTTACCCTTCTCATGAGGGGTCTACACGACTTGCGCTTGCCCTCATGAGCTTCGGCAAACTCAACATTGGATGGATGCTGAGAATAGGATTTCGCCTGGCCCCAGCGCAGTCCCGAGGTTGGTTCCACCCTTTACCCATTCGATTGACCCTTAGTGGGTGCTGTAACTATTCGTGGGGGCTGTAATGAGCAGCGTTATGACAGATAAGGGAGAATGAATACTAAGGGTTTGGGCTCCAAAAATCGATATCAGCTCTCTTCCTTGGATCCTTCATCACATTTGGCTGCGCGTGAGTGTAGTATAGTAGTTAATACTGTCTCAGAAAAGGAATATAGTGCATAGGTCCCTAATAGTGTTCTATTGCGAGTTGCAACTATGCATGTCCAAAATCAAATGGGTAGCGTTATGACAGTCAAGGGAAGGAATGAGTACCAAGAGCTTAAAAAAATCAATATTAGCTTTCTATACGGGATTGTGAGAAATGCAATGTTTGCGTTTTGTATTTGGCTGAGCGTGGGTTTAGTTCAGTCGCTAATTTACTGTCTGAGAAGAGGAATTGACTGCAGCGTGTCTACAACGCCTATAAGCGATTCAAGATTCTGAATCGTAATATTCGCAATAGATTCGCTTATGCGCGTCGCGGTAGCACGCTGATCGCTAGGCGACTTGATCGGCGACTGAAATCATGTTAACTAATTTGAAACCCAACAAATCGTTAAAACTCCACCATCCTCAACCTCTTTAGCTCCTTATGGAGTTTTTGTTATATTATTTTACCTACTAAATTGCCTATCGTTTTGTCTTTACGTTTGCGTAATTCCCGAGTGCGGTGTACTCCGGCTTTAAGTATTTGTATGATATTGTCAACAGTTTACGCGAATGTATACATTGAAATAAAACTATTTCGAAGGGTTCCATCGCGATTTATTTGGTGTTATTTTATTATTTATATTGCACCAGACACGTCACAATGTATTGATTATTTCTTAAATCTTTTTCTTTTTTTCGCAATCAGGCTTCGACCCCTCTGATGGTAAGCATCTATATACTTTAAATTGTAAATAAGTTGTGTCTGTGCATGTTTTATGTTGTATGTACATGGTTTTTACATGTATGTACAGTCGACAAAGGACATACAGTTGCACCTTTACATACAACTTTACATCAAAACGTCCAACCGTATCTCGTTTGTCGACTGTACATGGCTTATGTGTATATTAAGGATCCTAAAGCTATTTTGAATAGATTTTGACGCGACTTTTTATCACTTAATTCTTGGTTAGATAAAATCTGTCGTATGTACGCGTTGTCTGTGATCGCAATTATAGTTGGCTACAACTAAACATCGCGATACCCATTCACACGGGTGAAACCTTTTTCGAAACATTTATCTCTTGGCGAGCAAGATGCTACAACCATCAATTATCAACAGCACGACTGCGTTTGAAACTCGATGTCACTCAGAATAATGCCGATGCAGGCAAATTCTGTAAGAATGTTTCGAACGATCGAATGAAATCGACAGCTGAATCCGCGGTGAGATTTCGATTTCTCTTGCTGTAAATTTGGTGATTGTCAAGCACAAGACGAGTTTATATGTAGAGTACGCGCCATGAAATAAGTCTCTTGGCCGCGGTGTGGCTGTTGCAACATTTTATGTTGCCAGTGTCGTCTTTTTATTTTACCGGATCTTTTATTGTTCAGATATGACTGATGAACTTCAGAAGTTATATTCGCACGTTTCCAACGTTAAAACGTTAAAATGTGATCATGTGAAAAACTAAGTAGATGACTATTTTAAAAAGATGGATTAATACAACAATAACAATAGATAGGTTCATCATATCAAGAAAAGTGACAGTGATACAAAATCTGATTACGTCTGTGATACTGAAAATAGCGACAGTAACTCCTCTTTGCTGATGTAAAGAATGTATATACCATGATAGTGTACCACCTCATGCTATCCTCAAAGGACACCAACTAACACGTACACAGTGCATATAGAGCACATGTTGTGACGTGATCTTAGATTCGTTAATATGTCGATATCACTGACCTGTAATAGTGCTCGGTACCCACATATTGGGTCTAATTAAAAATCGCCATATTGGCGCATATAGTTGCGGCACGCACTAGTAAGTGTACTTGGAACTAATTCTAATGATGGACAACAATGGTCTTGGTATCGATAATTTAATATAAACGATGAGTCTTATGTAGGTATTAAATTAACAATATGGCCATTTGAGACATTTTTTATTGTAAACGCATAAATAAAACAACGAACAACGTCTATTTGCAAACTAATTAGTTCTCGGTACACTGACGGTGACGGTTCAAATCGACACAAAAAGTAAGCTGCCATTTTCTATGGAATAGTCAGTCCAACTAGTTATAGAGGTCAGTGGTCGGTAGGTACAATTCCCACTCCCCAACCAATTAACAAACAGTACGGTGGCGATGTCTTTTTAGTTCCGCATTTTGTCGCGGGACTTATTTTCTGGCGCGGACTCTACTCGACAACGGTACGTCACCAAACTAACAACATAGGAAATTGTAATCTCACTGCGAATTCAGCAGGCACATGCTGAATTCGCGACACAAGTCGACTGTGATTTATGTTTATGTGCTGGACAACGTGACGTCACTAAATTTACAACATGCGAAATTGAAATCTCACCGCGGATTCAGCTGCGAGTTCGTTTGATCGTTCGAAATGTTCTAACAGCATGTGCCTGCAGCTGTTTAAGTCGTTCGATCGTTCGAAACTTTCTTACAGCATGTGCCTACTGTAAAGTGTTTTTGATGTGCTATGCGATATGAAACTTCGATATCACCGGCACCGTTTTCATCGACATTATTCTATATCCAGATCCAGCATTGGCCGCTGTCCTGCCACCTACCACCACCACCGGCACCACTACCGGCACCACCACCACCACCACCACCAGCACTGGTCCGAATGGTCAGCAGAAGGAACCACTTGACCCAGCAGCGGCCAAGAAGCGTCGCCTCGACACCCTCAGCGACTGCGTGGCGACGAACGTCATAGAAATCAGCGATAAGGACGAGTTGGAGGTGTACGGCTCCGATATCAGGACGTCCACGCAGCTCACTAGCTATGTTTTCGAGGTATGTAACCGACTGCGCAAGAGGAGGGTCTGTGTTCGACCAGAACTATGCATGTATTCCGTGGCAACTTGTTTGTTTGACTCGGATATTAATACGTACACGTATACATTGTGTTTCATCATAATCATCAGAGTGATCTTACGAAATCATTATTGATAGTTACATATGAAGATTTCGCCTGGTAATCCGACTTTACGCGTTTACCCGGTAGACTGCCGCTGACCCTGGGAGGAAAACCTGCGCCAGAGGGTCGTCCGTTACTCAACAGGTGTATAAGGCTGGCAGGAAGTTGGCTCCATAAACCTACTAGGGATGTGGTTTGTCTTCCACTACGGATGCCAACTTAAAAATATATCCATGTCAAAAATAGATTGTTTCTAACAAGTTCTCTGTCCCATAGGTATGTGACTCACTCCTCAACATATGCCCGATTGGCGACGTGTCCATGGGCGAGCCACAGCTGCTATCCGAGGAATACAGTCGGCAGCAAGACAACCACATCGTTGAACTGGTCGTGTGCAGCGGCCGGGGCAAGAATGGGGCGCTGACTGTACTGCAGAGGACAGTGCGGCCGCAGTTGATTACAGCTTTTAACTTACCTGGTAAGTCTGTGTGAGTTGAAGTGAGTTTAAGTCTAAAGTACGCTCCGGGTACTTTAGACTCGACTATTTACAAACTCTATTGAACTTGACTATTTACAAACTCTATGGACTTCAAATAATAATAATTGTATATGATTCCAGGCTGCATAGACATGTGGTCAGTTTTCGCCGAGGGTACAGACTCCACCAGGGACGGTGAAGGGGTCCATGCCTACCTGATTCTTACACAGGAGGATGGGTCCATGGTTTTGCAGACAGGACAGGAGATCAACGAAGTGGATAATTCAGGCTTTATGACCGCATCGCCGACTATCTTTGCGGGGAATTTGGCCAATAATAAGTTCATGGTGCAGGTCACTACTGTGGGGATTAGACTGATTAAAAGTAAGTCAATTTGAATCTTATTGTGTTTTGTGAATGTTATTATTGCTCGGGATGATATATATATGTGCGCGCAGTCCATATTTCTGGGGTGGGTTATGAGGATAGCAAGCCAGGGGTGCTACGGCGATAGATGAGCTCAATTATAGATTATTACAAAACAATCCGCGCTCGTCAGACCCTGTTTTTCTCGCGATTTAGGTTCAAGAAACGTTTCTCGAGGTATATTGTGAATATTTTTGTACTGAGTCTCTTCCTTCGCCTGGATGATGCCTCTATCATCACAGTCCTAGTGATTTGCCAGTTGCATATAAAGTTTACGCTTAGGAGCTTATTTAAGAATCCAAAAGCAAGCAACAATCAACTTTACCACCCGATCACGTAGGTTAATATTACATTGTATCTTTTTCACCGAGTCTATGCCGCGGCTACCCTCAGCCTGGAGCGTGCCTATCAGGTGTAGCTTGCCTAATTATCTATATATAGGAGTCGACCCTAAAAACATTTTGTAACTCTGGAGTAATACTTGACAAAGTGACTCCGTTGTTCATCAGGTGGCGTGCAGTTACAATCCATCCAGCTGGAGTGGACGGCGGTGTACGCGGCCACGGCCGACCCCTACCTGTGCGTACTGTCCAGTTGTGGACGAGCACTTGTGCTGGCACTTAGGGAGTTTCGCGGGAAGGATGGTGCGGTGAGTGCTAATATACATGTTATAGGTACTGGCATGGACTACCGATACTAAGAAAATATCTTTAGCTATACTCAAATATCAAAAGACGGCACTGGTAGACTCATTTAAAGAAATTAAAAAAGTCAAAACGTTTATTTCCCTATTTAGAATCACGTTAATTATTTTCAGAACTTAAACACATGGTAATGTAAGCATTTAAGCAAATAAAATTCGTTGGTAATGTAATAAATAAAGATTTCGTGACAATATTGCTATTTTAGGAAGCCGCCATCTAGCGATATGGTGCAATAAGTCTGTAACTTTTATAATTACTGATGAATCTGGCAGAATCAATATAGATTAGAATATTTATTCTAATCTATATTGTTTATTATATTCAATACTGTTTTTAGTGTATGTTTAATTTTAAATAAGTTAATTTTTAACAGTAAAAATTAGAAAAGTTTGCCTTACCAATGTCGCCATCTAGTTACAACTCTTGCAAACCAAAGTTGCCTGCCTGCTTTTCGAAGTTACGAGTATAACCATTTTTTGTTCCTAATTGTGCATCTGTATAAGAATAATATTATATTGTCTGTGGTACAGGCAACTGAGGGGGCTATCATGAAACGTACAGTTACTGCGTAACTTTGGGCCCGCATGAAACACGAAAAAAGATGTAGTATCTATCTTTTGATTTCATGCTGACTTTCGTTACGTACGACAATGGGTTAATCGATGAATTCGATCGAGCTTAATCCAATAGAATGCCACAGGATTAAGTTCGAACGAAATGTTCCGGACGGTTTTCATTTACGGGATGAATATGTGCACTGTTTAACATTTTTGACATAAATTTCATGGTATTCCCTCAGTAACCTATAGTAATCTATTTGAAATCATTTGACGACCTGTGTAGCTTGTGGTCAATAAGTAGTAGTATAGTATAGCTATTGAATTTTTTTTTTCAATACTAGTCGTCCGGTCGCCTCGCTCCGACACGGCAGGCCGTTCCTCACCGGCCTGCGTTACTGAGGGCCACAGTGTACAGGGACCTTAGCGGACTGTTCGCGCCGCCTGAGGCTGATAGCACACAGGTGAGCTGGGTAACATATTATATGATGGAATATGTATATTATAAATGATGGTCTGGGTTTGATATATGTAGGGGTCTGTGGCGTGGCGGTGGTGAACGCGGCCACTACGCAGGAGGCGCGGGTTCGATCCCCGCTCAGTGCAAATATTTGTATGCATGAATATGTATATTTGCATTGGTCTGGGTGTTTCTATGTATAATATGTATGTATTTTACAAAAAATAAAACGTATTTAAGTATGTTTATCCGCATTCTAGATTCCATAACACAAGATAGTAAAGCTATGCTTACCATGGGTCTAGATAGCATTGTGTGAAATGTTGTGGAATATTATGTATTTATAAAAAAATATAAAGGTTTAATAAAATTGTCGAGATGTTTTCTCTGCTCACCCCGGAGGCAAATAAGCATAAGCGTATAATGATGATAATATAAGTATTTTTATCTTCATTCTAGAATTCACATTATAGGCTATGTTAAGGTAGGGTCTAGATGATGCTATGTAATATGTCCTGAAATATCTGTTATTTTTTTATTTCAAAATTACTAAAAACGGTAATGAACGATATATAATTGCGGAAAGAACCAAAATAAAAATGAAATAAATATGTATAAACGAAATATTAACTGGCTTATAATCCATCAGGTGAAAGGTGAGTTTACCGGCAAAATGAAAGGCAAGAATGTAAAAGCTGAAGGATTCAAACCTGGGACAGTTTACGAGCTAAACGATGAAGATGAACTGTTGTATGGAGGTGACCAGACCCCGGCGTCGATGGCTAGTGTAAGTACTATCGTAGTTTAACAAGAAACTACTCAGTATTTAAAAAGAAATGTATAAAATGTATTTTTTGATTTGTCTAAACCATTTGATTGCGTATCACATGGCCAATTATTACACAAGTTAAATGACAATCGTTTGGAGGACCTAAATATCAAACATAATGTGTGGAGATTCCGAATTTAGATAACAAAGTACAGGTACCAGTACGTGGTCTGCCACAAGGGAGCGTTTTGGATTTCCTATTTACCTTTTGACCCTTGTTTTACGGTATACAATCCAGTGTCAAAGGACGAAAATTTGAAAAAGAATACCGGTGAAAAAAAAACAACTTACCTCAATCTAGTTGCTCAACTACCACTCGCCACTGATACGCTCATTCGGAACTTAAATGCTATTAACTCGTTCACAGATAATGTTAGCGGAACAATCCAAGAATCCGGGGGTCCCTCGCCGGATCTCCCGCTGGTGGAAGAAATATCTCGCGGAGGTCAAACCCACGTACTGGCTGTTCGTACTGCGGCTGAATGGGAACCTCGAGATATACTCGCTGCCTGAGATGAGACTGAGTTTCCTGGTGCGGGATGCCTGTGCTGGCAATAGGGTGAGTTCAGTGCTGCTGTGGGAAATAATCATTGTCATAGTCATTTATTTTCAATCTTGAACAATATATTGTTTCTTATTGCTTAAGTTTAAGCTTAACTTACTTAACTGGTGGGGAAGAAATGGAGCAACAAACTCCACAGCGGCATTTTTTAAGATCTCTTTTACAATAGTTCATAATAGCACAGCCCTATTATGAACTATTATATATTTTATATATATATACTATTATATTTATATTTTTTTATTATTATCATAATAAACTATACATTTTACAATAATATAATGAACTGTTAAAGTGAAATATGACAAATAATTTTAAAGATATTTGATTTAAAATTCAAATTTCTCGAGGTAGGGGTGGGGGGAGGGGTAGGATCAACCGCGGTAGCCTAGTGATATGGGCAATGGACTGCTGAGACGAGGTCTCGGGTTCGATCCCAGATTTTACCATGGCACACACCAATGACTTTTCGATGCTTTTCGAAGTTATGTGTGTATTTATCGCAGGTTTATAAGTGCCCGGTTAATGGCAATAGGCTCGCCACCTAATACATTGGCACCTAAACATAAACTGGCGAAATGTGGGTGCTAGCACCTCTGCCCACCCCTTCGGGGATATAGGCGTAAGTTTATGTTATGTTATGTTTTCTCGAGCCGCCTCAAAACGCTCCATACAAAATCGAAGCACACAGTGACGGCACACTCGCGTTGGCGCGTAGTACAAATGTATGGAGTGAAAGAGAATATCGCATTTTGTTTACACATGTACAATCACTACATAGTATAAAACAAACTTAGCTTTCTCTGTCAATATATCCCGTTGTATGCTTAAATCTTTAAAACTACGCAACGGACTTTGATGCGGTTTTTTTAATAGATAGAGTGATTCATGAGGAAGGTTTATATGTATAATACATGTTTAATATAGTAGAGGGTGCAGCGGGAACGGGATCTGATGCCACGCGGGAGGTAAAATATTGGCGGTACGAAGTTCGCCGGGTCAGCTAGTACATAATAAGATTGATTTGAAATTTAATAAGGAATCTAATAAGTTATAGATTTTGCACTCATTCGATTGCTTATTTTTTTTTTTAATTTGGGAATGAAAAATTATGAATACTCATAGTTTCAGTTTAGTTAGGCAGTATCCTAGTTTACTAAGCATATTTGTTGAGAAAAAACTAAGACATAATTTGGTGATGATCCGTTAACGCAGGACACTACCCTATTCCTTAGAAAGAAAAGTCCAGTAAAGAAAAACATTCTTTGCATGTTTGGGGTCTTCGGGGATAGGTTATCTTCACTTGTAAGTTGACACGCCTGCTGCTTGACGAATGAGGGTCTGACGCAGGCTTCCCTTTCGAAGTTAGGAGGTCAGACGGCTGTAGTTTCCCGAGAAACTGTATAAACCCAATAAAGAGGAGAAGTAGTAATGTACAGTGAGCTTCGAAGTGATAGCATCGGATGCAACCGGTAGCAATATGATAATGATAATATAAGTCAAAAATACAGCCTAGCATACAAACCTTTCAAACGTCATTTTGTTTCTTTTTTGACAGATCTTGGCTGACAGTCTCGAGTCGGTACCGATGCCAACGACTGGCGTGGATGACGAAGACTTGTCCAGCGGCGGGCAAAACGCTGACGCCGATAAACTGAAGGAGCTACTAGTGGTCGGTGTGGGACACAAGGGGACCAGGGTACTCATGCTGATGAGGTGCAGCGATCAGCTGATGATCTACCAGGTGAGTTTAGGAGCGGACAGACTTGAGTACATCCAATGTAAAAAAAAACTTTGTGAACAAAATGTCTAAAAATTCGTGCACGTGTACTAACTGGCCAGTCAGAATTCAATAAATATCGAGCCCTTCCCGTGGTAAGCTTGATATCGTCTATGATCGATGGGTTGGCGCGCCTCCGCCACACTATGGAAACCTAGAGGTATAACCTTCAAAACATAATTTTTACACTCGTGCTGCCGACCCTGTCAACACAGAAAGTTTCTATGCCGTCAGTGTAGAAGACAAAGCAGGAATATAATTATATATTTGATTAATTCTGGAGACTTTATGTTGTATGTTAAAACAATGACTGTATGTTGTATTGTTTCCAGGCCTACAAGTACCCTCGCGGCAACCTCAAGCTGCGTTTTTCACGTGTGGCGGCGTCGTTCGCGTTCGGCTACGCGCCCTCGCCAAAACCTTCACCCACGGACTCGTACGACGCACAACAACTGAAAGAAGGAGTTCGGCAGTGCCGATATTTCGGTCAGTTTCATACCCACGTACATACTAACAAAATGGGATTGATGTGTTCCGGAGAGAACGTTAAACTGATAAGACAATAACATAAATAAAATACAAAATCAAATTACACTAAATTGGCTAGTGTTTGTGCTGTCAGTGGAAAGATCACGAGCGTGACTGCCCTGGTGTTGTCCATGTCCATAGGCTACTGTGACCATCGGTTTCCATCAGCTGGACCGTGTGCTTGTCTGACGCCTAAATGGTATAAAGAAAAATAGCAGATTACCTCGATAGATCTTTCACATTCGGCTGTATCTTAACTAAGTATCTTAACTGTCTTAACTAAGGTAACTTTATTTCTCTAAGTATAAAATATAAATTTACTTTTGTGAAAATACTGTCCATAATGTCGGCCATTCCTGTCTCGCGCTGTTACGCATCGGCTCGCTCTGATCATCCAGAGACACTATGAAAAGTAGACGCCGTACAAGACTAAAAAAATCTGTAGTAATTGTAACTAATTGCATGCCTTTACTTGCTCATGTTGTGCTTGTCTATAAAAATAAGACACTTATCTTAAGTTTGTTTATGTTACCTATTGTGAAGCTTTGGTGTACTTGGTACTGGCCAAATAAAATTAATAAAAATTAAATAAAAGACACGACTGGCCCGCGCTTGATAGTGCGAGATAGCGATATCCTTATTTGTCAAAGGGTAAGAGTGATTTCAAATCGCCGGTACGAAACTGCCTTAACACTTTGAAATATTTGTAATCAGAGCGAGATATACAGCATATAGCCTTCGCCGCGTTGACACGAAAGAGCTACAGACATGGTGACAATTAAATGTCAAAGGCCTTCGATAAAGGTGTCTTAACCCCATATATATCTTTTCCACAGGCAATGTGGGAGGCTACAACGGCGTATTCATCTGCGGCCCCACGCCTTACTTCCTGCTTCTATCGTCCCGCGGCGAGTTACGTCTACACCCGTTATGTACGGAACACGCGCCCGTATCCAGCTTCGCACCATTCAACAATACCAACTGTCCGAACGGCTTCTTGTTCTTTAACGCTAAGGTGAGTGACTATAACTGTGATAGAAGTAAGTACCTTACGTCACGTTGCATCTGGTAATTGAGACAGTTGACGTGCGGTTTTAGTCGGCTTGAGTCCGACATAGCTACTTCTCCCCTTTTCGACACAGTGGTTCCCACACTCGTGGGGTCTTGCTGCCGTAGACGGCATAAGGCTAGTTGGAATGCGAAGCAAATGCCTTATAAAATCACCTGTGAGACACGGCGTGCGCCTTTAGTTGGTTAGAGTCTGTCATAACCATGGTCGGTGCACGGATGGGGTATCCTTTAATTCCGCAAGATAAAAAAAAAGATACTAATATTCATAGCGACATATGCGTTATTGATTGACAACTGCCCTATCTACACCGTTAAACAGAGCTGACGTCATAAGATCTCTGACAAGATAGGTATTAATTTCTTACAATCCATTTCATTCCCAGTCATCCCTCCGCATCTGCGCCTTACCCACCCACCTCTCGTACGACGCGTGGTGGCCGGTCCGCAAAGTGCCCCTGAGGGTGACGCCACATTTCGTCACATACCACGTCGAGTCCAAGACGTACTGCCTCGTGGCCTCCACACACACGCCTACGCAGACCTACTACAAGTTCAACGGTGAGGACAAAGAGAAGGCTAATGAAAATAAAGGTGACAGGTATGTAATAGTTTGGATTTATAGTTCACTTACTTTTGTCCGAGGCTTTTTTGTCATTCTGAGGATCACGGCTGACTTCAATTTCATCTCGGACATTATTGTACTTGACAATGAGTTTTAATTGCAGTCGTATAATAGTATTATCTTAATATATATAAATCTCGTGTCACAATGTTTGTCCTCAATGGATTCCTAAACCACTTAACCGATTATAATAAAATTCGCACACCATGTGCAGTTCGATCCAACTTGAGAGATAGGATAGTTTAAATCTCAAATTATAGTCCGATTCGCGATAACCGACATCCACGCGGGCGGAGCCGCGGGCGACAGCTAGTAGTATTATATAATTATGAACGCGTCCAAATCGTCACTATTTAAAACAGGAACTATTTTAGAGTTCAATTAACATTATTGCCGAGTATCTGACATTTTTTCCCATATTAACACCACGACCAGATTAACATACCTTCGTTATTAGAAACAGGTGCATTTAACACTTTATTATTAATCTTAGGCGTGTTCGAGAACTGTTTTCTTCTTGCAACCCATACCATGTACATAATTTTCCTTTTTAACTAACTGCCAAGAAGGGTTATGTTGTTTTCGCGTGTCTTGTATGTATGTAATACTCTTTATTACCTTATATCTTTGGAACCATTCAACGAAAGGATCGAAACAATTTTAATAGCAGGCGGTACCGGGATGAAAATTAGTGGAGATCTATTACCTGCTATCGAACTTGTTTCGATCTTTTCAGTAGCAGTCGGTTTTATTTTTATTAGCATATAATCTTCACAATCCAATACGTCCATATCACCCTCGAGCTACTTGAGCCCCCTGCTATAACATAGATATTGTGTCGCAGGTTCCCGTACCCGATGCAGGACAAGTTCTCTGTGACGCTATTCTCGCCGGTGTCATGGGAGATCATACCCAACACGCGCATCGAACTGGACGACTGGGAGCACGTCACATGTCTCAAGAACGTTGCGCTGTCCTATGAGGGGACTAGGTAGGTAGACACACGTAGTAAGCTAGGGACCTAGCTTGAAACTAAAGTCCCTGATTGACGAACGGCTATCCGACCATGGAGAAGGAAATGATAGCGGAGATGTTGCAAGGCAATCGAGTCGCGAGCCTTCCATGTGTCAAAATGACTCAATTGGTCTGTGACGTCACCATCTAGTTCTAGTGAAACGTCCTTGCGTTCGGTTGTCATTTTTGATCAAAAGTCCAACGATAAAAATAGCTTTAACCTGGTTTAAGAATGAAGTGTGCAGTACAAGGATGCACAAAGTATATAGATAAACAATTTAAACATTTTAATGTTTACATTTCATCAGTAAGTCCACTATATTTAAATTTTATTTTTTTTGAAAAAATGGTACAGAACCATCTGGTGTAGAGAAGAAATAAGTTTAGTAACCTTGTCTTACATGTATACTAGTTGTAATAATAACTCAATTCATTTTATGAAAATTTGATCACAATAATCTCGTCCGAGTTCATTAGCAATTTCAAAAATGTTATTTTATTTATTAAATGGAATATTTAGCTGAAATTGAAAATTAAAGTAAAAAAAATTGGGACGTCTGTCGGTATAAGGCCAAATCGTTTAGGGGGCCTAAATGATTTTGCTATAATCCGAAAGATGGCTTCTAGAATTCTGAGTAGCGCTTAGTGGCGAATAGTCAAACTATATAACAAAAATGACAAGGTCTGTTTCTGTTCGGTTACGCTATGACGCACTAGATGGAGACGGGGACAAGGTATGACGTCTTGCCCCCCGCGTCTCCCTTCCCACCCGCATTTGGTTACGCGTTTTTCTTAAGAGAAATTTGACTATGGCATCTTCGCTATTTAATCATATTCTGTCCTCCGTGTATCCGACGAACGAGTAAAGTCGGAAAGCTCGTCCACATAGCAAACACGAACTCAAGTAACTGTGGACTGTGTCACTAACGCCATTAAAATAGACGTGGCCTTTTTAGTGTGCTGCCGGCATCCATTCTGTGCACAGCTTAGCTTCAATGTCACCAAGTATAGTTCAAAGTACTTGATGCCAGTGATTATTAAATACGTTTTCGTGTTGGTTGCAGATCTGGACTTAGAGGGTACATAGCAATAGGCACTAATTATAACTACAGTGAAGACATCACCTCCAGAGGAAGGGTAAGTCACATTTCGTTTTACTTGGTATTTCTTAACCTTGTACAGCTTTAGATTGTTGACTATTCTTAGCATAGTGAGCCCTCCGACAGCCTCCGTGGCGTAGCGGTAGTGAACGCGGCGAGTTCGATCCCCGCTCAGTGCAAATATTTGTATACATGAATATGGTTATTTGCATTGGTGTGGTCGTGCCTCGGAGAGCACGTTAAGCCGTCGGTCCCGGTTGTCATACAAACATCTTTGCAGTCGTTACGGGTAGTTGGAGCCCTCAAAAAAGCCAACAAGTGGTCTAGCTGCAATGCTTCGATATCGCCTTTGGGTTGTGGAGGTCAGATGGCAGTCGCTTCACGGAAAATATCGAAGTTTAGCCAAATCCGCAGCTAGACTGGTAAAAAGCGGACCCCAGACTCCAAGTTGAAAAGCTTCGGATGCGACTGGGATTAACGCTAGGATGATGAAGAGTGAGCGCCTTCGTTATTCAGACGCTTTAGAGGACACGTTATGCTGTCTGTTCCAACTGCATAGTTCCAACTGCACTGACAAAAACAACCTTGTATAGGTAGTACGTATGTTCACAGATAATAATCTACGACATTATCGACGTGGTCCCGGAGCCGGGCCAGCCACTGACCAAGAACCGCTTCAAGGAGCTGTACGCCAAGGAGCAGAAGGGGCCCGTGACCGCGCTCACGCAGGTGCTGGGCTTCCTCATCTCCGCCGTGGGACAGAAGGTCAGTAGTCAGTGGGGCTACTACTTGTATTGTAAGTGATACATCGACGTTATCCCAGAACCGGGTCAGCTGCTGACCAGAAACCGCAGTCGAGACTAATCTAGCTCTGCCTTGTGACCCTTATTTGTACATAAAAACGTACGGTTTCTAGTATGAGGATATTCAGAATCTTTTCTGGAATTTTCTTCTGTCGCTTTGCTTTAATGAAATTTTGAAGCCCTTTAAGGATGCCATAGGGCGAAACCGGGTCATGTTCAATTCTACTAATATTATAAACGCGAAAGTTTGTAAGTATAGATGTATGGATGGATATTTCTTACTCTTTCACATAAAAACTACTGAATGGATTTTAATGAAACTTTATGATAATATAGCTTATACATGAGAACAACATATAGGCTACAATTTATAACGATAACCGATATTATAGCGAAAACCGACATCCACGCACGCGGAGACGCGGGCAATAGCTAGTAATAAATATTGTGGATAAAGTACAAGTGTGTTCTCAATAGGTGTAGCAATCTCGTTTTTTGGTGATGATGGAGCCGTCTACCGCTAATCTTACAAAACTCTCGTAAACAATGATACCTTGTTACAATCATCTTGAAATATTGATATTTAAACATAGTTGAACTTAGTCAGGCCATGCTATTCCGAAAAACGGAAACTCACTTCGAAAGTCATCTCGCAACTCATCTCGCAAGTCACTCTCACTTCGATACTCACCTCGCTTGTGATTATTTTGGTATTCTCAAGATAAAACCAAGGTCAAGTGAAGTGAAGTGACTATCGAGAATACGCGTGAGATTGCTCTATGGTACTAGGCATTGCACCTGCATATCGATATTGTACGATTTATATCGACTCGCTTATTTTGGCTGAATTAGGCCTTTAAAATAATACATTTCATTTAATTTTAGCCGTATAAGCATTGTTGAATACGTTTTATAACATAAATATTTAATTTTAGACAGAAATGTCAAATGAAATATTAGGCTTAATGAATAGCTGCGGATTTTGTCTTTGGAGACGGTCGTTCAAAAAAAAATACCCAACTGTGCCTATGGTCGTCGCAAGGCGCGGTTTTTGTAAAGTTGTGTGTATGCTTTGCTGTAGGTACTTAATTAACCGTGTGTTAATTTTCCATAATTTCGTTGAAACTTTGAAAGGATGAAGTGAGTACCTATTAATT
Source organism: Eilema caniola (assembly GCA_949126895.1). Classification (NCBI taxonomy): domain Eukaryota; kingdom Metazoa; phylum Arthropoda; class Insecta; order Lepidoptera; family Erebidae; genus Eilema; species Eilema caniola. The sequence goes on along the minus strand of OX421460.1, from coordinate 3,114,394 downwards.
TATGTGATAATTACGATCTCACGAGTTGCTATGCATGCATCTCCAATACTTACTTATTTACATTAACATTGTATATTTTATTTAAAAAAAAATCAATTTACGTTGTATTTGTAATGTTGTCAATAAAACTAAGGATTCCTTTGTTATTATTAGCTTATTTATTAATCTTCTTATAGTGCACAATCCGACATCTTGGCCGGTCACAGTAGAGAGGGCATAGATCAAAACCAACATCGAATAATGTTATAGATGACCACAGACTATAGTACATCTCCCTCTTTTAAAACAAAGCAAAAGAAGCTTAATATCTATTACATTATATAAGAATCTTTACTTCTAGATTTCCTTTATTATCTCTCCCTCTTTTGAAACAAGTTAAAGACACAGTAAGTTTACTGTCTATTACATACTATAGGCATCTTTTACTTTACACTATACATAGAAACTAAATTGAAACAAGATTTCAAAACAAATTTAAAGACACTTATTATCTATTACATCATATAGAAGTCTTTATCACTATACCTACATAGAAAACCAAATTCAAATAAGACTTTAAGACAAAGTCATGGACACTTATTATCTATTGCATTATATAGGAATCTTTACTTCTAGATTTCCTTTATTAATCCTACCGACTGCGCCATGTAATGTTGTCAATAAAACTAAGGATTCCTTTGTTATTATTAGCTTATTTATTAATCTTCTTATAGTGCACAATCCGACATCTTGGCCGGTCACAGTAGAGAGGGCATAGATCAAAACCAACATCGAATAATGTTATAGATGACCACAGACTATAGTACAGTATTTCTCAATATTAGATTTTTTTTTTGATTTAGAGATTATTAGATATTTACGTAGATAGTACCACTACATAGTTACTAGCACATCAGCTTCTTTTAACAAGCTCAACAACAAAAAAGAACGAGACATCTGTAATAACAAGAAAATGTTGTACCCAAATAAACAATTCTTGGATGAATACCCACCTAGAGTAAAATGGTACTTTAATAATTTCCTACAGTTTAAATAGGACAGGTACTAATACTTATTTTTCCAGGAAAATCACTTTTCAACGATGTCTTTTGTAGAGTTCACTCGCAGATTAGTAACTTTTGATTTGACAGATAAATTCGTGTGTGAGTTCGAGATGACTTTCGAATTGGCGCGTTAATTTTATTTCGGAATACCAAATAGTGAAAAACGTCAAAATATTCACTTGGAGTAAATTCTTCTCACTTCAGTAATCACTCGGTGGCGCTAGTGTCGAACTCACTCATTAACCGACGTGTTCGGAATACGAAACTTGAATCTCACCGCGGATTCATAATCGAGTTTGTTAAATAACTGTTCGGAATAGCACGGAGGGTCAGAATTGAAGAGGTGAGTGGATGAAGGACGTAACTAACAATTTCTAAATATCGAGATAACCGGCTTCAAAGTTCGAACATTTCATTTGAAATTATTATCTTTTCTTATAATTTATGTCGTAATATTATGGGGTCAAATTATAGTAATTGTCCATATTTATTATCGATGATGCATAAACATACAAATAAGTGGATGGAAATTTATTTATTTGTAAAACTGTGCATATACATTCTTCTTCCATTGACAATGTAATAGAAATTACGAATATTAAGATTGGAAGAAGGGAGTATGTAACATTAAATAATATAAAAACATGCATATATTGCAAATTTATCAACTTAATCTTAGGCAACGAGGTTATGTTATCAATATTGATATTCAGGTTTCCAGATTTTATATGTTTTTTAAACATTAGCTTACGTTCTCTCAGAAATAAACTAGTAAGTTGGTACTTTATTTTCTTCCATCTTTAATGTCTACTGCTAAACCTTTTTACCATATCATCACCATCTCAGAGTTGAATACCGGGTAACACTACAAACTTTTTACACTTATGAACAGTCAAGACAGTCATTCATCATCATCTTTACATTAGTCCCGGTCGCATCCGAGGCTTTCACCCCGGAGTCCGTGATCCGCTTTCCAGCTTTTACATTTCAACTTTACACGGTCTTGGGCACCTATGGTGTGAGACTATTGGCCCGCATATCATCCTCCTAAACGTAAAGTCAGCACTTTTTGGGTCTACCCTCTTACCGGGGCTTGGTGCAGGTGGTATGGCTAAACGTAGCCAAGCCAACATGACAAGGCTGCCCCGGATGAGTGACTTCCTCACTCTATGCTTAGGTGTACCCAATCCATCCACCGCAGCATATTCATCTCCGTAACAAGCAGCTCCTGCTTGTGTTGCCCTAGAAAAGGCCATGCTTCGCAGCCGTGTAAGCGGACAGGTTCTTGGGGTCACAAATGCTACTTGTTACCTTACGCAGCTTGACCCATACAGCATGAAGTACGCCATATACTCGGTCGTCGCCACATTTAACTTCGGGCGGGGAGCAAGCGCCACCTTTCATCACTGTCATCAAACTACCTCTGTCCAATCCACCAGTGCGATACAAACAGCATAAATGAGCAGCCGCGGAGACTCTGATGCTGTTCGACAGAACTTTTAATACCAGGTTTAACAAAAAAAGACATCGTTTCCTTGGTGAGTACTTCAAGTCTTTTTTTTTGTACATACTACAACATACGCACAGTACAGTACAGTATTATGTCACACGACACCCAAGTGGTTTAACTAGCCAGTTAAGTTAAGGAGCAACTCGGAGGGTTTCCGAGCGGAGTCGATTTCAATTTGGAGTGGAATTGGTTTGGAGTCGGTTCGGAGTTGCAGGTAGTAGAGTGGAGTAGAATGGAGTTGGAATGGGGTTGGAGTGGAGTTTAGAGCCCGAGTGGAGTCGGTTTGGAGTAGGAAGGGAATCGAAGTGAATTCGGTTAGGAGTCGGTTCGGAGTTGGATTAAAGCAGGTTTGGAATTGGTATGAAGTCGGTGTGAAGTCTGAATTTCGAAGCGGTGGGAGTCGGTTTAGAGTTGGTGCGAAGTCGATTTGGAACCTGTGTGGACTCGGATTAGAGCCGGAATGGTATCCATTTTGAGTCTGTTTGGAGTTGGAGTTGGAATGGAGTAGGAGGGAGGTGGAGGTGGAGTTGAGTCGGTTGAGAGTTGGAATCAGTTTGGTGTTTGAGTGGGAGTGAAGTTGGAAGGAGTCGGAGTAGAGTAGGAGGGAGGTGAATTGAAGTTGGTTTGGAGTCAAAATGGAGTCGCCTTGGACCTGAAGCGGAGTCGGTTTAGAGTCGATTTGGAGTTGGAAGGAGTTCGAGTGGAATTTGGAAGGACTCACAGTGGATTCGGTTCGGAGTCGGTTCGGAGTTGGAGTGAAGTTGGTTTAGAGTTGCAGAGGAGTCGGTTGTGAATCGGAGTGGAGTCGGCTTAGAGTCGGAGTGGAGTCGGTTTGTAGATGGAGTTGGAGGGAGTCGGGGTGGAGTCTGAATGAAGTCGGTACGGAGTCAGAGCGAAATCAGATTGGATTCTTTTATATTTGACATGCAATGCGTGAAGTTCGGTAACACATGCGCGATGTTGGCTGCTGATGCGCAACATGACATATCTTCAACGATTGATCATTTGTGGACTTAACAAAAATTTTCCACTGCTGCGCGTCTTCGTTGTGCGAGAATTTCGCACAACATGGTACGTAACAATGTTGCCTAATGGCTATTCGGTTTCAAGGAGGGCATTAAAAGCTGAAACCATATATTGTTTAGACACAGCTACGTAAGAAAATTCGTCACAAAAACGGTCTGGAAAATCGGTTTTGCTTGAGTTAGCGTAATCTGTACAACATAGTGCGCCTTTTTGTACTGTCATGTATAATGGTAACAAAAAGTTGCTCTTTGTTGTTAGTCAAGTAGTGATTTTTCAGAATAATTACTACGTTTTTGTTATATACAGCCAGTCTAGTAGAATACATAGAAGAGCAGCAAATAAAGCATCGTGGCAGTGCATTTTCCTGCACATAACCCCTTCTTCCATGGAAGAAATACGTTTAATTGACCAATTTCAAATGGAAGAAGGTGTTAAGTCACATACCTCCTTCTTCCATGACACTTTTGCCATTTTTGTTGCAGTTATGTCCTTCATCTTCTGGTATTTTTGAAACTGAGCTTAAATTGCGGGGTTTTTTGGTCTAATATAGTTTATATACACCTATAACCGCCATTTAATGCAAAAAATCAAAAATCTCAAAAATGTTAGTTACGCCCTTCATCCACTCACGTCTTTAATTATCCTCGTTAAAGCGACTGGTCGCAGCTTCAAATCCCGTCCGAGATGTTAATTGTCACTATGTTGTTACTGTTACATGAGTAGCTATATCTACTACAATAATAACAATATCTCTTCGCAGATCTACATCTGGCAACTGAAAGACAACGATTTGGTGGGCGTGGCGTTCATAGACACGCAAATCTACGTGCACCGCATGATGTCTGTAAAAAACTTAGTTCTAGTCGCCGACGTATACAAGTCTATCTCCTTACTGAGGTATCAGCATCAACATAGGACCCTGTCGCTCGTGTCGAGGGACCTTAGGACTGCCCAGGTGAGATAATAAATATGGCATACTACCAAGGAGTGAAATGTTTTCAGGTAGCTATTACTTTCATGTCTTCAGGACTAGAGTTAATAGGTTACTTCTAGACAAACGTGTTCCAACGTCGACCTCATCGTCACTTAACAACAGGAGAGATAGTGGTAAGACGTGAGCCTATCAATCATAAAAAAATGGTGAAGAAACAAAAGATATAACTTTTGTTTTATTTTTTACACGTCAATTTGACTTTACCTCGCCTGATGGTGAGCTGAAGGCAAAGTCTCAACATTACATACACGTGCCATGTTAACAATGGTGGCACTCAGCTTGAAGGCGTCATCAGATGCTTTTTCACACCCCGCTTAAAGGACCCGGGACTGTAGGAAGAGGGAAACACGTGAGCTGGCAAGGAATTCCAGGTCTTAATGGTGCGACAAAGGAAAGAGTCACCGAACCGCTTGGTTCTTGTAGGAATGTTCTGCACCGTATGCGGGTGATATCTAAGTCCTGCACGTGTCGTCCTGTGTAGGAAAGGAGAGGGTGGGACTAATTGGAATAGCTCTTCTGAACATTCACCATGGTAGAGACGATAAAATACTGCTAAGGAAGCCACATCTCTACGCATCTGCAGACGCTCGAGGGTACTCGTGACCTCAGGATTTCCGATAATGCGGACCGCACGTCGCTTGCTTATTATTTTATTATTATACTGTTGATTTTCGTGTCGTTAATGCACGCGAGGTATCTTTTTGCTTCATTATAGGCCGTATGTTTGTCTGAACGAAATAGGGTAAAAATACATCTAAACTTTTATCCCGGTTTCTTTTCATAATGTGCGCAGGACGAGCTCAAAGTAATATTTTCATTCCTCAGATATACGATATGGAATTTATGGTGGACAACACAACGCTAGGGTTCCTAGTCAGCGAGTCGGAGGGGAATCTGGCGCTGTTCATGTACCAGCCTCAGGCCAGGGAGAGCTATGGAGGTAGGTTTGGTGAACTCTTTTTCATTTACGTTAACGACTTGACTTATAGTAATAAAGTCTAGAATCGGGGTTCTGGTAGCAGCTAGGTTAACCAGTGGTAAGCGTGGCGTTACCTAGCCGAAAAGTAGTACAGTGACGATCCTTTTCCGTGTTAATATGTCTGCTCGTATGCGGCAATACAGTAGGACTAGGCACGCCGCAGACAACTCAAAAGACACGATAGATAATTAAAAAGACAAAATCTCGACTGATGCTGAAAATATCGAAACAAGTTTGATAGCAGGCGGTACCAATTTGCAAATCATGAACCGGATAAAAATTAATGGGTACCGCCTGCTGTCAAACTTGTTTCGATAGTTTCAGCAATAGTCGGGTTTTTTTTTTAAATGTGCATTTATGGTTGGATGGTGACCATATCTGGGTTTAATATATGATTACATTTTAAAGTAGAAACATTTTTCTTTTGTTTTACTTTTCTGAAAACTAAAAAAAAGCTATAAAACATCACGCCACAGCTCTATAGTTTTTCTATATATGTAAGATACATGGCCGTGCCCTATGTTTTTGTTATGCTATGACGTCATGTTCTCAGGCCAACGTCTGATCCGCAAGGGCGACTACCACGTGGGCCAGCAAGTGCACGCGATGTTCCGCATCAACGCCACGCACATGCCGTCCGACTCCGGCAGGAGACAAGTCACCATGTTCAGTGAGTATTAACGGCATTATAACATACATATACTTACGCCTTTTTCCATCCAGGGTAAACAGAGATATAATTCTGCGATCTTCTTTTGTCCTTATAATAAAACCAACAATCCCGTGCACCGAAGGAGGCCGCCACTTTCCCTTCAAGAATATTGAATCTTCCTAAAATGTCTTTGATTTGCAATAAAATTTCTTTGATTTGCAATAAAATTATTTGCATTTGATAGTGACAACCGTAATTCCTATTTTGGCTATTTTACGCAACCGTATGTTACGTTTAGAGTGCAGAATACGTTAATGTGCATATACGTTAATGTGCATATTAACTAGTTATTGACTTAAATTGCATTGCATGTTAATTTAAAGTACGAATTTTTAGTTAAAAAGTTCATTTTCGCACTTTACATAGTACGGATGGTGCATCGTTAAAGAAACGCTTTTGTTTCACTCACCCGCTACTCCTGTTCCCGAAATGAAGGAACGTCAACCTATTTACCAACATTTCCATGGCTTGCGGGGATGGTACTTTATTCAACAACAACTAGTATTTAACATTTACCGTTTGGCCTCCAGCCACGTTGGACGGCGGCGTGGGATACGTGCTCCCTATCACCGAGAAGATGTACCGGCGGCTGCTGATGTTGCAGAACGTTATGAACAACTACTGCTGCCACATCGCCGGCCTCAACCCGCGCGCGTACAGGTGACCGCTTGTTCCTAGCTCCATCTAGCGACATGAAGCCGAATTACTTCGATGGTACTACTTATCCTGCATCGCGAAAGTGAAGTTTTCGCGGTGGTATAACACAACATTCCAATGAAAAAGGCGCGATCCCCGTAAGGCGTGAATGCGTGATCACCTTGCCTGGTAGGAGGATTCTTCGCTTTGTGTGGGAGGAACAAATCACTCTGTACCTCCTCACTATTGGCTTCAGCTGGCCCTTTGTGATTGGACAAAAGCACACACAGTAGGGTGCAGCGCCATGCACAGCTTAGATCTGGAATCTTCTGAAGTCAGTCTAATTTAACAAAATGAAATATAAATTGAATAAAATTTTAAAGCAATTAGTTTGCTTACTTTTCAAATCGATTAAGATAGGAAAAAGTGAATTTGATTATTAGAATTTGGAACGCTTCAGGCGTAGCTCGGTGGCTCAGTGGTCAGAGCATTCCCCCTGTAAGGGAAAGATCGCGGGCTCGAGTCCCACCTGAGCGATTTACTTTTTCCTACCTTAATCGATATGAAATATAGATGACGTGATCTCTGTTAACAAAACTTAAAAGCGCCTTTCACATACAGCTACAAGAAAAAAAAAGAGAAATAAATGCCATGAGGCGTCATTACACACAATTTAGTTTCAAATTTGTCCACTGATTTGAACATAGAACTAATAGCAAGCTTCTTGAATCTACACACTATCGTACCTGCATTTGACTATAACTATATCGTGTAGTGGGTACAATGACCTTCTTTCCACAATTTGATTTGTTACTCATATAATACCCTCTGACTCACCAATCCTCAGAGGTTAGCCAGCTTCCGAGCCCCGTCCTGCAATTAGCACATTTATCAGCTCGAAGAGCGAACCAAAGTATTCTATTTTGTTATAGTGTAAGAATATTATGTACATTGGCTACAGGACATACAAGTCAGCCCGCCGTCCCGTGGGCGGTGGTCCGGCCCGCGGCATACTGGACGGTGATCTCGTCTCGTTGTACACGTCCATGCCTAACGCCGAGAAACAAGACGTAAGTATTACCCATACATTTATTCGTCATCACCATCGTACTCGTCCCGGCCTAGCCTCCTCCGCTCCGAGCTCACTTTGGGTTTGTTACCCATTCGGCCTCCTACGAAACCATGTCGCGATACCAGTTGCGAAAGAAGAACCTTTTCGAAACTGGCTTTATAGATGAATTGTATTACTTTTTTCGATGAATGAATACTATTTCTTCTTTCACCATTCTATAAAAAAATCTCCTTTCTTAACTGGTTTCGTACGCGGCCGAAGGGATTTCGTCGATCTATGGTTGTGAGACTATTGGCTCGCATTTAAAATTTATGATATTAAGCCATTTGGGTCTACACATCTTACTTGAGCTTAGCATTTACCCTTTAGTTTATATACAAACTGTATACCTAGACTTAGCAAGCGTCATTTCAACGCTGCGTAATAAATGGCTTCTACTGCGGTATAAGTTGTCTTATACATACATCGCACGACACGAACTTGTTAGATCTGCATAGCATTAAGATGAATATATATATTATGCTAGCTGTCGCCCGCGGCTCCGCCCGCGTGGATGTCGGTTATCGCGAATCGGGGTATGAAAAATAGATGTTGGCCGATTCTCAGACCTACCCGATATGCCCACAAAATTTCATCAAAATCGGTCGAGCCGTTTCGGAGGAGTGTGGCAACGAAAACTGTGACACGATTTTATATATTAGATATATATCTGATATGTATGTAAACCAGATGTTTGTCTACAATGGCCAACAATTATAAATCAAATAAATCTCACATACCAAATATTATTTACACGATATTGTCAATAATTCACAATGCAATAATATTACACAATAAACATTATCAGTTATATCGTACCTTAAGCTTCGACGTTTCGACTTAAGCCCCTTTCATAGGACTCGCTTTGTCGCAATGCATCGAATGATTTTCACCTGCCCACTTAAACTATATTGACAAATCAGTACAGTAATTATTATTATACATAGATTGTAATTAATAACTATCACACTCATACAAAACGTGTTTTTCACGCCGTTTCTTGTCATGCATTTTGTGTCTATATCTATCTTATATAAATATACTAATCATTTTCTCTATATATTTCAGATTGCCAAAAAGATTGGTACCAAAGTTGAGGAGATTATGACAGACCTCTACGAGATCGACAGACTGACGGCGCACTTCTGACTGCTATAGACTACACACGGAAAAAGAGACAAGCATACAACTATTCATACTGTTGTATGAAAATGTGCATACTTATCATTTTATCTGATTATACATGATTAAAGCAATGCCAACAACCAATAAAATATGAAGTCTTTGTAACACGTTTTTATTTACTTTACCCTGTATATTATATTTTCGTTTAAGTTCAAACGGTAAATTTTAATGCCATTCGCTAGGACATCGCACACTGTCCTGGCTTGGGTCGAAATGGTTTTTCTGGTCTATCTTACGAACTGTAGGTGACACAAAAATTAGTTAGAAATTTGGTTGCAAATAAGCTAATCTACAACTATTATCAAGTAACTTTCATGGTAGGCAAGAAGACGAAACCCATTAGCCTCTAGCGTTGAGTCCGGCAGGGGGATGTTATAACCCCAAACTATTCACCAATGTATTGGAGAACTTCTTCAAGACTTTGAATTGGACTGGGCAGAATTTCAACATCACGGTGAGTACATCTTACATCTTCGGTTCTGGGCGAAATGCTGCACAGCCTAGATGAAGCTTCTCGACGGGTCGGCGTCGGTGTAAACTTGGATAAAACCAAGATCAAGTCAACCAATGAACATGTTGCATTGAGACTGATTGCTACGAAGGGGCGACGCTCGTAGTGGTCCAAATATATGTATACCTGGGCCAGGTTATCCAGCTCGGTAAAAACAACTTCGAGAAGGAACTAGCCAGAAGGATTCAACTGGGGCGGGCAGCATTTCGCAAACTACGTCGAGTCTTCGTTCGTTGTGACTTACGGAGTCGAAACGTGGACACTGACGGTAGGGCTAGTCCATAAGCTAAAAGTTGCACGGTGGGCTATGGAGCGAGCTATGCTTGGAGTTTCTCTGAAGGATAGAATTCGAAACGAGCTCATCCGACAAAGAACCAAAGTTACAGTCATAAAAAGTTAGGGTGCTGTTGGCGCTGCCGCGCTTCTGCAGCGCATCGGGTATGTTTGCCGAGGCACGCGTAGACTGCTTCTATACAGTGATGCGGAAGCGTTGCGCCTCATTAGTCCGCAGAGTGCACGCCATAGCCAACAGCATCCTAAGCATGATAGCGAGCAGGCTGGATTGCTGCTACAAGGTTTCAGCTGCGCCTGTCACATTGCTGCGCTGAGTACTGTATATTCTAAATAACATTTAGCACTAACGTAGTTTATAAGCCATTATTGTTACTAACACAACTAACACAATGAGTCATGCTACTTGAATAAATAAATATTATTATTATAATAAGAATAAGCAAGCTGAAGTGGCAATGGGCTGGCCACGTCTGTCGAAGGACCGACGAATGTTTGCCGCAACTCAAACGAAGGGTAGGACGTCCCTTAGCCAGATGGACCGATGACCTGAAAAAGGTGGCTGGGACGGACTGGATACGGAAGGCAGAGGATCGTGCGAAATAGCTCACATTGGGAGACACCTATGTCCAGCAGTGGTCTGCAGTGGGCTAATTGATTGATTTAGTGGTTGAACAAAAAAAATGGTAGGTATATACAAGATGGACGACTTGAAGGAAAATACTCTAAATAGGTACTGGACATACCGAATTTCACTCCAAGGAAACATTACCTTATTTTTATAAAGAAACAAACTGCATTCAAAGATTTCAGAAAAATCCCTACAGTTCCGGGTCCTTTAAGCGGGGCGTGAAAAAGCATCTGATGAGGCCTTCAAGCTGAGTGCCACCATTGTATATATATAATGGTGGGCCTCTTTCCTGAGACTTTGCCTTCAGCTTAACATCGGGCGAGGTAAAGTGAAACTGACGTGTCTTATATAAAAAAAAATTCGCTTCCACATCCGATAATAGAACCGACCGAAGTCTGAAAACATAATATTCTATATTTTATACCATCAGTGGATAGGGTCAATCATAAGGATGAAATCTCTCTTAGAAATATGGTGAATTCAATGAAGGGCAAAAACATGAAATCTAAACTTATAAAAATGGTCCGGGGTTTCTTGACAAAAGTTATTTGCAACACGAAATGCAATCAAATTTTTTATATGCATAGATCTAACAAAAGAATTGTCGAATAAATCATAAAACCCATTTGAACCCCTTTTTTCAGGATGGTGGCGATGGCACAAGGGTTGCAACCCCACAAACTTATATTTAACTTTAATCTGAACCTCCTTGGTATCTGAAAAAAAATCTGCATCCTCCCACAAATGCACGTTTAGGTCAAAAAATGGAACATTTCAATGGACTGCAGCGCGTCTTTATGTAATTTCATCTGTTTGACAGTTACAAAAAGTTGCGCATTGTTGCCAGTTGGCTGCTCTTTCGTGTTACCAAAATTTTTGGTCCGTAATAGTCAGTCTAGTAGTAAGAATGTTTTTAAGTAACTAGACCATTAAATACCACTTTCCACTGTCAATTAGAACCCCAAAAAAGGCTTGAAATAACACTTTCATAATTGGAAAATCTATCAAGTATGCAACCGCAATGCTGCAAAACATGAAAAAACAAACGATGTAACGAATACCTAATATAATAATTTAATAAAGAAGTTTTCGCAATTGTACCGCCGAATTAAATTTCGTTATCACATTCATACAATGAAATTCATTGATCCAAACGTGATAGCAATTCACTATTCATTAATGTCGTTTATTAGGGTTCCGTAGCCAAATGGCAAAAAACGGCACCCTTATAGATTCGTCATGCCTGTCTGTCTGTCCGTCCGTATGTCACAGCCACTTTTTTGTTGAAATTTGGTAAGTAGATGTATTCTGTGAACCGCATTAAGATTTTCACATAAAAATAGAAATAAAAACAAAATTTTTTTGGGTCCATAAAACCCATAGATACGTATGGCGTATTTATGGATAGGTCTTCAAAAATGATATTGAGGTTTCTAATATATTTTTTTCTAAACTGAATATTTTGCGCGAGAGACACTTCCAAAGTGGTAAAATGTGTCCCCCCCCCCCCCCCTGTAACTAAAAAAATTATGATGTACATTACCATGCAAACTTCCACCGAAAATTGGTTTGAACGTGATCTAGTACCTAAGTGGTTTTTTTTAATACGTCATAAATCGTAAACCGTACACTATTATCAAAACATCGATCAAAGTAACAACGAACACCAAGAAATTTTATATTATGTTACTTGCTGCTACGGAACCCTTCATGGGCGAGTCCGACACGCACTTGGCCGCTTTTTTACTATTGAATTCCGTTCTAAATCTGTGTTTGAAACTCATATTTATTTCATAACTAACCTAATTACTTATCTAAGCATTCGAACATTTTCAACGTCCGTCGGGCCTCTCGAAAGTTCACCAAATATAATAATCTCTATATAAACCCATAAGTCATTACAATACAATACCGTATCTTCGGATCAAAACGGTACACTTGCAAAACAACAACAAACAGTGAAAGCTATAGAGTACAGACTGGTACAGACGCACGCAGAAGTGGCTACATTCCAAGTTAACGATCACGTAAGATCTTAAACCTTTCAACTCGGTCTGTCTGTACGTATAAACCACTTAAGTAGGTATCTAATTTTGATAAAATTCTTTTCTGGCAAACAAGAACTTGGAAAAGTACCTATTGAATGAAATATGAAATAGGTAATTACCTTAATAACAATTTTTAATTATATATTATTATTGTTTTTGTCTTTTTTTTTCTCAGCTGTTTGGCTGGTTTTAACTGCATTTACGGGCCTAAACCAAGTAAACGCAGATTGTGGTGTGTATTATGTGGTGTCTTCATCTAATTGCATGAACTTTCTCACAATTCTACATGTATTTAGTATGACAGCTTTCTGTAAATTGATGTATAAAAATTCTGATAAGCCTATTAATTTTAAACTGTGGAGAAGATGGTTCGGGATGACACCGGTTGTCGAGAGAACTATCGGGACTACATACACATTTTCTTGTCGCCAGATTCTTAAAACTTCTTCTTTTAATTCGGCATACTTGCTTATTTTTTCAGTTATTGTTTTTTGTAAATTATGCGTGTTGGGGACTGCAATATCTATTAAGTAGGTGACTTTTCTAATCTTGTCCTGAAGAACTACATCTGGTCTATTATAGTGGATAGTCCTATCTGTTAGTATAGCTCGGTCATAGTAAATTTTGTGTGTGTTATTTTCTAGTATTGTTTGTGGTGTATATTTATAGTAAGGGGTCTTGGTGTCCTGTATGAGTGAGTGTTTAAGTGCCAGTTTCTGGTGAATGATGTTTGCAACTTGGTTATGTCTATGAGTGTAGTCTGTTTGTGTGAGTGTTGTGCATGCTCCAGTTATGTGTTGTATGGTCTCAGACTGAGTATGGCATCTGCGGCATTTGTCGTTTGTCATAGTTGGCTCTTTAATAATGTATTTCCTATAGTTTTTGGTGTTGATAATTTGATCTTGTATGGCTATCATGAATCCTTCAGTTTCCGGGAACAAATTTCCTACTTTAAGCCATTTGTTAGAGGCTAGTGTGTTAACATGGGGTTGTTCTAAGTCATGAGGGTGTCGTCCGTGAAGTACTTTCGATTTCCAGTCTATTGTTTTTTGCTTCTGTGGGTCAATATTGTTAGTGTTTTGTGAGTGTGAGTTTTCGGATTCACATAAGTTAAGTGGTGTGAAGTTAAGGTCATTTAATACAATAGCTTTATGAATGTTGCTAGTGTCGGATTTGGAGTAGAAAAATGTTTTCAACCTGGTTATTTGTTTCTGCCAAAGGTTTTGGATGTCAATTAAACCTCTTCCGCCGTTCTGTCTTTTGATGGTGAGTCTTTCAGTTGCAGATTTTGGATGAAGATTATTGTGTTTTGTGAGTGTTGTGCGTGTGGTTCTCTCTAAGTTTGCTATGTCAGTTTTAGACCATTTTATTATTCCAAATGAGTATGTTAATATTGGTATTGCAAAAGTATTTAGAGCCTTAATTAGGTGCTTTCCAGATAATTGTGTTTTACATATTACAGAAATTCTTCTTTGATACTCGGTTTTTAATGTGTTTTTAATCATGGTATGGTCAAGCCCTTTAAGTTGTTGGTATCCTAAATATTTATATAGATCTGTCGGTTCCATTGCTGCTATTGTATCAGTTTCATTGACTACGTAATTACCCGGTTTTACTTTGCCTTTTATAATGTGTACTGTCTTACATTTGTCTAGCCCAAATTGCATGTTTATATCATTACTAAACTCTGTCGTAGTATCTAAAAGATTTTTCATTTGTTTTTCTGTTTTCGCATATAATTTAATATCATCCATATAAATAAGATGTGAGATAAGAGTTTCCTCAACGTTAAGTTTAACACTATAACCAGCTTGACATCGGTGTAATAAATGAGATAGGGGGTTTAGGGCGAGACAGAACCACAGAGGACTCAAGGAATCACCTTGATATATACCTTTTCTAATTTGTATCTGACGGGTTATAAGAGTGCTAGGTCCATTGTTTAGTTGTAATGTAGTTCTCCAGCGTGACATTATATTGCGTAAGAAATCTATAATTAGTGGATTAATTTTGTATATTTCTAAAACTTGTATTAACCAAGAATGTGGGATGCTGTCGAATGCTTTTTGATAATATATATGTGCAATGTAAATTCCTCTTTTTTGTGGTGGCATGTTTATGTATTGTAGAATCTATGATTAGTTGTTCCTTGCATCCCATGTGGCCCCGCCTACACCCCTTCTGCTCCTCGGCTATTATATTATGGGTGCTAATGTGTGAGTTAATTTTATCTGTGATTGCTGATGTTAAAATTTTATATATGGTAGGCAGGCATGTAATTGGTCTGTATTGGGCAGGTTGTGATGCATATTTAGTTTTGGGTACCATGTATGTTATTCCTGTTGCAATGAATTCAGGTATATCCTGTTTTTCTAATATGATATCTGTCAAATTTTTCGCTATGGATTTATGTAATGAAGTTAACTTCTTATACCAAAAATTGTGTATTTTATCTAAACCAGGTGACTTCCAATTGTGTAATCTAGCTGTTATATTAGTAATATCCTGTTCTGTCAATTCTATAAATTCCATTTCTTCTATTGATGTCCATTTTGTAGTTTCTTCTTGTATCCAAGTTGTTTTATCATTATGATGTGCTTGTTCTTCCCATATATTAGCCCAAAATGTTTCCAAATTTTCTTTTGTAGGTATGTCAGTTTGGTTTTCTACTGGTGTGTCAGATTCCGGTTTTTGTATATTTCTGTAGAACATTTTTTCATTTGTAGCAAATATTTTATTATCGTTTTTACGTTGTTGGGCCTTTATATCTTCTGAGTCTATGGACTTTAAGTGCTAGTTTTTGTTTGATTGTATCTAAAAACTCTTCAGGTTTTTTGTTGCTGTTTTCGTGTCTAATGTGAGTATTATTTGTTTTAAATATAGTTTCAACTCTCTTAACTACCTTATTAGACCTATTATTATTAATGTATTGTGTAAGTCGACCACAATCGGCTCTAAGCTTCTCAATATCGTTTTCTAGTCTTTGCTGCCATGGTGGTTTAGTGGTGTGTCTCCGTGTGGGGTTTCTTGTGTATTCGGTTATTTTAAAATTGAGTTCTTCAGATATAACAACCGCTGTGCAATATATAATTGTGTGTATGTCTGTTAGTTGTGTGTCAATAGATATGAACTGTTGTAGTATATCTTCATTAAAAAGATTAACCAGACGGAAAAGATCAGGGCTGTACCGAAATTTAGGTAGTTTTGGTCGAGATGCTGGGTCCATCCCAGAATAGAGAAGTAGCGTTGAGTTAAACTTATCCTGTATTTTCTGTAGGTGTGCTTGTGTTAAGGGATTCCGGTTTGCTAGAGTTAACGTTTCTATATCATTTTCTATCATCAAAGACAGTAATTCAGTTTGTGTGGATATATGTGATGTTTGTGTGAGTATATGTGATGTTTGTGTGTTTGTTTGCGTTGGATAGGGGTAATCGTATGATTGCGTTTGTATGTGTAATTGTGTGTTTAATTGTGATGGTTCTTGTAAATTATTGTCGTCTGTATTTTGTAATTGTGTGATAGTGTTACTTGGGTTTTCTTGCAGTAATACTCGTACTTCTTCTTTTACCTGATCTAAAGTATCTTGGGTTAGAAGTTTGTTTCGGATTATTATACGTCTTGGATCGGAAACACGTTGTTCGCTGACTTCAACTGATGGGTATCTTTGTGAGAAATGTTCATGTAGTTGTTTTCTGTATGTAGTCATGTCTGTCTCTAATTTCGTGATGAGGTAATATGTACGCATGATGAATAAATTTACTTCCTTGCTCCAGCTCATGCGTTTTCTTGGTTTTCCAGCTTTGGTGGACGCAGGCAAAAAGGTATTCACCTCCTGCGCAACAGTCAAGGCTGGGTTGGGTGGATCTGTATGAAATATGTTATTGGGGGGTGATGATGGTAACGATGGTGATGATAGCCTAGATGGTGTGTATGATATGGTGCTAGGGCTATACGGTTCGACTGGTGTGTTTGTGCTGTTAGTCAGACTGGGGCCATCGTCACTTGTTTCGGCTGTAGTATCTTTGTCGGTGAGAGCCCGCCTGTTCAACTCCTCACCGCTGACGGTTCGCATGCTGAGACACCCAGCGTCAGCTCCAGGTGTGCCCCGGCGATCGCCCCCGGGCAGCGGTCCTAATCGTTTACGTCTTGACCTTGTCTCCATTTTGAATGGGTTTCCAGAGCCATGTTAGCCGCGCCAGTAATTATGCTATTGCGTATCCGCCACCCCACGTGAGTCTGATGTTCGACTCGGACGTATGGTTGTGTTGGGGGGCATATTATTATTATTATTATTCTCTTTATTCGTTTTAAAAAACTTACAAATTATATTTTTAAATACATATAAAAAAAAAACAAACATCTATTTAAAAATATAAAAAGTAGTGTCCCACCGGTATCGGATACAAGGACCAAGCTACCGGTGGTTAGGGCTCCAGAGAGAGGAACTTTCTCACGATGCGCGCCGTATCAAGGAGCACTGCCTTCTGCATCTGGCCCTTGATCCAACCGTCTAACCCGAGCCTCTTCAGGTGTTGGTCGAGGCTCTTTGCTATCAGTCCGTTGACTGACACGACTATCGGTACAATGATTGCAGAGTCAACATTCCACATGTCGACAACCTCGTGAGCCAAGTCTAAGTATTTGATCTGTTTATCTTTCTCAGCTTTCACGAGATTCTCGTCATGAGGAATAGTGACATCGACAATCAATGCTCGGCGTTCGAATCGGTCTATCACCACAATGTCAGGCTTGTTGGCTACAACAGTTCTATCAGTGATGATAGATCGATCCCAGTACAATGTGATATGACTATTTTCTAGAACTGGCTCAGGAACATACCTATAGTAAGGCACCTCAACATCTACAAGGTTGTATTTCAGAGCAAGTCGCTGATGGATTATCCTGGCTACTTGATTATGTCTGTGCAAATACTCGCCGTTAGCAAGACGAGAACAACCGGAAGTAATATGTCTGAGGGATTCACCAGGTTGGTGACACGCTCGACAGATGTCAACTGTGCCATCCCTCATGATATACTTCCGGTAGTTATTCGTCTTGATAACTTCGTCAGCAATTGCACAGACGAAACCTTCGGTTTCCCCAAAAAGGTCACCGAAACGTAGCCAGGATACAGATGCTAATAGGTCTACTTCGGGCCTGTGGAGGGCCCGATAGAACCTGCCATGTAGCTCCTTACTCTGCCAAACCTCCCTGCGGTTATCAGTGCCAACAACTGTAGGCCTACGCCAGTTCCCCTTAGCCAAACCGAGCGGGGTGAGCCCGACATCCACGTTGACTACATCACGATGCATATCCACGTTGGACTTAAGAAAATAGTCTCTGAGATTGCACACCTCGCGATTATGAAGGGTCTTAGCATTTAAAAATCCTCGACCCCCACATTTCCGCGGGATGTACAATCTCATGACTGACGACCGTGGATGATGCATTCGAAATGCAGTCAACTGAGTCCGGACTTTCCTATCAGTGGTATCGAGTTCAGTCTGAGTCCACTTGAGTATGCCAAAGGAGTACATAAAGAGTGGCATGACCCAACTGTTACAAGCACGCACCTTGTTACCACCTGATAAAAGACTGTTAAGTACCTTTTTCAGGCGGCCAAAGAAACGTTCCTGTAGCATTTGTTTCATGCCGGCCTCATTAATGCATAACGCCTGTGACATACCCAAGTACTTATAGGTCTCAGCTACGAGGAGTGATCTCAGATTAGTGGAATCAGAGAGTTGTATACCCTCCGACTCCACCACCCGCCCTCGCTTTACATGAACGACTGCACATTTGTCCACACCAAACGCCATTTTGATGGAATTACTGAACGTTTCAGTTACCTTCAGTAAAACCATTAATTGAGAATTGGTGTGGGCAAATAATTTTAAATCATCCATGTAAAGCAGGTGGGATACCATCTGACCCTCTTTTCGTAGCCTATAGCCTAACCCCGAATTCACTAGTAAAGTACTAAGTGGGTTCAGGGCTAAGCAGAACCAAAGGGGACTCAGACTGTCCCCTTGAAAAATACCCCGCTCTATTGTTATCGGCTCGCCACTACCCAAAGCCTGACGACACCCTGGATAGAAAAGAACCGTCCTCCATTGCCCCATGCATGACTTTAAGAAGGTACATAGAGTTGCATTCACTTTATACAACTCCAGCACCCTCAAAAGCCATGTATGTAGCACGGAATCAAACGCTTTCTTATAATCTATCCAACATGCCGTCAGGTCCTTACGGTTGCGGCGAGCTTGTTGGCTAATAGCCATATCAATGAGGAGGAGCTCCTTAGTACCCCGGGCCCCATTCCTACATCCATTCTGAGAGGCACACATTATAGAATTATTATTAATATGATTGGTAATTTTGATTCTCAGAATGGATGTAAGAAGTTTATAGATCGTTGGCAGACATGTTATCGGTCTATAATTATTAGGGTCCAGAGTACTACCAGTTTTATGGAGCAGATGGGTAACTCCTGTCGTCATAAAAGTTGGTAGCGTCCCAGATTCAACAGCAGATTGAAATTGTGAAGCCAAAACAACATGCGAGCTCCGTAGCCACTTGAGCCAGAAATTGTGCAGTCCATCAGGTCCCGGAGACTTCCAATTAGACAGCGAATGGACCGCACAATTTTATTATTATTATTATTATTAGTCATGCACTAGCAGCTAAAAGCTGATGCGTGCATATCACAGCACTTGTTAATGTAAATGTTCACAGAGTATTTATTTATTTATGTTTATAATGTTCAAAGCCGTTCACTTATGGTATCATAAAATTGTCACTGTTTGAGGATAGTTCGTTTTTTAAATAGTGGTCGAGTCTATTTTTGAAAGCGTTTACTGAAGGTGCACTTATTATATTATATAAGGTGCACTTATATTCTAGCATACATAGGAACAATTTTAATTTAGGATTCCGAGGGTGACCGCATACGTCAACTGCAGACGCACGCAGCAGATACGTATTAATTAATGGCGACTTTTCAATGGTCCCCTTAACCCGTATTGCAGTTTAACAAGTAATGTTGGTATGTACTGTATGTGCTGCATGCGTTTGCAGTTGTCGTATGCGGTCGGCTTTGGAATCATACCTTTAACCTAATCCAGTCCAAGTTAGTTACTGCTATACTGAAATATTGGTCTCCTTGGTTAGTGTTCAAAAACTTCTGAGTGTGATAGTACTTTCTGTACAGTTGCAATAATAAACTAAAATAGACAAAAAAGTGCAGCGCGCATGGCAGTTATGTAAACATATGGGCTTGCGCCTTTTACCGGAAATTTGTGTACAGTCGGACGCAATAGTGTTTCGACATTTAGTGAAATACTACGTAGGCTACTATTGAAAAAAAGAGGCGACGTAATATTACCTCATCTTGGTAATGGCAGACATTTTGGCATCTAGATCATTGGACGGTTGATTTGCGACATTCATTTAGTTTTGTTTGACTGCTGTAGACAGTGGAAGCGAGTAAGACCGCTGTGCGTGAGGTTCCAGGTTCTATTACAAGTGGGGTAAAGAATACAGTGTGCAGAAATATCATGAAATATCAATTATAGATGATGTGTTTGGTTTTTCATGGTCATTTTTTATAGATAGTCTCAGAAGCACCTAGTTAGTTTTATTTTACGTGCGGGAAATCCCCACGGTTACCCCCCTCCGGAGCTGGAGGGGGAGGTTATGTCGGACTCGAACCGACTAAAGCGCACGCCGTCTGTGGGTCGATGTCCTAGGCCGAAGGTGCGGTTGTCTCGCGACATATCCCTCTCACCCCGGCTGACCCAGGGCCATTCCTCTCGGTCTGGCCCTACTCGGGAGGGGGGACCACGCGGTCCCCGACTCGGCCCGCGCTCATGGGGGGCGGAGGTCCAAGCACCTAGTTAGTTAGCTAACTTTATTAAATAGGTATGTACTGGGCAGATTTGAGTCGGTCAAGATTGGGTTGTTTAGGTTATCGTAATAAAAATTGACTATATTGCAGTTTTTCTTTATTTTAATCCATCCAATTAACAGTGTTCGGTCCTATTAACAAGTCAGCATAGCTTTTTGCTGCGACCGCTGACTTTACATAACGAACTAGCGAAGTAGGTAGGTACCTACCTACCCACTTAGTCTAGAATCGCGAACATAGCACTTGCTTCTACATAGACATAAGATAAAATTGCTCTCGTGTGAAACATACGACTTCTCACCTCAATGACAATTTTAACTATGGGAATTTTTTTTAAACCCTAGCTTTCCAAGTGACCACAATTACTTAAAGCATTCTACTTTTAAGATATGAAAGTGAGTTTCAGATAACACTAGGTAGGTATTATGAATGAAACTTGTTTTATTTCATCGATTCTGAACCCAAATAACATTCAGTTTTTCGCGATAGACGCAATAACATTTTTTAAGATTAGATACGTCTTAGTCTGAATTAAGATCTAGAATTTGTTTCATTGGAATTGGTTGAATAGAACTGGAGATGGGACCCAAGAGTCGCGACAACCGTTATCAACACGGACAGAACTTTCAGTCAGTGATAATATTATTTTTAATAACTAGGGTTCGTAGCTGTTTGTGTATTGTATGTAGAAGTTTTAAAGCCGCCCAACTTTATTAAATTAGTTGTCTATTTGTTGTTGACATCTGGACAAGTTTCAGTAATGGAGTCGGGGAGGGAAAGGAATTTGTTAGCGAGGTTCTGAAGGAAATTTGGCGAAATACCTATAAAACATTAAAAGTAAGTAAGTACACTGAAGGACTTCTGGAGTTTATTGCTCGGTGCGGATATGAGACGTCACTCTGTACCTAGTAGGTATTCTCGTTAATGTGTATTCCCCCAGCTGATTTATATGGCTCCTGTTAGAAGTGGGTTCACGTGGATAGTGTCAGTATGACCTATCGATCGTAAGGTCGACTCCTCACTAAGCCACCGACGATGCTTTTGGTAATTAAAATTCAGATTAGGTTTTATTCAATATCATATTTAAAGTGTACAACAAAGACCTTTTTTATATCACTGAGGTGGCAGATAAGCTCACGGCCCACCTGATGGAAAGTGGTTACCATGGCCTATAGATGTGTGCAACCCCCTGGTGTTGTGTGGTGTGTTTTGCTGCCGACCCTGTAAACACTGAGAGTTTCTGTGCCGTCAGCGTAGAAGACAAAGCAGGAATAGCCTCTGGTCTTCCCACTGACAGTACAAAAACTTTCCAGTGAGCTCTGGCTACTCTACTCACCGCCGCGCCGGGAACACAACACAAGTTTATTATGGCTGCGGTATTCTGTAGGGCGGAGGTACTTCCCCAGTCGGACAGTTCCAAGGAGTACAGAATATAATTACTTCTCCATGGTGTGTTCAATGGGGATGCCGACTGCGCTTTTACCCCACAGAGGGCGCATCGTAATAGCCAATCTTAGCTGTCATCGACGTCGATTTCATTGTTTGTCTCTACAAATGTGACAGCTATGAGTTTGTTATTGTTGTTTGGTCATTTGCTGCTGCTATCTACAATTAGTTTTGCGTCGGCATCCCCTTTGGCTGAAATTACCGTCGTTTCCTCCTTCCTTTTATCCTAGCTTTGTTAAATGGATACTGAAAAGAAACCATAGAAACAGGGTGACTACATGAAAATGTACTACATCCGAAGCCACGGGCTGACAGATTTCAATATTGAACTTTCATATAAGTAATTTGGTCGCGTTCGAATTGTGTCGATGCCGAAAGATCGCGTTAAAAGTATTGGCCTCAATAACTGCTTAGCATCACATGTAATATGTTACCTTGGTAGTAGAAAACCCACAAGTCGCTTTCAATGGCCGCACACTTAGTTACACTTTGCTAGGTTTTGCGTAGTCACTAGTTGGCTGAAGACAATGCATTTGATCGTAGTCCTGATTCGCTTTATTTCCGCGCCGTTTTATAAATACTCGGTTAAGTAAAACCGCGTGACGTAACACGTTCATAATACGATAGTCATCGTGACTTATTGTGTGAATAATGAATCAAATGCGATTGTACGTGTAGAGAGGACGAACTAAAGAAAATTACCGATACAGATTTATGATGCCTGTGTGTGTGAATGAGATCGACTAGTCTCTATTGCTTTTACTTTATTGTAGTCCATGATACAGCTTGGGTAAAATAATCGCTATTAAAAATCATTACACTACTCTAGAGCATTGCTAGATAGATACAGTTGAATCTTATAAAGCTTGTTTCTACCCTTGTGCAACGTATGATGTGACGTCCCCTCATATCCCAGAACCCGGGAGTCCCTTTCAGTACAGTTCAATTTTTTAAGCGTGTGCGTGTGTGAACCTCAGGCTCTAAAGCACTGGCTTTGGACTCAACTGGAAAGTGGTGATGATGATGATAATTATACAGCATAAGAAATAAAGTGAGCTTGATTCTTACCTAGTCAAGCTTATTAAAACATTATCACACCCAGAAATCAATCCTAGTATCTCTTGTATAGCAGTCGCATCGGCTTTTAGAGTGCTACTACGAGTAGGTACTGAATACTTGGTGCTTTTTCATTCAGACAGCTATATTATCGAAATTTTAATAACATAACAAGTGTATGACCAAACTGTAACTGTACAAAAGCAAAAAATGTGCTTTAATGCCTAAAAAGTAAAAAATAAACGAGTAATAGTAGTGTCGGAATACTTTCTATTTACACTGACCGATGAAACCAAGCGCCAAAATACTTTTTACGCTTATTTTTAAGCGAACTTCATATAGAAAGTATTTTAGGGTTGCATACACGAGGGGTAACATGCGAAAACCTGTTATAAAACGACCTGTTTTTACCTTATACCTCGCTACGCCACGCGTTTCGGATTTAAGCATCACCCGTTGCGTCGTTCTATTCTAAATGCTGTTTCTCATAATAGCGTTAAACAGGTGATATTTTGTAACAGAATTAAGTAAGTATAACTATTGTATTGTCTTATAACAAGAAAATAATCCAATTTATAAAAGAAATCTCTATTGTACTAGGTAGGTAGGTACTTCTCTTTTTTCTTTTATTTTCGTTTTTGTACGATGGTAGGGAGTGGGGAGTACCTATTTCGTACGACTCGCTCTTCAAGAGATTGAGACTCCGCGTAATAGTGAACCCACGGAAATCTGTGAGTGAACCGAATCCCAGCTATTGGCGCTGGGATGGTGATTCCGTTTTCATCCGAAACTCGCACTTCGGAGCCTGAGACAAATTTTTTTTTCATACGACATAAGTAGGTAGCAGACAAGTACACGGTACACCTGATGGGAAGTGGTTATCGTGACCTATGGAAGTGTGCAGCACCAAAGGCATCACACTCGCGCTGCCATCTCTCTGCGACCCTTCTATTGTCTTGGCTTTTACAGAAATGGTTGCCGTCTCACTTTTAAAATTCGAGAGGATAGTCTTTGCTGGAGGCTCGTTCATCAATGGTGTAATGGCTTTTACGTAGGGTTCACGAGGGTCCTGAAGATATTAATGCAGGCTCAAAACACTTCTTATTAATTAAGATCTAGGCAGGGCTTAACCCAAGGCAAAGATCGCGAATTTAAACCCCGTCTAGACCGATTCTATATTTTTCCTATATCTATCGTTTTTAATATTTAGTATGCAAAATGCTTAAAAATGTCATTGAAATCACTTCTTATTTACTTTAGGTCTTACTACATGCAATTATTATGTTAGGCTAGATTTTTAGATACAATTTCAGATTATAATCTGGTCATTTGTGAAAGTTAGTTCATGATTAGCGGTTAATGTACAAACGACATGCAATCTTACTTTGCATGCATGCCTTCTATTTAGATTTTCGCTTGTTAATTGAGGCAAGCCGTCTGTGATTGGACCTGAGGAATAAGTACAAAATGGGTAAGGAAGGAGTCACTCACAACACCATCTAGACTCAAACTAACTAACTAAAACAGAGCTTGTCTTATGGGGTCGTTGCGCTTGACTCAACAAGTTTTTAAATTCCGTGTGGAATCGAAAACTTATAATTTTTGGGGGGAATCAGTAAAAGGGGGAATTGGGAATATGTCAGATAAATATCCTTTACTTTATCCTTAGTACATGGACAACGGACCCGTGGGTAAGGTGGACCCCCAATACTGATTCCAACTCGGCCTCCGATGATATCAGGAAAATGTGTCTCCATAATGATGATGAAGGCGCTGACTTGGCAGACTTGACTCCACCGCAACACCACAGAGGTCGTGTACTGGCCAAGCTTTCACATATTATACCTTATTTACGGATACGAGTGTCCCTAAAATCTTACAGATTATGACCACAAATTCGTAGGTAATTTTCAAAAGAGAACTATTAGCCAAGGAGTTGAATGTCAATTTAGTAGTAAACCAGGTATTATGTAGAACATCCTCACAGTACAAATAAGCCCATGAGTAGGTTAACATATTGGATGGTTGTAATTCGAATCGACACGCAACGAGTGATTGATGATTCAGGAGGTTTAATAAACTCAAGAAAATTTATATAAATTTTGTTTCTCAGATGCATAGATACGCACTTTCCTACCTTCTAATGTATATGCTTTAATGTGGTTTAGAACGAACTCTCTCAGTACTATCATTCAATTGCTTCCAGTCTAAATGAACCAAAAAAATTGCTCTAGTCAAGAGAATTAAGTCAATAGGTCGATCGAAGATTACGCTATCTAATCCATTCCTTTATTAACAAGAGAACTACTAAACATTCTCTGAACAAAACATTCCATGAAATACGCACTAAGTGAAAATGTTTTTGCAAATAGTTTCGCTATAATAACAGTAGTTCCGATGATATAACTGTCCATTTTACGCAGACACTTTGATAAGTATATATTGTTGGTGAGCAAGGGTCAAGATAGTTGGTGTACATAAAACAACATGATGTTTTTTACGTGAACACGTCGTTAGGTACAGTTGGTTCCGTACAAAAACTGTTTAATGGGTTTCTCTGTAGTAATGAGCGTCTTCGTGACCTCACATTGATATATCATTGTCTAAAGTGTATATAGATATCTATACATCTACTTCTGCTTCCTATTGGGGCTAGGGGCAGGGAGAGCGCCACATATTTCTACTTCTTTCTACTTCCTATAGTTTGCATTTAACTACACTAACCCTGCGGACTGAAGAAGTAATACTCCGTGGAAATAGTCGATATATATGGCGGCAGAAGTACTATAAGTAGAAAATATAAACTTTGCTGCCATAAAATATATCTGGCAATAAAATATCTAATTGATTAAAAACGTAGTACTATTCGGAATATCTGATATAATTACTTGTAGTGAATAAGATCTTTTTGCTAATATGAAAACCTTGTATTGCGGTTCCTGTGATAGATGACCTACAACCATGGTCGGTAATGTGTTAGAAACTTCCAAACAATCTGTTATCTTAGGAAACAACTTCTAATAATTGCGCAGGTAGGTAATCGAGTCACTGTAACTTCTCTGAAGATGAAGATGTATTTTGTTTGATTTATTTGCAGGTAGTAATCTATTAGGTACCGACTAATCCTAAGGTACTGGGTATTGAGTGTCACATTAACCTACTGTAACTACTACTGTCATTCGGATTTCACATATGTGTTTACTAGCTTTTGCCCGCGGCTTCGCCCGCTTGAATAACGTTTATCACGACCAAACTTAGCCTATGTCCTTTAACAAGGTCTAATCTACCCCTATACAAAATTTCATCAAAATCGGTTTAGTGGTTTGAGGTGAAAGACGGAAAATCAGAGACAAACACCATTTCACATTTATAATATTTGTATCGATAAATTAGATCATTATCATCATCTTCCACCCCTGAACCCGGAGTTCGATAATCCTTCTCCTCGTTTCGATTTGGTAAATCTTGAGTTTAATATAACCGACTGCCATCTGACTTCCCAATCCCAGAGGAAAGCCAGCAACATATTCACGTCCGTTAAGACTAGGTGTATGAGTTACTACGGACTAGGGCGCAGATGTTCTCGGTGGGGCTGACACTCAATAGCCAAATAGAAGATGGTTGAATTCCACAGTGGCTGCGCACAATTTAAACTTAATGTAAACAAGGTACATTTTGCTAGGCCCCTCTTTCTTTTAGAGTGCGCCATATCCCCATCGCTAAACCCCTCTCCCCCCATCCTGCAAAGGTGGTAACGTCTGACTCGAAGCGACTATAACGAACGCCTTCTGTGGGTCGTAGGTTTCCGGAGGTGGGATTGCCAGAAATACCCTGTCAGACCCAGGGTTATCTTTTTTAAGCTAGCCCTCTTTGGGTGTGGGGACTACGGTGTGCCATTAAGTCCTCAGGTATGGGGAGGCGCGTATTGTGCCGTTGCTTCGGCCTGCTTCTACTAGGGTAACAGGCGTCTTCACCCGTCACTCCAAACCCGCATTACTTGGGGACGGAGGTCGTTGGGGTCATTTCCACTACCAGGATTTGTTAACATTTATCAACGCACCCAACTCTGTTGATGAGTGAATTCCGCAGACCCTATACCTGCATGTGCAATAACATTCTAATCTACTATTATATAATGCATCATTAAAAATATTACATAAATCAATATGAATCTTACGTGAATGCGGCCAGCGGCACGCTAGGAAGGAACTACATTATCATGTACCGACGGAACCCTAAATTATCGACAATCTACACAGACCTAACAGGAGCCGCCTGTCACTCCTCTATATAATAGAGCTACACCATGTTGTGACATCATTAGAACTTGTGCAACGGCACCGATCACATCAAAATGTGTGCAGTTATTTTATATGTGAGTTATATTTTATTATAATATAGTGATGTAAGTGAAAATAGTGAATTTAAGTGATAGTTTTATTGAAAATATATGTTAGTATATTTGTGTCATAGGGAATATTGCTAATAAATTATTGACGGTCACAAGGCGAGTCCAAGTACAGATAGGAAGAATTTATAGGAAGTAGGTTAAAACGGGAATTCTTGGATGATTTGCAACCGCCTGGTTGGGCCAGTACCTCAACCGCACGCTCTCCACACATTCAGTACTGTAACCCCTGTTTACTGTAAACAAGTAGTTTGAGCAACGAACATACCGGGCCATGATACTCGGGCTGTTCCAAGGATGATTATCGTCAAACCTGCATTGATTAAGTAACAGTAGCACAATTTGTATATAATCAAGGTGGTAACGTAATCAATATTGGCAGTCGGGGTAACAGGATTTCAGTGTTATGGTGGCAATTAATCAGGATTTAGTAAATTTGTTTGTAGTACGTATATTTGTTATTCGTAGTAAATACTTCAAAATTTCTTGTAGAATAGGATGACGGAGAGGCAAACCGACAAACTTGTAAGAAAGCATTAGAACTAGTCTCTTTGCTCTATGTACCTATATAAGGAATTACTTATAAATAAAAATAAATAAATAAATATTAAATATTCCACAACATTTCACACAGCGCTATCTAGACCCATGGTAAGCATAGCATAACTAGTTTGTGTTATGGAGTGTAGAATGCGGATAAAAATACTTAGATACTTTTTTCTTTTGTAAATACATACATATTATACATAGAAACATCCAGAGCTATGCAAATATACATAATAATGCATACAAATATTTGCACCGAGCGGGGATCGTACCCGCGCCTCCTTTGTAGCGGCCGCGTTCACTACCGCCAGACCAGGATGTTTATTAAAATAAGATCCGTATTTTTGGACATTTTATAACCTCTATTAGCCGTGTTACTTTAGTCAGTCGGCCGCCCGTCCATAGAACAATCTGACATCACATGAGTCACTGGTTTTTCTGCTCCAAGTTTCCCTTCTATCCAATAGCTGTAAAAAGTGCTCTTTTTGTCAATAAATAACGTATAAGCTGGACAAGCAGGGATAGCTTGTTGCTTCAGTGTTGAATCATGGCACTCCATTGCACTCAATTTATACTATATAGTCTATAGTTTCAGTGCTAACAAATATTCGATACTGAAATACGTGCGGGCAAGTTGAATTCTGCTTGGATGCCGTTTGAACGGCTTAAAACCGTTTAAACATTCAGACAGGTCTCAAATAATCGGATGCTTTTTATATTATACTAAAATAAATAAAATATACGATATGTAATAGAGAGAGGTAGTTTTAATTTTTTGAATTTTGGAGTAAACATTCAAATTGTACCATATTGGTTTATTCACGACAAAATCACCGACGCTGGTCGTTTAAGTATTATCATTGCGGACCATTGGTACGTCAGAACTATTATTTATTTTTAGCCGTTGGACAAATTCCATACGGCTTTCAGTATTATGAAACCTACAATTTTACAGTTATTCTTTCTTTAGAATGATTTCGTCAGATAGCACTTTGAACGTAATGTCGTACTTTAAGAGGTACTGTAAAGCATCGTCTCTGTAAGATAAAGTAGCCCCCGCTTAGACCAATCGAATCGAAGTTTCTAGTTATTTTTTATTACTTTGCATATCATCAAAGCCAATTTTGGTGTCCCTCTACGGCGAGATTCGAGAGTTTTTTTAAGGACCAAAAATCATTCGTAGTGCGTTGCTAGACTAGTAATGGCGGTTCAACAAAAGCTTTGTCAGGTCTTTAGGGGTAGACCCGGAAAAAGGGGTAAACAATAGATTGTTTCGAAAATGTAGTAATTGACTCCACTTTTAGGGGTCAAAATCTAATCCTTCTTACGTTAGAAATTTTTATTCTGTGTCGAAATACCGACGTTCCAGCGCATATTACAACCCCGCGTGATCA
Organism: Eilema caniola; assembly: GCA_949126895.1. Lineage (NCBI taxonomy): Eukaryota > Metazoa > Arthropoda > Insecta > Lepidoptera > Erebidae > Eilema > Eilema caniola. The sequence goes on along the minus strand of OX421460.1, from coordinate 3,084,961 downwards.
GGCAGTACATCATCGATGTGCTAGCTACAGACTTATAGATGTTTAGTGCACAAAGTTCGTTTAATATTTCACACGATTCAACGCTTTTGTTCAAAGTTTGAGCGGTTCAGAAACAGCAATGAATGGTTTTGATCTGTTAGTGAAACTGAGACGACCATAATATATTATGCAGTGCAGTAGTGCTTCTATATAACTTTTACTAATAATAAAACTGAATAGTTTGTTTGTTTGAACATGCTCATCATCATCTTTCACTAATTCATCTCGGCGCCCGAGTTCCACTTTCTCCTCATTTACTTCAGACAAATGAGTAGCGTTATGACATTGGCATGGATTTAAGTTCTAGGTCCAAAAATCAATATCAGCTCGCCAGCCTGGATTGTGAGAAAGTGTTCAACAAATTATAATTGTGTTTCAATCATCATACTTGGCTGAGCGTGGCTTTAGTGCAGCAGCTAATTTACTGTCTAGAAAAGGATTAGACAGTAGCGAGCCTATCCGGCCCCGTGTAAGCGGTTCAGATGGAGAGAAGTGGAGTTATCCACGGGGGTATAGTACTCATCTCTCTCTTTCTAAACCTCTGTCGAAACCAAATCGCAATACTCGCAATTGAAATCTCTTATGCGCTTCGCAGATAGCTAGGCGAGTAGATTTGCGACTTATTTAATTCTTATTGAATTTTGAATGTTTTTGTTATATTTTTTACTATTATTTAGATAACAGTTTTGCCCCAGCTGTCTGTACCTATACTGTATATGTCTTACATTTATTGGTTAACATAATATAACCTACAGTTCACGCGAATGTTACCAATAAAACTATTTGTAAAAGATTCTATCGCGACTTTTTTGGATGTTATTTTATTGTTTTCATTGAATACGACAATATTTGGTGGCTTTTGAGCACCACAAGTATAACTGTAGAACAATCACAATGGAAATAGCCGTGCGTTTTAATAGATAGATTTATTTAGCTGGCGCTGTTTGTGCTTGGCTGTTGACTTTCCCAGTGATTTTGTTTGTATATCAGGTTTTTGCTTTATAAAATAAAAAAATGCATGTAAATGCATTTGAATGAAAAAACAGAAATATCTACCATAGTACCTAAAACTTATTTATAGCAACCAGTCCCTATCTTCCGCATTCAGCACTGGTCTAATTTATCTATTTTCTGTTTCACTAAGAAATACCCAAGGACTATTCCTTGGGTATTTTTACCTGCATAGTCATTGTCTTTATAGTCGAGTTATAATTTTTAAAGAATGATCATAGTCAAAACTAGCTGTCGTATCGCTTCTTCGTCCACGATTCATTTGATTAATCTTGAGCGAGTTCTAGCATGAGATCCTTAAACCATGAAAGGAACGTCTCAAACTTTGGTGGGGCCCAGATAGACCAAAAACCCGTAATAATGTTGTCTAATTTCCTTTCTAAGGAATAAGTGGTAAATTTGGCGGTGGAGAGGACATAAAATCACAGACTTTTATAGCTCGGGGGGTGCTAGACAAGCTGATGGCGTCATAAAATCGCAGCACTCAGAACTAATTCAGACAAAAAATAAAGTTAAACGTAGCATGGGGCCGTAAAACTAGATCTATCTTGTTCTCTAGGATATGATAGCTCCTGGGTATATTGTAGAGCCCGGGATTGTAGACATTCGATGAATTAAGGGAAATAGGATAGCTAGGTGTTGGGAGACCAGACGGTAGTTGCTGCGATAATAGACCAAGCCAAATCAATAGGAGTAAAAGGAATTGTTAAAGGGCAATTGGGAACAATGATCAAATAATGATATTGCGTATATGAAAGAAGCCGGGAGTGCCCCCTCTAGGCCTTATAGGAAATACGAGAGCAATATGGCCCGAAACAGAAAGTGGATAGTGGTAGAAACGAAAACGATAGGAAACAGCTTGTTAGGTTTATACTGGAGATTGATGGCGCTTGGTGGAATCTACTATAACTACATATTGAATAATGCACTTGTAATTTTCCACAGAGTTTATTTTTTATTTATGAATGGCATTCTAAAAAGTTTACATTACAATGCTTTGAAACTTTTATATTTCTAAATAACTATATTTTTTTATGTGGTCGGTGAAAATGTACAAGTGCTTTATTCAATATGTCTAATTAATGGGTACCATACATTCAAGTCATTGTAAATTTATCACATTCCTTTCTCTGTGATGCTCCTCTAACATACAAGCGGGAGCATATTGCTTATTTTCAACATGCTGTTTGTATGTTTGTAACTTTATGCTGCCGCAAAAACTTTTGAGTTATCGCGGGCCAGGAGCCTCGGTCATGACAAATGGACGCTGTGGCCTTTTCGTTTGTTTATGATTTATTTGTACAGTCGACATCGGTACTAGCTTAACATATTGGTAGTAACGTAACCAAACTTCAGAAAGATTACAAAAATTATATACATTTATTTATTGATTTCTTTAAAAGTACGTAAAGATTGTTTTCTAAATTTGTGTCTGTTCACCAAATTCCGGAGACGACTGTGCTTACACATCAAATGAGCTTTACGTATAATACTCTCTCGGGGTAGGGATGGTAAGACAGCACAGTAAATTAAAATTAGGGGGAAGAAGCATATCCAAAGTATTAGCGTATGATCTAATAAGATTTGTATTTCTTCGTTCGCAGCTGTCGAGCGCTCTGCTCCTCACCACTACCCTCGCCGAGGAGATGCAGTGGTCACCGTACAACTATATGCAGCAGTACCAACCACAAGATCAACAGGTAAAGAACCAACTAACCACTAGAAGTATTCTTTTAACTTCAACGAGAGCAAGTACCACGTGATTCCTAATCTTTTTCAATCTGCATCAGAATCACAGATTCAGAGCTTCGTTCATTCATCAGGATATATAACGTTCAGGCAATGACGTTGATATGGGCCCTGTAGTCCTTAGTGGAGCCCCACCAGCACTACTAGTACTAAGCTACTACCCCCTATAAAGCATCTTCATCTAGAAACAACTATGTACTACGAGTATATTACTACATGCCCTTAAAAAGCTAATAAAAATGAAATAAGGTAGCGAACACATAATATTGTTTTTTATGACGTTTTATATTTTTCTGTTACACAAAATATACATTACAATCTAAGTATTCAGAGATACTCGAATAAAAACCTCGAGTGAATACAGTGTTATGAACATTTTGTTGAATTTAAGGGTCCAGTAGATAAAACATGGATGAATTGATGATTGATCAATCTAGATATGCGAAGCGAAGCCCCTCTCACCTACAATTCGATATACCTGTTGAAAGACAGTGAAACCTTAACGGGAGAGTATACCGTCTAAACCAACATAGTTATCACAGAAATATATTAGGATAGAACGGCCATGTGAGAGGGGAAAACGTGATAACTTTTTGGTCAATTAGTGTCCTATGGGACCAGAACTTTCGAACGATTACTCAGTACTGTTAAGACTAGCTTGTTATTACATCAAAATTAAACTGTCGTAAGTATTTATTTACATTGAAAAAGTCGCCACGCGCGACATGCAGGTGAAAAATGCGTGTGGCCGTTCTATCGTAATATATTTCTGCGATAGTTATCATAGGAGAGCGAAGCCAGGGTCCAAAGTGTAAGCTTGGCATACCTAACGACTGGGATTCAAATCTAAATCCGTTAATTAATATGTCAGTGAGATTTTCTTGGGCGCCCAAGATCTATACGCTTCAGATATTACCTTTTCCGTTTTCTACATTTCGAGATATTATTGTTTTCTAATCAAACGGAACGTCTGTTGTAAAAAAAAAACCGGTAACTTGAATATAGAGGAACGGTAGATTAAATACACCATAAAGGTATTACTTTTGAATCTTTTAATATGTATTAGTAACGTTAGCACAAAAAGAAATATCTTTTATATGGCAACATCAAAGTGTGGGATTAAATATCCTTCCCCTTTTCCGGAAATTGTATTATATTACATATACCATTTATGAATAAGTATATTTCTGGATTCAAGATTTCTTTTTTCAAGTTGAAAGAAACAAGTTTTTGGCCTCGATTCTTAGTTAAAGCAAAGTACCTACTCATAATTTGTTTGAGAATGACAGATGATAGTCGGTTCACGGAAATTATCGCATTAGCCGCTTCGTAGTGAGACTGAAAGTAAATGTCAACTGAGTTGGGAAAAGGCTCGGGAGAGGATAGACTTTCCTTGTACTGAGAAATGGACTTGAGATTCGAACTCGGGATCGTATTCACAGCAGTGGTCGAGTTTACCGCAGGGTCACCGAGACAGTCCTAGATTTTATTCGGGTAGGTATTCCTCTAACAAAAATTGGATGAAAATTCTTTTATTTTCATAAGGGCACTAATGTCAGACCCTCGTTATATAAAGAACTGAGCACACTATGTCGGCGATAATGTAAAAGGGGCGTAAGTAGAAATACCGAGTGTCATTTATTACAATTTGGGAAACGAAAATAAAACTAGTGTTTCTTATATATTTTATTAGCTGTCGACCGCGGCTCTGCCTTTATAAACACTGCTGTAGTCTTGAGTGTTCTATAAGAACTTATTCCCCAATTAGCAGGACAAGGACAAAGGCGATGATAGATATCCCTGAGAGTTTAGTTAGAAGAGTAATGAGAAAATTAAAAGAAACCAAAGTCAATTGCTCTTTGGACCAATTTCCACGCTCTGCGATTTTACAGATGTGGAAGCTCGTCCGTAATACTGCAGAAATGTTTGTCATAGTAAATAAGTCCGTGTCTGCGTCCGCGTCCGTGAGACCTCGCTCCGTGGAAACCAGGCTTAAGAGTGACATAATCATCTTGTAACGAACCTCATATAAAAATAAAAGTAAGAAGAAAATCAATTTACAAGCCTAATTAAAATGTAGATCAAACGACATAGAAAATTGAAATTTATAGACAGAGAAAAGAAATTACATAACATAAATTCCTTTAAGCACTAAATACTATGCTCTAGTAAACGTTGACGCGTAACAATCACAATAGATACGTAACGTAACAGTTACCGAACGAAATATAAAATGTCAAAGCGGACCATAGACAAAAATAAAAAAAAGACTCCACAGACTAAACAGCAGCGGCCGCGTTGACGGCACGGAAGCGTACAGTTTTTTTTAGAGTTCCGGACGACAACTAATGGAACTCCATTTCTAAAAACTGTCTGTCCGGTTTTCGGCTTGTATAGTATAAATTGTAATAGTTTAGACATTAAATAAGTGGTAACCGAGTAGGTTAGCTTATTGGACGTTTACAAAATATTGAACAGGTCAGTCTTAGGATTAGTGACCATTCTTGACAATACGGAGTGAGTTATATACGATCTTCGTGAAGTTGAACCGTTTCATAGTAAGACTGAAACTACCGACTCCAACTATTTTGACGAAAAGCTCAGTGAATGACAGTATTTATCACGTATAATGTTACGGAACCCTTGTGCGACTTCAACTCACACTTGACAACTTGTTTTTGTTATTTTTTTGAAGCCGTTATTAAATCGTTGCGAAACTGATTCCGTGGCAGTTGGCCCGCTATATTGTAGTGAAGTATCATTTACATACGGTAATTGAATCTCTTTGAATGGTGAATGCACCATTTAGATGGATGGTTTCGCCGATCGTGCAGTTAAGGCGCAGAATACATATATTATAGTTAGTTAGGCTGTGTCCTTATAGAAGAAATTGTATTAAAATCTGATGGAACTGATGTTGTGTAATGTGTATATAGCCGTTATAATTTGTGTGCAATCTTTCAACATGACTATATATATAAATTATATCTTTTTGTCAACAGTTACAAGCCAGCGAACACGGAGGAGGTTCATTCGACTTCGGAAGTTCCTCCCTCGACGGACATGGAAGCCAATTCGGAGGTTCGTACTTAGACGGACACGGTAGCCAATTCGGAGGTTCTTCTTTTGACGCTCATGGTGGTCAATACGGAGGTCACGATTTCGGAGGCCAGGACTTAGGCTCCCATGTGAAGCATGTCCATCAACACATTGAGGAAGAGAATCCTGAGCCTATCAAGCATTACAAAGAGATTGTCGTCCCTGTGCACAAGAACGTTGAGTTCAAAATTAATCAGCCAGTAATCATACCAGTTCCACATCCAGTACCAATCCAAGTGCCAGTACCGAAGGCGGTAGTCATTCCTATCATCAAAGAGATTTCCATTCCAGTCGAAAAGTCTGTTCCGTATCCAGTAGAAAGGACTGTCCATATCCCGAAGATAAAGGAAGTACCTTTTGAGGTTGTGAAACATATTTTGATTCCCGTCGAGAAACCTGTTCCCTTCAAGGTTCCTGTGTATGAAACTATTATTCATTCCAAGAAGGGCGGTTCACATAAAATCTAATTAAAAAAAAAAAGTATACACGTCTGTCGTGTCAAAAATAACTTCATTAAAAAAGTTGTAGCTTTTTTGGGCAGTCTGTAGTAAGTATACAATTAAAATTAAAAAGCATTTAAATTTTAAACTTGAAAAAGAAATCTTTTTAGTTGAGGGGCTCGATACCATGTTTGTTTGATTACAGAAAGACGCTTTATTCAACCAGTATTGCCAAAAGTCTAACCGCAAAAATCTTGAAATTACTAATCAACCTAGGAGTTGCCATCACAAAGATCTAAATTTCACCTTAGTAACTCAAAATTGAAACAAACCTGTGTGTTCGAGTCCTGTTCTAACTTTTAAGAGTTGACTTTTCAATTTGAATTTTAGAAGGTAATGTATATTGTCCCATCGCATCAGCTCAATGTCTTCCCCACATTTTTTATGGCTATCGTAAAGGCCAGTTGAATTTATTATAAGAAAATCAGTCAACTTTACATATAAAGTCTGGCAGAGGCAAACAATCTTTGATATAGTTACCAATTCTGCCGTCTCAAGGTGTCATGATGTGTATCCATACTCAACAATGTGAAAACTTTAATTGTGTGATTTAGGATCAGTAGTTTTGTTGGAGTTCACCTCATTTTCAATAGATGGCCCTGGCAATATAGTGTCGTACTACGTTTACTTTCAGGCAGGATATGGACTTCTTTATAAACTTCTGATAAGGCAGAAAATAGTTGTTATATGCATAAAGCCATAGGTTAAAAATCCTGGTAACCGGTAACACGTATCCAGTTATTTAATGTTGTTGAATGTTTTTGTTGTTGTGTGCTGTAAATATAGTTGTTATCTAGTTATAAAGTTTTATGTTGTTAATAATATACGTTTTTATACTATTGTTTTTCGTTTTATTTTATTCCCCCTAAATACGGAATAAAAATCATTATTGAGATTATGTAAATACTGGAATGAAATTTTAATTTCCGGATTCCTTAAGTGGGTGCACTCGCCGCCATACTGTGTTTTGGTTGGTTTAGGCCATAACAGGTAAGGTTTCGAGTTGCCAGCACATTTTTTATGATGTACTAGTGGGATTTTTCTGACAAGTTGGGGACGACCTTTTCAGTCATCCATTTTTAAGAGTTTGTAGAGTTTATGTCATCGTGATGGGTTCAGAAAAGCTTTAAGCGTCTTTTTATTTCAGCTACACAAAACTACTTCACCTTCCATTACTTTGGGCCTTTCATAATATGGGCGCGTATAATATTCAAATACAACGGCAATAAAAGTATGACGGCGATGTCATTTTTAGCCCCGAGTTTTGCTACGGAACTTTTTTGGTGGTTGCAAATATATTTATTTATAAATTTACGTTTTGTTTTGTGAAAATTACATAACAGTATCATTACAGTACCTATGATTTTTGAAATACCTCGACTAATGTTCTAATTTGGAAACGCGAGAATAAAACTTAGTCAGTTCTGCAGTTCAACTACTATTGCAATTATATCTAAACAATTAAAGGTATGGAAAAATAAAAATACGATACTGACAACATTACCTAAACGCCACATTACGACGGCCACGCCGCGGCCAAGGGACTTATTCCGACGCGCGTACTTAATAGGATTGACATCTAATCATATTCTCTCCACTGTGGATTGTCAGCATTAGGTATTCTTCTTCTGATTCTACTACCTGGCTTCTGCAGCAAACCGCTGCAATTTTGCCAATATCAAGTAAAATGTACTAAAAAATTATTTATTACGCTAATGTCAAGTATTTCAAGAAATTTTACCAGAGCCACGTTAGCTCCAATAAATTTCTTTCCGCGTGTCCACCCCTCACGAGATTTAGGTGGACGATCTGGACCTGTGGTTGGATTTGAGGGGGCGACAGCATGGCACGTGCCTTCTTGACACCCTAATTTCGTTACATTCAGTGAGGTGCAGTCAAATTATTGGACTGAATACTCACAACAAACCACAAAAAAACAAAGTATTTGCAATCCGATGAACTAAATGCCTAATTTAATGGTCGCTTTCCCGCTACTTAATTTTAATAAAACTTTAAAATAACAATGAGCCGAAAGTATGCAAACAGAACTAAAATTAACAATAAATTAAATCAAATTCAACTAGCTTCGTGCGTTGCTTTAAGGTTTCAGGTTTAATTTGTGCAACGACCCTCTTTTGTTGGTCAAAAAGTTACGCGCAGTGAGTGCCTGTGCAAATGCATTCGGCAATATTGTGTTCAACAACATTACGTGCCTCAGAGAGCACGTTAAGCCGTCAAACGAACATCTGTGGCAATTGTTGCGAGTATTTGAAGCCTTAAAAAGTCCGACCACCTGGTCCAACTAAAGAGCTTTAATATCGTTTGTGAATTGTGGAGGCACGAAAAATATCTAAGTTCGTAATGATGGTAGACCCCAGGGACCGACTCCCAGCTGAGTTGGGAGAATATCACGGTAGAAGCTGATTTTCAAAGTTGGATGCAACTGAAACTCGGTTGTTTGGATGTTTGTTCAACTCAAACTGTTGAACCAATTAGTCTGAAATTTGGTACAGGTACCTATAGATTACAGTCTGCAATAACATGTAGGCCATTTTTTCCCTGGAATAGGTTTCTATGGTTTGCGACTACCAAAATAAAACGCGAGTGGAGCCGCAGGCCATAGATAGTTCTTAACAAAATTGAATTTAACTAACTTCGTGGTGCAACATACTCGTCTGTTTAATCGTACCGACTATGTGAACGGTAAACTTTCAGTTGGTTGAAAGTTTATATGCAGTAAGCGCCTGTGGTAATTCATTCGGCAATGTTTCAACATTGCTTGTTGCTTTTATCCTGTACATCCTAGAAACGTACATTTTATGAGTTTTTAAATCCTACTATATAATATTATTAACGAGAAAGGGTGTGTGTGTAGACTGTTTGTCCGTCTTTCAAGCCTAAATCACAGAACCGATTCTGTTGAATTTTGTTATAGGGGTAGATTAGACCTTGAGAAATGACAGGATATGTTCGGTCGCCATAACCGATATTCACGCGGGCGGAGCCTCGAGCAAAAGTTAGTATCTAGATACTTTAGGATTAGTCTTTTATTCATCATCTTCCATCATTCACTTTTTATACCACTTAGGTGGGAGACAAGCACACGGCCCACCTGATGGGAAGTTGTTACCGTGACCTATGGACATATGCAATAGCAACTTTTGCTGCTGACTTACAACTTATGTTTGGTCGCGATAACCGACATCCACGCGGGCGGAGCCGCGGGCAAAAGCTAGTAATACATAAATCAGATTAGATTAAATTATCAGTGTTACAAGCAGAAGAGTGTAGGCTAGGATCTAACTTAGATTTTTTTTAAATATTACCGATTACAAACAAACGGAAAATTAAAAAATTGCGTATTTTTTATACCGCTGAGGTGACAGACAAGCACATGGTCCACCCGATGAAAAGTCCATCACCAGGGGAGTCACACTCGTGCTGCCGACCCTGTAAACACAGAGAGTTTCTGTGCCGTCAGTGTAGAAGACAAAGCAGGAATAGCCTGATGGGGCCGAAAAAGCATCTGATGAGGCCGTCAAGCTGCCACCATTGTTAACATGGCACGTGTATAAAATGGTGGCCCTCTTTGCTGAGACTTTGCCTTCAGCTTACCATCAGGCGAGGTAAAGACAAATTGACGTGTCCTATATTAAAAAAAAGCCTTTGGTCTTCCCACTGACAGCACAAAAACTCTCCAGTGAGCTCTGGCTACCCTAATGGCGTGTTTGTTATACCTACATACCATACCTATCTTGGTAAGGTACATGCAAGCTCTTATTTTAACGTTATAGGCAGGCACTCTAATTTTGTTTATTTGTATTGTATTTTTTCTTTATCTTATTTTTGTATAGATATAGATAAGTCAAATTGTGTTCCGCCGGCAACCCTGGGGTTATCCTTTCGAGGGCTTACCCGGGGCGCCCGGCAATGGACACTTGGGAAGGACACCGTGTGGTTATAGTCGGTCCGATTCCGACACGCCCACCCCATCGTCGGCACCGATAGGGCGAAGCCCGTGGGGGTTTCCACACGTTAAAAAAAAGTCATATTGTGTTGATAGTCCGTTTGATGTTAGGTATTGTTACCCAACGACTCCGATCGTCACCATCCGAGCGCCAATACCGTTTACATCCAAAATTTGCCGTCTGCAACTCAGAGTCCGTTTTCTCAGGAAGCAACTGTCGTCGATGTCCCAGGAGGAGAGGAAAGAGATAGGAGAGAGAGAAAAGCCCAAAGCCAAGTCTGCTGTTTAGCAAGTGCACTGAAGCAGGGAACGTTCTTTCAGAAATATGATTCATTGTATAAAATAAATACACTGACGACATGTAAGATTTATATCGGTTCAATAATCACTTCCTCAAGATGGTGACCATGACGATATAGCCCATTGTTATGTTATGCGCATCACCCTATGTATGGCGACCATAATGCGTCCATAGAAATACATTGGTGAACAAACAGATTATAATAGATTTATGCTTAGTGTTGATGAAGAATTTGTGTCTAGAGCACATGCTTGGCAATACCCGGTGTTGTTTTGTCTCTTTCTAATTGTGATATAGGAAAAGGAAAGTAATTGTTGGTTTGACGAAATAATTTTAAATTGTGTTTTCATGTGAATACATCAGTGAGAAAGGAGTGCAAACCACAGAATAGCTACAACGAAATCGTTTATCTTGGTTCGGACATGTAATGAGTAGGGATGAAAGTAATGTCGAGAGGAAGGCATTAAATATGGAAGTGGACGATGACAAATGGAGAGGTAGACCTAAGAAGAGATGGATGGACTGTATGAAAGACGATATGGCCAGGAATAGTATATGTTGAGATGATTGCAACTACATATGAATGGAAAAAGCACACATGTAGTGTCAACCTCAAATAAATATGGGATAATAGAATCTGTTTTAATATAATGAGTGATATTCGCGTAAACTTGCGATAGTATAATTGAAAATCTGGTTAAAAAGTTCGCTTTTATGCTTTTTCTGTTGATTTGGCTCATCATCATCATCAATGCAATTTCTCAGCTGCGTCTCAAATTTGTACTTCGGAACTTTTGGATGATGGTGATGAATTGTGAGAAACTTGGCTAAGATGTTTCAAGGCGCGCTCTCACTAACAGTCCGCCTGCAGTTTTTGATCTGTCCGGCGGCCTGCACCCCTAAGCCGATACCGGCAATTTCCTGATGTCAGCTTTGCGACCACACACTGGTAGTTGTGAGTCGACAGTTTCCTGCCGTATGATCGCATGCCGGTGTGTGCTTGTTTCGCCCTGACGGCCTAATTCTGTCCGGAATCGTTCCGCGGCCTCACATCATCGGATCGTATCAGTTGTCAGTCCAAAATCGTTAACGGCAATGTAAGTGTGTGAGTTATTGCGATTAACTGACAGATTTATATCGTCCGGCCGTCATCCGAAACAGATAGTGAGTGAGAGCCTTTAGAATCGTACGTAAGAATGTTTTTGTATGACGTGTGGGTTTAGACGCGCCAGAAAAAGAATTCACGAAATATGTCGCGTGGTTGCGTAGTGAAAGTTATTGTTGGACTTCTGTATAGCTTATTGGACTTCACAAACTAGATTACCATCATGTGGGGGCTGTCAAATGACAAAATGTGAATAAAAAGCATGAAATAGTTGAGGCAGGCAGGAGCGAGGGAAGCAAGGGATGTATGAAAGATTTATAGTCTCGCTATTCTAAGCGAAATAGTATGCATTTCAAAACGTTGTCATTTGTTTACTGACTTCTTAATATGAAAAATTCTATTTTTAAAATTTGATTGAACATTAAATCTTCCTTTGTCCATGTTTATAGTTAGAAACAATAGACACAGTGAATTAATTCGTGAAATCAGAAACTTATAGTTTATTTATTGTTCGGTGACGTCATAAGTGCTGAACCAAAAGTATAAAATATACTGTTCAATTATTCCTTTCTTTTTTTAAACTCAGTGCAAAATAAAAGATGCAGCCATCGCAGTCATTTCTGAAGCATATGATAAGATTGATTATACTATCGATAGTATTTGTTTGCATGTGTCTGATATCAGCATTTCTATATAGCACAAGATACTGGCCAGATGTATACAATTACATAAATGCTAACATAACCATTGAAAGGATCCCTACTATATCAGAATTGAACATTCAAATCGTCGAAGTAAGGTATGATTATACTACAGAAACATATTCCACTACAGACGCAGATTATTTCGAATTATCAACTACAGATGATTTTGATATCGATGAATTTATGACAGCTAGATTTGATGCTAAAACTAAAGTCAAAAGAGATGTAATATTTGAAGAAATAAAGGACCATAGGGAGTTAAACAGGCCTATATTTGTTGATTATATATTTCTTGAGGACCCAATTGAAATTAATAGTAAAGAAAACAACACAGATAATGAACCACGTATTTTAAGAACAATGTTTACTAAAGAAATAATAGATGATGAAACTAATGCTGTTTTAAAAAACAATATTAATGAATATACAACTAAAATGTACGATAATAAAGATACCAATAATAATAATATAAATGTATTGACTCCGAAAGAATCGAACCTAAATAATGCGCAGTTAGTCCTCCATGTTGAAGAATATCCAGTCCGTCATACAACAACTAGAGAAAGATACCTTATTGGTGATGAAATCAACACAGAATTAAAAAACCAACCGACAACGGAAACTCTAAAAATAACGACTGTAACAAACGACAACGATTTTGACAAAGAACCTGTCACACTTCTAAAATATCTGGTGGATGTTAGTAAATTGTCTACTAGACGTCTGGAATACGCTGATGATAGTTCGATGATGATGAATTCAGTGGAAGATTTTGAAGAATATTCAATCCAGTATAAAAAGACCAGAGAAAGTTTCGTTATTGGTGGTGAAATCTACACAAAAATGAAAAACCAACCGACAATGGAACCTCTAGAAATAACGACTGAAACAAACGACGATTTCGATACGAAACCTGTCAAACTTCTAAAAGATCTGGTGGATGTGAGCAAATTGTCAACTAGACCTCCGGAAGACGTTGAAATCATTGCTAATACATCGGAGACTGCGTTGCCACATATGGTAAGCGATATTAAGATGTCGATTTTTAGTTTAATTGAGCGATCATGAAATAATGTTTTGCGAGATTTGCCAGATTCTACCGATATTATGCTTACTATTTTATAAAAGCTTTTAGAGGTACGGCGATCTGTAAATTAGTATGTGCTAAGCTACGATTGATACACAATGTGCTTTATTGCGAAATGGAGTGCATGGGGTCTCATTAAGACTTTTGAGGTGGATGCAATTTGTAATATCCGAGCGTCAAACCCGGTTGTATTCAAAAGCAGTACTTTGAAACCCGCCGTCCGGTAACTAACTTATTCTGTCAATGCATTTGTAAAATTACTTTTTATGGGATAGACTGCCATCGTATCACCTAATCCCGATGGGAATACGTACTCCAAAGCCTCGGCCGTTGATTGGCACGTGTACTACCTAGCACGTGAGGATGCATGGGTCCCAAGGATCTTCTTTGGAGCCCTGTTATAAGCCCGCAACGTTTGTATAATTATAAATTTGAATGAAACTTTTAAACATTTTGCATACTAAATATTAAAATTAATTGAAATAAGAAACGTTTGAAACGGTCTAGGCGGGGTTTGAACCCGCGATCTTTGCCTTACAGGGGCAATGCTTTTACCACTAAGCTACCAGACCTAGCCCGAACCAACTCAAATTTCTAAACCAACAAAACTTTTGCTATTTTAATCAATTTTAATATTATAAGTTGAAGAGTTTGTTCGTTTTTTTTTTTATATGTTGAATAGCCCTTTTATTCAGGAAGGTTATAGGCTAAATATAATCACGGTACTACTCAAGGAGGCGAAGTAGTAACCATAAATTTCAACGAATCCGGTAAATTGCATACAATAATTGAAAATCAAAGTTGCCGGGATGCGCTGGATACGGGCTGCTTTAGATCGGTCGTTCTGGAAGTCTATGGGAGAGGCCTATGTTCAACAGTGGACTTATTGGTGGTTGATATGATGATGGTGATTGGAAAATTAATAAATATCGGGTTTTAAACTTTTGTTTGTAAGTGTGTCATGTGCAAAGCTGGGGCGGGTGAGCTAATAACTTATACGCAATTACTTTTAACTCAAACCAGTGCATAAGTAGTCATAACCAAAAATTCTATTATACTCAAGTATTGAGTAGCTAAACATTATATTCTCATGCGCTGATGACATTCTTGCCTAATTAATGACTCAAAAAGAATTTTTATTCGTTACATTGCAGTGAGGTGGTGATTTATTTCAGTGTTGCCAACATTAATGGGAATAATTATAGAGTTTTTAGTAACAAAAGTGTGAGTTATGTAATATTTCGTATGAATGGATGTCTTCTGTTCTCATTGTTTGAATTGAATATTTCGGCAACGTATAAGTCAATCTTTATTGTACACCAATTAGCGTAGCTAAGGATATGGGGACACCGTGGTTGCTACACCCGAAGAGCAGCCAGCTCGAAAGAGATGGGCGCAAGCCGTCGAGAGTCGGGGGGCGGCCCTAGCGGTCAGCCTCGATATAGCGAAGGCCTTTGATCGGGTCTGGCACAGAGGTCTTCTTACGAAGTTGCCATACTATGGACTCCCTGAGGGACTATGCGAATGGATTGCCAGCTTTTTGTCCAACAGAAGTATCCAAGCCGTCGTCGATGGCAGTTGCTCGGACCGCATGGACATAAACGCTGGTGTCCCACAAGGCTCCGTGCTGTCTTCGACCACGTTTCTACTGCATATCAATGATATGCTATCTGATTACTCCATCCATTGTTATGCTGACGACAGTACCGGGGACGCGTGTTACAGGGGCCCTGCAAATGTCTCTTAGTCCAAGGTAAAGGAGAGTCACAAACAATTTGTGTTCGAAACCGACACTACTCTCTTGGGAGTATCCGATTGGGGTTGACTAAACCTAGTCCAATTCAACCCCACTAAGACACATGTATGTGTATTTACCGCTAAGAAAACCCCATTTATTATAGCGCCGCAATTCCTGGGTACATCGCATACCATTTCCTCGAGTATCGGGATCGGCGTCGACATCTCAAGCGACGTCCAGTACCGCAGCCATTTGGAGGACAAGGCCAGGCTGGCATGTAAGAAACTTGTAGTGCTTAACAGAGCGAAGCAGCACCCAACTGCGGCGCAACGACTCCTTTATAAGGCACAAGTTCGGCCCCATATGGAGTTCTGCTGTCACCTTTTTGCCGGAGCACCTGCATACCAGCTTGACCCCTTCGAATCGATACAAAGACGGGCGTTGAGGCTCGTCGACAGTCCCATACTCGCAGGCACTGTGGAACCTCTCAGCCTCAGGAGGGACTTTGCCTCATTGTGTGTGTTCTACCGCCTGTACAATGGTTTGTGCTCAGATGAATTGTTTGACATGATGCCGACAGCTACTTTCTATCACTGCACCGCTCGCCATTGACAGGGAGTTCATCCTCACACATTGCGACCAGAAATGGTGCGAACCGTGCAGTACGAAAAGAACTTCATCCCACGTACGCTCAAGCTGTGGAACGAGCTCCCTGCTGTGGTTTTCCCAAACGACTACAATATGGGGTTCTTCAAGAAGGGCATTAAAAGGTTTCTTCAGGGTCGGCAGCGCGAGTGCGACGCCCCTGGTGTTGCACACGCCCATAGGCCACGGTAACCACTTTCCATCAAGTGGGCCGTGTGTCATAAAAAAAAGGTTTTTGGGATACAACTCTCGGAATTTTGCCAAGGAACGAACCACAGAAGGTGTGCGGCGTTTTACTAGTTCCGATTACGACCCCCTCTACTGCGGGGTGGGGGGGAACTAGAAATTTGGCAGGTTTTTTTTTTCATATAGATCAGGCAAAGTCTCAGGAACGAGGGTCACCATTACCATACACGTATCATGTTAACATTGGTAGCATTCAGCTTGACGGCCTCATCTGATGCCAACCTCAAGATAACTTGACTGTACTGTATAATGATGATCTATTAATTGAAACTCACTCTTGAGTGTTAACAGTATGTGTGAGTATCTATATGATCGTCAGTGCCATTGCCAACCTTACCCGCAAACTGATACACCTGTTAATTGATGGATGAGAATATATAAGAAAGGAGTTCTGAAAAGGCCATATAAGTCCAAAGGGGAAGAAGAAGTAAACGGACCCTAGGATCTGAGGTGAAAGTCTGTGCTGTAACCAGGAGTAATGCTAAGATGAAGAGGAGTACGAGTGCTAGCACAATCATTATCATCATATCAGCCACACATAGTTCACTGCTGCGCTTGATGCGGGCTGCTTTAGATCGGTCGTTCTGAAAGTCTATAGAAGAGGCCTATGTTCAACAGTGGACTATGTATCCAATCGTGTTTAAAAATAATTAATATATCGTTGATTTTGTTACATTTGTGTCGGGAAGTACAAGCCAATTTTGATGCACAGCTTGTTTGGCAAGTGCAAAGAAGTATGGAATGCGATTGTCATTATGTGATAACGAACAGTGGCCCAATCTGATTCCCACGTGGAATTAACCCAAGAACGCATTTACTCAATACATTAGTGAAATTTCTTGCTGCCGTCCTCTTTGTAGCAAACGAAATTATTTTGACACATTGATATATCGTATTTGTATTTATCGTATCGTATCGTATATGTGTATTGCATTTACAAAAAAGCAAATCTAAGTTTTTCAGTTTATAAACATTTTCGATTTTAATTTTTTATCTTTAATCAACATTCTTTCGCAGTTTTTTTTAATTTATAGAAGCAAATAGAGGGCTGTTGTCTCTGCCTAGCCTAGAGGGATATGGGCGTGAGTATATACCTATATGAACACTATAAGGCTTATTATTTATTATTAGCAATCATTGAGTTTTATTTGTTTTGTGAAATGTTTTTACTGACTGTATTATATAATAATGTGTTTTGTTTCTCTTTTTTCGCGTCACAAGGACATGACATCAAGGCGTTGTAATGTAGAATAATCTAGGTACTTAGAATTGAATACAAGAGTAATTATTATTTACTGTACACCATCACGGTTTATTTGCAAAAATGTGATAATTTACAAGTTTACACAAGTGTTAGGGATCTTGGCTTACACCCCCAGATTTCAACGCCCCCCATTTATTTTTGATACTCAGTAATTATTAATGAAATTTACCGACAAACAATCTTTCTTTACCATTTTTAGCATCTAAAACTTTAGAACCGGAGTGCAAAAGATATGTTTTTGATCATCTCACCTCCTGCACCCTATAAACGGTGTGTCGGTTCGAGTTCGACTTAACCACTCCCGTCTCCCGTTTTTATACCACTTAGGTGGCAGATAAGCACATGGGCCTCCTGATGGGAAGTGTTTACCATGGCTTATGGACGTATACAACACCAGGGGCATCACAATCCTGCTGCCGACCCTGTAGAAACCTTCTTGAAGAATCCCATATTGTAGTCGCTTGGGAAAACCACGGCAGGAAGTTCATTCCACAACCTGAGCGTACGTGGGATGAAGTTCCTTTCAAACCGCACGGTGCGCACCATTTCAGGTCGTAATGTGTGAGAATGAGTTCCCTGCCTATGGCGAGTGGTGAGATCATAGAAATTAGCGGTGGGCATCATGTCAAACAACTGTGCAATTGGCACACTCTAAAAAAAGCCTAAGATCTGTTCTTCTTGACTTTTACGGGGGTCTTTCTAACCTTGAGAGGAAACATTGAGTCAGAACCTTATTCATTTATCAGCCGAGTAGGACTCCGAATACGTAGTTGGGGCCCCACACACCCACGAAGTCGTGAGTAAGGTATTAGCTAATCTTGTATCAACTATACCTACACTATACGCCAATTATCCTGATCACGACCGTCCTTACAGTCCTATCGAGCACAACGTAATCTCAATTAATTCACAATGACCGTGTAATTGGATGGATAATTAAAATATTTCATTTCGTGATCAGCTGACAATGTTAAGCTTTGATTCGTAGGAAGCGAGACGTGTGTTAAGCCTATGATTGAAATTCAAGAAATATTTTCTTCAAGTTCTAACTATGATATTGAATAAGCCAACTACACTCAGTATTAGACCAGACCAATACCTTTGGAGTTAAGCCATTTTACTTGCGAGTCAATTATGCTCGTCTACCTACTTATTGACGGACATGGCACTGAGAGGCCAGACAGCAGTCATTCCAATAATAGCCATATACACCAAACTGCAAAAAAAAAGTATCTAAGCGGACTTCGGGTCCGAGGTAGATGCTTCGGATGCAACTGGGAAGGATGTCACACTCAATTTGCTGGCCAGGTTAGATTGAATCTCAAGATCTTAGGAAAGAAAACACTCTGATAATGATAAGTCACAATCAATCTTTTCTAATTACATACCAGTAAGCTATAAACTCTTTCAGTTAAAGTAATATAAAATGTAAAGGAAATACACATCTCATGGTTGCACAAAATTAGCATATCAGTACGAAACATGTTGTCATAATATTACAATCGTGAGATTTCCGCCTTTAAGGTTACCGGGCAGTCAGTAACGAGGTATTGGTAGCAAACAAACTCCTGCCCATCTGGCAATAGTCCTATGAGCAACAAAGCAAGAGAAATAAATGTATGAATAGGTATGGAAAGAAAGGAAGGAATAAGAGCGGATAAGCAAAGACAGGTTACTGAAGTTCGAACATAGAATATCATTAACGTCATCCTCCGCCGTGCCTTTTGCCAACTCCAAAGGCCAATATTTTCTCAGAAGCGATTGCCATCTAACCTGAGATAACCTAATGGAGAAATCAAGTCGCACTTTTTAATGCTACTAATATTCATGTTTTCCGCTGCCCGCTCCTTCTATCACTAAAAACAACACGATTGTTGCTCGTTCATCAAAGTCAGTCTGAGCCACGAATTTTCAAGGTGAATATATCTTATAAGCCTTTCACTAGCTAAAGTACACCTAATTTCAAGACTATTAAAGTCCATTGAATTCGTTCGCCATATTTATACTCATCTAACAAAACATTAAATGCATGCATTTGTTTTTCATCTCGACGGGTGACTTCACGTGTGTTTTGTTTGTCATAATGAGAAACATCATAGTCATAGTATTGTGTACAGTGTTTGTCTGTGTTCGAAGTGACTGTGATGATCCTGACTGTGTTGAAACTGTAATAAGACAAATTCTAGACAACGAAACAGTCACAGATGAATTTGTAGATCTAAAGTTAGAGGTGCCTGAATTCAAACAACTTAAAAACATAGAAATAAAAGATATTAACAGTATTATTTTAAGTTTGACGAAATGGTTTGAGAATAAATTAAATGAAAGTAATTATGTTTATACGGCTGTTAAAAATAAAACTAAAATATTCGTGAAAAGTTTCGATTTTAATGTTGACTTTGAACATGGAAATGCGCGTATTGATATGGGTTTAGCTAAAGAGCCTGACGTCACAACAAAAAATAACGTTGAATCAGTTAGTGAAGAAAGCCTTACCGTTAATGAGTCTACAAATACAACTGTTGATCCTAGCATTGAAATAGATAATCTATCAAACAAAATAACCGAAGCGATAGGATATAATATCAAAGCTGCTATCAAAAGTCAGAACAATTTAAAAGCGAATGATATATACAATACTATGGATTTCGACACAACATACTACGACCAGAATGAAGACAAAAATTCCACAGATTATCCAATGATAGATTATATAGATCTATATAAAGATACTACGAATGAGGAATATCTGTATACGGGGACAGAATTTCCAACCACGTTGGCTGATCTCGCCCAAAAACCAAACGAAGTGGAAGATATTTCCTTTGAAAGTCTACTGAATGATACGACTGTGAGTAAACCACTTTTATTAGAATACTAGCTTTGCCGAGCTGGCGACATTTCCCTGAATTTATCAATGCTTTCTCTCATATTGTCTAGACAATTAGAAACGCAAAAAAGCGAATTTAACATTTTGTTTATCGCTTTTCCTTTACAAGGTTAAAAAAAATAGCTTACATTTCAACCTGGGCCATATTCAATAAAATTACGTTTTTAAGACGTGTGTTTTCAAAACTAACGAAAAATATAACAATCGAAAATGCAATCTACAATCAAATAAGCTATTCTGAAGGTTTACTAACCTTCCGAATACGTACGTAGGTTTTATTTAGAAGGATCGTATCTTTTTAAATGAATTCATGAGTTTCGAAAACGTGACGTTACTCTATAAAATTTTCAACAATGTTCCCGACGTCATTCGCTAGTTCTTTGTTGATAAAGATTTATAAGCAATCACGCCACTGTTGTATGAGGACGTGATTGATCATAATTATGTGAGAGCTTGGTGACCTTGGTGACCCTTACATTATAGTATAGGATTTGAGGATACCTGTCTTGATTTTATATTCAACTAGCCGTGACTCGCCGCTCCACTTATGTGAAATTCTGCTCCTATTCCCACATCCCATGAATACCTACTCCAAGGATAAGAAGTAACCTGTTATACCAGACTATAATCTATTCCAGTGCCAAATTTCGGCCAATTTACTCCAGCCGTTAGAGTGTGATTGAATAACAAACATTAAAGCTACTGGTCTTAAGTCTACTGGTGGCAATTTGATGACACAAATTTATCACTTTCGGCCGGGTGGGTACCACCGTGCACGATTGCCACCCTCCATAGTAATCCAATCTCGGTTGGATTGCGTTCAGGGGTCAGCAAGTGAATAGCCGGGCAGGGGGGATTGTGGTCGCAGCGTTATTGGGACCGGTGGGTGTCACGCGGTGCTGCGACAGCTGCGACGACAATCGTCTTTTGATGAGGCCGTCAAGATGAGTGCCACCATTGTTAACATGGTACTTGTATGTAATGGTGACCCTCTTTCCTGAGACTTTGCCTTCAGTTTACCACCAGGCGAGGTGAAGTCAAATTGACGTGTCTTTTATATAAAAAAACCTACTCCAAGGATAAGAAGTAAAATTTCGGCCAATTCCGTCCAGCCGTTACAGCGTGATTGAATAACAAACATTACAACATTCTCACAAAAGTTCACTTTCAAAATATTAGTAGGACGGCCCGACAGTGAAGTCATTATTCATAATTGTATTAACATTATTATTGATAAAATTTCTTTTCAACAGTTTATCGCAAAATGAAATACATGAAAAGGCAAATCATTTAGTATTAAAAAGTCTTTTCACTCGATGTGAATACAGCAAGCGATGCTTTATAGGCGTGAGCCACAATAGCTTCCCGTTTTAGGTTTGTGACACACAGACAAATAGACCAACTAACTAGAAATTTTGTCGGCAAGCCCAAAAATTTGTGTAATTTACCAGGATTTCTTTATTCCGTAACAAACCCTAAAATCACTAGCCAGACGTGCTATGCGCGCTGTGCTGATTTTAATGCCCCTTTACTATTAAAATTATGACAAACTGGACGTAGCCAAATTTAATGGTCACTAAGCTTTTGAAATTTTAGCAATAAATCATGAAATGTATTTTAATATTTTTGTTGGATGTATAGAGCCCAGTATAAACTTTGTACCCCTTGGAAACTCATAGATCTGGTGCATTGGCTGATTGGTGGACGAGATTTCGCTAATGACTTTCCTTTCGGAGTTGAGATGACAGAGGACAATTAATCGCGTAAAAATCTAAATAAAGAGCAAGAGTAGGAGACTGGTATCCGGTCTCCAACGCACAAGCTTCGGATAGAATCGGAATTGGTATTCGAATGAAGAAAAATAAACTACTATTTTCTTAAAAAAACTATTTCATTATATACCTACTTAATTTTTTACCTTTTTTAACTTATCTAAGATTATATACTACATGAATACTCTGAACATTTTGTCAAAAAACACACATACATATACATATACTCACGCCGGTTAATCCCCGCAGGGATTGGAAGAGGTGTATTAGCAATAGTATCTCGACAACTGTGATTTTCGGTTTTAGGTAATAGTCAAAGGGGTTCTTAGTCATGAGCTGTATGTTTGCTATCGTATGGTGAAGAGCCCTATTCCTAAGTCGCCCTCTACCACACCAACAGGAAGAGATGGCCATGTTGTACTCCATTGGAAGCCAACACGGCAATCAATCAATCCATGTGTAAAAAGACGGGTTGCACTTCGGGAGTACCGGCAGAAGTAAAAACTTATTCTTTCTTTCTTTCTTCGTTATATACAGAGAAAAAGATAAAAAGAACATACCACACTATACCACACCTATAATATAGCGCTAATCATAGAACCTACGGCTAAGCTACGAAGCTTCATAACATACTTGACAAAATAAACAATCTTTTGCTAATGTTGTATGACGTCAGTCGTCGGTTACGGTTCAAGGATCAAGCGATTCTGACGCAAGTTTAATACTTTTTACCCATCCAACACCGCGAAAGAAGTTTTCACTTCAAAAATAAATTAAAATAATTTATTTTCTGTTGTCTTAACTTCTCAGCCGTATGTCACACCGATTCAGTCCAACAAGAGTCCAAATCAATCATTCTGTTGCCAAAATACGTATACAAAAGGATGGAGAAAAATGTTTTTTTTTTCCAGCAAAAGCAATTTTGCATTCGGCCGTACACACACGGCGTGGAAAGAATGCAGAGCAATTTTTCGTTCGCACCAAAATGCGTGAATGTGGATGACTATCGCTTACGGTCGCCTTAATGGTCACTTTAGTACGTTTTTCGGGTTCTGTGCCCAAAGGGTAAAAACTGAAACCTATTACTGAAACTTCGCGGTCCGTATGTCCATCTGTCCGTCGGTCAGTCATCAGGCTGTATTTCATGAACCGTGATAGCTTGACAGCTGAAATTTTCACAGATGATGTATTCCTGTTGCTGCTATAATAACAAATACTGAAAAAAAAGACGGGAAGCACTCCGGGAGTGCCGGCAGAAGTGAAAACTTTTCTTTCTTTGTTTCTTCGTTATATAACGAGAAAAAGATAAAAAGCACATACCATACCATACCATACCATACCATACCATACCTATAATATAGCGCCAATCATAGAACCTATCACTAATTTTTTACTAATTTTCTGTCAGAAGAAATTAATAAATTACAAAAAAAAAGACGGGTTGCACTCTGGGAGTGCCGGCAGAAGTGAAAACATTTTTTTTCTTTCTTCGTTATATACATAGAAAAAGATAAAAAAGAACAAACCATACCATACCTATAATATAGCGCTAATCATAGAACCTATCACTTATTTTCTGCAAATTTTCTGTCAGAAGAAATTAATAAATTATGAAAAGAAAAAATAATCACAAAAAATAATAAATTACAGAAAGAAAAAATAATCATAAAAAGTAATAAATTACAAAAAGAAAAAATAATCACCAAAAGTAATAAATTATAATAAGAAAAAACAATCACAAAAAATCCCTGAAGGCCAGGTGGTTTGAACCCGATACTATCTGAAACTATAAGGACTTACAGTCGAAGTGCTTACCGTTTAAGCTACGACGCTATCTATTGTAAACTGCAAAATAAATAGTCTGTACCTAATCTTGTATGACGTCAGTCGTCGGTTACGGTTCAAAGGTCAACTAATCCTGACGCTTCCTTAACATTTTACACCCATCCAACGCCGCTAAAGAAGTTTTCACTTCAATAATCACAAAAAGTGTCAGAAGCCCAGGTTCGAATCATAAGTACTTACAGTCGAAGCGCTCACCGTTAAGCTATAGAGCTTCTTATCGTATTTTACAAAACAAACAGTCTATAGCTAATGTTGTATGACGTCCGTCGCCGGTTACGGTTCAAAGGTCAAGTAATCCTGACGCGAGTTTAACAATTTTTACCCATCCAACGCCGCTAAAGAAGGTTTCACTTCAAAAAAATATTTAAGGGAGGCTCCATACTACAAACGTGATTTATTGGTAATAACAATTAATCAAGGTGGGTTAGATAATGGTAAGGAGCCCTTCATGCCCTGCAAGGGACTGACGGATGGAGAGCAAACCGAAACGAGTAGTAAGTGAATCCTGGGCTCCGGGGTTAACCAACGCTAAGATGATGATGATAGTCATCGACATTAATATGTTATAACTAGCTGTGGCCCACGTAGATGTCGGGTATCACTTAGTGTTGAGTCAACGCTATTTTTCCAAAATAAAAGTAGTCTAAGTTACTCCTTATTACATCAGCTACCTGCTAATAAAATTCCCGTCGAAATCGCTCCAGTCATTTCAGAGATTAGCCGGAACAAACAGACAGACAGGCAGATAAAAATGGTAAAAGATGTTATTTTGGTATATGTATGTGTGTATATTCATATGCATGTAGTAAAAACAGTTATTTCAATATTACAAACAGACACGCCAATTTTATTTATATGTATAGGTAGATGTATAGATTGTTACGCAAAGGCTATAGATACTAATAAATAAAAGTACTACTGTTTGTGTGTCCTATTAAACGAAAAATTCGCATGTTTGTTTTGCCTTTCTAGTAGTAGTATAATATAATATAATAACAAGTATATGATATAGTACAATATAATACCAAGAATGATCCGCGAGGTTATTGCAATTAAAAATCACCCAAATTTTAATAGAAAAAATGGTTGGAGCGTACCAGCAGCCTGGGTCCCAGTCATGCACTTAATCAAACCTAGTTAACAGCAAGACTTAACGACACAGTGAGCTCAGTCTGCATAAATAGACACCAACAATTAATTCGTCATGATTCGGTGACACGTACTTTGAGATAACTTACACTTCAAATTATATGACAACTACCATCCTTAGTCAAACCGCGAACATGGCTGCTGAAAAGTCGCCGAAACATCGGTCTAAAAATCAATAATAACAAATAAACCACGAAAGAATCCGTTAAAAAATGGTTTGATTTCAATAATAGGTAGTAATATTATTTATCAGCGGTTTGCAATATGCTTCGACCTCACTCAGCTCAACTGTGAATAGCAATTAATGCTTTATGGGAAGCAAGATTACGGAGTAATTGACACATAAACGTACATCTTGCGTTATACCAGTTTCACCATTACCTAAGGAATAATTAACGTGCTTAAATTAGATTCACTTGTAATTACAATATTGCCAAATTATGATACGTCTAATTTTAATGAATCCTATTACGATTAATGGGGCCTGAGCAGAGGTACCTGGTTGAAGAACGACGTTAGGTGGCCAGCTCAAGACAAATCTGAGCTAAGATAAACATATTTACAACAGTGCAACAGGGAAAGGAGGTCCCCAAATAGCATCCTTTAGATGCAACTAGGATTGACAATTCAGATAATGGTGATTTTATTTTGGATATATATAAACTCCAGATACACACGGAGTTTCTATGAAGAATAAAATTTGTAATGAGGTCATCCTATACGGAACTGAAGTTGTCGACATAACTCGTGGAACAAGTAATTTGAAGTGGCAATAGGCTGGCCACGTCTATCGAAGGACCGATGGCCGAAAGAGCAAACGAGTTCTAGAGTGGAGAACGCGAGAGGGCAAAAGGTGGGGCAACTCCCAGCAAGATAGATGGACGATGACAAAAAAGTAAATGGAATAGACTGAATGCTGCATATTCAAAGAATAAATTTCATTTATTCAGTTTTGGCACATAAAGAACCACATATGAACATCAAAAATTTTCCAGATATGTCAACAAGTCTTATAAAAATATCAATCTTGAACAATGGGCGTGAAATTTTTGTTACGTAGGTACATATGGACTACTGCAACTAAGGGACAGAGGCAGGATTAGAGGGGCACGTGAATCACCAACTCTAAGCGGTCTGTAAGACCGCACGTCCATAGTTAAAGGTTAAATAAAATAGATAAACCATTAGAAAATGATCCTTTCGTTGGTTCGGTAGGTTGGTTACTGAGAAGGTACGAGCAAAAAACTCAGAGAACTGGATTAGAACTAGATATTAATATAATATTGAGAGAGGTCTATGTCCAGTAGTAGAATGCGGTAGACCAATTTATTGATTGATATTTTATTATTAAACTTCAAGACTGGTGGAGTAAAATAAAAGGGCCAGCTCTTTCGTGGGTTACGTATGTGTACAAGATATAATTCAGGACTAAATTAATTGAACACCATTTATAAGGTTGATGATCCAAATTGCTGCGTTCGTGGATAAAAGTAGGTTGGAGCCCTATTAACCAGCCAGTCATCACGATGGGGCCAATTTATATATTGTATAATTTTATTAATACAACTGTTCAGGTACGGAAAGACCACTCTCTTATGAAACATTTTATGGTCAAAACCCACTGAAACAGCAGCGACTGGCAGCGGTCGATATTCGTTACTAGAAATAGTTGCGAGAAGGTTTGTATAGCCTCGCCGTGCCGTGCTGGTTCAGCCTATTTCACCTTCTCCTTCAAATGGCTATAATTAAAAAAAAAAATTTCTTACCTTTTGCTTCAAAAAATTTCAGTTGCTATTTTTTTTAGTGAGAATTAACTCTTAAATAGCAGTGTGCTAAAAAAGCTTTATTTTTAAATGAAATATCTTAAACATGAAACAACAACAACATGTTTAATAACGAGTGTTTCCCCCTCGTGCCCTGATTAAGGTTTCCATCCGTCTGCGCATGCTGCGAATGATGTTGTTAATGATTTCTTGAGGCAACCTCTGCCATTCTTCAACTAATGGGTTTCGCAGCTGTTCAATCGGATTCATATCCGGGGACCGTGCTGGCCACTCCATCACCGTTGAAACCAACATTGTTTAAGTAGGCTAAGCGAGCCCAAGCATTATTCTGCATTAAAATGAAGTCGTTACCAATAAATGGGGCAAATGGCACAACATGTTCCTCTAAAATCTCCCTGATATATCGATCAGCAATCAGATTTCCGCCGTCGACTACCACTAACTCCGAGCGAGCTCCTAAACATATCCCTCCCCAGACCATAATTTTGTGTTCCGCTAATTCTGCCGGTGTGTGTATTTACAAATGTTTTTGAAAGCCACTTAATTTCAAATACGTGATCTTTCTACTTAAGTGGTATAAAATACTAAGTAAGTAAGAGGTTGGTGAATACGTTTAGAAAAAAATAAAACAACGTACAAAATTGTAATCGAAATCTAGTAACATGTAACACAACTGCTAATTAAAATATTTCTCACCAAAATTGTACGCAATTAAAATAACAGTTGTTACTCTCTGTTAACGTTGAATAACAGTTATTACGTAATTGAATTAATTGTATATTTGTTACAAAGAATATAAATTAACGTTTAAGTTCTAGAGAATGCAATAGTGGCGTTCAAAATTCAAGATGTGGTTGGAACCAACCGTAACCGGACCCACTGGACGAAAAGCTCAGAACCTCAATGTTGTTTGCTCCACTGATGGATTCTAGTAGACAAAGGGTAAAATTCGCGTAAACTACAAGTAATAACTATAGGCCCTGGTCGCGGGTAACGCTATAATGGGGTACCTATGAGATTTATTTTTATAAAAATGATCGGCTTTCCTCCTGGTAGGTATACTTCGAAACCCGGTTTTAACCCAAATACTCATACTTTTTTAGTTTCCGAATAATATAGGTAAACCAAAGGCTATTCCTGCATTGTCTTCTACACTGACGGCACAGAAAATAAGTATCTGTGTTTACAGGTCGGCAGAATGAGTTTGATTCCCCTGGTGTTGCACACGTCCATTGGCCACGGTACTTTCCATCAGGTGGACCGTGTGTTTGTTTACCACCTCAGCGGTATAAAAAATATATTTATGGGAATCTGCTGGATTTGTTGTCATTTAAGATTACTGCTCTGCTCCCTTCAATAGTAACCTGATAATATTGGCCTATAACCTTCCTCGAATGGACTATTCATCATATTTTTTTTTTAATTTTAATTAGCGCTCAACAAGTAAACAAAGAAACGTTTAGACATCAATAGTAATTATGAAAATTGAAATAAATTTATGCACAGTGTAATTAACCTAAGGTTCATAAGTATTCATAAGATTTTTCTATTTGCCGTGAAAATCAAAAGAAAACATGCTTCAGCAGCAATCCCGCGTAATCCCCAGCAAATTGGAGCGCCAACACAGTTTAAATTGTGTCTTGTATATTTTCAAACTATTTCTAGGGATCAGTGATAACGTTGAAGGGTTCTGTGAAGTGAAAATTGCTAACTGCTGATAACCCCCCATTCGCTAATCTTATTCGTTCCACGAGGAATTATTTTAGTCATTCATTTCATTATTTATTTTGTTCAATGGTCCACGGGCAAAACATACTCAAAATGATCTCAATGCCTTCGCTTGTCCATGGGGCACCGATACTAAGAAAATATCTTTAGTAATATTCGATAGATGGCTCTAGTAGACTCATTTAAAGAAATAAAAGGTTAAAACCATGTTAAAACGCTTATTTGCTGACTTAGAATCGCGTAAATTATTTCAGAACTGAAACACATGATAATGTAAGCATGTAAGCATATAAAAATCGTTGGTAATGTAATAAATAAAGATATCGTGACAATCGTGCTATTTATTTATTTATCTTTTTTTGTAACATTTACAATTACTGCATAGTCTGGCAGAATCAATACAGATTAGAATATTTATAGTTTTATTCAGTCATACTCAATGATGTGTTAAGTGTATGTTTTATTTTTGATAAGTTCATTTTAACACTAATACATTGTGAAAAGTATGCCATAACAATGTCGCCATCTAGTTATAAATCCTCAACTAAAAAGTTGCCTGCCTGCCTCTCGAAGTTACGAGTGTAACCATTTTTTGTTCCTGATTGTGCATCTGTATAAGAATAATATTATATTATCTGTGGTTTGGCACACACCTTAAGTTCGGACAATAATATAATTTAAATCAATAAAGCAGTTTGATTTGCTCTTAACACGAGATAATTGAAATTTTAAGACCTTGTATCCAAGAAATTTTTGACGCTGGCTATACAAGCTACAATTTAATTAAGAATCTACTAGTTAATAAATTTAAAAGTCTTATTAAAAGTATTCAGATGACAAAAAAGAGCACTGTTTGCACTTGTATTGTCTCTTACTGTATTTTGACCAAAAAAAGTCCGCTGAGTTTCTTGCTGGAGCATTCTCAGGTAGGGTCGCGTCCTGTACCGGGTAGTTCATTCGCTAAACAAGTCCATTTTATTTTGTAAGTGCTGTTTTATAAGTTTGTACAGATTACATGATTATTAACTATGACTTTGAGCAAAGTTGAGAAGAGAGGCGCGGAAATTCACTAAAGATTAATTATGCTCAATTCAAGGTTTAGTACGTTTCCTGATGATATTGAGCAGTCTCAAATGGTATCTTCCTAGTTTTTTTGGTTGTAATAACCATTAATATCTATGTGTACCTATATACATACATACGCTCACGCCTTTGTCCTTCCAGGGTGCGTAGAGACTGCAACCCGCCATCTTCTTAGCCCAGAGAACAGGATTATACATTTCACGGGCTTCCTTTAATGTCACTATAAAGCTTAGGTCCCACCACCCGTTTTTATGAGGCAGCGCCGCGCCAGGAGTAGGCCAACGCGCCCTGGGAACCGTCGCGCCTGTGGCGGCCTGTCGCGGTAACTTCAAAGGCGCAGCGCGTCGAGTGCAAATGTAAGCACGAGTCCATTCGCGCCACGCACCGATCGGTTCCCACGGCGTGTCGCGGCGCGGTCTGGCGCGGCCTGGTGCGGCCTGTGCTTACCACAGGCCGTGGGACCCCGGCTTTAGACTGATGATTGACTTCGAATGGTACGCAGATCCTAGATAAATGAGTCACTGCATTTAGACATCTATTTATATACACATAGCGTGCCTTTTTATAATGTCATTTGCATGACAGCTATTAAAAAAGTTGCGCATCCTTGATGATTGCTATCAGGGTACCAATTTTTTGTTCCCTACAGTCACTCTAGCACTCAAAATCTCTAACATCATTAGGGTACATAGAAGCCCCCTTTTTTTTTTTTTTTTTTTTTTTTACGTGCGGGAAATCCCCACGGATACCCGCCCCTCCGGAGCCGGAGGGGAAGGTTATGTCGGACTCGAACCGACTAAACCGCACGCCGTCTGTGGGTCGTGGTGCTAGGCCGAAGGTGAGGTTGCCTTGCGGCATATCCCTCGCACCCCGGCTGACCCAGGGCCATCCCTTTCGGTCTGGCCCTCCTCGGGAGGTGGGGACCACGCCGTCCCCGACTCAACCCCGGTGTGGGGAGGCGCGCATCGTGCTACGATGCGCGCCGCCGCCGTGGCCTGCTTCTGCTAGGGTGACGGGTGGCTCCACCCGTCACCCTCAGGCCCGCGCTCATGGGGGGCGGAGGTCTGTAAGCGCCCTCCGACGCCCGAGCCGCCTTCGGGCGCGAGCAGCGATGTCAGCGAGTCTTTCTCGCTCACCGCGCCGCGCCCGCTCTGCTGTCTCCTTCGCGAGCATGACCTGCTCGCAGAAAGAGGCGCTGGCCGCCCACGCATCCGCGCAGCGGACCATCGCCGCGAGCAGGGTGGAGAGCGTGAGCACTCTCACCCCCAGGGCCTGCACGAGCTCCCGCCTCGGCGTCTCAAACGCCGGACACTCGGTGAGCGTGTGCAGCCCCGAGTCCACGCTCGCGTCGCAGTGATGGCACTCGGGCGTTGGCTCAATACCCATCAGATGCAGATACCGCCCGAAGTAACCGTGCCCGGTTATCATCTGCGTCTGACGGTACGAGAGGCTCCCGTGTGGCCTCTCTAGCCACTCCCCCATGATGGGCCTTACCGCCGCAATGACGGCGTGCCCTGCGCGTGGTTGCCCAAGTCGTCGCTCCCACTCGGCCACCATGACCTGGTGGAGCCGGGATTTCTCGGCCCGAATGTCCTCGGGCTCGGGATCGAATCCCCGCTCCCGCGCCTCCTTTCGGAACTGGTATAGTGCCGAAAGGGCCCTCGCTTCCAGGATCCACGGTGGCGATCCGGCCAGGAGACTCGCCGCTTCGAAGGATATCGTGCGGTATCCCCTGATGGCCCTGGAGGCCATCGTCCTCTGCGCCGTACGGAGCAGAGGCAGGAATCTGGCCCCCAGTGTGTCCGCCCACACGGGGCACCCATATAGGGCCATGGACCGCACGACACCCGCGTAGAGTCTCCTGCAGGAGGCCCCTGGGCCCTTCAAGTTGGGCAGCAGCCGACTCAGGGCATTCGCCGTGGTGACCAACTTGGGGCGCAGGCTTCGGAGATGTTGTCCGAAGTCCCATCGACCGTCAAGCACGAGCCCCAGGTATTTCAGCTGGGGCTTGATGTCGATGGGAGTGCCTCCCACTGTAAGACTGGCTCCCGGGCCTGGCCTGCGCCGAGGACCATGAAAGAACATGGCCTCGGACTTGTGCAGAGCCACCTCGAGACCCAGCCGCCGGATCCGCTCGACGACTTGGCCAACCGCGGTCGTGGCCCTCAGGGTTGCCTCGCGGTGCGTAGCCCCGCTCACCGTCACCAGCGTGTCGTCCGCATAACACGTGACGGTGGCACCGTACGCGAAGTCACCGCGAAATAGAAGCCCCCTTATAAGGGTGATTTCAGACAGAATATTCGTCCTCGTCCATAATCATAACTAATGTAGTATCTAATCCTTCCGGTGAGCTTGTTGCGGGTTAACCGTTTCACACTCTGTGTAACAAATGATGCTGCCTCACCCGCCCTTGGTGAAGTTCAAGGTCAAAAGGACCATTTGTTAACCCTTCCCCCACCGTACAATATTCTGCCATTGTTGGTTATATATTTTATAAGCTGATGCCCGCGGCATCGCCCGCGTGGATGTTCGTTATCACGATTTCTTGTCGTATCTCCAGTCTTACTAAATCAATTACGATCGAATAAATAACCAATTTTAAGTCTGGCCTTACTAATAAAAAAGGCACTCCGAGAGTAGTGATGTAAAATTTTGGTCAATATGTTTTTTTTCAATGATATTTGGTTTTTTTTCTACACCTTATTTCAAAAACCAGATCAATAAAAAATATATTTGTGTTCAGAATTGTTAGTTTTTTTTTACTATCTCCAATATACAGACACGACTAATTTACAATTTTTTACTAGTGTACATCTTCGATGTGGTGGCGGGTTGCCAAAACGTAGCTGTATCGCTGCATCGACGGGAAACTTTGAGAAATGAGGACTCCGGATCACTATCAAAGCGAAGGTCGCGACCTTCACGTTGTACTAATAGGGTAGCTCGTGGTCCAGTCTTGGGGAGGGTTGTGTGCGGAAATGTTTATAAGGTTAAATATACTGCTATAGCCGTGGGATTTTGCATGTTTGTTTCTTACTTAATCACAGCAGTACGGCTTAAACGATCTGTATTAAAGTCAAGGAAGTTATTTTTTGGCATACATAGCGCTATCTAGATCTAAAGTAAAAAATACTATGAATACATTATATACAACATAGTCATGAGATACAAACTATTTTCAGACGGATTTTCTACCGTCACACCACAAAGGTAGGTGCTCAAAGGTGAAAAATATGTAGCTTTAATAGTAGATTATGGTACAAGTGTGTAAAGTTGGTGATTACCGCACAGGCGAGAGTCTAAAGAGAGCCGAAGACGGTAATCAACAATACACATGTGTATCATACGACGTTTTTGCAATTGACTTGTGAATAATATACTTAATACTAAAATAGATATTCAGATAGTAAACATTCCATAACGTTAAGGACTTCACATCATAATATCGGACATTGTACAGTATATGTGTATATATCGAGCGGTGTGCTACATAAATAGTTTTCTTCATAACTAGTACTTGTAGACATTTTAATGAATAAATAACTTTATTTACAACAGTAAAAACGAATTGCGAATCTTTTTGGTACTGGTAGATTTTTTTATGCGCGCGCATGCGGCCATAGAATAAAATATTAAGGGGTTTTTTGGTTAATCGCGTATTCAAAATAGTAAATAAAAAAAAAGTTATACTTATTTGCGTGAAAGTTTTATTTATTACACACGTACAAAATGAAATTTTCTATTTAAATACGAAGTAATAGGTATATTAATTTATTTGTCCTTTTGAACACGATCTTTTTAGACTCCATTTTTTAAGAATAATGTAACACAACATATAAAATTAAAAAAAAAAACTATTATCCCACTCGTGAGATAATAACAATAAAAACACATTTTGATAATAGCTATCATAATGTGCCTAATTGTGATGAGATTAGGGCCACATTATGAGCAAGTGAATTGTAAAAATATTTACCTACATTAAAAAAATATCGTTTCCATTACCTTTTTTAACTTTCTATTTGCTCCTCGTTGCTCATCACTGTAATAAAACGAACAAGTTCTAATGAGGTCTTCTTGTGTAATATTATTTTCTTTTTGATAGCGTGTTCACCTTCTTTCTTGCACAAAAAGACAATTGACTCCTGACTATTTCTTTAAAGGAGTGAGCACAATAGTTCGTCTCATGTTGGTGTAGCATCACGGCATACGCCACTATCAATCACGCTCTAAGAAAACACGGAGCATGAACACTATCTTGTAGGAATTGGGAAATATAGGATATGGTATTTTTACCTTATTAAAAAATGTGCTAGAAAAAGGTACTACACCTACCTACAGGGAGTATTTTCGAGGCGGATCAGTAAGGTCAGGTACCTCAATCGTTATGGTTACAGCTAAACGTTCTCAATCAAAAATCACCCTGTAAATGAATAGGACTAAAATAACTATCATAAAACAATTACATCTAGTACGAGTACTTCGAGTTTAGGCCCAACGAAATGTTAGTTTCGTCATTGGAGTGTAATTGCACGTACATGGTTTCCAGTTCAGTATCACTTTATCTCCTACCCAACCCCCTAACCAAGGCTCCACCCATCGGGATTCTCGGGTACCAAGCTAACCTCACCTACTCCACGGCGGCGGCGCGCATTGTAGGATGATGCGTGCCTCCCCACACCGGGGTTGAGTCGGGGACCGCGTGGTCCCCCCCTCCCGAGGAGGGCCAGACCGAGATGGATGGCCCTGGGTCAGCCGGGGTGCGAGGGATATGTCGCATGACAACCTCACCTTCGGCCTAGCACTACGACCCAGAGACGGCGTGCGGTTTAGTCAGTTCGATTCCGACATAACCTCCCCCTCCGGTTTGGCCGGGATTTCCCGCACGTAAAAAAACACCTCACCTACTAAAACGACGCTCTGGCACAAGCATTCTTGTCTGGGTTAGGCAATAGATTTTTTGCCAAAAAAATAAATTTTCCAAATATTTTAAAGGAGAAGTAGAAGAGCAGACTCCAAGTGCGACTGCGGATGCCAATAGGCTTAGCACGCGTGAAGAAGGGGACATTCTATTTCAAATATCGCATCCATTTTTTCACACATCTCGCTCACACATAATGGTTCTTTCACAGAGGCCTTGGAGATCGTAATTATGTTTGAAAAAAAAAACCCCTTTCTATCGTAGGTACGTCGATTTAGCGCAATTAGATCTCGATTACAGCCAGTGGCTGTTGCTCAATGGGGAACAAAAACTATAAGAGTAAATTGTTAGTACGCTACTACATTGATTGGACCTAGACTTACAGGCAGAGGTAAAGCTTCCAATTTATTTGCTTAAAGGCAACAGTTCGATCACGCTCAGGGTAGGCCATTATTGCGGCGATAATACTCGTCAAGGAGGAATGGTTAGTGAGGCGTCACGGTAGCCTATTCTACTGACAGATGGCTACTTTATAGTATATATATACTTTACAGTCAATTCTGAATGCAATCACTGGTGGGACTGTTCCGAGGACACGTCGCTTCATACATTGTCAGAATGCCCTGCGTGGATAGAGTGAACGGTAACCTGCTCCAGATTACGAGCAAGTTTTATTTGCGATTAGTATAAAAAAAATGCAACGCGTTACCACATTCTAACGTTTCTTAACGTGTGTACACGTTATTTTAACATACATCAGGATATTTCACAATCCTTAGATTAACGCCTTGATCCGCGCCTCGCTGTAATAGAATTAAGCTCATATCATTTACTTGAAAATGTTTGCCCATTCACCCATTATTTGTCTTTGTCGAGAAGTCTCTTCGCGTAAAGACTTGTGCGTATTACGTATGATTAACGTGACCATTTATTTATGGACTCAGAACGGGACAGTATTGATTTCGACTGCTACATGCTATGCATGCATGCTACATTTAGACGGTGCGATAATCGTTTTCGGTAATCGCTAACAATAATCGCCCTGCGATTATCGTATAATAAATGTTTACACACAGGCAAACGCTCAATTCTCGAATACGATTATATCATACGAGATTTGCAAGAGTTAAATCAACTCATGCCATAAAAAAATCTTTATAAACGGTCACTATCAATATTCAATTGCGAGGCAATCCTCGCCAAGCGTGGACAGTGGCAATTGTTTCTGCGAATGTTCGACGAAGCAACTTTTTTCTCTATTTTCGAGAATCGTGTTTTCGAGGCGAAAAACTCGCCCTGTCCAAATTACGCTTTAGGGTAAATATTTGAATGAATGAATATGTATATTTGCAATGGTATTGGTATTTATATGTACTTGTATAATAATGTGCGTATTTATAGCAAAAACATATACACATAATCTTTATTCGTTTACTGGAAGTGGAACCCATCGAATTAGTTCACTGCGACCCACAGACTGCGTGCGATTTAGTCGGTTCGAGTCCGACATAACTTCCTCCTCATAGTATCCGTGGGGATTTCCAGCACGTAAAACAAACCCATTGAATTGAGATTGTTCTGTATAAATTATGGAAGAATTAAAAATAAATTCCTGTATTATTTTTCATTATCTTACTTGTAATCTTACTTGTAATGTTTTATCTTAATTATAATTCGGCTTTTTTGCTTGACTTGAAAGCCCTGTTGCCTAAGATACAGGCCCTGAGCCTAGTTTTGGAAACAGGGTTCATTATTTCTTGTACCTTTTAATTAGTATAATATTTTAAAATGTATTCATACTTGTGTCAAAACTATGTTTGTTGTATAGTGATATAAATTTGTAAATTTATTTTGGGATATAAATAAATTTTACAAATAATTTCCTTTACTTTGCTGGTGCGATTATTGTGCTAGGCAGACATAAAATAATATTATATCTACATAAACTCATATTTTTTATTTTCTTTTCTTTTTATCTTTTTTTTAGAAAATAGAACAATTTTGCTTTCTTAAACTCTTTTTAGGAGCAATGGGTTGAAGAACTGATAAAAGGAACAGTCCCGTCCAAATCGCAAAGTGTGGTCACGTTACGTATGATATAGAGTGTAAGATTATCCATAAATGTGTGTGCGATATTGTGTGTAATATAAATGTCAGTCTTTGTGTGATTATGAGTGTGTGAATGTGTGTTCTGAATTTAATGAGGTACATTTAAAATAATTAAGGGTTTTGTTGTTATGTTTTGCATTATGTACTGATGATAGCATCATAGTTGAAATTCCCGAAGAGGGCCAGACCGAGAGGTATGGCCCTGGGTCAGCCGGGGTGCGCGGGAAATATCAAAGAAAACCTCACCTTCGGCCTAGCACAAAGACCCTAGGACGGCGTGCGGCTCCGGAGGAAGGGGGATTTCCCGCATGTAAAAAAAAAAAAAAAGTTGCAATTCAAGACCTGGGATAATATGGCTTTAGGTTTGAATCTTACTTACTTTCGATAGTTCATATACCGCGTTTAAAAACATCGTAATCTACTAAACTATTAATTTAGTCAGGGAGGAGAGAGATTTTATGGTATAAATCTCCCCCTAAAGTGGGAGTTATTCTTAGTAATGAAATGGACATAGAATCACGTAAATAGACGTTCCATCATACACGTTTCCCTGAAAAGTGACACACAATCGACTGTATATGATCCAAACTCACGATAGCCGACATCCACGTGGGCGGAGTCGCAAAAATTGGC
This sequence comes from Eilema caniola, assembly GCA_949126895.1. NCBI lineage: Eukaryota > Metazoa > Arthropoda > Insecta > Lepidoptera > Erebidae > Eilema > Eilema caniola. Next base: position 3,047,592 of record OX421460.1, on the reverse strand, counting down.
AAATTACAATATATGAGAGGACACCAAGTCCTCGGCGGTACTATGATACAAGCTTTAAGAGCACTTCAAGAAACTGTCATAGACAGTGAACAAACAGTTATGAAACTTCGTAAAAAACAACGTAATCAGAAGTTCTTCGCTGCGAACATCCGTTTGATCATTGGGTATTTATTTACGAAATTAATCACAGAATAGAATAACAGGAATCTCGCAACATTGGAGCAAGATAACAATTTTGAGCAACAGCGCCTCCGTGGAATTGAAGCGGTTTAAAATATCTCCGTCCTTTGAACCAGGGTGACCTTAATGTCTATAAGTTTTAGGTCCTCGACATTCATGTTTCCAAGTGCTTCCTTACTGAAAGACTAGTATTTCAGATAAAACGGGTAAGTAAATTAAAACAGCTGATATCCTTTACTGTTTTTGCAAAAGTTTGTAGATATACGTTTGGTTGTTTAATATTCAATCACGCTCAAATTGCTGATAGATCTGGCGTAAATTTAGTACAGGAATCTGTTTGTCATGTCTTGTCATGTGTGGAATAACAAAAAGGCTACTTTATATCCCTAGAATTAGATCCCATGGGTTTGAGGAACGGGATTAGTAGGTACATCGTACGAGTGTAGTCGCGGGTATCTAGCATTATATAATATTATCCCGATGTTTACACTGCTACCGATGGTCACCCTACTCGTAATTGAATTAAATCAGATTCATTTAATTCCGAATGTTTGCTTCTTAGACACAGTGTTTTGACTCTTCATTTTGATGAATTGCGAATGAAAGGGTTGGGGAAAATAGCTTGTGGCTCCGAAACGGGAAATGTGATAAATTTCTTTTTATGCTCCACTTTAATCTGCGATCAGTTCTGTTTTTTGTATCGACTATGAGCAGATGTGTATGATTAGCAGGTACGTGGTAAAAGGGATCCTTCGATCTCGTCTTCCTTCAGTCACCAATACAGCTCCTGCCCCTCTAGACAACTGGCAATTCGCTAGCCGACGTTTGATGGAATAGAATGACGAATGTATGGGATTTGACGTAATGGATAAGCGTTAACGACTGTCATATACGTCAAATCCCATATATTTGTCATTCTATTCCACCAAACGCCGGCTAGCGAATTGCCACTTGTCTAGAGGGGCTGTGGTTCCTTTTCAGACGCTTGGCGTAGTTTATATTCGTAAGTTCTACAGCGGTTTGGATGCATAGCTATTCGCAGTTTGTGGGAGGCTGATAATATCTTTATTTCTTCGCTGACTGTATTTATTTTCAGCTCTTCGTGCATCATTCCTCAGGAACCATGCAGCATTTGCGAAATTTCTCAGAATGCCATTCTGAACTCTCTGCATAATTGCAACATTATATTTGCATGCGGAACCCTAGGGCTGAATGCCATATATCCAGACAGGCTTCAGTATGTCATTATATACGAGGAGTTTGTTGTATATATTCAGTACCTACTGAGTTTCTTCCGAGCAACCGATGGAGGATTTGAGATTTTGAGTTATACGCTTAAAAATTGCCCAAAAATGTGTAAGAGAGCGCGAAAAATCGGAAAAACATTGAGAAAATGGAAAAGGAAGGATATTGTGGAAGAAAATGATCAAAATATGGATAAGAAAAGTAAACAACCTAATCTAAAAGCTCTTGTTTTAAATTTTATAAATCTAGTTTATTATGACAACCAAAGTAGGTATGTTATTTACAAAATTAGGTATTACATTTGTCGCCAATTTCACTCGCTTAATTGTGAAACAGTGAAATATGTTTGTACATATTTATTTCAAACTAGAAGCAACTATATGAAATTCAAGCTATTTGAAGCTAGCTTAAAGCTATTTAGCCTGTACCTATTGATGCAATTTTTGCTGTAAATTCAGTTAACATTTACCTCGCATAAACGCTTTAATAACACTTATCAAAGAGAAGTTAAAAAGCGATCTGACAGTACTCTGAAACTTAATTAATTTGTTTCATGGCGTCATCCCGTAATTGTCCATGGCCCTCCATAGACTATTCCTGGGCGGTTATAAAGGAGTAATGTCATTATCACCATGACAAGCGGTCCCTCTTCCATTAATTATTTATTTTAATAAGATTTTAATCGGTTTTCAAATGATAATGTGGGTAGTAGATTGCAGTTGAGAGTAAATTCAGGATTGATAGAAAATAAAAAAAACGAGTAATCTAGATTGACATGTTAATCAACATTGATAATACACTGTATAATATTTACTAGGATATCAGTTAAAACGAATTAACATGGTAAATATATTTTTTCAACACTACTCGTGTCAAAATAAGTGTGATAGCTCCAACAAACATTTGTACAAAAGTCTCTCAGCCTTTGTTCAAGTATTTGTCTATGTCTGGCATCCGAATGAATTGAAGAAAGCCATTAGCATACTATAGGGGGAAACGTTAGCAATAATAGTGGATTGCACCACCAGTAGTGCTTTTCCCGTCGTCGCCTGGCTTTTATTACAGTTAGATGGCCATAATCAACCATTAAGGAATATTTATCGTCATAAACAGAATCTCACAATGGCGTCACATTTGAATTTTTAATATTAATTCTTAGCGTCGCCGCGTTTTCATGAATTATGGATGGAATAATAGAATTATATTTGTTTCGCATTATTTTTACAATTGTGGATGGATATTATTTGGTATTAGATTAATATACTTAAATAGAGTACCTACTTGACCATCAAGTCATGGCATCATTCCTTCCATTCCATCATCAGGGCTTGGAAGGGCCCCACACACTTGTCAGTATACTCTTGTGGCATAGATTAATGTTTTCATCTTCTCCATTCTGGCATTAATCCCAGTTAAACCTGAAGCTTTCAACTCGGAGTCTGGGTTCGGCTCCACAGTCCATCGACATTTAATATTACAGATATTTCATTTTCTAAGATGCCGGTTGAAAATCAGATTTTTACTTACCGGTTGAAAGCGGAACAAAATTACCGCTGGAATGCGAAAGGACAGTACTCTGTATGTTCTTCATAATTTTCATTAAGCGAGTGAAATTGGCGACAAATGGTTATGTATAAAACCTGTGATACCTAATTTTGTAAATAACATACCTACTTTGGTTGCCATAATAAACTAGATTTATAAAAATTAAAACAAGAGCTTTTAGATTAGATTGTTTACTTTTCTTATTCATATTTTAATCATTTTCTTCAACAATATCCATCCATTTTCTTATTGTTTTTCCAATTTCTCGCGCTTTTTTTTTTCTCAGTGAGATCAAATCAGAAACTTTTTTTTATATTAATGTTTTTTTTTATGTTATGTTTACAGACATTCACGAATACGGTGTTCCCCTGGGTGGCAACGATCTTCATTAAGAACAGCACAGATAATTCACAGTTCCACTACTACTGCGACGGAGCACTGCTGTCAGAGAAAGTCATTCTAACTGGTAAGGAAATCCCGGGGTAAAAGCAACTGAAACGTCGGGGCCAGTGTTAATTATAGTCCATAGACAAATTACATATCAGAGGATGCTATTTCATTTTGTCAGCTTAAAGTTAAGCTTAGGTTTGTGTGCAATTGCAATCCTTGACCCTGGCCATCATCTTGTAAAAAGGGATTCAAATAGTTTCAGGTGTAACGGTTTAATTAAAATGTAGAATATAACATTTCGATGAACTATTATAACACAGAATAAATCACAATAGAATCCGTTCAATGTAGTTTCAATAGTTTTGTAACAGTAGAACCAGTGCTATTGTTACCAATCACAAGAAAATTATAGAAGCAAACGTAAATAAACATAAATCATAAAATACAAGTAAATAAATCTAAAGAATAATTTATGATCCTTTTGCGTGATAATCAGTTTCGCTCATAACAAAATTATTATCTACAATTTGCTTTGCTCTGGATTTCAGTGGCGGAACCCTTTTTCTCTGATGTTAACTCCGCTTCCACCCTAATGATTGAACTGGGACCGACGCAGAACTAATTGTCGCCGTCTCTGTAAGAGTCAACTGTCATTATCATTATTAAAGACATTCCATTATTAATTAAAGGATGGCATTGACGAACTCTAAATGTATATCTTGCTTTTATAAACTTAATTTTAATTCTTGAAAACTAATTTTAATATGCGCATAAATATCACGATTTATTTTGTACATTTTTGTATCTTATACGGTTTTACGATGTTTTGGGTGCTTTTTAGTAACTAGCCTTGGTCAGGTGGAAACTAAAGAGTGAAGAGATACTTACTAGGATACTTACTACTTACTAAGGTGTGTTCCCTTCTTCCTGCAATCTCGGGTCCTTTGTTCGGCTGTGAAAAAACATGTGATGAGGTCGTCAAATTGAGGGCCACCCTGTCTCTATAATAGTGGCCCTCAACCTGAGATTTCAACTCTACTATCCGATAAGGTGAAGCCATCAGACATTCCATTAAATTAAAAAAAAACATTTACATTTTGTGGCTTCAAAGCTTCTTCATCGATGAACAAAGCTGACAATATTCATTCACTACACAATTTTGCAAAGCGATCTTTGGAATATAAACAAGTTCGGTGCGAAATAATGAAGCCGTATAGCAAAACAATGTCCTGCCATTGTTTTTCGCACAACAAAAACAAAACAAGAAAGGTGTAGCTTAAACAATCGGCACTCACTTTGCGCGGGAATTCTTTCGTGACCTCTCTCGTGGTCTAGAATTAAAGCGGTATCAAAACGATTTTTGTTGGGATTCAGTTTCAGAACGTTTGTGAATGAAAATGGTTTGTGATAAAATAGATTTCTATATTTGAAAAGTTGTTTTGAAATAGATTTTGTTTTCGACAACCTTTTGAAGGTTTAACATTTGACTACGACATCATAGATCATGGGTCCATATCTGCTCAGTGCACATATTTCAATTTATGAATATTAATATTTATTATATGTATATATATATATATATATATATATATATATATATATATATATATATATATATATATATATATATATATATTCACCTTAGTGTATCTAGTATGTATACCGACTTATGCGTTGAAACACAGAATCAAAGCAAATTCCACTTACGAATACTATTTAATTCCGTAGCGACATCTATTCTCCACTAAATTAAAACTTTAACAAAAGAATCCGCAGTACGTCTGATGTTGCATCCTTTTTTTTATTTACTTTTTGCCGCCTCTGGAGTAAAGGCTAATTTCATTATGCCGTCCTGCTTCTCTCTAGCCAGCATTTGGGTAATGATATTTCGACAATTGTTGAATACAGTGGATGAGAATTGGTCTTTATTTCTGCAATATCTGGAGGTATAAGTTTTTAGGCAGATGAATTTTGTAGGCAATCTCATCAGTAGAGATACTGGAAAGATGTGTGAGGGTATACCAACCTCACCAGGACAGGTGATATCCGCGCGGAGGTTTCTCTCTTATAGGGGTGGTTCATTAGGCCATCATTGGTGGAACATTAACAATAAATATTCACATCGGTTAGTAAAAGTAGGGAGTAGGAAAGAGTAGAATATGGGCCACCCCTTCTCTTCCCATGTGGTGTCGTACAAGGCGACTAAGGGATAGGGCTGAAATTGTACAGCCCAGACTCAGCCTCAGAAGCATGGCTCGAGTCAATAATAGTGCCCGGAATACTGCAATAGGGTCACCCCCTATTACGTAGGACCGAATACAGATTGGTGAAATGTGGGTGTTAATTCAGCTCTGCCTAATCCTCCGGGGATAAAGGTGGGATTATATGTATGTAGGATACTTCGGATATATGATTTATTAGGGGAACCAGCTAAGGCGAATTCACGACATTACCATGACAGTTTTGTAAGATGGTTAAATTTCTGAGTAATCAAATACAAGTTCAGAGGGTGAATAGCTCCATCCCTCACCCACTCGTCGGACACCGTGGTTGAGTTAAAAATTGAAAACGCTTTTCTTATAGGACTCGCCTATTTGATTACACCTCGCCTGATGATAAGCTGAAGGCAAAGTCTCAGAAAAGAGTCATACCAGTTCAACAGTACTTCACTGTTTGTGTATTTGTTTCTAGGTGGTAGATGCGTGTACCATTCCAACGGCCTCGTAGCTCCAGAGAATATATTGGTGTTCCTTGGAAAGTCAAACTTGCAGTCAATGGGTGGAAATGAAAAATTGCACAGGGTAAGATTTCCTTTGTGTGAATGAGTTACTTACTTAAGAGATTTTTTATAAGCTATCTGTGTTTAGTGTAGATTTAAGACACCATTTTATTTCGCATTTGGATTATTTTTCACTTCATTCACTCATATTAATTGTCTATGTTAACAATGGAATCATAAAAACAAAACATAAAAGACTGCATAAAATAAAATTAAAAAGAAAACAGGCGAGTTGAACAATTATTTCATGTATCATATAATTTTCAACCGATGAAAAAACATAATGCGCAGGAGGTTCTCAAGTCGACGTGTATATTTTTTTTAAGAACACTCATAACTTTGTACAGGTTAGTCCGATGTGGATAATTCTTTTTTTATTGGAAAGAGTATACCCCGAAATTGGTCCCATATAAATTTGAAAATAAAAATCCAACCCTAAGGGTAGGAAAATGGGAGATGATTGATTATTTACTCAGATATCAAGGTATTACCACGCATTATAACTTTTTACAGAATAGTCTGATTTTCATAATTCTTTTTTTATTGGAAAGAGTATACCCCAAAGTCGGTCCCTTATCCGGCAGTTCAATTTGTGTTAAAAATTAATATTATGCAATTAATATTCATTTGCATTTTCATTCTATTTCAGGGAATTAAGAGTAAATAATACTACAGTAGTAGGTACTATTATCTTTTCTGTGGTAATACTTATACCATGGTCGAGTTAATTCCCGTTAACATTACTGTTTAATGTCGATGTTGAATAGCAAAGTACTCAAATTGATTTTCTTTTTATAAGACTTAGTTGGCAGACCAGCACCCGGCCCACCTGATGGAAAGTGGTTGCCGTGGCCTATGGACGTATGCAACACCAGGGGCATTATACTCGTACTGCCGACCCTGAAGAAACCTTTCTAATGCCCTTCTTGAATAACCCCATATTGTAGTCCTGTTGACTGATTGTTCTAAAATTTAGTACACACCTTTAGTTCGGAACACAATTTACTTAAATCATTTTGAGTAATTTGCTAGTCACAATCGATCTGCTGTTGACTGTGCCTACCATGGAGCGCGAAAGTTCAATGGTTGGTATTTGTTTCTAGGTCAAATCCGTGGTCCTTCACCACAACTTTACGATGGATTACATGAGTTGGGCAGTGCATGACCTGGCGTTACTTATCTTGGACGTGGCTGCGGTGTTCGACGACAGGGTGCAGAGCGCCTGCTTGCATAATAACTTGGTTGAGACAGTCGAAGTGGAGGAGGCCGCGGTGAGTGTTTTACTTTACCAGACTGGCGGTGATATGGGCGGTTTCACGACAGGGTGCAGAGCGCCTGCTTGCATAATAACTTGGTTGAGACAACCGGAGTAGAGGAGGCCGCGGTGAGTGTTTTACTTCACTAGTGCCTGGTGGAGGGGTCGCGCAGCTTTACTTTCGATCTGCCCTTCTAAACAATAGGCAATTCGTTGGCCGGCCTATTATCATTATCAACTTCAACGTCTTCAAAATGGCCCCTGTAGCAAATAGCCACAATTTTGTTAATTTCAAGGAAAATGTATTTTAAATTATTAATAGCGAAACGCCAATGTCAAGTGTACCAGAGCCACGTTAACCACGCCAGTAAATTTGTTTCCGTGTGTCCGCCCCCCACGGGATTCAGGTGGTCGACCAGGACGGATTTTAGGAGACAGAATGATCAATTTATTGGATTGTAATACGTTGATGACTTATTTCATTCTACAATACGTCGGCCAACGACTTGTCACTTGTCTAAGAGGGCTGATTAACTTACATACAGATCAGGATTTACCTGGTTACCCATTCAACTTTCTTTTGTCCATCCACTCGACGTGTCCATATACGCATCCTTTTCTCTATTTTGAATCACACCACTAAACATGCATCAAATGCCAACATTAAAACTTCTTAAATATTCGTTGGGTTGGTCCAGTGCTGGATTGGACTGATTCTCCGGGTTATTAGACTGGAATAATCTGAACGAGGCACTAAGCTCTCTATAGAATGACGGTGCATTTTTATACATTTTTGTAGGTTTTATTTTCCAATAAAATATCGTTATATTTGAATTTCTTACATTCATAGTATGTAATACTCGAAACGAAGTAGTGAAGTAGAAAGTTCCTTTTCCTCTATTTGACTTTGCTGTGCCCGACCGGGCACGCGATGTTAATATTTGAATAACTAAGTTCACATATGAGAATGCAATACATTCTTGAATAATGAACATTGACTACAGTTGATGCGCAGTTCTTTATGTTAATTGTACCATTACATCATTACGTGAATAAAACTACTGATTTCAAGGCGCATTTGACGGCTTTAAAAGATATATGACTAGCTATTGCGCGCGGCTTCGCCCGCGTGTATGTTGGTTATCGCTATAATTTCCGTTACCGTTATAAATTGTAGCCTATGTGTTATTTTGATGTCCTATGGGCTTCCCGAGAAATTGTGTGTATGGATCAGTAACTTCCTAGCAGATAGAAGCATTAAGGTCGTAGTTGACGGTGAATGCTCTGAATCTATGTCTGTGCATGCTGGTGTCCACCAAGGCTGTGTGTTGTCACCTACGCTTATCCTCCTGCATGTCAAATCAGCGGCATTCATTGTTATGCTGATCATAGTACGGGTAATGCCACTTACTCCGGCCGCACCAATATCTCTCGGGAAAACGTCGTCGAGAGCCGAAACAATCTTGTATCCGAAATTGAGACTTCCTTAAAAGGAGTATCTGAATGGGGTCGACTGAACCTAGTCGATGTAACCCTACCAAGACACAAGTTTGTGCGTTTACGGCAAAAAAGCTAGAATTTGTCGTTTTGAGAGCACTCCCCTGACTGCCATAGCTTGTCTAGGAATACTCGACATCTCGAGCGAAGTCAGAAGTCAGAAGTCAGCCATTTAGAGGGTAAGGCCAAATTAGCCTCAAAGAAGCTCGGTGTGCTCAACAGATAGAGACAGTATTTCACACCGGCCCATCGCCTTCAGCTCTATAAGGCACAGGTTCGCTCTCACATGGAATACTGTTCTCATCTATGGGCAGGAGCACCTCAGTACCAGCTTGCCCCTCTGGACCGTATCTAACGACGAGCGACTCGAATTGTCGACTGCCGTATTTCGGATTGGCTTGACCCCTTGGCACTGCGTAGAGATGTAGCTTCGCTCTGCATTTTATATTGCATGTACAACGGGGAGTGCTCTGAGGAATTGTTCGGATTATTCCCTGCCGCATCTTTCCGCCATCGCCCTACGCGACAACATTTTCATCCTCATCACTTGGATGGTTGGCAGTCCTCAACTGTGCGTTACTCCAGAAACTTCCTGCCTCGCACAGCTAAACTGTGGAATGAACTGTCGCCTGCGGTATTTCCGGACCGATACGACCTTCAAACCTTCAAGAAGAGGGGGTACTGCCACCTTAAATGCCGGCAACGCAAATTTTTTTGATCACGCTTGTAAAACGTGTAATTTGATAACCTTTAATATTAAAAAATAATAACGTTGGTAGATCTTGCAAGAGATCATACGATGTCTTAAAGGTTTTTTAAGTTTATCGTTCTAATCGAATTGAACTCACGTGGTGTATCATCTTTTTCCAGACGACTTCTTGGGGGCCTAGTGGACAACTGCTACCGATATTCTTTGAGAAGCAGAAAAGTGATATCTGTTTAGATAAGACCGAAGATATCTTTTGCGCTACTTATGGAGCCAGTAAGTACATTCTGTCTTTTAATTCAAATTGGTCAACATTAAGGATGGGACTTATTTTGTAATTCTGTGTCACAGGGGGGGGGGGGGGGGGGGTAACCACTTTTGTAAAATTATTCATTGTTCTCATTGGTTCGTAAGAATCTTAATAGATAGCTCCCCAAGTCACTTTCGTGTCGTTTCAAGATGTACGTTTAGGCTAGGCTTTCCAGTTCGTGTTCAGTTGGATCAACTGATATCAGCCGAGGTGAGATGTGCCAGATGCTACCTCAACCTCGGCAAGACGGACAACCTGCTGGGCTCCGGCTCCTGTAAAAAAAATAGATTAGTTGTTCAGAGTATTTCTCTTTGTAAAGCCCACTCACTAACAGTCCACCTGCAGTTTCTGATTTCTCCTGAGCCAAAAGGATTATTCCACTTTGTTCACCTGGGTGATATCTCCTAGGTGAACAAAGTGGAATTTATTAGTCTACTTTGATCACCTCAAAAATAAATCACCTGAGTGATATCACCCAGGTGAACAAAGTGGAATAATCCAAGTGCGTAGGTTATTGCGATCAACTGACAGATTTACATCTTCCGGCCGGATTCCGGTAAACAGATAATGAGTGGACGTCTTAAGGGATTGGTCGCGTGTTAAAGTTCCATCCTTAGTTCTGAGTTTTAAGATTTACAGGACAAGATACAAATAATTCATTCTTAGAAATCAATTTATTCGTTTCCAGATGTACCGCTATGTCCAAACTACGGCGGCATCTATGTCGCCAAGCGCATGTCCCGATGGTGTGTCCAGGGTTTATTCTACGGCGACCCATCCTACAGGGGGCTGTGCTACAACAAGAATGTACTGTTCACATCGTTACGTAACTACTATGACTGGATCGACGACTACATTGTAATTAACGCTAATATACTGTAATTTTGTTAAGATAATGTTGTTTTATTTTTCCTATAGTGATCACCCATCCTCATCATGCTGTAGGTATTATGTACAATAAGCGTCAAGAGTAGTTGGTCACATTTTGATGCTGACTATACAGGGTGAAAGATTTTGATCTTACCTGGAGGGAAAGTATTGTAAATACTGGGGATGGCGAATTTCACTGGAAAGAAACATTTCTTGAATGTTTTTATAAAGCTGCATTCAAATACTTTCGGAAATTCACTTGCCACCTGGTATTCAAACCGACTAAAAAATATTTGATCTTTAAGAAAACACTATCGATAGATGCCATAGGATGGTAGGCAATGTTTCGATTTTTTGTCGGTTGATTACCGTGTATGGCATGTGAGTTTTAAAAATCATTGAATGTAGATTTGTTTCTCTTTAAAAATAAATAGTCCCCGAACCACGTATAAATTAGTCAATTATAACGGTTAAGGAAGTTGAATTATGAATTTTTGTGTTTGTCAGCTGCGATTTTATAGGGTGGCTTGCGGACCAAAAGGATTTTTTCTTTTAAGTGTAGTTGGATAAATCCGAAACTATGAAGAATAACGAAATGTACTCAAAGGTACATTCTGAAGAATGTACCCAAAGGAAACGTTACTTGTTGTAGTTAGTTGTAAATGATGAGTCATAAAACTACTTGGCACTTCCACTGACTGGGAATTATACGTCAGGTCATTAAAACAGGCCATAATCGGTTCAACGGATTTGGATCTAAACAATAACAATAGCCCATAAATTATAACAAAGCTGGAATACTGGCCGCATTAGTGACAGTGCGTTATCGCCGAGCTGAGGTAGCTCAATACATATATACACTAACGACTTATTCCCGACAAGGTATGTAGATATCACTGGCCGCTCTCTACTTCTGCTTTCCACAATGATATACACGTTACGGTCCTCCTCTCATTCTCTTATTAGCGATTTACTACTAGCATACAAAGTTTGTACTTTTTGAGCACGAGATCTGCTTATATATAAATTGGATTTTCCGGATGCGACTGCTATTTGACCCTCCAACTCAGAGCAAGGCCAGCGAAAGTCTTTTGTTTTGTGTAGCAGTTGTACTGACTAACAGGTGAGTTTGGTTGAGCCCTGTATTTTAGCTATATCTATATTTGACTTCTAGAGTTGTTTATTTACATTCTTAATATATATACGCGCCTGTAAATCCCTGAAGGGATGGGTGTCATAATACCTACATTTTTAAGTCCCACGGTCTAGCGGGCGTGGACTGTCCGGATGGAGATACTACAACACACTAGAAGAGATTATGAGTAAAATCGTATTAAAACAAGGCTGATAAACATTTTGTTTAATTTGTAGTCATGACGTCACGGGGATTTCAAGATACTACTGTACTAGTCGATCGCCACGACGATGATTGGATGCGCCTCGCGATGTTACTTGACAGTATCCGGTAATTGCTTACTTAGATGCGTCACAAAGAAAATACAAAAACAATAAGCGTACAAGTGCGAGTCGGACTCGCCCATGGAGGGTTCCGTAGCAGCAATAAAAGTTCTTGTAGTTCGTTGTTACTTTGATCGATGATTTAATAATAATGTAAGGTTTACGATTAATGACGCATTAAGAAAAAATACTTACTGAATCTGGTTCAAACCAATTTTCGGTGGCAGTTTACATGTTTTTTTTTACGTGCGGGAAATCGCCACCGATACCCCCCCCCCTCCCCCCTTCGCGGCAGAAGGGGGAGGTTATGTCGGACTCGAACCGACTAAACCGCACGCCGTCTGGTGGGTCGATGTGCTAGGCCGAAGGTGAGGTTGTCTGGTGACATATCCCTCCCACCTCGTATATAATATATTTTTTTTAGTTTCATCATTCTCTTATTTTAGAAATTACAGGGACACACATTTTAGTGTCTCTCGCGCAAACTATTCAGTTTACAGTTCACCCGTATGAGTTGGATGAAAACAATTTTTTTTTAGTTTCAGTTCTAAGTATAGGGAATACCCCAAAATGTATTGTTTTTTTTTGCTATATTTGTGTGAAAATCTTAATGCGGTTCACAAGATACATTTATTTACCAAGTTTCAATAGCATAGTTCTTATAGTTTTGAAAAAAGTGGCTGTTACGTACGGACGGACAGACAGACAGACCAGACGAATCCATAAGGGTTACGTTTTTTACCATTTGGCTACGGAAAACTAAAAACATCTAAATGAATATACTAAACATATAATAAATTAGTGTTGTGCAAATAACCTGACACTAAAAAAAATTACTGTGTTATTATTGAAAGTATTAACTAATAAATATATTCATTTTATTGATAAAAAGAAGTGAAGGGTACTTACAACCACTATCGTCGAACACCGTATAGGGATATTGATGGATATATCTAAATATATTAATGTGTTTAGTACCAAATTAAGTGACACTGTGAGCAAATACAGGCATGTTTTACTTTGCCTAGGTATTTGCCATGCCCGCATTGCGGTTCTACGAATCCACAATTTTGATTAGTATGTTTTAAACACTATATCGATAGTCTTTGCCAACGTTTTTGTTTTTATAAATATGTACAAACTTTGATTTAACTTTGAGTTGAATTTTGTTGTTGCTGCTTTCTATCTCGAAGAGATAAATTAATTAAATTAAATTAAATAATCATTTATTTCAGACCATAATTTAGTCCATAGTGTTAGTGGATATATTAGTAAAAAATGTGCTTACAATTATTTTAGTATTGTTAGTATCAGTTACATTAACATTTATATATTGCCGTTTACTACATTTACCCGGTGTCTTTGGATAGGGCAGTCAAACCTGTAAGCAATGACTTTCAGAATGCTGTTGTTCGTACTACGCAAGCGCTGCTGCAGGGAAGCAACTTTTTTGCGGATTATTGCCTTAAACCCGTCTGTTTGCATTTCAGCAAACATTCCGGAGGCACTACAGCGCCGCGGTAGCCCCAACAACATTCTGAAAGCATTATTGTACTGGACACGCATGGTGTTATAAGATCGCTGCGTGTAACTCACCCACAGGCCACTCGAGTAAAAAGATTGACAATAAGCCTTAAAAAGCGTTATCTTGACTGGTACTGTGCATCGAGTGAACCTGCGAGCCAGCATATTGCTTCTCATGATAAAGACGATAGTATATATTAAAAATGTATGTAAATACATCCAGGGTAGAGAATTGTTACTATACATACCAATAATTTACGCATTAATTTTCAACACAGAATATGTCTAAAAGAAATGTCTTTAAGTAGCCTGTCACGGTGAGAATCAAGTTGAACATCTGTAGATCATTGCGGAACACAATCGATACTGGCTTCATCCTAGCGTTAATCCCAGTCGCAGCCGAACCTTTTACCTCAGAGTCTGGAGTTTGTTTTACCAGTCTAACTGCGGATTGAGTTGAACTTGGACCTCCACAACCCAAAGACGAGTTCTTGGACGGGCCTAGCTGCAACGCTTCGACTATTTAAGGGCTCCAAATACCCGTAATGACTGCCGTATGACAACCGGGACCGACGACTTATCCTGCTCTCCGAGTCAGATTCTAGTCTAGATTTTTTGAAATTATACTTGACTGGATACCATCGACCGGCGTGATTGTGTATATGAATATGAATACTCTACTAACTGAAATAATTCTGGAAGACCGATTGTTAAGATAGTTGGAGCACTCTGGACACATACAACTATTTGAGTACTCTAATAAGCAATATAAAATTGGAATTTTGGTATTTGGATTATTTTGCCTACTTTTGTTAGCAACATTTTAATGATGCTGACTGTACAACCAGACTCATGCAAAGACCCATATTCATGCACACAAATAATAGTCAAAATAATAATCGTTACACATGAAATTGCCGTTTTATTAAAGAAATTGGACGAATCCCAATTTGCAGTACAAACATTTTTGCATTTTTTTTAGGAATGACACATCCAAATTTTATGATTATTTTTGTGTACGAATGAGACAATATTGAGCTAACAGCAACTTTTATTACATTTTTGAAAAGAGACAGCTGTAAGAAAGTAATACGAAATTTATCATCAAAATGGACAGCATTTAGGAAGTACTGTTTTTGAAGATTGAATTTAATTTATCAAGCGGCCAATAAAAACAAAAATTAATACAGAGTAAAATCTTGAAATCACTTTTCAAACAAAGAATAAATAACGGAAATAGTTGTTATATTATAGGAATAATGAGCTTATGAATCTGTAAGAAAATTTCGGCAATTTCATATATGTAACGACCTAATATTTGCTCTAAGCGGAAATCGAACTCTTGTCTCCTGCTTAGCGGCTGCATTCACTACCGCCACGCCACGGAGGCTGTCGGAGTACAAACGATAAATGTTTCTCTCCATATTCACCTTTATATGTTCATTTTCAGTATAAAATTTTCAGAAGCATGTGTTAGCTACCTAGAATAATTAGTGAATGCAAATCGCCTTCAACATCTACGTCGTCTACTCCAAAAGGCAGCTTTTTTGTAAAGGTTGTTTCACAAAGGAGCTGCCCGTCCGCACGTAATGTAAATTCAAATGGGTTTATTCAAAGCATATTTACACATTTATTTCAAGGCTCATTGTCAAACGTTCGACACGTAAGGACTGTGGGCAGACTGTACGTAAATGCTTTGCTTTTTTAAGCGTAGCTGTCCGGTGGTTCATTATAATATAGTGGGATACGTGAACAGTCGATCTAACTGCAACAACTTCAACTGTTTCCTCAGCTGTTCTTTTGAGAAGAACGTGGTTGAAATAGCTCCCATGGCACCTATTCAAAACTTTTAGTTTCTTAGTAATATCTTATGATGGATGTATGTTCCACTTTTGAATCTCTCAGCTCTCTTTTATGTCTATTATGTCCGTCTCTTCAAGCTCCCATCTGATCAGCAAAGTATATGACGAATCGCTTTCAATTATACCCATTAACTTGAAAACCTCTTCTCTGTGAAGTTGGTTAAATAGGATGTAAAATATATAGAAACACAACACTTATTTTTCCTGCTACCGCAGTCGGCTACGTGATAATCATTACAGCCATTAATATGCAATGTGGTGAGCAGATCACATATTTGAAATATGGCGGATGGTCGTGTGTACTTAGAATACAAATGTGCTTAATAAACCATGCTTCAATTTATTCATAGCCGATATTGAGGATAAAGAGGCAAACGAGCAACTCCTTGCGATTATAGTGGCTAGTTAGTTTTTTACAAGCTAGAAACGATATGTTTGCTTCTAGTGAATTGAAAAATAGAGTATTGGAACTCTTTCAATGAATCTCATTCTTTCCTTTCTAATCCAAAATAACAATTATGTAAGGTTGGGGTACACTACTTAAATACGAAAAAGTTAATTCAGATATCACGATTTTTAACACAATGATTTTCATAATTCCCTATTATCAAAAAAAAAAAATCTAATGTACCTATACAGTAATTAAAATTGTCGGAATGCCAAATTTCATGATACCAAACCATAAAAAATATCATAAATACGAATTTCATGTA
Organism: Eilema caniola; assembly: GCA_949126895.1. Taxonomy (NCBI): domain Eukaryota; kingdom Metazoa; phylum Arthropoda; class Insecta; order Lepidoptera; family Erebidae; genus Eilema; species Eilema caniola. The sequence continues at coordinate 3,031,258 of OX421460.1, read as the reverse complement.
TCACAAATCCGAAGAAAATAATATGAACAAACAAGCGAACTATAAAATGACTGTTTTTGATCGTATATGTCTTGGCTAGGTATCTTATGAATCAGTAAGTGATGTTGTCGGACACCTATTTCTTTTTTTAATTATCACAAGTAACCAACTGCGACGAAATTTTACACGAAGCGTAATAAAACGAGACCAACAACTACAAAAAGTAGCCCGTTTGGATTCTTCAAGACACAATAACAACAATCGGCTACAAATTTAAAATAACAATCAGACCATCAGTGTATAAACAGTTTTCAGAGCAAACGGTTCAATATGTGGTTACGATTTCTTACATTTTGTATCCTAGTCTCACTTATTTTAATTGCAGTTTTAAGCACTATATACGGCCGACCAGTCATCAACATATTCTTCAAAAGGTGCTGCGATAACGATATCGAAAATGATCATGGGATTTTCGAGAATTTTAATGAAAACTTCTTGAGAGAGAGACTTGTTAGTGATGTCATTTTCTATGACGACGGTAGCACTTTAGATATCAAGGAAAATGGAACTTTATATAATACTAACCTGACTATAAGTGATAGTGAAGATTAAGTATAGTGAGTGATAATACATGCCGTGAAGAACTGATAAATATTTGTAACGAGAAAAAAAAAGCATGATGACGTTAAGGAATCGTTAAAGAAAGCCGAAACTAAAAGATATGTAATGTTTACTTGGAAGCTTAGAAGAGCAGCGAAACTCCAGTGACATTACCCTACGGCTAAATTTGTTAAAACTACGTTTACACATATTATTTATTTAGATTTGTTCATTGATACCAAAGTGACTAAACTAAAAGACAATGCAGCTATCGTTAAAATAACTACTGTAGTTCTAAATCGTTCAGGAAATCGGTAAATCTAAAATCTAAATCCATTTTTATGAAAATCTAGATTTTTTCTTTTCATTTTTATGAAAAGAAAAAATCTAGATTTTCATAAAAATGGTGGTTTTATTCATAAATTGATTAATAACAAAGGTTTAGCTATAGAATACTTTTTTTTACGTTAGCGATATTCAGTAAATAATGAAATACAAAATCAGTCTGGAATTTATTTAAAAAGCACTCAGATGATGATTCATGTCATGAAGAAAGGGATATTTTTAATCACTAACCATCGTCGTTACCTTTTCTGCGTAAATCTTTTGAAGTTAATCATTTGTACTAAGTGTAACAGTGCTCCTTTTTTGTATAAGTCATCTAGAATTGAGACTACAGAAACCTTCTATGGCCGGAACCGTCTTTTCCTTATTTTGCAGTCACTGGTCAGAATATTAATTTATCTCATTATATACGAGTATCTGTGTCACTCTTTTATTAAAGAACTTTTGTGTATGCTTGCTTATATTGATTGAACTGACCAATAAACACTTTATGTATAATGTTAACAATTGAAACGACTGATAAAACGTATTAAAATAATTATTTTCATAAAATAGTTTTTTTAAGGCTGAGTAAGAGTGACTTCATCTCCACTAGAGCTCTTGCAAGTTTGAGTGAAGACTCACAAACAACTTCTGTATGCATAACTACACAATGAACTTGTTATAATTAGACATTGTGACTTAAGTTGCATTCACTTTCTGATGATCTTCTACCTCAACCCCGTTATTCTTTGCAACATTATTTATGTATGTATAATACATAAATAATGTTACATAATATATAACATATATTATGTATGTATAACGAATAAAAAAATTAAGTGTTACAGCACGTATGCTTAAAATGAGAATATTAAAATAATACGTAGAATCCAAAATCATAAAACGTGCAAGAAGCGTTATTGGTATCAGATCGCAAGATTGTGCAATCAATACCAATATCAATACTGGACATAGGCCTCTTCCAATGTGCGCTATTTCGTACGATCCTCCGCCTTCCGCATCCAGTCCCTCCCAGCCACCTTTTTCAGGTCATCGGTCCATCTGGCCAGGGGCCGTCCTACCCTTCGTTTGCCTTCTCGCGGTCTCCACTCTAGGACTCGTCTGCTCCAACGGCCATGGGTCCTTCGAAGGACGTGGGTAGCCTATTGCCTCTTCAGCTTGCTTATTCTGCGTGCTATGTCAGTAACTTTGGTTCTTTGTCGGATGACCTCGTTCCGAATTCTATCGTTCAAAGAAACTCCAAGCATAGCTCGCTCCATAGCCCGTTGCGCGAGTTTTAGTTTATGGACCAGCTTTACCGACAGTGTCCACATTTCGGCACCGTAAGTCATAACAGGTAGGACGCACTGGTCAAAGACCAGTGCGTCCTACCTTTTATAGAGAAGACGACCCATAGAGAAGACTCGACGTAGTTTGCGAAATGCTGCCCAGCCCAGCCGGATTCTTCTGGCTAGTTCTCGCTCGAAGTTGTTTTTACCGAGCTGGATAACTCTCGAAGTTGTTTTTACCGAGCTGGATAACCAGACCCAAGTATACATATTTTTGAACAACTTCGAGCGTCACCCCTTCGATGGCAATCGGTCTTGGTGCAACGTGGTCTTGTTTTTATCTGGGCTGTGCAGCATCTCGCCCAGTTGTTCCAGCGACTCCGCAACAACAACGATGCCATCGGCGAACCGAAGGCATGAGATGTACTCACCGTTTATGTTGATACCCCGCTCAGTCCAATCCAGAGTCTTGAAGACGTCCTCCAAAGCATTGGTGAATAGTCGTACGCTGGAGGCTAATAGGTTTCATCTTCTGGTCTTGGAGCTGGACGGACTTTGTGGCAGTGTCATATAGGCACCTCAGCACCTCGATGTATTGCCAATCGACACGACACCGCTGCAAGGCATCCAGAACTGCCCAGGTTTCGATGGAGTCGAGGGCTTTTTCGTAGTCCACAAACGCCATACACAGCGTCTGATTGTATTCTTGAGTTTTTTCGACAATCTGCCGTACAGTATGGATGTGGTCCACGGTGCTATAGCCTTTTCAAAACCCGGCTTGCTCCGGTCGCTGGAACTCGTCGAGTTTACGACCTTCGACCTTCGAGAACAACTTGCAGACGTGGCTCAGGAGTGAGATGGGCCTGTAGTTCTTCAGCAAGGTCTTGCCGCCTTTTTTGAAGAACAATATCACCGCAATCCCGCTCCACGCCCTAGGTGTTAGACCCTGTTGGATGACAGAATTAAAAATACTTGCAAGCTCTTTCAGGATAGGAACCCCGCCTGCTTTCAGGAGCTCAGTAGTAATTGAGGACTTGTTGTTCTTCAGTTGCCTGAGAGCCGCTCTGGTCGACATCGGATATCTCCTCGGTTTAATGGCGCGTGAGCGGGGCTCTGTGGTCTTCATCACTGTGTCCCGTCGGTTTACTCATCGGTGATGCATACAGCTGTCCATAGAAATTTTTCAATCTCTTCAAGCGTCCAGAACTTTCAGGCAATCAACAGGTTTAACCTGTTGATAACAGAGACGTCTCTCAATATGTGCCTACTGTCCGTTATGATAAGGTATATCTCATTCCTTATCAAAGAGTCCCGGTGTTGCCAAGTCCACTTCCTGTGGGGTTTCTTCTTAAAGAAGCTATTCATTAAGAGGAGCCCCTGTGATTCGAGGAAGTTGACTAGCATTTGCCCTCTGGGATTTCTGCGCCCCACTCCACCTCCGTCCAGCCGTCGAACAACTTCTAGCCACGTTCTTGTACTCCCACTTTGGCATTGAAGTCCCCCATAACAACGTTTTTAGTGGCCTTAACGGTGTGATTTACTGCCTTCGCAAAATCTTCATATACGGCCTCGGTGGTTTGGTCGGCGTTACGCGAGGTGGGCGCATATACCTCTATCACCTTCAGCGAACGACTGTTCGTGATTTTTAGGATCAGGTACGCTACCCGGTTATACACACTGCCGACTTCAACAACGCTGCCAATGAGGCCCTTTTTAACCAGAAAACCGACACCTCCCTGGGAGAGTAGATCACCTTCTCTGAAGTAGAACAGGTCGCCTGACTCAAGGGTTACCGTGTCCTTCCCCTGTCTTCGGATCTCGTATAACCACAAAATGTGCCAGTTTATGCGAGCTAGTTATGCCTCGAGTTCTGCGAGGTTATAGTCCAGCATGAGTATACTGCAGTTATATGCTTCCAGTAGTAGCCGTATGTGGTAGCCTCCCGTAGCCCGGAGATTCCTAGCACACCCCGCCCCGTCGTTACCCGGACCGCTACCATGGCTGGGATTAGCGGGACCACCGGGAACTGGGGGCCTTCTGTTGTGGCGTCCTTTTATTTAGAGGGTTTTAGACTACTGTTGCCACGCTGGCCAGACGGGTTGGCAAAGGGTTTTATTTCAAGTTTTCCTTCTTTCACAGCGATCTCGTCTGTGTATCCCACCGATTTGTCGCCTCTTACGACACCCTCGGATGATGGGGTGGCAACACTTGTACTCTTTCTCCGTCACCAGTATCACCACACGAAACTGCAAGAAACCCGAATTTAATAGAGAATCGTTCTTTTCTGAAAGGAGGATCTGAAGAAATGCATGACGTGTGATTATCCATCCTGGCACCAGTTTAGCCATTAAACAGATTGATGGAGTAACGGGGGCTTCATCCCACAATGAAAATTCTTCTTCTTCATCTTAGAATTAATCCCAGTCGCATCTGACACTTTTACATCGGAGTTTGGGATCCGCTACACCAGTCTAAGGGCTCGTTTAGATGAGGTGACTTTAAACGTCAGAAAAAAGTTGCTTCGTCACAACTTCGTCAAACAATTGCCACTCGCTCGTCCACGCCTGACGAGAATTACCTCGCAATTGAATATTGACAACAATAACATAAGGCATAAAGTGATAATGTCACTTGCAAAACTCGTATGACTTAAACGTAGGTGAGAATTGAGCGTTTGCTGACATTTTGATACGATAAATCGTAGGGAGACAATTGCGTATGATTATTGCGTACAAAACTCGCCCCGTCTAAATGACGCCTAATGTACTAAAATACCAAAATGAGTGTTATAATATTAAACATTTTAAAACAGACCTGTCCCAAATGAAGCGATCAGATAAATTGTTCAAAGGAGCCTCTACTGTGGGCCAGAGGTACTAGCTATGTCCTATAGATTGAATTACTTGGCCAAGGGTATCGGCCAACTGGAATGCAAGTCTTAAAACACAAAACATTAATTTAGGACTAAAAATTTGGATTTAATTTAATTTTGTTCTACTCTGATACTATAATACAAAGATTATAAAATTGAAATCAAAACTCTTATGACAAACATTACGCACAGGCCAAAAAAAAGTTTCATTAAGATACAGGTCTTGTATGGACACCTATATCAGTAAATAACTTTTTAATCATAACGATACACCTATCAACCTCCATCTGGACTGAACCTCTACTTAAAAGGAAGAATCCGCCGATTCGGACGAAAAACAAAACACGCATGCGCAATCGATGCTAGCGCCTTGGCGAAAACATTTTACATTTAAATTTAACAAAGTTTGGTTTTGTTTGCAAAATAAATTAGTTTATGTATTATAGTATGAGAGTAGATAAAGTAGTGTATGACACTGTACATAACTTGGTCTTATAACACTCGTGTGATAATATAAAGCCGTAACACACTCGTGTTATAAGAACCCTTATTATGCAACAGTATCATAAACTACTATAATAGATTTGCAAAAATAATTTACACCAAGTAAACACGTATAAAATCAAGGTAACAGTTTAAGAAGGATTAAAATAAAATTGCCGCATCATTGAGCATTGAAGATTTACACAAAACGGATGAGTGCGCCTAAAAAATTTAAAAAGCAACTAGACAACTGTAACTATTAATACCATGCATTAACATTTAACTAGGCACTACGCTTTAGTGAATTCTTGAGTCTTTTGCGACATATCTCTATTGCTCACTTTTGTGACTGTGCCAGTCCAAGACGTGGATCTTATACGGTTTGGGGATGGGGAACTAAACAGAGCCACAATTCATCGGTTACCCTCAGTTCATTTTAATTTTAACTCTGAAGGTCTTATTATTATACACACAAATTCGTTTTATTGGAAACACCCTGCCAGTTAGTTGCATGACTGCCAAGTGCACTATATATACGCCGCATGACAGTTGACTGACGAGTGTGAAGAACGACAAGCTAAGGAACCTGGTCAACAATACTGAAAGAAATGTGTAACAGCAGAAATTGTTCTAACAATCATTGACTCCTATGTTAAGTAGTTTTGTTAGAGTGTATAACTGTTTGGTAGGAGTAAGGTAGTGATAGTGGTATGTTTTAATTGCTTTATTTTGAAGTCTATGTAGTGAGTCAATAAGTCAATCAGATAATCAGTTGTTAGTCAGTGCTCTGTATGGTATACAATATGCCGTCTTTTTTAATGCCCTCAAGATTGCAATTAATTTAGTTTTAACATGCTCAATGTGCTGGTTCCAGGTCAATTTATCATCCAACAGTCATTGTTTATTCCATAATCATTTTTTTTGGTCAGTTACGCAATTCCTGATCAAGAATCTTGTAAGAGAAATTATCCACGAGTTAGGACACGACGGTATTTCCGTACAATTGGAAGTCCGACTGGGTTAGTACCTCCTCCCTACTGAATACTGCGGACTTAATAACCTTGTGTTGTGTTCCCGGCGGTGAGTAGGGTAGCCAGAGCTCACTGGAGAGTTTTTGTTCTGTCAGTAGGAAGACCAAAGGCTATTCCTGCTTTGTCTTCTACACTGACGGCCCAGAAACTCTCTGTCTTTACAGAGTCGGCAGCACGAGTGTGATTCCCCTGGTGTTGTACACGTCCATAGGCCACGATAACCACCTTCCATCAGGTGGACCGTGTGCTTGTCTGCCACCTCAGTGGTTTAAAAAAAACCAGATGTAGTCGTAGAAAAAATCAACTTTAACATTATAATTGTATAGATCTAGCAAGATTCTCCCGTCAGTATATTTTGGTAAGGTAAATAATGAGTAAAGCATGGCGCTTTTTATAGTATAGTGTATTTTTTTTTAAATTGGTGATGAACGTATTAGGTTTTGAAGACGGCGCACGAAATGGATCCGTTGCAGCGGTTTCAGAGAAATGCGGTGGCGGCAGTTTACACGGAAATAGTACCTGAGAGACATTTGTCTTTAACACTTTCTGGTAAATTGCACACAGGCGGCTATCACGGGTATCAGTTAATATAAACTGAGGCGGGATAGCTATGAAACACTTATACTTTTAATTTTTTTATATAAATTTTGCCAAAAAGTAATAAGTTAAATCAAAATTAGTTGGTTACATCGTTTCGTCTCTCCGTATGCAGTGCGATGTGACGGAGACCAGCGCTCCAAAAAACACTGGAAAAGATATTTCATAGATACGATTCAGAAGTCAATTAAGTCTGAATAAAATACTTTCTACTCTTACGTCCAATCTAAGAGTGTTTTCACACTGTGCGACATCTGATATCCGATATCGGAGGATGTCAAATTTATGACATTTGTCTTTCACATTGTCCGGCCGGATATTGGTTATCGGAGCCGATACCACGGTGTTGACCCGATATCGGATCACAGAGACTAAAACAGCGACTGCAAGCAATTTTCGACTTTAATATTTTTATTCTACTTAGGTGGCAGACATGACATTTTCTTAGTTACATGTCTTTTCGCGTCAATAGATGACGCTGATCACGAATATAATGTTAATAATGCACCAAAACAGTAAATAACTTACACAGCAGAAATCTATTGACATGAAGAATTTTTCAAATCGATTATGATAGGAAAAAGTGAACCACTCAGGCGGGACTCGAACCCGCGATCTTTCCCTCTTTCATTCAAGATGATTTTTTCTTGGCAATTTACTGTGTGCACAGGTAATGCCGGTTTATTGTGTGGCCCCCTAAGTACGCAGGCTTTAGACTACCGACGGCTGTAATGTTTAAATGAAATCAGTTTGTAATTACTTCCATTTTTTTTATATCGACGTCAAATCAAAATGGCTGCCTGAGCATAAAGCGTAAAATACATTTTTTAAAGACAAAATGAAAAATACAGCCTTTTGTTTGTGGTTTTTGACGTTCGTCAAAAGAAATATGATTACTTTTTATATTTATGTGAAATGTGATAAATGAGTGACCTCACAAAGTAACAAGCTTTGAAAAGCTAACGTCTACAGGATGGAGCCATTTTTTCTATCGTTAGTTTATATTTTTTAACCGACTTCTAAACAAGGAGGAGGTTCTCAATTCGGTTGTTTTTTTATGTTTGGACATGTATAGCTCCATCATGTTGTGTCGATGGTTTTGCAAAATAGTTTTTTTGTTCGAAAGAAGATGGTCCCATTAAATTTTCGTAAAGATCGGCTGACGGGTTTTGAAGACAGACCACAATAAATACCAGAAAATGAGTTGCGATTGCTGCAATTGCATATTATTGCAATGTCCATGTCATTACACATCATAACAGCTCGCCTGTATCATCTGAATGGGCTGTGTTTTTGATTGCACAGCTGTTCAGAATGTTCAGCTATATTACCGGTGTTAATGCATAAAAAAAAAAATCTTATGTACATATTCGTTTTGGGTTAACTTTGAGGTAGTCCTATATTAATTTTATTGGTATTGGACCTTGAATATCGAAGATTCACGAGGCAACTATAAAATCAAATGGAAAATGTAAAATGATCAAGGTATGTTCAGATTTATGACCATTCTGTAACACGGTAGGTAAATTGGTGTGGTCAAGGATATGCTGGAATTGTTAAGACTTGGAATACAACTATAGACAAAAGAACTCCTTAGACATGTACAGTATGAATGTCTGGTTTAAGTTGTAAGAGTATTCTGCCGATCCTATAAGGCAGACGTACCTATGGCTGCAGACAGGCTGGAAAGCTCTAGATTTTGACTAAATAGGCAGATAATAGAACTGCTTAACAACACACATTATAATTGGCTCGTTTGAGTTATGGAAGGAATATTATTGATTCATCAGGTTGTTTAAAAGACCAATACAGCAATTTCAACTAGTTTTCTAGCTGTCCTCTAGTTTTCAGTGCTTCCAAGTTTTCTATTGTAAGCTCGCATTTAAGTTGCTTAGTTTCAAAATTGCTTTTGATGCATACTACTTTGCGACAAATGTTTCATGTCCTTTAACATATGCATATTTCAGCAACAGATAGCGATCATAAAACCATAGGTGAATTGCGTCACTATTGGATTTAAACGGATTTGCCTGGCGGGCCCGAACATTCATTTAAGATAATTGAGTTTCCACATTTAATAAAATCTTGAAGTAAAATGTGATAGCGCACTACAAATGTAATTAAACACCTATAGTCAACGGTGGCAATCCATCATTACCATACCTTTAGTAGGGTGACAAAGCGTATTTTAAACTTAAATGTGGTATGTTTTCTAACTACGATACTAAACTGGTGGTAGAAATTTGTCACAAATTTCGGCCGGGTGGGCACCACCGTGCACGAACTCTTCATAGTACTCCAATCTCGGTTGAATTTCGTTCAGGGGTCAGCAAATGCATAGCCGGGCAGGGGGACTGTGGTCGCAGCACTAGTGGGACCGGTGGGTGTCACGCGGAGCTCCGACGACACTCCTCTTGATGAGGCTATAAAGTTGAGTGACACCATTGTTAACATGGAACGTGTATGTACTGATGACCCTCTTTCCTGAGACTCTGCCTTCAGCTTACCATCCAGAGTGGTGAAGTCAAATTGACGTGTCTTATATGCATATTAAAAAAAAACGAATTTCAATATTTTTCTAGCAACGACGCGACTAGTGAGTCTAAAAAGGCCACATTGAGCGATTCTGTTAGCAACGAATAACTTCATGAATATCCACTAGATCTCAATCGATTCCTATAAAATTCTCACTTATGTGCAAAATCACAACAATTAATATTTAAGATTACAATTTCGTGTAAATGGAAAAGAAAAATCCTAATTCGATTCCAATAAAGTGTCCTTTATAGACCTGCTTATTTTTATAACCCATTCGCAATTTCGAAGAATTGCAATTAGACCAGATTATCAGACTTTTAGGACTCCAACTACCCGTAACAACGTTTGTATCGAATCCATGAGCGACGGCTTAACGCGCTCTCTGTGGCTTGCAGCTGTCTCAATATTTTAAGAATGTTCTGGTAACCCATCATAAGACTTATCCGGCTAAAATTCTTAACCTTGCAATACGTTTACTGGACAGATTCGATTCGAACCTAAATTTCTAATTGCTTGCATAAAGTGAAAGTCATTCAAATATCATCTCAAACTCATAAAACGAAACAACAAAACAGTCATATCAAATAAACAATATAAAGTAAGTCCCACGCGCCCCATCCCCTCACTGTTTTTATTTTTAAACCGTCTAAGACCGTTAATGGGCTATAGATCTGGTGCCCGCGCGGTTATACGAGTTTTTACGATTTATGAGCCTATAATTTACTTTTGCTGTAAATAAAGGCTAGTTTTCCAGTTTAACCCTTCGATACTCGAGTTTAAAATTGTAATATATGTAATGGCGCGTGGTCTATGAGACCGATACGGTATATGGGCTCCTCCAAACACCCTCAGGGCATTGTTGATGGATGCGGTTCTGGAGCAGGCTATTGTCTTAGATTGGATTGGGAGGTACGTAACGTAAAAATTAGCGTAAACGACAAAATGAACCAATCTACAAGAAAATGAGAAGTAAATCTAAGTTGTATTCTGCGTATGTATATGTTGTTGTCTGCGTAATGTGTTTAACTAATGTGATCTGTACGTGGCTAACCACGTATAGATCCTATTACTTTAACACATTACGCATAACAGAATTTAGCCATTTCTGAAGGCAACTGTACATGTAGCTACCAACAAGCACAAAACACCGGTGTAGTTTATTAAAAGGAAACTAAATATTGTCGGTCTAATAGACCAATGCGCGGGTATGTGCAGGTTGAGGGGCGGTTACACCATCTTCATGCTGCGTTTGGTATTATCGAGATTATATTTATTACTAGATCTTATCCACGACATTACTTGCGTTTTATTTTTATATTATGCCTAAATTCCAATATTACATAATATTATTACAGCAACTGAGGTGGTTTCACAGCTTCAACGCAACGCAAGAGGCGCGGGTTCGATCCCCGCTCAATGCGAATATTTGTATGCATGTATATTATGGGTATTTGCATTGGTCTGGTCGTGCCTCAGAGATGGCAGTCGTTATTGGTATTTGGAGCCCTCAAAAATCCAACAACTGGTCTAACTGCAATGCTTCGATATCGCCTTTGGGTTGTAAACGTCAGATGGCAGTCGCTTAACAAAAAATATCGAAGGTTAGCTGAATCCGCAGTTAGACTAGTAAAGCGGACCCTAGACTCCCAAGTTGAAAGGCTTTGTATGCGACTGGGATTAACGCTAGGATGAAGAAGGAACAATTGAGGTGGCTTGAACATGTAGAGAACCAAAAAAGATTAACGAAACAGATTTATGAGGTTTAAGAGAACCTTTTAAACTCTCGCTTTCTATGATATACAACAATGACAACGGGAATTAACGCGATCATGGTATAGGTAGGTTTGCTTACAGAATAGGGACGCTGCGAGTGTGGTATGTGAAAATGTAACGGTAGTTGAAGAACCTATTACCTCGCGGACTCGAAGACGGCGGGCGTGCACCGCCTGTGACCACGGCCGGTGAAACCTGGTCGAAACGTCAGCCAAATCAAAGGTATGTATGTACCTATACCATGATCGCATTAATTCCCGTTATCATTGTTGTATATGAACCATTAACGCCCGCCGCTCATCACAACACTCGCATTAGCTGTCACGACCCGCGTGCGAGTGGCAGCGACAATAACGCACCGTCGCGGGCACGTACATGAGCGTGCACGCACGTGACTGCTAGTACGGTACGGTAATTTCAAATAGCAGTGGCGCGAGTGTATTTTAAAACTCTTTATCGTTGTCGGATTTTGAACTTAAATCAATCGTGTCCATCTTGCTTTGTTCTCGTCTACGTACTTGAGATACTGATATAAGTAAAACTCGTAAAAGCAATAGCGGTCATACACGTGTCCACTAATGTCAATATGACATTGGCGCAGAGCCGTGAACGAGTGCGAGTATGAGCATGTGCGGCGGGCGTTAGGGTTGACCTAGACGGACGTATGTTAATCAAATCGAGGACAATATAAAGGAAGGCCAGCTCAACCATCGTGAAAAGGAAAAAAATTATCATGAAAGTAGAAAACGCGAAGAGCTTATCGTAAGTGGAAAGACATTGTCTCTGCCCACCCCAATAAAAAAGGCGTGATTTTTGACACGAGCGAGAGTCTCTGTCTCGACAAAACGTTTGGCTGTTGTCCGTATGCCTGTTTGTCAGCTCTGGTCTAGAGGACGGATCACTTTACCGATTTTCACAAAACTTGGCATACATTGTTCTTTGATCTGAAACGCAACTTTTGTCGTGAGTTTTTTTGGTAGGAGGGAAAATGAAGGAGAAGTGGGGGGAAGTTTGCTGTCAAGTTATTTATGTACGGATCGTTATTATTTTTGGTGAAACATTCAGGGCTGTCAAAAATAAGAAGATATTTTTTTAATTATTATTATTATTTCAATTTGGGGACGCCGGACGGCCGGACGGATGATCCATCCGCGGCTTCTGCGGGCCATTTCATCCATTTCCCCGACCCTCCCCTAAGGGAGAGTTTGGTTCTCCAGCTCTCACGGCGCCCCTTCAAACCTCTTTGTTTCCTTGCAGAAGCTCGCGATCCGTTCCACCTTCAGATCTCGTAGCTCCTCTGTGTCCAGTGTGTCCGTTCCCAGGAGATTCCATCTAATCAGGGAGTACATGGGGCACTCTGCCAGTAGGTGGAGGCTAGTCTCCTCGCTCTCCATGCACTCCGGGCAGATGGGGTCGGTCTTCACACCTATAACTGTTAAGTGTCTGTTAAGTCTGCTGTGTCCTGTTATTATCTCTATGACAAGCCTCATGTCCCCTCTTGAGAGTTTGGTGAGTTGGCTTGTCTTTTTCTTGTCGATGCCTTTTATGAAGATCTTTGACTGTCTCAATCCGGTCTTGGATCTCCATCTTCTGTTGGTTTCGGCTGTGATACTGCAGCTGATTACTCCCTTGGTGATCTTGTGCGATATTGGCAGCCCGGGTTCGGGCCCCACCAAGTTTTCTTCTGCTCCTTCTCTGGCTAGTTCATCCGCTTTCTCATTGCCCGTGATTCCCTTGTGTCCGGGTACCCATGCGATGGTCAAATCAGTTTTCTTAGCCAGTTTCTCTAAGGATTCCTTGCATTCTTTCACAATTGCTGATGTTGTCTCTACTTTGCTTAGAGCCTTAAGCGCAGCCTGGCTGTCGCTGTAGATTGTCACTCTTCCTGTGTTATTCAGGTGATTGACCATCTCGGCGCATCTTTTAATGGCGTATACCTCCGTTTGGAAGACGCTGGCGAATTTTCCTAGAGGTATAGCTCTATTTATCTCCGATCCATCTTCGCACTTTATGTGTACTCCGGATCCGGAGAGTCTCGTCGATTCTTTTCTGGAGCCGTCCGTGTAGCATACATTGCCACCATTGTCTGTCTTCCAGTCGTCTCTTGAGCCTATGTGTATTCTGTATTTTTTGTGAAGACTCTCTCCTTTCTTATCAAATCGTTGTTGCAGAGGATCATCGACATTTTTTCTTCGTAGTTCTTACTAATGCTGGCGTGGCATTTATCCATAAAGGTTCCGATCCACTGGCCAGTGCTTCTAAGTTTGAACCATTGTTCAATTGCTTTCTTCTTTATTTCTAGGTCCAAGGGGTTAAGTCCCAATATGATTTCAAGCGCGGCTGTGGGTGTTGTCCTCATCGCGCCTGTAGTCATTATGGTTGCTAGTCTTTGGACTTTTTCTAGTTCCAATTTGTTATCCTTTATTGTGGCTTTGTGCCACCATACTAAAGCACCATGTAAAATTCTGGGTAGGATTATTGTTTTGTAAATCCAGAGCACTATCGCTGGTTTCATTCCCCAGGTTCTCCCTATTGCACTTTTACACTGCATCATGGCCATTTTAGCTTTGGCGCATGTGTTACTTATATGGGTCTTGAAGGCGAGTTTGTTGTCCAGTGTTACACCTAGGTATCTGACCTCTTTCACTGTTTCCAGGATTTGGTTTTCTAGGTGCACTGGTGCAGTTCTGCCTATCTTTCTTTTCTTGGTGAATAGGACTATTTTGGTTTTGTCAGGGTTGAGGTTAAGACCTTTGCTCCTGCACCATTCCAGTGTCTCTTTCAGGCCTCTGTTCATGATATTGCACATGACGCTGAGGACTTTGCCTGTGATCAGGAGCACCCCGTCATCCGAGTACACCTGGGTGTATATATGCATCCTGTTTATTTTATTTACTAATTCGTCTATTAGTAGACACCACAGTAGGGGCGAGAGACATCCTCCCTGAGGGAATCCCCTTCTTGCTACCACCGTGTGAGTCGTTCCTGCTATTTCTGTTTTTATCAGTCGGTGTTTAAGCATGTTTTTCACCCATACTGATAGGTCCGGATCTATTCCTTCACGATCTAGGGCGTCTTCTATTGAGTCCGGGGTGGCTCTGTCAAAAGCTCCCTCTACATCGAAGAAGCATACCAGTGCGTATCCTCTTTCATCTATGGACCTCTGAACTCTTGTAACAAGATTGTGGAGGGCCGTTTCAGTGGATTTTCCCTCCATGTAGGCATGTTGGTTTTTGTGGAGGGGGATTCCATTTTTATCTATCTGTTCTCTTATTATTCTATCAATTATTTTCTCTAGTGTCTTAAGGAGGAAGGATGAGAGGCTTATGCATCTAAATGCCTTGGCCTCCTGGTATGTTGTTTTCCCCGGTTTCGGGATAAAGACTGACCTGACCTCCCTCCATTTGCTTGGGATATAGCCGGCCCTTATGCTACTGTTGTAGAGAGTCAGAATATCATTACCCATATACTTGCTTGCTACTTGTAGCATTTTCGGGAAGATTTCGTCCGGTCCAGTCGCCTTGTATGGCTGGAACGAGTGTATACTCCACCGTAAATGATCCTCTGTGATGATTGCCTTTGAATCCGGGCACTCGATGGGTGTTCGGTCCATTGGCGTTTCGTTCTCTTTGTATTCTTCGCATTCGGGGAAGTGTGTTTCCAACATTACCTTAAGGATATCCTTTGGGTTTGTTAGTAGCTCTTCTCCTTTCTTTATACTGCCCAATTTGCATGTATTCACTTTGGAGAATGTTTTCACTAGTAGCGCTGCTTCGGGTTGTTTTTCAACCCCTGCGCAGAACGCCTTCCAGCTTGTTCTGTTCTCCCTTCTACATTCATTCTTGTATATATTTCTCTGTGCTCTGTATGCACGCCAGCTCTCATCATCGTTTTTGTGTAAAGCGTTTCTGAGTGCTTTTCGTGTTTTTTTCCTTTGTTTTCCCAGTGCTTTCGTCCACCAGGGTTGTCCTTTGTCTGGTTTTATCTCCTTGAGAGGGCATGCCTTATGATATGCTTCTCTGAGAGCTTTATCCAGTCTGTTAGCTTCTTTTTCTATTTCTATCGTGTCTTTTAGTGAGGTTTCGTCGCCTGGGCTCCATTGCTTTATGTTTTGCTCGTATGTTGCCCAGTTTGTTTTCCTCGCGTTTCTTATTAGTATCTTTTCTGTTCTTGCTTCGATAGCGAAGGTGACGCGTCGGTGGTCTGACATCGAGTCGCTTTCGTCTATCTTCCAATCTTTGACGTACCGGCTTATCTCGTTCGTTGCGATGGTGATATCCAGTACTTCCCTTCTTGCTTTGGTGACAAACGTAGGTGTGTTGCCTACGTTTAGTAACTCCATTCCTGTGCTGCTGATGAAATCTAAAAGTAAGTCACCTTTTTTATTGCAGTCTGTGCTGCCCCATACCACGTGATGGGCGTTGGCGTCACAGCCTAGAATAATTGGAATATTCTTACCTTGATATTTTCTTATTGTGTCCTCCATTTCCTGGGATGGTGGCTCGAAGTCTCTCTCGCTGGGCAGATACGCGGAGACTATGAGCGCCCTTACTTTGTTGCCAGATTCTGCATGTAGTGTCACCGCAATACTGGCTAAATCTCTGTAACAATCTGCTTTTATTAGCTCTAATGTCCTTGCTCTGCTGCTGGCGTATATGCATGCCCTTGGTGTCGACTCACCATCTTCGTGATAGATGATGTCTCCTCCGAGGGAGCTCAACCCTGTCACCCGCCCGTTATAGACGTGTGGTTCTTGCAGCAGAGCGATGTCGATTTTCTTCTCCACCACGTATCTACATAGCTCATTCATAGCATCGTGGCAGTGATGGAGATTTACTTGGACTATTTTTATTTTGTTTGTGTGTTTATGTGGTGTGTTGCTGTTTGTGTTCATTTGTTAGTGTTTGTGTATGTGTGTGTATGTTAGTGTTTGTGTTCCCTCCCTATTGTTTTTTAGCTTCCGGCACCCCTTTCCAGCGCGGTTGCAGCGATGCAACGCTTGGTGGGGGTGTTAGGTCCTTCCGCTTTGTAGGGGGGGGGGGGGGTGTGTTGTGGTGTGGTGTTGTGGGTTGTTGGCCTGTTGGCGGGGACTGCGACATTCAGTGGGGACCCCCTGCGGTGTACCCGCCTGCGCTCCGGCTCTCCCGCCTTCGGGCCTTGACCCTGTTGTGTTTCGCGCCTGTTGTGTGCTGTTGGGAGTTGTGCTCGACCGGCTTGGTCCGCTTTCTACGGCGGGATAGTCGGTCGGCACCGCTCCCGGCGTTTTTGTGGTGTGGTGCTGTGGGCATATGTCCTGGCATATGCATCTCGTGGCCTCTGGCTCGGCAGATGTTTTGCCTTGCAGCCTGGCGTAGATTCTGGTTGCTTGATAGTGCAACCAGATAACCTCTTGGGTTGCGTCTTCCTGAGGGACTCCCATCACAAGTCGTACCCCCAAGGGGAGTACTTCCCTGCGTATGAGTGTCCACTCACGAAACCGCACCCCTTCCCTGTAGCGATTCTGGAATCTCAGGTATTTCAGCTCGTCCGTTTCTTCGGGGCTGCCTGGGATCCAGATCGTCGCACGATACTTAGCCAGTCTTCTGGGTTTTAGGGCCACTACGTTGAGAGCTCCGAAGTCGCAGCCGAGCAGCCAGTTCATCGCCTCCTCGGTTGTTGGCGTCACAAGGAAGTATCCTTCCGACACCAACCCCGAGGCATCAAATGCCAGGCTGCGGCCTTGATCCTCGGAGTCGTCGTCCGGGGCCTCGTCTATGGCCTTACTTATGTGGGCTATGAGCCTCTTCCTGATTTCGGCTGCGGCCACCTCGTCCACCGCAACCCCGTCCTCCCGCTGGATTATGACTGAGAATTCGCTTTGACCCGGTTTGGGTCTCTGCGTCTCCTCGTTCCTCGCGGTCCTGGGCCTTTTCGGTGGACGCTGCTGCGTCCGTTCGTCAGGGTCAGTACTTTGTCGTTTTACTTTTGGGGCCCTCGGGCCGGTTCCTCCTTGGGGCGTAGTCGTTGCCACTGCGGCTGACGATCCCTGGGGTTGGGTCCGGCTCAGTTCCCCTTGCCTTTTCCTACGGGCCTTTAACCTCTTCCATTTGGATTTGGTTATTGGCCCTTCGGTTATGGTGCTGAGGGTTGGGTTCTGAGCATTGGCCTCTGCAATGCTTAATTGCGTTAGGTCGTCCCCGAGAGTCTCTGAGAGAGACCTACCGGGACGAACCCGTCCGCTGGTGTTGGTACTGTGGGTAGAGGTAGATGGCGCTAAGGTGTCCCCCCCAGAATACGTGGGACAGCCTGAACCCGAGGGTTCAGGGGGGGATTCTCCGGTTTTCCCGGTACCCCCCTGGGGTATTTTATTTGTATCTTTTTCCATCGCGCATTATTTTTATTATAAGAATCCGGGGCTGCCGGAAGAGTTGGGTAGATTAGGGATTTGGGTTAGGACGGTGGGTAGGGACAGGGTGTTTGGAAGTTGGGTGGAAGTGGAAAGGAACCCTGAGTAGGGCTTGGAGGGATTCCCTTGAGAATCCCTCCACGCGGGCCTTGCAGGCCCGCCATCCTACGACCCCCCCGTGCAATGGGGTCATCATTGTTGCTCGTTTAGCACCACCCGGGGAGGACGTGTAGGGTAAGCCTAGAAAGGTGGTAATCCTACGGACGCGAGCAACTCCCCCCCCATATATTTTATTAATAGTAACAGGTTTAAAATGGCACAATGTGCTCGCGAAGTCTTCTATTCACAGAACTACTTATTTACTATGTATCTACTTTTGATATGGATTTTTGTAAAAATATAGAAATACACCGATGACTATCCCACTAATATGGATGAATGGTGGGGATGGTTGGATGTATGGATGGTTGTTTGTTACTTTTCCACGTAAAAACTAATGAATGGATTCTAATGAAACTTTAGAATAATATAGCTTATACATCAGAATAATTCACGCTATTAGGTACTCAAGGGAGCGGAGAAGCGATCATTAATGTCAACAAATCCTGCTGGCATATACAGAGAAGTGACAGTTTAGTTATTTCTGTTGCTAAGCCACGGCGCTAAACATCGCGCAAGCGTGCGGACTTAGCGGTTGGCGGTCGAGCAGGCCGACACAAATTATTAGAAGACAAAAAATTAAATAAGGGTTTAGGGGGAGTTTAAGGGATGAATGTTTGTAATAATTAGAGCTTGGGAACACTACACGTTAAGCGACATACACGCGGGCAACAGCTAGTTGTAAATAAATAAGAAGCAAGAAAATAAATACGATTTATATTATTGTAGTAGCATATTTATCGAGCGCCTGATCAAATTTATTAGCAAAATGTTCCTCAATAAAATATTATAGCCATAATCCGCACAAATGGGGCGGAACGATAAACTTTCAAGCTTTATTGCTTCATTTCCGATTGCGCTTGATACTGATACTTTTTTTTTTTAAATATACATAGGCGAAATAGGGACAGGGACCTTTGGGGCTAAGCCAACCACCCCTGCAACCTGGTACAGCTAAACGGCTTTTCGTACTAAATTAGGGAGGCTGGGTGTAGTGTCCGTAGATATAATAATAGTCACTTTTTGAAATTTAAATTTTATTATTCTTGAGTAAGTTAACATACCTGTAATAGTCCTCGCTAGACTGGTGATCGGTACCCATATATTATGTCCAATTGAAAAGTGCCATTTTGGCGCTGATGGTTGCGTCACGCACTAGTAAGTGTACTTGGAACTGATACTAATGATGGACAACAATTGTCTTGGTATCGATAATTTACAATAAACGATGAGTCTTGTATCAAATTAAGAATATGGCTATTTAGACATTTTAATGGTAAACGCATAAATAAAAACAACGAACAACATCCATTTGCAAATTAATTAGTTCTCAGTACACTCACAGTGGCGCTTCAAATCGACACAAAAGTAAGCTATCATTTTCTATGGAATAGCCAGTCCAGCTAGTTCTAGAGGTCAGTGGCTAACATTTTATAAGTAAGTCTCAGTATAATATCTTAGCACCAGTGATGTTGTCAATGTAGTAAATCAGCACAGACAGACAGTTCGTTCAGGACCCCACAAAACAGGGGTTGGTAGGCTCCCTAAAATCCAACCACACGTCCCGATCGACCATCTCGTGGGGGGCGGACACACGGAAAAAAATTTACTGGCGTGGCTAACGTGACTCTGGCACACTTGACATAGGCGTCACGCTATTAATAATTTTGTTATACATTCTACTTGACATTAGCAAAATTGTGGCGATCTGCTGCAGAGGCCATTTTGAAGAAGAAAGAAGAAGGGAAGGAAATCAAACGGTGGTAGCTCCCATAAAACACAAAAGCCAAATTTTATTGAGGTTGAAGGCTTTGAAGTTAAAACTTCGGATGCGACCGAGAACCATTTTAAAAGAGCGATGATGATTACATAATTTTACTAACATATATCGCTAGTACAAAATAAATCTCATAATTAATCAATGATATTGTTTGATTACAGAGACAAGATGTATTCGATACATCGGGCTTTTCAAAAAGGTAAGTGGAATATCACATCCAATTACTTATTTCGTAGTGATTCCGTAACATTCATATATTCTCATACGCCCAAAGTCTATGTACTGTGATTGTAAATATGGTCAACATTCAGTTCTGATCTAATCATGATCTCACAAATGTTATCAAAAGTAGACAATCTCGTAAAAAAGGTTTTCAAAATCCAACTTTAATCATTGTAATATGATCGTATGAAAAAATGCGGGAAAAAGTGCGGCTTTCTTATAGACTTTATATATACGAAAGAAACATTATTCATATTCTCTTCCCTCTTTAAGTATACCTAGGCACAGTAATAGTATGTACAAGTCTAGATAAGACTGTAATCTAAGTAGGTATGTAGAAGTTAACATTATAATACGAACGATTGTGGATATATTATTATTAGTCAAATCATTTACTATTATAGGTTGGGTGGATGATTTAAAATGAATAAAAACTATAAAATTTGAACCAATGCATCTTCTACAGCTCTATAACCATTCTTGATTTATTAAACTTAGATAAATAATTAATTTAACATAAATAATTTATTCTAACGACAGGAAAATATTGATTAATTAATTAAGATAAATAATTTATTTTAACAACAGGAAAATATTGATTAATTAAACTTAGATAAATAATGTATTTTAATGACAGGAAAATATCGATTAATTAAACTTAGATATATATAATTTATTTCAACGACAGGAAAAGACCCAATTATTAAAATTAGGCTAAAATTACCCTTCCGGCAAGATCGGTCGCATAGTTCGATTAATAGCATGAAGAGAATTTAAAAATATTATTCAATCTAGGAACTGAAATTTAATAATTTTTAAAACATTTTCAACAATATTGTCATTCCGTACAAGTTCAGCATCTAGGCAAGATGGCACTAAATACAAAGTATTATACAATCACAACTATTATACATGTTCTAGCCCTTAGCGATCTACTCCGGACAAGGAAATGAGTTAAATACAGTCCTTCCTCGAACATTTCTAACTAATCAACGAGAGGACAGAATGGTACATTCCGGCTGGCTTTCTTCTATCTAAGTAATTGATTAAGAGTCGTTTGTGGGAGTAATCCGAGATTTGTACTTTATTCTCCTCGGTTTTAGTACATTCTATTTCTATACAATGTTATTATAAATCGTTTGAGAGTAAAATAATATACTAATATCACAGGATAACTATTATCTACTTATAATACTACTGTACCAATAATATAAAGCAGAAGAGCATGTTTGGAGCTAATCTCAGGGACTACAGGAAAAAATGTTTTTGTGACGAATAGTCGGTTTATCGAAAGGTTATCATCATCTTATCTTATCTTATGTTATTGGGGTGCGTGCTTTGAAGCGGACAGAAGCGGACACTTCCCCCTGGCCCCTACGTTTGAGGAGGGATAGCCCTTTCTATTAAGGTGGCTATTCCTCTTAATTATAGATGCCTGTAATCCTCTGGTTTGTGATAGCCCTTCTCGAGAAGATCCATACGATGGATTAGGTTATCATCATACTAGTCAATGGAATGGAGTGCCTAGTCATCATAAATGTCAACTACTGCGGTGAATTCCCATACATTATTTGAAAAGTTTATAAATTTCGGGCTTATTCGAAGTACTCTACGGACGAAACAGGGGCCGGTCGTCTAGTGAATTATAAACCGCCAACCAGTCAAATATAAAATTACAAGTGAAAAAAGAACTACGTTTAAAAACCCGACTTCAAAAACTGAAAAGTATAAAATAACATTTAACGATAAGGCCGCCCATTGTGCATTTAACAATAACTGCTGTAATCCGTACTACTGTCTCTTAATGTTGGTGTACAATAAAGAGTTATCTATCTATCTAATAACTTAAGAGGAAAATAACTGAACTCACAGATTTACTGATCTGTTAGAAGTGCCTAGCCCGAGAGGTTATACCTACTTCAATAGATTCCAGCATAGTAGTTCAGGCACCACAAACAAAGTTGGCACCGACTTTTAACAGAACAGTAAATCTGTAAATTCGGTTATTTTTCTGTTAAGTTATTTTATGCTTTTCAGTTTGTGAAGTCGGTTTTTTAAACGTAGTTTTTCAAACATGTAAATCTGATAGTAAATCTAATTAGTGAAAAAAAGACGGGTCGCACTCTGGGAGTGCCGACAGAAGTGAAAACTTCTTATTTTTTTTCTTTCTTCGTTATAGACGAGTACATAGAAAAAGATAAAAAACATACCATACCATTTCATATCTATAATACAGCGCCAATCATAATCACTAATTTTCTGCTAATTTTCTATCAGAAGAAATTAATAAATTAAAAAAGATAAAATTATCATCACAAAAAGTAAAATTAAAATTACAAAAAGAACAAATAATCACAAAAAGTGTCATAAGGCCAGGTTTGAACCCGGTACTATCTGAAACCATAAGGACTTACAGTCGATGCGTTTACCGCTATGCTGCGAAGCTATTTATCGTATATTGCAAAATGGACAGTCTATAGCTAATATTGTATGACGTCAGTCGTCGGTTACGGTCCAAAGGTCAAGCGATCCTGACGCGCGAGTTTAACAATTTTTACCCATCCAACGCAGTTAAAGAAGTTTTCACTTCAAAAGATACCGATCGAATTGAGAACCTCCTCCTTCTTGGAAGTCGGTTAAAAAATACAACATTTTGAAAATCAATTTGTCAGTCATCTGACAATGAAATTAATTGAAACATAATGGTTGGCGTTAAAAGTTACAAAAGCGATGTTCTATCATTAATTAAATTTCAGAAGAGGTGGGGAAGGCATACATAGGTACTACTACTCTTGCCAAGAATGTGGTGGCTCTTGACAAGAAAATCGATTAAAGCTAAAATTTAGGTACAATAAAAAAACCATGATATGCATAACGAAAATTGTTTCCGATTTCATTCAAGGTTTTCACCACGTGAATCCAAGATTCACTTACTCTTCAACCTACTTTGTTTTATGGGTAATGTAACTTTTATGGGAATGACTGCCGTCTGACTTCCCACGAGAGGACAACTGTACCGAAGCCTTGTGTATTGTATTCAACGGGTCTACCGGGCTCCAGGTAAGATGATCTTGGGCCACGAAGATCTCAATAGAACCTCGTTTAACTAGAACTTATATTAAACTACCCAAAAACGACAAATAACACCCAACTTTTGCCTTCATCACAGCAGGACCAAAAACAGTCTTAAGTTACAAACAAATAAAAAAAAATACCAAAAAAATGTCGTGGTTTCAAAAATAATGCGAAACGACAACCGTGTCGTCTGGCATAACGGCATTTTATTCGATTCTATTGCCAAGGCGCGAAAATCGCATTGGCGATGGTTCTCATCAAAAAATATTCACGAGCATTATGTCTCAATTCATCAATTTTCTTAACCACAATTTGCGTATGAATGACACATTGGTGGCAACCGCATTAGGATTCTGCGAGCACGCTGAGATGCCGCTATTTTTAATCTAAATGCTAAAACCATCCCGCCTTAGCATTGACATGCAAAAACCGGGTAAGCATGATTCTAAATAGAAGCGGGGTTCCACACAAATTGAGACAAATGACCGTTCGTGAGTTTTTTGCTTTATTCTGTCTTATTTATGAAATTTACTGAGATAAGAAAGATATGAAATGGAAGGGCAATAATAATATTTACGCATTCAGTCATTAAATAAATCAAAACTGTTTGTTAATGATTTTCTTTTGCTCTTTCTGCTATGTTTATCACCGATTTCTTTGGAATAGAGCTTAAAAACTAGATATAACATGTTAATGAATTTTGTCACCAACCTATGAAAGAATTATTACCGCTTGTATAAATATTTAGTAAATGGTAATAGTAAAAATAGAAATCATTGGGACCTGAAAATTTTAATGGGTCCTTTACACCTCGCTCACACACCCCAGTAAGGTATATGAGAGCCAAAACCGTAAGCATAATTTAGGTGTTAAAACACGTGACGTCATAAGTATAAGCCCCGCCCATTGGTTCATATTTAGCACCGATTGTAAGCCTACCCTCATCCGTTAGTAAATCAGGCTTACAAAGCGATTGCACTATTGTACGCACGGTACGCTAAAATGGACTAGTTTCAGTGCTTTTGTTCAAAGAGAGTCTTTTAGAGAGCTAAATGGATCTCAGTGAGCTTAGATGTGAGGCCAAAAGAGCTTTTTTCCCTTAAAATAATGGTTAATTTAGATGTAATGGTGGATGCACTAGTATTTCTTTGCAAAATTTCGATAGCTGAATGTATGTTGCTTTTTTATGGATATTAGAACCTGAAATCACTAATATTCCCATTAAGCTCTAAATAAATCACTTTGTTAAGTCATTTAACGTTGATAGTATAAGGACCACGATTCGAACCACTAGTAGTCAGTACCAGGGTTAGTCAGTATTATAGTTGAAAAGTTCTGACACCTCTTTGAAGTCAGAACCTCTCGATCATAATACTGATTACTCAACCGTTATTTATCCTACTGACACTCCGATCATGATTTGAATTCGATCTATAATGATTTGGATGAATTTGCCTTAAAAATAGATCCTAATAATATTACAAACGCGAATGTTTGTAAATATGGATGGATTGATAGATCTTTGTTACTCTTTCACGTAAAACTACTGAGTGGATTTTAATGAAACTTAACAGTAATATAGCTTATACATCAGAATAATACATAGGTTACAATTTATAACAATAACCAATATATTATTTCAAACAATAACGAAATAGTATATTGTCTTGAGTGGAGACCGCGACTCGGCAAGCGTAGTGTAGGACGCCCTCCGACCAGGTGGGATGACGATCTAAGAAAGACTGCAGGCAGATGCTGGATGCGGCAAGCTGAAGACAGGGCGCTATGGCGCTCATTGGGGGAGGGCTATGTCCAGCAGTGGAATAATATAGCCTGATGATGATGATGATGATGATATTGCGGAAATAGGTTCTGAATTCTAGGCAGACGAAGCTGCAGGTATCAGCTAGTATATAAGATAATTTATTAGATTCTCCTCATCATCATCTCAATTTCATCACCCACAGGAACTTATTCCCAGGCTAGGAAATACTCGTTATGTTGTTTGCTGAAACAACTGATTAACTTACCGAGATCCATTCAGTTATTCTGGCGTAATTTAGTATTAAACATCCATCAATAAAACTTTCGCATCTATCGTAGTATAACAAAACTAATTAGGACATGGTGTAGTTACCATGAAAGCCCATTTTTCATTCCACAGTTAGACTACACTTGTTCATCCTAAAAGCGCAATAAGCCACTTTCTGACGCACCAATTACATGTCATGACAATAGAAATTTGTATTACCTTCTTAGTTCTATCCTCGACCACATTTGAGGTACTCTCCTTGGTTTGTATGGCTTTCAACTGGCACGGAGTACAACCATGCATGCACAGGATCATGTGAAATGGTGGAAGAGAAGCTGAAAGTGGACCACGGACTATGAATAAAGGCCTAGGACGTGATCAGGATACAATATATGAATAGAGGGATGAGAATTTCAGCTATCCACGTAGTATCCAGGTAGCTCAGTTAACCAGGAAAACTATCACGGGTTCAAGTCTTGATCTATGGAATATTCCCGATTTGCAGCAAAGAATGCATTCAATCTTGGATTAGTGTAATTCAAAGTGATAGAAACGACAATTTTTTTCCCTGAATTATCGATTTACATCAATTCTTTAAGAAAATTATCTACCCACTGTTACCGAAACTACAGGCCACTTTTCAATCACTCAAATAAACCCATAAAATAACAGACTCCTTATAAATGCATTTATATATCCAGTTGGAAGCTCTCATATCTCCCGAGAGAGATCACCTATCTTTTACGTACCTCGTTAAGTCTGCGGTAAAATTGATTCTTATGTAATTTCGTACTCCGTCCACGTGTCTTCAATCTTCGAGAGATTTGGAATAAAGCTTTTCATCAGATTGAACTGAAATATCAAATGTACTGTCGTTAGGCAAGAAAAGTATTCGAACCAACACTAGACATTTTTATTCCTATATAGGCAGAAAAAACGAATAGCGTGACAATTACTATTACAGGTTTAAATCGAAGGATAAATCGGAGGAAATAAACATTCAAAACGGGACTAGAAACCTGTGATCAAATTTTCAAACATTCAAGACGTGTTCATGTACCTCAGTCAGTTAAAGTATTGCCCCTGTAAAAGGGTGCTTACATAAAGAAGCGGTGTTCCTGTATCGACAAGCCGGCGGCGATCGGCTCTTGTTTAAAATTAGAAGAGTATGTATACGATTGCGCGGGCTCGCGCGAACCAACTTGCTTCTCCATGTAAGTTCCTTTAGGGACTATAACCCGTCGTGGGAGGTCTTTTTAGGGTGCACTGAAATCATGAAACTCGCGTCATCGTCAACGTCCCGCATGTCACGTCAGCAACGATCAACGATGTTAGTTTGTTTTGTTTTTATTCTATACCTATTTCACAAATTGTGATTATTCACGCGAGACCTCGTTGACCCTCATTGAAACTTTTAAGGTGGCGTTGAGTACTTTTTTGTGAGGTAAATACTTTTAACTTTTTAAACAGTTGTTTATAGTTCTATCGACACTCCCATAGTGAGTCCGCGGTTAGTTTTGATGTTTTGGCGCAGTAAGCAATTATTCGTCTAGCAACTAGTGGCTTTGATACGTAACCGGCTTGAAACGTTACGTCTTGCACTCTAAAAATCCAGTAGCCAAGAAGCGCTAATTACTAGGTACTCGTAAATCACTTCTCTTTAAAACTTGTGCACGTTTTATTTTGGTATTTTATAGGATCTATTGTTATTTATGTGTATAAATATACAAAGCAAGAAAGAAAGAAAGAATCTAAGAGCACTAAGAAGAGCTTGGGTGTTAAAACAAACTATCTATAGTAGGTGTAGGTTATCCCAAACTGTTTATAGTAGGTGCTTGAGCAAACTTACTAGTTGCTTAATGCAATGGAATTGATGATACTAAAAAAAGTTTTTATTGTGACTTAGCATTGCCTGGAGGTAAGCTAAAGAAGAAGTCTCAGGAATGAGGGTCACCATATAATGGTGACCTTCATTCCTGAGACTTCTTCTATAAACAATGCTACAATGATGTCCTTGAAATTGATGGCCTCAACAATACGGATGACGGATCGGCTAATTTGTAATTACCATGATACAAATTATTAAAAATAAAACATCCGTTTGATACTGAAAAGATCGAAACAAGCTTTATAGCAGGCGGTACCCATTAATTTTCATCTGGTTTGAGATTTGCAAATTGGTACCGCCTGCTATAAAGCTTGTTTCGATCTTTTCAGCATCAGTCAGAATTTTCATTTTAATAATTTATTTTATTTTATTCTTTTAAGTTGACATATATATTGACATAATATATTTTTCTAATCGTCTTATAATTTCCTTCATTTTGATACCCCACTCGATAAATTTGAATGTTTTTTTTTACCACATACATTTTGGCGCCAATGACCAACATATAGTTTTTGGTCATATTGTACCCAAGAACACTTGGGCAATAAATACCTTTCATCTGAGACATGAATCATTGAAATCCGTACAGTGGTTAAGAAGATATGAGGTAATAAAGAATATTATAAACATACATACAAGATACGCGCGAAAAACATAACACTTTTTGGCAGTCGGGTAATAAAGAATGTTATTTTATAGTAGTTTATGATACTGTTGCATAATAAGGGTTCTTATAACACGAGTGTGTTTAAAAAAAACGAGTCGTAGGCGATTTTTTAATAGTATCACACGAGTGTTATAAGACCAAGTTATGTACAGTGTCATACACTACTTTATCTACTCTCATACAATAATAAATAAACTAATTAATTTTACAAACAAAACCAAACTTTGTTTAGACTGTTTATACTGTAGACTGATGGCACTTGGTGGAATCTACTGCACATATTGAACAATGAAATCACTTGTACTTTTCCACACTTTATTTTATTTTTATTTTTTAACCTGACGGCATTATCAAAGGTTTATTTTAAATGTAAAATGTTGGCGCGAAGGCGCAAACATCGATTGCGCATGCGTGTTTCCTTTTTTTTCTTCCGAATCGGTGGATTCTTTTTTTAAAGTAGAGCTTCAGTCCAGATGGAGTTTGTATAGGTGTATCGTTATGATTACAAAGTTATTTAATGATATAGGTGTACATACGAAACCTGTATCGTAATAAAACATTTTTTTTTGGCCTGTGCGTAATGTTTAGCCTAACAGTTTTGATTTCAATTTTATAATCTTTGTATAATAGTATCAGAGTAGATAAATAATATAATTATACAGTAGAGCACTTCAAAAAACATTACCGATATTTGACCTACAAGCACAGTGTACCACCCGCCCATCTGTTCAAATCGACATATTTACCCAGAATGTATATAGTTTTCCTACCAGACACACGGAGGGCTGTTGAGCGAACCATTTGGCGCGCAGTGAGCCGAAGAGGGCGCCAGCAGACCGTGCCGTTAATACCAAATGGTTTAATTGACTAAAATGTTTAAACAAATTACCCTTAAATAGGTATATCAAAGCCGATTAAATTGATTCCAGACCTTTCAAGAGTTAAGTAGAAATATAATTAACTAGTTTCGGGCAGTAATAGAATTATAAAAATACCTTTTATAAATAGGCATATTTTAGAAAGGACGTAGAAAACGACGGTATTTCTATCCAATTCAGCAGTCCGACTGGGGAAGTACCTCCACCTACCCTGAATACCGCGGCCATAATATGCTGTGTTCCCGGCGGTGAGTATGGTAGCCAGAGCTTACTGGAGAGTTTTTGTGCTGGCAGTGGGAAGACCTGCTTAGTCTTCTACCCTGACGGCACAGAAAATCTCTGTGTTAACAGAGTTGGCAACACGAGTGAAACTCCACTAGTGTTGTACACATACATAGGCCACGGGACCACTTTCCATCAGGTGAGCCGTGTGCTTGTCTGCAACCTCAGTTGTATAAAAAAAGACACTGAAGTGAAACCTTCGGATGCCACTGGAATTAACGCTATTATGAAGAAAAGAAGAAGATATACCTTTTATCATGAAACCATAATTCTAGGATACACTGCATAACACTATCTAGAACCAATGTTAGCATAATTTAAATAGTTTATAATAATGGATCCTAGAATGTAGATAAAAATACTCAAATTTTGTATACAGAAATATCCAAGCAAATAAACCCGCAATCGCGTCCTTTTGTTATGACCGAGCTTTAGAGTTATAGCAAATAAATTTTGCCGTACCTCAGGGTCCGTAATCCGTTCTATCACCCATTCTTTTAATCTTTTATTAAAGACATGTTTTCTGCTGGTAGCATTTTATTACTATAGAGATGATAACACTTCTTCAAGCTGATATTGAGGGAAAATGACGGCTTCTTGTCACTGCACCAACTTGACCAAGCGTTAAATCGGTTACCTATCTTAATCCCGAATTTTAATATTCCGAATATCATAATCCAGAAAACGTTTGGCCAATTTTTCATAATCCCGGTTTTTCAAATTTAGAAGTTTTATTTGCCATATAATCGCAACTCGGAATTTCATTTGCCCATTTATTTTTTTTCTACGACGTTTTATAATCCAGACGAACGAGTTCCAGACACACGAAATCTAAATGCACAAAATCCAGATGACCGTAATCCATATGCACGAAAGCCCAATTTTTAAAACACAAATTTTTGTAATGCAATTAATTGATATCCAGTTAATTGATATCCAGACAAACAATATCCAGATTTTTAAACCTAAAACTAAACCTCATATGGTGTCTACTAACTACAACTGGAGACCTACTGAACAAAACACACGTTGCCTTAAAAAATATATGTATGCATGAAAGCAAACCGGCATGCAGCAGGCAAGCGGGCAAGCATGCAGACAAGCAGGCAAGCATGCAGGCAAGCAAGCAAGGAGGCAAGCAGGCAAGCATGCAGGCAAGCAGGCAAGTATTAGTGTTGCTTTTCTCCGGCGCTGCGGGAAGTCCTTCCGCCCTTGCGTGACACAGTTTGGGCACCCATGGTCGCCTCCGCAGCTTCGCGCCTCCGGTTCTTAAATAACACTCTAGTGTAGGGCAGACAAGTACCACGGCGAGTCGGGTCGGGCGTGGTACGCAGTGTTCACGAGCTCGCTTTACAATTCATTACGACAACTGATCGTAATATTAAATAAAAATTATATTAAGTGAAATTATGTCTTAAGTGAACGTTAGATTTTTTGTTACTATATCAACCGTTACACACCCTAAATGAATCGTATAAATTTACTGATTTTTACTATACCTCTATATAGTTTAGCTGGAGCACGATTTGTATGGGAACCAAATAAAAAGATTGTGAAAATTTGGTAATAGTTTATTTGGAAAATGGTACGATGGGAAACAAAAAAAATATTCTGAGAATCTGGTATAACTATATTTGGATTATGACAATATGGGAAACAAAAAAATTCTATTTGAAAATTTGGTTTTAGTGCACCTGGAAATTGATTATTCTGGGAAATGAAAAACGGAATTATAGAAAGTTGTCATTCATTACATCTGTCTTTTAGAAGTTCTACCAACCGTTATTCGGGGTTTAAAGATTCGGGTAACAGAAATTCGATATTAGTCACATTTCTTAATGAGGCTTGGAGATCCTGAACGAGATCTATAATCGGAGGATTATTTATATGTGCATTTGCAGCTAAAGTATCTTCAGACTGTATATACTATTGATCGATGGCCTTTGTGGAACTTGCTACGTTATGATAAACCTTTATTAATAATAAAAGTAATAAAAAATAAAGCACTGTGGAATAGCACAAGTGTCTATTCTATTTGTAAAGTATCTTTTTTAACCTCACTACTCTCGGGTATCGGCGATAACTTCTTAAACAAAGCAATATAATGCAAGTTTAAATATAAATTTTCTCAATAGTAAATTTATGAAAAGCGTATTGCCAGCTGGTGTACAATAAATCGGGAAGGTAGCCTGAAGCCTCTCTGTCCGTTATTAGTCAATCAAACGTACTCACACGTTTCAGTAAATACAACTCTTCTGAAGTTGGGAATGACGTCATTAATTCAGTATCTACACATACGGAGCACTATACATAAGCAGTAGTGTGTACCAAAGGCAAATAGTCAACGAATTGAGTGGAATCAAGGATTTGTTGAAACTGGATAAGGCAATGTTCGATATTTAAAAGAAGCAGATACGATATACATACTGGCGCTTGAAAACATTTACTCGATGCGATATTTTATTCGACAGACTTTGTGGCCTAGCTGTAGTGAACGCGTCCGCTACGCAGGAGGCGCGGGTTCGATCCCCGCCCAATGAAAATATTTGTATGTATGAATATGAATATTTGCATTGGTCTGGTCGTACTTCGTAGAACACGTTAAGCCGTCGCTACGGGTTGCAGCATCTATGGCAATCGTTACGGGTAGTTGGAGCCATTAAAAGTCCAACAGCTGGTCTAACTGCTATACTTCGATATCGCCTTTGGGTTGTGGAGGTCACATAGCAGTCGCTTCTCGGAAAATATCGAAGTTCAGCCAAATCCGCAGTTAGACTGGTACAGCGGACCACATACTCCAAGTTAAAAGCTTCGAATGCGAATGAAGAAGTTTTATTTGGAGCCGCAGGTGTAGGCTAATTTTAACATGAGATCATTGGGGTGTATCCAAAGGGTCTCTGGGGTTTCACCAAGATTTTGCTCAGCCACGACAAACTCACCTGATTAACATACAAGAATCTGGCGTAAAAGAGTAAGACTAGAAGAGCGGATCCCGTTTTCCTAAGTACAAGCTTTAAATGGAAATTCATCTACAGTCATTAAAGCTGCCATCTAATACTGGTGGTTTCAACTGATACAGACATACATACTAACATGTTAAGGTACCGGGTACTCTGCCTTTAAAAAAATAAATCACTTCCAGTTTTTAACAATCTAAGTGCAATGCTTTATTAGATTCCACCGTCTGGGGATATCGTCTCGATTTCGACTTTTCTCTCGCCACCCAGTAATTTGTGTTTAAAGAATAATGTGCTTCTATTAAATGCTTACACTAAAAGAGATCGCCTTTTATTCAAACTTAAATCTATTTGATATCGGTTGTTCTAGTTGAAATAATTTAATATATGCATTATGACAGATGCCCTAAGCCATAGAAGGTAATTTGGCACGATTGGAACGAAAGAAAACTATTATAATTTAAGTTCAATAATTTGTACATACGTAATAACTTATGATAGTACGTTTATAAAATATAGTGTGACATTTCAGTTTAAATTTAAACTTAGAGTAAAATAATTTAAACTAGAAAACATATACCATAAAGCTAATTAAAATATTTCAGATAAAAATGATGATAAATTATCTGTAATTATTCCCAGATTATAACGTCCTTTCTTAATGGCTGATGCCCTTAGTATATTTTACCAAATTTGTAGAGGCATTCAGACTTTGTATATTAATGTTTTAAGTAATACCTATGATATTATTATACTAACAGAATCATGGTTTATGGTGGCGGCATTCTCGTTGCTATTTTGCGTGGACTACATCCTACATGCCTAAATAATGCTAACGATAACACCCTTCTATATTAGCATAAAGAGTATTTGACGATACAACTGCCAAGGTATGAGCGCGCCAAGCGACACCTTGTTAGCGTTGTACATATATCTCCGGATGCAACTGACGATATCTATATCTCGTATTTGAATATGCTCTCAGCGATATTAGGTAGTCCTGTGACACATTGCTAGATATTAAGTGGTACCCTTTTGATAGGCCCACACTCACCAGCAGTGACAAATCACTAAGCAATACTTGTTTATTTAGAAATGAATTGAATGACTGAATTTCGGGCCACCCAATATCATTACTTCACTAATAGTATGAGCAGAAGGCTGGATCTATTGATTTCTAACGAGAACTGTCATATGTATCAACCTATTGCTTACCTGGTACCGAGGCATCCCTTACACCCTCCCTTTTGTGCTATGACTAGTCCACACATTAAATATTCTCCCTTAAAACGTTGCCCCATTATTAGTTTTACATACAATAAAAGTAATTACGACGCGATAAAAAACTGCTTTAAATGACGTTAACTGGAATAACTTATTAAGTAATTTACCAGCGCAAGCGTCAGTGAATGCTTTCTATAATTGTTTATTCACCATTATAAGACAACATGTTCCCTAAAAAGCCCGCAAGTCAGCTAATTATCCCGTTTGGTTTACACGATCATTAATTAGATTATATAAGAATAAAACGAATGCCTGGATTAAATGGAAGGTATATGAAAAAATATTAGATTATGAATAATTTTCTATGAACCGAAGGAGATTCAATACAGAATGTGCTCAATGTTATCATGATTTTCTTAAATCAGTTGACAATAGTATACACAAAAATGTTAAACACTTTCGGGGATACGTAGCTAGCAAACAGAGTATGCAAAATAATGTCCACTACAATAATAATCCCAATAAAACACACACCTTAGGTTTAGAGCGTGCAGTCTTTAGACCTTGGCTTTATACGAGATCTGATCACTTTTTCGCTAGCTACGTAAACACGTCTTGGCAACATTTTTACATGAAAATGTTTTTGGTGGGATTTCATTTATTTTTGTAAGTTTTATTTTTTATTTTTTATTCCTGTAGGTAAATTTTATTTTGACAAAGTAAATTAATTATATCTATTATATACAAATTAAATTAAATTAATAAAGTTACTATATATACATAATACTAATTAAAAAATAAAAACTAAAACTAAAAGTTAAAATGCGTCGTGGAATTCATCCGCATCGCATGCCTCTTGTGGTAGCGTTCCCAGAAGACTGGCAGCATTGCCACGTTGTATGGCAATGCTTAATCTCTGACCTAAAAAGAGGCCAGCCTTCTGGTCACGAGAAGCGTCGACCATACGCTTCGCAATCTCCCTGAAGAGATTGCGGGCGCTCGGACCCCAAGGCCCAAACGTTTCGACTCCAAACGGCACAAATTCATAATCTCCAATGAGATTGGAGTATTTGCGCCGCTTAAGAGCCTCTGCAGAAGCTGCAGCAGCACCGGCACAACCAGCCGTGCCAGGTATATGGGTAGGGGCAATGGTGTCAACGCATGTTGCGTCCCACACCAGAGTCCTACCCATTTTCCAAGGCATTAATGACATACCATCCGGTCTCTTGCCATCGTCGCGCGCCAAACCGTTTGGTTCAAGCACAGCAGGCACACCAGCGGTGACAAGAGCACGGCGGATTATGTCGTTGAGGCTGGCGTGCCGTGGAATTCGCCCAGCGCTCCTGCAGCACGACAGGCCATGGTGTCCGAGGCGGTCAACTGCTTCTCCACAACGGCTTTGATGCGGAGAGACACACGGCGCACCTAGGCGGAGGCACGTCGCGATGCGGAAAGTAATGTCATCTAACATAGTCCCTACGTTAGATGACGGAAGAGCTTGTAACCAAAGACCCGATTCCCACACTCCAACTGCCAGTAAGCGGGCACGCTCAGCAGCATTAGTGCAAGTATTTAATAAATTTTGTCTTAATAAGTTACAGAGCGGCCCGTCCCACTGACGCTGTGAGAAAAAGTTCCTTGGGACATCAGTGTTTGGACAAGCAATTTTCCAAGCGTTCACTGCTTTAGTCTTACACAATACTTCAGAATTAACTAGTGTAGGTGCAAGGATTTTCCTAGTTAATTCTTCTGTACTGTGGACCGAAGACAGAAACGCTGGTAAGCTGACATCCGAAATTTTGCGAATACCGAGCCCACCCAAGCGAATCGGTAGAGACGCTTGTAGTGACGCACGATCATTCAAGGCCACATTTAAAATTTTAGTGAGTGTAATTTCTATAATTTTGTCCGTTTTTTCAAAATTGTTAAATGTTTCCAAAAGGGTGTAGACCTGAGAGCATGGGTGAATTTCGGAACGAAAAGACAATACCGGAGAATAGTGAAAGCCGAATGGATATTAATTTTGAGTAGGCGGTCCGAAATGATATTAAAATTTTGATTTTTTTCCTCTATAAATGGGGTGTAGGCTTCTTCTAAGATTGGGGACCCGAGGAGACGTAGAGACTCTTTTTCTATAATTTTGATATTAGGAGCCAAAGAATTAAATTTAGAAATAGTAATTTTTTTGTCCGAAGCATCATTTAAAAATATCTCGCATTTGCTATCATTTAGATCTAAACCAATTAAACTAAATTCGTTTTTGATAAAGGCCAAATCTTGTAAAACAGTCTCCACATCTCCTCCTAGGGTCCCGTCGTCTAGATACCATACATTGAATTTAGAATTTAACTGCCGAATAATAGGTTGAATAGCTAAACTGAAAATTACCGGTCCAAGTGGGTCTCCTTGTTGACAACCAACAGCAGATTCCAAAAGGTTGTCCTTATATAATAATTTAGAGGGGTACCTGTAACATTGCCAAAGGAAATTATAGATTTTGGGGGTTTCTAATTTAGCTTGGGTCAACAAGGTATCCCTGTTCACTGAGTTGAAAGCATTCTTCATGTCAACCTTGAGAATTACCTCGCTTCTCCCGGAGTCAAGGTAGGTTGACAAAGCATGTATGGCAGCCTCACAGCCCCCCTTTGAACCAAAACCAAGTTGGAGGGGCTGGAATTTTGTGGCTAGGTCGTTTTTGTAAGTTGGTTAAAAATTATGAAATACGTACATATAAGATGTAGCCACAGTCACCGCTCCTATGATTGCTTGCTTGAGAATTACAATTTATTGTCCTTAGAAAAGAGAAGAGTGCTTCTTGGGCCAATGTTCTTACATATCATTTTGCATAACAAGTATGACTGTTCGGAAATAACTATGCAGCTGTGTTATATGGTTCCAAGAACAGTAGTACGCAGACACGTGCGTCCATACCGTTTGCTATCTCTTAATAACAGCCATGCTAGTAGAACTAATGCTATTACAACTCAAAATTTATAAACATAGACATATTTGATTTGCCCAATGTCAGGTTTAGAAATTGTTATTAATTCTTTACATAATTGTGTTTAGTTTGCACCTGCACGTACCTATATTATTGTCCATGTATTAACGTTTCTTTTTCTCCGATACCTTTTTGTAAAATTCCGTTTAGTCGGGATTTCTGGTTTTCTTTCTCAAGGGTTTTTTTGTTGTATCCTACGGGATAATTAATTTTAGTAATAAGTGGATAATGCTGTTAGTAGTATGATAAGTAATTGTACTATAGATACTTATTATGTAAAACAATTAATTGTATTGTACTACTGTTTGTTACCCGAAAAAATAAAATAAAATCTTCGACGACACCACAACGTTCTTTACTAAGCTTATGCAACCAAAATTCCTCTACGTCTTTTTTCAATCAGGGACATCCGCTTCCAGTCGATTTCCGTCGACAGTCGCTAAGTACCCTACGGAGATGACACAGACATACTTGCAATATTTCTTGATTACAGTATGTTTCGATTCGAACACGGAAATGGCCTTATGAAAACATACTTAAGGTTATTTTGTCCAGTACATCAAACATGAATATTACAATATAGCTGTGGCTTGCGACTTCACTTATGTGACGTTCTGAATAGATTAAGGTAGGTACTTCTGTAGCTCGAACCGAAGACCGTGCAAAAGTGGAAAAGGAAGCGGATCCCTTGTTGTCCCGCGCTGGGCGGGTCGAGCAACCGGGAGACACGCTAGGTTGATGATCATAATGACTTCTGTAGCTCAAACCAATGTATTGAGTTAATTCATTAAAGAAAACACAATTCAACAAGAGAACAAGAGCATCCAAAATCGGCGAGCATGTATGAAAACAATTATAAAAGTAAAAGAAACGAAAAATGTGTGCCAGGATCGTAGCAGGTGGTAAACTGTAATCTAACCCATTGAGAAAAGGCGTGAATGTATGTATGTTTGTGTGTATCGTTGAAATAAAAGCACTTTTTAACACATGCTATCGCAATTTATTTGTCATTATTTCCTTTTTGTCGGATTCGTCGTCATATTTTGAATTATTTGTCAAACTTTTATGTTTCGAGTTATATCTGTAATTTATTCCTTTGATTGCTTTGTTTGTTCTATAAGTCAGTTTAATTTTTTGGTTAAAAATATACCAACTAACTATTTATAGAAAAAATATAGAAAAAATAATAATACTCAGATTCAAGTCCACGCAGTCATATTATCGGGCACAGCAATAACAAAATAGTGATCTGTGTGGCAAGAAACTTTTACTACTCCATACAATGTACATACGGGAGTTGGTTTTACAGCCAAATCATTGATGTAATGTTGACACTAAAGCCAAATGCCCAAAGTTCAAATGTTACTTTCAGCATCGACCACTAACGGTTCAGTGACTGTATTGAAACTGAAATACGTTACGGCAATTTTATACGTTCGGTTGCTGCACTGAAATTTGGGGCCCGTACAGAGATATTTATTGCACAAACTTTATAATCATGTATCCCTCAACTTCCTATCTAACTATTAATATAAATGTGAAAGTTTGTGAGGATGGATGAATGTGAATAACTGTGTGTATATGTCGCCGCCAACTAGCCTAATCAGCCGTGTAACTAACTGCCTAGGCAGTTAACTAAACGGCGCCATTCAATTCATTCATTCGGCCTGAATCGTGTTCAGCTATTTAATTAAACGGCTAGGCAAATGCTTGAATCGATGACGTTTAACTACTTGCCTATCCATTTAATTAAACAGTTAGAAAAATGACTTGTTTCTGTATGGTTATAAAAAAAAATAACCACGAAGGCTTAATGCGTAGCTTAGCCTTCTAACCTAACCTAGCCAAGTTAGATTGCGCAGCTATCACAATAAACCTATCACTCATTTTCTGTGAATACGCCTCTGTCGTGGTAGACAGGGGATTTCCAGGTGTAAGTATATGTAATTTTCTATCTTATTTCGAGGTAGTGCCCCATCTTACGATTCGCCTAAGCATTAGCCAGCCAGGTTATTAAATGATGTAATAAACGAGACGGCTGAATATCATTCAGGCCGTTACTTGAATGGCGGCGTTTAGTTAACTGCCTAGGCAGTTAATTGGAGGGCTGATTAAGTTAAGACTTATAAACGTTTATTACGGCTGAACGTATTTAGTTGAAATTTGGTACAGATGTAAATCCTAGAATGTTATGTCTGGAATAGTGCATATATTTTACCTTGCGTGCACTCTGTTGGAATAGAAAATTGGCTAAATCGCTTCATATCTATGGGTCCGGGAGAAGGATCGATGTTGTAAGTAAATGGGTGATGCCGTGGACAAAACTTAATAAGCTAGTCTGAAACTAACATAATGCCTGTCAATTGGTAGGTACATATTGATCTCATTACCAACAAAAATGCATGCCTATCATAGAGATCTTACTGAAACTAAATTTTGAACTTACCTATTTTGAACATGATAACGCAGTTTATTTTGTCACGATATTAGTTCCTATTATTGTCATCTATAGTCAGTTTAAAGCCAACATAATCCCCTTACTGCATAATATCAGTGGAGTGGGAAGGTTTCCACACAATAAAATATTAAGGTAAAAGTAAAAACTCTGCGACTGTTTTATTCCACACAATTGAACGTACTTATCGTCATTTCACAACAGCAGTACCGAAATGTTGCCAAATAATTGCATTTCATTATATTGTGTATTTGATATTATCCATTTAAAATTTATACGATTGTTTCACCAATATTAAGCTGGTACTGTGATAAGCAACTTTAGAGAATACATGTTGTCAATGCCTCTCGGATACACTCCCCCCCCCCCTCGCACCTGGAGGCGGGGGGGGGGGGGGAGGTTTTGTCAGACTCGACCCGACTAAACCGCACGCCGTCGGAAGGTCGTTGCGCTAAGCCGAAGGTGAGGTTGTTATCGACATATTTCTCGGACCGTGACTGAACCAGGGCCATCCCTCTTGGTCTGGCTCTCCTCGGGAGGGGGCACCACGCGGTCCCCAACTCGGCCCCGGTATGGGAGGCGCGCCGCCGCTGTGGATTGTTTATGCCTGCTCTTGTAGGGGTATTAAGGACCTGTGATTAAGCTGCTACCCAAAATCTATTAGGCTTTAGGGACCTAACAAACAGCCTGTTTACTTTAAGTTTAGACGAATTTAAAGTAAACGGATTGTACCAGCCACTACTCGTATATTAGTTTTATAATATCCGCGTCAGCATTTTCATACACTGTATTTAACTGTGAAATTATGTCATTTATAATTAGTTCTCAAATTGCCGCATTAGTGTAAGCACGTAGGTTATGGTACAATTAAAAGTTCTCAAGTACGTCAGCGTATCATTTAACCTCGTGCAGCAAAGGGTACGAGCAGACAAGTGCTCGTACACGGGTTGTAAGTGACTCCTATCTTTATTTTCAGCTATATTCTGAGTTCGACCTCTCTGCTCCTAAATTACTGTCAAATCATTTATAGGCATTGAAGCAAGTAAAAGTTCAATTTGAGGTTTAATTATCCGCGTGGTGACGGAGAAAGAATGCAAAAATCAACACTCCATCCGAAGGTTAGTCGAGGCGGCTAACGGAATAATACGCAGACGATATCTACACTTAATGGAGACAATTGAGGGAGACCCCGCCTTATTAAAGAGTAAACCAAACCATTCCCTTCATAAAAAAGCAACTGTGTCCTCGACATCAAACCTAGTACCAGGACTGTTTACGGTGGAGCGGACACGTGCAAACCGCCTCCTCTGACCCGACTGTACTTGGACTAAGAATGGACTAAGAAGCAAGAATCGAACCCCATATACCTACAAACAAATTTCCGCCTAGAGATCTGTTAAACTTTTAACAGTTTTACCTTTGCTTTAGATTTCGCGTTTTCAACTAATTTGAATTTAAAATTCGTACCGATCACCCGCCATTTTGATAACACGATTTGAAAGGAAAATAAATATATGGTAGTATCTGCGGCAGTGTACTGAAATTAATTACTCTATGAATATTAATAGCTAAGGATGATGTCCAAGCTAAACACGGCAAGCAGAAAAGGATAATTAACTTATTAGGCCAAATTAGGCTGGTGAGTAATGAGCGAGAAATGATACTTGTAGCCCACTTGTCATTGCTGGGATTGAATAACTAACGTGGTTTGGAACAGGCAAATAAATATACATTGATACTTTATTTAAATTTATTTACTTTTTCCCTCAAATGTTTTCATCGGGCTTCGTGCACAACAGTACATTATTAGACATGGTACTGAAATTACGTGCATAGACGTATTATGTAGACTGCGATATCATGTTAACAACATTGACCTACGAGTATATTGTTCAATCAATCAAACAATTAGCCCACTGCAGTCCACTGCTGGACATAGGCCTCTCCCAATGTGCGCCATTTCGTACGATCCTCCACCTTCCGAGTACATTGTTACTAAATTAATTAACAACATATATTTCGTATAGTAGATTTCATATTCCATAACTTTTCTGAACATTCACACAAATCGCTAGTCGCCTCCGGTCCTCGCTTATACCATTTATCAACACCAAACATGAAAAACGAACGCCGTAATTAAGAGGCTGAGGACATTTCAGTTTAAAACGTGTGTTTTGTTGCTCCACACAGCTTTATTGAATGGTTCACTCCTGTTTAACGAGTTTGCGGATTGTCGTAATGTTTAGAATTTTGTTGAGTATTTGAGAAATGAATTAATTAGTATTAGTAATCGATTGGCACCGGGAATTCTATATTCATTTAAAAGACTTTATATACTGAGCTTAGTTTAGACTAATTCCTATTTGTAAAAATATATGGATTGGATTGCTTTGACGAAGGGTGAAAATTTTCAAAAGGACGCCGTTAAGAAAACTGACCGTAAAAAGATTGATAGGCATCTGTGGGTCATAAGGAGCCTAGTTGAAATACATACGAGGTAGTATAAAGGAGTTTTATAGGTATACCTATAAAACTCCTGTATACTACCTACGTAGTATCTTTGAAAGAAACAAGCTTTTAAAAGAAGAAAGAATCAAATCATTTATACGAAGGACTCTGATTATATATTCGTATAAATGATTTGACTCTTTCTTCTTTTAAAAGCTTGTTTCTTTCAAAAACACTACTTCAAACTGGCAGACTGCCCAGTGCATGGAATGGCGGGTTGTCCTCACAAAATGTTTTTGAGCAGAAAGCTTCAACTCTGTAGCCCTATCTGGCAGTCTTGCAGTCAAAGTTCTTTTGAGACTGTCAGTCTCCGGTGATTCCAGAATAATATATGCCTTCAAAGAGCGCGGGTTGCAAAAAAATATGTTTTAACCCGCAAGGCTGAGTTTTTTTGAGATTCTAGCCCCAAATTCAGCATTGCGGCGTATACAACCTAGATAATTTTTTAAATATTTTTTTTCTAGCATTAATTTCAGTATTATTTATTACAAATATGAATTAATAATTTAAATATAGTTTTTGAAATGAAAACTTCTTTAGCGGCGTTGGATGGGTAAAAATAGTTAAACTCACGTTTCAGGATCACTTGACATTTGAACCGTAACCGGCGACTGACGTCATACAACATTAGCTATAGACTGTTTATTTTGCAAGATACAATAAGAAACTCCGTAGCTTAACTGTGAGCGCTTCGACTGTAAGTACTTCAAATAGTACAGGATTCGAACCTGGGCTTCTGGGGCTTTTTATGATTATTTTTCTTTTTGTAATTTATTAGTTTTTGTGATTATTTTTTCTGTTTGTAATTTATTTCTGTTTGGAATTTATTAATTTCTTCTGACAGAAAAATAGTAATAGGTTCTATGATTGGCGCTATATTATAGGTATGGTATGTTCTTTTTATCTTTTTCTCGGAATATAACGAAGAAACAAAGAAAGAAAAGGTTTTCGCTTCTGCCGGCACCCCTGGAGTGCAACTCGTCTTTTTTTTACGTTATATTAGTAACCGACATGACTAATATTCCCTCTAACCCCAATTATTCTTATACTTTAGGTGCTTAAATAAAGGTTTTCATATATATTCAATTCATGAAGTCTTCATTCATGAAAGCGATTATTCTGACGACTTCCTACATTTCTTCCTGATGTTTTGGTTTCAGCAACTGTAGTAATTAATATGGTGATGGTGATACAATGTTGAAATTCAAAGGTCACTCCAAGTTATCTAGCAAGTACCCAGATTCAATTTAATTGATAGTGGCAATTATATCAAAAACTAGCTGTTGCCCGCGGCTTCGCCCGCGTGGATGTCGCTTATCGTGTAGTGTCGTAAATTTTAGCGCAGAGTCGAGCATTGAGAGCTTAATAGATACTCTTCTCGCCTCTCTATTTGACTCTTTACTCGACTTTCTACTTGTCGCTATAATCATCCCTGTTTCACTCTCTACTCGTCTCTACTCAACTCTACTCGCCTCTCCACCTGCCTCCCATTCACTTCTCTAATAGCCTTTCTACTCGACTCCCTACTACAAATTCAAATTCTTTATTTCGCAAAATTGTGCAACGTGATTACATCTTTTGCCGTCAAATTCCACTTAAAACTAAATTCTACTACTATGGGAACTAAATAGGCGAAGAACCGTTATATGTTAAGGCCATAATTTGCGAAACGGATTTTTATATTTTTTTTTGGTTGGAAAGGGAAGGGCGGTGCCTGGCTAAGGGAGTCAGAATCAGATGGCGGGATTCAGAGAGTAAGAATCTAGAAATCTAGGGAAATCCTCAAAATGTAGGCAAAGATGCTGTT
This sequence comes from Eilema caniola, assembly GCA_949126895.1. NCBI lineage: Eukaryota > Metazoa > Arthropoda > Insecta > Lepidoptera > Erebidae > Eilema > Eilema caniola. The sequence continues at coordinate 2,988,449 of OX421460.1, read as the reverse complement.
TCTATTGCTTTCACATAATTGGAGTATTTGCCTCTAAAATCATGATTTTAAACTGATAATAAATACAAATAACAAACTAAGCAAATGATCAACAATGAATCGGTTAGATACTTACACACTATAAAGGTAAAATAAATAAAATTTTAATAATAAAGTTAAACCGACTTCAAGAAACACTGTTAGAAGTCGGTGCCAACATTGTTTAATGTGCCTGAAGTACTATGATGTAATTAATTTATATATGGTTTCTCGGGCTATGCACCGACTTCTACCAGTGTGTCTACCATGAGTTTACATCGTAAACTTACGCGCTAGCGTCAAGCTCGCTAGCGTCATAACGTGGTTCAGATAGATTTCGATAATGCTTGTACCATGAGTTTTAAGAGGTCTCACGGAGACGCTAGCGTGAGCTCGATTGGAAGTATCGTCCAACAGCGTCCTTGACATTCTTATGTTGGCACTTTGTAGCTAACTAGCTAACTTCACTCGTATGTTTTATTTCTTTCTATCATTACTCGAAGAAAGAGAAAGAATCAAATGCTCAAAGTATCGTTCTAAAGTGATGCTAAAACTCACTGTGAATATCCCTGTGTCACACACACTTGTCACAGACTGCCAGAGTCAGTTGAGTTTATTTGTGTCATTGAACCGTTTGTTAGCGGGAGTTTTGAATCTCTAAATCAAGTTTTATATATTGGCAAAAAATAACAAAGAACACAAAACCTGCAAGTAGATAACCACAATCTATTTGAATATTGGGGAGGTACTGAGAAGTGCGATCAACATCAATGCCTTTTATTTTCAGCTATCAACCACACCAACTCACCTTTGTTTGTAATGTAACTCTGACTACTCTGACTTTAAACTCGTTACACTTAACAATGAGCACTAATCTTCAAAAGCTTCTTTAGAGAGTCTGTATAGTTTAGTAAATTTCCTATCACTTATATTTTCTAATTGGTATCCAAAATGAACTCGCATATTATTTTGAAATTGACATTGTTCACGTCTTTGGTCTTCATATTTAGCAACCACTAACATATTCCATGCTAAATAAGCTCTTCCAGACATTATTATCCAATTCAACACCGAAAAATAAACACAATTATGATATCAACAAACGTTTTCACACTTCAAAATGCTAGTGAGTTACGGAGAAACAATCGCAATAGAAAGCCTCGCTAGCGTCTGTCAAATTAGTAACTCATGGTGCCGTTTTGTAGGCAAAAGCTGAAAAACGCTACGAACAATCGAATAGATTTCTACGCGTTTTAGAACTAGCGAAATCTATAGTACTCATGGTACAAAGTTTAATTCTTTCCGTGACCGCCAGGGGCGCTGTACAAAATTTCATACAAATGATTTACGGCGACGCTAGCGTGAATTGACCGTGTAAACTCATGGTAGAGACACAGAACAGCTGTAATACCAGTTACTTTTGTTCAGTGCCTCTTCTTTGTTCCCTTAGTCCTTAATCGGTTTAACTCGTTAACATTTTATTTATTGGCTATAAAGGTTAGCCCATGTCCTTTCTTAAACTCTAATCAAATTTCATCAACATCGGTTCAGTTCAGCGTTTAAAGCGTGAAAGGCAACAGACAGATAGACAGGGTTCCTTTTACATTTATAATGTTAGCACAGTCTAACAACTTTTATACAGAGTTTCAGACTCGCTATGTTATGATATTAGTATGAATTACGCAGGATGTTAAGAGTCGACCGCCTCTGTGGCTTAGCGGTACTGAACGCGGCTGCTACGCAGGAGGTGCGTGTTTGATTCCCGCTCAGTGCAAATATTTGTATGCATGAATATGGATATTTGCATTGGTCTGGTCGTGCCTCGGAAATCACGTTAAGCCGTCGGTCTCAGTTGCCATACGAACAGCTATTGTATGGCAGTCGTTACGGGTAGTTGAAGCCCTCAAAAGTCCAACAACTGGTCCAGATGCAATGTTTCGATATCGCCTGTGGGTTGTGGAGGTCAGATGGTAGTCGATTCACAGGAAATTTCAAAGGTTCAGCCAAATTCGCAGTTAGACTGGTAAAGGCGGATCCTTGCCTTGAAGGTAAAAAGCTTCGGATGCGACTGCGATTAATGCTTGCTAGGATGAAGAAGAAGACTCAGGATATTAAATGAAATTGTGACAATCCGTAACATATTTTAGGAATCGAAATGACAGCTCTTACATATTCTGTTGTGCACGAAACTATATCTTGTTCAAAACTGCGTGATCGCCATCTAGTTGTCTTGATGTAACTAAATTATAGAATTAAAAAATATATTTTCTTATATACCTCTGTTGTGAACGAAACCATACCTTGTTTAAAAATGCGTGATCGCCATCTAGTTGTATTTTTGTAACTAAATTATAGATTAACAAATTTTAATTTATTGATTAAATACGAATTTAAATACACAATAGTGTATGTAAAAATAAAGTCTATTTATTCACATAGTTGCTTAGATATGATAAGCTATAAAAAATATACCACAAAAATAATCTCACGTAAAAAAGCAACATTATTGCTCACATCTCTGGTTCTACTCAACCGATTGTGATCAAACAAACGTAAGATTTTAAGTTAGAGCAAGCCCTTTCTAACATAAAAAACCGCATCGAAATCCGTTCAGTAGTTTTTGCGTCCATCGCGAACAAACAGACAAACAGACAAACAGACAAACAGACAAGAATTCCAAAAAAAATATTTTCGTGTTCAGTATCGTTAATATAACATACTCCAAGTTTTTTTTTTTAAATATCTCCAATGTACAGACACGACTACTTTACAATTATATAATAGTATAGATAGTAAGTAAGTAGTTATTTAATTTAAATACAGTGCAATCCTTCTCTTGCTCGACGCAATCACAATCAGGGAGAACATTCCGTGAAATTACTTCTGATTAATGTTAAACCGAGCGTAAACGAATGCAGATCAATTTTATAAAAGCATTGTTTGAAAGCCAAAGTATTCACTTCGCAGAAGTGCCGCGTGACATGTTGTACAACCACATACAAAATCAGTATTTGCCACGCACGCAGCACCTTGCAGCACATTGCATTCCATTTTGATACCCTTCAGCATTTAGTAAAGAAATTAACAGTGAAGAAATTTATTTATTTATTTAATAAATCATTGCATATATGGGTTACAAAGTAGTTGTTATAGGCAGTGGATACAGTTTCACCATATATCACCAATAGGCATGCAATTTTGGTGGCTAAATTACAAATCACAACATTGTCACATCATTACAAATAATCATTTCAAAATTCCTTCAATTTCAATTAACAATGTCAATAATATTAATAAGAACAATATAAAATAGAATAGAAATAATGTAGGTTGTCAGTTTAATTTTAGATTTTAATGTCTATGCATATTATGATGTCAAGATATAAAATTAATTTACTTTATCAAAATAAAATTTGCCTACATCGAATACTATATGAACCGACCACACACAACTAGGGCACCTTGTACTGCTGTAATGTCTTATCTGTTAGGAATTCTTTCACGGATTAATAGCATTTTTCTGTTAACAAGTCACGGAGTTGTTTTTTAAACAGTTGTAGCTTAGATGCGGTTCTGATATACTCTGGTATACAATTGAAAATCCGCGGGGCCAGGCAAAAGACGCTCTCATGCATCAATTGCATTTTACTAGCAACTATATGTATTTTAGTTTGATGCCGTGCACGCGTACGATATTCAAATAATTCTGGCTTATTTTTCACGAATATTGCAACCTCGAGTATATATGTACATGGAAATGTTAATAATTTCATCGATTTGAAATATGGTAGACAGGAGTCAAGGTGCATAGAAATTAAACATTGCTCTTATGCAGCATTTTTGGGGTTTGAACGCACGTTCGTGGTCAGTGCTGTTACCCCAGAAAATTAGTCACATTAGTCCGGTTGCTAGTCCGGTTGATCGGACTTCTACGACAGTTTAGTTGTAGTAGACCGGTTGTCAAACGGCATCGAACTATTGCTACTTTTGGGTAGCAGTAGTTCGGTGGGTAGTTCGGTTGACCGGACTACTGTAACTTTTCAGACGTATTTTTTTTTACAAATATACATGCTAGTATACTCACCTTTTTCCCTCCGGGGCAAAAACAACAGCAAACCTTCTGCTTCTATCCTTACATTTCAAGGCCTCCCTCTACTGTCATTGAATACGTCAGGCAAACTCGCCGGTTGACATTCCACTTTGTGACGTATTCAAATGAAGAATTGTTTAGTTTTTCGTTTAATACAGCTACGTAAACAAATGCGTTACATCGCTCAACTGTTATAAATTGAACTGTGAATTTCACTCGCAAAGACTTGGGAAATATGCGACTTTTTGTTAAAATTATCAATGAAAACGTCGACTTTGATATTGTATATTAATCTGTTTTGTTTATGACAGTGACAAATAATAGAAGGGTATTATTAACAATTACCTAATTATTTTTTCAATACTTCGGTACCAAATACTTCAATTAGGCAAATGTAAGCGAGTAACATGGCTGAAGTGCTTGCAATCCCAAAATGGGGAAATGAGGACCAACTGGTAGAGATCATGACAAAAGGGAGAAAGAAAATTTAAAAGAAGGAACCGTAAGCAAATAGAACAATGCCAACCAATGTAAATATGTTTGGTCTCAAAAGGCCAGATTCCATAGTTTTAAGTGTTGATGATAGCTATGTCATTGGATTGACATTGTCATTGTCATTGTCAAGGCAGATAAAAGACGTATCGGGAGCCAATAATGCCGGGTTAATTATTTTGGGTATTTAGTATTGTAATCTGTTATAAAATAAGTTAATTGTGTGAAATGCGTAAGGGGCCGATTGTAGGCGAACAAGTTTCGGTATAATTACGGGCTGGGCACCCTCATTCAAGGGGATGTACATGGATTACATATGAACAAGTGTGTCGTGCATGTAGTGTTCGTTGGTGTGATCCTCGTGTGATTTTAAGACGAGGGGTCGGCTGTGGAACTACTGGGCCGGGCTGTGAGCGGATCAAGCCTCACCAACGTCAGCGGGCAAGTTATACTACACATTTTACACTGCATAGGTACACACATCATTACGCACACAAGGTCTCTGATGTTCCACGGGTGATTACGACAAGGTAAGGGTACAATTAGTCGTAGTACATATTGAGGTCAGGTACTATTTGAGCGCTGTGATCACAGCCTAGTTGTACTCGGGATCAGGAGTTGTTATCTCCAACAAAATATAATAAATGAAAGGGCAGTATTCCAAACACATCTTTTCTTTATGACATCTTCTCCTCCCTACTATGAGAGGAAAACCTGTTTCCGAACCTCCTCCGATACATCAGTAGTTCTACCAGCTTGCAGGTAAGATTTGCTAAGTCTCTAAGACCTCGGTGAGGCTCCATGCACCTTCCTTCTACTGTAACTTCCTACTCATTATCATTATCAGAACATCCTTGTGTCGCGATTGCATTCAGTGCCTTCAGGTCGATGAGCGTAGCCCGCCTTTTGGCTATTGTTTTTCCACTTCACACGCTCTTGGGCATTAATGAATGACATGTATCAGTCACGACACAAGTCATTTTCTACGACGTTTAGCCAGCGTTTCCTGAGTCCATAGTACTGCTGCCTACCTACAACCAGTAAAAATATTATATCCGGTCTCTCCATAACTCGATGAACACCAGCAAATTAATGTAACCATCTGCAACCGGAACCCAGTCAAGTGATACGCCGGAAACACGCATTTAAATCATGGCCGCCGCCAGGAAACGGAAGTGGTTCGCTAATAAATATGGCCGCCGTTCACCCGCGAATTTCTCCGCAAATATAACTGTTATCTGCGGTTGGTCTGCTCCACTTGGCACTTGCAGCAGGAATATAATTCAATATTGATATAATTAAGTGACTGCAGAATGTCTGGAATTTTATTAATGTTAAGGAAAGAAATAATGAGAGCAGTTTGTCTAGAAAGAGGACTTATTGGTCTTCGACATCACTGCTTTAGTTCCGGTTTCATCCGAAGTTTACATTGGAGAATCTGGGATCCTCTCTTCTCCCGTATAGATTGGTTTTTGTAGGAGCACCTACCAACCCCGAAAGGAAAGCAAGAAATACGTCTGAGCAAAACCATGTACAGTTCCCGGCTGTCGAATTGGCACATCGGGAAGAAGAATGTCCTCTCTGGCATACGTGGGTTTGAGAGTTTGATGTATTTATAACAAACTGTCTGTCAGTATAAAGAGCACGCACATTTTAAAGCCAATTCTCGTAATGAAAATTCAGTTTCGGTCTAATTGAAATTCATAACATAATTTTTTCCTATTTACTTTGGCACGTCGAGACTGGTGACTACATTAGTGTAAGGGGCTTTTCCGGGGCAAGATAGGGATAATATGGTTTTCACACCCGTGGGCGCCATGTAGAACCTGGAAAAGGACCTGGATCAGCCAGGGTGCGTAGGAAATGCCTTATTGGGCCACCTTGCAACCCGGTATCTGACACCCGAGACGGCGTGGTTTTAGTGGGTTAGTATCCGTCAACCACCCCGACAAGCCGTTAGAATTTCCGCAAGGAAAATGGGTACTCAACGGGTACTGTTTCCCCATACTAACCACACAAATGCTTGTTTTGTAAAATGTTACATTACGTGGAATAACGCTGGTCAGTACATACTTTAATATTTATCGATCCTAAGGCAGAGGATATATTAGTCCGCGTAGCGATATGGTTATTATCAAAACAATTATTTGTATGGTGATGACATTATTTTGATCACAGGAATCTAAGGAATATCAAAAGGTGAGACTAGGCCAGATTACGAATACAGTCTTCGGCTCGGCACAACTATCGAATAAGTTCTCACCGTTCTAAAATGATGATCTATCGAATCCCAGAGAATGGTTACGAGGGAGGCACGTTTATCCATAGATCGTGAAGCTCATGCACTATTACGTGTATATGAGAGCTTTGTGCATAGGAAAAGTCGTTTGAGCTTTCAGAAAGTCCAAACAGCTAGTGCTAAGGCTCAGGATACACCTGTCGAGCGAGGTACATCTAACAGTCAATGGCAAGACATCTGTCTTGCCATTGACTGTTAGATGTACCTAACTAGGTGTGCCTCGATTACGAGATGCATTCCAGCACAAATGCACTATCACGTGAATTTTATAGTGAGAGAGAAACCTGCTTGAGTTCCCTGATGGTTCGAGCTGCGAATGCTCGGTCTCAGGAGATATCTGAAGCGCGGAAATTACGTCTAACAGCTAATAGTGAACGACACTATAATGACAGAATTCTTGAATATTGAAATAGACAATGACAAAGATTGCAAAGTTTCATCGCATATATTTTATGGTTAAGTATTGAGAATTATTTTCCCTCAGCAGTTCCCTTGGGAATGGAACCTTTTTAGATTTTCTGTTTCCGCATCGCTATTCGAGTCAATAGTATCCTAAGCCTTAGTCCAGTATACAGCTTGCTTCAAGCAGGCAATAATAATAAATTACAACGGTCGTACGCTGCTCATGTTTAAAGTTATGGGTGAGGCAATAAAAATACGCTTCTTGTTATATTTCTGTCTCTTAAAGCATTTATTTATGGTTTCACTGCTTCTGTAATGAATGGGTTGGAAGTGTAGTGGTATATTACAAAAATAGTTCCTTCACACTTCGATATGATAACGAAAGGGTTGTGTTTTCTTTGTGAAGATTTGATTTGTTAAGCAAAATTTCTAAGCAGTGTATGGGACTCTACTAAGATCAGGACCTACAGCCCCAATATCACCGCATCGTATTTTGGTGCAAATGCTGGCAGTGACATTGGCTTGGGTCCTTTTTCTACTTTTGATCACACCTCTCGATCATTTGTTATACTACAATTACAGATGCGTGGGCTCGCTAGAACTCCTGAAGCAAATCCTTCAGATTTTTTAATAGGAGTTGAAAATCTTACTTACTAGTATTTTAAGTGCTATAGTACATACATGCATCTTATCACGTCTTTATTACCGGAGGGTTAGGCAGAGGTGAATTGACACCCACATTTCACCAATCTGTATTCGGTCCCATCCACGTAATAGGGGGTGAGCCTATTGCCGCATTCCGGGAACCATTGCTGACTTGAGCCACGCATCTGAGGCTGAGCTTGGGCTGTGCATATCTGTCTGATGTAAAAGTTAATAGGACCTATCCCTTAGTCGCCTTGTACGACACCACATGGGAAGGGAGAAGGGGTTGCCCAAATTCTACTCTGTTGGGAACCACGCGGCTAACGGTATAGTTTTGTATAAATAAGTAATTCACGTATTAGAATACAGTAATGTATTCTAGAATATATTATTATTATGCACTTAGTGCGAATCGAACCCGCGACAACTGACGTAGCAGTTGAATGCTCTACTTAAACCGTATGTATTTACGTATGTAAAGTACATATTGTAACCGTAGAATGAGATATTTACAATGAACTGTAATACCTAAGATATTTAAAAAGCTAGAACATTCAAGTTGGGGGTATGATCACACCCCATCTGTGCTCTGGGCGCCGGAGCAAAACCGAAAAAGGGGACAGGAAAAGGGATGAATGGGTGCGGTGGCATTCACAGCGGGCATAAAGGAAGAATGTTTTTGACAAAATCTATCTATCTATCTATACTATTATATAATTGTAAAGTAGTCGTGTCTGTACATTGGAGATATTTAAAAAAAATACTTGGAGTATGTTATATTAACGATACTGAACACGAAAATATATTTTTTGGAATTCTTGTCTGTTTGTCTGTTTGTTCGCGATGGACGCAAAAACTACTGAACGGATTTCGATGCGGTTGTTTTTTGTTAGAAAGGGCTTGCGCAGACTTAAAATCTTACGTTTGTTTGATCGCAATCGGTTGAGTAGAACCAGAGATGTGAGCAATAAAGTCGCTTTTTTGCTAAAGATTATTTATATGGTAGATTTTTTATAGCTTATCATATCTAAGCAACTATGTGAATAAATAGACTTTATTGTTACATACACAATTGTGTATATAGATTCGTATTTAATCAATAAATTGAAATTTGTAATTTTATAATTTAGTTACAAAAATACAACTAGATGGCGATCACGCAGTTTTAACACAACAGAATATATAAGAACTGTCATTTCGATTAGTACATTTTCTTATTATTATATCTGCTGTTCTTTATTTATAATTGCATTAAATTTAATATTCTGGGCCTTCTCCTTCGGCCGCATGGTCCCGGCAGAGTAGAATTTGGGCCACCCAATCTCTTCCCACGCGGTGTCGTACAAGGCGACTAAGGGATACAGGGCTGATTCACATCAGACAGATATGTACAGCCCAGATTCAGCCCCAAATTCATGGCTTGAGTCAACAATAGTGCCCGGAATACGACAATAGGCTCACCCTATTACCAGGAACCAGGTCCGCTTTTACCAGTCTAATTGCGGATTTGGCTGAATCTCCACAACCCAAAGGCGATATCGAAACATTGCAACTAGACCAGTTGTTGGACTTTTGAGGGCTTCAAATACCCGTAACGACTGCCGTAGCTGTTCGTATGGCAAATTAGACCGACGGCTTAACATGCATTCCGAAGCACGACCAGACCAATGCAAATACCCATATTCATGCATACAAATATTTGCACTGAGCGGGAATCGAACACGCGCCTCCTGCGCAACAGCCGCGTTCAGTACCGCTACGCCACGGATCCTTAACATCCTAGGTAATTCATATTTATATCATAACATGACGAGTCTATAACCCTGTATGAAAGTTCATTAGACTGTGCTAACAATATAAATGTGAAAGGAACCCTGTCTATCTGTCTGTTGTCTTTCACGCCTAAAAAGCTGAACTGAACCAAACTTGATGAAATTTGATGTAGAATTGGAATAGAGTTTAAGAACGGACATGGATTAACCTTTATAGCCAATAAATAAATGTTTAACGAGTTAAACCGACAAAGGTAATAAAAAAGAGGCACTGAAAAAAAGTTACTGATATTACAGCTGTTCTGTTAGAAGACGGTGCGTAGCCCGATAAACCATATATAAATTGATTACATCATAGTACTTCAGGCACATTCAACAAAGTTGGCACCGACTTCTAAGAGTGTTTTTTGAAGTCGGTTTATAGTGAATGTAAGTATGTATCTAACGGATCCATCGTTGATCATTTGCTTAGTTTGTTATTTGTTTTTATCATCAGTTTAACATCATGGTTTTAAAGGCAAATACTCAAATCATGTAAAAGTAACAGATACAGCATCTTTGCCTACATTTCGAGGATTCCATAGATGCCTAGATTCTTACTCTCTGGATCCCGCCATCTGATTCTGACTCTCTTGACCAGGCACCACCCTTCTCTTTCCAACAAAAAAAAAATCAAAAAAATCCGTTTTGCAAATTATGGCCTAAACATATGTATAACGGTTCATCACCTACTTAGCTCCCATAGTAGTGAAATTCTGAGAAATCCTGATACCCGAATACATATTTTGTGGTAGTGGCGAGGGGTCCATATAACTCAATACCTACCAGCTTCCCTTTGCATAGATGGTAGAGATGTTTAAATTCGATAAACTACATCGAGGTAAGAATCATATTCCACTGACATCCATTTTGAAATGTTCGCTCTTTGCCACTGTTGTGGCTTTACTGGGGGACATTCTCCCTACCAGAGCCACTGAGAAAACGTACTTAAGGCTGATAAAAATAATTGCATTTATGTACACAACATATATTGATTAATATGTACGTGCTGTAGAGTGTTATTATTAAGTTGTATTTTATCAATTTTGACTATATAGTAGGTAATTTTAATAGAAAGCGCCTAGACATTCAGTTTTTGAAAACGAAACGACATGATTGCTACCACAAACAAAATAGGCGCTTTTTCCTGTTATTTCGAAGTCTTCTCTCAATTCATTATTAGCAATATAAGCTTACAGTTTGCACCAAAGTGCTTATTTGCAGTCAGTTACATAAATATACATTGCATTAAAATAATTATTTATATGATAAATTTCTTGAACCCATAAAATTATTAAAAATACGATGAAATACGTTACATTTTAGGCATACAAGTACTATAAGTTACACAAATACTTTGGCACACAAAAGACATCTGGCTTATCATAGACTATGTCCGCAACTGGATCCTTTTTCAAAAAGCTCTGTAAGTAGGGCTACTCCGTGCCAAAAAAATGTCAAGCTGGTGGACACGTCAAGAGCTGATGCTGTCGCCGTCCAGCGCCACGCGTGTACGTGTACCACATAGAAGTGGATAAATTCACGAACCGAAAGGTTGTCCACTTTAAAATTTAAAAGGAAATAATAATGCATGACGTGCGCTAACTCCCGCCTCAGTCGTAATATATCAAGACCGATCAAGGATGATCTGATATGAAGATGCACGGGTAAAGAAATGGATAGGATCTCGGTATCAGATGCGGACTTCTTCGATATCGGATCCTTCTGTGTACCCTATCCAACACCATAAGAATTATAAAATTCCTTTCATCATTTCCGTGCGTTCTGATTTTGATACCGTGATAAACTAACAAAAAGCATACCAAACGAATAGTGAACTTTCTTTTGAATTAAAATTCATCAAAGAATAAATCCTAATGAAATAGATAAACCGATTAGAGCTTGGGGAAAGACATAGTGGAGGTGAAAAGAGAGACAACTGGGAAGGAACAACTTAAGGGGCAGAGATGGGAGCAGAGAGTCGAATAGAGATACAAGTTAGAAAGTCGAGTAGAGTAGCGAGTAGAGAGGCAATTTTTTTAAAATATTCTTTTGATGACCTTGATACTAGACAAATGTAAATTCATTCATATTTAGTCTTAATAAATCACTTTATTTAGTTTGTTGCTGCACTACTACGTGGTAAACTTAGTTTTAAGTGGAATTTGACGCCAAAAGATGTAATCACGTTGCACAATTTTGTGGAATAAAGAATTTGAAGTAGGGAGTCGAGTAGAGAGGCTATTAGAGAAGTGAATGGGAGGCAGGTGGTGAGGCGAGCAGAGTGAAACAGGGATGATCAGAGGATCGAGAAGAGAGGCAAGTAGAAAGTCGAGTAAAGAGTCATCTGAATTCTTGACTCTGCGCTAAAATTTACGACACTACGCGATAAGCGACTTCTACGCTGGCGGAGCCGCGGGCAACAGCTAGTAATAAGTAAATTACATAGTGGAAATATTACCTAACTTGAGATATTATTCAATTCGTACCTGGGAAAGGCATGGCTAGACCACGTTTTTTGCCCGGTGAATCCGACACTGGCCTAACTACTGGGTATGTCAGACTCGAACCGAATGGTGTTTCATTATGTCTGTGTGTGGGTGTTGTGGGGGATCCAGGTATAACCTACTCTCTAGGGTCTCTAGAAAGATTGAAACGAGAGAGAGACATGCGTAGACTACTATATTCTTCCATATTAGGCTACAGCTTGAAATACCAAACCCTCCTGAGCTTGGTTCCTTTGGTAAAGTAACCGCTAGCCCGAACCGTCACCATAGGTCCACGGTCTTAAATGATGGAGACAACCTATACTGAAAGCTAAAAAAGTAATATTGGTTATACAACAGATTTGCAACAATTACATTTGTGTTAAAGCTTACCTAACTGTGGATAAGTCTGCAGTTAATACTACAAAAGACTGATTCCGCTGTAAGTGGGACCCTAATAGTGGGGAAAAGAGGAACAATTCAGCTGCGTTCGTTATTCGGGACGGCGCAGTCACCTGATTACGCGCTCCGGTGAGTACTAAGGATGGGGGCAAGTCGAAAGACTTATATCGAGAAATGACAATTTTTTTACGATTACAGTTTGACCTCTTAAACACTGAGAGGAAATGTGCACTAAAGCATCGTCTGTTTTTCAATAGGTTCACCGCCAAGCAGGTGACGTTGATTTAGGCTCCACAGGTGCTAACAGACTTGCTGACCGGATTCGTCGCCGGCCTCTTGGGTGATCCCTCGACGAGAGCGTAGCATTAGTAGTGTCTTTGGGGTTGTTAAGACAGGCAAACCGTTCTACCTGTACTCCAAACTTAAATGGCTCAATGAAGGCAGTAGATACCCTACAAGGGCGTCGCGTCTGAACTTACATGTACCAAAACATAAGACCGCGGCATTTCAAGGTAGTTTTAAGTATTCGGCTAGCAAGATATGGAATAATATTCCTCCGCCTCTTAGGACACTCACAAGCATCCATAACTTCCGTGTTAAGCTGACAAAAATACTACTCAATGAACAGAAATTTTGTGCATAACGGTGCTTGAGCTTCAACATGAGGCGTTTTAAGGGCGTCGCGCGTCGCAATGCTGCCAATGCCCTTACATACACGGATGTGAGAAATGTACCTAAAAAGAAGAAAAATAAAACTTGTTTTTATTTTTTATGTTGGTGACTACATTAAGCTGGAAGCTGGCCTATAAACACCTCGTTTTTCGTATTTAGGATAACAATTATTGTTCACACATATTGTCTATATCTAATTTATGCAAACTGGGACTAAAAATTTAAAAGACAGCTACCTAGTGCAAACGGCTGCAGTTGAAAAACAGCGCGGCAGATCTATCTGTAGCATTAGCTGAACTGTGACCATTTAAACGCACACCCCACACTGATACATATTGTGAGATTTGTTTCTTGTATTTTTTTATTATATTTAATTATTGTATTGTTGTTAATATGCCTACTGAGTTGTGTGTTTAATAAATGTATTTTCTTTCTTTCTTTTTTTCTTTCATTAAATCGCGGGTTTTTTTACGTACGGGAAATCCGGCATTTTTACTGCCTAACCATAAAAAAAAACAAGGCTCCACCAGCACCTCGGTAGCCTCGACTTTTTTTTGTTTCAATATTGAATGGAAGGATGGATTTATATTCATTACGTAAATTCATCACACTACAGCGATATTATCATGTACAGAGTTACAAAATAAAAAACAATCGCAAAACACGTTTCTTTAACTCCAGTTTACTTACCTACATTAACTTAGTCGATAATGTTTCTCGATTCAAGCTGTCTTAAAGCAATATCCTCGCCATGCCATGCCATATCCATGCCAGCTAGCATCTAAACTATATTTTTATATGTGGGTATTTACCTTGTGCTTGCAGAACTAGTTTAGTAGGTAACAGTAACTTTTTCTAACAATAATAACATAGCTAATTTATTTATTAATCTAACTATTGACAACGTTAGTAAATATTTTACATACGATTTGTTCAAGCAAAGTTACATAATTCTACCAATATACGAAAATTATGGTAAAACTTTCCCCTATGGAGGGTAAACTAATATAAATAGAACGAAGTGAGCTCATGTCTGTCTCCTCAATATTTAGTGTCTATTGAAAGCATTGTAATAAAAAAAAAAGTTTTCATAGCTTTGTGACTGACTTAGAATTTGCTCTGAAGTTTATGACGGAACTTACCTGATAAACTAAATAGCTACATGATAAGTAGTGGTACTCGTTCACGCCTTCTTACTACTTCTTACTACTTGACTATTTTAGTATTAGTAAACTAGGGAAGGTCTACAACAAAATTATCGATATTGTTCTCTTTTACTACTAAGGAAGTGTTCTAACGGCAGGGGAACGAAGAGAAACAACCGGTATATGAGACTACGTTTATTCGACTGGTCGCAGCCAGCCGTCAATATTCTAAACTATGTAGGTACCCACATGACATTTATAAAAATATAATACAGAATCATAACATCCCTCCACCTTTATTTAAAAAGCTTCCTATAATCTACTATTGGCCTATTTCGTTTCGAACGACCCGCCGGCGGCGGCGTTGGTGAGGTGCCGCGGTATTCGGGTGCCGTCTGTCCTGTAATAGTCGAGGGTCCTGCCGCCAAACTCTCACTGGTACCACCTTCAGTGCTGGGTTGAGTCATTCCTTCTGAATGAGTCGCCTGGGGTGCTGGTTGCTCAGCCTCGACTGTAGGTGGCGCTGTGGCTGCTGGATCAGGTACAATGAAAACTGGCACCGTATCCTCGCTCTCTTCTCCCCCTTTAAATTTGCGCAATTGATTAGCATGCCGTTTGGTTGGTTGGTTGGAGCCAGACAATTTCACTAAATACATTGCGTTTCCGATTTTCCTTAATATTTTCCCTTGTATCCATTGTTTGGGTTGGTTATAAGTTCTAACTAAAACGTCCTCACCAACATCGAAATGCACGTTACGATTTCCGCCATAATAGTCACTCTGCAAACACTGTTTTTCTTTAACCATTTTGTCGAGGGCTGCGTCAGATGGTGTTGTAACGCATGGTTTTAAAATGTCCAACCTACATCTCAACTTCTGCCCAAATAAAACCTCTGCAGGAGATCTGTTGGTGGTGCTATGAATAGAATTTCTATAACGCAATAAAAACTCGTTTAATTTTATATTTAAATTTGATATTTTTTTTTCTGATAAAAGAATAGCCTTAATAGCTCTTTTTATAATTTTCACATAGCACTCGGCTTGACCGTTACTCGAAGGATTATAAATTGGCGAAGTTAAATGTGCTATATTGTTAAGGGAACAAAATTGTTTGAATTCTTGAGAAACGAAAGCGGTGCCGTTATCCGAACAAATAGTAGTAAACAACCCGAAACGAGCCATAACTTCACTGATTTTCTCAATAACAACGCGTGTACTGCATCCCGTTGACACGTCAAAACACTCAACCCATTTTGAATAGGCGTCTACTACAACTAAGTATGTTTTGCCATTGATAGGGCCTAAAAAGTCAAGGTGTACCCTATGCCAGGGCTGCGACGGATAAGGCCAGGGCGTGAGCAGGGCCCGCGGAGGCGCGGGGTGCAGGGCCGTACAAGTTGTACACGCGCCTACAAATTGCTCGATGTCCGCTGCCATGCCAGGCCACCAAAACCTATTCCGAGCATCTTCTTTGACTTTAGAAATGCCTAAATGACCTATGTGTAACTCGGCTAGTACTTTGTTCCTGAGCTTCTTGGGTACGACCAACCTATGACCTCTCATCAAACATCCTTGCTCAACATCTAATTCCGCTCTGTGACTATAAAATGACTTTATTTCAGAATTGTTTACTTTACTTGGCCACCCATTTAGCACATATTCAATTACGGAAGAAATAATGTGATCCTGCTTGCTACTATCTATTATGTCTGAAAACGCAAAAAAATATTCTCTGTCGTAAACAAATCGAACATAAGCAGAGCTATCGCCGCGAGAACATGAGTCATGCGTCGCCTGCGCCTGCACCGGCCGTGCGGCTTCCCCCGCCGCCACCTCCGTAGTGGCCCGACTTAAAAAATCTGCGCTATTGTGAGTGCTACTCACGTACTCGATCGTATAGTTATAGGCGGATAAGAATATCGCATAGCGCTGCAATCTGTTTGCCGAAACCTCCGGAACGCCTTTCTGTGGGTTAAATATTGATATGAGAGGTTTATGATCCGTTTTTAATATAAATGGTTTTGAACGGCCGTACAAATATTGATGAAATTTTTTTACACCAAAAATTATAGCGGTCGCCTCTTTTTGTATTTGGCTATAATGTTTTTCTGCTGAATTAAGTGAACGCGACATGTATGCAATGGGCTTTTCGCCGCCGTCGTCCACCTGCGATAGAATTGCACCCAAGCCGGTCGGTGACGCGTCCACCGTTAATATCAATTTAGCCTCGGGATTAAAATGTGCTAACGTTTTATCTGAAATTAGTGCATTTTTTATTTTCACAACAGCGTCGGTGTGTTCCTTTGACCAAAACCATGTTCTACCTTTTTTTAATAAATCATGTAACGGATGTAGTATGGAAGACGCATTTTTAATAAAACTTCTATAATAATTCACCATACCTAGAAACGATTTTAATTCTGAAACATTGCTAGGGATGCGAGATTTGATAATAGCATTTACCTTTTCCGGTGACTTATGGATGCCGTTACGATCAATGACAAATCCTAAGTATGAAACCGACTCTTGGAAAAAGGAACATTTCTCGGTTTTCACAACTAGCCCTGCTTCTTCTAACTTTCGTAGAACGTCATATAGCCTATTTATCATTTGTGTTTTATTACAAGCAAAAATTAAAATATCGTCTAAAAATACTAATGTTCCGTCTAGGCCACCAAGGATGGATTCTATAGTCCGCTGAAAAATAGCGGGAGCGGAAGATAATCCAAACACTAGTCTTGTAAATTTAAAAATTCCTTTAAATGTATTTATACAAGTCAGCATTTGAGAACCATCATTTTTAAGGCAAAGTTGTGTATACGCGTGTGATAAATCTAGTTTACAGAAATATCTAGCCCCATGAAGCTTAGAAAATAAATCCTCGTACCTTGGCAAAGGATATTGGTCTATCAGAAGCTGTTTGTTAATGGTAACTGAGTAGTCGGCACAAAGACGTATTGAACCATCACGTTTTAAAACTGGTACAATAGGGCTAGCGTATTCAGAATACTTGACAGGGACCAAAACTCCCTCATCCACCAACCGCTTGAGTTCTTTTCCGACACCCTCTCTCAGAGCAAAAGGCAAAGGTCTAGCCTTAAAAAAAATAGGCTTCGAGTCGGGTTTTAAGTGTAAACTTACTTCAATTCCTTTTAAACATCCTAGTTTATTGGAAAATAGTTTAGGAAATTTAGAAGTTATGTGATCTAAAAAATCATTACAATGGTTTATAGAACAAATTTGTAAATTGAACCGCGACAAAAAATCTCTTCCGATCAACGGTGGACCTCCGTTACGAACAACGTAAACATCAATATTATTTTGTTTGTTTTTGTACTTAAACTGTAGATTCAATTTACCCACTATGTTCAACCTATCACCATTGTAACTATGCAATATAAGGTCACTCGCTAATAACTCGCAATTAGGAAAATATTGTTTGCACATTTGCTCTGAGATAACGGACACCGGGGAACCAGAATCGATTTCAAATTGAATTTTTTTTCCATTCACCACAACAGACTCCCGCATCGGCTCTCCCCGGACAGAACGGATATTAAAACACGAACGCTTACCATCATCATCACCATCCGTACAGCACTCGACATAATGTTGCCGATTCACTGTTTTATTGCACATTCTTTTAAGGTGCCCTTGCACCCCACACTTTTTACATTTGTACCGCGCGAAACGACAGGTAGACGCCTCATGACTGGAATATCCGCACACCGTACATTGCGAGCCGGCGGCGGCGGCGCCTGTGACCGCGCGTTGCTGCGCACGGCCTCCTCGCGTAGCTTCGGGCTTTACTGCTGCTACCTTCATCACTTGCAGCGCATCCTTCCGCTGGACGGTCTCCTGGGCTCCCATACGTGCGCTGCGAATTCCCTCTGCTGTTTCTAAGGCTTTACTCAAGGTCAGCTCAGTCATATCTTTCGTGAACAATTTGTCTCTCTCCGGCCCCGGCTCCATGCCTAACACGAATCTATCACGAAGTTGTTCACCGAGGTGTAAAGCTGTGAATCCACAATGAGTCGCCAGTCCACGTACACGCGCCGCCCAGTCTGCTAAACTTTCCCCGACGTTCTGCGTTGCACTATGGAATCTGAACCTCTCTGCAAACGTGCACTTCTTTGGTTTAAAATGCCCGTCTAGCAACTTCACTACATCTTCGTAGCCTAAAGTGCTAACTTGAGTCGGTAACGCTAGATCACGAACCAATTTGTATGATGACTCTGCTAAATTACTCAACAAAATGGCGCGTCGTTTGACACCGGCTTTGTCTTCCTCTGCCCCGATCTCGTTCGCCAAAAACCACTGCTCCAGCCTTTCTTTGTACACGGCCCATTCTTGGATTTCGTGGTTGAATGTGGTTAACGTGCCAACCGTTATTTTTGCCATCTTCACGCTAATTCTCGTTGATCCTCGTCGCCAAATGTTCTAACGGCAGGGGAACGAAGAGAAACAACCGGTATATGAGACTACGTTTATTCGACTGGTCGCAGCCAGCCGTCAATATTCTAAACTATGTAGGTACCCACATGACATTTATAAAAATATAATACAGAATCATAACAGGAAGTAAAAAACCTTTGGCTCCTAAGATGGTGCGGTTACCAACTTTAGAGGAGATAGAAGAGAATTTCAAAGGGGCCTAAATATAATGAATGAATCTCGAACATCAAAAAGCTGTAGTGGGCGGTCAAACAGATGATATTTCTAAAAGTATCTACCGATAGCAATTGTAATGTACGGTATATGATTATCACTCGATCTATCGATATAAAAAATACAAGTGTCACACCCCTAGTGGTATTCTGGCAGCTTTAAGTGAACATTTGGTCCAGCCCCAACCTCTCCACTTACATCTACAATTCGAAACGTATGAATAAACATTTGTAAAAAACGCACCACTTTTAGGCTTTGAATGTGCACACTTGTGATTCTAAAATGAGCATTGGAGCGAGTTGTGCCACGTTGGAAAGTAACCATTGAGTTCTACGTACATAGAACTCAATAAAAATAACTTGATATTTATTTGAACTTGTTTCGTTTTTGAAGTAACTTTGAATTAATTTATTACAAGATTATTCATGTTTTTTATTTTTTACTAGCTGTTGCCCGCGCTCCGCCCGTGTGGGTGTCGGTTATCGATTAGTGTTGAGTCAACGCTATTGAGTATTATTTCTTTCTAAAATTAAAGTAGCCTAAGTTACTCCTTATTACATCAGCTACCTGCCAATAAAAGGGCCGTCAAAATCGGTCCAGCCATTTCAAAGATTAGCTGGAACAAACAAATAAGCAGACAGACAATTATTTTGGTGTATGGTACCTTTTCATTTCAATATATTTAAAAAAAACGGTTATTTCAATATTACAAACAGACACTCCAATTTTATTTATAGATTATAGATTTTCATCAAAATAAACCAAATTGTTAAAAGTTCTTCTGACAGGAGTGAGACAACCGACCTTGGGCTCAAAACTGCAAGTTTTTGATGTAACTGAGACTGTGTTAAGGCTGTCACACAAGACACGGTATTATAATATCCCGCAGTACTTAACTCGTAGTCAATGCATTATTCAGTCAGGTACCGAAGCGATTCTGCTAACAGTGTCGTGTATCGTACAGCCGACACTTTGTGTGCATTGTGGGGCACATACTACACACACCGTTTATTAAATCGGTGTCACTTGCTTGTAACAGCTTAGTGTTGCGTTGGCTTAGACGCGGCAAGTAGTTCACTCGAGTATACTTTGCACTTGCCGAAGCTAGATATAGCCAGTTGAAGTTCAGATCTTTACTTTATGAATACCTGCAATTTCCCAATTTTTTAGGGGATTTTTTATTTGAAGGTGGTTTTTCTGACGGTGTATCGTACTAACAATATGTGTTTGTATCGCTATCAATTTAATTTCAGTTACTATTATTCTTTTATTATAAAAAGAATAAATCAAATATTAGATTTATAAGTCACGTAATGAAATATTCATTTTAGAGCTTAAAAGTTTGGGTCCTATTGGCCGTTTTAATGACAGGTCGCACCGCGTCAGGACAGGCCAACGCACCGTGGGGACCGGCGCAGGCGTGTCTGTCGCGGCCTGGCGCGGCGTGGCGTAACTTCATAAGCGCGACGCGTCGAGGTGTAAATGTAAGCACGAGGCCTGTGGTTCCATTCGCGCCACGCGCCGATCGGTTTCCATGGCGGCGTGGCCCGGCGCGGTCTGGCGCGGCCTATGCTTTCGACAGGCCGTGGAACCCGAGCTTAACCTAGCCTACACTCTGTACTCACAACTGTGAAATTCATCTATAAACCTAAAACTATAGGTTTTTCTATTATTGTACAATACAACAGTTTTGATCAATGGTGTTTTTGGTTACTGTTTCATATTTAAAATGGTTGTAAAATAGACATTGCCAGATTCCGAATATACTATACGAATTATATTGCAGCCTTCGTAAGTTCTAAACCTGTTACATGTTGGTTCTTATTTTATCATCCCAATTTGGCTTGCTGGTAGGAAACTATCCAACATAGTAATTCGTTTATGAGAACTAGCCAAGTTAGACCTTAGGATACAATATCCTTTGTTATAAGAAGAAATTTTATTTTAGGTTGTTATAAATAAATTTTTGGGCTGACCTCTGAACTTGGCACCCATTTAGATCTCACTTCTTTTATCGTTGAGGTCAGCAATTAAGGCATATGGCACAACATGTTCCTCTAAAATCTCCCTGATATACCGATCAGCAGTCAGATTTCCGCCATCGACTACCACTAACTCCGTGCGAAATCCTACACATATCCCTCCCAAGACCATAATTTTGTGTTCCGCTAATTCTGCCGGTGTGTTTATATCATAATATTGAACTTGATTCTCATTTCATATTTATGTGTTTGATAGGATTCTTTTGTCCCGAACCGGCTATAAAATCGCCCAGTACAATTTTGCGTAGAATATTTGCAAAGCTGGATATTCTCATTATACAGCTATCAACCTCTATCTCTCCTAGATTACCGGCCAACCGTCCATAAACCACATAGTTAGCAAAAGCTATTTATCTAGGTCATACAGTATCCGTCCAATGCAATTTAACCCAAACTGGAGTGACGTGGTCATAATATCCTATCACGTGTAAGGCGAGAATGTCTAAAGGCATTCGATGAACTTTAGATTAAATTTTCAGGGACCTAGTTCAAAGCTGCTGTTTGCTGCTGCTTGAAATTTTATCAGTTGGACAATAAAAAATCGAGGTAGGCTGTGTTTACTGATAGTATACTTGTTATGTATCGGGGATTTATGATGTACCAATATCTTCGGAGTGTCAACTTATATCGACGCTGGAAAGCCAACCTTTCTTATGCGCCAAATTCACAAAAATGAGTTATATATATATCATTAGATTCACCAGATTTTTCTCTATCAGCTAATCTCGGTTTCATCCAATTCTGATCATTTTTGATGGCTGATAATCAGTCTGTGATTCCAATTTTTCAGGTCAATAAGCGCACAATTTTAGATCTTTTGACAAAATTTGTCTCTTAAACTATACATAATTTTGTTAGATTGTAGGTTAAGCAATATCTCTTTATCAAGATGTTACGCATATATTTACATATGAAACTTTGCTTTGCCATGGTCAATGGAATTGTTTTGACATCATACAATTAGCCGCGCTAAAGTTTCTCATGATATGGTACTTCAGCAATTTATCTCCGCCGCGTCTAAAGCATATCTGCATTTAAGCAACCTTATCGAAAAAACTAGATTATGCGATTAGGATATAAGTAATTTAGCTTGGACTAGAATATTGTTTACTCCGCTGTACATTTTAAAAGAAATTATTTTAAGATAATTTGCTTTCTTTACTTTCCACTTGATGGTCACTTACAACGCTCTTTCATACACGTCAATACAACACGAACGGCGCTTAAGCTACATTTGTTTTGAAGCAATATTAGGTCAGACACCGACATAATGAATAGGGGCAGCTGCGCACGGGCGCATCAGTTGCTCGCGTCTAGTTTGTAACGGAAGAAAATTTTTGTGCTAGGGTTTTATGAAAGTAAAATAAAGTGATTAAAAGTGAATTAAATGTGGCTATGAGAGCACTGTAAAATTAATAAAGAGGATGTCTATACCGGCTAGAGGTTGAGACATAAATAATAAGATAGATTAACAATTTAGAACATGATTGTAATCTAAAAAAGCGTTACATGAGTTTATAATAGGTATTAGGAAATGAATCTCAGGGTGGATTCGTAATAAATATTCTGCCGAGGCGTTGTTTGATCCGTTGTGCAGAGATGGTAGTTTGCACTTAGCTCGTTCACTCCCGGCTGCTGATGTTGCCGGCGTGCCAGGGTCCTCGCTGGTGTGCCTCACGGCCGAATGATGGCGTGAAGCCCGGTGCGAAGACCCTGGAAAAAGAAAGAGTGCGGGTCAGTATGTCACATGGGAACTACGTCCAGTGACCCGCTAAAAATAATAGCAGGTGAAGATAATCTCCCCAGCGGCAGAAAAGCGTAGCTAGAAGCTATAAGAAAAATTATTTATAAATAGTGCAAGCTGGTGACGTGACCTCTGACCGTGGAGGTCATCGGCCTCGTGGCACTAAATATTAGGCTGGAATAGCACAAAATATTAGTATTAAATTAAAACATAAATAAGCCATGCATATTAGCAGGCCGTAAGCTGCGCCGCTGAGAAGTCTTCACCTGTTGAAAGAAGTAGGAAATGTTGATCTCAAAACTTACCCGGTGCCGACAGCAGTTGGCCGCCGGGGTCAAAGCGACCTTCCTCGGCCAAGGGTAGCCGAAGAAAGGGACCACTTTAGCGCCGTGAATAGACACTTAGGTAATGTTGTCCAATCTCGCTCGCACACCCATAGACAAATTAGTTATTTAGTGTCGATAAACTAAATTATCGACTATTTTAGAGAATTTATTTCAAATAGTTTTTTAAAAATTCACAACGTTACAAGTTGACGTAGTTGTTACACGGCTTTCGACCCATAACAGCGCGCCAAAAGTTCGTTCTAGGCTGCAGTTGTGATCACGAGCACTTTGGTGAGTAAGTTGTTATTTAAATTTAATTTACCTTTGTTTCTACCCAACAGAGCTTTCCGTTTGTGCCTATCTTGCTTGTGTCTATCTTATTAACTTTGCTTTGCTTGGTTTTACTTACAGTAGTTGGTTAAAAGAACAGAGCGGTCGAGACGTTTATTGGCTAATACTTTGAAGTTCAAAAGGAAGTTGTGCTTTGATTCATTGGACGTGCTTTGGACGACTAGTGAACACCAAACAACAACACAAGACTCACTGCTTATAATTATTAATAATAATTAATGTCTTTGTACAAAAATAAACGTAATAACTTTGATTTTATTGTAAGTAGTTCTTTTAAATCCTTGATTATGCTTACCTATAAGAAACTTTATCTATGTCACGATTTCAGGACAGTTAGAAGTTCAGAATTTTTGGTAAACATTTTTTTTATAGTTTGATGATTATCACTGAATAATGCCGTCGGTCTTTTCGAATGGCTGATGCGTTGAGAAATTTTACTCCGATATTTATTTCACACTTTTGGTCCATAAGTAATAAGTGCAGCAACATTATCAGCTGGACTATGGCCTATAAGAATAAATAGCCTTGCCTGAGGTCTGGACATTTATTGCTTAAGCGACACCTATTTTTGTGCCCTGACGTTTTTTTATTATAGTTTATATTTAATCTGTGACAAATCGTTTTCTAGATAGTCATGCCAATTTTTAGGCCATTCTAATAAAAATAAATAATATTTATGTTTTTTTTTTCCAAATTTTCAAACTTTGAATCGCTCTCCTATAATGTTGCTAAATGACGCATAAGTAAGATTGCCTTTCCAGCATCGATATGGCTTTTGTCTTGAGGTTGCTCCGAAGGTAGACTCCTTATATAAAAGTCAGGGAAAACTAATTATGGAACGAAAGAGAGTGAGACGGGACAGTCTATATTGGGATATACGCCTGTCCTAAGTATTTAGAATATGTCTATTAATATTACTATTTCATTCATATACAATGTAATAACCAGATAAGTTTAAATTCACACATTTAGGAGCACAAAGACACGAAACCCAACTTTGCAACCTTGTTGCAACCATCTGGCGGTTCATAGTGCAAAAAAATAGCCAACGACTTTAAAAACTATTCAAAGAAATAAAGGAATTCAAGAAAAAAAAAAGGATCTTTAGAACAAAGCAATATTCAATTGGTTTAAGCGTTTTGGGTACAAACAGGACACTATGATCTTATGCACATGGTATGTTTAAAATATTCAGATGTTATAATAATTTTAACATTATCTTGCTTGAACGAATGCAAATATGAAACGATGATATTCATATAGTGTTGGAATATATTATTTATGATGACCAAGTAGGTGGAACTAAATGTAAATGCCATAATTAAGGCACCATATAATTGTAGATTTATGCGAGTTTGATCCAAATGGCCAAAAATGCAAATAAAAAAATACATAAAATAGAATTCTATCAAAAAAATTTATAATAATCAGAGCTCCGCCGAGATAAGCGCATAGTACTATAATACTTATGTAATTATATCATTAAAATGCATGACCAGCTGGTTAAATTGGTTAAATTGGTTGAATTGAGTATATACTGTTTGTATATTATTTATATTATTATATGGTATCAATTTGCATGGTTTGATATTCTGTAGAAGGAAAATTAATTACATTGCACGAAGGCATGTTATCATTTAAATATAGTTATAAGCTGCAAGATAACAAATACATTGTCCATTACATTGCACACAAAGGATAGCGAGCTCCCGGCGCAGACGCTTACCTGAAAAGGGGCGCAGGGCGCGGGACGCTCAGACTTTGCGTCTCAATAAAAAGTGATTTCTAACGTTTTGTGGGACAGTTGGGATCTGACATTGCTTCGATACGCTGGTTAATGGCATTCACACGTTTTGGACGCTGCCGTTTTAAGCAAGTGCAAATATTGTGGATGTGATAAGACAGTGTCTTGAGTCGTGTTTTGAAAACAACGCGCTTCTGAATTGATATTTAGAAGTTCCTAATTACTTTATCATACCTTCCATCAACACCTATATTCCATTGATTTGCCGTCGATTGAAAAGTTCTTATAGGTAGATTTTTGACTGTAAGTCTGGGAGTTGAGACTGGCTTCCGGAGGCAAATCGAATACCTTTATCCCGATCATCTAGGATTCCGTGATCTAGTTGTAGGAAAGTCTAAAAACTAGAGCACTCCCTATTCCACGTAGCTAGTTTCAAGTTTGTTTTCCTTTACACAATTCGCAATACACACACATTTAAAATCACACACATCCATGTTCTTCTTGGTACGAGCTCATGGTCTACAGGTTACACTAGGTTTCTAGCTAGAATGCAGGTATAGACGTTCTATTGCGATAGAACCTAGGAATTCTTACGAGAATTATAGTGGTAATTGATACATTACGTTTGGTGAAAAGTTAATTTGTGCGTTTATTTTGTGTTAATATAATAATTGAAATTGGGGGTAATTATACGTTATAATAACGTATTATATTTTGTTATAAATAAATAAGCAGATTATTGTGCTTTTACAGTCGGGTTTTATTCAAAATAATAGTGACAAGTGTAAACTATAATTATAATTTGATTGAAGTTAGTATATCAACCATATACCTAAATCATATACATTGATTAACTCTACTTTACTTCACAAAGTCAGTACATTGAATAAACAAAAGGCTTTATTTATTGAGATCATTAAATTCAGCACACAGTTGCTAATGAGAGACTAATTGACATCTCCGACATATACAAGATCTCACTCATTACATCATATCAGCCAAAGCTATACTCATTGAAACATCTGTAGGTAAATTCACTTAGCTCCTGGGTCATTTGGACCAGTATTTGAGCCCAAGTTTGTAATGTGTAGTGACACTAGTTTTCCTGCTGAAGCCTATTTGAGAAATTAAATATCCCATTAATAACTGACAGCCAACCATTGCTGTGAAAGTTTACGATACTGTTGTTGGAATAATAAGACTCATAATCATTATCATGTTACTTTCATAATTGCTTCAGTTGAATCATTAATGTCACGAGGTCTAAGGGTCTATCATTTTGTACTGGAGCTGAACGCTAACACGGAAACCTACAGTACACAGTGAAGTCAGCGGAGGTATTACAAGCTAAATTAAATTCATTGTGACGAGTTGAAAGAGAGCTTGATCTGTTGATCAGAGCTATCGATTCTTCGGAATTGATCTAAATCTCGCTTTTCGGAGCTTGAGATAATATTGCATTGCAATACACAACAAAAAAATATATAATTGATCCGGATCACATATAATAAATCATATATGATATCTACGACAATTAAAGGCCTATAAAAATATAAATACAGCTGAAAAAGATGCCCAAGAGGCCAACACATAAAATCAAACTATCACAGACCTATATTTTGAATTTAATACTAATTCATTTGATTCCAAATAAATCCACAGTCTTGTCATCATAATATATATTCCATACATCCAGTAAAGTTAAATATACCACTGAGGTGGCAAACAAGCACACAGCTCACCTGAACTGTGAAATCATAATATATATTCCATACATTCAGTAAAGTTAAATATACCACTGAGGTGGCAAACAAGCACACAGCTCACC
Organism: Eilema caniola; assembly: GCA_949126895.1. Lineage (NCBI taxonomy): Eukaryota > Metazoa > Arthropoda > Insecta > Lepidoptera > Erebidae > Eilema > Eilema caniola. The sequence continues at coordinate 2,961,285 of OX421460.1, read as the reverse complement.
TGAACTGTGAAATCATAATATATATTCCATACATTCAGTAAAGTTAAATATACCACTGAGGTGGCAAACAAGCACACAGCTCACCTGAACTGTGAAATCATAATATATATTCCATACATTCAGTAAAGTTAAATATACCACCGAGGTGGCAAACAAGCACACAGCTCACCTCAACTGTGAAACTACATAAAATATATTCCATATATACATTTAAAGTTAAAAGTTGGGATAGAGCATCATACTTTATATACCACTGAGGTGGCGAACAATCGATTTAAATAGACGCTCTTAGCATTTGTTATACGAATATATACATACGGTCAGGAGTCAATATTGAATGTAAATAGATTAGTGTAGTAGGTTTCGACGATAGCAATCTAGACGATCACAGCCAATGTAGCGTAGGGCCGTAGGCCCTAAGTTCCGTTACAAGAGCAGACTTTTGCCTTTGGATGCTGTAGTTATTGGCGCTTTGAGGATGACGTGTGAGTGACAATTGGGCAATATTGACGATAAAAAAAATTAAAGAATAAAATGTGGTATTACTAAGCTACATCAAAATTTTAATTACACCATACAGTAACTTAGCTACACTAAAGGATCAAAGAATTGAGGACTGTCTCATCGCACTAAACTGAGAAGGAAAAGACGCATTTTTAGCGTTTGTCTAAACTACATCAATAAAAGTAGACCGCGCATTAAAATATATTTCTACTTAAGCGCGGCGACACAAACAGTAAACTACATATAAAAAAATTCAATCGCACACCCAAAGAAGATTTCTTCAATTTAATAATACGAATCACAGAGCTATTCCCGACGTGCACACGCCAGTTAAACACTTTGCAGAACTGATAAGACGTCGGTATGTAAGTGCTATCCGCGTGTAACCAGCCTAAGTTTCGTACGTGAGCAGCCAACTAATGTACATATTAACTTGTTCATGTTGAAAACTTATTCGTAAGTCGTTAATCTTCGTCATATTGTTGTCAGGAAAGCAGGGTTTTGCTAGTCACGAATAATCCTAATAGTCGAAATGCCGCCGTCCATTTTGAAACAAGCAATAATATTTCCCAAGGGAAACGACACTTTGACGAACTCTCCTGTAGCGTGTTGGTTGAGCATTCAAGCATTAACTTTCAGTGCAAATATTGGCCATACGAACATATGTGACATTCGTTACGGGTAGTTGGAGCTCTAAGAAAACCGATAACAGGTTTAACTTTTAAAAATGGATTACAAGTTTTAAAAATGGATTTTATTTTAGTTATTGCAAAGTTTTATTATTGTGGTTTTATCTTATCTTATTTTAAATTATTTTATATATCAATTGTAATTATTGTTTTTAACTATTGAATTATTATATTTTTAATTGTATATTGCTGTGAATGTGGAATTTTAATTGTATTTTAGTTATAATAATTGTATTTAATTGTATATTTTAATTGATTTTATTGGATCTAACGGCATTTTAATTGTATTTAACTGCATTTTAAATTGTATTTTAATGGTTTTTAACTGTGTAATAATTGTAATTTAATTGTTTTAACCGTATTATTTAAAAAAAAAAATCTGTAATTGTAATAATGTACTCAATAAACGTATGTATTTTTATTAAATAAATGAACCCCCAAAAGGGGAAACTGTTCCAATTATTAATAACAATACACTAGCTAGAGTTCACAAGCCTTCATTATGTGAGGAAGAAGTTAGAATAGGTCCCAGCTTTAGTCAATGGTAATCAGTTCATGAAAAATATTAACAAAAAGCCGACCCATCCGAGTTTTGGAGCAGGTTTGGAAGATGATGTTGGACTCCATTAAACTTGCTATAGCAAATCTTATATTTCATTACATTCCCAACTTTCTTAGCTTTTTTTAGCCTCTACTGTGTATATGTCGCCGCCAACTAGCTTAATTACCCGTTCAATTAATTAAACGGCGCCATTCAATTAACGGTCTGAATGGTGTTCAGCCTTATTATTATTAAACGGCTAGGCAAATAGCTTGGCGATGACGTTTAAATACTTGCCTAGCCATTTAATTAAACAGTTTGAAAAATGACTTATTTCTGCATGGTTATGAAAAAGATGGGCAGCTATCACAGTAAACCTATTACTAATTTTCTGTGAATAAACCTCTGTCCACCCTCTCGGGGATTTACAGGTGAAAGTATATGTATGTATGTATGTAATTTTCTATCTTATTTCGAGGTAGTGCCCCGTCTTACGAATGTCCTAAGCATTAATCAGCCAGGTTGTTAAATGATGTAATAAACGAGACGGCTGAATATCATTCAGGCCGTTAATTGAATGGCGCCGTTTAGTTAACTGTCTGGGCAGTTAATTGGACGGCTGATAAAGCTAGTTGGCGGCGACATTATACCACATTCTTAATTAACTACTTGCCACCAGGCAAAAAATCTGCTTATTGTCATAAATAAAAAAGCAAAACACTTCATACGTACTTTCACGGCATTAGAGTATTAAGTAGGTATTATCTTCGTAATGTAATTTTGAACATAAACTCAAGCTGTTTATAAAATACGATGGTGCCGTACGAAGCGTTATATAGCTTTTAATATCGGGTAAATAAATAGGTTCTTTGTTAACTTATTATGAATCGCGCCTCCGTGGGGCGTCGCTGAAATATTGAGGGGAGTATGGTGACAACAATTCACAAAAGCCTCATAATTACTCGACGTTTTTGATCCTTCATATAATCATGAAAAATCGCAACGGTTGGAGTGTTGAGATTCCAATACGGTGAATGAATAATGCCGTTTACCGACTCGCGCGCTCTATTTTCTAGGACATGTTTTGCAGTTATCGGGTCTTCAGTACCCCTACCACGAACAACTATCGTAATCGTACCGTCTTGAGAGAACCAAGCAATGCGATTGCCTGACTGCTTACTGTGAACCTGTGTGTATATGAAACCGGCCAATCGTGATGCTCCGTTCGCTCAGTACGATTAACATACGATTACGATAGGTTGTTCGTGCTAGGGGTACAGTAGATAAGTTTAGTAAATTATCAGTTCAGTTTTCAGCGAGTTATTTTTAAATTCCAGATTACCATTAGTAAATTAAATCAATATTTTTATTCACAGAACATGGTTATATTAATGGTGTTGTAATTTTTTTTTGGTAAAGCACACTTTGCCGTGAGTCGCAGAAATATTTACTACATTAAACAATCAGACTTTCTCCAGTCCTTATCAAACAAAAATATTAATATGTGTCACAATAGTAGTTTATGATACTATTGCATAATAAGGGTTCTTATAACACGAGTGTAGTGAGAGTTTTTTTTATAGTATCACCCCCATACCGGGGGCGAGTCGGGGACCGCGCGGTCCCCCCTTCCGAGGAGGGCTAGACCGAGAGGAATGGCCCTGGGTCAGCCGGGGTGCGAGGGATATGTCGCGAGACCACCTCACCTTTGGCCTAGCACATCGACTTACAGACGGCGTGCGGTTTAGCCGGTTTGAGTCCGACATAACCTCCTCCTCCGGCTGCGGAGGGGGGGGGGGGACGTAAAAAAGTTGCCTTTTTCGTTTAACATTCTAAACAACGTACTACGGAATCGAGAACCTCCTCATTCTTTTAAGTACTCTTGCAGGTGGTTGTAAAGTGTTATACACATACAAAATGATTTTTGAAGTGAAAACTTCTTTAGCGGCATTGGATGACACTTGACCTTTGAACCGTAACCGACGACTGACTTCATACAACATTAGCTACACATTGTTTATTTTGTTAGGTACGCTAAGAAGCTTCGTAGCTTAGCGGTAAGCGCTTCGACTTTAAGTCCTTATGATTTCAGATAGTACCAGGTTCGAACCTGGGCTTCTGACACTTGTTTGTAATTATTTCTTCTTTTTGTAATTTATTACTTTTTGTGATTATTTTTTCTTTTTATAATTCACTAATTTCTTCTGACAGAAAATTAGTGATAGGTTCTATGATTGGCGCTATATTATAGGTATGGTATGGTATGGTATGTTCTTTTTATCTTTTTCTCTGTATATAACGAAGAAAGAAAGAAAGAAAAAGTTTTCACTTCTGCCGGCACTCCCGGAGTGCAACCCGTCTTTTTTTTTAGTCACCTCTAAGGTCATATGCTTTGTTCGACTGTTTGGCATGTCTCCTAATCTATACATATAATAAAATTGTACCCAATCGATTGCTGTACTTGGAAAGGATACGAAAAAATCTGTTATGATGAGACTTTATAAACGTATTAGAAGTCAAAACCACGATCGCTGGTTTTTTTTTGAGATATCAATCAATGAAATCCACACTGTAGTTCAGAAGATATGAGGTAATAAAGAATATTACAAATATAAATGCATACACGATACACGCGAAAAGCATAACTCTTATTGGCAGTCGGGTAAAAAGTAAGCAATACTATCAGTGCACAGTTTAACCATAGATATTTTTCTTTTGCCGGTAAAATATCAAACCTCATTCCTTTTTAAAAGAAAGGTTTAGTCGTATACCCTAATATTTATCACCTACCTTGTCCGGACAATTTGGTAACGGTATGGTCGGCCTATTTCGGAGCAACAGTCTCTAATAAAAACTCCGGGTCGAAGTTAGGAGCCCCTGCGTGACCCTACGATTAATGAAATTCGATATGGTCTTACCTGGTATACTTAAAGTTACCTTACCTTTCGGGAAGGTATCGTGCGGTGGGGTGAGCTTTAATTTGATTTATGATGGACAATATTTTGGTTTGAAACAGTGATTTTATTTTTCCTCGTTTAAGATGCATGTTAAAAGTAAATAATTAAATGCAATTTAGTATAACTTCATTATTTGAAGAAAGTAGAAAAGTGTAAAAAAAAAAATTGGTTGCCTGTAAAGTCGGTATACGGGCGAAAGTTTTACGTGACAACGACTTTGAGTGGTAAAATAATTTTAATGTGAATATTCATTCGTATAGTAGGAAGAAGGATGAATTTTATGTCTGTCTCTCTCGCTCTTAGGCGGGCTAACCATGCCCGAGTGGAAGGGACGCGTGCCTCTCACTCGCTCTCATTGTGAGCGCATAACGTGAGCGGAGCGTAACGCAGTTTCTTGAAGTGTCACCCGGCAAACCAATTTATAAGACGTTGTCACGTCAAAATACTTTTTTTGTACTATTACATGATACATAGATAATATATCATCCAGACTCGACATATTCCTTTTTTCACGATCACATAGGCGTGCAGTGCTTGTAGAACTCACAGTACCGTTGGAAACTTATTAGTTTCCAACGGTACTGTGAGTTAGACCTAAAGACCACGCTATAAAGACAAACAAATACTTGACTTGACTAACGAGTTAACGGCTACGTGGTTAAACTCTACGCCGTAGAAGTAGGAGCAAGGGGAATTCTAGCTAAGTCCTTGTAAAATTTACTTAAAGACCTCGGATGCCAAGAGCTTCAGTAAGCTCTTTACTAAATCGAATATCGAAAGTGGCATTGATAGGATCTTACCAAATTTGGATAGGTGGGGGAGGGGGGGGGGAAACACTGCTAACTGTGGAGGTGAGTGCCGATGCATCATAGGTGGCCACCCTAAACCTACATCTGGGTCGGACCCGGCGACCTCACGGTGAATCCATGGAGTGCTGAGAATTGGATCTCTATACGTAATATATATAAGTAACTAGCTGTTGCCCGCGGCTCCGCCCGCGTGGATGTCAGTTTTCCTGAATTTTCTTTGCTATAAACCTCACGGAGCCCGAGACCTTTCCAACGAATGCAAAACCGTGGAAATCGGTTCGTGCGTTCTGGAGTTATAGCGTCAGGAAGGAAAACCCGACTTATTTTTATACAGGGTGTATTTTTGAAACGGGGCAGTAAGGGCAAGTACCTTAACCGTTGCAGTTACAGCAAAACGTTCTTAAAAGACCTTCCCTAACTTTTTGGGACATTTTGAACTGCATTCACAGATTTTGTAAAAAACTTACATTTAGCAAAAAAAATGCAAAAAGTTCAAAAATTTTTTTTTATGCCAATCGATTCTATTTCATGTGGAGATCAAAAAACTCTATGCGACCATTTTAGCTTTCAGTACTAGAAAAGACAGAAATCGCCAAAGACCTTTCCCATACATTTCGTACGGAAATATGATAAATCAACTCGAAACTCATAGGTCAGGTAAAATTTTGAACTTTTTTAAATAAAAAAAATCATTTAAACATTTAAGAAATTGGTTTATGAAATAAATTGCTCAAAATGATTTCCATTTTCACGAATACATAAGTCTATCCTTTTTTGCACTGAACGAATGGCGGCTAATAATGTTCTGGGATGAATATTACGTAAAATGGTCATTAATGCATCCTTGAGCTCTTGAACACTGGCGTACGTCGTCTTATACACCTCGTTTTTCACGAAGCCCCATAAAAAAAAATCAAGTGGTGTTAGATCGGGGCTACGAGGTGGCCACTGTGTTGGACCATGTGTACCTATCCACTGTGTACCGAATAGGCGGCTCAAATTGGAACGTGAAAGGTGACTGTTATGTGGCGGAGCACCATCTTGTTGAAAATGAACTTTTCGCAATTTCGACAGGGGCCATTCGTCCATCTCGTTTTCAAGATGGTGTAAAATGACTTCATTATACATGGCAGAATTCAGTTTCCCTTCATAAAATTCCACCATTATGACTCGATTGGACATTATACCACACCAACAGTTTAATGAAAAGCGAACCTGATTATGACTTGCCGTAACTCTTAGTGGATTTTCTTTGGACCAATAGTGGTGATTTTTTCTGTTGTACATACCGTTATTGGAAAAATTCGTTTCGTCTGACCACAGTATGTAATTAAAAAAATCATGATCTCTGCTTATTTTTCCTCTTAGCCATCTGCAAAAAGTAAGCCTTTGAACATCATCACCCGGATGTAACACTTGAACTATGCGCCCATATCGATAGCACTTGTAGCCGTATTTCTTCCATATCTTTATCACAAGGGAGTGGGATACACCTACTTCAAGGGCGACTTGCCTGGACGATACCTCTGGATATGCTTCGACATAAGTTAGAACCGCAATCTCCGTGTCCATGTCCACACGAGGCTGCCGCTTTCTTTTGAAAGAACCCTGCAATTCCAGGTTTTTCAAAAGATTTGTAATAACCTTTCTTGTTGGCACATGCCGCAACGGATACTTATTGCGGTACCACACTAATGCAGCTCCCGCATTTCGATTATTGACAAAATACGCTTCTAATAAGTCAATTTTTTCACGATTAGAAGACATTTTAGCGAAAATCCTTAATTAATAACTCATACGAAGTTTCTCAGCTGAAACTAAGAATAACACACAGATTTTCGAATCAAATTCGAAATTTGAGGGTAAAAATTCTTTTTATTTACTTTACAGTCAATTCTACCCACTTCCTGGCCATAACAAAAAGTTAGACCATCGTAGAAATTTGTTTTTGTTGCCGAAATGTATGGGAAACGTTTTTGGCGATTTCTGTCTTTCCTAGTACTGAAAGCTAAAATGGTCTCATAGAGTTTTTTGATCCCCACATGAAATAGAATCGACTGGCATAAAAAAAAAATTTGGACATTTTGCATTTTTTTTTGCCAACTGTAAGTTTTTTACAAAATCTGTGAATGCAGTTCAAAATATGTCAAAAAGTTAGGGAAGGTCTTCTAAGAACGTTTTGCTGTAACTGCAACGGTTAAGGTACTTGCCCTTACTGCCCCGTTTCAAAAATACACCCTGTATAGTAGAAGAATAAATAAATTACACAAAATAATGTGCTATTTTAGACTATAATCTATTAATGTATGTGTATTTCAACCAAATCCATTCAGTCGTTTGAACCAAATTGAGTAACAGACACCTAAACATCTTTTCTATTTTTTTTATTATGTTAAATTTCACATTAATTAATTCAATAACTACAGTCTAACGAACTGTCACACTTTTTATACTGTGATATTACTTCCAATTTATTTTCTAATTATTTATTCTCCAATTTATTAAATTAATAACTGGCCCTTTAATCAGAGGGTTATAGAAATACCAACACCCTGTTATTTCACAAATTGATTGTTATTCTCATGACTAACACATGACCGATACAATAGACCATTTGACCTAAACTAAACATCAAAGTCAAGGCCACCCGCTCGCGCAGCACTAACCAAATTATATGGTAATTTCAGATTATTACAAGATTATGAAACTTTTACAGAATATGATGTATTACATTATTATTTCACGATATTATCGCAATAGTAACAGTACCGCTTTCTTACTTCACCTTGATATATTAAGGTCATTTGGCGAATTACTTTGATAATATTATTAATTTAATATAAGTGGTAGGTAGGCCAGCCTCTGTGGCGTAGCAGTAGTGAACGCGGTTGCTCCGCGGTTGCAAATATTCGTATACATGAATATGGATATCTGCACTGGTCTGGTCGTGTCTTGGCGATAATGTTAAGCCGTCGGTCCCGGTTACCATACGAACGTCTAAGCCAGTCTTTACGGGTAGTTGGAGCCCTCAAAAATCCAACAACTGGTCTAACTGCAATGCATCGATACCGCCATTGGGTTGGAGAGGTCATTATGGCAGTCGCTTCAAGGAAAATATCACAGTTCCGCCAAATCCGCAGTTATACTGGTAAGCTGACCCCAGACTCCAAGTAGAATGCTTCGGATGCGACTGGGATTAACGGTAGCAGGAAGATAAATCTCGTAAGGCAAGAAGTCGAGAAGTAGCGGAAGACCTAAGAGGATATGGTTGGGTTACGTGAAAGCTGATATGGCTAGGAAGGTAGTGAATGTTGAGATGACAGCTGAGATAACCCCGAATAAATAGCTTAAGGGTAGGAGCAACTATTAGGTAATCTGTGGCAGGAGAATGATTAGCCACTACTAGATAGGTATATCCAAGCCAACCTCACCCGCAAGCCAGTACACCTGCCAATTGACAGACAAGATTCTGGGACAGGCTTTTTGAAGTGAAAACTTCTTTAGCGGCGTTGGATGGGTAAAAGTGTTAAACTCGCGTCAGGATCGCTTGACCTTTGAACCGTAACCGACGACTGACGTCATACAACATTAGGTAGAGACTGTCTATGTTGCAAAATACGATAAATAGCGTCGTAGCTTAATGGTAAGCGCTTCGACTGTAAGTCCTTATGGTTTCCGATAGTACCGGGTTCAAACCTGGCCTTCTGAAACTTTTTGTGATTATTTTTTCTTTTTGTAATGTATTACTTTTTGTGATAATTTTTTCTTTTTGTAATTTATTAATTTCTTCTGACAAAAAATTAGCAGAAAATTAGCGATAGATTATATGATTGGCGCTATATTATAGGTATGGTATGGTATGTTCTTTTTATCTTTTTCTATGTATATAACGAAGAAAGAAAGAAAGAAAAAGTTTTCACTTCTGCCTGCACTCCCAGAGTGCAACCCGTCTTTTTTTTTCTTAAGAGGGGGAAGGGATGCTTGGAGTTTATAGGGTCCTACAAACATCCTTGAGGCCCTAGCAAACCTGTAAGATAGGGTACCTGCTTAACAAGTAACGAGGCCCTGGCTTTTCCTGTTAGGGTTGGGAGCTCATGTAGCAGTCGCTGCTGGAAAAGCTAACAACATCTGGCGACTTTCTTGTGCAACATGGCGCGCAGCAATGTAGTCTAGTGGACACTAGGCTTTATTTACATCTAAATATAATAACTCAAAGGTGACTGACTGACTGAGGTGACTGACTGACTGACATAGTTATCTATCTACGCACAGCCCAAACCACTGGACGGATCTGCTGGTTTATTTTATAAATACAAATATTTGCAACAAATGGGCGTCAAAGCCGAGATCACTAACATAGCAGTTTAAAACTCTACCGCAATACCATAAATACAGTTGGCTAAAGCACAGGTAACTGCTCGGTACTAGCAAGAAAACTGAAAAGTACCGAGATTGTTTTAAATAGAATATGTCTATATGTGTGTGTATGCGTTTACGTTTCTAATACTAAACTGTTCTTCTGTATAATCATTATTTTGTCTCCGGAACTTGGACAAATGAGCCTTTCCTAGTGTGTCAAGTAATCAAGGGAAAGTTGGCAGAACATCTTCGGTCAAGTTCAGTAATTTAGTTACTAATGAAATCTGAAAGTTATGCCCTGTTAACACTGGTTACTTAGCTAATTACAAATATTTACGTCGGTTTTCCTTTACGAGAAGTTTGTTGATAGTTAGACATATTTGCTAGCTACTTGCTGCTAGTTTGGATGCGTTGGTTTAGTTAGTGAGTGTTCAAAGGTGATTGCATATACTGGGTGTTATTGAAGGGTCGTTATACTTGCCTGATAAGGTGTGCATATGCATATACACCGATCAAAGTACAAGAATAGTGTGTAGTCGGGGGTTTGATCTCACTTCAAGAGAAACAACTTTTTGCTGTAATATTGATATTTATTGGGAAAAAACATATCATTCCTATACGTTTTAAAAGGGGATTTCACGCTAGGTTTTTTTTTTAATTTTATACAATACTCGTTTTAGAGGACCGCGGAAGTTAGAACACTTCTCTTCAAATCTTGAGCTTCTGAAGCCTCGCTGGCTTGAACTGGAACTGTCCCGCTCGTTCAGTTTGTTCCCTATCTTCTAAATTCAATATTATTTTTTTATTCGTATGATTTATTTTTAGATCGTTGACACATGATGTCCAAGCAACTACTAGTAATATCTGCCCCGGAGGGCGGATATCACAATAGTAACAAAGTTCCTGCATTTTAGTAGTCAGTTAGTAAACATTTATTAGAATTAAAGGTTTTTGAGGTTAGTATTCAATAATTTAATTTTTTTTTATACTTCGTGGAAAGGCCGTGTGGTTCCCGGCAAAATAGAATTTGTGCCACCCCTTCTCTTCCCATGTGGTGTCCTACAAGGTGACAAAGGGATAGGGCTGATTAACTTTAACATCAGACAGATACGTACAGCCCAGACTCAGCCTCAGATGCACGGCTCGAGTCAACAATAGTGCCCGGAATACGGCAATAGGCTCACCCCCTGTTACGTGGGACCGAATACAGATTGGTGAAATGTGGGTGATAATTCACCTCTGCCTAACCCTCCGGGGATAAAGGCGTGATTATATGTATGTATGTACTTCGTGAAAACCAAGTTCCCGTTATTCTACAAGCCTACCTATGGAAAATCTACTGCTTTCTACGTATATTAGAAACACTCATAACACATCTTCATACGCAATAACACTCCAATTAGTTCTACATTGTTATAAAAACTTCATTTAAAAATTCTGGTAGTAAAAGAAACGCCTTGAAACACGTAGTCCTAATTCAATAATGAAACGGTAGATGTCGCCATTTGCGCAAAGACTTAACACAGTAATTAGTACACCTTTCGTTTCCGTCTAACCTTAGAAGGAACAAACTTTATATTGCGGTCAGAAAAACGGCTACGTTCTAGCTAAAGTACGAAAAAAGAACTTTCGAAACTGCAAAGAAAAGTTTGTAAAAACGCTTCATCGTAGCGCTTTACAATCTTATTTGGACACTCGTTCTATCGAAAATAGTTTCTATTTATATGGTGTTAAGGTAGTGTGAATGTGTCTGATTAGTTTGGTTTACCGTCATAAAGAACAGTGGTGCTTTGTAATGAAAGTTTCCATTCTTAGACAAAGCAAAAAATATTCTTGGTGATGTATTATGAGTGTTATTATGAAACATGACTTGATGTATGAGTTCGTCAACAAATAAACACGTCTTAAAGTGCTGTCTTTATTTCGACGTGGAGTTTTGTTAAGTGATAGCCTTTTAAAAATAACTTGTATCATTGCAACGTGTTTGTCGACGTACCTGATAAAATCAAAGAATTACTAGTAATGTAGTAATCCGTACTAATATTATAAATGGGAAAGTGTATGTGTGAAAGACTGACAAACAAACATAAGTTTGTTTGTCTGTCTTTCACACCTAAATTACTGAACCGATTTTGATGAAAATTTGTATAGGGGTAGATTAGACCTTGAGAAAAGACATAGGCTATGTTTGGTCGCCATAACAGACATCCACGCGGGCGGAGCCGCGGACAATAGTCATCATCTTCCATCATTCCCTTTTTATACCACTTAGGTGGGAGACAAACATTCGGCCCACCTGATGGGAAGTGGTTACCGTGCCCCATGGACGTATGCAATAACAACTTTTGATGCTGTCTCTGTAACCATCTTTTAGTGCCCTTCTTGAACCCCAAATTGTAGTCGGTTGATTAGTAAAAAGTAAGATTCTTAGCTTAGTTTTACACTTTCTCGTGACTTGTCATATGTCTATGACATCGCATCTCTAGCGCGGGCGCCGCGGTGCTACGGACACCGGGCACAGCAACACGCATCAACGCGCGCGCGCTATTTTTTCGGTCGGCGTGCACTATTAGAACTTATATATTGTTTAAATTAATACAGTCCACTACTAATAGTACGTTACTGCCGCGGCCGCCAAGTGTAGTGTTGCCGGACGATCGTGAAGTATGCGGGCCGAGGCGCAGCCGTGACACGCATTACGGAGTCTGGCAACGCTCAGTTGTGGCCAAGGCATGTATAGGGTTTTTCTCAAACAATGCGCGGAAATTAAAACTAAGTAGTATCTAGGCAGAACTTTTTATTTCAAAATGCAGTTATTGAAAGTACAATTAGTTACCTACTTTTCAAAATCAATGACGAACAACGAACAATAGTAATTTTTCACGCGGCAAAATGTTCATTGGTTTTTTTATTTTTCTTAGTAAACAGCTTTCTATTTGCAAGCCAGTTCTGTATTTCAATAATGCGTTGGATAAGTTACCTCCTTGGTTGCCATGGTCCGGAGTAAAAGATGGTTCCATTTTTAAATTACACGACAGATAGTTTACATAGTAATTTATTTGGCCGCTAAAACACGACAGATATGGATTTTCATACAACTTTTGCCGGCCGCTGCTCGCATGTACAGCAATTTCGATTTATCTCGAAGAAGGTTGTCAAAATAATGTTCAAATTTCCAAGCATGTTTCAGAAAAGTTACTTGTTATCTCTTATTTATCATCCTATGGCCTTAACATCACATCTTGGGGTTTACGAGGGCGACTGCTGTCTAAATCCGAGAGGAAACTTCGCCAGAACGTAATATTGAGAACTTTCAATTTAATGAACATTACATGTTTAAGTATTATTATGTCATTGTTTGTAAATGGTATAAACATAGCAAATATCGCGTTGATTTTTATAATAGTAGCACAGTAAGTAAGTAGTAACACTGTGATAGTAGTATTAGGTCTTTACATATGAAATTGGCGTTTTATCGAACTGGCCATTTCAATCTCAAAAATCCAGCGTTTGGTGAAGAATTCCAAATTTAAATATAATTTCAATTTTAAGCTTGTTTATTTGTATTTCGAATGTGATAATTCATTTGTTTATGCACTATTTAGTTTTACATTGACATCGTTCTGTGTACAATATGGAATACTTAAAATATCACATTAATTTCGAATACGAGTTTCATCGTGGCATAAGCGCTGCAGAAACACCTCGAGGAATTAATGGTGTGTACAGAGAAGCTACTGTTAAAGAAAACACAGTACTTTTTTTGTTCGAACGTTTTCGTTCTGAAAATTTTGACCTCCAGAATAAACCTCGTGACGGCCAGAGTTAGTTGTCAATGAGGATTTGAAAGTGATCGTGAAAGCGGATTCATCTCAAACCACGCTAGAGTTAACTGCAAGTTTCGGTGTGAGTCATAAAACCATTTTGAATCATTTGAAACAAATTGGAAAAGTGAAAAGCTTGAAAAATGGATACCGCTTGAACTTAATCAAGTAAACCAACAAGCACGCGTCGACTACTGCGTCACGTTAAAACGAGGGAATTTTAAATCGTATCAGTAGTTGTGATGAAAAATAGATCCTATACGATAATTGGAAACGCGAATTACAGTGGTTAAACCCTGGAGAACCGGCCAAACCCTGCCCCAAGCGAAAGTTGACTCAAAGAAATAATAACCAAATAGGCAAAATCAGTTTAAAATAACAGAATTTAGAGAGAGAATTTAAAGATTTTCGATCTGTACGAAGTCGGTGCCAACTTTGTTTGTTGTACCTGAACTACTATAATGCAATCAAATGAAATATCGATCAATACAATACAGAGGTCGGTGTCAAGTCAAACAAGTAAAAGAAATAGGCCACCCCTACCTCATTAAGTCAAGCATAAAAGCAGGTCAAATTACAACGTTGGTTCGTACAAAGAATTCATTATAACATTTAAATTTAATAATATATTGACTAATAGGTATGTGCTGTAAATAATAGTTGTATTTTACAAATTTTCACTTTACTGAAATTTTAATAGAAAGCGCTTGGGCATTTAGGCAGCGCGAGTGTCACGCTCCTAGTGTTGCACACGTCCATAGACCACGGTAAACACTTTCCATCAGGTGGGCCGTGTGCTTGTCTCCCACCTAAGTGTTTTTTGAAAACGAATCGACATTATACAAATGATTGCACAACGCTTACGTTTTCCCTCAATTCCTCCAGGATCTCCGCGTCAGAAAGGACTTTTGGGATATGGGACTACTCTGACAGTATACCTTAATAACTGGCTTTTATATCGCGTAACAAACAGACATAAAAAAATGTAGCGGTCGAATTGATGACCTCTTCGTTTTTTGAAGTGGGTCAAAAAAGGTACTGGTTAGTATCTGGGGGACCAGTTTTGATATCATTCCCTACATCGATTAAGGCAAATCTGTTTTGCCAACAATTGGAAATTATCATGGTCCAAATCACCTTCAAAGATTTTGTTGATTATTGCTCCCTCAATTTTTTCAGCAACGGTATCAATGAACTGCCAATAAAATAGCAAAAGGGCATAGGAAATATGCATACTTCAATTGATTATTTAATAAAAACTGCATATGAGAATACTTATCTTTTTCCATATAAAACGCCAATTTCATAATTATGTAACTACCTATTATTATGTTATGGTATTATTAAACAGTCCTTACAGAAGCAGGCCGTGGCGGAGGCGTGTCGTGTGTGTCCTACACACGCCGGCCAACTCACCGACGCGGGATAAAACCCGACCCCACCAGGCGAGGCCGCGGTGGCAGCCAATGTCCGCCGGTAACCCTGGGGTTATCCTTTCGAGGGCTTACCCGGGGTGCCCGGCAATGGACACTTGGGAAGGACACCGTGTGATTTTAGTCGGTCCAATTCCGACACGCCCACCCCATCGTCAGCACCCATGGGGTGAAGCGTGTGGGGGCTTCCAAATGTTAAAAAAAATAAACAAAAAAAATGGTATTATTAAACCCATGTAGGTATAATACTATTATTAACTACTGTATTATAAGCAAATCAAACTGTTTTATTGATTTAAATTACTTTTCACAAACATGCAATGAAATATTGACATTACGTTCCTCTTAATAGGCTGCGAAGTATGACGTTTCAGGCGTGGCTAGGACCAGAGGCCGGTAATGGAATTTCATACAAACCTTGCAGGCCGAAGGCCGGCAAAGTCTTTTTTTTTAAATTTCGATTCCACATAAATTTTTGGCAAAGGCATCGACACTCGGCCACAATGCGTATTAAAAAGAACTAATAACACATTATTATCAATTGTTTTCTTAACTATACACATAAACATTGAAATATTAATATTTAATTTAGCTGCAACAAATTGACATAACAATGACAAGTGTCACTGTTCGTTCAGAAACGTGCCTTTATACTTTTTTTAAGTAACATGTTAATGAACATAAATGTAAATGTTTACTGTTAAAATCAAGCTAAAATAGACGTAACAGTACTATACACGTGAGTTTTAGTTTTTATGTTGTTTACTTTTAATGTCTTTAAAAATAAATCTTTAAGTTTTTTGTTGTTTATTTCATAGCCTGTTTGAGAAAAGCACTATACATACCTCGGCGGGAAATATTGGGTTGCCTGCCTCAGACCTATCCGTCTACATGTCTTCGGCCGGCAACCCCTTTCTTAACGGCCTCTGTAGTAATGTACTATTATCTACTCTGATACTATAATACAAAGATTATAAAATTGAAATCAAAACTCTTATGACAAACATTACGCACAGGCCAAAAAAAAGTTTTATTACGATACAGGTCTTGTATGGACACCTATATCATTAAATAACTTTTTAAACATAACGATACACCTATACTACCTCCATCTGGATTGAACCTCTACTTTAAAAAAAGAATCCGCCAATTCAGAAAAAAAAGAAACACGCATGCGCAATCAATGTTTGCGCCTTGGCGCCTTTTACATTTAAATTAAACAAAGTTTGGTTTTGTTTGTAAAATAAATTAGTTTATGTATTATAGTATGAGAGTAGATAAAGTAGTGTATGACACTGTACAAAACTTGGTCTTATAACACTCGTGTGATAATATAAAAAAACTGACTGTGGCACTCGGGGATTGCCGCGGTAAAGCTATTGCATAGCATTTTTTATCAACTTTTGCATAATTATTTAATAATTATATGTAGGTAATAATATAATATAATAATTAATATAATATAATATGTATGTATGTGTATATGTATATGTATGTGTATGTGTATATGTATGTATATGTATATGTGTATGTGTATGTGTATGTGTATGTGTATGTGTATGTGTATGTGTATGTGTATGTGTATGTATATGTATGTATAAGTATATGTATGTATATGTATATATATGTATATGCATATGTATATGTACGTATATGTATATGTATATGTATATGTATATGTATATGTATATGTATATGTATATGTATATGTATATGTATATGTATATGTATATGTATATGTATATGTATATGTATATGTATATGTATATGTATATGTATATGTATATGTATATGTATATGTATATGTATATGTATATGTATATGTATATGTATATGTATATGTATATGTATATGTATATGTATATGTATATGTATATGTATATGTATATGTATATGTATATGTATATGTATATGTATATGACAATGCATGGCCTTCAAGCCACACCTCCGTGACCGTCGGAGTGGGGAGCGTGAGGTTTTTTTCGTTACGGAATTTCTGGATTCGGTCCCCGCGCTCAAGGGCCTTGATAGAAGCTATGCAATAGCTTAAAAACTCGGCTACGGCTCGTTTTTTTAAAACACACTCGTGTTTTGAAATGGATGGATCTTTTATATACTGAACCTGAACTTTTACATCACCAAAAGCAGATTGAAGACGAGCGATCGTAGAAAATCATACTACGAAAATTCTCCCGACTTAAATCCATGTTGATGTGGACATACAATTTTTAAAATGGCGTCACGATGTAAAAACTTTTGACAGTCATATGAAACAAACTGCATTCTACAGCCAAAGAGTTCTATTTTCAAATGTTGTAATTACTTTTTAAATATTGTTTATGTAAGTGACCAGTTTCGGAAACTGTTAGTGCGACCTATGTATAAGCAAAATGCTAATACTGGCCAGCCTGAACAACTGTTACTTGAATATAAGACAAAGGAAAATAATATAATATTTGAAATATAAAAACACAGTTTAATATTCGTGGGAAATTTAAAATATGTCAGCGTAACGTATGCGGTAATTGCATATAACAGTAATTACATAATATCGATTTTTTTTGCATGAGTTATACAGGTATTCAGCTATTGGTGGCACGAGAAATGATAAAATATGTCTAAAAAAAACGCTAATCAATAGTTATAAATAACTGAAGTGGTTTTCTAAAATGTTTAGAAAATTTTGGCTATTCATAGTGAAATTACGGATCAATGTTAGTTACGAATAAAATGAACAACATTCTTTTCTCAGTGTACGCTCGAAACTATATAGAGATTTTAGAATAGGTTTATTTCTATGCGCAGGTCTTTACATTATATATAGAAGGTAAGAGAAAGTATTTGGACCCGTATTAGGCTCACAATGGACTGCCGCACACTGTCTTCTGCAAAACGCTACAAAATCCTACCTTTATGTCAGAGGATCTTCTCACCCTAATCACCAACAAGGTAATAATAAAACTCGTCCGGAAAATTCCAAGCCTCATAATTTTCCATCGTGAGGAAGATCCCATTAACGCGCAACACTCTTAAAACCAAAGACCGTTAACGCCAGTCAGTCTATTAAAGTGTTCGCTCCCCTAATTCTGGGGGCTACTACTATCTCCGAAAATATTACTGACGTGCTTCGCGGTGGTAAACATTCGAAATTAACTATGTGTATCGATTTTTGAAGTGAAAACTTCTTTAGCGGCCTTGGATGGGTTAAAAATGTTAAACGCGCGTCAGGATTAGTTGACCTTTGAACCGTAACCGACGACTGACGTCATACAACATTAAAACAGCTACAGATTGTTCATTTTGTTAGGTGCGTCAAGAGGCTCCTCGGCTGAGCGGTTAGCGCTTCGACTGTAAGTTCATATGGTTTCAGATAGTACCGGGTTCGGAACTAGCCTTCTGAAATTTTTTGTGATTGTAATTATTTTTTCTTTTTGTAATTCATTAATTTCTTCTGACAGAAAATTAGTGATAGGTTCTATGATTGGAGTTTTGTCATAGGTATGGTATGGCATGGTGTGTTCTTTTTATCTTTTTCTCTGTAAGTATATAACGAAGAAAGAAAGAAAGAAAAAGTTTTCACTTCTGCCGGCACTCCCAGAGTGCAACCCGTCTTTTTGAAGTGAAAACTTCTTTAGCGGCCTTGGATGGGTTAAAAATGTTAAACGCGCGTCAGGATTAGTTGACCTTTGAACCGTAACCGACGACTGACGTCATACAACATTAAAACAGCTACAGATTGTTCATTTTGTTAGGTGCGTCAAGAGGCTCCTCGGCTGAGCGGTTAGCGCTTCGACTGTAAGTTCATATGGTTTCAGATAGTACCGGGTTCGGAACTAGCCTTCTGAAATTTTTTGTGATTGTAATTATTTTTTCTTTTTGTAATTCATTAATTTCTTCTGACAGAAAATTAGTGATAGGTTCTATGATTGGAGTTTTGTCATAGGTATGGTATGGCATGGTGTGTTCTTTTTATCTTTTTCTCTGTAAGTATATAACGAAGAAAGAAAGAAAGAAAAAGTTTTCACTTCTGCCGGCACTCCCAGAGTGCAACCCGTCTTTTTTTATACCACTTTGGTGGCAGACAAGCACACGGTCAACCTGTTGGAAAGTGGTTACTTTGGCCTTTGGACATGTGCATCACCAAGGGCGTCACTCTCGCCGACCCTGTCAGAACAGAGAGTTTCTGTGCCGTCAATGTAGTAGATAAAGCAGGATAAGCCTTTGGTCTTCCCAATGACAGCACAAAAACTTTCTAGTGAGCTCTGGCTACCCTAGTCATCGCCGGGAACACAACACGAGGTAATTTAGGCTGTGAAATTCTGTACAGCGGAGGTACTTCTCCAGTCGGACTGCTCAGTTGGACGGAAATAACGTCGTGTCTTTCGCATATAGTCTATCACAGTTTTGAACTACGGGCAACGAACAACGGGCAGTCTGGTTCACACTATGACAGTAAAGTAAGATTGCTTTAAGAAATGATAGTAGGCCACCAGTTTTTGAAGTAGACTATAATAATATCCGTTAAATAGTTGCTCGGCTAATTGAATAGCTTCGTGCATCCTTAGTGGGCTAATAAATTTGCCGGCAGTGAAATACCAACCGCGGATTAACGTGCGGGCTAAAACTGGGATTATTTCGGGGATGATTCCACCGGAGTGTAACACTCGCTTTTGTGGTGAGATTTTTTTCAAATTTTTGGATCGAATTTTTCATGTTTTACCGTTCAAGAACTGTGTTACAGGCAATGATGTACTATAATCTGCAAATGCGTTGTCTGGACTCTAAAATGGCAACAAAAAAATTATAACTGGACATAATTTCATGCACCAATCAGCGATGCGACAGTGCGCTACAGAAAACTAATAAGTGATTAATAATAAATAATACTCTTATTATTAATATTTATGAATGATATAATTTATATAAATTAATGATATTGACGTATTATTAGTAAGTAGCTATAATTTTTTTATATTTAGTGTTTGCGTCATTTTTGAAAGCTGCCATGTTTCTTCATGACTTATCTTTAGTTTATAATACAGCATTATTTACAGGTTATAGTACTTACTACTCTTGTATTACGGCCGAAACTATATCGTAAAAACTTTTAAAAATCTTAGCCCTTCTAGACAAGCGTCAATACATTTCAAAAATAGAATACATTGATTAATATATGGGATTGGCATACGTTGACGACTGTCATAAATGTCAAAAAAGGTGTCAATCCCAAATTCAAAAAATTCTTATTTTTCAATAAGAATATGTAAAAGCATTTGTCTGGGATCTTAAAATAGGAACCACCATTTCATTAAGTTCATCAGCATCTGGAATGGAGGTCCGTATTTTCTGGACTTCACACTGGCTTAACGCAATACATCAGGAGCAGTCAATAGACGACGTCAGGAAGTCATTTGAACATCTGACTGATTTGCGGGGAAAATTACAAAGGAAATTATATTTGTTCGAAATTTTGAAGCATTTACTATGCTAACTTTTCAAATCGATTAAGATAGGAAAAAGTGAAGTGCCCGGTGGCTCAGTGGTCAGAGCATTCCCCCTGTAAGGGAAAAATCGTGGGAAAATTATATTTGTTCGAAATTAAACTCACAATATTAATTCTGTACAACGTGTTTCTGGTTACGTTACCTAAATTCAAGTATATACGGAGCTAAAACAACTAACCTCTTACTTCAGTCCCAAGGGGCCGGTGTAGTTCGGAGTGCTGAACACATAACATGCTCTGTGTCATTAACTACTTGATTACACTTTACGATATACCCATTTGTTTACTGCTTTGTCGTGCGGCTTCTTGTGCATTATTGAAATTTGGGTGTGCAGCCACTTCTAGACAAGTGGCAGTTGCTGGCGTATTGTAAAATAGAATAATGAATTTACTTATGGGATTCTTCATTATCTTCTACAATACGCCGACCAACGATTTGCTTCTTGTATGGCATGGCTAAATAAACATCCAGGAGGCCCCAATCAACCTTACCTACAAGTCAGTGTGCCTGCGAAACAACAGATAACGCTATGGCTCTGACGTAGTTTTTCCCAAGTGTACGAGTATGTACTCAACTGTGAAATAGTTTTTTTATACCACTTAGGTGGCAGACAAGTACATGGCCCACCTGATGATGGAAAGTGATTACCGTGGCCTATGGACGAGTCCAACACCAGGGGCTTCATACTCGCGCTACCGACCCTGTTAGAACAGAGAGTTTCTGTCAAACAACTGCTGACGGAAGTCTAAGATGATTTCTACGTTTAAGTTCATAAACCTAGTGTCAATATCGGTTGTAGCCTTATTTGTGGGAATCCTCTCGGACATTCCGGGTGGACGTTGCACTGAGACTCGATCTTCAAATAAGGTATAAGAATCACAGATGCAGCAGATTCCGATTCACTATGTGTTCTTTTCATTAGTTGGTTTTATTTATTAAGAGTTAGATGTAACTCTCAATTTCGATTGGAAAACCTGCTCCACAGCCTCGTCCGTTAATCAGCATCAGCTTGGAGGTGAGGTATAGGAGGTAGGACACGACGGTATTCCCGTCCCAATGAAGCAGTCCGACTAGGAAGTACCTCTGCCCTACAGAATACCGCGGCCGTAATAACCTCATGTTATGTTGCTGACGGTGAGTAGGACAGCCAGAGCTCACTGGAGAGTTTTGCTGTCAGTGGCTTTGTCTTCTACACTGACGGCACAGAAACTCTCTTCTTATTGGGTCGGCAGCATGCGTGTGACTGCCCTGGTATTGCACACGTCCACGTGTAGTAGTGGGATAGGAAGGAAGTGAAAAGAAAGTGGTATAAAAAAAGTATTTTGCCCTGCACATCATGGTGGGGTCCCGTTAGGAGGCATAGATTCAAAACCTGCTGGCTTTACGTCGTACAAGTCGTATGCATACCAATAGTTTCAATATTATGGATGCTAAGACCATGAGAAGTGGAGAAGTGAAAGCCGGATGACGCCAGTTAACTCCGGAACTAGACGCGAATATGATGATGATGATGACAAGATCGTACCTCAAGAGCTATTCTGCATATCGGGCTTTTAGGTCGTATAGTGTAATAAGCACTATACTTTCCTTTGTGTAACTCTGTCCACTGGGACCTGGCTAGATTACTCAATTACGTTCAGAAACTCTAAGACAATTTCTTATGCTGTAGAATATTAAATGAGAAACTGGGGAAGTTCAGGGAATTGTGGTTCAATAAACAAGAATAAAAATAATTATAAACGCTAAATAACTAGAGAATGAACTGAAGATACAAGGCGTAGTGACGACGGTCACACACCAACATAAATATTCACGCATGTAACTCCCAAAAGGACATTATGTAGACGGAGGTGAATGACATGATATTTAGCCAACTTTCGTTTCAGTTTCACGTAATAGGATGTGAGCTTATTACCGTCAAAAGGATACTTTGTTATCGGCTGTATGTGCCTTCTACGACAGCAACACCAACAATTAGCATATGCAGAGGTAAACACCAACAATTAGCGATAGCCTAGTGGTATGGGTAAAGGACTGCTGAGACTAGGTCTCGGGTTCGATCTCAGGTTTTCCATGGCACACACCAATGACTTTTCGATGCTTTTCGAAGTTATGTGTGCATTTATCGCAGGTTTATAAGTGCCCAATTAATGGCAATAGGCTTGCCACCTATTACATTGGGACCTAAAACATAAACCAGCGAAATGTGCTGCTAGCACATCTGCCTACCCCTTCGGGGATAAATGCGTGAGTTTATGTATGTATGTATGTAACATTTACTTGCAACACTGGCAAAGTTTTGAATTTTATTTATTAGATTTAGATCATCAAGTTGATTGCATTCCATCTGATGGTGAGATGAGGTGCGGTCTAAAGAACAGCGGCTGCCATTCAGATACGGAATACCGCAGCCATAATAACCTCGTGTTGTGTTCCCGACGGTGAGTAGGGTAGCCAGAGCTCACTGGAGAGGTATTGTGGTGTCAGTGGGAAGACCCAAGGCTATTTTTGCTTTGTCTTCTATACTGACGGCACAGAGACTCTCTATCTTTAAAGGGTCGGCAGTACGGGTGTGACTCCCCTGGTGTTGCACATGTTCATAGGCCTCGGCAACTACTTACCATCAGGTGGCCCGTGTGCTTGTCTGCCACCTCAGTTGTATACTAAAAAAAAAGATGCTGTCCCCACAATGACTGTGCTTACATTGAAAGCCTTGACATCTGCTTAAAAAAAATGTGTATACTTTCGTTTTTTTGATTTTCTTTAATTATTGTACGGGCTCTCTAAAACCCGTATTTCTGAACGATACTCAGTCCTGAACCTCCATTTAGAACTAGGTCTATTTTATTTATTTTTACTTTATATGTCAAATCTGCCAATTAGATCAGATTGGAACGAGATGAGTACCTATCGTTCTAGATTCATCATATCAGCCGCATATAGTCCACTGTTGAACATAGGCCTCTCCTATGGAGTTCCAGAACCACCAATTTAAAGCAGCCCGCGTCCAGCATCTTGATCAGGTCGTCCTTACACCTAGATTATGAGCCATAAAATGTCAAAGTGAGCATTTCGGTGTGATACAAGGCCTCATATAAGCTTAAACAGCGTTTACCCACTTGAGTTATTGAAGCCTTAACAGGTGATGTAATGTACCGGAACGGGGGCTTTTGTCTCCATTGTATTTATTTGCGAAAGCCGCGAACACACACACAATAATTTTGCACATTTGCATACACACACACACACGTTTACACACAGAGCAATGAATCGTGTGAGTTAGTTATATTATTAGGAGTTAACTTATTTGAATGAATTCTTGAAGCGTATATTTACATTGTATAAAATGTACTAAATTGTATAAAATGAAATGGGAGTTTGTGCACCAAGAAGTGGTCACTCACATTTACGTCAACTGGCTTGATGGTAAGCTAAAGGGGAATTATTTCTTGGTCAAATTGACTTATACGAGAGCTGTCGTTAGATGCCCCAACCTCATGACAAAAGCTTGCTCTGGAATCAATTAGTAGGTGTCACAATCAGATATTGATAGCCCACCAAGTTTAAAATTGGCAAACAATTTAGAAAAATAAAAATAATTTCATAATGTCATTCACAGCAATCAATGTGTAATATCTTCCAAAGATTTGCAATAATGTTTAGCCATTTTGACACAAGATTACCAAGAAATGAGGCGAGAAAAAAACAAAACACGACCCGTTAAATCGAGCATAGGGCTCAGAAAAAACTGCTGTAATTAATGATAGCAGCATGATAATGAAAAAAAATCCCTGCCGGTTAATGATACGGGTGATTGAAGGACCAGTTTTAATTACATACACTTGTGAATTAAACTAACCTTGTTTAATATTTTTTATCTTTTACTAAATATTCACGCTTTTATCTTTCTGGGGTAGGCGAAAATAACAATTTTGCGTCTGCTTGTCATCATCATTGTAACGTTGTTTCCAGATATGCGTGGATTTCGGTTATCGCAATTAAACATACTTATATCTATGTCCTTTTTCAAAGTCTAATCAATCCCAATACCAAATTTCATCAAAATCAGTTCAGTGGTTTACGCGTGAATGTGTAACATATAGACAGACAGAGTTACGTTCGCATTTATAATTTTAGTATGGATATTCGGCCCGGGGTCTGCTTTCCTCGGGATTCCATCTTTTGTCATAATAGTTTTTGTCCTAATTTAAATTGCCATAACAAATTAGGCATAATTTTCATTGTCATAATAATAGTGTGCCATAATTGGTTTTTAGCATACTGTGTTATTAAGCATAAATATTGTATATCCTAATGTTTTTATTCATAACATTGATATGCATAAAGTTGTAAAGCATATTGTTCATTTGTCTAATAGTTATTTGGTACAATGATAAACGCCTGCTAACATGGTGCTAGCAAGCTGGCAAGGATATGGATGGAATCTGGACTTTAGGGCACCCCGACTCGGATAGGTTAGGCTAGAAGGCTAATGCGGGAGCGGAGCGTAGCGAAGCTCCCGCATTAGGCCTTCGTGGTTATTTTTTTATAAACCACCCAGAAGTAGGAGCACCCGTAGCGGGGCTCCGTCGACCAATTCGGTCAAAAGAACATTAGGTTAAATGAACTTTGATGCGCCCACAAGTTTGACGAGAGCAATGTATAAAATATTGTAATATTTAATTTTATATATTTATTAACAATAAAAAAATTGTAGTGATTTTTTCGGAATAGTTATGGTTATGCGTCGTTATGCTCAAGTAAACTTATGCTTTGGGATATTATGCTTATTAAATATTATGCTTATAGTAAATAGGAGTAAAAAAATTATGCTTAAAAAGTTATAGCAAATGAGTATTATGCATAAATAATGTTATGACAAGTAACATTGTGCAATGTTAAATTATGACATAAAATTTTAGGAATAAAAATAGAGAACCTGCTTTCCTCTCCTTCTCTTTGTAAGGTTTAACCGGTTTTATAGGAGTGACTGCAATCTGACCTCTCAATCTAAGCCTGTGTCATATTTGGTGCAGAATATCCATTCGATCTAAGTGCCCGAACCAGTTCAGCTTTAGAATTATTTAAACCTGACTGATGCTAGGCTTCACGTGCGTCTAAGTTGATTATTGTGACCAACAAACTATTTTGTAACCAATCAATTAGTCTGTTGCAGTCCTCTACTGAACATCCCAATGTGCACCATAGCTCTTAATTCTCCGCCTTCTGCATCCAGTCTACCCAGCCATCTTTTCCAGGTCGTCAGTTCACCTGGTCAGGGGCGTCTCACCTTCCGCTTGCCTTGTTTATATTCATCCACATAGGGCAAAATTCATATCAATTGTATCAAAACGTTTCATGGTATTGTCTTCGAAAATACTTAAAATTCATCCTCTATTTGAGTCCCTTAAAATTTTTTTTCGCGATAAAGGTAGCCTTCGTCCTGTCCCAAGTTCCAGGTCATCTACAAGTTCTATTCGATACCGCTCAGTACTGAAAGCATAATAGACAAACAGTCAGAGTTACGAGTAGTTTCGCTTTTATTAAGCATTAATTCACTTTATTTCCGCTAGAAGTTTACTAGTTGAAAACACCGGATCCCCAGTCTAATAATTTCTTTAAACTTCTTTTAAAACTAAAACGGTTTAAAATTACAAAAAGCGTGCGACTATAAGATCGAGGTTTAGCTACGAAAGAGGAAAACCTTCCGGAAAACTCTCGCCACTTTTAAAATGTATTATATAAGTATTTTGCACCTTTTATCAGAAGTAGGGAGGGAACTTGTCGATCAAATTATGTCGATACTTTTTTTAAATATTGACTGTGACTCCTTCTTCGTGTGAGCGCTAATCCCAGTTCTATCTAAAACTCTAAATTTACATTCCACACTCTTCTTTTCTAGGTTTCTCCCTTCTGTTGTAGATGTTGGTTTTATGAGAGTTCGGTAGTCGATTACACACCCCCAACCCCGAGCTCAGCTTATTACTAGACGAGATGCAGTTAAATTAACGAATTGAGAACAGTGGACCTCGTGAGCACCTTTGCCCCATTTTTCTGGTACGTTCAATCAAACCTGACAACCTTAAATTAAAAAATTAAAAAAGATACGTATCTTCATATTTTCCAAGCTCTGGATATTTCACCAAAAAGTAATGACGATCCGTTCTTAAAACAACGCTACAGCAAGCTCCCCCCCGCCCTTGATTTCAACAGTTTATTTTTATAACGGAGTTTACCTTCACGAGGCATAGTTATATTATCACAAAAACCTGTGCGGGATCATGTCCTTGATGTTGCACCCAAAAATAAACAAGCTCCGTTCATAAATAACGCGATCGCAAACAAAAGAACATGTGTGCCAAGTTCGGTGAAGAATGGTTAACAAATGGGCCCTCTGGGAACTGATAAACTGACACAGATAAGGACAAAAGTAAAATCGGCTACCTTGTCGAAACGGAGACACTCACTCACATCACTCGCTCGGTTAATAATCGATAATAACGCTGAGATCATGATGAAGGTTGTAAATGAATAGGAGTTCCAATATCACCCGTAACCTAAATTTTTATCGATTTTAAAAGCGAAGCACTTTCCCATCCCTGTCACAGTGGGAAGGATATCCCTTAAATCCCCCGCGGGCCTGATAAATTGTGTTTCGCTTGTTCTCAGTGGATATTAATAATATTTTAGTATACATTAACATTTAAGAGTAATTTTATTAAAGTTTCTAGGTTACGGGTTTGTTTTAGTGTAATGGGTGAAACATTGTAATCTAAACCAAATGAGTACCCAGTTTATTGATTTCTACTTTAACATTTACCGCGTTAACATCTCTTTAAATGCATAGTCAACTAAGGAATACTTCAGATAGATATATCCAGCATAGATTCAGCCTCAGATGCATAGCTCGAGTTAACAATAGTACCTGGAATACGGCAATAGGCTCATCCCCTATTACGTAGTACCGAATACAATGATTGGTGAAATGTGGGTGTTAATTCATCTCTGCTTAACCGTGATTATATGTATGCATGTACTTATAAATAGTTTAACATTCATGTATATATATTGTTACTAAATCTCATTGTAATATAACATAAGCTGGAATTGTGAAGTGGCCGGTAATTGGTAATAGTTTTAGTTAAAAGTGGATGTAAATTAAAACGTCTCTGATTCTCCTTAGAAATATACAAGCCTGAGGATTATATCATCTTCAAAGAGACCTACCTTCATCCTAGCGTCAATCCCAGTATCCCAAGCTATCAACTTGGAGTCTGGGGTCCGCAACTGCGGATTTAGCTAAACATTTGCTATGAAGCGACTACCATATGACCTCCACAACCCAAAGGCGATATCGAGGCATTGCAGTTAGCCCAGTTGTTGGAGTTCGAGGGCTCCAAGTACCGGTAACGACTGCCATAGATGTATGTATGGCAACCGGGACCGACGGCTTAGCGTGCTCTCCGAGGTACGACTAGACCAATGCAAATAGCCATATTTATGCATACAAATATTTGCACTGAGCGGGGATCGAAACTGCGCTTCCTGTGCAGCGGCTTCGTTTTTTTTAATTGAAAACTTCTTTAGCATCTTCAATGAAAACACACACAACACATTGGATTCCTGACCGGTTTCGCCTTACGGCATTATCAAAGGTATATGGTAATGGTCTCATATTGTGATTCTCCCTAAATTTTGGGAAAATTTATAAAGTGGTATCCCACTATTTTTGTCTACCCACACAGTCAATATATTACTCTAATTGACATCTGATACCCAAAAAACATGTATCAACCTTTGATAATGCCGTAAGCTTGAAAAAGTTCATCTTTACAGTGCTCTTATATTAAAATCAAATACAAATAATATTTACATCTTTATGACATTTAAATGACTAAATTATACAGCTAATAATAAAAACCTGCTAGTCTAGTGTTATTTCCGTGAACTGAACATTATTTCACTACACACAATGGAAGTCTCAATTCTTGATATGCAGATAATGTCAGGAATTTAGGTATCTATATGGACAAAACATTTTCTTGGAATATTCAATTACAGGAAACGAGTCGAAAGCTTTTCGCGTCAGCGGGTGCCTTACGTAGGCTCCGAAACTTCCTCCCAATTGCCACTAAAACTGCGCTTGCACAATCGCTTCTTCTACCTGTTCTCGATTACGCCGATGTCAGCTATCCCGATCTCACAGAGGAGCAACTAGATAAACTTGAGCGACTTCAAAATGTTTGCATACGATTCATATTTGGTCTTCGCAAGTATGATCACGTGTCAGATTTTCGTAAACAACTCAAGTGGCTCCCAATTCGGCTTCGCAGGAATGCCCATATTCTATCAATGCTATATAATGTATTGTTTAATCCCACCACTCCCTCTTATCTCAAAGAACGATTCCAGTTCCTCCATGCCACACATACGAGATTCCTGAGGTCTTCCGAGAATTTGAGGCTGAGAATGCCAATGCATTCCACTGACTTTGTTGATAAGTCTTTCACTGTTAAGGCTGTTATGGAATGCATTACCATTAAATATCAGACGGGCACAATCACTAAATGTTTTTAAAAGAATGGTAAAGGACCACTATCTATCATCTAGTACATAGCTCGCAGTTAAAAACGCTGATTCATTGCTGTGATCCTTCTTTCATATTATTATGTACTATTTACTTTATATGTACTATTATATATATATATATATGTACATATTACATTTATGTGTTAAAACTGTTTATGTCTATTTATACCTTATTATACTTCACATAAAGCCGTATATTTATTATTTCATTTTATTTGTACTTCTCTCTCGTACATTTTTGTCTTAGTTTAGTTTATTTGATAACTACACCATATCTTCTGTTTCTGTCACATTACTGTCCATCCCAAGGTTGCCTGGAAGAAATCGCATCCAGCGATAAGGCCGCCTATTGTACATTAAACTGTATACATACTATCTACTTGTCCTAGTGTAAATTTATTGGTGTACAATAAAGAATTATCTATCTATCTATCTAAGGCGAAACCGGTCAGGAATCCAATAAATAATGTGGAATAGTACAAGTGTTTTCATTGAAGATGTGTAGCAAGTTCCACCAAGTGCCATCAATCAACAGTATAAGCAACTTCTTTAGCGGCGTTGGATGGGTGTAAAATGTTAAGGAAGCGTCAGCATTAGTTGACCTTTGGACCGTAACCGACGACTGACGTCATACAAGATTAGGTACAGACTATCTATTTTGCAAGTTACGATAGATAGCGTCGTAGCTTAAACGGTAAGCACTTCGACTGTAAGTCCTTATAGTTTCAGATAGTATCGGGTTCAAACCACCTGGCCTTCAGGGATTTTTTGTGATTGTTTTTTCTTATTATAATTTATTAATTTTGGTGATTATTTTTTCTTTTTGTAATTTATTACTTTTTATGATTATTTTTTCTTTCTGTAATATATTATTTTTATGATTATTTTTTCTTTTCATAATTTATTAATTTCTTCTGACAGAAAATTAGCAGAAAATAAGTGATAGGTTCTATGATTAGCGCTAAATTATAGGTATGGTATGGTATGTTCTTTTTTATCTTTTTCTATGTATAGGTATAACGAAGAAAGAAAAAAAGAAAATGTTTTCACTTCTGCCGGCACTCCCAGAGTGCAACCCGTCTTTTTTTTAAGTGCAGGAGATCCCCACGC
This sequence comes from Eilema caniola, assembly GCA_949126895.1. NCBI lineage: Eukaryota > Metazoa > Arthropoda > Insecta > Lepidoptera > Erebidae > Eilema > Eilema caniola. The sequence goes on along the minus strand of OX421460.1, from coordinate 2,930,966 downwards.
ATACCCCCCACTTCGGAGCCGAAGGGGGAGTTTATGTCGGACTCGAACCGACTAAACCGCACGCCGTCTGTGGGTCGATGTGCTAAGCCGGAGGTGAGGTTGTCTCGTGACATATCCCTCTCACCCTGGCTGACCCAGGGCCATTCCTCTCGGTCTGGCCCGCCTCGGGAGGGGGGACCACGCGGTCCCCGACTCCTCCCCGGTATAGGGGAGGGGGGCGCATCGTTGGACGATGTGCGCCATGGCCGTGGCCTGCTTCTGCTAGGGTGACGAGCGGTTCCACTCGTCACCCTCAGGCCCGCGTTCATGGGGGGCGGAGGTCGGTTTATGCCCTCCGACGCCCGAGCCACATTCGAACGCGGCTAGCGATTCACATGAGTCTTTCTCGCTCGTTGCGCTGCGCCCGCTCTGCTCTCTCCTTCACGAGCATGACCTGACCTGCTCGTAGAAGGAGGCGCTGGCCGCCCACGCATCCGCGCAGCGGACCATCGCCGCGAGCAGGGTGGAGAGCGTGAGCAATCACACCTCAGGGGCCGTCACAAGCTCCCGCCTCGGCGTTTCGAGCGCCGGACACTCGGTGAGCGTGTGCAGCCCCGAGTCCACGCTCGCGTCGCAGTGATGGCACTCGGGCGTTGGCTCTATGCTCATCAGATGCAGGTACCGCCCGAAGTTACCGTGTCCGGTAATGACCTGCGTCTGACGGTACGAGAGGACACCGTGTGGCCTCTCTAGCCACTCTCCCATGATGGGTCTTTCCGCCGCAATCACGGTGTGCCCTAGCAGCGGCCTCGTTAATTACCGCTACGCCACGGAGACTGTCATCTTCAAAGAACAACCTCTATAAAAGACTGCAAAAGAGAACAAGAATGTGACTAGGTATCTTATACGGACATTATTGAAATAAAAATATACCTATTGTATCGTGTTTATATCTATGTATAAACTTTTCTCCACTACGACAGCATCCTTAGCTTACGTTACTACACGTTTATCTATCATATATTCTGCCAAGTTAACTCTTAAATAATATGGATTCGTGCACGGACTGGTTCGCAATGCTATGGAAATTAAAAAGATTGAGATCCAGTTATTCACTTACATAAATCTGAAAATTAAACCCAGTCAAGTAAACAGAAAAAATACAAGCATAACATTAACAAGGAGAAAAGATTCGGATATTTCTTTAATAGACTTCAAGACTATCATCTTATTTAATCTACAAACTTGTTTTTTCAAACATACTTATATTATATATATTACTAGCTGTTGCCCGCGGCTTCGCCCGCGTGGATGTCGCTTATCGCGTAGTGTCGTAAATTTTAGCGCAGAGTCGAGCATTGAGAGCTTAATAGATACTCTTCTCGCCTCTCTATTTGACTCTTTACTCGACTTTCTACTTGCCTCTCTAATCATCCCTGTTTCACTCTCTACTCATCTCTACTCAACTCTGTACTGGACTCTCTACTCGCCTCTGCACCTGCCTCCCATTCATTTCTCTAATAGCCTTTCTACTCGACTCCCTACTACAAATTCAAATTCTTTATTTCGCAAAATTGTGCAACGTGATTACATCTTTTGCCGTCAAATTCCGCTTAAAACTAAATTTACCACCGCTTCTTAGGCGCTAGTGGAGCAACAAACTCCATTGCAGCATTTTGAAATGTCAAAATATGAAGATTGATTGCTTAAGACTAAATATAAACGAATGTACACATTTGTCTAGCATCAAGAACATTAAAAAAAACATTTAAAAAACTTGCCTATCCACTCGCCACTCTACTCGACTTTCTAACTTGCATTTCTATTCTACTCTCTGCTCCCATCTCTGCCCCTAACCTTGTTTCTTCCCAGTTGTCTCTCTTTTCTACTCCACTATACCTTTTGCCAAGCTCTTATGGGTCTATCTATTTCATCAGGATTTATTCATTGATGAATTTTCACTCAAAAGGAAGTTCGCAATTCGTTGAATGATAAACGGAATTTTGTAATTATTAAGGGTGTTGGATAGCGTATACTTTCAGAAGGATCCCATATCGAAGAAGTCCGGTATCTGATGCCGAGATCCTATCCATTTATTTACCCGTCCATCTTCGTATCAGGGATGGTCGGTCTTGATACATTACGACTTAGGCTGGAGTTAGCGCACGTCATGTACTATTATTTGCATTTAAATTTTAAAGTGGACAACCCTTCGGGTCGTGAATGTATCCACTTCTATGTGCCGGACAGGTACACGCGTGGCGCTGGACGGCGACAGCATTAGCTCTGGACTTGTCCACCAGCTTGGCGTTTTTTGGTATAGAGTAGCCCTACTTACAGAGCTGTGCAATACCTGAATGCCTTTTTGAAAAATAATCCAGATGCGGACATATTCTGTCTTTGGTATAACTGTGACAAAATATTTATGTAACGTATAGTATTCGTATGCCTAAAATGTAACGTACTAATAATTAATGAATAAATGAAATAACCTAAGAGAAAACTTCAAAATTACAGGAAAAAGCGCCTACTTTGTTTGTGGTAGCAATCATGTTGTTTCGTTTTCAAAAAATGAATGTCTAGGCGCTTTCTATTAAATAATAACAACTAAAACAACAACTAACAACTAAATAAATACGAACAACAAAGATAAAATACAACTTAATAATAACACTTTACAGCACGTGCATATTAATCAATATACATTGTGTAAATTAGTGCAGTGACATTTATCAGCCTTAAGTACGTTTTCTCAGTGGCTCTGGTAGGGAGAATATTCCCCAGTAAAGCCATAACAGTGGCAAAATGTGTGAACGCGGCCGCTACGCAGGAGGCGTGGGTTCGATCCCCGCTCAGTGCAAATATTTGTATGCATGAATATGGGTATTTGCATTGGTCTGATCATGCCTCGGAGAGCACGTTAAGCCGTCGTCGGTCCCGGTTGTCATACAGACATCTATGGCAGTCGTTACGGGTAGTTGAGGCCCTCAAAAATCCAACAACTGGTCTAGCTGTAATGCTTCTATATCACCTTTGGGTTGTGGAGGTCAGATGGTAGTCGCTTCACAGAAAATATCGCCGTTTTGCCAAATCCGCAGTTAGACTGGTAAAAAACTGACCCTAGACTCCAATTGTAAAGCTTCGGATGCGACTGGGATTGACGCTAGGATGAAGAAGAGTGGCAAAGAGTGAAAATTTTCTAAATGGAAGTCGGTGGAAGATAGTTTTTACCTCGATGTAGTTTATCGAATTTAAACGTCTCTACCATCTATGCAAAGGGAAGCCGGCAGGAATTGAGTTATACCCATCGCCACTACCTCAAAATATGAATTCATGTATCAGAATTTCTCAGAATTCTACTACTATGGGAACTAAATAGGTGAAGAACCGTTATATGTTAAGGCCATAATCTGCGAAACGGATTTTTATATTTTTTTTTGTTGGAAAGGGAAGGGCGGTGCCTGGCCAAGGGAGTCAGAATCAGATGGCGGGATCCAGAGAGTAAGAATCTAGAAATCTAGGGAAATCCTTAAAATGTAGTCAAAGATGCTGTTTCTATTGCTTTTACATAAGTTTTTGCCTCTAAAATCATGATGTTAAACTGATAATAAAGACAAATAACAAACTAAGCAAATGATCAACGATGAATCGGTTAGACACTTACACACTATAAAGGTAAAATAAATAAAATTATAATAATAAAGTTAAAGCGACTTCTAGAAACACTGTTAGAAGTCGGTGCCAACATTGTTTAATGTGTCTGAAGTACTATGATGTAATTAATTTTTATATGGTTTCTCGGGCTATGCGCCGACTTCTACCAGAACAGCTGTAATACCAGTTACTTTTGTTCAGTGCCTGTTCTTTGTTCCCTTAGTCCTTAATCGGTTTAACTCGTTAACATTTTATTTATTGGCTATAAAGGTTAGCCCATGTCCTTTCTTAAACTCTAATCCAATTCTGCATCAAATTTCATCAACATCGGTTCAGTTCAGCGTTTAAAGCGTGAAAGGCAACGGGCAGATAGACAGGGTTCCTTTTACATTTATAATGTTAGCACAGTCTAACAACTTTCATACAGAGTTTCAGTCTCGCTATGTTATGATATTAGTATGAATTACGCAGGATGTTAAGGGTCGACCGCTTCTATGGCTAAGCGGTACTGAACGCGGCTGCTCCGCAGGAGGTGCATGTTCGATTCTCGCTCAGTGCAAATATTTGTATGCATGAATATGGATATTTGCATTGGTCTGGTCGTGCCTCGGAAATCACGTTAAGCCGTCGGTCTCAGTTGCCATACGAACAGCTATTGTATGGCAGTCGTTACGGGTAGTTGAAGCCCTCAAAAGTCCAACAACTGGTCCAGATGCAATGCTTCGATATCGCCTGTGGGTTGTGGAGGTCAGATGGTAGTCGATTCACGGGAAATTTCAAAGGTTCAGCCAAATTCGCAGTTAGACTGGTAAAAGCGGATCCTCGCCTTGAAGGTAAAAAGCCTTCGGATGCGACTGCGATTAATGCTTGCTAGGATGAAGAAGAAGACTCAGGATATTAAATGAAATTGTGAACATTCGAAACATTTTTTAGGAATCGAAATGATAGCTCTTATATTTTCTATTGTGCACGAAACTATATCTTGTTCAAAACTGCGTGATCGCCATCTAGTTGTATTGATGTAACTAAATTATAGGATGAAAAAATATATTTTCTTATATACCTCTGTTGTGAACGAAACCATACCTTGTTTAAAAATGCGTGATCGCCATCTAGTTGTAATTTTGTAACTAAAGAATAAAATCTCAAATTTTAATTTATTGATTAAATACGAATCTGTATACACAATTGTGTATGTAAAAATAAAGTCTATTTATTTACATAGTTGCTTATATATGATAAGCTATAAAAAATATACCACAAAAATAATCTCACGTAAAAAAGCAACATTATTGCTCACATCTCTGGTTCTACTCAACCGATTGTGATCAAACAAACGTAAGATTTTAAGTTGGAGCAAGCCCTTTCTAACAAAAAAAACCGCATCGAAATCCGTTCAGTAGTTTTTGCGTCCATCGCGAACAAACAGACAAACAGACAAACAGACAAGATTTCCAAAAAAAATATTTTCGTGTTCAGTATCGTTAATATAACATACTCCAAGTATTTTTTTTTAAATATCTCCAATGTACAGACACGACTACTTTACAATTATATAATAGTATAGATTAAATATTGCATATTTATTGAATATTAATACCCAAATTAGCAGTCAATTTGTGTTTCTCTATACCTCACTAGTATAGAAAATCAACTCCACAGCGTAACTTAAGTATATATTTTATTCATATGGGCTATTCAAGAATTCAGTTGAGAATCCAGGACAAGTAAATAAAGAAATAGATATTTGTGTTGCATACTGTGTGTGGCCACAGAACATCCATACTAATATTATAAATACTTAGTCAACTTAGTCAACAACAAATACTTAGATAGGCAAAGTCACTTTAGAGTGACTTTGTCTGTCTGTCTGTATGCTACGCTTTCACGCGGAAACCACTGAACCGACCTTAATAAAATTTGGTACAATGGATTAGAGCTTGAGAGCGGGCATAGGCTACGTTTTATCGCTAAAAAGGGGGTTTAAGGGGAGAAATAGAGGATGAAAGTTTGAATGAAAGTCTGTCATTTTTGACGATATCCTGATGAAATTTGGAACAGACATAGATTAGAGCTTGGGAATGGACATAGGCTACCTTTTAAAGGGGGTAGAAGAGGGGGAATAGGACTATGGGATGAAAGTTAAAATGAAAGCTTGTCATTTTTGAACATATCCAGATGAAATTTGGTACAGAGATAGATTAGAGCTTGGGAACGAACATAGGGTACCTTATATCGCGAAAAAAGAGGTTTAACGGGGGTTTAATTTTTTGTCTGTCAATCTTTCATACTTGGCTAATATCTGAAAATGACAAGCTGGTAATTGCAAGGCATTAAATAGCTGATATTTTAATACATAATTTTTAAACATTTATTCGTCTTTAGCTCAATGGCTATGGAGTCGGCGTTACGATCGAGAATGTTTAATCCTGGCCATTACATCATCAACGTGAACCTACTCCTAGCACAAGCAATTAAGCTTAGTTGGGGGGGTTAGTCATTTGGGTTGCTAATATGCTCAAAATAAAAAGAAAAACATACATGTAATCAGACATCCACCTAAAATTTACCCAGACTTAAAGACGTGCTGACGAAGGCACTCCAGCGTCCTATTACATAATATTGGCGAAGCTTCAAGGACACAAATGCATGGCCATTTTTCTTTGTATCCTTGAACTATCTTAATACCTCCTGAATCCTTTTCCTAATTCACGATATACCATAATAGCGTTAAACCGTAATAAAGATGGTATCTAGAAAGTCTGAAAGAGACTTGCCAAGCTAACGGAGTAAGGGCCAAGCGGAAGTACGTGGCATGACGTCACATCCTGTGATTAACGACACCAACCCAATTTCCTTTAAACTTGGTAGAAAATATCTTAGGGTATGGTTCAAGTTATAAGTTGAAAACTTATGAAATCTATGCGTCTTTTTAGTGAGAATCTAATATTGCGTACAGGCCTCATAAGTATCTATCAGAATTTCGAAAAATATTAAGTAAGCGGTATCCTATCTAAAGGTGATAGTGAAAATCATAGGTTGTACGTTATTGGGCGTGAAATACCGACAATTCATTCATTTTATGAAATTTCAATAAAGTACCGACTGGCTAGTCTTCGTTTCATGTCCCCCATTTTCAGGCGTTACTTTTAAAATTTATTCTTTTTGAAATGAAAACTTCTTAATTATTCTTCTCTGTTCGCATTTCTTCTTCGTTGAGCACTCCTTGGGTCTCTCGTCGCATCGTCACTTTTAGGGCGTCACTAAACACGTCACAAGTTATTTAGTTTTCAGTTCTCAAATTAAGACTGACCCGCATATTTCATTTTTTGGAACTACTAACACCTGAGTTTCACTTCTGCTGTTGCAATGATAAGTAATTCACGTGATATAACCTTCTCTAGCAGTATAAATATGTACAAATGTTTGTAACTATTGTTGCTTTGTGCTACAATTTTAAAATATACAACACTATTTACTCGCATCTCTTATGGACTCACGCCACATATGAATCAGTACCGCATGTCCTTTCAATAGATTATGATTTATAACTAGCTGCCGATGATTTGCAAGGAAATATAGCTTCTTGAGTTTGCTTTCATAAAGACCTGGTTCAATGTTTGCTAGAATAGATGGTGCCTTCAATAGAATTTTATATAGAGAAATCATGAAGCGATAGCACTGTCGGAACAATGCGCATTATTTAGGTCAAGGAATTTGAGCACTCTAGTGTGATTGTTATTTTTTTAGGGGCCCGTACCTGAAGGGTCATCAGCGGAATAGACTGATATTTGTGACCTGTATGTCTCTCTATCAGCGAGCTGTATCTAAAAACTTCAAAAGACAATTGAAATTTTGACAGTCATCATTCTCCGAGTCTTTGTTCAACATAGAATCGACTTTCAATCTGCATAGCGGCTGCATCGTCCATCCATTTTGCAAGTCGCATCTAATATCTTATTCAATTAATACCAAACATTCCCAACTTAAATTGGTAGATAAAGGTTTTTTGAACCCCCACATTACGCCAAGTACTTTTGTAATAATATAAAATTTTCGGTCAAACGTAATCGAAGACCGGAGTCCGTGTTGACCCGTGGTCCATTCGCATTGGGCAAATGATTCAACCACTTTGACTAAATACCCTTGGTATCATATTAGGAACATCTTACTTCATTTCATAAGTCCCAAGTTGATATTTAATCCTTTCCTAAACAAACCTATTCGTTTTGCCTCTTGTAGACTCTAAGTAAATTGTCTGTAGTAATGAAAAGCTGTCGGCAACTGCGAGAATAGAACATAATTTATTATCAAGAGCCTGCTATCTGAATATGCTCTTATTCACATTGGTCTAAATAAGTAAATGGATTAAACAACTGAATGAACATGTAAACGAAGTCCTAACATATGAATAACAAGACAAGGATAGTAGTATTTTATTGTTTTTTACTGAAGTAATCTTATATATTTGTTTGGTTTAGGCGTGAAAGTGTAACAAAAAACAGACATACAAAATTGCTTTCGCTTTTACTTATACATGTAAAAATTTCGTTTCATAATGTATGTTCGCGATGAACTCCGAAACTACTGAACGAATTTTGATAAAATTTTGTACATACATACATACATATAACCACGCCTTTATCCACGGAGGGTTAGGCATAGGTGAATTTACACCCACATTTCACCAATCTGTATTCGGTCCCACGTAATAGGGGGTGAGCCTATTGCCGTATTCTGGGCACTATTGTAGACTCGAGCCATGCACCTGAGGCTGAGTCTGGGCTGTACATACCTGTCTGATGTTAAAGTTAATCAGCTCTATCCCTTAGTCGCCTTGTACGACACCACATGCGTAGAGTAGGGGTGACCCAAATGCTACTCTACCGGGAACAATGCGGCTCCGGGAACCAAGTAAAATTTCGTAACCATTTATAAAATAGCACAACTTAAAAGATAGAATAGTTTTTTTTTTATATTTCTTTTAATAAAGAATGTCACTAATCGAAACTACTAATATTCCCTATAACCCCTCCAGTTAAGCTGAATTGCTTGTGTTGGGTTAGACATTCAACGCCTGAACTAACCTACTTTTGCAATATTTACATCAAATAAAACAAAAGTAAAATCATTTTAACTCACAATACGAATAACTCACAATTTCGCTTTCAAGCCTCAACCGCGACCTTGAAGAAACAAAACTGTATTAATCACAGGAACAAAAGGAGATTAATGAGTAACCCTTTACGTGCTGGGATAAATATGTATGAGTTGTATGAACTGCGGTCTGCTGGGCCCGTGTTTTATGATGTTCCAGTTTCAAATAATTTAGATACATGACGATTTTGGACCATTAGTTCCTTTGAACCCTCCTAATATCATAAATGTGCACGTTTGTTACCGACTCACGGTCTAACGGCTCAATGGATTTAGATCAAAGTCCGTATGGGAATAGGTCATAGTGCGGAATAACACATAGTTAAACTCAATTAAATTACTGGAATAGGATACAATGAGTTACGTGTACAGGATCATTATTGCTTACGGGCAGAGCCGTGGGTAACAGCTAGACTCTTAATATGCTGCTAATAATTTATGAATGAGTCTTGAGGTATTGAGGTGCTGATGTTGTATCAAAGTATTATTTTAGTGACGGAGAAAGAATACAAGTGTTGCCACCCCCCAATCCGAGGGTGTCGTAAGCGGCGAAAAATCGGTGGGATACACAGAGGAGATCCCTGTGAAAAAACGGAAACTTGAAATAAATCCCTTTGCCAACCCGTCTAGCCAGCGTGGCTAAAACCCTCCTAATGAAAGGACGCCACAATAGAAGGCCCCCCAGTGCCCGGTGGTCTCGCTATTCTTAGCCATGGTAGCTGTTCGGGTAACGGTGGGGCGGGGGGTGTTAAGAATCTCCGGGCTACGGGAGGCTACCGCAAACGGTTACTAGTGGCAATGTAGTACTAGTGGGCTAATTGATTGATTGATGATTGATATGTTATCCAAATTTGATGTACTTCGCAGTCGGCTTCGTAAAAACCAACCACGTCACGTAAAGGAAGTAAAAAAGCGGGCCCCAGACTCCTGATTGCTTGTATGACGAACTCTTTCTTCATCCAAGCGTTATCTTCTTCTTCATCCTAGGGTTAATCCCAGTCGCATCCGAAGCTTTTCAACTTGGAGTCTGGGGGCCGCTTTTTACCAGTCTTACTGTGGATTCGGCTGCCATCTGACCTCCACAACTCCAAGGTGATTTCGAAGCATTGCAGCTAGACCAGTTGTTGGATTTTTGAGGGCTCCAACTACCTGTAACGATTGCCATAGATGTTTGTATGACAACCGAGACCGACGGCTTAACGTGCTCACCGAGGCACGACCAGACCATTCATGCCCAGACCAGATTCATGCATACAAATATTTGCAATGAGCGGGGATTAAATCCGCGCCTCCTGCGCAGTGGCCGCGTTCACTATCACTACGCCACGGAGGCTGTCATCCGAGCGTTATATCTAGTTATGTTAACTTAATCCATACTAATAGTGTTGGGAAAGTGTGTGTGTGTGTGTGTGTGTGTTTGTCCGTCTTTCACGCCTATACCGCTGAACCGATTCAGATTTAATTTGGCATAGGAGTAGATTAGACCTTGAGAAAGGACGTGAGATATGTTTCGCCACGATAACCGACATCCTCATGAACGGAGCTGCGGGCGAAAGCTAGTGATAGAATAAACTGTTAATATTCTGTAATTATTCTAAGACTAATGTAGAAGGCAACTAAATCAAACGCTTTATCTTAATCTTTGTGTATCAAAGCTTCCCAAGTACAGTCATTGACAGAAATATCTTGATTACAACGTCTCAAAATGATCTTAAAATCAAAGTATTAAGAGCAAAATAAACTGTTTTACCGATTTAAATCGTATTATTGTCCAAATTAAAGGATATCAGAAAATTCCGTCAACAAGAAGGAGGAAAACCAAGGAATTAAGATCATTTTGCGCACTTTGTTCATTAACATCGATCTGATGCTAACTGTACTGTGGAGTTGGGATTTATTGGGAATGAAACATAATCATTCCTATACGAGCTTTTTAAAAGGGGATTTTACGCGAGGTTTTTTTATAATTTTATACAATACTCGTTTTAAAGGATCGCGGAAGCTAGAACACTTCTCTTCAAATCTTGAGCTTCCGGAGCCACGCTGGCTTCCTCAGTAGACCTCACGTCAACTCTCAGGAACTGTTCCACACGTTCAGATTTTTTCCTCACTTCTAAATTCAATATATATAAGCTGTGTGGTGTCGGCCTAAAAGAATAGCACCAACCCACCTCTGCCCGCGGGTGTCGTAAAAGGCGACTAAGGGACACAACACCGGGGGGTGGGCAGCAGCGCCCCCTGCAGAGCAAACCCACAGCCAAACTGCGATCCGCAACCCGCATGCCCAGCGTGGGGATTATGGGCACTACCCCTCAAAAATGGCAAAACTAAAAAGATGGCCCTCAGTTCCCGGCCGCCTCGCTATTCCTGGCCATGGCAGCGGCCATGGTAACGGCGGGGCAGGGGGTGCTAAGGGTTACCTATCTTAATCCCGAATTTCAATATTCCGAATATCATAATCCAGAAAACGTTTGGCCAATTTTTCATAATCCCGGTTTTTCAAATTCCGAAGTTTTATTTGCCATATAATCGCAACTCCGAATTTCATTTGCCGATTTATTCATTTGTAAGACGTTTTATAATCCAGACGAACGAGTTCCAGACACACGAAATCTAAATGCACAAAATCCAGATGACCGTAATCCATATGCACGAAAGCCCAATTTTTAAAACACTAATTTTTGAAATGCAATTAATTGATATCCATTTAGTTGATATCCAGACAAACAATATCCAGATTTATAAACCTAAAACTAAACCTCATATGGCGTCTACTAACTACAATTGGAGACCTACTGAACAAAACACACGTTGCTTTAAAAAATATATGTATGCATGTAAGCAAACAAGCATGCATGCAGGCAAGCTGGCAATCAAACCGGCAAGCATGCAGGCATGCAGGCAAGCAGGCAAGCATGCAGGCAAGCAGGCAACGCTCGCTTCCGCAGCTTTGGCGACCAGCCTCAGCCGTTCCAGCTCGCCCGGGCGCCCGAGCTTGCGTCTACAAGGTCGACGGAGCCCCGCTACGCGGGGCTCCTACTTCTGGGTGGTTTATAAAAAAATAACCACGAAGGCCTAATGCGGGAGCTTCGCTACGCTCCGCTCCCGCATTAGCCTTCTAACCTAACCTATCCGAGTCGGGGTAATCTGAGTCGGGGTGTTAAAATTGTAAATGTTACAGTTAAAAATAAATGTGATTTGGAACATTATAAAGGTGGTTTGATATTCTTTAAAAAATAATTCTACAGTTTGATAAGTTTGTTAAACAAAAAAATGTAATTAAAAATTCGTTCAATTGTGTTTCTGTGAAATATGTTTCATTGTAGGAAATTGTTTTTGAAACAATAATATTCGAAATAAAAATATAAGAACCAAATATACTCTAAAGCATTTTCTGTGAAACGAAATTCTATGAAATTTCTTTCTACGAAATAAGGGGCTCCCGTCCCTCCGCGCCTCCGGTTCTTAAATAACACTCTAGTGTAGGGCAGACAAGTACCCACGGCGAGTCGGGTCAGGTGTGGTACGCAGTGTTCACGAGCTCGCTTTCCTGATTCATTGATTATACCTGCATACAAAACTGTTCATGCATGACATGGAAAACAATAATTTAAACAAAATTATAAGTCTTCAGGCTTTCATTATATTAAGTGAAATTATTTATGTCTTAAGTGAACGTTAGATTTTTTATTATTATATCAACCGTTACACACCCTAAATGAATCGTATAAATTTACTGATTTTTACTATACCTGTATAAAGTTTAGCTGGAACACGATTTGTATGGGAACCAAATAAAAAGATTATGAAAATTTGGTAATAGTTTATTTGGAAAATGGTACGATGGGAACCAAAAAAGAATATTCTGAGAATCTGGTATAACTATATTTGGATTATGACAATATGGGAAACAAAAAAATACTATTTGAAAATTTGGTTTTAGTGCACCTGGAAATTGATTCATCTGGGAAATGAAAAACGGAATTATAGAAAGTTGTCATTCATTACATCTGTCTTTTAAAAGTTCTACCAACCGTTTTCGGGGTTTTAAGATTCGGGTAACAGAAATTCGATATTTCAATAGGTTACCGGTGCTAAGAATCACCGGGCTACGGTAGCCTGCCACAAAAATCTGACCCTGGCAACGTTTAACGGATGCACTCTGAGGCTTGACCACCATCTAGCGCAGTTGGAAGTGGAGTTAGAGAACATTAAATGGCATGTTCTAGGGTTATGTGAAGTCCGTAGAGAGGGGGAGGAGACCATAACCCTGGACTCGGGCCATCTTCTCTACTTTCGCGAGGGGGATAAAAAATCCCAGGGTGGCGTAGGTTTCCTCGTCAATAGGGCCCTCTCTAACAACGTTGAAGAAATCTCCAGTGTGTCGACCAGGGTAGCGTACCTGATCCTTCGGCTGTCCAAGCGCTACAGCATGAAGGTCATTCAGGTTTACGCACAGACCTCGACACACCCGGATGATGAAGTGGAGGATATGTATGAAGACATATCCAAAGCCTTACACCACACCACCAAGGCCCACTACAATGTTGTTATGGGGGACTTTAACGGCAAGGTGGGAACACAGACTGGCAACGAATCCCGTATAGGCCCGCATGGTTATGGAGTTAGGAATCACAGGGGGCAAATGCTTGTCAACTTCCTTGAGAAGGAGGGACTGTTCTTAATGAACTATTTCTTTAAGAAACAGCCTCAAAGAAAGTGGACATGGAAAAGCCCCGACACTGTGACAAAAAATGAGATCGACTTCATCATGACGGATAGCAAGCACATATTCAGAGATGTCTCAGTGATCAACAGGTTTAATACCGGATCTGATCACCGACTTCTCCGAGGCTCTCTGAATATCAACTTAAAGCTTGAAAGAAGCCGACTGATGAAGTCCACGCTCCGACCTAACCCAATCCAAATCATGGCGGGCGGTGAGAAGTTCCAGCAGCTTCTCGGGAACAGATTTGTTGCCTTGGAACCCATCGACGACGTTGACGAGAGCTTAGTTTAGTTTAGTTTACCTGGGCTGTTCCGCACTTAGCCTCTTGATTGGGCCATTGTGCGTACCATCTTACCTCTCATTCCAACCAACCCAGATCCTCCCAAAAAGCCAGCAGCCTTTTCAGGTTTCCACATGCTTCCCGGAGTGACGCTGATGACTGGAGGAATTTCGCCCGTTGTGCGGCCACGCTCATGCACTCTGTAAGCACATGCCGTGGCGTTTCTCCTGTCCCCATGCATCCTCTGCATAGGGGGCTGTCCGTCACACCTATTGTAAACAGATGCTTGTTTAGGGGACAGTGACCGGTCAAGATGCCTGTGACCTTGCGGATTTGGTCCCTTTTTAGCCTAATGAGGTTTCGGCTAAACGTTTTTGATGCTACCGGAACTGCATTCTTTGTTTGCCTGCATCCTTCAGTGTTTGTCCATTCTGTTTGATGGATTTTTTCCGTACTCTTTCGTAGCCAAGTTTTGACCTGTGCTTGAGGTATGGGTAGTATTGGTTCCGGTCCATATACTGTCGACCCTGATCCTCTCTTGGCCAATTCATCGGCTGCGTCGTTGCCGAGGGAGTTGCTGTGTCCCTTGATCCATTGCAGCGTGACCCTGTTTGTGTTTGCAATGGATTGGAGTGTGTTATGACATTCCAATATGAGGACAGAGGTTATGGTGTTGCTTTGAAGAGCTTGTAGTACGGATGCACTGTCTGAGATAATCTTTATATCTAAATCTCTGACATCTCTGGCGGCAATCGTCTCCGCCGCTCTCGTTATGCCAATACATTCGGCTTGAAATATTGTGCTTAGCTTGTCCAAGGTGGTTGTTATTTTGATATTTAAGTCATTCGAGAAGACGCCTGCTCCGGTACCATATGTGGTTTTGGAGCCGTCTGTGTATATCCTAACTTCTTTGACGCCAGAGCTATCTCTTTTTTCTTCAGAAAGTTGAATATGATACTTCCTTTCGAAGACGTGGTGACATGGTATTCTGTCTATGGGAGCCTCGAGAAGTGGTATCTTCTTTAGGATTCCCTGTAGAATCTTTGAATGCTTTGTTCCAGTATCCCCTTTCCAAAGCCCATTGTTTTTCAGCCTTAAAGCTGCTGCCTTGGCCTCCTCCTGTATGATTAGATGCAGCGGTCTCAGGTTTAGGAGGTGCTCTAGTGCGACTGATGGAGTGGTTCTCATGCATCCAGTGGCCGCTGTACTCGCTAGGCGTTGTAAACTCTGGAGCTTTTCTTTCACAGTGATCAGTTCTGTTCTGGGCCACCATACAACTGATCCATAGGTTAGAGAAGGTCTGATAATTGCCGTATACAGCCAAAGTGTTATCTTTGTGTTAAGACCCCAGTTCTTACCAACGAGTCTTCTGCATTGCCAAAAACTTATACAGGCCTTTTACATCTTAGCATTTATGTGGCTAGCCCAATTCAACTTATTGTCAAGTATGATGCCCAGATATTTAACTTGAGTTGTTAGAGCTACGAGAGCTTACACAATCTGGTCGAAACTCTGAGGGATGAGGGCATCAAGTTCTGTAGAACGCAGCGGACTGGCAGGATATCCAAACTCTCGGCTGAGACTCTCGGGTTGATGACAAAAAGACGGGAAACCACCCAAGCGACTTCGTCGGAGAGGTCAGACCTGAACAAGCAAATTGCGAAGATGGTACGGCGCGACCTTCGGAGCTCCAACACACGCCTTATCGCAGAGGCGATAGAGCGAAACCGAGGGTCTAAAGTATTCACTCAGCAGCTTGGCAGGAGCCACCTGACGAAGCTAAAAACGCACGACGGGAGGACCGTTTTGTCAAAGCCAGGGATCTTCGCCGAGATAGAAGATTTCTACGGCCGATTATACGCTTCACATGCCTCTCTTTCTCGACGAGATGACCACGATTCCAGAGCCACCCTGACACGCCACTACACCGACGAACTGCCTGACATCAGACAAGACGAGATCGTGTCAGCTCTGAGGCAGCTTAAAAATGGAAAAGCCCCCGGTGAGGATGGAATAACATCAGAGCTTTTGAAAGCTGGAGGAGATTATACAGAAGTCCGAAGAGTATAATCAGCCCCTGTGTCTGGCCTTTGTGGACTATGAGAAGGCCTTTGACTCTGTCGAAACATGGGCTGTTCTGGAATCCTTACAGCGATGCCAAGTAGTCTATCGTTATATTGAGGTGCTGAGATGTCTGTACGAAGCCGCCACTATGAGTGTCCAAGTACAGGACCAGCAGTCTAAACCGATCCAGTTGCGCAGAGGAGTGAGACAGGGGGATGCTATATCCCCGAAACTGTTCACCAGCGCGTTGGAGGATATGTTTAAGACGCTGGACTGGAAAGGAAAGGGCATTAACATAAACGGCGACTACATCTCACACCTACGATTCGCAGATGACATAGGCTTAATGGCGGAGTCGCTAGAGGAGCTGAACCAGATGCTGGGCGGACTAGCTTCAGCCTCCCGACGTATCGGTCTTGGCATGAATTTGGACAAAACCAAAGTCATGATCAATGGCCACATTGATCCAATGCCGGTCGTCGTACATGGTCACCCTCTCGAAATCGTTTCTGAGTACACTTACCTCGGGCAGGTTCTGCAGTTAGGTAAAAATAATTTCGAGAGGGAGGCCAAGAGGAGGATCCAGCTGGGCTGGGCAGCGTTTGGGAAACTACGCCGAGTCTTCTCGTCATCTATACCGCAATGCTTGAAAACGAAAGTTTTCAATCAGTGCGTCCTACCCGTCATGACCTACGGAGCCGAGACATGGACACTCACGGCAGGGTTGGTCCATCAGTTCAAAGTCGCTCAGCGAGCTATGGAGAGAGCTATGCTCGGAGTTTCTCTGAAGGATAGAATCCGCAACGAATACATCCGACAGAGAACCAAAGTTATCGACATAGCTCAAAGAATCAGCAAGCTGAAGTGGCAATGGGCTGGCCATATCTCACGAAGAACCGACAACCGTTGGGGTAAAAGTGGAGACCGCGACTCGGCAAGCGTAGTGTAGGACGCCCTCCGACCAGGTGGGATGACGATCTAAGAAGGACTGCAGGCAGATGCTGGATGCGGCATGCTGAAGACAGGGCGCTATGGCGCTCATTGGGGGAGGGCTATGTCCAGCAGTGGACTAATATAGCCTGATGATGATGATGATGAAATTCAATATTTGTTTTCATTTTTAGACCGTTGACACATGATGTCCAGGCAACTACTAGTAATATCTGCCACGGAGGGCGGATATCACAGTACTGTGATGTAAGTCTTTAGGTTTTAGTGTCGACCGCAGTGATCGACAAAATGTCTGGAACGCAAGTTTCATATGGACCACGGCCAAACAGCCCGGAAGCAGTATATTCTACATGTATTCTTGGATGGATCTTAACTCAGCTTACCCAAAGTGTATTTAGTTAAATTACATATAAACTCTTACGCACCGGGCCGACCGCATACCACAATAGTTTATGTATCCAACTCCTATAACATAGGATTGTCGAATATTATTGCTGCTTTCAAACGAGCGACTTAATCCTATTTGTACATTATTTATGTTTACCTATGAGTGTTTATACCACTAATATTTAGGTAATAGTCCGACTGCTAGCGGATAGACAAGCAAAAGTTTTGATCTGAATAATAATTGACTAAATATGTACATACATACTTTCAAACGCTATCCCCTATTTCCCTCCGGAGTAGGCAGAGACAACAGCTTGACTGTGTCCTTACATACTTCACGAGCTTCCTCTACTGTCACTATTATGTAGTTACCCTATGTCGGAGATCCTTAAATAAATAAATCTGTTTCATCTAGAATAAAACTAAAGTAATCGGTCTCATTGTTTATGTTTAGAAGCTTAATTTTAAATGAGTACAACTGTGGAAGTTGTAGAGCATACCTATTATTTATCGTAAAATAAAAGTAGTCTAAATCGCGGCTTATGATATCAGCTTCTCGTCTGTACGTACTGTGTCTTATGATTATTTGTTTATTGTAATATTTATAATGTATATGTTGTCGAACTTTAAGTCTGTATCTATTGAACTATTGTGTGTAGAAATGGTTTGTGATTGTTTGTTTCCTCAATAAATAAAAAAATAAAATAAAAATATAAGTTAACTACATATCTGTAGAAAAGCCTGTCCAAATCGACACAGGCAATTTAGTCATTACTCGCATGCAGGCACACATGCATTTTTTATGTACTTTGGTATACGTATGTGTTTATTACAAAGTAGTTATTTTATTTTATAAGTAAACTCAAGGTCTCTTTATAAAGATTAAAGAATTTTATTTATTTGTATAGTTTCTCGACCCAAAACTTAATATTACAACTCGCTACTCATTGAGCAGTTCGACAATACTTTTTGAATCAATCGACACTAAATGTGACATCATGTAGCCTAATTAGGGATGTTTGTTTAAGCGTAACCTCGAGACTGAAGGGGTGCTGGGTAGTTATGTATTAGTTATATTATGCTCGAGTTTAGCCCAGTGTTAAACCTGAACTGTTCTAGCACTTTTGCCATGAATCCATGATGAAAAAGACATTGAAGTGGAAGTTTTACTACGACATAATGGATTTCCTTAATGATAATTTTTATATCATTGTTATGCATGACATTTTTGGCTACTTTTTACTTTTTAATTTAATATACAATTAATTTTTGGGAACTTGTCATTTTTTGCCTTGTCATATTTAATTTAAAATCTTGACATGAACTATTTAATTTCCTATTTATGCTGTTGACTATGTAAAATGTTTTTGTGATTTGCTATTTAATGTTCTCAATTGTGACATAACATAACTTATAATTTATTAATAATATTTTTTAACCATATATAATTTTTGTAAGCCTATCTGGGCAAAACATATTGGCACTATAACAAACTACAATTCTATTGTAAAGACATCCATGTAACCCGTGTTTATGAAAATAAATAAATCTACATACATGCATACAAATAATCACGCATTTATCCCCTGAGATTTAGGCAGAGGTGAATTAAGACACACATTTCACCAATCTGTATTCGGTCCCACGTAACAGGGGGTGAGCCTATTGCCGTATTCCGGGCACCACAAATGAATCTGAATCTGAAATTTTTTTTTATTAAGAACATTCTTTTACTCTACAGGTATATTATTAATACAGTATTATGGCCGTGTTGGTTCCCGGTGGAGCAGAAAAGGACTACCCCAACTCTTCCAGGGAGGGTCGTAAAATGCGCATAAGGGATAAGACTGATCTCCATCGGCAGCCACAGCCCATGGCTAAGTGCCCACTGGACGGCAAGCGGCTCGCTCCTTTTATATGGGACCGAAAATCAGAGGTAGCGAAATGTGGGTGTTGATACACCTCTACCCCTCCGAGGATTTACAGGCGTGATTATATGTTTGTATGTAACAAATTGGCTACCTTGAAGATCTGATTCCGTCCACGCAACCCTGGATAGGTAATTTCCGGATAAAAAGTAGCTTATGTGTTATTCCAGACTTTAGTCTATCCTTATATCAAATTTTTACCAGATCTGTACCCCTAGCACAAAGAGCTATTGTAATCGTATCGTAATCGTGTTGAGAGACCGAAGCAATGCGATTGGCCGCCAATGCTCCGTTCTCTGGTTTACTATTGTTTGACAAAAAAACTTATGAGAAACCATCATTTTATCATTTGACAAACTTGCATTTCGCATTACTTTAAAAAGAATCACTTGATAAATAAATGTATTGCAAATGTATTATTACTGAGAAAATATTCTAATCGTAAAAATTAAAAAAAAAATCATTTCACTAAATGTACCACGTCGCACCTTCGGTGCAACATAGTCATAAATATCCAAAATAGCAAAATCGACTTAAGTACGCCAGATCGTTTAAAAATAATATTGGTAATTGAAAATAAAATTATTTCATGAAACTGTAGCGAAAGAAACAAACAATATAAAACAAAATCAAAAATACCCAAAATAGCAAAAACGACTTCAGTACGCCAGATCGTTTAAAAAAAAAATTAGTAATTGAAAATGTTAAGACTTTGTTGCACCGAAGGTGCGACGTGTGTAACATGCAGTAGACAAGTAGCAGGTGGTTATAAATTTGATAACCACCTGCTCCTCAGCTCATGTGCCACCTCACCCCTACGCGCGTGCGCGGTTTTAAATAACATTTCTAGGGGTAGGGCAAACAAGACTACGTGTAGTCGGATTTGCATAGATTCATTTCTGTCACTAACTTACGTTTCACAAGTTTTGACTGTTCAAGATAATAATTTAAGGGTGAAACTTGTTTTGATAACTAACATGTTTAAATAATCAATTTGTGAAATGATGTTATGGTTTAATGAAATTATTCCAAGTAAGTATTTTTTGTAAAGAGTAGTTTATTAAACAATAATTTTGGTCAAACGTTGTTTTTCAAATGAAAATTTATTTATTGATAAAGTATTGAGAGAACGGGGTATCTAATATTTTGGTCAAAATATTAAAAAATAAAATAACGGGGGGGGGGGGGGGGGTATCTAATATTTTGGTCAAAATATTAGATACCCCGTTCTCTCAATACTTTTACGATAGTTGTCCGTGCTAGGGGTACCGTTCAGTCCCTTGAGCGTGATGGAATAACAAATATACGAACATGTAAACAAACCTTCACATTTTTTAAATTTTTGAAGTGAAAACTTCTTTAGCGGCGTTGGATGGGTGTAAAATGTTAAGGAAGCGTCAGGATTAGTTGACCTTTGAACCGTAACCGACGACTGACGTCATACAAGATTAGGTAAAGACTATCTATTTTGCAATTTACCATAGATAGCGTCGTAGCTTAAACGGTAAGCACTTCGACTGTAAGTCCTTATAGTTTCAGATAGTATCGGGTTCAAACCTCCTGGCCTTCTGAAACTTTTTGTGATAATTTTTTCTTTTTGTAATTTATTACTTTTTATGATTATTTTTTCTTTCTGTAATTTATTACTTTTTGTGTTTATTTTTTCTTTTCATAATTAATTAATTTCTTCTGACAGAAAATTAGCAGAAAATAAGAGATAGGTTCTATGATTAGCGCTATATTATATGTATGGTATGGTATGTTCTTTTTTATCTTTTTCTATGTATATAACGAAGAAAGAAAAAAAGAAAATGTTTTCACTTCTGCCGGCACTCCCAGAGTGCAACCCGTCTTTTTTTTTATATATATAGGGCACGTTTCAAATACACATATTTACACACACATAATTACTAATAACTAAATTTTTGGCACAGACATATATTTTTGATTGGGACAGTCCATAGCCTATTTATTGTGGGAGTTGGGCCCTGCCATCCTCGGAAACCAGACCAGGATTACATGGACGAACGGAGCCGCTTGCCGCAGTTAGTTATATTCTAACTGCAAAAGGTCAGGTAGTTGAATATTTTCCACTCAACAATGAAAAACCAGATGGTTGAATTTCGAAGAAATTGAGCACGCAAATAGTTTAACTTAGAATAAACATTAAGTCGCTTTGTCCGGCCCATGAAATAGTTAATTGCGTCGCAAAGTCAAAGATTTTTATTCAGTCTAAAACAACATGGTTGTTTCTTATTGAAGTTAATGATAAATTCTACTTAACCTAAGTTTACCACCGATTCTAAGGCGCTGGTTTCCCACCGCGTCAAAGACGCTGGATTCAATTCAGAATTTCACGAATTATTCATTACAATTAAATATAGATGAAAATAGAATTCATATTCATATGGCCTAAAACGATCCATTTTTAGGGTACCGTAGCCAAATGGCAAAAAACAGAACCCTTATGGATTCATCATGTCTGTCTGTCTGTCCGTCCGTATGTCACAGCAACTTTTTTTCGAAACTATAAGAACTTGTTGAAACATGGTAAGTCACGCAAACAAAGAACATTATTTGTTTACCGTGTATGGATAAATTTTCAAAAATTATATTGATGTTTCTAATAAAAAAAACCTAAACTGAATAGAATAGTAGAGACACTTTCAAAGTGATAAAATGGGTACACCATGAATTAAAAAAAATGATGTACATTACCATGTAATCTTCACCGAAAATTGGTTTGAACGATATCTAGTAAGTAGTTTTTTTTTGATACGGCATAAAGCATAAACCGCAATTTACCTTTCATTCAATCAACATCGATCAAAGTTACAATGGACTATAAGAATTTTAATATTATGTTACTTACTGCTACGGAACCCTTCATGGGCGACTCCGACTCGCATATGGCCGCTTTTTCCATAACAAATTGCCCCATATCATAGAGATTTATATATACGCTCACCTTTATAAATTAGGACAGTTAATCCAAGTTTTAATATGGATTTAAGGGCACATCTCCTTGGAGATGTAATGATATTAATTTAGGGGCCCATCTCCTTTGGGAGTATCTTGATGTTTGACTAATGTACCACGTAAATAATTGTTGTTTTGTTTGTTCTTAAATCGAGCTAATAAACATGTTTTGCAAAAATGAAATAAACTTTCGATGTTTAAAAAAAAAGTGAATTAAGTCTCAATGTATTTTAAAGAAGAGGATATATTCGACAGCTTCTGTGGCGTGGCGGTAGTGAACGCGGCCGCTACGCAGGAGGCGCGGGTTCGATCCCCGCTCGGTGCGAATATTTGTATGCATGAATATGGGTATTTGCATTGGTCTGGCTGTTTCTATGTATAATATGTATGTATTTACAAAAAAAAAGTATCTAAGTATGTTTATCCGCATTCTAGATTCCATAACACAATCTAGTTAGGCTATGCTTAGCATGGATCTAGATAGCGTTGTGTGAAATGTTGTGGAATATTTGTGGAATTTTTGAAATAGGCACCTACTTATTGTTGTTATTTCTGTTTTGTCCATTTGTGGATAGTTCAGTTATATTAGGTATAGTCCTATACGGATGATTCAGTTTTAAAATGAGATCCATTAGAAAATTATCATCAATGCAAAGCAATTATAAATTAAGACTCTCAAGGAGCCATAATTATGCTGATGATTGAAGTCATTAACATTTAATGTCATTAAAATAAAAATAAAATAAAATTATAGTCTTATTATTATATATAATAATTTGAAATATTTAATTAACTTATCTCATTTTTGGCATGTAAAGAATGATGTGAAACCAATATGATATTCTTTAATATTGAAATTCGAGTGGAACAGCTGATTATTATGTGATATTACTTTAGAAGTTAATTAAGTTTTTATAAATAAAGCTTTATTGATAATCCGGACAAAGTAAACTATATTATATTATTTAGGCTACCATAATTTGCACCAGGCTGAAAATCAGTAGGATTGTTCCAAAAACGATCATAAACGAACTCTAAAAAGCCCTCATTAATCCGATGCCTGGAATTTCTTTTATTCAAGGTCAAACGTCAGGAAAACGGAATATTTGCGATTTACCGCCAAACGGTAAGTTTTATCATGAAAATATTTGAGGTAAAACTAAAGATCTTTTTATTAAAGATCACTTTATCCTAAGAGCAAACGTTTCTGAGATTACATAATTCGAAAAATCTGGAAGAGTTGTACTGGCAAGGGTTGAAATTGATAAAAGACCTTTTTCCCCGGAATGCTTAGAGGTATCAAGTTGAAATTTATGCCAATTAGTGAGGTCTGCAACGTCTGCTGCTGCTGCAGCTGTGAAGATATGTAACTTCTACATTAATTAATGATGTTAATTAAAGATTTAAAATTCTTAACCATCAAAAACATAATATATGTCAGATAAAATAAAATTTTAGGATGAAAAATGTGCGAATATCGGACAAATTTGTCCTATTAATTTATAAATATACATCTATAAACCACTTATTATTGTGTATCTGCTTGCTTGTGCACTGAACAATTTGGGAGTGCTTACGAAATGTTACAACAGTGTAAGCTTTGCGAAAGTTTAAAAAATGCTAATAAATCCCCCATACACCTATATATCAATCCATCTGGTATAATATTTGAAGATTTTGCAGTTATTATTAAATGATAATCGCATTCTGAAGATCATATCACCTGTTTTACCTACACTTAATTAAGTGACGGACGAGGGGTTGGTAGTTCAGATAGTAGTCGCTACCATCTAACCTTACCTTTCCAAAAGTTGAGGGTGTGAGCTAACACTCGATTCCGAGGTGAGAGCTCTGTGTCTACAGTACATATAGTATAGTTTTCTGGTAGAGAGCTTTTAGAGAGTTAAATTGTGCAATAATTGTACATAGTCTTATTTTATTTGATTTTCTTTTTATCTATGTAGCTTTCACTTCACTTCGCCTGATGCTAACCTGAAGGCAAAGTCTGAGGAAAGAGGGTAACCATTACATATAATATGTACCATGTTAACAATGGTGGCACTCAGCATGACGGCCTTATCAAAAGAGGATTGTCGTCGCAGCATTGCGTCACATCTACTGGTCCCACTACTACTGTAACCACACTCTCCTCTGCCCGGCTATACACTTACCTACTCCTGAACGCAATTCAACCAAGATTGGATTACTATGGAGGGTTTTCACACATTTTGCGTAATATATCTTTGCTAGAAATGTAATAATTAAAAATTAAAAAACCCTCAGATGCAACTAGCAATAATTCTAATGATAAAAAAGGCGATTTGAGACCAGTCATTGCTTCTCTCGAACGAATAGAAGCGACTTCATTACTTACAATCGTCTTAATATAAATTAATACAGCTCGTATTATCAGCAAACTCAACTTCACTCGAAGATCCCAAGTGGATTAGTTAAACTTTGATTAACATCAGCATCCCTGCTCACTCTATCGTATCTTAGCTTGAAGATAAGTAGCATGTACAAGTGTTTATGTCTAAATTAGTACTCGTTAAGATACCGCCACGACTTAGCTTAATACTGTTGACATGTTTAGCTTACGTCACGCTATCGTAAGCTTAAAATTTATTTTTAAATAGTGAATGGCTGAATTTCACCCTCTTTCTATTTTCAAATTACTATTTTAAAAAGAATGGTTTTTCCTGTGGTTATATTTTGTGGTTGGTCAAATATTAAGTGTGTTTAATGATTCTTTATTCTCAATAAAAACATAGTTACTTACTTGAGAACATTAATAACTTAAAGTAAATTTACAAGTTCGTCATTTGACCAGTTATGAATAATAAATAATAACAATGATCATGAATGCAACATGCCAAAAAAATAAATAAAAACAGTTACTTAGTATATTCGTTACAGAAAACAAGCGATAACATGCAATAATTATAATAATGTGGGTAGGCACTAATTTAGTGCATCGCGCATCGTTCGTTCGAATACAAGTTATTGTACTGATGTACGTACATATTGAGCTAACCGAGTTTTGAATACACTAAATGAGTTTACATGTTTAATCTGTTTTGGAAGTTTGTTATATATTTGTGCCCCTTCATATGTTAGCATTTTTTTTCCATAGTTTGTTCTAATTTTAGGTTAAACTAAGAAACTAGCTCGGCGAGAACTGCGTTGGGTTGTTTGTTTAATTTTAGTGAATGATATGTCAGATTGTATATTTTTGCTCAAGATTTTTCGGATGAAAATACTTGTATTGTATGTAAATAATTGTTTTAGATTCATTATTTTGGTTTCTTCGTAGATTTTATTTGTTGGTGTAAGGCGTGGATAGTTAAAAATTAGTTTAACGAGTTTATTTTGCATGATTTGTATCTCACCTAATTTAGTCTTAGCTGTATTTCCCCAGATTTGAGGTATTGTAAGTGTGGTTTAACTAAAGCATTGTAAATATTATAGCGCAGATTATTTGGTAGGCATTTGACAATACTCCGAAGCGATCCAAGTATGGATGAAAGTTTAGTTTTGATGTGATTTAAGTGAGCATTCCAAGACAAACGATTATCAATCCTTAAACCCAAATACTTTTCGCATGACTTTTCTTGAAGGGGTTCGTTATTTATTAATAACGGTGTATGTGTAGGTATAGTTTTATTTTTTGCTTTAAAGATGACGTAACATGTTTTTAGGATATTTATGGTTAGTAGGTTGTGTTGAAACCATGAGTACAATATGTTTAAATCGGCTTGAGTTTGGGAGATTATTGTGTGAATAGAAGATCCGAAATAAAACAGACAAGTGTCATCTGCATAAAGTGTGAGATGGCCGTGTAGTTTGAGATCTTGAATGTTATTTATGTAGATTAGGAAGAGTAAAGGCCCTAAAATCGATCCTTGGGGAACTCCACACGTTATTGGTATTGCATCACTTTGATGTTCTTTATTTAATTTCACTATTTGAGACCTATTTTCTAGATATGACTGTAAAATTTTGAAGGCACTTCCGGTAATATTTAATGATTCTAATTTCTTTAAAAGTATTTTATGGGAAACAGTATCGAATGCTTTTTTTAGGTCGATAAAAATGCCTAGGACTATATTTTTGCTGTCAATATTATGTTTAATTTTCGTAACAAGATCCATAGTTGCTGCAAAGGTACTGCTTTTTGGTCTAAATCCATATTGTCTGTTAGATAGATAGTTGAAAGAAGATAAATGATTTTCTATACGGCAATACAGAATTCTTTCCAGTATTTTTGAAAGAACCGGCAGGACTGAGATTGGTCTATAGTTACCTGGGTCTGATGTTGAACCTGATTTGTGGATGGGTGTAACTTTAGCCATTTTTAAGGAATCTGGAAATTTTCCAGTGGACAGGAGATTGTTAAAGCACTCACTCAAGACACCAGCTATTTGTTTTTTTATGCATTTAATTGATTTTGTATTTATCTCATCTATTCCAGTACTGCAGTTGGAGTCAAGGTTTGCTATTATCTTAGAAATTTCATCTTCAGAGCATGGATATAGTTGGGACAAAACTGGAATGTCACTGTGGAGATCGTTAGAAAGAGCGCAGGCAAAGTTATCATGGAAGTGTTTGGGTATATCATTTGCTAATAGTGGGCCAATAGTAGCAAAACAATTATTAAAAGTTTTACATATATCGTTTTCGTCAGTGACGTATTTTGAATTTACTAATAGTTTTGAAGGAGCACTACTTTGTTTGATCTTATTAATTGATAACTCATTTACTAGGTTCCACATTGGTTTGGGCTTATTAATACAGTTACAAAATTTCTTATAAAAGTAGGAGTTCTTTGTTCGCTGAATTAGTGTAGATACTTGTTGTTTTTTTGTAATAAAGTAATCTTTGGTTCCCAATTGCACGTGCTTCCTTAAAGTAGATTGCATTGAATGTTGGTTTTACTAAGATATGTTTACTATAATTTTTGAAGTGAAAACTTCTTTAGCGGCGTTGAATGGGTAAAAAATATTAAACTTGCGTCAGGATCGTTTGACCTTTGAACCGTAACCGACGACTGACGTCATACAACATTAGCAAAAGATTGTTTATTTTGTCAAGTACTAAACGAAGCATCGTAGCTAAGCCGTAAATGCTTCGACTGTGAGTCCTTATGGTTTCAGATGTTACCGGGTTCGAACCTGGGCTTCTGACACTTTTTGTGATTATTTTTTTCTTTTTGTAATTTATTACTTTTTGTGATTATTTTTTCTTTTTGTAATTCATTAATTTGTTCTGACAGAAAATTAGTGATAGGTTCTATGATTGGCGCTATATTATAGGTATGGTATAGTATGGTAAAAAAGATAAAAAGATATCTTTTTCTCTGTATATAACGAAGAAAGAAAGAAAGAATAAGTTTTCACTTCTGCCGGCACTCCCGGAGTGCAACCCGTCTTTTTTTTTAGCACAAAATAGGAATGAGTTATATTAATTTCACATATCTAATGAAATATAATTGATGTGAGCTATCTAGACTCAAAGTAAAGACAACTTAACTTGTGATATGGGATCTAGAATGCGGATAAACACACTTAGATAGGTTTCTATTGGAATTTTTATTATGTGATTTCTATGGAAATGTCTACACTGGGCAGGAATCAACCCCGCGACCCCTAAGTAGAACGTTGTGCCGACTCGATACATAAACCTTTTTAATCACGAGAAGTGTTCTTTTAAATGTAACGTTCTGTTATTTTCATTATTCTGTAACCCTTTAAATTATAATAAATGTTAATAACATAATAATTATGCGCAAATACACTGTCCATTTAATTTTGAGTTATTTAGGAAAACGTGATTGGTTACACAGGAATAATATTCACAAAACGATAACTGTAAATATTTATTGAAATTGGAATAATTTTATCGCCCTATGACGGTAGTATAGGAGAATTTGGATAGCTTCAGGTGTGGCTCGGTGGTTCAGTGGTCAGAGCATTCCCCCTGTAAGGGAAAGATCGTGGGTTCGAGTCCCACCTGAGCGATTCACTTTTTCCTTTCTTAATTACTTTTATAATTGTTATTAAAAATTATAATTGCTGTAACGTATACAGTCACTTCGTATATAAACACACACATGACATACACACGATCACATGGTCCGCCATTCTAGGGACAGCATCCCTACTGGCGGCCTACACCTCGGCTTACCATCAGGCGGAGTATTTTTGGCAATCTACATGTAATTTTTTACATATGTTTGTTTACATGAACACATACATAAACACATTTCGATATATTATGTATACACCGATATACATACGTCTAAATTTCAATGGAGATGTTTTATAATCAAGTAAAAGATCAAGTACACACATTACATTTTCTCATTTTCAATCTTTAATATTCGCTGTTGTACACTTGGCCCTGACATCTAATTTTCAATCTCCTCTACTACTGTTAGGCACTGTAAAGTACTGTGTAAGGTTTTCTAAGGGCAGGTATATAGTTGCAATGCACTATTCCCGTTCAACTTACGATAAATTACATAGTTCATACTCTAGGATGTAAGACACGACGTTATTTCCGTCTAATTGAGCAGTCCGACTGGGAAAGTACCTCAGCCCTACAGAATGCCGCGACCATAATAACCTAGTGTTGTGTTCCCGGCGGTGATTAGGGTAGTCAGAGCTTACTGAAGAGTTATTGTGCTGTCAGTGGGAAGACGAAAGGCTATTCCTGCTTTGACATATACACTGATGGCACAAAAACTCTCTGTGTTTACAGGGTCGGCAACACGAGTGTGACTTCCCTGATATTGCACACGTCCTTTCCATTAGGTGGACCGTGTGCTTGTACCATTCCAGTGGTATAAAAAACACTAATTGAATATATTGACAGTTATTATTATTGTGATGATATGACTACTGACGACCACTATGGCGTAGCGATAGATCGCTTGATTCCTAAGTTAGAGCTTGTGGATTCGATTTTCGCATAGTGCAAACATTTGTACACATGAATATTTTTGTTTTACATTGGTCTGAGCATTTCTAATGTATTTGTATATATTTACACAAAAATCTGAGTATGTTTATCCTCATTTAACCAAAAACACAAGCTCGTTATTACTATTTAAAGTTTCTAGATAGCGCTATGTAAAGTTTCGTAGAATATTTTACGTGTATATTTAAGTTAATCCCCCGAACTATAAACGTTACGTCACTGGCGTCGCGTCACCTAAATATACTAGGAGATTAACTCCGCCTCATTAATATGCCATTTCGCTAAATCCTCCTGTACACGTATACCGAACCTCGATGCAGGGAAAGTGAAAAGTTGCTGTAGATATTTATTGAAAGCGTTCGGCTTTGTTTGTTAGGAGTCAAATACGCCATTCTTCTTTTGAGATTAACGAAAGTAATTAGAGAACGATGTTAATTAAGTATACGTTATCATACAAAACTTTTTTAACCGCGTGGTTCCTGGCAGAATAGAATTTGGGCCACCCCATCTCCTCGCATGCGGTGTCGTACAAGGCGACCAAGGGCTGTTTAACATCAGACATATAAACAGCCTAGACCTAGCCTCAGATGCATGGCTCTAGTCAACAATGGTGTCCGGAGTGCAGCAATAGGCTCACCCCCTATTACGTGGGACCGAATACAGATTGGTGAAATGTGGGTGTCAATTCACCTCCGCCTAACCCTCCTGGGATAAAGGCGTGATTTTATGTATGTATGTATGTATGTATGAAAAAAAGATTAATGGACACTATTGAGACTAATTCTCTGTTATGAGACTTTATTTTCAGCTTATTTTTTTATAACCACCCAGAAACAAGACAGAAAGTTAATGATAGGTTCACTCTTTACTAAAGTAAAGAGGATAGGCTGTTGATTGAGTGGCTAATTAAGCCAGCTGGCGGCGGCATATTCACTCCAAAAATAAATCAAAGCTAGATGCAGATACGGAACCCTTCGTGCGCGAGCTCAACACGCACTTGGCTGTTTTTTTTTTTAGCTTTCCTTAGACACACAGTGGGGTTCCATAGTGTGGCACAAACTCCAACCAGATTGCGAGACTTGTGATTTGTTTGAAGAGCCCTTAACGACGTTACTTTACACTCACCTACGCTACTCGTGTTTCTTTTTCCTACCCAGCCAGATCTCGTTTTAAAACTGCACAAGGTAAATAAGGAGATTAGATTTTCATAGTTGAATGTTTGAATTCACAGAGTACGGAAAAATTGACGCAATTTTGCAAGAGAATTTCTCTTTAGAATTGGAATCATGTCATGGAATGTAGCACTCGCTTAGGGTTCGGTTAAGTATAATGAACGAAATTCGTGGTGATAAAGGACAGTTTCCGTGGCGTAGCGGTAGTGAACGCGGCCGCTATGCAGGAGCCGTGGTTTCGATTCCTGCATAGTGTAAATATTTGTATACATAAATTATGGGTATTTGCATTGGTCTGGTCTTGTCTCGGAGAACACGTTATGTCGTTGATCCCGGTTGTCATACAAACATCTATGGCAGTCGTTACGGGTAGTAGGAGCCCTCAAAAATCCAACAACTGGTCTATCTGCAATGCTTTGACATCGCCTTTGGGTTATGGAGGTCGGATGGCAGTTGCTTCACGGAAAATATCGAAGTTTAACCAAATCCGCAGTTAGACTGGCAAAAGAGGACACCAGACTCTTAAGTTGAAAAGCTTCGGATGCGCCCTAGTTTTCCACGAATTTATTTCACTCTTCAACCGAATGAAGAATGAAATAAAGTCGTGGAAAATTTATCGGAACCAGCAACTATTTATTCAGTGAAGTTTAGCTGGTGCTATTTTCTATAATGTACTTTTTAACCCAGAAAATATAATCACTAGGTCAATCTCACGATTCTATTGAAGCACACGATCGAACCAGTCGTTCATACTGAATGAATGGCAATTGAGTCATTCACTTGGATCTATCAATTGATGCTGTGATTTTATCTGACAGCTCCGAGTTAATCGTGAAATTGACATTGAGAGAAATGTATTTAATGGTTTTAAATGGTTACTTTTATTATTTCAAATTTTCTACAATAAAAGAGTCACCAAGCCATTTGCCGTGTAGAATAGAAATTTTAGTAAAGAATCTATTTCTATACCTGTTTATCCCTTCAAATTGACTGCACTTCACTGCCCAGAATGGTTAAGACCGAGTGAGGTACATAGGGTAATGCAGGATCCCGGGCTCCAATTTATTTGACTTCTTTTGACTTTTGCAGTAGCAGCTGCCTTCTGAACCCAAAAGTAAACTCCATGCTAAAAGCTCGTATATTAATCAACAGATGTACCGGCTAACAGGTGAGATTGGCTTGCAATCTGATGAAATTCATTTTTATCACTTTTACAATCTAACCTTTATACAAAATATATCTGATTTAGTTCCAAAGATACGTGAAGGCTCGTAGTCACGAACACTAATGACGCAATCAAAATTGTGTGTACACCTAACGACACTAGCAGCTCGGGCGTAATTCAATCAGATCTTCAATTAGGCCTCGCCTGAAAGTCCGACTTTTGACACCGGTCTCTAATCAGAAACTAAATCGAATCAATTTGCCATCACCATGTTTGAGATATTTCGGTATGTAACTAACGGAGAACGGTGTGCGTTTACATGTATACTTATGTAATAAGCATCATATACGTATGTGTGTATAGTCGCTTCTTTCCAAGTTACCAGCCTTTGGTCTGCCTCCTAGACTGTGCGACTGGGTTGCCGGCTTCTTGCAGGAGCGCCGTATTCGCGTCCTTTGTGATGGACGAGGCTCGGAGTTCTTGCAGGTAAATGCCGGCGTACCGCAGGGATCTGTCCTATCGCCAACTCTCTTTCTTCTGCATATCAATGACATGCTGTCGACCGGCAGCATTCATTGCTATGCGGATGATAGCACCCTACACGAGAGTTATCATGGACGTCCTGCGGATAAGCAGACGCATATCGCGGAAAAAAGGCAGCTTCTTGTCACTGAGCTTGACCGGATCCTGAATCACATTTCCCAATGGGGCTCTGAGAACCTGGTCGAGTTCAATGCCAAGAAGACGCAGGCATGTGCGTTTACAGCAAAGGTATCTTCTTTCCTTCCCCTTCCCACTCTTCAGAGCACGCCACTGCCACTGCAGGACAACCTCAATATCCTAGGTATGGATGTTCGCTGCAAACTGAACAACAAAAACTACATCGAGAGTATCATCAAAGCAGCCTCGCGTAAACTCGGAGTCCTGAACAGAGTGAGACGGTTTTTCACGCCGGAGCAACGGTGTCTTCTTTACAAGACACAAATTCGTTCCTGCGTGGAGTACTGCTCACATCTCTGGGATGGATCCGCAAAGTACTTATTAGATGCTCTCGACAGGTTGCAGCGACGTGCGATCCGCATTATCGGAAATCCTGAGGTCACGAGTACCCTCGAGTCTCTGCAGATGCGTAGAGATGTTGCTTCTTTGGCAGTTTTTTACCGTCTCTACCATGGTGAATGTTCTGAAGAGCTATTCCAATTAGTCCCACCCTCCCCCTTCCTATACAGGACGACACGTGCAGGACTTAGATGTCACCCCTATACGGTGCAGAACATTCCTTCAAGAACCAAGCGGTTCGGTGACTCTTTCCTTTGTCGCACCATTAAGACCTGGAATTCCTTGCCAGCTCACGTGTTTCCCTCTTCCTACAGTCCCGGGTCCTTTAAGCGGGGCGTGAAAAAGCATCTGATGAGGCCGTCAAGCTGAGTGCCACCATTGTTAACATGGCACGTGTACATAATGGTGACCCTCTTTCTTGAGACTTTACCTTCAGCTTACCATCAGGCGAGGTAAAGTCAAATTGACGTGTCCTATTTATAAAAAAAAAAAAAAAAAAAAAAGATATAGTAGCGGCGTCTGCAGCATAACGATAGTACGCGCGGGTTCGATCACCGCTTAATGCAAATATTTGTATGCATGAATATGGCTATTTGCATTGCTCTGAACGTGCCTCGTAGAGCACGTTAAGCTGTCGGTCCCGGTTACCATACGAACATTTATGGCAGTAGTTATGGGTCGGAGCCTTCAAAAATCCAAAAACTGTTCTAACTACAATGCTTAGATATCACCTTTGGGTTGAGGAGGTCATATGGCAGTCGCTTCACAGAGAATATCGAAGTTTAGCCAAATCTGCAGTTAGACTGGTAAAGTAGATCCCAGATTAAAAGCTTCACATACGACTGGAATTAACGCTGGGATGAAGAAGAAGATGGTAGGTAAAACTAAGGTTGAATATTGCAATATTTATATACGTATCTGAGTATCTAGAGCTGATCTATACGAATGATAGTACGTAGCAGCAGTAGGAGGTACTTGCTAATACGATTTGCGTAACGTAAGGCTACATATTTTATGAACAATATTAATTTGACGAATGTCTAATAATCCTTAAAATTAGCCATAAATAGCAGCAATGTATTTTAGATTAAACTACAAAATCACATAGGCTGTTTCATCTAAGAAACTTACCAAACGACAAGGGCATACCTTAATACACTTAGTGATAAGAAAAGGTCTCATCCACTAAAAGGTTTATGAAGATCAGCGCACCTTAGTCCACCCTTCACCCTAACACTAGTTAATTTCAACACTACACTAGAATCAGTCTCTCAAAATATGCAAATACCCCCAAAATTTCTAACCTACATACATCAAACCTTCAGAAGGGCTTGAGCAAGTAAGGTTGTATATAAACAATGGCAAGGGCCACATTCAAATGTAAATGAAGTGGTACAAAGGGCTGCTTCGACCGTCCTGCAATGCAGCTTAATTTTTATAGCTGTTAAGTAATGGTTGGCGAGAAAAGTCGAGCATAAAACCATTGGGCATAGAACTCTTTTGAATATTATCGTCTAATTTTTGTAGATTGAAAATTTTGATATTTTTTATAGAAACTCTACTCTTACTTAATTTGGTATATTGGATTTTATAAGAGCAAATGCTGCCCGACCCTCCAACTAAAAGAAAGTCAGTGTCAAAGCCTTTATTACACTAATTTATTCCATACAAGGTACATTTTCGAGCTCATCTACAATTAATTAGCTTAGTTTGAGTGGTAAGGGGGTAATTTTGGTTACTATAAAAAGAAAATATTTTAAACGCATATAATGTCCACATTTAGTACTGTAACATTCTGACCCAACCCTATTGTTAAAGCAGAGCCAGTTTTTACTCACTGCTCAATCATAACAAATCTCGAACGGACGAGGTAAAGGTGTTGAATAATGGCGGTTATTGCTAACCAAATTGTGGGTCATAAAAAAGAAATCAGTATCTTTACAACTAGGTAGGTATCAGCTAAACCACGTAAAAGAATTGAAAAGATTTTCTGATGTTACAAAAATAAAAATATTCAATTCTATTTAACTGCGATGGTTTATATGAGATTGATCTAAATACCTAACTTAATTTGGGTTGCATTTTCAGTGTAATTACGAACTAGCCAAACTTGCACCTTCGTGAAGCAGGATTCAAGGTTGTGGAGTTCAGATGGCAGTACCTCCACTACTGGCGATATTGAATCTTATGTAGACGGACTTGTTGATAGATTTTTGGGGCTCCAACCTATTATAACGAATACCATAGATAATCGTATCGTTTGATCACGTTATTATTAAATAAACGAATCAACTGATTAAGCTAGTTGGCGGCGACAGAAACACGGCAAGTCGCCTTTAGCCCAATTTTTAAATGAAGTTATTGAAGAGTTTTTGATTACTTAATTTAAAAAGAAGAAGAAGACCTGCTTCTTCATACGTGATATGGCAAATCAAACTTTTATCTATTTTTGATACTAACTTTAATATGAGCAATGAATTTTCGGAAATTTGAAATTGAGAATGATGTTTTAACCTAATAACCCTACGGATTTTTAATTATTCGTACAAATGAAATTCGGCAGAGTGAAAATTCGTATTTTTGACTTTCGGAAAAAAATCAATCGTGTTTTTGAATAGTAATAAATAAATAGGTAATGAAAATTACTTTGCTGACTGATGACCATCGTTCAACCATAATCACTCATTTGTGGTAAGAGCCGATTTGATTGATGACGGAATATGCTTACCTACATACTAGCTACATACTTCCAGACTACTCGACCCAATATCAAGACAGTAAAACTTCCAAAACTCTTTATACAATCATTTACTGCCATTTCTTTCATAGTTTTTCAATTTTATTGATACAGTATGGTGTAAGCTCGTCCCTTTGTACTCCTATACAATGTAGACAAAAGGTATTTCACCAGACAAAACTGTTAGGCTTATTGAAGGCAACGCAAAGGTTGATAAGGGGCCTTCAGGAGCCTTGGAGCCTTGGAGCTTGGTACCTGAACAAGTTGATACAATATAATCACTGTTAACAATGAAGGTTTTTCAAGGACCGAGGACATTTGGGCCTGTTTCTATAGGCTTTTTTGGGTTACCTTATTGTGTACATAAGTTATAATTTTATTGAAAATGTGCGTGGGTGTTTGTACGAGATTTACTGTGCGATATAAAATAGTAGCTTTAATCCACGGCTCCACCCACTCAACCAATAATAAAACACCCGTGTGGGGGAGGCTTAAAGTCTTGGCTGCTACCGATCCAGATACCTTCGATAATTATAATATCTATATCAATATTATATTTTTAATGTGCTACAGATTTTATGAGCGACGTCGTGCATTAGACAGGCAATGAAGCCTGTCAATTTCATAAAGTAAGCATCTGAGTACTAATTAATATCCACGTCACCTGACGAGAGCGATACTTGATATTAGTCTAGTCAGACGAGGCAAATAATTTGCAGCCGACTAGAGGACTCACGTACTCAAACGCGATTCTAATGTCTTTCTTCATCCTAACGCTAATCCCAGTCGCATCCGAAGCAATCAACTTGGAGTCTGGGGTCCGCTCTTACCACTCCAACTGCGGATTTGGCTAAACTTCGACATTTTTCGTGAAGCGACTGCCACCTGACCTCCACAACCCAAAGGCGATATCGAAGCATTGCAGTTAGTTCAGTTGTTTGACTTTAGAGGGCTTCATTTATCCGTAACGACTGCCATAGATGTTTGTATGGCAACCGGGACCGACGGCTTAACGTACTCACCTAGGCACGACCAGACCAATGCAATTCTTCTGTCCTGCGCAGCGGCCGCGTTCATTACCACTACGAGGCTGTCGATTTTAATGTTATATATCAATAAATCTCATACTGTCATTGGCTGGCTGTAGGAATGTTTAAGGCCTCAAAAATATTGGTGAGACCTCACAACATTGCACCTGTATTTGAGTGTGTAGTAGCACAGAATAAAAAATATCTAGTAGCCTATGATAGTCTGATTAATGTCATAATACAAACACAGAACTTTTGGCCTAACGTATTTAAAGCAAATCATCATATAAAACATCACTTAGTGTATGAAACCTGGTGCTTTTATCAATAATTATGAAAAAAAAACCACAAGTAAATGCGTGTGCACCAAAAATAAATATGAAATTAATTGCTCGTAGCAGTGCGGTGGTTTGACAGCGGTTGTCAACTGTGGCAACGCCGATAAATAAAACACGAGTGTCTGAAACACGTGATGTACATGTCAAGGTGCAAGTAATACTTTTTTAAACTGCAACTGAAAAATAAAAGTAGCAGTGGAGGAGAGAAAAACAGACGACTGATAAAGGGAATTCTTGGTATTCTACCGTGTCCTGGTTCACAGGCAAAACATCTGCCACAAAACCTCTGCTATACGTGTTAGCTGCCCACTGTGATTATACGTAAAATTGATGGGTATGCAAAATTAAGGGGTACGTGAGGTCTTACATTGTAGACCCTCACGATTATGACTGACTTAAATTTCAATCACCAAATTGTGGTGAATTCTAACCAAGTATGGGTGGTTATTTACGATTAAGATTCAGAAGGCGTGTTAGTGAGTGATCTGATTATTCCAGTCCATTATGTTTCTATAGATTAAAGACGACTCGAGATTGTAACGGGTGGATAGATTGGAATTTAT
This sequence comes from Eilema caniola, assembly GCA_949126895.1. Classification (NCBI taxonomy): domain Eukaryota; kingdom Metazoa; phylum Arthropoda; class Insecta; order Lepidoptera; family Erebidae; genus Eilema; species Eilema caniola. Next base: position 2,893,818 of record OX421460.1, on the reverse strand, counting down.
GATGATAGTACGGTGTATGTGTGATAGATTCGTGGATTGGATAAATTCTTGAACTCTACGAACTGTTGTGTACTAAATACTAACTAACGTAAATAATTCCGAAGGTTGCATATTGACTCAATATAATTATCACTATTTTTAATTATATTTTCTCGTGCCTTTTTGGTCACAACTTTTATTATTACCAACGGATTTCATAACAGAGAGGTGTCAAGTTTTTTATAACTAAGAACTATTTTGATTCCCAAATTCTATAATGTTATTCAGATGAATCGCGACTAATCTGAGGTAAAATTGTATAGACAAGCTTTTCCCACGTAAATCGAGGTTCAGCTGAGTAGCTTTTTAGAATACGGGCCTAAGCCCATAATTTGATGGCTCCCGTGATGTATTTTTCTATACTAATATTTTTTTGTAATTAATAAGCTCAGAAACGAATGGGCCGATTTTAAAAATTCTTTCACTATCAGAAAGCTATTTTCTTCGTTAGTAATATAGGCTACATTGGATCGTCAAAAAATTAGGTTTCGTACGAAATTCAAGGAAACGTTTTGTCACCCGTGCGAAGCCGGGGTGAATAGCTAATTATTATATAGTGTGCAAAGGAAGATAAATTACCTACTTATACAATACGCTTACTTAATTATTCATATTATGTCATAAGTGGATTCCAATAATAATTATGTACATCATAATTATCAATGATTTCCAATAATAAACGCCAATAAATATTTTGAGAAGTAGTGATAAATCGGCACCATGATCCCATAACACCATAAATACTCTAACAAGGATTTCGAAACACCGCACCCATTACTTAAATATTTGCCCATCGTCCTACCCATCAAAGTAATGTACAAGAAAATGACCCGAGTTCACCCGGAGATCACACGGTCATATAGTGAAGGCAAAAACACCGGGAATAACAGTCCCAAATCTGATACCCTCATAGACTTAATGAAACTTGATGTGTGCAAAAACGTCTATTTACTACGACGGGCTTAGTGATGGGAAACATAGAAGGCGTCCCGGAACGTCGGGTGTTCACGGGACATTAATTTATTGGGTCTCGTGATTTTGTTTTTTGTTTCAATTCTGGGGAAAATATTTTGATGTTTTTTTTTTACATTAAATTGAAAGTAACAATATAGTTCTAGTAAAATTGTCAGCGAAATAAAGAAGAAAGCATAGTGTTAAGTATAGTGAATTGCCCGAAATTGTATAATTATTAAAAGGGATAACTTTAACCGATACGTTTGACGAGTACTTCATTAAATATTACTAAGTAATAACTAATGCACACACGCACTGAACAATCTAATTTATATATGTATTACTTGTGAGATATATAATGTTTTCATGACATTGCCGAGTAAATATATTGATTGAAAACGTTAAATAAAATTCATATTGATATGGTCACTATAAGATTTTGTTAGGTTAGGTAATTACGTTACAACTTACGACAGAAGGTCCCTTAAGTAGGGACTGAATAAATTACTAACTGACTTGGTATTACATGAACCTCACAACTTTATATGGTAGAACAATTAAGGCGAGTCTTGTTATTTTTGATAAGTATTATTATTATGGGGTATTGTTAATAATGTGGTTAATGAAATGTCTACGCAAGCACCTTTGGCTATAAAAACTGTAATATTATAGTTCGAGAAAATAGCATATAAATCAAAAAGTTTTGTTACCGGTGAGGAGTAGAGTAGCCAGAGCTCACTGTAGAGTTTTTGTGCTGTCAGTGGGAAGACCTAAGGCTTGTCCTGCTTTATCTTCTACACTGTCGGCACAGAAACTCTCTATTCTAACAGCGTCGGCAGCGCGAGTGTGACGCCCCTGGTGTTGCACACGTCCATAGGCTACTTTAACCACTTTCCTTCAGGTGGGTCGTGTGCTTGTCTGCCACCTAAGTAGTATAAAAAAGCAGTCTGTAGGAGATAGTTGTGTGTATGTTTAAGAGACGGCAAACAAACTTACTTTTACCCAAAGTTTTCCCCTTTCAGTAAAGTTAGTTGAGTTAAGCCAAGTCGTACAAAAGTCTTAGGAGTTCAGCTGCTCTTAACTATGCATTAAATTTAATTTTCATTTCGTCATTCTATTACAACTAAGCAAAGCAAAGGGTAAGATAGTTCGGAGCTAACTTTATACAAATAAATGGGTACAGTAAGTTCTCTTGATGTTATACTAGCTTTTGCCTGCGGCTCCGCCCACGTGGATGTCAGTTTTCGCTGTAACATCGGTAATCGTTATAAATTGCCTATGTGTTATTCTGATATAACGATGATTGAGTAAGCTATATTATTGCAAAGTTTCATTTAAATCCATTCAGTAGTTTTTACGTGAAATATCCATATCCATACTTACAAACTTTACCGTTTATAATATTAGTAGGATGGTGGGTATGTCAGCTTTTCTGGGAGTGACTGCCATCTTAATTCCTAATCATGAAAACCCTACAGTAGAGCTTCGTTCGTTTTTTAACCAGTTAGTTTGGCTTAGACCCCGAAAATGTTTGGACTCTGCTTACTGGAGAGTTTTTGTGCTGTCAGTGGGAAGACCAAAGTCTTGTCCTGCTTTATCTTCTGCACTGACAGCTCTGAAACTCTCTGTTGTAATAAGGTCAGCAGCGCGAGTGTGACGCCCCTGGTGTTGTACACGTCTATAGGCCAAACGTAACCACTTTCCATCGGGTGGGCCGTGCGGTAGTCTGCTACCAAAGTAGTATAAAAAAATCAAAATACTATTACGAAATATTTTTAGCATTGTTGCATCAATCGATGGAAAATTCAACTTCTTAAAATCGGTAAAGAGAAAAAAAAATCCGCATTAATCCCAGTAAAATCATACTTCACCGCATTTAATTCTGGAATCATAAAATCCCGTAGTCATCCCAACCTTATTCGTAAGAACACGTCCCACCTCACTATAATAAGTGTTGCCACCTGTTCGCTAGGTGTTACCGCTGATAATATTTTATTCTTGCTCGACGTTCTTTGTTTGAAAAATGACGGCGTTTTATAGAGGATTTAGATAAAATAAAAAGATCGTAAGTAAAAGCACCAATGGTAGTTATTTCAAGGGCAAATCAAACTTCACTATACAAAATTACATATATTTTTCAAAGAATGGTCGTACCACCCAATTTTAGCTGTTAAAACTTTTGCAAATAAAATCTTTAAAACTAACCTATTTTTTACTTTAAACACAATTATTATACACATGTTCGTAAACACCAACAGTGGACCATAACTTAAAACTGGTAGAAAATCTAGCCATAAAAATACGGCAATCGTCATCAGTCGTCAACAGCTTACATATTTATAATATCCATACTAAAAATAATGATAATCATTATTAATAAATAAAAACCTATTAAATCACTACCCTAAACTAAAATTTTAAGAAACAGCTGGCACCAATTCATTATTTACTTACGACCTTAAACCAAATAGTTACTTTTCTTACAATACAGGTTCAAAAGTCAAAGCATTCAAGTCAAGCAATATTGTGAAATTGCCCTAAGCTTTTTTATTTTTTATTTAGGACACCTCAATTCGACTTTTATGTAAATGAAAAAAACACCCTTTACAAGTTCCACACAATTATATTTAGTTTTATCACTGTTTAATATTTAATTCATAATATTACATATTTAGTTCTATCACTGTTTAATATATTTAATTCATAATATTACATATTTAGTTTTATCACTGTTTAATATTTAATTCATAATATTACATATTTAGTTTTATCACTGTTTAATATTTAATTCACAATATTACATATTTAGTTTTATCACTGTTTAATATTTAATTCATAATATTACATTTTTGGTTTTATCACTGTTTAATATTTAATTCATAATATTACATATTTAGTTTTATCACTGTTTAATATTTATTTCATAATATTACATATTTAGTTCTATCACTGTTTAATATTTAATTCATAATATTACATATTTAGTTTTATCACGGTTTAATATTTAATTCATAATATTACATATTTAGTTTTATCACTGTTTAATATTTTATTCATAATATTACATATTTAGTTTTATCACGGTTTAATATTTAATTTGTAATATTACAACATGTTTCGAATACATCGTCAGGTTTTTTCATATACATACATAAAGGTAGTAAAATGAAGTTCCATCAAGAAGTTTCAACAAATTCAATCAACTACAGCAGGTAACCTAGACCTATAACATTTTAATACTCTGCGGTAATCCATACTAATATTATAAATGCGAAAGTAACTCTGTCTGTCTGTCTGTCTGTCTGTCTGTCTGTCTGTCTGTATGTTACGCTTTCACGCCTAAACCACTGAACCGATCTTGATGAAATTTGGTACAGAGGTATATTAGAGCTTGAGAACGGACATAGGCTACCTTTTATCACGAGAAAGGGGGTTTAAGGGGGGGAAATAGGGGATGAAAGTTTTTATGAAAGTTTGTCATTTCTGAAGATATCTTAATGAAATTTGGTACAGAGGTAGATTAGAGCTTGGAAACGGATATAGGCTACCTTTTATCGCGAAAAGGGGGGTAGAAGGGGGGCGGACTAAGGCCTTGGTATGAAAGTTTGTCATTTTTGAAAATTTCTTGATGAAATTTGGTACAGAGATAGTTTAGAGCTTGGGAACGGACATAAGCTACCTTTTATCGTGAAAAAGAGGGAAGAAGGGGGGGGGGGATCAGGGCCTTGGGATAAAAGTTTATCTTTATAGAAGATTTCCTGATGAAATTTAGTACAGAGATAGTTTAGAGCCTGGAAACGGATATAGGCTACCTTTTATCGCGAAAAGGGGGGTAGAAGGGGGGCGGACTAAGGCCTTGGTATGAAAGTTTGTCATTTTTGAAGATTTCTTGATGAAATTTGGTACAGAGATAGTTTAGAGCTTGGGAACGGACATACGCTACCTTTTATCGCGAAAAGGGGGGAGGAACGGGGGGGATCAGTACCTTGGGATAAAAGTTTATCGTTTTAGAAGATTTCCTGATAAAATTTGTAGGCTATCTTTTATTGCGAAAATGGAGGCATAGGGGGGGGGGGGGGGTAATAAGGGATGAAAGTTTAACAGTTTTGAAGGTATCACGATGAAATTTGGTACAGGGATTAATTAGAGCTTGGTAACAGACATATGCTACCTTTTATCGCGAATAATGTGGTAAAATGGGGGGGGGGGGGGCTTAGAACTACATGGTTAGTATGAAAGTTTGTCATTTTTGCAGATATCCTGGTGAAATTTGGTACAGGTATGGAATAGAGCTCGAAAATGGACATAGGCTACCTTTTATTGCGAACAAGGGAGTTGAAGGGGTGGAATAGGGCTAGGGTATGTAAGTTTGACAATTTTGAAGATATCTTGATGAAATTGGTATAGAGATGGATTAGAGCTTGGAAATGGATATAGGCTACCCGTTATCGCGGAAAAAAATGATAGAAGGGGAATAGGGCTATGGGATTAAAGATTTTAATTTTTCAATGTCACAAAAAGGGTATAAAATAGATATAAAACCAAGCGGTTCGGTGACTCTTTCCTTTGTCGCACCATTAAGACCTGGAATTCCTTGCCAGCTCACGTGTTTCCCTCTTCCTACAGTCCCGGGTCCTTTAAGCGGGGCGTGAAAAAGCATCTGATTATTATATTACATTGTTAACATGGCACGTGTATATAATGGTGGCCCTCTTTCCTGAGACTTTGCCTTCAGCTTACCATCAGGCGAGGTAAAGACAAATTGACGTGTCCTATATAACAAAAAAAAAGTAAGAATTCCTTTTAAGATGTCCTCATGAAATTTGGTACAAAGGTGAATTAGAGCTTCGGAACCGACATAGTCGAGTAGCGAACCAAATATAGAAGCGAGTGGAGAGGTGAGTAGAGATTGTTATAGGGACGAGTGGATAGATGTAAAGATCGAAAGTCGAGTAGAGTCGACTACAGGGGCGAGTAGATATGCGACTAGAGAGCCAGTGGAGAGGCGAGTATAGAATCAAATAGAATGCAGTAAAGGGTTGAGTAGAGAGGCAAATAGGGAGGCGAGTGGAAAGATGAATGTAGTGGCGAGTAGAGATCGAATAGAGAGTTGAGTAGAGGAGTGAGTAGATAGTCGAGTGGGGAGAGTCAAGTAGAGAGACGAAAAGAGAATCGAATGGATGGGCAAGTAGAGAGGCCAGTGGAAAAGCAAGTATAGAGAAGAGTACAAAGTCGAGTAGAGAGGGGAACAGAGAAGTCAGTAGAGAGTCGAGTATGAATTCAAGTATAGAGGCGAGTAGAGAGTCGAATATAGGGGCGAGTAGAAAGTCGAGAACAAAGGTGAGTACATAGTCAGAACAAAGTTGAGTAAAGAGGCCAATTTAAAGCTCAATAGCGTCGGATCAACACTAAGCGATAACCGACATCCACGCGGGCGGAGCCGCGGGCAACAGCTAGTAAGTTATATTACTTTTTCTAACGAAGATACCAACCTACATCTTTCATTCTCTACGAATAAGAAGACATTTTCAGATTAAGTTTTTGAGGGTGGTAGAAATTTGATGACACAAATCTGTCACAAATTTCGACCGGGTTGGTACCACCGTGCACTATGCGAAAAACCCTCCATAGTAATCCAATCTCGGTTGGATTGCGTTCAGGGGTCAGCAAGTGCATAGCCGGGCAGGGGGGATTGTGGTCGCAGCACTAGCGGGACCGGTGGGTATTGGCGTAGTCTAGTGGGGGGTGGCGCGGGGCGACGCGCCGAACAGGGAGACCTGTAGAAACGGTGGTGCCGCTGGCCGCCCGCGGCATAGTACAGGGGCCCAACCGGGACTAACCACCCTGGGAGGCTGCCCCACCAGGTCGCGCATAATCCCGATATGGCTCGTCGTGCCGGTTGGTGACCGGAGGGAGCCCGGCGACCATACTCGGGGGGGTACGGGGGCCCTTCCGTTCGGCGTGTCGGCTCTCGCCGTTCCTCACATTCATAGACAAAACCAATCACCCGCGATTTGTCACGCGGTGCTGCGACGATAGTCCCCTTTTTTCACGCCTTCCCTTACCTCCTCCTTATGGCAGCGCAAAATAGAATACTGGGCTACACAGCGGCAAGACATTCTCCCACGGGCTCGCTATTTGAGGTGGAGTCCACGAACATCTGTGGGCTCCATACAAACCTCAACGCCGTCCACCAACACCTGGAGACGGCAAAACCAGCACTGCTATTTCTTACGGAGACACAAATACGCTGCCCTGACGACACGACCTACTTGCTCTACCCCGGCTATGTCCTCGAGGAGAATTTCCGTGCAAAAGCCGGGGTGTGCGTGTTTGTTAGGGCGGATGTTTGTTGTCGCCGTTTGCGCTGCCTAGAGGACCCATCCTTCTCCACCCTTTGGGTACACATAGACCATGGTTCTACGAGTCAGATCTATGTGTGCCTCTACCGCTCCCATACAGGAGATGCCGAGACAACTCGACTCTTCGAATACCTGAGTCAGGCGGCAGATGATGCGCAGGAGCGGTTTCCGAACGCTGAGCTGGTGTTTTTGGGGGATTTTAACGCCCACCATGAGATCTGGTTGGGTTCCTCTAAAACAACCCATGCGGGAAGAGCCGCCCATGCATTTGCTCTGGCGCATGGCCTGACCCAACTGGTACACGAATTTACTAGAATACCAAAAAGGTCGGACCATGAGCCCTCTCTGCTGGACCTTCTGCTGACGAGTCGCCCGGACCAGTACAGTGTTTCGGTGAGTGCCGCTTTAGGCGGATCCGACCATAGTCTGGTCCGTTCCAAGGTGCCCATTAAAGCGCCACCACGACCCGTACAGGGGAAACGGCGTCTCTGGCACTACTCGTCAGCAGACTGGGATGGATTGCGTGACTATTTTGCATCCATCCCGTGGGTTGAACGCTGCTTTGAAGGCAAGAACCCATCTGAGGGCGCAACTGCTGTCGCCGGTGAGATCAGTCTGGGCATGGAATATTACATCCCCTACACTGATGTCGCCGGTGCCCGCAGAGCCCGCCCCTGGTTCGGGCGCGAGTGCGCGGAGGCTGTTAATCATAAACAGTCCGCGTACCGCGCTTGGGTGAGGGCGCGCGCTACGTGCGATCCTGACGTGGGCCATTTCAAGGCGGCGTACAATAGAGCCACAAAGGTCTGCAAGAGGGCTTATGTCAGAGCGGATGCCCAGCGCATAGCGCGGCTTGGTCAGGAACTAGTAGCGCATCCCACGGGCAGCCGTGGCTACTGGCGACTGGCCAAAGCCGTGCAAGCCAACTTCTGCCAGCCTTCGCTGCCGCCGCTGCGCAACCCCGATGGATCCCTGGCCCATGAGTCGCAAGAGAAAGCAAATTTGCTGGCTAATCTCTTTGCGGCCAACTCCCGAATCGATGATTGTGGCATGCAGCCACCGACACTACCGATCAGTGACCATGCAATGCCTGATATTCGTATCAGGCAACGCGATGTCCGTGCAGTGCTGCAGTCACTCGATGTACGGAAAGCCAGTGGTCCGGACGGTATTCCGGCAGTGGTTCTACAAAAATGTGCAGCGGAGTTGTCTCCAATGCTTGCGCGGCTGTACCAGCTGTCCTACAGCTCGGGTACAGTGCCTTCGGCTTGGAAGGAGGCGAATGTACAGCCGATCCCCAAGAAAGGGGATCGCTCAGACCCGACTAACTATCGACCCATAGCCATCACCTCAGTGCTGTGCAAGGTGTTCGAGCACATAATTAACAAACAGCTCATGCGTCACCTTGAAGATCACTCCCTAATTAATGACCGGCAATATGGCTTCAGGCCGAAACGGTCAACGGGTGATCTTCTGGCGTATGTTACCCATCTTTGGGGTGAGGCTATGGACAAGCACGGCGAGTCACTGGCAATTGGTCTTGACATCGCCAAAGCTTTCGATAGAGTCTGGCACAAATCGCTTCTTTCCAAGCTACCAGCCTTCGGTCTGCCCCCTAGACTATGCAACTGGGTTGCTAGCTTCTTGCAGGATCGCCGTATTCGCGTCCTTTGTGATGGACGCGCCTCGGAGTTCTTGCAGGTAAATGCTGGTGTGCCGCAGGGGTCCGTCCTGTCCCCTACTCTCTTTCTTCTGCATATCAATGACATGCTGTCTACCGGCAGCATTCATTGCTATGCAGATGATAGCACTTTGCACGGGAGTTATCATGGACGTCCTGCGGATAAGCAGTCGGATATCGCAGATAAAAGGCAGCTTCTTGTCACTGAGCTTGACCGGATCCTGAACAACATTTCCCAATGGGGCTCTGAGAACCTGGTCGAGTTCAATGCCAAGAAGACACAGGCATGTGCGTTCACAGCAAAGGTATCTTCTTTCCTTCCCCTTCCCACTCTTCAGAGCACTCCACTGCCACTGCAGGACAACCTGACTATCCTCGGTATGGATGTTCGCTGCAAACTTAATAACAAAAACTACATCGAGAGTATCATCAAAACAGCCTCGCGTAAACTCGGAGTCTTGAACAGAGTGAGACGGTTTTTCACGCCGGAGCAGCGGTGTCTTCTATACAAGACCCAAATTCGGTCCTGCGTGGAATACTGCTCGCATCTCTGGGATGGCTCCGCAAAGTACTTATTAGATGCTCTCGACAGGTTGCAGCGACGTGCGGTCCGCATTATTGGGAATCCCGAGGTCACAAGCACCCTTGAGCCTTTGCAGATGCGTAGAGATGTTGCATCCTTGGCAGTATTTTACCGTCTCTACCATGGTGAATGTTCTGATGAGCTCTTCCAACTGGTCCCGCCCTCTCCTTTCCTACATAGGACAACACGAGCAGGGCTTAGATGTCACCCGTATACGGTGCAGAATATTCCCTCAAGAACCAAGCGGTTTGGTGACTCCTTTCTTTGTCGCACCATTAAGACCTGGAACTCCTTGCCAGCTCACGTGTTTCCTTCTTCCTACAGTCCCGGGTCCTTTAAGCGGGGCGTGAAAAAGCATCTGATGAGGCCGTCAAGCTGAGTGCCACCATTGTTAACATGGTACGTGTTTGTAATGGTGACCCTCTTTTCTGAGACTTTGCCTTCAGCTTACCATCAGGCGAGGTGAAGTCAAATTGACGTGTCCTATATAAAAAAAAAAAAAAAAAAAAAAAAAAAGTATCTATAAATATGTATTATAATGCTTGTAGTTAAGATTGACAATCGAATACTACACTTTTATTAACATAGCTTTCGAAAACTATTATTGTTATATACCAATGTATTATATAACAGCAACAAAACTAAGAAAGTTTCAAATATAACAAACTAGCTGTTGCCCGCGGCTCCGCCCGCGTGGATGTCGGTTATCGCTTAGTGTTGATCCGACGCTATTGAGCTTTAAATTGGCCTCTTTACTCAACTTTGTTCTGACTATGTACTCACCTTTGTTCTCGACTTTCTACTCGCCCCTATATTCGACTCTCTACTCGCCTCTATACTTGAATTCATACTCGACTCTCTACTGACTTCTCTGTTCCCCTCTCTACTCGACTTTGTACTCTTCTCTATACTTGCTTTTCCACTGGCCTCTCTACTTGCCCATCCATTCGATTCTCTTTTCGTCTCTCTACTTGACTCTCCCCACTCGACTATCTACTCACTCCTCTACTCAACTCTCTATTCGATCTCTACTCGCCACTACATTCATCTTTCCACTCGCCTCCCTATTTGCCTCTCTACTCAACCCTTTACTGCATTCTATTTGATTCTATACTCGCCTCTCCACTGGCTCTCTAGTCGCATATCTACTCGCCCCTGTAGTCGACTCTACTCGACTTTCGATCTTTACATCTATCCACTCGTCCCTATAACAATCTCTACTCACCTCTCCACTCGCTTCTATATTTGGTTCGCTACTCGACTATGTCGGTTCCGAAGCTCTAATTCACCTTTGTACCAAATTTCATGAGGACATCTTAAAAGGAATTCTTACTTTTTTTTTGTTATATAGGACACGTCAATTTGTCTTTACCTCGCCTGATGGTAAGCTGAAGGCAAAGTCTCAGGAAAGAGGGCCACCATTATATACACGTGCCATGTTAACAATGTAATATAATAATCAGATGCTTTTTCACGCCCCGCTTAAAGGACCCGGGACTGTAGGAAGAGGGAAACACGTGAGCTGGCAAGGAATTCCAGGTCTTAATGGTGCGACAAAGGAAAGAGTCACCGAACCGCTTGGTTTTATATCTATTTTATACCCTTTTTGTGACATTGAAAAATTAAAATCTTTAATCCCATAGCCCTATTCCCCTTCTATCATTTTTTTCCGCGATAACGGGTAGCCTATATCCATTTCCAAGCTCTAATCCATCTCTATACCAATTTCATCAAGATATCTTCAAAATTGTCAAACTTACATACCCTAGCCCTATTCCACCCCTTCAACTCCCTTGTTCGCAATAAAAGGTAGCCTATGTCCATTTTCGAGCTCTATTCCATACCTGTACCAAATTTCACCAGGATATCTGCAAAAATGACAAACTTTCATACTAACCATGTAGTTCTAAGCCCCCCCCCCCCCATTTTACCACATTATTCGCGATAAAAGGTAGCATATGTCTGTTACCAAGCTCTAATTAATCCCTGTACCAAATTTCATCGTGATACCTTCAAAACTGTTAAACTTTCATCCCTTATTACCCCCCCCCCCCCTATGCCTCCATTTTCGCAATAAAAGATAGCCTACAAATTTTATCAGGAAATCTTCTAAAACGATAAACTTTTATCCCAAGGTACTGATCCCCCCCGTTCCTCCCCCCTTTTCGCGATAAAAGGTAGCGTATGTCCGTTCCCAAGCTCTAAACTATCTCTGTACCAAATTTCATCAAGAAATCTTCAAAAATGACAAACTTTCATACCAAGGCCTTAGTCCGCCCCCCTTCTACCCCCCTTTTCGCGATAAAAGGTAGCCTATATCCGTTTCCAGGCTCTAAACTATCTCTGTACTAAATTTCATCAGGAAATCTTCTATAAAGATAAACTTTTATCCCAAGGCCCTGATCCCCCCCCCCCTTCTTCCCTCTTTTTCACGATAAAAGGTAGCTTATGTCCGTTCCCAAGCTCTAAACTATCTCTGTACCAAATTTCATCAAGAAATTTTCAAAAATGACAAACTTTCATACCAAGGCCTTAGTCCGCCCCCCTTCTACCCCCCTTTTCGCGATAAAAGGTAGCCTATATCCGTTTCCAAGCTCTAATCTACCTCTGTACCAAATTTCATTAAGATATCTTCAGAAATGACAAACTTTCATAAAAACTTTCATCCCCTATTTCCCCCCCTTAAACCCCCTTTCTCGTGATAAAAGGTAGCCTATGTCCGTTCTCAAGCTCTAATATACCTCTGTACCAAATTTCATCAAGATCGGTTCAGTGGTTTAGGCGTGAAAGCGTAACATACAGACAGACAGACAGACAGACAGACAGACAGACAGACAGACAGAGTTACTTTCGCATTTATAATATTAGTATGGATATTTTATTATCATAGTTTTATTTATCTACAACAATTTCCAAAGGTGCAGTAAAACTCACAAGTTTATAAATAGAAAACGGTGCGACTGCTGTTGGTCTAACTTAACTCTTAACAGTAACCACCCAAAGTTTTGTGAAAGGAATTGTATTGTCAATATAAGTTTCACTGAGAATCCAATGGTAAAATACAACTTTTATGCACGATAGCATTTAAACGTATTAAAAGTCGAGTGTGGGTGAATTCCATGTCCCATCAACACCAAAAACGAATATTTTGTGTATTTTTAACACTGGAATGTAATAAGCAGAGTCATATCACTATCTTTCTTATATTTAAAAAAATATTTTTTATATATATAAGACTTTATAAGCTGACTGGATCTGGCTGAAATTTTGGAATAAGGCATAGACTTATTATCCCAGGCATAGGTCCTCATGTGTTGCGAGAATCAAATCAGAATTCCATGCAGGTGGACCTGTACGCAACAGTTGGTCCGAACATAAAATACAACAATTTTAAACCTAGAGGCATTATTTTTGAAATGAACAAATACAGTTTCTGTTTTCTTGTATTTTATCTTTATTTTGGGTTCTAGGGATTGGCAGGATTTTCTTTGCGAATGGTTAAAATAAAACGGTGTTTATTTTAAAATTTATATCTCTTAGAGTTCTTAGGCCATTCACCTTGGCGATTAAACATGAAAAATGGAATATTTACTTTCAGTTTTGTTTGATATTTATTGCTTGAAATATTTTTTCAAATGCTTATTTCTGAATGTTTTCTTATAGTGGTAAGGTATAGAGGGGCTGTGCGGGGCCCCCAATCACGACACTCAGTATTTTTTTCTGAAGGGGGGAGGGGGAGGCGATATTAAAATAACTTGAAGTAGGTAATAAAAGTCGAGTGTGGATGAATTTAATGTCCACTCAACATTAAAAAATGTATTTATAATTTTATATTATGTTACTACACAACAGTAATTAAACAGGGTTAATATTATTTCATTATTTTATTATTTATTATCTTTTAAAGCAACTGCTATATGAAAGTAAATTCTAGTATCAAAATAAATTCTTATAAACATCCAAATCGTTCTTCCTATTAAAGTCATACAATACATGTGAAAGTTTATGAAGATCTTTGGATGTTTGTGTGTTTCTATGATTTTTTTAACGTGCGGGATCTCCCCACGGATACCCCTTCCCCCTCCGGAGCCGGAGAGGGACGTTATGTCGGACTCGAACCGACTAAACCGCACGCCGTCTGTGGGTCCTTGTGCTAGGCCGGAGGTGAGGTTGTCTCGCGATATATCCCTCGCACCCCGACTGACCCAGGGCCATTTCTTTCGGTCTGGCCCTCCTCGGGAGGGGGCACTACGCGGTCCCCGACTCGCCCCCGGTATATAGGAGGAGGCGCATCGGCCGATGTGCGCCGCCGCCGTGGCCTGCTTCTGCTAGGGTGACGAGCGGCTCCACCTATCACCCTCAGGCCCGCGCTCATGGGGTCGGAGGTCGGTCTGCGCCCTCCGACACCCGAGCCGCCTACGAACGCAGGCAGCGATGTGGTATGTTTCTATGATTGTTATTAAGTTATTATTATCTGAGATATTTTTTTTTCAGATTAAATCTGCTGAAATGTGCTACACAGATAGCCGACTTTTTATCATATGATATATGGAATAGGTTCTCTTCAGTCATCCAATATGCCCGATTCTCATTATATTGTTTGAAAATTAATAAATTACAGCCATAGGTAAGAGGCTCAAAGTGGGGTAATACGAGTATTTGTTGTATGCCACACGAGCCAGCTAATAAAATATATCGCAGAAAACGTGAAAAAGGAACGCTTTTAGTTCGATATATCGGAATTTTTGGTTGCAGTTAAATCCCACCATTGTCCGGAATACATTATTCCCAGCACAACTAACTGACATCTATTGATATGAATTTGCATACTCGCTTTGTTTGTTCGTTCGCCTGCACTATAAAAGAATACCTAAACACAAAAATGAATGCTTTTTACGCTCTAAAATCCGATAAAAGACTCCTCGGTACGCTATATTTCTTAGAAATTAGGAAATAAAGAAATTATGCTACATTGCAGCAATAGAGTCTTAAAATAAGAATAAAATACTTAAGTTTCTTTTTTCTTGGAATTGCAACAAGATAGTTAGTGGTTAAGGGCGCTACTAAGGTTCTTAATTGTAATTATTTATACCGAATTGCTGGCTTGACACCGTAAAAGATGACACTGCCTGGTTGTGCATACGTACCTTCTCTAGTGGCTTAGTTTCCCTAATGGCTTATTGCCCCATCTAAAAACCAGCGCTGCGCGTACTCAATAGTTTACTCAGCATTTAACACTGAGATGGTGGCCATAATATATAGGTTTGTACAATGTGCAATTCATACCATAATGCCTAATTATAAACTATACTTAACTGTATTGGAGCCGACTCTTATGTATGGTAGCTAAAGTTGGGTGTGGCAGAAAAAGCATCAGAGTAGAGTAAGTGCAGTAGAAATGCGTACGTTGCGAAGTATGTGTGGATTGACTTTGAGAGATAGAGTGAGAAATAGCGTGATAAAAGAGGGATGTGGAGTGATAGAAGATGTAGTGATGAGAATGAGAGAGGTATGTTATGATGATTCGGTCGTGTTGAGAGAATGAATGAAAGAAGACTAACGAAACAGGTGTATGAGGCGAGTGTGGATGTTACCGTCGGAAGGGGAAGACCTAGGCGCACATACCTGGACCAAATCGGGGAAGTTTTAGAAAAGGGGCAGGTCAGGAGTACCCTATACCGTAAAGCATGTGAATGAAGAATGAAGAATGAAAGTAGTATGTCAAGATCGTGGCAAATGGAGATCCGTAATCTCTGGCTACCCCTATGGGAAACAGGCGTGATTTTATGTATGTATATATGTACTTAAATTAAAAGTTACACATTGTGCGTCTCCTAAATGAAATACTTTTCTTCCCTTCTTCCAACGTAAGTATACTATTTGCAATCATGAAACTACTAATAATAGCACAGTCGTGGATCTCTACAAACTCACTCGACAACTGCTTGTCGAAAGTGAGTTATTCACCATTGGTAGTGCTCCCATTGTCTGAAGAAGCTCTCCAACCGCAGGGGCTAACGATCACTCCGCTTTGTGTGAAACTTGAGTGCAACAGTTGCACTTGTTTGTTTGATTTGTCACACTAATGCCAGCTCTGTAGAGACTTTGTTGAACCTCCGTATAAAACTTCAAAGTATTTGTTAGGTTTCTTTCAATTAAGAGTACCGTCTAGTCTGTGATCTAATTTCTATAAGGGATTTGTTTGTTCTTTTTGTATCTTTTCATTGCATTATGAAATAGCTTAATGAAGATTTTGTTTTGGTTTCTTTTCGCAGTTGCTTGGAGTAGAATGGGGCCAGCCCATCTCTCCTTTTGGGTATCATAATAAATAAAACGTACGACTTTATGCTCTCCTGGCTACTATGAGATCATGTTGCATTTTTATATAAGGGTTATTGATGAGGGGTGACAAGTGGAGCTGCCTGTCACCCCAGCAGAAGTAGGCCAAGGCGGTACCAGGGACGAGCTGGGGACCCGGTGGTCCCCCCCCCCCAACCAAAGAGGCTCAGATCGAGAGAGATGGCCCTGGTGCGAGGAATATGCTCTATAGCTACCTAACCTTCGGCCTTGCACTGCGACCCACACACGGCGTGCGGTTTTGTCGGTTCGAGTCTAACATAATCTCCCCCTCCGGCTCCGGCGAGGGAGGTATCCGTGGGGATTTCCCGCGATATAAAAAAAAGAGTAAGTAATCAAGGGAAAGCGGAGAATGAAAGACAACTGCATGTGGCGGAGATGCGAAATTTAAGGGGGATGTGTGGTGTGACGAGAATGGAGAGAATAAGGCTCATGCCTTATTCTGTCCATTCTCATTTATACCCACACCGGCAGAATTAGCGGAACACAAAATTATGGTCTGGGGAGGGATATGTTTAGGAGCTCACAACATCATTCGCAGCATGCCCAGACGGATGGAAACCTTAATCAGGGCACGAGGGGAAACACTCGTTATTAAACATGTTGTTGTTGTTTCAGGTTTAATTATTATTTGTTTAAAATTAAAGCTAACTATTTTATACTCCCTTTTATTTTTGTTCCCCTAATTCTGCCGGTGAGTGTATTAGAGGAAGTTTGAAATTGGCACCAGTGATTGAAAAATTGAGAAGCAAGCGACTCGTGGTATGGATAAATTATGAGAAGAGATGAAAGTTGGGAGCAGAGGTAAGCCCAAGAAAAGCTGGATGGATTGCTTGAAACATGATATGGCAAAGATGGGAGTAGCTGAGGAAATGACATCTGACAGGAATTTATGGAGGAAATTGACATATTGCGCCGACCTCAAATAATTGGCATCAGGGCAGGTTGATGACAATGATGATGAGATATATCTACTTACGTAAATCTATCACGTTTATCTAGACTACTTTATCTTACTCCCGTCAAGCTAAGTGCCACCTTCGTTAACATGGTACGTGTATGTAATGGTGACCCTGTTTCCTGAGACTTTGCCTTCAACTTACCATCAGGCGAGGAGAAGTCAAATTGACGTGTCCTATATAAAAATAAAAACAAATATTTGTGATTATTATGAAGAAGAAATTATGATGTACTAGTTTCATGACGATGATTTTTTAACTTATTCTAATCTTAACCCTTAACTTCACTGGGAACCGAATAGGGAATAGTTCAATTTTCCTCGTTAGTAGTTGTACTTATAGTTCGCTGATCTTATCTCGTGCCAATAACATCAACAATAATGGCCGTTCCAACTTAACTCTTTAACAACAAAAGTGGCCATTGGCTGAGGGATCACGCAAGTTGCGTGTATTGAAAACTTACTCATTTCTTTAACAAGAAATAAATGAACTAATAAGTCAGCACACCTGTTTATGCTTACTAATAATATCCGTACAGATCTCCGTATGTACAGTTGCCATCAGTTCGTAATACTATAGTATTTGATTACTTTGAGTACTTTGCTAGTCGTAACAATAGGTCGTTACATATGAAATTGCCGTTTTATTGAAGAAATTGGAGGAAACCCAATTTGCAGTACTTTTTTTTTTGTGTATGAATGAGACAACATTAAGCTAACAACAACTTTTATTGCATTTTTGAAATGAGACACCTGTAAAAAAGTAATACGAAATTTATCATCAAAATGGATAGCATTTAGGAAGTACTGTTTTTGGAGATCGAATTTAATTTATCAAGCGGCCAATGAAAACAAAATTCAATACAGAGTTGTAAAATCTTGAAATCACCTTTCAATTTCGTACGTAACTAGTCGTACGTAGTAACGTAACTTTCAATTGAATCTGGAAGAAAATTTGGCAATTTCATATGTAAATACCTATTATTAAATTTAAAAAAAATACAAGAAAAAAAACGAAAAATATCGGCCTGATGCTGACTGTACAACATTAAAACTCACAATAATACAATAATACTATTCTAAACATAGAAAGTGGCCTATATTCTGTTATACAGCTGTTCTCCCTCCTTCAACCGAGCGCATCCAAAGCTCGTGTTGGAGGATGTGTCTGGCATCCTAGCAAGACCTTGAGGGTTCCGTTCAACCTCACCTGTAAGCTGTACCTGTACACCTACCGAATGATGTACGGAGTGCGGGTGCTTACTTCCCTTTCTGAATTAAAAGGTCATATAGCAGATCAAGTCACAGAAGTGTTTCAAAATTCCATGCCTGCGTAGCCACGAGCAGTAAATTGATTCGTTGTATCAGATTTTTTGGGTCACCCAAAGTACTGTTTCCATTTTACCTAAAAGTTTCTCGTCCAGACCGAATTATAGCACACAAACCATTTAAACTGCCTACTTGTGGACCGTAATAAAGAATTCCGAAACTAAAAGTAATATCCGACGTATTGGAGTATCGACTTACGAAATAAGCTCTAATAATGAAACTCCAGTACAGTTCCGTTGTCCTTGAGTTTATCCTAAAACATATTTTTCTTTATTCTTCCTAATACCCATAAACTTAACTTATGGGTTTGTAAGCTGCCCAGTAAACAGATACCGTGCTCAACAGCTAAAGCTTTACAGAGTTTTAAGTGCTATAAAAATGAAACGCAGAAGTTTAAATTGATATAATTTCCCTAGGTTGATATTGTTGGAGTTTGTTTTAGTGTAAGTACATAATTATCTCTATCTTCAATACATAGAGGTACTTGTTGTCGTGATCGTTTTGAAGTAAGGTAGGTCAAAATGTCAAATAAAATTTCTTGAGGCAGAGATGAAGCATAAAATAACATTTATAAACATCATTCGTTCTATTATGGGATTATGATTTTTTTAAGGTCCGCCCCTGTTGCAAATTGGTCAAGTTGCCACATACTTTTTAATACTGAAATTAATACTATTATCAACACAGCCTAAAAATATTATATTACAGATTGAAATAGCATACACAGGCTACGTTTTATCTCAGGAAAAGTTTTATGTGGGTCGTAGGAACTAGATCAGTACCTATTTCACACGGACTTGACCGCGGGCAATAGTCCGTTTATAAATAAATAGAAAAGACATCCCTATTCGGAGGAATATATGAAATACGTTAATAAAATATTTCGCAATTAAACTTCTGCAGCATCTATGCCTAGTGTAAGCAAAGTAGAACTTGTAAGTATAAGCGCACACAGCTAACAGGACCTGCGAGTAGAGAAGTGTATGCGATTCATATTATGCCCAGTCATACAATCAGCTTCCACTGCCTTATATTTGAGAATTTCTTAGTGGATTAGCTGCAAGTGTTACAGGATTTTAATATGTTATTCTAGTTTATATGAGTATGGGAGTATGAGAGGATCCTTCGGAGTGGCCCCAATAACAAATAAATTAAGAGAAGGCGGGCTTAGGTGATACGGCCATATATTGAGACGGAATGAGACTTACTCTGTGAAACCGCATTAAATACCTATTCCTATAAAACGCTTGGGAAGGGGAAAACTTTCCGCTACATGGGAGCACCTTATAGTTGAATACTATGATTTGACACTTAATGTTGAAAAAACAAAATACAAACATTTCTCCATCAGAAGTCCTTCCCTCGAGATACATGACAGTTATTCAATCACAGCCCACACTTGTCCGTATAAACGTTCATGTTCTTATGCTCTCTTGGGAAGAACTTCAAGTATCAAATATCTTGGAGTCATAATAGATATGTGGCGGGCTCTCGCCACTCTCACCAATACATTTTATAATTTACATTTTATCTACGTATATCTTTAACATTTTTATTTAATTAACCTTTACCAACTCACATACAATACAACACATAGAAACTCTACTGTTCCTACTACTTGCACTCCCTACTCACCTGACCTTGTGGCGCCCGCGCGTGCTTTAGCCGGCGCGCAGCTAAACAGTTCCTACTCGCTCAGTCCCAGCCAGACCGTCTCAACGCGAGCACGTACTCCTTGGTTGTCGCAAGAGAGCCCGATAACGTGATCGTGAATAATTGTATTTTATAACTGTGAGCTGTAGTACATAAACTGTGACTGTCTATTTATTAACTGTACGTGTATGTAAATTATGTGTTGTGTGCAATTAAAACTTTAATTAGTATCGGCTGACGAGTTTGCTTCGATTTCTTACCTATTTCCGCTAAACCGGTGCCTTAAGCACCAAAGATATATCATTAAATTTCAAACTTCACCTTGACTTACTTTCCTCGGGAACTCGGAAACTTATGTTTATTTTTAAAAACCTCCGAGATATTGTTAGATATGGTCATATATCCATCCAAGTGCAAACACACACGCCTACACCTATACAAACAAACACACACACACACACACATATATATATACACGCGCGCGCGCACGCACTCCCTTGTTCATTCGTGTTTACAATTAAAACCCAATAATTAGCACTTATATCGTAGATATTTATATAAAATATATTGTACATTATTTCATACTCCGTGTGGTACTTACAAGTTGCTACGAGTGCAGAGACTGGAGAGGCTGGTAATCTGTCATACAGGGAATCCTAGTACAGATACCAGTCTCTCACATAGATAAGCTTGAAATGAAGTGTACCTTGTTTTAAGTATCGCCCTTGTAATATTTTATATGAGAGAACAAAATAAATGATAATATTGATATTGAATACCAATAGTGAAATTAAAGAACAGAACCTAGCTTCTGAAACAACCCAGAACGGAATGTCATGGCGTAGACGTACTAGGATACCCAACCCCAGATAGATATGGGATGGAAGAAGAAGAAGGGTATGAGAGCATGGGGCTCGAAACTCAAAGACCAAAAGAATAATGAGGACCAATATCTTTGGAGCCTATTTCTTTGACATACAAGAAAATTGTACGGAACCACACTAATTTACCCATCCTGTGCTATGTACGGATGGGGAAATGGGTGTCGTTCCGTAGAACTCTTACCACACTACTAAAATACCATGCCATGTAGGTGAACCGTCAGAAATACTACACTCACATTGACAGATCATCCAAGCGCTGGTCCGTTAGGTTAGTTTTAGTTCTCTTTGTGGGTTCTAATTGGGCAATGTTCCGACACACCGAGACTTCACTTCTTCGCGGGAGGCTAAATCAACCTAAACTGGTATCGCACACGTTTATAGGTCACGGTAACCACTTTTCGTCAAATGGGCTGGGTGCATCTCAGCCACTTAAGTGGTATAAAAAAAACCTGCAACTTGGTAATTGGTGGACGAGGCTCTAGCCCAGGGCGTGCTTGGACTTTTGGGATTAAAAGGTCATACGGCATTCACTTCCGTAATAGAAAAAGGTCAGTTAGTAGGCGAGCGGATCTTGGTCATCGTACAAATTGCAAGATTGATGCAAACAAAAATGTGTGTGATTGTGATAAATCTATTCAAATTTATGTGAGGTGACGGAGAAAGAATGCAACCATCACTCAAACGAAGGGTGTCACAGGAGGCGACTTACGGAAAATTATGCAGACGCTGTCACTGCAAGAGAAAGAAAACCCCGCTCTGGACAAGTGGCAATTCGTATGTTACTCCTGCCGTACTGGCCTCTGCAGCAAATCGCCACAATTTTGCCAATTTTGCAAAGGCGAAAAGCAAATGTCAAGTTTTACAGGGCCACGTTAACTACGCCAGTAAATTTGTTTCCGTGTGTCCGCAGCCCACGAGATATGTTACAGTCATTAAAGCATGTCATAAAGTTCAAATCCCATACATTTTTTTTATACCACTTACGTGGCAGACAAGCACACGGCCCACCTGATGGGAAGTGGTTAACGTGGTCTATGGACGTTTGCAACACCAGGGGTATCACAATCGTGCTACCAACCCTGTAGATAACTTCTAATACCCTTCTTGAAGAACAAACAAATATTGTAGTCGCTTGGGAAAACCATCAGACGCTGGCGAACGAATTGCCACTTGCCTAGAGGGGCTGGCCAGCATGGAAACAGTAGCCCAAGCTTCGAAATCCCAATATTCGAAAGAGACGAGAGGCTTATGTCTGGTATTGGACTGCAATAGGCTAATGATCATGACAAAAGCGAAATCCATTAGTGAATAATAAACGTAACGTAAAATGACTGTACATTGATTGGTAGCTCAATTATTTTGAGTGCTAAAATGTTATCGAATTGGCTATTCTACAAATTAAAACTATATTTTGTTGGATATCAAATATTGCCAACATTTATTATATTTCATTTACACTCTCTCTGTATTTCAATTTATACAAAAATTCGATTGCCAGCTTTTTAATCATTGCATATACAAGTTTTTAATTTCGAAATTTAAAGTTTATGCATATTATCGCACCTTTGGCCCTCCAGGGTTATGATGACGTTTCATTTTATTAAGCCTATATTCATTTGATTTCCGCTCCAGTACGTATAGAGGAATTTTGACTCAGTTTGGCAAAGTTTTCTCCCTGTAAGCGACTGGTAGCTTGCGCGTTCAAATCCCGGCAAGGATTTTATGTAACATCTGCTGACTTATTATTTATTGGGAAAACCAAAATTTCATTATTCTTCTTATTTTATTCAAATGGCTCCTTGCATCGGCTGTATAGGTTTTTTTTAGAAAAGAATATTAGCAACCGAAATTACTAATATTCCCTCTAACCCCTCCAACTAAGCTAAATTGCTTGTGTTAGGAGTGGGTTCACGTCGGTAGTGTAATGGCCAGGATTCGAACCCGGGACCTCTCGATCGTAAGGCCGCCTCCTTAACCACTAAGTTACCGACGCTTATTAATAAGGTACCGATGATACCGCCAACCACAAGGTGTAGAGTAAATGTCAAGTAAAATGTATAATTATAAATCTGTCAAGTGTACCAGATCCACGTTAGCCACGCCAGTAAATTTGCTTCCGTGTGTCCGCCCCCACGAGATTCAGGTAGTCGATCAGGAGGTGTGGTTGGATTTTAGAGGGCTAAAATTTCATTACAGACATTTCAAATATGTCACCTCAGCCGCCATTTTGAATTCCCAATCTGAAAGGGGAACCACTTCAATCTCCGATTCGATCACCCGATCAACAATTACTTGCGTGTCAAAAAATATCGACAACCACAATACGAATTGTACTCCATTCGTACCATACATTCATTTACAAGCAGCTAGGAATAAAAATGGATACGTTTTAAGGCTTACTGCACGTCCCTGTACTCGAGTGCGCTGTGGGTCAGCTATATCCAGCGCACCTTCAAGGCCCTGCGTATACTCGTACAATATAAAAAAGAGCGCTGTTGCGGTTGCCTCGCATCTGTGGCGCATCGGCTATTTTCGCACACGCACCCATCGGCAGCGATAGCTTCACAGCTTTGTGGCGCAAAAAATACATCGATGCTGTGCAGAATGTGCACGAATCTTATGAAGAATATAAATACTAATAAAGATTTAAATTTACAATTGTTATTAACAAAAAATGGATATTAATTATCTGATGATGATGATGAGTAAATGTTATTATCATTATTTATTATTTACTCATTAAAATAATCAGGCACATGACGTATTATGTATACGAGTAATAGTCTGGACAAATTAGCTCAAAAATAGAAGCGGATGGTACAATTATTCGCAACCACCTCAAAGTTGGTAGGATTGTTCAAAACACGATCATAAATGAAATCTAAAAAGTCCTCATCGATCCCAATTTCCACACCTGGAAAAAACTAACTCGAGGTCAAAGGTCGCAAAAAAGAGTATTTCGCGGCAAAAAATAAGGAAATAGCTCAGACAATGTTAAAGATGATCATGCAATTATCTAAAAACCCAGTAAAGTTCGAGTTCGGATTACCGGCAAAACTGAATTGAGGTGCAGACTTGTGCTTCATACATGGCAATATATTTACTTCCCGTTTAGCAAGAACTAAGAGACTTTGGAAGAAGCAAGGTCTTTTCCTTTTACTGTAGTACTGTAGTTCCTAGCACGTAGAAAAGGGAAGAGATTATACCTATTTCGAGCTGGCGTCGAATTATTGTAGCCTCAGATGTCTAAATATACTGGACTATAAGAACTATGCAATTAAAATTATGTTGGATATCTGAATACGTCACAGTAATTATCATTCAAAATAATTTACTAATGTATATCCAGGCATTAGTAATTTTTTTTTTTTTTTTTTCTTCTTCTCTTCTATTTTGAAGTATCAGTCCATGTTATCGTCATTAGTGCAGCAAAACTATGGCATTTCCATAATTGTAATTAATGCGCATTATACGAATTATTCATAAAATGGATATAAATGCTTCAACAATTTTAATGAATTAAAATGGATTTTCGAAATCCGAAAGCAACAAAAACACGCGCTTCAGAACAAAAAAACAACTGATTGAATTCAAAAGACTATAAAGTTAGTTTTAATGACAGATTAAACCGACTTCAAGAACAAAAATGCACCGAAAGTGAAAAATAAATAATAAAATAACAAATATTTCTAAAGATTTAAATATGCGCTTAGGACCTTTGTTGAAATCAGTGTAAAGCCAAAGCGGTATTAGGTAGGATGTAGGGTATGTCCACAATCACCGCCCCGCCAATGAAATATGTAGTTAGTATGTGAGAGATCTTGTGTAAAACTGCACTCAACACAGGAGGCAGGATTAATGTCATTGCCAAACGCCGTGATCGAATCGTCTTGGTCGGGTACCAAAAACACTATCGGGGAATAACTCTGTATGATTTTTTATTATTATGACAAACAAGTGTCATTACAAAACTTGGATTTCAGTTGTACAATATTGCTAAACTAAAAAGTATTGGTTTAGGTGAGGAGCCAGAAGGTATTTCACGTGCAATGATATATTTATCGTTAGTAGATAATAAAAATACGATTTATGACGTTTAATTTTATGACGAATAAATTTGACCTAAGCAAGCTGGTTAAGTACTAGCTTTATGACATTTAGCAAGGAATGAGTATGCGCGCGCGCGCGCGCGCGCGCGTGTGTTTGTGTGTGTGTGTGTGTGTGTGTGTGTGTGTGTGCTGTTTTTGAGAATGTATAAATACTCACAAGCTTCAACTTGTACCGAGACAGAATAGAAGTTAAGTCGCTTCAAGTCTTTTAGACGCATTTTGCATATTTTCGAAGAAGAGTAATAACGTGACAAAATAACGTTCCTAAAATGAAATGAATTAGAAGATTAATATTATTACATAAACATAAATATGTGCATTCTTCTTTATGAGTTCTAGATCTAGATGTTTTTTTTATACCACTTAGGTGGTGGACAAGCACACGGCCAACCTGATGAAAAGTGGTTCCGTCGGAAGTTTAGGCGAATGTTATGCATTAAAGTAAAGCTGCTGATAACAGATTCTATCACGATTCATTTGGTGCTGTTTTATTATTTACGTTGATCTCAACATTTTTGTTGCTTTTCACTGCCAAAAGTATTTCAGGTGTTAAAGTAAAAAATCATCTGGTACAAAAAGTTTTCGAAATTATCTATTTAACATTACCGAGCATGCAGATCAACATAAATACCATACCGCATACGTGTACTAGCTCTTAAACTATGATATACAGGATGATCACGCACGCACATCACGTCGTACTGCTAGAGAAAACGTATTGAATTTTAGTCACGTAAAATCTTTGTATTTTCTCCTTCTCATGTCTCTTGTTTAGGGATCCGTTCTATCTTATCTTAGAATGAATTATATTTATTTACGTGTGTTAGTTTTATTGAAGAAATTGTAACAAATTGCAACGCCTGCTATCATTTTGAAACAATTACTGAAAATAGTTTTACAATTCGAAATTATTCGTTTTGTGTATTCTTTTTAATTTTGCAAATACGTAGGCTACATTTTCTATTAAAATAACTTTTCTAAAGGTTTTATCTACTTGTATAAGTAGAATATTATACACATAAGTTCGGAATATATTGTATTTTCAAAGTATTCAAGTCTGTAAGGTGTTATTTCTAATAACAAAGAAATTGTTATCTGATATCTCACTGTTATTAAATTTCATTATTTTCTCCTAAAAGTACATAATATATAATGCAGACTATAAAATAATAATTGTGAAGGGATACCACAGTACCTCATCATTTCCGAAAGACGTCCACTGCTGGACAAAGGCCTCCCCCAAGGATTTCCACAATGACCGGTCCTGCGTCTTCCGCATCCATGCCCTTCCCGCGACCTTCACCAGGTCGTCGGTTCACCGTGTGGGAGGCTTGCTTACACTGCATCTTCCGGCGCGTGGTCGCCACTCGAGAACTCTCTTGCCCCAACGGCCATCTGTTCTACGAGCTATGCCCCACTGCCTCTCAAGTGTGGCGATTCTGTGTGCTATGTCGGTTACTTTAGTTCTCCTGCGGATCTCCTTATTTCTGATTCGATCACGCAGGGAAACTCCGAGCATAGCACGCTCCATCGCCCTTTGGGTGACCTTGAGCCTTCTTATGAGGCCCATAGTAAGGGACCAAGTCTCAGTTCCGTAGGTACCTACTCGCCATTATATAAGAGAAGATAGTTATTCACTGCCCTAGTAACAAAAAAGAAATAAGTCTGATAACTTATTAATACTACTGTTTGCAAAAAGATTTCGTAATACAGAACCATGGTCTCGAGCAACCAAGCAATGCAAAACGTGAACGGAAATACAATAGATTGTGAAATATTGTATAAACATATACGGAACCAGTGACCAAAATAGCATCACCAGAGATTGGGATTAGTTTACTTAACGTAGTTAGCAGTTCCAAGGGCCACGGATATAATAGATTGCAACACAATATTGTGTATTGAACGACTCTTAGTTTTTTTATTTCTGTACAGATCTAATTAATATTTATATGCTGTAGTTCTTGTGTATATACACATACTGTAAATTCCTGAAGGGATATGCAGAGATATATTAACACCCACATTTCAGCTTTCATGACTTTCAGTCCCACTTTTGGGTATCAGTTTAGATATTAACATATTGTATAGCCACCCGACATTAAGTTTACAAAAATCATCTTTTAGAATCGGTAGTTGGCTGTCAGTAGTGTGATCCTTTGGGACCAGTTATTTTAAGCCTTGCAATACATCCCATCATACAACAGATAAATTCAAAATTCAACATTTGAGACAACATCATACGACAGGCCTCTAGGGGGTGAGGTACAAACAGTTCTACAAGATTTAAAACAAATTAAAAATAAATTTCAATCCATCGGCTTAATGTACACATTAAGCCGATGGATTGGAAAGATTACAATCGTTATCAGTGACACGACAGACATACCCTCCACTTTAATAGAGAAAATTAACTATTTAGCCCCCAGGGTCGAAATATTGGAAAAGTTCTCTTCGCCTCCTCAGGTCTTCAGATTTGGAAGATGGATTTCATTCGTTAATCGAGGAAAATATTCAAAATTTTGAAAATATATTACTGATCATTTACAAAAAATAAATATTCATTCGGCCTTCACTATTAAGTATATATATATTCTTCGGTTTTGCTTTTTTGTCGCTAAATTTTCTCATGCACTTCGTTTATCCCAGTTTTGACAATACATCATTTGACACTTTTGGCAAAAATTGATATTATTCTGCAAAATACTCTCAGTAAAATTTTGAGTGTTGCCTTAAACGACCGAGCCTGGGTCCAAGCGTCCTAACCAGTTCGCTTGGGTGGTTTTGGCGTTCGCAAAATTTCAGACGTTAGTCTTCCAGCATTTCTGTCGTCGGTCCACGGCACTGAGGAGTTAATCCGGCAAATTCTTATAAACACACAGGTTAACTCTGAGCTGTCGTGCAAGTCTTATGCCATCAATGCTTGGAAGGTTGCTTGTCCCAACACTTAGTTGCCTGGTAAACTTTTCTCCCAAAATAATGGGACGCACCACTTTGCAAGCTGGTAAGAGACTGTTTAATACACACGTCTTCCCATGTTTTAGAGCTTGCGTGGCTGTTGGCTATTGGGGAATGAGTGTCAGGCCTTTGGATTCAGGTACTCCTATTACCAAACATAGGCACTATGGTAGACGATACTACTTACCGCCTTGCCATTTGCCTTCGCTTAGGAGCGCCGTGTGTTTCTCTGCATCGTTGCCACTGCGGTGAAGCTGTCGATAGCCTTGGGTACTATAGCCTTTCATGCGGAAGAAGCGCTGGGCGTATATCGCGACACGTCTACGTCAATGAAATTATCCGTAGTGCTCTTGGTGCTCGTGCTCTTAATGGGCTGGTGCGTGACGATGGCAAGAGACCGGTTGGTATGTCGTTGCTGCCTTGGAAGTTGGGTAGGCCTTAGGTGTGGGACATAACGTGTGTTCAGCTACATCTGCGGAAAATCTCAAATGGCGCAAATACTGTAACTTAACAGGTGATTATGTATTTGAGTCGTTTGGTTTATGTATTTATGTTGAAACGTTGGGGACATGGGGTCCAAGTGCCCGCTTTCTATACAAAGATTTGGCAAAGCGACTGATCGATGCTCCGTGTGACCAGAAGGTTGGTTATTATCTTGCATAGAGGATAAGCAGTGCGATTCAACGTGGCAATTGTGAATTTCACGACGTTTTATGTATGTAAATATCACATTTATTTAGTTTTTTGTTTCTAGTTATAATTTCATGTTTTATTGTACATATTGATGTTTTATGAAGAATTTTATTTATTTTAAAATTGCAGGTTATTTTGTTGATAATAATCATGGATATAAGTTCAATACTCTGCAATATTCTACAGAAGCCCAGCTAGACACTAAGTAAACATAAGTCATGAAAAACTAGCACTTTATTGGATCTACGAAGCTACGAAACATATTTAGATATACCTATATTTTTGAAAACGTATTATATATATAGAAATAATACATATATCCAGACCAAAAGGAACATACCATTATTCGTGCATGCGAATATTTGCACTGAAAGAGCATCAAAGCCGCAACCTTTGACTTGGCAGTCGAACACAGTACCTCTAAACCACAGAGGTCATAAAAATATTCCAAGGTTATAAAGCTCTGTAGCTTCAAAGTATGCTACAGCGTCTGTGTCTAAAAATACAGAGCGTGACCTGGGAAGTCAAGAGCTCGTTATGTGTCATATGTGCCTTGGGGTTCATTCTAGTTTGAAAAAGCCTCATTCAGAACGGCCAGTTTCAAGAATACCGTATGCAAATGCTTCACTAATATATGATGGACGCTAAAGAAATGACTTGTTTTATTTTTGAGTGGTATCTTTAGATAATATGAAACATAGTCGGTTTACGTCGTTTCTCATCAAACATACAAAAAGTAAAGTTAATATATCTAAGTAGTTTAATATTGTTTCAATCTACCTTGTTTGCCATCCTACAAAAGTTCTAAATGTGAAAGTTGGCGAACATGTTTTAAAGTTTGTTACTCCATCATGTACAAACGGCTAAGCAAATTTGGCTGAAATTGAGTACAAGAATAGATTAAAGTAGATTACTGTAGTTTTTGCCCCGGGGAAAGGTTCATATTTCTAGCGGGAACTGGATCAGCTCTTTTATTTATAAGCCAAGACATGAAAAGAAATAGTGAATACCTAGGCTTCCATGATCTAAGCTTTGAATGCAATTTGGGTTGGAGCTCAATTTGACGACGAAGAAAATATTAAAAACCAGGTTTCGAAAGAAGACAAGAGAAATTACTAAACAGTGTTTACCCTATTTTAATAACCAGGCATATCACTATAAAGCTTTTTACGCCGTTAATAATGCATTTAATAAGTGACTTAACGAAACAAAATTATTTGTTTTCGCTACAATAACATTTTAAGTTATTTCGTAATGAAATTACCAACGTTCCCAGCATTGTGCTGAAGTTATAACTAAGTTGTTTCGTAGTGGAATATCGATCAGAAACAAACTAGTAATTTTAGTGCTATTACGCAAATGACTTACTGAATTGTTGCTACGAAAAGCTTCGCTCAAGTTGGTCTTTGTTTCTTAACTCTAAAAATGTTAAGTTGTTTTGTGTACGCTTTAAGAACTCAAAAGTTCTCTATCGAAAGATTTAAAATTTTCCTTCATAGATGATTTGGTATGTTATCTTAGGTCAGCCTATTGATCCCGAAATGTGAACAGTTGATGTACCGTCTAGCAGACGAGATTAGGTTGGGCCCCAAAGTTCTTTGTGGGCGATACATCCTAACACAAACTTCGATAGAAATTAATATTATGTAATGAAAATTTTACCAAAGATACATGACATTTACTATACAAAGGATGTTACATGACGCGACACAATATACATCATAATATGTTTCAGCCTAAACCTTCAAGGAAATCTGATTCATAAAGTAATCTTTCCCAAAGCCTATTATACCCGAGCCACTCAGAGTAGAATCGTGTAAGCCAAAATAATACGCTCTCAATACCACATAATCTGTTTTCCTTGGAAACTTTTAGCGTCAAATAAAAATGAACCCATACAAGCTGACGGCCACGGCTGCGCCCGGGCCCTGTTCCTGTTTCCGCAAGCCTTGGGAACATATTACGGGGATGAAAGGTAGCTTATGTGTTATTCCAGATTATAATCTATCCAACCAGATCCGTTCGGCCGTTTGAGCGTAGCTGAATAACAAACATCCAATGGTTTTTGAAAAACATCCCAACATCTTTCACAATCTTTGCCAATTATAAAGTAAGTAGAAAATAAATTGCTTTTTGCAACTGTGGTTAACTATTACGATTAACAAAAAGTTGATTGAATTTACAGTAACATTAGTCGATAGTAGCAACGGTTCCCACGAATGCAGGTAAAGAGTTAAGGAGCACCCATTCAGAAATTTTCTATCCTTGTACACAGGAACTGCTCTACAGTAGGAGTGTCTCATCAGTCCACTAGGATCTACCACCATAATCCATTAGTGTATCAAACAATGTTCTAGGGCAGGGGTGGGCAAACTTTGGGACCAGAAACTTTAAGAAATTTCCAAAGAGTACCGGTATTATAGGCAAAATTTATTTTTAATTTTCAAACAGATCACCGCATCAGACGCGGTTTGAATTTGGGGACATGAGAACAGCTGTACTGTGCATTGCTAGCTATGTTTGGTCACAATAACCGACATCTACGCGGCCGGAGCCGCGGGCAAAAGCTAGTATTTTATAATTTATGTGTTGTACTTTATTGTATATGTGATGACGATGTTTACCTTTTTGCCTATTTATTTATTTGCACAACTTCATACTCACGGCCGTCTCTGAAAATCAGCGCTGTTTCGCCTGCACTATAAAGCAGACAGCATTAAACTGAGAGGATTCTGCACGGTTGTGCGCGACATGTTTTTGAAGATTAAGCGAAACTTTTTGTTACTTGCTTAGTTTTGTAATTTCCTAATGTGCCGCATGGCTGCATAATAAAAATATGTTCTTTCCTTATTTCATTCTTTCTTTCTTTAAATAGTAGTAATATTTAAACTTTTGTGTACCAAACTGTACTTTTCCCATGCCTGTTCTTGGGCTTACTTCATCTATTGTTGTTCTAATGAATCCTGTGACACTTTCAACTGATCTATTATCCACCGTTTGCTCTATTAGTCTATAACTGACTGCAGTGGAGACGACTTATTTCAATATTAACGTAAATTAATCTTATTAATAACATCACTCACCGCGATATTTACCATGTTTATTTAGCAGATTCGGCTTCATATTTTTCGATTCTATTTTTGAAAACAAGATTGATTGGAAAGTGAGAACGTGTACGATGTATTTGCGATCCACCTAAGAAAAGAGTTAGGGAGAGAGTTGAGTAACAATCAGCTCGACGAACGCCAGTACATCCGTAATCGCGGTTGTATCAGAGCTGAAATACTGGATAATCAAAAAAAAAGACGGGTTGCACTCTGGGAGTGCCGGCAGAAGTGAAAACATTTTCTTTCTTTCTTTTTTCGTTATATGCATAGAAAAAGATAAAAAGAACATATCATATCACATCATACCATACCATACCATACCATACCATACCATACCATACCATACCATACCATACCATACCATACCATACCATACCATACCATACCATACCATACCATACCATACCATACCTATAATATAGCGCCAATCATAGAACCTATCACTAATTTTCTGCTAATTTTCTGTCAGAAGAAATTAATAAATTACAAAAAGAAAAAATAATCACAAAATGTAATAAATTACAAAAAGAAAAAATAATCACAGAAAGTAATAAATTACAAATTTTTTTTTATCACAAAACGTTTCAAAAGGCCAGATTTGTACCCGGTACTATCTGAAACCATAAGGACTTAAAGTTGACTACGATGCTATTTATCGTATCTTGCAAAACAGACAGTCTATAGCTAATGTTGTATGACGTCAGTCGTCGGTTACGGTTCAAAGGTCAAGCGATCCTGACGCGAGTGTAACACTTTTCACCCATCCCACGCTGCTAAAGAAGTTTTCACTTCAAAAACCTAAATAAATAAATTAACATGGTAACATCCCAGTTACCATATCAATCCAAAATCGTACAATTAATCTTATATCTAAACATTTCAACAAAGTAAACGATTTCCTTACATTTCTATCTCTGGCTCAAAGTAATTTAATTAAAGCCCCTGATATTTGACGTTTGATTTTGAATTTCAGTCGTAGATAGATTAACGACAAGTCTAGGTAATTAAATGACAGGTTCCCGACGTTATTAGCTTTGAAAGCAATATCAGATCACACGTAGACGTATTCGTGCCTTTCATCTTCTGGTTTAGGCGTGACGTCTCGCGGCTTATTTCGAGTTTGTATTCAGTTACAATATTAATAGCCACGTAATTTCGGGTGGCAAAGGTTAGTCAGATTCAATCAGTCACTTATTTATTTTAATAATGTAATACTAATATAATATCAATCATTTTTTTAGTTTCGAGTATCTGATATTTCGTTACCGTTGACGCGTGTGCGTGAGGGCGCGTAAGACTCGTGTGTTGAAGAAGATTTACCGTAACGGTCTGCCCGATAACAAATAACTCAGAGGTCATCAGTGATCATAGCTCTCCTGATAGTGCCGCATACTTGAAACAATTAAAAAACATGGTACCCGAATAGGGTGTGCTAAATGCAAAGCTAGCAACCGGGCAACGATTGTAAGAGGTGCACGCGTTACACTATACGTACTATTCCAAAGTGTTTTATATATCACATCACCGTTTAACTCGTCACGGCATTTTCAAAGGTTAATAATTAAGAATCAAAAGTTAAAGTTAAAGTAAAGTAAAATAGTGTAGAGAAATAGGTACAAGTGTTATATTCAGTTCAATAAATTCTACGAAATGCCATCAATCTGTGTAAAAAGGCGTAAAAGTGTTTACTCGAGCTCATAGTCAAGTTTTTGTGTATAACGATTGATTTTGTACCCATTATTTCTGGTGATCCGTCCGGCAGCCAGTTGCCCGCGGGGGCATCAGTGTGAAATTCCATGAACCCTGTAACAAATTTCACTCAAAATCCGTTCAGGCGTTTGAGCGTAATTGAGTACAAAAATTCATGTGACTGAGTCTATCTCTACCTAACTAATGACCCGAGACGGAGTGCGGTGTTACTGGTGTTACCCGCTGGCCCCAGCACATTATACTTTTTTTTTCTCATAAACTACACCAAAACTAACTTCTGTAAAACGTTGGTGATATGGGGTCCAAGTGCCTAAGATTTGGCAAATCGAGTGATTGACGCTACGCGTGACCAGAAGGCTGGTTATTATCTTGCACAGAGGCTAAGTATTGCCATTCAACGTGGTAATGCTGCCAGCCTTCTGGGAACGTTACTGAACACTTATGATGCGGAGGAATTTCACGAAGCATAATGTATGTAAATATTTAATTTGGCTTGTATTAGTTTCTAATTTAATTTAAAATAAACTATAAATAAAAACTTCTGTCAATGTTTATACTTTCACCTTTGAAATATAAAGAAAACATTTGTATTACCATTCGCCGCGGCTTCTCCCACGGGAATCTATTATAACGACAAAAAGAAACCCATGCGTGATTCCCGAATATCCCATTACCAAATTCCAGCCAGATCCGATCAGCCGTTTGAGCATGATAGAATAACAAACATGTTCACAAACATTCGCATTAATAATATTAGTAAGACATTAGCAGGATAGGCTTTTGAGTTATATTTGAGTGAAATTTTAAAGTAATTAATATGCTACTAACTCATTGTAACTGTTAGAGCGTTTTCACACTCATCCGATATCCGAAATCCAATATCGGAGGAAGTTAAATGTATGAGATATGTATCTCTCTTTCACATTGTTTGGCCCGATATCGGTTATCGGAGCCAACACCACTGTTTTGGCCCCGATATCGGAACACCAAGAGACTAAAACAGCGACTGCAAGCAATTTTCGACCTTAAGGACATTTTCTGCGTTACATGTCTTTTCGCTTTATACTCCGCACGTCGAATGATGATCCCTATGACGTTTCAACTGACAGTTGTATTAGTTATGCGAAACAATTTCGATAAAATACTGTTTTTTCAGGCAAATGTCATGTCATTCAGCCAGGTCATTCAACATAATAAGCAATATTTATTTATTTTGAAAAAAAAGACTACGCGCATTGATGGACATAAAACACTAGATAAAAAAGTAACAGCCTTATTATATTTTATTTTACTATACTTTAATTTTTATTCAAATTGCATAATTTAAAGAATTTAAAATTCTTTTTGAATTGAATTTTAAAGAATTCATAATTAGCTGGCAATTATGGATTACATGGAAAAGTATTTAAAAGGAAGCCATAGACCTACCGTATTTTTTTAGTTCAGTCATGTCATGTCTTGTCAGTCTGTTTTGTCTTCTTGTCACACCGCATCACATCGCGTCATACGAGTGCTCTAACGCCTTGTATGCGCCACGTCTTTCTTTGTTAGCTGATTTTTGTTTCTGTTTTCACTGTTTTGTGTTATTTGTAGATTTTCTGTTACCTGTTTGTTGATTTTCGGTTTTGCAAAATGCCGAAAAGACAGCGGAAAACTGTTCTCAACAGTGAAGTTCGCGAGTTTGTAGTTCGTTTGCGAGACTATTTTGCTCGTGAACAACAAAATGGCGGACCCTTGTTACCGCTTGACAATGTTCGCGATCGTGTAGCCGATGCTCTAGGAATCGGAAAGGCTTCTGTTTCTCGAATAACAAAGAAAAAATTTGGGGAGTCGTCCATGGAGGACAATAAACTATTAACACCAAAGAAGAAAAAGAAAAGGTTATGTCATATAACAGAACCTGATGAATTTGATTTAGATGCTATACGCAATCATATTTATGGTTACTACCTACGAGGTGAACTACCGACCTGCCAGAAGTTATTATCTTCATTAAAAGCTGCAGAACTCTTCAAAGGCGGTGCTACTTCTCTTAGAATTGTTTTGAAAAAATGTGGATTCCGCTATAAAAAATGTGACAAGAGAAAAATATTAATGGAGCGTACTGACATAGCTTTACTACGATGCGATTTTCTTCGCAAAATCAAACAAATTGATAACTGGGAGAAGCTTAATGATAATACCTTGATGAGACATGGCTGAACGCCAATCCTACTGTAGGTAAGGCATGGACGGATGACACAGCCAAATCCAGCACAAAAACTCCTGAAGGAAAGGGCCAGCGCTTAATCATTTGCCACGCTGGCACATGATTAACCTGTAGTTTTGTGCCGAATTGCCTGTGGGCTTTTAAGTCAGTGAAAACAACGGAGTACCACGAGGAAATGAATTTCGAAAACTTTAAGACATGGTTTATAAAACTATTAGAAAATTTGAATGAGCCTCACTATATTTTAATGGACAATGCTTCATATCACTCAGTTCAAATTAACAAACCCCCCAGCAGCAATAACAAAAAAGCTGAAATTATAGAGTGGTTACACGGCAATGGTGTGGAAACTGACAGTCAGATGTTAAAAAAAGAGTTGGTTAGACTGTTGAACTTTCACAAACAACAGACGCACCCATCATATTTTTTGGATGAATTGGCCAAATCAAATGGACACACGGTAATTCGGTTACCGCCCTATCACTGCCAATATAATGCAATCGAGTTGATATGGGCGCAGATCAAAGGTATCTATATTTTTATTTATATAATATTATGTATATGCATATATTTTTAAAAATAATTACTAAATGTACAAATATTTTCAGGTCATGCAGCTAGGCATAACACAACTCCGCCATTCACGGCAAATAAAATGATGGTTTTATTGGAAGAAGCTTGCGCTCAAGTGACAGCTGACGATTGGCGAAAAGTGGTCGAAAGAACGAAGAAAATTTGCTTACAAGACTGGGATCGACAATATCATTGACCAACCGTTAATAATAAACGTCACGGATAGCTGCAGTTCAGACTCAGATTTTGAAGATCCGATTGACCCTGTATCAGATTCAGATTGATATAAATAAAATACAAACTCAAAGCATTTGTTTTATATTTCCAACAAATTATCGATATTTTGTTTATCGATGTGTCCCTTCTTAGTCGATAACAGCTTGACGACGTAACTTTTGCAGCACGTACCATGTACATTTGCATTGAGTTTTTTTCTATTATTTCCGAACATTACGTAATTATTTCTTAATATTCATTTTTATAATTTACAATTGTACACAATTATGATTTTTTCGTCTTTTTAATGGACCTCTAAAGGATTTGATGTGATAGGACGTCAGTACAATGTTAAGCGCTAACGAACTGTCATAGGGATCATCATTCAGCGTGCGGATTATAATTGATGACGGTGATCACGAATATAAGAAAAAAACTCGATACCATGTCATGTCAATAACTTCGAAAGTTGCTTTCACTTCTTTTTTTTACTCCTAGTCTGTGCTTTCGAGCAAATGGCCGTATCAGGCTGATTTTATCGCATAAATGTGAAAACAGCACAAGGTGTCGGCTATCGGATGTCGTCTATCGGCGTCCGATACCGATATCGGATATCGGATGAAAGTGAAAACGCTCTAAGGGTCTGTACCCCTAGCACGAACAACTATCATTATCGTATCGTAATAGTATTGAGAGATTGAAGCAATACGATTGGCCGCCTGCCTATTGTGGACCTGTGTGTGTGTATAGCCGGCCAATCACAATACCTCGGTCTCTCAATATGTTTACGATACGATTACGATAGTTGTTTCTGCTGGGTTTCGTCTGAGCATTTCACTTTTTCTAATATTAATCGTTTTGAGTTAATATGTTCTAACTGAAACTCTAATACTGATTAAAAATATTCGAATAAAATTAGCACTCAATAATCTACCAACGAAATACAATAATAACGGATTAGGATTTCACTGACGGGATTACTACTGACCATTATGCTTTAGAGAATTTGTATGCATGGGTGTGTGCTTAGGAATGGGATATGGTTAACACATCGATATCGATAATGTTTTGTTATCACTTTTCTTTTCGATACATGCTGAATATATAATATAGAGATAGATTATATCAGCACTGCGTAACGTTGTGGATATTTTATAAATCAATTTAAAGTACATTTCTTAAAATAGTCGATATTTTAGGTTTTTTTAGACTCCCACAAACTGCTCCTAAGGGTATTCCTACAACACCTTCTACAATTATTTCTCTTTAACTAACTTTATATTGGCTGGAAGCAATTTACTCCGCTTTATGATTATATTTTCAGTACATAATTGTCAATCTTACTATCTTATAATCTCAGTTCTTCCCTTTAGCCGAGGTAGGGACTTAACTTTCAATTCTTAATATAATATTACTTTTTAAATATTTAGTCAACTTAGATAAACTCAAGCAAAAACTATTTTTTGTAAACGTTTCAACTGCAATCTTTACTTGAAATAATAATATCCTCACCTAGTTGTCAATTTTAGTGTGGTGTTTGAATGGAACTTATTTTTATCCAAATGACTCTCATTTGGATTGAGAAGCGAATACCCTATTCTACAAATTTTATAAATATAAAACTTTGCGAGTATGGATGGATAGTGTTGTATGCAGAAACTGCACAACGAATTTGGATTAAATATTATTTAACGGTTCTCATAAACTTGATGCTCTCCGGTAGTGTGGACGATGCCATCATAGACATTTTGTATGGGGCTAATTCGTCCTATTGCCGTGGGATGCCCATACTGACGATGGCACCCAAACTCTACGGCAAATACTCTAAAACCGAGTTAGCTTTGAAATTCCAGCCCCTCCAACTCAGTTTTGGTTCGAAGGGTGAGGTTGCCATACATGCTTTGTCAACCTTCCTTGGCTCCAGAAAGAGTGAGGTCATTCTGAAAGTTGATGTGAAGAATGCTTTCAACTCGGATAACAGGGACACATGTTGAACTAAGCAAAATTAGAAACACCCAATAATTTTACTTTCCTCTGGCAATGTTACAGATACCACACTATTATACAAGAACCACCTTTTAGAGTCTGCTGTTGGTTGTCTTGGATCGGTAATTTTCAGTTTAACTATTCAACCTATTATTCGGCGGTTAAATTCTAAATTTAATGTGTGGTATCTAGACGACGGGACTCTAGGGGAAGATGTGGAGACAGTTTTACAAGATTTGGCTTTTATCAAAAATGAATTAAAATTAATTGGTTTAGTTCTAAATGATAGCAAATGCGTAATATTTTTAAATGATGTTGCGGACCAAAATTTTACTATTTCTTAATTTAATTCATTATCTCCTTAAATCAAAATTATAGACAAAGAGTCTCTTCCTACGTATGCACGGGTCCCTTATCTTAGAAGATGCCTACACCTCATTTATAGAGCAAAAAATTCCAAATTTTAGTGACATTTTGGACCGTCTACACAAAATTAATATCCGTTCGGGTTTCACTATACTCCGATATTTCATGCCCTCAGGTCTACACCATTTCGGAAACATTAAACATTTTGGAAAAAATACACTAAATAATAAATAAATTTTTAACAAAATTATAATAATTTCAAATGTGGCCTTGAATGACCGTGCGTACAAGCGTCTCTACCGATTCGCTTAGGTGGGCTCGGTATTCACAAAATTTTAGATGTCAGTTTACCAGCGTTTCTGTCTTCAGTACTGTGGAAGTACGGAAGAATTAACTAAGAAAATCCTTGCACCTACACTAGTTAATTCTGAAGTATTGTGTAAGACTGTAGCAGAGAACGCTTGGAAAATTGTTTGTCCAAACACTGATCTCCCAAGGTACCTTTTCTCACAGCGTCAGTGGGACGGGTTGCTCTGTAGCTTAGTAAGACAAAAATTATCAAATACATGCACTAATGCTGCTGAGCGCGCCCGTGTACTGGCAGTTGGAGTGTGGGGATCGGGTCTTTGGTTACAAGCTCTTCCGTCATCTAACGTAAGTGCTATATTGGATGACACTACCTTCCGCATCGCGACGTGCCTCCGCTTAGGTGCGCGGTGTGTTTCTCCGCATCAATGCCGTTGTGGAGAAGCAGTTGATCGACTCGGACACCATGGCTTATCGTGCTGAGCGCGGGCTGAATCCCACGGCACGCCAACCTAGACGACATAATCCGCTGCTGCAGCTTCTGCAGAGTCTTTTAAGCGGCGCAAATACTCTAATCTCATTGGAGATCATGAATTTGTGGCGTTTGGGGTCAAAAAGTTTGGGCCTTGGGGTCCAAGCGCCCGCAATCTCTTTAGAGAGATTGCGAAACGTATGGCCGACGCTTCTCGTTTTTAAGTCAGAGATTAAGCATTGCCATAAAATGCTGCCAGTTTTCTGAAACGCTTTAACTATAATTATAGTTTTTTGTTACTATTGAGTAAATATAGTAACTTTATTAATTTAATTGATTTAATGTTAGTTAAGATATTGTAATGTTTTTGAATTTGAATAAATCATTTCTTATAAACTTTATTGTACGCCAATCACAATATCATTATAACAATTGGTGGTTTTACATTTATAATATATAACTCCTATTATTATATAATAGGTTCTGGTGTGTTACAGAAATACGATCAGTATTTCACACATGTGGTATCGCGAACAATAGATATTATATATCATTCAGTGAATCTATATTTTTTTAGTGTTTATAAAAAAATACTAAACAACGAACATCACTACTGGCCACATGTGCAAATCTCTTTTATTCGCGTTAAAGTGCAACGAGACGTAAACCGATTAGGTGGCAGGTCGTCATCGGCAGCTGACCCGCGTCGCCGTCGTCTCGTCGCTTGTAAATTGCTCATTATGCGTTTGTTACTGTGTTTGAAGCGCATTTTATGTCTGATATAAGATCGACGTGAAAATACTTTGATTTTTCTTTGAGAAAGAAATGATAATATTTTTGGATATATTACTCAGTAGTATCTAGATAAAAACTAAGCATTATTTGTATTATAAGTTTTAGACGATAGATTTTCCTCTTAGGCTATCCATAGCAGTAGAACTATTGGCATACATGTCACTTTCCACGCTAGTCTACCGTTTTAGTCTGCATCTTCTACCGGGGCCAGGTAGAAAAAGCTTGTTTTCTACAACGCCTGGCCATCCTGGCTAGCAAGGATTTCGCAGATAAAGGCATTTAATCTGCGATATCTGCTAAATTGCTTTGAATACGAGAGTTCTTCACTCGATACTTACCCATAATTGAATATATCCTTGTACATAAGTACACTTATGTTCACGCCTGTAAATTCCCTAAGAGATACGCAAAGATGTATGAAAACCCACATTTCACCAAATATCATTTTCGGTAACAGGCGGGCCAGCCCATCAGCCTTCAAGTGGGCACTTCGTCATGGGCTGTGTATGTACTGTCGGATAGAGAACAACTTTATCCTTTAGTCGCCTTCAGGGACACCCACGGGCGTAAATGGGGAGGCCACCCCTATTCTACCCTTTGTGTAAAAAATGTTTTACTCCATTTAAATCACGGGCAAACAAATTGTAAGGAAAACATGTAAGCTGAACAAATCGGTGGATGTTGTACCCTCTATCAAGTTTGAGATGGCGGTGCTCACCGGTGCTGACAGATTGTGTACTTTTTTAAGCACCATTGACTTGACCTTTTCTCATTTGTGAGGGAAACTGTCCAGAGGCCTTCTTTCTCCTTTTCTAAAACGATCTAAACGAACGAGATGTATGGTGAGCAATAAAAGCAACTTATAAGCATTTTGCATGCTAAAAATTTTAAATCGAATAATTAAAAAAAAATGAATTGGTTTAGGCGGGGTTTGAACCGCGATCTTTGCCTTACAGGGACAAAGTTTTGATCACTAAACTAATAGACCTCACTGGAGCCAATCCAAATTTCTCCTTTATATCTGTCTTTGAAGCGACAGTGGAGGCATCTACCGGCATTCTTATGAACTATCGGAACCAATGAATGATTTTTCAATAATTTTTAAACATAGATTTTAGACTACTCCGCCCATACAATTTGAATTGTGTTTAATGATTCTTTATTTTCAATAAAAATATAGTTACTTACTTGAGAACATTAATAACTTAAAGTAAATTTACAAGTTCATCATTTGACCAGTTAAGAATAATAAATAATAACCAAACCAAATGCCAAAAAAAGTTAAAATTTTTAAGCATTTTGCTTGCCAAATATTCAAATCGATTGAAATTGGAAAAATTGAATCGGTCTAGGCGGTGATTGAACCCGCGATCTTTGCCTTACAGGGGCAATGTTTTGACCACTAAGCTACCAGACCTCGCCCGAACCAATCCAATTTTTTCCTTTATATCTGTCAATCAAGCGACAGTGGAACGTCTACCGATATTCTTACGAACTATCGGAAAGACCGCGGGTTCAAACCCCGCCTAGACCGAATTGACTTATCCTATTTGAATCAAATCGTTAGTGTCATTTTCATTATGATCAAAAGCAACCGCAACGTCGGAATCAATGTGAATAATAAAACAATACCAATAAAATTGTGATAGAAACTGAAAAAAAAAAACCTTAGCAGGCTTTTTTGCGTGTTCGCATAAATAAACGCAATTTCTTTCTTTCTTAATCAATCTCTAAGAAATAAAATTCTTTATCCTTCACAGAATGCCAATCAGAGGAGGACTGTTTGCCGTTCACTCAGAATATTAAGTTAA
This sequence comes from Eilema caniola, assembly GCA_949126895.1. Taxonomy (NCBI): domain Eukaryota; kingdom Metazoa; phylum Arthropoda; class Insecta; order Lepidoptera; family Erebidae; genus Eilema; species Eilema caniola. Next base: position 2,851,707 of record OX421460.1, on the reverse strand, counting down.
AATATGACGAGACCACTTCCACTGGCGGCTTTGGTTCAACAAAATCAATTTTTACAATGAATTTGGCTGGTTTGGGCAATTTTTCATTTATTTGATGAATTTTTAACCGAATTCGAAAAAGGAGGCGGTTATTGAGGAGGGTATTTGTATGTTTATTACGTGATATCGTGACTTTCTTAGGTAGGTAGTCTCAAGAAAGTCTCAAGAAAGGGGGTTACTATTGAAAACACGTACCATGTTAACAATGGTGGCACTCAGCATGCATCTGTGCTCAGCTGAATTGTTTGAAATGATGCTCACAGTTACATTCTATCATCGCACCGCTCGCCTTAGGCAGGGAATTCATCCTCACATATTTCGACTGGAAACGGTACGTACAGTACGGTATGAAAGGAACCTCATCCCAGGCACGCTCAAGGTGTGGAATGAACTTACTGCTGCGACTACAAGATGGGGTTCTCCAAGGAGGTCATTAGAAGGTTTCTTCAGGGTCGGCAGCGCGAGTGTAGCGCCTTTGGTGTTGCATACGTCCATAGACCATGGTAACCACTTTCCATCAGGTGGGCCGTGTGTTCGTTTGCCACCTAAGTGGTATAAAAATAAGATGTTATTTCACGCCCGCTTAAAGGACCCGGGACTGTACTTTGCAATGGACTGTGGAGGTGAGATGTCAATCGCTTCACAGAAAAAAAATAGTTTAGCCAAATTATCTTCTCTCTATCTTATAATTATATCTGATCTTGACTACCTGTGCCTGATGCAATCGAGCTTAGCACCAACTTCTAACTGATCAGTAAATCTTTAAACTCAGTTATTTTTCTCTTTTCAGTTCCTTTTTGTTTCTTGAAGTTGGTTTAACTTGTTTTTCATAATTTTACTAGCTGTCGCCCGCTGCTCCGCCCGCGTGGATGTCGGTTATCGCGAATCGGGGTATGAAAAATAGATGTTGGCCGATTCTCAGACCTACCCGATATGCCCACCAAATTTCATGAGAATCGGTCGAGCCGTTTCGGAGGAGTGTGACACGAGAATTTTATATATTAGATTTGTTCTATCACCCTTGTATGAGCCAATAGGCTATTAGAGGTGTACTTTACCGTTATATTAATATATATGGTGTACGTCACCTAAGATGGATGGATTGTGTGAAAGAGATATGGCAAAGAAGGGAGTGACTGACAACATGATGTATTGAGGAGAATGACATGTTGCGTGGACCCCGAATAATTAGGACAAGGGCAGGTAGAATATACAGGTATCTCGGTGGTATAAAAATAGAACAAAATTAACATGAGTCTGTTATTATTTATGTTAAACGTCTATATACGCGCTTTCGTAAATCATACTCATAAACCATAAACGTGGTCCCACACTATGGGTCTCTTAAAAAAACATCAAAGTCGCTGAACGAGCTATGGACTGGGCTATGCTCGGTATTTCCCTACGTGATCGTGTCAACAAAAGTAACCGACGTAGCCCAGCGGATTAGCTCGTTGAAGTGTCAGTGGGCAGGACACATAGCGCGCAGAACAGATGGCCGATGGAACAAAAATGTTCTGGAATGGCGACGGCGTACGGGCAAACGTAATGGTGGACGCCCAACAGCCAGGTGGAAGGACGGCCTCATCAAGGTCGCCGGGAAGCGCTGGATGCGGACTGCTTTAGATCAGTCATTTTGGAAGTCTATGGGAGAGGCCTATGTTCAGCAGTTGACTGTGTGTGGCTGATATGATGATGATGATGACTCATATACCGCTTTGGTGAAGGACATGACTTTTTTAGACTTCATATGAAGGTATTGACTAGTATTATGTCTACAGGACGTCCCCTGACGTCCAATTCAAATTTTTATTTTCTTCAATCAATAAAACTTCTAAGGAAGTAGCCTTGTTCCATGAAATATTTGAAACGTTATACCGAATATTCTAGATCTATATACCTGCAGATTGGTACAAAAGCCGGTGATTCGACGTCGTCGGTACGGAAGCACCACCATTTGTAATACCAGCCACTCGTGAACGCAAACTGAAAGCGTAGCGTTTTCGTAGCTTTATGAGCCAGATCGATCTACGTGTCTACGCCGTAGATGTATTGCTACGAATGCTACGTAAGTCGCCGAAGGTAGTTTGTTAGCAAATCCTTCAGTTAGGTTATTGTTTATTGGCAGACTAAAAGTTTATTGAGTAGAATGGAATAGAGTAGATAGTGTAGGAAATCATAAAGATTATTTTATGTTTCATTTTCATGTGAGACTCATGTATATGTACGCACAGTTTAACTTTAATATTTTTGGGTATATTAGCGTCGGTAGCTCGGTAGTTTAGGAGGCGGCCTTACCATCGATAGGTCCCGGATCCAAATCCTGGTCATACACTACCGACGTGGATCCACTCCTTACACAAGCAATTTCGGTAACTAGTAGTGTACTAGATACTGTAGTGTGAAAAGTTAACCCACATTGAATTCAATATAAATAAAATACATAAACAGTGAATATAGAAAATTTAATTTGCGAGTGGATCTGGTGATGAAAAATGCTTTGTCCCACTTACTGGCATTCTTGCATACTATGAGCGCCGTATTCATAGTGCTGGTGTTGGTTTGTAATAATTTAATTCAAGAAGAGCATTACTCAAAGGGCCGGCAGCGTTAGTGTGAAGCCTTTGGAGTTGGACACGTTTATAGGACAGGGTAACCACTTTTTTCAGCACAATCGGAGCGTTGGCAGGTTAATTGTTCAGTTGTCAACCTGACAATCGAAAGGGAGGTGCGATGTGCACTGATTAGCCTTTTTCTATTCTAGCTGGAAATAATATCCAGAAAATACTATTTGTATTTGAAAATAAACTCAAAATAAGAGAACACATATAAAAATAAACTCAGGTTCCTTGTAACCAAGAGTAACCCTGCGATGAGAACAGTGATGAAAATATCAAGTAGAGTTCAACAACTAAGAATAAATTAGTTATGTTTAATTTCATGTACAAATTCATTATCATGCACTACCACACATTAAAAAAATGTATTATAATAGTAAAACATCAAACATTAAACATCACGGTACATCATTATAAGTAACCGTGGCCTCAAACGAAAGTTATATAACACGTTTTACAATGAAATTACACATGACTAATAGCATTAGAGAAACCACAATGGCCCATTTCCTTACTGAGCCTACGAGATATTGTTAAGCTGTATCTACACTAGATAAGACGAGCACGAGCAGAGCACAAGCTGAGCATGAATTCATGAGTCGCTTGGATCAATTTACTATTCTCATAAACAGTACGCCTAGAGAGGTTGGCTCGGATTCGACTCTGCTCTGTCAACTATTTGTCGATTTTTAGGCATAACGAATACAAAAGGGTTTTTTTTATACCTGTCTGGTGGCAGACAGTCATATGGCCTTCAAGAACACTTTATTGTAATCACTTCGGAAAATCATAGCTAGGAGATCGTTCCATGGCCTGTGTGTGCAAGGAATGAAGTTACACAGTAATTGTTATAGGTGCGTCGTGCGTCCACATTTGACGCCGTGATCGATAACGAACAGAATGTTCCTATTCGTGCTCAAATCGTCTAGTGTAGTTACAGCTTAAGAATGTTTAGTTACGTTACAACATCCTGTGAGTTCCTACACAATATTCGGAGGTAGCAAGATAAGGTAGTGAGGGGCGGTTTTGGAGGCATTATAGACTGGTAATGGGGTCTTCTAACAATGAGTGTTTGCTTACAATACTATCACTTGTTCTTGTCCGTGGCTCTGTTCGTATGGAATACTGACCCCATTCCTTTGATCTACAAGAATCTATTCAGCTGATAAAGAAGAGCATATATGCTATAACAGATACGTCAGTTTTACAATGGGTGACTATTCTTAACACAATGAGAACAAGTCAGTTCCAGTTATTATACAAATTTCTATGGCATTCCTTACGGTTAGTTGAAGCAATAACACTTTCAACAATCTGGTATAATCCTAGAACTTTGATATCGCCAGACAGTTTTGGTGGTTAGATGATAGTCGCTTTATGGAGAATATCAAAGTTTTCTCCTTTCGTAGTAAGACAAAAAGCTCACTCCCGCTGAGTAGAGAAATATCAAAATATCATGAACCTATTACTTAATGATAACATTGAAACAATTCAGCATGAGTGAATTTTACCACTCCCTGTGGCTTGTTAAGCTTTTCAGCTGTCGCTTCCTTCATTAGTCAAAACGGATCTCTTAATGAAATATGGCTCTGATGATCGCATAAATGTCAAGTTGAAATGTACCGATCCTCCATTGTGATCGATTGAATCCTGAAATGGAATTACAAATAAAGCATTCGCATTCTAACACTACCGTTTAGACTTTAATTAAAAATCTTTCGAAATGTTTTTTAAATAGTTAATTGGCATCATTTAAGTCTACAGAACTAAATTTGGTAACGTGAGATTCCTGGTTATTTTTTTGTTTTTAACTGTTTTTTTGTTACAACTACAATGGAACTATTTTTTGTTATATGCGCGACTATGAATACGAATTTTGGAATAAGAAGCTACCTTAGGTATGTAATAAGTGCACCGAGTCAAGTCAACTAAAACCCACGTAATACATTTACTTTTCTAAATAATTTATAAATACGCTCCTTGTACTAGGAATTCAAAGAAAGTAGAAAGAAGATGACTTCTATGGCGTAGTGGTAAAACGTTCGACTGCTAAATCCTAGGCTACGCGTTCAATTCCCGCTCAGTGCAAATATTTATATTTCATGTATACATATTTTGAATTGGACATTGGCGTCTGTCTATGAATATGTAGATACATAATATGTACTTTAAAAAAATCTAACTATGTCAATCCGCAATATAGAATCCGTGACACAGGCTAGTTAGGCTATGCTTACTATCTCGTAGAGGATAGTTTGGGCCCCAAAATTTCGGTTGGACCCCAAAAACTTCCATGTCCTTAAATGCATTTCAACTGAAATTGCCAGAAACATTTACTCACATAACTAGTCAGTAGACTGCTCCTAGAAATTCAAATTTTAGTGCGTTTTAGCTTTAAAGCTTGGCACTAAAGTGTAGTGGCACTAAACTAGCGTATGCTCGAGTCGACATATATGTGAATGAGCGTCTCAAGCAAATCCGAGTGACTCATCTAGTCTTTATTGGCCATAAATTATTTACGGAGTATAAAATAAATCTATTATGGGATCTGTGTTATCTTATCATCGAATGTGAAACCAAATTTTACGTTTAAACAGGCGAAAAGTAATTATACCGGTTCAAACCTGTATCCAGCGAGGACCTGACAGAATATTATACTATGCACTCTTCCTAAACATCAATATTCAGAAATTAAATCTGTATTTTTATATTTCATTACGTTGTTATGCAAAACCACTAAACTGATTTTCATAAAATTTGGTACAAAGATGAGAATGTACATAGGCTATATTTGGACGAAATAACCGATACCAACGAGGAGAGAGACGCGTCCAATAGCTATTTAAAAATATATATTTATGAAAGTAGAATAAAGAGACACTCGTGCGAATAACCTTAAATGAAGTACTCTTGTGAATAAAATATGTAAATGTAGACAAACAGATATGTTTACTTCGAGATAACGAAGAATGATTTATTACAGAAGACTCGCTACAGTGAGACACGTTTACGTGACAAAGAACTCGGATAAATGGAAATTTAGATCGTCACAACACTGATGAAATATTTTACGGTTGAAATATAGAAATATTCTGAGCACGAGTACAGTCAGCGACACAAGTCGGTAAGGTGGTATTGAGGCCACATTGACATTTTCAGAGCCTTTTACAACCTCACCTGACAATGCATCTGCTGATTGATACGACAGAGTCCGTTGAAGAATTTCTTCTCAGGGCTTGGTAGGTCAGGCAGTAGTCGTTCATTATGAAAAGAGAGTAGATCGATATATTTATTTCTAAACTGCTCGACTGTACTTCAACTTCAATTGTACTTCAGTACCACTGTAAATATTGCACTGGCAGCAGTACTGATACATCAAAACGGGCGGGAGATAAGTTACGGAGATACGCGAGCGGTATCTATAACACAGACAAACAAAAACCATCACAATTCCATTATTTTCCTTTCATGTATTTGAAAAAGCGCAAATTTTTCGTTTTCCTTTCATTATCTGGCCCTAAATCGTATAATTATCTGGAATCACTTAATCTCAATGGTTTGAATGAAGCCTCAGAGAGGGAACCTTAAGTTATTTTCACGTATCAACGCCTCGACGCTCTCCATGATTTATGGGTGGATCGCCGCTTAAAACGTTTTTTACTTATTCAAACAGTTTTATTTGGTTGGTTGGAGAATATACGTCTGTATTTTACGTATATAGACATCTGTAACAAACGGAAGTTGCTAACTATGACTTTTAATCGGTATTAAAGTAAGCCCATGACGAAGTATCTGCTTGACGGCTATAAGTGGTCTTATTGCCGTCAATCAGATACTTCGTCATGGGCTTTGTTTGTATGTTTATTGTCGGATGGACAACAGCCCTCTTACGATATCCGACATTCGATATCGGAGGAAGTCAAAATGTATGAAATGTGTATCTCTCTTTCACATTATCCGGCCCGATATCGCTTATCGGAGCCAACACCACTGTTTTGGCCCGATATTGGAACACAAAGAAACTAAAAAAGCGACTGCAAGCAATTTTCGACCTTAAGGACATTTTAATTAATGACGCTGATCACGAATATAAGAAAAAAAAAGACGGGTTGCACTCTGGGAGTGCCGGCAGAAGTGAAAACATTTTCTTTTGTTCTTTCTTCGTTATATACATAGAAAAAGATAAAAAAGAACATACCATACCAAACATATAATATAGCGCTAATCATAGAACCTATCACTTATTTTCTGCTAATTTTCTGTCAGAAGAAATTAATAAATTATGAAAAGAAAAAATAATCACATAAAATAATAAATTATAGAAAGAAAAAATAATCATAAAAAGTAATAAATTACAAAAAGAAAAAATAATCACCAAAAGTAATAAATATACACCAAAAGTAATATGTAAGAAAAAACAATCACAAAAAATCCCTGAAAGCCAGGTGATTTGAACCCGATACTATCTGAAACTATAAGGACTTCCAGTCGAAGTGCTTACCGTTTAAGCTACGACGCTATAGTCTGTACCTAATCTTGTATGACGTTAGTCGTCGGTTACGGTTCAAAGGTCAACTAATCCTGACGCTTCCTTAACATTTTACACCCATCCAACGCCGCTAAAGAAGTTTTCACTTCAAAAAAACTCGATACCTTGTCATGTCATGAAAATTGCTTGCACTTTTTTCTCTTTTTTTCACTCCTAGTCTGTGCTTTCGAGCAAATGGCCGTATCGGGCTGATTTTATAGGATAAATGTGAAAACAGTACAAGGTGTCGGCTATCGGATGTCGGCTATCGGCGTCCGACACCGTTATCGGATATCGGATATCGGATGAGTGTGAAAACGCTCTTATACGACACGGATGGAAGAGATAACGTGGCCCTATTCTACTCTACAGCGAACCAACGCGGCTATTGATCAGTATCTGTGAACTATATTATAAGCATTTATAGAATAGGAGGTTACAGCAATCAACCTTTTTTGTCATTATAATATTTGCTTCAAAGAAATAAGCATGCTGAAGTGCAATGGACTGACACATCTGCCAAAGGACCGATGACCGGTGGACCAAATGAGTCCGCAAGAGTGCAAGAGAGATGCTTTATGGATCACCTTACACTTTAACATCAGCGAGATCAGTCAGCGTGCGATTTTAGTCGGGTTAACTGTTGTGATTTCCACACGAAAAAATGTACCTTATATTTCCCACATTATTTTTGACTTATCTAGTAGGTATTATAAACGTGTTATAAAGCCCATGTACTAATGTTTATCAAATATTATTTTTATACATCGAAATAGTTATTGTATGCTGACTAGTTTAGCTATTAGAGAGTGATTTTTGTTCATTCAGACACGAGACATATGTAGATTGTTCCATATATAGCCTTAAGGATATAAATGTTGTAAGTTATTTGTCTTAAAAATTCTGCAGTGGAGTTTGTTGCGCCGTTTCTTCTCCGCCAGCGCCTTGGAAGCGGTGGTATACTTAGGTTAAGTATAATTATTATTGACGTCAATAAGAAACAACCATGATGTTATAAAACTCTTTGACTTTGATATGAAGTCACAAATTCATTGAACCAAATAGATTATTTTTAGGCCGGTGGATCCATGCTTTTTCTTCTGTCGTGTCGATGGGTTCAAATTTTGTCTGACCAGTGTGTCACCTTCACCGTCACAGTTATCTTTATTGCGTTCTCGGAGGCGCTCAACTCCTGAGCGCCATGTACTTCAAGCGACATGTACAGTTCATACTGAATTGCTACCTCACCTTCGGCCTTGCACTGCGACCCACAGACGGCGTGCGGTTTAGTCGGTTCGAGTCCGACATAATCTGCCCCTCCGGCTCCGGTGGGGAAGGTATCCGTGGGGATTTCCCGCACGATAAAAAAGTACATTACTGAATCTTCATCATCTTCTTAGCGAATTGCCCAGTTGCGTCTCGACTTCGAACTTTGGAGCCTGCGCTCCGATTGTTACTTTTGACTGGTTCTTTTTACTGGTTGACCTTTCCGGAAATAACTGGATAAAATTCAGAAGAGTTAATTCCCAACAGGACCCCGTCCATGTTTTAATGTGTGCACCGACTTGCAGGTGACGTTGGCTTGAGTCTCAAGGATTAGTTACCTCTTGCCATTGTTAAAGTACTGAACAGTCTACACTCAACTGTACACCGAATAAAAAAATTGTTATAAAAAAAATCGATTCTCTAAAATTGTACAGCAAAAATATTACCAAAAATTGTTTCTCCCTACAGCTACAACATTAAACGATCAAATTTAATTATTGCTCACACAATGCCAATATTATTTAAGCTTCAAAAAGTACAAATTAACAACATTAAAAAAGCCTACAGGCTTCAATCCCGGCTGAAAATGAGAACGTCAGGCTTTTTATATGCAATAAAGGAAATAAGACGTTTGTCGGAAGGGAATGCCACGGATGTATTATATTTAGCGTTTCCGTTTCCCGTCGCGGCCATTTTTGAATTCAAATTGAATTCAGAATAATCTTTGTTCGTTCTTTTTTTGCAAAATTGGTGGATGTATTTTTTTTTTCAATTTATACATATTTATTTATTAGTAGAATTACGCACCATGGCAAGTCGCTTTAAAATTTTATACACATATATTTCATATACTTAACAAGACAGGAACCGCTTCGCAAGCCTGCTAAGCTGGAATTAGAAATGAAACTATTTCCTAAACGATTTCCGTCTCAAAATGAGGTAATGAGACATGACTTGATTTTGCAACTGTAGATTTTTTTGCAGCAAAGAATAACATAGAAATGAAATGTTGATCTTAATATGGAACCCTATATAGTTTTCCAAAAATAAAGTAGCACGAACCTACTGTGTTCCATACTAGCCTTACTCGTGTGGTGTTAGATTATATATATCTTTTATATTTCTGAAACTTGATCTGAACCTTAATTTATTGTCCTAAAGCAAAATCGGCTAGTAAGAATGCTATCCAAACTGGCCCATCTAATTCAGTGATTAGGTAAAATAACATGTAGACATACAGATTAACATAAAAAATCCATATAATGTTTTTTTATTATTGTTATTTGAATTGCAACGCAATTGCAACCTCGCCCGTCTGTCCTCCAGACGATTAGCGATAACGTCGGTAGAAATTTCAGTTATTTTATGGATTGACGTAATGATTAATGTGATTATAAATATTAAGTGATTCATTGCAACTTAAAATGATTTCATATTTTTTTGTAAATAAATATTCTACAACATTCTAAATAATGATTTTTATTAGATGTATGGTAAGCAAATAATGATTTTACAGATTTTTCCTGAACATAGCTCACGATGTATACTAAAGCCATAAACTCGTTACTTAACAGGAATTGTATGTTGATGATTTTGTCAGCTGTGTAAACTTTTTGCAAATAAATAAATAATAATAATAATTATTATTATTAAAGCAAAATTTAAAACTAGAAGCTATTATTCAAATAATCTAAAATAAATAAATATTTACATACATAATGCGTCGTGAAATTCCTCCGCATCATCACCGACCGGTAACGTTCCCAGAAGGCTGGCAGCATTGCCACGTTGGATGGCAATGCTTATCTTTTGTGCAAGATAATAAACCAGTCTTCTGGTCACGCGTGGCGTCGATCAGCCGCTTTGCCAATTCTTTATAAAGAAAACAGGCACTTGGACCCCATGTCCCCAACGTTTCAACCCCAAACGGCTCAAAAACATAATCACCAGTTAAATTACAGTATTTGCGCCGTTTGAGGTTTTCCGCAGATGCAGCAGCAGCGCCGGCACAGCCTGCTGTGCTTGAAAGATGTGAAGGCGTAAGGTGTCGACGGACGTTGCGTCCCACACCAAAGGCCTGCCCATCTTCCAAGGTATCGCACGCACCAGCCCATTAGGTTCACGAATGGCTGGCACGCCAGCGGTGACAAGAGCACGGCGGAAAATGTCGTTGATGCAGGCGTGTCGCGAAATACACCCAGCGCTTCTGCCGCATGAAAGGCCATGGTGCCCAAAGCTGTCAGCAGCTTCACCGCAGTGGCAACGATGGGGAAAACCACACGGCGCTCCTAAACGAAGGCAAATGGCAAGGCGAAATGTAGGTAGTGTCGTCCAATATAGTACCTATGTTGGGCGATCTAAGTGCCTGAATCCAGAGACCTGATTCCCATTCCCCCACAGCCGCACGCTCTGAAACATTTGGAGATGTTTGCATTAAATTATCTCTTACAATCTTGCAGAGCAGCGCATCCCATTGTCTCTGAGAGAAAAGGTTACCAGGCAACTCAGTGTCGGGACAAGCAACCTTCCAAGCATTAATGGCATCGGACTTGTACGACACCTCAGAGTTAACCTGTGTTTTTTTGTGTATACATACATATTGTACATAGCAACACTTAGATCAATACAAATATACATATTTTAGCACTCGGCAAGCAAATGTTTGCACTAACACTGACTGGGGCATACGGAATCTATCGATTACAAATAGAAACGAATTAGCTTCGAAACGTTTCCGCCGATAGAATCAATGGAATTACACTTTCTATAGTTATTGTGCTACTACCGACACAACTAGTTATAATATTAAAATGGTCAATGAATTGCACCGTCCAGCTGAAATTTCTATATCCGTGTCGGGCAGTCGTTTCATCTGCATTAGTACCGGAGGCCTACAGCAGGCCTTAGGGTACCCTATAATAGATTTCCGCATCTCAGTTTGTTGTACAGAAGGGGCCCGGAAACCTTTTCGGAGGTACATAGAGGATCGTATTAAGGACTGCGTTGTGTTACTGACCTCATTTTAAAATAACGTATCATGATGAGATGAGGAGAATTTTTCTCATGATTTTTACTACAAGCTCGCGAATATATCAAATTATATATATACTTCCTTTAACATTTACTTCATCTGTGTCGATTGTTTTGGGAACTTTAACATGTATGTGAACCCTTCGGTCGACTAGTGGCATGATCAATCCGAGTACGCTTTGTATATGGACTAGTTCTGATATAATTATGGAATTAGATATCCGCTCGTTCTTGCAAGTTATGACTACTTCATCAACAAAGCTGAACAATGCTCGTCAATTTGCTTGTTTGAGTAAGGGAGCACGTTATTAAGACTAAGACAAACTATAGGTATCCAAGGATTTGCCGTTGTGGAATTCTCATTCTGATTCTGCAACCAGATTTCTAATAAAGTTACCTAAATATGTGTTATTCTGGTTACAATTTGTCTTTGTACCAAATTTAATTTAAAAAAAACCGTCAAGTGCGAGGAAACATTGTGGAACCATTATCGAGTTCTACAAAGCGGGTAATTATGACCTCTGTAGCGTAGTAGTAGAGCTATCGCCCGCTACTATCACACATTCGATTCTCGCTCAGTACAAATATTAGTATCCTACTAATATTATAAACGCGAAAGTTTGTAATTATGGATGAATGGATGAAAGGATGAATGTATGAATGGATGAATGGACGAATGGATGAATGGATGAATGGATGGATGTTTGTTACTCTTTCACTTAATAACTGCTGAATTTATTTTAATAAAACTTCACAATAATATATCTTATATGTATATATCAGAACGACACATAGGCTACAATTTATAACGATATCCGATATTATAGCGATAACCGACATCCACGCGGGCGGAGCCGCGGGCAAAAGCTAGTGCAATATACGCATTCTAGAATCCATAACACAAGCTAGTTAAGCTATACTTACTTTGGATCTAGACAGCGTTGCCACACTAATTTCATGTATATAAAATTTCGTATTGAGTAACAATCGAGACTGCGAGCTTCAGCCGTAGCTGTCCAACAAAACTACTATACACCAAAACACACACAATTCACAATTTCAATTAAATGTTAATAACAGCCTCGATACTACAAAATCATCTCTACAATAGACAGCTGACTAGAACAGAATATTTCTAACAAATAGTTAGCTGGACCCGCAATCAATGCTAACAGACATTTCTCCGAAAACTTGTACTCGTATTTCAGTTTATTTCAAACAATGAACTAATCAATAACAATACACAATTGAAAATTTTACACTGACATGGTCACTTCGTATTGCCCGTATAAATATATTGAGTTCTAGAATGAATAAATCGTTAATTGACCATGTTTATTATTTAACCATTTAACCTTGAAATATGCTTAACATTCGGTTCCAATTTAGCCACGAGCCCTTTTTCAAGGGAACAGTCACTATCGTCTCATTACTCATTATGAGGTATACAGGGTGGAAGATTTTGACCTTACCTGGAGGGGAAGTACTTTCAATACCGAAGATGGCGAATTTCACTCAAAGGAAACATTCCTTTATTTTTAAAAAGAAACATAACGGCTTTTAAAGATTTTCCTAATCTGGCTTGCCATACCCGGTGATCGAACCGAATAAAACCCGAAAAAATAACATCTTCTATCTTTATGGCATGAATCGATAGTAAGTAAAGTTTATTTTCATACTTCAAAATAACACAATTTGAACGAGTTACAAAATAATAATGGCGCACATTGGGAGAGGCCTATGTCCAGCAGTGGACTGCAGTGGGCTAATTGATTGATTGACAAAACAATACAGTAAGTACTGAGACGGGACAGTCTATATTGGGATATACGCCTGTCCTAAGTATTTAGAATATGTTTATTAATATTACTATTTCATTTCATTCATTTAGGAGTACAAAGACACGAAAAGGTCGGACTGCGTTGCAAGCATCTGGCGGTCCTGTGTTGGTTCATAGTGCAAAAAAATAGCCAACGACTTTAAAACTATTTAAGAACAAAAGAAATGATAAAAAAAAAAGGTTCTTTAGGACAAAGCGAAGACTTTGGGGTGCAGGCACGATACTTTATTGTAAGCACATGGTATTTTAAAAATATTCCGATATTATAATACTTCTAAATTTATCTTGCTTGAACGAATGCAAATATGAAACAATGATATTCATTATTGTTGGAATATATTATTAAGATGACTAAGTGGGTGGATTTGATTTAAATGCCATGATTAGGCACCATATAACTGTAGGTGTATGCGAGTTTGATCCATGGAAATTGGCCGAAAATGCAATACAAAAAAAAAAACATGAAATAGAATTCTATCAAAAAAAATAATAATAATCAGAGCTCCGCCGAGATAAGCGCATAGTACTATAATACTTATGTAATTATATCATTAAAATGCATGACCAGCTGGTTACATTGGTTAAATTGGTTAAATTGAGTGTATACTGTTGGTATATTATTTATAATATTATATGGTATCAATTTGCATGGTTTGATATTCTGTAGAAGGAAAATTAATTACATTGCACGAAGGCATGTTATCATTTAAATATAGTTATATATAAGCTGCACGATAACAAATGCATTGTCCATTGAATTGCACACAAAGGATTTGGCGAGCTCCCGGCGCAAGCGACTACCTGAAAGGGGCGCGCAGGGCGCGGGACGCCCAGACCTTGCGTCTCAATAAAAAGTGATTTCTAACGTTTTGTAAGGCCAGTTGGGCTCTGACATCGCTTCAATACGCTGACTAACTGGCATTCACACGTTTTGGACGCTGCCGTTTTAAGCAAGTGCAAATATTGTGGATGTGATAAGACAGTGTCTTGAGTCGTGTTTTGAAAACAACGCGCTTCTGAATTGATATTTAGAAGTTCCTAATTACTTTATCATACCTTTCTAACAACATCTATATTCCGTTGGATCGCCGTCTTTGGCAAGTTCTTATAGGTAAATTATTGACTGTAAGTCTGGGAGCTGAGACTGGCTTCTGGAGGCGATCCGAATACCTTTATCCCGATCATCTAGGATTCCGTGATCTAGTTGTAGGAAAGTCTAAAAACTAGAGCACTCCCTATTCCACGTAGCTAGTTTCAAGTTTGTTTTCCTTTACACAATTCGCAATATACACACATTTAAAATCACACACATCCATGTTCTTCTTGGTACGAGCTCATGGTCTACAGGTTACACTAGGTTTCTAGCTAGAATGCAGGTATAGACGTTCTATTGCGATAGAACCTAGGAATTCTTACGAGAATTATAGTGGTAATTGATACATTACGTTTGGTGAAAAGTTAATTTGTGCGTTTATTTTGTGTTAATATAATAATTGAAATGGGGGTAATTATACGTTATAATAACGTATTATATTTGTTATAAATAAATAAGCAGATTATTGTGCTTTTACCGTCGGGATTTATTCAAAATAATAGTGACAAGTGTAAATTATAATCATATTTTGATTGAAATTGGTACATTAATTATATACTTAAATCATTGGTTAACTTTATGTTATTATACAAAGAAAATACCTACATTGACTAAACAAAAGGCTTTGTTTACTGGGATCATTAAATTCAGCACACAGTTGCTAATGAGAGACTAATTGACGTCTCCGACATATTTTGGATCTCACTCTTTACATCATACCATAGCCGAAATATACTCGTTGAAACATCTGTAGGTAAAATCATCTAGCTCCTGAATCACTTGGGTTCAGTAATTTCGAGCTCCAGTTTGTAATGTGTAGTGACACTAGTTTTCCTGCTGAAGCTTATCTGAGAAATTAAATATCCCATTAATAACTGACGGCCAACCATTGCTGTAAAAGTTTACGATACTGTTGTTGGAATAATAAGACTCATAATCATTATCATTTTACCTTCATAATTGCTTCAGTTGAATCATTAATGTCACGAGGTCTAAGGGTCTATCATTTTGTACTGGAGCTGAAACGCTAACACGGAAACCTACAGTACACAGTGAAGTCAGTGGAGGTATTACAAGCTAAATTAAATTCATTGTGACGAGTTGAAGGAGAGCTTGATCTGTTGATCAGAGCTATCGATTCTTCGGAATTGATCTAAATCTCGCTTTTCGGAGCTTGAGATAATCTCGCTCTTCGGAGCTTGAGATAATATTGTATGGCAATACACAACAACAAAAAATATATAATTGATCCGGATCACATATTATAAATCATATATGATATCTACGACAATTAAAGGCCTATAAAAATATAAATACAGCTGAAAAAGACGCCCAAAGAGGCCAAACACATAAAATCAAACTATCACAGACCTATATTTTGAATTTAATACTAATTCATTTGATTCCAAATAAATCCACAGTCTTGTCATCATAATATATATTCCATACATCCAGTAAAATTAAATATACCACTAAGGTGGCAAACAAGCACACAGCTCACCTGATCTGTGAAACTATATAATATATTCCATATATACATTTAAAGTTAAAAGTTGGGATAGAGCATCATACTTTATATACCACTGAGGTGGCGAACAATCGATTTAAATAGACGCTCTTAGCATTTGTTATACGAATAGATACATACGGTCAGGAGTCAATATTGAATGTAAATAGATTAGTGTAGTAGGTTTCGACGATAGCAGTCTAGACGATCACAGCTACGTGTAGCGTAGGGCCGTAGGCCTAAGTTCCGTTACAGTACATTCTAAAAACACAAAAACATACACTGCTGTCTCTCAAACTTGGTCAAAGCCTGTATCTTGGGAGACAGTGTCAATCATTAGAATCAAATCTATCTACCAAACATGGTAACTTAAATGAAAGGAAATCTTTAAATACTAAACTTATTAATTCAATTTCATGAAATACAGCACTTTAATTCAAAGGTCCATCTGATATCACATTAACAATCAAATTCCATTTTTAAATGCTCGTCCCTTTTTTCGTGCGGATACCCTCCCGCTCATCAGAGGTATTTATGTCGGACTCGACAAACGACATATTGGTTAGCATATTACAAGGTTACCAGCCCTATTAGACAAGTGGTATAACGTATCGGATTGATATATGTTTACAATTGTCATAAATGTCAAAATACATGTCATTCCCATACTTATTATTTTATTTACTAACGTTGTGCTTCTCGTCTTATGCGGGTACCTTGTATGGGCGGACACGCTGAAGAAGAGGCATACGCACCTGCTACGTCTCCTGCAGCAGAATATGGCCTACAGGGTCATCAGGGGGTACCGCTCGATATCCTTTGAAACGGCGAGTCTCCTTGCCAGAACACCACCGTGGATCCTACATGCGAGAGCCTTTACGGCACTATAACGGTTCCGAAAGGAGGCGCGGGAGCAGGGATACGATCCCGAGCCTGAAGAAATTCGGGTCCAGAAATCCCGGCTCCACAGGAGTATGGTAGCGGAGTGGGAGCGGCGACTTGAGCAACTACGCCTAGGGCACCCCGTTATAGCGGCGATAAGGCCCATCATGGGGGAGTGGCTGGAGAGGCCATATGGCAACTTCTCGTACCGGCTGACATAGATGCACAATCACCGAGCACGGGAGCTTCGGGTGGTATCTGTATCAGAAGAGGATAGAGCCAACGCCACAATGCCATCATTTCGACGCGAGCGAGGACTCGCGGCTGCACACGCTCACCGAGTGTCGGGCGTGGGAGACGCTGAGACGGGAGTTGCTGGCAGCCCTGGAGTGAGAGCTCTCACGTTCGCTACCTTGCGTATGCATGAGCGACCGGCGCTTCCTTCTGAGAGCAAGTAATGCTTGTGTTCTTCGCGGGGTAGGAGCGAGACCGGGAGCGAGGGACGAGTTGGCGACTCGGCGGTCCCCCCACCCAGGGAGGACCAGATCAAGAGAGATGACCATAGGTCCGCCGGGGTGCAAGGGATATACACTAGCAACCTAACCTTCGATCTTGCAGTGCAAGATCGAAGGTTGTGCCGACTGTGGCGGCGTACGTTTTAGTTGATTCGAGTCCGACATAAACTTCCCCTCCGGATCCGGCTGGTGGGAAGCGGGGGAGGGGAGTGGTTCCCTGCGGGGACGGTTGCAGGTCAGTCCGTAGTAGTAGATATTGCTATTGCGCATCTACTAAAGCGGATGAGTGACTATATCTTACATTTGGAGACCCCTCCTAGCCTCCAGAACACATTAACCCGCGATCACGGTTGCCTTTTGTATCTTCCATATGCTGTTTATATATTTTATATACCACTTAGGTGACAGATAAGCGCACGGCCCACCTGATGGAAAGTGGTTACCGTGGCCTATGGGCGTGTGCCTTTGGTCTTCCCACTGACAGCACAAAAACTCTTCAGTGAACTTTGGCTACCCTAATCACCGCCGGGAACAGCACAACATTTACGGATAGGTAAAAAGAGGTAGACCCCTTGTTAAAATGAAGCACCGCATGCAAGATTCGTCATTATTATTTTTGCGCTAGTGCCGGTTGCATCTGAGGACTTCAACTCGGGTCCAGAGTCTGCATATGGTGTGTTTTTTCTGTTATTTTTGGAGCGACTACTGTGATTTCCCAGCCTGTGACTGACTTATTCTGGTCACCCATATAGTTAGATCACCTTAGCGGTCTCTCATATGAATGGTAACCGCGCCTAGGAGGCTTAAGCCACTAATACGAGTATACCGAACAGTGAGTGTATACAAAATAACTTTGATTAATTGATATTTAACTTATTAGGGTCTGTCAGATACGAATATTTTCTCTGACGTAACCTTTACCGGAGCCCCGAGAGGTTGCAACTTTTAAGTGCTTCATGAATAAATATAATTACTGCCTACTGCCGCTCATTTCCTGCCAACTGTCAAACAAATGTAACGTCACGAAAGTTGAACCCGCTCATTTTATAAACGACTTTTTGAAAATTTTCATTTCTTTTATGAACGCGCCTGGGTGAAAACTACGCTTAGCTAAATTTAAATGCTTGTTTAGATGTTAACGATGAAGATACTAAACGTTAAAACACAAACATGAAAATCATGTGCAAATATCACACTATGCCGATGGCATTGGTGAATATAAAACGCGTGACTTCATGTGTAAAGACTCTTAGTAGCAAACTAGTTCACAGTCATATTCATATTTTTCACTGTATTCCTTTGAACCCATACCGCTGTTCCGATAAAATACGAGATCTAAGTCAACACTTTATAATGTGTGCCTATTCTCTCGTAAGCAAAAAGTTGCGCCACTATCAAAACATTGAAGCACCCAAATCCGGATGTCGTTCCTGCGTGATTCTATAACAATAATCGAAAGCAAATAAAACCTTATTATTGGTACAGCGAAAGCAAATATCGCACGTGATTCAGTTCACTCTTTACACGTACATTTAACTACGGATACATTTTTGTGACAATAATATCTGTGTCGAGGAAATTTATTTTTGAAGTGAAAACTTCTCTAGCGGCGTTGGATGGGTAAAAATTGTTAAACTTGCGCGTCAGGATTACTTGACCTTTGAATCGTAACCGACGACTGACGTGATACAACATTATGAGACTGTTTATTTTGCAAGATACGATAAGAAGCTTCGTAGCATAACGGTGAACGCTTCGACTGTAAGAACTTATGGATTCAGATAGTACCGGGTTCGAACCTGGGCGTCTGACACTTTTTGTGATTATTTTTCTTTTTGTAATTTATTACTTTTTGTGATTATTTTTTCTGTTTGTAATTTATTAATTTCTTCTGACAGTAAATTAGCAGAAAATGAGTGATAGGTTCTATGATTGGCGCTATATTATAGGTATGGTATGGTATGTTCTTTTTATCTTTTTCTCTGTATATAACGAAGAAAGAAAGAACGAAAAAGTTTTCACTTCTGCCGGCACTCCCGGAGTGCAACCCGTCTTTTTTTTTCACATGTCTAGTTTCACACCATGTGTACCGTGCAGGACTGTATTGTATATAAGATCGACATGCAGAAGCAAAAGGAATTTCCCCTACAGACAAGCGCCAATCCTGGTTGCATTTAAAGCGTGCATTTCCAAAATTTCTTTATTGCTTTTAGTCCGGAGTTCGCTCTTTTACTCATTTTTCCAAACAAATTGGTTTTTACGACATTGATTACCACTTGACCACTTAAATTCGAAAGGTTCGCAGATTATTATTCTTATCAATAAAGAAATAAAACAGTTCAGTAAGGTCTACCAGTACGACCTAAACTCAGCATCTTTTCAGCTTCTTGAACACACGTTAATGTTCCGTATGCATTACAATCCAAAATGTCGTTTAACACACCACCATTTAACGAGAGCAAGAACGCGTTTGCAATTAACTCATCAACAGAATACAGTGAAAATCTTAAATCAAAGTTAACACAACTATAAATCGTGCACACCGCGTCGTATTTAACACCTAAATTACGGCAGACTGCTGACTATAACTTTGAACACAGCCTAAACAGGAAAACCGTACCGAGCCGATAGTGCAGATAATATTGACAAGAGAATAAGTCGAACGAGAATCTTATCTTTACGGTTCTGCTATTACGCATTTTAACCCCGGATCGAGCGATTATTCCCTGTGGGAAAGTACCTATGGGAAATACGGGTTAAGGCGTGTTGGGAAAAACGATTAAGACGGCTATTTCTTTTGCTAATACTTTGCTCTTATAAATAACTAGCTGTTGCCCGCAGCTCCGCCCGCGTAGAAGTCGCTTATCCCGTAGTGTCGTAAATTTTAGCGCAGAGTCAAGCATTCAGAGCTAAATAGATACTCTTCACACCTCTCTATTTGACTCTTTACTCGACTTTCCACTTGCCTCTCTACTCGATCCTCTGATTTTCACTCTGCTCACCTCTCCACCTGCCTCCCATTCACTTCTCTAATAGCCTCTCTACTCGACTCCCTACTTCAAATTCAAATTCTTTATTTCACAACATTGAGCAATGTGATTACATCTTTTGCTGTCTAATTCCGCTTAAAACTAAGTTTACCACGTAGTAGCGCAGCAACAAACTCAATTGCAGCATTATGAAATGTATATATACAAAAAGTGATTTCTTAAGAACAAATATGAATGAATAAATAATTTGAGTACTTATTCACTAGCTTAAGATTTTTTAAATTATATTACTACTAACTGAGTAATATGTCAAAGGTCACAGATTCGATAAACAATCATTGTGAACATTCGTACTAATATTATAAATGTGAAAGTTTGCGAAGATGTTTGAAAGTTCGTTATTCATTCACGTCATAACGGTTGAATGGATCTTGCTGTCATTTGATTATGTTCAAGAATGTTGAGTATTTCCGTTCTCTACCTACGAAAGTGTACCCACGAGTTAGAAGAATAATAAGAAAGAAGAAAAAAATCGTACTTATAATTTGTTTATAAGAATTTCAATTATATACATAGTCCTCGTTACTTTTAAGTAGCCTTGGATGTTGCCACTTAAAAATAAAGTTCTACTAATTAAGTTAGATCTCTCATACATCTCAGAAATTATTCAAGAGTAAAAAATTCGTGACTAAATAATATTCATATCAACAGAGGTGACTAATATATCTTTAACTTTTTCTTTGAAAGCGTCGTGTAGGAAATTTGTAAATCCAATAATATCACACGAGCATATAAAGTTCGTTCGCTCACTTTTATTTACTTCTTTGTGATATACGATGTTGCCAATCCTGTGTATGCCTAGTTTAGGGGTAAAGTTTTTTACGCTGGCAGTTGACGGAATGTCGCATAGATATTTTATTGACTAAGCTATGCTGAAAGTTAGTATTAGTTTTGTACTGCTCATTATTTTGCTACTGATAGGCGACTGATATATTTTTTTGGAATAGATATAGTGTAAAAGACAGTGTATATGTGGAGCTTTTAACACTTTCGGGGCATTGAGCCTTTTTTTTATTATTGATTTGGCGAGGAAATGGGGAATTGAAATGGGGGATATTTTAAATATTGGAAAATAGTAAACGCACATAATTATTGTGTTTATAATGTAATGCAGGTTGTGGTGCATATTTAATATCTGAATCTATTTATACCTGTGTCTCAGTTTGAAGGGTTAATACTAATGTTAGCAAAGTTTCTGGGCTAATGAGATGCGATTTTGTATACCACTCCATCAAAGATGATTAAGAAACAACAGACAAACAATCTCATTCGAAAATTGGTCCGGCGGGAAAAGCTCAAAATCTGTATTATCTGAAGATGGCGCCACTGGTAGGTACGTGGGCAAAATAGTCCGAAACATTTTATTGGAAATCGATAAAATTGTGCGATTTCTTAACCAATCAAATTTAAAAATACGTTTTTTAAGCTATTGCATAGATTTTATCGCTGGCTGAGCGCGGCGACCGAATCAAGAAATTCCGTAACGAAAAAACCTGTCACTTCGTCTAACGTCGTTTTAGTTCGGCAGACTTCCAACCACAGGCACACAAACACCGTGAATATTTAGAGTTTTCAAACGTCTAATCACAATGTCATACACGTAAACGGCCAGAATCGAAAGAGTTTTCTTTTCAAAATACTTCGCGATTGCAACTGAGAGTTGATGTATGCTTAGATCTTTAAAACTACTATCACTTTAATAGATAGAGTGAGGAACGTTTCATTTCATGTTTATAATAAGTATGCAATAGCTTTATACCGCGGCAGTACCTGAGTGCCACAAGTATTTTTTTGAAGTGAAAACTTCTTTAGCGGCGTTGGATGAGTAAAAACGTTTGAACCGTAACCGACGACTGACGTCATACAACATTAGCAAGGGATTGTTTATTTTGTCAGGTACGTTATGAAGCTTCGTAGTTTAGCCGTAAGCGCTTCGACTGTAAGTCCTTATGGTTTCAGATGGTTTCTGACACTTTATGTGATAATTTTTTCTTTTTGTAATTTATTACTTTTTGTGATTATTTTTTCTTTTTGTAATTTATTACTTTTTGTGATTATTTTTTCTTTTTGTAATTGATTAATTTCTTCTGACAGAAAATTTGTGATAGGTTCTATGATTGGCGCTATATTATAGGTATGGTATGGTATAGTATGTTCTTTATATCTTTTTCTCTGTATATAACGAAGAAAGAAAGAAAGAATACGTTTTCACGTCTGCCGGCACTCCCGGAGTGCAACCCATCTTTTTTTTAGTTAAAGATCGTAGGTAGTTCCCAAAAAAAAAAAATTATTTAAGTCGATAGACAATAGTTTGTTACATAAAATCCGTAGTTTGATTCACTTAGCGACATCTTACGAACTAAAAGGTACCTACCTACTACCTATTGCCGTATATTTTTTTGTGGGTATGAGATTGCCTGTCTTTTATTTTTTCATCGTCTTTGGGGTATACGTCTACGCAAATTTCTACGCACATTACGGGAGTGGTTAATTAAGCAAAGCTTTTACGATACTTCAGATTTCCTGAAGGGCAGTTCTTGCCGTTTTGGTGCGCATTGATTGAAAAGCATTGTTTCACATGTAGTTGATAATTTATTTGCCTTTGAAATATTTAGTTCATTAAGATTGTACAATTGCTTGCTATGATAATCTAATCCTGTTGACTGTTCCTTACATTTATGACATATTCTGTAATTTTTAACATTTTGATTTTGACTCGTTTTTACTTTTGACATGTTTGCCTTAATTTTTCATATTGTTTTTAACTTCTTGGGCATAATAATTGTCAAAACGCTTATATAGTTTTGATTGATAGACATTGTTGCCTGCGGAAATTTCTGTGAGACATGCTGTACGCCATTATATGTTAACATCTTTATACCTGACCATGTTTCGTGCAATAAATGAATTTACTTACTTACTTACTATGTAAGGGGAACGCTATCGAAACCAAAACCCTGAAATCGAGAAAAAAAATTAACTGTTCCATACAAAAAGTTCGTCGACTCCCGATAAAATGTATGGGACAGCTGATTTTTTTTTCTTGATTTCAGGGTTGGTCCCATAGTTAAAGTTGTTCATAATGATGAGTATAATGACCCCCTTTGGCTTCGGGAGCGTTCCCCTTACACCCGTATAGCCAGGCGTTATCTCTTGTTCGACTTATTATTATTCTATCACAGTTAAGTATGCTTAACAAGTATATGAGTAACACAATCGATAGTTATAAAAATAATGTTGCTGGCGTAGTACAAATTCCCTACATGGGAACCACTAAAATAGCGTGGTTAGGTTTAGGTAACTTTTTTTTTCAAAAATTCAAAATCAGAACCCCTGTATTACTGGAAAATGACACCCATGTCGCCATGACATTAAAGACATGTTGGCCGCCATCTTGAATTTCTTGACATTTTGGATTTTTCCCATACTGAGTTCACCCATATCTACACTTTTCCCGTATATCATCTATGCCCCCCCGTTACAATTCTGTCCGTGATTGAGTCAGTGGCAAATGCATCCGCTTGAATTTCGAACCAAGTGTGAAACTATAAATATATACTATAAACTATAATATTTTTTTTGTTATTACAATTTTCGTAAAACAAACTATCTTTTGAAAGTCGGCTCTACCCAAAAATAAAAAGTTGGACTATTTCCTGGTGCTGCCAGTTAGAAGAGATAATAGTCAAATGTCATTAAAGAGGATCGAAATTTATCTTACCATATGAAATTTTATTTAAAAATATCGTTAATTCCATGTGTCAGGATTTTCGGGAAAACTCGTAAATTTCCCTAAAAATGGGTAAATGTTTCAATCTGGTGACACATCTTAAAGACCCACACGACTGACCCATACAACTCAAAATACTCCGGTGTTGCCAACTGCCTCAAAATAGATTTAATTTTCATTGAAATTTCATCGTTTTACATAATGACTTCCCGAGTGTCCGCCATCTTGTTTTTATTTATGACATATTTTTTTCTAAATACTCAAGGATACTGGCAATACTACAAAATAAAAAATTAATCGAAATTTCAACATTCATAAAACAAACTTTTTTTTTTGTAAGAGGGTCTGAAAATTGCTAAATTTCAAATAAAAAAATCGAACCGCCATCTTGGATTTTTCAACGATATTTTTCAAAAATTCAAAATCAGACGCCTTGATTTACTCCCGGAGTGCACCCCGTCTTTTTTTACGCACGTTATGGGATGCATGTGTCGCAGCAAACTAGCTAAATCTCAATGAAAAATGCAATTAACTGCCTAGGCTGTTAACTAAACGGCACCTTTCAATTAACGGCCGAAATGATATTCTGCCGTAATGTTTATTACAACATTTAATAAAATGGCTGGTTAATGCTAAGGTCATTTGTAAGATAGGGCACCACCCCGAAATAAGACAGAAAAAAGTACATGCATACATGCATAGCCGGTGAATCCCTGAGGGGGTAGGCAGAGGTGTATTCATTACTATGCTCCCGCATTAGCCTTCGTTAATTTTTTTTATAACCATGCAGTAAAAGGTCATTTTCACAGCTGTTTGATTACATGGCAAGCCCTTTAATCAAATGGCTGAAGTGCTGATCATCATTCTGGCCGTTAATTGAAGGGCGCCGTTTAGTTAACCGCCTAGGCAGTCAATTCGACGGCTGATTAAGCTAGTTGGCTGCGACATATGTATTCGTCAATTTATATAGCTACTACCTATTATTTAGTCTAAAGCGTTGGTTTAAAGTCTAAGCGGTATTGTCATTCTGATGAAAAGAAGGAAATAAATATAGTAGGGGAGGCGACGAAGCCAAATGTGTAGTACCTCGAGCGTCGTAGAAACCTATTAGAATTGGTAGATTAGATGATAGAAAGAATAATGGTACACAATGTTTTCACTGTTAGTGGTGGGGGAAGCGGCAAAATAACATCTTAATCAGTAAATTCATATGTCTTAATTAACGTTTTGAATATATTATTTGATGTATTTTTTTGTTTATAATTCCAGTATGATATATTCTAAAATGAAGATAAAAAATCGGCCGCGTTTGAGGGAATCTAGACATATTTTAACAACTTTGCAACGTTCCCACGCTCTTAGGTTACGCTTAGATCGTGTAACTAGCCTCCCTTATCTTACTCTGACGCGCTCGAGTAACTGCCGAATTACCTTCTACGCCGCCCCTACTAGCAGGCCGATGTACAAAAAAGAGGACATCAATATTACTAAAAGAAACCGATCTAGGTAGCGTTCTCGATTTAACACAAAAGAATAATACTTATGTGTGAGTATGAATAAGGGTACAACTTCCCCGGTCAAGCTCGCTACAAAAAAGTTACATTTTTATTAAAAAATAAAAACTCAATTGGTTACAAAGTATCCGTCCTAATGCCAATTATATTTAATTGGTGTTGTCACTGAAAAGTACCACACTCATAAAAATGTTCACGAAATTTGTTCTCGGGCAATAATAATTTTATTCTATTTTATTCTGAACAATATTTTTGGAGAACGAGTAGGTAAATTATATATGTACGAATTGTATATAATGATGCAGGTAAGAGAAACGTTTCTGTATACAATATACGAGTTAATTGAAGTGTCTGTTTGTAACATTTCAATAATATATTCAATATTCACGCCTTTAAACCCTAGAATGGGTAGACAGAGCCAACATTTCACCAACTATGATTTTATGTCCCACGTAATAGGAGACGAGCCTATTGCCGTCAACTGGGCACTTTGTTATGGGCTGTATGTTAACTGACAGATGGAGAATAGCCCTGTCTCTCACTATCCACGAATACACCAAATATGATACTCGGGAAGTACCAGAAATGGAAGTTATGTTCAAATAGAGTAGTGTATGCGGCTTCACCAAGATCATCTAACCCAAGCCCTCACCTGCAAGCCTGTAAACCGCAGATTGATGAACGAGGCTCTGACATAGGATTTCTATTCGGAGTTGGGAGGTCATATGACAGCCACTCCCATAAAAACCGGTCAACGAACCTCAGACTCCAACCGGGAACCTCGGTAAGACGATGATGATGACTGAGTGGAAATCGAAGCCGTGTACTCAGACGTAAAAGTGTTAAATTTTCGAAACTATATGTATAATCCTATGTAATACAAATTATCATTAATGAAGATACAGATATAATTATTAACGACGCCATTTTCTTCCGTTACGGAAGCGATAAATAAAAATTGTCGTTCCATTTTACGGTAATTTTTATGGTAGCTTAAAATGTGAGCACGGAATTAGTGAATTAACATTGTTAGATTAAAGATAACATTGATATTGTGACGCAGGAGATTATGCCCTTTATTGGGAGGAGATAGGGCTTATTAGGTTAATGTAATAACATTGGATATAGATGGGATGACTTTAGTACGACTTTTGGTGCCCAAACTACACTTACTTGGTACGGTGCAAAAAACTGATTTACGGAGAAGGGTCTGGGTATATTTTCTTTCATCTGCATTTACGTAGAACCTTGAAGTTTCGACCTACTACAAAATATTCATACGACCTCCGTATAGTTTACTTACATAGCAATACATAAAAAATAATCGTCAAAATTATCTTTTTATTATCGCAAAATGAGCTAAAACGGTCTTATTTATCCAACTGTTATACTGATTCAAATTCTATATGACCAATAAAGTACATCAACATGCATATGCGCTGTACATGTTAGGCAAAACTGTAAACAAAGACGCAGTGCTAACGGCATATTTTGGATTAGTCGCTTCCACCTTGAGGTATGGAATCATTTTTTGGGGTAATGCAACCGGCAATGATCTAGTATTCAAAGCACAAAAACGATGCATTAGAGCCATATGCAAAATAAAAACCACTGAAACATGTAAACCATACTTCATTAGTCTGAGGATTTTGACGATGCCATGTTTGTATATCATTGAAACAGTTATGTTTGTCAAACTGAATTGGGAGAAATTCTCAGTTATAACCAGCAGTCGTAGATCCGACAAGCTATGCCTCGTGCCAGCCAAAACGGCCCTACTACATAAAAGTATATTCGTAATGGCACCCAAGATCTACAACAAACTACCTTAAGCCATAAAATCCTGCGAAAACTTGCAAATGTTTAAGAAAGAAGTACAAACATTCTTGCTCGATAAAGCATACTACTCGATTGATGATTACCTTAGTGACAAGGACATTTAACTTAATTTATTATATTTTTTTAGAACGTTTTATTTTCTGACTTAATTTTCTTTTTATTTTATTCTTTTATTGACATAAGTTATTTAATTGTTTGACATCTTTGATACTACTATTTCGTTGACATTCCATAAATTGACATAGTATTAAATTAAAATATTTGTACATCACACAATGTGATAGAATATAGAGGACATTCTAACATTTTTATAAGATCTGTAACTAACCTATGTTCCACAAATAAATGATTATGATTATGATTATGATTATGATTATATATTTATCAAACTAAAGATGTATACTAAATATCAGAAAAATCAGTAAACATGGAGGGGGAAAACCAAGGCATTAAGCTAATTTTGAGTATTTTGTTCATCTAGATCGATTTCTTGCTGACTGTACCTACTGAGGAAGACTGTATCCTTTGTGACACAATTCATTGCATTAAATACAAATAAAGGAAAACAGCTACTCCCCCAACATTGCCAAACTGCAGCCTAAGTACTACTGTCTATGTCACCGGAGCCACAAGATGAATGTTATCTGTGCCCTATCGCCCATTCGCCCCCACATTCTGCAAGGGTCAAATGAGGGTATTCTTAATGGATTTTTGCGTTACCGAAACTTTAGGCTGTCGTTTTTGGAACAGAAGACTTTTATGTGACAACCTCTGCATCTTACTTTTCGCTTTTATTTCTCGTATGCAATAAAAGAGAACTTACTACGAAATTTACAAATTTATTTTACGTAATCAGCCTTTCCCGTCTTCATGTTATTCATAATATGTAATACATTATTATGCGCTATTTAGGCCAAACTATGCATAGCATAGATTGTAATAATTTGATTATGAAGCATTTTTGTTGTAAATACGTACAAAAGATACATAGAAACACCTATAGATATCAATAAATTCAACCTACGATGACTAGCGTAGCAATCCGTAGCTCTGCCTCCACACTTTCGGGACACTATCGCAATAGATAGTCAACATAACCCGATTGCCAATACCGCTTAAATTCAACACATACACTTTGGAGCCTGGAGTCCACTCTCACATTTCCTTTTTTCTTATGATTTTTTTATGGTCTTTTACTCACCCACTGACTCCAAAATGAGAATCGGCTCCAGAAAGTTCTCTGTTAATCAGAGTAAGCAGTACCGTCGTCACAGGCGAGGTTTAAATTGGGCGTTAAAGACGAGATGGGGC
Source organism: Eilema caniola (assembly GCA_949126895.1). NCBI lineage: Eukaryota > Metazoa > Arthropoda > Insecta > Lepidoptera > Erebidae > Eilema > Eilema caniola. The sequence continues at coordinate 2,822,945 of OX421460.1, read as the reverse complement.
CCTATAGGCCCATCGTTCGTATAGTAACTAGTAAAATAAACTAGCGTGTTCTATTTAATCCCGTTAGATAATTTCTCAAATCGTATTAACCCCTCCTAACGCTAAATATGTTTAAATTAGAGGGTTAACTCGATTCTTTAATGAGTTTGGGTGTATTCGACCCTAAGGTCAAGAGTTCACACCCTAATCTGTTAAACTATTTGGTGTTGAATTGTTTATGTTTGTTTTTGTAGCTAATCTATTTATGTGATTGCGTGTTGAAGATATTTAAGGATTAGAAATAAACATGGCGTATGAAGTGGTCTCTCCGTCGTGAACGTTATAATAGCAGGTACTTCAAAAAAAGATCATGATGATAGGGTGTCTGAATCTCTACTAAGATTGTCAGGGCCTAAGCTGACCTTATCAGCAAGGCTAACGTGTCGATTGCGAAACGGTGTTCTGGCGTAGGTCATCCTCTTGGGTTCGGGACTCAGGTGACAGTTGCTCCCGTAAATGTAGATAAACGAAATCTATTTTCAACAGATTTTTATCAAACTTGCATTAAATTAAAAAGCTGTCCAGCATTTTTTTTTAATAAACCGCATTTAAATCCGTTCAGTCCAATATTACGGACAAACAGAAAAGAATTCCAAAAAAAAAACTGTGATCAGAATCGTTAAATAACATAATCCTAGTATATTTCAATAACCCATATGCACAGATACAACCACTTTATAATTGTATAACATTATAGATACAATAGATATGGAAAATATTATGAACACATAAGTGATGGATAGGTATCAAGAGGTAATTATAGACATAGCCCTTGATAGCCAATGTCGCACTAATCTATGAAGTCATGTTGATCTAATTTTGATCAAGATCGACGCCACTTCAAAGGTTATCCAGCCATTAAATCATCGCTTAGGCTCATCAAACCAACATCAGTGATTGTCGTTAATTGAATATAGTGGTCCTTTGTCTAGGTTTGACAAACAGCCGTGGTCTTAAGTACGATCTACTAAGTTGATAATGCAATTGAAATTATTAACTGTGGTTATACAATTATTGGGGACATCGTTTGGATTTTTTTTTTTTCATAATGGTTAATGTGAACGGTCATTTAATTTTATACATAAAAGTTATAGAAAGATTAGCAACACTGTGTCAATTTCTATTCTAATGTTGTTATTATAAATGTGAAATTTTGCAATAAGTGTAGATAGATACTGTTTATTCAATGATGTTATAATGACGGGTTCGGAATTCGGGTACAGAAATAAAGTATAGTACAAGCTTGCGGCCCACCTGATGGTAAGTGGTTACCGTGGACTACGGGCGTGTGCAACACCAGGGGAGTTACACCCGTGCTGCCGACCCTGTAAACACAGAGAGTTCCTGTGCCATCAGTGTAGAAGACAAATTAGGAATAGCCTTTGGCCTTCCTATTGACAGCACAAAAACTCTCCAGTGAGCTAAATATTCCAATAATAAATATTTCTGAACATTTCACACAACGCTATCTAGACCCACGGTAAGCATAGCTTAACTAGCTTGTGTTATGGCACCTAGAATGCGGATAAACATACTTAGATACGTTTTCTTTATACATAGAAACACCCAGACCAATGCAAGTATACATACATGCATACAAATATTTGCACTGAGCGGGAATCGAAACCGCGCCTCCTGCGTAGCAGTTGCGTTCACTGCCGCCACACCACGGAGGCTGTCAAAAAAGACTCTGGCTACTCACCGCTGGGAACACAACACGAGGTTATTATGGCCGCGGTATTCTGTAGAGCGGAGGTACTTCCCCAGTTGGACTGCTCAATTGGACGGGTATATCGTCGCGTTTTATCCCGGGAAAATATTCTCACGGGTTGTGCGAACGAAATCAAACGGGAACGCAGCTGTCAGTGTCAGAACGATTTTGACTACTAAGCCCCAAAATGATCTGCCCCAATCAAACTGTTTTATTGATTGAAATTGTATTATTATAACAATAACCAATGCATTAAGATTATTTTGAGTACTTTGTGCCTCATGATCGATGTGATACTGACTGTTCATACAAAACAAACTATTTTGTGATGTGGTTCCACATTTATACTGTGTGCAGTAACTTTCTACTGCAAAAAGTTGTTAAATATTATTAAATGTTGTCGTTCTATTTAAAGTTGCACAACTTCTGTAAGCTCGTTGTGAATGTTCTAGTCAGCAAAAAACACAGATTTCATCGCGCGCTTTGAGCAATTTCACAGACTTTTAGTGCGAATTTTTAATATGGACATGCCACGTAGGTTCCTTTTAGGAATTACAAAATTAAAAATACTATTAAAATTGTATTTAAACTCTGATGGTGACTCAAATTATTATTTAAGCTATCGGGATATTTATTATTTTGTATTGTTTAACGTGCGTTATTGTTAAATTAATTGATTTGCATCCTAAAATATTTATTTCAGAATTTTTATCTGTTTGTTCACGATTCACGATGGACGCGTAAAGTACTAAACCAGTTTTGCAGCTAGGGTGTGAGAGTAATGTCTCTCAGGCCAATTTTCAGCTTCGGAAAACTGAAACGGTGTGCTGTTTTGTCGGTTTGAGTCTGACATAACCACCCTCGCCAGCCGCCGGGGAGATACCCGTGGAAATTTTTATAAGAAAAAAGGTATATCCATAATAAAATAATTTTGACTACTCAACTTCGCATAAAAATTTCCATGTAATTTCTAGTATATAACAAACGCCCTTGTCACTCCAGTTTTCACTTTACGTTGTGAATTGAAATATTTTTTGGCGCGGCGCTAAAAACCGTCCGATGACTGCTAAAAGTTTTAATTGCTGCTCAAATTAATGTCCAGCCAAGTTAGTGGAGAACATACGGTATAGAATTGTTACCGTCAACTTGATTTGCGACCTAATGTAAATATTAGCGAATGTTTGTATTTTCATTTGTATTTTAGACATACAATATATTCACACCTGTTATTTAGAGGTAAAGGTATACTCAAGTTTAACTTTTGATTTTTGTTTCTACATAATAGCGATGGGGACGAGCCTACTGCTGTCATCAAATGAGCATTTTGTCATGAACTGCATATTTACTGTAGCATAGAGAACAACCCTGTCCTTTAGTCACCTTCAACTATACTCACGGGAAGAAATATGGTAGCAGTCCACTACTCAACCCGTCTACTCCACCGAAAATCAACACGGCCAGTCGCCGTATTTTATGCGCTACGGTATATCGATTCCGATAATATTTCATCAAATGACTGTTTGAACAAAAGGTTTGCACAAAGGCCAGCAATCATAAGACTTTTTCGGATTTTTTGTATGTGAAGCTTTGACGGGATAGATTTATATAGGTAGGATAGTACACCGCGCCCCAACACGAATAGAATAGCATACTGCATAAAAAGGAACCACAAGAAATGGGGATCCGTCAATAAATGTAAAGGGATATGGAAGTTTGTATTCGTGGTTCTCTGATGAAATGTACCATAGATCAAACAGCCCATAAGTGAAAATTATTTTCCACCCGTCATTCAAAGTTTATCAAACATAATGACCTAAAAAGAAGCTTCGACCATACGCTTTGCAATCTCCCGGAAGAGATTGTGGGCGCTCATACCACATAACACCAACGTTTCGACTCCAAATGAAACATATTCAAAATCTTCGATGGGAGTATTTATGCCGCTTAAGAGCTGCAAAAGCAGCGGCAGCACCAGCATAACCAGCAGTACCGGGTATATGGGTAGAGGCAATGATGTTGACACATGTTGAGTCCTACCCATTTTCCATCACATTAATGACATACCATGCGGTCTCTTGCCATCGTCACGTGACAAGAGCACTGTGGATTATGTCGTTGAGGCTGGCGTGCCGTGGAATTCGCCCAGCGCTCCTGCAGCACGACAGTCCATGGTGTTCGAGTTGGTCAACTGCTTCTCCACAACTGCATTGATGCGAAGAAGCACACGGTGCACCTTAACGGACGATAGACAACAGGATCAACCGCCAGTAAGCGCTCAGCAGCATTAGAGCATGAGCGACAGCCTCCGTGGCGTGGCGGTAGTGAACGCGGCCGATACGCAGGAGGCGCGGGTTCGATCCCCGCTCAGTGCAAATATTTGTATGCATGAATATGTGTATTTGCATTGGTCTGGGTGTTTCTATGTATAATATGTATGTATTTATAAAATAAAAACCTATCTAAGTATGTTTATCCGCATTCTAGATTCCATAACACAAGCTAGTTAAGCTATGCTTACCGTGGGTCTAGATAGCGTTGTGTGAAATGTTGTTGAATATTTATTTATTTATTTATTTATTTATTTATTATGTATTTAGTAAATTTTGTCTTACTAAGCTGCAGATCGGCCTGTGCCGCTGACTCTGTGAGAAAAAGATCCAATTCAGTTTATTTTTTTAAATTTACGTCTTCATTGACTGCACTCCGCCTTTTTTGGCAGAGGGGATTTCCGAATAATTATGTCCGGGTCGGCAGCACGAGTGTTATATATACCCTTGGTGTTGCGTACGTCAAACGTGGTGGTGCAAAAATGTTTTTGAAATTTCTCTGGAAATGTCTTTCGATAATAAGTACAAAGACCGATATGACAATTTTTAAATTCAAGCGGTGATATGTGATCATTTTTGTAAAGTTGTATATTAAGTTGTATACTTATCTCCTTAACCGTCTATACAATCACTAAGGTGTCGACGCTTCGGTCTTCACCCCATATATTTCCACGGACTAAATTCCGTACCATCCCAACCGAGTTGACATTTTATTTATAGCAACGCTCGCTTAAGCCAGCTTTTTTAGATTACCGCAATAATTTTTGGACAACGGTTGACACACGATGTATAGTATGGTCCATGGTTAAATGTGCAAGATCTCTTGTTTAGTATTACAAAGTAGCGTCATTAACTATGATGGCTTGTTGGTAAGTTGGTTGATGGTTGTGTTGTAGCGATTAATGGTGTTTATATTATTATTAGTACATATCTATTATAATTAATTATTAAAAATATAAATGGGGAAATAAAAATTATATATATAAAAATACTTACTTAAAATACGTTCATCTCAACTTTTTAAATGTTCGTCTCTTTTAGGTCAAGTGGATAGACTGTTGCAAGACACTCTATGCAAAATTCTAAACATTAATTTGAGCGACCGAGTGTGGCTTCAGGCGTCCCTCCCAATTCGCCTCGGCGGCCTCGGCGTTCGCAAAATTGCAGATGTAAGTATGCCGGCATTTCTATCTTCGGTCTATGGCACTGAAGAATTAGTCAGGAAAATTCTGTCTTCTTCACTGATTAATTCAGATGTGCCAGGTAAGGCCGAAGCTTTAAATGCTTGGAAAATGACCTGCCCAAATTCCGTCATGCCCGCCAACCCATCTTCTCAAAGGCAATGGGATGAGCCGCTCAGTATTGGTGTTAAAAAACATTTAATCAGTACAGCTACCACTGATGCTGAGCGTGCTCGCCTTTTGGCTGTGGGGGAATGGGAATCTGGTGTTTGGCTCCAGGCACTTCCTTCGCCCAACATTGGTACAATGTTGGACGACACGACCTTCCGCATCGCGACTTGCCTACGTTTGGGGGCACCGTGTGTCTCTCCGCATCGATGTCTATGTGGAGAAGCAGTCGATTGCCTTGGACATCACGGATTATCTTGTAGCAGGAGCGCAGGCCGCATGTCCCGACATGCCAACATTAACGATGTTATTCGTCGGGCTCTTGTCACCGCCGGGGTGCCAGCTATTCTTGAACCTGTTGGCTTGGCGCGCGTCGATGGCAGGAGACCGGACGGTATGTCGTTGTTACCTTGGAAGATGGGTAGGCCTTTGGTGTGGGACGCAACTTGCGTCGACACCCTGGCGCCTTCCCATCTTCCAAGTACAATGGACTGCGCATGTGCTGCTGCTGCATCAGCGGAGACTCTCAAACGGCGCAAATATACCAATTTAACTGGTAATTATATTTTTGAGCCGTTTGGAGTCAAAACGTTGGGTCCGTGGGGTCCAAGCGCGCGCGCGCTATTCAAAGAAATAGCGAAGCGCCTAATCGACTCTTCCCGTGACCATAGGGCTGGCCTTTACCTCGCTCAAAGAATTAGTATCGCTATTCAGCGTGGTAATGCCGCCAGCCTTTTAGGCACGGTACCAGTAGAGGTCGATGGGGAGGAATTTTTCGATGCCTAAAGTTGCAGTCTCTCCCCCTCTTTTATGTTATTTTTGTATGTATTATATAGCATAATTTTTATTATTTAGTATTATTCTGTATTATAATTGTAAACTCTTAATTTACCTAAAATAACAAAATACTTTTATACTTATTTATCATATATAAAGTATTTACCTTAGTTCCACCCGCATAGGTCTGATACCTTGGGATCGAGACTCACACCCCACACCGGTGTTGAGTCGGGGACCACGTGGTCCCCCCCTCCCGAGGAGGGCCAGACCGAGAGGATTGGCCCTGGGTCAGCCGGGGTGCGAGGGCTAGGTCACATGACAACCTCACATTAGGAAAAAAAAAAATCGAGTCTCAGAAAATGTTGCAACATAATCTTTTTTTTTTGAAGTTGATCGTACTACTGAGGAATGAGTAGAGTGAGGAAGATCATCGCTTTTTAGGCGCCCGTGAAGTACTTAGGGATAATAATATAATATCATTCTGAAAGTGTAAGAATTGTTAAAATAGTTTTAGTAGTATTTTTTGTTATTTCGTTTTTTTATGTCACTTAGGTGGCAGACAAGCACACGGCCCACCTGATGGGAAGTGGTTACCGTGGCCTATGGACGTTTGCAACACCAGGGGCGTCACAATTGTGCTACCGACCTTGTAGATACCTTCTAATACCCTTCTTGAAGAACCCCATATTGTAGTCGCTTGGGAAAACCACGGCAGGAAGTTCATTCTACAACCTGAGCGTGCGTGGGATGAAGTTCCTTTCAAAACGCACGGTGCGCACCATTTCCGGTCGCAGTGTGTGAGGATGAATTCCCTGCCTATGGCGAGTCGTGCGATCATAGAATGCAGCGGTGCGCATCATGTCAAACAATTCATCTGAGCACAAACCATTGTATAGGCGATAGAACACACACAGCGAGGCAAAGTCCCTTCTGAGGCTGAGAGGTTCCACATCGCCTGTGAGTATGGGATTGTCGACGAGCCTCAACGCCCGTCTTTGCAATGAGTCGAAGGGGCCAAGCTGGTATGCAGGCGCTCCGGCAAAAAGGTGACAGCAGTACTCCATGTGGGGCCGAATTTGTGCCTTATAAAGCAGAAGTCGTTGCCCCGCAGTGAAGTACTGCTTCGCCCTGTTGAGCACTCCAAGTTTCTTTGAGGCCAGCTTGACCTTGTCCTCCAAATGGTTGCGGAACTGAACGTCGTTTGAGATGTCGACACCTAGGATCCCAATACTCGAAGAGATGGAAAGTGGTGTGCCCAGGAATTGCGGCGCTACAATAAATGGGGTTTTCTTAACGGTGAATACTCATACTTGTGTATTAGTGGGGTTAAATTGGACTAGGTTAAGTCGACCCCAATAGAATACTCCCGAGAAAGTAGTCTCGATTTCAGACACAAGTTGTTCGCGTCTCTTCTCCACCTCGAATTGAGGGATATTTGCACGACCCGTGTAACACGTATCCCCGGTACTGTCGTCCGCATAGCAATGAATAGATCCATCAGACAGCATGTCATTGATATGCAACAGAAACAGCGTCGGGGACAACAGGGAGCCTTGTGGAACACCAGCGTTTATGTCCATGCGGTCCGAGCAGCTGCCATCGACGACGGCTTGGATACTTCTGTTGGACAAAAGCTGACAATCCATTCGCAAAGTCCCTCGGGGAGTCCGTAGCGTGGCAACTTCGAAAGAAGACCTCTGTGCCAGACCCGGTCAAAGGCCTTTGCTATATCGAGGCTGACCGCTAGTGCCTCGCCCCGACTCTCGATAGCTTGCGGTTTGTGAGATACACAAGAAGGTCACCAGTGAAGCGACGGTGGCGAAAGCCATATTCTCGGTCGCTCAGTAGGTCGTTTCCCTCAAGGTATCCCAGGAGCTGTGCGTATTCACACGCTCCATTACCTTCGAGAGAAGGGAGGTTATAGCAATAGGCCTGTAATTGGACAGGTCTGTTCTGTCGCCTTTCTTAGGCACAGGATGCACGAATGCAGTCTTACGACTTGTCTCGCGGAGTAAGAGAGCGCAAAAAGCCGTGTAAGTACTGGGCACAATTCGGGGGCACAGTGCCTGAGCACCATCGCCGGTATACCATCCGGCCCACTCGACTTCCGAACATCCAGGGACTTGAGTTCCCGCCGAACCACCCGTTGTGTGATTTTAATTTCAGACATGAAAGTACCACAGTTGGGGACAATAGGTGGCTCGGCATTCCCGTCGTTCATCGTCGAGTTTGACGCAAAGAGATTACCTAAAAGATCGGCTTTCTCCTTAGCGCCATGAGCTAGACTACCGTCGGGTCTTGCAGCGGCGGAAGGCAGGAATGGCAGAAGTTTCCCTCGGCAGCTTTGGCGAGCGACTAAAATGCTCGACTACCGGATGGGTAACGAGTAAGTCGCTCGCCAATTCCACCGATGAACTCAAACTTCGCCCTGGCAGTAGCTTTTTACTGGACCTCGAGGCGGCATTCAATTTCCGCTTCCTTATAAGGAAATGAATATTCTTTTGCTATTTTTATTAGTATTGATTTCCACTGTGTTTGACGTTTCGGTTGCTTTTCAGCAGCCATGATTACAAGGAGAATGAAGATGGTAACTATCTCATGTTAACTTATTATTGGTTATCATTTAAAATAATAATTTAGGTTGAGGTCTAGGTTAGGAACATCAATCGCAATCACTGATATAAAAATTCTTTAAATCGCAAACAACACTAAGACGAGTATGATTATAAACATTTCGCATGGCGTGAAAAAGCACCTGATGACGCCATAACTCTGAAGTGGCAGAGCGGCTTGTCGTTCACCTGATGGAACGTGACGCCTATGGACGTGTGCAACACTAGGTGAGTCACACTCCGGCTGCCGACCCTGTAATCACAGAGAGTTTCTGTGCCGTCGGTATAGAAGACAAAGCAGGAATAGCCTTCGGTTTTCTCATTGACAGCACAAAAACTCTTCAGTGAGCTCTGGCTATCCTGCTCACTCCCGGGAACGCAACACGAGTTTGTTATAGCCGCGGTATTTTGTAGAGCGGAGGTATTTCCCTAGTCGGACTGCTAAAATACCGTCGTTTCCTACTTCCTGCAGCTGTCTCTCTGGACTGGAGAGTTTAACACATAAGCTGTTGTCTATTCTATGGCATAACTGAATTTTCAACCAATAAACCCATTTTTTTAATAAAATTTTTGTTTTTTCTTATGCTAAATATTTAAATCTTATTAAAGAGAAGAATCATTCATGGGTTCCGATAGTTCGCAATAATGTCGGTAGATGCTCCACTGTCGCCTCAAAGACAGATATAGAGGGAGAAATTTGAATTGGTAAGGGCAAGGTCTGGTAGCTTGGTGCTCAAAGCATTGCCCTTGCCCTTGCCATTGCCTACCGCAAAGATCGCGGGCTCAAACCGCGCCTAGTCCGATTCAATTTTTTCTCTTCAATTCGAAATAAACCCTTTATTTCGAACTTTTATCACACTGTCAAATTTTCTGTCTATAACCATTTCAACTTTTCGTAATTTTATCTCGTGCAACATACAGTATAAAACAAAATATAAAACAAGAACAACCCGTTTAAGCTGAGCATGGGTACAAAAAGTCCACCATTATGTTGTACACTGTTAATTTAAGCAAAAAGTTAATTTAAAAAGTTAACGGCATAAAGACCGCTGCTGTTTCGAACGGAAAAGGGGTAATGAAGTGTGTACGTGAAGTGTTAAGGGTTCGATGTTTGTTTAGAGGCTGTTTGGGTTATTAACGAAATGTTGCCAGGTTCAGTATAATAAGAACGCTGGGTAAGTGGGACTGGGGTGACGGTAGCTACTTATTGGGGGTCCGTAGCCGAATGGCAAAAACTGGAACCCTTATGGATACGTCATGTTTGTCTGTCTGTTCGTCCGTTTGTCACAAGCACTTTTTTCCGAAACTATAAGAACTATACTGTTAATACTTGGTAAGTAGATACATTCTGTGATCTGCATTAGGATTTTCACACAAAGGAGAAAAAAAAAACAATAATTTCCCTGTACTTAGAACTGAAATTAGTTTTTTTTTTCATCAAAACCATACGTATGGGTTATTTATGGATGGGTCTTCAAAAATGATATTGAGGTTTCTGATATCATTTCTTATATACTGAATAGTTTTCATTAAAGTGGTAAAATGTGTCCTGTAGGTACCACCCCCCTGTAACTTCTAAATTAAGAGAATGATAAACCTCAAAAAGATATATGATTTACATTACTATGTAAACTTCCGCCAAAAATTGAATGGAACGAGATCTAGTAAGTACTTTTTTAAAAGAAAAAGGTCATTAATCGTAAACGGCAATTTACCTTGCATTAAATCAATTCAAATATCAAACTTTTATATTATTATGTCACTTGCTGCTACGGAAACCTTCATAGGCTAGTCCGACTCGCACTTGGCCGCTTTTATTTAACGACCAGGGCTCTACCTACAGTGTGCATGCATGTGTACCATGCATGTGCTGTCCTCAGCGGGCCTTACCAATACTTTTAAGGTCCAAAGCATTCTTTCCTGCAAGTCGGTGCTCCTGCTAAACAACGGTCTAAACTCGCAGCAAGCTTGAGCTGTAAGACGGCATTGGTTCTGAAAAATATCATGAAAGAAATTTATTACATGAATAGATCACGTGCAAAACATAATAGCTACGCAGGCAGAGCCACGAACTACATGTAGTATTTAATAAATCACCGTCGAACATTGTAGATAACAATTTACCGCCAAAAGTACATTTCAATAGGCAAAGTAACAAATTTTCATCACGAAAAACTAATTTATCTGAACAAATTTATGGGTCAGATAAAAAGTAAAGTAATTAGCCCTTACTGGGGAATTACCGGCGGACCGGTAGAAGCCGAATTGCGAGTTATCTACTGCTTATCTGATAATGTAGTGATTTATAATAGTTTATGAATTTATGAAATAGTCTTAAAGTCCACTCGTGTTGGTAGCTGGATTTATAACTGGGTTGTGCCTGTTTTTGTCTGTAATTAAGAGTGCCTTGTTGTATACTAGCTATTGCCTGTGAATCTGCTCGCGTGATAGACATTCCCGTTTACATGACCCATAGGAAGAATAAACATATTTTTAAGGTTGTACACTCGACAAAATCGACAGTTCCTATCTCATTTTTACATATAACTTTATATGTAAAAATGGGATACTATCGATTTTGTTGACTGTACATAATGTTAGGTTGTATCGAGTAAACCTCAATATGTATTATCTACTCCAGGCTTTCGTTCAACATAAATACTCTTTCATATTACCTATTGCATCTGTTATCTATGGTGGCACACTGCCACCGGTGGCTGTGGTCGGTGGCCAGTTTGCGCTGAGCATTAACCCTGTTCTGAAGTGTGGATAGTAAAAATAGTGACACACTCGCTATATGTAAGAAATTTTAAGATTGTGCAACGTTTAAATTTCACTGATAAATAGATGTGTAGGTAAGTGTTTGAAAAAATCTAAAAACTGTGCAGTTTTTGAAGTGAAAACTTCTTTAGCGGCGTTGGATGGGTGTAAAATGTTAAGGAAGCGTCAGGATTAGTTGACCTTTGAACCGTAACCGACGACTGACGTCATACAAGATTAGGTACAGACTATGTATTTTGCAAGTTACAATAGATATCGTCGTAGCTTAAACGGTAAGCACATCGCCTGTAAGTCCTTATAGTTTCAGATAGTATCGGGTTCAAACCACCTGGCCTTCAGGGATTTTTGTGATTGTTTTTTCTTATTATAATTTATTACTTTTGGTGAGTAAGTATTTTTTTCTTTTTGTAATTTATTACTTTTTATGATAATTTTTTCTTTTTGTAATTTATTATTTTTTGTGATTATTTTTTCTTTTTATAATTTATTAATTTCTTCTGACAGAAAATTAGCAGAAAATAAGTGATAGGTTCTATGATTAGCGCTTTATTATAGGTATGGTATGGTATGTTCTTTTTTATCTTTTTCTATGTATATAACGAAGAAAGAAAAAAGAAAATGTTTTCACTTCTGCCGGCACTCCCAGAGTGCAACCCGTCTTTTTTATCGGTGAACGGACTCAAAGGTTACGGAGAGCCTCAGTTACGGGGTATCACGAAAATGATGATGAAGAGAAAAATTAGTAAAGTGGGTTTCAAAGTACAAGTTGGTTGTTTACAACCATGACGAATAAGTAATGATAAAATTTTCCGTGTTTATGATATCACAACAATTTGGCCAAGTTCTTAGATATTATGTAATTCAAGGTCACCTTTTCGCGCGTTTTACCCGGGCTTTTATACATTCGATAATCAAGGACACTTTGAAATGGTCGTCCTCCCACGTAAGCTGCCTTTTGAAACAAAATCCATCTCAGTTTCCTTACGAGGGGGCTACCATGAAGCATCTGAAACTTCAAACTTCCACGAAACAAAAACGAAAGACACCTCCCACACATTAACTGTAGAGGGTCTAAGCTAAGCCAAACCGAAGTGTCACGTCTACGAATTCATTTTCGGGACATTTCTGCGGGTGTTTCATAGTAGGTCTACAGTTCAGTTTATTAGCAAAAATAATAATGATTTATTACGATTCTAAATGAAAATTTCTCAGATTACCGAACTTTAGTACCTTCGCCTAACTCACGAATATTTGGAGAACTTTTCGTTTTGTTGCCGACATATTTACTCTGGAGATGATAAATTAATGGACTCATAATGGCGTCTCCCGTTCATGAGCACTGACGTTAACATGTTCCCACTGCTGGGACACGAATTGCATCTAATGAGAAGATGAGACTTGATACCATATCACTTAAATTTAGGTTTACTGATATCATTTTTATTGGTGGGCTGGATGAATGTTTGTTTCTCTATGAAGCCATAGAAAATGAACAGAACTCAATGAAATTTGGCACAAATGTAGACTACAGCGCTATTCATCCCGGGAGTAAAGTTCTGTACACTGTAGAAATAAACCATTAGAATGCGAATAATAAAATCCAAAAGTTCAAACATTTGTACAAATTATCAGAGTTTCACACATATCACACAAAGGCAAAAGGTGGTTGGGACAGACTGAATGTAGAAAGCGGAGAATCGGATAAAATTGCGCACATTGGGACAGGCCTATGTCCAGCAGTGGACTACGGCGGGGTTAATTAATTGATTGACTGACATATCACACACAAAGGTGGTAAACCTCGACTAATTAAATTATAATTTTTTAAACCACAACTACTCAGTACCGTCGTAAAAATGATTCTTTTTAATAAACCATAAAAGCCTATTACGTTCACAAAAAAATGCCTCGGAATCTTCCTCTCGCTATTATCAGTATCCTGAATGATTAATCCCCATTTCGCGGTTGAAACAAAGCCGCATAATGTAAACGATACCGACGTGACAGCAAGGGGGAGGGGGCACGGGGCAAAGACGGGGGTGCCAAAAGTCGGTGAAATATGTTTTGCAATAACAAAGGCTTGAAACTGTAAATAGACTTACTCTTTTAAGGTTTCTCTTTCTATACGACTTTTTATTGATAAAGCTGGCTTTTTATTGCCGGATTTATGTTTCAATAAAAGCATTGTTGTCACAAAATTACTGGTACAGGCAGCCTCAAAGGCAAGGCAAAGATTTCGAATATTGTGTTTTGCTTATTTGCTAAGAAAAATTGTATATTAGTCAAAATTTTGAAATCTAATAAATAGAGCACAGCAATTTAGCCAAAGTGGTTGGTTTATCGTGAATACCAGTAACTTCCAATAAAAAAGTTCATGGTGAAAAAATGCATAATCTGGATGTCACGAATTTACTTAAAAAGTTTCAAATGGATACGGCAATTCTATTAGATAACTAGCTGTTGTCCGGGGCTTCGTCCGCGTGGATGTCGTTTATCGAATAGTGTTGATTCAACGCTATTTTTCTAAAATAAAAGGAGCCTAAGTTACTCTTTATGACATCAGCTACTTGCTAATAAGAGTCCCGTCAAAATCGGTCCAGCCATTTCAGAGATTAGCCGTAAAATATGTTATTTTGGTGTATGTACCGTATTATATTCATATGCATGTAGTAAAAAAGGGTTATTTCAATATTACAGACATACACTTCAATTTTATTTATATGTATGTATAGATATATAGATATAGATGTGTAAATGCATAGAAGATGTATAGATAAAAGTGGCCTAAGTTACTCCTTATAACATCAGCTACCTGCCAATAAAAGTCCCGTCAAAATCGGTCCAGTCTTTTCAGAGATTAGCTGGAACAGACAGACAGACAGACAAAGTCTGTAAAAATGTTATTTTGGTGTATACCGTATTATATTCATAGGTATGTAGTATACAACGTATATTTCAATATTACAAACAGGTACTCCAATTTTATTTATATGTATAGATGTATGGATGTAAAGATGGCGTGATGGATGTGGAACAAAAAGTAGAATTCAATCTACTGATTCATTAAAGTGAGACGAAAAGTAGAAACATATTCCATTTGCGACTCTGTTCAGTATATTAGGATGAAATACACCCATTTAGGTATTAATTGGCGGGTGTACCATGACTTTCAGGGTCAAGTCAACCTCACTTGCATTCAGTAACCCTAGCACGAACAGCTATCGCAATCGTATCGAACACGTATTGAGACAACGGAGCAATGCGATTGGTCGCCTGCCTACTGTGAATATGTGAAGCCGGCCAATTGCAATGCTCCTAACTCTCAATACGTTTATGATACGATTACGATTGTTTGTGTTGTTTGTGCTAGGGGTACTGCCGCTCTAGACAAGTGACAACAAAAATGCTGCATGGATGTTTTCAACCGATTTATATGCATTTGGGCACTAAAAAAATACTCAAGAATATCCAGGACGTCAGAATTTTTTTGGAAAACGCTAAGATTTATTAGAAAAATTATGTTTTTGGGTTAATTTGAGGACGTAAATAATAGGTAAAATTTAATTTTCATTGCTTTTTTTAAATGTATGCAGACCGTAAATATCATAAGTTTTTAACTAATGAACGCACTGTGTTTTGTTCTTTTTCCGTCTTCCTTTTAGGGTTCCGTAGCCAAGTGGCAAAAAACGGGCCCCTTATGGATTCGTGTTTTCTGTCTGTCCGCCTATCCGTCCGTATGTCACAGCAATTATTTTCTGAAACTATAAGAACTATGCTGTTAAAACTTAGTAAGTAGATGTATTTTGTGAACCGCATTGAGATTATTTCACAAAAATAGCAAAAAAAACAATACATTTTGGGGGTTCCCCATACTGAGAACTGAAACACAAATTTTTTTTTCGTCAAACCCATACGTTTGGTGTGTCTATGGACAGGTCTTCAAAAATGACATTGAGGCGTAATGCGTAATTTTTTTTTTAACTGAATAGTTTGCGCGGGAGACACTTCTAAAGTGGCAAAATGTGTAGCCTGTAACTTCTAAAATAAGAGAATGATAAAACTAAAAGGATTTATGAAGTACATTATTATGTAAACTTCCACCGTTAATTAGGTTGCACGAGATCTAGTAAGTAGTTTTTTTAATACATAATTAATCGAAAACCTTATACTATTATTAATATATCGATTACAGTAACAACGAACTACGAGTACTTCTATATTGTGTTACTTGCTGCTACGGAACCCTTCATGGGCGAGTTCGACTCGCACTTGGCCGCTTTTTTGGGTCTTTAGTAATTAAAATTATACCCCTTTCTTGTTGACTGATTGATCTCATATTTGGTACACATTGTTGACAGCCTCCGAGGCGTGGCGGTAGTGAACGCGGCCGCTACGCAGGAGGGGCGGGTTCGATCCCCGCTCAGTGCAAATATTTGTAGCATGAATATGAGTATTTGCATTGGTCTGGTTGTTTCTATGTATAATATGTATTCATTTACAAAAAAAAATGTATCTAAGTATGTTTATTCGCATTCTAGATTTCATAACACAAGCTAGTTAAGCTATGCTTACCATGGATCTAGATAGCGTTGTGTGAAATGTTGTGGAATATTATTATTATTACACCTTTAGATCAGATGAAAACTCAATTTCTATCAACTAGTTAACTTAAACAATGTATTACTTGCTGAACTAGAGATCTAAAACTTAGGTACTTCAGGTAGGTAATCGTCAGTGTAGATTGAGGTCACAAATTCAGCTCTCATGCATTATCAAAGATTACGTTTATCGACATCTTCCACAGAATCCCTGAGCTCTTCGGATATTAGAGCACAGTCTCATCTGTAACTTGTCAGGGCAACGTGTATTTCATAAGATTTACTGGCTTCTTGCGGTATCTTTACGGCTTTTTATTGCAAGGTGTTGGCTCGTATTTGCATGGTTTTGATATGTGGAGAAATTTATGGTTTCTTATGGTGTATATTGTTTATTATTTGGGCAGGTTATGGGTTAACACCAGGGTAGAAAAAGGGAAAGATTCCATAAACCATAAAAAGGGGTGATAGAAAGATAATATTAAGAAATCCCTTTTTATACTGACGTAAAAGCTGTAAAGATATTTCACTTTTTTGGCGAATTACAAATAAGTGAAAAGACTAGTATTCACGCTAACCTCTCCTAAGCTAAGCTTATTCGCTTGGGTTAGTAGTAGGTTTACGTGCGTCGGTAGTGTAACTATCATGATTTGTACCTGGGACCTCTTGATCGTAAGGCTTTACAGTTACACTTTGGGCAGCAAGTCAATGTCACACGTTTTTCATGTGCTATATGGTAACTTTTGGATAAATTAATAGTGACATTGGAATCGATACCAATGTTAATTGCGGTGTGTGATAGTCTAAATAGGTGTACGGGGTCATATAATGGACAAGGTTCTCAATGTTAATTGCGGTGTGTGATAGACTAAATAGGTGTACGGGGTCATATAATGGACAAGGTTCTCAATGTTAATTGCGGTGTGTGATAGACTAAATAGGTGTACGGGGTCATATAATGGACAAGGTTCTCAATGTTAATTGCGGTGTGTGAAAGACTAAATAGGTGTACGGGGTCATATAATGGGCAAGGTTCTCAATGTTAATTGCGGTGTGTGATAGTCTAAGTCGTCGTTGTCCATTATATGACCCTGTACACCTGTACAGGGTCATATAATGGACAAGGTTCTCAATGTTAATTGCGGTGTGTGATAGTCTAAATAGGTGTACGGGGTCATATAATGGATAAGGTTATCAATGTTAATTGCGGTGTGTGATAGTTTAAATAGGTGTACGGGGTCATATAATGGACAAGGTTCTGGGGCAGGCCTTCCTCGGCTTTGGAAGGTCCGAAGGCGGTAGCTCCCACAAAAACCGTAATAGTTAAATCAAAAGGAGGAGAAGACATAAGTTGATCCCAGCCAAAAACCTCAGAGGCAACTAGGAACAACGTTTAATTAAACACGATGATGATGTTAATCAATGTTCAAACTTGTAATATAATGATGACAATGAAACATCTCCTTAAGAAATCACTTTTCTGCCCCATTTGCTTCCCATTTTTAGGGACCTAAAGAGAGATAGGGCTTAGGGAAGTACCCGCTTTAGGAGTTAAGCCTTAATACGTTTGAATATTTAAGTAAGGAAGAAGAAGAAATTTCGTGTTTAGGTATGTTACGTATAAACTGAGAAGGATTTGTTTTATATAATTACACTTGTTCATGATCGAAAGGAAATGTGAAGGTTTGGAGGTAGATGTAGCGACTAAAATCAAGAAATGTTTATGGACATAAAGATAATAAAAGCGAAAGAAGATTGACGAATATGTAAGTAGATCAAAACACGTAGTCCCTGTCTACCCCATTAGATAAGAACCACCACTTAAAAGTAACTCATGAATTTTTATCCCCATGATCTGAATTGACCCTTAGAGCGTTTTTACATTCATCCGCTATCCGATATCGGTGTTGGACGCATAATACACATAAATCCAAAAGCACAGACTAGTTAGGGATGCTAGGGATGAAAGAAAAAGAAAAAGTGCAAGCTGATATCAGGTATCGGAAATTGGATAGTGAGAAAACGCTCTACGTCCTGTACGATTCTTCTCCACAGGATTACTGCAATATTCATCTTCACTAAAACGAGACTTCAATCAAAACCGTTTTCATGTCCAGTCAGGCAGCCCTAAATCGGTACGTAATTAAGCTCATCGTGTGCTGCAAATAAATCCGTAACATGTCAACCGATATATCGCGACAGTTTGCCTCTGGAATAAAATCGCTAATGACTGGATTGGGCCCCATCCATCGAGATGAAATACTCGCTTGGTTTCCGAATCAAAGTGAAAAACTATTTATTTTGAACTAGAGCAGCTATTCAGCACCGCCTGGGTTGAATTTTGATTCCGTTCCTGCAACCTATCTGAACCTATAACAGCGATAAAAGTATGCTATGCATTATTATAGACTATAAATCTACCTCTGTATCAAATTTCAGCCAGATTTGGTGAGTAGTTTGTGCGTGATTGAATAACAAACGTTCAAACATTGTCACAAACTTTCACTTGTTCTATGTGGCTAAGTATTAGTAGCATAGACCATTAAAACGGAATTGTACAATATGTTAAAAACAATATTAGATAGGTGTATAAATAGTTCATTGTATCCGACATACAAAATAATTTAATTGTTTTCGTTTAAAGTCCTTATTAATTAATTATATTACAATGTGATGCCTACGTCCAGCAGTAAACTATAATAGGCTAATTGATTGATTGTGAGCATGGGACAGTTCCAATAAAATTAGATACAATCCTGCGAATCAAATTATATTCCCTTCTTTTTTTAAGTTGACTAATTTCATTAAATTTTTCCATTAGCAGTAACAACGCACAAATGTCCGATATATTTTCGTTCAGACTTAACAATAGAATGTCGAACAAATGCAACATAGTATCGCTGACGATTGAATAAAATGTGTAACACAAAAGTCAACTGAACGTGCCATGCTTCTATAAATTCTAAATGGCTGTCTACCGCCGCCTAAAAGATTGGCAGCTCTGCCAATCTGGGTTCTTTCTGCCAGAAAAATGCAAGCCGCAAAAATGTAAAAGTGTGGAAAATCGAACGAAAATCGGGGCAATTGTCTGGATGGCTGGTATCACACCTCGTACGAATTACTCCTTTTTGGTTGTGGCGTGTATGTCACCTGATTCGTATTGGAACAGCTTTGTTCTCGTGGCATTCAATTTATTTCGTACCTTTTGTAAAATATTTCAGAAGCGGGATTGCTATTTATCAGTGGTAATTTGGAAAGCTTTGCAGATTACTGATTAATGGTCGAGACTTTGGCCTAGATTTTTTTGTAGTTGTAGAACTCCGAGAGATCAGACGCAGTCGCTTCCGCAAAAGATAAATGAAAAGAAATAGTGTGAGAGCGGACCCCGGGTTTCAAAGGCAAACATTGAATGCAACCGGGCCTATCGCTGTGGTGATTAATCATTTAATTAGGTTATTAGACTACACTACACCCTGCCAAAACTATCAGAAGTCGGATTGCTTACCTGTATATTTACAGTGCTCGTAATGTTCATTGTACAAACTATTCCTGATCATCTTGAAGTTTAGTCCTTATCTTAACTTTGATAGTGAAATTTCCTTGATCTAGATGCACGGCAATGCTGCATTGACTCTTTACCTTTGATTTGAATAGTATCAAAATTCACACTTATATTATATCTTATATTATCTAGTTCTAAAATCGTGTGTATTTGTTGTTTCATATGTGATTATTCACATGTAAAATAACCAATAAATATATTTTATTATTATTTTATTTCGCAGTAGTGTAGGCTAAGATCTCAAATGTTTCAGCATTCTACGGATTTTGCATACTCCTTTTAGTTTTAGACATGTTCGCTTATGTTTTTGCAAGCACTCTCGATGGTGCTTTCCTTTTGCGCCCCTTTTGCACATGAATTTTGATTAGCAATTTTGTGCCCTTGGGGGGTCCATGACCTTGTATTTTTACCTACCTCAATCTGATTGATAGAAAATTAAACTCAACAAATTACAACTTAACGAAATTTAGATTCAAAATATTAGGATATATTTTGAGTCATGATGAAAACAAAACAAAGTTTGTTATATATGATCACGTGAAAGGTCGGGTCGGGAGTTAAAGCGAATCTATGAAGGATATTTTTGGGCTCCCGGATATAAGGGATCCTCTGTAGAGGCACTGGGTGGATTACGTCCGGGTCTACTTCAGCGTAAGCACTTTGCCTCACACTCAGTGAGATAGCCAAGTGAACAAATAGTGAGGATTTGATTTCAGTTGCTGACTCCAAATTGTCAGAAATTTGAATGTATGTAAATTATGTGATGTATCAATTGAATTTTATGTTTTGTGTTAAAAACTATTTTACCAAAAAGTGATGTATAAAAAGTGTAATGGACCCAAAAATTCCATATTCGTCGGACAAGTTAAACTTCTTCAACTGTGCTGTAATCTATATTGTTTAGTTTTACGAAACATATCCGCTTCTTAGCAAATACATACACACATTTTTTATGATGCAAGACTAAGGAGCAAGACTTAGTGTTGTGGCACAAGGCATTAATTATTATTTAAAACATATACATCTAACACTGCAAGTAAGAAAACGCTAATAAACTTTTTTATTATTATCGCTTGTCGATTGAACGACAAGAAAAAAGTTGCAGGTCTTTTTCTAGACCTTAGTGCCGCTTTTGATACCATAAACCACGAATTGTTATTAAAAAAGTTGGAACATTACGGTATAAGAGGAAAGGCTAGAAATATTTTTGAATCCTATCTAGAGAATAGGAAGATGTTCGTAGAAATAAAAGCTATGAACACTCTTGATCAAGACTCTCAGGGGTACGACAAGTGGGAAAAGCCATATAGATCCAAAATGGTGCAATTCAAAACAGGTGTTCCCCAAGGCTCTATACTAGGTCCTATTCTATTCGTAACGTTTATAAATGATCTCATAAATTATGTGTCTCAGACAGCATCTGGCGAAGTAAAACTGGTTGTGTTCGCTGATGACACAAACGCAGTTATATCTGCTGACGACCTGGATGTACTCAGTTCAACAGTAAATGGGGCTCTAAACATATTCTATAATTGGTTTTCGGCAAACAGTCTTAAGTTGAACTCTAATAAAACTCAAGTTGTTCTATTTAAATCAACAGCTCAAAACAAAAGTTCTCTAGATTGCATTTTACAAGGTGTAAAAGTTAGTTCGGTGACTGAGGTGAAGTTTCTTGGAGTGTATGTTGATGAGTTTCTAAATTGGAAAGCAGAGCTTAGCCAACTAGAAAAATCTATAAGTTCGGCTTGCTATGTCTTGAGAAGTCTGCGAAATGTTGTTAGTTTGGATCATTTAAAAATGATCTATCATGCATTAGTTGAATCTAAACTTAGATATAGTATTCTTTGCTGGGGAGGAAGCTATGACTACAATATAGAGCGGGCTTTCATTCTTCAGAAGAGAGCTATACGTACAATAGTCTGTATAAGACAAGATGAGTCGTGCAGAGAGTACTTTCAAGGGCTTAGTATATTAACAGTTCCCAGTCTGTATATTTTGGTACTCATGACTAATTTTGCAAAGCACATTCATGATTACGAATCGAAAGATGAAAGGAGGGTCAGGGAAAGCACGCGCAGGAAGGACTTCCAGACCATAGTTCACCCTCACCTTAACATAGTCAAGCATAGAACAATTTACAACTCTATAAAAATATTCAACAAGTTGCCCTTGGATTTGAAGAGTCTAATTTATAAAAAAGAGTTCGAAAAGGAATTAAAAGCGTATCTATTGAGGGGGTGCTATTATTCAGTGGACGACTTGTAATTAAATTGTTATTAAATTGTTATTAGTTTTATTATTGTTTTGACATTTTGATATTATATGATAAGATTTGACATAATCATGTATCTATTAAGTTGGTTTTTAGAAATTTGTTATTATTGACTTGTTAATGTCATCACATTTTATTGCAGGGTCTCTAGTTCTTGTTTTATTTAATTTGACTTTTGGCTGACATTCTTAAATGGATTTGACATGTTACACTATTAATTTATAAAATTTGTTTTAATTTCACTATGTAACATAATTATTATCATGTCAAAATTGCTGACTTTCATTGATTTAACATTGACTTTTCATTTATTTATTCATTTAAAATTAATATAATTGGTGCATGGGAAAGTGTATAATTTGCATGTAATACTATTGTTACTATTATCCCTTTGTTATTATTATCGCTATATTTTGTACAAATGTTCAAACACAATGTAAAAATTGTTCATGAATAAATAATACTGAATACTGAATATTCTAACAGCAATAATGATTTAAAGATGATTTTGATTTACACGTAAATCCCATCAAAATTTAGCATCCAAGCAGGAATGCTCGACCTCTGAGAGCACGAAACTGTTCCTTTAAATCACTTGTTCGCGAAACAACGGAACTACACTTAATTTATGGAGGCTATGAATCTACATAATTGATATCCTCATACCAATCTAGAACTAATATTTACTTGGGCCGATTTGATTTGCTAACTAATAGTTAGTTATCAAAGTCTACTTTGTATTTGAAGAAAAAATTCCAACACTGATTGGATTGGGCCTCTAAAAAGTCGATTAGGAAAGAATAAAATTTCTTGCGTAATCTACTTCTCAGGGGTTCAATCCAATCGGTTTAGAATTTTGATTTGCAATTTTGTGCTCTCGGCTGGCAGTCGTCAGCCATACTGTTCTTTAATTTTTTATGCATCATGTTTCTTTGTTAGTATTTGATTTCATTGAATTCAAAAGGAGTTTTTTATTGGATGTATGAATATACATGATGTAATATACCCGTGGGTGGTTATACCTGGCACCAAATATTTAATAACTTTTTAATAATTTGACTTCATGTTGTGATCGTTTTTCAATCATTATAAATCCACTTATGTGACAGCACTATAATTTAAATTCTAATTCAAAGTGTCAGATTACAACTGTATCTTAAATGTCAAGCGACATTTTCCCTCCAATGTCGGGGCTCCAAAAAATTAAGGGTCAATTTAATTAAATCGTCGAAACGAAGCGCTTCAGATGGGTCTAAATAAATCATGGCGGGCTTTATCGAGGTCCGGTAAAGGTGCCATTAATGGTACTTCTTGCTGCTTTGGATTTTAACGGGTTTATACCATCTTAAAACAAGGCTGCGATCAAAAAAATGTTTTGATTCATGTAACAATCTTTTTTGAAGAGGAGAATAAAAAGTAGTTTCAGGAATAGTAGTTCTTGCTAGAGAAGAAGCCTTAGGTTCCCATTCACCTTATCGGTTTTTTCAGCTTGTACAGCTTTTTGTTATATAGGACACATCAATTTGACTTCACCCTGCCTGATGGTAAGTAGAAGGCAAAGTCTCAGGAAAGAGAGTCACCATTATATACACACACCATGTTAACAATGATGTCACTCAGCTTGACGGCCTCATCAAAATTGATGATTGAGGGATTGTCGTCGCAGTACCGCGTGACACTCACCGGTCCCACTAGTGCTGCGACTGCAATCCCCCCTGCCCGGCTATGCACATGCTGATCCCAGAACGCAATCTAACCGAGATTAGAGAGTGACCTATGGACCTATGGAGGGCTTTTAGCAATCGTGCCCGGTGCTACCCACCACCAGTATAATATGTTTAACGAGAGCATCTGCTATTTTATTCAGCAACCAAAGCCTCCAAACCAGCGCTACAGACAAGTTTTCAAATAGCAGATGTATTAAATTGCCGATGAAGTTGACTTGGCCCCGAGAGTCTTTGATTTGTGAATATTTATTAATATTCTAAATCAAATCAATAACTTCGTGATACTAAGTGAATACAACGCTCGAGATGTCGATTCCAGAGATGCTTCAAGAACAATAGACGTCATTTTGAACAATTGATTGGTTAAGATTTAATTTAATTCAACTCCTTGTTGGTTCTCCGACATAAGGGCAATCGAGAGGTTCTCAGTTCGATTTTCAGTTGTAGTTTTTATATTGAGAGATGCCAAAGATAACTATGAAGAGTAGAATAATAGTAATAAACTCAGTTTAATACCGTGGGACTACTAAAATATTTGAATTATAAAGTTTATAAACACAGATAAACAAGTTATACTCAGGGTATAAAGAGGATAAAGAAGTGATTGAAGAAGAGCTAAGAATACCTGTGGGACTTACTTAAACATCAAAAGGAAATGTTTCTTTTTTACAGAGTAATTGTTTTTAAATGGTGAAATGTACTTACACATTGAAATCGTCCACCATTATCGTTAACCTTTGGAAGAATAGGGGGGTGACGCATCACCCCACGCGTCCAAAAAAGCTACGATAACTTTTTAAATTTTATTTGACCGTGGTTGGGCAGTTCTGTATTCTTATAACTACGCATACGTAATTAGTAGCAAATATCTTATAAACCATACTATTTGTGAAAAGGAATGCTCATATTATGTTTGAGAAATTGAGAACTATTAGACATAATTCTAAAATATGTATACCTTCCAACTCCACAGCTTACTTAAATAAAAGTATTTTCTGCATGGCTCCTAGAATATATAACCACTTACCTAAGTCAATTTTAGAGGAACCTAATTATAATATTGTTAAAATTACACTTAAGAAAATACTGTTGGAGAAGTGTTATTATTCTGTGGAGGATTATTTACATGATCAGCTGTGATAGACTAGCGTACTGACATTCTGTATGACTTGTATTAGACTTAGTTTAATTATTTATTTTGTATTGACTCCCATATGGACATTGCATTATTCTTTCTATTTTATACTCCTTGACCTCTTATAGTAGGTTCAAAATATTACACGCCGCAAGCCTAAATATGGTGTAAACAAATATACTGACATGTTATAAAATGTATAGTAGAATTAGTTTATTGACATGTACCTACCATTGATCTTGTATTCACTCCTACATTGACATATAATATTATTTGAAAATTTGTATTTATAATATTGCACGCCGCAAGGCTATATATAGTGTACTTAAATGTATGAACTTAACATCCCACATACCTGTATTTGCAATTGTAAGAAAATAAATAAATAAAAACTGATTTGAGGACGGTCATGGATTTTAGTATTTTAACCTTTCTGGGGTAACCAACTACCCCACTATCCTTTTATGTATGTCTTTTGATCAATGGGCTAATTGAAATAATAGCATTTTTTACGCGTATCCTTAAAAAATACTATTATTTCAATTAGCCCGTATAAGAGTGTGAAGAAGATTTTTTGAAATTATACTTTATTGGATACCATCGACCCGGCGTGATTGTGTATATGAATATGATAACTTTACTAACTTAGATTAGACTGGAAGACCGATTATTAAGATAGTTGGACTACCCTGGATACTTACAACTATTTGAGTACTCTAATAACCAATATAAAATTGAAATTTTGGTATTTGGATTATTTTGAGTATTTTTGCAAGCGACATTTTAATGTAGCTGACTGTACAAGGTAATAATGCCTATGCATTACCTTTATTTTTTGGGTTGTTATTTGTCTAAGCCTATCATTCCGAAGGTTAAGATACTTTAAGAGTTATAAACAAAACAAAGTTAAACTTGTTTGGATTATATACATTTCGATTTGAATAGAAAAAAATGAATCGGTCTAGGCGGGGTTTGAACCCGCGATCTTTGCCTTACAGGGGCAATGGCTTAATGCTGTTAGTGGTCAAAGCATTGCCCCTGTAAGGCAAAGATCGGTTACCCCCGCTTAGACCGATCCATTTTTTTTTCTTATTAAATCGATTTGAACATTTAGCATAAAAATGCTTAAAAATTTAATTCAAATTTTATAAATTTTCATAAACTTTCATAATTTTACATAATATTAGTAGAACTCACGGACACAGAGCAATACAAGACACTCCTGGCATTACGCATTGGCCACTGTAGCCTCTTCTCGTCAGGTGGACCTTATGCTTGTCTGAGTGGTATATACACACCGGCAGAATTAGCAGAACACAAAAAAGGAGAGAATAAAATAGTTAGCTTTATTTTAGAAATTAAATTTGTCATTTGAAAATAATATAATACACACGCGTGTATTATATTATTTTCGAATGACGCAGCAATCAACAGCACTGCCCCACACCTGTCCTTCCTCGTAAATAAAAAATAGGTTCAATCTTCTTTAGACATTAATTTTCGAAATGCAATTCCCGTAAAATAAACCTTCGCCAGTCAAGAAAGTGATTAAACAGGGGACATAAATCAGATGGGTGAAGAGACGTATAGTCCACCGGCTACTGAGATTTATTGGCCACGTCGTTTTATTACGAGTACCAAGGTTACTTATGTGGGTCACAGTTCCGTAAAAATATTTTGTAATGGGGTGTGTAACTTCTGTAGTATGGCAATAGTGCATTCGAATGCCACTCAGTGGCCGCGGGTTCGGTTGCTGCTCAGTGCAAATAATTTCATGCATGATAATGTCTATTTGCATTGGTATTTCCGTGCCCGGAGAGCATGATTAACCGTCGGTCTCGGTTGTCATAAGAACATTTATGGCAGTCGTTATACAGGTGAAATGTGTGACAGGTCCACAAAGAAGGGTGGATCACCCGGTCCGGAATCAGCTGGAACTCCTCAATTACCTGTATACACAAAGTCATGACCTAATCTAACCTAGCCTCATTTACATTTAATCCTTGGTAATCAACGGAAGCATAGGGGCGCTCTTATTCAAGTTGGCAAACACGCTAACTTTTAATCCAGTAGTTTTATGCACGGTATTATAATATTTCCTATTTAATAAACATCTAGTATACGTTAATTGGATATGACTTCCATATAAAAAAAGTAGGTTTTAATTTTCTCAATTAAATCGATGCCCAAGCCCATGCGAAGTACATCTTATGCGAGCGGGACTGAAGTGAAGATGACGATGATGGTAATAGCATGCAGGTACATAAATAATAGTACTCGTAGTTAGATTTATGGTAGCGAGCTGAGCCGCAATGGAGGTATATTACAGGCAAGGTAATTGTTAAACGGTTTGAACACTATTTGTACTGTCTCCTCGCCTTATGCTTCCTGCTTTTCCTGTATAATGTACACCTTATCCATTCTACATTTTAAACATGTTTAAGCTCACCTTAGGACTTTTTTGCACAATTCAAAACTTACTAGAACTCTCATTAAAACAGTGCAAAGTCTAAAATGGGCTGCAGAATTTCAGAATCAAGGTGCGTTCTGTTTGTTAAGTAGCAGTTCTAAATTCCCAAGACAAAAGGACGGTATTCAGTTCTAGATTAGTTTGCTGTAATAGTTTTCTATTAACCTTCTCCCGCACGTAGGTCAGGCAACATTGTATTGTCTATCAGTTGACTTTTACAAAAAAGTCTGCAGAAACTTAGTGTGTATCAGACGAAATTTAACTTTAAAGACGTGTTGTGGGTAATAATGGTTTGACATCGATCAATACAAAGACAATTAGTGTACGGTGGAGCTCCCACAAGATCTTCGTACCAAGTTGGTTCCTTCGAAGACCTTCCAATTGACCTTGTAAGAGTGTGATGTCACATCACACTCTTTTACTAAGGCCAAGAATAATTTTTTTTTTTATTTATTTCAAGTTATAAAATATACAATACAGGATACAAATAGCACAAAAAAACCACAGAGGTTTGTCCTTATGCTACATGAAAGCTGATTTAACAGCATTCGTTGCCAATCACATTGATGGTTCAAAAATGTTTTTTACATTATAAAAGTAAGTAACACTATTTTGCAAATTAAATTGTTAAAAGTGAAATATGTAGGTAGTACGTGATTAATGGAAACATTATTACATTATTATAATATAATAGGAACGTAAACCAGGCAAGCATCTCAATTATTTGATATTTTCTATATTGTCAAGAAAGAATTTTTTTAAAATAACTTTCATATTATTCTTGGTTATTTTATTACGCAAATCTGTGGGTAGTTTATTTATTAAACGAGGAACTAAGTAGCGAGTGGTTCTTTCACCGAACGTGTTATCGGCTCGCAAAGTACATAACTTGTTTTGAGCAACGCTTCTCGTATATACCAGTATGTTCGATATTTGTGGATAGGTTGGGATTAAAAAATTGTTCTTTTATTAAATTTAATTTTACTTGGAGGTGAACTGGTAGTGAATTGCAATGCTTAAAAAGTCCTAATTCGTTATTTTCGTATTTTAATTTGGTTTTCGGTGATACTTATTTTCTTTAATATTCGTAATTGTAAGTTATAAATTTTGTCTAAATGTGTTTTATATGTACGACCATAGCTACTAAGGTAATACTGAACATGGGATTCTGCCAATGAGTTGTATAACATTATTTTAACCTTATACGGTATTCGTCTATTCAATATTGTAATGTTAGCCAGAAACTGTCTCAATTTTTGACATACTTGTTCTATATGGGGACTCCAATTTAGGTTAGAGTCTATTTTGAGACCTAGGTATGTATGTGAGTCGGTAAGTTCAATAGCAGGACAACAGCATGAAGAGGTCGAGTGCAGGCAGTTGTGATCGTGAGCCGTTATTCTATTAGTTAGTGGGTGCTTAAGGTGGGGTGACTTAATGTGCATGAGTTTCGTTTTGTTGGGGTTGAGCACTAGACCGTTATCATGACACCATATATTTAAAGCATTGAAGTCAAATTGTAGTAGCTCACACGCTTTGTTTGGGTCCTTATCGGCAACCACTATGCACGTGTCGTCAGCAAACTGGTAACACATAGAATAAAGTAGGTGATTATTCATGTCATTGACATACGTCAGAAAATGCAGAGGGCCAATTACTGAACCCTGCGCCGTACCCTCTGTTATGGCCATAGAGTCACTACGGGTATTATTGACTTTGACATGAAAGCTACGATTATGTATGTAACTGTTGCACCATCCTAGTAGGGGACCACGTATACCACAAGTTTCAAGCTTCTTTATGAGCTGTGTGTGATTAAGGGTATCAAACGCGCGTGAAAAGTCAATAAATACTAGCAACACGTGTTTTTGTGAGTATTTACTTCATTAGTGAAGTGGGCTATTAGTTCAGTAGTACCTTTACCACGCTGAAAACCAAATTGATATGGATAAAGAACGGCCTGATTTTTATAAAAACTGTGTATTTGTTCACATACGTATTTTTCAACTATTTTATCGACAGTAGAGAGAAGAGTTATTGGTCGATAATTGTTGAAGTCATTTCGTTTACCCTTTTTGAAAACAGGCCTGACACAGCCCTGTTTCAAAGATTCTGGGTAAACCCCTGATGTAACACTGGTATTTACAAGGTTTGCTATTGCTAGTGATATATCTTTACTGATTGCTTTTATGTCGGAGATTTTGATAGCGTCGTCCCCAGGGGCTTTGTTAGAATCGAGATTTTTAATAATTTTTTCTACCTTCTCCGGTGTGGCTTTCTGAAAGTATATAGACGAATTTATGTGCTTAGAACTGTTTTCTGGATTTAGTAATTTTACCCTACAATTTGGAATAATATCTTTTACTGCTTTGTTAAAACCTTTTGCAAAACCATTGGCTATTTCTTTAGTGTTATATCCTTGTGAATCGAAGGTCTTTAATATAATTTCATCAACTGTTTGCGTTACTCGCCCCATCATTTGATTTACGATTCGGTATATTATTTTCTTTGTGTTTTTAAAATTAATTTCAATGTTTTTGGTATAATATAAGTTTCTGCTTTTTTCTAATAGACCGTGTACCTTATTTCTAATTTTATTATAATCCAATTTTAGCTGAACGTCTGTTGGATTTTTTTCCACAAACTATATAATTGATCACGTTTGTCACACAACTGCTTAATATTATTGTTCATCCAAGGTATTCGAAATATTTTACGACGTTTCATATAAGTACTCTCTTTACTTGATTGATTCCGCGCATGAGTAAAGGATTTACATATAAAGTTATATATCTCGGTCGAAGATCGAATTTCATTTGTTTGAGTCCATTTAACCTTACCGAGTTCATTATAAAAAGTTTCATAATTAACATTAATTTTCGGAACACGCTGTATCTGTTTTAAATCAAAATCGCCCACACAGGTAAGAATGACCGCCCGGTGATCCGCTAGTACAATGTTCAGCGCTGCCGAGTACGGGTCTAATGTGGGGAGACGAGCAAAAATGTGGTCTATACAAGTTTTCGTGACAATATTTAGTTTTGTCTCTATTCTAGTGTAATCCGTGATTCCACACATTAACCCGCGCCCATACAGTGTTTCTAGATACAAGTTTTTATGTGACGATTTAGATTTCAGATCAATGTTTGTGTCTCCAACGAGGAGGAGGTTGGGATTTGCGTCAAATTTAGAGATGTACTTGCCTAGTTCACTTATAAACCTGGTTTTATTTGAAGATGGTGGTCTATAAACGGAACATAGTACAAAGTCTTGATTACAACCAATCTTCAAAGTACCTGTGATATTTTCAAATGTATGAGTTTTGCTTTGGATCGGTGTAAATTTTAAATAATCTTTTACATACAGAATCACTCCGCTACCTTTTTTGTTTATTCGAAGTTCCGGGTACATATTGTACGTAGGTATGTTATATAACTGAACAATATTATCAGATATACCAACTTCAGTAAGTGCAATAATATCTATAGGTAATGGACAGTTATGAATAAGTTGCAGCAGATCTATAAAATTTTTGATTAAAGATCGTATATTAATATGTAGACAAGATAGTTTTAGATTTTTTGTGGAAGGTACATGTTTAGAAAAGTAGTCTATCGAATTACAGTCAAATATTTCTTTAATATGATGTTCTTCCATGAAAATGATAAAATGAGTTCAAAAATAAAAAAAATAAAAACTTGTTATAATGACTTACATCTAAGATTTACAATTTATTTTCTTTTATAATTTGATTGATATCATCCACGGACTTTATGAAGTATGTCTTACTGTTATTTGATTTTTTTGCACATACCTTCCCATCCTTACACCATATATACTGGAATGAGTCACGTAATTTTAGCTTAGTAGTATATAAAAGGGTCTTAAAATGTTTGGTAAGAGCTTCTCTGACGTATATACGTTTAGCAGCTTTGTCTACATCGACATCCGAGCATATTTGACCCACCGTTATGGTCTTCGTTTTACTAGCTGCTATCCATTGGTTTCGGGCGTTCTTTGATTTCATTTCCACTACAATAGTGCAGGGTTTGTCCTTATTACCAGGTATGCGATATGAAGATTGTATATCTAGTACATCTACTTCAAGTTTTGAGGCAACTGTTGATAGTACTTCAGTAACATCCGTTGGTAAGATTTCTGGTAAGCCAGCCACCTCTATTGTTGATGAGAGAGTACTTTGTTCGGTTTGTTTCATACCTTGTTCTAATACCGCCACTCGGAGTACCAGGTTCTTGTTTTTGTTTAGCAGGTCCATATTTTTATTTTCGAGGTCTTTTATTCTAATATCTTGATGTTTAACGGACTTTTCCATAGACTCAATTTGCTCACTTAGAAATTCAAGTGATGACTGAAGACTGCCGATCTCTTCCCGGAATGTTTTTTTAAGTTCCCGCGATATATCTTGGACAAGTTTGTGCGGGTCAATGGAGGTCATCGCATTAATGACATGCCCCGAGTCGGAGTCTTCGCCACCCTCATCGCCAGGAATGAAGAAGGATGACCTGCGTGATAAGTTCTCCATACAGTCCTCACAGCTCTTTATTATAGCTCTTTATTATTGCGCAGGGTGTTCAGCTGCTTGTTCGATAGCTTAGAACAAACTGGATCACCATGTACTATCTTGCTACACCTGCTGCACTCTAATCCAGGGGCTTTTTTGGTAATATTTTTCTTACACACTACACATTTACTTAGAACCATATTGTAGGTAGGTATGTAGGTAGGTAGAGTGATATTTTACGGCAGTTACACACGACACGACTTGTTCGCACGACAGTCTAGACTAGACTGAGACTTTGTAGTAATTTTAGAGGGAAAGACTTTCGGAAGTTTCAATAGCAAAATCGACTGGAAGTATAAATTTGGCGAAACCTCAAATATTTTTTTATAATGTATGGGAATAATGTATAGTCGACAAAATCGATAGTATCCCACCTTTACATACAACTTTATATGTAAACAATTTTGTCAACTGTACCTACAGACGAAAACATTTTTTTTTCGGGACCTCTTTAAGCTATTGCCTAGCTTCTATCGAGGGCCTTGAGCGCGGGGACCGAATCCAGAAATTCCGTAACGAAAAAACCTCACGCTCGTTTCTTTTCGGCACACTTCGACACGGTGTTTGTGTGAGTGCAACTAGCCGTATTGTACGACTCTTCGAAGCTCACACGAATCGAGACGAGCTGCTCCGAAATCAGACGAATACATAAGCAGCTGTTTATGAGAAAGTATATAGGTGTATAGGTATTTATGTACAACAGTGAATAGCTGTACTTGTAGAATTTGTGTATAAAGTGTTTTGAATATGAATGAACAAAGTGCATTTATTATTAATGAAGAAAGTCACGAAAAAATAGTGAAAGAAAATGAGTGAGTACTCTATATACATACATTTTATTATTATCACAAATGCAGTATTAATTTTGAATTATAAAATAAATAAATAATTATAATTTTTTTTTTTTATTTAAATTTTTATTCAAATTGCATAATTATATTTAAACGGTTTTACAAAATTCTTAACAATAATAATATACTTCAGTCACTATTAATAATTATTAATTACAAATAATTATAATTGCATAAGTTGATACAAAATGCTATGCAATAGCTTTACCGCGGCAGTCCCCGAGTGCCACACGTCTTTTTTTTATGTATCTCACGTCATTTTGACTTCACCTTACCTGACGATTTTGCTATAGAAACTGTGCCCAAAACCTTTCGCTCCCTACTTTAAAATCACCCGGTACTAGTAAGTCTAGAAAACCCAGTAAGTAATTAATAAAGATAAAAGTTTGTGAGGTTATAGGTATAGCTAATCTTTCAATCTTAACAAATCAGCATACGAATCCAGTTAATAATTTGACACACGGATAGATTGTAGTTTGGATTGCACATAAGCTGTATCCTGGCAATAGGAACTTGTGGTTTGCGGGCACGGGATTAGTATTGCGGGAAACAGCAATAGCTAGACAATATGCAGGGATAAATATTATTGTAGTACATCTGCCCACTTACCTGTGTCTTACATACTCATGGTGCTTCATTCGTATTCAACTAGAAGTTCTCAAGTACAGTAGACACCCTTTTTTCACAATAACCTATGAGGAATCATGTCCTTAATCTTTCAGTCAAAAATAACTAAGATTTTTCATAAAAACTCGATAGCAAACTGTTCTGTATCAAAAAATAAAACAAAATTGTTTTTAGGTTCGGTAGCCAAATGGCAAAAAACGGAACCCTTATAAAATCGTCATGCCTGTCTGTCTGTCCGTCCGTATGTCACAGCCACTTTTTTCCGAAACTATAAGAACACTGTTGAAATTTGGTAAGTAAATGTTTTCTGTGAACCGTATTGAGATTTTCACACAAACATAGAAAAAAAAACAATTAATTTTGGAGGTTCCCCATACTTAGAACTGAAACTCAATTTTTTTTTATCACACCCCTATTGTATGTCTTCAAAAATGATATTGAAGTTTCTAATGTTATTTTTTTCTAAACTGAATAGTTTGCGCGAGAGACACTTCCAAAGTGGTAAAATGTGTGCCCCCCCCCCCCCCCCTTGTAACTTCTTAAATAAGAGAATGATAAAACTAAAAAAAAATATTTGATGTACATGATCATGCAAACTTCCACCAAAATTGGTTTGAATGTGATCTAGTTAGTAGTTTTTTTTTAATACGTCATACATCGTATACCGTACACTATTATTAAATCATCGATCAAAGTTACAACGAACTACAAGAACTTTTATATTATGTTACTTGCTGCCACGGAACCCTTCATGGGCGAGTCCGACTCGCAATTGGTCGCTTTTTTAAATCAAAGAAGACTGTTGCCAATTTTTTTGACAGTCGGTTAAGAAATGCGCCCTCTAGACTGAAACTGACAATCATACAGATAAAGATATGGATGAAAGCGAAATCGGTCACGTTGTCTAAACGGAGACTTTTACTCACTTCGCTCGCTATATGAAAAATATAACCATCAAGTCTCTTTTTGTATATGTAACAATCAATTTATATACAAAGAAATATATTTTCCACAATGGCACCCCATTTATTTGATGTTTTCGTTAACAATGTCTTAAATAGAACCTCGCCGGCCTGTCAGGTGGTGGTAATTTATGGGTATCAATACATTACCTCCGATTGCTGCTAAGGTTTTGCCGCGTATTGCTTTAGAAGTGATACATCAAACATCCTGGTATAGTGGCGTGTTCAGAATCAAACTTTTACAAGATTATTCTTGAATCTTATATTCAGTAAGGTAACAAAGTAACGCTAACGGTAGAAATACGAATCTAGTTTCTCTTGCCCGGTGTTACCCGGGTGCTGAAATTTTCCTAAGAATCTGAAAAAAAGATTCTTTCGCATAAATCATTCCCCGATACCTGTAAAATTTACGTCATCTAAAAACCTAACAATCTATTCTCTAGAGTTTTACGCCCAGCAACAAAATTAAATATTGATTGTTTTTTATTTGGGTAGATTTATTTATAAACACGTATTTGGTTGATTAAACAAATTACTTTTTACTTAATGTTAAAACAGTTAGGTATAAGGAAAGTTGTAAATAATTATTTATCTTGACGTCATAATATTTAATGGTCAATTAATATTCCATAAAACCAACAATACTTGTCAAAAACCAAGTCTCGCAACTAAGTTATTCTACCGAAAAAAGTTGTGAGATCCATGAATACCAAGTCGCTATTAATAATATTCAATCGCTACTTAAGGGACCCTCTGTCTTAAGTTGTTACGTAATTATCAAACCTTACAACATATTACAGTGACCATATCAATATTAAAAATCTTTAAAGTTTTGCAGTAACTCACTGTTTTAACGCAGCAAAACTTACTTGTTTGAGTTGCTCATTTAATTTTATTTGATTGAATTTGATATGATTTTGATTAATTTTATTTCATTTGATTGAATTTTATTTGATTTTTTTTAATTTGATTTTATGTAATTTGATTTGTATTTACTAACCATCGATGTAAAAAGAATTATAACTAACAAATTGGGCCCTGTTGCCATTAATAAAAAATAAATTTATTTATTTATTATTTATTGTCGAATCGACTAATACAGCTAATGGTCGAAGCTGTTCACACAGAACGTGTCATCATCATCCTCATAGTAATTTCTCAGTTACATCCAAAGTACACACTTTGAAACCTAATTTCCGTTTTTTTATTTAAATTAGATTTTTGATAAGTATATCGGCTTTTCCCGGAGCGGAGTTCTAACCGGAAAAGGAAAGCTTGTGCCAGAGACTCTTCTGTCGATCAGTAGGATTCATTCTTTATTTCATTTTTCCAGAGGGACCACGGGCAATATGCCTAGGCTACAATAGTAACACCTTCTTTACCGAAATGTCCATCAATTTTTTCACCAACGTTATCTCTAAATTTATCAATATATTTTAGGTATAAAGATACTCGACTCAACTTTTATTCGTGTCTCTCGTTTCAGTAATTACTGCAGCGGCTCAACGCGACATTAAGACCTAGAACTAGACAGCGATGAGCTGCAACTTAAATAGTGAGAATTAAGTTTTATACAGATGCATTTTTAATTTGAATTGTGTGTTGTAATATTGCACTGGTCATTATTACACAGCTAGAAGAACTGCTATTAAATTTTGGAGATAAAAACTCCAATTGAGATAATATTTTAATGGATTTAAAATTGCCGTCTGAAAAGTTGGAAATAATTAATGATTTATTATCTTGCAGGCATATGTATGTATAACACGTGTTTAAAACAAACAACCAGGCGACCGTGATTGTTTAAGCGTAACAATCATCTTCCAAGATGTTGTGGCTAATGATTAGTTGAAAACAAATAAATGATTTGATTTCATTTCATTTCATTTGACCTTCCAAGTTACAATCTTGAGAAGAAAGCTGCAACAGAGACTCGTCCGCTGTTAAGTACCTGTTAAACAATGAACGAGAGTCTAATGCAGACTGTCCTATGAGGCGTAGAAAGTCAGATGGTAGACACTCCCGAAAAACCCGATATACTATTCAAAAGAAATAAACAGACCTCGGTCTTTGCTACCTTCGCACGAAAACGTATTTTAGAAATAATTTACTGCCTAGTCCGTACTCAGCAGCAAAATATACAATTATATTTACGGCTATGTATATTCCCGTAAATATTAATATACTGTTGATTGATGGCACTTGGCGGAACTTGTTGTTACACATATTGAGAACACTTGTACCATTTCCACATTATTTATTATTGAACCTGACCAGTTTCGCCTTTCAGTATCTTCAAAGGTTTACATTAATGTTTATGAACATTTCTAGTCTTAAACAGTGTTAAACAGTGGAAAAAGTACAAGTGTTCTCAATTATGTGTAATAATGCAGGTTGGTATCAATTAATAACACGAACACATTTCTATTCTGGATAAAAATAATAAACCTTTGCATTAGCGACTTGACTTGTATGAGTGTGTTGTATCAATTAAAATTAATGACTGGATTCCAAGTTGCCCTTGCAAAGAAAATATGACTAAATGAGGCCATAAATTTTCCAAGGAGCCAGGACACGACGGTATTTCCGTCCAATTGAGCAGTCCACCAGGGAAAGTACCTCCACCCTACAAAGTACCACGGTCATAATAACCACGTGTTGTGTTACCAGCTTTTTTTTTCTTTTTACGTGCGGGAAATGCCCACGGATACCCACCCCTCCGGAGCCGGAGGGGGAGATAATGTCGGACTCGAACCGACTAAACCGCACGCCGTCTCTGGGTCGTAGTGCTAGGCCGAAGGTGAGGTTGTCATGCGAAATATCCCTCGCACCCCGGCTGACCCAGGGCCATCCCTCTCGGTCTGGCCCTCCTCGGGGTTGTGTTACCAGCGGTGAGAAGGGTAGCCAGAGCTCATTGGAGAGTTTTTGTGTTATCAGTTCTTCCCACCAAAGGCTATTCCTGCTTTGTCTTCTACACTGACGGCACAGAAACTCTCTGTTTTTACAGGGTCGGCAGCACGAGTGTGACGCCCCTTGTATTGCACACGTCCGTGGGCCGCGTTAATCATTTTCCCTCAGTGGTATACAAAGAAATATCGATTAGTCGTGCCGTGCGATTACGAAGTCCAATCTAAGTCCTAAAACCAGAAGTTATCAAGGTCCATTTATAAGGATTGATATGAAATATTTGTTTCGTCAATATTTCTTCTTACATAAGATAATATTTTTACCCTCTCTATATCAGTCTCTGTTCCTATTTGCTCGCTGACGAAGTTGTTAGCGCACGACGTAGTGATCATTTCGTCTCCGGCTTTTGTTTCTATCTCTATCCCCCCGCGTGCTTGTTCCGCATTGTTTTACTATCTCTGTCCCTCTCCCTCGCTCTCTCTCTTTTCCCACTTCCCTAAACAATATTATAATAATGCTGAGCAGGCAAGAACGAATGAAAAAAAAATTGTGATGTATCGCACATGTTATGGAGGGGCGAGTGTGACGTCAGCTTGAATAATTTAGTTTGTGATATTCGATTATATCAAAGAGGGAAGATAAACCGTCACTGATGAAATATAGATAAGCATTTTTATTTTTGGGTTCCGTATTAAATAGGATAAAATGCAAACCACATCTGCAATCCTGTTGATGAACCGACTTGGCTCTGACTTAGACTTTCTTCTCAGGGTTAGGAGATTAGATAGTCCGATCCCCTAATATTATCATGCTATGGCTTCACAAGAATCACTGCCTACTGACCTGTTTATCTTTGAGGTTGGCTTAAGTCTTGAAGTACTTGATAGGGTCGCTACCGGCAAAATAAAATACAAGGGCCAATCCATTTCTTCTCATGAGTACATATCATACAAGTTGATTGATGGATAGCATTATAAGATCTTCATCCATCTGCAAAAATACTCACGAAAAACTACCTTATTGACGGTACGGCCCTCATTACACGGTTCATATTAACTGAATCTAGAAACATATTTGCCCAAAACTGTGGTTCCTTTGAAATTACACCTTGAATTCCCATCCGGGTACACAATATTTTTCAGCCACAATTACTCCTTGTGCAATACAAAGGGGTAGGTCCATCAATAAACTGAACAATGAGGTGGCTGTACTCCTTAGATACCATTGTTGCATGCCATCCATTGCTTTTAACCGTCTCAAAGAATTCTGAAAGGATTGGCGTTGAAATCTCCGTTTCTCTTGTGGTAATTACGACCATTCGTTTTGAGGAACTTTCAAAAGATGACAGATGCATTATTTCTTGACTTGAAGTAAAATGTAACAATAAAATTTATTGTTGTTCATTGTATTTTTAAGTAGCTGACCCGGCAAATTTCCTACTGCCATTTTTTTTACCGACCCGCGTTTAATTCAGACAACGTTCCCGCTGCATTTTCTGTTTATCTTCTTTTTTTTTATAAATCTTATACTGTAAAGAACAAACACAATTAAAAAAAAGACGGGTTGCACTCCGGGAGTGCTGGCAAAAGTGAAAACTATTTCTTTCTTTCTTTCTTCGTTATATACAGAGAAAAAGACAAAAAGAACATACCATACCATACCATACCTATAGTGCCAATCATAGAACCTATCACTAATTTTCTGTCAGAAGAAATAAATGAATTACAAAAAGAAAAAATAATCACAAAAAGTAATAAATTACAAAAAGAAAAACTAATCACAAAAAGTGTCAGATGCTCAGGTTCCAACCCGGTACTATCTGAAATCATAAGGACTTATACACGAAGCGTTTACCAATCTGTAGCTGTTGTAATGTTATATGACGTCAGTTGTCGGTTACGGTTCAAAGGTCTAGTAATCCTGACGCGAGTTTAACACTTTTACCCATCCAACGCCACTAAAGAAGTTTTCACTTCAAAAATCTACTTTGATGCAATCTTTCATTTTTCAGAAGCTATGCGTGTACATACATTTGGGAGCGTTAGAATGATAGATAGACAGAGATAATAATTATTTGTCATTTGCTTCTCTCTAGAATTCACGTGGAATTTTGATCAAATTCCCGAAACCAATGGAAAATGCCTATGTGTTATTCCAGACATAATTCTATCCCTGAACTGAAATTTCAGTCAAGTTCGTTCTCGAT
Source organism: Eilema caniola (assembly GCA_949126895.1). Lineage (NCBI taxonomy): Eukaryota > Metazoa > Arthropoda > Insecta > Lepidoptera > Erebidae > Eilema > Eilema caniola. The sequence continues at coordinate 2,783,450 of OX421460.1, read as the reverse complement.
GAAACATCTTCACACACTTTCACATTTAAAATTCGATTGGATAGTGCTTAGTATTTCGATGTACCCCCTTACTGGATAAATTCATATTATTACAAAACTATAATGTTAATGTAATGCGACGTAAACAATATTACACTGGTGTAAAGGGCTGCGGTGACCTACACGACGTCACGAGTGCGGTCTGTTAAGATGGCGGCCTTCCCAGAGGATATAGGTTAAGTAATTAACAGAAAATTGGGTCAAAATTGATTCAGCAGTTTCAAACTTGATGGAACATTCATTGACTTATTAAAATTAATTATCTTGTCATTAGTTCTATGGCGGAGGATCGTACGAAATAGCGCACATTAGGGGAGGCCTATGTCCAGCAGTGGACTGCAGCGGGCTAATTGATTGATTGATAGTTCTATGGCGAAGTAAACGATATTACGTTTGACCTCTGCATTTTGAGGTGGTTACCGTGGCCCATATACGTACCTGGATACGTGCAGCTTGCAAGAACATTGTTATGCCCTTCCGGATAATCCGACATTGTACTCGCTTAAAATAACCACATTGAATACATCCCCGTATTTATGAAATAAATTAACATGTAATTGTGTACTTTTGTCATTCAAGCAAGAAACCCGATTGCATACAAGCTTGTACTTTGCCCTAGGTCTGCTCTAACTTTCTTTAAGTTCTTATGACAACAACTGTCACCTGATACTCCAATCTCGAGAGAAAGCCTGGGTCATTCATGTCATTCATAAGCTCTCTCTCTCTCTCTCTCTCGCGTCAAAGTTGCGCGGTCATGCGAATTGTTCCACAGCCTTCTTTGTCATTCAGTAGATGTACCAGTTTGCAAATAAAGTGAGATTACCTTGAAAAACTTACTGGGGATATATACCAAAAAAGCACTAGGAGGGGGGGGGGGCATACATCGTAGCAGCAAGCGCAGCATTTTTTTGTGTAAATAAGGGCAATGTGCTGTGCTTGATGCTTTCATGTGTGGCCCTCTTAATGAAGGGTTTCAATACATCACTGCCTAACCGAAGACATGTATGCAGGCATATGTGCGTGTGTAGGTCAATTCAGATTTGCTAGAATAAGAGCACTTTGAAGTGGTAGGTAAATATCAATCTTATTCTATTTTGACAAGCTTGCAAATAGTTTACAGTATCAAATCTTATCTTATAAGATAGTAGCGCGTTGTTGCTTTCTAGTTTTTGCTTTGAGGTTGACGTTTAATTACCACTTAGAAACAGCTGGAATACTATTCTGTCTAATTTAAATTAATCCTATGGCTTAGTATAAATACATACAAATAACATTGAGAATATTCTTGTACATTTCTATTAACCCTAACATACTCTCCTCAATCACAATGGTATCAACATCTAGGTGCTTTCCCGAGGACCCTATATCTCGAAACTTTAATAGACTGATCGGCCAATCCCTGATCTCCAACATAATACATCAGAAAGGTCTAAAAAGGTCCACTGTATGGAATTTCATTATGGCGACGCCTCATCCGGTTGGATTTATAACATCCTATGAATTTTGATTAAATTTTCGTGCCGAGCATGGAAATTGGGAACTTTGAAGATATTACCGTGAGATGCTCTGCTTTACACGTTGGTACACCAATACAGGTGGCGTTAACTGTTTTATAATTAGGTGCATTTGTATCGGACGCGATGGTACTTCTTTATGTCTTCAATCTACATGTTTGTTAAATCGAAGATATGATGCTCGAGAGTTGCCTCAGCAACCGTTAGGCCCCGAGCCTTTTCCTTAACTAGCAGCTGGAGTCAGTTTTTGATTCAAACTGAGAAATAGTGAGTTTGGTGGTGGCGAAATGGGAATTTCAAATTCATTTTATTTGCTGTAATAACAGGATAATAATAATAAATAATAGGTGTTTTTATTATCGTTTGTACAGCACATTTGCCATTTTATGGTATGCAAACATTAAATTACACATAAGGTATCTATCTGCATTTACACTGCACTTACAATTATATTAATTCAGCACTTGCAAAAAAATTCTATAGTCACAAAGAATATAAATGAATTAATTTTAATATCAGAACATAAAATGCATAAAAAAGCATACCAATATTATTTATTATAAAGTTTATTACTAACATTATGTAAATAGGTTGTAATAATTTGCTGACTAACAGTGCCCGCGGACTCCGTTACGCGTTAATAATATTTTTGTCCCGGCCCGTTTGTACCGCGTAATACTTCAGTAGTTCGGGATAAATAAAAATTATGATGCTCTGCCATAGCGCTGAACGCGACGCAGTCGGATAGATACTGCATATATCGCCACGCAACGGTAGGCCGGGGCGGCGCGCACCACACGTTTTTATTTTGCTAATACCTTTGAAGATATTTGTTTAAACTGTATAGAGTTGAGGGCACAAATATTCTATATTAAATTTCCATTCTAACAAACAAATTTATAAAGATACAGATTAATAGCATATGGGCTAAATAAGCTTCACAAAAAATAATTATTTTTAATCCACAATTTTAACAGTAAAAGCAGTTATTGTGACTTATTAGGAGATAGGCATATGCTATCGCAAACTTTCTTACAGATATTGATATGTTTTCGAAGTGAAAACTTCTTTAGCGGCGTTGGATGGGTAAAAAATGTAAAACGCGCGTCAGGCTCGCTTGACTTTTGGACCGTAACCGATGACTGACGTCATACAATATTAGCTGTAGACTGTCTATTTTGCAATATACGATAAATAGCTTCGCAGCATAGCGGTAAACGCTTCGACTGTATGTCCTTATGGTTTCAGATAGTACTGGGTTCAATTCTGGCCTTCTGACACTTTTTGTGATTATTCTTTCTTTTTGTAATTTATTACTTTTTGTGATTATTTTATCTTTTTGTAATTTATTAATTTCTTCTGATAGAAAATTAGCAGAAACTTCGTGATAGGTTCTATGATTGGCGCTGTATTATAGGTATGGTATGGTATGGTATGGTATGTTTTTTTTTTGTCTTTTTCTATGTATATAACGAAAGAAAGAAAAAGTTTTCACTTCTGCCCAGAGTGCAACCCGTCTTTTTTTAAATATTGTAACACATTGTTTGGTTCTATCCTCAATAGTTTTCGCAGCGCACGTGATGAAAGCAAATTTTTTTTACAACTTGCATTGCGTTTCTCAAGTTTAAGTAAAGATGCGTAATTAATTTTTGGAAATTATTATAGTCTATAAAACACTCCACAATAAAGGGGCTTTCTATTGATGAAATAATTTTAAAAATCGGTTCAGTACATCCAGAGATTACCCCTTACAACGTCACAAACTCACAAACGTTACCTCTTTATAATATTAGTATAAATAATAATAGTTAGCCTAGTGGTATGGGTAATGGACTGCTGAGACGAGGTCTCGGGTTCAATCCCAGGTTTTCCATGGCACACACCTATGACTTTTCGATGTTTTTCGAAGTTATGTGTATATTTATCGCAGGTTTATAAGTGCCCAGTTAATAGGCTCGCCACCTATTACATTGGGACCTAAACATAAACCGGCGAAATGTGGGTGCTAGCACCTCTGCCTACCCCTTCGGGGATAAAGGCGTGAGTTTATGTTATGTTATGTTACATTTAGTCATAGTTTACCCTTACACTTTACCAATTCCTCTATCGCATACATTTTTAAGAGCCATGCTTTCCAACTTTCTTAGAAATTTAGAGGTTGGCAGTTGCTTCAAGCTTTTAGGTATTGCATTTTAAATAAGATCACTCATAGCAAAACAGTTTTTAAGGTAGAGAGCCGTATTCGGAGCTCTGAATAAAACAATCATGATTTCTAGTGCTCCTCGGATAAATCTCATGTGCCTTCGAAAAGGTTTCCCACCGTATGATCGTCTACCCGCAATGGTCTGAATCAATGACACAGAGACTATGAAAACAGTGCAAGTAACTTTCGACCTTATTTACATTAACTTAAATAAATGTCTTTTCGCATAAACCAATGCCGCTGATAATGAATATAAGAAAAAAAACTCGATGCTTTGCGATGTCAATAAGGTCAAAACCGTTTTATTCTTATATTGGGTATGTGAAAATCATTGTAAGAAATAGGTGTTAGCAATTTTAGACATTATGGACTAACATAACATAAAATGAATAAAATCTTTGTAAAAACTAGTGAAATACATGTAATTTTCATCAGGCAAAAGGAATAACATGATTTTATTCTTTTTATTCGTAGGTTATTACGTAAAATAAGCTGACACGAGACATCGGTCGACAGACCGCCGCGCCGCCGCCGCCTAATGTGTGCTCGTTCACCGTAACGGCCTAAGACTAACCGGCCAAGAACTGTCGGCGCTGCTTGCGCTGGCCGGAATCGTTCGGCAGCCACACACTATATTGCGATTAATATATATATCACCAAGCCTACTGCTTAACGTACTCTTCAAAGGCAAAGTCAAAAATCGTTTATTCTTTAAACCCCATTTAAACGGCACTTACAAAACTTCAAATTTAAAAACATAAAATTCCTGACTAATTTAGCAAATGGACCACCGCACCGGTTCGAAACGCGGCCCTGACCTGAGAAGACTCCGGCAAGAAACAAGAAGCATTTTTTGGCCTAATTACAAACATTGGCTTAGTCTACTTAGTCTAAATACCTACAATAGTTTCCTTGAGTAGCATAGTTGAGCGATCAACTAAATTTCAAGCTTGTTTATCATCTATATATTCTTGGTTTTATAATAAGCCTTTTTGGCACAGTTTGGTCTTAACTACATTTTTAAATTCATCCACAGGTAAATACTTAATTTTATTAGGTAAGAATGATTACCCATTGGAAACTGCCTTAGTATTGCTTGTTTTTTTTGCAATGTGAGTTAACCCAACTGGTACCTTCTCCCTTTAACTCGAACTCGAAGTTATTAAAACCTCACGCCGTTTTAAGTCATTAGTTATCGAGGAAAAAATTTTCACATGACGTCATTTATAATAATAACAATATCACATGTTCGTGTACTACGGTGTTCATACTATAGAGTACACATACAGCATCACACCTCCTTTAAGTCTATGATACAATATAGAACTCAAATGCTGTTGCCCGTGGCTCCGCCCGCGTAAATGTCGTTTACTGGACCACCCTTTCCCAAAGTCAAATCTACCCTTGTACAAAATTTTATCAAAATCAATTTTGTTATTTGGGCGTGTAAGCGTAACAGTCAGACAGAGTTAATAATTGACCGACTAAGCTATGTGATAGTGAGTCTCTTTTTTGACAAGGTGGTTAATTTTTGACAAGGTGGTTAATTTTGCATTTGGCTATATATCTGTTCGTCAGTTCCGCTCTAGTGAACACATTTCTTAACCGATTTTCAACAAACTATGCACATAATACTGGAGATTGATGGCACTTGGTGGAATCTACTACACATATTGAATAATACACTTGTACTTTGCCACAGTTTATTTTTATTTTCAACTTGACCAGTTTCTTAACAGTGTTATATAAACCTTGAGGTGACAAAATCAAAATAAACTGTGGAAAAGTACAAATGAAGTGTATTATTCAATTTTGTCGAGAGCTCATTTTCATGAGGGGGGGAGAGAAGTGGGCACTTTCCTATCGCGTTAATTCTCTAGTGTACAGACATGCATTATACCTATATAAACCTATGTATCGTTAGATACATCCAGGGTTATTTAAAATAAGAATCAGTTTTTAATACAATCTCAGATTTGATTAACGGTAGGAGATAAATGTGGCAAAGGGCGTTTGCGGGGTCTACTGATCATAGAACTACTAGTATTAGCATATATATTTTTCAGAGCTCGTCTCGTTTCATTCAGAGCACCGTAGTCAGAGTCATGCATGGCTTCCTTATGGCCTGATAAATATTCGAACCGCAACTGTTCTAATAAATCCGATCGTGCATCACTAAACTTTTTGCCGCTAACCCTTCCTGTCAAAACCTTTTTATCCTACTAATCTGACTGTTGTTATGAATGTGAATGTTAAAAATGTGGAACTATGTTAATTTTTTATAGAAACATGCAAAAATGGCTTGAAGGGTTTGCATGAAACTGGACACACGAGATATAGTGCCCGGTACGTGATGTACAGCATCATTTAGATCAGATTCTAAATTGTCTTTATCGTTAACCATCATTAGATTACAAGAGATAATAGTATGGATTACAGTAATTATATTGAAACGCACAATGGGCGGCCTTATCGCTAAATGCGATCTCTTCCAGACAACCGTGGGTTGAAGAAATATTCAGTAACGCGCACGTTAGAAGTTGTGGTGTAGCTGTCACTATCAAATATATATCACAAATGTATCAAAGTATATATTATACAAAAAATTAATAACATGAAGTTATTAGAAATTTAATAATCTCTTAATTTTTATAGAGAAAAGTGTTAGTAATTAGTAATAGAAGTTATTTTAAATAGTTTACCTGACACGGCAGTGAGGCCTAGAACATTAAATAAAGTATCTACACAACTCTGTTATTTGAAACAAGATTATGGGTTTGGGATTATATATAATCTGTCTGTTTATAATGGATCTATGTAGGATGTATGCCTCTGTAACCATGGAAGATCATAGGGACCGGGGAAATATAATAATATTTATTGCCTGACCCACAATAATAGTCTCAGGGTGAACCTTACATATTCAAAGACAACAGTGCTTAGAGCTGCTGCCGTTAGATATAGCAGTCTAGCCATTTATCTAGGGTCGGCACAGCCAGGCGTTACCATAAAAGCACGAACTAATCCGCCGACTTGCTTGCTCGGTGAATAGTGTTCCAGTGTGGATCTGGTGTTCGTCCCCTGGGTGCTCAGCGATTCCGTCAGTGGAATTCCGAATTCAGCCCCATCTGCATTCGAAACTGAAGTGTGGCTGAACCAACTTTGATTACTCATAAATTATTTGTATTTTGCCAGAAAATGTCACTCGTTCTATCATGCCGTAGAAATATAGTAAGATGTATTGTGGTGAATTCTATATTTGCTTCAAATATAAAATAACCTACACCTTTTTCAAATCGGTTAAAATATTTTTTCTGACACAATTTATATTGCCAAAAAGTAGATATCTATCATAGTTAGTTTTCTTTTATTTTTATTAAGTAAATTAAATAATAAATAATTTCTCGTAAAACATTTTTGATTTTGAATTTCTTTACCAATAATAGTCGACGAGAACCATTCAACACCTAGAAGTTCTATTTTTCCACGAATCGGTAGTCTTTTGGGACTAGGACCCCGGTCCCAGATTTCCCTTTCTTCTTTTTCATCCCCAGCGTTAACCCAGTCGCATCCGAAGCAGACTGTCACATGACCTCCATAACCCGAAGGAACGTGCTCACCGAGGTACGACTAGACCAATACAAATAGGCATATTCATGCATATAAATATTTACACTGAACATTCACTACCGCTACGCCAAAGAGGTTGAATACAATAATCACCACTAATAAAATAAACAAAGTATATAAGCCTAGTTTAAGTTCAGCCAACCAAAAAAATATCATGTCTGTTTAACCATTGTTGAGTGAACATTAAGAGTTAATATAAAAATAAATGAATAAATGAATAAATAAAAAAAGAACAAACCAAATAATTTCCCAGAAATCTATAATTATATTTAATCTCCATGCTAGTATCCTATAGTTGTTAAATTATGCATACTATTTAAGCGACTACCCCTTGGTATATTAAAGGGATTAAACTGTCAAGGGATTCAGTGTAATCCTCTATTCTCCTTGAGACATCCTTATTCTGGGATTCACCGTACCTTAAGATGGCCAGTAAAATGTTGTTTTTTTTTAACTTATGCGGCATACAAACACGCGGCCCACGTGATGGAAAGTGATTCAGTTGTAACGTCTGTTAGAAAATTTAATAAACTGGCTGGCTAATGCTTAGACCATTGGTAATAAAAAGCGGCCAAGTGCGAGTCGGACTCGCCCATGAAGGGTTCCGTAGCAGCAAGTAGCATAAAATGGTAATCTACATCATATATTTTTTTTTAGTTTTATCATTCTCTTATTTTAGAAGTTACAGGGGTGGGGACACACATTTTATTACTTTGGAAGTGCCTCTCGCGCAAACTATTCAGTTTAGAAAAAAAAATTAGAAACCTTAATATCATTTTTGAAGACCTATCCATAGTAAGGTTTCGGTATGATGAAAAAAAAATTGAGTAAGTATGGGTAACCCCCAAAATTTATTGTTTTTTTTTCTACTTTTGTTTCTACTTACCAAGTTTCAACAATATAGTTCTTATAGTTTCGGAAAAAAGTGGCTGTGACATACGGACGGACAGACAGACATGATGAATCTATAAGGGTTCCGTTTTTGCCATTTGGCTACGGAACCCTTAAAAGGACCGTGAAATATGTCAGAAAACTACATGCATACATACATATACTTAAATTTCTCGAGGATTTACAGGCAGGCAGAGGTGTATTTACAAACAAATTGTGATAGGTTTGTAGAGGGCTGCGCCATTCGACTTGGATAGGTTAGGTTAGAAGGCTAATGCGAAAAATAACCATGTAGAAATAAGTTATTTTTCTAACTGTTTGATTAAATGGCTAGGCAAGTAGTTTACCGTCACTGATCCAAGCTTTTTACCTAACCGTTTAATCAAATGGCTGAACATCTTTCAGGCCGATAATTGAATGGCGCCATTTAGCTAAAAGCCTAGGCAGTAAATTGTACGGCTGATTAAGCTAGTTGGCTGCGACATAATATATTATACATATAGTTTAAGTTTGTGACTAGGTACACTAATAACTACCTATAAGTAATTTATGCTAAGACAATTAAAACATTTCCATTCAAAGGTAGTTTGGAAGAGATTGCATGTACATTTGTAAATTTTTCATAATGTTCTCCGTACCTACAATCAATCAATCAATCAATTAGCCCACTGCTGGACATAGGCCTGTCCGTACCTACAAGTACTTTAATTTATTGGTGTACAATAAAAACTTATCTTATCCTATCTTATAGAAAGTTGTACATGTCCTATAGGTACCATGTACCCTCTATATAACCGCTATATATTTATTTGATTGTAATTGAAAGGTAGAGAAATTCCCCTTTTCTTTGTCACGGCACCTATATCCCGTGGAACAGCTAGTTACCATAAATTACTGGTAGCATTGTGAGACATTGTCTAGTGAAGATAATGCTTTAAGATACGTTCTCCTACGCCATTTACGGGGGCGATTAGATTGACAATTTCCTTATGTAGGCCCTTTTAGGGTTCCGTAGCCAAATGGCAAATAACGGAACCCTTATGGATTCGTCATGTCTGTCTTTCTGTCTGTACTATGCTGCAATTATGCTGTTGAAACTTGGTAAGTAGGTGTATTCTGTGAACCACATTAAGATTTCAAAAGAAAAATAGATAAATAATAACAATGAATTTGGTGAGTCCCTATACCTAAAACTGGTAATCGGTTCTTTTTTTCATCAAACCCATTCGTCTCCTGTGTTTATATATAGATCATCAAAAACAATATTGAGTTTTCTAATATCATTTTTTTCTAAACTGAAGAGTTTGCACGAGAGACACTTCCAAATGGGTAAAATGTGTGTCCCTCCCCTGTAAATTCTAAATTAAGAGAATGATAAAACTAAAAAAAAATGATGTAATTACCAAATAGGCTTCCACCAAAAATTGGTTTGAACGAAATCTTGTAAGTAGTTTAACATTGATCAAAGTTACAAAGATCTACAAGAACTTTTATTTTAAGTTACTTGTTACTACAGAACCCTTCATAGGCGAGGCCGACTCGTATTTGGCCGCTTTTATTCTTTTACAGTGTTTAACAAGAAATTTCCTTAAATGTATTGCAATCTCGACGCAATCTGTCAGCCAAATGGGTAGCAGGGTACAAACGCTACGATAAATCGTTACGATCGCATTGTACCGATCAAGTTGAAACGATGGATTGATGTGTGAGAGTGATGAAAAGTACAGCGTTTAAATATGTTTCAGGTATATACGCATCTATTTATCGATGCAGTTTCGATAGAAGTTAAATTATACATTGCTAACTGTTGCTCGCGAGTCGCCGGTAAAATTCTCGTTCCCACTCCCCTTTGGAAGGTTCCAAACTTTTGCAGGAACAAAAAGTAATCTACTCCATATTATAATCTATCCAAGCATAAATTTCAGGCAGTGTTTGAGTAATAAACTTCTCCAAACCAACTACATAAACTTTCACGTCTTACTAACATTATAAGTATTGATGGATGGATGTTTATTACTCTATCACGTAAAACTACTGAATGGATTTTAATGACACTTTACAATAGTATAGCTTAAACATCAGAATAACACATAGGTAACAATTTATATAGATATTGCGTGAATTGTCGCGATAAAAGCTGGTTTATGATGTACCTATCTAATACTGTAATTTTACAAGTGTCTGCAACTTGAGGTCTAACAAGTGTTTACGTCAAAAACTGAGACGCACATATTAAGTCTAATTCCCTTCATAAATACCACCTCCTGTAACGTTACTTACCTTTATTTATATTCGCCCTTTCTTACCAGAGTATTGTAATACAACACCTTATGAAGTTCAGTGTTGCCACTCGTTGATTACGAATTATCTTTGATGTTCTAATTATACCGCTTTGGCTACGAAAATGCCATCGTCACCCTCCCCTTTTTCGCGTAGAAATACACGATGACGCTATGGCCGGATTATTTGCATGATTGCAACATTAGTTATGCAGAATAAAGCGTGGTTTTCCCACCTTAAAAATTAAGTTTATCAAGACTGATTATTTTGGATACCAGTAAACTAACCCTCAATCTACTAATGTCTTCTTCTTCAAACTAGCGTTAATCCCAGTTGCATCCGAAACTATCAACTTAGGAATCTGGGTCCACTTTTACCAGTCTAAATGCGGATTTGGCTAAACTTCGACATTTTCTGTGTCAACAAATGTATTAAAGATTTAATATTATGTCACAAACAGATATCCTGATTCAATAATTTGCATGTATAGATTGTTTTTAAAAGACATTTCGTAGTTCCCTTCCAGGTCTTACCTCAGAAATTCGATATCGCCAATTGGCTTTGGAGGTCAGATGGCAATCGTATTACGACGAATATCGAAGTTCAGCTGCATCAGAACCACACTGGAATGCGGAACCCAATAGAGAAAGAACAGAACAGGCTCAGAGAACGATGAGTTCGTTCCTTTCCTCAGATACTCGATACAAAAAAAAACTCCCATAATATTGGGTAATTTTTTTGCAACTTATCCCATTGCCAAGGTTACACGACGGCGTCGACTTTCCTTATAATGAGTGGCACATTTTCACCAAGAACATTTTGATCCTCATACGTCACAATCTTATTACGTGTCACATACATACAAGTGGTTGTGTCTATTTTGAAACATACGCATTTGAAGATGAAATAACATAAGTATCTTTGCACTAGGCGACTTTATAGGGGCAACTAAAACACTTCAAGTCTCGTAAAATACGCGTTCCAGTGGTAAAGACTGAAAATTTCAAAAGAGAAGCTGGTGGAAATAATTTTTATTTCGATCTAGTTCGTCATAAGGCATTCCTTTTAGAAGCCGGCAGGAATCGAGTTATAAGAATCCCTCGCCTTTTTCTATCAAAATAACAAGTCTTTCGCCAGAAAATTCTGAAAAAAGAAGTGTGATCACGTCTTTATTCCCGGAGAGTTAAGTTGAGGATTGCCAAATTCCGGGCACTATTGTTGACTCGAGCCATGCACCGAAGATTGAGTTTGGGCTGTATAAATCTGTCTAATGTTGATTAGTCCTATGTCTTAGTCGCCTTGTATGACACTGTATGTGAAGAGATAGTGTGGTAAAAATTCTACTCTGCCGGGAACAACGCGGCTTCAACCGTTTTTTCTTGGTAGGCTGCCGGCTGACCTCGAAAAAGCAAAACATCGAGCCACGTTTGGCAACCACTAGGTGTGTCAAGGTGTCGGCTTACAGTTGAGATTGGTTTCTCCCCAAAGGTTTAGTCCTACACATTAACAACATCTATATACAGGATGGAATATTTTGACCTTACCTGGACGGGAATTACACCATTTATTGAATATGGCGATTTTAACTAAAATGTCATGTCTGTCTGTCTGTCCGTCTGTATGTCACAGCCACTTTTTTCCGAAACTTTAAGAACTATACTGTTCAAACTTGGCAAGTAGATGTTTTCTGTGAACCGCATTAATATTTTCAAAAAAAAAAAACAATAAATTTTGGGGGTTCCCCCATACTTAGAGCTGAAAGTCAAAAAATTCTTTTTCATCCATACATGTAGGTTATTTATGGATAGGTCTTCAAAAATGATATTGAGGTTTCTAATATCATTTTCTTCTAAACTGAATAGTTTGCGCGAGTGACACTTCCAAAGTGGTAAAATGTGTCCACCCCCCCCCCCCCCCTCCCCTGTAACTTCTAAAAGAACAGAATGTTAAAACAACTAAAAAAATATATGATGTACAATTACCATGCAAGCTTCCACCGAAAATCGGTTTGAACGTGATCTAGTAAGTAGTTTTTTTAATACGTCATAAATCGTAAACCGCAATTTACCTACTTGCTGCTACGGAACCCTTCATGGGCGAGACCGATTCGCACATGGCCGCTTTTTTTTTAAAAGAAACAAAACGGCCTTTACCTATTTTCGAAAATTCGCTTGCCACGCCTGTTTATTGAACCGACAAAATTTTTGACTGTATTTAACAAAAATGATAAATTAAATGAAAGGAAATCTTCGAAATTTGAAATCTTTGAATACAGTTCTGTTTCTTTTGAAAAGTAAAGGAATGTTTCTTTTGATTGAATATCGCTATCTCCAGTATTTGGAGTATTTCCCCTACCGCGGGTAAAGTTCAAATCTTGCAGCCTTTATATAGATTTTCTATATAAAAGTGAAATACCGTTCACTGATTAATCACGAAATCTTAGAAACTATAACACCTACAATCTTGAAATTTGGCAGTTAGGTTCCTAATGGAGTGTCGACATCCGCTGAGAACGGAGTTTTATGAAACTATTTCCCTAAGGGGTTTAAACGGGGTCGGAAGTTTGTATGAAAGTCTCATGCTTTTGAAGTAAAAGATTTGCAATTTTAAATGAATGCTCTTAAAGATGGTGTGGACGTGTACTAATAATGTATTCTTCTTCGTATGAAAATCCAACTAACCTTACGCGTACGAAGTACTTCTAACACCAAAAATACTTCCCAATTCACGAGCGGCGCTAACAGATTCCCAATGTATGTAATGTATAAACCATCAAAATAAATTAATTCTCTTTGAGGTTGTAAAGTTGTGAATAACTTCATTTTTACCTAATCATCGTATTACTAACGGAATGAGCGAATTTTGCTAATTATGGTTCAAAAGTGTTTATTTAAAAAAAAATGCGAATATATTTGTTATTGGGTTTTTTTAGGAAACCTCAAGGTTATCCTATTACACCTGCAATCACCAAATGTAGGCTAGATTTCGTTTTTCTTTCTCAAAAGGGTTTGAAGGTGAGAGGGTAGTCACTCCCACAAAAGCCTTAGGTGCAACACGCAAAATAAACATCGTAAATATACCGGTATTTATTATAATAGTGATGTTAAATGTACCTAAGTCTACTAATAAAATTGATTCTCTAGCTAAACTACATAGATTGCTTATAGAAGTGAGTTCACGTCAATAGAGTCGCGGTTCGAATCCACGACATATAATACTAAGGGAACTATTATATTATGTCTACATTAGTGAACCAATATTGTTATGGAAATTGTTTGACAGTTCAATACTTTATTGGAATTTTCTTTACCTTTTAAAACTCAATTTTAAAGTGAGCTTTCAGCAGCTCAGAGTTAGGCGAGAAGACGCATTATCCCAAATATATTTCTTATACCAAATGTAAGAATTATACGCAAAAATTTAATAAAACGATATGCTAATGAAAGATCCCTAGACGTTTCAATCACCCACTTAGCCTAGAGATATAAAAATACATGTTACAGCCTCCGTGGCGTAGCGGTAGTGAAAGCGGCCGCTACGCGGGAGGCGCGGGTACGATCTCCGCTCAGTGCGAATATTTGTATGCATGAATATGGCTATTTGCATTGGTCTGGTCGTGCTTCGGAGAGCACGTTAAGTCGTCGGTCTCGGTTGCCATACAAAACATATGTAGCAGTCGTTACGGGTATTTGGAGCCCTCAAATATCCAACAACTGGTCTAGCTGCAACCACTGGTTATGCCCAGATAATGATTAACTTAGTATAGTCAACAAAATTGTATAGTTACCCGTGTTAGATTAAGTAGTATAAATACACATAGAAAATATATATACAAAATAAATATTGAAACGTATAGCAGTGTAAGCTCAGCCAGTGTATTAGATGATAATTAGTAATAAGTAGTTGAGATACGTTGTATTGTCTTTTTTGCTAATAAAGTAAAACGTTACGTTAGGTACACATGTATAAACCCAGATGCCTCCATATCCTATCAGAGAATGAAAGGTAGTATGAAAGTGCGAGAGGATTAAATGATAGAACTAGAATGACGAAGTGAACTAGAATAGATTCGGCCTAGCACTACGACCCAGAGACGGCGTGCGGTTTAGTCGGTTTGAGTCCGACATAACCTCCCCCTCCGGCTCCGGAGGGGTGGGTATCCGTGGGGATTTCCCGCACGTAAAAAAAAAAAGAATAGAAAAGGATAGATTAGATTAGGACGTTTTTCAATTAAATAGCCGTAACAAGAGTCTTTGAAGCAGAGGAGAAGGTATAAAAAAAAAGACGGGTTGTACTCTGGGAGTGCCGGCAGAAGTGAAAACATTTTCTTTTTTCTTTCTTCGTTATATATATAGAAAAAGATAAAAAAGAACATGCCATACCATACCTATAATATAGCACTAATCATAGAACCTATCACTTATTTTCTGTCAGAAGAAATTAATAAATTATGAAAATAAAAAATAAACACAAAAAGTAATAAATTACAGAAAGAAAAAAATATCATAACAAGTAATAAATTACAAAAAGAAAAAATTATCACAAAAAGTTTCAGAAGACCAGGTGGTTTGAACCCGATACTATCTGAAACTATAAGGACTTACAGTCGAAGTGCTTACCGTTTAAGCTACGACGCTATCTATGGTAAATTGCAAAATAGATAGTCTTTACCTAATCTTGTATGACGTCAATCGTCGGTTACGGTTCAAAGGTCAACTAATCCTGACGCTTCCTTAACATTTTACACCCATCCAACGCCGCTAAAGAAGTTTTCACTTCAAAAATTAAAAAGAAACGGGATTTTGAACTTCGGTCTTTCGTACATTTTCGTACAGTATTACGAAGTTCGGTATTATGAATTCGAAATTTTATATGTAACTGCTTATATTATGACCAAAGTCACAATAGTCAACATCCACCTAGACATAACCGTAGGCATCAGCAGAATCTAATACTCTAAATTAGCTGATACTTTAGAATAAACAATTATGTACCATATATTTTTATTCTTATTCTTCTTTATCCTAGCGTTAATCCCAGTTGCATCTGAAACTTTTCAACTTGGAGTCTGGGGTCCGCTTTGTACCAGTCTAACCGCGGATTTGGTTAAACTTTGATTTTAACTGCCATCTGACCTCCACAACCCAAATGCGATATCGAAGCATTGCAGCTAGACCAGTTGTTGGATATTTGAGGGCTCCAAATACCCGTAACGACTGCTACATATGTTTTGTATGGCAACCGAGACCGACGACTTAACGTGCTCTCCGAAGCACGACCAGACCAATGCAAATAGCCATATTCATGCATACAAATATTCGCACTGAGCGGAGATCGTACCCGCGCCTCCCGCGTAGCGGCCGCTTTCACTACCGCTACGCCACGGAGGCTGTAACATGTATTTTTATATCTCTAGGCTAAGTGGGTGATTGAAACGTCTAGGGATCTTTCATTAGCATATCGTTTTATTAAATTTTTGCGTATAATTCTTACATTTGGTATAAGAAATATATTTGGGATAATGCGTCTTCTCGCCTAACTCTGAGCTGCTGAAAGCTCACTTTAAAATTGAGTTTTAAAAGGTAAAGAAAATTCCAATAAAGTATTGAACTGTCAAACAATTTCCATAACAATATTGGTTCACTAATGTAGACATAATATAATAGTTCCCTTAGTATTATATGTCGTGGATTCGAACCGCGACTCTATTGACGTGAACTCACTTCTATAAGCAATCTATGTAGTTTAGCTAGAGAATCAATTTTATTAGTAGACTTAGGTACATTTAACATCACTATTATAATAAATACCGGTATATTTGTTGTGGGAGTGACTACCCTCTCACCTTCAAACCCTTTTGAGAAAGAAAAACGAAATCTAGCCTACATTTGGTGATTGCAGGTGTAATAGGATAACCTTGAGGTTTCCTAAAAAAACCCAATAACAAATATATTCGCATTTTTTTTTAAATAAACACTTTTGAACCATAATTAGCAAAATTCGCTCATTCCGTTAGTAATACGATGATTAGGTAAAAATGAAGTTATTCACAACTTTACAACCTCAAAGAGAATTAATTTATTTTGATGGTTTATACATTACATACATTGGGAATCTGTTAGCGCCGCTCGTGAATTGGGAAGTATTTTTGGTGTTAGAAGTACTTCGTACGCGTAAGGTTAGTTGGATTTTCATACGAAGAAGAATACATTATTAGTACACGTCCACACCATCTTTAAGAGCATTCATTTAAAATTGCAAATCTTTTACTTCAAAAGCATGAGACTTTCATACAAACTTCCGACCCCGTTTAAACCCCTTAGGGAAATAGTTTCATAAAACTCCGTTCTCAGCGGATGTCGACACTCCATTAGGAACCTAACTGCCAAATTTCAAGATTGTAGGTGTTATAGTTTCTAAGATTTCGTGATTAATCAGTGAACGGTATTTCACTTTTATATAGAAAATCTATATAAAGGCTGCAAGATTTGAACTTTACCCGCGGTAGGGGAAATACTCCAAATACTGGAGATAGCGATATTCAATCAAAAGAAACATTCCTTTACTTTTCAAAAGAAACAGAACTGTATTCAAAGATTTCAAATTTCGAAGATTTCCTTTCATTTAATTTATCATTTTTGTTAAATACAGTCAAAAATTTTGTCGGTTCAATAAACAGGCGTGGCAAGCGAATTTTCGAAAATAGGTAAAGGCCGTTTTGTTTCTTTTAAAAAAAAAGCGGCCATGTGCGAATCGGTCTCGCCCATGAAGGGTTCCGTAGCAGCAAGTAGGTAAATTGCGGTTTACGATTTATGACGTATTAAAAAAACTACTTACTAGATCACGTTCAAACCGATTTTCGGTGGAAGCTTGCATGGTAATTGTACATCATATATTTTTTTAGTTGTTTTAACATTCTGTTCTTTTAGAAGTTACAGGGGAGGGGGGGGGGGGGGGTGGACACATTTTACCACTTTGGAAGTGTCACTCGCGCAAACTATTCAGTTTAGAAGAAAATGATATTAGAAACCTCAATATCATTTTTGAAGACCTATCCATAAATAACCTACATGTATGGATGAAAAAGAATTTTTTGACTTTCAGCTCTAAGTATGGGGGAACCCCCAAAATTTATTGTTTTTTTTTTTTTTGAAAATATTAATGCGGTTCACAGAAAACATCTACTTGCCAAGTTTGAACAGTATAGTTCTTAAAGTTTCGGAAAAAAGTGGCTGTGACATACAGACGGACAGACAGACAGACATGACATTTTAGTTAAAATCGCCATCTTCAATAAATGGTGTAATTCCCGTCCAGGTAAGGTCAAAATATTCCATCCTGTATATAGATGTTGTTAATGTGTAGGACTAAACCTTTGGGGAGAAACCAATCTCAACTGTAAGCCGACACCTTGACACACCTAGTGGTTGCCAAACGTGGCTCGATGTTTTGCTTTTTCGAGGTCAGCCGGCAGCCTACCAAGAAAAAACGGTTGAAGCCGCGTTGTTCCCGGCAGAGTAGAATTTTTACCACACTATCTCTTCACATACAGTGTCATACAAGGCGACTAAGACATAGGACTAATCAACATTAGACAGATTTATACAGCCCAAACTCAATCTTCGGTGCATGGCTCGAGTCAACAATAGTGCCCGGAATTTGGCAATCCTCAACTTAACTCTCCGGGAATAAAGACGTGATCACACTTCTTTTTTCAGAATTTTCTGGCGAAAGACTTGTTATTTTGATAGAAAAAGGCGAGGGATTCTTATAACTCGATTCCTGCCGGCTTCTAAAAGGAATGCCTTATGACGAACTAGATCGAAATAAAAATTATTTCCACCAGCTTCTCTTTTGAAATTTTCAGTCTTTACCACTGGAACGCGTATTTTACGAGACTTGAAGTGTTTTAGTTGCCCCTATAAAGTCGCCTAGTGCAAAGATACTTATGTTATTTCATCTTCAAATGCGTATGTTTCAAAATAGACACAACCACTTGTATGTATGTGACACGTAATAAGATTGTGACGTATGAGGATCAAAATGTTCTTGGTGAAAATGTGCCACTCATTATAAGGAAAGTCGACGCCGTCGTGTAACCTTGGCAATGGGATAAGTTGCAAAAAAATTACCCAATATTATGGGAGTTTTTTTTTGTATCGAGTATCTGAGGAAAGGAACGAACTCATCGTTCTCTGAGCCTGTTCTGTTCTTTCTCTATTGGGTTCCGCATTCCAGTGTGGTTCTGATGCAGCTGAACTTCGATATTCGTCGTAATACGATTGCCATCTGACCTCCAAAGCCAATTGGCGATATCGAATTTCTGAGGTAAGACCTGGAAGGGAACTACGAAATGTCTTTTAAAAACAATCTATACATGCAAATTATTGAATCAGGATATCTGTTTGTGACATAATATTAAATCTTTAATACATTTGTTGACACAGAAAATGTCGAAGTTTAGCCAAATCCGCATTTAGACTGGTAAAAGTGGACCCAGATTCCTAAGTTGATAGTTTCGGATGCAACTGGGATTAACGCTAGTTTGAAGAAGAAGACGAGAAAAAAGACAATACAACGTATCTCAACTACTTATTACTAATTATCATCTAATACACTGGCTGAGCTTACACTGCTATACGTTTCAATATTTATTTTGTATATATATTTTCTATGTGTATTTATACTACTTAATCTAACACGGGTAACTATACAATTTTGTTGACTATACTAAGTTAATCATTATGCCCAGATAATGAGCCTTATATATAAATCCCGAATGTTAGGGAATCATGTATTGACGATGCAATTTGAGTTTCCTTCAGACGGACCTCATGAAGAATGTAATGGTGGCATTTCTATTGGGTGTTTGTTGTATTTGGCAAAATATTTTACAAACAAATGTAAATTACTTCACAAAAAGTATTCACTTCGAAAAGGCGTCACATAATATTATGAATTGTCACATTTTGTCTACTATTAAAAGGTAATACTGGCCGTACAGGATTAAATTTGATGAATTTGAATAAAATTGATTGAAAAAATTAAATAACTTATCATTTGTACGTATTTGGTATTGGTAAGATAGACATAAAGGCAATGCTTTGTCAAATACACTGTTCACGCATGGTAATTGTTTGTCAAATACGCACATTAAAATAGCCTTGTGAAGTGCCACCATAAAGATAGAAGTAAATGGGAGGCTATTGTCTCTGCCTACCCCGGTGTGAAATAGGCGTGAGCATATGGATACTCGCTATGCTGAAAACTGGGCCGTTTTACAGGTATAGTCATCCACATATATAATGACCCAATTAAAAAAAAAAACAAAGCACATTTATCAACCGAAATTCCTAATATTTCATCTCACCCCTCCAACTAAGCTTAATTGCTAGTGCTAGGAGTGGGTCCACGTCGGTAGCGTAATGGCCAGGATTCGAACCCAAGACCTCTCGATGGTAAGGCCGACTACTTACTTAGCTACTAAGCTACCGACGCTTGAACTATAATTATGCGCCAAGCTTTCAGCTTAGCGTCCACTCATATCTCTTATACTAAATATCGATACTAAAAATTTCATTATGTCCTTATGGAACGATAAGTAATGATTACGTGAGTACTCACGTAATAAGTAATCTATTAGGTAGTCTGTGGTAGTGGTCTGGAATTTAGACCACACCGAATAATATACGCAAAATATTTTTTGATAGAATATAAAAGGTATATTAATCAATCAGTATTATTGCGTGCCTAAGGCTACATTTACGAATATTGGAAAATCTGGAAGCACGGCAGTGCAACCGCCAAGTCGAGCAAAAAAAGCGGCACGGCCGTACCATTCTTTTCTCGAAGCAATTCAGGCCATAGTCGATCCCCTATTACTTCGTTGGGGATAAAACTAGATACCTGAATTTTCAGTAATCAAGCAGGCATTGTATAAATACGGTCCATTTCAAATTTTATTCAATTAGAACCAGTGCCTAGTTTTAAGTATTAAAACAAGTTAAAGTTTCTTACTTTTGTCACTCACTGACTGAGCGATCATCAAAATTGTAAGGCACTTCTAACAGATATAGAAGCTTCAAATTTAGAATATAATTGTATATACGTGTATGAACCAAAAAAAAATTCAAATATTCTTTAATTTCGGTCCAGTTTTCTAGATAAATTAACTGCACAAATAACTTTGTAATCCTACATAAATACATGGGATTACAAAGTTACATTTGCAGTTAATCAATCAGTGTACTTGTATATTATATGTATAATGTAATGGAATAACAGATGTATCAAAGGTGACTTGTAAAATAGTCAACAGAATAAAAAAACAATAATGGGAGTATTAAGTAGGCTAAATTGCCCGAAATTTTATAATTACTTACTTAAGGATTAAATTTAACCGAGACGTTTGACGAGTGTGGCATAGTAGATTGTCATTCATGTCATTATGGTTGTTTAATCCCACGTTAAACTCTC
The DNA here is from genome assembly GCA_949126895.1 of Eilema caniola. Taxonomy (NCBI): domain Eukaryota; kingdom Metazoa; phylum Arthropoda; class Insecta; order Lepidoptera; family Erebidae; genus Eilema; species Eilema caniola. The sequence goes on along the minus strand of OX421460.1, from coordinate 2,762,417 downwards.
TACTTTTCACTTTGAATGCGAGGAAAAAAATTACGTTCTATACAAAATTATAATATTTATAATAACAAAGTTTCTTAAAATTACGTATTCATCGTTAATCTAACCTAAAAAAAGTTCTATTCAATATTCAAATTGCAAAGAAATTTGTACCGCGGTTTTTTTTTGTTAAGTGACGTACGCTTTAAATGCTTGCATATTTAGCCAACAGATTCAAACTTGTAAAATAATTTAAAACTAATTGGAAATGCATAATAAAATGAATTAATCCTTAATACTTACATAATAATTAATTAAATTAATATTATTAATCGTGTTTCACGAATTTAAATGGGTCTTTTAGATTTTTTCAAATACCATTTTGTGGTTATTTCTATACACAATCACTAATTAGGTGAAAATCCTCCCATTCACAAACACCGTGATTGGCTGTTTAGGAGTTTTCAAAGTACATTAAAAATATTACTTTAGTCCCTAGAGATAAATAAGGAACTTTAGTCCCATGAGAAGTGAATAAAAACTTACGTACGCGCGTGCATATTCATTTGTGCGTATGGTTATAAATAACCGATTGAAAATGAAAAAAATAAGGCATCCTACAAAAATAAGAAAGCTTTTAAGACGGAGAGATGACTTTTAGATCTCTTAAGTAACGACTGAATAAATTAATTACCGACTTGGTATTACCTGGATCTCACATTTTTTTTACCAAAACTTGGTATTTTTGACAAGTATTATTATTTTTATGGGATATTTATAACTGCAAATAGTCAGGGGATATTCCAACCGCAGTTGATAAATTGCCCTTAGCAGTACGCATTTCGGCACTCATTTTATTTGACTTTGAATTTAATTATTCGACTTATTACTTTATTAAGTTTATTTTATTCACTTATACTAATGTAACAAAGTAAAAGCGTCGCCGGTAGCATAGTTCGTTAGGAGTTTACATTACTACTGACTTGAAGCCATTTCTAAAATATATACACGAGTAATTTAGCCTAGTTGGACCTCTTCTAGTTAGTGGAAATACTAGCAATTTCAGTTATTAATATTCTTGAAATAGGGAAATGTCCCATACCCAGGGATGTGCGTCATATCTGTGAAAATAGTGCACAAAAATCATCACCACCGTCAGTGTTAGTCCCGATTCCATTCAAACATTGTAATTTGAAGTCCGGAGTCAATTTTTCAAATACACTGTCCACGGATGGTATTTGTTTATCATATACGGACATACAAATAGCCACGTAAAGTATTATATTGTTAGGGGTTCGTCGAGAAGAGATAAAAAAAAAAGTAGGTAGGCACACAAACGTGCCTTCACCTTTATTTATTTCAATTATACGCAATGAACACAATCAACACAATTAACACTTCAATTACAATAATAAGTGATAAATTAATAAAGTCTCACGACATGGATTGCAACGACACCACAGGAGATCCGTACGGCAGGACGACTGGCAGGCAAATGGACGAGTGGGTAGTTCGCGCTCGTTTATATACCCTTCTGAAGGCTTAGGAGCCTACAATATATTATAACCAAGCATGGTATGAAAGATATAGTAGATTATGGTACAAGTGTGTAAAGTTAGTGATTACCACTGAGGGATATTAGCGTCTAAAAAATAGAGCCGAACACGGTAATCAACAATACACACGAGTATCATACGACGCTTTTTTTAATTCACTTGTGAATAATATAATACTAAAATATATATTTAACTTTTTATAACTTCACATCAATCACATCATATATCGGACGTTGTACAGTATATCGGGCGGTGTACTAGGTACATAAATCGTTTTCTTCATAACTAGTACTTGTAAATAATGAGGTTTTTTTATTAATCCCTTATCAAATCGCTTATTCAAAATGGTCAATTTACTTAGTTTTAAACAGAGAGAAATACGAAGTTGCATGAAATGAACAAGCAATAAGTAGGTATTAAGTATTTATTAATTTATTTGTTCTTTTGAACACGATCTTTTTGGTATCGATTTTTTTAACAATAATGTAACACTATCCATAAAATAAAAATAAAAAACAATTATTATACACGTGAGATAATAACAATCAAAATAGCATAGTTTGATAATAGATATCATTGTGTGCCTAATTGCGGTGAGATGGGTGAGATTCGAGACATATTATGAGCAAGTTATTGAAAAAGTAATGAAGTACCGAACCGCTTGGTTCGAGGCGGTATTATTTCTTATGTATGTGAGTATCATCGCAGTCCGGCACGTGTTATTCAGGATATGAAAAAAAGGGATTAGTTAAAAGAAACCTAATAAGCTCTTTTACTCGCCGTGTATGCGACTGCATAGATTATAAAATGTTAGTAAGCTGAGGACTACCAACACACGCCACTACGCCGCTACAATCTTATCGATTACATCTCATAAGTCAATCAATTAATCTGCAGTCCACTGCTGGACATAGGCCAAATGTGCGCCACTTTGTACCTTCCGCATCCAGTCCGTCCCAGCCACCTTTTTCAGGTCATGGGTCCTCTAGCTAGGGGGCGTCCTACCCTTCGTTTGCATTTCTCGCGGTCTCCAGTCTAGGACTCATCTGTTCCAACGGCCATCGGTCCTTAGACAGAGGTGGCCAGCCCATTGCCACTTCAGCTTGCTTATTCTGCGAGCTATGTCCGTAACTTTGGTTCTTTGTTGGATGACCTCGTTTCGAATTCTATCCTTCAGAGAAACTTCAAGCATAGCTCGCTCCATATCCCACGGTGCGACTTTTAGTTTATGGACTAGCCCTACCGTCAGTGTCCACGCTTCGGCACCATAAGTCATAACAGGTAGGACGCACTGGTCGAAGACTTTTGTTTTCAGGCATTGCGGTAGGGGAGAAGAGCAGACTCGACGTACCTGTGTATTATACAAAAGATACAGCTGCTTCTATTTAATGGGACCAAATGTAGGCAGAGAAACACCCAGTTCCGGTAGATTTCATCAGACCAACCGCGTGAAGAACTGCAGTGGTCAACTTGGAAGTATCTAAATCACTTGCGGACACAAATTGGCCGCTGCAAAGAACATTTAGCAAAGTAAAGCTATTGACCAGTAGTAGCAAGTACCCTACATCTATTGCTTGTTCTGTGCCTCCATATAAGTTATTGTCCCAACTTGTTGGTCAACTTGCTCACCACCCCACATCTCTGTACGTCACACACACAAAGGTAGTATTACGCTACTCAGGTACTTTTACTGGATATTAATTAACAAAGGCCCTAACTTTAAAATAATAAAGTTTTATCTCTCTGTTTTTTTTTGTGTATTACTTCGGGTATGGCAAGGTCAAATGAGTAGCAATTTAATTAATCCTGTTTCTCTTTTTATTAAAAGGATATCACTCAAAGTCATTTCTATTTGTCGAGTCCCTAAGCTTTTAATATTGCCACTCGTATTAATTAAAAGAATTTAATAAAGTCCGTAATTTATTGGATGATTATATTTAGGATCAGGAAAGCTACGATGAAACATCCGAACCTTCTGGCTAGCATGAAACGCGACCTAAGGACGTAGCATTTAATATTTAGATGTGTAGACTTTAGGTACCACAGGATCTTGTACTTCCTGCGACTGCAATATGGGGTTCTTTAAGAAGGGCATTCAAAGGTACTACATGTTCGGCAGCACGATTGTGACCCCCCTGGTGTTGCATACGTCCATAGGCCTCGGTAACTATTTCAGTCCAGCCCAGCGAGGTCAACAGACCTAACACTCCGATATGAGATCCGAGTTTGCCGGCCGGGAATAGGATTTCGTGAGAACTTCCGCCCAAAAAGAAAGAAAACCATGACGACGTACGTAAAGGTACAGACACGTACCGTCTTCGAATCCGATTTCCGTATAAATCGGTTGTAAGGAAACGATTATACGCAACTTCGGATCCGTAAGTGCGCATGTTTCATGTTAGGTTGTACTGTACCTTTTCGTCGTTCAAAAAGCCCGAGATATTTCCCGGACCCTCTAAACGAGTGAGTAAATGATTCATTATTTAGTTGACATCTTCATCTCCGGACCATTTCAAACTCTACGGTGTAGGTATCGGAGAATAATACTTATGGTACAAGGATTCTAACGAGTGGTTTGTTTTGTACGAAAGTGACGGATGAACTTCCTAACATCCTTAAAGATTGAAAAGGGATGGACTATGTGAAAGTTCATTTTGCAATGAAGAGATGCTAGTAGATGTCGATGGAAATACAAGCCCAGTAAGTTACTACGGTTGATGAGATGGTGAACACCTGGTGACAGACAGACATACAGACGGACATACAGTCTTAGTTAGGGCTCCGTTTTTACCCTTTGGGTAATAAAAATTAACACGCACCACAGGGTCCAATCGGGTACATTTTATATGCAACTAAAAATCTCTAAGATGGCGATGAAGGTGACGGCCTCAAGTAAAAATGTAATAAACAAATAACGTAAAAGAATACTTTTTTATACCACGCAGGTAAGCACACGGCCCACTGATGGTAAGTGGTAACCGTGGCTTATGTACCTGTGCAACATCAGGGACATTACACTCGAACTGCCGGCCCTGAAGAAACCTTCTAATGTTCTTCATGAAGATTCCCTTGTTGTAGTACATACATATAATCACGCTTTTATCCCCGGAGGGTTAGGCAGAGGTGAATTAACACCCACATTTCACCAATCTGTATTCGGTCCCACGTAATAGGAGGCGAGCCTATTGCCGTATTTCGGGCACTATTGTTGACTCGAGCCATGTATCTGAGGCTGAGTCTGGGCTGTACATATCTGTCTACTGTAAAAGTTAACTAGCCCTATCCCTTAGTCGCCTAGTACGACACCACATGGGAAGAGAAGAGGTGGCCCAAATTCTACTCTGCCGGGAACCACGCGACAATTATTATAAACTTACTTGTTGTAGTCACTTGGGAAAATCACAGCAGACTATTTTATTATGACTCACAAGTTATAACTTTTTTTATAACCTTATTTTCTGTTATTTTTCTCTACATCTAAATTCAAATATCAATTTGTAACAAATTTTTGTGAACAATTTAATGTGAAAAGGTAATCTTTAGTTAATCGTTGGTGCGGAACTTTTTACGTAGATCCAATACAAAAAGAGTGGGTTTCGTGGTCACTCGGCACTAGATGGCGTTGCTTTGATTCACTCGTTTTATATTTTACACTTTTTAATATCATGTATTGTCTGACAGTAAAATTCGCCCTTATATTTACGTTGGGTATCCCCCCAATGCATTAACACAATTGTGTTTAATTCTAGTAGTTTTTCCTCACGAAAGTTCTGGCATACAGAATCGCAGTTCCGGTAAACTCAACTCACTAATCACCTAATGATAGATCATTAGGTGATTAGTGAATAATAATGAGTCTGCCAGAAGGTTCTATCAGAAAAGATATAAATATAGACCCCTTGGTGACTAACGGAACTTTAGTTTTTGACCATAGTATGCACTTCATATATTCGGGGTTATTGCAAGTTTTTCTTGATCTTTCATAGGGCTAGATTTCACTTTTCTCATAGTGTCTGTCATGTATCTTGTGTTCTATTTTAGCCACATTGTTCCTTGTCACGGCCAGATTATTCTGTCAAGCTGCATCTACATAGTCTGAGTTCTCCCCTTTGCATTGGAAAAGTTGTTGAGTTTCGTATATAGGCCTACTGTACTGTACATACAACCAGTCTCGCAGATCGCATACAGCCGTCGTACGTTAATTGGATAAAGGTCATGTATGAATTTACAATTATAACCAACTTACTTTTTGCCTGTGTATTGTGAAGTTGGCATCCTGGCTTCGCCGTAGTGAACATATAAAGGTTTTACCTACAGAATCACCTACTGTGAGGAAGAAAAATATACTGTGAATGATTCTGTTAACCGGCTCTGTACTGTAGAACTTGTAACTTTCAGTATTGTTGTTCAGTGCATGTGTGATAATTTTGTTGTGATTCTGTTCAGCCCAATATATGTATGTTTCCCTCTGTTTGTCGGTTTCATTGAATAGGCATCTCTGACTCGGCACACAGACCTTTAAGAAATGCAACCTGGGATTTAGACTAGGACAGCTGGTGACGTGGCCAGGGGAAGTTTACCGGTTACAAATTCATTTTACAATTCAGGGAAGTCTATCATTCTTTCCCGTGAGTATTTGTATATGCTAAATAATATCTGCAACAACTTAACAAAGATGAAAGATCACAATAAATTCGATAAGACACGACAAGAACTTGAGCGTTAAATAACACCATCTGGCATAGACATTTATATAAAAAACCCTTTTGCTTAAAGCCTGCACCGCTTCGTATTCGACGGCCATTCTAGCTAAACGTCTTCAAAAGGACGACCCATACGTGATTCGGTTCGGAAATATGAGCGACGATGAAACGTTTGTTAGGCTACACAGAAATATGTCTTGATACGAAAGGATTGTAAGCTAAGTTTCTCAGGACAGCAAGAAATGTAGTTTATTCATAGATATTATAATAACTTTCAGTGTGTATAGGGTTTTTAGGGTACAATTCATTTTCATCCAAGCGGTTCTCCTGAATACATTTTAAGAGCCCAGGGTACAATTTCCTATGCATTACCCTCCTGGCGACGTTTATTTTGGCTTTTACGGGAGCAACTGTCATCTGACCCTCCAAACATTGACAGGAAAGCCTGCACCAAAGCCTCATTGGTTACTCATACACAAGGTGTAGCGGCTTCTAAGTTAGGTAGCCTGGGCCTTGTAGGTCATGTTTTTACACACCAGGTGGGCTTATAACAAACGCAAACCTTCTACGGGTAGGTTTTCCAATTACGTAAACCACAAAAATATCCGGGTGCGTTACACCCGGAAAATAATATTTGATAATATCCTTTATCCGGGTATATTTTGGCTATACGTGAACGAGTAACAGGATTATTTTCTTTGATTTCTGTAATGGTACGGTTGCTTTTATGGGTCGAGTCATAATAAAAAATCGAAATCAAATAAGTACCTAATTTCTTTCATTCATAAGCTTAGAACATTTAAAAACACGTAATAAATAAAGTCTGTGAGAAACGACCTGCCTAGTATGAAGAACTTAAATTACCTGAAAGATTCAACAAAAAAGCTTGAGAAATTTAAATTGGTAAAACTCAAAATCCAGACTCTGCAAGTAGTTTGGGGGAAATACTCTGGCTATCTGATATACCTGGGTGTATCCTGGATGGATGAAAAAATTAAGTTTGTATCGAAAAGTTACTCTTAATCGATGTCTATTTATAATCAATGCTAAACAAATAAGAAAGATAGCTGCAACGAGTTTTTGCTTTCTTAATTACCAAGATAGCAACAGCTATGGTAGAACTAATAAATAATAAATTATACCACTCCGAAATTGTATGGCAAAATTAGCCTAGCAGAAACCTACAAAATATTAAAATAAGTAGATTTTCACTGGTACAAAGTAAATCCTATGTTATTACTGAAGTGCTTGAAGCCTTTGGAGTTTCAAATAATATATTCCCAAGTAGCAGGTACAGCCAAAAGCATATTTCAGCTGAAATCTTATCAGAGTTGGTACTAATTTTCATATCAAAATGTAGAACCTCGAAACTTAATATCATTACGTTGAGAGCTTTACACTGTTTTAGTTATAAAACGCAAAGAAAAAATGCTGTGAATTACTGTAACATTAGCAGATCTGAATACCAAATTTGGCTATATTCATAAGCTTTTGTTTTTGGTGTTGATTAAGTTAAATATGAATGTAAAATTTGTTCGGTTAGTAAGTTGCTAGAGTAAAATTGACAATGAGCAAATATAATAATAGTCTTGTTTGCTCATTGTCAAAATTTTAAGATTTGAGGACACACAAAACTATTATTACGGATGTCGCCAAAACACACGTGAGGCCGCATTGAGCCAATATCTTCATACGTGACGGTCAATATGTGGGTGCCTCTGGTATTAGGGGAGAACGGGGCAACTGAAGCAAACTGACGAAAATTGTTATTAGAAATCACATTTGCTATAGTTATTACTATAATGTATTGATGGAATTATAAGGAACTGGCAATTTCAATGGACTATTTGAAAAATAACTAAAATTACTGATGCCATACATCTCATGGCAGTCTAATTTAAAAATTAAATCAATTTGACTTAATGAAATTTTAATTTATTTACATGAATAAAACTACCTATAATATTAAGTCCTTTTAAAATTTGTACCAAATACATTAAATCCAAGGCTACATTCATGATTTATAGACATACTTACCGCATATGCAACATTATAGCCTTACTAATATCTACAGTAATAAAATTGGAGTCATGTAGTAATTATAAATATGGTTATTTTTTATACACGCCAAGTCGCACACGTTAAATGAACTTGTTTGGTGTACAAACACGGTGAAATAACACAAGTTCCGTTCAACCGTTCTTATTGCCCCACTCTCCTCTAATCGTTGTATAAATCCAATCTCAGTGTGTTTTGCTCTTGTCTAGCTGCAATATACTTTTGTCTTATAGTATCTATTTTAATTCGGAAAAAAGAATTCCCAAATAAATCTAAATTAGGTTTTTTTTTGCCTCCTACAGTAGAAACCGCGAGAAGGCAAATGCCTTTTAGCCAGATTGACTGACGATTTGAAAAAGGTGGCTGGGATAGACTAGATGTGAAAGACGGAGCGTCGGGAGTAATGGCGTACTAAAGGAAAGGGCTGCCTAACAGTGAACTGCAATATTAGTCTATTATAGTCCTATTGCTTTGTATTGCAGTTCATTAATTGATATACCTCAAAGAAGTTTTTAGAACTCAGTTTTTTGCTTTTACGGTAGTTAGTTCCATGTTCAAAAAAATATTCACACAATACCTACTAAGATATTGTGTGAATATTTTTTGTCAGCATATTTTTGCTTGATAAAATGCGATAGGTACTTATTGCTCAAATGTAGGTCAAAGGTAAATGGTATACAATTAGACGATGATTGAACATAATATCGGATGGACGGTTTTACTATTTATTGAATATTGCGTACTTTTTATACTACTTACTGTTGCCAGTTACTTCGACCGTGTAGATTTAGATCTGGGGTTTTATACCCTAATATTTTTTATGAATTAAACTAGATGCCTTACAACATCAGCTATCTACAGAAAAAAATCTATTCAGAAGGAACAAACAGATAGACTGACAGGTTTCATGTGACGTCACGGAGCTCGGGTACCGCTTACTCTTCTTACTTCTTTTCCTTTGACTTATAAGGCTTTTCTGGGGGAGACGGCTTTCTGACCTTCAAAATAAGAAAGGATAGCTTGTGTCAGCGCCTGGTCAATTGTTTATCAAGTGTAGGTACCAACTACCAGGTGAAGTTGCCTTGGGCCTCAAGGACACCCAGGGCATTCCACTCATCTTACCTCAAAGTTATATCGTATTGTATTCAGATATCCTAATTTAGATATGTCTTATTCCTGTTATGGACTAAGAGCCCGTGAACGCCAGACCTTCGTCATTGTATAAAAGTTGAATGTTTGCCAGCGCATGCTACCAGCACAGGTAAGAACGATGGCCCATCATGAAGTTTAGGTTATATTGGCTTTGACAGATAAACGGGACTAACGGTGTAAACGGTACTAACGGTTTTTTGCTAGAGTAACCATGAGCATGGAAAATCAGCTTTTATACTAAAACATAATCTATACTTTCATGACCATTAGGAGCAGTTACCACCATGTTAAAGTGTCTGTATATGAATGACGCAATTTCTAATAATAGTGTGAAGGAAATACCTAAAAATCGTACTTTTATTATTTGACGAAATTACTTAGATTTTCTCTTTTTAAAACTTTAGTACCGTTTACCTGCTAAAGCCACTATGACCCAAATTTCATAATGGGCCATCGTTCTTACCCGTGTTGGAAGCAAGCGCTGACAAATTCTCAGCTTTTATAAAATGACGAAGTTCTGGTGTTCGCGGGCTCTCAGTCTATTAGAGCTATCTAGACCCTTATAAATTCTCTGCAAAGCATTTTATCTTCAGCCCAGGGAAAATTTTATATCAGCAGCAAAGCATTTTATATTATTGCTTTGTGCAAAATTTAATATTTGTAGGTATTCGAACGTGAATGCTACCATCCCCGACGATTCATCTTTTAGAAGTAAAAAGCTAGCTTCTTATTGAATAACGCGTTGGTACCTTTTTCTTAAGGGCCACTAATAACGTGGATGGTATTTCCACGATTTCAAAGTTACTAATAAAAAAAGTCCTGAATTAATCATTAATTACATCAGTAGCTTAGCGGTAAGGGTAATTACTGATTACATCAGTAGCTTAGCGGAGACCGAGATGGATGGCCCTGGGTCAGCCGGGGTGCGAGGGATATGTCGCATGACAACTTCACCTTCGGCCTAGCACTACGACCCAGAGACGGCGTGCGGTTTAGTCGGTTCGAGTCCAACATAACCTCCCCCTCCGGGTCCGGAGGGGTGGGTATCCGTGGGGATTACCCGCACGTAAAAAAAAGCGTTAAAGGAACCGCCCTATGATCTGAAATTTCTGGCATCGATACTGGCCTTCACACTACCGATGTGAACTCACTCCTGCCACAAACAAGTTAGATTAGTTAGAGGGATCATGGGTAACTTTGGTTGCTAATAATATTTTTTTAAAGTTGGTTTAATTCTGAAAAGGCAAATATAACTTTTACCCGGTTCACGGTTCCAACAGGTAGACTTTATTTCTGATTTATGCACAGATTAAACTTACAAAACCCGTAACATTTTCTTGACACTTCTCAATTTTCTGCGCAAACAATATTTACTTGCCGGATATATCACTTTTTTATCCGGCGACGTTAGTGTGCGAGGGCCCTCACGTATGTTTGTTTGCTCAAAGCTCGTTATTTTGATTTACACTCACAATACAGGGATGTATGTTGGTATGTTTTTTCAACCACTTTCTCGGTAGACGGTGGAATAATGATTTTTGCTGAAAAATATTATATTTTGCGCGTTTTTCGACTCTTGTGCCTGAAGAGGCTTCCTTGTTAGCCAGCCCTTGCCACAGGGTCGTGTGTCGTTAAAACTAAATTCGGATTCTTTGGGTTAAGTATGTCCTGAAATTTAATAGTGTAGGTGTCATTGTCGTTATGCAAAATGTTTCCTAAAATAATATTAAAATAGAATATATCTCGAGAGGATCAAATGCTGCCAAGGTTGAATTTCACTTGAATAAACTGAGTTATTACATTTTAGTTCGGAGCGCCCAAACGTTATAACTTTCTTATAAACGTTTACACGTTTATCTTTGCTTTTTGAGATAATACTCGTAGGTATCTTGTGCATTTAGCTTTTTAAGGAAGCAAAATATCTATATTTAGAAAATAAATCATCTAAGAAATGTCTTTAACCTTCCAGTACCTACATAAATATTTCTGAGAATTCCAATCGTTCATTTTTATTTCGACATGTGCGACAAACACGTCTATCATATGTCTAACATAAAAGAAAAAATGAGAAAGTCAATATTGTATCATAAAGAAAAGATTTCAAGAACACTCTTCGATTCCGTTATCGCTTTGTAAGAGCGTTTTCACATTCATCCGATATCCGATTTCGGTGTCGGACGCCGATAGTCGACATCCGATAGCCGACACCTTATGCTGTTTTCACATTTATCCGATAGAATCGGCCCGATACGGCCATTTGCTTGAAAGCACAGACTAGTTAGGGATGATAGGAGTGAAAAAAAAAAAGAAAATGTCATGTCAATAAAGTCGAAAATTGCTTGCAGTCGCTGTTTTAGTCTCTTTGTGTTCCGATAACCGATATCGGGCCGGGCAATGTGAAAGAGAGATATATATGTCATACATTTGACTACCTCCGATATCGGATGTCGGATATCGGATATCGGATATCGGATATCGGATATCGGATATCGGATATCGGATATCGGATGAGTGTGAAAACGCTCTAACCTTGAACTTTTGTCTTGTTATTAAGTACCTACCAAAGTAATAGGTATCGATGCATGATGTCAATATCGGTAAGGACATTAAGCATTGAAATAATATAAACTTAAGCCATCTATTGCTTTAAGCGTGCCTCGGAGAGCACGTGAAGCCGTAGCTATCGATTGCCATAGGAACATCTATGGTAGTCGTTACGTAGCCTAACTGCAGAACACCGATATTGCCAATTTGTTTTGGAGGTCAGATAGCAATAGTTTCACGGAAAATATTGAAATTCTGCCACATCGTAGTGGTCAGTGGGATTGAAGGGTTTGGCCGAGGCCCCCGAATCCAAAGTTGTACTCAATACTCAATACATTTATTGCGTTCCATAATGTGATACATGAATTTGAATTTGAATTTATTTATTTCATTATTCATTGTACAATAATAATATCTACACAGTTTCTTAGTCTATCGTGCGTAATAATATGTAGTAAGTGCATAAGACGTAACATATAGATGTCATGTTAATATTATTAAGTTACAATTATGGACCTTGTCGGGCACAGCACAATGTTTGGAGAGAGTGAGAATTTTCTGTTGTACACAGTTTTGATTCTATAATTTAATTTTTGATATTATTATTATTTATCTATTTGTTTCCATTCATTCATTGTAATAGACTTAATTTTATTTTTTTATTTTATTTTATTTTGTTTGATGAGTGATGATGTGAGTAGATGATTTATTAAACAATATTAACAAACAATATTATTTAACAATAGTAGTATTCGAATAAAGGCAATATTAATTATAAATTACAAATATGTTGGGGAAGGCACCTCTGACGCGCGCGCTGATAACCATCAACAGGATAGCGGTTGGGGTGGAGTTATTCTGTTGTGCTCTGGGTGAATTCACAAAGATTGCGATGTATAAGATATGTTATGGATCATAAAGTAAGTTAAGTAACTATTGTTTTGGCCTGTCTATTGCATTGGGTGTAACACCTGTAATAATAGATTAAGCTTATGAGATTAAATAAATAAATAAATATGTTCTATGTCCATTCATATCATTCATGCAAATAGATTCCATCAATTCCATTCTAAATCTGACCCACCCAATATTGCTTGAAATAGTAATATTAAGAACGGTTACACATCCAAAACCTGACCCCGCCAATGATCTACAGAGTTGTGCAAAAGCAGAAACAGTACAAATTTAGATTCGGGGGCCTCGGCCATAGGGGCGTCGAGCACCAGAGGCCTAAGTCATGAAACCGCATAATCGACCCCAACTGAGTTAAAAAAATGCTCAGAAAGAGATAATGTTAGTAAAATTGTTAAAATTTAGCAACCTCTAGGGTTGACTGTAGCTACTGTACATGCTTTACAAGTGACGTCACACAGATCCACTTCACTGGTTGCCATAATTCCACCAGACGCAATTGAGACTAGGTACCTACTATAAATTATATAATCTCACAAAGGATTCATTCACAAAATTTCCACAGAGAAAAATTGGCAGTCTTCTACTGCACGACTCCTTCATGCAAATTGAGTTAAGACTTAAAAATGAACTCTTGTTCCTAAAAGTGTGAAAATAAACTTATTACGCGTATAAAACATCTTATTTCATTAATTTGGATACTTCCCTTGTTACATAACAGCCCTCGTTTATATTTTGAATTTATTATTTGACGACACAAGCTGAAATTTACTTTATTTTGCCAGTAATAGAGTGGAAAATAAAATTCTCTAGTAGCACAAAAGTCTTTCTACTTCTGTGGTTGTTTAAAAAGTGGCTTTTATCGAAGGCAAGAGTGCAGTGTCTGTTACAAAGTAACTATTAGACGGTTTTTACTGGTTTTAGGTTCGGCTTTAAATGTGGCCTAAGAATGGAGAGCCTGTTCAGAAAGAAAAAAACAGCAGCTTGGAGATCTCTGTGGCGTAGATTTAGTGCATTCGACTGCTGAAGCTACTACATCCGGGGCAGGGTTTCGATAACCGTTCAGTGTAAATATTGGTATGCATTGTTTTTGTCTGGGTGTATTTACAGAAAAAAAAAGTATATGAGTATGATTATCCGCATTCAAGAATAATAACACAACTTATTGTAGTTAAACAATGCTTACTTTACCAGAGAGCGCAGTGTAGAATGTCGTTTAAAGAATGGATTCTGTGTTTCGAACGGGCAGAGTGAGTTTAAAAGCTAGCGGGTGAGCGAATCGGATATACAATCGGACACTCAAAATTGATTGTAATAAAAAACCCGACTAATATTGAAAAGATCGAAACAAGCTTTATAACAGGCGGTACCCATTAATTTTCATCTTGTTTGTGATTTGCAAATGCGTACGGCCTTTTATAAAGCTTGTTTCGATCTTTTCAACATCAGTTGGGATTTTTATCTTACATGAAAAAAAGCCATACTCATCAGTTATGGCATCCATATAGCTTCGTAATCGTCTCATTTTTATATTAATTTGAGTTATTTTGTTATCACCTACGAATAATGTGTTATCACATACATTTTTTGCGTCAAAGAAAACAACATATAGCTTTTGTTCATATTTTATGTACCCAAGATCACTTGGGCAATAAATACCTTTCATTTGAGACAAAAATAATTGAAATTCGTTAGGTAGTTCAGAAGATATGAGACATACACACATACAAGATCGTAACCCTTTTTGGCAGTCGGGTAAATTTTTACCCGACTCAATGACATGAAGCGGGTTTACAAGGTGCTCGCTAACTAGATGGCTTGTAGCTTGTACCTAAACTAGCCCAGTGTCATAGAGACTTAAGATCACCATTACATCGACCTGCAAAGAAAAGATAAACAGTGTAAAAATAAGCAGATAGTCAGCCAGTGAAAATGAAGCACACAGTGATATACTGCAAACTTTACGGCCTCGCCGACACGCTCATTTCGTAGCTGTGGCCATGGCCTAATAGCGATGTACGATAGCCATAATACAATTACGCTTACCACACGCGGGTAATGTGTTTTATTTCTCCCACTAAATACTTATTAGATGTGTGTACGGAGAAATATGATGCTGTGTAATATGTTTGTAAAGTGGAACAGTGGCCGGCTTTTTGTTTGATGTCTGTATTGCCTGACCCCATATTATTATGTTTTTCAGTAACTAATGCCCTCGGCTCCGCCCGTATAGATGTTGTGCGATTGTTGAGATAGACAGTTTTCATCTTATCTTATGTTATTGGGGTGCGTGCTCTGGAGCTATCGCGGACACTGCGATCCTATTGGATCCTTGTGTCAAACCCAACCTGGCCCCTACGTTTGAAGAGGGATAACCCTCTCTATAAAGGTGGCTATTCCTCTTAATTGTACATGCCTGTAATCCTCTGGTTTTGAACAGCCCTTCCCAAGAAGATCCATACGATGTCTTTCTAAGGCGTGACAATCACACAGTTCGTGTTTCATCGTTTTAGACAGTTTCTAATCAACTATTTGCAATCATATCAATAAAAGTAGCAGGTATATCTACATTTAAAATATCTCAAAATTGGCCCAACCACTTGTAAGTATTTTTTATAAATCACTTAGGTGACAGACAAGCATATAGACCTGTTGGAAAGTGATTACCGTGGCCTATGGAGGTGCGCAACACCAGGGGAGTCGCACACGTGCTGCCCACCCTATAAAAACGAAGATTTTCTGTGCCGTCAATGCCGAAGACAAAGCAGGAGTAGCCTTAGGTCTTCCCACTGACAGCACAAAAACTCTCCAGTGAGTTCAGGCTAATCTACTCACCGCCGGGGAGAGAATGGTTCCTTTTCATATAAACGTCGAAAATTATTGTGCAGTTGCTCTCAATATGACTATCCACAAGTGCGTTGTGAATCTAAGTAGTTTGCCTAATATACAATATTAGGACTGGCAATTTTGTGCAATTGCCATGCAATAACACACAAACGATACTCCTCGTGTGGGTTGAAAAATCTTGCTTTTAATGTCTTGGGAACGCCTGGTAATGAGTATGAATGAGGTAATGAGTATCTGAAGTATAGAAAAAGTAATGGTTATAAATTATGGTGGCACCTCACGTGGCTAAATAGGCAGTCTTTGCTATTGGGTATTTTGTTGTTTTGGCAAAATATTTGATGTATTTATGCAAGCATGCAAATACAGACAAATATGTACAATTTACTTATAAGTATATTCACTTTAAAGATGTGTCACATGTGAATTGTCACATTTTTAGGCACTACATATAGGCCATACAGAACTAGAAAAGAAAAACTAAAGAGCTTGTGTCAA
This sequence comes from Eilema caniola, assembly GCA_949126895.1. Taxonomy (NCBI): domain Eukaryota; kingdom Metazoa; phylum Arthropoda; class Insecta; order Lepidoptera; family Erebidae; genus Eilema; species Eilema caniola. The sequence continues at coordinate 2,746,174 of OX421460.1, read as the reverse complement.
TTTTACGTATTTGGTATTGACCATATTTGTCAAATAGGCAATAAGTCCAATGATTTGCCAAATATACTCCCTACACATAGTAATCGTTTGTCAAATATGTCAAATATGCAAACGCAAATAGCCATACAAAGTGCCACCATTATAGTCTGTCCTAGGAATAAATTAACTTTTGACGTTTCATGTAGGTAGTTTTTTATGTCCCAATGAGTGACCTGTTCAAATGATGATGATAATAGAAACCGCTAGAAATAATTTTATTTCAATTTGTAATATTCAGGTAAACTTGCAATAAAATCAAAAATATTGAATAACCGTTTATAACTTCTTAAGAAACAAAATCTATTGTCATATAAATCGAACAAGTCACTCGCTGGGACATAAGTGACATAACTAAGGGTAACTGAAACGTCAAAAGTTAAGGTATTCCTTGGGCAGACTAGCAAGCAAAGAGCTATTCCATTCGATTTTTTTAGATGTCTGAATTCAAGTACATGGAATTAAAATCATTTGCCTGTGTGTCTACCATGAGTTTACATCGTAAACTTACGCGCTAGCGTCAAGCTCGCTAGCGTCATAACGTGGTTAAGGTAGATTTCGATAATGCTTGTACCATGAGTTTTAAGAGGTCTCACGGAGACGCTAGCGTGAGCTCGATTGCAAGTATCGTCCAACAGCGTCCTTGACATTCTTATGTTGGCACTTTGTAGCTAACTAGCTAACTTCACTCGTATGTTTTATTTCTTTCTATCATTACTCGAAGAAAGAGAAAGAATCAAATGCTCAAAGTATTGTTCTAAAGTGATGCTAAAACTCACTGTGAATATCCCTGTGTCACACACACTTGTCACAGACTGCCAGAGTCACTTGAGTTTATTTGTGTCATTGAACCGTTCGTTAGCGGGAGTTTTGAATCTCTAAATCAAGTTTTATATATTGGCAAAAAATAACAAAGAACACAAAACCTGCAAGTAGATAACCACAATCTATTTGAATATTGGGGAGGTACTGAGAAGTGCGATCATCATCAATGCCTTTTATTTTCAGCTATCAACCACACCAACTCACCTTTGTTTGTAATGTAACTCTGACTACTCTGACTTTAAACTCGTTACACTTAACAATGAGCACAAATCTTCAAAAGCTTCTTTAGAGAGTCTGTATAGTTTAGTAAATTTCCTATCACTTATATTTTCTAATTGGTATCCAAAATGAACTCGCATATTATTTTGAAATTGGGATTGTTCACGTCTTTGGTCTTCATATTCAGCAACCACTAACATATTCCATGCTAAATAAGCTCTTCCAGACATTATTATCCAATTCAACACCGAAAAATAAACACAATTTTGATATCAACAAACGTTTTCACACTTCAAAATGCTAGTGAGTTACGGAGAAACAATCGCAATAGAAAGCCTCGCTAGCGTCTGTCAAATTAGTGACTCATGGTGCCGTTTTGTAGGCAAAAGCTGAAAAACGCTACGAACAATCGAATAGATTTCTACGCGTTTTATAACTAGCGAAATCTATAGTACTCATGGTACAAAGTTTAATTCTTTCCGTGACCGCCAGGGGCGCTGTACAAAATTTCATACAAATGATTTACGGCGACGCTAGCGTGAATTGACCGTGTAAACTCATGGTAGAGACACTGAGTAGTAGGTAGGTACGAGTAAAAGACGGTGGCGTACCGCACAGAGAGCATTAGTACATTCACTAGTAAATAGGACAGGTTGTAGCCCTTAGAATAACGATTGAACTATGACGGTGACAATTATTGTAGTCAAATTGAACATACATAATATCACACACACTTATTACACACACATCAGCTATACTATTATTAGGTTTTATTATTGTAATTGGTCGTGTATTATATTGAATATTTTGATAAAAATGCCCTGTTTATATTACTAACGATACTGAGCACAAAAATATTTCTTTGAACCTAAATTTTTGTCTGTTTGTCCTCAGTTGTCATTAAACTGACCTAGCTTTTTTTTTCTTTTTCCTTTTTGTTTGTTTCTTTTTTCTTTTCCTATTTTTCCTATCTTAACCTGTCAAGTGTGTCAAAAACTTAAAAAAAAAAACAAAAAAAAAACGGGCGGGCGGGGCGGCTGACGTCATCGTGACGTTGTCTTACTATCTTGTAGAAAAAAAGGTTTTACTTTACAACGAAACCATACTTTATGATTCTGTAAACGGCAATAGATTTATTGATTCTTTTTTTATGATCAAGCCATAAAAAATGAATAATAATGCAAACAAATTATTTATTCTAATAGTCCAAAGTTTGGAAATCACGTTGTTAGCTAAATTTCAAGGAATGAATGCAAATCCAAATGAATTTCAAAGAACAAGGACCTATGCTATCTAATAACGTAAATAATTTGATAAAAGACCTCAAGATGTTTATAATAACATAACATAAACATATCGTGACCTCCTTGTTCAAAACATCTGTAACAAATACTTCACAGAAATTTAGACCTTATCTACGTAGAAATAAATACTAAAATGGCGTGGTTAACTGAACTGCCAATTTATAACGGTTTCCCACCAAATTTGACTAGCTGAGTGAAATATATAATTATTACATTATAATAGTTCTCAAAACGACCGATCTTACCAGTGCTTACATACTTGGTTTGTCATTCGCTCCATACTCATTCGTTCTACATGTCCAAACCAGCTTAGCATACCCTTTTTAATTCGCGTTACAGCATTGTCTTTCAGGCTACACCGTTTTCAAACCCAATAAACTGTCAACAAGTAATTAATATTAATATAATAATAATAATAATTTAATAATAATAATTAATAATAATTAATAATAATTTTGGCAACACCGGGATTGAATGGTTGACATTTTGTGCCCTAAAGAAAAATTTTAATAAAAATATACAATAGATTTTTAGAGATACACAAAACACGGAATTAAATAAATTTGATAAATTTGACTGCAAAAATATGTGTAAAATTTGTAAAATAAAATGGAAATAGTGCTACTAAAAAAAATTCACATGACAGCTATTGTCAATCATCGCTCAAGAAAATATGAAAAATAAAGGACACGAATATGATTACTCGATCCCAAACGAGAAACGCACGCCCAAGATCTCCGGACTCGTCACTCAGCTCCGCCCCACAGCCAACCACAAGTGGAATTCCTGGGGCGTCGAGCAGCAGCAGCTCGAGTGACGAGTATTTCTCCCCACCGTCGTCACCAACACCTGCGCGTCGGCGAGGGAGAGGCCGGCCACCGGCCTGCTTGGGGTCCCGAGGCCCGCCGGCCTCGAATAGGGCCCCCGCTACCGGTGGCAATGTGCGCCGCATGCGATGGACAACAGCAATAAATGAGAATGTCATGCGGGCATATTTTGCGGCTACAGAGGGAGGAACCAACCTCACTGCGTACCGGGCTCGTTTACTGTCACTGTTTCAGGAACTTGAACCGGCTGTCAACGTCTCAGCACAACGGCTATCGGACCAGGTACGGGCTATTCAGCGTTGCAACTTGTTGGATGGTGCCGTACTTGAGCGGCTATTATCTGACGTACAGAATAGTCTTACTATTACCACTTCGTCGCAAGCTGTGCCTCCGGTAGAATCCGGTGCAGCCGCGAGTGTAAACACACCACAGCTCTCTTCTGCTGATGAAGTGGTGGAAAGTGAGACTATATCCGTAAGTACCCAATGTAATGAACGACTAAGGAGCACTTTGGAAGATGCGATATTGGAATATCGGGCCATGACACCAAGTAATAGACCTCGCTTGCCCCGTTTACCTATGCATAAACGCAATATAGCGCTGGTGTGTGCCCTAGATTCGCTATTACCTAATTATTTAGAAAATAGCGAAGACCTCGGTGATACACATTCGATTCTGTATTGTGCGGCCGTTACAGCATGTCGTGTGGCTGGAGTCAAATTTAGTGTTAATAAACCGGCCACTCGCCCTAAACCTGCTGTGCCGGCCTGGCAGTATAGGATAGAATGTCGTATTGCCGAGGCTAGGGCACTTATTGGTAAGCTATTCTGCTTCAGATCGGGTAATACGCGCCCTAGGGTGATGCGCTTTGTGACACAAGCATTCTTGGGTACCAATGTTCACCCTCAACAATATGCTTCATGTGTCACAGAGCGCATCGACTTTCTGAAGCAGAAAGTTTATGCATGGGCAAATCGAATCCGTCGCTATAAAAAGCGCGTTAATAGGTATAATCAGAATCGCATTTTTCAAAAGGACGAGAGGTGGGTTTACCGAAAATGGGAACATCCCGAGTTAGGTGTGGACGACACTGTTCGACCGGATGCTGACGCTACGAATACATTCTGGCGTAACATCTGGTCGACGCCTGTCGCCCACACTGAAGGTGATTGGATGAGAGAGGTTGAGCGAGCATGTGAGAATATACAGATTATGGAGCCAATCGTCTTTACACCTGACGATGTTGCAAGTGCAGTCCGTTCTTTGCCGAATTGGAAGTCGGCAGGACCGGACGGACTGCACAACTTTTGGCTGAAGTGGCTCCGTAACTCACATGCTTGTTTAGCAACTCAATTCCAATTAGCTCTTGACTCGGGTTCACTACCCAATTTCATTACAACTGGAATAACCCACCTACTCTATAAGTCCGGTAGTGTTACGGACCCCAAAAATTATAGACCAATTACTTGCTTACCGACGGTCTATAAGCTTCTAACTTCCATTCTGAGAGTCAAAATTAATTGTCATTTAGAAAAAAATTCGATTATATCTATCTCTCAGAATGGATGTAGGAGGGGGGCCCGTGGCACTAAAGAGCTCCTTTTAGTTGACATGGCCATTAGTCAACAGGTGCGTCGTAAACGTAAAAATCTGGCTATATCCTGGATAGACTATAAGAAGGCTTACGATTCTGTACCGCATACATGGCTTCTGAGGGTCCTAGAGTTGTATAAAATTGATAAAACTTTAGCGACCTTTTTGAAGGCATGTATGGGGCAATGGAAGACGGTCCTTCACTATCCAGGATGTTGCCAGACAAACGATGCACCCATAAGAATTGAGAGGGGTATATTCCAGGGTGATAGTCTGAGTCCCCTGTGGTTCTGTCTAGCACTGAATCCTCTAAGTACTATATTAGAGAATTCAGGGCTAGGCTACCGGTTGCAGAAAGAGGGTCGAGCTATATCCCACCTCCTCTACATGGATGACCTGAAATTATTTGCTCCGAATAATACACAATTGATAGAATTACTAAAGATGACTGAAAGCTTTAGTAGCTCTATCAAGATGGAATTTGGTTTAGACAAGTGTGCGGTCATGCATGTAGAAAGGGGTGGAATAGTGGAATCCGAAGGTTTGATTCTCTCGGATTCCATTAAGCTTACAGCTATTTCTTCAACCGAAACCTACAAATATCTAGGTATGTCGCAGGCATTAGGAATACCTGAAGCTGACATGAAACAGGCACTGCAGGAGCGTTTCTTTGGCCGCCTGAAAAAAGTCTTAAAAAGCTCTTTATCGGGCGGTAACAAGGTGCGCGCTTGCAATGGTTGGGTCATGCCAGTCCTAATGTACTCCTTCGGCATACTTAGATGGACTCAGACGGAACTAGATGCCCTGGATAGAAGATTTCGTACACTGTTGACCGCATTTCGGATGCACCACCCCCGATCTTCCGTAATGAGGTTGTATATCCCGCGGAAACTGGGGGGTCGTGGCTTTCTAAATGTCAAGACCCTTCATAATCGTGAGATATACAACCTCAGAGAATATTTCTTACGTGCAAATACGGATATGCACCGTGATGTGACAGCAGTGGACAATGGCTTAACCCCTCTTGCGTTGGCTAAAGAGAACTGGCGCAAACCTGTAGTACTTGGTACCGCTGATCGCAGGGAGGTATGGATGGGTAAAGAACTACACGGACGGTTTTATCGGGCCTTAAATGGACCCGATATAGACTTGAAAGCGTCCGTATCTTGGCTAAAGTTCGGTGATCTTTTCGGAGAAACCGAGGGTTTTGTCTTTGCAATTACGGACGAAGTTGTTATGACGAACAACTATCGGAAGTATATTCTGAGGGACGGTACGGTAGACATCTGTCGGGCATGCCACCGCCCCGGAGAATCTCTCAGACACATTATTTCCGGTTGTTCTCGTCTTGCCAACGGCGAGTATTTGCACAGGCACAACCAAGTGGCCAAGATTGTTCATCAGCAACTTGCCCTTAAATACAATCTTGTGACTTCGGAGGTACCATACTACAAGTATGTGCCCGACCCAGTTCTCGAAAATGGTCGTGCCATATTATATTGGGATCGATCTATCATCACGGACAGGACTATTGTCGCTAATAAGCCTGACATAGTGGTTATAGATCGATTAGAGCGCCTTGCAATGATTGTTGATGTCACCATTCCTCATGACGAAAACCTCATGAAAGCCGAAAAAGACAAACAAATAAAATATTTGGATCTGGCTCATGAGGTTGTCGACTTGTGGAATGTAGATTCGGCAATCATTGTGCCGATAGTCATATCAGCCCATGGGCTGATTGCTAAGAGCCTCGATCAACACCTTAAGAGGCTCTCGTTAGGCAGCTGGCTCAAGGGCCCGATGCAGAAGGCGGTACTCCTCGACACGGCACGTATTGTGAGGAGGTTCCTTTCTCTGGAGCCCTAGCCACCGGTAGCTTGGTCCCTGTGCCCGATGCCGGTGGGACTCTATTTTTTATATTTTTAAATATATGTTTTTATATGAGTATATGTATTTAAAAATATAATTTATAAGAATAAAAATGTAAATAAAGAGGAATAATAATTTCATTTATTTCAGAATTTCTTCCATAGATTTGTTAGTAAATAACTTATAACTAATGTTAGTAGGTAGCACAATCAAAATTTAATCAGTTCGGGTGTGCCACCCTGAACCTGGGGCGGTGTCAGACTTTATTGCGTGTAATTGTGTCCACCGCACCAGGAACGGGGAGTCCCACCGATCAGTCAACGCTCTAAGGATGGCGATAATATTAATATAGACCTACTACGTAGACATATTTGATTTGGTTCACTATCATATCAAATCACTATTACAATCCGTATTCCAGAATACATATGACAATCTTTGGTCCAGATGGCACTGTCCTAGTAGTTATTTTCTGAACTTCTTACCGCCCATGTAATTCTGAAGAAGTCCGCTATCCATGGGAATCTTTTCAGGGATAACTCGTAGTAGGGTAGTAGCACCCCACTTTTTCACATTTTCTGGTACAAAAAATAATCTTATCTAAAACAGTCCTGAATGTTCGACCAAAAAAAAAAAGACGATCCGTCCTCTCGTTCGCTTGGCTCGCTCGGTCAATAAAGCGTCGTCCTATGTGTTGTTTCAGACTAAACTATCCCTATACCACATTCATCCAAATCCAATCAATTTTTTCAGCGTGCTTGAGCAATAGTAGGCAAGTCAATGGTGTGCAGATTACATAACATAGTAACCGTAACCATAGCACATGCATGGTAGGTAATATTATTTGGCACATGTTTCAGAAATTTCACCATTTTCAAGGCCCAGCTTGGATTATTGGGGTAACACAGAAAATTAAATGTTGTTTACATTAAGCTCTATTTAGGCCACAAATGAGAGAGCAGGCGCCGAGGAATTTACTACTGTGCACACAGATCTATTGCGAGGTGATAACTTTACTGGTTTTATGATCGGAGCTTTGCATACGTACTTACTGGAATGTTACGACATATTCGACACATTATTTCCTGTCTACAATAATGTTTCGGTTTCAGGCCCTACCTCATATGCAATCTAGTATATCTAATAAACAATTGAGGCTCCAGCGTTTACCTCCTGTGGATTTTGTTAGACGAGCGTCATTCTTAGAAGTCACCAAATTTAAAGAAGGCGACATATGTAGTGGATCAAACGCGAAACGAGGTGCACACTTGTAGCATTATTGGTATCAATAATGGTGACCCCTATTCTTCAAACTTTGACTATAGTTTAGCATTCAGCGAAGTGGAGTCACATTGACGTGACCATTATTATAAAAAGTATATTAATTGAAGCAAATGGACGTATAAAACCGCAAAGCAGAATTCTCCTCTCATTATGGACAAAACCGTATTTCTTTTTGCCTTTAACATTTCCGAGTCTTACATTTCCGTATCGAAGTAATTGGTCTAGTAAAAAGATCAAAAGCTGTAACAAGGCGAAGTTCGTTTGTTATAATTTATTTATTCTGGCAACTTTCCCTTGTTGCAATTTCCGGTTGCTGGTCACACTGTAAGTAATTTATGAATTTCGAAATTCAAATGGCAAGATTCTGTTACCCATTATGGGAGACGAGTACTGTAATAAATCGCTTAGTGGCTGAAGAGTTCATTGCCTTTAATAGATGTTATTACCGAAATTGACGGACTTCATATTTATAAAAAAAAGACGGGTTGCACTCTGGGAGTGCCGGCAGAAGTGAAAACATTTTCTTTTTTCTTTCTTCGTTATATACATAGAAAAAGATAAAAAAGAACATACCATACCATACCTATAATATAGCGCTAATCATAGAACCTATCACTTATTTTCTGCTAATTTTCTGTCAGAAGAAATTAATAAATTATGAAAAGATAAAATAAACATAAAAAGTAATAAATTACAAAAAGAAAAAATAATCATAAAAAGTAATAAATTACAAAAAGAAAAAATAATCACAAAAAGTTTCAGAAAGCCAGTTGTTTTGTACGACGTCAGTCGTCGGTTACGGTTCAAAGGTCAACTAATCCTGACGCTTCCTTAACATTTTACACCCATCCAACGCCGCTAAAGAAGTTTTCACTTCAAAAAAAAATGCAGAGATCATCGAGAAGTCATGTGACTCCCTCGCCGGATCATGTTATCTGGTGCAGAGGCGGTCCATCGCCATCCAAAGAGGCAACGCATCCAGCGTGATGGTAATTTTCGCGCAGTGTATAATTCTGAGCGCAACTTTTTGAGGACGAGCACGGATGCGTGTACTTTTTCTTATTTTGACTTGTAGACTTTGTGTGATTACAGTAATTCAATCATTATCTCCTTCACAGCGTTAGTCCCAGGGTCTGCTGTCCTAATCGTTACCATTATTTACCTTACCTTATACTGTCATAACCTTCAACCCCTAAAGGATCGCTTATACCAGAGCTTCGTAAATCGACTGGCGTACCTGCTAGCTGGTGACTTTTGACTTGGGCCTAACTTTACGATTTTAACCCGCGTCAACTTCAAACCGGGAAATTACTCCGCGACCAGAGTTATCTGAGTAGGTACTACGTTTATCAACATTTTCTATTTGAGGTATAAGTTAACGTCTTAGTGTAACTCCAGTGAGAAATAACTTATTACAACATACATACTTAATGGAGTTATAACCAGTAACGCCACGTTCAGTGGGATATTATATTCCGGTACTGATTTTTAGAAAACGTATTAGTCACTATATAACATCAGTAAAATTCTTATCTTCATGATCTTAAAACAGAGTGTATGTGTGAATGAAGTGTCGCTTAAGTGTTAATTTTGATAAGGAAGAATATTTTTCGACAATTTCCAATATCCAATAATGAAATGTAATATAGTAGATTATGATACAAGTGTGTAAGTAAAGTTGGTGATTACCGCTGAGGTGATATAGAGACCCGAACTTTACTTGTGAATAATGTAATACTAAAATAGATATTTACCCTTGCAGTTTTCAGATAGTTAACATTCCATAACTTTAAGGACTTCACATCAATCGGACGGTGTACAGTATATGTGTAGGTATATATCGGGCGGTGTACTAGGTACATAAATGGTTTTCTTTATAACTACTACTAGTAGGTATTTTAATTAATAAATAACTATAATATCACCAGATAAAACTGGCGGTAACAATAAAAAAAAGCTCTGACTACAGTCGAAACAGAATGAGGTTTCTTTTTCTGTGTATAATGAAACCTCAACCTGTGAATTTACTTAAAGTTTTGAGCAAAATTTTTGGTTTTTGTAAATGTTGTACAAGATGAAATTGTATTGTTATGATACACGTGTGTATTGTTCATTACCGTCTTCGGCCTCGCCTGGCGGCTCGGATCTCTACATCGCCTCAACGATAATCACCAACTTTACACACTTGTACCATAATCTACCTACTATGAAGTATGAGTTCACACAAGTAAACTTTAGATCCTACAATTAAGGGATGTCCTGCAAAAATTAAATCCAGCATATTATCATGGTCTTTGTGTGAACGTAGCGTCACACATATATCTACCTAGACCGCTATGAGAACTTATCATAATAATATCTGCCTTCAACTACCAATTCGGAATCTTGAACCCCGAGGAAACATTAATCTTGAGTAGCGTGAGATGACACTTTAGATCATATTCTAAGTGGGGGAGCTTGTGGTTATTACTTTAGTACGACTTGCAGATTGGCATACCTACTTATATTGGATAGTTCGCTATCTATAGGTAGGTACATAAATAAAATTCAGATGAGTGTTTCTTATGTTAACATAACAGCTTTTTAATAGGCAAATTAACAACACTATAGGTAGGTACTTATAACAAAACAACATTCATTTTTATGCTGGGTTCACATTCATCATCATATCAGCCACACACAGTCTACTGCTGAACATAGGCATCTCCCATAGACTGCCAGAATGACCAATCTAAAGCAGCCCGCATCCAGCGCTTCCCGGCGACCTTGATGAGGTCGTCCTTCCACCTGGCTGTTGGGCGTCCTACACTACGTTTGCCCGTACGCGGTCGCCACTCCAGAACTTTGTTGCTCCATCGACCGTCTGTTCTGCGTACTATGTGTCCTGCCCACTGCCACTTCAACGAGCTTATCTGCTGAGCTACGTCGGTTACTTTTGTTCTACTACGGATATCATCATTTTTGACACGATCACGTAGGGAAATACCGAGCATAGAGGCCTCTCGTATACATAGCTCGTTGAGCGTCTTTGAGCTTTTAAGGAGACTATGGTGAGGTAGACCACGTTCCAGATCCGTAAGTCATCACTGGGAACACACATTGGTTAAAGACTTTCGTCTTGGGGCACTGAGGTATGTCGGACGAGAAGTCATCTCGTAGCTTCCCGAACGCTGCCCAGCCGTGTCGGATTCGTCGATTTACGTCGTCTTCGAAGCTGGAATTGCCTACCTGAATCATTTGACCCAAGTAGACGTACTCGTCAACAGCTTCTAAGACTGTGTCCCCAACATGAACCGGTAGAGGCGCAACATGGACATTTGACAAAACCTTTGTCTTGTCCATGTTCATCTTAAGACTCACCTGTTGGGATACTCTGTTGAGGTCTTCGAGCATGGTGTCCAAATCTGCCAGCATTTCTGCTATAATGACAAATCATAGGCAAACCGAAGGTGAGTGATATATTCGCCGTTTATGTTGATGACCACGTCCGTTCCAGTTCAGTAGCTTGAAGACGTCTTCCAAGGCAGCGGTAAACAGTTTCGGAGAGACAATATCTCCCTGTCTAACGCCCCTTTTCATTGGAATTGGCTACGTGCTCTGTCCCTGTACTCGGACCGACATAGTGGCGTTTTGGTATAAACATCGCTTCAACACTTCGATATACCGGTGATCTATCCGGTACCGCTGGAGAGACTGTAGCACAGCCCATATTTCGATTGAATCGAAGGCTTTCTCATAGTCCGCGAATCCTAAGCAGAGAGGCCGGTCACATTATTCCATTTCAATTAATCAATCTAGTCCAGCGCTGGACTGTATTGTAGTGTCTTAAACAATTTAAACGCTCTTGAACTGGTAACAATTCAGTGACTGGACTGGATTACTCACTGGAATGGGCACATTCCAGTGATGGTTCACATTATTCCAGTACCTAACATTTCAGCGCCGGATTTGCTCACTGGAGTGGAAAGCTACTGGTATAATGTGAACTAGGCATTATGTGAACCAGGCATAATTTTTTTTTGTGTGGCTAGTGGTTGGGTCTATAAAGACAAGATTATTATTGCAGATAGCTGAGGTTATAGTCTAATCAAAGGCTACCTAGGTACTTTAAATTTAAAACGAAAAAAATATTAGAAGCCCGTCCACACGGACGAAGTTCCGGGCACACTAATAGGTACAAATTTTTTCTTTGGTATTGGTTTAGGTATGTAGGTACTCAGAGGTTTTAATAATATTATTAAAAAACATTATCTGCATTATTACAAGAAACCTAACATAAATAATTTATCAGTATTGCGGGTACGTGATGTCCACGAGATCACTTTGCTCACTATCGCAGTGAAATTCATCTTTTAGTATCCAGTTGCCCCGAATCTAACAAACTATAAAATAAAACATTATTAGGTACCTCGGTCTAGATAAAGATTCGAAGTAACAATAATTCGCACCAGGCTGAAATTAGGTAGACTTATTGAATACACTATCATAAACGAACTTTAAAAGGGCTTCATAAAACCAATCCCTGGATTGATTATTCAAGGTCATACGTCACTACAAAGGGTTGTTCGCGATTTCCAGCCAAACAGTACTTTTTACCAGGAAAAATTCCGAGACATAATTTAAAAATCCAATAATTACCTATCTATAGTAAATGCATAATATATTTTCCTCTTAAAGCCGCCGTTTCAGAGATATAACGATTCGATAATGGTAGAAAAGTTGCATTGGTAAGGGTTAAAAATTATATAGGAACCTAAGTACTTTACTTCTAAGGTATAAAGTTGAAGGTATAAAACTGCGTGAAGGTATAAAGTTGAAATTCATACCAAATACTCAGGCCTGCAACGGCTTGATACCGTGAAAAGAAAATAAAAAACCTACGTCGATGCAATTAAAAGATGCAGATATCTGGAATATTTTATTCAAGGTCAAAGGTTATACAAATGAGTTAGTCACAGTTGCCACGAGAACAGTAAGTATTGTCATAAATATATTCGTTTTTATTCACCATCAAAATATGGAATGACCGAAGATGGAAGATGGAGTTTAGTAGTAGGTATCGTTTACCTATCGTGATGCATAATTTTGCTACTTAAATAGGTTGGTATACCTACGTCTATACCTTTTCATTGCATTAACGTAGAAGCTAGATTTTTTCACAGCTTCAAGGCAATGCAAACCTCAGTATTTAAAATAAATTTCAACTTATTACTTCTATGCATTCCGGAAAAAGGTCATTTTATAATTTTCATGTTCAACCCATGCCAGAAAAGCTATTATAATTTATTGAATTGTTTGATGTCAGAAATGGTAGCTCTTAGGAAAAAGTTTTAAACATTGCTTATAGAAAATTACCTACCTGATCTTTAATTTTGTCAAAATTTACTGTTTGGCGGTGAATTCCCGTTCAAAAATCCCGTTTCCTTGACGTTTGACTTTGAATAAAAAAATCCAAGCATCACATTGATGAGGACTTTACAAGAGTTCGCTTATGATGGTGCTTGGATCAATCCTACCAATTTTCAGCTGGGTGCGAATTATTGTAGACACACTAATTATGGTTAACTTTGTCTGGACCACAGGTCCGGACTATATACCTAAGTACCCAAAGAACAGAAAAAAATAAAAATTCTTTTCTCTGATTCGTGATAATTGCATTTTCTCAAACATGCTTGGAAATGTGAAAATTATTTTGACAACTTTCTATGAGATAAATCGAAATTGCTGTATATGCGAGCAGCGCGGCAGCAGCCAGAAAAAGTTGTATGAAAATGCATATCTGTCGTGTTTTAGCGGCCAAATAAATTACTATGTAAACACTATTATCTATTCTGTGATGTAAACTCATATCTGTCGTGTAATTTAAAAATGGAACCAACTTTTACTCCGAACCATGGCAACCAAGGAGGTAACTTATCCAAGGCGTTATTTAAATATAGAACTGGCTTGCAAATAGAATGCTGTTTATTAAGAAAAATAAAAAACCAATGAACATTTCGCCGCGTGAAAAATTACTGTTGTTCGTTGTTCGTCATTGATTTTGAAAAGTAGGTAACTAAAAATTCTGCCTAGATACTAGTTACTTAGTTTTAATTTCCGCGCATTGTTTGAGAAAAGCACTATACAAGCCTTGGCCACAACTGAGCGTTGCCGGACTCCGTAATGCGTGCCTCGGCTGCGCCTCGCCCCGCATACTTCACGATCGTCCGGCAAAACTACAATTGGTGGCCGCGGCAGTAATGTACTATTTATTTTATTACACTATACAGACTATGGTATGTAAAAGAAGCAGATAATGAAGAAAAAAAGAAGAAGATAATAATAAAACAATAGGTGTATTTTACGTATCGGTATTCAAGGTATATTCAAAAGTAAGCTTCTCGGCGTTCGCTGCGCTAAAAGCTAACTCCTCGAACGCGTTCTCGGTAGAATGAAAGCTCACTGTCATAATAATATTATGTTGTCAACACAAACAGACCAAGATAAAAACTGAATTGAGTTAAGTAATTAAAACCCGATAAAAATGGATAATTACGATACGATATATAATACAATTTGTCGTGTATGTTTGTCATACAGTAGTACAGAAAAAATGGTGTCTTTAATTGACAAATCCAACAATGAAGATCTAAGTTCTTTTGGAAAAGCTATCAACTTCATAACTGATGTTTCATTAGAAAAAGACGATAAACTACCAAATATGATGTGCCAAAAATGTGCTTATTTACTTAAACATGCAGTTTATTTCAAATTAAAGTGTGAATCGACAAATCAAAGGTTAAAACGATTGATAAAGGCTGATGCGAATGGAGAATATTCAAATCGAAATATCAAAGAAAAAGTGTGTGAATATGTTATGTTCAATCAATATTTCGCTTCAGAAACTTTTTCTGAAGCTTCAAGTAGCGGTACATTGAAGAAAAATGATGTACAACTAGATATTTTAGACAGCAATCAAGCTCAAAATTCATCAGTCGAAAAAGTGGACATTGATGCAAATATAAGCAATAAAATCTATAATTTCGATGATTTTATAGACAATGATGACATCAACGAAAAATCAGAAGAATATTCCAATGATGACAACCATATTTTAGACACAATACAGGATATTATCAATACCGGGACAGATACAACAATTTTTAAAAGGCGAAAATTAAAAAGACAAAAACAAAGATATCATTATAAGAGACCAATTCATGAACGTAATTTAATCTGCAAGATATGCCACAAAATCCTTGCAAATCGTTTAACATATGACCACCACATGCAACGTCACAATTTGCAAGATTGTAAATTTATTTGTGACCAGTGTGGAAAAGGTTTCCCAGTACTCTCTGAAATGCATATGCATCAAATTGCAAGACATGGTATCGGTCCATACTTACAATGTGATCACTGCCCTTATAAAGCACCACGGAAGTTAAATTTAATAGAACATTTAAGAATACACACTGGAGAGAGACCGTTTACTTGTGAAAAGTGCGGGTTAACATTCCGTCGTAGAGCTATATGGAGAAACCATTTAGTTTACCACATGGAGAAGTCACACCAATGTACGTATTGTGCAAGAAAATTTTTCAGACGTGAACAGATGCTTGCTCACTGCAATAATGTACATGAACGGTTGTACATGTTCATGTGTAATATATGTAGTATTACTTATACAAAAACAGAGACAGTTAGACGACATATGGTAGTTAAACACGGTATCCCTAGGGAGAAGCAAGGTAGAATTGCACGAGTTCCTCATAGCAATAATGAATTCCTGGGTAAAGTTATATAATTAATTATACATATTAGCATTATTGTTTGAAGTACAGAGATATAATTTAAGTAATTATTGTTATCATACATTACTACACTTTCAGTAATGTCACCCAAGTTTTAGTAATAATGTTATCATTGGTGTTGATTCTGTTGTTACAAGAACTTAAACTAGAAGATTTTCATGTTAATGTACTAATTTTTTGTGAAATAATAATCATACTGGCCCGCAGAAGTCACAGATGGATTATCCGTCTAGCATCTAGCAGTGAAATAGTATATTTCAGATGGAATTTTGTGTTTTTTTGACCTAATAACAGAATAGTACATTATATTACCTAGATTTTTTATAGTGGTTCTGATAAAATGCATCATAATCTTTCTTTAAGTCTCTTCAAACCCACATGAGATTGGCTTTCTGGTCTAACTTTTAAGCGACTGCCATAGATGCTCTTATCACAACTGATTGACAGCTTAACATGCTCTCTGAGGCGCATGATAATAAACAATTTGTTTTTTTCTAAACTGTTGACCATGTCGATTTGTATGTTTGAGCTAGACTCAAACTAAATTATTTAACTCAAAAAATATGTTTTGATATGAAGTACACATTCATGATATTAATATTAAAGGTATTAAAATTAGAAAAGTTGTTTTATTGAAGCCCTGACCACAGAATAGATAGAGACTAGGAACAATTTTTATCAACAATCTATACATCTATCTATACTATTATATAATTGTAAAGTAGTCGTGTCTGTACATTGGAGATATTTAAAAAAAAATACTTGGAGTATGTTATATTAACGATACTGAACATGAAAATATTTTTTTTGGGATTCTTGTCTGTTTGTCTGTTTGTTCGCGATGGACGCAAAAACTACTGAACGGATTTCGATGCGGTTTTTTTTGTTAGAAAGGGCTTGCTCCAACTTAAAATCTTACGTTTGTTTGATCACAATCGGTAGAGTAGAACCAGAGATGTGAGCAATAATGTTGCTTTTTTACGTGAGATTATTTTTGTGGTATATTTTTTATAGCTTATCATATATAAGCAACTATGTAAATAAATAGACTTTATTTTTACATACACAATTGTGTATACAGATTCGTATTTAATCAATAAATTAAAATTTGAGATTTTATTATTTAGTTACAAAAATACAACTAGATGGCGATCACGCATTTTAAACAAGGTATGGTTTCGTTCACAACAGAGGTATATCTATACTATTATATAATTGTAAAGTAGTCGTGTCTGTACATTGGAGATATTTAAAAAAAAATACTTGGAGTATGTTATATTAACGATACTGAACACGAAAATATTTTTTTTGGAAATCTTGTCTGTTTGTCTGTTTGTCTGTTTGTTCGCGATGGACGCAGAAACTACTGAACGGATTTCGATGCGGTTTTTTTTGTTAGAAAGGGCTTGCTCCAACTTAAAATCTTACGTTTGTTTGATCACAATCGGTTGAGTAGAACCAGAGATGTGAGCAATAATGTTGCTTTTTTACGTGAGATTATTTTTGTGGTATATTTTTTATAGCTTATCATATATAAGCAACTATGTAAATAAATAGACTTTATTTTTACATACACAATTGTGTATACAGATTCGTATTTAATCAATAAATTAAAATTTGAGATTTTATTATTTAGTTACAAAAATACAACTAGATGGCGATCACGCATTTTTAAACAAGGTATGGTTTCGTTCACAAAAGAGGTATATCTATCTATACTATTATATAACTGTAAAGTAGTCGTGTCTGTACATTGGAGATATTTAAAAAAAAATACTTGGAGTATGTTATATTAACGATACTGAACACGAAAATATTTTTTTTGGAAATCTTGTCTGTTTGTCTGTTTGTCTGTTTGTTCGCGATGGACGCAGAAACTACTGAACGGATTTCGATGCGGTTTTTTTTGTTAGAAAGGGCTTGCTCCAACTTAAAATCTTACGTTTGTTTGATCACAATCGGTTGAGTAGAACCAGAGATGTGAGCAATAATGTTGCTTTTTTACGTGAGATTATTTTTGTGGTATATTTTTTATAGCTTATCATATATAAGCAACTATGTAAATAAATAGACTTTATTTTTACATACACAATTGTGTATACAGATTCGTATTTAATCAATAAATTAAAATTTGAGATTTTATTATTTAGTTACAAAAATACAACTAGATGGCGATCACGCATTTTTAAACAAGGTATGGTTTCGTTCACAACAGAGGTATATAAGAAAATATATTTTTTCATCCTATAATTTAGTTACATCAATACAACTAGATGGCGATCACGCAGTTTTGAACAAGATATAGTTTCGTGCACAATAGAACATATAAGAGCTATCATTTCGATTCCTAAAAAATGTTTCGAATTTTCACAATTTCATTTAATATCCTGAGTCTTCTTCTTCATCCTAGCAAGCATTAATCGCAGTCGCATCCGAAGGCTTTTTACCTTCAAGGCGAGGATCCGCTTTTACCAGTCTAACTGCGAATTTGGCTGAACCTTTGAAATTTCCCGTGAATCGACTACCATCTGACCTCCACAACCCACAGGCGATATCGAAGCATTGCATCTGGACCAGTTGTTGGACTTTTGAGGGCTTCAACTACCCGTAACGACTGCCATACAATAGCTGTTCGTATGGCAACTGAGACCGACGGCTTAACGTGATTTCCGAGGCACGACCAGACCAATGCAAATATCCATATTCATGCATACAAATATTTGCACTGAGCGAGAATCGAACATGCACCTCCTGCGGAGCAGCCGCGTTCAGTACCGCTTAGCCATAGAGGCGGTCGACCCTTAACATCCTGCGTAATTCATACTAATATCATAACATAGCGAGACTGAAACTCTGTATGAAAGTTGTTAGACTGTGCTAACATTATAAATGTAAAAGGAACCCTGTCTATCTGCCCGTTGCCTTTCACGCTTTAAATGCTGAACTGAACCGATGTTGATGAAATTTGATGCAGAATTGGATTAGAGTTTAAGAAAGGACATGGGCTAACCTTTATAGCCAATAAATAAAATGTTAACGAGTTAAACCGATTAAGGACTAAGGGAACAAAGAAGAGGCACTGAACAAAAGTAACTGGTATTACAGCTGTTCTGGTAGAAGTCGGTGCATAGCCCGAGAAACCATATAAACATTAATTACATCATAGTACTTCAGGCACATTAAACAATGTTGGCACCGACTTCTAACAGTGTTTCTAGAAGTCGCTTTAACTTTATTATTATAATTTTATTTATTTTACCTTTATAGTGTGTAAGTGTCTAACCGATTCATCGTTGATCATTTGCTTAGTTTGTTATTTGTCTTTATTATCAGTTTAACATCATGATTTTAGAGGCAAAAACTTATGTAAAAGCAATAGAAACAGCATCTTTGCCTACATTTTAAGGATTTCCCTAGATTTCTAGATTCTTACTCTCTGGATCCCGCCTTCTGATTCTGACTCCCTTGGCCAGGCACCGCCCTTCCCTTTCCAACAAAAAAAAATATAAAAATCCGTTTCGCAAATTATGGCCTATTTAGTTCCCATAGTAGTAGAATTCTGAGAAATTCTGATACATGAATTCATATTTTGAGGTAGTGGCGATGGGTCCCTATAACTCAATTCCTGCCGGCTTCCCTTTGCATAGATGGTAGAGACGTTTAAATTCGATAAACTACATCGAGGTAAAAACTATCTTCCACCGACTTCCATTTAGAAAATTTTCACCCTTTGAAAACACAAATTAGCCAGATGCACGACACCCTTTGCCACTCTTCTTCATCCTAGCGTCAATCCCAGTCGCATCCGAAGCTTTACAATTGGAGTCTAGGGTCAGTTTTTTACCAGTCTAACTGCGGATTTGGCAAAACTGCGATATTTTCTGTGAAGCGACTACCATCTGACCTCCACAACCCAAAGGTGATATAGAAGCATTACAGCTAGACCAGTTGTTGGATTTTTGAGGGCCTCAACTACCCGTAACGACTGCCATAGATGTCTGTATGACAACCGGGACCGACGACGGCTTAACGTGCTCTCCGAGGCATGATCAGACCAATGCAAATACCCATATTCATGCATACAAATATTTGCACTGAGCGGGGATCGAACCCACGCCTCCTGCGTAGCGGCCGCGTTCACACATTTTGCCACTGTTATGGCTTTACTGGGGAATATTCTCCCTACCAGAGCCACTGAGAAAACGTACTTAAGGCTGATAAATGTCACTGCACTAATTTACACAATGTATATTGATTAATATGCACGTGCTGTAAAGTGTTATTATTAAGTTGTATTTTATCTTTGTTGTTCGTATTTATTTAGTTGTTAGTTGTTGTTTTAGTTGTTATTATTTAATAGAAAGCGCCTAGACATTCATTTTTTGAAAACGAAACAACATGATTGCTACCACAAACAAAGTAGGCGCTTTTTCCTGTAATTTTGAAGTTTTCTCTTAGGTTATTTCATTTATTCATTAATTATTAGTACGTTACATTTTAGGCATACAAATACTATACGTTACATAAATATTTTGTCACAGTTATACCAAAGACAGAATATGTCCGCATCTGGATTATTTTTCAAAAAGGCATTCAGGTATTGCACAGCTCTGTAAGTAGGGCTACTCTATACCAAAAAACGCCAAGCTGGTGGACAAGTCCAGAGCTAATGCTGTCGCCGTCCAGCGCCACGCGTGTACCTGTCCGGCACATAGAAGTGGATACATTCACGACCCGAAGGGTTGTCCACTTTAAAATTTAAATGCAAATAATAGTACATGACGTGCGCTAACTCCAGCCTAAGTCGTAATGTATCAAGACCGACCATCCCTGATACGAAGATGGACGGGTAAATAAATGGATAGGATCTCGGCATCAGATACCGGACTTCTTCGATATGGGATCCTTCTGAAAGTATACGCTATCCAACACCATAAGAATTACAAAATTCCGTTTATCATTCAACGAATTGCGAACTTCCTTTTGAGTGAAAATTCATCAATGAATAAATCCTGATGAAATAGATAGACCCATAAGAGCTTGGCAAAAGGTATAGTGGAGTAGAAAAGAGAGACAACTGGGAAGAAACAAGGTTAGGGGCAGAGATGGGAGCAGAGAGTAGAATAGAAATGCAAGTTAGAAAGTCGAATAAGTGGCGAGTGGATAGGCAAGTTTTTTAAATGTTTTTTTTAATGTTCTTGATGCTAGACAAATGTGTACATTCGTTTATATTTAGTCTTAAGCAATCAATCTTCATATTTTGACATTTCAAAATGCTGCAATGGAGTTTGTTGCTCCACTAGCGCCTAAGAAGCGGTGGTAAATTTAGTTTTAAGCGGAATTTGACGGCAAAAGATGTAATCACGTTGCACAATTTTGCGAAATAAAGAATTTGAATTTGTAGTAGGGAGTCGAGTAGAAAGGCTATTAGAGAAGTGAATGGGAGGCAGGTGCAGAGGCGAGTAGAGAGTCCAGTACAGAGTTGAGTAGAGACGAGTAGAGAGTGAAACAGGGATGATTAGAGAGGCAAGTAGAAAGTCGAGTAAAGAGTCAAATAGAGAGGCGAGAAGAGTATCTATTAAGCTCTCAATGCTCGACTCTGCGCTAAAATTTACGACACTACGCGATAAGCGACATCCACGCGGGCGAAGCCGCGGGCAACAGCTAGTATGAAAATATATTTTTTAATTCTATAATTTAGTTACTTCAAGACAACTAGATGGCGATCACGCAGTTTTGAACAAGATATAGTTTCGTGCACAACAGAATATGTAAGAGCTGTCATTTCGATTCCTAAAATATGTTACGGATTGTCACAATTTCATTTAATATCCTGAGTCTTCTTCTTCATCCTAGCAAGCATTAATCGCAGTCGCATCCGAAGCTTTTTACCTTCAAGGCGAGGATCCGCTTTTACCAGTCTAACTGCGAATTTGGCTGAACCTTTGAAATTTCCCGTGAATCGACTACCATCTGACCTCCACAACCCACAGGCGATATCAAAACATTGCATCTGAACCAGTTGTTGGACTTTTGAGGGCTTCAACTACCCGTAACGACTGCCATACAATAGCTGTTCGTATGGCAACTGAGACCGACGGCTTAACGTGATTTCCGAGGCACGACCAGACCAATGCAAATATCCATATTCATGCATACAAATATTTGCACTGAGCGGGAATCAAACACGCACCTCCTGCGTAGCAGCCGCGTTCAGTACCGCTAAGCCACAGAGGCGGTCGACTCTTAACATCCTGCGTAATTCATACTAATATCATAACATAGCGAGTTTGAAACTCTGTGTAAAAGTTGTTAGACTGTGCTAACATTATAAATGTAAAAGGAACCCTGTCTATCTGTCTGTTGCCTTTCACGCTTTAAATGCTGAACTGAACCGATGTTGATGAAATTTGATTAGAGTTTAAGAAAGGACATGGGCTAACCTTTATAGCCAATAAATAAAATGTTAACGAGTTAAACCGATTCAGGACTAAGGGAACAAAGAAGAGGCACTGAACAAAAGTAACTGGTATTACAGCTGTTCTGGTAGAAGTCGGTGCATAACCCGAGAAACCATATATAAATTAATTACATCATAGTACTTCAGGCACATTAAACAATGTTGGCACCGACTTCTAACAGTGTTTCTTGAAGTCGGTTTAACTTTATTATTATAATTTTATTTATTTTACCTTTATAGTGTATAAGTATCTAACCGATTCATCGTTGATCATTTGCTTAGTTTGTTATTTGTTTTTATTATCAGTTTAACATCATGATTTTAGAGGCAAATACTCAAATTATGTAAAAGCAATAGAAACAGCATCTTTGCCTACATTTTGAGGATTTCCCTAGATTTCTAGATTCTTACTCTCTGAATCCCGCCATCTGATTCTGACTCCCTTAGCCAGGCACCGCCCTTCCCTTTCCAACCAAAAAAATATAAAAATCCGTTTCGCAAATTATGGCCTTAACATATAACGGTTCTTCGCCTATTTAGTTCCCATAGTTGTAGATTTCTGAGAAATTCTGATACATGAATTCATATTTTGTGGTAGTGGCGATGGGTCCCTATAACTCAATTCCTACCGGCTTCCCTTTGCATAGATGATAGAGACGTTTAAATTCAATAAACTACATCGAGGTAAAAACTATCTTCCACCGACTTCCATTTAGAAAATTTTCACCCTTTGCCACTCTTCTTCATCCTAGCGTCAATCCCAGTCGCATCCGAAGCTTTACAATTGGAGTCTAGGGTCAG
This sequence comes from Eilema caniola, assembly GCA_949126895.1. Taxonomy (NCBI): domain Eukaryota; kingdom Metazoa; phylum Arthropoda; class Insecta; order Lepidoptera; family Erebidae; genus Eilema; species Eilema caniola. The sequence continues at coordinate 2,723,160 of OX421460.1, read as the reverse complement.
TTTTTTACCAGTCTAACTGCGGATTTGGCAAAACTGCGATATTTTCTGTGAAGCGACTACCATCTGACCTCCACAACCCAAAGGTGATATAGAAGCATTGCAGCTAGACCAGTTATTGGATTTTTGAGGGCCTCAACTACCCGTAACGACTGCCATAGATGTTTGTATGACAACCGGGACCGACGACGGCTTAACGTGCTCTCCAAGGCATGATCAGACCAATGCAAATACCCATATTCATGCATACAAATATTTGCACTGAGCGGGGATTGAACCCACGCCTCCTGCGTAGCGGCCGCGTTCACACATTTTGCCACTGTTATGGCTTTACTGGGGAATATTCTCCCTACCAGAGCCACTGAGAAAACGTACTTAAGGCTGATAAATGTCACTGCACTAATTTACACAATGTATATTGATTAATATGCACGTGCTGTAAAGTGTTATTATTAAGTTGTATTTTATCTTTGTTGTTCGTATTTATTTAGTTGTTAGTTGTTGTTTTAGTTGTTATTATTTAATAGAAAGCGCCTAGACATTCATTTTTTGAAAACGAAACAACATGATTGCTACCACAAACAAAGTAGGCGCTTTTTCCTGTAATTTTGAAGTTTTCTCTTAGGTTATTTCATTTATTCATTAATTATTAGTACGTTACATTTTAGGCATACAAATACTATACGTTACATAAATATTTTGTCACAGTTATACCAAAGACAGAATATGTCCGCATCTGGATTATTTTTCAAAAAGGCATTCAGGTATTGCACAGCTCTGTAAGTAGGGCTACTCTATACCAAAAAACGCCAAGCTGGTGGACAAGTCCAGAGCTAATGCTGTCGCCGTCCAGCGCCACGCGTGTACCTGTCCGGCACATAGAAGTGGATACATTCACGACCCGAAGGGTTGTCCACTTTAAAATTTAAATGCAAATAATAGTACATGACGTGCGCTAACTCCAGCCTAAGTCGTAATGTATCAAGACCGACCATCCCTGATACGAAGATGGACGGGTAAATAAATGGATAGGATCTCGGCATCAGATACCGGACTTCTTCGATATGGGATCCTTCTGAAAGTATACGCTATCCAACACCATAAGAATTACAAAATTCCGTTTATCATTCAACGAATTGCGAACTTCCTTTTGAGTGAAAATTCATCAATGAATAAATCCTGATGAAATAGATAGACCCATAAGAGCTTGGCAAAAGGTATAGTGGAGTAGAAAAGAGAGACAACTGGGAAGAAACAAGGTTAGGGGCAGAGATGGGAGCAGAGAGTAGAATAGAAATGCAAGTTAGAAAGTCGAATAAGTGGCGAGTGGATAGGCAAGTTTTTTAAATGTTTTTTTTAATGTTCTTGATGCTAGACAAATGTGTACATTCGTTTATATTTAGTCTTAAGCAATCAATCTTCATATTTTGACATTTCAAAATGCTGCAATGGAGTTTGTTGCTCCACTAGCGCCTAAGAAGCGGTGGTAAATTTAGTTTTAAGCGGAATTTGACGGCAAAAGATGTAATCACGTTGCACAATTTTGCGAAATAAAGAATTTGAATTTGTAGTAGGGAGTCGAGTAGAAAGGCTATTAGAGAAGTGAATGGGAGGCAGGTGCAGAGGCGAGTAGAGAGTCCAGTACAGAGTTGAGTAGAGACGAGTAGAGAGTGAAACAGGGATGATTAGAGAGGCAAGTAGAAAGTCGAGTAAAGAGTCAAATAGAGAGGCGAGAAGAGTATCTATTAAGCTCTCAATGCTCGACTCTGCGCTAAAATTTACGACACTACGCGATAAGCGACATCCACGCGGGCGAAGCCGCGGGCAACAGCTAGTATGAAAATATATTTTTTAATTCTATAATTTAGTTACTTCAAGACAACTAGATGGCGATCACGCAGTTTTGAACAAGATATAGTTTCGTGCACAACAGAATATGTAAGAGCTGTCATTTCGATTCCTAAAATATGTTACGGATTGTCACAATTTCATTTAATATCCTGAGTCTTCTTCTTCATCCTAGCAAGCATTAATCGCAGTCGCATCCGAAGCTTTTTACCTTCAAGGCGAGGATCCGCTTTTACCAGTCTAACTGCGAATTTGGCTGAACCTTTGAAATTTCCCGTGAATCGACTACCATCTGACCTCCACAACCCACAGGCGATATCAAAACATTGCATCTGAACCAGTTGTTGGACTTTTGAGGGCTTCAACTACCCGTAACGACTGCCATACAATAGCTGTTCGTATGGCAACTGAGACCGACGGCTTAACGTGATTTCCGAGGCACGACCAGACCAATGCAAATATCCATATTCATGCATACAAATATTTGCACTGAGCGGGAATCAAACACGCACCTCCTGCGTAGCAGCCGCGTTCAGTACCGCTAAGCCACAGAGGCGGTCGACTCTTAACATCCTGCGTAATTCATACTAATATCATAACATAGCGAGTTTGAAACTCTGTGTAAAAGTTGTCAGACTGTGCTAACATTATAAATGTAAAAGGAACCCTGTCTATCTGTCTGTTGCCTTTCACGCTTTAAATGCTGAACTGAACCGATGTTGATGAAATTTGATTAGAGTTTAAGAAAGGACATGGGCTAACCTTTATAGCCAATAAATAAAATGTTAACGAGTTAAACCGATTCAGGACTAAGGGAACAAAGAAGAGGCACTGAACAAAAGTAACTGGTATTACAGCTGTTCTGGTAGAAGTCGGTGCATAACCCGAGAAACCATATATAAATTAATTACATCATAGTACTTCAGGCACATTAAACAATGTTGGCACCGACTTCTAACAGTGTTTCTTGAAGTCGGTTTAACTTTATTATTATAATTTTATTTATTTTACCTTTATAGTGTATAAGTATCTAACCGATTCATCGTTGATCATTTGCTTAGTTTGTTATTTGTTTTTATTATCAGTTTAACATCATGATTTTAGAGGCAAATACTCAAATTATGTAAAAGCAATAGAAACAGCATCTTTGCCTACATTTTGAGGATTTCCCTAGATTTCTAGATTCTTACTCTCTGAATCCCGCCATCTGATTCTGACTCCCTTAGCCAGGCACCGCCCTTCCCTTTCCAACCAAAAAAATATAAAAATCCGTTTCGCAAATTATGGCCTTAACATATAACGGTTCTTCGCCTATTTAGTTCCCATAGTTGTAGATTTCTGAGAAATTCTGATACATGAATTCATATTTTGTGGTAGTGGCGATGGGTCCCTATAACTCAATTCCTACCGGCTTCCCTTTGCATAGATGATAGAGACGTTTAAATTCAATAAACTACATCGAGGTAAAAACTATCTTCCACCGACTTCCATTTAGAAAATTTTCACCCTTTGCCACTCTTCTCCATCCTAGCGTCAATCCCAGTCGCACCCGAAGCTTTAGAATTGGAGTCTAGGGTCAGCTTTTTACCAGTCTAACTGCGGATTTGGCAAAACTGCGATATTTTCTGTGAAGCGACTACCATCTGACCTCCACAACCCAAAGGTGATATAGAAGCATTGCAGCTAGACCAGTTATTGGATTTTTGAGGGCCTCAACTACCCGTAACGACTGCCATAGATGTTTGTATGACAACCGGGACCGACGACGGCTTAACGTGCTCTCCAAGGCATGATCAGACCAATGCAAATACCCATATTCATGCATACAAATATTTGCACTGAGCGGGGATTGAACCCACGCCTCCTGCGTAGCGGCCGCGTTCACACACTTTGCCACTGTTAAAGCTTTACTGGGGAACATTCTCCCTACCAGAGCCACTGAGAAAACGTACTTAAGGCTGATAAATGTTACTGCACTAATTTACACAATGTATATTGATTAATATACACGTGCTGTAAAGTGTTATTATTAAGTTGTATTTTATCTTTGTTGTTAGTATTTATTTAGTTGTTAGTTGTTGTTTTAGTTGTTATTATTTAATAGAAAGCGCCTAGACATTCATTTTTTGAAAACGAAACAAAATGATTGCTACCACAAACAAAGTAGGCGCTTTTTCCTGTAATTTTGAAGTTTTCTCTCAGGTTATTTCATTTATTCATTAATTATTAGTACGTTACATTTTAGGCATACAAATACTATAAGTTACATAAATATTTTGTCACAGTTATACCAAAGACATAGAATATGTCCGCATCTGGATTATTTTTCAAAAAGGCATTCAGGTATTGCACAGCTCTGTAAGTAGGGCGACTCTATACCAAAAAACGCCAAGCTGGTGGGAAGTCCAGAGCTAATGCTGTCGCCGTCCAGCGCCACGCGTGTACCTGTCCGGCAAATAGAAGTGGATACATTCACGACCCGAAGGGTTGTCCACTTTAAAATTTAAATGCAAATAATAGTACATGACGTGCGCTAACTCCAGCCTAAGTCGTAATGTATCAAGACCGACCATCCCTGATACGAAGATGGACGGGTAAATAAATGGATAGGATCTCGGCATCAGATAGACTTCTTCGATATGGGATCCTTCTGAAAGTATACGCTATCCAACACCATAAGAATTACAAAATTCCGTTTATCATTCAACGAATTGCGAACTTCCTTTTGAGTGAAAATTCATCAATGAATAAATCCTGATGAAATAGATAGACCCATAAGAGCTTGGCAAAAGGTATAGTGGAGTAGAAAAGAGAGACAACTGGGAAGAAACAAGGTTAGGGGCAGAGATGGGAGCAGAGAGTAGAATAGAAATGCAAGTTAGAAAGTCGAGTAGAGTGGCGAGTGGATAGGCAAGTTTTTTAAATGTTTTTTTAATGTTCTTGATGCTGGACAAATGTGTACATTCATTCATATTTAGTCTTAAGCAATCAATCTTCGTATTTTGACATTTCAAAATGCTGCAATGGAGTTTGTTGCTCCACTAGCGCCTTAGAAGCGGTGGTAAATTTAGTTTTAAGCGGAATTTGACGGCAAAAGATGTAATCACGTTGCACAATTTTGCGAAATAAAGAATTTGAATTTGTAGTAGGGAGTCGAGTAGAAAGGCTATTAGAGAAGTGAATGGGAGGCAGGTGGAGAGGCGAGTAGAGTTGAGTAGAGACGAGTAGAGAGTGAAACAGGCATAGATGCAAGTAGAAAGTCGAGTAAAGAGTCAAATAGAGAGGCGAGAAGAGTATCTATTAAGCTCTCAATGCTCGACTCTGCGCTAAAATTTACGACACTACGCGATAAGCGACATCCACGCGGGCGATGCCGCGGGCAACAGCTAGTAATGAATATATTTGTGCTACATATAAAGAACATTTAGGTAAAGCGATGAGATGTTCTATAGAACCATGCGTTGCACCCGAGGCAATGGAAATACTCCAATCGGGTATGTAGTCTTCTATGATTGATGTTGCTTTTCATGTCATAAAACTAAGAGAAATTATATTGAAACTAGCTGTTGCCCGCGGCTACGCCCGCATGGATGTCGCTTATATCGTTGTGTTTCCAAGCTCTGATTTATCTCTGTACCAAATTTCATCATGATGTTTTCCAAAATTACAAACATACAACCCTTATTTTTCTTATTATTAAATCCAGGGCTAAACTACCGAAAACTACGAAATTAGAGGTAGACGTTACGAAAAATTCAACTTTTTGTTGACCAATAATCATGCAATCACACTACACTCTTATAACTGATGAACATTGCTAAATGTTCGTTATAAGAGTATAAATATCCTTCCTTCCTCCCTACTCCTTAGAACACACTACAACCACTTACGAACTAAACAAATAAAACTGCATCGAGAGCGTCATGAAAATAGCTTTAGCTATGTTTCATTTTACAGACCACAGCCACATCGGTGTACGTTGCCTTCCTTACACACAGGTGGTGGAGGGGTACAGTGGGCAAGAGAGCAAATGTGGCACTGACCGGGGTGGAGCCCAGCAGACGCAAGGTACTTACGACTGATCAATATAGCCCATTTTGCCAATGGCAGTTGCAGCGGCCTACTTGTGTCCGATGATTTGATACTTTCAACTTGGCCACTGGAGTTGATGTCCACGCGGCACATTTTTTATAGTCTGATAAAATCTACCGGAACTGCCCACATTTGCTCTCTTTTGTGTAATATCAGCAGCGGTATCTTTTGCATAATACACATGTTAGTTCCTCGTGACATACGTACTGTTCTCATCTCTGGGACGGCTCTATGCAGCACTTATTAGAGGCAATAGATAAGAACATAACGGCATGTCTTGGTAGTCTTCAAGTTACTAACATTTTAGAATCACTGCAGTCGCGTATCACTGCAGGCTGTATTTTACCATTTCCACTGCACCACGGCGAGTGAAATAGCTCATTAGAACTCTTTCAACTAATCCTTCTTTTTTCGTTCATATCCAGAACACATGCTGGACTGTGGTATCACTCAAATACGGGAGAAATAATACCGCCTCGAACTAAGCGGTTTGGAACTTCATTTCTTTAGCACGGCCAAGAATTTTATAGCTGTAAACACACACGCGCATCCTTCTTCTTACGATCCCGGGTTCTGTCATACCCCGGTTGGGTATGAAAAAGCAAGACCGTCAAAGTTGGGACAGCTATTTCAGAGTCGACAGCATCTGTAATGGTGGCCTTATTATTTGGTACACGGTGCGCCGCTTCGGTTTGTAAGGTGGTAATGAAGGCAATAGAGGTGTCAGAAGGGTACGGGAGGGGTCCACTATTACCCCCAGAATACGTATCGGGCGTCAAAGAACGGACAACGATCTCCTTCTTGGGCTAAGGGCCCAAGCTGGCGACGATGCGACGTGTTCTCCACGTCTCTAAAAACAGAAGATCGACTAGACCATGTGGTTATAATTTTGCATTGTCGTTTCCATTGCCCCAGGCTTCAGTTTGGCCAATGAAAACGTTAATGCCTCTTTTCCGTTTACCTATAAGTAATGAGGATAAAATTAATATTCAGTTTAAGAAAATATCGGGTGGCTCGGGCGTGACTGCTCGCTGCTGGCAATGCTATCACCTCACGTGGGCACTTTTAAAAATGGACACAGTTAATAGTTTATTAATAGTTAATAAAAATAAAATGTCTATTTTCAAGGTTTTATCTTTTTTAAGTTAAAAATGTTACTAATGTATAGTTTACTAGTTTCTAAGAATTAAAGCCTATAAAATTTGCAACCAAACGTTTTAAATCTTAAATCTCTACCTTCTATAGTCAAGAAAAAAATTACATTTGAAAAGAAAATTAGAAAATTCCTTTTGCAGGCCAGTGTATTATATCTGCCTAAACTTAAACTACCCTATCCCTTAGTCAGCTTGTAGGTACGACACCGCATGGGAAAAGACGGGCTGGCCTAAAGTCTACTCTGCTGGAACCACGCGGCACTAGACTTCTACTAGACGGCTAGTAGACTATCTGTACGGAATAAAAAATGTGGTAAGCGAAAGGCCAAAAACAGACCATTAATCATACACAATTCCTTGTTGCTGTCATATCTGCAGATAAGTACGAAAAAGTGAAAAAAAACTTGTTGAGGCACGAGGTATGATATTCCTCTTGACATAAAGAAAAGGATCCTCCGACCAAGTAAACTCAGACAAAGGTCTAATGGCGGTTACTGTTGTATGTATACTTGTTAAGTATGTTATTCTAGCTCGTGTTCGTATTTCTTGTGTGACAAAAAAGTGTTCGGGGTCCGCTTTTCAAATTTACCTCATCCACTTCGCACAATTTTGAGTGACCAAGACCAACAGTATTAAAATTTAAATTGTAAGTATAGTTCAAAACAACTTTGAGTTAAACTTTCAATAAACAAAATTATGAATAACTCAACTGTCCCTCCGTAATTTTAAATATTAATTGAAAGGAAACTTTTTGTTTATCTTAATTAATTAGGACTACCCCATTATTGCGTCACGACATTTCAGTTTACTTTTCAGTTTGTACAGACTGTATTTAAAATTTTAAAAGCTTTAGCTCCTGGCTACTCCAATTTAGTTAGCAATATCTATGATTTTGCTACTAAAAGTTTATTTTTCTACAAAGTGTATTTTTGCAGAATCGTAGCTACAGAACTATTCCTTTGATGCTCTATAATACCCTTAATTGCCAACGAAAGCTGGTTAGCTTGGTGAAAAACACCCAACCGTTTGAATGTCAAAGGCGATACGGTTAACCGTATTTCACCCGAGCAAAAGTAACATGGGGCTGAAATGACCAGGGACCGTACAGGTAAACGATACGCCCCCTGCGGGACTTAACAGTCCACTTTCCGCCTCCAAGACCAAAGTAGACAGCGAATTGAAAGTCTTTTGTAGTTGACTTACAAGCTTAACTTTACGAATTCACTGGAGAGCTATCGAATGCAATTTAAAGTAATCTATATCTGGACGTAACTGTAAAGGAGTCGCATAAATATGTCACCAAAAATATTTTTCATGCAGCTGGTAAAGAATCACGTGGCTTGTCCCATGTAAAGTATTTCATAATAAGTTAAGGAATTCAGCATCTTTCATAAAGGTGAAAATCCACGCGCGGCTCTAAAAGAAGTACGGTCACGAGCCATAGCCTGTATTTAAAGCAACAATAGGTCACAAAAAGGAAACTCGTGAAAATATTAATGCGATGCGCTTTGTTTCATAACAGTCGTTTATTCATCTATTCTGAAGGTTATGCTTCTGGTAATAATATACTTATTTTAGGTACTCTGTCGTAATTTCCATATACATATCGGTAACAAAAATTACAAATACTAAATTTTTGACAAGTGAAACCGCTTATATCTGAAACTTGTACCAAGCCTTCACATACGTTAGAAGTTCAGGAAAATTATTAAAGAGCTCGCACAGTGAGACAGATTTTTTCAGTTCTGTGCCTTTTGGCTGATGTAACGAGTAATGCCGTGGGTATTCGCCTGGGAATCAAACCCGGATTTCCAACACGTTATTGGATCACAGTTCTTGTTCCCAGTGGAACGATATTAGTAGAAGACTTTTTGTAAAGGTCGTCTAAAAGATTTATTATTTTAACCTGCTTTAGAAGGTCAATAAACTTTTGTTTTTTTTCTTTTCCTTGCAGTCCCTACTCATTAACGGAGGCTTCTTGTCACTTCTCTTATTTTATTTCTTGCAAAGTACTAAGTGCTTTGTGTTTGTTTTAGTTTATTTTTCTTATCCTTATTGCATAGCTATTGTTCAGTTTGTGTAAGACGTTTATGAAATGAATCTGGTGCAAATCAGTTGAGAAAGTTTGAAAGTTTTTCCTTACTATTTGAATAAAACTAATTGCTTCGATAGGCTTAAGAAGGTAATGTTTCTAGTTCAACCTAATCTTCTATTCAGTGCCTGTTGATTAGTGCTACCTATACAGGGTGGAAGATTTTAACCTTACCTGGAGAGGAAGTACTCTAAATACTGGAGATAGCGAATTTAACTCAAAGGAAACATTCCTTTATTTTTAAAAAGAAACAAAACAGCAATCAATGATTTTTGAAAACCCGCTTGCCACACCCGGTAATCGAACCGACTAAAATACCCAAAAAGTAACACCCTGTATTTTTATGGCATCAATCGATAGTGTCAATGATAAGAACAAAATCTGTCTAACAAACATGATAAATTAAATGAAAGGAAGTTCATTAAATCTTAACTCATAAACTCAGTGCCTTTTTTTTTTTTTTACGTGCGGGATATCCCCACGGGTACCCACCCCTCCGGAGCCGGAGGGGGAGGTTATGTCGGACTCGAACCGACTAAACCGCACGCCGTCTCTGGGTCGTAGTGCTAGGCCGAAGGTGAGGTTGTCATGCGACATATCCCTCGCACCCCGGCTGACCCAGGGCCATCCCTCTCGGTCTGGCCCTCCTCGGGAAGGGGGGGACCACGCGGTCCCCGACTCAACCCCGGTGTGGGGAGGCGCGCATCGTCCTACGATGCGCGCCGCCGCCGTGGCCTGCTTCTGCTAGGGTGACGGGCGGCTCCACCCGTCACCCTCAGGCCCGCGCTCATGGGGGGGCGGAGATCAGTTTGCGCCCTCCGACGCCCGAGCCGCCTTTGGGCGCGTGCAGCGATGTCAGCGAGCCTTTCTCACTCATCGCGCCGCGCCCGCTCTGCTGTCTCCTTCGCGAGCATGACCTGCTCGCAAAAGGAGGCGCTGGCCGCCCACGCATCCGCGCAGCGGACCATCGCCGCGAGCAGGGTGGAGAGCGTGAGCACTCTCACCCCCAGGGCCGCCACAAGCTCCCGCCTCGGCGTCTCAAACGCCGGGCACTCGGTGAGCGTGTGCAGCCCCGAGTCCACGCTCGCGTCGCAGTGATGGCACTCGGGCGTTGGCTCTATACCCATCAGATGCAGATACCGCCCGAAGCTACCGTGCCCGGTGATAATCTGCGTCTGACGGTACGAGAGGCTACCGTGTGGCCTCTCTAGCCACTCCCCCATGATGGGCCTTACCGCCGCAATGACGGCGTGCCCTGCGCGTGGTTGCCCAAGTCGTCGCTCCCACTCGGCCACCATGACCTGGTGGAGCCGGGATTTCTCGGCCCGAATATCCTCGGGCTCGGGCTCGGGATCGAATCCCCGCTCCCGCGCCTCCTTTCGGAACTTATATAGTGCCGAAAGGGCCCTCGCTTCCAGGATCCACGGTGGCGATCCGGCCAGGAGACTCGCCGCTTCGAAGGATATCGTGCGGTATCCCCTGATGGCCCTGGAGGCCATCGTGCTCTGCGCCGTACGGAGCAGAGGCAGGAATCTGGCCTCCAGGGTGTCCGCCCACACGGGGCACCCGTATAGGGCCATGGACCGCACGACACCCGCGTAGAGTCTCCTGCAGGAGGACTCTGGGCCCTTCAAGTTGGGCAACAACCGGCCCAAGGCATTCGCCGTGAGCACCAACTTGGGGCGCAGACTTCGGAAATGCTGTCCGAAGTCCCATCGACCATCAAGCACGAGCCCCAGGTATTTCAACCGGGGCTTGATGTCGATGGGAGTACCTCCCACTGTTAGGCTGGCTCCCGGGCCTGGCCTGCGCCGAGGGCCATGAAAGAACATGGCCTCGGACTTGTGCAGAGCCACCTCGAGACCCAGCCGCCGGATCCTGTCGACCATAAACTCAGTGCCAACAGATACAGCATTTTTACGCAAGGAGTCATCAAAAACCTTATGAACAATAAAGTTATCCTTGACGCCAAATATTTATTAAAATAAATAGATACTAAATGATTGAACTTTGTTTCCGGTTTAGAATGTAACTTTATTGAGTAACTGAATGAGGCATGTAGGTAGGGTTGGTAGTAATTTAGGATGCTAGATTGTAAACCTCTACGCGGGTAACGGGGATGGTAAGAGAATTGCCGTATTGGTGGTGACTTTCTTCTTCTTCTTCATTTTAGCGTTAATTCCAGTAGCATCCGACGTTTTCACATCGGAAACTGGTATTCACTTTACTAGTGTAACTGCGGGTTTGGGTACACTTCGATATTTTCCGTGAAGCGACTGCCATCTAAGCTCCTCAACCCAAAGGTGATATCGAAGCATTACAGTTAGACCAGTTGTTGGACTTTTTAGGACTCCAACTACCCGTAATGTCTGCCATAGGTATTCGTATGGCAATCGAGACCGACGGCTTAACGTGCTCTCCGAGGCACAAATTACGGGGATCGTACCCGTGCCTCCTGCGTAACGACCGCGTTCAATATCGCCTCACCGCCACACTACTGATGATGTTAATTGAGACGGCGTGCGGTTTTAGTAGGTTTGAGTACGATGTAAATCCCCTAATTACCAGCGGTGGTATCCGCACAAAAAAAAGTAATTTTATTTAAATATCGAATTTCATTGTTAGGATGATATCAGATGAGCCTTTGAATTAAAGTGCTTTGTTTTGTCAAAATTTAATTAATATGTTTAGATTTCAAGGATTTCCTTTAATTTAATTAACCACGTTTGTTAAAGAGATTTGATCTTTATGATTGACCCTGTCGATGGATGATATAAATATAGAAATTATTATATTTTCAGATTTTAGTCGGTTCGATTACCGGGCGTGGCAAGCGAATTTTCGAAAAAATTTGAATGCCGTACCTATAAAGCAATTTTGTAAATCCATATTCTAAAATACTCAAAGGAAATCCCAAATTAGATTTTCTCTGACATTTGTCTTACAATTTTTTATATTTGAGATGTTTCTAACAGACCACTGTTCAATTTAGCTCCTGATTTTACTGACATTGTACGAAATATCGGAATAATAAAATGAAAATAGTAACTGGTAATAGCGAAATGTTCTCGAACCATTGATTTTCGCTACTAAAATAATCTACATATTTTGCATTGCACAGTTAAATAAATGGTTTTGCTGTTGACTTTAGCATACTCCATCCCGTGTCATAAACTTTTATTAAACCTGGAAATTAATCTTGGCAGTTAATTTAACCAAATACAGATTAATATTTTTTGAGTATGTCATATACTCAAAAAATTATCCTATATGTAGATAAAATCTTGGAAAGCCGAGGATCGGACGAAATGGCATTTATCGGAAGAGGCATATGTTTAGCAGTTGACAGCTTTTTCTTTCTTTTTTTACGTGCGGGAAATCCCCACGGATACCCACCCCTCCGGAGCCGGAGGGGGAGGTTATGTCGGACTCGAACCGACTAAACCGCACGCCGTCTCTGGGTCGTAGTGCTAGGCCGAAGGTGAGGTTGTCATGCGACATATCCCTCGCACCCCGGCTGACCCAGGGCCATCCCTCTCGGTCTGGCCCTCCTCGGGAAGGGGGGGACCACGCGGTCCCCGACTCAACCCCGGTGTGGGGAGGCGCGCATCGTCCTACGATGCACGCCGCCGCCGTGGCCTGCTTCTGCTAGGGTGACGGGCGGCTCCACCCGTCACCCTCAGGCCCGCGCTCATGGGGGGGCGGAGGTCAGTTTGCGCCCTCCGACGCCCGAGCCGCCTTCGGGCGCGTGCAGCGATGTCAGCGAGCCTTTCTCGCTCATCGCGCCGCGCCCGCTCTGCTGTCTCCTTCGCGAGCATGACCTGCTCGCAGAAGGAGGCGCTGGCCGCCCACGCATCCGCGCAGCGGACCATCGCCGCGAGCAGGGTGGAGAGCGTGAGCACTCTCACCCCCAGGGCCGCCGCAAGCTCCCGCCTCGGCGTCTCAAACGCCGGGCACTCGGTGAGCGTGTGCAGCCCCGAGTCCACGCTCGCGTCGCAGTGATGGCACTCGGGCGTTGGCTCTATACCCATCAGATGCAGATACCGCCCGAAGCTACCGTGCCCGGTGATAATCTGCGTCTGACGGTACGAGAGGCTACCGTGTGGCCTCTCTAGCCACTCCCCCATGATGGGCCTTACCGCCGCAATGACGGCGTGCCCTGCGCGTGGTTGCCCAAGTCGTCGCTCCCACTCGGCCACCATGACCTGGTGGAGCCGGGATTTCTCGGCCCGAATATCCTCGGGCTCGGGATCGAATCTCCGCTCCCGCGCCTCCTTTCGGAACTTATATAGTGCCGAAAGGGCCCTCGCTTCCAGGATCCACGGTGGCGATCCGGCCAGGAGACTCGCCGCTTCGAAGGATATCGTGCGGTATCCCCTGATGGCCCTGGAGGCCATCGTGCTCTGCGCCGTACGGAGCAGAGGCAGGAATCTGGCCTCCAGGGTGTCCGCCCACACGGGGTACCCGTATAGGGCCATGGACCGCACGACACCCGCGTAGAGTCTCTAGCAGTTGACAGCAGTGGGCTAATTAAAATATAACACGTTCAAGCAGCACCTCATTTCTGCTAATTATCAACCACGGTCTTACCACAGAAATAGAAAAAAAATACCAAAATTTTGATTGCTAGCACTTGATTTATAAGTGCATGTTGGTAAAATCTTGTAACTGAATTTACAAACCAATTATCTCCAATCGATAGAGTTATAATTTTAGATACACATTTGGTTTGGAGTACATAGCATAGTTAGCTGTGTGACCTTGTTATAAATCCTAAAAACTTTTAATTGGTGGACTATATCTTTGGATATCAAAGAAAAAGGTTCGTGGAAAATATACAAAAATGTTGTAACATAAATTTTTATTTCGTAGTACAGACACAACGCGAAATAATTCTGTATATTTTTTTTAAGGTTCCGTAGCCAAATGTCAAAAAACAGAACCCTTATGGATTCGTCATGTCTGTCTGTCCGTCCTTAGGTCACAGCTACTTTTTTCAGAGACTATATAAGAACTATGCTGTTGAAACTTGGTGAGTAGATGTATTCTGTGAACCCCATTAAAATTTTCACACAAAAATAGAAAAAAAAACCAAAATTTTGGGGGTTCCCTATACTTAGAACTAAGACTCATTTGTTTTATCAAACCCGTACGTGTGGGTCGGGTATGTGTGGATAGGTCTTCAAAAATATATTCTTAACTGAATAGTTTGCGCGAGAGACACTTCGAAAGTTGTAAAATGTGTGTCCCGCCCTGTAACTTCGAATATAAAAAAATAGAGAGATATAAGAAAATGATAGGACTAAAAAAAAATATAGGATGTACGTAAACTAAACCAACCACCTAAACATCCACCAAAAATTGGTTTTAACGAGATCTAGTAGTTTTTTATTAGTTTTTTTTAATACGTCATAAATCGTTATCCTACAATAACTTTTACATTATGTAACTTGCTGCTACGGAACCCTTCATGGGCGAGTCCGACTCGCACTTGGCCGCTTTTTATGCCTCCTTAAGGTACGGTGTTTTAAAAGCAAAAAGTGAAACCCTAATAGGAACAAAGGATTGGATATCAAAAAGCAATATAATTATTACAAAAAGTTGGCAATGTATCACATACCTATTACCTACCATAAATTTACAGCGGCAGCATCAAAATGCCATCTTAATCCTCGTCACAAACGGAGCTGCAAAGAGACTGAAAGTATCCGCGCTAACTTTGACGCAGTTCCGCAATCTCAACGTGTAAGTATACAAAAGCACCATCAAAAGTTTCCCAACTTGTTACTTACTGTATTCTTGCGAACTAATTAAGTAACTTTAGGTACCTACTTGTAAGCGCTGCATTTATTTTTCTAAGATAAATTACTTGCTCGTAATATACGTGAATATCAGGATTTCGTTGGAAGCCTACCTTGCAAAAACCTGATAATTCTCAGGACACTGTGTGATATGGAGATCTTTCAACTAATGCCACAGTATTGTGTGTTTCTTCAACCTTTTTAGATTTTCATTGCTATGATTTAATTTGGTCCCTTTTATTTCAATCAATCAATTTAAGTTTATCAGGTAATAATATCACTAATATTTTTTATACTGGAGATTGATGGCGCTTGGTTTAATCTACTACACATATAAAAAATATAATTCATTTTTACTTTTCCACAGTATATTTTATTTTGAATTTGACCGGTTTCACCTCTCGGCATTCTCAAAAGTTTACATAACTTGATATGTAATGTCAGTAAGTTGATCGACATCCGGTTCACTTCAATCATTTGGTGTTTTGCTATTATTAGAAATGTGTAAGTTTGTAAAGGTGTTTGGTTACTCAATCACGCTCAAACGACGGAACGGATGTGATACAAGGATATAAGTCTGAAATAACATTTGATGCTCGAACAATGAGGAGCCCGTGGTAGAACAAAGCAATCGCATAAATATTGTTTACACACCTCATTTGTCACTACAGACTAGATAAGGTAAGCCATATAGACGCTAGTGAGTCAGTAGCGACGCGACTAAGTGGGGTCGCAACTCATGTACCTTTTTAGCGGATAATATAATGAGCATCCGTTATTCTGTTTAACTAACCAATACAAGAAAGAAATACTATTTCAGAAGATTTATCTTTGAGGAATAAAATGTGGTTGATTATAGAAAATGTCTTTCTATGGATCTTCTCAAGCACTCTACGTCAAACTTCAGACCGAAAAGGCACTCGACCACTCATGAGTAGCGATGGTCGTTATAATAAGTAGCTGATAAAATCACCTATTATAAAAAAATAATCATTGCTACTATTATTTATTCAATCAGGTAAACGTTAAAATATTTGATCTATTATTTAATTTAACCATAATGTAGCGTCGGATCGTATTTGTAGGTACCTAAGTAGTGAGTGTGAGTGAGCGGCGACGAGCTTCGAGAACTTTATAGTACTTTAGTTCGTGCGAAATTACTCTCTATGTAAAAGGTTTTAAGATTTATTTTGCCATAAATGTCTCGAATATTTTCTATTGAATATTTTGAATTGAAATAACGATTATGCCAAATTATGCTTTATTTTTAGTGGGTAAGAGCTATTTTCTTACGTACTCTTTTACGTTCTAATAAGTAACTTAACGTCGCTGTTGATATTTTTGAAGAGTGAAATAATTATTGTTTTGATATTTAATCAGTGCGGATCAGTTATGATCTATGGAGTGACGCCTTCAAAGTTTATGTTGTGTGAGCGCGAGCGATAGGTATTTATGGTTTATTGTTGTGATTATTATTACTCGTACATTATATTATTATATATTATTCGCGTGTGTATAAATAAATATAAAGTTAGTTTTAGTGTAGGATAGGATATTTTAATTGTTCGATAATATTTATAATAGGTTAGTTTGATTGAACAGTGTAAATAAATAGTGTAAGTGTAAATAAATAAATAGGTAGGTAATGCCTCGACAGGCACAAATGTGGAACCATTTGTCTGTGGTGGAAGCCAACTAGCTTAATAAGCCGGTCAATTAACTACCTTTTTATTTCATACTAGCTGAACCGCCCCGGCTTCGCCCGTGGCACACTTCGAAAGCCTATGGAAATCTGCCGGATTTGTTGACATTAATGATCACTGCTCCGCTCCCTTGAGTAGTAGCGTGATGATATTTAGCCTATAACCTTTGTCGATAAATGGACTATACAACATTTTTCAAATCGAACCAGTAGTTCCTGAGATTAGCGCGTTCAAACGAACAAACAAACAAACAAACTCTTCAGCTTTATCATATTAGTATAGATGGGGTTTAAGAGCTAAAGAGATCAAACATATTTTTGTTAGAGCATTCTTGTTAGTTCGGTAGGTACCTATCAAAGGCATTGAAATTCACTTAACTTTATAGTTTATCATCTAGGTATATGTTATCGTGAAAATAATTATATTATATTACAAAGTAACGTATCACGATATTCTGATATATTTTTTATTAGAACGTAAAAAAATAACGTTATTTTATTTTCACGGAACGATATAACGTGATACTAATAAGTAGCCGTTCCGAACACTACTACTCATGAGAGTACTAGACCTGCTTTTGTATCCGCACTTTATTTATTTTACCTTTTTGTTTTATTGCTATTGTGATTCTAGTATAAAATATATGTAACAAATTGTTGATTTAGATCTGAGCCAATGGCACTTTTTTTTAATAATCTCGCTTGTATTTCCTCGCAAGGCAGGTATATGTGTATTAGGTGTATTGTTATTTTCCTTTCTTTCCTCTTTTCACTTCCTTGGGCTGTTATAAAAGCCTTCTATCTCGGTGGTAGTCAGTATCCCAAAAGACTATGTCAGTGGCTACTGCAAGAGTAGGATCCCTCTGCAGCCTAGTCCTGCTGTGTTGGAAGTTAAACACTACCCTAAATATTTTCGTATGTGTTAGCGTAATACACTTGTGGAGACATCTATTGGCCCACCTTAGAGTTTAGGTTTCGATGGCCCCTACCTAAATATGATTGCTAGATTGAACAAAAACTATTGATGCAGTTTTAAACCTGATACATTTTACCATCTTTTTAACTAACTAACTAACAACCTCAAGTTGAGTTTTGCCGCTCGCGGATATACCGCCCCAGATAGACCATGAGCCACCGCCATAAGCAACCCTCTCTTGAAAGCAGCATTGTGCAAAACGCTCTCCCTTACGTCGGTAGACCATCTTCCTTCCATCATTGCCATGTAACGCAATTTTAGACTCATTAGAAAAGAGTTCACGGCTCCAATGCTGCTGAGTCCAATTTAAATGAGTGCGCGCGAAAAGAAGACGCGCTATTCGGTGTGTTCGCGTTAGTTTGGAGCCATTAGCTGGTTTGTGTGGTACCATATCGCGTTCTTCTAACCTTCTCCGAACAGTTCGAGCGCTCACAGATACTCCGTGAAAGTCGCGAAGTTGGTTTTGTATCTTAATGGAGGTAAGGTGACGATTTCTCAAGCTGGTCGTCACGATGAATCGATCCTGCCTTTCAGTTGTGACCCAAGATCGTGGCCTTCCTTGGCGACGAACAAAGTCGGCAGTCTCTAGGTACCTCCGATAAACATTTCGGACCGCAGATCGACTTAAATTAAGTTGAGAACTCACATTTCTTTTTCTGTATCCGGCCTGGATAAGTGCCACAGCTTGGGCGGCGATCCATAGATTATTGATAGAACCTCACCTTAATGCTAAGAATAAGTAATGTTTGTTGCAAAACCAAAGAGAAAAATCACACTTTCGAGAATTAAATCCAAGTAAACGAATAAACTCAAGTTTTCTTAGTATTCGATTGTTTACTATCAACGAACAGGCTCCAAATTGTCTTTTGTTTCTTTAAATTCAAAATAAAACTATTGAATAAAATTATGAATGTGCCTGGTTCAAAACTGCATGAAAACTTTTTGCTCGAAATAATATAAATTTTTAGCTAGGACTAAACGAAACTTAAAATGCAAGGTGGGCCAATAGATGTGTCCACAAGTGTATAAAGGATTAACAGCATGAGTGTGATGCTCATAGTTTTGCATACGTCCATGCAGTCCACTGTAACCAGTAACCCCGAGCACGAACGACTATCGTAATCGTATCGTAAGCGTACTGAGAGAACGGAGCAATGCGATTGGCCGGCTTCACACACACACAGGTTTACAGTAGGCAGGCGGCCAATCACAATGCTGCATTCTCTCAATACGATTACCATACGATTACTTTATTGGTTCGTGCTAGGAGTACTGTTCCGTGGGCTTGTCTGCCATCATCAACTAGTTTGGTTTGTAAAAAATATATGAAAACGAATTATTTCTTTTTGAAAAGTAAAATAAAGATTACCGTTGAAACTTTGTGTCAGTTAGAACCTTTTATAATTAAATAAGGTATAACTGTACCAAAAGTAAACCACCGCCCAATCACAACCTCCCTCATATCTTTTTAGAGCATTAATTAGCTGAATCAACAGTCCCTCTCGCCTCGCTTCCGCTCTGTTTATTCTGGACTTACTTGTTTCAAACGAATCTAATTCATTTATTTTACTTTGATGGTGTAAGGACTCGCGGGGTTTGTGGAAAGATTTTTTTTATTTTTTATTTTTTATATTTCTCTACTATAAAATGTACGCCCACCAGATGGTTTTAGAGATTATCTAGCTTATGGAGTTTGAGTATGTGTGTCTAGAGAGATTGCTTGTAGTGTGATCTACAAGCAATTTTGATGAAATGAATATCTTAATATCGTTGTGATTCTGTTACGATGTTCCTGTCCACTTTGTTCCTGAATTAGTATCAAAAATAATAAGTTTTAAAAACACTTTCTATTAATTTTATCATCACACTCTGGATGCCAATGTTTTACATCAAACCATGCACTTGAGAGATCGCTTTCATATTTCTTTTTGCCTTCCTTTGACTCCTCAACTCCGAGAGAAAATTTTGAGCCAAAGCCTTGTCTTTCAATTGTAGGTGTATCGGCTCGCAGGAGATTCTAATGAAATATTATATCCAATATGGATATATGAAAGAATACTGCCGTTCTCATAAAAGACAAATAAAATCTTAGACCGGTAATTCACGATATTCTCAGAGCTAATTTTTAATTGCGACCGTTTCAGGCTCCGCCCTAGGTTAGTTTTATTAAACTTCTCCGCCTTTTGAGGTTTGTAACATGTAGAAAATGTTATCCTTGCTTGGCAAAATTTCATAATAACGTTTTCATCTTTGTTGAAAGAACTTACGGGTGAGTTTAATTTCACAGGTAATAGTTTGAAAATACGTGGGGTAGAGTAACTTCATAATATTCAGATGGACCAGTGGAAATAAAAGATAAGTTTTTCGCTGCTCTTTCTTTCAGGGGAAAGATGGGGTCAGCTGAAGACTGTACATATCCCAATGTCAGCTGGAGTGCGAGGTAAATGCCTTATTGGGTTTCCTTATACACCAGTAATTGAGACCTCAGATGGCGTTCGTTTTCATAATCATCCCCGGTGACTGGCGAGGATGATATCTGTGCGGATTGCCACACGAAGAAATTTATCAAGTCAAATTAAATCAAATGAAATTTATTTATTATTTGTCACAGATATAAGCAGATGTTATCATTTACATAGATGTCTGGTAAGATATACAATCAATCACAGATTTAAAATTAAATTGACAATATAATTATTTGGATAAGTCATTATTGTAGTAATTTAATTTAATTATAATTAGCAATAAACTAATTAAAGAATACAATTAATACATGGAATTATAGGTGAATAGGTGAATTTATTATCATTCTGTGTGAAATGACGTGTGAAGTGACGTTTGACGTTTGCGCCGAAACGGTTGTTGTGGAGTGCGTATGAAAGAAAAAAAGAAAAAACCACGGTCCCATACTTTTTAGCTTTGTAGTACATTTAAATAGACAAAACAACTTAAGACAGTTTAGCGAGTATAAATGTGAATTTGAGTGCATAAAAACTAAGTAAACAGTAGACACAGTGATGTATTTATTTTTCGAAGTACCCTCTCCTTAATGATAAATAATTGGTCATAATAATAAAAAATCAATCAAATAATATAATATATATTTCTCCATATATTTAATAACAAATAATACTTACATCTAATATATTAAATTCTTCAGTTCTGGCATGATTGAGTAATCATCCAGCCAAATATGGCATTTGTTTGATATAGTATTAAATGTAAGCATAGTAAGCATAATTAGTAAACGCTCCATTGAGAATGTCATTTCACCTTGGAACCTAAGCACCGTTTATGCCTTCTTCTTTATGCAACTGTTATGGAATCGACTATTGGTTTGGTTGACCTACCAATACCGAGAAGGAAGTCTGCACCAGACTCCCGTCCGTCCACTAGCAGGTCTTAAGTTGGAGCTTGTAGGAAATCGGCGACATGCTTCGATGGTTGGTTTGCAGTATCTAATCTATTATGAATCAGTGATTACAACTTTAATATCATAATTATCATGCCCATCGATAAAAATAGTTCCTCAGACTCACCAATACTGAAACTAAGTTAATTAACGTAGCGGTATTGTTTGCCCTCGTTAAAGTAAATATTAGGCCCAAGTTAAGCTACTACCTATATGTTCGGGTGTTTGTTAGATCTTAATTGGGTGATTAGCTTTAGTTAGAATATATTTTTGAAGGCAAGAATACTGTACATTGTTGAAAAAGAAGTGGGGTATACCAAGATTAACGACACCAATTCTTCAATCACCTATCTGTATTGCAAACAGGTAAATATGTTCATTGACAGACGAAGCTTTGGTGCAGGCTTTACTCTTGAGGTAAGGGGTCACACAGTAGTTCTAGTAAAGATCCCGTCTGTCATCTCTACCTGTCCGGGCCATCTATACATTTCCTTTCCCTATCCATTTCAGGGAACGTTATTAAACGAAATAACAAACAATGAATGAAAAAACTAATAATTTCGATGAAATTAGAGCCACGTTATGAGCAAGTGAAATGAAAATAAATTAATATATGAGGCAATTACGATGCTAAATGGAAACTTCTATCTTTTCTTGGGCATATGTCTGCTACAAAAGTCTTTATACTATGATATGATGGCAACCGACTCTGTAACAAGCTGTACGTGTAAGTGTAAGTGTTACTGTACCGTGTTCAAATTAACAGTACTGTGTAGTGTATACAACAGTGAGTGTATGATGGGACCGCAACTTGTTGCAACACACTTGATAGTTCATTGTGTTAAGTTCAACTACAATTTCTTTTGGGAATTTCCGTTGATTGTAATATACAGTATTACAGTTTAATTTCTGGTGTTATATTTTTGTGTACAGTATGTTGTAGTGGTTTTATGTACTTATTAATTTATTTTAGCGCCAACATTTTATCGAGATTTATTCAACCGTTCCAATGTGAATGACAAACAACTATTCATTTATAGGGAGTTCAAGTAGTAGATATCAATACCCCAGATAGTTTTATAGTGAGAAACTAAACATTGAGCTAATTTTCCACCATTCTCCCTATGTGATGGTTTTTGTGTGTGAATAAAAGTTATCCAAATAAAATAAACAAATGAAAAAAAAAACTATTCAATCCATCTTGGGAGCCCTGGGTTCATTCCCATTCGTTAATACCCCGTTGTCATCACTGTTAACTACTGGGAATGTTTTTTTGTACTGTTTAACGGTGTTGACGAATGCGACATTTTATTTCCATTTCGTCACACTTTCACTCTCGGGGCTCATTCCCGTTTGTCAAAACTATTAACAACTAGGAATGTTTTGTTCCACTGGTTGACAGGGTTAAAATCCGTAATTGGAGTAGCGGGACGTCGATAGTGGGTAAGATAAAGAAAGCAGTCTTGCTACACAATGTATAAATGGTCCGACGCGACGGTTCCTTATCCAAATGCCCTAAGGCCACGGTCGAATGCTTCAGATCTTACAGGGACTCTCTTACTGCCTCAGTTTATGAATGAGCTTATATTATATAAGCTTATATTATACTTTGACCATATACTGCATTATAGACACAATATTTCTGACAAAACGGAATAAAATACGCGTTATGTGCGAGTAAGCAAATGTCAATGTTATCCCATCAAAAACATTAATGTAAAAAAGGAGAAACTTGTAGTTGATTGAATTTGTTGAAACTTCTTGATGGAACTTCATTTTTCTATTTTTATATATATTAAAACTCACTTTACAAGTTCCACAAATATATTTAGTTTTGTCACTGTATAATACTAATATTTAATTTATAATATTACGACATGTTTCGATTAACTCATCTTCAGGTAAAACCTGGTTTTTACCTGAAGATGAGTTAAACGAAACATATTATACAGTGACAAAACTAAATATAATTGTGGAACTTGTAAAGTGAGTTTTAATATATATAAAAACTAGCTGTTGCCCGCGGCTTCGCCCGCGTGGATGTCGCTTATCGCGTAGTGTCGTAAATTTTAGCGCAGAGTCGAGCATTGAGAGCTTAATAGATACTCTTCTCGCCTCTCTATTTGACTCTTTACTCGACTTTCTACTTGCCTCTATAATCATCCCTGTTTCACTCTCTACTCGTCTCTACTCAACTCTGTACTGGATTCTCTACTCGCCTCTCCACCTGCCTCCCATTCACTTCTCTAGTAGCCTTTCTACTCGACTCCCTACTACAAATTCAAATTCTTTATTTCGCAAAATTGTGCAACGTGATTACATCTTTTGCCGTCAAATTCCGCTTAAAACTAAATTTACCACCGCTTCTTAGGCGTTAGTGGAGCAACAAACTCCATTGCAGCATTTTGAAATGTCAAAATACGAAGATTGATTGCTTAAGACTAAATATGAACGAATGTACACGTTTATTTTGTCTAGCATCAAGAACATTAAGAAAACATTTAAAAAACTTGCCTATCCACTCGCCACTCTACTCGACTTTCTAACTTGCATTTCTATTCTACTCTCTGCTCCCATCTCTGCCCCTAACCTTGTTTCTTCCCAGTTGTCTCTCTTTTCTACTCCACTATTCCTTTTGCCAAGCTCTTATGGGTCTATCTATTTCATCAGGATTTATTCATTGATGAATTTTCACTCAAAAGGAAGTTCGCAATTCGTTGAATGATAAACGGAATTTTGTAATTATTAAGGGTGTTGGATAGCGTATACTTTCAGAAGGATCCCATATCGAAGAAGTCCGGTATCTGATGCCGAGATCATATCCATTTATTTACCCGTCCATCTTCGTATCAGGGATGGTCGGTCTTGATACATTACGACTTAGGCTGGAGTTAGCGCACGTCATGTACTATAAATAATAGCATATAATAACATTTAAATTTTAAAGTGGACAACCCTTCGGGTCGTGAATGTATCCACTTCTATGTGCCGGACAGGTACACGCGTGGCGCTGGACGGCGACAGCATTAGCTCTGGACTTGTCCACCAGCTTGGCGTTTTTTGGTATAGAGTAGCCCTACTTACAGAGCTGTGCAATACCTGAATGCCTTTTTGAAAAATAATCCAGATGCGGACATATTCTATGTCTTTGGTATAACTGTGACAAAATATTTATGTAACTTATAGTATTTGTATGCCTAAAATGTAACGTACTAATAATTAATGAATAAATGAAATAACCTGAGAGAAAACTTCAAAATTACAGGAAAAAGCGCCTACTTTGTTTGTGGTAGCAATCATGTTGTTTCGTTTTCAAAAAATGAATGTCTAGGCGCTTTCTATTAAAATTACAGTTTAGTAACAATTGATAAAATACAACTTAATAATAACACTTTACAGCGCGTGCATATTAATCAATTTACATTGAGTAAATTAGTGCAATTACATTTATCAGCCTTAAGTACGTTTTCTCAGTGGCTCTGGTAGGGAGAATGTTCCCCAGTAAAACCATTACAGTGGCAAAGTGTGTGAACGCGGTTGCTACGCAGGAGGCGCGGGTTCAATCCCCGCTCAGTGCAAATATTTGTATGCATGAATATGGGTATTTGCATTGGTCTGATCATGCCTCGGAGAGCACGTTAAGACGTCGTCGGTCCCGGTTGTCATACAGACATCTATGGCAGTCGTTACGGGTAGTTGAGGCCCTCAAAAATCCAACAACTGGTCTAGCTGCAATGCTTCTATATCACCTTTGGGTTGTGGAGGTCAGGTGGTAGTCGCTTCACAGAAAATATCGTAGTTTTGCCAAATCCGCAGTTAGACTGGTAAAAAGTTGACCCTAGACTCCAATTGTAAAGCTTCGGATGCGACTGGGATTGACGCTAGGATGAAGAAGATTGGCAAAGGGTGAAAATTTTCTAAATGGAAGTCGGTGGAAGAATGTTCTTACCTCGATGTAGTTTATCGAATTAATACGTCTCTACCATCTATGCAAAGGGAAGCCGGTAGGAATTGAGTTATAGGGACCCATCGCCACTACCACAAAATATGAATTCATGTATCAGGATTTCTCAGAATTCTACTACTATGGGAACTAAATAGGCGAAGAACCGTTATATGTTAAGGCCATAATTTGCGAAACGGATTTTTATATTTTTTTTTGGTTAGAAAGGAAAGGGCGGTGCCTGGCAAAGGGAGTCAGAATCTGATGGCGGGATTCAGAGAGTAAGAATCTAGAAATCTAGGGAAATCCTCAAAATGTAGGCAAAGATGCTGTTTCTATTGCTTTTACATAATTTGAGTATTTGCCTCTAAAATCATGATGTTAAACTGATAGTAAAAACAAATAACAAACTAAGCAAATGATGAACGATGAATCGGTTAGATACTTACACACTATAAAGGTAAAATAAATAAAATTATAATAATAAAGTTAAACCGACTTCAAGAAACACTGTGAGAAGTCGGTGCCAACATTGTTTAATGTGCCTGAAGTACTATGATGTAATTAATTTATATATGGTTTCTCGGGCTATGCACCGACTTCTACCAGAACAGCTGTAATACCAGTTACTTTTGTTCAGTGCCTCTTCTTTGTTCTCTTAGTCCTTAATCGGTTTAACTCGTTAACATTTTATTTATTGGCTATAAAGGTTAGCCCATGTCCTTTCTTAAACTCTAATCAAATTTCATCAACATCGGTTCAGTTCAGCGTTTAAAGCGTGAAAGGCAACGGACAGATAGACAGGGTTCCTTTTACATTTATAATGTTAGCACAGTCTAACAACTTTCATACAGAGTTTCAGACTCGCTATGTTATGATATTAGTATGAATTACGCAGGATGTTAAGGGTCGACCGCCTCTGTGGCTTAGCGGTACTGAACGCGGCTGCTACGCAGGATGAGCGTGTTCGATTCCCGCTCAGTGCAAATATTTGTATGCATGAATATGGATATTTGCATTGGTCTGGTCGTGCCTCGGAAATCACGTTAAGCCGTCGGTCTCAGTTGCCATACGAACAGCTATTTGTATGGCAGTCGTTACGGGTAGTTGAAGCCCTCAAAAGTCCAACAACTGGTCCAGATGCAATGCTTCGATATCGCCTGTGTGGGTTGTGGAGGTCAGATGGTAGTCGACTCACGGGAAATTTCAAAGGTTCAGCCAAATTCGCAGTTAGACTGGTAAAAGCGGATCCTCGCCTTGAAGGTAAAAAGCTTCGGATGCGACTGCGATTAAGCTTGCTAGGATGAAGAAGAAGACTCAGGATATTAAATGAAATTGTGAAAATTCGAAACATTTTTTAGGAATCGAAATGATAGCTCTTTTATATTCTATTGTGCACGAAACTATATCGTGTTCAAAACTGCGTGATCGCCATCTAGTTGTATTGATGTTATTGATGTAACTAAATTATAGAATTAAAAAATGTATTTTCTTATATACCTCTGTTGTGAACGAAACCATACCTTGTTTAAAAATGCGTGATCGCCATCTAGTTGTATTTTTGTAACTAAATAATAAAATCTCAAATTTTAATTTATTGATTAAATACGAATCTGTATACACAATTGTGTATGTAAAAATAAAGTCTATTTATTTACATAGTTGCTTATATATGATAAGCTATAAAAAATATACCACAAAAATAATCTCACGTAAAAAAGCAACATTATTGCTCACATCTCTGGTTCTACTCAACCGATTGTGATCAAACAAACGTAAGATTTTAAGTTGGAGCAAGCCCTTTCTAACAAAAAAAACCGCATCGCAATCCGTTCAGTAGTTTTTGCGTCCATCGCGAACAAACAGACAAACAGACAAACAGACAAACAGACAAGATTTCAAAAAAAAATATTTTCGTGTTCAGTATCGTTAATATAACATACTCCAAGTATTTTTTTTTAAATATCTCCAATGTACAGACACGACTACTTTACAATTATATAATAGTACTAGCTGTTGCCCGCGGCTTCGCCCGCGTGGATGTCGCTTATCGCGTAGTGTCGTAAATTTTAGCGCAGAGTCGAGCATTGAGAGCTTAATAGATACTCTTCTCGCCTCTCTATTTGACTCTTTACTCGACTTTCTACTTGCCTCTATAATCATCCCTGTTTCACTCTCTACTCGTCTCTACTCAACTCTGTACTGGATTCTCTACTCGCCTCTCCACCTGCCTCCCATTCACTTCTCTAGTAGCCTTTCTACTCGACTCCCTACTACAAATTCAAATTCTTTATTTCGCAAAATTGTGCAACGTGATTACATCTTTTGCCGTCAAATTCCGCTTAAAACTAAATTTACCACCGCTTCTTAGGCGCTAGTGGAGCAACAAACTCCATTGCAGCATTTTGAAATGTCAAAATACGAAGATTGATTGCTTAAGACTAAATATGAACGAATGTACACGTTTATTTTGTCTAGCATCAAGAACATTAAGAAAACATTTAAAAAACTTACCTATCCACTCGCCACTCTACTCGACTTTCTAACTTGCATTTCTATTCTACTCTCTGCTCCCATCTCTGCCCCTAACCTTGTTTCTTCCCAGTTGTCTCTCTTTTCTACTCCACTATTCCTTTTGCCAAGCTCTTATGGGTCTATCTATTTCATCAGGATTTATTCATTGATGAATTTTCACTCAAAAGGAAGTTCGCAATTCGTTGAATGATAAACGGAATTTTGTAATTATTAAGGGTGTTGGATAGCGTATACTTTCAGAAGGATCCCATATCGAAGAAGTCCGGTATCTGATGCCGAGATCATATCCATTTATTTACCCGTCCATCTTCGTATCAGGGATGGTCGGTCTTGATACATTACGACTTAGGCTGGAGTTAGCGCACGTCATGTACTATAAATAATAGCATATAATAACATTTAAATTTTAAAGTGGACAACCCTTCGGGTCGTGAATGTATCCACTTCTATGTGCCGGACAGGTACACGCGTGGCGCTGGACGGCGACAGCATTAGCTCTGGACTTGTCCACCAGCTTGGCGTTTTTTGGTATAGAGTAGCCCTACTTACAGAGCTGTGCAATACCTGAATGCCTTTTTGAAAAATAATCCAGATGCGGACATATTCTATGTCTTTGGTATAACTGTGACAAAATATTTATGTAACTTATAGTATTTGTATGCCTAAAATGTAACGTACTAATAATTAATGAATAAATGAAATAACCTGAGAGAAAACTTCAAAATTACAGGAAAAAGCGCCTACTTTGTTTGTGGTAGCAATCATGTTGTTTCGTTTTCAAAAAATGAATGTCTAGGCGCTTTCTATTAAAATTACAGTTTAGTAACAATTGATAAAATACAACTTAATAATAACACTTTACAGCGCGTGCATATTAATCAATTTACATTGAGTAAATTAGTGCAATTACATTTATCAGCCTTAAGTACGTTTTCTCAGTGGCTCTGGTAGGGAGAATGTTCCCCAGTAAAACCATTACAGTGGCAAAGTGTGTGAACGCGGTTGCTACGCAGGAGGCGCGGGTTCAATCCCCGCTCAGTGCAAATATTTGTATGCATGAATATGGGTATTTGCATTGGTCTGATCATGCCTCGGAGAGCACGTTAAGACGTCGTCGGTCCCGGTTGTCATACAGACATCTATGGCAGTCGTTACGGGTAGTTGAGGCCCTCAAAAATCCAACAACTGGTCTAGCTGCAATGCTTCTATATCACCTTTGGGTTGTGGAGGTCAGGTGGTAGTCGCTTCACAGAAAATATCGTAGTTTTGCCAAATCCGCAGTTAGACTGGTAAAAAGTTGACCCTAGACTCCAATTGTAAAGCTTCGGATGCGACTGAGATTGACGCTAGGATGAAGAAGATTGGCAAAGGGTGAAAATTTTCTAAATGGAAGTCGGTGGAAGAATGTTCTTACCTCGATGTAGTTTATCGAATTAATACGTCTCTACCATCTATGCAAAGGGAAGCCGGTAGGAATTGAGTTATAGGGACCCATCGCCACTACCACAAAATATGAATTCATGTATCAGGATTTCTCAGAATTCTACTACTATGGGAACTAAATAGGCGAAGAACCGTTATATGTTAAGGCCATAATTTGCGAAACGGATTTTTATATTTTTTTTTGGTTAGAAAGGAAAGGGCGGTGCCTGGCAAAGGGAGTCAGAATCTGATGGCGGGATTCAGAGAGTAAGAATCTAGAAATCTAGGGAAATCCTCAAAATGTAGGCAAAGATGCTGTTTCTATTGCTTTTACATAATTTGATTATTTGCCTCTAAAATCATGATGTTAAACTGATAGTAAAAACAAATAACAAACTAAGCAAATGATGAACGATGAATCGGTTAGATACTTACACACTATAAAGGTAAAATAAATAAAATTATAATAATAAAGTTAAACCGACTTCAAGAAACACTGTGAGAAGTCGGTGCCAACATTGTTTAATGTGCCTGAAGTACTATGATGTAATTAATTTATATATGGTTTCTCGGGCTATGCACCGACTTCTACCAGAACAGCTGTAATGTGAACTTGGCTTGACACGCTGCCGCGTGACTAAATTCTTTAAACTGTCAATGTGTATATGTTATAGGATGTATGTGTCGCCGCCAACTAGTTTTATCAGCCGTCCAATTAACTGCCTAGGCTGTTAAATAAAAAAAATAAATAAAAAAAAAAAAATTATATGCTGCGTTATAGTGCCACTTACTGTGTCTACAGAGTATGCACATAATCTAAGATATTGTAGTTCTATACGCAAAATAATATCTAACTCATCTGAATGTGTTTTTTCCTATATATAAAACTGTCAGAGCCTACTGTCAGAACTATTGTATCAAACTGTTCCTATATTTAACTGTCAGAAATGATCATAACAAAGATAAATAAATTTTCCTTAAAATCTGTTAACATGATTACCAGATTTTTTTACGCAAGTCATCCTTTCCTTAGCAACGTACATCAACATCTAAGAAAAAGAGATGGGGTATAGGATAGTATATGAAAACGAGATGGAGCATTAGAAAAAAATAGTGCAAAGTGTAGTACCTAATAGCATTTCCTTTTATCTTCTGAGTGCATTGTGAAGCTCCGGCTTGTTCCTGCTGCGGGATTTTTTTATTTGGTCGTGGTTGCGCTGGTACTTTGATTTTATTGTGATGGTTTCTATTTCAGTTTGTAAAAGAGAACTGTATTGTTTTAATTTTCTATCTTTTCTACTAATAACGTTCGACAGCTTGTCTTTTATTTATTTAACAGTTTAGCTATGTTATGTATAGTTTATTTATTATCTTCATTTCGGTGTATACCACGCTTCTTCTTTTAATCTGTGATGGCTGACTGAAACACACCGAATCATCATCATCATTTTAGCATGGTTTCTGGTGTTACCTCGGCACTCGAGATCCGCTTAATCCTCTGGCTATTGTTGCTTGCGCTTATCCGACTTTTATACGAGTGTATTTTATACGAGTGTATTTTATGCGAGTGTATTTTAATCAATGCGAGTGTTACCTGCTGATTGACGGTTTAACCGTCAATCAGCAGGTATACTGTTATACAGCTGAAGATAGTTTGGGTGAGTGTGAATTGTAGTTGAAATACTTTAAAAATCTTCCTAAGCGTGTAATTAGTACCGTGTGTTATCTATTTACTTATTTTACATGTTTATATCCCTATTTGTTATATGTTATATGTTTATAATATAATATTAATCTGTAATTAAATAATCCATACTTAAATATATATGCGAACTCTGGTTGTTTGTATGTCTGTTACACTTTCACGATTTTGATGAAATTTGGTACAGACAGAATAGGGCTTCAGAAACGATGTAAGTTATGTTCGATCCACATGGGCCGAGTCGCGGACAACAGCTAGTTTACACGTATATACAAGTACCAAATACTCATCTCCCGAACTGGAACCCACAACTAGACAGATATTACATACACACGTCACTCTATTACGTCACAGAGCTATTAATCATACAGAATGTCTCCTTACTATTTTATTAATATGTACGTATAATGCGTTTTGTAAGTCGACTGGGGTGGCTTGGTACGGAGTTATGTAGCTTTGTGAATGTTACGTTTGAATTAATGTAGTTTAGTTTAGTTGCGTTATTTTGTGTCGATTCCAGCAAACCCGTTTTACAAATCTGTCCGGGTCGGTCTTTTTATGCCACTTATGTGGCAGACAAGCACACGACCGTCCTGATGGAAAGTGCTTACCGTGGGCTACGTGTGAAACAAAGGGAACGTCATACTCGTGCTACCGACCGTGCAGAAACCTGCTAATGTCCTTCTTGAAGAACCATATGTTGTGGTTGCTTGGAAATGACGTCGGTTTTACAATGTAACTACGAAACGACGCCATCTGACCTCAATAAACTACTGATGATATCAAGTCTATAGTGAGACTTTTTAGGGCTGACTGCCCGTAACGAATAGCATAAATGTTCGTATTGTTACCAGAACCGATTTTAAGAATGATCGCCCATCCTAAGAGGGTCCTGGCTTGTTTTTGAAGTGAAAACTTCTTTAGCGGCGTTGGATGGGTAAAAAATGTTAAACTCGCGTCCGGATCGCTTGACCTTTGAACCGTAACCGACAACTGACGTCATACAATATTAACTACAGACTATCTATTTTGCAAGGTACAAAATAGATAGTCGTGCATAGATAGTGCATAGCTTCACAGCATAGCGGTAAACGCTTCGACTGTAAGTCCTTATGGTTTCAGATAGTACCGGGTTCAAACCTGGCCATCTGAGACTTTTTGTGATTATTTTTCATTTTGTAATTTATTAATTTTTGTGATTATTTTTTCTTTTTGTAATTTATTACTTTTTGTGATTATTTTTTCTTTTTGTAATTTATTACTTTTTGTGATTATTTTTTATAACGAAGAACGAAAGAAAGAAAAAGTTTTCACTTCTGCCGGCACTCCCAGAGTGCAACCCGTCTTTTTTTTAAACCTTTTAATGTACCAAGCTATACAGTTATCATTTAGCCACAAGCCATTTTTATGTAGGTGCTAGCTGTTGCCCGCGGCTCCGCCCGTGTTGGTTGGTTATCGCTTAGTGTTGAGCTGACGCTATTGAGCATTAAATTCACCTCTCTAGTCAACTTTGTTCTCGACTCGTTCTCGTTCCCTGACTTTGCTTATTCTAGGAATATTAAAATATGTAAATCTTATTCCATAGAAATACATTTCGTAACGTTGAAAGTATCTAATCTCCGTTTTTAATGCACTAAAGTATAAGCCTTTTGAAGCTTACTTATATTTAAGATAAGCACCTGGGTTTCAGATCTGTATGCCTAATCATTTTTACCACTTCAACATAAATTTCTATTTTTTTTTCAAAATAATATATCCATTTTATGGAGTTTTTAAGCATATAGCTATACATTCGTCATTCTATTCCATCAAACGCCTGCTAGCGAATTGCCACTTGTCTAGAGGGGCAGAATATTCACCCTGTAAAGGAATTGTCTCGAGTAAGCAAGTCCTAACATTACTTACGGCTTCGGCTGTGTGAAATTCTACCTGCCAGTCCGGGTAGTCCATACAAATTCAAAAATCTATTATTCTATTTAGAATTTCACTTAACTATTTTAAAATAACTTTGTGCCATTCCAGACTGTCTTATTCCTGTACCACTAAATCCATTCTGCCGTTTAAATTTATTTTGTAAAAAACATCCAAACATCTTTAAAATGTGACATTAGTAATACCAGTAAGATTAGTATAGTAGAATAAGTGCGTTTTCACCTTCATCAGATATCCGATATCCGATATCGGTGTCCGACGCCACACGCCGACATCCGATAGCCGACACCTTGTTCTGTTTTCACATTTATCCGATAAAAACGGCCCGATACGGCCATTTGCTCGAAAGCACAGACTAGTTAGGGATGAAAAATGATATCGAGTTTATTTTCTTGTATTCGTGATCAGTGTCATCAATTAACGCGAAAAGACACGTAACTAAGAAAAGGTCATTAATGTCTAAAATTGCTTGCAGTCGCCGTTTTAGTCTCTTTGTGATTCAATATTGGGCCAACACTGTGGTGTTGGCTTCGATAGTGGATATCGGGTCGGACAATGTGAAAGGGAGATACATATATTTTGTAATATATTTGACTTCCTCCGATATCGGACAATGTGAAAACGCTCTAAGACTAGTATTTGTGTACAATAATAAAATTCTGTATTCGTTATTACTCACGATAAGCGTGGCAGTGGTGTAGGTATTAATAAACCTATGTTGCCAACTGTAACGCTCTTGGTACAGCATATTGTCGTTTATGAAGCACTGCTGCCTGATTCCACACTACTTCGCGAGGCTGCTTCTTTTGCTTCCTAAACTAGCCTAATATCCTTCTAATATATTCGATCCGCTTCAGATCTCGCGGTGTAGGTACATATGGCTATACAATGAAATATGTAACATACATACATAATATCCACGTGTGTAAATCCCAAAAGCCACCCTATCCCTTGTCACCCATATTTCGCCAACTTTCGGTAGGACGTAATCGGAGCCTATTCCCGTCAAATGGGTACAAAACAGCCCTATCCCTTATTCTTCTACGTCACCCACTGGAAAAGAAAAGAAATGGCCACATCCACATAGATTATGGTATAACGAGGTACGGTACGGTGTTCTTTGTCTTGTGGTTTTTTTCAGAAGTTAAATGTGATATAACTCAAACAACCGTGACTTCTATTTTATATTCCTTTTATTTCTGTGAACGTTTTCAAGTGATCACTCTTAGTGACACCCACGAACGCACCGTTGAATAGCACTGAAAATTTTATTACGGGTGAAATAAAATCCGTGAAATACATTTTATATATCAGCTTCAATTGAATCAAAATTGCTTGTAAAAGTCGTGAACAGAGAGTTAAGATTTTTTATAGTTGATAGCTATGTGACGGATGTGCAGGTTGGCTTTTAAAATGTAACTTGATTTTCAAAGGGTGTGATTCAACTGTCGCCAAAATAAAAGGTCAGAATAAAGCAAATGAAATGGGAAGCTTGCTTAAATTCCCATAGAGCAAAAATTTGGCGAAGGTCTTAAATACACCATAGTTAACGAAACATCCAAAGTTCCCATTGATTGAACTTGTGCATTTCTTTATTCAAGGTCATAGGTCAAAGTTATTAGATTCTCGTATTCTTCTCGTGAATGGCAAATGTTGTCGTAAAAGTGGGTAGGAAAAAGTTGTACATCATATCTAGACACGCGGCAGCGTGTCAAGCCAAGTTCAAGAGAGAACTGACGAGCAGCACCGTGTGTAATTTTACACGAACGGTTTGGAGCCACTTTTGACCCCTTTATAACTCAAAAACTATTTGATATACCCGTGTCAAATTTGGCTCATATATTGAGACTTGTGAGATACATATGTGCTCCAAATTTCATAAACACCACTCAAACGGTTATTAAATTATTAACGCCCAAACATCGTCATTTTTAACACTGATTGATGTATAGATCAAAAATACCAGCTCTTTTAACTCTCACTTAGTTCCAGATGACCTAGAAAGTTCAAATTTGGCATGTAAATAGGTAATAAGGCGAATACAAAGGAATAAATCAGAAACTGGTATAATTTATTATCATTTTGCATATTTTTATATATCTTATACGAATTATATTACAGACTTCGCAAGTTCTAAACCTGTTACTTGTCGGTTCTTATTTTATGATTCCGAAAATTTGGCTTGCTGGTAGAAACTAGCTATCGAATTCGTACCTATATGAGAACTAGCCAAGTCAGACCTTAGGCTACAATATATTTATCCTAAGTGATAGAAAGAAATGATATATTATGTTGTTATAAATAAATTTCAGGGCTAACCAATGAACTTGGCACCCATTTAGATCTCACTTCTTTTGTCTTTGAAGTCAACAACCAAGGCATGTTACGTAATATTGAACTTGGCTCCCATTTCACATTTATGTTTTTATTGGGAATTTACCTACAAAAGGTCTTAAATTTTTTGCATATTTCTAAATTCCAAAAATGGTACAACTAAAATTTAGTTATATACTCCACTACCAGCTCGTGTCCTAAACTAGGGGACTTTTAGGACCTACATCTGGACATCTTAAAGCCTAACTGCACCAACTTTCAAAACTACACGAATTCTTGGTGTCATTGTCCATTTTCATGTTAATTAAAACGTATTATAAACTTACTGTTACCCGCGGCTACACCTGCGTCGATGTCGCTTATTGCGTAGTGTTTCCAAGCACTAATTCACCTCTGCACTAAATTTCATCAGAATATCTTCAAAAATTTTAATTTATCCCCTATTTCCCCCCCTTTAATCCCTTCTATCGCGATAAAAGGGAGCCTATGTCCGTTGCTAAGGTTTATCCATCCACCATGTATCAACCCATTGGCCGTGTGAATTTTTCGTATTCAAATAATTTAAAACTTCTTAGCCTGCACGCTTGCGCGATGCACAGCGCCGAGACTTAGCAACAGAAATAACTACACTGTCACTTCTCTGTATATGTCGGTCGGATTTGTTAACGATGATGATGATACATTGCCTATGTCGTATTATGATATATAAGCTATATTATTGTAAAATTTCATTAAAACCCATTCAGTAGTATTTACGTGAAATAGTAATAAGCATCCATGCATCCACACATCCATTCTTCCATTTATATTCACAAACTTTCGCATTTATAATGTAAGTAGGATTATGTAATTAAACTATTCATTTGAGTTTCTTTTAAAAACATCAGACTCCTTAGACAATTTTTTTTATGACGTTATAAACGTACTTAGATCGATGCATACTTACTTATACATTGATTCTCCACCCGAAGAGAGCCAGATTGAGAGAGATGGTCCTAGGTCAGCCGGGGTGCGAGGGATATGGTCTATAGCTACCTCACCTTCGGCCTTGCACTGCGACCCAGAGGGGGTGTGCGTTTTAGCCGGTTCGAGTTAGGTATTTATATCATTTACATCGTATTGCCACTTGTCTAACTAACGACATGGCGCTATTGTCCCCCTCTATCAGTGCATTATGAATATTGCTCATAATTTGATGAGAACTGCGGTTCAAACTGGACTGATATACTATAAAGATATATAACACCTACTTTAATATACATACTATCAAAAAATCGGAATCGTTCTACAATAATATGCCCTAAGTAGTGTAAGGATTTTTGGTATTGATTGTGCGTTGCTAATATGGTGGTTGTATTTCCAACATTAAATGCAATTCCATATGTAGTATGTCGAACCATGCCAGTTTACTGATTCAATTAAACATCGATACGATATTTGATTTTGCTATAATATTCAAATAACTGTGTTAGTACTCCCATATGAACCTGAATACATAAATATTAACTGCCTAGGCTTTTAACTGAACGGTGCCGTTCAAGTAACGGCCTGAATAGCGTACAGCCATTTAATTAAACGGCTAGGCAAATTGCTTGGATCGATGACGTTTAACTAGTTGCCTAGCCATTTAATTAAACAGTTAGAACAATGACTTATATCTGCTTGGTTTAAAAAAAATAACCACGAAGGCTTTAACGCGGAGGCTACGCTGTGCTCCGCTCCCGCATTAGCCTTCTAACCATAACCTATCACTATTTTATTTTTATGAATACACCTCTGTCTACCCCTTCGAAGATTTACAGGTGTAAAGAATTATGTATGTATGTATGTAATTTTCTATCTTATCTAAAGGTTGTGCCCCATCTTACGATTGGCCTAAGCATTAGCCAGCCAGGTTATTAAATGTTGTAATAAACGCTACGGCTGAATATCAATCAAGCTGTTCATTGAATGGCGCCGTTTAGTCAACAGCCTAGACAGTTAATTAAACGGCTGATTAAGTTAGCTGGCTGCGACATATATATTTAGAGAGACGTTAATAACAATAGACGCAGGAGATAATAAAACACAAATAAAAATGAACAGTTATTTTTATTATACGTGGCT
This sequence comes from Eilema caniola, assembly GCA_949126895.1. Lineage (NCBI taxonomy): Eukaryota > Metazoa > Arthropoda > Insecta > Lepidoptera > Erebidae > Eilema > Eilema caniola. The sequence goes on along the minus strand of OX421460.1, from coordinate 2,686,112 downwards.
TGACTTACATATTATAACATAATAATATTTACAGATGTTAACAATGATCCTATGAGCTTTCCATCACAATATACTACTTTTATTTACAAAGTTACTTAAGTAAAATAAAATATTCGAAGAATGAATACTAGAAATAACCACATTTACTGTTAAAGCGGTTTTTAATCAACATGAAACATAAAAAGCACAATTGACACATAAATAACAGTGACTTACAATTTTGATAAATAGTTGTTAAAATAACGGTTATTATGTTTTGTAATATCCGATTACACGATTACATGAATGTTCGGTATACGATTGCTTTTATGTGTTGAGCGGTTAAAATATTATATTATTGCAGCAACTGGTTATCTAATAAATGAATTTTACCGTGATTACCGATGACATTAATATTATTAATATGACTCACGAACAAAATGTATTGTACTCACACTATAGTGTAATAAAGCATAAAACTTTTAATTTCTATTACTTACATCAATTACTTTTTCACTTAATCATTATTTATATTATGAAAGGTGTATTATATATTATTTTAACAAATTAATGATAAAAATGCTTCTTAAAATCATTACTTGAAAATATAAAATCTTACTGTATTAATGAAATTAACGTGACCGCCAGTAAATTTTTAATTAAATTACATTTCATATTAACAACCAAACACTGTATTTAACAAATTACTTACTCTAAAAATCCAAACTATATTATGGCTAATATTATAACAGTTCCGAAAAAAAAGTTATATTTAAGATTTTCTATAGACATTCAGACACAGACTTATCTAAAAACAAATTCGGACTTTATTGGATCTAATATCCGTCATATTGATTTTATTCGTATTTAATATTAGCTTATATTACCAAAAACATAAAAGAGAATCGATTGACGCCTAACGACTGAGAATCTTAAGCGCTATGGTGGAACATACGTAAATATACATTATATTTATTATATAGACGATTGAAAACATAACTCGGCTCCGTAATTATATAAGTTCACATATAATATTATCGTTTTTTTTTTGTTTCATACGGTGTTCAGATAATTTATAATTTGTAAATTTGAATAACTTTTGTTGATAATCACTATTTAATTTTGAAATAAAAACTTAAACTACAAATACCGTAACTAAGCTAAACTTCCAATAAAAATAACGATATTTAAAAACAGTTAATTCAAGATTAGTTTTTATAAGATGTTTTTGCTCTTTGAGCGTTAACTGTGCCAACAGTTAAGCAACTTTTAGTTTATTGGTCGTGGGTACTTTTGCGCCGGGAACGGTCAGGGGCGGGTTATTTGATTATTGAATTTATTGACTAAATTGTATTTTGTATTGTGTATTTTATATTATATTTGACATTTAATTTAATAATAAAATTAGTTTATTGGTGCATTGTAAAGGGTTATCAAATAATATTTTTAAATTGTACGAAAACATTGTAATGACATTCCTTTTTTATTTCATGAAATTAAACTAGTTTTACTGAAATACTGTGAATTCATATCACACCTTGGATACTGCAATGACCACAGATTAATAACTACAATAATGCAATGAACTAATTCATTGATTGACGTTTATAGTATAGCATTAGTGTATGTATATGTGAAATTTAACTGTGACTGAAATATATTAATGTAATTTGATACAATATATGATTGACAGTTTTTATGCGGTGACTTGTCACGATCAGTTGCTAATGATCGTGACAAGTCACCGCATAAAAACTGTAATCTGATGTCGATATTCATGTTGATAAATCTTTCCTTTCAGATTCCATTATTGACATTTGAAGGTGGGTGAGGTAACTCAATGCTGGGTAGGGAGTACTAGGGAGTATCCTGTCCAGAGTATACCTGTTTCCTCGGCAATACAAGTCCATGCGATGAAACTAACGAAACATCTTGCGGTTTAAATCGATTCGAGTCCAATACACCCACCACGAACGGGTGAGGACAAATGGGGGTTCTCATACGTAAATAAAAGTAAGTATAACTTGAGGCGAGAAGAATACAACAAGAAGGTAGGAACCAAACATAAAAATCAAAGAAGACACGTATACCACGTGAAAGGTATGTAACTCGTAAAACAAACCCCACACTATGAGCGCCCATTTGTAACACTTGTTTACCAATAGACATTGAACATTTCAAATCTCTATATTCGGATTTGAGCCTGATGGTTTTAATATTAATGCACTAACATCAAAATTTGACATATTTTCAAGATTTCGAAAAATTTATTATATGATCTGAACAGTCATGAACTTTGCTAGTGGGCAGAGATTACACCGTATAATATCTCGATCTACTATCGTAATCTGGTGTCAATGTATGTACGAATCGCGTGTACACATCAATAAATCTAATCTCTGCCGTAAAAAACAGATAGTCATCGCTCCTTAAATATCAATTTTACACTATAGCATTATGATAATGATCTGCATCTATAGTTCTAGAAGGAAAAACAACAAAAAATATCACTTATGTAATATTTTAAAAACAACAGTAAAGTCCATGGATCATTCCCACTAGTTCCACCAGCAATTAGTTCCATGGAACTAGTGAGACTTTTTTTTCTCAGTAGTTCCATGCGATCCCATCCGCTTAGATAATGGAACAAATGAAACAAAACTTATTCGAACTGGTCTCACTAGTTCCATCGTAGTTGATCCATGGAACTAGTGAGATTTTTTTTTTCTCAGTAGTTCCATGGATCTTTTTAATGGAACAAGTGGAACTAAAGTTAATCAACATCACTCTCATTAGTTCCACTATCTAAAAAAATATCATCAAAATAATATGAATAAATAAAGAAAACGCACAAAAAATATAAAAAAGATCCAGTAATTTAATGCAAATCAAGTACATAACGTAATAATAAACATTTATTTTCTATTTTTTCCTATTTTTAGGTATATTTTTTTATGATTTTAAGCACTTAATAAATAATCAGCCTAGAAAATAGAGTAGAGTACTTATGATATCTATGGTAATCAGGCTCATTTTCTGAAAATAATACGATATACTCAGGTATGTATGTTATCGTAATTTGTCCAAAAAATGAGCAATGGTAATATCACCTGAAATTAATTCCATTTGTGTTTCTCTGATGAAATCATCATTCTCTATACTAACTTTTCTTCTTTTTTTGGGAGGTTGATTTCCATAAAAGGCAGTTAAATTGCTGTCATTAAATAGCATATTTAATGTTATTAATAAGTTGGTTTCATTTTTTGGCACTTTTTTATTAATATTATGGTGCCATCCTTCCACAGCGTTTGTGGTACGGTGTCGTTCACCAAACACACACCATAGTTTCATAAAATCAGCTTTCATCCAAAATTTTTCAAAATATTCCATGAATTTTTTAATTCCTTCATTATTTTGTGACGATTGTCGTTTTATGTAATCCCAGCCATCGTTAATTTTATCTAAAGGCAAATGAGCTAGATTACAACATAAAGACACTATCCTCTTGGAACGCTTAAATTTGTTAATATTCAAAGCTTTTGCCTTTCGCCATAAACAATTGGTGAAATGGAAGTGGCATCCATTGATTATAATTTTTTCGTCGTACCGGTGTAAAGCCGCGATTGCAGCCTCTTCAAAGTCCACGTTTACTTTACTCGGTCTCCATTCAGGAATTCGTGTCTTGATTAATTTAAATAAAATAGAATAAGCTTTTGTGCTTTTATGGGACATAAATGCATAAACTAACGGCAGAATATTTGTATTACTGCTGCTGCTCCCTATATCGCCATGAATGGAATATACCTGAGCGAACGGAAAAGGACAACATTTGAATGTTCCATCCATGAAGAATTGTTTTGTAGTTGTCATTAAAGATTTAGCTTCCATAGAGCAGAAAATCAATATTTTAAGTTCACCATCGAAATAATCTGCTAACATAAATTTCCTAAATGGTGCGGGCACTTCAACTTCTTCTAGACTTTTCCCACATATCTTATTGACTTCAAGTTCTCTATTCCTTTTTCTGTAAATTGAAGCTTTTTTTTGTTGAAATGTCGGTATCGGTTTTTTAGAAACTAAATCAAGACCCTCATTTCTTATTGCTATCATACTTCTTTTATATACGCTTGGAGCACATTCTAATCCTTTTGCAGCCTCTTCACAAGTTTGACTTATTTTCTTATCGATTAAGTTTTGAGTTTCATCTGATAGGCAGGTGATGTGGTGATTTTTTTTTAATAAAACTGTTGTTTGGTCCTAAAAAAAGTACAGTGCCTTAAAAAAAGATCGTCATTTGTATAATAAAAATAACAATTATGTTGTAACACTCCGATTTCACTACGGAACTAATAATAATAAAAACTGTTAAATTCTACTTTATATACGAGTATAATAATTAACTAATATCATGTATCTAATAAATGAAATTCGCGAGTAAAACCGCGTCGTGGGGACAATTGAGCCACGGGAAAATAATGTGCATCACTCATAAGACTCATATAATATATTAAAGACTCACTTTATTTAATAAATACTCACTGTAGAGATTGTTACAGATCCAGCACATTTTTTTTTTATATAAAATTGACACCTCCATATGCTTGTTCCATTGCGATAAATGCTATGTCTATAATATTGGTAGCCACAATAAAGTAAAACGTTTCCTCGACCCCTTTTAATAATATCAATTTCACAAGACATGTTTTGCACAATAAAATAGAATTAATCAAAAACTTTAAACGCAAACAACTCTGTACTTTTTAGTGCAAATTGAGGGTAATAATTTAAAAACCTGTTTAATTATACAATAACTATGTGAGGGTAGTTTTATAATATTATGATATACTTAGATATTGCTTATTCAGAAAATACGTGAGTCTAAAATAATTAACCGTCTAGATTTAATTATCATCTAGTCCATAAATAGTTCTAAACAGGAAAAACATTAAAATTATAAATCTCCAGGATAATTTACTAGTCATTACATAAACAAATAGATGGCGCTTACATATATTTCTTCCAAATTACGATGTTGTTATCTAGCTCATTTGCCTTTAGATAAAATTAACGATGGCTGGGATTACATAAACGACAATCGTCACAAAATAATGAAGGAATTAAAAAATTCATGGAATATTTTGAAAATTTTTGGATGAAAGCTGATTTTATGAAACTATGGTGTGTGTTTAGTGAACGACACCGTACCACAAACGCTGTGGACGGATGGCACCATATTATTAATAAAAAAGTGCCAAAAAATGAAACCAACTTATTAATAACATTAAATATGCTATTTAATGACAGCAATTTAACTGCCTTTTATGGAAATCAACCTCCCAAAAAAAGAAGAAAAGTTAGTATAGAGAATGATGATTTCATCAGAGAAACACAAATGGAATTAATTTCAGGTGATATTACCATTGCTCATTTTTTGGACAAATTACGATAACATACATACCTGAGTATATCGTATTATTTTCAGAAAATGAGCCTGATTACCATAGATATCATAAGTACTCTACTCTATTTTCTAGGCTGATTATTTATTAAGTGCTTAAAATCATAAAAAAATATACCTAAAAATAGGAAAAAATAGAAAATAAATGTTTATTATTACGTTATGTACTTGATTTGCATTAAATTACTTGATCTTTTTTATATTTTTTGTGCGTTTTCTTTATTTATTCATATTATTTTGATGATATTTTTTTAGATAGTGGAACTAATGAGAGTGATGTTGATTAACTTTAGTTCCACTTGTTCCATTAAAAAGATCCATGGAACTACTGAGAAAAAAAAAATCTCACTAGTTCCATGGATCAACTACGATGGAACTAGTGAGACCAGTTCGAATAAGTTTTGTTTCATTTGTTCCATTATCTAAGCGGATGGGATCGCATGGAACTACTGAGAAAAAAAAGTCTCACTAGTTCCATGGAACTAATTGCTGGTGGAACTAGTGGGAATGATCCAAGTCCATACATCTTTAATACATTTATATCATTAGACGTTTCATTTTGAAGATGTCATACAATATGCTAGGATTAGAAATCATTTTTTACATAAACAATTATAAGCATGGAGCGACATTTCAATTCAATCGTTTTACCATTACAAAGAATTAATACGAAATACGAAACTTGATGTCTTTTAAAATTAAACCATCATCTGCCTTGCCCTTGTTTCGATTATGTGGGATTGACACAATCCTTGAAGATTTCTATCAAAATTATTGCAAAGAATTTATGTATCAAAATATTTAGAAGAATATTTCCAAAAAAACATTATCTATTTGTTTTTTGATAACTTATAGGAAAATTACTGAATTTACAGATTTACTGATCTGTTAGAAGTCGGTGCCTAGCCCGAGAGGTCATATTACATGATTCTAGCTTCCAACATGTCACAACAAACAAAGTTGGCACTGACTTCTAACAGAACAGTAAACCTGTAAATTCAGTTATTTTTCTCTAAGTACTTTTTTACTTTTCAGTTTTTGAAAAGGTCGGTTTTTAAAGTAGTGTTTTTTATTATTTTTTTGATTTTCAGTGTTTGTAATGGGTCCTTTTTAAAATCGTATTAATTTTTTCCCCCATTTAGTTATTTAATCCAGTCCAGCATGCCCTCGACAATAGTTTTTGAGTTTTGTTTCATAAGACGGACATTATGCTTTTAATAACATAAATGAGACCTCCATAGTAGTTGTAGGATTGTACTAAAACTAGCTAAAAAGCAATAATTTCTGATTTGAATTTGAGAAGTTCTCTGGTGTGTCTCTGGAGTCCAAGGTCCAGTACCCATGGAATTGATATGGGACTACCTGTGAGTTAAACTAAACCCAATGCAAAAACATTTTTTTAAAATCATTTCATAAACGATGGAAATGGAAGAACATAAGTAATATGTCGCTTAAAAGTTTGAATTAAAATAATACAAAAATGTTAATAAAATGAAAACTATTGGAACAAACTCTATATAATTTTTTTCTGGAACCAAATGACAACTATTCCACATAGAACTAAAAAATCACGTAAATCGAATAATAAATCTCAGAGTAATCGGTGTATACATAAAAATACCGATCAAAAAGAGAACCTTCTCCATTTTGGAGGTCGGTTAAAAATAGCACGTGTCAATGTACTAAAACCAGTCATAGTGTACATTTTATTTTAGGATTGTTGAATTTCAAACAAAGCTCGTTGTTTCATGGTCGCCTAGGGACATGCCGTTCATGTTTTATCATACGAACAGGGGCGAATTTAGCTGTTGGAGGTAAACAGCATTAATTTCAATATAAACATTTGGGACATTATCTGGGTAATGGATAGACATGGACATTTTGGGAAACTGTCGTTGGATTACTACTGCAATGGCATTTTTGTAGTCCATGGTGTGAGGGACAAGAAAAATGATCAAGAACTTAGTGTAGAATATCTTGTAATGAAATATAGTTTACTATCCTCCTGATACGATACGATTTGAGGTAAAGATAGACCAAGACTGATGATCGCTTATGGAATACGAACAAGTTACGGTAAAGGTACAAGTTAAGTCGTATCAGAATGGCAAAGTAAGGTGTCAATAACTTCACTGACAAGAAAACTGATTTTAACTATTTGATAAACACAATCCTACCCCAATAATTATAAAAAAAGTACTTTAAGAAAAAAACCACTATCAGACATGAAACAACCCTAACCATTAGCCTTTAATAACCATTGATAAGCAACCAAAATGTCTGATAAAATTGTTATAAAAATAACGCTAAAAAATTCGCCATGAAATTCATTCAAATTAGATACCTATTTTTATTTAAATTACACATTTGCCTAAACTTTTGAAAATACAACACGTAGTTGATATACATCATTTATGTTTGATAAGATATTACATATTCTGAATATATTTGGTTAGATAACGTGTTATGGATCTCTGAGGACTAATTAACAACTTGTCAACCATACTTTGCATAGAGTTATTATTTTATGACTAACGTAACTTTGTTAGAGAACTTTGGCTGTTGTTACCCTTTTCCAGGAACAAGAGACATGAGTTATACAGCCGTGACCTTAACCTCGTCAGTTATTGCTTTTACATCTTCATGCAAATTAGATAATAGTAAGATTTGATGTAGAAGAATTTCAAAGCTGGTGCTTCCGGCACCGCCTACATGGATGGTGGTTATATCGACTTTAGGTCGCTTCATCATCATCATCATCATGATATCAGCCGCACGCAGTCCACTGTTGAAAATAGGCCTCTCCTATGGACTTCCAGAACGACTGATCTAAAGCAGCCCGCATAGCACTTAGCTCGTAGAACCGATGGCCGTTGGGGCAAGAAAGTTCTCGAGTGGCGACCACGCGCCGGAAGACGCAGTGTAGGCAGACCTCCCACACGGTGGACTGACGACCTGGTGAAGGTCGCGGGAAGGGCATGGATGCGGAAGACGCAGGACCGGTCATTGTGGAAATCCTTGGGGGGAGGCCTTTGTCCAGCAGTGGACGTCTTTCGGCTGAAATGATGATGATGAAAGCAGCCCGCATCCAGCGCTTAGGTCACTTATGTTTATGGAAATTAATCACGTTTCAAACAAATTGCATTGGCTGTGGTTCAAAAAGCTCAACCTACCAGTATCAGGAGCACAATATTAAGATAACTAGCGTTATATAACCAAAGTATTATATAGAGTAGATTTATTTCTCTTAGCAGACAGTACCAATTTCTCACGGGGAATCTCGGTACAGAGTTCTCTTTCCAAAACAATTCTGATATAAAAAATATTCAAATTTTAAAACTGTCATTCCTTGGAAAACAATCGTTCACATGGATATTGCAGAGAGCGATCCTATTAAAATTATTGGAATTAAGTAGATTCGCAATTATCATGTCGTCGGCGAATTTTCTTAAAGATGGTGAATTTTCCACACAGTCTACCATACAGCGTATAGTTATAACTGATGACGGATAGGAACCTGAATCATGAAAATATTTGAATTTTGTTTAATTGTCAGATTTATTATTTACTCAAACACTTGCTTTTCGCTTCGCTTTTTTGGGTACTACAATTTATTTTATTACTTTAGACAAGACCCTCGAATTGATACTTTCAATCTCTTTTGTTATGTTCTTTCAACATGACAACGAGAAGTTTTTACTTACCTGTTTTCAATATGATGCCTTCTATAGCTTCAGACACACTTTTATAATTTCACCTACACGTTGACAAAAAGGACAATGAAAAAGGAAAGTGATTTTTATTAGAACTATCTAAGTTAGATACTTTAAGCTATAATTTTATATCATCACCTCATATTAAAAATCATAAAACGAATACAGCATAGGTACATGATTCATTGTAGATTCAGTTTTTTTATTTATTTATTCATATTGCAAATGCAGGTGAGGATCCAATTACTTTCTTTGAAATGTCACTCCAAGCAAAACAGAACCATTAACTATTCTATATAGGGTAAGTAGTAATTCAAATGGCGACTTAACGAAATTGTCACCTTATCAGATTGAGGATCATGAGAGTTGGTAGAAAGAAGCTATGGAGGCTGGTGATGAAGCTCGGAGATGACGATTGCATGGCTGCTGGATTTTCTCCTGTGAATGAAAGCAAAAGTGTAAATACCTAAGTTTAATTTTAGAAAATACTAGTTAGACAGTACGGTTGGACTAGTGGCACTGGCCAAACTAAGCAGTGTCTAAGGCCCGTTTTCTAGAATGTCACTCAGCTAAATCGTGATTTATCTGAGAAAAAATTGTATGGACAATCTGCCAGACAACTTTTCAAATTTGTTAATGTGTACACAATCTTTTCCCAGCTAAATCGAGGTGAGGTGAGAATACGGGCCAAATATCCGTTCAATAATGTGTAAATTTTTTAACCAACAGTACGTTTAAATACCATTTTGGTTGTATTTTATTGTATTACATGTATATGGAGCACCTATATAGTGCCTTATATACGTGGAATGTTATTATTGCTATTGTATTTTTATTCCTATCTCAGTATCGAATTTCAAAAAATTATATATATGAAGTCTAATCAAGCACAAGCGTATTAACTTTATCTGTGTAAATATTTTTATCGCCAAGTTGTTTTGGCGTCAAGATCACTTCATGCATCACGTCAGAAGCGCCATTAGTCGGTGACCTGTTTCTTAAAAGAAAACCTGGGGACCGGAGTTTGAAGTTGCTGTTTAAACGCTACCCCAACCGCTTTAAGAAAATAAAGGTTTAATGGTTTAATATTTTACAAGAAAATGTTAACCAAATACGATATAGTTAAAATCTTTATTGTATTTTTGTGATTCTTTAAAAAACTAAGTTACAAGCACACTAAAACAATAAAAGTTGATAGTTTAAAACATCTTCATTTGTTAGTCTAGGTATTACATGGAGTTGATTTTCACTTCTTAAAGAAAACTTAATTGGTGTACAATAAAGTATACCTAGTATTTGTCTTTATCGAAAGTAAATTAAAACTATTTCGACGGATTATATCATCTTTATTTCGGTAATAATAGATATTTTTTACACTGGGGCATAGGTTTTAGTTACTTCAGCAGCCATGAGGAGACTCCTCAGCACAGTAGAAATTGTGTTTTATTTTTATTTTTTATTCTTAACTGATTTTATTCTATTCTGTTCTCATTGCGTATAGTAACTTAGAAATTATGTTTGATTTTACTATGATGTATGATTCATGTTAAAAGCTAACAAAATGCCTAAATATTGTCGTAGCAATGCAAAGTGGAAAAGCCACCCAAAGCTAATGCATTCAATCGCCACAGGCATACTGCTCAGTGCGCAACTTCAAGGTGTGATGAGTTTACGTTTCAATAAGCACCTGATTGAGTTGTTTGCTTCAATGTCGCGGTTAACCACTTTGAACTATTCAATCATTTGCCCGTCTTCCAAATTGAATAGCTAGGATCTGATTTAGCGAAGGTTTATTCTGTTGAATGAAAGAGCTTTAGTTCAGCCTTTACAGCCTGAAGTCTAAATTCACATTTCTAATGTCTTCCTTCAATGCTTAACTATTTTAACCTAACTTGAATCAACAAGCTCCACATAATTTGAAACTCTCTGTACCTGTAGAATATCTTTAATACTTCATTAAAGTACGCGACGCAACGGAATATATGTGGCCGCTTTAACAAAGTCAAAGTTCACAACAAAGTTATAGCCAGGAGATAGGACATGGTTTATATTTTATACTTTGACGAGTACTGGTAAAATATTAACTGCGAAAGCTGATATTTTTGAGGAGCAAAATTAGTTCTTGGTATGGTGACTTTATTACATTTCTCATTATCACATTTCTCAGATTTTCATGCAAAAACTGATATTTTAGAGAAGGGAAATTAGTTTGTATGGTAGTGGTTTTATTATTGTGTCTAACTCTTTCATTTTGTTTCTTCCAAGACAGTTTAACTTACTCTGCGTTTCGCGTATCATTTGCTCGTTATTTTTGTAGGTCACTACTGATGATCCTGGTGTACGGGAGTCACAGTAGAAGGAATGAGGACGGAATTAAAAGCATTAAGAACCGATAAAGTAATAAAGCTGTTTATAATTTGTTTGACCAAAGACGAAGAGAATTGAATCGTAATTAGAAAAAATACAGAAACGACTTGAATTGATATTACGTCTAAGAGGGTAGCCTCAATAGACATAGAAAATAGCAACAAAGAAGACAGTATATCGTGGCAGATTTAAGTAAAATGTATTCTATCCAGATTCCTATGAGAGCTATGTTTCTAGAGCTAACTGCCGCGCACATTTTCTGTCCCCATAGTGCTATCGAGCATTTTATAACAAATAAATCAAATCATACCTCACAATCACATGCTACATACATCCAAATATTTACTATGGGATGTGGGATCAACTGTTTCATTGTATTTTGAGCAAAAATAGCTGCATGTCACCATCATCACCTTAGAGCTGTTTGCGGGTAGTAGCATAATATTACTTAGCTTTCTTACCAAGAAATGTTTTGTTTCCAAGTTATTTTCAGAAACTTTGAAAGTTCCTGTCAGTGTTTGTCACAACACGAATATTTGTTGAATACTAACTTTTCAAAAACGTCTAGAAAACTATTTTAAGAAGAAATGGTAAGTTATATTCTTGAACAAGCTAAGATGTATTTAAAAAAAAAATAACCAGAACTAAACAGTAGATGCATGCATAGTATAGTATGGTATAAAACTGCTGATTTTAGAAGTGGCTCCACTTTGGTTGTATATCGACGTCGTACGTGTCTCGTAGCGGTAGGTATTGCTTTCGAATTCTCAGTGCAAATATTTGTTTGTTTAATATCTGCATTTGTCTTGGTATTTTTACGTACAATGTATGTTTATATTTAATAATGTATGTATGACATTACAGAACAGTATTGGCTGTGTTATTGAATCTATATAACAAGCTCTGCTTAGTTTGGGTCTAATAATGGGTTGTACAACTACTATGTTAAACTTACCATTAAATATATGGACGTAAATGCTAGCAGGTACCGCGTTATTCGGCACACAGGTGTAGTTGCCCGCGTGCGAGACACTTGCAGCTGGAATGAGGAGGTCAGAAAGACGCTGCACCGGATCAGTGGTAACGTTGATGCCTCGTTCGGCATCGTAGTTGATCATCCTGCTGTTGTGGTACCTAAGAGAGAGAATAGTTGTAATTAGCGGAGAACAAAAGTACCTAATATCAATATAGCATTTCATTTTAATCATAACTGTGGGTGGTTTTCAGGATAACCAATTACCAACGAGAATTCACACACTTATTTTGGACATTTATAATATACGGTGACGACTGTCATAAACGTCGTAAACATCAAAATGCGTGTCAATCCCGTACAATCATCATTCTATTGTACAATACGCTGGCCAACGAATTGCCATTTGGATATGGTGGGCAGTTCAGCTCGTTGGTATAAAAAAAAAAACATAAATCAAACATTTATAAAGTTTGAAATTGATACGAGAGTTGGTGGCTTAACTGATTTCGAAGTTTTGTTTACAAACAACAAACATAGGTTAAACGAATAAAGTAAGTAGAATGTGTATTCATTAACAAGGTTTTAAATATTCATTGGAAAATCTATCGAAGTTGCTATGTAACCGTCACGCAACATAGAACTTGAAGTTTCGTTAGAAAAATAACGTTAAATATTTACCTTACACCAGACAAACGAAGCCACTTTCAAAACGTTTAGCCTTGCTTTTAAAACGGGGGATACAATTTATAAAAATTAAATCCGTGTTATAGAAGTTGGTCATGTAAGCTCCTTTGCTCAGTACCGGCAATGATTGAATAACGAATAAAGCTAGCAACTATAAACAATGTAGCGAGCATTCAGTAGTTGCGCATGTAGCTCCGATAGTTATATAGTTAGGCTATAAGTGAGTGAGAAGGCAGCGGCCAATTACTAACGTCATACACGTTATCCTGGGCTAAATGCCTGGATATAAATAAGGTAAATAGTTTTATAGGGTTCTTCTGTTAAGTATTTCCACAGGTATTTTTGCGAATAGCTGGGATCAGAGAAATAATAGGTACGCAAACATATTTAGGTAAATTTAGGTTTATATTTTTCAGTCTGCTCCTTTTGCATATACGATGGGGTACCGATACTAAGAAAATATCTTTAGTAATACTCAAAAATTAATAGATGCCACTAGTAGACTCATTTAAAGAAATACAAAAAGTTGAAACGCTTATTTGCTGACTTAGAATCACATAAATAATTTCGGAACTTAAGAACATGATAAGCATTTAAGCATATAAAATTCGTTGATAATGTAATAAAAAAGTTTTTTCACAATCGGGCTGTTTATTTAGTTATTTATTTTTGTGCCATCTAGCGACATACTGCATTATGACTGTAATTTTTACAATTGCTGCAGAATCTGGCATAATCCATATAGATTAGAATAATTATAGTTTAATTCAGTCATACTCAATAATGTTAGTGCATCTTTTATTATTGATACTAGCTGTTGCCCGCGGCTTCGCCCGCGTGGATGTCGCTTATCGCGTTGTGTCGTAAATTTTAGCGCAGAGTCGAGCATTGAGAGCTTAATAGATACTCTTCTCGCCTCTCTATTTGACTCTTTAATCGACTTTCTACTTGCCTCTATAATCATCCCTGTTTCACTCTCTACTCGTCTCTACTCAACTCTGTACTGGACTCTCTACTCGCCTCTCCACCTGCCTCCCATTCACTTCTCTAGTAGCCTTTCTACTCGACTCTCTACTACAAATTCAAATTCTTTATTTCGCAAAATTGTGCAACGTGATTACATCTTTTGCCGTCAAATTCCGATTAAAACTAAATTTACCACCGCTTCTTAGGCGCTAGTGGAGCAACAAACTCCATTGCAGCATTTTGAAATGTCAAAATACGAAGATTGATTGCTTAAGACTAAATATGAACGAATGTACGTTTATTTTGTCTAGCATCAAGAACATTAAAAAAACATTTAAAAAACTTGCCTATCCACTCGCCACTCTACTCGACTTTCTAACTTGCATTTCTATTCTACTCTCTGTTCCCATCTCTGCCCCTAACCTTGTTTCTTCCCAGTTGTCTCTCTTTTCTACTCCACTATACCTTTTGCCAAGCTCTTATGGGTCTATCTATTTCATCAGGATTTATTCATTGATGAATTTTCACTCAAAAGGAAGTTCGCAATTCGTTGAATGATAAACGGAATTTTGTAATTCTTATGGTGTTGGATAGCGTATACTTTCAGAAGGATCCCATATCGAAGAAGTCCGGTATCTGATGCCGAGATCCTATCCATTTATTTACCCGTCCATCTTCGTATCAGGGATGGTCGGTCTTGATACATTACGACTTAGGCTGGAGTTAGTGCACGTCATGTACTATTATTTGCATTTAAATTTTAAAGTGGACAACCCTTCGGGTCGTGAATGTATCCACTTCTATGTGCCGGACAGGTACACGCGTGGCGCTGGACGGCGACAGCATTAGCTCTGGACTTGTCCACCAGGTTGGCGTTTTGTGGTATAGAGTAGCCTTACTTACAGAGCTGTGCAATACCTGAATGCCTATTTAAAAAATAATCCAGATGCGGACATATTCTATGTCTTTGGTATAACTGTGACAAAATACTTATGTAACTTATAGTATTTGTATGCCTAAAATGTAACGTACTAATAATTAATGAATAAATGAAATAACCTGAGAGAAAACTTCAAAATTACAGGAAAAAGTGCCTACTTTGTTTGTGGTAGCAATCATGTTGTTTCGTTTTCAAAAAATGAATGTCTAGGCGCTTTCTATTAAAATTACAGTTTTGTAACAATTGATAAAATATAACTTAATAATAACACTTTACAGCACGTGCATATTAATCAATTTACATTGAGTAAATTAGTGCAATTACATTTATCAGCCTTAAGTACGTTTTCTCAGTGGCTCTGGTAGGGAGAATTTTCCCCAGTAAAGCCATTACAGTGGCAAAGTGTGTGAACGCGGCCGCTACGCAGGAGGCGCGGGTTCAATCCCCGCTCAGTGCAAATATTTGTATGCATGAATATGGGTATTTGCATTGGTCTGATCATGCCTCGGAGAGCACGTTAAGACGTCGTCGGTCCCGGTTGTCATACAGACATCTATGGCAGTCGTTACGGGTAGTTGAGGCCCTCAAAAATCCAACAACTGGTCTAGCTGCAATGCTTCTATATCACCTTTGGGTTGTGGAGGTCAAATGGTAGTCGCTTCACAGAAAATATCGCAGTTTTGCCAAATCCGAAGTTAGACTGGTAAAAAGCTGACCCTAGACTACAATTGTAAAGCTTCGGATGCGACTGGGATTGACGCTAGGATGAAGAAGATTGGCAAAGGTTGAAAATTTTCTAAATGGAAGTCGGTGGAAGATAGTTCTTACCTCGATGTAGATTATCGAATTTAAACGTCTCTACCATCTATGCAAAGGGAAGCCGGTAGGAATTGAGTTATAGGGACCCGTCGCCACTACCACAAAATATAATTCATGTATCAGGATTTCTCAGAATTCTACTACTATAGGAACTAAATAGGCGAAGAATCGTTATATGTTAAGGCCATAATTTGCGAAACGGATTTTTATATTTTTTTTGGTTGGAAAGGAAAGGGCGGTGCTTGGCGAAGGGAGTCAGAATCAGATGGCGGGATTCAGAGAGTAAGAATCTAGAAATCTAGGGAAATCCTCAAAATGTAGGCAAAGATGCTGTTTCTATTGCTTTTACATAATTTGAGTATTTGCCTCTAAAATCATGATGTTAAACTGATAGTAAAAACAAATAACAAACTAAGCAAATGATCAACGATAAATCGGTTAGATATTTACACACTATAAAGGTAAAATAAATAAAATTATAATAAATAATAATAAAGTTAAACCGACTTCAAGAAACACTGTGAGAAGTCGGTGCCAACATTGTTTAATGTGCCTGAAGTACTATGATGTAATTAATTTATATATGGTTTCTCGGGCTATGCACCGACTTCTACCAGAACAGCTGTAATACCAGTTACTTTTGTTCAGTGCCTCTTCTTTGTTCCCTTAGTCCTTAATCGGTTTAACTCGTTAACATTTTATTTATTGGCTATAAAGGTTAGCCCATGGCTTTCTTAAACTCTAATCAAATTTCATCAACATCGGTTCAGTTCAGCGTTTAAAGCGTGAAAGGTAACGGACAGATAGACAGGGTTCCTTTTACATTTATAATGTTAGCAAAGTCTAACAACTTTCATACAGAGTTTCAGACTCGCTATGTTATGATATTAGTATGAATTACGCTGGATGTTAAGGGTCGACCGCCTCTGTGGCTTAGCGGTACTGAACGCGGCTGCTACGCAGGATGAGCGTGTTCGATTCCCGCTCAGTGCAAATATTTGTATGCATAAATATATGGATATTTGCATTGGTCTGGTCGTGCCTCGGAAATCACGTTAAGCCGTCGGTCTCAGTTGCCATACGAACAGCTATTGTATGGCAGTCGTTACGGGTAGTTAAAGCCCTCAAAAGTCCAACAACTGGTCCAGATGCAATGCTTCGATATCGCCTGTGGGTTGTGGAGGTCAGATGGTAGTCGACTCACGGGAAATTTCAAAGTTTCAGCCAAATTCGCAGTTAGACTGGTAAAAGCGGATCCTCGCCTTGAAGGTAAAAAGTTTCGGATGCGACTGCGATTAATGCTTGCTAGGATGAAGATGAAGACTTAGGATATTAAATGAAATTGTGAAAATTCGTAACACTTTTAAGGAATCGAAATGATAGCTCTTATATATTCTATTGTGCACGAAACTATATCTTGTTCAAAACTGCGTGATCGCCATCTAGTTGTATTGATGTAACTAAATTAGAGAATAAAAAATATATTTTCTTATGTACCTCTGTTGTGAACGAAACCATACCTTGTTTAAAAATGCGTGATCGCCATCTAGTTGTATTTTTGTAACTAAATAATAAAATCTCAAATTTTAATTTATTGATTAAATACGAATCTGTATACACAATTGTGTATGTAAAAATAAAGTCTATTTATTTACATAGTTGCTTATATATGATAAGCTATAAAAAATATACCACAAAAATAATCTCACGTAAAAAAGCAACATTATTGCTCACATCTCTGGTTCTACTCAACCGATTGTGATCAAACAAACGTAAGATTTTAAGTTGGAGCAAGCCCTTTCTAACAAAAAAAACTGCATCGAAATCCGTTCAGTAGTTTTTGCGTCCATCGCGAACAAACAGACAAACAGACAAACAGACAAACAGACAAACAGACAAGAATTCAAAAAAAAATATTTTCGTGTTCAGTATCTTTAATATAACATAGTCCAAGTATTTTTTTTTAAATATCTCCAATGTACAGACACGACTACTTTACAATTATATAATAGTATAGAAGTTAATTTTATTACTAAAAATTTGAAAAGTTTTCCAAAAGAATGACGCCATCTAGTTATAACTCCTAAACTAAAAAGCTGCCTACCTGCTTCACGAATTTACGAGTGTAATCATTTGTTGTTCCTCATTTTGCATTTGTATAAGAATTATATTATATTATCTGTGCATATACACAGGAGTCAGCATAAAACGAATATCAACAATACGCCATGATTTTGCGAAATATGCCTTCTTAACTTATTCGCTGACCTTACAAATATAATATATATGTAAATATAATATAAAGATTTCTCGCATCACGTCTACTGAAGCGAAAGAGGAATAATATTTTCCCACGTTATCGATCGACAGACCCAACAAAGCTGCCTCAGCATTGACAACTTGATGAGCGCTGGAATCCAATTTGCACCCTATTCTGTGCAAACCACTGAACAAAACCTATTTTATACAGTTTTGGTGACATTCTTATGGCGTACGCAGACGAGGGACAATGTCCAGTGTTTTTGGTCCTTCAAATTGATCACTCACAAAAGTATAATATTGACTAAAGCATATCAAGGATTAAAAAAACCTTTTGAATAATCGTTCAAAAGACGCCTGTATTTTGGACCCTGTTTTTTTATACACCGATGGACTGGACTAGACAATAATACGGGAGAACCTCCGAATAAATGGAACACTAGCGTGAAACTCTTAAAACCTGTTTCATCTCTTAAACTTCATGTTATTAAGAATCTTAAAATATTTGCTTCCGTAGCGTGTGCTTCACTACATTCCCGAGCAATAAAAAAAATATCGTAGCCGTATGCATTGAGTTTTAGGTAAGTTCCTTTTATTCATGATTCAGTGACTTTATGTCCTCTGCGGACTAAAGTTCCTTGTCTGCGCTAGGCATTAACTATATAAATCGATACAAAATATTAAATTTGTTCCATCCAATAGTTACTAGATTGATTTATTTTTGTTGAAACCACTTTCGAATGTCTTTGTCAAGAAGAGAGACATGGGTACAGCAATTTTGGAGATTATTGGTTTAACAGACAGCCACATAACTTTTTGTTTTTTGTTATTTAAGTGCTTTTATCTGCTAGTTTTTGAGAGAAATTTATACATGGCCATTTATTAAGTAGTTGGTTTTAAAAAATCTCGTTACTACGTGTATACCGTTAACAATTATTTTCTCTTTCATAAGAAATCGTTATTTAAAAAAAAACATTAATCTAAAACATGATATGAAACTTCTACTCAAATTTCTTTAGACGAAAATTAACTGGTACTTAATTGAATACAAAAATAAATATTATCAAGAATTAATTGAAAACAAAATATTATCAAGAATCTTCACAAACTTTTTCATTAATAATATCTATTAGTAGGATTAAATTGTACTTAGTTCTTGTCATGTTACACTTAATTCTTAAGTATCTAAAATATGTTTTTATATATTTAGTTTCAGGGTTAAATATATGCGCATTACATCACATACACTGTACACAGTGTCAAGATGTATGATAACTTTCTATGTGAAATTCAATATTCTTTAAAAAACATAGTTGTCATGATTTTTCAAAGTAGGTACTAACAAGCGGTAATTTGCTTGCTCAAGCTACAGAGAGCTGAAGAAGTGTTATAACGAGCTTCAAGAATCAATTTGGTTCGCAGATAGAGTAGATTGTAACATTATTATATCAATTTAATATTCAAAGAAATTTATAAAATACAGATACGCGTATACTCAGTTAGCTACATATTTAGAATCGTAGGCTACTTTAAATCTGGGAATATTATTACACGCAAGTACAGTCACGGGCGGAATATTAGATATAGAAATAATGTCAATATGTACGAAATCGATACTTATAAACATGCTTTTCAAAATTAACATAAGACTTTTCAAATGAAGCTCGTACTTCAAAAAGTTAAAGAATAAATTTACATTAATTGGTCTGAAAACTTCTACAAGTATTGCTAAGCTTTATGAATGAAGAGATATTTTAAAGATTATTGTGCTCTTAACTAGATTACATTCTATCAGAATTTATTTAAAGTTATTACATTTTTTTCTTCTACTGATCAATAAAATGAATAAACTCATTGTAAATAAGTTTAAATGTCAACGCCAAAATGTCATTTTTTTAAGTTATTTTTTGATCGGTTCTTTCGATTGGTTCAGATTAAAGTATTTTAAGCACTTACTTGAAATGTTACACATTCAGTGATAAAGGCGAAGAAAATACTAATAAATGGATAATATACTGGCACAGGCTTTCCAATAGAGGTTGAGGTGGTTAGACTGCAGTTGCTTCTATACAAGCCGTAAATAAGTCAAATCAAAAGGGGAAGAAAAAGTAAACGGATCGCTGGACTCCGAGGTTATAGGCACAAAGCAACGTTAACACGATGACTAATTGTCTACAGTGAAAAAATCAGCCAGCACTTGAAATAGTACATATCATATACCTATTATATATATACCTATTATACCTATTATATTATACCTATTATATAATAGTACCTATTTCTGTTACGAAGAAGAAAACCTTATAAAATACCGACTGTGATATAATTCCAAGACGATGAGATGAGAATTAATATTTTCTAAATAAATGTATAATTAAAGACAATGGAACCACCGAAAACGAGACTAACAAAAGAAGTTATTATACTTAATTTTAATTGGGCTAATTTATTGTTAGAGGTTTTAATTTTATAAAGCTATTGTGCGTGTCTTATTAGACTTACATACTTCAGTTGATGTATCCACGCGATACTACGTAGGATATAATTGAATAAAAAAAACTATGTTTAAAAAACAACCAACTTCAAGAACTGAAAAGTATAAAATAACTTAGAGAAAAATAAATGAATTAACAGAATTACTGTTCTGTTAGAAGTCGATGACTAGCCCGAGAGGTCGTATTTCTATTGATTGCACTATAAACAAAGTTGGCAAACAAAATTATTAGACCGATATGTCTGCGTTTAAAACTTTTCTCCGTCAACCGCCAGTACTTCAGTTCTTCCGTGATCATGGCGCTTGCAACAGTGCTGAAATATCGGAAACTCAACAACTCATTACATGGTAAATATCCCGAGAACTTTCATAATAAATTATTATTTGTACAAAAATAGATGAATTTAATATCAATCATCGTCGCCCAGATTTAAAAACTTGAACCCATAAAGTTACAGGTAGTTTTAATACTAGTAGTTCTATGAATAGTAGACCTCGCGAGCACCCTTTGCTACATTTTTCTTCCAATTAAATCTGGTAGAATCCTTAAAAATGAATAAAAAATTACAAAGACACGATACGTATCTTCTATCTATCTATCTCTGGATGTTTCACCAAAAATAATTAGGAACCGTTCGCAAAAAAAGAAACCATCCAGCAAACATCTCCTTTTTCTCTCCTGTTTTTTTAAATACCTAATCGTTATAAAAAGAACACATTCACCTTTATACGGTATGAATTTTTTCACAGCAACCTGTGTGGGATCGTGTCTATGATGTTTCAGTCAAAAATCGTCAAATCCGTTCATAAACAAGGCGACAGCAAACTTCCCTCATTTTCTCCCCCATTTACGCTCCGATCAAAAAAGCTCTCGACAATAATTGAGTATTATAGCTCAAAAAACTTATGTGTCAAATTTGGTGAAAATCAGTTAAGAAATGCACCCTCTAGACCGGAACAGACAAACTGACATAGATACGGACAAAAGCACAATCGGCCACCTTGTCGCAACGGAGACTCTAGCTCACTTCACTCGCTCGGTCAATTAGCTCTCCTTGTTTGAAACATTACTTAAAAATTTGATATCTTTATGAATGTTTTTATTGTTATAAAAAGTACCTTAAGAAAAGTTAAGAAGAAAAGTTAGCTAAAGAGTTATTGATAATTGATGGATGGGCGCTATGGGGCACATTGAGACACGTCATTTCTAACAGTGGACTGAAAAAGGATAATAATTGATTGATCGATTACTGTATTAGACCAATGTGTTTTTTTTTCTCTTTATAAAGGAAACGCTGGCGTTTCGTAAGTAGCCTTGGCGGCTGTTGTTTCAAGGTCAATTTCAATTCCGTGCTGCAGGTTATGATATTTTTTGATATCAGTATCCCTAACTATCGTAATCGTATCGTAAACGTATTGAGAGAATGGAGCATTGCGATTGGCCGGCTTCACACACACACAGGCTTACAGTAGGTAGGCGGCCAATCACAATGCTCCATTTTCTCAATACGTTTACAATATCTTTTTGTGCTAGGGGTACTGTACTGATACTTACTATGGTTACTACCATAATTCGTAATCGTTTAACTCCTCAAGCTAATTACTTTGCGACCATCCCCATCACCAGCATTTAAACTTTTACAGTACGTGGAAAGTTATAAATATGAATAAAATTAAAGAAGCAGGGCGTAAATCTATCATGTTTTAATATCAATCAGCATCATCTCAGCGTTTAATCTCAATCGCATCCTAGAAGTTCACCTCGGAGCCCGGAGTTCGTTTGCCAGCTTGTACTCCTCCAATTCGTACTCTTTCGCATCCATGGCGGTGACACTATTGAAACGCAGGTGATCATATTCGATGTCGAATATTTCTTTAATCAACAACTCTTCACCCAGTGGATGCGGCATGGCCAGACATTTATTACTCAATTTTACTATCTTTATTATTAAATTTATGCGCAGAAAAATGTCAAAGGCATTATCTAGCAGTACTTGTAGTGTTTTGTTATAAATACTACTCACCAAAATACGAAGGCCGGTGCTTCAGTAGTCTGCACCACGGAGCACTGTAGTCGCAGCGTCGACCCCGGTTTCAGGTATTTCTCTGTTGGTCCAGAGATTTGCGCCCTCGCCTCTGCAAAAAACATTATTGATTAGTTTTGTTGTAACGCAAACAAGATCGAACTATGAGAAAACCTTCTTAAGTTATTCTTCGTTATCTGAACAACTGAATGACCTTGCCGTTGTTATTGTAAACTTTGGATGTTAATATTATATAACGTTACTTAGATAATTCTTGTTTGTAAACGTAAATTATGTAACTAGCAGGTCTTATTTTTTATCAGCAAGTCTATATATAGTGTTTAATGTTGGTGATTTCTGCTGAGGCGCCATTGAGACCCGAGCCGTTAGATGAGAGTCTTAAGAGAGCCGAGGACGGTAATCATCAATATACAAGTGTATCATAGGTTTCTTTTCAACACTCTTGTGAATAAAATAATACTAATAAAATAATTGCAGTATTCAGGTAGTAAACTTTCCAAAACGTTAAGGGCTTGAACATCAATCACATCTTGGACGTTGTACAACATAACTCATTTTCTTTATTACTAGTACTTGTGGAAATTTTAATTTAGAAACAACTATAATTTTAAAAGTGAAAATATGATGTTTTTTGTATCGACACTTTTTTAAATAAAATGGCATCTGAACCAATAGAATTTGAAAAATAATCTGTAACTCACTTGTCAATCTGTAACTACATAACAATCAAAAAGCCACAGTTTGATTATATGTGTCATTATGTACATAATTGTGGTGAAATTAGAGCCATTTTATGAGCGTGTAGTGTGTTGAAAATAATATAATAGTGGTAGTAATAGTGAGTTATGATCATCATTATAATCCGAGCAGCAATTCTAGTTGTATCGAAAGATTGCACTTTATGCCTCGGGGACCCCGCTCCCTCCCACTCCATCTTTCTATAATATACTTATTTTTGCTGCCTCGTCCACTATCAACAAGTGTACAGGCTTAACCTCAAGAATAAGTAATACCGTAATATTTCTCCAGTCGAGCTTTTTGATATGACAAATGAATTGAACTTTGGCATTTCATCAAATCACAAATATATTATTATGACGACATTCCGAATGTAAACCAAAACTAAACATCTCTAATATTGATTGATAATTTAAAATCAACGCAAACCGACCGAATAAGACCCGCTTTGGGTTGAATCGAGGGTTCAAATTGACTCCATCAATAAGCTTAACTGGTTTGACGGTTTCCAATTTTAGTCCTAATTGCGCCAATTCAGTCGAGTCTTAACCTAGATAAAGAAATGACACAAAGGATATCGATTTCTTCATTCAAAGTATCCATTAAGGAGTTTTTAAACTTTAATGTCTTTATAAGAAACAGAAAGTGTTAATGTCAGGTGGCCATTTCAAAGTTCCAATATTGCATTTACACCTTCTACTAGTCTCGGGGACATTAATAAAGACCATATAACGGTAAGGGGCAAGTTCCGAGTTATGCAGTTCGAATAGTTTGAATGCCTTGGGACAGAGGTAAGCAAATATCACTTAAAGCTGAGTTATTCCGTTATTGTTGATGGTGGAATATTGAAGACGGATCTGTTATGATATTATTACATTCGAGTAAGACCGTGAAATGTATAGTATGAACAGAAACAGATGATGAGTGTTATTTATGCTCTGTCTTGGAGGGAGATTGGCGTCAGTATTAAAAAAAATGGATTATAAACTCGTACGTATTATAATCCTTTTTTTATATTTCTTACTAAATGATTAATATCTTGCAAGGCTAAAGATTTTCAAGCGTTTACAAAAGGGCAATTTTCATTCTTAATTTATA
Organism: Eilema caniola; assembly: GCA_949126895.1. NCBI lineage: Eukaryota > Metazoa > Arthropoda > Insecta > Lepidoptera > Erebidae > Eilema > Eilema caniola. Next base: position 2,661,576 of record OX421460.1, on the reverse strand, counting down.
TAATGTAATATCATATAGGGATTTACTTCACTTTATTACAGTTACAAATAAATTTTCCTACATCAATCTGCAAGATTTACGACGTCTCAGGTCGTAATAGTGTCGACGAAATAGTTGGCAGCAAACATTCTCAAAATATGACCCTCGCCCATATTTGTACACAGTAGTATTGGAGTGAGTTGCCAGCCTTAGGGCCATAGCAGACATATCAACTCGGATAGACATCACCGAATCGCCTTTACAGCTCGCTTACCTCTGGTTCACATACATGTCACTGGAATCTAGATTCTAGACTTTGTTTGTATAGACTTAAAGTCCACAATTAAATGAAGAAGAGTTCATTATATATCTCCTTTTATATATCCTCCTTTTGCATTATTGCGGTAACGGAAAGCTGTGAGCGCGTGTGCATTTGTTTATTATTTGATTTGTTGTTGAGTTGACAGCCACCGTGGCGTAGTGGTAGTGAACGCGGCCGCTACGCAGGAGGCGTGGGTTCGATCCCCGCTCAGTGCAAATATTTGTATGCATGAATATGTATATTTGCATTGGTCTGGGTGTTTCTATGTATAATATGTATGTGTTTAAAAAAAAATTACGTATCTTAGTATGTTTATCCGCATTCTAGATTCCATAACACAAGCTAGTTAAGCTATGCTTATCATGGGTCTAGATAGCGTTGTGTGAAATGTTGTGGAATATTTATTATTATTATTATATTTATTTACTTTAGGCGATACGGTTACAATCTGGTTTCGAGTCAATACAGATCATCACCGGAGACGGTAGCTTCGGGCGGTATCTGCATCTGATGGGCATAGAGCCAACGCCCGAGTGCCATCACTGCGACGCGAGCGTGGACTCAGGGCTGCACACGCTCACCGAGTGCCCGGGGTTTGAGACGCCGAGGCGGGAGCTTGTGGCGGCCCTGGGGGTGAGAGTGCTCACGCTCTCCACCCTGCTCACAGCGATGGTCCGCTGCGCGGATGCGTGGGCGGCCAGCGCCTCCTTCTGCGAGCAGGTCATGCTGCCGAAGGAGACAGCAGAGTGGGCGCAGCGTGGATGAATCGCTGACATCGCTGTACGCGCTCAAAGGCGGCTAGGGCGTCGGAGGGCGCAGACTGACTTCCGCCTCCCATGAACGCGGGCCTGAGGGTGACGGGTGGAGCCGCCCGTCACCCTAGCAGATGCAGGCCACGGCGGCGGCGCGCATCGTAGGACGATGCGCGCCTCCCCACACCGGGGTTGAGTCGGGGACTGCGTGGTCCCCCCCTCCCGAAGAGGGCCAGTCAGAGAGGAATGGCCCTGGGTCAGCCGGGGTGCGAGGGATATGTCGCATGACAACCTCACCTTCGGCCTAGCACTACGACCCAGAGACGGCGTGTGGTTTAGTCGGTTCGAGTCCCAGATAACCTCCCCCTCCGGCTCCGCAGGGGTAGGTATCCATGGGGATTTCCCGCACGTAAAAAATAAAAAAAGGGTTTCGAGTCAATACGTCTGCTATGACCTTTACTCGCTGCCTAGTAAAGTTAATACTCTGAAATGGGTTACTTGAAGATTTGGCATTACCATTTGATTTTTACGAGCTCCTAGCCTTTATATTAAAGGAAAGGGCTGAAATTTTACTTAGATATTTTACTGTAATATTATGGTGTGTATGCTACAGATTACTTGCCATTGATTTAAAGGTAGTTATTATTTTTACTTGATTCATTCGTGGCATTAGATTCATGTGCTGGTGGTCGATATTATTTATAACTTAATTTTCAAAAAATACCCGTATACGGCTATAATGTCATCCCCTATTATGTGTGGAATGAAAATGCCTGGCGAGTTTGCGGATGTAGATACAGATCGGCCTGAGCCATGTAGAATATACAAGAATGCAGATATGACTATGACTTCAATGAGATTTTAATAGTAGTTTATGATACTGTTGCATAATAAGGGTTCTTATAACACGAGTGTTATAAGACCAAGTTATGTACAGTGTCATACACTACTTTATCTACTCTCATACTATAATACATAAACTAATTTATTTTACAAACATAACTCAACTTTGTTTAATAGGCTACTTGACTCATACTTAATTTCATACATCGAATGAGTTTTTCCTTTAGTACTTGGCTTAGGAAAACGTAAAAAAGCGATATCGTGAAATAAAAGTACATGATCAATAAATAAAATTAATTTGAAAAACACATTTTTATTAATTTTATTCAACGGGTGAGAACACTGTCGTCCATGTTATGACGTCTATAGTATACGAAAACAACGAAACGTCAATTGTCATAATTATCATGGACATATGTGATCATTTATACGAGTAAAACGGATTGTGATTTTGTGAAAACATCTTCCGTAAGTGAAAAAAGGTGATTGTTTTTTCGAGTTACTGAAGAAAACAATGATGGACATCGGATTTGTAAAAGCAGAAAGCACAAATTTGCCGAGAATTAACTCGGTTATGATGGATAATTTTTTTGCCACGAATCCTGATTTCTGCTCAACCCAGCCAAGAAACGTCAAGACTGCTTTGTAAGTACATTGCATTTTATTAATATACTCATGGAAATAAAACAAAAGTTCCCATATTAATTTTTCAATTAATAAGTAATACTGAAGTAAAGGCTCATATCATGATAACATAACCTTCAAATAATGATAACTACTTACATATTTCTCATTATACTTTTTCAGATCTGCAAGAGAATCATACGGCGATGATGCTATAGGGTACGTGTAACTTAAACGGGGGGGAACAAACTACACAAGAAAATGTAAAATATGTCCTGAACATAAAGTGCACGCAAAACAATACACGCTGTCAGTACCTACTAGTGGACTGAGCTGCCAATGCCATATTGTTGTTTACATGTATTTCTGACGTCACAGCACAGATGATTTACCGAACAACATGGCGGACAGCGTTTTCCCCGGTTTTTGAAAATCATATCTTTTAAATAAAGTTTTCAATATTTATAGGCTTAAAAATAAAATCTCATAATTTTTTTTTTGTATAATGGAATAATAATTAATCGTTTAGGACAGAAAAAAAATGAGTCAAGTAGCCTATTTAAATATAAAATGTTGAACGCCAAGGCGCAAACATCGATTGCGCATGCGTGTTTCTTTTTTTTTTCTTGCAAATCGGCGGACAAGACCAGTATCGTAATAAAACTTTTTTTTGGCCTGTGCGTAATGTTTGTCGTGTGATAAAGAGTTTTGATTTAAATTTTATAATCTTTGTATTATAGTATCAGAGCAGATAAAAGAATTATCCCTACTGTTTAATTATTTGAAGATAAAAATATCGTGAATTTATTTGTGTACATTTATGCGAAGTGTATGTAATACAAACTTGGAGTAGCTGTCGTCTTCAAGTTGACTTTGCTGACTTAATTATCCCTCTTAAGAACAGACATCGATGTAAGAGCGTTTTCACATTCATCCGATATCCGATAGCCGACACCTTGTGCTGTTTTTACATTTATCCGATAAAATCGGCCCGAGTTTAGTCTCTTTGTGATCCGATATCGGGCTAAAACAGTTGTGTTGGCTCCGATAACCGATATCGGGCCGGACAATGTGAAAGAGAGATACATATGTCATACATTTGACTTCCTCCGATATTGGATGTTGGATATCTTTTTGACAGCCTCCGTGGCGTGGCGGTAGTGAACGCGGCCGCCACGCAGGAGGCGCGGGTTCGATCCCCGCTCAGTGCAAATATTTGTATGCATGAATATGTATATTTGCGTTGGTCTGGGTGTTTCTATGTATAATATGTATGTATTTACAAAAGAAAAAAAAAGTATCTAAGTATGTTTATCCGCATTCTAGATTCCATAACACAAGCTAGTTAAGCTATGCTTATCATGGGTCTAGATAGCGTTGTGTTAAATGTTGTGGAATATTTATTTACTTATTTACTTATATCGGATATCGGACAATGTGAAAACGCTCTGAGGGTGAAAGAGAAACAACAAATGTGTTGTCAATATTGAATACACACGTGTACTTTTCCACAATAGGTATATTATTAGTGAACCTGCCATCGATCAGCAGTACAAATAATGGGTCGTAAAGCTTTTATAGTGAATATGTCGAATTTTAATCCATGATTCATCAGGGTTCAACTCTAAGTTCACTTTTGTTGGAAATAGGATCCAAGCTGAATGGCAAAAGTGAAGAGCAGTGACTGGGGTACTTTGTCACTCGCAAATGCCTGTCCGAGTAAAGGGAAATATCTATAAGAGAGCAGTTCGGCCTGCCCTTCTGTATGCGCAAGCAAGAAGAGCATAAGAAGCATTGCACGGAAATGCAAATGCTCCGGTGGGCTCGGAGTACACCGCTAATGGATAAGATTCGGAATTAATACATATATGGAATATTCAAGGTTGTGCCAATACAAGAGAAGATGTGCGAGAGCCGACAGCGATGTATCGGTTAGAAATATATACACTCGAGAGCAATGAATCCGGGTCACTCAAAATATCCAAAAAATCTCGGAAAGTAAGAATGCTAGGTTAATTCAATAAATTGTATTTAATAGACAATTTAATACTCCTTAAATGAAAGTTAAAAAAATATGAGTCACCATACATTTTATTTACACAAAATTACATAAAGAAAAAAAACTGCTGATCTCTCCTTAAAACAAAAATAGGAAACATGAAATTTTTGAACTTTATGACGATTTTCTTGAATTTCAATACTTCGTATTACCTCCTCGTGCTTCCATTACTGCGTTTACGCGGTTTGGCATGCTGTACACCAAGTTCCTTATACGATTTTGGGGAATATTCTCCCATTCCTCTGTGAGAGCAATTTTGAGCTCAGGAAGCGTGATTGGGGGAGGGTTTCGTTGTTTTACGCATCTCCCTAGCTCGTCCCAAGCATGCTCGATCGGGTTGATATCCGGGCTGCGCGCTGGCCACTCCATACAAGTAATGTTCATCTCTTGAAGGTAGTCATTCACAATCCTACCTGTATGAGGTCGGGCATTGTCATGCATAAATATAGCATCCTCACCCAAATTGACCATAAATGGACCAACGTGTTCGTTGAGGATTTCTTCCACATATCTTACGCTAGTTAAAGAGCCGTTTTCTATGATCACCAGCTCTGTGCGACTTTCAGAGGAAATTCCGGCCCACACAAGTACAGACCCACCACCGTAGGCTACTTTTTCTTCGATGCATGCTTGCTTGAATCTTTCCCCTGGTCTTCTATACACTCTGTGTCTTCCATCGTGCTTGTAGAGCATAAATTTTGATTCGTCGGAGAACATAACTTTCGACCAATCTTCAATACTCCAATTTACGTGGTTCTGGGCATATCTTAGTCTTGAAATACGATGGCCACGCTCCAGTTTAGGGCCGTTTGCAGGTCTAAGGGGTTTTAAGTTAGATTCAGCAAGCCGACGTCTTACTGTCCATGCACTTGGGTTACTTCCTCCGAGGCGTCGAAACTGATTTGTGAGTTCAGTTCCTGTGAGAAAGCGATTTCGAAGCATGGTGTTCACCAAGTATCGGTCTTCTCGTGCTGTGGTACACCTAGTTCTGCCCGTTCCTGGTCTGCGTAGGTTAGAACCAGTTTCTTCGTAACGTCGGAGAACTCTTTGTACTGTTGACAGCGACACACCGACAGTCCTGGCTGTATCGCGCTGACTCCGGCCGGTTTCCACCAATATAAGTATTCTGGTGCATTCTTCAAGTGTAAGCGACATGATTTCAGCTTGAATAATGAATATTGAGCACTATCAACCTGGTTTATGTACCAACATAAATGACAGATTACAAACAAAAGCAAAAACAAATCCTGTAATTTCGTAGTTCCATCTTCGACAGTGTTCCCTTTTCAAATTTGATTTTTTAATGATATAACTTTACAATAACTAAGAAGTTTTAATACTTTCATTTAAGGAGTATTAAATTGTCTATTAAATACAATTTATTGCATTAACCTAGCATTCTTACTTTCCGAGATTTTTTGGATTCTTTGAGTGACCCGAATTCATTGCTCTCGAGTGTATATATAGTCAAAACTAAAATGAAAATTCCTTTTTATTAAAAATAAAAAAGTTCGACTTATTCTGAAAAGCTCGAAACAAGCCTTATAGCAGGCGGTACTCATTTGCAAATCTCAAACCAGATGCAAATTAATGGGTAATTAACCGCCTACTATGAAGCTTGTTTCGATATTTTCAGAATCAGTCGGATTTTTTATTTTTCGTAATTATTTTAATAGAAAAGTTACTTACGTTTGGAATTCATAATTTTATTTGAACCTAGAAATTCACAAACTTACGCAAATAAAAGCTGAAGTTTATACTTAAGTTTATCCTGGAACTTACTACACACACGCACCTATACTTTTCTACAGGTTTTATTTATAAACTTGACCAGTTTCACCTCACGGCGTTTCCAAAGATTAGGTCAGATACAAAGGTCAGGTTCAAAAATAAAAATGAAATCTGTGGAAAAGTACAAGCGCATTATTCAATATCAAGAGTATGTCAATAACTGTTGCAATCGTATCCTAAATAATATTTCATTTAATTAAAACAAAATGTGTTAATGACAGAATCAATTTTGCACCTAAGGCGACCTTTAAAAACCGTTCCAAAATTGAATTTACACCTATAAAACATTTCAGGGTAATTAAAAATGTTTATCGCAAAAACTTTTTGGAAAAGACATTTGTTCCCCAAAAATAAAGCCGTTTCATGGGCTTAGCACGTTAAAATTTAAAGGTTTTTAATTATTTTCACCATTATACCCTTTCAGATGGGCTATTCTGAATCTGAAGGGCACCCATTTACATGTAAATATGTGATTAAGGTTTCGTAAAAAGTATCATGTGCGCCGCGGGTATTAGAAAAGGAAATATTGCACAATCGGTTACAATGGACAATTATATCCCGCCGAGGTATTAAATTAACATACATAAAAATGTCAAGTTATTGTGAATAAACTTAACAGTTTAGACTTCGGTAAGGTGAAGGTTGAGGGTAACTAACTAAGAAAAAAAGTTCATGGAAAGTCTCGCACGATGTACGAAATTGTCGAAATAAAGTTATACCTATCGAAATGGATAAAATTAACTGAGGAGGCATTAGGCAAATAACTTAGAGTGCATCCACATTGGGCGAATGCGTCGTGGATGCACTGCACGCGTGCCACATGAGCTGTTTGCGTACTACACGCGTGCAGTATACTTGCTACATCTGCTACTGTTTGGTGCGTCTTTTAAGTGGCTGATCGCACGGTGCACGCGAGCTGCGTGTGTACCGAGTATTTGCAGTTTTTGAGTATTATATGAATGCAGGCGTGCGCGGCCCGTGGTCAGCGCGTGTGCACTGTGCAGATTTCAATATAAAATGCATACGCTTAGCTCACGAGCCTTTCGTAAACAGGTATATTCGAGACACAGCGCAGAGATGGACACACTCTTACAATAGGTCACGTGTGTATTTTACAAAATCGCGAATAGTTGTTTAATTTTTACTGAGCAAGATTTAGTAGCTAGCCGTTTTGACTCCACGTTAGTAATGAATGACCCTTGGGGATCTTAAAACCATATGGTTTAAGGAATGAAATGAAAAAACTAATTAGGTATAAATTTTGATTGCTTATAATTCTTTTATATTTTATGGTAAGAAGTCAATAAAATGTAATTTGCGTTTGTGTATATGTTTTATCTTCATTTTCAGTTTTTAAACGAGAAATCCTAATAAAAAAATCAGGCCTGTGGTAATTTAAAATTTATATTAAAAAAATTTTGCTCAACAATTTAAAAAATGAAATAAAAGTAAGTTTTCAAATCGATTAAAATAGGAAAAAGTAAAAATATAGTTTAAAAGTAGGTTTTACGAGATGATTTTGGTAGTCGTATATGTCAATCTCTGATAAAATGAAATGAAATTCTATGTGTTCCTCTAGAGAGCAATAACGTTGTTTATGAGTTTCTCACCAATGTAAATACCGGCGAGGAACAAATCTAATCATTGTAAATTATATACACAACGGCAATTCACTAGAACATTAGTAAACATGAAACACCAACCTCAGCTGTTATAGATGTGGGAAATTCAGAAACAGAAGGTCATATTTCATGAGATTATGGTATGGGTGATATTGAATAGGTACCACATCTCTAGTTGTGTAGAAGGTGCTATTTGTCAAAAGTGATTTAGATTAGATCAATAATATATCCATAACTGGATAGTGATAGATGAAGTTTGGGAGGCATGAGATATTTTTAATTACACCTAAATGTTCTCCAAAGATATGTACTGACTTTGCATCTAAAACCTCTTTCTTAAGTCAGTAATAATTAACTTTTTGGTACAATACTATACACAGTAATAATACAGATGAAATGATACATGACAGCTATGAAGGGATATATTTCAATTTAATGCCAATTATAATTAATTGTTTTTCTATACGCTATGATTGTTATTCTGTACAACTCGTATAGGAACACTTAATTTATAATATTCCATCCAGAATGATAGAGGAAACCAGCATAAAGCGAATATGTCAGAAACTGGAGCAATTTATATGTAAATAAAACCGTCGAGTAAAAAAATTCATGAGTCTCCGGGGACGTGTTTAAATTTGTACCAGGTGCGCTTAAAGTGGTTGAAAATTACGTCATATACCTGCTCCATATTAATGAGATACGTACATCGCTTTAGGAATATTAGTGACAACATTGGGTTTACGTTATAAGAAACTGGCGAATAGGCGGCAAATAATATAGGCACGTCGGTCATGAAGTGTTCACTGGTGAAATATAATATAGGTACGATGGACATTGAATTTTTCCTGATGGTGAATGGTTTGAATAGATTGTTCCATTAAATAGTGTTATGGGTGACTTAAACATGAGTTGGAATAAAAGTGTAGGTTTAGGCGTTATTCCCCGGGCCCCTCCGTTGACCTAGGTACTCGAGCCAGCTCTGCTCGGAGGAGTGGTCGAATCCCTGTTCCCGGCGCGAGCGGAACATGTTCCGCCGTACCAGTACCGTCCGGGTACCAGCCTATAGTGTTGCTCGACGAGGTGGGCAAGCTCTTTGAAAGAGTCTTTGCCAAGCGCCTCGTCGAGCAACTCTCTAGAGTGGGGCCGGACCTTGCGAATACTCAGTTCGGGTTTCGCCGGTGGCCCGGGAGCCAGCCTTTCAGTGGGAGGCACTCCCATCGGCTTTAAGCCCCGGTTGAAATATTTGGGGCTCGTGCTCGATGGTCGATGGGACTTCGGAGAGCAATTCCGAAGTATGCGCCCCAAGTTGGTGATCAGGGTGAATGCCTTGGGTCGGCTGTTGCTTAACTTAGCGGACACCCTGGAGGCCAGGTTCTTGCCTCTGCTGCGTGCGGCGCAGAGGACGATGACGGCAGGGCCGTCAGGGGGTACCGCACGATATCCTTCGAAGCTACTATGGGCATGGTCGTAAAAAAAAGAGGATTACGCGTTATTATCAGTATGTAACACTTTGACATTGGACGTTTTCGATGATAATCCTTTCCAAACGCTAAGTTATATGGAATAATATACGAAATAAGATAAGTGACGTCAAATGACGTTTTTGTAAGCCAAATACTGCGCATGGGTGGATAATAAGAAGTGATAAAATGAAAAGGAAGTAATCTTTATCGCTTTTTTACCATTATTCATTTAATAAACTCAGTCAAACCTTTTATTTAACAATAGATACTCTATCATTGGGCATTTAGGGACGAGATGCAAAACAATGAAGGTACTGTTTAAAGAAGTGAATTAATTTGTAAGTACTCGTAAAGCTGATGGGCTATACGAAAGATGAAATAGCCAGAATGGCAATTAATGTTGTGATGATTTCAAGCCGACATGAATGGAAAAAGCAAACAGGTTGATCCGACCCAAAATATAGGATGAGGGCAGAAAGGTAATGATGAACATGACAATGCGTGATTTGCAAAATACGCAATATACCGTAGTTCAACAAACTCGAAATGACAAATTAATTTGTCAGTAAATTGCAATATTACCCATCCAGCACATCACTTTTTATTGAAACGGCAGACATGAATGGAAAAACAAATAGGTTAGGTCGAACCATATAAATATAAGATAAAGTCAAGAAGTTAATAATGAACAAGACAATACATGATCCAAGTCATATTATGGTAATCATAAAACTTCAAAATGAATAATATACTTGTCGGTAGATTCAACAATAGCCCACTAGCACAGGACTTTTTTAGAGGTAACGTAAAAGTACTAAAATGAAATCTCAAGAGCGTCGTGTGTCTCCAAAATGAAACTGAACTAGACAGTAAATATAAAAGTGCTTGCAATAAACTAGAATCAGAATAGTACTTAAGAAAACCGAAAAAACGACTTACTAAATCAAGGAATTTCAAGGAAACTGCCTCGAAATGCGAAACGCAATTAATCAAAAGTGAATTAGAGCAGTAGGAAAATAGCAAATCCACTTAGTCTGGCAAAATTACGACAAAATTTGTGCGATGTGGAAAAATATCAGCTAGGAAACTTAAAACTTATATAATGGAAAATGCACACTTGTACATGATGGTTTTTGTCTATTAAGGTTTGTAATATTAAAGAAACGTTCATTTAATGTACTTATAGCTAACAAAAGTAGGGTAATATGTATGGAGCTTCATCATCATTGTGTATAATTTCTGGGTTAGTCATCGTTAGCATTCAAGTGCCAATTTCGGTTGCTCCAGTATTTACACGTTGGTGCCATGAATCCCCTTTTCTATTCTCTCTTCTCTTATGACTTAGATTTACAACTACTATCTGACTGCCCAGGGAGAGGAAGCAAAGCCTCGTCTGTCAATTAGCATGTGCATGGGCATGGCCTTTTTGGGTTAGCTTAGGCCCAGATACAGAATAAATAATAGTGTTCCTAAAAATTTTGGTGATGGCTGCTCAAGCCTAATGTATATATGTATGAAAGGTTCTATAGGGGTGGCACATAGTTATATATTTTGCAAAAATATAGACTATTGCAGTCCACTGCGCCATGGCATTCGATCCAATCCATCCCAAGCCTTTCCAATCATCCGCCCATCTTACTGGGAGCTACCAACCTTTATCATAAACATTCAGAAATTCTAAAACTTATAAAAATTATTCGATTGCAAGTAACATTAACTTTCCAGTTCTAAATAAAGATTAATAAATATTTGAAAGTCAGTAATCTAGAAAGACATTTTATTAATTTTATTCAGTCTATTCCATTGTAACAAATAGAACCTTTTCACTTCAAAGTCAAACTTTAATTTAAATTCCGTTCGATTGAGTTCTGATAAAAGAGTTTTGTTGGCGATAGAACCATATTTTTTATAAAATGGTATCGGTAGGAAAGTACCACTATTCCGTTGGATTATAAGGAAATGTTTCTTTCATAATATTAATACTCTGCATAGTCTGCATCTGGCAATATACGATGTTTAAGAATGATAACCATCCAGTGATGAGAATCATTAATTCTAAGTGGTCAGTACCATTACTTATATATGATAGCGCTATGCAGTGAACCGTGGAATATTATATTATTTACCCAATGAAAAACGAACACTGAATATCTTTATTATTAAAATATTATTATTAAAATAAAACGGTGAATTGAGAAAGTCCTCTAATATTTTAAATAGATTTAACTACACACAACAAAACCTCGTTATTACTCAAGTCTTCAAACAAATGCGTGTGCCGTTATTATCGTAGTGAGACGGGACAGTCTATATTGGGATATACGCCTGTCCTAAGTATTTAGAATATGTCTATTAATATTACTATTTCATTCATATACAATGTAATAACCAGATAAGTTTAAATTCACACATTTAGGAGCACAAAGACACGAAAAGGTCGGACTGCGTTGCAACCATCTGGCGGTTCATAGTGCAAAAAAATAGCCAACGACTTTAAAAACTATTCAAAGAAATAAAGGAATTCAAGAAAAAAAAAGGGATCTTTAGATCAAAGCGATATACAATTGGTTTAAGCGTTTTGGGTACAAACAGGACACTATGATCTTATGCACATGGTATGTTTAAAATATTCAGATGTTATAATAATTTTAACATTATCTTGCTTGAACGAATGCAAATATGAAACGATGATATTCATAGTGTTGGAATATATTATTTATGATGACTAAGTAGGTGGAATTAAGGCACCATATAATTGTAGATTTATGCGAGTTTGATCCAAATGGCCAAAAATGCAAATAAAAAAATACATAAAATAGAATTCTATCAAAAAAAATAATAATCAGAGCTCCACCGAGATAAGCGCATAGTACTATAATACTTATGTAATTATATCATTAAAATGCATGACCAGCTGGTTAAATTGGTTAAATTGGTTGAATTGAGTATATACTGTTTGTATATTATTTATATTATTATATGGTATCAATTTGCATGGTTTGATATTCTGTAGAATGAAATTAATTACATTGCACGAAGGCATGTTATCATTTGAATGTAACTATAAGTTTGCAAGTTTATCAAAGAGATCGTTTTTTTTATTATCATGCTTTGTATACGGTACGGTCGAACCCGTCGCACGCTACCTGAGGGTGTGCGGGCGGACACGCGGCGAGGGACGCTCAAACCCTGCGTCTTTGATAAAAAGTGATTGCTAACGTTTCGTGAGGCAGTTGGGATCTGACATTGTTTCGATACGCTGGTTAATGGCATTCACACGTTTTGGACGCTGCCGTTTTTAAGCAAGTGCAAATATTGTGGATGTGATAAGACAGTGTCTTGAGTCGTGTTTTGAAAACAACGCGCTTCTGAATTGATATTTAGAAGTTCCTAATTACTTTATCATACCTTCCATCAACACCTATATTCCATTGATTTGCCGTCGATTGAAAAGTTCTTATAGGTAGATTTTTGACTGTAAGTCTGGGAATTGAGACTGGCTTCCGGAGGCAAATCGAATACCTTTATCCCGATCATCTAGGATTCCGTGATCTAGTTGTAGGAAAGTCTAAAAACTAGAGCACTCCCTATTCCACGTAGCTAGGTTCAAGTTTGTTTTCCTTTACACAATTCGCAATACACACACATTTAAAATCACACACATCCATGTTCTTCTTGGTACGAGCTCATGGTCTACAGGTTACACTAGGTTTCTAGCTAGAATGCAGGTATAGACGTTCTATTGCGATAGAACCTAGGAATTCTTACGAGAATTATAGTGGTAATTGATACATTACGTTTGGTGAAAAGTTAATTTGTGCGTTTATTTTGTGTTAATATAATAATTGAAATTGGGGTAATTATACGTTATAATAACGTATTATATTTTGTTATAAATAAATAAGCAGATTATTGTGCTTTTACAGTCGGGTTTTATTCAAAATAATAGTGACAAGTGTAAACTATAATTATAATTTGATTGAAGTTAGTATATCAACCATATACCTAAATCATATACATTGATTAACTCTACTTTACTTCACAAAGTCAGTACATTGAATAAACAAAAGGCTTTATTTATTGAGATCATTAAATTCAGCACACAGTTGCTAATGAGAGACTAATTGACATCTCCGACATATACAAGATCTCACTCATTATATCATATCAGCCAAAGCTATACTCATTGAAACATCTGTAGGTAAATTCACTTAGCTCCTGGGTCATTTGGACCAATATTTGAGCCCAAGTTTGTAATGTGTAGTGACACTAGTTTTCCTGCTGAAGCCTATTTGAGAAATTAAATATCCCATTAATAACTGACAGCCAACCATTGCTGTGAAAGTTTACGATACTGTTGTTGGAATAATAAGACTCATAATCATTATCATGTTACTTTCATAATTGCTTCAGTTGAATCATTAATGTCACGAGATCTAAGGGTCTATCATTTTGTACTGGAGCTGAACGCTAACACGGAAACCTACAGTACACAATGAAGTCAGCGGAGGTATTACAAGCTAAATTAAATTCATTGTGACGAGTTGAAGGAGAGCTTGATCTGTTGATCAGAGCTATCGATTCTTCGGAATTGATCTAAATCTCGCTTTTCGGAGCTTGAGATAATATTGTATTGCAATACACAACAAAAAAATATATAATTGATCCGGATCACATATTATAAATCATATATGATATCTACGACAATTAAAGGCCTATAAAAATATAAATACAGCTGAAAAAGACTGCCAAAGAGGCCACACATAAATCAAACTATCACAGACCTATATTTTGAATTTAATATTAATTCATTTGATTCCAAATAAATCCACAGTCTTGTCATCATAATATATATTCCGTACATACAGTAAAGTTAAATATACCACTGAGGTGGCAAACAAGCACACAGCTCACCTGAACTGTGAAATCATAAAATATATTCCATATATACATTTAAAGTTAAAAGTTGGGGTAGAGCATCATACTTTATATATCACTGAGGTGGCAAATTATCGATTTAAATAGACGCTCTTAGCATTTGTTATACGAATATATACATACGGTCAGGAGTCAATATTGAATGTAAGTAGATTAGTGTAGTAGGTTTCGACGATAGCAATCTAGACGATCACAGCCAATGTAGCGTAGGGCCGTAGGCCCTAAGTTCCGTTACAGTAGTAGTATTTCATCGTATCCGCGTCCTAATACAAAATGTACTCAGATATCGCAATTACCGATAATACCGAACTTTATTGTTTCTATTTAAAAATAGCTAAGCTAATAACTTTGCTTGAGAAGGTGTCATCCGATTTTAGCTGCAGTATATTAATATCCAATAAGGCCCTAAAACTTTAGTACAAAACAAATAGAATATAATACATTTTCAACTTTCAATTTCATACTCATTTATGTTTCTGCGAGCTGTGCCCCGTGGCGTGGTATCGCCCAATTCTGACTTTATTGCTCGACTTTCAAGATTCATTCAAAGTGTTTAATGTTTACCACTCTCCACTATAGAACTCGTTCGCTCCAATGGCGATGGCCACTCTACGTTCATATTGCCACATTATAGTTTGTGAAACTAACTAACTTAAAAGCCAACTCAAAGAGATTTAACACTTTAATTTACCTTCATCATTTTCTACCTCAAAATAAAATGAAATCTTCAAGTACACTTACCAACGACGTCGAGCCTTAGAAAGATGCTAGTGGGAGGGTGTGATGACACTTGACACTCATAGATCCCAGCGTCACGTTTCTGAACGAATTTCACTTTTAATGTCCAGTCCTGGAAAAAAACTTATTCTTTAATCTGTTGCTGTATTATTTCTGAAATAGGTTTTTTTTTATTGTTCTCAAGGTAGAACTTAAGAATTCATTGTAAGTATGTAATTAGGTATATATGAATTACTACTGGAGTATATGTTAATGTATGTATGTGTGTGTATATGTATGTATGTATGTATGTATATTTATATAAATTTGTGACTACACTAATAACTACCCATAAGTTATTTTTTTAAGACAAAACATGTCCATCCAAAGGTTGCCTGAAAGACTTATCTTATCTTATTTTATCTTAACTTTACGATGTGCCTGGCAAAATACCGCATGTATGTAGTGAGACCTAGTATGATTTGTTAGTGTTGATCAACCGAAGAAGGTTAATGAGGAAACTGATCTGAGAACTATAATGAGAAAAATACAGGGATAAGACTTCATTAGGGAAAATTGCGTATTAATTAATGTAACATTGTTATCTAAATTCGCAAATGCGAAAGTGACGCAATGTGATCGATTAAGTTAGATATCGCAAATTGCAAAAATGATGCGGGATGGAAATAAAAACCATTTTAATAAACGATTATTGTAAGCAATTTAACAATTACATAATTTTAATTTTGGACTTATACTGGTATTATAAATAGAGCTTGCGTTATCTGAAACTCCCAACGAACGTGGATCATGAAACTCATAAAACACACACGCTGTTTTAAAACGTTTATAATGATTTAATGAGAAGTTCATAACATTGGCTGACAGAGCCATGAGTTATTCAAATGTGGACAGAGATGGATCCTCTTTTAAGCAAATATTTAGTGTCACAAAATGAGGTCCGGCCCAAAATATTTTTGTTGACCAAAATATGTATGTTTACAAAGAATACATTTCATAATGTCGCCAGAGATTTATGGGGAGCCTTAGATGAACATTTATATGGCTTTCCCTGTTGTTTGAGTTGAAAGTGGAATGTATTTTCACAAAAAAATGCTTATGTAATAAAACGGTGCAAAATAAAGTCTTCATTAAAAGTTATGGTTGAAATTTTTCATAATTATACTTAATTTTATAAGTTTTATAGGTGTTTACCATCCCATGAATGTTGTGCATGGCTCTACCTAATTTCAGGGACTGAGTATCTTACGTATCTAATTGTATTCTTGGAATAACAATTAGAGGAAGACCAAACAATGTAGTAATAATAAAGTAAATGTGCTAGGACCATGTAACAATGGAAAAAGTATAAATTGTTACGTTGTCTTATTCCCGAGGGCTTTCGAAATGGAATAAATCGCAGTGTGTGGCTTATTTCCTTGAGTAAGATGCTCCCAAGCGGCTGTGCAACATTATTTTGGTAACATCGGAAGCACTCTCACTGTTTCTGTAACCTTATGTAATGGAGGAAATTATATATTGTTGTCAATATATGCGTAACATCGAATCCCAAAAATAAAAATACAAAAATAAATTTTTGATTCAACATTGACAGTTTGTAGCTTCCGTACCAAATAATACCATGTCTGGTAACTAGTTAAACGATTTGAGAAAGGGGATCACTCATCGCTCTCGGCCCATTGCCGGCAGCTCAGTTCAGTTACAGTTATCATTTACCTGGGCACCAAATTGACCCACCCTATAGTATATCTATACTATTATATAATTGTAAAGTAGTCGTCTCTGTACATTGGAGATATTTAAAAAAAAATACTTAGAGTATGTTATATTAATGATACTGAACTCGAAAATATTTTTTTTTGGAATTCTTGTCTGTTTGTCTGATTGTCTGTTTGTTCGCGATGGACGCAAAAACTACTGAACGGATTTTGATGCGGTTTTTTTTGTTAGAAAGGGCTTGCTCAGACTTAAAATCTTACGTTTGTTTGATCGCAATTGGTTGAGTAGAACCGGAGATGGAAGCAATAATGTCGCTTTTTTGCTTGAGATTATTTTTATGGTAGATTTTTTACAGCTTATCATATCTAAGCAACTATGTGAATAAATAGACTTTATTTTTACATACACAATTGTGTATTTAAATTCGTATTTAATCAATTAATTAAAATTTGTAATTCTATAATTTAGTTACAAAAATACAACTAGATGGCGCAGTTTTAAACAAGATATTGTTTCGTTCACAACGGAATATAATAAGAAGTACATTTTAGTAAATTTCTTATTATTATATCTCCTGTAATTTATTTATGATTGCATTAAATTTAATATCCTGGGTCTTCTTTTTCAGCCGCGTGGTCCCCGGCAGAGTAGAATTTGGGCCACCACATCCGGTGTCGTACAAGGCGACTAAGAGATATAGGGCTGATTCACATCGAACAGATATGTACAGCCCAAATTCAGCCTCCAATTCATGGCTCGAGTCAACAATAGTGCCCGGAATACGATAATAGGCTCACACCAGGAACCAGGTCCGCTTTTACCAGTCTAACTGCGGATACCCAAAGGCGATATCGAACCATTGCAACTAAACCAGTTGTTGGACTTTTGAGGGCTTCAACTACCCGTAACGACTGCCGTAGCTGTTCGTATGGCAACTGAGGCGACGGCGACGCCGACGGCTTAACGTGCATTCCGAGGCACGACCAGACCAATGCAAATACCCATATTCATGCATATAAATGTTTGCACTGAGCGGGAATCGAACACGCGCCTCCTGCGTAACAGCCGTGTTCAGTACCGCTACGCCACAGATCCTTAACATCCTGGGTAATTCATACTATGCATTTGCTCTGGCGCATGGCCTGACCCAATTGGTACACGAGGTCACTAGGATACCAAAAAGGTCGGACCATGAGCCCTCTCTGCTAGACCTTCTGCTGACGAGTCGCCCGGACCAGTACAGTGTTTCGGTGAGCGCCGCTTTAGGTGAATCGGACCATTGTCTGGTCCGTTCCGAGGTGCCCATTTTAGCGCCGCCACGTCCCGTGCAGGGGAAGCGGCGTCTCTGGCACTACTCGTCAGCGGACTGGGATGGACTGCGTGATTATTTTGCGTCCATCCCGTGGGTTGAACGCTGCTTTGGAGGTAAGAACCCATCTGAGGCCGCAACTGCTGTCGCCGGTGAGATCAGTCTGGGCATGGAATATTATATCCCCTACACTGATGTCGCTGGTGCCCGCAGGGCGCGCCCCTGGTTCGGGCGCGAGTGCGCGGAGGCTGTTAATCATAAACAGTCTGCGTACCGCGCTTGGATCAGGGCGCGCGCTACGTGCGATCCCAACGTGGGCCACTTCAAGGCGGCGTACAACAGAGCCACAAAGGCCTGCAAGAGGGCTTATGTCAGAGCGGATGCCCAGCGCATAGCGCGGCTTGGTCAGGAGCTAGTAGAGCATCCCACGGGCAGCCGTGGCTACTGGCGACTGGCCAAAGCCGTGCAAGCCAACTTCTACCAGCCTTCGCTGCCCCCGCTGCGCAATCCCGATGGATCCCTGGCCCATGAGCCGCAAGAGAAAGCAAATTTGCTGGTTAATCTCTTTGCGGCCAACTCCCGAGTCGATGATTGTGGTATGGAGCCGCCGACACTGCCCGTCAGTGACCATGCAATGCCTGATATTCGTATCAGGCAACGCGATATCCGAGCAGTGTTGCAGTCACTCGATGTCCGGAAAGCCAGTGGTCCGGACGGTATTCCAGCGGTGGTTCTGCAAAAATGTGCAGCGGAGTTGCCGGCTGTCCTACAGCTCTGGTACAGTGCCTTCGGCTTGGAAAGAGGCGAATGTACAGCCGATCCCCAAGAAGGGGGATCGCTCAGACCCAAACAACTATCGACCCATAGCCGTCACCTCAGTGCTGTGCAAGGTGTTCGAGCACATTATTAACAAACAGCTCATGCGTCACCTTGAAGATCACTCCCTAATTAATGACCGGCAATATGGCTTCAGGCCGAAACGGTCAGCGGGTGATCTTCTGGCGTATGTTAACCATATTTGGGGTGAGGCTATGGACAAGCACGGCGAGTCATTGGCAATTAGCCTTGACATCGCCAAAGCTTTCGATAGAGTTTGGCACAAGTCGCTTCTTTCCAAGTTACCAGCCTTTGGTCTGCCTCCTAGACTGTGCGACTGGGTTGCCGGCTTCTTGCAGGAGCGCCGTATTCGCGTCCTTTGTGATGGACGAGCCTCGGAGTTCTTGCAGGTAAATGCCGGCGTACCGCAGGGATCTGTCCTATCGCCAACTCTCTTTCTTCTGCATATCAATGACATGCTGTCGACCGGCAGCATTCATTGCTATGCGGATGATAGCACCCTACACGGGAGTTATCATGGACGTCCTGCGGATAAGCAGACGCATATCGCGGAAAAAAGGCAGCTTCTTGTCACTGAGCTTGACCGGATCCTGAATCACATTTCCCAATGGGGCTCTGAGAACTTGGTCGAGTTCAATGCCAAGAAGACGCAGGCATGTGCGTTTACAGCAAAGGTATCTTCTTTCCTTCCCCTTCCCACTCTTCAGAGCACGCCACTGCCACTGCAGGACAACCTCAATATCCTCGGTATGGATGTTCGCTGCAAACTGAACAACAAAAACTACATCGAGAGTATCATCAAAGCAGCCTCGCGTAAACTCGGAGTCCTGAACAGAGTGAGACGGTTTTTCACGCCGGAGCAACGGTGTCTTCTTTATAAGACACAAATTCGTTCCTGCGTGGAGTACTGCTCGCATCTCTGGGATGGATCCGCAAAGTACTTATTAGATGCTCTCGACAGGTTGCAGCGACGTGCGATCCGCATTATCGGAAATCCTGAGGTCATTACATCGAGGTAAGAATCATCTTCCAGCGACATCCATTTCGAAAATTTTCGCTTTTTGCCACTGTTGTGGCTTTACTGGGGAACATTCTCCCTACCAGAGCCACTGAGAAAACGTACTTATGGCTGATAAAAATAACTGCGCTTATGTACACAACATTATATTGATCAACATGTACGTGCTGTAGAGTGTTATTATTAAGTTGTATTTTATAAGATTTTGACTATACTGTAATTTTAATAGAAAGCGCCTAGACATTCAATTTTTGAAAACGAAATGTCATGGTTACTACCTCAAACAAAATAGGCGCTTTTTCCTATTATTTTGAA
This sequence comes from Eilema caniola, assembly GCA_949126895.1. Lineage (NCBI taxonomy): Eukaryota > Metazoa > Arthropoda > Insecta > Lepidoptera > Erebidae > Eilema > Eilema caniola. Next base: position 2,641,244 of record OX421460.1, on the reverse strand, counting down.
GTCTTCTCTCAAATCATTTTTAGCAATATAAGCTTACAATTTGCACAAAAGTACTTTTTTGCAGTCAGTAACATAAATATACATTACATTAAATTAATTATTGAAATGATAAATTTCTTGAAATCATAAAATTATTAAAAATACGATGAAATACGTTACATTTTAGGCATACAAATACTATAAGTTACACAAATGTTTTGCCACAGTACAACTGTCAGACAAAAGAAACCTGGCTTATAATAGAATATATCCGCAACTGGATCCTTTTTCAAAAAGTCATTCAGGTATTGAACAGCTCTGTAAGTAGGGCTACTCCTTGCCAAAAAACGTGGACAAGTTAAGAGCTGATGCTGTCGCCGTCCAGCGCCCCGTATGTACGTGTACCACATTGAAGTGTATACATTCACGAATCATTTTCAAATGATTTATTTACTTAATTTAATATTATATTAGTAATTTCCTGACATTATTGTAAAATTTTGACGTTCATATGTGCTCTTTATGTGCCTAAACTGAATAAACGAAATTGATTCTTTGATTCTTTGATTCTTTGAACCGAAAGGTTGTCCACTTTAAAATTTAAAAGTAACTAATAATGCATGACGTGCGCTAACTCCCGCTGAGTCGTAATATATCAAGACCGATCAAGAATGATCTGATATGAGGATGGATGGGTAAAGAAATGGATAGGATCTCGGCATCAAATGCGGACTTCTTCGATATGGGATCCTTCTGTGTACCCTATCCAATACCATAAGAATTATGAAATTCCTTTCATCATTTCCGTTCGTTCTGATTTTAATACCGTGATAAACTAACAAAAAGCATACCGAACGAATTGTGAACTTTCTTTTGAATTAAAATTCATCAAAGAATAAATCCTGATGAAATAAGATAGACCGATTAGAGCTTGGGGAAAGACATAGTGGAGTAGAAAACAGAGACAACTGGGAAGGAACAACTTATGGGAGCAGAGAGTCGAATAGAGATGCAAGTTAGAAAGTCGAGTAGAGTGGCGAGCAGATAGGCAATTTTTTTTAAATATTTTTTTGATGATCTTAATACTAGACAAATGTAAATTCGTTCCCCTTAAGAAATCGTCTTAAGAAATCACTTTTAGTATAATGACATTTCAAAATGCTGTAATTGAGTTTGTTGCTGCACTACTACGTGGTAAACTTAGTTTTAAGTGAAAAAATTTGTGGTTAAAATTTACGACACTACGTGATACGAGACTTCTACGCGGGCGAAGCCGCGGCCAACAGCTAGTGCAAAATAAAAAGGAAAAAACACATATGTGTACAAATGGAGCTAATAAAATCTTAGCAAAAATATTCGTCTATACATCCTGCTACTGCTACTTACTGATATTTTAAGTAACTGGTACTTACTGATATTTTGAGTAATGTCATTATAATTTCCCCATCTCAAGTTGAGAGAATCATTGAGTTAACTTCAAAAAATATTTTTTATAAGGGTCAATTGGATGTCAAATTATTTTTAAGATTCGGACTTTATGAGGTTAGGACTCCGCTGTACATTCGTTCGTCAGTGAATCGTATCTCATTAACCGCAATAGTTTAGGTAGTTGAAATTTGATTATTATTATTATTTATGTGAAGCACACTAGCAGCTATATAGCTGAACCGTATGTGTCCTGTGATGTGGAGATTTCGCTATAATTTCCTTTAAATCTTATTCCTAACGTTCATGAGAAAATTATTAAGCATCAACTTTGTCCCTTTGCAATCTCTTTATTTCTCCTATTAATGAAATTGTTCTGGGACCCGTTAGTGTTTTGCCGCGTTAAATGGTACGGCATTATTTGTAGACGAATCCCTTTCATTCTTGATAGATTTTATCCTTCAATATATTTAGGGCCTCTCTTAAAGTGGTTAACTATTTGCCTACCTATTTATAGTAAAACATTGACAGTCAAAAGAGGAAACCCTCTTGTAGGGTGGTGTTTAACTTTTGTCTATTGACAGTGGCATTCGAGCGATGTTTCAAAGAATCAAGTTTTTATGAGAAAACTCTTGTTAGAAAGTCTTTCTATTGGCTAAATTTATACCTGTTGTTTAATAAAATTAAATATAACACTACGTTAAAAAATGTCCTATCGAATTTTCCAGTGAAGAAGAATGACTTAGGTAGTGTGCAAAAGCGTAGACGCTCCTTGCGGAACGTAGATGTAAGTACATTCGTTACACCTCCTAAACGACTGGCTGAGACAGACATGCAACTTAATAAGTAGCTCGATAAACAAAAACAATATGTCAATAGTAATAAAAAAATTATATACGCCAATAGACTACCCGCAACGTGCACTGCAAAGTACAAAAAAAAGAGTCTTCGCTTCGTCAAAGCATTACTGATACATCTTCTATGGGAGAAAGGAGACATAATCGAGAAAAATTGTATATCATAACGAACAGTAACACTTGTGGTACCCTGCGCGTCGGATTACGAAGCGTATGGTCGACGCTTCTCGTGACCAGAAGGCTCGCTTCTTTTTAGGCCAGAGAATAAGCAGTGCCATTCAACGTGCAATGCTGCCAGTCTTCTGTGAACGCTACCACAAGAGGCATGTGATGCGGAGTAATTCTACGATGACTTTTAATAATTATTTTTAGCTATAATGAGTATAATTTATAATATCCTTTTAGTTTTATTTTAATTATTCATTATCCTTTCCTTGAATATTACTAGTAGTCTTAATTATTTGTATTATACAATTGATTATATTGGCAGGAACATTAGTTAATACGCAAAGCTAATTGATTGAAAGTCAAAAGGATGCAATCGACATAAACGGTTCAAAGAGAAAAGGCCCCAAACAAAATGAAAATCCCTTTACTGTAAAACAATAATCTTGTGAACTGATATTGTCGCTAATAACCCTTCCAAACATCGATATAATTAAATAAAGATTATTGTATGTTTTGTTGCCGTTTGAAATACGTCATATCATCATAAAATAATATTATGTTTCAGTTCAATTGTATCCAAGTAGTCCTTTGGGAAATTACTGCTAAAAAGATCAAAAATCTTGAATAATCTCGTGACGTGATTATACCAAAGGGAAGTTGGAAGATTTTCTTCTTAGACGATGAGATGCTGACATGGGTGTTTAAAAGGATGATATACAATTGTCATAGTGGACACTTTAGAGCTCAATTAGTCATAGAAGCGTCGGTTACTGAAAGATTGAGAATTACGTGTTTCGAAGCCTGATCACTAGGTTAGTTAGGATTAGTTAAAGGAACTGTTAAGATGGATGGATTGAGTTACTATTAATGAAATATACCTACCGAAATGATTGAATAAGGAAACTGTTAAGTTTGGTAACTATTAGTGGGGAAACTAACGAATAATGGATATGAGTTATTTTGTTTAGTTGGTAAAGTTTTCTCTCTGTTACTTTTTAGCAAGTGATGGATTGTGTGCGGGAAATCCCCTCAAATATCCCCCCCCCCTTCAGAGCCGAAGGGGGAGGTTATGTCGGACTCGAACCGACTAAACCGCACGCCGTCTGTGGGTCGATGTGCTAGGCCGAAGGTGAGGTTGTCTCGTGACATATCCCACGCACCCCGGCTGACCCAGGGCCATTCCTCTCGGTCTGGCCCTCCTCGGGATGTAAAATATACTTCTAACTTACCTCTGAGTGCTGCAAGTGTATAGCTTGAAACCTCTGGTCGGAACTGTAGGTTGTTAGGCCGACTGTGAGAAGATGATAGTCCTTACGTCTGATCCATGATACCTGAAACAAGATTATAATTATATGGTCAATACTTTTTCTCATTGTACCTATCCTAGCTATGGCTACATCGCAATCATACCAGTGCAGAGTAAAATATTACAAACCTAAACGATTGCGTATGAAAAAGTGGAAAAATACTCATAATACAAATTTAAAATGTTCAACTGGTTTCAAATACTCAAACAGTTCAGCACCTATTGACTTTTAATTTTGACATTACATACCTACAACCAGCTTCAGAGGTGATTTTAGTTACGTTTTTTTCGCTTCAGCAGATGGCACGGCAATTGTTTTACTAATGTTTTTCACTTCTCATGTTCTTAAAATGTTACTTTAGTCTCTGCATATCAGGACTTTAGTCCCTAGAGATTAATAAGGAACTTTCCTTATTAATCTCTAGGACTAAAGTTTTTTTTTTAAATTTACTTTGAATACTCCTAAACAGCCAATCACGGTGTATAGAAATAACCTCAAAATGACATTTGAAAAAATCTAAAAAACCCATTTAATTTCGTGAAATAGAATAGAATAGAATAGAAATGAGTTTATTCAGTACATCATCATACACTGTAACAACAAGCATTTAGCAAACAAAACTTAAATAAGTATCATAAATATGTGCAGACGGATATACCGAAATGGTCACCAGCTCAGCCTGTGCTGGGTATGTAAATACCACAGCGTTGGTATTCTGCTGGCACCCGCTGGCACACGGACGGGGGTACCCGATCAAAGAAAAACAAAAAGAAACACATTACTTAGAAAAATATAAATACATGTAAACAGCAATATACATAAATATAGATAGGGTAGTGATATAAATAAAAATAAATGTAAACACACACAATATCATCAGTCTACCTCCATTTCGCAAAGATGTCGTACAATGCAAATGATTGGAGTGTCATTGGAGGAGTACAGCCAACAACCATGGTTTGAACAACACTGCAATATCTCCATTATGTATGTAACGTGACCTATGGGAAGCGTAAGGTCCAAATCCACGACCAGGAAATCCACCCAACAACACGATTAATGATATTAATTTAATTCATTATTATGTAAGTATTAAGGATTATTTCATTTTATTATGCATTTCCAATTTGTTTTAAATTATTTTTCAAGTTGCAATCTGTTGGCTAAATATGCAAGCATTTAAAGCGTACGTCACTTAACAAAAAAAAAACCGCAGTTCAAATTTCTTTGCAATTTGAGTTTTGAATAGAACTTTTCTTAGGTTAGATTAACGATTAATACGTAATTTTAAGAAACTTTGTTATTATAAATATTATAATTTTGTATAGAGCGTCGTTATTTTCCTCGCATTTAAAGTGAAAAGTAGAGTGTTTAACGTGGGACTAAACAACCATAATGAAACTCGAACTATTAGCCACATCTCGTGTCATTATGGCTTGTTTTAGTCCCTTGTTGAACAATCTACTATTTCAAGCGTATTCTTTAGCGCAACTGTGATTCAAGCTGCGAGTGTTGAATAAAATAATAGCAAAGTCAAATACCTGACTTCCGAAGCACAACAGGCAAACGGAACAAGAGCTCTGAAGTAGTAAGCACTAATTAAATTTTGCTTCATTATACCGTAAAGTGCCCTATACCACTGTCTTTGTGAGAACAAGTTAAGTAATGAATCGATGTTGGGATGGATTATTTTCCCAGTATACATTCGATACACATTTATTTTGAAGTGAAAATTCTTTGGCGGCATTGGATGGGTGAAAAGTGTTAAACACGCGTCAGGATCGCTTGACCTTTAAACCGTAACCGACGACTGTCGTCATACAACATTAGCTATATACTGCCTATTTTGCAAGATACGATAACTAGCATCGTAGCTTTAGCGGTAAGCGCTTCAACTGTAAGTCCTTATGGATTCAGATATTACCGGGTTCAAACCTGGCCTTCTGACACTTTTTGTGATTATTTTTTCTTTTTGTAATTTATTACTTTTTGTTATAATTATTTTTATGTTTTCATTTTGTAATTTATTAATTTATTCTGACAGAAAATTAGCAAAAATTAAAATTAGTGATAGGTTCTATGATTGGCGCTATATTATAGGTATGGTTAGGTATGGTATGTTCTTTTTATCTTTTTCTATGTATATAACGAAGAAAGAAAGAAAGAAAATGTTTTCACTTCTGCCGGCAATCCCAGAGTGCAACCGGTCTTTTTTAAAAAAAAAATATTAGCAATCGTAATTATCGAAATTACTAATATTCCCTCTAACCCCTCCAACTAAGCTAAATTGCTTGTGCTAGGAGTGGGTTCACGGCGGTAGTGCAATGGGCAGGATTCGAACCCGGGACCTCTCGATCGTAAGACCGACTCCTTAACCACTAAGCTACCGACGCTTTAATAAAAATACAATACTACGAAAGTGCACTAAAGGATCCTAAAATGTCTCTTCTTAATTCTTCTTCACTGTGAAGAGTGTGGAGTGAGAACAGGAAAGCTCATCAAAAATTTTATACATGCCAAGAACACTTTTTATCGTATTCTGTAGGCTGACAAATACACCCCCCCTTCCGATGAGGGCCAGACCGAGAGGGATGGCCCTGGGTCAGCCGGGGTGCGAGGGATATGTCGCATGACAACCTCACCTTCGGCCTAGCACTACGACCCAGAGACGGCGTGCGGTTTAGTCGGTTCGAGTCCGACATAACCTCCCCCTCCGGCTCCGGAGGGGTGGGTATCCGTGGGGATTTCCAGGACGTAAAAAAAAGGCTGACAAATACATGATTTACCTCATGAAAAGTGGTTAAAGTGACCTTTTGACGTGTGTAATACCAGGGGCGTTACACTCGTGCTGCTGACTAATGACTATAATATGACTGCGAATCAATCAAATTAACGGTGTCAGCACTCGGTCGCTTGAAGCCACAAAATGTAATTCAGCGTTTTTGTACCATATATTTTGAGCATACCTATGTAAATTTTTGCAGCAAATATATCTTTTCTGAACTATTAGGTATCCATTATTCCATCCAATTAACCAAACTTTCGCATTTATAACAGCACCTCTAGACAAGTGGCAATTCGCTTGCCAGCGTGTCATAAACGTCAAATCCCGTACATTCGCCATTCTATTCCATCAAACGCTGGCAAGCGAATTGCCACTTGTCTACAGGCCCAGCTCGGTAAGTGACATTTAGTTGGCCGACGTTTGGTAGAATAGAAAAACAAATGTATGGGATTTGACGTTTATGAGATGCGTTAACGACTATCAGATACGTCAGTAGGGCAGTTGTAATAAATATAATGCACTAGCTGTTGCCCGCGGCTACGCCCGCGTGGATGTCGGATTTGTTGACATTAATGATCACTGCTCCGCTCCCTTGAGTAGTAGCGTGATGATATATAGCCTATGTGTTATTCTGATGTATAAGCTATATTATTGTAGAGTTTCATTAAAATCCATTCAGTAGTTTTTACGTGAAAGGGTAACAAACATCCATACATACATACATTAATGATCACTGCTCCGCTCCCTTGAGTAGTAGCGTGATGATATATAGCCTATGTGTTATTCTGATGTATAAGCTATATTATTGTAGAGTTTCATTAAAATCCATTCAGTAGTTTTTACGTGAAAGGGTAACAAACATCCATACATACATACATTAATGATCACTGCTCCGCTCCCTTGAGTAGTAGCGTGATGATATATAGCCTATATGTTATTCTGATGTATAAGCTATATTATTGTAGAGTTTAATTAAAATCCATTCAGTAGTTTTTACGTGAAAGGGTAACAACCATCCATACATACATACATTAATGATCACTGCTCCGCTCCCTTGAGTAGTAGCGTGATGATATATGGCCTATATGTTATTCTGATGTATAAGCTATATTATTGTAAGGTTTCATTAAAATCCATTCAGTAGTTTTTACGTGAAAGAGTAACAAACTTCCATATATACATCCATCGATATACTCACAAACTTTTACATTTATAATATTAGTAGTATAACCAATCTTGATACTTTAGCTGCCTTAATCGCATGTTCGAACTTTGCTCGTACTATTGTCATAATCAGGTTTATGCAAACCCAACACTTAATATAATGTAAACTATAATGGTTACTCCAGATTCCACTACACGAGATAATATGAATTTGCTTCCGTTTACAACAGTATGCTTTTGTATGAGGGTACTACAAATTGCAACATATTGCCGACTAACGACGCCATATTTCGTAGCTCAGTTCTTGCGAAACAAAACTTGCTGCTGTGTAAGTAATAGGCACTAAGTTGGCTTGGAAGTAACCTGCAGTGTATTACGTATAAGTTTGTTTACAGTCATAAATGTTTCGTTTGTTGTGTAAGTTGTTGATTGTAATAATATTGGAGATTTGTAGTCAATGTCATACTTTTGTCTCAAGGGCCCCATATACGGTACGATTCTTCATTACGATCCGTCGCTTTAGACCGATCGAAACGACGGATCTGTAATGTATGTTACGATCGTTAACGATTTACTTGATCATGAATATCGAAACGATGAATTGATAGTGTATTGCGATCAACGATTTACTGATTTTGCTTTAGCAGCCATTTCTTAACCCACACTTTTCTAGGTTTTCTTGTTTTCTTCTGTAATATAATCAAAGTTACCGCTACAGAAGAAGTTCGTTTTCCATTTTACAGTGCACGTTTTGAGCATGTCTTTAACGTTACATTTCAAATGAATAAATGATCGATCGTAACGACCAATCGCTTCGTGTATGAATGGCAACACAACAGACCAGTCGTTTCGAAATGTGCCTAGGGCCCCATCAAGATGTTTAGAGTCCAATCAACCTCACCTATTAGCCAGTGTACCTGCTGATTGCTAGATAAGACTCTTATGCAGGTCTTCTTTTCAGAACTTTAATGTTGGGCATTCAGATAGCAGTCACACGACTCCAAGTATATCTTTGCGTGGGGCTCGGATTGGTGTATTTTGTTAAAGGCTTTATGACAGTAAAGGAAGCTCGTTGAAGCATGTAATGATAGAAGTCGATGGCAGGCTTTTGTTTCTGCCTACCTACCTAGAAATAGGCATGAACGTATGCATGAATGTAAACTAATAATTTAATCCATTTCGTCAACAGACACCGCCTGCTGATTCTGTATTAATTGGGTATGTATCAATAATTCTACTTAATGAGGGCTAATAAACCGTTAATGAGACCGTTAATGTGTATACGAGTCAAAGTTATACGAGTGTTACAGTTTATAGAACAGGATGCTGTTAATCTTGTCTATTGATGAAAGATTTGTCTGTCGTATGTGTAGGAAAACAAGGACGGATCGAAGTGCGTTCTAGAGGAGTTCGATTTATATTTAGTGCAAATGTATGTATGAATAGATATATTTTTGTGCTCTTGTGGTTGTTTCTACGTATAATGTATCTATATAAAAACGAATCCCTGTTTGCTTTGGTCACGACATTCAGCTTTTAAAGCCTGTTTTCTTACGGAAAAAATAAATTAGAAACTTGTGCATAAAATGGGAAAGTTCGAGTACTCTCCACGGGTGGTGCTGTAGACACCAGCTGGTTTACAAAAAAGGGAAGAAAGGAAGTATTTTTAATGTTTACGTATTCTAGAACCCATGAAACAAGCCAAGCAAATCTAAATATTCACTAAGGTAGAGTAAAATACGTACTACAGATTGAAAAAAAATTTAGCTATGGTATTCAAACGCTTCAATTATAGAATGTCTAGTAATAGTTGTTTTGATATTAGTTTGTTATGAAATGTGGTAAACGGTGGCTACTTTAAATATTAAAATGTATATAGCTGTGACCCAATGACTGATGACAATTGACATTTGATGTAAAACTACAGTTCAACAGCGGCCCTGCTGAAAGAGACATTGTAAAACCAACATCACTATATTTGAGGACTTAATTATCTGACACTTAGAACTCAAATAGGTATATTGGCACTAATAGCATAACACTAAATTAAGATATCAATGGCCGATACTAACTTACAAGAGTTACTCGTATCACAGCCCATAATTCACAGTTTGCTATGTTGTCACATTACATTGCCTGAGATAACATTACTAACACTTAATTACATTACCATCTAGCGTACTAATTTTATGTTATATACAACCATTTAGACATAGATCCTTATAATTATGACATAACAATTTATGTTACTGCATCGTCCTCAATATCATGATTATTGACCTTGATAACAAGTTACCGGATATTTTTACGTCCTTGTTATATAAGTTGTTTGTTGGAATTGTCCATTGACCCGTGGAATTTATGGTACAAACTTGGGAATGTATATCATTATAATTTTGTCGTTTTGATTGCAAGCAATGCCGGCGTTCGCTGTATTTATGTCATGAAGGGTTAAGTGGGAACATTATATACGACTAAGAGAAATACTGCAGATATAATACTTTTGCTTGAAGGTATCAGAGTAACTAAAGGTATTATGAAGTACTTTGAGTACGTGAAATGAGTACAGTGAAGTAATAACCAAAATAAGATTCTAAAACATTGCTAGTGTAATTATGACAATCAGTTGAGATTGCAAATCATGATAATTTTGACATTTTGATTGCAAGCAATGACGGTGTTCTCTCTCATTTATGTGATCGTTAAAGGGGAAAGTGGTATCATGAGATAAGATTAATCAACAGAAATGAGAATGCAGATTTACGAGAGCAATGAGATTCGAGATGAAATGTAGTAAGAAATGACTAAGGTGGTTTGGGTATGTAGAAATTAGGGCAATGTATTACAAGTTTGGGTTCTTTGATTGCAAGTGATGATGGCGGCATTCTCTATACTTTATGCGATCGTTAAAGGGGTTCAAGCATAAGATAAGGGGTAATCGATATAATTATGAGTGCAGATTCGCAAGAGAATTATCAAAGGTTTATAGAACGAATGACTCCTGAATAATTGACATATTCTGAATATAAATCATTACAATTTCAGTGTTTCAATTGAAAGAAATGGTTGGTTTGAACGTTATAGTTGTAGAGTTAAATGGAAGCATGAGATAAGATTTCGAGTAAATAATAGAAATAAGATTGTAGAATTATGAAAACACTGATACTAGAGAGAAGACACAGTACTGATGGTGATGTTGAAAGTTGGCAATGCCGAAATAGTTTTTGTTTGTTTCTTTATATTGGTAGCACATCCTGCTAGAAAAGGTGAGGTGTAATTTGTCTCTCTCTCTCGCTCTCTCTTGCACCCCTGCCAAGATTGTAATGGCCGCTTTTTCTTTTTGTGAGTAAGAAAATAAATCCTAGTTGAAGAAAAGCAGTGTTTCCTTATAGAATCCTATAGGTTATGGGCCCAGGCACAAAGACCAAACTGGAAAATATAAGGAACACTACTTCACTGCGAACTCAAACAAAAAAAAACGTCGCCGAACACACGGCGTGTTTTTGGAGGTTATTTTTTCGCCGCGTCATCGTCGCGCCGGTTAAGAATAAAAAACTTGTTCAAAGGACCGAGCAAGGAAGGGAGTTCAGCAGGATGGAAACAATAAAAGAAATTCAGATGCAGAGTTCAACCATCAGGTTGACTGGAGCCGCGAACTGGAATATCTGGAAATTTCAGACTTCGGTCTTACTGCGAGGCCAGGGTCTTTTTGAACTAGTTGAAGGGCGGTGTACGAAATCTGAAGATGCTGCGGCGATCAAAGCGTGGGACACCAAGGACTCGAAAGCGCAAACTTTGTTGGTCACACGCATGGCGGAGGATGTAATGCTACACATCATCACCTGTACTACATCAGCACAGATGTGGCAGAAACTACATAGCGTGTTTGAGCAGAAGACGGAGACGAGCGTACATATTTTGCAACAAAGATTCTTTCAATACAAATATGAAGAGGGAACTGCAATGGCAGTGTTTTTGTCCAAGATACAGGAAATGCAAAGTAAGTTGAGACAGATGGGCGAAGAAATATCAGACAAATTCGTTATTACCAAAGTGCTCATGTCCCTCCCCGAGGAATATAGTCATTTCGTGTCTGCATGGGAGTCGGCGCCAGACGATAAGCAAACATACTAATAATCTTGTGGCAAGGCTAATGGTGGAAGAAGAGAGGATCCGAGAACGCGAGGGGACATCGCAGTTAAAGTGTACCTCGTCGGCGTTTGCAGCTAAAAATCATAAAAATGTAAAGTGCTTCAAGTGTAACAAGACTGGACATTACGCGAGTGAATGTAATAACAATAGTTCTGGAAGTGCGCGGTCGGACAACAAACTGTGCTATTATTGTAAAAAACCTGGACATTTCAAGAATCAGTGTCGTTTCAAAAAATCGAAAGAAAATAACAGTGTCAGTAATGCGTTTGTGGTCTCAGACTGTTTCGGTGAACAATATAAACAATGTCGGTGGCTTGTCGATACAGGGGCAAGTGAACATATGTGCTGTGATCGGTCTTTGTTTACAACATTCACTGATGTCTCGCAGAAATCCGTTGCTATCGGTGATGGGACTGAGATTAGTGTGTTAGGTCGTGGCCAGATGGCAGCACAGGTTTTCAATGGTAGTGTCTGGGTAGCTTCGACCTTAGACAATGTACTGTTTGTGCCAGATTTAAAAGTAAATTTATTCTCTGTGACAAGTGCTACCTCTAGAGGTTATGTCATGTCTGTCAATGACGGTTCGTGCGTGTTCACCAAGCAAAACAAAGTAATGGCTATTGGAAAACGAGTTGGAAAGCTGTATTACATGGACTTTCGTTATAAAAGCGTTGCGGCCGCCTGCAGTATGGCACATACGGCGGATTTAAGTGAGTGGCACGAAAGACTTGTGCATCAAAATATGGACTACGTAAAGAATATCCTAAAAAATAACAACATTGAGGTGCAGAGTAGTCACGGCGAAAGCTGTGAAGGGTGTTTGGAAGGCAAGATACACCGTTTACCTTTTACCAACAGTGACAGTAAAACTACGCAAACATGTCAATTAATCCATTCTGATGTCTGTGGGCCCATGGAGGTTCAATCTGTCGGAGGCGCCAGGTACCTAGTATTGTTCAAAGATGATTTTTCAAAGTACAGAGCTGTGTATTTTGTGAAAGGAAAGCATGAAGTAAAGAAGTGCATAGAAGATTTTTTACTTAAGTCGGAGAATGAGACGGGAAATAAAGTTAAGATATTCAGAAGCGACAATGGTTTGGAGTATGTGAATAAAAACGTAGAAGAATTGTTTAGAAAAAAGGGCGTTACACACCAGAAAACTGTGATTTACACGCCGGAACAGAACGGAAAGGCAGAACGCGAGAACCGAACATTGATTGAAGCAGCTAGAACCATGATGTGTGCTAAAAACTTACCTAAAAAGCTGTGGGCTGAAGCTATCAATACTGCAGCGTACGTCTTGAATCGTACTGGCAAAAGTTTAGTGCCAGATAAAACGCCATATGAGTTGTGGACAAAGAAAAGTTTTGATATACATGGTTTGAGAGTTTTTGGCACTCCTGTGTTTTCACACATTCCAAAGGAGAAAAGGAGGAAGCTAGATTCGAAAGGAGAAAAAGGAATCATGATTGGCTATGGAAGCGACGTTAAAGGGTTCAGGATATACTTTCCTCACAAAAATGTAGTTGAGATTCGGAGAGATGTTGTGTTTATAGAGCCGAAAAATACTGAAGTGGAAGTGCCAATAGTTGGTTCTGACGGAGAATGCACTCAGGAAGAAAATACATTGGAAAAAAGGGCTAAGGAACATAACGAAATAGAAAGTGATGAAAGGGAGCAGGAACCGGTTGTAGAGTATAAGTCATGTCAGGAAGAAGTGTCGGAAAGTAATGAGGAAGAAAGTGACACAGATAAAAATAGTTCACTGGCTGAGGTACAACTCAGAAAGCGTCTTAGAAAACAAACATCATTTTACCAGTGTCACAATGTATGTACTTTAGATGATGACCCAACTACATATGAAGAAGCAATGCAGAGGAAAGATGCAGATAAATGGCAAGAGGCAATAGATAGAGAATTACAGACACTGAAGGAAAATAACACATGGACTCCATGTCACGGTGTGCAAAATAAGAATATAGTTAGTAGTAAATGGGTTTTTAAAATAAAAAGAAGTAAAGATATTATCCAGTATAAAGCTAGATTGGTCGCTAGGGGTTTTGAACAGAATGATCAATTTAATCTAAATGAGTTGTATGCTCCAGTCGCTAAATTGTCAACTTTAAGGCTGTTTGTTGCCATGGCGACCAAACTAAATTTAACAATTCATCAACTAGATGTAACTGGGGCTTTTCTTTATGGGGATTTGGAAGAGGAAGTTTTTCTTAGTCTGCCAGATGGCAAAAATATTGTAAAATTAAATAAAAGTCTATATGGACTTAAAAAATCTCCTAAGTACTGGAATGAAAAATTTCATTCTGTTATTAGTAGTGCTGGATTTGTAAGATCACAAAGTGACCCATGTTTATATTCAAAATGTAACAAAGATGATAAAACATGTTTATTATTGTATGTCGATGATTTGGTTTTGTTTGGGTCAAATGAAAGGGAAATATTGTATGTAAAGTCAAAATTGAATGAGGAATTTAAAATGAAGGACTTAGGTGTAGTTTCAGACTTTTTAGGAATAAATATAAGGCAAAATTTAAATACAGGTGTAACTGAGTTAAGTCAAAAGGGCTTTCTTGAGAATGTACTTAAAAAGTTTAAAATGGAAAATTGTAAGCCTATGCAAACTCCTATGGATGCTAATTTTAATGTAAAAATTTTAGAATGTTAGGTTAAAAATAGAGAGACTGAGAATTTATGTAGACAAATGATTGGTAGCCTAATGTATGCAGTCTTGGGAACTAGGCCAGACTTGTGTGTAGCTCTGTCTATATTAAGTAGGTATCAAAACCAAGCAAGCGAGGCTTTATTAACAGCATTGAAGCGAGTTTTAAGATTTGTAAAACATACTATTAATTATAAATTAATTTATAAGTGTAACAATGATAGTCTGATAGGGTATTGTGATGCCGACTGGGCAGGAGATGTAAAAGACAGAAAGTCTACTACAGGCTATTGCTTTGTTTATGCAAATTGTTTAATTTCTTGGTGCTCTAAGAAGCAGTGTTCTGTAAGCTTGTCATCTGCTGAATCAGAGTACATTGCACTTAGTATGGCAGCCACTGAGGCTTGTTTTTTAATTAATTTGCTTAAAGATTTTGATGTTTACTGTACAAGTCCTATAAAAATATTTTGTGATAATCAATCTGCGATTAAAATTGCCTCTACAAACTCTATCAAGGGCTTGAAACATGTGGAAATACGTTACCACTTTGTAAAAGATCTTGTACATGGAAAGAAACTTTGTATGGAGTATTTAAAGTCTCAGGATCAAATAGCCGACATGTTGACCAAGGCTCTGACCAAACAATTACTGTTAAAGTTTTCTGTTAAATGCGGCTTGGTAGAGGGCTAGAGTTTTGTTTTCATTGTATTCATAAATTAGTTTTGATAGTGTCTTAGATAGTCTAAGAGCTAAGATATATATTTTGCATTGAGGGGGAGTGTTGAAAGTTGGCAATGCCGAAATAGTTTTTGTTTGTTTCTTTATATTGGTAGCACATCTTGCTAGAAAAGGTGAGGTGTAATTTGTCTCTCTCTCTCGCTCTCTCTTGCACCCCTGCCAAGATTGTAATGGCCGCTTTTTCTTTTTGTGAGTAAGAAAATAAATCCTAGTTGAAGAAAAGCAGTGTTTCCTTATAGAATCCTATAGGTGAGAAAGATATAATAATAGCTTAGGTGTTTAAGTGGACAAGTATTGGGAAACAATCTTTAAAAATAATTGAAATAAATTGTGATATTCTGAAAAAAACCCGATCATCACAAACACACACCGAAGGACAGAAACAAATGACAACACTGTTTTCTCAGCCTGCCTTGGAAGGTAAAAATATGTATTGTATCTATATTTGGAGATAGGTTAGTAAACTATGATTGTTTGTCAAAACTTTGATTACTGTGCGATATTTGTGTAGGTACATTTTACATTTTTGACAAGTCAAATTATTTTTCTAAACGAATGAATTTATTAAACAAACGGAACCTTTTCCTTACATTTGATTCCTGTCTGTTGTTTAATAGAACATTGAAATTCTGATATCGTGTAACCACCTCTATAATAATCTCCATTTCTTACCGAAAAAACGTACATAAAAATATATCGAACAAAATCCTTTACCGTAGGTAAAAACAAAAGTAACCCATAGAAAATGAGGACCATTACAGAAAAACAAGTTATATACGGCAGCAAGTACGTGACAAAGGGTTTAGCTACCTTAGTGAAATCGTTTCCGCTAAACGAAATTTCTTCTAAGAGCATCATGTCCTTGAGGTAGAATAAAATACACGCTTCGATGGTAATACTTTTTGTGAAATCAGCATGAGATCTCCGTAGAAACACGTCGTTCGGCCCTGAAGCATCAGATAAAATATCCTAAAAATTAACCATGTAGAACAGTGTCGAAGCAAAACTGAGCTAGCTTCTTAGAAGCGGTTACGTTGATGCGATATTAAATAGTAATGCGGATCTTTTGAAAAATTAGATTCAGAAAATGATACGAGTATTTGTCTAGTATCATTTGCGATTGTTTTTTTCTTAATAAAATATTTTGTGCTTTTACTGGCTAGGATGTGCTAAGTGAAGATAGATGAATGAAGTAGGTAATGTGCAGAAACCGATTAGGGCACTTCGCTATAGGCTGAAGATGAAGTTTCAAAAATAAGGGGCCCCATTGAGAAAACGGGTTGTTCCGTTCAAGACGAAAACTCATACCGTTTCGAAATTTATTAATTTATTTATTTGTACATAGAAAAGTTAACACAATGAAATAAATGGCAGGTTAAACATCTAGAAGCCAAATTACAATTTTCACTTTTAGATTTGGTATATTTACTTATTTGTAAGCAAAGGCTAGCAAGTAAAAAATGGACATAAAAATAGGTTACATCGCACGAAACAATACCTACGAGCCGAAAATGCTGCTCTAAGCATATTTGAAAAAAATACGACTTAGAAGTCTTCTTGCGGAGGGCACACTGGCTAAAAAGGGATCAATGTCATGCTGCTTACATAATTCATTGAGCTTTCTGCTTGCGCGTACCAGGTAGCTGTTCCTTCGGTAGTTCGTTTTAGCGAGAGCAATGTGAAGGGGGAGATTAAAGCGAAGTGGCTTGGCTGGCACAATAAGAAGTGATATTTTTGCCAGCAAGTCAGGATAATCAATTTTGTAGCCCATGATTTTGACAAGGAAGGTGAAGTCTGCTATTTCGCGCCGATCTATAAGCGGCAAGAGATGAAACTTCTACACAAACGGAGATGGATTGGATTGGTATGGTATTTTTTGATGGTACCATAAATATTTTACAAACCGTTTTTGTATGTTCTCGATTCGATTGATTTTTATCAGAATAGCACCTTACTCAGTTAAATTTTGGCCTTAGATTATAAAGGGTCGTAGTCACCCTACCGTAAGTAGATCTTGAGACAAATGTCAAAATAAAACTTTAACAAACTTATTGCTGGATATCTTAAATTCCTTAGTCAATTACTTAGATGACTGGATTAATAAACTAAACACTTGAACAAGAGTAATATACTTCAACAAAAATAAAACTACACAAATAAAACCAGATTAATTCAAGCAAGATCTCATTGAAGCATCATTCGGTAATTTCAGAGCTCGGGGATCTCATCTAGGTTTTGATATTACTCTCGAACGACAGCATGGCTAGGGACTTGAAATTCCCTCTTTAACACAACTGTGGAGGGTATAAGTAGCTTTTATGATTCCCACTCATTTCTGGTCTTCGTAATTAAAAAGCTTACTGGTGTAAATATTTTGAGTACATAGTTAGTTGGTTGAATACTTCACTAATGAGTTTCTGGCTGTGTTAGTTACATAAGTATTTTTAGGAATACATGACGTGTGAAGAATATTTTATCCTCAATATATTGATGACCTTGGTAAAGCAGCAGTAAAACATTCAAATACTGCTATGAATCTATCTATCTATACTCTATACTATTATATAATTGTAAAGTAGTCGTGTCTGTACATTGGAGATATTTAAAAAAAAATACTTGGAGTATGTTATATTAACGATACTGAACACGAAAACATATTTTTTGGAAATCCTGTCTGTTTGTCTGTTTGTCTGTTTGTTCGCGATGGACGCAAAAACTACTGAACGGATTTCGATGCGGTTTTTTTTGTTAGAAAGGGCTTTCTCCAACTTAAAATCTTACGTTTGTTTGATCACAATCGGTTGAGTAGAACCAGAGAAGTGAGCAATAATGTCGCTTTTTTACTTGAGATTATTTTTATGGTATATTTTTTATAGCTTATTATATCTAAGCAACTATGTAAATAAATAGACTTTATTTTTTACATACACAATTGTGTATACAGATTCGTATTTAATCAATAAATTAAAATTTGAGATTTTATTATTTAGTTACAAAAATACAACTAGATGGCGATCACGCAGTTTTGAACAAGATATAGTTTCGTGCACAACAGAAAATATAAGAGCTGTCATTTCTATTCCTACAAAATATTTCAGATTTTCATTTTCATTTCACAATTTTCACAATTTCATTAAATATCCTGAGTCTTCTTCTTCATCCTAGCAAGCATTAATCTCAGTCGCATCCGAAGCTTTTTACCTTCGAGGCGTGGATCCGCTTTTACCAGTCTGCGAATTTGGCTGAACCTTCCAAAATTTCCCGTGAATCGACTGCCATCTGACCTCCACAACCCAAAGTCGATATCGAAGCATTGCATCTGAACCAGTTGTTGGACTTTTGAGGCGGCCATAGCTGTTCGTATGGCAACTGAGACCGACGGCTTAACGTAATTTCCGAGGCACGACCAGACCAATGCAAATACCCATATTCATGCATACAAATATTTGTACTGAGCGGAAACGAACACGCACCTCCTGCGTAGCAGCCGCGTTCAGTACCGCTACGCCACAGAGGCGGTCGACCCTTAATATCCTGCGTAATTCATACTAATATCATAACATAACGAGTCTGAAACTCTGAATGAAAGTTGTTAGACTGTGCTAACATTATAAATGTAAAAGGAACCCTGTCTATCTGTCTGTTGACTTTCACGCTTTAAACGCTGAACTGAACCGATGTTGATGAAATTTGATGCAGAATTGGATTAGAGTTTAGAAAGGACATGGGCTAACCTTTATTGCCAATAAATAAAATGTTAACGACTTAAACCGATTAAGGACTAAGGGAACAAAAAAGAGGCACTAAAAAAAGTAACTGATATTACAGCTGTTCTGGTAGAAGTCGGTGCATAGCCCGAGAAACCATATATAAATTAATTACATCATAGTACTTCAGGCACATTAAACTATATTGGCACCGACTTCTAACAGTGTTTCTTGAAGTCGGTTTAACTTTATTATTATAATTTTATTTATTTTACCTTTATAGTATCTAAGTATCTAACCGATTCATCGTTGATCATTTGCTTAGTTTGTTATTTGTTTTTATTATCAGTTTACTCAAATTATGTAAAAGCAATAGAAACAGCATCTTTGCCTACATTTTGAGGATTTCCCTAGATTTCTAGATTCTTACTCTACTCCCTTGGCCAGGTACCGCCCTTCCCTTTCCAACCAAAAAAAAAATCGAAATCCGTTTTGCAAATTATGGCCTTAACATATAACGGTTCTTCGCCTATTTAGTTCCCAGAGTAGTAGAATTCTGAGAAATCTTGATACATGAATTCATATTTTATGGTAGTAGCGATGAATCCATATAACTCAATTCCTGCCGGCTTCCCTTTGCATAGATGGTAGAGCCG
This sequence comes from Eilema caniola, assembly GCA_949126895.1. NCBI lineage: Eukaryota > Metazoa > Arthropoda > Insecta > Lepidoptera > Erebidae > Eilema > Eilema caniola. Next base: position 2,621,632 of record OX421460.1, on the reverse strand, counting down.
TTTAAATTCGATAAACTACATCTTCCACCGTCTTCCATTTAGAACATTTTCACCCTTTGCCACTCTTCTTCATCCTAGCGTCAATCCCAGTCGCATCCGAAGCTTTAAAATTGGAGTCTAGGGTCAGCTTTTTACCAGTCTAACTGCGGATTTGGCAAACCTGCGATATTTTCTGTGAAGCGACTGCCATCTGACCTCCACAACCCAAAGGTGATATAGAAGCATTGCAGCTAGATCAGTTGTTGGATTTTTGAGGGCCTCAACTACCCGTAACGACTGCCATAGATGTTTGTATGACCAACCGGGACCGACGACGGCTTAACGTGCTCTCCGAGGCATGAGCAGACCAACGCAAATAGCACTGAGCGGGGATCGAACCCGCGCCTCTTGCGTAGCGGCCGCGTTCACACACTTTGCCACTGTTATGGCTTTACTGGGGAACATTCTCCCTACCAGAGCTACTGAGAAAACGTACTTAAGGCTGATAAATGTCACTGCACTAATTTACACAATGTATATTGATTAATATGCACGTGCTGTAAAGTGTTATTATTAAGTTGTATTTTATCAATTATTACAATACTGTAATTTTAATAGAAAGCGCCTAGAAATTCATTTTTTGAAAACGAAACAACATGATTGCTACCACAAACAAAGTAGGCGTTTTTCCTGTAATTTTGAAGTTTTCTCTCAGGTTATTTCATTTATTCATTAATTATTAGTCTGTTACATTTAAGGCATACAAATACTATAAGTTACATAAATATTTTGTAACAGTTATACCAAAGACATAGAATATATCCGCATCTGGATTATTTTTCAAAAAGGCATTCAGGTATTGCACAGCTCTGTAAGTAGGGCTACTCTATACCAAAAAACGCCAAGCTGGTGGGCAAGTCCAGAGCTAATGCTGTCGCCGTCCAGCGCCACGCGTGTACCTGTCCGGCACATAGAAGTGAATACATTCACGACCCGAAGGGTTGTCCACTTTAAAATTTAAATGCAAATAATAGTACATGACGTGCGCTAACTCCCGCCTAAGTCGTAATGTATCAAGACCAACCACCCCTGATACGAAGATGGACGGGTAAATAAATGGATAGGATCTCGGCATCATTTACCGGACTTCTTCGATATGGGATCCTTCTGAAAGTATACGCTATCCAACACCATAAAAATTACCAAATTCCGTTTATCATTCAACGAATTGCGAACTTCCTTTTGAGTGAAAATTCATCAATGAATAGATCCTGATGAAATAGACCCATAAGAGCTAGGGGAAAGGTATAGTGGAGTAGAAAAGAGAAACAACTGGGAAGAAACAAGGTTAGGGGCAGAGATGGGAGCAGAGAGTAGAATAGAGATGCAAGTTAGAAAGTCGAGTAGAGTGGCGAGTGGATAGGCAAGTTTTTTAAATGTTTTTTGATGTTCTTGATGCTAGACAAATGTGTACATTCGTTCATATTTAGTCTTAAGCAATCAATCTTTGTATTTTGACATTTCAAAATGCTGTAATGGAGGTTGTTGTTCCACTAGCGCCTAAGAAGCGGTGGTAAATTTAGTTTTAAGCGGAATTTGACGGCAAAAGATGTAATCACGTTGCACAATTTTGTGAAATAAAGAATTTGAATTTGAAGTAGGGAGTCGAGTAGAGAGGCTATTAGAGAAGTTAATGGTAGGCAGGTGGAGAGGCGAGTAGAGAGTCCAGTACAGAGTTGAGTAGAGTCGAGTAGAGAGTGAAACAGGGATGATTAGAGAGGCAAGTAGAAAGTCGAGTAAAGAGTCAAATAGAGAGGCGAGAAGAGTATCTATTAAGCTCTCAATGCTCGACTCTGCGCTAAAATTTACGACACTACGCGATAAGCGACATCCACGCGGGCGAAGCCGCGGGTAACAGCTAGTAATGAATATGTCTGTAGAATATACTGCTTTCGGGCTGTTTGGCCGTGGTCTATGTGAAACTTGCGTTCCAGACGTTTCGTCGATCACTGCGGTCTACATCTTCAGTGGCGCAGGGAAGGGGATTCTGTAAACTCCAGCTGACGATAGTGGATCACGTGGATCCTTGACCGAACGGTGACAATGCCGTAGCTGCGTCGTGGGCTTGATGTTATAAGCTTCCAGCAGTCTTCCGATACGATCTGTAATGCCACGAATGTATGGCAAGAAAGCCTTCCATATCGGAGCAGTTTTTTCCTCATCCTGGTTTGTCTGCGAAGCTTTCTTTGGGTGAAGAGCTCTCCGTATTTCATGTGCAGAGAATCCATTAGGTTGGAAGACCGAGTCCAAGTGGCGTAACTCGTTTTGTAGGTGTTGAGGCTTACACATGGTCTTAGCTCGGTGGACCAGTGTCTTGATAACTGACATTTTTTGTCTGGGATGATGGTTGGAGTCCTTGTGTAGGTAACGGTCTGTGTGTGGCGGCTTTCGATAGACTCGGTGACCAAGACAGCCATATTGTTTTTTGGATACTAGGACATCTAGGAATGGTAGCTCCCCGTTCTTCTCAACTTCCATGGTGAATTGGATGTTAGGATGGATGCTGTTTAGGTGATTCAGGAACTTAGTCAGCTCCAAGTCTCCAGACCAGACCTTAGGCTTCATGGGAGCTCTTTCCAGAGCATCTTCTTCAAACGATTCCATGTAAAAGTTCGCGACTACCGGACTGATGGGGTTTCCCATGGCTAAACCGTCCACTAGCTCATAGAACGTGCTGTTCCACGAAGAAAGAAGAAGAAGAGTGGTCGGATACGCGACATTGCTTCCCTGACCGGAACTTTCGTGAACAGAGAGACGACGTCGAAGTTGACTAGACGATCGTCCGGATGTAGTTTTAGATTCTTGTGTTTCTCCACGAAGTGGCAAAAGTCTTTGATGTATGACGAGGATGATCCGACATGTTGATGAAGCAGTCCGGTGAGATACTTCGAGACTGGATGAGTGGGTGAGCCGATAGTACTAACGATGGGCCGAAACGGTATTGAAGACTTATGGATCTTTGGTAACCCATACAACCTAGGTGGAAGAGCTTCAGACTTCTTGATGAAGTTTTGCGTTTCTTCTGGAATAGACGAACCCTTGATCAGGTTGTTTAACTGTCTCAAGATTCTTGCCGTTGGATCTTTTGGAATCTCCTTGTAGGTAGCTGGGACCCAGCTACCTACAAGGAGTTTCCAAAAATTCATCAAGAAGCCTGAAGGCTGACTAAGTTCCTGATTCAAAACTTCGCATCAGTCGCAACTTAGCCGCCGACGAGGCAAGGTCTTCGAAGTCGTCGTCGCCAGTGATCGACGAAACATCTGGAACGCAAGTTTCACATAGACCACGGCCAAACAGCCCGGAAGCAGTATATTCTACATGCAACGCCGGCCGTGAAAGCCTGAAGACTTATAATGAATATGTCTGTTCCCATGGCCCAACCAGACAGGCCCAGCATGGAGCCTAGTAATGTGATGACGATGATAATGAAAATAATTATGGTCACACGGCATAAAACAACTACAAATGTAATCACAGTTAAGTAAAAATCCCTTAATGCTTAATTTTGTAAACAAAATAACATGCTTTTATATAATAAGCAGTTTGAAGTTCAAGGACGATAGAAGTTGGCAAGCGTAAAGAAAAATAATACACGACGTATTCAACTGAAATTTTATTTTCGTTCGGCGTATTGACATTTGACTTATGTGTATTGGAAATGAGAACGCTATTTTTGTAAAAACAGTTCGCTTCACCTCAAATAAATATAAAAGTTCTGCTTTATTTTACTAACTAACTTTTGCATGTGGAATCGAGACGTTTATATTAAGATTGCCTCTGAAATGCTGCGTACACTCGTATAGATGTAATAGGACATCAGGCTTTCAAAATGAAATGCTGTTTCGTTTGTAGTAACTTAGGGGTTAAAGTATGAAATTGCCGATTTGTACTGACAAATTGAAATTCGTTTTTTTTTAATTTAACGTATTTATTTAATCAAAATAATTACCATTATTATCTATACATTGCTGCCATCTAGTAGGAAGGTCATTTATGCCTTTGCGATAGAACTCTGGTGGTCTAGATTCGACAAACTGTGTGAAAGCATTTTGTACTGCCTCCTGAGAAGAAAACTTTTTATCACATAGAAAATTGTCCAAATCACGAAAAAAATGGTAGTCTGTTGGAGCAAGGTCTGGCGAATACGGAGGGTGACGGATAGTTTCTAATTGCAGTTCCTGTAGAGTTAAAACGGTTTCTCGTGCTGTATGAGGTCTCGCGTTATCATGGAGCAATAATGGTGAAGATCGATTCATGAGTCGGGGCTGTTTCACTGCTAGTTTTGCTATCATTGTTCGGAGTTCGGCACAGTAGACATCTGCCGTTATTGCTTGGCCAGATCGTAGAAAGCTATAGTGAATAACACCATGCTGAGACCACCAAACAGTTACCATTACCTTTTTATTGGTAAGCTTTGCTTTAGGACACTGTTGTGGCGTTTCACCTGGGGTCAGCCATTGCATTTTTCGCTTACGGTTATCGTAAAGAATCCACTTTTCATCACATGTCACAATTCGATCCAATATTCCTTCATTTCTGTATCGATTCAACAAGGCAACACAAGTTTCAACACGCATTTCTTTCTGCAGATCAGTCAAATCATGAGGTACCCATTTTTCACTTTTTTTTTATTTTATTGATTTGACGCAAATGAGTCAATATTGTTGGTAAGGTAACGTTAAACCATGCAGCTAATTCCTGGGTAGTTTGGCTCGGATCGGCTTCCACCATGTCTTTCAATTCATTGTTATTCACCTGTGTGGACGGCCTTCCTCGTGGTTCGTTCTTCAAATCAAAGTTTCCATCACGAAAGCGTTTAAACCAAAATCGCACGGTGCGTTCATTAGCAGTCCCCTCTCCAAACGCAACATTGATATTGTGAGCTGTTTCTGCCGCGTTAGTTCCGCGTCGGAACTCGTATTCAAAAATCACTCGAATTTTCGAAGTATCCATCTTTCTTGTCTAAGCTGAATAAAAAAAACAACTGAAAGTCGATAATCGAATGTTGCACATTTTTAAATGAAAAACTATATAGGTACCATGTGGAAAAAGTTTCACTCAAAAATCTCAAACCATGAAGGTTCTATGTCAATTCGAAGTACCTATTACAATGAAACGGCAATTTCATACTTTAACCCCTATTATTTATGCAATCACATATCTGTTTATGTGCCTATTGTGTAAATTAAAATACTAAAACAACTCAGTTAACAACACGCTTACGATAGACCGGAATGCCGTCGAGGATCTTACGCGTCGGAACGTCAATACAAATTCAATCAACTTTCCCCCTACCCTCTTAAGTCCTCTATATACATAATTCAAACCTTTTTAACAAAATTACTTTTATTGCTTCTCATAATATCATGTCCATACCACGATAGTCGGTCGCTTCACAACTTAACATTCACTGGTGAAACTTTTAAACATTCTCATAGCACCACAAGCTCATGTTAACATTCACATCTCCGCTACATGATGTCCTCTTCTATTCGTCGCTACTTAGGTCAAATAATGGCGATCCTACCAAAACAACGATAATTGTGGTTGTACGTATCAAACTTAAATTCAAATTAGTTTTATAAAGTAATAAAAAAATTATCAAAGAGTTTTGAAGCGAGCAATTAACATATTTCAAAAACTGATATGTAGAATTTTATCGTATCATAAACGCTTTATCGTTTTCGAATAAATTACAACAACGACCTGAGTAAATAGAACCGACTAGACCTTACAACTTCTGTAAGCCAATTACATCCACCGATAGAAAGTCGAGGGTTTAGTAGGTCAGACAGAAGTTTTCCCCATAAAAGCCGTATAAGTCAAATCAAAAAAAGATGTACTCGGACTCCAGGCTCCGAAGAAAAACTGATGTTGATGGTTTAAACAACGATCTTTATGTAGTATTGTAGTCTTTGGCTAAATCAAAGGTCGCAGTTTCGATTCCCACTAATTGCATACCATTAAATAAATTAAATAATTTAGTATTCTATGTACTTACAATGCCATCACCAATGTTCCTGATGACACATGGCAGGAGCGCTGTAGAGCCCGTTTGTGACGTCACAACGGTATTATTCTCTGTTCCGAAGTGTTTCTCTGGGGTGCGGTAAATATCTTCTAGAGGAGGGAAAGATACAGTCAGTTCATTATGCTCCGACTTCTCCGTGGAGGTGGAGGGGACGGGTGATGATGGACCTGTCGACAAGAGAAAGATCTGTTAAATTAAAATTATTACCTATTGTAGCAGTTTAACAATATTTTTTGCGTATAAAAGTTTACATGATAAGCTTTTCGCTTTCGAAGTTAGAAGTATGTAAAGCAAGCAAGTTAGTAGGTACCTAATAACTTTCCTACGAAAGAAAGTTCTCAAAAGCATATATAAACTTTTATGACCGACGAAAATTACTTTACCAAGTTATTTTTAAATTTCACAAAGAGTGCTAGAGCAAGAGATGACGGTAGCGTTTCCACACAACGTGTTACACTGTTTATGAGACGTTAAGCCGTTCTGTCTTACATTTTTATTTGACTTTTATGTGCCATCGTAAAACTTAAACGGCAACACATCTTGGATTTTCTGGAAACAAAATGAACATCTTACTGCTACAACGATGAAATTTTGCGGTAAATAGCTCTTGGTAACAGAAACCTGCAGACAATGTGCAGAACTTGTAGGTATGTGTATTGTATATAATATTTCATTTTAAGTTGCAAAAATTCATGTTAGATTAAATACAGAACTCTTATTTTTATTTCTTGAGGACACAAATAAATGAATTCAAAAAGAATTCAAAAGTAAAATATGAAAAAAAAAACCAGTCATTTCCTCCTGGCTGAAAATTGGCTAAATTAAAGTTAAGCCAATGTCTTGAAGGACAAAAATTGTCAGCTGCTCATATTGCGGTGGAAAATCCGTCTGGTGATGACCTGAAGTTAAAAAAAACTCGTCAGTTATGTCCTCCCGGCTCAAAATAAAATAAATAGTTAAGACAACACCTTGAAGGAAATAAATTGTCAGCTGCCCATACCACGGTGGATGATGCGTCACCTGGTGACCTGACCAAATGCAAACAAGTAAAAGAGACAGAAAGGACCCATAACGCACACTTACAAATATAATACAATAATACAATAAAAAATAAAAATACAGCGTACAGAAAAACAATAACATAAATGAAAACAAGAAAAATATTATTCCTATGTATTCTAAGTAATCGATATCAATTTATTATCTCCTCAATTAATTAATTAGCCCACTGCAGTCCACTGCTGGGCATAGGCCTCTTCCAAGGAAGTTGAATTATGAATTTTCGTGGTTGACAGCTGCCACTTTGTTGGTGGGGTAAGCAGCAGTGACAGCAAAAACATGTAAAGATATGAACAAAATGTAGTTATTTTCTCCCAGCTGATAATTGGTTAAATTACAGTTAAGCCAATGTCTTGAAGGGAAACAATTATAAGTTGCTCATATCGCGGTGTCTTACAATCCCTTAATGATATGAAATATAACGTACATACAATATGTACACCAGCATAATGGGCCAGGATAATGGGTTTTACAGAAATAGGTAAATAAGAAACCTCACTGAAATCTGTTTCAAGGCTTTTTATAGTCTAGCTATTATTTTTTGCTAGTATATAACGCTGCATAAATTTGTATAAAGACACTTACAGGCAAATATTGCATTTCGAAACTCGGCAGAGCAAAATTTATCAGGTAACTTAAGTAGATATGGGATGCAAAGATATGACATTTATATTTAGGTTTGCACTGTCGTGTCGGTTTCTATAATATCCTTGCTAAATTTTATCCACTTGTCACAAAAGGAATATAAGTTGTTATTATTTATTAGTAAAAACGTAAGCAAGAAAATTATAGACACAGACAGTCGAAACGGGACCAATTAATTACCCACTCGAAATGCGTGAAATGAGTGACGTCACATGAGCTGTCAACGGATTCACCCGCCTTGTTTTGTGTAAAATACAGATTAAAACATTGCAACTTTATTTTTAAAAAGTAAATTATTTACATTGATGCACTTCGCGCGAAGAAATCCGAGTCTGTTGCGTCCGCTCAACTTTCCGCTAGAACCGGACACGTCAATTTCGGCGATGACGGTTTTCGCGCAGGAATTGGGGCTGGCGTTGAGCACTTTTTACAGCGGCTCCGCCGTAGGCTTGGACGGTATTCGTCCGGATCATTTAAATCGGACACACATCTGGTTCGGCGGGGAGAATGGGGAGCGGCGCGTGGGTGCTTGGCGAGGCTAGTACAATTTCTTACTGAGTGGACAGCTGAACCCTGCCGTCTGTCTTGTATATCCTCGATTTCTTATCAAGTAGGAGCTCAATATATGGTATCTAGACGACGGAACTCTCGGGGGTATACCGGAAGTTGTCTGTCAGGACCTGGGCGCTCTGATTCAACGCTTCAGGGAGCTGGGTCTGGAAGTGAATCCCTTTAAATGTGAATTGTTCCCCTGCAGCACTGAAGCTCGTGCTTGCTTTCCAGGGTATAGTTCCCTGTTGCCTAGCCTCGAAGAACTTTTTTCTCACTCTTTCACCCTATTAGGGTCCACAGAGTTGCTTGCCAGTAGCGCAGCGGTGTCAAGCCCTGTCACGACCCATGCCCAGCGTGCTTGGGACGAGTGTATTGTTGGAAGACTCAGGGAGAGGTTGGTAAAGGGTGCAGCGGGGACCGATCTGGCGAGCGTTAGGGCAGTGTCACAGCCCGCATCGGGAGTTCGGGATCGCCTCACTTGGGCACTTTCTGGACGACAATTCTTTGCGGGTGGCGGTGGCCCTATGCCTGGGTTGCGAGGTGTGCGAATCCCATGGATGCGCTTGGGGCTACATGGTGAGGACGACGGCCAGCACGTATCGAGTTGTAGTAGAAGCGTGGGTAAGTTTCCGTGTCACTATGCTCTCAACGATATACTGCGGAGAGCATTTGTATCGGCACATATCCTGTGTCTACTGGAGCCACCCGGCCTCAGTAGATCCGATGGCAAAAGGCCGGACGATATGACTCTTCCGCCGTGGAAGAATGGCAGATGCCTTTTGTGGGATGCCACAGCACGGTATATTATTAAGTTTTGCATACTATAACGTTGTATAATTTTATTTAACTTAAACTTTAAATTAATTTATCATTTATTTTCTTTTTGTTTTTTTCATTTAATTTTAATTCTTTAGAAAATAATTTTGCATGATTTTTCTAAAGTAAACTGTTGTGCCTTAGCTTTTCAACAGTGTCAATTATTTCATAGATCACTGTGTCCCAAAATACAGGCAGAAGCCTAGTTTGGGAGCCAGTAACAGGCATGTTTGTAAGTCCCACTACAGCATAGTTTGTAAATACTTTTTGAGATCAATAAAAGAAGATCTTTTAGTTCGAGCATTGAGCGGAATGTCAAATAAATATAAAACTGAATTATCGGTAATTATTAATAACTTAAATGTATTTTTAAATGACTGACGTTGGTCAGGTCACCATCTGACGCATTTTCCACTTTTTCCAATACACATCCGTGGCAGCTGCAATTTTTTTACTTTTTATTTTTTATTTATTTCATTTATTTGCAAATGTAGGTTTAGGGTTGGTACATGTTTGTTACAATAGTGTCATTACATTTGGCCTTGCGGCATGCAAATTAGAGGCATATAAACAATTACTAGACATGCATACTACAACTTCATTCCAATTAATTGAAATACGTACATAATATTATCAATAGCCATAAAATTAGACTTTCAATAGTATATAATCAAATAAAATCAAATGGGTATGTCAATTGTAATAAATAAATCATAATCAAAATAAAATAGGTATGTCAGTGGTAGAGAATAACGATAGCACATGAAGTAAATAAAATCAAATTTAAAAAATATTAAAATTGCATTAAATAATTAATTAAATAATGATAATAATAAATATTGTTCGATTGTTTTATTTATTTCAGTGACATGTCACTTAGGTACTCTTCAACGGAATAATAACATTTCTCCAGCAAAAGACACCTACTTCAAAATATTCATGGTATTTAACTATATTTTAGCCAATTTTAAGCCATGAGGAAATGACTGAATTTGATCAGGTGACTAGCTGACGCATTTTCCACCGCGGCATGGGCAGCTGACAATTTATTTCCTCCAAGGCATTGGCTTAACTGCATTGAGGCCAATTTTGAGCCGGGAGTAAATGGCAGAATTTTTTGTTTTTACATGTTTGCAAAATCGCAGCTGACAAACATGAAAATTCATAACTCAACTTCCTTAACCACGGTAGGAAATCATTGACCAAATTTACACGTGGCTCCTGGACTATTAATTTTTTTTACCACCCAAGTGCAAGCCCACACTTTTACATAATATTAGGACTCCTTCCAAAAAACTAAATAATTTCCCAAAAAATAAAATAAAAATGATTTATTAAATTATTAAATGAACCCCTTTAATAATAATTTTCGATATTCCCTAGACTTATGGATTTTAGCAAACATGCATATCTAAAAAAAAACACTCTCTGTAAAACCGGCAACTCATGGGAAATCACTGAGTCTCTCAAATGACACCGTGTAATTGGCATCTAGTTCGTTAGAGCGTGAGATTCAGAGAACGTAGAACTGAAACGCGAAGTTCTTCAATATTTTACTTTATATTCAAAATATGAAGTTCACAGACGTATTTTTACATGTTATCGAAAAAATATTATAACAAAATTGAGAGTTACTTGGTGAATCAGTCTAACATAAAAATTGTTTGGAATTTTTCTGAAAGACACGGCCCTGAATTCAGATTGCTGTTCGGTGATTCAGAAAACTTGGAAAAGTGCCTCCAAATTGTTCGTTTAATATTACATGTGGCACTGCTCATCTCCTGTCTGCTTGACTTGTGCTGCTACACGCTACCGCATGCATAGATTTTGAAAAGGTTAGAATATGGTAGTAAGTGATTATAACATGAATTCGATATTAGTTACTAGTAACTACATACGTAGGTATGATATAAATGTGAACTGAGGGTGTATTGCAGCATTCGAAACCACGATTGTCACTGTTGCTTACTGTTTTGTGATAGCAGGCGGTACCGATTTGCAAATCTAAAAGCAAAAAAAATTAATGCGTACCACCTGCTATGAAATTTGTTTAGATCTTTTCAGCTTGAGGCGGGTTACTTATTTTTAATATTTATATATTGAAGTATCTTTGGATTCATTACACAGAATATCTTAATACTCGTAACTAATAGGACACTCACGGAGTATCATGAACTATTTGGAACGCCGTTTAGGTTATTAAATGTCGATGCGCCTGCCAAAATCGTTATGTGAATTTTTTCGATTTATTTTATTTGCTACACATTACGCATCGACGATAAAAACAACCAAGTCTTATTGTCCTCTAGAAAAAGATTTGATAAAATATATTAAGTGCACCTCTGGTACTGCAAAATTGGCTATGTGTTTACATAAACAGTTTTTATTCATCATGTTGCACATGTCAGAATTGGTTCGCACAATAGATAATTTCACAGCTTGTTTTTTTTGTCCAACTGTGTTATGAAATTGATGTTCTTACTTTGTAAAAACGTAAATAATTACTTAGACTTAGACGGCAGGCCAGCACTTGACCCACTTGATGGAAATTGGTTACCGCTGTGGCCTTTGGACGTGTGCAATACTAGGAGCGTCACATTCGTGCTGCTGACCCTGTTGAAACCTTTCAATGACCTTTTTGAAGAACTCCATATTGTTGTCACATGGAAAAACCACAATAGAGGCACTGATCGCGTGGAATGAAGTGCCTTTCATACCGCACAGTGTGCACTGTTTCCGGCCGCAAAGGGTGAGGATGTATTCTCTGACTATGGCGAGCGGTGCCATGATAGAAAGTAGCTGTGGGCATCATGTCGAAAAATCGATCTGAACACACACTATTGTACAGGCGGTAAAACGCACACAGCGCCTGTGTCCTTCCTGAGGTTAAGAAGCTTTGCACCAATTCGAAGGGGGTCTAGCTAGCCGCGGCAAAAAGTTGACCCTCAGTACTTCACGTGGGGTGGATCCTGAGCCTTTTAAAGAATGAGTCTTTGATGCTTCTCCTGTTAAGCACTCCTAGCTACTTTGATGCCAGCTTGACCCTTCAAGTGACTGTGGCACTGGTCGTCGCTCTAAATACTAACACCAATGATCCCTCTCCTCAAAGAGATGGTAAACTATGTGTCTAGGCGATAAAAGTGAGGCTTTCTTAGCGGTTTTTTTAGCGTAACTCAGCCGCGTCGCGGTTATACTGGAAAAAGTGGAATCCGAACTCCGAATTTTTTTATTGCCTTATAACACTATGTTCCGATTAGTTTATTTTTAAATTAAATTAAGGTATTGGTGGTTAACGAACAGACACAGACTCTATTAATTTTGAGCATACTCTAAAGAAACTTTTTGAGAATCCGTAAAGCTCGAATCCGTTATACATTTTATTACCTTTATTTTTTGTTACTTGTGTACCTTATTAAACTTTTTTGTACGTACGTATTTACTTCGTACCTTTCCACCTGTCAGAATTTATATCTTATATAAGTCCTATTGAGATCTTTAACCAATTTGATATGTGAACACCGTACATTTTAGCAAGACATTTCTGATATGTTTATCGAAATGGAAAAAAACATGTGAGTGGACAGTATCTTTTATCAATTTTACTTATATCTCAACTCATACAAAATATTTTTCGACATCATACTACATTTATAGAATTTTCTAGGCTTAAATTTTCGTGTGTGAAATAAATGTCTACCACTTACTACATACCTTTAACTAATATTTAGCAGTGAAAACTACAATTGCCCATCTTCTATTTTAACTATCCTTGTAGCATACATTTTTAGCTGTAAGTTTTCCTAAAATGTATTAAATAAATAAATTAAAACAAAAAATATTTTAATGTCTCTCCTGAAAACTTGACCAAAAACACATAGAGGTTATGGCAAGCGCAACGACGTAATACATTTAAAAAAAAATCTGAGACTATCAAAATGTGGACGGATAGAACTTCATTTGATACAACATACCTGATGAATTTATTAGTGCCATAATGAATATTTTGTTCCTCACAAATCTACGAGTCTACCTTTTGTCCTGTTCAATTAGAACAATTTCTAATTCTAACGGATTACACCGCAGCACCGCAGTCATATTTTGAAACTAAACCCTGCAATTCATGATCCTCGCTTGGCAATTATGTCATAGCCCTTAGATCTTTGTTAATTTTAATTAAATCTCTATTTATTTATATAATTACCCCAAAACTGTACTGTCACCGACAGAAGTGGCTTGACAAGAAAGTATTTTATCAGATTTCCATCTCTCCTTTCAAACTTCATCATTTGAAACTACAAAAACAATTTCGTTATTCATATTTTTAGATATCGCCAGGGTTTATCTTCTTCTTTGGGCAACCAATAAGCAGTAAAGAGGGGAACGGAGTTTTACTAACTGATTACCATGAATGACAAAAGTTATTGGAACTGGGATTTGGTAAAATGTACAGTTTAGTAGCTTCGCTCGCAATTTCGTTTTCGTCGATGTGGGATATGGACAAAGTCGAAGTTAAAACTGACTTGTGGTCTTTCCAGGTTCGAAGTTGTCTCGTTTAGTTTATATTAGTGTAATTTGTTAGAGGTTTAGTCATAATCTGCAATAATTTCAACAGATTCTTAATTACTACGGATTAGTAGGCTATTTTACTTGTGTTTCTTCATCGGTAGCGTAGTGACCAGAAAGAGAATACGGGACCTGTCGGGCCAATAAATTTAACTACTCATCACCAGAGCCTCTGTATTTTTACGCGATTGCCAAGGAGGGTTATGTTTTTCGCGTATATCTTGTATGTATGTATGTATATTTGTATTATTCTTTATTACCTCATATCTTCTGAACCACTACATGGATTCCATTTATTGATATATCAAATGAAAGGTATTCTTCTCCTAATAGTTCTTGTGCACTTAATATGTTAAGAAAAGCTATATGTTAGATTTAAGGAACTTATCGGGTAGGTTATCAAAATGAAGGAAATTAGAAGGGATTACAAAAATATATAAATGTCATAACTAAAAAGAATAAAATAAAACTAATTATTAAAAATTAAAAACCCGGTTTGATAGAAGGCGGTACCCATTTATAAATCATAAACCGTAAAAATAAACGGGTACAGCCTGCTATCAAACTTGTAACGATCTTTTTAGCATCAGTCGGGTTTTTATTTTTAATAATTAGTTATTGTGAATAAAACTTATTCCATATTTACTTTTTTTATCAATTACGATAAAATTTAGCAATAATTTAATATTGATAAATTTTGTGATTTCGAATGTATCGCAGAGACTGTAGTTAGTAAAATTATTTTTTGTTTACTTAACATTAGATAAATGTGACTTCAATTGATTGAATATGAAGATTGTATACAAAACAAGTAATTGATATCTAGAAGCGTTCTTAATATCGCAAGAATCAGGCTTCTGATACTTTGATTTCATTTGTTGACGTTAATTCTTTCCTCGTCCTCTTTCGCGTCCGGTTCTTATATAATAATAGAACAATCTGGATATTATGTGTCAGAAGCAGAAACATTGAAGCTTACGACGAAAATAATACAGCAATTTTCTTTGAACGCCTTAGGATTAACTCAATTATTTATGCCTAAAACGTCTTTTGGGAGCTATTAGAAGCAAGTGCACGTGAAGTTAATTACATCGTTAATTGTATTTACATTTTGATGATCTTAGAGTTCTTGGTGCGTATTTAAGAATTTTTGAAATAAATTCCAAATTTTGGTACATATTCAACCTTGGAATTGGGTTGTACAGTATTCTCCTGGGTTCAAGCACAATTTTAAATGCACCAAAATGAAGAAAACAAATGATTTATAAAACTAGTTATTTTAGTCTAATTACTTAAAAGTTCAGTAAAAGACGTCGTCTTTTGTAGTTGTTGGTTTGTATAACCTCGTTTGATTTCGTTTGCGAAGTCATAAAGTAACTATAAATATTTTATGCAGACTTTTTTAAAATACATTTTCACTTCGTAGGCATTTATGTACTAAGAATCAATTTATTCATATTCTATATTTAGTTATTGTTTTACTAAGTACTTTTCAATGAAACTCTTTAGAAGTAGCTCCTCAGAAGCAAGAGATGATTACGCCTTAGACCAGAGATTTATTTGTCCCATTTTTAGTCTTTCCATTTCATTATTGTTACATTTAACAGCATTTCTTTCTAGGGATAACGTAATCACATGTTTTCTTTTACAAGAGAACGAACCATATTCACATTAGTATTCTAAATGTAATTTTCTGATTCAAAGCTGCCATTTAGCGCAGTACTTCAAAGTCACAGAAAAATATATTATTCTTCTTTAAAAATAATCTTCCTAAGCAGATCTGAGACTATCTCCATGAACAAAATATTATTTCCTCAAGAATGTTGCAAGAAAAATGGTTGCAGTGGAGATAAGACCATTGCGAAGTGTAATATAAAATGAGTAATGCAGATTCTTTCATTTTTCTGCAGTATAATGATCAATTTGGTGCTATATGAAAAAGAAAATGCTAATCAGGAAGATCTAATACCGGTGAATCTTTAGGAATGTTGTTAGCCACTTATAGAAACTCATAAGGACCGCAACGAAAGACAATTATACATGCCCATCTCGTATAAAAATAGGCGCAAGTATTTAAAGGAGATCCAATTTCAACTGTATTTTTATTTAGATTACAATGCATTCAAGTGAACATAGTATGAATTTCCATACTGCGGAGCAGTCCCCGTTTTCGAGAATATACGAAGCGTGAGCGTATTTTAATGTAAGTGGCAGGAAAATGTTTTTCGTGTGTGTCGACGTCTTGTATCTTTTAGTTTCTATTTGAAGTTGTTGAAAATTGTGCTTATACTATATATGCGATGTTTTTACAAGTATGTTATTAAGTGTGTTTCGATGCTTGTTACTTAATAACTTTTTGAACGACTGAACGTGTTTGGGTATAGTTTATAGCTTGGAATGTTTGTACGAGTATTTAAGCAACATTTTAACCCGGTATAGCCTTCCAGTGAAAGCATGTTTTAAGTTTTAAGGGTTGGTCAGACAAAAAGTACCCACCATAACCAGCGTGTATGTATGAAAACAATTATAATAAAGTAGAAGTAGCAAAAATTGTATGCCAGGATCTTAGCAACTGCACAGATGTTGCCAGCTTATCCAAATAGGAAAGAGCCAAAACGATAATTTAGTCATAACTACGAATCAAATTTCTTACTATTATTAACTATTGGAAATATACAGGATAAAATGAAAATATAATCTATATCTTTTGCTTTTAAATTAGAAAGATAACATCAAAATAAATACACAGTTTAAGACATCTCAATAATATTTTTTCTTCTTCACATAGTTCGTTTTAAAAGAACTCAAATATCAGATCTCTTGACATAAAACAATTTTCAACGGATCACAATATATTTAATGTTTTTAATATTATTTTGTAATAATAAATTACTATAGAAACAAATAGTTTGTAATTCAATGTTCTCTAAGAGTTTGTGAATATCACAGAGTTCATTAATGTCTGAAATGAATCAAATAACAAGTTCAATCTAAAACATAAATTATTGTCCAAACGACAGCTTAAACAGTAAACAGCTCAAATTCACAATAAAAAGCAAAATGTAATTGGATTTACGTTCTATCATTTTGTCCAACCTGATGAATTTCATTAACACGGTCTGGATTGTCTGGTTCATGTGTACTTTAATCATGTACATCGTCTGGTCTGATGTCCAATTTAGTTCCATTCAGTATTTTTTTAAGACTTTTCATTATTTATTTTGGAACCAGATGATCAAAGTTAGCAGATTTTACTTAAGGTTTTTTTTTACAGTAAACATAAATTTAGTGTCAGCAGTAAAAAATTCATATTCTTGTATTATATTTGGTGTCCTAGAGCAATTTGTGATATGACATAAATGAAAAAAAAAAGTGGTAGAAATCACGACATATAATTTGAACATATTATACTTTACCATCTAAGTGGACAACCTTTTAATACTTTTGTTTACCCAGACTAATCTTAGAACAATATTTTTCCGGACCGTAAGCAGAGTAACTTACATTTACATTCAAGCAAAGATGATGTTCATAGTATGTATGTGTACCTGTAACTGACGTACAAAATGACAGCAACCGTTTAATTGTGAAATGTATTTATAAAAAAATAACTTAATTAATGGATTTATTTGTTAAATCTTGCTTTACATGGGACTCTCCCTTTTCGCATCCAGCATTTCGCATGGATGTAAGGGGCCACACCAAGACTTTTGGGGTTAAGCTAACCAGGGTACCTGCTGGCTGCTGATTAACAGTCTGGCGCAGGTCTTCATCTTGGGATTGAGAGGTCAAACAATAGTCGCTAATGGAGAAGAAAACATAAGCTGACCGGCAACAATGCTAATATTAAATAAAAATATTTTAAATAGATTGTATCGCGATGTATCTTGCGTTATTTTATTATATACACTGATCCCGATGTTTCAATTGCTTCTTAGTAAGTTTTTATTATGTTGGATTTGTTCCAGTGCGGTAGTTTTCCACAATTTAAATCGGAGCTTGAATGTAGCTTGTAACCTACTTCACATATGTTATGCAAAACCATTGCACAACATGCCGTTTTAGATTCAGTTTACGGCTATGAAAATTTCTGAAAATCTTTAAATTTTATAACAAAATTATCTAATCCCACAGTTCATACGTTGAGCTGCGCAGGGAAATATTTTATAAAGACTATATTCAGTTCAAATGAAGAAAAGAATAGTCGACTTCAATATATTTTAGATAGGTATTTAAAAAAGGAACAAGTCTTTTGTAGCAATAACAAAATTATTATTACTCTTGAACTGTAATTCAGACAAAATCTCATAAAGATCAACTTATAGACACTACCCCGTAAACACGTCACTATTGTAAGTGATTATGATAAAAAAAGGGAAAAGATGTAGGTAAAAAGGTACAGTGTGGACACATCCACGAGTACCTACATCATAATTATTATGCCTAACTTCACGCAGTTGACTTGTTAATTTTTCACATTAACGTACTAGCGAATGCCGGCTCCACCCGCACTGAACAGAGATTGAACATGCGCCTACCTTCACAAATTATATAATACCGCCACGCCACAGACGCTGTCTTCACAAATTATATGAAAGTATAAGTATAGTATTATCAGTGTTTCTCTACTATATTAGGCATGTATTGTACATACGAGTATACACCCTTGCTTTAATAAAACCGCTTCAAAAACCATGGCGTAGTTATAAAGATCTAAGCATATGAAGGGCCAGATGGATAGACAGCGGGTAGCGACTTTATTGTATACTGTGCTATATAAAACACGATCTTTTTGTAACTAGTTTTTTTAAGAATAATGTAACTCAACTCTTTATCCCACTCGTGATTTAATAACAATCAATACCTTCACAGTTTGAGTATCATTATGTACCTAATTGCGTTAAGATTAGAGCCATATTATAAGCAAATGAATTGAAATATAATATACTAAATGTAGATGATAAAATATAATAAAATGTAGATAATAAAAAGATTAGAAGTTTGTAAATATGACTGGTGAACTGTGCACCCATGGTCTGCCTTTGGTATAGATGTGAGTGTATATCCGTATATATTGCATAAGGTCTCTGAGAAATATGCTCAAACAAACTTTTATTTTGCCCATGTACTCTACAAAAAACGGCAACCATTTATAATATTGGATAATAAGGATTCAAACACCCAAAACTACAGTCCGTAACCTTGGATATACATACGTTTTTGGTCGAGTCAGTACGTAATATAAAGAACTGTATCATCAATTTATTTAAAAACGTAACCAAATCTAAGAACTCCTTATTTTTTTCGCTTAACAGAAATGTTTTCACTTGTCAGTGAACTAGACCCAAAACTATTTAGCTTCCCAAGCATTTCAGAAGCCATTCCAACAAATGACCCTGCCATCTGGTCCTCGAAAAGGCACTAAACGGAATCGGTGGGCACAGAAGGAATTCCTTTAAAATTACTACACATTTTTTCCTTGAACTTTCGCTGGATTAAAATCGGTTTATTCTGTTTTATGGAATTGTTTTACGTGTTACGAATGTACATGGCTTATTCAGTTGACGTTTTAAGTATGATTGTAATGTAAAATAAAATTTCTTTTTAAGGGGAGTAGATTCTATGACGGAATTTATTCCATTATTGGAAATAATTATATTTTAGTAGTAACAGTAATTTTTGAACGATATTATTTACATTGATCTGTTTGTTGGGTTAGTGATTAAAATTGTACTACGAATGCCAATATAATACCAACTGTTAGACTAAAACAGAAGTAAGAATTATAATCAAATAATAGTAAATATTAAAAAGGCAGTGAAAATCACTACAAAAATTTGTTGCGTAGTTTAAACCTTACAAGTAGCCGGAAGCGACTTTTTAGTACAAAAGAATTTTTTTAAAGAGATTACTATATTCATACATTTGTTCAAGTTTATATAATATACAATGCATAAACGATTTTGAAATGAAATTTTACTGTATTTATTACAAAAACAATACCATACAAACTGACTCTTCTACATTCACAACGTCGAAATTCAACACCTTCCAATTAAAATTAAGCAAAATTGGTCTCTAACTGACCATTACAACGAATGGTAGCCGATTCCTGTGTTGAAGTGAGGTCCGAAGAGAATATTGACATAATTACGTAGTACCGGCCTGATCTATTGGCTGTGGAGAGGGCAACCCCAGGGATTTTATAGAGGATTGATCAAACACGTTTAGTCAAGTTTATCTGTGAATGTAATTTTAGAGGGCGTTCGATTTCTGAAACGATTTTTTTAATGAAAATGGCGCTATTTTGAATTTAATGTGGCGATAATTCGTAAGGAATTGGTGTAGTATCATTAGTATTTATTGACAAGTGGTGGTAGTGTGAAAATGGCTAAGTGCTCGATTAGCAATTTCTTTTTTTTAAATTTTTTTTTTGTGGGGAGGGGCCTTTCCCAAATCAATAGTTGTATAAGATTTTAAGATTCACACTTAACTTCATTCATAAGTTTACGAATCGACATCACAAGAAAAATGTAATGGCATTTTCTGATCTAAATTCTACTATCAAACAGTCTACGAGACAAAAAAATCTTAAATAATCGTAATTTATAAAATAGGTAAAACCTATATTAAAATTAACTTTTCCTCTAGAGAGATATCACCAAATTTTTACATTGTAAAGGTTTATGAGTATTTTACAGCTAAGCAACATTTTTACGCAGACTGTACAAAGAATTACAGAAACAACAATAGTTCATTGTTGTCGTCACAAAAGTAACTGCAGGGTACTTCTACAAGCGACTCTCTGACTCCCTTAAACTAATTAAGCCTATAATGGAGTAATCTAAAGTACGAAAAGAAGCTTCCACAAAGAGGACTTTACAGTTACTCTTTTTTGCCGACGGTACACAAAGTTCCAGCCTGAACTTTTATAAGAAAATGTTTCGTTTATTTTTATACAATGTATAAAGATGAATTTGTTTTACGTTTTGTTATTTGACTTCATGTTTTAAAAAATATGGTTTGGTTATGAAATCGTGGTAATTTCGCCCCGAGTCTGTTACCAACTAAAGTGGGGTCGGTTTTCAGTCTAAATTCGAAAGTATAAAATTTCAATATCAATATCTGTAGTTAGATTAATTCTCGCAATTTTTAGGGCTTCAACTACCCGCAACAAATGCCATACATCCTCTGTAAAGATACACGAAGTAACTTATTAGTAAATGCCATAATTTCGTTCGTAATTTTTCCGGATTTGATAATTTCGATTATTGCCATAAGTTCGAAACAAATTAATTCTTACCTTTTATAAGACATTAAATATTTGCTAACATCAGGCTTGCTGAATACTACTTTGTTATCATAGTAAAATGAATTGTGATATAGTAATGGCCAGTATTAAGGTAGGTAAGGTCTATTCAAAAAGTCAGGCACAATACGTATTCACGACGCGGTAGTTTAGTTTCAAACCCCAGCGCGTTTTGTATGGACAGCAAAAACATTTTACTGGTATTACCATGTTATTTATGCAAGTGTTTTTTGTTGTCTGTACTGCAGCTTCTAGTGTGCATTTTAATGTGGTTAGGAGGGGGTTTTTTTTCTCCTTTGCGTGGGCGAAATTTGGGTGCATAATTCAGGATTTGTTAAAAGTTTCTTTGTACTGATGCTTTATGTAAGTAGAGGTTTTTTGATATTAAATTGTATTATTTTACAAACTGATAGACTTTAGACGAAACATAACGCGTATTCATGCCTATGTACTCGTATGTCTAAGATGAAATGGTATTATAATATCATGTACACACGACCAAGAGGGCAAGTATACACCTTTGCATGTGAAGATGTGTTAATTATTGTTTCACATTTTTCAATATGAAAGAAACAAAAAAAAATGTAATCATTAAATGCTTTTTTTTAATAGGTCGTTACATATGAAATTGCCGTTTTATTGAAGAAATTGGAGAAAACCCAACTTAAAGTACTAACACTTTTGCATTTTATTTTAGGAATGACCAATCCAAATTTTATGATTTTTTGTGCATGAATGAGACAAAATTAAGCTAACAGTAAGTTTTATTACATTTTTGAAGAGTGACAGCTGTAAAGAAGTAATACGAAATTTATCATCAAAATGCATAGTATTTAGGAAGTACTGTTTTTGAAGATCGAGTTATATTTATCAAGCGGCCAATAAAAACAAAATTTAATATAGAATTGTAAAAAATTTAAATTAATTTTTAAACAAAGTATAAATAATGGAAATAGCTATTAAATTATAGGAATAACGAACTCATGAATATGTAAGAAAATTGCGGCGATTTGTAACGACCTAATATAATTGTTATAAAGGTACTCTGATCTCTATTACTGTATTTATATCGTAGAAACTCATAAGATATACCAAAAACTAGACGAATTCCTTGCCCACGAAAACGGAAGCTCGCAGACATGTGAAATTTACAAGAAAACTTCAGTATAACTGGTCCTCCAAGCGCCAACATTTACAAGTATAATTTGGCTTTAGTCCAAAATAATATAGCCGGAATATCTGGGTATCCCACATTTCTATTGGGACAAACAAGCGTGACTTATATTTCACTAAAATCCTGAATAATTGCACCACAGTTGGAACAATTTTATTCTTTTTAGGTCTTGCCGCCTTTTGACTTACGGATCGAATCTTGGGCGAGCGAGTGTTAGAGCGTTTTCTCATTCATCCGATATCCGATATCGGTGTCGGACGCCGATAGCCGACAACTTGTGCTGTTTTCAGATTTATCCGATAAAATCGGCCCGATACGGCCATTTGCTCGAAAGCACAGACTTGTTAGGGATACCAGGGATGAAAAAAAAAGAAATTTTTAACCTTATTGACATGACACGGTATTGAGTTTCTTTTCTTGTATTCTTGATCAGCGTCATCAATTAGGGTGACAAAACACGTAACTTAGAAAATGTAATTAAGGTTAAGGGCGACAATTGCTTGCAGTCGCTGTTTTGGTCTCTTTGTGATCCGATATTGGGCCAAAACAGTGGTGTTGGCTTCGATAACTGATATCAGGCCGGACAATGTGAAAGAGAGATATATGTTATACATTTGACTTCTTCCGATATTGGATGTCGGATATCGGACAATGTGAAAACGCTCTCACGGTCTATCTATAGATTTTTCCAAGAATTAATATCTTGACACCCTACAAGTTTCCCGAGGAGGGCCAGACCGAAAGGGATGGCCCTGGGTCAGCCGGGGTGCGAGGGATATGTCGCAAGACAACCTCACCTTCGGCCTAGCACCACGACCCACAGACGGCGTGCGGTTTAGTCGGTTCGAGTCCGACATAACCCACCCCTCCGGCTCCGGAGGGGCGGGTATCCGTGGGGATTTCCCGCACGTAAAAAAAAAAAAAAAAAAAAAAACCCTACAAGTTTGTAATTCGTTCTCAGCCGTGTTGTCCTCCGACTGGGCTGACTATCTGCTATAAGTGATCCGCCCGTCAAGGGCTTAAAAATACAAAGACGTTACTGAGTGTCTTGATAGAAATGTTTCTTGTGCTTGACAATGGACAATGTGAGATTTTTACAGTTGATTTTCTGAATGTACATTATTATATCTACATTGTTCCTAGTTGTATCCAATGAATTTAATGCGATACCCAGAAACTTCCTCTTTTTTATACTACCGTTGTTTGATCTCTAAAATCACGAAAGAAAAATCTACGCGAAGTCCTCGTTCGTCAAACAGCAGTAGATGCAGATGAGGTTGACTTGAGTCTGATGATCTCAATTGACACAAACATGCCAAAATACTTAAATTAAAGTCGTTGCAGCATTTAGAAATGAACAATCTTATCATGCAAAATACTGTTTGTCTTGCAACATCATAAATGCTTACAAATTGACAGCAATTAAGATTATACCAGCGCGTCATTCAAAATCACTCATGACATGAGCCCGTTACGAACCCGACCCAATCTTGCCAAGCTGTGAATTTCACTTGAAACGTTGAATTGTAGACTACTTGGTTTTAGTGTATTACTGGCATTTAATGTTGATCATTCATGCTATTATACTTTTTGTGCCTGTTCGCCTGCTTGGATCTTTATCAGGGTTACTTTGAGTCTACAATGCGCTATGTATTGTGTCTAAGAATATTATTATTGTCGTTATTAATAATCTGGTGATGGCAGTTTCTACACTCCTGGGTAAAACTGGATACGGTAGCGTTGAATCTTAAATATTTTATCTACTCTGATACTATAATACAAAAATTGAAATTAAAACTCTTATGACAAACATTACGCACAGGCCAAAAAAAAAAAGGTTTATTACGATACAGGTCTTGTATGGACACCTATATCATTAAATAACCTTTTAATCATAACGATACACCTATATAACCTCCATCTAGACCAAGAAGGTTGAACCTCTACTTTAAAAAAAGAAACCGCCGATTCGGAACAAAAAAAAAAGAAACACGCATGCGCAATCGATGTTTAGCGCCAACATTTTACATTTAAATTAAAAAAAGTTTGTTTTTGTTTGTAAAATAAATTAGTTTATGTATTAGTATGAGAGTAGATAAAGTAGTGTATGACACTGTACATAACTTGGTCTTATAACACTCGTGTGATACTATAAAAAACTCGCCTGCCGGCTCCTTTTTTTAAAACACACTCGTGTTATAAGAACCCTTATTAAACTACTATAATATCTAAGCGTTGTTCTCTAGACTTTTACTTTATAGCCCAGGGCCCAACTACTGTTTTTTTCTTCTTTGGTTTAGTTTTTATGGGAGGGACCGTTTCCTTGCTCTCCCCATTTTCAAGTTTGCCTGAGCTAGATCCTCGTCTTTTAATTATCATTTCATCTTTAGGCCTGTAAGTTTTGTTGAGGTGCAATTCACTCTCAAAACCGAGATCAGAGTTCACAGACTATAGCTTCTGATACATACCTTCACCAGCGCCTGTTACAGTGTGTATGAGCAGCACCACGATGCACAGGCACCGCTGGCTCTCCACCGACATCGCTGTCGCGGGTATCGCACCTGGAGCAAATTGAATACAATACAGTCGCCTTTTAAAAAAATGATATATAAAAATATTAACGGGAATACATACTAAATAATAATATATATATATAGATGAAAATTTCATTTGTAGTTTTTTTTAGTTGTCAACAACTTTTGGGGTTAATATTTCTTGGGTGTCAATATCTATATCTATCTATACTATTATATAATTGTAAAGTAGTCGTGTCTGTACATTGGAGATATTTAAAAAAAAATACTTGGAGTATGTTATATTAACGATACTGAAACCGAAAATATATTTTTTGGAATTCTTGTCTGTTTGTCTGTTTGTCTGTTTGTCTGTTTGTTCGCGATGGACGCAGAAACTACTGAACGGATTTCGATGGGGTTTTTTTTGTTAGAAAGGGCTTGCTCAGACTTAAAATCTTACGTTGGTTTGATCGCAATCGGTTGAGTAGAACCAGAGATGTGAGCAATAATGTCGCTTTTTTGCTTGAGATTATTTTTATGGTAGATTTTTTATAGCTTATCATATCTAAGCAACTATGTGAATAAATAGACTTTTATTTTTACATACACTATTGTGTATTTAAATTCGTATTTAATCAATAAATTAAAATTTGTAATTCTATAATTTAGTAACAAAAATACAACTAGATGGCGATCACGCATTTTTGAACAAGGTATGGTTTCGTTCACAACAGAGGTATATAAGAAAATATATTTTTTCATTCTATAATTTAGTTACATCAATACAACTAGATGGCGATCACGCAGTTTTGAACAAGATATAGTTTCGTGCACAACAGAATATATAAGAGCTGTCATTCCGATTCCTAAAATATGTTTCGAATTTTCATTTTCATTTCACAATTTCATTTAATATCCTGAGTCTTCCTCTTCATCCTAGCATTAATCTCAGTCACATCCGAAGCTTTTTACCACCGAGGCGAGGATCCGCTTTTACCAGTCTAACTGCGAATTTGGCTGAACCTTCGAAAAATTTCCCGTGAATCGACTGCCATCTGACCTCCACAACCCAAAGGCGATATCGAAGCATTGCATCTGGACCAGTTGGACTTTTGAGTGCTTCAACTACCCGTAACGACTGCCATAGCTGTTCGTATGGCAACTGAGACCGACGGCTTAACGTGATTTCCGAGGCACGACCAGACCAATGTAAATACCCATATTCATGCATACAAATATTTGCACTGAGCGGGAATCAAACACGCACCTCCTGCGTAGCAGCCGCGTTCAGTACCGCTACGCCACAGAGGCGGTTGACCCTTAACATCCTGCGTAATTCATACTAATATCATAACATAACGAGTCTGAAACTCTGTATGAAAGTTGTTAGACTGTGCTAACATTATAAATGTAAAAGGAACCCTGTCTATCTGTCTGTTGCCTTTCACGCTTTAAACGCTGAACTGAACCGATGTTGATGAAATTTGATGCTAACCTTTATAGCCAATAAATAAAATGTTAACGAGTTAAACCGATTAAGGACTAAGGGAACAAAAAAGAGGCACTGAAAAAAAAAACTGGTATTACAGCTGTTCTGGTAGAAGTCGGTGCACAGCCCAAGAAACCATATATAAATTAATTACATCATAGTACTTCAGGCACATTAAACAATGTTGGCGCCGACTTCTAACAGTGTTTCTTGAAGTCGGTTTAACTTTATTATTATAATTTTATTTATTTTACCTTTATAGTGTCTAAGTATCCAGCCGATTCATCATTGATCATTTGCTTAGTTTGTTAGTTGTTTTTATTATCAGTTTAACATCATGATTTTAGAGGCAAATACTCAAATTATGTAAAAGCAATAGGAACAGCATCTTTGCCTACATTTTGAGGATTTCCATAGATTCCTAGATTCTTACTCTCTGGATCCCGCCATCTGATTCTGACTCCCTTGACAAGGTGCCACCCTTCTCTATCCAACAAAAAAAAAATCTGTTTCGCAAATTATGGTCTTGACATATAACGATTCTTCGCCTATTTAGTTCCCATAGTAGTAGAATTCTGAGAAATCCTGATACATGAATTCATATTTTGTGGTAGTAGCAATGGAGGAGGTCCGGAACAAAAGCCGATAAATCAACTTTGCGTATTTTTACAGGAAATACAAAAGAATGATTTACGTAAGAATAATTATGTGGTTTTTTAAACTAATATTACCTGAATTTGGCTTTTAGTAAGGACTTTCAAATAGTTATTACTAAAAAAATCTAGTGTTGATAGTTTATTTACAAATTTAGTTTCAAATATGGAATAATCGGGTTTTGGTACGATCATAATGTATTTATCGGGATTTGAGCGGCTATATTATAATTATCGGCTTTAGTCCCGGTACGCCCGCAATAATCGATATTCGATTATTGTAAGCTTTTGTATAATGAGTAGATAAAATTAGTAAACAACATGTTTATTTTTATTTAATCAATATTGAATAGTTTAATCATCAAGAATTTCAATTTTTATACAAAAACATTGCCTGTTTCTTCTCAATACAGTCGCAACATAAGTTTTCATTATTAGATTCATGCTCACGATGGCTCTCATTTTGTATTAGATCCCTGTACCAGTTAAATTCGACATTAATACTCCAATCATCACCGAATTGTTTTTTCATTAAATTATTGACGTCATGCTTTTTTGCCGCACTCAGCACTTTAATTTTTTTTTTTAAAGTTCAGTTGGGTGCCGTTTGCCTCTTTTTAATAGACATATTGGTTTACGCTCTTCGTCTGATTGAAATTTTTGTAGGTGTTGATCAAATACTTTGTTATTGTTTCTATCCTTCTACCTATCTTTTTTGTAACTAAGTGTTTCTTCAATACTATTCTCTTTATGTCTCTCAACCCTTCGACTTTCTTGTAATATTCTTCTAATGATTTTAAGTCCATTGTTGTCCAGTCTTCGCCTAATTTTTTACTCTTCTTTGTGAATAATCACTGACTTTTTTCTTATCTCCTTTTCGACTCTGCCAAACACCCGATCTGCTGGTAGAAAGCTATGGCAGCGAACTGGAAACGTCAGTTGAATTTCTTGTAAATTTTCCGGAGTTTTATTTACTAGCTAGAATAATAAGGAGTGCTCAATATGAGGGTTTTTATTTTGACCCCCACCGCCACCACAGAACAACCTGAGTTTAGATATTCCAGCCAAGTCCAGCTTGTTTAAATAGTGCAAGAGCGCTGAGCCTACCTCAACAGAACCTCGGTCAGAAATGTTTTCGAACCATTGGTAGAATTTTGCATTTGTTGAATCCATCGGAACGATGCAAAAGTTATAGAAGCTTATTAGCCGTGCGTAAAACGCATCTTGTATTGGTGTGCGTGGCAGAGGCTGAACCTGTTGTAGGTCAAAGCAAAATGTAAGAGAATTTGAGTTGTTAATTTTGGCAAGCTTCAAAAAGTACTGGGCTCTGAGTTTATGCACTCGTTTTTCAATCATCAGAATTCTTTTTTTATCCAAGTCAGTTTCAGCTTTAATTTTGTTACTTAAAAGTACCAATACCAATATAAAACACATTTGTCGGTAATGGTCTGAACGCTAAAAAAATCTAGAGAATTTGTATAGGATTTATCGGTTATTGTTACGAAAATTAAAGAAAACCTTTAAAATTCGTGTATTTGTCGGGTTTTGATCCGGCTGCTCATCTTTAGAGCCTTATTTAGTACGTTTTTATCGTGATTTGTTGGGGCTTGAGTGTTCTATATTATGTATGAGTACTACAACTAACAAAAAAAAATATTTAAAAAAATCGGGTACAAAATGGATTTATCGGTTTTTGTTCCAGACCTCCTCAATGGGTCCCTATAACTCAATTCCTGCTGGCTTCCCTTTGCATAGATGGTAGAGACGTTTAAATTTGATAAATTACATCGAGGTAAGAACTATGTTCCACCGACTTCCATTTAGAAAATTTTCACCCTTTGCCACCCATCTTCATCCTAGCGTCAATCCCAGTCGCATCCGAAGCTTTACAATTGGAGTCTAGGGTCAGCTTTTTACCAGTCTAACTACGGATTTGGCAAAACTGCGATATTTTCTGTGAAGCGACTGCCATCTGACCTCCACAACCCAAAGGTGATGTAGAAGCATTGCAGCTAGACCAGTTGTTGGATTTTTGAGGGCCTCAACTACCCGTAACGACTGCCATAGATGTTTGTAAGACAACCGGGACCGACGACGGTTTAACGTGCTCTCCGAGGCATGACCAGACCAATGCAAATACCCATATTTATGCATACAAATATTTGCGCTGAGTGGGGATCGAACCCGCGCCTCCTGCGTAGCGGCCGCGTTCACACACTTTGCCACTGTTATGGCTTTACTGGCGAACATTCTCCCTACCAGAGCCACTGAGAAAACGTACTTAAGGCTGATAAATGTCACTGCACTAATTTACACAATGTATATTGATTAATATGCACGTGCTGTAAAGTGTTATTATTAAGTTGTATTTTATCAATTGTTACAATACTGTAATTTTAATAGAAAGCGCCTAGACATTCATTTTTTGAAAACGAAACAACATGATTGCTACCACAAACAAAGTAGGCGTTTTTCCTGTAATTTTGAAGTTTTCTCTCAGGTTATTTCATTTATTCATTCACTATTAGTACGTTACATTTTAGGGATACAAATACTATAAGTTACATAAATATTTTGTAACAATTATACCAAAGATATAGAATATGTCCCCATCTGGATTATTTTTCAAAAAGGCATTCAGGTATTGCACAGCTCTGTAAGTAGGGCTACTCTATACCAAAAAACGCCAAGCTGGTGGGCAAGTCCAGAGCTAATGCTGTCGCCGTCCAGCGCCACGCGTGTACCTGTCCGGCACATAGAAGTGGATACATTCACGACCCGAAGGGTTGTCCACTTTAAAATTTAAATGCAAATAATAGTACAAGACGTGCGCTAACTCCCGCCTAAGTCGTAATGTATCAAGACCAACCACCCCTGACACGAAGATGGACGGGTAAATAAATGGATAGGATCTCGGCATCATTTACCAGACTTCTTCGATATGGGATCCTTCTGAAAGTATACGCTATCCAACACCATAAAAATTACCAAATTCCGTTTATCATTCAACGAATTGCTAACTTCCTTTTGAGTGAAAATTCATCAATGAATAAATCCTGATGAAATAGATAGCATAAGAGCTTGGGAAAAGGTATAATGGAGTAGAAAAGAGAGACAACTGGGAAGAAACAAGGTTAGGGGCAGAGATGGGAGCAGAGAGTAGAATAGAGATGCAAGTTAGAAAGTCGAGTGGATAGGCAAGATTTTTAAATGTTTTTTGATGTTCTTGATGCTAGACAAATGTGAACATTCGTTCATATTTAGTCTTAAGCAATCAATTTTTGTATTTTGACATTTCAAAATGCTGCAATGGAGTTTGTTGCTCCACTAGCGCCTAAGAAGCGGTGGTAAATTTAGTTTTAAGCGGAATTTGACGGCAAAAGATGTAATCACGTTGCACAATTTTGCGAAATAAAGAATTTGAATTTGAAGTAGGGAGTCGAGTAGAGAGACTATTAGAGATGTGAATGGGAGGCAGGTGGAGAGGCGAGTAGAGAGTCCAGTACAGAGTTAAGTAGAGTCGAGTAGAGAGTGAAACAGGGATGATTAGAGAGGCAAGTAGAAAGTCGAGTAAAGAGTCAAATAGCTCTCTATTTAACTCTTTACTGAGTATCTGAGATTGGATATATCTGAGAGTATCTATTAAGCTCTCAATGCTCGACTGTGCGCTAAAATTTACGACACCACGCGATAAGCGACATCCACGCGGGCGAAGCCGCGGGCAACAGCTAGTACTATTATATAATTGTAAAGTAGTCGTGTCTGTACATTGGAGATATTAAAAAAAAATACTTGGAGTATGTTATACTAACGATACTGAACACGAAAATATTTTTTTTGGAAATCTTGTCTGTTTGTCTGTTTGTTCGCGATGGACGCAAAAACTACTGAACGGATTTCGATGCGGTTTTTTTTGTTAGAAAGGGCTTGCTCCAACTTAAAATCTTACGTTTGTTTGATCACAATCGGTTGAGTAGAACCAGAGATGTGAGCAATAATGTTGCTTTTTTACGTGAGATTATTTTTGTGGTATATTTTTTATAGCTTATCATATATAAATAAATAGACTTTATTTTTACATACACAATTGTGTATACAGATTCGTATTTAATCAATAAATTAAAATTTGAGATTTTATTATTTAGTTACAAAAATACAACTAGATGGCGATCACGCATTTTTAAACAAGGTATGGTTTCGTTCACAACAGAGGTATATAAGAAAATACATTTTTTAATTCTATAATTTAGTTACATCAATTACATCAATTACATCAATACAACTAGATGGCGATCACGCAGTTTTGAACAAGATATAGTTTCATGCACAATAGAATATATAAGAGCTATCATTTCGATTCCTAAAAAATGTTTCGAATTTTCACAATTTCATTTAATATCCTGAGTCTTCTTATTCATCCTAGCAAGCATTAATCGCAGTCGCATCCGAAGCTTTTTACCTTCAAGGCGAGGATCCCCTTTTACCAGTCTAACTGCGAATTTGGCTGAACCTTTGAAATTTCCCGTGAGTCGACTACCATCTGACCTCCACAACCCACACAGGCGATATCGAAGCATTGCATCTGGACCAGTTGTTGGACTTTTGAGGGCTTTAACTACCCGTAACGACTGCCATACAATAGCTGTTCGTATAGCAACTGAGACCGACGGCTTAACGTGATTTCCGAGGCACGACCAGACCAATGCAAATATCCATATTCATGCATACAAATATTTGCACTGAGCGGGAATCGAACACGCACATCCTGCGTAGCAGCCGCGTTCAGTACCGCTAAGCCACAGAGGCGGTCGACCCTTAACATCCTGCGTAATTCATACTAATATCATAACATAGCGAGTCTGAAACTCTGTATGAAAGTTGTTAGACTGTGCTAACATTATAAATGTAAAAGGAACCCTGTCTATCTGTCCGTTGCCTTTCACGCTTTAAACGCTGAACTGAACCGATGTTGATGAAATTTGATTAGAGTTTAAGAAAGGACATGGGCTAACCTTTATAGCCAATAAATAAAATGTTAACGAGTTAAACCGATTAAGGACCAAGAGAACAAAGAAGAGGCACTGAACAAAAGTAACTGGTATTACAGCTGTTCTGGTAGAAGTCGGTGCATAGCCCGAGAAACCATATATAAATTAATTACATCATAGTACTTCAGGCACATTAAACAATGTTGGCACCGACTTCTCACAGTGTTTCTTGAAGTCGGTTTAACTTTATTATTATAATTTTATTTATTTTACCTTTATAGTGTGTAAGTATCTAACCGATTCATCGTTGATCATTTGCTTAGTTTGTTATTTGTTTTTACTATCAGTTTAACATCATGATTTTAGAGGCAAATACTCAAATTATGTAAAAGCAATAGAAACAGCATCTTTGCCTACATTTTGAGAATTTCCCTAGATTTCTAGATTCTTACTCTCTGAATCCCGCCATCTGATTCTGACTCCCTTTGCCAGGCACCGCCCTTTCCTTTCCAACCAAAAAAAAAAATATAAAAATCCGTTTCGCAAATTATGGCCTTAACATATAACGGTTCTTCGCCTATTTAGTTCCCATAGTAGTAGAATTCTGAGAAATCCTGATACATGAATTCATATTTTGTGGTAGTGGCGATGGGTCCCTATAACTCAATTCCTACCGGCTTCCCTTTGCATAGATGGTAGAGACGTATTAATTCGATAAACTACATCGAGGTAAGAACATTCTTCCACCGACTTCCATTTAGAAAATTTTCACCCTTTGCCAATCTTCTTCATCCTAGCGTCAATCCCAGTCGCATCCGAAGCTTTACAATTGGAGTCTAGGGTCAGCTTTTTACCAGTCTAACTGCGGATTTGGCAAAACTACGATATTTTCTGTGAAGCGACTACCATCTGACCTCCACAACCCAAAGGTGATATAGAAGCATTGCAGCTAGACCAGTTGTTGGATTTTTGAGGGCCTCAACTACCCGTAACGACTGCCATAGATGTCTGTATGACAACCGGGACCGACGACGTCTTAACGTGCTCTCCGAGGCATGATTAGACCAATGCAAATACCCATATTCATGCATACAAATATTTGCACTGAGCGGGGATTGAACCCGCGCCTCCTGCGTAGTAACCGCGTTCACACACTTTGCCACTGTAATGGCTTTACTGGGGAACATTCTCCCTACCAGAGCCACTGAGAAAACGTACTTAAGGCTGATAAATGTAATTGCACTAATTTACTCAATGTAAATTGATTAATATGCACGTCCGGAAAGTGTTATTATTAAGTTGTATTTTATCAATTGTTACAAGACTGTAATTTTAATAGAAAGCGCCTAGACATTCATTTTTTGAAAACGAAACAACATGATTGCTACCACAAACAAAGTAGGCGCTTTTTCCTGTAATTTTGAAGTTTTCTCTCAGGTTATTTCATTTATTCATTAATTATTAGTACGTTACATTTTAGGCATACAAATACTATAAGTTACATAAATATTTTGTCACAGTTATACCAAAGACATAGAATATGTCCGCATCTGGATTATTTTTCAAAAAGGCATTCAGGTATTGCACAGCTCTGTAAGTAGGGCTACTCTATACCAAAAAACGCCAAGCTGGTGGACAAGTCCAGAGCTAATGCTGTCGCCGTCCAGCGCCACGCGTGTACCTGTCCGGCACATAGAAGTGGATACATTCACGACCCGAAGGGTTGTCCACTTTAAAATTTAAATGCAAATAATAGTACATGACGTGCGCTAACTCCAGCCTAAGTCGTAATGTATCAAGACCGA
The DNA here is from genome assembly GCA_949126895.1 of Eilema caniola. NCBI lineage: Eukaryota > Metazoa > Arthropoda > Insecta > Lepidoptera > Erebidae > Eilema > Eilema caniola. The sequence goes on along the minus strand of OX421460.1, from coordinate 2,587,993 downwards.
CCATCCCTGATAGGAAGATGGACGGGTAAATAAATGGATATGATCTCGGCATCAGATACCGGACTTCTTCGATATGGGATCCTTCTGAAAGTATACGCTATCCAACACCCTTAATAATTACAAAATTTCGTTTATCATTCAACGAATTGCGAACTTCCTTTTGAGTGAAAATTCATCAATGAATAAATCCTGATGAAATAGATAGACCCATAAGAGCTTGGCAAAAGGTATAGTGGAGTAGAAAAGAGAGACAACTGGGAAGAAACAAGGTTAGGGGCAGAGATGGGAGCAGAGAGTAGAATAGAAATGCAAGTTAGAAAGTCGAGTAGAGTGGCGAGTGGATAGGCAAGTTTTTTAAATGTTTTCTTAATGTTCTTGATGCTAGACAAAATAAACGTGTACATTCGTTCATATTTATTCTTAAGCAATCAATCTTCGTATTTTGACATTTCAAAATGCTGCAATGGAGTTTGTTGCTCCACTAGCGCCTAAGAAGCGGTGGTAAATTTAGTTTTAAGCGGAATTTGACGGCAAAAGATGTAATCACGTTGCACAATTTTGCGAAATAAAGAATTTGAATTTGTAGTAGGGAGTCGAGTAGAAAGGCTACTAGAGAAGTGAATGGGAGGCAGGTGGAGAGGCGAGTAGAGAGTCCAGTACAGAGTTGAGTAGAGACGAGTAGAGAGTGAAACAGGTATGATTATAGAGGCAAGTAGAAAGTCGAGTAAAGAGTCAAATAGAGAGGCGAGAAGAGTATCTATTAAGCTCTCAATGCTCGACTCTGCGCTAAAATTTACGACACTACGCGATAAGCGACATCCACGCGGGCGAAGCCGCGGGCAATAGCTAGTTAATAAATAAAATTGCTTCTACAAAACAATTATTCATGATCATATGAGCATAATTTTGCTTCGGTTAAACTTTGCCTATATTATTATGGTCAGATCAAATAGACTGTCAGGATTACATTCAAAGCAGAAAGGGTACCAGCAGAACCATGACCCTCATTCAGAAGGTGTTTTTCAGGAGAGCCCAGACTAAACGGTTCGAATAAATGACGAATTACTGTAGGATCGAGTTACTTTACTTTCAAAGTTTTTTCATGAAATCTTCAGATATACCAACAAGCGAACGAACATACCGTGTTTACGTTGAGAAGTAATAATGCCAATAATAGGTATTGGCCAAACCCCCTAAACAAGCAGTTATTCGTTGGCCGGCGTAAAGTAAAGAAGAATGATAAGTGTATGACTTGACAGCCTTCGTGGAGTAGCTGAAGTGAACGCGGCGCTACGAAGGAGGCGTGGGATTGATCCCCGTTTAATGCAAGTATTTGTATGCATGAATATTTGCATTGGTCTGGTCGTGCTTCGGAGAGCACGTTAAGCCGTCGGTCCTGGTTGCCATACAAAAATCTATGGCAGTCGTTACGAGTAGTTGGAGCCCTCAAAAATCCAACAACTGGTCTAACTGCAAAGCTTCGATATCGCCTTTGGGTTGTGGAGGTCATACGGCAGGCGCTTTACGAAAAATATCGAGGTTCAGCCAAATCCGCAGTTAGACTGGTAAAATGGACCCCCGACTCCAAGCTGAAAGCTTTGGATGCGACTGGGATTAACGCTAGGAGGAAGAAGACTGATAAATATACCTAGGTATGGCATTGATACGTATTTTGACGGTTATGAAAATCGTGAACGTATATCATAAATATCATAAAGTAATCTAAAATACGTTGGCTAACGAATTGCCACTTGTCTGGGTGGCCTAGTTCCCGAGGCGGGAGCTTGTGGCGGCCCTGGGGGTGAGAGTGCTCACGCTCTCCACCCTGCTCGCGGCGATGGTCCGCTGCGCGGATGCGTGGGCGGCCAGCGCCTCCTTCTGCGAGCAGGTCATGCTCGCGAAGGAGACAGCAGAGCGGGCGCGGCGCGATGAGCGAGAAAGGCTCGCTGACATCGCTGCACGCGCTCGAAGGCGGCTCGGGCGTCGGAGGCCGCTAACTAACCTCCGCCCCGCATGAGTGCGGGCCTGAGGGTGACGGGTGGAGCCACGCGTCACCCTAGCAGAAGCAGGCCACGGCGGCGGCGCGCATCGTAGGACGATGCGCGCCTCCCCACACCGGGGTTGAGTTGGGGACCGCGCGGTCCCCCCCTTCCCGAGGAGGGCCAGACCGAGAGGGATGGCCCTGGGTCAGCCGGGGTGCGAGGGATATGTCTGATGACAACCTCACCTTCGGCCTAGCACTACGACCCAGAGACGGCGTGGGGTTTAGTCGGTTCGAGTCCGACATAACCTCCCCCTCCGGCTCCGGAGGGGTGGGTATCCGTGGGGATTTCCCGCACGTAAAAAAAAGGGGGGGCCTAGTTCATATCGTTCCCCGAAGATCTTAATGGAGCCCCATTCGTTTTTGATATTATGCATCAATCATAATAAAAGGAGAGATATCAAGAGCAGCCCTCCAAAGACTGAAAAAATCTATGTCAAACGTGGAAAAAACTTCTAATTTTCAATTTGAAAATAAGATTGTAAATTTCCTTTCCGAGTGGCGATTGCAACAAGGTGAAGTTTCTAGAATAAAGGCACAGCGAAACGAGCTCCGCATTGTTAGAACGTCTCGGGTACGGAGTCCGGTACGGCAGATTGTTTTTTAGTATTACTGATTGAAATGAAACTATTTTAACAGATTTTGTCGCGATTTATCTGGCGTTAACTCCACGTTTAGGTTGTGATGCAGCAGTCATAGTCACGAGAAAACTATAGATGGTAGTTTCATAATTTGAAATTTAAACTATCTCAAAGTGCTCTAACTTTTCTGAATTGTTGGTGTTTCTATTTAGACAATGTTAGTAGTAGCGTTGAAAAAGTTTTTATTATCTCTATTACGAACAAGTACCATAACGATAAGTAAAAATAAAATTATCGAAAGGTATCGTGCATTAACAAATTATTAAACGAATTAAAACTTCATATAAAATTTTCCACTCATACAACAGCTCTTACACAAATTCATGAAATGAAAAGATAACCGAAAATCCAACCATTTAACTCGCACAATCATTTTCACAAAATAATTAATCTTTTACTTTACGCATTGTCGTCGTACGCAGTGGCTGCATTACACGTGAAATGCGTCATGTATAAAAGCACTGCTGAAATTGCGGCCCGAAAAGATAACATGTTGAACGGGTGAAAGGATTTTATATTATGATTCTTGGTTAAATGGAAAAGATAAAGGGATGGAAAGATTTTTGTTGGAAATAAACTCCTGATAAATGAACGCAGCGGTTTAATTTGTTTTTAAGAGAGCTTTTACGAATTTGAGCGTTCTTAGTGTCTTTCATAACTTTTTAGGTTTGATAAATCAAATAGACTAATTTCATTTTGAATCAAGAAACTTTTGAGGTTACCAGTTTAGTAACTTTTCCTATAAGTTTAAATTGGAAAAGTCAACAACTATGAGGGGATAATGTATTTTTTTAAATATATTTTGTGGTCCTAGACTGACACGTATATGTTTCTAGACAGTGGAAGCGAAGATAGTCTCGAGTTCAAGTCTCGTCCACATGGATTTTATGGGGCGGCATCTTTGGGCACATATCATCCTTAACTGCCAGTTAGTGTACCTTGTAAACAACAGATGAGACTGGATTGGTTCTTCTCTCGGGGATCCGAGTAAGAGAGCTTTTTTTTACAACTGAGATGGCAGACAAGCACACGGCCCACCTGATGGTAAGTGGTTACCGTGGCCTATGGACGTGTGCAACACCAGGGGAGTAAACATAGAGAGTTTATATGCCGTCAGTGTAGAAGACGAAACAGGAAAAGCCTTTGGTCTTCCCACTGACAGCACAAAAACTCTACAGTGAGCTCTGGCTACTCTACTCACCGCTGCTTCCAGCAGAGCCGACATGCCAATCAAAACCTAAACGCATCTCCGGTCGAAAGTCCAAAATCGCAAACTTTAAAGGCAATGGACATAACGCTTTAGCAATGGTGATGAATATAATCACATCTTTAACTTATAGGTAGCACAGCACATACGAGAGGACTTTATTTAAAAAAATAAATTCTAGTTTTTACCATACCGTACCTAATTAATGTTTCATCTTTTCCCTCTTGACACATTTCAAGTTAGATTGAAGAGGGCGAAGTGTACTTAAACCTAAATTTATTTTAAAGATTGTAAAACGAAGTTTCTTTTTGGAAGAAACATAATAAAGGTATAAGTAAATTAAAAAAAAATTTAGAGCGATTAATGCTAACTTTTCCCGTAAATTTTAATCAGAAAAAGTCAACACCCACAACGGAACTTGTACCTGTGTCCAGTTCCATTCTAGGGGGAATACTTTAGCTACCTGAAAGTATCCAGGAAAGTCAAATTGTTATCAACTAGAATTATCATGAACAAACAATAATAATCGTAACCTTACAATTATTTTGAAACAACATTAGTTTAAAAAAAATCGTAACTCACCCCCTTTTGAGGTAAATGAAACTTTAAATAAGAACATCAACCTCGGCTAAAGTTAACCATACTCAGCCCTATTTGTAACATTTTGAAAAATGTAAAATAAAGAATGAATAATTTGCGAAACACGCAATTTACATGGAAGGCGTAATTAACAAATAAAAATACACATTTAAAAGACGAAGGGTACTTTTTTACTACATATAAATGATAGCTCTCATTTAAGAGATAAATGAATATTTGAAACGGGAAAACTTTTATAAAACACTGTCTGCTGGGGTCCAAATGTTCGCTACCATAATTCGGTGTCCATTTATTTCCCGGATACACATTTGCGATTTTTTGTGACACCTGATGCTGTAATGGATTCTAATCATTAATATAATTTTTTTTAAGATCCCTGTGGCATGGTAGAGCATTTATCCGATTACGATCCGATTGGTTTCAATTCCTGTAAAATTCAAAGATTTACACGCATTATTAAAATGTTTTATAACATTTTTCAATTAATTCCGCTGAAAGATAATTATATCATGGTTCCTGGGTGAGCCGAGCATAAAATTTGAATTTTGAATTTTGAACAGTTACTAAATAAATGAATTTATGTAAAGTGTCATTTATCAATATGGTCTTTAACGAAATCAATTTTTTTGTTCCTTATAATCAGTCTACACATACACACAGACGTGGCACTTCAAATGGCTATTTTTGTTTGATATTGGGCGTTTGATATACACACATCTAAAATTTCTAAGTATTTATTCACTCAAATTGCGTAGGTAAGTAAACTTTTTTGTTATTGATGACAAACTGGCTGGTTGTAAAAAAAATAATTCTCGATTATGTTTTGTTTTTTCATAAAATTCAAATGACTGCGAATTCGTTTGAATTTAAGTGCGTTTTAATTGCTACGTTTAGTCTTGATTTTATAATTTTTACCAACCATTTAAATAAAGTTAGCGACAAAATTAAATCGTAAGATATTCTTTACGTCATGGAACGACGTCATTTGACGGCAGATGAAATGCAAAGAGCTGTAGGGATCTTGCAAGCGGGAAGTAATCAATCTCAGGTATCTCGACATTTTGGCATTCATAGAAGTGTTATTTGTCGTCTTGGGCAGCGCTACAATAATACAGGGGAACCCGCTGAACAGCATCCAGGCCTTAAAAGGAGTACAACCACTCGGCGAGACCGGTACATACAACTGACTGCAAGACGCCAGTCGATGTTAACCGCTCGAGAGATAAGTTTGAGGCTACAAAATTCAAGTGGTGTTGATGTAGGTCCCCAAACTGTGCGAAATTGACTGCATGAGTACGGCCTACGGGCTCGACGTCCAATCAGGTGCCCACCGATACGTAAAACCATAAAGTTCTGAACCAACAAAAATATATGTAACGTTGTAAGTATTAGCGATTCGCGTAACGTTAATGAGAAACGGTTTGTATTACAATTTCCTTATATAACATTTAACATTACTGAATATAACATGACGACATGGGTAGAACTCTGATGCTTGTAGGCAGATAATAGGCTTCTTTCTACGCAGCAATTTGTATTAATAGGGTTCTAATTTAACACGCTTTGGAAGTAATAGCGACGTACGATGAAATAAAGAAGAGGCATTCATTAAGATAAGGTTAGGCTACCATGACATGTACATGCAAAGTTGCTGATGTACTATGGACTACAGAAGTATAAGTACAATATTAAAATATAAAATTGTATGAAGTGAGACAATACGCCATCTAGTAAGTAATTAGCTAGACACTGAGTACAACCAATGTGTTAACTGAAAATAAATGCATTTCCTTTTTTCTTTCTCATCTTCTAACTGTATGTAAAAGGTGCTTTTTATATATTTAAATTATTTGTTTAAGCATTTTTCATGCTAAATGTTCAAATAGATTTAAATAGAAAAAAATGAATCGGTCTAGGCGGGGTTTGAACCCGCGATCTTACAGGGGCAATACTTTGACCACTAAACTACCAGACAGGCAAAGATTGCGGGTTCAAACCCCGCCTAGACTGTTTCAGTTTTTTCTATTTATAATGTCGTCTATATATTTTTGTTCTGTTAAATTAGATTTATTTGCTCAATGGATTATATATATATATATACAGACTTCTGCAGACTGTACTTGAAATCATACTAGTTTATGAATATATATGACACAACAAATTTTTAATGCACAATGTTAATGGGTAGGCATTTGTTTATTATTGTTTAAAAAAGGCTAGTCAAAATTATTCAAAACGTATGGGTTTTCATGCCTCTCATGGTTTAACATCAGTATAGGAAGATCGTGAAGTGTGTAAGATGACGGGCTATTATCTCTGCCGACCCTAGGGAGAAAATGGCCTAAGCTTATTTATAAACGAATTTGGAAAGAAGTTATTATTATAGTAGTAAAATTTTAATAAATAAAATTGTTAAATAATACTAAGAAGTTTTAACATATTCAATCAACTACAAAAAAAAAATTCATAGTCCTTACCTAATTAACGTTACTTGAGTATTTTATATTTCATTAAAGTAATATAAAAATATAACAAGCGATATTTGTATTTTCTTTGAAGTAGCAGTTTTCATAATTAAGGTTTGATTTCGATACATGGCTTGTTGTATTATGTCTTTATTGGAAAGGTTATACTGAGAAATATTGTGAAGAGCTACTAGAAAGGTATTAATAGTTTTCTTATAATAAACTTATTGCAGCTACAACCTGCGTGGGATATTGTGTATATTATATTAGTTAGTTATTAGTAAACCGATCGGTCATTTGAATGTCAATTACATTGTTAATAACGAACATTTTCACTCCTTTAGAAGAATGAGGACCTTTTGATAACCTAACCTAACCGCTAGGAGAATATCTACGCTAGAGTATCGCCCGTCAATCAGTGAGCAAATGAGATTCACTTAGGCCAGAAAGATCTTGCTATACACTACTTTCATTCTTATAAGAAAACTTAGGCGTCATTCAGATGGTGCGAGTTTCTCGCACATTTCGGTTCGAATCGTATGCGATAATTTTATCAAAATGTTTAAACACATGCACACGCTCAATTCTTAAATACGGCAACGAGATTCGCAAGTGGCATATCACCTTATGCCTTATGTGATTGCTTTAAAATTCATCGACGGTCCAATACTATCTAGTGTTTCTAAAACTGTGGTTAGTTATTATTTGTAATGTGCACCTGCTGGGCCTTTATTATTATTTTAGTCCGTAATCGTGGTGAAAATTGAAAACTATTCCTACTCAGAATATAGTTGGTGGAACAAACATGGCGAGCAAAATCTGTGCTAAGCCTGAGGTTTAGTGCCGCTTTCGAGTTAGGATCGGCGACAATCCTCTAGACTCATTTATTTGGGTAGTAAAGCCATGCATTCTCTATGATATTAATATCGTGTACGGTAGTATACAGTGGTCGAGTAAACTGCAGTTAGGTACGTCATGATCCTATAGAAGCCCCACCGCCAGCGCACCGTCCCCGCAGCTTAATTTTGTCTTGATTTTTTATACAAATATACACAGTTATATAAGCATTTATATAGAAAGCCACAGTACATTACGTAATGATAATGCCGTAACTATTGCATATAATATTTTCATTATCAGTAATACAATTAAAAGCCACTAGAAAGAAGCCGGCAGAATTCGGGTTATAGGATCCCCTCGCCAATGGTTTACACAGTATTGGGATGCAGCGACGTCGCGGCGACGATGAGGTCCAGCGTGTCTGGGATATCACGTACAGTTTGTCATTATGTTTAATACCTACTTTGTCTACTTTACACACATGCTCTGGAATAGGATTATAGGTATACCCTATAAGTTAATACACTAGTTATCATAATCTACCTGCCCTGGTCCCAATTATTTGGGGTCGGCGCAACATGTCATTCTCCTCCATAAATTCCTGTCATCCAAATTTCTGTCAATGTCATCTCCTATGGCACACATTTGCCTATGTCTCCGGTACTATGCTGGCGTGAGTGTAATGTAAAATCAATAATACTTTTACTGACACTTTCACTGCCAATATATCTATACGAGTACATTTTTAGGGTTATGTGTTTACGGAACTTTGTTACTAAAACTGCTAAAACCAAAACTACTATCTGTCACGGGACTGTTTTTCATAAACCGCAAGAGTTCAACAGTCAAAATTTCAACACAGTATCTTAGAGCGTTTTCACACTCATCCGATATCATCGGATATCGGATGAGTGTGAAAACGCTCTAAGATAGTTTTTATCGGATATCGGAGGAAGTCAAATGTATGAGATATGTATCTCTTTTTCACATTGTCCGGCCCGATTTCGGTTATCGGAGCCAACGCCAAGTGTTTTGGCCCGATATCGAACACAAAGAAACTAAAACAGCGATTGCAATTTTCGACCTTAATGCCATTTTCTGAGTTACATGTCTTTTCGCTTTAAATGATGACGCTGATCACGAATGTAAGAAAATAAACTCGATACTATGTCATGTCAATAAGGTCGAAAATTGCTTGCACTTTTTTTCTTTTTTTTTACTCCTAGCATCCCTAACTAGTCTGTGCTATCGAGCAAATGGCCGTATCGGGCCGACTTTATCGGATAAATGTGAAAACAGCACAGGGTGTCGGCTATCGGATGTCGGCTATCGGCGTCCGACACCGATATCGGATATCGGATATCGGATGAGTGTGAAAACGCTCATTGTTACTGCTATAAAAATTATAGAATCAAGATTGAAAAATTCATCATTCCTGATTTTTTTACTAAAGTAACTAAAGAATTTTGCGCTGAATAGAATGTCCGGCAATATCTATCATTGTGTATGACAAGGTAGTTAAGTTGAGGTTACTTTCATTCTAGATAGCGCTTCATATTATGTAGTACAATATTTATTTAATTATCTAAACAGTAAGTACAGTGTCACATTTTATCCATTGGTACGGAACCGTCCCTGTGCGAGCCCGAATCGCACTTTTTTATATTCCCAGCCTGCCACATTTAATGTGCGTCTGAAGAAACTATGAAAGGAAAGCTTTTGACATAGTTTTTACGCTCTCGCGATAAAATCAAAATCGATTTGACGTTGTACTTCGGGACTAAAACAAAACCGAACAAGAGCTAATATAGTACCGTGCGAATCGTAAAACCGGTAAAACTCCATGGAAAAGGTTTGAGATGTAAGATTGTCTAGTGGCTCTTTGATAGTGAACTTTGATTTTGGCGTTAGTTTTTTTCCTTTGTTTACTGCTGGGGTTGAATTCAAACAGATCAAACTGAACTGGATCTTCATATCTGAGCGATTAGTAAAATCCGCTATACGTGCATGAATAAACACACACAAAACGGGTGTTTAATTATCTTTTTAAAGAATCTATTAAGAAAAATTACTAATGCAGAATATACTGCTTCCGGGCAGTTTGGCCGTGGTCCATATGAAACTCGCGTTCCAGACGTTTCGTCGATCACTGTGGTCGACAAATTCAGTGCGCAGACCTCTCCTCGTCGGCAACCTCTCTGCGACTGATTACTATATTCCCTCTAAACCCTCCAGTTAAATTAAATTGCTTGTGTTTGAAGTGTGTTCATATCGGTAGTGTAATGGTCAGGATCCAAGCCCGGGTCCTCTTGATCGTAAGTCCAACTCTTAACCACATAATAATAATACGAATGAATATTAATCAACAATGACACTTATTCAACTTAATTGAAAGACAGTCGGTTACTTACAACCTTTAAATAATAATCCCTAATTTAATCTTCCTGTAACTATTAATTCGACACTATTTATGTTAGTGATGTACTGTGTTATCTATCGATATTTTATAGTCTATCCATTCACCATCATATGCGTTGTCGTCATAATCTATTTGACATTGGGTTCCGGTACCATTCGAAATACTCGTAACAAAAACTATTCCTATTCTCACGGCCCACAGAGTCATAAACCCTGAAATGAATAGTGACCTATGTTCTATTGCGTGTTGTCTTAAATCTCTGTGCACCAAAAGAGCACCAAGCTTCTAAATAAATGTACTCTTTTTCAGACTGTTTATACTGGCGATTGATGGCACTTGTTGGAATCTACTACACATATTGAATAATAACTTCAGGTGAACTAATAGTGAAAATAAACTGTGGAAATTATTATTCAATACTCTTTTTCACGTTTGTCTTATACGAGTAGTGTACAAAAATCAATGTGTGTTTGTCCGTATTTTATGCACTGCTGCACCGTTCATCTGATTGCCATAAAACTGTTTCACGCATAAGTTTTCATAGTAAAACTTATTGGACCAGTTAGATAGCACTGTAATAGGCTCATAGAATTTTTTGGGGTGAAACTGGGAGGAATAAGCTTGTATTTTGTTTTAAGAGTAGGTACCATGTAACCAATATTACTAGTGTATACTTAGCTTGTTAGAAGTGAGTTTACGTCGTTTTTGTAGTAGCCAGTAATCAAAACCGGGATCTCTTAACAAAAAAGCCGACTTAATAACTAAGCTATGGAACCGATACTGTTATTTAAGATTTTCTAAAAAGCTATATCAAAAATATGACATTAAAACATCGATACTATATCAAAACATTCCTCAACATCACATTACTAATTAATTACCTACATTTAGACAGGAGCTTCCTTACAGACATCGCTTGTCAATTAAGATTCCGTTAATTATTAATTCCGTTAGTTCCGCGTGTTCCGTGTGTTGTTCCGTCTTAATATGCTTACAACCGCTCCGTTGGAGCAACACTTTATCGCAATGGTTTTGCGTAACAGGTTACGTTACAAGCATTTCGAGCGTGTGTCCTGAATTTAAAGTTGATTGGATATTCTTGTAGGATACCATAATTTACGTTCGTAATTTGTAATTGAATTCTCAGGTCTTGGGCCTGAATTCCAGAACTATACTTAGGACCGAAACTCGATTTATAACTAGTACCACGGTCTTTAGATAGTGACTTATGCCAGTATACCTTAAGACACGTATCTTGGACAATAGTTACGAGACAAACGAGGCCCAGGCACGCGCAGATTGTCGAGTTGATCCAAAGCCTTACCACTACTTGCTATCCTCAAATGACATCCAATAAACATGTACCACCCATATAGATCACATTGTTGGTTCGAGCTATATGTCCAGAGGTACACCTCGAAGTTAAGTTAAATTATGATTCCTCCAGCATAGAATATAAGAGTTCATTGAATAGAATAATTAGATAATTTAATTCGAAAATGGTGTAGTCGTTTAAATTGCCACCGTTCTATGCTAAATTGAGTTTTGTGGGTCTTTCTTTCATTCTTTGTTTCTTTCTGTCTTTTTTAAACAACGTATGTGGCAGACAAGCACACAGGCCACCTGATGGAAAGTGGTTACCGTGGCCTATGGACGTGTGCAACACCAGGGGAGTCACACTCGTGCTGCGGACCCGCAAAACACAGAGAGTTTCTGTACCGTCAGTGTAGAAGACAAAAAAAAGTTCCCACTGACAGCACAAAGATTTTACAGTCTTTACTTATATCAGTACAGTACAGAACACGTACTCTACATTTCAATACCTTGCACGATCATCCTTATAACGACTTCCCAGTTGCGTCAGAGGTGCGCTTGTGTCTTTTGATTTGTCTAAAATTGACTGCCGCATGACATCCCGACCCTGAGAAGAACGCTTATGCCAGAGTCTCGTCCATGCATTACGATTGGAACAATATTGCACAACATGGCGTGCAACTATGTTGGCAAATAAATACCAGGCTTAAAGTCAGATATAGATTTAGGTAATTTCTACCAAACAATACTTTAAGAGTATTTTTCAGAGGACAGTAAGATTGGAAGCTTTCTAATAACTCAAAGGAAAACCAAATTAAGTCATTCAAACCACGTAACGCCACTGAAAATAAAAATGAAAGTACTATTTAAACTTTCTCATATCAGACTTTAATTTACGATGACAAAGTCCATAGTCCTGTTTTTAATTAATATTTTTTGTAACTCCGGTGCTCACTAAAAGAGAAAAGTGAAACCATAGGAGATCAAAAGATCGCTGAGCTGATTTTTTACATCTTCAGTCATCTTAATTACGATGTCTTGTCTTTACATTCAATGCTTTTTGTTAAACTTAATTGATGTGAATAGATATAATATAAGGTCCTAATAAGTCTTCGATTTACTATGTCGTTCTTATTAATTTTATTTTTTTCAATTTTTCAATTTTTCAATTTCTTGTCACACAAACTTGAATAAAATTAAAAAAAAAAATATTATACTTCATTTCATAAATTTATTTAACTGAAGGTAAAAACTAATTAATACAAGAAAGGCAATATATCTTTGATGAAAGATAAAGCAGCAGCAAATATAAAAAAAAATCGATGGGAATGTTGTGTATCGTTTTTCGCCCGCACACAGAACCTTCACATAAAACTATTCGGAGCAATGAACACTAAAGTGGTGACCCGGACGAAAGTTAACTGTACCGGGACACAACAACTCACAGGCTAGCTACGGTCGGTAACGAGGTTACATTAAAACTGACCAACTTCTGCTCAGAACTTTCTATAAAGTAATTCAGTTACCTAGAATCATCTTATTGTATTTGAGTTTATTTAAAAGAACTTTAAGAGAAGAAAGTTATTGAGAATATCGATAGAGGCGTAGATGTTTATAAGATAGACAAACCAGCAACTGGTGTGCAGCTATGAAAACAATTATAAAAGAAGAAAAAGTGAAAGATGAATGCCAGGATCCTACAAAGCGGAAATAATGTTATCTATCCTAATGGCATAAAAGCGTACCTAAATAATGTTAAAAGTACTTATTGTAACAGTAACAGCCGATAATTTTAGCCATATGTGTTACAATCAATTATATTTTGTAAAGGGGAAGCAAAAAGAGCCGCCAAGAAAACCATTACCGTTTAGTAATTTACAACGTCGTCGTTGCAAAATATAACTTTAATAACTTCTGGGGTGTAGAATACTATTTTCAGTGCTCTTGGAAGGTTTTCCTATGTGAGAACTTTCTATTCGGGAAATAAAATATGAATTTTGTAGAATGTTTAGTCTGGTTTCGGGATATTATATCGGTTGCTAGTAAAAACATTGCCCTGGACATTGAAAAACGTAATAGTAATATTTTTGGGTAGAAAAATATAGGTATTTCACGAAAGTAGTCTTACTCGCTTGTTAATATGAAGAAATAAATATCTGTATATAGGTTTTCTCTAGCCAAAAGCCATTATTTACACTGTTCATTGTCCGTAAATGTATAGGTTACTTACTCTATCTTAACAGAAAGATTTGTAGTATTTTATTCATCCATTCATTCATTAGTGCTGTCAGGTTTATTACGTTCTCAGAGGCTCATAACTTACCGGTATTTACTCATCAGAACGTATAGCATGCGGAAATAGTTGAACCATAGTATGTGAGGCATCTCTTCACTTATTTTGAGATCCACTTCGCTTGCAAAACCTTACCTAGATCGGTTTTCTGTACTCCAGCTGACCTGAATTAGAAATTTAGTTAAGAGACTTCTAGTTAGTTCAAGATTTTACAAAATAAAAGTGAGATTTTCTAAACGCGAGGGACGTAAAGGTGTGGGAAAATAAATATTGAGCAACTCGCGAGTAAAAGCGGATCGTTTAGATATAAATTAAATATTCTTAAGTATTTTGAACATTTAAATTATATTTTGCTTATTCAAAAGTTAGTTTATTATCATTTTCTTACATGCTAGTATTTAAACAGTATTTGAGGCACTCCTTTTAAGTAAAAAATACCTGTGTTACATAGATGCTTAGAATTGTACTTCCACGTATTTCTGTGACCTCCAAATATTTTTTTGTTTTTACTTTGTGCTTGTTAATATCCTACTTTTTCCTAAAACATAATAAAGCCAAACAACTAGTATCTAGGCCACAAACATTGCCGATAGTTTCGAGCACGTCACTAAGCACTTAAAGCTGGTATCATTATTTCAGAATTTGACATTTGCAGTTGTCAATTTGGATGAAATTATTTGGTACAGGGGAGGACACAGTCTGGAAAATACATTGGCAACTTCTTATCCCGGAGATATGTTCTCATGGCTAGTGGTAATGGTATCAAAATTTCACGCGAGTGCAGCCGCGGGCATTGTATATTCATAATTCTGTAGTACAACAGAAATATATTTTTCAAACAATTCAATTACCTAGGAATATTGTAATATATTCATACCAAGAACTTTACTACTTAATTACTACTACATGAACATCTCAGTAAAAAGCCGGTGAGTATAAAATTTATTCGAACAAAAATATATACTTATTTGAATAGAAAAACTTTGATTAAGTTTAAACTTGAAGACTACCAAGTACGTTACTTGCTCAGGTCTTATCGCTCGCAAAGACCCGTCGCGGCGCAAATAACTACTGTAACTTACAATGTTGTAAGTTTAGTATACTTCGTTCAAAGTATTTGTAACACCATTTAAAGTATGAACATTGCGCCGCTTTGTCGTGCTTTTGAAATGAGTAAAGAATATCTTCAACATAATGAGGTTCAGAATTTGATCTCACTTAACTTTTCACCCTTCAGTTACGCTGTGCACTTCCAGTCATCTTCCTCCTTTTACTAACTCTCCGGTCAGCTTTCAGTTTAACCATAAAGCGGACGAACATCGATATTTTCCTTGATGCAACTGCCCTCAATAATGTTTAGTTCACCTTAGTTACCAGCGGATGTTCGACTCTATGACATTACATTACAGTCGAATAGAAGCACCTTTAGACCCGAAGTAATCATCGAAAATGTTTAAACGAAGCATTCCAGTGAGACTCAGCGAGATTTAAGCAATTTACAATTTACTAGATAATTACAACGATTTAAATTGAAAGCGATTTGAAGTACTTGGAAACAATAGAAAGCAATTAAATGTAACAATTGCTTTATATATCACTGTCACCGGCTATGATCGATAAGTTTAAAATTGTATAAGATGAAAGGTCTAAAATTCTATGAATTCGGAACTAAAACCAATAAACGGTCTACGTAAAACATTATCAGAGGTATCCGTTTTCAAATGAGTGACTGCTACATATAAAATGTTGATTTAACCCGCCACTAGTGACGTGCATGTCTGTGAGACCGGATGATTAGAAAAAGTCGTGTAACTATTTGACTCGCCATCGATGCGTGTTGCGATTTCGAGTAGGTGCCTCATCTAACGTTCCCCACCGTTAATTCACTCCACGACACCAACATGGACTCAAGTTCCAGAGCATTTGGCTCAACCCGGTCCGCAAGGCCGGAGTCACCAATCATGTAAGTACATTTTTCAAAGTTTAATCGGCATACATTTAATTTTTTTGTAAAAATAGCAAATGTAAATGCTCCATTTTACTGTTCATCATTCATCATCAGGATTATATAGTCATTTAGTAAGTAGTCTTTTTTGTATAATTTCATTAATATTTTTCAAACATGTAAAATGTTTACATTTTGATGAAACCAACTCAAAACATTAGGATAGTTATAATGATGCAGTCCATTTAGAGCACCCAGCTGAATAACACCTGCGTGAATAGCAATTAGCTTATTCCTCGAAGAGCATCCTTCAAAATTTTTGACTGGTGATAATGTGTGTGAATACCTACCACAATAACCTTAGGCCTATACCTACATTAATTAATTCATTGTGTCTCATGAAAGTGGCACCCGAATATTAATATAATTTAACTACAAATGTTTATATTTAGAAATGAGCAATGACAGCTATAAATAGTTTTTGATTACACGTAATAGATTTAGAGCGAGATCCATTTCAAGCACCATATGAGTCGTCGCCAAGAACCTTCTTAATTCTGAATTTTTATATTTATATTTGAATTCCGGTTCAAATTTCTTCTTTAATCGTGAACTATCCAGAAAATGTACTACAGTTAATGTTTAAGAATTGCCATCGAGAAGTCCTGGATTTGAAGACTGACCTGCCGACGTGAACACATTATTGGGGCGTTTAGGAGAATAGTAATTTTCTGGTGATTAGTATTTAAAAAAAAGCTGAATTATTATGTTTGAGGTTGATTTATAAGCCTTTTAATATCCTTTCCTTCTCTTCATCCTCCTTTCTTTTGACAGGCTATTAACCTTCTTTTACTCAATAATATAAAAATATTCCACCAGACACCGAAAAACTTCTAAAATCAGATTATCAACATCGATATTAAAATCAATGTTCCTACACGAAGTCACCGAACTCAAACTTTGAAACAAAAACCTAGAATTTGTAATCGCCGTATAATTCGATTGCTAACGACGATTCTATCAAAGGGAAATGCCGGAAACGGTTCTCAAAGTTGAAGCTGTTGCGCTCCCTTTCAATTGTTGGAAAATTGCTTTAAAATACGATCGAGTTAATATATTTTTGTTGTTTGATGTGGAAAGTTTCTTCTGTTGTAAAATGTTAAGAATAGACGTTTAAGTATTGCGAGCGAAAGTGTTCAACTTGGTTCAAGAGGAATGAGAGAGTAATGAATAACGTCAACAGTAAATTTTACCTTCAGTAGCTGTTATTAAATGTTTTGAATTTTGTGAAAAGTATTTAGCATACTTGTGTTGGTTTTGTACCGTTATTTTATGTGCAAACCAACACACTGGCTTAGGAGACAAGGCTCTGAAGCTAGTAGTTCTTTCGGGTTTAGCGTTCAAGAAATGATCGTCGTAAAAATCAAAATAGGCCAAAATTAATCGACGAATTTCGAAGAGATGACACCAAAATGTAAACGACTCATAAAGTTTTCGTTTAATAACATCTGTAATGTAGGTGTTGTTGCAATCTGCATTGAAATCTGTTAGGGAAAGTTAGCTGGCATGCAGACAGACGCGAAATACGACTATATTTCATACTATGTAAAGATGATTATTCTAAACAAGTCGTAATGCGAGATTACGTCACCAGCCGCACCCAGGCCGCCCTCCCAAACTACTTTCACCCAGATTCTCCAAGTAATAAGATGTAAGGCAATATCGATCTGCCCGCGCTGACGTCCTGCTGCCATCCGTCAGACTTCAGGGAAATATGGTCATAAAACTTTACTATTCTATAACATGTCACTTGACCTGTTTGTCTGTCTTGAACATGTGTGTTGAACATTATTAGTTGACATTTTGTATAGTCATAGTGTCATAATTAGCCCGTGATTTCGTTTGCGTGGAAGTTGATTTTTGCCTATAAATTTATATCGGAAGTAGAATCTAGGTAGCGTCAAATCTCTTTTTACAATTTTCTTACTAGAGGATTCCCCCTAGTAAGGTTTGTTCGCGGGATTCCAGTTGGTATTTACCGTATTTACTAATTAAGCTACTTGGACAAATATTGGATTTTCGGAATTCTGCTATACAAGAACGTCTTGAGGTGATACTGGATATTGCGTGCTAGAAAACTAATATTAAGATAATTAGCTTCGCTGGTAAAACTTTCGTTACAATATTCTTTGAGCAGTGCATTTTTTATTTAATATCATTTCTTTATCTGTGTACACAATGTAATTAAATAAACTTCAAATATTTAAAATATTTATTTAAAATATTTAAATATTCCACAACATTTCACACAAAGCTATCTAGACCCATGGTAAGCATAGTTTAACTAGCTTGTGTTATGGAATCTAGAATGCGAATAAACATACTTAGATACTTTTTTTGTAAATACATACATAATATACATAGAAACACCCAGACCAATGCAAATATGGTGGTAAGCTCGTTGCTTTTGTGGATTCAACTTTATGGGAGCGACGACCATCTGATCTGCCTACCCTGAGAGGAAACACTAGCATCAGACCCTTAATCAATCAACACGTCTAACAGCTTGCGCCGCCGATTTGTGTAATCCTTTATACCCTGCCTTCGAATCGCGCCTCGAAACTACTACATAGTTGCCCACAAAATGAACCTTATTTATCGGTATCATGATAATGTATCCATCATATAAATTATTGCAGCAACACTAAGTAGCGCCAAAGAGACTCTCAAAATGTCAATTGAACTTGGCTTGCCAAATTTCAAACGCAGCGTACATTTTCATGAATATTGTAATCAAAGTTGAGGAACATTCTCTGGCACTGTTCAAACTAATGTGCTTTCCATTGTATTACGAGTATAATGCAACATAACCAATGTACTTTATGTTTCATCACCGTCAGTTGAGATTAACCTTCAGCTAATAGTCATATTTTATATCTATATTTTTTTCTGTCTATCTGTTTTCCTTTCTTTCTTTCTTTCTAATAGATGACTTCTCGGCCGCACCATCAAGAGGTTTGGGTTTGAATTTTCCGTGAAACGACTGCCATTTGACTTCCACAACCCCACTGGCAATATCCAAATACTATAACTGGACTAGTAATCGAACTTGTAGAGCGCCAGAACAAGAGAGAAGGCCCAGGGTCAGCTCATCTTCGGCCTTGCACTGCGATTCACATGCGGTTTAGTCAGTTCGAGTCCGATATAACCTCTCCCTCCAGCGCCAAAGGGGGCAGTAAAAGTGGGGACCGCATGACAAAAAAAAGTTATCGAACTTTCGATGAACCTGAATTCCCGTGATGATTGTCATAGATGTTTGTATAGCAATCGGGACCGACGGTTCAAAGTACCCTCCAAGATACTAAGAGGTATCAGTGTTTACCTAAGGCAGTACAAGACTGACCTGACTAGTACTGCTAGCTCCATGGTGCACAATTGAGTGCACATAGAGCTGGCAAATTTCAATAAAAACTCCTAAATAACTTTTAAAGATAAGAATGCAAAAGTACAATCTGTTCGAAAAGTAGTTCAATCAATTTAGATTCCCTCAGCAATTTGAGTCTAAAAGCCTCCTCGTCAAACACTAGGCCGTACGTAGTAATCTAAATGTCCTTTGAGGGTTAACTGTCCTTTGAATAGCCAATGCTCCGACTTCTACGATTATTAGATTTGCTGAGGGTCACCTACGCGATACGGGTCTTACAAGTGTAATGTAACATAAGCAAAACTCAGAGTAAACATCGTCTTATCAAGAGAACAGATATGTGTAATTTCTAAAGTGGAGCGAAATAGATGAATGATGCCGTATTTTTATAACCAGCTTTTCAATTCTATTTAGTTTTTTTTTTAATTCTATTAGTAACTAGTTCTTTACAAGGGCAATGTTCTGACCACTGACGTATTGAGCACCGTCTTGAGCATTCAAAATTCTCTTAAACAACCATCTTGGCAGCAATCTACCGATAATCATACGAGCTTGTAGGAGGTAGGACACCGAGGTATTTCCGTCTAATTGAGCAGTCCGACTGGGGAAATACCTCCGCCCTAGAGAATACCGCGGCCATATGATCTCGTGTTGTGTTACCGACGGTGAGTAGAGTAGCCAAAGCTGTCAGTGAGAAGACCAAAGGTTATTCCTGCTTTGTCTTCTACGCTGACGGCACAGAAACTCTATATTTACAGGGTCGGCAGCACAAGTGTGATCCACTCCTGGTGTGGCGTACGTCTCTAGGCTACGGTAACCGCTTTCCACCAGGTGGGCCGTGTGCTTGTCTGCCACCTCAGTGGTATATAAAAAAGCCTGTTAATTGAGTACACCCCGCTGGATAGTAAAAAGCTAGACTGAAGTCCATTATTGGTTACATGATTTGCAACTAGTTGCACTGACAAACATACACTACTTGAATGAAACCTATCTATACGGTGCAAAATTTTCCATCAAGAACCAAGCGGCCCGGTGACTCTTTCCTTTGCCGCACCATTAAGACCTTGAAATCAAAACCAGCTCATGTCTTTCCTAAAATCCTGGGTCCCAGCGTTGCGTGAAAAAGCATCCGATGAGGCCGTCAAGCTGAGTGCCACCACTCCTCATGTCTCACACTCATCCATGCACACCCTCAACCATCCATCAACGCTCATGTCTTTCCTGTGACTTTGCCTTCAGTTTACCATAAGGCAAAGTGAAATTAACGTGTCCTAAATAAAAATAACTTTCGAACCAACAACACAATTTGATCCCAGGCACCGCTATTGACTTGTCTACGCTTCCACTGAAGACACTCTTTCGGCAATGCGTTCCGTTTTAAAACGCACTGTGCACAACTGCTTTAGTTCTAATTCAGTAAGGTCAAAGCAAATAAAAATTCCATAAGCAAATAAAAATTCTAGACCCATTCTCCACTTCATCTCAATAATCGACTTTCATATTAAGGCAACACATGCAAACTTCGTAAATATTTGCTTTACTCTACAGTAATAAGATGCCAATATTGACTGTCAATGACAGTACTTGACCTCAAGACGGTTCTCTTTTTAGAATTCATAACTGTGACTCTTTCAAATAAAAAATTATGCTCTCATAAAAAGGTAGGGTCGCTCCATGCCCTTCTGTCATTATCCACGTCATAAAGGTCAGACAACATTATTTGCGTCTGTTGTGTCAATACTAATAAATCTGGTGAAAAACAGTGGACAAATAATAGCTATTTTGTATATTGCAGTATAAATATTAATTAAATATGTTCTAGAACAATCTACATACCGCTATCGTGACCTAAACAGTTCATTGAGTTACCCCTTTCTGTTAATAATATATTAATAACTGGTAAGATTCAACCGACTTAGATTAGGGAACAAGGTCATTCGCAGCTCGCGTTGAATGAGAATATTGGCACTTGTAAACATAAACGAATGATATGGAATGCTTTACGAGGCCTCTGGGAAATCATACTTAATGGAGTACCCACATATATCTCAGACAGAGTCTATTAGCTTTCATTAATTGATTGATAGATATAGCTTAGCTCACTATATTAAACTAGCCCGGGAATTAATCATAAAACAATCCTATAACCTGATGATGGTACCACCTCCTGGATTCAATATTAACCACGTAAGAAACAGCCTCCTAATGTGTCGCATGGTGCATGTCAAACTAAATTTTCACATTTTCCTACTGGGTGTGTACATATCTATGGCATGATCGCGTACATTTCCTTAAATATTATTATGTGAAATAAGAAGCTTCTAATATTGAATTGCATGCCTGTTAAAGAACTTTTCATAATATAAAGAAGTTCCACAGGGCCAATCATCCCTTATTGATTTACTGCAATCAACTTTTAATTAGATACCAACTACTCTCGCTCTAGGAAGCGTAATCCTCTTAATAAAACTAAGGGGAAGAGAAAATGGAACTAAACCAATAATTCCTAAGTAAAGTTACATTATAAAGAAATTTTCCATTTATCTGTTTACCTTATGTAATAATACAGAACAGAAGCCCCCTTCAAATCACTCAAACAACGTCTTCCTGTATTGATCCTTTGTAACGTCAGACAAATACTTTTCCTTTTGGCAAAGATTTCCAATTTGCTAAAAGACTTTGATGTTTATTATACTGTTGTGATTTTCGGTGTGAGGATTAAGGGTTGATATACTCTACTGGGCAGGTGAGATGGGTAATTTAATAAATATGGTTTGGCCTTATACAATGTAATATACGGGGTATAATATCTTTCTCATTTCTCAACATAAATTGACATTTTTATTCACATTGTGCACACATTTTCAAACGTGCGATATGCAAGATCTTTTAAATTTTGGATAGATAAACGATAATCTATAAATTATCGTTTTTAAAAAGTTTGTAGGTAGGTCACCAAAATGATTAGTAGGTACTACCGATAACCACTCCAGCGCAGTTTAATTAGTTATATCAGTTACTCTTAACACTATTGATTTAATATTATCAATCCACTGATTCACATCAGTAATCGTCGGGATTCGAACCAGGGACCTTCGACCGTCAGGCCAACTCCATTAAGCGGCTAGCCATTTAATTTTATATAAAGTTCATGTTCCCCTAATTCCTAGGAGTAATTAATCGCATAGCGTTTGCGTTTACCCAACTTGATACCCAAGTGAAAGGTCAGCTTAGTCCCCGATGAAATAATGCAGGGTCAGGGCATTAGAAATGAATTTAATCTCGTCCTTTTACAAAACGTCTGCACCATTCAACATGTTATTTTTTTCGCCGCTCTTTGAGTAGCCATTGTAATTTGACAGTTCATTGTATAATTATTCTGCAGCTTTTTGGACATATAGTCACATTCATAGTTAAGTCCGTCATAGTCTAATCAAAATTCTAGTTGTGACTTTATCAGAAACTTTTATGAAGTTTTAGTGCCAACACGAAGAATCACAATTCACTTTTGTGCACGTTGTCTAAAATTTTATGTCTAATAAACCCATTTTTCACACATTAAACTCGAATTACTACTGACTCTTGTAATCTAATGATGGTGTACAATAAAGAGTTATCTATCTATTGACTAGGTACACCAATAACGTAAATAATCTTAAGAGAACCCCGCCACACCGATTCAATGTTTTTTTTTTAAATCAATTTCAAAATTTAGCAAGAAAAATGCTTTAATTTTAATTAAAAAAGAATCTTTCCATTCAATAAAAAATAATTTTATCTGAAAAGATGTTATTATTTTCATGTTAACTGACAAACCCGACAATTCTCAAGATAATGTAAGTAAGTTAGCGTAAAATAAGTAATCACAAGTGTTATATTGTGTTATGTTAGAATATTATTTCCCCGGGCGTACCGACCCGTAGGCGCTACAAAATGTACCGCAATATGTCCATTGTCCGGTCCAAAAACCGTTTAATTATTTCACAACTCATCTGCCTAGCAAACACACCTGACATTTGATTAAGCCAGTAATCAATTTCGATTGGACTTAGTAATTCAGTGTTGCTGTTTGTATACCTGACTTTTGGCAATTAGTTACCGACATAGCGTACAGTTAACGTGGAATATAGTTGATACGCTTCAGATTTAAAAAGTAAAATAAAAATGAATTTGCCCAAAAACTATTTTCAAAATCTGAATATAATAATCTACTTTTGATGCTGAATTTTTTGAATTTGAAATAAACTCACTCACGGCTACATTTTATTTTAGAAAACGTTTTTCAAAAATCAAAATTATATTGTCGGTCTGATAGAGCAATGCTCGAGACACAGGGTTAACTAATATAGACTAAAACTGGTAATAATAACACAAAATTTGATGTTGATAGTGCGTTCATAAGCTAAATTCGCTACATAATATCGGGCATAGGTACTCAGTATGTACCGACTTAATTAAAGTCCTGAAATTGCCAAAGTACTAATAAAGATGTTATTAACAAAGGCGTACCATTTGCTGAATATTCGCTTTGTGTATACTAACTATTATTGAAAATACAAATGGGAATTTGTATGATCGTCTGTTACTTAATTACAAAAACGGATACTTGGATACACGGAAAGGCGGACCCTAAGCTCCCAGGGCATCTTGGCCTCGGATGCTATCAGGATAACGTCTAAATGCAGATCACATGGATTAGGCTGGAAATGTAACTGGAATTAACACTCATATGGAGAAGAATGAGAATCAAAGACATGTATACTTAGTTTGAATCTAGACAGCGGTTAGTAAGACGAGTAATAAGTCGAGAGTAATAGGCTATAAATGCATTATTTCTTCTCTTACAAGAGGCTAATTTGGCTTCAAACTTTTTTGTGTAAATAAAATAACGAGCAGATTATAGCGCTCGTTATGCCGCCATTTTACACTTGATTTCCATCATCTTTTACTATCGACAGTTAAAATTGCACTTATATTACTATAAGTGCAACTAGTTCTTGAAGTTTGCTAATAAATTAGTCTTGCAAAAAACTTACGATTCTTTATCCTTTTCTTTGAATTAATTGGGTCATATTTTTTACCAACAAACGTCTTTCTGTCTTCATAGGGAAGGCAGACAAAAGCACACCATCTGCTTCTGTTCTAACATAGGTACTTCCAGAAATTCCTCTACAGTTATTTCACTGGTATAATAACAATATAGCAGTGTTTGTGATAAAAATCATTTATTTATAGACCACCACAACGGCGCTTATAAAACGTCAAAAACTATAAAAATAAAACTGAGCAAATGAAACATCGGATCGAAACGTTGCTCTGACCTGAGAAGACTCCGGCAAGAAACTCGCTGGTTTCTCGGTTTACTTAGTCTAAATAAAATAATACCAATATTTCCTATAAAGTTTTTAAGAGGGGTATTATTGGAAATAACACTTCACTAGAAAACTCTGAGCTCTGTAAAAGGAAAATGTCAATGTGACAGTAAGATTAGTTATTCCGTTCCGTTGTAGTTAATCTGACAATAAGAGCAGTGGATTATTACTTAATTCACTGACTTAACGTAGCGCAGTTCCCGTCAGAAAGTAAAATCATTAAGGGATCAAGTTTCAAGTCCAGTCTCGTTTAAAATTGTTTCAACTCAAAACTGACTCTAATCTCAGGAACCTTAAGTAATCGGTGTATTAAGCTAAACGAGAACAAGTCACGTTGACTTCACAAGTAGAACAAGCTCTTCGGTAGTGCAGCAATGATGACATTTTTTGCCAACAAATATCCGCAATTGTTAAATTTCGACTCAACTTTGAATCAACAGACGAGTTAAACGATGCAAATAAGGAATTTGAAACAGAAATAAGGAAATAAAATTGCGCACATTGTGCGCAATTTTAAAAGTTACAAACTAAACTTAACTGAATTTAATGCAACTAAATATGAAACGTGTTAAGTTGACTTACTGCAATGATTTTTCATCGCATCCGTAATTGAGTCCCGGGGTTGTCAAAATTCGACAGCAATTTATTCAGAATTCTTTGATAAATATTACTATTTCAAGAGTGAATGCAAAACTTTGAAGTGTGCTTTTGAGTGGCTGCGCGACGAAATGCTATTGCGACTGTATTTTAAGTTTAAAGAACTGCATTAAGAGTTTGAATACACTATATTTCTACTGAAAATGTATTTTCTACAGGATCCAAACAATTTATCAGGTTTGTTGAATG
Source organism: Eilema caniola (assembly GCA_949126895.1). Classification (NCBI taxonomy): domain Eukaryota; kingdom Metazoa; phylum Arthropoda; class Insecta; order Lepidoptera; family Erebidae; genus Eilema; species Eilema caniola. The sequence goes on along the minus strand of OX421460.1, from coordinate 2,562,586 downwards.
ACATTACACTCATCATTTGTGTGGTTCCGAGATAGAGGGAATTTTCACTGGGTTCTCTTTTAAGAAATTCGTTCTATATGCTAAATTTTGTCAAGGGTAAGCTTTTATCATGATCATGCCTCTATAATTGATGAAACCACATTGACCACTATGTCATGAACTGGTCAGTGATAATGCATATCCATACATTATCACTGACCAGTTCGTGTTGGATAACAGTTCAGACCATAATATACATATTGACGAAAACCACATGTATGTAGGTATGTGAATTCCGAAAACATCACACTACTTTTTTGGGCAACCGTATAAAAACCAGTAATGTATTCCAATGAAACCGATTACAGAGATTCTCAGAACGGATTAAACCAAACGAATTTCCGACTTAAGTGGTTAAAGCCACACCTGTAGTATTGCGCCCACAATTATGCATGAATCTATTCGTATGGAGAAGTCGTTCTGCCACACCCGCAAGTGATAAGCTTGAATTTATGAATTATTTATGAATTCACTCCGAATTTTCGTACGAACTACAGCTGGTTAGGAACGGAGGTGAAATACTGACGGGGTTTAGTGCGCAGACGTGTTATGCGATTGGTGAAAGTAGGGGAATATGTGGATTTTTAGGAATTTTGTTTAAACTGGCTTGTTCAGAACAGCCCGTGTTAAATAAAATCGCGTTACCCACTGGAGCCAAGTGCCTAGGTACAAACTATAACCTCTTTAATTCCAAATAGCCGTAAGAGTGCCACCGAAAGCAAAACGTAAACGTACCAAATTCTCGGTCTTCAGCAAGCAGGCAAACCAATTTACAAATAAGGTTGGTTTGGGTCTCTAAAATCTAATGA